>CP053127.2:2193265-12193265 GCA_022674325.2 Grapholita molesta
ATTCACGTACCCTAATTTCACGTAACCGAATGTCACGTGCGGAACGGACCAGAAAACCGTTGCCGTGATTCACGAAACCGGGCGCACGGCTACGGGTTCACGAATCACGGACACGACCGCGAGCCCTAGGCTAGACCTGGGCCAGTCTCAAAATCGCAACCTGACCTAATCAGGGTTCAGACTCAAACTCAAACGTTTATTCAGTAAGTAGACCACAAGGGCACTTTTACACGTGAGTATACAAAAGAAAAAAAAATAAAAACTACACCGGTTCTAACCCTACACCTCTGACCCGAGAAGCATTTTGACTTTTATGACCGGCAAGAAACTCGGCGGGTTCAGTTTTACGTAATTTCGTAAATTTTGTTGCAGTTACCTGAAATCACACATGATAAAGCACACGAAGGAGAAGCGCTACCCGTGCCAGCACTGCGACAAGGCGTTCGGCCGCTCCGACTACCGCCGCCGGCACGAGCTCACCGCGCACCAGAAACACCTCACCGCCGGGTGAACCTTATGCCAATAGCTATACGGTTCTAATTCGCACAGGTACGTAGCAGTTTGTAATGCTTGTCGATAATCTTGTGGGCTTTGAAATAGAGCTCAAATTTGAATAGCTGGTGAAATCCAGTAACTAATACTGCAGAAACGCTTAAGCGTATCTCATAATAACATCTTATTATCTTAGCAATATGGTTCAAACTCGCACGGCCGGTGAAACCAGAATTGGTTACGAAAATTCTTATTTCAAATCTAAAGCTCAAAGTCCAACGAATGAGTCCCAGCGCATAACAAATTTTATATTATGCTAGAAACGTTTTACAGCCTGGGTAGATCTTATTTTTATACCAATACGGTTAAAAATTGGATGGCGGGGTGAATCCAAGCTAGAAATCGTGTGACTGGTTAATTCCAGCTTTTTTTTTTTTAATTTTAATAGACATGTAAGTTTATTGATTATTTTGTATGATTTCAGGTACAGACAATTAAAGGTACAGACGGATCACAGTACAGATAAAAAATCACTAATAACTTGGTGTAGCTTGGAAGAAGAGACTTTATTAAAAGAAATGTTGCTACATTACATTACTAAATATGTAGGTATTTGTACGTTCTGTAAATAAAACTGATTGTTGCGTTAGTTATTATTTAAATGTGCAACGTGTCATTATTTTTTTCCACCCAAGGAGTTGATTCCCAAAATTAAGCCCTCTGTATGCTGATTACGGAGAATGGCCATCTTCATGTCAGTATTATCGTAACATTCTCTAGCAAAATAAAAAAATCATAAAAAGGTATTAACGTGAAAAATATTGCTTACGCCCGGCGGTGCTGCAAGCAAGTAGACCTTATGCCGCATCAATTAGAAATGGGCAGTTAACAGCAATGGCGATAGTACAGCTGCCATCAGATATACCGGAGCTGTGAAAGTGGTCACTAATATCTGAACAACGTCTCTATTGTCAAGGCGGTAAAGTGCATGTATTGGTGGCTAGCTCGGATGTATCTAATGGTACATTCGTGACTGATGACCTGGGCTATGACTGACTTGCGAGTTTCCAAAAAGTTGGAAATATGTAACTTTTCAATTATACGAAGAATTAAAAGTTTTTCGAAATTTTCCATCTGCAGCTCTGTAAGGAGAAGCAAAAAAAAGGAGCAAGTAAAAGGGCGGTTAAAGGGCCCCTTGTATGTACTGCCTTAATACTGTGTGGAAGTCAATTTGAAACTAACTGTCTACGAGTGTCTAACTCGAGTGTGTTACATTACATTGCGGGCCGAATATTTTTATATGGATAAAATTTTAATTGCACTTCTAAGTAAAAGTTATCTAAATATATTTCTTATGTCCTATTCTACCCTCCGTTAAGAGATTCGCCCGTATAAGACTTCCACACTGTATTTGTAAGTAGTTTGCATAAATAGGAATATAACAAAACGCATACGTCGGCTGCTGATGTCACTTCCAATCTGTCACCTGTCAAGTGTCAATGTCAAAGTTGATTGTTGTGATGTTGTCATAGCAGTGTGCCAGTCGGAAATAGTTAATTTTACATGTATTGTAATATTATTTGTTTAAAAACGTGACAAAAACATATCATAATGAAAACTTGTCGAACGTGCCTCAAAACTCCAGCTAATAAGAATATTTCAGACTTAGAAACGAGTATTAAAGATGACCGGAGAAAGGATATAGACATAATGGAATTTTGTTTAGATATAAAGGTAAATATTAATGTTAGACTTGTTGTAAAGGTTTGCTACAATCTCTATATTGTTCGATCTAACTGCAGGTTACCGAAGATTTCAAGATCACAAGGAAACTCTGCACTAGCTGTTTTAAAAAAATCATATCGTTTTATGAGTTTAAAGCTTTATCGCTTGAAAATGATGCATATCTGAAATCCCTTGACCCTCTAGAGCAGCTAGAAGACCAGAAATTGGCTGTGTATGTAGACGAAAATGGAACTAAATACGAAAACTTCTTAGATACCGATGACATCGGCTCAAATGTATTGGAGTATTGTGATAGGGAAATAAAGCTAGAAATGGATACTAAGGACGAAGACGGACTTGGAGAATCAGAAATAATAAATAATATTAAAGAAGAAAATGACATTGAATCGGACGAAGAGCCCCTGAGTGTAGTACAAAACATAAAATATGAGATTGCTGAGGATGATTCTAAAGAAGGTAAGATATTCTGGGATAAACTAAGCAAATTTAAAAGCTAAATAAAATAGATTATAAAAAAGTTACAACATGATATGCTACATTTGTAGTAGTAGTAAAACACTTTATTGCACTAGAAATGAAAAATACAATAGGGAAAAAACAAAACATGTGTACAAAGTCGAACTTATCCCTTTAAGGTATGTCTTCCAGTTAACCTTTGAATATTTGAGAGATAATTTTAACAGGTAGACAAAAATACTGTCCAAAACAGCAAATAATCAAAATAATAAATAAGAAATTAACCAAAATATTAAATATTCTATATACAATTATACAATAATACAATTTTTACACCCATTTGTTATGGCTTTACATAACTATGTGTATGATCTCTTTTCTCTCTCTCAACCACTGTTTCTGAGGCATGTCAACTCTGCCCAAGCAGTATCATGTGGCAAACTTATGGCTATGTGGATATGCCTTTTGAACTGGTAGGTTAGTTTTATGACATAGAATGGCTAACAGTTGAACAAACATTCAACAATAATTAACCATTTTTGTTTTATCAGCTTTAGAACAAAGCAGCGAACAGCCAATGTTTAAGTGCAAGGCCTGCCCAAAGCTGTTTCTCTCTGCAGGAGGAAGGAGCAAGCATTACTACACCAAGCATTTAGGCAGAAAGTCCAAATGTGATATATGTAATAAAGGTAAGACTATATTAGTGCATTTCAAATAGGATGGTTATAATAAATAATATATATTTCTGGACAATCTTACACAAATCTACCTAGTCCTATGGTAAGCTCAGTAAGGCTTGTGTTGCAGGTACTAGACTATGAGATTATATAATAGATATATACATATAAATACTTAAATACATAGAAAACACCCATGACTCAGGAACAAATATCTGTGCTCATCACAAAAATAAATGCCCCAACTGGGATTCGAACCCAGGACCATCGGCTACATAGGCAGGGTTACTACCCAGTAGGCCAGACCGGTCGTATACGCCGGTACAATGACACATGTCATTTCAATACAATTTATAACCTATTTCACGTTTTAAGTTTATAAAGATGAAAGTGTACATGTCGCCGAGTGTGATACAATTACACACGAGTTTATCCGTTTGTAACTAAGTTGTATACATACGTTTTTATTGTATGTACAATAAAAAAGAGTAATGGGCCTGGCCAGGCCACATATATCGTACAACAGATAACCGGTGGACCAAATATGTCACATAATGGCTACTAATAGACACACCTAGGAAACGAAAAAACCAAATACAAGATGGAAAGATGACCTACGTAGTTTCGATAGATACTGGTGGAGAACAGCACAGAACAGGCCCCATGGGCATGTGGTACTATAATTACTTTAAACAAACTTGAATTTTATATAATTGGAACAGAGTTGATTTTTCTTTGTTTCCTTC
This sequence comes from Grapholita molesta, assembly GCA_022674325.2. Classification (NCBI taxonomy): domain Eukaryota; kingdom Metazoa; phylum Arthropoda; class Insecta; order Lepidoptera; family Tortricidae; genus Grapholita; species Grapholita molesta. The sequence goes on from CP053127.2 coordinate 2,197,383, forward strand.
CATTTTATCACAACAGAGATTATACTTTATTCCCTACACTATAAAGAACGAATTCGACTAGCATTTCACTTGTACAGTCAAGTATAAAAATTCGTTCACTGCCAAAGTTTCAAAAATATGTACCGAGTAACTCTATTGTACAGTAAATAAGGTTGTAGGACGTATTTATGAAAGGATTCTTTCGGTACGTATTTTTGCACTTGACTGTATGGTGGGCCTATGATACTACGGAATGTTGTTTCAGAAGTGGTAAGCTTATCAGTCCACAAGCTTCGGATCCACAACCCCTCGGGCATGAGGTTCAGCTGCGCGGTCTGTGAGCGCCGGTTCGTGTCCCGGGCGGTGCTCGACCTGCATGTGTTGTCGCACACCAAGGAATACAAGTTCCAGTGCGATATTTGTCAGAAGATGTTTAGCTGCAAGGGGTTTCTTAGCAAACATATGTAAGTGACACTAACTTAAACAGCTTAACCTGAACACACACATCAATAGATGTGGAACACGTAATGCGGTTAGCAACAGTGGTGTATGAAACAGACCCATCTCGACAGAGGTGAAGTAAAGAAGTCGAAAAAATAGTAAAAAACGATTAAAATATTACGGCAGTACAACTATCTGAAATTAGATTTATTATTAAATATTTTAAAAAGCAAAGTCCTAGACCAGAAAAGTAATTTATTCCTAGGAGCGAAGAAAAGCGCGTTATCTGAGCTGGGGCCTGATTTTTTTGTACAACTTTAAATAAAACAGCCCAACTTTATTATTTAAATCGAAAGAAAAATAGAAAAATTGACTTGCAGCGGGACTCGAACCCACAACCACGGTAGATGTGTTTACACGTCACCCTGATGATTGATGACGTATAGGACGAGGGATAAATAGAAAAAATACAAGTATGCCGGTAGGCACGCATTAGTGTATCTAGTATCTCGGCGCGTGACGATAGGTTGATAGTATTTTATCACGCGCCGAGTCGGTAAGATTAGGATTGTACAAAGGTAGATTAAGAACGTAATAATAAGGAAGCACACATGTATATATGCACTAGTAAGTAAGGAATAAATTAGTCTAAGTCAACCAGTCAACGGTGTCTTTACTCATCATGCCGCTACCCCTACAGTGGTGACCAGACGTGATACCCCTACCCAACCCGGGTAGGGGTGCCCTAACAAGTCTAAGCGGTTCTTGTATAGCACAATTCGTAGTGCGTAGTGGGCTAGTGATTCAGTGGTTGTGGGTTCGAGTCCCGCAGCGAGTAATTTTTCTATTTTTCTTTCGATTTAAATATGATAGATAGATAGATAATTTCTTTATTCATTCCCACAACCTACAATGGCATTGAAAAACAGAACAAAAATAAACAAAATCCATGCAACTTAAAAACTTGAACAGCATGATTTACGTCACAAACAAGACAATATTCGCTAGCAGGCGTTTCTGCATAATAAAAAACAGCCCAACTTCATGTTCAGTTAACTTCACAGCTATGTATACACTTTTGCACCTTATGTCTTTGTGATAAGATACAAAAGTGTATTCATGTGTTTGACGTCGACTGTACAACAATTATATGTATGTATAAAATGTGCTTGTTCCAGGCGACAGGTCCATGAAAAAGAAAGGAACCACAAATGTGAACATTGCCCTAAGGCTTACTTTAACAGAAATAAACTACAAGAGCACATGAGGTAAGTTTATTTACTATTTTTTTATGTCAGGAGATCGAACAGTTCTAACAGTAAAGTCAAGGTTAAAGATATCGACACGGCCAAAGTACCAAAAACAACGGCCTGACCCGGTGCCTTGTAAACATCGTAGTTCGCATCTTTCTCTTTTACTCCAATGAAGGCGTCATGGGAGTCAGAGACAAACGTCCGAAATTCACGAATATCGTAGTGTTTCGCGGTAGCGCCGCCGATCGCATCGATATATCGCATCGACCCTGACTATAACTTATTTAAACCAATTACAGAAACTCACATGTAGAATTTAACACTTGTCTTATCTGTTTAAATTCCTATAACAGAACAAACATACAATACATAACTGAAATTGATCTCGGTCGAAAATATATAGGTGATAAACTTAACTGGTGGAAAGTCTATGTAGTTGTGCAGATAATTAATATGGAACTTACGACAACATTTGAATATAGAACGCCGACATGCGTGTACACGTTACTAATACATAGGCCAGGTGATTTAGCTAAGTTCTTCACCTATAGTGTCTACTAGCTATCCCGGCGAACTTTGTACCGCCCGAAAGTCTTATAAATGGGGTATTTTTGATTGATATTTTTTTGTTTTTTAAGCATACTATTAAACTTCTGGCAAGACGATCACAACGAACCGAGTTATAAAACCCGGAACTAATACTACTTTCTTTTATAGAACATATACGAATTTGGTATATTTTTTGTTTCCCTTCAACACCCAGGTCGCACACGAACGAGAAGGAGCAACAGATATGCGAGCAGTGCGGCATGTCGGTGTCGAACCTGAAGACGCACGCGCTGCGCCACCGGCCGCGCCACGAGCGCCGCCCGCTGCAGTGCAAGGCGTGCCCCAAGCTGTTCCTCGCGGCGGGCGGCCGCCGGCTGCACTACCGGACCACGCACCTCGGCAAGAAGTCCAAGTGCGACATCTGTGATAAAGGTACGTGTCCACCAGGTTATAGGTGGATGGCGGGCAGCGAGGACCCTGGACACAGTAAGGAAGTATATCGACCTGTCTAGCCGGTCCGAGCAGTGCGGCAAGTGGGTGTCGAACCTGAAGACGCACGCGCTGCGCCACCGGCCGCGCCACGAGCGCCGCCCGCTGCAGTGCAAGGCGTGCCCCAAGCTGTTCCTCTCGGCGGGCGGCCGCAAGAAACACTACCGGACCACGCACCTGGGCAAGAAGTCCAAGTGCGACATCTGTGATAAAGGTACGTGTCCAGGTTATAGGTGGACGGCGGGCAGCGAGGACCCTGGACACAGTAAGGAAGTATATCGACCTGTCTAGCCGGTCCGAGCAGTGCGGCAAGTGGGTGTCGAACCTGAAGACGCACGCGCTGCGCCACCGGCCGCGCCACGAGCGCCGCCCGCTGCAGTGCAAGGCGTGCCCCAAGCTGTTCCTCTCGGCGGGCGGTCGCAAGAAAGACTACCGGACCACGCACCTGGGCAAGAAGTCCAAGTGCGACATCTGTGATAAAGGTACGTGTCCAGGTTTTAGGTGGACGGCGGGCAGCGAGGACCCTGGACACAGTAAGGAAGTATATCGACCTGTCTAGCCGGTCCGAGCAGTGCGGCAAGTGGGTGTCGAACCTGAAGACGCACGCGCTGCGCCACAGGCCGCGCCACGAGCGCCGCCCGCTGCAGTGCAAGGCGTGCCCCAAGCTGTTCCTCTCGGCGGGCGGCCGCAAGAAACACTACCGGACCACGCACCTGGGCAAGAAGTCCAAGTGCGACATCTGTGATAAAGGTACGTGTCCAGGTTTTAGGTGGACGGCGGGCAGCGAGGACCCTGGACACAGTAAGGAAGTATATGTCGACCGGACTGGCCTAGTGAGTGAATTAATAATTTAAGATTTCATTGTTTTCCTTTCATTTAATTTATAAAGGTTGTTAGATAGATTTCATCATTTTCATCCTTATTATTGACCCTATCGAACGATGCAATAAAAGTACAGGGTGCAACTTTTAGAGATTTTAGCCGGTTCGATTACCGGGTGCGGCAAGCGAATTTTGAAAAATATTTGAATGCAGTTTTCTTTCTTTTATAAAATAAAGGAAAGAAAACTGCATTCAATTGTATAAAAAAAAATCTTTTATAAATTCTTTGAGTAAAATTTTCTATCTACAATATTAAGAGTACTTCCCCTTCAGGTGGCGTTACAAAATTCCACCCTGTATAGGGTGATCAATCCAAATGGGTCAGTAGGGTGAAATCAGAAACTATGAGAGATAGCAAAATCTCTTCTTAAGGAACCATGGCTTCTATTTTAGATTGAATAATAATGACATTTAAAGTTTTTAAGAAAAAATAATTTTTGCATTCAGGAAAATGCTTACAATTTTGAACAATTTATAGAAATAAAAAAAATTTTTTTTTTGGTTTCTTAGTCAATTACTTGAACAATATTAAAAATGTATTCGTTGTAACTCACGAATTTATGTTTCCATCGACAATAACAACGAAAATCTTTCAGATTTACACCTAACATTGCTTACAAGATTTCGATCAGGTTCGATTCCCGGTTATGTATGTGAGTTTAAAAAAAAATTGAATGCCATTATTATTAAATCTAAAATCGAAGGCATGGTTCCTAAGAACAGACGTTATCTCCATAGTTTTTGACTCTCCCCTACTGACCCACTTGGATTGATCACCCATATAATATCTACAATATTAAAAAGCACAATGACAACGACAGAGGTGGTGGCGCTGTCCGTGCACAAGCAGCGCATGCACAGCGCGGCGGAGCTGCCGCACGGGTGCGCGCAGTGCGGGCGCCGCTGCGTGTCGCGCTCCGTGCTGCGCGCGCACCTGCTGTCGCACACGCGCGACTACCAGCACGAGTGCCCGCTGTGCCGCAAGAAGTTCAGCTCCAACACGTTCCTGGCGCGCCACCGGTGAGTCATCGGCGGTGATCGGCGGGCGTGAGCTGTTCAGTTAGCGTTGTCATTCGATATTTAAAAAAAAATTAAAATGTATTTATTTCAAGTAACAATGACTCATACTCATACTCGGTATGTGGTGTATTTAGGCTGCCTTTTCGCTACGATATTTGCGTCGCCAGTCTGTTGTGTTATTTTATTATTTTTATAATTAATAAAGTTTTATTTTCTATTATTTTAATATTTCTTTCTGAGGTGTATCTATATTAATATCTACGCTTGACAAAAGTGACGTCAAAATGGCTCACTCCTGCCGAGTTCTGGTCATCAGTCGAGAATATAGCCCTGCAGCGTAGACGCTGTACAAGCGAAGTGGCTAAGCGGTTGAGGTGTGCAAAATTCAACACATCTCTATTGTCAAGAGAATAAGAGCGCGTGTAGGTAATTTTGAACACTTCACCCGCTCAGCTACTTTTACTGCTGACTGTACCGTGCGACCTGCCACGCGCGGCATTTTTTTTACCGAGGCTGTTAGAATGTGTGACTCCGCCTATTTCACGATACAGTGTTATAAAGTTATGAAGTAAAGGTGCGGCCACACCGCAGCTTAAAAAACGCTGACGGTACGGAATCGCGGAGAGTGACAGAGAAATAGCTATAAGTAAAAAACGTCACGCATGAGTCACGTGACCGCGATTTCGTACCGTCACCGTTTTTTAAGCGTTGGTTTGGTCGCACCTTACAACAACTAAAACGGATTAAATCGCGTATTAAACTTCATCCCGACGTTTTGAACCCTTTAGCAGCGTTTGTGGTCATCGGGTGGCGGGTGGTGGGTGTCCGCGATTTAATCCGTTTTAGTTGTTTTATTTCATGAGTAATTATCGCGGCAACCGAAGACAATATTATGTTATAAAGTTAATTTTATATTAGGTGTCGCCACCCGTTGAACTTATGTAGTTATATCAATAACTTGAAATCATCGAACAAAATGTAAAACTTTGATTTTCTGTGATAGAATTGCAGACTGCGGTTTTGTGTAGACTTTGCTAGTTAATCGAAGTGTCTTATCATTTAAATGAAAACTGTTGTGAGCCATACTAATATGAAGTTAAAAGGATAATCTCGCGTGTTAATCGTATATCAGACTCGTAGTTTAAGCCAGTCAATGTTTCCTTTACCCACCACCACTGCCACCAACGCACATGTGCGTTCATTTCCATACATTTGTAGAGGGAGTGGCAGCGAATGTGTTAACGCCCAACACTACATGGCGACCCTGCCAGTGCGGCCTTCAGCTGCAAGAATGAGTCACTCAGTGAGGGGTATGGTGTGGTTTCATGACGGATTGTTTTCAGGCGGCAAGTGCACGAAAAGGAGAAGAGCCACCAATGCGAATACTGTTCGAAGGCATTCTTCAGTAAAAATAAACTAAAGGAACACTTACGGTAAGCAACAAGTGCTGCAATATTTTTTATCCAACGATACGGCCAAACATACGGCCCGCCTGATAGTAAGCAGTTACCGTAGCCCGTGGACGCCTGCAACTCCAGAGGATTCACATGCACGTTGCCTACCCTTTAAGAACCTCATACTGTAGTCCCTAGGGAAAACCTCGGCAGGTTTGCATTTGATATTGATCTATTTATTTATAGTAAATAATTAAACAAATATTACCGGACAATCTTACATAAATCGACCTAGTCTCACGGTAAGCCCAGTTAAGCTTGTGTTGTAGATACTAGACAACGATATACAGGGTGTCTCATTTAGATCGGTCAGTATGGGGAAATCTGGAACTATAAGACATGCAAAGATTCGTTCTTAGGAACCATGTCATCGATTTTAGGGACAAGAGAAACTGCATAAATGGATATTAAAAAAAATTTTGTTCAGTTTAGGAGTCGACCCCAGTTGTTAAAAATAAAATTATAAGTTATAGAATTACAATGCATTTTGTTCATTTAAGATATCAGGTTTCATGGTAACTTTTGCTGCCTATAACTATAACCTACACATTCCATTTATCCAAACGGAAATAATTAAAAGTTTTATTCTACCGATCTAAATGAGACAGCCTGTATATAATAAATAGATACATATAAATACTTTTTAAATACTTAAAAAGCACCCATGACTCAGGAACAAATATCTGTGCTCATCACACAAATAAATGCCCTGAAATTCGAACCCAGGATCATCGACTTCATAGGCTGGGTCACTCACTAGGCCAGACCGGCAAAATGATATATCCCGTCTCGCTAGGTTTTTTTTTAACGAGTTCCTACTACAGGTCACACACAAACGAGCGGCCGTTCACGTGCAGCGAGTGCGGGCTGTCGTTCACCACGAGGCAGGCGCTCACGAGACACCTCCTCACTCATAGCGACGTCAAGAAGTACCCCTGCCAGCTGTGCACCATGAGCTTCAAAGTCCCAGGGTAAGTGAAGAACTGGATGCCTGGACGGTATGAATAGGGCTTCAATCATCAAATCTGACACGAATCGACGTCACTTTATACAGTTCGACTATAAAGAATAGAGGTTAAAAAGTCAAATTAAATGTCATCCCTTACTCCGCGATTAGACATGCTGGCCCGTCACTCGCCTCGCTATTCTTCGAAACGTAAGAAACTTTGCAAAAATGCGATGCGAGGAACGAGAGGAATAGCGAGACGTCCGCGTACACATGCGTGATCGTGTTTCGCCTCGATATTCGCCTCGCTACTCGTGCGAATGTGTGGCGGTAGCATTTCAAATCGATTTAAGAAAAAAGGGACGACAAAGTGTTGCCACTTTTTAATTTCTACTCTTACGACGCTATATTGAATGATACTCAATTCGTTGTGGTTGTGCACTATAATTGTATTTAGTATTTATAGCATGCATTGGTCATTAATTGCAGGAACTTGAAAGCGCATATGATTAGCCACACGAAGGAGAAGCGCTACCCGTGTGGGTTCTGCGGCGTGCGCTTCGGCCGCTCCGACCACCGCAACCGGCACGAGTTCACCGCGCACAAGAAACACGGACAGACAGTGAAACAAGAGGACTGCTGATGTCCTAATGTTGACATATGTCAAACAAACCAGAATTTACGACCATCGAGCACTTCAAACAGCCAGAAAAAGTGTACGGATAAAGAATTTTTAACACTTCATTTGTCTTTTAATTGTAACCTCGTACCTCTTCCTTCCTTTTGTTCATCATCATCAGCCAGTTGCAGTTCAGTGCTACGTTTAGGTACGCCACAAAACCCCGTCTGCTGCTTTATGCATCCAGTCCCTACCGGCGCTTATGCAAGTCGTCCCGCCATCTGGCTTCAGGGTTTCCCACGCTACGATTGCCCAAACCCGGCGGTCGACTCCAAAACACGCTTACTCCAGCGGTTACCGGTTCTGCATATGTAGCCAGCTCACTGCCACTTTAACCTGCAACCTGATTCATAAATAAATAGCAATAAAAACGTCTTTTTTTTTGTGACAACGGTGAAAAACGAGCAGACGAATTGCCTGATTGATGGTAAGCAATTACCGTCCCCCATGGGAGTGCCAACATCAAGGGTGTCACAAGCGCGTTGCCGGCCTTTAAAGGGGGTTGGAGCTTTGGGAACCTTACTCACCATCAGGACGTCACTACATATCTGAAAGGTAGCATTGATATTATGACTCTAGTCAGAGGGAAAAACCTGCTTATTTTTAGAACTATGTATATCACTTTGGTTCTATGAGGGATCACTACGCTCCGTTTGCTGAGAATAATGTAAAATAATATAATATTGTCTGATAACGAAACGCAAGCTAATTGCAGTTGGATTGACGTTTGCTGTGACATTGACAAGTGAAAGTAAAGAATTCGCGTAAAACTCGGAGTTGGTGTATGGTGTAGCTAAATAAAAATAAACCTAGTCTCAGAACCAGCTGATTCTTTCCATTTTTATCTAGGCAGATTTGTATGGACCTGTGCTGTGTGGATTAATGTTTTTTTCTCATTTAACCTCGCCTCAAACAACATACAATGAACATGTACGTAGAACCTGCCTTGTAACTAGCAGGCAAATACATTTAAGCGCTGGAATAGGGCAAACAGCTTCGTAATTATGCTGTATGCTTAGACTTCGAGGAACATATTTGTAGATGAGTCTGAAAAGCACATCTACAGTTGAGCCTTACAAAAGTTTAAATCTCTGTCCCTGATGAATAATTTATACTCGAAATCTGTGGAGCGAGTTACGCAGTCGGAAGACCAAAAACTCCCTGTGTATGTTGAAAACGGAATCAAACATGAGAGTCACTCACATCCTGACATACTCGGGCCTAGTGTAGTTGAAGGCTGCAAGGTGGATATTAAAATAGAGTATGACTCTTCAGAAGACGGCGAGGTTGAAAAAGACACCTTACACAATGTAAAAGTCAAGTCTGAACATGATGTACAGTTGGATGAAGAGCCTCTGGGTGTTGCACAAAAAATTAAGTGTGAATTAGAAATTGAGTTTGAAACAGAACCTCAGTCTGATGCGCAAAACATTAAGTGTGAACGTGATGTAGATGTGGCTAAAGAGCCTCTGTGTGTTCCCGAAAAAGTTAATTGTGAATTTGAAGTTGGGTTGAATACAGAGCCGTTGTGTGTTGTGCAAGAAATTGGGTCAACTTTAGATATTGCTAAAATAAATGGTAAGGATGCACAATGTTTTGTTTAACTTGCTTATTCTCATATATGTGGGTCTGATTTAATTTGAAATGTTAACACAATAAAATTAATTGATCTAGGGATGAGTACTTATCTATGTGTAATGCACCATACAGTGTTTATCTTGATTTCTGTTAGACCATTAAATTTCATAAATAAAAAATATATATCCTAGTTGAAACCAATTTTACTGTGCAGTGAATTTGGTTGAATTTAGTTTTGAATGAAAAATTATTAAACAAAAGAAGTTCTACTCTATTTCCTTTTACAAAAGATTTAAATTTTAATGAAAGGAGGTGTACATTGTAATGTACACTGGGTCTTACGAGGACATGAAATATATGAGTACATTTTTTTTATTGTATGCTAAATGGCTAGAGGTACAGTCAGCAGCAAAAGTGGCTAAGCGTTTGAACTGTTCAAAATGACCTACACACGCTCTTATTCTCTTCATGATAGAGATGTGTTGACCTCATTTTGAACACCTCAAACGCTTAGCCACTTCTGCTGCTGACTGTACAAACAGCAACACTTAACTGTACATCAGTGGAATTTATGCCTTATAAGGTCTACCAATGTATTGCTAAGAGTGTTGTTGACTGTACCTACAAGTTAGGGCAGATAGAAAAAAACAGTGTATATGTAGAGAACAACCCACTCAAAGGATTTGTAACTTATTTTCAGCACAAGCGGAAGCAAAAAATTGTCCTAAGAAAGTGAAAACTGTTAGAAAAAAAAAGCTGGAATTGTGTAAGGTGTGCGGCAAGTCTTTCAGCAACATCAAGGAGCATGTGCTTCAGCACCAACCCAAGGATGAGCGGCCACTACTGCAGTGTGAGGCTTGTCCCAAACTCTTCATCAGTAAAAAGACCCTCAAAAATCATCAGAAGAACACTCACCTAGGCTTCAGATCTAAATGTGATATTTGCAATAAAGGTAAGAGTGACAGTGTTAACTAATCCAACTATGCGTTAAGGGTATAGGGAAATAGTGAGAGTTAGGGAGGGGTCAAAAGTCTACATTTTGTGTGATGTAATATATAGAAGGTCCCGAACTGCAGTTTGAATGTAAAAATCCATATATGCAATTTTATGATTGTCCCCAAATAATTGAGACATTTATTAATTATAATTATATGTTAGGAGTATGTGACCTGCTAAAATTTGGTTAAATCTTGTAATTAGCTATATGTTCAATTAAGTCCTTTAGAAGGAAGTCAATCTAATAGTTTGTATGGTATTATAATAAATTGGCAACACGAGTTTTAGTAAAGCGCGCATTTATATGTATCTATCTATTATACAGGGTGATCAATCCAAAAGGGTCAGTAGGGGGAACCCAGAAACTTTGAGAGATGTTCACAAAGCCATGGTTCCCAAGAACAGATTTTGCTATCTCTCATAGTTTCTAACTTCACCCTACTGACCCATTCGGATTGATCAACCTGTCGTATATCGTCGTCTAGTACCTACAACACAAGCTTAATGAGCTTACCTAAACACTAGGTCGATTTCTGTAAGATTTTCCCTAAATATTTATTTAAATCCTGCTTCAATGGTAATAAGGTTGAAAGTTGAATAAATCTCCACCTGCAGCGGTGATACACCTGACCAAGCACAAGATGCAGGTGCACCACCGGGAGAGCCTGCCCTTCAGCTGCGCTTCGTGCCCGCGCCGCTACGGCTCCAAGACCGAGCTGGCCCTGCACCGGACGGTGCACACCAGGGACCTCAAGTACGAGTGTGATATTTGCCAGAAGAAGTTTCGCTTGAGGAATTCTATTTTGGTACATATGTAAGTTATATTTGATTGCTTCTCTCTGATGTTGTGTGCTAGTATTTGGAAGTTCGTGTGTCATTGTAATATTTTATAAATGAAAATGACTAATTTACTCACGTTTATTTGAGCCGTGTAATACAGCCCGTGCCGCGCAAGAGAGCGCGAGTCATTTTCATTTATAAAATAGAGTAGTTTACGAGTAGGTACCCAAAATTTTGTACTGTCCTATTACACTCATAAAATGATTTCTCCTCAATCATTAATATCATTATACTCAATCTCTAAATTGTTCGTTCGTTGTATGCAAAACGTTCGTTCAGTAAGTCAAACTACTTCACTAAGTGAAAACACAGCTTAATAGTATATATCCACTTGGAAGACTTCCCAATTTTCTTTCCTTATCATCATCTGCCCCCATAACTGATACCAGCGTGGAATGTTTGTTACCATAATCGCCACGGCAGGCAGGCGGTTTAGCGATCGCAGTATGGTCCACAATTTAAGAGATGCTGTTGCCCTTGTGGAGGTTTATGGTCGCAGATTAGGGACAATACCCACAGGTCCTAATACTAGTACAGTCGCAATATTTTCGGAGCTGTGGAGGAGTCAAAAATATCTAAACGTGCACTTTAACGCCTTGACAATAGAGGTGTTGTTCCGATATTTGTGACCACCTTCACAGCTCCTATATGTCATATTGCGACAGTACAAAATAACTCCAATTATTTTCTTCTTTTTGATTACCTTGTGATTACGTACGTCCAATTTTGCTTGCCTGGTGTTCCTATAGATTCTAGACTCTAGAGGGTATACAAGTATCCTACACCTATTCAATCAAAGTTCGAAAATGATTTTTAACTAATTGATTTTGTTGTTAATTTCAGACGGGCCTATCATCAAAAAGAAAAGAATTACACCTGTAAAATATGTGCCAAGGCTTTTTTCAGCAAACCATCACTGAAGACACATTTAGAGTAAGTACCAATAATGTTTAGATATTATTGCCCAATAGGTAGGCTATTGTAATGCTAGACTTAAAGCCAAGTTATAAGAGTGTGATTGTGATTTCTGTGATATGCCAATAATTCTTGGGAGTTTTTAAAAAGTGTCTCATTGTGTCTGTCATTAACGTGACATGAAAAAAGTTAAATTATATGAGTTTTGTGACGATAATTAAGCATGAACTCTGTATGGAAAATAATTAAAAAAGGGTCAAGTAGCCTATTTGTATGGTGTACTAAACTATTTGACTACTTTGAACTATATGACGCTGACTGTTTTTTCTCAAACATACGTACCAAACTATTTGACTACTTTGAAGGCTGCGAACTATATGACGCTGACGTCGCTGACTGTACTAGAGATATCAGACATACTTCGTTTTGCGTTTTGTCACGAATTGAAGACATGAACTTGCTCATTTATGGCTTCGCTCAAAAATACAGATTTCAAAAGTGGAATCTTCAGCATTGGGAGGGTTTCAAAACACGAAAGGGGAACACACTTTGCTTCCGAGTGAAACACAATTTTTCACCTCACTACCGCGAGGAAAAAAATAACTCTAAAATTTAGAAATGTATTCAAAATTACTGGCATCCATCATTTCTCATTCAAAAACATTAAATAAAAGAACATCCAACCAGCTAACATCAAAAAAACACTCAATTAATAAACAAATTGTATGAAATTACTTTGCACTCTTGTGAATAAAATGCAACTTTGCTATCTGTTTTGAAAGAATGAAACAGTACTTACCGATCTAGTAAGTTGACAATGTCATTACAGGTCCCACTCCGAGGAGCGGCTGTACAAGTGCGGCGAGTGCGACAAGGCGTACAAGACGATGGACTACCTCAGGAAACACCACCGGATCATCCACAGCGACGCCAAGAACTTCAACTGTGAACATTGCGGCAAAACTTTCAAGAGGTCCTCGTAAGTTCAACTTTCAATAACAACTTAATACGTAGAAAATCAATCAATAATTAAAACTAACAATAAAATTTAAAATAAATAAATATTTCGGGACAATCTGACACAATTCGACCTAGTCCTACGGTAAGCTCAGTAAGGCTTGTGTTGTAGGTACTAGACGACGATATATATAATAGATAAATACATATAAATACTTAAATACATAAAACACCCATGACTCAGGAACAAATATCGGTGCTCATCACACAAATAAATGCCCTTTAGGATTTGAACCCAGGACCAGGGGCTTCATAGGCAGGGTCACTACCCATTAGACCAAACCTGTCGTCAAACATAAATCCAAGAAAGGCCCATGCGGCATAGTACCAAAGATGCTGGCAGCATTTCCTCGCTGAATCGTAAGACTGATACGCTGAGCGAGGTAGCTGCCAGCTCTTCGGTCTACTGTGGCATCTCTGAGTCTCTTTGAAAAGTTCTTAAAGAGCCTCAGAGCGCCGCGGCCCCACGGACCGAGGGTCTGGACGCCGAATGGGATAAAATTGTATTCTGCGCCGAGACCACTGTATTTTCTCATCTTGACCTTTTCGATTATACGTCAGTGCACATTTCGGGTCGTATAATTAATTACTGATGGCTCAATCAACTATTCTTTGTCCCTCGTTGTCATATATGTTTACGTTCCCCTGGGTCACTATTTAAACCACAGTTTCATGGCATCTAAATACACAAAACATAGATATATCTCCCTTCCATAATGGGTCACCCACCAAGCGCGTCAGTAGTACGCAGGGTCACATTTCTTGTAACAAAACTATGCTTCAGTTGTCTCCTTGCTGATGGGACAGAATAACAACAACAAATAGTTGATTCACCCTTGTCATAAAATCATTTGGCATAATTATCATTTGTCATAATGTGTTTTTTTTCTTTACAGGATTATTTGACGACCGATCTGGCCTAATGGGTAGTGACCCTGCCTATGAAGCCGATGGTCCTGGGTTTGAATCCCAGTCATGGCATGTGTTTGTGTTATGAGCACAGATATTTGTTCCTAAGTCATGGGTGTTTTCTATGTATTTATCGTAAATTATCAAAACTTTGAAAACTGCCAATTTTTTTGGAGAAATACTCATCTATTTATTATTTCAGGGATCGCAACCACCACATCCGCTCACACACACAGGAGAGACCGTACCAGTGCCGGCTGTGCGACCTGCGCTTCAAGTACTCCGGCAGTCTGCGCAAACACGAGCTCGCGCACAACAAAAAGGACTCTACCTGAACGTAATACGGTTTAGACTTCTGTGACACGCATAACAAAAAATACTAGTTTGAAGTTGAACTATACATTACATAGTATATTGTTATATAAAGTGACCCGTTTGGCTTTTGAGTGTAGTAGCTTAGGAAATAAAGTCGACTTGCTTTTGTTTTTTTATATCGTCATCATCATATTAGCCGAAGGAAATCTAACTTAATAACTACTGGAAATATACCTGCCTTAAAGCGACCCACGCCATTTTTAAATATGTTGCGCATTATTTTATAATATTATCCAATAAATTCCTGCGATCTTTACCACGTCATAGTTCCACCTTGTGGGGGGTCTGCCTACTGTTTTTTTTTATAAGTGATATGTCTGAGTGACTTAATTAATATAATAGTATAGAAACGGGTAAGTCACGTTTCGTCACGAAGCGATATTATAACCAACAGAAAACCGGAATAATTAAGAACGAAAATATTACGCGTATTTATATTGTAGATAGAGGTAGGATAAATCGCCAGTAACGACATTTTTTAATGACTTACCTACTACTAATGATGAATGATGGGGCTTAAATTTTTAACGACCCTTCAAGAACCACCTCATACTAAAATTAATTCTAATGGCCTATAAACAGCGTTAGGTAATTGTTAGTGTGAGGTGTCTAGTTCTTATAGGGTGGCCAATATTAAATGCTCCTTAGAAAATTTGTTTTATTTAAATAACATTACCGGTAAGGACGTTATAAACCTATTTGCCTAACTAGTGTATCATGGGCTGTTTTGTTAACACTTTATCTGTCTCCTATATTATATTATAATGCAATAAAAATTTAATATATATTATTTTAGTCATTTTATTTTGCCAGCCGAACGTTACCGCGAAAAACGATATTCGTAAATTTCGGACGATTGTCTCTGTCACTTTCATGACGATTAATTGGAGTAAAAGAGAAAGATGCTCGAAATATACGAACTATATACAATACTGTTTATGTATGCCAGCCTGATACATCCGCTGGGCCAATTTTTAATCGTCGGTTATGATTCAATCACTTCAGATAGTCCCTATTTCATCGTGGAGGTAACCATAATATTTCAACCTATTTTTGAAACCTTTGATAACCGATTGGTTTATTCTAGAAATTCCTTGCGAGTAACTAGTACTTCTAACTTGAGCATTGTACTTGATTCTACTCGTGCAAGTAGCTTGCATTCAAGTAGTAAAGTAAAGATATACATGTCGTAACAAAACGCATCGGAAACTTTTTTGACATTTCGACTGTCAACTGTTTTGTATTTACATGTTTATTTATAATGATTTATTTATTGTTATGATACTTGTCACTGTGAAACATATAAAAAAAACCATTGTTTAACATTTTAAGCCTTATTTTATTTACTTAATTTTAAAGCGAAACAAAATACACTATGAACATGTGTAGAACCTGTCTACATACTCCAGCGGATAAGAATATTTTCGAGCTGGAAAAGGGCATAAAAGAAGGCAACAATAATTATTGTGAAATCATGAAGTACTGCTTAGATATCGACGTAAATATACTTTAAACCATTTTCAGAAATACATCCATATCCATTGCTATTTATAACTTCTTTCCTCCAATTACAGATTATTCAGAATTCGAAAACAACTACGAATTTGTGCTGCGAGTGTTATAGAAAAATAATATCATTTTACGAATTTAAATCGCTATCTCTGAAAAATGATTCATATTTAAAGTCTCTAGATCCTGTAGTACGGTTGGAGGACTATAAAATATCAGTGTACATGACTGAAAATGTAATTAAGCATGAAAACGACTTAGATTCTGATGATTTTGGCCCAAGTCTAGTTGAAGATAGCAACACAGAAATTAATATAGAAAACTATGTTAAGAATAACGAGTCACTAGGAGATTTAGAAGTTGATATTAAAAATGAAGACACTTTGAAAAATGTAGAGACAGATGACGAACCTCTGTGTGAGATAAAAAATATTAAAGATACTAGCAAAAGAAAAGGTAAATGTAGATATTGTTGGCATTATCTTAGCATTAATTTATGATTTACATTATATTCTGGGTATGTCCTTAAATTACGTCCAACTATCAGAGGTAGGGCACAGCGAAGTACCATCACGCTTGAGTCTGGAGATGCCCAACTGGGGAAGTACCTCCTCCTTACAGAGGAACATAGCCCTAATAGCACTGTTACCTTTCAGGTATGTAGTGTTGTGTTCCTGATTGTAAGTAAGGTTCCCAGAGCTCCAACAACTTTTAGGGTCGGCAACGCACATGATAATGTTATCTACACACATTGATTTTATCTACAGTGTACAAAAAACGTTGCCGTTCAAAAAAAGTAAAACCTACAAAAGAAGAAAAATGTAACCAAGAGAGACAAGTTTGCGAGGAGTGTGGCAAGTCAGTCCGTAATATCAAGGAGCATTCCCTTCTGCATAAGCCCAAGGAGCTCAGGCGGAAGGTGCAGTGCAAGGCTTGCCCAAAGGTCTTTGCTACCTTTGGAGGCAGATACAATCATTACAAGTTTGTACACTTAGGCCTAAAACCGACCTGTGACATTTGTAATAAAGGTAATAATAATAAGATTGGAAAGGGTGTGATTACCATAATCTTCTTAATATTGTTAGAGCTAGGGTGATGGCACCAATGTTGGATACTTTAAGCTGACAGGCACCAATATTAGCTTAGCACACTTAGTTTTTAACTCAAAAACCATAACGTTATAAATTGAATATGTACCAACAAACAGAACACTTGACTCCTTTGAAATACGCACTAATGTTCGTGATTGGTTACTTGTCCATTACTGGCGTCATCAGCCTACTACTTTACTCTACTTTAGTTTTATTATTGCAATTTTAGACAAGCATATTTAATTTAATTTTGGATCTTCATAGTGTTGTTGGTCTTCCCATAATATTAGTGGCTTTATTGTTATAAAGAAAAAAATATTATGTAATGAGATAAATCAAATGTTCTAACAGTAAATGTAATATTAAGGTTTGTGTTGTAGTACTAAATAATGATAGAGGGGTATTCATGTATAATAATTACTTTCAATACTTAAATGCATTGCTAACATTTATTAATAACCCAGGAAAAAATGTGATAAACCCAGATATATACCGGGTGTTATAAAAAACGTGATACAAGATTATTAACTGTATGTGTTCTAAATAAATTAAAAATTAAAAAATTAAAATTAAGCCGGCATCTGGTCATGATTTGGAACAATTTTTACCATGGGCTCAACTTTGTAAATTGTAAAAAAAACTCATACATTTTCGTTAACTTATGCTTGACTATGGAACTGCTCAATTTTTATTTAATTTTACAAACTTTACTTCTTTACTCAGTAAAATAAAAGATGTTCTAAATCATGAACAGATGCCGGTTTCATAATCTCGGTATCACGTTTTTTATAACACCCGTTATGACTATATTTTTTTTTGTTTAAATTTCAGTGGTGAGAAATCTGAAAGTGCACAAAATGCAGGTTCACGACCCTGACACGCTGCGGTTCAGCTGCGTGCAGTGCGGGCGCCGCTACGTCACGCAGTTCGCGCTGGACTTGCACTTGGTCGCGCACACCAAGGACCCTAAATTTGAGTGTGACATATGCCAGAAAAAGTTTCGGTTGAAACATCACGTTTCAAAACATATGTGAGCTCTATACTATTCAAATACATACATAAATTTCAGCCGTATGCAGTCCACTGCTGGACATAGGCCTCCCACAAATATGACCTGTATCATCTTGGGGGTAGTTGTCATAGTCACCACGCTTGGCAGTAGCTGTAGATTGGGTTTAGACGGACGCTGCTGCCCGTCCGTAGGATTTTTCCCTTTGTCGCCTCTAAGACACCCGCGGGAGGAGATGGGGTGGTGCTATTCTAGTCAGCTGGCATAACACGGCACATTGTTAATAAATCAGGCAGTAATCATTAACAACCCAATTGTTTTGTGTTGTACTTTATTCATTTATTGCTTATCACACTGATATGGTGAAAATCAGGGTTCGGACAAGTCATCGCAGAAACTAATATGGACATGGGACAAGACTATTATAGAGTCGCGACTTAAGATTGAAATTTTTATGACATAAGGTGTCAAACGAGCAGACGGATTGCCTGATGGTAAGCAATTACCTTCGCCTATGGGCACCCGCAACACTAGGGGAGTCACAAGCGCGTTGCCGACCTTTAAGGGAGGTTGGAGCTCTGGGAACCTCACTCACCATCAGGAACACAACACTACATACCTGAAAGGTAGCAGTGCTATTATGGCTGTGGTCTTCTGTAAGGAGGAGGTACTTCCCCAGTTGGGCTTCTCCAGACTCGAGCGTGATGGTACTTCGCTGTGCCCCACCTCTCATAAAATCTAAAGCTGATATATTATTATCGTAATTTATAATTTAACATTTGACCTTTTTAGTCGCATGTCCGTCATGGATTTGTCAAAGTGGCATGCTTGAAACAGTTTTGTGGTGACAATTTAAACTAATACAATTATTATTTTTTTAATGGTTATTTCTAAATCTTTTAAATATGGTGCAAATAAATACAATTAACAAATGGATTAAGGACTACCCCGAGCTCTGTTATCAAGAAAATGTCAAGGAAATATTGTGTACAGCATGTGACATTCGTATTAAACAGTTAAAGAAAGATAATATTGATAAACATATTAGGTCAAAAAAATCACAAATTGTAGACAGCTCCAGAAGAAATTTCTTATGAACTTTTTGCATCGATTTGTTGATGTTCCTAATTTCTCCTAATATTCCATGGCATCAACTCAATAATTCACGCTTCATGGTGAATTCTGGGTTGCAGTAATAAATGTCATTGAAAAATATTGTACATAATGCGATTCTATTGATCTTGTTCTATAGCCGTCTTGCGATTGTTTTGCGATGACTTGTCCGAACACTGGTGAAAATAGAGGTAGGATTACATGTGACGCCCTTCTTACTACAGTCGCCATCAGATATTTCGGAGCTGTGGAGATGGTCATAAATATCAGAACATGCACTTTACCACCTTGACAATAGATTGTTCCGATATTTGTGACCACCTGCAGCTGCGATATATCTGATGGCGACTATACATAATTTGTCATACTTCCTTAAAATATGACATTTTTTGTGGTTTTAAGTTCAATAAACTACGTTGCTTATTTTAGACGAAAGATTCATGAAAATGAGAAGAATTATAAGTGTGATGTATGCGCCAAGACATTTTTCGACAAAGTTGCACTTCAGAGACATTCAAGGTGAGGAAAAAAATACTCTAAAATTTTAAAAAAGTTATCGAAATTATTGATATACATCATATATCATTCAAAAACATTAAATAAAAGAATATCCAACCAGCTAAGGTCAAAAACGTATATATATATTATTTTTCGGCTACTTATAATATATATTGTTTGCCAACTTTCCGTTTCTGTAATTTGCCTGCACCTACAAACTTTTCTGTTTGACCCGATGGTTGACTGGTACAGAATGCCTACAGGCATTAAGTCCGCCATTTGTACTTCATATTATGTATTGTGCAATAAAGTTTAAAAAAAAAACACTTGATTAGTATACAGTAAACAATTTGTATGAAATTACTTCGCACTCTTTAAATAAAATGTAACTATCTGTTTTTAAAGAATCAAACAATTCTTTCCGAGCTAGTGAGGTGAACGTATTATTAATACTGTGGGATCACAGTAGTGTTGTCAATCCCACTACACAGCAAATTCCTGTTGCGGCGGGAGGCGCGCGGGGGTTTGTAGCGACGGCGGAGTGCGCGGGCCCTCGCACACTCTTTACCAGTATTTCATGTACATTACACGTAAATAAATAATTATTTTTTATTATGCAGAAACGTCTGCTAGCGAATATCTTCGATATCTAAATCGAAAGAAAATTAGAAAAATTTTACTCGCAGCGGGACTGGAATCCACAACCATTAGATCACTAGCCCAGTGCACTACCAATTGTGCTATACGAGTACTGCTTAGACTTGTAATTTTTTTCTATTTATCCCTCGTCGTAACGTCGTATACGTCATCATGGGTGACGTGTAAACACATCTACCGTCAGCATATTGAATACTTAAGTCTAAGCGGTACTCGTATAGCACAATTGATAGTGCACTGGGCTAGTGATCCAGTGGTTGTGGGTTCGAGGCCCGCTGCGAGTCATTTTTCTATTTTTCTTTCGATTTAAATATCGAATAAATAATTATATTTTGGAGTCAGAATTTTACTTGAATGGTGGTGACCATTCTAACCTTCAGCGTGCGTAACTGCCACGGCCCTGCAGTTCGCACAGTACTCTTTTTTTTTTGGTATCAACAGTCTTGCTTCAAGTTGTACTGTTAACCGCAGGACGCACTCCAAGGAGCGACTGTACAAGTGTGAGGAGTGTGGTCTGGCTCTCAAGTCGAAGGCCACGGTCAAATCTCACCGCTTGATTCACGGCCAAGACACGTACCACTGTGGATTATGCAGCAAGATCTTCAAGAGACCAGAGTAAATTTTGCTACTATTTTTATTTCATATCAGGATCAGGTATCAGTACCTAATGGCTTCACTACGTTTAAATTAGTTTGTAATATGTGTATAATTAGTACAATTACGGATACCTACATGTCAGTCATATCGTGGTCATTTACAATCTTAAGAGGAGCTCGAACTGTACCCCAACCGCGTTTGTTCCGCGTAGCATAATTCCCAGTCGCATTTTCCCCACATCACGAGTTTGTTTTCATTCATGCATGTCACCATTCGCATTTCCCCACCAGAATTTCTACACATTCTGGTTTATTTATCAGATCTTGTCAGTGATAAATAAATAAAGAAATACATGGCTAAGCGGGGCTCCTATTTCTGGCTTAGCGGGGCTCCGACGACTTTACAGCGAACAAAATATAATGTGATTAATGTGATACAAAACCCGAATTTGTAGAAATTAGGGTGCCAAAAATGCTAATAGTGACATGTATGAATGAAAACAAACTCAAGTGGGAAAAAATGCGACTGGGAATTATGCTACGCGAAACTAACGCGTTTGGGGTACAGGTCTAGCTACTTAATTTGAACGTTTGGCTTTCCTATATTATCGTAATGATAACTACAAATCGGGTTGTACCCCTCGGTATAATAATAATAACATAAACAATTGGGTCCTGTTGCAGCTTGCGTGTGACATGCATGAATGAAAATAAACTCGAGTGGGAAAAAATGCGACTGGGAAGTATGCTACGCGGACCTAACGCGTTTGGGGTATCTACAAATCTAGCTACTCAATTTGAACGTTTGGCTTTCCTATAATATCGTGATAGCTACAGATCGGGTTGTACCCCACGATAAAATAATACGAGCCCCAATGCAAATGAGTACGTCTGGTAGGAAAAAAATGTACTAAACTAACGTTAACCTAAAAATTCTGGGGGACGAAGGTGTTTGGAAGAATTAGCAATATAAAAACAGTATAAGTTATAAATCGTATTTTATTTATTCAATGAAAAAAAAACGAACTTTCCTTGGTAATAAAAAAAAACATTGTTTCACCAATTGTACTAAAATGCAAAAAAGTTCGTCTTTAGTGTTACCGACGCAGATTAGAACGTCTACCACTTGGTGGCGTCTCCTTTTGCATCTAAAACGGCTTTAATTCTGAGCGGCATTGTATCTACCAGCTGTCGACACTCTTCCGGGGTTGTTTCATTCCAAACACAGGTAAGTTTCTCTTTAAGATCAGCTTTTGATCTGGACGGGTCCTTTCGCAACTTCTTCTTCATTTTCCACCACAACGTTTCTATGGGAGACAAGTCCGGGCTGCTGGATGGCCACGACATGGTAGGTATTTTTTTCTTTTTCAGCCACGCCATCGTTGCTTTAGCGGTATGGCATGAGGCACCATCTTGTTGAAAAGTATACGCATTTTTATACTTTAACTTACGTATAGACGGCAGCAAACTCTCTTGTAAGATGCTTTTGTATTTTTCGGCATTGACGGTTCCATCTATAAATTGCAGACAGCCGACACCCTGTGCCGACATGCAGCCCCAAATCATTAAGGAAGCTGGAAACTTTACCTTACGCTTAAGACAATCTTTTTGAAATGCCTCTCCTTTTTCGCGAATGACTTTACTTCGTTCATCGCCTACTGTGACTTCAAATTTAGATTCTCTTCATCACTCTCTTGCAAGTATCCACTGAAATGTTTTTTTTAATTGCGTCACGCCATAGTACCGTAAGTTCTCCAGCTCTTGCACGACGATTTTTCTTGATGATCTTCCTCAGAATCCTGTTTTCTGCTTTAGTAGTAATTCGTGGGCGGCCGGTTTTCTTTAAACAAGAAATTTTGTCGTGTTTTCGATGATGCTCGATGATAGTTTGGATTGTAGACCTTGGCATAGAAAGGTCCTTGGCAATTTGGTACGTAGATTTGCCTTTATTGTTACTGGAGATTATAATTTTCCGCACTTCTTCAGTCACTGGCTTACCTCGTGCCATCTCGATAGAAAACGATTTGGAGTAATAAAAATTAGGCTGAATTTGCCCTTTTATATAGTGGTTTGTCATTTTACATGACAGAGAATATTTCGTATTCAATTTGAAAATAATATTTTATATTACGAACCCTGGTAAACAGGTTTTATTTTAAATAGACGACCTATTTTGCCTTAAATATGAAGCAGACGTAATTATTTGCGTGTGAGATGTAATATTTATAATTAAATTATTTTAAAATAAATAACGAGATGTACACTTTGTACAACTCAAAACTAAGCTAGCTTTAGTGACATTGCGTCTAGTGTATTCCATTAATCATCAAAGTCGATTCGGGTAGAAATACTAGTTTTTGAAAAAAAATACGCATGCAGAATTGCGACTAGACGAGCTATTTTGCATTGGGGCTCGTAATAACAAAAAGAATTGAGTCCTATTGCAGCTACTTGCGTGTGACATGCATGAATGAAAACAAACTCGAGTGGGAAAAAATGCGACTGGGAAGTATGCTAAGCGGAACTAACGCGTTTGGGGTATCTACAAATCTAGCTACTCAATTTGAACGTTTGGCTTTCCTATAATATCGTGATAGCTACAGATCGGGTTGTACCCCACGGTAAAATAATACGAGCCCCAATGCAAATGAGTACGTCTGGTAGGAAAAAAATGTACTAAACTAACGTTAACCTAAAAATTCTGGGGGACGAAGGTGTTTGGAAGAATTAGCAATATAAAAATTGGTAATAAAAAAAAACATTGTTTCACCAATTGTACTAAAATGCAAAAAAGTTCGTCTTTAGTGTTACCGACGCAGATTAGAACGTCTACCACTTGGTGGCGTCTCCTTTTGCGTCTAAAACGGCTTTAATTCTGAGCGGCATTGTATCTACCAGCTGTCGACACTCTTCCGGGGTTGTTTCATTCCAAACACAGGTAAGTTTCTCTTTAAGATCAGCTTTTGATCTGGACGGGTCCTTTCGCAACTTCTTCTTCATTTTCCACCACAACGTTTCTATGGGAGACAAGTCCGGGCTGCTGGATGGCCACGACATGGTAGGTATTTTTTTCTTTTTCAGCCACGCCATCGTTGCTTTAGCGGTATGGCATGAGGCACCATCTTGTTGAAAAGTATACGCATTTTTATACTTTAACTTACGTATAGACGGCAGCAAACTCTCTTGTAAGATGCTTTTGTATTTTTCGGCATTGACGGTTCCATCTATAAATTGCAGACAGCCGACACCCTGTGCCGACATGCAGCCCCAAATCTTTAAGGAAGCTGGAAACTTTACCTTACGCTTAAGACAATCTTTTTGAAATGCCTCTCCTTTTTCGCGAATGACTTTACTTCGTTCATCGCCTACTGTGACTTCAAATTTAGATTCGTCACTCCATATAATTTTACGCCACTGATCGACGGTCCAATTTCTGTACTTTTGGCGAATTTCAACCTGTTAGTTTTCTGCCGTTGTGTAAGCAACGGTTTCTCTTTTCGGTGTAAAACCGTAGCCCATCCTCTTCATCACTCTCTTGCAAGTATCCACTGAAATGTTTTTTAATTGCGTCACGCCATAGTACCGTAAGTTCTCCAGCTCTTGCACGACGATTTTTCTTGATGATCTTCCTCAGAATCCTGTTTTCTGCTTTAGTAGTAATTCGTGGGCGGCCGGTTTTCTTTAAACAAGAAATTTTGTCGTGTTTTCGATGATGCTCGATGATAGTTTGGATTGTAGACCTTGGCATAGAAAGGTCCTTGGCAATTTGGTACGTAGATTTGCCTTTATTGTTACTGGAGATTATAATTTTCCGCACTTCTTCAGTCACTGGCTTACCTCGTGCCATCTCGATAGAAAACGATTTGGAGTAATAAAAATTAGGCTGAATTTGCCCTTTTATATAGTGGTTTGTCATTTTACATGACAGAGAATATTCCGTATTCAATTTGAAAATAATATTTTATATTACGAACCCTGGTAAACAGGTTTTATTTTAAATAGACGACCTATTTTGCCTTAAATATGAAGCAGACGTAATTATTTGCGTGTGAGATGTAATATTTATAATTAAATTATTTTAAAATAAATAACGAGATGTACACTTTGTACAACTCAAAACTAAGCTAGCTTTAGTGACATTGCGTCTAGTGTATTCCATTAATCATCAAAGTCGATTCGGGTAGAAATACTAGTTTTTGAAAAAAAATACGCATGCAGAATTGCGACTAGGGGCTCGTAATAACAAAAAAAATTGAGTCCTATTGCAGCTACTTGCGTGTGACATGCATGAATGAAAACAAACTCGAGTGGGAAAAAATGCGACTGGGAATTATGCTACGCGGAATTAACGCGTTTGGGGTATCTACAAATCTAGCTACTCAATTTGAACGTTTGGCTTTCCTATAATATCGTGATAGCTACAAATCGGGTTGTACCCCACGGTAACATAATAATAACATAAACCACTAGGTCCTGTTGCAGCTACTTGCGTGTGACATGCATGAATGAAAACAAACTCGAGTGGGAAAAAATGCGACTGGGAATTATGCTACGCGGAACTAACGCGTTTGGGGTATCTACAAATCTAGCTACTCAATTTGAACGTTTGGCTTTCCTATAATATCGTGATAGCTACAGATCGGGTTGTACCCCTCGGTAACATAATAATAACATAAACCACTGGGTCCTGTTGCAGCTACTTGCGTGTGACATGCATGAATGAAAATAAACTCGAGTGGGAAAAAATGCGACTGGGAAAAAATGCGACTGGGAATTATGCTACACGGAACTAACGCGTTTGGGGTATCTACAAATCTAGCTACTCAATTTGAACGTTTGGCTTTCCTATAATATCGTGATAACAACAACAAAAACGAACATTCCGCACTGTTGCAGCTACTTGCGTGTGCACATGGTGACGCACACGAAGGACAAGCGCTACGGGTGCCGCCACTGCGGCGCGCGCTTCGGCCGCTCGCACCACCGCAGCCGGCACGAGCGCACCGCGCACAAGATACATCTACAAACAAAATAAACGTTTATCTGCACTCCAAACATCCTGAATTTTATTTAAAATGGTCTACCTATCTATTTTTTAACCCCTTTTTTGGTTTCCACCCCAACTGTGATTCAGAGATTCGCGTTTGCGGTACATTTACGATCACATTGCGGGGCCCAGGCTTAAAACCGCAGGACACCTACACTCGGCGTCACTGTCACGGAATGCATGTCCAAGCGTCAATGCGTTTCCAAGATTGGATTGAGGTTGGATTGACTTTTTAAATGGTCGCTTTTATTTTTGACGTTGGGGTTGTCCTAAATTTTCTATTTGCGATTATAGTAGAGTTTTATTCATGAAATAGAGTTTTATTGTTAAATTTAATTATATTTTGAATTATTTTTATGTAAAATACTCAGTATCACGATATATTTCGATCCTTATATGAGAAAAACAGCATCAAAAGGTTGTTCTTCCATTCCGATGCAGTTTTTAAGTGATGAAAATGCTGATTGTTTATATGATTTTTATAGTTTTTATTCTTCTTTAGGTTCGGAACTGGTCGATTTATGCTTTTAAGAGTAAAAAAGTCCAAATAAAAAAGTGGATAGATAAATTATAAGTACATCACATGATTATTATTCGGCTACTCTTCCCAGGATTTGGCGTAGGCACTAGTTTTACGAAAGCGTCTGCCATCTGACCTTTCCATCCAGAGGGTAAACTAGGCCTTATTGGGATAGTCCGGTTTCCACACGATGTTTTCCTTCACCGAAAAGCGACTGGTAATGTTATTTTGATATCAAATTTTATTTCGTATAGGTATATGTTTCGAAAAACTATTGGTACAAACCGGGGTTCGAACGTACGACTTCTGGATTGCAAGTTGCATGCTCTTACCGCTAGGCCACCAGCGCTCTCTCCGCTAGGCCACCGGCTCTCTCTCACATAAAGGAGCACATTATTGTAAAAATAATAATATTGAAATGAATGTTTCGGTGCTACTACGGATAAGTTTGACAAGTAGCACAATATTTACGTACTTCCGTTACTGGCATCGTGTAATAGAGCCATAACGTTTAGTATATATCGAGTCGAAACGAAACGCAAATGTTATATCAACCCGGCGCATGTCATGATGTCAAACTTCTTGTATGTAATTTATTAGTCTGTGGTTGCGTTGTTGATATCAGATGTTTTTGTTTATTTGCGGTATTTGGAGTTAGCCGTGTTTGTAGTAATTTCACTTACTTAATTTTATAAGAAGATGTTCATGTGCAGAACCTGCCTCAAAACTCCAGCTGATAAGCATATTTTGGAGCTCGAACACGACATAAAAGACAGCAACAAAAATTCCTTACACATTATGGCGTTTTGCTTAGATATAGAGGTAAAAAAACTATTTACGTCCCTTAGAATAGAGAACATATTATTAACACGTTCAGCTTCGACGACACAACGTCTGTGATCTTATTAAACCTCCAATGTCAATGACAACGTATGCGATCATAAATGGTTGAATTCCTATGCCAGTGACTCGTATTTGCGTTTAAAAAGATAGTTCTCCTATGCCTGTAACACCTGTGTTCAGATAAATTAACTGGCCAATACTGGCAACACAACTGTTAAAATGTTCGTATTCTAATACCACTGGCACAGGAGAAAAAACTTTACTTATGACAGCGGCATGGGAATAAACATTTCGTATAATGCCAGTGGCATGCTGTGAATGATCAAAATAATTTCTAATGGCATATTGTAAGTGTTTAGTAAACCAGTGTAGCAGTAAACAACAGGTGAATGTGTTAAGTGTACATAATTTGTTTTTATTTTAGATTACAGAAGACTCGAGAATAACAATGAATTTATGTAATAACTGCTATAGAAAAATCATATCCTTTTACAAATTTAAGGCTTTGTCTTTAAAAAATGATGTATATTTGAGGTCTCTGGATCTGGACCCAGTCATGAAGTTAGAAGACCAGAATCTGTCTATTTACGTGGATGAAAATGGAATTAAGCATGAGAATTTCTTAGATCCTGATGAATTTGGTCCAAGTGTTCTGGATGAGAGCAATGCTGTACTTAAAATGGAGGCAGATGGCAATGAAGATGTTTCATTAAAAAATGTTGAAGAAGACCTTAAGACAGAAGTAACATTACAATTTGTAGAGTTAGATGAAGAGCCATTGAGCAAAGTTACAAAAAAGAAGTATAAACCTGTCAAGGACAATTCAATAGAAAATGGTAAGAAGGTACAGTCAAATTATATTTATATTTATTAGATAATTATAAGGCTGACTACTATAATATCAGTCCTTGTCTAATTGAATTGGAGTAAAACAGGAACACAGAATAGCTAGTTATGGGTAAAAAACTGGCCACTAAATTGCTAAAGCTATTATCAGATGTATCATTCACTCATACACCCTTAACACAGTTGGTGTGTCATGACTTGTCTTGAAAATGGGTACCAGAGCTTACCCGATACATGTCCTTAGTGCGATATAATTACACGGGAGTTTATCCGTTTGTGACTAAGTATTACTTAACCAAATCAGTGTGGATGGCACGACAGGTGAGTCATCAATGTTCTAAGGTGTGGCATATGACACGAGAGGAGTGTCATCAAATATTATGGTGGAAGGCACGCCTGTTGTGTCATGAAATAGTTTTGAAACTGAAAGATGCAACAAATTGGTTAAATCATGCTCCCATTTGTGGGCAAGGGCCTCCTCCTAGTCCTTCCATTGATCTCTGTCTGTAGCTTGTTGGGTCCATGTATTTCCATCGGCAATTAAATGTGTGTCTTTTCGTGTAGTAAATAAAGTTTATTTTCAGCAGCCCTATTACAACTGTGCGCACAGCGTCGTGTTTCGTTGACTGACCCTTATTGCTCTCTTGTTGTCTTGTTTAGCACCTGTAAAGAAGAAACGTGGGCGTCCCAAAAAAACCCAAAACCGGAAAGAAGATAGGCAAGTATGTGAAGAGTGTGGCAAGTCAGTCCGTAACCTCAAAGCCCACTACCACCTCCACCAAAAAGGCCAGCGGAAGACATTTCAATGCAAACTCTGCCCCAAGTTCTTTATTACCCAGTCAGGATATCACAGACATCACAAGTCCATACACTTAGGCATTAAGTTTAGAAGCAAATCTACATGTGACATTTGTAATAAAGAAGTCACGCAGCTAAAGGAACACAAAATGACTAAGCATAACAGAGAAGCATTACCGTTCGGCTGTATGTCGTGCGGGCGCCGGTTTACAGCGCGCTCCGCGCTTGACATACACGTGTCCAGGCATGTGGGCGGGTACGACTTACCATATGAATGTGATATGTGTCATAGGAAGTTCCGCTTCAAAACTGAAGTCTCATATCATATGTAAGTTTTTATTGTTTTCATTTATGATTCTTATCTAAATGGCGGGATGACCTGGATGGTTTCTGTCGCGATTGGCGGGAGCATGTACTAGACCGCGACGAGTGGCTACAGCGAGGGGAGGCCTCTGCCCAGCAGTGGGACACAACATAGGATACGTAAAAAAAAAATTATGATACAAGTATTACAAGTACATGATTCGTTTATTGATTATTTGTTTATTGCGTACATAAGGTGGAATTAGAGGTAGGGTTACATGTGACGCCTTACTAGAATATAGCAACACTAGTACTTTAAAGTAATCTAACTAACTAAACTAACTTTTGCCCATTTTCGCCGTAACACTTTTCTATCCATATTTGTAGTACCAAATGGACTGACGTCATCATCATCAATCATCATCATATCAGCCGAAGGATGTACACTGCTGGATTTGTGCCTCCCCCAAAACGACCAATATACGGGTGGCGTAAAACCGAGAATAGTCGTTTTTACACCCGCGTCTAGTGGATTCCCGCGATCTACTCGTATATATCTATGTCAAATTCAGGTCATTAAAATGTTTGTTATCCGAGATATATTGTTAGTTGAGCGTTTCTCTAAATTTTTGCCACTTTTCTCGACCAAAATTTTTTTGGTAAGTTTTATGTTTTTTCTGGTCAGAATCATCAGCTGATTCGATTTATGCAATAAAAAAATATGTCCCATAAAATTCCATACATTTTTTGAATTTCCTATTATGTTACCTCCATAGAAAATATATAGAAAAATGTAACACAATAGGAAAAAAATCTTTGGGACACATTTTTTTCTTGCATAAATCGAATCACCTCGCGATTTTGACAATAAAAAACATAAAATTTACCAAAATATTTGAAGTCGAGAAAAGTGGCAAAAATTTTAAGAAACGCTCAGTTGCATTATACATTACTAATGTTGTGTTATTTTTCAGAAGGAAAGTTCATCAAAACGAAAGGAATTATCAATGTGAATTGTGTCCCAAGAGTTTTTTCGAAAAACAACGATTCTTAGATCATTCTGAGTAAGCATCAAAGAAAAAATAAACTTAAGACACAGTGGCCAAGTCCTCCAGTGTCCTAGGCGGGGTTCGAACCTGCAACTTCAGCTTTCGCGACTGACTCGTTCATCATACACCACTCGGCCGCAACGGAACCGGGTGACATTTTTCAAGTTCATATTTGCAATCTTTTGACAGTTTCAGGAAAATAATTTGATTTGTTCCTAGAAGTCAAAATAGTCATTTTTTTAATTAATCCAGTGTAAATATTAACTTGAACTCTGATTTAACATAAAGTAATTCGATCTTTAAGGCTGCGCCGAAGAAATGACAGCAAAATTTCGTTTATTAGATACCTTATTTGTATAGCCAATCCTTAATCTTAGTCTGCGCGTCATAAGTTACATATTTAAGGATTATCTAAATAAATCATACGATTCAGAAACACGATTACTTTAATTTTGCGATATAAAAGTTACATCCAAAGTGACCTCGATAAAAATATAGGCTTCTCTAAATACGTTGCAAATACTCAACATAAGGTAGTAAGTTTTTTAATAATAGCATAATGACTTATTTTCTATAACGTATACGTCTTACATTTGTAAAAAAAATTTTTTTGTTTAATAATATGAACGAAAAATCCTAAATTCGTGAGCGGTTCGCTCATCCTTATCTGAGTCGCCATGATTAGCTTGAATCGAGTAGCGCGATAAGCTCAGTACCCTTACCATGAGATGTGACATTGAGCTTTTCGATAACGAGTACCTATCGAGTTTGCTTTCCGTACATCTCGGTTGTACCTCCTTGTTTAGACATGCTGGCTCGTCACTCGCCTCGCTATTCGTCGAAACGTTCGACGAGACTTTGCCTACACAAAAACGCGATGCGAGGGACGAGAGGAACAGCGCGACGCCCGCGTACACATGCGTGCTCGCTACTCGCGCGAATGTGTGGCGGCATACTATTTTAGTGCGAACGAGATGCACAGATAGTAAACTCTATCGAGTTATTATCGTTATCGAAAACTTCAAAGTCACAACTTATGTTGAGGCTAGGTACTGCGGCCCCTTAAACTCCGTCACTAGATGCATTTCGGTCCGCAGGTCGCACTCCCAGAAGCAGCTGTATAAGTGCGACAAGTGCGGGCTGGCCCTCAAGACGCGGAGCACCCTGTGGAAGCACGACATCGTGGTGCACCGCGCCGTTAGGAAGTTCCCGTGCACCCTGTGCAGCAAGAGGTTCAAGACGAACGGGTGAGATTAACCGCCATGGCTCGATAGTTCTGTGGCCCTGTACCCTTACCATGAGTGACTTTGAGGTTTTCGATAACGAGTGTCGAGTTTACTATCTAAGCATCTCGCTTGTACTATTATAATGCGAACGAGATGGATGCACAGATAGTAAACTCGATACTCGTTATCGAAAACCTCAAAATCATAACTCATGGTAAGGGTACTGGTGAAAATGGTATAAGTTTCAGACTAGTGACGACACTTGCCGCGATTTTATCGCGGGGCCATACAACATTCCAGTGGCGGCGCGTCCTTAGAACTCGATTCCTGCCGGCTTGACTAACTTTCAGATAGAGCAGTTTTCCATAAAGAAAAAGATTACCATAATAATTCAGGCTACCCGACTTATCTAGGATATAAATTAACGCGCCGCTACTGCAACATTCAAATTTACTTTTGCGATAATCGCGTCGCGAGCTGTAGCAGCAAAATGTGACAAATCACATTTTTAAAAACGCTGCGATTTTTTTATCATATATGCGCGCATAGACATACAGGTCCTAAGTCAGATGTAGCGGGTAGGGATCCTGCATTTATTTGTTCCTGTTTCATAATGTTTGATTTGAAGTCAATCCTAAACAAATCGACCCAGTTCTGTGCCGTGTGATGCCGGCTGACTAGAATAGCACCACCTCATCTCCTCCCGCGGGAGTCGTAAGGGAAAAATCCTACGGACATGCAGCATCGAAACCCAATCTACAGCTACTGCGGTCGCCAACTCGCCTGTCAAGCGTGGCTACTATGGCAACTACCCCCCAAGATGATACAAGTCATATTTGTGGGAGGCCTATGTCCAGCAGTGGACTGCATACGGCTGAAATGTACGCTTCACACCCGGCCCTGAGACAGGGGCATTAAAACCGATGTCTATAGATTCAAGTGTTATCTACATTCATATAGCTTATTCTGTCTAACCCGACCGGTATGTCCTTAAACTACGTCCAACAATGAGAGGTAGGGCACAGCGAAGTAGCATCACGCTTGAGTCTGGAGAAGCTCAACTGGGGAAGTACCTTCTCCTTACAGAAGACCACAACCATAATAGCACTGCTACCTTTCAGGTTTAGTGTTGTGTTCCTGATGGTGAGTAAGGTTCCCAGAGCTCCAACCCCCCTTAAAGGCCGGCAACGCGCTTCTGACTTCCCTGGTGTTACGGGTGCCCATGGGCGACGATAATTGCTTACCATCAGGCAATCCGTCTGCTCGTTTGCCACCTTTGCCATAAAAGTAAACCATACTGTTTCTGGCAACGTCGATTTTGTTTCAGATCCCTCGTGGTGCACACGCGCACACACACGAAGGAGAAGCCTTACCAGTGCCAGTACTGCGACACGCGGTTCGCGCGCTCGCACCACCTCAAACGACACGAGTTCACCATGCATAAGAAACACCAGCTGAAAGCCGAATAGTCAAGTCACAACATACCTCTTTTTCAAACTGTTATATTCCTACCAGTTCGGAAATTATAAAAAATACCTATCTTTGATGTTTTTCTCTTATAATGATCGCTACGAGCATGTTTTACATCTTCATTTCATTACTGTACATTAAATAATTTCGTAGACGAATCTGGGGTGCTACCGCGAATCACCATATTCGTAAATTTCGGATGGTTATCTCTGTCACTCTTATGACGCCTTAATTGGAGTAATAGAGAAAGATGCCGGAAATATACGAACTTCGATGTTCGCGGTACTGGGTCTGAAGGCGAGCCTAAAGTACATATGACATTACCTTATCCCTTTAACGCCCAAAAGTCACTGTGGTCGTGCGTTCAAGCCTCATCGCGGTTCGATTGTCCTAATGATTCTTGTTAAGAAAAAAATACAAAAAGACTATGTTGTTGGGTGGTCATTTTTGCATTGAAATTTTGAAGTTGCTCTATAAAGGGTTATACTTGCTTATATTTACCCTAATACGTATGTTTCAAATAAGTTTTGCTTAACTGCCTGATAATAAGTCAAACCAGTGGGAATTAGTATTTATGGCCACACACCTCTCATATATCTCATATATGTACAATCAGCATCTAATAGTTAGTTGCAATCCTATGGCCAAGTATATTGATACAGACCTTTATTTATGTAGTACTTAGTAAGGATGTAAAATCCACGACAACGCTTGGTTTAACACACTCGCAATTAAGCGAGACAAGCGTCATAACCCCGACACCTGTTCGCCACGGGCACATTACACCTGCCAGGCTTGTGGTCGTGTATGCCGCTCCCGTATTGGCTTACACAGCCACGGAAAACGTTGTCGCCCTACCTGACACTGCTTGTATAGTCTGTAATAGACTCGGAGGCCAATGATGATGATGAGTAAGGATGTATATTTGGCCATACGGACGGCAGATAACTATATGACGCTGACTGTACAATAATAATTAGGTAGTACCTTCATTTATTCAAAAATCTCATACGTCAGTAGCGATAGGTCATAGTTTTTCTTAGGCAAACGGAGCCACTTCAACCCTGGAAAAGTTAAGTGGTTGAGACCTGAAAAACTTCTTGAACAAAAAAAAACATTCTGAAATTGCATGACTATTTGTCTGCGGAGCTATTTAAATATTGGGCTACAGAAGATTACCGAGAACAAGCTACTAGAATCTTATCAATCCTGAAATATACGAACATCGATGTTCGCGGTACCGCCTTGCTGAACTAGCCATCTTGTGCACTGCATATAGTTAAAACAAAATCGTACAGTAACGAAACGTAAATGGCGTGTATTGTCAAAAATTGACAAGTATACACCATAGTAACATACGCTGTCAAATCAATGTTATGAACTCTATCGCGGATTATAATATTTGATTAGCGTACTTTATTGAAACTACTGACAAACAAATAATACACTATGAGTGTGTGTAGGACCTGCCTCAAAACACCGGCAGATAAGCACGTGTCTGAGCTGGAAAATGCTTTAAAAAACTGCAACAAAAATTACTTCGAGATTATGATATTTTGCCTCAATATAGAGGTAAGTATTTGTACTCTGTCTTTGAAAGAACGCAGTTACAATTACTGTAATTTCCAATACAATTACAGGTTACACAAAACTCCAGAATAACGACTAATCTTTGTAGCACCTGCTTCAGAAGAATTGTACTAATTTACAAGTTTAAGGCGCTGTCTTTAAAAAATAATTCATATTTAAAGTCTCTAAACCCAGCGACACTAATGGAAAACCAGAACCTGTCTGTTTATGTTGATGAAAATGGTATCGAACATGAGAATTACTTGGATGTAGATGAAATTCACCCAAATCTAAAAGAACACTTCTATCCAGAAATTAAAATAGAAATAGATGTCAAAGATCTCTCACTGGGAGATGATCAAATAGAAAATAGGGAGTCTGATGAAGAGCCATTGAGTGCTGTACAAAAAGTTAAATGTGAAGATATGAATGAAAGTGGTAAGAAATATTTGTTGTGCAAAATTTTATTCTGTGTGTTGATATTTTTAAAAGTTTCAAAACAGAATCAAGTTCCAAGTCTACTACTTTTGTGAAAAATCCAAATAGATGTTTTCTAATTCAAAGTCTTTTTATTTTCAAACATACAGTAAATATATTTTTTTTTTAGAAAATTATTATTAGGTATTATTTTTTCAACAACCATTGGCAAAACTTTTGGAAGGCAAAAGGCTTGGAAGCCTTTATGCCAAATGCCTGTGTACTGATGTTCATTGCCCTCCATGCCTCCCTATCTCTGGCTAATTGTGTCCATAGTGGACCAGTAGTTTTCTTTAAATCATCTGACCATCTTTCCTATTTGTCTGCCTCTTTTTCTTTTTGTGTTGTAGCATGGGCCTCTCAATCAGTATGTTTCACCACTTCCGTTTATCTCTGAGCTCATATTGGTTAGATATTGTATTAAGCTTCAAAACAACTTGTTACATATTATAATTGTATGAAAAAAGTTACTTTTTAATTAATTTTATTTTATATCCTTTGTTTAGTGCCACTACGTAAAAAACAAAACTACCCCAGAAAAATAAAATTACCAAAACAAAGAAAGATAAAACAAGTGCATCAAGTGTGCGAAGAATGTGGCAAGAGTGTACGTAACCTGAAGGAGCACTCCCGGCAGCATCAGCCCAAGGAGGACCAGCTGGTGCGGTGCCAGGCCTGTCCGAAGTACTTTATTAACAAGAGGAAAGAGCGCAGACATTACCAGTACGCACACATACAGATACGGAGCCAGAAAGTCAAATGTGATGTTTGTAGCAAAGGTGACTAGTGTTTGTTTGTACTTCTCCTCAGCCAGTGCTCTTATGTATTTACTTTACGTATGTCTATGGAGTATGGTTAATGTGGTTTTGGCTTTCAAAGATTGCATATACCTACTTAAGAAATTTCAATGGGCCACCTGGTCACTCTGACTTGGTCTTCCAACAGCCAGTGTGACAGGGAAAACTGAAGGTGGCCTTTAAATGCGGCTTCTGACACCCTAGAGTAGTATTTTAACATAATAGAACTGTTGTATTTTATTTTATATAATGTGTACCTATTCTGATAATTCCGAAAATTATACAAATTACTTTCACTTTTTCTACTGACAAGATGCTTGAACAACTATATGTAATGAATGTTGTAACAAACCATATAACAAATATTGTTAATAGTTTTTATGTTATGATTGTATGTATGCCACAAATATATGTGGAATATAGATAAAGGAAGCGTTACTTCCCTAAGCCTGCGACTTTCTATGAAATTTTATTATAGACCCCTCGTGTGTCTGCGCCCGCGGCGCGATGCTTCTCAGCCTAATATAAACATCATATCCCCGACCGACGACCGGTCTGGCCTAGTGGGTATCCTGCCTATGAAGTAGAAGGTCCTGGGTTCGATTCCCGGTCACGGCATTTATTTGTGTGATGAGCACAGATATTTGTTCCTGAGTCATGGGTGTTTTCTATATATTTAAGTATTTATATGTATCTATTTATTATATATATCGTCGTCTAGTGCCTACAACACAAGCCTTACTGAGCTTACCGTAGGACTAGGTCGATTTCTGTCCCGAAATATTTATTTATATATCAATATTTAATGTGACATGATGAGTTTCAGAGGTGCGTGACGTGAAGCAGCACAAGAGGATGATCCACGAGCGGGAGTCGCTGCCGCACGCGTGCGCGCAGTGCGGGCGCCGCTACCTGTCCCGCGCCGCGCTGACTGTCCACATGACCGCGCACACCAACCAGCTGCCCCACCAGTGCGACCTGTGCCAGAGGAGGTTCCGCTCCAAGAACCAGGTCTCCAACCATATGTGAGTAGCTTCTTCATTCTGGATGAGCGTTTCTTGCCGGCTGACTAGAATAACAACCGTCTCGTAAGAGACAAGGGGAAAACCCGAAGGATCAGTAGCAGCGTCCGTCGAAACCCAAGCTGCGGTCGCCAACCCGCCTGCCAAGCGTGGCGACTATGGCAACTACCCCCTAAAAAGATAAAGTCATATTGGTGTATGTCCAGCAATGGATGATTTACTGCAGAAGTGTGCGAGTGATTTCTTGGCGGACTCTAAAATAAGGTTTGGCTTATGACATTATTTTAGCCGATTAAAACTTTGATGGACCAATCACAACATATTTCTAATAGTGGGATTTTGCGTATTGGATAATTTCTTTCTCTGGCTTTCGTGTGGTGAATATCTGGAACTACCAGAAACTGTTATTAGTGCACCATCAGTGAACACTTTCAAAAATAGACTGGACACTTATCTTAGAACTTTAAAAAGTGCATAAAAACACAAGTGCTGTGTTTTACACGCATCAGCTCTTAAAGCTGCTAGTGTATGAATAATAAGTGATGTATCCCCAGTTATCACCATACGTCGGACTGCAGGGGGCAGTTTGGTGGCAAGGTAAAGTTTACAAAACAATCTTAACTTACGAGTATTATAATGTACCTAGTATTTGTAACATACTTAGTGAAATTAGTTACCCGTTATCATTTATTCATCTTTAATGTGTAAATAATCTTTGAAGTTGTGTTTTATTCCTTTCTCGCAGCTGCAATTGTCTGAGTGACGGATAAAACCAAACGAACTTTTTCGCCATTTTGTCTTATGTGTAGTCCAAGTACGTTTATAAATAACGTAGTTAGTTACTATAATATTTGGAATTTCACATTATAAATACTAGGTACCAAATACTCGAAAGTGAATTGATTGATTTGCGAACCTTACCTATTATTTTGACATGCCACGGAAATGCCTGCTGGAGTCCGACGTATGGTTATCACTGTCAGTAGAATATTGTGTTCATTTTCTACCGCCATTTTGTATCTACTGGAATCGAACTCTAGGTATATTCAATCGTTAAAAGATGAATAAATGATGTATGTAACTTGAATGGGTCAGCGAATAAATGTGACGTTATCTATGATAAGGGACCTTATTGTCGAGGGCGCTTACGCTGTTGTTCAAGATGCCTCAATACAAACGCAACGCGATTCGACGTAAGCGCCATCGACAATAAGGTCCCTTTTGCTAGATAATGTCACAAATTTCGTTGTTTCTATTTCAGACGGGAGATCCATCAACAAGAGAAGAATTTTCAATGTGAATATTGTTCTAAAACATTTTTCGCTAAAGGAGCATTCGATCAGCATTCCAGGTGGGCCTCAACAATATCTTATGTGTATGTTTATATATAGTATGACTATACCATTTTATTTAGATGCTATAAGATTACCCGTAGCAGTATTACCTAAAAACTCTACATCATTTTTAGTTAATAAGTGTAGATAACGCGAAAGTTTAAAGTGTTATATTTTGAGCAGTGCAGAAAACGCTTGAACTATTGAAAAGTTAGTAAAACCGGCGGGAATCTCCTCGCATGAGCGCGCCTCCGCTACTATGTGTACAGATAATATCCTACAGCTAGTACTGAGTACGTGTCCGTTCGACCGGTCTTCCGAGCCTTTTAGTCGAATGTCCAACATTGGATGTCCTTCAAATGAAATTATAATGATGATAGATATGGTATGAGTGTAACCTGAGTGGACGGTCGAGCTAAGCGTGTAGCGTAGCGGAGCGGGCGGCGTACATGTTAAACAAATAGGTGACAACCAAAACTCACTAACTACTACCACAAGCCATAGTGAATCATATTAGTATCCAAATAAGGTTGAGTTTTGTTTAATTATTTTTTAATAGTTAGTTTTGGTTGTCACCTGACGAAGTGCAGACGTACGGTAGCGGCCGCGCAAGACGCTCGACGCTCTGCACGCTCCGCCGATCGCTCCGCTCCTGCGCTCAGTACCCTTACCATGAGTTGTGACATTGACGTTTTCGATAACGAGTATCGAGTTTACTATCTATGCATCTCGTTACCACTAAAATAGTACAAGCGCACAGATAATAAACTCGATACTCGTTATCGAAAACTTCAATGTCACAACACATGGTCAGGGTACTGGCGTCATTGGTGCCACTGTGCGAGCAGGACGCACGCCAAGGAGCGCCTGCACAGGTGCGAGCAGTGCGGGCTGGCGCTCAAGACCAAAGAGACGCTGAGCAAGCACCGCGCCGTGCACACCGCCGTCAAGAACTTCCACTGCGCGCTCTGCCCCAAGAGCTTCCGGATATCCAGGTACCCGCCGCCATGGTTTTTAAAATTCTTAATTGTCATAAATATAGAATTTGCTGTTTGTTTAATTTTCATGCCGATGACATCAATTTGACATCACGCTCCATATAGGGTGATCCCCATCGATGTAGATTTACAATCAGCCCCAAAACAATGGCTCTATAAAACAACCGCTCGAACAACTTGGGCGGTACATTTAGTTAGTCTTCTTTGAACCGCTGTCAGTGCAAGTGTCAACAATGACTAAAAAATTATTATTTTATCAATAGTGAAGTTTGATACTTAATAACTCGAACACTGAGCTCTTTTTTGTTTCATTATATTATCTGAAAGAAGATTATAAATTAGCATTATTAGCATAAACTGGAACGTGATAGAAATGTCATTTAGTGCCATATTTTTCTACATAATTCGTTTGTAGGAGTCCATTTCTTTATGTCACTGGTGATTCCGAATAGTTTTATTGTAATAATTGTAATATTAATAATTTGTATTCAATCATTTTAATCATGTACACAGCGTGAAGAGGTAACAGACAGAGTTACTTTCGCATTTTTAGTATTAGTATCAAAGTATGGATTTAAGTTTTTATCTACGCATCGGAACGTTTGGTTGCACATTCCAGCAGCCTGAAGTCCCACATGCTGACGCACACGAAGGAGAAGCCCCACCAGTGCCGCTTCTGCGCCGCCCGCTTCCGCCGCGAGCACCACGTGAAGCGGCACGAGGCCAGCCTGCACCAAGAGCTGCAGGTTGACTGAACTGCCTCGGAACACTGTTGCACTTTTTCCCGCTGGGATAGCACAGGTAATATTCCTTTTCACCTCAGCAGCTCGAACATGCCTACTTTCCTCACTCCAGGGACTGAGGAAAGTGCGACTTTCCTCACTTTCAGGGAGTGAGGAAAGTTGCTACCTTCGTCACTCCGGGGAGTGAGACAAAGTAGCTTTTTAATTGACGACCGGCCTGGCCTAGTAGGTAATGACCCTGCCTATGAAACCCGTGGTCCCGGGATTCGAACCCAGGACCACGGGTTTCATAGACCATTTATTTGTGTGATGAGCACAGATATTTGTTACTGAGTCATGGGTGTTTTCTATGTATTTAAGTATTTATATGTAGGTATCTATCTATTATAATAGGACATAATGGACCCGCTAAACACCACTAACACGTTCGGACCCTCACAAATTAATCAAATATTATAATTTTGAAATGTAGGTACATATTTTAAAATGAAAGATATTTAAACAAAATATTAAATAATGAAGCCAGTGCAGTTGCAGATAAAACACTTAAATGAATGTGGATAACTTGATGTTAATTTTTTTTACAACCTTTTTTTAAACTTGATATATATGTATTTGTGTACTTATCCGGGTGGAATCTTGCACCTTAATTTTGAAGCAGACATCTTTAACCGATTGAGCTGAAATTCAGCACACTTATGTAAGTTCGGTTACAATGTAATATTATGGTACCATTGATCTGATCTGATGCTGGAGCCAGAAGGTAGCTAAAGCAACTACTAAAATACACAAGATAACCCCGTGGTGTTTTAGGCTCATAATAAAAGCTTTAATATGTTCTCACTACTGAGGTGAAAAGTTGTATGTGTCACACGCGAGTAAAGTTATTTTACATCTCGTGTTTTTGAGTGCCTCGCTACGCTCAAGATTCTAACACTAGAATCACTCGCTACGCTCGTGATTCAATTATAGAATCTTTCGCTTACTCGGGACTCAAAATAAACACTCGCAAGAAAAAGCAACTTTCCTCTCTTGTTGCACAAATAAGTATTGCCCAAGGTTCGGTTCAGAGCCCTGAGTGTAAGTTTTTAACGTAACTAAACGTCACCATCGCGTATGAGTTTCCTATATAAATAAAACGAATATTCGGTCTGATCTCCAATACATACCTATACTATACCTAGATACATTTGTGTCCTACACTGCGCATGAAACAGCTCCACACTGTTTCATTAAACTCGCACTATATACTCAGCCGGAACGAAGAAAGGGGTTACTTCACGGACTAGAGCACAAAACTACTACATCCGCTACGCTCATAGTCTATAACTCAAAATTACCATCCATTTTTCTTTTGGTGATAAACAATGTTCTGTATTACTACTTTTTTTTTTATGACAAAAGGTGGCAAACGAGCAGACGGATTGCCTGGTGATAAGCAATTACCGTCGCCCATGGGCACACGTAATACCAGGGGAGTCACAAGCGCGTTGCCGACCATTAAGGGGGTTGGAGCTCTGGTAACCTTACTCACCATCAGGAACACAACACTACATACCTGAAAGGTAGCAGTGCTATTGTACTTAGTTACAAACTGATAAACACATGTAATTATATCGCACTAGGCGACATGTTTCGGGTAAGCTCTGGTACCCAATGCGATATCATGTCGCCTAATGCGACATAATTACACGTGTGTTTATCCGTTTGTAACTAAGTAGTAGTAACATGGCTCACAACAGTTTTAATTATATTAATGTTCTGTATTGTTTTAGAACACATCCACGTCACATTTATCATAGAGAAAGTATTTGTGCCAATGTCCACTGCGCCGTGCCTCGCCCAGCCACCGCGGGTCCACCACTAGCCACAAACAACCACAACATTTACTTGGTATGATGAAGTTTTTTTAACCCTTTTCCAGGCCCCACCAATCCGAATGGTTTTCGCAGACATTCTTGTGATAGTCCAGTCTTAAAGTCGAATGCTTAGGTTCAAATTAAATTGACACGCATGTGGTCGATAAATCGTGCTATGCCTAGAAAAGGCTTACCGAGCGACTGAATATAGAGTTTTTCTCTAGTACAAAATGGCTCCCAAAAAACCTCAATATTCTACTGACAGTTATTTCCTCACCCCTTCCTCGGCTTTTGATATTTTAAAATGAGCAAATTCCCGATATAAAAAACCAAAATGTTGTCATTGGTCCATCTAAATTTTGATTGGCTAAAATAAATGTCACACGTCAAACCTCAAGCGCGATTAAAGGCGTGACTTTTAGACTCCGCCTTTTTGGATAAATTTTCGTGGGATCATTAGTATCATTACTTACTTCATCATCTATGTATGTTATGAATGAATTCTGTTTACCTATAAATAAAACACATTTTCTGATGGGCTTCCAATTACTGGCCACCTCACACTAAAATAGGTATTTATAGGTAAATATAATTATTTTTCAGTATACCGTGGCAAGTTATTGAAAGGTGGCCAGTGACTGGCTATAGTAATGCCGAATTTGCTTGAAAGAGACGACAATGCTTACATGACAACATGTATGAATGAGACAATAGAATATTTGTTAATGATGATTATGGATTGTTTCAGACAAGACATGTGCAAATAAAAACGATAACATCAGAATTGGGTTTTCCTGCCGTGGTTATATGTTTACTTCGACTTACGTAGCCTCCTAAGAACCACCTTACAAGAAAAATACCAGTTGAATTTGTTCAACAGTATAGGAAGTGAGCACTGGTGGCCTAGCGGTAAGATGCGTGCGACTTGGAATCCGCTATGTTCGCTGGCGACTTAACCCTCGTATGCGGATGTCAAAATTCTCCAATGAAAAAACGACCTTGAAGTTAATTCCGTAGAATTCAAATGCTTGACACGGATCCGTGCCTAAGCATACGAAGGGTTAAGAACCGCGGTTTTGGGAGCTTATGGATGATTAATGCGAAATAGTAAACCATATACGAAGGTACAAAGGCAGCGGTCTGTGAAGCGGTCGTTGGCAGTAAAGGGCTAAGGCGTAGCTGAGTCGCATGGATCGATGTCTCGCTAATTTTTGTGATATTAAATTGTAATAGATGACATATAAATAAAATAAAGTGCATTTATTTCAGACAAATTAGTCTATAGTTCGTTAGTAACAATATTAAGTAAGCTTATATTATATTGACGACCGGTCTGGCCTAGTGGGTCACCCTGCCTATTAAGCCGATGGTGCTGGGTTCGATTCCCAGTCAGGGCATTTATTTGTGTGATGAGCACAGATATTTGCTCCAGATTCATGTGTGTTTTCTATGTATTTAAGTATTTATATGTATTTATCTATTATATATATCGTCGTCTAGTACCTACAACACAAGCCTTACTGAGCTTACAGTAGGAGTAGGTTGATTTGTGTAAGATTGTCCCGAAATATTTATTATTTATTTATTTTATATATAACTATGTTAGTGTTACTAATTAAGTGTAGCGAAGACCAGTGTCTGACAAAGCCACTGTCCCAGAAACTGTGATTGTGATATAAATATACTTACGAAAATGTGACGAGGTCCTCTGACGTCCGAGGCAGGATTTGAACCCGCATCTCCGGCTGTCGCGGCTGACGCCCTAACAATAGGGTCGCCCGAACACAGCGAAACCCGTTTGTGAAGTATATGTAATCTTGTTGTTAACGGTTTTTAGGCACCGTTTACCATCTTTAAGGCTTGGACTTGGACCTTCTATTCGCATTACTTTCTGGATTCTGATATAGCTTGAGATGGTGCTGCCATCTATATAGCTAATATTGTGATTACTACTTCGCATACGTGGGACCTATTTGGGGCAGTTTGAGGGCAAGGTAAAGTTTA
Source organism: Grapholita molesta (assembly GCA_022674325.2). Taxonomy (NCBI): domain Eukaryota; kingdom Metazoa; phylum Arthropoda; class Insecta; order Lepidoptera; family Tortricidae; genus Grapholita; species Grapholita molesta. The sequence goes on from CP053127.2 coordinate 2,241,082, forward strand.
CAAAAAAATCTTACGAGTATTATAATGTACCTAGTATTTGTAACATAGTTAATTAAATTAGTTACGGCCCGTTATCATTTATTCATCTTTGATGTTTAAATACTCTTTGAAGTTGTGTTTTATTCCTTTCTCACAGCTGCAAATGTCTGAGTGACGGATAAAGTCAAACGAACTTTTTCGCCATTTTGACTTATGTGTAGTCCAAGTACGTTTATAAATAACGTAGTTAGTTGCTATATTTGGAATTTCACATTAAAAATACTATGTACCAAATACTCGAAAGTGAATTGATTGATTTGAGAACCTAAAGCCCCATTTAGATCATGCAAGAACTTGTATACGATTTTGATTACATTGCGGGATTATATAAGGCGACCGAATTCGCCGTACGCCGATAGCCCGCAATGTAATGAATATCGTATACAAGTTCTAGCCTGGTCTAAATAGGGCTTTACCTATCATTCTGACATGCCACGAAAATGCCCGCTGGAGTCCGACGTATGCTACTTAGTTACAAACGCATAAACTCACGTGTAATTAAGTAACATAGCTCACAACAGTTTTTATTATATTAACATTGTTATATAGTTATTACTGCTATTCTGATAAGTACAACCCTTATAAATAAAGTTATATTTGTTCGAACTCTTGTGTTTAATTATTTATATTATTATATCTGCCACAAACATCCTCTGTTGGTCATAGCATAGGCCTTCCCATAAAATCCACAGGCATCGATTTCTAAACATGGGGGTTCAATGTCATAATTGCCATGTTTGGCAGGCGGGTTGGTGATCGCAGAATGTTTCTACCCGGCCTCTTTCGTCAAAATGAAAATGTGGTAAGAAAGTATGAGACGTATACAGTTTATTGCTTTCCTACTTGGAGCATAGCTTTGCAATGTACCAAGGGGAGTTGATTGATCAAACTAGCGAAGGATTGAAAGAGTGGAATCTTGAGCGTTAGGGGGGTTTTAGGGCTCGAGAGGAACAAACTTTGCTGCCTAGTGAAACAAGATTTTTAGGAAAATACTAACTGTAAAAAAATTAGATTTACTCCAAATTATTGTTAATATATTTCCTCTTTACTTCCGGGGTTTGGAATTAAATGAAAATCATAATATTTAACATAAAATTTATTATCATAATTATTGTAAAAATATGTTTTTTTCATTACAACGTATCATAAAAGATATACTTAATTTAAACACATTTGTTACATTAAAATACTTAAAAAAAACATATATTTTGCTAGTTCCCGTCCTCTGATCGAGAGGACGTAGTTATAAGGTAGAAAGAGACAAATGATCAACGCTGCCATCCAAGTCAAATAATCCACAATCTGTATGAATGACCCTGAAAACATTACGGACTTAATTAGGCTAGTTTTACACGGACTAGAATACAAATTCCTACATAGGCTCAACAACCCAAAATGATCGAAACACAGAATGAAATATTTTAGAAATTCCACTTTACTATACGTATAGTACAGTCAGCAAAGTTCAAACCCCGGCTCGTACCAATAAGTTTTTCGGAACTTATGTACGAAATATAAATATCATTTGATATTTACCAATCGCTTTCCAGTGAAGAAAAACATCGTGAGGAAACCGGACTAATCCCAATAAGACCTAGTTTATCCTTTGAGTTGGAACTTCAGATGGCAGTCACTTTCGTAAAACTACGCCAAATCCTGGGGTTAGTTGCCAAGTGGACCCCAGGCTCCCATGACCCGTGGCCAATGCCGGGACAACGCGAGGAAGATGATGAGTACAGTCACCAGCAGAAGTAACTAAGCGGGCCATGTGTTCATAATGATCTTGACACGCTCTTATTTTGAACATCTTACCCGCTTAGCTAATTTTGCTGTTCACTTACAAAAGATCCTCTAAGACTCGGGGCCCATGGCACCACAGTAACTTAATACAGTCATATAAATAATAATAAATAAATATTCAGGACAATCCGACCTAGTCCTATGGTAAGCTCAGTAAGGCTTGTGTTGTAGGTACTAGACGACGATATATATAATAGATAGATACATATAAATACTTAAATACATAGAAAACAACCATGACCCAGGAACAAATATCTGTGCTCGTCACACAAATAAATGCCCTGACTGGGAATCGAACCCAGGACCATCGGCTTCATAGGCAGGGTCACTACCCACTAGGCCAGACCGGTCGTCAAAAAGTCAAGTCATATTCAGATATAGAAATAATGTTGCTTACAATCAACCATCACCCGTCATCAGATCTTCTATTAATTCATCATGATTGGAACTCTCGTCCTTAATTTGTAAGATCTTGCTGATATTTATAAATTATCTGCAATATACAATAACATTACAGGCATGTAAAGCACGAAGTCTGTATGAAAATTTTATTAAATGTTTGTCTTTTGTATTGTAATATTAAATTTAGATTGTGAAACGATCACCAAATCTAAGTATTTATAGAATTTTAATGTTTAACACTTTCGCAGCCGGGCATAATTTTCTACGGTACCTAAGAAACCGACAGAATACGCTAGGCGGGCAAAAAAAATATCTTTTTATCACAATTTTTACGAGTGGCAGCCGTGTGCTGGCAAAGATGCAATGTGTGCCCAGGCGGGCTCTTTGGCGTGGCGTGTAGGGTGTAGGTTTATAGCTACTGTTCACCTGGTGGGCTTAGCCAGCATCTGAGCAAACATTACGAGTGCCTACCAGGCGGGTTCTTGGTTGTGAAAGTGTTAATTACCGTTACAAAACTGACATTATTTTACTTTTTACTTGCCACGCTAATTGAGGATATTCTTTTCAAAAAACTCCCTTATATCAAGTCAATGGCAGCGAATAGGTTAAACGAATTTCAATGCGAATGTTCTTTATTTGAATTCAAAATATTCCTTTAACAATCGAATTGACAGCCGCCTTCCCATTGGTGGAAAATCGTAAAACAAAATTACTACTGCACCTGTGTGTCGCCCGCCGCCGGAGCTTGAGTCTTATTCCGTAGTGGTAAGGTCGCTAGTCGGCCGCGCGTCGTTTCTTGTGCGCGGTGAGCTCGTGCCGGTTGCGGTGGTCGGAGCGGCCGAAGCGCACGCCGCAGAACCCGCACGGGTAGCGCTTCTCCTTCGTGTGGCTCACCATGTGGGCTCTCAAGTTCCTGCAACACCGTTGGTTCAGTTTTTACCTTTCAAGCCTTCAAATAAATGGCCCAGGGTTCGAATCCGGGACCCTCCTGGCCACTAGTTCACTACCTTTTGGGACGACCACATAGCAGCGATCTCTGAGCTTCCACGGTTGGCGATCGCATTATAAACAGACGCTGCTGCCCGTTCCCCAGTGAATTCTGGTCGCCGTATTAAGACAATACCCTGCGGCGCTACCGTAAAAATAGATATTCGTAAATTTCAAACGATTCTCTCTGTATTCTCATGAAAGTCATGACGCCTTAAATGCAGTAAAAGAGTAAGATTGTCGAAGTTTATGAACTTTGATGTTCGCGGTGTAGACCAGTAAAATTACCAAAACCTGGACATGTGTTGGACATAATCCGATAACTGTAATTTTCTTTTTCTATGAAATAAAGTATTGTTAGTTCTTTTTAAAAAGATGGACAGACGACCTCATTAAGGTCGCCAAAATGTAATTGAATAGATAATTTTATTATTAATGTTATACCCACGGTTTTGGGTTTTTTACATCAGAACTCTAAAATGTTAAATTTTTTATATTTAATAAAGGACCAACAATATAATGTACTATAATCATATTATAATGTATTATAATGTACATAATTATACCCCATAATGAGTCATCAGATCATCTCCCGCGGATATCGTAAGAGGCCACAAAAGGGCATACGGGCAGCAGCGTGCGTCGAACCGAATCAACAGCAACTGCGGTCGCCAAACCGCCTGCCAAGCGTGTCCCCTATGATAGTCCTACGTCTGTAATGATCGTCTTACCCCTGTTTGACGAAGCTCATGTCGCAGTGCTGGCACGGGAAGCGCCGCACGCCGGCGTGGGTGCGCTGGTGGTCGCGCAGGTACATGGCCACCGTGAAGGCCTTGCCGCATTGGTCGCACGTGTGGGGCCGCTCGTTCGTGTGCGCCCTGGGCATGCAGCAGTTAGTGTGAGGCTTGACTGGACGATTTGTAGACCATATGATGTGTACTTTTTTCATATAACAAAACCAACCAAACATTACATAACGTAAAAACTTTTTAACAAAAAAATATCAACCGCCGATAAAAAAAATATTGTAATATTTTTATTTTTATTGTTAGATTAACTTTGAGGTATACCCTATCCAATAAAAAAAGAATTATCAAAATAGAACTACTCAGTAAAAAGTTATGCGTGGTCATAAGTACATAAAAATACAAGCGTCGACTTGATTTCGTCCGTTTTTTCCTGGGTTGAAAATCAATCATCCCCTATTTTCCAACCCTTAAACATGTTTTTTTTGCAAATTTATATGGGACCAACTTCGGGGTACAACCCCTTTCCAATAAAAAAATAATTATCAAAATGGAACTACTATGTCTGTATAAAGTTATGCATAGGTATGTGTTAGTGATGTAATATATGATCATTGTTAAAAAATATATATATACGCGTCGACTTAAACTTCCTCCGTTATTTTTTCGTCGGTTAAACTCACGCTAAATGAGCACTTTACTAGGTGGTAGTAAACCTAGGTACATGTATACACTTTGGGCGTACACAGTAAAGCTTAAAACAAAACACAACTGCTTTTTAATAATGAAAGACGTGGCAGAAAAATTCGCAGTTCTAGTCTCATCCGAGGCAGTGGTGAAGTATGCGTCGCAATTAGTAATTGCTACGAGGTAGGCCAATAAAGAGAACCGGCCAAGTGTGAATCGGACTCGCACAAGAGTGGTTCCTTACCATTATGTATATGTCGGGGGCCGATCGTAGTATTACCCCTGTCATGAAAATATGGAAAGTATTTTGCATTCCCAGAGCTCCTGTATCTTGTCAGTTTGCCCTTCGGGCATCTGAAGCAACCTGGCGCACCTAACTTATCTATCTATTAGTTAAACCGATTCGTTGCGTCTTCCATTTTCAAAAACTTGTCTGTGGCGGCGAACAATTATTCCATGACGCGGCAGGCGTACCTTACGCCATAGAATGTGATGACACTCCTCCCGTGTCATACCTACGTCACAAGTTAAAAACATGACTCGCCTGTCGTGCCATCCGCACTGAATCTGTTAATATAGTATTAAAATATTACACAGGAATACTATCCGGCTTTTATGATAATGACACATGAAATACCTACAAAAAAAGGCATTAAATCACGTTTGTCATTCTATATTTAGATAGATAGATAGAAACATTTATTAATGACACATACACCCACATAATAATAACAACAACAAAAAAAACACATTACACAAACGACGTGTGCCACAAAATGGCCTCATCTCAGCGTAATGCCAGCAATCGCCAGCGCTGGTCTTCCGATGAGACCATTTATTTAGTATGTGTTGTAGCTATCACGGTTCATGAGATACAGGCTGATGACAGACAGAAGGACAGTGGAGTCTTAATAGTGTCCCGTTTCACCCTTCGTGTACAGACCTCAAACACGTGTTAGGCTCGACACTCACCTCACGTGGGCCCGCAAACGTTCCACCTTGAAGAAAGCTTTTTGGCAGAACTGGCATTGGTGAGATCTTATTTTCTCGTGGACCTGGCGTCTGGGGAAGTATAATTGTTACTGATTTAAAATGTCATGGTTTTAACATTATTATAGTAGGTACGAGTACTAGCTGCAAACTTCGCACCGCCTAACAGTATTAGTGGTAACGAATACGACTAAAAAATAATTTCTTTGGTTTTATAAAACGCGTTATGTACCACGATACGCGAAGCGATTGTGATCGGGCGTCGTCCAAATTTTGCTTGAACAAGAACCTATAAGATCTAGGTATGTTCTCCGAAACATGCCGCGTGATATGATGCCGAGCTCCGCGGTAAGCTCAAGAAGGATTGTGTTAGTTTATTCATTCAACGATATATAGGTATAATAAATCGTAAAATGACATATCAAGATAGTTCGGTAGTAGGCCTTGCGCTTTGTAAAGTGTTAGCTAGATTTTACAGAAAACCAAGAGGAGGCCGCGACCCCGGGGTTGCGGGGTGTTAACCCAAATAGTGGTGAAACGAGTTTTGAAATCGATTCTTTATTAGCTGCACAATTCTTCGTTCGCCATTTTGAGGTTCAACCGGAATCACGCTTAACCTAGCTGACCCTGAATCTGATTTTTTTTATTGAAGCGTCATCTCGGTTAAACATGTGTCAACTTACATGTGCTTCGCTACGGAGGTCTTGGAGCTGAACATCTTGCGGCACACGTCGCACTGGAAGGGCAGCGCCCGCGTGTGCGACACCATGTGCGCGTCGAGGGCCGAGCGCGACACGAACCGCCGCTCGCACCGCACGCAGCCCAGCGGCAGCCCGCTCGGCTCGTGGACCTTCAGCTTGTGCAAGCGCACGTTGGCTACCTCTGCAACAGTGTTACTGTTGACATGGCGTTGTTTTCTCATAACGATTTACATTTAGATTTAATATGCAGTGATCGGAATTAGGTAAGCTAAAATAGCTATTCTTCGGAGAGGACATAACATAGAGTGGTTACAACCGGATACGTACTTGCTTCTTTATATTTCTAGTACTAGTAGCTTACACTTTTTTGACGCTAATACGCCAATCTGACAAGTACTGACAATTAATAAGAAAACACAGATTACTTAATTTACAATATAGTTAGTTCACATTTTTCGGATTCCTTACAATTTTAATTTTATAGCAAGAATGTAAGCATTTTACTAAAAACATTGCAAACATTCTATAAGGAAAAAAAATGGCTGTTCAACGGATATATTACGGCAAGTATTCAAATACCCGAAATAAAAAATATAAAAATTATCCGGTTGTAACCACTCTTATATTCAAAGGGTGCCCGGCTTACCTTTATCACAAATATCACATTTGGACTTTACGCCTAAATGTGTTACTTGGTAATGCTTTTTCCTGCCCCCGATGCTAAGAAACGTCTTGGGACAGGCTTTGCACTGCAACTTCTGCCGCTCGTACTTGGGTTTGTGTTGGAGCGAGTGCTCCTTAATGTTCAGAACAGACTTGCCACACTCCTCACATACTTGACGCTGTGGCTTCCATTTCTCTTTTTTATTTAGTTTTGTTTTTTTCGTACGGCCATGTTTTATGCGAATGGGTGCTACAAAACATGAGTAAATTGAAACAGATATGCTAGTCACATTAATTTAGGCCAGCTCAGGGATTGAATTAGGGTATTATTTGAATATTCATAAAGATTAAGCAGTATTTATCCACTCAGTTTTGCAAATGCAAGTGCTATAATATATGTATAATTAACCGATTCATATCATCTTCCATTTTCAAAAACTTTTGGCTGTGGCAACATTAATTCATGACGCGGCAGGCATGCCTGACACCATAGAATGTGATGACACTTCTCTCGTGTCATACGCCACACGTTAAAAGCTTTGATGACTTGCCTGTTGTGCCATGTGCACTGAATCGGTTAAGCAAATTAGATAATAATCTTTATATACAATAATTACAATATAAAAAAAATTAACTATGAAGCAAATAAACAAGCACAATATATCTAGAAATCTATTATTTACATTACAATTACCGTTTTCTTTAGTACCATCTTCTATATTATTACATTTTATTTCCAGGTCAACACTTGGTGGCTCTTCTTCATCCTTTAATTCTTGTAATACATTCTCATTCTTAACATTTATTTCCAGATCATATTCATTTTCGTTATCATACTCAACATCTTCATTAATTTCTCTTTTAAATTCTACATCATCTTCTAATAGGCATGAACCAAATTCATCAGGTTCTAGTAAATTTTCATGTTTAATTCCGTTTTCATCTACATATACAGACAGTTTCTGATCATCCAACAATACAACTGGGTCCAGGGACTTCAAATATAAATCATTTTTAAGACACTGAGCCTTAAACTTGTAGAACGATACTATTTTTCTACAGCAGTTGCTACATAATTTTGTTGTTATTTTGGATTTCTGGGTAACCTGCATAGAAGAAATATATGTAATAGTTGTAAACGCAACTATGAAAAAGGTCACGATGTAAATATTTACCTTGATATCTAAACAGAACATCATAATTTCGTTGAAGCTTTTATTTTCTTCCTTCATACTCCGTTCCAGTTCTGATATATGTTTCTCCGCTGGAGTTTTTAGGCATGTTCTGCATATATCCATGTTAACGTTGTTTACCACTATTAATTAGATAAAATATATATAAACAACACAACGACAATTCCACAAAATCGTCATTAAACTTAAACAGCTGTTTTTGACATTTACGCAACACAAGCAACTCAAGCAAATGTGTTATTGACACAAAATGTTTTATGAGTAGTAACGAAACGCAAGATTGTGGTTTTCTGCAATGAGTAAAGAATCCTAAGGAGGTGAAATACCTGCAAGAAAAACGTGCCAGCCTGGAACAATAAATGGCGTCTTGACAGTTATTCTAGTGCTGCCCTAATGTTACAAATTTAATCGATGAATCAAAAACTTGCTACGAAGTTTAAAGACTTGTATTTATGAATGTGCATTTAGTTTAAAGTTTTTATTTATATTCGACTTATAAAACGTGAGTTACCCCCTTCTATACAAATATATTTATCTCACGATAGTTTTGTGTTTAAAAAAATATTAAAAACTAAGCTTAAAGTCCTATCTTTTAGAGAACAACCAGGAGTTAAGATGATATGTAAAAAATAGTTTAAATTAGTTAGTATTAAGTTATATTTATGTTTTATATAAAAACTGTAACCCGAGGTTACTATGATCAATTTTAGAGTTTGACATCTCTTTTTGGCGATCCTATTAAACTCAAAAATATGAAAAAAATATAATAGGTAATCGGTTTTTTCTCGTTTTTATCTTCGCAGGAAAAGAAATAGCACTGTTTTTTCAGAAAAAATTAAAACGTTACATTAGATCAAAGTTACATTGAAAATGGGGTTACTTTGAAACCACTGCTTTTTACTCTCATTATGTAAAGTAAACCATAAAAATAGAAACACAAAAATCGGTTCAGTACTTTTTAAGTTATTTATATTTTTATTACGTGGGGTTACTTTGATCACATATAGAATGAAACAAATTAGTGATTACTTAAATAGCTTTACTAAAAAAGTAAAGTACGTAGGTATCTTCCTATACTTGATGTTTGATCTTATCTGGTGCGTGATGGTTGTAATGATGGCACTGCGTCATCTCGCAATCGAATAACACCCAGGGTTTTATTGAATGAATCTTCATGGAAATGCAAGGAGCAGATAAAAATATCTGTCAAATTAGGCCGGATATTTTCTGTACCGATTGCTTCCAACCACTTCTTCGTTTTAAAGTCGCTTCTTGGTAGGCTGAAAAGATAAAAAAATGTTAAGATGCAGTTTTAAATCAATTTACAAAACCTTTCCTTGCTTGTAACTTGTATATTATATCTTAAAATGATCAACATTCATCTTTCAGTACATCCGTTTGTGGCGAGAGCTTGGAATTTATTGCTTCTTTTAGACCAATACAATAAGGAATAGGTTAAAAACTATAATATACATATGAACAGAAATTTAAAAGTTAAGGAATTGCCGACTTAAATAAGAGATATCGATATTTATAGAACAACACTAGCCATCTACTGATCGACATATTAGATGTAAAAATATCCATAAATTAGCTAAAGATTACATTAATACGTAACACATCTTAATCTTTACAATAATAATATTGCAATTTGTACTTTAAACACTCAATAATGTTGATAGTAACCAATATTTCAATAAATAAATGTTACATACCGGTGCAATGATAAAGATCCTTGGTTTTTGTTATACCACAGCCCACTACACTACACTTTGGCATTATTATAAAATGTTTCTTCACTTCATTTTAAAGTTTTTTCACAGCAAAATTCCGTAAAACGCGAGATATCATTTATTTTTTAAAACAACCACGGTGTTTTGACAGTTCAATTACTATTAACTGAGTGGAACATAAAATGGCTCCCGGCCGCATTTAGGCATTTAGACGTCCGACAATCACAAGTGTTGCCAAATTTGAAACCCACCGGCGTATTGTTGTCTCTTTTAAATAACTGAAAATAAAGCTTTAGAAAAAAGAGACAACTATATTTTTCAGAATTCTATGTCGAAATGCATGATATCTGCATAACTGATTGAATATATAGAACAATATGCCAAGCCAAGAGAATATAATCACTACGTTATAAGAGGCGGGACTCTCATACTAGCGATTAGAACCAGTTTGCATGGCAAATCGATACCAACATGATCATCAAAAAACCAACAAACAGCAATAGTACCAACCTAACAGACTAAAATAGTGTAGTGACCTATATGTGCTTGCTTTTTATCGATATCGATAAAATGAACAGGGTTAGAATACAGGCTAATATGGCAGCAATTTTTTTTATCGAAATTAGGTTAAATCCGAGTCCACATTTAAGTCGCTTGTTGTGCAGCAGATATTTATTTATATGGACTAATACAGGTTGGACTTAAATGTGAACCCGAAATAAAATAAGAAACTTTTTAAACAAAATAGTATATTAATGCTTTTTTATTGTTGTTTGTATATTAATATATTTGTTTCTTTTATCCTTATCCTTGACGGTATGGAAGACCTTTTCAGACGATTTTTAATGAAAGCTCTGTTCTCATTGTGATCTCCACATACATATTTCAATGTACGTAACTTTTCTAGGGGAACATATGAATCTTCTTTTCCCACAAACTTGACCCAATGCCTGCATCTGAAAATATCGTATATTTATCAGACTCAACAAATAACTTAAAGAATCATCATTAACATGTCAATAAATTCATTTTAAACAATCATAGGAACAACTATTAAACTATAAAAATCAAATTAATATTGATTTGCACGCATCAGGTGTAACAAACGGCAATTCCGTTATTACGAGGGTTTAGAGTCAAACATGCGGTATACAGCAGCGGACCTATTGCCGTATCTCCATACATTTTTTCCTGCACTTTTCCGAGGTATTTTTAGGATACGGTACATATTTCTATAGGATCCTTAGAGATACGGCAAATTACGTCTAGAATTTACGGCATCCCCAAAGTTCGACTGGAACAACACTGTGCCTGTGCATCTTAAAATAATCAGTATTTATGTAGTCATATATCATGCTAGTTAATATAATTAGTTGACTTACTTAATATAATTAGTTGCACTGATAAACAAATAAGCCCGTGTAGTTATCGATAGATACAGTACATCTCTAGTACACAATACAAATGAATATTAAATATATTACTTCGTTTGTTTTTAGCCTGCTGCATTCAAATATATCCAAAAATAGCTAAATCTATGCTTACCGGTCTTCTTCCAATGGAAATTTCGCTATGAACACCCGTTTCTCATGATTTTCACGACTAGCGCGATTTTCACAAATTTCACAAGCTATAAACCGTCTTTTCGGTGGCATTGTCACAAATACACGCACTAAACAGTGCCCGATCACCTTTTACTCCTTTTGATTAGAAATTAGGAAGAAATCAATAAGAAATCAGCAAATATCAACAAACAAGACATATGAGCTCTGCAATGACAAGTAAAACAACATGTCTGACAATGACAAGTCAGGTAAGTATGACCACAGACTAGAAAGATTAGTTTGTATTTCAGTTGTGGCTATTGTTTGCCATGTAAAGTCCATATAAAAGTTTTTTTGTTCCTAGTTGCGTTAGACTGATGCCAAGTCCATAGATTCCTTGGTCATAGGTTTTCTGCCAGCTTAATATGAATAGATAGCCCTATAGTGGAAATGGTACACTACAAAAAAACGAAGAATACGGCTTTTGCTGAACCAAAGATTTCCTTTGGCAGGATTGATCTTTGGATCCCTAAGATAGGTTTACGAAGTGGATCCACCTGATTTTTTCATGCAGGTGGGGGGAGGGGGGGTTTTTAGCCTTAACAAAGTCTGAGGTTAATAACTGCGTAGGGTTTAGAAATATAGTCAAGTTTGGTATAATTTTCGATTAAATCGAATGTCTAAATGTCAGTTCTGAAATAATATTTAGGTCATCATCATCATCATCATCATCATGTCAGCTGAAATACGTCTACTGCTGGACATAGGCCTCCCCCAGGACGACCCAAGGAGACCGATCCTGCGCCTTCCACATCCAGCGGTATCCCGCGACTCTAACTAGGTCGACGGTCCACCTTGTGGGAGGCCTACCCACGCTGCGTCTTCCAGTTCGTGGTCGCCACTCCAGAACCTTTCCGCCCTAACGGCCATCGGTTCTGCTCGCGATGTGCCCCTTAAGTTTGGCGATCCGGAGAGCTATATCGGTAACCTTGGTTCTACTGCGGATGAAATCATTCCTGATGCGATCACGCAGGGACACTCCCAACATAGCCTTCTCCATTGCTCTTTGGGTGACTTTGAGCCTTCTTATGAGGCCTTTAGTAAGCGACCACGTTTCAGCACCATATGTCATCACTGGCAACACACACTGGTCGAAGACCTTCGTCTTGAGACACTGCGGGATATTGGAAGAAAAGATATGTTGTAGCTTCCCGAACGCTGCCCAGCCGAGTCGGATTCGACGATTGACCTCCTTCTCTAAGTTGGATCTTCCTAACTGGATAGTTTGACCTAGGTATAATATACTCACCTACAACTTCGAGTGTAACGTCTCTGATTACAGTGGGAGTTGGTACGACATGGGCATTCGACATGATTTTTGTCTTGTCCATGTTCATCCTTAGACCAACTCGCTCAGAGGCATTACTGAGGTCATCTAGCATTATGCTCAAATCCTCCATGGTCTCAGCCAAGACTACGATATCGTCGGCAAATCGAAGGTGAGTGATGTACTCGCCGTTGATGTTGATGCCTTTCCTCCTCCAGTCCAGTCTTGAAAACGTCCTCCAGTGCAGCAGTGAACAGCTTTGGAGAGATAACATCTCCTTGTCTGACCCCACGCTGCAGTGGAATAGGTTTCGAGCTCCGGTTCTAAAGTCGGACTGACATGGTGGCGTTTTCGTACAAACATTTCAGCACTCCGATATAGCGGTAGTCCACTTGGCACCGTTGGAGGGATTGTAGCACAGCCCAAGTTTCGATCGAATCAAAGGCTTTCTCGTAGTCCACAAACGCCGAACAGAGAGGCAAGTTATACTCCTCAGCCTTCTGTATAACTTGACGTAGCGTATGTATGTGGTCTACGGTACTAAAGCCTCTTCGGACGGCTTGTTCGGGAGGCTGGAAGTCATCTAACTTGCGTGCGAGACGATTCGTAATGACTCTTGAAAACAGCTTGTAGACATGGCTCAAAAGTGAGATAGGTCGATAGTTCTTCAATAAAGCGTTGTCGCCTTTTTTGAAGAACAACACCACCACACTTCTGTGCCATGCCTTTGGCGTTCTCCCTTCCAGTAGGACAGAATTGAACAGCTTCTGAAGGGCCGTTAGGACCGGTGTACCACCCGCCTTCAGAAGTTCAGCTGTTATTCCGTCCTCACCTGGCGCCTTGTTGTTTTTGAGCTGTTTAAGAGCCATTCTAATCTCGTACAAGCAGATGTCCGGGATATCTTCAGTATAGTGCCGGGTTAGTCTGGCTCTAGGGAATTCCGCCAGATCAACTACGGGTCTGCTAGTTGATGTGTAAAGCTGTCCGTAAAAGCGCTCTATCTCATTCAGAAGCTCAGGTATGGATGAAACGACCCTACCATCATTAGTTTTCAATCTGGCGAGCTCGCTTTGCCCAATAGACCTTAGAGCCCTTGTTATGTTCAATGGCCTCTTTAATACGATCAGTATTAAATTGGCGCATATCACGGGTAAGGGACTTAGAGATCTGTCTATTGATCTGCCTGTATAATGTCGCATCAACTGAAGATTGTAGGATCATCTCGCTCCTTTCCTTAATGAGCCTCCGAGTAGAGCTAGAGAGCCTTTTAGTTCTACTGCTCCGTTGGGCCTTGAAGAACTTAGACCCGGAGCTGTGGACAGCTTCTACAAACCAGTCGTTGAGTTCGTCCACCTCGCTTCCTAGACAATCGAAACGGTTCCGGAGCTCTAACTGAAAGCTCTCGGGGTTTTGGATTTGGATAGGTGCTGGCCGGAGTGTAGACTTCATCAGTCGCGAACGTTCTAGCTTAACACTTATATTCAATGTGCCCCTAATCAGACGGTGATCACTACCGGTCTTAACCGTATTGATCACAGAGACATCATTAAATATATGTTTCTTCGTCGACATGATGAAGTCAATCTCGTTTTTTGTTGCACCATCCGGACTCATCCAGGTCCATTTTCTGCTCTCACGTTTCTTGAAGAAAGAGTTCATCATATAGAGTCCCTCTTTCTCCAAGAAACCAGCCAGTAGATGGCCCCGGTGGTTCCGACGTCTGTATCCAAATTGCTCTCCTCTCAGCTCTGTGCCGTCTCTCTTGCCCAGTTTCGCGTTGAAATCCCCCATCGCTTTTAGTTTGCTTGCTTGTTTGTTTCTACTTTTTTGGGTAATCAAAATCATTGTTTTATATTTTTAACAGTGTAATGGACCGCGAAGCACTCATCGAAGATGATGAGAATTGGATCCAGAGGTATTGGGGGACGAGGGCTAGGACACAATGTGACATTTTTTTTTTTTGTATTAGATTTTTTTTAAATAAATACTCTTATGTTATTTTTTTATTTTATTTTACGTAGTTTAACATATTTATCGTGCAAATATGAGTCCTAAAATGAATTTGGCATCCTTAAGTCATACGAATATGGTACCAAACTTGGAATAGTAGCACAATTAATGCCTTTATAAAGATTGAGACCCTATTTTCCTCCAGAGCAGAAGCTGCCAAAACCTCAAAAAACTAACATCAAAAATCGCGGTGGCTCCACTTCTTAAATCCATCCTTAGGCCTTAAGGACCAATCCTACCAAAGGAAATCTTTGGTTCAGCAATAGCCGTATAATTTACCCTACAGACGCAACTACTACCCAACCTACTCAATATAGATAACCAGTAAAATTAGCAAAAACCTAGACATAATTCGATAACTGTAATGTTCTTTTTCTATGAAATAAAATTGTTAGTTCTTTTTAAAATATAAAAAAATAAAAATTTTAGGGTTCCGCGTCAATGTAAAAAAACCCAAGACCGTGCGTATAACATTAAGAAAGAAGATAAATAAAGGAAATTTAAATATTATCTATTCAATTATGTTTTGGCGACCTTAATGAGGTCGTCTGTCCAGGCACGTATCCAGAGGGTATCCATATAGTTGGGATTTGCGTATGGCGTACCAACAAGTTTTAGGAAGATTCTGAAGATTCTGTGATGATGGGCTGGACTGGGCTGGCGTCCGCGAACGGTACCGGGTACAACCTACCTGTTATGTACAGTCAGCGTCATATAGTTAGTTGTAGTTAGTGTGGCCAAATGTATTGCAACACATCCTTACTGCTATATAACTATTTATATCTGTATCAATATATTTGGCCATCTGCTACTGCTAACTAACTATGTGACTCTGACTGTACATCAACCAGTCAGTCACGGCAGTGGCGCTGACTGCTGCCGCCTGCCTCATAGTCATAGGCCTCCATTGTATGCTAGAAATCACTTTGCGGGCATTAACACAACCTAACGAACCTAACCTAGCTACTTATCTTGAGTAGATATATTATGATCGATCTTAATTGAGTATTTGCAGTGAAACAACTAGTAAAAAAAATTACAATGTATATTTAAACTAATCCAAAATACACAAAACTTACAAACACCCCCACACCTTACTTAATACATATAACATTTAGTCAGGTGTAAGGCTTGTGATAAATTCATAATTTTAGCTAAAGTCAAACTTATAATTAAACTGAGTAAACTGACAACTGTTCATACATTTGACAGGTCGTTTGACAATTTTAGTATGATAACTGCTATGAGTTTACTCCGTTTAATTATAAATTTGACTTTAGGGGTTCAGTAGCCAAGGGGAGGATCAGTTAAGGGCACAGGGGCTTCTCAGCGACATCGCTGGCCTCCAGCTCAGCGACGCAGTCCCCGCCGTCGCCACACAGCACGGGCGCGCCGGGCTCCGAGATGTCCAGCGTGTTGGAGACGGTCTGCAGCCTCTCTTCCAGGTGCGGATACTCCCGGGCCAGTTTCGAGGTTATAAGCCTGAAAATTATGATTCATTCATAAGAAAATGTCATTTAATAATGATCTTACTGCTACAATGTGTAAACTGGTGTAAACCATCTCTCTGGTCTTGTTCTTTTTAGTTAGTATATGTGACATTATCTATGAAAAGGGACCTTTTTGTCGATGGCGCTATGTCGTTGTTCAAGATGGTGCAATACAAATGAAACGTGCTTCGACGTAAGTGCCATCGACCATAAGGTCCCTTTTCATAGATAATGCCACATATATTGTCAGTTTCATGAGAATCATGACTTTTAGTCGATAAGTCTTTGTCAATGTTCTTATCTGGTCGATCTTGAAATAAAAGTCGGTCGTCCAATAATATTTCAATTAGCATCTATGCCAATCAGTCAGTATCAGAACAGAGCTCGGTAGGACACTGCAGTTTATAAATATCAAATTTGTATTACCTGAATACACTTTATGTTCTTTCTGTATCAACTTGTACGGTATTGCTATGATAGAACTCTTTTACCTACAAGATGTAAGACGGAAGGGTCTCTCGCTCATCATACTTCTCCATTATATTTACACAATCACTTATGTATTCCCTGACCTATGAATGCATCTTCCCTTTACCTCATACGTTCATTCAGCGCCGTGGCCTGCTTATATTCCGTCAGAACGGCCGCCTTTGGCTTCTTCACTCGCAGCGATTGCCTTTTGACTGCCGTCCCAAGCTCGGAGCCAAGTCGCTGAGCGCGCACCACGCGCTCTAAGAGCTGTGAACAATTATATCTTCAAAATTGTGTCTATAGGACATGGGGATGTGAGTTCAGTGTACGTCACACTAGTAGGATATAACCAATATGGAGCCGTAATTTCTATCGAAAAAATTCTGCCGTTTTCGGCGCTGGGGTGAGGCAACACACATGAATAATGTTAACACAAATGCATTTCTTACGTGCGTCGCTACAAACGCACACGACAAAATTATCAAACACTAGCATAAACTATATTCACACAAGTTCAAGAACTATGACCGGCGGCCGAGTAATTTTGGCAGAGGGGACCGCCTGTTAATGGCTACTCCATATTGATTATATCCTCCTAGACCTCACACGTCACCCACCCACCCATTGTTTATTCCGCTCTGCAGCGCGGCAGTCTCGCAACAGAGCAGCTATCTGCTCTTCCAGTTGCGCGTTGAGAGCGCTGGTCTCACTCGTCTCTTTCTCTAGTCGCGCCTGCTCTTGTTGAAGATTCTTCATCTTTGCGTTTGCATCCGCCAATTCCTGCATATTAAGGTAGAGTGGGGTAAGATTCAATTAATTTTTACGTGGGCCAATATGAAATATATCCGAAGCATTATGGCAGATTGTTAATATCCCCTATTTTATCTCACATGATTAATGCTTCAGTATCTTTCCGTATTCAGATTTCTAGGCTATAAATTTTTACATTAAGTACTTAATCGAAGACTTCAACGAATACCGCAAGCACGGTAACCAAATATAGTGATATTTGTGCGTTGACCGATACTTATGTAATCTACAGGGACTTTAATAGTTGAGCCACTTTATATTGGCTGGCTCATGGAAGAAGTATCAAACAAAAGAAAATAGCTGTAACCGCAAGAGGCTCAACAATTAAAGTCCGTGACTGTACCTACAAGTCCATAAACAATAGGTAAAGTTCATGTGAGTAGTTCTAAAACACCAGGGCGGCTGGACACAAGGCGTCCACTTTATCAGTCTTTCTGTCTGCCTGCGGTCGGCTTCTATTTTTATATGGAGTCCCGTTTTGTTAATTCCCGTGTTTTGTAATATTACACCATGTCATCAAGCCAGTTTGATTCTATGGATTATATAGTCCGTTCTCCTGTAACTGTCCGTACCTTGGTGACGCGCTGCACGTCAGCCCGCGCCAGCCTCAGCTTGTGGTGGTACTGAGTCTGCGAGGTGGTGCCGTGGGCGCCGTGCGCGGCCTCCAGCGCCGCTTGCGAGCGGCTCTTGTCCATGGCCGTCTCCCGGCGTGTCACCATCAGCGCCAGGTCTTCCGACAACTTCTCGGCTGTGCGGCGGAGTTGCTCGCGGCGAACCTGGTCAAAATCACAGTTAGTTGAGGGCTGGTAGTTGGTATCAAGAATCATGAAGACGGATTGAAAAAGTCTGCAATCTTGATGCGTTAGACTGTTAGAGCATGCCTTGTGTACGACAAGTTCGTGACAAATTTCAAGATACAACCTGTGGGATTGAGAGTCAGTCAGTGTTGCCTTACTTCCATCCTATGAATCTCGATCCTCATCTGACCGATTTCGCCGGCTGCTGACTTCGCATTTTGCATGTTCTTCTTTAGTTCCACCGCCATAATGCCCTGTCAATAACACATGTTAAAGCGCTTAAATTTTTTAATTAAAATATACGAGTGGTAAAATATTTACTTGGTGCAGTAGTTTTATTATCATTTTTATACTAAAAGCTGTATCAAAGCTGTATAGTATCTGAAGAGAAATTGAGCGGAATATTGAGGAGTGTGTAGATAAATATGTCATACAACTCACCTTCCGTTGCCAAATAAGCGCTTCTCTCTGAAGCCGGTCCAGGTCCTGCGTGAGGTTCATCTTCTCCTTGTCCATGGTCTCTATGGATTCTTCCAAGTCGAACACTTCGGCTTCCGCATCCTGCGGGTAAATAATTCATTATTATGAGTATGTCAATCAGATGTAAGTTCTACACGTCGATCACTTAAGATCCAGCAGATGTACTCCGAGCAAAGCATAACGTGCCTACAAACATCATGTAGGACATAGAGTTCTTCTGTAATTGTTGTGTAAGTTTGTACAGTCACGGACTTTAATCGATGAGCCACTTGCCGCTGTTCATGTTTTAGCCGTGTTATACATGCTGCAGCCTCACCATGGCGACGTTTTAACGTGTCCATAGCAACAGTAAAGATTGATACCAACATAATAGAACAATATAATACGAGTAAAATCCATCACATTGTGACAGTTGCGATATATGTCAGCTATATTTTGTCAGAGTAAATTTAATATCCAAATCGCCAAAAAAATGTATACACATTTCATGTCGTTTGATCTTTATTCTTTTTATTGATTCCGACCTCTTTTTAATTAAAACTCAATGTCAGTTAAAAGCTATGTCAAAGATGACAATTTATTGAATCTTATCTAAAGCAATATTATAGTGTTTACACCATAATGCCAATTTATCACAATTTCCGATAAATTTCCAAAGAATCGTGTTAATTTCATGGTCTTGAGTAGTCAGCGTCAAGAGGATGCTCCAGAAAAAAGCTTATTCCATGATGTTGTTAAATACTAAGATATGTATATAATATTATAATAGCATATAACCACAAGCTTTGTTGTGTGTTAAAAAACACTGTTGCGTTTAGGGTATGACGATAACCTATGCCAACAAAAATGTAAACTATCATGGTCAGATCAGAACAGCCAGCGGCCCGATGCATTTAGCGAAGAGAAATACTCCGGACTATGAATTTGACGGATATGGATTTACGCATTTCGCAGCGACATGGAACGATTTAATAATTATGAATACATTAACTAATAAATGTAAACTTTTTAAATATTGTTTTTTTATTGATAATAATATTTTATATATATTCAATAGTTAATGACTAATACTTAGCTATTTAAAAAAAAAGACATTCAATTTCTATGTTAATTCTTCTAATGATGGCGGCCGACTGTTATTGTTGTCATTTATGATAACCTATTGATAACCTGATTTCATCCGAATACTGATTCGGACAAAATCGGGTTTTTCGTTTCTCCCACGTTTCTCCTGTGTCGAAATGTCAATGCCAATCAATCATACTGCTACGCTATAACAATTTTATTGGTAATAAGATACGGTTGCTATATCTGCCATTGGTTAACTTTTCGTGACAAGTGACTCTGTAGCTCTGAAGTTGTCCAACCTTTAACATTCGAACCTTAATGACGGTTGCTAAATACAATGATAAAGATAGAAGTATAAGTTTGCTCTTTTATTATACGAAGACTTGTCTTTCTTTAATACGAGTATACGCGACTAAAACCGATTTGTATAACGCGGCTAAAATACGAACAGTGGCAAGTGGCTAATCGATTAAAGTCCATGACTGTATGTAACAGACGCTTCAGATAAGTGTTCTACTTCATCTGCACTTGGAGGATTTAGTAATGGAGACGCCTTCATGTCGTTTCCCCTCTGCCAAAGACGTTTGTACAATGTTCAAACCGTTTTATAAAAACTACTTCATTTATCGATTGCTGGCAGTCTTGTAATCGTAATTCACGCGTGACAAGCTCCGTAAAAATGCCTGCATGTGCTGTGTATGGGTGCAAAAAGCGTTCAAATTCATCAAGTATACAAAAGGATGGAATATCATTTCACAGGTAAGTACATTATTGCTTTTATTATATCATATTACAACATATTAATACATAAAACATTTTCAAGAAAATCAGGCATCTTGGAATCGATTACAAAATCAGTTTGAAAAATATCGCCTACAATTCGTATTTCATGTTGACAGATAGAGAAAATTTGACATTTCAGACTCCCCGTATTTAATTTCGTAAGGTCTACCGGCCTTTAAATGTTGTATGAAATTACAAGCAAATATGAGCCTTAGTGACATTAGTGTGAAACGTTTGTGGGCCAATATTCGTATTTAAGCCCGTTTCACATCAAGCGCGGGCGCGTGTCAACGCGGGCCCGCGGCGGACCCGCAACGGGCCCGCGGCGGGCCCTGCCGCGATTGTTCAGCTAGTTTTAAATGAACGCCTTCACACAGCGGCGGGCGCGGGCGTGCGCGGGTCCGCGCCACACGCACCCGCCCGCGCCCGCCGCTGTGTGAAGGCGTTCATTTAAAACTAGCTGAACAATCGCGGCGCGGGCCCGCCGGGTCCGCCGCGGGCCCGCGTTGACACGCGCCCGCGCTTGATGTGAAACGGGCTTAAGTGCGTTTAAGGATGTTTGACGTGTCGATTTTAATATGTTACATATCGATAATTTCTACACAGTGGAACAGAATTAATTGAAGCTATTAATTGATATGATTTGCGATTAATTGAAGCTTTGATATTTTTGTTCAAAATAAAAATTATAGAAAAGCTAATAGATAGTGAATACATTATAATTAAAATAAATCAATTATGTAATTTTCACCGTTGATTACTGTAAATCATTCATAAAATAATACTGATTGCTCAGAATATCTTATATAAAGTTGTTTTATAATGGTTTTCTGTTCTTTTTAGCCATTTTAGGAAATAAGAATCCATATACGACTATATCGATATGTATGTTCGCACTGAGGGTGTTGTTGAAAAAACTTTATAAAAATGTAGATTGTTAAAAGGACATAATTTATTAAGTAATAATATTTACGCTTAACCGCTTAAGCCAAATGGAATCAAAATTAGGTGTTATTGAAATTCGTCTATAATATTCAGCACAGTAATTCAATAGTTTACAAGATTTATTGTAACATTTCCAGATTCCCCAAAAATTTAGAAATTAAGCATGAATGGACTAAAGCCTGCCATCAACATCCAGATTGGACACCAAAGCGTACCAGCTGCATATGTTCCCGACATTTCACTCCTTCTCACATTCAACACGTATCAAATAACCAAAGAAGGTTGATAAATAACGCGATTCCTACGTTATTTTTATCTGTAAGTATGTTACAAATAAAATATTAAAATAAGAGCCCCTCCATAGTATTACTGAACCGCGATGAGAATACGATTGATATAGCTGTCAACCCATACTAATTTTGACGAAAGTATACCCAGATCTGTCGACTCTAATCGTATTCTAATCGCGGTTCAGTAATACCTACGCTGACACTCTAACTAAAGTAACCTTATTATAACGGTCAGTGCTAGAGTTACGTGCCACGGCCCGTACGGTTATCGCAACATTCGTGTCGTATCTGTTTGTCATGGTCTAGAACGGTATACCTACACTGGACTGCTACATACAGTACTCTAATTATTTATTTTTAATTCTAGAACACTTCAAACACGGTAGCAGACCCAACACAAAAACAGACAACATTTGTACCAACACCTTGTAGTAGTCAAGCCAATGAACTGTCACCAAGAAAACGGAAAATGGCTGACAAAATAGAAAATCAAGCCAAGAAAATAAAACGACTGCAGGCAAATAGCCGTTATTTAAAAAAGAAAGTGGCATCACTAGAAGAGCTTTTGCAAAATTTAGATAAAAAGGCCTTAATAGACAAGGAACAAAAACACATTCTACAAAAAATTGGTGTTGAGAGTGCAGAGATATTGAAAAGACAAATAAACAATAGCATAAATGAAAAGATAACGCGCCAATCATATTCTGCGGAGTTACGATGTTTCGCATTAACACTGCATTATTACTCACCAAAAGCCTACAGATATGTGAGAAAAACATTTGGAACATCTCTGCCTCATCCACGGACAATAACCAAATGGTACGCAAATATAAATGGTCGGCCAGGCTTCACCCAAGAGGCATTAAAAGCGTTAAAATCATTCAAAGACGCCAACCCTAGTAAGAAAATTTACTGTACTCTAGTCCTGGACGAAATTAAAATTAAAGAAAATCCTGAATGGGATAGTAAAACACAACGTCATTTTGGCCACGTGGATTACGGGTTCGACCACGCAGTCGATGGCTCTCCAAATGCTACTGATGCTCTGGTGTTTCTTTTAGTCGGCATTAACACAACATGGAAGGTGCCTATCGGATATTTTTTAATTAAAGGTGCAAATGCAAAATTAAGATTAGTTAGTCACCACCGCCTTAGAGTTAATATATAATACTGGAATTGAAATAAAAGCCTTAACATGTGATGGAACCAAAACCAATGTCAACATGGCTGAAGAGTTGGGCTGCAATATGGACCCTAATAACATGAATACAACAATACTCGATCCCGTAACTGGACAAAAGATATACTTTTTTTTAGATCCTTGTCATATGCTCAAGTTAGTAAGAAACACTTTTGAATTTTACCAGCGATTTTACGACGATAAGGGCAATATTATTGATTGGAATTTGATAACAAACTTGCATAAACTACAAGAAGAAGAATTATTCCACTTAGCAAATAAATTAAGATCAAATCATATATATTTCAAAACTAAAATTATGAATGTCCGTCTCGCAGCCCAACTGTTTAGTGAAAGCGTTTCTGATGCATTAACTTTTTGCGAAAGCCAGCTACAGCTGCCAGGATTCAACGATGTTAAGGCCACGGCTGAGTTTTTGCGTCTTTTTAACGATGTATTTGATATATTGGATTCGAAAACGTGTGGTATTGGTTTAAAGAGAGCCATGTGTTTAAAAAACTATGAAAAATGTTTTGAACGTTTGGACCACTGTAATCGGGTAATAATGCATTTATTTGCTGATGTTAAGAACAGGAGAAATGAAACTGAACGAGTTAATATATTAAAAAGCCCTCGTTACACAGGATTCCTTGGATTCCTTGTTTGTATTTCAAGCTCAAAAGCTCTATTTACTGATCTAATCCTAAATCCTGATTCGAGTCTTAGTTACCTTCCACTGCATAAGATCAGTCAGGATCATATAGAAATATTTTTCTCAAACATTAGAAGCCATGGTGGATGCTCTGACAATCCCACAGCTAAGCAATTTGAATCCATCTATAAGAAATTATTAATTCACAAGGAACTTATTCAGAATGAAAAGGAACCAACTGTATTCCACTCGAAGAAATAAGTATCCTGAATTGTTCGTCTGCAGTGGATAAAATTAACGTCACATCTCCATTTGCTCGAGAAAACAAAGATAATTTAATACCAGAATTGACAGAATCGGAAGATTTGCTGGACTTAGAATGCCAAATCCAATTATCTCCCTTTGGGGAAAAAGTCGTGGAATATATAGCTGGTTATGTTGCGTTTTCATTGGCAAAAAATTAAATGTGATCATTGCATCAAAGCTCTTTTGGCCCCAGCAATAACAAAAGTTTAATTCATCAAAAAACGAAAGGATATTTGGTTTATGCGTCCGAATCTGTTATTCTACTATGCCGGCAATCTGAAAAAATTATAAGACAGGGTTTGGCCGCCGAAAAAAAAATTCATCCAAAATTGACATCTCACTATATCGTCACAAAGTCCTTGCCGTACTTTGTAGGGAAAGATTTATTTCCGTATATGGAAAATCACGACTCTGACGATTTTGTTAGTCATAATGTAGAATTGGCAAGAGCCATACTAATGAGGTATACAAACACGCGACTCACATTTCTTTCAAAAAAAAGTGATCCGAAAAACTGCATTCGACATATTTATTCTAAACTTATTCACTTTAAGAACCAATAGCATTAAAGTTAGATTTAGGTACAAAATTTATGCAAATTACTTATAGCATTAAATTAAGCAGTTGCTACGCACTTAAATGGATTATAATACGCATAATAGTTGATTGATTACCTATATATATGTGACTGTTTAGAGTTACTCGATTGTACAAATTTTGTATGTGGAGCACTGTAATCGCATGCAACATATTGTCATCCTAACGAATTTTGCTATTCGATTCTACATGATTACTTATTTATTGATTAACTATTCGACAATGCTTTGATTGATATAAGCAGTCTCATTGTATTATGGGGTCTAACAACAACTAAATAAATAATTGTAATATCTAATTTAATTGTTTTATTCTCATACCCGCTACTTAATACTACTATCGTAGTTCAGCGTCCGTAGTCAACGAGTGACTGAGGAAGGTAAAATTTGTTCTCCTCTTTTTCAGGAACTATCCTAATATAAAGTTAGTTAAAGATATTCTACGTAAAATGTATATACCCGTAGTAGCAGTAGTAACGTTATTTATAGTACGCACCGCAATAGTTTATTAAACGATGTAAACCAGTATTTTGAAATATTTGTGAAAGTATTCCACGAGTACCAAGTTGCGCTATCTATGCCATCTAGAAAAATATCGATACGATATTCTCCAGACACTTGAAAGCCCAATAAATCGGTTCGATTACGCCTACATCGATAGTATGAAATTGTGTCCGCATTAGGTTTTACTACAGTAGTGTGATAATTTAACTAAGTGTTGTGGTATTGTTTTAGTGTGGGATTGTAGTAACGAGAAGAAAAAATGTATTTGTAGTTGAATTGTTTATATGTGTGCTACCTCGCCCCCCTCGAAAAACGGCAGAATGTTTTGTTAGGAAATTTGTAGCGATGAGTACTCCATTAGGTACTAAATCCTCCAAGCATCTGCATTATGCAGCGAATCTCGATTACTGTGCGACTAGTACTTCATAACTCAAGGGCTTTGAATATAAAGATATCTGATCAGTGCACCGACGCATGCGCGCGGATAGGTGAGACCGACGCGTGCACCATCCAGCGGCAAGTCAGTGTGAGTGTGTGGCGGTTCATAGTATAGGAGATTGTGTTCATTTGTGTGATATAATTAAAACTGTTGTGAGCCATGTTACTACTACTACATGTTACACACAGATAAACTCACGTGTAATTATATCGCATTAGGCGACATGTTTCGGGTAAGCTCTGTTACCCATTTTCAAGCCGAGGCAGGACACACTGCTCGCGTTGAGGCTGTATCGTTCAACGCGAGTGGTTTGTCCTGACTCTTTATTCATTTGTGTGTTGTGAAATGTGCGATGGTGTTGGGTGGTACCTTGAGCTTGGCCTGGTACTCGAGGGCCAGCGTGGCGTGGTCGCGGCGCAGCGCCTCCCCGCGCTCGCCGGCGTCCTTGCGCGCGCGCTCCAGCACGTCGAGCCGCCCGCGCAGCGCGCGCAGCGAGCGCTCCACCTGCGCGCGCTCCGCGCACACCGTCTCTATGTCGGCCTGCACGCGCATGCACTTTTGATCGCAGATTTGTATCTCTGCGAAGGAAATAATCGCTTATATCAAACACAGCCATACGAGTACGTATAAAACGATACATGGTGCAATTTTTTACATGATACAAAATACAATATGTTTCCAACTCCATAATCAACTAGCAAGTGAAATCTGTAACTCTGTTTTATTTTTTATTTTTTGTATTTTTTTTTACTTGTAAAACATATTTATGATATTAATAGGTACAGCTTTTAAAAGATATTTAAAATGTAAATTTAACTAAATTACTTTTTAAACTGGCATAAATCACAAAAAAAAAGTTATTGACAATTATGATTCAAACAGTCCATTCAAATTACTAATTTAAATAGGCTACGGTTTATTAGGCTATTAATATGATATCCAGAAACGATTGTTAAAAGTAAAATAAATTCCAAAAAAAAAGAAGATTTAAAATATTTTGTCTGATTTCAGCGAGAGCAACTTACAACAACCTAGCATTCAATTGCATGTTGTTTATGGAGTTAGACAAACATAAAAAATTGCACGCTGTATGTTCTCTATACGTCTCGTCTACACTCACGCTTGTTGATGAGGTTGACGTCGGCGACGACCTTCTGGTGCTGCTGCGACAGCTTCACCACGTTGCTCTGCAGCCGCAGCCACTCGTGCTGCATCGCCTCCGTGCGCTCGCGCAGCGCCTTGATCTGTGTCTCCAACTCGTCAATGCGACGCTCTTGAGGGGATTTCATCTGCAATACAATTAGTAGGTACTTCATTAGTTGCCTGATTTGATACACATTTATAATTTAATTTTTAAACGTAACAAATATATAAGCCAGAGAGTACCATTTTGTACCGCTTGGCGTAACGACGCTAAGTCCATGGGGTCCCAGCGCGCACAAACTTTTTGCAGAAATCGCGAAGCGTCTGATGTAACTGGTGACCGAAACGGGTCATGCTAGCGGTTTCCTCGCACAACGTATCAGCATTGCGATACAACGTGGAAATGCCGCCAGCATCCTTGGTACAATGCCTCAAGGGCCTTTTTTAGATGTTATACTGTAACTAGTTAAGTACTTGTAGTTATCATAATACGATTGTAATTTCTGTAAACAAATCTTTAAACCATCCATAACTTACATCAAAAATCTCCTTCAATGCGAAATATTTCTTAGTGACGATGTCTAGTTCTCTTTGTCTTCTGGTGAGGTTCATAGTCTGGAAAATAATAAAATCAATATAGTTTCTTTATCAACTCTTTAAACATACAATCTAACTTAGATATTCTTAGGTTTGTCATATAGGGAGATGAGAGAAGTCAGAAGAATTATGTCAGAACGGTTCCAGAACTTACCTTCTGTTCGTACTTCTCCTCCAGCTGGTTGATCTCTCTCTCTCGCTCGGCCACCTTTTCCTCGACCTCTTCCAGCACCAGCTTGTTGCGCATAGTTAGGCTGCGGTATACCTCCATGTCCAGCATCAACTTGGCGTGGGCGTTCTCCATCGAAACTAGACCTATTTCCTGAGAGTAGGCAACAAATATTATGGGTCTCAAATGCTTTGCTCTCGAAGTAATGTTTAATAGGTATATAACTGTCTTGATCGAAAAAAGAAAGCAATAACCAACCAAATAGGAAAATGCTACTGATATACTTAGCAGCAAGTGCATAAACGTATTTACCATTTAAACAAATGAAACTACCTTTCAGGCCATAAACATATAATTGTTCAGGTGACTTTCTACGGAACAATAGTGTTGGAGGTAATAATATAGTCTAATTGCTTAATTTTTTGTTTTGAAATATCATACCCATTAAAATTGTTTTTGTAAACAGTCTGTTTAATTTTGACTGAGAAGTTACGATCATGTCACCCGCATGCACTTTGACGCATAACGTCAGATTTTTCAAAACATGTCTTATATTATTTGCACATCTTACTGCACGACGGACTCGATAGAATTTCATCATTACTGTGGATGCCAAATCCGGGAGAATCCTCAGTAAACTCACCTGTTTTCTGGACAACTCCCTCATCTTCTTGATCCCGTTAGCCATGGAGTCCACGGCCTTGTCGTTCAGCAGGCAGTCCTGGATATTCTGCAGGATCTCGGCCTCCAGCTTCATCCTCATCTCCGTCTTACGCTCCAAGTCCTTCTCCGTCGTCGTCAGGATGTTTTGCATGGTTTTGTTTTCCTGGAAACGGAAAATTTATTGACATAACTCTGACCAAAAAATAGGCGACTAGATGTCGAGTTGTGGAAACTTGCAACAACAAGGCAGCTGTGTTTTCGATTTTTTGGACATGTAGGTACGTGTACCGGGTGTCTATACTTCCTCTACTTCTAATATAAATCAGAGGGAAGGAGAAAAGAGATGCGGGAAAATATTAAAAATTGCAACGTGTCTCAAAATTGAAGTTAGATAATTATTATACAATATTAGAATAGGCGTAGGTAGTATTGGTAAGGCCACGACACCATTATTTAAACTGGGACGTGCCTTGTTGTTGTAAGTAATTTAATAACTATAATGTCAAGTTACCATTAATAATACATACATACATACATTTCAGCCGTATGCAGTCCACTGCTGGACATAGGCCTCCCACAAATATGACCTGTATCATCTTGGGGGTAGTTGCCATAGTCGCCACGCTTGGCAGGCGGGTTGGCGACCGCAGTAGCTGTAGATTGGGTTTCGATGGACGCTGCTGCCCGTCCGTAGGATTTTTCCCTATGTCGCCTCTTACGACATCCGCGGGAGGAGATGGGGTGGTGCTATTCTAGTCAGCCGGCATCACACGGCACACCATTAATAATGTCAATGTATAATGTCAAGTTACCATTTTGATGAGCTCCTGGTCTCGCTCCGTCATCTCGATGGACTCTGTGAGCTCTTGTATTTGCGTTTCGAACGCGATTCGCTTCGCTTCCTCCACGTCCACTGCAGAGTAAGAAACTCATTATAGTTTCTATTTCTTCATTGAAATAGTTATTATCAGACCTCGAAGTCGCCGTGGCACGAATACAATTTTGCTAGGGAGAGACACACGATATTATTTTATCGATAAGTTGTACTTTCTTATGACAGTACTTATGTTATGATTATGAGATCGTATTCCGATCCTTGCTTATAAATTATAAATAATAGATCTCGTTCTCCCATCTATTTGGAAACAATGCGTAACAATTTGTATGCTATTTGAAGTACTAAACACAAGATTAAAATACTTTGTTACTTGTTACTAATATAAAGTTCATCATTGATTAAATGAAAATAATGAAATGCATTTCTAGGTTTCAGTTTACTTTGCATTAAAATTGATGAAAAAAATATTTAGTAGTAAAGGTTGATTTTTATTTGAATTTTAAAATTCCTAAGAAGTATCCTAAAAACTCCTATATAGGTAACATTGACGGGAAGTAATCATCACAGTTTAGTTAATTTTCAATTATTCTGTAAATTTTACAGCTAATAATATATGAAATGTCAATTCCGAATAAGCATTCAGTTATCGATAAATTTTATATCGGAAGGAAATCCCTAGTTAATTGATGTTATTGCCACCGCGACTTCGAGGTCTGGTTATTATACAAGGGTGCAAAATTGTATTTTAACTGCAAGTGTGGGATTGAAACTCGAGCAAGCGAATGGATTCTATAGTTTAACCACGAGCAAAGCGAGTGGTTTTAAAATAGAATCCTGAGCGTAGCGAGTGTTTCAGCAATAAGAGCTATGAGAAGTCAACTCACTTTAATCACTAGTGGATAAAATGCGTTTTTACCCTCTCGTATTAAAGGATAAATAAGCGCTAATATCATTATGGTTTCTTTAAGTACACAACAGCATATTAATTATAATTACTTAATATGCAATTCAGGAGTAAAAATTGATAATAGTTATTTTCACCTCACTCGCTCGGAAAACCTTAGTTTATAGCGTGAAATCTGCGTGGAAAAGTCATTCGAATTTCGAAGCCGATGATTGTAATTCTCTGTGGTGCATGTAACTTTTTTTTAAGTATAAAACTCCTTCAACGCGTGACTGGGGCGCTACCGCGAAAAACGATATTCGTAAATTTCGGACGATTGTCTCTGTCACTTTCATTGGAGTAAAAGAGAAAGATGCTCGCAATATACGAACTTCGATGTTCGCAGTACCGCGGTGAGTTCATAATAACCATAGATAATATAACCAACCAGAAACATGTTTTTGATTACAGATTTTTAACTTTTTTATTTTTACCTACACTTTATTTTATGTCAAATAGGTTTTATTACATATACTATTTATTAAATAAAACACGATTTCAATGTTTATTTGATAAAGAAATTGAAACATAGGTTTACTTAATATTGTAATTTCTGAAGGCAAACGAAATAAATTTTTTTTAAGTTTTAAGTTATCACAATTCACGTAAATTTGTCGGATTTGTCCTGTTCTAAGCTCTTTGAACTCAACGTTTGAACCAGGGATCGTTACCGGTATTCTTAATACCGCTTAAAAATGAGGTATAACCGGTTATAGTTGCATTTCGCTATTTATATCGATAATAGTTGCGTCTGTACGGTAAATTATACGGCTATTGCTGAACCAAAGATTTCCTTTGGTAGGATTGGTCCTTAAGGCCTAAGGATGGATTTAAGAAGTGGAGCCACCGCGATTTTTGATGTTAGTTTTTTGAGGTTTTGGCAGCTTCTGCTCTGAAGGAAAATAGGGTCTCAATCTTTATAAAGGCATTAATTGTGCTACTATTCCAAGTTTGGTACCATATTCGTATGACTTAAGGATGCCAAATTCATTTTAGGACTCATATTTGCACGATAAATATGTTAAACTACGTAAAATAAAATAAAAAAATAACATAAGAGTATTTATTTAAAAAAAAATCTAATACAAAAAATAAAAAAAATATGTCACAATGATTCCTAGCCCTCGTCCCCCAATACCTCTGGATCCAATTCTTATCATCTTCGATGAGTGCTTCGCGGTCCATTACACTGTTAAAAATATAAAACAATGATTTTGATTACCCAAAAAAGTAGAAACAAACAAGCAAGCAAACTAAAAGCGAAAGTTATTCGAACATAAATATACATGGGGGATTTCAACGCGAAACTGGGCAAGAGAGACGGCACAGAGCTGAGGGGAGCAATTTGGATACAGACGTCGGAACCACCGGGGCCATCTACTGGCTGGTTTCTTGGAGAAAGAGGGACTCTATATGATGAACTCTTTCTTCAAGAAACGTGAGCACAGAAAATGGACCTGGATGAGTCCGGATGGTGCAACAAAAAACGAGATTGACTTCATCATGTCGACGAAGAAACATGTATTTAATGATGTCTCTGTGATCCATACGGTTAAGACCGGTTAAGAGCGGTACATTGAATATAAGTGTTAAGCTAGAACGTTCGCGACTGATGAAGTCTACACTCCGGCCAGCACCTATCCAAATCCAAAACCCCGAGAGCTTTCAGTTAGAGCTCCGGAACCGTTTCGATTGTCTAGGAAGCGAGGTGGACGAACTCAACGACTGGTTTGTAGAAGCTGTCCACAGCTCCGGGTCTAAGTTCTTCAAGGCCCAACGGAGCAGTAGAACTAAAAGGCTCTCTAGCTCTACTCGGAGGCTCATTAAGGAAAGGAGCGAGATGATCCTACAATCTTCAGTTGATGCGACATTATACAGGCAGCTCAATAGACAGATCTCTAAGTCCCTTACCCGTGATATGCGCCAATTTAATACTGATCGTATTAAAGAGGCCATTGAACATAACAAGGGCTCTAAGGTCTATTGGGCAAAGCCAGCTCGCCAGATTGAAAACTAATGATGGTAGGGTCGTTTCATCCATACCTGAGCTTCTGTATGAGATAGATCGCTTTTACGGATAGCTTTACACATCAACTAGCAGACCCGTAGTTGATCTGGCGGAATTCCCTAGAGCCAGACTAACCCGGCACTATACTGAAGATATCCTGGACATCTGCTTGTACGAGATTAGAATGGCTCTTAAACAGCTCAAAAACAACAAGGCGCCAGGTGAGGACGGAATAACAGCTGAACTTCTGAAGGCGGGTGGTTCACCAGTCCTAACGGCCCTTCAGAAGCTGTTCAATTATGTCCTACTGGAAGGGAGAACGCCAAAGGCATGGCACAGAAGTGTGGTGCTGTTGTTGTTCTTCAAAAAAGGCGACAACGCTTTATTGAAGAACTATCGACCTATCTCACTTTTAGCCATGTCTACAAGCTGTTTTCAAGAGTCATTACGAATCGTCTCGCACGCAAGTTAGATGACTTCCAGCCTCCCGAACAAGCCGTCCGAAAAGGCTTTAGTACCGTAGACCACATACATACGCTACGTCAAGTTATACAGAAGACTGAGGAGTATAACTTGCCCCTCTGTTCGGCGTTTGTGGACTACGAGAAAGCCTTTGATTCGATCGAAACTTGGGCTGTGCTACAATCCCTCCAACGGTGCCAAGTGGACTACCGCTATATCGGAGTGCTGAAATGTTTGTACGAGAACGCCACCATGTCAGTCCGACTTCAGAACCGGAGCTCGAAACCTATTCCACTGCAGCGTGGGGTCAGACAAGGAGATGTTATCTCTCCAAAGCTGTTCACTGCTGCACTGGAGGATGTTTTCAAGACTCTGGACTGGAGGAGGAAAGGCATCAACATCAACGGCGAGTACATCACTCACCTTCGATTTGCCGACGATATCGTGGTCTTGGCTGAGACCATGAAGGATTTGAGCATGATGCTAGATGACCTCAGTAATGCCACTGAGCGAGTTGGTCTAAGGATGAACATGGACAAGACAAAAATCATGTCGGATGCCCATGTCGTACTAACTCCCACTGTAATCAGAGACGTTACACTCGAAGTTGTAGGTGAGTATATTATACCTAGGTCAAACTATCCAGTTAGGAAGATCCAACTTCGAGAAGGAGGTCAATCGTCGAATCCGACTCGGCTGGGCAGCGTTCGGGAAGCTACAACACATCTTTTCTTCCAATATCCCGCAGTGTCTCAAGACGAAGGTCTTCGACCAGTGTGTGTTGCCAGTGATGACATATGGTGCTGAAACGTGGTCGCTTACTAAAGGCCTCATAAGAAGGCTCAAAGTCACCCAAAGAGCGATGGAGAAGGCGTGATCGCATCAGGAATGATTTCATCCGCAGTAGAACCAAGGTTACCGATATAGCTCTCCGGATCGCCAAACTTAAGGGGCACATTGCGAGCAGAACCGATGGCCGTTAGGGCGGAAAGGTTCTGGAGTGGCGACCACGAACTGGAAGACGCAGCGTGGGTAGGCCTCCCACAAGGTGGACCGTCGACCTAGTTAGAGTCGCGGGATACCGCTGGATGTGGAAGGCGCAGGATCGGTCTCCTTGGGTCGTCCTGGGGGAGGCCTATGTCCAGCAGTAGACGTATTTCAGCTGACATGATGATGATGATGATGATGACCTAAATATTATTCCAGAACTGACATTTAGACATTCGATTTAATCGAAAATGATACCAAACTTGACTATATACCTAAACCCTACGCAGTTATTAAGCTCAGACTTTGTTAAGGCTAAAAACCCCCCCTCCCCCCACCTGCATGAAAGAATCAGGTGGATCCACTTCGTAAACCTATCTTAGGGATCCAAAGATCAATCCTGCCAAAGGAAATCTTTGGTTCAGCAAAAGCCGTATTCTTTGTTTTTTTGTGGTGTACCATTTCCACTATAAAGCTCAGATTAGCGGTATAATCAAAACCGATATTCAAGTATATTAGCGGTTTTGCCAATTGACAGCAATACCTCTATTTAGCACTTTACCCCTAAAAACTATTACCGGTAAAAGCCGTCAGTGTCAATATACTCGAGTCGTATGACAAACTAATTTACTTATACAATATATAGTTGATACTTCAGCCAGCCATGCACATTGTCAGCGGGACCCATAGGGGTGGCGAACCTAAGTCCAATTAAAACAAATATAGATTTATCCTATTCAAAACATAATTAAAAAAAAAAATTGTAGTACTTAGTAATAGTAATAAAAAATACTATGTATGTATATTCCTTGGCTGAATAGGGGTGTTGACACATATTTAATTAATAACAAAATTACGTAAAATGGACAAATAATTACAAACATAATCAAGTTAATTAATAATATATGTTGACGTGATTCAGAGGTCACAATTTAAAAAGTATAAAATTCAGATTGTATATGTATAACCTTGGTACCATTCGATTTCTCACGTTTTACTGAAAAATATTTTTTAGGTATATATACTTTCGTGGGAATCAGAGATGTTTAAAGAACCAACGTTTAATATAATTCCTATTTATTTAACATAAAAGTAATAAATCAAGTAAGTATAGGTACAAATACTTCTCAAGTGTAGTGACAAGTTGACAACCCTGTTCCGACACTCATAGTTCTGTCATAAAATTATACATGAAATGGCGGCGCTACCGCGAACAACGATATTCGTAAATTTCGGACGATTGTCTCTGTCTGTTTAAGCCTTAATTGGAGTAAAAGAGAGATGCTCTAAATATACGAACTTCGATGTTCGTGGTACCGGGCCTAAAGTGATGAAGTATGTCTTGTCATTCAATAGAGATTTTGACAGCCATATCTTAGGGAATAAGGGATAATTGATTAACAATTTGTAAGAAACTATCGCCTTAACGACTTTAGTGCTGGAATAATGGATTCTATGTTTAACCACGAGCAAAGCGAGTGGTTTTAAAATAGAATCCTGAGCGTAGCGAGTGTTTCAATACACGAGAAGTAAATTACAATTGCACCCGTGTGTAACACAAAACTTTTCCCCTCAGCGAGAAAAGTGAAACATGCAAAAAAACGTTTTGAAATCGCATTGACTTTTTCTTTGCGTTTAGATACATTCAACATTTTTACAAAAGGTGCCTTTAGCTTGGTTAGCTTGTGGTGGCCAGTACGATATTCGAATGTTCTAATTCGATTTCCAACTCGGTACGTTAGCGAGGCTCGCCCGCGCCCGCCGCCGCCGCCGCGGGGGCAAGTGTGCTGTACTTCGCGAATTTAGACTTTAAAACCATAGCAATAAGAACTATAAGACGTCAATTTACTTTAATCACTAGTGGATAAAATGCGTTTTTACCCTCTCGTATTAAAGGATAAACAAGCGCTTTACGAGCTAGTGAGGGGAAAAAGTTATTGTTTCCACGTTTAAACAACTGTGGATGACAAGGCTACATAAAATCCAGATCCTTCTTAATTTCGGTTTAAAATAGCGCAGCACCATCTGTAGACCCTAAGTTATTTTGACAGCTTGAAATCGCTTTTACTAATTTTAAGTACGTGCAAACCAAAAATATTGATTTGTTCACATGCAGTCCCTAATGTACACATGCACCTTGTTTATATGCATATTGGAGCTCTAAAGTGCACTTTAAGATATTTTTGGCCACCTCCACAGCTCTATATTTTGGCACTTTGGTCGCACCGGTATCTTTGACCGTGGCTGCAACTTCGACTACCAGTTGAAGTCCTCACCGAGCTTGTTGATGGCGCCGATGTCGTACAGCAGCTTGTCCTTGTTCATGGCCAGCTGGGCGCTCCGGTTCATCTCGTCCATCGTGGCCTTCTTCGTGATCTCCAGGTTGTTCACCAGCGTGTGGAAACTCTCCTTTAGAGCGCTGTACAATAAACAGTTATATATGAGTCAATCAGCTATTATTTGTTGTTATGTCCCATC
Source organism: Grapholita molesta (assembly GCA_022674325.2). NCBI lineage: Eukaryota > Metazoa > Arthropoda > Insecta > Lepidoptera > Tortricidae > Grapholita > Grapholita molesta. The sequence goes on from CP053127.2 coordinate 2,277,003, forward strand.
AGCCAGCGGTGCAGACTCTGTCTAGAAGCAGAGGAGACGCCCTTGCACATCCTGGCAGATTGCCCTTCCATAATGCGCACTCGTAATTTAATTCTGGGCAGACACACCTTATGCCCGGAGGAGTTAAAGTCTCTTGAGTTTAAAAAGTGGCGATCACAATAGATCAGAAATGGTCGTAGTGATATACAGGCTAGTTGAGCCGTACATAGCCCCTAATAACAAGAAGAACAAGAACTTGTTTTAGAGTGCTGTACAATAAACAGTTGTGTTGTATGGTGGAGACGATGTTGTCCCTAAATGCGACGAGATAGGAGGGGAGAGGGCAGCAGCGTTCCTTAGAGAGTTGGAACATATCACGCCAAGCGTGGTGATTATTGCACTGTGTTCCTATGGCGGTCTATGGCCTATATCTAGCAGTGGACGCCTGTGACTCATAGAATAGGATAGCATAGTTGGCCCTTTAAGGCGCTATATATCGCCATTCATAAAATTGTAAAGCACGAAACACATTTTTTCATAGACTGTTACTCTTATTATATTACTTGTCATTCTTATTATTCTCTCCCATCAGCCAGGAGACAACCCAAGATACTAACATGCTTGGTAGCTGATCCATTATGGAATGGACATATTTTGTAGTTTTCGATACCATATAACTAACACCGTAACCATAGCAACGAGTGAAAAGAAGCAGCTGATTTAATCAGGTACATAACACATCTCACTACATAATCAACGTTCCAACAGGCTTACTTGTAGTCGTCGCGCACGGAGTCGAACACCTTGTCCCGCTGCGAGATGTTGACGAGCACGGAGTTCCACAGGCTCACCAGCCGCCGCTTGTCCAGCTCCAGGTCTTCCAGCTCCGTCGAGTATGCCGTCACCTGGTATATTACATCTCTTAGACCAAGGGCGGATCCACTGTTGTGGGCACAATGTCTATAACTACATATATTATCTTACAGTCTGGTAAGGTCATCATATACTTATGACTTATACTGCAGCTTAGTGACCACAACTATATTTAAGCGCTGGATCCGCGCCTTTCTTAGAGAAGGACAAAAGGTGCTAACCGTTTTATCGAGTCATGCATCACTTTCGCACTCACATGTTCTTGTTACTATAGACAGTGTGAGAAACGTATTAACAGAGTGAATCAACTATTTGTTGTTATTATTCTGTCTCATCAGCCAGTAGACAACTGAAGCATATAGTTAATTACAAGTAATGTGGCCACTGACGCGCTTGGTAGGTGACCCATTATAGCTTCTACAAATATGTTTTGTATATTTAGATGCAATTAAACTGTGGTTTGAAGAGTGATCCAGGGGAACGTACCCATGGCAACGAGGGATAAAGAATAGTTGATTGAGCCACCAATATCAAAAGTAAAGCACTCTCGCTTAGCTGCGTGCGAGGGCGCGTTTTCTGACTCCACGAATACAGTTTAGGGTCTAGACATCTGAACTTATACCATAATAATCAGAAGACTGTTATGCAGCTATCAGCACGTATTATTTTCTACTATGCAAGAGGTTAACGAAACATCAACTGCTTCTTATTGATTAGGCAACATCGATGTTTGCAGGCAAAACTTATTTAAAACTGGTCAACTGTGTACCCTGTCGTTTATCTTCTCCATCTCATTGTTCTTGATTTCGAACTGCTTGCGGAACATCTCCAGCTTAGACTCCAGCTTCCACACCTCGTTGCTCAGTCCGTAGATCACCATATCCTGCAAATTTTACAGAACACTAAAAAATAACCATGCTTAAAACACGTGTATAGGTGAAAAACTTAAGAAAGTCACCATGTCGATGTAGTTGTGCGGAGAATTAATATGGAACTTACCTCAAAATTTGAATATAGAACGCCGAAATGCGTGTACAGACACGTTACTACTACATAAACCAGGTGCTTTAGCTAAGTTTCACCTATAATGCCTGAACACCCGAAGTCGGCGATGTCATAACAGTAAATTTATATATCTCACCAGCTGTCTCTTTTCGTCAGCCATTGCCTTCTTCTCGGCTCGCATCTTGTCGGATATGCGCTGGTTGACCGTCAGCTCTGACTCCGTCTCGTCCCGCCAAGCTTCGAGCTGCTGGCAGAGTGACGTCAGCGCCTCCATCTCTTCGATTGCTTCTCGTTCTGAAATAAATTTATCTTTGATATACGATTTTAAGCTAAACATGATCATTCACATTACAAATACTACTTAAAGCGGGATAGTTACCAGTATATTATTTTGAATGAACATACAAAGCGCATCAGAAAGAGGGTAGATCGCTACGGAGTGTGGTTTGACCACCGTTAAATCTCGCAGTACTTCAGTTATTTCGTGAGGATGGCGCTTGCAACAGTGCCGAAATATCGGAAACTCATTCAAAATAATATACATGGTAACTATCCCACTTTAAGTAATAGTTGTAATGTCTCTTGGATATCAGTTGCCATAGTTTTTGTACAATAAGATACTATAGATGCTTTGCGTTCGATGTTTAAGTAATTTCGAACTGTAGAAGCAGGAGCTAGAAAACAGTGTGTTCTGAGCTGTGCACGACGTTCTTTTGGTGAAGCAAGCCGGCTGAATTACTTTTAAATCGAACTTATCCTATAAGAACAGTCTTGGTACAGTCAGCAGCAAACGTTAAGAGAATAAGAGCGTGTCAAGATCACTCTAACTTCTACTGCTGACTGTACGAATTGGCGAACAGCAAGAGTAAATTGAGTTCCTACCAAGCGAGTATCGTTGAGCAAATAGCGCTGAGCGTATATTGTATTTAATAGCTCTTGTCTCTGCGACCAATAAGTGAAGAGTGAGTTCTTGTCAGTAGTGTGACTCTATCTTTTGGCCGTTTGTTAAGTACTTGGTAGTTAATCAAATAATCACTTATTGCTTGCGGTGGGTAAAGTCAAGTAAAGTAGAACTAATTTAGACGCACCTGCGACTATGTTTTGATCCAGCTTCTCCTTGGCTCGTTTGTAGTTCTCGGCAGACTCCTGCGAGCGTTTCTCTGCCGCTATCCGGAGCTCCGTGGTCTTGGACAGGGTAGCCTCGTACTCTTCTATCAGGGTCTGCACATCGGCACAATATTGTACTGGAGAGGTGTGTGAGCATGGTTGCAATTTTATCGTCTATCGCGCTATCCATCACTTTTGCACTCACATACTTGTTAGAGCGTGACAGATATTGTGACAAGTGATAAAAACTGGTAGGTTAGCAGAATGCGTAATGGGGATATACTTATAGTTTTTTCGCAGCAATTTCATGGTACAGACCAAATTAATTTGCCATGCATTAGAGTACCTATACAAATAAGATCTTACCCTTTGGGCATTAGTGTCGTGGTCGTTTCGGTAGATGTTTTCCAAGTCTTTGTCATACTGAAGTTTACTCAGGCGGAGCTTGTCTTTCTGCAAAATATCAATTTTTTTTAGCTCAATTCAAACAATAGAAAAACGAAAGAACTGGACATGATATACCTATACCTATAATAGATATTAACGTGCATAACTTCGAAATCCGCAAGTAAAGCCCCATTTAGACCAAGCAAGAGCTTGTACACAATTTTTATTACATTGCGGGCTATCGGCGTACGGCGTTTTTGTTCGCTTTATATAACCCCGCAATGTAATGAAAATAGCATACAAGTTCTTGCATGGTCTAACTAGAGCTTACGGTCACTAAATAGTCTCACTACCGACTAAACTGGCCATATTTCTTCTTACTTGCGGGTTGGCTATTGACTAACCAGTTCCAGTATCTCCTCTGCAGCGATGGCGTTTTCCTTCTCGAGGAACTGCTTCAGCGAGGCCTGGAACTTCTGCATCAGCGGGTGCGAGGACTCCAGGACGGCCGGCATGGCGCCCACGTCACGCTTCCTGCGCCATCTGTTGGTTTCCAATTAAATGTAACTTTTTCTTTATGAAGTTTCTTATGTACCAAATCTTAATGTAATTCGCTCCGTTTAGCCTGGAGTCAGTTTAATTAGTTAAAATGCTATAAAGTTAGGCTAAGTTAACCCTGATAACGAGTGACTAGAAGAAGTTGTTCGCTTCGTATAAGACAAGGTGACTCACTCATCGACAGCCTCTCTTCCCGCTTTCTTGCAGTGACACTCGCCGGGCGGGCAGATGCAGACAACATCGCTCCCTTCATGGTCCTGTGGGCAATAAAATTCAGACCTTGTCCATTCAATTAACGTCAAAACCACACGAGGCTGGTGGCCTGAACGTGGTGCACTGCGAAATTCCTCTTAAGATGTGCCCAAAAATTACGTGAGGATAAATTATAGTCTCATTTCTAAACACGAGACACTGTTCCTCATGTACCACTATGTCGTGGTCGTCGGGAACTCGCAGTACGAAGACAGCAGAATTGGCGACGGCAGGGAGTCCTCGGCTGGTGGGCAGGACATGGTGCATTCCGGAATTCCTCCTAAGAATGGAGATGTGTCTAATACTTACGTGAGGATAAATGATGGTCTCATGAGACAGTGCTCCTCGTGTACCACAATGACGTGGTCGTCTCTGGGAACTCGCAGTACGGTGACATAAGGGTTGGCGATGGCTGGCAGTCCTCGATGCAGCCTCACGTAGGAGACGAGGCGCCGCTGGTGGGTCGGACATGGGCCACTAAAATTCCTCCTAAGTATGGAGATGTTTCTAATACTTACGTGAGGATAAATGATGGTCTCATGTCTAAACATGAGACAGTGCTCCTCGTGTATCACGATGTCGTGTTCGTCTCTGGGAACTCGCAGTACGAAGACAGCAGAGTTGGCGACGGCAGGCAGTCCTGGGTCAGGACATGGTGCACTGCGAAATTCCTCCTAAGAATGGAGATGTGTCTAAAACTTACGTGAGGATAAATGATGGTCTCATGTTTAAACATGAGACATTGCTCCTCGTGTACCACGGTGTCGTGGTCGTCTCTGAGAACTCGTAGTTCGGTAACAACAGGGTTGGCGACGGCGGGCAATCCTCGCTGCAGCCTCACGTAGGGGACGAGGCGCGGCTGGTGGGTCGGACATGGTCCACTAATATTCCTCCTAAGAATGAAGATGTGTCTAATACTTACGTGAGGATAAATGATAGTCTCATTTTTAAACATGAGACAGTGCTCTTCGTGTATCACGATGTCGTGGTCGTCTCTCGGACACTCGCAATGTGGTGAGAGCAGCGACGGTGACGACTGGCGGTCCTCGGTGCAGCCGCACGTGGGAGACGAGGCGCGGCTGGTGGGCCCGGACATGGTCTACTGCAAAATAGTCTTACTAATTTTATAAGCACGAAGTTTGTATGCTCCATTTCAAATACAAATACAAAGTCAAACATTATGTTTAGTTTAGTTTAGTTTAGTTTATTTTATTTCATTATTATTTATTATTTATTTATTATTATTTATTACAAGAACGGTTACACCAATTACACTTGTATAGGTTTATATACATCAAATAATTACAGTTTTTGAAAATTATACAGTTTCACAGTAGGCTAGGCATTTGGATGTTAGTTTGGACCAGGAGTCTGTAAAAATATCGACATGTAGGTCAGTGCGCAGTAGTCCGTTGAGGGCGATGAGCATGTCACACAGGGGCGAGTGGCGGCGGGCGGACGTGGCGCGCGGCCCGGAGCCGTCCGCCAGCTGCAGGCGCGGGCGCCGGCGCGATCTGTTCGGAGGGACTATGATGCAGTTGATAACGTTATGCAGTTCTGTGCTGTTTATTTTGTTTCTGAGTACCTTGCATGCAGTAATCAACCGCTCATTTTTTCTGCGCACTTCGAGCGAATTCAGTCCCAAAACACCGAGTAAATACTGCGTTGGGTACATATATGGATAATACCCGTATATTTTTTTATACAAAAAGCGCAGAAACGCTTTTTGTACCTTTTCTATAATAAGCTTATATTTGGCTTCATTTGGACTCCAAACGCAAGAACCCGTTTCTAGTTTAGTTCTAACCAGGGCCGTGTAAAGCAGTTTGATGACGCCTGGATTATTAAAGTCCTTTACGTTCCTCAACATGAAACCAAGTTTCCGATACGACTCCTTAGCGAGGCTGTGAATATGGTCGTGAAAGGTTAGCTCCTATCAAACTTCACTCCCAGGTCTTTCACCTTTATGGGTTTCCCTTCCATCGTGTATTTAAAGTTGATGGGACATTGACGTCGCGTATATGTCATAATTTGACATTTGCTGTGGTTGAAGTGAATTTTGTTTGCGATGCTCCAACGATGTACCCGATCTAAGTCGCTTTGAAGTGCTACGGGATCGGACTCCTGCTCTATTCCCATAACCAGTTTTAGGTCATCTGCATAAAGAAGACATTTTGCATGTTTAAGATCCGTTACCAGATCGTTCACCATGATTAAGAAGAGGAGTGGGCCTAAACTCGATCCTTGGCTTACTCCCGAACGTGTATGATAAGGGGTGGAAATAAAAGGCCCATATTTAACGAACTGCGTTCTGTCTTTAAGGTAGTTGGCAAAGAACTTTAATAGTTTTGAATTGAACCCTGCTTCACTTAGCTTGACTAGGAGCACGTCATTGTCTACGGTGTCAAATGCTTTACTAAAGTCGAGATAAATGACATCAGCTTGGATTCCCCTATCCAAGCATTGACTAATGTAATCAACTTGTATCAGGAGATTAGTGTTAGTTGATCTCCCAGACCTAAAGGCATGTTGAGCGTCAGTGAGGTAAGGTTCAATTTGGCGATATATTTCTTTATGCAAAATGCTTTCAAAAGTTTTGGCCGCAGAGTTTAGAACCGCAATGGGGCGATGTCCGTCCACATTAATTTTATTTTCAGTTTTCGGAATAGGGGTCACTCTAGAAAGCTTCCAAAGAGATGGATATGTGTTATTTTTAAGGGAGAGATTAAAAATGTGGCATAGGGTTTGGCAATTACGCCATTACAGGCTCGCAAAATGTATGAGGGTACTCCGTCTGGACCGATAGCACTATTAGGTTTTAAGGCTTTAAGAGCATCACGTACATCCTTTATGCTAATTAATGCGATGCTTACGTTTCTATTGTCATTTTGAGTTGTCTCGGATCGTTGAGGGAAATGCGGTGAGTCAACATTAAGATGCGGGTTATTTGATAGGAACACACTGCTAAAAAACTTCGCGAAGGCATTTGCCGCCTCTATGCCGCTACACATTTCACCTTGATATGATACAGACTGCAAAAAACCACCCTTTGATTTTAAGTTGGATATAAATTGCCAGAAATTACGTGGATGAATTTTAATGTTTTTTTCAATGGTCCTAATATGCAAGTCGTGAGCCTCAGATAAACGTACCTTTAGGTCTTTCCTCAAGTCATTGTACAATCTACCGGTAACTCCGTCTCTGGTTTGCTTCCATCGACGATGTAATTTAGTTTTTCGGTGCAGATCATTGATAATATCGCCCGTGAACCACACTGGGTAGATTTTGCTGTGCCCCTTAGCACGTCTTTTTTTAGGTATGCATTGATCGAAGTGTGAGTACAAATTTTGGTAGAAGTATTCAGTAGCCCTATTTGCACAAGTGCTCTCATTAAGTACTTTCTGCCAAGTTTCGCTATTTAATAAATGGTATAAACGAGAAAAATCACCTTTTTTGAAGTTCCAGTCATGATTTGCGTTAACATTACTGGGTTCCAGTGATTTTAACTTTACAGAAGATCGAAATGATACCTCGATATCTAAAGTGGGATGGTACGCGTCCGGCGGTACTAGGTCCACATCTGCCCGACACACGCCCACCTCATCAACACACTCCTGCGCCAACACAACATCCAAGATGCCTCCCTTACCGTTAACAACTTCATTCCTCTCTATCATACTACAAAAACTTATAAAATAATGATAATAATTTACAATATTGGCCGACGCACTGTTCAAATTTAGATCACCCAAAATGAAAATAGGGAAATTAAGTTGACTACTAATAGACTCCGCTTTACAGAACCAGTCCATATATTGACTGTCAGTAGCACTAGGCTTAACGTACACAACACACACACAAATTTTAAGTCCATTAATAGTTAGCACCGCCCATAAATCTTCGCCATAATCAGTTTCAAAGTCACACCGTCGTTGCATCGTGATATGCGAGCGAGCCGCGAGGAGAACCCCGCCGCACGGTGTTCCGCGATCTCGCCGTAGTACGTTCCAACCCTGATCCGCTAACTCTCCATCCTCCACTGTGTTATCTAGAAAACTCTCTGTAACGGCTATTACATCACTTTCGACTAAGGCTAAGTTTTGTCGCCACGTAACCAATTTCGTTTTTAGCCCACGTACATTCTGGTAGATAATTTGTAGTGTCCGACCGAAGTTTCGGTTTCGGTTTCGGTTTCGGCCAGTTTCGGCCAAAAAATCAAGTTTCGGCCCGAGTTTCGGTTTCGGCCAAAAACGGCCGAACCTTTCGGCCGGCCGAAACTTTTAACATCATACTTTCGGATCGCGTTCGACTAAATCTGAATCATGTTTAGTTTATGGATATATTTAACTATTTACTTAAGGGAATTAATTGTTATGAACCTAGATCTATCAATAACAGCGTATGTAATGTAGCCTCAGCGTGAATATTGACACAGTGTTAATATTCCCCCACTTCCCCAGTTGGGCTTCTCCAGACTCGAGCGTGATGGTACTTCGCTGTGCCCTACCTCTCATTGTCGGACGTAGTTTAAGTTTAACCTGTTCGCATTTGTGCGCGAACATTGCCAAAATGTGCGCGTGCATTTGTTTGTATTTATGCACGTGAGTCCACCAAATGTGCCATACAATGTGCAGCACATTGCCGCACAGTGCCGTACACTGGTGGAATCGCACCTTTAGGTTATCGAGATATTGTATTAATGAGATTTTAGGATAAAACGGGCCTACGAGCAGTTTCTTTTAACATTTTAACAAGATTTATAAAAGGTTCGGTTTCGGTTTCGGTTTCGGCCGAAACTAAAATCAAACCGAACCTTCGGTTTCGGTTTCGGTTTCGGCAAAAAAACATGTTTCGGTCGGTCACTAATAATTTGTAGATATTGTCGACGTTTGATAGGGGTCAATCGATTTGATAAGGTAACCGACTTACGATTGCTGTATGATGGTAGCGGCTGCAGTGGTTGCCCCAGAGCCGGCGGGTGCACGATGCACGATGGGCACAGTGGGCACAGTGGGTGCAGTGGCATCGAAACGTGGGTGGGATGGTCCGTTGGTGCTATCACTGTCGCACTGGTCTCCCCGCTGCCAGCGGGGACGCGCGGGAAACCACTCGGTAAATCGCACGCCCGGGGGCCACACCTCAGACGAGTTAAACTTATCGTACAGGCTTTCCGGTATTCCGATAACAAAGGATGCGTGTCTGCTTGTCCTAATAGCACGTTTCTCAATAAAGTAATATTCATATTTTTCAATTTTGTTTAAAAAGTTCTTTACATTATCTGTAGTCGTTTCCGGCCTAAAGGACCAAGCCTGTATAAACTTGGTTCGGTCTACGGACTTGAGTTCGTCGTCGATACTTCCGGCGCCTACGGTAACCATCCGGTTTTTCTTGGGGAATCGGTTATATTTTGGCGTTTGCCATTCATCGTTGTTCGTTATATTGTGGTGATCAATATTGACATCACTGTAACTGTCAGCAGGTGGAGGTGAGTGCATGTCAGGTTTTCTGTTTGAGTGTTGGAGGTCGGTGTCACACTTAGTTACAGAGTGAGGTTTAACACTGATATTACCGGAATTATTGGCAATCATATCTGTAACAGGGGTCGGTTGTATGGTGCTTGGTTTACCTTGTATTTTATCATTATTGTTTCTGGCTTTTGCTTCAGCCGCTTTAATTCGGGCTTGCCGCAAGGGCCGTCCTGTTGTCGAAGAAATAGCCGGAATTGTTGACTTAGTCTGAGGGGCAGGGGGGGATGCTGCTTTGGCTGCTTCGGAATAAGAATCGTGTTTCGCCACTGCGCTTACGGATGGTATATTTTCGGTTCTTAATTGTTTGATGAGATACGTTTGGTTCGTAATTGTTGCATTCTGCTCAATTATTTTATTTTCTAGGTCGTTGACTTTACTTATCAGCGTATTAACCGACACTGAGAGTTCTCGAACCAAACTTTCTAGTATTTTAGTAGACATTTTAAGGCACGTACTACCATCTAGTGATCTTAAAGTCTGAACTAACTTTGAAAAGTTATATTCATAGAGATTCACTAAACAATACACAGATGGCGTTGTTGAAAATAGTTACTTGTTTTAAAACTTGAAAACTAGATGGCGCTATAAGTCCGCGGATAGCAACAGAAGTTTGAAAGTTTTAAGCGTCGCTTCGGTTCGGCGGCAGTTGCAAATTTAAATTAAGTTTGGTTTATTTGTGAGGTTACTTTAATATTATTGTTTGGGAAAAAGTTAATGCTGAACAAGCTAATTGTTTTTTTTACTCACTTAATCACCGTTCAAATGTTTTATGATCACTTTAATAACATATAATGCACTATTTTGAATTTAACTTTACGAACAACGCCAATATTTTGAAGTCACTTTACAGTCCTATTCTTTTAATTTATGAGGTAGATAACATTATCACACAATATTTGTACAGTATATAACACTTTTACACCGATTATAATAATGAAAACTGAAGTTAATACTTGTTAAACGAATTTAATACTAAGAGCGTGAATTTCGTGACGCCATATTGACGTGATGAATGAATATTACACTATAAGTTGTCTTATTTACAAATTTATAAGAACTTCAGTCATGATCGTCACATTATCAATTTAAAAATAAAATACTTAGTGATATAATTTTGTACAGTAATGGATATATGAGACAGTGTCAGGTATGTAGTGCTGTGTTCCTGAATGTGAATAAGGTTCCCTGAGCTCCAACCCCCCTTAAAGGCCGGCAACGCGCTTGTGACTCATCTGGTGTTGCGGGTGCCTATGGGCGACGGTAATTGCTTACCACCAGGCAATCCGTGTGCTCGTTTGCCGCCTATGTCATAAAAAAAATATATATGAATCTCCCAATAAGGATCGTCAAACAAAATATAAAACATCATTATTAAGTAAATATGTAGCAACATACTTCAAAATTCAATAATTGTAAATATTGTCATAACATTACCAAAATAACTAAATCATATCTCCCAATAAGAATCGTCAGTACTTAACTAACAACAAAAGGTATAATAAATAGTTAATTCAAAAGTCTACAATATATATATATATATATATATATATACAATAATACTTATGTACTCATAAGTATGTCAATGCATTAAATTAAGTAACAATAATTCATAATTAAAATTTCAATTTCATGTACTCGTTAATTGAGTACAAAGGGTTTTCCAACAAAAGGTTTCTCAAACGGCTCCTGAATGTTTCGTCACATGGCTCATATGAGTCCTTTTGTTAAGTTTCAAGTGCTTTCGGGCCTTCGTATTTGAAATGGACTATAGGGATGAATGGATGTTGCTCTTTCAAGCGAAAATTACTAAACGTATTTTAACGCAATCTTACAGTAATATAGCTGGTACATCAGAATAACAATAAATGCTATAATTTATTAAGATATTGGTTACATTAGTCATATTGATAGGCAAACAATAGGCAACTCGAAATACTAATCTTGCGATTTGGTTGTAAGGAAAGTAAACCTAGCAGTTATTACGGATACATGTTTTTTAAATGGCTCTTTTGTATAAGTGATTGATTAATATGAACCTACCCTGTGTATCTACTACTACGTGCAATAAATCATACAATAAAAAGCAAAATTTCCTAGAAAATGAATAATGTTTGTCATGCGTGTTTGCTATAAGTAGTGTTTTTTACGTGTACCTCTACATGATTACAAGGAGCACATACAATGAAATAAACTATGATACATTTTAAAATAATCTACTTACAACAATAAATAATTCACAATTGTATAAAAATGATTTTCAGTCTCTTCTCAACCGGCGTTGTGTGTTTCTTAGCAACTGTTTGGTTCAAATTGACAAAACTTTTCGCGCTTTCCGTTGTCATGGCAACGCAACGGTGCGGCAGTTTATGTCAACAAATAAAATATGTGTCATAGTTTAGCGTCATACTGGTGCATAGATATCATATACGAATAGTTTCATCCTGTAATACGAATGATAAAGTGCTATTGAGGAATATTGTGAAGCAAGATGGTAAGTATCTTACGTTTAGTTCACGTACTTAATAAATTTTGGTATGTTACTATAGAACATTAAAAGTGAGGTTGAGAGTTGAGACGTGAGTCTCAATTAGAGGCCAATATCGCATTATAATACCTCACCACTAAATAAATAAATAAATAAATAAATAAATCGGGATAATGTTGTACAAATCGACTTAGTCCTACACGGTAAGCTCAGTAAGGCTTGTGTTGTAGGTACTAGACGACGATATGTAATAAAAAGATAGATACATGCATATACATACTTAAACACATAGAAAACACCCATGATTCAGGAATAAATATCTTTGCTTATCACACAAATAAATGCCCTGACTGGGATTTGAACCCAGAACCATCGGCTTCATAGGCAGGGTCACTACCCACTAGGCCAGAATGGTTGTCAAAAGCTCAACATCGGCAGTCCCGGGGCCCTTGTAACTTTCTGTAAAACCCACTTAACGACAACGGTCTTGAGCGGTACCGGGAACATCGAAGTTCGTATATTTCGGCCTTATTTCTCTTTTACACCAATCAAGGTGTCATGAGATCAAAACTCCAAGCCTCAGTAGGTATATTGCACACAACAACTACCGATCATTTTACCGTGTTATTAAGCATATCTAAAATTAAAAATAATGTAATTTTAAACAAGACAAAAACTGAAATAGATTTTGAGGCAGCTTTAGAAGACTTAAAAAATAAAAATCTTGAACATCTTTTGTACAGCAGCGATCCAAATGTGGTTATTGATAGTCTTATATATGAGTTAACATCTGTGTTAAATAAACATACAACGATTAAAAAAATACCTAAACAATACAGAAACATAAAACCTTGGATTACAGCAGGAATTTTACGCTGCATACGAAATCGAAACAATATGCAAAAACAGTTAAAAAATGATCCCTTTAACGAAATACTAAAAATTACATATAAAAGATATAGGAATTACTGCAACAAATTAATAAAAAAACTTAAACGGAATTACGAAAGAGAGTTGTTAAGCAAATCTTCTAAAAATAATAAACTACTCTGGAAAAACATAAAAAGCATTACATATACAAATAAAAACAATAGTATAAATCCTGAACTCTTACATTTAAAATCAACACCTACCGCATCTGCGAATCACATTAATCACTACTTCTCTAATATAGGGAAACAGCTTGCGATGAATATTAAACCGGACACAAACGAACAACGTACATACTTACAAAGTTTTCCGTCACTTACTAACTCCTTTGTACTGTCACATACTGACCATGATGAAGTTTACACCATAATATCAAACCTTAAAAGTGACAGTGCGCCAGGCTGGGATAATATCTCTTCTAAATTTCTGAAACTTGTAAAGCCGATTGTGATCCCTATTATAACACACTTAGTAAATACTGCTTTTGACAAAGGAATTTTCCCAGCTTTACTAAAAAAATCGATCATCACACCGGTTTATAAAAATGGAGACAGAGACGATATAAATAATTATAGACCTATATCCGTACTACCAGCTATTTCGAAAATATTAGAAAAGTTACTAAATATTAGATTGCTCAACTACCTAAATAAATTTAATTTATTATCTTCATCTCAATACGGCTTCAGATCTGGTAAATCTACTGAAGATGCAGTGTCCGCTCTATCCTCGCTGATAGTTGAACATGTTGACAAGGGGTCTAAATGTTTGTCCGTATATCTTGATATCAAAAAAGCTTTTGATACCGTCTCTGTTCCCATACTATTACACAAGCTGGAAAGGATGGGAATAAGGGATGTACCGCTTCGTCTTTTCCAGGACTATTTAACAGATAGGAAACAGAGGGTGAAATTGGGAGACAGTGTATGTATCAGCGAAGATGAAGACGTAACGTACGGAGTACCTCAAGGCTCTGTGCTTGGTCCAACTTTGTTTTTAATTTATATTAATGACTTATGCAACTTAAAGATCCCTCATGCAGATGTCTTCTCGTATGCTGACGACACCGCCATCGTCTTCGCTGGTACTTCATGGGAAGATGTTCAGAAATCTGTGGAGTCTGGACTGGAAAAGATTAGTCAGTGGCTTAAGAACAATATTCTTACGTTAAATACCACTAAAACAAACTATATATGTCACAGTATATACAGCAACACACAACCTGATAACTCCTTTACCATTAAAATCCATAGTTGCTGTAAAAATGTGTTGAATTGCTGCCAGCGCACCTGTCCCACTATATTAAAAGTTGAAAGCACCAAATATCTGGGTGTCTTTGTGGATCGGGGACTCTCTTGGTACCAACACCTTGAATATGTTATATTAAGACTTTTAAAACTTAAATGGATATTCAAAAATTTGAGACATGTGGTTCCAAGAGTAGTCCCGGGTCCACAAGGCCACAGTAGAGATATTTTAAAAGAAATTTACACATCATTAGTGCAGTCCATATTAACTTACTGTTTGCCTGTTTGGGGAGGTGCAGCAAAGACTCGTTTTATAGACGTAGAGAGAGCTCAGAGAGGTATACTTAAAATTATGTACTTTAAGAAAATGTCGTTTTCAACTGAAAAATTATATGCTATGTGTAAGTTGCCCACAGTTAGGAAACTTTATATCTTAACCTCTGTTAATAGAAAACATAACACTACAATTTTTGACCGCAACCTTTTGTCAAAGCGTAGAAGAGACATTGTCATGCAGTTACCTAAAACTAACACCACTTTCGCTAGTAGACAATACAACAAACGCTCAGCCCATTTGTATAATACCTTAAATAAAGAACTAGATATATACCCAAAGCTACAATACAATATCAAAAATAAAGTAACAACCTGGTTGGAAGATAAAAACTATGATCAGATAGAAGATCTGCTAGAATATATAACCTAATAGCCAAACCTAGCTTCACATATATACACAAACTCACTCACACACACACACACACACACACACACACACACACACACACACACACACACACACACACACACACACACATACGCGCACACACGCACACCCACAAACATACACTCACTCAAATACTAATTTAGAATTTAGAATATAGTTAGTAGTTGCTGTAGTGGTATTATATGCACTTATACAACTGAATATTGTACACCTGATTTTTCACCTTATTAAACTTATATAACTTAATATAAACTCATACAACATAATATTGTAAACCTTATAAATTTTTGTTATGGAGGAGCGGTGCCTCCTGACACAGGTTATTTTGTAAATAACTTACAAGGAGACGCCGGTCATTGTTTTGATTTGTACTAGTTGTTAAAGAAATAAAGATTTTTCATTTTCATTTTCATTTTTCATTTTCATTTTCATTTTCATTTTCATTTTCATTTTTTCATGAGACTGACAGAGAATCGTTCGAAATTTACGAACATCGTTGTTCGCGGTAGCGCCGCTGCTGTAAGAGCAAACTTATTTTGTTATTTGTTATTCTACTTATATGCTACAATCACATACGCAAAATCACCGTCGATGGAAGCAATATTTTAAACGAGCTCTCCATCACTCATTATACCGATGTCGCCAATAGATCCTGTCAAGATCGAAGCCAGCGTCCGACAGCCGTGCCAGCAGCAGCTCAGCCAAGCTGATGCCGCAGCTTGAGGACTTTGTGCTGAAACGGGACTATGTGGGAGCTCTCACCATGCTTGAGGTCTGACTCTGCTAGTATACTTGGATTTTTTATGTTCTCTTGGTAATTATGGCACTGGTACCACCGCGAGCTAGTAAGCTATAAGCTATCAGCTATTTCAAGGGACAAAAGATATTCGCTCCCGTGTAAATAAAAGAGTGAGATATATATTTATAGCTCATCGCCCGGCGATGAACTACAATCTAAAGCTAAGACATATATGTCTTTTTTATTCACACGGGAGCGATTATAGAAATAGAAATTATTTTGTTCGTAAAACACATTTATCCTTTGTTCCTTGAAATAGCTGATAGCTCATAGCTTACTAGCTCGCGGTGGGACCAGTGCCAGTGCCTATAGTATATGGCCTAAGCGAGTGAGTCTAGCGTGCAACGGGGCGGGGCGTACGGCGTGCTGTTAACGTCACCGAAGAAATTACAGCATAATTTCATCTGGTAGATTCCTTTTTTGTATAGTTATTCCTTAATCTAAGTCTATGTGTGTCATAAGTTAGATATTTAAGGATTAACTCAATAAATCATACGATTCAGAAATACGATTACTTGAATTTTACTTAATAGAAATTACTTCCAAAGTGACCTCAAAAAAAATGGATTCCTTAATACGTCGCAATTATACTCAACAGAAGGTCATACGTTTTTTAGTAATAGTAAAATTACTTATTTTCTATAACGTATACGTCTTACATTTTCAAAAATATCATTTTTTTTAATAATACAAAGAAAATTCGTAAATTCGCGTGCGGTTCGCCCATGACATTTCACTGCACATTCACTGAGCGCAGTATCGAGTAGCGCGAGAAGCTCGGCGCCCTCTTAAACAAATCTTAATCTCTTGGAAGCTTGACGCAATGCTGGACGCCCCGCCACCCGCTCCGCTTGGCTCAAGCCTCACACGTTTAGGGCCCGGGTGCACTAACGGCAACCACTCGACGTTTTCTTGGTGATGACATAGTAGACGTAAGAACGCGGCATCCCCGTTGCATGCAATTTTATATGGGAACGCAGAGTTTGTAACGACTGGTAACCGGCCGTTATTGCTACCGAGTTAGAGAAACCACCCAGGGGGTTTAAAAAAAGGGAAAATTGTGTGTTCACGAAACTAAACAAAACACGTATTTCAGTTCCTCAAGCACGAGGGCAACACGGAGGTGTGGCCGGACGTGTGGGCCGCGTGGTGCTACTTCCATCTGGGCGAGTATGCGCGCGCGCTGGAGGCGTACCAGCGCGTGCTGGCGCGCAGCCCGCTCGACCCACGCGTAGCCGACACGGGCCGCATGGACCTCGCCGTCTGCTACTTCTACCTGGGTTAGTCACTTCCAGGCAATACAGAAGTCTGGGCAGAATGAAGAAAATTCTATTTAGGTTTGAAACGCTTTTCCTCTCGCGTCAAAATTTGACGTGTACGCCATGGTAAGACTTGTGAAGAACAAATATAAACCTTATCTGTCAGCAGGACAATTGCTTTGACAGCGTCCGCCGTAGCCACTTCAGTAGTCGGTGTCGTGGCAGGCATGTTTCGGGTAAGCTCTGGTAGCCGCTTTCAAGCCAGGACACACCGCTTGCGTTGAGGGTGTATCGCTGGTGTTATAGACCATTTTAACATTAATGGAGCCTGTCATTGTCGTTATAGCCGGTAGGAAGTAAAGGATTAGTGAATGAATCAAGGAAGGAATGGAAGTGATGGCAGACGTTAGGGAAGACATGTGTCCAATATGGGACGGAGAGACGCTCAAGGCGATGATGATGCAATAGATGGCATTAGTGCGTTGTTGATACAGTTGTTCTGTATAGATACTTTCAGTCGTAAGACGTCCTCTGCTGGACATGGACATTTGAGATTGTGTTCCCGTGTCCTTACTTTAATAAAAGCCTGTACGGGTGTCTACACAGAATTATTTCCTTTTCGTAGGAATGTACAAGGAGTCACAAGAAGCAGTAGAGGAAGCACCAAGTTGCGCACTCAAGGTAAAACCATTCAACCACCACTAATATTATCCAACATTTTAATAAATACATAACCTATCAGTTCTGCAATGTACTACTTAATGTTACACAAGTGAAATAAAGTAATTAACTACTCTAGTAGATACTCTTAAGGAATAATGGACTATTGTTAGGAATAACATCAGTCTAGTAAATTGGGCTGTTTTTCATTGCTTGAAAAGAATGCTATTACAAATGCAGTCGCTGCTAGTACCTAACTAACCATCACAACCCTGTGATCCTCAGACTCGTCTTCAGTTCCACCTGGCCCACAAGCTGGGCGACGAGGAGACCCTGATGAGCGCGCACGCGGCGCTGCGCGACGTGCCGGAGGACCAGCTCAGCCTGGCCTCCGTGCACTACCTGCGCGCGCATTACCAGGAGGCCATCGACGTTTATAAGAAACTTCTGCTTGAGAAGAGGTACCGCTGGTGTAAGGCCTGAAGCCCCATTTAGACCAGGCAACAACTTGTATACGATTTTCATTACATTGCGGGCTATCGGCGTACAGCGAATTGGGTCGCTTTATATAACCACGCAATGTAATGAAAATCGTATACAAGTTCTTGCATGGTCTAAATGGGGCTTGAGTGGGCTCGAGTTAAGCGTGTGGCGTACTTACATATAAAACAAATGCATACGTATGAGAGTGGCCACACTGCACTGCTCAAATCGCTGCACGCTCCGCTAAGCGTTCCGCTGCGCGCGTCCACTTACCGTTTTCATTGCTTTTGGGTGTAGATGTAATCATTACGCTCTTGACACATAAAACAAAGCGAAGCTATAATTGTTTGTTACATTGGCATTGTTTGATCCTAATGATTATGTATCTAGGTGCATGCCCTTAAAGTACATGCAGAACAAGTATATACTTTATAGTATACAGTTCTGTGGTCTACAACCTTCGAGCTTCGTTATTAATGACAGAACTTCCATAAAACTCAATTTCAGTAGACTAGCTGCTAACACTTTGAAAGGCTTTATGACGCACCAATGCCGGCATCAAATAACATCCCGTACTAATTTGACATAAATTCACAGGCATTATAAATATCAAAATGATGACGAAACTGACTGGATTAAACTATTGCCATATGAATCAGGGTAACTTTATGAATACTCGTAATAATAAATGCATCTTATTAGACGGTTATTAGACCCGTATATCAACGAGTAGTTAGTTTATAGATATTATAGACTCTAGGTGGAATAGTAGGAAGGTAGATAGATAAGAAGATACTCGTAAAGCCACACATACAGTCATATACCTACATTTAAAATATAATTCATAATAATTGTGTGAAATCAGTTAACGCAGTGCACTATGTATTGAGTTGAAGAAGACTAGCCACTCCTCAAAGGGTGCCCCGTCTGATAGGAGGGCCTCTGCCTTATTTGACTGCCCAGAGGCATGTGGAGTTGGATAGATCCCTCTCTACCCTCAGGTTGCCCTTGAGCCATCTTTCATGTCACAGTAGTCCGGTTTTCCATTCAATAACAATTTTTTTACCCCATCCTTAATATATTATAGATTCCATCAAGTCTCCAAACATATCCTCAGGGGCCTATTGCATAACAAATTACAATTAATAATACTAGCGGAACTCTTTTTGTAATAAAAAGAGACTTCAGCTAATATTACGAATTTATGCAGTAAGCCCCTAACCTCTCACAATACATATATATATATATTCTATTACATACATATATATTATAAATATATATATATATATATGTAATAGATATACATAATAAAATTTAAAATAAACGGGGTTTCGAATATACATATATATATATATATATATATGGTTTCGAATATACATATATATATATATATACATATATATATATATATATATATGTATATTCGAAACCCCGTTTATTTTAAATTTTATTCATACAAATTTTGAATGTTTTTCTACGTTTGTTGGAATGGATATAATTTTGAATGATAAATGATTAATACTAATAATTTTTAGTTGAAATGTTTTAGAGTTAGTATTTTTCTTGCGGTAGTGAGGACAAAACTTTCCATGTTTCACTCGGCAGCAAATATTGTTCCACTCTCTTGATACCCTCCCAAAGCGATTTCACGCTATGCTTGTGGTTCAATTTTGGGTAAGTCTCAATATTAGCATGAGAAGGTAAACACTAAGTTTGCTCCCTTGTATAACAAATAACTATTGACTTTCCTGACATTTGACTTTGTCTTTATTTGCACCGTCAACGGTTTTTGGAGCTTACGTATAAACATAGTCTTTCTTGTATTAGGAACTACATGGCGCTGAACGTGTACGTGGCTCTGTGCTACTACAAACTGGACTATTACGACGTCTCGCAGGAAGTGTTGGGAGTATACCTGGCGCAGCATCCCACCTCCACCGTCGCCGGGAACCTGAAGGCCTGCAACCTCTTCAGGTGATCAAACATTTAGCCATGGTCCTGTTTGGCCATAATCCTTCGAACTTAAAAAAAAAATTTGGTGTAGCATGAAATGTAACATCGATATCGGCGCTAAAAACCTTTACCGTTAAAGAAAAAAAAAACATTCCCTATATAGGCGCAAGCACGTAGTGTTTCACCTTAGAGTTGGTGGTTGGTGGAGCCAAAAACAGGATCCGGTTCCGTTAAAATAAATTTAGACGGGTTCCGCTGTGGTCGGGTGGCCTAATTGGCCAAGGCGACAGTCGCGATAACTGGAGATACGGGTTCAAATCCTGCTCGTCATTTTTTTATAAGTATGTCATCTTATTACAATAAAAAAAAAAAAACATGTTTTTGCTCAGAAAATAAATCGACTCTCTACATTTATTTACCCATAATTATACTATGACTATCGTTATCATTTTCTCTATGTAACTTTATTAAATACAAATTCTCTAATTTAGATTGTACAACGGAAAAGCAGCTGAGAACGAGCTGAAGCAGATTGCTTCAGAGCAGCACACATTTGGACAGGACCTGGTCAAACACAATTTGGTCGTGTTCAGGAACGGAGAAGGAGCGTTGAAGGTATAGGAGCATATATCAATACTAATCAAGGCCTTACTTTACCTACATCATCATCTCCTCCTAGCCGCTTTCTCGCTGAGAGTGACGTTCCTGCTGCTCTCAGGTGATCCGTAAATAGCAAATTTTTGCTGCGAATGTGCAATCATACACGCTGTAGGTCAGCACCCCTCGACATATGTTACTGTAATATTTGGCTACAGGAGGTCAGGCCTTTAGCTGTTCACGCTTAGCACATGAGTATCAAATAAAAAGTGTTTCTGCTAGCTTTATTTAAATCAAATACTCCACTCTGATTCTGATCGCCAGGTGTTGCCTGAACTAGTGGACGTGGTCCCTGAAGCGCGCCTCAACCTGGCCGGCTACCGGCTACGCGGCCGCGAAGCCCTGGAGGCGCGCGCACTGCTGGAGCCGCTGCAGCCCACGTCGCCGCTGCACTACATCCTGCGAGCCGTGGTCGCGGTGCGGCTGTACAACGACACTGGCGACGTGAGCATTACGCATACCCCACCGACTAGGGGGGGTTATGTGGGACTCTCTTCTCCCGCAACTCCCTCTGCTAGCCAGATGGAGAGGAGGAGCATACCCACCAAAACACACCGGCGTCACCCGCAATGCCGTGTGGGGGCGTCATGGGATCGCGAACACCGTGAGTACAACCTGCTCGCCTGTAACGGCTCGACCAAAAGACGGAAGTTAAAAGATGTTGGTAGCGATGACATAGGCAAGACAGCTGGTTCGACAAATTTGGATGCGAAGCAGAAGTGCGCAGACTACTTATCCAATGCAGTGAAGACTTTGAGAGATACCGTGTGCCTAAGAGGTGGAACGCCGAATTTTGGAACCCCGAATAAAATCGATTCTTCTTTTGTATAATTATTTTTTATTTTATTTATTTTATTTTATTTTATTTTATAATATAATAATATTAACGCAGTAGCGGTTACACAAATATGCCAATGTTCAATTTGTATCCATCTTAAAGTTAATCTACTATATCAAAATGGTTTTGGATCGTTATCAAGTAATATGAGAAATTCAATACTATGCGTTCATTTATAGCCTTGGATATGTTGTGCTGATTAGGCATGTAATCTGCACGATTCCACATCTTGTAACGTAACGGTCCTATATCTCCTCAGGAGGAGCAGATGAAGCTAGCCCAGCAGAGCTACCACCTGGTGGGCAGCTCGGCGTCCGAATGCGACACGATCCCCGGCCGGCAGTGCATGGCCTCCTCCTACTTCCTGGCGGCGCAGTTCGAGGAGGTCCTCGTCTACCTCAACTCCATCAAGAGCTTCTTCGTCAACGATGATACTTTCAACTTTAACTATGCTCAGGTTCTACTTTAAAGATCAGGATACACATTTCATTTCATTTAGAATCTTGATATATAATGCAGAAGCGCTACCGCCAAAAACGATATTCATAAATTTCGGACGATTGTCTCTGTCACCCTCACGACGGCTTAATTAATAATATATTTAATATTTAATATTTCGGGACATTCTTACACAAATCAACCTAGTCCCACGGTAAGCTCAATAAGGCTTGTGTTGCAGGTACTAGGCGACGATATATATAATAAATAAATACATATAAATACTTAAATACATAGAAAACACCCATGACTCAGTAACAAATATCTGTGCTCATCACACAAATAAATGCCCTGACTGGGAATCGAACCCAGGAC
Organism: Grapholita molesta; assembly: GCA_022674325.2. Classification (NCBI taxonomy): domain Eukaryota; kingdom Metazoa; phylum Arthropoda; class Insecta; order Lepidoptera; family Tortricidae; genus Grapholita; species Grapholita molesta. The sequence goes on from CP053127.2 coordinate 2,299,540, forward strand.
CTTCGGCTTCATAGGCAGGGTCACTACCCACTAGGCCAGACCGGTCGTCAATCGTTAATTGGGGTAAAAGAGAAGGACGCCCGAAATATACGAGCTTTGACGTTCGCGGTACCGGGCCAGATTAGATGTTGACGGGCATTTATTTATATTTACAAGTATTTTGTTAAAAATATGATGACTCTTTAATTCCACAATGCAGGCGTAGTTAGTATATGAGAATGTACAAGATGAATGTTGAGTCATGATTGCAAAAATGGGTAATAAATAATTTGACAACATAACCCTCGATGCCTTCCCTTACATAAAAATGCCCACTGAAATTCGATTGCGAGGTCTGCGGAGAACGTGATTTCAAATTCAAAGAATAAATTTATCTTTGTCTCTAATTCTCTATCACTTTTGCAATATTCGTGATGATTCGTAGATATAATTTGTCTGACAAAATTATGTTTCTCAGGCGAAAGTGGCGACAGGATTCTACCGGGAAGCCGAGGAGTGCCTTCTAGCAATTCAGGATGACGCCATGCGCAGTTCTTTCACCTACCTGGCATGTCTGTGCCGCTGTCACATCATGAATAAGGACGCACATCTCGCCTGGGACATCTGTGCTAAGGTGAGGACACACCCAAAGATAGAGAAATATGGCTCGTACCCAGGAGGGCCAGGAGACAGACAGGAGATAGGATTGTACTGTTTATGGATCCAGCTGGCGGCGGGTAAGTGAGTGTGTTTTTTTAAGTACTTAGCAGTGGCGACGCGTCAATTTTTTTCTTAGACAAGACGGAGTCGATGTCTTAGACTTTCCTTCTTGAGTCCAAGGAAAACCGTTGAACTGCAGTAAAGTTTGGCAAGCCAGTGGGAATCGGCTTGTATAAATGCGCCGCCACTGGTACTCAGCGTTAGTGTCAAGTGCTAGCCATTATACTTATTTATCTATATAAAGGGTTTACACGTGTGTTCCTATTCCTATCGCGAGAATGCAGTTTATTTGCTGTGTCGATTAGTAGCTGTGCTGTGATACAAGTTACGAGTGAGATGCGTACTTAAGTTGCAACTTTACTCATTATCCCATAGGAGTTAAGAAAGATTTCAACTGTACAAAACAAACAACAAATATTTTTCTTTTATAAACTTTGCAAGTTCAAAAATCAGTCCCGCTCATGGCCATGGATTTGAAAAGTAATGATATTGTTAACCTTTTCCACGCCAAAGACCGATATATCGGCATCGCATGTCCAAGGACAAAGACTAATATATATGTCACGGACAGAGCAAAATAGACCTACATGCACATGCATAAAGTTCAACTTAAGTTTTGATAATGCGATGACGTGGCGTTTGAGTGATAGCTTTTGCATTTGACATGGCGTGGAAAAGGTTAACTCCCATACCGTGTATTTGAGTTTCTCTTCGGTGGTTGCAGTCTAGCATTGACGCGTTGTTTTTGCAGGCGGCCGGCACACCGGACAGCTTCGCCTTGCTGCAGCTGGTCGCCAACGACAGCTACCGCATGGGCCAGTTTCTCGTCGCTGCCAAGGCTTTCCACATGCTCGAAAAGTACGTACCTACTGAATTCCTTTAAACAGTTCCCATCAGATATATCGGAGCTGTGGAGGTGGTCACCATGAACATGCACTTTATCGTCTTGACAATAGAGGCGTCGTTCAGATACTTGTGAGCACCTCCACAGTTCCGCCATCTCCGTTCCACCACCGGACATCCAGGCGAGGGGAGCGGTTTCATCCTTACGTTGTGAATATTCCATTCATTCGCACTAAGCGATTCGCTTCTACCTTCCTAATGCGGACTGCTAAGGAATGGAGTTCGCTCCCTTCGTCTGTATTCCCGGAAAGACATAATTTGGGTCTTTTCGAGGCAAGAGTGAATAGGCTGTTACTGAACCAGCGTGCTACACCCTCGACCTCGTCGACACACCATCAGGTGCGACTGAGATCAAACGCTGGTCAGTCTTGTATAAAAAAAAAGTAACTCGTACAGGTTGGACGGAGGGCCGGAGATGTGGGAGGGCCTGCGCGGCGCGGTGTGCGGCTGCGCGCAGGCGGCGGCGGCGGGGCGCGCGGGGCGGCGCCGGAGCTGCGCGACGCGCTGGCGCTGCTGCGCGGCAGCCGCGCGCCGCGCGCCGACCACATCCTGCGGCCCATAGCGCGCTGGGCGCAGCAGAATAGGATACCGGTCTAGTTAATAAAGTTTCGCTAGTAAGCATTTGTTTTTCTCATGAAGAACCGTCCTTCATCATATAGTTAGCAGTAATAAAATTTGTCAGTTATTTCAAGTTTAATTTCAGATATTTTTATGTTACCTGCGTGGTTCTATAATGGGTTTTCTGTGTATGTATATTTAGAATCCTTTATACATAATTATCCCGACAGATCTTTTACTACTTATATATGTACTTGTAAAAATACATTTTGCTACTATAACTATTTGACGCTAACTGTATATAGAACCTATACAGTGAGGCATAAACTGTTAGTACTTATGAAAATTAAAATGATTATTCTATGGTTTATACAAAAACATTGAGTCGTTTATAGTAGCCGCCAAGCAATATTGGAGCTGTGGAGGTGATCATAAAATATTTAATTTAGTTAATTTTATTTCACGCAAGATAACATAATTTAGTAACTTAAGTAAAAATATTATGTACAATATTATGAAAACTTAACGAGTACTTAATTAGTAATTGCATTATAAGTTTACCTTTTAAATATATTTTTTTATTTCGGGACAATGTTACACATATCGACCTAGTCCTACGGTAAGATCAGTAAGGCTTGTGTTGTAGGTACTAGACGACGATATATATAATAGATAGATACATATAAATACTTAAATACATAGAAAACACCCACGACTCAGGAACAAATACCTGTGCTCATCACACAAATAAATGTCCTGACTGGGATTCGAATATACCTATATAGGCATAGGCAGTGTCACAACCCACTAGGCCAGACCGGTCGACATACACCTTATTTACAAAGTTGTAAGAATTTCAATCATAATCGTCACATTTACAATGAAAATAATAATGATAATATTGTACAGTCAGTAGCAAAGGTTGCTAACCGTTTGAAGTGTTAAAAATGACCTATACGCGCTCTTATCCTCTTGACAATAGAGACGTGTTGACCTCATTTTGAACACCTCAAATGCTAAGCTACTTCTGCTGCTGACTGTACAATAATAAACAAAATTTAAGAAGAACAAATAAAGTATGTATGTACGTATATATATATATTAAATATTTGTAAGTATATTACTGCTCTACAAATAAGTTATAATTAACATTTCGCAAACACTGCCAGTAAGCTTATTGTGGTCTTACGGTACAGTCATCTGCATTATTATATAACCCAATCTCGTTTCTAGCGCCACAAACAAAAGAAATGCACTGACGTATCTTATTTCTGGCGCCGTAAGCGCGAGTCGTACATTTTTGCGTGGTAGTTTGATTTACAAGACAACGCCTGTGATTGTTCCTTTAAATGCACAATTAAACCATGTGTTGCGAAAATAATTAATCAATTACTGGACCTAAACATGTAGGCGGGCCGATAAAGCTCTATAATGTAATGCCCGATAACATATCACTCGGCGCGGACCTGTCCTTGCAACATACGGGGCAGATGCATTTATCTGTAGAAGCGGTATTGCGTACCTCACCTAGGTCTAGATAGTTTATACTGCACCTAATCCAAGCGAATAGTATGAAAGCGAATGCTAAAGAATAACCAAAGGGTTGCTGGTCGCAGGTACTGCATGGAAGCACACTTTCTGTTGTGGATAAGTAAAATGGATCATAATTTCTTATGATCGAAATCGTGGACACCCGATGACCACGAACGCTAGTAAAGGGTTCGAAACGTCGGGATGAAGTTTAAATTAGTATACGCGATTTAATCCGTTTTAGTTGTTTTATTTCATGAGTAATTATCGCGGCAACCGAAGACAATATTATATAAAAACCTTTTATGGTGACCTAGATATAGAACGGGAGCGGGAGAATTCGCTGTATGGTCTATCTTGATGGCCGCAGGTATGCCGATACTCGACAGAAGTAAACATTCTTTAAAGCTTTCATTTAATAATTTATCACTCGAGCAGCTTTTGGGTATAACTGGGAAAGTACCAAATTTAATAAGTGCATTCAGAATATTGTTGGTGCTGCCCACAATGGTGTACATCGCTTATGTTCGTCGTGACAGCAAAATCCGACCTAAACGCAATTCAATAATGAATATTTACAGTAAGTAAACGATAAACACCACCTAATGGGCCCCACGGAATATCAGCGCTGGCTGTAGCTAGCATTAATCCGAGTCCTCAGTATATTGGTTGTCTGTTCATGTTTGTGACTGCCTCGGATAAATGTTTTATTATTTATTATAAGTACAAGAAATATAAAAAAGTTTAACGATATTTTCTGTGGCGGCACTAAAAAAGTCATGTCCCGCATCTACGCAACACTGTCATCTGACCAGGCACTAATCCTTGCAGCCAGCTACAGGGCGCGGCAGATATGAATTTAAACACGCACCATGTGGCATGTGGCACCGGAATCGAGTGTGACCCACTTCTATACAAACCCACTACTAATAATACCTCTTATGTGGTTCGGTTGCTTTTGGAAAATGAACTTTATTAATACGGGTCAAGGTTTATATAGCTGCATGAGATCGATTCCTAGTTGATACAGTTACTAAGATTGCAAAATTGTTTAGAACTATGTGGTAGAATTATATATTCTGTATCTGGTGTTTTACTTGGAGCCTTGGAGCTTAATTTAGTCTTATTTCACTTAAAGCAAACTTGTTAATATTTGCTCCCTTTGATCTCAGAAAAGCCATAAGGGGGCTATCAACTTTTTTTTCTTGTTTGACTCTGTCCGGGAGACATTAATAGCAATTATTGTTTGATGATTTTTTATATTTAAGTTATTCTGCGTTATACTAATATGTTAAGTAGATCCTTTAACAACAAAAGGTTTACAATTAGCACGAAACTGGAGAGGTCGACAGGGAAACTGAAGTATTTTATTGGGAACCACTGAGAAAAAATAGAGTACCAGATATAAATGAATTGTTATGGTTTATGTACCGTATGTTATCTATACTGGTATATTTTATAGGTATAATTCTGGTAGTACCGGAGGATAAGGTTTCAAATTTCAGACTATTCGAAAGTGCTTGTTGCTGCCTATGTACTTAAATTTTTTTTTTATTGAATTAAAACCCGGACATGTCCCGACGTACCGCGACAACGTGCATAACAAACCTATGCAGCATGCAACAACAAGAGCATGGGTCTTAAGTAAATTCTACAAGCATAATCTGTCAATTATTTATAACGGCCTTTAATGGTATTTCCTCCTCGCAGACCACGTGCAATAATATTTGATTGGGCCCGGGAAAGCGACGTGTGAGCGGCCTTCCCGCCGCTATAGAATGCCGACAGCAACGCGCGGCATTTCGCCGCCGGACCCTGCCCGCATTACATACGTGATACGTGAAACGCTAACTCACACCTGGAGGCGGATTCAGAGTTTAAAATTAGATACTATATATAAATAAGAATACAAAGATAGAGAGAATAACACTGTCTTTTCTTTCTAGTACACACGGCAACACTGTTAGCTGTACATCGGTGAACCTTATGCTTTATATAATAAGGTCCACCAATGTACAGTTAAGAGTGTTGCTGTGTGTACCTCCTAAACAAGGTTGTGAGGGGTTTGAGGGTGAGGTTTGTTTGGTCACATGGTATGATGCTAGTGAAATAATTTTATTCGGCATTGTCACATTTGAATGACTATAAGTCAATTTCAGAATATTTCTTCCGTTTTCCGCCCACAATCCCAACGTATTTTGACAACTATTATAAACATTTTCCACGGAACAAGTACAAATGTTTTTACCTCTTCTTTTTATTGAGATTTCAGAAAGAGCTTCATATAAAGCGGTTGATGGTTCTAATTTCTATCTTGCAAGGGTTTTTCGCAAAGGGGTTTTGCAACCCTTTTTAGGGTTCCGGAGTCAACTAGGAACCCTTATAGTTTCGCCATGTCTGTCCGTCCGTCCGTCCATCCGCGGATAATCTCAGTGACCGCTATCGCTAGCACTAGAAAGCTGAAATTCGGTACCAATATGTATATCAATCACGCCGACAAAGTGCAAAAATAAAAAGTGAAAAAAAATGTTTTATTCGGGTACCCCCCTATACGTAAATTGGGGAGTGATTTTTTTTTCATTTCAATCCTGACGTGTAATATATTGTTGGATAGGTATTTAAATGAATAGGGGTTGTCTAACATCATTTTTTGATAATGTATATATTTTCGGAAATAATTTCGCTCCCGAAGAAAAAAAAAATGCGTCCCCCCCCCCCCCTCTAACCTATGAAACATAAGTTTTAAAAATATGAAAAAAATCTCAAAAGTAGAACTTTATAAAAACTTTCTAGGAAAATTATTTTGAACTTGATAGGTTCAATAGTTTTTCGAAAAAAATTACAAATAAATTTCTGAACTAAGTTTGTAATTTAACTGTATAAGCAGGTATTTATCGTACCTGTAATTTGCACAAAATCACAATGAAATGACGTGCTTTCAAATAAAGTAAAAACAGTGAAAATCGGTTCACGCAATAAATAATTATTCCATAAAAATCATCTTCCATACAGATGCAGCAAATAATCCTTTCCGATCGTAAAAACTCGGATACGACTACTTCCGAATGGTGCCGATGTGTCTATGAATTACTGTATTGTTAAGTGACGTGCAACAAATAGCACATTTTTCTTAACTGTTAAGTGGGGACACTTACTGTGACGGACTGAAAACTACGGAACCCTACACTGAGCGTGGCCTGACACGTTCTTCGCCGGTTTTTTTTAAACATTTTTTTGTATCGTAGGTTTGTGGCTTATGGTATATGCTTATGGTCCCAACGAAACTTGTGCATTTCCTCTTAGCGAAGTAGAACTAAAGATGATGACATAAGTACCTTATATCGTAAAGTCACTTTTATATTTGTTAAAGAGAATTTTACAAACATATAAGAAACAATTGTATACGTATTAAGTACCATTTATAACCTTAGATACAGATACAAGTATCAAAATATATTTTATTACCAAGTCCGCTTGCGACTGTTCATAATTTCGATCGTAAACTATGTAAATTGACCAGTACATGTCGCCGTGACCAAATACACGCGGTACTGTACCCGCAGTGAATGTTATGTGCAGTATATCTTGTCTAATATGTGCCTGTATTGACAGTACACGGTTAACGCAAAAGTTTGCGGGTATTGAGTCAGATTTCCTTCGAGAGCTTTCTCTAAGAGTTTTCCTGTGTCTACTAAAAGCATTTATACGTAGGTACGTTATTGTATTAAACTTAGGTAAGATTTTGGCGAGTTGGGCGAGTTTTCAGAAAAAATGTAGGTAACAATTAGCGTAACATGACGTAGATAATTAAACTATGTCAGTTTTGTGACGATAATTAAGCTGCATTTCTATACATATTTAGATTTGCTACTCGTTTCATAAACTAAGCAATTTTACAATACTAGCAACAATTTAATTTCCATCACACTTATAAGTAAAATTTTGGTACAATGTTGAAATAAGGTTATAGCAAACTAGTGTCTAATATAAAACTTAAATAAATACGTCGATACACTAATGTCGATAACAAGATGGATCGTCGATCTGGTTGAGATCGCGGGAATCCGCTGCATGCGGGTGCGCAAAACCGGCCTTTGTACAGTCAGCAGCAAAAACTGCTAAGCGGGCGAGGTTGAAATGAGATTGACATGACTTTATTGTTCAGGGAATAAGAGCGTGTCAAGATTAATCTGAACACCTGGCCTGCTTAGTAATTTCTGCTGCTGACTGTACCTACGTAAAACGTACCTGCGATGTTTTATTATTGTTCAATTTACGCACATTACAATGCACTTATGAACGTTCATAAAATAATCTAACACTTCATTCTACCACTACGTTTTCATTTATCTAGCACCTCGGCTGCTCCGATGTATGGATTTAATGGTGATTTTTGATTTGGTAACGAATTTATCGTTATAAGGGATGTTTGACAAAATTAACGAAATACTTATGGCGACTATAAATAATGATGTCACGGCACGATCTAACGTTCCAACTAGCCAAATCATGAGCTCGTAAGAATTATCCTTTTTGTTTAAAAAATTGACTTCCACCAATTATATTTTCTCGTGAGAACTGTGTGAGACTTCACTTTTTAGCCCAAAATCCCCTCGTGATAGTCGAAAGGCGACATAAATTTGTCACTTTCTTGAGTCAAATGGACCTATCGAGTGTCTGGCGAAATACTAACGCGCCGTCTGAGTCGGTTCTTAAGAAACTAGATTAGCCTCGTAAGGCCCAGTGTGCATTACAATGTACACTCCCTTTCAATGGAGTTGAAATCTTTTATAAAAGGAAATAGGGTAGAATTTCTTTTCCTTCATTAGTTTTCGTACAAAAGAAAATTCAACCCAATTCACTGCATAGTAAAATTGGTTTTAACTATTCAATATTTTAGTATGGTGGGCGTTGCGAGGTTAGGATAGATATGTTTTACGTCTAATAGTAAAGCAACATACATGTAAGTTCATACTCTGGAATCGTAGTATTTTTAGGCCTAATACGCCAATCAACTAACTAGGTTTATAATCTCAGTGAGTTAATCTCATAAAATTTAAGTACAAACTTATTAAGGAATATTTTCCGCTAAGACCTAGATTATGGTCCAGGATAGGTGAAAGTATGTGCTTTAGTGTGCAGCAAATTGCATAAATATGTAAACCATTTTTCACCCTATGCGATTTATAAGGTGAAAAAATAAAGGGAAGACCCCCGTAAGATGGACCGACGTCCTATACCCTTACCATGAGTTGTGACATTGACGTTTTCGATAACGAGTATCGAGTTTACTATCTGTGCACCTCGCTTGTACTATTTTAGTGCGACTACATCTACATCTACTGCAGTCTGCGTCGGTTAGCCAACGCGAATGGCTCATGATTATGCTCCTCGTTACGGAGTGAAACATGTCGAGCAATATTCGACTTATAAAACGTGAGTTACCCGCTTTTATACAATTAATATGTTTCAATCTCACGATAGTTTTGTGTTTAAAATTACATCTACAAGGGTACTGGAATGGCGGGTATCATCTGGACGCGGGTGGTACAAAACCGGTCATTGTGGGTCACTTTGGGGAAACCTATGTCCAGCACTGGACGTCGCCTTCGTCGGCTTATGAGATGAAGCTAGTGTGTGAGGTTATACATAATTTAGCTTCAGCACTCGTTCACAGATTGTTCATTTGATATAGGTAGGTACCAGCGGCGGCGCGTCCATAGAAGTCGATTCCCGCCGGCTTTACTAACTTTCTCGCAGTTCAACAGTTTTCCTTTGGCTAAGAAAAAAGTTGACCCACCGCCACTGGTAGGTACTGTTACATTATTGTTTATTTTTTACATTCGTTATTATGATCGGTTTATCAGACCATTTAGACAATACTTCAAAAATGAAACAGTTGTACATATTTATTATAAAGATTAAGAATTGTATGACCCTTTCAGTTCACTACCCGCCTGCAGCTACAGTAGGTACCTTCTAAGCAGTAACTAAACTAAGTACAAGTTGTGAAGAACCAGGGCCGCGCCGTATATGATATTCAAAATATGTATGTAAAAAAAAGATCTTGGTTTGATTTGATGGTAGGAGAACAGTGTGTAAGTATATGATAATCGATGAAAAGGCATCTGTTCTTTTGGTGTTAGCATTACTATATTTTGCTATGCTGTAATTTAATTTATTTCAGGATTCACTCTATGATGAACTCGACGCTTTTCTTCCTTATAAGTCTTATATAACATTTATAAGTTAAAATTACTATGAAAACTCGATTTACTACATAACTAAATTAAAAATAAAACACCTCCCGTTATCCCAAAAACAAGTTAAAAGGAAGTATAAGGGAGTTTACAGAACTATGTTGTCAATTACCGTGATAAGTAAAAAGTCTTAATTAAGTCAGCTTTGTAACGGTAATTAAGCATATAACATATCTATAAATACTAAGATTTGGTGCTCTCTCTTAACCTACAAGTAATATTACAAAGTAAAGAAAGATAAAAATAAAATTTCCATAAAGTTTTCTTGCTTAATTGTCGTCACATGACAGACATAATTTAACTTTTTATTTGTCACGCTAATCGAATTACATGGTCGACTCGACCTCATACAAGTATGGTTAAATACGATGTTAACTAATTGCCGCAACGAAGGAGTTAAAATTCCCATAAAGACGAGAAAGTATAATACAGTCTTCTATAATATTCGTTTTTATTTAATACGACATCGGTGGCAAACAAGCATACGGCCTGCCTGATGGTAAGCAGTTACCGCAGCCTATGGACGCCTGTAACTCCACATGTGTCACATGCGCGTTGCCGGCCCTTTATAAATCTGTACCTACACTCCATTTTTGAAGAACCCCGGTTGGCTAACAGCTTCAGTTGAACATTGTTAACCTAAAAGGGTCCTTCACCACGCCAGCCAAAACGCAGTCTGATTACTGCTTGAACCTTAACACTGTGCTCGTATGTTGCGAAATGTGTATCAAGTGCAGACTCCTGCGCACATATATAGCACGCGTGCGGCTGTCTCCGCCACACGTGTGCTCTACCTCGCCGCAAGATCATGATCGCTAAGGTACGATGTCTGTTATAAGTAACATAGTAATTTTTTTTAAAGTTAATAATAACTTTATTTAGTTTTTGTTTATTCAATTTTCGTCTTAGGCTAGGTTTTTATAACATTTTTATAAAAGTACATCTAAAACGTATCAAAACAATTAAAAAAATAACCTAACCTAGGGTGCCACCGGCAACGGAACAGGGCCCAGGCTGCCGGTGGTTAGGGCTGCAGAGAGAGGAACCGCCAGACTATGCTCGCTGTGTCACATGGCGGTCACCTCATGCATGACCCAAGTCTATGACTTAGTTTTTATTCATTTCATATCTTAGGCTAGGTTTTTATAACATTTTTGTAATATGAAAATAGGTACTTAATACTATAGTAACAAAAGCAATAATATAGCTGTTATATAGAGCGTCGATACAATATAACGTTCCGCGTTTTCGTGGCGTGCCCATATAATATAATAATGCACTCTGCGCCCGCTCGCTGCGGAGATGCCGCGTTGCGTGCCGATTATTATAGAATCGCCAGGAAAGCGTCGAGTGCCCGCCGCTAGTGTGTCCACGCCCTTAATTCTTAAATATTTTTTTTCTAAAATGTACCCTACCTAAAATGTACCTATGCTCCAATTTTGTCTAGTGCTGTTAAAGAGCTGAAACTAGCTGGCAGCTTTGCTCGGCTAGTGTGCTAGTTAATGAATAATTCGAAACGAGATTTTGACTTCTATTTAATGATTTTTGAATTAGAAAATGCCTCTATACCAGGGGTTCCCAAAGTGTGCGCCGCGGCGCCCTGGTGCGCCGTGGAAAGTTCCGAAGGGCGCCGTGAGTCGGTCTATTATTCACTATGTACAACGACGATAGATTCATGTTGTGCATGTTTAATTTTTTTCCTACCTCCCTCTAACTAAACTAACCTAACCTGACTACTATTATTGTAGGTAATGTAGGTAATTATTTCTATCTACTATATCTTTTTGCAATAGCTAGGACCAGGGCGCCGTGACAAAATACTAATTTTGTAACTTCCCCGCAGGTTGAAAAAGATTGGGAATCCCTGCTCTATACTATATGACTTTGGATGTTGATAATTACTAAAAGAGTTTTTATGCAGTTGTTGGTGGTGGCGTGCGGGCTGGCGGCGGCGACGGCGGTGCCGGTGTATGCTCCGCTGGGGCACGGCCTGGCGCCCGCGCTCGCGCCCGCTCTCGCGCCCGCCTACGCGCCCGCCTACGCACCCGCTCTTGCACCCGCTATTGCCCATGCCCCGGTGAGCATTCTAAAGTAGACGTCACATTTGTAGCCGAATTGCAGTTGATTTTCTATATACTAGGCCTTATTGGGATTAGTCCGGTCTCCTCTCAATATTTTCCTTCACCGAAAAGCGACTCATAAATATCAAATGATGTTTCGTACATAAATTCCTAAAAACTCTTTGAGGTTTAAACGGAAACTTACAAGTTGGGGTTTGAACCTGCGACTAGGCTACAATATAATCACACGTCTTAATAAAATACACGTTGCACGTTGTGCTAGGCTTTATTACAATAACTATTTAACTAGGTTCCTACTCTAGATTAAATCAAAAAATACCAAGGATGCTGGCGGTATTCTCTCGTTGTATCCCGACTCTCATGTACAGTCAGTGTCATATAGTTGGTAGCATCCAAAGTACTCAAAAAGTTCGGTACACCATAGAATTTGTATGGTGTACCGAACTATTTGAGTACTTTGAATGCTACGAACTATATGACGCTGACTGTATATGTATCTATACTTAACCATTTCGATCACTGCAGCAAGCTGATATTAAGCGGCTAAACCAGGCCTTTAGCGATTGCAAGTTTTCAAGCAAGGAAGTGTCTAGTCAAACAAAAAATACAAGCTTCAAAGCCAGGAGTTCTTTAAGAGCTCTCACTACTCTAAAGTTGTTCTTGTTGTCCAAAAGCATCACATATAGATGCAGAGGGCTTTCGCAGGCTCATATCATCTTCAAGGAACCTATAACACAATTTCCCCTCAGTTAATCCGCGCCGAGCCAGTAGACCCGAACCCAGCCTACAGCTTCTCGTACGGCGTGGCGGACCCGTCCACGGGAGACCAGAAGAACGCCGCGGAGACCCTGCAGAACGGCGTGGTGCACGGCTCCTACAGCCTGGTGGAGCCCGACGGCCACGTGAGGAAGGTCACGTACACGGCGGACAAGATCAACGGGTTCAATGCTGTCGTTGAAAGGACCGGGGCTAATGCTCATGCGGTGAGTTGGAGTTGTAATATGGAAATGACAGCAGAATTCCATTTGTTAGAATTCTTCTTTATGAAAATTCCTAAAATTGCGAGCGGTTTGCTCATCCTTCATGATTAGATTGAATCGAGTAGCGCGAAAAGCTCGGCGCATAATGAGAGCCAAAAAGACGGCTGGTATCGGCTGAGCTGATCCGACCGTCGTAGCATATTTCGCATCCATAATGCTTTTTTCTATCGAATTTTCGTAGCGGATTCGTAGGGGATTAATGTGGGGAGATCATTAAATATGGGTCTTCCTTTAAAGATAGTATGGGACAGGACTAGCATTGTATAGTGCGGGTCAGGAAGCCCAATCGTTATTCAGAACAGTTACATATTCTGACAAAGCTTCGAGTAAGAACACAAAATACTATATATGCCTCTAGAATCTAGAGGCAACTATGTATGCCTCTACACTCAAGAGGCATACTCAGTTTTTGTGTTCTAATTGTACTATCTCTCTCCACACTTTAGAGAGGAAGGTGAGTATTAGTCTTTTAATGATGACAGTATATACCAATCAGATAGTCATATAGTTACTAGTTAGTAGCATCCAAAGGGCGGGAATATAAACCAAATTCGTTCGCCAACAAACTGTGCAAAGATTTGGTTAATTTACTATGTATTTGGGAAAAATATCCTAATATCACTACAGAGCTTTAGTTGTACCTAATAGCAGTAGGCAGGGACTGGTTGGTGCTGACTACAGTATGATTATCTCTGTGAATGTTCTAAGTTAGAAATTTACTAGGAAACTATAAATATATCATATACGTATGTAAACACTTCATATATAGAGCCGTATGTGATATACCTGGTACTCTATGTTTTCTAGCTTTTTTATTATATAACCCTTATTCCGTGCCCAGGCTCCCGTGGCCGTAGCGCACGCCCCGCTGGCGCTGGCGCCGGCGCCGGTCGCTGTAGCCGCCCCTGCCGCCCGCTACACCCTCCCCGCCATCGGACACCCCTGGGGCTAAACGACCAACCCGCCATCGCATTGTTGACCAACACCTGCTCTAGTTATAGGACAATTGAAAGGTTTAAGCAAGGTTAGTCTGTGATATTTTGAAAAAGACGTGAGATGAGGCGTTTTTCCGACTGCGCAAATATTTAAACGCGTTGCTTTATAAGTTAAGCGCGTTTGTCTTTTGTTTGAAGTCGAAAAAACGCCTAAGTTCTGTGAGAGCGAACGCAGAATGGAAAGAGAAATGGAACGATTTTGGAATTTTGTCGGTTAGTTTTAAAAGTATTATTCAGTGGTTGTTGCTCAGCAATGCTCGCCCATGGACCAAACGACTCGAATATTGTTTATTTATTTAATACTGCTTTGACTGTTGCCTACGAATATGATCTTGACGCGTTTACGTATGTAAATATAATGTACCTATAGTAAATAAATAAATGCAAGTTTTGCACTGACTTCGAATATTTTAATTTTTATTAAAACTGATATACAATCCTACCTAACGTAGATGGTATGCCGTGTGGTAAGCTGGGTTACCTAAGTTCGTTCATGGGATAAGTGCACATACAATAATTGAGTACTTTCTGACTGTGTTGTTAAACACTATATCTCTCTGGCTGTGTTGTTAAACACGGCTTGCAATCAAAAATCCCATCCGCCTTATCCCATGGCCGCACGTAACCGAAATCGCCTTATTTCCTTTAAAGTTTATCAGGTGATCCAGGTCACAAGACACCCAGCCTTACTATTACTTGAATCACTCAAGGAAAACTTAAATATTTAAGCACGGTCCATCAGAAACGAGTGATAAATCAATCAGCTTGTCGGAATCCTGACTAATTACAGCTTTAAATTGCTGTCAGCTGACCTGAAAATGGTTACAATCTTGCTTGAACTCTGCCATCAAGCCGTCTAACGCGTTTGGAAAAACCAACTGCGTAATTGAAACTTGAAAAGAGTTTATTGTACGGTTATATAAAGGGCCACAAATTGATTAAAACAAAAATCGTCTTTTATGTGGTCAATAGTTAAAGGCTTCTGTGATTACAAGTTACGTTTTTGTGGTATGCAAAATTAAGTACTCGTTTAATTGTGTGAAATAAATGTCGCTTTTCTACAGAAGTCTTTTTTTTTCTAAATGCGTTGCGCGTGCCCTCGCGTTACGTATCCTCAACTTATTGGCAAGGATTTGGCACTTGGCAGTCGAATGGTTTGAGATCTAGAAGCCAAATCGTGTAGTTTGAATCAATAAGTATGTGAAAATAATTGGATTGACTTATCTACATATAATCGACCTGGTAAATGCAGTTTGTATATGGTATCACTAACGAAATTTATCATTTGAGCCTTGAACTTTTTTTTATATATGTACATATTTTATTTTTAATAGATAGGTATCTATATGTTATTACCTTTGGTCAAGGAGTGTCTCACTTAGACCCTAAACACATATAATTACTCTGACTTTAGCCCCAAAATACTAGGCGGTTATTTTCTTCTATATAGGCAAATTTGCCAGATTATAACTATATGTATCTACGTTTTATTGATGGTAACGTGCATAAAAATGGAAATTTCCTATTATTTAGTTAAATAATAGAAACCTACGTTTACAAATCTACGTGTCAGCCTGCTGCGGTATAGGACCTGCCTCAATTAACATACGGGAGGAAGTCTTGCCCTAACCAAATGGTAAACAGCTCGTTAGCCGGCGGAAACTTCGCCGCTCCACTGACCAACTTGTGGCGCGGTTAACATAGACATATAACTGGAGTCGTTTCTTAATACGTTCACTGTCGATACAAAACGATCTAACAATGTCAAGCTCCTAAAAACTAAGCATTCGTTATGGGATGTGACTCCATAGTGAAAGCACGGACTCTCGACAAAGTTACGTGAGCTATCATTGGGGCACCTGGAAAGGGAAAATGTTAAACATGTTTATAAACATTTCAGCTATTTGAGATTATGATTAATGGAAAAACGTTACACCTCGAACTATCTTGATGCGGTTGTGGTTATCCAGACCCCTGTTGCATAATGATTCGTAACTTTTAGTATTAGCGGAACTCTCTTTATCCAATACACGAATAAGATAAAAACCTCCGCTAATATTACAAGTTGTTATGCAACAGGCCCCAGCCTGTATCACTACAGTTAAATATTATAGGGTCATAAAGGTCAATTAGGTTCGCGTTTTTCTTGTGGAAACTGTGAAAATTAAAGTTATAAAGCCAAGTATTTGCTTCTATGACATATCAACATAAACCGCTCCTGTAGACCACTTCTGTAGACAAGTTTAGACATTTATTTCACACGATCGAGTGCCATAATCGTATTAGTTTTGCATAATGAAGTCATTAAAGTCCTAGAATATAAAAAAAATAGCTGTTAATTACTTGTTAGAAATTGCGTTCTACATCCAGTTAAACAAAATGCACAATTTAACCGCAAAAACGACGCCCCACTTAAAAGAAAAATACAAAACGGCATATGTACTTTTGGGTCCTCGTTCAAAACTAGAATTTATTAATGAGGAGTATAGTTTAATTATGCAGGTCAAGATTGCAAGAAGTTGGCCGAGCCATATTGAGAGTCAGGTCAATTATAATGTTACACCGGCCCACTCGCAGGAAACGCGCGAAGGTCGAAATTCGCAAATTGATAATATATAGGGAGGTATCTTTATATTCATCATCATCAATGTATACATATATTGCAATTTTTCACAGGATAGGAAGTTGTTATCTAAAGGGCTAACCCACTGTCCTTGAAAACTTTTACCTTACCACACTGTCAATCCCCAATATGTTCTGACAGTCTCAAGTCCAATAGTTCATTTACGAGTAGTATGGGGATGAGACCTCATTGTGAAAGTGAGGACTCTGAAAAAACTTCATATCCCCACACATTGGGGGCACGTAGGTACAAGGAGTGTTAAGGGCCTTTTTTCTGTCACCCTAATCCTTACCTCTTTACCTCTTATTAAAACTCTATTACAAAAATATGTTCTATTTGTACAGTTGGCGTCAAATAGTGGCAACCAAAGTGGTCAAATATATCGATACAGATCTTTATTTATATAGCTGTAAGGATGTGTTTAGGTATATTTGGCCATACTGACTGTAACTAAGTATATCACGCTGACTGTACACCTCTGGTTCACCAGACTATCTCTGAGACTAAACTAATAGAGGCTGATGACAAATAATGTTTCCATCTAAAACGAGAAACAAGTAGAAAAAAAGAAAAACCAGTTATTAAAAAAAAACTTTACTTATTTCAGTTTCAGTTTGAATCCAAATAACAGATGGGCATTTCTGAAATGCCCTAAATACTTAGATGATACGAACTCAATAAAACATCTACGCTTTAAAAAAAATACATTATAAACCCACATACATGTAATATATGGGTCAAGCTGATAACAATATATTTTGCGTATTTGTTGAAACTTAAAAATAAAAACTTCCACTGTAACGTGTGGTGAGGTAAAACCGGATCGGAGTAATCCAGAGAAACTAGGTTTATAGTAATTATTCAAAACTAATAATATAACTACTTATTATTCAAAAAAACTTTCTCGAGTGAAGCAAAAAGATAAGGGAACGTTTACCAATTACTTGTTGCAATATACGGTTTTATCCCAACACACCTTAATTAAAATCTTATAACATAAATTGGAACTAATAAATAATAATCAAGTTAAGCTAATAATAAAGCTCCGTTGAAACCCAAGCGCTCAAGTTGTTCCTAATAATGTATCTTCTCAGTTCATCACCGACGATCATCAGCAGGAGGAACGGGATCGATGTAAAAAAGATGTGCGCGGGGATAAATTCCGTGCCGAAGACCTTGTTACATCCAGGGATGTACGTCACGAGCGACGCTGCCAGCAGGTCCACCACGATACTCGCGTTCAGCACGTGGTTCCTCATACCCTTCTTGATCAACGAAATCCTACGCGTCTTACATATTATCACGTCGGCGATCTGGCTCCAGCACACGGCCACGAAGTAAGCGGTTTGCGCACGCTTCTCAAGAGTCTTCCTTTCATCAAAATACCAAAGACGGCCGACCGTGTCTTCAACCTCCTTGTTCTTTGTCTCCCAGTCGTTACGAATAAAGAACAGAGTCGATGGGTAGAATCCGTCCTCCGCGAACACTATGAAATAGCAAAACATGCCAGCAAAAAACTGTATCAACCCGATCTGGAAGTAGGCCATATATATCAAGTACTTGTTGACAAGGTGGTCTGAGAGCCTTCGTGGCGGTATGGACATGATATCCTCCTCGGAAGTCTCGTACGCTAGGCTTATGGCGGGGAGTAAGTCCGTGCCCACATTGATGACCAGGATAAGCATCAGGGTTAGTGGTAACGGTATGCCCACGATCGCATACAACACAAACGGTAGCATTTCTGGTGTATTCGATGTGAGTGTGTAAGCGATGGTCTTCTTCAAATTATCGAATATTCGCCTCCCTTCCTGCACACCTAACACTATAGATGCAAAATTGTCATCCAATAATATCATGTCCGCCGCTTTTTTGGATACCTCAGTGCCTGTAATCCCCATAGCTATACCAATATCGGCTTTCTTCAGTGCCGGGGAATCGTTAACACCGTCTCCTGTGACTGCTACGCAGTATTTCAGCGATTGAAAGGATTCAACTATCATTAGCTTTTGTTGGGGACTGGTGCGAGCAAACGTGATTTCTTCGTATCGTTTAATAGAATTCACTAGCTCCGATTCGCCCATTTTTCTAAGGTCGTCGCCGGTGATGACAGCGGCCTTAAACTGCTTGCGCACGTGTGGCGGTACGTCCACCACGTCAATATGGTGGTCAAAGGCATAGTCGTAAGCGGTGGGCTGCGTGATAGTGCCGCACTTGCGCGAGATCGCCAGCGCCGTCACAGGGTGGTCTCCTGTCACCATCACCACCCTGATCCCCGCCTGCCTACATATGTTAATGTACACGTCGATGTCCTCCCTCGGCGGATCTATCATCGATATTGCACCGATAAATGTGAGGTTCTCTAGGGGAAAGTTAGGATCCTCCGTGTTGAATTGGTAATTCATAGAATATTGAGACATTGGCAACTTTACATCGGCGTAGCCTATGACGCGTTCACCCATGTTGGCAAGTTTTATAAAATTGACTTTAAGATCTCTTTTGAGCTGAACAGACAACGCTACCTTTCCATTGTCGGTCGCTATTTCCGAGCAGCGCTCTAGAATTATTTCGGGAGCCCCTTTCATGATTAAAATAAAGAAAGCACTTCGTTGATGCCCGTTGGTCTCGGCCAGGTGGTGTATTGTCACCTGGTATTTCCATGCTGAGCTGAACGGTATTTCGGCAACTTTCGGGTTATCCGCCTGCGTTTTCATGGCCGAGCGCGTGTCCTCCATGTACCGCAATATTGCACACTCCGAAGCGTCCCCTATAATCTTTCTCTTTGAGATGGGCAATGACATGGTCTCGTGAGTAAACTGGGCTCGAAGATTTAGGGATGCATCAAAACATAGCTCTGAATATGTAGGATCGGACACATGAGTGTGGTCTGCTTTATCATATATGTGAAAGTTGCAGAACAAATGTGATACGCTCATTCGGTTTTCGGTTAAAGTTCCTGTTTTATCTGAACAAATACAAGAGGTCGAGCCCAAGGTTTCTACGGCTTGCAAAGACTTTGCGAGACAATTTTTTTTCTTCAACTGCTTGGCGGACAAAGTCATACAGACCGTCAGAGTGACGATTAACCCTTCGGGCACATTGGCCAGGATTATTCCGAGCATGTACTGTAGGGCACTAAGCCAATTCTTTTGCGCGACATACACCATGATGAAGAAGATAATTCCAAAACCAAAGGCGACTAAGCAAATTATTTTAATGAAGCGAGTGATCTCTTTAGCTATGGGAGTTTCGACCTTTTCTAGACCTGTAACGAGGCCGGCAATTTTTCCTATTTGCGTGTTTTCTCCAGTGTCGACGACCAAAGCTCGCGCGCTTCCTTCGACAATGGGGCAGGTAAAAAAAGCCATGTTTTTGGATTCCAGCGGGTTGACGTGCGTGAAGTCGGGGCAGTGGACGATCGGCTTCGACTCGCCGGTCATCGACGACATGTCCGTGGAGAAGTTGGAGCACGACAGGATGCGCACGTCGGCCGGCACCGTCTCCCCGGCTTTCATCTCAACTATGTCACCGATTACGATATTATTGTTAGGTATAATTTTTACGATTCCGTCCCTAACGACTGTTGCATCGGGAGGGATGAGATTTTCGAATCCGCTCATGGTAGCCACGTTTTGGGCTTCAACATAGAAACCGAAGATGCCGGTGCCGATGATGGTGACCGTGATCACGATGCCGAGGTAAAGGTATTCATATTTGGAGTGTCCGCCGCCGTGGCCGGGGTCGATGAGGTCGGCCGTGCCGAAGGCTATGAAGTTGAGGATGGCTCCCGCCCAAAGGACGCACTGGAACCAGCCGAAGAAGTTGTGGCGGAAGATCTTCCAGTAACTGGTGCCGTGGAGGTCTTTGAGGGCATTGGGGCCGTACAGCGCCAGCAGCTCGGCAGCTTTTCCCTCGGAAAGCCCGTCCTAGTAAAAATTGGATCAATATTTTAAAATTATGATAGAAATAGATTGACAAATGTCGCTATGAAAACTTAAGTGTGGGTGTACTTGATAAAGTGCACCCACTTGCTCTTAACCTTATGAACGTCTTTCCTCTTGTCAAAATGTAGTGTACATGCCAACGCCTCAACTAGTAAAGAACAAATATAAACCTAGGTTGTCAGCAGGTAGATTGCTTTGCCTGCTTGCCACCGCCATAACAACTTTAGGTGTCGGTAGTGGGTGCGACAGACCTTTAGTGTAAACTGTGAGGCGTGTGTAAGGTGTGATTGGACACTGAACGCTCTAGTTTGGCGTGGAGCGCAGCGGGGCGCGCGGCGTTCATGTTAAACAAATATAAATATACCATATACTTACCTATGGTCACATCTTCTCGACTTGCCTCTCTCAAAAGCTCGACTTAACTCACGCCTCGAAGAACACTCCGCTTCGGGTAGCCGCTCAGGTTTTGCACTTACGGCCCGGCCACGACAATGCGCGACTTGCGGCGCGGCAAGCGTTTTATCTGTTCGTTGCGCGGTCAAGACGCGCAATGCACTGCGGTTAGTTGACATCACACGCAATGAACAGATAAAACGCTTGCCGCGCCGCAATTCGCGCAATGTCGTGGCCGGCCCGTTAGGCGTTCTTGGCGTCCAAAAAGTTAATTACAAACCTTGAGGCTGGTGCAGTAGAGCGCCTCTAACTGCTGCGGGGACAGGCAGTGGTCCCCGTGGTGGGTCTCCTCCTTAGCGTGCGCGATTTCGGCGGGCACGTGCACCGAGGATGTGCTTAACTTCCTCCCGTTGCGCTTATTTGGAGGCATTCTTAGTTTTTTACTCGTTAAATTGTGCAACAAGATATGCTAGTCGCAGATCTGCGACGTCAATTTGAAGCACATTTGACGTTGTGTTACTCTTCTACTTTTGTATGTAGGTTTTTCTAAAGAGTTTAGGAATGTATCACAGTGACAGAAAGGCCAGGATGGATGCTCAAAACGGAGCCGCACGTCGAGGTTCTGGTGGTGGGTTCACAATCCGTCTCGCCTGTGTATTCGTGACGGATGCCTATATTTTCTATGAATCGATGATGTAAAAAAAAAATGTCCACAACGTCCGAGTAAAGTCACTTTACCTACGCAATTACTTTATTTTAAAGAGTATAAAGTATACAAGTTCCTCACTCAAAGCCGAGACAAAGAATATTGAGAGAAACCAAAAAGAATCCAACTGTGCGGATTTTCCAAGTTAATTTTTTTTTAATTCCTCAAGCAAATTTTTCTTTCTCGCGGTTCAAGTTTTTCTTACGCTCACGAAGAAAAGGCACGACATCGAGTCAGTCTTGTCGATGATGAAAATTAAACCACCGCTGATGGTGGCTAGGTACCCTATCTCGTTTTAACCTAATTAACGAATTAACAACAAGAAAATAGTAATGTTTGTACAAAGAATACTCATTGCGAACAGATGCGACCAGGGGCAGATCAATCTAATCTTCAGCTGGAGAAAAGTCACAGTTACTTTTTTTTTTATGACATAGGCGGCAAACGAGCAGACAGATTGCCTGGTGGTAAGCAATTACCGTCGCCCATGGGCACCCGTAACACCAGAGGAGTCACAAGCGCGTTGCCGGCCTTTAAGGGGGGTTGGAGCTCTGGGAACCTTACTCACCATCAGGAACACAACACTGCATACCTGAAAGGTAGCAGTGCTATTATGGTTGTGGTCTTCTGTAAGGAGGAGGTACTTCCCCAGTTGGGCTGCCCCAGATTCAAGCGTGATGGTCATCGCTGTGTCCTACCTTTTGTGATGCACACCAGGTGTATTTATTTTCTTTCTTTGTCTGACATTGTTTTTGTATATGTGTTGTCACAAATAAATGTTTTTATCTTTTTTTTTTTTATCTTATCTACCTCTCATAAATCTAATATGTTATTTTATTTGTAAACATTTGCGACAGGTATCAGATAATATTTTGAGAAAAGTACTCGCAAACTAAGCAATGGGCTCAAACAAATAAATCTTACCAAGATCATAACTAACGAAATTACAATAATAGTACTCTAAAGCTTAGGTACCCGTAACACGTTGCCTAGTGCGATATAAGTACACACGACTTCATGCGTTTGTAAAAAAGTCAATTATTTTTAACATTGTATTAGTAAATTATTTTTTATCATGCAGAAACGTCTGCTAACGAATCTCTTCGATATGCTTTGAATTAGTAAAATAAAACAAGTTTTGCATCTAGAAAATATTTTATTACAAAAAATACTATTTTACGGTTACGGTGACTTTACAGGGCATTATTTTTACATAGTTACAAACATACATAGACAAGAGTTGTTATTACTTAGGTACAGTCAGCAGCAGAAGTAGCTAAGCATTTGAGGTGTTCAAAATGAGGTCAACACGTCTCTATTGTCAAGAGAATAAGAGCGCGTGTAGGTCATTTGGAACACTTCAAACGCTTAGCAACTTTTGCTGCTGACTGTACCTATGCTGTAAGAACGAAATATATTTTTTTCAGTTACGTATCAAATTACATTTTCACTGACACAATATCTGTGAGTAAGTATAGATGAAAAACTTAACTGAATCACCATGTCTATGTAGTCTAGTTGTTTGGAAAATGTATATGGAACTTACGTCAATATTTTAATATAGAACGCCGACATGCGTGTACACACACGTTACTACTACATAGGCCAGGTGATTTAGCTAAATTTTTCACCTATAGTGTCTATCAAAGATATTTTATTTAACTAAGACGTGTCAAGTTTAAGAAACACCTGTGCTTTAGCTAAGTTTTTTACCCATAGGTATAGGAAAATACCATGTCTATGTAATTGTGTACAGAATGAGGGTTTCCGCGTACGTGACTTTTACAAGGCACCATAGCCAGCTCTAGTTGTCATAAATGTCATAATCCACCTATCATGTTTAATCATAATATTTTTTTATTGATGGATTTTGAAAGCTGAGCCTCAAGCCATGGTGATCTATCTAGTGAAAAATGCGATCGCGGAAACCCTAATCAATATGGTACTTCGTAAAAATGTGATTATATTAATATATATTGGAGTAATTTCCAACATAGACAAGGCGTCCTTTAGCTAAGTATTTATTTCGATTTGTGATTCAACAGTAAACAATCCAACCTTTTCTGTAAACCATGTTCTAGCAAATAAATTATTATGAATTATGAACATGTGTTGATTTATTTATGTCCGCGTTTAGACATGCTGGATCGTCACTCGCCTCGCTATTCGTCGAAACGTTCGACGAAACTTTGCCTATACAAAAACGCGATGCGAGGGACGAGAGGTATAGCGAGACGTCCGCGTGCACATGCGTGCTCGTGTTTCGCCTCGTTATTCGCCTCGCTACTCGTGCGAATGTGTGGCGGTAGCATATGAATACAGAAATGGAAACGATAGGATGGGTTGTCTATGGTCGTGACAATAGCATTTTTCAATAGTTTAGCGCCCTCTACTTGAGGTTTTGCGCTTTTATGTTAGTCCTTACTATTAACATATTGCATTTAACGTTGACTCTTATCCAACATTTAAAATTAATAATTTGTCAAACCTCTCGTGTACTTTTTTATTAATAAATCTATTATTACATATATTATATTGTAAATATAAAATATATGTATTCGAGTAATTCTGAAGTAAGACTTAGAGTTTGGAATACGAGTTATTATTTTGGATTGAATTTCAAATGACGTTCAGAATTACCTGAATACATCTTGACGAAATACATTCAGGTTTATCTTACAATTAAAATTAATTAAATACTTCATTAAAATTAGGAACGTACATGTATACAAACTTGCTATGATTAAAATATTTGATTGTTCGTTAAGTATATCACATTAATAAAAAACTTTCGTGATGTGTATATTTTGTAAAACAGTCAGTGTAAAAATTACAAGTTATTTTTATAATTAAATTAATTAATTAATTTAAAACGGGTTAATTAAAAACGCTGATTAACAACAGTTTTGAGGGTGTGATAAATGATGAAATATCATTAGTGACTTGAATATTAAAAAAAATTGTCAGTATAGTGCAGGTTTTTGTTTTTATAATACGATTGTAATTCCTGACATTTGACTAATTAATTCATATTTACTATGAAATAAGAAAGAGACACGACGAAAATATGTGACTAATTTCCTATCCTGTTTTTAGATTCTACAAATTTTCTCAAATTCGCAACAAAAATAAAATGTTGTATTGTCTATACAAATGATCCTTACCTTTCTAAAATATTGCACCATATTATAATGTATTAAGGTTGAGAATACATATTTATAAAAAGGCTTGATTTGGCTATAGAGAAACCTTTATATCTCTCTTTCTATATTACACAAAGTTTGGAGACGGGGCACCAAGGCGTGATAAAAATACACTGACTGTTTACTAGAATGTAGCAATTAAAACTAGAAAAGTGTACTAAGTATATTAAAATATCGACAATTATCAAAATTTACTTTGGTAACGGGATGTTTGTACTTCTATGTGTGGTTAAACTAACAATGTAGGTAATAAGATAAGCTAAAACAAGTCCCAAGTTCCTATACAACGATCTGACAAATTCACAAGTCCAACTTAGTATGCTGATGTGACCCCATAGTGGAAGCATGCACGCCTGAAAGAGCTGTGTATGCCCACATTGGAGGCACGCGTGTAAGGAACGGGTTGTACTTATATAGCACACTCACCCCGCGCGGTGTGTACTGGCTCGGCTGGAAAATGGGTACCTGAGCTTACCCGAAACCTGTCGCCTAGCGCGATATAAGTACACGTCGGTTCGTCCGTTATAACTGTGTAGTAACATGGCTCACAATAATTTTACTTATACATTAACTGGCAAGTCACTGCAGAGTTAGATTGGACGCTAATGTATTATGTTTATTTACCCCTCTGTACTTTATATTAAAATGGAATGCTTTGTAAATAGGATTTTGAGATCATTTACGAGATAATTTACACACGAATTATTATTTACTTTTAATATTTCAATTGCGTAAGTTACATTTTAATTTAGTTTTTCGACAAAATAATATTAATAAAATGATAACACCAGTTGTATCTAGAGACACTACAAAATTAATTACGTCGCGTCGCAAATTATTATCATTTTTACAGTCAACCAATTTGATTTATGGGCCACTTCGTTCCTTGTCACAGTTAAAATGTATATGAAAGACGCAAGAGATCTCTTATTAACGTCACTGTGACAAGGCTCGAAGCGTCCTAGAAATCAAATTGGTTGACCATACGCCACACGAAAGTGAGCGACAGGACGCTAGGTGTGCCCGGGCTCATAATGTGACGTAATTATAAGTAACACGACACTGCGACAACGCAACGCGCTAATAAGACCGGTATCTCACTGTAGCTTGCGCTTAAATGAGCTCCCAGTAAATTCCCAATACATATTACTATGGGGAATATTCCCAAATGGTAATATTTTTAATATTTCAGATATAAAGTTGAATGCTGCGCAAAAAGCTTTGACCGGTTGTGACTCTCCTACGAAACTTGAGGTCCCTTATTCCTTGTCCGTAAGGTATAACTAAGTTATGAAATAACTTCTATAAGGCGGTTTAAATATGGTATTTTTTCCATAGGGAATATAGGGAATTTGCCGGGAACGGCACATCTCGTCATTCTCAGACATAAAGAAGTATTTTCGTATTGCTAAACTCTAATATGTAATTAGATTCTATTAAATTTACCACTATACGTCATTGTGAGAATGACGTCTATCATTATTTCTTCGAATATTTTTCTCTTTTACTCTATAATTAGTGACAGGGACAATAATTAGCTTTGCAAATTTCGGAATTTCCAGTAGGCCTTCAGATGTAATCCTTCCGTACGTTTTCAAAACAAAAAAAAAATACCACAAAATTGTTTTTATTATATATGAATGTATGCAATGTTCTTTTTAGAAGTCTAAACTAGGTTATTTGAACTAAGCATTTAAACATTGTAGTAAAAAAATTCTAATAAATTATGCATTTGCGTCCATTACTTCGTCAAATATATTAATTTAATGGCAACACACAGTGGTAACTTTCATGGAATCTAATTATATATTTTAGTTTATATGGTGAGTGTCATACTTATTTGTTATCTGACTGTACTAGTATAACTAATCCAACTAAGGTTTGATTAAATATCACTGCACTGTACAATGTCTACATTTCTATAGAGTATCATTAAAGCTCTCCATTATTTTTCACACTACACACTAAAAAAATCTAGGCAAGAGGGAGTATTGATTCGCTACATATAACATTTTTAATTTAAACTTAAATAAAATATAATAAATTTATCCTTATGTACATACCGTCCGTCTGTCCTACATGCCAACCGAGCACTAGCTTTGAATGCCTCACATTAATCAAGGTTCAAAAATTATAACTAAAACAATACAAACTAAAAACAAATGAAATTATTTTTTATGAAATATTTTGATTTGCTTTGATTTTTTTTTAAAGTAGTAATACTACTATATAAATTAAAAGATGAAATAGATAACAAATACTTAAGAAAAAAACGACGAGGACCTCCGGTGTTCGAGACGGGATTCGTACCCGCATCTCCACTGGAGATGCGGGTACGAATGCCCGTCAGCCGCGATAGCTGGAGATTCTCCAGCTATCGCGGCTGACGCCTTAACCAATTCGGTCACCCGTACACCGTGTACGGGTGGCGAATCCCGTCTCGAACACCGGAGGTCCTCGTCGTTTTTTTCTTAAGTATGTGTTATCTATTTCATCTTTTAAAACAATACATTCAGGGACTCTGGAAAACTGAACTTAGGTGACCCCGGAGTACGAGTCCGCCGCCATGTTTCTTTTTAACTAAATTATTTTAGGTTGACTTGAACAAGGTTTGTACAGTCCGTGAGATCTTAGAAGAACCTTCGGGTCTCGGCTATAATCGGACGTAATCGTGTAATAGAAAATGCCAGTTCAATTACTTTGGTTAACGAATTAGTGGCAGTCCAACATACAAAGAGTGCAGTCGTTTTTCTCGTCTTGAACTATATAGAGCAGTTAATACCAGCATAACGAATATATCGTTATTATTTATTTACAGAGAAAGAGACCAAAAAAAGATTATTTATTAAAATTAGGTATTCTCAGCTCTATATAATTTCTTCCAGAAAACAGAATGTCATCTCACCATGTAGTGACACATGGTGAGATGACATTCTGTTTTCAAATTTACCTCCGGTCGAAATTCAAATTCTGATTCCATTTTATTTAAATTATGACAATAAGTCTAATCGCAATATAGTTATCAAGCGAAATTTAATTTAAGTGCCTTTAGATTAGGGTTTATTTTATGTTGATGCTAATTGTCCACTTAACTTTTTACGATAACTTCAAAAAGTTTTATCAGCTATTAAGAAAGCAGAACAGCAGTATCAACTTCGTACGTTACCGCCGATAACCGAAGTCTTTTTCTAAATTACGAAGGTTCTTCTAAGATCTCACGCACTGTACACAGCTATCCAATACAGCTGTCATATTTGAGGCACTTTCTTAAACTGTATCAAATAAATCAAAGTAACCATAATTCAAAATGACATAACCTATAGGCCACGGAAAACGATCAAGATCGAGGAATAGGGCGAATTCGATCTTAGGGTTTTCTCAATAGGGTATAGTGTTTTAGGTACACTGGGTCCCGGACAGCCGTTTGCGCAAATACTATTCGTAACCCAGTTGCGACTTAAGGATTTCCTTTTCTTCCGCAACCAGTTTCTAATGGAGTATTTCTTTGTACAAAACCAGTTGCGATCATGTATCACACCATTCGACAGCTACGACGGAGCCCCAATTCGCGGGTACCCCATTTATTATAGTTGTAAAGCTACCTAACGAGCCTAACCTAACTATTGTTTTAAACTTGCGAGGGTTTCCTTCAAAGAATAAAAGTTCTTCATTCGCAACTGGTTACGAAAAAGAGTAAAGGGAGTTTTACGTCGCAACTGCTTGCGAATCGCAATTACGAAAACGACCAGAGACTATTAAGTCGACTGACCTTGTGAGACTACAAATACTTCCGGCCTATAGTAATGTCTAGTTTATGTAAAGTATCAGCACAGCAGACTTATAGTCCCATTGTCGCTGCCCAGCAGGACTAGCCTGTTGAGCGGCAGCACGGACATGCAGGCGAGGACGTAAGTATACGAGAATATAAGTTCTTCATTCGTAACTGGTTACGAAAAACAATGTGAAATTTTTTAGGTCGCAACTGGTTTCGAATCGCAGTTACGATCGACCAGAGACTATTAAGTCGACGGTCCTTGTGATACTACAAATACTTCCGGCCTATAGTTTTACCTAGTGGTATATAAAAGAACTATCAGCACAACAGACTTATAGTCCCATTGTCGCTACCCAGCAGGAGTAGCCTATTGAGCGGCAGCACGGACATGCAGGTGAGGACGCCGCGGAAGGTGTCCGAGCGCAGCTTGGTGCTGGAGAAGCTGGCGTCCGGGCCCAGCGACGTGTGCACGCCGATGCGGTTGTTGGTGGTGCCGGAGACCAGCTCGTTGTAGAACACGGACAGGCAGTGGACGGGCTCCGTGGTTCCTCTGGGAGAAAATGTTTGCTCAAGAAAATCTTAATACTGGTGACAATGGTAAAAACTGGTACCGTAGAACTATTTGCATGGTTGTCAATGTGCAAACCCTTGACATTGGTAAGAGGGACGAAGGGCTGACCTAATACCAATTGGTGTTCGATTAAACTGCATCCTAGTTTACTCGGTGGCTCTGTAGTGAAGCTGAAGACTGAAGGTTTAAACCCCGGAGAAGGCATTTATTTGTGTTTTTTTTTATACATGGAAAACCAACAGTGCTAACCATATCAGAATTATCAATAAAATGACTCACTTATAGAAACATTGTAAATTATGAAAGAGTTGTTGTCCAAATTAATGACACATACACATTCCTACAACAGATTAACCATTAATCTATATATGCCAATAATAGATGTTACAAAAAGAAAAAAAAATACAGATGAATAATGAAAAGAACAAAAAAGAAGGAAAAAGTAGCTGAATATGTAGTACAATGTCAACATATTAAGATTATTATGGATAATGAGGTATTTTACGGCACAGGCGTGAAACGCGAGGCGAGATCCTGGTAACCGTGGACCCTCGACCTGGTCTTGAGAATCCACTGGATACGGGTGGCGCAAACCGGTCGTTATGGGAACATTTGGGGGAGGCTTATGTCCAGCAGTGGACGTCCTTCGGCTGATATGACGATGACAGGCAACAAGGTGCACTCACTTGAGATGCGCGATGAGCTCCCCGTCGTCCACGTTCCACAGCGCGGTGACCTGGTCCAGCCCCGACGTCAGCAGCCGGTTGTTGTCAACGGCCGCCATTCGTAGTACCTACAAGACATGGGGTTGAGAACTGGGTATAGAGAAAAATATTTATCTACGTACATATCATAAGTGCTCTAAAATGCGTCCAGAAACCGTAGGCAATGACCAGCATTACCAACCATCAGAAATGAATGGAGATGTAAAGTTAACATTACCTACTGAAATCAGTAGGTTATGAGTTTAAATTTGGAACAGTTGTCAAATTCAAGTGGGATGTCTATTCTAGTATCTATAGATATTAAAACAGTCATTGATACGAAACGCCAATTCGTTATGTTTTTTTAATATAAATTGAACGACATTTGAACTCGAGTGACAATAGAATAGGGAGTTCATTCGCGTTTTAAAAAAATATTTAACTGAGATACGAAACACGCAACGCCGCCATTCCAAGCTGTCATTTGTTTTGTTCGTTGACTTTTGAATGTTTCAAGTAACACTAGTAATACTGCAGGTCATTTCCCTACGGTTCCTGAACCCATCTTAAAACATTTATGATATGTGTGTAGATAAAGTAGTGTATGCAACTATACATAATTAGGCATTACAACAATCGTGTGATATTATTATGAAACTCGCCTTCGCCTTCGCCTCGCCTTTCATTATGCACAGATATGTACATAAACTACTATTAGTACGCATGCATAATATCGGGCATGGTTTTTTTCTTACATTTTTTTGGTTTAAACTGATGTTTTAGCTAATTAGCCAGCACCGTCAACGACGAGTAAAGAACGCGTTCTTTCTAAATTCAAGCAAAATCTGTTGAAATCACGCGCAGTCACTTTGACAGCGTCCATCGCCAAAGGATAAAATTAAGACATGCGGATAAGGTGCGAGAGATGCGTTCGTTTGCATTACGAGGACGCGAGAGCCTCGGCTGTCAGATTCCATGTCGCCGAAGCCATCGTGGCTTCTGCGCACGCCAGTAGCACGTGTCCCGACGCCAGCCCGCACGCCAGCCCGCACGCCAGCCCGCACGCCAGCAGCTAGCTCACCTCGCCGTCGTGCGCGCGCCAGTGTGCCCGCGGCCGGCCGGGCCTCGCGTCGGGCACCAGCGCGGGTCCCGGCGGCCGCCCGCACGCCAGCCCGCACGCCAGCCCGCACGCCAGCAGCTAGCTCACCTCGCCGTCGTGCGCGCGCCAGTGTGCCCGCGGCGTGCCTGCGCGCGCGTCCAGCACCAGCACGTGGCCCGACGCCAGCCCGCACGCCAGCCCGCACGCCGGCCCCACACGCCAGCCCGCACGCTAGCCCGCACGCCAGCCCGCACGCCAGCAGCTAGCTCACCTCGCCGTCGTGCGCGCGCCAGTGTGCCCGCGGCGTGCCTGCGCGCGCGTCCAGCACCAGCACGTGGCCCGACGCCAGCCCGCACGCCAGCCCGCACGCCGGCCCCACACGCCAGCCCGCACGCCAGCCCGCACGCCAGCCCGCACGCCAGCAGCTAGCTCACCTCGCCGTCGTGCGCGCGCCAGTGTGCCCGCGGCGTGCCTGCGCGCGCGTCCAGCACCAGCACGTGGCCCGACGCCAGCCCGCACGCCAGCCCGCACGCCGGCCCCACACGCCAGCCCGCACGCTAGCCCGCACGCCAGCCCGCACGCCAGCAGCTAGCTCACCTCGCCGTCGTGCGCGCGCCAGTGTGCCCGCGGCGTGCCTGCGCGCGCGTCCAGCACCAGCACGTGTCCCGACGCCAGCCCGCACGCCAGCCACTCGGCGCGCACGCACAGGCAGCGGATGAACGTGCTCGCCGTCGCCGGCAGCTGAGCGAAAACGACCACGATATGTTATGTTTGTGTCTATACGAATAGATTAGAAGTAAAGATCGCGTCACAGGTCTTATGCTACGACCACACATTCGCATAACCGACAAGGTGAATAAGACGAAACACGAGCACGAATGTGCACGCGGAGGTCTCGCTATTCGCCTAGTCCCTTCTATCGCCATTCGCGCACTCGCCTCGGAGGCGGTCTTTCAGGCGCGAGTCAAAGGAAACGAGCAACGAGGCGAACGAGGTGTTCACATATTCGCAATTCGTGCCGGCATCGATTGGTTTAGCAGTGATAGTTAAGCGCGCTCGATAATTATTTTACAAATTAAAAATATAAGTAACAGCAAGCTCAATAAAACAACGAGTAGGTAAGGCGGCGAGAATATAAAATTAGTTTGGTTTTGACATTGACATATAAACCTTAAATATCCTGTTCACGTATATTCGTGTGTGATTCTTACTCATTGGCGAATTAACGAATGTCTACGCGGACATCTTGTACAGGACAAGTTTCGCCGAACGTTTCGCGGAACAGCGAGACGCATGCCGAATTGACAACATTTCATATTTTTAACTCCTAATTTTAATGAGTTTATTGGAAAGAAGATGAAATTTTAATGTACCCGTATTTTTATTTTTTTCTGAAAAAGTGATTTTATAATGCAAAAAATCCATTTGAAAAACAGTTCATTCTAAAAGAGCGTATGTCACAAGGTTGGGAAAGTGACGTCACCAAGATTCCAGGGCAACTGAAAAAAAAGTTCGCAGACTTGACTTGACACTGACGGCCTGACAGTCAGTCATACGGTCAATCAAATTTTCTTAATTCAGTTTCCTTACCAAATTGTATTAATTGAATGTATTTTATGCTCCAATAAGTCATGTAACAAGGCAAAAACTACAAGCAATATGCGTATGCATTTAGTAAATATTGTTTTATTGCCGAATGCAAAAATACTTTACTTTTACAACAGGCATCCATAGCTCATTAGAAATACAACGTAGTCATAAAGTGAAATGTAAATAATAAAGATATTATGAAAAAAAAGCTTTATTTAAATTAAAATTGCTCATATTTCCTACATAGAAGTTGTCGAAGGCTCCTCTGTCTTCTTTACTAGCCACATCAAAAATCATAATTGGTGTTTGCAACCCCCTTCAGAAGCCTTGCAGTCATGACAGGAAACATCCAGACAGTCTCACTGGTTTCACCTATCCATGCAGTCACTTTGTTTAGCTTCGAGCAGATCTTCTGCTCTGGACTGACTCTGCATTGCACTATACATTTTCCTGAATCTCTTTTCACTTCGACATAAACGACAACGTCCGACGAAGACATGTCCTCTAGCCCCTCTTATCTGTGCTAAGTTATCCATATCACTTGCCGCTGTGTCCTCTGTAGAGCCTTATTTTATTCTTTCAAAGGTAGATAGGTATATTGGTGTTCGATTA
This sequence comes from Grapholita molesta, assembly GCA_022674325.2. NCBI lineage: Eukaryota > Metazoa > Arthropoda > Insecta > Lepidoptera > Tortricidae > Grapholita > Grapholita molesta. The sequence continues at coordinate 2,332,823 of CP053127.2, forward strand.
AAGAATGCCAAGTCTGTAATTTTTACAGAGGTATCTAAGTCCAGTGAGTGAATGCCAAGTAGTTTGTGATTTATTATCTCAAACAACGTATGAATGTATGTATTTCATTTATGAGGCAAGTGAGCTTGAACAAGAAATAGTTATGGCTATGACGGTGACAAACAAATTATCAAACGTCAACCGTAAGAAAATGAGTACTGGTACAGATAACTTATTTTGGTAAAGTGACGTCATACTTCCGGTTTACACAAAATTACGATTTTTTCCAAAAGTTCAAGCGAATAAAATCCAAAAAAATTTTTTTTGTATAGTTAACACATGTTTAATAAAACACCATTACAATTGAGACTTATTGAAAATAAGAAATGTTGTCAATTGCCGAATTTCGCTTATTAGAGTTTTAGAATACGTTTCGTTTTAGGTAACATTAATTCATATTGTTAGATTAATTAAATAAATAATTAAAATTATAATGTCGTTCCTTATCCATTACTAGCGCCATTATGTTTAAAGTTTCCAAGAATTAAGGGGTAAATTTTCTAATCTCAAACCGTATGTTACACGTACCTTCAACTCATGCGTGTAATTGCAAGCCCTCGCGTCGATAACCTTCAAGGTGGCGTCGGTGGTGGCGGCCACCACCACGGCGGCGGGCCCGGGCAGCGTGCGCACGATGCTGACGGGCGCCCTGATGCCGTCCAGCTGCGACACCACGCTCTCCGTGAACGGGTCCCAGATGTGCACCACGCTGTCCGTGGACACGGCCAGCCGGAGGGACTCGAGGAACGTCAGGGATAGCACGCCCTTCTTGTGGCCCGTGTACGTCCAGTTGCATTGGCTTGTGGCGTTGCCGTCGCCCTGGGTGAGGTAACCGAAACTATTACTTGTTCGTAGAAAGAGACTGCAATTATACGAAAACGAGTAGTTGTGCAGATAATTAATATGAAATCTACGTCAAAATTTCAACATAGAACGCCGGCATGCGTTATATTATGGCTTAAAGTTAATGAACCGAGCACCAAATCTAAGTATTTATAAAAATTTAATGCTTGATTATCGTCACAAAACTCTTTCTACAAGTCGCGTTAATTGTGATTTTATTGTCCCCAAAACTCCCATATACTTGTTCCAATCGTGGACATGGCACGAACCTGGTTCCTGAGCGACCACAGGCGCACGGTCTTGTCCTTGCTGCCGCTCATGAAGCTGTGCTCGTTGTCCAGGCAGTGGATGGACTTGACGGAGTGCGTGTGCCCCACAAAGGTCTGCAGCTGTATCTGCTTCAGGTTGAACTGTTCCAGTCCTGGACACGACACGAACCTGGTTCCTGAGCGACCACAGGCGCACGGTCTTGTCCTTGCTGCCGCTCATGAAGCTGTGCTCGTTGTCCAGGCAGTGGATGGACTTGACGGAGTGCGTGTGCCCCACGAAGGTCTGCAGCTGTATCTGCTTCAGGTTGAACTGTTCCAGTCCTGGACACGACACGAACCTGGTTCCTGAGCGACCACAGGCGCACGGTCTTGTCCTTGCTGCCGCTCATGAAGCTGTGCTCGTTGTCCAGGCAGTGGATGGACTTGACGGAGTGCGTGTGCCCCACGAAGGTCTGCAGCTGTATCTGCTTCAGGTTGAACTGTTCCAGTCCTGGACACGACACGAACCTGGTTCCTGAGCGACCACAGGCGCACGGTCTTGTCCTTGCTGCCGCTCATGAAGCTGTGCTCGTTGTCCAGGCAGTGGATGGACTTGACGGAGTGCGTGTGCCCCACGAAGGTCTGCAGCTGTATCTGCTTCAGGTTGAACTGTTCCAGTCCTGGACACGACACGAACCTGGTTCCTGAGCGACCACAGGCGCACGGTCTTGTCCTTGCTGCCGCTCATGAAGCTGTGCTCGTTGTCCAGGCAGTGGATGGACTTGACGGAGTGCGTGTGCCCCACGAAGGTCTGCAGCTGTATCTGCTTCAGGTTGAACTGTTCCAGTCCTGGACACGACACGAACCTGGTTCCTGAGCGACCACAGGCGCACGGTCTTGTCCTTGCTGCCGCTCATGAAGCTGTGCTCGTTGTCCAGGCAGTGGATGGACTTGACGGAGTGCGTGTGCCCCACGAAGGTCTGCAGCTGTATCTGCTTCAGGTTGAACTGTTCCAGTCCTGGACACGACACGAACCTGGTTCCTGAGCGACCACAGGCGCACGGTCTTGTCCTTGCTGCCGCTCATGAAGCTGTGCTCGTTGTCCAGGCAGTGGATGGACTTGACGGAGTGCGTGTGCCCCACGAAGGTCTGCAGCTGTATCTGCTTCAGGTTGAACTGTTCCAGTCCTGGACACGACACGAACCTGGTTCCTGAGCGACCACAGGCGCACGGTCTTGTCCTTGCTGCCGCTCATGAAGCTGTGCTCGTTGTCCAGGCAGTGGATGGACTTGACGGAGTGCGTGTGCCCCACGAAGGTCTGCAGCTGTATCTGCTTCAGGTTGAACTGTTCCAGTCCTGGACACGACACGAACCTGGTTCCTGAGCGACCACAGGCGCACGGTCTTGTCCTTGCTGCCGCTCATGAAGCTGTGCTCGTTGTCCAGGCAGTGGATGGACTTGACGGAGTGCGTGTGCCCCACGAAGGTCTGCAGCTGTATCTGCTTCAGGTTGAACTGTTCCAGTCCTGGACACGACACGAACCTGGTTCCTGAGCGACCACAGGCGCACGGTCTTGTCCTTGCTGCCGCTCATGAAGCTGTGCTCGTTGTCCAGGCAGTGGATGGACTTGACGGAGTGCGTGTGCCCCACGAAGGTCTGCAGCTGTATCTGCTTCAGGTTGAACTGTTCCAGTCCTGGACACGACACGAACCTGGTTCCTGAGCGACCACAGGCGCACGGTCTTGTCCTTGCTGCCGCTCATGAAGCTGTGCTCGTTGTCCAGGCAGTGGATGGACTTGACGGAGTGCGTGTGCCCCACGAAGGTCTGCAGCTGTATCTGCTTCAGGTTGAACTGTTCCAGTCCTGGACACGACACGAACCTGGTTCCTGAGCGACCACAGGCGCACGGTCTTGTCCTTGCTGCCGCTCATGAAGCTGTGCTCGTTGTCCAGGCAGTGGATGGACTTGACGGAGTGCGTGTGCCCCACGAAGGTCTGCAGCTGTATCTGCTTCAGGTTGAACTGTTCCAGTCCTGGACACGACACGAACCTGGTTCCTGAGCGACCACAGGCGCACGGTCTTGTCCTTGCTGCCGCTCATGAAGCTGTGCTCGTTGTCCAGGCAGTGGATGTACTTGACGGAGTGCGTGTGCCCCACGAAGGTCTGCAGCTGTATCTGCTTCAGGTTGAACTGTTCCAGTCCTGGACACGACACGAACCTGGTTCCTGAGCGACCACAGGCGCACGGTCTTGTCCTTGCTGCCGCTCATGAAGCTGTGCTCGTTGTCCAGGCAGTGGATGGACTTGACGGAGTGCGTGTGCCCCACGAAGGTCTGCAGCTGTATCTGCTTCAGGTTGAACTGTTCCAGTCCTGGACACGACACGAACCTGGTTCCTGAGCGACCACAGGCGCACGGTCTTGTCCTTGCTGCCGCTCATGAAGCTGTGCTCGTTGTCCAGGCAGTGGATGGACTTGACGGAGTGCGTGTGCCCCACGAAGGTCTGCAGCTGTATCTGCTTCAGGTTGAACTGTTCCAGTCCTGGACACGACACGAACCTGGTTCCTGAGCGACCACAGGCGCACGGTCTTGTCCTTGCTGCCGCTCATGAAGCTGTGCTCGTTGTCCAGGCAGTGGATGGACTTGACGGAGTGCGTGTGCCCCACGAAGGTCTGCAGCTGTATCTGCTTCAGGTTGAACTGTTCCAGTCCTGGACACGACACGAACCTGGTTCCTGAGCGACCACAGGCGCACGGTCTTGTCCTTGCTGCCGCTCATGAAGCTGTGCTCGTTGTCCAGGCAGTGGATGGACTTGACGGAGTGCGTGTGCCCCACGAAGGTCTGCAGCTGTATCTGCTTCAGGTTGAACTGTTCCAGTCCTGGACACGACACGAACCTGGTTCCTGAGCGACCACAGGCGCACGGTCTTGTCCTTGCTGCCGCTCATGAAGCTGTGCTCGTTGTCCAGGCAGTGGATGGACTTGACGGAGTGCGTGTGCCCCACGAAGGTCTGCAGCTGTATCTGCTTCAGGTTGAACTGTTCCAGTCCTGGACACGACACGAACCTGGTTCCTGAGCGACCACAGGCGCACGGTCTTGTCCTTGCTGCCGCTCATGAAGCTGTGCTCGTTGTCCAGGCAGTGGATGGACTTGACGGAGTGCGTGTGCCCCACGAAGGTCTGCAGCTGTATCTGCTTCAGGTTGAACTGTTCCAGTCCTGGACACGACACGAACCTGGTTCCTGAGCGACCACAGGCGCACGGTCTTGTCCTTGCTGCCGCTCATGAAGCTGTGCTCGTTGTCCAGGCAGTGGATGGACTTGACGGAGTGCGTGTGCCCCACGAAGGTCTGCAGCTGTATCTGCTTCAGGTTGAACTGTTCCAGTCCTGGACACGACACGAACCTGGTTCCTGAGCGACCACAGGCGCACGGTCTTGTCCTTGCTGCCGCTCATGAAGCTGTGCTCGTTGTCCAGGCAGTGGATGGACTTGACGGAGTGCGTGTGCCCCACGAAGGTCTGCAGCTGTATCTGCTTCAGGTTGAACTGTTCCAGTCCTGGACACGACACGAACCTGGTTCCTGAGCGACCACAGGCGCACGGTCTTGTCCTTGCTGCCGCTCATGAAGCTGTGCTCGTTGTCCAGGCAGTGGATGGACTTGACGGAGTGCGTGTGCCCCACGAAGGTCTGCAGCTGTATCTGCTTCAGGTTGAACTGTTCCAGTCCTGGACACGACACGAACCTGGTTCCTGAGCGACCACAGGCGCACGGTCTTGTCCTTGCTGCCGCTCATGAAGCTGTGCTCGTTGTCCAGGCAGTGGATGGACTTGACGGAGTGCGTGTGCCCCACGAAGGTCTGCAGCTGTATCTGCTTCAGGTTGAACTGTTCCAGTCCTGGACACGACACGAACCTGGTTCCTGAGCGACCACAGGCGCACGGTCTTGTCCTTGCTGCCGCTCATGAAGCTGTGCTCGTTGTCCAGGCAGTGGATGGACTTGACGGAGTGCGTGTGCCCCACGAAGGTCTGCAGCTGTATCTGCTTCAGGTTGAACTGTTCCAGTCCTGGACACGACACGAACCTGGTTCCTGAGCGACCACAGGCGCACGGTCTTGTCCTTGCTGCCGCTCATGAAGCTGTGCTCGTTGTCCAGGCAGTGGATGGACTTGACGGAGTGCGTGTGCCCCACGAAGGTCTGCAGCTGTATCTGCTTCAGGTTGAACTGTTCCAGTCCTGGACACGACACGAACCTGGTTCCTGAGCGACCACAGGCGCACGGTCTTGTCCTTGCTGCCGCTCATGAAGCTGTGCTCGTTGTCCAGGCAGTGGATGGACTTGACGGAGTGCGTGTGCCCCACGAAGGTCTGCAGCTGTATCTGCTTCAGGTTGAACTGTTCCAGTCCTGGACACGACACGAACCTGGTTCCTGAGCGACCACAGGCGCACGGTCTTGTCCTTGCTGCCGCTCATGAAGCTGTGCTCGTTGTCCAGGCAGTGGATGGACTTGACGGAGTGCGTGTGCCCCACGAAGGTCTGCAGCTGTATCTGCTTCAGGTTGAACTGTTCCAGTCCTGGACACGACACGAACCTGGTTCCTGAGCGACCACAGGCGCACGGTCTTGTCCTTGCTGCCGCTCATGAAGCTGTGCTCGTTGTCCAGGCAGTGGATGGACTTGACGGAGTGCGTGTGCCCCACGAAGGTCTGCAGCTGTATCTGCTTCAGGTTGAACTGTTCCAGTCCTGGACACGACACGAACCTGGTTCCTGAGCGACCACAGGCGCACGGTCTTGTCCTTGCTGCCGCTCATGAAGCTGTGCTCGTTGTCCAGGCAGTGGATGGACTTGACGGAGTGCGTGTGCCCCACGAAGGTCTGCAGCTGTATCTGCTTCAGGTTGAACTGTTCCAGTCCTGGACACGACACGAACCTGGTTCCTGAGCGACCACAGGCGCACGGTCTTGTCCTTGCTGCCGCTCATGAAGCTGTGCTCGTTGTCCAGGCAGTGGATGGACTTGACGGAGTGCGTGTGCCCCACGAAGGTCTGCAGCTGTATCTGCTTCAGGTTGAACTGTTCCAGTCCTGGACACGACACGAACCTGGTTCCTGAGCGACCACAGGCGCACGGTCTTGTCCTTGCTGCCGCTCATGAAGCTGTGCTCGTTGTCCAGGCAGTGGATGGACTTGACGGAGTGCGTGTGCCCCACGAAGGTCTGCAGCTGTATCTGCTTCAGGTTGAACTGTTCCAGTCCTGGACACGACACGAACCTGGTTCCTGAGCGACCACAGGCGCACGGTCTTGTCCTTGCTGCCGCTCATGAAGCTGTGCTCGTTGTCCAGGCAGTGGATGGACTTGACGGAGTGCGTGTGCCCCACGAAGGTCTGCAGCTGTATCTGCTTCAGGTTGAACTGTTTCAGTCCTGGACACGACACGAACCTGGTTCCTGAGCGACCACAGGCGCACGGTCTTGTCCTTGCTGCCGCTCATGAAGCTGTGCTCGTTGTCCAGGCAGTGGATGGACTTGACGGAGTGCGTGTGCCCCACGAAGGTCTGCAGCTGTATCTGCTTCAGGTTGAACTGTTCCAGTCCTGGACACGACACGAACCTGGTTCCTGAGCGACCACAGGCGCACGGTCTTGTCCTTGCTGCCGCTCATGAAGCTGTGCTCGTTGTCCAGGCAGTGGATGGACTTGACGGAGTGCGTGTGCCCCACGAAGGTCTGCAGCTGTATCTGCTTCAGGTTGAACTGTTCCAGTCCTGGACACGACACGAACCTGGTTCCTGAGCGACCACAGGCGCACGGTCTTGTCCTTGCTGCCGCTCATGAAGCTGTGCTCGTTGTCCAGGCGGTGGATGGACTTGACGGAGTGCGTGTGCCCCACGAAGGTCTGCAGCTGTATCTGCTTCAGGTTGAACTGTTCCAGTCCTGGACACGACACGAACCTGGTTCCTGAGCGACCACAGGCGCACGGTCTTGTCCTTGCTGCCGCTCATGAAGCTGTGCTCGTTGTCCAGGCAGTGGATGGACTTGACGGAGTGCGTGTGCCCCACGAAGGTCTGCAGCTGTATCTGCTTCAGGTTGAACTGTTCCAGTCCTGGACACGACACGAACCTGGTTCCTGAGCGACCACAGGCGCACGGTCTTGTCCTTGCTGCCGCTCATGAAGCTGTGCTCGTTGTCCAGGCAGTGGATGGACTTGACGGAGTGCGTGTGCCCCACGAAGGTCTGCAGCTGTATCTGCTTCAGGTTGAACTGTTCCAGTCCTGGACACGACACGAACCTGGTTCCTGAGCGACCACAGGCGCACGGTCTTGTCCTTGCTGCCGCTCATGAAGCTGTGCTCGTTGTCCAGGCAGTGGATGGACTTGACGGAGTGCGTGTGCCCCACGAAGGTCTGCAGCTGTATCTGCTTCAGGTTGAACTGTTCCAGTCCTGGACACGACACGAACCTGGTTCCTGAGCGACCACAGGCGCACGGTCTTGTCCTTGCTGCCGCTCATGAAGCTGTGCTCGTTGTCCAGGCAGTGGATGGACTTGACGGAGTGCGTGTGCCCCACGAAGGTCTGCAGCTGTATCTGCTTCAGGTTGAACTGTTCCAGTCCTGGACACGACACGAACCTGGTTCCTGAGCGACCACAGGCGCACGGTCTTGTCCTTGCTGCCGCTCATGAAGCTGTGCTCGTTGTCCAGGCAGTGGATGGACTTGACGGAGTGCGTGTGCCCCACGAAGGTCTGCAGCTGTATCTGCTTCAGGTTGAACTGTTCCAGTCCTGGACACGACACGAACCTGGTTCCTGAGCGACCACAGGCGCACGGTCTTGTCCTTGCTGCCGCTCATGAAGCTGTGCTCGTTGTCCAGGCAGTGGATGGACTTGACGGAGTGCGTGTGCCCCACGAAGGTCTGCAGCTGTATCTGCTTCAGGTTGAACTGTTCCAGTCCTGGACACGACACGAACCTGGTTCCTGAGCGACCACAGGCGCACGGTCTTGTCCTTGCTGCCGCTCATGAAGCTGTGCTCGTTGTCCAGGCAGTGGATGGACTTGACGGAGTGCGTGTGCCCCACGAAGGTCTGCAGCTGTATCTGCTTCAGGTTGAACTGTTCCAGTCCTGGACACGACACGAACCTGGTTCCTGAGCGACCACAGGCGCACGGTCTTGTCCTTGCTGCCGCTCATGAAGCTGTGCTCGTTGTCCAGGCAGTGGATGGACTTGACGGAGTGCGTGTGCCCCACGAAGGTCTGCAGCTGTATCTGCTTCAGGTTGAACTGTTCCAGTCCTGGACACGACACGAACCTGGTTCCTGAGCGACCACAGGCGCACGGTCTTGTCCTTGCTGCCGCTCATGAAGCTGTGCTCGTTGTCCAGGCAGTGGATGGACTTGACGGAGTGCGTGTGCCCCACGAAGGTCTGCAGCTTTATCTGCTTCAGGTTGAACCGGGACTCCTTGTCGGGCCGCCCGATCTCGTGCTCCCAGTATATCAGCCAGTCGCCGCGGAGATGCCTGTTGTAGGTATGCAATTATTTAATTCAAAAATGTATAAGTTCTTACAAGGCTCAATCAACTTCTTGACGACCGGTCTGGCCTAGTGGGTAGTGACCCTGCCTATGAAGCCGAAGGTCCTGGGTTCGATTCCCAGTCAGGGTATTTATTTGTGTAATGAGCACAGATATTTGTTCCTGAGTCATGGGTGTTTTCTATGTATTTAAGTATTTATATGTATCTATTTATTATATATATCGTCGTCTAGTACCTGCAACACAAGCCTTATTGAGCTTACCGTGGGACTAGGTCGATTTGTGTAAGATTGTCCGAAATAATTATTTATTTATTATTATTTATTTATTTAACTATTCTTTGTCCCACGTTGCCATGGTTACGTTCCCCTGGTCACTCTTCAAACCACATTTTAATTGCATCTAAATACACAAACATAGATATTTGTAGAAGCTATATGTCCCTTCAATAATTGGTCACCTACCAAGCGCGTTAGTAGAACGCGATGCCACATTACTTGTAACAAACTATGCTTCAGTTGTCCCCTGGCTGATGGGAGCGAATAACAACAACAAATAGTTGATTCACTCACATACAGTCAGCAGCTCAGAATCATGTAGCTAACTACATACCAGTCACAGTGGGCAAATATATCGTAACACAACCTTACTGCTATATAAATACAGATCTGTATCGAAATATTTGGCTTCTTTGGTTGCCACTAACTATATGACGCTGACCGTACAGGCAAAGAAATATATTTTTTGACAATTTAAACTGCGTTGCATTTCTTTTGTTACGTTCGATTTGCAATGAAAGAAAGAAAGAAAGTCAAACTTTAATTCTTACACCATTATTTATAATGTAAGAAATTAAATTCAACTGTTATTTTTCATGGTGGTGGGGTTTCAGGAATATAATCATGAAGATTACTCGCGGCGCAGTCTGAACTGAAATCTTCATAAATGTTTAATATTCAATTGTTTCTTGTGGATCTGAATATCGTTTTGGTTACGTTCGATTTTGAAATAAAAGAAATTCAACTTTATGTCCTACAGTATTGAAATCAATTTCATCTGACATTATTCTTGTAGGGTGAGCCTAAAGAGGATAGGCTTACGATGACGAGCGATGGTGAACATTGTTGAACCGACCTGTTAGTCTTGCCGTTGTCCATCTTGTGGGCCACCACGTCGTGGTGCGTGGACTGCGTGCGCACGTCGTCCACGGCTGCCACGTCGATCCTGTTCCGAAATCAAATGTTTAATCATCAATATAATATACATTAGCAATTTTTTAAACAAAGATTCCGTGCGACGGCTCAGCAAGAGTAAGGGGTATATTTCAGCCACAGTGGCCTCCCACAAATATGACTTGTATCATCTTGGGGGTAGTTGCCATAGTCGCCACGCTTGGCAGGCCGGTTGGCGACCGCAATAGCTGTAGATTGGGTTTCGACGGACGCTGCTGCCTGTCCGTAGAATTTTTCATTTTGTCGCCTCTTACGACACCCGCGGGAATGGGGGTATGCCGCAAGAATTGTCGATCTTGCGGCTGAGCGGCTCGTCGCTGAGCGAGGACTGCTCGGAGTGATGCCTGGGGGAGCCTCGCACCTGTTGCCGACCAGCGTCACGTTGGAGCCGAAGCTGTTGGAGCTGGACATGTGCTCGGTGTCCGGCCGCGGGGGGATGTCGATCTTGCGGCTGAGCGGCTCGTCGCTGAGCGAGGACTGCACGCGGCTGCGGTGTGGAGAACTGGAATGGAACAAACAATGAAGTTTGACCCCATATAGGTCTGATCCCCGTGTTGGTATATCTGAAGAGCTGGCGATCACACCTGAACTGACAATGAATGATGAATGAATGATCAAATGTAATTTTTTACTTTGACATTTGACACCAAATAATAAAGTTTCATAAGTATTTGATGACAACAAATAAGAAGATTAAATGACACAGTTCAGATAAGAAAGCATCTCAAAGTATGTCTAAGGTTCGAACCGGTGGTACATTTTTCTTTGACGTTAATAAGTGCGTCTAAATTGAAAAATAAAGATTTTTTTTTACGTTTTATCTTTCGTATAAATAAATAGTCGCCACGGTTACCTGACAGTGAGCGTCGCGCTCCGCTCGTACTTGCGGCACAGCGCGCGGACGGTGTCGCCGTTCTTGAGGCAGCGCTCCAGCGTGTCGGCGCCGATGAACCGCGCGAATGTGCCGTACGCCTGGTGCGCCAGCTGCTCGTCGAACACCACCAGCAGCTCCTGTTGGGCCTGGGAGACGATAAATCAATCTGAGAACACGTTTTAGAAAGCGGAAAGGGAGAACCTGTTAATCGCATGTGGGATGTGAAATATTTGTTTATAGTACGTTTACAATAGACAAAGGGTTAGCCGTAAAGGTCAGCTAGAAACCTCAAAATCTCGCTAAAATAACACAGTTATGTAAACTTAAGGACACAAATTGTCACTACTTTGAAACTTCGTAATTCATTCTGGCATTCAAAAGAAATATGACGTAACTATGAATGGGATGAGTGCAGAGTTACTGCGTTTCAACTTAGACTTTAGAGTATCTGTGTCAGATACGAAATTATATGTTCACACTTAGTTACAAATGGATAAAGTCGCGTGTAATTATATCGCACTAGGCGACATGTTTCGGGTAAGCCCTGGTACCAATTTTCAAGCCGAGTTAGGACACACCGGGGCGAGGGTGTATCGCTCACTGCTGGCCGCTGCCTAGCTCGACGTTCCGTACGCCGCGCCCGCTGAGAAATCGTTTGCACTTTTCTGTAGAGGCGCTACCGCTACGCTCGTCTGTGGTGTATTGTGGGCAGTACAGAGCTCACGTCGGGCGGGCGGTCGCCGAGCGCGGGCGGCGAGCAGGCCAGGTCGGGCAGGTCGGGCACAGCTCCAGGAACATGTAGCAGACACAGTACAGAGCTCACGTCGGGCGGGCGGTCGCCGAGCGCGGGCGGCGAGCAGGCCAGGTCGGGCAGGTCGGGCACAGCTCCAGGAACATGTAGCAGACACAGTACAGAGCTCACGTCGGGCGGGCGGTCGCCGAGCGCGGGCGGCGAGCAGGCCAGGTCGGGCAGGTCGGGCACAGCTCCAGGAACATGTAGCAGACACAGTACAGAGCTCACGTCGGGCGGGCGGTCGCCGAGCGCGGGCGGCGAGCAGGCCAGGTCGGGCAGGTCGGGCACAGCTCCAGGAACATGTAGCAGACACAGTACAGAGCTCACGTCGGGCGGGCGGTCGCCGAGCGCGGGCGGCGAGCAGGCCAGGTCGGGCAGGTCGGGCACAGCTCCGGGGACCAGTAGCAGGCACAGCACAGAGCTCACGTCGGGCGGGCGGCCGCCGAGCGCGGGCGGCGAGCAGGCCAGGTCGGGCAGGTCGGGCACAGCTCCAGGAACATGTAGCAGACACAGTACAGAGCTCACGTCGGGCGGGCGGTCGCCGAGCGCGGGCGGCGAGCAGGCCAGGTCGGGCAGGTCGGGCACAGCTCCAGGAACATGTAGCAGACACAGTACAGAGCTCACGTCGGGCGGGCGGTCGCCGAGCGCGGGCGGCGAGCAGGCCAGGTCGGGCAGGTCGGGCACAGCTCCAGGAACATGTAGCAGACACAGTACAGAGCTCACGTCGGGCGGGCGGTCGCCGAGCGCGGGCGGCGAGCAGGCCAGGTCGGGCAGGTCGGGCACAGCTCCAGGAACATGTAGCAGACACAGTACAGAGCTCACGTCGGGCGGGCGGTCGCCGAGCGCGGGCGGCGAGCAGGCCAGGTCGGGCGGGTCGGGCACAGCTCCAGGAACATGTAGCAGACACAGTACAGAGCTCACGTCGGGCGGGCGGTCGCCGAGCGCGGGCGGCGAGCAGGCCAGGTCGGGCAGGTCGGGCACAGCTCCAGGAACATGTAGCAGACACAGTACAGAGCTCACGTCGGGCGGGCGGTCGCCGAGCGCGGGCGGCGAGCAGGCCAGGTCGGGCAGGTCGGGCACAGCTCCAGGAACATGTAGCAGACACAGTACAGAGCTCACCTCGGGCGGGCGGTCGCCGAGCGCGGGCGGCGAGCAGGCCAGGTCGGGCAGGGCGGGCACAGCTCCATTAACCTGTAGCAGACACAGCACAGCGCTCACGTCGGGCGGGCGGCCGCCGAGCGCGGGCGGCGCGGCGGCCAGGGCGGGCTGCTCGCGCACACCACCCGGCGCACGTCGCAGACACAGTACAGAGCTCACGTCGGGCGGGCGGTCGCCGAGCGCGGGCGGCGAGCAGGCCAGGTCGGGCAGGTCGGGCACAGCTCCAGGAACATGTAGCAGACACAGTACAGAGCTCACGTCGGGCGGGCGGTCGCCGAGCGAGGCAGGCGGGCGGGCCAGGTCGGGCACGGCGGGGACAGCTCCAGGAACATGTAGCAGACACAGTACAGAGCTCACGTCGGGCGGGCGGTCGCCGAGCGCGGGCGGCGAGCAGGCCAGGTCGGGCAGGTCGGGCACAGCTCCAGGAACATGTAGCAGACACAGTACAGAGCTCACGTCGGGCGGGCGGTCGCCGAGCGCGGGCGGCGAGCAGGCCAGGTCGGGCAGGTCGGGCACAGCTCCAGGAACATGTAGCAGACACAGTACAGAGCTCACGTCGGGCGGGCGGTCGCCGAGCGCGGGCGGCGAGCAGGCCAGGTCGGGCAGGTCGGGCACAGCTCCAGGAACATGTAGCAGACACAGTACAGAGCTCACGTCGGGCGGGCGGTCGCCGAGCGCGGGCGGCGAGCAGGCCAGGTCGGGCAGGTCGGGCACAGCTCCAGGAACATGTAGCAGACACAGTACAGAGCTCACGTCGGGCGGGCGGTCGCCGAGCGCGGGCGGCGAGCAGGCCAGGTCGGGCAGGTCGGGCACAGCTCCAGGAACATGTAGCAGACACAGTACAGAGCTCACGTCGGGCGGGCGGTCGCCGAGCGCGGGCGGCGAGCAGGCCAGGTCGGGCAGGTCGGGCACAGCTCCAGGAACATGTAGCAGACACAGTACAGAGCTCACGTCGGGCGGGCGGTCGCCGAGCGCGGGCGGCGAGCAGGCCAGGTCGGGCAGGTCGGGCACAGCTCCAGGAACATGTAGCAGACACAGTACAGAGCTCACGTCGGGCGGGCGGTCGCCGAGCGCGGGCGGCGAGCAGGCCAGGTCGGGCAGGTCGGGCACAGCTCCAGGAACATGTAGCAGACACAGTACAGAGCTCACGTCGGGCGGGCGGTCGCCGAGCGCGGGCGGCGAGCAGGCCAGGTCGGGCAGGTCGGGCACAGCTCCAGGAACATGTAGCAGACACAGTACAGAGCTCACGTCGGGCGGGCGGTCGCCGAGCGCGGGCGGCGAGCAGGCCAGGTCGGGCAGGTCGGGCACAGCTCCAGGAACATGTAGCAGACACAGTACAGAGCTCACGTCGGGCGGGCGGTCGCCGAGCGCGGGCGGCGAGCAGGCCAGGTCGGGCAGGTCGGGCACAGCTCCAGGAACATGTAGCAGACACAGTACAGAGCTCACGTCGGGCGGGCGGTCGCCGAGCGCGGGCGGCGAGCAGGCCAGGTCGGGCAGGTCGGGCAGGTCGGCGCGCAGCACGCGGCCGTCGCGCACCGTCCACTCCGCCGTGCTGCCGTCGCGGCACAGCTCCAGGAACCCCTCCTTGCCCTCCGGTGCCTCTGCCTCCACCTTCGAACACATAGACATACCATTAACCTAGACGGAGCGTGCTAATAATAATACCACGATGGAAAGGGATGGTGTAACTTTCCATAGGTATGGCAGAGACGGTGCTATTTTCGTCCGTCCTAGTCTCACATATTTTTGTTCCACTCCAAACTGGTCCCTTCAGAACGGTCAAAGTTGGAGGGGAACAAACAAATACAATTGGAGTTTTCTTTGGTTTCAACCAAAGTTGCGGTAATTAATACAGAATAGGCTAATATTTTTGTTATAAAGAAGGACATTCTTTAAATTCTTTTCGTAAAGCAAACTATAGTGAATTGTTTCATTTTGGGTCACAAATCCACAAATATCTTTGTCCCTTACTGGCTTCAAACATCACATTCATGTTTTTTTTTTATACAAGACTGACTAGCGTTTGACCTGTCGCAAGTAAGTGACGACAAGGTCGAGGGTGTAACACGCTGGTTCAGTAACAGCCTTTTCACTCTTGCTTTGAAAAGACCCAAATTATATAATCCGGGAATACAGACGAAGGGAGCGAATTCCATTCCTTAGCAGTCCGCATTAGGAAGATAGAAGCAAATCGTTAAGACTTTTAGATCTCTAAATTTAAAAAGAACTGAAGATCTTTGGGGCCTATCTATTAAAGTACTACATTCCATTGTTGAATCGATGCGCCACTCTTAGCTGATATTTTTAACATGTGTGTTGAAACAGGAATATTTCCAGATATTATGAAGCACAGTAAAGTTATCCCCCTGTTTAAATCGGGATCGAGATTGGAACCAACCAATTTCAGACCAATTTCTATACTGCCGGCATTAAGCAAAGTTTTCGAGAAACTTATTCTGAATCAACTTCTGACACATTTCAACCGAAACAATTTGCTTGATAGAAATCAATTTGGTTTTACCAAAGGTCGCTCGACCACTGATGCAGGTGCTGTCCTTCTTAATCACATATTTGCCGCCTGGGAGGCTAAACAAGATGCTGTTGGAATATTCTGCGATCTATCGAAGGCTTTTGACTGCGTTGATCACGAAAATTTAAAGCGAAAACTAAGCCATTACGGGATAAAAACTAGGGCCCTTGATCTTGTTTCATCTTATCTTTCGGACAGAACACAACGAGTGGTTATTAATGGAGCTCAATCACCCGGGTCCACTGTAGCACTTGGCGTACCTCAGGGCTCAATACTTGGCCCTTTCCTGTTCTTGGTCTACATTAATGATCTACCTAAACTCGTTAAAGATAAACATGGCATAGTGCTGTTTGCAGACGACACATCGCTGGTTTTTAAAGTGGACAGAAAGGAAAATAGCTTCGATAGCATTAACAATGCGCTGCCCACTGTAGAGAGCTGGTTTACGGCAAATAACCTACTGTTGAACGCCAAGAAAACGAAGTGCATCAAATTTACTCTTCCCAACGTAAAGCAGATTAATAACAGCAAGATTGTAATAAACGGTGATTCAATGGAATTTGAAAATCAGACTGTTTTCCTGGGAGTCACTCTGGACGCGAAATTGCAATGGCATCCACAGATAGCCACCCTAGCAGGGAAACTTAGTTCGGCAGCTTATGCAGTGAGGCGGATCAGCCATTTGACAAACTTTGAGACTGCCAGGCTGGTATAATTCAGTTACTTTCATAGTGTTATGTCGTATGGAATTCTGTTATGGGGAAAAGCGGCTGATATTGAGACCATATTTGTGCTACAAAAGCGAGCTGTCCGCGGCATCTATAAAATGCGCGGTCGAGCATCTGTAAGAGGAAAATTTAAGGAAGCGCATATTCTTACTGTAGCATCTCAATACATACTAGAAAACATAATGTATGTGCGAAAAAATATCCAGGAATTCAAGCTTAACAGTGATATCCACAGCTTTAACACTAGAAACAAAAATCAGATTGCTGTGCCCGGCCATCGTCTCGCCAAGGTTCGTTCATCTTTCGCTGGAAACTGTACACGCTTTTATAACAAAGTGCCTACTGAGGTAGTGAATTTGCCACTAAATAAATTCAAATCATATGTGAAACTATATCTCCTAAGAAAAGAATACTATACTTTAAAATATTTCATTGCAGATAAAGATGCCTTTAAGCCTGTAGCCTGATACTGTAGTACAATCAGAGTTCAAAATTACTATTTTCTTTTTTTACTATATGGCTATTACCTACTAATGTCCAGTATGTCTAACACGAGATATGTTGAAATCGTTCTTTTTTCCTTTTTTTTTTTGTTGTAATGTTGTAATTCTAATCTAGTTAGTCTTCAGACACTTAGTGACATTATACATCCCTAATTATATATTATATATATATATACCATTTTCTTTATTGATTTATATACTGATTCTGACGCATAGAGACATCTCCAACTCTATATGCCTTTTATTATAAACTTTGTTACTTAAGTTTGTAATGGACCAGCACAGAATGTTGCTTCTCACCACGTCACTAGTTTGGTTATAGGTCTATTCACGAGAGTTGGCACGAATGGATTGAACGAAACTTTAATTGTATGAGTGACACTTGTATCGGTATACAATCGAGCCACTATTTTATTGGTTAATGTGACACACACATAGACATTTTCATTCAGTCATTCATTCCATTCGTGCCAACTCTCGTGAATCGACCTATAACTAATAGATGATCAAACGAACTTCTAAAGCGAAGTTCGCTCATTATTATATGAGTCGTTTCATTCGAAGATATATCATATACCAGGTAGTTCTTTGAACCTACAGGCGACTTCTTCACAATATTAAAAGACAGTCAGTTGACTATTGAACTGAATTTTTGTTAAATCATTCATTCCCATACCTTTCCCGGTCACCGCGCCCTTCTACTTGCTCATTCTTTTTTCGCGCACGGCGACGAACGCACGCGCGTCTTTAGCTATCCGGCAAAGCCTACAATCATGCCGAAACGCACAGCTAAGGAGAAGTTAAACTATTACCGTAAAAAAGTTAAAAAACTTGAGGATCATAAGAAACGGTACAGAATAATTTATACAACGTCCTCATCCCTCCAATCATTACTTACTGAATAAACGTTTGAGTTTGAATCCCTTCGTGCGAACGAATGAAATAATATTCACAACGTAAGGATGAAACCGCTCCCCTTGCCTGGACGTCCGTTGGTGGAACGGCGATGGCGGAATTAAACCGTGCAATTCCTGTGTACACTCTCCAAAATGTATCTTGTAAAATATAAACAAACTAGCTACTGCGACGGTGCTCAAGGCTCTGTAACCTTACACTCACTAATTCAGGTATTTAAAGTTTCGTGAGTCATGTTATTTCTGCTATCTATCTACCTACTTCATAAAAGTGCACGCGAATCTAGAAGTGAAACGTAGACAATTAAGGCGTTATACGGAGAGGCAAGAAGCTATCAAAATGTGGGTTTGTAGTCGATTTGAGACAAATCAAAGTTGAACAGAAAACAAAAGTAACGTAGTTCCGCGAATGGCAAAAAAAAATGAAGTATATAAAACTTAAACGCACATTAAAAAGAGATAACATACCTTTTCAACGTTGGTCTCGTCCTGTTTTGGCCAGTTGTCTAACTTTCCTGTTGCTTTGTCAAATGCCAGGAAAAATCTAAAACAATAAATACATTATTTAAATACTTTAATTTACTGGAAGGAAGATTCCCTTAGCTGAAAACTACAAGAAATCCCTCAGAGATAAGTTCACCCTAATAAGTACGAATACTTTGTGTTACATATGGTATTCACCACTGACCTCTGCAGCGCCGGCACGCACAGATGCTTCCTCGTCATCTCGGGCCCGACGCGCAGCGCGAGCGCGTGCAGCGCGTCCAGCAGCTTGCGCGCCAGCGGCGGTTGTAGGATCATCGTCACCACCACTGACCTCTGCAGCGCCGGCACGCACAGATGCTTCCTCGTCATCTCGGGCCCGACGCGCAGCGCGAGCGCGTGCAGCGCGTCCAGCAGCTTGCGCGCCAGCGGCGGTTGTAGGATCATCGTCACCACCACTGACCTCTGCAGCGCCGGCACGCACAGATGCTTCCTCGTCATCTCGGGCCCGACGCGCAGCGCGAGCGCGTGCAGCGCGTCCAGCAGCTTGCGCGCGAGCGGCGGTTGTAGGATCATCGTCACCACCACTGACCTCTGCAGCGCCGGCACGCACAGATGCTTCCTCGTCATCTCGGGCCCGACGCGCAGCGCGAGCGCGTGCAGCGCGTCCAGCAGCTTGCGCGCCAGCGGCGGTTGTAGGATCATCGTCACCACCACTGACCTCTGCAGCGCCGGCACGCACAGATGCTTCCTCGTCATCTCGGGCCCGACGCGCAGCGCGAGCGCGTGCAGCGCGTCCAGCAGCTTGCGCGCCAGCGGCGGTTGTAGGATCATCGTCACCACCACTGACCTCTGCAGCGCCGGCACGCACAGATGCTTCCTCGTCATCTCGGGCCCGACGCGCAGCGCGAGCGCGTGCAGCGCGTCCAGCAGCTTGCGCGCCAGCGCCCGGCGCGCCACGCAGCCGCTCGGGCACGCCGTGCGCGTGGTGGACGCCAGGCGCAGCGCCGGCTGCAGGATCATCTTCAGGAATGTGTCCTGAAACGAGTCGCACGTAGATAAGATGTTACCTAATATATGTGGTAGTCCACACGGAAAGGTACCTAATGACGCTTGGCGCTTACGTTGCAAAGTGTCACATTAGTATTGAAGCGTCATTAAAGCCTCGGTCAAACCAGAGGGCGTGACGCCACGCCGCGGTCACGCGCGCGACCACGGCGGCCTTAAACACATGCTAACAGGTTAGCGACGTCAAACAGACTGCGTCCCGCTGCCATCGCGCCCCGCTTCTGTCGCGCCCCGCGCCGCGCGGCCCCTTGCGTCCAGACGGCGCGGCGGCACGCTGCGCCGCGCTGGGTCTCCTCAGTCGGACGTTAAGTGGCGCGCGGTGCGTAGTGCGAGAGTGACGTCCGCACCGCCGCGTCCACGCCGCGTTCGCGCGCGTGATGAGGGCGTGTTGAAAGCGCGAGGCCGGCGCGGTCCGCGCGCGCCCTGTTTGACAGTCATCACGCGACGCGGACGTCGCGCCGAGCCACGCTCTTTGATTTGACCGAGCCTTAACCGTCAAAGCGTGTCGACCGAATGACATCCCTAGTGCGCAAAACGTTCAATTTGACTAACAAGATCAAGTGAGGGTAGTTCGAAAAACTCGCGCGGCTAGAAGATGTTGGTGTGCTAGGCGTAGCGTCAAGCGCCATAAGGTACCTTTCCGTGTGGACTACCACATACAGGCAGGGCTAAATAGCTCTGTCGGTAGGATGAGAGTTATTGAACGCAGCGAACCAGCGTGCTACACCCTCGACCTCGTCGACACTTACTCGTACCATCAGGTGCGACGAATTGCCGATACCTTGGACATATTTGCATAAAATTACGAATGGATTGAATACGGAAAAATTATAAAGTAAGTATTTCAACGTTTTCTAAAAATCAACACCTAAGAGGACAAAATATGAGTAGAACATTTTGAATAAACGCACAGTCCTTAGCGCTAACGTATTCCCGTTACAACGCAGCCATCTTCTAAGGAAGGACTTTTCAAAATTCAATCCCCAAGAGGGTGAAATAGCTAGGTGATGTGTGTTTGTATATTTTTATTTTATTTGTTAGACGTCGCATGAATTTTCGTATAAATTGAATATGGTTAAAATAATGAATTACGCATTACAGCATTTTTCATAAACACAGACTAATCTCTTAGGATTACAAAAATAAGATTTCGCATATGTATTCCTCTTATAATGAATCATCCAGCATCCATTAGGCGTCCGTTAAGGAAAGTTTTTTCAAAATTCAACCCTCAAGAGGGATAAATAGACGATAAAAGTTTGAATAGAGCTTTGCAGTTCTTGGATATATTTCCTCGATGTTTCGTTTTTTAAAAATTCAACACCTAACAGGGTAAAATACGAGATTAAAGTATTCAATAAACGCACAGGCCAAACCCTTTGGGCCACAGCAATACATACTTGTTGGATACCTAGGAAGATTTTTTTTAATTTAATTTTTCAGAGCTCCAACCCCCCTTAAAGGCCGGCAACGCGCATGTGACTCCTCTGGTGTTGCGGGTGCCCATGGGCGACGGTAATTGCTTACCATCAGGCAATCCATCTGCTCGTTTGCCGCCTATGTCATAAAAAAAATAATAATAATTCAACCCCAAGTGTCAGCGGTAGGTACTGCAAGACGATTAGCTGCTCGCCGTACATTGTTAGAACAGATGTCTTGGTTGAACTATTCCAAACACCAGCCCAGCAGCTGCTTCATGATCATGACCATTGGCATTGCACATGTATGGCATCAGGTACTGGACCCGGACCCGGACCCGGGTATGTCCTTAAACTACGTCCAACAATACTGAAAGACGATTCACACATTGCTAGAGGAGATGGCTTGTTTACACTAGTCTAAACACCACAGACCTGTAACTGTTCCATGACCTTGGCGTCGCACATGTAGGGCACCAGGTACTTGACGAGCTGGAGGCAGGCCACGGCGCCGCCCTCCAGCGGCGCGGACAGCCTCCGCCGGCACGAGGCTATCAGCTCCCCCATGTGGGGCAGGTACTGGAAGACTATCAGCTGCTCGCCGTACATTGCTGGAAGAGATGTCTTCGTTAACCGTTTTTCTATCGCTGTGAACACCGTTACTCCTACTTTGACGAAAAGCACATGTGATTCTGAGGAAACTCTCAAAATATACCAGAATTTCTTATTTTAGAAAAGCTAGATATAAATAACATTAAAACTTTAAAAAAAACATGTATGCCGTAGACCGGAGTTACATAGATTCGCAAGGTGTCATTGATTATGGACATTAAACCATAAAGGTAGAAGACTGTACTTCTTACGGTCTTTATTATGCATTTATGTTATGAGTGTAAGGGATGTCTGATTGCCAGTATTGCGAAAAATAGAATACAAATTCTAACAAAATTAGTTAAATAGATATTTTATCGTCATTATGTCTTAATAATGACGATATTGAATAAAATTACTGGAATGTTTCAAAGACAATTGATCCTAAAATGATAAACTTTAAGGTCCAAAAAATTGAGAAATTAAGAAAAATAATGATATTCAGTCGGCTCCTTACATTTTACTGAAAAATAAATTGTACGGTAACTATATACATAAACGCATTATTTTACGAAAATTGCATTATTTTTCCATAAGTATGGAAAAATAAAGAAAGTCTAAAGTTAGACTAGGCGAAGACCTAGGCGTGACGTCATAGTTAAGCATCATTTTGTTAGTCCGCGTTTTGAGCGGATTTTCTTAATTTCTGACTCTTGTTTACCTTTTACACAATTGATCCGATAGCGATATTTGATCCCCACAACGAAACAAATCGATTCATATCATAAACAAAAAATATTCGTCTCGCCTATTTGACATGTTTGTGACAGTCAAGTCAATAACAGCAAAAAGCAAACACTCACCTACAATGGTAGTGAGGCACTTAATGACCTTCGCAGCATTCTTGTCCCCCACCACCTTGCTGTTGGCTATCGAGATCTCGTCGAACTCGTCCCGGCTGTCCCCCTCCCACGGCGCCAGGTTATCCTTCCCGATGTAGCACAGCGTCAGCATCTTCAACAGATTCCTCGTTATGTACCTGCACGTCAGCACCGGCCCGAGTCTATGAGCCAACCATATTAAACTCTCCGAACTCAAGTCGGAAATCTTGCATGGATTCTGTTCATCGTCTTGCGAGTCTTCGTTTGGTGAAGCTGCTTCTTGTCTATTCAAATCTAGACTCTTTATCCTTCTGTTTTCAGCTTCATTTCCTGTGTCATCAGCGAAGTGTAAGTAGCTTGTGAACATGCTCTTTTTAGGAATGTCTATAGTGGGAGACATCGGACCTCTGCTTGGTGCTTCTTGTGTAGGAGTTTCGTCTTTAGTGATTAGGACACTGAGTTCAGATTGAGGCCGATTTGTGGGAAGACTGAAGTCTTTCGCAGCGAAAACTTCAGCTGAAGGTGACGGGGTATGCAAGTTGCTTTCATTGTTAACGTTCAAGGTGTAGGAATCCATGGAATCAGCGGGAGATTTGCTCCTGCTACTGCGACTTGGCAGTCTCTCCTTGTCAGTTTCGAAGTGGAACAAGTCATTTTCGCTTCTGTTATCAGCGTCTTTCTCTTTAGAATCATTCATCTCCATTTTATCAACGCTGGGTGTCATGACGTGTTCGGAGCCGTATGAGGTGTCCGGGGAGAATATATCAGTATTAGAAAGGGCGCTTTTAAGGTTATCATCGGAGTATCTCGGCTTTTTGTTAACCATGGATCGGTGATGGCATAAATGCCCCGGGGAACCGACTTCTGTCGTAACGTCTTTGTAACCTCCTACAGCTTCAACTAAATGCTGTGTAAAATTATCCAAGAAACATTGTAGGCCCAATCTGACCATGAGTTGCAGGAGAAATATATGATGGTAGAGCTTGACGAATTTCTGTCTATTTGCAAGTCCTGATGAGTTAGCTGGGTCAGAATCAGTCAATTTGTGGTCTGGCTTGTCGGTTACAAAATCGTCATCATCGTAAAGATTCAGTATGTGTTTGAGAAGTTTCTTCCTAGTCTCTGCGGGACCTAGGGCTTTACTCATGGGGTCAAATAGGTACCACGCCGCTAGCACTGAGGTGTCCTTGTTCTTGAGTAACTCTATATAGTGCGTCAAGAAGATGTCCATCACGTCAAACTGATTGTTGCCGGTGACTTGGTTGAGCAGCACGTCGAGGTGCGTGGCGCACGCCTGCACTTTCCCTTCAGCTATCCTTTGACTGAAGTACAGCTTAGTTTTGTCAACATTCTGGTATTTCTCGCACTGTATGCCGTCACAGTCATACATATACAGAATGTTCAAGTCATTCGCTGCTAGATCGTATTCGTGAAGCGTGCTCAGAAGCTTATAGAGTGTGCTGAAGGATTGTGGAAACGGTATCAAATGTTGCGATAAGAGCGGTTGCAACAGTTGGGATGGCGTCGGTGGAGGGAGTCCTTTATCTGTCACTATGATCTTCTTTAAAAGCTCGTCTCTCTTCACGCTCATTTCGTTTTTGGCACTCAAGCTCGACGGCGTCACATTCAAAAGCAAGGAGGCGACGTAGCTGACGCATTTCGGTAACGCTCCGAAGTTATAAGTAAGCACTGTTCTGCAACTATTATAGCGCTCCAGAAAAATCTTGCTATTCGTCCTTAAAGGTCTCATGTAGACATGCAAGAATATCTCCACTATTAGACAACCTAAAACCAGCATGTCTTGTCTTCTGCTCTCCGTCACAAACTGCTTGTAAACAGTAGCATCCGTCGTGTACCGAGTGTTGAAACTCCTACTCTTTCTCTCTTTCAACACATCCAAATGTCCATCGTTCAACTTCTTTATGTAGCCCTGGTCGTATAAGAACATATGGTTTGTAAAAGCGGTATCGTCATCTTTCGAAGTGCTGACAGTTTCTCTTCTGTCAACGGGTACTAAGTTCAAAGTGTTGACATTTTTATGGAGTTCTTTGTCTTCAGCTTTTGTGAAGAATGAGCTGGTTCGGAAGTTGTCGAGGGCCTCTAGCGCCTGTATGGACGCAACCGGGTTGAATTCCTTCGGCAGGTATATGACGCCTTTGCCTAGCTCTGACCTTTGGACCCTGTAGTGCCTGGAATGTGAGGATCTGCAAATGGAAACAAATACGTACGTATTAACATAATTCAATCACAAAGTTAACAATGTACAATATGTTATTTAGCGGTGGCCTAGCGGTATGAGCGCCGAGTTGCCACCCGGAGGTCGCATGAGTTTTTCGAAATTTATGTTCAAAATATCATTTGATATTTACCAGTGGCAGGAAACCGGACTAATCGGACAAAAGGCCTAGTTTACTCTCTGGGTTCGAAGGTCATATGACAATAAATTCGTAATTTTAGGCCTACGCAAAATCCTAAATTACCCGCGGTTTTGGCTCGATCCGGCTCCGCCTCCCAAATGTCCGGAACACCATTGTGCCGCGTACGGGAAAGCCATCTTAGTCTGATGTTACCGGTCAATGCTGGAGTGCTCGTCGCCGGGCCGGGGCGCGCGCGCGCGGCTGCCGCTGCGGTGCCGCGCGGGGCCGCCGCGCCGCGACGCGTGCTGCGCCTGCTGGGACTGCTCCTCCTCGTCGGAGGCCTCGTCCGAACTGTCAGGTTTTGTCGCCTTTCCTGGAACAATTCTATATTTGGAGCGACCGTCCTAGGCAACTAGGACTACTCTAAATTAAGCAATGCTTCTTTGATAAGTTTATACGTATGTAATATAACAGTAATTTAATTTTTCTAAGGAGGGATGGAGATATTACGACTCCGCCTTTTGTCCCGCCGCGGCGCCGTGTGCCGGCCACCGTGCGGCCACACGGCGTGGCCCTGCGCGGCCACAAGTGAAGGTCGACACTCACGGCTGGTCCAGTGCAGCGCGGGCGGGCCGGGCGGCGCGGCGCGGGCGGCGCGCGGCGGGTGCGGCGCGGCCAGCAGCTGCACGCCCGCGCCCCGCCGCGGCGCCGTGTGCCGGCCACCGTGCGGCCACACGGCGTGGCCCTGCGCGGCCACAAGTGAAGGTCGACACTCACGGCTGGTCCAGTGCAGCGCGGGCGGGCCGGGCGGCGCGGCGCGGGCGGCGCGCGGCGGGTGCGGCGCGGCCAGCAGCTGCACGCCCGCGCCCCGCCGCGGCGCCGTGTGCCGGCCACCGTGCGGCCACACGGCGTGGCCCCTGCGCGGCCACAAGTGAAGGTCGACACTCACGGCTGGTCCAGTGCAGCGCGGGCGGGCCGGGCGGCGCGGCGCGGGCGGCGCGCGGCGGGTGCGGCGCGGCCAGCAGCTGCACGCCCGCGCCCGCCGCGGCGCCGTGTGCCGGCCACCGTGCGGCCACACGGCGTGGCCCCTGCGCGGCCACAAGTGAAGGTCGACACTCACGGCTGGTCCAGTGCAGCGCGGGCGGGCCGGGCGGCGCGGCGCGGGCGGCGCGCGGCGGGTGCGGCGCGGCCAGCAGCTGCACGCCCGCGCCCCGCCGCGGCGCCGTGTGCCGGCCACCGTGCGGCCACACGGCGTGGCCCCTGCGCGGCCACAAGTGAAGGTCGACACTCACGGCTGGTCCAGTGCAGCGCGGGCGGGCCGGGCGGCGCGGCGCGGGCGGCGCGCGGCGGGTGCGGCGCGGCCAGCAGCTGCACGCCCGCGCCCCGCCGCGGCGCCGTGTGCCCGTCCACCAGCGCCAGCCACACGTTCTTGGCCTTCACCGCCGCCGGGCCCGACATCCTGCCGAGGACGGCTCACGTTCAAATCGAGAATCGGACTGATTAGTTATTTTTTTGTTTATACAAGACCGACCAGCGTTTGAGCTAAGTCACACCTGATGGTAAGTGTCGACGAGGTCGAGGGTGTAGCACGCTGGTTCAGTAACAGCCTATTCCTTAGCAGTCCCCATTAGGAATGTAGAAGTGAATCGAATAATCACAACGTAAGGATCAAACCGTTCCCCTCGCCTGGACGTTCGGTTGTGAAACTGAGAGAGCCGAATTAAATCGTGCAATTCCTGTGCACACACACACTTTATTTAACACACAAACAAAAATGTTTTGAGTTCCTCATACTTCCAAGCAAATTACTTCCATCGCACGTCCGTGCTCCACTTGTAAGTCACTAAGAAACGCCCAGGTTTGTCAATGAGTATCGCCCAATGTCAAAATCACATTTATGGGAGGCATATGTCCAGCAGTGTACGTCTTACGGCTGAAAAGATGATGATGAGTGAGATGTCAATGATGTAAGCTTAAAACAATTTGAACTGTGTCTCACTTGTATCCAAACGTGATATCGATCCAGTGGTGCAGGTTGTCAGAGACGTGGGCGCTCTCCAGGGCTTCCCTGTGCTTCGTGATGAAGTCCTCGGCGCACGTGGCCCACGATGGTATGCCCAGGTCCTGCCGGCGTCACTCACCGTTATAGGTTACTTATATAACTAGACTATAGGGAGGGTTTCAAAGTACGAGAGGGGAACACACTTTGCTACCGAGTGAAACACACAACTTTTCACTGCGAGGAAAAAATTAACACTAAAACTTTTAAAATGTATTCAAAATTATTGGCACCCATCATTTGTCAATGAAAATCATTAAATAAAAGAACATCAAACCAGCTAACGTCATAAAAACACTCGATAAGTAATAAACAATTTGGATGAATTTACGTTGCACTCTTGTGAATAAAACAGTTCTTTCCGAGCCAGCTCGGCATATTGTTAAGGTTGCCAGCGCTGGTCTTCCGATGAAACTGTGGGTTACGGAAACCGGCGTACCGGTAAGTCCTCATGTATACTCCGGAAGACGGCCGGTTCCGTGTAGAACTCCGGTATGCACTCGTCGGGGGTCCACTCCTGCATGCGCTGGATGGACGCCGGGTACTCCGCCGGCACCCACTTGTTGCGGACATGCTTGCAGAGGATCTCCTTCGGTGTTCTGTCAACAAGTTCAGAACATAATTGTTAGAAATGAAGGATAATGGATAAATCAACAGCCTCGGGTAAGACTCACGAGTCCGGGATACATGCCACACTTTGTTTAAAATTTATAAATGATATTTGGTACATTGTTTTTTGTTTAAATGAAGATTGTCAAAAAGGCTCATTTCTATACCTAGATATTTTTCTAGCACGAACGGTTTCTTGTAAGTGATTGACAAAATAAAAACATCGACAGTCCTGTTATCGATAAGTACCACTTCAACGTCATACAGGTCAACAAGACTAATATTAGGTAATAGGGTTAAA
Organism: Grapholita molesta; assembly: GCA_022674325.2. Classification (NCBI taxonomy): domain Eukaryota; kingdom Metazoa; phylum Arthropoda; class Insecta; order Lepidoptera; family Tortricidae; genus Grapholita; species Grapholita molesta. The sequence continues at coordinate 2,359,962 of CP053127.2, forward strand.
AGTAAATAAAAATAACAAAACTATCTATTTATTTATATTTTACATACTTCAGAAAACAATTTTGAACTATTAATTGCAAATAAAAAAATAAGTTGGATCAAGTGTACGGATTACGTTCAATTTGTTCAAGATCGATGTCACGCGGCGTCTAGGTATGCAGAATGTGTGTACGTATTGTTGTTGAATTACTATGTACTTACTTATCGATAACAGGATTGTCGATATTTTGATTGTGGCAAGCACAAAGCAAATGTCGTTCCTGCTAGAAAAATATCTAGGTATACTCATTTCTTTATCTCAGCAGGGGTTATTTATCTAAGAAAAGAGTAACGATGCTCCCATAGTAGCTGTTTCGGGACAAACTTGTTAAAAATTCTAACTTAAAATTTTGCACCATCATCCACCCATACTAATATTATAAATGCGTAAGTGTGTCTGTTTGTATTCCCGTCTTTTACTGCAAACGGAGCGACGAATTGACGTGATTTTTTAAATGGAGGTAGTCGAAGGGATGGAGAGTGACATAGGCTACTTTTTCCAGCGGGAAAACATCTCATTCCAACGGGAATAACTCAATATGTTACATTTTCCTCTAACCATGCGGATGAAGCCGCGGGCATCTAGTTTCTCTATAATATGGAAATACGTAATCTTTATAATTACACAGGAAGATCTTGACTGTATATATGTAAGTTTCAAGAATTTCACCTCAGTCTCTAGAATCAATTATTAACTTAATTTCATCCCACCAACGAAAAGTCAATTTCATCCCACCAATTTGATTTATGGGCCACTTCGTTCCTTGTCACAGTGAAAATCTATATGAAAGACGCAAAAAATCTCTTATTAACGTCACTGTGACAAGGTTCGAAGTGGCCCATAAACAGAGCCCGGAAAATCCATAGCAAAACAAAAGACTGTCGCAATCAAACTAGTATTAGAAACATTTTTTTATCGATATCGAGTTTATCCATGTCTTATGGAATACAAATTTTCTGAAGTGTCTATTATTTTCAATGAGCTCTTTGTCACCCAACTACGGCCAAGCCAAAAGGGAAGGGTTATAACTTAATATGAAATATAAGTAAGATTGATAATATAAGTTACGTTGCGTTTTAGATGAATCAACACATATAAAACAAACCCTTAACTTACCACTTATTTTGCGTTTCGCGTGAATGATTATAAAATAATGTAGCTAAACATATCGGTATGATTTTTTTGACAAAACTTACTTGATATCGATAAAAAAATGTTTCTATCACTAGTTTGATTGCGACAGTCTTTTGTTTTGCTATGAATTTTCCGGGCTCTGCCCATAAATCAAATTAGCTGACTGTACCTCCTAGCCAGGTAGACGTAACAGGTGATGTCGGAGAGCGCGTCCGTGACGTGGTGTGGCGTCTGCTCGGCGCACGTCACGTCGTACGTCAGGTCCAGCTGCCGGTCGCCCTTGTTCAGCCGGTACTTGGACTTGCTCAGGTCGCGCCAGTTCTTGCCTTCAAGTTAAGGACAATCACATAAATCAAGGGCTTCCACACGTGGACATAGGCCAGCAAGGTTCAATGGCATGCTTACACCTACCCCCCAAAATCCATTAAAAATATGAATAATTTAGCGACTTTCAAAACGAAAATGTAATCCTTTTTTTATTTTTTTATTATAGCCTTTATTTGGAAAAAATAACAAAATAAATTCTTATAAATTACAGTAACCAGACTATGAATTATATTTCCGTGTGTCTTCTGGCAAAGGCCTCCCCCAGACGTCTCCACTCTTCCCTGTCCCTACCCACTCTGGTCCAAGTTCTACCAGCTATATTTACAATTTCAAATGTAATCCTGTTACTTACCACATCTAGATGAGAAATCCGTGACCCATGGCACCATAAAGTGAGCCTGTGGATCATTGGCCGATCTCCCTGCCAGGGTGTTCAGATGCAGCAGATAGTCAAGGTTGGATATCCGTCCTCGCACCCACAACATGCACAGCTTTTCAAACTGCACCACCTCATTCCTACCCCACTCTTCCCCCCACTTCCCCTGACTTGAAGCTGGAGTGACTTGCTTACTCCTGTTCTGCTCAAAGATTAAAGAAGCATCCAGGGTCTGAATGTTATTTGTGACAGCTGGCAGTATCTGCAGCCACATATTTTCTGTCAAGTAAATATCTTGCAATGAAAGTGTGCCAAGACTAAGCCCTCGGTCACTCATTGCTTTGAAAACATTAAGTATTTGATACACTAAGAACATTCCCCGGCCATAATTCATGTCTATAAGATTAGGGCTAAAATTCAAACAGTCTAGCAAGTTATTTTCATAGTGGCCTCTGTATATTACGTAGTAGTTATTGTCAGTCTCTAATATGAACATAGCTGCTAATAAATTGACATGGGTTTCATAAGATTTTGAGACGTGTTTGTTAGGAATGATTTCTTTGTACTCTGTGATCCTGCCGGAGCCATCGCTTTTTATCCTGATTATGTTGCAGCCGTACAGGCGCAGCAATACCTCTGACAGTAGTTGGTCATGCTCCAGTAAATTTACAACAGCACTCTCTTTCATACTCTCATTGTTCTGACAATACTTCTTATATGATTCCTTCCATAGATTTCTATGGTTGTTCTGTGAGACATACTGGAGTAACTGCGAGAAAGTTAGAGGAGTTTCGGGGCTCGTTTCGTGAAGTTTGTACCGGGGAAGGGGCAGTACCTTGCACACCTTTTTATTTAATACCTACAAAAGAAAGAGGCGTTAATCGTTGCTCATACTATACATTTACTCGTTGTTATATGTACTGAATAGTTACATACCCTAATGAATATAGTCCGCCAAGGGTAAGGAACACTTTCACCAGCTTGTAATGCGAAATCTACATTGTTCACTGTGTTATCTACTTCTAAGTTCTTCAGCCATTTTTTAATCCAACTACTATGTACGACAACACTAAACAAATTGGCCGAGGCAGTAGTGAATATGTTCTTATTGCTTATGCCTAATTCCTTAATAATATTATCCATCTCTATAAACTAAAATCTTTTGTTTTGTTTTCTTTAGGGAGGTTAACGAATTTGACATTTCACATTTGTTTTTGACAGATCGATTAGATATATGAATATGGCAACACTCTGTAGTAGTATTTACTGTGAAAATATTCGAGGCATAATATTCATCCAATTTCCATGTATTTCAGTTATTTATCCACGTAATGGTTTAAAATACTTAAAATGTTCGTCAAATGTAATGTATGTATGTACATATATGCGTATGCGCAGTGATTACAACAACTGATAGATGGCGTTGATGACATAATGATAATAAAGCGTAACTTATACAAATTGAAAATAAACGTATTTTAATTTTCCAACTTAATTCTAGATTCCTTTACCGTGTAATCAATTTAACAATCATTGCAGTTCATCATTTGAGGGGTCCACAGTTTGGATCTATATCGGAATCCGTAAAGTTTATCTTATTTTTGCATTCCTTAGTACTGTTTGTTATAGTGATCATTTCTCCTAACACTCATATGCCCTATTTTCAGATTCCCTAATATCACAAGGAGATTTTATTCGCCCTAATATCAGTTGCCACCGGGTGGCACACTTAAAAATGTACAATTCATGACTTTACAAAGTCATTAGTAATTTTGTATATTTTAATTTAATATGAATGTTACTTTTTAGAAAGATAAAAACTTTTGACTTGTGAGGCTCAACAGCTCAGTGCCACTAGTAAGAACTTTATTTGGTATGGTAATGGTTTAAAGAATACACAAAAACACAATATGTTATAACATACGCTTAATTTATTTATACAATAGAATTAATAGATAATAGTACTTGTACTATCAAAAATATTTTATTAATAAACAGTCTAAAAAATATACTGTTAATCAAAATACAGGAATGTTTATATTGAATGTTATTAATGATTATTATTGGCAACAAATAGCACCTAATCTGGAGGAACAATTATCACAGCTAAAAGTGTTTAGCTATTACTTAACAAGGTAACTGGTCAGAGACAAACACCACAAAACCTTTTTATGTATAACACTTTATCCTAATGATATCTTACACTATATATATTATTTCTCACGATCTTAACATAATATAATACACATTCACTACGGGCATGGGGTGCCAAGTGAATGTGCTAATATAAGTTTCATTCATCACCTCCAGAGATTCTTTTCATGTAGCATTTCCAAAGAGCATCTTTGTACACAATAGCCTGTGTCTCAGGGTTCTTTGCAGCCACAATTCCTCTACCCACAACTGCTATATCAGCCCCTTTTTCCAAAACAACTTTTTCCGGTGTATTGTAAATCTGTCCAAGACTATCTCCGGTGGTATCAAGCTGAACTCCAGGTGTCAACTGAATCAGACCTGGATCTTTGAATGTTTCTTTATTCTGACAGACAAAGCCTGTTATCAGATCACGATATTTAGCGGACATTTCTACTGTTGTTTTGGTATAGTCTGGTGTGATGAGGTTACCCTGAAAATAATGTATTTGTTTAGAACTTTACTGTTTCTGTTCACAAATTTCCAAACATGATTTCAAAAAAATACCACAATATACATACCTCACTACTCATTTCAGCAAGTAAGAACACACCCCTACTGACTCCATTTGTAGAGCCATTTAAAGCTTTTAGAATACCTTCCCCAGGTAATGAATGTACTGTGACACAGTCTGCCCACTCCCCTATTTTATACAACCCTTTCAGATACTGCAAAGACACTGTGTTGCCAATATCGGCATATTTTCTGTCTTCCAAAATTAAAAAGTTAAATCTTTGAGCCAGCTGCTTGAGTTGTTTCACAAAATCAGAATTGAAATCTTCAATGATATCTATGTGGGTCTTAACTAAACACACATGCTCTCCAACTTTTTCTAGCAGATCTAGTATTTTCGCAGTAGATGTCAAATCTACTGAGATACAGAGGTTGGTTCTCTTCTGCGCTATTATTTGAAATAGCTGTTTTGCAATCTGATTTGTGGCAAGTTCAGCCCTCTTTTCATAAGACAGAGCTGTTCTGTCCACAGGTTCTTCTGAAAATAGAATGAATATAGCTTATTTGAATGTTGCTATATAAATAAAAAATCTCTCCCTTCATCTCTTTTAAAATACAATGTGCTATTCCATCTTACGAAGTCACATAGGGTAAATTGCCAGTAACTAGTCACTTTTTGATAACTGGCCACCTTATACTGAAAATGAAATCTGTTTACCCACAAATATAACACATTTTCTATGAGTGGGAAACTTAAAATAGACCAATTGCAGTGCTGTTTGCTCCCACCCACCCCTTTCTAATTCTTAACCTCATAAGGCCCAATCCATTTTTAGGACAAGTGGAATTACAACCTATACCCTAAAAACATCACATTTAAAGTTTCAGCTTCCAGAAACAGGTCAAATTTTGTTTAAGCAAGTTCATTTTGTGGGCCATTACGACTACATCTCTTATGTCCTAAAAATAGGCCCTTAGACCTTACAAGGTAACAACTTAAGAGAAAAAAAGATTCAACAAAAGAATATACATACTTGTAACTGGTGCTTTAGTGCTTTTAAAATATTCCTTTACATTCTCTGCAGTTTCAACAGTAATTTTGCTCTTCTTTACAAGAATGTCAATAAATTGTGTCATGGTAAATAAAGCTTTAATTTTTACACCATTTGTTTCAAGATTTTGGCGGCCGCCCTGCTCTCTGTCCAATATAATAACAGCTTCTTCAGCTTTCAGACCTTCTTTATACAGATCTTTAACAGTCTCCAGTACACTGGAACCTGAAGTCACTACATCTTCAATAATAAGGCAGGTTTCTCCAGTTTTGTAATGTCCTTCAATCATTTTCTTAGTACCATAACCTTTAGCTTCCTTGCGCCTCATGAGCATGGGTTTCTTAGCCTGGATACTCAGCAGTGTAGCCACTGGTAGAGCTGTGTAGGGCACGCCACATAAATGGTGACAATTACTGTCCTTTACAGCAAATTCATACAGTAAAGTTGATATCAACTCCTGTAAAATGGAAAGAGAGGAACCTTAAGAAGCTATAACATTGCAGACACACTATTCAAAAGTCTACAAAACAGATAAACGGCCGAAAAACCACTATGTTTACTATATTTTCATTTCATTTGTTTAATTCAAAAACAATTTACATTGTGTGTGACCTAACATAAATAAATTGTAATATACAAAAATCAAAACTAAAGATTATGAAGCTAAACATTATGTTGTAATAAACAATATACTTTGCAGAGCCATTAATTAACTATTAATACATAATAAACCAACCATTAATTAAATCAATTTAATTAATTAAATAAAAAAATTGGGACAATCTTACACAAATCAACCTAGTCATAAGGCTTGTGTTGTAGGTACAAATACTTAAATACGTAGAAAACACCTGTCACTCAGGAACATATATCTGTACTCATCACACAAAGCCCTGACTGGGATTCGAACCCAGGACCATCAGCTTCATAGGCAGGGTCACTACAAATTTGAATACCTACAGTCCAAACTAAGTTACCAAGGAAGAAACCATTAACAAAGTCCATGGTATATTAACTGAAGATGTGAGGACAGAAGTAGAATTGTGAGGCTACTTTCAAGAATGTTTGCCACTATTAAAGCATAATCTGAAGGACTTATTTATACTTTACAGTACCATGGACAAAACGAGGATCCAGCACTATACATACCCCCGAAATAAAACATTACTGGAAATGTCACAGTGACTTGTCACAGTGAAAGTGCGACAAAAAAGCAAGCATGGTTACACATACAACCAATTCCACAAGTACAATTTTTTGGTATATGCAAGAAAGTTTGCCGTTTCCGAAGACATATTTTTTGGAGGGCTTGCAAAAGTTGGATACGCGTTGGAAAAAATCAAAACTTATAAAGGGGACTTTGAAAAATATAAACCATTTTTTTCATGGATATTAGGCTCACTACTTATCATACCACCCTCATAAATATATTGACTTATATTAGGTTCCAAATGGACAATTACCATCACGTCGGGATAACTGACTATAACCCTCAAGTCAAAGTACACCGGAGTTTTTATCCCACTCTTGGTCATGAAGTCGCCGAATTTCACAGCATCCACACTAAATAGCTTCACGGCTAATTCTTCGAGTTTATTTTCATAAGTCATCTTGGGTTCCTTGATTTATAAAATTGTTTTAAATTAAATAGCCAGAAACAGGCCACAAGCGGCAACAGCAACACGTGAATCGTGAAATTAAATTGTCAGTTTGACTGTCGCTTATACGCGGCCTATGACCAAGGAATCTATGGACTTGGCATATTGTTCTATATATTCAATCAGTTATGCAGATATCATGCATTTCGACATAGAATTCTGAAAAATATAGTTGTCTCTTTTTTCTAAAGCTTTATTTTCAGTTATTTAAAAGAGACAACAATACGCCGGTGGGTTTCAAATTTGGCAACACTTGTCATTGTCGGACGTCTAAATGCCTAAATGCGGCCGGGAGCCATTTTATGTTCCACTCAGTTAATAGTAATTGAACTGTCAAAACACCGTGGTTGTTTTAAAAAATAAATGATATCTCGCGTTTTACGGAATTTTGCTGTGAAAAAACTTTAAAATGAAGTGAAGAAACATTTTATAATAATGCCAAAGTGTAGTGTAGTGGGCTGTGGTATAACAAAAACCAAAAACCAAGGATCTTTATCATTGCACCGGTATGTAACATTTATTTATTGAAATATTGGTTACTATCAACATTATTGAGTGTTTAAAGTACAAATTGCAATATTATTATTGTAAAGATTAAGATGTGTTACGTATTAATGTAATCTTTAGCTAATTTATGGATATTTTTACATCTAATATGTCGATCAGTAGATGGCTAGTGTTGTTCTATAAATATCGATATCTCTTATTTAAGTCGGCAATTCCTTAACTTTTTAAATTTCTGTTATACTATTCCTTATTGTATTGGTCTAAAAGAAGCAATAAATTCCAAGCTCTCGCCACAAACGGATGTACTGAAAGATGAATGTTGATCATTTTAAGATATAATATACAAGTTACAAGCAAGGAAAGGTTTTGTAAATTGATTTAAAACTGCATCTTAACATTTTTTTTTATCTTTTCAGCCTACCAAGAAGCGACTTTAAAACGAAGAAGTGGTTGGAAGCAATCGGTACAGAAAATATCCGGCCTAATTTGACAGATATTTTTATCTGCTCCTTGCATTTCCATGAAGATTCATTCAATAAAACCCTGGGTGTTATTCGATTGCGAGATGACGCAGTGCCATCATTAAAACCATCACGCACCAGATAAGATCAAACATCAAGTATAGGAAGATACCTACGTACTTTACTTTTTAGTAAAAATCTAATAAAGCTATTTAAGTAATCACTAATTTGTTTCATTCTATATGTGATGAAAGTAACCCCACGTAATAAAAATATAAATAACTTAAAAAGTACTGAACCGATTTTTGTGTTTCTATTTTTATGGTTTACTTTACATAATGAGAGTAAAAGCAGTGGTTTCAAAGTAACCCCATTTTCAATGTAACTTTGATCTAATGTAACGTTTTAATTTTTTCTGAAAAAACAGTGCTATTTCTTTTCCTGCGAAGATAAAAACGAGAAAAAACCGATTACCTATTATAATTTTTTTCATATTTTTGAGTTTATTAGGATCGCCAAAAGAGATGTCAAACTCTAAAATTGATCATAGTAACCTCGGGTTACAGTTTTTATATAAAACATGAATATAACTTAATACTAACTAATTTAAACTATTTTTTACATATTATCTTCTAAAAGTCCTCTAAAAGATAGGACTTTAAGCTTAGTCTTTAATATTTTTAAACACAAAACTATCGTGAGATAAATATATTTGTATAGAAGGGGGTAACTCACGTTTTATAAGTCGAATATAAATAAAAACTTTAAACTAAATGCACATACATAAATACAAGTCTTTAAACGTCGTAGCAAGTTTTTGATTCATCGATTAAATTTGTAACATTAGGGCAGCACTAGAATAACTGTCAAGACGCCATTTATTGTTCCAGGCTGGCACGTTTTTCTTGTAGGTATTTCACCTCCTTAGGATTCTTTACTCATTGTACGCGGCATGTCATGTTGACAGCGGCTGGTGGTCCGAATGCCACTGACGCTCTAACTGTCTGAATCAAAACACCATTTTCATGACCTTGGCGCGCTTACTGATTCGGACTAACTATCAGACATATGATGGTTTGAGCGTGATCCGGACCACGGCTTGGTCGACGTGACACTGACATTGACAGTGACACAATACGTAATGCTGCCAAGTGCCAAAAATATTATTTGCAATTTTTGGCTCACGACATGAACCATTCATCATTATCTGTCATTCAGTCATGCGCGTTCCATTCATTCATTCCGTTCAGTTGTTTTGTTGTGGGTGAAAAGTGATGTTGTGTTGTGTTTGTGATGTTATTTTATTATATTGGGGCTAATTAATAACTGCAAAATACTAGCATATGGATGCCTACTACTGATTAAAGCGGTAAGATTGCCATATTGAATATTTAGAATAATTACTTATATAAATCTAAATTACAATACAATATTAAATAAATAAAAACTAAACTTTTTGCGCTGGAAATTTTTTACATCGCCCTTTTAAAAGATTTCTTAAATCTTATTATGGTAATCTTCAGTATTATTATTACTTCCACACATCGCCTCCGTGTTTTAGAAACCCAGGTAGATTTTGAATCAATGCAAGGGTAAGGATTGCCCACCCTCCCCGACGGTCCGAAGTGGGGAGGGGTCCCCTCCAATAAGGGAAGCTAGGGACAAAGGGTAGTCACCCCTATACGGAGGGGAGCCGGAGCTGTGGCGATGCTCGTTGGTAGGAATTAGAAGGGGGAGCCACATTTCGAGTTCTTTTTTCGAGCCGACGTAACGGTTCGGCGCAAGAAAGTTTTGTTACTTTTAAAAGTAGTTTCAAGGTCTTGCGTGTTTTCAGAAGTCCTGGGAACCCATATTTTGGCACTATGGCACAAATGGAAGGTGAGTCCTGTTTTACAACTGTCAGCTCATGGAGCTATTTTAATTTGTATTTACCCTCTTTGAATTGTTAGAAGCACCTAAGATGTAGGTTATGTTATCATACTTATTATTGTGGTATATTTATTATAATTATTTCTATAAACATCATTCTACACTACAACCTAGTTCCACAATATGCTCAATAAGGCTCAAGTTCTGTGTTCAAAATGGTATAGGAGATGAACAACTAGCATGAAACTTATACCATTTTTCACTAGGACCTCAGAGTTGTAGTTGGAGTTGGTATCACAAATATTTAACATCACATCACATTATTATTGCATAAACATTTGGCTATCTTAGAACTTTTTGTTTACTACATGTAAGTCCTATTTTTTTTTTTTATATAATTTACAAGCATTGCAAAAACTACTATATTAAATCTAAAAAAGGCCCTTTGACCTTTACCAAGGATGCTGGTGGCTTTGTGGTGGTATGATTAGATAGATTTCTGCAGTTGTGAGCACTGGGTCCCCATGGAGCTAGCGCTTCTACCCCAAGATCATATAACAATGATTATGTTATGATTATACCTAGATATTTTTCTAGCACGAACGGTTTCTTGTAAGTGATTGACAAAATAAAAACATCGACAGTCCTGTTATCGATAAGTACCACTTCAACGTCATACAGGTCAACAAGACTAATATTAGGTAATAGGGTTAAAAGTAAATAAAAATAACAAAACTATCTATTTATTTATATTTTACATACTTCAGAAAACAATTTTGAACTATTAATTGCAAATAAAAAAATAAGTTGGATCAAGTGTACGGATTACGTTCAATTTGTTCAAGATCGATGTCACGCGGCGTCTAGGTATGCAGAATGTGTGTACGTATTGTTGTTGAATTACTATGTACTTACTTATCGATAACAGGATTGTCGATATTTTGATTGTGGCAAGCACAAAGCAAATGTCGTTCCTGCTAGAAAAATATCTAGGTATAGTTATGATTTTCTTCTATCAAAGACCTAAACAGGTCTTCTACTCCATGTAATTTTGAATTTAAATTTTGACTGATCAAATTTACATTTTACTTGGCAGATATTCTTCTCTGGGCAGTTAGAAGTTATTGAATATTATATTTATAGTTTTATAAAGCAAGCTTTTATTTAACAATTTTATATAACATGAATTATGTATACATGTTTTTTTTATGTAGAATTTTAATTTTGTGATTATATCTATATATTATTCTAGTGTTGCTGATTGCTGTATAAATAATTTGTTTTTATTGTGTATATTTTAGAAGGTATTAAATAACATACAATACAATATTCTATAAAATAAAATAAAATAAAGTAAATAAAAATATTCATATTATTGCCTCCTTTTTAGACAGCCAAGTGCAAAAATATGTACCAAATGAATCCCTTCATAAATATGTCATACAACCTTATTTACTGTACAATAGTTGCTCAGTACATATTTTTGAGACTTTGTTAGTGAACCAATTTTTACACTTGACTGTACTATCAGTACAATACAATAAATTAAGAAAATAGTTTTTTTTTTCCACCAAAACAGTACTAACAAAACTAATGCATTCAGATTCCGAGTATGTGGATGCCACAGAGCTCAACATAAAACGCAGCCTCCTGGCCCGGAGCAAGCGGGCCATCATAGTGCGCAACCCAAATGGCAACACGGAGTACCGCTGTGTGGAGTGCCCCATGGGGTTCAATGATAAGGCCGACATGGAGCAGCATTTGAGTGTCCATAATCAGGACTATCGGTTTCTTTGTGGAATCTGTGGGACTGCGTAAGTTGCTTAGATTTAATCCATAATTATAAATGCCTGTTACTTCTTCACGCTTAAATCTCTGAACTGGATGAAATTTGGTAAAGAGTGTGTTTGAGCTACGAGAAAGGACATACGATATTTTTTATCCAGTAACTATACTTTAAAGACGGGCATGGCTGGCCGCTGAAGTGAAGAAAAGCTAGTTTTATTATAAGTCAAGTATTGCTCGACATGTTTCGCTCCGTAAAGAGGAGTCTTTGTCGGTCAGTCAACGCGAACAGCTCATGATTATGCTCCGCGTCATGGAGCAAAATCTTCATCATTTTCCTCGCGTATTTCCGGCATTTTGCCACTACTCCTGGGAGCCTGGGGTTAATATGGTTGAATGTCACGATAGTTTTGTTTAGATTTATGTTTAAAGTACATGTTTCTGGCTAGCATATCATTACAAAAACTGTTATATCCGTATTATTTTGGAGGGTAGTTACCATAGTCCCCACGCTTGGTAGGTGGGTTGGTGACCGCACTAGATTTAAATTAGGTTTCGCCAGATACTGCTGCCCATCCGTCAGTTTTGCCCGTTTGTCGACTCTTACGACACCCACAGGAGGAGATGAGGTGGTGCTATTAGCCGGCACCACATGGCAATTTAGTACAATATCATTTGTATTTTTAGACTGAAACGGAAGGAGCACTTGGACCGCCATACCCTGGAGCATAAGGAAGTGAGACCTCACATCTGCCCAGACTGCGGGAAGGGCTTCAAGAGGAAAGAGCACCTCAACATACACCGTACCATACATAGCGGGGAGAAGAACCACATATGCCCCCTCTGTGATAAATGTAAGTTTTTTTATTTTATGCAACGGCAGTGGCAAACAAGCATGCGGCCCGCCTGATGGTAAGCAGTTACCGTAGCCTATGGACGCCTGAATCTTCAGAGGATTCGCATGGGCGTTGCCTACCCTACACTCCTTTTTTGAAGAACCTCATAGTGGTAGTCGCTAGGCTGAGAGTTCATTCCACAGTCGGAACGGGAGGAAATTCATCTAATTACTAGTTTCTATTCTGTAGTAATTTCTGTTGTAATTGTAGCCCTGTAGGCTTAGCACAAAAGGGGCTAGATTACGCGTCTCTCTTTATATAATAAAGTTAGAAAAGGGAGGGTAGTCTTTCTAGTCGTGATATACTCTCGCTAGGCCTCCTGAATACCTGAAAGTTTTGTTAAGTAAAAACTTTTCACCTCACTAAACTCGGAAAGCCTTTATAGTTTAGCCATGTTCGTCTGTCCGTCCGCAGCTTATTGTGTGGGGTATCATTAGATAGGTCCTTAAAATTAATCGTTTCGCAAATAATGTAAAGGCTTTAAACTCGGAAAGCCTTTATAGTTTAGCCATGTTCGTCTGTCCGTCCGCAGCTTATTGTGTGGGGTATCATTAGATAAGTCCTTAAAATTAATCGTTTCGCAAATAATGTACTAAACATGGCTAAACTATAAAGGCTTTAAACTCGGAAAGCCTTTATAGTTTAGCCATGTTCGTCTGTCCGTCCGCAGCTTATTGTGTGGGGTATCATTAGATAGGTCCTTAAAATTAATCGTTTCGCAAATAATGTACTAAACATGGCTAAACTATAAAGGCTTTAAACTCGGAAAGCCTTTATAGTTTAGCCATGTTCGTCTGTCCGTCCGCAGCTTATTGTGTGGGGTATCATTAGATAGGTCCTTAAAATTAATCGTTTCGCAAATAATGTACTAAACGTGGCTAAACTATAAAGGCTTTAAACTCGGAAAGCCTTTATAGTTTAGCCATGTTCGTCTGTCCGTCCGCAGCTTATTGTGTGGGGTATCATTAGATAAGTCCTTAAAATTAATCGTTTCGCAAATAATGTACTAAACATGGCTAAACTATAAAGGCTTTAAACTCGGAAAGCCTTTATAGTTTAGCCATGTTCGTCTGTCCGTCCGCAGCTTATTGTGTGGGGTATCATTAGATAGGTCCTTAAAATTAATCGTTTCGCAAATAATGTACTAAACATGGCTAAACTATAAAGGCTTTAAACTCGGAAAGCCTTTATAGTTTAGCCATGTTCGTCTGTCCGTCCGCAGCTTATGGTGTGGGGTATCATTAGATAGGTCCTTAAAATTAATCGTTTCGCAAATAATGTACTAATAATGTAATAATGTAATAATGTACTATAGTTTAGCCATGTTCGTCTGTCCGTCCGCAGCTTATTGTGTGGGGTATCATTAGATAGGTCCTTAAAATGAATCGTGTCGCAAATAATGTACTACAAAGTAAAAAAAAATGTGCTCCCTCTAACTTTTGAACGTGTGTCCAAAAAAATCGGGAATAAATCGTGGATGTTTTAGATTCAAGTTTTTCCTTGTGAAACCTCCTCCTCCTACCGCAATGTGAAAAATTTTGTGTTTCACTCGGCATCAAAGTGTTTCCGTCTCGTACTTCGAAACCCTTCGAACGCCGAAGATTCCAAAAATATAAAAAACAAATATACATAAAATTTTATAAAAACCTCTTAATGAGAAAAGAAAAACGAACATTAAAAATTCAATTAAGTACCTGCAAACGGCTGAACTGATTTTCATAAAACCTAAGATCCACCGCTAGAAAACCTGGACCCTAAATACAAACGAATGCATCAGAATTGCTCGACACATATACTATGGTGCTACATACAGACGCGCAAAGCGGTCGAATTTCTGACACCCTTTTGCGTCGGGGATTAATTGGACTATTGTATTGTATATATACACAATTTAACATATTCAGCTACGACGACACGTCTGTGATCTTATTAAACCTTCTCCAATGCCAGTGACACAACGTATGCGATCAAACATTATTGAATTCCTATGCCAGAAACTCGTATTTGTGTTTAAGAAGATAGTTTTCCTATGCCGGTAATATGTGTGTTCTGATGAATTAACTGGCCAACGCCGACGACACAACAGTTGTGTTAAAAACGTTCCAGTGGCGATGGCGGCGCGTTTATAAAAGCCGATTCCCGCCGGCTTGATTAATTTTACTGCAGTTCAACGGTTTTCCTTGGGCTCAAGAAGACAACGCTAAAAATATCGGCTCCGTCTTGCCTATGAAAAAAATTGACACGCCGCCACTGAAACGTTCGTATACCTATCCCACTGGCACTGGAGTAAAAACTTGACGTATGACAGCCAAGGGCGGATCCACCATTGAAAGTACGATGGGTATACCCGCAACCATAATATACTTGTGACGGCATACTTACGATTACTAAGACAGCGTAAAGATCTACCCAGTCTACTGTAGTTTAGTTACCACAACCTCTTTTGAGGATTAGATCCGCGCCTGTAACCTTACCATTAGTTGTGACATTGACGTTTTCGATAACGAGTATCGAGTTTACTAATGTAATAGTACAAGCGAGATGCACAGATAGTAAACTCGATACTCGTTATCGAAAACCTCAAAGTCACAACTCATGGTAAGGGTACTGATGACAGCAGCATAGGAATAAAAATTTCGTATAATGCTAGTGACATGCTCTGAGTGATTGAGATAATTTCTACCTATTGTAAGCATTTGTAAAACAGTAACGGGGGCGAACGTGTTAAACCAAAATCTGTTCTTCTCCTGAGTTTTCCCTACCCCTTTTCCGATGATACTATTCATACGGTAAACTAAATGTAAAGATGGTTAATTGACCCTGATGACGTCAGTTCTCGTAAGGTAGGGTGACCCAAATACGACTAAATAGGGAGATAATAATAAAATTGTAGGGTGTAACGCGTGTTACATAGGTAGGTAATTCGTGGACGGTATTTTACCATTTACGACTGATATATAATGTCACGGTGCACAGACAATGATATGATTTTGAAACAAAAATAAATAAATATTTCCGGGACAATAATACACAAATCGACCTAATCCTACGGTAAGCTCAGTAAGGCTTGTGTTGTAGGTACTAGACGACGATATATAATAATAGATAGATACATATAAATACATAAATACGTAGAAAACAACCATGACTCAGGAACAAATATCTGTGCTTACGCACAAATAAATGCCCTGGCTGGGATTCGAACCCAGGACCCTCAGCTTCATAGGCAGGGTCACTACCCACTAGGCCAGACCGGTCGTCAAAACACTAAAACACTGGTTCTCAAATGGCCAAGTATATGTAAATACGTTGAATACTGGCCGTGTGGTGCCGGCTGACTAGAATAGCACCACCCCATCTCCTCCCGCGGGTGTCGTAAGAAGCGACAAAGGGAAAAAACCGACGGATGGGCAGCAGCGTCCGTCGCAACCCAATCTACAGCTACTGCGGTCGCCAACCCGCCTGCCAAGCGTGGCGACTATGGCAATTACCTCTCAAGATGATACAAATCATATTTGGGGGAGGCTTATGTCCAGCAGTGGACGATTTATGCCTGAAATGTATGTAATGTATGTATGTAAATACGTCTTACTACGTTTTACTAAAACGTACCTTCTCTTCCAGCGTTCTACAGGAAAGATCATCTACAGAAGCACCTCCAGACACACAACAAAATGTTCACAGAACATAGCATATTCCCAGTCAGCGACCAGGAGCTGATGAGCATCAAACAGGAAGTCACGGAGGAGGAGCAGCCAGACGACATGGTTGAGGTCAGATGAATTGCTATTTCGTTAATAAATTGAAATAGTTACCAAGGTCTACTGGCGTCTCTAGCAGGATTTGAACCCGCCCCTTAAGATACAATAGCAGCATACACAGCCTACTACAAGAGTCTACGCCACTTTTTTTTATACAGAACTGACCAGCGTTTGACCTCAGTCACACCTGATGGTAAGTGTCGACGAGGTCGAGGGTGTAGCACGCTGGTTCAGTAACAGCCTATTCACTCTTGACTTGAAAAGACCCAAATTATATCTGTCCACTTCTACCACAACACTATTAAAAAGCAGAAACAATTCCGAAAGCGATGCAAAATGTTTTAAAAAAATATAATAACTAGCTATTACCGTGGCTCCTCCCGCGTGGAATTCGGTCTCTGGCAGCAACTGTTGGGGAGGCCCGTTTTGGTTGAAATTAACCTGGCTGGTGTTTTAGTAAAGTTAGTAAAGTTTTCATAAAAATCCTTTCAAACTGCCACGTGATGCGCGAACAAAAGAAGGAAAACACAGGCAAAATTTCTAAAGACTGTTGGAACGTGTTCAGTTGTCGATTTCAAAATATCCCCAGGCATTTCTTTTTCGAATATCGTCCACTTAAAGACTCGACTCTTTTATGTATAGATGTTTAGATTTGATTTGTACCTAATATGTTCTTTTTCATCTCACTAGCTCGGAAAGAACAGCTTTGTTCTTTAAAAACAGATAGCAAACTTGCATTTTATTCACAAGAGTGCAAAGTAATATCATACAAATTATATTGTCTGTTGTTATGTTCTTTTATTTAATGTTTTTGAATTATGAATTTTGCGTAAATTTTTTCCTCGAGACAGTGAGGTGAAAAAGTAAATTTGTTTTCACTCGGTAGTAAAGTCTGTTCCCCTCTCGTGCTTTGAGAACCTCCCAATGCTCAAGATTTCACTCTTTGAACCTTCGCTAGCTCGGGTCTCAATATTAGCTCGAGAAGGTAAACACTAACTTTGCTCTCTTGTATAACAAATAACGATCATGTCTATATTTAGCCTTCAAGCGATAGAAAAGTGATTATTGTTTTAATCTAGGGAATTTTCCTCTTCAAAATATTTTCTTTCCTTTTCTTTCAAATGTCTTACATATATTAAGGTAGTAACAATTTCTAAAGTGTAGTAATTAGGTTACGAGTAACCTAATTACTACTTCCGCGGGTATCTAATACCCGCGGAAGAACAGCGTAAGACCAACACTTACGGCCTGTATCTATTTAGGTACAATCAGGCGGACTATACCATAAAACAAAAAGAACTATTTCACCTCACTCGCTCGGAAAACCTTTCTTTATAGCGCGAAATCTGCGTGGAAAAGCCTATTTTATCCGCTAGCGTGGAAAAGTCATTCGAATTTCGAAGCCGATGATTGTAATTCTCTGTGGTGCATGTAACTTTTTTTTAAGTATAAAACTCCTTCAACGCGTGACTGGGGCGCTACCGCGAAAAACGATGTTCGTAAATTTCGGACGATTGTCTCTGTCACTTTCATTGGAGTAAAAGAGAAAGATGCTCGCAATATACGAACTTCGACGTTCGCAGTACCGCGGTGAGTTCATAATAACCATAGATAATAACCAATCAGAAACATGTTTATGATTACAGATTTTTAACTTATTTATTTTTACCTACACTTCATTTTATGTCAAATAGGTTTTATTATATATACTAATAGTATTTCAGTTAATTTACCTATTTTGACTAATTAATCCATTAAATAAAACACGATTTCAATGTTTATTTGATAAAGACATGCACCTTTGCACCTTTGCGCCTGGAGTGACGCGGGGCGGGTTATTTGACTAAATATGATTGTATTCGTTTTTTGTGTATTATTGTATTTTTTTATGTAATTAAATTGTGTAAGTTAGTTATAAATATTACAATGTTATTAATTACAATTTTTTATAAAGAAATTGAAATATAGGTTTACTTAACATTGTAATTTCTGAACGTAACCGAAAAAAATTTTTTTTAAAGTTTTAAGTTATCACAATTCACGTAAATTTGTCGGATTTGTCATGTGCTAAGCTCTTTGAACTCAACGTATGAACTATAAAAATTAATGATTCTAGTAGCGATGCCGATATGATTTCCCTGAAAAATCGCGCGATAAGTTTTGTTTTATTGTTTTTCTTACCGCTCGAATTTTCCTCGCTGTAGTGAGGTGAAAAGTTGTGTGTTCCGCATGACTGCAAAATTATTTCGCGTCTCGTGTCTTGAAAGCCTCGCTACGCTCAGGAATCTATCTTTGAACCATTCGCTTCGCTCATGGTTCAATCTTAGCTTCCTTCGCTTGCTCAGCTTTCAATTTCAACACTAGCGCCAAATAACCACTTTGCAGCCTTGCATAACAAATAACTATTTTGGCTCTAACCTACGAAACCTAAAAACGATTTGACCGAAAATCAAAGTGAACTCTCTAAAGCTGTTTTTACCATCTAGTTTTAGTTTGCCGCCAATGCCTTTTGCCGCCCCTCCCTGTCGGTGGGGGAAAAAACTCCCCTCGCACAAACTTGATACAACATGCTTTTATAAAATGGCGTATCTCCATATGACTTTAATATGACTTACGGCGTTTTGTTCATGTATACTACTGACTTGATCTAGTGTTGTTGCAAACGTAACTTCGATGTTTTTTTTTTTCTTTTCGAAGTAGAGTAATGGAAAGTTTGAAACCATCTGGAGATTTTTACTACCTAAGGTTTGTACAGTCAGCGTCAAATAGTGGCAGCCAAAGTGGCCAAATATATCGATACAGATCTTTATATATTTATCTATTTATTAATAGCATTAAGGATGTGTTACGACATATTTGGCCATACTGACTGTAACTAACTATATGATGCTGACTGTACCTACAATCGGGGTATTTTGTTCCGACAGTCAAAAAATGAAAATAGATATGTACATTTTTTTTACATTTACTACATATATAGACTTAAAGTACGAGTATATGTATGAATGCATAAATAAAATGTACTATTGCGGCAGAAACGTAATACCCTTAATTAAAACAACGACGGTGGCAAACAAGCATACGGCCCGCCTGAGGGTAAGCAGTTACCGTAGACTATGGACGCCTGCAACTCCAGAGGATTGACATGTGTGTTGCCTACCCATACTCTTTATTGTCATACTTTTAGTTATTTACTTAGAACGAGCATATACCTATACCTCGTATATATTGTATGCAATTCTAAATTCTTGAGAAAACAATTTATAGAAAGACCATACATAAGAACGAAGGCGACTTTCATACGTTTTACTAATTAATGTAAACTAACAAAGCTTCGCTACGGAACTCTAAAACCGTTTTTAACGTCGGCTAAAAACCTCCTCCTTTTTGTAGTCGTCCAAAAATAGTATACAAGGGCGCCTGCACGTTATTTTACCACCATTTCTAAAATTCCGCCCCGGTTCTCGGAACACATTTAGTACGCTCACGTCAGGCAGAAATTTATAAAAAAACGGTCCCAGAGTCCCCTACCGCGGTGATGTCATCCCCCACTACCTCCCGTAGACAAAAAGCCTTATGTCACCGCTGCACGGGCAGAGTTTCGACGTTTTGTGTTGGGGCGCAGTTAATACTTTGAGGAGGGGTTGACGCTTTGGGCTTTCTGTGAATGTGTGTGTATACGTTGGTAGTGTATGTTATAAGTAAGCATATTGTAAGTTAAAGACTTGCTATCACTTATCAGTTTTATATTTGATTTTCCAATCTTGTTTGCATCAGTATGTCTTAATATTGACCTATAGAATTAAACTTATTTGTTACTAGCTGTGCCCGCCGCTGTTACCCGCGGTTTATTAAGGAAAATAAATTCTTCAATCATTTATTAGTATGTGTTAATCCAGGGTGTCAGCTAACTCGATACCAAATTTTATTATAATCGCTCCAGCCGTTTAGACGCGAAGAAGTAACAAACATACACACTCACAAACTTTCGCCTTTATAATATTAGTGTAGATTCATATAAATATAATAAAAACTATGAATGCAGTAAACGCTTAAGTGTTTTATAAGGAAATGAATCGATTAATGCACAAAGTTATTTTGCACTTATATAAAATGGTGGTATTTTGTTAAAATATCTACAACAAAATACCATCCCCGATAATTCTTAATGCTTTCAAGCAAATTATAATTACTCTCGTATATGAGAACCGAACCCTCTGCGGAAGCGATTAAACTAACCGCTTTGTTGAAGTATAACAACATTTTTAAATACCTGACTGCTTCCTTAGATCCCCGAAGCAGTCTTCGAGACGGCAGCGGACCCTGAACGGCCGCACCTATGCCCCGTCTGCCATAAAGGGTTCAAGCGGAAAGACCACCTCAAACTGCACAGCGTGATCCATCTGGCGAGGAACAAGATCTGCCCGCACTGCGAGAAAGGTAAGATGCACCTTCAGATTATCGGAGCACCAGGGAGCAGCGGGGAATAGGGGCTGTTCTAGCAGCCCCTATCCCTGCTGCTGTGAAGAGTTCGTGAGGAAAGACCCATCTCAAGTTCCACAGTGTGTGATCCACCTGTCTACCCCTTTTTCTATGACGGTGGCGAACGAGCAGACGGATTGCATGATGTTAAGCAATTAGCATCGCCCATGGGCACCCGCTACACCAGGGGGGGGGGGGGGCCATAAGCGCATTGCCGGCCTTTAAGGTATGAGGATCGATCCGGAAATACCGCTGACGGAAAGCGAAATCGTTCCAAAGTTCGGATGTGCGAGGCAGGAAATTTCTAGGAGAAACGCACATTAGAAACAGTTTAGTGTCAACAGTCCAGACGTCAAGCTGCAAGTATCTTACGATTACTATGTATGGGTAGTAGGCCCTTGTGGGTCGTGATCCTGCCTATTTGTGTGATGAACAACACAAGCCTTCTCGAGTTCCGTCAAACTTTGTGTAAGGGTGGTCTGTAATATTTATTTATTTATATCGACATCGAGCAGTCAAATTTAACCGTGACACCTTATCACCTTTTGATGTAACTTTTTATCGCTAGCATTGTATTACACCCTAGAGGCAGTGCACACAGATTAGGCGTAAATCACGCCGTGCGTGGACAGCATCGGCAAATTACTAGTACAGTCAGCAGCAAAAGTGGCTGAGCGGGTGAAGTGTTCAAAATGACCTATACGCGCTTTTATTCTCTTGACAATAGAGATGCGTTGACCTCATTTTGAACACCTCAACCGCTTAGCCACTTCTGCTGCTGACTGTACCTATCTCGCTACGTTCAACTATGTCCGCTTCGTTCTCTAAACCCTATGGGAAACTATTTGCTACTATACATTTACTATAGTTTACAGTACCACGGATATGAAATAAATGGAAGCGGTATATTTTTTTATACAACAAAGGTGGCAAACAAGCATGCGGCCCGCTTGATGGTAGGCGGTCACGCCAGCCTATGGACGTTTACAATACCGAGGCATCATTCACGCGTTGCCCCGTAAAAACCTCTTTAGACCCTTTTTGAAGAACCCCATACTGTAGTCCTTTGGGATGACCTCCGCAGGAAGCTATATTATTGAGTGCGTACAAGTTTGTGACTACACTGCGTAGTTGAATGCCTAATGCGATCTTGCAGCTCTCCAGTGAACGCGGAGATGGCTATCGTCGGTTTAAGTTAGATACATACTGAACACCCTGAAAAACCGACATTTAAATGTATTTTCCCAACGTAAAAAAATATTACAAGTTTACACATGGGAAGAAAAAGATATACATACTCGTATATGTATAACAACAAAATTTAAGTATATATTCAAAGCCGGGATTATTTATAAGTTTCTGTAGTTTTATTGCACAATCATCGACTCGTCGAGATTCTGACTAGCCTAAACACGACGGGTTTATCTTTGCTTTGGCTACCTTCTGGCTCTAGGATCAGATCAGATCAGAGACTAGTGTAAATTTCTTTTGTGGTAAAATACGCCTCGAACGCGTAAGTGATAATGTTATTTATATGGGTAACTCTAACGCGGTGGTGACGTTTTGTTACGTTAAAAACTTACACTCATGGTTCAGGGGTACCATAATATTGCATTGTTACCGAACTTACATAATTGTGCTATATCCAGCTGATTGGTAAAATTAAGTTGTAGCATTACACCCGAACATACTTACATAATACATATTTAATATACTTAAATTGCAAATTATATAAAAGCTTGTAAAGAACAAAGAAGGACTTATGAAGACACGGTTTCTGCCAATAAGTTTTTAATAGTTTTATTTTTTATATTTGCAATTTGTTTTAAAAATTTTAATACAACGTATGACGTCATCTGTATTACAACATAACATAACGCATCCATATTCACCTCATTAGTGGTTCAACTGGAACATTCCATACAGCCCCCAAAAGGGTTCTCTCACTGCTAACAAGGGATAAGCGACCCTCCTTACACAGTCGGGAGTCTAACCTACTTGTATATCTATATTATTTATCTACGTACATATCATAAGTGCTCTTAAATGCGTTCAGAAACCCAGAAGTGAATGGAGATGTAATGTTAACATTACCTACTGAAATCAGTAGGTTATGAGTTCAAATTTGGAACAGCTGTCAAATTCAAGTGGGGTTTCTATTCTAGTATCTGTTGTAGATATTAAAACAGTCATTGATACGAAACGCCAATTCGTTGTGTTTTTTCAATATAAATCGAACGACATTTGAACTCGAGTGACAATAGAATAGGGAGTTCATTCGCTTGTCTATGGTTTAAAAAAAATATTTGACTGAGATACGAAATACGCACCGCCGCCATTCAAGCTATCATTTGTTTTGTTCGTTGACTTTTTAATGTTTCAAGTAACACTAGTAATAATGCAGGTCATGTTCCTACGGTTCCTGAACCCATCTTAAAACACTTATGATATGTGTGTAGATAAAGTATTGTATGCAACTATACATAATTAGGCATTTCAACAATCGTGTGATATTATTATGAAACGAGCCTTCGTTGTTGTAATGCCCTTCATTATGCACAGATACATAAACTACTATTATACTAAAGAGAAAATACACTAATACGTTTACAACACATTACGATCGACATAGTAATTTATACCGAATAAACTTGCTTTCGAATAAAAGTCATCAAAATCGGTCGTTTAATCCCTACGGTGCCGTAGACAGACACAGGTGCTAAGTACATACCTATACCTCTGTTATATGTGACATTATCTAGCAAAAGGTACCTTATTGTCGATGGCGCTGACATATATCGGTCAAAATTATAAGCTGCACTGCTATTTCGGCGGTAAATAAATAAATCATCATCATCATCATTTCAGCCGTAAAACGTCCACCGTTGAACAAAGGCCTTCCCTAAATACGACTTGCATCATCCACACAAAAGCATTTTAATATCGAGAATTTATTTAGATTTTATTATACAAAATAATTATATCATTAAAGGGATCAATAGTTTTGTAACATACTTTATAGTCTTATCAAGTCATTAGGTTTCGAACGTATCACCTTGCCCCTAGGAGGAATAATGACTGGAGAACGTTACGCATCCGCGAGCGCCAGTAAGGGACAAAGATATTCTAGCTTTTGTGGCCCAAAATGTAACAATTCACTATAGTTTTGCTTTACAGGACATTCTTCATAACACAAATATTAGCTTATTCTGTATTAATTACCGCAACTTTGATTGAAAACCCAAGAAAACTCCAATTGTATTTATTTGTTCCCCTCCAACTTTGACAGGTCTGAAGGGTCGAGTTTGGAGGGGAACAAAAATATGTGGGACTATGACAAGGACGGACGGAAATTGCGCCGTCTCTGCCATACCTATGGAAAGTAACGCAAGACCATCCCTTTCTATCGTGGTATTATTATTAGCAGGCTCTGTCTAGTTGAATGGTATGTCTATGCCTTGCCCACTCTTGGGGTTCTCAAGGTCTTAGAACGAGACAAAACCATTTGTCCCTTTCTAATAACCCTATATACACAGTACTACTGCTGTAGGTTAATTACATTCTATTACAAACGAGCGACATGAAAAAGCTGTTAATGTTTAATAAGTTCACTCGTTAAGATCAGAGAGGAGGGCGCTGGTGGCCTAGCGGTATGAGCGTGCGACTTGCAAGAGGTCGTAAGTTCAAACCCCGTTTTGTAAATATCATTTGATATTTACCAGTCGCTTTTCGGTAATAAATAATAAATCTTTCGGGACAATCTTACACAAATCGACCTAGTCCTACAGTAAGTAAATATCTGTGCTCATCACACAAATAAATGCCCTGACTGGCATTTGAACCCAGAATCTTCGGCTTCATAGGCAGGGTCACTACCCACTAGGCCAGACCGGCCCAATAACGCCTAGTTTACCCTCTGGGTTGGAAGGTCAGATGGCAGTCACTTTCGTAAAACTAGTGCCTACGCCAAATCCTGGCATTAGTTGCCAAGCGGTCCCCAGGCTCGCATGAACCGTGGAAAATGCCGGGACGACGCGAGGAAGATGACTCGTTAAGTTCAACGTTAAACGCTGACTATCTCCACTCCCGTCGCGGGAGTATATGGGGGAGGCCTTTGTCCAGCAGCTTGTGACTTAGCTCCACAAGTTCATAATGTATTCGTATTAGTATCAAACAGTACCCTTACCATGAGTTGTGACTACCAATAAAATTATTCAAATGCCGCTTAATGAGCGATCAAAAGCACTGTACCCTTACCATGAGCTGTGACATTGAGGTTTTCGATAACGAAGTATCGAGTTTACTATCTGTGCATCTCGCTTGTACTATTTTAATACTTTTATATTTCAACTAAGGGCTCATTCAAAAATCATGTGATCGTTTTTTGGGGCGGAGGGGGTCAAAGAAATATCACGGTTGATCACGATGGGGGAGGGGGAGTCCAAGACCACATCACGTGTACTTTAGTTTAGTTTTAGTAGTACTGTTTTCGGAGTGATGCAACATAATTTCGTTGACTTCGTAGTGAAAAGTGTCGACTCAAAGATCACTTGAAAACTACACGTGATCTTGAGAGAGGGGGGGGGATAGCGTTAAGATTACCAAATATCACCATTTGGTTGTCAAAATAAGGCCAAAAACGATCACATGATTTTTGAATGAGCCCTAAAGTTAATATCGTATTCAAAAAAAATATATTGATAGCAATTCATTAAGTTAAGCGGCATTTGGTTATCCTTATTCGTCTTTTGAATAATTTCTGACCATTCCTAGCTACAATAAGAATTTTGAGCTAATAATAAAGCGTTATTTAACCCACAATACGGGTTGCTAACCCCGCCTGTCGACGTCGTCAGCGAACCGCACCTGACAGATATAATTGATTAATTGCTGAGCACATTTTTTTACTCATACGTTTGCACTTGTTATGTCCACGGGAGACCTTTAGCTTACCAGTTTTATTATAAAATAATGATTCAAATAGATGACATATATGTAGGTTCAAACACCGGCTTTAACCAATGAGTTTTTCGGAACTTTTGTACGAGATATCATTTGATATTTACCAGTCGCTTCTCGGTGAAAGTAACCATCGTGTGGAAACCGTACCCTTACCATGAGTTGTGACATTGAAGTTTTCGATAACGAGTATCAAGTATACTATCTGTGCATCTCGCTTGTACTATTTTAGTGCGAACGAGTTGCACAGATAGTAAACTCGATACTCGTTATCGAAAACCGTAATGTGACAACTCATGGTACGGGTACAGTTGATAAACATAGGTATTAAAAGCATTGGTGGTAGAACCTCTATTTAGAACATTATTCTTAAAATTGTGACGCTTTCCGAAGAAATTACTTTATGTTATTCCGCCCTAAAAGAGTTACAAAAGGGCTTCAAAAATTTCAAAATTAGGTACAAAATTATTAATTTACTTCATTAATGGTAAGTAAATGAACAATTGTTTAAAAAGTAACCTGTGCCAGCAACCACCGTTCTTCCTTATCTAAAGTATACTTTGGTATTCGCTATGTATATTATTCTATACAGTTTTTCTCTATAGTTTATTATGTGTATACAGTGTGTAAGTCTTATACGGGCGAATCTCTTAACGGAGGGTAGAATAGGACATAAGAAATATATTTAGATAACTTTTGCTTCGAAGTGCAAATAAAATTTTATCCATATAAAAAAAATCGACCCGCAATGTAATGCAACACACTCGAGTTAAAAACTCGTTGACAGTTAGTTTCAAAAGCTTATATCGCGTAATGTTCGCAGTACATTACTGCTCAGAAATTTTACAAAAATTAATTACATGTGTATAATAGGTATAATTAAAGAAAAACCCTTTGGTTAATGATTATACTAGTAAATCCTATGTCTGGTTTAATTCTTCGCCCGTATTAGACTTACACACAGTATATTAAGATAAATCTATTTTCCTTGTATGAATGTTTCATTTGTTGTGTCATTCCTTGTGTTTTGCATCATGGGCTTCAAGTTTTTAATGACTTACGAGAACGAAGTAGAATCCATAAGTTTTCCGAATCTCAACGAAAATTCGAACATGACCGTATCGCACGGTCAGCTAAGAACCCTCCAATAATCCCTCAGAAACTCAAAATCAATATTCAATATCCAAGACCGGGTTAGCTTAGGCGACCTTTCAGTCCCCCTTATTCTAGGGGAGATCCCCCATGGGCCAAGCGAGGGGGCAGCCATCATGTTCCCTTTTCTTGCTAATATTTCGTAGAACCAGTGTAAACACATCCTTAGTTCCTTAAGGAATATGCGAAAACCAGAACGCGCGTAATATGGTCTGACCGCGGGAAGCGATCGGAATACACACTCAGGACAGTAGGGGTAACGAGATACCACACACCAATACAGACATTAAATCCTTTGATATACAGGTCAGTTTCGTGTGTTCTCCACTGGTTAAAAGGGACTTGGGAATCCAATTTATATTAAGGAGGGGTGACTTGGTTGGGGAGAGTTTTTTTCAAGTTGCTGAGCCGGTTTTTGGGGGACTTCGTGTGTTTGATGTCGGGTATTTTTCAAATTTGTTTTCAGTAATAAGGTTATAAAATATACTCGTATATTTATACAATGTGAGTTCGTCGCGTTATCTAATAGTACATTGTGCAACGAGGATGGTAAGTAAGGTATAGTAAACGCGAGTTTATTAGAAGCCCGACGACGAAGTCGGAGGGCTTTTAATGACTCAAGTTTGGTATACACTTACCACCCGTGGTACATACAATGTTTATCATCACATTTGCGAGGAAATAAAATAAATTTGTTGAAAACACTTTGAAAACTACAATCAGACCGCATCCACTATAAAAGATTGTCAACAATGTCAACTTTTTTCTATGTCTTCCACAGATAATGTTAACAACTGCGTTTTGTTTTCGAAGTTGACAGATCATCCTGCCAAATAGTATCAATTATCAAAATCAAATAGAAAACAATTATTTTTAATAAATACTAAACATTAAATTGCAGTCAAATTGAATATAAAGATATGTTTTATACATATTAAAAGTTGGTTGTTGCAAACTTTTGAAGATATGAAATACACCTTGGCTGTTTGGAAACATCCTCAGTCCAAGTGAAGTATAGGTTCTGTATATTTTTAAAACTAAACTTAACAGCCCGTGTGAGCTAAATCGGCTATAACTGCTCTGTACTCTCGCAAGTAATAACGCCATTGACGAGCAAGTGTGATGAAAAGAAAATAGGCGACTACAAGTTTCAAGTGTTTGATGTAGACTCTGAAAATTTAAAACATCACAAATTTAATTGTTCCCTGTTTGTACACTGTCGATTATATTTTACTAGCCTTCCCTCGGGACTTCTTTAGTATCTTAGTAAGCAATATGCCATAAACGCAGATGTCCAAAACCTAAGTGACGTAAATAAACGCCAGATTACCAAAACCTAAAAACGTTGATGCCAAAAAGAACTCGAAAACGGCAGCTTCATAAAAACTTTACATTTTCTTGGCATTTAATAAGTTTTATTAATAATAAGGATTTTATCAATTATATCTTGTAACATATTGTAATGATTTAAAAAGAATGTGCTTCCAAAACTAAACATTGGTTAAATTAAGTATCTATCCTTTTTCTTTTTATGACTTTCAAGAGCTTTAGTAAGATTGGAGCCCGGTAATTAGTTCACTTTGAAACGGGGAACTGAAGTGGTTTATAATTAAAAATGTATGAACTACACATATCATACTCGTATCTTGTTCGTAATAACAATATCAAACGCATACAATCGTTACTAAACCTTTTAGTAGTTTTTAGTAAGTATAGTATTCACAGCGACAGGTTTGGCATACTGGGTGGTGGGGTGGCCCTGCCTATGAAGCCGATGGTCCTGGGTTCAAGTCTGGCATTTATTTGTGTGACGAGTAGACGACGACTAGTATTCTATGTATTTAAGCATTTGTATTGTATATTACATATCGTTGGCCGAGTACCCACAATACAAGTCTTATTGAGCTTACCGTGGGGCTCGGACAGTTTGTGTAAGTCCTATGAGGCTATGTGGAAAAAACTAAGACAATGCCATTGTTTAGAACCTAGTACCGCGCGTAAAAGGTTCGAACAAAGTATTTTACTGTTACATTTCCAGGTATACACTATTTCCATCTCTTTCTTACAGTTTGACATTATCTATGAAAAGGGACCTTATTGTCGATGGCGGTTATGTCGTTGTTCAAGACGAAACAATACAAACGCAACGCGATTCGACGTAAGTGCCATCGACAATAAGGTCCCTTTTCCTAGATAATGACACATATTATTGTACCTCTGATTTGATCGGTATAGCCGTAGGTGTAGGAACTCCTAAAATATACAAGATAAACCCGTGGTGTTTAGGCTCGTTGGATATACCAAACCTGTCGCTAATTCAGGCACATAGTTACAGACGAATACCCAAACTTTTTCGTACCGTGTTAAAAAAGCTGACTATCACAATTGGATGACAAGACGTTTAAAGGTCATACAGATCAATTAGGTTCGCGTCTCTCCTGTGGACATTGTGAAAGTTAAGGGTTTTGAAGCCTAATTTTTGATTATTTGATATATCAACATAAACCACTCCCCCTCTTATGTAACATTATACCACCAAAACATAACTTGAACTCATATAAGCCGTTAACTATTGACCACGGAAAAGACGATTTTTGTTTTAATCAATCTGTATGACCCTTAAGTGTTGAATATTCTATAGCTTTGTGCAATTTTCAGTTTTCGAGGATGAAAAGCGAAATTAGGAAACAAATCGTTACCTATACTCTGTCTGTTCAGGTAGTTAAAAAGGTAAACAATCTTGACATGTCTTTTGATTGACAATCAGTTTTGAAAAATAAATCATGACAATTATGTGACAATTATGAATCACAAATGGTTATTTACATTATTTTGCTTTCGTCAGTAATAGTCACTGATTTTTTAGAAGCGTTTGTCAATTAAAAGACACGTCAAGATTGTTTACCTTTTTTAACTACCTAAACAGAAAGAGTATAGAAAACCCGTATTGGTCCGTAAACAAGATAGGCAGCAGCGTCCGTCGAAACCCAACCTACAGCACTGCTACTTCCCCCAAGATGATACAAGTCATATTTGGAGGAGAATATGTCCAGCAGTGCGAGTCTTACGGTTGGAATGATGATGATGATCCATCAATAAAGTCCGTCAGATGTACGCCGTATGTCGCCGGCGGATCGAAGCTCCAATTTGCTCCTGACCTACAAACTTCGCCTGGCCTACGAGGTGGACGTGTAGTGTAGGCGAACGGAAATAGCGGCCATAATCAATATTTTGATATCTAACTTTTGTAATTCATCGCGTAGATATGATATGTCACGACATTTCCTCGGAACGAAATTTATATTCCATCTTAGAGAGTTACCGAGGGATTATCAAGTTTGTAACCTACCGGTTAGTTTTTGCTCGGCGCAAATTAAAACAGGTTTTTTTTAAAATATCCACTATCCATAGCAAGCCTCGGATTTTCTATCGCACGTTAAGATGAAAGAAAACTATGGAGTCCATATTAAGACTAAAATGTACCTCATACTCACTCAGTATCTTAGTCTCGAAACACATGACTGTAATGTAATAAAACATGAATATAATAAAAAAATGTAGTATTTAGTACGATGTGCGAAGTTTTAGGAAGTTAATTAAGGCGTAAGGCTAGGTAGCCTAATTAATTAAGGCGTCCGCGCTAGCTGGAGATGCAGGTTCAAATCCTGCTTCAGACGCCCGAGGACAAAGGGCTTCCACTTCCACACCGTGGAGCCTTAAGGGTCGCGCACTAAGCGGTTTAAGAGGAATTTCCTCCTGCGAACGCTCTGGCTGGGGAATTAACTTCCTTTTTTTTTTGTTGCTGGGAAAATGCGTTTGCGCATCCCCCCGGGTCTGGGGTAGGGCCATGATGGTAGTGAGGGGGTAAGTGGGACTCTCCTCGCTGCTCCTCTTGCTAGCCAAGAAGAGGGGAGGAGAATACCCACTAAAAACCCAGCGGCGACGTCCGCATTGCCGGTAGGGGAGTGCCACTGGATCACGATCCCAGGAATGAACTCCCTACCGAGGTTTTCCCTAGGGACTAAAGAGTGAGGTTCTTCAAAAAAAAGAGTGTTCTTAAAGGGTAGGCATGTGAATCCTCTGGAGTTGCAGGCGTCCATAGACTACGGTAACTGCTTACCATCAGGCGGGCCGTATGCTTGTTTGTCACCGTCGTTGTATAAAAAAAATAACATTGAGATACATATTGTCTCAGCGTTCCGGACAGACGAGCAGCTCCACAACCACATGCTGTCCCACGTGAAGCTCGGCTCCCCGGCCCGCGAGGACTCCTACTTGACGGACGACGGATACGTACAGGTTAGTTTATTATTCGATCTATTGATTATCAGGCATGATTACTGATTATATTCTCGTCCACAATTCTTCTGGCACGCCTGGAAGCCTACATGTATAGTTTTATTGTCAATTAACTGTGCCCCGCGGTGTTACCCGCGGTTTATTAGGGAAAATAAATTTTGCAGGAAATAAAACGTAGCCTATGTGTTAATCCAGGGTGTCAGCTAACTCCATACCAAATTTATTAAAATCGCTCCAACCGTTTACGCGTGAATCGTGAAACAGACCCGTTATACAGTTTTTGACATTATCATCAACCGAGCCGTTTGTTGATAATACACTGTCGACGAGAAATGACAATCACTTAATAATAACGCTCAAACAAGCTTTCGTCTTTACACTTGTATCCAACAGGAAGAAGACCCGCTCCTAGTGCCTCGCGTGTCCATGGCGGAGGCCGAGGTGCACACGGGGCCGGGGCCGGGGCCGGCGGGCGAGCGGCCGCACTCATGCAAGCTGTGCGGCCGCCGGTTCAAGAGGAAGCAGCATCTCAAGGTCCACGCCAACGTGCACGCGCGCAACCAGCCGCCCACCATATGGTGCTCCATATGTAGTGAAGGTATGGCTATTATTACAAGCTTTTATTCAACTTGCAATATATGTACAGTCAGCAGCAGAAATGCCGTTTGAGGTGTTTAAAATGAGGTCAGCACATCTCTAATGTCAAGAGAATAAGAGCGCGTGTAGGCCATTTTGAACACTTCACCCGCCCAGCCACTTTTGATGTTGACTGTACGTTTATCTGGGTTGAATCTTACAACTCAATTTTGAAGCAGACATCTTTAACCGGTTAACCTGAAATTTAGCACACTTATGTAAGTTCGGTGTACATGTAGCTTAGTCGGAGCAATCAGTGTTCCGAAAGGTCATTCATCACAAATAAATCTAACAGCATTACAGCAAAGTGCCAAAGCGCTGTTAGATAGGTATAAAATCCATTAAGCTTATTTAATTAACTAAAGGTAGGTTTCGCAATCTCGTAGAAGTGCTACATGTAGGTTACTGTGTTTGTCAGAAAAGAGGTTACATTCTGGTGCAGTATTTATGAAATTATTGAGGACGCGAGCGCGGAAGATCGGCTAGATTTGATGTGCCACCGTGCGGGTCGAAACTCGTAAACTTTCTCGACGCGGTAAATGATAAAGATTGTGATGTCGTTGCAGGCTTCTTCAGCAACAGCCAGTTCGAGAGCCACGAGTGCATGGGTGCCGACCCGGACGAGGCGCCGCGCAACCAGGAGAACCGGCCTGCGCCGGCGCATGTCGAGGTATACTTCAGCACACGTTCTTAAACATGCACTTTATATTGATGGTATGTTCCTTATTGTTGGAAACTGCTCATACGAGCAGCCGAAAGAAAAACTCTAGTGAGCTTTTTATTTAATAAGTGACAAATAAAAATATCAAAAAATAGAATATCCATAAAAAAATGTTTAAATATATATGTCATGCATGATGTATGACAGAAAGAAATTTGCAATTTTGGGAAATATCTCGTTGCGGGTTTGGCTAGGCAATACGTTAATTAAATTCCATACAAACATTCTGTTTTTAATAAAAAAAATAAGTGCTAAATTTTTAATTCAGTTTAAAAAAAAACATTTTTAATTCGAATGTAGTTTGTTAAATGTGTGTCACTTTTAAACCGAGATCTTTTGTATCTATTGAAGTTTTATAAATATCTAAAGTAGATCTAGAGATATCCTGCATAATGGGTACGGAATCAATTAATTTATTAGAGATAAAAAACTTTGACGTTTGGCACGTTCACAATTAAGTTCCATATTAATGGATATGAAAAAGTCACTCATTTAATACAATCATTGATTGATAGTTCGGGTGCCGTCGTATTTCGATCAGAATCCGAGTTTTCCCGATGGAAAATAGTTTTGCACTACATCTTAAGTTTCTCTAAGAAGCCCCCAGAGAATCCAGCACCGAGTAGCACTTGAACGTCGTTGCAGAATCTTTGTTCACTTTTAAATCTTTAAAAGTTGAAATAGATAACACTACTACGTCTACTTAAAAATCAAAGCAAATCAAAAAATATTTCATAAAAAATAATTTGATTTGTTCTTAGTTTTAAATCTTTGTTCACTTTTAAACTTCATATCCAGAATTTTTTATTGGCGAAACAAATAAGCACTACATACATAAGCAGCCCTACACACACACACACACACACACACACACACACACACACACACGCGCGCGCGCGCGCACACACACACACACACACTCGGGTTCCACACGGAACACGTCGCGACACAAAGCTGAGTGAGGATCTTTTAACACAAAATACACTTTTGGCCTAAGTTCTTTTTCTTGTACTGTACATTCAATAAGTGTGTTAATAAAATTATTTTATTTCTTTCAGATAATGAACGTGCCGATCGTGACGGAGGAGCCGGAGCGCGCCGGCTTGCCGGTGCCGCGGCGCGTGTTTGTGTGCAAGTTCTGCGGCAAGCCGTTCAAGCGCAAGGACCACTACCGCATCCACCTGCACGTGCACACCGGCGTCAAGTGCTTCTTCTGCGAGGACTGCGGGAAAGGTCATTACAACATCAATATACATACATACATGCAAACATACTTGCATTTTAGCCGTATGCAGTCTACTTCTGGACATAGGCCTCCCACAAATATGACTATCATCTTGGGTAGTTGCCATAGTCGCCTCGCTTAGCAGGCGGGTTGGCCAGCAGTAGCTGTAGATTGGGTTTCGACGGACACTGCTGACGTTCGTAGGATTTTTCCCTTTGTCGCCTTTTGCAACACCCGCGGGAGGAGATGGGGTGGTGCTATTCTAGTCAGCTGGCATCACACGGCAACATCATCTTGAACATCATTATAAATACTTCTATTTTTAAATCGAAAGAAAAATATAAAATTTTGACTCGAGGCGGGACTCGAACCCAGAGCACCAGGGCATTACCAGTGAGTCAAGTTTTTTATATTGGGGCTATGTTTTAGGTAGTTTTCTTCTTATTGCATTTCTTCTTGTTTATTTACGTGATACACTTCATTCGGTGCTTGTTATCTTTAAAAAACAAAAAGTGTTAGTATATTTAAATCATGACACCTGAAGCCCTTATACATCTCTAAGGTTTATTTGTATTAAGCATGTATTTATATTTTTGTGTATATTTAGAAAACAAAATAACTATACATATAATTTTTTTTTTTGAAACTTTTGATGACGAATTTTGTAATTTTTAAATTAGAATAAAGGACACAATTCAGATAAGAAAGCATATCGAACGTTTTGTTAACTTCATTCTTAGCAGTCAGATTTGGTCTAGTGAGTAATTAATAATTATTTTTATTTTTCCTTTGGCAGATTTTTTTTGTAATTGTTGCATAATGTGTTCTTAAAGAATAACGCATTTTTATGTAATATGTATAAGATATCCCGCCGAGTTTCTTGCCGGTCATAAAAGTCGAAATGCTTCTCGGGTCAGAGGTGTAGGGTTAGAACCGGTGTAGTTTTTGTTTTCTTCTTTTGTATACTCGACGTGTAAAAGTGCCCTTGTGGCCTACTTACTGAATAAACGTTTGAGTTTTGAGTTTTTTGAGTTGATATTGTTCTTACGATTTAAATATCGATGATATTCGCTAGCAGGCCAGGCTTTTCTGAGCAAGGGTCGTCTTCAATGGACTCTCTGCCAAGTTTGAAATGTCCATGCCAGTTGTAAATCATGGTTGTTCCAGGGCAATGTGCTCCATAAAGTTTTGACATCTCATCCATAATGGTCGCAGGAGATTTTTCTTGTTTAGTCAAGAACTTAATGACGGTTCGATACTCTGTTTCATACTTGCAGGATTTTTTCGGATTTACAATAACAATACACTTTATTGCATAACTCAAACAAAATATAAATAAAACAGGTTACAAACTTAAAGTAAAGGTAACACAATCGCCGGTCTTATCGCTAAAAAGCTATCTCTTCCAGAAAAATCTTTGGGTTAGTGGATTGTAAATTGCGACAGAGTCAGATATGAGTAGGTGATGCAAGGAAGCAAGACATGAAGTCTAAATAAACTAGGCCCACAAACTAAAGCACAGACATAGACTTACACATATACATCTAATTCTAAGGGGAATATTAAATAGACATACATATACATACCCAAACATAACATGAATTTATTTAATTTAATTGTTTACTTGCCGATATTTTGTAAATTAATGACCTCATTAAGCTGAAACTTGGTATATATAGACGTAATGAGTCCCACAATAGTACTAGACTAGAAAATAAGCTCATCTTGACCTCCCCGTAATTATTTAGTATACTGAATGATTGCGCAGGCTTCTACCGCAAGGACCACCTGCAGAAGCACGCGCAGGTGCACCGGCGCAGCCCGCGGCCGGCGCGCGCGCACAAGAAGATGCCGGAGCTGCTGCCGCTGCACGCGCTCAAGAAGCCCGGCGACGCCAGGGTCCGGCCCGAGATCACCATCACTGTGAGTTACGGTATCTCGTACTTACTGTTGAGTCCGTTTAAATGTTGAAATAGTATTTTATACAATCGTGTTATAAAAGAGAGCTCTTCAGTCGAGTACCGTGTTTAGGCCACGAAGCTTGCATAGTGGCCTAAGTAAGGTACGAGATTGAAACGCTTGATTATAACACGATTGTATACAATACTATTTCTACGAGTTAATTAAAGTAACAAAATGTAATATTACATTCTAGTAATTATTCCAAACACAAAACTCAATAAGTAGCGTTGCTGTATCAACACAGAATTAACTGAAAACCAAGTGTCATTACAAAACTGTCTCTGATTGGCCGATAACGTGACAAATAAAAAAAATGTATATTCAGATACCGAAAAATTTGCCAGGTCTCGCAAATTAGTATGCAAATTGTATGAAGTTCTATTTTTGAAATTATTACAGTTGTCTGGAACGTATCGTTATGAATATTAGAGTTTGATGTATCATAGACAATCTGATATCGAAAAGTATGAACTTTATAGTTCTGTCTATTTACTCGTAATTGGCAGATTAAAGTCGGCTAGTAGAAAAATATTTTTAGACTCGACTTAATTGTATCAAAACGGGTGTTTCTCTAAAATCGCGACCAAAACTTGATTCAAAGACGTTATGTGAGATCGCCTATTTAATTTTTATACGGCTTTATTTCTAATTGTTTATCTTTGTATTGTCTAATCTAAAATGGTCGAGTGATTTCGTGCCTGCCACGCCACTGACCACTAAAGTGGCTATGGCGGACCCTGTCAAAGCAATTGTCCAGCTGACGGATAAGGTTTATATTTGTTCTTCACTAGTAGACACCTTGGCGTACACGTCACATATTGACGGGAGAGGAAAAGCGTTCAAAAGGTTAAGACACGCCACATACATTGAGATTTGATGTACAGTTTGACGACTGGTTTGCCGTGGTTTGGCAGTATATGGACGGGCAACTAAATACATTATAACCTTATTCCCAGGCCCCGTCGAACACGAAGCTGCGGGTGCCGCTCCAGATCAAGGTGCCGTACCAGGTGGTGACGTCGCTGGACAACGGCGAGCAGCGCGTCACCACCGTGGACCCGCGCGAGCTGCTCTCCTGATACCGGCAGATGTACGGCTGAGTGGGGCACAGTCGCTCGCGCTAGTGGGGTACAGTGGGTCATGCTGACTACCCTCGACAATAAACTATAATTGGCGCCAATCAAGCATGGTGACGTGTCTGGAGGTAGATGGACGGTTGAGAGTTAGTGGGGTACAGTGAATCATGTTGACTACTCAATACAGTGATATTTAAAATATACTGCCCATCATGGAACACAGGAAAATGTATACAGGGTGGCACATTTGGTTCTGTCAGTATGGGCATGTCTGTAACTATAAGATATTCAAAGTTCTGTTTTTAGGATTAACAACAATAATATTACTTTGCTATTCCGCTGTTTAATAACGTGCTAATCAATCAGTGCCAACCCGTTA
Source organism: Grapholita molesta (assembly GCA_022674325.2). NCBI lineage: Eukaryota > Metazoa > Arthropoda > Insecta > Lepidoptera > Tortricidae > Grapholita > Grapholita molesta. The sequence goes on from CP053127.2 coordinate 2,397,364, forward strand.
TATTTACTTGCGTATTTTTTCATGCATTAATGTTCCCTCCCTCCCACCGCAAAATTAAATACGCAAATAAACATAACAAACCACCACCAATAATACCAGAACTCGACACGTGTTTCGCCTCTCTACGAGGCATCCTCAGGAGACGCTGGAGATGTTGCCGGTCTGAGGTCCGACAACGGATTCCGTTGTCCGTCCCACCGCAAAATTAAATACGCAAATAAACATAACAAACCACCACCAATAATACCAGAACTCGACACGTGTTTCGCCTCTCTACGAGTCATCCTCAGGAGATGTTTGAGATGTTGCCGGTCTGACGTCCGACAACGGATTCCGTTGTCCGTCCCACCGCAAAATTAAATACGCAAATAAACATAACAAACCACCACCAATAATACCAGAACTCGACACGTGTTTCGCCTCTCTACGAGGCATCCTCAGGAGACGCTGGAGATGTTGTCGGTCTGACGTCCGACGGAATCCGTTGTCGGCCGTAACGCCTGATTCAATTAATTACTGTTTTTAGGAACCATATCATCGCTTTTAGTGGCGAGAAAAACTGCATACCTATGTATATTAAAAAAAACAGTTTAAGAATCGAACCCGGTTGTCTTTTAAAATAAAACTCAATTTGTTCTATTTGTATATTGCTTGTGTAGTCATGGGCAGTAAATGTTACAGTGAAACATGATATCTCAAATGTTAAACATAATATTTCAGTTCCAGTACAGTTTTATATTTAAAACGACCGGCAGGTTCGATTCCTGAATTGAGCATAAGTTTTTTAATCTATGTAACTATGAGTTTTTCTCGTCCCTAAAATCCAAGACATGACTTTTAAGAACTTTTATAAGAAGAAAATTTGTATTTAAACTAACGCGAGTCATTCCAACATTTAAAAACAGCTTTACTCACGTTCATTTAACGTTCGGAGAGCCTAGTTCTCCATCTGCAAGCACTAAGAGTCAAACCAGATATTCTATAGTCCTTGCCACTACCTAATCTATGGCTGGGCTATCCAACCAAGTAGTTATTAATACCAAAGAGAAAGAAATGTTATAGCGCCGTAAATTCTTAAACGTCTATCATACCTACTTTATTGAAACGTTAGACGATGCGATGTAAGTTTAATTGGGACAATAGCCGAGATGAATCGAAACAAAAATTATGTACTTATCGAAAAGACTAGCTTTAGTCGGCCAGCCATGCCCTGGATAAAAAATATCCTAACTGCTTTCTCGTAGCTCAAAGTCTCTCCATACCAAAGCGGGAAGAGGTAACAGACAGACAGAGTTACCTTCGCATTTATAATATTAGTATGGATAACATGACTTTTCGTTCGAACTGATTCGCTACATATTAGCTTCGATTGCGTTTTCTATAGGATTGTCGTCTCTACTATGGTCTCACACACTTACCCGTATTGACTTTACTGAAACTAAATGGCGGAATCTAAAATAAATTGAATCTGATACTTAATTGTCTCCTAAATGCTTCAGTAGAATAGTAAGTTGCGGTCCGAATCACGCTCACACTACTCACTCAGTGTACTAGAAAGCTTTAGCTAGAAAAAATTAATCGGGTCGATCTTGAGCCTGCTCAAAGTGCTCAAAATTCGAATCGGACTGCAAAATTGACAGATTATGGCATCTTGAAAATGGGTACCAGAGCACATCCTAGTGCGATATAATTACACGTGAGTTTATCCGTTTGTAACTAGGTTACGGCGACTTACTTTGACAGCACTAAAATAAATTCAATTCTCATCTATTTATTGAAAATGGATGTGCATTGCGCTTCGTGTGTATATCGAGATTATGTTTAAGCTACAGAGATTTAAAAATGAGCTTTTGATCTCATATAATTTTAAGTTGTATGTAAACAAGGAAACTTTTTTTCTAAGTGGCAGCCATTTTGTACTGGGAATGAAGTATGTATTCAGTCGCTGTGCTACTCTTATCTGTTTATTTGTATGTATTGTAGAAAATTAATTAATGAATTTTCTATCTCATCTATGTATCATGTCACGACGTATTCAACAAAGACTGGGTCCAAGTAAGTAAGAACTTAATTATGTTTTTTTAAGCAGAAACGTCTGCTAACGAAACCATAAATCTCAGAAATAAATAAAAATGGAAGAATCAACAGAAGAGTCGCGAATTCGAGTCTCGCCGTGATCAGTTGATTTTTCCATTTTTTTATTTCTGAGAATTAAATAAGAACTTGTAACTTCGTAGATTAGGGAAGAAGATATTGTTTCAACATAAAATATGCAAATATTTAGGTTTTTTTTAATTGTTTTGTCGCACATAAAATGATATACTTATTAAGGATAATGAGGCAGATAAAATTAAGTAAATTAGTTAGTAATGACCATATAAGTCTGCGATTCATTGTCACTACGTTTTAGGATCTTGTTTTATAATTAGCTAATTATGAGTTTGTAAAATGATAGGTTTTAAGTTGCATACTTTTTTTAGGATATTATTGTAAATACATATCTAGTAGGTTAGTTTTACATAACTTAATCTAAGAATCTGATCATGTACATTTATCAGGTTTGGCATGAGCTTTTTAATTGACATGTATTTTTTTATATAAATTGCCGGAGCTTAGTACAAAATATATTAAGTAACACTCATGATTCTATTTGTTTTTTTTTTTCAAGTATTGATTATGAAATATGACGATTGCCGAATTTTTTAAATTGTAAGACGCGTCGCCATTACGCTGGATACAGACAACTTTTAAAACTGAATTAGAGAGAAATCCTCGTAATATTTAGAAAAAAAAATACATAAATTATGGACAAGATATAATTTTGATGTTACTTTGAAAAATGTTTCGGCCAGTCGGAATGTCACTAGTGCCATAGTGAACCAAATTGTATCTCTATATAAAGTTCCTCTATTTTCTCTAAGAGATGTGATTTACCTAGTATTGTAAGTACAAACGTGTTGGAAGTACAAAAAGTAAATACATATTTTACGCACTTACTATCTGTTTTTTTTTTTTTAGCGCAGACCTAGAAAATAGTGTAACTTATTCATAAACGTTTATCAAACCTACATTGGTTAGTTTATGTTTTGTCTTTATCATACAATAACAATTGTCATAGTGACAGATAAGAACAAAACATAAATTAACTAATGTAGGTTTGATATACGTTTATAAATAAGCGGCTACGGTTTTCCCGAGGGATTACAGTATGAGGTTCTTAAAAAAGGAGTGCACAGATTTATAAAGGGTCGGCAACGCGCAACTTCTGGAACTGCAGGCGGTGTCTCCTTACCATCAGGCGGGCCGCATGCTTGTTTGCCACTGACGTAGTATTAAAAAAAGAAAAGCAAATTTTGTGACGACAAGTAGGCATGAAATTTTCATGGAAATCATCTTTTTACCTCTTTGTACATTCTTTTATAATTTGTTACTTATGAAATGGACACCCGAAACCAAGTTTTCATTGGAATTTATCATTGTCGGCATAAAATTGAGAGCGATTAATTCCTTAACAACTCCTTAAATTAGGTACATATTCTTTTCAGACACCCCTTAACCTTTTGAGAGCCACTGACCGACTTACAGCCTTAAATTGGACCTTCGGACATTCCAGTAAGGTTACTTCTGCGTGTGGTTTAGCACGATCATAGGTTTTTTTTTTGCGACGAGGGAGGAAATACTCATTGTATACCTCACTGTACCTGACCGCATGCCCGACTCAACTAGAATGGTGCCCAGTCGCCTACGGACTAAAACCTCCCCCGCTTTTGTGGAGTGTGTTGTGGCTTTGATTGAGGTGTGTGTTGAGTGTGAATGGGGTGTTGTGTTGTGTGTGTAGGTTCTTAATCATGGTTTAGGGCGACAAGTCACGAATTATGAGTCCATTCTGCTCAGATCTGTAACTTTTTTATAAGTATAATTTTGGAAGGTCAATAAAACACGGTGTAGAGGTAATATTTTATTGAAAGCGCATATGCTAATGTAACGGAAGCACTATCTGCAGGAGCGAAACTTACACCAGAGAAATATAAATATTTAAAACCATTTAGTAAGCAAATAATTATCTACTGCGGTCAGCATCAATAGTAACATATGAGTCAAGGCACCAAAAATATCTGCCGTCCGGTGTATTTTTTACAAATGAGATATTTTAATCAGTTCGCGTTTCAAAGTTTCTATTACATTTCAATTGATAAACACGCTGACATAGCGTCTCTTTTTTGTATAGCAATTTAAAGATGGTAGAAACTTTATCGCGCTGTTTCATACGCATTAAAGAACTCACCAAAATTCTCAATAATTTTCAAATTTTAAAATTATCATTATCAATCATTTACAAAACGAGTCGTAACAGGTTAAACAATTTCAATACAAGAACAACATTTAACCGCCATTTATTTTACTGTGTTGTTTCAAAATATTTATGCTGACTAAATGTAAAATAGTAAATAATATGAAAACACTCGTAAATATTATGAGAAAGCTAAACCTCTTCGCCGCCACGTCAAATAATTTCAAACGTTTTTACAAGCTAGCGAAAATAAACCTTACCTCGCTGTACGTAAGTTCGAGACCTCGACTTCATATCAAGTCAATGGAGTCGAAAAAATTAATCGGCACACGCTTGAAATAAGTAAAGAATTTCCCCACATGTCTGTAACTAACTTGTTCACTATTCGAGAATCTGGAACTAACATGGTAAATGGCTCTAAGTATACGTTTGTACTGTAATTCTAAAGTTACGTTTAAAACAAGTGAACACTGTTGACAGCTAGAATTTTTAGAAAAATATGTAATAGCTACTCTAGTCACTATACTATCTTGAATATTTTCATTTATTCTATTAAAATGTATGCTTATGGTAATAAAAAAAAATCAGGACATTTTTAGACAAATTCATGGAGCTCTACGGTTAGCTCAAGAAGGCTTGTGTTGTGGGTACTCAGCCAACGATATATATAATATACAAACATTTAAATACATGGAAAACATCAATGACTCAAAAACAAATATCTGTGCTCGTTACAAATGCCCTTACCGAGATTTGAACCCAGAACCGTCGGCTTCATAGGCAAGCCCACTACGAAAGTACTTTTTAAATTTAGATTGCGTGTGGGGCATTTTTTTAACTTCCAGAACGATTATTTACGAAAATATTTAGTATGTCAACAAATGTAGGCAAATCCTTATTACTTTAGAAATGGTAGTTGACTACGGGACCCTAAAATCTAGCTAAAATCAAGGATATTAGGTAGGTACACACTATGGATATTCATGCAAAAGTAAAGTTTGTGGCGAGAAATATACCTATGGCCATAGTGAGGCAATTATCAAGATACATAATCATCTTATATAAAAATAGCTCTAAATGAACTATGACTAGGTAGAACTCCTATTTATATTAATTTACAATTTTAACCAATCCATATCTTTAATAACAAGAAGACAATTATAACTATCACCTAGTATTGCAAACTAGAGTATTTTACTTAGGTATATATGTATTTATATTTTTTTTAGAATTTTAATACAAATAAAATATCAACATATCCGTATACTAACCAATAAAAAACAACTCTTTTCAAGAATGCCAACAATAAATTTTAATATATCATTTTCTACATAGACGATCACAGTAAATAATTTTAATAATAAAACATTAATATCCAAATTTTTCGCAACAATTATTTGTTACTGGAAAACTTAATATCAAACTGATTTTCATTCAGCAGATATAAATTTATATATTTTTACATACATATTATTTACATTCAGATGCTTCAAAAAGTAAGAATTAATAATACATACTATAGTTTAGCATTTTTTAATTATGGCATGTATAGAGAAAATTATAAGTATTTATTGTATTCTTACTAGTAGGTTCAGAGTATGCTGCTAAGCATAAGTTGCTATGCGGGCGAGGTATTCAAAAGGACCTAAACACGACTTTCTAGTTATAAGAATAAGATTTTACGTCACACTGGGCGGTAAGAGGTTTACCGCCCTAGGGCGCGACGGAAAATCTCACTTTACACCCAGATGAAGACGTAAAACTATGTACGCACCACGGGCGGTAATAAAGAAGGCCTCAGATCGCTTGTTTATGGCCCTCATCTCCGGTTCGGGTCACAAATACCCGCGATCTGAGCCATTCTTTGTGTTACCGCCCTGGGTACGTAATATATTCATTTTTAACACCTGACCCGCTTAGCTAGGGTGACGGCGCCAGTAAAGGACAAGGAACCAATCATTAACATTAGCGCTTATTTCAAAGTGAGTCAAATGTTGCAACTGTGCATTTGTTGGTAAATATTCAATTTATAACCTTATGGTTTTTGAATTAAGAACTAAGTGTCCATCATTGGTGCCTGTCAGCTTAAAGTGTCCAACATTGGTGCCATCACCTCACGCGTTAACTAATCCGAAATAAATATAATAGAAGTAAAATAAATTGAGGATCAATTATTAAGCATCTAAATCTAATGGTCACCGAGTCAGAAGACGTCCTTGGCAGCCTGTATGAGCGTGATCAGGTCGCCCTTGTCGTCGTGTCAGGAGGGCGCGGGCGCGGGAGCGGGCGCGGGCGCGGGCGCGGAGGCGAGCGGCGGGGACGAGCCGCGCGCCGACAGCTCGGCCTTCACGCGCCGCGCGATGTGCGAGCGCGTGTGCTTGCGCAGGTGGTCCTTGCGGTAGAACCCTGCACATATTTGAACAGGTTCATAAATACAGAATGTAATTTTTACATGATACAAATTATATTTTTCCCCTCACTAGCTCGTAAAGCGCTTGTTTATCCTTTAAGAGGGTAAAAACGCATTTTATCCACTAGTGATTAAAGTAAGTTGACTTCTCATAGCTCTTATTGCTATGGTTTTAAAGTGTAAATTCGCGAAGTACAGCTCACTTGCCCCCGCGGCGGCGTCGGCGGCGGTAACTCGCACACGCACCGAGTTAAAAATCGAAGTAGAACATTCGCAAATCGTACTGGCCACCACAAGCTAACCAAGCTAAAGGCACCTTTTGTAAAAATGTTGAATGTATTTAAACGCAAAGAAAAAGTCAATGCGATTTGAAAACGTTTTTTGCACGTTTCACTTTCTTTGCTGCAGTAAGGGGAAAAGTTTTGTGTTACACACGGGTGCAATTGTAATTTAATTCTCGTATATTGAAAGACTCGCTACACTCAGGATTCTATTTTAAAACCACTCGCTTTGCTCGTGGTTAAACTATAGAATCCATTCGCTTGCTCGAGTTTCAATCCCACACTCGCAGTTCAAATACAATTTTGCACCCTTGTATAACAAATAACTATTGTATCATGTAAAAAATTACACCCTGCAATCATCATCAGATGTCTTTGGGGGAGGAACGTAGGAGCTTTATCGTAATTAGGTCCAAAGGCGGACAAAGAAATTCGAAAGCCATGCCATTCCATCTCACGGAAGTCATATCATAACTCTCCTTGGGCTTCGGTCTAGAACGATAGGTATAGACTAGTCGAATAAAGAAAGAAATACTTAGCAAGAAATGTCAGTTCCTTAAAGTTTTCTTTAATTGGTCGGTACACTTCTAATAAATTTATATTTAAACTCAAACCCCATTCATATTACAACGACTGAAATACGAGATGGGCAGGCGTATAGCCTCGTTTAATACCCTTAATTGTGACATTTAAAAATTTGTTCGCTTATGTATACGTACTAAAGATGAAATGTCACAACTTGTACCTCTATCGCCATTCCATATTCGAGCCAGCGGCGCTAACGAGAAAAACGATATTTGTAAATTTCGGAAGATTATTTCTGTCCGTGCCTGAGACAAACAAACAAACAAACATTGTGCAACGCGGTACTTAAACTCATGCGATTTTTAGTTCTAGGAGTGACCGCCGACGGCGCTGCACTATTTTACGCAGTCGCTATCGATTATCGTCACTGTCAACATGGTAGCGGTACTGGCACCAGCCAAGCCTAGGAGGAATAATGACTGGAGAACGCATCCGCGAGCGCCAGTAAGGAACACTTATATTTTGGGTGTTGCAGCCCAAAATGTAACAATTCACTATAGACTGCTTTACATGACACTTTATAGCAAAAATATTACCTAGCTTTATCTGTTATTAATTATCGCAACTTCGGTTGAAAACACAAGAAAACTCCAATCGTATTCGTTTGTATCCCTTCAACTTTGACAGTTCTGAAGGGCTCAATTTGAAGAGGAACAAAAATAGGTGAGACTATGACAGGGACGGTCATAAATAGCACCATCTCTGCCATACCTATGGAAAGTTAAATAAGACCATCCCTTTCTATCGTGGTATTATTAGCACGCTCTGCCTAGTTAAATGGTAGCGCCTCACCCTTGCCGCACTCGTTGCACACGTGCCGCTTCTCCCCCGAGTGGATGACGAAGTGCAGCGTGAGCTGCTCGCGCCGCTTGAAGGCCTTGAGGCACACGGAGCACGCGTGCGGCCGCTCCGGGTTGTGGCTCTGCTTGTGCCGCGTCAGGTGGTCCTTGCGCTTCAGCGCCGCGTTGCAGATGTCGCAGATGAACCTGCCACGTCCAAGGCTGGGTATTTATATCGACATCTAGGCCAAGGTCACAAATATCTGAACAACGCCTGCGGGCTAGAGATGGGACGCGGTAGGTTACCAATTTTAGTATGGGGATGGACCATTTGAGAATATTCCCCATCACCCATAGTAACTTTGGTTCCGACGTCCCATCTCTACTGCGGGCTAATTTTTGAGTCGTGCATTGGAATTCAAAAATCTTTGAGCACAAAAATAATCGCACACAAAAGTTTCCCGCTATATGTTTACAAGTATCTTGGCCGCTTCGATATATTACATGGCTGTTGGTACCTACAAGAATTATTGAGCTTGGGGGAGCCGATTGATGTGATTGCCTCAAAGTATTTATAAACATACATATGATGATGATGATTTGAATAGACATCACCAATCTTCTGAATTCCTCTTGCTGAATAATTAAATGCGCTAAAAGTCCTAGAGATTATATCACGCATAGGAAGTCCACCAAAGCTTCGTAAGCGAAGCCTGTCCATCTAGTTGTCGGACGTCCTGCGCCTTCCTTTCTGTGATATAACTTCTAGGACTCATCAACGCTTCGGTTGATGGGACACGGTGGCTGCACCCTCCTAGAGACCTCCCTGCACCAGCCCATGGGGCAGGCCTCGCAGCCCAGCACTGGACCTCAATGGCTGATGAGAGAAGGTTCCTGGCTGTACCTCCTCTCCATGGTGTGGCCAACCAGGTGCTGCTCCAGCAGCCCCCGCTCCGGGTACGCCATGTGGCACTCCGGGCAGCAGTACAGCGTGCTGCCATCTGTTGATACACGGTAGAACGACTACTGTAATGTTTTTAAACAAATTGCTCTTTGCGCCTAGGAGGATATAACAATATAACCAATATGGAGTAGCCATTAACAGGCGTTCCCATCTGCCAAAATTACTCGGCCGCCGGTCATACTTGAACTTGTGTGAATATAGTTTATGCTAGTGTTTGATAATTTTGTCGATGCACGTAAATAAATGCATTATTGTTAACATTATTTATGTGTGTTACCTCACCCTCCGCCGAAAACGGCAGAATTTTTCCGATAGAAATAGTGCGTGTGTCGGCTCCATATTGGTTATAATCCTCCTAGCTTTGCGCTCATGAATGAATGTATGAATTTATTGCCTATTTGGTAAATCAGGTTACAAATTAGCAGATACAATTCAAAAAAAAAATTGACACACTGAACCCTACCTTCACAGGTGTACAGTAGCCGTCAGATATATCGGAGAGAGACCTCCACAGTTCGCACACACACATAGAGGCGATAAAGTGCATGTTCAGATAATTGTGACCACCACCACCACAGCTCCATTATATCTGATGGTGACTGTACACGCTATTACTATTCATTGAGTCACTCAAAAAGTCAAAACAAGGAAATGGATCGAGTGGTTGCGACATCCATCATATATACCATGCTACATTCCTACAATCATATACGAAGCGACCACGAAATATCCATTTAGTATGCTCAGTCAAGCTCAAAACGATCGATACGGCAAAAGCGCCAAAATATAGTACCCACCTAACGCTGTAGTAAGTCGGATCTCGCCGGGCTTCGGTCTCGGCTTCTTCTCTTTGGTGGCTTTCTTTTTCTTCTTCTTCTTGGGCGGCGGCGGCGGTGGCGTGGCCGGCGCCAGCACCGCCGGGTCCGCCGGGGGGCTGGCCAGCTGGACACAATTACTTGTTATATTTCTGAACTAAATTATACTTGAAGATTTTCGATACAAGAAACCGGCCAAATGCTAGTCGGACTCATATATTTTATGCTTTTTTTTTCTATGACATAGGCCGCAAACGAGCAGATGGATTGCCTAATGGTAAGCAATTACCGTCGCCCATTGGCATCCGCAACACCAGGGGAGTCACAAGCGCGTTGCCGGCCCTTAAGAGGGGTTGGAGCTCTGGAAACCTTACACGCCATCAGGAACACTACATTACATACCTGAAAGCTAGCAGTGCTATTATGGCTGTGGTCTTCTGTAAGGAGGAGGTACTTCCCCAGTTGGGCTCCCCCAGATTCAAGCGTGATGGTCATCGCTGTGCCCTACCTCTCATTGTTGGACGTAATTTAAGGACATACCCGGGTCCAAAAATTTTTGATTTTCAATATTTAAAAAACCGTACAAATGCGAGTCGGACTCGCGCCAAATATTTTAATTATACCTATATGATGTAACAAACAATTTCGAAGACGCTGGATGCAGGTCGCTTCCAACCGGTACATGTGGAGGTTCAAGGCTTATGTTCAGCAGTGGACGTCTTATGGCTGAGATGATATAGATGATGATGATGATGATGAACTAAAAATTTACGGTTTTCGCATTTTTTTTTATCTGTGCTATAAGACGTCGCTTCGTACAAAATTTCAAGTTTCTGAGTTCACGGGAAGTACCCTGTATTTTTATTCCCTTGCGAGATTCGATTTTTGCGGAAACATGCGTCTTTTGATTGCGTTAGCTAAGAAGGTTGATTTTTTCACAGCTCCAAGGGACAGTATAGACCTGAGTATTGTCATAATTTATATATTTATGCATGTTGAGGGTTTTTTTTTAATCTTTATTGTTAAGGAGCTTTGGTCTCTAAGACTATACTATCGGCTCCGTTTGACCTCTACATAGTAGTATCCTCATTATATATATATTATTATACAATACGAAAATATAAAAATAAAATTACAATAGCAAATCGGTTAGGTGTCAAAATAACTATAAATAAATATTGCCGGTTTGGACAGGGGTTCCGGCAATATCGACTGGAAGACTCCTACATCGGTCATTGAGAAACCCCCACGTTGAAACAGCTGTTCCCTCTTTGCTTGAGTTTTGACACATTCCATTAAGAAGTGCTGCACATCCTCAATCGTTCCGCAGTCATCGCAGTTAGGGGATTCTGATTTGTTCATGAGGTGTGCAAACTTGTTTAATGGAATGTGTTCGGATCGAAGTCTGTGGCCACGGACAATCTTTTTACGGTCAACTTCACAATCCCACCCGGGAACCCTAGGAGGCTCGCACTGTATGGTCCTGTACCAGATGCCTCTTGGGATTTTACGTCAAAGTATTCTTTCCAGCGACCATGTTGAGGGTGGATATGAAAACGATCATAAAAAATCTTAAAGCAACGCTCGTCTTTGACTCACGTCCCCATGTATACTCATATATACTTAACATGGCGCAGCCGGTAGGATAGGTTACAAATTTCAGCTTGATACCTCCACGCGTTCAAAATTTCCGCTTGATACCTCCAACAAAGTGATCCTATAAGGGTAACCCTAAAAACTGTTAAGCGTACCTGTTGAGCTACTGGCGCGCTAGGAACTTGCACGAGCACTGGCTCGTCGCGCTTGTCCGAGTACTTGAGCAGGTGGTGCAGCGGCAGCGGCAGCGCGGACAGGTAGTCGGCCACGCCGCCGCCCAGCGACTGCCACGTGGCGTCCGACACGTCGCCGATGCCTGCGCCACACCAATCATTAACAACGCGTTTACAGACAGCACGTCGACAGGCGGGGAGTTGTAGGCAGCTTATCTGTCACAGTGAAAGTGTTAATAGTTCTTTGAAACATTGGATACTTACTGAGAACAAACAAATTGGGATAGCTATTATTAATTTACATATTTCAAAACGGTTATTGCAAATCTCTATTTTTATTCAAATAGTCGATTCCTCAAAACGTAGAATCGAAACGACATTTACCACTTTTGCGTGATTGATATTAACATTCACAATTACTGTGTTCTGAGCTTAGCTGCGGATGGATAGAGAGATAGATATATCGAAACTTTCTTATCGAAATTATCCTTAAGCAAGATGGAGCCAAGATGGCTTTGCTTTTCTTTCAAGAAAACTTGAACTGTGGGAAAGATAGATAAGTCGGCGAGAACCGGCTTGTACGGAAACACCGTCGCTGGTTCCTAGTGGACTACGGGACTACCAGCAGCTGCTGCGCGACTGCTGGCGCGGCTCGTGCAGCACCACCAGCAGCTGCTGCGTCTGCTGCAGCGGCGGTGCTCGCTGGCCACGGGAGGGATCACTCACTGATGAACTCCGCGGCCGCGGGCGCGCGCGCCTCCTGCTTGATGGCGCGCGCCAGGGCCGCCGCCTCGCGCGGCTCGTGCAGCACCACCAGCAGCTGCTGCGCGCCCTGCTGCAGCGGCGTCCCGCTCACTGCCAGCATAAAGGATTACTTAGACACGTAATGCTCGATCACCTGGCAGTTTTTCGACGGTTATGGCTAGAGAGACAATGTGAGTATAAAACGCACTAAGGGAACTACTACAACTTAAACCCCCAGATGACAATCACTAGCTATTTCAAAGACAATTTATGACCAACTAGCAAAACCGGTCACACAGAGACCTAGTTGCACATAGTTAATATTAAGGAAAAGCTTTTCAGTAACCACATTCACATTTGTCTTTAATATGCGAAATAGTTTCAATCAAGAAATTATAGTCGACAATCGCAGCCGACTAGTAAGGCTGACCGGCGTTATGGCCGTCTTCCACTGCGAGCGGAGCGGACTCATTAATGTCTCCGTTTGACTTTCACGGCTGGTGTCCCTCGCTACAATAAACAGCATACAAGTACGTTGCCAGCGATGAACTTCAAACCGGGTCATTAATGAGTCCGCTCCGCAGTAGGCGGGCGTTACAATAGCTGTCTGTAAAAGACCAGCACACACCTGTGATGGTCTCCTGCTGCTGCATCATGGTCATGACGTCCTCCTCGCGGAACTCGCGCTTGTCCTTGGGCTCGTGGTACTGCCCGTACGTCACGTTGCCCAGGTTTACGCTCGACGATATCGCCTGGTACTTCACGCCGCTGTTCACTGGAAAATTAAGTCAACACACGCACTTTTTAATGTGGTATGCTAGAACTCGAGCAAAGAGGGAATAGTTATTCCTGGGGTTACTCAATATACTCAAAAACTGATGTCGGAGTCTTCCTGACGATATGTGCGGAATCCCTGTCCAAAGCTGCAATACCGTATTTGTAGTTTTGACAATTAACCGATCTGCTTTTGCACTGTAATTTTACGTTTTTGTATTTGTCTCGAACTGTATAGTTATGATGATGTAGAGGCCTAAGAACTGAGCCGACATGGGTTTAGAGGTCATGGCGACAGAGAGGTCGTTGTTGCCTTTTAACTATGCTTAACTGTCGCACTAGCTGTAATATAAGGACACAGTTACAATTCAATTAAAAGATAAATATCACTGGGTCCTTATCTTATTCTGGCTATAGCTTTGTCATTACGTAAGTAAAAACTCACATGCGTAAAACCGGCCTTAGGGACTAAATCATTATACTTAAACTTAAGAGTTGATCCCTTGTCGGTGATGTGTTTTCCATTCCTGCCCATCCTGCGACAAACCTCCTGACTTTTTGAAACGACACGACGACTTTACTTGACCGTTACCTTGTTCCAAATAGTTGCGTCTGGACTTTCTAGTCGTTTGCGCCCTATCCCTGCTCCCATATAGTTTTAATGAAATGGTCATGACGTATATTTACCGCGTCTAATTTCAACAGTCTTTAGAACTAAACTAGTTCGTCCTGACACCCACTCTACGTAACACTCATTAGGGACTAAATATTAAGGAAACGGTATTAATGGCATACGAACCGGTATGTATGGGAGCTATCCCCGCGAGGGTGACGGCGCCAGCAGGCGCGGAGCTGACCACCACCATTTCAGCCTGTCTGAATTTGACGTCGACTGCCGGGACCACCATCTCCGCCTGTCGAAACTTCACGTCCACCGCCGGCGTCACAAACTGGACATTCCCCTGTGTGATTAATTCCCGTAAAAGGCAACCGTGACTTGTAAGAAAATGTCATAATACCTATTGGACCACTGTTGTACAAAATCTAGACCTTTTTCAACGCCATGAAAAACGCAATTTGCACCACGCCATTTTGCCAAATCTGAAGTTTGCATGTGTATGTAGGGCTATTTTGCTTTGTGGTGTGTAATAATATCCTTCGTTGGCGTTAGATCTGCGGTGCCGATTTATCAGTTGTTGAAGTCTAAAAGGTAAAGTACGCTCGCTCCATCCGAAAAACAATTGGAATCGGATTAGTTATATCGGATTTAAGTAGGTATCTACGGAACTTAAATTAAACGTTTAGACACTTAATTAGCAGCGTTCGTGTATAGTTGTTATTTTCTAAGCTGACCGTTCTGCACTCAAGACACTTATGCAAAGTGTGCAAGTAACAAATCAATGCATACAAATAGCAACCATCTGCTATTATAGCTATATTATAACAGACGAATCAGATTTGTAATTAGTTTTATTTATGAATAATGATCGAAACAACGGCAACCGAATACAATCTTATTATCTAGTCTTTGAGGCTGTAATATTATATTGTGTACGGCAGTGGGAACGCACCTGGTACCTCTCCTGGACGGTGCTGGTGCCCTCGTAGCCGAACTTGGCGGCGAACTGATGGATGGTGGGGATGGCCGCCGCCGTGGGGATGTGGCCCGTGAACGGGGTGAAGTTCATTGTGGTTCACTGCAGTTGTTATCTACTATTAGTCTTACACCCGTGACTATGTCTAAGACGTGAAATACACACAAGCGACGTAAAGCATAAGGCACGGTGCCGGGCCTGCGTCGCGCCGCTTGAGTGTAATTCACAGTTACGTCGTCTTCGAACATTTTGTATGGAAACGTTTTAAAGCGACATCAGGCACGCAAGCGATGCCGCGCCGCTTGAGTGTAATTCAAAAATTTCAAAATAAGTCTCCTTAGTACATTTTGTATACAAACGTTTTGAAACGACATCTTGCCTTATGCCTTATGCCTTACGTTATTTGTGTGTATTTTATGCCTTTAGATTCAAAGTACTTAAAAATGTGTGCCCACTGTAAACTTCTACCAACTTCATTAGGGATGTATTCTTTGATAAAACGATAATAAGGTAAAGTGGGGGAAGGTTGAATGTTTTTACGCGGGGATGAAAAGTCGCCTGTAGTGTTTCGGTATAAGTACTACTTACTACTGAGATTATTTAATCTTATCCCTAATAAGTCATTTAATCTTGGCCCACTTTACCTAATATCCTATTCCGTGACTTAAACATACTTGCACGTAAATCGGTTCAGTGGTATAAAAAAGCATCTTATATTTAATATTATGAAAATATTAGCTGTGCTTATTGACAATAAACTTATTCAATGTCCTTATTGCCATTATTCAGTGACCTTGTGACACCAGAGTGAACTAATACAGCTCTAAGTACCTATTCAATTGACGCTCGATTTCGGCGGGGGCGAATAACCACTTTGATTTTCCCACTTAGCTAAACCACTTCACGTATTTTTTCAATTAGATAATGATTCTAACAGTACTTACTCGGCAAGATCATATATAATACAGAAATGCAATAAGTACTAAAGCGGGAGGTAAATAATGCATTCGGTCGGGTTATATGCAACCGCGCTTCATTTTAAAATAAGATGATTCCTCTGCCATAAAACGGCCAATCTGATTTTTTAGTGACACACATCGCAACCACTCCCGACTCGACTATGGACTGGTTTCGGGAAGGCTCAAGAAGGCGTACTAAATTTTGGATTTTGGGGTTGATAGGACTCTGCGCAGTGGCTTGTATAGTGGTTGTTTTTGGAGCCATGAGCGCATCGATCCAACCTGCCGAGAGTTTGCTAACGCTGCCACCCAGCGCATGGGCTCGTGTCAGTGTGACAGAAGATAAGGAATCAACAGGAATGGAACACTCCTATTGCCAGCGGAAGCCGTTACTCGTAAATCTTACAGAGATGTTTGCGTTCTTCACAGCGCCGTCCACCTTCGACGCTGGATATTGTGAGGGCGAGTGCCCCTCCAGTTTCTGTATGAATGTCCATGGGATTATAATGGCGCTGATTCGCGACCATGGCAAGAACCCCGACGTGCCGGCGGCGTGCTGCGTGCCCACAGAGTTCTCGTCACTCCGTGTCGTCCACGAGTCGGCAGTGAGTGCGTCAATGGAAGGTTTACTCCAAGATGTGGTGGTTAAGAGCTGCGGATGCCGATGATGAAAATGTCGGACTGGGGTTGCTAGATCTAATTTTTTATTACATATTAATGTCGATATTTTCCTTGTCTTACTCTACGCCAGAGGTTCCCATACTTTTTTTTCTCGTGGACCTCTTTCAAAATTTTACTGGTTTCGGTGGACCCCCTTGCTGCTACATTTCCACTACATACCCATAAGTCGTCAGTCAACGTAGACCCCCATCGAGCGTCCAGTGGACCCCTGGGGGTCCACCTGGACCACTTTGGGAATCACTGCTCTACGCCTTACAGCACATTACGCGTGTCGAGGGTTCATTCGCGTTTTCGTGCTCTTTGCCGGCATTACTCGTATAGTATTATATTATCTACGCCGGCACGTAAAGCGCCTAACGGGACAGTTGTTTTAATTTTTTTTAAGTTTTATTTTGTTTGTGTCCCGAATAAATTTATTCTCTTATTCTTATTCTTAAATTGGAGTTCTACTTTCCGAAGCATGACTAAAATAAAGAAACGTGAGTAAATCGTTCTTATAAAAAAAATGTTAGTTTTTTTTTATGTTATATATTAATGTTAGGCATATGTGTAAATTAAGTCATTAAATTTAATTCAATTGAATATAGTACTGAATGTAGAGTCTAAGAAATCGTGTTGAGAGCTTGACAGCAAGATGCTTAAGTGAAAGAGGCAAGCAGCATGGCAGCAAAAGTCTACCACGGCGCTACCGCGAACAACGATATTATTCGTAAATATCGGACGATTGTCTTTGTCACTCTCATGACACCTTAATTGGAGCAAATGAAAAAGATGCCCGAAATATACGAATTTCTATGTTCGCGGTACCGCTCCTGGTGATGAGGTCAGTTTGCGCCTTTTAGATAAAAAGTTTGTGTTAATCTCGGAGCAATGGTGTTTCCTAGATTTGTTGCCTTTTTCTTTGGTGATATGCATGCAAACATGTAAATAATTCTATATGTTCTTACGAATAAAATTAATTCTATTTTTTATCAGTTATCACTGATCACTGATATACATTAAAATATAAAATTCTACCATATTTTAATTTTTTTTAAAAGCACATTAAAAGTTGAAGTTAATATTGCTATTTCAGTCAAGAAATCGTCCCCTGTTATGGAATGTTAATAACTGAGTGTTTATTTAAGTTTTCCAATACCTACAATTTTGTCGTCATTTATATGAAAAAAAGAACTAAAAAGCAGGGGGCACCGGTCTCAAGCATTGATAATTCTAGGCTCAGGAAGAGTGCATAATAAATAGGTACTAAAGTTACGCGATGGAACCAGAATTGTCACATGACCTATTGTTACATAAATCGTATGAATTCCTTTGGCTGAATCTCCTTGCAACGTAATCCCAATAAACTACCTCACATAGCCATCCCAAGTCAAGGTTGCTGCATTCCGCGATTATTACGCGTGGTGTGAGGTCGAGGCAAGTTATGGGGGCTGCTCACACCCTGCTATAATGCCTCACCCCAGTTGCCACATTTCTATCGCTCTATTTTTACCGGCCCTCTCACACCACTCGCTACTAATTCAACTTTGCTTCACGCTACACTTAGAGAATTATATGTTAAAGGTTTATATGCTAATTCTTACCTGTTTTGTGGGTTTGGACTAGGTTTTTTCGGCTGATTTTAGAGTCTGTGTTAGTGAAATACGGTGGTGAACTAATATGGCGGGGTGCGCAGCCCGCTGCGCGACTGCGCGCGCATCCTGACTTGTTGACGGCGAGGGCAAGCCGGACTGCCCGGGGTATGGGTTACTAACGCCTTTATCACGTGTTACTTTGGAAATTAGCATATTATAAGTTGAAATAGATATATAGTAGTATTACTACTAAAAATCAAGCAAATCAAAATATTTCATAAAAAATAATTTGATTTGTTCTTAGTTAGCATATTATTTTTATTAGTTTAGTTTTTAATATGATGATGATTGTACTTGCTTAGAATTAGCCTTTGTACAGTTAGCATCATATAGTTAGTTGCAGTATGGCCAAATATATCGTAACACATCCTTACTGCTATGTATATATTTATAAAGATCTGTTTCGATATATTTCGCCTAACTACAACTAACTATACATATGACGCTAGGCGCTAACTGTACCTATAATTAGTTCTAGTAAGAATGAATATTTAAAATGCCTTGCTTAACTTTGTTATGAAGTTAACTTCTCTAATAAAATAATTATTATTTGCCTTCAAATTAAGATTGTACTAGTTTATTTATTACTTAAGAAATCATTTTACTCAGTCTTTTTCATCGCGTAAGAATTTACTATGGGGTAGATATATGTTCGGCTTTATAGGCAGGGTCACTATCACTACACACTAGGCCAGACCTGTCCCCAATGCAATTTAGTTTATTATTTTTATGCATTTATCTGACAATGACACTGCTGAACGCCCGGTGCAGAGGACCGTACAAAACCGTCAGCGGAAAACAAATTAGATCATATTGGGCGGTCCACTAAACCCTTGTTTACACTTTTGCACCTTACTCCTTTGTAATAATAAGGTGCAAGTGTAAACATTTATTTGACGTCGACTGTACAAACAATGAAATGAAACAAACCTGATAAATAAAAAATCATGTTAAAAATCATTGATTTTATTGTAATCATTACTCTGTTGTTATCTTAATAATAAATATTTTCATACAAAAGTTTACAATTACACTCCCAGCGGAAGCACTTAGGCTACTCTCTTAATACTTGCAACTAATCTCAAATACAGTAAAAAAATAAACTAGACATCTATGGACAAAATACAGTTTTTGAAGAGCCGTTTGCGAATAAATAAATACATTCGCGTACAACCTGGAGCCGAATACTATAACAGTTATTATTGCTCTCATACAACATTCGTCCTAGTATGTACAGACATACCGTCCTGTCCTAATACTAAATGGAAAATCAGATACAGACATAGCACCTTCACAATGTATATGTACGTACACTTGGCCGACGGGGGGACACAGTCATTCGTTATGTTCTGGTGTAACAGCGGCTGAATTAACCTTGATAGCAAAGGATGTTTTTAAATATATAAAGTAGCATCTTTATGAAAACTGTACATAAAACTACAACGGGTTATTAATTCGTGAATAATTATGGCGGCAACCGAAAGCAAAATTGGAAACTTTAAACAAATCGATTCGGTTTATCGGTTATCATTACTAGCTCTAACAAATAACTCTGTCCCTTAGTCGTTTCAGCTACCAATACACGCTTACACTAATAAAAAAAAACAATTACACCTACATTAAAGCTGACTTTGTTAATATCGTACGGTGAACCAGCGAGCCTTAACATTTCAACGTAATGCCGTAACATTAAACACAAAGTTAATCAACTAAGTCGATGCATACGGGTCCGTAGCTGACGCGGCATCGACTTAAGCTGATCGTAAAAACCCAACGTCGACTCGGTAAGAGCGAGAACCGTACGCCGGCGTCGCCGAGATAAAAGTAGTGCAGAAACTATATTCCATCGAGAAAACTCTTATCTCGATCAAAATACTTCGAAGTGTCAATAAATGATTGTATTAAATTAATGATATTTTCATATCAATTGATATGGAACTTAATTGTTTAATGTCAAACGATGATATTTGATATTAAACAATAAAGTTAATAAGTATTACGCTTTAACTGCGTACATAGAGTATTTTACGATCAGCTTAAGCCGAAACCGCGTTAACAGTACGGACACCCTTATAATCTGAAATCATATCAACACATAATTATTTTATTAGCTAAATTCCTTGCAAAATATCAGATTTATTTGTAGATCTTCAAATCGTACACCAGTTAGCGAGTTGAGCAATCTATGTATACACCTTTCAAAAAAATATCTACGCAAATGGAGTTTCTGATATATTCGAAACAAATGATTTATTGTCGACATTAACAGTGCGTCGGACTGGCAGTCGCTTAAATATCACAGTAGGAATGATATTTACAATGACCGATGTGGCTGGAGACTTTCCACATTGCTTCACGAAATAATAAAATTGCATCACATATTTTCTCTCCGCTAAACAAAGGGAGGGTAGAAGTCGTATGTAACTGTGTACCTTTCTGGATACATTGATCAAATATTAACAGAGATTGGTATGTTATCGTATATCGTGAAGACGTTAACAGAAATATACAACAATTATATTTAACCTCTTGAGAACTAAGTATCAACATTTGCCAGCGTAATTTTCACTCTATCAGATTGACAAAGAGTCATCATTTCATTGGAGAATATGTACTATATGTAGGACACCAGTCTTCAGGAGGTTAAAACACACAATTTTCAACTATATTGTGGTGAGTCAAGGTACAAATTTAAACAAATAGTTCATAGATTCATTATTTTGTGCTGGCTGCCTCAGTTTTGAGCACCGAAAAGCCCTCAACTTAAAAAAAATAGTTGAATGATTAAAATAAAAAATATAAAGAATGCATGTACTTGTAGACGCATAATTTTAGGCGCGAACTGTGGCAATTTTAACACGTAACATTATGATTACTGTCTCCTTCTGTCTAGAAGTATTACACCAACAGCCAAGACACTATAGGTAAATAAATTCTTCTTCTAGAAAATAAAGTAATGCAATCTCCATAGGGCATATAATTTTTGATAAGATTCGAAAGAATGTGCGAAAGTCCCCAGCCACTCAAAACACAAGGGTATTCAATTTAAATTATGCTTTTTACATACAAAAATAATCTCTTACGACTAAAAGATGCGACTTATCCTTCTAATGGCATATGTAAGACTGAGAAGATTGATATGTCGTCTCACATTCCTTGTCAGTACAGTTTAGGATAGACGCCAGTGTTTCCAAAAAATTACAACTTTTATTGGTTTCACTTCCTTATATCCGATGATATATCGAAGCGACCAATGAAATAGCAAGCATAAATACGTATACACATATCAACTAATTGTGTATAGATATATATGTCCGCGATATAATAAAACCATTGTGATATCTTTTTTTCGTTACGTCGTTTTTGGAAACATGAGCCTCTTTGTGTCGAAATGTTATCTATCAACATTCAGTTTGTGCGAGTATTGTCACGTTACAATGTCAATATTGTTTGTCATGTTATTTCAAATCCTTGAAGTTAATATAAAACGTCACATTAAGAAACAAATATTTATCGATGCTTTTTCAAAACACGAAAGAATACTCAAGACAAATACGCGTTTCTTAATATGAGACAAATTTAGTCTCGTCTGAAAATATGAATACTAGTGTGACAAAAACATGCAGTTATCCTAGACCAGGGAGCTATTTATCCATACAGAAATACCGGTATTATTAAAGCAATAACTTTAATACCGAGACCTACATAATAAGCAGGAACTAATTGTAAATATTAGGCTATTTTGGTTACAAAAAAACCGTTGAACAACCCTGTCCTAGACTATGCCACGATAAGCCGTGGCTACATATTTCAGTAACATTAAATCCAATTATCCATATTTTCAAAAGAGACTGTACAGCGGCATATAGTTGGTAACAGTCACAGTGGTCAAATATATCGTAACACTTCCTTATTATTAAACAAATAAAGATTTGACTACTCTGGCTGCTACTAAGTATTTGCTGACTAAAACATGATATGTGGAGTTTAAATGGTAAATACGAAATAACTTCATTCAGAACTCGCAGAGCATTCAAATGACTCATATTAGTTTTATTCGAGACTAATAAACAAACACATGATTTGATGATTTCATTTATCTAATGATATTATGATTTACCAGCATCATAACAAAAATATGTATACATCTTGGTCGATCAAATTTATTCGTCGTTAATAAAAAATACTTCATGCTTTTTTAATAAAATTAGATAGAATAATATGAAGGTATATATACCAATGAGATTAAAAGAACAAAAAAAATAACGAAAACCTCCTTAAATTACGCATATAGTTCCATCAACTTCAAATCACTCTAAATCTGCAGACTGCATAATTTAATCGTTACGCGAAATATGCGAATCAACATATACAAATATCACACAATCTTAATATTGAAACCTGTTCAACTCCGCACGCAAAATGAATACTGTTAATGACCGAACCTGATCGATCAAGACGTTACAAATTAAAAAAAAATACTGATGGTTTAACATCTAAATTGGTGTCATGTAAAGTTTTCATACCGATTCACAGATATGTCAAAGTAAATTTAAATTATCTTAATTTCTAAATTCAATATAAAGGCAATCTGAATGCGACGGGCGCCTCACCCTGTAGCCGAATCTCCGTTGTAGGGTACGTACCACACGTGTGTCGAACCTGATCGTCATAGTTGAAACACCGCCACTACCAATGCATGTATTTGGGACATCTTACCATCGATGTATAATACTCAAGATACACTATTACCTTCAAACTCGTAACGTCAGCAGCAAAAGTTGCTAAGCGTTTGAAGTGTTCAAAATGACCTACACGCGCTCTTATTCTCTTGACAATAGAGACGTGTTGACCTCATTTTGAACACCTCAAATGCTTAGCTACTTCTGCTGCTGACTGTACCACACATGTGTCGAACCTGATCGTCATAGTCGAAACACCGCCACTACCACTGCATGTATTTGGGACATCTTACCATCGATGTATAATACTCAAGATACACTATTACCTTCAAACTCGTAATGTCAAATTGTTAATTTACAAGTGTGTGTGACTAGTATCAACACCTGACGTACAGTCGCCATCAGACTGTAGAGTTCACAAATATCGGAACATGCACTTTATCGACTTCACAATAGAGGTGTTATTCAGATATTTGTGATTACTTCCACAGCTCCGATATATAGATATATATATATAAAGTACCATCATAAAGTTCCATTTTGAGAAGTGAATTATGACATTACAAAATAAAACTTTGGCATGTTGATCTGACAACGAACAACTGACAGCCAGATGTGTTTTTTCCCCTCTTTTTAAATTTTTGTAAGACTCATTTTAAGCGTTTACAGTGTAATTTAAGTATTATATATCGATGCATCTTACACATATAGGTAATCATTATATAACAAGAATATTTTTGTGTAGTGGACACATAAGACAGAGCATTAGTCCGACGATCTTATTGACCTACTGTCAAGCTTGTAGTTTCTGTTAATGGAGAGAGAAAAGTTGCATTCTTAACGAATCATGTTTAAGTGTTATTTTAGTTGATATCAAAGTTTGTTAACAGTATCAATAATGACTCTTTAACAACAACAAGAAATTGAAAACTCACTTATGAACGTTTAGCTATATAAACTTTAGGGTTCCCAAAATAAGGCGGATGTTACAAATGGTAGGGTTGGACTTACAGTGTTTGTAATGGCAACTGCACTTCAGTCTTAAAATATGTTCTATCTTCAGTGAGCCGACCACATATCAAGTCAAATCAACACGTATGAGACGCGTGTTTCACGATGCCAGTAGCGTGTCGCTCATCGGTTCCGTTACGTTCCGGTGTCCAGCCGCCTGCACAGATGTCGCGCGCGGCGGTCACGAGTGCGCGTGCGCGAGCAGCGCGTCCAGCTGCGCCTGCGCGGAGTCGCCGGCCTGCGCCTGCAGCGACGACACCACGTGCTGCGGGATGTTGATCTGCACCGGCACCTGCATGTTGGCGCTCGTCGGCACCTGTCCGGGGCACACTTATTCATTCACACCATTTTTACACGATTATCAACATACAACTCAGTTCCAACGGATGAACTCGCATTTCATCATCATCATCATGTCAGTCGAAAAACGTCCACTGCTGGACATATGCCTCCCCAGAACGACCCAAGAAGACCGATCCTGCGCCTTCCACATCCAGCGATATCCCGCGACTCTAACTAGGTCATCGGTCCACCTTGTGGGAGGCCTACCTACGCTGCGTCTTCCAGTTCGTGGTCGCCACTCCAGAACCTTTCCGCACCACCGGCCATCGGTTCTGCGCGCAATGTGCCCTGCCCACTGCCACTTAAGTTTGGCGATCCGGAGGGCTATATCGGTTCATAACTTTGGTTCTACTGCGCATTAAATCATTCCTGATGTGATCACGCAGACACTCCCAACATAGCCCTCGAACGAAAATGAACACGCGTTTATTTATATCAAACTAGGCGACATGTTTCGGATAAGCTCTAGTACCCTGTACCCATTTTCAAGCCAAGTCTGGCGAAAATGCAATACTGCAATGAGTGAGCATCTGCATGACTCACAAGTTTTAATTGTATTAATTATAAACATGTATAAAACGACACGTTGCGTTGGAATTATGACATAGCAAGGTCACATAAGCTTGGGACACATGTTGAGACACACGAGGGTCTAAGGGTTGTGTAGGACGTCGTAGCTTTGGCTTAAGTTAGCAAATATACTTCTAGATAAGAGTTGTGGCGGATTGACTCAACAACACCTCAAGTTTTTTTTTTATGACATTGGCGGCAAACGAGCAGACGGATTGCCTGGTGATAAGCAATTACCGTCGCCCATGGGCACCCGCAACATCAGGGGAGTCAGAAGCGCGTTTCCGGCCTTTAAGGGGGGTTGGAGCTCTGGGAACCTTACTCACCATCAGGAACACAACACTACATACCTGAAAGGTAGCAGTGCTATTATGGCTGTGGTCTTCTGTAAGGAGGTACTACCCCAGTTGGGCTGCCCCAGATTCAAGCGTGATGGTCATCGCTGTGCCCTATCTCTCATTAAGTTTTATGATTAGTCTCGGTTCATTTATAATTCAGACTTGGAGAATTCATAAATCAGATAGCAAAATAGGTACTTGTAAGTAAATTTGTACTCAATATCATAACAGACATATAATATTATCATATATTTGATTTTGTGCCTCCAGCATGGAAGCCTAGCATATATGGTATTATGGTCAAAACCTCAGCGTGTTGTGACAGTTTAGTGGATTTCTGCTCTCCGAAGCATGTCGCGCGAGTGACTAAATAAACGTGAGTAAAGTCGTCATTTTCATACATAAAATATTACAATGACTCACGAAAGTTAATACACAAACATTGAAACGATCATTATTTTTAAATACATACATTTACGCCCTAACAATTTCCTGGTCCCTTGGAAGTGGATATCCCAAATGCTAGACCTGCAGGATTAGGTAATGAACGACATCATTTTGAATATATAATTTTAGCGTTATCCTATTTTCTTATTAGTTTTAGACAACCGGTCTGATATTGTTCCATTTCCCCATGAAATTTTTTGAAGAGGGGACCCGATTGTGCAATATCTCAGACCTAGTTTTTTTATACTATTAGCGTAGTTATATTGAACTAAATTATCAGATGACAACCCAAATTCACTAACTACTAAAAAATAATGAAATAAAAATTTGCTTTATTTAGGTATCAATATGATTCACTATGGCTATTAACTTGTGGTAATAATCAGTGAGTTTTGGTTGTGGTTGTCACCTGACGAAATATGATTCATACATTTTATAATACTTGATCAATTGTTAGTGATCTGATGAAGTCATAACATTTCTTCACAGGTGGAACACCACATGCTGTCGTTAGAAACTTTTGAAGATCTTATTAGAAGGTTTATTTATTAAGAGTTAGGTTAGAAGTACACTTACATGTATGGTGATCTCTGGCAGCACGGTGTTGCCGGCGGAGGGGTGGCGGGGTGGCGGGGGTGGGGCAGGGGCGGTGACGTTGCTGTGCGCCGGCGCGTCGGCCTCGTCGCGCGCGCGCTTGCTCTCGTGCGAGCGCAGGT
This sequence comes from Grapholita molesta, assembly GCA_022674325.2. Lineage (NCBI taxonomy): Eukaryota > Metazoa > Arthropoda > Insecta > Lepidoptera > Tortricidae > Grapholita > Grapholita molesta. Next base: position 2,423,751 of record CP053127.2, read on the forward strand.
GCTTGCGCAGGTGGTCCTTGCGGTAGAAGCCTGCGGCGGGAGGTGAGCGGTTAACACGGCTCTTTATAAAGACTCATTATATAAAATACCTATAATACTACTACTAGCTTTTGTATCATTAAAACGCCTAAAGACTAGCAGGCAAAGAGAAAGACGAATAGCACTGCCTACCGGTCAAAAATATAATGCTGATGCCTTTTGTAGATTTGCCAATTTTAGTTTAAGCCCGTTTCACATCAAGATTGACACGCGCCCGCGCTTGATGTGAAACGGGCTTTAATGTTATTCTTATGATTGTATAATGTTATTTGTTGTAGGTATTTAGTTTTGAAACAATACAAGTGGATTATTTTTGTTACGCAGAAACGTCTGCTAGCGAATATCTTCGATATTTAAATCGAAAGAAAAATAGTTTCTTTTTACTGGAATTTTATTCCAGTATTTGCGGGTTAGAGTCCCTCTTTGAGTAATTTTTTTCTATGTTAAATATGAAACATTGAAACTAAGAACAATAAAATTTATTTTTTTATGAAACATTTTGATTTGCTTTCATTTTTTAAGTAGTAAACAAATATTATTATGGATTAGGCGACATAGGTGTATCACCAGCTTACCATCAGCTCCGCCCTCCTCAGCTAAGGGCTCATTGTTATATGAATTAGATGTGTCTTCGTATTTTATATCTACTTCCATTTTTATGAGTGGTTTGTTCTCTTCAACTACAAAAGAACCATAGTCATCAGTTTCCAAAGGATTCTCATGCTTAATACCATTTTCATCAACATACACTGATAGTTTTTGATCCTCTAGCCACATAACCGGGTTCAGAGATTTTAAATAGGAGTCATTTTTTAAGTGGTTACCTTTCCCGCACTCGGGGCAGACCTCGGTCTTGACGCCGGAGTGGATGACGGTGTGCAGGTTGAGGTGCTCGCGCCGCTTGAAGCCCTTGCGGCACACGCCGCACACGTACGGCCGCTCCGGGTTGTGGCCCAGCTTGTGCCGCTCCAGGTGCTCCTTGCGCTTCAGTCTGCCACCACACACACACGTTACAATGTGCTGTGACACTTATATACTTGTTGTTTTATTATATACCCTAGTTCGAAAACATGTGACTCCACGAATAACCCCAGTTTACGCTATTTAGTGTCAGAAATAAGTAAGGCAAATTAACCGTTTACTGGTAAACAGCACTAAGAAAATTCTCACATGAAGTTAAAATGCAAATTCTCCATATAAAAAACATAATATTCTAAGATTTAAACTTTTAATCACTTCAGCTTTTTGAACCAGACTTAAATGCACAATTCCGTTAATCTTGACATGATTAGAAGAAAAAAAAAACAACACAACAGCGACATTTAAATCAGGAATACTTTAGTTCCTGACTGGTCCAAATAGACGTCGCTCATATGCACTCCAAAGCGTTAACAAAACACCACTTATACACTCGCTTCTTTTTTACTTGGGCTCTATAGTCTATAAAGCGCTTGGCTTATTAGACCAATCGGACTGTGTTGGGGAAAGGTAGCCTGGGGAAAATCCAGAACCCGCACCAGACTTGACTTGTACTACTGAAATAGTCCTATTGAGTTTACCCTTCCAGCAAGATTGGTTCAGGCTGTCTCAACCCAATCTGAGTGGTGTGTGATGGTGTCGAGCTAATGGGAGTTATGTTTCTGGTTTGCTAACCCTAGGCTAGGGTTAATTAAGCCCTAGCCCTCTGAGAAGACTCCAGCAAGAAACTCAGCTATCCCCGACTGTTGTCGGAGTGACACACACTCGCAGTTGAGCAACTCTTCTGTATATAAACTCACCCAGCCCCGCAGATCCCGCATATGAACCGCCTCTCGATCTCGTGCACGGACAGATGCATCTCCAGCTGCTCCTTCTCAGGGTAGGCCATCTGGCACTGCGGGCAGCAGTAGATGGGCGAGCCGTCGGCCGCGTTGGCGATCACCACCTGCCCCGGCTTCGGCCGCGCGGGCTTCGGTGCTTTCTTTTTGTACTTTTTCTTCTTCTTCGGCTGTATTCTTAAGGAGCCGTCTGGAAAGATAAAACGGTTTTGTACTACGCCAAGAGAAGTATTATAGTGCAGTCAATTTTAGTATTTGGCCGCCAAGACGATATTATTAGTGTCATAATTATGAGCTTGGCGGTCAAATAGTAAAATTTGACTGCACTATAATACTTCTTAGTTGGTACAAAACAGATGGTAAATTTCTTCCACCATACATTTTGTCACACAACAGTTAGACGTCACTAAGGTTAACTTAAAACGTACTTTAATATGCAAGTCAAAATAAAGAATGTTCTTATAAGAAACTGTAGTCTTAATCTATTATCTATGGAGCTATCCACATATAACCTCGCAGAAAATATTGAGTATTGACCATAAAGTTAAAAATTTAATCAATGCATACAATAACTGTTGGATATGAAGCGCTCAAAACGTTTACTAATTAACACCAGTCAGACAGATAAACAAACGGTATCGCCGTACCATACAGAATAATATACTTTTTGACTCTACCAAACGGCTACCATACCGTCCTCTTGACAATGATTACATATTTCTCTGATCAGTGGTCCGATATTTGAGCGTCGTGTACTCGACTCGTGACATTTTAAACTCGGACAGAAACGAAGAAATGGTATTTTAGAAACACGAATGATAGACATGAATATTCATGGATCTATATACCCATGTCATTCATCATCATCATTCATAATTTGAAAACTACTATTTACTTTTAACTATACATTTTAAGCAAAAATAATTGTAAGATACTTTTGAGTGCGATTTTTTTCGTAGAGCAAAAAGAGGGAGTTCGATAAAATCGGCCTCAGGTTTTAGACAACATGCATACCTTCTCCTACAACGGCTTCGGCCATGGGCTCGCCCTTGCAGTCCTGGTCCATGGGCAGCACCTCGATCTCCACGGTGGGCTCCTTGCGGCCCTCCGCCGGGTTGATGCGCAGGAACTGCTGCAGCGACACCGGCAGTGTCGGCTGTTGCTGCACACACACACACACACACCATTTAATAGGATAATTAACTGTTGTAAGATGTTACTGCTACTTAGTAACGAATAAACTCACGTTTAATTATATCACACGGGGCGACATGTTTCAGGTAAGCGCTGGTACTCATTTTCATGCCAAGTCAAGACAGGACAACCCGCTCGGGGTGAGGATGTATCACTAATACACATGAGTTTATCTGTTTGTAACTTAGTAGCACCTTTCAATAGGTTAAACTCAACTTGTTTAACATACACAAGGCTCGTCCTCGAAATAAAGTAGCCATTACAAAATGATACTCCCTTGTCACTCAGCGGTTTGATGTGGCTAGAATAATCATAGTACTTAAAAGTCGTCAACTTTTAAATAACAACAGTTAATGTTAATAAAAAAGTTACAGAAGAGAATATGCAATTTTCTGAAATAGTTTATTAACAATTTTTGTCTGCATCAAATAAGCAAAATTATCATCATTTCATTTTAGTATCCTCTAACAGTAAAAGTCAAGGGAGCATCTGAGTGATACATCATTTAGTAAGTATTAACACTAACATACCCAAAGTTCGGAACTAGACCCATAAAAGCAACTAACATAAGTATCTATAACAGGCGCCAAAAAAAAGATTTTTTATTTTAGTGTGTATCTTTAACTATGCTTTGTTATTATAAATTACTAGGTGTGCCCCGCGGTTTTACTCGCACTATATATTAATATATATCTCTATACATTATATCCTATGTGTTATTCTGATGTGTAAGATATTATTGTAAAGTTTCACCAAAATCCATGTAACACCGTATTTTTTTTTTCTGCTGGTCACCCTTTTCTTTCATTTGTTGCCATTCATTTCTGGTCATGGATTACTCTTTTTTGTGCTCAGGCAACTCTCCGGTCCGATATCGTCTATGATCGTACGTCGGCGTTCAATATTTAATTGAAAACGGATTTAATTACAATGGTTTCTTTTTATTAAGCTTACAAAAGTCAGTAGTTTATTTCATCTATAATACATTAAATATTAAATACAATCCACGGAGGGTTGTTTCCATATAGGTCGTGTAATGAGGTATCTGGAATGGCGTGGCATTTGACGTGTGGTTTTAAAAAAAAAGAAAACGACTGACAGTTCCCAGCCGGCTTCGGTCGGAGCAGATGTGCGTTTTCAGAGTAAAAATTCTAATCCTAATATATCCAGAGGAAAAGTGGTAGTCCGAGGCTCGGAGGGCTCTGCCTGTGGCGCGTGTTGGTTGTTGATGTGAATATCCACTGGGGAGGGATGTCAACGGAGGAAATTTTGTAAATATCGATTTCATCTTCGATCGAGGTGAGAAATCCTTTGTACTAGTAACGTCGTGTTGGAATTGTCTTTCGTCATTAGAATCCTATTTAAATCGTGTTTGTGTTGTTCTAGTCGGTCTGGGAACTCGCACAGGTGAGAGATGTGCTAGAAAAACCTCTCCAGGCTTGACGCTCACCTTGTTTTGAGTGAGTGTATTTAATGGCCGCCATGTTTGGGGTGTATTGAACTTTGTAAGCAACATTCCTAACATTTTTTTTGTTTCAGGGGAGAGCTTGGCCCATAGGGGCGTTTTACCGACAGGGGCACCGTCGTTGAATTCCACGTTAGTTCCGAAATGACTTTAAACTGGAAACGGACCCTCTCGTTCTAAAGAGGTGTGTCACAAGGGTATTTACTACTTTGTTAATTAATTCGTGTTCTGTTCTTTACTCTTTTAAAGCTGGGCAATTGCTCAAATTTAGTGAAACTACAACTTTCCCTGTGTGATCTGTGACAGAGGTTATAAAGTCAAGCAGAGTCCAAGCAATGAATTAAAGTGTAGGAATAGGGAACTAATTCCTGCTTGCAATCTATTCCAGGGTCTTGAGCTTGGGCTCCTAATGAGCGGCCCTAACCTGCAGTCCGGCCACTGCTCCTGAGCTGCGCCTGCTTGTCGCGGGCCTCGGTTTCTTACTTTTAGTGACACGGTTTGTGTTCGTGTCAGTGAGGTCAGTGTCTGTTTTGAACATTTAACTAGGACACACGTACCCTTAATATTAATAAGCTGCATAAGCTTTGTGCTATCTATTTGGAAATCCATAGTAATAGTTTAAGTCAAAACCACTACGGCAGGGACGCCTGCAGTAGGTGTATAGTTGTACACTTGTCTTATACCTAAGCTTTGACCTAGTTATAAGGTTACTTCTTCTTTTTTTTGTGTTTGGTGAATATACACCTCGGTGTACCAATTGTTGTATAGTTGGAAGTGTGAGAGATCTAAAAATAAATAAATAAACCTTTTATTTACTGATAAACTGACTAAATCTTTTATTTGTATAACCCTGATACACTGCGTTATTGTTTGTGGTTGACTAGGTTAAATCTTTATAATTTAAAACTTCACTTAAACTTTCTCTAAGGCGCCCAACGGACCCTAGTCAATCCTCAGGCCTTACGTATCCACACCTACTTATTTGTGCTCTACCAGGTTGAGGTGTTTCAGTGGCGTCCAACGTGAGGGCCTGAAATAACAGCGTATTAAGGTGTACAGGGTGCGTGTGTCAAGGTGTTTTTTTTGTATGTTTTTTTTGACCCAGTTATCTGGTGTAGTATGGTATACAAACTTTAATTGTATCATCCTAAGGTTATTTATGGGAATTACTGTACTTCTACAACGGAACCTGTAGCAAACTGTTTAACTAGTTTCCTCACATGATAATTAAACTTTATTAGTTTATTACTTAGACTGTTCATTAGGTGAATTTTCTTTTCTTTTCTTTGTTTTAAAAACAATAACAAGCCTAATTTATAAAATAGGTACTTAGTTATTACTGTATTTATATCATTGTAATACCATGGATTTCTCAATTAAAATTGAACACCTCTTAAAGGATGAGATTCAACATGAGCTTACCCAATTACATATCCCTTTCAATGTGCAAGATTCTTGTGATGTTCTTCGGAAACTGTTGAGACAGACAAGAACATTGGTACGACGGGGTAGTTTAAAGCCTGCGGGAGAACCGCCTCTTGTTGAAGCTGCTCGGGAGCTTGCTACATGCAAAACCAAAGTGCAGGAACTGAAGACAGCGGTAGCAAGTGGTTCTGACTTAACTTCAGCTCAGCGGGAGAGACTGGTGGCCCGTGCTAACTACTACCTGAGTAGGTTGGCTCGGATCAAGGACCATGATAAGGAAGTGGAGGTTCTTCAAGGTACTCTGGTGTCTTGTCTGTCTATTCTTAATGAGGAGGAGGAGTCATCGGGTTCCGATGTGGAGGTGTTTAGCTCTCCTTCTAAGGAGGCACGGCCGGCAGTATCTGCGTGTTCGGCGGAGCCACGTCATAAGCTCAGTAGCTTAAATTTAAAATACAAAGGTGACACGTGCGTGAGGGCGTTTATCACGCGCCTCACCGAGCTGCGTCTTGCGCGTGAGATTCCTGAGCGGTTGGTTTTGAAAGGCTTTGCTGACCTAGTGGACGGACCAGCGCTGTTCTGGTACCGGTCTCATAGGGACTCTTTTTTGAACTTGACGGATCTCCTTGCGGCATTAAAAGCCGACTTTGACCTTCCAGATTATGATTACCTGCTGCGTAAGGAAATTGAGGCACGCACTCAGGCGCGCCATGAGACCATAGTAGTTTATTTATCGTACATGGGTGGGTTATTTTCGCGCCTCACTAATCCATTGTCGGAGGAGCAGCGCCTTGCAATTGTCTTGCGCAATATACGACCTGAATACAGCAGAGAGTTGGCACTTATGGACATTACATCGTTGAGTGAGCTTAAGCGAGTGTGTATGCGGTTGGAGCTAGCAGCAGTTCGAGCAGCAAACTTCGCGGAACCTAGGACGTCTGGTTCTACGGTTGCCCCTGATATGCAGGTGAAATCGGGTGTGTGGTCAAGGAAACCAGCCGTCAGTTCGGTCGATAGAGGTCAAGTGGTGGCCAAGTTCTGCTATCGTTGTAAAAGCGACGCGCATAATACGAGGCTCTGTCCGCATTCGCGTGAGGTGGTTTGTTTCAGATGTGGCCATGCGGGTATTAGGACGCCCGAATGTCCGTCTTGCAGTGCGGCTCCTCAGCCAAAAAACTGAGTAGTTCCGTCTCGAGAAGGTTAACAGGGACCAGTGGCCCTGACTTTGTCGAGACGTATTTTCCTCCTCGTCCAGGTGACACCCGGGCGTATCTAACGGTACAAGTGTTAAATGTTAAGGTTTGTGGATTGATGGACTGTGGTGCGTCGAGTTCGATTCTCGGTGGCGGAGCGGAGTCGGTGTTTCTGAACTTAAATTTTCCTTTAATTGAATTTGACCGTCCGTGCGTGTTTGAGGTGGCCAATGGGCAGTATTGCGAGTGCAGGTACTTTATGAATATTCCCATTCAACACAAAGGCGTTGTTAAGCTAATCAAGTTTCATGTGGTGCCAGGCATTCCGATACCCATCCATTTTGGACTTAACTTTTGGAGGGCGTTCAATATTGCTCCGGAAATTCTTGAGTTGTTACCGCGACGAGTTCCGGCTAATTTGATTAGTAGTGTTGCCAAGGAGGACGGGCTTAGGGACTATACCTCTTTGAACGAGACTGAGAGACAGCAAGTCGATCAAATTCGCTCCATTTTTGATAACATTAACACTGATAAGGTCGGTTTGGGCTGGACCCATTTGATCCAGCATATTATTGATACAGGGGAGGCGAGTCCGATTAAACAAAAATATTATAGACTTAGCCCTCCCAAACTTAAATACTTAGTGGAGGAATTGGATCGAATGTTGGCTAACAATGTCGTTGAGCGTTCTGATTCTGAATGGAACTCTCCCGTTACTATGGTACCTAAGTCTGACGGCAGTATGCGGTTGTGCCTAGACAGCCGACGCCTTAATGCGGTTTCTAAAACCGACGCGTATCCTTTACCATACATAAATTATATAATTGACAACTTACGCGACGCTAAGTACCTGACGTCATTGGACCTGAGCGCCGCTTACCATCAAATACCTTTACATCCGGATTCCAAGGAGAAAACGGCTTTCTCGGTACCTTCCAGGGGGTTGTTCCACTATAACGTTATGTGTTTCGGGTTGGTTGGTGCGTCGGCGACGATGCAGAGGCTGATGGACAGTCTGTTCGCGGCCGAATTTGATAATAAGGTATTCGCTTATATCGATGATATAGTTATCTGTACGTCCACGTTTCAGGAGCACTTAGATATTCTTCAAAGAGTGTACGACAAGCTGCGGTCAGCTAACCTCACGATTAATATGAAGAAATCACAATTTTGTCGTAGCGAGCTTAAATATCTAGGCTTTGTTGTAGATCGTTTTGGCCTTAGAACGGACCCTGCCAAGGTGGAGGTGATCATGAAATACCCTACTCCCCAAGATCCTAAAGAGTTGAAGAGGTTCCTAGGTATGTGTGGTTGGTATAGACGATTCGTTAACAATTTCTCTCAGGTTGCTCGTCCATTAACTAGGCTCACGAGTAAAAAAGTTGCATTTCAGTGGTCCCCGGAGGCCGAGGAGGCCTTCCGTACCTTAAAATCGGCGCTAATTTCTGCACCTATCCTTAGGTGTCCTGATTTCTCGTTGCCCTTTCATATACAAGCGGATGCAAGTTCGTTTGCAATTGGTTGCGTGCTGACGCAGAGGGTCGAAGGCGTTGATCACCCGATTGCGTATTGTAGTAGAGTTCTTACTGATCAAGAAGTTAATTATTCGGCTACGGAGCGCGAGCTGTTGAGTGTCTTGTATGGTCTCGAGCAGTTTCGGGCCTATGTGGAAGGAACTAAATGTTACGTTATCACGGACCATGCATCCTTGCAATGGTTCTATAAACTTAAAAACCCGACCGGTCGTCTGAACCGGTGGGCGTGTCGGCTCAGTCAGTTTGAGTTCGAAATAATTCATAGGAAAGGGAAGGAACATGTCGTACCCGACGCGCTATCTCGCATTAGGGTTGGGTCTGTCTCTTTCTGCCCGGAATCGGTAGTCGATCCTTGGTACTTACGTGCCTTGCGTGGCTGTACCACCAACCCACGTTTGTTCCCAAATTTCTCAGTCATAGACGGTAAACTGTTTAGGTTGTCTAAAAATAAATACAATTTAACGTCTCAATTTGAATGGCGCTTAGTTGTTCCAGCTGAACACAGGGAGAGTGTAATAAAACAACATCACGACGATCCGACAGCTGGTCATTTTGGAGTAGCTAAGACCCATAAGAGAATAAGTGGGATGTATTTTTGGCCGTCGATGTATCGGGATGTCGAGAAATATGTTGCGGGATGCGAGCTCTGTAAGTGCTATAAGCCTAGTAACGTGGCCCGAGCGGGCCTGATGGGAAATCCGCGATCCGTCACTAAACCGTGGGAAGCTATTTCGTGTGATATATTGGGACCTTTTCCCCCATCTTACGCGCGTAATCAGTATCTGTTCGTATGCTCTGATTACTTTAGTAAGTACGCACTTTTGTTTCCTATGCGGACGGTGTCGGCGAAAGCTATTGTTCGCTGTGTAGAGCGCGGAGTGTTCCTCTTGCACGGTGTGTGTAAGTATATGTATGTCGATAATGGGCCCCAATTCATATCGAAGGAGTTTCGCGACTTAATGACTAAATATAACGTTCCTAATATATTTTATAACCCTAGATACCATCCGCAAACGAATCAATGTGAGCGCCTTAACCGGGACTTAGTACGCGCTATAGCTACGTATGTTCGTACCGACCATCGCACATGGGATAAGTATCTTCCAGAAATACAGTGTGCGCTTAATACGTCGGTACATACTAGTGCTAAGCACACCCCGTTTTATCTTAACCACGGGCGCGAGATGGTGCTGGATGGAACGGTGTATAACGTGCAGGAACCAGCCGATCCAGAAACGGTCGCACTGGATCGGGAACCTTTTACATCTAATCTGCCCAAACTCAAGGAAGTTTATCGGGAAGTTCAAACCCACCTCCGAAAGGCATATACTCATAACGCGCGGTATTATAATTTACGCAAACGCAATGTCGAATTCGAGGAAGGGCAGATTATTTATAAAAGGACTTTTCCTTTGTCCAATGCTGGGAAGTTCTTTAGTGCTAAGCTGGCTCCGAAGTTCGAACGTTGTATAATCGATAAAAAACACTCCCCGCTGGTATATACTTTAAGGTCATTAGACGGCAAACATCTTGGGAAATTTCATATAAAGGACATTCTGGAGCGCGGCCGTGTGGAGTCGTCTGATGACTAACTAATCATATCGTTTTTTTTTTTTTGCACCAAGATATCTTAAGCAGGTTTTCGGCATTCGGTTTTACCAGAGGCTTGGTTTGGGTAATTTTCTTCGTGTTTCGGTTATGTTTTCGCTATACTAATAGGGTGTACACTCATAGGTACCTCTATCTTACTATTTTTATATATATAATGTTGGTTGGTTGCGTCATCAATCGGCTCTCATACCCCACTCTCATAAGCAGGTGTGTAGTGGTATGGAGCTCTTCCTTTCTTTTCTGCTTTCAGGTAGTAGGCCGTCCTTGGCAGGGACGTTCTGGTTGAAGGGTGTAGTGGTTTTTTTTGTTTAATAGGGACATAAACTCTATGCTAGGGGTCAATAAAATCTTGTGTAGATCACTAGGTGAACGCGTTAGAGCTATGTGCGCGTATTACGTTTAAGTTTTGCGCCTGACTTAGAGAAGTAGGATTTCACACGGTGGTAGAGTGGGTTCCTACCATTGTATGGGGATCAAGTTGGTTGGTGACAGGAACCAGATAAGGGTATAAGTCGAAAATTTCTATTTCAGAATTTTTCAATTCTGAAATAGAAATTTTCTCGCGCAACCTAGATGGTACTGTAACACCGTATTTTTTTTTTCTGCTGGTCACCCTTTTCTTTCATTTGTTGCCATTCATTTCTGGTCATGGATTACTCTTTTTTGTGCTCAGGCAACTCTCCGGTCCGATATCGTCTATGATCGTACGTCGGCGTTCAATATTTAATTGAAAACGGATTTAATTACAATGGTTTCTTTTTATTAAGCTTACAAAAGTCAGTAGTTTATTTCATCTATAATACATTAAATATTAAATACAATCCACGGAGGGTTGTTTCCATATAGGTCGTGTAATGAGGTATCTGGAATGGCGTGGCATTTGACGTGTGGTTTTAAAAAAAAAGAAAACGACTGACAGTTCCCAGCCGGCTTCGGTCGGAGCAGATGTGCGTTTTCAGAGTAAAAATTCTAATCCTAATATATCCAGAGGAAAAGTGGTAGTCCGAGGCTCGGAGGGCTCTGCCTGTGGCGCGTGTTGGTTGTTGATGTGAATATCCACTGGGGAGGGATGTCAACGGAGGAAATTTTGTAAATATCGATTTCATCTTCGATCGAGGTGAGAAATCCTTTGTACTAGTAACGTCGTGTTGGAATTGTCTTTCGTCATTAGAATCCTATTTAAATCGTGTTTGTGTTGTTCTAGTCGGTCTGGGAACTCGCACAGGTGAGAGATGTGCTAGAAAAACCTCTCCAGGCTTGACGCTCACCTTGTTTTGAGTGAGTGTATTTAATGGCCGCCATGTTTGGGGTGTATTGAACTTTGTAAGCAACATTCCTAACATTTGTTTTGTTTCAGGGGAGAGCTTGGCCCATAGGGGCGTTTTACCGACAGGGGCACCGTCGTTGAATTCCACGTTAGTTCCGAAATGACTTTAAACTGGAAACGGACCCTCTCGTTCTAAAGAGGTGTGTCACAAGGGTATTTACTACTTTGTTAATTAATTCGTGTTCTGTTCTTTACTCTTTTAAAGCTGGGCAATTGCTCAAATTTAGTGAAACTACAACTTTCCCTGTGTGATCTGTGACAGAGGTTATAAAGTCAAGCAGAGTCCAAGCAATGAATTAAAGTGTAGGAATAGGGAACTAATTCCTGCTTGCAATCTATTCCAGGGTCTTGAGCTTGGGCTCCTAATGAGCGGCCCTAACCTGCAGTCCGGCCACTGCTCCTGAGCTGCGCCTGCTTGTCGCGGGCCTCGGTTTCTTACTTTTAGTGACACGGTTTGTGTTCGTGTCAGTGAGGTCAGTGTCTGTTTTGAACATTTAACTAGGACACACGTACCCTTAATATTAATAAGCTGCATAAGCTTTGTGCTATCTATTTGGAAATCCATAGTAATAGTTTAAGTCAAAACCACTACGGCAGGGACGCCTGCAGTAGGTGTATAGTTGTACACTTGTCTTATACCTAAGCTTTGACCTAGTTATAAGGTTACTTCTTCTTTTTTTTGTGTTTGGTGAATATACACCTCGGTGTACCAATTGTTGTATAGTTGGAAGTGTGAGAGATCTAAAAATAAATAAATAAACCTTTTATTTACTGATAAACTGACTAAATCTTTTATTTGTATAACCCTGATACACTGCGTTATTGTTTGTGGTTGGCTAGGTTAAATCTTTATAATTTAAAACTTCACTTAAACTTTCTCTAAGGCGCCCAACGGACCCTAGTCAATCCTCAGGCCTTACGTATCCACACCTACTTATTTGTGCTCTACCGGGTTCAGGTGTTTCATCCATTCAGTACTTTTTGCGTGAAGAAGTAACAAACATACACACTCATACTTTCGCCTTTATAATATTAGTGTTATAATTCAAGCTAGTATACAACTCTTAATAAAATGTGCCATTTCTACTCCAGCCAGCACAGTGGTAATATGGTAATGTTAGACAAGTAGCCAGGCTTACCTGCGGCTGGAACTGGTTGAGGTACTTGAGCAGGTCCTGCTGGCTGCTGCTGATGTGCCACTGCATGCTCTCGCCCGACTCCGTGCCCTGGGAGCTCTCCTGCACAACATTAAACAATCCCATTTTATATACATGTATTATCTATAGTCAGATCCTCCAGAGACAACCCATAGTCTACTTAACCTGTACTATACGAAACTCAATTGGTATTCAAATTACTTTTATATATATGGAATTTTATATATATTTTAGAATAACAGTATTCTGTCTTATCAGCCAGGGGACAACAGAAGCATATTTTGTTAGGAGAAATATGGCACCGCGTTCTACTAATACTAACATGCTTTGTAGGTGACCTATCACACAACAAAAATACCATTATTTAAGTTTATTTTTTACTTAGTAACGAGCGACACGCAGAGATTGTCATCTTATATTTCACTAGCTTAGCTAAACGCTTTTTACACTTACTGTGTCCTGTTTTCTGTTTTCTCATGTAAGTGAATAGCCGCGTCCCCACAGAACGCACTGTCTCGCGAGCATCAAGCGCAGCAGTGCGCGCGTGTGCCTCGGCCGCGGCAAATTCGCACGTCTACACTTACCGAATGCCATGCGAGGAAATTGGAGGAAAATAAAGAAATTTTCAATCTAACATGCTTACTACGTCTGAGATTTCCGTCATGATTTGAAACATTTAGAGAAGGGGTCACTCACGTCGTCATTGGCGTTGTCGTCGCACTCCTCCTTGATGACGATGTTGGTGACGCCAGGATTGTTGTTGGCGATCGTGTTGTTGTTGTTCAGCTTCGTCTCCTCGGGCCCGTTGATCACGATCTGCTGGTTCGGCGTTATGAAAACCTGCGAAATTAAAATATGGATGTATAACATCATTCATATTGTATGACACCCGGAACTACTACTGTCCCCGGAAGGATGGGCAGCGACGCTTAGAGTGGTGGAACATATCGCCAACCTGCTTGCCAAGGCGATTAGAGCATTGAACCTCCATGCTTAGAGATCGCTCCCTGTGACCGTTTATGGAGAGGCCTGTGCCCAGCAGTGGACATCCGAGGTTAGGACTTAACGATTAATACGGTACTACTCACGTTTATTTAGTCACTCGCGCGACATGTTTCGGAGAACATAGGCCTCTATTTTCAAGCACTAAGAGTGCTGAGTGTCCACAGCGAGCACAGTTACAGAGCGCAGCGGAGTTAGTGCGCGACGGGCCGGTGACGCGAGCGGCGAACAGAACGGACACTCAGCACTCTTAGTGCTTGAAAATGGAGGCCAATGTTCTACGAAACATGTCGCGCGAGTGACTAAATAAACGTGAGTAGTACCGTACCGTATTAATCGTTAATTATTAAATATGTCTCACGTAAGTTTAAATACAAATCCGAGGTTAGGTTAGAGATCAGGATAAAGACAGCCACGTCGTAGGCAGAAGCTAATACTTAAATAATATATCCCGTCCAGAGAATTCGAGCAGCTGTGCGAAGTATTGTCTAAAACCATAGTGGAAGATCACATGTTCGCGCAGCTGCAAAAACCTTATAGACCTGGGTTATGCAAGTGGCAGAATGTATTCCGTACCTGGTGCTGGATGTTCTGCTGGATCTGCTCCTTGTTGTCCTGCTGCATCTGCTGCACCAGCTGCATCTCCTGCGGCAGCGCCGCCAGCACCTGCAGGCCTGCGGACAACCATCACAACCGTTACAGAACTGATTATAACAATTAGATGAAAGCGCATGGAGTGAACAGCGTCTGGAAACAGGAGCAGCGTTCAATAGAGTAGTGGAAGATACTACGATCGCCAATTCATTAGCCATGCTTGGTGATTATGGTTGTTAAGGATTATAGTTTGTATGAATAATTTAAAATGGCAACACTATTGTAAAATTAAAAAAAAAAAAAAAAATATTGTCGAGTCACATACATTGATTCAAATTCGAATGTCGTTGTCGCGTCGGTCGACGAACTATACCGCTGAAACACTGTCGTAAATCCGAAATATCGTGTCGTTTGTACTCGGAGAATTCTATCTAGTTTAAATCGCGTGTGATTGCTCTAGAAAGGCTGTGTCATTGGAGAGAGCACTCCTCAGGCTTCATTTCGGTGATAAGCTGGTCAAAGGTAACCTGGATTCAAGGTGAGTTCGGACAAGCTGAGAGTCCTGGGAGCCTGCGCCAGCCCCCTGCAACCGAGAGCTGCACCATCAACAGCAGCTAAGCCAGGTGAGTGCCCTTTATCCACTGACTGGCCTATCTCAGACCGACAATATATCGTGTCGTAACTTTCGTTAATTTATCTTTTCGAATACAGTCCACATTAAATTATTATCGAAGTAAAACTCCCTAACATTTTTTGGTCCATCAACCGGGTTTCTTGTAAGGTTGCCGTGGTTATTTTCGTATTTAAACGTCGATTTTTTGTTAATTTATCGAGATCGTTATTTGTTAGAACTGAATAAAAAAAATTGGAGGGTAAGATTGAAACACTTGGCTTGGGCGTTTTTCCATTACTTAAAATCGGTGTTAACTGGAGTAGCGTTTGGTTCATAGTTTGACATATCGTATCGAAGTAATTAAATTTCTGAACGCAACTATAACTGTCATCGTTGACAACTTGTCAAGTGTCAAATAAAATTTATTTCATAACCTCTAGTTTTTCAATACGATTGTTGTTTTGATTGAAGTTTTATTTAAAATAAAAAATAAAATATGTCTAAAACTGATGGAACTTCCGAATGTTTCGATAAAAACCGTGTCGGTCGTGATTATGCTTTTGCCCGTATTGAATTTATACAAAGTTCCGACCTGCAAGGTTATACTTTGCAAGATATAAATAAAGTCGAAAATGATTTTCATGCTTTTCAGGTTGAATTGCTTTCGTCTATGCCAAGTAGTAGTAGGAAGTGTGAATTAGGGATATCATCACAGTTCGAGGAAATCGTAAAATCAATTAAACTGCGTTTAATAGAAGTAAAGCCCATTGGTTGCAATACTAATGCGATTAATAAGTGTAGTTCAGGTGTTAAATTGCCAAAAATTAACATAGTTCCTTTCGATTCAAAAATTGAAAATTGGGTTTCGTTCATACAGATGTTTGATTCCTTAATTCATAGCAAAACATACCATCAGTAGAGAAATTGCATTACTTGTTATCATGTGTTAGCGGGCATGCTTTTGACTTAATAAAAAATTACCCTTTGTGCGAAGAAAATTATTTAATTGCTTATAATACACTTAAGTCACATTTTGACAAGAAAAGGGTCATTGCCACTATGTTTTATGAAAAAATATTAACATGTGAGTCAGCAAAATCAAAAAGTGCAGTTGAATTAAATAGATTATGTCGGACTTTCAAAGAAAATTTAGAAATATTGTCTAAATACCAATTACCTGATAAAAATTTCATGTTGTTCCATTGTTTGTGGTCTAAACTAGATAGTAGTACCAAGGAGGCATTTGAACTGCAGCTTGAGTCTAACATTGAAATACCTCAATATGAGGAGTTAATTTCCTTCATTGAGAAGAGAAGTCAAGCGTTAGAGAACTCTTCAGTTAGGTTAAATTTAGTGCATAACAAGCCTGCGAACAAGACTAAGTCAGCGTTTATTGTGCCACCTGTTAACAACTGTGCTATTTGTGCCGGTTCGGGACACAAATTAGAAAATTGTTCTAAATTTCTAGAAATGACTGCTTTTGAAAGATTTAATCAGGTAAAAGAAAAGAAACTTTGTATACTATGTTGTCGTCCATCTCATTCAGTAAAAAATTGTAATTCTTCTGTGACTTGTAACATTTGTAACCAAAGTAACCACACATTGTTGCACTTTGACAAAACAAATGAGCCTGTACCAGTAGCTAACCAGGTATCATTGGCTGTTCTAAGTTCAAATGCACCAAGTTTGTTTTCAACAGCGGTTGTGTTGATAAAAAATAAATTTAATAAATTGACACCAATAAGAATGCTGATGGATAATTGTTCAGCTTGCAACTTTGTCACGTTGGAATGTGTAAAGAAACTTGGTTTACAAATCAAAGCTAAGTCGCCATCGGTCAATGGGGTTGGTTTATCATCAACTGATACTCATGGTATTGTCGACTGTGAGATAGTCCCTTCGAATGGTGACTCCTCATGTAAGTTTTCGTTTGAAGCATGTGTGCTTCCTAAGATTTGTCCAGATATGCCTTCAGAATCGCTTAATAGTTCTTCTTGGAGGCATTTGAAGGACCTTGAATTCGCTGATCCATTATTCTATCAGTCTGGTCCTATTGACATGTTGGTTAATGTCAATCTTTTCGCTGCTGCTCTACTGGCTGGCGTTGTCAAGGGCAACGCTGACCAGCCCATTGCTGTCCGCACTGTTTTCGGCTGGTTAGTGATGGGGGAGTGTCCTACCGACATTAACTGTTCTCGTTCTCGGTGTCAAAAAGGTTCCAGGGTTGATACGAAAGGGTGCTTTCTTGTCTCGGGTCTTTCATTAGACCATAATATAAAACGCTCCTGGGAAGTGGAAAGTGTAGATCCTCCTAAAACTGTCGTTTTGTCGAAATCGAAAATGTCGTGTGAAAACCAAATGGAAAGTTCGTATTGTCGTAACTCCGAGGGTAGAATGGTAGTACCATTGACTTTCGTGGACCCTCAGGAGAAACCAAGGTTTTCTAATTCTCGTGAAATTGCTCTCGAGCGTCTCTTAAACTTAGAGAGGAAGTTCAAACTGAACCCTCAATTTCGGACAGTTTATGTCAATTTTATCGATTATATCGTATCAGGCGCAGACACTACGGAAGACGCATTAGCGTTGTATAACCAGCTGGTGGAAATATCTTCGTCTGCTCATCTCCACCTGCGTAAATGGGCCTCTAATAGTCCTTATTTATTGGACAACATGTCTGGGCGGTCAGAGCTAAACTCTGAGCAACTTTTCAAATTTGAAGACGCTCATGATTTCTCGTTAAAACTTGTCGATTTATCGTGCCTTCCCACGGAAGACAATTTTACTGTCGAAACGTCGTTAAACGACTGTCGTTGTACGAAACGATCAATCCTTGCGGACATCGCTCGTGTTTTTGACCCTCTGGGGTTATTATCGTCTGTCGTATTTTTTGAAAAGTATCTCGTACATCTTCCATGCGTATCTGGGGTCGACTGGGACTCTTACGTAGCCGTCACCATCTCTCAAGAGTGGTGTAAATTCAAATCACAATTATCGGAGTTGAGTTTATTGGCTATACCCCGTGTCTCTTTCGTTTTGCTACAGCTCCATGGATACTGCGACGCCTTGGAGAAAGCTTACTGTGCTGTCATCTATTGTCGCATCATTCGAAGTGACGGTTCTGCAGTAGTGCGGCTTTATTGCGCTATATCTAAATATAAAGTGGCACCTCTCCGTAGATGTTCAGTTCCAAGGTTAGAATTGTTAGCTGCTGTCTTGTTAGCAGACTTGGTCTTCTCGTTCATAAAAGCCTTAAATGATATTTACAATTTCGATGTCATTCACGCTTGTTTGGACTCAACTGTGGCTGTAAATTGGATTAGCTCATGTTCGTCAAAAGGGAAAACATGTGTAGCTAATCGGGTTGCACACATCCAAGATTATATTCCCGCTGAAAATTTGAATCATGTTCCCGGTTCGGAGAATCCAACGGATTGCGGATCTCGTGGTTTATTACCCGCCGCTTTAATCCGGAATACACTATGGTGGGCGGGGCCTGCCTGGTCGTCTAGTCCTCAAGAATCTTGGCCGCAATCTGACTGTTTCGTGGATAAATCCGTTTCGAGTGAGCAGGAAATCTATATTCTGTTTACAGCCTCTAAGCTGTCGTCCATCGATATTATCATATTTCAATATATCGTTCTCGACTGCTGTTCTCGGTACATATATAATGTGCAAAACCCCTCAGTACGGAATGAGGGTTTCATTAACTTATCGTCGGAAGAAACCAACAAGGTGCTCCATTTCCTTGTGAAGCATGTCCAGGAGAAATCTTTTACATCGGAAATTCGTTGTTTGTCAAAAGAAAATTCGACACACTTTTTTCCTAACCCTATGCGGAAATTATCGCTATTTTTGGATGACTTTGTAAAGTTAAGGGTGGGCGGTCGCCGCTCTAAAGGTGATCTGCCATTCGATGTTAAACGTCCCTTGTTGTTGCCTCGCGATCATAGGTTGACGAGGCTGATCATCGAGGATTATCATACGCAGTTTATTCTTCCTGGACTGCAAACGTTGCAAAATTTACTATCCCTAGCTTTTTGTATTATTTATTCAAAAATGGCTATTAATTATATTATTTCATTCTGTATGAAATGTTTTCGTGTCTGCCCCAATTTGGCTGCACCTCCTATTACGGGCAATTTACTGTCGCTGTGGTTTAGAATAAATCAAATTAAACTGTTTTCGTTTTCTGCCGTGGACTCTGCTAATCCTTTCGATATTAGCCTAGCTCACGGTCGTGGTGTACGTATGTTCAAGGCGTATATCTTAGTGAAAACTAACATATACGCCACTAGGGCAGTGCGCCTTGGACTAACTTCTCGAGATTCGGCGGAGCTGCTCACCATACTACCAGATGGTAACATGCAGGTTGATGCAAAATTAGGTCCTCCGCAGAGATGGAATCTGTTGCAACAGATACACCAAGTTTTCTGGCGCAGTTGGCACCTTGAATACTTGCGCACATTGCAACAGCGTCACAAGTGGTTCGATGGTGAAAACAATATTGTCGTTGGGACGCTCGTGCTCATTGTAAATGAGCAATGTAGTCCCTTGAAATGGAAAATTGGCCGAGTGATACAACTTCATCCCGGGAGTGACGGAATTTGCCGTGTCGTCACACTTCGTACTGAATCAGGCCAGCTTAAACGCCCGATTGTCAAGCTGTGTCCTTTACCTTCACAAAATTAAGATTAAATTCACTTACTTACTGTCGTAGCATACCTAGTTATCGTAGATTAATATTAGTTTTAATAACGCATAGATATAAAATGGAAAACATTTCCAAGCCAAAGTGTGTCATCTACCTTAAGTCATTATAAATCTAATTTATTTTGAAAATACGTTGCATTTTGGTGGGCGGAAATGTTAAGGATTATAGTTTGTATGAATAATTTAAAATGGCAACACTATTGTAAAATTAAAAAAAAAAAAAAAATATTGTCGAGTCACATACATTGATTCAAATTCGAATGTCGTTGTCGCGTCGGTCGACGAACTATACCGCTGAAACACTGTCGTAAATCCGAAATATCGTGTCGTTTGTACTCGGAGAATTCTATCTAGTTTAAATCGCGTGTGATTGCTCTAGAAAGGCTGTGTCATTGGAGAGAGCACTCCTCAGGCTTCATTTCGGTGATAAGCTGGTCAAAGGTAACCTGGATTCAAGGTGAGTTCGGACAAGCTGAGAGTCCTGGGAGCCTGCGCCAGCCCCCTGCAACCGAGAGCTGCACCATCAACAGCAGCTAAGCCAGGTGAGTGCCCTTTATCCACTGACTGGCCTATCTCAGACCGACAATATATCGTGTCGTAACTTTCGTTAATTTATCTTTTCGAATACAGTCCACATTAAATTATTATCGAAGTAAAACTCCCTAACAATGGTATTAAACCCCCCATACTGGTTACCCCTTCTATAGAGGGCCCAATCTCCAGCAGTGGATGACGGCCACTGAAATAGTAGTATGGAGCTGCAATGTCTTATTCTTTATCGGCACCATTCGCTACGCGCTACGCTCGTAACAGCACACCGTGCATACTCCATATAAAGCCACTACAAAAAGAAAACCCACCTAGCGGGTTCCTGGCATACAATATGTTAATAGGTTGGTATTTGTGCTGGATTAATGTTAGTAGCTCAAAAGCTGCTTAAAGCGAATCCAAAGGTTACAACCTAATTTTAATTACCCAAATTTTAGTTACAACCTAATGACATGGTATAAAACGGTAAAGCAGCATATGACGTTGTGACTCCTATGTTAATATAATATCCTACAGAAAGCAGCAGCAGAACTGCTAAGTGTGTTAAGGTCACCTTAACACGACTTTATTGTTGAGAGAATAAGAGCGTGACAAGATCATTATGAACACGTGGGCCGCTTAGCAACCTCTGCTGCTGAATGTTCAGGTGTTATGCGCTTTAATGCAGTGCAAGCTAACAACAATAAATGAATTATTAAGTTTGTTCTGTAAAATTCACCTGTTCGAATCCGGCTAGTACCTAAATACATAACAATAAGTTTAATGCATGTTTAATGTTATTTTTCTGGCAAAAAACATTTTTTAATCCGCTGAACGCCAGAAACAACTAAAGTTGCCATGCAGTATTGTGCCAAACACGCCAACAACACCTAAGAGTGTCATGGCGGACATTACTGCAACTTATTAGGTTTACATTCGTTCATACGCCATTATCTCATAGTGGAGATGATGGCGTATACGCCGCAATTTGATGCGATGCATTTTTATTGTGTTAAGCTTTTCAATGCATTTTCAATGCCAAAGACTCGTGTATCGGTCCAACGACAACGAATGATATAGTCACAGACCACAGAGCAAAATAGACCTACGCAAATTCATAAACTTAAACTTCATTTTTGACAATTGTGTTAGCGTTGCATGGCAGCCTTTGCGTTCTTTTATGTCCACTGTGGATATTATTTAAGTAGTTCTGAGATGTGCGATAAATAATTCATTCATTCCATGATCTAAGTAGCCTCACCTTCCGGCAGAGCATTCCCAAGCACCTGGATACCTTCGTTGTTCTCCGGCGAGTACGCGACCGTCAGCACCGCGTCACCTGCAACAATAAAATGCTTTAAACTCTGCCAGTCATTCATTTACTTTTTAACCTCTAGCCACCCGGAGACCTATAAAAAGGTCTTCCATGTGACAAACCATAGTTTGGCCTGGCCAGATAAGATCTCTGGGCGGCTAGAGGTTAAAATACACAAGTATTTTAACCTTTATACATTTTATGAGATTTATATACATCTCTATAATCACTTATCCATATTAACAGTAACTGGCCACTTTTCAATAACTGCCCACCTTAAACTGAAAATGAATTCTGCTTTCCGTATAAATAGAACAGATTTCCTAATTTAATCCATGTCACAATTCTAATCGCCTATAAACAGTGTCAACCATAGTTTATGTGGCATTATATGTTTTTTTTTTATACCACAAAGGTGGCAAACAAGCATGCGGCCCGCTTGATGGTAGGCGGTCACCGCAGCCTATGGACGTTTACAATACCGAGGCATCATTCACGCGTTGGCGACCCCGTAAAAACCTCTTTACACCCTTTTTGAAGAACCCCATACTGTAGTCCTTTGGGATGACCTCCGCAGGAAGCTCATTCCACAACCTTAGCGTACGCGGGAGGAAATTCCTCTGAAACCTTTGGATGTTTTGTTACAACCAACGACCTGTATCACAGAGGCGTTAACTGGGGCATCTTGTGTAGTGGGCAGGATCACTATATGGATTAGACTATGAGGCCATTTTCCTACACAATGTCCATATAGACAACTCTATATCTCTCTGTGGCTCTGGTATTTATTTGGGGTTTGTAAGATGAACCCTTACCTTGTTGGAAGCCCTGGATGGGGATCTGCATCTGGTACTTGGGCTGCTGCTGGAGTATGTTGGGGTTCAGCACCTGAATCTGGACGGTGGGCTGCGGGTCGCCTGGAGACACCCATCGTTATTAGACAATGAACATGGCAGATATTTGTTATTATTATTACATTGTGTTTTCATACCTTTACATTGTTGTTTCATACACAAGCTGCAACAGATCTTAGTTTCATAGAATGTGTTCGCTGGCAAACGTCCGCAATGTAACTACATACGATACTCGACAGATGGCGCTTTGGGCACTTAGTACCAAAATAATACGCTTAACCAGATCGGAGTAAAGAGGATTTTTATAGGCTTTGTTAATCCCTCCTTATATAATCCTTGATATTTCCTATGTATGTGACGTAAGGTTTTGTACACGTAGGACAGCTAAGGATGAAAATATGGTATGCATTTTTTTATGACAGAGGCGGCAAACGAGCAGACGGGTTGCCTGATGGTAAGCAAATACCGTCGCCCATGGGCACCCGCGACACCAAGGGAGTCACATGTGCGTTGCGGGCCTTTAAGGGGGTTGGAGCTCTGGGAACCTTACTCACCATCAGGAACATAACACTACATACCTAAAAGATAGCAGTGCTATTATGTACTCGTATGTCTAAAATGTTTAACTATACAATGATTTCTCTTGTATTATGTAAAACAACCAACTACGTCATCTTTTAAATAGTGTATGTAATGTTTTTCTATTATTATACCAGTAAGAGTAGGTCTATATCCTCACTGTGTAGTTGTGTGCAGACTTGCAAGATACGTGAACTTTTTCTATAGTAAAGTAAAACATTCTCTTTTCATACATTGCTTCATACACTACCATTCATAAATATATTTTAATAGTACAAGTTATCTTGTTGTATTGTGAACCCTAATCTACCCTAATTATTCAAAATAAAATTTGACTATAAAGGTAAAAGTTGGGAGTTTGGTTGGACTTGGTTGGAGGTTGGAGTACTCACCAGGCTTGGCGCCGGGCAGCGAGATGGGCAGGGTGATGAGCTGCGGCGTGCCCTGCAGCCCGTCGGCGCGCACGTACTGCACGTTGCCATCGCCGCCCATCATGCCAACCACCTGCAGCCAGAGACAAGTCAACCTTAGCTGATAACCCATAGGCGTATACAAGCTATTTAGATTCCCGAAGATATAGAGTAGTATTTAGATTTCCCGATTCATATCTTTCATCTATATTGTCCCTAAAATCAAAGACATGATTTCTAAGAACAGATCTTTATATGTCTTATAGTTACTGACATACTATAGATCCAAATGTTACAGTATAGGATTTAGGATTACCCATTCATAATACTATTATGGCATTTTCATCTTAAGAAGTTTGGCCTCCCTGAAAAATAACTCTGGATTTGCCCATGGCCTACACAACTCTTTAACGTTTTAACCCCCAGCTTAAACGGGAAACTATGCCCCATGACATGAGCATGACAGTGAGACATAGTAATGCATCTTCAATCATATTAATGAAATATTAAATCTTATTAAATTACTGCACATTAAATTTGTTTTTTTCCCTGCATCATAAAGTTTAATTGCAAAGGCCAAACTTATTTGAAATAGTTTTGTTCATAGTGAACCACTACAGGTCATTTGAGTATTTGAATCGTCAATTTTGAAAGAAATTATCTGTGTAAAGAAAGTTATTCCTATTGTATTAGTTTGTCAGAAATATAACAACAAAATTAATATCGCTTGGGCCTTCCCACGGGCTGGAAGGATTCCCAGTGGCTGTGTGGACAAAATGAAGCATACCTGTTGCAGTGTGCTACCATTAGTAGCAACATTTTGCTGTAGCTTGGTGACTGGTAGCTGGCTGGTGGTGGTCACAAAGTGTGTGCCCGCAGCATTTGCTGCGGAGAACACTGCAAAATTCATCTCCGAGTCTTCGTCACTGGAAAAGTTTAATTCTAAGTCAATTCCTGTTTTCAGATAATGCTTAATTAAAAAAAATATATAAACTTTCCAAAACTATATTTTGTTGTTTCCGTCAGATAATTCTGAGTATGAAAGTGCTTGAAGGTATGCATTTACTACATATTTTTTAACATCTTGGCTATTCTGATATATCAGATAGGTAGTTATATCTTTTTAATATCATGTTTTTTTGGTCTAGTAAATTGTGTATAAAAATAATATAATACTTAGCCTTGAAAAGGGCATATTAGCTTTATTGCGTATTCAATTATTATTGCATTGAATAATAGTTTAAATTGTACCTAATATAAATAGGCCCCTTCTATTTAATTTGAGTGTATCTACAGGTGTTCACAATATTGTAAGGATCTGTTATTTACTTCAATTACATGGTAATGTTGAAAAGTCTTCTTGTTTATACATCATGAAGATACTACTGTCATCTATAATTTATACACCAGACTTGTTTCTTAAATACATTATGAAACGTTTCCTCACACTTAGATCTTGAACTATGCTGACCGAGTGATGCAATGCAAAAGACCATCATGTAAAAATGATGTGTACTGCTGGTATGTAAATGCAACAGTATCAAATATACATACTTGTATATTTTTTTATGAGCTCAAAAAAAGTTTTATGAAGTGGTTCAGTAGAAGAATTTTCACCAACTAGGAAGCCAGTCTGTATTACATATTTGCCTGCATTATATGTAAGTGAAAGTAGGAAATGGATCCTTATCATAATTCATAACTATAACCAGAATAAAACAGGTAAACCTAGTCCAAAGTGACGGTTGTAAATAAATGATGAGCGAATTTATAAAAAAGTAAAAAAGACACAGAGTAGATGTTGGCTGTTTCGTAATTCCTAGATCATTAAAAAAAGTGAAAACATCAATACCACGAAGCATCATCTCTGGTAGGCATTTTCTGCATGTCGCACATATCGGCGTCGCGCGGGAAAAAACACTGTCCCACTTTACACGATCCCCACGTCCCACTATCCCATCCCACCACTGGGGCCTGGACTGCTGGGATGGGAGGGCTACGGCATACCACTACCGGCCACCAAACGCGACACTACACTAAAATTAATTCAACGAGAGACAAGGAAAGTGGGTTAAAGAAAGTTTAGTAGACAGGCGAGTTTGCTATACGCGGTGCGATCTCGTACTGTGTGCGTGTGTCTAACATGATACTCACTTTCTCTTTACTGTACTTTCACAAGACATACAAGGTGTGGCTTCGGTTCAGTGAGTGCAAACTGGCTTGTTGGGTAACTTGAGGCTATTATTAGTTTCATGCATGCGCAAAATGCGCATTTTTAATATAGTAGTTAATGAATTATACGTAAATGGCAAAAGAAGGAGAAGAAACTTTTTAAAACGGCTAAGTTATTAGAAAGTTTAAAAGGTCGAGGGAACATGGAAATGTCAATGACCTCAATTTAGTATGACAAGTACAGTTTCTAGTGTACCCGTAGGTTTGTGTATGATGCTTTGTTGGTTTTGGTAAACAAAACATTGTTTTATTGTCCGAACACTACTAATCGAATGGTAGAAAAAGCTAAGATAAATAGGCAGCATCTAGACAAAGGGATTTGCAACAAATATGGCCGATCATTGAACAGTTAGTTACGCAATTAAAGAATACAAAGTACAAGGATTTTATTACTACTTTTAGAAGTTTTAATCATAGTCGAGTGCGGAAAATTCGCGAAAGGCGATCCACCCCTTCCGACTCCTTGCCGCCGGGCAAGTGCCCACCACGCACGCGACGCATCCCCACCAAGGTGCGGGATCCCCTCCATGTACCTCCGAACACCAAATCACTCCCGCTCCCGACTCCTTCCTCCACCGCCAGGAAATCGCGAGAGGAGGGGTTGCACTCCGTCTGGCACTCTGTCGACGGCACTCTGGCGGCCACGCGCCTCGACTAACGGTAAAACAGAGTACCGCTTGCCACAACACGATTCAGAAATAAGGTCACGGATATTCTCACGTCATAAACAAACTCGAAAATAACACTTACCTCTAGTACTCGTGGTATAAACCCCTATGTTTTGATTATAAGCTCCTGTCACGCACAATATAATTATTTCATTTAACAAACGTATATAAACAGCGTCGTATCCTTTCACTCAAATGAGTTGATGTCCGGTCGCCATTACTGTTATTGAGATTAGAAAATATATCGCCAGAGGGCGTTTAGCTTAAACTTCTCAATCGTGATTGGTTAAATTGAAGGTTGCCATTGGTAATTGGTGATTGCACTTCAAGCGTTTTTTTTTGTTCCTAAACTCGTAGTAATTTAATAAAGTATTATTTTATTTATTAAATTCTTTGTTAATTCGATGGATTGCCTCTTTGTTGCAAGCAGTTTGATAGCAGAAGAGTAAAGTAATATTATAGGAAGGTGATAAAAAGGAGCGCTAAAGATTAGAGGCATATAGAATTATGGATATTCTCGGAAGCACCCTAATTAATACTAATCCAATTTCAGTTACCTATAAAGCAGAAGATTATTATTGTATTATACCCTTGCAGCTGTCTTTTTCTCACTCTGAGAGCTGTGAGTGCAGTAACAAGCACGTAAATATAACCACAAAATGAGGTAATTGTATTTACTACATAGGTACTAGATTTGTATGAATGAAACAATGTTGAATGAGGTGTTACAGGTGAATGGGCTCTCACATGGACCTATTCCCAATTTATCAATTATATCATTTTGTGTTATCCTAGTCCAATACATCCAAATAAAAATTAATCATTTATCAATAATCATAATAAGGTTTAATTAAAATAAAGTTACACACATACTATGGCATGCTTGACAATAAATACACACAAAATGTACATTCAGAATCACTAAAACGGAAACTGCTGGCCTGATCTTTGAGTTCTTTCTAAATGCAATTCAAATAACAGCTTGTTCTCATAATAATAACTGCTTTGGGCTGCATTTATTCCTGGATCATAACTAGGTCTTCTATCGGAATCAGATGATGAACTAGGCGAGGAGATTCCATTTTCGAGATTAATGTTATTGGCCATGTTTGATTCTTGCGCCTGGGAAGTACTTGTGCTGGCAAGGTTGTTATTGTTTATATGCAAATTATTTATCCTCTTAGACAGAGGCATAAATTCGCACGTGTCTTCCTCTCTGGCCCTTTTTCTAAAAAGAAAAAATAACACTTAATATTATAATGCTAAGTTAGGTACCAAAAACCAAAAGCCCTAAAGGCAACTTCAATGTTGCTGTATGATAGGTACTTACCTATTTTCTGTCATATTTCTAGAGATATAATTCCCATGGTTAGGTCCAATACATGAGTTCCAGTTAAAGGAAGAAATTTTTCCAAAAGTCATGGGCCCTTTATCGTTCTGCACACAAATAAACAGCTGATTTTTGAACTACGTTATTTAGTTTATGACAATAGATGACAAGTATGACATAAATTTGCCTCATTCAGTCATTCATTTGTTCTTGTTTTTTTTTAAGTCTGCTTTACACGACATACAGACAAAAGGGAAAATGTTTGAAACTATTTTAAATTAAATGATAATTTAGTTCAATATCGTATTTTGAGAAGTACTCGAAATAAGATAAAAATATTTTAACATGAATGTACCTAGGTTTGCATTCTTGTCTCGTGTCTAACCTGCTTAACCGATTCGTTGCGTGTTCCATTTTCGAAAACTTTAGTCTGTGGCGGCGAACAATTTTTTCATGGCACGACAGGCGTGCCTTACGCCATGGAATATGATGGCACGCCTATCGTGTCATCCGCCATGTGTATAAAATTCGGAATAAATTTCGTTTTTTTCATTGATTTTGACTTGATTGAGTTCAGTTGACATCTAACCAAGGAAGTGAACTGATCAAAAGATTGTTTTAAACTGTTAGTAGCTTTTAAACTACGAGTTTTACTCGAAATGGATGGTAAGTGACTTTCAAAATTCAGATATCACAAACATTTTCTACTAAGTATAATGTTTATACTTTCCTAATTATCAGAGCCCGGAAAATCTATAGCAAAACAAAAGACTGTCGTAATCAAACTAGTGATAGAAACATTTTTTATCGATATCGAGTTAGTTTCGTCTAAAAATCATACCGATATGTTTAAGTCCATTACTTATTTTATAATCATTCACGCCAAACGCAAAAGAAGTGGTAAAGTTAGGGTATGTTTTATTGTTATTTCATCTAAAACGCAACGTAATCATCAACGTTATTTATATTTCATATTAAGTAATAACCCTTCCCTTTTGGCTTGGCCGTAGTCTGGTGACAAAGAGGTAATCAATCTCATTGAAAATAATAAACTTCAGAGAATGAGTATTCCATAAGACATCAATAAACTCGATATCGATAAAAAAATGTTTCTAACACTAGTTTGATTACGACAGTGTTTTGTTTTGCTATGGATTTTCCGGGCTCTGCTAATTATGTATAGTGGGGTAACGGAATGGGTAATTATTTTTATAGTGCGACGTATTTAAACCTATGCATTTACTATCTTCGACATTTCTCCTTGAACTATTCATTTGAGTCTTATAGGTAACAAACTTAGAGGATTTAAGTAATAACTGGAGACGCCTTGGCTGTCATTTTTCGTACAAAATAGACTGACGGTTTTTGCGGGCAAGGGGAGTGTCAAATGCATTGCTAAAACGTCAGTCTATACAACAATCTGCACAATTGTGCAAGTTTTTTGGCAGAAGGGTAAATTTTTAAAGGCGTCTCCAGTCATTAAATGCTCTAAGGTAACAAATCATTTATCTGGAATTACAAAAAATAATATAGGTATTCATTCTATAATATGATGACACGCCTGTAGTGTTATCCGCACTGAAACGCTAAGTACTAAAATTAGTGCTGCATGAAAAGGTTGTTAACAACTGAATTTGAAAAAAAATCTTAAAATTTTGAATATTTCAGAAACGAAGGCTACTAGCTTGTTCTACACGACAAACAATAATAGTTTTGTTCGGGGTGAACCTTTCTGAAACTTAATTTGGTGAAGTTTTAATCGATTTTAAAATGACACTCCTCTCGTGTCATACGCCATTCGTTAAAAACATTGATGACACGCCTGTCGTGTCATCCGCACTGAAACGGTTAAATGATTGCAAATAATGGAAAATAACCAGTAGATGGCGTTGCCTCCGTGATCCTATGGATCAAGTGTTATTACAAATTGATAACAGATGGCGATGCAAGACAGACTATGTAACTTGAAGTACAAGAAAACTTGCAATACGAGTAGAATCCATGTAGAATCAACGAATGTTACTGGCGTTAGTGGCGTTACTGCTATTCTTAATGCTACGCGCCTATAAAAACGTAATATTATTATTTACTATATGTTTTATTGGACATGATTGAATAGAAAATATTTGTACCTTTTGTCCTTCGGCCTGGAGTTCTTATCGTATGTATAT
Source organism: Grapholita molesta (assembly GCA_022674325.2). Classification (NCBI taxonomy): domain Eukaryota; kingdom Metazoa; phylum Arthropoda; class Insecta; order Lepidoptera; family Tortricidae; genus Grapholita; species Grapholita molesta. The sequence continues at coordinate 2,453,517 of CP053127.2, forward strand.
AAATTTAATTTTCAGCGCACTAGTTCGTAAAGCGCTTGTTTTACTACTAAGGGTTGTAAAGCGCTTGTTTATCCTTTAATACTAAAGGGTTTTACTACTAAGGGTTGTACTTTAATTTTATCCGCATTTATACTATAAAACATTTGACCTTTTAGCCATTAAGCTGTTTTTTTTAATTAGAGGCAGGGATTTTATATTTTCCGGAAGGGCGTTAAATTTAAATATTCTCAAACACATAATAACAACTGCTTTTAGTAAAAAGAGAACTATTTGGTATGAAATATAATACAAGTTTATCTTGTGTTTCTATGATATCCTCTAGCCGCCCAGAGATCAACTTGCCAGGCCAAATGCAACTATAGTTTGTCATAATTAAAATTCAAAATGGCATTCAATGGGAGACCTTTTTAGGTCTCCGGGCGGGTAGAGGATATACGTCTTTTGCCTTTATAGAAAATACGGATATTTCTTTACAAAGACTGTTATAATATGTGGGTATTCATGGATACAAGGGGCGGGTAGATATAAAATAAAGTCAGTTGTTATTGACTATGCGTTTCATTTACAACAAAGACTGCAACTTCAAACTCTTCAAAGACGTGGATACAGTCAGCAGCAAAAGTTGCTAAGCGTTTGAAGTGTTCAAAATGACCTACACGCGCTCTTATTCTCTTGACAATAGAGACGTGTTGACCTCATTTTGAACACCTCAAATGCTTAGCTACTTCTGCTGCTGACTGTACATGCATGGTAGTATTAAAATTTCGTCTTCATGGAACAACGGTTTACATAACTCATGATGACTCCTGACCTATCTCTACATTGCCTTCAAGCATTTTTTTTGAGCTATTAGGTAATTAAAGATAGGGTTTATAATGAAAGGGCTCTCCATTCTGTTACGAGCAAGAGGTCTATAAAACATAACGTAACACTTGTGTTACGTTATATTTTTGCGTTTTGGTTATGTTTTAAGTTATGCTATATACCTACATGCATGTAACAGTGGAATCGTGGAATGCGCGGAAAAGTCATTAACTCGTGAGAATAAGTTGTATATAAAATAAAGTTTGTACCTATCTAACGCATTATACTCTTCTCACGTTAAATGTAAATCATTTTAAATGTTCGGAGGCAACACAATCTTTTGGGAACAGACACTACAATAAGTATTATTTAAATTAAGTACTCTTTATCACATGGTATGATCTTATCGTAATGACGTAATTTAATTATGTACATACTTTACTTATACGTAATTTTGTAATAGAAAGCGCACTCGCACATTATTATAAATCTATTAAAATAATAGTGTACTCAGTAACATGTAAAACGTTTTAGACAGACAAATCACGTAACCAGGCCATAAATTCACAAAAAAAAAAAATTGAATATATAGAGTTTGGCCAGTGAAAAAAAATTGGTTTACTCACTTAAAGCATAGACGATTGAATCATACCGTCTCTTTCTTTCGCTTGCACTACGACCCCAAAAAAAGGGATGAGTATAGTTTATTTTTTCAACTTTAAGAGTAACAATCGAGTAATAATCTAAATGTGCGTTATCCCAGCAGGACCTTTTACGAAACTTGGTGGGATTAGACGTTCCAAAAATGTTTGCAAGCGTTATAGGCCAAACAAGACCAATATAAGGCGGCCGTTGTTCTTTTTATAGTATACTAGAGCAGTTCCACGTATTGTTAAATCTGTGTGTAGACGATTATTTTGCTTACCAAGCAAATAAATCAGACTCTTTTTGCAAATAATAAAATGATAGTTTGATAACATGGCGTTTATCAAATATACATACATTGATACTATACCATCCATCTTCCTATTCCACAGAAAAGGCCGTAATTTGCATCTGTCTAGTTTTATTATTTTAGCTAGTACTTACACATCTGGAGAAAAACACATACATGATACTGATATTACCCACGTGACCAGGTGAGTCATACCCATGTGATTTGTATTATATTGTGATAACAGCTCTGTAGACATCTTCTTTTAACTGTAACACGTGTTTATAATATTACGTTTAGGACCTCAAGTAATACAATTTCTTATATCAGTAAAGCCGTTATATGTGCAACTTAGAAAATATGGTTTTTCGTGCAAGTGCTGAATTCAAGTAACTAAGTATAACAGAATTATTATTACTCTAAATAGGTAACTTAATAAAGTATACTTGGCATGGCCTTGGCATTTGGTACAAATTAATACATATTCAATAAAATATGCACAAATAAAACGTATAAATATAACTGTAAAAGGAAAATGCCGTCCTTTATTATCCTTAACAATACCAATGAATACGAAAACAAGTAAAAACAACATTTAAAGAGATTATACTTGTTTTGTTATCACGGTGCCTTGTATGGCAACGGCATAATTATATTTGTTATCTATTATCCACGGACGTCTATTGCTGGTCATAGGCCTCCCCCATAAATTACCACAAGCAGCCATGTCTGAGTCCATCTCAGAGAATATGCTTCCAACGCCGCTCTTGACAGGTGTGTTGGTGTTTGCAGTATCTTCCATCCCACCGGCGCAGTAGCTCGGGACGCAAGGGACGCTGCTGCCCAGTGGTGTTACAATACAATATCTTAATAAGAGTGTAAACAGGACCTGAAGAAAATAAGACCAAAACACGCAATTTGCAATTGGAGCTAAATTTTGTTGTCAAAGTTCTCAAAACTGTACTTTTATTCCTATGTAATTAAACCATTAGTATAAAGGAATGAATGCATAGCATACGAGTAAAACCGTAACAATTAAGTTGCAAGTGTCTGAAATCGTATGTTGAACTCAATGCTAATCAGAGAGAGTAGAGATATCAAATTAACAAGAAGCCGTTATGCGGCTGCGTGGATACAGCTCGATGTCATTATTATTCAGTGATGAGTGATGACAGAAAATAAGCGTACTGCCAATGTGATAGCAACCGGCGCTATTGTCTGCTGCTTCCTATGACCATATTACTATAACGTTTGTTAGTCAAAAAGTGGCACTTTGATCATTCATTCATACATATACGAGGTATTGTGTTGAGTTTACGTGGATTATGACTTATGAGTTCTACTGCCGAGAGACTAATTTAAGCACACCATAACTGCTGAACGGCTCCAAATAACCCCCAGCTCCTGCTGTCATGTCCAGTACCTTACTCCACTGTCCTTATAATATGCCTGGTGATCAAATAAAATAATTGACAGCTTAAAGTAAGTAATAATTGAAAGTTTCGAAATTTCAAAACTACATATGGCTAAGGAAATTATACAACTGTCTAGTTCACATTGAATGCGTTTCTTGTCTTACGTATTTTACATCACTAAAACTATTATCATATCAGTCTAGAAAGGTTACATAGACCTTACGTAACACAGCATATCATTTGCTCTCTGTTAAAAAATCTCCGAACGGTCGTGAACAAATATTTGACATGTACCTACGTCAGTGTTATTTTTCATTACCGTAACCTGAAGTGTGAATTACCGAAGAAATTTAATTATGCGAGGCTATTCCAAAATTATCATATCTTGCATCGCTGTGTCAAATTTTAATTCCCCCTGATGTTTCGATGTGTCTATATTGTAAATAGCCTGTTCTGTAGTCTGCAATATCATTAGCGCCAGAAACCAAGTAAAGTACCTAGTGGCTTCATGTGCGCAGGGCCTATGTCACTTTGCTTGGGTCACAGAAATAGGTATACGAAACATATACTAGGCTTGAATGCAAGTATTGTCTAAAATGGCCAAATTGTATAAAATTCATAGTTTAAACTATTCAAGCATAAAATTACTAATTTAATTTCACCAGATGTTCCACGTTTGCCACGTTTGCAAGAGTACCCGAGTACGTATGTGATTCTGTAAGTGCTTACATCCCATATTGAGATTGAGACTCATTCTCATTATGCACTGTACAATCTAGTTAGCAATACAACTGCCTTAAAAGTATAGCGTTGCCTTTTAAGACAAACAAGGTTGTTTCCTCAAGCTTATCTTGTGAATAGGTCATACAGTACACTAAATTAAGGCTAAACAATATAGCAATGTTAGGTACCTTGAAAACCACATATCAAGAAATACATTTTAGTAAATCTTCAACATGGTAATGCTCAGCTGGTAATGCAAGATAAAGATCAGATATCAGAATTAAGAGCGTCTCACCGATGTTTTGACTAAGGTGTCATTTGAAATCAAGTAACGTGTTTAGTGAGCGCATCGGCACGCGAAGTTTTATTCGCTCCACTACACACCCGAAGGAATTCGCCATATATGGCAATAACATGCTCCATCCACGCCCGTTTTTATTGTTAATAGAAAAAAGGGCGTGGGAACCTGCTCAGCGTGACCCATATTTCACTATGCTATTACAATACGTATGAAAACATAATGGCATCCCAAAAGGGACAGGTTTAACGAAACCGATCGATGTACATTTATAACGCAATTTTAAATAAATTAGGACGCAATCAAAGTTAGTAGAGATTACAAGGATTTACTTTGTCAATGTTATGTTTTACTTTAGGCATATAAGTTAAAACATCCTAACAACAGAGTGTGTCATGTCGTTGCATTAGTTGCATTCCTGTGAAACTACGAAGAGAATCTCTGGTTACATTTGAAGTTACAATCGTCCATAGAACACTTTGTCCAATGTATCATCAGTCGGGATGTTCACTTGTTTGCCACTACCGTACTAAAAATGCGTTAAGAGAATTTCACCGGTCGAAACGTTCGGTCGCTCGTTTTTTGTGTTAATTAGCGCAGAAATATGGAGATGGGTGTCTAGTTACTTTCGTATCGAACTTCGGAGCTGTTCACATACAGTTCGTAATACTTTCTCTATTCATATATAGTCTCGTCACTTTCACGAGAGGTCTTCTTTAATGAGAACCGAGCGATTGTTTGCAAGTCGTATAATTGAATGTAACGTGGCATTGTTGTTGGTTGTGTAAAGGCGGTGAAAAACTGTAACATTACTGGCACGGATTCTGAGCACGCCGCGTAATTAAAGATAAAGAAAGCGTGCACCGGATACTTCAGAGAACATTACTGCAGATGCTTAAAAGAGAAGTCTGAATATAGTTACCTTGTAACAGCATCGTGTACGGTGAAATAAATTACTTTTTGAGGCGATCATGCATCGTCGACAGTTTTTGATGAAGGAAAATCATCGTATGGAGGCCAAGTGAAAGGTCATATAGCATGTAAACATGATCCTGATAACTGGAGGCTATGCCTAAGTTGATAATGCTTTACGATAAAAACTGATATCATCATGGAAATTAATCTTTCCTTTAGCCATATACGTTCATACTGTGTTCTGTAACGACTCTACATATTAACATATTGAAGAAGAACAAATAACTATCAATGGCATTACAAGTTGCGTGAAAGATATAGCGTGGCTCCAATAGTCGTGAAGCACTTGATTTATCTTTAATCAATACAAATATCAATCGACATCGACCCATTGGTCTAAATAACGAAACACGCAAAACGTAAATGAATTCCTTACTGTACAGATACTAGGTATAATGTTGGCGCTTACTTTTTACTTTCGAATTTTAGGTGTAGAGCGTTATACTTGCCTGTATTATAATGGCTTAACACAGTTACTTTAATCAACTTTCAAACCTAATCAAATAAAAATACGCATTTAAGTATCTTACAATAAAGCTTAAGGCTTGGGCAGATAGGCGCGTTTTGAGAGCGTGGCGCAGCGGGGCGTGACAGCGGTGTGGCTAATGTAACGAAATAAGGCACACATTCGGACGGCAGCGTCGCGCCCCGCTGCGCCACGCCACAAAACGCGCCCTATGTGACCAAGCCTTTAAGTAAACACTTGAACAAACAATCATTATTATCAACGGTTTTATTTTGAATCCTGTTCTTGGCGTAGCGATGACGATGACAGCTCGATTGTCTCGATGATGTAATTCTGACGTGCGGTAGATAATGGAGTAACGTTCGAAATTTAAACGAGGCCCGACAGTTGGATGAAGGTCAATGCTAGGAGTACGTTTACTCACAGTTCACAATCATCTACTAGGTTCTAGACATTTCTCATTCATATCCGTATCTCATTTATGTTAAAATTTTGCTAATATTCTGCCTGCCTATTGCCTACTTATTCAGATTACTAACGTCCATAGCCTAATATAGAAAACCTCAGTTTTCTCTTTACAATTTTTTTTTCATAGTATGGGGTTTTACAACTGATCTAACAAAGGTAAAATTGAGAAAAAAAAAACTACGTACCTCATTAATTTGTCACTTTGGTTTGTTTCTATATTCGAGATTTTTAAGAAAAGTTTATTAGGTGAAAGGGTCTTACTGGCATAACGTACCTAATCGCTGGTTGCCAAAGACTCCCGTTTGAAGTTTAATGACATTAATATCAATCATATTAAATTATTAACAAGTCCAGCTACCACTTTACAAAACGCAAGGCCTACTACCGAACAACGTCATGCTCTAAGGGCAAACTTATATGTTATTATACTTATATGTTATTTTACTTGACATTGGCGAAATCATCGATTGATTTATTGATGGAAGCCATATTTTTTTAAAAGAAGAAGAAGAAGAACATGATATAATAACACATAATATAATATATGATATTATATACATGTTTATTTTTGCGTTTATACTGAATTTATGCTGAAATTGCTAAATAGGGTAAGATAATATTGTAGTAGGCCGGGCAGACGGTTTTTTTATTTTCATTTTGCCTTAAGTACCTATTTACTTGATCACTACACTACACATAACAGGATGTTAGTAAATAACCGAATATAGTGTTTATGGTTTTTTCATACATATTAAAAAGTTGCATAATTATCTAAGTTTGTTCTCACTCATGCATATTACAGAATGCTGCCGCGTGTTCATTGATCAAGACCGAAATAGATTAACTTCATCGCTGAAAACAATAATTCCGTAGTAAAAATTATGAAGTCACTATTCAAATAGCGTCATTCATGTAAGTAGTACCTTTATTTACATTTGTAGTCTAGGAAAATTAAGTACGCCACCATCTGTGATATTAACATGGTTCCATAGGTACCTTCAATAATATATGACATTATAATATGAGAATATGTGACAAAGCTCTTACCTGTAAGTAATCCTGTATTTGTAAATATTGTTGTGTCTTGTGTCAGCCAGTGTCATCATATATTACCGCTGGATATATTTGATTGAGTACAGTTACGTACAGTCGTACAACTTGGTATCAGCATGAGCTACTTTTCATACCTTTGTGCTTGTCATAGTAACATTTAGTAGACCCCACGAGTCCCACGAGGCACGGTACAAAGTCAAAGAGAATTTAGATTAAGTACATTTATTATTGCTGAAGATATTAGTCATGATCGACCTGCACAATCATATGACATATCATATTATGCTCTTTTTACAACCTTTGGATCGAGGCAACGAGGAACTTAGCAACGAGGGATCGTCTCGTGCCAACCCTGTCTTTTTACTCTGTTATAAGATCAAATCCAAAAAAGTACCATCCAGATATCTTATGAACAGCTATAAATAAAATTCCAATATTACCAAAAAGCAATTAGTATTTTTCTCATGCACTCTTAGAAGAATAATTCTAACATCCGCTAACCTAACGAACATTTTCGAAAATTCGAATTTGAAATTCAACGGACATAAATGGAACTCGCGCAGAGCAGCGGCGCTACCGCGAAGAACGATATTCGTAAATTTCGGACGATTGTCTCTGTTACTTTCATGGCGCCTTAATGGGAGTAAAAGAGAAAAATGCCCGAAATATACGAACTTCGTTGTTCGCGGTACCGGGCCAGAGGCCAAAGACTTGGCCGCTTCGCGAATTTAGTCCAGTCGAACGTTTGAATTGGCGCGTTTCTTTTTTAGCCCAAACCGGTTACGACTTTTTATCAAGATTTAATAATGAATGCACCCTTTTGCGTGGGAGGCACGTAAATCAGTTGTAAATGTTTAGACGGTTAAGTCACTACTATATCAAATTCCTTACCAATTACGATTAGATACTATGGATAATTTTTCAACAGATGTCTGCTATAGTCTTATAATTGATCAGTTTAGGTACTTATTTAGCAAATCCCACGTACAGTTTGCATAGTAATGTAAACGTTTTGTGCCTTATCAGGTTGGAATAAGGTACATTTTATATATTTTTGACAACAGTATTGCTTGTACGAGTCGTACGACACGTTTTTCGTATTTGGGCATCGCTTAAATGGAACTTTACAAGGCGAAGTGAAGTTGGGTCCCTATCATTGAAGTACGTAAGCAATTAGGTAGTTAGTAAATAAATAACTGCGTCCATTTAGTTATAAGTATAACTGATAGAACAAATATGACTCATTAGCGCCGAGACAGGGTAAACAACCCCTATCAATTAGGGGTATTCAGCAATCAACAAGCTAATGACCTTGTGGTCGTTAACTGTAGGCACCCACGCTATAAACATGTGTTGACATGAGTGTTTTTCTGAATTTTACTAGCGTCTGCCCGCTATTAAGTCTGCACAAGATTTGTACTTCGAGTAGACTCATAGATGTATATATATATATACTATATATAGGGGGGAGCTGGGTGAGCAATGCCCACCCCAGTAATGGTGTTGTACTATACCAGGATGTTGGGTTACATGGTGATATGGATAAATCATTATTGTCTGTATTCCCGGAAAGGTATAAATTGGGCCTTTTCAAGGCAAGAGTGAATAGGCTGCTACTAAACCAGCGTGCTACACCCTCGACCTCGTCGTCACTTACCATCAGGTGCGACTGAGGTCAAATGCAGGTCAGTCTTGTATGAAAAAAAAACAAAATAGTACCTATAGCGCCTCTAGTATCGCCTACGGAACTAAAATTTAAATTCGCTAAATTCGTTATCGACTAAGTTCGACTATTATCTTCGGCTCACGCGATAATTACTCGTGAAATAAAACCAACTGAAACTTATACTAATTTAAACTTTATCCTGACGGTTCGAACCCGTTAGCAGCGTTTCTGTTGATCGGGTAAGTTGATTTATTTCATAAATTCGACTAATTAAAATCAATGTAATCTGAGGTAAAAGAGAAAGATGCTCGAAGTTTTCGGATTCGGACTCGTGGTAACCACTTTGTGGTAGCTCAAATTTATCGTAGAATTGGTTTTGCTGCTGATTGTGGGGCAGGCTGTAGAGTCAAAGAATAATATGAAGTGTAAAGGCTTGGGCAGATAGGCGCGTTTTGAGAGCGTGGCGCAGCGGGGCGTGACAGCGGTGTAATTAATGTAACGAAATAAGGCACACATTCGGACGGCAGCGTCGCGCCCCGCTGCGCCACGCCACAAAACGCGCCCTATGTGACCAAGCCTTAATAAGAAGGATAACAAATATATAAACCTGGGCAGAGAATACCATTTTGTACCGTTTGGCGTAGAGACGCTAGGTCCATGGGGTCCTAGCGCGCACAAACTTTGCAGAAATCGCGAAGCGTCTGGTTGATGTAACTGGTGACCGAAGAGCTGGCGGCTCCCTCGCACAAGGTATAAGCATTGCGATACAACGAGGATACGCCGCCAGCATCCTTGATACAATGCCTCGAGGGCCTTTTTTAGATTTTATACTGTAACTATAACTAGTTACAGTATAAAATCTAAAAAAGGCCCTTGTACCAACCCAGTACTTACCCAGTACTTGTAGTTATAATAATACGATTGTGTTTTTACTTTTCTGTAAATAAATGTATTTAGTATAAGAAGGATGAGGGAAGTTACAAATATAGCGTCGTTATTGAGCAAACCCGACCGCCTTGACATGCCGCTCGGCTCAGTTTTTATCATTACCCTACTTCCTTCCGTCTGTTGCATGGCAGTGTATATTTTTGTACAACTTGATGTACATTCTGCATCATTTGTAGATATTACTTATCTTATCTTATATGTTATGGGGACCCTTTCGGATACACTTCGACCCATTGCAATTGGGGCCTTTTGTGTAGTTGTCCCGTTCAAAACTAACATCAAAAATCGCGGTGGGTCCACTTCTTAAATCCATCCTTAGGCCTTAAGGACCCATCCTACCAAAGGAAATCTTTGGTTCAGCAATAGCCGTATAATTTACCGTACAGACGCAACTATTGCCGATGCGCCTATTCCTGCGGCGCTACCGCGAGATACGAAGAAGCACACGCAAAATGTCCATTTGCACCCATTTGTAGCAGTATTTGCACTTTTTGCACGGACGTCCCGTTGGCACAACAACGTCCCTCTCCTCCTGTGCAAAACGCCCCTGTTTCCAAATACCGTTTGACCAAATACCTACCCCTTCTACAAAATGTCTTCTGAAAAAAAAATTAAGGATTAATAAGATTTGTAATTTTTTTACCCCTTTACTGTTGGAAATCGGGTGAAATTATAAATATGGAGACGGTAGATAAAACAATAAAACTGGCCAAGAGCATGTCGGGCCAAGCTCAGCGTGGTGGTTTTGTAGTTTTCGATCTTCAACTCGAAAACTGGGCCGTTACTGCGAACATCGAAGTTCGTATATTGCGAACATCTTTTTCTTTTACTCTAATTAAGGTGTCATGAGAGTGAGAGAGACAATCGTCCGAAATTTACGAAAATCGTTTTTCGCGGTAGCCCCGCTGTTCAACCGATCGATCGATCGATCGAAGTTGAAAATAATTTTCCTTGAAAGTCTTTTTTAATCTGTATTCTCTTCATTGTTTTGAATGTATTTTGGACTTGCTGTTAAAAATGTTAAAGAGCAGGGTGACGCATTTTTATTACGAAAATACTTCGTGAATGCATGCGTACCTAAATTAATTAAACTGGTAAGTCCTACAAAGTTAACGAACGAAAACCTTTTAATACCATACTAACCAGCGTTTGACCTGTGTGTCACACCTGAGGCTTTAGTGTAAGTTACTTTTGACGTAAAAAATCGTTTACGAACGCGTAAGTGATTATGTTATTTATATGGGAAACGCAAACGCGTTCGTGACATAAAGTTACGTTAAAAACTTACACTCAGGGCTCTGATGGTAAGTGTCGACGAGGAAAAAAATTGACCCTCGGATTATTTTTAAACTCGCTGTAAGTTTCTATAATACAATATTTAACTAAATTATATATTTTAATTAAAACATTCTGCTGCTACCACAAGTTGCTTACGGGAAGGAAACTCACTTCTAAGGTTGTTTATTAAAATTATTATCAATGCTGCTCTTTGAAAATGTATTCTGTGTAGTGTAGGTATTACATTCTAATATAGGAAACATTACAGGATAATTTAATTTCAAATACCCATAGAATATATAGTTGATTCTTAATAAGTACATACCTATATTAACTTTATATTACTTATAATATAACGTACAACGTGAAGCATCAACAGACTGAGTAGGTACCAACTAGGATCTAAGATAAATTAAGTTAGTAAATTAAATAGTAAATAAAAGCCACACGGCAAGTTCTAGAAGGCTTGTTTTTTGGGATTGGTTGGATTCATTGTGTTGTAGTCATTTTGTGTATCGGCCATTTTGAGTTATGTCCGTAACTAGTAGTTACGGACATAACTCAAAATGGCCGATGTGAGCCGATGTAGTGATTTTGTGTTCTAGTCCGTTTTGAGACCGAAGCGACTTAACGAAATTAACCAAAAAGGTTATTAAGCAAGATACTTTTTATAAACAGGGCGTTACACAAATTGGAACTAACCGGAGAGGTAACTAAATAAAGGAAATTTTACAAACGGGGCGTTTTACTCAAATGGAATTAAGAGGAATATACTTTATTAGTTTTACAATGGTGATTGTTGAACTTGCACCGCAAAGGGTTTACCGCGCAATGTGAACTGCAGTTAATTAGCAGCCGCCCAGGGCCTGAGGCCTTAGTTTTGGCCAGGTCTTGGCCCCAGGATAAATACGCCCCAGCTGAGCCGCCAACTCGCTGCGTTCTGAACAGAGTCAAAACATTGTCTGGATAAGGCAAACGCCGGTGGTGTTACGTTGACGACCAAAAATGGCCGCTGTTGCGCGATGGGCCTTTTATGGCTGCTGAACAACCTCATACCAAGATGGCGGTGAAGGTGATCGTGCAGTGACAAGCGGACGTTAGCGTAACAGTTCAGAAAAGGAAATATCTGGAATGGTCGTGCGCGGTATGGTTTAAGAGGTATTTACGCCTTTATGGTCAAAATAATCGGTTCTATACGGCAATAAAACGAAGCTGAGATTTTTGTTTTCCTCTTGCTCCTTCTTATACCTAAACGTTTATCCAAATTACATCCTCAGCTGCCCACTGCACCAGAACCAAGAGACTATGAAACGGTACTGACGCGAAAATCGAGCTATACTTACGCAAATTCGACCGATTGTCACTTTAATTACGCCTTACTTGGAGTAATAGAGACAGATGGCCGAAATTTTCGAAACTCGATTTTCGCCGTAAATCCTCAGGAATTTCACTCTAAAGATTTATATACAAGTTCTATAGAAATGAACTTTACCTTTCACTAGAGTGACACAGTTTCCCATGTAAGTTACTTACATTTTAGTTTTGCAAGTCGTGGTCGTGTTAGATGAGCTAGACGAGACGATTTACTATTAAAAATCTTGGCATTCTTAGATCGCATCCCTAAGTGCCCGGACATCCTATTCCTGTGTACCTATTAAGCATTCAGAAGACAGCAGCAGTTGACAATTCTGCTACATAAAACCCAGTATAACTCTTTAACCTTCGATTGCTTCGTTCCGAAGACAGCCAGGGGTCTTATTATGTTAGACAATAGTGTGAATAATGATTAGTGTCAATAGCATGCAGCGCACGCACTGTCCAACCAAGGTCGCGATTCGCAACGCGCATAAGCAATGCATCACCAAGTTCAATGGCTTTACTCACTAGACACATATATATGCCGTATTCATCATAATCATTTTAGCCGAAGATCATCATCATCATCATGTCAGCTGAAAGACGTCCACTGCTGGATATAGGCCTCCCCCAAAACGACCCAAGAAGACCGATCCTGCGCCGTCCACATCCAGCGGCAGCCCGCGACCCTAACTAGGTCATCCCTTGTGGGAGGCCTACCTACGCTGCGTCTTCCAGTTCGTGGTCGCCACTCCAGAACCTTATTTCCGCCCCACCGGCCATCGGTTCTGCGAGTCCACTGCCACTTAAGTTTGGCGATCCGGAGGGCTGTATCGGTAACTTTGGTTCCACTGCTGATGAAATCATTCCTGATGCGATCACGCAGAGACACTCCCAATATAGCCCTCTCCATTGCTCCTTTCGTGATTTTGAACCTTCTTATGAGGCCACGTTTCAGCACCATATGTCATCACTGGCAACACACACTAGTCGAAGGCCTTCGTCTTGATCAGCCGAAGATGTTGAAACAGAATTATAATCTAAGCTAAGATCTTCTGTATCATAATGGTCAAGGATAGGTAGGAAAATTTACATTTAATCTAGTTTTGAGACATATGAAACTCAGAATAAATCCAATGTAATCATAATTTATTAATCATAATTTATTAGCTTGTAAAACATAGGTAAATTCAATAGGTAGGTGTTTCATACATGTATACATTGCGAACCACTATGTTCTTGCCTTTAGGCGTACAAGATGGTGAAGCTTATCCTAGTACATTACTTAAAAATACCCTGATACACCGATTCTTGCAAATATTCTACAACAGAGTAGAAAGCTTTTTTTACCAAAAAGTCGTGTAACATCATTTTGAAATGTATTATGTTCTCACAGTCTATCTAATATGGGTTTTGAAAACATAATACATTTCAAAATAATGTTACACGACTTTTTGGTAAAAAAAGTTTTTTACTCTGTTGGGAAACTATTAGCCTTGCATGTACAAGTATCTATGAAGACGTTTCGGTAAGTACGTAAAGGGGTAAATCCTAATTATATGGGTGAATCATAAGACCAAGGTGTGGCTAGCATAAAACCAATGCATGTCAAGACCAAGTACGTTGGTGTTGGTGCTATACCTAGGGAACATTTTTACGCACTTCAGGCATGTATGAGTTACTTTTTTCCGGTCAATGACAAATGAAAAAAAAAATCTATTTACAATATTATGATTAAATGATAACTACGAATACTTACCTAGTTACTGCATTAAATCTAAAAAAGGACCTTCAGGCATTGTACCAAGGATGCATTTCCTCATTGTATTGCAATGTTGATAAGTTGTGCGAGAGCTGCCAGCTCTTCGGTCACCAGTTACATCAACCAGACGCTTCAGGATTTCTGCAAATCTGTGCGCGCTGGGACCCCACGGACTTAGTGTCTCTACGCCAAACGGTACAAAATGCTACTCACTGCATGCCCAGGCTCTTATATTAGTAACGCTTAAAAATTTCGGCGCTTTCCGCCGCTGCACCCGCTTTTACATTAGTTCGTTGGTGATGGGAAAATTAAGTAACCTACTTAGCTAATGTTTTTTTCGTCATTACAACTAACCATTCTAATGTGTATTGCGTTTATTCTAACCGGAGAGTCGGCAAGTTACCAATTCAGGTATGAATCCCATACCCTATACCTAGCCCAGACTAGAAATATTCCAAGAGGTGGTCATACGGACGGTGCGTTGCCCTAAAAGGGGGATGTGTCATCGAGTGTAACTCGTTTCTCATGTATTTATGATTCATTGCTAATACTTTTCCTGTAAACAACGGGCCAGTACAGTACCTACTAAAATGAAGTATTTATACGGACAAGATATTTATAATTATTTGCAGCTTTTATTTAACCCGCATGGTGGTTTTTAAACTTGGTACAACATATTATTATTTTTTATCCGAGAGAACCGAATTCAAACCGATAATACTCGTAGCTCAACTCGGAAAAACATTCATTTTGGATAGTATTATTATCCACCATATCAGGAAACCCTATATTGTAGCAGTTTTTCAATAGATTCTTAAATAATTATAGTGTGCATATTTTAGAATCATAATAGGTAATCAAATAATACAGATTAATTAACACTACATACAATTTAATGTGGGTAAGACCGTCTAACTGAAAAGACCGTCTACCAACCAATTTCCTACATTATCGCATCTAGGTATTTAGTGTCATATGACGGACTTCCCTTAAAAATAAAGTATGCCGATTGCCGGTCTTACCCACATTGACCTTAATCATAAATTTATATGGGAATCTTAACTTGTTTTGAAGGTAATCCAAAATAGCAGTACTTAATGGAATCCCGATTATGTCATGTATCTTGAATGTAATCCGTAATAATTTCTGAGTTTTATTAATAGGTATTATTTTGGACAGTACTGAAAAATATTTAATCCCACTTTTTACGATTTCGGTAAGCCTAAGCCGGTTAATTTTCCGGAATTTAAAAGTCTTTTTCGCAATACTGAAACTAATTATACTGAACCTTTTGTATTTTAATACTAAAGCACTAAGTCCGTCATCCAAAGCATTTCGAGAATACCTACACCACTCATTTTCGCCGTAAGAGGTAGAAAGTTTGCATCTGAACTGAACAGTCAGCATCATAATATGCACATCCTTATTGCGGTATACATAAATACAAGTACCGATATATTTAGCTACGTTGCACGGTGGTGACTCATTGACGACGACTGGACAAATATTTATATTAGTGAAATCGTGAAATGCAGTCTAGGGTACACCCCCACGTAAAGTGCAGGGTGCTTTGGTATGGCGATTCGTCTGCCATCGATTTTCTGCACCCCTTGCAACCGATTGTGACTCATCAACGTCTGCCCTGCCTACCGCATACATATTATTCGTACACTATTATTTCTACTTGTGGGTACTATATCGAGCAGGAGCGGTATCGCGAATATCGAAGTTCGTATATTTGGGGGCATCTTTCTTTTTTACTCCAATTAAGGTGTCATTCATGACTTTCATGAGAGTGGCAGAGAGGAACCTCCGAAATTTACGAATATCGTTGTTCGCTGTAGTGAGAGCTGCGATCTCTACATCTACACATGGCCTTATTTTGAATGAGACTCACAAGTTGCCGGTGTCCATTGGGCGGCGGCAATTGCTGGCCATAGACGATACGTCTGCTGGTTTGCCTCTTCCAATTTCATAAAAAAATAAAATCTATACAACCTGTTCCTAAACTCAACGATAAGCGGGCATCAGGAGATGGAGCTGCTTATGGATTAGTCGCGAAAAAATAAGAAAAATTTTGTTTTCCCAACTTAACATAGGATCTAATGATTGAAAGTGGATTAAAAGAAACAATCCTTCAAAATTGAAGGGACAAAATGAATTTTGATTTTTCTTTTGTCGATTTCGATGAATTTCATTTTTTTCTGTAATTTCTAAAAAAATTAAAATCTATTTTTTTCTTATTTATTCTTGACTAATCATAAGCAGCTCCATCTTCGGGTGCCGGCTTATAGTTGATTATTGGGACAGGTTGTATTGTATATATTAGGTACCAAGGATATAAAGTATTCTACATCCATTCACTCACTCATTCTACCTCCTTTAGGTACCATATTTCATCAACACACGACAAATAGACAAGCATTTCTTATTTACAATGCTGTTCTTGTGTCGTAACTTCCAAAGGGGCTGTCGGGGCTTCCAACCTCTGTACTGACCAGACTGACTGTACAGGCTGACTGACATATTTTGGAATGACCGACACAAAATTTAAAGACTGACAGGAAAAAACAGTGACAGGAGAAAATCGACAGTCGACGACAAGAACCAGACAAAGACAGTTCAGGGGCCATAGAAGGCTTTCACAAATTTACCATGTTTTCTATCTTCATCTTTTGTAGCCCTTCAAACCACGTTCCATCTACTCCCGATCTATAAACCAACTATAACTGGATAACTTGAAGTTATTGACTACGTACATACCGATCGATCTTAGTCACACATAAAACAGATCAACAAATGCTTAAACCAAATAAAATGTACAAAAACATGTCGTAAACCAATAAAAATAAAGCACATACGTACAGGGTCAAATGAGTCACGCTATCATATGTTATTCGTCGTGAGTCATTGAGCAATTCATGACGCGACTGATCGGTCCAAGTCGATTAGGATCGTCATTGAAGACTGATGACAGTGTAGGGTTTTGGGCAGCTGTTCCCTCTATCCTGTCTTTAGTGCTTGACTTTAGATTGAGGACTAAAAACGAACACTTGGCAAAAGGTATAGTCTCATACCCATGGCTAACATTGTAATCCAATAAAGGCTAACCTTTTCGATATACTGGATTAGTAACCATGTTTGAGTAAATTAAATATCAAATTCGATCTCTGACTGATTTCATTTGGTATCGTTACCATATTTTTATTTTTAAATCGCGGCGTTCTCTATCAATACTATATTGCAATAAGCTGTATACAAATGCTGATAAGCGGTTTGAGATCGTGTCGTGTGCAATGGTGTGCGTAAAATAATGTGATTAATACATGTAATGTCCCACACCCAAAATGTTCCTCGGTCCGTCGTCGAGAAAACATCCCGTCTACAAATTACCTCTTCTTACTTCTTTCTTACATTACTTTTTATGCTAAATGATCTCCAAATGCAAAATATATATATTCAATATTCTCGACATTTTGGAAAATCCATAACTAAATCGTCTGTTTTACAGTAGTGTACTTATCTACCCAAGTAGCAAAGTTCTCCTATTAGAAAAAATTATAAGACTAATACCTCTTATTGTAGTTTTATAAACGTTTTTGACACGACCTACCGGCTCGGAGCTCTCATAGAAGTATTATAATAGTCACGTTTTTGACCAATAATCTTATAACAACATCATACAAGACGATTTGATCCTCAGACGAATTGATCCTATAATTTAGTCTTAAAAGCGTTTATAGGATAAATTTATATGACCCTTACAAACACAAATAGTCTTATAAATACATTTTATACAGCTGTTATAAGTACGCATATTTTAATCCTATAAAAGCATTTATAAGAACCGCTACTCCTATTAAGGTTTTATATCTATCTGTAATGGGACAATTAATCCTATAAAGGCTATTGATTTTACTCGTTATAGGTCAAAAATTACATGACTGATCTGACTTGATGGTTACTTCTAATAGATCACTAGCATGAAACTAGCATTAAGTTTGATAATTATACGTAATTTTGGGCTTATAAGGGTTTTATGCTTGTCATTATAAGAGTGATTGAAACAAGTGGCCTAAAAATAAAAATGGCAGGAATTTTTGTCTTATAACAGCACTGGCTTAGTATGAATGGTATTGTTAACGTTCTGATACTAACTGTTAAAGGAGGCGATCTGAAAATCCACAATGGCAATGGCAAGTGTCAGCACTTTGTACTACTTAACCAGTAAATAATTAATAAGCAGATCTTTATTATGTATTTTTAAAAGGGGGCGTTAAAATATGTGTCTCTATGATTATTACTTTATCAATAAAATTTATTTTGCAAGTTATTTTTCTAATTCACTTCTCAATCACTGTTAAAACAATTCCTTTTATATACTATAATTATGATACAATAAGCACATTTACTTATACCCATTTCCAGTTTAGTTTTATTTTATTAGAGCACAAACATACACGTCACCACGGGAGATAAGCCACTGGCCACTATAGGAATGATTACTCCATTACCAGCATGCACCAGACCGTTATAAGACTAATTGTGCTTGTTAGTTGCGTTTACTAGACACTTATAGGAGCAACTTATCCTGCAAGAGCATTTAATATGACGATATTAAAACTGAATTGCACTTTATAAGACTGTAATAAAACGACTATAGGTTTATTTAATCCTATAAAAAGCGCCCAATTGTGGTTTTATAAACGTTTTTGAGAGTTCTATAGGACTGAAAATTTCATGGTCTTAGGTTGTTTACAGGAGGAAATTTTGTTGCTTGGGTACTAACTAAGGTAAGGTAATAAGTTATGAATAAGGAAAGTCGTAATTTTCTGAAACTGTTCTTTCTAGGTAAGAAATAAAGGTTTTTATTCTGTAGAAATGATATTTTATGGGCGTGACATTAAAAAAAATACTATAAAAGGAAAATTTACTTTTTAGAAGGTTTTAATTTTGCGCCAACCTATTCGTTAGTTCTCTTTCTCTCGTCTATTTGTCACTTTATCCCTCGTATTTCCAAGGGCATTATATATATATATATATACTTATTTACTTATTACTTATATCTAAAAAGCTTAAAATGATAAACATGCATGTCGATCAGGTTTAAATTCTTCTTATAGATAACTCGTAATCTCGTAATCATTCCACTACTTGAAAGAGGAAATGACCAAAATAATTATATTAAGTATTATGCGTAATGGCATGCAATTTACTCTATGAAGAATATACCATCTCAACCATCTGCCTTCTCTGGAAATAACTATGATACAAATTCCTAATCTAAAAATAATATAAGTAATTGTTTTGCAAGAAAAAGAGATTCGATCCTAACAAACAGTCTGTTATTAGACAACCTAGCTTAAAGCGCTTCTAGAAGGCGGAAATGATTCTTGGACAACATAACACACGTCGGGAACTTGTAAACTGAACTACAGTACCCTCACGTGCCTTACCATGAGTTGTGACATGGATTTTTCTACGAGTATCGAGTTTACTATCTCGTTCGCACTAAAATAGTACTTACAAGCGAGATGCACAGATAGTAAACTCGATAGGGGCTATAGCTCAACCAACTATGTTATGCCTCGTTCTCCAGTTTTATGGTAAATAAATACCCAATAGATGCATATTTGTGGTGGGTCTACCAAAGACCGCGGTGCGAAATCTCTCCTAACAAAGTATGCTTCTGTTGTCCCCTGGCTGATGGGACAGAATATCAACACTGCAATAGTTGATGCATCCAGTATGATTCATGAACAGTTGTCAAAATAACAGGTCGCTGATTCATTTACATCATTTTGAAATGATTATTGGAAAGGAGGAAAAATTCATCTGACTTTTAACCTTATTTTGAGCGATCGGACTGTGTTCGAGGAAGGTAGCCTGGATAAATTTTATTGAATGTGTCATCATTACGATACAACGAGGAAATGCTGCAACCATCCTTGGTACAGTGCTTCAACGGTCGTTTTTATAGGTAAATAACTTAGCTAAAGGACCTAATTTATGTAGTAGTAACGTGTGTGTACACGCATGTCGGCATTCTATATTCTAATTTTGACATAAGTTCCATATTAATTCCCCGCACAACTACATAGACATAGTGACTTAGTTAAGTTTTTTACCTGTAAGTTTAGTAATTATTATAATGCCTAGCTAAGTTGTACTTGTAAATAAAGACGTAAAGTTTTATTAATAAGATGGTACGAGTATACTTAATTATCCAGATTCTTTCTACTCATTAGCCACGTACAGCATTATAATTAGTTTGTTAGGAATAAATAAATAATAATCGAGTTACTCCAGGGTGCTTACATTTATACAAAACTTATAATTATAAGTAGTGCGCCAGTTATATTACTCGTATATATTTTTGAAGTAAGTATAGATACTGTATAATTTGTTATCTTTAAACACTAACTTTCACTTCTATCTTCACAATTAAGATAGTGCTTAAAATGCGTTAGACGCAAATTAAAAATAATTAAACTGTTTTTACGCCAATTAAGCAGTAGCAAGTGACATTAACCCACTTTAACGACTATTGAGATAGTCGTTTAAATCAGAAAGATATTAAGTGTATTTCTACGTCATACGTTGTTGTGTCGTTTTGTGCTGACTGAACGAAGAGCGTTTGGTTTGGCGGCTGAAACGCCGAATCATAGAGAAAGCACCATTTCGGTTTAATGAGTACATGACTCGGGATTTTGAAGTATGTACAAACAATCAAATTGGGAACATCAATGTTTGGTGAGATGTTTCTATTTTTTATCCCAGGTCACTCTGCAAATAACGTTATTTGTTTGCAGCATTGTTTTTCAGCAAAACAAATTTACTATTTCTGTAACTTTATAAGGTTTTATTTCGTTAAGAAAATTAAAATTAATTTTGCTTGACACTTTTGAGAAAAGTTATTTAATTCACCACTATTTATTCCCATCACTAAAAATATATGGGTTCACAGACAAGATAGATTTCGACGAGTACTTAAGTAAAAAAAATGTTAGAATATGAAATATTATAACCTAAAATCGTTATATTAATTTCTTTTGATATATGGGTCATACAGATTGATTAAAACAAAAATCGTCTTTTCTGTGGTCAATAGTTAACGGCTTATATGAGTTCAAGTTATGTTTTTGTGGTATAATTTTACGTAAGAGGGGGAGTGGTTTATGTTGATATGTCAAAGAATCAAAAATTAGGCTTCAAAACCCTTAACTTTCACAATGTCCACAGGAGGGACGCGAACCTAATTGATCTGTATGACCCATATGACTTTATTTCATATATTTTAACAAAAAATGGTCATTTAAATAAAAGGCTTATGAGTCAACGTTGCTGATAGAACTAAATTTGTTCTTGAAAAGTGCGTGATTACTAATCAGTAATCACTGACTATGTAATAATGAATAAGGTAAATATATTTATTTTCATTAAGTATTTTTGATTTCTATTAGTACCCGGTATACATACATGGACTACGCTTTTAGTAGTTTCAATCGGACTAGTACTATTTTTAATAAGGGGGATAGGGGAAGGTGAGGTAATACGATCCCTGGAGGTCAAATGATCCCCCGCCGTAAATCTTAGACAACTAGTGCCATCTATCCTAATGGGCATGAAACATGTGTCCTGCACCCCTGCCAGTTTCCTCTCCGAGTGTCATGGCGCTGTGAGCGCTTCGCGTGATTTTATTAAAAAATTATCAAAAAGTGTGGCTCTGATCTAAGGTAAGTCTGTGTTTGAACTTTCATTACTTTTTACATGTTCGTGTTCATTCAAATGTTGTTTTATTTGCGGGTATTAATAGCAATTAGCTTATACTTAAGCAATGTTCGATCTCCGCTCGCGGTAATTGAAGGTCATGTTTTGATCGATATCTTGGAATTTGGTGTTTGGGGCGAAATGATCCCTTTCCGTTATTTTCCGATTATTTTACCCCTACCCCAGGGATCATTTTATACATAGATGTGTATAAAATGATCCTTTACTAAACTTTAACAAAAACCTCTTTTACAAAAAAACTGCATACACATAACAGAAAATAAGTATGCAGTTACAAAGTTAAGTAAATTCACTACCTCTAACAAAAGAAATCCTGCGATTTTGCTTTCAACTTTAGCCACAGTTAAGTTTTTCCCTTAAGGGGATCATTATACCTCACCTTCCCCTAAGTAGGCGTATTTAAAACACGTAAAACCTATTACGAAGCTTAGAGTTAAGATTTATATTGTAAAACCCTTAATTTTTGGTAAATTACTTAAGAAACGGAAAAAAACATTTTTGTTTGACATTTTATTTAGTACTTGATCATAAATCATAACGTACAGTCAGCGGGAAATGTTGCTAAGCGGGCGGTTACTAAATGAGTTTGACACGACTTTATTGCTAAGAGAATAAGAGCGTATCAAGTGTAGATTAATATGAACACCTGGCCCGCTTAGTAACTTGTGGTGCTGGATGTAGGTACCTAATTTCTGTTTATGTAACCAGATTCAATTCAACCACAGGGCAGCTTTCGACGATCACGTTTAAAAGAGTTAATTTGAAAATTATGCGTGAAGAAAATTAAAATATTTACTGTCAATAACAACCTACTCGTAACATTGCTAATGCTAATCAGTAGAGCGGAGGTCAATGACCCCGCATCAGTATGGTATACCGGCGAGAGCTGTTGCCAGTGGGTCTACCGCGAATATCGAAGGTAGAAATTGGGCATTTTTCTCTTTTGCTACAGTTAAGGCGTAATTGGGAGTGACAGGAACAATCATGCGAAATTTTCGATGTTCGCTGGAGACCCTCAGTGCCGACTCCTGCGGCGCTACCGCGAAAAAGGATATTCGTAAATTTCGGACGATTGTCTCTGTTGCTCTCATGGCGCTTTAATTGGAGTAAAAGATGCTGGAAATGTTCGAACTTCGATGTTCGCGATACAGGGCCTGCCGCGTCTTTGCGTTGTCGTTCTACGTCCTAAGCGACAAAAATGCCATCCTCGTCACCTTGATTTTACAAAATAAATATACGAGGCATTTCTTTTTTGAAAGATTAAAATTAATTAATAAAGAGCGTGTACTAAGGATAAGAAACCAAAATAAATAGTTTCCAACTACAGAATAGGAGAATTTCCGAGCCTATAGTGCCTAAACAGTAGGCGCAGAAACTATGGAGAAGGACTTTATTTTTGCAGATAATATAGATTATTCTTATATCTGATAACTGTTTTTTTTTTTTTTCATCTCGTTTGTCTGTTCGTATTCTCGCTTCTTAACTCAGTGAGAGTTACAGCATCATGTACATGGTTACATAAAACCTTAAATATCCAGAGTGTGAAACAGATTTGTACATCAACAAAAAAACCGATATAACTCAATATTTTGAAGCAACGTAGCTTTTGATGACGGACTCAGTAATTTATTTAAATCCGATTTTCCGGTTCCAGAACAGAACAGAAGAAATAAAATTGAGTTAGGCTGGCTGTTCTATGACACTTCATGTTTTGATTATTGCTAGAAATAAGGCAAAAGAGTTTGGCCTCGGTAGCTAAATATATTCCAGTAGGTATTACAATTATTGTTTTACCTCGTTCAGTGCAAATTCTACATATAACATTTGCCACATTAGGCAGTTTAAATAGTTACTTTGTATGTCAATAAATTATAACTGTATAATATTTTCCTCAATATATACCCAGCTCTGTAACAAACAAAACGTGACTAAATTCCATGGTAATACGAATATACGCATTGGATGTAAAACGTCAACTAAATTCGTATAATTTTGATATCTAAGTATTCAAAATTGTAAAGGTATTATTGCACTGACGCGCCCGTTTTAATCCGTAACACGTAAGTTTTAATACTGATTATTAGATAAACGCTTACGATCCCTTATCAAGGCACTATCAGTATCAGTGGTATGTGAAAATGCCTTTGCCTTCGTAACCATATATGGTCACGAAAATTGAGCTAGTCAGCCATTGGTGGATATTAAATGGTGTTGATAGTGTTAATTCTGATAAGAAACGTTTTATATACTTAAACTCCCGCCCGGCAGCCTCATTTTGCGCGGTGCTTCGCAGGCAACGGTCGTATTTTACTTAATTTATTAAATTAAAAGTAAGTGTATTACATTTTATTAATTACTAAATTTAATATATAAAATCAAGTTTCATTCGTCCTTTTCTTGTGCATAAGTGTGAATTTGAAATAGTTTTAGTTTCAACTAACAGTTTTGTATTGATTATGATTACATGATGCTGATGTGGTAATGCTAACGTGTGATGTGATATTGTTCCGGTTCACGTTTTGATATCGGTTACGTATATTTTGAAATGTTGGTTCGTCACTGGTCTCTTGAAAAAAATATATGAATACACTAATTATTTTTCCAAAAGTCAATACTTACTACTAATCTTGGTATCTATACATTATTAGCTACTTTTTTTCTTTGGTAATTCTAATTAGTAAATAATTGGACAGTTTCATCTTACAAAATACACTTGGTACCATAGAGTAACTTTTTTAATAAAATGTAATTAACTTCAATTTGATACTTGTAACAATTGTTTTTATACTTACTTTCTAACAATTGCTGTACCCAACTATGTAGCAACTTTGGAGTAATTGATCTATTCAAGAAAATTTTTGAGCTTTCAAATTAATGATAAAATTTCACAACACCGTTACTTACCAAGATGCTTATCCAGTCACAGTATCTTATCTCATCGAGCGCGAGATTGTGAAGTGACATTTTTTAAGAGATAGCAATACGTGCTAGATAATTATTACTAAGTAGATAAACATATCGCATAAGACCGGTTACAAAAAAACAGTTACATAACATTAAATCCACATCTTAGTAATTCGTTAAAAAACTATAAACCCATTTTTAAATTGTACTTTTTCCTTTATTTTAGACTAGTTCAAAATGTGCGACGAGGAAGTTGCTGCGTTGGTAGTGGACAATGGCTCCGGCATGTGCAAGGCCGGTTTCGCCGGCGACGACGCGCCGCGCGCCGTGTTCCCCTCGATTGTAGGCAGGCCGCGCCACCAGGGCGTCATGGTCGGCATGGGGCAGAAGGACTCGTACGTCGGCGACGAGGCCCAGAGCAAGAGAGGCATCCTCACCCTGAAGTACCCCATCGAGCACGGCATCGTCACCAACTGGGACGATATGGAGAAGATCTGGCACCACACCTTCTACAATGAACTGCGTGTGGCGCCTGAGGAGCACCCCGTGCTGCTCACAGAGGCTCCCCTCAACCCTAAGGCCAACAGGTACGTGTTACGTCCGTTCCTGAGTGCGTTATACTTCAAGATGTTTTGATTTCCATCAGCTGATGTCCACCCTCTTACTGCTGACCTGAGCTAACAGAACATTGTTTTATTTCCAGAGAAAAGATGACCCAGATCATGTTCGAGACCTTCAACACACCCGCCATGTACGTCGCCATCCAGGCCGTGCTCTCCCTGTACGCTTCCGGTCGTACTACCGGTATCGTGCTGGACTCTGGCGACGGTGTCTCCCACACCGTTCCCATCTACGAGGGATACGCCCTGCCCCACGCCATCCTTCGTCTGGACTTGGCTGGTCGCGATCTCACTGACTACCTGATGAAGATCCTCACAGAGCGCGGCTACTCCTTCACCACCACCGCCGAGCGAGAAATCGTTCGTGACATCAAGGAGAAGCTCTGCTACGTCGCCCTGGACTTCGAGCAGGAGATGGCCACCGCCGCCTCCAGCAGCTCGCTCGAGAAGTCTTACGAGCTTCCCGACGGTCAGGTCATCACCATTGGCAATGAGCGATTCCGTTGCCCTGAGGCTCTCTTCCAGCCCTCGTTCCTGGGTATGGAAGCTAACGGCATCCACGAAACCACCTACAACTCGATCATGAAGTGCGACGTCGACATCCGTAAGGACCTATACGCCAACACCGTACTGTCCGGTGGTACCACCATGTACCCCGGCATCGCCGACCGCATGCAGAAGGAGATCACCGCCCTGGCTCCTTCCACGATGAAGATCAAGATCATCGCGCCCCCGGAGAGGAAGTACTCCGTATGGATCGGTGGATCCATCCTCGCCTCCCTCTCGACCTTCCAGCAGATGTGGATCTCCAAGCAGGAGTACGACGAGTCCGGCCCCTCCATCGTCCACAGGAAGTGCTTCTAAGCGCCATAGTAAGACTGTTCCTAAGTTATGATGCCCTACACCGAGACCCAGAACGGGAGGCTCAAATTACGCTTGTGATCTTTATTTAAGTACAGTATTTAAATAGGATGTAAGGTATCGTAATATGCATATTACGTAAACTCAGCGAAGCATGTTCGCTTGTTTTTGACAAAGATTTTTATTTATTGTTACGTGACTAACCCAAGTCTTTTGTAATAAAAGATAATTTATATACCGGTATAAACAAGCATTTTCTTTTTCCCCTTAGGCGCCATGATACCTGACATTGTATACTGCATCGATTATGAGTCAGACTACTAAGTATGTTATGAATCATTTAATGTACACTGACCACTCTGACCAGCTGTCTGTTTGCCAAGTACGTATATATATACCTACTTTAGAAACTTAACCAGTAACGCTACAAAAACTTAAAGAAACTACAAGGTAAGAAAGTAGACCATTAGAGATAACGTGAACATGGTTTACTGACGTGGATAGTGCACACGGCCATCCCACCGGAAAAATAGAATAGATTAACTTTAACGACGCTGATTTAAAAGTCAAAAAGCTGTTCAATTTCCTTATTAGGCATAAGTCATAAATGAACATAAATTACTGAACTAAAACTACGTTCCGGATATTTGCTTGATCATATTACTACAGTTATACATAAAATGACTTAAAGTTAGTGACACCGCTAACGGTCAACGTGCGTGTTCTCAATATGATTAATATTGTTAATGGAGTTGCTGTTGATGGGCGCGGCTTACCCATTGTTTGTTCCTATGCCCAGCTACAATTTGTACGGATCAGTACAGTTACTTATCTTCAGAACAGCCTATTTTAAAAGTAGCTACCTATTACTAGGTATTTATGTTTTTTTCGCATATTCCAACTGTTGATAATCATAATCACCCAGGATTTTTTAGTATAGTTCAATGACACAATACTACGGATACAACAATTCAGGTCAGTTATGTAATTTAGGAACGTGTTTACAAACGTAACCCATAAAAATAAATATCTGACCTATTGTAGAGTTAATGAAACGCCGTGCCCAATATAATTAGATTGCCGACACACCCACGGCGTGGTTCCGTCTGGTGAGACTGTGACGTCACAGACTTATTTCTGGAGACTCTGAGAACGCTACGCTGTGGGCCATTGCTACTAGAGAATGATGGAAATGCAAATCACAGCTGACGAGATAAACATTACCATTACCTATCAACTGGACAAAGATGAATCATACGGAAGCCTGACTAATCAACGGTTTAATCATAGTGAGCAACAGCGGACGGAACTGAACGGGATGTTACCGACGCTGATGCTCTGTGCTTGCGTCGCGTAGTACTAGTACTGAATTACATAGCAAATTTTCGCTGGCCGCTTTCTCACGCTTCTCTCGATTTCGAAACGGTAAAGTTTTACTATTATTCTAATACAATTATAGCAGAGTGAAACGGTGTTCGCGTTACTCCCTATCCTCTCATATATGCATAGGTACAGACCACCCCAGCTGCATCGCGACGCGAGGGTCAAGGGCGCAGCGCTGCGCACGATCGATGCCCCTCCCTAGCCCCTTCCCCGTCGCCCTGGACGCCCCCACATTGCGTCTGGTCGACTAGACATGCGTTCCTTTTTATATACATTCAAAGATGCATCTTATATGATCTTACTAGGGTAGCTTCTAGTCTAACACTGTCCTAATAAAGATAATGCAATCTAGATATAGCATATTGCAGTGGTTTGCTGTGCATGTTAACTGGATGGCAAATTTCAGGTGTAGACGCAGTATTTTGTTAATTGGATTTAAAATCATCAGGACAGGTTGATGCAGCCTCTCAGGATTTTGATATATTCTAATGGTTTGTAGAGTGCGGCGGATAATGTTGTTTACATATCTATGAAAGGGTTAGATATACTGTTCATAAATGATTTACCACAAGGAGAACGGGCTGATAAGTTAAAAGCCTCCAACACCCCGCTGTCAGTCCTTTGTCAATGCGCCTTTGTATTTTTATCACGCGTCCCAGTCCCAACCAGTTATTTTAGGATTTTAGGGGCTTTGGGCAACCTGTTTTAGTTTTGACAACAATTAAGGTTCACATTCCACTGCTGTTGTTTCGCCATGGGGTGCATTGATTATTTTCCTTTTTAGTACTCGATCCTAAAAATTGAATTTAACAGATGTGATAAGTTAAGATGGCGTAAGATTTTCAAGAAAATATTGCTTTTGATTACGAGTCAGGATTTACTTGTTGTATTGAATCCTCTTGTTGTGTTGGATCTGGGCGTGGGTCCAAATTACCCAACTCATCACCTTGTTATGCTAATACAAATTGGTTTACAGATTTTTTGCATACACATGGTGGTATAGATGGATAGATGGATACTTTATTCATTTTTTTTACAATGTTGTTACATATTTTCTATATTACTTATAAACAAATCAGCCACCTACTTTAATGTGACTAAAGTTTTTGTGAATTCTGATTCCGTCTGTATTATGTATGCCTATTACTCACAAATCACACAGGCTCTACAAACACATGACTCGTTAATATCAATGAAATCATATAACACTGGAAACAATAGCGATACAAGTCGATTGAAATTCTGGCAGTAACTTCTATACCAAGTCTGAATCATTATGTTTATACGGAAAAAAAAAACAAATATAGGCATCTCGATCGTCTGTTTCTATTTCTATATTATCCCTAAGTGAAGGCGGAAGTGGTCCAAATGCGCTTCTAACCATTATTATCATCAGTTAGCTACTAAAACCCAGAAATATAATTCACTCTTTATCAAATCCAATCGGAATGTTATCGGGCGTCACGTAATCGAATTTTAGGAAGTAATTAATGATATCATAATTATATGTGTAGGTACTTACTTAATATATTCGTCATGTTCGAATTTAGTGTCACATCGTTTCGGTTCCGGTAATTGAAAAGTATTACATTATGTACTTAAAAAGTATATTTTGTTTTTCTAAACTGTGTCGTACAAAGTCATACAGTCATTCAGTCATACAAAGAAAAGTATTTATTCTAGAATGCAAATTATATAAAACTCAAACTATATATTTTTTGAATTTTATTTATTCATAATTTCAGTCCTGCATTCCTAATACAAAAGTTTTTTTTGAGAACAAAAGGTAGGTCAAGATGTTTACGAATTTCGATTTTTAGGAAAACTTAACCCTCTTACTGTCACTTTTAGCAATATCATACAGTTCGGTTCTAATACAAAAGTTTTTTTTTAGAACAAAAGGTAGGTCAAGATGTTTACGAATTTCGATTTTTAGGAAAACTTAACCCTCTTACTGTCACTTTTAGCAATATCATACAGTTCGGTTCCTAAAACAAAATTTTTTTTTTAGAACAAAAGGTAGGTCAAGATGTTTACGAATTTCGATTTTTAGGAAAACCTAACCCTCTTACTGTCACTTTTAGCAATATCATACAGTTCGGTTCTAATACAAAAGTTTTTTTTTTAGAACAAAAGGTAGGTCAAGATGTTTACGAATTTCGATTTTTAGGAAAACCTAACCCTCTTACTGTCACTTTTAGCAATATCATACAGTTCGGTTCTAATACAAAAGTTTTTTTTAGAACAAAAGGTAGGTCAAGATGTTTACGAATTTCGATTTTTAGGAAAACCTAACCCTCTTACTGTCACTTTTAGCAATATTATACAGTTCGGTTCTAATACAAAAGTTTTTTTTGAGAACAAAAGGTAGGTCAAGATGTTTACGAATTTCGATTTTTTAGGAAAACCTAACCCTCTTACTGTCACTTTTAGCAATATCATACAGTTCGGTTCTAATACAAAAGTTTTTTTTAGAACAAAAGGTAGGTCAAGATGTTTACGAATTTCGATTTTTAGGAAAACCTAACTCTCTTACAGTCACTTTTAGCAATATCATACAGTTCGGAGGTAGGAAAACGTCTTATTTCCGATGAACTGCTGAATAAATACTAAGAAGCGTTACCGTAGGTATGGACCAACAATGAACTGTGACTAGTGACGAGACTGTGGTACTAAACCGAGGGTTACTCATCGCCGTAGTACGCATGCATTCGTAGTGAGTCATCATAATCGACCAATATATACAGCATTCAGTACCTATTCTGATTTCCAATTTTAATTCAAGTGTTATAATTAACACCTTTTAAAATATAACCATGCTAATTGCTAACGAATGATTTTGTAGCCGTTACGCATTTTATTCTGAAATTTTGGCAAACTATGACCTTTGGTAAAGTACCTATAGATAAAGTATCATTATATAATAGTAACCTTGGTAATATTAATGATTTACACGCGTTATTTTATGTAGATAGGTAATGATAATGACGATTGTTGATTTTTACGTGCTTAGGCCGGCGCCCGACTGCTTTTCATACAAAGTCCACGTTTTCATACAAAGTTTCGTGGGGCGGCTCACGAAACTTTGTATGAAAACGTGGGTCGTGGACGTAGCAGTGGATTTCCGGCCTTAAGGTAAAATTGTAAATAATATATATAATATCCATTATTTTATAACTATGTTAAACAATAAGAGAAAAATATAACCTGACGCATGGTAGGTATATACATACATAGGAGTGTAATTTCAAAAAATAGTTATATTAAAATAACAAATAAATTAATCAAGTATTAACTAGTATTAAGTAACTAAAAGAGGGCAAATATACGATTATTTTATAAATAAATTATCAGGAGTTTGAGAATATCTTGCAGCCCACTACCTAATTAGTAATGAAAACGAAAGCTACACAGTTATTCATATCTTTATTTTCTAGTGAATTTATTAAAATGATTTCTAGTTACGGGACGTTACTCTTACTTAATTTTAATAAATATTTAACATAAGTTTCTCTAATAAAACGAAACCGGTAGAGGTCTGTTTCAATTTATTTCGTGAATTAAATTAGATGTTTAAGAAACGTGATTTATTAGAACACTTATAAATTAAATAACAAGAATTATAAATATTAAAATACTAATAGGTAGGTAGTTGCCATACAGAATATTTAATAAATTAACTGGTATACGCAAACAAGCAGACATTGCAATAACTGTTAAGCTACAAATAACAAGATATTTATATTAATCCAGTCCAAGAACATATTGCAAAAATGCATTTCATGATTGTCACCGGCTGTTCCCATGCACGTCACACAGTCGTAATATGCAATGCAAACAACTGATAACGTCACAACTACCTTGACCTCATATCACAGGTATGTCATAGAGAACAATAATCCTTACCTCCGAACAAGCCGACGCCATACTTTTAAGCTCGAGTCTAAAATCATATT
This sequence comes from Grapholita molesta, assembly GCA_022674325.2. Classification (NCBI taxonomy): domain Eukaryota; kingdom Metazoa; phylum Arthropoda; class Insecta; order Lepidoptera; family Tortricidae; genus Grapholita; species Grapholita molesta. The sequence goes on from CP053127.2 coordinate 2,485,178, forward strand.
TTGAAAAAACAGCAACATCACAATGCTGCCAACATAAAAATACTAGATACACTAGACTAGATTGATATTGAATGAAGTGTTGGTTTGGTGCTAGTTCGGTTGGAATCCTACTCACACACCAACAATCAAACAGTAGCTTAGTTTGTTTGTGTGTGAGTTGTCCGTACTGCGACCGTTGCTTGCTAGAACTAACCAATCAGAGAGCAGGATTTTCTCCATGCCCATATATGGTAAAGCTGTCTGTTGCGACGAGTGGGGAGGTCAGGCGAGTCCATAATTTATCGATGGTCTTGAAACATTTTTATTGTTCCAATTACAAATCCCGAACAATTGACTGACATTTGTATGTCAAGTTTGTCAGTAGACATATTTTGAAGGCCGTTTTATCCGCCATAGCGTCTTATTTCTGCGGTTATTTGAGTTTATTTAGCACCAAACTGAGGTCCGTTGGGAGAGTCTATTATATCGCGGCGCCGGCGTAGTGAAGCAAATCGACCTCCACAAGCGCGCGACACCGACACCGGCCGGCATTTCACACGGATCGGCGATTGCTGTAGTATTGTTCTCTGTACGCTGCTACTTTTCCTGGTAAGTCATGATTATTTATTGCTTTTTGTTTTCGTGATCAACGAATCGAGTTCTTATTAACCATTTCTAATTTAGCTGTATGCGTTTTTATGATAAGCTGTACCTCGTAACAGAGAAAAATCGGCGACCTGATTCGATCAGGTTCATCAGACAAGTACTACTTGTATCTATTAAAATAATACATTTTCAAGCTAAATCATCAGAGTTAATACTGATAGTCATGACGTAATTACGTTTATATAGGCTAACGATGGTTTTCGTCTGGTTCGCCGTCTGATACGAAGTGAATGGGATTTTTTGGAGCTATGCCAACTAAGATTTTGAGACCGTTATTTATTTATTGTAGTGCTAGGCCAGATGCAACCAATTAGAGTGTTCACTGGTTAGTGAGGATTCAGTTTAGAATGTAGAGTGCACTATTCCTTGCGTAGTTATATGTGTAATGTGTGTTCTGTTGAAAATCTCGTCGTTATCAAGAGCGGCGCTATCAGAGGGGCGCGGGGCGACAGCCTCAGCGCGCAGGCTCCTTGCAGCGCAATACCATATATGGTAACGAAACCTCACGTATTGTGCGATTGGTCGAGAGCCTGCGGCGCGGGGAAGGGGCGCCCGATAACCACTTTCATTTATATACTCCGCGGGCCGCGCTCGTCGACATTCCACGAAGTGAGCTTGAGTTGAGGCGTTGTGCAGCATTACCGAGGCTGTGCAATCAAATTAATTTATTTTATTTATAATAGGGTATCAAATTAAAAGTAAGTTGATGCAGTATCTAGTGTGTTTAGTGATTAGTGGTGCAAGGATTGAGTGTAGTGCGTGCGAGTCAGTGACACGGCGAAGGGTTAAGGGCGGATGCCGGTTGCGGTAGGGCGTGGTCGAGGATCTTGACAGTGCTTCTCAATTATAATTAAAAAAATCTCGGGATTTGATTTGAATATTTGGAAAGTAGCGGTGGGTCCTCCCGCGGCCATCTGCGAAACGCGGTCAAGCCACAGCCGCGTCAACCGCCACGTTCGCGGCCTCGCCTCTAGATCGAGCCTTATTTGGTTTCAGTTCGCTTTGCATCGCCCACTTAAGTGTCCCGATAAGGCTTCTTGGGCCTTCTGCCCACGGCTTGCACTCATTACATATTACTGAATTGACTACTAGTTAATCATATTTGCCGTTTTGTTAACTAAACTCTTTTTTATTATGTTAGGTTAGATTCTGCCAAGATCGTCTCAAGCTTTAACTATTATTATCTTCTTTTCAGACTAATTCACAATGTGCGACGAGGAAGTTGCTGCGTTGGTAGTGGACAATGGCTCCGGCATGTGCAAAGCCGGTTTCGCCGGCGACGACGCGCCGCGCGCCGTGTTCCCCTCGATCGTGGGCAGGCCGCGCCACCAGGGCGTCATGGTCGGCATGGGGCAGAAGGACTCGTACGTCGGCGACGAGGCCCAGAGCAAGAGAGGCATCCTCACCCTGAAGTACCCCATCGAGCACGGCATCGTCACCAACTGGGACGATATGGAGAAGATCTGGCACCACACCTTCTACAATGAACTGCGTGTGGCGCCTGAGGAGCACCCCGTGCTGCTCACAGAGGCTCCCCTCAACCCTAAGGCCAACAGGTACGTGTAACGTTCGCGCCCGAGTGCGTTATACTTCAGATGTTTTGATTTCCATCAGCTGATGTCCACCCTCTTACTGCTGACCTTAGCTAACAGAACATTGTTTTATTTCCAGAGAAAAGATGACCCAGATCATGTTCGAGACCTTCAACACACCCGCCATGTACGTCGCCATCCAGGCCGTGCTCTCCCTGTACGCTTCCGGTCGTACTACCGGTATCGTGCTGGACTCCGGCGACGGTGTCTCCCACACCGTTCCCATCTACGAGGGATACGCCCTGCCCCACGCCATCCTTCGTCTGGACTTGGCTGGTCGCGATCTCACTGACTACCTGATGAAGATCCTCACAGAGCGCGGCTACTCCTTCACCACCACCGCCGAGCGAGAAATCGTTCGTGACATCAAGGAGAAGCTCTGCTACGTCGCCCTCGACTTCGAGCAGGAGATGGCCACCGCTGCCTCCAGCAGCTCGCTCGAGAAGTCTTACGAGCTTCCCGACGGTCAGGTCATCACCATTGGCAACGAGCGATTCCGTTGCCCTGAGGCTCTCTTCCAGCCCTCATTCCTGGGTATGGAGGCTTGTGGCATCCACGAAACCACCTACAACTCGATCATGAAGTGCGACGTCGACATCCGTAAGGACCTGTACGCCAACACCGTGCTGTCCGGCGGTACCACCATGTACCCCGGCATCGCCGACCGCATGCAGAAGGAGATCACCGCCCTGGCTCCTTCCACGATGAAGATCAAGATCATCGCACCCCCGGAGAGGAAGTACTCCGTATGGATCGGCGGGTCGATCCTCGCCTCCCTCTCGACCTTCCAGCAGATGTGGATCTCGAAACAGGAGTACGACGAGTCCGGCCCCTCAATTGTGCACAGGAAGTGCTTCTAAGCGGCTTGGGTCGGCCGGCTCGAGGCCGGCTGCTGAGCTCGGGCTTGTAATCTCCGTTAATTTAATTGTACGTAAGATATTATTGTAATTAAATCGTAACAGTGACGGCTACGGCGCGCGGCGCCGCGGACGCGCCCCGGCCGGCGGCCTCGGTACTGCACTCGCCAAAGGATCTTTTGTAATATCATGAATGAATCTCATGAATGTATGTGCTGAAACGGATAAGACTACTTTCTTACTAGGTCATTTATAAATTATAAAAAATAATGAAAAATACACGAAAAAAATTTGAAAAATGAACAAGACTTTCACTTTCCCTATTTTTACCAAGTCCGTATGTGTAGGTCGCGCGATACATCGTCTATTTACGAGAGCAATGGCCGACATTGACCTATGTACAGAAATAGAAAAACTTGCGGCAGGCAAGGAACGCAACGATTGAAACCAAATTCGAGCATATCTTGGATAAAAATAAATTTAAATTATTAACTTGTTCCTCCGCGAGAATTGAAGTTCGTAAATTTCGACTATCTTTCTCTTTTACTATGAAGGCGTAGTTAAGAGATTTTCGTGGTAGGCCCTCAGTCTGTAACCTGATTGCTATTTTGATAGAAACCGCAGTTCTGTACATGCATATAGCATGTCTGCTGGTTACGATTTGGTAATTATAAAATAAATAAATAGAAAGCTGAATTTCGAAGATCAAGGAATTAAATAGGTACTACCTTTCTTTGAGTGCGCCACATGTATGTCCAACTCCGACATGATATCGAAGATTTCTCGACTATCCACTAGTTGTACAGTCAGCGTCATATAGTTAGTTACAGTCAGTATAACCAAATATATCGATAGAAATCTTTATTTATATAGCAGTAAGGATGTGTATCGATATATTTGGCCATACTGACTGCAACTAACTATATGACGCTGACTGTACATATGACAAGCGCATTTTTTGCATTTAATATTTCAAATTACTTTATGGGTTAATACCTACATATAGATATTTGTGGATAAAACTACCTTATTTGATCATGCAGCACTATTTACCCACTACCAATTTACGAAATACTTGTTACCCCCATACATTTTCCGAAAATTAAGTAGTTATCTACGCTACACAATACAATTGACCTTTGTCGCAAGACACCTCAATTCTTTTCATTTTCATCATCATCAGGAACATTCAGTTTATATAAGTAACTTTATAATATAATGCAATGCCTATTTTTACTCGGTTAGCTTAATATACAATAAAAAAATATCCTTACATAACATGAAATGTCCAAAAAAGCATATGAAATACCCCTTGGTCTTTAATTGGCTACCATTAATTTCATATAGGAAGTGTCCCTAGTTTATCGCAATTTTTGACAAGGAAACTTTTTTACTGTATATTTAGTATCAGTCAAAGTAGAACCCGTTTATACTGCTATACAAATAAGGATCTGTATGTCGCTGTACTTGATACTGACTGTTTGATGTCGTCTGAAAATATGGATACTTTACCACATTCACAGTCCCCATACAAAACGTTTTGATTTCCTCATACGTCCAAGCTAATTACTTCCATCGCACGGCCCTGCTCCACTTGTGGGTCACTAAGAGCTCTCCGATTTGATTTCAATGCGTACCTTGTCGGTTATAGTGACCCATGTGTGGGGCACGGACTTGTGAAGATAGATCGTTGTGACCTATGTATGGGGCACTGGACTGCGGAAGTGTTAATGTAGCCACTTATAGATGTAGATTCTTACCACGCCGTATCCTTGGATACATGTTTTTGTCACGTTAAATGTATACATATTTTGAATCGTGTCCATACAATGTCGCGACCAAGATGCGTTCTTGTTTATTTCCTGTTTGTATACGACTTGTAACGCCCAAATGAACAAATAAAACAAGTCCCAATTCGATAAAACTTTTATTTCGAACATCACAAATATTTCCACGTAATTATTATAGGATTTATTATAAACATTTAGTTATTATCAAAAAGAATAAATAAAGAGTGGATTTATGACAAACATTTAAATTAGCATAATTAAACCGGTGTTACAATAAATATATAAGAAAACATAGTTACAAATACAATACATATAAATAGCTGCTGAACTCATACTGTTCGTTCCACTAAAGATCTAAATACACAAAACATCTAAGTCAACATTGGATTTATTTTAGTTCTATATTAGACCAATATCAGTGACGTAAAGTAATAGTATGACGTAAAGTTCACATGACAAGTTATATTTATATTGAACACAATCTTTAAGTCATCTACAATAGTTATTTGCGCAACAAGGGAGCAAAGTTAGTGTTTACACTCTTTTGTGATAATATTGAGACCAGAGCTATCGGAATATTCAAAAATTGAACATAGTTCAATAACTGGAACCTTGAAAGTTGGCAGGGTTTCAAGGCACAAGGGGAACACACTTTGATGCTGAATGAAACACAAAAATGTTCACCTAACCACCGCGTCTGACTACAAATTTTATCCAAATTATTAAAAATCATTATAATGATTGATACCAATAATTTGGATAATGATTGGTTGGATAGTTTCAAACTATAGTTTGAAACTATCCAACCAGCTAACGTCAAATAACACTCAATTTAGTATTTAACACAAAGTGTTGCACTCTTGTGGATCAAATGCAGTTTTACTGTAAAATATGTTTATGTTTACTATTTTTTTTTTAAAGAATAAAATGGGGCTTTCCGAGGTTAGTGAGGTGAAAATATAACGACAAGTCTTTACAATCTGTGTCATTTAAGATCGATTCACACACAGCGCGGGCGCGTGTCAACGCGGGCCCGCGGCGCGACTGTTAAATTAACACCTTCACACAGCGCCCGCGCCACACGGACCCGCCCGCGCCCGCCGGCTGTGTGAAGGTGTTCATTTAAAACTAGCTGAACAATCGCGCCGCGGGCCCGCGTTGACACGCGCCCGCGCCCGCGCTGTGTGTGAATCGGGCATTAGTCATTCATGATGAGGTTAGTGCATTATTGTCAGGTATTATTCTGTTTATATACTAATATGGGGGTCATCAAGTTCAGTTTCACTGCATTTTACGTTGTGTATACATTTTGTAGATCAACACGTAAGGCACTCGAGTAGACTATTAATTATGTACTTACATTTGTAAATGGCATGAAATTTATCTCTGTGCATCATCAAATTATCATTTAATTCATATTTACAACGACACATCTCCCGTTCGCAATCACCCAATATTACAAGGTCAATATAGAATTTATACAATATTTGGTATGGAGATTGCACATATAGCTTAGACATAGTTTAGTGTTTATGAAACATATGGTAACAGTTGCAGACATGTTAGTGTAAATGGTCAGCGTTAGGTATATTTGTCAGTGCTAAGATTTCTTTTAAAGCATAATAAGCGAAAGTTCAAGACATATATGCATTAATTTGCCCACACATTCGCCTTCATTCAAGTAGACTGAGTAAATGCTTATACTTCTTGTATAGAGGCCTTATCTAATCAGAAATTTAAATATTTAAGAAATCAACATTCATCAGAAATTGCAATAACATTATAAATATGTGCAAGCAACGTTTTCTAACTGGACGATGGACAACCATAAAATGATATATCATATGTTAATGTGATATTCTAACTTACATCTACTTTCGAGAACAACCTTACGTAAATAATTTTGAGTTTCCAATTAGACATGATCGATTCTGTTTTACATTACGTTAGTTCAACACGATATCAAATGAGAAGATTACGTAAACATTTAATTATAGTGACGACCGAGAAGCTTTCTAACTTTAGCAAGCTGCATTTTCCGTCGCCACCAGAAATATAGGAACAAATAATCATATATCATGATTTTGGTTCCCCTTGTTTACGCATAATTTGTTTTGTCATAATTTTAAACCGCATACCCAGAGTTGTTATAATTGTATATGAGCAGAAATTGATCTCGCATAATTCTGTTTTGCCGAGTTCTGTTACGCAGAACTAAACTAAGCCGAATGGTCGATACGCATAATTTGGAAAGCCCGAATTATTACGATTTTTTTCCCAGGAGTGCGTTTCTGTTGTGGTCGCAGTTCTAACCTAACCTAACCGAAATTGTTTTTCTGTTGTGTTCACAGTTCTAACCTAACCTAACCGAAATTGTTTTTCTGTTGTGGTCACAGTTCTAACCTAACCTAACACCCTTTCGGACATTCGGCCTCAATAATAGTATGCTAATATATTTTCGGACAAAGTAGTATTTGGCTACTAAAGAATTAGGGTAAATATATTATAAAAATCGGCGACATTAACATTCGGCGTAAATAAATTATGCGAAACTTGGTATGCGTATTAAGATTCGGACAAAACAAATTATGCCAAATAAAGGGAAACCCATGATTTTACTTACTAACTTACAGATTGTGAGGTCAATTAAGATTATTTTTATAATATGATATTTTGTACCACTCAAATGTACAAGTAACCTCTTTATACTGAATACATATTACCTTATCTGATACAATAATGATGACAACTTTTGAATTGACTCATTTTAGAACTTCCAACTCAGCAGTTACATATACATAGACTCAATAAAAATGCATTATTCTAGAACTAATTCAGACAATTTTGAGACAATTGTACATCATAAACCCTAAAACATAAAATCTATTAAAAACTATCCGGACTAGCTCCTTCATAAACCTACTTAACATAATCACTTAAAACCAATACAAATTACAGTAAAATCTTTTATCAATAACTTAAAATACGTTAAAAAAACCTTATCAATAAACATACAAATTCTAAGCGTATAAAACGGCATTGTGCTATTCCTTATTGTAAAAAAGAGATTTTTTTTATAATACACAATCACTGGTTCTCATAATACTAAGCACATAATTTTAAGTCACAATAGTTAAAAATTATAATTTGTACTTTGGACCTTATAATTCTTAGGGCGCAATTACACGGATATTTTACCACAACACGTATTCCCCAGTCTAAAATTCGTACAGGACATTCCAATATAGATATTCGAATATATTGCCCAACATTCAATATTCTTAGAAATAAAGGGAATAGAAAAATCAACAGGCTCAGGCGATACTTGCAACTCCGGGATACATGCCCGCCCGATAGTCTAGCCTGGGGCGTTGATTTTCCATTTCTCCTTTACATTTAAGAATTATACACATTTCGTTAGACGTTTCATTCAAAATTAATGTTTAAAATCTTAGGCAGTGTATATTTTGCAAGTTAAATATTCGAATACAATTAACACGGTTATCTCAAGAATTTTCATGATGTGTTACTTGCTTCCCGTATCTTTAGCTACTGCAGCCAGCAGCAGATTTTGGAAATGACTATGGAACGTATTGCGATTGCCAACCCGCCTGCCAAGTGCGGCGATTATGGAATTCAATCCCTCATGCTGAGTTCGCTGAATGTGGAGGAGGTATATGAGGCTGAAAATTATTATGCCTTTTGCATGGTTGCATAGTTACAATGTTAAGCTATCCAACATATCATATCTTGTTGTTTTCTAATAAATTTAGGAAAGCAAGTGAAAAAAAAAATGTCAGAATCTACATACATACTTATTATTACTAATAAAATTTTCACTGGTAATATTACCTTAAATTGTCATTCTTACTCGCGTCAACACTTCAGAGTCTGCTGAAAATTGTTCAAAACCACAAACACTGTCACAGACCATAATTTAGTTTTTACACTTCTGTTCTGTACACCCCCAGAGAGAGAGCAATCGCTACGTCTCGCTCTCGCGTATGCTGTCCTCTGTGGCCTTGCGGATGTCCGAGAGAGGGTTCCCGTGGACCCTGAATCTGAAACAAACAACATTTTGTCATTTGTAATTAAACTATGGTCAGTTATTTTTATGAATTAGGAATAACGAGACTTAAAGGTTTCTATACTGTAAAATTGCAGGTAATGGGTTAAGTCGCGGCACAGACAAGATAATGATGTCTTATTTCAATAAAAATTGCTATCTACCTAGAGTACTTCCCGTCCATGTGCCAAGTCGTGAGACGCCCTGTAGTATAAGAGCGGTTTTAGTCTGGCGTTTTTTCCTGCGCGTATACCGCTCATTTCTGGCATACTTACGTACACGCGCTCTACATTAAATCGAACACGCGTGTACGCGCTTATTCCTGCGTGTTTGCTCGAAACATGAAATGGAGCGGTTACTCGCTCGAGCTTATATGCGCGTCAATGCCTGAAGAAAACAAATCCGCACCTGTGCGCGTGTGCACGTGCTTTAAAAAACGAGCTCACAAGCGCTTATAAAACGCTAGTTTGAAACCGTAATATTTTGTATCATATGCATGGCTTGCTTACCGGGTGTATTGCCTTATAAAATATCTCAAAAATAAAGGAATTTGAATACATGAATCCTTGGTTTGAGTTAAGTGGTGTGTTGCCACTCCAAGCGAAGCGTTCGGCGGGGCGGGCAGCGAGGCGTCGAGCTTCCAAGACACTTGAGCAGCGTGCACGTTCTCATACACTTGCATTTGTTTAACATGTACGTCCCACGCCCAACTCGAGGCTCCATTTAGCACATAAAATTATTCTGACAGTACCTGTAAACGCAGGTGTAGGTCGGGTTCCCGTGGTTGCTCTCGACCCTCAGCTCGATGATGTCGTAAGCCACGGGGTACTGGACCCCTCCGATGTCGGTGACCTTGGGGTACTGCACCGGGAAGTGCTGGATGGCGGTGCCGTTGGCGTCGTACATGTAGTTGCCGAACAGGTGCGGCTCGGGGTCTTGTTCACCGTGGAGACCCTGGAGATTTATCATCATCATCATCATCATTAGCATGTTTTTTCCATACACGGAACAATGGTGTTCCCGACATTTGGGAGGCGTACGCGGAGCCGGAACGGGCCAACGCGCAGAGGCCCTTTCGACAATTTAATGAAATGTAAGGGGTACACGAAGCGAATGTTGCCCCTGTCCGTATAATAGAACGCGCACTGAGACAGCATGGTGTAAGGACTATTGAGTTTTAATGGAATCTATAATGTACTAGCCTATTGAGTGGAAAGGATGGACTAGCTACTTGGCTATTGCATAAAAAACCATCATCATTATTATTTCAGTCGTAAGACGTCCACTGCTGGACATAGGCCTCCGTCAAATATATCTTGTATCATTTTGGGGGGATTTACCATAGTCGCCACGCTTAACAGGCGGGTTGACTACCGCAGTAGCTGTCGATTCGGTTTCGGCCGCAGTTTCTAAACGCCGTGTACTCACATAGACGGAGAAGTTTTTGGGCGCGGACTCGATCTTGCCGTCGACGGCGAGCAGGCGCGACATGTGCTCGACGGAGAAGCCGGTCACCTCCACCACGGCGTACGTGCGCACCACTGCAAGTCAAACGTGCGATAGGTATGATGACACATGTTGAAAAAATACAAAATATAGAAAAAAATCTATTTGAATAATGCAATAAAGTAAAGGTATCAATGATGGACGATTTAAGTTGACAGATACCAGTGTTGGACACTTCATTACTAAGTCAAAGATCGTATGGTTGCCAGTTGATTGACGTAACATTTATGTATGGACCTTTTTTTTTTATAGGAGTGAACGTCCATAATGGATTCCTCATCCATGATAGGTGCCGTTACCTTAATAAGTTTTTAAAGCCGCGGTAATGTCGCACGTTTAAAATGGTAAATTAGCAATGAAAATGGTACAATTCGGTCCTGCACATTTAGTTCACATAGATTAATGCCCTTGCCAGGATTCGAACCCGATATCTCTCGCTTCGTAGGTAGCGGTAGTGAGTGTAGTACCACTACCGATTAGGCTACGAGCACAGATAGCTAATTTTAGTTGGTTCTACCGTATTTCTTCTTATTAAGGTTAAGGTACATATATATAATAACCTTAAGTTGTGATTAGTTAACAAAATTTCTGTGATTTAACATTTCTTGTTGCTTTAATCCATCGTTACTTTAATTCAAGTAATCTGGTGCGCTACCGCGAAAGTCGATACTCGTAAATGTCGAACCATTATTTCTGTCAGTGTCATGACGCCTTAATTGGAATAAAACAGAAAGATGCTCGAAACTTTCGAACTTCGCTGTTCGCGGTAGGCCTACAGTCAGCAACACGTGCAGAATTAGTCTTATTTGTTTTCGAGTGAGGTAATAATGCTCGAAATTTTCGAACTACAGTCAACAACACGTGCAGAATTATTGTTGTTGGTCTTTCAGTGAGGTATATTAAACAAGTTCTCACCCAAGTAGCCGGGGAAGCCCTGGAAGGCCCAGCACTCGGCCGGCATGGCGCCCGGCGTGAGCGCGAACCGCGGCGACGTGTACACCCACCACACCGGCAGCCCCAGCACCGAGTACTGCTTCGTCTTGATCTGGTACAGCTCCGTGCACTTTGTGGACACCACTTGTCCACCTGGAAAGCAAAACATTTTGTTACAAGTTTTTCAGACTGGTCAATATAGGCTACAGCTTGTGTGCGTGTACATTTTGTGTTGTATACAACTAAATTAGAAAAATTTACAGGAAAAGAATTAATTAATCTAAATACGAACTAAGAGAAAAGGAAAAACTAAAAATCTAATTCTAAAGTTGAGTTGAGTGAGGAAGCTGCCAGCTCTTTTGTCACCGGTGACATGGACGAGTCGTTTAGCCAACTTTTAATTAATGATAATAAATATTTCGGGACAATCTAATAGGTGAAAAACTTAGCTAAAACACCTGGTCCATGTAGTAGTAACGTGTCTGTACACGCATTTCGGCGTTCTATATTAAAATTTTGACATAAGTTCCATATTAATTCTCCACACAACTACATCGACATGGTGACTTTCTTAAGTTTTTCACCTATACACAAATCGACCTAGTCCTACGGTAAGCTCTGTAAGGCTTGTGTTGTAGGTACTAGACGACACGTCGTCGTCATCGCGACGATATATATAATAGATAGGTACATATAGAACACCCACGACTCAGGAACAAATATCTGTGCTCATCACACAAATAAATGCCCTGACTGGGATTCGAACCCAGGACCATCTGCTTCATAGGCAGGGTCACTACCCACTAGGGCAGACTTGTACGTATGTATGTATGTTTATGCATGCTCTGCTTTGCCTAAAGGTTGACTTGATAGAGAATGCTTTGTAGCATTAAGTCCGTCTTTTGTATTTATGTGTTTTGTACAATAAAGGTTAAATAAATGTTGGATTACGGAAATTAACCCCTCGTATGCGAATGTCAAAATTCTCCAATGAAAAAACGACCTTGTAGTTAACTCCATAGAATTCAACAGCTTGGCACGGATCCGGGGGGATCCGGAATCCGAAGGGTTAAAAGTAAAAAAACATCAAGTACCTGCAGACTCCAGCGCGTAGTCCACCAGCCCGGTCTTGTCGGCGTCGTACACGTCCAGCATGCCGGCCACTATCCTCCTCACCGCCTCCGCGTCGAACTCCCCCCCCTCCCTCACTTCCACCTTCACGTACTCCTTGAACTTCTCCACGATCACCTCCATCTGCCGTCTCTCGAACACCGACAGGTACTCTTGTATCAGCGACCTGATTTTATCCTCGTCCATCTCGGGCTTCCATGAGGATATTAGTTGCTCGTGGATTTCTATGCTCATTTTCTGCATCTGCTCCTTGGTTATGTAAAGGTTGTCGAAGTAACTCTTCAGTTTAGCAGCAATGGTTTCGCTGTTGCCGTCGGTATTGATTATTTGTACTAGATTGTTCTGCAGATATTTTATTGAGTATTGCTCGATCTGTTGTTCCAGGTTATCGAACTTCGATAGTTTCTGGTTGAAGAATTTGAGTCTGCCATCGACGTTGAGCGCCCAGTCTTCTAGGGCAGCGAGACGTTTTGATAAATCTGAGTCTTGGACTATGATCGGAGGTTGATACGTGTCTTTTATCTCTTGAGGTATTATGTAGTCTTGGTAATTGTAATCTGTAAATAGGAATGCGGTTAGTATGTTTAACGATTGTATTACTCTGTCCTTCCCGATAGTACATAATAGCTATAGTAAAATAAGGTAGAGGCGGGGAAGGACAGAGATATATGAGTTATAGTAAAATATGAACAACTCACCTAAAGTGTATCAGAACATCTTTGTAAGGTGACCTCTATCCTTCCCCGTGTTTGTGGTGGAAATAAAACGAATATTGCGTAGGAAAAATATAATTATGTTTAAATACCCATTATTACACTGTTAAGAATACTGACATATATAAATATATATGCGCAAATTATATACCAACCCGAAATTAAATTATGTCGAAGCATATCAAACTCGCTTGCCTTAGTTTAACCCGACGAATCCTTTAAAACAATTTTAAAAAACATTTGTGAGGGTTGCCAATGTGTTTGGTTAGCACACATGAAGTTTGCTTAGCTGCAGTCGAGCAGTTTCCTTGTTTTGCACCGTCATAGTTAAATTAAAGAAAAATTGGTATACAAGCTTCGGGAACTTTGATATGCATCGATAAAATAGAAAAACTTATTCTATACTTAAGTAAAGCGATGAATTTACCGAATGTAAAATCTTTAATTTGTGACGCACACGGCGTTATTTAAATAATAAAAAAGAAACAAAACATTCTTCATTTTCAAATCAAATTTATGACTAGGGGTTAAGTCTTTTTGAAAATTAAATTACATTTTAGTCACTGTAGAGGACAAATAATTAATTCTTAAGCTAATTTAACTTATTAGCCGCCACTTCCTTATTAAAAAAAAACTACTTTCAAAATTCCGTATTAAATATTGATTTTCCTATTAATCAAGATACCAAAAGGAAAAAACAAGGTAAAAAAATACCTTTCATGGTTTACAAATTGCAAGTAGTTTGCGACATCAGTGACGGCTGAAACCTAGAAACGCAGGTACAGAGAAATCAATTAAAACTCCACATTATGGCCACTTATTACTTCTAAGGTACATAAGGTTTTACTTGAACCTTAATAAATAATTAATTAAAATATTTATTTTTCACTGGATAATACTTTATGAGTATGGTAAGCCAAGATACTTTTATAATTTATTAAAATTCAATATTATAAGCATAACATTCAATAATTTATGCGATTATTGCAGTGATATAATCATTACTTTGTACTCTTAAAATATAAATAAAATATATTATTATTCTGTGTGTGTAAGTAAAAGGTTTTTAAAAGCACGAAGATTAAATTAAAATAATAAGCATAATTTCTATTCCAAGTTAAAACTAATATAATTCTATACACACACTCAGATTTATCTCACGTACACACAAGGTTAAATAAAGAGCGATGAAATTAGACAGCTTACTAATTACTGGCAATTTAACCTACATACGGTTAAATTGCCAGTTATGGTCAACTTGTACTGAAAATGAATTCAATTTATAAGTTGAACATGTCTCACAGAAAAAAAGCTTTGTATAGGTCACCGGTTTGTATCAGCACGAGAGTTGAGGTGAATGGTTACACACACTGCTACATAAAGTACTAATAGCAAAAAAGGTAGCGAATGAACGAATGAGTGAATGACATTTAAGTGCACGATCGAATTATATATTTTCGAAAAATAGGTAAAACAAACAGCCAGAAAATAAAAATATGCTTTAATAGTTTTACTAGTCACTTGGCATATCTTCTTCCGATTATAATGCAATAAATAATTGTCTTAAGAGGTTTGATAACGAAATGACGAAGTCATGAAAATGTATGTAAAAACAATAAAATACAGAAATACTTTAAAGTAAAAAATAATTTACGATTATCATTCGGATATTTTTGTTTAAAAAAATAATTGTAACTAAATAAATTGGAAAAATCTTTAGTCAATCCTGCAGTTTGCTATTTTGCAATCGGTACGAAAAAAGAACACTAATTTCAAAACCTCGCTATCATTACATGCAACGTTGATTGTGTGCGGGACCTCAACTCTCGTGGCGATACCTATAATAGATTTAAGTACAATAAAATACCTAAAATAACACCTCAACTGAACCTAACCTATTAATCATGTAGTTTGCATTTAGGCTGAAGACCGAAAACACAACTAATAATTTCACAACCTTCAACACTGGATTCACCCTTAACCATTTTTATGTCAAATACGGCTCGATACATAAAGCCACAGTGGCTTTATGGGAATAAGATGTTAGAAAATATAACACTTTAAACTTTCGCGTTTTATACACGACATAGGTCTGTCCCGAATTGAAATTTAATAACCTCGAGTACCTACGTTTTGACGCAGTTTGCATTGGTCATTCTCGCGAATAAATAAATTAGGTAATTAAATTTTAATTTGCAATAAATCCGTTTTATACTTTTTAGTAAATATGTTAGTACTTAAATTTCAAGGAATAGCTCATGTGATGAATCTACTCATAACGTTAGATTGAATTAAAAAATGCTTGTATCAGAGTTTCATCTATCTATATTTGTCTATGGGAGTGGTGAGAAAACACGAAGCTTATAAGATAACACCTCATTTGTATTTTTAAGTAAAAATTATTTTAGACTTCCTAAATGCAAACTAAATAGCGGATATAGAACGAAAGTAACACATTAAGACGGATTGATGGTTCGTAATTTAAACTATCTATTTTTATATTTAATTAACCCGTTTCCAGGTAGCACCAATCATAATGGTGATCTTATAAATCCCAAATATATTCCCAATAAATATGTTTTGGTTTATTTTATATTGAGTCACTTAATCATCTTATATGAACCTCAAAGTTGATTAGGTTGATACTCAATTGACACGAATGTGGTTGATATATACCATGTCTGGAAAAGGGTTAAATACAAAAATTACTGCCAAATTGGATGAGTTTTTCTTCAAATTATTTACAGCTGCAACTAACCTTTCAAGAATCTAATTAATAGGTATACTACCTACTTATCAGATTCTATATCCAATATTTGATCAAAGAATCCAATCTCTTGGACCGAGTTTTTATACTATTCGCCAAGCCATTTACATTTAAATGTGATTCGTTATATTTGATCAAAAGTTTGATCAAATGCGCATTGGACCTTAGATATTGGTCACGTGAAATACCACCCTACTAAGGCTACATTGTCTAGGGACGATATAGACTTTAAAAAGCATTAGCTTGCAGCCAAGTCTTTAATGAAGAACATGATATGGGTCCGCATAGAATCCCCGCTGCGTCACAATAACCTCAGTGTACACAGGCTCTGTGTCTTCGTCCCACTCCGCGGGCTAAAGCCTCAATCATCCGAGCACGCCGTGCCAGAAGCGTCGCATCTCTTCGAAACAGCTCTCGGCTACCACCTTCATGTAATCAGACGCATCCAACATTCTATTGTGGACGATGTCTCTGTACTCTATGTAGGTTTTGGAAACTTCTGGAAGGTTCTCGCGTATGTCTGGCAGGGTGATGTTGATGTCGGGTAAGGATATGGACGGGATGGTGATGTTGGGGAGTGTGAGGGCGGGGAGTGAGGGGAGGGATGGGAGGGAGGGGGTGAACTCGGACAGGTCGAGGTGGAAGTCGGTAAAGTTTGGTGCGATAGTGTCCAGGTTCTCGTATGTGTAGTACGCTGAAAGGAATTCAGCTGGGTTACTTGTTGACGTCTATCGTAACAAATCTCCGTCTTAACGTGTCTTATCCACAGCGGCTAGCGGTAAAACATTATTATTAAAACATTTATTTTTGTGTCGATAGCAACGCTGAAGACTGAAGTGTCTACCGCCACACTAATAACAGTATAATAACTTATTCTATTGCTCGTATAAATCAGAACGGCCAGAACTTACAGCGCCAGCATCGAACAAATTCGCTTAAGGCTTTTTCCTACCGTTCAAAGCAGGTAGGGTACGGGTGATCACATTATGCGTTCCTTTCGCACTTGCATACATGTTAGAATGTGACAGAAGATCAAATCAAGACTAATCATGTAAGGTCTGAGCGGACGCTCAAAGCGGAGCGTGCAGCGGGGCGTGTAGCGTAGCGTCGAGCTTCAGCAATATGCTCGCTCCCTTAAGTCTGCGTTTGTTTAAAATACACGACGCACGCTAACTCCAGCGAGTCAAGCCCTCTTCATCATCATTTCAGCCGTAAGAGGTCCACTGCTGGACATAGGTCTCCCCCAAATATGACTTGTATCATCTTGGGGGGATTAACCATAGCCATCACGCTTGGCAGGCGGGTCGGCGACCTTAATAGCTGTTCAAGCTGTTGATTCGATTTCGACGGACGCTGCTACCCATCCGTCAGTTTCTTTGAGACGGGGTGGTGCCATTCTCAGCTGGCAGTGAAGCCATACACCAATATATAACATAGCAAAAAAAACTCACATCCATATCCAAGTGCGGGTAGGAGTAGTAGCAGCAGCCACGGCCACCAGCGCCGTTTGCTCTCCACTTGGTGCGCGCTGCGTTTGCCGACCGTAGCCTCGCTGTCTGAGAACTGTGAAGAGGGTGTAATGTCAACAGGGCAGATTGTACAGGCAAGTGTAAAAATTCGTTCACCGCCAAAGGCCAAAAATATGTACCGAGCAACTCTATTGTACAGTAAATAAGGTTGTAAGACGTGTTTATGAAAGGATTCTTTCGGTACAAATTTTTGCATTAGACTGTATTACGACTCGGAACATTTCATTTCTGAACTTTATTGTAATAAAATAAGGTCTATGTTTTTTTACGTGGTTGGGACCGTTTTTTAGGATTAGGAGCGAACATACTCATACAATCCGCCTGCCAATCGTGGCGATTACGGCATTGAACCTCCTAGGCTGAGATCACCCGTGTGGCGGTTTATGGAGGATGCAAGTGTCCAAGTAGTGGACGTGCGTGTCTGATAGGAAGTGCATGTGCTTAATTTGTCAAGTTTGTATAACCAATATTCGATTTTTTTTAAGAGGAGGCTCATTCCACTTATCTTGGACTAAGATTTTGAACTATTTGCGTAGCCAATTTGAATTAAATGTCATAATGCAATGGGATAAAGATATGTAAGTGAAGTGGAATACCACCTTTAAATATCGAGGGTTTCGTGGTCAAACCCGATAAATCGATATAATATTTCATCGAACAATCTACGTAACTCACGTAGTTCTAAATTCAAAATCCGTTTACTCGACTTATCGAGTTTGACCACGAAGCCCTCGATATCATATAATATTTTTTGTAACTCACTGTTTCGGTGACGGTGGTGACGGTGGTGGTGACCACAGTTTTGATCACGGTGTAGATCCAGTAGAAGGGCGCCGCCGCCGCCGACGCGCTCCGGGACAGGATGCCAGCTGCAATTATATATCAACGTATCCATTAATTGTTTTTGTACTAAACGGAGACGTATTAAAAAAATAAATTCTAATCGCATATACGCAGAGATCAGTTTTAGTATAATGTTGGTAGTTATTAAAGAGTGGCCCAGGTATTGAATGATGGCCAATTACTAGCGATTTACCCTATATAGCACACATCAGTTTATTTACCAGTAAGGAAGCTGTAAAGATTTTCACATAATATACAAGCTATACATAGGCCTCTCCCAAATATGACTTGCATCATCTTGGGGGTTAGTTGTCATAGTCGCCACGCTTGGCAGGCGGGTTGGCTTCGCAGTAGCTGTAATTGGTATCCGTCGGTTTAAGTTGCGACCCCTGAAGCCTTAATTCATGTTGAAAAATTGTTGTCGGTGCTGGATATTGCTGTTCATAAAGAGTGAATCATTTATTTGTTGTTTTTATTCTGTCCTACCAGCCAGGGGACAACTAAGGCATAGTTTGTTACAAAATATGGCCTTGCGTACTACTGACGCGCTTGGTAGACCCATTATGGAAGGGACATATATTATAGCTTCTACAAATATGCATGTATTGTTTTGTGTATTTAGATGATATCAAACTGTGGTTTGAAGAGTGACCCAGGGGAACGTAATCATGGCATCGAGGGAGAAAGATTAGTTGACTGAGCCTAAATAAATGAATATTTCTGGCAAACTTACAAAAATCGACCTAGTCCTATGGTAAGCTCAGTAAGGCTTGTGTTGCAGGTACTAGACGACGATATATATAATAGATAGATACATATAAATACTTAAATACATAGAGCACACCCATGACTCAGGAACAAATATCTGTGTTCATCAAACAAATAAATGGCCCGACTGGGATTCGAACCCAGGACCTGGGATCCGACATCATCCCACTAGGCCAGACCGGTCGTCTAAATATAACATCATATGATAATATACACCGTGACATACCTCTCTGTGGTCTCCTCTCGGTGTAGGGGTAGCGGTGGGCCGGCCCGACCAAGCGGCGGTAGGTGCTGGAAACGGCGCTGGTGATGGTGGTTACGACGGTGAGCAGCAGACGGGTCAGCCACCAGCGTTGCTCCACGACCGCGGGGCCTCCGTTGCCGCGGAAGTAGGATTCGTCGTCTGAGCTGTCTATTGACTGTAAAGGAAGATTATCAATAATTTATGGGTTGAATTTATTTGAAATATATATGTTTATATGTAAACTAGTGACTCGCCCGGCTAGGCCCGATTAGGCAATTTTTTCCTACCTAAGTACCTTCTCTATAAGGTTTTCTAAACGTTGGTGAAACGTGATTCAAGATACGTTGCATAGTTAAAAAATACACAAAAACAGACATGGAAAGCAACTTAATTTTATACTATGTACTAAATGATGTTTCTCCGCTTATGTCACTCTCCCATCCCTTCAACTACCTCCACTTAAAAAATCACGCCATTTGTCGCTCAGTTTTGCCGTGAAAGACGGACAAACAAACAGACACACTTTCGCAATTATAATATTAGTATGGATATTGTATAGATTAGTAAAACTCACTAGTTCTCTCGAAATCTGGTGACCACATATACTGACGGTGTATCTCTTCCTCGCGGCCGAGCTGGTCCAGGCCGCGCGGGCCAGGTCCACCTCGTCGACGCTGGTGTTGGGCCCCTGCACGCGGAACTGCGAGAGGGAGCGGCGCGACATGTTCGGCCCCGCCACCTGGTGACCACATGTACTCACGGTGTATCTCTTCCTCGCGGCCGAGCTGGTCCAGGCCGCGCGGGCCAGGTCCACCTCGTCGACGCTGGTGTTGGGCCCCTGCACGCGGAACTGCGAGAGGGAGCGGCGCGACATGTTCGGCCCCGCCACCTGGTGACCACATGTACTCACGGTGTATCTCTTCCTCGCGGCCGAGCTGGTCCAGGCCGCGCGGGCCAGGTCCACCTCGTCGACGCTGGTGTTGGGCCCCTGCACGCGGAACTGCGAGAGGGAGCGGCGCGACATGTTCGGCCCCGCCACCTGGTGACCACATGTACTCACGGTGTATCTCTTCCTCGCGGCCGAGCTGGTCCAGGCCGCGCGGGCCAGGTCCACCTCGTCGACGCTGGTGTTGGGCCCCTGCACGCGGAACTGCGAGAGGGAGCGGCGCGACATGTTCGGCCCCGCCACCTGGTGACCACATGTACTCACGGTGTATCTCTTCCTCGCGGCCGAGCTGGTCCAGGCCGCGCGGGCCAGGTCCACCTCGTCGACGCTGGTGTTGGGCCCCTGCACGCGGAACTGCGAGAGGGAGCGGCGCGACATGTTCGGCCCCGCCACCTGGTGACCACATGTACTCACGGTGTATCTCTTCCTCGCGGCCGAGCTGGTCCAGGCCGCGCGGGCCAGGTCCACCTCGTCGACGCTGGTGTTGGGCCCCTGCACGCGGAACTGCGAGAGGGAGCGGCGCGACATGTTCGGCACTGCCACCTGGTGACCACATGTACTCACGGTGTATCTCTTCCTCGCGGCCGAGCTGGTCCAGGCCGCGCGGGCCAGGTCCACCTCGTCGACGCTGGTGTTGGGCCCCTGCACGCGGAACTGCGAGAGGGAGCGGCGCGACATGTTCGGCCCCGCCACCTGGTGACCACATGTACTCACGGTGTATCTCTTCCTCGCGGCCGAGCTGGTCCAGGCCGCGCGGGCCAGGTCCACCTCGTCGACGCTGGTGTTGGGCCCCTGCACGCGGAACTGCGAGAGGGAGCGGCGCGACATGTTCGGCCCCGCCACCTGGTGACCACATGTACTCACGGTGTATCTCTTCCTCGCGGCCGAGCTGGTCCAGGCCGCGCGGGCCAGGTCCACCTCGTCGACGCTGGTGTTGGGCCCCTGCACGCGGAACTGCGAGAGGGAGCGGCGCGACATGTTCGGCCCCGCCACCTGGTGACCACATGTACTCACGGTGTATCTCTTCCTCGCGGCCGAGCTGGTCCAGGCCGCGCGGGCCAGGTCCACCTCGTCGACGCTGGTGTTGGGCCCCTGCACGCGGAACTGCGAGAGGGAGCGGCGCGACATGTTCGGCCCCGCCACCTGGTGACCACATGTACTCACGGTGTATCTCTTCCTCGCGGCCGAGCTGGTCCAGGCCGCGCGGGCCAGGTCCACCTGGTCGACGCTGGTGTTGGGCCCCTGCACGCGGAACTGCGAGAGGGAGCGGCGCGACATGTTCGGCACTGCCACCTGGTGACCACATATACTCACGGTGTATCTCTTCCTCGCGGCCGAGCTGGTCCAGGCCGCGCGGGCCAGGTCCACCTCGTCGACGCTGGTGTTGGGCCCCTGCACGCGGAACTGCGAGAGGGAGCGGCGCGACATGTTCGGCACTGCCACCTGCCCCGGCGCGAGCTCCACGCGGTCCTTGGACAGCGGGGAATACGTGTAGTCCGTCTTGGGGTATTTACTGTAACAAATTTTTAATAAATTATTGTTACGGAAAGATCTGGTTTCCTAAACTAAGATATTAGCCGGACAAGGTACTGTATGTATAGATATGGGCCGAATATTCGCAATTCAGCATGTTTTTTACGTTAGTAATCGGACGAATAGTTCAGTTTAATTGTCTTGAACGCGTTTACCGAATAAACAAATTTACCTTGAAAGTGAATTATATGATAAGTAATAAAATCCAATTTCTAATTTTAGGAAATAGCGATATACTACCGAATAATTGTAGGGAAAATCACGAATAAGGAACGTAATTTTGGTATGTTCGCAGATAATTAATATTAGTATTAGCGGTCGATTAGTAGTTAACCCTATAAGGACTTATGTTCTTATGTCAAACTGCTAGCCCTCACAGTTTTTACTTTTTTTTTATGCAAGACTGACCAGCGTTTGACCTCAGTCGCACCTGATGGTAAGTGACGACGAGGTCGAGGGTGCAGCACGCTGGTTCAGTAACAGCCTATTCACTCTTGCCTTGAAAAGACCCAAATTATATCTTATAGACGAAGGGAGCGAATTCCATTCCTTAGCAGTCCGTATTAGCAAGGTAGAGGCGAATAAGTATAAATAAGTTGTTCACTACTAATGAATTATTAATATTAACATAATGAATGGCCAACCTCCTCCAACAATTCAACCATTCAATAAAATTTAGATTACTAAAAATATACGTTTTCTAACCATATAGTAGCAGAGTTAGACCGCTCCCGGAGACGAACTGACATTCTTCTGGTCCTCATAGCGAATATTCCAGATGTTATCAACACAAACAGGTTTTAAATTGTTACAAATTATAACACAATTGTTGTAAAATAAATTCACAACTCGGCAACAGAATAACAGAGTATTTATGATTTTTCAGTTGTCAGACTGACAGCGGACTTTATTTCAAGAAGAGTTTGTTTGTTTTGTATAATTGTCTGTTAAAAAATATTATTGATAGTTTTACACTTTCAATAATTTTTTCTACTATTTTTTATAGATGAAAATTAGTGACGTTTGCCCTCATTTTCTTTTTGTCCTCTGACACTAAATACTTGACTGTTGAGCTTTGTGTAAAACTTTACATAATTTAAAATAAATTCAGTACCCACCCGAGAGGGTGAGTACTGAATTTATACGTACGACTGTACGTACATATAGAGATATATGTACGAACAGTCAGCTGCAGAGAAAAGGTACCACCCCGACATACGAGTTTAGGGCACGGTGGTACATACCTTTTCTGTGCAGTTCCACTTCGATTTGTGTAAGATTGTCCCGAAATATTTATTTATTTATTTACTTAAGAAAATTATCGCTTGATCGTTTGCAGGTGGGCGACCTGCAATCGTTCAAGCGAGTATCGCTCTAAGGGCGGCACTCCGCGAGAACAGGCGATTGTAAAACAAAATGTACCTTTTTTTTCTATTTTGCTATAAGGTTTATATGAATAAATGTCGCCCCTATTGCAATATTAACAGTCGCCACCATATTCATCGCGACGCCTACCGCCTCGACGAGATAACACGTTCAGATATTTCGGAGCATCTCAGTCGCCCATATACATTTGATAACCCTCGTACCTGATGATATCAGTGCATCGCAGTCCGTACATGACTGGGCAGCCGGCGGTGCGGAACGAACGCTTGTGCAACCACAATACACATTACGACACTTGTTACACTTAGTTTGCATACACGCTGCACGTAATGATCTTATCGAGTTATCACTGTTTGTTTACATTGCGTTTGTTATCTTTGATATGAACGAGTAAACTGGGTCAAGGTTTTTCTTGAAGCAAGTAAATTGAACATTAGTAAGCTGACCAATACCGAAATATTTATCAAAATATCTGCTTTAAAATTGGAATTGCGCATCGATAACAGTTCATCAGTTTAAGAGCTACGGGGCCATAGATAGCAGACACACACACACATAGCCGTCAAATATATGTTTGAATACAAATGAAAAACAGCGTCGCAATATTAGCTATATTAACAACTATTTTAATAAAAAAATTAAAAATACTACCTGTAAATCTGTTTCATAGGTCAATCAATTCACATTCGTACCGCCGGCAGGCATATTTTTTAGCCACTTGCAGTAATTCAAAGTTAACACGTTCACTGCGGTACGTCCGGGGTTACGAAGTTAACTAATTGCCACAGCGAAAGTGTTAAAACTATAATCTCGCTACATCTAAGGGCCAGGTCATCCTTTATTGGCGTTAAGATCAATAAATATCACTAAGGGGGAACCCTCCCCCTTAGTGATAGTCAAAAGAAGACAAAAACCGATCACATTGGATGAGCCTTAAATTTAATACCTAATTCACTGCACATAATCACAATACCATTTGTCATTCTCAATTCACTATTAATTATTTATTTAAGATTTTTTCTCAGGAAAGTCGGAGTCATTATGTTTTTTTTTTTATGAAATTCGAAGGCAAACGATGGTAAGCAAATAGGATAACTGCAAGACCAGAGTGCTCACAAGCGCGCTGCCGACCTTTAAGCGGGTGAGGCAGTAGGGTGGTGTTTGGAGCTCTGAGAACCTTAAACACCACCAGGAACACAACAGTGCATACCAAAAAAATGGTAGCAGTGTTGTTAAAGTTGTGGTCTTCTGTAATGAATGAGGTATTACACCAGTCGGGCTACTCCAGACTCAAGCGTGGTAATCGCTGTGCCCTACCTCACATTGTTGGACGTAGTTAAAGGACACTCTTGCCTTGTATTTACGAGCCCAAAACTGTTGAACCTTGGAAAATTGGTTAAGCCGGTGGGAATCGATTTATTTGAACGCGCCGCCTCGAAATGCAGACATATGCATTTTTAAAGCAATAATCCATATTGAATATTTATAAACACTTGCGATAGTCGAAAGCGTCGCGCCAGGAGCGGCGCCGCGAGCGTTTGGCATTTGCAGTTGCAAATATAGAAATAGAACTCATTTATTGTTCATGTCGGGGAAGCTGCGTTTGGCTGAGATGCAGACAAGTCACTCATAGCATAGGCAATTGCGGTATCCTACTTAATATTGTATGAGAACGTTTGTATGTATGGATGGATGTTTGTTACTCTTCAGGCAAAAACTACTCAATGGAACTAAAAACAAATTAAATATTTTGATTTGTATTGATTTTTAAACAGTAAATAAATTATAAATTGAAATAGATGACATGTACGGTCGGCTCCAAAAATATGTTAACGATTTCGATCCTTATGCCTCCGACATACGTTATTAAATGTATACATATTATTATATGTGACTGTACTTAAGAAAAAGCGACCATGTTCCTCCGGCGATCGACACAGGATTTGAATTCATCCCCAGCTTTCGCGGCTGACGCCCTAAACGACTCGACCAGCCAGACACCCCGGAAACCCGGCCACCTTTATTACTAGTAGTATCTTTTTTTTTAAGGTCTACAAACTGGACGACACACTACATAGGGTATAAAATGCAACATATGACAAAACTTGTGTGCATCCTAAAATAGTAGACACAACATGCTTACTGATAACAATGTTAACATCTTAAGAAATTAAAAAAAAAAGAAATAATTAAGCTGAGGAAAGTAGAGAGCACAAACTTTAAAAATTTCACTAAAAATTTACGTATTTAAGTTTTATTCTAATTGAGGCCAAAGAACACGAAAAAATGTCGATATCAGTACTGACGCCGGTATATGACGTGATCATTCGACACAGAGGCGCATGCCTTCCAATATTTTTTCGACAATGGGGGAAGTAAAACGGTTTTCTGTTGCAAAGGCGGCTGCTCGCGCGGGGAACTATTAATTTTATGTTACGAAGCAATTCTGGACTGTCTACTAGGCCGTTTAAGATTTTATGGAGAAGCAGAATGTCACTAGCTCTTCGCCTAGAAAATAAAGATTGCATTTTATAGTGTTGTAGTCTAGCGTCGTAAGATCTCAGAATTTTGCATTTATTTTGGACATAGGTCATATTGTATAGGAAGCGATTCTGGATTCGCTCAATGCGGTCGGAGTGAACCTTATACCCTGGATTCCACACAGGAGAGCAATATTCCAATATACTTCTAACCAGGCCGTTATAAACAGGAATCAAAACGTTTTGGTCTTTGAAGGATTTAATTTGCCTCGTCACAAACCCTGACATCTGAGATGAGCGTTTAACAATCGTGTCGATGTGCTCGCGGAACCTGAGAGCGCCGTCAATGGTTACTCCAAGATCGCGGATAGTATTAACCTCGGTTAAAGCAATTCCGTTAATATTGTACGCAGCGGTAACGGGAGTTTTTTTCCTTGTAAATTTGATGTGTTGACATTTTGTGCCATTTAAAACCATATTGTTTTCGTTGCACCAAGTCGATACTCTATCAATATTATCTTGGAGATGGTGTACGTCAGAGGCGTCGGATATAGTTTGATACAATTTTAGATCATCTGCATACATTTTAAATTTGCACGATATAGCTTCTGCGAGGTCATTTATGTAAATGATAAAGAACAACGGCCCCAGGTGTGACCCCTGTGGGACGCCGGTTGGGATACGTATAGCTTCGGATTTGAAACCGCGCAGAGCCACAAGCTGCGACCTATTTTTTAAGTAAGACTCACACCATCTAAGCAGGGAACCGTGAATTCCCATGCTTTCAATTTTTGCTATAAGAATTTTATGATCTATCAGATCGAATGCCTTACTAAAATCTGTATAAATTGCGTGCACCTCCCCTGATTTGTCCAAAACTTCTGCAATATCATTGACATATTCCACTAAGTTGCTGGTTGTTGACTTACGGGACAGGAAACCATGTTGAGCCGAATTAAGCTGTTCTCTTACATGCCAGTATATTTTCTTTTGAACAATTGACTCAAAGACCTTTCCTGCTAACGGTAGAATTGATACTGGTCTGTAGTTTGAGATTTCCGCTGGTTCCCCTTTTTTAAAAATCGGTGTTATTCTAGCTATTTGCCATTGAGCCGGAAAAACTCCCGTTTCTAAAGATTTATTGTATAAATAGTGTAATGGCTTTGCGAGTAATTCTGCGCATTGTCTTAGTACTATGGGTGGTATGCCGTCCAGACCGGCTCCTTTGTTAATGTCTAATCGTGACAAAGCACTATACACTTCATCTTCGGTAAGCTTGCAACTTCCTAGTGACCATTGGTCTCCTCTTCTTGGCGAGTTTCGTACATCGTTGGGCCTAGACGTGCGTGTGCCTAAGTAGATCGATCGAAAATGTTTGGAGAAGAGGTCGCAGATTTCTTGTCCTCCTTCTGCCACACTGGAGCCAAGGTTCATTTGATTAGGGATTGAGTAACTGTTAGACTTGAGACCGTTCACATACGTCCAAAAGTAATTTGGATTAGTGCGTAGGGTTTTACGAGCGTTATTTTTAAAATTTAATAAACATTCCTTCAGCAATATATCGCAACGATTCCTTAAACACTCGAAACTCAATTTATCTAAAGGATTGCCATACATCTTAAACCTTTTGTGCAGTTTCGCTTTTTCTTTTAAACATTTTATTAGTGACAAGCTATACCAACAGGGGTGTCTATTACTACGCGGCTTGTAATAAGGAGTGTATTTTTTTAGAATGGAAGACACAGTTGAGTAAAAGAGATTGACCATATCTTCGACGTTTTTGTCTTTGCCCCATATTTTAGTCCAGTCTATAGAAGAAAGTTCTTGTTTTACACATTCGAAGTTGCATTTAGAGTAGTTTAATACTGGAGCACGGTTTGGAACTAGAGACTTTGTTTTTCTATTAAAACGTAAACAAATTTCAAGAGAAGGGTGGTGTGGATCGATTTTGGTAAGTGGGGACATTGCTTCATTAACGGTGATATTTTTGGCAGAGTTAGTCATAACTAAATCTAAAATGCGTTTATTATGATTGGTGATATGGTTGCACTGAGTAAGATTATTGAAAAGCATTTCATCAACCAACAAATTCTCAACTGTGTTATTAATATTTGTAGGACTACACGTGTTTGACAGTGTGTCATGGTTCCAAATAATATTCGGTAAATTGAAATCGCCAATTAATAGGGTCAGTGCTCTGGACGAAACACAATTGCTCATAACCCTACTGAAATTGGTAAGAAACATATCGAAGTGGTTTTGACATACAGGAGGAGGCATATATGTTACACAAATATTAACCTTAATTGAATCTTCAACATTACCTATAGATATCCACAAGTCTTCACAACTAGATTCCCATGATAACCTGCGTAGTACTTCAAACTTTTTTAA
Organism: Grapholita molesta; assembly: GCA_022674325.2. Lineage (NCBI taxonomy): Eukaryota > Metazoa > Arthropoda > Insecta > Lepidoptera > Tortricidae > Grapholita > Grapholita molesta. The sequence continues at coordinate 2,513,301 of CP053127.2, forward strand.
GACTGCAATACATACTCCCCCGCCATCTTTTTTAATAGCGTTAGAAGAGGTGCTGCTGCGATCTCTTCTATACACATTATACCTATCGTCTATAATTTCATGATCGAAAACCGTTGAATTCAACCATGTCTCCGTCAGAATGATCGCGTCATATTGAAACGACATAACGCTTAATAAAAAGTTTTCAGTTTTGGTTCTAAGGCCTCTAACATTTTGGTAATATATTGTAAAAACATTCGCGGTGTAGGTATTCTGTTAGCTCAACGGAAGGTTCCGTAAGGAGTCCTCATTGTGCACCAGGACTGCTGGTGACTTAGGGTTCTTTCGCATGAAGATGCGTCCGCTGCGTATCCACACAAAATCGTACTTCTTCTCTTTGGCGGCGGCACGCGCAGCCGCATGAAGCTTTTTCATTGCAGGTGAAAGGTGCTCCGTCACGAACACGGGTCGCTTCTCTCCAGAGATGCCCAGATGTTGGGAGTTTAATTTGTTGCCCTTGTTTGTCTGGTTATATGTTCTTACTGCAGCCAAAAGCGTGTCGCGGATTCTGGGACTCGCTAATTTCACTACAATAGACTTAGGCCGATTTGACTCTTGGTTCTGTTTTGGCACTCTGTGAAAATTGTGAATCTCCATGTCGGTGATCTGGTTACCGACCACCGCTGACAATGTTTTTATGGTCTCCAGTATGTTCTCACTTTTGGTTTCGGGCACACACTGCACCTCGATGTTACATTCTCGGGCTCTCTGTTCGATGTCCGCGAGCCGGGCATGAATATTATTGACTTCAGCTCGAAGAGAAGCGTTCTCGGTCTTTAGCACGTCCATCTGCACATCTTTGTCGTCGAGGCGCTTGCTTAGATCATCGTACTGAGAAGACGCGAAGTCCACGCTCGCCTTTAACTCATCCATGAGGTCCGAAAGCTTCTTTGTTTCCGTTGAGATTCTCTTACTGACTTCATTCAATATAGTCTGGGTAGCCTGGTCTAACTTTGAGTGAAAATACTTTTTTAGATCTTCCAGCACATCGCCGGGGCCAGAAGAAGTTGAGGCCGCTTGGCCTCCTCGGCTCTGAGACCTTTCCGGGCTGCCCGGAGGAGGAGGTGGTGTCAGCTTGTTCGCAGGCTTCGCAGTAGCCTTACAATTTGAGCATCGCCAGATAGCTTTAGCTTGTTTTGATTCCTTGCTGAAGTTCTCAGGCGAAATTCCTAAACAATGGAAGTGGTAGCCCCCCTTGCAGTGTTGACACAATTTTAGTTCTCCGGGCTTCACTATCTTCTCGCAAGTCTTGCACTGATTCATGTTCCCACGAGCCGTACTACCAACAGGGAATGGCAAAGGTTTTTTTGCGCACCTTTGCTCTAACAAAAAAAGCAGGCGTTATTACTGGTCCAGTTAACCGCGGTAGATGTGTCAATTTTTTTTTGCTACAAATGATGTAGGTAGTTAATAACAAGTTGTTGAAATGTAGTTCTTATTTTTGCGATTTTCACTATATATCCGTGACGGAAACACTGTTCTTCAATTGTTCGTGCTCACTAAATGTTTATTTCGAGGTTTATCACAGTTTCACCACAATACGAACACTTATTCTATTTATATGAATTAAAATTTGCGTAGGCGCTGTTAACAATTGCAATGTTTGACAGATGACTCTTCTTATTTTGCGAGGACCCTTTCGGATACCGAATCATGGGGATATTTAGTGTAGTTGTCCCTTACACCTTAGATACGTATGTGATCCAGAGCTTCTTGATTCTTGAATCATATTATCCCTAATTTGGGTAATGGAGCTCAGGGATAGCGCTCTGATTTTTTTATATTTTTTATTTTATACAACGAACACCGTGGCAAACAAGCATACGGCCAGCCTTATGGTAAGCAGTTACCGTAGCCTTGAGACGCTTGCAACTCCAGAGGATTCACATGCGCGTTGTCGCCCTTAGCCTTGTCTTTTGGATCCAAATAAAAAAAACATGTCTGGCTGGATCGTGACACTCACCCATTGCTTTATTGCCTCTTCCACTTCACCAAATAGTCTACAGTCAGTGCTGACTATTTATGCTAATATTACTAATAAAGTAATAAATGACTTAAATTCCCAACAATATCCATTTGTTTTATTCGCGAATACTTCCTTTCGCCAGTTGAGATAAAACGGGTCGTTGGTTTATCAATTATCGCGAACGTTTCAACTCATTTAAAGTATCATAAAGAGTTTATTTAAAGATACACTTAACTCGCGTTCATAAAAACGGTAAGCAACGCATACATCGTTCTTGAACATACTCCCATATTTAGATAATAACAGGACATATTGGTTGTTTTTTCCGGACAATAGAATTAATGATACTTTGATATTTAATGTATATTTCTTTTGTACACTTAATATCTACCTGTTTTGGTATCTTTGTTATAACACCAATTACAGTCTTTGTATTTTTTAATAAATTAACATATTAGAGCGAGAAGATAAAGGGATTAATTAGTGGGTTTATTTTTATCCTTATAGTTCATATAAAAAAAAGCGTACAGTATTTAGCATGATATATAAATGTATATACACTCGCGTGCAAAAGTATCGAATCACTTTGCATTTTTTCGATTGTATCTAATATCTTTGTAAATCGGTTTATTTTTCTAAATTATTTAAATGTAATTATGTTTGTTGGAATATTAGCTTCATAAAAAGCTATGAAACATGAGCATTGGCCCTGGATTTTTCAGGTTATGCCAATGGCCCGGTTTCCCGTGTTTTTACGGGTTCAAACGCCCACGAGTTGCACTAGCCTTGACCCCTATAAAACGGTGGTGGTAGGGGATTTCTTATCAGTCATTTACCAGAAGTCGACCTGCACACATCTCCGCATCTTATCCTGTGAAGAATACCCTGAAAAAATGGAAGCCACCGAAGCTCAAGTCGCCGTAGTCGTCCGGCTCCTGCAAGAGGGGCGTAGTCAACGCTCAGTTGCTGCCGAAGTGAATCTGAGCCAGTCCACAGTTTGTAAACTGTACCAGAGGTTCCAGCGAACAGGAGCCCTTACTGCAAAACCTAGAAGCGGCCGCAGAAGGTGCACATCGGAGAGAGACGACCGCTTCATTGTGTCGATTTCTCTTCGAAATCGTCACCAGTCTGGAGTTACCATTCAGCAGCGTCTGCGGGAGGTGCGAGGAGTGGTTGCCAGCGAGAGGAGCATACGAAGGAGACTCAAGACAGCGAACCTGATACCCAGGAGGCCTGCAACGGGACCAAGGTTGCTAGTAAGGCACCACACAGCCCCGAAGGGAATTTGCAAGGATTCACAAGAATTGAACCCTGGCCCAGTGAACCCCGATTCTGTTCTCAGACGAGTGCAGAATGTGTTTGAATGGCTGCGACCGAAGAGCTAGAGTCTATAGGAGGCCAGAAGAACGCTACGCTCAGTGCTGCATTTCCGAAAGAGTCGCCTATGGAGGTGGCTCAGTCATGTTCTGGAGCGGCATCTCGTACACTGCACGGACTGAGCTGGTATTTGTGCCTGGCGGTGGTCGTGGCGGTGGATTAACTGCTGCCAGGTACATAACGGAGATCTTGGCAGACCACGTTGTTCCTTATGCAGGTATTTTTGATGAGGGGTTCATGCTGATGCAGGACAATGCCCCTTGTCATACCGCAAGGGTCACCGCTGCCTACCTCGACGACGTCGGCATCAACACCATGGACAGGCCAGCGATGAGCCCGGATCTTAACCCCATCGAGCACATGTGGGACCGTCTGAAGAGGAACGTTCGGGCCCGGAATCCTGCTCCAACCACTATCTACGAGCTGAAGATTGCCTTGCTGGAGGAGTGGGAGGCGATCCCTCAAAATTACATCCAGATATTGATAAGATCCATGAGAAATAGATTACATTGTGTCAGTAAGACTAGGGGTCGTAATACCCGTTACTAGCGTAGTTATAATAAATTGAATTTTATTTTGGATGAGCCTTTTATTTCGAGTTTCCCATGTGTATTTTAGGGCCATTTTTGAGTTACTTCCGGTATTCGGGTTTTTTTCAGCCTTTCGGGCTGAAGTATTATTAAATTTGCACATTTTATAAAGCGTTACATTGTAAGCTTTCATTTGACATCATAATTTTCAGGTTCAAATGGGAATTTACAAAGATATCGGATGCAGACGAAAAAATGCAAAGTGATTCGATACTTTTGCTCGCGAGTGTATGTATACCTAATTTAAAATTTTAAATCTAGTCATTGCTAACGTTCTTTGTCGTTTCCAGTGCAAAAGTACCCATAATACTAGCGGCATTACCGACAGCCTTTACAGCAGAAACGACATGGAGCGGGGGTCCTCTTTCGTTTTCCAAACTAAACCTTATAGAAAATATTGCTTCGCTGCTCAAATTGGTAATAAATTATTGTTTAAAAAGTTAAATATGATCAGTTAGACAATAATCATGGAAAACGATTTTTACTCATCGCGAAAATGAAAAAAAAAAATCACTTACGTTACGGTCAGTTCAACCGTCTCGACGTCCGTCACTGTAATCACTTCCATTCTTATACTTTTGCAATAATGTCAATAAATAAGATAAAATTACAAACAATGTCAAATATTAATTAATTATCATTTAAAGAAACATGTCAGTCGGCAGCCAGCTGGTGCAATAATTTATAAAATTGATAGCGGGTAGACTTAGTTATAGAGAAGTACCCGGTAATTTAAATAAAAACGGTATTGCCAGATTTTAGTTTTATCATTGAAATTGTGTTACGGTACGTAAATTACATTATTTATGAATAGTATATAAGCAGCATATAGGTTATACAGATATTTAAAATCATGTTTTTTCTGTTGCAAGAATTATTTAATGGCTACAGTCAAGTGTAAAATTTCGTTCACTGCCAAAGTTCAAAAATATGTACTCTATTGTACAGTAAATAAGGTTGTAGGACGTATTTATGAAAGGATTCTTTCGGTACGTATTTTTGCACTTGACTGTAGTACATTACTAAGCCTAGTAGATGGCCTTTACATTAGCACAAAAATGAATGTTTTATGAATTTTAAAGCAATTAAACTAATAAAAACCAGGATTAAATAGTTGTCCAGGAGACCGTTACTATAGTAAAAAGTGTCACGGAAAAATTTATTGTCTACCAGCGGAAAAGGTTTCTCCTCTTATATAAATATAATTTAAAAATATAAGCAGCTCTCTCAAAGCCGTTAATTATCCACAGGAAAGACAATATATGTTTTAATAGTTACCTGCACATGTCGAGTTTGTAAGTTCTTCTATATGTTGATTAAGTAAGATCGGTCAATTTAAGTTTCAATTATTTCAGAGTTACCGGTTCACACAATACCATGGTAGTCGTCATACTAAGATCAATTCAATATGTACGGGAAATATTTCATTATCAAATACAGGAAAATTCTACTCTAGTAGGCCTTGCGCGCGCTCCAGAAATTAAATTATTATTAATATTATAATTAAATATGCAAGAGTTTAACGATGAAGATTGCATTTACCAGGGAATGAAGTAAGCATTTGATGAACTCTTGAAAATTAAATAAATTTTGGGACAATCTTACATAGTCTTAATATTAAACAGGTATTACAGGACATTTTCTACACAAAATTGTCTGTCTTGCACGATTTCGATCGATTTTGCAGCTTGTGACAACATAGGCGCGAGCCGACACCTAGTCGGATACCTAGTCGGATAATAGTAATAGTATAATGCACCTGCATGATATGACTCATAAATTTGCGATTTTATAGCTTTCCTATCTATAACTCTTCAGATAAATACAACGACGATGAGTGTCATATCGTCGGTCCAGTACTCGCCGGCTATCTTGTACAGCCGGTAGGGTAGGTGCTCCCGGTTGGGGTCGCGGTCTAGCAGGCAGCTAGAGTCCGCTAGCGCCTGCTCGGCGAACGAGCTGTCCGTCGAGCATGCGCTGTGCGCGGCGCTGCTGAATCTAATGTATCCCATACCAAACAGATGGCGTCAGTCGCGCACAGAGTGACTACTTACTTCCAGTACTCGCCGGCCATCTTGTACAGCCGGTAGGGTAAGTGCTCCCGGTTGGGGTCGCGGTCCAGCAGGCAGCTGGCGTCCGCTAGCGCTTGCTCGGCGAACGAGCTGTCCGTCGAGCATGCGCTGTGCGCGGGACTGCTGAATCGGGTCGACCTATGGAAAAAATATACTACGTTACTACTAGTTAATTAGAAATATAACAAGTCAAGTGCGAGACAGAAGTAGAGTATCGATGTAGGTACTAGAAAGTGATTTAAAACTTAAACTGAAATGTAAAAAACATTTTAATGATTAATCAGTCTTCCTAGAGTTCGCGTCAAATCTTTTAAATAACCGAGCAACACTACTGAAGTTCATCAACTAAGAAAATACCTAAAACCTTTAAACTGGACTTAAGGAACACTGTTGTCACCATAAATATAGATGCCGATCGTAAGATCCACGATCGGCTCGATCGTTCCTGTGTATAACATTTTGATGGTTGTCTTGTCACATTAAAGTCATAGATAGGTAAGTTTGGTTCGTTTGGTTGCTTCAGATAAAATTGACCAGAAATAGGAACACCATCGATTCTGAGCCCTGAGTGTAAGTTTTTAACGTAATATTATTTTACCATCGCGTTAAGTGTTTCCCATATAAATAACATTATCACTTACGCGTTCGAGACTTTTTTTACGTCAAAAGTAACTTACATTAAAGCCTCTGGAAGTGAAATGTTCGCCGTCATAGACATAGACCACAGCGTTCAACAGTTTAAAACAACCAAATCAGTAACTAGAACCAAATATCGGTTATAAACATAATTATTTAACCTTGGCAATACTTTGTAGCTAATATTACAGCATTCATAAATTTGTCTAAAACCGCCATGACCTGCTACTACGATGTACGTCAGAAATTGCACCGTAAATATATTTGTAGCTAAAAATTTGGCCACGAGCCAATGTTACTTGTAAAAGTTCAATTAAAACACAACCTTCAGACTTCTCCGAGCACCATAGCAACATTAGCAAGCAAGCATCTGATCTGTAAATCGTTGATTTGAATAATTCATAAGATCAGTATTTAAAAACATATCTCGTATCTCACTTTACTCTAGTACTCTAAGTGTACGCGAGCGAAAGCTCGAGCATCACGTTAGGCGACATGTCTATGTTAAACAGATGCAAGCATATAGGAGTAGCCTCTTTTTTTTAACCTGACTTAGGCTCTTTAGACCGTTCGGCTTATTAGAGCGATCGGACTGTGTCGACACAGGTAGCCTGAGGAAAATCCAGGATCCTTCCGCACCAAACTTGATTTGTACAACTGGAATACTCCTACGCTTCCACAGTGAGATTGGTCGAGACCGCCTCAACCGATTCTATGTGACGTGTGTCTCTCTGGTGTCTCGTTAATGGGAGTTTTGTCGCTACTTCGCTAACCCTAGCCCGCTGAGAAGACTCCAGCAAGAAAATCAGCTAGGCTCAACCGTTCTCGGAGTGACTCTATCCGGTACGCGGCGATACCGGGTTGATAAGAACTATAGACTAAAAACTGGAGGCTGCTCACATTCCTTGGAAATTCGAGGTACCGGAAAACGCGCCGCCTACGCTTGACGCTCGTCACTAAACGCTAGCGCCTAATACATATTGTATAAGGTTTATTATGCCGATGAAGTCGACGGTACTGTGTTCAAATCCTAGTAAGAGCATTTAGTGTGATGAGCACAGGTATTTGTTCCTGAGTCATGAGTGTTTTCTATGTATTTAAGTGTTTGTATATTATATAGCGGCCAACTGATACTTGGCAGACCCGTCCCAAGAGGTGGCAACAGTACTCCATACATCGAACCCGTTAGAAGCTGTTCCGGCGTGAAGTACCGCTTCACCTTGCGTAACACTCCAATTATATCTGAATACGTACAACACAAGCCTTCTTGAGCTTACCGTGGGGCTCAGTCAAGTTGTGTAATGATGTCCTGTATTATTTATTTATTATCATAAGTTTTAACTTACCGGTCGGCGGTGATGTTGGAGGCATGGATGGGACTGAGTGTGAGGTCCGCCAGCGTTTGGTACCGGCTCGTGGTGGATACCCGTTCATATTGGCTGTTCACCTCGTTCTGTCGACAACAAAAAAATTGAGTTGCATAATAGATAGACTTAGATGTTGACTTATATAGAGCTGATATAAAACAATTTTACACAAAATAATTGGCTAAAATTACGGTCACAGTATCATTATACAATAGACATCAGTAAGTACCTGCTCAGTGCTCAGAATGTAGGTTCAATTTTGTTTTGTCACCTTTTTTTGATAATAATTAAACTTATATCAGATTATTTCGATCCCCAGACCCTTAGATCCGTCTGTTGCTAAGGTCCCTATAGCATTATTCGTTAAAAAAAAAAAATTTGCTACAGTGTTCCAATTAAGGAAAAATGTTAAAAAATCTACTGCTTCAGACGAGACTCGAACTCGCAACTCCGGGATACATGCCCGTCGCTCTGCCATCTGAGCTACTGAGACTCATCCGTTGGCTGTGAATTTATGGTTTCGTTAGCAGAAACGGTTAAATATGCAAGAGCGAGAGGTCAAATATCGAATAGCGATGTTCGCAAGTAGGCCACCTGGAGCAGCTTTACAAGTCTTAACATATTGACCTACAAAACGTTTTTTTTTTTTTTTAGTTTTGAACATAAAGCTATCGTGACACTGACCTCTTCTGAACGGTTCCCTACCATTATAGGTATGTATGTATAACACGTTGGAAAAACGGTGATAAATCATGTTCTATGTATGGTATTGAGGGGGGGCCTCCATTAATTTTATTTTAAACTAATTACTCTTTTACTGTAATAATTGTTATAGTAAGTCCAGTAGAAAACGTGAATTCCCCTTTTTGCTGTATCGAACGAGTTTGTCTCTTCGTTGTAAAATATTTTAGAATAATCATTACGTCCAAACACGAACCCACACCTACACGCCCCAGCCATTGTAGTGGCGCGGTCGTTAAACCACACGACTTATCATAAATCCAATCCAGTTGATCCAATTTGTTGGTAAAATGGAGCATTCAACCTTTAACGATTTACTTTGTCATACCGAATGAAACTATTTAAATTCTGATGCGGACGGCAGCAACGTATTTAAATTATACTTATACAAGTAATACGTGCTCCACGCTTCTAAGTTTATTACAATTAAGTAGTCTTTTATTCAAAGGAATAAATTAAAAATATTTCTATGATTTTACATTTCGTCAATGTTTCGATTTAGATGACTGGCCCGTCTGTGAAGCCTATGGATTCGAATCCGAGTAAGCGTGTTATGATCTAATAATTTTAGCGTGCGTGTCCTTTGATGTGCGGTCGACTGATACCGCCATAGACATACCATTTAACTAGACGGAGCGTGCTAATAATAATACCACGATCAAAAGGGATGGTCTTATGTAACTTTCCAAAGGTATGGCAGAGATGGCACTATTTTCGTCCGTCCATGTCATTGTTTCACACATTTTTGTTCTCCTTCAATCTGGTCCCTTCAGAACTGTCGAAGATGGAGGGGAACAAACAAATACAATTGGAATTTTCTTGGGTTTTCAACCAAAGTTGCGGTAATGAATACAGAATAAGCTAATATTTTTGTTATAAAGAATGTCCTGTATAGCAAATCTATAGTGAATTGTAACATATTGGGCTACAAAAGCCAGAATATCTTTGTCCCTTACTGGCGCACGCGGATGCGTTCTCAGTCATTATTCCTCCTAGGATACCGCGGCCGTCCCATCCCCATCCTGCCGCGCCATAAGCCATCCGACTACCCTCTTACACGCTAACTAATCAATAATCATGCAGTACCTACCCTTACCATGAGTTGTGACTTTGAGGTTTTCGATAACGAGTATTACAACTTAAACTGTGCATCTCGTTCGCGTTAAAGTAGTACAAGCGAGATGCACAGATAGAAAACCTCAATGTCACAACTCATGGTAAGGGTACTGAATAAACAACTATGGAAGCCAATACGCCGCGAGTCCGCTGCGTACGAGTTTCGTAATAGAAATCGTTTGCAGTTTTGCAAGTCGCTCTAAGAGACGGCGGCTTCAAAGTGATCAGAAAATTTGAGCATTATGTTGTAAATCAATGCCCTACTTATGTTCTGAGTTACTACGTACAGCTTGTTCAGTTTTGTGACCATGATAACCTCGTAAGGCCCAGTGTGAATTACAATGTACACTCCCTTTCAATGGAGTTTAAATCTTTTATAAAAGGAAATAGGGTAGAATTTCTTTTGTTTCATAATTTTTCGTATAATAGAAAATTCAACCCATTTCACTGCATAGTAAGGTTGGTTTTAACTCTTAAATATTTTAGTATGGTGGGCGTTACGAGGTTAATCAGTTCTTAAAAGTAGGTATAGAAACAGTTAAAACAAAGGCCGAAATAAATTAAATTCCTAATTTGACTTTTCGATCACCTCGATTCATTAATGTTTATACACCTGTCTGAATAGTCTAGAAAAGTATAGTAGGTATACAATAGCATATACGCTTTAGAATTAATAGTTTAATCTAATTTTAGTATTAAATTTCAATCTCGAGCGAGCGAGTGGTGATATGTTAATAGTGTTAAACAGGAAACGGTAGATCAACGGAACGGTAGTTGTGGATTTATAAAAAAAAACACGCTAAAAGTAGCCATTACAGCTAAAGAAATATACACTACTGATTTATGAGTAGATACTGTATTAGCATTATTTTACATATGAATTTACGAAAGTTGAAATAGGAATACTAAGGCGAACTAAAATAAGGGAGCTCTTTGAACTAAACTCGGGATATTGCTTAATGTCGCTTGTAAAGTCGCCATCAAAAATATCGGAACGGCCAAGGTAGTCAAGAATATCTGAACATGCACTTTTCGCCTTGAGGCGTTGTTCAGATATTTGGGACCACCTTGACAGCTCCGATATATCTGATGGCGACTGTACACACACTCTTAATAAGTTTAATACGTACCTACTTCGGATTTAATTAACACACTTAATCTAATTATTTACATATCCTACTAAAGCCCACGGGCCTACATGTAGTACTAATTACTTTAAAGAAATTTGAATTTTATTAAATTGCAACACAGTTGAATTTTAAGTTTCCTTCGATTTTGACTCAAAAGAAATTATACTTTATTTCCCACACTATAAAGAACGAATTTGAGTAGCATTTTACTTGTATGGTATGGGCCTTAGGCGGATAAAACTGACGCTATTAACAAGTTTTTTAGACCTGAAACCGACACAATGTCAATGAACAAAACACTCTCTACTGCAAATTATTGAAAGAAAAATACACTTACATACAGAGCCCTCACAAGGACAGAATGCAATTAGAAAAGAACACCATTGATCTTATTTGACTATAATTATCTCTCACCAACTGAAGTGCTGGGCTATGCGGAGTGATCGAAACGTCAGCGCATGTCCAAACTTCTTGCTACCGGTCATCGGCTTAGGCTATGACATCATGGCGGCAGCGAGAATCCAGTGCTAATTGAAGCGTGGTGTACAGCGTACGTTTAGTTACTGACTCATGCTCAGATTGTTGGGCCATAGATATAGAGGGCAGCGACTGATATAATAATTATAATAAATAAATAAATATTTACGGACCTTACACAAATCCGACCTAGACCTACGGTAAGTTCAGTAAGGCTCGTGTTGTAGGTACTAGACGACGATATATATATAATAAACTAGCTGTGCCCCGCGGTATTACTCGCGATTTATTAGGAAAAAATCGTAGCCTATGTGTTAATCCAGGGTGCCAACTAACTCCATACCAAATTCTATTAAAATCGCTCCAGCAGCCGTTTAAACGTGAAGAAGTAACAAACATACACACTCACAAACTTTCACCTTTATAATTTTAGTGTAGATAGATGGTTTTTATTATAGAAAACACCCATGACTCAGGAAAAAATGTCTGTGCTCATCACATAAATAAATGTCCTGACTGGGATTTGAACCCAAGACCATTAGCTTCATAGGCAGGGTTACTACTAGGCCAGACCGGTTGTGATATATTAAATGAATAATGTTACAGAAATCAATGTAGTTATTAGTAAGCTCAATATTGCTTGTGGCGTAGGTACTAGACTGTATACATACATAGGTAGATACGTATACTTGTATACGAAGGTAACGCCCATAACCCCCCAATATATATTCATTTTTCGGCATATTGCGATGTCTGTGTGTGAATAGCCTCAAATTCCGGGACTGTAACGTGGCAAAGGTAATGTTGAAACTGATTTAAATGTAATTAACACTGTTACAAAACACATATTCAAAATTTGAGATTTAGAATAAAAATGCACCGTTTTTGACCATAAAGAACATTCTGCAATGTCAGAAACACAGCTTTTAGCAATCCGAGGTCGCTGTTCATTTCCGACTATGAAGCAAAGTAGGTAACTTGTAACCTTGGTTTGGACAGTTGGAAGCTTTTTTGCAAGTTCTGAAGTTTCAACCAATCGCGCGGCGAGTCCTGTTCCGACCGGGTCTATCGTCAAACGCTGTTGTTATGGCCAAACAATATTAGTTCGGCATGTCGGCAAGCGAACGGTAAGTGCGAAACCGGCGCGGAAGTTGATAGTAATCTATCACAGGCGATAATAATAGATTGGATAAATACATAATAATTATGAACTAAACACTAAACACGTACATTTTGAACTTAAAGAACATTTTGAAATTAAAAAGCTAGGCCTTAGGCTGCACTCGGTCCGATCTGGACCATAGACTGTTTATTTTTCTTTTTAAATTATAATGTGATATAAATTCAAATAATGTTAGACTTATTCTACGAGTTTAGGTTGGACGAGACGATACCTATTGCAAGTAATTAAAAATCCATGTTACCCCACCGCGCAACCCCTCACTGTTTTAAGAATATGACGTAGCCTAAATACTTAGTTATCTATAGTTGTTATTTTTTTTACCATTTCCCCCTGCAAAATTGTTATCTAATACTTATCTCTTATTCTACTATCTCTTTCACATTCGTATAATACAAAATAAAACAACATACACATCATCAATTACCAACTTTTCAGTGCACTAAGAGACAGCTATTAAGAGTATTTGTCACTTGTCCTTTTGAGAAAAAAAAAAAACTCACCCAGTACAAAGCGCACATCTCAAAACACTAATCGATTCCTCAAGCAACATACAAATCTCCATAGAAACGTACCTCACAGATAGCATCCTTGATATTCCGTACCCGAAACCAGGTCAATTACGACTGTAAATAACTAACATTCTAAGTACACCCAAAGGTTAAACGTATGTAAACCTCGTTAGAAGATACCAGACTGCCGCTTGGCGGGAAATGCCCATATGCGTTTGGTTTTAAAAATAAACCGCGTGGGGGATTCGAAATTCGAATCCATTTATAAATTTCGAACGTTAGAGATGGAACTTACAACGTGTTAAGCCATTTGAGACTTTATTACTTAGTGTTAAGTGTTAGAATAGTTTTGTTTTAACGGGGAAGTCTGTTTTTAATTGCTTGATTGTTATTTATGTGCATTATATAATTGTAATTGAATGTTGACCAGCGGTTTGTCTGATGTAAAATGGAGTAATAGGAATGTCGAGTGCAATAAAAATAAGACTGATATATGGAGTTCTTATCTATTACTATGTTAAGTGGGTATATTATAATGCTTATTAGATTTAAGAGTACCTAACAATGTAGTTGAAAAACATCCGAGTGACGAGAGGTTCTGGTTTTAAAACTTCCTAAATTTGTAACACCTCTATTAGTTTAACTCTAACTCATTGAGGACCTCAGTGAAGACAGCAAGACCCTTGTTATTAAAATAACCTAAAACAACAAACTTATTCTGACGTCAAATCGGCAGGGACAAAGAGCAAGAAACATATATGTACGTAAACGAGTAAGAAAGAGATGCAAGCTGATCGCTTACTCAATGCCGGTGACTAGTACATTTTACTGCGAAACGATAACTCGCTAACGCCTTGGGTATTCGCTACTCAGGGATATAATATAGGGTACCCTTATTGGGGATGGCCTTGAATAAACAGGGGCACAATGTGACCATGTGGAAGCGGTTTGTCAATGTTTACAATACTGCGAACATCGTAGTTCGTATATTTCGAGCATGTTTCTCTTTTACTCCAATTAAGGTGGAATGAGAGTGACAGAGAGAGTTTTTCGTGTTTAAGTACCGTACAGCTGCGCGAGTTCCTCTCGGAATTCAAATGCAATGCAAACTTGATAGTATTTTTGCTTGGAATCAGTTTTTTTTAATTCGAGTACTTAAATATTTCTTTACACTGACGATAATAATTCTTAAGGATGAGACATGCGTACCCATAGTATAATACTGAGGTCTTCAAGCCCGACCTTTCAATTTTACTGGAGAAAGCCGAGAAAGAAAGCGAGAGAGCGAATAGCCGTTATAAGAAGCGAGAAAGCCGTACGCCTGGCTGTGAGCCTGGTACTTTGGGCCAACAATTTTGGAGAATCCTGAATAGTAGATAGCTTATAAAAATACTGTAATAGATGAGAATGCAACTGAGCAACAAATTAAGATCAAAGTCCGATTCCAGAACGATTTTTTGCTCTTTCTGTTTAGACATCAAGGTCATACCGCTGCAAATATAAACGTCGGGAGGAAATACCAATAAGCTACAGAAACCAGAAATGCTTAGTTTGGGGATGCCAACGATCGTGCTACTGTTTCATTGTACAGTCGCCTTTAAATATATCGGAACTGTGGAGGTCGTCACAAATATCTGAACATGCATTTTATCAACTTGACAAAAGAGGCGTTGTACAGATATTTGTTACCACTTCTACAGCTCTGATATATTTTACAATAACTCTGCACCTTTTCTGCATGTTTTCAATACTAATCAATTCTAGGTTATATTCTTAAGCTCATCAAAATACCAAAAAATTACAAGTTATGTAAATGAACATACCTGAAATATTTCTTTCGTGTGCCCCCTGAGCCTGTCTAAGCTTTCTTCCGAGGAGTAGTCTGAGGTCTTGACCAGGTTTTCAGCAGCAGCCTTCATTGACTGCCGCGTCCGAGCCGCTGGTGGAGACACCAGCTCTTCTGATTCCTCTCGTATAACTTCTGTTGTGGTTCTTGATGAGGTTTGCTGTAGCTGCCTGGAAAGTATAAGTTATGTAGTGTCTGTTGGTTTAATAATACCTTTTTTTTTTGAGTAGTAATAATTTTCATCTTCATCATCATATCAACCGTAAGTTACCCACTGACTAATGTATATGAACAAATATGACTTGTATCTTCTTGGGGGGTAGTTGCCATAGTTGCCACCCTTGGCAGGAGATTTGGCAACGGCAGGAGCTGTAGATTGCGTTTCAATGGATATTGCTGCCCATATGTTGGGTTTTTCCCTTGGTCTCCTCTTATAAAACTGATGGGAGGAGTTAAGAGTAAAAATAATTACTAAAAAAGGCTTTATATCAATGTGTAGAGCCAATATGGCTATCTTTTTTCCTTACAAGCCCAGGGAAACTGTTGACATATAACAAAATAAACACAAACAAATCATTTTAAGGCCTCATCTAATGTAGTCCTATTTACTACCTATTCTATATTACTACTTACAAACAAAACTAGGGTCAGCAGGGAGAAAGGAGTCGTTTGGCAGTTGAGATTACAGTGACATTATAATTATCCTGGATTAGGCCCTACTGGATATAATATAAAAATACTTAAATGCATGATAAACACCTATGATTCAGAACAAATGCCTGTGCTCATCGCACAAATAAATGCCCTTACTGGGATGTAAACCTAGAACCAAACCTGTTGTCAAGAATAATTTAGAATATCATTTAGATTTAATAAAATATTATAAAACAAAAATAAATATAAATTATAAATAGCTTAAAAATAAACTATACTAAAAACAAATATGGCACAGTTCCAAGGATGCTAGCAGCATTACCTTGCTGTAGCACAATGCTTGGGTATTGGACAAGGAAACTCTTTAATCTCCAGTAATAATGATACCTTATAGGATTTTCTTGAATGAGAGTGACATTAAAAAGTATCCAGTAAGATCTGTACTTTTAAGTCTTCGTTACTCATTTTAATATTTTGCAAGTTTTTGGGTATTAGTATCAATTAACTAAATTTTAATCAGATCTGGCATACAACCACATTTAATAAAAATGTATTTTTTTTTCTTTGAAAAAAAGCATCTTATAAAGAGCTTTCAATATAGGCAATATCAAAGTTAAAATGTAAATGCTGTGAATTAAGTACTGTTGTATAAATACTGTGTAAATACTGTTGTACAATGTATTACAAATACCTAACTTCAGTATATAAATAAAAACTAACTAGAGGTGCCAGTGCTCATAAAACCAAGGATACCAATAAAACTTGAATCACCATCAAAGTCATAAAATCAGTTCATTTGTCAAGTGACAATATTCCAAGGTAAGGTCTCTTGTGAGGTCACTGTGACCTCAAAATAATGGGATTTTGTGGTGTATGACATCACTAGGTAAACAAAACATGTAAAACCATGATGTCACTGTGATTATCTGATTAGACTTATCTTTAATACTGATTCAGAATCATTTTATTTGAATAAGAAACTGATAAGAATGTGAATGAACAACAAAACAGTTTCACATTAACATGCACTTTTGGTTCTTTGAGTTATAAATAAACTTGTTTTAGAATTTAAATGAGCAGCTGAAACATAACACCTGCTCCCCTGAATCAGCTTGCATGCAAAACTCATAAATAAGTATGGATACTATGTATGTTGCCGTAACATTTTTATAACCTCTAACATTTTCAAACAGCAAAAAGAATCGATTTCCTAACAACATTCTAAAAAAATGAAAACAATAGCCGTGAAAACGCGTGGGATATCATAAAGAAAACAAACTGCTACAGCCAAAACTTACTTGATAGGGGTGCTTCTTTTGATGGGTGTTTTCCGCCCCGACTTATGGGTGTGTTCCTCGGTCTCCGAGCAGTGCTCATGGTCGCAGCTCGAGCGCAGGAAGGGTGTCTTCGAGCGCGACCTTGACCGCAATCCACTAACGGTCGAACCCTCCATCTCTGATAAACGTGTGACACAATATTTCACGATATCACCTTTTCGACATCTTCAAAAACCATGACCTGTTTGTGAGAACCAGTTCAAATGCAGATTAGTTCATCGATCACTGATACGCGCTGATTATTGCACAAGGAAATCTATTTTGGTGGGTCTGTGATGCCGCCAAAAGTAACGTAACAACACCTTGTTGACTTTAAATGTTTTTATAACACTGATATTATAAACACTTTTATTAGAAGTAACTTATTGTAGTTTTATGTTTCTTAACTATAAATAATTTAATACAAATATTATTTTGTATATAAATGAACCCGTAACGTTGAAATTCGTAAATTTCGTAACTGCCAGTACGCTCTCGCTAAACATAAACTGATGACGTCATCAGTCGAGATGGTTGTCTATGATGTTTCAAATGATAACGAAACTAGTGTTTATGGTTGACAATTACCTAAAAATATAAAGAAAAGATGCAAAATATCAGCAATGTTTATAACTTTAGTATTATTTAAAGACAACTTAATTTTAGAGTTTTTTTGAAACTTATTAATGATTCTATTTGCGAAGAAATCATTTGTAACGCTCTCTGCGTATGAAGGATCTAGAAAAAAACATTTTTGGCGGGAAGTTCGTCTCTGACATCTTATGACATTTTAGTGCTAAAGTGTCATTTTTGTTGTAACTATCTCACGTTTGTTGATAATTATTTTTGTAAATAACATGGAAGTTAATGAGGTATTTACGAAAATAAAGGAACTAGGTAATACTAATACGAAACGAGCAGAATTACGGGAGTTATGCAAGCTAAACATTGATCAGGTATAGCGACAAGTATTTTAGTTTTCATGAACTGAATTCAAATTCATCTCATCTCATAGTTGTAAAATAACAATCTGTTTTCTTTCCAGATATTAAAGTACTTACCGCGACGAGTTTTGAATAGTGATGGAGGTAAAATAATTGATTGTGTATTGAGTGGATTATCAGATAACTCCACATCGTACAGATCTAAAATTAAGGTATTATTTTGAACTCTGTAACATCCAAATATTATGAAATATATAGGTAATTTAATTTAATTAGTAATATTATAACAAAGTCATACCCTAGTGCGAAACTGTACGGTAGAGAGGAGTGAAGGATAAGAAAGGTATACAACTAGGCACTGTAAAGATCTTAAAATACCTGGCTATAGATAATTTGGTCTAAAGATTGAAATGAAACTAATGAAAGTGTGATTGCTATAATAAATCCAATCAGTCATTTGATTGGAAACCAGAATCTGATTGGGAATATTTGGTTAACCAAAGTATCACAATTATATATTTTAGGTTTAAATAATATTTATTTTTGCTATAATATACAAATATATAAATACAAATATATAAATGAAATAAACTATGAATAATATCAGAAATGGATACCGGGTATGTAAATGTTTAAAAACAATTTTTTTAATTCATGAATAACACAACTTCACTAATCTTAAACTTATTGCATGACCAGTTATCATCTTTATTTACAATAATTACAATATTACGAGTATTTACTAATTGATTTATACATTAAATGTAAAAAGGGCCTTGAGGCATTGTACCATGGATGCTGGTGGCATTTCCTTGTTGGGAATAGGAGAGTTACTTAAATCCTAAATATATTTACAGGTGATTGACATAGTCATTAGGACATTACGGAAAGAGTCCACATCTCTGACCCACTGCGGGGACCTGGTCAGTCGGATTGCATTGGAGCTTGCTAAGGCACCAGTTAGCGAGCTTGTGCAGTGGTGTAATGACACAGTTCAGTCCATTGTGGATGACAGTGATGTCAACATGATGTTAGTATAAATGGATTCTGTACAAAGTGTCTCTTTAATTTTGTTATATCCTTGTAAGGCGCAAATATCTGTAGTACTAATGAAACTTGAATTTTATACAATTGAAACAGAGTTGAATTTCATTTGTTTCCTTCGATTTTGACACAAAAGAGAGTCTACTTTATTTCCTACATTATATTATAATTATAAAGAACAAATTCAAGTAGGATATTATTTATATGGTAGGCCTTAGGAGGTTATAACTGCAACCTACACACCTTGCATCCAAGTATCTTGCAAAAACTCTTGTGTGTGCATTTGAGGTTTGCTATCCTGAGCTTATAAATAATTTTGATTGAGACATTTGATCCCACTTCTGAAACTGCTGTACAATTGAGCATGATGTCAAGCTGGTTCTTTAATGAGGTGAGAGTGGCGGTGATTTTCAAAAAATGAGCAAGACTTCTACTTTTGAGTAAACTGCATTATAGGTACAGTCAGCGTCATATAGTTGGTAGCATCCAAAGTACTCAAAAAGTTCGGTACACCATAGAATTAGTATGGTGTACCGAACTATTTGAGTACTTTGAATGCTACGAACTATATGACGCTGACTGTACATTCAATTTAGTATAACCAAGGTTAGCTGGCAACAAGGCTGCAATTAAATTAAATATCATTTATTTTGGTCTGTTGATCTATAGAAACTTTGTTAGTAACAATGATTAACAGGCTAGGGTTAGTGACAAAGAATCTACTGATAAAAATAACTAAT
The DNA here is from genome assembly GCA_022674325.2 of Grapholita molesta. NCBI lineage: Eukaryota > Metazoa > Arthropoda > Insecta > Lepidoptera > Tortricidae > Grapholita > Grapholita molesta. The sequence continues at coordinate 2,533,048 of CP053127.2, forward strand.
AATGGCAGGAAGGGGCATCAAGCTTCTGCATCATCGCAATATCTAAGACATTAAGCAAGGATGCTATTGGTACTGCCTGGCACCTGCATAAGTTATTGCCTGAAAACCCAACACATTTGTTGCATAACAGTTTTAACAAATTTCAGTTGGCGTGATGTACTTCCAGAGTGCTTGAATGCTGTGTCAGCAACAGAAACAGTGAAACACTGCGGTACAGAAATGTCAGGGGCAGAGTACAGAGAACAGTGTGTGCGCACATTATGTCAGTGTGGCTGGAAGGAGCACCAGCTGGTACAGCTCACTGCCATGTTCAAGTAAGATCTTGCTAACACATTTTCTAGATAAGATAAAGATAAAAGATATTTATTCATCATGTACAGTCAGCGTCATATAGTTCGTAGCATTCAAAGTACTCAAATAGTTCGGTACACCATACTAATTCTATGGTGTACCGAACTTTTTGAGTACTTTGGATGCTACCAACTATATGACGCTGACTGGACACAAAAACAAAAACAGAAAGTAGGAACAAAAAGAAGTATCAGGTAATGTAACATCACGAATTGGACCCAACTCAGCTTATTGCTGGCTTGAAAGTCAGCGCTGATCTTCCGTTAGGCCCACTTGGTGATGTCACAACAGATAACACAAAATCTGAGAGGTACAGTAGAAGAAGACCAACAATAACACAAACAAATTAGACAAGGGAATGATAATACTTAAATAAATACATTAAAATTATAAAATAAAATAATGCGGTTCATGAACGCGATCAGACCAGAAACGGCGTCCGGCGTTCTGACAGACATTTTAACAATAAATATTATTGGGTGTGATTCGTCCGGAGTTACAGGCTTCTATAGGCAACAGTGACTGCCATCAGGTTTGATGTGTGCTTGATGCTACCGTTGTAGTAAAAATATGTATTTACTTCTACAGTGACATGCAGTTGCCTCGCAATGAGCACAAGCAGGTGGTGAACAAAATCTGCTCGTACATTATGGAATGTCCACCAGACACGCTGCCTGCGCTGGTCCATCAGCTTATAAAGTGAGTGATATGCACACTGTTCACTTTTTCCGGGGAATATTTTGTTTTTCAGTGTCTGATATTCCGACATGTTGGGATGAAAATGCGCCCTAAAGGTTCGACTATACCGCTACTGAAAATCGCAGATGGAAAGGTATCGCCGTTACGTATTGTATGCGTACCGTTTTAATCGCACGGACTCCACACCGCTCAAAATACGCGGTCGCACCGTGAGCTACGTCAAAAAGCTTGTGCCGTGGGGCTCAGGCAATTTGTGATGTCGTGTTATATTTATTTATTATTTATAAGAGATATTCCAAATATTTAAAGATGACATACTTTAAATTTGATCCCATTAACATTTGTGAATAGTTACCGAGTAATCCTTAAGTACCTAACACATATGTATATGAAGCTGTTATTTCACAGGCTATGCAAAACCCAGGACTTTGATATAGTCCTATCACACCTGGGCCACTACTTCAGTGCCCAGTTGTACAGCAAGCTGGTACCTCCCGCATCGGACTCGGAGGCCACCACTATGGATATTGATGACATTGGTAAGTGGCAAGAAAAGTTTGATCGACTCTTTTGTTAAAGGGTCACGCTTGTAATATCATATTGCTACTAGCAATACAATCTGTGGCTAAAATGACGAACGACAAAAAGAATAGAAGAAATTAGCAGAATTGGGTGAAAAACTGGATTTCTAGAAGGGAAAACTACGGAGCAAGCACACGTCTGCTTAGAGAAATGCGAGAAGAAGATATAAATGGTTATGATCATTTAAGAATGCTTCCAAAACAATTTGATGAATTGTTAGCAATTGTTTTCGCTACTGGCATGCCTGTAGCTGTCGATTGCGATCACTCATGCCAGTTTTGCAGCCCCCCGCGGCCCTCCCTCATATTGCATGAGCATGTACTAATAGTACATCAAATTGCGATCTACTGGCTTGCCAGACACATGACAATAGCTGGTACGTGCTAGTAGCTGTTATGCAGTGTGCCAGGCAAAGGCGTGTGTATTCCCGGCTATAAGGACACCTCGTGCCCAGTTCCCCACAGCCCGGCAGAAGTGAGCCGCTGCCTGTCGACCTGCATGTACCACATCGCGGAGGGTATGGACAAGCCGCAGCTGTGCCGGCTGCTGCGCGGCTGGCCGAGGTCGCTGCTGCTGCGCGCGCCCTTCCTGCTGGACCTGGCGCTGGCGCTGTGCGCCGAGAGCGACTGCAGGGATCTGTGTTTAGATGTGAGTAACTTTGACGACCGGGTAAATGCCATAATCGCCAAGCGTGGCGATTATGGCATTTACCCCCATGCAAGGCACACGAAAGCCATGGCCTCGAGTTCCCAGCGGCCCCCGATACCCTGGTTACTGTAGCGGCCAGTGTACCAACGGGGCCAGGTGTGCGAAAAATGGTGCAGAACCGCGGTCAATGTGGGTCACTTTAGGGGGATCTATGTTCAGCTGTGGACGTCCTTTGGTTGTTATGATGATGACGATGAGAAAGTCGTTACCTTGGGCATCACATGGCAACTCCATTAAGCACAAAAACGGCTAACTTACTCTTTTATATCACTCGGTTCCACTGCCAGAAGGTGGTATTTTCTGAACATAAATGCTTGAACTGTCGCCGAAAAACTCAATTATTTATACGTTTTTATTGCATTTTTTAAGTGTCCCGAATGACAAAGTTCGGGGTTAATACACTAAAAAGAACATGCAACCGAATTAAGAACCTCCTCCTTTTTAAAGTTGGTTAAAATACATGCATGGTTACCTAAATGCATTTCATGACGATTACATTAAGCCTAAACAGGACCCGCTACACTATTTTATCATGGAGTTCCGTTGCCTCCTATCCGGCTACAATCATCATGCTAGATTCTGGTAGAAACAACAGAACCAACTTTGTAGTATATGCAGTCAAACTACGAAAAAATTTACCAAATTAGTCATAAATGATGTAGTTCTAAAGTAACACGCAATAAATGAACATACAATCGAAATGACATTCTCCTCCTTTTTTAAAGTCGGAACATTAGTCAAGGTTATAAGACTGCATCTCATGACAACTCCATTAAGTCCAAACACGGCCACCTTACATTTTTTTATCTCAGTGTTCCGTTGCCTACCTCCCGGGTCCAACCACCAGATCAGGTTAATGGTAACATTTCGTCAGAAATATTTAAGTTGGCTTTGTCATAGTCGCTTTAGTATTTCAATTGAAATGGTAAATTATTATTAACAATTAATATGGTGGAAATATGACCACCTATGGTCTTCTTCATCAGTTCTTCTTCACCTAATACTATTTTCTGAATACAAATGCTTGACTTGTCACCGAATATACTAAAATCGTTATACATACACCTATACATTTTGAAGAGTTCTCTTAATTCCTGATGGATCCCATCATCAGATCTGAATTCTGGTAACAATGGGACCAACCTTGAAGTAGATGCTTTCAAACAACGAATTTTTTTTTTGAAATCGGTCCATAAAAGACGGAGTTCTGAACCGAACCGAATTGATAACCTCCTCCTTTTTTTGAAGTCGGTTAAAAACAATGTAAATATGAGTACAAGTAAAAGTACTGTAATAAGTACATTTATATTTTAATATCATTATGACAAATAAACCCAGCTAAAATATGATATATGTCAGGATTTATAAGAATAAGCAAGGAAGGGATGTCAATAGGAAATGGGATAAGTTTCGACTGTAAGGTATCCATAAAAACAGTTCGATCGTATAACGGATAAGCTAAGACTATATCTGCCTCTACAGCACCGCATTCACATCCAGAATAAGTAATAATATCAAACCTGCCCAAATGAGAAGGGGTACAAGTGTGGCCCAATCTCATAGTTAAACAAAAAAGTTAAAAGTTCATTATCTCGAGCTTCTTTCATCATTCGGCTTTCTTTGCGTGCGACAGAAAGGGATTTACTGTGTAGGTCTACTTATGTGTGTCTCGATCCAAACTGATGAAAGGATTGAGCAGTCTTTTTTAGAGGTTTTGTAGGTCAAGTTGTTCTCGGTGCGGTGAACGGATTAGATATTTCCAAACCAGCACCTTTATGTACGGGTAGGGAAAACAAATTGGCTTCGTCAGCAGTCGTTCATCAGTCTTTTCGTTTCGGTCGGTCATCAGTTTCGTGCCTCTTAATAGGTCCGGAGCTCAGTAAAAAACATTAGTCCCATATAAACCCGTATCAAATTAGTACCCCGTGCCACCAGGGCACCATAGAGCTCATACGCGCGTATAAAACGCTAATTTGAAACCGCTCATAGTGACGGTTGGGTGTTGATAGGTGATGCGCGCGGGCCTGGCCAGTAGCGAGGCGGAGGCTGCGGCGCGGCGCTCGTGTGCGGGCGCACGCGCCGTGCTGCCGCGGGCCGCGCCCGGCGCCGCCGTGCTGCGCGTGCTCACCACCGAGAGGTACACCTTCCATTGATGTTATCATTTTATATATTTATGACTTTGAAATCAAAATAAGTATTGATGATAAATAATTGTAATTTGGAAATTGGAGTAGAGGAAACAGTTCAGATAAGAAAGCATATCAAACGTCATGTTAATTTCATTCTAAACAGTCATATTTGGACTTGTAAGAAATTTTATCTATACATCTTTTATTTTATGCTATTTAATTCCTGTAATCGTTTTATATCTTTTCTTACAGAATAACGCATATATGTTAAGATTTTTTTGTAATACTGTTTTGAAAATTATGAATTATGAAAAAAAATAAGTCCCGTCAAGTTTCTTTCCGGTCATAACAGTCAAAATACTTCTCAAATTAGAGGTGTAGGATTAGAACCTGTGTAGTTTTTATTTTTCTCTTCTACTTTTTGTTGTATACTCGACGTGTAAAATTGCCCTTACTAATACTAACTGAATAAACGTTTGAGTTTAAAAACGAAGGGAAAACAAATTCGCATTTTAATGTCTTTCAAAATGTTGTAGTAACATAAACAATGGTATTTTACATATACCTACAATATACACAAGATTCTTATATCTGTTTTTAGTGCCAGCCATCGTCAACTGACAGTCCTAGGTCTCATAGGCCTAGCTTTCTCGCTACTGGCGACACCTCGCGGCAAACCCCACGCTGCTGCCCTGTGGTCGCTGGGCAAGCTGGTGCTGGCGCGGCTGAGCAAGGCGCAGCCAGAAACGGCGCCCCATATTCTGGCCACGTTAGCTGATCGGTTAAACACGGCCAACCCGCCTCGGCAGTACGCAGGTATTAACATTAATATGTCAACAGACATTTGATACAGCATTTGTATGTATTTTTAATATACATGAAGCAGTGAAGAATGTAGTTGTCAAAGTACCAGGCTGGCATAATAGAAAAAGAGGTAAAGACTGTGTTTGGTCAACCTGGTACTGCCGCGATTGAGCAAGACGCAGCCAGAAATGGCGCCACATATTCTGGCCACACTAGCTGACCGGTTAAACACGGCCAACCCGCCTCGACGGTACGCAGGTAAACTGACAAGATTTGACAGTGACATTTTAGTATTTTCACTATACTAAACAGTGAAGACTCTTATATAACTTATTCGAAGTACCAGGCTGGCATAATAGTCAAAGAGGTAAAGTTTTTGTTTGGTCAAACTGCCTCGCCTCGGCAGTACGCAGATATTAACATAAAGAGGCATAACAATAGTACATTACTGTAGAGGCCAGGAAACGAGGCGTTGCAGGCCAAGTAGAGGGTACGCGGCCGGCAACCCTGTTTCTCGCCGAGACTTGTATAGTGCTTTTCTCAAACTTGCAATGAAATAAAACAAAAATTGTAGTCAATTTGTTTAATTTGTGAGTAGGTAGAGGTAACAACAAATTTCGAATCCAAGTGTTTTTGCCATTACAAGCTGTCATCTTCATACTATTTACAATCTCAAATTGTAAAAAAGGGTTTTATTACAGTTTTTCATTCATTCTTATGTTTTTTTTTAATGCTGAACGTCAAGATGTTGTTTCATCATTTGAAGTTAAAAACAAAAGAAAGTTGCTGAAATGAATATGAAATCCATTTACATATCATCTCCACTCATCGCGCCGGACATGTAGTATTTTCGAACCTAATTAGAAGTAAGTAATATCAACATTTCATTGCAAGTTTGAGGTATTTGATCAATCAATAGGTAACTTACTTCCCAAAGTACTACCAGGGGGGCATAAACACAATTAAGTAAATAATGTATTTGGGCAAGCTGGTGCTGGCGTAGCTGTGCATGGCTCATGGTTTTTTTCATAAGTTGGAAAAATTGTCTTTGGATTGTCAAATTTGTGGGTACCATGGCGCGCATGTATATGACTACATATGTATATGAAAGTAGATACCAGGAGCTTATAATAAGCGAAGAATTTAAAGCTGTATTTTTCAACTAACAATGGATCCAACTCCTATGATGCCCTGCTGAAAAAAGAGTACTAATATAGGTACTAGTATAAGTATAGGTATCGAGTATCCATTAGCATCTGACATTTGGATCCTAAATTTTAGTTTCTAATACTGCAGTTACATTTATTATAATTTCCAGATTGTCTGTTCGTCCTCTGCAAGCTCACACCCATCTCTGTGGAGCGCTGCTCGCAACTGAGCGCCATACTGGAAAACTGCAAACCCTCAACTGACTTCAACAGCTGCGCTCTCGTGCTAGAAGCGGTTCATCCCCTCATCAACTTCAGCGCGAGGACCAGGGACTGTCTGTTCATGGTGTGCAGGAAGGGGATCAATTCCAGGTATTTCAGAGGCAAATATATCGTCATAGTCCATACATTATATAGTTTTTAGGAGAACTAAAGATTTGCACTTTTATTTTCTCGATGGTGTATATGAAAATTGTATTAGATCCGACTGTTTACTTTCTCCTAATAGATTATAAAAAGACATAAAGCCGTATTTGTTTTTTTTTTAAACATAACTGACCAGCGTAAGTGACGACGAGGTCGAGGGTGTAGCACGCTGGTTCAGTAACAGCCTATTCACTCTTGCCTTGAAAAGACCTAAATTACCTATATCTTTCCGGGAATACAGACGTCAAAAGGGGTTGCCAGTATCGTCACAATTCAGCGTCTATATGTTCGCGGTACTCCTGACTTTTTTACATACAACGACGGTGGCAAACAATCATACGGTCCGCCTGATGGTAAGCAGTTATCGTAGCATATGGACGCCTGCAACTCCGGAGGATTCACATGCGCGTTGACTATCCTAAAAATTGTTGGAGCTCTGGGAACCTTACTCACCATCAGGAACACAACACTACATACCTGAAAGGTAGCAGTGCTATTATAGCTGTGGTCTTCTGTAAGGAGGAGGTACTTTCACAGATGGGCTATTCCAGACTCAAGCGTGATGGTACTTCGCTGTGCCCTACCTCTCATAAAATTATCCTCCGTAGTTTGTATTTAAACTTTCGTGAGACATAATAATATTAATTTACGATTAACACGGTTCTACTTACGTTTATTTACTCACTTTTAATTTGTGGTTGTTTAAGCACTCTTAGTGCTTGAAAATGGAGGCCTATCTTCTCCGAAACATCGCGCGAGTGACTTAATAAACGTGAGTAGAACCGTGTTAATCGTATATCCTTCGTATTGATGTAGTATTTGTCTTATTACAGAGACTCGGCCCACCGGCGGCTGGCGCTGTCCGGTTTCCTGACCGTGCTCCGACACGTGCGGGTGTCGGGCACGTTCACAAGCAGCCAGAGCACGTACAGCGAGGACAGCCACGAGTCCTACCTCACGCAGCTCACTATAGTGCACTCCACGCAGACTGGCGCCCCGTAAGTGTGAGGACTACACCTAGATACATTTCTAGAACGAAAAAAAAAACAAAAAAACATCGATAGTCCTTGTAAATTATGTAAGCGTTCCACAATAAAAAACAGCACAGTTAGGGCCACGAAGAGGTATATTTTCCAGAAGGCACAGGTTGTTCCTGAGTCATGGAAGTTTTTATGTATTTGTAATTATATATATTGTTGGTTGAGTTGAGCACACACAACTTATTAAACGTGAGTTACCCGCTTCAATACAATTAATAAGTAATGATTGTAATGAACTTTAAAAAGGTTGCTACAATAGACCATTCATGATAGACGTGACAGTTAAAGGCCACACTCAAATAATAATAATCCCTTGAACCGATTCGCTCCGTCTTCCATTTTCAAAAACTTTTGTCTGTGTCGGCGAACAATTATTCCATGACGCAGCAGGCGTGCCTTACGCCATAGAATGTGATGGCACTCCTCTCGTGTCATACGCCACACGTTAAAAACATTGATGACTCGTCTGTCGTGCCATGCGCACTGAATCAGTTAGGCTTTGGTCTCCTATTTTGTGCTACACGCGGCGTCTAACGTCAGCGTCAACGTTCCTGAACAAAACAGACGACAACGTCGACGTGCGAGAAAGACCACAACAGTACCTGTAAGGGTAGCATTGTGACGCAGACGCTGTAAGCTGCCGACGGCGATTATAGGAGACCATAGCCTTAACACTTGGGGTCAGTCACCAGTGTGTGTTGTTCCAGGGCGGCGTCGAGCGTGCGCAACGAGTCCGTGTGCCTGGAGGTGGTGTCCGTGCTGCGGCGCTGTCTCGTGCAGGACGCCGCCGTCAAGCAGCTGCTGTACACCAGTATGTATCACCTGGAGGTGGTGTCCGTGCTGCGGCGCTGTCTCGTGCAGGACGCCGCCGTCAAGCAGCTGCTGTACACCAGTATGTATCACCTGGAGGTGGTGTCCGTGCTGCGGCGCTGTCTCGTGCAGGACGCCGCCGTCAAGCAGCTGCTGTACACCAGTATGTATCACCTGGAGGTGGTGTCCGTGCTGCGGCGCTGTCTCGTGCAGGACGCCGCCGTCAAGCAGCTGCTGTACACCAGTATGTATCACCTGGAGGTGGTGTCCGTGCTGCGGCGCTGTCTCGTGCAGGACGCCGCCGTCAAGCAGCTGCTGTACACCAGTATGTATCACCTGGAGGTGGTGTCCGTGCTGCGGCGCTGTCTCGTGCAGGACGCCGCCGTCAAGCAGCTGCTGTACACCAGTATGTATCACCTGGAGGTGGTGTCCGTGCTGCGGCGCTGTCTCGTGCAGGACGCCGCCGTCAAGCAGCTGCTGTACACCAGTATGTATCACCTGGAGGTGGTGTCCGTGCTGCGGCGCTGTCTCGTGCAGGACGCCGCCGTCAAGCAGCTGCTGTACACCAGTATGTATCACCTGGAGGTGGTGTCCGTGCTGCGGCGCTGTCTCGTGCAGGACGCCGCCGTCAAGCAGCTGCTGTACACCAGTATGTATCACCTGGAGGTGGTGTCCGTGCTGCGGCGCTGTCTCGTGCAGGACGCCGCCGTCAAGCAGCTGCTGTACACCAGTATGTATCACCTGGAGGTGGTGTCCGTGCTGCGGCGCTGTCTCGTGCAGGACGCCGCCGTCAAGCAGCTGCTGTACACCAGTATGTATCACCTGGAGGTGGTGTCCGTGCTGCGGCGCTGTCTCGTGCAGGACGCCGCCGTCAAGCAGCTGCTGTACACCAGTATGTATCACCTGGAGGTGGTGTCCGTGCTGCGGCGCTGTCTCGTGCAGGACGCCGCCGTCAAGCAGCTGCTGTACACCAGTATGTATCACCTGGAGGTGGTGTCCGTGCTGCGGCGCTGTCTCGTGCAGGACGCCGCCGTCAAGCAGCTGCTGTACACCAGTATGTATCACCTGGAGGTGGTGTCCGTGCTGCGGCGCTGTCTCGTGCAGGACGCCGCCGTCAAGCAGCTGCTGTACACCAGTATGTATCACCTGGAGGTGGTGTCCGTGCTGCGGCGCTGTCTCGTGCAGGACGCCGCCGTCAAGCAGCTGCTGTACACCAGTATGTATCACCTGGAGGTGGTGTCCGTGCTGCGGCGCTGTCTCGTGCAGGACGCCGCCGTCAAGCAGCTGCTGTACACCAGTATGTATCACCTGGAGGTGGTGTCCGTGCTGCGGCGCTGTCTCGTGCAGGACGCCGCCGTCAAGCAGCTGCTGTACACCAGTATGTATCACCTGGAGGTGGTGTCCGTGCTGCGGCGCTGTCTCGTGCAGGACGCCGCCGTCAAGCAGCTGCTGTACACCAGTATGTATCACCTGGAGGTGGTGTCCGTGCTGCGGCGCTGTCTCGTGCAGGACGCCGCCGTCAAGCAGCTGCTGTACACCAGTATGTATCACCTGGAGGTGGTGTCCGTGCTGCGGCGCTGTCTCGTGCAGGACGCCGCCGTCAAGCAGCTGCTGTACACCAGTATGTATCACCTGGAGGTGGTGTCCGTGCTGCGGCGCTGTCTCGTGCAGGACGCCGCCGTCAAGCAGCTGCTGTACACCAGTATGTATCACCTGGAGGTGGTGTCCGTGCTGCGGCGCTGTCTCGTGCAGGACGCCGCCGTCAAGCAGCTGCTGTACACCAGTATGTATCACCTGGAGGTGGTGTCCGTGCTGCGGCGCTGTCTCGTGCAGGACGCCGCCGTCAAGCAGCTGCTGTACACCAGTATGTATCACCTGGAGGTGGTGTCCGTGCTGCGGCGCTGTCTCGTGCAGGACGCCGCCGTCAAGCAGCTGCTGTACACCAGTATGTATCACCTGGAGGTGGTGTCCGTGCTGCGGCGCTGTCTCGTGCAGGACGCCGCCGTCAAGCAGCTGCTGTACACCAGTATGTATCACCTGGAGGTGGTGTCCGTGCTGCGGCGCTGTCTCGTGCAGGACGCCGCCGTCAAGCAGCTGCTGTACACCAGTATGTATCACCTGGAGGTGGTGTCCGTGCTGCGGCGCTGTCTCGTGCAGGACGCCGCCGTCAAGCAGCTGCTGTACACCAGTATGTATCACCTGGAGGTGGTGTCCGTGCTGCGGCGCTGTCTCGTGCAGGACGCCGCCGTCAAGCAGCTGCTGTACACCAGTATGTATCACCTGGAGTGAACACGCTGTTACTGGACCAGCGAGCTACACCCTCGACCTCGTCGACACCATCAGGTGTGACTGAGGTCAATCGCTGGTCAAGTGGTCACTTGGTCAGCCTTGTATAAAAAAAACCTAGAATTTATAAAATAATATATTCTTTTTATGTGACATTTCCGGTACAAGCTTTTATTACCGACTGTACTAATTTTTTTGCACAATCATCAACGACTACATCTAGAGAATTCTAACGAGCCTAAACACGACCTTTGTCTATTTCTTAAGAGTTGCTATGGCTACCTTCCGCTCCCACACTAGTTGTTATAAAAGTTATATTATATGACATGGGTTTTCTTTCACTAACAAGTCAATGTTACATGATACTATCCCTGTCAAACCATCCAATCAGTTTACACGCATGTCGGCGTTCTATATTCAAATTTTGACGTAAGTTCCATATTAATTCTCTGCACAACTACATATTAGAAAAAAAGAGGAGATTTATTTTTTATTAAAAATGGCGATCTGTGTTCACATTTCGTGTATATTTTGAATAAGTGGCAACATCTTTATCTTTCACCACAGATCCGAAAATAAAATATGCTGACATTGTTTGTCTTATACGACAGGATTGTACGAATGCGTGAAGGACAAGCCCGCCCTCCACGAGTGCGTGCTAGAGTTTCTCAACGAGCACCTCTCCAAATACTTGGACGAAGACCAAGTGCTCTGGGACAAGTGCGTGCAGGTCACCGGAGCCAACGCCGTGCTGCTGGTGAGTACCAGGACTTCAGGACTCATCCCAGAAATAAATATATCGAGGGTTTCGTGGTGAAACCCGATAAATCGACATAATATTAAATTGAAGTAACAATCAACGTTTACATATACCTAGTTCTAAATTCAAAATCCTATTTACTCGACTTATCTGGTTTCACCACGAAACCTTCGATATACAGGATTTGAACTCGGTACCATCCTGATTTGTAAGTAGGGTCACTACCTAATAGAAGGTGTAATAACTGTAAAAGTTTTAGTAAGAGCGCTGGTCGTCTAGTTAAGAGCGTGTGACTTGCAAACCAGAGGTCGCAGGTTCGAACCCCGGCTTGTACAGTCAGCATCATATAGTAAGTTGCAGTCGGGATGGCCAAATATATCGATACACGATATACTGACTGAAACTAACTATATGACGCTGACTGTAGGTACCAATGAGTTTTTCAGAACTTATGTACGAAATATCATTTGATAATTTTCCAGTCGATTTTCAGTGAAGGTTAAACATCGAACCCGGTGTAATCCCAGTAAGGCCTAGTTTATCCGCTTGGTTGTAAGGTCAGATAGTAGTCATAAAACTAGTGCCTACGCCAAATCCTGGGATTAGTTGCCAAGCGGACCTTATGCTCCCATGAGCCATGACAAAATGGTAGGACAACGTGAGAAAGATGATGATGAGCCGTAAAAGTTTTAATTTAAGTGTTTCATAAACTAACGTTATATGTATTTACATAATATATTTTTTTTGTACCAGGAACCCATATCCCACCTCATCTACGTGACCGCGCAGTTTCTCCAAGAGGACGAAGAAGATTTAGAAGACATTCTGGCCAGCCAAGCGGAGAACAGTAGCTCTGTGGCAGTCCTACGTACCAAGCTGGCGTTGGACCTGTCCAAGATCTGTGACAGCGAGCGGTTCACACAAATCGATATGGTACAGTCGCCATCAGATATATCGGAGCTGTGGAGGTGGTCACAAATATCTGAACATGCACTTTATCGTCTTGAGTATAGAGGCGTTGTTCAGATATTTGTAACCACCTCCACAGCTCCGATATATCTGATGGTGACTGTACGTCCTGAGTAATTCCTTGGGCCTATTTCTACTTGACGACGGTTTGGCCTAGTGGGTAGTGAGCCTGCCTATGAAGCCGATGGTCCTGGGTTCGATTCCCAGTCATATATTTATATGATGAGCACAGATATTTGTTCCTGAGTCATGGGTGTTTTCTATGTATTTAAGTATTTATATGTATCTATCTGTTATATATATCGTCGTCTAGTACCTACAACACAAGCCATATTGAGCTTACCGTAGGACTAGGTTGATTTGTGTCAGATTGTCCCGATATATTTATTTATTTATTTATTTCTAAGTCACTTTTTGACACCTGTTTTTTTTTTTTTTTTTTTTATGACATAGGCGGCAAACGAGCAGACGGATTGCCTGGTGTTAAGCAATTACTGTCGCCCATAGGCACCCGCAACACCAGGGGAGTCACAAGCGCGTTGCCGGCCTTTAAGGGGGGTTGGAGCTCTGGGAACCTTACTCACCATCACGAACACAACACTACATACCTGAAAGGTAGCAGTGCTATTATGGCTGTGGTCCTCTGTAAGGAGGAGGTACTTCCCCAGTTGGGCTGCCCCAGATTCAAGCGTGATGGTCAACGCTGTGCCCTACCTCTCATTGTTGGACGTAGTTTAAGGACATACCCGGGTACCTGTTGTTAAACAGAGACTTCCGCTTGTATTACAAGTTACAAGTGTTCGTGGAATAGGCCTCTGGCCAGTCGCATTACGGTATCGAATCCTTTTCGTATACGCTAACGTATAACACTATGGTACAGTCAGCAGCAGAACTTGCTCGGGCCAGGTGTTCAGAATGATTTTGACATTGTTATTCCGTTAACAATAAAGTCGTGTCAAGCTCGTTTTGAATTGAACATCTTGCCCGCTTAGCAACTTTTGCTGCTGACTGTACACAATTACAGAACCTTACTTCTAAACTCTGTATCTTTAGGTGTTTAAATAATAGTAAACAAAGTCTACCTTCAAATGGCTCCTTAAGCTCAGTTTTTTATACTAAAAGCCGGGTCGCTAAGTGACAGACCCAAGTGGTTTTGTATTTACAAATCGTTCGTTTTTTTTTTTTACTTTTATACTATGTCTGTGGAAAACAAGTATACGGCCCGCCTGATGTTAGGCAGTTACCGCAGCCTATGGACGCCTGCAACTCCAGAAGTATTTACTTTAGATCCAGAATATAATAAATAAATTAATATTTTGGGACAATCTTACACAAATCGACCTAGTCCTTGCGGACTACGCTTATGGTAAGCAATAAACGCAGTCCGACATGCTTTCGGCCAGTTTACTTACACAGACTTACTCTATTTCCAGGATGAACCGGGGCTCTCAGATCTAACCCCGGAGTCAAAAGCGAAGAGTTTCAAAGTTCAGCAGATTCTGTCTTCATACGAGGCGCTGGTCGCCTATCAGGTGCTGAAGTGGGACCGGAGCCCGAAAACTGCCACCACTGTGTTGAACCTGTTCAAGCAGTACACTCAGCTATTGGAGAGCACTAAGGTATAAGTGATAAACTTAACTGAAGGACCATGTCTGTGTAGTTGTGCAGATAATTAATATGGAACTAACTTCAACATTTGAATATAGAACGCCGACATGCGTGTACACACATTTTACTACATCTTTTGCCTGCCCATTGTCTGGATGGATGAAACTACTTTTATGAACATCTAATTTCTTATTTAATAGAAGTAATATCTGACATTATCTATGAACAGACAAACGTAACGTCGTAAGTGCCATTGACAATAAGGTCACTTTTTATAGATAACTAGCTTATCCTCGCGACTTCGTCGGCCAGCCATTCCCGTTTTAAAGTATGGTTGCGGAATAAAAATTATTCTATGTCTTGTCTCGTACCTCAAACTCTCCATACCAATTGGTTCAGGGGTTTAAGCGTGAAGAGGTAACAGACGGACCGAGAGAGTTACTTTCGCATTTATAATATTAGTATGGATGTCTCATATTTGTAAATATGACTAGCTTTCCCTCGCGACTTCGTCAGTTAGGCATGCCCGTCTTAAAGTATGGTTTGCGGAATAAAAATTATTCTATGTCTTTTCTCGTACCTCAAACTCTCTCCATTCCAAATTTCATCCCAATTGGTTCAGCGGTTCAAGCGTGACGAGGTATTACTTCGGAGGTAACACACAGACAGAGAGAGTATTAAGTATTACTATGTATATTTTCTCTGCCAGGCAACACCGAAGTTAGGCAAGAAGGGCAGTAAATCAACTCTCAATGAGACGCGAGAAACTGCCAAGTCACAGAAAAGTCAGAAATCGCAACCAGACAAAGAAAACAGACCACTAAAAGTGTCAAACTTGACCAAAGATAGGGGTGCGGCCTTCAAGACATTGCCCTGTGTCTGGGACCTGAAAATGTGTCTAAGAGTGATGGAGCTACTATATAGGTAAGTTTTATAATCATGTCACTGATTCGTCTCGAAGCATACCAGTGATGAGACTTATAACAACTAAATTCTGTCCTAGTCTTTTTGAACGGGATTAAAAGAGAAACACATTGTGGCTATTCCCCACAATCGAAATCGAATCGAATTCGAAATCGATTTAAAAAAGTGTGCACTTTGTGAGAAATAAATACAATACAGTGAAATTTTCAATATTAGTTGATTTTTAATATTAGTTAATTTTTAATATTAGATATCCTGTTAGTCAATAAAATAAATACAACACTATTAAGAGTTAATTGGAAGCCGTAACTTAGAAATCATATTCTATAGAGCCGATTTCATCCATAATTTGAATAAAAACATAAAAAAAAGATAAAAGATAAAAGATCTTTATTTTTCAATTTAGGCACATTACATGCACGTATGAACGTCAAAATAAAAAAAATCTACACCGGTTCAAACCCTACACCTCTGACCCGTGAAGATACCGGCAAGAAACGACCGCGGGACTTGTTTTTTCAATACAGTGATACATCAAATCTTAAAGTACTTACATAATGATGCGTAGTCCGATAAGAAAACATATCAAACAGTTTATTACAAGATATGAAAATACAAAAATATAAAAGTAAAAATAATAATGTATAAACAAATTCGACTTCACAAAATAGACATACTTTAATATGTTTTCTTATCTGAACTGTGTCATTTACATTATCTGGCAGTACATACAATTGTTGAATTCATTGCTAGGCGCTTTTGTTAGATTCTGGTTTGGGCCATGCATATTTGTCTGTCAAATAATCCTCTACTCTGTAATAGCCCTTAGACATCAAAGACTTTTTTAAGTAATTCTTAAGTACTGGGAAGGGTAATTTTATGGCATCATCAGGTAACTTGTTATATAAATGAATACATTGCCCAAAAAATGATTTATACACTTGACGCACACGACACTTTCTAATAGCAAGCTTATTCTTATTTCTAGTGTTATAGGTATGGATGTCACAATTTTTGGTCAACAACTGAAGGTTTTTAATAACGTACATAATATTTTCATATATATATTAACAAGCTACAGTTAATATATTAATTTATTTAAAAAGTTTTCTAACAGATCACATATTTTTACAAGCAACCCTTTAGTGATCACTTGTATATAGAACGAACACCGATAATAATTTGTTGATATAGGAACCCTAACTAGCACAAAATTTGCACCACGGATTCCTAGATTTGGTAATGTGCCTAAATTTTGAACAAAAATTTGTGACGTGTAGATTTTAATCAATAATACCGTTTATTCCCAGTGAGGATGTCTCATGGTGCACCCTGGAACAACGTAACCGGGTCCGCGGTTCGCGTGAGTTCCACCACTGGTCCCTGCGCTGTGTGCGCTCGGTGGTGGACGCCGCCGACAAGCACGGCGTCAAGCTCGTCGCCAACATCGCCGCGCTCGTGTACAAGCGGTGTCTCGCCAGGTAAAACAAATGAAAGAAAACAACTGAAAACACACACGAACTTTTTGCAGAACGCGAAGTGTCTGTTTGATGCTAGGAGGAATAATGACTGGAGAACGCATCCGCGTGCGCCAGTAAGGCACAAAGATATTCTGGCTTTTGTAGCCCAAAATGTAACAATTTACTATAGTTTTGCTTTACAGGACATTCTGTATAACAAACATATTACATTCTGTATTAACCTTTTGACCGCTTTTCCTCTCGCGTCTAAATGTGACGTGTACGCCATGGTATGACTTGTGAAGAACAAATATAAACCTTATCTGTCAACAGGACAATTGCTTTGACAGCGTCCGCCATAGCCACTTTAGTGGTCGGTGGCGTGGCAGGCACGACATCACGCGACCACTTTAGTGGTGCTTGGCGTTCAAAAGGTTAATTACAAACATATTCAATTCTGTATTAATTACCGCAACTTTGGTTGAAAACCCAAGAAAACTTCAATTGTATTTATTTGTTCCCCTCCAACTTTGACAGTTCTGAAGGTTCCAGTTTGGAGGGGAACAAAAATATGTGAGACTATGACAAGGACGGGTGAAAATAGCGCCGTCTCTGCCATACCTAAGGAAAGTTACATAAGACCATCCCTTTCGATCATGGTATTATTATTTACACGCTCCGTCTAGTTAAATGGTATGTCTATGGTTTGATGTAACTGGTGACCGAAGACGCCAGGTCTTCCTCGCACAACGTTATCAGCATTCCCATCCCACTCAAGGTCAAATATATTGATAAATCTAAAATGTCAAAATATATATACATGAACCTTGTTGTTTCAATATTAAGCGACCGGTCTGGCCTCGTGGGTACTAACCCTGCCTATGAAGCCGATGGTCCTGGGTTCGATTCCCAGTCGGGGCATTTATTTGTGTGATGAGCACAGATATTTGTTCCTGAGTCATGGGTGTTTTCTATGTATTTAAGTATTTATATGTATCTATCTATTATATATATCGTCGTCTAGTACCTACAACACAAGCCTTACTGAGCTTACCGTAGGACGGTCGATTTGTGTAAGATTGGCCCAAAATATTTATTTATTTTTTTATTTATTTTTTAAGCGAAGTAAGCTACATCGATATCGAGAGACAGTCGATAAAAAAACATTACCAAACACATGCGGGTTTATTTACTAGTAGTACCCTTATAGTACCCTTAACCAAATATATTTTTGTCTCTGTTTATCTCGGCAGGTTCCGTGACATGTGCGACTTTGACGACACGACGGCGCTGGGCTGCGTGGAGCTGTTCAGAGACTGCCTGGCGTTCATCCTGTCTCCCGACCACGGCTTCAAGACTGAGGGCTTCCTGTCGACTATCAGTAAGTTGTTTGTCTCACATCTGTCGTGACAACTGAGGAGTCTTATCAAAAAGGCTAATTATGTAAGCACGGGTTATTTTTCTAAGAAAACCATAGAAAAACAAGCCCTATTGACATAAAGAAATACCTTTTTGAAGACACTCCTCAACTGTGACTGATAACACGACGGTGTTATGCTGTGTTATTAAAAAAACCCTGTAAACTAACTAACTACGTACTGTTAGATTTTTCGTTTGAAATTCCACTGCATCAGTGCCAAACGCTTGTGTATATATTTATTAATATTATAGAGTTTTAAACACAAAACTATCGTGAGATTCAAACATATTAATTGTATAGAAGCGGGTAACTCACGTTTTATAAGTCGAATATTGCTCGACATGTTTCACTCCGTAACGAGGAGTTGACTATCCAAAATCTTGGTTAATTTAACCGTGCTTGTGGATGGTCAGTGCCTCCTAGGCGGAGAACTGTTTTGTGTGGTACTTACTTCAGTTTTTTGTGTGGACGGACCTTTACCAACTGACGTTGTAAGTGTAGTGTTTTGTGTGGACGGACCTTTACCAACTGACGTAGTAAGTGTAGTGTAGTGTGTAACCCGACTATTGACAATATTGCTGAAAATGAGGGTAGTTTCTCTACCAACTCATAATCATAACATAATCTTAGTACCAACTTAGATTACTATAACTACAAAGGCCCCTATGTTTCTGTTCACAGCTAATATGTCCGACGAGCAAGAATCGACATACATTGCAGCGATTTTAGAACACATATGCACAGCTCTCTCTCAGGTCGAAGAGGAAAGCGCGGAGGAAGAGAGAGACGGCGTTATCAAGAAGTTGGTGGCGACGTTGTGCCAATTGGCTACAGTGTTGTTAGAGGCTCCTGTGACCGCCTGCGAGAGATATACTGCAGTAAGTCGAATTAATTAATTAATTAATGCAAAAAAGGAGTCTATTGGTTCTTAAAGGGTAGGCAACGCGCATGTTACTCATATGGAGTTGCCGGAGTCCATAGGCTACAGTAACTGCTTACCATCAGGCGGGCCGTATGCTTGTTTGCCACCGACGTTGTATAAAAAAATCCTCTGTTATGTCATTGGCGTAGTAGAAATTTTCTGGAATGAAATGTTTGCAATTTCTATACATATAGGGTGAGAGTTGAGTCCGCCATATTAAAGGATAATCGTTCGTTGAATGTGAAACTCCCATGTACAGTCGTCATCAGATATTTCGGAGTTGTGGAGGTGGTCACAAATATCGGAACATGCACTTAGTGCCTTGACAATAGAGGCTTTGCTCCGAAATTTGTGACCACCTCCACAGCTCCTGTATATCTGCTTTATAGCTCCTATATATATATATATTACTAAGTGGGCCATGTGTTCAGAATGATCTTGACACGCTCTTATTCTCTTAACAATAAACTTAATAAACTTCTGCTGATGACTGTACCTACGTGGTGCAACTCACTTTTAACGCACAGAAATAAGACCTACGTTTGTGATGCGACAAATGGCCCTGCTCCATCACATCACATGACGACCGGTCTGGCCTAGTGGGTAGTGACCCTGCCTATGAAGCCGATGGTCCTGGGTTCGATTCCCAGTCAGATCATTTATTTGTGTGATGAGCACAGATATTTGTTCCCGAGTCATGGATGTTTTCTATGTATTTAAGTATTTATATGTATCTCGTCGTCTAGTACCTACAACACAAGCCTTACTGAGCTTACCGTAGGACTAGGTCGATTTGTATAAGATTGTCCCAAAATATTTAATTTAATTTAATCAGAGACGTCAAGTTTTTTTCCCACTCGTTCTTTACAAATCGTAAATATTATTGGGAATGGGTAGGTATAATATACAGTAGCTGCACTTTGAAGCAATTTTCCCTTTATTTCTGCAGTCAGGTAATAAAGGAAATTAGTGAAACGTAAATAAAAGTTAGGGTACCTAGTTAAAAAAATTCTATTTCACATAGAACGTAAATAATCAGATTTTCTGGAATTTGTATAAAAAAGCTTACCTGTGTTTGGTATAGGCACTGCTGAAGCTAGAAGACTACGTCCGTACCAGTAAACAAGATTGCCTGCCCCTCATTCCACCCCTACTGACGGCTGGGGCGCGCATCCAGCAGGAGGCACCCTTGCTGGACCAGCTGTTGGATAAGCTGGCCAGCGCGCTGGGGAGGATCGATGTAAGTGTTACAAACAGGAGCTCTATCTTACCTTATTGGGTCGTACAGAGGCGAGTCCTCTGAGCTGTATGATCAAAGTGAAATATGCAGTAGACACGAGTTCAGAATCAAAATGCAAATAAAACTAGATGAGATCATTTATTTATCGCTTAAATACAGAGTACACACTAACGGTAGTAGCGTTAATTTTTCCGCAATCAACGACTCGAAGAATTAAGCTTTGGTTTCCTAGGATAGGCATGCCGTCATTTAGCGGCCGACTCTATACATTGTTAATGCAAAAAGTATGGAAACGGCCGCTGCATGACTATACTATACTACAGCATTAGCGTTATATCCTAAAGGCGCGGAAGCCGTCATACAGCTTGCATCGACTGGTCTCGCGCACAAACACCGCTCCCAAATCTACCAAAATGTCGTTTGATTTGCACTACAACCTGTTTTCCATACTTGTAATAGGTGCGCCTGATTTTGGTAGATTATAAATACGTCTAAAACATTACATTTTTAGCTTGCCGCTTTCTAGAAGTGTATATATAGAGCGACGAAAATTGTTAGTATTTAGTAGAAAGAATGTTAATGAGATTCAAAAGTATATAAACGTTTATTGCGCGACTTTGAGTCTTTCGCGGAGCCTCTATAAATCCTTCTTTGGGTTCGATGTCTCGTTTCAAGGCCACCACTCCGGCGTATCATTGTAAGTGTATGTTTCTACCTAATTCGTTCACTTAGCGGTCTATGAAATAAAGCGACTCGTAAAAGTAGTCTTCGATGTGCTCTCACGGTAGATCACAACATTTTAAAAGCATAAAAGCATGCGATCTTCCGGTGACTTGACGAGACCCGGCAGAATTTCTTCATGTCATCGTCCGCAATATACGCTTTCATGTATTCTATTGGACCATTGTAAGTATTGTAACCTGCCAGATGAATGTTGTCAAGGATTTTAGTAGCGTTGAACATTTTTGAGAACCGATGTCACGGAATGATATAGGTAATACATGCACAATATATGTAGTATTATATGTTTTTCACGAACACGTCTAAACAGTCCGAATGAAGACTGCCGTCGTTGTTGAAAAATTTCAACTTCAGCCCCACCTCACGAGGCCGAGTACCGTCGTACTCTACTACCACGCTCATTTCGACATAGCCCGAAGCGAGGAACCAATAACGCATCGTATTCTCGAGAACTTTAAACGGGCCCTTGTTCGCGGCCGCCGTGAGACCGATGAAATTGAACAGATCTCGCGTCCCGCCGTTGGCGAAACCCACTATGTGGCTGACTTCTATGCCAGTGTACGCGTTGTCGTACATGTTACGCACGTTCGCTCTGGCGTCCGGAGGTATGTCGGCGGAAGTGCGAGTCATAGGGTCCAGGTATCTCAATGTCGCTCTCACTACAAGCGGTAACAGGACCGTCACTCCGTTGGCGTTCGTCTCGGTGGTGGTGGCCACGTAACTGTACGGCGAACCGGCGGGGAATTGCGTCTGGGTCCATAACCCGTTACGATGAACGCCCGGTGTGGTGGTCCTTCTTATTCTGTCCTCGACCTCACCGTCGCGCCCGTCGCGAAACCTCGGTCGACACGTAGGCGAGCAGTGCTCGTAGGAAAATATGCGATCGAGAGGTGATCGCTTACGTCTCTTTGTGGTTTTGTCATTCAGCACGTATGCGCAAGATTGCACGGGTATGCTAGCGGGCGGTATGCATTTTACTTGGTGGTTGTTGGGCATGACGCACCTGTTGTTAACGCATGGCGTATCGCATTTGTCGGCAGCATTCCAAAAACCGAGAACGGGCGCACCATAGGACGTGGTGCCCGGTTTTGGAATGACTGATGAACAATAGTCCCAATTCAGATCATTGTCGGTGTAGCACCATTCGTAGTCGTATCCACCGAACTTTCCGCAATTGCTGTGACACAGCTGCGCCGTGGTCGTGTGGTACTCGGGAACGCTCGCTAAATAGTCCACGGTGCATTTTTCCGCTTGCAAATAATGGTTCACGTAACACAGCCCCTCGTTCACTTCGCACGCGCTCAAGCATTCGCCGCCGCTTGTAGTACGAGACACTATATAGTACGATACGTCCACGCAATGCGCGACATTTAAAAATGTTGCGCAAAAAACGACAGTCCAGATCTTCATCGTGCGGGCGAATGCGATTGTGAGAATTCACAAACCCTGTGTCACGCGTTCGGCAGATGGCATAAATTGGTGATATGAGCGAGTTAATAAATGAACACAACTGATGACGAATCCGCACAATGTACTTGGTGCGCTGATATAGCGATGACGTGGCGTAGTCTCAGCGATCCGCTGATATTGGTGTGACGTCATATGTTCGTTGATGTTCAGGTAAGACTTTAGTAAAAGCGTTGACAACGCGCATCTGAATCCTCTAGAGTTGCAGTCGTCTATAGGCTACGGTAACTGGTTATCATGAGGCGGGCCGTATGCTTGCCGCCGTCGTGTATATATTATATATATATATATATATATATACGACACCCCTTCTTCCACGATCTGGTAGAGTCTCAACTACATTGTTGGCGAAATTTATCTTAGAGAGAGACGTGATGAGTTTTATGACACTATTTATTTGATATTAGATGACTTTTATGAACTAAAATAATGACTTTAGAAGCGAAATACTTTGAAATGTGACCGTTGTGACTGGGAGAATAATTTTCTGGGCTCGATCGGCCGTTCTGTCGTATATCTGCATAGTAGGTATGTACATAAGATTCTCCCTAATTCTTCACTTGGTTATGGATTATATGTCAGTCATACATGATACACGTCTTTTATTGCTAAAATACATGGTACTGTATTCTCACACCCATATTTACGCAACGGAGGATGAGATTTCCTCGTAATACTAGCTGTAATCGCGTATCCTACCAAGATGTCGTATTTTATATAATTCTTGTTTGATTTCGTTAGGAATTGTACAATTTCCCGTCCTATTTTATTTAATTTTTCAACGACAGTAGCTTACAACGGCACCAAATTGTATAATTTATCAAGCTTCGATGAGCGGTGATGTCAGAGGCTCTAGTGTAAGTTCCCTTTGACGTAAAAAACGTCTCCAACGCGTAAGTGATAAATGTTACTTATATGGGTAACTTTAACGCGATGGTAAAGTAACGTAACTTTACGTCACGAACGCGTTTGCGTTTCCCATATAAATAACATTATCACTTACGCGTTCATAAACGTTTTTGTACGTCAAAAGTAACTTACACTACAGCTTCTGGGCTCAGATGTGTGACGTTTCCTTTTCGTCGTAAATTAATGGTACGGACTGGAGATCGTACACGAGGGATACTTGTTTAAATGTCCATGTTTGCGTTATGATCGCTCTCTGGTACAGTCAGCATCATATAGTTTGTTGCAGTCAGCATGGCCAAGTATATCGTAACACATCCTTAATGCTATATAAATAAAGATCTTTATCGATATACAATTTGGCCACTTTGGTTGCCACTGACTATTTGACGCGCAATGAATTTAAGTTCACGTCTTTGAACTACTGTAGCACATTTTTCTGAAAACTCCCAAATAATGGCACAGGAAGAAGATACATCAGCCGGCGGAGAAGACTCGCCCCACTTCCCGGCGGTGGACTGCCGCACGGGGCACGGCGCGCTGGCGCACGTGTGTGCGCAGCTGACGGCGCGCGCGGCGGCGGCCGAGCTGCTGCTGCAGCGTGCGCGGGACCTGGACGCCGCGCTGCCGCGGGCCGCGCGGGGACAGGCGCAGGGCCTGGAGAGAGGTGAGGCCACACATACGGCGGCGGCCGAGCTGCTGCTGCAGCGTGCGCGGGACCTGGACGCCGCGCTGCCGCGGGCCGCGCGGGGACAGGCGCAGGGCCTGGAGAGAGGTGAGGCCACACATACGGCGGCGGCCGAGCTGCTGCTGCAGCGTGCGCGGGACCTGGACGCCGCGCTGCCGCGGGCCGCGCGGGGGCAGGCGCAGGGCCTGGAGAGGTGAGGCCACACATACGGCGGCGGCCGAGCTGCTGCTGCAGCGTGCGCGGGACCTGGACGCCGCGCTGCCGCGGGCCGCGCGGGGACAGGCGCAGGGCCTGGAGAGAGGTGAGGCCACACATACGGCGGCGGCCGAGCTGCTGCTGCAGCGTGCGCGGGACCTGGACGCCGCGCTGCCGCGGGCCGCGCGGGGGCAGGCGCAGGGCCTGGAGAGAGGTGAGGCCATACATACGGCGGCGGCCGAGCTGCTGCTGCAGCGTGCGCGGGACCTGGACGCCGCGCTGCCGCGGGCCGCGCGGGGGCAGGCGCAGGGCCTGGAGAGAGGTGAGGCCATACATACGGCGGCGGCCGAGCTGCTGCTGCAGCGTGCGCGGGACCTGGACGCCGCGCTGCCGCGGGCCGCGCGGGGACAGGCGCAGGGCCTGGAGAGAGGTGAGGCCATACATACGGCGGCGGCCGAGCTGCTGCTGCAGCGTGCGCGGGACCTGGACGCCGCGCTGCCGCGGGCCGCGCGGGGGCAGGCGCAGGGCCTGGAGAGAGGTGAGGCCATACATACGGCGGCGGCCGAGCTGCTGCTGCAGCGTGCGCGGGACCTGGACGCCGCGCTGTCGCGGGCCGCGCGGGGGCAGGCGCAGGGCCTGGAGAGAGGTGAGGCCATACATACGGCGGCGGCCGAGCTGCTGCTGCAGCGTGCGCGGGACCTGGACGCCGCGCTGCCGCGGGCCGCGCGGGGGCAGGCGCAGGGCCTGGAGAGAGGTGAGGCCATACATACGGCGGCGGCCGAGCTGCTGCTGCAGCGTGCGCGGGACCTGGACGCCGCGCTGCCGCGGGCCGCGCGGGGACAGGCGCAGGGCCTGGAGAGAGGTGAGGCCATACATACGGCGGCGGCCGAGCTGCTGCTGCAGCGTGCGCGGGACCTGGACGCCGCGCTGTCGCGGGCCGCGCGGGGGCAGGCGCAGGGCTTGGAGAGGGGTGAGACCACGGAATCATTCCTGAATCAGAGGAGTAGGTTGTAACGTCCGGAAATTATGCGTTTGACCTTTTCGACACCTTGGTGATATTCGGTGATCCTAACGCTGCCTATTTTAAATACTCAGGTAAAAATTGCCTTTACTCTCCGAGGCACACACGATTTTTTTTTCTTCGCATTAGCGAAGGAAAATTTACGTACCTAGCCTTTTTGTGTATGCTTGTTGTTTTTTTTCTGTTCTGATTGATGGGATTGAAGGTCTCAGACCCCCTCCCCCATCTTTATCAAACGATCAGATGAATTTGCGCCTATTTTACTTGTGTTTGCATTAGCTAGCATGAAACAGACCCTTGATATCGCCGACGTCTTCTGGGAGTCTCCTCGCTGATCCGAGGTGAAATAAAATGTGCATCGCAGAAATAATAACAGTACCTGTCTCATTTTATTTAAGAAAACTTTAAGAAATTACGACGTCAGGAGTTGTAACACTCGACAATCTGCTAATGAAAGCATAAGTTTCTTTTATACAGTTTTATATATATACCTACAGTGCTTCTGTAGCTTGTCATAGCAACTTTATGCATCGTCCACAGAACTGCAAGAAGTGTACTCGGCTGTGATCGTCCAGCTGTGCCAGCTGACGGCCTGGACGCGGGCGGCCAGCTCCCTGCGCAGCACGGCGCACAGCAGCTCGCGCGTGCTGGCGGCGCTGGCGCGGCTGTACGCGCTGCTGGCCGCGCTGGTGCGGCAGCTCACCCCCGTCACCCTCAACATGAACATCAGGAGGTAATCGTTAAATCGTTAGTCGGAGGTAAACTTCGCAGGAGGACCTAACTGAGAGTGGTTACAACCACCAAAAAATATTTTTTATTTTTATTGATCGCTAATAAAAAATATTTTTTGGTGTTTGTAACCACTCTTAGTTAGGTCCTCCTGCAAAGTTAAGGTAAATAGGCACTACCTATTCCGAGGTCTGGTAATCGTGGATTCCATTTATTGCTCTGGGGAATACGAAACTTAAGTGGCAGTGGGCAGGGTACACAGAAGAGCGGATGGCCGATACTCGATTGGCGAACCGTCGGGCGAACCCGTTAGAGGCAAACAGGGAAATAACGGTTGTTTTGGAGATCCTTGGGGGAGGCTTATGTCCAGTAGTGGTCGTCTGAAATGATGATGATGACATGCGTTTATCGAAAATTCAAGCTTTATATTCGGTATTAGGTGCCGCAGCCCCATCTAGGAAGTGGAGTTAGACAGTATCAAATGCCAGGACAACATGTAGAGACTGTGAAGGTACAGTCGCCATCAGATATATCGGAGCTGTGGAGGTGGCCACAAATATCTGAACAACGCCTCTGTCAAGGCGGTAAAGTGCATGTTCCGATATTTTTGACCACCTATGATGAGCGGGGAGAATAGACATTCTTAATCGGGGTAGTCTATGATCCTCACTGATCAGAACTTTAATGTAAAATAGTACATTACATCAGAGGCCGGGAAAATGATGATTTTCGGTCAAGTGGGTATATAGTGTACGGATAGTGATACGAGGCCGGGAATCCGTATTCACGACGAGGCATGTATAGTGCTTTGCTCACCATTCAATGAAATAAAAGAAATACTTCAAAAAATTAAATTTGTAAAATCACAACTAACAATGAAATCGAAATGTATTAAAAATTAACATCAGCTGTTTGCTATGACACCCGCCTTCTTTGCCGGTTTAGAAAACGTTACTTTGCAGGCCTGCGAAGTTATGTGAAATTCCATTTCCGTCCCCTTCAGTTGCCGCGCCCAAAAACTATACTTACGAGTCTATTATAAGGAATGTAAAGACAATATTTCATTGCATGTTTGAGAAAAACTATGTTTTCCAGCGTGGAACGGCTTCTGAAGCTGTGCGGGAAGAAGCTGTCGTCGACGGTGGACAACCTCGTGATATTCCTGGAAGCGTCCAGCACGAAGGCGCGCGACACCAAGTTGGTGCCGCGCGTCGTGTTCGAGGCGGAGCGCTTCGGTCGCCAGGTGGCGCTACTGGCCGCCAGCACCAAGGTATTTAACTGGTGTAACTTCTGACAGCTCTAGCTTGTGACTAGTACAGGAGTTGAGGTTATCAAATACCGTTCGTTTCTTTTCACCACGACCACATAAAATACTCATTTTTACATTTATACGTACAGTCAGCAGCAGAAGTGGCGACACATCTCTATTGTCAAGAGAATAAGAACGCGTGTAGGTCATTTTGAACACTTCGAACGCTTAACCAGTTTTGCTGCTGACTGTACTGTACTCAAGAAGTTAATAATAGTTATGAAATTAAAGAACTGAAGCGGATTATATCGCGTTTAAACTTCATCCCGACGTTTCGACCTTTTAGCAGCGTTCGTGGTCATCGGGTAGACTGAGGAAAATATTAATTTACCTCCATCCAAAAATTACAATATGCTAACCTACCCACTTTTTTTTTTCTTAGCCTATGAGTGTATCCCACTGCTGGGCAAAGGCCTCTCCCCTTGTTTGCCATGACCCCCGATCCGCTGTTTCTGAGGGTCAGTTCCCGTCAAAACCACATATAAATTATTAAGTGCTTGCACATGATCATTGCATTAATTGCACATGCCAGATGAGCTTATACAACCAAAAAAGTCAAAAAATTATAAACTACTAAGTACAATGTCCACACTGTCCAACTTTCTTGCTTGCTGATTTGTTAAATGAACTATGGAATCCCAAGTTGGTGGTACAGAAAAAACAATTCTTTATCGATTACCACGAACGCTGCTAAAGGGTTCGAAACGTCGGGATGAAGTTTAAATTAGTATACGCCATATAATCCGTTTTAGTTGTTTTATTTCATGAGTAATTATCTAAGCAACCGAAGACAATATTTTATAGTATTTACTGAAAAGTAAGTTCTATTAGTCTAGTGCCTACGCTAATTCCTAGGATTAGTTCCCAAGCGGACCCTAGGCTCGCTTGAGCCGTGGCTAAATGCCGTGACAAGGCGAGGTAGATAATGTAAGTTATTATTAGGTAGATTAAATACTAAATTAGACATTAGGTTTTTCCATTTTTAGTTCTAGGTATAATATTTATTATTTCTTATGCTGACACATGTTGCGGAATTTTTAGATACCACAATACTCAAACCACAGATAGGATTAACGGAATTGTCAAATCATATTCAATTGCGGCCATTGTATTTTCAATTACTAATATTAGTATTTCCGGCTCTTAGTATTTTATTAGTAATGGAAAAACCAAAGCAAACAATACATAATATATATACATTTTATTCTTGTTAAACCTAACTAGCAGGGGGCATGACATGACGATACGGATCTCACGTACATGGATTGTTGAGCCACTTACAAATGCTCGTAACTTAGCCTTGTAATACCGATGTACATTTTTTAAAAATATGACACCGTTTTTGTTTTAGTTGCACATAAAATATGCTAGATGTCGCTAATGTGTTTGCCAGGATGCAGGGAACGCGGTATTGTATATGTTTCTTGGTTCCCAGGTGAACCTGATGCAGTACCTGCCGATGGGGACGGCGCGCGACTTTAGGATCCGCGCGCCGGTGATTGAGGAGATGCTCAAGGACACGGAGATTGAAGAGCCTGGTGAGTCTACCGTCTACTGTCAACCTTCGTGTCTGGGTCACGGGCTTCGTACCCTGTCACCGGAGCTCAGCACAGTTGAGATCAGTTTACAGAATTTGTATGACAGGGACATACCTGATTAGGTTGAATGTCAATTGCCTACGCGATATTTTTTTGTAGATTATGTCGTTTCTGTTTATGGTGAGGATAAAATGTGATGTGAAATACAAAGAGATGGTGAAGTACAGTCAAGTGTAAAAATTCGTTCACTGCCAAAGTTTAAAAAATATGTACCGAGCAACTCTATTGTACAGTAAATAAGGTTGTAGGACGTATTTATGAAAGGATTCTTTCGGTACGTATTTTTGCAATTGACTGTACCTAGAACCTAAGTTTTTTAAAAGACGAATTATAATTTTATGAACCGAGCACCAAATCTTAGTATTTATATAAATAATGTACTTAATCATGTCACAATACTGACATAGTTAATTTTTCTCAAGTGACACAAGTTAATTTTTCTTCAGTGACAAGTCAAGCCAGGGATAGGCTAAGGGAGAAATGTCCGGCGACAATTGTCGGCGAGATATAAAACGAACTCGACCGACAAGTCCGGCGACTTCGCCAGACACTTGCAGGCATAGTCATGGCCATACATCGTTATCGCGGGAGCGAATTCGATTTGACAGTTCTGAAAGATTATAAAAAACAATCAAAAACAGAAATGACATTCGTGTAGAGAACGTTTATACATACGACTTTAAAAATGTATAATTATTTTATAGAATATCAATTTTAAAAACGCACCCATTACAACAGTGGCAGTCGAAAGATCATTTAGCCAGTTAAAATGGATATTTACTGCACGACGCCGTAGATTATTAGTAGATAATTTTTAGAAACAGAGAAATTTTTTGTCATATATTACGAAAATCACTTAAGATCAACAAAAAGTAAATAAAGTCGTATTAAATTAAAACATTTATATTTATTTAAGTTGATATGTCAATTTCAGGTATTTTTTTACTAACAGAGTGTAAAGCAAGATTTATTAACATTATGCAGCAAAAACTTCGTGCTAGTTATGATGAACTTCTTGGAGGCTTATAATGTGTAGGCAGAAAAGTCTGTTTTTCCTAAATGGACAGTCTGTTTTACTACTTCTACAACAAATTTATATTTGCTCCCGCGATAACGATGTATGGTCATGGCTTGTCGGGCGATGTCTGGCTACGTCAATCTATGTCACCCGACGTCGCTGGCGATACGGGTTGCAGGACATTTGTTCCCTAGTCTATCACTGGCTTCAGACTATTTAGGGACATTTTTTCTGCAAACTTTACTTACTACAAATTTATAAATAAAACGTTAATTAAAAAAAGAAAATGTAGAAGCAGATGAAGAACCCGTTGAAGAGGTGTCGCCAGCCGCGAGCGACGACGAGGGCGCCGACAAGGGGCCGCCGAGCAAGAGGCGACGTTCGTGAACCAGGGAAGAACAATTGTATTAATAAAACATTTTACTGAAAACTTCCATTGTTTTTACGTTCAGCCCCGATGACATGTTTGTCTTATTAAACCATCTCTCTAAAGATGGTTGTCCTATGCCGGTATCACGTAAGTGTGAATATAATTTTACCAGCGACACAAGAGTTGTGCTAAAAAACGTTACTAACATTTCAGCGCTATGCAGTCCACTGCTGGACATAGGCCTCCCACAAATATGACTTGTATCATCTTGGGGGTAGTTGCCATAGTCGCCACGGTAGGCAGGCAGGTTGTCGACCGCAGTTGCTGTAGATTGGGTTACCACTGACGCTGCTGCCTGTCCGTAGGATTTTTCCCTTTGTCGCCTCTTATGACACCGGGGGAGATGGGGTGTTGCTATTCTAGTGAGCCGATAAAAAAAACGTTACTCGCAACTGACAAGTAAAGCACCCGGTTATGATGGAACGGCACGCGTATGCGATCTATTAACGGTTTTAGGCATTATTTTATTGGCCATACACTAATCATCAAAGTAGCGAAGTCAAATAAATAAATAAATATTTCAGGACAATCTGACACAAATCGACCTAGTCCTACGGTAAGCTCAGTAAGGCTTGTGTTGTAGGTACTAGACGACGATATATATAATAGATAGATACATATAAATACTTAAATACATAGAAAACACCCATAACTCAGGAACAAATATCTGTGCTCAGCAGACAAATAAATGCCCTGACTGGGAATCGAACCCAGGACCATCAGCTTCATAGGCAGGGTCACTACCCACTAGGCCAGACCGGTCGTCAAATATCACTTGAATTCTATTGTAACAACACTTTTATTATTAAGGATAAATCTTTTCATCTCACTAGCTCGGAAATAACTGTTTTGTTCTTTAAAAAGAAAAAGCAAAGTAACAGTTTATTCACAAGAGTGCAAAGTAATTTCATAGAAATGATTTATTATTAATCAGGTGTTTTTTTATATTATCTGGTCGGACATTCTTTTATTTAATGTTTTTGAATGGTGAACGATGGATGCCAATAATTTTTTTTTAAATAAAAAATGTTTAAGAGTAAAATTTATCCTCGCGGCAGTGAAGTGAAAAATTATGTGTTTCACTCGGTAACAAAGTGTGTTCCCCTTTCGTGCTTTGAGACTCCCGATGCCCCACTCACTATGCCCGTGGTTCAATTTTAGAATCTTCCTCTAGCTCGGTTTTCAATATTAGCACGAGAAGGCGAAGTGTTGGAGCGCTTTATTGTAAAAAATAACTACACTACGTCTTCCGACACGTGGTCGCCACTCAAGAACCTTTCTGCACCATCGCCCATTGGTTCTTCGAACAATGTGCCTTGCCATGGCCTTACTAGTTGGTTTGAAATGAAAACAAACACCATCAAATCTATTCTTTATTCTTTAATTTTGTCACAAAAATGAAGACATAAGGCACTTTTAATTATATTATGACTTATAATATAAGATACATTAAATACACATACAAGCATATTTAAATCTTCCTTCGTTGACTGGGATGCAGCCGTACCCATAGCCATGTTTGGCACAGTACTCCTGGCACGCCCGACCACACTGCAAAGCATCAGTACCGATGGCTGCGCTGCCAACGATAAACACTGCCAGTGCTAAACCGATGAAAAACAGCTTCATTTTTTTTATAAACTTCAACGGCCGAGACTTGAGTTACGATGTCCGCTAGCCACTAATTCTCCAGGATTCTTGATAACGCAGAGCTAGTGCAGATACTGACTGCACGTGTAATATGAATTATCGGCTCTGAATACAACTTTTTTTATATACAAGACTGACCAGCGTTTGACCTCATCAACCGTCTTTCAAAACGTACACAGGCCTAATGCGTGAAGTTTGGGTGTCTCCCGTTTTTATGGTCGCGTCCTGGCCTGGTACCGAAGTTCGTATATTTCCAGCATCTCTCTTTTACTCCAATTAGGACGTCGTGAGAGTGACAGAGAATTGCGTTGCTGGAGTTCCCAATCGGCTAGTGGGCCAATTTATTGAATTAACTCTGCCCAGCGAATCGTGATTCATGTTATGAACCGGTGCGAATATTTTGAGCATGATGATTTTTAGAGTTCCGTACTCATCATCATCATCATGTCAGCCGAAAGAAGTCCACTGCTGGACATAGGCCTCCTCCAGAACGACCCAAGAAGACCGACCTGCGCCTTCCATATCCAGGCTGCATCCCGCGACTCTAACTAGGTCGTCGATTCACCTTGTGGGAGGCCTACTTACGCTGCGTCTTCCAGTTAGTGGTCGCCACTCCAGAACCTTTCCGCTCCACCGGCCATCGGCGCTGCGAGTAATGTGTCCCGCCCACTGCCACTTAAGTTCGGCGATTCGGAGGGCTATATCGGTAACTTTGGTTCTACTGCGGATGAAATCATTCCTGATGCGATCACGCAGGGACACTCCCAACATAGCCCTCTCCATTGCTCTTTGGGTGACTTTGAGCCTCCTTATGAGTCCCATAGTAAGCGACCACGTTTCAGCACCATAAGTCATCACTGGCAACACGCACTGGTCGAAGACCTTCGTTTTGATTTTTTGTTCGTTCCGTACTTAACTACCGCTAATACTATCAAATTAAAGAACCCTTCTAGTTTCACCATATTTGCCTGTCCGCAGTTAATAGTGAATATACTATTAATTTGTTGTTGTTATTCTGTCCTATCAGGGGACAACTGAAGCGTACTTTGTTACAAGAAATGTGGCCCAGCGTACTACTGACGCGCTTGGTAGGTGACCCGTTATGGAAGAGACATATCGCTACCATAAATATGCATGTTTTGTGTGTTTATATACAATTAAACTGTGGTTTGAAGAGTGACCCAGAGGAATCTAACCATGGCAACGAGGGACAAATAATAATTGATTGAGCCAATAAATCAAGTGAAGGAAAACTCAACGTCGTGTCGTATCAGGCTGTCAAGGAGAAAGCAGAGGACGAGCAATTTCCATGTGTGCCGACATGGAAATTGCTCCACCGACAAGATTCTAACTCTTAAATATATGATGATGATGAGCCAATAAATAAAAAAAATAAAAATTGTGTATTTAGAAACGGTATACAAGATGTATAATTTATTAGTTGATTCAATTAGGTACTTCACGCCTATGTTTCAAACAGACAGATAGACAGACATGGCGAAACTATTGACATCAAGTAAAAAACGTGCAACCGATGCAGTTTGTAATTATTAATATCTCAGAAAACTGACATAATTTTTCTACAAGTCCCGCTAATTGGGTGCACATTTCTCTGAAAAGTCCCAATAACAAAAATAAAGCAAGCATTTCAATTAGTTCCTCGTTGCTCCGTCTTCGTAAACAGGCCGTGATACAGAAATTCAAGGACGAAAAACGTTCTTAGGGCGTAAATAGCGGTTCTGGGAAATTTCATCAGCTTGTTTATACTGTTTATTTTGATCGGATGGTCGTTACTGCGACAATGGCACGTTCTGTATTTATGTATCGCTTACAGACATATTTAATTATTTTATTTAGGGTTCCGTAGTCAACAGAATCCTAATAGTTTCGTCATGTCTGTACGAAATCTGTAAATTTGCTATGAATATATATGTTGACGACCGGTCTGGTCTAGTGGGTAGTGACTCTAACCTATGAAGCCGATGGTCCTGGGTTCGAATCCCAGTCAGGGCATTTATTTGTGTGATGAGCACAGATATTTGTTCCAGAGTCATTGGTGTTTTTTATGTATTTAATTATTTATATGTATCTTTCAATTACTTATATTTATAATAGTAACACATATTGAAATCTTTACAATGATTAATTAAAATTACTTAATCTAAATTATACTAAACTAAGAACTATAACACCTAAATTAAGAATTCCCCCCGTGGCAATGTTATAAATCAATTACGAGATGGTGAAATAAATATTTCAACAAAAAACTCGCTGCGCTCGTGATGCAATATTTTATAGCATCCTACTGCGAACCAGGTACAGCCTCCGGATTTAATTGTAGAGCCACTTACGGTTCAATTTCTTTTCTTTTGTTTAATACTTACTCTATGAAATGCCTAATGTAAATTGAACTCTAAATGGCTCAACAATTAAAGTCCTTGACCTGTCCTACTAATCTTATTATGTAACCTTAATGTTCCAATAAACTATTTTGAAACACAAAACTATTGAGATTCAACCACGTTGACTGTTGGCACGTTTAATATTGGACTTATAAAACGCGAGTTACCCGATTCAATACAATTGATATATCTACAGGAATTGAACATATAACTCTCATGTATAAGAGAGTAGAGACTCCACGATCCCGCAGTCAAACCGTGTAAACTGTGGGACTTTGTTACTGTGTAGGCTGTAACTTTATTTTATGTTAATAAATATATAATAAAAATAAAAAAGTCTTTATGTCTCCTTATGACTAATTTGTGAAACCCGAAGGACTTGCCTCACCGACGATCCCCATTCGTAGAATCCCAGCTGCCGCGTCGCACGGTCGACCCACGTCAAATTGAATAAGCCGCTATTACAATCGAATGCCGAGAGCGAGAGAATATCGATACCTAAACACAAAAAAACCCCGTAGATGGTTCTGGAATAAACTAAAGCCATATCTTTTGATATATTAAATCCATATATTTATATAGACTTGGCTAGAAGTATTCAGTACCCATGCTTTATACGTACATGAAAAATCGATATTTTAGTGTAGCTATTTACATGTTTTCTAATGACATAATAATTAATTTAATCAGATTAGGTATTGTTCGTTGCGGTGACTGGTGATTGCATAGAAAATTTGCACTGTCACTTCGTTATAGATTAAATTTTTGGTGCTTTTTGTTTTC
Organism: Grapholita molesta; assembly: GCA_022674325.2. Taxonomy (NCBI): domain Eukaryota; kingdom Metazoa; phylum Arthropoda; class Insecta; order Lepidoptera; family Tortricidae; genus Grapholita; species Grapholita molesta. The sequence goes on from CP053127.2 coordinate 2,568,271, forward strand.
TTATGTAACACGTACCACTTTTATCTATTATCAAATTCTTTTGTTGTGTACATATGTATATTAAGGTTTGAAATATCAGAAAATTGTTGACAGAAGACATGTTTTTTAGAGTTGGAAGAAAGAATATGTGTGCTGTACTTTGGACCAAGGCAGTAGATACACTTATGTTTGTGATATAAAGTATTTTAGATGGTCAGATTACGTTAAAATAATCCAAAACAATGTAATAAAATGAAACAAGCTTGTTTTCATTTTATCCGTGTTCGTTCTTAGACCAAACTTAGCCAAATTATGGCAAATGTCCATGTTATTAACGAATATATTTTCCTAGGACAAGTAGTCCAATGACGCGAATCCAACTCGGTTAGGCCGCGTTCGGGAAGCTGCATCATATACTCAATATTCCTCAGTGGCTGAAGACGAAAGTCTTGGAACAGTGCATGTTTCATGTTCTGAAACATGGTCGTTCACAATGGGACTCATCAGGCGGCTCAGAGTAGCTCAGCCTGGAATGGAAAGAGCTATGCTCGGAGCATCTACCTACGTAATAGAATCAGAAATCATAATATCCGTAGAAGAACTAAAGTAACTGATGTAGCTCACAGAATTTAACTGTTAATGGACACGTATATTGTGATATAGATATATCATAAAAATTCAACCATATTAGGCTAGCAGGCCACGTTACACTGGCGCTGAGACATCGTCGCTCGGCGCGCGCGCAGCAATTGCGGTATAAAACCCGCATGCTTGTTGACGAAAATACATAGATAATAGACTACTGTTTTTTGGACACGCTACCGTCATCCGTCATTGCGTATTAATTATTTATAACTTTGAATTTGATTTATTCGAATTTAAACATTTTACTATTGTAATCGTCCGGATGCTTAGAAACTGTCCCAATATACATTCATCTTCCAAATTAAATCATTATTAATAAAGGTGACAGAGAGATGTCATCTATCCACTATCAGTTAAATACGTTTTCTTCGAAATCTATTTTATTACAGCGATGTTTTTGTTTACTATGTACTTATATCGTTTTAAATGTTATTCTCAGATTAACTACCGAATAAAAATTAAAACAAACTTTTTATCAGTAAAATATATTACTATAAGTATATTATAAAATATAAATCAGGCATTCCAGTTGTGCATAGAATGTCCGCATTACTTTTTTTAGATTCATTCATTAAGAACATGTGTCAAGGAACCAAAACCATTATATATTTTTTGTACGATTTTATGGGAATTAAATTAAAAATAGTACATTACTGCAGAAGCCGTGAAGTAAGGGATGTAAGGACGAGATTGCGGTAGACGGCCGAGTCGGAGACGAGGCCGGATAAATTGAGTACTTTAATCCCTGTTCAGGCCGAAGCCTGTATAGTGCTTTTCTCAAACATTTCAAGCAAATAATAAAATTAAAATAACAACAAAGCAATCAAGTAAATAACAGTGAATTGCCGCCTTTTTATTTTTAATACAAAAAAAAAACAAATTCGACAAAGCTATTCGTACACCTTTTTTAACTGCTTATAATAATATCTATGGTTCGTAGATTTCGTTTTTTTTTTAATGAATTGACGTTGGAAAAAGCTATTCCAGCATCACGTTTAACCGATTATAATAATACCAATTATGCTTTCAAAGAGATTGTAACTTGGATGTATGTATTTTTTCCTTCGTCAGTCTAATCTTAGTTGGCAAATTTAAAAAGTTAGAGCTGCGGACAATAATGTGCTTTTCATACTATCTCCATACATTTATTCACGGCCTAGTCCATAAATGTGCAACTTCTTGGCATCATTTCGTGCCATTAACGCATCCATTTCGTAGTATGTTTGAGAAAAAATATTTAATGTTTGCAATGATTAACACGATTATAAAGTCGTATGTATACCTAGTTCAATAAGTTTGTTATTAGATATAAATTATTTCTCAATACGTAATATTTTCATAAGTACCAACAAGTGAAAATACTCGTAAATTGACAGCAGTAAGGTCAATGTGGGTAAGACCGTCTATCTGGAATGACCGTTTACCAAACAATTACCTACATTATCTCATAGGTATTTAGTGTTATATGACGGACTTCCCTTAAAAATATAGTATGCCTTACCCAAATTGACCTTACGTATATTGTGGTCTGACCACGCCCTGAACCTAACTAACCTGAAGCTATAATAAATACAAATAACATGTAGAGCACTACTTCGTGTACTGTATAATTAGCTTCATGTTTAGTAGGTAAAGATTCAGAGGAATCCCAAAAGACGGTGAAGTGAAATAATGAGAATATTTCATTCTCCTATTTAGGTCTTCTTTATATATTCTGCATCTTTCAATTTAGAGCGGATTACTCTATAGGTATGAGTACATTATAAGATTTATAAGGCAGTGCACCGCTCGGAGTCTTTTCTTGAAAAGTTAATTATAAAGACAATATTGTATTTTTATTATTTATTTTACATACCTACTTCTCTTTAGGTGTAAGTCAATGTGGGCAAGACCGGCATACTAAATTTTTAAGGGAAGTCCGTCATATGACACTTAATACCTATGAGATAAAGTAGGAAATTGGTTGGTAGACGGTCTTTCCAGATAGACGGTCTTACCCACATTGACTTAATATAAATTCTGCTAAGCAAACATTTTAATCTTATATTTATTATAACAATGCAAACTTAAAACTTGTCACACAGGAGATAAGTGGATACCTAAATCGAAATAACGACGAACGAAACAGAACAGCAAACTTTGCAACTGAATGAAACACATTTTTTTATCACGAGGAAAATGTTACAAATTTAATCTTAATTATCAACTCTTTATCATTCAAAATCATCGTATAAAACTCCATCCAACCTGCTAACACATTCAAAATTTGCATTGAGCTGTGAATAAAACGTAGTTTTGCTAGTTGTTTTTAAAGAATAAATTAGGTCTTTCCGAGCTAGCTAAGTCAAAACAAAATTATAATATGCAAGCTGATTGTGCGACGGCCAAGTCTGCCCCAATTACAATTTGTTAGTCACTTTTTCGCTTTCAAACCAACGCCACTTCAACGACATCCACATTTCGTAACTATCATATCTTTAACTACATCATAAATTATGTTATAATCTTTATCGAAATACAATACAGATATAGGCTTAAACTCCGTGGGGACACAGCAGGGCTTCGGCGCTTCGAGAAGTTTCTCCAGACGAACGCGCGCGAGTATGGTAGCATACGGGGTGCGGTCTGATGCTGGGCAGGAGCCCGAGCAGTAGCCGGCGTCGTACATCTTCGGAGCGATGACGCCACTGTCCCAGCTGTCAGCGAGGCTCACGTTCAACGATCGTCGTTGGCAGGCGTCGGAGACTAATGTGGTTGTATGGAAGGGGAGGAAGTCCGGCGGCGTTGGAAGGTGGACGGATTTGACCTGGTAATCATGAGAAATGGTCAGGAGAGATAGTGCGGTTATGGCTAGGGTTGCCAACTTCAGAGATTCGCGGTACATGTACGATCACATTACGGGACCAGGCTTAGAACCGCGGGATACCTATACGCGGCCACTTTCACTGAATGTATGAGAGAGAAATGAAAAGAATCCTATGACAGGTTAACAATATTAAAAGTGTGTTAAAAATACGAGAAATGAAAAAAATATCAAAATCTATTAATGACATGTAACAAGTTCTCACATCAACAAAATTATTGTAACATGCAAATCAACGCTCGTTTTGGTGCTGATAATCTAGTCTAGTCTGAAAACGGGACAATCGGCGTCCCGCGTGGACCCCTTGCGGGACGCATGCTCTAGGGCCCCAGAAACGGGACGTCCCGCGTATAGCGGGACGGTTGGTAACCCTAGTTATGGCTTATCGATGTGAAAGTGACTTACGTTATCCAACGCCGGCGGTGCAGCCGCGGCGAGCACGCACAGCGCGGCCACTGCGCACAAAACACGCATCTTCGGAGTTTGAAGACGGAGCGGAGGAAACACCGTGTGCGCCACCTTAATATCAAGATTGGGCAAACCCCTTTATAAATAATGTTTTTACAAAAAACTGTAGGTACTTAAGTTAACTTATTTTTCATGATTTTGGTTATTCCTTACTAACGGCAATTTGATTAGTAAATTATATAAGTAAACCTTACACATAATATTGAAGTTAAATAAATAAATATTACAGGACATTCTTACACAAATTGACTGAGTTTCATGGTAAGCTCAAGACAGGTTGTTTCTTGAGTCTTAGCCAAGCCGTAACCAATATGGCTTTACTTTTCTGCAGGAAATCAAGGAAGACCGAACCGAAAAGCGGGCGGGAATCGGGTTCCACACGATCGCAACCACTACTAGTTATGTATCCGATGTCGCAATTCTGAGCCCCAAGTGTAAGTTTTTAACGTAACAAAACGTCACCATCGCGTTAGAGCTGCCCATATATAAATAACATTATCACTTACGCGTTCGAGACGTTTTTTTACGTCAAAAGAAACTTACTACTCTGTCTACGTTAAGTTTCTTGTAAGTTCGTTCAGCCGTGATTGAGTAACAAATATCCAAACATCACAAACTTTCACATATATTAGTAGGATAGGATATGTAAAGCTTAAACTTGCAGTGACCTGTGGAAACGGTATTTAAACAAAGCCAGAAAGACTAGGATTTGGGAAACGGGCCGTCTCTCTGCTGTCACCGGCGTACTGACCAGAGTTCCCGGCAGGCGTGTCTAGGTATTCTTGATTCGGAAAGTCTGGCATTAAATTGGGATGTTTATAGGTATAAAATAGTGCCAAGAAGCGATCTGCAAAAAACATCAACACGCAAATCGGAAATACCAGAAGTGAAACGATTTACATCTGAGGCGTTTTTATATTTATTAAAGATGTTTTTCGCTATGTCGGGCTAATGAGAAATTGGGAAAGTTAATACGAAAAAACTAATCGCACCAATAAAAATAAAAACATCTGATTTGCAACTTTTGATATGTCTATTTTATATATTGTTGGTTTTTAAGCACATAACACAAGTGAAAAGGTTACCTACTTACCGGTATTACTAAAATCGAAATATTGTCGTTTTCAAATTGTTATTCTTGATTGGTATTTAGGTAAGAAGACTACAGTAATGTGATAGTAATCTGATAAGCTGAAAAAATTTACAACAACCGAGATACCGAAATTGAATATATGAAAATAATACCGGTATTCAACAGAGAAAAAGTATCCAAGCCTCGGACACTGTACCCTTACCATGAGTTGTGACATTGAGGTTTTCGATAACGAGTATCGAAAACCTCAATGTCACAAGTCATGGCAAGGGTATTGGTGGGGTCACGCGGTGTGCTTGTTACTTTTTTGTAAGTACAGTCAAGTGTAAAAATTTGTTCACTGCCAAAGGTTCAAAAATATTTACCGAGCAACTCTATTGTACAGTATATAAGGTTGTAGGACGTATTTATGAAAGGATTCTTTTGGTACGTATTTTTGTACTTGACTGTACATAGGTATACTTACGTAACTTATTTAAATTTACGAAACTGGTTAAATATACTTTTCCAATATTATATCAACAACCTAAATACTAGGTACATTTGAGTCATTCTACCAAGGATGCTGGCGGCATTTCTTCGTTGTATCGCAATGCTGGTACGTTGTACGGTTGTACGAATGATATATTAATATATTTTACTTAGCACTATTTCTCGTAATCATTTGACCAACCAAACAAGACAGAATTCGTTATAAGAATGAAACAACCATTTTGAAAATTAATATAACTTTATTTGAGTAAACACATAAAATACATGTCATTAAGCATTGATTAATTTATTTCGTGTCGCATTAAATAGATTAAAATTAATAAAGTACTTAAGTTTATGTAAACCCCCCAAGATGATTCAAGTCATATACAGGGGAAGCTGTCCATGTCTTACGGCTGATGTTTTTTTTCATAGTAGGTAAGTAGTTAAAATTAAAACATTATCCTTACTTGTCGTTATAAAAGAATACGCCCTGCAGCGTAGTGCAAGTAATGCAACACACTCGAGTTAAACGGTCGTTGACTAAAGTTCCAAAACCAATATCGCGTTTTAAAAATAATTATGTTAGTAGCTATAGTGTATATATATAATATACCGGGTGCGGCCTGTAATAGGACCAATAATTTTAGGGATCGATTCTACACCACGTACGTAACAACATTTGTTCTACAACTTTAAATATTGGGTAATTTATTACTTGTGATTTTTTCAAACAAACTAAATAGTATTTTCAATGAACAGCATAAAATAATCTAGTTGACGTTTACTGTCAGCCTACAAACTTCATAGTTTTCGCAATACATTGCTTGTTGGAAAATCTTTTTTTTATTAGTATTTATTAAACTATAAGTTATTTTCAAAAGTCGTAGAACAAATGTTGCTACGTTTGTGGTGTAGAAAGGATGCCTAAAGCTAATGCTCCTATTATAGGCCACACCCGGTATACCTACGTATATTTATATAGTTACGAATACTAAGTAACACTCGAAATTAATAAAGTTAGTACAAAATATGATCACAATTAATAGTTTTAAGTACTTTAAAAAAATAGAGATTAAAACTACAATTAAGAATTTGCATAGTTACTTTGGTTAAGAGATATTTGTAGCAGTTTGTTACGTGCAATACCATTGTTACTGTATATTGGTTCCGGCTAGCCCACATGTGAATAACTAGTAACCGTAAAACGGGGCAAGTAGGGGCAAAACTGACCTTCATTCAAATCTAGTTTTTTTTTTACATTTTATGACAATTTCATTTTATTAATAAGTTTTCCTGTAGTTTGTATTCATTTTTTAATGAAATTAGGTAGTCTTATTTTAAACATAAATACAGAATTGTAGGATATCTTACCTCACCCAGTAGTTGAGGTGAGTTGGGATTTCATACAAAGGTGATTTTATGGAATTGTTGGATCGACTTGGATTATGAAAATGATTGATTAGTGATTACTGTAGCTCCATTTGTAATAAGAATATGTTCATTAAGTAGCAGTAGCCTACAAAAACCTCACTCTTCCGTCATCCATTGTCTGCCTATTCATAACCCAACTGCCCTCACAATCCCTACTCGCCCCATTTTAATGGTACTTGGCTAGCATGAGAAAAATTATGATATGATTTACCGACATTAACGTTTTTATTTTTGAATAAGTTGCACAGATCTGTCTATTGTTGTGTTGTGTCTGACGTAGAAATCTGTCCATGTTTAGTAGAACCGAACACACGGAGTGACGTATAGGAGGAAATATTTAACCAATATGGAATAGCCATTAACATGCGTTCCCCTCTGCCAAAATTACTCGACCGCCGGTCATAGTTCTTGAACTTGTGTGAATATAGTTTATGCTAGTGTTTGATAATTTTGTCGTGTGCGTGTGTAGCGCCCTTGCGACGCACGTAAAAAATGCATTAGTGTTAACATTATTTACGTGTGTTACCTCACCCCCGCGCTGAAAACGGTAGATTTTTTCCGATAGAAATTAGTGCGTGTGTCGGCTCCATATTGGTTATGTCCTCCTAGGACAGACTAGTACTACGAGCATTACTAGGTCTGTTATAGTTATTCTAACGGGCAGCCGCAACTCTTCACCTTCATGTCTTGAACATCGTACTTAACAGGAACTTTGTCAGAATTAAGAATGATCAAAGAGGCAGGCTCGTACGCCGTCGGCACGCAGCATTGTTTCATGGTTCCTGGTTTGACCTTACTATCCCGAGCAAGGATCTGAGCGTAGGGCGTCATGAGTGGGTAGGGGCAGGAGCCGGCACAATAGCCTGCGTCGTATTGTGGGGGCGCGACGACCCATTCCTCCCAGCCGATGTCTGCGAAGCTTACGTTCAGTGGATGCCGCTGGCAGCGTGATGCCGCGTCCTGGTTCGTTGTCGAGGGCACCGCTTGAAGGACATCGGGTAGTGTATTGGTGGATACACCCTAAACAATTAAAGGCGTAGTTAAATGGAGACATTATGTAGCCAGTAACTAGGTAGATAAGGAAAATAATGCAACGATCGTGTCAATGTGAAGAATTTTGTCAACTGTCGTGAAGACTTTTATGGCTCCTTTGTATAATCTGAGAATTTCTTTTTCATCTCACTAGCTCGGAAATAACAGTAAGTATTGTTCTTTAAAAACAGATAGCAAAGTTGCATTTTATTCACAAGAGTGCAAAGTAATTTCATACATATTGTTTATTACTAATCGAGTGCTTTTTTGATGTGAGTTGGATGTTTTATATTCTTTTATTTAATGTTTTTGAACAGTTTACAATAATAATAAAGTTTACAATTTTGAATACATTTTTAAAGTTGTAGAGTTAATATTTTCCTTGCGGTGAAAAATTGTGTGTTTCACTCGGTAACAAAATGTGTTCCCCTCTCGTGATTTGAAACCCTCACAATGCTCAAAATTCCACTCTTTGAACCATTCGTGCTCGTGGTTCAATTTTGGATCTTCTCTAGCTCGGGTCTCAATATTAGTACGAGAAGGTATAACACTAATTTTGCTCCCTTATATAACAAATAACTATTGTATGATTTGCAATGGGATGTTAGGCCGATGTTCATGAGACCCACTGCCCCTACTCGTTAAAGGCTGTAAGGCCGTAGCCTACACAGCTGTACGCTGTTTCGAATTAAAAAGTAGGTACACACAACAACAATCTTATCTGTACATGGGTGGACCTTATGCCTTATATAATAAGGTCCACCGATGTACATTGTCTACCTTTTCTTAGGAGAGATAATAATTTAGAAATAAATCTCTATACTAGTGGCAATTTTGTAGATTGTAGTTTAGTGATGTACAAGTTGCATCAACAAATAAATAAATAAAAAAACTTTACGCGACTTCTTACTGACTAAGATTGTGTTCCTCGCTCCCAAGATGCATTTTAATGACATGACTGTTTGTTAAGTATTATAAGTGCAGCGAAGTGGCTACACACAGGGCAAAATATCTCGGTACCCCGAGTAATCTCCACGAGGTACTACGAGACGTTAAAGGTCTGGTTGGATTCCTCGAGGACTTGGGCTGGCTGAGCTAACCGGCCTCCCATCACGCAAAATAGGCGCCCAGTCGTCGAGTTGCGGAAACCCGCCCGTATTACAATACAATACAAGTATTATTAACCTCTAGACTTAGACCTAAACCTCTAGATCTAAACTTGACAGGCTAAATGCAACTATGGTGTGTCATAATTAAAATTCAAAATGACATTCAATTGAAGACCTTTTTATAGGTCTCCGAGCGGCTCGAAGATAATTATGACATTAACCATGAAAAGGAACCTTATTGTCGATGGCGCTTATGTCGTTGTTCAAGACGATACAATACAAATGCAACGCGATTCGACTTAAGTGCCATCGACAATAAGGTCTGTCTTCCTAGACAATGACACAGTTAACCTTGAACAGAATGTGACAGAATTTATATCGCAACACACTCACCGGATTATCGCCTTCTGGCGCCGCCATTACAATGCTGGCCCACAGTGCGACCACGCATATACAAGCACGCATCTTTAGCGATTGCAAAAATCGTTCTTGGATTTGGAAACAGGTAATCGTACTACTTTAGGAACCGACTAAGGTATTCCTTTTACTAAGGTAAGCAGGATCTGATCTCTTGAGTGGTTGCTAGTGCACTGCGCGATGGTGAATGCATGTGCCTTGTTTTATCTATCCAGTGGATATTTGGGGTTTTCCCTTGCACGTCTATAAATCTATAATGTTGAAAAGCAGTGCCAAGAATGTTTACAGTAAATACTGTTCTGGCTTTGGCTATTTTAGTCCCAACTACAAACAGACATATTTATTGAGGTACAGATAATAAGTCAGAACATATTTTGTATCTATAGGATGTGACAGACATAGTAGAAATCAGTTCAATGTTGGTCTGTAAGCTTTAACAAATAGGTAAGGAAAATATATATAGGTACAGTCGCCATCAGATATATCGGAGCTGTGGAGGTGATCACAAATATCGGAACATGCACTTTATCGCCTTGACAATAGAGGCGTTGTTCAGATATCTGTGACCACCTCCACAGCTCCGATATAGTATCTGATCGCGAAACTGGGACCATAGCCAAAATGACAATCGTGTATGGAAATCGTAATCAACCGAAAATAATCGTTATCTTCGCGCGATGTTCAGGTATTTTGCCACGGCTCATGGTAGCCGGGGACCGCTTGGCAACTAATCCCCGGATTTTGTGTAGGCACTAGTTTTACGCAAACGACTGCCATCTAACCTTACAAGCCAGTAAACTATAGGCCTTATTGGGATTAGTACGGTTTCCTCACAATGTTTTCCTTCACCGAAAAGCGACAGGTAAATATCAAATGATATGTCGTACATAAGTTCCGAAAAAACTCATTGGTACAAGGCGCGATGCGAACCTGCAACCTCCGGATTGCAACTCGCACGCTCTTACCGCTAGGCCACCAGCTAGGCAACCGAAAATAATGTATTTCTGGAAAAAATCACGTGCCTTTTCTATCGTTTTACCATTCCGTAAGTAGGTGTTTGTAGTTTATGCTCGTTTTTATTGGGTTGTTTATTGCTCTCTCTCCTCGCTATGCTCGTGGTTTAATTTTGGAAACTTCAGACTCAAGTCTCAATATTAGCACGAGAAGGTATACTTTGCTCCCTTGTATAACAAGTAACTATTTTTGTATTTAAACTTATGTGAGACATTTATTTAGTCACTCGTGCGACATGTTTCGGAGAACATAGGCCTCCATTTTCAAGCACTAAGAGTGCTGAGTGTCCGTTGGGTTCACCGCTCGCGTCACCGGCCCGTCGCGCACAAGTCGAGCGAGTGACTAAATAAACGTGAGTAGTACCGTATTAATCGTTAACAAGTAACTATAATTAAAGATGTAAAACTTACTGAAAAGTATAAAATATTGGTATAGTTATATTGTCACTATGCCTGCCTCCTCACATAGGTGCCTATTTGTTCCTGGGTTATGGACGTCAGAATACACAGCATGGTTGCCATCTCATCATCTATCGAAATTTCAATTTTTTTTTTATGACAGGCAGCAAACGAGCAGACGGTTTGCCTGGTGGTAAGCAATTACCGTCGCGTTGCCGGCCTTTAAGGGGGGTTGGAGCTCTGGGAACCTTACTCACCATCAGGAACACAGCACTACATACCTGAAAGCTAGCAGTGCTATTATGGCTGTGGTCTTCTGTAAGGAGGAGGCACTTCCCCAGTTGGGCTGCCCCAGATTCAAGCGTGATGGTCATCGCTGTGCCCTACCTCTCATAGTGGAAATGGTACACTACAAAAAAACGAAGAATACGGCTTTTGCTGAACCAAAGATTTCCTTTGGCAGGATTGATCTTTGGATCCCTAAGATAGGTTTACGAAGTGGATCCACCTGATTTTTTCATGCAGGTGGGGGGAGGGGGGGTTTTTAGCCTTAACAAAGTCTGAGGTTAATAACTGCGTAGGGTTTAGGTATATAGTCAAGTTTGGTATCATTTTCGATTAAATCGAATGTCTAAATGTCAGTTCTGGAATAATATTTAGGTCATCATCATCATCATCATCATGTCAGCTGAAATACGTCTACTGCTGGACATAGGCCTCCCCCAGGCCGACCCAAGAACACTGATCCTGCGCCTTCCACATCCAGCGGTATCCCGTGACTCTAACTAGGTCGACGGTCCACCTTGTGGGAGGCCTACCCACGCTGCGTCTACCAGTTCGTGGTCGCCACTCCAGAACCTTTCCGCTCCAACGGCCATCGGTTGCTCGCAATGTGCCCCTTGGCGCAAGTTTGGCGATCCGGAGAGCTATATCGGTAACCTTGGTTCTACTGCGGATGAAATCCGACACTCCCAACATAGCCCTCTCCATTGCTCTTTGGGTGACTTTGAGCCTTCTTATGAGGCCTTTTGTAAGCGACCACGTTTCAGCACCATATATGTCATCACTGGCAACACACACTGGTCGAAGACCTTCGTCTTGAGACACTGCGAGATATTGGAAGAAAAGATGTGTTGTAGCTTCCCGAACGCTGCCCAGCCGAGTCGGATTCGACGATTGACCTCCTTCTCGAAGTTGGATCTTCCTAACTATATTTTGACCTAGGTATAATATACTCACCTGCAACTTCGAGTGTAAAATATCTGATTACAGTGGGAGTTGGTACGACATGATTTTTGTCGTGTCCATGTTCATCCTTAGACCAACTCGCTCAGAGGCATTACTGAGGTCATCTAGCATTGTGCTCAAATCCTCCATGGTCTCAGCCAAGACTACGATGTCGTCGGCAAATCGAAGGTGAGTGATGTACTCGCCGTTAATGTTGATGCCTTTTCCAGTCCAAAGTTTTGAAAACGTCCTCCAGTGCAGCAGTAAACAGCTTTGGAGAGATAACGTCTCCTTGTCTGACCCCACGCTGCAGTGGAATAGGTTTCGAGGTCTGGTTCTGAACTCGGACTGACATGGTGGCGTTCTCGTACAAACACTTCAGCACTTCGCTATAGCGGTAGTCCACTTGGCACCGTTGGAGGGATTGTAGCACAGCCCAAGTTTTGATCGAATCAAAGGCTTTCTCGTAGTCAACAAACGAAAAACAGAGGGGCAAGTTATACTCCTCAGTCTTCTGTATAACTTGACGTAGCGTATGTATGTGGTCTACGGTACTAAAGCCTCTTCTGAAACCGGCTTGTTCGGGAGGCTGGAAGTCATCTAATTTGCGTGCGAGACGATTCGTAATGACTCTTGGCTCAAAAGTGAGATGGGTCGATAGTTTTTCAATAAAGCGTTGTCGCCTTTTTTGAAAAACAACACCACCACACTTCTGTTCCATGCCTTTGGCGTTCTCCCTTCCAGTAGGACAGAATTGAACAGCTTCTGAAGGCCCATTAAGACCGGTGTACCACCCGCCTTCAGAAGTTCGGCTGTTATTCCGTCCTCACCTGTCGCCTTGTTGTTTTTTTGGCTGTTTAAGAGCCATTCTAATCTCGTACAAGCAGATGTCCGGGATATCTTCAGTATAGTGCCGGGTTAGTCTGGCTCTAGGGTCTTCCGCCAGATCAACTACGGGTCTGCTAGTTGATGTGTAAAGCTGTCCTTAAAAGCGCTCTATTTCACTCAGAAGCTCCGGTCTGGATGAAACGATCCTACCATCATCAGTTTTCAACCTGGCGAGCTGGCTTTGCCCAATAGACAGGTCCTTCGCGAAAACCTTAGAGCCCTTGTTCTGCTCAATGGCCTCTTTAATACGATCAGTATTAAATTGGCGCATATCACGGGTAAGGGACTTAGAGATCTGTCTATTGAGCTGCCTGTATAATGTCGCATCAACTGAAGATTGTAGGATCATCTCGCTCCTTTCCTTAATGAGCCTCCCGAGTAGAGCTAGAGAGCCTTTTAGTTCTACTGCTCCGTTGGGCCTTGAAGAATTTAGACCCGGAGCTGTGGACAGCTTCTACAAACCAGTCGTTGAGTTCGTCCACCTCGCTTCCTAGACAATCGAAACGGTTCCGGAGCTCTAACTGAAAGCTCTCGGGGTTTTGGATTTGGATAGGTGCTGGCCGGAATGTAGACTTCATCAGGCGCGAACGTTCTAGCTTAACACTTATATTCAATGTGCCCCTAATCAGACGGTGATCACTACCGGTCTTAACCGTATTGATCACAGAGACATCATTGAATATATGTTTCTTCGTCGACATGATGAAGTCAATCTCGTTTTTTGTTGCACCATCCGGACTCATCCAGGTCCATTTTCTGTGCTCACGTTTCTTGAAGAAAGAGTTCATCATATAGAGTCTCTCTTTCTCCAAGCAACCAGCCAGTAGATGGCCCCGGTGGTTCCCTCTCAGCTCTGTGCCGTCTCTCTTGCCCAGTTTCGCGTAGAAATCCCCCATGTATATTTATGTTCGAATAAGTTTCGCTTTTAGTTTGCTTGCTTGTTTGTTTCTACTTTTTTGGGTAATCAAAATCATTGTTTTATATTATTTACAGTGTAATGGATCGCGAAGCACTCATCGAAGATTATTAGAATTGGATCCAGAGGTATTGGGGGACGAGGGCTAGGAATCATTGTGACATTTTTATTTTTATTTTTTGTATTAGATTTTTTTTTAATAAATTCACTTATGTTATTTTTTTATTTTATTTTACGTAGTTTAACATATTTATCGTGTAAATATGAGTCCTAAAATGAATTTGGCATCCTTAAGTCATACGAATATGGTATCAAACTTGGAATAGTAGCACAATTACTGCCTTTATAAAGATTGAGACCCTATTTTCCTCCAGAGCAGAAGCTGCCAAAACCTCAAAAAACTAACATCAAAAATCGCGGTGGCTCCACTTCTTAAATCCATCCTTAGGCCTTAAGGACCAATCCTACCAAAGGAAATCTTTGGTTCAGCAATAGCCGTATAATTTACCGTACAGACGCAACTATCATAAAATATATTCAATCACTTCCGCACTCACATACTTGTTGGAGCGTTGTGGTTTATGACACGAGAGGAGTGTCATCACATTCTATGGCGTAAGGCACGCCTGCCGCGTCATGGAATAATTGTTCGCCGACACAGACAAAAGTTTTGATAGGAATTTCAAAATTGCGCTAATTCTACACACAGACCCGGACCCGGGTATGTCCTTAAACTACGCCCAACAATGAGAGGTAGGGCACAGCGAAGTACCATCACGCTTGAGTCCGGAGAAGCCCAACTGGGGAAATACCTCCTTACAGAACACCACAGCCATAATCGCACTGCTACCTTTCAGGTATGTAGTGTTGTGTTCCTGGTGGTGAGTAAGGTTTCCAGAACTCCAACCCCCCTTAAAGGTCGGCAAGGCGCTTGCGACTCCCCTGGTGTTGCGGGTGCCCATGGGCGACGGTAATTGCTTACCACCAGGCAATCCGTCTGCTCGTTTGCCACCTTTTGTCATAAAAAAAAAACAGTGAGAATTTAATGTGGACATTGATAAAGGTAGTGAGAAATATTTAACTGATATGTGACATTATCTAGGAAAAGGGACCTTATTGTCGATGGCGCTTATGTCGTTGTTCTAGACGATACAATACAAACGCAAAGCGATTCGACGTAAGCGCCATTGACAATAAGGTCCCTTTTCATAGATAATGTCACATATAGTGATCACTGATAATTTATTAAGTACTTTTTTACTCTTCGTGGACCAGGCCCATGGCACATGATGTGTAAAAAAGGAGTGTATAGGTTCTTAAAGGGTAGGCAACGTGCATGTGAATCATCTGGAGTTGCAGGCGTCCATAGGCTACGGCAACTGCTTACCATCAAGCGGGCCATATGCTTGTTTGCCAGCGTCGTTGTATAAAAAAAAAACGTAGTATCAAGTATCCGGCAGAATAGTAAATTGGGGCCGGATACCGAATAGTGACCGGATATTCGTTGCATCTCTACTAATTTGTACACAAATTAGGATTTCAGAATTTAGAATCCTGGGATCATCCGCCAAACCGTGACGCGGTCGTTATGCGTCATATTGTCCCATAATAATAACGATTTAAATAAAAACAACGTGTTTTTTTAAATAGTTTATTAGAAGTATAGAT
The DNA here is from genome assembly GCA_022674325.2 of Grapholita molesta. NCBI lineage: Eukaryota > Metazoa > Arthropoda > Insecta > Lepidoptera > Tortricidae > Grapholita > Grapholita molesta. The sequence continues at coordinate 2,583,893 of CP053127.2, forward strand.
AAGTAGGTATATTACTTTATCAATTGTTCTGAAAACAAGGTTAGTGAACTGGGAGGCCACTGTCCATTTGATTGTCTATGTAACATGTCAAATTCCATCAATAAAACAAGCACCGTCGCCAGCGCCACTAGGCAATATTATGCGATAAAAGGTTCATATCACCATTGCTGGGTACTTTCACCAATCTCAGTGGTTTTAGTGGAGCGTAGTTAGCAGTTTTAGTAAGTACTCCAGAATAAAAACGGGGTTAAGGCTATGGTCTCCTATAAACGCCATCAGCGGCGTACAGCGTCTGCGTCACAATGTTTTCTATTGAGGTGTACTGTTGTGGTCTCTGTCACATGTCGACGATGGCGTCTTTTTTGTTATAACTGTTTAAAGGTCATTATAGGTAAAATTTTGGTGTATTTAAGAATTACAATGTATTTTTTATTTTTATTTTGAGGCGGGGTTGATTGTAACAGGGGGCAATTGTAACTATATACAAAGAAAGTTCGTTGAATATCTGAATATTGTATTTGTTTTTAGTATAAACTAATAATAAATAATTTGAACACCATTGTTCCGTGTACGGAAGAGACATACAAATGATTTAAATAAAAACAACGTGTTTTTTTATATAGTTTATTAGAAGTATAGATAAGTAGGTATATTAGTTAATTAATTGTTCTGAAAACAAGGTTAGTGAACTGGGAGGCCACTGTCCATTTGATTGTCTATGTAACATGTCAAATTCCATCAATAAAACAAGCACCGTCGCCAGCGCCACTAGGCACCCAAGTAACAAAATTTGGTTCTATAAAAGTCCTGAGAACGTTTTGGAGCGTGCTAATTAGTGTTCATGATTAGCACTATAATGGTTTTGTAAACGGTTACAAAACCCCGAATAGGCCCTAGTTTTATCACTGATTTATACTATAAGCATTACATAAAAGCTCTCACGATGATTAATCAGCTCTATGGTTGAAATGTAAAAGCGACGAGAAACGCTTTTTAGTACTAAAATAGTGCTGTCTGTAACGTTTATGTCGCAATTTGCAACTATAATAGTAACGAAAACATGTTTATGGTGCTATTTTGCACCATAAACGATTCCAGTGATCTTTTGTAGCACACTTTCTCGTGCGCATTTTGCGTGAGGTGCCTAAAATATTAAATACGGGAAGTTCATTCGCCATTGTTTCTTAAAGTGACATTTGTATTTAGGTAACAATAAGGACGTACTAAAAGCATTCGTGGACCGTTACATGGCAGTAGATTATACATGGGAAAATAATTGTATCGATAAAATCATTATCCTGATTTCAAATTTGACAATGCGCTTTCATAATCTTCATGTTTTAATTGAATTTTAATTAATAAAATATGGAATTGTTCCAACTGGGGCTGCTATAGTACATATAGGCTCCAGTCGTGCTGTTAATGTGCTATTATGACAGAAAACAGCCGCCATATTTAACGGATTAGGGTTCCGTTGTTCAAATATAAAATAGTGTATACAAAATATATTTCTTTGAATGGAGTTGCAATAAATACACACTGGGCAAATACACCCCACGTTGCCGCCGAGGCTTGTAGGTAGGTATAGTGTTTTTCTCAAACATGAGGTGAAATATAAAAAAATATAAAATTTGAAGACTGTAGCTCTATCCGGTTGTCTACGTTCACACAGCGTAAATTTTCTCGTATACTGTATACGAGATTTTGTCCATTTAGCGCTTATGTATACATTGATTCGTTCACACTTCACACGGACAAATTGTTTTCTTGGTGTGAACAAACCGATTGGACCTTCCAGTAATATCCACCAGGTACTGATTTGATATTTATGTTAACATCAGTTTTCAAAAGTGTCCTTGGATCTTAATAACACATTACGAATGCGCTTATTTATTATTTCTGACAAACTTTTTATTGCTAGATGAGGTATATTATAAGTGACGCACCATTTTCGTAAGTCACTGCGTAACTGCTCGTTTTTAGTGTTCTCTTCATCTGAACATTCTGATGTTGAGAACTTTGAATTGAAGTATTTTCACTCGCATATTCTTCATCTGCATTACTGGCTTGACAAGACGGAAAATCATTGCTACAGCCCGGCTGTGGTGCAAAACAAATATTTTGTGCGGAACCATACGCTATATTTTCTGGACCCGCTAGACCAGTATTTCCATTTTGTATTGACGATAAAAAACATTTGTAAAATACTAGTGATATACTTGATACTGAAAAGCTACTATAGATCTAATTAGTCCATTAGTTGTAATCTTTAGCGCTGTCATGTCACGCTTTAGTCTCGTAGCAGTAACATAAACACACTTATAGAAGATATTTAGCTATTTAGAATTTAAGTAATTTAGCAACGTACCAGATAACTTTTATGGTACTATATAGCACTATAGAAAATCTTTCATGACTTATACAGAATTCTAGCTTCATAGCGACGTCAAGAGAGCTTCTAAAACGCAAACACGTTACGTAATGGACGTGCAAAGTCCTTTTATAGTGCAGATTGATCCATTAATAGTGTTTACGATACTGCTACAGTACTAGTACTATAACTGTATATTCTGACGCATTATTAGTGCAAAATAGTTACATAAAAGCGTCAGTAAAGTTGTCTATAGTATTAAATAGTACCATAATCGCTTTTTGCATATCTATTACAGTGCAGCACTTTAAAGATTCTTTTGTTTCTTCCTATAAGCGTTCTAAGAGCTAAATTATAGAACTTAAATGCTCTTTAATTTTATAGAGCCAAAACACTGTGTTAAAAACCTTTATAGTACAAGCAGCCACAATGGTTACCATTATAGTCGTACTATATCACTGTTTGGTGATAAAATGCCTTAGTTATAGAACCTTTTGTTACTTGGGCAATATTATGCGATAAAAGGTTCATATCACCATTGCTGGGTACTTTCACCAATCTCAGTGGTTTTAGTGGAGCGTAGTTAGCAGTTTTAGTAAGTACTCCAGAATAAAAACGGGGTTAAGGCTATGGTCTCCTATAAACGCCATCAGCGGCGTACAGCGTCTGCGTCACAATGTTTTCTATTGAGGTGTACTGTTGTGGTCTCTGTCACATGTCGACGATGGCGTCTTTTTTGTTATAACTGTTTAAAGGTCATTATAGGTAAAATTTTGGTGTATTTAAGAATTACAATGTATTTTTTATTTTTATTTTGAGGCGGGGTTGATTGTAACAGGGGGCAATTGTAACTATATACAAAGAAAGTTCGTTGAATATCTGAATATTGTATTTGTTTTTAGTATAAACTAATAATAAATAATTTGAACACCATTGTTCCGTGTACGGAAGAGACATACAAATGATTTAAATAAAAACAACGTGTTTTTTTATATAGTTTATTAGAAGTATAGATAAGTAGGTATATTATAGTTAATTAATTGTTCTGAAAACAAGGTTAGTGAACTGGGAGGCCACTGTCCATTTGATTGTCTATGTAACATGTCAAATTCCATCAATAAAACAAGCACCGTCGCCAGCGCCACTAGGCAATATTATGCGATAAAAGGTTCATATCACCATTGCTGGGTACTTTCACCAATCTCAGTGGTTTTAGTGGAGCGTAGTTAGCAGTTTTAGTAAGTACTCCAGAATAAAAACGGGGTTAAGGCTATGGTCTCCTATAAACGCCATCAGCGGCGTACAGCGTCTGCGTCACAATGTTTTCTATTGAGGTATACTGTTGTGGTCTCTGTCACATGTCGACGATGGCGTCTTTTTTGTTCAGGAACGTTGACGCTGGCGTCAGACGTGGCGTATAGCATAAAATAGGAGACCAAGGCCTTACGGATAACGAATTTCGACAGCCGGATCTAGAGGCATCCGCAACTCTTAACCTTCATGTTATGATAGTTTCTAAGCACAGGCACATTTTCCCTGGCAAAATATAACACTGAAAGCGGTTCGAGTTCGGTCGGCACACAGCATGGCTTCGGTATGGTATTCTGTACATTGTGGACTAGTGCTTGCACGATCGCGTGGTTGGTCGTATTCGGAAGAGTTTCAGGTAAGCAGGCGCCAGAGCAGTAGCCTGCGTCATAATGGTATGGTGCGATGATCCAGTCGCTCCAGCCCAGGTCTGCGAAGTTGACGGTCAATGGACGCCGTTGGCAGGTGTTGTCATCTGGCTTCCCTGGTGAGGCCAGTTCCGGTGGAGTCAGGAGGTCACTCGCTGCAGCCTAAAAAAACAAAATAAATATTACGCACAGCTTTACACGAATTGACTAAGCCTCACGGTAAGTTCAAGAAGGCTTGGGTTGTGGGTACTTAACCAACGATTAAATAAAATACAAATACTTAGGTTGGTTGTCACACTGATGCTAATTTCGGATGGGGTGACGGCGTGAAAAAGAGATAGCGCTTTGCGTGTCCATAGCGCAGTCTTGTTTACCTACGCATTGTCGTTACATCTGAAATTCGCAGGCAGTGTGACAAGCGCCTTGGACATCTACATAAAAACACCCAGGACTCAGGAACAAATACCTGTGCTCATCACCCAAATAAATGTCCTAACTATGATTCGATTCTAGGATTATCTGCTTCAGTGGCACGGTCACAACCCTCTAGGCGAGGCGAGACCGGTCGTTAAAATTAATGTTATCACAAATCTGAAACCTATTTCCATACAGACGATTGCTAGAAAACGGAAATGATCTGAAAAATTAAAAGTCTCGCTAATATAATCAACTGAACAAGCGTGTAATGGCATCGCAGGTTCAACGCCAAAGATGTTTATATACCTATGTCCTCGACCACAGAGCAAATTAGACCTACGTGCACACGCATATACTTCAACTTCAGTTTTGACATTTCGATGTCGTGGCGCGTGAGTGTTAGCTTTTGCTTTTGACATGGTGCCGACAAGACTTCTTAACCTTACTAAATTTTTAATTTAGGTACTGTCATAAAAAAATCCTTCTCATGTTATACGTACCACTTCAGTCGCGTTGGAGGCGTTACTCGTACTCCATGTAAGGGTAGACAATAACACGGTTACAAATCTGTGGCGCTAGTGAAAAAGGGTATAAGTCAAATTAGCACAGAGAAAACGAGTACAAGTGCCGTACATTTTATATTACTTGTGGCCGTTTTTACTGAACCAATTTGACTTACACCCTTTTTCACTAGGGCCACAGAAATGATCTTACGTCCAAGTCAATCGAAGCACTCGTTTTCAATACCAAGTCGGCACAGAGCATAGACCAACTCCAGCATACCTCTGTTCCAGATCAGACAGAACACTTACCAATGTGTCAGCGTCCGACGGTGCGCCTGGAGCGGCCGCACACAGAGCGACCAGCATGGTAATAACCATACCATTACAACCAGGCTTCATCTTGTCTCCTCCCTTCAGTAACCACGAAGAACAATACTTAAAGTATGCCTTTAGGTTACCAAGCACAAGTCAGGAAGTGCTTAGGTTAGTCGGAAAACGGTTCGTGATCTGTTCCCCTGCTGGCCACCAATTGAATGAATAGCCGTGAAAAATTCTATCAGCAATAGACTAATTTCGTCGTTGTTTATCCGGGTTTTCCCGTAAGCAGTTTCTAAAATAAAGGCGAACCGATGCCAAGATTGTGACGCCGTTAGCAATCAACATTGTCGATATATAGAATGCTCGTATTATTATTATGACCACCAAAATTAGTGTAATAATAAATGTTATAAATAGTTCTTTAAGGTAACTACAGGTATAATACGTAATTTAATTTTAAAAGTTTCTTAATATATGATTTGAGAAGTGAACTTGACTACCTGACAGTGGCGGCGCGTTTATACAAACCGATTCCCGCCGGCTTGACTAACTTTACTGCAGTTTATCGGTTTTCCTTGGGCTCAAAAAGAAAAGGCTAAGACATATCGCCTCCGGCTTGCCTAAGCAAAAAATTGGCGTGCCGCCACTGCTACCTGCTTTAGGTTTTTACATGATGTGGCAGATCTTTATTGGCAGTGTGTTGGGTGTGAGCCTTGTTAGAGGTCTGTGTTGGCTAGGAATCCCTTCTTAAATTGTTCACCTCCCTAACTCGGAAAAAACTTAAGTAGGTATTATATATATATTTCTTTTTATATATAAACTAATAGCAAAACTGCATTTTATCCAAACAAAACGATTTTAAAGGTTAAAAAATCTTTAGGTACAATTATCTTCTCTTTATTTAGCATACACAAAAAACTGGCAAAGTTAGATACCTAAAGATGGTATCGTACGATAATAGAAACGAAACTTAATTGATAGCTTTATTTTTTAGGCTCTATAAACGATTCGGAATGTTCTAGAGTGAGCATGTCCCCACACAGAACTGTTGGGTAGCCTGGGGAAAATCCAGGAATCCAGGACCTTTCAACACCAGACTTGATTTGTACTTATGGAATGCTCCTACTGACTTTATGCTTCTAGTGAGTATCGTACAGTATATAACCACAGTCTTATATCGGCTACCTACCAAGAAGATGCGTGCCACCGATCTTGTTCAAAACGAACGTAATTCGTACACTTTTTATCCAATTTATACCTATATATTGATATTTTTTATATTATTATCTATATGTTAACGCATCCTGTTTACTCGATACTTGTTTTTGTATTTCCTGTATCACATTTGGAGTGTTCCTTATTGATAACAGGACTGTCGATGTTTTTATTTTGTCAATCACTTACAATGAATCGTTCGTGCTAGAAACATATCAAGGTGTAGTAATTACATTGTAACATTGGCAGACGTGAAATGGAATAGACGAATGTAAATCCAGGATGACCTCAAAACAATTCCCAACGCCTTTTGTTTCTTAAGGCAAAGATATAGCTCAGTGTTCTAATCAAATTGTTCCTAATTTGTCAGGCGCTCGTATACTTGAGAAACCTCAATGGGGTTCCAGCGCGTACAATTTTTTTTACAGAAGCGCTACAGCCAAAAACGATTTTCGTAAATGTATGACGATTGTCTCTATCACTCACATGAGGTCTTAGTTGGGGTAAAAGAGAAAGATGCCCGTACGAATATCGTTTTTGGCGGTAGCGCCTCAGTACCTAATCGCGAAGTTTCTGGTTGAGGTAACCAGTGACCGAAAGACTGGCGGCTTCCTCACACAGCGTATCAGCATTGCGATACAACGAGAAAATGTTGCGAGAGTCCTTGGTACAGTGCCTAGATTTAAGGTAGAGTCCTTATTGTAATGCCTTGTTCAGCTCGTATATTATTTGAAAATAGACAAGATATACTTTATGACTTCATGCACTCATCACTTTCTCGGTGTATATGTCATCTAATTCAATTGAGGGCTCTGTCGGCGCGGCTTGTCAACACCACAGGGGACCCAGTAGTTTGGGTTAAAATGATATGCTGACATGTGAAGTTAGCATATCATTTTGAAAAAATCCACAGTATGAGTTTTATTAGTAAAAGCGCTAGAACTATGTCTAAAAAGTATCAGGAACTATAGAACTATGTTGCATGCTAGTGGAACTCAAAAAAAAAAAGTGATCTGCTGGAACTTGATATGCCATCTTCACGGACATCCTAAAAGCTGGCTCTTACCTCTCCCAGCGTATCGCCCTAGCGGTACAGAGGGGTAACGCAGCCAGCGTTATGGGATCCATGCCGCAGGGGGGGGCTTGTTGGATGGGGTATTCTTTATATATTTATTTTTGCAGTAATTATTTATTTTATTTTTACTTAGTATTATTAACCGAAATATTTATTTGTTTCCTGATAATATGACACATAATGTAGACACAAAGAAGCTACCTTTTGGTGTCCTATGTCGTATTATCGACAACCGCACCTCTTAACTACCATGTTTGGAATTGAACCGTGGACTGTCACGTTCTCGTGGTCAAGGTACGTCGCCTGAATATTAGAGAACTCAATAGGCACACAGCACTGCTGCGGGACGGTGGTGCTCCCATCATTACGAATCAGCGACATCATTACTCCGTGGATTTCCATTTTCCAACCAATAAGGCATTCGCCTTCACAATAACCCGCGTCAAGTCTAGATGGCGCCACGACGAAGGAAAATAATTCTGTTAAGTTGACTAGCAGTGGACGCCGTTGACAAAATTGATGAGATGGATCGATCTCCGGCGTATTGCTGTCGTCTTTCTTCTCAGGGTCGCGAGTCCATAAGCTTGGTAACGTCAGGATTGGCTCTGAAGGTGGCTCTGGGGAGTTCTTCGCTGCGTAAATTATGACAACTATACACGCCGTCGCGCCTAATGTTATCAGTCCGCCAACCAAAGTCCAATTACGCATTTTTAATGCTTGATTTTGGGGTCTGAACTATTAGGATTCGAAGCACTCCACACAAGCGGAACTAAACTGAGGTTGTAAGAAATAGGACGCACTGGCGCTAACACCAACTAGTGTTGGAAGGCAACACTTCTGGCCACAAGTCACAAGCCAGCGTCGACTAGTACTAGTACCGTATCTGTCTAACTAATTAGCTCGTAGATAAGTGCTAGGCATATATAGTCGACTAGCGAAATGTGGACTATAACAGACGCAGGCACAGAAATATGATCCATATCTGCATAAAATCCGGCAAAAATATCGTTAGCAACACGCATTGTATTTTGTTACATTTTCGTAGGTGTTTTTTTTTTTATGACATACCTAGGCGGCAAACGAGCAGACGGATTGGTGTTAAGCAATTACCGTCGCCCAAGGGCACCCGCAACACCAGGGGAGTCACAAGCGCGTTGCCGGCCTTTAAGGGGGCTTGGAGCTCTGGGAACCTTACTCACCATCAGGAACACAACACTACATACCTGAAAGGTAGCAGTGCTATTATGGCTGTTGTCTTCTGTAAGGAGGAGGTACTTCTCCAGTTGGGCTGCCCCAGATTCAAGCGTGATGGTCAACTGGTCAACGCTGTGCCCTACCTCTCATAAATGTTTGAATGTGTAATGTCAACTAAAATACTAATGTTGCACAGCAGGGTTTAAGAGGGATGTTGCGGATATACTATATACATACACACACACAAGACACCCACCCACACACACACACACACACACACACACACACACACACACACACACACACACACACACACACACACACACACACACACACACACACATATGTTTTCTTGTCACACATATTTAACATTTCGTGAAGGATAAATGTCTATTTTTTCTATTATATTTTTATGTGGTTCTTACAACAACTTTTAAACATACTTATTAGTTTTATTGTTTAACCTCTAGCAGCCCAGAGACGTAAAAAAGGTATCTTCTTAAATATCATATTTAATTTTAATCATAAAAACTCAAAACAGCATTTGTATTGCCAGGTTTTGATATCTGGACGGCTGGGGGTTGTAAAAAGTAACTAATACAGTGTTTTGTAGTTATTTTCAAACCCAATAAATTCAATGAAAGAACGGGAAACACTCCGGAATCCAATATGAAAATCTAATATTGATAATTCGTCCCGTAATTGAAAACCTGATATTACACACGGCACTGGCCCCACCGCGAGCTAGTAAGATATGGGCTATCAGCTATTTCAAGGGACAAAAGATAATCGATCCCGTGTAAATAAAAGAGAGAGATATACAGTGTGTATTTTTCATATGGCGTATAAGTTGCCCACATACAGTATCCAGTAATACGACTCGTATTATGTTAATAATTTTGTTAAATAGTGTTATAACATAGTTGTAACGATTTTTTTAAGTCTGACCGGGCAGCAATGTACGCAACTTATTTTGACATGACAAGAATACTGACATGACATGACGCATCGGTACGTTAATTACTATGGATGCATTGCGTGTTTATTTTTTATGTATGAAATAAAAATAACCTAATTTAAAATAAAATTGAAATAACAAAATGAATGTAAATAGGTTCTTGAGGTCCAATATAAACGCCACTACAATATACACCCGTATGAAAACACTGTACACACTGTATATTTATAGCTCATCGCCCGGCGATGAACTACGATCGCCCGGCTATGACATTATATACGTCGTACGTCGTACTTACGTCGAATTGCGTTGCGTTTATATTGTATCGTCTTGAACAACGACATAAGCTCCATCGACAATAAGGTTCCTTTTCATAGATAATATCACATATGTCTTCTTTTATTTACACGGGATCGATTATCTTTTGTCCCGTGAAATAGTAGATAGCTCATAGCTCATAGCTTACTAGCCTAGCTCGCTGTGGGACCAGTGCCTATCACTTGTGAATTACATAGGTATTATTGCAGATGACATTACCTACTAATTAAATACTCGGAATGGCTGATAGATGGGTTATTCCTGACAGTTATCGGAAGATCCGCCCCCAAACAACGAATTTTGTGTCATTTGGACATTATAGATTACACTGGGTTTTTCTACTTAGGTACTTTGCGATATATCTATGCGACCATTCTAGGTTACGATACAGGCTATGCCTAGTGTGGGAATCACTGGAATGTTTTTCTTGTTTGGGTACTTTTTGATAGTAAAATATTTATGGTTTTTTTTATTCAATTAGGTACTTAACACTCTTTTAAACAACGGCTTTTTCACATTATAAAAACATGAACAAAATACCTCTGACATTATGGTCCCACAGCTCTTCAGACTAGTTCACACCATCACACCACAAGGACAATATGATTCTTGAAATATCAGAGTTAGTTCAAATGTACACAATGTATTAGGTATTCATTTTTGTATTTATGCTTTTGTATCCAGAGTACTGAACTGAGGCACTAGTGTAAGTTTCTTTTGACGTAAAAAAACGTTTACAAACGCGTCAGTGATAATGTTATTTATATGGGAAACGCAAACGCGTTCGTGACGTAAAGTTACGTTAAAAACTTACATTCAGGGCTCTGATAAAGTTCGGTATATACACGAACTATTTGACTACTTTGAATATTGCCAACTATATGAATGACGCTGACTGTAAATATTCGATACTTATAGCTATGCTCGTAACATGTAGCTAATGTAATGAAGAAACTATAATATTACACGTGATCATCTATGAAGTAAAACGCGTTCATTATAGTTTGTCAAAATTATTGAATTATCGCTGTCGGTGATGGGACAGGCGTCTTATGACCGCAGTCTTTAAAAATAAAATAAAATCAAGGAACCTACAAAACATGCAATGAAAATGTTAATACAAAGTCGCATTCCTCCGACATGCTGACTATTGCTCTCTTTTCGGTACTATGTCGCGCAGCGCCATCTTTGGATATATGTTGAATTATTTCGACAGCGAGACATCTCCAAACTTGTATAGCACTGAGACGTACTGCTGATAACCGTGATTGATAGATGTCGCTAATGTGTTTGCCAGTATACGGGGAACGCGGTTTTGTATAGACATTTTCATTTCAGACCACGGTCCATAGTTTTTAGTTACAGTCCCTTAATTATTAGTTTTACACCGACGACCATACGAGAGATACCTCTGAACAGATTTAGAAATGAGATAATTAAAATTCTAAGTTAAGAATCAATACTACCATGTGAAAGATTTTCTCTCTCAAGATATAAAAATAGATTGATATACCTAATAGATTTTTTTTTGCATGCTAGTACTTAAATTGTACAAATAGCAGAATAAGCAACTTATTGTCACCTTATAGCACCTAACGACACTGATGTACCTACTTATTATTTGCAAATAAATGTTTACTTTACTTTACTTTACTTTACATTTATTCCCAATTTTACAATTACAATATATGAAACTTATATATATATATTATAAGAAATTTTAGGTACCTATATTGCGATAATTTAGTACGACTGCACCATTGAAGGATTCCCCGCATGGGACTTTACATTATAGATGATATTATTATAATACTGTAATATAATACATATTATATGATTAAACCTAAACGCTGTCATAACAGGGGACTCTGTTTCGATTGATTTTTATTTATTTACCTTTATTTATGTACCTATAAATTAGATTTAAATGTTTAGTTATGCCATAATACCTAGATACTCAATTCTCAAATGATAATCATTGGTTTTAAAAGAAATCGGACTATTTTATATGTGATGTGATGTCTACAAAAACTTGATTAATTTATCGTAATAACGATTTGAGCCTTTCAGGTGAGCAATCTCAATTAAGTTTTAGTTAAGAAGTAGAAGGCGACGTCCATAGACGTGTGGCTCGTCTGAAAAGGTTAAAGATATAGTTAGTTCGTAAGCTAGGTTATAGTTTAACAAAATATATAAGTAAAAAAAAAACATAACATCTAAAACGGATTAAATCGCGTATACTAATTTAAACTTCGTCCCGACGTTTCGAACCCTTTAGCAGCGTTCGTGGTCATCGGGTGGGTCCACCCGATGACCACGAATTAAGCCCGTTTCACATCAAGCGCGGGCGCGTGTCAACGCGGGCCCGCGGCGCGATTGTTCAGCTAGTTTTAAATGAACACCTTCACACAGCGGCGGGCGCGGGTCCGCGCCACACGCACCCGCCCGCGCCCGCGTGTTCATTTAAAACTAGCCGTTTTAATCACGCGATTTAATCCGTTTTATTTGTTTTATTTCATGAGTAATTATCGCGGCAACCGAAGACAATCATTCATCTTCCCCGCGTTGTCCCGGCATTTACCACGGCTCGTAGGAGCCTGGTGTCCGCTTAGCAAATAATCCCAGAATTTGGCGTAGGCACTTGTTTTACTAAAGCGACTACCATCTTCCGGCCCAGAGGGTAAACTAGGCCTTATTGGGATTAGTCCGGTTTCCTCACGGTGTTTTCCTTCACCGAAAAGCGAATGGTAAATATCAAATGATATTTCGTACATAAGTTCCGAAAAACTTATTTGTACGAGCCGGGGGGTTAGAACTTGCGACCTCCGGATAGCAAGTCACACGCTCTTACCGCTAGGCCACCAGCGCTCTAAAAAGACAGACAATATTTAAAAAAAATATATAAATATTGTAAACCGCTCAGAGACTGCATATACCTACTTGAGAAATACCGAAGATTCAAATCAGGTTTTGTGGGTTCGGTTTGGTCAGTTTTTCTTAATATATATGACAGATCTATACTAGTTTTTAGTACAAAATATTGTTATAAAAAGCTAGTAAGTACCATAGGAATCACGGTGGTTGCGTAAGGGGGAAAGGAACACCGTTTAGCCGCTTCCTGCGCGGTTCCATGGAACTGGCGGCGGCGCCCGCGCAGCGCACAGCGCACGCCCCAGTCGTAGAACACACTCTGTAGAAAAAACGCTGGGGATGATATACGCTTATTAATACGTAGTGTGGTTTGACCACCGTTAAATCTCGCAGTACTTCAGTTATTCCGTGAGGATGGCGCTTGCAACAGTGCCGAAATATCGGAAACTCATTCAAAATAAAATACACGGTAACTATCCCGCTTTAAGTAAGTAATAGTTGTAAGCGTTGTATATTATTCGGAAGTATTTTCTTGTTATCTTTATAAACTAGACACATCAGTTAATATTATTTGATTATTACCTAATTTACCTACGTATGTTTTTAGTAATTGTGACTGAAAATCTGTATTATCCTATGAAAATTAAAAAAATGATAGTGTGGTGTTATAGTAGCTTGACCTGATACTATGCAGTGTACTTTGCAGTAACTAAATCTAAAGTAAAAAAGGAAATCAAATAAGAAATTAAATGATAAGCGCTGTGTTTTACACGTTGGACACTCGGCCCTCTTAGTGCTTGAAAATGGAGATCTATGAAACATGTCGCACATAAACATGAGTAAAGAGGTTATATTCAGTCATAAAATATTACAATGACTAAAATACACAGATGAAAGTTTAAATACAAGGATGCTTTAATTAGAGTGTAAGCTGAGTGTAAGGTTACAAAGCCTTGAGCACCGTCGCAGGGTTGCTGGTTTGTCTGTGTTTCACAGGATACATTTTGGAGAGTGTGCACAGGAATTGTACGATATAATTCCGCCATCTTCGTTCCTCCACTAGACGTCCAGATGAGGGGAGCGGTTTCATCCCTACGTTGTGAATATTACATTAATTCGGACGAAGCGATTCGCTTCTACCTTTCTAATGCGGACTGCTAAGTAATGGAATTCGCTCCCTTCGTCTGTATTCCCGGTAAGTTATAATTTGGGTCTTTTCAAGGCAAGAGTGAATAGGCTGTTACTGAACCAGCGTGCTACACCCTCGACCTTGTCTACTTTCCATCAGGTGCGACTGAGGTCAAACGCTAGTCAGTCTTTAAAAAAATAAAAATAAGGCAGGTAGTCTCTCTTGTTCCTAGAGAGCGGTTTTTATCAAAAGCACTCTCTGTAGCGCTATGGTGCGGCGTCGGTCACAAAGGCTGCGTACGAGCATCGTACGCGCGCTCACGCACTCGCCGTTAAACGGCCAGGGGTACGCAACTGGCGTGTTTTATGTTAAGTAGAAACGTCTGCTAAAGCAACCATAATTCTTAGAAATAAAGAAAAAACTGAATAATCAACTGCCTTTGGCGAGATTCGAACTCGCGTCCCAGGGATACATCGCCATCGCTCTGGCAGTTTGGTTTATCCTTTCCTTTTTTTTAAATAAATGTATATTTTTATATAACTAAATGAAATACATCTTTCAAACTCGTTTAGAGGAAAAACATGCGAATTACTTCAAATATAATTATGTGACTCATTCTCTAACTATTTAAACTTAGGGGCAAAACAGAAAATATTGTATCAAACAACTACTAGTATATTTACATAAAAGTAATGTTTAATCTGTAACTAATTGTAATTGCAAATGCAATGTATATTGTTATATGAATAAAAATTACATTTTAATATATTAAATTCATAAAGAAACAGTTCTAAAATATAACTTATAAACACTAAAATACTGTAAAATATAAAATACCTCACTAAAACCATGGTTCTTTCTTTAAATTGCGTAATTGCGAAGCTATATATGCAAAAAAAAAAAAATTATTTTGAAATGACGCAAACCGTGTTCTTGGCAGATTTAAATACATAAATTTCGAATAAAATACCGCTAAATCAATCTAAACAACGCAAACGCCCGTTAGGCGTTGTACCAAGTATGCTGGCAGAATTACATTATATATGTATATTTAAAGAAACTGTACAGACATTGACAAGCAATTAATAAATAAATAATAAATAAATATTTCGGGACATTCTTACACAAATCGACCTAGTCCCACGGTAAGCTCAATAAGGCTTGTGTTGCAGGTACTAGGCGACGATATATATAATAAATAAATACATATAAATACTTAAATACATAGAAAACACCCATGACTCAGGATGATTATTAGTTTTGTGTCTTCATTAGGTTCACCACTCCTGTCAGGAACATTTCCGTCGTCCCTTCCCACGCCATATCCAAATGACTGCTACGTCGCGGACATACAAACACACTATCATGACAGAAACGGAGGCACTACACCGCTAACAATCTATTATTTCGACGACAAATGATTGAGCTAGGAGCCTTGAGCTGAAAGAATCTACCTTCTAGTCACGGATATCCAGTGCTGGACATATGCTCCTATAGACCGCCACTGGGAGCGTAGCACAATGTAACCCATGTATCCCAGCGATCCATGCAAACTCCGTCCTTTTAGTTGGTGGAGGTCTGACAATGAGTCTATCCGTAGTCACCACTCTTGAAGTTTAAAATATATTTTCCTAACTAGTGCGTAAAAAGTACACTTTGCGCACGCTTCGCATGCGTAAATTTCACTTTTTAAGGCACTTGTTATGAAAAATTGGGTTCGATACACGTGTAAAAACTTCTTTAAGACTCAGGTGATTGTCACCCTCGTTGAAAAAAATATTTTTTTACTAGTATCGAAATGTACTATAATACAATTTCTTTCTTCATTTCGAAAACCACAGACGAATTGTAAAGGGGCCATTTTAGATCCGATTGTTTGCATACATTTAATATTGGGACCGAGCGCGACGACAGCGCCACGTGACAGGCGGCCATTATTGACAATATTGTCACCGCTGTCAAACAAGAAGTAAGTAAATATTGTGAAAAATATTAATGAAATCTTGTGTTATTTTACTATATTACACAATTTTGGACAATGGTAGTCAGTAACATTATTGTCAATAATATTAAAATTGAATAATAATATTAATTTCAGAGGTTAGGTAACTTACTTTTTTTTTCTTACGGCAAATATCCACTTATTTCTTTGGTCTCGTTTCCACCATGGTCTTGGAAATTGGTAAAATTACAGTCTCTATTCTTCTTGGTGTTATTACAATACACAATAACACATCTTACCAGGGCCATATTTTTATCTCAAAAACGATTAGAAAATGTTTACTGCAATATGGATTTGACAGCTCAAGTCAGCGACAAAAATGACAATTTTAGCCGTAGCGAGCGCTGTGATCGTTTAGGCTACCCCCTCCACCCGCTTTGCACTCTGCCAATACGCGCGTTGCTACTTTAAGACCTACCTTAAATATGGCGAAAATGCGAAAACACACAAAAAGGTTTTAAAATGAATTGCGGGAATGTGCCGAGATGAGGGTGGATAGTCAAATAGCGTGTCGAAACAAGCATCAAATAATGATAACAAGCCAGGGATAGACTATAGGGGACAAATGTCCGGCGATAATTGTCGGCGAGATATAAAACGAACTCGACCGACAAGTCCGGCGACTTCGCCAGACACTTGCTGGCATAGTCATGGCTTGTCGGGCGGTGTCTACGTCAATCTATGTCACCCGACTTCGCTGGCGATACGGGTTGCAGGACATTTGTTCCCTAGTCTATCCCTGGCTTTAAGCAACAAACATGTATAATCTGTTAGTATGTAAAGAATCTAACTCTTTACAGATGTTTGTTGCTTAATATCATATCATGTGAGGTGGATACAAAAAAAGAAGTCAATAGGGGAGTTTATCTAACTAGAGAAACTTTTAACTTTTGAAAACCTAAACCCAAATCAAATACCTATATCGTTGTTTCAACTCTAAATCACGACTATCGATTAAAGTTAAAAATAAAAGTACATTAATTGTATATGGATTAGATATTAGTTAAAATAGGTACATAGGCTAATTAATTACCAATTACATATACTTATTCCAGATACGCGCTTACCCCAACTCCGAGATTACCCAAATTATTGCCGCTAGAATACGGAGATACCTATCTCTGACAAGACAATCAGAGAGGGGAGCCACCGGACCGCAAACACATGTCCGAGAAAATTGTTTACTTGGAACTCAAATAATGACTGTGGAAAACAATAAACATTTGTCTTATCTGTTCTTATAATAATACCTAGTTATATTGTTTGAGGGCGTGTGCACACTGGGTGCGGCCCCTTGACGTTTTCCTGGTTCCGTAGAATTCGTAGTAATCGCTAGTTTTACATTCTTGTATGGGAACGTCGAAAAAACGCGGAATAGAAACGCTAACGGCCTGACCACGACATTGCGCGAATTGCGGCGCGGCAAGCGTTTTATCTGTTCATTGCGTGTGATTGCATCTAACCGCAATGCCTTGCGCTTTTTGACCGCGCAAGGAACAGATAAAACGCTTACCGCGCCGCAAGTCGCGCATTGTCGTGGCCGGGCCGTAAATCTATGGTCTCTCATAAACGCCGTTGGCCGCTTACAGCGTCATCTGCGTCATAATGCTGCCTATAGAGATGTACTGTGGTGGACTCTCACACGTTGACGTTGGCGTCTTTTTTGTTCAGGAGACGCTGATGTGATGTCAGACGTCGCGTGTAACACAAAATAGGAGACCAAAGACTAAAGGCTTGGGCAGATAGGCGCGTTTTGAGAGCGTGGCGCAGCGGGGCGTGACAGCGGTGTGGCTAATGTAACAAAATAGGGCACACATTCGGACGGCAGCGTCACGCCCCGCTGCGCCACGCCACTAAACGCGCCCTATGTGACCAAGCCTTAAAGTGTGCCCACGCTTAGGTATAGGGTACGTAGCAGCGGAAGAATACAAACAACTGAAGACCGAGCCCAGTGGCTATAGCCTACTTATATCCAGAAGTGGAAGAGGATAGATGATCTAAAATCATCACATTTTAGATAAAATAGAATATATTTTTATGTGGTCAAAAATATCGGAACATGCACCTTGGCGCCTTGACAATAAAGGCGCTGTTCCGATATTTCTGACCATCTCCACAGCTCCGATATATCTGATGGTCACCGTACATACACAAAAATACATTTCTTACAGAGCCTATTTTGCAAAGACTTTTTGTACTAATCAAACTATACAAATAACTTGGTATTGCATTGTGCACATTTATTAATATTAATATATGTTATGTTGATCTAGAATCCAGTGTGTAACTGTGTAACTTTAATTTAAATGACAAATGAAACGTTTAGTTTAGCGAAGTTTAGCGAAAACTTTAAGCACAAAACTATTTTAAGATTCAACTATATTCATTGTATTGAAACGGGTAACTCACCTATAATAAGTTGAATAATGCTCGACAAACGACATGTTTTGCTCCGTAACGAGGAGCATGTCAGCTGTTCAGCTCGACACTCATAATCATGCTAATATAGAGCTAATACTATTTTTATCTGGGTTAATTTGGCTCGGTGTCGTAACGATATATTTCTTCCCTGAAATCGACCATTATATTAAATGATATTTCGTACATAACATACAAACTTTCTTTCTGAAAGTGACCTATTAAAATTCACGCACGATTTTCAAAGTAAAAGATAATTACGTAATAGATATGTCGCGTCTCCCTGTATTCCATTTAACACGAGATACGAAGACGCTTGCATCATGTTCTGAGAAGAGCTTGTCATCATTTCGCAATATTTTTACGGCATTAAGTAGTTTTCCTATTATCATCGCTTCCTGGATATACATGTTTACCTTTTTACTGCGTTTTACTTTATTAACACGTGCGATTCTGTTTTGTTTGTTGCCCTTTGTTCGGGTTAGCACCGACGAGGGGTTTCGAAAATTGCGAATATTTACTTGGAAAGTTCTTGGTATTGCATTGTGCACATTTATTCATATCAATATATGTTTTTTTTATGATAAAGTTGGCAAACGACCAGACGGATTGTCTATTACCGTCGGCCATGGGTACCCTTAAGACCTTTTAAGGGGTGTTGGAGCTCTGGGAACCTTAGTCCCTTCAGGAACACAACACTGAAAGGTAGCAGTGCTATTATGGTTATGGTTTTGGATTTTCCCCAGGTTGCCTTCCCCCCATACAGTCCGTCACTCTAACATTCGGATTTATAGAGCCTAAGTCAGGTAAAAAATGCAAATTTGCATGATAATTGTTTCTTAAAAGTTAACACAAATAATGAACAGAGATTTTGAAAAAAAAACTGTAATTTAATTGCTAGCACAAATGGACAAAATGGTCGTTTTGTCCCTTATCTTCTTTTACCCTCTCAGTTACATACCAAGAAAGTATCAAATATTGCGAGTTCGTAATAAACATACGTCGGACTCCAGCGGGCATTTTCGTGGCATGTCAGAATGATAGGTAAGGTTCGCAAATTAATCAATTCACTTTCGAGTATTTGGCACCTAGTATTTGTAATGTGAAATTCCAAATATCATAGCAACTAACTACGTTATTTATAAACGTACTTGGACTACACATAAGTCAAAATGACGAAAAAGTTCGGTTGGCTTTATCCGTCACTCAGACAATTGCAGCTGTGAGAAAGGAATAAAACTCAACTTCAAAGAGTATTTACACATTAAAGATGAATAAATGATAACTGCAGCGGTACCGCGAACATCGAAGTTCGTATATTTCTCTTTTACTCCAATTAAGGGTGTCATGAGAGCGACAGAGACAATCGTCCGAAATTTACGAATATCGTTGTTCGCGGTAGCGCCACTGGTAACTAATTTAATTAACTATGTTACAAATACTAGGTACATTATAATACTCGTAAGTTAAGATTTTTTTGTAAACTTTACCTTGCCTTCAAACTGCCCCCTGTAGTCCGACGTATGGTAATAAACGATAAAAACCTGCGCTGCTCCTAACCTAAGCAGAGAATGGAAAATGCTGCCAACATTGTACCTATCTATCTATCAGCCATGGACGTTCACTACCTACTGGACCCAGTGGCGCTCTATGGGGGAGGCCTATTTCCAGCAGTGTACTCCCGATTTGGCCCCTAACTTCGAGGTAAAAACTATCGTATATTCTTTACCGATTGTCAAACATGGAGAGTGTATTCAAATTGATTTTAGTAGACCGAATTTAAACCAAATTGATTCAGCGGTTTAAGCCTGGTAGAGCAACCAACATCCTAACATGTTCACAAACTTTCACGACATAATATCAGTACCTAGGATATATTACGTCTGTTCCATGTAAACATTATTACGGTGATTACATGGAGTTGACAAAATTGTTTCGCTGTAACTATTACAGTGCGCAGCGACTAGAAAATTATGCGATGCATTGCAACTGACAAAGTGGGCAGATGGTTGGCACAGGTACAATATATGACAAAAACAAAATCGAACGAAGTCACGTGATCTTTTTAATATTTCGTTTCGTTTCCGTTTCGTTTTCTATGAAGGATCTTGGCTACAGCTCCGGTTCTGCGCGAGCAATCTTCTTGTGGTAAATGTCAATACTTGTATTTAGTGATGATCGGATTGACGTACACAGCAGAATGTTGCGGGACAGTATTGACTATATTGAGGGAAGCCATATTTTTTTAAAGAAAAAGAAGAATGTTGTGCTCGACTACAAGGCTTAAGACTTATACAGTGTGGATAAGTTTTGGGATTTCAAATTTAACATTGTTGAAATAGCTCAATGTGGCTAAAGTTAATTGTCTTTTAAATTATATAATCCCGTTTGTATCTAGACGGAAAATTGGAAACAATAAAAATGTAAAAATGTAATGTAATGAATATTATAAATGCGAAAGTATGAATGTCTGTCTGTTAATTCTTCTTTTGAACCGTGCCTCGTGGAGTCGATTAAGATGAAATTTTGTATGTACAGTCAAATTTGATTTATAGGCCACTTCGTTACTTGTCACAGTGAAAATCTATATGAAAGACGCAAAAGATCTCATTATTAACGTCACTGTGACAAGGTACGAAGTGGCCTAGAAATCAAATTGGTTGACTATACATATTAAAACTTTTAATTATTGTATTGCATGTTTGAGAAAAGATGTTGTCGGCACAACAATCCGGCTTCATTGCGTTCGACCGTCGACATACACTTGGCTGGCAACCGTAAGGGGTTGCTTCCTCTGTAGTAATATACTATTTGTTTATGAAATATATTTTTTTCTGCTTGTTAAATATTTAACTGTGCATGGCATTACGTAATATCTCCTTATTTGTAAGATAATTCTAATAACTGTCCCGTAACATGACGACCATTATCTATTATTACGAAACTACATATACTCTAAATAACCTTCACTATTTATAACTCGCAATAGTTTCTACGGAAAATTATCTATTGTATTACATTTACTGCGAAGTTATTATCCATAATAATATAATAAATGCGAAAGTGTGTCTGTTTGTTTGTCCGTCTTTCACAGCAAAACGGAGCTCGGAGCGACGAAGTAACGGGTTTTTTTTAAGTAGTTGGTAGTGGGGGTAGTTGAAGGGATGGAGAATGACATAGGCTACTTTTTCCAGCGGGAAAACATCTCATTCCCACGGAAGACTCAATATGTTACATTTTCCTCTAACCATGCGGGCGAAGCCGCGGGCATCATCCAGTAAGATAATAAATATTGTCTAATTACTACTTAAGATCACAGTTAATGTTAATGGTATTTATATCTAATATATAGGTACTATTTCCCAACTAACGCGGTAAGGACTTTTTTCTATTTTATAAACAGAGTATCAACATTTTCGCTACATTAAGTAATAGCTCAAGATTAACCGCTATATGAAGACCTAGTAAGTAAATTGGTTCGTTTCTCTAGCAAACGTTAATTGGACTTTTCAGAAAAACAATGTTCGCAATGAACGTGACTCGTAAACTTTAAATTATGTCAGTTTTGTGAAGATAATTAAGCATTTTTCTATAAATACTCAGATTTGGCGCTCGTTTCATAAACTATAAGCAAAAAAGTAGTAAACTATTACGCTTCTTTAATTTTTTGTTGTTAAAGTACTGTCTTTACATTGTGGAATATTGGCCATGCTCACATCTCCTGAAACACCCTGTTTATAATAGCTTCATAGAGATCTTGGCCCGGCGTGCTTTACCATTTTTTAATTACTACGTAAACTGTCTGCCAATTTAAAATTACATGTATGTCGGCGTCGTGTTAACCTAATATACTGTAGGTATATCCGAATATTCCGAATTAACTTTGATTTAATTAATGTTTACCTCCGAAACTCGCAACACTACCAAGAATATGATCGGTTCTCAAAATTAGACGCTCTTAAAATAAACACAATGACATTGAGGGGTTATTTTCGTAGAAAGGTCCCCCGTCCCGACTTCTATGAAATAATCCCCCATTGGCTCAAACGTCCAGCTACTCAAGACCTGTAAAGACTAGTATTCATCACATGCACAAGGTTCTGCGTAAGTTGGCTTGTCGATGCTTCGGTTTTCGACGAATTAGGACTTCGTGTCATTCAGCCAGATGCCTGGTTGCACGCAATGTATGGAAATAGTCGATTTAAGTGATTAATATTACCTATTTTAGCGGAAAGCGATATTCGTAGAAAAGTTATTAGCCTACATGCAATAAAATATTCTGTGATCGGTACAATTACAATAATCGTATGATGTTTTTATATAATCTGTAGCACAATTGTAATTTTTTGTCATTAAGATTATGTGAAAAATATTGGAAATATACTGGGTGAAATCTGGGTCGTGATACAAAATGTCAAAAAGTTATAAGACGACCAAAATAATTGCATTCGTGAAAAAAACCTGCTACTCCATACATATGGTCCCATGGGAAAAGTTGTTAAGTATGATCGTTTTATCACTTTTTACATTTTGGATCACGACCCTGATTTCATCCTGTATATTCACCTGATAGCAAAACTGCATATTATCCACAAGAGTGCAAAGTTAGTTAGTTATCTCTATCACTCGTAGATCGCTCATAGAAATTACAAATGATGATTTGAATGATAATTTATTGATAGGTACTGATAAATAGTAATGTTTCTGGCTTAGCGTTATCCTCGCGATAGTGAGATGTTAAATTTTGTGCTTCAAAGCAAAGTTAGTTTTCCTCTCGTATAGTCAACCAATTTGATTTCTAGGCCACTAGACCAGTAAAATTACCGAAACCTGGACATGATTCGATAACTGTAATTTTATTTTTCTATGAACTAAAGTAATGTTAGTTCTTGTTAAAATATAAAAAATTAAACAAATTAGGGTTCCGCGTCAATATGAAAATCCCTAAAAACTAAATTTAGGACACTTTTTAATTTCATAAGTGCAGCATAATAAATAACTTCGTAAAAGTGCCTCTATTATGATATGATGCTTGTATTTCGGTAAAAATAATCAAAATTAAACAAATTAACCGACCGGGACTATCATTAAAAAAGAAGATTCCGTAAATTACACGTTTTCTGGCTTATCATCCCAGAAAATATTGATAACTGTAATTGAACAATTTGACTGAATAGTAATATCATGTTTGATGATAAATTGTTGAAAATTAAACAGTTTCTCTTTGCCGATCTCTAATAACACAAATATGGGTAGTTACTGCAAAACCAAAATACATAACTTCTTCAAAAGTGTTTAATTCATGTCGTCAGCATATTATTATTATAATAAAATACAAATTAAACAGAATATATCCACGGTTATTTATTATTTCTCATTTTTTCTTACTTTCGTATTAATATGAACGTTATTTCTTGCAACGTAAGGTTGTTATTTTCGTGCCTGACTCCCGCGAGCCGCGAGCAATTCTCGCGTAGAAGAAATCGTCTCATAGATACATAGGCTAAGTCAATGATTATTAAATTTAATAAACACGTGGGGTACATATACCTACATCACCACGGTTCGGCTAGAAGAGAGATTTATTGAAATAGTGTGTTTATTGGGTCGATAACAACTAAATTGTTCAGGATGAGAGTCAATGTGGACAAGACCGTCTATCAGGAAAGTCCGTTTGCCAACCAATTTCCTACATTCTCTGATAGGTATATACACTGTGTAACATGAGGAAACCGAATAATTTTGACAGCGTATTCCTGAGGCCAAAAGAAGTAAAAAATATCATGTCACTTTTGATCAACTCCGGCAAAAATAAATTGTTTCGTTTTTCATATTTTTTGATATAAAAAATACATTTTATTGAGAAAACTATGCCTGAAAACAAACAATGAGTACAAAAGTGGTAAAATCGCCTTTAAGAAAGCGAACGGTGCTGAGTTATAATTAGACCCCGCTATGAGAGGTGCAAAATGGTAGCTGTCAAGTTCTTATGGATGGGTAATCAACTAATCATATTTGTGATGTCGATATCGATACTCGATTTTTCAATATATTTTTTTTATGTACAAGTACCATTTATTTTTACCATTATTATTTTTTTTCAGATTAATCTAGAATTTTAGAATATTATATATTTGATAAGAATATAGAAAAACATTTAAGAAATTTCTAGATATGACTGAGATAATGACGGGATCGATAAGGAGGTAGAAGGACATTGGGGTAGAAGGCGGGTTATGTATCTAAGTATTACAAACCAGTCATATTAGTACCATTTATTTGTATACAATTTATAATATTTTTTAGGAAAAGAAACATAAGAAAAGTAATAGCAACCATAGATTTTTTGTTGTACTAATAACGATTTATATTTTTAATGTCAATGATTATCATAGATCCCAAAATAAGTTAAATTGTATACAAATAAATGGTACTGTTAAAACAAAAAATGTATTGAAAAATCGAGTATCGATATCGACATCACAAATATGATTAGTTGATTACATGGGTAATCAACCCTAAAAACTTGACAGCTACCATTTTGCACCTCCGATAGCGGGGTCTAGTTATAATATTTTTTTTTTTTGTAATGGGTTATAACTCCAAAACGAGGTTAATTTCTAAAAGGTTTATTGGATATTTTAGTCTCGAAATCAGGTCAGGGTAACTCTGGCAAATTTATTCGGTTTCCTCATGTTACGCGGTGTAGAGTTATATGATGGACGTCCCTTAAAAGTAAAGTATTAGTCAATATAACTCTAATCAATGTGAGTACGACGGGCTTAGTGACTATAGTCAATGTGAGTAAGACTGGCATAAGATGAAACTTGATAAATGATAAGCTTACAAAAATACAACTGAATGGACAGGACATACCGGTCTCAGATGAGGTTAAGAACCTAGGAATCACTTTCGACCAATAACTAACTTGGAACCCTCACCTGAAAAACATTTTACAAAAGGCAAAAATGGCCTTGTGGACGTGCTGTCGAATGGCAGGAGCAAGATGGGGGATAAGACCCAAAATTGCTCTGTGGCTTTTTACAGCGGTAGTAAGGCTCATAATTACTTATGGCTCCGCGGTCTGGTATAATAAGACCAACCAAAAGACAGCAGTCAACAATGTTAAACAGCCTGCAAAGCATGGCCTGTATAACAGCAACAGGGGCCTTTACCTCGACACCGTGGGCGGCCTTAGACGACACTCCCCATGCAGGTGCAAAAGGGAGGCCAAGCAGTGCGTCTACAGAATATGCACGCTAAATCGGCCTAAATGGCGCTGTGAAGCCCTAATCAAACTGAACGCCTGGGCTTTTAGCATGCCAATAGACGACATGCACAGCAAATGTCAATTCTCTAAACTCTACACAGTTGAAATACCTCCAAGAGACAAATGGATTGAAGACCAAATGTACGTAGAAGAGGGAAGCCACCTATGGCACACAGGTGTATCCAAAAAGGTTTATGGGGGAGACCTAGATTCAGAGCTAACGTCAGCATGGGGACGAGTGCCTCAATATGCCAGACCGAAATCTTCGCCATTAACAAATGTGAGGAAATTAACCTGGATAGAAACCTAAGAAACCAACACATCTACATTAACTCGGACAGCCAAGCTGCTCTGCTGGCACTAGATTCTTTGGAAACAAACTAAAAACTAGTTCAGATATGTAAAACAAACCTAAACGCACTGGCTAACTCCAACAAAGTCATACTTAGATGGGTACCAGGACACTCCGACATTGACGGAAATGAGAAAGCAGTCGAACTGGCTAGGAATGGCGCGGACACTCCCCTGGCCGGCCCGGAACCGTTTTGTGGTATTACAAAATGGGAAGTATACTCTCTGCTCAATAACCTAGAAAAATCGAGAGCAATTACTGGGTGGAAGCTGACTAGAGAGAGCTCTTTAACACTCGAAAGCCCTAATAAAAGGATTCAACACCAAAATTGCTAAAGAGCTACTAAGAGCTCAAGAGGCACAAAACTTGCGCAGTGACTCGAATCTTGACAGGCCACTGCAAGTTGAACAAACAAATGTTTCAGATGGGTAAGAACGCCACGTGCAGGTTCTGCCAAGAGTCAGAGGAAACGGCAATGCATTTTGCTTGGCTTTATTTATATTGAAATTCCATCCGACTACTTCATATTATACTTAATACTTAGTATTCCGACGGAGTTGCAATCGGAGGACTAAAGATCTCAAACCTCTCTTACGCGGATGACACCACCTTATTTGCTACTAGTGATTGTAATATGGAGGATCTGCTGAGCAGGATGGAGAGGATTAGCCTGGAAGTTGGTATTAAGATCAACCTCAGTAAGACCAATTATTGTCGATCTTGTCAATAACAACACCCGAAGTCACACAAATAGCGAATTGTGGTGTCGTTAAATCGTATATATAAATATACTCTTTACTACTAGGAGCTCTAATTTCTATCAACAGAGGATGTGTAGATGAGATCAACCGAATTGTGGCAATCACTAGAAGCGCTATGGACAGGTGACGAAAAATATGGCGGATTCGTAACACCACGAAATTAAAAAAATCAGGCTCCTTAAAGCGCTTGTATTGGCCATATTGGTCTACGCCACTGAGAAGTAGACCCTGCGGAACAGAGAGTAAAAGACGGTGGATGCGCTGGAAATGCGGTGCTGGCGAATAATGCTTTTGGTATCGTGGACCAAAAATCGAACCAACGTCTCCATACTCCAAGAGCTTGGCATGAAGCAGCCCCTCGTCTATCCTCCATCGTTCAAGCTCGCATCCTCGCCTTTTTAGACACGTTTCTCGGCGTGAAAATGTATCCATCAGCGGCGGCGCGTCCATACAAGCTTAACTAACTTTCCCACAGTTCAACAATTTTCATTGGACACATAAAGAGAAGGCGAAGCCATGTCAGCTCCTCTTGCCTAAGAAAAAATAAATGGCCGCCGTTACTGGTATCCATAGAGCGACTAGTGGTGCAGGGAAGAGTAGAGGGTGCCCAAGCGCGAGGAAGGATGCCCATGAGAGAGACGGACCAAACAAAGGCAGCCAAGGACCGCCCTTGCACAAATGCGCTAAACTAGCAGCCGTCAGGGAAGAGTGGAGACGAGCCGTCAAACGCTTATAATATTTGCACGATTGCATGCATGCTAGCTCGTTCACAAGTCCCTCGTAAACAACATAATAGCCATCGACAGTGTGTCGAGCAGGGTGGTATACCTAATACTCAGAATATCCAAAAGATATTCGCTGAAGGTCATTCAGGTATACGCACCGACCTCGTCACACTCCGATGAGGAAGTGGATGCTATGTATGAGGACGTAAGTAGGGCCATACATACTTCGAAAACCTACTTCACTGTTGTTATGGGGGACTTCAACGCTAAGCTGGGCAAGAGAAGCGGTGATGAGCTGAGAGTGGGGCAATTTGGGTATGGGCAGCGGAACCCTAGGGGCCAGAGGCTGGCCGACTTTCTGGAGAAAGAGGAACTCTTCATGATGAACTCTTTCTTCCAGAAGCCGCCTCACAGGAAATGGACATGGATGAGTCCGGACGGTTCCACGAGAAATGAGATAGACTTCATCATGACCGACAGGAGACGGATATTCAGTTATGTCTCTGTGATCAACAAGGTAAAGACCGGTAGTGATCACCGAATCGTAAGAGCGTCACTGAATATCAATGTTAGACTTGAAAGGTCCAGCCTGATGAAGTCTACGCTCCGACCTACTCGAGCCCATATTCAAAACCCCGAGAGCTTTCAACTTGAGCTCTGTAATCGCTTTGCCTGCCTAGAGAACTTAGCTTCAGTGGACGAGATCAACAACGGGCTAGTGGAAACTGTCCACACAGTAGGGTCTAACTTTTTTAGACCCCGCCGTAAGGATAGACCTCAGAAACTAACCGAGCGAACCTTAAACCTCATGGCTGAACGACGCTCTCTACAGCTGCAGTCTCCCGATGACGCGGAGTCATTTAGGCAGCTCAATAGACGTATATCTAAGTCCTTGCGACATGATTTGCGTCTCTTTAATACTAACCGTATTAAAGAGACTATTGAGCGAAACCAAGGCTCCAAAGTGTTCGTAAAGGATAAGTCTATTGGGCAAAGCCAGCTGACAAAGCTGAAACGGGAAGATGGCAGCATAGCGTCGACCAAAGCAGAGGTTTTAGGCGAGATTGAAAGGTTCTATGGACAGTTATACACTTCGGTTGCAAAGCCCGTTGACAGCTTGGTAGGAGATCCAAGAGCCAAGCTGTGCCATTATGCCTAGCGTTTGTGGACTATGAGAAAGCCTTCGATTCGGTGGAAACATGGGCGGTGCTTGAGTCTCTTCAGCGATGCCATATTGACTATCGGTACATCGAAGTGTTGAAGTGTTTGTATAGTAACGCCACTATGTCAGTCCGAGTACAGGAGCAGAGCACGAAGGCGATTCCATTGCGAAGAGGCGTAAGGCAGGGAGACGTGATCTCTCCGAAACTGTTTACTGCCGTAATGGAAGACGCCTTCAAGCTCCTGGAATGGCAAGGGCGTGGCATCAACATCAACGGCGAATACATCACTCACCTTCGATTTGCCGACGATATCGTAGTCATGGCAAAGTCGATGGAGGAACTCAGCATGATGCTCGATGACCTCAACCGAGTTTCACAACGGGTGGGCTTGAAAATGAACATGGACAAGACGAAAATAATGTCAAATGCCAATGTTGTGCCCACCCCAGTCTTTGTTGGGAACTCGGTACTCGAAGTTGTTGACTCGTATATCTACCTAGGACAAGTAGTCCAATTAGGTAGGTCCAACTTCGAGAAAGAGGTAAACCGCCGAATCCAACTCGGTTGGGCAGCGTTCGGGAAACTACGTAATGTCTTTTCGTCCGACATACCTCAGTGCCTCAAGACGAAAGTCTTTAACCAATGTGTGTTACCAGTGATGACTTACGGCTCCGAAACGTGGTCTTTCACTATCGGCCTCATCTCAAGGCTCAAAGTCGCTCAACGAGCTATGGAGAGAGCTATGCTCGGAGTTTCACTACGAGATCGACTCAGAAATGAGGAGATCCGTAGGCGAACTAAAGTCACCGACATAGCCCACCGGGTTAGCAAGCTGAAGTGGCAATGGGCAGGCCACATTGCACGCAGAGAAGATGGCAGATGGGGTCGAAAAGTGCTCGAGTGGAGACCACGGAATAGCAAGCGCAGCGTAGGACGTCCACCCACAAGATGGGCAGACGACCTCATTAAAGTCGCCGGAAGACGCTGGATGCAGGTTGCTTCCAACCGGTACTTGTGGAGATCCAAGGGGGAGGCCTATGTTCAGCAGTGGACGTCTTATGGCTGAGATGATGATGATGATGATGCAAGCTAGATACATGAATCATAATGTTACATAATTACCATTGTAACATCCCTGTACTGTGTCTATGCAAATAAATAATTTCTGATGTCTAATTTTATATTAGGACTTTTATGACAATTAATTTATGGTCGTTTTAATGACACATAGTAATAGACACATTAAATAACGTCAAACAAACTCATCTTAATAATCTCCGCAATATGAACCGAACCGAATAACCTATGCTATGAAACAAAAACTACTGAAGAAATTTTAATTTAAAGAATAATTTTACACTGATGCAGCGATAAAATTAAGTTTAAAGTTAACACTAGTTACTTTAAAAAAATAACTTTAATTGACCTCCTTTAAAGTTATCAAAAACACGGTGTATGCTACACCTTTGATTTTCAAGAAATTGTTAACTTGTAAAACCGATTTGTAAGCTTTCATTTCTCTACAGAATCATTTATGTCAATGTGGGTAAGACCGGATACTTTATTTTGAAGGGAAGTCCGTCATATGACACTAAATACCGATGAGATAATGTAAGAAATTGGTTGGCGGTCTTACCCACATTAACCTAAATCAAAATATGATGGGCGATTCACAAGTAGATATTATACTAGCTATGACCGCGGCTGCGCCCGCGTGTGGCGTGGAATTTGGTCTGTGCCGGTAACTGTTAAGTTTTGTGACCGGATTTCAGGGGTTGAAGTTGGTTTAAAATTAACCCGGTGTTTTTCTCGACAGATTACTATCGAGAATGATTGAATCAAATTTCAAGAATAAACTAATTTACAAAAAAAAAATACCCGCTTAATTGACTACGGCAATTTCATGATGTTTTTCATTTGATTAAATGATTAATTTTACTTTGATCCTTTCTTTTAAAATACAATGTTACTTAAGCAGCGTTATTAATTTTTAGCTATTCTTTCGATTGGCATCATAAAAGTAGGATGATTTTTTTTTTTGACACTTAAGTCGCTTCGATTTCCAGACGAAGCAAGTTATTTTTAGAAAATCTATGAATGCAGAATTAATAACTTTTAATAATAACATAATGTCTTCTTTCAGCAAAATACACTATCTACGATATTTAAGGTACTTCCTCTTCATGTCCCATAAGTTTGGGACGCTCTGTATAGAGATAAATAATTATATATGTAGCCTCTTTAGTTATAAAAATCAAGGTGATTTGTACAAGATAAGATAGACGTCACTGCCATAAAACAAGTGCATTTTTGAAATAAACTGGTTACAACTGGTCCGGCGGCGCACGTTAGCCGGCTCGCCGCCGGCGTCCGCTCCCCCTACGTCTCGCACTCCCCGCGAGCATCCCCCTCCTCGACAGGGCCGTGTGTATAATATTATCTATTCAATTAGATTTATAATTTCTTATCTGTGTAATAAATATGTTTAATTTTAACGAAAACGTGATCATAGTACACAATAAGCAATTATTAAACAAAAATTTCTCAGTTATGATTTTTAACTACCGAGAAATGCATTATTATTGAAACGTTAAACACAAACGTTTAATTTTTGTCTTAATTGTCTAAATAGACGTTATAAAGCTTAAAAAGATATAAATATCATAGTTAACATTTTTACTTATCTAGATATTGAGATCAGATACAAACTACAAAAAAAAACATACATGCAAAATTGGTTTCAGTTTAATTTTGCTATTAAGTGATAGCATTTAAAGGCTATTCAAAATTATACTAACAAGGTATTTGGTTATCTTTTTTGCTTTAAGAAAAAAGTTAGGTAGTATACGATAACCCTCGTTTTTTTTTTTTTATATAGTTACGACCGGGGATATTTTACTGAATATATCTAATTTATATTGAATACTGAATATGAATATCCAATAAAATAACAAAAACAACGAGTTATTGAATTATGTCCAGGGTAAGTTAATTTTCCTGGTCTACACGACGAACCTTGTCATAGTGACGTTATTAAGAGATATTTTGCGTCTTGCATATAGATTTTAACTGTGACAAGAAACAAAGTGGCCTATAAATCAAATTGGTTGACCGTAACTTTTGAAACTCTCCCTATATACATATATGTCTCGTGTTTGGTATCTTTCGCTAACTTAGGTTTCCATATTAGCCCGAGAGTGTATAACATTACTTTTGCTCCTTAGTAGAACAAATTACTATTCCTTTAGCCATTCCTCTGGCCTCTTATCAACCGATCGGTTAATTATAGTACATTGTGCAACGAGGATGGTAAGTAAGGTATAGTAAACGCGAGTCTATTAGAGTCTTTTAATGACTCAAGTTTGTTATACACTTAGCACCCGTGGTACATACAATGTTTTTCATCACATTTGCGAGGACATAAAATAAATTCGTTGGTAAAATATTAGTTACTAGTGTAGTGTAGTTTTACCTATCAGACCGCATCCACTATAAAAGATTGTCAACTTTGTTCAATGTCTTCCACAGATAATGTTAACAACTGCGTTTTGTTTTCGAAGTTGATAGATCGCCAAATAGTATCAATTATCAAAATCAAATAGAAAACAACTATTTTTAATAAATACTAAATATTAAATTGCAGTCAAATTTAATATAAAGATATGTTTTATACATATTAATAGTTGGTTGTAGCAAACTTTTGAAGATATGAAATACACCTTGGCTGTTTAGAAACATCCTCAGTCCAAGTGAAGTATAGGTTCTGTATATTTTTAAAACTAAACTTAACAGCCCGTGTGAACTAAATCGGCTATAACTGCTCTTTACTCTCGCAAGTAACAACGCCATTGACGAGCAAGTGTGATGCTGATGAAAATATTATTATTCATTTATTCAAAGACATCAACTGTCCATTGTTTTGTTAGTAACAACTTTTAAAGTAGTGACTTAAGATTAAGTGTTAGTGACTAGCTACTGACATATTTTAAACATACCGAAGTGATCACCCATTAGCGGTTATGATATGACACAGACCAAAATGCCGCATAATAGGTGAGTCGTAACGGGCCGCTACAGTGGCCAGGATGGGGTTGGAGCGAGTGAGTAGCCATCAGTGCGAGCTTCTGTAAACATTACTTTTGCTCCTTAGTAGAACAAATTACTATTCCTTTAGCCATTCCTCTGGCTTCTTATCAACCGACCGGTTATATATATATATAACCGGTGTAAATTATGGAGTTTACGAAGAGATCCTAAAACTAAATAAAATATATAATTAGGGATCAAATCCTAGTCACGTTTCCTTAAGTAGGTATATACGTCATTTATTTCAGTTTCAAATCAATTAAAATATAGCTTATCAATTTACACGGTTAACTCCCGTTTGAAATCATACTTATTTATAAAAATACAATCCTAATTAAACATTAATCATCATCATATCAGCCGAAGGA
Organism: Grapholita molesta; assembly: GCA_022674325.2. Lineage (NCBI taxonomy): Eukaryota > Metazoa > Arthropoda > Insecta > Lepidoptera > Tortricidae > Grapholita > Grapholita molesta. The sequence goes on from CP053127.2 coordinate 2,617,083, forward strand.
CGTCCAATGCAGCGCCTTCCCCACATAGACCGGTTTTGCGCCACAACGGGCATCCACGGTGGACTGCGCCTTCCGGTACGCAGTTGCCACTCGAGAACCATTACGCCCCATTGGCCATTGGTTCTGCTAATGTGTGTTGCCAGTGAACTGATAACATGGCACGGAATCGTGGTCGCTTAGTATTGGCCCATAATAAAGTTCAAAGCTACCCGAAGGGCAATGGTTATGCGGGGAATGTCTCTGCGCGATCGCATCAGAAATGATGTCATTCGCAGCAGAACCAATGTACCCGATATTAACCATTGCTAAAACATAATTCCTATTTTAACTAAGATATCCCAGGTTCTATGACTCAGTTCTATGTGGATACAGTGGTAGGCGATATTGCTGTGCTGGTCTGACTAAAATAATACCTTATCTCGTTTCATTAAGGTTTATAATCGGCAATCTAGCACTGTGCCTTTGTTCATATTGTAGTACAGTCAGCAACAGACAAGTTTCAGGGTCGTAATTAGATTTGATTTGTGTTTTGACTATTTCAATAAGATCAAGGAATAGAATATTAACATACTGAACGTGTACTCCAACGTATCGACTAGTCAAGATCAAATATAAACCTTATCTGTCAGCAGGATCATTGCTTTGACAGCGTCCGCCATAGCCACAAAAGGTCGTTAGCGTGACAGGCACGACATCAACGACCAGTTTAGTGGTTCTTGGCGTTCAAAGGGTTAAAAGTGGAAGGCAGACTAAGGGACCTCACCAACAAGATGGTGATGAAATTAAGCCTACCTCTGACAAAACTTTATCAAACGCTACAGAGCGATGGCGAGCGGAGACCGACGGAGGCAAAATCTTGGCAGCTAGTGGTCACTGGAACATGAGTATTGAGAATAACCCCACTGGAATAAACACTGGCGTTATTCTCAATTCTCATGAATATAATATTAATATTAGTACCTTATTTAACACCTACAATTTACAATTTTGATGAGACCAACTGTTCAGATTTTGATTTAATAATAACGACCAACTGTTCAGATTGAGTTATCTTGATTTAATAATCACGGGCGTATTGTCATGATCATGATGTCTGAGTAGATAGTAAGTCACAAAGACAGTTTTTTTTTTGATATTTACTGATGACATGAGGATTAAAAAAATATAAACCATTAGTGATAGTATCATATTATCATGCATCGAGATGTATCATTTGAGACAGGTATCTGAATATTGTTTTGAATAAAATGTAGTGATTTAAACTTTAGCCTTTTGAACGCCAAGCACCACTAAAGAGGTCGCGTGATGTCGTGCCTGCCACGCCACCGACCACTAAAGTGGCTACGGCGGACGCTGTCAAAGCAATTGTCCTGCTGACAGACAAGGTTTATATTTGTTCTTCACAAGTCATACCATGGCGTACACGTCACATTTTGACGCGAGAGGAAAATCGCTCAAAAGGTTAACGAGTTTCCCACATAATAGAGTCCTGTAATTATGTATATTTGAATAAAATGGCCCAGAATTGAACCCTTATGTTGCTGACGCTCCCAGTTCCGCGAGGGATCGTGGAATCGGTTCACAGAATTCGTTTTCCTGTTCCAATGGAGTCCGTCAGAAATTAATGACTTTCGGTTTTAGCTTAGTCGGTGCATTGCAAAAAAAAACATGCCAATATTATAACGCTGTTCTAAAATAGTTTTGTACTCGTTAAGAAATAATTTATTATACAGAGAGATACATCGAAGCTGTGGAGGTGGTCACAAATATCCGGGTTGAACTTAAAAAAACCCCTCCTTTTAACATGGATTCTTTTTTACTTTATATTTTACAATTTTGTCCGCGTGATTGATTTACATATTCATACACTATATCTTGTAGGTACGATTAACGGTCGCTGACAAAGTCGGGGACAGACAGACATATAGACATAGTGAAACTATAACAGTTCCTAATTTACCACGGAACCCTAAAACTGAGTAGGTAATTTGCATGTATTTGAAACACCCAGAAGTCAGAAACACAAATGTACAGTCGACTACAATGATATGTAATTTTTCACCTTAAACCTTTGTAATAAGGTGCAAAAGTGTATACATATCTTTGTAGTCGACTGTACGTATGCCAAGTATCCCGTTTGTACCACGGACCTGCTCGGTTGTCCGAGTGGGCGGGGAGGTGTACCCCGACGTGGCGCGTCCCCGGGTGGTGGATAGGGGAATGCTCTGGTTGAACACACTTACAAAGTCGACGTTTGTCCTTTGGAGGTGTGTTGAGCCAGGGTAGGACGTTAGTCCCGCGAACCAAACACTGGGGAGGGAATGGTTAGGTTAAGTTTAGGTTAGTGTTTCGGAGGTGGTATGTGGCGGCGCTTTCGAAAGGCCATATTACCGCAAACAAGGGAGCTATCCCATAAAATAGCAATAATGGAAGCAGCGTACAAAACATTACTACCCCAGGAGGGTACCGACCTCGCCGAGGTCGGAGAATCCCTCCCCGTGCCTTCGGGTGCGGGCTGCCCCTCGTATTCTGGGGGGGGCAATACCTGCTTTGAGAGTCAGGCGACTGACTCTCACACCGACGACCTGACACGCAACACGGACACCGAATTAACAATGACGACACGGAAAAAAGAGGACAAACCTGTAGGCAACCGCCTTAGGCTTAAAGGGTTTCAGGGCTCCACACACAAGTCGGTAACAATGTTGGAATCTGAGACTGACTCTGACGAGGAGAATGCAGGAGAAGCAATGGAGATTGGGCTGCAGCTGAACAGCATAAACAAGAGGGCAAGAGAACAGCTTGATGAGGATACTGAGAGTGAAGTCAGAGCCAAAAGGGCGAGCTTCCTAAAGAACTCCTCAAAAGGTCACTACACAGGAATGGCTAAAGCCAGGGCACAACTGTTGGAGCAGGACGACAATGATTTCTTTGCAGAGATTGAGGAGACAATAAAGGGTGGCCGCCGCAGTGCCCGCCTGCAGAATAAATCAATGCCGCTGCCTGCTCGAGACCATAGCCCAATCGCAGGAACAGGTCAAGTGCAAATAAAAGAGGATGCGATCCAGACTGTCCGCGAAGCCACGAACACTGTTCGTGCCGAAATCAAAAAATCCTCAAACATAAGCGGCCGTGTTGTGGGCAAAATAAATACAGCCCTAAGAGAGATCTCGGAAGCCATGGAGGATATGGCGTCTAGGGTTGAGGGTGAGGAAATGCGTGCGCTACGCGCCGACAACAAGAGAATGCGCGAACAACTTGCACAACTAGAGGCTGAAACTAAAGCTCTTCGCAAGGCCTTCTCAGAAAGGAGCATACAACAGCCAGAGAAATCGGACCAATTGGACCAGCTGCCCAAAACTCTTAAAGAATCCTTGGGTGAGCTGAAGGAAGAGCTCAAAGCGGATCTAATAAAGACCATCGGGGCAATAATTAATGTTAGACTGGAGGAGGTTAAAGGACGGTTGCCGCCTGAGCTAATCCTCCGCCCTCCATTAGCGGCAGACCGAAAAAGAATGGAGGTGTCCAGACAATTGGGGTCGCAACCAATTGAAGCTCCAGAGGCTGATCGTGGGACGGCTGTGCCTTTCAAAAAGGGCCAACAAAAGACCAAAGGTCAGGCGGGCAAATCGTCGTTACAGCCCCAAAAGCAGGAGACCACGGTACCAAAACCTGCCCCTCGAAAGAAGCAGGTCTCAGAGGCAGTCTCACTACCCCCCGCATCTCATACTCCACTAGTTCCAGCTGCACCAGAGTGGACAGAGGTGCGAAGAAAGAAAACAGGAAATAAAAATAAAACTACTGAGAAGGCTCAACCGGCCCAACCAGCTGCTAAACCCACGCCAAAGCCACGAAAACTGGCGCTTCCCACAACAGCTGCAATTGTGCTGGCTCTTAAGCCTGAATCCGAGGCTTCATACGCGGAAATATTGTCTAAAGTGACAACTTCATTCGGCCTGGCTGAAGTGGGGCTGGACCATGTGCGGGTGAGGAAGACAGCTGATGGAGCCAGGATAATAGAAGTCCCAGGTGCAGACAATGGCAGGGCAGCGGACACTTTACGGGACAAACTGGAGAGCCTTGTTGGGAAAGAGGCCAGGATTTACCGGCCGGTTAAAATGGCCGGTATTAAAGTAACTGGCCTACTGGAATCAGCAACTCCAGATATGGTGGCAACTGAGATCGCCAACAAGAGCGGATGCAAAATTGAGGAGATCAAGGTCGGCGCCATACGATCCTCGTATCATGGAACAGGCTCCACTCTAGTGAGATGCCCAATTACTGCGGCCAAGAACATCTTAGAGGGAGGCAGAATATCGGTGGGATGGGCAAGTGCTACTGTCAGGGCACTTGACCCGGCACCTCTCCGTTGCTTTAAATGTATGGGGGCGGGGCACACCCGGGCAACATGCCCCTCACAAGTGGAAAGGGACAATCTCTGCTTCCGGTGTAGCAAGCCCGGGCACAGAGCAGCAGCGTGCACCGAGGTGCCATTCTGCGCCGTATGTCACCACGCGCGGCGCCCGTCCAAACATGTCATGGGAGGTCTGGCATGTAACCCCCCAGCGACGAAAGGACTACGGGATCCCATCAGACTGGGGCCCAATCAGCATAATGCCCAAGGGGCCACTGAGGGACAAAATATGGAACTTTAATGCCACCACGCCCGCTAGAAATATTACAAACAAACGGCAACCACTGTGTACGTGCCCAAGACTTGCTCTTGCAGGTGATGGCAGAGTGGGGAATAAGTCTGGCAGTGGTGGCGGAGCCATGGTGCGTTCCCCCGCGGTCCAACTGGGCGGGAGCATCGGATGGAAGTGTGGCCCTAATAGTTCCAGCAGTCGGGGACTTCACTCCTTTGGTTCTGATTGAAAAGGGGCCTGGCTATGTGGCGGCCGATTGGGAGAATATGGTTATTATCGGGACGTACTTCTCTCCCAACCGGCCGCTCATAGATTTCGAGAGGTACATAGACAAGCTGGGGAGACTGATAAGGAGAGTCGCACCTAAACCAGTGTTGCTTATGGGGGACCTCAATTCCAAAAGCACAGCGTGGGGCTCTCCTTCTTCAGATGCGAGAGGTAATACTTTGCTGGATTGGACGGTAAATTTGGGGCTTAATGTCGTGAATAGAGGCAATGCTAACACCTGTGTCCGACGACAGGGAGGGTCAATTGTAGACATCACGCTAGCTACCCCTGTGGTCGCGGACAGAATAGAGAACTGGCGAGTTTTGGAAGAAGTAGAGACCCTCTCAGACCACGCTTACATACGTATGAGGGTCTCACCGTCGTTAGTGGTTCAGCGGCCTGCCCCGAGGCGCGCTCACGATAGGTTTCCCAGGTGGTCGCTGGCTAGCCTAGACAGAAACCTGGCGGAAGAGGCCGCAATAATCGAAGCCTGGTGTTCAGCTCCACAAGATCGAGTAGGATTGGAGGAGAGGGCAGTCCGTTTCCGTGCGTCACTCACTAATGTGTGTGACGCTAGCATGCGGAGAGCGAAGCGTCTGGATGCAGACGCCGCCGACACACTGCAGAGGAGGAGGAGTTGCTTTTAGTTGGCTGGGCATCAGCAAAGGAGGCCCTCAACAAGGCTATAGCCAAAAGAAAAAACGATGCCTATGAGGAGTTTATCTGCACTCTGGATAAGGATCCATGGGGGCGACCTTACAGAGTCGTTCGGAATAAAATGAAGCATGCTCCCCCCATGGATTCCTTAGAGCCAGAGCTCCTTGGAAGAATAGTTGAGGGTCTCTTCCCAGCAGCGGCGCCGTTTGCCCCGCCGGTTATGTCAGTTCCTATCCGAGAAACAGATGGCCCAGAAATTGTCCCGGAGGTGACGGACGCAGAAATGTTTGGGGCTGTCGTCCGTTTGAAGGCCAATAAGAAAGCCCCAGGGCCGGATGGAGTGCCAGGAAAGGTTATACCGGTGGTGCTGAAGCACCTGGGGCCTCAGCTGAAGGATATTTTCGACGGCTGCCTGAAAGAAGGAACATTCCCCAGATGCTGGAAGGAGGGTAAGTTGTGCCTGCTGCGGAAGGAGAGTCGTCCAGCTGACTCTCCCTCAGGGTACCGCCCTATTGTCCTCCTAGACGAAACGGGAAAAATGCTAGAGAGGATTATAGCTAGACGCGTCATAAAACATCTGGAGGACACTGGCCCGAATTTAAGTGACAGGCAATTTGGGTTTCGAGAAGGGCGGTCCACAATTGACGCAGTAGGTGAGCTTAAGGCTTTCAGCAATCTGGCAGCAGGTAGAGGTGAGGGAGTAATAGCAGTGTCTTTAGACATAGCTAACGCGTTCGGCTCTCTCCCTTACGAGGTGATTAGGGAGGCACTCACCTACCACCGGCTACCTCCCTATCTGCAAAAGATAATAGGGCACTACCTGACTGACAGAGTGGTTCTATATGAAGGGGCGGCTGGCCGGCAGGTGCGCAGGATGAAATGCGGGGTACCACAGGGGTCGGTGCTGGGGCCCCTACTCTGGAATGTGGGTTTCAACTGGGCTATTCGAGGTGCACAACTCCCCCGCATGGTCACCATTTGCTACGCCGATGACACCATGGTGGCCGTGAGGGGGAAAGATTACAGAGAAACTCTCAGGCGAGCAGCTGTAGCCACGGAGCTCACCGTTGGCAGAATGAGTCTACTAGGACTAAAAGTATCCCTATCAAAAACGGACGCTGTGGTCTTCGGAGGAAAAGGTTGGCGGTTGCGCGCCAACGAGGTCATCAGTGGGGAGAATCGGTCCAGGTTAAGTCCCACATTAAATATCTGGGTCTTGTCCTGGACCGCAGATGGAGTTTTGAGGAGCATTTTTCACAGCTGGCTCCTCGGCTCGTTGGCACGGCGATGGCACTTGGCCGATTGCTGCCAAATGTGGGAGGGCCTCAAGATCCGTGTCGGCGCCTCTTCGCGATGGTAGTGCGAAGCATGGCGCTATACGGAGCGCCGATATGGGCAGAGTGCTTGAAGCAAAAAACAAAGGCACTCCTCCGAAGACCACAGCGAGTGATAGCCCAGAGGATGATTAGGAGCTATAGCACAGTAGCATTTGACGCAGCATGTGTTCTGGCAGGGAGCGTTCCATGGGAGCTTGACGCAAAATGCTGGCGGAGAGGTTCAGAGAGAGGGTTGATGCCAGGCTTAGAAACGAGCGCCTAGCCCCGCAAGAACTGGAGGCAAGGCGCAAGGCAGCAGCCACACGTCAGAGGGAACGATGGAAGGAGCGGCTGGAGAACGCCCCATATGGAAGAATCGTGGTAGGGGCCATCCTTCCATCATTTGATGCGTGGCTAAATCGAAAGAAGGGAGGCTCACATACAGGGTGGTGCGGGTAATGACAGGACATGGCTGTTTTGGTTATTATCTGCACAAAATTGGGCGGAACCGACTCCGGGCTGCCACCATTGTGGGGAACGAGGACACATCCAAGCACACCCTCGCGGAGTGCACGAGCTGGGATGCACAGCGCCAGGTGCTGATGAGGACAATGGGGTGGGTGATCTCTCGCTGCACAATGTGGTAGCGAACATGTTGAGCAGCGAGAGATCATGGAATGCAGTAATTGACTTCTGCGAGGAGGTCATGAGCAGAAAAGAAGAAGCGGAGCGAATGCGCGAGGAACAAGCAGACGCACATCCGCTCCGGCGCAGACGGGTGGGGAGAAGGCGATTACAATATATCAATCGACTTCTCCCCCAGTAAGGTCCGTGAGTTGGGGACTCACAATAACATAAGGCCTTACACGTCTGGGGGAAGGGTCTGTGCGTCGCCGATCCTTCCCTCCTTCGGCGAGAGGGTGCCCCCGGTGCAATAGCCGGGGCGGCCGGGGGGACGTCGTGGTAGAGTGTCACGACCCCATGACGTCCCCCTACAACGGCAATGCGGGTGACGCCGGTGTGTTTTTAGTGGGTATACTCCTCCCCTCCCTCTGGCTAGCAGAGGGGGTTTCGGGAGGAGAGAGTCCCACATACTCCCCCCAAATGACCTTCCCCGGGTCGGGGGAGATGCGTAACGCATTTTCACACCGATAAAAAAAAAAAAAAAAAAAAAGTATCCCGTTTGTAACAGAATTGTAAAGCCTCGGTCAAACCAGCGGGCGTGACGCTCAGTCGGACGTTAAGTGGCGCGCGGTGCGTAGTGCGAGAGTGACGCCCGCATCGCGCCGCGTCCACGCCGCGTTCGCGCGCGTGATGAGAGCGTGTTGAAAGCGCGAGGCCGGCGCGGTTCGCGCACGCCCTGTTTGACAGTCATCACGCCCATCACGTAGGCATCACGCGACGCGGACCGACGTCCGCCGCCGAGCCACGCTCTTTGATTTGACCGAGCCTTAATTGTAATGATAACTAATGATTATGACGTGTGCGCAGCATTTTAAAACAAGTCAGAGATAAAAATTAAGTAGTAAAATAAATAGCGTCACTTCCTTTTGGCAATCTTTTCTAAAGACTGTCGTATCTCATAGCCATCTTGCTTCCGGTCTTATCTGATAGAACCCGTTTCCGTTTCAACTCACAGGAATCAGTAATTGGAAGGCGCCGGAGCATACAGTTTCGCAGAATTAATAGCACACCCTTTGATATACCAGTTTTCAGAAAACAGTTCAGTAAATACGAATGCATACAGCATATACAATAAGTTGTTTTAGCAAAAATTTCGCCATAACCTTTTGAACGTTACCTCTCACGTTAAAATGTAGTATACGCCAAGGTTTCGACTAGTGAAGAACGAATATAAAACAAATCTTATCTATCAGCAGGAAAATTGCTTTGACAGCATCTCTCATAGCCACTTAGGGGCGGTAGTGTGGTAGGCGTCCCTTTAGCAGTTCGTTAAAAAAAAAAACAAAAAAAATATAAATCGTCATCAGACGGCATCTCATGACAATTCCAAGAAGCCCAAACAAAGCTAAGCTACACTATTGTATCACGGAGTTCCATTGCCTTTTTTTTTTTTTTTGAGGCAGGGAAAATGCTTTTATGCATCCCTCCAGCCCTGGGGAGGGTCTTACAGGCGGTATGTGGGACTCGCCCCTCCATATGGGAGGGGAATACCCACTAAAAACCCTGCGGCGTTTCCGTCTTTGCCGTTAAGGGGGGGGGGGGGGGGCAATGTGGAAAACATTTCGATTACATCAGGAATGTTTATATTGGCTCCGTATTTCAGCATCTCAATCGAAATATCTCAGCGCCACCCAGAAAACATTTTCGTATGACCTATGGTTTTCTTCATCAAATCTACTTCACCAAATATTATTTTTTGAATGCATTTGCTTGCTTGCTCCGAAAAAAAAAAAAGGTACATTATAGTCAGCATCAAATAGTTCAAATCAGTCCAAATATGGATACATTGTGAAAAAAAACATGTATCCAAGAGACAAAAAGTGGAGGCTACATATAATGATGTATTTATGAAACCCACACACGCGCAACAGGATCTAAGTTGCCTCGGCCGAGTCCGTCGATGCTGATTCGCTGCTGTCGCGCGTTAGTACAGTCAGCAGCCGATAGTGGCTAAGCGTTTGAGGTGTCCAAAATGAGGTCAACACATCTCTATTGTCAAGAGAATAAGAGCGCGTGTTTGATTTTGAACACTTCAAATGCTTAGTCACTTTTGCTACTGACTGTACTGCGACTGAATCACTGCAAAGAGTACGTCTTCCAGATAGAACCTAACGTAACAGATTTCAAAGATTGTGGTTTTTATATTACATATAAAACTTTCCCTTGAAACAGAGTGTTTGCCTCGTGGGAAATCGGTAAAATTTAATACAACTTACTTTCAAAATGTTTATTTTACTCTGACCATTCACAATTACTATCTAAATGCAAAGACAATGAACAATTACATATAGAAATATAGCTTCCTGTACAGACATTGCAGCAAAACTCTTTTGACCTGTCTGTGGTACCAAGTCCGAATCAGGCTGATAATTACTCCTCCAAATACCTGCGAATATCCTTTCAAGCAATCAAACTTTCAAGAAATCCAGGTACCTCCAGGATTTAAGGAATCCAGCCCCAGCTTCACACAAATGTTGCACAGGCTGCCAACTTCCAGGTCTTGAAATTTCAGGGTGCTAAAAACAGCATCCAGGCCGGTACCTCCAGCTGTAGACGCCGAAGGGGCGTCCGCAAGGGCTCTTGCAGACTCCACAGCAGGGGCCGCAAAACGGGGCTGGGAACGCGCAACCCGCCCACTGGGCGCACGCCGGGGTCCCACAACTGCCGCAGCAAGGCATTTTCAAACGGGTGTTGATATTGGATAGAATAGGAAGAAAAACTCTGCTATTGTAATTTAGTTAAAAAATAATGAGATTTTTTTGCAATTTTTAATAAAATTTCTATAAAATATGACAGCTTTATTCTTCTGTTCTTCTAGCTGCGTAGAAAGTTGTCACATGTTTTTTATTAAAGGCGTTCTAAACGATGCAATCTATCAATTAATTAACCGGATTTGGAGCTGGATTGAAGTGGGAATGATATACCATTGTATAGTCACCAATTTGATTTCTAGGCCACTTCGAACCTTGTCACAGTGACGTTAAAAAGAGATCTTTTGCGTCTTTCATACAGAGTTTACTGTGACAAGGAACAAAGTGGCCTATTTTTTTATATTAAAAATAATTTTTCATAAGATGTATTATGTATCTTAAGACTAATTCTTAGCTGGTTTTTTGAGATTTAATTTACATTAACAATTTCACCTATTTAGATCTTTTAACCAGTTCTGAACCTTTGTTTTCGTTTATCGGAGGGATTTATCTGATATATTTAGTACTTTATTGTAAAAGTGGGTGAAGGAAGTTAGGAAGACGCCTTGCAAATGCTGCTATGAAGGGAATAGGTACTTTAAAAATTCGCTTACGGATTAAGGTATTCATGGGAAATTCGGAATGGATTCATCTTTGATGCACGTGCATTGCTACTCGTAAGATCATTAATTGCCTCACACTAAGGACCTTGCTTTAAATTTCTTTGGCTATCGATCATTCAGACTTATCGTACCAATCGTACCGTGTAGAGGGTCCTATCGGTAAAATGCCAACTGCACGCTTGCTTTTTTCCATTCAGAACTTTAGACAAAAGCCTGGCCGATTATGTTTCAAATTAAAGAACAATATATTTTGATTTTAGAATTTCAAGGTTGACATTCTGCTATTATTTTCTTGACAACTTCACTATTTCATACAATTTTACACAAAACACATGTAAAAAATACAAAATATTAAAAATCAACAAAAACAATATTTTTCAAAATTTTACCAGTAACTTTAAAATTTATTATATTTACATTTATAATTTAAGTAAATAAATAATTTAAACAAAATGTGTTGCGGACCACCGTGTGGAGGTTGTTGCGGGGGCTGCGGCCCGTGCTGCGGCGGTGGGTGCGGCCCCTGCGGTGGTTGCTGCGGGCCCTGTAGTGGTTGCTGCGGTGGTTGCTGTGGTGGCCACCACGGTTGCGGGTCGTGTTGCGGTGGTTGCGGGCCGTGTTGCGGCGGTTGCGGGCCGTGCTGCGGCGGTTGCGGACCCTGCTGCGGCGGTTGCGGCCCCTGCTGCGGCGGTTGCGGCCCGTGCTGCGGCGGTTGCTGCGGCCCGTGTTAAGACTTGTCAAACTATTGTGTAAAGCCGTTAAATTTAACTGTACTAGTGTAGTTGAATTGTGTGTAAGAATAAATTGGTTTGTTTTATTTTTTGTTCTTATTTGTAATTCGGCATTAGGCACACCGCTTGCATCTGTAGCATGTGAAGCGGTGTGGCCTGGCCATCCACAAACTTCTGAAGTCCCCTGCTCACTGGGATGCCACCTCGCCCGCCTGATATGTATGTATGGCTGCTTATGCTTAACCTGGCGATGGTTTGGCCCGATGTTGAAATGTAAGGGCAGTGGCGCTGTGGCATCCTAGTCAGGCAGGGGATTCGCGACAAATAGATTTTAAGAAAATTTCGTCATATGTAGGCTGGCATTTTGGTTGGACTAAAGCAAAGGGGGCGCAGGACTTAGAAAAAATTCAATGCATGTTGATGTTATTATGACACATATTTTTTATTACTTTATCATAAAGAATAAGCTAAAATAAGCATGTTTTGTAGAAAAACTTTTTTTCTAAAATCAAAAATGGCCGAGATATTTGGCTTCAAAATTCGCCAACTTTTAAACTTTTAAGGACTTAGAAAAATTTCGATTGATGATGGTGTCATTAAAACACATATTTTTTGTTGTTTTATCGTAAAGAATACGCTAAAATAAGCATGTTTTGTACGAACAATTTTTGTCTTAAATAAAAAATGGCCGAGATATTTGAAATAAAAGTTTGCTTTTAGCGAGGACTTAAAATATTTCGATGGAAGTCGTATCATGATGACGCCCATTTATTACTATTTTAATGTATAAAATACGCTAAAATAAGCATGTTTTGTACGGAGTACTTTTTTTATAAATTCAAAAACGGCTGAGATAATCCAAAATGTACCAAAAACCGAATCAGAGCACCCTACTCCCACGTGGTCTTGTCTGCCCTACCCCTAGAGTGTATATAAAAGAAAGCGAAGGCACGTAGGGGAGCAACCCTCGCCCGCGGTGACGGAGCGCGGGAACGAGGGAGGCGAGCGGCTGAGGCTGGTCGCCGTAGGCGACCAACAAGCCGAAGCTGCGGAGCCGAGTGAAGTGACCGTGCACCGGCACGCAAGGGCGAAAGGGTTGCTAGCCGAAGTGCCGAAGCCCACAAAAAGCTAGAGTCGCACTAAAAACAATTTTATTTGAGCTGCTCCCGCTACATTACCTGAATCTGATTTTAAAGGGCAATAGTACAATTATTTTTTTTTGACAAAAGTGCTGTTATTATACTATATATTTTAAATAATTGTAATGTATAGTGGACGCTACAATAAGCATGTTTTGTACGAAACATGCTTATTTTAACGTGTTTAATAAAATAATACTAAGTCTTTTGTGATTCCTATATATATTTCACTTTTGGTCAAAAATTTTCTAAGTCCTTATTTTGCGCCCCCTTTGCTTTAGGCGGACCGGCATTTTGCCACATATTAAGTATACTTATTTTGCCACATTGACGCCAGAAGAGCCTTCAATAAGTTAACCTTTTCGATGCCAACGATTAGTATATCGGCACTAACGACTGAAGTATAGGTCACAAACCACGGAGCAAAAATAGAAGTTCGAGAGGCCTCACGACTAATAAAGAAGTTATACATACATCTTAATACATCTTGCAATAGGTAATCAGAAGAAAATTGCTTGATAGCGTCCGCCAGAACACTTAGTGACGTTGGCGGCATATGACATAACACGACATCTTTAGGTGTTCTTAGCGTTGAAATAGTTAACCCTTTAACGGGCATAATACTGTCATTACCGTCAAAAATCACGTGAAAAACTGAACTCTAATAAACAAAAAATATATCGCATATACCAATTTAACCCTTTCGGCGGTTAAATTATATGCACTTTATCGCCTTGACAATAGAAGCGTTGTTCCGATATTTGTGACCACTTCCACAGCTCTGATATATCTGATAGCGACTGTACTTATATTTAGAACTAAAATTTAAGAGTTCATTCAAACCTACTGCATGGATCCAATCCGCACTCTCAGCCCACAAGAGGGGTCATCGAAATGTCAAAACATAAGTTGAACTTTGTGCATGTGTATGTAGGTCTATTTTGCTCTGTGGTGCGTGACATATATATCAGTCTTTGGCGTGGAAAAGGTTAATTAATAATAGTTTTGACCTCTACAGTATTCCAGTAGCAATTCAGTCCAGGGACCCAGTCTCAAATCAGTGCTGGAATATTACGGAATAATATTAATAAGGCACTTGGATCCCTGCAATGTACTACCCATTCAAGTGATCAGTCTATTCTACTTTTCATTCCAGCTCCTTCCATTCTCAATCCAGCGTTAGTGTAGACAGCCAATTCAGTGCTGGAATTCGAGTTCATTTCTAGAAATCATTGCCACAATTACCATTCAAAAAATATTATGTGACTGTATAAAATAATGTATAAGATATGATGCAGTCCAGCATTGGGCTGGATTGGCCTGCTGGATTGCTGGACTGGAATAATTCGAACCGGGCATTACTAGACTATTATGTTTCCCGCTACACGATTAATCATAACAGCGCAAATTCCAATTTGCATGACTTGCACAAGCAAATATAAATAATAAATAAATAAATATTCAGGACAATCTTACACAAATCGACCTAGTCCTACGGTAAGCTCAGGAAGGCTTGTGTTGCAGGTACTAGACGACGATATATATAATAGATAGATAAATATAAATACTTAAATACATAGAAAACAACCATGACCCAGGAACAAATATCTGTGCTCATCACACAAATAAATGCCCTGACTGGGAATCGAACCCAGGACCATCGGCTTCATAGGCAGGGTCACTACCCACTAGGCCAGACCGGACGTCAAATATGTCGAAAACATGTACCTACCTACATACTAGTAATGAAATAATAGGAACATAATATGTCCACATACGGCAAAACGGTACACTAAATAACTTTCCATATAGTTTTTGGGCAAATTGTTGCATTTATCAACTTTGTCGGCCAGCCATGCCCGTCTTTAATATATGGTTGAGGGATAAAAATTATCCTATGTCCTTTCCCGTAGCTCAAATTCTCTCCACACCAAATTTCATCCGTTTCGTAGCATAGTACCAAATTCGCAAAGTCCCATTTGGTATTTCGCGAAATGTTATTATTATACACGCAAAATATCAGTTTTTCTGAACGTGAATACTGAATAGGTAACAGACAGACAGACAGAGTTACTTTCGCATTTGTAATATTAAGTATGGATTACGGATTTGCGCATGAAAATCGCTATCGTCTGTGAATGTATCGATGCCATTAAACTAATTATTAGTTTTTGTGCTAAAATGCACAAACTCTTTGCGCATGAAAGTCGCTGCGTGTAGGCGACCTTTATATTGTTTCATCTATTAATACATATTTTGGCATACATCCTGGCTGATTTTTATTCTGGAATAAAAAATGCCATTGAAAAAAGAACCTCGGAGTTGACGTTATTAAATTTTCTTCTTGTCAAAATCATTGTTTGATATAAATTTATACAATACACATGTAAAAATAAATAGTAAAAAGATTATAAAATCAAAACTCAAAAAATATTTCAAAATTACACAAAAGTTATTTTTTATAATTTATATTTTATACATTTTTAACTAACTAAGTAAGCATAATGTCTTGTGGACCGTGTGGAGGGTGTTGCGGCGGTTGCGGACCCTGCTGCGGGCCTTGCTGCGGCTGTGGTCCTTGCTGCGGGCCCTGCTGTGGCCCCTGCTGTGGTCCTTGCTGTGGAGGAGGACCCTGTTGCGGCCCATGCTGTAAGCCTTGCGGTGGCGGATGCGGCCCTTCGTGTGGTCCCTGCTGTGGGGGATGCGGGCCGTCGTGTGGTCCCTGCTGTGGAGGATGCGGCCCGTCGTGTGGCCCGTGCTGTGGCCCCTCGTGTGGCCCGCGCTGCAGCCCCTGCCGGCCCTGCGGCAACTGCACCGAGCCGTGCCCCCCGCCGTCGTGCGCACCGTGCCCGCCTCCGTGCGGTCCTTGCTAACTCTGTCAAACTTGTGAACGTGTCTTAGCTACGCGGAAGCGTAGAGCTTGTGTATGTACCATGGGAATTGTTTGTAAGAATACAATGGTTTACTTTATTGGTTTTGTTTTATTTGTGGTGGCAGGAATTGCATTTCATCCAGATCTGACTATGCACTACACACGCCCTGCAGATTCTGTACACATCAGCTGGTGAAACATTGCAAATGGGTAGCGTATTCGTTAAATCTGGTTGCCGCAGACATTAGCTTTATCTCGATTCCATTAAGACTTGCGCTAATCTGGCTAGCTCCAAAAGACATTTAGGTACTTCGTGTGAATATAGGTTTTATGTGTGAAAGATTTATCAGACCCGGATGCGCAACTTTGAATACACTTCTAGCCAGACACGTACCCTCTTTGGGCTTGTAGTCAACGGCACAAGTTGCTTATCGAGCCAGGTAAGCAGAATGATTTATGGCAACTGTTGACTTAAAAGAAAATGAGAAATGTTTGTCTACGTAATAACACCAATGAATACAATCAGGTCGCAAAATAATGTCTACTAGGTATCATAGTATAAAATTGCCTACAGTTAACAATATATGCCTTTGGACTAAAAGTAATAATTACCGCACATAAAAATGACTATTTTGAACCAATAAGTCTGGTTTAGGGCAGACCAGAACTTAACCCTTTACCAGGCCCCAAAGAACTAGCGTGTCTTTATACGTACTGTATATACTGTTACAACCGTATTGAACGCCTTGTAAAAAATGCATTTACGAAGTCGGAGATGCTCCTTTAACCCTTTATAAGGCAGAGACGATTTGGAAACCACTTAGTTAATAAACATTTACAAAGATAGAACATCCTCTTTTTTATTTAACAATAATGATATTATATAGCAAATATATCAGGCTTTCTTTTCTTATTTATACTTTTTCGGTCATAATTGAATTTTAGTGTAATTAATTAATCTAAAGTTTGTGGTCAATGAATGCACTGTGCCCGTTAACCCTTTTCCAGGCGAAGGGATATATTCCTCCCACATCTTATATCGGTTACCGAAGTCAGGTTTTATCTCCAAACCTCCTACAAAATATTTTGTCAATCCCTGAAAATTGTATTTTATAATTTACATTCACAACACGCTTCTAAATCGCGTAATATATCTTTGGCAGACGTTTAATTTCACTTGAACGCTAATTTCAGTAAACTACAGAGAAATTCGAACACTTTCCATAATTTCTCTGAAACAGAAGTACATAGGTCGAACAATTTTTTGACATTTTGTAGATTTTGAGTGTTGAAAGGTAATGTAATCGTCAACATTGCTAAATATTTACGCATTATTGTGTATGACCAGAATTAGGATGTGGGTTGACATTATCCCAAGGCCTTATTAGAGTTCAACTGTGTGGGAGCTATTATTCCCATGGCCCGGTAAATTGTCTTGCATGTCACAAAAACTCATGTAAGTAATTAAACTGAAGATCATAAAATAATGTTTTCAGTGATTGATAAATATAATGTTTCGTAGTAGGTTTGGAGTTAAACCTTGACTGTGATAACCGATATAAGATGTGGGAAAAATTTGTCCCTTCGCCTGATCAAGAATATAATAAGACAAAATCGAGTATGACAGTTAATTACTTAGACAGGTGATGGGATAACCGTAACCCACATTTTTATTTCTGGTTTAAAGGAGCATGTCCGACTTTCGTAAATGCAGTTTTTACAAGGCGTTCAATACGGTTGTAACAGTATATACAGTACGTATGAAGACACGGTAGTTCTTTGGAGGCTGGTAAAGGGTTAAGGGAAGCAAGCATTTGTCACTGTTTCCATTATACTATTAAAAATACACAAGTCGCTGTATGTAATAATTTCAATTATAGGTAGCTCTTGTAATTGCGAGTGGCGAGACTGTTATTGGTATGATAATAAGGTCTAATTTTGATAAATCCACTCTCCATCGTGAATTGCAATATTTGCAATAACTGAACTACGTTGTTTGTAGAATCAGGAAAGTGTATCATTTGCCACTTAAGATTAATAAAATTATAAAAGGTTACATGCTATATCGATAAATATTGTAATATGTAACTATTTGCATAGTATTACGTACATGGCAGTTATGACAAATGAAGAAGTATTGAGTATTGCCTGTCACGTAGGTACCTGTCAATGAATAGGTGTATTGGAAACAGATTATTTGAAAACTCGAGTGCACTAACGGGCTGAGTGCATATAATGACCACATGTTTTTATTGATGATTTCGGCTTTTTTTGCCGTAGATGTGTTCCCCAGTGCATTACAAACATGGGAGTGTATTTAACTTTCACGTAGCATATCTGTCTAACTGCGGCCTTATGTATTTATCAATCACTGAAAACATTATTGTATGATCTTCAGTTTAACCCTTTATAAGGCCGCAGTTATATAGATATGCTACGTGAAAGTTAAATACACTCTCATGTTTGTAATGCACTGGGGAACACATCTACGGCAAAAAAAAACCGAAATCATTAATAAAAACATGTGGTCATTATATGCACTCAGCCCGTTAGTGCACTCGAGTTTTCAGATGATCTGTTTCCAATACACCTATTCATTGACAGATACGTGACAGGCAATACTCAATACTTCTTCATTTGTCATAACTGCCATGTACGTAATACTATGCAAATAGTTACATATTACAATATTTATCGATATAGCATGTAACCTTTTATAATTTTATTAATCTTAAGTGGCAAATGATACACTTTCCTGATACTACAAACAACGTAGTTCAGTTATTGAAAATATTGCAATTCACGATGGAGAGTGGATTTATCAAAAATAGACCTTATTATCATACCAATAACAGTCTCGCCACTCGTCATTGTGAATTACAAGAGCTATAACTTAAATTATTAGATACAGCGACTTGTGTATTTTTAATAGTATAATGGAAACAGTGACAAATGATTGCTTCCCTTAACGGGCACAGTGCATTAATTGACCACAAAGTTTAGATTAATTAATTACACTAAAATTAAATTATGACCGAAAAAGTATAGATAAGAAAAGAAAGCCTGATATAATTGCTATATAATACCATTATAGTTAAATAAAAAAGAGGATGTTCTTTCTTTGTAAATGTTTATTAACTAAGTGGTTTCCAAATCGTCTCTGCCTTATAAAGGGTTAATTACTTACATGAGTTTTTGTGACATGGAAGACAATTAACCGGGTCATGGGAATAATAGCTCCCACAAAGTTAAACTCTAATAAGGCCTTGGGATAATGTCAACCCACATCCTAATTCTGGTCATACACAATAATGCGTAAATATTTAGCAATGTTTACGATTACATTACCTTTCAACACTCAAAATCTACAAAATGTCAAAAAATTGTTCGACCTATGTACTTCTGTTTCAGAGAAATTATGGAAAGTGTTCGAATTTCTCTGTAGTTTACTGAAATTAGCGTTCAAGTGAAATTAAACGTCTGCCAAAGATATATCACGCGATTTAGAAGCGTGTTGTGAATGTAAATTATAAAATACAATTTTCAGGGATTGACAAAATATTTTGTAGGAGGTTTGGAGTTAAAACCTGACTTCGGTAACCGATATAAGATGTGGGAGGAATATATCCCTTCGCCTGGTAAAGAAATCCTGAAATGTTGAAATTGCAGAAAGTTGATTTGGGGTATGTTGAATGTTAAAATGTTAAATTTGCATAACATTTCATTTGCGGTACCTATAAAGTAGGAAAGGTCCCGAGCGATACAAGTGAAAAAAATGCGTCCAGGGGCCTTATAAAGGGTTAATATTAGTTAATAATTAGTCGTACTTCAAGCTGGGCCATTTCGCTTGACCTTCACATTTTGCCTTTGTAATGTTGCTAATGACCAGCTAATAACCTTTTGACAGGCGCTTGTACGCAAATTGTTGATTCACGTACACATACACAGTCACACGCACATATCATGCTCGGAATGTAGAATGCTCGTAATGTAGAATGCTCGTAATGTAGAATGCTCGTAATTTAGACTGCTCGTAATGTAGAATGCTCGGAATGTAGAAGGCTTTGAATGTAGATGCTCGGAATGTAGAATTTAGAATGCTCGGAATGTAGAATGATCGGAATGTAGAATGTAGAATGCTCGGAATGTAGAATGTAGAATGCTCGTGATGTAGAATGCTCGTAATGTAGAATGCTCGTAATGTAGAATGCTCGTAATCCTTCCGGAACATTGAATTCTCATGATGTAGAATGCTCGTAATGTAGAATGCTCGTAATGTAGAATGCTCGCCATGTAGAATGCTCGCCATGTAGAATGCTCGTAATATAGAAGGCTCGTAATGTAGAAGGCTCGTAATGTAGAAGGCTCTGAATGTAGAATAGATAATATTTTCCGCACGCTCGGGTATCAATACTAGCACGAGAAGGTAAATACCAAGAACAATGTGAGAATTTAACATTTAGTTAATACCATATTAATATTAGTGAGTCCGGGTAATACGCAACCCAACAAATGACGACCCATCAATTGGCGACCACTTTTTTGTACGCGGATTAATGGGTCGAGTCTTGTTGCCGCGTAAAAAACGTGGCTTCGGATTGCTGCCCCGTAACGCGTTTGTACGGACCGAGAATGCGCAACCCGAGAATTGACGACCCAGCAATCGGCGTCCATTCAGGTGACATGAATTATTGGTCGCGCATTCTTGGCCCGTACCAACATTGAGCGACCCCGGAATGCTCAACCCATCAATTGACGACCCAACAGTCGGCGACCAAGTCTTTTCTAGAATAGTTTCATATCAAAACGTTGGTTTTGGCTGTTTGTTCGCGGTTAACCTAACACACTCCTCCTCGCTTCGCTCGTCGTCGTACCTATCTGGACTCTGTTACATATTATATTTCTATTTTCTGTGGCTTCCAATTGATGGGTCGTTAATTCTTGGGTCGCGCTTTATCTACCCGTACCAACAATGCACAACCCAACAATTTAAACCCAAGGGACTCTGATTGTTGGACGCGGATTGATGGGTCGAGCATTGTTGCCCTGTACAAAACGTGGCTTCGGATTGCTGTACCGTAACGCATTTGTACGGACCGAGAATGCGCAACCCGAGAATTGACGACCCAACAATCCGTGTACATCATGGTCGCCAATTGATGGGCTGTTCATTCCGGGGTCGAGCATTGATGGGTTGCGTTTTGATGGTCACCATATTAGTTAATAATTAGTCATGCTTCAAGCTGGGCCATTTCGCTTGACCTTCACATTTTGTAATGTTGCTAATAACCAGCTAATAACCTTTTAACAGGCGCTTGTATGCAAATTGTTCATTCACGTACACACACACACGCTATATATACACGTACATACCCTTCCGAAACATAATGTTAAATTCTTGAAATTTAGTATGCTCTGAATGTAGAATGTAGAATGCTCGCAGTGTAGAATGCTCGCGATATAGAATGCTCGCGATATAGAATGCTCGCGATGTAGAAGGCTCTGAATGTAGAAGGCTCTGAATGTAGAAGGCTCTGAATGTAGTAGATAGTAAGTATTTTCCGCACGCTCGGGTCTCAATACTAGCACGAGAAGGTAAATACTAAGTAACTATATGAAAGACGCAAAAGATGTGTTACATAAACCACACCGCTGTCACGTCCCGCTGCGCCACGCTTTCAAAACGCGCCTATCTGCCCAAGCCTTAAGAGTGATGCTGTTCAGTAGTGGCGTACAAGTCGTCATCTAACATATCGGAGCTGTGGGGGTGGCCGTAAATATCTGGACAACGCCTCTATTGTAAGGCGATAGAGCATGTTTATATCTTCATGAGCAACTTTCTCTCACTGGATCTCGCATACAGCAGCAGCACACAGTTATCCAAACTACGTATGGAAGGATCAGAATAAACTAGGTATTGAAGTAAATAAAATTCAGATTTATGTTAAGTTATATATTTCTTAGAAAAAACTAAAACAAGCTTCCGACACTGCACTAGACGGCTTGACCGCACGAAGAATGAGACGCTTTTGACAATCCCCGGCACGCCATGGCGCCGACAGCGGCGCCGCGACACGCCATGCCGCTGCTGGCGCCACGAGACGCCATGCCGGCATGGAGTTTAGCAGCAGCGGTACCCGCAGCACGGCGCGCAGCAAGGCGAGCAGCACGAGTAGCAGGGGGCGCAGCAAGGCGCGCAGCAAGGGCTACAGCAAGGATAACACATCTTGATTCTTCTGACGCTCGGTCGAAATTGAGAGATTGAGATTGAACACTTTTTTTTGGATTTTTATTTTTATGTTGGAGCGGTAGGTTGGAGGTTTGGAAGGTGAAAATTGAATGATTGATAGCTGATTCTTCGGCTATTTATATGGAAATTCTGGCGTTCGAATAATTTGAACGGCGTTCGATTTGCGAAATTGGATTTAGAATGAGAAGAGATCGCGCTGTTGAAAAGGTCCGGGGATTTTTTAAGTCGGTTGCACACTAGTTGCACGTACCACGACTGCAGAATATTTAGGTATAACATGGGTGTAACTTAATCATAGTTTTAGTACAGCGAGTTAGTACGTTTTTAGTAAAGCAACTTACGCTTTCTAACATGTTACTGTGTCCCTTTTCTGGTAGAATAATCAAAATCCATATAAAGTGTATATCGCGCTTATATTAAATAGTTTGGACACTGACATTTCTTCATGATAAGATAACGTCTAAGCTTATTGACAAGCCGCTGTTGTCATTATTTTATTTTGTTCAATTTCTGCAGTAAAATCCCACAAATCATAAATAAATCGATTCTTTATATGACTTTATAGTTAGGTCAGTAATTACTATATTGTTATAGTTGTACTACTCTGTAATAATCCTGAAAAACATCAGGCCAACGTCAGGCCTCCTATTAACAGCTGGGTCTAACAAAGGTAAGATAATAAGTCTAACAAAGGTAAGGTAAGAAGATGCCAATTTTCTGATAGCCCATATGCAGCCCTCTTAACCATCGCAGTATCAGGATCTTTCGGAAGTCAAGTATTCACATTTGACTACAATCAGCGTCAAATAGTGACAACCTAGGACACATATGTCGATATATATCTTTGTTTATATAGCTACTAGCTGTCCCGGCGAACTTTGGGTATGATTGATTTTTTAAGTTTACTATTAAACTTTTGGCCAATACGATCACAACGAACCCAAAATCGTTCAAATCGGTTCAGCCGTTCTCGAGTTATAAAAGCCGGAACTAACACAGCCTTCTTCTATTAATATAGAAGATAGAAGATAAGGACGTGCTATGAAGATACGACGACAGGTCTGGCCTAGTGGGTAGTGACCCTGACTACGAAGCCGACAGTCCTGGGTTGAATACAAGTATGAAGTAAGGGCATTATTATTATTTATTTATTTTATTAGGTACAGTAATAACAATATTTTAAATCATGATCCCACAAAACTGCATAAACAGTTTGACTGTGGGATCCTCAGTCTCTTAATTATACATTTTTATATATCACGAAGACAAATTAATAATTGTAAAATTTTCTATAATCAGTTATAAAAGTAAGTCCATATAATATCTTTTTAACAATCCCTTTAAAACGTTATTATTTTTTTCGCATCTGATAGCTTCCGGCAAACTTGAGTACCTACGGGATACGTTTCTTGCGTGTTCTATCTCCGTAGTAATTTGTGTTCCTCATTCATGGGTGTTTATTCTATGTATTTCA
The DNA here is from genome assembly GCA_022674325.2 of Grapholita molesta. Lineage (NCBI taxonomy): Eukaryota > Metazoa > Arthropoda > Insecta > Lepidoptera > Tortricidae > Grapholita > Grapholita molesta. Next base: position 2,640,432 of record CP053127.2, read on the forward strand.
GTATTTGTATGTTATATATATCGTTGGCCGAGTACCGACATCAAAGCCTTACCGTGGGGCTCAGTTAATTAGTGTAAGGATGTACAGTATTTTTATATAAATAACGTCTTTACACATAAATATTCTTTTCATCACACTTGCTCGTCAATGGCGTTATTACTTGCGAGAGTACAGAGCAGTTATAGCCGATTTAGCTCACACGGGCTGTTAAGTTTAGTTTTAAAAATATACAGAACCTATACTTCACTTGGACTGAGGATGTTTCCAAACAGCCAAGGTGTGTTACATATCTTCAAAAGTTTGCTACAACCAACTTTTAATATGTAAAAAATATGTATTTAATAAAAAAACCATATCTTTATATTAAAATTTACTGCAATTTAATGTTTAGTATTTATTAAAAATAATTGTTTTCTATTTGATTTTGATAATTGATACTATTTGGCAGGATGATCTGTCAACTTCGAAAACAAAACGCAGTTGTTAACATTATCTGTGGAAGACATTGAAAAAAGTTGACATTGTTGACAATCTTTTATAGTGGATGCGGTCTGATTTTAGTTTTCAAAGTGTATTTTGATTTTAAGCCTACATAAGTAACTAATATTTTACCAACGAATTTATTTTATATCCTCGCAAATGTGATGAAAAACATTGTATGTACCACGGGTGGTAAGTGTATACCAAACTTGAGTCATTAAAAGCCCTCCGACTTCGTCGTCGGGCTTCTAATAGACTCGCGTTTACTATACCTTACTTACCATCCTCGTTGCACAATGTACTATAATGGACACAGATAAATGCATACAATACATACTTATTCACTAGTCCAAGAGGCAGTTTTATAGAATAATTTATGGGACATGTAGTTACATAAATAACCTAGTTAGAGGTTTCTAGAAAATATCAGTAAACAGCCGCAAATCATTCATAATAATGTCCATAGTCTAATCTCGCGACTAGTTATTAGTGTTATTAATACTAATAGATTCGAGGAACTATCATGATATTGGACAAGTACGCCAATATCTGAATTGCGGTCACTGTCCCCTATCTCAATCGTATAATGGCTTCCAGGAAAACCAATAACTAGAAGCAATTAAACGCATTGTGTAGACTAACCCACGTAGACAGTGCATCTGTATAGCAAGAACTCTTCGTAATCTGCCTCATCCACGAGTACCTACGACTAATCAAGATAATAATTTAATACTAATCAAAATAGACATTTGGTCAAGTATGCATTTGGATTACGATATACGTAATTCAATTATGTATATTTCTTTATTCGTGATAAACTACATTAATACTACGTAAGACTCGATACATTTTTGACATAAAAATAGTTTACCACGAATTGGACTCGCCTCAGCAGGAGCGGTACGGTACCGCGAACATCGAAGTTCGTATATTTCGGGCATCTTTCTCTTTTACTCCAATTAAGGTGTCATGAGAGTGACAGAGACAATCGTCCGGAATTTACAAATATCATTTTTCGCGGTAGCGCGGCTGAGAGAACACTTCCCTACTGATATACATACAAATAAGTATTAGTGCTGATATATTTGGCTACTTCGCTTTGGTTGTTAACAACTTTTTGACTCTGGATCGCAAAATTTAAATTCCATTGGGCGGGGCACATTGCACGCTTTTCGCTAATTGTGTCATGTCATGATGTTTTAATGGCAAGTGATAAACTTCATAGTAGGCACGTATACGGGATTGGGGAGTTATAAGAAAAAATATCATCAAGTACTTTTGTACAAATAAAAACGGGTTATTTGTACTCCCAATCAAGAGGACTTAAATAATAAATAAATTATTTTTTTTGGAAATAAATTGGCATGTGCAAGTAAGTAAGCCGCTGTAATGCTCCGTCTACTGTGTTTATCTGGCTTATCTAGTCTATAACGCAACCACAACCCCAATTTTCCACGTACGCAGATAATAGTTATGAGGGCCGCAGTTTACTTTAGACACCAGAATATTACTAACAATATCTCACAACAAAGCTTATTAAAATATCTGACTCAATATTTTAGCAACACAAGACACAAAGCACCATGGGCCCTGGGCCCATTGAATACCGGAGCTGAAAGTGTATTTTCAAAATTTCGTTCCTCTGGTGCAAGTTATTCTTGTTTTCGTTATAGGGTCCATATGTTGAACAGATGTACCTATGTCCTTAAACTACGTCCAACAATGAGAGGTAGGGCACAGCGATGACCATCACGCTTGAATCTGGAGCAGCCCAACTGGGGAAGTACCTCCTCCTTACAGAAGACCACAGCCATAATAGCACTGCTACCTTTCAGGTCTGTAGTGTTGTTTCCTGATGGTGAGTAAGGTTCCCAGAGCTCCAACCCCCCTTAAAGGCCGGCAACGCGCTTGTGACTCCCCTGGTGTTGCCCATGGGTGCCCATGGGCGACGGTAATTGCTTACCACCAGGCAATCCGTCTGCTCGTTTGCCGCCTATGTCATAAAAACAAAAAAAAATGTATAATTATTCTGAAAGCGTCAATGCGCCTGAGTAAATGTATGAATAAAAACAATAATATTACTTTAGTATTCGTATTGATTAGTGCCTTTTTGAACCTGACTTAAGGCCGGGCCACACCGTATGCGTGTGCAGTACGTACGCGTTGTATAACACGAATTCCCATAAAGGCATTCGGTGTGGCCCGGCCTTTTGGGCTCTATTAGAGCAATCCGACTATGCGGGAGGAAGGTAGCCTTGGGAAAATCCAGAAATCTTCTGCATCAGACTTGATATATGCTACTGGTATACTCCTACTGTTTACGCCTCCAGATAGGTTGAGGCAGTCTCAACCGAATGTGAGTGGTCGATTAGTGCCAACCTGTTAAACTAATCCTCGATACAGAGCGAAATATGTCGAGCAATATTCTACCTACAAAACGTGAGTTACCCGCTTGTATACATACAATGAATATTTGAGCCATATTCTCACGATAGTTTTGTGTTTGAAATTACTTGCCTATTTTTTTCTATGCATTAATGTTCAAGGGCAAATCCACCATTGAGGGGTTCGGTGGGCATACCCACAACACTAATAACCTGTTTCTTGTTATGTTTCAGTGAGCAGCAAGCTGTAAGACTGGGGACAACCAACAATATAATAAACAATACTACGAAATCCCAGGAGAGATGCAAGTGTCTGGAGAAATCACGATAGCAAAGTAACAGCTGACAGGCGCGTACGAGTATACGAGAAACTTAGATGATTAGAGAACGCACGGAAGAAAATCGACTTCAGTACCCTTACTATGAGTTGTGACTTTGAGGTTTTCGATAACGAGTATCGAGTTTACTATCTGTGCTTGTTCTATTTTAGTGCGAACGAAATGCACAGATAGTAAAATCGATACTCGATATCGAAAACTTCAATGTCACAACTCATGGTAAGGGTACAGAGCTGAGATGCAAAAGAAAACAGAATCAACCAATCACTGAGTCAGTCAAAGAGTAATTCTGTAGACACTAGAAATAGTAAGTCAAAAGAGGTGCCTTACGTACGAAACGGTGGGCGCAAGAGGATGAATTAGGAGACGAGAAGGCGGCCAGAAGAAGCACAGAAGACGACTTAGGAGGAAAGCGAAGAACTGCGCCAAGAAACAACCTCGTTACACATGGAAGATCACAAGTGCTCGAGAATATTATAGAAACAGGGTAAGGAAAATATATGGTACTTATTATAAATCCGAGTTTATAACTTTACACAGTTTACACTACGTATTACGTAGCCGAATGGTCCATTTAGCGATACAGGTGATTATGTATAACTTTGAAACGTAATGAACGATATTATTATTCCAAGTATGATTAACTATAACGTCCGTGAATTATTTATTCAACTTATATGGTTTTAAGTTAATTAGTATTTCATACGGAAGTATATATCGTAAAGCTAATGTTGCCTGTATGCCGATACAAATGTCATTGATGGAGTATTGGTAAGCGAGTGAGTAGCTATCATTTCCTAGAATAGTTCATTACTACTAGAGTACCTATAGTGCTATATTCCTGATAATGTATTTGCAGACACTGGGCTACGCTGTTAAGGATGATATAGGGTTGAATACTACGGAAAATCTAACAAGTAACTTTACATTCCAGAATAGATGCTGTCCTAATCAACAATCTATCGAGACGACCTCGGCACATAAGCAAGATTGGCGGAATTCCATAAAGACTATCGCGATTTGGACATCTATTTACTCCCTATTATGTTTATGGTAAGTAAGCAACTGGCTGTAAAAGTTTAAGGACAACATTACGAACCATCATTTGCTTTTTGCGTCTTCGTCTGCGTAAATTCTCCAAACCAACATCGATCATGCTTGTTGTTGCCTTATTTCGTCCTTCCTCTGGGACTTAAACTGTCTTACAAGATCCCTGAGACAGCGTCAAAATACCTATCTAACCCCCTGTAGCTTATCTTAGTAGCCACAAGCTTTTTTGAGGGATGGATACACAGGGCGAAATTCTATATACATACTCTCATGATGCCTTAATTGCAGTAAAAGATCTAAATTTTCTAACTTCGATGTTTGCGGTGCCAGGCTAGGACTTGAATAAATAGAACTACACTCCACTATAGTACTTAAAATGAATACATGTTTCGCCTCTCTACGAGGCTTCGCCGGAGGCATCAGGGAATATAGTCGACTGTCGTTCGGCCATAAGAGTACCTTCAAAATTTCGAGAACTACATTGTACTCGAAGTCCCGCAGAAGTCTGCTATGAGCCGAATTTTCCTACAAGCACGTACATAAGTATACATAGCATACACTAAGACTAAAAGCAAGCATGTGCACTAAATACTAATACCCACCAACTTTCTAATTTCCTAGTATTCGTAAGGCAATGCACTGTATGCGGTTTTCGCAGGAAGAGCAAGTAATACTCGGGAAGATGAGAAAAAGTTTAATACCAACGTTGCTCGTACCGAGAACTAGAACCGGGTTCCGATCGCGTACTGGCGGTGGGCGAGTGATGGCTCAAAAAATGGCCAATACAGGGGCTGTTGGCCGCAAAGTGAACGGTATAAAAAAACAATACCATTATGCCGTCAGATTCGTTGACTTTACGGTGAGGCTAATTTATTTTTTCTGAGTTGTAAGCTGCATCATTTCTTTTCATTCGGTTTCATACTAAACTCGTGTTATCGATCGAAACTGTCACACGGCGACGAAATTTATTGAGTTGGGGATTCTACGAATTCAAGCTGACATACAATTACAGCAGTCTATGGGCTGAAATACCCTCAAAATGCGTTTCGAATCTAATATAACTATGCTTTTACTGCAGCGTGTCAGGGATGTTCGCCGAGGAACAAAGTAATGACTTATAAATGTTAAATAAATAATATCTATTATAGTATTGCGATGTAAAAGAGAACACTGAACCTTTACAGGCTCAGTCAGTCAAAATAAATTAATATACGTATTTATAACAGAGGTAATCACATAATGCGTGCTCAGTAGATTTATGATGAATCTACAGAGATGTCATGTGACAGTCTTACGTTTCTTTCTTCGTGGTATTGATGGACAAAAACTGTTAAAATGAAATCGTACAATAACTCTGTGGAAATTATCAGACAAATCAAATCGAGAATAGGAACGGAATAAATTACACTAACATAATTTTTATTGAACACAATTTTGCATCTGAAATTACGAAGCTAAATAGTAACAAAGCTACGTTTGTTTGTTTCATGCAGGTATAAAAAGTTATAGGACGTAAAGGTCAGGTTAAACTGGTCCTTCAAGAAACATATGCACCTGCGCTTGCGCGTCCAATGACAACTCGGCCGACGACGCTTGGAAATTATACAGAAATCCCACATTGCGTCGTTCCGTTGCGCGGTTGCGTGTTAAACCAATATTTTGTAAACAGGGGGGTCGGAATATGATATGTCGGTGTTAGGTAAACAACAGTTTTGAGGCGGTTGTCACGTCGAATTCGGAGCCGGTTACCGTTCCGGTGTGCGAGCGAGACATCACTTATGCACGTTATGCTGTCTCGCTCGCACATCGTGAGGTTCTACAAGCATTATGATAAATATTTCGGGACAATTTTACACAAATCGCGACCTAGTCCTACGGTAAGCTCAGTAAGGCTTGTGTTGTAGGTACTAGACGACGATATAAGTATATAATAGATAGATACATCTAAATACTTAAATACATAGAAAACACCCATGACTCAGGAACAAATATCTGTGCTCATCACACAAATAAATGCTCTGACTGGGAATCGAACCCAGGACCTTCGGCTTCATAGGCAGGGTCACTACCCACTAGGCCAGACCGGTCGTCAAAATATGATATGATAAACGCATGACCCAAATTTTCCAACGTTTTCTGGTAAAAAAATAAATTAAGGCTCGCTAGCAGGGGAAGGATGTCATACATTTTCTTACTTCGTGCCGTTCAGTGTGCAATAGGATCTACATTATTTGTCAACTCAATATGAACCGTTCATGTAAAAAAAATTGAGAATTTATAAGTTTTCGAGCTAATCCTATGTAGTTTATGTTATGCTTTATTATTTTTGTTTATGCTTACCCTTATATTATGAAGTTTAAACCAAAGAAAACTCAGCTCTAAAAGCGATGTAACTAGATTCAAATTATCTCCAGAAATATTTTGTATAGTTGTACAAAATAGCTTCTTTACTATAGTCTATACCTATAGTCTAAACTTTTAGTTAGTTAAAAAAGGTAAACAATTTTGACATGTCTTTTTATTGAAAATCACTTGTGAAAAATAAATCATGGCAAGTATGTAGCAATCATGAATCACAAATGATTATTTACATTATTTTGTTTTGGTAAGTAATAGTCACTGATTTTTAAATAGTGATTTTCAATAAATATGCCTACATATCAAGATTGTTTACCTTTTTTTTTAAACTACCAAAAATAAAGACTATATGTTAAAGACGACCGATATATGTTGTTATATTATAACTGATGTTACCATAACGAGAGCTATTTGCTAATGGATTCGTGTTCCTAGTTTAGCAAGAGGTGCGTACATATATACATATAATAATCCGTAGGTATTCATACATGATATAACCATGGATGAGGTGATTTGGGAACGATAAATTGGTCGACTAAAATGGAAGCTTAATGATCTTCGATTGATATTTCAGGTTTCATTCATCCGAATTCAGTAATTACTTTAAACTTCTACACCTTATATTATAATTAAAACTGTTGAGTCGTTACTATATGTAAAAAACTTAACTGAAGGACCATGTTTATGTAGTTGTGCAGATAGTTAATATAGATAGTTAGTATGTAAAACGCCGACATGCGTGCGCGCACACGTTACTACTACATAGGCCAGTTACTTTAGCTAAGTTTTAAAATACTCAATTACAACTGTCGAACTAGTATTATAGCACTTTTCAGGTGAGCTGTATTGCCCATTTTCTAGCTGCGTTAGAGGCACTACCGCAAAAAAAAATTTGTAAATGTCGGACGATTGTCTCTGTCACTCTCATGACACCCTAATTAGAGTAAAACAGAAAGATGTTCGAAACATACGAACTTCGATGTTCGCGGTGCCGGGCCAGGACATATTTTATTATTTGTATACAATATAGGTACCTTATTGCCTTAATATTACGGTACAACCAGGCGCGGGGAGCGAGTTCATCCTTACGTTGTGAATATTCCATTCATTCGCACGAAGCTATTCGCTTCTACGTTCCTCATTCGGACTGCTAGGGAATGGAATTCGCTCCCTTCGTCTGTATTCCCGGAAAGACATAATTTGGGTCTTTTCAAGTCAAGAGTGAATAGGCTGTTACTGAACCAGCGTGCTAAACCCTCGACCGACCTCGTCGACACTTATCAGGTGCGATTGCGACTGAGGTCAAACGCTGGTCAGTCAAGTATACAGTATATACCTAAAGTAAAAAAACATGTATATTTTGGCACATTGGTTGAGTCGATATCTTTGACGTAGTACCTACTTACACTTAATTTTATTTATATATTTCGCCATCATCTTGCAATCAAACATGCTGTACCTACAAACATGGTATAAAATAAAACACCGTGGTTAATATGTGTCTTTATCTAGGAAAAGGGACCTTATTGTCGATGGCACTTACGTCGAATCGCGTTGCGTTTATATTGTATCGTCTTGAACAACGACATAAGCGCCATTGACAATAAGGTCCCTTTTCATAGATAATGTCACATATGCTCTTTTGATAGCTAGCCGGTTAAGTTGCTTGTTACGGAGCATTTGTGGTCACCCACGCTGAAAGAAAGCAACAACTTAATTATTCTTCACAGCACAAGTATCAATTATTACAAGTATTCAAGATTGTATTTAATATTACAGCTGTTAATTGTTCTCGTGAGAAATTGTGAAATCTTACGGTGTTTCAATTTTTGTACGAGTGAATTGCAAAAATATTGTTGTACTTAGTTAAGAACCTGCAATTACTCTTAACACGTTCACTGCGATAGGGGGCCTATTGACCCCTCATAAAGTATGGTTAACTGCGATGTTAACTAATTGCCGCAGCGAAGGTGTTAAATTAATCATTTCATTTGTATTACGAAAGTTTAACGCATTGATTATACTGAATCCATAGTTACTAGTAATAAATAAAGATAAAAAAATCTTTTTTTTTTATTATTTAGGCATATTACAATGCACATATGAACGTCAAAAAAATCTACCACCGGTTCTAACCCTATACACCACTGTCCTGAAAACATTATTACCGGCAAGAAATTCGGCGGGACTTATTTCAATGTGATACATCAAATCTTAAAGTACATAATTATGCGTACTTAGTCCCACAAGAAAACATATAACAGTTTAATAAAATACAATATATAAAATAATAATGTATAAACTAATTTGACTACTCGAAGTAGACTTGCTTTAAAATGCTATCTTACTTGAACTGTGTCATTTAAATGATCACGAATATATCATGCACTTTATCGCCTTGACAATAGAGGTGTGTTCAGATATTTGTGATCACCTCCACAGCGCCGATATTATCTGATGTTGACTGTATATCTTAATCTCTGTTGTTTTTTTCTTGCCGCATTTCATGATTCGTCGTACTGCCGAAGTAAATTAGTCTTGCTCTTAGGAAATTCTGTACTGAGCTCGACAGACTAGTATAACTAGACCTAATTTTTAAACCGCGGCGTTTGGATTGAAGCTTATAAACATCAAATCTGTTTAGCGTGGGCATACTAGCGTTTCTGTCCTGCGTTTTCTCGGCGTACCCATATAAGACTGTTTTAATTACTTACTAAGACTCTTTTAATTACTTACTAAGACTGTTTTAATTACTTAGTAAGACTGTTTTAATTACTTGCTAAGACTGTTTTCATTACTTACTAAGACTGTTTTCATGACTTACTAAGACTGTTTTATTAATTACTATGTAATCGCCAGGACAACGTCAAGTGGCCGCCGCAAATGTGTACATGCTAGTTCTGAGTTGTGAGTTCGTAGCTGTGAGGTAACCAACATTTTAAAAAGGCAGGCTTTGAAATCACTTCCTTTTTTTTAAATCAGTAAAAAATACTTGACGCTCAGTGTTTTTGCAGAGAAGGAATGGAAACATAGAGAACGAAATTCTGATCTCCGACACCCAAGACTCGTCGTCCTGATACCTGCAAAACTAAATGTATCCGGTCGAGTACCACACATCTGTTCTGACGAAGGGAAATAAGAAGACCAAGTCTGATCTCCGAGACCAGTTGTGGTGATATCTACAGAAGACACTTGAATACCAGTTCAGTACCTACCCGACATCTGTCCTGCTGAAGTTGGCAATAAGCTTACATCTGATTGACGGTAAGATGAGACCACGTTTGATAATATACAATTTTTTTTAAGTTGATCCCTCTTTGGAATTCAGCCTTTGCACGTAGTAAAGAATGAATGAATTGTACCGTTTTCCATAATTGGCTAACTCCAGTACATTATTTGGTCTACTACTATAGTCTACTAGTAGTACACCAAATAGAACACGAACTGAAATTGTACCAATTTGCGGATTTATAATTGCGGACATTGAATAATAGCGCATAATAACATCAGTAGATACCTGGGCAATCGAATTTAACATTGGAAATTTTACCACGACAGTGTCCGGAATTATCTCCTGTTTTCTACTAAATCTACCTATCTTTAAATTCATGCGATGTCCGAACTTCTAATATGACTGTGTGTACAGGTCCAAGAAACACAGACATGGAAACTGTCAACGTGTTAAGACCTCTAACCCTCTGGGTCTTCTAAGCCCTATTTAGTGGGTAAGTGATGTTCGGATTACAGAATACGATATGATTATGTCTTTACTACTTCAGACGCAATCGATGTTGAGCAGACGGTGAAGCGTGCTTGGTACTTTTGTAAGCTTGACATGAGACATTATTTAAAACGGGGAAGTAACCATTTTTCGTTTTAACGAGTTTACGATATTTCATCTGACGGAGATCGTAATGAAATGTAATTTGACCACCTTTAAATTTCGGTGTACTCGAGTTATTCCGTGTTGATGGTTTCAGTCGGGAATATTGTTCACGTGTTATTTTAATACTGTCGAGTGTTAAACTAATTAATGAGAAAGATAAAGTGACACAAAAGCGAGAATGCGAGTTAAGGAGGGGCCTTGCTGGATTAAAACGTATCCATAATTTTCTTGTTCCGGGAAAAAGAAAAAATATATATGCGTATTTTGAATGTATAAGTTCATTTTTCCCAAAATCCCTCACATGAAAAGATCTGACAATGTCACAAATCTACCACTTTGATTTCTAGGCCACTTCGAACCTTGTCAACATCCCTATTATTTAAATGCGCTAGGTATCGTTTTCTCACAAAACTATACGTATTTATCCAGTACCGAAAACCCGATCCAATCAAAATGCTGTTTTCGAACTATTGTCTCTCATGCCTTAATTGGAGTGAAAGAGAAATGTCTTACAATTACATTTAAGGCAAGCTGTTGTCATCGTTTAAGGTCAGATTACACTGGCCAATTTATCCATGATCAATAGCAACTTGTAGCGAATAATTCTGTAATCAGGGTCTAACTAATTAGTTCGGCGTAGCGGAGCGGTGCCTCTGTGCAGTAATTACACTAGCCATTCGAATGTTCGGGGAAACGTCGCCATTTTCCCGCCCAATTAGTTTTTGCCTTCGAGAATAATTGCGCTGCGCAATGAAACATTAGTTGCAAGTCATGTGCAGTGCGGGTTTTACATGCGTTTTACTTTAAATATGGAATGTAATGGTTTGGGTTAAATATACATACTAATTAATTATACAGTCAGCCTCATATAGTTAGTTGCAATCAGGCGAAATATATAGTAACACATACTTAATGCTATACAAATAAAGATCTGTATCTATATATATCGATATAAATGGCCACTTTGGTTGTCTTTATTTGACGCTGACTGTACCAACTCGTATGACAGAATTATCAGAAAAGAAATCATCAAATTTTTTCATACATAAATATTTCTACTCAAAATCAAGATTTAATAAAGTATCCGTAGTTTTTCAAACATTTTATAGTTTAGGTTTTTTTACGATCTAATTATACAAAAAATGACATGTCACGAAAGTTCACAATGCTCTTTTTACCCTTAATTAGGAAAAAACAAAAACGTGCGTTCCAGCCTCGGCGGATATAATAGACCTAAAAATTGTAATCATAAAAAAAAAATACAAAAAAAATGGTCGAATAATGTGACACTGCCAAATTAAGGGTTAAGTACAGATAATTCTTAGAAATAAAGGTAAAATGGAATAATGAAGTAAATTATGAAATTAATTGTAATAATTATGGCTAAACAGACGTTTCTTCTAAAAAACATAATGTAGATATGGGGTAGCAGCGCATCGATATCGGTGAATTCTCAATATGATTTGAGACTCCGATGCCGCTAAAAAGTGTCAACACATTTACGGTAGATGTCGCTGAGCGCCTCCTAAGCGCCTTGAAGGATATGGTGGAGAAATTCGCAGCATTTGGGCAAGCCTCTGTAGCTCAGTTGATAGAACGATGGGCATGTCTCCCAGAGTCGTAAATTCGAGTCTGGCCCAGGGCAGTTGATTTGTCTATTTTTCCTTTAATTCTATACGGTTTTGTTAGCATACATTTCTGCTAAAAAATATCGAACAGATGTAATTATACCTAAGAAAAAAAAAAAAGACATTAATCGTTAAATCCGTACTTATTTATTTATACCTTCTTTCTTACTCATCCGCCTACTTAATGAAGGATTACTACACTTTTTTGAAGTGTTTTCCGACTGCCACGAATGAGGTTAAATAATCAGACAATGGTTCTTCGAAACCATAAGATTTTAACAGCAATTCCGTGTATCGTTTGTTATGACTTCCGATTTTAGAGTTTAGTTAGTGGGCTTCGTTAATGGTTGCAATTAGGTCAGGAACGTATAAAAAGCTTTTCAGCTCACTAGCTCGGAAATAACTGTTTTATTTTTTTAAATCAGATAGCAAAGTTGCATTTATTCACAAGAGTGCAAAGTAATAATTTCATACAAATCGTTTATTACTAATCGAGTGTGTTTTTGACGTGAGCTGGTTGGATGTTCTTTTATTTTATATTTTTGAATTAAACATGATGGATGCCAATAACTCGCTATGCTCGTCCTAAAATTTTTGAATTCTAGACGACCGGTCTGGCCTAGTGACCCTGCCTATGAAGTCGATGGTCCTGGGATCAAATCACAGTCAGGGCATTTATTTGTGTGATTAGCACAGATATTTGTTCCCGAGTCATGGGTGTTTTCTGTGTATTTAAGAATTTTTAAGTTTCTATCTATTATTTGCTTATATTTTTCACTTTGCAAGTTTACATTTTTAACATTCTGTAAGTTTAACATTTTTGTGATATAAATGCGCCTTTTTAATTTACACTTTTATGATACATAGGCGATTACAATATGACTTTAGTTTTGGTATAAAATTCAACATGTACTAAGTACCCAGTTTGAGCACAATAATGAGAACCTCCTCCGTTTTTTCGTCGGTTAATAAGTACAGTCATCAGTCATCACCAAACGTTGCTATGCGGGCGAGGTGTTCAAAATGAACTGCACACGACTGTATTGTTAAGAGAATAAGAGAGTGTCAACATTACTACATCATACATACATTTCAGCCGTATGGAGTCCACTGCTGGACATAGGCCTGCCACAAATATGACTTGTATCATCTTGGGGGTAGTTGCCATAGCTTGGCAGGCGGGTTGGTGACCGTAGTAGCTGTAGATTGGGTTTCCACGGACGCTGCTGCCCGTCCGTAAGATTTTTCCCTTTGTCGCCTCTTAACGACACCCGCGGGAGGAGATGGGGTGGTGCTATTCTAGTCAGTCGGCATCACACGGCAATTACAGAACACTGGTAATTAAATACATTGCTGAGTTACTGCTACTAGTACGTCGGCGAAATAAAATCGAAGGATGGATGTAATGCTGACTGGAGCGGTACCGCGAACATCGAAGTTCGTATGTTTCGGGAATCTATCTCTTTTACTACAATTAAGGTGTGATGAGAGCCGAAATTTACGAATATCGTTGTTCGCGGTAGCGCCGCTGTTCAAGAGATATGTTGTATAAATGATTCGAGGAAAATTACGATACGTAGTACAGGAAACTAACTAATGACGGTTCTTATCAGTAATCCACAGTTATCAATTCTCACGAAGATAACTGATATGCCGTTTCGGTGAATGATTAGAAGCTTCGTTCAGTTTATTCTTGGAATCGTGATGAGAGGTCGAATTTGTTGAAATGTTCTGTTGTTTATTTTATCTCTTACGTTTATACATGTACGTATCAAAACAATAAAACAATGTAAAAAAAAATAGTTGTCTCGTTTTTGGAAAAGGGTGGTCAGTCGCCACTATTTCTAGTAGAACATAGCAAGACAGTTCTTGCTGACTGGTATACCACTGTTTGTCCACCAGTAATCACAGAGCTAACAACAACTCTAGACGTATGATATAACACTATGACAATACAAGATCGCAGACTGCTCGCCAAACAAAGACGTTTTTGAGCGGCCAAAATGCCGAAATATTAAATCACCCGTCTTACAGCCCTTGGGCGCTACCGCGAAACACGATATTCGTAAATTTCGGACGATTGTCTCTGTCACTCTTATGATACCTTAATTGGAGAAAAAGAGAAAGATGTTCGATATATACGAATTTCGATGTTGGCGGTTCCAGGCCTGACTTGGGCCCTAACGATTTTTACACGTTTCCAAAAATTAATCAAAGCTTCGCGGTCAACGTTTCACTGCACCCGAAGCAGCTCTGACGTTTAAGTACATATCGGCCATTTTGAATACCCCCACTTCGGAGTGGATAAATGTTTTAAAAATTCCGAGAATTCATTGAAAAACAATAAATTGTAATATTCTATTAGATTGTCTATACTTATTTCACACAACACAACTTAAAAGCCAGCCCTCGTACTTCCCATACTGTGAAATGTTATTTCATTCTCATAATTATTATATTTTCATAAAACTGTCATTTCATTAAGTGCAACATATCATTTTTAAAACTAGATAATTTAGCTGAAGTACCAGCCGAATTATGTTAAAATTATTGTGAAAACAGTGCCCATTAATACGTTATCATTGTTATCAATATCTTAGATGTCACGTCAATGTTAATTTATTTTTTCTTAATAACATTGACAAACAAGGTTGGCTTACAATTTTTGTCATTGACAAACTTTATTCAACTGTTGTTCCGTTTTGATCTTAACCTTGATGTCAGATCTTAAGATTGTAAATAATGAATAAAAGATGCACGATTAAAATAAATCTGGAGGAAATAATAATATGAACTCGTATTTAAATAATATGTGACATTATCTATGACCTTATTCTTATAAGCCCTTTTTTTATAAGATTTACCCTATTCTTATAAGAGACCTTATTTTCGATGGCGCTTACGCCGTTGTTCACGGGCCGCAATACAAACGCAACGCGGTTCGACGTAAGCACCATCGACAATAAGGTCCCTTTTGCTAGATAATGTCACATATATCTACCAAAACCTTATTACTTACTTACACTTTTAAAGGTTAAACGCTTTGCCTCTCGTATTGATACGTACTGTATAAATAATATTCTTGTCTATCTAATACCTACGTAGATATAGATAGGTACACTTGAATGTAGTGTTACATAAGACTACTTACAACTATATCTATTGAAATAAAATGCAAGCGGAATTTCTGCGAATCCCGCCCTTGATACTGAGGGCATAGCCCTCTGCCTTCTAAGAATTCTATCATTCGGGTGCGAATACCATCGGTACCTTTGTTACTGTGTATGTAAGAATAATCGTAAGGCGAACAGGGTGGGTTCAGTGAACTTAGATTCATATATATAGTGTTATTTACATACTAGCTTTTGCCCGCGACTTCGACTGCGCAATGTAAGGGACCTCTTCACACTAGCATTTTCGTCGGTTGTTTCCTAGCGGAGCGAAACGCGGCGATCACACTTGCGCTTATTTGCCGCGGTGCCGTCGCGGTGACGCCGCGTGAACGCGGCGATCAAGCCACATACGATCACTAATGTTGAAGTTAATAACAAAATATCATGCGGCAAAGACATACTTCTCGATGTGAGCTAGCAAGGCGATTAGCCGGCGTGACGCTGCGTCCACGCAACTTCACCGCGGCGGCACTGGCGGGAAATAACCGCGATGATATCGTAGCGTCCATGCCGCGTTCTCGCTCCGCCGGGAAACCACCGACGAAAACGCTAGTGTGTTTAGTGTGTTTTGACGATTACCACTGGCTTGAGCCGAATCCATGTGGCTGTATTAGTAGACCCTAAGATGAGTACTAGGTGTAAATTGCCCAGGTTTACTCGACAACAATTCCAAAATAATACCTGAAAATACCTATAGTTGTTACCAGAACCTATAGTTCGTACCTTGTACATATTTCATTATTTCGCGAATTTACTCGTATCTCTGTAAATAGTTATTCATTCCTTACACTTAACAAATTACAGGTAATGATAATCGGCTTATAAATGTTATTACTTCGGGAACAACCCGATAACAATAACAACTAAAATACCCTGTTTACGAACTTAATTACGTAGACCAATTTACTTTAGTTAAGGTTAGGTACAGTACAGTGTCCAAGTGAGTGGTGAAAAATTCACCCTGCCACCCTGGTATCTCGCTTGGCGGTTATGGTATTGGACCCCTTTAAAATCCCTTCCCTATGGCGACCTATGGGAGAGACCTAGAGTAATTCGCTAGTAACTGGCCACCCTCCACTAATTGGCCACATAATACTAAAAATGAACTCTGTTTACAGGCAATTAGAATTCGTTTTAGTGTGAGGTGGCCACTGGCCAGTAATTAAAATCCCATTAGAAAATGTGTATATTTATTGGTAAATAGAATTGATTTTCAGTTTAAGGTGACCAGTTATTGAAAAGTGGCTAGTTACTGACGATTCCCCCTATGTCCAGCAGTGGACGTCCGGCTAATAGGCTAATAACTCACCTAAACTAGAATGAACTCTGTCTGTATATAAATAGAATACATTTTCTAATAAGGTTTCAATTACTGGCCACTTTTCAACAACTGGCCACCTCGTTCTAAAATGAATTCTAATCGCCTATAAACAGAGTTCATTTTAAGTATAATGTGTCCATTTATTGGAGTCGGCCAGTTACTAGCAGCTTCTCCTACATTGGACCTTTTTTTAACCTGACTGGCTCTATAACCTGACTGGCTCGTTCGGCTTATTGGAGCGATCGGACTGTGTGGGGTAGCCTGGGGAAAAACGAACCGGGTAGATTTGCGGAAGTCTGTTCCAAAAATATTTATTAAAACGTTTACCTTGTATTATTTAAACGGTTTGTGAACTCGCTGCTGGCATTCCGTGATGTCATCTCGGGGAAACGGAGGGATTGAATGGCATAGTCGAAATACCATTGGCACGATGATATAATCACAAGGAAAACGTGTGATGACCCACCAGTGTGAGACACATAAGTGACGTCATCCATGACATATACGACAAACGTCATACATGACAAACGAATCAATGAACGAGTTTGATGGGTAAATGTTTATTCACGTTTTTTATTAAGTGTCAGTTACATATGGAAGGAATGTTTATTCAAGGTTTAGTTGCTGAGTCTCAGTTATATTATCAATTTTATATCCCTCGTTGCCATGGTTACGCTTCCCTGGGTAACTCGTAAAACCACGCGACGTCACCAAACTGTTGAGTTGTGTGATGAACTGATGAACTATGATCGTACTTCTTCCAGCATTCTTGGTGCGATGAGGTCAAATGACACACGACAGCGACCTAGGGTTGTCGACGTGTGTAATATGATTGACGTTTAAAATTATGTAATACATACTACATAGTATGTTCGATCGTGTAATTTTTAGCACAAAAGGAACAAAATATTTGAAGTGTATAAATATTGAAGAAGACTATGCTAACAGTTTTTCCATTATATTTAATCAGTTAATAATTATATTCCTTATGTTCACCAAATCAACGCAACTGCTTTTGACACTTGACGGGACGTCATCACGTAAGTGAAGAAACAAAATGATTTATTCTATATTTTATGCACTGCCATTACCTACGCATTATACTGGATATTCTAATATTATATAGTTATAGTATATAAATTCCTAATTATGAATATGAACTATAACCTGAGATAAGGATTTATTGTAACTGTGTTACATTATCTCATATACTCTTAGTAAATTAACCCTTAATTTCTTTGTGCATATTGGTTTAGGCTTTACATGTTTTGAGAATATTGTCTGTATTTCAGATTTGTTTAATACGCTATTTATTTAGGTAAGTATTTATTCAATTACTGCTTCAAACCTTCGAGGGTTAAATATAGATTTGAAATATCAACCAACATCAACAACTCTGGAACAATTTTAATAAATGCCCCTTAAACTTTGACTAGGGATCAACTGCTTTTGTCGTGACTATCTCACGACCAGTGGCGCCGGATATTTCTTTTTTCAATTGATCTGTATGTTTTTTTTTAATAGATCTTAAGAAAAAACGACGTGGACCTCCAGCGTTCGAGACGGAACTACCCATACACAGGACGATTATAATAAGTTTAGTCTCGAAATCCCATGGTGACGTAGGGAAAACCAGACCAGACGCGAGGGTTTTTACGAATTCGCCGATCTCGTTCAGTTTCCCGCACAAAAACAATGTTTCCTTGTCGCGTGACTGGGGAAAACTGCTCGAGGTAAATGTTTCATTTACTTGCACAATTTTCCCTAGCCTATATCATTTTACATATTTTTTTTATATTTCATTGACACCTGATGGTAAGCGTCGACGAGGTCGAGGGTGTAGCATGCTGGTTCAGTTGGCTATTCAGTCTTGCCTTGAAAGGACCCAAATTATATCTTTCCAGGAATACAGACGAAAGGAGCGAATTCCATTCCTAAGTAGTCCGCATTAGGAAGGTAGAAGCGAATCGCTTCGTGCGAATGAATGGGATATTCACAACGTAAGGATGAAACCGCCTGGACGTCCGGTGATGGAACGGAGATGGCTGAATTAAATCGTGTAATTCCTTTGCACATTCCACAATGTATCCTGTGAAACACAGACAAACTAGCAACCCTGCGACGGTGCTCAAGGCTCTGTAATATTACACTCATTAACTCAGGATCGCCAATGAGTCTGCGAGCTCGGAGCTCCATTGTTTCCAAAGCGGCCAGCTGCCCTCTCGTTGTCCTGGCATTTTGCCACGGCTCATGGGAGCCTGGGGTCCGCTTGGCAACTAATTACAGAATTTGGCGTAGAGTCTAGTTTCACGAAAGCGACTGCTATCTGACCTTCTAACCCAGAGGGTAAACTAAGTCCTATTGGGATTAGTCCGGTTTCCTTACGTTTTCCTTCACCAAAAAGCGAATGGTAAATATAAAATGAATAATGACATTTCGTACATAAGTTCCGAAAAACTCATTGTTAGGTACAAACCGGGGTTTGAACCTGCGATCTCTGGATTCCAAGTTACACGCTCTTACCACTAGGCCTATGCCTATCAGCCTGTTATTGCAATGATACCATTACAATAAAGCAGTCAGAAGGATAGACATTACCAGTGGGTCGAATAGAAAACAAACTAATATTGACATACAAATCTAAATGAAGTATATGTTAAAAATTGAATAGAATTAAGAAAGAAATAATAAGAAATTACAGTAGTCAGTTGATAATAATAGTAAAATGTTGGCATTAAAATAACTCTAAATATCGTCGCTATACTTTGAAAAAACCTCATAACTCATTGAAAATGATGTAACTATGTATGGGATGAGTACAGATTACTGCGTTTCAACTTGGAGTATCTGTGTCAGATAACAGATATTTTCAAAATGGCGACGATATATCTTTAAGAATCGTTTAGAAAAGTGACATATACCATATATACAGGTTTGACATATCAAATGAGATCAATAAGTAGGTATGCATCATAGAATTCCCCACAAATGTTTTGTTCCTTAACATAAAACAACAGAATTTATCAATTATTTTTTATTATGCAGACGTTTCTGCATAATAAAAAATAATTGATAAATAACGAATATCTTCGATATTTAAATCGAAAGAAAAATATAAAAATCTGACTCGAAGCGGAATAATTAAGAAAGGGGTAGCACAGGGATTCCCGATCTTTTTCAACCTGCGGCGCAGTTACAAAATTAGTAATTTGTCACGGCACCCTGTCCCAGCTATTTCAAAAAGATATGGTAGAAAGAAATAATTACCTACATTACCTACAGTAATAGTATTCAGGTTAGGTTAGTTTAGTTAGAGGGAGTTAGGAAGAAAATTAAACATCCACAACATGAATCTATCGTCGTTGTAGATGAATAATAATAGATGATCGACTCACGGCGCCCCTCTGAACTTTCCACGGAGCACCAGGGCGCCGCGGCGCACAATGTGGGAACCCCTGGGGTAGCTCATTGTTATCGATGAATTCTCAATGTAAATTGAGACTTCGATGCCGTTAAGTGTTCAATACGCTGGCGGTAGATGTGACTACACGTCACCCATGATGACGTATACTACGAAGGATAAGATAGAGAAATTTGACAAGTCTAAGCGGTACTCGAATAGCACAATTGGCAGTGCACTGGGTTAGTGATCCAATGGTTGTGGCTTCGAGTCCCGCTTCGAGTCAAATTTTTCTATTTTTCTTTCGATTTAAATATAATTTATCAATTATAACAGAATCGCAGTGACGGATCGATACATACACAGTGTAAACGTCACTGCGATTCCGTAGCGTTTTTTAAGCAGCTGTGTGGTCGCACCTTAATACAAATCAACTCGTGACCTGTAGGTAACATATATACGGAAAATTGTTACGAAGTCATTCTTTATAAGTTAAATAATAGTTCGCTGTAAAAATGTCAGCCTTTGAGTCAGATTCACCGTAAACTGACTCAGTAACAACGCGTATTCCTTTGTTTGTCAATCGGACTTTTTCAAACTAACTTCCGCCTGCGGTATTACCCGTGTGACTGGCAAACGGTTTGGCTCGAACATCCCATCAACAGTTACGCTTTCGTAACTTACCTTATTTTTAACCGAAATATAAAACGTTGAAGGGTTTTTATTACGAAAGTATGATTTCGAGCCTTCTTTCCTTATCAGTCCTATGAGTAGATACGTTTTATACTTACCAAGGTTATCAATAACATATAAGTATATCTAATGTCTAAGTAAATAGCATTACATATAACCCTAAGCAGACTGCTTGTCGCCTAAAGATCGGCCCCGAAGTTCGGAGTCCGAACCCGATACGCCTTTAATTTATTATAAACAGTTTTAACACTTTGTAATCCATTTCAGTTAAGTAAATTTTGATCCCAATAGATTAAAAGAGACTAGAAACAAATTTAAACTTTGTGTATTCAAAGTATTAAATAACGATTTTAAATGTTTTTTTTTTAACTAAAGACTTTTTTTAGATAAATGTGGTCTGTTGCTGCTACACTGGTTTCGATAAACTTTAAAATGTAAAAATTTACAGCGCCGTCTGCTGACTTCAAACCAAGACTCGAACGGTCAGGGACTCTAAATGTTGAGCCATTTAGGGTTCACTTCACACTGGGCATTTCATAGAGTAACTATTAAACAAAAGAACATAGCTTGAACCGTAAGTGGCTCAACAATTTAAGTCGGTGACTGTACATTTAATTATTTTAATTACAAGTCGATTAAAAAATTATCCCGTGATTCCGAGTAAATTGAAAAACTTTTTAAATAAAATGAACCATTGTTTTACGGTTTTCTGTTGTTGGAATTTATCTCTGATCTCTCTCGAAAAGAACTAATTACTTCGCCAGTAAAACGAATATAGGTACTTACATTTTTTAAAACCTAAAAGACGAATACAAAAATTCTTTTTTTTTTCATCGGGAAAATCGTACCTCAATCGATATACGGCACCCGAAATGACAATTAATCAGTGATTGTATAAAATTAGTCATTTTCATGTCAATTAATATGGATTTTATTTATTAATGTCAAATATAATTTTTCACTTTGATGTTAGAAGAAGAAATTAAAGACAGCACTTTTAAAAGAATATCTTTTTTTTTTTGTTTAATGGAAATAGAGTTTCAATATTGAGTGCCAGTGGAAGCGTGAAGGTCTGAAACTGACGGCGTAGCAATTTAATAAAAGGCAAATGAAAAACGTTTTCCACGAAACAAAATATTTTCAGACGGCTAGAATTTATTTTAAAAATATCGTGTGTATTTTAAAATGGCCGTGACAAAAATGGGAAAATAAATGCGAAACCATTTATCTACAGGTGTTGCGTTTATGCGGTTTTTTATATTTATTATATATTAAATTCCGTAACATTCCGTAATATATATGATATATAAACGTGAAAGTCCTGACTGACTGACTGATCAATAAAGATCGTTATCAAGGTGCTCTTTTCGTGGCAAACGGTACGGTTGGCAAAAAAAACAAATACTTCCATTGAAATATTCACTTTGTTCTTAACTACAAAATAAATAGTTACCTACCTTCTTAGGATTACACCTCTACGGTACAAAGCCTTTTCCGACCAACTATATATTTTTAAAACAATATACGTCAAATGACATTAATTATGTCATAAAAATACATTACGCGAAGTGTATATTATTTTAATCCAAATAATCAAATGAAAGAAGTTTATTTTAAACTAAAATATGTCTTGAAGAAAAACCCTGGTTATAGTACTGTAAAAGTCGTGCAGCAACTGATAGAAGGAAAAGAGGTGGATATGCCGGAGGGCGTCAACAAAAGTTGCGTGCAGTATTTTAAAGAGTTAAATTACCTTCCTGTAACTTCTGTCAACGTAGAAAGGTCATTTAGTTATTTAAAATGGATTTTTTCTAATCGACGTGAACGACTGACAGCCAAATCTGTTGAACACATTTTAGTTATTTATTCAATGTAATTTGGATAAGTAATTCTAAATATGTATATATTTCATAATTTGTTAAGTATATAATGTTTTAAATACTTGTGTATTTGTTTTTTTGCCAACCATACTCTGCCACCAATACAGCACGCTGATAACGATCTCTACTGATCAACGCACAGACCAAACCGCTTAATCTAGATAGCTGATTTTTTCACAATAGGTAGTTTGTATACCGTAAGCACCCACTAAGAAGGGATTTATGGAAATTCCACCATTAAGGGGGTAAAAAAGGGGTTGAAAGTGTGTATGGCGATTGTGTAAAATTTTAAGCTAGAGATTTGAAATTTTGTGTAAACGCTCCTTATACAAATACAAGAAAAGTACTTTCAGCGTTTTTTGAAATTCATCCTCTAAGGGGTCAAAAAGGGGGTTCTTCTGCGCGTGCGAAGCCGCGGGCAGAAGCTAGTATATGATATAAATGATAAGAACGGTATTTTCTCTCGTTTAGTGAGAGTGTTTAGTTCTAGTCACTTGCGTGACATGTTTCGGAGAACATAGGAGTCTCAGTCTTTGTGCTTGAAAATAGAGGCTTATGTTCAAGGGAGTGCCTAGATAAACGTGAGATAAAAGAACGGCTCTGTTCTTATCATTTATAAAATATTACTCCATCTCACGAAAGTTTTAATACAAAAATTTCGTAAAATATTTAGTTTTTAATAAAACTTAAAAGTTTTTAATAAATCTAATGATTTGATTGTCAAATTTTGGTTTTTAATTGTCTATTATTTGGTATTCATTGTATGTGTTTGGCACTAACTCTTAAATCTTTTTAATATATATTTTTTTTAACAAGACTGACCAGCGTTTGACCTCAGTCGCACCTGATGGTAAGTGTCGAGGAGGTCGAGGGTGTAGCACGCTGGTTCAGTAACAGTCTATTCACTCTTGCCTTGAAGAGACCTAAATTATATCTTTCCGGGAATACAAACGAAAGCAGCGAATTCTAATCCTTAGCAGTCCGCATTAGGAAGGTAGAAGTGAACCGCTTCGTGCGAATGAATGGAATATTCACAACGAAGGATGGATCACGGAACGGCGTGAGCAGTTTGACTCTGGAATCCTCAGTCACACTTAAATCTATTTAAGTATTTATATACCTATTTAATATACATTTTTTTTACTTCACTTCATTTGGTGTGGCAAGATTATTTTTTATATTATATTACTTATTACTGATTTTTCGACCCAGTTCATTACGTGTGTGCTTAGTATTTGCTATAACAACTGGTGATTGCAATCATAATGCGCTTGTACCTTTTACGCTTCCAAGAACCAAGTAAAATTGAAAGAGATGGTATAACGACTAATACTTATTGGTACCAACATATTGCGTCTTCTTCACTTCAATTTAAAAAGTTATTTGCCTCTTAGCAAGTGTACGGAAACTGCAGCTGAATCTCACAGGAATTATGGACTGATTGAAGTTTAAATTATGTTAAGGTTTTGATAGAATTTCTGAGAACCATCTAAGCTTTCTGTGTAGATATTTTCACTATTTTAGATCATCATCATATCAGGCGAAAGAAGTTTACTGCTGGACATAGGATTTAGGCCCCATTCCTCCTCGCTCCAGGGGAATAACTGTCCAGGACATACCCGAATCCATTTTGGAAACGGGAATCATAACTCGATAAGTACTCGATAACGAATACCATCGCAAGAAGCGATTGTAGGTATGTGTGAGTAAAACAACTATTTTATGTCACTCGTTGCCGTGGTTACTGTCACCTGGGTCACTTCAGTTTTAATGCATCTAATAACTTTTTGGACCCGGGTATATCCTTAAACTACGTCCAACAATGAGAGGTAGGGCACAGCGATGACCATCACGCTTGAATCTGGGGCAGCCCAACTGGGGAAGTACCTCCTCCTTACAGAAGACCACAGCCATAATAGCACTGCTACCTTTCAAGTATGTAGTGTTGTGTTCCTGATGGTGAGTAAGGTTCCCAGAGCTCCAACCCCTCTTAAAGGCCGGCAACGTGTGACTCCCCTGGTGTTGCGGATGCCCATGGGCGACGGTAATTGCTTTTTTCCGTCTGCTCGTTTGCCGGCTATGTTATAAAAAAAATCTAATAACAATGTAAATACCATAATGGGTTGCCTAACCAAACGTGTCATTAGAACGCGGTACAACATTTATTTTAACAAAATCCACTGTCTTCTCCTGGGTGATTGGACAGCATAACATGTCGGATGGTACTAGTAGTTGATGGCTACTACTGACTAATAGTTATAAGTGTGAAAAAAAAAATGTCGACTATGCCGTTTCAGGACGACTATCACTCCTTAACACCGCGTGTTTGAAAGAGAAGGATTAGTCCAACCGACCTGAAGTGTTCTCGATCACACGACCCCATTCCTAAAGGTAAACAAACGCGAACTTCCCCGAACATGTCTCCACAATGCCTTCTTCGTACTACGCGGTACAGCTGTCCCCGGGCCACGGGATATTAAGCCGTAACACCATATACATAAGAGCAGGAATGTTGTAAGTTTTTGCGTCAATCGGATGAAGACGTTAGAAGTTCCGGGAACAAACTCTTTGGTTAACGGACGGGACTTTCTCGGCAGGCTTGGACTAAATTGTTGTAGTTTTTATAGAATTAGTTGAATAACGGAGCAACTTGTGTGCTTTAAACGATATTCTAATTAACCTCGTAACGCTCACCATACTAAAATATTTAATAGTTAAAACCAACCTTACCATGCAGTGAATTGGGTTGAATTTTCTTTTGTACGAAAACTAATGAATCAAAAGAAATTCTACCCTATTTCCTTTTACAACTCCATTGAAAGGGAGTGTACATTGTAATGCACACTTTGCGTTACGAGGCTAATCTAGTTTCTACAAATATCTATGTTTTGTGCATTTAGATGCAATCAAACTTTTTAGAGTGACCCAGGGGAACTTAGCATATGGCAACGAGGGACAAAGAATAGTCGATTGAGCCATGTATTAACAATAGCGATGAGTTTGTATTAGGTACTCTATTGATTGACAGTCCGAAATAAATTATTTGAATTGAAGGAGGATAAAGTGCAAATTAAAAGGCTTTCTTATGGCTGAGGCTGGCTGAGGCTGGAAAGGCTGGGGATGGTCAGACAGCGGAATCCGTTAAACGGCGGAAGAGTAGGTACCTGTGGACTTCCGCGAAGTAACGCGACATTGCAACTCATATAGAGGTGGGTTGATTTACTCATTTCGTGGGAACTGAAAAAATACGTGTTAAGTGGTTGTAGTAATCAACTTGACAGATAAAAACGTTGTCTTATCTATTTCTGGATAAAAAGAACCTAAGCCAAGGTGCAAGTGCGAATATTTTTATCGATAGCTCCCGGTACGGCAGTTTCGCCCGCTGAAACTTAAGGAAACTGCCATGGCAAATTTTTCGACGAGTAACTCAAAACGGTACGAATGATCAAGTTCAAAATAATTTTCTTTGTAAGTCTTTATTAAGCTACTAAGCTGTACTTTCATAATTTATTTCATATTTTTTGGACTTGCAGTTCAAAATTAGAGGGGGACCTTTATTTACTTCAAGAGCGATTAATTCCGAAAAAAATATTTATCTATGGCAAAATAAGTTTAAGACAAACTCGAATCGTTTTTTAAACTACATCTCCCCTACAATAAAAATACGCCTCCCTTATTTAGGTACGTACCAGAAACAGTTTTTTGTACCACTTTGTCCGCGTGATTGATTTACATATTCATACCGAATTACAGCTTTCTAAGACTAACTGTTACTGGACAAAGTCGGGGACAGACAGACAGACAAACATGGCGAAACTAAGGGTTCCTGATCAACCAAGGAACCATAAAACCACTATCGTTTCTACGAACCGCATTCGCTCCACGGGGTGATATTACCGAATTCTGTGAACTGCGACGGCCGTGCCACTTGGACCAATTAAACGATGATTAAAACCTCATTAGTGGACGTGCGAGTGCGCAGTCAAACGTCAAATTAGTTTTTTTATTTTTATTTTTTATTTTTTTATGACATAGGCGGCAAACGAGCAGACGGATTGCCTGGTGGTAAGCAATTACCGTCGCCCATGGACACCCGTAACACCAGATGAGTCACAAGCGCGTTGCCGGCCTTTAAGGGGGGTTGGAGCTCTGGGAACCTTACTCACCATCAGGAACACAGCAATACATACCTGAAAGGTAGCAGTGCTATTATGGCTGTGGTCTTCTGTAAGGAGGAGGTACTTCCCCAGTTGGGCTACCCCAGATTCAAGCGTGATGGTCATCGCTGTGCCCTACCTCTCATTGTAGGACGTAGTTTAAGGACATACCCGGGTCCATAGTTTGACGAGTACAGCCAACACCAGAAGTTGGTGAGCAGGTGCGGTGTTCTTAACGGCCCGGCCACGACATTGTGCGAATTGCGGCGCGGCAAGCGTTTGCATCTGTTCATTGCGTGTGATCCTAACTAACCGCAGTGCATTGCGTGTCTTGACCGCGCAACGTACAGATAAAACGCTTGCCGCGCCGCAAGTCGCGCATTGCCGAGGACGGGCAGTAATATGCGTAACGTTACTTTATATTTGTTTGGACGTATTTAAAGTACGTTGAACAATGAGAGGTAGGGCACAGCGAAGTACCTACCATCACGCTTGAGTCTGGAGAAGCCCGACTGGGGAAGTACCTCCTCCTTACAGAAGACCACAGCCATAATAGCACTGCTACCGTTCAGGTATGTAGTGTTGTGTTCCTGATGGTGAGTTAGGTTCCCAGAGCTCCAACAAATGCCAAAGCGACCCACAATTACAGGTTTTACGCCACCCGCATCCAGTGGATTCCCGCGATCTTTACCATGTCGTCGGTCCACCTTGTGGGGTGTCTGCCGACGCTGCGCCTTCCTGTACGTGGTCGCCACTCGAGAACCTTTACGCCCCAACGGCCATCGGTTCACGTGCAACGTGCCCCGTCCACTGCCAGTTAAATTTAAGTAAAATAATATGTTTAAAAACATTTGAAATGGTTACGACTGTAAAAAGGTAGCCTTATAGTCTGTCTGTTATTTTTAAATACTGTGGTGCACATAAAAAAAACTAATTAATAAACGTCAGTTCAACTTCCAACCGGTTATTTACTTACCGCAGAAATATCTGAGTATAATGGTATTTAATAACATGATTTACTAATAATTTTATTATGTATTTTGAAACCCATTTTAATAGATAACGCCGAGAAAAAAGATATACCTTAAAATATTCTACAGTCAACAACACTCCTAGCTATACATTGGTAGACCTTATTATATAAGGCATAAAGTCCACCGATGTACAGTTAAGAGTGTTGCTGTGTGTAGCTATCACATTCTCTCTCTACTAGTGAAAAAAATGAGATATTCTTCTGTTTTCATGGAACAAATAGCGCTTTTTTTAAGAAAATCGTCCCGTCACGCGCGTAAACTGCCTACACCCTATACTACATTACTTATTTTAATTCTTGTACAGCCGCTAGCCACCAATAAATATATCGCAACATGCACTTTATCGCCTTGATTATAGAGGCCAATATATCTGATGGTGACTGTACAGACGAATAAATAAATAAATAATTCGGGACAATCTTACACAAATCGACCTCGGCCTACGGTAAGCTCGGTAAGGCTTGTGTTGTAGGAACTAGACGACGATATATATAATAGATACATACATCTATCTATCAATATAGATACATGTAAATACTTAAATACATAGAAAACACCCATGACTCAGGAACAAATATCTGTGCTCATAACACAAATAAATGCCCTTACTGGGAATCGAACCCAAGACCATCGGCTTCATAGGTCACTACCCACTAGGCCAGACCGGTCGTCAAAATTATAATTCAATGATAAGTTGAAAGTTTGTACAAATTATTCTCGTTAATTTAATCATTAAAGCTAGAAGTTAGAGAAGTCGATATTTCGTTTCTGGGTATGACAGGTTCCATGAATGCTCCAAGATTAGATACGTACTTGGTCCTGACGTTTCTCTGTAATTCAAAATGGGGGCTGACTACTCAGAATTGCCTGCGGCATGCCACGTTCGTTGTACTGTCGAGTTCATATTTATGTGCACAGTTTTATACATTATTAGTAGATTGTTAATCCAGGGTAGAAAGGCACTCATTGACGACGAGGTAGTTTGGTAATAGTCCGAGTCGGAAATGAGTGATTTTTATTTTTTACCCGATTTAAGCATACTATTTTTCATTTCGAATGCGAGGAAAGTAAAATAAGAGCAAGAAGAAAGTAAAAAAATGTCTCTTAGATAATATAATGACTGACTAAAAAACTAATCTTACCGCATCAGCTTGTTTAAGTTGAAGCATGGAGCTGAAGGTTTAAGTTGTATCGATTAATCATTGAAATATATTTATAAAGGATCAGCACACATTCTGACAAAGATTTCACTATTTTCTCGAACCGCCATTTCATACAAGTCAACTGATACGATAACAATACTGAAACGATTTTCTATTGAAACTTGCGGTAGGAGGCTTTCCATGATAACTTGACCTTTATTTCTAATTCCGTCAGGTGTTAGGTCGATTTTAGAATCGCTTGAATAACCCGTAATTATTAATTTCAAAATATAACTATATTTTGTTTACTATCTAAGTCTTTTCAATAGTTGCGCGGAATCCAGCCTCTAACTTTTTTCTTGCAGCATAATTGTCCACAGATAATTGTCATAACGCACAGAATTTTTTTTTTCGCGCGCGTTATTGGCGAATTAATGTGTGTCTTAAACAGCA
Organism: Grapholita molesta; assembly: GCA_022674325.2. Taxonomy (NCBI): domain Eukaryota; kingdom Metazoa; phylum Arthropoda; class Insecta; order Lepidoptera; family Tortricidae; genus Grapholita; species Grapholita molesta. Next base: position 2,669,809 of record CP053127.2, read on the forward strand.
TTTTAGTTTAATAGAAAAACTCAACCGTTTATTTTTAAAATTTATGGCTTGTTTTACGTATAAAGTAATAGAATTTGTAATAAATTGGCCCTATTCAATGTAATAATGACTAATAAAAAGGTAATATTTCCAATAAGTAATTATAATTATACATTAATGTTTGGCTAAGTTACTGCCGTTGCTTAGCTGCGCATATTTAAGTTTAAAAAAACTTTGTAGGTTTATTTCTTTTTGTTACTGATAATATAGAGCCAAGACACTTAAAAATTTTAACCGAATAATATAAATATTTGAATTAATTGACATATTTTATGCATGATAATCGCTACAATAAATTGCTATAATTTAAGAGAAAGAACTATTCTCATGTATTTGTTTCTGGCGTCGGTAAATAAGGTTATTTTCGCCACTTTGTTCTACTGAGTGCTCATAAGGGGCGAACTAATAGGAACATGCCAAATTGCGACCCTAGGGCGGAAACGTATCTTTTTCCACCCGCATAGTAGATAAACAATGACCCACTTACCGAGCATGAGAAATGAAAAATATCAATATGTACTACTAAATGTTGAAATGCTCCTCGGGTCAGAGATGTAGGGTAGAACAGGTGTAGTTTTTATTTTTCTCTTCTACTTTTTATACACTCGACGTGTAAAAGTGTGGCCTACTACTATTTTATTACTTGTTAACACTTTGCAGTCTAAGTGCCTCATATAGGGGCACGTAAGTAAAAATTGTTCCAAATCATGTCCAGATAATCTTGTGTCACGTTTTTTATAACACCCGGTATTATAAGGTTATAAATATAAAATGTTATCACTTATTTTATAAATCTCATTGACATGTAAAAATGTATAAATTTTGATGACATAATCGTTAGTTTCGTCATTGTTTAATGATGATCAATGATCCGCTTTAAGATGTCTTTACTAGAAGAGGCAAGAGAATCAAGTGGGTTGGGGATTTCCGTCGTACGCCCACTGACCTGGCCCGCACCGCGAACATCGAAGTTCGTATATTTCGAGCATCTTTTTTACTCCAATTAAGTCATCATGAGAGTAACAGAGACAATCGTCCGAAATCTACGAATATCATTTTCCGCGGTAGCGCCTGCTGACACCAATCTATTCTGGGCCATAATGTCTAATTATGTAATACCAAAAATGAGCACATTACCCTAAATTCATAGACTCAATTCACAGAATACTAACTAGGCGAACTAATCATTCATTCAAAAGAACTATAAACTTTAAATAGATACGTCGTTAAAGGAATTTCAAGTAGTTATTTAGCGTGCCGAAAGTTCGATTTCAGCACTTTTCCACAGCCATAATTAAATTTTATTTTTATGAAATGACATGTTTTTCTCGCATCTTTCTTTATAATTCTCGTTTGATACATGATCGGAAACATATCTAACATATCCTTCCTTGTATAGAAACGTTATTCTATAGGTAGTAAAAATAAAGGAAAACACGGGTTTCCCGCCAGTTAGGTATTTTTAGCTCTCAACATAACGTGAAGCAGACGCAGACGTGTGCTTTCCTTTGAAAGCAGAGAGGTGTACAGATAAAGTGAAAAATCATTCAAATAAATTGAAACTTTATTACATTGAGTTTAGGTACATTTTTACCTGTGTCGTAACTATAAGGATTTTACAGAAGCAATCAGCTCTGTTGAAGTTTTTAACGAGGAAAGTTTAGCTTTGATAGAACTTCTGAATACGAACTCTTCTGTTAGCCACCTTTACTGACTTACTGAAAGTTAATATTAAGAATAAGAAATAAATATTTTCGGGTCAATTTTACACAAATCGTTTTTTTTTTGTTAGAGTGGGGATTGCCTTTATGCATCGTCTCCCCTGATAAACAAATGGACCTAAGTAGTCCTACGGTAAGCTCAGTAAGGCTTGTGTTGTAGCTACAGTCAAGTGCAAAAATATGTACCGAAAGAATCCTTTCATAAATACGTCCTACAACCTTATTTACTGTACAATAGAATTGCTGGGTACATATTTTTGATACTTTGGCAGTGAAAGAATTTTTACACTTGACTGTATTAAATGACGATATATAGGTAGGTAAGTAGATACATATAAATACTGGAGACATGCAGTTTCACTGTTTCGGTGTAGTTTTTTATAATTAACTTGATTTCAAGTTTATACCAAGCGACTAAGGCCAAAAGGGAGAGGACCAGAACCCTTACCATGAGTTGTGACATTGACGTTTTCGATAACGAGTATCGAGTTTACTATCTGTGCATCTCGTTCGCACTAGAATAGTACAAGCGTACTATTATATTAGTATTATATTCTCTTTATTTATCTTCTTTCTTAGAATTAGGTTTTTTACAATATTTTTATAAAAGTAAAATATAAAAATACATCTAAAACATATCAAAACAATAAAAATATTTTAAAAAACATAACCTAGGGTGCCGCCGGCAACAGGGCAGGGCCCAGGCTGCCGGTGGTTAGGGCTGCAGAGAGAGGAACCGTCGGACTATGCGCGCCGTGTCCAGGATTACCGCCTTCTGAATCTGACCCTTGATCCAACCACAACCACGTAGCGAGAGTCTCTCAAGATGTTTGTCGAGACTCTTCGCTATGAGACCGTTCGCGGAGACAACTATCGGTACAATGATCGCCGAATCAACTTCCCACATGGCGGTTACCTCGTGAGCCAAGTCTAAGTACTTGCTGGACTTGTCCTTCTCGGCCTTCACGAGGTTCTCGTCACATGGGACGGTGATATCGATGAGCATTGCCCGGCGCTGCGATCGATCTATCACCACGATATCAGGCTTATTGGCTACAATAGTCCTGTCCGTGATAACAGATCGATCCCAATAGAGCGTGGCACGACCATTTTCGAGAACTGGCGCAGGTGTGTACTTGTAGTACGGCACTTCGCGGTCCGCAAGTCCATACATAAGAGCAAGCTGCTGGTGTATAATCCTGGCTACAAGGTTATGTCTGTGCAAGTACTCGCCGTTAGCAAGATGAGAGCAACCGGAAATTATATGCCTGAGTGACTCTCCGGGACGGCGGCATGCCCGACAAATGTCGACCGTACCGTCCTTCAGGATATATTTCCGGTAGTTATTCGTCATGATAACTTCGTCCGCAATTGCACAGGCAAAACCGTCGGTTTCTCCGAAGAGGTCCCCGAATCGTAGCCAGTTCACCGACGCGGGCAGGTCTACGTCTGGTCCCGTTAGGGCCCTGTAGAACCGCCCGTGTAGCGCCTTCCTCTTCCATACGGCCTTGCGGTCCTCGGTGCTTAGTACCACTGGTTTGCGCCAGTTCTCGTTTGCCAAGGAGAGCGGTGTGAGGTTCCTGTCTACTGCCACCACATCACGATGCATCCCACACTCGTGGTTCAGGAAATAATTCCTGAGATTGCACACCTCACGGTTATGGAGACTTTTGGCATTTAAAAAGCCGCGGCCTCCACACTTCCGTGGGATGTACAATCTCATAACCGACGAGCGTGGGTGTAGCATACGATGTGTGGTGAGTAGTAGTCGGACCCTGCGATCCAGGGCATCCAGCTCGGTCTGAGTCCATCTTAGTATGCCAAAGGAGTATATAAGTAAGGGCATTACCCAAGCGTTGAAGGCCCGAACCTTATTGCCACCTGACAAAAGGCTATTAAGTACTTTTGTCAGCCGACCGAAGAAGCGCTCCTTCACCGCCTGTCTAATAGCTACATCCTCAATACCCAGAGACTCTGACATACCAAGATATTTATAGGTTTCTGATTCGGAGATAGACCTGAACGACATCGTCTCAGAAAGCTGTAAATTTGTTGAATTTACTACTTTCCCCCGCTGTACATGCATAACCGCACACTTATCGACACCAAACTCCATCTTGATGGCGCTACTGAACACTTCAGTGGTTTTCAGTAATTCCAGCAAGATTTGGTTATTTGGTGCAAATAATTTGAGGTCGTCCATATATAGAAGGTGAGAAATGACTTCACCCTCTCTCCGAAGCCGGCAACCTAGTCCCAAATCCTTCAGTAAAGTACTGAGTGGATTCAGAGCTAGGCAGAACCATAGGGGACTCAAACTGTCACCCTGGAATATTCCTCGCTCGATCCTTATGAAGTCCTGCGGGCCAGGGGGGTCATCGCCACCTCCTGGTTGACGAAGGACTGTGGTCCATTGCCTCATACACGCACCTAGGAAGGATCTTAAAGTTGCATTGACTTTATACAACTCTAAGATCCTCTGCAGCCATGAGTGAGGCACCGAATCATAGGCCTTCTTGTAATCAATCCAGGCGGCCGAGAGGGCCCCCCTGTTCCGCCGGACCTGTTGGCAAATGGTCATGTCTATGAGGAGGAGCTCTTTAGTACCACGGGACCCAACCCTACATCCATTTTGAGAGGTGGCCAAAATGTTGTTCGCGACAATGTGCGTGTTAATTTTGCTCTCAAAATGGATGTAAGGAGCTTTTGTAGAGTGTAGGCAAGCACGTGATGGGTCGATAGTTTTAGCTTCCGTGGTACTACCGGACTTATAGAGCAGGAAGGTCGTACCAGTTGTTAAGGAAGGTGGCAGGGAGCTGAGCTCAAGGGCTTGTTGGAATTGCGCTGCTAATCGCGAGTGCGAGCATCGAAACCATTTCAACCAGAAATTGTGCAATCCATCCGGTCCAGGACTTTTCCAGTTCTGGGCCGTGCGAATTGCACAACTTACGTCGTCGGGGCTGATGGTGATAGCCCCCATAGGTTCGATAGACTCGCACTCACGTTCAACAACGCTCATCCATTCACCCTCCGTGTGTTCAACAGGCACTGACCAGATGCTACGCCAGAAATCAGTCATGACAGTAGCATCCGGCAGCTGCGTGTTAGACACACGGGGATCACCTTCCTCCCATCTTCGGTACACCTTCCTTTGGTCACTCTGAAAGAGGCGATTCTGCTGGAATCGATCCACACGCTCTCTATAGCGACGAATACGGCTTGCCCATGCATAGACTTTCTGCTTCAGGAAGTCGATGCGTTCCGTGATATTGGCCATGTAGTCGCGGGGCCTGATATTCGTCCCCGCGAACGCCTGGTTCACAAAACGCATCACTCGGGGCGATTATTGCCCCTGAAGCAGATCAGCTTTGCAATGAGAGTCCTGAATGAAGTGATACGACGCTCGATCCGTACTTGCCATGCAGGGACACCCCCGGCGGTCCTAGGTGCACGTTCAGCGTCCGGAAACTTGACTCGTGCAACACGGCACGCCGCGATGGCCCCGCAGTACATGATCGAGTGTGTATCATCTAAATCTTTACTAGTCCGAAGATATGGCTCTAGTAAAGCATTCAAGGCTCCCATTATCGCATGATTGCGTCTATTCATTGGCAAGCGTGGTATTCGAGGCCTAGGGTTGTTTGTGGAGCGATACTGCGTAATCGTCTCTTCCAGAGTCCTCCTCATTTGCTCATTAGCTGTGGTACTCACACTCTGACTCGCGAACTCCTCCTCGTCGGCACAAGGATCCACCCGCGGCACCCGTGGTGCCAGGTCGGATGCTGGCATCGAGACCGGCGCCGTGGCGGGCGGGTCCTGCGCCGAGGTGAAGGCGGCACGAGCAGAGAGAGCCTCCAGGCGAAGCCGATCAAGCGTCAAGTCATCCAATCGCTTGAGCCGTTGGATGACTCGCACCTGATCCGATAGTCGCTGCGCAGTCACGTCGATAGTTGGTTCAAGGGCCTGAAACAGAGGCAGCATCCGGAGACGGTACGCGCACAGATTAGTTCCCCCCTCTGTAGCTCCGTAATAGGCGCGCATGCAGTTCTCATTCATATGTTGAGTCCATCGCATGCGACGCACTACACCACCGGCAGCGGGAGCCGTGGGCGGGGCAGTATGTCCCGCGGGCCCCAAGCGTGCCGGCAGCGGCGGCCGTCCTCGCCGCGCAGGTGGTCGTGGCGGCGGCGGCTGCTCGCACTCGTCGCTCGACTCGCTGGTGTCGGCCGCAGTTGCGAATTCTTCGGCCGACGACGATGGCGAGGAGACGGACGAGGCGGGCGAGGATGGTGGGCGTGCGTGTGGTGTCGCAGCTCCTCGACGTGTTTTGCTTCGGGTGATCATTTTCGTTTTGATATCGAGTACCTATATCGGCATTCTGGTACATGTTTGCGGTCTTTTTATAATTATAAAAGTACCAAATAGGTAGAAATAATGCTTTAAAATACATTTTAGAACAAAAATAAATTAAAATTTAGCAAAAACACGTCTGACGTTGACTGCGTCAATTTTTTTTTTTTTTTTTTTTTTTTTTTTTTTTTAGTATTATATTATTATTAGTAGTAGAATAGTACTCATTGTAAGGGTACCGGTTCCCGCGAGGACGATTTCAGCGGCGCCCGCGAAAAACGATATTCGTAAATTTCGAACAATCGTCTCTGTCACTCTCATGACACTTTAATTGGAGTGAAAGAGAAAGATGCTCGAAATATACGAACTTTACTCGCGGTACCGGTGCAAAGACTGTAAGTATATTGCTATCCTGCGTGGTAATGTACAGTCAGCAGCAAAATTTGCTAAGCGTTTGAAGTGTTCAAAATGACCTACACGCGCTCTTATTCTCTTGACAATAGAGACGTGTTGACCTCATTTTGAACACCTCAAATGCTTAGCTACTTCTGCTGCTGACTGTATCTATCAAAGCGTTTTTGCGAACCGTTGTGGAATCAAGTATCAGTCACATTTAGATATAAACCAGGCTATTTCTAATTAAAATCGCAAGCTACTCATTTTAATAGAACACAAAAAGTGTCCCAATTTTGTAAAATCCACTTACGCTACTTTTTCATACGCACTTTGTATGGAAGTAGTGTAATGGAATTTTGAACATAACAATCAATACATACATATTTGATCAAGGAATTGTCAGAACTTTAATAAGTTGTTAACCTCCATTTTGTAGACGTAGTGATTATTATAAATGTTTATGTAGGCAATGGCAAAATGCTACTGCTACTTCGTTATAGGTACTTCATTTAATTTATTGCCAAGATATCTTTAATAAACCTTCTCAAATGGAGAACGCTACTATTAGGAATTCATTGGGACATTTTGACACCTGTTAAAACGGATAAAGCTTGATTACGTATTACTTGATTCAGCTTGATTACGTATTACTTGATTCAGCTTGATTACGTATTACTTGATTCAGCTTGATTACGTATTACTTGATTCAGCTTGATTACGTATTACTTGATTCAGCTTGATTACGTATTACTTGATTCAGCTTGATTAAGTATTACTTGATTCAGCTTGATTACGTATTACTTGATTCAGCTTGATTACGTATTACTTGATTCAGCTTGATTACGTATTACTTGATTCAGCTTGATTACGTATTACTTGATTCAGCTTGATTACGTATTACTTGATTCAGCTTGATTACGTATTACTTGATTCAGCTTGATTACGTATTACTTGATTCAGCTTGATTAAGTATTACTTGATTCAGCTTGATTACGTATTACTTGATTCAGCTTGATTACGTATTACTTGATTCAGCTTGATTACGTATTACTTGATTCAGCTTGATTACGTATTACTTGATTCAGCTTGATTACGTATTACTTGATTCAGCTTGATTACGTATTACTTGATTCAGCTTGATTACGTATTACTTGATTCAGCTTGATTACGTATTACTTGATTCAGCTTGATTACGTATTACTTGATTCAGCTTGATTACGTATTACTTGATTCAGCTTGATTACGCAGGATTGATTACGTGTGCATAATCTGATTTGATTCAAGTGCGGTTTATGAAAACGTCCAGCAAGCATTATGGGATTTTGCACCGGAAACGACAAGGAACGCCAGCAATTTGTTATTAGGTATTTTATTCACACTATTTATGTACTTATTGTAAATTAATATTTATTTTCTTTCCTGCTTCGCACATTAAAACTGTGGAATGATTTACCGTCAGCGGTATTTCCGGACCGATGCGACCCTCATACCTTCAAGAGCGTACGCTTTTACCCCTATCTTAAAGGCCAGCAACGCGCTTAATGTGCCTCCCCTAGTATTGCGGGTACCCATGGGCGACGATAATTGCTTACCATCAGGCAATCCGTCTGCTCGTTTGCCACCTTCGTCATAAAAAAAATTAAGCTATATTAGATAAGACATATTATTATTAAATAGATCGTAGAAGGGGCTACTATAAGTAAAGCAAGACAAGGTAGTATAAGTAAGGGGGCAAGGCGCCTACTATTATACTAGTATAGTAACTTTAAGGCCGTTCCACACTTAGCCCCGTGCCCTTACCATGAGTTGTGACTTTGAGGTTTTCGATAACGAGTATCGAGTTTACTATCTGTGCAACTCGTTCGCACTAAAATAGTCAGTACCCTTACCATGAGTTGTGATATTGAGGTTTTCGATAACGAGTATCGAGTTTACTATCTGTGCATCTCGCTTGTACTATTTTAGTGCGAACGGGTACTAATCACGCGAATGTTCTACGATTACTTCTACGCTGCGTTTACAATTTTTTTTGTCTGCTATAGTAAAAAGATTTTTATTTAGTCATTGCAGAGCAATCAAAGCTTCGTAAAATCACGACTGTCATTTCCATTCTACGTATTTATTACAACATTGATGAGCCATATTTCCTATCAAAATTCAATATAAAATGTATTATAAGCATGTTTTATCGTTATTCAACTAGTTATCGCCTATCATAGAGTTAAATAGAGTACGTGCTTACTATGTCTCAATAGATAATAAGCTAGGAAACACGGAAATCCTACTTTAATCTAAAGTCACCGAGTGAAGCCTAGCCGAAACGCGACCAAGAAATTCGTAGCCCACCCACCCACACAAATAGACCAAAAGTGAATGAACCCTTTCCATTCCCATTCTCGCGGGATATGATTGATGGATAACAGAGTTCATTTAACATTGTTGCTTTCGGGCATAGGTCAACAGTCAACACACCTACAATATGTTAGTTAGACTTTGCCTGCAAGAACCTTCAAATAAATTACAGTGACAATGGCGATTCCAGAAACCGCCGCGCTATCCGATTCTAGGAAGTATCCATGCCAGTATGGTGATTGTTGTTGCATTATACCATTGTACGTATCGGGCTTTTGACCTCAGATATTTAATTGTGGGGTAGGTTAATGGCAGCTGTTTCGAGGTTGAATTAATGTAGTACTACTTGGTTACCATGTGGAATTTTAATACGGGGCTATTCTGTTTAAGACGCAAATCGGCCGTCCCTCTCTCGCGCTTGCGCGGTAGCACGCCGGCCACGTTTTGCGTTTCGTTTCGTTGGAAGTCGTGATCAGTCTGCTTTTGAACACGGTAGAGAGACGTCATTGCCGCGAGGCATTTCGCCTCCCGAACTTTCACCTCTCGTGTTATCTTTATCTGTGATAAATGCTACCTACATACAGTGAAATTAAACGCATGCTTCGTTCTAAGAAACGTTCTCTGTGACGGAACGCTCGCTTCCCGCAAATTAATTTCTCCGTTGGAGTTGTTTCTACGAAACTGCTTATAGAGTTTACCGAGAAAACGGCCGCGAAGTGGATTTGAGGAAATATCTGTAATTATAAGTGTTCCGTGTAGTGGTGTCATTTTAAACGTTTAAATTGGATCCCAACAAACAGCGAGCACCTCAAATGGTGGTTAAAATACCAGGTATTTATGGTTTGCTTATTTAGCGACATTAGATATATTTCCGGAGTATGAATTAAATTGATCAGAATAATCATGCGTATAAATAAGTGGCGCCAGTCGATATCAAGAGGGCCGAGGTCAAACGAATAAATATGTGACGCTTTTCCTAGCGTAAACAATCCGGTCGCGCGGCTTGTGACGCGGCCGCTCGCCGTCTTATTGAACTTCTAACTAATTATAATTACGAATACAATTACGTCATACTGTACACAAACACATTCAACAGATGTTGGCGCCTCAGATAGCATGCGATAAAAAAATCGTCGCTTATCGTTATCAACGTCCTAGGTACCTACTTATTATAAACAAATGTTTCGCGAAATTGAACTTTAATGCGTAGTAATAGGACTGGGGCCGTTGTATATTTTGAATATAGTGGACCGTTATGTTTGAATGAAAGTAACGTTTTCGTTTACTGAGGGCACACCGCGAACATCGAAAACCGAAAACTTCGTACGATTGTCTCTGTCAGGCCTTGATTGGAGTAAAAGAGAAGATTTTCGCAATAACTCGTCTATTTTGTAGATTTTGACGTCGCAATAAGTCCTCTATTTTTGTAGATTTTGACCCGATTTTGACGTGATACTGATAGTGATACTGATAGTGATACGTGATACGGCGATCATCGTGAAGGGACTTTGTGTAAATTTATTTATTTACAAATGACATAGGCACATGATATCGAATCGCGCGTAGAAACATCGGTTCGTGTAATTGGATTTTAATCGTTGTCCGGTTATAATTAATTCATATACAATTATCAAATTCTATCATCTATCAAATAATAAATATGGATTATAGGTATGTACAGTCAGCAGCAAAAGTTGCTAAGCGTTTGAAGTGTTCAAAATGACCTACACGCGCTCTTATTCTCTTGACAATAGAGACGTGTTGACCTCATTTTGAACACCTCAAATCCTTAGCTACTTTTGCTGCTGACTGTACCTTAAACTAATTATCTTTCCAGTTGCAAATATCTGCCTACATCGGAGTTGGTATCGAACATTCCTAGCTTATCGTCTATTTATAAAATCGATCTAGGTAGATATACCTACAGAACGCCGCGCTATAAATTTGGATGAGCACGTAGTAGAAATATTTCCTGTAGTAGATTAGCTATTTGCATATGCATGGATAACCGGAATGGAATAGTGTAGATGACTGGTTTTTTGTATGGTACCTACCTATCAATCGATTCATTTCATTGTAATCATCTGTATAAGACTAATTGCCTTATAGCTACACAAAAGTCAGATATGGGCGACAAAGTCTGGCTCAAAACGCTTCTTACAAAATTATGAGAACATATGACGTCACTCATTCTTAGCCACGCTAAAAAAATGCAATTGCGAAAGATTTGGAAAAAGAAGAAAGGAGAAACTATTGCGTTAATTTCCGTTTATAATATATATATATATATATATGTTTGTTAGTGAAATTGTATCCTGAGTATTAATACTATCGATTAGTATAATAAAATAGAGTGTGTTTTTTTTAAATTTTTAGTTGGTTCGAGTCCCGGGCGAGGCAAGCGAGTTTTAGAAAATCTTTGAATGCAGTTTCGTTTCTTTTTAAAAATAAAAGAATGTCTCCTTTAAGTAAAATGAGCTAGCTCAAGGATTTAAGGTAGTTTCCCTCCAGGGCCAGAGTTAAATTTCCACACTGTATATAAAATAGGTATATACATATTTTTCAGTAAAACGCCAGATATAGAATACCAAGGTTTTTTTTAAACAGATTTTTTTTTATTTGTGAATTTTTTATATTATATATTTTATTTTATTTTTGTATTTATGGATTATTTAGTCATTTTACATAGTATGCGTATTTTTTAATAACATTGAATATGTGCGAACATCCTTATGTCAGTCGAGATTTTAAAGGGGTCTCCAAACTTTGTAAGTGAATCGCGCGCGAAGTTGCGAATTTACGAAACCACCAATTAATAGGTATATATTATATATAATATATATATATGTTTAGAGACTAACATGGAATGTTTAAATTTGTTATCACTTAATAGCAGACTTCGTCCATAAATTCGTTATTAAAATCGACTATAAAAATATGGTTGCATGCTGCATACCAATATGCCTCACTGTTTTTGTATCGGCAAATAAGTAGGTAATAGGTACCTACCTATCACGTGAACTTATTTATTTGCTTTATAATGAATAAGTACGACTTTAAAGTCGTAGGTACGTATAGTATAAATAATTTAATCTCTAAAGCCCCATTTAGACCATGCAAGAACTTGTATACGATTTTCATTACATTGCGGAGTTATATAAAGCGACCGAATTCGTCGATAGCCCGCAATGTAATGAAAATCTTATACAAGTTCTTGCCTGGTCTAAATGGGGCTTTATGACTGAGCCCCACGGTATGAAAGAAAACAACTAAAATGTATTATATCGCGTATACTAATTTAAACGTCATCCTGACGTTTCGAACCTTTTAGTAGCGTTGGTGACCATCGGGTGGACGCGGTCTTTCAGTAATTATCACGGCAACCAAAGACAATATTTAGTAAGTCGATCGGGTGGTGGGAAGGGGTTGCCAGCGTTAATTAAAAGTACCAATAATAATTTTCATGTGGGCTCAGCTGTATTGGCTTTTTTCTGATGCGAGATAAATCAATATGTAAGCCCCAAAAAATAGCCATGCAAAAATATCGGTGGGAAGGTATCGAAAAAAAATTTATTTTTCCGCTTGTTTATTATTCACTAAAAAGAGACGTAATTCCATAAATTTGACAAACGAATTTTGTCCAAGATCTGCACTGAAAGATCCGAGAATTAAAAAAAAAATTCCATACCTTCCCACCGATCTTTTTGCATGGCTATTTTTTGGGGCTTACCTACATATTATACAAATACTACTAAAGTATACATAGAAAGCACCCATGACTCAGGAATAAATTCCTGTGCTCAACACACAAATATATGCCTTTTTTATATACAACGACGGTGGCAAACAAGTATAGTATACGGCCCGCCTGATAGTAAGCAGTGGTAAGCAGTTATGGACTCCTGCAACTCCAGAGAATTCACACGCACGTTGCCTACCCTAAAGTTGTTGGAGCTCTATAGGAACCTTACTCACCATCAGGAAAACAACTTTACATATCTGAAAGGTAGCAGTGCTATTATGGCTTTTGTCTTATGTAAGGAGGAGGTTACTTCCCCAGTTGGGCTTCTCCAGACTCAAGCGTGATGATACTTCGCTGTGCTCTACCTCTCATTGCTGGACGTAGTTTAAGGACATAGCCCGGTCCAACTTTACTAGGTTTTGAACCTAAGACTGTCGGCTTCGTAGGTCATATTTATCCACACGTTCAGTTATATCAAATATCAGTTACATGGTGTAGCGATTTAACGCGACTTTGCTATATAAATATTACCCGAATGCACTTATGCAATATTTTGTGAACAATAATTATGTTGTTATTATAATTATACCGCAATCATTGTTTGTTTTAATGCATTCCTTGTACTTGGATAACGAAATGAACAATTCCAGGAAACAATAAATTTATCCATTCATTATTTAGTCTATATAGCATTGCATAAAAGCAATTTGAGCAATAATTACTTTCATTGATATTATATATTGGAAATCCTCAATTACTGGCTGATTCTAATTTCAAACTACTATCATTATATGTATTTAATTTAGAATCAGGGGGACTATCTATTTTACTTTTGAACGGCCAAGCACACGTTATGCGAGAGAAAAAGAGTTTAAAACAAATATAAAATATATATCTATTATTTTATACTCAAATTGAACAATTTTGTGAATGACTAAAATATCAAAATAATGTTTTTGTAACCACGAGAATTCACCAGAAATAAAGTAGAATACAGGTCTTTTACAATTGGGTAACTAGTACTTCTTTTAACTCAGCGTGTAAATTAGGCCGAGTCTGTATCTTAGATGCTAAGCTATATTACATTGTGCAACGTGGATGGTATATAGTAACTAGTAAGTGACTCAAGTTTGTTATACACTTACCACCCGTGGTACATACAATGTTTTTCATCACATTTGCGAGGAAATAAAATAAATTCGTTGGTAAAATATTAGTTACTAGTGTAGTGTAGTTTTACCTATCATACCGCATCCACTATAAAAGATTGTCAACAATGTCAACTTTGTTCAATGTCTTCCACAGATAATGTTAACAACTGCGTTTTGTTTTCGAAGTTGATAGATCATCCTGCCAAATAGTATCAATTATCAAAATCAAATAGAAAACAACTATTTTTAATAAATACTAAACATTAAATTGCAGTCAAATTTAATATACATATATGTTTTATACATATTAAAAGTTGATTGTAGCAAACTTTTGAAGATATGAAATACACCTTGGCTGTTTAGAAACATCCTCAGTCCAAGTGAAGTATAGGTTCTGTATATTTTTAAAACTAAACTTAACAGCCCGTGTGAGCTAAATCGGCTATAACTGCTCTGTACTCTCGCAAGTAACAACGCCATTGACGAGCAAGTGTGATGAAAAAATACATAGACATGGTTCTCCAGTTAAGTATTTCACCTGTACCTACGTCGGCTACGTCCCTGTCCATACCGAAATCTATCCGTCCATATAGATTTTGGTACAATAGAACCAATACTACCACCGGCTGCAGCCTGAAAAGTGCAGTCTGCCGTGAAACCTAGTCTCAAGCCCCATTTAGACCAGGCAAGAACTTGTATACGATTTTCATTACATTGCGGGTTATCGCCGTACGACTAATTCGGTCGCTTTAATAACCCCGCAATGTAATGAAAATCGTATACAAGTTCTTGCATGGTCTAAATGGGGCTTTACTGACTAATCCGGCTGTACGACGCTTTTACCCGCGCCCGCGACAAAGGATTAAAATAGTCGTTTATGCAACTGATACATAATACTTACTACTTCCTTATCAGCCCCGAAATTCCACTGCTGTAGCTCTCCCCCATATACCGCCCCTGGAATTAATTGCCATAATTGACAATAATTGCGCTTAGCAGGCGGATTGGCGATCGCAGTTGACCCTGCGTTCTAAACGGACGCTGATGTTCCTGGTCGCGGTTTAAGGACATCTGGTCTGATACATAAAATGTGGTTTTATGAAGCTATTAGCCGACGTTTTTTTTGTCATGTTTTTGGATGCCAGTTCATACTCACACTATAGCGTTTCTGTCCCGCGTTTTCTCGGCGTTCCTATATGTATAAAATTGTACGCTGCGGAGACGCGGCGTGCCGCTTGTTATGGAATGCCCAGGAAATGTCCGGTGGCTACCAATAGTGTACACGCGCCCTTATAGGCGAAAGTTTCTTGTCTATGGAACGACGGCCCTGGCTAGTCGGCACGGGTAGGTGCGCTCAAAGAAGGGGTCATCCAAAAATCACGTGATCATTTTAAGGTTGTTGGGGAGGCTGGGGCGAGACCTTATCGCGTGTTCTTATTTTCACTCAACAGTATTAACCAAACAAAGAATTATCACCATAATCTGTTTTACCCGCATAACATATAAAAACTCGACGTACGAAAGTGTGGAAAAAAACCGGTTTCTTTTTTTATATTGATAGTAACTAAATTTTCGTAAAAACCATATGAATTCTATAGGGTGACTCGAATTTTATAAGTCGAATATTAAAACGTGAGTTACCCGCTTCTATAGAATTATGACTCATGATAGTTTTATTTAAAATTCGGTTAGAACCGATTTTTTTTTTCATTTTAGATCAAAACCAGTTGCATTCCATATAAAACCATTGTAGATAATATAATTAATATACCTCTGACAATACACCCACGTTTTCATTTATTGTTTGGAAATACGCGTGATTTTGTATAGGTTGTACCTAACCACGGAATATCACCAAAGGAAAGAGGAGGGGCAGGGGGAGGTAAAGGCGCCCAAAAGCGGTCACATGATTTCTGGACGAGCCCGAAGTGGCGACGTGGCACTAATTGTCTATTGTCACCGCGGGTTATTGTTTAACCACTGGTAATGGGCACTTCTTAGAAACTGTCGTGGCACTTGTGGTCCATTGTGGCACTTACTAACAATACTTCAAAAATGATTGCCTTTTTTTAAAGAACTTAGAACTTCATGTATTCATCGTCATCATTACCTCAGCCATAAGACGTCCACTGCTAGGCCTCCTCCTTGGACCTACACATGTACCGGTTGAAAGCGACCTGCATCCAGCGTCTTCCGGCGACCTTAATGAGGTCGTCTTTCCATCTTGTGGGTGGACGTCCTACGCTGCGCTTGCTAGTCCGTGGTCTCCACTCGTCACTTTATGTATTAAATAATTATAATTGTTTATGTAGCATTGTCAAGTTATGTAACGCCTATAATATGGAAGGAACTGGCTCTATTAGACACCTATTGAGAGACAGGTACATCGATGCGAACAAAACGCCAAAACATGTATGTACATCTTAATGTCTCAATATTAAAGCACATAATAAAGGGAAGGATACATTTAGACAAGTTTGAGACGGGGGTTTTGCCTAGAGAACCTCGTATGTAATTTGGCCATTTTATTTAAAGTTCTATACTTAACTTTTTTTTGTGTCGTTTCTACTCAGAATCATGAGTTGATGTCGATGAGTTGAATCATGATTTCGAGCCTGATAGGAGAAAAAATGTGTCCCAAGCTTTTGTATTTCATTCCGTTACCATTTTTCATATATTTCATATGGCGGTAACTGAATGGAAGTAATAAAAAATGTGGCTGGCTCGAGGCTCGCTCCTGGTTCAGGACCTGGGTTGTCCCTTGCGACCAGGAACCCCCGGAAGACAGACACGTCACTAGAGCAGTGGAACTGCGATCGCCAACCCGCCTGCCAAGCATGTATATTACGCCATCAAACCCCCTGCTTATCGCCGTCTATAGGGGAGTGGACGTCAGCAGCTGAAGTTATAATAATTACATTCATCTACACAGATACATGCGATGAGATAAATTTCACGGAAGCTGTAGGTGACTGGCACTTTGTCACATTTCTAACAACTGTAAAAACAAGACTCCTACAGACACGATCACAAAGGAAACAATTACAGTGAAGCATTAATTCCGCTTACAACTATTATCGCTTTCAGCGAAACGGGGCGTCGCACTTTGTTCAATAACAACAGTAGGTAATAACCTTAAAAGATGCATGGAGCGTGCATGTAGAAATAACATGCGAGGCACAAAATTTAATCATCCCTTTGGGGTGATCAGAGACATAGGTACCATTTAACTAGACGAGGCGTGCTAATAATACCACGATCGAAAGGGGTGGTCCTATATAACTTTCCATATGCACCTATGGCAGAAGCGCTATTTTCATACGTCCTTATCAAAGTCTTAAGGCTTGGGCACATAGGCGCGTTTTGTGACCGTGACGCAGTGGGGCGCGACGCTGCCGTCCGAATGTGTACCTTATTTCGTTACATTAGCCACACCGGTGTCACGCTGCGCTACCGCCACGCTCACAAAACGCACCTATGTGCCCAAGCTTCTACATATTTTTGTTCCCCTTCAAACTGAACCTTTCAGAACTGTCAAAGTTTATTTCCCTCCAATATAAACAAATACAATTGGAGTATTCTTGTGTTTTCAACCGAAGAACTTGCGGTAATTAATACAAAATAAGCTTATATTCTTATAAAGAGTGTCATGTAAAGCAAAATTATAGTGAACTGTTATAAATAAATAAATATTTCGGGACAATCTTACACAAATCGACCTAGTCCTACGGTAAGCTCACTAAGGCTTGTGTTGTAGGTATTAGACGACGATATATATAATAGATAGATACATATAAATACTTAAATACATAGACAACACCCATGACTCAGGACTGACTTGGGCTGCAAAAGCGAGAGTATCTTTGTCCCTTACTGGCGTACGCGGATGCGTGCTCCAGCCATTATTCCTCCTAAGGGGTACACATGCTTGTAGCTCAACAAATGCTTTTAGAGCGCACGCTGCATAGGCTCAGCGTTCAAACGGCGTGCCGGTTGCAATGGAGTCGCCAGGAAAACGTCGATTAACCGCCACTAGTGTGCCCGCAGGCCCTGAGTTCCTACTATGTTAATAGATCAATGCGAATGTGATAAGCACATGCCAAGTTTCTATGACAAAACTTCTTCAATGAAGTAAAGAAGATGCATCTTCCTTATGGTTCAATCTCATGCTGAATTTGTAAACCAGTAGGTTGCCATTATGATCGTCACGCCCCCACTTAACTTTAATAATCGCTCTGTCAGTTCTGTCTCTTAGACATACACTGCTGGACACCGGCCTCCGAAAATGTGGGGACCGAAATGCGCATGGGGGTCAACGAAATTGCCACACCTTTGGCGAACCCCGTATGATAATAACTTAATAACCATTCGGCACAGTAGAGCAATCGGACTGTGGGGGGAAAGGTAGCCTGGAGAAAATCCAGGACCCTTCCGCACCAGACTTGATTTGTACTACTGGAATACTCCTACTGAGTTTACGCTTCCAGGAAGATTAGTTGAGACGGTCTTAACCGAATCTGAGTGGTAATGGTATCGAACTAATGGGAGTTTTGCCGCTGGCTAACCCTACCCTACTACGGCCCGCTGAGAAGACTCCAGCAAGAAACTCAACGAGGCCCGACCTATGTCGGAGTGACTCTATCCGGTCGGCGGTACCGAGTCGATAAGGAAGGGATAAAGGATTTCTGATCGAAAGGTCTCTGGTACATACCAAATTGTAAACTGCCATTATAATTCCTGGAATTATAATAACCTGTCAATACGAACTAACCATATAGCTGATGCGGATCCGGAAGTCGCTCTGGTGCAGGACGGCACCATGCAAGTATAGCAACGTCCCGTCATACATTAGCGAATTCCGCATTAAGAATGAATTCGTTGAACACGCGCTGCTCATCCACAAGAGTCGTGTTTGTAATTATCGTATTTCCATAATGCATTCATTAAGAATTGTTATTCAAGCTAACAGTTTATGATAACACTACGATCGGATGATTGTTTTCATAATGAGGGTTACGAATTTAGTCTTCACTAATTAATTTCTATAGACAAACCTTTTTGATCCGTCGCTGCATACTACTTGACTCGTGGAGTCGTGCAGTTAAAAGGATAAATATAGATAGATACGTAGCGTGTACAAAAATATCGTGTCTTATGTATCAGTAAAATAAAGATCTATTTAGGTTATATTTATGAGCGCGAACCGAACTAAAAAGACTGTCTAGCCACGACAGACAGTAATACTTCTACAATGTAGTTTTTACTACTTATCCAATGTTATTGTGCAATTCTAACTTGTATTATACAACTCCACTTGAAGCTATAATGTTTATAATGATACAAATTATACAACTTAGTTATTTATACAACTAGTTAATCCATACTAATATTATAAATGCGAAAGTAACTCTTTCTGTCTGTTACCTCTTCACACTTAAACCGCTGAACCAATTGGGATTAAATTTAGTATGGACAAAGTTTGAGCTACGAGAAAGGACATAGGATAATTTTTATCCCGCAACCATACTTTAAAGACGGGCATAGCTGGCCGACGAAGTCGCGAGGAAAAGCTAGTATTCACATAAAACTTAGTGTCTGTTTCTACACTACGATTATTTATTAATAAACTTGTGCTATAAGAGCAAACAAATGTTCCTTGATCGTACCTTCCGAATCTTTTACGTCAGGAATTACGGACCCTACTGTGGGAGGCCCATTAAGGCATTCCTGGCAGTAACTGATGCGATCTTCAACGTTGTCGTGCCGTCGACCGAGCTTCAATGGAGCCTTTAAACTGTGTGCTACCGCAGTAGTATAGTTTCTACAAATATAACGACTCACTTGGATCGAGCTTACCGTGAGTTTCAATAAATGTACCGGTAACGCCTGGCTGGTGTAATGCATTTGTAAATAATGGAGCTTTCTCGTTTACGTGTCAAGACTCCTGAGCGGAATAGCTTACTTTAAGCAACTGCATGGACGAGCAATACTCCGTAAGAACAACGCGTAACGAAAGTTGTTGTTCCGGATTGATCCCAGCAACTGAGAACAGGCAGACAGACTATACTGGAGGAGCTGCTTCACTTCACCACTCTTTAACTGTCACATATGCGGTCGTGGCTACAGGCGCATTGGTCCTACGAGCCATTTAAGTAAGTGTCTTTCTACGGACGCCGTTCAAGTCATCATGCTATAGTCTTCATCAGTCTAGTGGCTGGCGAATCAGGAGAGTTAAGAGCCTAAATGTCATTGGTTTCCGAATTACGTCAAAAATTTCAGTTACTTTCTAATGTGTGTGTTTAAGGCAGTAAAGTAACTGATGCTATCGTTGACCGACATAGTGGCGCCTGTGCAGCTTCAATGAACTTCGAATTAGTGCAGTTACCATCTCATACCTAACATTAGGCGTATTACTGCTAAATGCAGCTGATAAAAATGGGCGTTAAAGCTTTGAAAAAGAAAAAAATCTCATATATTTTTGTTGCCCTCTCAATGACAACTCTATCTCAAAGCTTATGTATCATTACAATAAAATTGCTTTCAAATATATCGAAACAGCCAAGTTGCTCAATCATATCTAAACCTGCCGCGCTACCGCGAAAATCGACATTCGTAATTTTCGTTTCGTACCAGGCCTGCATCTTAGCGCCGTGACAATAGAAGGAATTGTCCCGATATATTTGTTACCACCTTTACCGCTCCGATTTAGGTACATGCAGTTTAGAAAAATCTTGAGTGCTACATGAAATCGCAATACCCGTTCCAATACGAGAAAGAGTTCAAACTTCTCGGAAATACGTATCAGTACACAACTGTACAAGTGCACAGTGTAGGTACATGCTTACCGTGTTCTTCGACTCGCGCCGGTCTTGTATTATCATCACTTACGAAACAAGCGAGTATTCGCCTCAGAATATCCACATTGACCAGCATATGTGTTCTCATAATGCTTACGGGTCAAGAGGTCAATTCTAATCTGGTGCACCTAGAATATTAGTAACACATGCCAAAGATTCCCGGAAAGGCGCCCAGCGCAGCAGTTCGATTTTTAAAATAGGCTGATCCGTTCTACGTTTCAAATCCGTCTCGAATATGCGCTTATTTTGAGGTTATGTAACCGTCACTATTATTATCTCAAAGTGAAAGTAAGATAAACGGGTTACGAGCTTGCGGATTTCAGCCAAGTTTCACTAATAAACTGTTTATTTTACCGCGAATACTTAGAAAGTCTCGATTTCTGTTCGCGTTTCGTAAGTCATCGGCGCAACGCTATAAAGTTTATTTTAAAATTTCCGAGTAGCGGGTAATTGGCACTATAGGTTCGGCATAGTGCTGTTTTTATGTGTTGTTTATTATTTTTCTAACAGCGTCAAAGCGTCTATCGGCTGAATCTATACGCGTGACGATTTAATTGTCTGCCCATACATAATGGACGAGACGTTGGTGCCGTGACGTCACAAGCCCACACACAGATGGCAAGACAAGAAAGGTGACCTAATCGCTTCTTATTTTTCAGTATTCATATAAATATGTTCCCGTTTTTTCTGATTAATGCTATTTGTATGTTGTAACATGAATTAGGAACTTGAAAATAGACGACGTATGAACAGATTTATTCACTTGATAAATCAAAAATTAAACTAAAACAAAAATTCGCCCCGTGGCATAGTCCACTGAATTGCAATACCAATTCTCTGCGCGAGAAAGCTGCCAGCTTTACGGTCTCTGGACGTATCCACCAACCTTTTGGACAAACTTAAGAAAAACGTATACTTAAGTAACATTAAACATATATTTGAATGAATCATGAATATCACACGTAAATATCAATTTAAAATTAAATAGTTTTAATGGACTTTAATCTAACATGGTCGTTCACTTTACAACTATGTATTACTTACTTAAAACGAAATAGTTACCATGCCCTGTACCGCGACCATCGAAGTTCGTATATTTCGAGCATCTTTCTCTTTTACTCCAATTAAAATTGTCCTAAATTGACGAATATCGTTTTTCGCGGTAGCGCCGCATATACCTATGTTACTTCTAACGAGTTTCCGATATTTCTGCACGGGTGCAAGTTCCAGTTATTCAGTTCGTTCAGTTATTTGATGGCGCTTCAACTGTGTCGGAATATCGGATATTCTTTAGAAGTAGACAGACATGTTAACTATCCCGTTTTAAGTAATTAGTTTTATACCTTACAGAAAAAAAAGGGACAACACTATTCTAAAGCTGATCTTGTAGACCAACTTATCTTCAATCCTATAAGTAATATGTATAGCAAACCGTCTTCGAAATATCATTTGAAATCACCATCCTTTAGTCATTATAGTGTTAGTAGTTGCATCTGTACGGTAAATTATACGGCTATTGCTGAACCAAAGATTTCCTTTGGTAGGATTGGTCCTTAAGGCCTAAGGATGGATTTAAGAAGTGGAGCCACCGCGATTTTTGATGTTAGTTTTTTGAGGTTTTGGCAGCTTCTGCTCTGGAGGAAAATTGGGTCTCAATCTTTATAAAGGCATTAATTATGCTACTATTCCAAGTTTGGTACCATATTCGTATGGCTTAAGGATGCCAAATTCATTTTAGGACTCATATTTGCACGATAAATATGTTAAACTACGTAAAAAAATAAAATAAAAAAAAACATTAGAGTATTTATAAAAAAAAAACTAATACAAAAAATAAAAAAAATATGGCACAATGATTCCTAGCCCTCGTCTCCCAATACCTCTGGATCCAATTCTAATCATGTTCGATGAGTGCTTCGCGGTCCATTACACTGTAAAAAATATAAAACAATGATTTTCATTACCCAAAAAAGTAGAAACAAACAAGCAAGCAAACTAAAAGCGAAAGTTATTCGAACATAAATATACATGGGGGATTTCAACGCGAAACTGGGCAAGAGAGACGGCGCAGAGCTGAGAGGGGGGCAATTTGGATACGGACGTCGGAACCACCGGGGCCATCTACTGGCTGGTTTCTTGGAGAAAGAGGGACTCTATATGATGAACTCTTTCTTGAAAAAACGTGAGCACAGAAAATGGACCTGGATGAGTCCGGATGGTGCAACAAAAAACGAGATTGACTTCATCATGTCAACGAAGAAACATATATTCAATGATGTCTCTGTGATCAATACGGTTAAGACTGGTCAGGGGCACATTGAATATAAGTGTTAAGCTAGAACGTTCGCGACTGATGAAGTCTACACTCCGGCCAGCACCAATCCAAATCCAAAACCCCGAGAGCTTTCAGTTAGAGCTCCGGAACCGTTTCGATTGTCTAGGAAGCGGGGTGGACGAACTCAACGACGGGTTTGTAGAAGCTGTCCACAGCTCCGGGTCTAAGTTCTTCAAGGCCCAACGGAGCAGTAGAACTAAAAGGCTCTCTAGCTTTACTCGGAGGCTCATTAAGGAAAGGAGCTAGATGATCTTACAATCTTCAGTTGGTGCGACATTATACAGACAGCTCAATAGACAGATCTCTAAGTCCCTTTGTTAAAGAGGCCATTGAACATAACAAGGGCTCTAAGGTTTTCGCGAAGGACCTGTCTATTGGGCAAAGCCAGCTCGCCAGATTGAAAACTGATGATGGATGATTTCATCCATACCTGAGCTTCTGAATGAGATAGAGCGCTTTTACGGACAGCTTTACACATCAACTAGTAGCCCCGTAGTTGATCTGGCGGAAGACCCTAGAGCCAGACTAACCCGGCACTATACTGAAGATATCCCGGACATCTGCTTGTACGAGATTAGAATGGCTCTTAAACAGCTCAAAAACAACAAGGCGCCAGGTGAGGACGGAATAACAGCTGAACTTCTGAAGGCGGGTGGTACACCGGTCCTAACGGCCCTTCAGAAGCTGTTCAATTCTGTCCTACTGGAAGGGAGAACACCAAAGGCATGGCACAGAAGTGTGGTAGTGTTGTTCTTCAAAAAAGGCGACAACGCTTTATTGAAGAACTATCGACCCATCTCACTTTTGAGCCATGTCTACAAGCTGTTTTCAAGAGTCATTACGAATCGTCTCGCACGCAAGTTAGATGACTTCCAGCCTCCCGAGCAAGCCGGTTTCCGAAGAGGCTTTAGTACCGTAGACCACATACATACGGTACGTCAAGTTATACAGACTGAGGAGTATAACTTGCCCCTCTGTTTGGCGTTGGTGGACTACGAGAAAGCCTTTGATTCGATCGAAACTTGGGCTGTGCTACAATCCCTCCAACGGTGCCAAATGGACTACCGCTATATCGGAGTGCTGTACGAGAACGCCACTATGTCAGTCCGACTTCAGAACCGGAGCTCGAAACCTATTCCACTGCAGCGTGGGGTCAGACAAGGAGATGTTATCTCTCCAAAGCTGTTCACCGCTGCACTGGAAGACGTTTTCAAGACTCTGGACTGGAAGAGGAAAGGCATCAACATCAAAGGCGAGTACATCACTCACCTTCGATTTGCCGACGATATCCTAGTCTTGGCTGAGACCATGGAGGATTTGAGCATAATGTTAGATGACCTCAGTAATGCCTCAGAGCGAGTTGGTCTAAGGATGAACATGGACAAGACAAAAATCATCTCGATTGCCCATGTCGTACCAACTCCCATTGTAATCAGAGACGTTACACTCGAAGTTGTAGATGAGAATATATACCTAGGTCAAACTATCCAGTTAGGAAGATCCAACTTCGAGAAGGAGGTCAATCGTCGAATCCGACTCGGCTGGGCAGCGTTCGGGAAGCTACAACACATCTTTTCTTCCAATAATCCCGCAGTGTCTCAAGACGAAGGTCTTCGACCAGTGTGTGTTGCCAGTGATGACATATGGTGCTGAAACGTGGTCGCTTACTATGGGCCTCATAAGAAGGCTCAAAGTCACCCAAAGAGCAATGGAGAGGGCTATGTTGGGAGTGTCCCTGCGTGATCGCATCAGGAATGATTTCATCCGCAGTAGAACCAAGGTTACCGATATAGTTCTCCGGATCGCCAAACTCAAGTGGCAGTGGGCGGGGCACATTGCGAGCGGAACCGATGGCCGTTGGGGCGGAAAGGTTCTGGAGTGGCGACCACGAACTGGAAGACGCAACGTGGGTAGGCCTCCCACAAGGTGGACCGACGACCTAGTTAGAGTCGCGGGATACCGCTGGATGTGGAAGGCGCAGGATCGGTCTTCTTGGATCGTTCTGGGGGAGGCCTATGTCCAGCAGTACACGTTTTTCGGCTGACATGATGATGATGATGATGATGATGACCTAAATATTATTCCAGAACTGACATTTAGACATTTGTTTTAATCGAAAATGATACCAAACTTGACTATATACCTAAACCCTACGCAGTTATTAACCTCAGACTTTGTTAAGGCTAAAACCCCCCCCCCTCCCCCCACCTGCATGAAAAATTCAGGTGGATCCACTTCGTAAACCTATCTTAGGGATCCAAAGATCAATCCTGCCAAAGGAAATCTTTGGTTCAGCAAAAGCCGTATTCTTCGTTTTTTTGTAGTGTAGCACTTCCACTATAGGTTAGCTTTTTATAACATAAAAATACATCAAAAACGTATAAAAACATTACATAAAACCTAATCTAGGCTGCCGCTGACAACGGGGCGCCCAGACTGCCGGTGGTTAGGGCTGCAGAGTGAGGAACCGTCGGACTATGCGCGCCGTGTCCAGGATTATCTTGTATATCCTTCTGAATCTGACCCTCGATCCAACCACAACCACGTAGCGAGAGTCTGTCAAGGTGTTGGTCGAGACTCTTCCCTATGATACCGTTCGCTGGCGGTTACCTCGTGAGCCAAATCTTAAGCACTTGCTGGAGGTTCTCGTCACAAGAATCAAGTATAAAACACCATCCTTTATTATTGTATAATCCGGCTAACCAAAATTAATTCCCGGAATGGTTTTCGCGTTCCAGATAACGAATTTACGTCCGCAAAGTATTTTTATTTGTAACAGTTTTTGAAATACTTCAAAAACCTTTCAGAGAATCGCTCGCAAATTAAAACGGGATAGTGCGTACGATTTTGAACTCTAAATCGATAGGATTATGGTTAGATCTGGCGTGTCGATGTGGAGGTAGGATTCCAAACAGTTCGTTGGAACCGACGTATTACAATCGCCTAGAAGTTTTAATCGAATGCGTAAAACGCCAGTTACTTGCTTGTTTATTTTAGTGTGAGGGTTGCGGCTTGCGGCGCTCTACCGCGAAAACGATATTCGTAAATTTCGGACGATTGTCTATGTCACTCACATGACGTAAAAGAGATAGATACTCTAAATGTACGAACTTCGATGTTCGCGGTACTAGGCCTGAGTGAACACTCGAGCTGGGCGTCTAGCTGAGCGGACCGTGCGGCGTGTATATTAAACAAATGAAAATCTATGGAAGCGGCCGCAGTGCACGCTGCTCAAATCCCTAAAGGCACATAGGCGCGTTTTGTGAGCGTGGCGATAGCGCAGCGGGACACCGGTGTGGCTTATGTAATGAAATAAAATAAGGCACACATTCACACGCCACGCTCACAAAACGCGCCTATGTGCCCAAGCCTTTAGAAGCTCACAAACGCTCCTCTTCGTCCGAGCGTCCAACGTCCCACTGAGATGCATACGTTGCCATGGTATTACATATACCTTATTGACTCAATGTTAAGGCGCCTGCGTTAGCACTTTGGTAGTATCGGAATCTTTGACGGTACTTTCTTTCCCTTGGGTCTTTTCGGGTCTTTTCCGGTACGTGGTGGCCATTGATTCTAGGTGTAGGTACATGCTGAACATCGTTTACTATGAGATTAACCCGTTATGCAAAGCCATAGGCTGATGTACCTTTCATTTCCAATCCTAATCATTACAACTATTTTATTTCCTAATTTTATCACGGGATTAGTCTCTAAAACTACCTAGAAGTTTGTGTTTCTAAAAGGTTGAAAATAAAATGCGTGATTTATATGTACTTGTTTTTATGCAGTTAGGTTCACCTCTAAATGTCAAGTTATACTGGTTTTAAGATTTAATCAAAGACGACGGTAAGGTCGAGTCGAAGGAATAGCATTCCATTGAAATTCAAACTAACGTGTTTTCCGGGAAAGTGTCTTTTTGCTCCGTCCCCGGTCCTAGCCCAACCGAACGGAGTTACCCCCCGTGCGAGACGAATCCAGATTTTACTCAACTCGACTGTAATAAGATAATTGAAGGTAAAAATACGTTTTTATTTTAAATTTAGAACTGTTAGCCTGGTTAGAGAGAGAGATAGATAGAAGAGTGGTTAGTTGTAATATATTACTTTTTACTAAATGTTTTGAAAGGCGTTTGAAGAAATCAAACTGCGTATTTTTGGATATTTCTTCATGGAAATAGTTACTCGTAAAACGGTATACTTGAAAATATAAGATTTACACATCTATTAGATTTGTAAAATCTGAGTGCTTTAGGGACTTGAAATCACATGAAATAAAATAAACCAAGCCTTTGACATTTTCCCTAACGGGCAATGTAACCTCTGCTGACTACATTACTGTTTCCAATAACCAATTCCAATAAACGGAATTGTGAAAGCTGTCTGAAGAACCGCACAAGGCAGGGTCAAAGGCGAGCGAACTTGTCAAGTTCCCCGAACAATACTTACAAATTCGAGACAATGCCAAATAAAAAATGAAGTCATAATTCTCATAACAACCCTGGAAGGCTTCCACGGATTAATTACGGTTTCCGAGTAGGCCGGTGGCGGGCGGGTTCTCGGTACGGACCTCGAAAAAGGAGCAAAAACGGTTCTGGGAACACGCGTACCTGGCTGCGCGGGCGCCGCGCCGCGCGCATCTTCCCGGCCAAGGGCCATTCTGATTTGATATCAGAGCGAAACGAGCGGTTCTATCAACCCGCGGTGAACCAACTATTATGATGCCCCATCAGCTATGGAACAATAGAAGCATTATGTAGTTTGTTAGAAGAAATGTGGCATCCTATTCTACTAAAACTAAGAGCGTGGGCACATTGGCGTTTATGTCCACGATTTCTCGGCGTTTCCATATAAAATTCACGGAGCGTGCCGATTACTGAGGAATCGCCAGGAAAACGCTTAGTGACCGGAGCTAATATGCCTGAGTCCTAACACGCTTGGCAGGTGAGGTGACACATTATGGAAAGGACACGTAGTGACCAGAATAAATGCATATTTAATCTTGCCATGAAACTGAGTTTTAAAAGTGACACAAGGGACCGTAACCATTCTTCTTGAATCGAAGCTTCTTGAAATTGGTTAAAAAGCCTATTTATGGACGGCTAAACGTTACCAACTACAAATTTAGCCTGCCATGCAATGGTATACCTACCAGTCATTGACAAATGGTCCATTTTGGGGAAGGTGTGCATTTCTGAGACTACAATTGTTAAAGATTATAGGTATGAATATAACGAATAGTTTGTAGGTAGGTAGAATATTCTGTAGGATTTTTTTACGCACAATCTCGACGATATGACGTCAAAATAGTTCAAACTCCGTTCAAGAGACAGCGCTGCGCCACCGAAAACAAAGGAACAACGAATTTTGAAAGAACTCTTACTGCAGAAGCAATTGTCAATCTCTGC
Organism: Grapholita molesta; assembly: GCA_022674325.2. Taxonomy (NCBI): domain Eukaryota; kingdom Metazoa; phylum Arthropoda; class Insecta; order Lepidoptera; family Tortricidae; genus Grapholita; species Grapholita molesta. Next base: position 2,698,156 of record CP053127.2, read on the forward strand.
AATTTATGATCCTTGAAGCAAACTCGCGAGATTCATGAACATAAATCATGATGGCGCTAAAGTCGGTAACCATTCATTTTAATTTAAATTAATTTATGGTTCCCTGTCGCCAAACTTAAGTCACGCTCACTAAGCTTCAAGGAACTGAACTGTACAGGAAGTGACTAGGTACCGTTAATGCTTTGTATTACTTCCGGTGAGCGCTGTTTGGGGCCTCTAGGGTCTTCATTCTCTCAGGAGGTCTATGTGAATACTAATAATATTATTGTAAATTTACTATAGTGAAACTATCAGTGGAAAATAGAGGAATGAAATTATTCGTTTGTATGCTTAATACTCTTAGCCTTAATGCAGACACTGTTTCCGTTTCACCGCGCAAAAGTAAGGGGTGAAAGGGGTTGAATTCGCGTAGAGAGGGTTGAAAGCTGTAAGAAAGCCAAAGACATAAGCGGAAGGTATCAATACATAAACGTTCAGGTATGTAGTGTTGTGTTCCTGATGGTGAGTAAAGTTCCCAGAGCTCCAACCCCCCTTAAAGGCCGCAACGCGCTTGTGACTCCCCTGGTGTTGCGGGTGCCCATGGGCGACGGTAATTGCTTAACACCAGGCAATCCGTCTGCTCGTTTGCCGCCTGAATGTCATAAAAAAAAAAAAAAAAAAAAACGATAATATCCCTAAAGATAAACCAGCGTGTAGAGAGACTAGAGAGGGTAGTGATAGAGCGGCGGGATGCCGATGTGCCAGTCTTTCAGCCGCAGATCAAAGGGAGTGGGCGAAAACGATTGGATGCATCGTGTAGTTTCAACCATAACCATTGCATGGCCATCTCGTTCCAGTGCTGGGCCATCTTGTAGAGGAGCCATAATGACAGAGCCACAAGCAGTTAAATTTGCGTCATCCCGATGAACATTAACTAACTTTTAGTTTTAATTAAACTCTAAATAAAACAATACCTATGCAACGTGTACAATTGTATTTTTTATAGCAACTTTGGTATAGGTAGTTCCACGAGAGTTGAGGCGAATGGATTACGCACATAACTATATGAAGTACAGATTGAATGAATGGAATGAATGAGTAATTTCAAAATCTTCCTGTCATTACATGAGATGTTGTTGTGTGCGTGACTTCAACTCTCGTGAAACTACCTATAACTACGGTCAAGTCACATAATTTCAACCGATTTCGAATTTGCCGTCCCGTGCGAAAAGGCCATATGGAAACATGGTGAACTTTGACCTTTATGAAAAGTAAATATATATTCGTATGTAATAAGCAAATATGACATAGATTAGATATATATTTCGTTGTACACTTAAACGTGTACCTTTTCTCCATTCTACAAACAAACACGATGGTTCATTTAAGAATAGATACCTAGGTTTATTTGGGCTTTAAGTAATACTTAGATATTTTTACAAGTTATTTAATACTGTCATAGTTACACGTATATGTTTACTGCCATTAATAAAATGACATGTTTTTCTTTCTTTCAGGTACTAGATTCTTGACACACAAGCGTACAGCCTCTTCAATGGTAAGCCGATGCTGCAGTGCATGTGCCTCGCAGCAGTTAAGACACATGAATGAACATTATAAAAGGTTTTAAACAATTTGGGTACACTTTTTTACTTAGATAACCCTAGGACTATAGGTATTTACAAGAAATCTATTTTTTATAAGAACAAAGAATATTTTCAAAGAAATGTCTTGTCAAATAACTACGTATCAGAAGAGACAAAGGGCCCTCGACAATGTTGTTATAGAAATAAAATTGCCGTATCATTATCTACGTATTATACTCACGTAATTGGTGAACGCGCCCCTAAATTACGATTACTCGGAAATTGGGATATTATTTTCTAGACCGTCTTGTTGTGGAAGGTTTTGCTGTTCTTTTTGAAAAGAGATAATTTTAAAACATCAGTGGATGTCTTTCGGCTGACATGATGATGATGATGATGATGAATTTTAAAACATAGGCTATTTTGTAGGCACAGTCAAGTCAGCGACATATAGTTGGTAGCATGCAAAGTACTCATAAAGTTTGGTACACCATAGAATTTATATGGTGTACCGAACTTTTTGACTACTTTGAATGCTGACTTATGACGCGATAAAGTTAGTTACGGCTGTGGAAATCGGCACAAATAGGTTATATAGGCACAAGATCTCTCCTCGTGCGTACTAGGTGAATCTTGTGTGTTATCTGTGGTGGCATCACCGAATGGGCTCAGCGGAAGATCAGCTCTGGCTCCTAAGCAATATGCTGAGTTGAGTCCATTTTGTGATGCACACCGGGTGTATTTTTCTTTGTCATTGTTTTTGTATAAATGTTTTTTATCTTTTTATCTTCGTCAACGTCATGAGATGACCATACGCAAATGTCTCAATAGCTTTATAGTAATTATATAATATAAATAATATTTCGGGACAATCTTACACAAATCGACCTAGTCCTATGGTAAGCTCAGTAAGGCTTGTGTTGTAGGTACTAGACGACGATATATGCAATAGATAGATACATATAAATACTTAAATACATAGAAAACACCCATGACTCAGGAACAAATATCTGTGCTCGTGACTTTATAACACAATTAGATGTTTCAAACCTCAAACATAGGTAACATTACAGCGACCAGTGAAGATCTACTTAGACTATGAAAATTACCCTACAAAGGGGGTTTTCGTAGAACTTGCCTGTACACCCTACAATTCCATGTCTAGATATTACTGGAATTTTCCAGCAATACTCGTACTACGGACACGTTTTTATTTCACACAATACCTACGCCAAGTTCTCAGAAAGCGAAGACGGTAATTCTTTTTAATCGTAAATATTTTATTTTTATTACACACTGGAAAGCTGTCGGGACGTTTCAATAAAGTATTAAAATATGGCGGTATGAAAATGTATTTAATTTATTAACTGGCAAATAAAATACATAGGTGACGGCACCAGTAATGGACAAGGAACCAATCATGAACATTAGTGCTTATTTCAAAGAAGTTAAGTGTTGTGCATTTGTTGGGACATATTCAATTTATAACTTTATGATTTTTGAAATAAGAACTAGGTGTCCATCATTGGTGCCTGTCAGCTTAAAGTGTCCGACATTAGTGCCATTACTTAAATATAGACTACAATATAAAAAAAACGAATAAATATAAATAACTAAACTTGTATCAATAAAAATAAAAATACAACAAAAAAACTAAACTAAAAACACTTTTTTATACAACTACGGGGGCAAAAAAGCATACGGCCCGCCTGACGTAAGCAGTTACCGTAGTCTATGAACGCATGTACCGTAGCATGATGGCATGGTACCTTAGATGCTGGCAACATTTCCCTGCTGAATTGCAATACCAATTCGCTGTGCGAGAAAACTGCCAGCTCCACGGTCCCCGGACGCAACTACCAGCCATTTTAGACAATGCCCTGAAAAAATGCTGGGCGTCGGGACTAAATGAATTAAAAAAAAGTATAATTCAGCTGTTGAAATTAGTAAGTACTACATAAATCTGGCCTAGTGGGTGCCTGCCCTGTGCCCCTGCCTATGAAGCCGATGGTCCTGGGTTCGATTCCCAGTCGGGGCATTTATTTGTGTGATGAGCAATGAGCACAGATTTATGCTTCTGAGTCATGGGTGTTTTCTATGTATTTAAGTATTTATATGTATCTATCTATTATCGTCGACTTGTACCTACAACACAAGCCTTATTGAGCTTACCGTAGGGCTAGGACGATTTGTGTAAGATTGTCTCAAAAATATTTATTTATTTATTATAAATAAACAATTATATTGGTGATTCCAGGAACTTTTATAATATCAGTTATTCTGCGCAGTCTTTTGTTTTAACCCTAATTGTGTCTTGAGGTTAAACAAGGTGGTGGAGGTGTAGGTTAATATTATACACACACAAATATGTAGATATAAATAGGTATACAAAGTCAAACTTAAAGTCTAAACGTTTATTGCGCATATGTTAACGTAATGGCACCAATGTCGGACACTTTAAGCTGACAGGCACCAATGATGGTCACTTAGTTCTTATTTCAAAAATCATTAAGTTATAAATTGAATATGTCCCAACAAATGCACAACACTTAACTCCTTTGATATAAGCACTAATGTTCATGATTGGTTCCTTGTCCATTACTGGTGCCGTCACCTTATTGTACAAATCATCAGGTTACTGCTGGCCAGCGGTATGGGCGACTTGCAATCTGGAGGTCGCAGGTTCATACCTCGGTTGCACCAATGAGTTATTCAGAACTTATGTACAGTCGACGTCAAAGATATGTATACACTTTTGCACCTTGTTACAACGGATTAAGGCGAAAAAATGTATACATATCTTTGACGTCGACTGTACGAAATATCATTTCATATTTACCAGTCCCTTTTCGGTGAAGGAAAACATCGTGAGGCCTGGTTTACCCTCTGGGTTGGAAGGTCAGATGGCAGTCGCTTTCTTAAAACTAGTGCCTACGCCAAATCCTGGAACTTGTTGTCAAGCGTAGTTACCCCAGGCTTCCATATGAACATTATTATGAACAATTTTGCAGCGAATAAATTTATTAACAGTACCCTTACCATGAGTTGTGACATTGACGTTTTCGATAACGAGTATCGAGTTTACTTCTACATCTCGCTTGGGCTATTTTAGTGCGAACGAGATGCACAGAATGTAAATCCGATACTCGTTATCGAAAACGTCAATGTCACAACTCATGGTAAGCGTCTTTATCCAGTTTCGACGAACCTTCTTCATCTTAAAATAATTATAGGTTTTACGTAAAAGTGTTTTCTCAGTACTTCGCCTTCATTTTAATTAACGTTCTAGAAGTTTATTTTTAATGGTTATTCCATTCCTAGAACACTAACTGTTATTCTTATTGAGGAGTATTTTACCGAGACCTGAGCCCTGAGTGTAAGTTTTTAACGTAACTTTACGTCACGAACGCGTTTACGTTTCCCGTATAAATAACATTATCACTTACGCGTTTGTAAACGTTTTTTACGTCAAAAGAAACTTACACTAGAGCCTCTGGCTCGCATATCAAAACTGTGGAATGATTTGCCGTCAGCGGTATTTCCGGACCTATACGACGACGGATACCTTCAAGAAAAGAGCGTACTCCTTTCTTTATGTCCGGTAACGCGCTTGTTACTCCCCTGGGGTGCCCATGGACGACGGTTATCTTTTACTAAACTTTCATTAACAGAGGTGTCATTAAAAATCGTCGTTTTATGACTAATATACGACTCTACAAGTGCACATAATACGAAATAGTACATTACTTCAGAGGCCGGGAAAATGAGGATTTTCGGCCAAGTGGGTATATAAGCGTTCGAGACGTTTTTTTGCGTCAAAAGAAACGACAAAACTGTTACGTATGCCTCTGTATGGATAATCGTCGAAAAAAAGTTACAGGCCTAGGCCGAGTGTATTATAATTTATAAGGAATGTAAAGACAATATTTCATTGCTTGTTAGAGAAAATAATATTATTTAATTGACTATTTGAATGCTGGGTGTTCTTGACACCTAAAGATGTCGTGCGCTGTAGTACCTATCACGCCACCTCCATCTTAGGTGTGATGGCGGATTCTGTAATAGTACATTACATCAGAGGCCGGGAAAATGAGGATTTCCGGCCAAGTGGCCCTTATACGCCTTAACTTTCACAATATCCACAGGAAAGACGCGTAATTGATCTGAGCCCAGTACCCTTACCATGAGTTGTGACTTTGAAGTTTTCGATAACGAGTATCGAGTTTACTATCTGTGCATCCCGCTTGCACTATTTTTGTGCGAACGAGATGCACAGATAGTAAACTCGATACTCGTTATCAAAAACCGTAATGTCACAACTCATGGTACGGGTAGTCAGTGTAAGTTTTTAACGTAACTTGCCACGAACGCGTTTGCGTTTCCCATATTAATAACATTATCACTTACGCGTTCGTAAACGTTTTTTAACGTCAAAAGAAACTTACACTAGAGCCTCTGTATGACCCATAAGAATATAATATCGAGGTAACCTCAATGGAATTGGAACTACTTACAGTTAATTATATTGAAAAGGGGTTGCGTGAGAGTGGTCCACAAATCCTTTATCATGCACTAAGCGCTAGCCTCGAAAACGTACACTCAGCGTCATATAGCTAATAGCAGTCGCAGTACACAAATACATATTTGCCCAAAATAAAGTAATATCTTACTGCTGTACAGTTGCCATCACATATATCTCGCTCACAATATCTGAATATCGCCACTATTGTCAATATATATGGCGATAAAGTGCATGAGAGATATTTGAGTATGTTGTCCGCTCCGATATATTTGATGGCGACTGTACAAATAAACATTGGTACAGTTCGCCATATTGCATATGTGTGGCTACTTTGGTAAAAGGTCAGCATCAAATTGAAACCTACTAACAATTTGACATAGACTGAAAAAAAAAACAGAAACACCTATATACAACCATAAATACTTAGATTTGGTGCTCGTTTCATAAACTATAAGCTACACTGTATATATAAACCTTTTCACTGGTGAGTCAATCGATATTTGTAAATTTTTTAACGATTGTCTCTGTCGCTATCATGACGCCTTATTTGAAGTAAAAGGGACGGGCCGAAAGTTTCAAACTTACATAAAACAGCTGCACAGCTGCTAGATACTGGCGGCATCTAATAATGCTACGTCAATGTAGCTTGCGTTGCTCTCAAAAAGCGTACACCCTTATTCAGGGCTAGCTCTTAGCCTAGTACATTTCTTACGATACTATGTAACCATTCCACAAGTCAAGCCGTCCGTGCAACCCGCTATTTTTCGCCGTAGTCGGTTAACTTATATTATCGTTTCGAGGAACAATCTTCGCGAGTGGTACAAAGCGGTCGTTCAAACGTTTCGCAAAAGATAAACATTGGGTTGGTATTAAAAATTCCACATTGCGTTTCGTACGGTTGAAATTTTCTTGGAAACGTTCCGTTTGGTTATTGTTTGATATTTAACGAGAATTGGAGCGTGTTAACGCGGTTTCTATGGAATATTAATTTGATTTAAATCGAACATTAAGTTAATTGAAGCGAGGTTGATGGGACGCAGGCTTTGAGGATGCGGGAAGAGTAGAAGCGGGGGCGGGGGCGTGACTTTCAAAAGTCAAATCAAAGATCAAAGTCAGGGGCTTCGAATTCCTACAACTCTTGGGTTCTCATAGAACAAGTGTGTAAGTGTCATCTGGAGAATAGGTAAAGTCAACATCGGAAGTATAGGATGAGGGAATATCAACCTTAACGACCTCTCGTGCCTCTCGTCTAGCTAGCCAAATCTGCAACGACATACTTGGCAGTTCGCAGCTTAAGTACTAATAAACTAAGAAAACTAAGACAACTTAATGTCAACATTATTGTTACATTATAAGTACCCTTACCATGAGTTGTGACATTGACGTTTTCGATAACGAGTATCGAGTTTACTATCTGTGCATCTCGCTTGTACTATTTTCGTGCGAACGAAATGCAAAGATAGTAAACTCGATACTCGTTATCGAAAACCTCAATGTCACAACTCATGGTAAGGGTAAAGAAGACATTGTAATGCATGTTTGAGAAAAGTTAATTTACGTTTATGTCACAAATTACCATAGACAAGTAGAGTATATGTCTCTAGAGAGAGTAAAGCATGCATTAATATCTAATTGAAACAAAAATTTGATTGCATAATTTTATTGAAGTTTATTCAATCAATAAAAAATTAGATTTATCGCGCGAGGAAATAGCTCTTAAATGTAAGGATTAAATAGATATTTTACATATAATAAGTATAGTTATAAACTCAAATGTTATTGTCATATTACAATTTATAACCTTTTGTTATTAATACAATTTTTTTTTTGTAATAGTGTAAGTTTTTTGGTATTCGAATTCCTATAAAAATAGTGTTGTGCACTAGTGAATGATAATATGTATTTGAATGAAATTAATGATGTGTTAGACAAATGGAAAACAAATGAGTACCACTGTAGGTACTGTAGTTACAAAAGTAATGAATATTTTTATAAAGTGTTTTTATCCAATATTATGTTTCGTTATTTAAAATATAACTACTGCGCTTATTATAAGTAAACATCTTAAAATTTCGCTCCTAAACAAATATAGCCCTAGAATGGAATTATCTATTGTCTATAATTCATTTCCCGAATCTTTTCTGAAACAATTATTTTATAATGAAATTTATAATTGTAGATTTCACCACGAGACGGTTTCATAAAATGTTATAAGGTTAGCTTGTAGTTCATGTCATTTAAATAACAACAAACGAACAGTCAAAGAAGTGGCCCTTTTACAGAAATCATCACTCCCCATTTTTATGGGGATTGCAAAAAAGAGATGTATTTGAAGTGACCCAGGTAAACTAACATCGAAAGTTACCGTTCAGCGTTCACTCGCACAATAACGGTGTCGGTTCCGAAGAATTGAAAGTCGCGAAAACGTCGTGCTATTAACGGAATACGAGGAACTCTCCGTCACAATGTAAAATTGTCGTGGCGAGAATAGGCTTACTTTTATAACGAACTGAGTCACACGCGTTCCGTTCGTTTTATTTATAGTAATTGTTTTACCTTGGGTAAGAGAATTACGGACTTTTTAAATATATATTCTTAAGGTGGTATCTGAAACATTGATGCTACTACTGGGTGTATGTTTATCACCGATGTTTGTTCTACAGTTTTTTATATTATTTTCCTATGTATATTGAGCACTTATTGTATCCATTTATTATATTTCCTATGTTACCATTGATTAGTAGTTACCTACCTACCCCATAGGTCTTGATAATCTGACTGTGGCCCTATATATGTTGATTTGCGAAAGAAATCCCTTAATATTTATTAATCTTTTTTTTTACAAATACCCATACAGCATTGAATTTGTTTTCAGACATTTATATTTTGTTGTTGGGTGTATTTGTTTGTTTCATTTATTTTATTTTATTCGGAAACCAACAGAAAAACACAAATGCAAATTATGTTTTCAGAGATAGATACGATGTTTTGACATACTTACCAATGATTTACTTAAAACCATGTCTTGTTTATTCTACAAAGAAATCCCTGTCACACTGAAAAAATGTCGGGCTTCAAATAGGACGACTTTTATAATGAACTGAGTCATAGGTCTTTAGTTTGTTTTATTTTTAATCTAGCCTTGGACAAAATAAATTTATGAAAACATCGATGTACGTGTTCAAATATATTATCATAAATAATCTGCTAAGCATATTCATATTTATCTCGGATTAATATTAATTGATATTATGTTCGCTAAATTTTAATCCTTTACAATGATTTTCTGATATATTGTATCTATATTAAAAATATATATATATATATATATCCGGTATACATTTCTCTTTGTGACGACATATCGGAGAGCGTAGCACAAGTAATTGGGTCAGTACACACCTCGAAACAATAATCAAGCTGACTAGAGGTGCTAAATAAATTATCAACTTGTTTTAAAAGAAGTCTACGCTAATATGTTATGCGTTTATTATAGGTACTTTGTAGTTGTTTCACTAGGGAAGTACACAGATTATAATATAGGGCTGCAGCTAATTTTTGCAGGCATTTTGACAAATATATAATTTTGTAGTCAGCTTAACACATTTAATTTATATATATGTATATATATGTATAAATGTGTTATTGGCTACCAATATAAATATTTGTCAAAATTATATATAAACATATTTATATACATATATAATCTAATATATATATGTACTACTTTATTATACAAATTTATTATTGGTGAAACTTTAATTACTAGCAGATATTATTAAAGTATATTTCCCAATTCTAAAATGTGATCCAATAAAACTGGCTACGTTGTTTTATTTTACTGCCATAAAATATATCGAATTTTAAATTCCTCGCCCATTGATTCAAAAAGTTGACCCGACTGATATAGGTATTAGCAAATTCTAAGAAATGAGGTGTCTTGGGCGAGGTCCGGGTGACGACAGCGACGTCACTTTGCTCTACTCCGCTTTAGCTACAAATGCGAAGTTACACTAATATTCTTACTGAAATGTTTAAATTAGTAACAAAGATTTATTATAAACATATCATTATATCAAAATATCAGCAGTGGTTCAGGCACTGGCACTATGATGAAAGTATTTTGTATAGTTATGAAATGTTGAGCAAAAACATTTTGTGACGCTATGTAGTGTTAATATTATCATTTTTTTTCTTTCGATTTAATTATCAAAGACGCTAGCAGACGTTTCTGAATAGTAAAAAATAATTTCTCAATGAAATTTAGTGTGTGTTTTTGGTTTCAATATTTCGAGTTATTATACTCGCAGTAGCACCTTAAAAGTTGTAGGCGGTAAGATATAGTAGTGAACACTGGTACCCGTTGGTTACATCAAAAGAATGACGAAATACTCGGCAATTGAAATACGAGGCTTGTTAGATGGTCGACAGAAATAGAATGAACAAAAACACTAGTTAGTACTTCGTTCCTTAAGCCAACCGGATATCATTTTTTGTTTTCTTAGGTTTTAATTAATTTAATTCTTGAATGTGACGACAGATAGTCACATTGAAATAAATTTAGTTGTGTGTTAGGATTTATATAAAGGACATTATATAGATACATAGCATTTTTTTATACCTATATAACGGTGGCAGTGAACAAATGTAAAACCCTTTATAAAGGTTCATTTACTATAACAGGCGTTACTTTGCGGAAGTCCATTAATTGTTGCGTTGCCTATAAACGTTTAAAACGGACAATAGCTAATTTTCTTTTATATATTTCTTTATTAAACAGCGAGGTTGTTAACGAACCACAAATAATTATATTGCTTTAATTGAAAACACATTGCGAAGTCATCATATCGACAGTGGAAATTTCAAATGTCGTAAGTCTCATATAAAAGTATGTCTCTTACGACATTTGAAATTTCCACCGTCGATATTATAAGATAATCTAACACACACGTACTCACCATTACCAAGTTCGTATGTTCTGAGTGTGTAACCGTGTACACACCTACAGACCTATAGAAAAAACGCATTGGCTCTAGACTGTTTCTCGGAAAGGCACCATCGGACGCCTCACCTCAAGTCAAGTGTTACAAAGAACCAAGGGGTCAAAGACTTGAAAGGACGAAGGTAATATTCAAAGTGACACGTTATTGAGTTACGTATTACGTTTTTATGTGCTGTTAAGTATAATAATTAATAACATAAATACCTTGCCTGCCCTACTTTAAAGCAATGATAGGCTTGGTAGAATGGCACAGATGTTTAATTTTATTCTCCTGAAGCTATTAAACTAGCTACATGCCCGTGTTTTTGCCTACATTTTTATTTCGCTTTACCAACTGCCCTGTTGTTTGTTTAGTATAATTCACTGGTAATTACCGATCATAAAAAACCGTAATGCCGACAAGTTTGCATTCTGCACTTTTTGACGCAATAAGTTAATTAACTGCGGCACTTAAATAAAACGTACTCTTTGCGTTGAGAAACTCATTCCATGTAAGAAATTAGTCCCAAATTGAATTCTCGGAGATAAATTTGAAAGTGCTCGGCAGTCGCAACAGCTGCCGTTCTTCGACGCGACATGCGGCGGGGCAGATGGTTGTGAAAGCCGCGCGGGCGCAGGTAAGGGATTCCGAGAACGCCGAATATAATCGCAATACGGAGAACTCACTCTCTATGGCGCGGCGCTGCGCGAATTGAACACCTGCGTCCTGAATGCGATGTCAATGCCGATGGAGAATCGACCGATTGTCTGGCCCACTATTGTTGTAGATATAGTGTGTATTGTGTTTTGAACAACAATATTATACGTACGAAATGTCCGATTTATATCTAAAAAGCAAAAGTAAACTGAACTGACGCAAAGAAAACAAAAAACATTAATTTATAGCAGACTATCTTGACCCATTTACATTTTCTCTACTAACAACATCAAAAATCGATAATTAATTTTACCTATCACAGGATTCACAGGTATCTATATCGAAGTAATATTTTCATCTTCTATTTCTAACTTATCGTATCGCATGCCCCCGATAATTTAATTCTTGTTACTCATTCTTATTGTTCTACTTACTGATAAGGAATCAATAAAACATTCTTAGAAATTGTGATGATAAAGCGATAGGAGAAGGGCATAATTAGTGTTGGATTACTCTGAATAATAAGTAGGACGGTGCCTGTCCTCGTTTCTCATCATTCTCATCAAGGCATCTCGTTTTAAGAACGATATTACCATATCCGTTTCAGGTTAAATTGCATATTCATCCTCCGTGTGTATTCTCGGAATCGATAATGTCTCAGAATTCGTGTATAATCTGACGCAATGTCTTAATTGGAAACCTATAAAATTGGAGTGTCAAGTTTTTATAATAAAGTAATATAAAGGTGTTAGGAACAAATCATAAAATTCTTACTATATGCTTACAACAAAACAATCATCATCAATCTCATACATAATTAAGTATATGTATATAAAAAGGCGTGAAAGCACGTCTTACTACGATTTACTAGAAATCCCGACATACCAACAGTATATGTACCTACAATGCAAAATGGCAATGAGTAGATAAAATGGTTAAATCATTGTCGGTAGGTGAATGGATTCTAGGAAAACAAACAGCGCAGCGTAGGCATGCCAGCGGCAAGTTTCATTCGCATCGACATGCCAGTTTGTTAGCAGACTATAGTAGTGACGGAGGTTTCGTAGTCCGCGCGGAGCTCAGTCAGACGAGTCGTGTGTAGAATAAAGACGCGGTGCCGACTGTTGACTCAGTTGTTAGCTGTCGCTCGACATTGTCGGCTGTCTTATCCACTTACAACAGTGCTATTGCATTTAACTCGTTTATTTAATTCAACTTATTAATCATTCATTCAGTTCGGTGAACCGTTTATTCACGTGCATTGCCCAACACTAGTTATCGTGAAATTTGTGACTTTTATGTGAAGTGACGTTTTGGAAACAAAAAGTTTGCGTGCAAGCAACTTTTCGAAGTTATTTTCAACAAAATTATGGATGTGAATGCCGTATGGAATTTGTGCAGTGTATTTCTACTGTGATAAACCGTGGCCTCTGGGGGAGATACGAGTGGAGCCCGCGGTAGTGCGCCGTGTAGTGCTATACAACAAATGTGTCTGCTGGAAAAACGAAAGGCGAGCATTAGCCCTTTGAATATGACTTTAGCGGCGCGATATCCACAATGTAAGTCATACAACACGTTACGACATTAAACACTATGAAATAATGAACCTTTTAGTATTCCAAACTTTTAGGTTAGGCCGCTACTTAATAATTTATTGAAGGTTAAAATGGTTATCTTTAATGTGTTACCGTAGAACAATTTGTAAGCAGACACATAAATTAGCTAGTTTATTAAACCTATATTTAAAACTCCGACCTTGGCATGCTCTGATCAATTTCTTGGAATCTATGTTGTGTAGTTATTTATAAAAGTATCTATGTGTAGCTATCATTATAATAATAACATATCACATCAAGTCGGGAGCATTCCATATTTCATTAATGTGTTGAAAGATATTTATACAATCAAATATCTTGCTGTCCCTCATTGTATCAAATTGACTTCACAGTAGTGAGAGTTTTGTCAGCTTGCCTACGCGTACGGCTAAATGCAATAACTACCAAATTTTTAAACCAAAAATAATTAGCAAATATTTGTTTATACCAAAGCACTGTATAACTATATACCATAATCTTATCACAACATTGCCATTCATGGAGGCCTTGTTGGGCAAAATAAAAATAGATTATGTAAAACTGAAAGTAAAGTAAAAAGTTAAGCCCGTTACATCCCCTTCTTTGGAAATTGAAGAATGGTAACCATTATTTAGATATTTGATAGACAGAAGATGTGATAACAAACCACAATGCCTGAATACGGCAATCCTACATTGTTGAAGATGATGTACTGTAAATTACAATTATTATTATTTAACATGTATGAGTTTGTCTACATGTATATTACTTTAATTTTTGTGCCACTACAGTTTTTAATTTGAAATTCAAAGTTCAAAGTTTTTGGGAACTATAAATGGGTCAACAATTAAAGACCTACACACAAGCTTTTGACATTACTGTAGCACTAGGTCTGATGATGTGTAAAAATATTAATTTATTTTAAATATTTCAAATGCTGTAATCAGGATCAGAAGCCAACTATTGATATAGTTTTATCTACACACCACCTTGAAATTCCCAGGAATTTCCCATTTAGAAGTTGATTCATTAATTTGGTCAATTGTTTCGTACCAGTCATACTAAACGGACATTCAGAGAAGTTATTCCGTTTTATTTAATAAGAAGGATGTGTAAGCTAATAAGTAGTGCTGCAGTTAAAAATAAAAGAACTTGATGTCAAGTCTAAACACTCTTTATTCTCCCAAGTCCTACAGGCCTATATGTAGTATTAATTACTTTAACATGTTGACTGCAGTACGAGGCTAATTCGTCTTGTACAAGGTGTTCAAGAAATTTGAATTTTATAAAATTCGAACAGAGTAGAATTTTATTTGTTTTGTTCGATTTTGACACAAAAGAGATTATACATTATTTCCTACACTATAAAGAAAGAATTCGAGTAGCATTTTACTTGTAACGTGGGCCTTAGGATGATAGTAAAAGTCTAAATGCATTGGGTTCAAAACGCAGTAAGTAAGTTACTTGAGGATCAAGTTTTATTGTTAATATTTTGTCACCATTATCCAGGGGACATTAAAGAAAATATTGTCTGAAGAATTGTTATACCTGGTTTTATGCATTCCTTAACATCAAAGTGCAAAAAAATTTATGTGAAATTGCATGTTTTGTGGATTTTAATGAAATAAAACAGTTTTCCGGGAACCTTATTAAGGCATTAAAAAAATATTTACCCTTTAGTTATAATAAACTTACTACATAATTATATGTTTATTAATACATTGGAATATTCCGCTACTATAAAAAAATAAACAAAGTACATTATCAACTTGTTATCTAAATATTTTGAAAAGATAAGTGTTGATGAACCTTGCCGACTTGAGATAAATCTACAAGTAGCAAACTGGGATCAAATTATGTCACCATGTTATATAAACATGCTTATTATGTTCTGATATTGTTGTTATGAAATGTTTAATAAAGCAACAAAATGTTTATACTTTATTTTTTATTATGCAGAAACGTCTGCTAGCGAATATCTTCTATTTTTAAATCGAAAATAATAAAAGAAATGTTTATACATCTTAATACAGATATATATTTAGTATCATCAATTCATCACTTAAGCCTTCTATCGTCCACTGCTGGACGTAGGTCCCAAATATGTGTCATTATCTAGGAAAAGCTACCTTATTGTCGATGGCACTTACGTCGAATCGCGTTGCGTTTGTATTGTATCGTCTTGAACAACGACATAAGCGCCATCGACAATAAGGTCCCTTTTAGCTAATGTCACATATGACTTGTATTATCTTGGGGGGTAGGTGCCATAGCAGCCACTGCTGGACAGATGGACACTGCTGCCCTGTCGGTTTTCCCCCTTCATCGCCTGTTACGATACCCACGGGAGGAGATAGGGAGGTGCTATTCTAGTCAGCCGTCACCGCTCGCACTTCATTGATGGAAGTCTCTTCTTCCTCCTCGCCACGTCCCGTTCTCGGGACTATCCTAATTAAGAGGCACCATTTACTCCGCTAGTCGTCAGATAGGCCAAACTCCTTCATCCATTCAGACATTCGTCATCCAGGTAGTCTGAAGTCTACCTCTCCCTCTTTTTTGCGTAGCCGTTTACAGACACTTTTTTACTAAGTGGTCATCGGTTTGTCGTATAACATGCCCGTACAGTCGCCATCAGATATTTCGGAGCTGTGGAGGTGGTCATAAATATCGGAACATGCACTTTACCGCCTTGAGAATAGAGGCGTTGTTCCGATATTTTTGAATACCTTCACAGCTCTGATATATCTGATGGCGACTGTACGACCTTAGACTGGACTCTGTCATTTTTGCGGTAACGGGCATTACTTTAAAACATAGGTGGAATTTCATTAATTAGTACAATTATTACAACATAATGTTAATATGTAAAAATATATTAGGACACTATATTTTATGATGATTATAATAATAGAGATAATAGGTAGATAATAGGGGTATTAGTGAATTCTAATAACTAACAGCAGTGACTCATTTATAAAGAAATGAGTTGTCAAATTATGGATAAGGATTTCTTGTGAGACGTGAATAATGGTTTAACAACATGATGCAACTTGGAGAACGTTCTCCATTCGATATTATTGCATTTTTTTTAATTCGGTATTACCTATTATGAGAAACGAAAATTGTACATACCAAGTTACCACATTTCCTTAAAATTCAGATATTGCACTGTTTTAGGTAGTTACAATGTGACGCAGTGCCATCTGTAAACTAAAAGTTGAGTTATTTTGACATCGACAAATTTTTACTGAAACTTTTTTATTTCTTTATTAAAACTTTATTGTGTAAATGCCACTACAAATGCCAGTAGGTAACAGAGATTAATAAAAGTATTAATTATTTCCAGATGCAACAGAAGTGCCGTTGCCCATCGGCTGGCCAGGAGTGTGCTGCCCCAACTGTCGCCAGCAGTTCCTCTTGGGCTGCAAGGGCCACTCCCCGCTTTACCCCGCGTACGCCACGCCAACATCCCCACTTTACCCCGCACCTTACAATGAGGAATTGAAAAGGCTAGCGGACACGGTTAAAGCTTTAAGGCTGTCGGGGTGGTACTATGGAAATTTGGATTGGCAGGTGTGTATTTTTCATGATTACTAGTATTTCATCAATCTTTCTTAAACTTTTCCACGCCAAATACTGATATCCTCCTAAAACCCAACATACAAATAATATCCTACTCGAATTTGTTCTTTATAGTATAGGAAATAAAGTAGAATCTCTTTTGTGTCAAAATCGAAGGAAACAAATAAAATTCAACTCTGTTCCAATTGTATAGAATTCAAATTTCATTGTAATAATTAGTACTACAGGTGGGACCGTTGGGCCTTAAGAGGATGTATCGGCACCGCAGGTCCAACGCCAAAGACTGATATATATGTCACGGACCACAGAGCAAAATAGACCTACATGCACATGCACAAAGTTCAACTTAAGTTTTGACATTTCGATGACGTGGCGTGTGAGCGATAGCTTTTGTGTGACATCTGCCATATAGTCTCATACACTAAAAACGACGTGACGTGTAATTGACGCATAGATAACGTCATTCAGACGCTGACGCTTGCCTCTATTATGTATTACATGAGAAAACAGTGTTTTACATAACAGTACATACCAGCTTATGTAAAACACTGCGAAAAACTGGCAGCGTGTTTATGTCATAACATTTATTATATACGTAATACGCAGTTACGCACATTAAATTTAATTGTACGTTACATTTTCCTTAATATTTAAGGAAAATCTCTGTTTGTAGATTTGATGTTGATAAAAATGATTCCCTTTATAATTCTAGATAGTACTTTTTGCTGTAACGTCATACTCTGGCTTCTGCGAACTTGTGTACTTATGCCCTTTTCGATCAACACGTCGCGAGGGAAGCCTAAGATATCAATACTCACACGAGATTAGATAACTCAATTTAAAGCAAATATACACTCGCTGATTTCCAATGAAATTTGTCTTTTTTTTTAATGCAAAATTTTACCGTGGAGGAAAAAGGCAATATTTATGAGACAAAGTGGAATGAAATACAAACGGGTCACTATGTAGTGTTTAAAATGTTAGTGCCTATAGAATCTGATCCGTTTCAATTCCTCTTGAGAGTATATCTGTTTATTTTGTGTGTTGTTGCTGAGTGTCACACCGTTTCGATACTGTTAAGATTTTTGCTAATGAGATTAAGGCTAAGGTACGCCTCTGAAAAGGGCTCTGTAGTTTGCATAAGGATTGGTTTCCACAGAGGCGAGCGAGGATACGTTGTGAGAAATGTGTTTTAAAAGCCAACAGAATTACTTCTTCCCCTAACCTCAGTAAATACTTTGATTCCATTGGCTCCTCGCTCATCTCTCGTAGAAAGCAGTCTTGCACGTTAAAATACCCACCTTTATTTAAGGGTCTATATCGCGTGCTTGGTCTAACGGCCCGGCCACGACTATGCGCGACTTGCGGCGCGGCAATCGTTTTATCTGTACGTTGCGCGGTCAAGACGCGCAATGCACTGCGGTTAGGTGGTATCACACGCAATGAACAGATAAAACGCTCGCCGCGCCGCAAGTCGCGCATAGTCGTGGCCGGGCCGTAATGCATTCTCGAGTAATGCAATAACCTAATATTTTATCCTTTTCTTCCAGGGAGCGAGAAGTCTCCTCAAAGATGCGAGCGTCGGTGCGTTCGTGGTCCGTGACTCAGGAGACAGGAACTTCATATTCTCACTGTCCGTGCAGACGGAGAGAGGGCCCACCTCGGTCCGGCTACACTACGAATGTGGTTTCTTTAGGTGAGCATTCCATTTCCAAGCGTATAGGTAAATAATGATATAAATATTACAGCACATCCTTACACAAATTGAACAAGAAGAAGAAGAAGAAACATTTATTCGAGGCATACATACACAATTACATACTTAGAACTAACAGACTAAACTAGAGTGCCACGAAATGGTCCCGACTCAGCATGGTGCTAACCTGGAGGCCAGCGCTGGTCTTCCAAGTTTATTGGGCCCCGCGGTAAGCTGAAGAAGGCTTGTGTCGTGGGCACTCAGCAAACGATATATATAATATACAAATACTATATATATAAACGATATATATAATAAATATGTATTTATACATAGAAAGCATCCATGACCCAGAAACAAATGCCTGTACTCATACAAATTAATGCCCTTACTGGGTTTTGAACCTATCCTGAACTGTCTTTGAACGACTGGGTAGGCTTCATAGGGTCACTACTTACTAGGTCACACCTGTCGTCAAATAGACTGAGAAATCCGCGAACCACTTAGTCCGTTAATACGTTCGTTTTTTTACCTCTACGCTCTACCCTGCGGAAGGCGGCAAAGTAGGTTGAGGTTAATTAATAAAATACTCAAGTTAAAAGTCGACCTTTTATCATTTAATGTGTATCCCAGTTACCTGGCGACACTATGACACTTTCTACCCGAGAGGCCGTTGTAATGCTCGCACTTCGGGCGTCCATTAACGTCGCGGGAGGCGACACATAATTAACACGCATCGTCGCACCTTTAAAAACATGCATAATTAAACTCCGAACTAGACTAAACACTTATCTTTCCCTAATGGGTTAAAATAAAACTTTGTGTGCGTTCTACTCATAATCTGTGCTCTTTCGATAGGAAAAAAAAGCGTAAAGAGTTGTTTTCTTTTCATGCCGTTACATTTTTTGTACTGTAACGTACATATTGAAACGGAACTAATGAAAATATATAAAAATTTCGGTACTTTTTTGTCGCGGGCGGAGGCTAGTGCAGACTTGACAACCCTGAACGTCTACCATGGTTGGCATTTTATCGTCTATCGCGCTATCCGGCACTTTCACACTCACATACTTGTTAGAGCGTAACAAATATTGTGACAAGTGATAAAAATGGCCGGGTTGTTAGGCTAGCTGGCGTAAGCTCTGGTTCAATGAATAATAATAAATAATAAATATTTCGGGACAATCTGACACAAATAGACCTAGTCCTACGGTAAGCTCAATAAGGCTTGTGTTATAGGTATTAGACGTCATATTATATAATAGATCTATACATATAATACTTAAATACATAGACAACACCCATGATTCAGATTCAAATATCTGTGCTCATGACACAAATAAATGCCCTGATTGGGATTTGAACCCATGACCATCGGCTTCATAGGCAGCGTCACTACCACTAGGCCAGACCGGTCGTCAAAATGAAGCAATAAGGGTTTAAGGCTAGGTTGCGTAGGTTAATATTATATGTGCATTAGGCAAGAAAACGTCAAGTTTATTACTGCTTCTAGTTAACCGACGAGTTTACCTCATATTTGATTATTACATTTTATCTAATTACTTCCTTATGTAATTTACAGTCTTGTCAGTTTCCTGGTTGAACTTGACAATGACAACATTTCCTTAATAAATTGAAGGCTTGAGTGTCGTTACGTTACATTTACCTTCCTTGAGTAAGGCCTGTGTCGATTCACCAGTCATAATGTCTCATCTTTTATGTCACTCGTCTCACAAGGAAAACAAGGTTTAATAAGGGAAGTCATCTTAACTGCACAAAAGTTTATAATTGTTCAATTTCGCTTACGCTCTGAAAATTAAAAATTTAATTTAGGCTATGTTCTCCTATAAACGCCGTCGGCTCCTACAGCGTCTGCGTCACAATGCTGCCTATAGAGATGTACTTTCCTGGTCTCTCTCGCACATCGACGTTAGCGTCATTTTTGTTCAGGAACGTCGACGCTGATGTCAGACGTATAGCACAGAATAGGAGATCGAAGCCTTAGGCTAAGTTCAGATGAACGCGCGGTGACGCGTGATAGAGCCGTTCAGATGTAGGCGGCTTGCACGCGGCAGGCTAGCGTCAACATTAAGTAAGAATGGACTTGTAAGGAGGCAATTTGCTTGTGATTAGTCCCCCATTTTTCATAGCTCCGTGTGTCGGTCACGCCTCAAACCGCGCGGGTCTACTGAACAGGTCGAGACAGGACTGTAGTTCTTGTCCCGCGCGGGACAAGAACTCGCACACGGTCCCGCGCGACACCGCGCGTTCATCTCAACTTAGCCTTATCAGTAATTTTGTTCGTAGACTGGACTGCGAGAAGCCGCTGGCGCGGTACATGCCCCGCTTCCGCTGCGTGGTGGAGCTGGTGCAGCACTACGCGCGCGCGGCGGCGGGCGGGGCGGGGAGCGGGGCCGTGTGGGTGACGGGCGCCGGCGCCGCGCACTCCGCCGTGCTGCTGCGCGCGCCGCGCCGCGCCGCGCCGCCCAGCCTGCTGCACGACGCGCGCCGCGCCATACACCGCGCGCTCGACGCCGACCCCAGGTACGTCGGCCCCGCACGGTGCGGACATGTACGGGGACACGAGTGGAACGATCGGCCCGGGTATAGGCCCTGGTCCCACCGCGGGTATAGAGCGCGGCGGGGAGCGGACACTAGCACGTTGCGCTTAAATAAACTCTTCTCAAATTTGCCATAAATTGTTTGTTTTCCTTTATACAATAACGGTGGCAAACAAGCATACGGCCTGCCTGATGGTAAGCAGTTACCGTAGCCAATGGAGGCTTGCATCTCTAGAGGATTCACATGCGCGTTGCCTACTTAAAGTTGTTGAAGCTTGAACCTTACTTACTATCAGAAACACAACACTACATACCTGAAAGATAGCAGTGCTATTATGGCTGTGATCTCCTGTAAGGAGGAGGTACTTCCCCAGTTGTGCTTCTCCAGATTCAAGCGTGATGGTACTCGCTGTGCCCTACCTCTCATTGTTGGACGTACTTTAAAGACATACCCGAGTCCAAAACATAAAAACCCTCATAACCTACAAAATTACAATGAATAACTTCTAACAGATATCTTCTAATTGTTATAGATCACCTAAGCTATGGAGCGCGCCCAAGCACCGCCTGCTGCCGCTACCCAGCACGCTACTGGACTACCTCGGCGAGTACCCCTACTCGATCTAGCGCCCACCTGACTACTTAGATAGATTTAATACCCCGGGTCTATGACTTCAATACATTACAAAAGTGGAAACACCAATAAGAGCATACTATTCTTAACTTATACCATAAAGAACTTAAGTTATTATTATACCACAAACATGGCAAAAATTATGTCTTAGGTAGAAAAAATGTATGTTAATTGTATAGAGACAGATCTCTTCATTGGTCAGCCAATGAGAACGGCTCATGATTATACTTGTTATGGAGTAACTGGTACATTTTTGTTCCAGTTAAATCTGTGGCTCCAGTGAAAGAGGTACAGTTAGCATCACGTTACAACTAGTAGCCGAATATATCGTATAACATCCTTACTGATATACAAATAAGGATCAGTGCTGATATATTTGGTTACTATACTACTATTTGACGTTGACTGTACAAATTACAGGCAATGAAACTTGAATGGTTATTCACTCCGACATTACAGATCAAGAAACATGTCGCATTCCTCCGAGATGTTGGCTATTTCTCTCATTTCAGTACTATGTCGCGCTGCGCCATCTATGAATACATTTTGAGTTATTTTGACAGCGAACTCCAAATTAGTACAGCACTGAGACTGATAGATGTCGCTAATGTTTGCTGGAATGCGAATAATGCGGTTTTGTATCTAAGACATTGTCTTGTATTTTTCTTTATTGAAATATGGTTTAGTAGCGCTGGACGCTTTTTGCATACACAAAACAACATTTAGCTCAGTCATTACCCGGGAACTTCAACTTTGAAAAAAGCAGGTTCTTTGACAAGCACTGGTTGCTATAGGCAGGTACCTATTACCGACATATTTATAATCTGTATTATAATAATATAATTCTTATACTAGGGACTCAATTATGGTATTCAGAATGTCTGCAGATATGCTGTGTGTATATAAAGATTTTTGTTTTATGTAAGACTGATTTTGAAGAGCATCTAATTTTGTAGCTACTTTCGTCTACTTACAGATACATATTGCTACAGTGGTTTTGGTTGAAAATAGATAGAAAGGGAAGCAAACTGATTGGCTTAATGTCTAAAGACGATTTCTAAAACATTCACACGGAATCATAAGGGTGGAACATTTTCTTCTTGTTGTCGCGTCAACAAAACAAATTAACACATATGTATTGTTGGAAATGATAGGTGGATTCAAAAGAGTTGGCGTGAGTTTCGTACTCAACTATCAAGATTTACATAGACATATTTAGGTGAAAAACTTACCTAAAGCACTGTGTGTAGACTCATGTCGTGTTGGCGTTCTATATTAAAATTCTGACGTAAGTTCCATATTAGTTCATGCTCAGCTATGTGCTTCAGTTAAGTTTTTCATCCCCAACTCTCGTGTATCGATCTGTACTAAATTTCACTTAACTATAGAAAAACTGATTAATTATAATTAAATAAATTTTGTTAGTAGTGTGATAGAAAAAATTGCTACAAGTGACAAGAGAAAATTTCCACCCTTATATTTAGATTTGTGTACATAATAGTAGGTTTGACTCATTTAAGAATGTTCCCTAATGCCTGTCTTGTCAATACTAAGTAAGAAATCATCACATTAGTTTATTAGAGAACTATTTAATTTATTTATTATTCGGTTAAGAATTAGATTTACATGCTGAAGCTTAATTTCTGTTCCTATTTCATTTGGTAAATTCAGTTAAAAATTACCTTCTTGGCGCACTTGAGATGTAACTAAAATTTTATAACAGTGCCATGAAATAGAGCGCGTGTCACAAACAAACTAAATTTTTATCATTATTTGTGATAGTAACAAACAATAGTCAATAGTGAAATCATAGATTTAACAATTGACTTTCAAAAAGTCTATAATGAAAGAATTTTAATTCAAAAACTTGTTCAATCTTTATGGGTTGTTTCACACGGACCACAACCACACCACGTCGCAGCGTCAAAATGTGGTCACGCAGTGGTTACGTGTGAATTGTGTAGTTGCTGGCTGTTGCCACAGACGTGGTCGATAATGACATTAATGACTGCAAAATGTGGTACGTGTGAATTGTACTATTTATTTCTAATACAAAATTTGTACCTGACCACGTGGTCGCGCTTGTCGCGTGGTCGTGGTTGTGGTTCGTGTGAAATGACTTTATGTCTATCCTCTAGCCGCCCACAGATACGATACTAGACATTGATAATATACATAGATGACGAATGAGTCAGCATAGTGACTCCTCAAAAATTAATTCAAAAAGGCGGAGTCTAAAAAATCAAAAATAGTGATGAGGTTTGACTTATATCATTTTATTATAGCCAATCAAAACTTTGATGGACCTATGACAACTTTTTTTTTTAATAGCGGAATTTTGCATATTAGATAATATTAAAGCTGGTAAATTAAGGGGATAACTGTAAGATATTGTGGTAATTTTTGGAAGTCATTTTGTGCTGGAAAGATCTATGTATATTCAGTTGGTTCTGGAACGTTTTGACGACTCAAATGTAACCGTAATGTCAAGATTAGTGTCGTTCCAAACTGAAAATGTGTTTCGTTATTAACAGAACAGTATTTGAGTAAACTAGCTAGCAGCGGCGGCGCATCCATCCATACGAGCTGATTCCTTTCGGCTAAACTGACTTTCACACTTCAACTATTTTTATAGATAATTATATCTAATTTCATTAATATAATTAATATATAATGTCATTCGTCATGCCGCCATTGCCAGCTTGACACTTAATATAAAAGAAAGTGCTAAACATTAATTGCTACTTTGTAATGACACAGTTGGTCAGTTCAATCGCCATTGGCAGGGTCGCCATGAGAATGCTAGTTTGAGGCTGAATTTGTAAATATTTCGTTTTGTTTTCTATTTATTTTTTTAGATTTACGGTAGTTAAGTAGAATAATTACGCACACCATTTAATGGTTGGCGATTACATTCGACATGCGAGGAGGCCACGGCGACACTCCTTGTTTCTAAGATTTCATAATACAGATGAGTGTTAATTTATAAGTGGATGGCGTCAGGATTATTTGTTGATGTACTATGTTGATCGTGGCCTGCATTTTTTCATAACTGTCAAAGGAGTAAAACTCAGAAGTTATACAAATGTTTGGCGTCCAGCACGACAGTACGCTTGTTTACCACGTGGACAGGAGGAGTGTTATAGTGGTGTTTGGTTGGTGTACCAAGGGCCCAGGGTGGCTTGTGATCACTAATAATATAGAATAAAAACATGTACCTTAAATAATCTCAATTACTTTTAGTATTCTTCAAATAATTTGTGCATTCGAGATTCTACTGTAACTCGGGCGGTCTTAATGTATGTGGAACTGGATGCCGCGGCGGTGTGCGAGCGGGATATAGCTATACACGAACAGATTGGTGTATCGTTCACACACCGGAGCGGATCCTAATCGGGGTAAAGAGCAATTTCTCACAAAATAAAAACAGTTTCGAAGTTGTTTTTTTTTTATAGGAATCATGAGTCCTTTCTAAGACAGTAAGAAAAAATGTTACATTTTTTATTATTATTGTTATCTTACCACCTTCCATATTTTTTGTGTAGTAGTTACAAAACAGGATGTTACAAACGATGTATGGAATTTTCTGATACAATTTAATTTGTGTGTATTGGAATGGATAGAGTTCGTGATATACATATTTTTTTTGCTACTGTCAAGAAATTTCTAACTTAGCGCCGCCAGAGTCTAGTGATTCATAACAAAATATTATGTAGAATGTGGAACTACCAATTTACAAAACTGCTAAATTACATTAAAAAAAATGTCTCACTTTTTTAACCTTTTCGTCGGCACGTCAAGATATCTGGTGTGCGTAACACGCCAAAAGGTTTCTCCAAGTACGCGAAAATAAACCTTACCTCTCAGTACGTAAGTCCGAAGCCTCGACTTGATATAGAGTCGTGGCGTGTGATGCACGAAATGTTCTGACTTCATATCAAGTTAACGGCGTCGAAAAGGTTAAATGAAATTTTTAAGTTAATGCTCTTATCAAGACTATTAGTTTTGTACATTTTCTAAAAAAATATCACCGAATGTGCAACATAAGTGTGACATAATAGAATGAGGTGTGTGCGTGTGTGTGTGTATAGACTAATGTATGCTAAACATGCAAGTAATTTATATACAGAAAAAATATACGTTCTGAACAAACATGTCGATTTTTATTTGTACCATTTTGTATCCTTAAATTTTTTGCCGTGCTTTTTCAGCTATAGTACAGTCGTCATCAGATACATTGGATCTGTGGTAGTCACAAATATCTGAACATGCAGTTTATCGCCTTGACAATAGAGGCGTTGTGTCGATATTTGTGACCACCAAGGATCGGACAAACGCCCGTCATTTTGAAAAGATAACCCTGTTCCGTACAACGGAGACTTCCTTGTGATGCTACTATATTATATTTTATATTCTTCATTCATTAACGCGTCTCTTTATTATCCGACCTGATGTCAATTGCACATTTCATTTATCGCGTAAGTCAAAAGATAGGAACAATTAGTCGTTTTTTTTAACCACGACAGTTCACATAACCCCACTTACCACACCAGCTTCATTGATTAATTGTCGCTGAATGTATACTTACGAATTATCATATGATATATGTTAAAAATAATAATATTTTACAACATAAGGAAGTCTCCATAGCACGGAATAGAGTTATGTTTTCAAAATGACGGGCGTTTGTCCGATCCTTGGGACCACCTCCACAGCTCCGATATATCTGATGGCGACTGTACAGTCAGCATTATATAGTTGCAGTGAGTGCCATACACTTACACTCGCAAAAAGCGACTCGATAAAAAAATAATTCGTTTCTAGAACGACATTATCGACGGTAAAGTACCAAGAACTTCAAACTACGAAAACATTATTATACAGGAGATGAAAAAAACGTTTTATAATTTTAAATGTATATTATAATATTAGATACCTTAAGAAGGTCGGAGGTCTTAAGACGAAGGTCTTCGACTAGTGTGTGTTGCCAGTGATGACTTATGGTGCTGAAACGTGGTCGCTTACTATGGGCCTCATAAGAAGGCTCAAAGTCACCCAAAGGGTAATGGAGGGGGCTATGCTGCGAGTGTCTGCGTGATCGCATCAGGAATGATATCATTCGCATAGAATTAGGTTATCGTATTAAGGAGTTCTTGGTACTTCATCGTCGAATTTTCATCGAGGAAACGCCATGCATTATGGATTTGAATACATAATGAAATTGTCTTTTTATTTTCATACATTTACTACCTCTTAACTAAGCCAACTTTCAAGTCGCCTAGGCTCTTTTGTGAGTATTATACTACTGTACTGACATGTCATGCTTTAACGATTAATTACTCAATTAACGCTTCTATTTAATGCAAAGCTTTGACTTGTGAGTGAAGCCCTGGGATAAATTAATTAAATTATACTTACATTACAAGTATTTTATCGTTTTTGTTTGGGGCTTGTGCTTTTGGGGCAATAAACGAATTTTGGGGCAATAAAAAAAACATGTAAAATACGCCTTTTAAATGTCAGTCATCTATCAACCTGGCGTCAACGTCAACGTCAAAGTCAGTCGTTGTCTCGTATTGTATTGATCCATCCTATTTATTTATTCATAAAAGTTATAAATAAACTTGCTGATCTATCCAATTAGCGACATAACGGGCAAAGCAATGTGGAAAATATTAGCGTAACCATCAATGATAACACCATGTCTGTTAACGGCAGTAGCGGTATCTACGCTCCGCTGAAGCAAATATTAACCGAATCTGATTCCGACGATGAGCGCAAAGAAGATGCCACAAAAGCCATTGGTAGCAGTGATATGGACATTAACAGTGGACTAAAGCCTTCTAAGCAGGTTAGCTTGAGCGATATGGACGACTTTAACACGAACGAAAACACGTTAGAAAGTACCATGGATAACGTAAGTTTTTTACAGTCCGACACGTCGAATAAAATGTCTCTGCCTCGTCGCTGCGCCTTCGTAGCGTCCATACTAGTCTGTATATTCACTGTGGTGATTTTCTTGTGGGGGATTCCATGTTCGGAGCTAAATAGTTGCTCGAACAACGAATGGCACGACAAAACCACCAGCTGGGAGCTGCCTTATGAAGATATTGAGCTGTCCGGCGCCATACAGGTCGTGGATGGCGTAGCGCCCAACACGAAGAATTTAATTTTCATCTACAGAGGCAACCATATGGTGCAACCTAGTAAAAATAACAAAATTGTGAATGGGGTGCTCCTTATTGTAGGAAACTCGGGTAAAGTCGGGTGGTACACTCGCGAGGAGAGGATCCCAACCGAAATCAATTGTCACTTGATAGATGTCAATCGAGACAAACAAAAAGATTGTATAGTATCTGGTTCTCAAGGCTTACTAGCAGCATTGAGCCCCATTTCTGGTACTTATTACTGGTACATACATAAACATGGAAATGTTTTTAGCAAGATCGTAACAATAGACTTCCCGATATTGTTGAAAGACATGGATAAAGACAAGGTGAATGACCTGTTGACAGTTGCTACAGTTGAGCCTAACACTAACCACAATTCCTTGCTCATAATATCTGGGGCTACTGGTAACATCATAGGAGAGCCTATGGCTATAGATGACTGCCTTTCAGTAAAGCTACTTACCGAGTCAGACTTGGTAAACATTACATATCTTTGTAAAAATGGCTCTTCGGAAGCTTTTAGATGGACCTCATACTCTGCACTGAGCAGGAAACTGGCTAAGTTAGACCAAACTGTGGTAAGTCATCTCTCACCAGTCACAAATGCTACTAAAAAGCAGAAAATAAGCTTGAAAAAGAATATTGGTAATACAAGAGAGATATTCACCAATGGCCCGGGGAAGTTGATTGTGGAGAACTTCGGTGAATGCCCAAAGGACTGCCAAGTCAAGCTGAAACTTGTTATAGGAAGGAGTAATTCAAGCAACACCAGTTGGGAATACACGGCAGACTTTGTATACGCAATGAGACCTAGTTCTTTTGCTTTCGCAAACTCTATAAGAGGATTTGTACTTAAATTATGACAGTGGAACAGCGCACAGCTTGCAAAGGGTGCGCAAAAACTCGATGACATAACATACAACATGCAGAACCACAGCCCAAAGAATAGTTATGACGTTTTCTATTACCGGCCCTTGATTAACATTGCATCTATGTCTTCCTTTATAAAATATGAGAATTTCACCGCTCACGACATATCAGAAAGGATTGTATTAGTTTCATTTGATAATATGCAGACGCATAACGTGAATGTCAGTCAGACGGATATAGTACAAATTTGTGTGCGAGGCTCTGTCGACTCGTCTACACCAATATGCCAGCCAGATTTGCAGTACCAGGAGAATTCGCTCATGATATCTGACTTAGACGGTGATCATTCGCACGAGCTGATATCTTATTTCAGTACATTTATGGTGCCTGAAGACCATCCCCAGGATTCATCAGACTTACATCTAACATCTGTAGTTAGAGTTATTCGTTTAGAATCTGAATTGCCTAAGTTGTTTCTTGCTAATAATGTTTAATGTTCCTTGCTGTATTTAATACGAAAGCTGGTGCGCCGCGCCGCATTTGTCGTGTTCTGCTGTGGGCATTTCTATTACAGTTTTAGTAAATATCTACATATGTATGTATTTTTGGATATTTAAACAGGGAGTTACTTAAGGAGTTAAATCACTGGAGTTGCAGTAAGGCTAGTATACTTTACATACATATATTTCAGCCGTATGACGTCCACTGCTGGACATAGGCCTCCCACAAATATGACTTGTATCATCTTGGGGGTAATTGCCATAATCGCCACGATTGGCAGGCGGGTTAGCGACCGCAGTAGCTGTAGATTGGGTTTCGACGGACGCTGCTGCCAGTCCGTAGGATTTTTCCCTTTGTCGCCTCTTACACCCGCGGGACGAGATGGGTTGGTGCTATTCTAGTCAGCCGGCATCACACGGCAACATATACATGTAAAGTATACTACTAGTATTACTCCTCAAAAGATTTGTTTGCCTTTCTACAGTCAACTGCAGAAGTTGCTAAGCAAACCAGGTGTTCAAAATTATCTTTGCACGCTCTTATTCTCTTACCAATACAGTCGTTCAGCTCATTTTGAATACCTCACCTGCTTAGTAACTTCTGTTGCTGACTGTACCTTTATCTGATCCTTTCTGTATCTTTCTTATTTAGTGCAATATAGTGTTTAGGTTAATGAGAGGGAAAGAGAGACCAAACTACCGGAAAGTCTCAATAAATGTAAATAGCTAATAAGCACCCATTCTAGTGAGATTTGATAACTAATCTAGTCATTAACAATGTAAGTGGTAGTTAAATCAATTTAATATGTTTAGTATTATATATAAATGCATATTAAAATAAATTGTGGTTTCTAATGATTATTTATTTAATTTATCTTTGCAAGCTACAACTAACATAATATCTATTTATTGTAAAATCGAGGAAGTTCTTTTACGAGGGGCTGAAGGCTGAAGGCTGAAGGCTGGGACTGAAAGTAGCTTGTGGGCCTACCGCGAAAGACTAAATTCGCGAAATTTCGTACGAATGTCTCTGTTACTTATTATTATCTTTCTTTATTTATCTTCGTTCTTAGATTAGGTTTTTTTACAATATTTTTATAAAAGTAAAATATAAAAATACATCTAAAACATATCAAAACAATAAAAACATTATAAAAAACCTAACCTAGAGTGCCGCCGGCAACGGGGCAGGGCCCAAGCTGCCGGTGGTCAGGGCTGCAGAGAGAGGAACCGTCGGACTATACGCGCCGTGTCCAGGATTACCGCCTTCTGAATCTGACCCTTGATCCAACCACAACCACGTAGCGAGTCTCTCAAGATGTCGAGACTATTCGCTATGAGACCGTTCACGGAAACAACTATCGGTACAATGATCGCCGAATCAACTATTATTATTATTGTTATATTTATTTATTAAATATACAGAAACAATACAAACATTGCACTTTAAGTCCTGCAAAACTGTTAAGACAGTTTGACTGCAGGAAGACTTAACTTAAACTATACTAAACCTTATTATTCAATATTATAACTTTATAACACTTTATAACTTATATGCGCCTTAATTGTACAGTCAGAATCATATAGTTCGTAGCATCCAAAGTACTCATAAAGTTTGATACACCATAGAATTTGTATGGTGTACCGAACAATTTGACTACTTTGAATGCTGCCAACTATATGACGCTGACTGTAGTAAAAGATGTAAAAGAATATGGATTTATTGACAGAACTGATTCCTTTACATATTGACAATTCTACGCTATGGTTTATTGTTTATTTCCTAAATGCCCCAACTTTCGACTAAAAAATGTACCATTTTCGATCAAAAGGCGCGTTTATGTAGGTACATACAGTTTAAACTTCATCTTCATCAATAACAAATTCTCGTAAGTACTACGAAATAAAAGCCACAGCTAAAAATCTGGATACATTTAAGTCAATGTGGGTAAGACCGTCTACCAATCGATTTCCTACATTTTCTAATAGGTATTAAGTGTCATATGACGGACTTCCCTTAAAAATATAGTATGCCGGTCTTACCCACATTGACTTACCAATTTAAGACTATCAACGAACGGTAAGAGGCGTGGCTAATACACATTTTTGTCACATGTATACATACGGGAGTTTTCTTTTTTTTAAGTTAACTGTGTCAGTTTTGTGATGAAATTGATGATAATTAAGTATTAAATTTCAATAAATATTATATTTGATCCTAGTTTCATAAACTTTACGCTGTAGGTACCTACCTAATCAGTTAATTTTTTGTGAAAACTCCCATACATATTTTACAGGCGTCACAAAAAAAACCAACGATTTATCCAAATACGCACGAGGAACAACCAGGTTTACGTGTGGTGGTAGATTCTTGAACTAAGTCAACTTTTTCCGAATAATTGTCCACGAAATTTCTTACAGGGTCTTCCGGGTAGGCATCGCGCCCGCGTATGCACCCTCCTTCACAGTGGCAACCGAATAGGTCGCATTGCCCTTTCCCACAATACATGCTTCTCGGTGAACGGCCATTATAGCACACCTAAAAATATAGCTATTATAAAAACTTGGAATATAGATTGGAAGTTTAATGCCGTTTGGGGGTGGCACGAGGATTGTAATAAGGGAAGGAAAGGCTCTTGCATGGTTCATTATGTGCCCTTACATGGTCCATTATTGGCCCTTACATGGTCCATTACGTGCCCTTACTTGATCCATTATGTGCCCTTGAAGGGTCCATTATGTGTCTGCAGGATCGCGATGCAATTATTATCGCAATGGTGTTTTGTGTCAAAGATGTGATATAATTGTGGAAATTATAATAACATAGAGATCGTTAGGTATTCCCTTAATAAGATTTTTTTTTTAATGTATTTCGAGGCCAATATAAAATGTTATTTAAGTTTAAAAGGTGTACCTAACAGGCCGGGTTTTAACATGTCGTTCATGTTTTTACCAATATAAGATAAATTGGCAAAAATAGCTTAATTAATTATTTTCGGATAATAGCTGAGTCCCAGGTAGAAAACCCGGGTTTTATCCGACCGTATATACCGGATATCTGGATTGCAAACCCTAATAATATTACACAATAAACAAAGGTAACCTACCTATAACAATTATTCAGACTTCACCGTTTTGAGGCTCAACCGTAAGTCCTCCCTTAAATAAGTAACTATGTAGGTATGTAGTACAGTCAACGTCAAAGATATACAGGCTGTGGCCCGAAACCGGGGCGAAAAAATTAAATGGGGATTCTTTAGAATATTTCGATTAGATATCACAATAATTTAACATTATAAAGTTCATAATTTTGGAGAAAACAGCTTACAAAGTTAAAAATCGTAGGAGTCGAACAACGAACAAGTATTGAATTTACTATTAAGTTTGTTAGAAAAAAAATCAAAGTTTTGGTTTTAATTACCGGTGATCTATAGAGCTCCTGTTTTCAATATTATCCCCGGTTTTGGGCCACACACTGTAGATGCGGACAAACGTCCATAATTTGTGTAACTACATGCACGCTATGTCTTACTGTTACGGTAAATGCATACATATTTGGACCTTTGG
Organism: Grapholita molesta; assembly: GCA_022674325.2. Classification (NCBI taxonomy): domain Eukaryota; kingdom Metazoa; phylum Arthropoda; class Insecta; order Lepidoptera; family Tortricidae; genus Grapholita; species Grapholita molesta. The sequence continues at coordinate 2,731,033 of CP053127.2, forward strand.
TTGAGGCGATATCTTTTTTTTTATGACATAGGCGGCAAACAAGCAGACGGATTGCCTGGTGGTAAGCAATTACCGTCGCCCATAGGCACCCGCAACACCAGATGAGTCACAAGCGCGTTGCCGGCCTTTAAGGGGGGTTGGAGCTCTGGCAACCTTACTCACCATCAGGAACACAGCACTACATACCTGAAAGGTAGCAGTGCTATTATGGCTGTGGTCTTCTGTAAGGAGGAGGTACTTCCCCAGTCGGGCTGCCCCAGATTCAAGCGTGATGGTCATCGCTGTGCCCTACCTCTCATTGTTAGACGTAGTTTAAGGACATACCCGGGTCCAATCTTCATCTTTCACCTAGACTGTACAACTTCACTCACCTTCACCTTGCAAGGTCCTATGGAAAACCGCAGATTATCAAAATTGCTACCGGTCATCTCGGTGTGCCTATATCCATTCCGTACATGTGCACTGCAAATTTCGCTTGTATTTTTCGGGTTATACGAAATGGTGAACTTCCCACAGCACTCACTTTTCACTTTAACAAAGATCAGTAGTAATGAAAGTGTAAAAATCTTCATATTCAATCTACTCTTACGGCTGGTGGCGTCGAGCAGATTTTTCAGTGTAAAGCAATTGTGGACTGTGCGGACTTTTATATGAGTAGGGCAAAAGTGAAACAAAAAGGTTAACGTCATAGTAATATGGAGAATATTACAATGCCTAGTCTTCAGTGAATATTATTTAAATACATAGGCTAGAAACATAAAACATATCCTTCATTATAATGCTCGTAAACTGTGTTTTTCAATCAAACCTACTTACATAATATCCTGTGTGGAGTTATTGATACCAGCATATAGTACAGTCAGTAGCAAATGTTGAAGCGGGTGAGTTGTACAAAATGATCTTAATTATACTTTATTGTTAAGCAAAGTTGTATTGTTTATTGTCAAAGGTCATTCTGAATACTTAGTTTAGCAACTTCTGCTGCTGACTGTACGGAATAAATCAATAAAATAAGCCTTTATTATTGACTTTAGTTTTACAAAAGTTTTACATTATAATTCTTAATTTGCCCTTTGGCAGAGGCCTCCCCTAGAGTTCTCCATTCCTGTCTGTCCATTGCCGTCCTTCTCCATGCTGTCCCTGCTATGTCTTATTTCGTCTTCCCATCTTTGCCTCTGTCTTCCTTTCTTTCGTTTCCCGTCGCGGGGTACCAATCAATAATATCTTTTGACTATTTGCTTTTCTTACTTCGCATTGTGTAGCCAACCCATTTCCATTTTAGTTTCCTTATTGTATAAGTTATGTCAGCAACCCCTGTTTTTGCGACTGTACGGAATATGTTCTTTCAAATATTTTAGTTTTTTTTAAAGATACTTTTACGAAGTTTTGAAATATTCGGGTTTCAAGTTAGAGAGGTAGAGTTGGCCGTAAGCGGCGGACATCGCCGAAATTTAAACATAACAAATATAAGAGCCTGGGCAGAGAGAGTAGGTACCATTTTGTACCGTTAGGCGTAGAGACGCTAGGTCTATGGTGTCCCAGGGCGCACAAACTTTTTGCAGAAATCGCGAAACGTCTGGTTGATGTAACTGGTTACCGAAGAGCTGACGGCTTCCTCGCGCAACGTATCAGCATTGCGATACAACGAGGAAATGCCTCAAGCCTCGGCGATACGGGCGGGCGACTGAATAAGGTTTTGCTGGTATAATCTCTATACTATACACTATCCATAGGTACTGATATTATAAATGCGTAAGAAGTAACTCTCTCTGTCTGTTACCTCTTACGCTTAAACCGCTGAACCAAGTGTGATGAAATTTGGTATGCAGACAGTTTGAGCTACGAGAAAGAATTTAGCATAATTTTTATCCCGCAACCTTACTTTCAAGACGGGCATGGCAGGCCGACGAAGTTGCAAGGCAAATCTAGTAAAAATAAAATAAAATAAATCATAATAAAATCCTTTATAATAAGTTACTTTAATCTGATACTTATCTAAACAAGGTTTAGATAAAAAAAACTGGTATTAATAACATTAGTATTCTTCCCTCGTGAGAAAGGAGACTTGATCTTGATTCACGTTCGCATAGTCGACTCTCGAGAAGTAGGCGATGTTGCCTGGAGACATCTGGGACATAACTACTGGTACCTCCGTGGGGCTGGTGGGCACAGCACGTGCGAGACCGCGGATGTGGCTTTTGCATGGGGTCAGTTGAGTTACGAGGAAGCCTACGTAAAAGAAAACTTTATAATTATTGGACCGCAAAAGATCCAAGAGAACTGTCGTGAGCTCATGCTACTTTACAGTTTCATATGAGTCATTTTACCCGGGTGAAATCAAAATGGTGATACATATAGTTATTGTTTTTATATTAAGCAGAAACGTCTGCTAGCATATCAAAGATATTTAAATCGAAAGAAAAATAGAAAAAATTTGACTCGCAGCGGGACTCGAACCCACAACCACTGGATCACTAGCCCAGTGCACTACCAGTTGTGCTATACGAGCGCCGCTTAGACGTGTCAAATTCTTCTATCTTATCCTTTTTGGTATACGTCATTACGGGTGACGTGTAGCGACATCTACCAAATCAAAAAAAAAAAGAGTCAATTTTTTTCTATTTTTCTTTCGATTTAAACATATAGTTATATTTTCTGAATCTATTCATGATTACGATCATTTTTTACTATGGAGCCATAATTGAAAAATCAATCAAATATTATTTATTTAAACTTTTACGGGTTACACATTATTAGATACTTATGAAACCGAGGTATTTTTTTGTGTAGGTTTCGGAAGCAGCTGATTGCTGTGAAGCTGAAACTGTGTACAAACTTAATTATTGAATGAATGGCGTTACATACCTGTTGGTAAGTCTGCAAAACAATAAAACAAGTAAATTATTTTTTAATATGCAGAAACGTCTGCTAGCGAATATCTTCGATATTTAAATCGAAACAAAAATAGAAACAATTTTTTTTGACTCGGAGCGGGACTCGAACGCACAATCAATACGCTGACGGTAGATGTCACCCATGATGACGTATATCACGAAGGATAAGATAGAAAAAGTTGACAAGTCTAAGCGGTACTCGGATAGCACAATTGGAAGTGCACTGGGCTAGTGATCCGGTGGTTGTGGGTTCGAGTCCCGCTCCGAGTCAAATTTTTCTATTTTTCTTTCGATTTAAATATCGAATAAAATAAGTATTTGTGACATTACCTATAAAAAGAGACCTTATTGTCGATGGCACTTACATACCTGCGCGCTGCGTTTGTATTGCGCCATCATGAACAACGACGTAAGTGCCATCGACAATAAGGTGCCTTTTCCTAGCCTAGACAATGTCACATTTAGGTAGGTAACCGAAGAGCTGGCGGCTTCCTCGCACAACGTATCAGCATTGAGATACAACGAGGAAATGCCGCCAGCATCCTTGGTACAATGCCTCAAGGGCCTTTTTTAGATTTTATACTGTAGCTAGTTAAGTACTTGTAGTTATCATAATACGATTGTAATTTCTGTAAATAAATGTATAAGTTATCGGTAGGTAATATAAAAAATCATAACGTGATTTTAAATCATGCGATTTACACCTACATACAAATAGCAACTTACCTATTTGTAAGGTCTTTTTCATCACACTTGCTCGTCAATGGCGTTGTTACTTGCGAGAGTACAGAGTAGTTATAGCCGATTTAGCTCACACGGGCTGTTAAGTTTAGTTTTAAAAATATATAGAACTCATACTTCACTTCGGACTGAGGATGTTTCCAAACAGCCAAGGTGTATTTCATATCTTCAAAAGTTTGCTACTACCAACTTTTAATATGTATAAAACATATCTTTATATTCTATTTGACTGCAATTTAATGTTTAGTATTTATTAAAAATAATTGTTTTATATTTGATTTTGATAATTGATACTATTTGGCAGGATGATCTGTCAAATTCGAAAACAAAACGCAGTTGTTAACATTATCTGTGGAAGACATTGAAAAAAGTTGACATTGTTGACAATCTTTTTTAGTGGATGCGGTCTGATTGTAGTTTTCAAAGTGTATTTTGATTTTAAGCCTACATAAGTACTAACTAATATTTTACCAACGAATTTATTTTATTTCCTCGCAAATGTGATGAAAAACATTGTGTGTACCAAGTGTATAACAAACTTGAGTCATTAAAAGCCCTCCGACTTCGTCGTCGGGCTTCTAATAGACTCGCGTTTACTATACCTTACTTACCATCCTCGTTGCACAATGTACTATTGGGCCGTCGTCTCATGAGAGCTACTTACTGCGAAAATCGATATTCATAAATTTCGAACGATTGTCTCTGTCGTATCTCTGTCACTCTTATGACGCATTGATTGGAGTAAAAGAGAAAAAAAAAAACGAAATTTTTGAACTATGATGTTCGCTGTACAATTAGCAGCAGAAGTAGATAAGCATTTGAGGTGTTCAAAATGAGGTCAACACGTCTCTATTGTCAAGAGAATAAGAACGCGTGTAGGTTTTTTTTTTTATGACAAAGGTGGCAAACGAGCAGACGGATTGCCTGATGGTAAGCAATTACCGTCGCCCATGGCACTCGCAACACCGAGGGAGTCACAAGCGCGTTGCCGACCTATAAGTGGGTTGGAGCTCTGGGAACCTTACTCACCACCAGGAACACAACACTATAGACCTGAAAGGTAGCAGTGCTAGGTCATTTTAAACACTTCAAACGCTTAGCAACTTTTGCTGCTGACTGTACCTAGGCCTACAGAGACGAGTTGCGATCATCGCTCCGGATCGTACCAGTACTTACCCTTACATTGAGTTGTGACTTTGAGGTTTTCGATAACGAGTATCGAGTTTACTATCTGTGCATCTCGTTCGCACTAAAATAGTACAAGCGAGATGCACAGATAGTAAAATCGATACTCGTTATCGAAAACGTCAATGTCACAACTCACTCACTCACGGTACTGGGCGTATGATCGATCGTGCTCAGCATCATTTAATCTACTAGATACAAGCCAACAATTTTTTATGAAAATCAAATGTATAGTCAACCAATTTGATTTCTAGGCCACTTCGAACTCAAAAAACTCAAAACTCAAACGTGTATTCAGTAAGTAGGCCACAAGGGCACTTTTACACGTCGAGTATACAAAAGAAGAAAACATAAAAACTACACCGGTTCTAACCCCACACCTCTGACCCGAGAATTCGCCACATTTCGACTTTTATGACCGGCAAGAAACTCGGCGGGACTTATTTTTTCAAAACAGTATTACAAAAGATATCTTATACATAGAACCTTGTCACAGTGAGGTTAATAAGAGATCTTTTACGTCTTTCATATAGATTTTTACTGTGACAAAGAACTAAGTGGTAGTAAATCAAAACTACGCTGAGTGGGCGGTTAGAGGTTAAAAAATTACCATTTAAGACCCAGTCGTTAGTATAGTCCTCCCCACTGATAGCGATATACTTGATGGGGAAGGGAGCGCGATCCGTGAAGTTGAAGTAGAACCCGTGTCTGTAGTCCGTGAGCTTGGAGAGGGTCATCAGGAACCACCCGGACGACGAGTTCCAGTAAATCACGAACTCCGTATATGTAACATTATCTAGTAATCTGTCAGAAAAACAATCATCATCATAAACAGACTCCGTTATCTATCAAGCGGGCAATGTCAATAAAAAACTTGGACAGTTATTTATTTTTATTTTTACTGCATCATAGGCGAAGACATAAATAAAAAGCCATTCCAGTATTTTAGATTCATGAAGTTTTCGCCAGTTACGTCGGTAGAAGTGGAGCGTTCATTTTCATACTTAAAATGGATTTTTTCAAGTAGAAGACGAAGTCTTACGCCTACGTGCTTTGAACAGTGTGTATTTATCATGAGAGTCATTTACGTTATTATTTTTGATATTGAGTTAATTGAAATATATACATATATTTTGTTATTGAATAATAAAGTTTTTTATTGACATTGCGGCTACATAAAGCTTTGCCTGCCGAGTTCGCGACCGCAGTATCTAGCTGTAGATTGGGTTTTGACGGACGCTGCTGCTAATCCAACAGTTATATCCCTTTGTCGCCTCTTACGACACCCGCGGGAGGTGGTGCCATTCCATTCAACTGGCACCACGCAGCGTGGATAACAATACAATATTGTATTACATGTACTGGGGGTTGGGTATTGTTGAAACGGTCAGAACCAGTGGCAACAGTGGTATTGAATAAATACAAGCTACAATCTCTGAACACGGGAGGTTCAGAGATTTTAGCTTGTGGCTATTCCGAGCGTCCTTCCCCTGATATGATTCAAATAAATATTACAGGACATTCATAGGTACACAAATTGACTGAGTCTCACGGTAAGCTCAAGAAGACTTGTGTTGTGAATACATCATATACAAATACCTACATAGAAAACACCCATTGGACCCGGGTATGTCCTTAAACTACGTCCAACAATGAGAGGTAGGGCACAGCGATGACCATCACGCTTGAGTCTGGGGCATCCCAACTGGGGAAGTACCTCCTCCTTACAGAAGACCACAGCCATAATAGCACTGCCACCTTTCAGGTATGTAGTGTTGTGTTCCTGATGGTGAGTAAGGTTCCCAGAGCTCCAACCCCCCTTAAAGGCCGGCAACGCGCTTGTGACTCCCCTGGTGTTGCGAGTGCCCATGGGCGACGGTAATTGCTTAACACCAGGCAATCCGTCTGCTCGTTTGCCGCCTATGTCATAAAAAAAAAACCCATGACTCAGGAACAAATACATGTGCTCTTAACACAAATAAATGGATTTGAACCCAAGAACATCAGCTTCATAGGCAGGGCCCACTAGACCAAACCTGTCATTGAATGATGATGAAATGTACTTACTTGTAATTATAATTGTAGTTCCTCTGCCAAAGATCACCGTTTCTGCCCAGGTAGTTTATACGTCCGTGGTTACCATCGATAACTATCTGTGAAGATTTTACATTTAACCCAATTAGTTAATTAGAAAATTTAAGTAAAAAGAAGCGGCCTAGCGGTCAGAGCGTACAATCGCCATCAGATATATCGGAACTGTGGAGGTGATCACAAATATCTGAACAACGGCTCTATTGTCAAGGCGATAAAGTGCATGTTCAGATGTTTGTGACCACCTCCACAGCTCCGATATACGATGGCGACTGTACGACGTGCGGAGGTCGCGTGGTTCAAACCCCGGCTCGTACCAATGAGCTTTTCGGAACTAATGTAATGTACGAAATATCATTTGCTATTGCATATTGCACCCCCCAAATTGATACAAGTAATATTAGGGGAAGGCATATGTCCAGCCAGCAGTGGACGTCTTATGGCTCATATGTTCAGCCGCTTTTCGATGAAGAAAAATATGAGGCAACCGGACTAATCCCAGGGCTATTAGTCTACCTTCTCGGTTGGAAGGTTAGATGGCAGTCGTTTTCGAAGTTTTTCGAAAACGAAAAACTAAAACGTTAAAACTAATGCCTACGCCAATTTTTGGGATTAGTTGCCAAGCGGACCCCAGGCTCCCATGAGACGTGCAAAATTCCAAGACAACGCGAGAAGATGTTAGAAATAAAACCTCAATAAAGTTTTCACACTAGTCTGTGCAGTTGAAACAATGTCTGTTTCTTCTGGCCAACGTCTTTTTTTATGACATAGGCGGCAAACGAGCAGACAGATTGCCTGGTGGTAAGCAATTACCGTTGCCCATGGGCACCCGCAACACCAGGGGAGTCACAAGCGCGTTGCCGGCCTTTAAAGGGAGTTGGAGCTCTGGGAACCTTACTCACCATCAGGAACACAACACTGCATACCTGAAAGGTAGCAGTGTTATTATGGCTGTGGTATTCTGTAAGGAGGAGGTACTTCCCCAGGTGGGCTGCCCCAGATTCAAGCGTGATTGTCATCGCTGTGCCCTACCTCTCATTGTTGGACGTAGTTTAAGGACATACCCGGGTCCAAAACGTCTTTTATCTATCGGCCATTAGGCAGCTTCAAAACTAAAAACTATACCCAGTAATAAGGAAATTTCTTGTCAGGAGTGAAGGCTAGCCTGATGTGCAAGGGTTTCCACTGCCGCGCTGAGAAGCGAGCCCAACCATCGTCCACTGCGTAGAACACCCCCAGGTCTTCGGTTTCGTTCTTTGTGCGCCCCCCTGAAGAGAAAGCAGATCTCATTCTATAAGACCAAGGTGTCCTTTTTTCTGTCTCCATATTTCCTTTTGCATTGTGATACTGATACGTTTCTATTTAAGTAACTACTTTTATACTATATCTATGTACGTAACTATATGTAATTGGCGTCACCGATACATATTTGTGTAACCTAGTTTTAATTTCCAAAGCTTTTGGTTTTCCGAATACAATGAAATACTGTACTTGGTTGGTAGTACTTGGCTCGATCACTTATTTCATGTCACTCATTTTTGCCATGGTTAAGATCCCTGGTCACTCTTAACACCACCGTTTTAATGCATCTAAAGCAGCGACTGAATGTATGTACATATATTTACTCCAATATATTTTACTGAAATCCCCTTACCTTCCTCGGCTTTGGATATTATTCAATAGGAAAATTCCCCATCAGGGGAGTCATAAGCGCGTTGCCGGCCTTTGAGATCGGAGTACGTTCTTTTCTTGAAGGTATGAGAGTCGTATCGGTTACGTTGGTAATTGATACAAGTAATATTTGGGGGAGGCATATGTCCAGCACTGGCCGTCTTATGGCTGATATGTCCATTCCAGGGTGGCTAATGTTGGTAGGACGCCTTACGGAAAATAATGAGCAAATCGTCACAAACGCTTTATTGCCGTGAAAGTTATCTAGGATCCTTCATCTGTTCATATAGGTACATCATGCCTGTGTGATAAATATTATGCATAAAGTTAACTACTGTAAAGTTTATTTATTTTATTTTTATTACATAGGAAAACTTACAGCTAAGGTTACATAGAGTATAGTAATATAAAGGCAGAGAGCCAATTACAAGTTTCCACAGGTAGAAACTGAGCAAAAACGAAAGTTCATAAACACAAAGTACAAAGTGTGCCTGAGTAGAAGTTTATAAATACATGATTTCCAGTATGTTGCCTAACAGCAGGAATGAAATTGAATAGTATAAGATATATAGAGAAAGAAGTGGACAAACCTATATACTAATTCCGAAAGAGAAGTCATTAATCATTAGCCTACGTATTGAGGTGAGGCCATCACAGAACAGATCGATGCTATCGTGATGTTTGCAAAGTTGATTAAAAGATCGTGCAGCTCTTAGTAGAAACGAATTCTTCCTATAATTATTGTGAGTGAAGGGAACACGAAGTGATGATTTGCTACGAGAGGACAGGCGTGAAGGGATTGAGAACTTTAACTTCGATAGCAAATCTGGACAGTCAACGTGATTCTGGGCAATTTTCATCACGTAAGTCACATCACAGATGTTACGCTGAGTGTACAGATGGAGTTTTGCACAGTGATGCTCATAATTTTGTTTGGGGATTCGGAATTGGAACCTCAGTAAAACGAATAAACTTTTTCTGTTTTTTTTTCAATTTTAGCAATATATAAATCATAACATGGGTTCCATACCTGGGAAGCGTATTCGAGATGGTTCCTCACAAATGCGCAGTAGACAATTTTTATAGATTTTATTCTTTTGAGATTCTTACACGATCTCATAATAAAACCAAGTGACCTGAAAGCTTTGTTGACTATTGAATCAACGTATCGATCGAAGATCAGCTTATGTTATCCATTATGACACCCAAGTCCCTTATTTCAGTACACTTAGAAATACCTACATTTTTTTAGTAAATAGTTGGAATTGAAACATTGTGCTTACGAGTAAATGAAATTGTAAAACATTTGGACACATTTATGTCAAGTTTATTGACAGCACTGTAACTATCTAATCTTAACCGATCTTCTTGGAGGTTGTTCGAATCAAAAGTGTTATTGACCCTCCGGAACACCTTCATATCATCAGCAAATAAAAGGATGTTCGAGTTTTTAAAGCATTTAGAGATATCGTGAATAAAAATTATGAATAATAACGGCCCAAGCAGAGATCCTTGCGGCACCCCTGAACAAATTTCCACCCAAGATGAGGAAAATCCATTAAGCACAACTGCTGGAGACCTGTTCAATACATAGGATGAGAACCATCGAAGGAGGTCTCCTCTTATACCTACTAATTGAAGTTTATTTAATAACAAAACATGGTCTATGCGGTCAAACGCCTTGCTGTAGTCTGTATACACTGCATCGACTTGGTCATTACGGTCTAACTTGAGGGACAGGTAATCATTAAACAAAATAAGGTTGGAATCAGTAGATCTCTGTCTGAGAAAACCGTGTTGGTAGGGACAAAATACATGTTTAAGAGAGGCGTACACCTGATTGTACTTTGGCTATGAGACACAACATAGATATCGGGCGATAATTCTCTACTTTTAATGCCATTCTTATGTAATAGGTGTAACGAATGCAGATTTCCATAGGCGTGGCATCACTCCCTCGGATAGTGTATCCTTATTATTATATTTAAAAGCCTTAATTCAAAGCCTTGTTTTATTTCTTACAGGTAGTCTATTTAACTAACTATGCCACTGTTATCCCCTGGACAGAATAACGACGTATAATGTTTGATATAATTTGGGTCTCTTCAAGACAAGATTGAATAGGTTGTTCCTGGACCAGCGTGCTACACCCTCGATCTCGTCGACACTTACCATGAGGTGCGACTGAGGTCAATCGCTGGTCAGTCCTGTTTAAAAAAAAATGATACACTTACAAACGATGCCGTTGAGACAGTTCATCTGCACCAGCTTGCACATGCTGATGTTGACCAGCACGTCGCCCGTGCTGTCTATAGCGCACACCGTGCTGTACCTTTAAATAAATAAAACAATATATATATATCTATCTACCTACCTACCTACGCTAAGCTGCCTATATATATATAGGCTCCCACAAGGTGGACCGACGACCTAGTTAGAGTCGCGGGATACCGCTGGATGTGCAAGGCGCAGGATCGGTCTTCTTGGGTGGTTCTGGGGGAGGCCTATGTCCAGCAGTGGACGTCTTTCGGCTGACATGATGATGATGATGATGATGATATATATATATAACAGGACATTCTGACACAAATTGACTGAGCCCCACGGCGAAGGCTTAGGAGGAAGGCATAAAACACCCATGACTCGGGAACAAATATCTGTGCTCATCACACAAATAAATGCCTCTACTGGGATTTGAACCCAGGACCATCGGCTTCATAGGCAGGGTTACTACCCACTATAGGCCAGACCAGTCGGTCGTCGATCTTTAAAGTACACATTTATTTAATTACCAGCTGTGCCTGTCCATCCTTGTGGAATCAGGTCTGTGGTTTATGCCAGAAACGGTTGAGTGTTGTGATACCCTTTCTACTTTTTAGAGGTTGAGGTATAGAGGTTGAGTTTGTTTGACATTAACCTGCCCGGTGTTAAGTTTTCATAAAAACCCGTTCAACCGTTTTCACGTGACAGATGAACAGCGACAGAGCACGCAACCCATCGCGTCTCAACAATTGTTGTGTCCGACGCTCGACAGCCGCCACTGACGTCGGGGAGGCGCTAACGCGGCGCCGACGCCGTGCTGATGTTACTGCGACGTCGACGCCGCGCGGGCGTTGGTGAGGCGTCGACGTTCAGGAGACGCTAGACGTGGGGTGCCCTAAGCGGCCTACCTACTACATGACGTCATGTTTTTTTTAATCAATAGCTAACTCCGCGTTTAGACATGGTGGCTCGTCACTCGCCTCGCTATTCGTCGATACGTTCGACGAAACTTTGCCTATACAAAAACGCGATGCGACGGACGAGAGGAATAGCGAGACGTCGGCGTACACATGCGTGCTCGTTATTCGCTTCGCTACTCGTGCGAATGTGTGGCGGTAGCATAAGAAGCGACCTTCGCATGCATAGTGGTTAACTATATTTGAAGTGACTGCCGAGTCATGGTAATCCTAAATGTGCTAGCGCGATGTAGCATTCGCTTCGCTACGCAACAGCGCCATTTCGCGGTATGGTACTTCCACAAGTGACCCCTAGAGGCTGTACAATTTCTTTAATACAAATATTTTAGGTTTTTACCTAGTCATGGTAATCCTACAGGCGTTAGTGCGATTTAGCAATGGCTTTGTACGTAACAGCGCCATCTCGCGATATGTTTAAGGTACTCACCGTTGAAAGAGTGCTGGACAGCGCGAGCACTTTTCCCGCCACTCGATATCGGGCTTGTCCCTCCAGTAGGGGTCGTAGCCAACGTTGGGACCTCTCGAGATGCCCGTTATGTGGAGTGGTAGTTCTTCGTCTTCAATGGGATGCTTACTGTCAAATATTTTAGACAAACTCGATATTCGTCAATTTCGAACGATTTTCTCTGTCACTCTGACACCTTAGAGCACAAGTGTGTCGCTTAACTTAAAACTCAGGTAAATCCATTTTGCTCTAAGGTTGATTAGTATTCAGATTATTATACATTTTTTTAATAATAATACATAATCAACCTTAAAGCAGAATGGATTTACCCGAGTTTGAAGTTAAGCGACACAAGTAAAAGTTGCTCGAAATTATCGAACAATTCGAAGCACACCACATTCCTTAAATAAGGACGACGAAATTTTAAAGGACAAGATAATTTTTGACGCAATTAAGTATGGTGGTCGAAATGTAAAACTTGGGTTAAACAGGACTACCTATAAAGAATGTAAAACTTGGTTTTTTTATTATGAGAATAACTGATTTAACGGTTTTCCCCATATTAACCATTTAACGGGCATATTAAGCAAAATGTAACCTTGTCACTTTTAGTAAAGTTCAATTGATGGTGAGAAATAATTATATTCCCTTAAGCGTTAAATCTAATCCAGGTTGCAGCTACAGGCTTGAAAACGTCAATAAAAACAGAGTTTCAAAAATAAGTTTATCCTTTACCTCATCATACGGGACACGAATTTTTGCACGTAAACTGGATTCTCTATCCATCTTTCTGTTTTCTTGCTCTTGGTACCTTTTTGGGATCCGGTGTGCACTAGGCCTGAAAGGGTGCAGTCGCCGTCAGATGTGCGGCGTTAACAAATATCTGAACAGCGGCTCTATTGGCTATAGTTCAAGTTCAGATTGTGACCACCTCCACAACTCCGATATAAATGGCGACTATACATATATGTCGCAGGGAAATGGTCAAAACAGAGATTTGAACAAATCTCTACAGGGATATGATATGATCAAATCACGCAGGATGTTAAAATGGCGAATCTATTTCATCATTTCTCTAGAAAATTTCAGTAATTTCAGTAAATAGAAATTTCAGTAATATGGTGTACCGAACTATTTGACTACTTCGGATGCTACCAACTATATGACGCTGACTGTACATACATCATACATTTCAGCCGTATGCAGTCCACTGGTTGACATAGGCTACCCACAAATATGACTTGTATCATATTGGGGGTAGTTGCCATACACGCCACGCTTGGCAGGCGGGTTGACGACCGCAGTAGCTGTAGATTGAGTTTCGACGGACGCTGCTGCCCGTCCGTAGGATTTTTCTCTTTGTCGCCTCTTACGACACCCGCGGAAGGAGATGGGGTGGTGCTATTCTAGTCAGCCGGCATCATACGGCATGTTTCTAGCATAAACAGAGAAAAATACTTACAGACCACAATTAAAATAACAACTATATTGCTATGCATCGAATTAATACTGCACTTACTTATTCAGTTAGGCTGCATCTGATTTTCTGTTCAATTAATTTTTGCAATAAAACGTTGATAGTAAGCTGTGTTGAGCTGCGTCCTATTTTGCCAGGACTACACATTAGACAGCATTCGTTTGGTTTGCGATCTGTTTGATTTATATCGCTTAATGCGAGGCTTAATCATCATCATGTCAGCTGTAAGACGTCCATTGGTGAACATAGGCCTCCCTAAAATATGCCGTGTCATCTCGGAAGAGGTTTAACCTTTTGAACGCTTTTATCTCGCGTCAAAAAGTGTCGCGTACGCCAACATCTCGACTAGTGAAGAAGGAATTTTAAACCTTATGACACACACAGATAGACAGAAATAGAAAACATTTATTCAAGGCAATTTACAAAATAAATTAAAAAATAAAACTTATTTGACAAAACTGCCTCGAAATGGTTCCGACTCAGCATGATGCTAGCCCGGGCAGCCAGCGCTGGTCTTCCGTCGGGGCCATTAACGAGTGAGGCCACGAAGCGAACAGACTAACATCTAATACAGTCTTCTTAGCTCTCTCAGCCATGTCTGCCATAGCCACTTAAGAGTTTTTTTTTTTTTACTTTATTGCGCATAAGAAAAATCTTAAATTACAACAACTTCAAGTCAACCTTAAGGCCAAGAAGAGAATTTGTAGGTGGTGCTTACTTGGCGTGGTAGGCATATCACTTGAAAACGATAGGTTCTTGAAGTTTAAGGAATTAATTAGATGTGAAAAATCTTGAGCTATTACTTAGAATACTCTAGTCAGAAAAGTAAAAAATTGGGAGTGCTACATGACAGCTATACAAAATAATTTCTTATAAGAATGAGAAATGTTTTCCAGTAGTTTTCCGCAATATGGTGAGTTTATTTTCTGGTACAGCCATCAGATATATCGAGGCGGCCAAGGTATTCCAAAAATGAAATGAAAATTTATTCATAACAATTGTCATAGGTCACATCGATATACAATTAATATTATTCTTACTTATAATTAGTTATTTAACAATTATTAATTATCGCCTTGGCGATAGAGGCATTGCTAAGCTATTTATGACCACATCGGCTGCTCCGATATATCTGATGGTGACTGCATGCATTCGCGAGAGTAGCGGATGCCGGCAATCTGAACGCATCTCAACATCGTCTGAACATAGTCAACATCCGATTGGATTTGATCAAAATTTAAACCAAAAATAAAGGAACTAAATGCTTAATTCGGACCAAATTGCTAACAATTCCATTTTCAACTTTCAAAAAAAATCTGTTAAAAGGTTATAATAATTTGGCTTGAGTCAGAACGACATGTGTGTGTGTGTATTATGGAGAAGAACTTCGGATCGAGCATCGTGGAAGTCGAAGAGGCGTATGTCCAACAGTGGGCATGTATGCACTGAAGAAGCACTGTGTGTGCTTGAATAAAATCAGATTCATTCAAGAACACATTTTTTTGGAAAATATTAAACGCAATCGAGGCTAATAACAGATAAGACAGTTTCTGGCAACTAGTTTATTCCTAATTAACACTTACAAAAATACTTTATTAAGTAATAATTAACAATCAATATGCAATATACACTTGTACTGGTTAACCCTTTGACGGTTGACCGTCTATATTCAAACCTTCGAATTAAGTTTATTGCCTGTTACTTTTGTTTGCAGCAGGAAAGAGGGATGGAATGCTTGTCACAGCTTCTCTAAGAAAACAATTACTCTTATAAATTAAATCTAAGACTTGATTATGTAGCTTCAATTCACCATTACTACTTAGTTACTAACGGATAATTATATCGCACTAAGTGTCATGTTTCGTGGATGTTTGGTGTGTTTGGTGCCAGAGCTTACCCGAAACATGTCGCCTAGTGCGATATAATTACACATGATTTTATCCGTTTGTAACTAATTAGTAGTAACATGGCTCACAACAGTTTTAATCATATTAAAGTGTTGTGTTTAGAAGAAATGAGAATAGTAAACATCAAAAGTACAGTCAACCAATTTGATATATAGGCCACTTCGTTCCTTGTCAAAGTGAAAATCTATATAAGACGCAAAAGATCTCTTATTAACGTCACTGTGACAAGGTTCGAAGTGGCCTAGAAATCAAATTGGTTGTATTAATGATGATTTTGGAAATCGTGTCGCTTTTACAAAACAACATAGTTCAAAGGTTTATGTTGCTTTTGAAGCCGACTTACTAGGCCGTACAATTTAATAAGCCTTTGTTTTGAGGATTTCTGTTTATTAAGACTCTTCAACAAATAATAACTATTATTTAATAATACCTTACAGGAACTTTGCAATAATATCACAATCATAAAATATTTGCTTGTTAATTAAGGCCTACTACTTCTTATTGTAACAAAATATAACTTCGTCAAATAAATTTCAGTGAAATATTACTGATAACGAGCAATTAAATAACATTCTTAACTTTATGGAAATAATATTTCATTCCATTTATAGGACATTATTGAAAGCCTTGTTTATTCTCATGAAACTTATTACTTATTGGTAAATTCTAAATATACCACTAATAAAACGTGAGTTACTCGCTTCTATACAGTTAATGATTAAATCTCAAGGTAGTTTTTTGTTTAAAATATTACTTATAGCATCAACATTTTGAGGTCAGGTAGAACTGTACATTTATTTTTGTAATCTGTAAAAATTATACGTATTTAGTATTAGACTGAAATAAACTAAAAATATCAACAGTAATGTTTTTTATGGTCAGTGGAATTTTGAATTACTTTTGGAATTCATATTGGAATATTTTATGGAATCTAAAACCAAGTATTAAAATTTGTCGCATTTGGAATCTAGGCAGGCGAGTAGGTACTAGACGGAATCGTCCGCCTCATACTACGCCTGCGACTAGGACGAATACATTCATCCTAGTGCCAGTTTGATTATAAAAAACTGTAGTATTGCTATCAGCTTATGGAATCAGACAATTTACTCTCGGAATCTCAGCAAATCTTAACACGGGTCAGTTTCTCATCGTCAATGAATGTTCAATTATTTGGGGAATCTCAAGTTATTTTTGGAATCTTATCCAATCGTCACAGTAAATAGACGTATTTCAATACTACAACAATGATTAGATAACCTGATAGTATCATGGACATTAATAAACGTCAAGCCTGTACTTGCTAGCTGCGGCGCTCCCTGTCGGCAGTAATTACTGACTTAGTATTTCACCGTCAATAGAATCATGAATTATTTGTGGAATCTCAAGTTAATTTGAAATCTTGAATTATTTTTGGAATCTCAAGTTATTATTGGAATCTTAACTAAACGTACCTAATTTTAAAGTGAGGTATTTCAAGTGTAATACGTTTTTTAGATAATCCAACAGTGTTAAGGTGAACAGTCGTCAGGCCTGCACCACGTGGAAGCGGCGCTGCGAGTCGTCCTCGAGCTCGTAGTCCCGGGCGTAGAGGACGGCGCCGCCGGCGGCCAGCTGCTCGCCCAGGTTGAAGCCCTGCAGGTCGAACATCTCCACGGTCAGCTCGTCGTAGCCGCGGGCGCTGAGCATACAAAATGAGAACCAGAATTAGTTTTGCTTCATCATATCAGCCGTAAGTCGTTCACTGCTGTACGAAGTCGCGAGGAAAAGCTAGTACCTTATATAGTATAACTTTTTCCTCTGAAAATGTATTCGCAAATTTTAAGCTAACCTGATCGTTCACAATACAACTATTACTTAAAACGGGATAGTTACCTTGTATGTTAATTTACATTTCCGATATTTCGGCACTGAGGCAAGTAAGCGCCATCCTCACGTAATAACTGACCAATGACGTCAATCCCGTTTTAAGTAATACATTACATATATACATTTCAGTCGTATGCAGTCCACTGCTGGACATAGCTCCCCCCCAAATCTGACTTGTATCATCTTGGGGGGTAGTTGCCATAGTCGCCACGCTTGGCAGGCGGGTGGGCGTATGTAGTTGGTGTGGTTTGCTTATCTTTTTATCATCCACGGACGTCCACTGGTATGTCTATAGGGCGTACAGTATGGCTCTACAGGGAGCAATATCTTACCATGAGGTGTTAAAGGTGGAAGTCCCCACCGGTGGTTTACGCCTAATCCGTAAGCAGGGTCACTACCGGCAGTACTGACTAGGGTAGGAGCAGAGCAGAGGTTACTGTGCTGTCGTTACTAATGCTACTAGACATCCATTCATTTTTTGGACCCGGGTATTACAGAATACCACAGCCATTATAGCACTGCTACCAGGTATGTAGCGTTGTAATCCTGATGGTAAGGTTCTCAGAGCTCCAACCCCCCTTAAAGACCGGCAACACGCTTGTAACTCCCCTGGTGTCCATGGGCGAGGGTAATTGCCATCAGGCAATCCGTCTGTGCGTTTGCCGCCTGTCATTAAAAAAACTCGCATGACAGGGGCCTCCATAAGTTCACCCACATACTTTAAAACCAAAATGGTCGCGTACCCAACGGTTTCAGAGGAATTTCCTCCCGCGTACGCTAAGGTTGTGGAATGAGCTTCCTGCGGGGGTCGTCCCAAAGGACTACAGTATGGGGTTCTTCAAAAAGGGCGTAAATAGGTTTTTACGGGGTCGCCAACGCGTGAATGACGCCTCGGTATTGTAAACGTCCATAGGCTGCGGTGACCGCCTACCATCAAGCGGGCCGCATGCTTGTTTGCCACCTTTGCGGTATAAAAAAAGAGCAGAGCAGAGGTTACTGCGTCTGTCGTTACTAATGCTACTAGACCCACTCACATGACATGGGCCTCCATGGTGTGGTCCTGTGCCAGCTGGACCAGCCGCTGCTTGGCGCTGGCCCAGGTCTTGCTGTCCTCGCTGAGCTTGCTGACGCCGGCCAGCCGGCACAGCACGGCCTGCGCCGGAAGCACGGTGAAGCGCGCCTCCAGTTCCACTATCTCGTCCTCTTTCACGGACAACACGTTGCCGTAGTCTATGTACATCACCTGGAACGAGTCGAAGAGGGTCAGGTATATTTATTGCTGTCTTCATGACTAAGTATAAAAGTAAAATACAATACAACATACAGAAAACAATATAAAATACAAACATATTATCAGAGCCCGGAAAATCCATAGCAAAACAAAAGACTGTCGCAATCAAACTAGTGTTAGAAACATTTTTTATCGATATCGAGTTTATCCATGTCTTACGGAATACTAATTTTCTGAAGTGTCTATTATTTTCAATGAGGTTGATTAGTTCTTATCACCCGACTACGACCAAGCCAAAACGGAAGGGTTACAAGTTAATAAGAAATATAAGTAACGCAGATAATATAAGTTACGTTGCGTTTTAGATGAATTAACACATAAAACAAACCCTTAACTTACCACTTATTTTGCGTTTCGCGTGAATGATTATAAAATAATGTATATTGGTATAATTTTTTTGACAAAACTTACTCGATATCGATAAAAAAATGTTTTTATCACTAGTTTGATTGCGACAGTCTTTGGTTTTGCTATGGATTTTCCGGGCTCTGCATATTATAAAAAACTTAACTTGGTGCCTAAAAACCTAGGGTGCCGCCGGCAATGGGGCAGGGCCCAGACTGCCAGTGGTTAGAGCTGCAGATAGAGGAACCGCCGGATTATGCGGTCTGCGTCCAGGATCTGACCCTTGATCCAACCACAACCACGTAGCGAGTCTCTCAAGATGTCGGTCGAACTATTAATTTTATTATTATCATAGTAGTTAAATGTACACAGTCCAATACGAAATTGACAGTTTTCACTTTTAAGAAACGTCAAATGTCAAACAAGGAAATGTCGCCCTCATGTAGGATGGACTTTGAGGAACAAAGGCATTGTCCGTATGAATATTTAAGATTCTTGTTTGACACTATTATACAAAAGGTGATAATGGTGATGTGCGTGTGCTCGGAGTGCCAGTCATGTCCTGTGGATGAGTTACCTCGACGTTTTGGTCGGGCGGCGTGGCGCCGATGACCCTCGCGCGGTACCACTGGCCGTCGCGGTACTTGGCCGCCACCAGCTCGCCCGGCGCCGGCGCCATCTAGGAAACAGTGGACAACTCAGTTAAGGATATGGATTGAAAAATAATGCGTGTCAGAGTCTGAATGGGAAAAGAACATGGTTTATTTTTGGATGTTTTGAAGTAAAAGCATCAACATATTCAAAATTAAATGGAATAAATTATAATTTAATTACTTATTTTTTGTAAATTGTTTGATTGATCATATCCTTTAGATATTTGATCAAATATCTGTTTGGATCTACCCTATCCTACGTCATAGATACTAACGGCTCGGCCACGACGATGTGCGACTTGCGGCGCGCCAAGCGTTTTATCTGTTCATTGCGCGGTCGAGACGCGCAAAGCACTGCGGTTAGTTGGGATCACACGCAATGAACAGATAAAACGCTTGCCGCACCGCAATTCGCGCAAGGTCTCGTGGCCGGGCCGTAATGGTTTTATTTTGTACCATTCATTTTAATAGTACAGGAGTGGTACGAAAATTTGTAGGCGAGGGTCAAAATAATTCCCACAGAAGCGGAGTTTGTTTTTTTTAGTTCTTTGTATGCATCTATTTGACATACTAAAAATATAGAAAAATACATGTGTGCAAAATGTGATTTTCCACACGGCAAAGATTTGAAAAACTGAGAATTCTCTATATAAAACTCATATTTTGTGTGGTCTCAAATTACAGGAAATTACAAACTAAAAACTATAATGAGGTTAATTTTATAATATAAACGTAAATAAAAAAGTGGTAAATAAAAATAAAAAAACATTTTTCAAGCAAATTTTTTTTTCTTTAAATTGAAATTTAAAATTTACCTAGGTATATAGACTATACACATCAATATACGTTATAAAAATAATGGCATGTTTAAGACATGAATATTTCTAATTATACTTATATTATACAAAACATATAAGCTGTATTTTAATTAGCACGAGAAAATATAGACCTCACCCATAGACTGCCACATGGAGCAATCTTCAATATAATGTAGTCATTGCTGACTACCAGCGTTAGGTTAGCGTTTGTGGATGTCCGATATTGCGCTTTCCTAGACGTAGTCGCCACGAGGACTTTTCTGCCTTAACGGCCATCGACTCTCCGATTTACGTGGCCTTCCCATTGCCACATCAGCAATATATGTGTGAAAAATGCGTTCTTTTGCCCCACAAAAATTGTATCTTCGATAATTCATAAAAATTATTAAAAATCGTGTGTGGCATCGAATTACAGGAAAATTAATGGTAAAAAAGGTTATGACGTTAATTTCTAAAATAAAAATTAAATAACCAGATGGTAGAAGATTAAAAATAAGCTTGTGCAGTGTTCAATATGTTATATCATCATCAATATTTAAGAATGTTGGTGGAGTCTACTTTTCCCTCTGCTAGCCTTATAACAACAGCCTTCTTCTTTACGTGTCTGAGATATGCATATCTTGGCCTTCCTCGGTCTGTCATCCTCTCGATCTTGGTCTCCAAAATTTTAAAATAAAAGGTCTTATACCTCATCAGATGCCCTATCTATGTCTCACCTTTTATCTGTAATAAACAAATTTTGCAAGACATCTCCAATAGTCATGATTTCTGTCCAGCATTTGTTTTGAGGTTTTTGGTAATAACAAAATTATTGTATTATTGTTAACTTTTACAGTGTCTGCTGTAACTTGTTAGTATTCTCTGCAAATGGCGCAATGTCGTCTGCTAATCTTGTCAATTAAATTAAATTTCACAATTAACGTGTTCTTCATATTTAAACTTATATGCTGTTTTAAAATAGGAATTCCGCCATCTTCTGCAGCTTTACCATTTGGAATATTCGACATGGCTTTCAAAAACTCTTCTTCAAGTATTATTTTCCAATCTATTACCTATTTTACTAACTATGTATACCTATCTTACTACCTATTCTATCATCTCTAGTCTATTAGCTGTTCATCTTCCATATAATCTTCATCGAACTCGACAGGACTTATAAAGTTCTTCCATGTATCTTTTCCAATTGTTTAATGTTATTTGCTAATCTAATAATCTTAAATCACAGAGCAATAGAGAACATTTAAAACATTCTATGCCATATGTCGTCACATATAATATCTGCCACTACAACATTACTCATTTGTATACGGTTTACGGGAGTATCGACCATATTTATTATGAATATATTAATTAAAAATTCTGGTGTAGGGCTTAATTGACATATTGAGCAGTTGTTTTTTTCCAACCCCCCTTCAAAGGCTTTCTCATAGTCCACAAACGCCAAGCATAGTGGCTGATTACATCGTGGTTCGATCGAGACATGGGCTGTATTGCTTCAGCGATCCCCGATATTCAGGACCAGAGCTCTGAGCCAATCCAGCCGCACCGAGGTGTAAGACAGGAAGATGTCATTCTCCGAACCTGTTTGCTGCACTGGAAGATGCCTTTAAGGTACTGGATCAATGTTAACAGCGAACACCTCACTCACCTTCGGTTCCTAGACTATGTCATTGTCATGTCTGAGCACTTCAGGACCTTAGTAGAGTTTCAGAACAGGTAGGGCTGAAAGTTAACATAATAGAAGCATCAAATATGTCCTTGTCGCCATGTATACGATATCGGTTGGGAACGTTGCTGTCGAAGTTGTTGACGAATATTTGTATCTGGGACATGTAGTCCAGTTAGGCAAATTAAACTTCGAAAAGGCAATATCAAACTCGGCTGTGGAGCATTAAGGAAGACTGACCGTGAAGGTAGCGTGCACTGGAAAGACCTATCGCTCGGACTATCGCCACGTAGATGCAGTTCAATGATGTTCCGTAAAAAAAAGACAGAAAAACCGCCATGGCTCGTAGAATTGCACTGTTGAAGTGGCAGTGGTGGTCGATGGCCGTTAGGACAGAAAAGTCCTAGTATAGTGGCGACTACATCTAGGAAAGCGCAATATCGGACATCCACAAACGCTAAACTAACGCCGGTCAGTGGCCGCAGTATGTTGAAGATTGCTCCATGTGGCAGTCTATGGAGGAGCTCTATATTTTGTCGTGTTAATTAAAAGTCTATTTTTTGTATTATTTAAGTATAATAGGAAATATTCATGTATTAAACATGCTTTTCTTTTTGTAACGTATATTGATGTGTATATAGTCTATAAATAGGTTACCTAAGTTTCATTATAAATTTTAACAAAAAAAAATTTTTTGCTTGAAAAATCTTTTTTTTGTAGTCTCCACTTTTTAATTTACGTTTATTTTATAAAATTAACCTCATAACCTTTTTTTGTGTGTAATTTCCTGTAATTTGAGACCATACAAAATTTGGGTTTTATATGGGGAATTTTCAATTTTTCAAATCTATGCCGTGTGGAAAATCGCATTTTGCACCCATATATTTTTCTATATTTTTAGTATGTCAAAAAGATACACACAAAGAACTAAAAACACCAAACTCCGGTTCTGTGGCAATTATTTTGACCCCAAACGCTATATCTCCTCTACTATAAATAGATTTTCAGTAGTTAAATGTAGTATGCATCTTGTATTGTTACTCATTTTCCTCACGTTGTCCCGGCATTTTGCCACGGCCCATAGGAGTCTGTGGTGTCCGCTTGGCAACTAATCCCAGGATTTGGCGCAGGCACTAGTTTTGCGAAAGCGACTGTTATAGACCTTCCAACTCAGAGGGTAAACTAGACCATATTGGGATTATTCCGGTTTCCTCGCTATGTTTTCCTACACCGAAAAGCGACTGGTAAATATCAAATTCGAAACGCTCATTGGTACAAGGCGGGGTTTGAACCTGCGAACTACGGATTGCAAGCACGCTCTTACCGCTAGGCCACCAGCGCTCTCGTAGTATAGCTTGGCCGTTTTGAATATAACCGCGCAGCTCTGACGAAAAGGCACCCTTAATCAGTAATTTATTGCTGTCATAGGTACACAAGATATTATAACACAAAGAAGTTCAGCTATGAACAATTTGTAAATCTAAGTTACTAACTAAACAAAAGTAATTATACAGACATCGGATTCCGTGGGGCGAAACTTCTTGACAGCTAGGGACTTCCTATATCGATAAACTCATTTATCGATACTAGTTCTATATACAAGTGACCGCCCCCAATTGTGTGTGTTTTTCGTAACTATTGTTCTGAAGACCAGTATGAAATTCAAATACCATTGATCACTTTATGAAATTTTGCTATGCTCCTATAACCTCCACAGAAATTAAAGTCTTTTAGCCACCTGAAATGGATTTTTCAGCCAAGACGGAGACGCTTAACGCCAGAAAATATGGAAAAAATTCTGGTGGTTTACTTTAACAATAATAGATTGGACAGTCATGAAGAAATAAATTGTGACGAGTAAACTTTAAAAACGTTTTCAAAAAAGAAGAAGAAAATTGAGTTCTTATTTTATTATATAATTATTACTCTTTTAATAAAAAAATATAAGCAAACCTTTATGTGATCACTAGTATTTAGAACTAGTATCGATAAATGAGTTTATCGATATAGGAAGTCCCTGGCTGTCAAGAAGTTTCGCCCCACGGAATCCGATGTCTGGTAATTAAGTAGGTTATATCCTGAATCCTGCGTTCAAATTGTTTCACCGACCCGAGCCAAGGTCTTAAAAGTATATGATGATGATGACTAACGTACCTTCAGGGGTTTGAAGGCGGCGCGGGCGGCGGGGCTGTTCATGTCACGGATCAGCGCCGCCAGCGTCGTCGGCGGCAGCACCAGCCCGAAGCTGGACAGCTCTTCTGCGACAAGCAAAGACGTTGAGAACCACGGCATATCGCGTCGGAGCAGCTGTGCCCCAGGCGACATAGACCCGGGTATGTCCTTAGACTACGTCCAACAATGAGAGGTAGGGCACAGCGAAGTACCATCACGCTTGAGTCTGGAGAAACCCAACTGGGGAAGTACCTCCTTACAGAAGACCACAGCCATAATAGCGCTGCTACCTTTCAGGTATATAGTGTTGTGTTCCTGGTGGTAAGGTTCAACAACTTTTAGGGTAGGCAATGCGCATGTGAATTCTCTGGAGTTGCAGGCGTCCATAGGCTACGGTAACTGCATACGATCAGATGGGCCGTATGCTTGTTTGCCACCGTCGTTGTATAAAAAAATAGACCCAGGGTTACCATATGGCGGACCGCGGTCTGTAACCGGATTGCCAGTTTTGTGCGGACCCTGATCCATGCCTGATGAACATCTCCGAATGACAATATAGCGTGCACTAACTTTTCAAACTACAGCTAAATAGTTCCATGTTACAGCTGTACCTTAGGATTTAGGGACAATACCCAGAAAGGAAGCCTTCTTGAGCTTACCGTGAGACTCAGTCAGTTTGTGTAAGAATGTCGTGTAATTACTTTTTATTATGCAGAAAACGTCTGCTAGCGAATATCTTCGATATTTAAATCGATAGAAAAATAGAAAAAATTGACTCGCAGCGGGACTCGAATTTATTTCTTTATGGGGTAGCACATTGTTATCGATGAATTCTCAATGTAAATTGAGACTTCGATGCCGTTAAGTGTTCAATACGCTGACGGTAGATGTCACCCATGATGACGTACCACGAAGGATAGGATAGAAAAATTTGACAGGTCTAAGCGGTACTCGGATAGCACAATTGGTAGTGCACTGGGTTAGTGATCCAGTGGTTCTGGGTTCGAGTCCCGCTTCGAGTCAAATTTTTCTATTTTTCTTTCGATTTAAATATCGAAAATGTCCTGTAATTTTTATTTATTGAATACTCGGGGTATTGTACCAAGGGAAGCGGATCGCAGTGAGTGATACACCCTCACTCTGGTGTGTCCTGACTTGGCTTGAAAATGGGTAACAGGGCTTACCCGCAATATGTCGCCTCTGTAATATAATTATAATTACACATGAGTTTATCCGTTTGTAATTAACCGATTCAGTGCGGATGGCACGACAGGCGAGTCATCAATGTTTTTAACGTGTGGCGTATGACACGAGAGGAGTGTCATCATATTCTATAGCGTAAGGCACGCCTGCCGCGTCATGAAATAATTGTTCGCCACAAACAAAAGTTTTTGAAAATGGAAGACGCAACGAATCGGTTAAGTAGAAATATTTTTTTATCGTTTTCACGGATAGCTGTTAGAATAGTAGACTGACCTCTGGGCGCGTCCTGCTGGAATATGACGTAGAGGCGGTCGAAGTGGCACACGCAGGTGACCACCACCTTGTGCCACGAGCCGGGCGGCGGCAGCGCGGGCGAGCGGCACTTGGCGGTCGGCACGCGGTCCAGCGTCCAGCCGTCTGCGGCGCGGTACACGTTATTGTACATGTAATACCTTACTTCCGGCCTCTGTAGTAATGTACAGTCAGTAGCAGAAGTGGCTAAGCGTTTCAGGTGTTCAAAATGAGGTCAAAACATCTCTATTTCCAAGAGAATAAGGGCGCGTGTAGGTCATTTTGAACACTTCAAACGCTTAGCCACTTTTGCTGCTGACTGTACATTACTACAGAGGCCGGGAAGTAAGGGGTTGAATGTTACGAGGACGACAACCCCTTTTCACGCCGAGGTATGTATAGTGCTTTCCTCAAACATGCAATAGGTACCATAGTTAAAAACTTCAAGTAAAAAAGGTAAAATTTTGTATTTTTTTTGGTAAAATTGATTATTGTTTTTAATAGGCGTAGTAACAGAATGTCACAAACTACCAATATTTTTTTAATGGCCAATCTCCAAGAATTTGTGTCACAAATTTATGTGAAATGACAGCTAAAAAAGAGGACTAGCCAAACCTGCAACCACATACTTTCAAGCCAGGAACAAAATGTCAACATTGTAGTGCACATTTCAGAATAGTACATTTCGATACTAGTGAAAAAAAAATTTTTTTCGACGAGGGTGAACGTTGGAGCCCGAGTGAAACAAGGGTGACAATCACCCGAGTCTTAAAGAAGTTTTTACACGAGTATCGAACCTAATTTTTCATAGCAAGTGCCTTAAAAAGCGAAAAGTGCACTTTTTACGCACTAGTTAGGAAAAATATTTCAGTACATCCTTACACAAATTGACTGAACCCTGCGCTAAGCTCGAGAAGACTTGTTGTGTGTACTCAGACAACAATATATATATAATATACAAATACTTAAATACATAAACACACCAATGACTATGGAACAAATATCAGTGCTCATCACACAAATAAATGCTCGTATTCGGATTTGAACCCAGGACCCAGGGTCACTACCCACTAGAACAGACCTGTGGTCTCGGACGGTCCTAAGTTCGGATATTAGTTCCTGAGTCATGGGTGTTTTCTATATATTACGTATGTCGTTGGCTGAGTACGTACAACACAAGCCTTCTTGAGCTTACCGTGGGGCTCTGTCAATTTGTGTAATGGCTGTCCTGTAATATATTTACACAAACTCATAGGTATTTCTTATTTTTCTTTTCTCTTTACTCACTATATAATAGTTTTTAATCATTGTAGTACATTAGGTAAAAAAAACTCTGTTCAGGTACTTTCCTCGGAGGAATCACTGACTCCCGAGTCACAGGCTCGTTGAACTGTCTCAACCCCTAATACTTAAGTTTTCTGAAGATGTAACGTCAACTTGTCATTGTTATATTTTTATTAGGTTTTAAGTCAATACAGTTTTTTTTTATTTACTTGTTTTTGAACCGAAGGAAATGGGTTCTAACTGACTTTGGTCTGGCATCCAGTGATGTGAAATATTTTAAAGAAGTACTATTTACGTACCTGGATGTTTCATGACATGGCGTTTCTTGCATCGTGAGCCTTTGAAGCAAGTTTTCTCCGACCCCCCTTTGTAGTGCTTGCAAATGTCGTGCTCGTCTCGATTATTGTAGCCCTGAAACAATCAGTACACTCGCCATCAGTGGTCCCTTCGAGCGGTGGAACTTACTGCGATCGCCAACCCGCCTGCCAAGCGTGGAAAATAAACAGTCCCACCATATTGGCAAATAAATAGGTAATCAAATAAGTAACATTAAACACAGATAAAATAATTTACAGATACAGAGGAATTAATTTCCTAATAATTATTAAATCTAAATACGAACTAAAAAAAAAGGAAAAACTAAAAATCTAATTCTAAAGTTGGCCCCTGTGGCATGGTACCGAGGATGCTGGCAGTGTATCCTCGCTGAACTGCTATGCCTATGCGTTGAGCGAGGAATCTGTCAGCTCTTTTGTCACCGGTGACATCAACCAGCCGTTTAGCCAACTGTCATTAACATTCATATATTAGCTTTGAGATAAATACTAAGTATAAGCCGTGAGTGAATGACCGAAGCGGAGCGATAAGCGAAACGTAGCGTCTAGCTACCAAGGGATATCGTGCGCGGCCGCCCCAATAACTTTCCATATGTTTATACTGGACGTCGCACGCCACACGCGATCAACTGAAGCGTCCACTCAGGGTGTTTTAGACGGTTTAAAACTATGACTAACCGATACGGCTTCAACTGGGTTGTCGTACTCGGGACCGCTGTAGTACTCGCCCGACGCTCGCAGCTCTGGAGGCCCGTGCACGGGTGTAGTAGGCGGTTCTGCTTTGGCTGGCTTGTCCACTGACAACAGGGAAAGTTCAACAAACCAACCATTGACTTGATATGAAGTCAGGACATTTCGTGCCCACAAGGCGCTTGATATCAAGCCGAGGTTACATACGTACAATCAGCAGCAGAAGTGGCTAAGCTGTTGAGGTGTTAAAAATGATGTCAACACATCTCTATTGTCTAGAAAATAAGAGCGCGTGTAGGTCATTTTGGACACTTCACCTGCTCAGCCACTTTTGCTGCTGACTGTACTGAGAGGTAAGATTTATTTTAACTGTGTGCATAAACCTTTGCACACGTCTGATATTTCTTAACCTGCCGGCGAAAAGGTAATGCTTTTCCTCTCGCGTTAAAATACGTAATGAAAACCGAATATAAAATACATTTGTCAGCAGAGTTGTGTTAAGGATTTTAGTCTAGCCAGTAGACCTAGCACAAGAGGGGAACCCCTCTTGGCGTCCGAGACGTGATTTGAACCCGCATCTCCAGCTATCGCTGCTGACGCCTTAACCAATTGGACTATTCGAACACAGCGGAACCGAATTTTCTTAAGTATATGTAATTTATTTAAATTTTAACGACATTTTTTAAAAGGCATCATATGCTTACTGTACTGTCATTAAAATATAATGAGTATAATGTTAGTCTTTTACTTACAAGCGGCGGCCAATCCTTCTTGCACTAGCAATTCGTTTAGGGTATTCTCTTCATCCAAAAACAAATATACACCGAGGGATTCTGATGAGCTGAAATCAGAGACATACGTAATGCTTAGAAAAAAGGAACATTGCAAAATATATTGAAATCTAAAGAATAATAGAAAAATTTGGCTCGCAATATCTTTGATATACTAGCAGACGTTTCTGCTTAATATAAAAACAATTGCAAAATATGTGTCAGTATCAGACGATTCTCCTTAATAAAACAAAATACACACATAGTTAAGTGTAGGTACACACAATTATAGGAAAACCCGTTTTAAGACAGATAGCAAAACTGCATTATATTCGTTGTCCCGGCATTTTGTCACGGCTCATGGGACCCTGGTGTCCGCTACTAGTTAGTAGCGGACACCTAATGGCGACAGAGCGGACACCTAATGGCGACAGAGCGGACACCTAATGGCGACTAAGTGGCAACTAAGGAAGGAGGGTAAACTAGGCCCTATTGGGATTAGTCCGGTTGCCTCACGATGTTTTCCTTCACCGAAAAGCGACTGGTAAATGTCAAAAATGATATTTCGTACGTAAATTCCAAACAACTTATTGGTACAAGCCGGGGTTTGAACCTGGTTTTGTCGCACGCTCTTACTGCTAGGCCACCAGCATTTTGTTTACAAATTATACTTACTTGTCGTCTATCTTCATAGTAAAAGGCTTTCCCAAGTACTGCTTAAGAAATTCCTCCCCTTCCTCTGTTTTGGTGCTCAAAAACTCCACCTGTAAAAACATTAACCTCTTATTTCCTGCTGCTACTTATTTTTAGGGTTCCGTATATTAAAAGGAAGAAACGGAACTCGTGTAGGATTACTTTGTTTATCTGTCAAATCAAGTGTGTGAAATCAAGGGAATCAAAATGTATAGGGTATAGGTGAAAAACTTAGCTACAGCACCTGCCTATGTAGGTAACGTGTGTGTACACGCATGTCGGCGTTCTATATTGAAATTTCGACGTAAGTTCCATATTAATTACTTGCACAACTACATAGACGTGGTCCTTCAGTTATGTTTTTCACTTATACTTTCTGTTGTCTTACTCGTACGACTATGAAGTTTGATAAGGGCATTACAAGATCTAGTTATCTACAGATAGTTGGAGATCCGGTCCTATAGTAAACGCACATTCGTCCATATAAAAAAAAACAATTAGCCGGACTATTTATAGACTTACGTCCGCTAGATGGCAGCAGTAGGCGAATGGCGGAGCGTTACAGAAGTTGGGAACCAGCGGCTGTATGCAGCTCGCTGTTACCGGCCTCTGTTCACCGGTGTCCACGAGAAACACCTCCTCCTTGGTGGTGCTACCCTGGTACATAAATGTTAATAATTTAATAAAAACACGATGAGAGCCTTAGGTCTATATTTTCAAGTATTAAGTGTGCATAGCTATGTTCTTGTCACCGTTGTCAAGGTCTTGTCACAGTTGTCAAGGTCGTGTCAACGTTGACAAGGTCGTGTCACAGATGTCAAGGTCGTATCACCGGTGTCAAGGTCTTGTCACCGTTGTCAAGGTCGCGTCACCGTTGTCAGGGTTTTTAATAAATTGATAAGACTGACTTACGAAAGTTTAAAAAAAATCAAATGTTTCATAAAAAAATATTTTCATTTATATTAAATAAATATTTTGAAATATTTAAACGTTAGTATTTTTTCCACAGTTGCATTTTAATCACAAGAGTGCAAAGTAAGTACTAATTGAGTGTTTTTGCTGTTAGCTGGTTAAATTTTTTAAATAATGAATGATGTATAACAATTTGGGTTCAATATCAGGCCCCAACTTATTTTTCCAGAGCATGGAGATATAATGCTGTCCTTTTCATTCTCAGGTACAGTCAAGTAACAACTTGGCGCTGACAATGTATGTAAAATATTTCCCATTGCTATTATGGCGGCTAAATAAAGTCTTACGATATCTGAGTGAATTATATCGACATTATCGTATTTTTAAACTCATGTCTAACTTAAAAAAAAAACCTGGGATGAATATATTTTTTTATCTTAATATTTCGAAATTGAAATACAGACATATACTTAAGAAAAATCGACGAGGACCTCCGGCGTTCGAGACGGGATTTGAACCCGCATCTCCAGCTATCGCGGCTGACGCCTTAACCAATTGATTAAGCTTAACCCCTGTTAATTCCGTTGAGTTCAAATGCTTGACACGGATCCGTGCCTAAAGCATACGAAGGGTTAATATTAGGTTTACACAAGTGCATGCACCTCTGTGGCCCTGATGAACATGGCCCGGAAGTAGCCCAGGGTATCCTCTTCATCATAATACACGCAGCAAGTGAAGTTTGGCAGCTCGTCGAGATTCAGAGACACCCGGTTCTTCTTTTGGGAGTAGTATGATGTCATTTCTTCGAGTAGACTGTAATTATAAAGATGCGATATCAAATATAGAAGTTTCACCTCAGCTCGGAAACGCATCTTATATTATTTAAAAATAGTTAGCTAAACTGAATTTTATTCACAAGAGAGCAAAATAATTTCATGCAAATCTGGAGTGTTGTTTTTGATATTTTGATGTAATAATTTTCAATTTGATTTTTCATATTTTGAACGTTAGTATTTGAGGTGAAAAATTTAGTGTTTCACTCAGAAGCATATTTTGTGCCTTAAAACCCACTCAACGCCCAAGATTCCACTTTTTGAACCACTCGCCAGCTCGGGTCTCAATATTAGCACTAGAGGGCAAACACTAACTTTGCTCCCTTGTAAAACAAATAACAAATAAGTATTGATAAAACCAATTTTAAAATAAAAACATTACCGAGTCTGTATAGAGAATTGTGTCACTGCCAGTTCAGTAGTTAATAGTTTCAAGTAACATCTACTGTGTGGAGGTCTAATACGGGCGAAGAATTAAACCAGACATAGGATTTACCAGTATAATCATTAACCAAAAGGTTTTTCTTTAATTATACCTATTATACACATGTAATTAATTTTTGTAAAATTTCTGAGCAGTAATGTACTGCGAACATTACGCGATATAAGCTTTTGAAACTAACTGTCAACGAGTGTTTAACTCGAGTGTGTTGCATTACATTGCGGGCCGAATTTTATAATATGGATAAAATTTTAATCGCACTTCTAAGTAAAAGTTATCTAAATATATTTCTTATGTCCTATTCTACCCTCCGTTAAGAGATTCCCCGTATAAGACTTCCACACTGTATATGTGGTAGTTCACATGGAAAGATTATGGCGTTTGGCGCCTACGCTATTGTTAATGACGCTTCAATACTAATGTGACACTTTGCGACGTAAGCGCCATAAGGTACCTTTCCATGTAGATTACCACATATGTCTACGTACTTGAAGGCTTCAGTCTGCTCCACAACGATCCAGAAAGTGGAGCCGTCGACGGACAATATCGCGGCTTCATAGGCCGTGTCTGTGTCGAGAATCGTCTGTTGTGGCAGGTTTACCATTGCTTTAGGATCTGAAATCAACATATTCACACTTACACAACTAGGAACACTTAAAAAAAAAAAACTTTTTTGAATTGCTACACTCCTTGTCCTGCCTTTTTCTAAAATATATGACCTCTGTTGGAACCATATGGTTTTAAAGCTCTTTTCTACCTAATAATGTTAAAAAATAAATGGATGAAAAATAAAAAAAAGTTTTTCTAAATTGTAATGTTAAAAAGTAAATGGATGAAAGATTAAATAATATTCGCGTCATTCCTGTGGTTTTGACCAAACTTAAAGGTTTAAATCTCTACTTTTTTTTTATACAAGACTGACCAGCGTTTGACCTCAGTCGCACCTGATGGTAAGTGACGACGAGGTCGAGGGTGTAGTACGCTGGTTCAGTAACAGCCTGTTCACTCTTGCCTTGAAAATACCCTAATATATCTTTCCGGGAATACAGACGAAGGGAGTGAATGCCATTCCTTAGCAGTCCGCAATAGGAAGGTAGAAGCGAATCGCTTCGTGCGAATGAATGGAATATTCACAACGTAAGGATGAAACCGCTCCCCTCGCCTGGACGTCCGGCTTTCTAATACTCTAATGCTACACCATGACATGTTCTATTTTAATTAGAAGCATAACGTAACTAATATACACACAAGCTGTTTAAGAAGACAGATTTAAAAAAAAAGGTACAATATAACGATGGCAGTTGGGAGCACAAACAGTTACACTTGAACAATGTTTGGCACTAGGTTGGTGTCGTGCAAGTTTGTCGTGCCAAGAGTCGCTAATTACTTCGGCGATAGATGTCTTAATAAACGCCTACCCTGTATACTCAGCAACCTGCCCACTGACACCCGGCAGGAAGCCAATAAAGTGAAGTATGGTAAAAAGCTGCTAGTTACCTTTTAAACTGTATAGAGTAAACTCAGAGCCCTTTGATGTAGATGTTATATTATATATGTATATTATTATGAGAGAGTAGAGACTGCATCATCCCACAGTCATACAAGGATATAATGTTTTTGGGCCAAATATTAATATGTATATCATACCGGTCGCGGGTGTCGTAAGAGGCGACAAAGGGAAAAAATCGATGCATGGGCAACAGCATCCGTCGAAATCCAATCTAGAGCTATACTGCGATCGCCAACCCGCTTATGGCAACTAGCACCGAAGATGATACAGCAGTGAACGACTTACGGCTGAAAATGATGTAGATATCATACTAACCTGCTATGTTTAGATCCTGTACCTCCTCAGCCACACACTGTACCTCTTTCTCCACGGTATTGTGACCCACACTTTCACTAGAGCATGAAGTGCTGGAGAATGCTATGAGCAGTTGCTCGGCCTTCGGTCTCCTTTTGAATGTGCGCTTCTCTGTTAGACATGTATTTATAAGTTTTGTTATTCTAGTTGTGTGATTTTTATATAATAATAAAAAACACAAAAGTCTTTTAAGGGAATTTAAGGTTTATAGTAGTTTATAGGAGGCTTTTACCCAGATGGGGTCACAATAGTGAAATGAAAACAATACCATTAGACACAATATCAACAAAACACTATGTAGAATCAATTGAGCTCTAATAATAAATAAAAGAAACTAAGAACAAATCAAATTATTTTTTATGAAATATTTTGATTTGCTTTGATTTTTAAGTAGTAATTAGTTAAGGCGTCAGCCGCGATAGCTGGAGATGCGGGTTCGAATCCCTTCTCGAACACCAGAGGTCCTCGTCGTTTTTACTTAAGTATATGTTATCTATTTCAAGTTTTAATAAATAAAAGGTTTATAGTAAGATCAAATATTTCTTTATAACAGTTATTTAATTTATTAATAACAACAGAATATGGAAGATATTATATTCCTGTCCTTTTTAGATAAAACATTTAAAAATATAATCTATAGTTGTATGAAAATACTACCTACTACTTAAAAAACAATTCATAATTAAAACTAACAATAAAATGCAATTAAAACTAACATAACTAAAAAAGACCCCTGCAGCATCGTACTGAAGATGCTGGCAGCATTTCCTTGCTGAATCGTGAGACTGACACATATTTCCCCACTTTGGCCTTATCTACATATAATCATAAATGAAGACACTTGGGGCCTATTTCTCAAACACTTGTAACTTGTGATACAAGCGGAAGTTTTTTTTTGACACCTGTTGTTAAAAAGCAAGTCCTGCTTGTATTACAAGAAACAGGTGTTCAAGAAATGGGCCTCTGATTACACTATAAACTGATAAATTATAGTGCTGAAGTAGATAAAAAATACACCCATCATACAAGTAATATCTATTTGCTTGCCTAATAAACAAACCCCCCAGCCAGAAACAGCACAAGACTGGGAGTTGTGGAGGTCCACCTAATAGGCCTTTGCCCAGCAGTGGGCATGATTAACAGGCTAATATATAAAATAAACCAATAAATGTATAAAGTGTACAAACTAACTCACCATTTTCTGCTGGACACATGTTAGCACAAGCCGTGGAAGTGGTTGGAGTAGACTCACTGAGCACATCCATCAGGTTGGTGGGAGTCATCACGGGGTAGTTCTTGTATGAGTTGTCATGTACAGGGGCTACCTCTATGCTTTCATTTTTCTCTGTTGATCATGATCATAGTGACAATATAAATAATTAACAAATAAAAGGTTGTATAATAAATAAATACATATTACAAGGACTCATTTCACAGACTGACTAATCCCACAGTAAGCACAAACAAGCCTTGCCTAGCGTCAACGGCAAGCTCACCAGGACACTCCTCTATCTAAACAAAACCAAGTTAAGAATGGTAACTAGTGTCATAACAGGTCATGGACCATTTAACAAGCATCTATTCAACTTAGGTGTTACAGACAGTCCCCTATGCCGAGGATGCTTGGAGACAGAAGAGACGGCCGCTCACATGGTGCTGGAGTGCAGGGAAGTGGCTACACACAGGGCAAAATATCTCGGTACCCCGAGTAATCTCCACGAGGTACTACGAGACTACTGGTTGGATTCCTCGAGGAGTTGGGCTGGCTGAGCTAACCGGCCTCCCATCACGCAAAATAGGCGCCCAGTCGTCGAGTTGCGGAAACCCGCCCGTATCACAATTACAATTACAATTACAAGCACAAGAAGGCTTGTGTTGTGGGAACTCAGCCAATAATATAATATAATATACAAATACATAGAAAACACATGACTCTGGAATAAATACCTAGACTCATTTCTCAAATAAATTCCCTTACTGAGAATTGAACTCAGTACCTGCCGCTTCATACCCAGGCAGGGTCAACCCACTAAGCCAGATTGGTTATCAAAGTCTAATTAATTTAGATGGTATTTTTTTTTGTGTCTTTCACTATAAATACCTACATACAACACAGCAAAAGAATTGAAATAAAAAAAGATCACAAAATGAATGCACAAGTCAGTATACAGCCTACTAAAGGGTGCTTTTCCGCCAGAGCTGTGCTGTTTACATACAAAACAGCCAAACTATGCTACGAAGCTATGTGTTTTATTTTATTTATTATAATAACAAACACATTGTCATACAATAGTATTGGTAAGCCGGAGCTAGTCTGTACTGACTTACCAAGATTATCTATAGAGAGATTAAACTCCGTCATAAGGTATATGTACTCGTCCAGCTTCTGCATGCATGACAGGAAGCGTTCCTTCAACTCAGGCGGCTCGCAGTTCAGCTTGTACACAAATGTTCGTGCCTGTAAATAAATACTAACTTGACTATATTGTTAAAATATTGTCTTGGGTTGCTGCGATAATTGTATATGAAATGATACAGCTAACAAAGGACAAATTCATGTATATTACATTTAATTTCATCCCAACATTATGAATCCTTTAGCTAGAATTGAGTTACTACTGAAAGTTATTTAATAGAAGTATGCGTACCTGCGCTTTCAACTTTCTTATGTTATTGATAGCTTGGTCGCATTTAGCACCGAATGTGCTGATCCTGCCTTCCATCTCATGACGGCGGTGAAGCGTCAGAGTCGCCAAGTCCACGAAACTCCTGAAATTATTCGTAATCATGCTTCTTACACGTGATAACTAAAGTTTTTAAACTACCCTTTTTATTAACATCGTAATTTGTATAATTACATCACGATAGCTTCTTAAGCCTGTGTAGTGAGACTATATTGATATTCTTGATTACGATTTTTACATTCTTGCATTTAGAATGAAATGAAAACTAAAAACGACCGGCGAAAACACTTGGAAAACAGAAAACAACACAACACCGAAACGAGATAGACAAAATAATAAAAAACACCAATAAAAAGTTTGGTTTATTAAAAAAGTGTTGCTATGGCAAATGTAATAAAATTCGCATATAAGTTGTTAACATAAAGTTTGGCCAGTTAGTGCATAGAAAAAAATTATCAATCAACAGATAGATAATTAGAAAGAAACATCATTCTAACGGTAACGGTAGCACTAAGATGTCAAAATTCCAGAAAAGTAGGTATAGTTTTTTTCTAATGTTACTGGAAAATTGCAGTAATCTTTGTGACGATTTTTAAGGTCATTTAATTTTCTCAATATTTATAGAAAATTCATTTCCTAGCAACACTAACACTGTCTGCTTCGTTACACGCACGATGCGAGTAAAGTATAAAAAAATTAGCAAAATAATCAAAATTATAAATTGAACTTATAACAAATAAAACAATTATGCATTCCTCGAAAAATATGTTGCTTTTCCTAATAAACGTAATTACATTTAATAGTGCAATTTATTACTACTACTTGACGATAGGTGGAGCTAGTGAGATCTTGTTGCAGTTGTGACTGATCTTTTCATCGGTAGATGGCAGTTGAAGTATGTTAATAAAATTGCAATAGTAGTAGACTGCTTTTAGTAACAGTAGAAACTATTAAATTGTACTTGCCCCTTTTGGGGACTTAGAACTTGGTGAATAAGAAAAATACAGGATATAAATTGTCTCCGTAAAACTCCAGCCCTCCAGCCTTCTCAATACTTGATTCATGGTAATACTACAAATTGTTAATTGGTTGAAATTGGTCATAAGTTCTTAAAGTATTATATATATAGACAGTTGTTAGAAATTTACGCTAGTGCTACTAAGTGTTTTTAAAACTGGATCTTCGCGTATTTCCGCGGATAACAACGATATTCGTAAATTTCGGTCGAATGTCTCTGTCACTCTCATGACACCCTTAATTGGAGTAAACGAGAAAGATGCCCGAATATACGAATTTCGATGTTCGCGGTACCGCTCTTGTTGACACGCCAAGCATGATGAAATGCCCTGCATAAATTGCGGCGAAAATTCGGTCTGCCGGGAAACGGCCTCTAAGAAATATGAAAATAAGCAATGAATAATTATGAATTTGATTACACGGCCTCTGTAGCACCTATCTAAGCTGAGCGGGCCGTAGTTTTGAAAATATATAAATTAAGATAGTTATAGACTAGAGATTGTAATCAATTTTTCGTGAGTTACAGAATGCTTAGACATTTTATTGAACACTGTCATTATCAGCCACGGAAGTCCATTGTTGGGCCATGGGCTCCCCATAAAAAACTGCCACAGGAGCGATCTCTGAACAGGGTTCAAAGCCATAATAGCCACGCTTAGCAGGCGGGGTGGCGATCGCAGTACGTTCCAGCGCTCTAAAGGGAAGCTGCGTCCACTCTTGGTTCTGGATAGCAGTGTTAGGATAATATAATTTCCGGGTTTGTATTTATCGACTTCGTTTTAGATAATAATATTTCGTAAGGTAATCTAATATTTTCTGAAACATGCCGATATTTCGAAGAGCTTAGGTCTACAATTTAAAACATTAGACTTTCGAGCATGTAATGCTGTAAAATTGAGACATAAATATATCTAGTCTCCGAAACATGTTGTCGAGTGACTAGGTACCTATAAATAAAAGTGCCCTGTGTTTAATAAAAAAATGCGTTGTTACCTATATCACTTTTCTATAGTTAAAAAGTGCTGACCGTTTATATTTTACAAGTTTTATTAACCGACGAAAAAACCGGTGGAAGTTTTCAGTCGACGCATAAGTATAAAACGAGCCTTTGCCCAGCAGTGGGACAGTATAGGCTCATAATAAATACATAATAAATAATCTGCCCCCACCTTCGTCTGCGTAAGATTCCACCGGGATCATCTCAATACAAATCTTTGTCAAGTAAATCAGCCGTTAGCTGTAAAAATAAGTAAGTAGTAGAAATAAAACTAAAACTGTAGTAAAAATAAAACTTCAGCCATCAATTAAATGTAGACACATTAATGTTTAAATTATTGTCGCGCGAATCCATAATTTAAATTTAGGTATCCATAATTGACTTGCGAACAGGCTCATTGACAAGTTAAATATACGCGATAGATCTTGTATCGATCATTTCACAGTTTTCAACCAATTAGACACCTTTTTCGTAGAGCCGGCGGCAATCTATTAACAACTAGTGTTAAATTAATGTAAATACAGTCATTTTAAGGCGAATTGGTAACCTGTAAAGATGTTTATGTGTTACAAGTAATGTTACCACATTTAACTTGGTCGATTCACGAGAGTTGGCACGAATGGAATGAATGACTGAATGAAAATGTCTATGTGTGTGTCACATTAACCAATAAAATAGTGGCTTGATTGTATTGGGACCGAGCGCGACGACAGCGCCACGTGACAGGCGGCCATTATAGACAATATTGTCACCGCTGTCAAACAAGAAGTAAGTAAATATTGTGAAAAATATTAAGAAAATTTTGTGTTATTTTACTATATTACACAATTTTAGACAATGGTAGTCAGTAACATTATTGCCAATAATATTAAAAATGTTTACTGCAATATGGATTTGACAGCTCAAGTCAGCGACAAAAATGACAATTTTAGCCGTAGCGAGCGCTGTGATCGTTTAGGCTACTCCCTCCACCCGCTTTGCACTCTGCCAATAGCGACACAAGTGTCACTCATACAATGAAAGTTTCGTTCAATCCATTCGTGCCAACTCTCGTGAATCGACCTGTACAAGTAGTTTTCAAAAATATTTTATCCTCCTGTAAGTATATCTTTTTTAGGAAGAACGTTAATGCAAATTTAATTTGTCATTAGCAGTCAGATACTTAGGATATCGATGCCTTATGAGGGGAAGTTAGCGTAAGAGTAGGGTCATGCTCTGTACACAAAACCCTACAGGCTTCCGTAGTTAACTGTCCTTTACAACACGCAGATGTAAAACAAACGTGCAGCCCTATGTTTCGTTAGACACTACAAAATACCTTCATTA
Organism: Grapholita molesta; assembly: GCA_022674325.2. Taxonomy (NCBI): domain Eukaryota; kingdom Metazoa; phylum Arthropoda; class Insecta; order Lepidoptera; family Tortricidae; genus Grapholita; species Grapholita molesta. The sequence goes on from CP053127.2 coordinate 2,770,835, forward strand.
GAATCTATTAAAGGCACAGATAACTTGTCATCCACAGTTTTACAGATAACGTTAGAGTTTAAACTCTACTGCGAGGACATTTTACAATAAGTTATTACGTTCCTATATGACTATAATACGTGTAATTAAAAAAAAAAAACATTTAATAATTAATAGTAAATTTTATGTCTGGCCCGGTACCGCGAACATCGAAGTTCGTACATTTCGTAAATTAAGATTAAATTATTTAATTAAGAGCTTTCCAAAAAGTGACAGAGACAATCGTCCGAAATTTATGAATATCGTTTTTTGCGGTAGCGTCGCTGGTTTGTACTTCTCCCTTATTAGATTTACATACCTACTATGAAACAAATAATAATAAAAAATGTGTTTGAGCCAGGAATAGAAAATTCCGTGCGCTGCCACACTTTGCCACAAGTGAAACACGTAACTTAACATTCTAGTTACAGCCTTATAAGTCATGCCCCGCTCGGCTAACACCTAGGTATATCAATAAACGCTATTAGCGTCGATCGGCGTTGGCGCAGAATTAAGATAAACGGAGTGACAGCGTAATGATGGCGTGCGAGCTGCGGGTTACTTATTCTGGAAGGATCGGTGTAAAACCGCAGGAGAGCTGTTGTATATTCGCGTGTACGGTAGTGTTGTAGTGTGTACGGTCGCGTGCATTTATTTGTGACTCACTCATAGTTTACAGTCCTGTCAAACGGTATTGAAGTTCAAAGATTTTTTTGCGAAATGGGTTACAAATTAACGCACACGACTGTACAGTCAGCAGCAAAAGTAGCTACGCGTTTGAAGTGTTCAAAATTACCTACACGCGTTCTTATTCTCTTGACAATAGAGATGTGTTGACCTCAATTTGAACACCTCAACCGCTTAGCAACTTCTGCTGCTGACTGTACCATGATAATTATGCACTCACAAATCTAATGCTTAGGCATCATGAATTCATGTACCCGAATAAATCTCCGCTTTAGTCTAAAGCAGGGTATGTCCCTTACCATCACGCTTGAGTCTGGAGAACCCATAATATCACTGCTACCTTTCAGTTATGTGTGTTGTGTTCCTGATGGTGAGTCAGGTTCCCAGAGCTCCAATCCCTTAAGGGCTAGCAATGCGCTATAGTGAATCTCTTGGTGTTGCGGGTGCCCATGGGCGACGTTATTGCTTACCATCAGGCAATCCGTCTGCTCGTTTGCCACCTTTGTCATAAAAGAGGGGGCCCACAGGTGCGCCCCGTTGCGTCGCTTTGTTAATGAAACCTATAGGTATTAGTCAAAGGAAGGGTATTACTGCTGGCTGGCAACGACTCCAAGAATACAATTAAAACTGTTGTGAGCCATGTTAATACTACTTAGTTACAAACGGATAAACTCACGTGTAATTATATCGCACTAGGCGACATGTTTCGGGTAAGCTCTGGTACCCATCTTCAAGCCGAGTCAGGACACACCGATCGCGATGAGGGTGTATCACTGGGTTCGATGATGATTCACCGCAAGCGAGTGTAGCGCCTTTACAAAAAGTGCAAGCAATTTCTCAGCGGGCGCGACGTGCAGAACGCCGTGCAAGGCAGCGGACAGCAGTGAGTGATACACCCTCATCGCGATCGGTGTGTCCTGACTCGGCTTGAAGATGGGTACCAGAGCTTACCCGAAACATGTCGCCTAGTGCGATATAATTACACGTGAGTTTATCCGTTTGTAACTAAGTAGTAGACTCCAAGAATAAAAATAATTAAGTTTAATTAACCTATATAAGTTAAATTCAATAAAACAATTCGGCTACCGAGCGAAAATCTGATCCCGTTTTGTTTGTTTGTTGTAAAGAACCGTAATTTTGCTCACTTTTGTTTTGTACGACGTACGACTGACGTACGCGATTGGATGCTCGTACATTGCCTATAGTCTGAGCAATCATACCTGACTCTGTAAAAAAGATGCATCGCAAAACTGAGGAGCTCGATCTTTTCCCCAACCGCGTTAGATCCGCGTAGCATAATTCCCAGTCGCATTTTTCCCCACTCAAGTTTGTTTTCAGTCACTTTTCATTATAAATAATTAAAGTAATATATCGCTAAACAATGGGTGGTTTAGGTTTGTTAGGTGGCTTTAGATCCACAAAGGGCAGATCACCCAGAAAATCACTTGTACAGCGAACGAAATATAATGTGATACAAAACCCGAATATGTAGAAATTCTACTCCCAAAACTTTGATCAAAATTTGGAATTATCTCAGAATAAGGACGGCGATACAGTTAGAGGGCGCGAATAAGCTGTAATAAACATACCGCTGGCGGAGGCGAGACTGACATTATACGAGACTAAAGTGAGGCCTATTATGGCTCACTTCAAATGTATTGTTGATACATTTCTTTCAAACACTGTTTAACATTTCTTTAAAGTGTGTAAACTTACGGGATCCGGTTATTGTCCCCAAACTGCTGCCAGGCATGGGACCGCAAACATAGTTCGTGAATTTCGAGCATATTTCTCGTTTACTCCAATTAAGGGTTCATAAGAGTTACAAATCGTCCGAAATGTACAAATCAGCAGCAACGTCACTTGGAGCTAGAAAATAGTGTAACTTAATAAATTAATAAACCCAATTGGCGTAACTTATTAAGAAAAAAATATCTAAATATCCAAAAAGTGACAACAATCAAGCTTTCAAATTAAATAAAAACTTTTGGTGTTTATTTCGTAGACTTTAAGCGATATTAAAATAGCTAGGAGCTAATTGCAATAAAGACATCAATAATTTTTGGATAAACTTTTCGACTTTTCTGTAAACGCCCTAAGTATTTCCTTATAAGGGCTGATTTTTTCAGCGACGAGTACTCGAATAGTGACATTTTAAACTCTCTCAGAAACGAAGAAATGGTATTTTAGGAACTCGAATAATAGAAATTAATAATCGGTATTAAAACTATACATTTTGTGTAAAAAGAATGGTGAGAAACTTTTGTGTGATTATTTTCGTCATCAAAGTTTTTTGAATTCGAGTGCACGTCTCTCAAAAATCAGCAATAAGAACAGATATTTCTCACTATTAATTTCATATAAGAATATAAAAATTGTTAGTCTGAATGGAATCGAATGGAAATGAAATTGAACACGGCCATTATTAACGCCTAACTCATACAAATTACAAGTAATTATTACACCGAATAGAACAGCGAATCAGATCAACGAGCTCTAGTTCAAAAACAACGTAACTTACCACAGTTTCCTGATATCTTGTGCCGTTTTGTGTAAGCGGGCTTATTAAGAGATTTGGCTCTAATTAAGTATCAGTAATTATGGATACATAGGATGATGAAGGCGTCAATCCCGCCCACGAGCCTCGTTTGGATGGTATTTACTGAATTTACTTGAAAGGAAGCAAGTGCTTACCCACTCTTTTGGACGCGAACGCAGGTTCGACGCCAACGAGTGTTATGTAAGGCATAGATTACAGAGAAAAATAGACCAAGAGCCATGTGCGTGGAGTTCAAATTCAGTTATGACATTTCGGTGACTTAGCGCCTGAGCGGAAGCTTTTGCGTTTAACATGGCGTTAAAATGGCTACATAGCTAAAAGTTCCAGAAGTCTATCGTCCAATCCAAACTCAGTTTGACGGTGTTTTTCTTATTCATTTGAAAAACGACTGTCATTGTATTGGATATATATGTTAAGAGAAAATTTGAAGCAACTTAGAGACAAAACATATAGCGTAAACACAATACATACCATAACATCGAATTTAAAAATTATATCTGCCTTTTTGTTGCTCTTGCCCTAATGGCAACAAATATAGGAACGAAGTGGTCTGCGCTTACAAGTAGACTAACTTTTTTTTTTTTAACCTGACTTGGGCTTTATGCACATGTGTTGTGCGATAGAGCAAGCGCACTGTGTGGGGGGAAGGTAGCCTGGGGAAAATACAGGACCCTTCCGCGCCAGACTTGACTTGTACTACTGGAATACTCCTACTGAGTTTTCGCTTCCAGTGAGATTGGTTGAGACGGTCTCAACCGAATCTGAGTGGTGCGTAGACTAACAAGTAAAGTTTTAACTTATAAACCACGGGCGTGTCTACTCGCCCACATCAAACGCAGCACAAGCGGTATATAATTACTAACGCAGCGCTTGCGCGGCATAATTAAAACATAGTTAGAGGCGACGGTGGATTGATGCCCTAATAGAAATGTACAGCGAGTTATTGATGAGATGAGGCCATGGGAGATCAACCTTATCTGTGTATTGACCTCAGAGTCTGAACAGACTTAAACTCCTTGTTGAGCAGAGAATTTGAGACTCATCCTTTTATTGTACAAGAATGTTTAAGGTTCGACGAAAATCTCATATGAAGGGTTCTGTAGCTATAAATAACGGGTTAGAGAGTTAACTGTATTAAAAGGCTGTCTTCAACTTTTTTACATTTTTAGAGTTCCGTAGCCAAAGGGTAAAACGGGAACCCTATCAGGTATTAAATAAGACTCCACTGTATGTCTGTAAATCACATGAACCCTGATTGATATAGGTGAAAAACTTAGCTAAAGTACTGCATAGGCAGGTGCCTATGTAGTAGTAACGTGTGTACACGCATGTCGGCGTTCTATATTCAAATGTTGACTTAAGTTCCATATTAATTCTCTGCACAATACATAGACGGGCGTATAAGTATTGCATAACAACTTGTAACTTGTAATATCAGCGGAAAGCCCTTTCCGATCCCATTTATTAGAAAGAGAGTTCCGCTAATAATATTAGTTTTATGCAATGGGCCCATGGTCCTTCAGTTCAGTTTTTTACTTGTAGTTAGATAGTTCCATCCGTTTTTTACTTGTAGTTAGAGATGATGAGAGTTAGTTATAGATGATGTATTCTATTGCCGCTTCTTGTCTTAGTCTTCGTAATCGTGAGGAAACCTGACTAATGCAAATAGAATAGTCTCTCTGGATTGGAAGGTCAGATGGCAGTCGCTTTCGTAAAACTAATGTCTACGTCAGTCGACAACACAGTAGCGGTACTGAAATAGTTATATGTTATACAAGGGTGCAAAATTGTATTTTAACTGCGAGTGTGGGATTGAATTTCGAGTAAGCGAATGGATTCTATAGTTTAACCACGAGCAAAGCGAGTGGCTTTAAAATAGAATCCTGAGCGTAGCGAGTGTTTCAATACACGAGAATTAAATTACAATTGCACCCGTGTGTAACACAAAACTTTTCCACTCATTACAGCGAGGAAAGTGAAACATGTAAAAAATGTTTTGAAATCGCATTGACTTTTTCTTTGCGTTTAGATACATTCAACATTTTTACAAAAGGTATCTTTAGCTTGGTTAGCTTGTGGTGGCCAGTACGATTTTTGGATGTTCTAATTCGATTTTCAACTCGGTGCGTTAGCGAGGCTCGCCCGCGCTCGCCGCCGCCGCCGCGGGGGCAAGTGAGCTGTACTTCGCGAATTTAGACTTTAAAACCATTAGCAATTGGAGCTATGAGAAGTCAACTTACTTTAATCACTAGTGGATAAAATGCGTTTTTACCCTCTCGTATTAAAGGATAAACAAGTGCTTTACGAGCTAGTGAGGGGAAAACAAAGTTAAAAGGTCATCAATATATACCCTGTTTAGTAGGTATAACTTTTCATCTGAAAATGTATTCGCTAATTTAAAGCTAACATTACAACTATTACTTAAAACGGAATAGTTGCCTTGTATGTTAGTTTAAATTTCCGATACTTCGGCACTGGGGTGCTGCCGCGAAACACGATATTCGTAAATTTCGGACGATCGTCTCTGTCACACTCATGACGCCTGAACTGGAGTCAAAGGGAAAGATGCTCGAAATATACGAACTTCGATGTTCGCTGTACCCGTCCAGTTGCAAGCGCCATCCTCACGGAATAACTGACCAGTGACATTCAAATTAACATACCGTAAAACGGGGTGAGTTGGGTGGAAATCGAAGTTCAAACCTGGATAAAAGTTTATTTATTAGGTATATGTGGAATATTGATTTATATACAAAAAAAGTGTTTCGGAGATATGAATTTCAGTTTTTTTATGAGTTTGTGTAGTTCCATTTTATAACTTTAACGATAAACACGAAAACCCACCTCACCCCGTAGTGCCTCGTATTTGGGGTGAGAGGGGTTTTCATACAAAGATGATTTTGGAAGATTGTTGGATCAATTTTTCTTTATTATGCGTATTACTATAGCTCCATTTTAAATTACACCACAAAGTTAGTGTCACAACGAACTTTAATTACCACATTAATTTTGTAGCCGTTGCCTTAAAATCCCTTCTCACCCCCCTCTCAAACGTTCTCTCCCCATTCGTAACCCACCTCTCCCCGCGAAACCTACTCACCCCGTTTTACGGTACATGGTAACTATCCCGTTTTAAATAATAGTTGTAATGTATTCGCTAATTTAATTTCAAAAAAGGTACGAAATATAATTATTTTCTATAGACAAGTAGCGAATTATATGTAAATAAGTAACAGGGAAGAATGACTTGACACATTGTTACATTTAGTAAAGTATTTGTCGTAGTTGATGGTCTTTTTCCGGTGCTAATGGTCCGGGGTTCATTTCCGGTATAGGGTCACCTTAGGAAATGAATTTAAGTGCTCGCCACTAAGTGTGTTTAATTAACAAGAATATATATCATCATTGGACCCGGGTATGTCCTTAAACTAAGTCCAACAATGAGAGGTAGGGCACAGCGATGACCATCACGCTTGAATCTGGGGCAGCCCAACTGGGGAAGTACCTCCTCCTTACAGAAGACCACAGCCATAATAGCACTGCCACCTTTCAGGTATGCAGTGTTGTGTTCCTGATGGTGAGTAAGGTTCCCAGAGCTCCAACCCCCCTTAAAGGCCGGCAACGCGCTTGTGACTCCTCTGGTGTTACGGGTGCCCATGGGCGACGGTAATGCTTACCACCAGGCAATACGTCTGCTCGTTTGCCGCCTATGTCATAAAAAAAAAATCATCATCATCTAAGCCATGACGTGCACTGTCGATCATTGGCACCCCTGTTGGTTGTTATTTTTTTAATTGTCGTCACTTTTGATTACACATCTTTATTTGTAAAGCAAAAATATGTGTTACAATATATACTTGGCCACTTCCATTGTTAAATGATGCAGTTTAGACTGTAGGGAAAATATTCTAATGATAGTGTAGTTAACAAAACAGCTCAATGTATCAAGCTCTACACCCTGGGGCATAAACGAATTTATAATTACTTGACGCCTTCACCACTACTGCGTCATTACGTGCGCGGGTGCAGTATTTGAACGAACTAACGGTTTAAAGTGACTACCGCGAAAATCAAAATTCGAAAAATTAAGTAATCTCTCTTTTACTCCAATTAAGGCGTAGTTAGAGTGACAGGGACAGGGACTCATAAAAACTTTCACTCACCAAAAACGTTAAAGCTAAAACTCTAAAAGTATTGGTAGATTTTTGCCGACCTTTTGGAAGTTCTGTGACTTCCATATTCACGGCCCTGTTTAATTAGTAATTATATTACATTAGACTTACACCTAAAAGTTATGTATTAGACAAAACATCTGAATAAAAAAAATAAAAAACATAATTAGAATAAAATTATCAATCAACATGCAACGCAATTTAAAATAGCACCTACAACAGACCTAACTATAAATCTACATAAATATGTACTAAAATACTTGCTAACCATATCAAAAACAAAATGGATATCGCTTTATCCGACAATTGCCATTCTTTACAACGAAAGTCAAAACAACCGACACAAAAAAACCAAAGACAATATTATTCACAACACTGGCTGTCAAATCAATTTCATTCACGCGAGTAGGTCATTAAAGTTGAATTAAAGCTATCTGTGGCTCGTGAGAACGTTCATTCGTTCGTTCAGTCATTCGGTCGCTCACGATTTGTTAAATAGGGTCCATAAAAATTTGTCAGTGCCAAGACGGTAGAGAAATTCTCGTAATTTTCAAGCGTTTGTCGGATTTAATGATTTTAATGAACTAGCCAGTTTCATTTCATAATGTCGTATGCAGTTTAGAGTTTTGATATGGGAGATTAGAATCGGTAGTTAAATATATCTCATACCGGGGCAGATTTTTTAGAGTCGTGCACTCGAATTCAAAAAACTTTGAGAGCGAAAATAATTACACAGATAAGTTTCTTACCATTATTTTTACGCTAAATGTATAGTTTCGGTACCCACGATTATTTATTTATATCATTCATGCTTCTAAAATACCATTTCTTCGTTTCTGGCAGAGTTTAAAAGGAGTCATGGTTATTGATTTAAGTCAATATTTTACGCTAACTACTCCTTTAGATACAAATCCGCAAATTCAATTAAAATAAAAAAAACTAATGACTACGATGTTAAAGTCACATGGTTTCCATATAAAGCATACAATTTTAATTGGGATAGTAAAACAAAATACCCGTAAAAAATGGAGTAGCTAATAGGTATGTAGTTAATAAAGTGTTATAAATTAAGTCGCTTTCAATACTGATAATGGATTCAACTTTAGCACGGGTACAACTGGAGTTATACCTATATTTACATACCCAAAAGTATACATTACCCAGGATAAAATGTGGTGAACATGTGTGCAAAGTAGTACATATATGACTTCTAGCTGAACCCTTACCGCTAGGATACCAACGCTGCCGATAAAAACTTCATGGCTCCACTATCAATCGCGGAGTTCCCATATCAATCCATGCCCGTTGACAGCCCTAATGGCCCGCCATTATTCGTTGTCGCCGCTGAAAATGAGCTTTCATTCATGCCTCCATTTTGGAATACAATGTCTTACTGAGGAGGCCGGTGCTTTCGAAACATTGCGGGTGCAATACTGTAGGGTATTTGAACTATTATTTGATCCCATTTTGATATCAGTTGCAGATTTCGCTAGCAACTTACCAACCAGTATGGTCTAGTCTATGGAGCGAATGGGCGAGTTGACCTGCGAGTAACTGTCAAGTCGATTCTTTTTGAAAACAAAAAACAGTGTTATAACCAAGTAATGAAAGTATATACGTGCATGTTTATGCCCTTCCTTGTAGCTATCCTTATACTGGTTGGTGTTGGAACTATAGGTCCATAGGTTAACTGGTGACTGAAGTGCTTTCGCCTTCCTCGCACAACGTATAAGCTGTGCTTACTTGGTATACAATGCCTTAAGGGCCTTTTTTAGATAGAGTAGAGTAGTTATTGTAATTACTTAGCTTGTAGGTATATTGTTTGTGAATAGTCCTTATAGGATCCTTGTATTACACTATCGCGACAATCGTCTATAAGCAGTGAACTGAGAATTACTTGAACTAATTTAATTATAATATTACAGGACATTCTTACACAAGTTGACTGAGTCCTACGGTAAGCTCAAAAAGGCTTGTGTTCTGGGTACTCAGCGAACGATATATATACTATAACAAATACATGTATAAAACACTCATGACTCAGGAACAAATACCTGTGCTCATCACACAAATAAATGCCCTTACTAGGATTTGAACCCAAGACCATTGGCCCCATAGGTCATGCACTAGTGGCACTACCCGGGATCCCTTTCCCATAATTTTATTATTCCGATTTTCGAAAGTCAGAAATTGTTACCCATATTTTTTTTAAGTCATAACTATCATTAGTCATAACAGTTATCAGACATACAACTAAATAAATATTATAATTAAATGCAATAATGTTACACGTCATATAAGACAAAAGTCATAAAACTAATCAGCATAATATCAAAATTCATAATCCTACAGAAACGAACTGTTACCAGAAAAATGGGTTAGGTTAGGTTAGAACTGCGACCCCACAGAAACGAACTGTTACCAGAAAATGGGTTAGGTTAGATTAGAACTGCGACCCCCATAGAAACGAACTGTTACCAGAAAAGTGGGTTAGGGTTGAACTGCGACCCCTACAGATACAAACTGTTACCAGAAAAGTGGGTTAGGTTAGGTTAGAACTGTGACCCCCACAGACACGAACTGTTACCAGAAAAGTGGGTTAGGTTAGGTTAGAACTGCGACCCCCACAGACACGAACTGTTAACATAGAAGTGGGTTAGGTTAGGTTAGAACTGTGATCCCCCACAGATCCAACCTGTTACCGGAAAAATGGGTTAGGTTAGAACTGCGTCCCCCACAGACACGAACCGTTACCATAAAAGTGGGTTAGGTTAGGTTAGAACTGCGACCCCCACAGATCCAACTAGTATGCCTTTTGACTTTCTACCTTTCAATACAATTACTATATTGAACGTTATGACCAATAACGGTATGAAATTCAATAGTTATGACTAATGATAACGGGTAAAAGAAAATACTGACTTTTGTAGTTATGACTAATGACAATATGGCTACCAAAGAGTATGACAAACATCGGTATGGATAAAAAAAAAACGAAAGTTTAACATTATGGGAGTCAATATAGACCCGGCATTACCCACTAGGCCAAACCTGTCGTCTAAATCATAAAATAAAAGAATACAAGCAGGTAACATATTTGTTCATTTCTGTCGCGATATAACAGCTTTTACGCAAATTAGTTATCACTATCTATAAAAATCTGTCAGCCATTTTAATCTATCAATATATCGTTCACGTTAAGTGACCTAATCCAACGCTGATTTATCTACAATAAAGCGCGCCGAACAGCGCTAATGCATTAGGTAAGTACTCGACTCGTGTAAACAAACCATTTTGCTATCAGGATCAAACGCGGCTTACATGGACCATTAACTTTATTGTTCGGTATTATATTAAAAATATTGTATTAATATACATTATATACCCCGTGTGATGCCGGCTGAATAGAATAGTACCACCCCATCTACTCCCGCGGGTATCGTAAGAGGCGACAAAAGGAAAAATTCTACGGATGGGCAGCAGCGTCCGTGGAAACCCAATCTACAGCTACTGTGGTCGCCAACCCGCACCTACCCCCCAAGATGATACAAGTCATATTTGTGGGAGGCCTATGTCCAGCAGTGGACTGCATACGGCTGAAATGTATATTAAAATTATTGATTAAAAAAGGTGGAATAATAATGAAATACTAAAAGGTTAAAGTCACATATATTTATATCGCACTAGGCGATATGTAGGCAATGAATGGCGCACCCTCACCCGAGCGGTGTATCCTGCGATTGTCTCTGTCATTCTCAAGACACCTTAATTGGAGTAAAAGAGAACGATGTCCGAAATATACGCACTTCGATGTTCGCGGTACCGCTTCTGACTCTGCTTGTAAATGGGTACCAGAGCTTACCCAAAACATGGCGCTTAGTGCAATATAAGCACACGTGAGTTTATCCGTTTGTAACTAAGTTAGTAATCATGCAACAGTTTTAATCATGCAAATACTAAAATACATAAAAATCTAAATCTGATGACTTACAAATATACAGCTTACTAGCTTTTTCTTTTGAGTCCCTAATTTTGTCCGTTAATAATGGACGAATTAGATTATTACCGGGAAAACACTCCATAATTTAGTATCCTTTTCTTGGTACTCAAGGTATTCGTGAAGAATCAACAGATAGACATACATACATATTCGTATATGTTATGACTAGCTTGTGTCCGCGAACTTATCTGCTTAGAATAACCACACCATTAAATTAAATTAAAGCGCCTACACCTAATCACACAGCAATCATTCAATTACATATATTACAGGCGATGCATCAACTGTTTTTCTACCGGAAATTACTAAATTTCCTCCTTCTTTTTTTCCAGCTTATGGGATTACCTTTCTGATAATATTATCCTTATACCTAGGGCCTTGTTTTTTCGAATTTTCTAAAATAAATTTGGTTATGTTAGCGAGACCGGATAACAGACAAACAGGCATTGTTACGCTATTTTTGGTATGGATAAACTACAAAGTTTAAATTAAGTTTGCACCGAAATGGCAGCAATTAAATAATTAATCAATAACCATATCAGCTACGGACGTCTGCTGACATACATGACATAGGCCTCCCTCATAGATCGCCACGGGAAGCGATTTGAGTATGGGAGATTCACTGCCAATCTCCACGCTTGACAGGCGAGTTGGCAGTATGTTCAACTGTAAAGCGCTACCGCCTGTCCGTCGGTGATTTCTGGTAGCAGTTTAGGGACAATGAATAAATATTAAAAAAATATAAATATTAGGGGACATTCTCACACACACTGAGACGGTAACAGCCAACAATATATAGATTAAACAAATTCTTTAATACATATAATTATATTCATATTAAAAACACCCATGCGTGAGTCATGGGTGTTTTAGATTTGTGCTTAACACAAATAAGCGTGATCCTCCCTGGCCGGCCCCCCAAGCCCGATTTGGCTGGTATTGCAGTACTTTTATGTACCAGTTATGTACTTTATGTACCAGATCGGAAAATTGTATGTACCTCTTTAGTTTAGAAGATATTCGTCATTAAAGGTGGGCCGGCTGTAGAATGTATTCCCTGGCCGGCCCCCGTCCGAAACAGACGAAATCCGCCACTTCAAAATATGAATGTCAGGTACAATATAATGTACCTATCATGTACCTTCTGAATATACCATTTTTTGTAAAGAAAAAAGCTTTAAAATGTTTTTTTTATACATTAACCAATTTGCGTACAAGCGCCTGTGAAAAAGATTGTAGCAATTTACGCACACAACGTAATTGCAACCGTCATATTTCGTAAGGTGTTATATCAATATTCATATTTATTTAATATCATCTAAGTATAATAAATATAAATAATAAAAAAAGTAAGTAATGTAATATGTATTTTAGATGTAAATAATATACGTAGTAACACTTACTACTATTATTTTAAATGGAATGCAAGTTGATTGTGCCAAGTAAAATCCCAAACGTTTCAAATTAAAAAAAAACTATGAAAGATTGTTTATGACATTTAAAAAGTTATTTACGCGGCAATTTGCAATTCAAGAAAATTTTGTTTAGTGGAGTCGTACTATCAATTAAACTGAAATAGTGTTTGTGTTCCTAAAGTTGCTAAAGGCATGTCAAAATCTAATACAAAATGGAAAGTGAAAATAATAAGCTCACAAAAGTGTCACTAGAAGAGCAAAAAGAGGAGTTCAGAAGGTACAGAGAACAATTATCTGATTTTAATCATTTGCCTTCTCCAACTAGTGACATTTTCCGGAAAATAAGTAAAGCTCTTACATTTCGAATGTCACCTAAGGCATTGTACTTAGCACTTAAAAGGAAACATGAAATATTTTTTCCTAGTGTCACAGACGAAAGTGGCAAAAGTAGCCCTTCATTTGAAGAAAAATATGTACGTAGTTCTTCTTCCAACAACAGTCCAGTGAGGGACAGTTATGCTCCTGAGATTATATCAATACATATAGAAGCAGATACGTGGAAACAATTAAAGCCAACAAATTTCTACACTTCTCAAAATGACAAAAAAAAACCTAACTCTAAATACCATAAGCGAACTAATTTACCTAAAAATAAATGGACTAATATAATGAGCGAAGTGCTATGGACAGCCACAAGGAAAAAATGTACATGGATTTTCAAACATAGCCATGCTAATCATGCCCAAGAAGACAGCTTCATAACATTTTCCGGTTATTGCAAGCAGTGTAAGTCAAACATTTTTGCACATTCCACTATGGTCAGGGAAAACTTCGCTATATTTGAATGCAAATTCACACCAGGTGATCAGAAAGTTATACACGACGACAGAGTTAAAAACAAAATTACCCAACATAAAAGAGCACGTCTTTCCGAGCAATTAAAAAAGGAATACCCAATTGTACTGCATAAAAAAATTATCAACGACACAATGGAGGACAGTGATAGTTACGAACCACCTTTTGTGCCGTCCTTGAAATCTTTACAAAACATTAGGCAAAAAAGCAAAGAGGAAACATACTTTCACAAGATGATTATTGCGTCTTTGTATATAATGACTATTACACCACCTTATAACGCGTATATAAAACTGTTATCATTACTACCATTTATTATCATGTATTGGACAAGTTTACAGGACAAATTTTACAAGGCTATGACAAATACTAAAAACAGAATTAAGTTGAGTATAGATGCTACCGGTAGCATATTGAAACCGCTGGTACCACCTCATGATCCCAACAACAGCTGCAAAGAGTCTAAGCATATATTTTTATATGTCGCTGTTGTACAAGTATCTGGCAGTAGTTGCGTGCCTTTGACACAAATGTTAACAGATTCCCATAGTTTAGACAATATTTACAATTGGCTGAAGAAATGGATTGCCGACAAAAAAGCTCCAAATGAAGTTGTATCTGATGACTCTGCTGCATTGCTGGGCGCAATCGTGAAGTCCTTTACACACTGTGAATCTACCCGTGACTACATCTGCTACTGTTTCGATGTGCTACTACAAAAAACATTATGCAAAAAAAACCACTGTCTAATTCGTTTAGATACATCTCACTTTGTCAAGGTATTGTATAACTTGAAATGTTTTAAATATAAGGACAAAAGAGTAAGAAATTTTTTCGTAAAATATTTAATCCAAATTAAACAAGCTGTATCTTTGGACGACATCCAGTACATAGCTGATCGTCTCGTTGTCATTGCATTAAGTAAATTTACCGGAAAACTTGAAAATGGTCAATCCACTATGTGTGACGAAAGCATGAGAGAATTGTTATTATTGCCTAATATGTGTAATTATGACGAGGACGCAGTTGAAGGCGATTGTGATCTCAGTGATGACGACGACTGCCAGGATTACGACGACAAAAACGCGTTCATGGTCAATTTTGACCAGAATGTTCAAAAAGTGAAACTCGAGTTTGATCTAACAGAAATTTATACACTGTATGATAACTTGTATTATTTACCGGATTTCATTTTAATTCTTCGAAGACTATTGTCACGATTACCATTATGGACAAATGTTATGCTGTCTTACTGCACCACACATAACGAAACCCCCACTAGTTCAGATGTAGAAAGCTATTTTAAAAATATTAAAACATTACTAAAATATCCATCTGAAAAATTAAGAATAGATGAATTTATAATGGCTCATGTCGAATACTTGTCAGGTGAAGTGAAACAAGCTTTAAGTAAGATCACCGTTGAGGAAAAAAAAAATAGGAAAAAAAAAACCAAGGCCGATATCGTTTCACTCAGTGAAGATTTTCCCAAAGAGTCCGTTTTATGTGAAAACCCAATTTTGCTAGAAAACTGGAAAGGATTAATAGTAAAATCAAGTGACAAACATATAAACATCGACATGGTTAATCAACCCGTAGACTTATTGAAAAATGGCAACGTATGCTCTTCGTCTGTAAAGGGATTTATTGTTGAAAACACATGCGCATTAGATTCTGTTATTCAAGTATGTGCTGTTGGCTATGCTGATAGAGAATGTTTCAAACAAAAACTTGATGAGACACACAGTGACTTTGCCGAACTAGTTAAAGCCGTAGCCACAAAAGATTACACCAAAAATATTTATGCTATGCGCACAAATATTATAAAACAATACTACTACAATAAAACCACATACAATAATGTCACCGTGATTGATTGCCTATCAAACGTATCATATGCTTTAGATCGAATTTTAATAAACGATAGTCCGTGTGTATATTCAGTAAAGAAATGTTCGAACGCAGACTGTATCCAAAATATATCTGAAGTTCAGCGTAACGGATCGTACATGCCATTAGATTTACTCATTCTTGCAGAAAATGATATTTCATTCCTCGGAGAAGCAGCCGCGAGCATGCTAAATATGAATTTAAATGAAAAATGTACGAAAACAATTACTAATAGTCCTTGCCCAGGTTATCTAAGTATATGTTATACTCTAACAGATTTCCTAGTATTTGAGTTAGATGACACAGATACAGTCAAACTGCATAGTATTCCCAATACTTTACAATTACAAAATAAGACTTACAACTTATTGGCTGTAATTGAGTACCAGAGAGACGCTAGTCACTATATGGCTCACTGCAAGCGGTTAAATCGTTGGGAATGTTATGACGACTTAAACAGTAAGGGCACCGTGTCATCAACGAAATATAAGGAAATGTGTGTTCATAGCATATTTTATACTGTAGTAAAGTAATAGTAAATCAAGAAATGCGAGTGTTAGTTCCAAAACACGGCGTTGGCATTGGCATTGCAATGACATATTTAATTGACAATGGCATTTTATTTTATTTACGGAGGTGTGAAAAGCAGTATAATATATGTCACACGGTAGCAAAATTTATTCTAGCTCGGGCCTTAACAATTTAATCACTACGCTAAGGCGTCTATTTTAGAATCCCTCGCTGCTCTCCTGATTCTACAGTAGACGCCTTCCCTTTGTTTAGGATTCAATGTACACCCTCGCCATAAATATTTAATTTGCTACCTTGTGACACAATCTACTAGTTTTAGGTCAGAAGCTCCTACGAGAATAAAAACTTGAGCTCTAATATTAATTAATAACATTGGGTGATTAAAAACTGGCCCGGTACCGCGAACAACGAAGTTCGTATATTTCGGGCATCTTTCTCTTTTACTCCGATTAAGGCGCCGTGAGAGTGACAGAGACAATCGTCCGAAATTTACCAATATCGTTCTTCGCGGTAGCGCCGCTGTACGCTTGTAATTACTTTTATTTTGTATGATCCTATGTACTCTATGAGATCTTAATTTTTTATTTATGCTAAATGTGTTTCTAAACTAATAACTTATTAGTAATAATAATAAGTTGCAAGGTAGTTAAGTTAGGTACGAATAAAATATAGATAATTTAAAAATTGTGTACCTAGTTTTAATTGATTTCCTTACCTTCACCATAATAATATTAATATTCCTCACCCCTTGCCCGGCTGCCGGCGGCACCCTAGATTAGATATTTTATAATTCGTACTAAATATAAATATTACAGGACATTCTCCCAAATTGACTGAGTTCCACGGTAAGCCCAAGAAGGCTTGTGTGTACCTACTCAGCCAAAGATATATACATATAATGTTAATAGAAAGAGTGGAAGATAGGAAGGAGTGACGCGAGCTTGTGAAGGGCCTTTGCACCTCTGGGGTACCATAGGACAACAACAACAATATGCAAATACTTAAACACATAGAAAACACCTGTGACTCACAATCAGGAACAAATACATGAGCTCAATACAAATAAATGCCCTTACTAGGATTTGAACCCAGGACCATCGGCTTCATAGGCAGAGTCACTACCCAATAGGCCAAACCTGTCATCGAACTGTTACTAAACTTTGCTTTGTGTTGTCTACTTTTATATATTGTAAAAAATCTAACCTAAATCTATAATCATTTATCTGCATCTCGTATCACAATTGCGATACAACGAGGAAATGCCGCCAACGTCCTCGGTACAATGCCTGAAGGGCATTTTTTAGACGTTTTGAAGTAATTAGTTAAGTACTGGTAGTTATCATAATATTATTGTAATTATTGTAATAAAATAAAGATTATGAATGTCATTCAATCTGTAATGTTTAATCCAAATATGTAAATGTAAACTTTTAAATCAAGTGAATAATATTAAAAAGACGAGTAAGTATTTTATATAGCATAATCATGATAATATATTAATTCATACTTTGGGTCATTTCGCTTTAATTTTCTAATGTTGCTATTATCTTTTTCACAGGCGCTTGTACGCAAATTGGTTAATGTATAAAAAAAAACATTTTAAAGCTTTTTTCTTTACAAAAAATGGTATATTCAGAAGGTACATGATAGGTACATTATATTGTACCTGACATTCATATTTTGAAGTGGCGGATTTCGTCTGTTTCGGACGGGGGCCGGCCAGGGAATACATTCTACAGCCGGCCCACCTTTAATGACGAATATCTTCTAAACTAAAGAGGTACATACAATTTTCCGATCTGGTACATAAAGTACATAACTGGTACATAAAAGTACTGCAATACCAGCCAAATCGGGCTTGGGGGGCCGGCCAGGGAGGATCACGCCACAAATAAATGTCCTTATTGGGATTTGAACGTAGGATCATCGGCTTCATAGCCTGTAGCCTGTGGCCTTAACGGGCCTAAACACCACGGGTTGATCGTGTATATTTTAGGTGTTGCTATGGCTTTCTTTATATGCTTTATACTTATTGTTTATAGCTGTAGCCGTAATTACGCTGGTAGCATAAGTGCTGGTGTGAGTAGCTCTGTGGTAATGGAAATAAACATTTGAGTTATACTTTTTTTTTCGGCGATTGATGTTTACGGGAGTTTTCACAGAGTTAAATTTCTATAAAAACTTGGTTTGGATGTTCGTTTTCTAAACTTCAATCGATATTACAACATAATTAAAGGCAAAAAGTCGATCTTCATAAAGATTTCATGCTTAATTGTCGTCACGTAACTGACAGTGAGTTAATTTTTTTTAACAACTTTCGCTAATTGGGTGTACCAAATTTTGAAAACTCCCTTACACATAAATAAGAACTATATCTTTTGACGTAATCGTGTTAAAACTTAATTTGTTGTTATCATTTTTTGCAGAAATTCTGATTTTATTATGCGATTTAACTAGAGCAATGTTATACAGTATATTATACTGACCGGACGTGCAACACCGTATATGGCAGGATCGCCATGTAAGGTCAAGATTCGGAGATGATTAATTGATTAGAAATGAGTGTTCAGCGTAAGTAACACTTTAATACTGCACTAAATACAGGATTACATAGTCTTGATATAGATCCTATGAGCTACGTACATAAGTATATCTAGTCTAGTGAAGTGTAATGAATATTAATTAAGTATTTGTAATATTTCCATCTGTGACCCTACGGGTACGGATAACTACAAACTTTAATCCACTACAGACATTAACCCGGGCCGCATAAATAAGTATTTAATAAAATTTTTGACGACAAGCCCATAAATACACGGCTTACTCGCGCCTCTTAGAACATATTAACTATTTAAGCATATTAAATGAGTATTAATTCAACCTTGAAAAACTTAAGTAAATATATTCTATAAATCCATCGTAAAATTTATGACAGTTCAATAATAGAAACTTTTTTATATTTAAAAAAAGGTTGCAAAAGGAAACACTGATTGATTTTAACGGCCGACGGCAGGAATTCGATTTTGGAACGCGACCACTTTCAAATAGCCGCCATTACGGTTATCGAGCTCATTGGCCGGTAGCATTAACTGAAACTAATTTTAAATTTTAATGTTCGCCCATTTAAATTTGTTAATTTAGCTTTTATTATTGAAACACTAACGTTAATTTATAACTTACAATCTGGGAATGAGCAGGTCTTTATCCAATTAACGCTTGCCGTAAATATATCATCTTGACGTTTGAAAATAAAACTATTAATAAAAGCAAATTAATAATTTATGAATAAAGCAAGCGAGACACACGTTGCTCAATAAATTTAATAAAGCGTGTGAGTCCATTTGTGAGTCACACACACTGGATTTATAAGCACAGATAGGTGAAATTTGAAACAAAATGAACGTCAGTAAGTACACTTTTCGTCCAGATACATATCTCTATTTAAAAAAAGCTAATCTATCGTTTATCCTAATAATCCGTTATCCTAATAGCAACGTCTTTTTATGTCAGCAGAGTTGATGCAAATCGTTATAAAAACTTATGCGTTATGTTTAAACTAGTAGTATTTATTATGGCAGCTTAGTATCTTGACTAAAATATTTTTAGGCGCGTATCCAACAAGACATTAAGGAAAAATCTTCTTTATTAGTTCTATCTACCAAAATTTCCTTTAAAAAAAATCTAAAGCTAAACTTTATACTGAAACACAATTGGTTTAAGTAAATATCTGAGTCCGGAGTGTAAGTTTTTAACGTAACTTTACGTTACGAACGCGTTTGCGTTTCCCATATAAATAACATTATCACTTACGCGTTCGTAAACGTTTTTTTATGTCAAAAGAAACTTACATTAGAGCCGCTGTCGCCCTAGTGAAGAACGATATAAGTGGACAACAAGAATGAATGAAACTAATACCATTTAATACCGTTTTTCACTAAAGCCACAGATATTGTTTTATCAGTAAAACGATAAGTTTTATATATTGCACATACCATTATATTGATATAATCCGTTAAAATTGTTTATCTATGTAAATGAGAGCTGGTTAAACAATAACTAAGTGCTAAATAGCGCTTTACCGCGGTAATTAATGTGGAGAGATAATGGCGGAGATAATAGCTAGTGTGCATTCATACGTTATCGGCCACCAATATACGTCGAGTGGTATTGCGATATCACATGAACTATTACAAAAAAAAAAAAACTTTTCTATACATCATACCTATAAGCAGTATTTTATTATTCTCTTAATAGTACCGTTTTGTTATTATCATTCTTTAACTAAGAAAATACAGAACAAGTATTACACATTTTTAATTAAATCACAAAAACACAGCAACGAACTGCGATCGACATATTGAATTGAGTTAATTTATTTGTTTTTGTCTGAAAATATAATGATTGCTTGGTTTTACTCAATTGTAACAATATAACAATTCAGTAGAATTAGTAGTTTACAATCTACTTAAATATAAAAACAAATCAATTCATATATGTAAGTATTACAAATATATTCAAATATCGTAAGGAATCCAATATAAACGCAAAACTAATCTTGGTTTAAAACGACACTAAATTATGACACTGGCCGGCGGCTCCGCACCAAAAAACCTTAGAAAAAAAAGCCGTTCGAAATTTAATTTATTCAAAATTGAAACGTCACGGCGCACAATGGCCGCCGCTCGTCTGTTAACACGAAAATTAAATGCTGATATCACAATTAATCAAGCCGCTATAATAATTGGCTATTCACTGGCTGTGAGGTGTCAAACTATATCGCTCAATTAACCTGGAGGAATAGAATAGGGCGTAGTCTGTTTATAAATACGGAATGTTTTGTGTTCGGCTTTGGAAAGTTTTTGTGAGGTTAATAAGATACTCGTACAATGCATTTACAATGGGGAAGAGTGCCGTGATTCACTGCGGGTTGTATCTACTTAATTTAATATAGTATGAGGTATTTATAAGCTATTACGGTGAATATTTCTCGCTCCAGCTTTTAGTTTACAGGAATTTTAATGCAAACTTGGCATTGCCCCTAAACTGAGCCCTGAGTGTAAGTTTTTAACGTAACTTTACGTCACGAACGCTTTTGCGTTTCCCATATAAAGAACATTATCACTTACGCGTTCGTAAACGTTTTTTAACGTCAAAAGAAACTTAAACTAGAGCCTCTGAGCTTCGCCTTCGAACTAAATGTCTCTGTCGCTCTAAGTAGGTGTACGACTTTTTGGAGACATTGGAGTAAAAGAGAAAGAGAAATGTATCACAAAGATGAACCAGAAATCACCGGACCGGCAGCAGCGTCACTTAGAGCGGTGAAACGTGAAACATACTGCGATCACTAACCCGCATGCCATGCGTGGTGATTGTGGCATTTAACCTGCTGCTTATAGTGGGCTATAGGTGGGACATCCATCCCTGAAGTAGTTACTATGTAAACGTCTTTAGAAAACAGAATATTTAATATTATGGAAATCAAACCGATATTTATAACTTAAATAATAAAATAATAAATAAATAAATAAATACTTCGGGACAATCTCACACAAATCGACCTAGTCCTACGGTAAGCTCAGTAAGGCTTGTGTTGTAGGCACTTGACGACGATATATATAATAGATAGATACATATAAATACTTAAATACATATAAAACACCCATGACTCAGGAACAAATATCTGTGCTCATCACACAAATAAATGTCCTGACTGGAAATCGAACCTAGGACCATCGGTTTCATAGGCAGGGTCACTACCCACTAGGCCAGACCGATCGTCAAAATTACTTAAATATGTATATCAATTTATTTAGTACAATTATAGATAGACTATACATAGACTTACTTAGATTTACTAGGATTACTAAAATAATGCTTTTCAGTAGTAATTGAATGAGGCACATGACAATTAAACATCATAACTAGATTTAACATTGAGTCCAACACGCCATGTCAGACAGCCATCTTTAAAAACGTTTTCCAAATAACGAAATAACCACACTAACATAACCGCGTCCAACAAATTGGATCGTCACAAGGGTATTACAAAACTGTGAAATCGGGTGACATTAACCTTACTTGGGAAAAAGTTCTTAATCTATAGATATAACTGCGGACTTAGGTTGTTTTTTAAACTAACAGAAAAATACTGGTAACATAAAACAGTTTAACGCCCCTGTCCGGCTCGGCGATAAAATAAACGTTTAATAACTACTAATACATTATTAACCCATATATATTTTAATCTACACAAATGTCTCACTGGGCCCGATGATCTTAAATTGGTTTGTAGTGATGTGCGTGTGTTATCGATATTCGATAAACCGATTTTGTTAGAGCAATCGTTGTAATAGCTACAGATATTATTAACCAGCGCGCTACACCCTCGACCTCGTCGACACTTACCGTGTGACTAAGGGTCAAACCTGGTTAAGAGATACACAACTTTTTGAGGATGGAAAAACAACAGCCAAACTACAAATGTAGAGTATATTTAGTATTGAGACATTTATACAAATCTGTGAAGATTATCATTTTCAAATAAGATCATAATATGTTGAATTTAATCTATACCTATCTTTATGATTTAATTGAACTAGTGAGTAATATGGCTAGGTATTCGTATATTGTGCATATCTGTGTGTGTGTATCCTAGTAACAGTCCTTTATAGACAGACATATAACTAGCAGGCTTATAATAGCAAATAAAAAATCTGGTGAAGTAATTACAGCCAACACCTAAACACTGTGCGCGCCTGTAGATTTCAAAATGCCGCATATATTTTATCGTGAACTAAAAAGTTCTATCGAAATTCCTAATTCTATATCTAAATAATCGACACATCACTATAATAGGGTTTGGACAGACGGCCATACGAGAGATTATTTACGGTCGATATATTTTTGGGATTATCGAGAAAATTATTTCATCTCAGCTCATAAGCGCTGGTACCTGGCAGGACGCATTATTAATTTTTTAAATCTTTTTTTTAAATTCCGGGCTACTGTTGCGTGGGCATTAGGATGCAAATCGAATGAATGATGGTATCGATTGAGTAGTTATCTTGGATTTACACTGACAGCTCTAGTTAATGACTGGGACAGAATTATTGCGACTATTTAGTGTAATTATTTATTGGATTTTGAACGTGCCGCATTAGAAAAAAAATTAAATTAGAATACAAGTAGCCTAGCTCTACAGAAATAGTAAAAAAAATCTATAAATGTTCTAATATTTGTTTAAGTTCATATGAAAAAGACAACACGATTCTCTGTATATATTATGTTATAATTGAGTAACAGATAGGCCTAAATATGCGTTGGATTATCGCCTATGAGGTAGACCTTACGATTATGTGCTACCGTAAAATTATTTATTTATTTATTTTATTTTATTTTTTATTTAAATATGTATTATAAATTATAAATGAAATTAAATTTAACCTCTTAAGACTTTATTCACTAAAAGTTCAAACTATTAAAGAAAACAATGTAAAAATGATGTATAATGTATAGACACACACACACACACACACATATATAAGTACACACTACAGGGTACACTTGCTTAGTATCTATAGGTTAGGTACACAGTTTCCTACCAGCGCCTATTTTTCGACCACTATTAAGACCGGAAGTCCCTTGATTTACTGTTAGTTGGCAGTAAGTTAAAAGATGCCAGTTCAGTTTATAGCTGCTTCGCGTGTCTAATTAACATTAGTTTTTAACGCATTCCTCATTCCTGGGCGCGGTTAGGGTGGAGTCTCTTTCAGACGATAGTCGGATATGCAAGTTCTAATCGCTTATTTTGCGTTAGGGCTTAGGGCGTTAATTAATATATATATTTGGTAATTGGCGCTTCCAAAGTGGAAATGGATAGAAAAACGTAGCGTTGGAAATCTTTAAATTAGTTGGACGGCTAACCTCGACGGATCGCTCTCTGTCTCAAACTCAAACGTTTATTAAATAAGTAGGCCACAAGGGCACTTTTACACGTCGAGTATATCAAAAATAAAAAAGATAAATAAAAACTACACCGGTTCTAGCTCTACAACTCTGACCCGAGAAGCACTTTGACTTTTTCGAACGGCAAAAAACTCGGATGGACTTATTTTATCAAAACAGCATTTCAAAATAAAATCTTAAAAATACTCAGAAATGCGTTATTCTATGAGAAAACACATCACACAAATACAAAAATTAAATACCATAAAAATGTTGTATATAAATAAATAAAAAATAAAAGTACATTCAATATGTACCATTATCATTTATATTAAATAATATGAGATTATATCTATTAATAAATCAATATTAATTAATATTGAAAACGTGTGTGATAATACATTTTGTTACGCTGTATAAATTACTAACTAACAATAGGTTAAACGCGTGTCATTAACACACTGGGCCGGTACCGCGAAAATATATTATATATTTATTATATTATCGTATAGGTATTTCGACCATTTTTCTCTTCCAATTAAGGTGTTACGACAGTCGTCCCAAATTTACGAATATCGTTTTTCGCGGTAGCGCCGCTGTAGTCTCATGAATAATAATCGCATCATGTTTGTCCGCAACATCCGCTCCGTGGAGACCGCACCTTAACTCAGTCCAGTTAATAGAAGGCAGTTTAATTTTTTCAATTAAGCCATTATTGTGTTCTACAACACGGTACTTTTAATTAACTTGTCTACGATTTATGTTATTGGTTACACAGATTCTTATTATTCAAATTATTGCATTATCATTTCTGTTATTGAACAATTGTTTTTCGTTGAATAGTTTATTCTTATAATGTTGCCGTATGATATTTTCTATTATATGTTAATACAAATAGTTAGGTTTTTTTTTTACAGGCAAATAAATACCTAGAAAAGTAACTCTGTGATCCTAGTAAAAGAGAGAGATATATATTTATAGCTCATCGCCCGGCGGCGATGAACTACGATCGCCCGGCTATGACATATATGTCTTCTTTTATTTTATCTTTTGTCCCTTGAAATAGCTGATAGCTCATAGCTTACTAGCTCGCGGTGGGACCAGTGCCTTAAAGAGACATTTCAGAATAAGTACTTAACTTTAAAATTCATATCCAAGTTTAAGTTAGAATTGACATTGACAGACAGAATTGAATCACTTGTATAACACAAAACATTATTAAACTTATTTTACCATATTTTGGAACCAATAATGTTAATTTTAAACAAATACTCCTAAAACTAATCATTTTTTGCTGTTGTCAAAGATATACTCAACATTTCAGCCGTATGCAGTCCACTGCTGGACATAGGCTTCCAACAAATATGACTTGTATCATCTTGGGGGTAGTTGCCATAGTCGCCACGCTTGGCAGGTGGGTTCGCGACCGCAGTGACTGTAGTTGGGTTTCGACGGACGCTGCTGCCCGTCCGTAGGATTTTCCCTTTGTCGCCTCTTACGACACCCGCGGGAGGAGATGCGGTGAGAGGGTGGTGCTATTCTAGTTAATCGGCACGTCACCTCAAAGATGTACTCAAACCAGCCATTAATTAGCAACTAGAATGTTATTTGAGCATCACTTTCTATAGGAGTTAGAAGGTTTAGTTATATTTAGTAATTTAGAAGATAATTCCTTCCAATTTTTTGAGTTTGGGAGAAAATACGCGTCGGTTATTTTATATCAAATTAAATCGGACGGTTGAGTACATTTCCTTATAAGTAATTCTTTGCCAATGTGTAGCCAGCTTTATGTCCCAGTCTGGAGATACCTTAATCGTACCATTATCTTTAATGACAGCGCTTTCCCGATCATACCATCGTCCACATTGTTCATCAAAACTAACCCTTATTACCAACGAATATGAACCAGCACCGGTTAGAGTGTTGATGGTACAATGTATGTATCATAAATCATTGTTTAACTGCCAATGGGAGATTTCTACTTATTTTGTGTGGTTATAAAATGTAGGTAATAGGTGGAATGGAGCTGAGGTACCTACGGTTTGTACCTTGGAACGTAGCGGCTTTCATATTAGGTAATCTAAAGCTGACAGGCACCAATGATGGAAACTTAGTTCTTAATTCAAAAACCATAACGTTATAAATACTTAGGGCATACTGAAAATTCCTGGAACTGGCCACTTAGAAAACGAAAATTAACCCTTTATAAGGCCGCAGTTATACAGATATGCTACATGAAAGTTAAATACACTCCCATGTTTGTAATGCACTGGGGAACACATCTACGGCAAAAAGAAACCGAAATCATTAATAAAAACATGTGGTCATTATATGCACTCAGCCCGTTAGTGCACTCGAGTTTTCAGATGATCTGTTTCCAATACACCTATTCATTGACAGATACGTGAGAGGCAATACTCAATACTTCTTCATTTGTCATAACTGCCATGTACGTAATACTATGCAAATAGTTACATATTACAATATTTATCGATATAGCATGTAACCTTTTATAATTTTATTAATCTTAAGTGGCAAATGATACACTTTCCTGATACTACAAACAATGTAGTTCAGTTATTGCAAATATTGCAATTCAAGATGGCGAGTGGATTTATCAAAATTAGACCTTATTATCATACCAATAGCAGTCTCGCCACTCGCCATCGTGAATTACAAGAGCTATAATTGAAATTATTAGATACAGCGACTTGTGTATTTTTAATAGTATAATGGGAACAGTGACAAATGCTTGCTTCCCTTAACGGGCACAGTGCATTAATTGACCACAAACTTTAGATTAATTAATTACACTAAAATTTAATTATGACCGAAAAAGTATAAATAAGAAAAGAAAGCCATATTTGCTATATAATACCATTATAGTTAAACAAAAAAGAGGATGTTCTTTCTTTGTAAATGTTTATTAACTAAGTGGTTTCCAAATCGTCTCTGCCTTATAAAGGGTTAAAAAACAATTATAGGGTTTGAAAAAGGAACTCTCTGGCAGTATATTACTTTTTAATTTGTTACACTGTCATTTGT
This sequence comes from Grapholita molesta, assembly GCA_022674325.2. Taxonomy (NCBI): domain Eukaryota; kingdom Metazoa; phylum Arthropoda; class Insecta; order Lepidoptera; family Tortricidae; genus Grapholita; species Grapholita molesta. Next base: position 2,797,952 of record CP053127.2, read on the forward strand.
TTTTTCATCGTGACGTTGGGTTGAAATTCGTGTGTCGCTGTCGTAATGAATTTAAGTCGTGAAAATTTTCAAAGCATGATTTTTTACGATTTTCGATGTGGCTTAACTCAGCAAGAAAGTTGTCAAAGACTTCAATTAGCATTTAGCGATGAAGCCCCATCTCGTAGCTCTGTTTATTCGTGGTTTAGTGAGTTTAGACGAGGACGTGACATCTCCATGACGATAAACGTGAAGGCCGGCCGGCGACAGCGGTTACCGATTGTGATATTGATACTGTACGACAATTAAGTGAAATTGACAAAAAAAAATACCTGTCAGCAAATACGCACTACCTTAGGCATTGGAATGAGCCAGGTGCAAAAGATACTGCATTTTCACCTTAAAGTTCGGAAACTTTGTACGCGATGGATACCGCACGATTTGACGGAAGACCAGAAACGACTGCGTGTAGAGTGGTGCCGTAAAATGTTAAAAAAAATTGACGGCGGACAATCAACGGCTGTATATAATATCGTGACAGGTGACGAAACCTGGGTTTACTGCTTTGAACCAGAAAGGAAAAGTCAATCGGCGGAGTGGGTCTTTCCTTTTGAAGACTTGCCGACGAAAGTCAAAAAAAGTCGAAACACTGGTAAGAAAATGGTTGCTTCTTTTTTCGGCAAATCAGGGCATTACACCACTATACCGCTTGAAAACTAAAAGACAGTAATTGCAGATTGGTATGTAAACACGTGCTTGCCCAGAGTGTTTGACAAAGTTCATGAAAAGCGTCCCCGTAGCAAAATAGTCCTCCACCACGACAACGCGTCGGCACATTCCGCCAAGGCAACGAATGCGTATTTGAAGGCCTCAAATGTGGAATTAATGACTCATCCGCCATACAGCCCCGATCTCGCACCATGTGATTTCTTTTTACTTCCAAAAATTAAAGATAAACTCAGAGGTTTGCGATTTACAAGCCCGGAAGTGGCAGTGAATGCTTTCCACGAAGCCATCGAAGAGGTCCCTAAGGAAGACTGGACCCGCTGCTTTTCACAATGGTTCCAGCGAATGCAAAAGTGTGTAAATAGTGAGGGTATATACTTCGAAAAACAATAAATATGTCATAAGGATAATAAGCCTTCTCATTTATCAGAATCCAGCAACTTTCAGTATGACCCACGTATGTACCAACAAAGGCACAACACTTGACTCCTTTGAAAGCACTAATGTTCATGATTGGTTCCTTAGGCGATACCGCCAAAAACGATTTTCGTAAATTTCGGGTCTCTGTCACTCTCAAGACCTCTTAATTGGAGTAAAAGAGAAAGATGCCCGAAATATACGAACTTCGACGTTCGCGGTACCAGGCCTTGTCCATTACTGGCGCCGTCACCCTTTAGATTTTCACTGTGACAAGGTACGAAGTAGCCAAGCGACGCTAACGTGAAAAACGATATTCGTGAATGTCGGACGATTGTCTCTGGCACTCTTATGACGCCTTAATTGGAGGAAAAGAGAAAGATGCGAATTTCGATGTTCGCGGTACCGGGCCAGAATCAACTTGGCTGTCTATACAAGTGGCGGTAATGAGTGTTTTTGCTTCGTTGTTTTTGTGATCTAAAGGCCTACCGAGAAAATAGAAATTCTTAAATTGTCTATCTCCTCTAACGCTTCTGCATATATGAGCGATAAAGTCGAAGAACCAAAGTAACCGTAGAACGGAACCATAGCAGGATTGCATAGTTGAAGGCAACGGACAGTAGGCCACATAGCCCAGTACCCGTACCATGAGTTGTGACATTAAGGTTTTCGATAACGAGTATCTAGTTTACTATCTGTGCATCTCGTTCGCACTAAAATAGTACAAGCGAGATGCACAGATAGTAAACTCGATACTCCTTATCGAAATCGAAAACGTCAATGTCACAAGTCATGGTACGGGTAAAGACAGTTGATGGCAGTTGTGGCCAAAATTTTTGTATAAAAGGACGTATACATGTCTGAAATGCGCTTTTCTTATTTGACGACAGTAGGCCTAGCACAAGAGGGGCGCGACAGTATCTCGAGCCGAGATGTAGATGTAGATGTAGATGTAGATGTAGTGTAGGGACGCCCGGCCGGACTCAGGCGGGCTGTCGATCGCTTGTTGCAGTCATTCAGCCCAGTTCCCTGTAGTTAGAGCTGCAGGTTACTGTTCCGGCTGCGTTCCCACACATTGCTCCTCAAATCTTCCAATCTTCCTGCAGAACAGAAGGATATCCTTTAAGTTGATGTCCTTTAGTTCGCTTTCCTCCAAGATATCGCTACCAAATACTTTGTGTCGCATCGATGCGTACATGCCGCATTCGGTTATGACATGTTTGCTTGTTTCCTCCATCCCACAGTGCGGGCAGGAGGCGCTATCAGTCTTACCTATTACCTTTAGGTGTCTGTTCAACGAGTTGTGTCCCGTAATGACCCCCGTCAGTAATTTTAGACCGGACTTACCTAGTTTCAGGAGATACCTAGTTCTCCTGGCATCCATTCTCTTCAGGAACATCTTCGACTGTCTATATTCAGTCTCTTCCTTCCATTGTCTATTTGCTTCTTCTTCTTTTAGTCTATCTATGACTCCTCTCGTCACCTCAGCTGATATGGGTAGAACTGGTTCCGGGCCTATGAATTCCTTGTCGGCTCCATTCCTGGCCAGTTCGTCCGCTTTCTCGTTTCCTCTTACTCCTTTGTGGCCAGGCACCCAAGCCACTATAGTGTCCATTCTTTGGCCTAATTTGTTCAGTGCATCTTTGCATTCTTTCACAATGGAGGAGGTAACTTCTACTTTCCTTAGTGCTTTTAGCGTCGCCTGACTGTCCGTGTATATCACGACTGATCCCGTCTGCGACTTGTTTTCTTCTATGATCTGCGCGCATCTTGTTATTGCCCACACCTCTGCCTGAAACACACTAGCAAACCTGCCCAGTGGTTCAGATTCTGCTTTGTTTAGCTTCGGTATTAATATACCAGCTCCTGCTCTCCTTGTGGAGCTCTTTCTTGAACCATCCGTGAAGCAGATAGCTGTTGGATGATTTGTCTTCACCTTCCAATTATCTCTTTCTCCGATATGAATTCTGTATTTCTTATCAAAGATCTCCTGTTTCTTTATAAGGTCATTGCTTGCCGTCAACATTCCTAGCTCTGACCTTGTATACTCCTGTATCAAAGCATGCCTTTTGTCCATGCTACTTCCTCTCCATTCCTTACATGCTTTCATTCTGTACCATTGTTTCATGGCTCTCTTCTCCACCTCTAGCTGTAGAGGTAGCATTCCCAGCATAACCTCTAGTGCTCGAGTAGGTGTGGTTCTCATAGCACCCGTTATCATTAGGCAGGCCAATCTCTGTACCTTGGTCAGGTTTCTTCTGTATTCTCTAATTTGAGCTCTATGCCACCATATCACCGCTCCGTATAGTAGTCTGGGTAGTATGATCGCTTTGTATATCCATTCAATCATACTGGGCCGCAGTCCCCATTTCCTTCCCACTGCCTTCTTGCATTGATACAGTGTTCTTATGGCTTTCGCCGCTTGTTCTTCTATGTGGGTCTTGTAGCTGAGTTTCGAGTCTAGGGTTATCCCTAAGTACTTGACCTCTTCTACGACCTCTAGTTCTTCTCCTTTAAGGCTTATTGGGTTTAGAACTTCTTTTTTCCTCTTGTTTGTGAATATTACAAGTTTGGTTTTCGACGGGTTTAAGTTTAATCCTCTATCCTCGCACCAACCAAGAACCTGTCTTAGACCTCTCTTCATTATATCTCGTATAACATTCAGGTTCATTCCTCTTACGAGCAGTACCCCGTCATCAGAATATGCCTGAATGTAAGTGCCTCCAACATTAACCTTTTTGATCAATGAGTCCAGGAGAATACACCACATAAGCGGCGATAGACATCCTCCCTGTGGAAAGCCTCTCTTGGGTCTGATTCTCATCGAGGTTCCTCCTAGTTCAGCTCTTATGGATCTGCCCTTAAGCATTCTCCCTATCCATGTAGCTATTCCCTGGTGTACCCCGTTTCTCCTCAGACTCTCCTCAACTGCTTTATATGTGGCTTTGTCGAAAGCCCCCTCTACATCGAAGAAACAGCCTAGTGCACATTGCTTAGTGTCTAGCGCCCTCTCTATCCTTATTGTAAGATTGTGTAAGGCTGTTTCTGTAGACTTTCCTGTCATATATGCATGCTGATTCTCGTGCAGTGGATTTCCACTCTTTCCTAGTTCGTTTCTAATGTGCTTATCTATAATCTTTTCCAGTGCTTTCAGTATGAAAGTGGATAGACTAATGCTCCTGAATGATTTTGTATCTTGGTATGATTTCTTACCTGGTTTTGGCAGAAACACCACCTTTACCTCTCTCCAGACGGTTGGGATGTAGCCCAGCGCTACTCTGGCCTTGTATAGTCCCAACAGATTACTTTTGATGTGATTGTACCCCTTTTGAATCAGTGCTGGCTGTATCTTGTCCGGGCCTGCTGCCTTGAAGGGCGCGAATGAGTTTATTGCCCATCCCATACTCTCCTCGTCCAGCATCCCTTCTGCCAGCCTCCAATCAGTGGCACCCGTCTCTTCCAGTTCCTCTTCGGACCAGGTTTCTTCTATCTCTTCACAGTCTGGGAAGTGAGATTTTAGCATAACGCTCAGTATCTCCTTTGGTTCCGTGACTATTTCTCCATCTACACGCACACTCCCCAGCTGGCATGCTCGTTCCCCCGCAAGTAGCCTTACGATGCGAGCGCCTTCCGAGTAGCTGCTTATGTTTTCTGTGAAGCTTGCCCAGCTCTGATGGCTTGCTTTTATCCTGAGTCTAGTGTATTCATTCCTTACCCTCCTGTAGCTGTTCCAGTCACAGGAGTTGTTATTCCTTACTGCTAGCCTCATTGCTTTACGTGTTTCTTTCCTTTTCTTTTGTAGTTCTTTGTTCCACCATGGCTGTCCTATGCCGGATCGTACCATACGTACCGGGCATGCCTTATGGTACGCTTCTATTATGTGCTTCCTTAGTTCAATTGCTCCTTTTTCCAGGTCCTCAGCATTTTTGTAGCTACCTTCAGTGCCCGCTGTTTTCCTGAGTTCTTCTTCATATATGCTCCAGTCCGTTTTACGCGGATTTCTTATCATCGTCTTTTCAACACGGAGTCCTAGCTTGTAGAGTATTCTGCGATGATCCGACATACTGTCTTCTTCATCCACTCTCCAGCTCAGTATTTCCCCGTTTATCTCCTTAGATGCTAGTGTTATATCCAGTACCTCCCTTCTGGACCTGGTTACAAACGTCGGTATATTCCCTATGTTCATGATTTCCAGATCATTGCTGCTTATAAATTCTATCAGAGCCTCCCCTCTATCATTAGTGTCCGTGCTGCCCCACACCTCATGGTGCGCATTTGCATCACACCCAATAATAAAAGGAACTCTCTTACCTTTGTACCTCCGTACCATTTCCTCCAGTTCGCTCGTCGGTGCATCGCCGTCTCCCGGAAGGTAACAGGATGCGCCACCTTGCGTTTTCTCCCGGCGTCAGTAGTGAAGTCGATTTCAACAACCACCAAGTCTCTGTAACATAGGGTCATTAAACATCCCATGTTTCTTATATTATTGCTCACATATATGCATGATCTGGGAGGGCGCTCACCATTCCTCTCGTAGTGTAGGACTCCCCCCAGATGTCCGAGGCCTGCCACCTGGTTCCTCCATGCATATGGTTCTTGCAGCAAGGCTATATCAACTTTCTCCCTAACTACAAACTGCCCTAATTCAGACATTGCGTCCTTGCAGTGATGTAGGTTTACTTGACATATGTTTGTGTGTGTTTTTGTGTAAATGTGTGTGTGTAGTGTCTCTTGTGTGTTCGTTTCCGTTTTATTAGTTGTGTAGTGTTACTGTCCCCGCATCGTTACTCGAGGAGTTCACTCTCGGCAACATCCATATCCTTCTCCTCTCCGATATGTATGTTGGCCGGTGCAGCACTCCCCTGCTCCGATGCGGGTTCTTCTTTGTTCTTGTCGTCCGGATTCGCTCTGAGGATCCGGACTCTTACACTGGTGGCCGAGAAGTCTAGTGTTTTATGTTTCTCCTCGCCCCAGTTTTCTTCGACACTGTCCGGTACCAAAAAGGTCAATCGGGTACCTAGTGGCAGTGCCTCCCTTCCAACCGCTTTCCAGGTCAGAATCTGCAATTCGTAAAGGAATTCCTTTACATACTCAGTGTCCGTATCCCCCGGTATCCAGACCTGGACCCTGGTCTGCTCTACTTTTCGCACAACTATTCTGTGGCCGCCTAGAACACCGAAGTCCTGACTTAGCAGCCACTCCCTAGATTCCGTCGACTTTGGTGTCACTAGGAAGAATCCCTCTGACACCAATCCCGACGTAGCGAACCTAGGGGCTACCAGCCCTGACTCCCCCCCCCTTACTATGCCCAGGACGACCACCTCTATCAGCTGCGTCAGCTTTTTCCTGATGAGTTTCGCCAGTGCCTCATCCACCGAAACGCCATCCTTTCGGCCAATGGCCACAGCGAGTCCTCGGTTCGCCTTAGCGACGTCCCGTGGACCCTCCACGGCCACCTTGCCTTGATTCGGCCGTTTCGCCGGAGGACGCTCCGATCGACCCTCATCAGTACTTTGCCTCTTGACTTTCAGACCGCGTTTGCTGGGGCCCGGATCGGCATCCACTATGGTTTTACCCATTTGGATGACGCTCCCTTCCCCATCCCTCGCAGCCCTATTAGCCTTACGACGCTCAAGCCTCGCCTTCTTCTTTTGTGCCTTAGACACGTACTTGTGAAAAACTTCTCCTACCACCGGTGTGTCTTCCCTTACGGTGTCCTCCTTCGGTGGTGTACGGAGTAGCTTCTCCTCTTCTGTTATGGACAGGCCTCCTAGACGTAACTGGACATCCGGGGTGACCTGTCTGCTGGTACTTGTGGACGGGGGTCCTCCTCTTTCCTCTACGGACGTCGGATTCCTCCCCAATCCATGATGTTCGGTGGGGGGTATTCCCGTAGGCTCCCTCCCCTCACCTACTCCTTTTTCCCCTTTCGGGCACTTATCCGATTTCTCGGTTTTGTTTGTGTTTGTATTAATTTTAACTTTCTCCATATTCTATTGATGTAAACGGGAAGAAATTACATAAGAGGACGTGGCAGTGCTCCCTTACCACGCCTCAGCATCATTGACGCCTACGCGGAAGCGCCACCTTCGCCGCGCATAGTCGTTGACGACAGCGATTGTGCGAAGTGGGCTCGCAAGCACTTGAGAGGGCAGCTCCTGTGTTGCTTTAGTGTGATGGGAACAGCGCGCACATAACGTTCACTCCAAAGATGTCGCTCGTGACATCTCGGAGATCCCTAGTACGCGCATAAGTTCCACACCACTCCGGCGACCGGTTAAAGGAAGGGCTTTCGCCCTAGCCTCGCCCCTTACACCGGACACAACACAGGCCCTGCCCTCCCACCCCTCGTCCGCTTGCGAGCCCAATTCGCACCAACCCCCCGCTGCCCACAGCACCGGCTGTGAGGGCCCTCGGCACGTCCTCCCACCTTGACCCTGGGGGTTTCATTCATTCAACCTTCCATCCATCACCATGGGCCGAACCTTATATCCATCACCTTCCATGTCCTCATTCATTCTTCCTGGCTCCCTCCTTTCTTGGCCCCCCCACCCCCCTCGTCAGGATATTGGCAGCACTGGTCAGTAAGATTTTGGGAAGTTACTCACCATTGCCCCCAGGATGCACCGTCCAGAACACCTTCCCTTACCTGTCGATAAATTTTATCCCCAGGTATTGGAAGGCAGCTGGCCCACTTGGAGGTTTCCTGACCTTAGCACCCTAAAGTAGGTTTAGCACAAGAGGGAAGCGACAATTGCTCGAGCCGAGATAGACTATCCGTCCCTTTTCGGATAACATAGTTAGAAAAGGAGGGATAGTCTACCCCGTCACGAGCAATAGTCGCTTCCCTCTTGTGCTAGACCTACTCTGTACATCTTTAGTCATATACATACATACACTTCAGCCGTATGCAGTCCACTGCTGGACATAGGCCATATATAACGTGTATCATCTTGGGGGTAGTTGCCATAGTCGCCACGCTGGCGAGTTGGCGATCGCAGTAGCTGTAGATTGGGTTTCAACGGACGCTGCTGCCCGTTCATAGGATTTTTCCCTTTGTCGCCTCTTACGATACCCGCGGGAGGATATGGTGGTGCTATTCTAGTCAGCCGGCATCACACGGCAGACCGGCATTACACGGCAAGTCATATAAAGCCCCATTTAGACCAGGCAAGAACTTGTATACGATTTTCATTACATTGCGGGCTAACGGCGTACGGCGAATTCGGTCCCTTTATATAACCCCGCAATGTAATGAAAATCGTATACAAGTTCTTGCCTTGTCTAAATGGGGCTTAAGGCTGTGTAACCGTGTAGATGTGAACACACCTTTACTTGTAATATATCATGTCACCAATAATTCTCGATGTGTGTCGAGCCCACTTAACGCGTCGCGTCGGCATATAAATAAAGTAGTTTATAATTGAAAAGGCATTAAGCGACGCAGTTTGTTATTAACAAGCCGAATTATTAACGTAAAAAAGCTTCAAGTACGATGTGTCGAAATTGAATTATTTATATGCCTTAATTGTGTACAGAGAAGGCTATTAATATGTACAGGTACGTTAACAAACACATACACACATACATGTCTACAAATCCATATTTATAATCCATTTTTGGACCCGGGTATGTCCTTAAACTGCGTCCAACAATGAGAAGTAGGGCACAGCGATGACCATCACGCTTGAATCTGGGGCAGCCCAACTGGGGAAGTACCTCCTCCTTACAGAAGACCACAGCCATAATAGCACTGCTACCTTTCAGGTATGTAGTGTTGTGTTCCTGATGGTGAGTAAGGTTCCCAGAGCTCCAACCCCCCTTAAAGGTCGGCAACGCGCTTGTGACTCCCCTGGTGTTGCGGGTGCCCATGGGCGACGGTAATTGCTTACCATCAGGCAATTCGTCTGCTCGTTTGCCGCCTATAACATAAAAAAAAAATATATTTATAAATGCGAAAGTAACTGTCTGCCTGTCTGTTACCTCTTCACGCTTCTTCACTAACCATTTGGATTAGTTCAATTGGAGTAGTCAGGTTTGACGACAGGTCTGGCCTAGTGGGTAGTGACCCTGCCTATGAAGCCGATGGTCCTGGGTTCGATTCCCAGTCAGGGCATTTATTTGTGTGATGAGCACAGATATTTGTTCCGTGGGTTGTTTTCTATGTATTTAAGTATTTATATCATCTACCTCATCATCATCATCATTATATCAGCCATAAGACGTCCACTGCTGAACATAGGCCTCCCCCTTGGATCTCCACATGTACCGGTTGGAAGCAACCTGCATCCAGCGTCTTCCGGCGACCTTAATGATGTCGTCGTCCTTTCGCTTGCTAGTCCGTGGTCTCCCCATATTTTGGTATATCTCCTAATATATATGGTGGTATCTAAATATTATATATATCGTCGTCTAGTACCTGCAACACTAGCCTTACTGAGCTTACCGTAGGACTAGGTCGATTTGTGTAAGATTGTCCTGAATATTTATTTATTCATTTATGTTTAATTAAAATAGGCCTTTGGGTTGGAAGGGCAGATGGCAGTCGCTTTCGTAACACTAGTAGTGCCTACTGTCGACATCTCAGTAGCGGTACCTACTCAAAGCGCAAAGTAATAATTTCATCAATTTTTTTTTATGACATAGGCGGCAAACGAGCAGACGGATTGCCTGGTGGTAAGCAATTATCGTCGCCCATGGGCACCCGTAACACCAGGGGAGTCACAAGCGCGTTGCCGGCCTTTAAGGGGGTTGGAGCTCTGGGAAACTTACTCACCATCAGGAACACAACACTACATACTTGAAAGGTAGCAGTGCTATTATGGCTGTAGTCTTCTGTAAGGAGGAGGTACTTCCCCAGTTGGGCTGCCCCAGATTCAAGCGTTGATGGTACTTCGCTGTGCCCTACCTCTCATTGTTGGACGTAGTTTAAGGACATACCCGGGTCCAATACCGGGTTCAATATATCCATACTAATATTATAAATGCGTATGTAGCTCTCTCTGTCTGTTATCTCTTTACGCTTAAACCGCTGAACCAATTGGGGTGAAATTTGGTATGGAGAGTTTGAACTACGAGAAAGGACATAGGATTTTCTACAATTCCTTCATATTGAAGTCAGGGTATTTATAAAGAAACCAGGGCTTTAGTATAGGTTCTGTGGACTTACTTGAACTTGAACTAGTCAAACAACTTATCGTGGAGAAAGAAATATTTCAAGCGGTACAGTCGCCATCAGATATATCGGAACTGTGGAGGTGGTCACAAATATCTAAACATGCACTTTACCGCCTTGACAATAGAGGCGTTGTTGAGATATTTGTGACCACCACAGCTCTGATATATCTGATGGCGACTGTACATCAACAAATAATAGGTCCTCAATTATCAACGAAGTATTTCTATGGTGAGTAAGGTTCCCAGAGCTCCAACTCCCCTTAAAGGCCGGCAACGCGCTTGTGACTCCCCTAGTGTTGCGGGTGCCCATGGGCGACGGTAATTGCTTAACACCAGGCAATCCGTCTGCTCGTTTGCCGCCTATGTCATAAAAAATAAAATAAAAATGGTATAGTTAGCGTCATCCTAAGTTCGGTACACCATAGAATTTCAAACCTATGTCAGATATGTTGTACGGATTATCCCACCAGCATAAGCATATGTAACCAATAATTTACAACATTTATGATTAAAAACGCAGAATAACTATTCATTTTTTTTAACTTATTGAAAAAAAAAAAACTGTAGGAGATACAAAGTCGTGTCATCGTCATCATCTCAGCTACAAGACGTCCACTGCTGAACATAGGCCTCCCTCTTGAACCTCCACATGTAGGGTCAGCTGCAGAAAAAAAGAAACCCCTTGTACCAGCATGTACGACACAGGGGGTACCTTTTCTCTGCAGCTGACTGTAGTTGGAAGCGACCTGCATCCAGCGTCTTCCAGCGACCTTAATGAGGTCGTCTGTTCATCTACAAGGTCGTGTAGGTCTAAATATCTGTATAAAAAAAAAACTGTAGGCGATACAAAGTTCACGGCATCCTTCATATATCAGTCTTAATAGGTATATACACAGAATGTCAAAAACTATGGGATCGCCAGAAAAAAGTCAAGTGGCCACCGCTAGAGCACACACTCGTTGTCCAGATAATTCTAAATCTGGAAAAAACCGGCTCATAAAAAATCACTCCTATACGGATTTTATATTATTAACGTCAGATGAACTGGGGATGTTATTTTTGGTATTCTCCCAGGGACCCCTGAATCGGGCCGGCGGCGCGAGAAAGGCCGCATTAATTATTATGATTTATATGTTTTAGTGTAACGCGCCCCCTTATTACAGGGCCGCCTTAACGAACCTTGATGACTTACCTTTAAAACTACACAATAGATGGCGTTGTATGTATAAGGTCAACTCTGTAACGCGCTATCGTAGTTGCTAGAGTTTGCAACTTTGTCGGCGTAGGAGTCGTTCAACATTCAATCCAATTTTTTTTATGACAAAGGTGGCAAACGAGCAGGCGGATTGCCTGATGGTTAGCAATTACCGCCGCCCATGGGCACCCGCAACACCAGGGGAGTCACAAGCGCGTTGCCGGCTTTTAATGGGGGTTGGAGCTCTGGGAACCTTACTCACCACCAGGAACACAACACTACATACCTGAAAGGTAGTAGTGCTGTTATGGCTGTGGTCTCCTGTAAGGAGGAGGTACTTCCCCAGTTGGGCTGCTCCAGACTCAAGCGTGATGGTACTTCGCTGTGCCCTAGGTACCTCTCATTGTTGGACGTAGTTTAAGGACATACCCGGGTCCAATTTTTATGTAGGGTTCATTCATTACTCAAAATTCCTTATTGTTGAGGCTTTCGGATATTTAACCAAAATATATGTTCCTAATTCAAGGTTTAACGGAGAGCGGAAAACTTATCAGTACGGATACCTGTAAATAGTATTTCTTAACACAAGTATCTCTGAATACTTAAAAAGACACATCAACCCTGAAAATGTCAAAAGTTTGTATGTTCATGAATAAATCATTTTTTTATAGTATACGAGTGTATGAGAATTTATGTACCTAATAGTTTAGTATACTTAAGTTAATTACTTATTGCCAGCCGAACCTAATTTAATTAGATAAGATAAGATAAGAAATATTTTATTAGCACAAAAGTAGGTAAGTACATATAATGAAGATTAATATTTACAATACAACAGTATATTGAGCTAATAGGTGCTCACTCAGCTTGTTGTCCCGAAGTCCGTCACTGCGGACACACTGCGAGACGCTGATTTTCAGTAAAACTAAAAACTAAAAAAAAAACTACTACTACTAAAAACTAGAACTAAAACTAGAACTAGATGACACTGACATCCAAGAAAACAACAACAATTTTTATAGAAAATTAGTTAGCTAAACTTAATCAATAAAAGTGTGTGTGTGTGTGTGTGTTTTTACAAATTTAATTAAACTCGAGTACCAAAATACCAAATAGATGTCGCTGTTAATTACAAAACTGCTAGATGGCAGGACAATAATTTTTAAAGATTTATAAATGTGTAAATCCAGGCCTCTTCATATCTAAATATGAATCCTACTTCAAAGTAACACCAAACCTCGAACCAGCTCGTAAAAAGCAAAAACACATCGACCGTTCCATACATTGTAAAGCAAATTGTTTACCCGACGACATGTCTAAACACCGCCATGATTGAGCCATCACACTCACCCGACGTTACTCACAACCTTATTGCAATAAACCTAAGGGTTAGATTCAATTAACTAGAACACAAAGGCTAGTAAGCGAGCATAAGTCAAAAGGCGATGTGCACTGAAATTTGTTGTGGTTACTGTATAGGGTTATGGGTTTAAATCTTGTTGCAGGGATTCTATGTAGAATTCTCGGTTTATTTACGATGTAGTTGTTCTTAAGACGCAGGCAATATAATATTATGTAGGTACCTATGTTCTTTCAACTTGTTTTTATGACAAAGCTGGCAAACTAGCAAACGGATTGCCTGATGGTAAGCAATTACCGTCGCCCGCAACACCAGAGGAGAGACAGGCGCGTTGCCGGCCATTAAGGGCGGTTGGAGCTCTGGGAACCTTACTCACCATCAGGAACACAACACTACATACCTGAAAGGTAGCAGTGCTATTATGGCTGTGGTCTTCTGTAAGGAGGAGGTACTTCCCCAGTTGGGCTTCTCCAGACTCAAGCGTGATGGTACTTCGCTGTGCCTTACCTCTCATTGTTGGACGTAGTTTAAGGACATACCCGGGTCCAATTACTTATAACGGTTTGGATTGAAGGGTTTGGCTGAGGAGCGAAACTCATGGAGGAACCTGGTGAAGAATGCTGCCGAAGCTCATGAACAGCAGAGCTGGACACGATCTTCAGATAACTGAAGACCACGACGACGAAGAAGATGTTCTTTCGCAATAATTATGGCAATAAATATAATTATTATTTTAAGCACTTTGCTTCTACTGATCTGGCTGTGCGGCCAGGGAGTGGAATTCTCTTCCAGCTGATCTTTTCACGGAGCAATACAACCTGGATGTCTTCAAGTCGAGAGTGAACAAGCACTTGCTAGGTAAGCATGCTCCATTATCGGCCTCATCGTCGCTTACCTTCAGGTGAGATTGGGCCAAATGCTAACTTATTAAAAAATGTTGTGTATAAAGAGGAAGATGCGAGTAAAATCTATTGAAATGCCGTATGAGTAAAATTATTCAATTAATTTTGCTCGCATTCTACGATCACTTTTTACCGCAATATTCTGTTTCTCTATTTCAGCTTGCTAGGGTTAGTATAATTGCTTGACATTTACATGATCTTAGTTATAGGGGACCTCTTAGTCTTCATCATTTCAACCTTAAATCGTCCATTGTTGGATGTATTGCCTCCCTAGAACATGACTTGTATCAACTTGGGGTGTAGTTGTCACAGCCGCCACGCTTGGTAGGCGGGTTGGTAACCGCAGTAGCTGTGGTGCTGCCCATCCGTCGGTTTTTTACTTTGTCGCCTCTTAAGACACCCGCGGGAGGAGATGGGGTGGTGCTATTCTAGTCAGCCGGCACCGCGTGGAACACACACACGTGCTAGGTACACTTTCAAAGCTTTTCCCTTATGCGCATGGCCATGGTATAAAAAGAAGCAATGTTTCTTTGGTGAACAGTATATAAGCTGCCAGACAATTGACACAACAGCTATATTGGCCAAGGTATGGAAGACTAATGTTTGGCGAGAGAAAATTGACACGGGCAATTCCATCAAGCGATGGAGACAAATCACTGCAAAACCTCGTCACGATCCTCAGTAATGAGCGACCGACAATGGCAAGATATATTATAGTCTAATCATAGCGGTAATACCTATTGGCATGGGTACCGGTATTATATAGTCTGTGGTATAGGTGAAAAACTTAGCTAAAGAGCCTGGCCTATGTAGTAGTAGCGTGTGTGTACACGCATGTCTGTCGGCGTTCTATTTTCAAATTTGACGTAAGTTCCATATTAATTCTCTGTACAACTACATAGGCACGGTCCTTCAGTTCAGGTTTTTACCTATATCTCTTATTTTACCCAGTGATTGTTGAAAAACTAACCATAGCCGAAAGATGATCCTTTCCCAGTGTTGCTTCATCCAAAATTATTTCCTGTCAATCGATATAAATGTCTCAATATGATTAATTCGATTTATATTGTTTATCTAATTAAGTTAACACCTCCGTTATTTATTAGAGAGTAGATTATAAATAATCGATTCTCCACGGGGCCGCGTATAAAGCTATCATTCGATAACAAATCGATTGTGGAGACAAGACCAATGAAGACATCAAATTGAAAATCACCTTCGCCGCTGGGGCCGTAATAACCTCTTTTATTGCTTTGATATATTGCCCGTACTTCGTGATTACGTAGTGAAAATGACGTTTCAACAAAACATTGTATTAAAAAAATGAATAATGACTTCTTTGCCGACAACGTCATTACGTAGTGCGGTCACCGCGAGGCGCGAGATTCTATCTAACTTCGTTCAACTCACACTCATTGCAAGTTAGACTTTAAGTCTGTTGGAAAAGGTTCATTATTGTTTGAAGGGAAAACTTTTAAGGTTATATTGAAAAATGAGATTTGACATACAGTTTTAAAGTTAGTTTTTGATTGCTTGTCGTTTAGTTGTAATAAGAAGTTTCCCGTGATGGCGTGGAGAATCGGATTGACAGATAAGAAGGTTATTATTATCACATTTTACTTAGAGTACATGCATTTACATAAGATAATGCGGTGTAATTTGTATGAGTACGACAGTTGTAGGAAATAAACTATTGTGGATGTGTTGATGGAAATTGTAATGAGGCTTTTTATACCTCTTTCGGACTTTGACTTTTCATAATAATTCAGTGTCGCTTATTACGTGATCTATGTGTCTAAGGTATATATACAAATACGTTAATTGACTGACGTGCTGACCTACCAAATTGGTCTTAACTTAAAAAAAACATCTCAGTTGCTACAATACAAAGTAAACACTTAACTAGATAACAATATAAGCTATATGTTATTGTACAAAAAAATACAATATAACAAAAACATATCTCATATAAAAAAAACTATTTCTATTTCTTCGAATATCATGGAACTCAACTGGGCTTACGCTACATTTGTGTAAACATATAAATAAATAAAAAGAAAATAAAATATCATTACCTTTGGATAACTTTGTGGTCCTCAGTACAAGTTGATTCACAAGAGTTAGAGTGAGTTTTGTACTCAACTGTAAAAAAATATATATATTTCATATATACATAGGTACGGCGCAGCGTCAACTCTCGTGAATCGACCTGTATGTTAATGGCCGTAATAGATCTTACCTAAGTCTATGTTACAAAAATCTTAATTCTTAAGTTCTTTAATGTAAAAAACCATAAACTAACAATAAAAATCAACTAAAACTAGCATAATGTTAAAAAAAATTGCGAGGCTGATACGCTGAGCCAGCGAGCTGCCAGCTCTAGGGTCTCCTGTTGGCATCTCTGAATGAGTGTCTTCGAAAGGTCTTTAAAAATACTCAACGCGCCAGGTCCCCAGATAAATTAACAGTAAGTATATTTTTTATTTTCTGAAATCCGATCAGTAATATTTTTTCCCTTAAGCTAATACTGCAGCACGTATAAAATTCATATAATTCTAGTCATAAATATATAGTTTTGTTGAAATATACTTGCATTTAAAAAAACCTTTCGAATGAAGATATACTTTTAGTCTGTTGTAGATATTTTAATTACCATCAATTGCAGCTTTCAAAAAAACAAAATGTGCCTAAACGATTTAAATGTCCTTCCATGACCGTCGGGTCAAACTAATTGCCCCGATATGTGATATGATATGAATATGAGATTACAAAAAACGACTATTTCCAAGTTTACTAAAGAAAATTATTTAATAATTTACAAATGTGGCCATGACAGCGGCTACTTATAACAATAATGTAAGTATCGAACTAACTAAAAGCATTTTTACCACAATTATGACCACCTCATTACACCATAACGGTTTAGTAGATGATGAAAAACGCCTCATATAAAAAGTCCTATAACCATAGACTCGAAATGACTTTAAGCTTTTTTAAAACGAAATGGCCAGTACCGCTGGGCCATTTGTTCCTGTCGTTAGATTGACGTGGTTCTGATTGATTACTGAAGACTAGAACATTGTCCGTAATAGTGATCATATTTATAGGGTTATGTGATGTGTAAGAAAACAAACGGAACCAGAGACGTCATTCATCCGTCCGCGTGTCGGTTACGGTTAATATGCAATGACATTCGGTTTTTAAAATTCTCCGCTTAGTTTTGAATAGTAATCTGATGCTTATGATTGGGAGAATGAATTTGATATTGTTTAATTAAAATGTATAATAATTCATTTATGTAATTACTTAATTATAAGAACAATAATTCTGTCTAACTTTGTGGGAGTAAGTAAATAGGTTCTTTTAAATAAAAATTATCCATGATGTTCCGATTTTTAAATTACGTCTTTATATTTTGGTTCTTTTAATCTGCTACATAACGTACTTTGTTCTATAAGAACTATTATAAAGTTATAAGTTTTAGATTATTTGAATTTTTGATTTCATTCACTTGTATTTGGATAGAAAAATAGACTTAATTTATGTTAAATCTTTACGACAGGTTTGGCCTAGTGGGTAGTAACGCTGCCTATGGAGCCGATGGTCCTGTGTTCACATTTTGTTCCTGAGTCATGGATGTTTTTTATATATGGTCGCCATAGTTGTAGTATAGATAAAACGAGATTTGCATCTGTAGTGGTATAGTGTGTTTATAGGCATCCTATAAACTACAACACAACACTACAAAAGCAGTTCCACGCTCTAGCAACTGTATAGTAGTAATATTAAATCTGTATTAAAAAAATGAAAACGAACTTTCCAAGGTAGTGAGGTGAATAATTTATTAAAACTCCAAATCGATCGACTATGTGATATTTTAAATACAATATTTTTCGTTTCGCTACACGTTACTACTATTGGCATCCCGGCTATGTCTTTAGGCATCTTCGCTACGGTCCCTAGACGTTTATAAATGTCATCAGGCATCTTGGCTACGGCCGTTAGACGTTTATCTGTTCGTGTGAACCTAGCTCAAACTTCAAACAGCTATATTAAATCGGACGCTGGTCGGTCCGTTTGAGCGAGGTGCTAATAACGAGGTGCCCCGCGGCGCGCCCCGCTGCGCGCGCGCCGGCACCTGTGCCCTGTGCCTCATTATACGGAGCGAGAGAAAAAGGGACAAAATAAATGTCGCCGACTCTATAAATTTCGGAATGGCTCTGATGTCATCCGAATTTTGACCTGAGGGTCATGTGAGTACAAGGTAAAAAATTATGTTAAATGGCTTAAGCCTTTTTTATACGTCTTCATTTTGTAAGTTTGTTACATGTTTTTAATTTGCCGAGAGCTAAGGGAAATGATGTTTTTACAAAATCACTGTACTAGGGTCATATCACTGTACCCACAAAGAGAGTTTGTATGAAAAAATGTTAATTTAATTCTAAGCAGTCATATTTGGACTTGTAGGTAATTTTCTTTTCTATATATATATTTTTGTGGTATTTAATTACTGAAATTGTTTGATATGTTTTCTTACAGAATTACGCATGTATGTTTAAGATTTTTTGTATACTGTTTTGAAAAAATAAGTTCCGACGAGTTTCTTGCCGGTCATAAAAGTCAAAATACTTCTCGGGTCAGAGGTGTAGGGTTAGAACCGGTGTAGTTTTTATTTTTCTCTTTTACTTTTGTATACTCGACGTGTAAAAGTGCCCTTGTGGCCTACTTACTGAATAAACGGTTGAGTTTTGAGTTTTTTTGAGTTTTGAATGCTCTACAAAAATCGCTTTACAATTGAAAGTATATTTCCTAAAAGATTTGTATCTGGTTCAATGCTTTATTCCTTTTGGTATACTTCTACACTAACAAGACACACATGTCATGCTATTCAATTCAATGCCATTTTTTTTACACTATACAATTAATTTCTAATAATTGTTTAAAAGTCACATGTTGTGCAAGACTGCACATCTTTTTTAATAATTTACCTTTTTACGTTTTATTGTCTATGTTTTTATAAGATATTTGCCTATTTAACTTTTGACTGAAGTTTTAGTATTACATGTTTTCACCAAAAACCAGTGCTTATTTATTAAATTCCTTATAAAACATGTAAACGTGAAGAAGTCAATCTTGGTTCTTAACGTGAATATTCTCATCCGCCTTTGTCACGAGCTTGAAGCTCACATTCCTAACAAGGCGGGTGTCATCATGACACTATTGTCGTGTTTTTGCCATCCGTCGCTCAATAATATAACGGTTTCAACGAACTGTTTAATATAAACCTTATTTAGTTCCAATACGGCTGATAATCTGTTGATAAACTCATGATATATTCGACTCATTTCTCTTTATTCATTTTAAACGTTAGGTTTTACATATTTGTATGAAAGCAAAATATAAAAATACATCTAAAACATAACAAAACAATAAAAATATCATAAAAAACTTAACCTAGGGTGTCGCCGGCAACGGGGCAGGGCCCAAGCTGCCGGTGGTTAGGGCTGCAGAGAGAGGAACCGCCGGACTATGCGCGCCGTGTCCAGGATTACCGTCTTCTGAATCTAACCCTTGATCCAACCACAACCACGTAGCGAGTCTCTCAAGATGTCGATCGAGACTCTTCGCTATGAGACTGTTAGCTGAAACAACTATCGGTACAATGGTCGCCGAACTTACCACATGGCGAAAAAAAGGTGTATAAGCCGATTTTAATTGAGATGCCTAGACGCCTAGCAACTGATAGTCATAGGCACTGCACACAAACCAACAATCACAATAATAACAATGACAGGCAAATAACTCCATCTTAATCATTAAAAGCCATAATCCTGTTATTATAAACGGTTAAATCTAAACCATTTTAATTACCCCAGATAACCGTCGCCGGCGCCGCGACGCCATTGGCCGCCGCGCGCTGTGGGCGTGGCCAGAAACAAAAGCTGACACTGCGCATCGTTAATTGTGTAGAGAGGGGGGAGGGGTGCTAATGATGTGCTGATGACTATTGTACGATTTAATCTACTATCATGAGCGTTTGTGGTCGTTTGTCATTCCGACGGCTAGATTGCGTTCCCTGGTGTGAAATGATTTCAATCTTTCTATCGTTTATGTAAATGTTGTCATTTATTTATATATTTTGCCGTGTTAAATATTATTGCATTACTTTATTGACCAAAAACTTAAATCACAACCCTAATACGCAACAGCCAGAAAAAAAAATGCTTGAAAATCTTTTTCATTAGGTACCTACCTATTTTTCAAATAAAGACGTCTACAAAATTATATAAAGAGTGTCTTTGACAATGGGACTTTAAATTGAAGGTTTGATTTTCTCCCCAAACTGAGCATATTGTGTTCTGCAAATTAAAAAAAAACTTAGCTATCTAAAAGGCAAATACCTATAAAAAAAACTTTGGTTGAAAAAAAATTACTTTGGGACAATAAGGATATCTGCATACTAATGAATCGTAACAATCTAAGTGTCTAATCTATATGTCACAGAACTTAAGACTAACTAAAGCTTAGTCAAATAAATAAATGATATAAAATTCATAAATAATATAAAATCAATGAATAAATAACTCTTAGTAACCGCAAAATTCTTGAGCCCCTACACCCAGTAGGGGTAGGGGTGGACTTATAGTGACACCCCTACTTTGATTTGTTATACAAATAAAATAATCTGAACAGTGAATGACAAAGCGGAATAATATCAAATCATATTTTACTGTCAAGTATGGGTTAATCGACTTTCAACCATTTTCTAGCCTAAAACCAAAGCCTGTAAGTTCTGATTTTTTTAATTGGTACGCGTCAATAAGACCATGGTCAAGCTTAAAAAACCGAACCTCGACAAGTTACAACTTCTCTCTCTAGAAACCATATGTTAAATAAAACAGAGAGAGATAAAAATACATTCCACAAAGGTTCCCGATCCATCACTTACGAAGTTATTGATCTAACAAACTGCAGTAAATTTTAAAAACAATATCAGAACATTTATCTACAGAAGTGAGTATACCATCATACTTCAAAAACACAGAGCATCGTAAAAGTCTTTGAACATCCCAGCCTTCCATTACTCCAAGAAAGCCAAGAATGTCTAGCGTTCCCGCAAAAAGACATGAATATCTCCATTCCATTATCTGCCTCCAGTGTGAGAGAGAAAGAAACACGCATAAACGAGGCCATAAATGTCTGAGCGCCTCTCTTAATAATGGAGTCATCATATCTGCCATGACAGCTTCACACCTTGAGAGCGAATTGGCTTTTCTCCGAAAGATACCTTTGGAAAGCGACCTATATCTCCTTCATATCATTTGCTAACTTCAACCCTGCTATGATATAAACAAGATCCATTTTTAAATGGCGATGATAGAGGATATACACCATTTGAAAGTGGTT
Organism: Grapholita molesta; assembly: GCA_022674325.2. NCBI lineage: Eukaryota > Metazoa > Arthropoda > Insecta > Lepidoptera > Tortricidae > Grapholita > Grapholita molesta. The sequence continues at coordinate 2,819,115 of CP053127.2, forward strand.
ATTCCTTTGTGGGTGCGCAAGCGCCGCTCGACGGAGATGTACGAAGATAACGCACGAATATAATAAATTTAATTTTACACTGGTTTATGTTTGTGCCCCGGGCTCAGTTGCTTTTGGGTAACTGTTTTCTTTAATTTATTATACATTCGTATACAAATTCAGCAATCACACTTTTACGCCAATTCGCCAATTAGTTTTTGAATGAATGAATGATATACGGAGCTGTCATTCTCGAATTGAAAAGAGCTACGTATTTGTGAGTAATTCCATGAAACCTTGATTTATGTAAGATCTGGGATTCATACAAATAATTTCACCGGTTTCATTTTATTAAAATACGTAGGTATTTGAGTGAGTGACAAAATAAAAGTAAGTATTTGCTTTAAATTTACTTTAATTTAGTTACTCATGTAACATGATTTGGAAAGCTGAAGTCTCCAATTTCAAGCCTGAAGAGTGCCGAGCTCCGTTCGCGACGGTGACGTATTATTGCTCGTTGGAATCTTGATATCTGACAGAATAATCTATTATTACAGCCACAATTAATCTAAAATTATAGCCACTATAATCACCTTAAAAAAAGAAAAATAAAGGCATCTTGAATCGATGTGGTTTCTACTTAATTGAGAGACAAATATATCAGCAAACAGAATAAGATTTTCATCATGAATTTATACAGGTTAAGCTAAAAAGAGATAGAGGTAAATCTAAACATTTCGAAATCGGTTTCTACAGTTTCTTTTTCACTTAGGTACTATACTAAACATATCAAATATTATAAATGGCAAAGTCGCGTTTCTTGTCACTTGCAGAGCATTTGCGAAACCTTGGAAAGTACTACTTCTTTTAGAATCTTAAAGCATAAACAAAGTTAAGGGATGCTAGCCCTAATAAAATAAAAAAACTCTAATCTGCAGACAGCATTTCTTGTTCTTAATATCCTAATGGATAGCAAAACATAACTTATATGCGCAGAACCATTACCCTGATTACAAGCATAAGCTGATTATTGACCCTGTGGCCAAAATCATGATTGCAACTGTAGACACGTACCCGGATATGTCCTTAAAATGCGTCCAACAATGAGAGGTAGGGCACAGCGAAGTACCATCACGCTTGAGCCCAACTGGGGTAGTACCTCCTCCTTACAGAAGACCACACCCATAATACTACTGCTACCTTTCAAGTATGTAGGCGTTGTGTTCCTGATGGTAATCAAGGTTCCCAGAGCTCCAACAACTTTTAGGGTAAGGAACAAGCATATTTATTTATCCGACTCACGGTAATAAACGAGATTAACATAAACAATTAGTAAATGGTGCCAACGGTGATTGCTAGTGCAAGATCAGGCCAACAACATTAATAAATTATACTTAATTAAACAGTAAGCAAAGATGGGACAGAAGAATCATAACATCAAGCGGCACGGCTCTGTGCGAGTATGCGCGCAGCCAGCCAGTGCTCGCCACACGTCCATAGGCTGCGGTAACTGCTTATCATCAAGCGAGCCGTATGCTTGTTTGCCACCGTCGTTGTATACAAAAAAACCAGTCACATCATACCGCTTTCTATTGTAGCTGACGCTTGCCTCCTCCATCCCAACAAATAGGAGTATTGTCCGATTCAATAACTGCCCGTCCTGGCTCAATCATTACAGCCTATTGTGCGCTGTCAATATTTTATTACCACACTGGAACAAGCGATCGCTTCATTAAAACCAGTGTTATGTTATGTTTTGTGCAAGTACCTAATTTGTTGAACAAGCCGCGTGTGTGTTTTAAGTTTTAAAGCTCTTTGTGATTGAGAAATGTGGATGGTAATTTGTTTTGTGTTAAATATGACTTATATCAAAGGTGATTTCGCTAGTGTCAAAGTAATTGTAACTACTTAGGTAACAAGTAGAATACCATTAACAAGTTTGCAAGATCATACCTCGTTATACGGTACACTTTTACTACGAACATCGAAGTTCGTAAATTTCGAATATTTTTCTCTTTTACTCCAATCAAGGCGTCATGAGAGTGGCTGAAATTTACTGATATCGTTTTTCGTAGTAGCATAGCTTGTGTTTTGTAAAGTGGTAGCTAGACTATGTAGAAAGCAAGGCGCCCGCGGTCTGGACTGCCGCGGTTGTAGACAAAATAGTGGTGAAGCGTTTTGAGCTCAATTCTTCATTAGCCGTATAATACTGCATCAGATCTCTGCATAATAAACCCCCAATTTACCCTGGCAACACAAGTCACACACACTTAGTCTTTTTCTACCATCTCTTTCTTTAATATAGCCAAGAAACATGACGCCGGTTATAAGTAATGTGAAATACGAGTATGTCTTCAGCTCAGAGGTTATAGAAAACTTCGAGCATTTTTAACCCAATAACTTTTCACTTTTACTCCAATTAAGGCGTCATGAGAGTGACAGAGACAATCGAAATCGAGATTGAATATCGTTTTTGCGGGAGCGCCGCTGCTGGCCTATGTAGTAGTAACGTGTCTGTACACGCATGTCGGCGTTCTATATTCAAATTTTGTCGTAAATCCATATTAATTATCATCGATATTTCAATCGAAAGAAAAATAGAAAAAATTGACTCGGAGCGGGACTCGAACCCACAACCACTCCTCGAGTCCCACTGGATTTACACCACAATGGATTTACGACAAAATTTGAATTTTGATATTCGCTAGCACAAGTTTCTGCATAATAAAATAACCATATTAATTATCTTCACAACTACATAGACATGGTCCTTTAGTTACGTTTTTCATCTATTATAGATGTGTAATCTGCAATGAAAAGGCCTTATCAGTAATTACTACACTATAAACAAGATATAAATACTTACAAGGCATTAAGCTTGTATAAATAAAAGCTCCAGTTGACATTATAAATTACTTTGTTCTTATCCTCAACATTGAATCAAAGGTCACACAGAACTATTTTTAATTCCTGCCATTTTTTTAATAGAATCAAGTAATTTACAATAAATTAAACATTCAATTACAACGTGCAGTTAATTAAGTCGTCGAGCGAACTTAATGTAATTTAATTACATACAGCCAACGTATGAGATCGGACGTAAGTGGTTTAGTTACCGTATCGACTCAAGCCCTTTTTGAAATGAGTGCGAACGACTGTCTGAGTGAGTTTTTTCTTTTGCTGTGAGTCTGAGCTGAGCTTTATGTTTTCGTGGAATTATTTGGACGTTACGACTTAGTTCTCAAAGTATTTAATGTTTTGTATTGGTTTAGTTTAACAGGAGAATCTAAATTAAACATATTTCCCGCCAGCATCCTTGGTACAATGCCTCAAGGGCATTGATTTTATACTGTAACTAGTTAAGTACTTGTAGTTATCATAATATGATTGTAATTTCTGTAAATAAATGTATTTGTTTTATACAACTATTACTTAAAACGGGATAGTTACCATGGATGTTAATTTGATTGAGTTTCCGATATTTTGGCACGGTTGCAAGCGCCATCACGAAATAACTGTAATCCATACTTAATATTAACTATAAATGCGAAAGTAATTCTCTCTGTCTGTTCCCTCTTCACGCTTAAACTTTGGGATGAAATTTGGTATGGAGAAAGTTAGAGCTACGAAACCTTTTTAGTAGCTCAAACTCTTTCCATACCAAATTTCATCATATTTTAAACACGGGCATGGCTGACCGACGAAGTCGCGAAGAAAAGCTAGTGTTAGCTTAAAATCGTATATATCTTGTTGTATACAGTCACGTTCATTCAGATTCAGTAAAATTGTAAAATACCCGATTGAGTTTCTGTGTTATATTGCCATTTGGTACATAATTAAAGATTTAGTAATGGAGTAGCTCATCAGGTGCATTCTCAATATGACTTGAGACTCCGATGCCGGTAGATATAGCTAAGCGTAATAAGGATAATATTATTAAATCAATTAAATTAGCCAAAATAAAGATAAATTCAAGAGCCAAGATAAATTCGTAGCCAGCGGTAGCTCAGTTCGTAGAGCGACGTTGGTGAGTCTCGTGGGAGGCACAGTTGATTTTTATTTTTTTTATTTCTAAGAATATTACGAAATCCTCCTTACCATCGTTATTACTGAAGAATATAATATATCTTCCTCGCTTAGTCCCGACTATTGCCACGACTCACGGGAGCCTGGGGTCCGCTTGACAAGTAATCCCAGGATTTGGTGCAGGAACTAGTTTTAATAAAGCGACTGCCATTTGACCTTCCTACCCACAGGTTAAACTAGTCCTTATTGGGATTAGTCGGTTTCCTCGCGATGTTTTCCTTTACCGAAAAGCGACTGGTATAGATCAAGTGATATTTCGTACATAAGTTCTGAAAAACTCATTGCTACGAGCCGGGGTTAGAAAATGCGACCTCCGGATTGCAAGTCGGACGCTCTTTCCGCTAGGCCACCAGCGCTAACTGGACTGTATATATGAATGAAAGTGCCTCCTGCCCACACTGTGGGAAGGAGGAAACAAGCATACACATCATAACCGAATGCGGCATGTACGCATCGATGAGACATAAAGTTTTGTTACAGAGACGCTCTAGAGGAAAGCAAACTAAAGGAGGTCAATTTAAAAGGTAGCCTTTAGTTCTGCAGGAAGATGGGAAGATTTGAGAAGCACTGTGTGGGAACGCAGCCGGAACAGTAACCTGCAGCTCCAACTACAGGGAACTGGACTGAATGACTGCAACAGGCGATCGACAGCCCGCCTGAGGCCGGCCGGGCGTACCTACACTACATCTACATCTACATGGTACGTATCTGGTGGAGAACTTTGGAGCGAGTAGCGTCTGCTCTTAAGCCATCAGAATTTTGGTATACCGTAAAAGCGAGAAGAGAACGGCGATCTACTGGTTGTCGCTCTCTAGTCGTTGACTTCATTGCTGAAGGTCGTGTCCGTCTTGAAATTTTCTGAGGACCTCTGTCACCAATCGCTTCCACCCCATCCTGTCCTCGGTTTTCTTCATGGCGGTCGTCACTGTGAGGCCTGTGAGGCCTGTGAGAGCAGAAACCTGATCTGACCATCGGGTAGGAGACCTGCCACATCGCCGCTTGCCGTCTATTTTCCCAACAACCACAAGATTCTCTAAGTTATCAGGTTCACGGCGGGCAATATGTCCAAAATAGCCAAGAATCATTTTTTTTTGTATGATATAGGAGGCAAACGAGCAGACGGATTGCCTGATGGTAAGCAACTACCGCCGCCCATGGACACTCGCAACACCAGAGGAGTCACAAGTACGGTAGCTACTGGTTGTAATGATGAAATAGATCAATACAAGAATATAAATGGTGGTGTAACACCTGGATACCAGACGGCAAATTATAAAAACACACTAACTGAACGGATAGCATGGTTGCCATTTTATCATTATCGTGCTATCCGTCACTTTCGCACTCACATACTCGTTGGAGCGTGACAGATATTGTGATAAATGATATAAACCCAACCATATTAGGCTTGTCTGTCCGGACATCGAAAGCTCCGGCAAATTTTGCCGTTTTTTAGATTTCTGTATAATATGTGCTCATTGGACGACAGTGTGTTAATGTATTTCGATGTATTTCAGCTAATATGTTGGTGGCGATGTACCCCATCTCCTCCCGCGGGTGTCGTAAGAGGCGACAAAGGGAAAAGACCGACGGATGGGCAGCAACGTTCGTCGCAACCCAATCTACAGCTACTGCGGCCGCCAACCCGCCTGCCAAGCGTGGCGACTATGGCAACTACCCCTCAAGATGATACAAGTCATATTTGGGGGAGGCCTATGTCCAGCAGTGGACGATTTACGGCTGAAATGTGTGAAGTGTGTGATGTAGCCTAATAACCCCAACGATGGGATGGTATAAAGTAATGCTTATTATTGATGACCACCGGTCTGGCCTAGTGGGTACCCTGCCTATGAAGCTGATGGTCCTGGGTTCGATTCCCAGTCGGGGCATTTATTTGTGTGATGAACAGAAATATTTATTCCTGAGTCATGGTATGTATTTAAGTATTTATATGTATCTATCTATTATATATATCATCGTCTAGTACCTACAACACAAGCCTCACTGAGCTTACCGTAGAACTAGGTCGATTTGTGTAAAATTGTCCCGAAATATTTATTTATTTATTGATGACAATAAAAAAAACTGCTCACTTTTTGGACAGCTCGTTATAACGAACCAAGCAGGCTATTATGCCTGCTATTCTACAGAAAGATTGGTCGCCGCTTGTAGGCCAAAATCAGTGGCAAAACCTAAACCGACTGTACAGAATACAAAAATAAAATTAGCAAAGCTAAATGCCTTAGCACCGGTAAACCTTTAATTAATAAGAAAAGAACTAATTATTACAAAGGCATGAAGTATTGTACTCCCTTCGTCAAAAAGGGCGTAAGTGCCATGACAAATGAAGGCAAATACGTCTTTTTTGGTTAAAGAAACGTGCGCGGACGCAGGCACGTTCGATGCCAATCGTAAAAAAGAGCGCGCCCCGCCTACGGTGCACAATGGTGCGGCAAGCCTGTTGTCTGGTCAAAGACAAAAATATTTTATTCCATAATTTATCGTTGGTGAATAAGTAGCCCAAATATTAAAATAGGTATATGCATGAGCTCTTAGATTCATACCAAATAGTTTCGTTTCGCAATAAGCTTCGGTTATTGTAAGAAGTTAATTGCTAATGCACGATTACAGGTTCTACATATGTTACGATATAGGATCAATAGATGGGCCATATTATTTAAACTTGTATACTCAACTTTTTTTTTATTTGGATTTTGTTGTGTGGCTTCTACTCAGACTCATGATGAGTTCTTTCGAGTCTGATAGGAGAAAAAAAGTCCCAAAATATAGATACATTTTTTATTACTTCCATTCCGTTACCGTCGTACGAAATATATGAAAAATAGTAACGGTATAGAATAAAAAGTTTGAGACACATTTTTCTACGGTGATTTACCTGGCATAATTTAGGAACAAAATAATAGTAAAATTATAATTTGGTCATTATTTTAGATTTAATGTAGTTAATAGTTAAGTACTCGTAATATTGTAAATAAAGATTTTGAGTGCCATTTGGTCAAATATTTCGATTTCGATTTCGAGATTTCGACAGTAATGATGTGACTCATATCATTCATCATTGGTTTAGTTCCAAATCTTGTACTAAACAAGGGTTCCTAAATATTCGTTATAACGATAGTCGTACAGTTGAAAAATGTAGTAATACTGTTTACAAACGAAAACGTTTTACTTTCGACCAGTCTGCTGCCCTCAGTGCGACCAATTACAGAAAAGCGTTTTATTTGCCGCTGCGGAGTGTTATTGTGAGCGACGCACCGCTTGTACCTTTATAATTAACAAACAGAAACTAGGATTAACAGAAACTTGAGAAATATTGAATTTCAAAGGACTAAATGCATTTCTTGAGATACACTGGGTTCATTTGTACTTTCATGAAGTTAACTTTTTGTGAGGGTAGGCTGCGGTGCTAAAGTGAAAAACGATATTTGTAAATTTCGGACGATTGTCTTTGTCACTTTCATGACGCCTTAATTGGAGTAAAGAGAAAGATGCTCGAAATATACGAACTTCGATGTTCGCGGTAACGGGCCTGGACCAAACCGTCAGCGAACAGGAGTAGCAAGTTGAAATGAGCGAGTTTTAAGCTAGCGATGTTGTTTTTTTAAAGAATATTTTATGTTGAGCACTAGTTTTATATGGAGAATTAAAAACCATGCTTTACAATTAGTATAAGCAGTATATATAAGTAGTATATATTCAATTAGGATAAGCTTGAGTAAAAAAAAATGTATATGCAAAAGATAAGTTTGATTCATTTTTAAGCTTTTAAGATCCACAGACGGACCTAAACTGAACATCAAAGATTAAAATAAATCTTCAGATATTCGAGTGCTACTTACCACATGCTAACCTCGGTTGACTTTTTATCATTTTTTTGACCTATAGGGTCTATAAACAGTTCGGAATTTTAGAGCGAGCAGACTGTGTGGAAGGTGGCCTGGGGAAAATCCAGGACCCTTCCGCACCAGACTTGATTTGTATTGTTGGAATACTCCTACTCAGTTTACGCTGTCAGCGAGATTGGTTGAGACGATCTCAACCGAATCCGAATGGTACTGGTCTCGAATTAATGGGAGTTTTGTCGCTGGTTCGCTAACCATAGCCCGCTGAGACTTGATTAGTACTTCTGGAATACTCCTACTGAGTTTACGCTTCCAGCGAGATTGGTAAAGGCCGTCTCAACCATAGCCGAATGGTTCACTTCTGCGTGTTATACGAAAAGCCGTAACTACTAAAATTTTGATTGAATATCGGGTCGAGTTCGCACCAAAACATAATATACATATTTTAACGACTGGCCTGGCCTAGTGGGTAGTGACCCTGTCAATGAAGCCGATGCGCCTAGGTTCCCAGTCAGGGCATTTATTTGTGTGATGAGCAGATATTTGTTCCTAAGTCATGGGTGTTTTCTATGTATACCTATTTATATAAGTCGTTGTCTAGTATACCTACTTACTTAGAGCTTACTGTAGGATTAGGTCGATTTGTGTTAATATTTATTTATTTATTTATTAGTTCGACTCACACTTAGCATGTTTTTTGTATGAAAAAGTGCGTTAATCTTTGACTGCTCTGTGTGACCACAGTGCGGCCAATTACAGAAATGCGTTTCATTTGCCGCTTCGAAGTGTTATGGCGACCTGCGACCGACGCTCGCCGCTTGGTCCTTTATAATTAAAACGTAAGCTAAGTTTGAATATTGAATTACCTTTAATATTCAATATTCAACCAGAGATATTCCTCTTTTGAATCTATCTTACATGGAAAAGTACGTTACTATATTACGTAGGTAACGTTAGAGAGTTAGTCCAAAACAGAGTATTTTTTATAGCTGCCCAATCTTAACCTATTGGGAGAAATTGGCCTCCAAAGTATCATGTATCATCAAGTATCATATTGTTAGTATTAGGTACTCTCTAGAACATTTGTGAGCATATTTCTATCAGACCGGGGATCCATCTAGGACACTACAGCCACTGAACCCCAGCGACCTATAGTGTACAAGGTATCCTTCATCAGAACACTGCTTGTGAGCATCACATCCAGAAATTAGTGCTTTGAAAGTACATCATAATCTGTTTTATTCAGATGGAGTCGCCTATACTTATATCTGTAGAGATTTTTCAATGCCATGTCATTGAAAAATTACTAGAGAATAAGCTTGCCGATGGATGAATACGCCAGACATCCCAGGGCTGTCTTTATAAGGAAACAGAAGGCATGGAACAGCAAGAAATGAAGTGATTCACATTATTGCAACGTTATAGTGACACCAAACTTGTGTGCCTCTATCCCTGGAGTGGTACTGCGAACAACGATATTCGTAAATTATGGACGCTTGTCTCTGTCATTCTCATAACACCTTTATTGGAGTAAAAGAGTAAGATGACCGAAATCGGTACCACTCCAGGAATAGAGTCACACAAGTTTTGAATTCCGAACTCGCGAGGTTTCCTGGTTCGAAGCAGAGCGCACCAGCCAATCTCGCGCCGTCAAAAACCGCGCAGGCTATTTAATTGTTAATGAGCATCATTATTTCTCGCCCCCACTAATAACTTCTACATCCTTCTAACTCTCCTACCATCCCTCAGAAAATCCTACCTTATTGCAAAACATATAAAGACTACTTTCCCATCAAACTAATTCATCATACGTTATTGCGAAAATTTCTTCGTGTGCTACAGTTACGCTTGAAAGTAAAACGACATAAGCGCCTTTGAACGCCATAGCTTCATGTAACATTTATTTATTTACGAACAAGTTGACAAGTTCGGTACATAAACGACGTAAGTGCTCATGGAGTTAGTAGTAACTAGTAACATTTTGATAGTGACTGTTGCTTTAACCGCTCTGGCCAGAGAGATAGCCATCGAGGGTCATGGCTCCGATAGAAATACTTAAGCATTGGTTTATTGCAGATCATTAATAATGTTAAAAGGATAATATTATGCTGCAAAACATATACAGAAAATAAATCTTAACTAAGGATTACTTCCTAGTAAAAGGAAGCGTCTACTTGTTCCAAAATATGTTTGACTGTAAATTTTTACTAGAAAATGTCGTTTAACCAGATCTTGTATTGTGATATTAACACAAAAGCTGTCAAAATCTTGACTGCCGTTCATACCTTATTTTACTTGGCGAATCTTGGCTTTCAATACATACATGAAATATTCCTGGCGGAATAATATATGCAACTAAGAATAAATAAACAAAATTAGTTATATATATACTAAATAAATTAAAATAAATGAACTTACTTACTTAAAACTTAAAACATTACCACTTGTAAAGCTTTAGTAAGCGCCATAAAAAGCATCAAACTCCATGAGCTCAAACTCAAAGGCAAAAGAAAGGACAATCGGAGTACTAATCAAAATAATAAGGCATTACGGGGAGGTTAATAGTTTGTTAAGCGCAGTAACGCGTCGGCTAATGGTTACAGTAATAACCGTAACCGTGAAAAATAATGTGATGGTGGATACTGCTTAAGGGGGGGTTATGCTGGGATCACAGACACAGTGTAACCAGCAGGGAATCTTATAAACCCACGCGGCGCGGCTTGTATGTGAACGAGCAGACGGATTGCCTGATGGTAAGCAAATACCGTCGCTCATGGGCAACACCAGGGGAGTCAGAAGCATGTTGCCGGTTTGGCGGTTGGAGCTCTGAGAATCTTACTCACCATCAGGAACACAATACTACATACCTGAAGCAGCAGTGCTGTTGTGGCTGTGGTCTTCTGTAAGGAGGAGGTACTTCCCCAGTTGGGTTTCTTCAGACTCGAAGCGTGATGGTACTTCGCTGTGCCCTACCTGTTGGACGTAGTTTAAGGACATTTATCCTACAGACGCTGGCGTGCATAAACACATTGCCAAATGTAAGAACTCTTTGATTGCACGGCGAGAAAATGAATGATGTCAACTAACGTGTACTTATATCGCACTAGGCGACATATATGTTTCGGGTAAACTCTGGAATTCATGCTTGAGTCAGTGATACACCCTTATCCATAACCCCGAGCTGTGTGTGTTACTCGGCTTGAAAGTGGTTATCAGAGCTTAGCTAGCTAGATATACCTACAAGTGAGTTTATCCGTTTGTAACTAAGTAGTAGTAACGTGGCTCACAACAGTCTTAATTATATTAATCAATGATGAAATTGATGAATCATATAGAAGACTAAAGTTAAGAAACTTATTTCATATTTTTGTTAAAATATCTTTGTTGGCCCTTTACTTCGCCTCAATAACTCGGAAAGTCTTTTATAATTAAAAATCTGTTGTGTTTCAAGTTAATGTAATGATATTGATGGTTGAGTTTTAAAAATGGATTGGCCTTAACACCGTCCAGGCTGGGGTGTAAAATATGAAAAGCTTACATTCTGGAAGATTCATAGTTTGATTAAATTACTGTGAATTTAGAAGTGCGCGGTATTATTGGTCAGTTTTAGATGTTATCTTTTCTGGGTACGGTTTGCAATAGAAATTGCTACGAGGATAAGTATTGTAAAACTTGTTGGTATTATGTCGATTTTAATAGATTTGTTGGTATTTAAACTTAGTGAGACATTGTAATCTACATTTACACTAATATTACAAAGGCGAATGTGAGTGTGTATGTTTATTACTTCTTCACGTCTAAACGGCTGAAGCGATTTTAATAAAATTTGGTATGGAGTTAGCTGACGCCCTGAATTAACACATAGGCTACGTTTTTTCCCTATGAAAACCGCGGGGCACAGTTAGTGTTTTATAACGAATCTAAACACGTGCGCGACGGGCCGGCGACGCGAGCGGCGAACCGAACAGACACTCGGCACTCTTAGTGCTTGAAAATGGAGGCCTATGTTCTCCGAAACATGTCGCCTCATTCCTCGTAACTTCGTCGGCCATCGACCGTCTTTAAAGTATGGTTGCGGGATAAAAATGATCCTATGTCCTTTCTCCTTGCTCAAACTCTCTATATCAAATTTCATCCCAATTGGTTCATTGCTTTGAGTGTGAGGGAGTAACAGTTAGACAGACAGAGAGTTACTTTCGCATTTAATATTAGTATGGATAGTATGGATTAATTTTAATGTAGGGCAATTGAGCATCAATAACTCGCTTAGAAAATATTAGTGATAAACGCACAAATAAATGCGTGTACAGTCAGCAGCAAAAGTGGCTAAGCGATTGAAGTGTTCAAATGACCTACACGCGCTCTTATTCTCTTGACAATAGAGACGTGTTTACCTCATTTTGAACACCTCAAATGCTTAGCTACTTCTGCTGCTGACTGTACCAAAAATCAAACATACGACCTCTAGCCTCGCAGACAGATCCTATCGATTAGGGCAGATGCATCAGGTCTATACTAAATCATAGGATTAGCCGTGTCCTAAGCTTCATTGAGCTGAAGCAAAATACAGACAATCGCTAGGATAACCGAGATGTGAACCTAGAACAGCTAGCTAAACAGGGTAGCGATTATGCGTTAAAAACGCAAAGTACATACTTACATTCTTATTTTTTTAGTACCTTAGTGAGCTGCACCAATGGATTTACCTTATGAATACAGCTCATAAACGCTTACCGACTTCCTTGATCATTGCAGTTTAACTTGATACGTGCAAAACTTAGTTTAAAGAGTAATGTATTAAAATAAGTATAACCTAAGTGTTAAACATCTACCGTGTGACCCAAGTCGAGAGAGTTGTAAGTAACTTCAGTGTCATAGTAGATTATTAAACAGTAATACATCTTACAAACTGCCCTACTGAATCCACCTTCTTCTACCCTGCACTAGTTTGACTCATCATCATGCCAGCCGAAAGACGTCCACTGCTGGACATAGGCCTCCCCCAGAACGACCCAAGAAGACCGATCCTGCGCCTTCCACATCCAGCGGTATCCTGCGACTCTAACTAGGTCGTCGGTCCACCTTGTGGGAGGCCTACCTACCCCAAGTAGCAAAATTCTCCTATTAGAAAAAATTATAAGACTAATACCTCTTATAGTAGTTTTATACACGTTTTTGACACGACCTACCGACTCGGAGCTCTCATAGAAGTCTTATAATAGTCACGTTTTTGACCAATAATCTTATAACAACATCATACAAGACGATTTGATCCTCAGACGAATTGATCCTATAATTTAGTCTTAAAAGCGTTTATAGGATAAATTTATATGACCCTTACAAACACAAATAGTCTTATAAATACATTTTATATAGCTGTTATAAGTACGCATATTTTAATCCTATAAAAGCATTTATAAGAACCGCTACTCCTATTAAGGTTTTATATCTATCTGTAATGGGACAATTAATCCTATAAAGGCTATTGATTTTACTCGTTATAGGTCAACTAAATTACATGACTGATCTGACTTGATGGTTACTTCTAATAGATCACTAGCATGAAACTAGCATTAAGTTTGATAATTATACGTAATTTTGGGCTTATAAGGGTTTTATGCTTGTCACTATAAGAGTGATTGAAACAAGTGGCCTAAAAATAAAAATGGCAGGAATTTTTGTCTTATAACAGCACTGGCTTAGTATGAATGGTATTATTAACGTTCTGATACTAACTGTTAAAGGAGGAGATCTGAAAATCCACAATGGCAATGGCTGGTGTCAGCACTTTGTACTACTTAACCAGTAAATAATTAATAAGCAGATCTTTATTATGTATTTTTAAAAGGGGGCGTTAAAATATGTGTCTCTATGATTATTACTTTATCAATAAAATTTATTTAGCAAGTATTTTTTTTCTAATTCACTTCTCAATCACTGTTAAAAAACAATTCCTTTTATATACTATAGTTATGATACAATAAGCACATTTACTTACCCTTTTCCAGTTTAGTTTTATTTTATTAGAGCACAAACACACGTTACACATCACCACGGGAGCCGAGCGGGAGATAAGCCACTGGCCACTATAGGAATGATTACTCCAGTACCAATATGCACCAGACCGTTATAAGACTAATTGTGCTTGTTAGTTGCGTTTACTAGACACTTATATGAGCAACTTATCCTGCAATAGCATTTAATATGACGATATTAAAACTGAATTGCACTTTATAAGACTGTAATAAAACGACTATAGGTTTATTTAATCCTATAAAAAGCGCCCAATTGTGGTTTTATAAACGTTTTTGGGAGTTCTATAGGACTGAAAATTTCATGGTCTTAGGTTATTTACAGGAGCAAATTTTGCTGCTTGGGACGCTGCGTCTTCCAGTTCGTGGTCGCCCCAACGGCCATCGGTTCTGCGTGCAATGTGCCTCGCCCACTGCCACTTAAGTTTGGCGATCCGTTGGGCTATATCGGTAACCTTGGTTTATGCGATCACGCAGGGACACTCCCAACATATTTAGCCACCACGTTTCAGCGTCGGTAGCGGTTTCCCGCCCGTTTTACTAGTTTGACTAACTTTGTTTAATCTCTGTATTTTTTTGTAATAATACTACTTTGAAATAAATGTTATGGTCTCTGTAATACATATTGAGGAATAAGGAATATAAGGAACACTACGCTGCGCTCCAAAACAGGCATAGCTGACGTTGGTCGGAAGACTGCTAGGCTCAAGTGGGATTGGGCCGGCCACGTCTGTAGCGTGCATCCAGAGGTGGGCATGCGTAGCCACCAAGTGGTTGCCAGTTGCCACAAGAGACGCGGAAGTTGGTCGGAAACAGCACAAGACCGGGAATTGTGGGGATCCACGGGAGAGGCCTTTGCCCAGCAGTGGGACACTATAGGCCAAAAAAAGACATCTTGAATTCTTGATCTCCCGTGTGCCGGCTCAGAATAGCAACCCCAACCTCTTTCCCCTCCTCCGAGGGTGTCATAAGGGGCCGCGGGCACACTAGCAGCGGCCACTCGACGCTTTCCTAACGATTTCATCGTCTCCGCACCGTGCAATTTTATATGGGAACGCCGAGAATACGTGGGACAGAAACGCCAGGCTATAAGAGGCGGGAAAGTGAAAAACGGACGGTTGGGAAGCAGCGGCCGTCGAAACTAAATTAACAGCGACTGTACGATACTAATCATATTTGGAGCAGGCCTATCTTAGTGGACGTTTTACGGTGGAAATGATGATGATGATCTTAATCATTTATGAGGTTAGGTGAATAAAAAGTTCGGGTCAGAAAACATATCAAAGCATGTCTATTTCATGTCAGTCAAAAATAATAATCTATATATTTTAATATGATAGCAGTCGCTTTTGTAGAAAGTGCCTACGCCAAATCCAGGCATTAATTGCCAAGCGGACCTCATGCCTCCTTGAGCCATTGCGAAATGCCGGGACACCGCGAGGAAGATGATTATAGGTACAAGTAGATCATTTTTCAGTTGTATTAATTTTGTTGTGTTATTGAATCAAGAAATAATTTATCAATACCTACTTACTGTATTTCCTAACGAGTCTGTAAAGTCACTTATGACGTTGTGATAGTGAATAAGGATTGCTTCAGTATTGATGGAGGGGCGTGAGTTGCGCAGACGCAGTGGAGATGGCAGATAGCATGCGCAGAGCTGTTAACACCACCCGTTCCGGAAGGCCTGCTGCTAAAATCCAGGCCCGGTACCGCGAACATCGAAGTTCGTACATTTCGAGCATCTTTCTCTTCTACTCCAATTAAGGCATCATAAGAGTGACAGAGACATTCGTCCGAAATTTTACGAAAATAGGTGTTTCGCGGTAGCGCCGCAGATTCGTGATTTCGAACGAATGACTCTGCCACTCCATTAGAGTAAAAGAGAAAGATGAATAAAATTTCCGAACTTCAACCGAAGTTACTCTTACTATATATAGTTGATAGAGTCGAAGTTTATAAAGCTAAGTAAATATGAAACAAGGGTATGTCAAGCCATCCCTGTATACCTAAGGCTCCATAGTAACCAGAGGGCTTACCGCGAACATTAATAGTAGATTGTTTGACAAGGGGCTAAAGTAGGCCATAGTACCACGAGATGGTTATTTTCCCGAACGAAGTGAGGGAAAATTGTTCGAGGGGTAATATGGCGTTTAGACCCAAGTTATACATACTAGTTTTCACTTCGATTGCGAGAAATAGTACATTGTGCAACGAGGATGGTAAGTAAGGTATAGTAAACGCGAGTCTATTAGAAGCCCGACGACGAAGTCGGAGGGCTTTTAATGACTCAAGTTTGTTATACACTTACCAACCGTGGTACACACAATGTTTTTCATCACATTTGCGAGGAAATAAAATAAATTCGTTGGTAAAATATTAGTTAGTACTTATGTAGGCTTAAAATCAAAATACACTTTGAAAACTACAATCAGACCTCATCCACTAAAAAAGATTGTCAACAATGTCAACTTTTTTCAATGTCTTCCACAGATAGTGTTAACAACTGCGTTTTGTTTTCGAATTTGACAGATCATCCTGCCAAATAGTATCAATTATCAAAATCAAATATAAAACAATTATTTTTAATAAATACTAAACATTAAATTGCAGTCAAATTGAATATAAAGATATGTTTTATACATATTAAAAGTTGGTTGTAGCAAACTTTTGAAGATATGGAATACACCTTGGCTGTTTGGAAACATCCTCAGTTCGAAGTGAAGTATGAGTTCTATATATTTTTAAAACTAAACTTAACAGCCCATGTGAGCTAAATCGGCTATAACTGCTCTGTACTCTCGCAAGTAACAACGCCTTTGACGAGCAAGTGTGATGAAAATAAAATAAAGTAACATTTTAACAATAAACAAATACAATTTTATCGCCCGCAATGAATTCTGAGTCAAAAATGTTTAATTTGGCAATCTTTGTATTTTTTTTCACTGCTTTGATACAGATAGGATATATCTACGCTGTGAATAAATGCCATAGACAGTGTATAATTTGGGCTTCAAAGAGTTTGCCTACGATTTTAACTTTTTTTTAATGCTTGTGAAGTAGGAACTAAAAAGCACCTAATGCTTTGAGAATTTGATGGCGTTTCCTCATTGGTCGATTTTAATATTGCGGTATATCTGATTGGTTGATACTTTATACAAAGTTTTGTTTAATCATTTCACATTTTTAAACAGTATTCGCACCAAAAAAGAATCTAGAGTTGCAATTAACTTCGATATGTGTCGTGATTGGTGGATTTAATAAGGTGAAGCGTTCTGGTTGGTCAATTTAAAACGTTTTGTATATCATAAATATGTATACATATTTTCCCAAGAGGTTAAATGTACTACTTTAGTCCGCCTTGGCAACCATAATATGACACACTTTTAGAGCATGAGAAGTGAAAAAGTTTTTTTTTCATTATGTATAAATATTTAAGCTAGCATGACGCTGCGCCGAGTTGAGTCCTTTATATTTGTTTTCTGGACATGTTTGTGACTGTCACGAATAAATGAATGATGAGAGGTAGGGCACAGCGAAGTACCATCACGCTTGAGTCTGGAGAAGCCCGACTGGGGAAGTACCTCCTCCTTACAGAAGACCATAACAGCACTGCTACCTTTCTGGTATGTAGTGTTGTGTTCCTGATGGTGAATAAGGTTCCCAGAGCTCCAACCCACTTATAGGTCGGCAACGCGCTGGTGATTCCCTTGGTGTTGCGAGTGCCCATGGGCGACGGTAATTGCTTACCATCAGGCAATCCGTCTGCTCGTTTGCCACCTTTGTCATAAAAAAAAAAATGATTTTATTCTTATTCTATAAATCGAACGGTTGTCTCTGTCATTCTCTTACGCAATAATTGGAATAAAAGAGAAAGCCTAAAACTTTAGGACATATGTTCTCGGTACCTATAACTAAGATAAACTGACATAAAACGATATTCGTAAATTTCAGACGATTGTCTCTGTCAGTCTTATGATGCCTTATTTGGAGTAAAAGAGAAAGATGTTCGAAATATACGAACTTCGATATTCGCGGTAACAGGCCAGCGCTATTAACTTATTGTTTCAAAGTTTTTATTTCACGCCATTACTAACCAAACTGGGGTATTTACCCCCTCTATGGAATCAAGTAATTTATAACAGCCAGTAACAATGTGCAATATCGGAGGGGTAATTTCTCAAACACACACCTCACCGTCAGCAAATTAAATAGCTTATTAAATGATAACGTGTTTACGCCACAATATGCCATGGGTAATATAAAAATCAAAAGCAAAACACTTAATTCTTAGATAAAAAGGTTTTTTTTTTAAATCGTCTACTTTGGACGATATTTGAAGCGAGCGAGCAGACGAGCGGCGTTACCGCGAAAAACGATATTCGTAAATTTCGGACGATTGTCTCTGTCACTCTCATGTCGCCTTAAATGGAGAGAGTTGCCTCATGTCGCCTTAAGAGAAAGATGCTTGAAATATACGAACTTCGATCGGAGTTAGTCAATTTCGAGGATCTTTCTGTTTCACTCAATTTAAGGCGTCATGGGAATGACATAGCAATTTGTTCGAAATATACGAATATCGTTTTTCGCGGTAGTGCAGATACATGCCCGCTTCTCTGCCAACTGAGCTATTGATAGTTATACATGTACGTTTATTTCCATTTTTTAATTTATTTGTAAAACAATATGTTTTGCTAGCAGACATTCCTGAAGACCACAGCAGAATTTAAAACGTTTATTTTACAAGTCAACCTCTTTGATAGTTACCTTAAAATGTGTGATTTTCTGTAGATTTCATGTTATTTCCTCTTAAAATCATCATGAGTTCATTCAATACCACGTAAGAGATGTTTGGATTCGCCAAACGTCAGAAAAAATATAATGTAAAATATGTTTCTTGAAAACTTGATAAATAGGTTTGTGAACAGTTGATAGTCCAACAGAATATATATAGTCAATATATATATCGTGTGTTTGTCTATGTCGCTTAAATAAGCAAGAGCGTTTGAGAGATATATAGTTAGTTTTGAATTTTAAAGTGCGAGTTCTTTCCGTGGTTATTCGAAGAAGTAAGTTGATATGAGTATAAAGAAACCCAACTTAAATCAAAACAGTAATCTTATTGGATATGATCATTAAGGGATGTGAAGAAAAAACGAGTTAGTAGAATTATATCATTATTTTCAAAGCCGGTCCCGTTACACGCATCCATTCCTAAACGTTTTAATTACCAAAAACACCTTTAATACACCCAACTCAAACGCATTAAGATCTTAATTAAATTATAACAAAAACCAATTTGTACGGTCGAAGTTTTGATTGGCGAGCTAAAAACAAATGCCGAGGCATTAAAAAAAAGGAAGATCCTCATACCTGCGTCTCGTGGCAAATTGAAAACGACGCGCTTGCTCTCGAAGGTAATAATAAATTCCCAAATAATAATAATTCATAAATAATAATCGTGGAGGAACGAAAATAAAAATATACACGTCGAAATAATAAAGGATTTGGGCGCGCGCGCGCACACGGGGCGGTTTTGGTAAGCAGGATTAGGTTCTATCGGTGATTTTGTCGATAGTTCAATGCTATGAATGTTGTAAGTTTGGGCATGTGTTTATAATTACGTATTATAAAAAGAAAGATAATTACGTATTATAAAAAGAATATATTTGTATTTATCGTCTAAACCTATAAGGATACTAGTAGTATAATACACGGGAAAATGGTTGAACTTGGCGGTGGCGCTACCCATGGACGGTTACAAATAACATTTGTGAGAATAAAAACATGCCTTAATTCATTCTTTATTTTCAAGTATTTACTATTTTCTAGATAAAATAAAAATACCGCAAGAATGTTTAAATTTTGTATTTTGTTGTGGCATTAATGTAATTATATTGAAATAGCAATTTAGTTAGTTATTCATAGACATTCTGTGCCAGTCAAAAAGTGGTTTAAGAACCGTATTCTTGCTCCAGGACCGTCGACTAAACCATCATGATCTCCTGACCAGTCGGGTAACAAAGGCTCAATCAACTCCATTATTATGTAGATCAGCCCGAAGCGGCCCGTGTGCGCGGCGCCGCACATAAAATTGTTTTTTCCAACGAGAGCTATAATTAGGCGATACGTTTTTGTTTGGCCCACATTTCCCGATCCTCTAATTTTTACGTTTTTTGCCGCTCCTTTTGTAGTCGTTAATATGATTACACGTTGAGATGATGGCTTCATACGTGTTTTAGGTTATAACTTAATTTGCCCGGGTTACTTATTTGTTTTTTTATTGTTGTCCGACTTCCTGAGAGTCTGTCGTTGGTTTTTTGCTGTCGGTCGTTAGCTGGAGGTGATTGAATGTGATGGTGGGCAAATTGTTGGGTACGTTTCATTTCTATACGAGGTTTTATAGCGTCACGTAGCCTCTGTGATTCTATGTGTTTTGATGGCTTAAATTGGATTGTAATCTGTTAGTTATCTGTTTGTGGGTGTGTGGAGCTCGCGTGGCGGCCGTGATTGTTTCAACGCGTCGCACAGCAGTTTTTGTTATGAAATATATCCTTGTAACCTTAACATGAATGAGTCAAACTATAACCATTATGATATTATATTACTTGCCTCTTTCTAACTTACTAAATACAATTTCCCTCTTGCAGAACTGTTCGCAATGCAACTTCTGTGAGTAGGTACTATAATCTTGATGCTGACAGTAAATGAAAAATATTTAGTTGTGTACACGTACAGTTCGACTTATAAAAATCAAGAACAATGTGTAACAAATGTAATAAATGACAAGTGGATTCAAAATAAATAGTTTTTTCTTTCTACTGCGAGTTAAATGTATTAGCTGGAGCTCACGCAGTCTAAAATAGTTTTACAATTAAAGGATATAGGTACACATAAATACAAAATCTAAATAGTACCTTATAGTGAGATAATACGGTACATAACTAATTGAGTTTTCGAATGCCTCATACAACTGTTATAAAATTAGCTCGCATGTATCTATAAATGCGACGAGTAAATGAGCCGAGAATGTAGTTGTTGGTTGAACTTGGCTGCAGCGCTACCGAGTACAGGCTGTTAAAAACCTTTGAGTGTAATTTAACAGTTCAAATGGAAGTTTGGAACTACTTTATAATGTTATAGTCATATGTACAGAACATGTAAAATGATTCATTTGATGTTAATAAAAATGAAATATATCTTACAGCACTAGTAGAAGAAATAAACAATACACATCCCTTTTTGTGAGGATAGTGATACTGCTACTAACTACTGCATGATCCTATGTTTCTTCTAAGCCCGAAATAGTGCGTAATACTATGCAGTAAAACAACTTATATAATTATGGGCATTGAAACATTTAAACTCAATCTTAAA
The DNA here is from genome assembly GCA_022674325.2 of Grapholita molesta. Lineage (NCBI taxonomy): Eukaryota > Metazoa > Arthropoda > Insecta > Lepidoptera > Tortricidae > Grapholita > Grapholita molesta. The sequence goes on from CP053127.2 coordinate 2,840,452, forward strand.
AACTCACGAGTAAAATATTGTTCCATTATAGTTTTTCACACAATGGACCATTCCATAAGTAAGTAATAAAAATATATGAAAGTTTCGGGATATTTTTATTTCTTGTCAGGATAGAAAGATCTCGTGATTCAAAGTAGAAAGTACAGAAAACGTTCAAGTCAAAAAAAAGTTGAAGGTATAACTTTAAATATAACCCTGTTATGCCTCCAAACACAAGTTTAAGTGTAAAATGAATTCACTCCCGCACTCTACTCGCACGGCGCCCTAATTGCGAGGCGCGACTTGGCGGGTGACGAGTAAATTAGCCCGTGTTGGCGCTTGCACGAACTTGGCTTGACGCTACCGAGTCACGGACGGTTTGAGACTCGAGACTTCAGAGGGTCTGTTGATTTTTTGGTACTGTTATGATATTTCGGCCAGGCTAGCACATGGTTAGCGCGACAGTAAAATCTCGCGTCTAGATAGCAGATTAAAAAAATATTTCACTGATGACCGAAGAGCTGGCGGCTTCCTCGCACAACGTATCAGCATTGCGATACAAAAAGGAAATGCCGCCAGCATCCTTGGTACAATGCCTAAAGGGCCTTTTTTTAGATTTAATGTAGTAAATAGTTAAGTACTCGTAATATAAAAGTATTTATTTACAGAAATTACAATCGTATTATGATAACTACAAGTACTTAACTAGTTACCACTGAGTAAAGTGTCGAAGGATTTCTGACTAATACGTACTACACGTACTATACATATTTGATATTATGAAGCCCTCCAATATTGGCCTATATCAATTGATTCGTTATACTTAACAAATTGATATAATTGATCGTGTTAAACCGATTTTTATTAATATTACGTTTGATGCAAGTAATCGAAGAAGACTACCAATCGATAGCTTAGGTGGTCAGAGCGATGAGTTTGGCTTAGCAATGCACCGAAACATATTTCGAAAATTGTGAATTTTGTCACGGTAAATTCTTGGTATTTCATTACTCATTTTATTCTGAAGCCTTATTATATTTTTTTATGGCACTAACTAAGTATATTGAGTGACTTAAACGTCAAATGAAACGATCGGCCATTAGGACTTTAGGACACTAATCTAAGCCTTAAGATAATGTTCTTAGTTTCAACTTGCATGAAACAAAAGCATGTGGCAATTTCTTTCAATTGATCATTACTGATTTGGCATGACAAGGTCAATTTACCCATTTTTCTTCCAAACAATATCAAATCAATACCCACTCGATATAGTAACACAGTTATTAAAGCTTTCCGTATTAGAATCTAGAATCCGTTTGTAACGTGTCGGCTGCAATTATATACCCACCAATTTGTTCATCGTATATGTAATCTGAATGGCTACGTGAATTTAAATCAATTTTATTGGTCCACGGTTAGCACTGCATACTTGTTAAGTAATTACTAACCGGCCAAATAAAAAGATCCTTCGTGGCCCACTAGAGTATACAGAAAACGATTGGCCTCGGGTCTCTTTAAACTGGCCGGGTCGGACCAGTTCGTATGATAATTTTTAAATCGTTGCCGTTCGATGAAAAATTGATTTTGGTTGATACGGTTTTGATTATATGGTTGGGTTATCGTTAGATACAATTATTTGGCTGCAGACAGTAAATTTAGAAGTGGAATGGCTGTATTTTAGTTTTATATCTTTGGAGTTTATATCATAGATAAATTGCTTTAGGTTCAATAAGACACTAAAAGTATTTTGAGTTAGATCTGTTTCATTCTGACGGTTTATCTATGGATTGTGGGCATTGTGGCCTTGTCAGTGAAAAAAGACCATTGTGGTATTGAAATTTCAAGTGACTTAGGCCTTTTTAAATTACTGTTTTCGTTTTCATGTTTTTACCGCTTGAGCTAATTTATGGAGCAATTTATCTATGGGCTCTGATAACATAATTTAGGATAAGTTTAAAATGAATTATTTTTAACAAGTGAAGTTAATATGAATTTAAATCCTATTTTGATTATGTTACTACAGTCTTTTACTTGTTTGATAAAGGTTATATAGCACGGGGAAGGGGGATAGCAAGAATAGTAGGGATAGTACTTAGTCTTAGATAACTCTTTATTGCACAAAATGATAAAGGTAACAGAAGGGTAAAAAAAGGTACAAAGGCAAACTTATGCTCTTCAGGGGATATCTTTCAGCTAAACTAATTAGACTACTAGACTATCTTTATCTTCCACTAGTACAGTTAGCGTCATATAATTGGCATCTTGAGTACTCATAAACGGTATGATTTACGAGTATGAATGAATGAATGAATATTCGTTTATTCGTAGACACACAACACAAAGGTGACAGAAATACAAGTAACATAAAACATACAAGTGCCACGAAATGGTCTCATCTCAGCGTATTGCTGGCGACATCCAGCGCTGATCTTCCGAAGAGACCATCAAGTGAAAGACTCTTATAGATAGAATTTATATGGTGTACATAAACTATTTGACTACTTTGCTGACGTCAACTATATGACGCTAACTGTACTATCATTCTTAGAAATAAAGAAAAAATGGAAAAATCATCTGCCCCGGTCGACTCGAACTCGCGAATCTGGGATACATACCCATCGCTCTACCGACCGAGCTACAGAGGTTGCCAAAAGGCTGCGAATGACTCTACCATATCAATTATGGTTTGTTTAGCCTATTACCATGCCATTGACATATTTGTTGACTTCACGTGTAAACCTTACAAAAAAATATACACCGCTACTGTCATATGACTAAAATATTATATTAAATAAAAAGTTATACATAACAACGCCTCTATTGTCAAGGCGGTAAAGTGCATGTTCAGATATTTGTGACCACCTCCACAGCTCGGATATATATGGCGGTTGTACATTGCTAGGTAGCGGCAAACATTACACAATGAGTTACTATGACCATAGCTATTCGTCTAATTGATGATATAGTGGCCACTTGGAACTGAATTGGACCAATAAAAAGCTAACCTGACCAGTGAGGCACAATAAACAACAATAAATGTTATTATGCATGGCTTTTCAAGTAATGGTCTATAATGGCCAATCGCAGGCACAGACTATGGCCAGTAATAGACCGAGCATGTAGGACTACTCGCTGCTATCACAAAATTCAAACACGCACACATAAAATGTGAAAAAGTTAAAAATCGCAGACATAATATGTTGAGGTTGTATATAGTTTTTAAGTATTTATTATTTCTTTTATGTTTCGATTTTTAACTTATTTTGTCATGTTTGATTTTTGTATGTCAATTTATTAGTTTTGTTTTTGAATCAGTATATTTTCGTTGCTCAAAGCTGCTGGTGTGTTATTTACAACAACCCCGTGTCTTTTTTATAATAGTTTATTTTTTCAACACGCTAGCTAGAAGGGGGAATGCTGCCAGCATTCTTGGAACCATGCCACAGGGGCCTACCTTAAGTTTAGAGTTTTAGTTATTATTTTTTAATAGAGTTTATTTTATTTTTAAGTTATTTATAACCTAGTATAGTTTATCGTTATTTTTCATGACTTCTTCTATGTACATATTATTGTGATATTGGAAGTTAAATACATTATTGTAGCAATGAAATGTGACAAAATATTATATAATTATGTTGTATGACATTGGTCGTGACTTGTGTGAGGACTGCACATAGTTAAACGACAGGTTATTCTTTATCGTGTTATAGGCTATCTTAAAAGTTTGTCTATATTTGCTCTTCAACTCCTAGAAAACCTTTTGTACTTGTGACTATTATTAATACTAGTATTTTACCGCTTCACGCCTCAACCGCTGATCCGAGTAAAATTATGACATGGACACAGTAACGTTTTATCCGGGAAAGAAAGGAACTGGAAGTTTGTAAGGAAAAAAACATGAGCGACTTCAAGGCAAGAGTGAAGAGGCTGTTACTGAACCAGCGTGCTACACCCTGGATCTCGTCGCCACTTACTCTCTCACTTACTCGTCAGGTGCGACTAGGGTCAAACGAGTCAGTCTTGTAAATAAATAAATAATACTTTACGTTTTAGAGGACCCTGTGCTTGTATTGTTCATTGAGAACCCTAGCATTTTAAAAGTTAATTTAGTTATCCACCAACTTATAAGTCGCGATATCTTGCCTTTTTAAACAGTTCACAGTGCGGTGGTCTGGTCTGTGACCGCGGCGCGGTAAATCAAGTCGATTGACTGCGAACTTTATTGGGGCTATGGACGCTTCCGTGGTCCATTTATTTATTGGTTTATGATCTGTGGTTGTATTTTTACAAGGTGGAAATAATAGCCTTAATGCAATATGTAAACAAGTTTATTGAGGTATTATAAAGTGATCCTTTTGCTATTAAAAACCTGAGAACATTAGTTTATTGTTAGATATTAAATAAATAATAAAAAATATTACAGGATATTCTTACAATAAGTATAGAAATTAATAATCGGGCATCGAATCTGATAGCGAGTGGAGTGGACTGTATGATGTTAAATGGGAATTTGATGGAAACACTCTGAATAAACTGAAACTATTTTAATAAACACCAATATTAATGCAAGCACAAGTTGTTATATTCACTTACAAAGGCAGACTGAATCGTTGTAGTAATGTCATACAAAATATTAATAATTTAAATAAAGATCAATATAAAAATAAAGAGGGCAACACGTGCCAGTCGCCAACAGAATCTATAGATTTGACGACCGGTCTGGCCTAGTGGGTAGTGACCCTGCCTATGAAGCTGATGGTTCTGGGTTCGATTCCCAGTCAGGGCATTTATTTGTGTGATGAGCACAGATATTTGTTCCTGAGTTATGGGTGTTTTCTATGTATTTAAGTATTTATATGTATCTATCTATTATATATATATCGTCGTCTAGTACCTACAACACAAGCCTTACTGAGCTTACCGTAGGACTAGGTCGATTTGTGTCAGATTGTCCCGAAATATTTATTTAATTATTATTTTTATAAATTTTGTGTGCGATTATTTTCGTTTTCAAAGTGCACGAAGTTCAAAAACTGGCCCCCTGAAACCAATGAAAAGTGCAACTAATGTCGGTTAATTACAAAATGTCCGGGTATAAAAACGGGGTGAGCTGCTGAAGCAATAATTGAATAATCGTGCGGCATCGGAGGTGCCGTAATAACTTCATTACTACCCGGAAGCCACCAGCAGTCTGTAGGGTGTCCACACTGGCCTGCCAATTGCGAGAAAGTTCTCGGACTTTCAGAGAATTTTAACGGGAATTTAAAATATCTATAGAGACAGTTTCCCGTTGGAACTTATAGTGTTATCATCGTACTATTGTAATTTTTTATGTATTAGTGAGGTATAGGTGAAAAACTTAACTAAAACACCTGGCTTAGGTATTAGTTACTTGTGTGTACACGCATGTCGGCGTGATGTTTTTAGAAAATAAGGAATTAATATAGACAGTCACAGACAAACATACAACATGCACATATAGTATTCAGTGTTTTTAAAGTACAAGAGGAACAGAGCAAAAGAGTGGATGTATCAAATATTTGTACTATTTATTAAACCTTAATACGCAATATTGAACCCTACTACTTTAGCATAAAGTTCAAATAATGTAGGGACATATATTCCCCGCACCTTATAAAGGCTTCCGAGAGAGGCTATTTCTAGACGGTTCCGAGTTACATCCGAAGCTTGGTCACCTTTCTTTTCCTCGTACTAGAAAAGAGTGGGAAATGTAAAAAATTACTCCTTGTTAAGTTCGCGATTGTGCGATAGGGGTTCACTACAATCACTACCCTCCAAAAAGTCCAATAACCATATCAGACGTCTTATAAAAGGAACTTACTAGCGAATGGCGCTTACGCTATTTCTAAAAAATATCAAATACATTTGCGACACTCGGTGACGTAAGCGACATTCGCTAAAAGGTTCCTTTAACGGGGTAAGTCTGGAACTATTTTAAACCAATTCCGCTATTCTGAACACAGGTTTTCAGGCCTCCGTACACTGCCAATTTGGAAACATTTCACGTGAAAACGATAAGAATATTAAATGTTAAGTAAGTTCTTTAATATCACGGTTTTCGTTATCTGATGTGCTACGTTGAAATTGTTTAGCGATACGGGGTGTACTCCAATGTCATAATTATGTATACACTTTTGCACTCTATACCAACGCTGTACGGTTATAAAGTGTATATATATTTATGATCTCCTCTGTACATTATAGAGGATTTAATGTTGTGTTATTATTAGTAATTTTCCTGATAATTTCGGCGGTGTGGAAAACCGCAAAAACGGCTGGAAAAATTGAGCGATGAAGCTTTTGACACTGTAAAGTTAAAAAACTGTTTACTGTTGGATATGGGGCCCATATACCACCATAAGCTAAATGGTGGGTTGGCGGTCGCAGTTATGTTCCATCGCTCAAAGGAACGCTGCTAGTGCTCCGGTGGTTTCGGCATGCTAAGAAAAAATAGAAAAAAAAAACATTTATTTTTTAAATGTAAATAGATTCTACCACTAAGCTGTCCCTAACTACACTTTTGTTCCGAGAAGATTATTACCAGCAAGAAACACAGCGGGACTTATTTTTCTAAAACCAGTTATTTTACTTCAAATCTTAAAGTACATGTTTATGCGTAGTCCCACGATGCCCAATAGTGGCCATCACAGTTTTGAACTTGACTTAGGCTCTAAAAACCGTTCGGCTTATTAGAGCGATCAGACTGTATGGGAAACGTAGCCTAGGGGAAAACCAGGACCCTTCCACACCAGACTTGACTTGTACTACCGGAATACTCCTACTGAGTTTACGCTTCCAGCGAGATTGGTGGACGTCTCAACCGAGCCGGGGGATGCGGGGGGCATCTCCCGTAAACGGCACAGACGGAAACGCCGCAGGGTTTTTAGTGGGTATTCCCCTCCCATATGGAGGGGCGAGTCCGACATACCCCCTGTAAGACCCTACTTCGGGGCTGGGGGGATGCGGAAAGGCATTTTCCCTGCGTCAAAAAAGGTGGTCTCAACCAAATCTGAGTGGGCCCGGCCACATACTTTAAATGCTTATGTGTAAGTTTTGAATATGGTTGACTATTTTGACAACTCGGACGTTGACCATAGCTCTTTATAAATCGTAACAACGACAGTAACTATGAGTTTCCTTATAGGTCTGATTGATTTGATACTCGTATAATAAGTGGTCTGAACACAGACAGACGGACAGGCATTAAAATTACTGTATAACATACGGCCAGTATGCTGTCCGTCCGTCTGTTCATATTACAAACATTTTCTCAGTAAACTTAAGACAAGGCTTAACACCTGTCAAATATTCAATAATATCATTTTAATTTGTTCACAGTACCCGTACCATGAGTTGTGACATTGACGTTTTCGATAACGAGTATCGAGTTTACTATCTGTGCATCTCGCTTGTACTATTTAAGTGCGAACGAGATGCACAGATAGTAAACTCGATACTCGTTATCGAAAACGTCAATGTCACAACTCATGGTAAGGGTAGGTACTGGTGACCGAAGAGTTAGCTTCCTCGCACAACGTATCAGCATTGCGATACAATAAGGAAATGCCGCCGGCATTCTTGGCAATAGCTTTTTTAGATTTAAGTACTAGTAGTTGTTATAATATTGTAATTATAGTAAATAAAAGTAAACTTGATAGTTTGAGTGAAGTATTGGACTGAAATATATGACATACATATGTATGTATATGTAATTTTTTTTTATTCATTTAGGCCTAGCAACAAGCACTTTCGAATAGTCAAATTCAAATATGATCTTAATCTAATAATTAAATAAATAATTAATACAGAGCAATTCATTAATAAGAAATACGAATGGAGAGTTTCGGTCGGAAAATTATTTTTGATTGAATAATAAAATAGGTTATTCAATTTGTTCCCAGTCTTTCGTTTGACAGAACAGTTATCTGTGGTCTCCCACATGGTTAGCCAGTTTTGATTTATATATAATCAATTTAGTATAAAAATCACCTGAATCCTAAGTGATTCTAATTTCCATCAACTAAAAACCTGTATTTAATTATTGATAAGGCGCTCATATTTTCTTAAAACCTAGAGCTAGCTTCGTATATTTAACACATGTATCAAATTACTTAAAAAAAAAAAAACAAAAAAAAAACAAAGGATACGCAGAATCATTCCGTACAGGTGTGAAATAGTTATTTGTTATACCTACTTACAAGGGGGCAAAGTTGAGTGTTTACCTTCTCGTGCTAATATTGAGACCCGAGCTAGTGAAAGATTCCAAAATTGAACCACGAGCATAGCGAGTTCAAAGAGTGGAATCTTGAGCATTGGGGCGGTTTCAAAGCACGAGGGGAACACACTTTGCTACCGAGTGAACCATAATTTTTCACCTCACTACCGCGAGGAACAAAGTTACTCTAAAACGTTAAAAATTTAATTAAAATTATTGGAATCAATCAAATATCATTCAAAGACATTAAATAAAAGAACATCTAACCAGCTAACGTCAACAAAACACTAGATTAGTAATAAATTTGTATCAAATTACTTTGCACTCTTATACATAAATAATAAATAAATATTTCGGACATTTTTACACAAATCGAATTAGTCCCACGGTAAGCTCAATAAGGCTTGTGTTGCAGGTACTAGAAGACGATATATATAATAAATAGATACATATATATACTTACATACATAGAAAACACCCATGACTCAGGAACAAATATCTGTGCTCATCACACAAATAAATGCCCTGACTGGGAATCGAACCCAGGACCTTCAGCTTCATAGGCAGGGTCACTACCCACTAGGCCAGACCGGTCGTCAAACATACATAAAGTGCAACTTTGCTATCTGTTTTTAAAGAATAAAACGTGGGGTGAAAAATTATAAACCTTTCCAGGGCCCGCTCTCAGTGTATAATTGAATCATTTGCTACCCGGTCATGACTAGAGGCCATTTCTTTTCCAACATGGACGGCACGCAATCGAGTTAAATTATTTTCACAGTTCATTTATTATGGTTTTCTGAATGAACACAGAAAGGAATAATGGCTGTGCTTTCGAACACTACTGTAATACATTTTGTCACGGCTCATAGGAACCTGGGTCCGTTCGGCAACCAAACCCAAGATTTGCGGCACTAGTTTTACGAAAGCGGCTGCCATCTGACCTGCCAAATTTCGTAAATCTAGTGCCCACGCAAAATCTTGGGATTAGTTGCCAAGCGGACCACAGGCTCCCATGAGCCGTGGCGAAATGCCGAGACAAGACATTTGTATTTTGTACGCATGCTATTTATTTCTACTTTATTTTAATACTACGTCGGTGGCAAACAAGCATACGACCCGCCTGATGTTAAGCAGTTACCGCAGCCTATGAACGCTTGCAACACCAGAGGTGTTACATGCGCGTTGCCGACCCTAAACTAAGTTTCAATTTACATATATTCATGACATGACCAAGCCGTCCCATTTGCCCACAACACCGTAAAATAAACAAGTTAATATCTCGAAGGCATGAATTACAAACTAATTACGACGTATGGAAATGAAGTCATTAATTCCGAAATGATTCGGAGGCGTCGGGTTGAAATGGTTGAAATGATTCAATTCGGGTCGGGGGCACTTTTCATTTGGGTCGGTTATCGCGGCATCCATCTTTGGTAGGCGGCCATTATTGTTAGATATGTTATATTGTGTTAGGGATAGTTAAAACGGCCGTAGGGATATTGTTAGAAGAATTATTATTGTACTAGCTGTGCCCTGCGGTGTTACCCGCGGTTTATTAGAGAAAAAACGTAGCCTATGGGTGTCAGCTAACTCCATACTAAATTTTGTTAAAATCGCTCCAGCCGTTTAGACGTGAAGTAACAAACATACACACTCACAATCTTTCGACTTTATAATATTAGTGTAGATTAGTAGTAATATTTCTTGAGTGGAGACCGCGTTTCGGCAAGCGTAGTGTAGGGCACCCTCAGGTGGAGTGACGACTTGCGCAAGATGGCTGGCAGGAGCTGGATGCGAACAACCGAAAATCGAACACGATGGGGAGGCCTATGTCCAGCAGTGGACTGCTATAGGCTGATGATGATGATGATGAAGAGTAGTAAATATTTATATAGGTACTACTCGTAATATATGAAGTCTTTTAAGGTACGTATATAGGAGGTGGTCAGAAATAAATGAACAACGCCTGTATTGTCAAGGCGATTAAGCACAGCTCCGATACTTAGCTGATGGCAATTGAACACTCTTTCATACACGTCGAATTATAGGTACATTTTATAAAATATAGACGAATCTACATTGTACAATTCTTGTTTTTAAATCAATTATATTTATTAATGCACTTATATACAGCGTAGGCAATCCAGCCTTTTTTTCTTGTGTTACTTTATAAGAATGTATACTTCCTTATTTATTGCAAGTGACTCTGCCTACGACGCCGGAGGTTTTGGGTTGAAATCCTGGCAGGGGTACTGTACTTATATTTTATAAATAATAAATAAATATTTCGGGACAATCTTACACAAATCGACCCAGTCGTACGGTAAGCTCAGTAAGGCTTGTGTTGCAGGTACCTACTAGACGACGATATACCCATATAATAGATAGATACATACAAATACTTAAATACATAGAAAACACCCATTACTCAGGAACAAATATGTATCTGAACGTCTACCATGGTTGAAATTTTATCGTCTATCGCGCTATCCCTCACTTTCACACACACATACTTGTTAGAGCGTCACAGATATTCTGACAAGTGATAAAAACCCGACCATATTAGGCTAGCTGAATGGGATTCGAACCCAGGACCATCAGCATTCATATTTTTCGTTTGGCTTAGCGTAAGAAAAAGGCATCATTCTTTCTGCCCATGCTCAAAAAACATCAATGTTTTTAATCGACATCAAAAATTACACGTGACTTTATGTATTTTTTTATGTATGTTTATCGACTTCTCTTTCATAATGGCTACGGTCTAAAATTTATTAAAAGCAATAAACGCACACGGTAAAAGCTTATTCATAATTAATCATAACTTATCTATCATCTAGAAACTTCATTAAATTCGAATAAACATAGAAATCCATTAGGATATCAAATTGGAATGACTTCATAAGCTACCATTAAGGCGACATTAAAAATGTATTTCCCAATTCTGAGGTTAACCTGGATCTGATAAGGGCGGGTTCACATCCAGGAGACGCAATTATAAGCGTATTAGCGTAAACACGAGGCTTCAATGGCCACAAATTGATATAATAAAGTAGGCTTGGTCAGCGGGGCGGTAGGGTTGCCGACCGAATTAAATTGTAGAAACGATTTTATTTATTTTATCGGTTCATCAAAATTATACAGCATTAGAGTAGCTAATATTGCACTGTGAAATTTAGGACAGATTTATATTAGTGTCTTAGAACCCCGTTAACCGTTACGTAATCGTTACAGTTTATGGACGCGTCAGGATTAGATATGTGCTGGAAAATATTACAATAAAATCAGCGCAAAATAACACTTGCCTACCCTAATAACACGTAGGTGTTATTATCACAATATCACTATACAGACAAATACTTTTCTTAGCTTCTTCATAATATTATTTTTTCTACTATACACGAAGTGTAATTTTCGTAATTCTAAAATTAAAATGTCTGAAACATATTTGAAGGCATTGGTATTAAACATGTTAGTTACGAGTAAATATATTTTCTAATAATGTAGGTACATACCTGCCAAAACGACATATAAGAAATGAGAAAGAAGGAATTCTTCAGTGCATTTTAACGTTCACAAACCTTACTATTTTTGATTTATATGATTAAAAGTATAACGGAAATGTTGAAGTATGACCACTATTAAAGATATTTAAATCGAAAGATAAATAGAAAAAATTGACTCGCAGCGGGACTCGAACCCACAACCACTGGATCACTAGCTCAGTGCACTACCAATTGTGCTATACGAGTACCGCTTGAACTTGTCAAACTTTTTCTTTCGATTTAGATATTTATGATATGCTAGCATACGTTTCTATTTAATATAAAAACTATCACCACTATGACTGAAAGGCTTACCTATTTATTAGCCATAAACATGATGTAAAAACGGTGAACTTCTTGCCATTCTCAACCACCCAACTGTCCTTCAAAAGTCACTTCAAAATCCTTCAGTGGCAACCCTACATCGTTAAGGTGTCGCCCAATAATTAAGTGATTACGTCAGAACGCGTGTCGTCCGATTTATATCACTGTTCGGCCCAAGCTGCCGTTCCGTGTGCGACTAGTGTACCCTGGCCCTAATTTACAAAGCTCGATTGGCTCTGTATAATTAGGCTTTGTAAGTTTGCCGTGCCGATGCCAAGCAAGCTATGCCGTGTGATGCCGGCTGACTAGAATAGCACTACCCCATCTCCTCCCGCGTGTGTCGTAAGAAGCGACAAAGGGAAAAATCCTACGGACGAGCAGCAGCGTCTGTACAACCCAATCTACAGCTACTGCGGTCCCCAACCCGCCTGTCAATCGTGGCGACTATGGCAATTACCCCCAAGATGATACAAGTCATATTTGTGGGAGACCTATGTCCAGCAGTGGACTGTATACGGCTGAAATGTAACGGCTCAAGTTTTACTCGTGAGCCTAAACTGCGGCGCTACCGCGAAAAACGATATTCATAAACGGATTGTCTCTGTCATTCTCATGACATGTTAATTGGTTTAAAAGAGAAAAATACCCGAAATATACGAACTTCGATGTTCGCGGTCCTAGTCTCCGCACCGTCTTTGCCGTGTGGTGCCGACTACAATACCACCTGTCTCCCACGTGTGTCGTAAGAGGCGACATAGGGAAAAACCGACGATTGGCAGCAGCGTCCGTCGAAACTTAATGTACAGCTACTGCGGTCGCCAACCCGCCTGCTAAGCGTGGCGACTAAGGCAACTTCTCCAGCATGGTACAAGTCATGTTTGGCAGAGGTCTATGTCCTGTGATAAAGACAGACTTTAGTTAGATACACAACTATGGTTGAGTTATAGTTCCTAACTATACCGGGTGTGTCCTGTAACAAGAGCAATAAATTTAGGGATCGCTTCTACACCACGAACATAGCAACATTTGTTCTACAACTTTAAAAAAATATGTAAATTTATACTTGTGATTTTTTCGAACAAACTAAATACATAGTATTTTCAATGAACAGCATCCAATAGTCTAGTTGACGTGGACCGTTACAAACTTCATAGTTTTCACAGCACATTGCTTGCTTGGAAAATGTTTTTTTAACTAATAACTACTAAAAAAGAACTAATAGTTTACTTAATAGGGATTTAGTAAACTATTAGTTATTTTCAAAAGTTTATTTTCTAAATTTATTGCTCTTGTTACAGGAAACACCCGGTATATTCACGCCAACCGAATTTGTTAGTAGTAAAAGAAAAAACTTCCCGTCACCGGGTAGTATTAGAAAAAGATAGTATGATTATCTCTGTCTATACTCCAAGTTGAAACTCCCTGGCCCTATACTGTCCCAACACTTAACTCATAATCACATACAATTAAAAATGTTAATATCCAAATTAGACTCGGGCCATCTTTGTCATTAGATAATTTAAACGTCAGCCCATATAATTTGATGTTAATATAAAGCCATAAGCGTTACAGTTATAGTTAGGTTTAATAACCGTTTTAGCTGTATAACAGCTTTATATAGGTGCTTAAGGGCACCTGGTGCGAACCAACTGACAAGGATTATATCCGGCCTTGGAGGTTATTTTTAACGGATCAGTTTATAATTAGCAGGATATGGATATGTTTATTGTTATTAGAAAATAATAAAATAAGGCGTCTTTGTGACATATGCTAAGATATATGAGACTTTTTTTTCCTTTATATTCATTTTAAATCTTAAGCTAGGTCTAAAACTACAATAATAAATATAAATATACATCTAAAATATATCAAAACACTAAGAATATTATAAAAAGCATAACCTAAGGTGACGCCGGCAACGGGGCAGGGCTCAGGCTGCCGGTGGTTAGGGCTGCAGAGAGAGGAACCGCCGGACTATGCGCGCCGTGTCCAGGATTACTGCCTTCTGAATCCGACCTCTGATCAATTAATCAATCCTAGATTTTTTTAATTATTAGTTTACAGTATAACTTATATTTAAAACAGATTTCTGCAAAACTGTATCTTCAGTTTGCCTACAGGCGAGTCTCTAAATATACGTACATTAGTAATAAATAATTAAAATAGCATTTATATGAGTACACAATGTTTGTAAAGCAAATATTTGCGGCGCTAGTTGTTTCCTCATTTTTTAGGATTACGTGATTACTACGTGGCTTGACCACCGTTAAATCTCGCAGTACTTCAGTTATTCCGTGAGTATGGCCCTAGCAACAGTGCCGAATTTCGGAAACTCATAGTAGGAAATCTACTGTGTTTCTCTAGAAAATTCCTGCCTCGTACATGAAAACTGTGGAATGATTTGCCGTCAGCGGTATTCCCGACCCGATACGACCCCCACGCCTTCAAAGAAAGAGCGTACTCCTATATCTTAAAGGCCGGCAACGCGCTTGTGACTCCCCTGGTGTTGCGGGTGCCGATGGGTGAACATCAGACAATCCGTCTACTTGTTGTCATAAAAAAACTATCCCGTTTTAAAAAATACTCAATCACTTTGTTTTTTTTTCTCATATCAAACTTTTAATTCATTTTTTAACATATTCGACATATTTTACCAATAATAAAGCAAATAATAACTGCTCCGTTTCTGTTATATCCACACAATCCAAACAAAGCCCATTTATTTTTAAACTGCGCACCGCGGCGAATCTGCGCAAGAGTTGCGCGCGTTAACAATTTTAAATGTGCGCAAATTATACGCCAAACATTTACTGCAAGTTATTCTGGACGCGGTGTTGTCAGGTATAGAAAAATAACTGATTGCTTGCGTATTTTATGATAGTATAAAACAATTATTTATTTGTGAGCACATAAGTATATACACAAAACATGAAACAGACGATCATATAAACATTACAAGTAGTGCCACGAAATGGCACCATCTAAAGTGGTAGTCTGTAATATTCCAATTATACCCTATTTTTTTCAGATGGCAGTCCTTTCGTAAAACTAGTGCCTACGTTAATTCCTGGGATAAGTTGTCAAGCTCCCAGGCTCCCATGAGTCATGGCAAAAAGCCGAGGAATATGATGATTTGAGGTGTAATAAGGACACAAATCGAAATATGAACAAACATCGAAAGATTGTCTCTGTCACTCTATGTGTCAGCCATGGACGTCCACTGCTGGACATGAGCCTTCCCCACAGACCTCCACCGGGAGCGATCTTCAGCATACTGTCATCGGTTCATTTAGTTTATGGACGTCCGATATTTAATGGCTCGAAAAAAAACTTTTCTAACGCTTAATGAAAATGCAGGAATTTTGAAAGAAAGTTGTCTAAGATTGATCGTATTTAGAGTGTCTGAGTGAGTGAGTGCCTAGTTTAGTGACCCCGCCTATGAAACCAACGGCCCTGGGTTCCAATCTCAGTAAGGGCATTTCCTATTTGTGTGATGAGCACAGATTTTTGTTCCTGAGTCTTGTGTGTTTTCTATGTATTTAAGTATTTGTATATTATATATATATATCATTGGCCGAGTAGCCATAACACAAGCCTTCTTGAGCATACTGTGGGGCTCAGTCAATTTGTGTAAGGTTGTTCTGTAATATTAAGAAATCGCATTTGATATGATAAGTTATTTAATCCTGCTGTACATTTGTATTATAAAATTATACAATCATTTCATTATAATTATACAGAAATAATATAGAAGCTGGCAACTCTATATTTACGTTTCAAAGTCTTACCGTCTCTTATCCTCATATAACCAACGAATGAAACGGCAAAATGTGTCGCCAGTTTCGTTGGCGTTTTTTTTTTGTTTTCCGTCTAACTTACACAATCTCTTAAGCTGTTTTTCTTTCTGGAAAAGCGCCTTTAGGAGCTTGTGTTACGGTCCAATTTTGAATGATTTTAAATAGTATACGAGTTTACGAAGGTTGTAAAAGGTTAAGCTGTAGGAAAACGGCTCGCTTTGATATGTGATAGCCGTGAAATATGGCTGTGATTGTTACACGCGTCTAAATGAAGGCAATGGAGCGTGTTCGGAACAACAGGAATGATTTAGTTTCGGCCGTGTTTTAAATAAATTCATGTATGACCCGGGTATGTCCTTAAACTACGTCCAACAATGAGAGGTAGGGCACAGCGATGACCATCACGCTTGAATCTGGGGCAGCCCAACTGGGGAAGTACCTCCTCCTTACAGAAGAGCACAGCCATAATAGCACTGCTACCTTTCAGGTATGTAGTGTTGTGTTCCTGATGGTGAGTAAGGTTCCCAAAGCCCCAACCCCCCTTAAAGGCCGGCAACGCGCTTGTGACTCCTCTGGTGTTGCGGGTGCCCATGGGCGACGGTAATTGCTTACCATCAGGCAATCCGTCTGCTCGTTTGCCGCCTATGTCATAAGAAAAAATGTAAATAACTGTCAGATTCATAAGGAATGAGAAAATGGAAATACCTCATGCAATGCTGTCTTAGAATTATTATAGGCGAATATTATAGGCTAGCCCCCCAAGGTGATACAGGTCGTATTTGGGAGAGTTATGCCCAGTAGTGGACAACTTGCGGATGAGATGATGATGATTAACACATGTAGATAACGTTCGAAGTGCATATATTATCAGTTTTTATTTTACATTTACATATATACAAATATTTATTTTTAATTCTTAGCATGTAAATTGCAGTAAAAATTATCATAGGAAACTTTCTTGTATGGAAACTCACTTTTTGTTCTCAATAAAATACTCGGAAACTTCAGAAAATATTTCCGTATTTTTCAAAATAATCTACAACTTGTATTAGTTTTTTTTTGCGTCCGTATGTCTGACACCGTCCCAATGAACGCCATTTTCTATGCTTAAGTCATTTTCAAAGGTGACAGAAGAATGTCATTCATTGGGCAATCGCGGGTCGAGCACTGGTAACGTTTACCATTGCTAGGTGTGACACAAAATCGAGAAACATCAGTTATTCATTAATTTTATTTTTTTAGTTTTAATATTTTTTCTTCGTTATTATGCTAAAACGTCTGCTAGCGAATAATTTAATCCAGCGAATCTTTTAGTTCTGAATGATAATTAATTACAATTCAACAACGGTCAATTGTCAATATATAAAAAAAAAACATAAATTATATTTAAAAAGCTTAGCTAAAGTACATGGTCTATGTAGTAGTAACGTCGTGTGTGTACACGCATGTCGACGTTCTATATTCAAATTTTGACGTAATTTCCATATTTCAGGTATGTAGTGTTGTGTTCCTGATGGTGAGTAAGGTTCCCAGAGCTCCAACTCCCCTTAAAGGCCGGCAACGCGCTTGTGACTCCCCTGGTGTTGCGGGTGCCCATGGGCGACGGTAATTGCTTACCATCAGGCAATCCGTCTGCTCGTTTGCCGCCTATGTCATAAAAAAAAATAATTAATCTCCGCACAACTACATAGACATCGTGCTTCAGGTAAGCTTTTCACCTAAAAATAATGTACCTAGGTTTTTTATAATATGTATGAATAAGGAGCATTGGCAAGTAGTTATCTCGATAACGTGGCTCAACAATCCATGTAAATAATGCTTAGAAATTAAGGAAATATGAAAAAATCCACGGCTTGGACTATGTACATTTTTATCTCATATTCATTGTAATTACCATCCCGAACATTTGCAATCTCACTCACCCTTATAGGCGGTCGTCCACCACTCATATTATTTACCTAACTGCATGTGCTGAGAGTAAATAAAATGCGCAATAACGTCGCCATTTTGCTTCACTAATTGGTCTTCTTATCGATGGACATAAACTCAGAGTCGACCATAAATCGCCCAGCTGGTTTACGACGTAAGAATCGTAACACCTAGAACCATAGGAGTCGTTAGTGGTATTACTAAATTAAAAAAAAAAAGATAAAAGATAAAAGATCTTTATTTTTCAATTTAGGCACATAACATGCACTTATGAACGTCAAAAAAAAAAAAAAAAATCTACACCGGTTCAAACCCTACACCTCTGACCCGTGAAGATACCGGCAAGAAACTACGGCGGGACTTATTTTTCAAAACAGTGATACATCAAATCTTAAAGTAGGTAATTACATAATTATGCGTAGTCCGATAAGAAAACATATCAAAAAGTTTATTACAAGATAAGAAAATATTAAAATATAAAAGTAAAAATAATAATGTATAAAAAAAAATCGACTTGACAAAATAGACATACTTTAATATGCTTTCTTATCTGAACTGTGTCATTTACATTATCTGGCAGTACATACAATTGTTGAATTAATTGCTAGGCGGTTTTGTTAGTTTCTGGTTTGGGCCATGCATGTTTGTCTGTCAAATAATCCTCTACTCTATAATAGCCCTTAGACATCAAAGACTTTTTTAAGTAATTCTTAAGTACTGGGAAGGGTAATTTTAAGGCATCATCAGGTAACTTGTTATATAAATGAATACATTGCCCAAAAAATGATTTATACACTTTACGCACACGACACTTTCTAATAGCAAGCTTATTCTTATTTCTAGTGTTATAGGTATGGATGTCACAATTTTTGGTAAACAACTGAAGGTTTTTAATAACGTACATAATATTTTCATATATATATTGACAGGCTACAGTTAATATATTAATTTCTTTAAAAAGTTTTCTAACAGATGCACCTGTTCTTAAGTTATACATAAAACGAATGGCTCTTTTTTGTAATACAAATATAGTCTGTATGTCAGCTGCATTGCCCCAAACCAGAATACCATATGACATTACACTATGGAAATAACTATGATAAACTAATCGAGCTGTCTCAATATTCGACAGTTGCCTAATTCTCCTAACGGCGAAAGCGGCCGAACTTAATCTATGTGCGAGTTTTGTTATATGAGGACTCCACTGTAGACTTTTGTCCAATGTTAAACCAAGGAACAATGTTTTATCTACTATCTCTAAGCATTCATTATTTAAAAGTATTCTAGTATCCACCGGTGTAACATTCGGCAAAGCAAATCTAACACATTTTGTTTTCTTAGCATTAAGCAACAGATTGTTAGTAGTAAACCAGTTGAGAACATCAGCTAGTGTGTTATTAATTACATTAAAATCTGTAGATTGCCGGTCAACCTTGAAAATTAATGATGTATCATCGGCAAATAAAACTATATCACAACGGTTTTCTACTATACAAGGTAAATCATTTATATAAACCAAAAACAGGAACGGGCCTAATATAGAACCCTGTGGTACTCCTAATTTTACTAAAGCTCCTCTAGACTGGGTGTTATTTACAACGACTGTTTGGTTTCTATTGCTAAGATATGAGGACATGAGGTTTAAGGCATTTTCTGATAGGCCATAATGTTCTAGTTTCAGAATGAGAGTTCCATGATCTACACAATCAAAAGCTTTAGAAAGATCACAAAATATTCCAATGGCATCACAAGAATTTTCCCAAATACTGTAAATGTGTTGAATAAGCACCGAAGCAGCATCGGTTGTGGAACGTCCCTTTGTAAAACCGAACTGATTACTTGTAAGTAATCTTTGTCTGTTAAAGTGACTCAGCAGACTATTTAACATTAACTTTTCATAAACTTTACTTAGTACAGGGAGTATTGAAATCGGACGGTAATTAGTTAGATCACTCGATTCACCCGACTTAAAAAGAGGAATGACTTTACTACATTTCATAAGATCTGGAAAGACGCCTTCTGAAACGGAATTATTGTAAATTAAAGCTAAATAAGGCGCTATAACTTCTATAATATGACTAATGACCGCGACTGACGTTCCCCACAAGTCTTCTGTCTTCTTTAAGTTGAGTGACTTGAATGTCCTTACAATTTTTTCTGAGTCTACAAATTCAAATTCAAACATATTTTTACATTTCTTAATATTAGCGCAAAGTAAGGAATGTGCTTGAGGCGATGATGATTCTAGGCACTGTGTTGTATTTAGAGCCACGTTGGAAAAGTAATCTTCGAATGCCGAGGCAACATCGGCATTTGACACTACCTGTTGAGTATCTGAGACAATGTTCACTTGAGTAATGCGTGATTTACATTTACCAGCTTCTCTGTTAATAATATTCCAAACTGTTTTTACTTTATTGTCCGACACTTTGAGTTTAGAATTAATAAAGTTTGCCTTAGCAGTTAAACACACTTTCTTGAAGATCTTGGAGTAGTTCCTAACATAGTCCAGAAAACCAGCATTCCTGTTGAGCTCCCTCTCCCCATAAAGTTCGTAAAGCCTCTTTCTACTTCTGTGAATGCCCACAGTAGCCCATTCACTAAACTTTGCTTTAGTTGTTACTTTCGACCCACTAATAGTCCTCAATTTGAAATTTTTATTAAAACTATAAAAAAATACACCAAACAGGTCTTTATACATACTATTTGATTCGTAAAATGAGAATAGGGCAATGAAGACAGACTTTTTTGAATTTCGTTTTTAAATAATTCCAAACGATAACCAGTAATGGGTCTAAATGTTATTGTTTGTGGAGTTCTCTGTCCAAGGCTTATAAATGATGCCCTTTGACCACTATGATCCGAATTAAAACAATTAAAAATTTGCTTATCTAAACATTCGCAATTGCAAAAATATTATCCAGACATGTCGCACTGGTGGCTCCTACCCGGGTAGGTTCAAAAATAAATTGAATAAATTAAAAGATTTAAACAAACATAGCAATTTGACAGTGTTACTAGACGATTCAAGCAAGTTAACATTAAAATCTCCACAAACTATAACATGTTTTTGGCTCTTAGACACTAATTTCAGTACATTTTCCATGGTACTTTCAAATGTGCCGAAATCAGCTGATGGTGGCCTATACACACAGATAACTATATAACTTTCCAATTCTACACATGCAAGTTCTACAATTCTTTCTATGGAACATTTGACAACATCCGTCCGCTCTTTACATTTCATACAGTTTTTAACAATTATAAGGGATCCACCATGAATGGCAGATTTTCTTGAGAAAGAACTGCCTAATTTAAAGTTGACAAAGTCAAACATCATATGACCATGTTTGAGCCAGTGTTCAGTAATGCACATGACATGAATATTATTATTATCTAAAAATAAACCTATTTCTAACTCTTTGCTGGAAAAACCCTGAATATTTTGGTGAACAATGTTCATACTCAGGTGTTTTTTTTTAATTTTTTTAAATTAGGTAAAGAGAACACATTATTACATGTAATCGGACTTAACCGCTTAAAAATTATCCCCTACGAGATCGACATTATCCTCATGGTCACGGTGCGGTGAAGTCCTGTTTATTTTCAATAATGTGTAAAAAACGTGAAAGCCTAAATCAATATTAGGAGAATACAGTATGAAAATAAGCAATAGAAACTAAATAAAAACGAAATTAGGTTTGTGACTTTTCTGTGAATTTGACGAAAGTTGTGGGATTTCAACTATTTTTTTATAAAATGTACTTTGATTCCCATAGACACTATTTGCATAATGAGTGTCTGTCATAATGGGTGGCAGAAACATAACTTAAATGCACACAAGCTGATAACGGTGATGACTATTGATCAGATACCAAAATTGAATACGGATTAATTGGTATGAAAATAATACCGGTATTCTATCACTGCTTATAGATACCCTAACTATAATGGAGGAGAACGATCATTATTGAATCACCATCAGTTCAGTACTCCGTCAGGATGGTCGCAACAGTGCCGAAATGGTAAACATGTTAGCTTAATTTATATAATTTCACGCATTAAGTACTATTGGCTTTACGTCGGATTAATCAATTATCATACTTTTTGTAACATGTAAAGGAGTGAATCCACTATCTTGTTATTATTAAGTAAGACACAGCACAGTTCTTTTTAGAGAAATATACAACGTTCAAACTTTCTTAGTGAATGACCCCACGATGGAAATGGTATAAACAACCACTTCAACAGTTTTGTGAATACGAGTAGATACATTCAATGTTTAAAGATAGGACGATGTAACCACAGCCAGTGAAAATAAAAACTTAACTCATATTACATAAATCTTCAATTATTTTACTCCAATATTTTTTATAATTGTTACTTGTGTCATGTTTGTACTGTATTCTATTTAGTTGAGGTGTGCAATAAAGATACTTCATGCATGCACCTACTTGCTTTCTAGATGTTATTATTCTAAGCTTACAATTTTCTTCGGTGTTAATATCAATAATTGACAAAGAATTGAAACTAATTAGTTTCCCCCACGAGAAATTTAAATTACATGAATAATTATGCATATTATGCGACATTATATAGGCCTATTAGGTTTGTCAAGGTTTGTAAATATGTATTGTTTGGTTTAGTGCTCCTTGGGTACTTACGCAGCACTTTATGACGGCTAGGGCCCTTATCAGCCCGGTACCGCCGCGTACCGGATAGAGTCACGCGGTCGGGCCTAGCTGAGTTTCTTGCAGGAGTCTTCTCAGCGGGCTAGACTTAACGAACCAGCGACAAAACTCCCATTAGCTCAACACCATCACACACCACTCAGATTCGGTTGAGACCGAACCAATCTTACTGGAAGCGTAAACTCAGTAGGAGTATTCCAGTAGTACAAATCAAGTCTGGTGCGGAAGGGTCCTGGATTTCCAAGGCTATCTTCCCCTCACACAGTCCGATTGCTCTAACATTATAAAAGGGTTTATAGAGCCTAAGCCTAAGTCAGGTAAAAAATACGAAGACGGTTCTATATACAAATATACTACCTATTAAGTACTTATGTAGGTACAAGCCGACTAACAAGAGTTGGCGTGGGTTTTAGTTTTAACAAAAAAAAACTTTAGTGATATGTATTTTTGCTTTGAACATTCAACTTTACTTCACTTCATGAAATACAGTCTGGTGACAGACAATCGAACAGACGAGCTTTAGTAAAATCGTCCCGTTTTTACCTTATACATATATGGAACCCTAAAGCTATTATTTAGGCTTCTAATTAATGTTTCCTCGTTTTAGAGTTATGTTGCAACAACATCAAAATAATTTTGAGCGTTTAAAACATACAAAGCGGCATGATGTCGTGTAATGTCGTCGTTAGAGTAACGACACTCGCGACATGACATTAAGTTAAGTAGGGTGAGATTTGCAAGGGACACGTCGCACTCTAATTAAGCTGTAGGTCTCTGACTATCGTTGTTTTGTTTAATATGACCTTTTGAGAGCAGCAGTCTCTTGCAGCCGAATCAACAGCTATACTGCGTTCGTTAAAATGGTTCACATTACACAAACAGCATCGATCGAGTCTCAAGTGAGAATGTTAAAGTGATGATGAAATGTGAATTCAACAAACAAAGCGCATCAGAAAGAGGGTACATCGGAGTGTGGTTTGATCACCGTTAAATCTGCGTACCTACTTCAGTTATTCCGTGAGGATGGCGCTTGCAACAGTGCTGAAATATCGGAAACTCATTCAAATAAACATACATGGTAATCCGTATTAAGTAATAGTTGTAAAGCTATTGCGTTCGCCAACCAGCCTGCCAAGCATGGTGACTATAACAACTCCCCCAAGATCTCACAAGTCATGTTTGGGGGCGGCATATGTCCAGCAGTGCACACGGCTGAATTGATGGTGATGACCTTTTTGAAAGCTATTGCTTATATATATTGCTTATTTCAATTTATTAATTGTAAATCACGTTTGGTCAAACGCTACATATCATGTCAGAGCTGTGTCTCAAAGACCGATATCATGTAGGTAGTTTTACAGACATAAGTATCTACTAGTGTGAATACTAGAGTAGCACCACCCCATGTCCTGCAGGTGCTGTAAGGGGCGACAAAGGGAAAAAACCAACGGATAGGCAGCAGAGTCCGTCGAAACCACGTCGAAACCTAATCAGCTATTGCGGTCGACAAGCCGCCTGCGATTAGGGCCACTTCCTCCCGAGATAATACAAGTCATGTTTGGGGGAGGCCTATGTCTAGCAGTGGACGGCTTATGCCTGACATGATATTTAAGAGCCATGTCAAGTCTACTTCAGCCTCGGAATTCCACAGGAAATGGGCCTCCCCCATACCGCTAGAGGTATAGCAGCGTGGGGGATTATAGGTAAATATCACAAACGCCACGCCAGTCCCTTGGGTTAGCGATCGTTTTATGCTCCATCGCTCTAACGGCTCGGCCACGACAATGCGCGACATTCGGCGCGGCAAGCGTTTTGTCTGTTCGTTGCGCGGCCAAGACGCGCAATGCACTGCGGTTAGTTGGGATCACACGCAATGAACAGATAAAACTCTTGCCGCGCCGCAATTCGCGCAATGTCGTGGCTGGGCCGTAAGGGTCGCTGCTCATCCTCTGATGGTTTCTATTGTGGTGGTGGATGTCAACTCTAAGACACAACCCGGTACCGCGAACATCGAAGTTCGCATTTCTCTTTTACTCCAATCAAGGCGTCATTAGAGTGACAGAGGCCATTGTCCGTTTACGAATATCGTTTTTCACGGTCGCCGCAGTTTTCCAGTACGCTGCGTGGTGAAAAGGTTAACTTACTTGATCGGGTACCGATGTTTTTAATGAAAACAAGTACAAATTAAAACACCAAATAGATTTCACACATGTATTTCATAATAATTATTATATGATCGTATCGGTACTATTAATAACAGTTATATTATTTTATCCTGTAAGTATAAAAATGATATGACCGGGAGAAAATAAACGTGTTTTTTAATTTTCTAGTCCGGTTGAATAGTATTTTTAAAAAATGATGATAATACATTAAATAAAATAATTAATTTACCTAATTTACAGCCGTCCAGAAATTAAAGCCTGCAAATCCAAATACAGTTTTGATGTCATAATTTATGTAATAAATTATATTTAAAGAGTACTTTTATTCGTTTCTGGGCGGCTAAAAAAAGAGACTTAATTTTTGCAATCGTATCGGCTTTTTGGAGACAAAGACAAAGATTGTCTGAATGTTTCTTCCGTTCTAGAAAATTAATAACAAGGCTACATGAAGTTTTAAGATAGACTCGAACTAATGCATTTGCGCAAAATCTGTTCATAATAGAAAAGTACATTTCCAAAATTCAGAATTTTTGGTACAAGCTTTTATTGCCGACTGTACTTTTTTTGCTAAATCATTGAGAAGATTCTAACAAGCCTAAACACTATGAGTTTATCTTGTGTATTTTGGAACTAGCTCTGGCTACCTACAGCATCAGATCAGATCAGTGGTACCATAATATTGTATTGTCACCGAACTTAAATAAGCTAGAGCTTTCAGCTCAATCTATTATAGATATCTGCTGCTAAATTAACTACATTGCAAGTTATAATTTTCACGACACGTTTGGCCTAAAGCCAGGGATAGACTAGGGGACAAATGTCCGGCGACAATTGTCGGCGAGATATAAAACGAACTCGACCGACAAGTCCGGCGACTTCGCCAGACACTTGCAGGCATAGTCATGGCTTGTCGGACGGTGTCCGGCTACGTCAATCTATGTCGCCCGACGTCGCTGGCGATACGGGTTGCAGGATTTTTGTTCCCTAGTCTATTTCTGGCTTAATGGTTAGTGGCCCTGCCTATGACATCGAGGTTCAAATCCCAGAGCATTTATTTGTGTGATGAGCCGTATGAGCCCAAGTATATTTATTTCTGAGTCATGGGTGTTTTCCATTTATTTAAGTAATTGTATATTATATATATCGTTGGCTGAGCTCCCTCGACACAAACCTTGTGTCAAGAATGTTCTGTAGGTACCTAATATTTGTAATATTATATTATTAATAATGACAGTTTGACACCATAACGGGTGCTTTCTCTCGTGTCCCATGGCACGGACAGGGGCAACATCCGCTTAGAGCACCCTTTACATGTCATTAAATTGTCGCAAGGGCCTCTGCGCTTTGGCTCCGCGTATGCCTCCCATATGTCCACCATTGTTCCGTGTACGGAAAAGACAGTTCAATATAATCGCAAATGCACTATGACGAGTCTTAGAATAATTTAACATAAAAAAAATAGAAATAAAGAAATCAACTACATCAACAACCTTTTTAAATATAAATTATTGCCCCGATAAAGTATTAACATTGAAGACGAAAATAAATAGGTTTCTATATACACTACTAACTATATAATACAAGTAACCTACTATTTTACACTGGATATGTTATTTAATACAGTTTAAGTCGCATTCAAATACCATTTGGGCGTTTTTAGAAATTTTTGTTAATATTTGAAGCGTCAAACGGACCTAGTCGTCAATTCCAACTACCTACTTGAAACGGGATAGACACCGCCCCAAAGTCCATAGGAAGAAAAAAAAATCGTGATAGTAAACATGCATTTGACTAAGTTTCCGACATTTTGCCACTAGTACAATCACGGAAACTCATTCAAATTAACATATTGGTAACTATCCCGTTTTAAGTAATAGTTGCGTTTTAAGTAATATGAACGGCCTTGTTGCAATTCATTTATCATTTCAATTAATTAAAAAAACTATTAATATTGCATAAATTTCACTTGATGCACACCGCGAATCTATATAATAAAACTTTTGTGTTTTGTACAAATATTAACTAAAAACAGTCTGTCTTGAATTAACATTATTTACCTTGGCTTCTGATGTTAGACGCGGGTTGCACCGATAATCTCACGGATAACTGACGTCCCAGCTAGTTTTAAACCATAGATGTGTCTTAATTTGTGTGACGCCAGCGACAGAATCAGAATATTAAAAAAACATTATCAGAGAGACGTTATAGGAAAGTCCTTAACATGCCCGCTACGCGGACGGGTACTCGGCAATCTTAGTGCATGAAAATGGAGACCTATGTTCTCCGAAATATGTCGCACGAGTGACCAAACAATGGCGAGAATAGTAGTTTTATAAATTATTAACAAAAGTTTCTAAAAATCTTTGAAACCTCATTAACCTACGAAATGGTAATTAAATGCATCTCGGCTGCACTATTAAGTCTTTACTGAAGCAGAGTAAAACTAATGATAATCATTTATATATTAAAGCAAACGATTCATGAATTTACTCAAAACTCCAGGTATGAACAACCCATCGACTGTATCCCAACGCGCGTTTTAATTACACAAATTAAGAAGGTGACGGTGAAAAGACAGTGGCACGACATAATATACATGTTATGATTTTTCTGTGGAATATGGATATCCTTAATTAGATAAATTATTTTTTATAAATTACACACCACCAATTGTCCGTAATTTTAAATTTTATGGTCATATTTTATAGTCCTTAAACTGCAGGTACATTGCCATAAAACAGTCATCCTGTCACCTGCTTAATTTGTTACATAGGCGTCTAAAACGCAAGGTAAATGACGTATCTATCTCTAAATGCATATTAAAAGTGACTAAAACATTTTCCAAACACAAGTGAAAATTCAAGTGTGTTCAATCGAAATTACAATAGTCTTTACGTTGTTACATTATTTATATGATAATACATTATAATTAACATTCTTACTCGTCATGGAATGGATATTAGCTTGTCTATGCACTAACGTCATAATTTATTGCTGGTCACAAACCACAATGTCAATAACGCTGTAGTTAGCACAAGTAAACAGGCTCTTCACACCCGGGCACGGTAAGACACGAAATCCAAGAGCCTCTATAGTCACTAGTTCTATTTATTCAAAGTCACTTTCACGTATTAAGCAGGGACTCTATACTGAACGGGTTGTGCTTTCTGCCTCCGTTCTTTGACAGGTCCTGTTCTGAGGTACTCCCGCCGCTAAGGTCTAAGGAGACAGCGCGTCCTGAGTCAAAATCGAATTTTTCAAAGTTCGAAGGTCCGAACTGTTTGAAGAAGACCTGCTGAGGGTCTGGGAGCGGGCTAAAGTTCCTGCCTGAATGTGCGTCTGAAGTGGAACTGTCAGAGTTGTTGATGGCGTCTCCATTAGAGGGTGCTCGTAGACGGCTGGACAGGGAGAAGTCCTCTGGACCGGAGTCGTGGCAGGAGTCTCCTCCCACCACATCGATCATGCAGTCATCGCCGTCCACGTCGCCATCGGAGTCGGAGTAGAGTCCGCTGTTCCTGTGCTGGGCCAGGTACTCGGTCTTCAGAGCCTCGAGGTCCACAGCGATGCCCTTGGCGCGCAGCTTGCGAGCTTGGCGGTCGAGCGCTTTTGCCAGTTTCTTTCTTCTTCTCGCCCTGGTGATAAAATCAATAGGGCCTAATTAGTATAGAACCTATCATATAGTTGAGAATTACAATCATACAATTACCAGAACATTTATATACAACCGACTGGCTCAAACCAGAACGTCTGGTTGACGTTTATCGTCTATCGCGCTATCCGTCACTTTTGCACTCGGATACTAGTTAGAACGTGACAGGTATTCTGACAAGTGATCAAAACCTGACCATAATAGGCAAGCAGAAGCTGAAAAACTAGGTTTGCATAACTTTCGTTGTGATTAGAATAGAATAAATTGGCTATCTGTTTAGTTATTTTATACATATTTAAGTGGTTATCAAGCCGATAAACGGGAAAGAAGCTTTTTGCTGTTTATGGGAGAGATCTATGTCCAGCAGTGGACGTAGCAAAATCAAGGATCCTTTAGCGCTACGTAGAGATGTAGCCTCGCTCTGCATCTTCTATCTCTATTACAACGGAGAGTGTTCTGAGGAATTGTTTGGATTAATCCCTACCGCCTCTTTCCGTCATCGTTCTACGCGGCAACATTTCCACCCCCACCACCTGGCTACTTAAAAACCGTCTACAGTGCGTTTCTCTAGAAACATCCTGCCTCGCATATCAAAACTGTGGAATGATTTACCATCAGCGGTATTTCCGGACTGATACGACCCTCATGTCTTCAAGAAAGGAGCGTAGGTACTCCTATCTTAAAGGCCGGCAACGCGCTTGTAACTGCCCTGGTGTTTCGGGTGCTCATGGCCGACGATAATTGCTTACCATCAGGCAATCTATCAGCGCGTTTGCCACCTTTGTCAAAAGGCCTAGACATAAGCTTGCCTTTTTAGACCGTCACGGTTAGCGAATTCATGGATAGTTGTCATTATAGCCACGCGTGGCAGGCGGGTTCCCGTCCGCTGGTCGCTGTTTAGGGGACACCAGGGTCCAGGTCCGAGGGTGTAAAGTACCGTAAGTGGCTCACCTCTCGCGAGCCCGCAGCTCGTGCGGAGGGATGGGCTCCCCGGAGCACGACTGGGGGTGCGCGTTGTGCGCCGGCCGGCCCGGGCCTTTCTTCGTGTGCTCTTTCTTCCGCCATTTTGCTCGTCGGTTCTGGAACCATACCTGTGGACGAACATAATGTTTAGAATGATGACTCATTGATATACCTAGATATATTTTGTTTGTATACTGTTGAAAAAATAAGTCCCGCCGAGTTTCTTGCCGATCAAAAGTAAAAATACTTCTCGGGTCAGAGGTGTAGGGTTAGAACCGGTGTAGTTTTTATTTTTCTCTTTTACTTTTCTATACTTGACGTGTAAAAGTGCCCTTGTGGTCTACTTACTGAATAAACGTTTGAGTTTGAGTCTGATATTTTTCTAGCAGGAACGACATTGAAGCGGTACTTATCGATAAAAGGACTGTCGATGTTTTTATTTTGTCAATCATTTACAAGAAATTGTTCATGCTAGAAAATTATCTAGGTATACTAATTGAGCATGATTCTAAATTGCGGCGTTTTGAAATACAGATAGAACCGGCCGACTGAGCCGTTGATAGCCACTAAATAGTAAGACATATAGTGAAAAGGATTTAAAACAAACGTTTTAGAATTCATGAAACGCGCTACCGCCAAAAACGATATTCGTAAATTTCGGACGATTGTCTCTGTCACTCTCATGACGTCTTAATTGAATAAAACAGAATAGAAGAACTTTATTCAGAAACGCTTATTACACTGACATAAATTGTATTTTATAAAGCGTAACTGAAAGGGTCCCCACTCAGCTTCATGGCAAGGGACCCTCGAGGACCCTGACGCTGGTCTTCCGTGGAGACCTTTTAAATTGGAGTAAAAGAAAAAGATGCTCGAAATATATGAACTTCGACGTACACGGTACCGGGCCAGCTTGTGAACAGTCAACAGAAGAAGTTGCTAAGCGGGACAGAACGGGAGCCATGGTTGCCATTTTATCGTCTATCGCACCGTCACTTTCGCACTCGCTTACTTGTTGAAGCGTGACAGACATTGTGACAAATGATAACAACCCGACCATATTAGGCTAGCTGTAAAATGTTATTGACTCGCTCTTATTCTCTTAACAATAAAGTCGTGTCAGTCTCATATTGAACAACAAACAACGTTTTTACTTCTACCATCGAAAACCTGCTAAGCCGAAGCAGTTTTGATTTGTCATAATTAAAATTCAAAATTACATTTAATTAGAAACCTTTTTTTAGGTCTTTGGGCGGGCAGAGGTTATATTTAATTTTACAAATGAAATAATTCGCCGCGTCCAGCAAGATAAAAGAAGATCTAGTACGCACGCCGTTCCGGTGTGCAAAAGGGATCGCTGTACCTATACGTCTATCCACTATCTCCCTCACTCACCCGAGTAAATGTAAAACACACACAAGAATACACTAGTTAATTAAGACTTAGCTGCTTCTAAGGGTAAAAACCAGACACCTTTTTCATCGATATCTATTTTCTACGACGCTTAACGATAATACGCTATGATTAGCTCTATTAACTATGACAAGATGTATTTACGACTTATTGTTATGCAGCATTGTTGTAGACATGTTTTCACACGATCCATTGTATCACTTAAGTAGGTGAAGCAAGAGAAAATGAATGATTAATAATCAATTTTGTATTAAGGACTCTTCGCTCGACGATAAAATTTGAAATATTAATTAATAAATGGTAATAAATAATAGTAAATAAATATCACAAGACATCCTTACACAAATTGAATGTCCCACGGTATATAGCTCAAGAAGGCTTGTATTGTAGGTACTCAGCCAATGATATTTATTTAATTTAAATATATAGTAGTATATTTATCAATACATATATTGATAATATACAGTAGTTGAATGAATGAATGAATACTTTATTGCACATCTCAAAAGTAGAACAATATCACACAAAGGAACGATAAAATAAAAAGAAAAAGAGGCAAACAACAGGCGATCTTATCGCTAAAAAGCAATCTCGTCCAGACAACCTTAAGGTAGCGAAGCAAATTAAAAAATAGTAGTAGTAGTTATATATGTAGTCTCTACTCGTATTTGACTAAAATGCTTTTTACTTATGTCTGTAATTTTCTAAATTTTCTCTTTGCACCTCTTTGACATATATGTTTCTGTCTAGCCCTGTAGAGACTGGTAGAGAATGCCATTAGACATTAAGTCCAACATTTGTACATTTTTCTTAAATAAAAATATAAGTAGTATACAAATACTTAAATACATATAAAACACTCGGCTCGGGAACAAGATTATCTGTAATGTCCTCATCACACAAATTAAATCTGTACTCACTGGAATTTGAAAATAAAAATATCTCCTTTATATATGTAAGGGCTATAGGAAATTGTCACCACTTTTCCAGTAGTTGACAAAACACCTAGCGGAAAAACTTTAGAGTGGTCATACTACAGACAATATCATACAATCATAGACAACAATTTACATCACTACATTAGACAATAGGTACCAAACCACATTTTCAGAGATAAATCTGATCATAGCAAAACATGCCGATACTCCCCAAGGAGGCTGTACTAATGGCTCCACCCCGGAGGAGGGGGCCTCATTAGAGGGGGCACCACCGCCATTATGGGGGCTTTCGATTCTATTCCGTTCGTAATCAATGTTTCGATTAGTCGAATTAAATTTGGGGGTACCGAGCCAATTCGACGACAGGTCTAGTGGGTAGTGACCCTAGCCGACGGTCCTGGGTTCAAATTGTATTTGTGATGAGCACAGATATTTGTTCCTAAGTCATGGGTGTTTTCTATGTATTTAAACATTTATTATATATATCGTTGGCTGAAAACCAACAACCCAAACTTTTTTGAGCTTACCGTGGAGGTTAGGCAATTTGTGTATGTCCAGTAATATTTACTACTTATTAATTTTATATGTTAAGATCGGTATAAGCTAATTAACAACAATAATATTACTTTGCTATTCCAAACAGCGGAAAACAGCAAACAGCGGAATAAACAGCGGAATAGCAAAGTAATATTATTGTTGTTAATAATATGGACTTCCGCAAAGTAACGTCTGATTCAATTAATTACGGTATAAGCTACTTTAAAATCAACTATGTGTGTACCTCTAAGGATATATATTCCAATTCAAAAATATTTATTTGCTAGAAAACAGTATTTATTATGTTACATTCAACATTGATTGTATAATTTACTCAGCTGTAGTCGATATAGAGCATTAGGTATAAGGTTTGATATTAAATACTAATTGCGATACAACGAGGAAATAGCGCCAGCATTCTTGGTACAATGCTTCGAGGGCCTTCTTTAGATTTTATACTGTAACTAGTTAAGTACTTGTAGTTATCATAAATCGATTGTAATTTCTGTAAATAAATATGTACCCCTACCCATTAACCGAGTGTAAAGTCGACTACAAAGATATGTATACATTTTTTTCACCTTAATCCTTTGTAATAAGGTGCAAAAGTGTATATATATCTTTGTAGTTGACTGTACATTAAAGACAATAACATCGCGTTGACGTTTAAAGTATCTTTATTTATTCCGTCATTAACCACAATAACGAATTTAACTTAAACTTCAATAAATACTAAAAATAAGAAATAAAGGTTTTTGAATATTGGCAAGTACCAATCAGTATAACAAACAGAACAGATAGCATGGTTGCCATTAAATTGTTGCTCACATACTTGAGCGTGACAGATATTGTGGCAAATTATAAAAACCCGACCATGTTAGGCCAGCAGATGAGTATAATTTTCACGAAAAGACAACGTTAAAAAAATCCAATTAACAAACAGCGTCACCCTTTTGTTTACAATAAAACAACGCGCAGAAAAGAACAATAACCAATTTGTCAGCCCACCCCAAAATCAGATACACGCATCAATTACAACATTACAAAATACGCCTAACCGCTAATCCTACACAACACCAAACAGCCCTAACTTACTACAAAACACTTAGAAACATACGACCTTTTAACATAGCAAACCTGCAATTAAGCTGCTCAGAAGCGAAAGGTATTACCCGCTTGGGCTACCTATGACCTTAAGACTTTTTAATGTAACCGAGTTACACGAAAAGGCGGGAAAAGGCCGTTTTTCCAAGGGTAACTGTAAATACTGCAGACACATGAGGGGAAGAGAGGTTTTTCTTATTTACACGAAGGGGAGCCTCGGCAATTGGACAGTACGATTTCCACAAATGGTTTTCGTATGAATTCCGTTTTTTGGCCTGTTTAAGGCAATTCGCAGGGGTGATAGTTGGGGCCGGTTTTTAAACAAGTGTTTTGGGGTTAGGGGGGTTAAGCGGAGCTGCCGATGCGAATTGTCGCGGTGACAGCTAACTTTTTTTTAAGCCAATAGGGATGATCGCAAAATATTTAGAATTTTTATTCATTAAGTCGGTTGGATTATCGAAAAGTATCTATGAGGTTTTTTTCTTTTGTCACTTAAACAAGGATTCGTGGCGTCACTTTCTTGCAAGTTTTTAACTTAAGTAATACGAATGTGTTTTGATTACCGGAAAACCCAAAAAAATGATTTATTGGTTATTTTTTTGTTAGATATTAAGGTCCACAATTATTTTTGATATTTTCACAAGCCGGCCACTTAAGTATAATTTGGGTTCCATTCCAAATTAAGCTCAACAGTTATTAATCGAAGTGAGGAATTTGCTTCCATGACAACATTTTGAAAATGACGTAAAATTTTCATGTTATTGTGAGGATCAAATGTCTGTATCGCACCAAAAAAGAAATACAAACTCAAGCTCAAACATTATCAGTAAGTAGGCCACAAGAGCACTTTTACACGTCAAGTATATAAAAAGTAAAAGAGAAAAATAAAAACCGGTTCTAACCCTACACCTCACAAATGGTCAGAAATAAGTATGACGATAGAAACGCCTCTATCATATGATACTGTTGTAGATAAATATAAATATAAGAGAAAAATATATTAAAGATGCGTGTTGACATGAGTGTTTATTAGAACGAAGTAACCATGGAATTTCAAACAATAAAATAATAAAAATAAACAACTTAAAAAATATAGTCTGCACAACAGAGGTTAGCTTATACAACCGATACGATACGATGACTTAGCACGAAATTGTATTCATCAGTCCTAATGTATGGAAATTTAGGAATATTGCTAATATTACCGAAGTTGTATTACTTTAGTAGTTCCATAATGTACCTACCTATTTTTATTAAATGGAAGAATCGAATGGTGTTCTTTTTTTTTCAATTTAGAAACTGAAATTTTAGAAACTTTTAAAACAACATAATTTAAATAAACCATTTTAAATTTTACAACTTTTTTTCTGATAATGGTGATTTTAAATACATATTTTATATAAGTTTCGTAATAAAATTCAACATGTGTTGTGGGGAATTGGATAGGTAATTGAGAGTGCTGAAAATGAAAATGATGATGGATGGCAGCCCAATGGCTGAAAACGTAAAAGGCCGACAGTTTTGAGCAAGAATATAATGACAACTGTTAAAAATATTAAAAAAAAAAACAAGCTTAGTGTGGAAACATAAAAAACTTGTCAAACACAAGAGTCAAGTATTAGCTACGCAATTGTTTTGTGCAAAGTGTTTTAAAAATCTGAATTTCTCGATCAAAAGTTATGTATGATGAGAACAGGGATTATTAGGCCACATGATTAGTAACAGAAGTCGCTACTTCTCTATTCGCTAGTAACTGGAACTCTCCAAAAACTGGCCATAATTATACTAAAAAATTACTCTGTTTATATGCAATTAGAATTAATTTTAGTATGAGATCACATTATAAAAAGTGTTCTATGTGTATGTAAACAGAACTCATTTGGCCAGGTGGCCAGTTATTAAAAAGTGGCCAGTTACTGGCCCTTTACCTATCTTATCTGTTTTAACTGGCGCCGTATATTAACGAAACAGCAACTTTACCTAAATATTGACACCGTTGACATCTGTCGATAGTTTCTAGAACACGTTCCAATGTTTGCAGATTCGTAGGTATATAACAACTTCTATCATGTAGTAGGTACTACTAGAATGTACTATAACCTCACTTATTTTAGCGAGATTGTAAAACAGCAAATGTGCACATCACGTCTGAGTCCTAATTTATATAAAAACCGTCTGAATTATCCAACAAACGACGCATAAAACCTTAAAATATTGTACCCAGCTAACGCTTCACACATAAAATACAATTTTATTCCATGCGATTCCGACGCTGTATTTCAGAGACTATAACGCTGTCTCTTTTGTTTCAGCGATCTAAATTGATATTGGAGGTGTGAGATAGAGACAGATATAAATTTCACAGGCTCGCTCAATTTTATATACAGCTGATGTCAAATATATGTATACATGTGTCGCCCTTATCACAATAGAATAAGGTCGGAAAATGTACATTTAATTTTGACGGTGGCCTTTCGCTTCGTTCGACGCAAATTTTGAGTAGGGTTGTCTCTGAAGGGGTGTTGTTTTGATTGTAGTAATTGAACTGTCAATTGAATGGTTCATTGGCTGACTGGAATGCTTTGTAGCGTTTATTGTATCGACGAGTTTATTAGGTTGATTTAACGAACAATTTCATAGTGACTATACGTGCTAATTGGGTAGAAATATTGAACAAAAGTTTAGTTAAGAGTAAGTATTTTTATTACTTTTATGTTTTAAGATTTTTATGTGAACGTAGCAATAGCTTAATTCTAGTATCAGGTGATAATTATCTTATTTGCAGAAATAGACTAAGTCGTTAAAAAAAGCTTTAAAGTTTAATAAAAAAACCATAAGCGGCCCTTGAAGAAAACGATCAATATGAAATTTATAAACATATTAACATGGGAACTTATGGGACAACATTATCAACTTGGGATTTCTTGATGAATTTATATAACGTTTGTTATGCATCATTTCTTTCAAAGCTATAAGCTGCAGTGTAAACTATCTATTGTATATTGTATCCATATTACTTAAAATAAAATGACAATAAGACTTATATTTATC
The DNA here is from genome assembly GCA_022674325.2 of Grapholita molesta. NCBI lineage: Eukaryota > Metazoa > Arthropoda > Insecta > Lepidoptera > Tortricidae > Grapholita > Grapholita molesta. The sequence continues at coordinate 2,876,773 of CP053127.2, forward strand.
TTTGCAAGGTGCCGACCAATCTATTTGAGCTAATAATGTAGTGTACATTTAAAATTACGCAGTCGCCCAAAAAGTCTCGTAACATTTAACTCGGCAAACATCTTAGTCTTTGCAAGCTAAAGCATTATTATTAATGACAATAAAGATTCCATTACAGATAGCGCACTATTTAATTATATTATCTACGGAACGCTGCATGCCGCAAAGCCGCATTAAATCACTTTAATACGGGCATTACATTTTGAAGTGAGAAGATTATTCAAGTGCGATAATTTGCCGCCGCTGGCAGCCCTACGAACAGGCTTCATGTCTATCTTTTACTGTAAGCCTAGGGCGATCCGTGCTTGATACCAAAGAGAAAACAGGACAGAAAATAAAGTATACCCTATGCGAGAGAAAGGGACGGAGAGGAGTCCTTAAATTTTATATTCTATCCGCATTTTGTCGCCTAAGCGTTCCATTTAGTGTTCCATATTTAAACCTTGCGCTTTTTTCTTTTCAACCAAGCGAAGGATGTAACTTTTTTTCTGAGGGTGTTTCCAGCCAGCAACGGATGTGTTCGGAATACTGATGTGTAGTGTTAGGGAATGAAATTGGCATATAAATGTAAATTTTATGCTATGAATTTTAAAATGGAGTCGATACTTCCGCGGCGCTTCCGAGTTTGGTGGTGGAGGGATGAAATTATATTATAATACGGCGTTTTAGGTAATCCATGGAGTTTTAACGGCTGGCTTTTTGCGTATTTAACAAGTTTATTAGTTAAGTGTTCATGAGTCATTGTTCTTAGCTACATCTTCTATACGTAGATAGAGGCCTAAACTAAAACTATGCGATATGATTGATGATCAGAAAAATAAAAACATCAAACCTGTCCATAAAAATAGATATCAGAAAAAGAACAGCAAAATAACCTCTAGACCTCGAGCAACGAAGGAAAATAGAGAAATCAAAGAGGAAAAAATCCACTTTACAGACGCAAACAACTCACTTTAACTTTATTGAGCTGTAATCGAATTGTGACGTCCCTGTTCGCCGGCGGGGAGGGAGCCGCGCGATCTGTAGCCGTCCTTATCTGACCCGCGCATTTAAATCTATGCTATTCAATCGTGCCGTCTCACTCGTGTCCCAGGGGTGCCGCCGAGATTGCAATCTTTTGATTTATACCAACTATTAGGAGAGCTGTGGGATAGTATGTCTCGAACGAGATCTGCCGATAAGTGTGTGGCGCTCACTACCACAGAGGCTAAATATAGCGGCATTAAATGTACGACATCCGCCATTTTGGTTATGCATGCTGTTTGCATACTGTTCGCGTTAGTACTTATTATACGAATGGTTTTACTGTTCTCGAACATGTTTACGGGCAAATGAACTAAATAATAGGAGGTATTTCTTTTCATTTGTCAGCTCCGGTATTGGTGGGTGTAACGCCTCATTTAACTTCTTGTTTTATTAGTAGCTTGTACTTAGTGTTATAAACAACTTTGTTGTGTAATGTGATAATGTCCTCTATTATGCACCGGGGCATTATTGAATGCCTGTTGTGGTAGATAATTATGATGATGAACATTACTCAAATTATCTATACCTGCTTGTTATTGTAACATATAATTTAATCTCAGTTTGATGGATTTCTGTGATTATGATATAATTAAAACTGTTGTGAGCCATGTTACTACTACCTACTACTGTAATTATATCGCACTATCGTCTATCACTCACTGATACACCCTCAGCCCTAGCGGTAGCGGCGGTACCAGAGCTTACCTTAAATATATCGCCTAGTGCGATATAATTACACGTGAGTTTATCCGTTTGTAACTAAGTAGTACTCTCTAATTGTAGTAAATTTGCCGTCAAATAAATAAATTGAAGTATAACCTGTTTTTAGCACTATCGTCAATAAGTAAAACATGATTTTGTCTCTATATAAATATGTTTTAAGTGCAAAACTCCCTTAACCATATTTAATAGATCTAACTACAAGATTAAATTATAAAAAAAAAAACTAACAATATAACAGTGCCATCTAACCTACAGAATTTGTCGTTAGCAAATATTTACAAACTAACAAACAGTATTTCACCCTAAACGCATAAACCATCTCTGTTCAGTCGGATAAACACTCAAATTCCGCGATCTTTTTCAAAATTGGTTCAGGTAAATGCTTCTGAAGCCCCGAGGTCCCCGATGGACAGTTTAAGCCGTCGAGGGACCCTCGGTTAGTCTAGAAGAGAAATGGCTTAAGTGTACTCAAGTTTTCCACATGATGATTCATTTTAGTGCTACGTCGTTTACCACGTTTAAGATAGGGATAGTTCTCATATAAGGAAATATCCGTAATAACTAAATCTAAATAAATATAATAGGTACTGAATACATAAATACAAATAACATATCCGGTATCTTTATATATAATACACTAGCTTTTACTTCGTCGGGGAGCCATACCCGTCTTTAAAGTACGGTTGTGTCCTTTTCATACCAAATTTCATCCCAAGTGATTTAAGCGTGAGGAGGTAACAGACAGTTTGGCGTGGGCACTAGTTTAACGAAAGCTACTGCCACCTGACCTTCCAACACAGAGGGTAAACTAGGCCTTGGCATTAGTCCTGTTTCCTCACGATGTTTTCCTTCACCGAAAAACGACTGGTAAATTAGTACTGCGAACCAAACGGACCCTCAGCACTCTTAGTGCTTGAAAATGGAGGCCTATGTTCTACGAAACATGTCGCGTGAGTGACTAAATAAACGTGAGTAGAACCGTGTTAATCGTTAATTATGGTAAATATCAAATGATATTTAGTACATAATTATATTATACCCGGGTATGTCCTTAAACTACGTCCAACAATGAGAGGTAGGGCACAGCGATGACCATCACGCTTGAATCTGGGGCAGCCCAACTGGGGAAGTACCTCCTTACAGAAGACCACAGCCATAATAGCACTGCTACCTTTCAGGTATGTAGTGTTGTGTTCCTGAGGGTGAGTAAGGTTCCCAGAGTTCCAACCCCCCTTAAAGGCCGGCAACGCGCTTGTGACTCCCCTGGTGTTACGGGTGCCCATGGGCGACGGTAATTGCTTACCACCAGGCAATCTGTCTGCTCGTTTGCCGCCTATGTCATAAAAAAATATATATATATATAAAACTGGTACGAGCTGGGCTTTGATTTTGCAACGTCTGGATAGCAAAACGCACGCTCGTACCGCTAGGCTACCAGCGCTCTCAAAAAAAATAAACATACATAAAAACGCGTTATTCTATAAGTCTTTATGTTAATAAATCTTTTCAATCAAAATGACAACGGCTGTTAAGATCAAAATACCAAACCAATTATAATTATTTGATCTGTATAACGTGACTGACCGTAGTGATATGTTAGAACAAATAATTACTATTATTAATAGTGACTGCTAATTAGAAGTTCATGGTCTATGTCTAACCTTTCGTCTAGACATATTTTGTCATTGCAATCTGTCAAAGTTGTATACTCAACTTTTTTTTAATTTGTTTTTTTTTTGTGTGGTTTCTACTCAGAATCATGAGTTCTTACGAGTCTGGTAGGAGAAAAATATTGTCCCATAATTTTCATATATTTTTAATTACTTCCGTTCCGTTACTGCCATATGAAATAGGTATATGAAAGGAATAGTAACGGAAAGGAATAAAAAAAACTTCGTAATCGTTTTTTTTTACATAAATATACCAAATAAAAAGAATAGACGATATAAACCTAAAAAGGTAAATCACACGAAAAAGATGAGCAGTCTTGCACAAGTAGGTATAGTTTATTTTTAAGTTATTTATAACCTAGCTTAGTACATCAATTCAATGAGTATTTATTTATTTTTAAATTTATGTCTGATGTGTAAGTACCTATTTCTTTTCGTGAATAATTACATTAATAATTGATTGATTGCATAATTTTTAGTCAATTTTGTTTAAGACTATTATAATAACTTGAGGTGGGACGAACTTTATAATTTCGCTGAAGATTTTTGTAATTAAAATTTTGTGAGTCATGAGTCATATGTCAAAAATTATAATCACGGTTCGAAACACTTTTATTAACTATTAGTACTTCTGAATTCTTCAAACCATTTATGAAATATTTCGCAGAACAATTTCGCGGTAGGACACCAGCTTTTCGACGGTATTCCAAATATTATTTAAGTCAGTTCATATGTACTTAGATGGCAAACACATACCTACGCATAAAATCTTTATGAATATCGACTTTATTCCTTTAATTATGTTGTGTTGTAATATCGATTGAAGTTTATAAAACGAACATCAAAACCAAGTTTTTATCGAAATTTAACTCTTAATTGTCGTCACGAAACTGACAGTGATTTAATTTTTTTTAACAACTTCCGCTAATTGGTTGTACCAAATTTTGAAAACTCCCAGGTAATAGTTAGTTAAGAGCTCTACATTTTGAGATTAAAATCTTATTATTGGGAAAAAGTGACTAGACATGTTCTTTCCGTGGCCCATTCATATGAAATCGCCAGAAAAACGTCGCTAATGTGCCCGGGTCTAACAAAACTGTCTTATTTGACTCCGTTACACCGTTACTCGAGTGTAACATTCGGAAGTCCGTTAATAAACAAAACACGGGCGATAAAACAAAATTGCTGCCGACAAATGGAGCGTGACGAATTTCAAACTCGACCCCAGTTTGGCTACAAGTTTTTTTAACCGACATTAAAGATGTACACGAGCAAACTGCCAATATATGTATACATGCACCTTATTGTCTCTATATTAAGGTACATGTATACATATTTTGAGACTTTGGTCGCATCGATATCTTTTATGTTAACTGTAAACTCGTACATTGTAAGATTGTAACGTACAAAGGGTTTGAACACGCTCTGACGCCTTCATAAATAAGTGTTCACGTGTAGCGTACAACATACTTTTGTAAATACATTTCAAAGTGTTGCCTCTTTCTAACTAATTAAAGATGCAAGGATGGGGATAAAAGTATCAATGGCATTTTATATTTCATATTTCAATGAATAATACTAGAAGGTATAAAATATAAGTAAATATAAATAGCTCAATATTTAATTTTAAAAAAATGCTGGTGGCCCAGTGGTTAGAGCGTGTGACTTGCAATACGAAGTTTGCATGTTCAAACCCCATTGGTACTAGTACCAATGAGTTTTTCGGAACTTATGTACAATATATCATTTGATATGTACCAGTCGCTTTTCGGTGAAGAAAAGCGGACTAATCCCAATATGGCCTAGTTTACCCTCTGGGTGGAAGATCATACAGCAGTTGCTTTCGTAAAACTAGTGCCTGCCCCCAAATCCAGGGATTAGTTGCCAAGCGGACCCCAGGCTCCCATGAGCCTTGTTGTCTTGGCAGGCGGGTTGGTGACCGCATTAGTTGTAGATTAGGTTTCGACGGACGCTGCTGCCCATCCGTCGGTTATCACCCGTCCTTGTCTGGTCCTTGTTTAATTTTTAACCGTCTCAGTCTTCTTGTCGATTACTGCTCCATACCGGTATCATTATGATATATATATCCGAACCCGAAAAACTATATTCGTAAATTTCGAACGATTATTCTCTGTTTCCCCCTGGTGACGCCTTAATTGGAGTAAAAGAGAAAGATGCTCGAAATTTACGAATTTTGACCTCCGCAGTACCAGGCCGGGCCTGATTCGAAGTAATTCTTGCCAGTCAGCATGACGGCAGGAAACGTCGGCGTGTAACAGGATATTATTAGGGTGTTATGTTATGATGTAACTATTAGCACGAATCAACACAGCCGTTTCAAAAATAATTGGATAAGTGAGACAAGTTTTTTTTTCTCAAGCTGCGTTTTCGAGGTACAGGCTGGAAACTAAAATGATTTGCTTTTATATTGACGAGGCTTCGTCCTATCGGGGCCGATTTTTTTGCCAGGGAGTTTTTAACTTAGGACATATTGATTGAATGAGATTATTATGAGTACTATGACCCCAAAAAGTAAATTACTCTAGATTTTTTTTCTGCTTATAACTGCTATATTCATATTTCCAGTAAGCTCAATAAGGTTTGTGTTTAACATTGTTTATAGTGTTTTTTATGTTAAGGGTGAAACCCGCGTTATTAAACCAGGGCCCGGTATGTCCTTAGACTACGTCCAACAATGAGAGGTAGGGCACAGCGAAGTACCATCACGGTTGAGTCCTTACAGAAGATCACAGCCATAATAGCACTGCTACCTTTCAGGTATGTAGTGTTGTGTTCCTGATGGTGAGTAAGGTTCCCAGAGCTCCAACCCCCATTAATGGCCGGCAACGCGTTTGTGACTCCCCTGGTGTTGCGGGTGCCCGGTAATTGCTTGCCATTAGACAATCCGTCTGCTCGTTTGCCACCTTTATCATTAAAAAAATCTAAATCTAGTCTCCATAAACCAACTATTTCTAGTTAAAAAATGGAAGATCAATGTTATCCCCACGAAACAGTATCCCTACGGTACAGTCGCCATCAGATATGGGAGCTGTGGACGTCACAAATATCTGAACATACATTTTAATTCCTCGAGACGTTGTTCAGACAGAACAGTATATGTGTCATTATCTAGGAAAAGGGACCTTATTGTCGATGGCGCTTACGTCGAATCGCGTTGCGTTTGTATTGGTTCGTCTTGAACAACGACATAAGCGCCATCGACAGTTAGGTCCCTTTTCATAGATAATGTCACATATGTTGCTACGTTCGTGGTGTAGAAGCGATCCCTAAAGTTTTTGCTTTTATTACAGGCCCGCGTATATACACTTTTTAACCTATGCCATTTCTATAAGGTGTAAAAAGTGTATATATAATTTAATTACTAACTTTTCCTCGCGACTTCGACGGCCAGCCATGCCTGTCTTTAAAGTACGCTTGCGGGCTAAAAATCCTGCGACCTTTCTCGAAGCTCAAACTCTCTTCATACCAAATTTCATCCCAATGCTTCAGCGGTTTAAGCGTGAAGAGGTAAGAGACAGGCAGAGTTACTTTCGCATTTATAATATTAGTACGGATGCATTTGCCGCACTATAGAGCCAGTAATTCGTTCTACGCTCAAACGCGTTATGGCGTCACGAATATTTAGCGTTTATGTCTTAATTACCTGACTGTGCTCGTAAAGAGGGTTATTGTTAGTGTCCGAGGCTTATGGCCGTTTAGTATAGCCGACTCACTCAAGTACAGTCGGCTCAGTTGAGGAGCTAATTAAGATTTCTTGCAGTAAAAATGGGCTTTAAAATTCTTAGGTAATTGTCGTCACGAAACTGACAGTGATTTAATTTTTTTAACAACTTTCGTTAATTGGGTGTACCTAATTTTGAAAACTCCCACCTACACCTTCTGATATAATTGTAAACATGATTATTAATCTAGTTTTTTGCACTTGAAAATCATCTAATTGCGAAGATAGTATGGTTAACTGAATCATTCCAAACTCAATATCTCGAAATGTCGAAATGTTGTCAAAGACTAGACATTTTCCGTGGACCCTTCATATAATCGGCACGGGGTTCCGCAGCGTACAATTTTTACCCGGGTCTGAAGCGTTTGCAAAAGAATTAGTTGAGAATAGTGAGAACCCAGGTGAACCGATTCCAGCATATCAGGGTAATGTTACAGGTCTGCCGTGCTATGCTGGCTGACTAGAATAGCACCACCCCATCTCCTCCCGCGGGTGTCATAAGAGGCGACAAAGGGAAACATCCTACGGACGGGCAGCAGCGTCCGTCGAAACCCAATCTACAGCTACTGCGGTCGCCAACCCGCCTGCCAAGCGTGGCGACTATGGCAACTACCCCCAAGATGATATAAGTCATATTTGTGGGAGGCCTATGTCCAGCAGTGGACTGCATACGGCTGAAATGTATAATGTATGTATGATGAATGTTACAGGTCATAGCTGTTCCAGCTGTTACTTACAGCGACTCTGCTCTCCTTGAGATCCAGCCTCATGGCCAACGCTTCTCTCATGAACACATCAGGGTAGTGGGAGGCCAGGAAGGCACGCTCCAGCTCTTCCAGCTGCCAGGAGTTGAAGTTGGTGCGGGAGCGGCGCCGCTTGCCGCTGTCGCCGTCGTCGTCGCCAACGCCACCTAGCGACAAACATTAGGGTTAAACCTAGGAGGAATAATGACTGGAGAACGCATCCGCGTGCGCCAGTAAGGGACAAAGATATTCTGGCTTTTGTAGCCCAAAATGTAACAATTCACTATAGTTTTGCTTTATACATTCTTTATAGCAAAAATATTAGCTTATTCTGTATTAATTACCGCAACTTTGGTTGAAAACCCAAGAAAACTCCAATTGTATTTGTTTGTTCCCCTCCAACTTTGACAGTTCTGAAGGGTCCAGTTTGGAGGGGAACAAAAATGTGTGAGACTGTGACAAGGACGGACGAAAATAGCGCCGTCTCTGCCATACCTATGGAAAATTGCATAAGGCCATCCCTTTCGATCGTGGTATTATTATTAGCACGCTCCGTCTAGGTAAATGGTATGACTATGGGTTTAACACATGGATTGTTTTTGGGTAGTTCTCCACAAACGTCATTGTATTATGTTGCGATTATATCCGAACGTAAAGAAGAAACTTCTTAAATTAAGATTAATTAACACTAACAAGTATTGTTACAAGACTTCTACAAAAGTTGAGTGTAGTTTTACATTATTTAACAAAATATTTACAAATCCGACAATGACATTGTGGAGAACTGCCCTTTCATTATCTTATGGACTATTTTTTATTAACTTATGGACTATTTTGTGTGTTAATCGCGTTTGTGTCCTAGTAAAAGATTTGTGTCCTAGTGTAAAATGATATGTTTCATATAAATTCTATGTTACAAAAAATACTGTCTTTAGTATTTGAAATCCCTAGAGCCCGATATTTATTATTAAATTGTCGATGTTATCTATTCGCAGCCTACGTATGAGTCTCCGTAGCTCAGTTGATAGACTTTTCCATATTTCCTTTATTTCTAAAAAATGTGGTTACTTTTGTGCTTAATAAATTGAGTTTAATACATTGGTATTTATACGTATGTATTAGATACCTAGGTAGTAATATTTATTAGGTAGCAAGTCTAGTAGGTAGTTAACTACAACACAAGCCTTATTGAGCTTACTGTGAAGCTAGGTCGATTTTAACATTGTCCTATACTATTTTTTTTTAATCGTTGCTATTAAGGAAATAAGTATAAAATAATAAACAACAAACGAATAAAGAAAAATTAACCGCCACATAACATGCCAATTTTTTTAAGAACTACAATTGTTTTCTTTTTAAAACTATGCCATGTCATAGTCATGTTTTTAATCATGAACAATACAAGATTGTGTTTGAATATACAAAGCGACAGAAAAAAAAATGTAACACTTATAAAGGAACTTATCGCGGTTACAATTATTAAATTAAATAATAACATATCATTTAAAGGTACAACAAAAGATAAATATGGAAACAAAAAATAATGTAAGTCTGTAGAAGCGGCAAATACCAGAGTAATAATATTTTTGAAAATTTTTGTCTTAAAATACCTAACCATATTTAGTACAAATGCCACACGTTACAACTATTACTTAAAACGGAATAGTTACCATGTTTATTTCCCGTTTTAAGTAATAGTTGTAAGATGAACGAAAAGTTAGCTTAAAATGATATAAATTCCACAAGATTCTTACATTATCAGTGGGAGTGACGACCTAATGCCCGTTTGATTCAATAACATTTAGTCGTAAAACCGTTTTACGACTATTATGGCACGTTTTCACTGATATTGAATTAGCTCATTCTTATTTATAATTGCAAAATAACACGGTTTGTTCACTAGATTCTGTTCAATTGAATACAGATATATTAATATTACAGGACATCCTGTGCCGTGTGATGCCGGCTGACTAGAATAGCACCACCCCATCTCCTCCCGCGGGTGTCGTAAGAGGCGACAAAGGGAAAAATTCTACGGGCGGGCGGCAGCTTCCGTCGAAACCCAATCTACAGCTACTGCGGTCGCCAACCCGCCTGCCAAGCGTCGCGACTATGGTAACTACCCCCAAGATGATACAAGTAATATTTGTGGGAGGCCTATGTCCAGCAGTGGACTGCATACCTACGGCTGAAAAATAAATGCGACCATCCCCGCAGCACTGAACTTACTTTAAGTTACCTAGACTTAAGCCTAATCTTAATGTTGCTGTGTATTCGTTTGCTGAATAAAGTGGTATTGTATTCTATTCTATTCTAAATGTATGTATGTACAGGACATCCTTATACAAATTGACTGAGGCCCACGGTAAGCTCAAGAAGGCTTGTGTTGTTTAATCTCTGATATCTGATTTAAAATTAGACCACTGAATATCTAAACAAGGGATTTTATTTTCATACAAACTAGCCGCTTATCAATTCGGTATGACAGATGTTAGTGCACATTTTAATATTGTATTAGACTAAACAAATAATGTATTTTCCGTACCAATAGGTACCATTTCAGAAGATCAAAAGAAAAATACATAGGTGACGGCACCAGTAATGGACAAGGAACCAATCATGAACATTAGTGCTTATTTCAAAGGAGTTAAGTGTTGTGCATTTGTTGGGACATATTCAATTTATAACTTTATGATTTTTGAAATAAGAACTAAGTGTCCATCATTGGTGCCTGTCAGCTTAAAGTGTCGGACATTAGTGCCATTACCTTAATTGACGGTAATTTATCGTAATACCGGTAACGATTGTTATCGATGAATTCTCAATATGAATTGAGACTTCGATGCCGTTTAGTGTTCAATAAGCTGGCGGTAGATGTGTTTACACGTCACCCATGATGACGTATACGACGAGGGATAGATAGAAAAATTCGACAAGTCTCAGCGGTACTCGTATAGCACAATTGGAAGTGCACTGGGCTAGTGATCCAGTGGTTGTGGGTTCGAGTCTCGCTGCGCGTCAAATTTTTCTATTTTTCTTTCGATTTAAATATCGAAGATATTCGCTAGCAGACGTTTCTGCATAGTAAAAAATAATTTAACGATTCGTCATCTGAACGATTTACGAAACATTAGAAAGTTTCGTTTTAGGCGACATTGTCTTAAGGACAAAGGCTTCTAAACCAAAAAATATTAGCAAACGTAATAACTATTTTATTTTAATAATTCTACGTTATTGTACAGACAAATCTAATTCCAAAATATCTAAGATTAAACATCTATTTCATAAAAACTTCATATTTGATCAAATCAAAGCAATTAAGATACCCGTCGATAGCTATAAAATATTCTCAGCAATATTTCTTTAATAATATTTTAGCAACTCAATTCAATGGATATCAATATACAATTGTCTATGAAAAAGCAATTGGCCGGAGACAAATAAAGATGTTATCTGTGGTCATAAATAACAATAATTCGTTGCTGAGCGGTATCTGACTCTATAATCTAATAGAAATATGAATCAGTCTTGCTTTTATTGAAATCGGTTCAAGATATAAGCAGTTTTGTTGTTACAAGTTTATTTGTGATACTGATAAAATTTAAGAGGCTGACAACAGCTAAATAGTTTTGTTATTTTTAACGGGAGTCAAAGAAAACCATTGCGTAGCACTGTTGGCGAACTGGTTGCAAAAAAAAATGGAAGTAGACTATCAAATTTTTATTATTAGTTACTTGAGATGATATAACCAAGTCGATATATACGTGTCTCTCTTAACCTCGACGTTGGCGGAATCATCGACACCATCGATGGAGCCATAACACACACAAAGATTGATTGAAGATGAAATAAACAGAAGACAAAACTCTCAACTGTCTTCGTTATGTTATTTTATTTTTGTTATAATTTTGATAATTCATAATTTGTTCGTGTTGACATTTGTATGTGAAAAATATTGTAAACACTAACAATATTTTATAAGAATGAATGTAACTTCCTGTCAATAATATTGGTTTCGCCTGATATATTTTTAAGACCTAGCTTAAGAATTACTTTCTATAAGTAAAAAAGTTACCATTTTTTTTCTCTGATCTAATTTGGCAATTTATACGCCTGTTAATGTAATAATATTTTCTAACACTTCATTTACGAAATCGGCTCCATAGAAAATGATGTGGCTGTCAAGTTTCAAAATATTTTTAACAGGTTTGTTATAATATAAATAAATATCTTCATATTGTAGATTTAGCCGTCGTGATACCAAACCGCCTTTTAATGAATTTTACGTTTGTGTCAAAAAAAACAAATATCAAAAACCTTATTGTTTTTCTGATTTGAGACTTAATTGTCTACAGATTGCTAGAATTCTTTGAATTCACTTCGAATTCACTTTCAAGCACTTAGTCGCACTGAACAAATTAAAAATTTACACACCCAAAAAGCTTCAAAAAGCTATTTTCATAAAGTAGTATAACAATTATTGCAAAAGCCGCCGCGAAACTAAAACAAAGCATTATAATTAACCGTTCAAATTTATTAACCACATTACACCCCCAAATAGATACTTTCTCCCCCTTCTAAAACATTGCCAGACTAAATGAAACCACGCGAAACTTTATACCTACTACAAATTCTTTTAACCAGTATAATTTGACCTAAACGCTATCCAATACGTTTATTAGAATAAATGGCAGATTTTTCAACTTTCACTGTTTATAATACTTGTGGTCTCATAAAAAGACTGGCTAAAGTTATCATCTTACGCTCTTTCAACGTCGCAAAGCCCAATTGAGTGTCCTATAATCATTTTTTTAATTAGATGGAGTAAACTGACAGCAGTTTTCATACATTTGACAGGTCGTTTGACAACTTTAGTATAAAAACTGCTGTCAGTTTACTCCATTTAATAAAAAAAATTGTTTATAGCTACGTAGCCTACACAGAAAGATTCGGTTGGGGCCGCCTTAACCAATCTCGCTAGCGTAGGGGAGACCGAGGGGTGTTGAAACAATTTTCACATTTTATGACGTACACAAAAATCTAACTGTCAGAATCGTACGAGATTGGTATCATTCGATAGCTTATTTCTTCCACTTTTATGTAAGACCAACAAAAATAGCATGAGTATGAATGTAGGCGAGATATCTAAACTGAAATGTGTCAAGTCATTTTGTTTCAACTCCCCTAATACCGAGGTAAGATGAAACAGGGACCGAGGAGAGTTGAAACAGTTACTTATATCAGAGAAAAAGGGTTGTAAATTAGAAAAAATACATCAATTAAAACGGGTTTTATTAAATAATAAAATCAAAATGTAACAATCATCCTATTAAGTAACATCTGCTTAATTTAAACAAGTCAAAACCTCTTTTTAAAAATAATTACTTTGTTTCTGCACATTATGCATTAAAATTTTAATTGAGATCAGACTTATACAATATATTTTATAATTATAGCAACAAACTAGTAATCACAAAGCTTTGAATATGTATCTTAGAGACGTATGTTATAATTAAATGACACTTATTAATGTAATGGCACAGCAATCAGTCTTAATTTTTCATCTTAATAAGTCTTATGCAATAAATGCAAATCCTAAACTTAGATAATCTCAAATATCAACTTTAATATACTATAAAAGCTTATACGAACAAAACAGATTATTCTGATAAACAGTTGTGACAAACATAAGTCAACTCGCCACCAGTGCAAGCTTCATGAGACCATAGTTTGCATTCCATACATTGGACCCATTTCTCATTGGCTCTACTATTTGCATAGGGTTCAAGACAACAAATGCAGAAGCATTCTTCATCTTCCTCTTCACTTTCATTTTTTTTCTTGTTTTCCTGGCCTGTTTTCTACTATTCTTAGCTGCTGCCTTTGACCTTTTGGGTGTTATCTTTTCTTTGAAGTTTGGAGCCTTGACTTTCTTTTTTGCTAACCTAGCCGCTTCAATCGCAGCTAACTCATTTTTAACGGGAGTGTCCGTTAAAACGGCTGATTTCACCTTTCGTCGATTGGTCTGTTTTCCTTTCCTTGGTGGAGCTTTTGGCAAAGGTCTGAGAGTTTCTGGTGAGAAAGGAGTTTCACTACAAACACGCGACGTAGAGGGTACAGGTTGCCTATTAGATGACAATTCTGTAGATAAACTTGCTTCATTAGGTGGCAGCATCGCAGAAGTGTCAGGCGTAGGCTCAGATAAGTTTGCAACAGGAACTTCTTCAGGCATATTTTTCCCAGGGGTTAATTCACTTTCCTCTCTGATTATAACAACAGTCATAGGACTTGGCGTACGCTCATCACGTCTGGATTTGCCGTTCGAGGAGCTAGACGGGCCAGGATTGTTGTTAACTGCGGAACAGCTGGGTGAGCTAAAATTCTCTGCGACTGAACCTTCAGATATCGCCAGATTGGAACTAGCCGGAGCAAGGATGTCGTTAACTGCAGAAGAAATAGATGGGCCAGGGTTTCCTGTGGCAGGATACTCAGATGTCACTATACGTGGGCAAGATGGGCCTGGGGTTTCAGTGGAAGAACTCTCAGAATTAACTAAAGGCCTATCAGTAACTTGGCTGGGTAAGTAATCATCCTCCTGAAATATCTCAGTGTTAACTGGCCAAAGTCCTGTCACAATAAATCCAGATGTCATGTTACGCGATGTGACTGCTACACCAAATGTCGTTTTCACTATTCCAGGAATATCATAAATGGTCATGACCTTCCCAGGATTAGATCGCATCCAATTATCACAGGTAGTATTCACTGCTTTTTTCACTGGTCCAAATACAGCTCTATCCAATGGCTGTAGCTTGTGAGTGCAGTGAGGAGGAAAGGTCAATAGAATAATTCCATTTTCTTTACAAAAATCAATATTTTTGATTGATGAATGTGAAGCGTGGTTATCTAATAACAATAATACCTTATTTTCTGCTGATGGTCTTACTTGATTTTTGAAGAACTTGAGGAAGGTATTAAAATCTTCTTCCTGCATCCAACCCGTTCCATTTGCAGTGCCTATTGACCCAGCAGGCCCGTCGCGGATAAAATGGTCATTGAATCTTTTCCGCGGGAAAATGAACATTGGCGGAATATGATTACCTAAGGCGTTTCCAGCAAGAGCAACCGTTACTAAAGTCCCCTTTCTGCTGAAGTCATTGCACTCACTTGTTTCTGGCCTCTTTTTGCAATTATACGGTCTGGGTTTTGAACAGTGGTGATTCCAGTCTCGTCCATGTTCCATATATCCTTACCTTCCAGCTTGTATTTGTCAAGGACAGTGGTGTAGTTATGAAAGAAAAGTTCCACGTTGGTTCGATTAAAACTCGTTGCTCGAGCGATACTTGTTGGCTGAGGCAGTCGCAGAGAAAGATTAGGATGACGTTTCATGAAAGACCGAAGCCAAACCTCACCTGCCATCTCATTTTCCACCCAAGAAGAAGGACATGTTTTATTATACTCTACAGCAAGCTTATAGGCGAAACGTCTGGTTTCTTTGGTAGTTAAACCATAGTTAGCAGCAGCACAGCTTAAAAGATATTCGCAGAGTATATTTTCCTCGGAGGATGTAAAAATGGTCTTCTCTGGGTATCCTACACTCGGAGGAACTGGCGTTTCTTGAGAGTCATAAGCATTTTTTCTTTTTATATACCTGTACAATGATGTATGGTTGAGGTTATAGCTGGACGCAGCATCCCGAAGACTTTTGTGGCGCAATAAAACCTCTTCTGATGCTAGTTCATATATTTCTTGGCTCGCCATACCTCTGTCTGTTTTTCGTTTATAGTCCGTAGGCATGCTAAAACCAAAAAAAAGCAAAACAAAAATAAATATCACCTTATTAACAAAACAGAAGCCATACGCAATAGAACCGAGGAGATTTGAAACAGTCTGTTTCAAATCTCCTCACTAGCAAAAATCCACCCATCCGTTATAAAATCACAACCTAAAAGCAAACCACAACTAATAATTTCCACCAATACTGTTCATCACGATCCCGAGTCAATGAGCTTTCGAAACGTGTATAACACATGCCAAAACACTAACACATTATTAAATAGTAGGCAGGGGAAAAAAACGATGAAAACTTACTTTTCATATTTTTTTTGACACGTGTGCTAGAACTACGCAACCGCGCGCCGTGAGCCAAGGACGCACACTGAGGGGCCCGCGGGCGGGGGAACGCCGATAAACAGCGCTGTTGCCAGCTTGACAACGGTTATAGATTCCGCGAAATTGACGTTGTTTCAACTCACCTCTGTTTCAAAACCCCTCGGTCTCCCCTAAACTCGCTAGCGGTAGGAGTATTCCAGTAAAACAGTCACCGGCAATAATATCTTATGATGTCATGGCCGCAAAAAATTCTGACAGGAACGTTTCGCGGTCTTGATATCGTAATTTACTATTGCCGGTGACTGTACAAATCAAGTCTGGTGCGGAAGGATCCTGGATTTTCCCTAGGCTACTTTCTCACGATTTATAGAGCCTAAGTCAGATCATAAAAACTATTACATAAGTATGTACATACATTTCAGCCGTATTATTCAGTGCACTGCTGGACATAGGTCTCCCACAAATATGACTAGTATCATCTTGATATAGTTGTCATAGTCGCCACGTTTGGCAGGCCTATTACCGATTGCATGTATAAAATATGATTAAGACTACTTTTATAACAATTAATTATAATACATTTTAAAACTTAATAGGTCATAGGTTAAAACCCATGATGACGTATAACATTAAGGATAAGATAGAAAAATTTGACAAGTCTAAGCGGTACTCGGATAGCACAATTGGAAGTGCACTGGGCTAGTGATCCAGCGGTTGTGGGTTCGAGTCCCGCTCCGAGTCAAATTTTTCTATTTTTCTTTCGTTTTAAATATCTAAGATATTCGCTAGCAACGTTTCTGCATAATAAAAAATAATAACAGGTATTATATATTTTTTAAATTTTACTACGACAAAGAATCTAACAGAGGTCAGACTTTATCTGGTCAGCTTAAAGTATAGTGAACTCTCTGTGAATGCCGATTTGTCTGCGGCCCAAGGCGATCGTTTGTTTTAACACAACATCTCCTGTCCCGCTCGTTTACATCGTCGAGCGTGTAATGTTGTCTCGGTCGCGCGCAATTTGGTAGTTAAGGCGACAGCGCGTAACGCATTGGGGTGTTTTTAGGAGAATAAATATATTTGGAAGAATTTAGGTTCAGTCATGGATGTGATAGTTATTTTTTTTTATTTTTTTTTATGACAAAGTTGGCAAACGAGCAGACGGATTGCCTGATGGTAAGCAATTACCGTTATTGATAGATATAGGCTTATGGTGGTAAAGGCAAAACTGTATGTTGGTATCAGTGAGATATCGGTTAAAATAGAATATTTGTAAAAACAACATATAACCTGTAACCTATTTATTTCATATGTATTTATTTAGTGTTTTAGTTGAGCTCGAATATTTCAGAGGTTTTTTTTGTAGGTATGTAAAAAACTATCCCTGTTAGGCAACCTACTATTCAATAACTGTTTATTTAAAAAAATTGGGGATTTTAAAAAACATTAACACACGAATTACATCTTATTAGTGAAAGTAAGTTTCATTTTTAATATTTTTTATGTATCGTTACGTATACCTAATATACATACAAAACTACAATTTTTTAATAAATGTCTCTTGAAATAATTACGAATGTTCGTTGTCTATCCGAACATTCGTAATTATTATATTTTATTTTAGTAGATTGTATTGTATAATTTTAATTACCTACGTTACGTTAAAGCAGTTATTAGAACCAAAACAGCGATAACACAGGAGCGCTTTCTCTTAATCACTTCTAATTTATTTAGTCGAGGCCCAACTCTGTAATTTATAGCCATCCCCTTTCCACCCCCGTTCTGCCCGTATACTCGTCTCTCTCAGGAGACCATTTTTAATTAAAATCATCGGGAGAGCGGGAGAATTAGAAATTATATTCTATTTTCAAAAAGTTGGCCGACGGTTGGTAGATTATCTGTTTTTTATGAGCCCCTGGTCGAGATTTCGGGTTACGACGCAGAGATTTTCGTAATTAATCCGCGGCTGCTAGACTTTTGAGTGTTTTTGACTTTGGCAGGCTGATTCTGCTGCCTTGGTGCATAACGGTATTAGTTTTTTTGCGATTCTTCGTTTTATTTCCTTAAAAAAAAAAGTCTAGAACGGGTAGCGAAATTTAGCCTTGTACATAATGCATTTTCGTTTTTTTTGTGGGGATAATGAGACTTAGACTTAAGCTCTAGTTACTTTGAATAATGCCAAGGTGACAATCGAGGGGGGGCTAGTAATGCACCGACAAAAAGTTTCAGATACTGCCAATTTTCTCATATAATGTTCTTGGCACTAGCTATGTTGATACAGTCATACAGCGTGTAACTTAACATCAAAAGAAGCGATCGTCATCCGTTAAGAACATTCCAAAATAAGTCCCAAATCCTTAATTGAGTCCAATGGCAACTTGCGTGCCTAAACATTTTCTTATGAAAACACAGATGTGCGAAAAATCCTAAATACATTGCTGGTAGGTACTCAGGTCTCCGGTACCTGTATCTACTGAGGAATTTTATACAAAACCGCAATTTCCCCAAACCGTATTAATCACGTTTTCGCCGAAAGTGTCAATAAAAGTACTCGTCTCATGAAAAAACCGGCCAATAATACCAAGAATCAATCCGCACTGGGCCGGACTCGGTCAGCAGCCATGCTCCGTTTAAATTCAGGAATTGTATCATATTACATCACTAAAACGTCATATAAACCAGATAAGGTCAAACTCTTCAAGCCCTTTTAAAACTGTGCTCCCTTAATGTCGAACACACACGATAATTAGCTATAATGTTCACACTGCCAGATTGTGTTTTCAGAATCGAATTAAAATGGTTGATTTCTGAAAATTTGCACGTGTTTTACACTGCTTTAATTTTTACCGACTGTAATTACTTGTGATCACTCGTATTGTTACGTTTGTATGATTCTAATGAAAATGACTGAATGTATATTTATGGCTTAAAAATAGCTAAATGATGTTTTTTACTAGACCAGACGATCACACATAGTAATTTTACTTAATAGCGTAAGTAAATCAAAAATGTTCGATACGATAAGTTGATGTGTTTTTTCATACTGATTTAACCTTACGTGATTTTAACACAATTATAAGATAACTGGACTTAAACTTAATGTGTATTAAGAATTCAGTCGCGTCTATTAATTTGTTTTGTGAGTTGTGACACACTTATAGTTGACACTTGGCAGTCCAACTTTAGGGAAATATAAAGGACAATTTGCAAAATAGGTCACAAATGAATGCACGACCAAATTTACTGCCTTGAAAAAAATAATACATGGTTAATTTCATAAGCGCATTGATATATGCCTAAATGGATATTAAGGGTCTATTGACTACAAGGCTCTAAATGGAAGGTTTGGTTTTACTCCGAAAAATGAGGATATTTTGTTATGCAACTTTTACAACACGTTAATTCTTATTTCTATTGCTATCTTACAAGTTAAATGTTATTTTTAATGAACACAGCGAACATTTTAACACGATATTAACAGTATGCTACTGTATCTTTTCAATTTTATTAAACCCACCCCACGTACCAAGAGAGCATCATGACCATTGCTATAATATCGCATTTTAACACACTTTCACCATTAAACTATGAGGAATAAGTTGTTCAAAAAAAAGTCCGTTTTTTTAAGTCACAAAACAAAATTTAATCAGTTTACTCTGTAGAACCTAGATTTGAATTTAAAGCTCCACAGTCGGAGGTATATTTTTTTTTCTTAGCCTAACGCAAATAAATAGATGCGCAGTCCGGCCCTGGTGTGCGCAGACGCACGGCTAATGACTTAATTCAAGCATCACAGCGCACTCTGCGCAGCGGTACACTCTGCTCGCTTAGGTATACACGTCACGTTCAACAAGTGTTTTTATGACAAAAGAGGCAAACGAGCAGACGGATTGCCTGATGGTAAGCAATTCGGGCACCCGCAACACCAGGCGAGTCACAAGCGCGTTGCCGGCTCGGCTTTTAAGATATGATTTAATTTAAGATTCTATCGCAACTACATAGATTTTTTAGGGTTCAGTCACCTAGGACGTTAAATATCAACAAAATGCGCTCAGTTGTTAAATCTTCCTTTTGTGTAACATTGGTATAGGTGAAAAACTTAACTGAAGCACCATGTCTATGTAGTTGTGCAGATAATTACTATGGAACTTACGTCAAAATTTGAATATAGAATACCGACATGCGTGTACACACGTTACTACTACATAGGCCGGGGGCTTTAGCTAAGTTTTTCACTTATACATTGTAGTATTTAAAACAGTATTCGCATGCCAGCAACCACGGCTGCAATTTGCCGGCGATACCGAGAAATTAATTCAGAAAATCACCGGCCATCAGCAACTTATAATTTGAGCCCGAATTTTACTGTGAGACACGCGCTTGCGCGTTTAGTAGCGGCGAGGAATACAGTACCCTTACCATGAGTTGTGACATTGAGGTTTTCGATAACGAGTATCGAGTTTACTATTTGTGCATCTCGCTTGTACTATTTTAGTGCGAATGAGATGCACAGATAGTAAACTCGATACTCGCTATCGAAAGCTTCAATATCACAACTCATGGTAAGGGTACTGAAGTTTATTCGAGCTTTATCACTGGTTGCTGAGACTTTATGAGAGGTAGGGCACAGCGTTGACCATCACGCTTGAATCTGGGGCAGCCCAACTGGGGAAGTACCTCCTCCTTACAGAAGACCACAGCCATAATAGCATTGCCACCTTTCAGGTATGTAGTGTTGTGTTCCTGATGGTGAGTAAGGTTCCCAGAGCTCTAACCCCCCTTAAAGGCCGGCAACGCGCTTGTGACTCCCCTGGTGTTGCGAGTGCCCATGGGTGACGGTAATTGCTTAACACCAGGCAATCCGTCTGCTCGTTTGCCGCCTATTTCATAAAAAAAAAAAAAAAACTTTTTAGAAAAAAGTTGTAGAAAATTTAAATTATGTCCATATTAATGTTATATGTGAGAACCATTGGGTTCTCGACATTATATTGGAACTGACGACTCCGTATTAAGGATAACGAGATACCATAGTTGGAGAGAGATCAAATATGCCCAATATACAGGGTGACGTGTTAATCCAGAACCAGTGTTTCTAACTCTGTAACTGGTATATATTATCTTATGGTAGTATCTTATTAAAATAGCAATACTATCATATAAAAAAATTTTGAACTAACCTAGATGGACTAATGGATTTGATGAACAGTTCCAGTTATAATCCGGTGTCATGTGAACCGTACAATTTAAGTCCCTGACTGTACTAACTAAGCAAATCTTTATTTCAAAAACTTCGGTATATTGCTGGAAAATTTTCTTATATCTATTATTACATTAAAATAATAACACAAATCTCATCACACCATGCGGACAACACGCTTGCTTGCCATGGTCATGATATATATAAAATTACTAGCTCTGCCCCTTGGTGTTTCCCGTGTTAACGTAGCTTATGTGTTAATCCAGGGTGTCAGCTAACTCCATACCAAATTTTATTTAAATCGCTCCAGCCGTTTAGACATGAAGAAGTAACAAACATATACACTCACTCACTTTCGTCGTTATAATATTAAGTGTAGATACGATACGAAAAATAATACGACTCGAAGTATAAAGTAATAAAAACCAAAAATAACTATTTAATGATTATTAAACGCGCCATATTGCAATCCAAACTCCGTAACAAGACAATAATTTAACATTTTAAATATTCAATTGACATAATCCGCCAATTTAATTAATTTTATCACATAAATCCATAATGAGGGTCATTATAGGTCGGCTGAACTTTAAGTTGCGATGAAGACATCACATAAAATGGCTTCATTATGGTTCTGCGAAGCGGCAGTCGGCCATAATTGATTTTATGTACATAAGCTGGAAACCTGTACTGTGTACGACTGTACAGTAGGCTAGCTATCATCATTCCTCGCGTTGTCCTGGCATTTGCCACGGCTCATGGGATCCTGGGGACCGCTTGGCAACCAATCCCAGGATTTAGCGTAGGCACTATTTTTACGAAAGGGACTGGCCCCAGCCCGCTTGGCTATTAAATAATCCCAGAATTTGGCGTAGACTAGTTCGAAATCGACTACCTTCTGGCCTTCCCAGAGGGTAAACTAGGCCTTTTCCTTCATCGAAAAGCGACTGGTAAATATCAAATGATATTTCGTACATAAGTTCCGAGAAACTCATTGGTACGAGCCGGGGTTTGAACTTGCGACCCCGTAGGCCAGCAATGCCAGTGTTAAATAAAAGTACCTAAACCTAAAACTTAATCGCCACAGATATCTGGAACATCTTTTATAAGTGAGAGGTTATGATATGGCCTCAATCTAACCTGGGGATTCAATGCCATATTCCACGCTTGGCATGCTTGTTGGTGATCGAAGTGTATTCCAGCGTTCTTAGGGACATTGCCGACTTCTTTGTGGATTCTAGTGTCTAATACCCGGATACAATAAAATAATATATATATTTTTTTTTTGTATAATTTTTTTTATTGGCTGTTTTTATTTCTATATATAACACTTAAAACATTCGCGTTTTCTACACATATAACTAAAAACCGGTACCACCCGTGTCAAACCTCGGTACTCAAGGTAAATCAATTTTAATTCACGGTAGCTTCGTTCTATATTTTCTTTATTACATTCCAATTATTATATTTTATTTATTATACAAGAAATAAAACAACGAAAACGGATTTTAATCGCATATACTAATTTAAACTTCATCCCGACGTTTCGAACTCTTTCTCAGTGTTCGTGGTCATCGGGTGGACTGAGGAAAAATATTAATTTACCTCCATCCCAAAAAATTACAATATGCAAACCTACCCACATATAAATTATTAAACAATTTTGGTGCTTGCACATGATAATTGCACACGCCAGAGGGGCTTATTAGAAATTAAAGTCCAAGAAATTATAAACTACAAAGTACAATGTCCACACTGTCCAACACTATGGCCTCACAGTCTTGCCTGCTGTTCTATTAAATGAACCACAGGATCCCAAGCTGGTGGTACAGTTAGTACTTACTTCTTAATTTCAATAGCCTCTCGCAACATTTATTTCATGAGCCTAATTATCGCGGCAACCGAAGACAATATTTTATTTATTATATTCCAAGTACAAAAATATATTCATAATATTAATAAAACTGCTATTTGCGTACGGAATGTGGGTTGCATACTACCCTTAAGCCTCGCGACATTAAGCTCGTCCGCCCATCTAATGGCTATCGACGGCTAACCGTATTTAGAACCATTACCAATACATTTTTTTTACAGAATTAGCGCCTATTAGAGCTGCACTATATTTATACGGATTATAATTTTATGACACCAGTTTAAGACTATAGGCTGGTCATACACGTACTGATCAGTTCGTCGGACATGCCTCAAATCTGTGAAACAATTTTTAATAAAATTTATAAAATGGGGTAAGTTAGGATTGCATGGACAGTTAGGGTTATTATGTATTTCTATGTGTATAATTTACATGAAATGTAAAATTTACGAAGTGAACTACCCAAAATCATGAAAAACGAATATACGTTTGTATATTCGTCCAAAACATTTATTATTATACCTAGATATTTTCTAGCAGGAACGAAATTTGTTTAGTGCTTGCCACAATAAAAATATCGACAATCCTGTTATCGATAAGTACATACTACCTCAACGTCAAGACGTACACACAGTCTTATATCGGCTATCTACCTAGACGCCGCGTGCCACCGATCTTGCGCAAATTAAACGTAATCCGTATACTTTTGATCCAATTTACCTTTATAATTTGCTATGAATAGTTCCAAATTGTTTTCTGAAGTATTTAAATATAAATAAATTGAGTTTTATTATTGTTAGATATTTTTAACCCTATTACCCTATATTTGTCTTTGTATTACCTGTATGTAAATTGAAGGGGTACTTATCGATAACAGGACTGTCGATGTTTTTAATTTGTCAATCACTTACAAGAAATCGTTCGTGCTAGAAAATATCTAGGTATATTTATTATACACCGGGTGGAAAGCTCGAATACCACTGGCAACTGCCTTAAATATTGTAAATAGCACATTCTGTATAAAGGAGATTTTCCTTTGTTTTTTAAAACAATAAATTCTGAATTTTTGGATTTATGAAAGGTCGCTTGTTTCAGTCGGGACTCGAACCGGTCGAAGGTGAAAAATAACGTCCGTATTTTATGATGCAGATTGAAACGTTTACTGATAAGGTTTATTTATAACCAATATTAATTTCCAATTGTTCATAAATAAGCAGGTTTCGACAGACGGTGCAGGCCATTTGTCGGTTTTTTTTCCCTATGTACCCACCTCTTACGACATCCGCGGAAGGATATGAGGTGGCGTTAATCTAGTCAGCCGGCAGCGCAAGGCAATATGTATGGCTAGCTTTAGGATAATTATAGGCTCAGCTGAAACTCTTATCGTAATTGCACAGGTTAGGTTATTGGCTTAGTAATTAAACTCATTAAAGATCAATTTTAATCTGCTTATTAACACGTTCAATGCAGAACAGGGCTTACCGCGAACATCCAAGCTTAAACATATTGTGTGTCTTTCTCGTTTACTCCAATTATGACGTGATTCTGGTGATAGAGAATCGTTCGAAATTCGCGTATTTTGATTTTCGCGAGAGGGGCTACAGCGAACTACTTCCTTCGTACGTCAACAACATTTTTGGAAATTACATACGTAGCCTCAAGATTCAGCGAGGAAATGCTGTCAGCATCTTCGGTACCATGCCGCAGGGGCCTTTTTAAATTTATGTTAATTATTAATTGTTTTTTCTAGTTACCCTTGCTAGAAATGAGGGACACTTAGTTCTTAATTCAAAAACCACAACGTTATAAATTGAATATGTACCAACATATGCACAAAACTTGAAACCTTTGAAATAAGCACTAATGTTCATGATTGGTTCCTTGTCCGTTACCTACTGGTGCCGTCACCCTATTATATTTTAAATTACTTAAGGTATAATAGCATAGAAAGGGAAAATTATACTATCATGTTTTCTTACGCTAGTATCAATACAAAACAAATTGTTTAAATTCTTTCGACTGAAAATTTAATTATCCAAACTAGTAACTACAATTAGCTATTTCAGAAACGTAGCCAGTTTACAAGGCTCGATAGTAAATCCTTAACTAAGCAATAAATAATGATGATGCTAACGAGCAAAGTTGGCTCGGGCCCAAGATGATGCGCCATTGATTGCATTATGGCCGGATTAGCCCCAAGGGAGGGGTAAATCCGGCGGTGACGGGCGAACATGCGGACAATTAGGTACATACTGATATGTCAATATTTCAACGAGTTTCCTATTTTAGCAGACAGTCTTTCTCGCTTTGTCACGGCATTTTGGGAGCCTGGGGTCCGTTTGGCAACTCCCAGGAGTTGCTGAGTAGGCACTAGTGTTACGAAAGCGACTGTCATCTGAACTTTCAACCCTTACGTTTTCGTTCACCGAAAAGCGATTGGTAAATATCAGATGATATTTCGTAGGTACATAAGGTTCGAAAAACTCATTGGTACAAGCCGGGGTTTGAACCTGCGACCTCCGGATTGCACGCTCTTACCGCTTAGCCACCAACGCTTTTATTTTTATTTTAGCAGACAGTATTTGTAGTCTTGCATTAGTAACTGTAATCCAAAAATGCATGTTATTTTTTACAGCTATTGGCTAATCTGACTAGGTAAATTATCTAATATTGAATTTTTTTTATTAGCCTCTCTGTCTTGAATATGCAAGAACAGTAAGGCATTTTTCATATAATGCCAGCCAACTACCTACATAAATAAATCGGTTATTATTAATCTAAATTACCTAATACATTTTTTAATACATACCTATTTATATTCGTTTAACTTTAAAAGAAATGAAATCTTGTGGAATCACTTACTTACCCTCTATAAAAAAAAAAAAAAACAAAGAAACTAAACTTATTTAAAAACAAATCCGAACTTGTTCAAAAATCAAGTGTACGAAAGAACTTAAACAAAACCCCGCGCACAGCTCGCTTGTTATTCATAAGGGTTACATTCACAGTTCACATAAAGTCCTAAGCGCCTTTAGATTACCAACCACATACGTCATTCTTCATATGTTGTTGTTGTTTAGAAGGGCTCAAGTGCCGTAGTGATTTAAATGACATAGGTCGTTTTGTGCTGGTAAGGAATACATCTCTCGGGAGTCATAAGTCTCCCGTATCTGCAGATGTGGTATTATCAGCTGGTTTTGTTGTAGACGTTTGTTTGTGTTTAGATATTTTGATTGAGATTCTAATGTATATTTGATTAAGTGGGCTATGTGGCTACAAGTTTATTGGGATTATGTTGCAAAGTCACTTAGAAAATAATAATTTTGAAAAGTTTTTTTGTGTATTAAAGGAAAAAATCTAGTGCCCTAGGCAAGACTCGAATTCGTGACTCTGGCTTACATACCTGTCTCTCTACTAACTTAGTTACAACGAACACCTGCCTGCGAATTTTTCCACCAGGGGCTTTAGGTGCAACTGAGGTCAAAAGCTGGCGTCTTGTATGTAATAAGCTTCTGTCAAAAATATCGATGTATAATAAACGTAGATTTACAATCAGCCCCTAAAAATGGCTCTAAAAAACAAGAACTTGGGCGGTACATTTAGTTAGTCTTCTTTGAACCGCTGTCAGTGCAAGTGTCAACAATGACTAAAAAGTTATCACTTTATCAATAGTGAAGTTTGATACTTAATAATTAGAACACTGAGCTCTTTTTTGTTTGTGCCATATTCTTCTACATAATTTGTTCACGTGTAGGAGTCCATTTCATTATGTCAGTGGTCAAAAATGACATTTTTGGTACAAGCTTTTATGGCCGACAGTACTTTTTTTGCACAATTGTCATCTAATGATCGAAAGGATTCTAACGAACCTAAATACCACGGTTTT
This sequence comes from Grapholita molesta, assembly GCA_022674325.2. Classification (NCBI taxonomy): domain Eukaryota; kingdom Metazoa; phylum Arthropoda; class Insecta; order Lepidoptera; family Tortricidae; genus Grapholita; species Grapholita molesta. The sequence continues at coordinate 2,903,784 of CP053127.2, forward strand.
ATCTTGTGTATTTTAGGAGTTGCTTTCTGCTACCCTCAGGGTCCAACATCAGATCAGATCAGTGGTACCATAATATTGCATTGTCACCAAACTCACATAAGTGTGCTAAATTTCAGCTCAATCGGTTAAAAATGTCTGCTTCAAAATTGAGTTGAAAGACTCCACCCGGATAAACATACATACAAAACAAGTAAAATAAAGCTTGTAAAAAACACGTCAGTTGTAGTCTAAACAAATAATCATTAAGTCAAGTATCTTTACAAGTAAAAAGATTCGTAATTCTACACATTTAAAGTTGTATATTTATATACCTACTGAATTAATGTTATTTGTTCCGGGGCTATTCCGTCCGGAAAGATACTTATCGGATATTTTTATTCCGATTGACGAAAACGTGTCAGAGACAAGTTTTCAGACGAACCAGTATAACATGACTTTCAAGACACGTTTTTACTAATGTACAGTTTTTGTGTAGAAAAGGAAGTATCGGAATACATTTCCCGTGTGGTGCCGATTAATATCATCAGACCACCTCCTTCCGAACTTAAATTAACTCAAAAAACAATTCAGTACCCTTACCATGAGTTGTGACATTGAGGTTTTCGATAACGAGTATCGAGTTTACTATCTGTGCATCTCGCTTGTACTACTTTAATTAGTGCGAACGAGATGCACCTGAAAACCTCAGTCACAACTCGTGGTAAGGGTTGAGCTTCAAAACGTTGAAGTCAAGAGATAAGTGGCGTAATAAATGATAGCTTATACAATGATCTGAAAAATGAATAATATGTAATATCAAAACGCGTTTCACTGCTCTTTGAAGTCCCGCTACAACCTTACATAACGCTATACCTACCTACTACCGAAATACGGCATTTACTTGTTGTTATTTATTACATCATTTTGACATTGGTGAAATTATCCTACTTAACACTAACCAATCGAACTTGGGCACACTGTAATCCTTTTCAAATAGCTTAAGTTCTATGACACCTGTCATTTCAATACAATTTATAACCTATTTTACGTTTTGCGGTAATTATGTAGGATTGACGGTTGAACCTCAATATGGCGAAGTCGCCATTGAGATAATATTTTTTGTTCTTTGTGCATTATCATAGTTTAGTGAGTAGATAATATTGTTAGCTTATTATGCAGTGATCTAATGCAGAAGTGTGCAGCTAATGAAGAATTGATTTCAAAACGCGTTTCACCACTATTTTGGTCATCACCCGGCTTCCCGGCCGCCTCTTAGCTTTCTGTAACGCCACCACTTTACAGAACGCAAGGCCTACTACCGAACAACTTCATGCTTTAAAAACAAACTTGATATGTTATTTTACTTATTTATTATTTTACTTGACATTGGCAAAGTCATCGATTGATATATTGATGGAAGCCATATTTTAAAAGAAGAAGAAGTAATTATGTACAACTTTGTGAACATGTTAGCATATTTGTTACAATAACGGCTGAACGGATTTACATGAAACTTGGCGAACAGATAGGCAAAGATCTAAATTGAGAGGTGATACTTATCCCGGTAATACGTTCCCGTAGGATCTTACGTGAACGAAGTTGTAGGGGTAGCGGCGTGATGAGTAAAGACACCGTTGGCTGGTTGACTTAGACTAATTTATTCCTTACTTACTAGTGCATATATACATGTGTGCTTCCTTATTATTACGTTCTTAATCTACATATGTACAATCATAATCTTACAGAATCGGCGCGTGATAAAATACTATGAACCTATCGTCACGCGCCGAGATACTGCATACACTATTACGTGCCTACCGGCATAGAAGTCACGGGCAGTAGGATCAATTCATATATGATGGAAGTATTAAAATACTCAAAGAGGGCTCAAAATATAGTAGTTTCTTAAATTGCCACATCGAATACACCATGAAAAGCCGACTTCACTGAACTTCTCAATTAAAAAGTCATTTTGTAACCGGTTGTTACCGTACAAGGCGAGCCAATCAAATATTTCCGTAAAATATTAAATTTTTATGACACGCCATATTCTTTAACATAATACTGCGTTTAAAAGGGTATTTTAAGTTGTGCTGAATTATATTTAAGGGCCCAATGATCTTATTTCTACATGCATGTTATATGAGAAAGAAATAAATAATGAAAAAAAAAACACATTCATTAACACATAAGTATACATTCGCTTACAAAAAAAACGGTTAACCTGGTAAATTGTAGAAAAGTAAAATTATGTCAGTTTTGTGATGATAATCAAGCATTTAATTTCTATAAATTTGGTGCTCATTCAATAAACAATGAGCAATATTACAAGGCAAGAGGCTCTAGTGTAAGTTTCTTGAAAGAAACGTTTACGAACGCGTAAGTGATAAAGTTATTTATATGGGAAACGCAAACGCGTTCGTGACGTAAATTTACGTTAAAAACTTACACTCAGGGCTCAGGTTTCATCCTTAACTATCCTTATCAAATCCATCTTTAATAAAACTGTAATTTTAACTTTTCTACAAGTCAAGCATATTGGGTACATTTTTTTCTGAAAACCCCCGAACACAAAATGGGCCTAAGCTAATTCTAAATATTTCAATTTTTTTTACTTAGGTACTTACATCTCTCCAAAGACTTCCAATAACTATAGTCAACTATAAAGTATAAACGCATTCAATACAAACAAAGCAAATTATAATTAGCGAGTTGTCTGAGGGCCGATGCTCACCGGGGGCACATTACGGCGCGGCTCCCAGATTTATGGAGGTTATCAAGAGGGGAAATAATTACGGGCCGTCTATTAATAAGGCTAATTTAACTTTTGATAGAGACGCAGCAGACTTGTCGGAGGCTGAGATTGAAAAGGGGACTGTGAATCTAGATTTTGTATAGACAACGGCAGATTACTGAACCTTTCACTCGACTCTGAAATTTCAAACTCAGAAACGAAGAAAAATTATTATTAGAAATATGAATGGTATGCCCCTTTGCTGGCGGCATGCTAGGTTGGTTTTTTATACTATTTTTATTGTTTTGATATATTTTAGATGTATTTTTATATTCTACAAATAAATATTGTTAAAAACCTAGCCTAAGATTTAAGATGATTACTTAAAAAATGGGTACCTATTGTAACTATACATTTTGTGCAAAAATAATGGTTTTTGTGTGCGATTGTTTTTGTACTCAAAAGTTTTTTAATTGGAGTGCACGACTTTCAAAAAATCCTCCGCATGGTAAGTTTTTATTTTTTAAAGATATTATCATATTAGCTCAGAAAACCAATAAATTTGAATACACATTGGGAAAGCACAATAAATCTATCTGTATATAGGCATAAATATTAACAAAACTTCTACCCTGCTATAAAATATTATAAGTTTTTTTTATTTAAAAATAGAACTAGAGAACGTTCTTAGTTCAAAAACTCCTCTCTCCTCAAAAACTTATATTATATTATTTATAATAGTAGCGTGAATCGAAGCATACTTTAGCAATGTATTAATAGCACGATAAACTAAATTTTAAAATGATAATACTTGTGAACAACCAATTAACATAAATACATACCAGTTTATTTAGATCATCAGGACATTTACAAACTAACATTTACTTTTATTTTATTTTGATTTGCAACATTATAATTTAATGGTCGATTAAATAATTAAAAAACAATGTTATACAAAGTTTCAAACCTTATCTAATCTGTGCAATCAAGCATTCCAATCATTTTTTCCAAAAACTAAATAATGTTTGGTGAAAGTTTTCGAAAGTTAACCGCACTTTATGCTCACTAAAACTACTAATGTATACAATTCCAGACACATTGCCATCAAATATTAACCAAGGGCGTAAGTGGGCCTTTTTTGCCCTTTTGACCGAACTTGGTTGCTTTTCACCCCAAGGGCGTAGCTTAATTTTCTGCTACATTAAGAAAGGGTGGCAAGGGGTTGCAGGGAATACGATAGCTTTAACAAGATATTATAAAATGTAAGCGGTTTTATTTATTTTATGAGCCCTTTGTTTTGGGTACATCTATTATAGAATTCTTGTGAAGGTTCGGCGATGATTTTAATAGACAATCTGTCTTGAGAGTTTATGCGTGTAGCTACGCCGTAGTAAACGCAATCATAATTATCTAAGTACCTCTGAAATATTTTCTGTATTATATTTATGAGAGATAGGGCACAGCGATGACCATCACGCTTGAATCTGGGGCAGCCCAACTGGGGAAGTACCTCCTCCTTACAGAAGACCACAGCCATAATAGCACTGCTACCTTTCAGGTATGTAGTGTTGTGTTCCTGATGGTGAGTAAGGTTCCCAGAGCTCCAACCCCCCTTAAAGGCCGGCAACGCGCTTGTGACTCCCCTGGTGTTGCGGGTGCCCATGGGCGACGGTAATTGCTAACCATCAGGCAATCCGTCTGCTCGTTTGCCGCCTATGTCATAAAAAAAAATATATATATATCACGGAGACCTCCATTTCAAGGGTAGATGTCTGACATAGATAAATCTTGCACATACAAAATTGCGGGCACTTAGTTAAATATATCCATTTCATAGACAAATTAATAAGATAAATCGTGTGACGTAAATCAGGCAATCTGTACTACCTATTAAAACTAATCCAATGCCATAGAGATAATAGAAGTCACGCCTAGTGCAAATCCCACGATATCGTATAAGCCGCGAGGGATCTCCACCGCGGCATATTGGGCCGGCCGCCCCACCGTGACTAACCTTGTTTGTGGATTTAGGATGAAATTAACAGTCATTTTGTACAGCCAAGGACTATATAATTTTTTTTTTAATGGATAGGTATCCATTTATGGTACCAACCTCTATATCAAATTAAACAGAATTTTCTAATTATGTAAAAGATAGATTAGCTTAACTAGACCCAGATAGTACCTAAATAAATTGCTAGGAATTTTGATTAAATAAGGCATTTTTAAAATTTTAGCGTTACCGATCACTATAACAAAAATATTAATTTATTCTGTATCAGGGGCGCGTCAATTTTTTTCTCAGGCAACACGGAGCCTATATGTCTTAGCCTTTTTTTCATGAGCCCAAAGAAAACCAAACTGTAGTAAAGTTGGTCAAGCCGGCGGGAATCGGCTTGTATAAACGCGCCGCCACTGTATTAATTACCGCAAATTCGATTAAACGGGAACAAAAACATGTGGGACAACAGGGACAGACGAAAATACCGCCGTCTCTGCCATACCTATGGAAAGTTACATAATACCACCCCTTTCGATCGTGGTATTATTATTAGCACGCTCCGTCTAGTTAAATGGTATGTCTATGGTATGTAAGCATATACAGCGTTAAGACAGTTATTATCATTTCGAAAATACCACTTTATGCCAACTACCACAAATGGCAGCACACCGCAACCTTTATGTACGGTTAAAGTACAACTATTAGAGGCCCTAACACCCCGCCAACAATGTCCAATTTGCCGGAGGCGGGCCCGCAATCATTCACAACGCCTTTGTGTCGTCACGTCAACTAAGCTGTATACAATCTGTCCTGTCCTCACTCGTCTCAACAAACTGATCGTGGGTTGGCCAAGAGTAAAGTAAGGTTTCCATGCTTGCCGAAATCTAAGACTAATTTTTGTTGGACTTGGAACCGACGCGTCACAGCGACTGACGATCGAATGTGTTGTTCAGGAGTGTTAGAGGGTTTCTCTGAGACGTCACCGATAGTTGGTTGGTCAGAGAAACCACCTAACATTCCAGAACAAAACAAACGAACGTCGTTGGGCATGTGCCCGACATGTGTCGGGCACAGGGGCGCAACCGCGCAAAACGATATTCGTAAATTTCCAACGATTGTCTCTTTCACTCTACCCATTAATTGGAGTAAAAGAGAAAAATTATCTAAAAACTTCGATGTTCGCGGCACCGAGCCAGGAAGCTGGCGAATGGCGGCAGAATTTTACCACTCTTTGACTGAGTTACCACTCAGATTCGGTTGAGACCACCTCAATCGATCTCTGCCCTCTCAAGCGAAAACTGCTTATCCCATTAGTACAAATCAAGTCTGGTGCGGAAGGGTCTTGAATTTCCCCAGGCTATATTCCCTCTATACAGTCTGGAACCGGAATATAGAGCCTCAGTTAGTGTAAAGAAAAACAGATTTAAATGTGTAATTTAAAAATTAGAGTAACAAAGTGGTACGAAGTAGATATTCTTAAATTTCCAACGATTGTTTCTGTCACTCCAATAACGCCTTAATTGGAGTACAAGAGAAAGATGCTCGAAACGAACTTCGATATTCACAGTAGCGTAGCGTAGCCTAGAAACTACAAATTCCAAGCTCGCATATTTCGTGTTTTAACCGACCTTAATGTCAACACATTAGTGTAATACTCTAGTACACTAACATGCAATGTTATTAGGTGTAAATACGTATAAAACTTTCTCTTGGATAATGTCCATTAACGGAATCGACATCAAAATTGCAAAAAAAAGTTAAAGATCTAAGCTCTAAGCATTCCAACAGGGCATTGTGAAAACCGCTGTACTATAATATTTAGAGATAGAAAATAATTATTTTGTTTGTTAGTATGTTTTTTTGTTTAGTGTTTATAAATTTGAACATGGAATAAATAACAAAAAATTATAACTACATAATAAAATATTATTTTCAATTTTAAGCATAGATTTCCTTATTAACAATGCCTAAAGGGCCTTTTTAGATTTTACACTGTAACTAGTTAAGTACTTGTAGTTATCATAATACGATTGTAATTTCTGTAAATATATTTTTAATTCTAATATCGTGAAGCTGTATATGGCTAACAATGGAAGATAACGTCAACATATAATTAATTATCTACACATATTGGATATGGACCTAGTCTAAACTAGTCCTCTAGACATATGCATCTTTAACAAAATTAGCCTCAAAAATAATTACGTAACAACCATGTTTAGCAGCTAAATACCTTGTAATTTAATGCTTCGTATATACATTACTCATCCAAACACATCCGTCGACCGACAATTAATTACTGCCGCGCAAAAAACGACGAAAAAACTCTGCAATAATTTATTCATACAAAATACTGGGGCATGAAATTAGTTGTTTGTTTTTTTTCTAAAAAACGTGGGTGACATTTTTTGTTGGGATCCCACGCGGGGCATTAATCAATTGGTTCCGATAGAAAACAAATCGTAATTAACATTTTGAAATGCTTTTGTTTCATTTGGAAGTTCCGCTGATTATTGCGATTATTCTGCAGCTGTAATTTTTTTAGCTTCATAACAAGAGCTCGATTTGATTTGTTTGAATAATAAATTATCATGAAGCTATAGGTGAAAAACTTAGCTAAAGCATGTCTATGTAGTTGTAACGTGTGTGTACACGCATGAGTATAGAAATTAAAATATTGACGTAAGCTCCATATGACTTATATGCACAAATATATATGGTCCTTCGGTTCAGTTTTTCACCTATTGTAAACAGCGACACATTTAGATATTTATAATTATAATAATATAGCTGATGAATATGGCGGATAAATAGTGTCTTCGTAATAGGAATTGGACCATATCTTATCTATGCATTATTGTAGCACCATGCCTGTAAAGACAAACATCGTTTACCTATAATAAACCCTATCGATTTGAACATAGAATTTTTTCATTATCTATATTCATTGTTATAATCCTTTTCAAATGCTTGAATTCTGTGACACATATCATTTTAATACCATACCAACCTATTTCACATTTTGAGGTTATAAATTGTATGGAAATGACAGGTGTCACAGAACTCAAGCTTTTTGAAAAGTATTATAATGATAGCAAGGAGAATTTTTATTTACCTCTCGAACTATACCTATTGACACCTAAGCGAATTTGCACGACACTTCAACACAAACATTACAGAATTTATTGATCGTAAAAATAACGATCCGTAGATCTTTGGATTCCCTAACGTCATGTTAGTCATCAAACTATCATAGCGATTAATCTCAAATACAATAAACTATCAAAGCCGTGCTTGTTTTCTTACGTATAACATAAAAAAATCTCGAGTACCTACTGTAAAGATACTCCAAAACTCTTCAATAGAATAATTATACAGGGTGTAAATCTTATACGGGCGAATCTCTTAACGGAGGGTAGAATAGGACATAAGAAATATATTTAGATAACTTTTGCAAGTACAATTAAAATTTTATCCATATAAAAAAAAAATCGGCCCGCAATGTAATTCAACACACTCGAGTTAAACACTCGTTGACAGATAGCTTCAAAAGCTCATATCGCGTAATGTTCGCAGTACATTACTGCTAAGAAATTTTACAAAAATTAATTACATGTGTATAATAGGTGTAATTAAAGAAAAACCTTTTGGTTAATGATTATACTGGTAAATCCTAAGTCTGGTTTAATTGTTCGCCCGTATTAGACTTACACACAGTATTTCTGTTTCACACGTGTCTACACCAGTATACCAGCCAATATATTCTCTATTTTTTTTTTTTTCATGACACCTTAACTTTTTTAAACCGTTCTTTCCCGCTATCACCGCCTTATCTATCTTCCTCGTCTTATTTAAAAAAAAGTTGTGACGGCGGCCAAGAACCAAATACCAAATAGGTTTAATATTACTTTAATATTTAATTTATTTATGCTAATTACAATGTTAAATAACAAAAATCACAACACTACATAGTTACATACAGGGAGCAAAAATATGTATGTATCGAGAATTCGACTTCTCATAAATAACTTCTTCCTCGCATTGTCTCGGCATTTTGCCACGACCCATGGGAGCCTGGGGTTCCCTTGGCAACTAAACCCTGGAATCGGCGTAGATACTAGTTTTTACGAAATAACTTGACGAGTTTAATTCACTAATATATGTATGGGCAATTAAACAAGTAAATAAACATTCTGGCACAAATTTACTGAGCCCCACGGTAAGCTCAAGAAGACTTGTAAGACATGTATTTGTAAACTTGATTGTAGCCATGATGAATCTCATATGAATTTCCAGATTTTCACACAATTTGCATTTCTCTTACAATTTCTGATGAAAATGGATGATGTACATTAATTTCGATTATCCTAACCATATGCCATGATTTGCCATGTATAATTGTTTGTAGGTATGCTATTTTTACTGTTATTAATATTTGACAACCGATTTAATCAAGGATGTAACATTTTGTACTTAAATTTAATAAAATGTTCTTAATACTAATTTGTTATACAAGAAAACAAAGTTAGGGTTTACCTTTCTCGTGCTAACATTGAGATCCGAGCAAGCAAAAGATCCCAAAATTATAAAATATTCTATATTTGTATGAAATTACTTCGCTTCCTTGTGAATACAGCATTGCTACCTGTTCTTAAAGAATAAACACGGATTTTCTGAGCTAGTAATCTTTCTATAAAAAATGTTGCTGTAACAAACAAATCTCCCGACTACTTTTATAAATCCTTACCACAGAGTGTCGATTTTTATTTAGCCAATCTAGCTAACCTAAACGGCATATTGGCACCCGTCTCCCGTGACCAATCTCTCCAAAAGGGTGAAATACAAAGTAAACAGTAAAAAAGCGTTTCGAATTTGACTAATGCGTGTTTTGGAACACGCGACCTGCGATTAGTCGCGTCTAGGCGCAATCGTAATGTTTGACACATCTGACAGCTGAGGAGAAAATTGCGTCGAAATGACAGTTGTTCCGTTATGGTAAGTGGGTGACAGTTTAATTGGATATTGTAAATGTAACAGCACCGATTTGTCTTTACCCTAGATTATTTTGTCCCTAATCAAATACCACACAGTTAAAAAATTGTAAAAAACGTTCTCCAGAATTTTAACTTACACTTCTAGCAGTAATTATCACTGAAAACGTATAATTTAAGCACATCGGAATGTCGATCTTCTATTAGCTTTTTAATTTTCACAACTGAACTTATTTTTATTAACCTTTTACTGCATGACGTAAAAAAAATATTAGTTTGAATTTGAATTTTAACACACTTCGCTTCGTATGCAGTAAAGGATGAAGACTGCAATCAACCAAACTACCACCGTACATTGGCGTTACCACAGACAAAGCTAATGAAATTGTTTTTAAAACGCCTAGCAGGAGGCCTGAGATTGCTACATCAATTAAGAAAATTACCGACCATAGAGATCAAATTCAACACAATCCTTCTAGATTTAAAAATTAAACAGTAAAAGTTCTAATTTTGTATTTCCAATCCCTTCCTCTTTTACATACGTTTTATAACGGTGACATTTTTTACAAATAAATTGTAGGAAACTTGATAAAAAAGGGCCACATAGTGTAATTTGTTTACATTTATAACTTAAGAATGATATAAATGGTAGAATTAACAGAATAGCGCTAAGACAAGTTAGGCGCGCATATGAAAAAGAAAACAATGTACTTAAACAAAATTAGACATGCTCTATAATAAATTAGACATCACAAATTTTCGCGATCAATAACACTAGTGAAGAAAAAATTGCTTTATGTATATGTCCAAATACAAACCTTTGTTTATTTTTACTTTAATAAATAGTAACAAATGCGAACATAAAGCTGTAAAGTCAACCTTCAGGCAAAATGGCGAGCATCGTTGGTGCAGGATAAATAAACAGCTCAGTATAGTAACACTTACTCATTTTAGTTCGCGTTCAACGTGTAATCATTTTACTAAATTAAAACACTCTTTAACTGGAAGTACAAATCGCCTTAAACCAAACCGCAAACCAAGCTTAATGCTTCACAAAACGTGATCACATTAAAGATAATAAACAATACATCATTGGCTACTTACTTTATGGCGTGACAGCTGTACCGAAATATTCTTGGTTTTATTTTAAATTGAAGCAGGGTGTGGGCATAAATGGCCCTTGAAATTGACCGAAGCGTTCACATTGTTTGCACGGCGAGTCGGGCGCAAAGGGAAACCGTTGAACGTTGAGCTTAGATCACGGAGTACCTAATTAAACTTATACAATAAGATCTTTATTTCAAGTTATAAAACTCATAGTTGTATTTAACAATAAATTAGGTACATTTTCCGACGAATTTAGTGCCGTTTTCGTTCAGAAACAAGAGTTTAATAAGTATGTGAGTTTATTAAATCTGACAACTTTCTCGCTTACCGAATTAGCCTTACTTTTTCCGAAATTCCGAGGTTCTAGTGTAAGTTTCTTTTGACGTAAAAAAAACGTCTCGAACGCGTAAGTGATAATGTTATTTATACGGGTAACTCTAACGCGATGATGACGTTTTTGCGTTAAAAACTTACACTCAGGGCTCTGAATTCGTTTCGGTGGCTTCTTCTATGCCATACATATCACTCAGCTCTATATAAATGTTCATACAAAACCATATTAATTACATAATAGTAAAAATATAATTTAGCGTATTTATATTTCAGTCATACGCAAGAAAAAGGAATCAGAACTGACGAACGATCATTCTTCATCTTATTATTAGCGAAACATGCTATAATTTTTATTTTATTTTAAAATAATCTACAAACTATTCATACAGTAAATGTACAATACCTACTCCAGCTAAAATTTTTAGGCGGTATCTCCTCGTTATACCGCAATGCGATACGTTGTGCGACGAAGCCGCGATCTCTTCAGTCACCTACCAGACGCTTCGCGATTTCTGTTATAAGTACGTGCTTGGACCCCATAGACGAGTATATTAGAATTTTCCTGATTATCTCAGTGGGTAACCCCACTGGTTCATTTTCGAGTTGGACTCCCCCACAGAGTGGAACGGCGACCGAGTTTCGCGCACCTTGCTCACAACAGCCCCCATTACTAGCGCTTTTTGCCTTTTGTCACTTATTTTGCGTAATGAGCTTGTTTTTTGTAACTTAAATGGTCTAAGTAAGCTTGGGACAGTATTTGCGTGTAATAATGGCTTAAGTGTTGTTATTTTGGTTTGGGGTGAGTAAACCATTTAATCATAATATTAAATCGTTTAAAAATTATCAAGATATGAAGTGTTAAAATGTAGATAAACCTAAGGTGAAAAGTGAACAAAAGTTTGATTGCATTCTTGGATATGTCATAGTTATACTTGATTCCAAAAACATAAAAAAAACAAAAACATGATTCAGGTATGACTACCAGTTTTTCTTGATGATTATAAGCATCCATTGGACTAAAATAATCTCACTAAAACGGTTCAATAATGTTCAAATCTAAAATTAAAAAATTGATCTCTAGTGTGACATGACATCTAATATAATAATTTATTTAGTATATACAATAATTCCAATATTACTACTTAAATCATTATTAAATTAAATCTAAAAAAGGCCCTTGACGCATCGTACCGGCATTTTCTCGTTGTTATAACGAGAAAATGCCGCCAGGATATAAGTATAATTACCAAGTTCAAGAATGTGTGTAGATAATTGTGTTAAGTTCTTTACAAATCTGATTCATTTTTCTCATTACCTAAATCCTAAAGTGCTCCTGTTACAAGACCCTGTGTCCTGTTTTGGACCCGGGTATGTCTTAAACTACGTCCAACAATGAGAGGTAGGGCACAGCGATGACCATCACGCTTGAATCTGGGGCAACCCAACTGGGGAAGTAAGGTGAGTTCGGCCAATTTCGGACACCGGCTAAATCGTTTGTTTCAAATTCCCACCAATCGCGGCGATCGTTTTCTGTGCTGGCAAGGTGACTCGATCCGCCATTTTGTACCGCACCCTTCTTAAGTCCGCACTTGTTGCTCCGAGTGGTAGGACGTGTGTAATTCACATGGAAGCGAATAATACAATTTTTCGTTGTGTCCGGAATTACCCTGTATGAGTTTTTTTGGAATAACTGGTAAGTTTAAGCAATTTTTGTTATTTTTACATATTGCATATTAATTTTATAAAATTTGTGTTAAATCTGCATACTTTTCATTACGATACGACGCATACAAGCCGAGATCCGATTTTATACGAAGTGGTGTATAATCGGACGCAAATCGTCCGATTTAAAATTTTCAGGGATACTCAAACTTTACACGACCTAGGACCTACCAGAATGCTTTGATTTTTCTTCATTGCTACAAGATTTGAGTTGCAAACTGAGTATGCCTATAATTATATTGAGTTTGTTTATATTATATACGGTTTTGATTATCCTTTATTATTTATTATAACCGGTTGATTAGAAAATTAAAAATACCTGTCAAAGTTTATTTTTTTATAAAATACAAACACGCATCAAAATGTAATTTGCGTTTTACAGATTCATCATGCCGCCATACGTAGAGTTTCGTACTCTCAACGCAATTTGGAAATTGCTGCTGATAAAGTGAGGCGACAAGAACTATAACGTCATGCATCTATATGCATGACGTTATAGTGCAACTATAGCATCATGAGTTCATTTCTTTCGCATTTGTAATTACTTTACCTATTTGTCTAACTTGTACTTATCATAATATTGTAATTTCTGCAAATAAACTTATTATTTTTGTTTAAAGTCGTCACTTTCTTTTTCATACATATTTTGTTAGGCGCTTTTGCTCCTAGAAGCAAACATTTCATTATTTCATCTTACTTTAAAATTAAGTAAATATTGTTAATGCGGGTAAAAGTTTGAGAATCTCAAATTCTACAATATTTCATGCAAGGTGTAATATCGGACACAAAAAATACAAATAATTATATATCGAGTCGGATATCGAAACCCACATAACTACCTAACCAATTCTCATATATATTTACCAGTGGGTTAAAGCGGATATTTCCCGAAAGTCAACTCTATGCTAGACACGATAGGGACTAAATGATTAGCTCCTCCGATATTACACTGTCAGGCAAAAAAGAAACTGATGACGAATTTATCTTTTCTCTACATTTAAATACTCACTACTCACTCATTTTGGCGACTAGATGAATATTAAAAATCAGTAACATAGAACAATATGTCCTTATTACTTCGGTATTTAAATATTGTTCGTATTCTGTAAACAAGCTGAGAAAAAAATTAAATTCTAAAACCTTCAAAACACTCCTAAAAACGTCCGAAACTTTGCCGAACTCACCTTACCTCCTCCTTACAGAAGACCACAGCCATAATAGCACTGCTACCTTTCATGTAATTTTGTGTTCCTGATAGTGAGTAAGGTTCTCAGAGCTCCAACCCCCTTTAAAGGCCGGCAACGCGCTTATGACTCCTCTGGTGTTACGGGTTCCCATGGGCGACGGTAATTGCTTACCACCAGGCAATCCGTCTGCTCGTTTGCCGCCTATGTCATAAAAAAAAAGAATAGATTAAACTTTTTTGTTTAATATCCATAATATGAGACATTTTTTCTTCTCCTACAAAGTCAATTTTGAGTTTCCTTATTGCCTTAACAATATTTCTTGGATTATTTTCTCTTCGTATTATCGTTTACAAACCCAAATTAAATAAAAAACGCCATAATAACACAACAATGACTGTTACACCTACTCGTTAGTCCAAACCATGACTTTCAAGATAGCTACGTATTTCCGAACTAGGGGAGAAAGGGCTAATTTATGCGCTGTTCCATTACCGCCCGTCCCCTACTAACTTTATTGATGTGCTTTTGACTAGTTGTGATTTTTGATTATTAGGGTTACAAGCCCTTTTATTGACACTTTACTTATCCAAATGCAAAAATCTTTACCACTATAAGTCATCATCATCTTCCTCGCGTTGTCCCAACATTTTGCCACGGCTGGAGTCCGTTTAGCAACTAATCCCAGGAATTGGCGTGGGTTCTAGTTTTACGAAAGCGACTACCATCTTAGGTTTCAACCCTGAGGGTAAACGAGCCCTTGGGGATTAGTCCGGCTTCCTCACAATGTATTCCTTTCATCGATTTTCATAAAATGGAATACAAGTGGTTTTTTGCAAATTTTCAGAATTTATTACAATGTTAAGGCTATTGTTGTTCGAATATTAAATTATTAGGTTTAGTGCAAAACGAAAACGATGTAGGTACTTATAGGTATCTAAGAACTTTTCCCCTTTTACCCGATTAACGAGACGAAATTGCCTCTATAAAAATATTTTTAAATGATTGCGGTTTAATGTTTATATTTTTAGGGTTATACCCACGTTCGTACTTAAAGTTTTTTTTTTTCGATTTATTTTCTTTCTGATTTTGCGTCCCGCTGGCCTACTCGCCGCGCTCTTTTTCCCTCGCTTACAATAACGAATTGTACATCTCAATCGACATACACTTAAAGTGTCTATTTTACGAATGGTTGTTATTTTACGATCCGTTATTAAAACAAGTCGATTCGGCCCCTGGTCACCGGCGGCGCCATATTGTCTGCAACCACAGTACCGATCCGATCGATCGAGCGAATTAATTTCTTTGTCTTCAACCATTCTTTGTGACCACTCACAATTACTTCAACACCATCCTATCTCATTTACCTTTGTTTTAAAAACCTACTTTATCTATAACAATATAAGGTTGGCATTGCAATTACGCGCTCTGGTGAATATGTCTTTTGAACACGGGAAATGGTGAAATTAAAAGAGCGTTGGGCGGTTCGTCGCCCGATTACGATTAAAAAGGAAGTTGACCGTTTAAATTTAGAACAGTTAGGTAAATTTAACGTTTATTTTTATGTTTTAAACAAACGACTTGCAGTTCGGCCGCCATATTGTTTCACTGTGTAAATTATTGTATTTACGACGGTTTGGCGACGCGTCGGTGTAGATTTTAATGAGTTTTTGTAATTTTCTGTTTTATTGTACAATTAGGTGTATCATCAAGATGTAGTTTACCGTGTATGAAATTAACCCGCCTATTTGATCATATCCTGAGCTTGCTTGTCATTTTATCGTCTATTGCGCTATCTGTCACTTTAGCAATCACATACGTCTTGGAACGTGACAAATTATTGTAAAACGTGATAAGAACCCGATTATATAAGGCTAGGTGGATAGGTATAATAACAACACCAATTATGCACTTTAGAAAGAATTTTTGTATATTTTTTTTAATAGCATTTTGTTATCTAAATTAAAATCTATGAATGAATATGGCTCAATCAACAATCCTTTGCCCCTCGTTGCCATCCACCTGGGTCCCTCTTCAAAACACAGTTTAATTAGATCTTAACACTTTGGCGGACAGTACGCCTATAGGCGTCGCGTATGTTTTTGTTTCCTATGGTCTATGACAGATGACGTCATTTACTGTCCACCAACGTGTTATTAAACAAAACATAAATAGGTTTTTGTGGAAGCTATTACCTACGTCCCTTCCATAATGGGTCACCTAGGTACCTACCAAGCGCGTCAGTAGAACGCGGTGCCTCATATCTTCTAACAAACTACTTTACCTACCTATCCCCTGACTGATGGGACAGAATAACAACAACAAATAGTTGATGTCATACTGTTTATTTAATAAGAAACACAAATTATACTATACTAGCGACCCGCCCCACGGGTACAATGCTGATATTATTTCTGGTTTGTCCACTATTTAATGGATGTTATTATACATATAAACCTTCCTCTTCAATCACTCATCAAAATCCGTTGCGTAGTTTTAAAGATTGAATAGGAATATATGGACAGAGAAAGCTACTTTGTTTTATATAGGTACTTATGTAGAATTACGCCATATTGGCCAACCGCGGGAATATACAATAGAGTACCCAACTAAATATATTTACGGTAGGTATTTATTAACTTTCTTATTTACGTACACGTGCGTAACATTAAAAATATTTGTTTCTGACACGAGCACTTACGGCTGTTAATCGATTTATATTAGTTATGTTACCGGGAAAATTGATATTCACGGTTTTTTACGCATACCTACATATAAAGTGCTTATAGTTTTTATACTACTATGTTATAGCGATTTTATAAATACCTATTTATTTCCGTTCCATTTCGAAATTTTCGAACCATAACTCAAAAACTGTGCAACCGATCAAGTTCAAATAATATTCCTTGAAAGTATTTACAAAGCTTTATTTTCAAGATTTTGTCGGTTCAAAAGTTAAGATGGGGGAGGGACTATTTGTTATTTATTTCCATAGCGATTATATCCGTAACTATTCACTTAAAAAACTACTTATTTATAAAAATAAATATATTAATATAAACTAAATTCCAGTGTGAAAATAGCTACAAACGAAATCAATTATCTTACACCCGGTTACTAATTATGAATAATAACATTGATAGTAATATTACTTCCTCAATAACAGCAGAAGTGTCACAAATCACCCGTTTTGATACAAGTGGCCAATAAAATTACTAATTTATTAGCAAAGATATTATTTCAAGAGAGCCGACTAGAGTTATGTACAATTATTTCTTAGTCCATAGTAATTGGTAGGTCTTAAATAAATGTTACAGGACATTCTTACACAAATTGACTGAGCCCCACGGTAAGCTCAAGAAGGCTTGTAAGTATCTATTGTGGATACTGAACTAAAATATATATAAATAAATAATAAATAAATATTTCAGGACAATCTTACACAAATCGATCTAGTCCTACGGTAAGCTCAGTAAGGCTTGTGTTGTAGGTACTAAACGACGATATATATAATAGTTAGATACATATAAATAATTACATATAAATAATTATTTATTTATTATAAATAATTAAATACATAGAAAACACCCATGACTCAAGAACAAATATCGGTGTTCATCACACAAATAAATGCCCTGACTGGGAATCGAACCCAGGACCATCGGCTTCATAGGCAGGGTCATTACCCACTAGGCCAGACCGGTCGTCAATATACATAACGTAATATACATAACGTAAATACATAGAACACCCATGACTCATGATTTGAACCCAGGACCATCGGCTACATACCCACTAGGCCAAACCTGCCATCATGTCATGACGTCATTTACATTAATATGTTTAGCATTTTAGATTCCCTATTTCCAAATATAATATGTTCTTTGGTACCCCCCACCAACTATGCACCACTGTTTCGTCTAAATCTGGGTCCAGACCAGACGAGTGTAACGTTTAATGTAATATACCGTGTAATGTAACACGAATTCTACGTGTGGACGTCACTACGAGCATTACATGTAACGCTCGCGCAGCGCTCGGTGTTGATCCATCGGCTGTCGGTTTTTCGCGCGAACACAAAGGCACTCGCAGTGCTCGTTTGGACGATTCGCTTTGAGTTCGTGTGCCGTCCACACTGTTGACGCTAAATTACGCGTAATGTTACATTACACGTTACACTCGTCTGGACCCGGCTTAAAGTTTGACCCGTAAATAACGTCCACCATTTGTAACTGTATGTACCTACTGTCAATAAAGTTTAAATAAATAAATGGGTAGGTTGTTATACAGTCAGTGTCAAACAGTACCAGCCAAATATAAATTTGACGATCGGTTTGGCCCAATAGACCTTACCTAATGAAGCCGATGGTCCTGGGTTCAAATCCAAGTCAGGACATTTATTTGTGTGATGACTTGATGAGCACAGATATTTGTTCCTGAGTGATGGGTGTTTTCTATGTATTCAAGGCTAATATGTATCTATTATATATATCGTCGTCTAGTAGGTACCGACAACACAAGCTTTACTGAGCTTACCGTAAGACTAGGTCTATTTGTGTGAGATTGTCCCGAAAGATTTATTTATTTATTTAAAAGTTTTAACAAGTAAGTGATGCACGATTATAATAGTCGATAAAATGGCGAGCATGATTTAATATAGCCAGTCTAGAAAACTATTCTCCACAAACTAACAAACTGTCAAAATAAAAACATCGAAACCAAAAGCCGATAACAACACAACCTTACATTCATATCTCTAGACATAAAAATAGGGTTTAAAACCGTTTGACATACAGTCAAAGATCTATTTCATTACTTCACACAAACGTCTAATTTATAATAGACGAGTCTATTCCACAAAGCTATGCGTCATCCACAAAATATACTAATTTCGTGGGTAACACCTCAGCTCGCCGACAAAGGCTCGATAAAAAGGTCGATAAAATCTCCGGCGGTTGATCGGCGCGCGCGCAGCGGGCGGCGCGTCCGATAACTTACACTCGGATTACCCTCGTTAGGATCTTCGCACCTTTCCAATATTTTTTATTAATACTGAAATTATTCAAACGGATTTTTTGAGAATAACACATATATGTTAAATACGTTATTTATGTAGGATAAGCGGCTGTGTTATGTTGTTTTTTTATGATAGAACTCGACTCAAACATTTGCTAAACGTTGAATGTGGTGAGAGCATTGTAGTCATCCATTTTGTGTTTAGAACTTTTAAACAGAACTCCGCGTTTAGACATGTTGGCTCGTCACTCGCCTCGTTATTCGTCGAAACGTTCGACGAAACTTTGTCTATACAAAAACGCGATGCGAGGGACGAGAGGAATAGCGAGACGTCCGCGTACATATGCGTGCTCGTGTTTCGCCTCGCCATCCGCCTCGCTACTCACGCGAATGTGTGGCGGTAGCAGAAGACTATTGCGAGATTCAACCATATTATTTGTAGGTATAGAAGGTAACTCACGTTTTATAAGTCGAATATTCGTTACGGATTCACACAACAACTCGACAACTCGACAAGTCAAACAATATTCGACTTATAAAACGCAGTTATTGGTTTTTTATGAATTATGATAGAGCTCGACTCAAACATTTGCTAAACGTTGAATGTGGTGAGAGCAGTGTAGTCATCCATTTTGTGTTAAGAATTTTTAAACAAAAAACTATCGCGAGATTCAACCATATTATTTGTATAGAAGCGGGTAACTCGCGTTTTATAAGTCGAATGTTCGTTACGGAGTCGACATGTCAAACAATATTCGACCTATAAAACATGATTTAGGTACCCGCTTCTATAGGTAGGTACAATTAATATGTTAGAATCTTGTATGGTGAATTGGAAAATGTTTTTGTTGTTTGTAGTCATAACACAATACTTCATGAGTAAATTAATGAATAACCTCATTTTAAAGATTACATAGATTCAATGGATTGAATTTATAAAAATGTGGCCATTTTTTGCCATTCCTTGGAATAGGCCTATGGACTTTTTTGGCTGAAAGATAATGCTGTAATATTTTTTGCATGAGAATAATTAAATAGTAAATAATAATACATTTGGATTATAAACATCCCTCCAATTTTATAATAAATAACCATAAATAAAAAAAAGTAAGTACTTCAGTTTGGAATGTAGATAAATACGTCATACATATCTATGATTTAAATTTAAATAAAGCCTTTATTCATCAATGCATTGTTATTCAAGTTGGATTTATTTAAAATAATAAATTATAAAAACGAACGGTAGCAATCAATGGTGTATTATATTTATCTAAATAAAATAAATAAAGTGGTTTCACATCACTTTATTTATTTTCCATAAATATAGAATTAAGAGCTCGTATTATTTTAATTGCTTATCTTTTATTTGATTATGTTTATAGCTGACGAGTTATATTATTTATATTATACATAGAAATATTTTTTTTATTATTTAAAAATGTATTATCTGTTCACAAAATCACATAGTTACAGAAGGCCTGCAAAACTGTTTTGACAGTTTGACTGCAGGAAGGAATTAAAACATAATAAACTTAAGTACTTAATTCTATGTATAATTTCAACATATCACTATTATATATTAACTATTGCAAAGTATTTAGTAAATATATCTTAAGTTTTCTTTTAAAAATACTTATGTTTTGTTCCATGCGGATGTCTTCAGGTAAGCTATTTAATATATATGCCAATCTTTTTCTTAAGGTTTTAGATGCCATAATACAACATATTTAGATAATTCTAAAAGATTCAAATATACATTATATTATTTTACCATTAACAATACCTGTGTATAACTTAATTTAAACATGTAAAATCTCACTGTGTATATTCTGTGAAATTCTGTATAAATTTCAGTCAAGTATTTCCTGTATAGCCCAATTAACCAGGAGGGAATAAATACTTAGTAATCTAGTTACCCCAATTATAATAAACATAAAGACCTTGGCAATAAAAACATTGCATCGAGATGATTAACATATTAATATTTCCTATTAATACTTACAAAAAATATGTATAAAGTTGTAAAGAATTTAATTATATAAACTCGTTTTTTTACTAATCATTAGGGCCATTTGTGCGGGGCTGTTAAATGAATACTTTAAAACATAATTAAATTGGTTGTAATAAGCTTGGCAATTATTCAATTAATTATACTTATCATTTTAAGTTGAATAACGCTTTTTCTTTTAATTTATAGTTTTTATCATACTTAGCTGTTTAACAATATAAGAGTATATCTATTTACATTTATTTATTTATTTTCAAATGATTGATAACATTTATTTACAGAAATTACAATCGTATTATGATATGATAACTACATGTACTTAACTAGTTGCAGTATAAAATCTAAAAGCGTCTGGTTGAGGCAACTTGTGATCGAAGGATGCTGGCGGCATTTCCTCGTTGTATCGCAATGCTGATACGTTTTACGAGGAAGCTGCCAGCTCTTCGGTCACCAGTCACATCAACCAGACGCTTCGCGATTTCTGCAAAAAGTTTGTGCGCACTGGGACCCCATGGACCTAGCGTCTCTACGCCAAACGGTACATTTATCAATTAAATAATTAGTCATTAAGTACCTACCTATATTCCCAAACCAGCAAATAAACTGTTCAAACGGTTTTGCAGGTATGACAACATTGTTAAAATTTGAATAAATCATCTATCTATTTTTCCCGTTAATGGCGATATGGATAAACCTAACCTATTATTTAGAAGAATAGCTATGTCTACTTAAATGTGTAGGTATGATAATTTTTTTATGACTAAGGTGGCAAACAAGCAGACGGGTTTCCTGATGGTAAGCAATTACCGTCGCCCATGAGCACCCGCAAAACCAGAGGAGTCACAAGCGCGTTAAGATAGGTAAAAACCTACGCTCTTTAATATTTGAGTACGAGTATATTTTTATAAATATACATACCTACTTAAAAAACTTTATAAACAAAAAAACAAAACAAAACATTTGTTTAACACACGCATAACGGATGTAACATGAACAAGGCAGACATCGTTGTGTGAATGTAGTGTCGGAGCCGAGCCGTCGGGAGAATTTTGTAAGGGACAGCTTTCTTGCACATTATGTTACTTTAAACACAAAACTATCGTGAGATTGAAACATATTAATTGTATAAAAGCAGGTAACTCGGGAGTGAAACATGTCGAGGCAATATTTGACTCATAAAACGTCATTTACCCGCTTTTATACAATTAATACATAAGGGTCTCGACCCCCGCTCCGGGTCTTTCCTATTACAAAGGTTGTCCATTGCTGTTCAACGTGGCAACGCAGCGAGTGTAATGGGCACCTTTGTACCTGGAACGACGCGGGGTGGGCTATTTTAACAGTTTATTTTTATTTTTACTTTATTTTTTCTTGAATAGTTCGTGTAATTTTAGTAAACTTGTTTTTAATAAATAAATTGATCTCTGTATAATATGATATATTCATTATATAATTTCTATCATTAATACATTATGTTATTTACAATGGGCACACCGGCGTTTCAGTTCTGCGTTTTCTCGGCGTTCCCTTATAAAATTGCACGCCGCATACATAAGTTTTTACGGGGTCGGCAACGCGTGAATGATGCCTCGGTATTGTAAACGTCCATAGCCTGCGGTGACCGCGTACTATCAAGCGGGCCGCATGCTTGTTTGCCACCTTTGTGGTATAAAAAAAATACTATGGAATCGCTAGGAAAACGTCAAGTGGGCGCCGCCGTGTGCTTGGGCCTTAATAAGTCCTTTCTCACAGCTCAAACTCTCTTCATACCAAATTTCATCCCCATTGGTTCAGCGGTTTAAGCGTGAAGAGGTAACAGACAGACAGAGTTAATTTCGCATTTATAATATTTTTAAGTATGTAAAGTATGGATATACGTTAGACAATTTCTACAGATAATTTACCTAAATTTACATAGAAAAAATGGAAGTAATAAATAAATATAGACTTTGTAAAAAAAATGTATTATTATTGTTTTATTAATCTTATTGTTTTGAATTAGTATCGTTATTGTAATATGACTATGACAAATAATGTTATTGTATGACTATTAAAAATAGTAATTTCAATACATATAAATACAGATTTTATGGCCATAAGAAATAATATAAAACGCTTATAATGTTTTATCTAGAAGACTTATTATTTTTTATGACATAGGCGGCGGCAAACGAGCAGACGGATTGCCTGGTGGCAACACAAGCGCGTTGCCGGCCTTTAAGGGGGGTTGGAGCTCTGTATTTATTTGTAGATATGTCTTGTTAAAATATTATTGAAGTGTAATCTACAAACTCTTTTCTTAACTAACAGCCTGACTGTACACATACCTACATCATAAAAAATCTGTCGCAAAAGTAACGGGTTTCACGATTTTTTTATATGTTCATATTCATGAAGTAAGGATGAAATGAATGTAGAATAGATTATCAACCCTAGATTTTCCTTGAGATCCAAAATGTACAATAGATATTGGTAATTTTTTTTTTTCGACTAAAAATACAATATTGATAAAAAAGGTACCTATTATATACTATAGGAGCCCTGTTTCTTGAATAGTCTCCTGTATATACCTACGTTTATTACTTTAAGTAGTAGGTAGGTATACCTATAGCCATTACGGTAATTTGCATACTTTCAAAATGTGATATTTGTATGGTTTTATGCTGACCTAACCTTTTGTAACTTTGGTAACAAATATTATATTTACATATTATAAATCACGAATAAAAAAATACAAACGTACCTACATACGGTACCTAAACAAATACTTACCCCGTATTTACCTAACACTAGTTTTCAGGAAACTGTTTACAATTTTTCCTAGTTATTATTGCTGTGAAGATAGTTTTAATTTAGCTCTACGTTATTTTAAAATTCCATTGGTTAGGTACCTATTTACAAATTTTCTTGCAATTATTTTATCAATTAAATAGATGACATATGTACCTACCTATCTACTTAAGAAAATGGTTCGTAGGTATCCGAGGTCGGATTTGAACCGGCACCCTCAACTTTGGCGGCGTATGCCCAAACCATTGTTACTACCTATAAGATTTATATTTATTTTGTTTACAGTATACCCAAAATGTGTACCTACCTAAAATATGTTAAAATGAGACGTTATAGGTACTATTTGTTAATATGTCCATACTTTATAAAATACCGTTTTTATTAAGTATATTTTTTTGAGTATTTTAAATTTTTAAACCTAACGTCACGAATTGATTTCGATATTAATACATTGAGCGCCAAAAACCCACCAGTCGGGTTTCTTCTTCGTATCGGCTTTTCACTACATTACGGAGAATACACGGGGTTCGGCTACGAGCGTATGGTTGCACTTTATATTTTAATATAATTTTAAATGTTTTTTATTTATTTATTATATAGTGTAGTAAAGTGTAAACAGAGGTGTAGGTAACAAGGGCAAAAAAAATATTAAGATACTGTCAAGGTAGTAACGAAACAAGGCATTGCAAGACAAACATTTCTTTTATAAATATTTCGGGACAATCTTACAGAAATCCACCTAGTCCTACGGTAAGCTCAGTAAGGCTTGTGTTATAGGTACTAGACGACGATATATATTATTCATAGATACGTATAAATACTCAGACTTAGGAACAAATATCTGTGCTCATCACACTAATAAATGCTCTGACTGGAATTTGAACCGGAACATTGGCATCATAGGCAGGCACTACCCACTATGCCAGACCGGTTGTCAAAATAGGTAAGTACTACATTCTAATAGCAGCAGGCAAGGCGTTAAGTACATATTTGTGGTAAGCGCATTATTTATTTATTTAAACTTTATTGCACAAAAGATAAATCTTAAGCTACAACAGGTGAACTTAATGCCAAAAGGCATTTTGTACCAGTCAATCTTAAGGCAAAGCAGAGAAGTTGTAGGCGGTGCTTACAAGAGCCAAATAACGATACAACTAGGAAATTAAAACATACACAAAATCATGATTTGGAATAAGAATATAAAGATGTGTTTTATGTGTTATGTGTTTTATGTTAAGTTAAATTTAACCTTACGTACCTATAAGTTTGTAACTAACATACCTGCTATGGATCAATGTTACCCGAAATAAAATAATTTGAATTTGAAAGATACATATATACACATACATATAAATACATACATACTATATATAGACAAAACTAATTAATCAGATGGTTAAATCGTTTATTCTAGCAAGAAATACACGAATGGCTTTTTTAAAAGCAAACTTGTTGGGACTATTTTTGATATTTGAGGTAATTATTCAATCTACCAATTGTGCTACACGAGTACCGCTTAGACTTCTCAATTTTTTTTCTATCTATCCCTCGGCCTATGTCCTCCGAAACATGTCGCGCGAGTGACTAAATAAACGTGAGTAGAACCGTGTTAAGGTAATGGAACTAATGTCGGACACTTTAAGCTGACAGGCATGATGGACACTTAATAGTTCTTATTTCAAAAATCATAATTCTAAGTTATAAATTGAATATGTCCCAACAAATGCACAACACTTAACTCCTTTGAAGTAAGCATTAATGTTCATGATTGGTTCCTTGTCCATTACTAGTGCCGTCACCTTAGTCTTTAATTCTAGTTTAGTTTCTCCGTCCTTTCATCTGGTCCGGTACCGCGAACATCGAAGTTCGTATATTTCGAGCATCTTTTTCTTTCACTCCAATTACAGTGACAGAGACAATCGAAATATGCGAATATCGTTTAGTAGCGCCGCTGTCCCTCGCTAGCCACCAACCTTTGCTGCTCCCGCCATCCTCATTGCTGTCCTCGCTGGGCGGCCCGTGCGCCGCGCGCGGCAGCGGCTGCGGCAGCCGCGGGCGCGCCAGGAACGGCGGCGGCACCCCGAAGAACGGTAGGAACGGCGGCCACGCCGGACGGGGGAGCCCCGCCGCCGCCGCCGCGTACAGCTGCAGCGGCGCCGGCAACCCGCCCTCTAACACCATCGTTCACAACACTACACTGCACGAGGACATGTTTATCCGACGCGTGCTCGCACCACACTGCCATGGCGCACGCTGGGCGGCGCTAGCCCCACCACGCGCCCGCCTTCATATTATAGATTTATTCGAGTAGCATACACTCGCTTGCTAAACGATAATAAACCATACGTTAAAGAGTTACAGATCGATGTTGTATAGCTGGCTATAAATTAAGCTGGGCTTCATTGAATTTGTGACGACGTATCTGTCTTAAGCGCTTGGGGAAAAACGACTGTGTTGTAATATTATTAAGGTGTATATTTGTGTGGGCGTGAGATGTAAGTAGGATTTATAGGGTTGTCGCTTCGCGAGGGATGTCATAATCTTTTTTAGCCGCATGGCGCGCTCCAGACATATAGAAGCATAAATACTTATAGGAAATAAGAATCTTGCAAGCGGAATGCTCACCGCAAACTGTGAACGTATACTCGGCAGTAAAAGGTGATATGTGTTTTGAGGTTAAATGCGTTTATGACTTTTTGCTGTTGTGTTATAAAGTTTAGAAACGGTGACAGAAATAGGTGTTATGAAATTGTTCGCAATAATATGCTATGTGTTGGGAATGACACTGCGTGGTGTTTACAGTTTCATGTTAATTTTAAAGTAATTTACGACGTTATTGGTGTAAAAGATTTAACTTTTTTTAGCAATAAGTTGGTAATTTTATGAAAGTTGGATTCATTGTTAGATAGTGACCTATTATGATGACATTGACATATGAAGCGAAGCGAACGGCCGATTATAGTCTTCTCATGACAGGTGCCCACAATGGACTTGCGTAAAACTAGATTACCTCCCCCCCTCCCCCCTCTACCGCCGTAATGACCCACGAACAATCAATCATACAAAATTAACACGTACAAGATTACGTTTCTGACATTGATGAATCATAAGCGACTTAAAACCAATCAATTTCACAACCAATACCTTATTCCATTAAACAAAAAAGTAATAACCTAATTGACATAAATAATAATAAATATGTCAAGACGGTGGTACGAGACGTGACAGCTCTATCAGGGATCTCGCGCCGACTGCGACAAAGCCACGCCCCCTCGCGCCGGATCGGTGCGCACGCGCGCCATTGGCTGCGCGGCGGGTGGGGGTGGGCGGGGCCTAGTGGGGGTGAGGGGCTTAGTGTGGCATGAATTTAATTAGTGCGAGCTCCTCACGCATTAGGAGCGATGGGCGAAGCAATAAAAGATATAAAGGAATGAGTATAAATTAAAAGTTAAATAGGGTTGTTGCCGTCCCGCTCGCGCGGTAATTGTTTGACGATCTTATTAGTATCAGTTAATGTGGGTTTTTCTCGGATTTAATTAGTTTTTAATTAGCGGGTGTAATTAGTTGGTTTCTGAGCTTTCAGCGAGCTTTGTTCACCGTTGTTAAAGTTAACTTTTCTGTATAGTTGAGTACACTACTTTCCTTCCATTTACGTCGGCACTACGGGCTTTGCAGCTCGTAAGTATCTAAATAGTTCTTAGAAATAAACGAAAAATTGAAAAAAAAAAAACTGCCCCGTATGAGACTCGAATTCGCGACTTTGGGATACATGCCCATTACTCTATCAACTAAGCTACAGAGGCTTGCCTAAAAGCTCCGAATTTATCCACCATAATATATTATTTCATTCGATGCGTTTAGTGGGCGCCTATGTATATATCTATTATGTATAGATTTTTTCCTTTATTTCTAAGAATTATGGTTTCACTGACGTTAATATTTAATATGAATGTTTTATGAATAATCGGTGTACTGATTTTTTTAACGCCAATTCCTAGGATTAGTTGCCAAGCTGACCCCAGGCTACCATGAGCCGTGGCAAAGTTCCGGGGTACCGCGAGGAAGAGGGATATAGTGAATATTATAGTTATATTTGGATCTAATTTAGATTTTAATTTTACTTAAGTATTTTTAAGTTACTTGTAGGTATTTATAGATAGTTTAAATTTTATGTAGCACCTTACCTTTTATTTAATCATTAATAAAGTATTAATGTTATATTTTGTAACATTTGGAATAGGTAATTAAGTAATTATATGGTAATTTTACAAAAAAAAACTTATCGATATTTTTTTGCAGAATATACCTACATTTATTTACAGAAATTACAATCGTATTATGATAACTGCAAGTACTTAACTAGTTACAGTATAAAATCTAAAAAAGGCCCTTGAGGCATTGTACCGAGGATGCTGGCGATATTTCCACGTTGTATCACAATGCTGATACGTTGTGCGAGGAAGCCGCCAGCTATTCGGTCACCAGTTACATCAACCAGACGCTTCGCGATTTCTGCATAAAGTTTGTGCGCGCTGGGACCCCATGGACCTAGCGTCTCTACGCCAATAAGTTTGTAGGTAAGTTCCTCGATTACGTATTACTATTAGGTAGGTACTGGAGTTATATTTAATTTTATTTTATTTATTCTATTAAATTTCTATAAATACTTAGATTTGGTGCACGTTTCATATACCTACTTTAAGCAATGATATTGGTAATGCAAAAAAAATCCATTCAGAAATCATGCTTAGGCATAAAATTTAGCAATATGTTACGTGCACAAAGTGAACGAGCTTAAGCTACGAACTCAATACTGAAGAGGTGGTCGCCGTTCCTCACGAGGTATGTCCCTGCCCTCCAGTATTTACATCCTATCGTCACAAAACTGACATGAATTAACGTTTTTCACGTCACGTTCATTTGGGACACTTTCTGAAAACAACCATTTTATGACAAATCGAACAGCAAGTGTCCTGATCTTTTTGCCTTAATTATTCCATCTCTTGCTGATTATTGTTTGAAAGGGAATGGCATCCCAGGGAAATCAAGGGCAATTTTTAACACGTTCGCTGCGGTAGGGGGCCTATTGACCCCTCACAAAGTATGGTTAACTGCGATGTTTAACTAATTGTCGCAGCGAAGGTGTTAAATATATTTGGAACTCATAACGTAGGTAATATTGTAGGTCGTTACCGACACTCATAAAGTACCTCCCTAATGTAAAAAAAATAAAAATAATTTCGTTAAATTATTTACATTTCGTTCATATAATATCTATTGTAGGTACCTATTATCTCTACAAAGATCTAATAAAATAAGAGGTGTTTACAACCAAGACAAGTTATGTAGGTACATTTTTTTATTGTATATTTATCTCATGTTTAATTAATTCCATACAAAACGATAGCTACATATCTTATTAACAGTAAAAACTATGGAAAAACTATTTTTTTTATACAAGACTGACCAGCGTTTGTCTCTTTCTTTATAGTATTTTTCTGCATACTTATATCTGTTTTCAAATATACTCTTCACTCTCTCTTTCAAATACTTTTTTGCGTTCTTTCATGTGTCATATAGTTAGTGGCAACCAAAGTGGCCAAATATATCGATACAGATTCATTTATATAGAAGGGTGTGTTATATATCGGACTACGCATAATTATAGTACCTACTTTAAGATTTGATGTATCACTGTTTTGAAAAAATAAGTCCCGCCGTAGTTTCTTGCCGGTATCTTCACGGGTCAGAGGGGTTTTTTGACGTTCATAAGTGCATGTAATGTGCCTAAATTGAAAAATAAAGATCTTTTATCTTTTATCTTTTTTATCTTTTATTTGGCCATATAGACTGCAAATAACTATCCGATGCTGAATGTACAGTCAGCGTCATATAGTTGGTAGTATCCAAAATACTCATAAAATTCGGTACACCATAGAATTTGTACGGTGTACCAAACTATTGGTCTACTTTGAATGCTGCCAACTATATTTTGCTAACTGTACCATACAGATGCCGTCTGTACGATTTTTCAAAACATACAGGGGCACACACCGCTTGCCATTCACGGGACGTCTGTCCGTAATGAGTACGGACGGCCCGCGCGTGCACCGCCTTAATGCTATACGTTTTGTTTTAACAGAATACAACTGATATTTGTTGAACATTCTTTGGTATAAGGTTTTATTGTGACTACGTATGTAGTTTTAATATATACTTAAATGAAGATACAATATTTTTACAATTAAATAACAGACAAACCTTTTACTTAATTCAATTATAGGTAAATGTCTAAAAATGTGTACAAAAAAAACACTGAAATGATATGAAGATGAAATGATAGAATTTGCGATTTTTTATAAAGGATTTTCCAAAGTTTCGACACAGCGAAGCTGCGAAAAATTATATTCGTAATTTTCGACAATTGTCTCTGTCGCTCTTAGGGCCTTATCACACTTGCGATTTGCGAGCGAGTTGAAAGTGAAGCGAGCGCGCAGCGAGTTCGCTGCGAGTGCTTAACGAATCCGCCGCGAGCGCCTCACGATTTCGCCGCGAGTGCGCAACGAATTCGCTGCGTACTCGCGTGAAAATCGTAAGTAGCGAGTGATTTGCGTCTTAGACAGTTAGTTACAAAACGAATTCCGACGAACTCGCGGTGGATTCGCGATTCACTCGCGGCGAATTCGCGACGCACTCGCGGCGAATTCGCTGCGCGCTCGCTTCGCATTCAACTCGCTCGCAAATCGCAAGTGTGATAAGGCCCTTATGACGTCTAAATTGGAGTAAAAGAGAAAGATGCTCGAAATATACGAATTAACTTTGATCGCCATACCTGGCCAGGATTCGATATAACTTAACCAATAGGTATGTGTTACCTACCTACTTAAAATATATTTTACTGTGTGTAAGTCTAATACGGGCGAAGAATTAAACCAGACATAGGATTTACCAGTATAATAATTAACCAAAAGGTTTTTCTTTAATTATACCTATTATTCATATGTAATTAATTTTTGTAAAATTTCTGAGCAGTAATGTACTGCGAACATTACGCGATATGAAGCTTTGAAACTATCTGTCAACGAGTATTTAACTCGAGTGTGTTGCATTACATTGCGGGCCGAATTTTTTTATACAGGTAGATAAAATTTTTATTACACTTCTAAGCAAAAGTTATCTAAATATATTTCTTATGTCCTAGTCTACCCTCCGTTAAGAGATTCGCCCGTAAAAGATTTACACACTGTATAATAAAATAAAATAAAAGAAATATATCATGACCACTAACTTAACGCGGTCAATCAATTTTTATCTTGTTGTTATTATGTCACGTTATCCAGGGGTCAAGATTAGCACATTTTGTTTTAAGAATTGTTTTATCGCTTTCTACCAATACCTATACCTAGTTGGCAATCAGTAGCCTTAGCACATAGAGGGCGCGACAATATCTCTCGGCGAGATAGACTACCCGTACGTTTCTATCTCTATTATAATTAAAGAGAGACCGGTAGTTATCTCGGGTCGAGATACTGTCGCGACTTTCATGTGCTAGGCCTGCACGTCTTTCACAGAAACGTACTTAAAATTAGCTCGATGTATATATATATATATACTTACCTATTGCATGTTTTGAGAATTTTAATACCGCGTGTCTCCGATACAGGGGCTTTAAATGTGAGGATTAATTTTGCTCATAATACTGAACTACGTTTAGTCTACAACTAGTCAAATAACGGTTATTTAATGATATGATTTTTATCATACAAACTAAGTACTATTTTCAATGTACGATATCCAACGAACCAAACGACATCGTCTGTCACACTTCAAAAACTGATGATTTTGTAATGCATTGATTGCTCTAATAAGTTTTGAACTGTATTATTTTTTACCAATCCAGGTTTTTTTTAAAGTTATAGACTAAAAGTAGCTCAGTTTTATAAGCAAAATCGATCATTACATTTAAAGCCCCAATTTCGGAGACACACTGTTTAATTTAACTAGTAACACCAGGCCTTAAACAACAATATTCGTAAACGGACGATTGTCTCTGTCATTCTCATGACGCCTTAATTGGAGTAAAAGAGAAAGATGCCCGAAATATACGAACTTCGATGTTCGCGGGACCAGTTGTCCAGGGGACTGTTACTATGGGACGGCAACGAGTGATACGGAAAATATTCTAGACCAAAGTTATACAAATTTGTAAATATACGACGTTTTGCGAACGACATCGTTGTAAAGTTAGCTTAGTCCTGTGGATAGCGTGATAAAACTTCTTCTGACATAATTTCCAATTTGATAACAATCACAAGACACAATATGAAAATTACATATCTCTATCTCACTCACTTTGATATACTAGTGTAATTTTTTATATATTTTTTTTTATTTTTTTAGTTAAATTATGTTCAGAGTAACCACCCCCAATATATTTTTTTAGCGGCATTAACACTCTCCTTATAATCATTAGTTTATATTTCGTTTTTATTTCACCAATTATGTTTATAATCTTTACTATATAACACATTATTATATAAAACAACTTACACAAAAAATACACACAACTCGACAAAAAAAAACTAACTGTAAAACTATTTATAAATTATAAATAAAATATGGACCCTCGTGCCCCTCGTTACCCATGGTACCCAGAAGGCTGGCAGCGTTTCCTATTTGTATGGCCAGGCTTAACCTCTGACCGAAATAACTGCCAGCCCTCTGATTACCCGAGGCATATATATTTAGTTAATAGGTATTCACTTGCGACATATGTAAAGTACCTAGACTGATTAGCCGTGTGGTGCTGGCTGACTAGAACAGCACCACCCCATCTCCTCCCGTGGGTGTCGTAAGAGGCGACAAAGGGAAAAATCCTACGGACGGGCAGCAGCGTTCGTCGAAACCCAATCTACAGCTACTGCGAAGGGTGGCGAATATGGCAACTACCCCCCAAGATGATACGAGTCATATTTGTGGGAGGCCTATGTCCAGCAGTGGACTGCATACACCTGAAATGTATTGTATGTAGACGGTTCCCCTTGTTTAGGCATAATTTGTTTTGTAATAATTTTAATTCGCATACCCAGTGTTGGCATAATTGTATATATATAAGCAGAAACTGATCTCGCATAATTCTTTTCCGCCGAATTCTATTACGCAGAATTTAAATAAGCCGAATGGTTGGTACGCATAATTTGGAAAGACCGAATGGTGTTATTACGATTTTTTTCCCAGGAAGTGCGTTTTTGTCGTAGTCGCTGTTCTAACCTAACCTAACCCACTTCGGACATTCGGCCTCAATAATAGTATGCCAATATATTTTCGGACAAAGTAGTATTCGGCTAATACAGATTATGCTAAATAAAAATTCAGCAACATTCATATTCGGCGTAAATAAATTATGCGAAACTTGGTATGCGTATTAAAATTCGGACAAAACAAATTATGCCAAATAAAGGGATACCTATGTAGACTGATATCATGAAACTGTTTTGCTATTTTGTCTACGGAACCCTAACAAGTTAACATTTAAAGCCTACCGGCGTACTGACACCCACCGTGTTAATATCACACCGGCAGCAAAGTACTTTGCGCACGCCGGGGGACGAGCAAACTCCTTATTTATATAATTTGGCTGCGCTAAGCGCAAATAATTAGCTTCGGCGACTGTTTAGTGGTGTTCGTTCGTTTACTGACCGACTTATTCTGAAATTGGAGAAAAATATATTTTCCAGAACTTACTCATTTTCATATAAAAAAAACGTAAATTTGACGACCAGTTTGGCCTAGTGGGTAGTAACCCTGCCTATGAAGCCGATGGTCATGGGTTCAAATCCCAGTCAGGGAATTTATTTGTGTGATGAGCACAGATATTTGTTCCTGAGTCATGAGATGAGTGTTTTCTATGTATGTATATATGTATATTCTATTATATATATCGTCGTCTAGTACAGCCTTACTAAGCTTACCGTAGGACTAGGTCGATTTGTGTAAGATTGTCTCTGAATTATTTATTTATTTAATATATTTTGTATGAAACAGAGAACAACGTAGCGGGCAGTAGCGTTTTTAGCAGTTGATTAGACTGCGATCGCCAACCCGCCTTAAGCGACGCATGCTTCGACATTGTTCTGTGGCGGTTTATGGATAGGCCTGTGGATTTTTCGCAATTTCGTTTCGACAACCCATTTGGCATTGACAATGTATCAATATTTTTTTTGTCTGATTCATTTTGTTCATTATCTTTTCATAATGTTAGACATATTGTAACATAATGGTATTCATTATAGTACAGACGAATGAATCCTTATCTATAATGCAATCAACCCCACAGGATCCTGTTCCCTACATCCGTGGAAAGGGCGAAGCTATGCCCAGATGGCGCTGTAACTGTCATATTTGACACTTTACACCACCATTACACATCATTAAAAAAAGTCTGTAAACAATACAACAATTTTGACAACCGGTCTGGCCTAGTGGGTAGTGAACTTGCCTATGAAGCCGATGGTCCTGGGTTCGATCCCCAGTCAGGGCATTTATTTGTGTGATGAGCACAGATATTTGTTCCTGAGTCATGGGTGTTTTCCATGTATTTAAGTTGTTATATGTATCTATTTATTATATATGTAGTCGTCTAGTACCTACAACACAAGCCTTACTGAGCTTACCGTAGGACTAGGTCGATTTGTGTAAGATTGTCCTGAAATATTTATTTATTTATTTATTATTTAATACAATACAAATATTACTACTTGGAAGACGCAGCTTAGGTAGGCCTCCCACAAGGTGGACCGACGACCTAGTTAGAGTCGCGGGATACCGCTGGATGTGGAAGGCGCAGGATCGGTCTTCTTGGGTCGTTCTGGGGGAGGCCTATGTCCAGCAGTGGACGTCTTTCGGCTGACATGATGATGATGATTACTACTTAGTTACCACCGGATAAACCGGATAAGCCGATCGCTTGAAGATGGGTACCGGAGCTTACCCGAAACATGTCGCCTAGTGCGATATAATTACACGTGAGTTTATCCGGTGGTAACTGTAGTAGTAGGTAACATGGCTCACAACAGTTTTAATTGTATTAATACAAAAATTCTTTATTGCACACCTCGAAAATTAAATAACAAACATACAGGAGCAGAATAAAAATATAAGCAGACGACAGGTCTTATCGCTAGAGAGCGATCTCTTCCAGGCAACCTTTAAGTAGCGGAAAAACTAAACTTTTGTAAAGCTACATAACCAAATATAGTCCATATCACAATTCTAGTATGTTACAAAACGGTCATGTTTAATTTAAATTATTAAAAAAAAACTCTATTTCCAAATAATGCAATAAGGCATTCTCTACCAGTCAACCTTTAGGCGAAACAGACAAGATTTAGGCGAATCGTTGGTGCGGGTATCTACCTAAGGACACTGGTTTTAGCGCTTAAAACGCTAAATCAATTATTATAAGAATATACAATTATACATAAATACAATTATAATAATATACAAGCTAAGCTAAGCATTACAATAGCTACAAAACAATGACAATTGACCATAATATATACCTTCTACTAAAACTATAAAGTCAATCTTGACTACGTACAGTCAGCAGCAGAAGTTGCTAAGCGTTTGAGGTGTTCAAAATGAGGTCAACACATATCTATTGTCAAGAGAATAAGAGCGCGTGTAGGTCATTTTGAACACTTCCAACGCTTAGCTACTTTTGCTGCTGACTGCACCCTTCCCAGTATTTAAATACCACACCACAAACGTTGGCCAAACAGCCTCAGTCCGGAAGGCTCCAGAATAGTCCTGGCTGCAAGCCACCTCGGTGGGGAAGCTATTAAGCGAAGCCAAAACTAATTTAAATTAAATCCTAGTGAATTACCCGAGGAGGAAATTGCCGGGCACCCTCGGCGCTCCGAGAGTACCGGCGTGGGCGAAACGCTTGCACACACTTGATTTATTTACTCAATTATTTGAAGCGTGTTAACTTGAATGCTATTATGTTTTAAATGTAGTTGTTTGTATATATTAACTACATAAGGATTGTGCTTGTGTAAGGTTTCTTTTTTTTCTTAATAACTGACTAAGGCACTATAAACCATTCGGAGCCCTGAGTGTAAGTTTTTAACGTAACAAAACATTATCATCGCGTTTGAGATTCCCATATAAATAACATTATCACTAACCCATTCGAGACTTTTACGTCAAAAGAAACTTACACTAGAGCCTGGGGACATTAGAGCGATCGGACGGTGTTTTTTTTTTTTTTTTATGATATAGGGGGCAAACGAGCAGACGGATTGCCTGATGGTAAGCAATCACCGTCCCCCATAGGCACCCGCAACACCAGGGGAGTCACAAGCGCGTTGCCGGCCTTTAAGGGGGGTTGGAGCTCTGGGAACCTTACTCACCATCAGGAACACAACACTACATACCTGAAAGGTAGCAGTGCTATTATGGCTGTGGTCTTCTGTAAGGAGGAGGTACAACCCCAGTTGGGCTGCCCCAGATTCAAGCGTGATGGTCAACGCTGTGCCCTACCTCTCATAAAAGTGTGTGGGGGGAAAGTAGCCTAAAAAATTCAGGACCCTTTCGCATCAGACTTGATTTGTTCTACTGGAATACTCCTACTAAGTTTACGTTTCCAGCGATATTTTGTTGAGACAGTCTTAACCAATCTGAGGCTCTAGTGTAAGTTTCTTTTGAATTAAAATAACGTTTACGAACGCGTAAGTGATAATGTTATCTATATGGGAAACGCAAACGCGTTCGTGACGTAAAGTTACGTTAAAAACTTACACTCAGGGCTCTGGTGTGTGGTGGTGTCGAGCTAATAGGAGTTTTGTCGCTGGTTCGCTAACCAAGAAGACTCTAGGAAGAAACTGAGCTAGGCCCGAGCGTTGTCGGAGTGACTTGTAAAAGGTACGTTGTAATTGTTCCATTTAATCCAGAGCTACCGCATGTATACTGGAGTCGCATGTGTGACTCTCGCCCGAGGCAGTGCATTATTTCTATTTTTGCTTTATTTCTAAACATTATGGGTTTCCGATCGGTTCGCCGCTCGCGTCACCGGCCCGTCGCGCACCGGTGACGCGAGAGGCGAAGCGATCGGACACTCAGCACTCTTAGTGCTTGAAAATGGAGGCCTATGTTCTCCGAAACATGTCGCGCGAGTGACTAAATAAACGTGAGTAGTACCGTGTTAATCGTTAATTATTAAACATGTCTCATGTAAGTTTAAATACAAAAAAAAAAAAATATGGGTTTATTAGGAGACGGAGTATAATCTACCATTGTAAAGAGACGCTGTTGCCTGTCTCCAGTGGTCTCCGTAAATTTTGGACGATTGTCTCTTTCACTCTCATGATGCCTTATCTGGAGTACTAGAGGAAGATACTCGAAATTTACGAACTTTATTAATGTTCGCGGTAGCAACGGCGCTACCGTGAAAAACGAAATTCGTGGATTTCGGACGATTATCTTTTTTTTTTATGATATAGGAGGCAAACGAGCAGACGGATTGCCTGATGGTAAGCAACTACCGCCGCCCATGGACACTCGCAACACTAGAGGAGTCACGAGTACGTTGCCGGCCTTTAAGATCCCT
This sequence comes from Grapholita molesta, assembly GCA_022674325.2. Taxonomy (NCBI): domain Eukaryota; kingdom Metazoa; phylum Arthropoda; class Insecta; order Lepidoptera; family Tortricidae; genus Grapholita; species Grapholita molesta. The sequence continues at coordinate 2,941,259 of CP053127.2, forward strand.
ATACGCTCTTTTCTTGAAGGTTTGGATGTCATGTCGCTCCGGAAATACTGCACACGACAATTTATTCCAGAGTTTTGCTGTGCGAGGCAGGAAGTTTCTAGAATATATATATATATATATCTCGGTCACTGTCACGAGTGGAGTAAAAGAAAGAGACCTTAATTGGAGTAAAATCGAAATTTACGAACCTCAATATTCGCGGTACCAGACCTGGGCCCCAGGGATATGTACCTATTGAAAACTCCGGCCTTTTCTCCGCGAGCGTACCTTCTATATTGCCTGTCGGCGGCGGAGAGGGCGTCGTTACATGTACCATTTGAATATTATCTCCAACCCCCTCTCCGCCCCCCACAGCCTTAATTAATGCAAATTTGAGCGCTAACAAGATTATGAAGGCGACCGCTTTTTAACCACCTACGCTTAACGTGCAAGTACTTTAGCAAAAGACAAATAGAGGGGACTATATGTTTTCTTAGCAAAGTCTTTTTAAACTGGTCGGATAATAGACAATGTATATTATCTTTATACAAGGTGAGTGCGTGAGTAAATTTAACTGCACGTCAATTCAATTCAATTTATTTTATTTTGATAACATTGATCCATTTTAATCTAATTACAAATTAATACATAAGATCAGTATAACTTAGCGATATGGATATATTTATTACGTTAGAGTTATGGTAGTTAATTATTTATATGGCAAACCAACATAACGTATAACTGCCATTTTTAGGCATTAATCAATTTTTTACGTTAAACATTGCATCTACATTAAAATGACATTGCAAATAAATATAGACAATAGTATTAAAAAATCATAAACAATAAAATAAAGACGAATATCTGCAAAAATGTGCAGTCTTGTTACTACTTACACTAAAATAATAATTATAATGGCAAGAACCCATGATATTTTTATACCTATAATTCGCATACTTGTGTAAATTTACTATAACAATAAACATATGTCTACGGTCTTTAAATAAGACAAACACTTTTTAAATACGTTCAGAGCAAAGTGTTTTATTTTCTTCTTCCCCTTTCAGAAAAGCCGAAGACAACAAGATAGCTAAGTAGGTACTAAGGTAATAGGTTTTTAAAAACTTCAACGTGGGAAAATTTGCTAGTGTTTTTTTGGTTAACCCGTTAAACATAAACAAGTAAATAGATATAGATAACATATTTTTAAGAAAAGGTGACCATCCCCAACCGATAACATATTTTTAATAATCCCCAACGGATGTCCGCGGCAGGATTTAAACCAAGGATTTAAGCATTTATGAATAAAGTTTTGCTGATTTCACTAAACGCGTTCACACACAGACCTAGGTAGTTGCACTTTTTTGGGTTGACTAGGTATTGTGCGAAAGAGTTTCAATCCAAAAAAATTCGCACGCCACCGACCCTTTAAGCTTATTAATAAAAAATACATTTCAAACGTCACAATTCCAATTATTAGACATCATTACAACCCGTTCAAGTCATCCATCATGCCTTTTAGCAAATCAATTACCGCCCCTTTTCTAAACGTCGTAAGCGCACGGTTTTTGTACGGTTTTCACGTCGTTTTGTGTCGAGTTGCCAGTCGCGTGCGCACCATCCATCTCGCGTTATCAATATTTAAAAAACATTAGCGGCGACGTTGACGTGCGGAAATTAGATTTGCCCTTTTCGAATTAGATTTTGGTGAAACGTAAATTGTTAGTTTTTGGGATCGACCGGAGGGAGGACTTACTTTCAAGTTTGAAGAACTGTGAAAACAATTCAACTCATCGGCTTTCAAAATTTAGATTTTTATTATTGACAATTTATATACTGAACACAAAATTACATATATAACAGAAGGCCTGCAAAACTGTTTTAACAGTCTGACTGCAAGGAATTCAAGCATAATAAACTTAATTCTATCAATAATTTTAATATTAGTATTATATTAACTATTGCAAAGTATTCAATAAATAAATTTGGGGTTTCCTTTTAAGGATACTCATGGATGTCTTCAGGTAAACTATTTAATAATAGATAGATACTTAGGTCCAATTTTTCAATCCTCAAATAAACATATATCCGACAGATCCATACTTATCGGAGAATTACTTCGGACCTTACCTACTGTGGTAAATTCAGACTGGAAAACAATATTGTCCCGGTAAAGAGCGGACTTCTTTGATAGGATAATTTTAGGATATTTCCGGGACAAATACTTGTAAGAAAAGAGTGTATACCGTGAACGTCCAAGTTCGTACTTATTTCGATTATCTTTTTCTTTTACTTTATGGTCTAGTGGTTAGTGACCCTGCCGATGAAGCCGATGGTCCTGGGTTCAAATGCCAAGGGCATTTATTTGTGTGATGAGCACAGTAATTTGTTCCCGAGTCATGCGTGTTTTATATATGTATGTAAGTATTTGTATGTTATATATATTGTTGGCTGAGTACCCACAACACAAACCTTCTTGAGCTTACCGTGGGCTCAGTCAATCTGTGTCAGAATGTCGTGTAATCTTCACAAATATTATAAAAGCGAAAGTTTGTGAGTGTGTGAGTGTGTATGTTTCTTACTTCTTCACGTCTAAACGGCTAGAGCGATTTTCATAAAATTTGGCGTGGAGCTAGCTGACACCCTGGACTAACACATAGGCTACGTTGTTCCTTAATAAACCGCGGGTATCTCCACGGGGCACAGCTAGTATTTAATATTTACGAATATCGTTTTTCGCGGTAGCGCTTGACAGTCTTGACAAACCCCTCCCTAGTCCGTTATTAATAAGTACATTATTATTACCAACCAAGATGACACAAGATAAAGCACCAAAAGTAATAGAATTCCAAATGCAACATTGTCTGGACAGATGCGCCAGTTAACGTTACGGCACGCTAGGGAACTGCGTTTGTTTGACAACGTAACGACGTATGTGCCGTGTATATCGTATTTATATAAGTCGATTGGTTTGATACAGCGGGCCCTGCAGTGCCGCGACTGTTGCTATCTGTGATTATCTCTTCTCTAACCTCATTGATTGCATTTGAAACATTTCTAACGAAGGGCAGTTTGATTTAAAAGTTAATTGAAAAATATTTAAAAAAATGGTAATATATTTTTCCTAACTAGTGCGTAAAAAGTGCACTTTTCACACGCTTCGCGTGCGTAAATTTCACTTTTTAATGTACTTGCTATGAAAAATTAGATTCGATACTCGTGTAAAAACTTCTTTAAGACTCGGGTGATTGTCACCCTCGTTTCACTCGGGCTCCAACGTTCACCCTCGTCGAAAATTTTTTTTTCACTAGTATCGAAATGTACCTACTATTTCCTAACTAGTGCGTAAAAAGTGCACTTTAAAAGTATTTTTCTGGCACAAAGTCAATCCAGTGTCGACAAATGTATTCTTGTATTTTATTAAACTGTGTTATGTTTTCTTGTAGGACTAGGTACGTATGTACGTATATATATATGTACTTTAAGATTTGATGTATCATCACAGTCCCGGTACCGCGAACATCGAAGTTCGTATATTTCGTGCATCTTTCTCTTTTACTCCAATTAAAGGTTCATAATAGAAACAAAGACAATCGTCCGTTTACGAATATCGTTTTAAAAAATAAGTCCCGCCGAGTTTATTGCCGGTAATAATCTTCTCTTACAATTGGTGGTAGATTTTTTCATAAATGCATTGTAATGTGCCTAAATTTTAAAATAAAGGTCTTTTATTTTTTGTAAACGTCAACAGCAGCGAACTAGTCAGATAAGGGCTGGCGCAGATATCGACACATGTTTTGATTGATGATTTTATCGTCAAAGCTCTCTTCGCTACTGTGGAAGCAATTCACGCGAAATTAATATTGTCAACTTTGTGAAGAAGAATTTATGAAAAAAGACACACAGACAAAGTTACACAGACGTGTGCATATACAAAGGTCATTTTCGCTGAACATGTTATACAGATTTTAAACACAAAACTATCGTGAGATTGACATATATTAATTGTATAAAAGCGGGTAACTCACGTTTTATAAGTCGAACATTGCCCGACATGTTTCACTCCGTAACAATTAATATGTTATACAGATGCTATGGAACAATGCGACGACGTCAACTAATAGTCATAACACTCATAGCATATGAATATATCTCGTCTTCTAGTACTTTCCTACACAACTATAGTAGGTACTATACTCGCCACCCAAAAGACGACTAGGGTAATAAAACCTTTGAGCTCGCGTTCTCAGTTTCCCATTGTATAGCACGGAGCGAGAGGAGACCATTAGTGTAGGTAAGGTAAGGTAGCTTATAGCCTAATGCTTAGCTTAGAGTCATCTGTAGACAAAACGTTACGTAAAATATTTACGTAAAATATAAAATATATATTTCAGAGTGACTACGTATACAACAGTACAGTACTACAGAGGCCGGGAAGTAAGGGGTTGCCGGCCGAGTATATTATGTAGACGGCCGAATGCAGTGAGGTCGGATTACTACGAGAACGACAACCCTTTTCACGCCGAGGTATGTGTAGAGCTTTTCTCAAATATGCAATTATGCGTTAATTAAAGATAACTCCAAGCAATAAAAATAAAATTTTCAGATAAAACTAAAGTAAACATGTCAAATAAAAAAGCAAAATTAATAAAAATTTGATTATTGTTTTTAATAGGCGTAGCGTAGGGGCAGAATGTCATAAAATCACCAATATTTTTTAATGGCCGATCTCCAGGATGCTGTGTCAAAAATGTATGTGAAATGTCATTAAAAAAAGAGGAGTTTACCGGCCTTAGGCCGGCAATGTCAACCTAAACGACCTCTCGTGTCTCTCGTCTAGCCAAACCTGCAACCACATACTTTGAAGCCTAAGGTACATAATGTCAACATTGTAGTGCATGTTTGAGAAAAAAATCTTTAGTTAATTGTTATCTCCTCTATCACCGGCATGACACAAAAAGCGCAAACCTGTCAAATCCCGTTCCAATCCTTTCAATGTAAACAAACACCAAGCGTTTAAACATTATCGGATCTATTCAACCACAATCGACTCCGCCATTTCACACAAATCGTCGATAAAAGGCTTATGTCCTCTAAATGTTACACGCACTTAAGTCGTTTTGCGACGAGTGTAGTGGTGTCACAGGAGTTGTAAAAGTTGTAATTGTCACATCTGCCAAAATAGGACCCCTCGAGGGGAAATAACAAAGTGTGTGGCGATCCTGCCCGATAATGTTTTTTGTTAGCTCTTGATTTTTATAAAGTGTCATTATTTAATAATGGTGCAGAGATATAATAGAATATTTGATGCTGAATGATAAGAAGTCTATCGTAATTTGTAGGTACGTATTTTAACGCCTCAAAGTGTTGCCGTTTTTTATATGTCATATTAAAACGGATTTTATATTTACCAATAATAAGTAGTACATTTCGATACTAGTAAAAAGTAGGAGCCCGAGTGAAACAAGGGTGACAATCACCCGAGTCTTAAATAAGTTTTTACACCTGTATAGAACCCAATTTTTCTTAACAAATGCCTTGAAAAGAGAAATTACTGTGCACTTTTTACGCACTAAGTTAGGAAAAAAGTTTTTCAATTTCAAGTCATTATACAAGTCAAATGCAATTTTGATTCGGAAAAATTAACTTAGATTTGGCAGATTTAGAACAGTACGCGGCTAGATAAATATTAAAGAAATTCTAAGTAAGTAATATCTTGTAGATACCTATTAGAAAATTTCCTCCATCTAGATAAAGTATTTTACGTTATTTATTTATTTATTCTTTTGTTGTACTCTGTCATTATTACCAAAATAGTTTATATACCAGCGGTTACCTACCAACATTCTTATAAAAAGTAAATCCGCACCATAAAGATATCCCTTACAATTCCGTTCCTAATTTACGTTTATCGAAAAAGGTTTTAACACACACGTACTGGCCGGAAAGAAGCGCCGAGCGGCGTAAAAAAATAAAATATTGCCGGGAAAGCGCGGGAAAACCATGAAATATGGCCGCCGACGTTTTCGCTACCCGATGTCATTAGCGACCGTAAATTTTATCTCGTAGTACATCTCCGGGACGTCTTGCACGATTGTTATTTACGCGTCTTTTACAACATTGTTATTTGTTGCTAACAAGTTTGTATTCGAACGCTCGCCGATTTTAAATTATGTGTTTTTATGGCGGATAACAAGGGCTACGAAAGTTACGACTAGATTTATTTTCAAGTGTTGCCTGTTTGTTTTGTTCCTCATAAGTTAAGCTGCAGAACTTAATCATGTTTCCTATCAGTACCTAAGGAAATGTAACAACTAAAATTTATACAACAATTAACAACATTTTTTAATTAAATTGATATACTTTCCTAGCTGAACACTGCATAAAATATATTCGCCATATTTTGGATCAATAGAAAAGAATAGATGTAAACAAACCTATTTACCTTATTTGCTTCGCAACGCCCTTTTTAAAAACAACCATGGATTCATTTTCATTTTTTACACACACATTTGTTACTGCTTATTTAGTTCAAATATGCGATTAATAATTACCTAAATTCAGTGAGAACTAGTTTTATAATAATATTTTGTCATGTGTCAAATTTTCAGTCCGCTGTCATTCAGCCATATTGGTTTACTTTATTTTTTTTCTACTGAACCTGCACTACGCTGAAAAACGATATTCGTAAATTTCGGACGATTGTCTCTGTCACTCTCATGACGCCTTGATTGAACTAAAAAAGAAAGATGCTCGAAATATACGAACTTCGATGTTTGCTGTTCGGGGCCTGAATATCCAGTATTTTAGCTAGTACCTACATACGAAGGCTGTAAGCTTTTATTTTTGGAACACTCAATTCCAACATCAATACTCTATTACATTCGTTCAAATAAACAAATAAAAAATCACTAAGTTATTAAAATATAAAATAATATTTATATGAGACTAATCTCACAATAAAACTGATCATACATTTGTGGTGCAATGTATTTAGTATTAAGTATATTTCTGTAAAACTAAGATCAAATCAAATTATTTTTTATTAAATATTTTGATTTGCTTTGATTTTTAAGCGATAGCTGGAGATGCGGGTTCGCTGGAGGTCCTCGTCGCTTTTTCTTATATATGTCATCTATTTCAAGTTTTATATTTCTGTACTTATTAAATGAAGGGAAAATACATGTTGTGCCATTTTCTACAAGCCAACTAATCTGTTGCAAAATTTTTAATAAATAATAAAACCGCGCTCACTTCTCGCACACAGAACGACCGTCACAAGATTACATTTTGGCTATTTAGCCCGCACTCGTGTTTTGTAAATAATGTTGCCGTTCTTGAACCGTAATGCTACGTAATAAGGTTCACTTTTAGCTAAATGAACTGTTGCTGTTAGTATGTGGTTGAAGGAGAGCTAGCACCGGAAAAACGTATAGGTTTTTTTTTTTTTATGACATAGGCGGCAAACGAGCAGACGGATTGCCTGGTGTTAAGCAATTACCGTCGCTCATGGGCACTCGCAACACCAGGGGAGTCACAAGCGCGTTGCCGGCCTTTAAGGGGTTTAAGGTTTATGTAGGTATCCAATATTTTTAAGAGGCACGTAAAGGGACTTAATTTTGTCAATTTTATTTTATTTATTGAGCATATATCTTTAAAAACTACCATTTTTAACAAATTCATCAGAGTTGTCCCAGAAAATTTTATTAATTTCAAAAAAGATAGTAAAACACACAGTTGGGAACAAACTTTGGGTATTTTTATCCTATTTAGTTTTCAGTAGGAATAACTTTCTGTCATAAATGTAATTTTTGGTACAAGCTTTTATTGCTGACTTTACCTATTTTTTTGCACAATTATCAATATCGAGAGGAGTCTAACAGATCCACCCGTACCATACCTTCTGGCCCCAGCATCAGACCGGATCAGTACCATATAATATTTAAATTTCAAAAAAGATGGTAAAACACTAGTAACACAGTTGGGAACAAACTTTGGGCATTTTTACCCTATTTAATTTTCAATAGAAATAAGTTTCTGTCAAAAATGTAATTTTTGGTTGAAGCTTTTATTGCTGACTTTACTTATTTTTTTGCACAATTATCAATATAGAGAGGAGTGTAACGAGTCTACCCGTATACCTTCTGGCCCCAGCATCAGACCGGATCAGTACCATATCATATAGCATTGTCACCGAACTTATAAAAGTGTTTTCACCTTTTTGTCTGTTGTGTCAACTACTTCAAAATGGTTCCAAGAGTTCACCCGAACATACTTACACACATACATAACAGCATTAAATAAAAGCTTGTAAAAACACATGATTTACGTAAAATAACAAAACTATACAAAACTAAACTGAGAAGACGAAGAGAACTTAAACTGCAACCAGAAAACGGTGGATCATATTGCAATCGCCAACATCCCTGCCAAGCGTGTCGCTTATTTAAACTATGCCTGTAGACAGCTTTCTACAGCGTTTTATGAGCCCATATCCTAAACAACTTAGTAACCTCTGAAGGGACTTGGTTACACACACACATAATTTGGGTCTCTTCAAGGCAAGAGTGAATAGGCTGTGACTGAACCAGCGTGCTACACCTTCAACCACGTCGACACTTACCATCAGGTGCGACTGAGGTCAAACGCTGGTCTTGTATAAAAAAAACTACACAAATTGTGTATTTTCCCCGGGTCGCTCGTGGTCTACCGCTCTTTATCCGCCACGTAGCGCCAGCGCGGGGGAGCGCTAAGTGGGTTTTCATTTCCCTCCTCCCAGGCCTCATTTTTATTTATTTTTCATCGCCCCGGGGCCCCGATATCATATCGGCCGTTTTATTTATTTTTATTACGATATTACACACAAATGCGCGGTTATTTTTATAGAATACACAATGGTTGGGATTTAAGGTTATGGGGAATGGTTTTATAGTGTTTCAGTGTATTTGAAATGATGCCTTTTTCAAATTCAAATTATTTATTCGTGATAAACTACATTAAAACTACAAACATGTAACATATAAAACAATTTATCATCATCATCATCATCATCATCATCACCATGTCAGCCGAAAGACTTCCACTGCTGGCCATAGGCCTCCCCCAAAACGACCCAAGAAGACCGATCCTGCGCCTTCCACATCCAGCGGTATCCCGCGACTCTAACTAGGTCGTCGGTCCACCATGTGGGAGGCCTACCTACGCTGCGTCTTCTAGTTCGTGGTCGCCACTCCAGAACCTTCCGCCCCAACGGCCATCGGTTCTGCGCGCAATGTGCCCCGCCCACTGCCACTTAAGTTTGGCAATCCGGAGGGCTATATCGGTAATTTTGGTTCTACTGCGGATGAAATCATTCCTGATGCGATCACGCAGGGACACTCCCAATATAGCCCTCTCCATTGCTCTTTCAGTGACTTTGAGCCTTCTTATGAGACCCATAGTAAGCGACTACGTTTCACCACCATATGTCATCACTGGCAACACACACTGGTCGAAGACCTTCGTCTTGAGACACTGCGGGATATTAGAAGAAAAGATGTATTGTAGCTTCCCGAACGCTGCGATTGACCTCTTTCTCGAAGTTGGATCTTCCTAACTGGCTAGTTTGACCTAGGTATATATACTCATCTACAACTATAAAACAATTACGATATAAAAAAAAACATAAATTAAAAAGTTTACCACAAAATGGACCCGCCTCAGCGTAAATGCTGACCCGAGAGTCAGCGCTGATCTTCCGGCGGGACCATTGTTGTGGGCCACGATCGCTGCTGTACAACACTGGCTCGGTACCGCGAACATCGAAGTTCGTATATTTCCAGCAGTTCTCTTTTACTCTAAATAAGGCATCATAAGAGTGACAGAGACAATCGTCCGAAATGTACGAATATCCCGTTTCGCGGTAGCCGCTGCCCGACGATAAAAGTGAACGCAGCTATAGTGGTTTCAGGTTTAGATATGTGTTTTCTCTCTCGTTTCTCTCACGGGTTTCACAATTTAGTAAACTGTCGGTGTTACTCCATATAATATGAAACATATTATTTATGAATCCCCTGTACATACAAGGTCTACGACTTAGTCCAGGTCAAAGGAACCTGGAGCAAATAGCGAGGTCAGGCCGATGTGGCGATCCTCAGGGGGAGATAGAACCAGCAGTAGATGTCGACGTTGGTGCGGGGTAATGGACCCATGTGTTCATAGGCTTAAAGGACTGAATTGCACGTATTTCTTCTTAATCACTCACTAGATAAAATAGGTGTATCTCAAAATTCTTAGAAATAAGTGTATACTTATGCGTAGGTTAAGATTATGTAAGTAAATGCAATCAAAAAATGATCGCACATCGCCATCAAACTACAGTTTGGCGAGTAGGTAGACACCTATTGTAATAATAACCCATATGTAAGTTCTTATTAGTAAATAAATGAAAAAAAAAACTAAATAATCACAGTCAAAATATTCTTTTAAATCTTGCAAAACGTTCTTACAATTTTACGATTCTAATACATGTCTTCCCCCTAATACAAATAAGACAATACAAAGCTATAACGTATTCCAAAAACCCCGCCAGACCCATTCTTAAACGAACGTATAGAAAAAGTGCTAAATAACTATTGCAGTTTATACGATGCCAATATATATGCGAATGTGGGGTCAGGCAAACATATAAAATAAATTGAATCGGGCAGGTTTCGCTGAGGCGGCGCGGTGTTTACGGCGAGTATCGAACTAGTTGCGGGACTGTTTATGCAGAAAGTAGCTACGTACAAATATACTTGATAATTTAAGAGGCTGACAATAGGTGAAGTTAGAAGCTAGTTATTATAGAAGACGGTAGAACCAACCAAATTCACTTAAGTATATACCTAGTCGTATAAAACAATCATAGGTAACAAAGCCTTGGATTTTATATCGCACGGTAAGACGAAAGAAAACTATGGAATCGATATCAAGACGATATCAACTATATCGAGACGATAAAATTTAACTTATATTCATGAATGAGTAAGAGCATTCATTTAAATATTGAAAATTTATTGAAAATTGTATGTATACCCAAATGTCGTCGCAAAACGATCAGCAATTAACTTTCCCTAAAAGTTTACCCTAAATGGATACACATAATAAAGTAGGTAAAAAACTTAACTAATAGACCATGTTTATGTAGTTGTATGGAACTTACGTCAATATTTGAATATAGAACGCTGACATACGTGTCGTTACTACTACATAGACCCAGGTTGGGATTGACGATTGAACCTCAAAATGGCGAAGTCGTCTTGAAAATATATTTTTTGTTTTTTGTTCAAACGTAGTTTAGTGTGTAATATTGATAGCGTATTATGCAGTGATCTAACGAAAAATTGTGCAGCTAATGAAGAATTGATTTCAAAACGTGTTTCACCACTATTTTGGTCATCACCCGGCAGTCCCGGGGTCACGGCCGCCTCTAAGCTTTCTGTAAAGTCCAGCTACCACTTTACAAAACGCAAGGCCTACTACCGAACAACGTCATGCTCTAAGGGCAAACTTATATGTTATTTTACTTATTTGCTATTTTACTTGACATTGGCAAAATCATCGATTGATTTATTGATGGAAGCCATATTTTATTAAAAGAAGAAGAAGAAGAAGACCCAGGTGCCTTAGTTAAGTTCTTCACCTATACACACTTTTTTGATAAACTCCCATATATAATACCTGTCGCATAAACCACTCCAGCTGTGACTATTTCGTGTGGCAGCCATCAAAACGCGTGTCACAACAGTGTCCAATCAGGTCGCACCTTTTTGCCGCCGCCATTACAGCTGAGGTTTGATTTAAAAGTAAGCTTCAATCTGCTCTCTGCCCGCCAGGTGCTAGTTAAAAAAATTGGATTTGTCTCTGAAAATATAAATGTATAAAATATTTGAGTGCTGCTCGTCAACTATACATATTATAGTTTTCACTGCAATACGGAATATAAGTTCTGTATTTTTATAGCTTTTAGTTCGTTATAATAATGTTAAATAATATTCGGTAACATAAACCTAAATGCACAGTCATTAGTTTGAAATGCATTCAATTTGCCACTTCATACACTTTTCAATCATTATTTTAAACACGAAAAACAAATAATATTTAGAAATATAAAATTATGTTAAAACTGATACACTTGTCTAGGGTTGGCTGGTAGAAAATATCGTATGCTAAAGTAATGTTTAAGTATATAGGTGCCAAAAAGATATAACAAATTAAACAAATTAATTAGATTTTATCTGTTTGAACCCTTTTTTCATATTGTTAATTGAAAGGATATGATAGGTTAAATGTGACAACGGGAAGATAACCCTAAATCTATATTTTTTAAATACGAGTATAGAGCTCATTTGCGAATAATTATCATTATTTAAACTTTAGGAATACCTATAGTTAAAACATACGCTTTAAAACCTGGCTTTTATTTTTTGTTGTTGCCAACACGCAGAACTTTATAAAGATTTTAAAATTAATTTATCATAAGTAGAAACTCCTAACAAAGATGCAAAAACTAATGAAAAACAATCTCAGCTCAGAAATTCTCCTGCATCAAATAGTCTCCCACACAGCTTTTATAACCTCAATCTTTTAATCCCCAGCGTCAACAAACATATCTACGGGATCAATCAGTAATTAAAGCCACCCGCGGCAAAGTGCTGAGCCTCGCACAGACAGACAAACAGACAAACAGCACGCGGCGGCCACGCGCCGTGCTATTAAGCGGACATTAAGCCACCATTTCGCTATTATACTGCTGTTACCATTATACAACGCTTATCGCGTTATCTTTGCTTAGATTACGTGGATTAAGGAAGCTTGGGAACTTTTTGTGGCCTTTTTGGTTCTTGTAGTAAGTTTTTAGGAATTTAGACGTCTATACAGCAACTACAACTTATTGACAAGTCCCGAAATATGGGCAATTTTTTATAGGAGTCCATCATGCTTCTACAACGATTATGAAGTCTCATTCCCATACTAAATGCAATTAGACTTGTCAGATCGTTTTGTATGGAGACTGGTATTTGTAATAGGCAGTTGTGAGCAATAGAGGCAAATTATGGAAGAAAGAAAGGTAACCAGCAATGAAACAACATATAAAAATACGTTTATAAATATAGTTATTATTTTCATTTGCGTAAATTTACAAAAGGGGAAGATGACATGGTTGGCTAAGCCGACAACTCCCTCACACAATAACGACACCTTGCGACGGACATAATCTGCATAAAACTTCGGCCGCCGACCATAAAATAAGCAATCGAAAAAGTTCCGCAACACTTATTAAAGGAAATGAATTCGTATACAATAAAAACAAAAGCAACATCACCCACTTTAATAAGAAACATTGCTTCCGATCCCGACACCATCAAATTACGCGAGGGGAGGACTCACTTAAATATGAATCATTTCATTATAATACCGTATTCAATCCCGGTAAACCTCACTTATGTTGTTATTACAATGAGGGGAGCGTTCGAAAAAGTTGCGCGCTCTAAGCCCCACAGAGACGATAACTGACACTTAATGCCATAGCGCGTGACCGAATTATACTATGATCTATGGTCCGAATTCGCGCCATCTATGAGCGCGTATCATTTTGAAATTGTAGGAAAGAACGCAACAAAATGCACACATCATTCACACTCAATTTTGAACTTTGTTTCTAAGCTGATATACCAACTTTTCTAACGCTCGGCAAATCAAACTGCAGTGAAGTTGCACTGCGCCAACATAAAGTCTACAGGCGTCACATTTAAGTCGAATGTTCGATGTTTTGTCGTTTGTTTTCGAGGGGGGTTTTATGGGAACAGCGATTCGGCACGTGCCAAGCGATGGAATTAGCCGTAATACTTGCATTAATAAAGTGTGAAATTGCCACCGGGCGGCGATGTTTGTCATAATTCCTTATTAGATCCGCGCTCTCCGGAGGATTGAGGAAGATTTTTTATCCGCTCACTGAGTTACCAATTAGCGGGTCTGATGTTGCTCGGATCAGCGGATTACGGTTATTTGGCTATTAAAGGAGGACGTAAAGGAAATTGCTAATGTGATACGAGTACTGTAGGGCGGGTATTAGGGGTGCGTACTTCAGTAAGTTCGTTTCACTCAATTTTAGTTACTATGAAAGGCTCTCTGGTCATTACTTGTTTATACAAGTACCTGCCTCTTTCTTTAAATCAGCTTTGTGTAGGAGCCTCTAAGGCCATGGGTATTTTGCATAACTTGCAACTTGTAATATTAGGAAAGTTCCTTTCTTATTCTGTTTATCAAAGAGAGTTCCGGTAATATCATTTCTTTATTCATCCTAAATCTTAGACTAGGTTTTTGACAATATTTTTATAAAAGTAGAATATAAAAATACATCTAAAACGTATCAAAACAATAAAAACATTATAAAACACCTAACCTAGAGTGCCGCCGGCAACGGGGCCGGGCCCAGGCTGTCGGTGGTTAGGCCTGCAGAGAGAGGAACCGCCGGACTATGCGCGCCGTATCCAGGATTACCTCCTTCTGAATCTGACCCTCGATCCAACCACAACCACGTAGCGAGGGTCTCTCAAGATGTTGGTCTAGACTCTTCGCTTTGAGACCGTTCGCGGAAACAACTATCGGTACAATGATCGCCGAATCAACTTCCCACATGGCGCCCTCGTGAGCTAAGTCTAAGTACTTGCTGGACTTGTCCTTCTTGGCCTTCACGAAGTTCTCGTCACATGGGACGGTGATGTCGATTATTATTAGTTAGAAATTTTATTTGGTTTTACTGTGTTTTTTTTTTTAATTTATATTATATTTAATGTAAATATATATTCAATTTCGAAAAAAAAGAGTTAGAAATTATTATGTAACTGCTCGACTAAAAACTGAACTGTCTTTGAAAATTACATGCGTATTGGGACAAAATGCTTAAAAGCAGTTTCAGCTATACTGATGTAGTTTATTGTGGTCAGGGGTGGGTCAAAGAATCCCGCATTTAAAGCACAGAAGTACAGGCACAAAGCAAGAAAGATCCTAGATTTTTTTTGAGTTATATTTTTTTTTTCTGCCATTTCATAAATCTGTACCGAGTCGACCGACTGGCTGTCCGTTTGATCAACTGTCATTAATATTTTCTACCTGTTGAAAGTACGCCGAAATAAGTAATTTGACTGTCCAAAGCACATTACGACACAAACGGTTACTAAAAATAAGGCCTATCGAAAGATTTCTTGTACAATTTTAATTACACCACTATCTTCGGCGAAGCGGAACGGTAGAAATGCCTTGTTCCACGAAATCCAAAACGTCTTAACTGATTTAAAACTAGAGAGAGTTAAGCTATTTCTAAAATAAGGTTATTTAATTCCGTAAAGGCATGGTTACGTTTTATTGATTGCGGGGGCCAGTGAGCCGCGTCGCCTCCGACTGGATAAACAAGGGCGAAAAAAATAAAATAAAATAAAGATGGTGGAGGCCCCGCCCCCCGCTGCGCGGCTACCGTTTCGAAGTGTCATTCTCCACTGTTCTAACTGAAGGGCTGCTACAACGATCATGTATCGATTATTATTAACCATTTGATATTCTAGAGAACTAATTCTCTATAATTTATTATGAAAAAAATGTTAACTTTTATTACAAAAAGTTTACATTTAATAGGCAAATTTTGTTAACTTGGATATTTTTACTGAACTTATGTTAAAGCGAATCGTATCAGCATTGCGATACAACGAGGAAATGCCGCCAGCATCCTTGGTACATTGCCTCAAGGGCCTTTTTTAGATTTTATACTGTAAATAGTTAAGTACTTGTAGTTATCATAATACGATTGTAATTTCTGTAAATAAATGTATTATTCTTAACGCGAATTATAAGTATATTTTAATAATTAATCATTAAGGACGTCTAAACTTATCAGGATACTTTTTTAATATTTGGTTTATTTTTATGGACTGATTGAATTGAATAAAAAAACCACGTATGCTTTTCATATCTATTGCGTTTCTTAAAAATTCAGGCTATTCTACATTTCCCGGCGCCGCACAGCGCAGCGCCATATATGAACTCATTTTGTCAATATTCAACTTACATGAGATTCATGGTAAGAAATTCCATTTAGGTATTTTTGGGTCTAAGAGTTAACCAATACTTTTTAGCGTTACGATGACAAATTGAACTTGCCGAAAAGACATCGATAAATCTATCGATAATCCCAACTCTGCGCACCAATTGTAACCGGAGCATCAAATCGTTAGTTTTTTTCCATCAATCGTCTTTCAATTCCAACTTTGTGATATCGTATCGATTTATTCAATTTCGGGAGCCGTTCTCACCTGTCGTGTTGATCATTTCCGCTGCCAACGATTCGTTGTGGAGCGTTTATTTTTAGTTTTTCGAATATCGATAGGACTGGCCGATTAGTCTCGCGCATTCCTAGCGTTTTTAAACTTATCGTGTTATAGAATTTTCTTTAAGCCAGTACTGTTACCATGAGTTGTGACATTGACGTTTTCGATAACGAGTATCGAGTTTACTATCTATGCATCTCGCTTGAACTAGTTTAGTGCGAACGAGATGCACAGAGAGTAAACTCTATACTCGTTGTCGAAAACGTCAATGTCACAACTCATGGTAAGGGTACAGGTTCTGTATAAAAATGTTTTGTGTTCAGTCCGTCTTTGATACTGTCAATGGCGTGGTTCTGCAACTAAAACCAAAACAAGTACCTGTCTTATTGTATGAAAGGTGATTTCTGGGTCGTAAGCCAAATCCAGTTTTTGTAACTCGGTAACTGGTCAATATTTGTAGGTAGTATTTGATTAAAACTTTCATAATCTTTTTCTATTTTTTCAATTAAAATAATCTTAAACTAACCCAAATCATGGTCAACCTATGCCTTTTGATGTAAGCAATACGGAAAGCAACAAGGTACAGATTAAGTATATATAGGTACTATAGGTATAATATTGTTACATTGCATGATCTATTCATAAGTAGTTGTATAACGCTAGATAATGTTCATTAGAGAGCGCATCATTCGCCAACAAACTGTACTATACAAGTATACAGTTTGGCGAAACATATGTACTAATTAATCTTAGGTTAATTTTTATTGAGTTATTGAGTTAAAATAAGTTAAATACACATTGCGTACGATGATCACATTGTAGGTCAATATTTTTTTTTACTTACCATCTGAAAAACAAAAAATAAATAAGTAGGTAGAGGTAATTAATGATTTACATACATAATTCCACCTATTATGTGTCATGCTTAGTTCTCTTGCACCGTAACACTGAAAACACTGTATTTTAATTTTCGCAGGAATTTTTATTTAACAGCCATGTACGTCCACTGCGCTCCGCTGGACATTGGACATAGGCCTTCAACAAGGAGCAATCTTTAGCATACTGCAACCAACCACTCTTAGCGACCATATAGGCCTATTTCGAGAAATAGGCCCCAGTACAAGGTTGTCGATTCATCTAGTTTGTGGATGTCTGACGCTTTTCTATATAATATGTGATTGCCAAACAGGACTCTTCTAGGTTTTTAGGAGTAATAGGTATACATGGAAAAATATGTCATTGTTTAGTTTACATGTACCAAACACGTAAGGCAACATACGACCCAGTTTCTTTTGGTGACGTGACCGCCCCAGTAAACCAGTGCAGTTTGATTTTCGCGATACCTAAATTAAAAAAGACCAACCTCACCAGTGTTTAAAACCGGAACTTTTAATGGAATTTTAAACATCGTATTGTTTTCGAATGTACTCATTTGAAAACTTGTGAAAAATAGCCTAAGAGATTATTCTAAGCAACTATATCGTCATTTTGTGTTTCGTCATCAGTTAACACAATGCATAGGGTTGTTTAAAAATAGCTATCATATAGACTTATTATACAAGGTGTAACCAAAATAGGAAAAATTTGTAGAAAAATAAAATTATGCAAAATTTTTATGTCATTTGTATACCTATGTCTGGTTAGCCAAGATCGCCCTAGTCGGCTGACTTGGGCGATCTACTCCTTAAAAAAAATAGTAGCGTCAAAAACATTTCCTTCCTAATCAGAAAACAATACCGTATCAGATCAAAAAAATACCATAACGAAGGTTGAGGTTTATTTCTGTAACCCTAATCATAATTGCATGAGCCTTGTGAAACTTTTACAGTACAATAAAATCTACAATAAAATACTATAAAATCGCACAACAAAATACCGACACTATCTCAAATTGATATTAACAGTTTTACATTAAGTAACCTCCATCACAGCAGGTCTCAGTGAGGGGTATATCAATTCGGCATTTAGCACGTCATTGTAAAACACCTTTATTTTTTTAAGTCGTTAATTAGGATGCGCAGGAGTGCCCCGCGGCGGGGAAGATTTGAATTTGGAACATAATGGGAACCGCGAGTCATATCGTTGGCAATCGATACGTTGATTTAGTAATAACGTTATATCGTTAACGGATTTTAATTAAATGTGACCTAATATATTTGGGAAACCAGTCAGCAATAATATAAAACGTAATATGAATATTGGACACCTTAAACTGACCCACCCTAAACCAATGATGGATCACTTAGTTACTTTTTTTATGACAAAATTGGCAAACGAGCTGACGGATTGCCTGATGGTAAGCAATTACCGTCGCCCATGGGCACCCGCAACAACAGGGGAGTTACAAGCGCGTTGCCGACCTTTAAGGGGGGTTGGAGCTCTGGGAATCTTACCATCAGGAACACAGCACTACATACCTGAAAGGTAGCAGGGCTATTATGGCTGTGGTCTTCTGTAAGGAGGAGGTACTTCCCCAGTTGGGCTTCTCCGGACTCAAGCGTGATGGTACTTCGCTGTGCCCTACCTCTCATACTAAAAGAATAATCGTTAAACTCTAGCGAAAAGTTTAAAATGTGACTAGAGCTAAATGAGGAGGCGCAGCGAGAAATTTATTTTTTAACAACCAATAGAAACATGGATATTTCAATCGAAAGAAAAATAAAAAAAAATGACTTGAAGCGGGACTCGATTTTTTTTTTCTTCCGATTGTTTATTTTTGAACAATCAATAGGAACCGAAGTTCGAAGTTTTTAAAAAATAAATTCCAGCTAGCAGACGTTTCTGCATAATAAAAAACAACAATAGAAACATAACATATTATTTATCGAGGCTAGGGAAATGTGGTAATTATATTGGCTGTTAACAAACACATCCCTCGCAACACATCCTCGTGGAAACGTAGCCTAATTGGTTTGGTTTTCGATTAGTGACATACTGTATAGTTTAGTTTGTAAGATTTGTAATGACCATACAATAAACATAGAAACGAAACTAGATATATGAGAGGTAGGGCACAGCGATGACCATCACGCTTGAATCTGGGGCAGCCCAACTGGGGAAGTACCTCCTCCTTACAGAAGACCACAGCCATAATAGCACTGCTACCTTTTAGGTATGTAGTGTTGTGTTCCTGATGGTGAGTAAGGTTCCCAGAGCTCCAACCCCCCTTAAAGGCCGGCAACGCGCTTGTGACCCCTCTGGTGTTGCAGGTGCCCATGGGCGACGGTAATTGCTTACCACCAGGCAATCCCTCTGCTCGTTTGCCACTTATGTCATAAAAAAAAAATTGAAACCATGGGGTCTTAAGATGCATTTATACTCGAGTAGATTTTATTAAAATGTTAATTACGAGTGAATCAACTATTTCTTGTTGTTATTCTGCCAGGACAGCCAGGGGACAACTGGAGCATAGTTTGTTAGAATAAATGTAGCACTGCGTTCTAATAACACGCTCTGTAGGTGACCCGTTATGGAATGGACATAATTCAAGCTTCTACAAATATGGCGTAAAACTTTTAAGAGTGACCTAGGGTTACGTAACCATGACAACGAGGGACATAAGGGCCAATTTAATTACATTAATTGAGGAAAATGATGTATCCTCAGATACTGCCAGGTTCGACTATCTGTTGCAAATTTTGCACCGTTTCTCAGTAAAATTAATAAGTTCACCTAAGATTATCAATAAGTCACAGTTTTATGACGATTATCTTGCCAAGTAATACAATTCACTCTGGACTTTGATAGCTGACTGAGATTATTATTTTATGTTGAAGTACAATCAAGGTCAAAAATATCAATACAACGAGTGCGAAAATATTTATTGATTTATGTTGTTTACGACAGGTTTGGTCTAGTGGGTAGTGACCCTGCCTATGAAGCCGATGGTCCTGGGTTCAAATCCCAGTTAGAGCATTATCTGTATGATGAACACAGATATTTGTTGGGTGTTTCCTATGTATTTAAGTATTTGTATATTATATATATATATCGTTGGCTGAGTACCCACAACACAAGCCTTCTTGAGCTTACCGAGACGCTCAGTCACGTCTCAGCTCAAAAGCTCAGTCAGATAAATATTATAATAATATACATACATATTACATAGAAAACACCCATTACTCACGAAAAAATATCTGTACTCATCACACAATTACGTGCTCTTACTGGTATTTGAACCCAAGACCGTCGGCTTCATAGGCAGGTTTCGTATATTTTGATCTGTTGTTACATTTCGTCAAGAACAATTCGAATCGTGACTAAAACAGACAATTCTAGACATTTCACGTAAATCAAATATTAGCCAATATAGCGGCATTTAACATAAAATGATTCATCTCCAACGCGGCATATACAAACGGCCCTAAACCACCCAAACATCACACTCTGGCATTCCATATTAGTCCTTATTCTCAAGACTGAAGACTCATTTAGACGGCACAACTTTATCTCGCCCTAGATGCACTCGCCTATGACTACTCTTCCGTTCCAGTGACTCGTGCCCTTTACGTATTGATTAGTTCATTCATTGAATGATAACTTTCATTCGGGTGTGAACTATAATTATTGTTGTTAATTATATGCTATGCTCGGAGTATCTCAAATCAGAAATGAGCTGACCGGTAGAACAACCAAAGTAGCCGACGTAGCTCGCAGGTTTGCAGTGTTGAAGTGGCAATGGGCAGGCCACGTAGCCGGAGAGGTTTCCCTTGTTTACGCATCATTTGTTTTGACATAATTTTAAACCGCATAGTGCGTATGCGGTCATAATTGTATGGGTATATGCAGAAACTGATCTCGCATAATTATTTTTCTTCGAATTCTATTACGTAGAACTAAACTAAGCCGAATGGTCGCTACGCAATTTGGAAAGCCCGAATGGTGTTATTACGATTTTTTCCCCAAGAGTGCGTTTCTGTTGTGATCGCAGTTCTAACCTAACCTAATCCCCCGTGTTTTTCTGTCGTGGTCACAGTTTTAACCTAACCTAACCCAATTTCGGACATTCGTCATCAGTAATAGTATGCCAATATATTTTCGGACCAAGTAGTATTCCGCTAATAAAGAATTAGGCTAAATAAAAAATCGGCCACATTAACATTCGGCGTAAATAAATTATGACAAAACTTGGTATACGTGCTAAGATTCGGACAAAAAAAATGCCAAATAAAGGGTACCCAGCCCGGAGTCAATGGCAGTTGGAAGAAAAGTCTTAGAGTGGCGACCAAGTATACGAAAGCGCAGTGGACGTCCACAATATTGATGGACCAATGACGGTCGCTGGTAGTAGCTGCAGTGTGCTGAAGATCGCTCCCAGTGGCGGCCTATAGGGAGGCCAATAATCAGCAGTGGACGTCAGTGGCTGATGGATAGATAGATATATATGCTATACTTATCCGCGTGGTTGATTTACATATTCATACCGAATTACAGCTTTTTATATACAAGACCAGCGTTTGATCTCATTCACTCCTAATGGTAAGTGTCGACGAAGTCGAGGGTGTAGCACGCTGGTTCAGTAACTATGTCTTGCCTAGAAAAGACCCAAATTATATATTTTTCCGGGAATACCGACGAAGGGAGCGAATTCCATTCCTTAGCAGTCCGCATAAGGAAGCTAGGACTAACGGTCACTGAGCATATGTTGACTACAAAACCCTAAATAAAGGTTGGGTCTACCTACACTAAAGTAAAACAAAATGCCTAGTTATGAAAACAAATTGATTTATTCCTAGTTGGAACTATAGAATAGAATAAAATAGATTTTTTTTATTTAACACCACATTAAGAAAATGTTTACAGGCAATACTACAAAACATTACAAGCCATAAAACTTAAATAGGCACAATATGTTTACATGTAGAAATAATATAATTTCATTTCATTTATTCATTGCTTATAATACATGCTTCTTAATATCTAACATAAATATATTACATTTTAAAAAACATATACTTAAGGCCCTGAGGGGCATTGCAACGCTAGCTGCGGACAGCGGCAGACTGACATGTTGTTTATTTATTGTTGTACTTGGTGTAACTATTATTACTAATAATGTATCGTATTAATGTATAGTGAACGTCGATAGGTAGTAGGTTAGGTTAGGTTGTCCGAAAGGGTCCATATTTTTTTTTTTTTTTATGACATAGGCGGCAAACGAGCAGACGGATTGCCTGATGGTAAGCAATTACCGTCGCCCATGGGCACCCGCAACACCAGGGGAGTCACAAGCGCGTTGCCGGCCTTTAAGGGGGGTTGGAGCTCTGGGAACCTTACTCACCATCAGGAACACAACACTACATACCTGAAAGGTAGCAGTGCTATTATGGCTGTGGTCTTCTGTAAGGAGGAGGTACTTCCCCAGTTGGGCTGCCCCAGATTCAAGCGTGATGGTCATCGCTGTGCCCTACCTACCTCTCATTGTTGGAGGTAGTTTAAGGACATACCCGGGTCCAAAATGTATAATGTATAAGAATAATCCATAATGTATAAGATAAGATAGTGAAGGTTAAGATTAGGATAAATAGTTGCTATTAACGTCACAGTCGCCGTCAGATGAATTAGCGCTGTGGTGGTCACAAATATCTGAACAACGCCTCTATTGTCAAGGCGTTAAAGTGCATTTTTCGACATTTGTGACCACCTCTATGATGGAAACTGTACGTGTAAAAACATTTTTTTTTTAATCTGTCGATCCATTTAGCGCTGCAAAAGTCCCACAAACACAAAGCAAACACGACATTGTACAGTCAATGGAAAAAGCAATTACCGACCGCCATCCATCATCGCCATACCTAATGATCGAACCGCGGTAGCCACTATTAATCAACTGGTAATTAACATGCTCTCAATTAAACAAGATCTATAAAGATTATATGCAAATCTGCACTTTCGTCTCAAGTATCAATATTGCATGCCGAATTGTAAGGAGTGATATTAGAATTTGAATCTTAAAGCTCAGTTTTAAAGTCGATATTTGAATGTAGTACACTGCGATAAGATATCACTGCAAGTATATATAGATTCATAAAACAATATGTTTGATAACACCTCGGAGCCATCTTCGGTTTCGGCAGTTTATCTCTTTCACACCTGCTCGTTTGGTATGTAACTTAGTCGACGAGGTATTTTAAGAAACTTATTTTTACTGATTGGTTAGGTTACGAACCTTTGTCTATAAAACCATGTCGACTCCGCTAGACCTTAACGTACAACGTAAACAGTTAAAACTTGTGTGCAAACTTTTGTATGTTTTTTTCTACATTTTTTTTTTCACGTCTAGTAACAAACCAAACAATATATGAATGCAATTATTATTTCAAGATGAATGCTCGCGATTGAACCTTCAGATAAAGCTGTAATGTGTGCTGATCTAAAATTACAAAAGTTCGTCAAAATATTAAAATGATCAGATATACATATGTATAAAAACTATATAATAGGCTAGTATTTTTTAGTCAGTATATTTGTTTGCTGTTATTATAAAATATTTTAGCAGTAATTATTAAGTAGATTAATATTTAGTAAAAAGGCATTCGTTCTACATCGACTGGACTAAAACGAGCCACTTTTTAGCAATAAACCTTCTCAAATAAATAAGAAACGCTTCTCTTAATATTTATTCATCGGAGCCGATTGAGTTGTGTTGGGGTATTAATCGAGTTGTGTTGAGAATTATTGGTTACCTCTGCCGGCAGAAAAGTAATTATTTCACGAACATGATGATCAAAAAATATCTTTTGATAGTTATGATAATTTAGGGCTAACCTTAGAGACTACCACGAACATCGATGTTCGAAAATATCGGGCATCATTTTCTTTTACTCCAATTAAGGTGTATTAGAGTGACAGAGACATTCGTTCTCGGTACACCTTCTTGACTCACCGGGGATGGGATGGCTCGTGGTATTATCTTACTCAGAACGTCTACCATGGTTGACATTTTATCGTCTATCTCGCTATCCGTCACTTTCGCACTCACTTACTTGTTAGAGCGTGACAGATATTGTGACAAGTGATAAAAACCCGACCAAACTAGGCTAGCAATCTCGCTATAAGGAATAAGCTATGACATCGATGCCAGCGGTCAGTTTTCGATGCTTGCTATCAAGTTGGCAGCAATGCTAGTATGAGGTAAGAGTCTTCTCGCTTTAATGAGGGTTTCGTCGGATTCAGTTGAAACACAAAATGGCGACGAAGTCGTCTTGAGAATATATTATAGCTCATTATGCAGTGATCTAACACAGAATTGTGCAGCTAAGAAGAATTTATTTCATAACGCGTTTCAACCCAATTTTGTTCATCACCCGGCAGTCCCGGGGTCACGGCCGCCACTTGGCTTTCTGTAAACCTCCGCCGCCGAAGAACGTCATGCTCTAAGAGCAAACTTGATTAATCTATTTGTTACTTGACTTTACACTGGCGTTTACATACTCCTAAACCCCACCATACAACTATAATCCTACTCAAATTTGTTCTTTATAATGTAGGAAATAAAGTATAATCTCTATTATCAAAATAAAAGGAAACAAACAAAAAATTCAACTAAGTTCCAATTTAAAAAAAATCAAATATCTTTAAAGTGATTAAGTACTACATGTAGGCTCGTGAGCCAGGAGAATATTGGTGGATGCCATATTTTAAAAGAAGAAGAAGGGTATTTTTGCGATCGCGTTTTTCACAAGATGATGGCAGCACAAAGAGAAAGAGGCGACAAAGGGAAAATCCTACGGACGGGCAGCAGCGTCCGTCGAAACCCTGCCAAGCGTGGTGACTATGGCAACTACCCCCAAGATGATACAAGTCATATTTGTGGGAGGCCTATGTCCAGCAGTAGATTGCATACGGCTGAAATGTATGTAAAAATGTATGATGTATGACAGCACCATGGCGAGACGGCTAGCTGTCATCCACCAATTATGTTTAATCATAATATTTCCACCAATTTAGTTTGATCATAACCATCATTGCTAAATAAAGATGAAATTTCGTACGGAAATAGTTTGTGGCACGGGGAATATTTTTTATTCCTGAAAAAACCTTTAAGGCGAGAAATTGGGTGGAATTCACTATGTAAGACTGATAATTGACGAATCACCTGTATATGTGTCATTAAAATTTTGCTATAAAGTGCTGTGTAGGCGTCTTTTATTAATACTTAAACCCGTAGTTTTATATATACGTATAGTATAATCGGCCATATTGTTTACATTCCACTTTTGCCTGGTATAATGAGTTTAATAGTACCAGCCACTGAATATACAGAGACTTCGTTTCCATCGCAAAATTATTCCCAAAAATTACCCCAATTCTGGCAATTACCCCCTACCCCCTTCCTCGGCCTAAATAATCCAATCCCCGTTTCTTAAAAAAAAGTTG
Source organism: Grapholita molesta (assembly GCA_022674325.2). NCBI lineage: Eukaryota > Metazoa > Arthropoda > Insecta > Lepidoptera > Tortricidae > Grapholita > Grapholita molesta. Next base: position 2,966,959 of record CP053127.2, read on the forward strand.
TGATTGGTCCATCAAAGTTTTGACTGCCTAAATTAAAATGACATACGTCAACCTCATGCCGTGGTAGAATAGTGGGCGATGTCAAACTAGACTTGAAGAACACTTTTGTGGACTCCGCCTTCTGAGAAACTTTTTGGGGTCATTATGCAAATATGCAGACGTCATTTGTCATCTATTCTTTTTTTTAATTTTGATTTTCAATTTTTTATTGTAGAACATATTTACATAAGATGTCATAAATAAAAATAGTCCTTAAATGTTCTACCAGAAAAGGCATGCAAAACAAATTTTACAGTAATATGTACAAAACTAAAAAGAAATGGAAGAGTAGAAATCTATGTACTTTTTTTTACTGGGTGTTATAAAAAACGTGATACATGATTATCAAACCGACATCACTGTTCATAATTTTGAACATCTTTTACTATCGGGACAAGCTTGTAAAATTAAATAAAAATTTAGTTAGTCAAAAAGTTCAAGTATAAGTTGACGAAAATGTATGAGAGAGTTGTTTTTTTTTTACAGTTTACAAAGTTGACCACATTGTAAAAATTGTTCCATATCATGACCAGATGCCAGCTTGATAATCTTGTGTCACATTTTTTTATAACACCCGATATTAACAAACGCTAAAATATAAAGCATAGTACAATACGTGTATATTCAAAATCGACACACTACGTATGTCTGCTAGATATAGATGCATCTTACATACCTAAATAATATAATTGTAGTGTGATAATGAGAATCTAGGTCGGAGTTATGAATGAGTCCAGCGCAGCTGCTGTTTTCAATGAGCTAACAATAATTAGTGCTATTACTTTGTTAATGTCCAATTAAGTGGAGAGGTTTATGCAAACACAACGCTCTCCGAAAAATCTAATTAATCTCAATGATCGGTGGCCTTCAATAATTTGACCCTTTAAAGTAAATTGAAATACTTTTTACCAGTTAATAAATAATATAATTGAAATATCTATTGGTTAAGGCGTTTAAGTTTATAAGCTTCAGATGGGGGTTCGAATCCTGTCCCGGATGCCGGATATCCTCGTCACTTTTTCTCAAAGCTTCTCGTCTACTTGTCTAAAATTTGGGTTAAAACTGAAATCACCTTATCGTAATATCATACTTAGGCTATTTGCTTCTAAAAGGACCATGACGTCCATTAGCCACGTCATCTACAATTCATCTATTTTTTATTTAAAAAAACTACATTTCTTAATCACAAACAAGCATGTATTGACGAACAGTATCAAATATAAAATAAAAACTGTTTATTTACAATTTATATGGTAGTATGACTACCTATTAAAAACCAAAGCAAATCAAGAAATACAATAAAATATTTTGGGCCTTAATAATACAAACATTATTAGGTATAATTTACTCGTAGATCTAGCAAATGTACCAAGGAGAAGTTTTCAATTTTCTGAATTTAAATATAACTAATGATTAAAACATGGAGAAATCGTACTAAATGCATAATTAATTACAAATTAAACGGGACTTGATCGCGTTAAAACTATAGGTATTTGTTACCTAGATTTTCATCGACGTTTCGACCACCTCGCTCAGTCCGGCCGCGAACATGGAAGTCACAGAACTTCCGAAACGTCGGCTAAAATGTAGGTAACATCAAATTTAGTTTTATGTTTTTAAAGTTTAGTGATTATGTATGAATATCGTTAGATTATATCAGTAAGTGCATAATTATCAGTTGATTTTCCATTTACCAAAATAAAAGATTGAAAACAAATAGAACGGAGAACTGCAGTAAAAGTTTTCACAGAAAATTTTCTGTGTGGAAACTTTTTTTTTATGACAAAGGTGGCAAACGAGCAGACGGATTACCTGATGGTAAGCAATTACCTTCGCCCATGGGCACTCGCAACACCAAGGGAGTCACAAGCGCGTTGCCGACCTATAAGTGGGTTGGAGCTCTGGGAACCTTACTCACCATCAGGAACACAGCACTACATACCTGAAAGGTAGCAGTGCTATTATGGCTGTGGTTTTCTGTAAGGAGGAGGTACTTCCCCAGTTGGGCCGCCCCAGACTCAAGCGTGATGGTCATCGCTGTGCCCTACCTCTCATTGTTGGACGTAGTTTAAGGACATACCCGGGTCCAAAAAATACCTTAAAATCTTACCTTAAAATCCCGTAAAAAATTTCGGAAACTACTGAGAGCTTCGCATTTTTGTAAATGTTCTGTAACTTGTACATTGCTCATTAGATTTTATAAATGAAAATAACAGCTTTACTCACGTTTATTTAGTTACTCGTCCGACATGTTTCGGAGAACATAGGCCTCCATTCAATGCTGAGTGTCGGTTCGCCTGGCCGCTGGCGTCGCGCTGCCCGCGCCGCTCTTGATGTCAAAACCGGTTGCTCATCCTAATTAGCTCTAGCTTGCAAATACTGCATAACACCGTCCATGCATCCACGGCGCTGTCGGACGCGGGTTATCAACGCGTCAAATCCTAACATCCGCTCAGATAAGGCAAGATGAATGGAAAACTGCATTTAGTGCCTGTAATAGTCACTGATAACAAGATCATAAATTATATTAACACTTAAGCTTAGTGATAAGTTAGGACTGACAAGCGACGTCAGGTCTGGCCTAGTAGTGACCCTGCCTATTAAGCCGACGGGTTCAAATCCCAGTAAGGGCATTTATCTGTGTGATGAGCACAGATATATTTTGTTCCTGAGTCATGGGTGTTTTGTATTTGTATGTTTTATATATCTTAGGCCGAGTAACTACAACACAAGCCTTCATGAGCTTACCGTGGGGCTCAGTCAAGCCGTGTAAGAATGGCCTGTATTTATTTATTTATTTTATCTCTGTGATGAGCACATGTATTTTTCCTGAGTGTTTATTTGTTAATTATATATACCGTTGCCTGAGCCCACAACACAAGTCATGTTGAGATTACCGTGTGGCTCAGTCAGTTGCGTAAGGTCCTGTAATATTATTATTCATTTGTTGTGATAAATAGGCAATATTACCAGGGCTAGATCCTATAACAACACTATTTATAAGCATCGCTGATTTTAAAGCTTCTTTACAGCAACAATTCGTAAAAGCCAAACAGAGCCAACTAGCGTTACCCGCCACCAGGGACACATAACTTAAGCGGCGCGGATCAAAAATGGCCGGAGGACGAACCTGATTTACGAGCTGATAGCCCTTGTGTAATGGCCCAAATGTTCTTTATATGGAGAGCATTATATTTCAGTTTACGCCAGTTTATCGTTCCGCCATGGACGCAGTTTGGGTGATTTTCTTGTTTCGATCGACTTGCCCTCAGACTATGGACGCTTTCTAACATCAGGCAATTGAAAGAGAAAGATGTGTGATTATTACGCTGTCAGATACGAGTAGATTAGGTGCTTATCTATGCTATTAATTGTATCGCGTCGGCTAGCCAACGCGAATGGCTCATGATTATGCTCCTCGTTACGGAGTGAAACATGTCGAGCAATATTCGACTTATAAAACGTGAGTTACCCGCTTTTATACAATTAATATGTTTCAATCTCACGATAGTTTTGTGTTTAAAACTTATCTATGCTATTTTAAGCTAATTTATTTCTTAACTAAAAGTGCAAAATAAAGAAAAATGTGCAGGTGTTTCATTTAAGTGCGATACTAAACGATAAAGTTTAATTTACTGTGTTTGTGGGCTTGGTCCTGCTCACTTCACACGAATCACCGTGTGTATTTTATATGCAACTAGCTGACCCGGCGAACTTCGAACCGCCTAAAAACCGGCAAAAGTAGTGATAGCTTTTAATTAGCTAAGACATAAATGATTTTAATTCAATAAACATAATGGCCACAATGGCGACCATTAAATTGAGGTCATATTTATTTTTTGAAATCACGGGATTTTTGACTTTTTAATACTTAATGTCTCAATCAGGGCTGTGACGATTCCAACCAATCCAAAATCATTTTAATCGGTTCAGCCGTTCTCGAGTTATAAGCGGTTGAACAAATCCCACTTTCTTTTATATATATAAAGATAGGTATGTAAATGACGTAAATGTACACCCACACGATGGTCCATACGAATTTAGTAAAAAATGTGCTAAATCGTAACGTCGACATCTCAACTCAATACATTTTTGTATTTTTATTCACATTATTGTTTTTTTTATACAAGACTGACCAGCGTTTGACCTGTCGCACCAGTACCGCTGATGGTACCTAAGTGTCGACGAGGTCGAGGGTGTAGCACGTTGGTTCAATAACAGACTATTCACTCTTGCCTTGAAAATACCCAAATTATATATTTCCGGGAATTCAGACGAAGAGAGCAAATTTCATTGTACATTAAACTTTTTAACACCTTTGCTGCGGCAATTCGTTAAAATAGCAATTACTTGGGATCAAATCGTGCTGCCGTGAACGTGTTACTTATTTACCTGATAAATATCTATACTGAAAGTACCTACAGTTTACATCCATATCGTACAGTCATATCTACTCTAATATACCGCCCGAATTTGTATACAAAGATGCTAGAATTTCTTGTTATATCTATATTTCTCCATTAAGAATCACAAACATTTCCTATTTAATGCTGAAGCTATAAATGGGCGTCGAAGAAGTAAATCATAGTGCTACAAATTTCACAATTGTCGCCGTAACTCGCCGGGCTGCCGAAATGTATCGCCGGAATGGGCAATAAACCTGATTCACGGCTCCAAACAGACAATATTCACTAAACTGAAGAATTGTAGTTTGGTATGAGGAATACAGTTTACTTAGAGTAGTTAGACCTGACTATTGTTCCTGAAATAGACCAAAAACCACCGAACAAGCAGCATTCCTTAGCGTTGATCGTATTACGATCGCCAACCCGCCTGCCAATTATGGCGATTATGGTATTAAACCTCCCATGCTATGGGGGAGGCGTATCAGCACTGTACACCGTGGCTGATATAGTATAGTTAAAAACAGAAGTTAAAAGTGATCAAGAGAATAAATAATGGCGAGTAGACACTTTCAGAAGTCTTTTGTTTTATGCTGCGAAATATATTTTTTGGGGACAAACTGAATAATATCATGAACAGTCGGCAGCAAAAGTAGCTGAGCGGGTGAAGTGTTCAAAATTACCTACAAGCGCTCTTATTCTCTTGACAATAGAGATGTGTTGACCTCATTTTGAACACCTCAAACGCTTAGCCACTTCTGCTGCTGACTGTACTCCTATATATCCTGTACATATTCCCCACTAAGTTAATACATTGTGGGAATCAATGGTAGAAGTCTAGGTAAGGCGGATTCTATTGCAAATTGCAAATATAAATGCAAACTATTGCAAATCAGGCATTTTTGTTAACTATACCATAATTGCTAAATTTATAATTTATTCTGCCAGTACCCTTACCATGCGTTGTGACATTGAGGTTTTCGATAACGAGTATCGAGTATATCTGTGCATCTCGTTTGTACTATTTTAGTGCGAACGATATGCACAGATAGTAAACTCGATACTCGTTATCGAAAACCTTAAAGTCACAACTCATGGTAAGGGCACAGTTTTCTGTAAATACTATAGAGATGGGAGTCAAAATGTTATGAAACCGCCCTTAAAACTAAAATGACAAAGTTATTAAACCTATAACTTTAATTAGCAGTACTAATAAAGTCTGTGAACCCGTTGCCAGGTCACACGATATAATAAAAACAAGATTTCCAGCCTACCGAGTAAACACTTATAACACGACTAATTGGCTGATAACATTATGTTCTCTAATAATTCACACTGCAAAGAAATTACAAGATAAAGATAATAAAATGGTGTACTACAAGAGCTACAACAAAGGACTTGTATCGTGTTTAATGTTTTATCTGTGCTTGGCCGTTTAACTTAAAAACTGACCCTGTTAATGTATTGTTTACTATGGGCCGATAGTAAACATTAACACCGATAGATATATGTAGGATATACCGACAGGTATAGGTGAAAAACTTAGCTAAACCACCTGGCCAATGTTTTGACCACCGGTTTGGCCTAGTGGGTAGTGAACCTGCCTATGAAGCCGAAGGTCCTGGGTTCGATTCCCAGTCAGGGCATTTATTTGTGTGATGAGCACAGATATTTTTTCCTGAGTCATGGGTGTTTCTATGTATTTAAGTATTTATATGTATCTATCTATTATATATATCGTCGTCTAGTACCTACAACACAAGCCTTACTGAGCTTACCGTAGGACTAGGTCGATTTGTGTAAGATTGTCCCGAAACATTTATTTATTATTATTATTTATTTATTTAATGTAGTAGTAAAGTGTGTACACGCATGTCGGCGTTCTGTTCAAATTGTGATGTAAGTGCCATATTTATTCTCTACATAACTACATTGACATTGTCTTTTAGTTAAGATTTCACCTATATTTAACACATATTTAAAATAGATTATCGCCTATGTTCATCAGGGATAATCTAGGATTCTAATGGTGAAAGAATTTTCAAAATTGGGCCAGTAATTTCAGATCATAATGCAAAGAAAAAGCATACTTTAATACTTTTTTTTCTGTTTACTTATAATAGTAGTGTAGGTTTATTTTTAAGTGTATCATAATACAGTTATTACAAGGAAAAACTACTATTATTTCTAAATCTACACTTACTACGAGAACATAATATTAGCGGATTTTACAAAAAGATCTTTAAAAAAAAACTTAATAGTGCACTTAAGAACCCAATATCTCCGACAAGGGAAAATTATATATATTATCAGCAAGAAACAAAGCGGGGCTGATTTTCAAAACAGTACGTAAATCATCTAATCACAAAACACACGATGATACGTAGGTAGCTCTATCAGAAAACATATGAACAGTTTAATAAATAAAAGACCAGACAAAACAGAGCTGAACAAAGTAATAATATATGTAAGTACATACATGCATCTGTCACGTGATAGGTGCATGTGTTGACACGAAATATACATGCATTTAATATAATGGCCGAAAAGGCCAAGGTGGGGGCACAAATACACATTGCCGAGACGACGGCAAAGAATACAATTTTATCCCACTCAGCGAAATCTGTGAGGGCCTGGCGCTCTGAGTCTCTTTAAGTACCTTTTAAAGAGACTCAGAGATACCTCAGGAGACCGAAGTTACCTCGCTCAGCGTATCAGCCTCACGATTCGACGAGGAAATGCTGCCAGCGTTTTCTGTACCATGCCGCAAGGGCCTTAATTAGATTTATTAGTTATTAGTTATTTTTGTAGATATTTAGTTGCTTATAAATAAAACATATCAGTTCATTGAATAAATAAATAAATCTTTTTTTGCTTGTTTACTTATAATAGTACTGTAGGTTTATTTTTAAGCGCGCCGTAATACAGTTATTACAAGGAAAAACTATTATTTTCTAAATCTACACTTCTGAGCCGAGAACATTATATTAGCTGATTTTAGATATTAGATCTTTTCTTAAAACTTTACAGTGCACTTAAGAACGTAACACAAAAATAAATAAAAATTACCTTCGGTTCTAGCCCAATATCTTCGACAAAATGAGTTAAATAGATGATTTACTTTTATAATTTCTAATCTGCGCCGTAAATATTTAATAAAACTTTATGGCAAATCTCTAGCGTTCAAAAACAATGTACATACAATCCCATATTTCTTTGTATACACAGAGCATTTGCAGGCATGTAATGCTGTTAATATATCCCATATTTCTTAACAATTTAGCAATTTTTCTTCGAAACGTTATCAACTATCAGAATTAGGTACAAACATGTCGCTGGTATGTACTCCAAGCGAATTCAATAACAAGTACATGGAATAATTAGGCAACGCTCGGCAAAGCAAAACACGATAAGACGTCATATCTATTATTATAACGACCAAAACAAGCGCGGGTCAGAAGTTTTGAGATAAAAAATCTGTTTTAATTTGTGCCGATGTTCGACTATAATAGGACTATAATAGGAGATGATAGCGCGAGTCGTGAAAATAGAGCGCTTGAGGTTTGACATACTAAATAAGGACAGATTTTTCAATCGTCAGATAAGCCTTATTCGGTGAATAACTCTATGAATATCTGTCAGATATCTGCTTATCTAACAATTGAAAAATCGGCCCTAAATAGGTGAAAAACTTAACTCCCAAGTGTATAACGACGTCCATGGCTCTCGTGTATGAAAGAAAGAAACACAACGCTCTTTAGAAGTGGAGTTTTAGAACAATTCCAACGTAGTTAGTTGTTATACAAGAGGGCAAAGTTAGTAATTACCATCTGGTGCTACTATTGAGACCCGAGCTAGCGAAAGATTCCAAAATTTGGAATACTAACCTCGGAAAGAACCGTTTTGTTCTTTAAAAACAGACAGCAAAGTTTCATTTTATTCCAAGGTAGTTGTAATAAGCATGTATTTATATTTTTGTGTATATTTTGAAAACAAAATAACTATACATATAATATTTTTTGAAACTTTTGATTACTAATTTTGTTATTTCTAAATTAGAATAAAGGACACAATTCAGATAAGAAAGCATATCGAACGTTTTGTTAACTTCGTTCTTAGCAGTCAGATTTGGACTTTTAAGTAATTAATAATTATTTTTATTTTTCCTTTGGCAGAATTTTTTTGTAATTGTTGGATATGTTTTCTTAAAGAATAACGCATTTTATGTAATTTGTATAAGATATCTTTTGTAATACTGTTTTGAAAAAATAAGTCCCGCCGAGTTTCTTGCCGGTCATAAAAGTCAAAATACTTCTCGGGTCAGAGGTGTAGGGTTAGAACCGGTGTAGTTTTTATTTTTCTCTTTTACTTTGTATACTCGACGTGTAAAAGTGCCCTTGTGGCCTACTTACTGAATAAACGTTTGAGTTTGAGTTTGAGTTTGAGTTATATTTCATAGTGATTTTTGGATGTTAGCTCGTTGGATGTTCTTTTATTTTATTTTATGTTTACGAATGATAAATGTCGGATACCAATAATTTTGAATACATTTTTAAAGTTTTAGAATTAATATTTTCCTCGCGGTAGTGAGGTGAAAAATTATGTGTTTCACTCCGTAGTAAAATGTGTCCCCCTCTCGTTCTTTCAAACCTTCCTAATGCTCAAGATTCCACTCTTTGAACCACACTCTATTTTGGAATCTTTCGCTAGCTCGGGTTTCGGTAGCTCTAGCACGAAAAGGTAAATACTGACTTTGCTCCCTAGTATAACAAATAACTATTTATCATCGCACTGTAATAGTACTCACTATAACACATCGACTTCACAGTAGTCGACTAATACAGCCAAGACACTGATATGAAGGTTATCAAAAAACGGAGTAATAAATTAAAGAACATTTTTTTTTTCAAGTAACCGCCACTGATAATTGTTTATTGAAAATTAATATCTCCTCCGACGCAATTAAAGCTGGGTCGTTCGTAGATCGTATTGAGGTCGAACCAAGGAGATAAAATTCAATTCTTTGGACACAAATATGTACCGTAATGTATGTTATATTTATATTTGATGTTCTTAGTGCAAAGGTTGTCTATAGTAATCTAGTGGAAATACTGCAAGCATCATGGGCACATTTGCCCCGGGAGAGGACATTGCATGGCGTCGTTTTAAAAACTTCCAATGAATGTAAGAGTCAAGTATTTCAACTGAATTTTAAAGCAGTTATCCTCATAAAATTGTCTTCGGTTGCCGCGATAATAGGCGAGATGAATGATTTTTAATTATAGTATCAATCGATTTGTTTCGTTGTGGGGATCAAATATCTGTATGGGACCTATGGCGTAAAAGCTACCCAAAAGTCAGTAATGAGAGTCAAAGTCTTACTTGCACTACCCGCTCGAAACGCTCCCTACAAAATGATACTCAACGGTGACGTCACGGCTACGTTGTCGCCCTCTTTAAAGTATGGGAAAGTTATGTTTTTGCTATTTTGACCGTGAAATATTGCGTTTATGTATATAGTTGTCATAAAATTTTATGTTTAATTTATTTTATAATTAATAACTTTATTTTTTTTAATTTTGCATTTTGAAAAATCTAAAAATTTTGAAATTTTGAGGTCTCGTATCTTTGGATCATTTGAATCGATTCTTCCAATTTTCACTGTTTTAAGATACATTGCACATTTTCTATCCATTTAATTAGAAATCGTAGCAAATTTCAACATGTGTCATCATCCCAATTGCTAATGAAATAAAACAACTGAAACGGATTAAATCGCGTATAAAGCAACAGAACCGTCCGGACGTCGGGTAGTTCGAGTCCATCCAATGAGCACGAACGCTGGTTCGAAATCCGTTTAAGTTATCCTCAACAAATTGAAATAAAATTTAGCACACTTATGTAATAATTTTAGTCAAACTAGAAGGGCATTTGAAAGGTAACATGATAATTGAAATAAAGGAACTCCATAATTAACTTGAAAACACTATTATAATTGACATATTGAGGTCCCAGTTCCCATAAGCTTATTTTAGAAATCGCGAAGCTGCTTGACGTAACCGGTGAACGAAGAGCTGGCGGCTTCTTCGCACAACGTATAAAAAATACGTATAAATATCAGCATTGAGATACAACGTGGAAATGCCGCCAGCATCCTTGGTACAATGCCTCAAGGGTAGTTTTTAGATTTGTACAGTTATTGTTTATCTGCACTTTATTTTAAAATAAAGCTTTTAAACTGGTTTAATGTTTTGGTATTAATCGAACTACATTTAGTTGAATTGTTTAATATAGCACGTCATCCATAGGCCATAATGTAGTTCATTTAATATTAAGATAACAGAAAGCAAGATAACAGTAATAAGAAAGTTACTAAACTTATAATGACTTGAAGTATGTAATGAGAGTCATTACAAACATCATGTAATTAAAGCGCTAATGGGTGAGCTAAAGTGTTCTTATAATTGTTTGTAATATGTTTAGGTATATTTAAACAAATCCTCATATTCTTTGGAAACGTCACCTGTAAGGAGGACTCCATGGGACGGTTGCAGTAGTGCAAGGATGTTCGCGGTACCGGGCCAACATGTTGGCGCAACTAAGAGTATTTTTATAAATAAAATATACGTTTCAATTATTTATTCGTGTTTTATAGTTATTCGGAAATCTTATTATTATTATTTTTTACGAGTACAACGTTCGGTGCAGATACAGACAGCCAAAAACAATAAACTTATATAAATGGCTTGGCATTGTTATCCTTCAAAGAAAGTGATAAGATTAACTAAATAGACAATGCATATTTCCGCTCTCTTTCGCACTCGGCTCATAATTGAGACAAAGAATATTAGAAAGCGGCTTTGGGTAAACCCCAGAAGCCCTACAACGAAAAATGTAGTTCGAACATTTCGGGCATCTTTTTCTTTTACTCCTTAATTCGTAATTAGAGTGTGTGAGAGAGAGAGACAATCGACCGAAATTTGCGTATTTCGATTAGGTATAGAATTAAGGAATGTGAAGTAACTAAACAATTAGACGTGCAAATTAAGTAATGAGCACAAATAACTCTGTACTGATACAAGCTTCTAATGATGATCTGTCCTGATCTGGTACCGCGATCGTCAATGTTCGTATATTTCGAGTATATTTCTCTTTCACTCCAACAAAGGCGTCATGAGAGTGATAAAGACACCCGTCTGAAATTTATATAAAAACTAATATCGTTTTTTGCGGCAGCACCGCCATTGTACTGATATTATAATTATAATAGGAAAAGTTTGTGAGTATGTTACTTCATTCAAACATTACTGATAGATAGAGAGATTTACTGTTATTTTTAATAATGTAGCTTATATATCAGTTGTTGGTTGTTTTATCACACTTGCTTATAATTATAAAACATCTTATTCCACGCCTATAGCAGGGGGTTAATTTTATTATACTGCACATTTAGTTTTAATTCTGTCACAAAATTGTATGAAGCCAGCAGACTTAAGTTCTATTCTTCAAATCTTCGGTATATCTAAGTTAAGCTAATATTTGTTTAAAATCGAGCTGTACGAGTATTACTTTAAAAAATATCAAGTTTACTGCTACATTTTTGTTGCTCATGTTTAAAAGTACAATTAAATAATATGTTTTCATTTTTTTTTCTATCCTGGCTGAATGCCGACTGGGGTTAATGCCTTCCACAACTATAAAAAATGTGTAAATCAAGGCACGCTTTCAAATTTTGATATTATTTAAAGGCTCGTTAACAATTTTGGCCATACGTCCATACTGTACAGTGTTAAAATACTATTATGATTCTGACAAGGACTGAATCTAGTTAACATGAGAAACCTGTGTTGCTCTACGTTATATTTTAACAATACTTGTGTCTCTATCAGTGATAATAAGACCAACGATTCGCAACTATTATGTTAAATTAATTTAATGTTAAAACGATTGGCAAAACCCACTTAAAGTAGTTCAGTGAAGTACTCAAAGCGGTGACGAATCGGACGCGGTGAGGGGGGCAAAGAGCGTGCCCGCCCGCAACCCACTCCCCTCTCGGACCCTGCGCGGGCGCTATACGTACGGCGCGCGCCACGATCTAGAGCTAAGCTTACGCTCACTCCGCTCCGCGCCACCATAGCGCTCGCACGCGTGCCGGGTAGCGCTCCCGTTGTAACATTACAGTTATTCAGTGTCTGTGTAACGTATTTCCTGCTCGTTGACTGTCGTTACCCCGCTACGTACTACGTGTCTGGGACAAGCCTCCTACCAATAGCTCGATGCCGGTCCCGCTCAAACGGACGCCCCGGTTGAAAGTTTGAGGTGGGCAGTAGTGCCCTTATTGTGATCGCAAACCATAAACGATCTTCACAGCACAGACTCGACTTGAACAGACCTCAGCAACCCGTGAAGCACCAAAATCAACACGCCAAAAATCCACCATGTCGCTGCTGCATGTGAATATCACGACGCTGTAGAAGAAAATATTGCTGGGCTACGTATACAGGCCTGCATCAATTAACATCGGCCCAAAGCAACTACATTTGGCAATAAACGAGCTTCTCCATTTGGGAACAGAACTACTTTTGCTAGTTGCTTGTAATTATGCAACGAAGACAGGTCATCGTGTAATTACGACCACATTGTGACCAAGTTTCTTCAGCGTGTGCCAGCAATTCACTAATTAATATTATGAATCGTGGCTTTTGTGCCTATTTCAACATCTTTTGTATGATACTGAATTTTGGCAATCTTGTGTCAAACTGCAACCTTCTATAAAGCAGTGACTTGAGTTGTTTTTGTAACCAGTACTGACGATTCAAGGCCGAGATGTTCTTCTTCCTTCGGCATAAGTATCTGTTGCCATTAATCATTGCACTATTTGCACTCTATCATTCCGTTCCTCTTTCAATGTCGAATCTGTGTCGGAAATGTTCTAATCCTTGGGTAGAATAACTAGGATATTCTGAATTCGCAATTCTTGGTGTCAATATGGTCGTTCTTGTACATCATCGTTTTAAATTGCTATTCAAATTAATAATAATAGCATAAATGGTTTGCTCTAGGTCCCACAATTTTTGAATTTTTTCTAAGCTTTAAAAACAAATCTCTTGTCGAAATGTGAATGGTGTCAGAACGAATACTAAAATACTCGTCTTTCGTTATTTCATAGTTTGTTGAAATTCTTTATGTTCTCCAAATCTAATACTTAAATAATACTTCTGCTGCTGACTGTACCTACTCTCGAAGAAAATAGTGTTATGAAAAAAATACAAAAAAAGGCAAAATAAAAAAAAATGATAACACGAAGCATAGTAAGAAAAACTAATTGGTGTAATTATCGTCATGAATAATACACACAAGTAAAGTATAGTACAAATCCTTGCTAGTTGCTCCTACCCAGCAGAAATGATATCAACTACTTCGGAAATACAAGGCCATTGCCACGACTTGTTTAGTCCATAATTATGTCTGATCAAGGTGTATCAATTTTCTATCTTGTCGTTTCTTATGAAATTATTCTACTTACCATTGTTCTACCGAAGCCTGTATATCTAAACACAATGTCGAATGCTGTAGTGTGGTCGTCTTTGTAAAGGTCATCTCTTCTCTTATCATGAAGTCTGAACTAATGGCCTGTGTCTCATCTTCTCATCTTTTCATTTTAATTATTATCGCCACTAAATTCAAGTAATTTCTGAATTTAGTAACTGACCTATCTTCCCTTTCGTAATGTTACTACTGATCAGTCTTCTCCACTTTTATTCGTTTCCCTTACAATTTTTAAAGCCCTGCAACAGCGTTACTTACATGAGTTCGGTCTGGTTATTCCAATTAATTGTTCTTTAAACCTAGGCTTTGCCAGTTATCAGATTTTCATTTCCTTCAGCAATTTTAGTCGATCTGTAATTGCTCTTCTTTTCAGAATATGATATAATTGGAAAGTTTCATTTTGTACTAATGGGAATTCAAGGATATAGAGATTATTGGAATAGACACAAGCTGATAGAGATACGGAGTCTAATATTGAATTAATATTTTCTAGTATGAAGGGTGCTACTAGGTGTTTGTTAGTGCAAATGTGGTTTGAAATAAGGAGTTCTTCATATAGTCTTTTGGGATTTATGATAGAGGGGTGAATGGTATTAGATTTGGCGATAAGTATGCTTGCGAGACAATCATTGATTTCGTTTTCTAAGCTAATTACCGATTTTAAGATCTGGGGAGAAATCGTGGACACATCTTCACTAGCCTTTAGATCGAATAACATCTTGTTTGTAGAGTTTAAACAATCGCTTAATCTATCAATATTTTCATGTATTATATGTTCATCGTATGTTATTTTAAAAATAGTTGCATAGAATTTTTTGATAGTAGACGAAGTTATTTGGACTTGTTCGAGCATAAGGTTTAACAAGTTTATTTCACGCTTTCCTAATTGATTTATGCAATGATTATATCGTTTAGTGTTTTTTGCATGGGGTGTACCGATGAGCCACTTTAGGATAGGACTAATACCATCAAGTAGTTCGCGTTTGCTCCGTGAGTTTTTCCTAAATTCATGTTAAGTTCAGCAAGGCGATCGTCGATTTTGTTTAAATTTACTTTAAGAAATGATTTAATTGAAGCTTTATGAGTGAAGTTGGTATATGTTGATAAAACAATTGAAATTTGGTTAATAGACGTATGGGAATTCTTTTGCGATAATCAGGGGTTTAAGATCTTTATTAATTATTAGTTTCCATGATTCGTCACTAAGGAACATAGTTCATTCAATCTAAGATAGTTTTACACTTAAACTTATTCCAGACATCTTGAGCATGTGCGTAGTCTGTATTCTTAACATACCTATGGACCTAATGGAATTGGTTTAGTTCTAGATGTCCGGCTAGGTTTTCCAAACTTTCGGACATAAACTTGAAAGAGTCTGTCTGAAAGTAACTCGTTACTGCAAAAAATACCATGTTTTACATTCGTAATATTTTTTTCGTCTGTTGAACATAATGGGATTGGAGCTTTTTGAAAACAAATCTTACATTGAATTTGATGACATCTTTTGCTATATGCGAGTGTTTATTTTTTTTTTTTTCTCTTTAGTGTAGTACTTCACTCGTACAACTGCATGCTTCCAATGATCACTTGAGTTGGAACTTTACCAAGTTTCTTCAAATTAAATATTTATATTTTTATTAGATGTGTGGAATTTGATACATCATCTCTATTTGTGGATGTGTAAGAAATACCACCACCTTTGCTAGTTTGTCTAACAGTAGGCTTAGGTTGCTCAAAGAACACATCAATGTCCGAGGAATTGTTTAATTTTCGTTTAACAGGCTCATCTGGTATACAAATTTGAATGTCCTTTACATATAATACTGGATAATAAAACTGTTATACGTATAGGCTTGATCATTGAAAGTGTTCGAGGAAGAGCTCTGGAATAAAAAAACATACATTATAAATATTTACTGAGTTGCACGATTTATTTGATCATGAACTTATAATTCCATCTCAATCGGATACGGAATCGGAATCATAAGACTCCATAATTTCATAAGGAAATTTCTAATCAGTCGTTTGAACTCATCTTGTTTTGGAAAATGTTTTTTAAGTCTTGGAGTTGGATTAGTTCTAGGTGTCCAGCTAGGTTTTCCAAACTTTCGGACATAAACTTGAAACAGTCTAGAAAACGTAAGCTTCCTGTCAAAAACTACGAAATGTTTTAGAAAATGAAATATATTGTTCTTAATTCTGGGGAATAATTAATTAATTAATAAAACGTCACTTTCATCAAAGTGTAGCGCGTGAACTATAAAATGAGCATCGTAATTACTTAAAATATATAAAATATTAGTACAAATCGAGGG
Source organism: Grapholita molesta (assembly GCA_022674325.2). Lineage (NCBI taxonomy): Eukaryota > Metazoa > Arthropoda > Insecta > Lepidoptera > Tortricidae > Grapholita > Grapholita molesta. The sequence continues at coordinate 2,983,265 of CP053127.2, forward strand.
GTTTTATACTTGGAGCTGCGAAATGAATGTACCAAATGCTTCAAATTAACCAATACTGCATTCGTAATGTTCAACACAGTCTGAAAGTAACTCGTTACTGCAAATAGAACCATGTTTTACATTCGTAATATTTTTTTCGTCTGTGGAACATAATGGGATGGGAGCTTTTTGAAAACAAACCTTACATTGAATTTGACGACATCTTTTGCTATATGCAAGCTTTTTTTTTCTCTTTAGTGTAGTACTTCACTCGTCATCATCATTGGCCACGACATCTTGACAGATGATTGTTGCAGTGTGCATCTACAGATAACACAGTCAATTGATAGATCCGAGACAACGTCTCTGATGACTTAATAGTCCGATGGCAGCACGACATCTCCTGCCACACTTGTTACAGGTGAAGCGTACAACTGCATCTTCCAATGTTCACTTGGGTCAGAAACTTTACCAAGTTTCTTCAAATCAAAAATTTCTATTTTTATTAGATGTGTGGAATTTGATACATCATCTCTATTTGTGGATGTGTAAGAAATACCACCACCTTTGCTAGTTTGTCTAACAGTAGAAGACATATTTTCGTTTTCTTCGGCTTAGGTTGTTCATAACACTTCAATGTCCGAGAAATTGTTTAATTTTCGTTTAACAGGCTCATCTGATACACAAATTTGACTGTCCTTTACATCTGATACTGGATAATAAAACTGTTAGGTATACGTATAGTCTAGATCATTGATAAGGTTCAAGGGAGAACTCTGAAATAAAAAAAAAACATACATTTTAAATATTTACTGAGTTGCACAATTTATTTATTTGATCATGAACTTATAATTCCGTCTCAATCGGATACGGAATCGGAATCATAAGACTTCATAATTTCATAAGGAAATACACCCTTTCTAATTAGCCGTTTGAAGTCATCTTGTTTTGGAAAAGGTTTTTTTAAATTTTGGAGTTGGTTTAGTTCTAGATTTCCGGCTAGGTTTTCGAAACTTACGGACATACACTTTTTTTTCGAAACTTACGGACATACGCTATGGTTATTTACGGCTAAGAGGTATTTAAATTGATATGTTACTGGCAATATTTTACAAATTTTAAATAACTGTTTGTGGTTGTTTTTACATCTATTTCTTGTTTTTCCATTTACTAGCAATTTCAGAAATCTGATCTGCATCGCTTCTAATTTTTCTAGGTTTGTTTTAAACGTGAGTCCATAGCAATCAAGGCCGTAACTAAGGATGGAATTAACTAGGGACTTATACAAACATTTGAGAGTACTAATAGGAACCTTAAACCTTAAATGATAAAATCTACCTAATAAGATTCTTAACTTACTGCATAAATAATCTATGTGAATGGACCATGAAAAGTTTTCGTCAATTTTCATACCAAGGTACGTAACACAATTGACCCTTTCTATGGGCTTACATTTACAGGTAACCGGATTGTTATTATTGTGAAGGCAATTAAAGCTATGTGTAATAATGGATGGAAAAATACCTTTAGGAATTAAGTACGGAGAATGAATGAGCATTACTTTAGTTTTATCGGCGTTCAGCACTATCCCATTGTCATGAGACCACTTGACGACCGCGTCCACGTCCTCCTGCACGAGCCGACAGGTCTGCGCGAGGTCGGTGCCAGCGCGTAGGGCGCACAGATCATCCGCGAACATGTGCGCGGAGCAGTGGCGCAGGGTGCCGCAGAGGCTGTTCACGTGCATCAGGTAGCAGAGGGGCCCACAGCCCGAGCCCTGCGGCACCCTGCACCGGACCGCCTCCTCGTCACCGAGCCCGGCGCCAACCTTCACTCGGAAAGACCGCGCGGTGAGGTAGTCGCGGAACCATTGGTTCAACGGCCATGCCACCCCGCACTCTTCCATGGCTTTCAAAAGCGTCTCGGTCTCCAGAGTGTCGAACGCTTTCTTAAAATCAAAGAATACCGCGATGACAAATTGCTTATCAGCTAGATAATTATTTACCTCATCCGTAAATTTCGATAATAATGTGTTGGTGCTTTTATGTTTCTGAAATCCATGTTGACAGTGATTCAGTATGGCATTAGTGTGTAGATAACTTCCTATTTGTTCCACTATACATTTTTCAATAACTTTGTCTATACTTGATAATATTGATATAGGCCTGTAATTAGAATACACTTTTCGGTCCCCTTTCTTATGTATTGGGCGTACAATTGCCTGTTTAAGTGTATTTGGAAATTTGTGATGACTGACCGATAAGTTTATTAATTTGGCTATAACTGGACTTACATTATTAACGACGGTTTTTAAATCAGACATGCGTATGAGGTCGCTTCCTGGTGACTTATTACTATTCATTTTGATGATTATACGCCTGACATAGTCACTCGACACAGGTTGCCATCGCATACACATGTCCACCTGTTTAACATAATTATTACGGTCTAACCATTTATCTTTACATATGTGTTTTATTTTATCTATCTCTAACGTAAATGTAGATGCAAATTTATCACAGATCGTTTTTTCAGTACTTTCCTCTATATTAGATAATATTAATGAATCTAATGACTGCTTATCTTTGCCTAACATTATATTTATTTTATCCCATATCTTTTTAATATTTTTATTACAATCTAATATACACTTTTTATCGTATTCGTTTTTACATTTTGAAATAGACTTAGAACACTTATTTCGATATCTTGTGTATTGTAATCGCTTACACATGTTTTTAGGATCATTGCTCCATAATTCGAATAGTTTATCACGCTGAGTAATCATTTTCTTTAAATTAATATTTATCCATGCTTTATTATCTCGATTACTATTACTGCAGGTGTTCTGAATTCTATAACAATCATTATAAATATTAACAAACAGTTGTCTAAGAGCATCGTAAAGTTTAATAGGGCAATCAATCGACATGAGGATACCAAAATCTGTTAAAAGTAGCTTTTCTCTGACTAATCTATTATCTAGTACACGCCGCGTGGCATTAGCGGGGGAGGGGAAGGCGGGAGCGCGACGGTCGCGCGCGCGCCGGCCATTTTTCCGCGAATTTGAGCTAGGTTCACCGTCGCTACCGAGAGCGCGTTTCCACTTCATCGCGACTGCAACGTAATAGTGATCCGATAGCTTATGTTGAATGACCGCAGAATTCATTATAGCTAGTGGTGCTCTAACATAAATATGATCCAAACAGGATTCCACGATATTGCCTTTTAAGACTTCTCTACGTGTTACTTGATTTATACACTTAATAAAACCATATTCATATAGCAAGTTTTCATATGTATTTACTGCTCTGTCACTAATGTTAAATAGATTTATATTGATATCCCCACAAATCACTACTCTGGAATCCTCCGGCAAACTGTTAAGTAAAACATGAAGTTCGTTTAAAAATTCTGAAAGTTTATCTTGTTTGTTGATTCGTGGTGGTCTGTAGATGGCTATTAGATGCGTAACCTCACCATTGTTGTCAAGTGTCGTGGAAACACATTCAGCCGCGCGCATGGCGGTGGCGGCGCAGAGTACAGGTGCGCAGGCGCGCGCCGCGAGCGAGGCCCGCGAGTACACCATGACTCCCCCCCCACTGCGTCCCTCGCGGGTATAACTATTTATATTGAAGCCTATAATATTATACAAATTTAATAAAGCAAAGTTTATATTCGGCTCGGTAATAACAATAACATCGAGATCATTTAAATGATTGCATAAAGTGACTAGTAGTTCATTAAAGTTTTTCTTTAATGAACGTATATTTACATGCAATAAATAAAAATCTTGCTTATTATGCATAGTATAAAACCAATCGTCCAAACTACTAAAAGTAGGCGTTTCACATGAATGTTCATCTCTTATGGTGTCTAAATTACTTAATACGGCTGCGAATTTCGAAAAAACAAGTTATGGCACGTTAAGCGGTAGTTTCCTATAAGTAGATCGCTAAATTACTTATTTTTAAGTCCGTTGATCTCGCTTTCTGTACGTATGCGTATGGTCTTCTCACCGTCACTCTTCTTAACCAGTATATTTCCGTTGGATATCCATATGTACTTGTAGATTCCGTGAAGCTGTTGTTTCGTATTCCATAGCAGGGTCCGAACAGTTTGAGTAAGGTCCTCATTAATGTAGAGTTTGTTTACTGCGGAACCATTCGTGACCATATTACTTGTAAGGTCAGGTACTTTACGCCTCTGAGCCAGCCAGCTGTCCCGCGCGGCGGCGCCGGCGCCGGCCTTGAATCCGACGAGGATGGTGGCGGGTTTGCCGCTGCCGGCCCGTGCTGGCCGGCCTCGTCGCGCCCACTCGATGTCGATGGTGTTAACATTCAGCAGTGTACCCAATTTATACAGGATATCTTTCACGTTTTCACCGGGAAGTTGCTCGACCCCTACTATTTCTATATTATTATTACGTGAGGACTGCTCGAATTCAATCATTTTTTGTTCAAGTACGGTATTGCATTTTTCAAGGTAAACGCATTTGTTGTTTATGTTCTCAACTGTTTTCTCAAGCTTATTAATTTTCTGTTTGGATTGTTCATGCTCTCTTGAAAGAGTCTAGAAAACGTAAGCTTCCTGTCCAAAACTACGAAATGTTTTTGAAAATGAAATGTATTTTTCTTAATTCTGGGGAATAATTAAACCGTAATTTTCATCAAAGTGTAGCGTGTGAACTATAAAAAGAGCATCGTAATTACTTACATTGTGTAAAATATTAGTACAAATCGAGGGGTTTTATACTTGGAGCGGCGAAATGAATTTAGTGAAAACAAATCTTACATTGAATTTAACGACCTCTTTTGCTATATGCAAGCTTTTTTTTTCTCTTTAGTGTAGTACTTCACTCGTACAACTGCATGCTTCCAATGTTCACTTGGGTCAGAAACTTTACCAAGTTTCTTCAAATCAATAATTTCTATTTTTATTAGATGTGTGGAATTTGATATATCATTTCTATTTGTGGATATATAAGAAATACCACCACCTTTGCTAGTATGTCCAACAGTAGAAGACATATTTTCTTTTTCTTCGGCTTAGGTTTCTCAAAGAACACATCAATGTCCGAGGAATTGTTTAATTTTCGTTTAACAGGCTCATCTGGTACACAAATTTGAATGTCCTTTACATCTGATACTGGATAATAAAACTGTTAGGTATACGTATAGTCTAGATCATTGATAGTGTTCGAGGGAAAGCTCTGTAATAAAAAAACATACATTATAAATATTTACTGAGTTGCACGATTTATTTGATCATGAACTTATAATTCCATCTCAATCGGATACGGAATCGGAATCATAAGACTCCATAATTTCATAAGGAAATTTCTAATTAGTAGTTTGAACTCATTTTGTTTTGGAAAATGTTTTTTAAGTCTTGGAGTTGGTTTATTTCTAGATGTCCGGCTAGGTTTTCCAAACTTTCGAACATAAACTTGAAGGAGTAGGACTAGAAAACGTAAGCTTCCTGTCCAAAACTACGAAATGTTTTTGAAAATGAAATGTATTTTTCTTAATTCTGGCGAATAATTAAAACGTCACTTTCATCAAAGTGTAGCGTGTGAACTATAAAATGAGCATCGTAATTACTTAAATTATGTAAAATATTAGTACTAATCGAGGGGTTTTAGTCTGAAAGTAACTCGTTACTGCAAATAAAACCATGTTTTACATTCGTAATATTTTTTTTCGTCTGTTGAACATAATTGGATTGGAGCTTTTTGAAAACAAATCTTACATTGAATTTGACGACATCTTTTGCTATATGCGAGTGCTTTTTTTTCTCTTTACTGTAGTACTTCACTCGTACAACTGCATGCTTCCAATGTTCATTTATGTTAGAAACTTTACTAAGTTTCTTCATATCGAAAATTTCTATTTTTATTAGATGCGTTGAAGTCGATACATCATCTCTGTTTGTGGATATATAAGAAATACCACCACTTTTGCTTGCTTGTCCAACAGTAGAAGAAGTTTTCTTTTTCTTCGTCTTAGGCTGCTCGAAGAACGCATCAATGTCAGTCGAATTGGCTAATTTTCGTTTTGCAGACTCGTCTGGTACACAAATTTCAATGTCCTTTACATATAATACTGGATAATAAAACTGTTATACGTATAGGCTTGATCATTGAAAGTTTTCGAGGGAGAGCTCTGGAATAAAAAAACATACATTATAAATATTTACTGAGTTGCACGATTTATTTGATCATGAACTTATAATTCCATCTCAATCGGATACGGAATCGGAATCATAAGACTCCATAATTTCATAAGGAAATTTCTAATTAGTCGTCGTCATTTTGTTTTGGAAAATGTTTTTAAGTCTTGGAGTTGGTTTAGTTCTAGATGTCCGGCTAGGTTTTCCAAACTTTCGGACATAAACTTGAAGGAGTCTAGAAAACGTAAGCTTCCTGTCCAAAAATAGGAAAAGTTTTTGAAAATGAAATGTGTTTTTCTTTATTCTGGGAATAATTAAAACGTCACCTTCACCAAAGTGTAGCGCGGGAACTATAAAATGAGCATCGTAATTACTTAAATTATGTAAAATATTAGTATACATCGAGGGGTTTTATACTTGAAGCTGCGAAATGAATTGATACGCGGATGGGAGTAAAACACGGTTGGATGTTTCAAACTAAAACTGATTTATTTCGGAGGGGGCTCCCGTTTATAAGGGCAGCTCGATCTCTTAATGATATGAGAATTGTAAATACTAATTGGTACAAAAACAGGATGATAAGTAAACAATAAATGAAAGAACAACAGATTTGAATCCAAATACGTTCATACTAATGCGATTTAATTTTTCAACCTTTTTAATATCACTCGTTTTAACTAGGAAATTTATACCGCACAATTTTATCTGATTTTGATGTTCTATATATGAGATCGATCTGTGTGCGTTATTTGTAACAGGAAACAAACCAGAAAATAAAGCCAATTTAAGACATTGGTAATCTTTATTTTGCACCTTTATAGCTGCCTTGTTAATTTTGATATCTTTTGGTAAATCCAGACAAGATGATCCTCTAAAAGGACTAAATTTGTTCACGTTCATGTCCACAAACAAAATCTTCGTCGCTATCCTTTTTCTCGAATTCAGACATCTTTTGCTATATGCAAGCTTTTTTTTTCTTTAGTGTAGTACATCACTCGTACAACTGCATGCTTCCAATGTTCACGTGGGTTAGAAACTTTAACAAGTTTCTTCAAATCAAAAAAAACTATTTTTATTAGATGTGTGGAACTTGATATATCATCTCTATTTGTGGATATATAAGAAATATCACCACCTTTGCTAGTTTGTCCAACAGTAGAAGACATACTTTCTTTTTCTTCGGCTTAGGTTTCTCAAAGAACACTTCAATGTCAGAGGAATTGTTTAATTTTCGTTTAACAGACTCATCTGGTACACTTTGAATGTCCTTTACATATGATATTGGATAATAAAACTGTTAGATATACGTATAGTCTAGATCATTGATAAGGTTCGAGGGAGAGCTCTGGAATAGAAAAAACATACATTATAAATATTTACTGGATTGCACAATTTATTTGATCATGAACTTATAATTCCGTCTCAATCGGATACGGAATCGGCATCATAAGACTTCATAATTTCATAAGGAACTACACCTTTTCTAATTAGTCGTTTGAACTCATCTTGTTTTGGAAAATGTTTCTTTAACTATTGGAGTTGGTTTAGTTCTAGATGTCCGGCTAGGTTCTCCAAACTTACGGACATAAACTTGAAAGAGTCTAGAAAACATAAGCTTCCTTTCCAAAACTACGAAATGTTTTTGAAAATGAAATATAATTTCCTTAATTCTGGGGAATAATTAAAACGTCACTTTCATCAAAGTGTAGCGCGCGTTTCTTAAAACTCGGGGGTCATGTCTTGGTTCGTTGAAGTCGTCGCAGCATTCGGGCAGTATTTTGTAGCGGTTTCCGAGTGAAAGCCGTCTCATACTGTTATTATAAGCTCTTTTCCTGCACTCAGAAATCAGATGACCAGGTTTTTTACAATAGTTGCAAGTTTTGGTTTGTCTAAATGTGTTTGGTTGTTGATACCGTGGGGTTACGGGTGGCGTTTGAGTTTGGTTGAGCGGTGGTGTTGGCCTACGCGTGTTGCTATTATAAACTGGGGTTCTATTATTCCTAAACAAAACTTGACGCGTGTGGTTCATATTTTGGATCTTTTCTTCTTGGATAGCGAAAGTGCCGGCCTCAGATAGAGTGGTGAAACCTTTTGTTCTTAGCATCGAACCTAAATTGGAGCTAACACCGTTTACAAATATGCTTAGGGCGGTTTCCTCGGTGCTGGTTTTTCGACTGACCAGCGTTGCGTCGGTGATTTCAGCAGTTGGTTTGTCTAAGATTTTATTCCGACATAAGTCGACCCGATGAAAATATTCAGTGACGGATTCATTAGGTTTTTGAAAAAGTGATTGTAACTCCAAGTTGAGATGTGTCAACGTTTTCGTTTGAGAGAATTTTTGAATTAGGAAATTTTTAAGTTCTGCCCAATTAAAGTACCTCTTTGCAAAAACATCGGAGGAGTTGGGCCCGGAGATTCTATTTAACGCGTACGTGATGAGCACGGCCTGCTGAGATGCGTTTGCTAATTCGAACGCAGAATCGCATGAGCGAATGAACCTATATACTTGCGTAGGTTGGGCTGTATCAAAGTCAGGTATAAGTCGTAAAAGCGTATTTAAAGGAATTTCGTTTGGGTTTATTTCATTTGGGGTAGAGGCAAGCCCTTCTAGTTTGATTGCATCTTTGGTAGCTTGAGCGGTCATGCTCTCTGTGATGGGGGACATGATGATTGATTTACGGGTTTTGATTTAGAAATATAGATGTTCGTAAATATGTATAACTAGATTTAGGAAATATGGATTTTATGATATAGATTTATAGGGTACAGGTAGGGAACAGAGCAAACGTGTTCGGCCACTTACCACAGTAACAGGATCCAAAAAACTTGCATCACGGAGCGTTGTGTTCGGCGAGCTGGATTAAAGCCCTGCAGGCACCGTCTAGGTCGTCGGCGATGTTTGTCCTCGTTCTAGGCGTTGAGCTCGTCTTCTAACGGCGGTGTGACGGCGGTTATTTAGTTATCCTACCGACTGCGCCAAAATTGTTACGTGACGTGGAATAAAACACGGTTTGACGTTCGGGAATAGACTGATTTAATAGAGAGCGGGATTTCGCTTATAAAGAGAGCCCGATCTCTTAATGAGGTGAGAAACTTAAACACTAATTAGTACAAAATATTATGAGATAAACAAACAATCATTAAGTGTGACAGGAAGCGTCGATAAGGTTTAACTAATTAAACATAACTTTAGTCTTATTTGAAAACAATAACAAGGTTTTTAGTAAATTAGCTACATATTTATCTTATGAGATAGGTAAACATAGGGAGCAGAGGGCAATGAGTACATGTCATGATATTGTGGGTTATAATACAAAGAGGCTCATCTGACTTGAATATCCTTTAGTTTACTGAAATTGGCTATGAAGTTACGGTAGTAACCAACTAGGCCTAAAAATGATTTAATATCGTGACTAATAACACGGAGATTTTATTTAACGCGTATATAATAATTACAGCCTGTTGAGCGGGATTTGCGTGCAGAGTCACATGAGTGAACGAACCTATACACATGTGCGGGCTGAGCTGTGTCAAATTCAGGTATCAGCTGTAGGAGTGTGTTCAATGGAATTTCGGTTTCATATGAGGTCGTAGGAGTTAATTCTACTTTATGTTCATCTTTGATATACTGCGCGGGGTTGGTGATTAGGGTCATGGTTTTTATTTATTTATTACACTATCGTTAATCAGTATGAGCTATGAGAAATGTTGATAAGGAAGTACCTCAACAATTATATTATTGTCTTAATATAACTATTGTGTTTCTTAACAATATTTTCGACAATTTTCAAAAACTTCAGTCAACAACATTACATTGGTTTTTAGATATAAGTTAGAATAATCCACATAGTTTTACACTTAAAATGATTCCAGACATCTAGAGCATGTCGCGCGTAGTCGGTATTGTTAATATGACTATCACACCAAGAGTTATAAAATTCGGATTTGGTTGGAGGCGATGTTGCTTTTAATGAATCATAAAACTTCATAATTTCATAAGGAAATACAACCTTTCTAATTAGTCGTTTGAAGTCATCTTGTTTTGGAAAATGTTTTTTTAGATCTTGGAGTTGGTTTAGTTCTAGATGTCCGGCTAGGTTTTCCAAAACTTTCGGACATAAACTTGCAACAGTCTAGAAAACGTAAGCCTCCTGTCCAAAACTACGAAATATTTTTGAAAATGAAATGCATTTTTCTTAATTCTGGGGAATAATTAAAACGTCACCTTCATTTAAAGTGTAGCGCGTGAACTATAAAATTGGTGATCATCATTGGTGAACATTGGTGATCAGTATTTTGCACATTTATTTATTTGCCTTCTTACTTTTGATATCTTTTAGGTAAGATGATCCTCTAAGAGGATTAAATTTCTTAACGTTTATGTCCACCAACGTGTGTAGTACTTCACGCTTACAACTGCATGCTTCCAATGCTCACTTGGGTCAGAAACTTTACCAAGTTTCTTCTAATCAAAAATGTCTATTTTTATTAAATGTGTGGAATTTGAGCTTTGAGAAAAATTGGCTATGAAGTTACGGTAGTAACCAACTAGGCCTAAAAATGATTTAATATCGTGACTAATAACACGGAGATTTTATTTAACGCGTATATAATAATTACAGCCTGTTGAGCGGGATTTGCGTGCAGAGTCACATGAGTGAACGAACCTATACACATGTGCGGGCTGAGCTGTGTCAAATTCAGGTATCAGCTGTAGGAGTGTGTTCAATGGAATTTCGGTTTCATATGAGGTCGTAGGAGTTAATTCTACTTTATGTTCATCTTTGATATACTGCGCGGGGTTGGTGATTGGGGTCATGGTTTTTATTTATTTATTACACTATCGTTAATCAGTATGAGCTATGAGAAATGTTGATAAGGAAGTACCTCAACAATTATATTATTGTCTTAATATAACTATTGTGTTTCTTAACAATATTTTCGACAATTTTCAAAAACTTCAGTCAACAACATTACATTGGTTTTTAGATATAAGTTAGAATAATCCACATAGTTTTACACTTAAAATGATTCCAGACATCTAGAGCATGTCGCGCGTAGTCGGTATTGTTAATATGACTATCACACCAAGAGTTATAAAATTCGGATTTGGTTGGAGGCGATGTTGCTTTTAATGAATCATAAAACTTCATAATTTCATAAGGAAATACAACCTTTCTAATTAGTCGTTTGAAGTCATCTTGTTTTGGAAAATGTTTTTTTAGATCTTGGAGTTGGTTTAGTTCTAGATGTCCGGCTAGGTTTTCCAAAACTTTCGGACATAAACTTGCAACAGTCTAGAAAACGTAAGCCTCCTGTCCAAAACTACGAAATATTTTTGAAAATGAAATGCATTTTTCTTAATTCTGGGGAATAATTAAAACGTCACCTTCATTTAAAGTGTAGCGCGTGAACTATAAAATTGGTGATCATCATTGGTGAACATTGGTGATCAGTATTTTGCACATTTATTTATTTGCCTTCTTACTTTTGATATCTTTTAGGTAAGATGATCCTCTAAGAGGATTAAATTTCTTAACGTTTATGTCCACCAACGTGTGTAGTACTTCACGCTTACAACTGCATGCTTCCAATGCTCACTTGGGTCAGAAACTTTACCAAGTTTCTTCTAATCAAAAATGTCTATTTTTATTAAATGTTTGGAATTTGATATATTTCTATTTGTGGATATATAAGAAATACCAACACCTTTGTTAGTATGTCAAACAGTAGAAGACATATTTTCTTTTTCTTTGGCTTAGGTTGCTCAAAGAACACATCAATGTCCGAGGAATTGTTTAATTTCCGTTTAACAGGCTCATCTGGTATACAAATTTGGATGTCCTTTACATATAATACTGGATAATAAAACTGTTATACGTATAGGCTTGATCATTGAAAGTGTTCGAGGGAGAGCTCTGGAATAAAAAAAACATACATTATTAATAGTTACTGAGTTGCACGATTTATTTGATCATGAACTTATTATTCCATCTCAATCGGAAACGGAATCGGAATCATAAGACTCCATAATTTCATAAGGAAATACACCCTTTTTCCACATTAGTCGTTTGAAATCATCTTGTTTTGGAAAATGTTTTTTAACTCTTGGAGTTGGTTTAGTTCTAGATGTCCGGCCAGGTCTTCCAAACTTTCGCACATAAACTTGAAAGAGTCTAGAAAACGTAAGCTTCCTGTCCAAAACTACGAAACGTTTTTGAAAATGAAATATAATTTTCTTAATTCTGGGGAATAATTAAAACGTCACTTTCATCAAAGTGAAGCGCGCGTTTCTTAAAACTCGGGGGTCATGTCTTGGTTCGTTGAAGTCGTCGCAGCATTCGGGCAGTATTTCGTAGCGGTTTCCGAGTGAAAGCCCGTTTCCTCGGCCGCCAGTGAGTTTAAATTATTGACACGAACAGGGGCGTTAATGGGGCGTTCTGGATTTTGATTTCTCATACTGTTATTATAAGCTCTTTTCCTGCACTCAGAAATCAGATGACCAGGTTTTTTACAATAGTTGCAAGTTTTTGTTTGTCTAAATGTGTTTGGTTGTTGATACCGTGGGGTTACGGGTGGCGTTTGAGTTTGGTTGAGCGGTGGTGTTGGCCTACGCGTGTTGCTATTATAAACTGGGGTTCTATTATTCCTAAACAAAACTTGACGCGTGTGGTTCATATTTTGGATCTTTTCTTCTTGGATAGCGAAAGTGCCGGCCTCAGATAGAGTGGTGAAACCTTTTGTTCTTAGCATCGAACCTAAATTGGAGCTAACACCGTTTACAAATATGCTTAGGGCGGTTTCCTCGGTGCTGGTTTTTCGACCGACCAGCGTCGCGTCGGTGATTTCAGCAGTTAGTTTGTCTAAGATTTTATTCCGACATAAGTCGACCCGATGAAAATATTCAGTGACGGATTCATTAGGTTTTTGAAAAAGTGATTGTAACTCCAAGTTGAGATGTGTCAACGTTTTCGTTTGAGAGAATTTTTGAACTAGGAAATTTTTAAATTCTGCCCAATTAAAGTACCTCTTTGCAAAAACATCGGAGGAGTTGGGCCCGGAGATTCTATTTAACGCGTACGTGATGAGCACGGCCTGCTGAGATGCGTTTGCTAATTCGAACGCAGAATCGCATGAGCGAATGAACCTATATACTTGCGTAGGTTGGGCTGTATCAAAGTCAGGTATAAGTCGTAAAAGCGTATTTAAAGGAATTTCGTTTGGGTTTATTTCATTTGGGATAGAGGCAAGCCCTTCTAGTTTGATTACATCTTTGGTAGCTTGAGCGGTCATGCTCTCTGTGATGGGGGATGTTTTGATTTAGAAATATAGATGTTCGTAAATATGTATAACTAGATTTAGGAAATATGGATTTTATGATATAGATTTATAGGGTACAGGTAGGGAACAGAGCAAACGTGTTCGGCCACTTACCACAGTAACAGGATCCAAAAAACTTGCATCACGGAGCGTTGTGTTCGGCGAGCTGGATTAAAGCCCTGCAGGCACCGTCTAGGTCGTCGGCGATGTTTGTCCTTGTCCTAGGCGTTGAGCTCGTCTTCTAACGGCGGTGTGACGCGGTTATTTAGGTATCCTACCGACTGCGCCAAAATTGTTACGTGGCGTGGAATAAAACACGGTTTGACGTTCGGGAATAGACTGATTTAATAAGGAGCGGGATCTCGCTTATAAAGGGAGCCCGATCTCTTAATGAGGTGAGAAACTTAAACACTAATTGGTACAAAATATTATGAGATAAACAAACAATCATTAAGTGTGACGGGAAGCGTCGATAAGGTTTAACTAATTAAACATAACTTTAGACTTATTGGAAAACAATAACAAGGTCTTTAGTAAATTAGCTATTTATCTTATGAGATAGGTAAACATAGGGAGCAGAGGGCAATGAGTACATGTCATGATATTGTGGGTTATAATACAACTAGGCTCATCTGACTTGAATATCCTTTAGTTTACTGAAATTGGCTATGAATTTACGGTAGTAACCAGCTAGGCCTAAAAATGATTTAATATCGTGACTTATATAACACGGAGATTTTATTTAACGCGTATATAATAATTACAGCCTGTTGAGCGGGATTTGCGTGCAGAGTCACATGGGCGAACGAACCTATACATTTGTGCTGGCTGAGCTGTGTCAAATTCAGATATCAGCCGTAGGAGTGTGTTCAATGGAATTTCGGTTTCATATGAGGTCGTAGGAGCTAATTCTACTTTATGTTCGTCTTTGATATACTGCGCGGGGTTGGTGATTGGGGTCATGGTTTTTATTTATTTATTTCACTATCGTTAATCAGTATGAGCTATGAGAATTGTTAATAAGGAAGTACCTAAACAATTATATTTATTGTCTTAATATAACAATTGTATCCCAACACAAACCTGGTGCCGTGTAGTATGTCGGATCCAAATCATTTGTTTCTTAACAATTTTTTCGAGGATTTTCAAAAACATCAGTCAACAACATTACATTGGTTGTTAGATATAAGTTAGAATAATACAACATAGTTTTACACTTAAAATGATTCCAGACATCTTGAGCATGTGCGTAGTCGGTATTGTTAATATGCCTATCACACAAAGAGTTGTAAAATTCGGATTTGGTTGGAGGCGACGTTCCTTTTAATGAATCATAAAACTTCATACTTTCATAAGGAAATACAACCTTTCTAATTAGTCGTTTGAAGTCATCTTGTTTTGGAAAATGTTTTTTTTAACTCTTGGAGTTGGTTTAGTTCTAGATGTCCCGCCAGGTTTTCCAAACTTTCGGATATAAACTTGAAAGAGTCTAGAAAACGCAAGCCTCCTGTTCAAAACTACGAAATATTTTTGAAAATGAAATAATTTTTCTTTATTCTGGGAAATAATTAAAACGTCACTTTCATCAAGTGTAGCGCGTGAACTATAAAATGAGCATCGTAATTACTTACGTTGTGTAAAATATTAGTACAAATCGAGGGGTTTTATACTTGGAGCTGCGAAATGAATGTACCAAAATCCTTCAAATCGACCAATACTGCATTCGTAATGTTCAACACAGTCTGAAAGTAAGTCGTTACTGCAAATAAAACCATGTTTTACATTCCTAATATTTTTTTGTCTGTTGAACATATCGAGATTGGAGCTTTTTGAAAACAAATCTTACATTGAATTTGACGACATCTTTTGCTATATACGAGTGCTTATTTTTTTTCTCTTTAGTGTAGTACTTCACTCGTACAACTGCATGCTTCCAATGTTCACTTGGGTCAGAAACTTTATCAAATTTCTTCAAATCAAAAATTTCTATTTTTATTAGATGTGTGGAATTTGATGTATCATCTCTTTTTTTTATACCACGTCGGTGGCAAACAAGCCATCTCTGTTTGTGAATGTGTAAAAAGTACTAACCTTGCTAGTATGTCCAACAGTAGAAGACATATTCTCTTTTTCTTCGGCTTAGGTTGCTCAAAGGTCACATCAATGTCCGAGGAATTGTTTAATTTTCATTTAACAGGCTCATCTGGTACACTTGAATGTCCTTTAGTTTATTGAAATTGGCTATGCACTAACGGTAGTAACCAGCTAGGCCTAAAAATGATTTAATATCGTGACTTATATAACACGGAGATTTTATTTAACGCGTATATAATAATTACAGCCTGTTGAGCGGGATATGCGTGTTCGAAAGCAGAGTCACATGAGCGAACGAATCTATACAATTGTGCGGGCTGAGCTGTGTCAAATTCAGGTATCAGCCGTAAGAGTGTGTTCAATGGAATTTCGGTTTCATATGAGGTCGTAAGAGCTACTTCTACATTCTGTTCGTCTTTGATTTACTGCGCTAGGTTGGTGATTGGGGTCATGGTTTTTATTTATTTATTACACTATCGTTAATCAGTATGAGCTATGAGAAATGTTAATAAGGAAGTACCTAAACAATTATATTTATTGTCTTAATATAACAATTGTATCCCAACACAAACCTGGTGCCGTGTAGTATGTCGGATCCAAATCATTTGTTTCTTAACAATTTTTTCGAGGATTTTCAAAAACATCAGTCAACAACATTACATTGTTTGTTAGATATAAGTTAGAATAATCCAACATAGTTTTACACTTAAAATGACTCCAGACATCTTGAGCATGTGCGTAGTCGGTATTGTTAATAATTATGACTATCACACAAATAGTTGTAAAATTCGGATTTGGTTGGAAGTGATATTGCTTGTAATGAATCATAAGACTTCATAATTTCATAAGGAAATACACCCTTTCTAATTAGTCGTTTGAAGTCATCTTGTTTTGGAAAATGTTTTTTTAGATCTTGGAGTTGGTTTAGTTCTAGATGTCCGGCTAGGTTTTCCAAAACTTTCGGACATAAACTTGAAAGAGTCTAGAAAACGTAAGCTTTCTGTCCAAAACTACAAAATAGTTTTGAAAATGAAATGTATTTTTCTTAATTCTGGGGAATAATTAAAACGTCACCTTCATCAAAGTGTAGCGCGTGAACTATAAAATGAGTTATTTAAGACATTGGTTATCACTATTTTGCACATTTATTTATTTGCCTTCTTACTTTTGATATCTTTTAGGTAAGATGATCCTCTAAGAGGATTAAATTTCTTAACGTTTATGTCCACCAACGCGTGTAGTACTTCACGTTTACAACTGCATGCTTCCAATGCTCACTTGGGTCAGAAACTTTACCAAGTTTCTTCTAATCAAAAATGTCTATTTTTATTAGATGTGTGGAATTTGATACATCATTTCTATTTGTGGATATATAAGAAATACCACCACCTTTGCTAGTTTGTCCAACAGTAAAAGACATATTTTCTTTTTCTTCGGCTTAGGTTTCTCAAAGAACACATCAATGTCCCAGGAATTGTTTAATTTTTCATTTAACAGGCTCATCTAGTACACAAATTTGAATGTCCTTTACATCTGATACTGGATAATAAAACTGTTATACGTATAGGCTTGATCATTGAAAGTGTTCGAGGAAGAGCTCTGGAATAAAAAAACATACATTATAAATATTTACTGAGTTGCACGATTTATATGATCATGAACTTATAATTCCATCTCAATCGGATACGGAATCGGAATCATAAGACTCCATAATTTCATAAGGAAATTTCTAATTAGTAGTTTGAACTCATCTTGTTTTGGAAAATGTTTTTTAAGTCTTGGAGTTGGTTTAGTTCTAGATGTCCGGCTAGGTTTTCCAAACTTTCGGACATAAACTTGAAACAGTCTAGTAAACGTAAGCTTCCTGTCAAAAACTACGAAATGTTTTTGAAAATGAAATATATTTTTCTTAATTCTGGGGAATAATTAATTAATTAATAAAACGTCACTTTCATCAAAGTGTAGCGCGTGAACTATAAAATGTGCATCGTAATTACTTAAATTATGTAAAATATTAGTAAAAATCGAGGGGTTTTATACTTGGAGCTGCGAAATGAATGTACCAAATCCTTCAAATTGACCATTACTGCATTCGTAATGTTCAACACAGTCTGAAAGTAACTCGTTACTGCAAATAAAACCATGTTTTACATTCGTAATATTTTTTTTCGTCTGTTGAACATAATGGGATTGGAGTTATTTGAAAACAAATCTTACATTTGACGACATATTTTGCTATATGCGAGTGCTTATTTTTTTTTCTCTTTTGTGTAGTACTTCACTCGTACAACTGCATGCTTCCAATGTTCACTTGCGTCAGAAACTTTACCAAGTTTCTGCAAATCAAAAATTTCTTTTTTTATTAGATGTGTGGAATTTGATACATCATCTCTATTTATGGATATATAAGAAATACCACCACCTTTGCTAGTTTGTCTAACAGTAGAAGACATATTTTCTTTTTCTTCGGCTTAGGTTGCTCATAGAACAATTCAATGTCCTAGGAATTGTTTAATTTTCGTTTAACAGGGTCATCTGGTGCACACATTTGACTGTCCTTTACATATAATACTGGATAATAAAACTGTTAGGTATACGTATAGTCTAGATCATTGATAGTGTTCGAGGGAAAGCTCTGGAATAAAAAAACATACATTATAAATATTTACTGAGTTGCACGATTTATTTGATCATGAACTTATTTATAATTCCATCTCAATCGGATACGGAATCGGAATCATAAGACTCCATAATTTCATAAGGAAATTTCTAATTAGTCGTTTGAACTCATTTTGTTTTGGAAAATGTTTTTTAAGTCTTGGAGTTGGTTTAGTTCTAGATGCCCGGCTAGGTTTTCCAAACTTTCGGCCATAAACTTGAAACAGTCTAGAAAACGTAAGCTTCCTGTCAAAAACTACGAAATGTTTTAGAAAATGAAATATATTGTTCTTAATTCTGGGGAATAATTAATTAATTAATAAAACGTCACTTTCATCAAAGTGTAGCGCGTGAACTATAAAATGTGCATCGTAATTACTTAAATTATGTAAAATATTAGTAAAAATCGAGGGGTTTTATACTTGGAGCTGCGAAATGAATGTACCAAATCCTTCAAATTGACCAATACTGCATTCGTAATGTTCAACACAGTCTGAAAGTAACTCGTTACTGCAAATAAAACCATGTTTTACATTCGTAATATTTTTTTTCGTCTGTTGAACATAATGGGATTGGAGTTATTTGAAAACAAATCTTACATTTGACGACATATTTTGCTATATGCGAGTGCTTATTTTTTTTTCTCTTTTGTGTAGTACTTCACTCGTACAACTGCATGCTTCCAATGTTCACTTGCGTCAGAAACTTTACCAAGTTTCTGCAAATCAAAAATTTCTTTTTTTATTAGATGTGTGGAATTTGATACATCATCTCTATTTATGGATATATAAGAAATACCACCACCTTTGCTAGTTTGTCTAACAGTAGAAGACATATTTTCTTTTTCTTCGGCTTAGGTTGCTCATAGAACAATTCAATGTCCTAGGAATTGTTTAATTTTCGTTTAACAGGGTCATCTGGTGCACACATTTGACTGTCCTTTACATATAATACTGGATAATAAAACTGTTAGGTATACGTATAGTCTAGATCATTGATAGTGTTCGAGGGAAAGCTCTGGAATAAAAAAACATACATTATAAATATTTACTGAGTTGCACGATTTATTTGATCATGAACTTATTTATAATTCCATCTCAATCGGATACGGAATCGGAATCATAAGACTCCATAATTTCATAAGGAAATTTCTAATTAGTCGTTTGAACTCATTTTGTTTTGGAAAATGTTTTTTAAGTCTTGGAGTTGGTTTAGTTCTAGATGCCCGGCTAGGTTTTCCAAACTTTCGGCCATAAACTTGAAGGAGTCTAGAAAACGTAAGCTTCCTGTCCAAAAATACGAAATGTTTTTGAAAATGAAATGTATTTTTCTTTATTCTGGGAATAATTAAAACGTCACCTTCACCAAAGCGTAGCACGTGAACTATAAAATGAGCATCGTAATTACTTAAATTATGTAAAATATTAGTACAAATCGAGGGGTTTTATACTTGGAGCTGCGAAATGAATGTACCAAATTAATCAATACTGCATTCGTAATGTTCAACACAGTCTGAAAGTAACTTGTTACTGCAAATAAAACCATGTTTTACATTCGTAATATTGTTTTCGTCTGTCGAACATAATGGGATGGGAGCTTTTTGAAAACAAATTTTACTTTGAATTTAACGACATCTTTTGCTATATGCAAGCTTATTTTTTTTTTCTCTTTAGTGTAGTACGGTTCACTCGTACAACTGCATGCTTCCAATGTTCACTTCGGTTAGAAACTTTACCAAGTTTCTTCAAATCAAAAATTTATATTTTTGTTAGATGTGTGGAATTTGATATATCATCTCTATTTGTGGATGTGTTACGTGGCGTGGAATAAAACACGGTTTGACGTTCGGGAATAGACTGATTTAATAAGGAGCGGGATCTCGCTTATAAAGGGAGCCCGATCTCTTAATGAGGTGAGAAACTTAAACACTAATTGGTACAAAATATTATGAGATAAACAAACAATCATTAAGTGTGACGGGAAGCGTCGATAAGGTTTAACTAATTAAACATAACTTTAGACTTATTGGAAAACAATAACAAGGTCTTTAGTAAATTAGCTATTTATCTTATGAGATAGGTAAACATAGGGAGCAGAGGGCAATGAGTACATGTCATGATATTGTGGGTTATAATATAACACCTCCCCCCTTAGAACAAAGATTGGGCGTTAGCGCGCAATCTTTTACTGACAGCAGGTTCTTGGGTCGTCACAGACAGTCGAGGGTCGCTTTCTTCGTCTTCGTCTTCGGTTACGCAGCTTGTGGATATTGTAGATAGAGGGATTGCGACGTGAGTCCTCTGACGTCGAGATGCTGTTGCGAAGCAGTTGTTAAATATTTGGATGCAACCAGTGGAGTCTTGATTCTGGGGGTTTTGTGTTTGTCTACGCAGAAGTAATCCATTGGGGTAACGTTTACATATTTTATATATTAGGTATGCTAGCATCGTCAATGCAAGTGTAAAGTATACCCATGAGAAGGTGGATGAGTTTCTTTCGGTAAAGGTTGTAGTTTTAATTTTCTTTATTTGATCTTCATATTTGTCTATGTGGGTTTTAATTTGTTTTAAGGAATCTAGTGGTAGTTCGTTTATTTTAATTGGCAACAAGTCGGGTTTGTCGATTGTCTTGTACTCCTCGAAGCAATCGTCGGTTCTTATGTCAGGTATAATTATGGGGTAGGTAATGTTTTCTTCGGATTCTTGAGATGCTGACAGAGTGCTATAGCCGGTATGAAGTTTGCAGTTTTTCGGTATTGACAGGATTCCTGCGCCTTGTATTTTATGATGAGTTACTTCTTTAGTGCATTGTAGGACGCAGTTAGTTTCGCCGGATAGTATGTAGAGCCACTTGTTGTTGTCGATGTATTGAAAGGTGTTGATTTCGGCTTCGAATGTTGAGGTAGTACAAATTTTCGGAAGGGTTCTGGAGATGCTGTGAAGAATTTGAAGTTCGCATAGCGGACGAGCTGTAGCGTCGTAAGCAACGAAACCGGTGCAGACTTTCTTCTTGGCGGCGTATGTTTTGCAGGTTTCTAATTCACTCGTTGATACGTAGGTTTGTCCATTAGGGTTCGTGGCTAGATACACGTGCTCCGGAAGGATGGTGGTATGAAGAGAGGAGTTAGGATGTTTTATAGGGATTGAATAAATATGATACAAGTCGAGAGGATCATTTTGGATTAAAGGAAATGACAATATATATACAAGTTTGTCTGAATATACATATGCTGATAGAGAAGAAGATTCTAAGATTGTGTGTATGTTTTGCTGAGTAACTGTGGCGACTAGGTGTTTATTTGTGCGAATATGGTTTGACAAAAGAAGTTCTTGATAGAGTTTTTTCGAAGTTATAATTGACGGATGGATTGTATTTGATTTTGCAAATAGGATACTGGTTAGGCAGTCATTAATTTCATTTTCTAGGTTAACTACTGATTCTAAAATTTGAAGGGAAATCGTTGAGACATCTTGGCTAGCTTTTAAGCTGAATAAGAGGGACTTGGAATCGTTAAGGTACTTATTTAGACGTTCAATGTTTTCGTTAATAATTATTTCATCATAGGTGATTTTGAGTATTGATTCGTTGAAGGTTTTGACAGTTGAGGATATTATTTGCGTTTGTTCGAGCATAAGCGACGAGAGGTCGCGTTCTCGATTTTCGAGTTGGTTGATACAATCATCGTAACGTTTGGCATCTTTAGCGTCGGGCGTTCCAATCAGCCATTTAAGGACAACGCTAAGGCCGTCTAATAGTTCACGTTTTTGCCTTGAGTTTTTACCTAGATATATATTTAATTCTGCTAGGCGGTTTTCAATTTTGTCTAAGTTTATTTTAAGAAAAGATTTTGTGGATTCGATGTGAGTGAAATTATTATATTGCGTAGAGACGATATGGAATCTGGCTGCCAGACGGGCGAGGGAATCTTTTGCAATAAAGAGAGGTCTAAGGTCTCTGTAGACGACAAGTTTCCAGGTTTCATCGCTTAGGTTGATTATGCCTTCATTTTTGAAAAATAGGCCGGAGTAGGAAGGAAGTGATTCGGTCAGTTGACCTGTGGCTCCATTCGCTGAGGCGAAGGCCCTGAAAGGGGTATATTGATTTGATTAGAGATAAGCTTGTGTCTGAAGTTGAGACTTCCCTTAAAGAAGTCTCAGAATGGGGCCGAATGAACTTGGTTCAATTTAACCCCAGTAAGACACAGGTTTGCGCGTTCACGGCAAAGAAACTCCCGTTTGTCGTATCGCCTCGCTTTGAGGGCACTCTCCTAACAGCCACAGCCAGTATCGGAATTCTGGGTGTCGACATCTCTAGCTCAGTCCAGTTCCGCGGTCATTTAGAGGGAAAGGCCAAGTTGGCCTCGAAGAAGCTTGGTGTGCTCAACAGATCGAGGCAGTATTTCAGTTCGGCCCACCGCCTACAACTGTACAAGGCGCAAGTACGGCCACATATGGAATACTGTTCTCATCTCTGGTCAGGGGCACCCCAATACCAGCTTCTCCCTTTGGACCGCATCCAGCGGAGAGCGACTAGAATTGTCGGCAGCCAGGATATCTCGGACCGGCTTGACTCCTTGGCACTGCGTAGAGATGTGGCCTCACTCTGCATTTTCTACCGCATCTATTACGGAGAGTGCTCCGAGGAATTGTTCGGGTTAATCCCAGCTGCTTCCTTCCGCCAGCGCTCTACACGACAACATTTCCATCTTCACCACATAGATGGTTGGCAGTCCTCAACTGTGCGTTTTTCTAGAAACTTCCTGCCTGCGTATAGGGATAGGGATCTTAAAGGCCGGCAACGTACTTGTGACTCCTCTGGTGTTGCGAGTGTCCATGGGCGGCGGTAGTTGCTTACCATCAGGCAATCCGTCTGCTCGTTTGCCTCCTATATCATAAAAAAAAAAAAAAAAAATATCAATTTTATTTGTACGCGATTTAATGAATTGTTTTAATCTCTTGTATATTTTGTAAAGGATTATATATAAGATCAATTTGATTACAGAACATATAATGAAACTAAGGTAGGGATTATTCATGATTTGTGATAATGAGATAGTATTTTGACGAACGGGTTTCGCGAATGCTGGGTTGATGACCCTGAAATGACAATATACGTCATTAATTTGTTACTTTTTGTTTTAAATATGACTATGAAATAAAATAATTTTATGAGGTACTACTTAATATTCCTATGCTATCTAGATTTTATTTGTATGTTAAATGTTTATTAACGAATGGTATTTATTCTAAGATTTAGGGATATAATAGCTATCTTATTTAAGTCTAACCTAAATTAGTCGCCTTCTACGACACGCTTGTAAAGAAGCGTTAGAGCTATTCTTGAAACAGCCGGCCAAAATTGTTACGTGGCGTGGAATGAAACACGGTTTGACGTTCGGGAATAGACTGATGTAATAAGGAGCGAGATCTCGCTTATAAAGGGAGCCCGATCTCTTAATGAGGTGAGAAACTTAAACACTAATTGGTACAAAATATTATGAGATAAACAAACAATCATTAAGTGTGACGGGAAGCGTCGATAAGGTTTAACTAATTAAACATAACTTTAGACTTATTGGAAAACAATAAAAAGGTCTTAAGTAAATTAGCTATTTCGCTTATGAAATAGGTAAACATAGGGAGCAGAGGGCAATGAGTACATGTCATGATATTGTGGGTTATAATATAACATCTGGAATAGAAAAAAACATACATTACAAATATTTGCTACGTTGCACAATTTGACCATGAACTTATAATTCCGTCTTAGTTGAATACGGAATCGGAATCATCAGACTTCATCATTTCATAAGGAAATACACCTTTTCTAATTAGTCGTTTGAACTCATCTTGTTTTGGAAAATGTTTTTTTAACTCTTGGAGTTGGTTTAGTTCTAGATGTCCGGCTAGGTTTTCCAAACATTCGGACATAAACTTGAAAGAGTCTAGAAAACGTAAGCTTCCTGTCCGAAACTACAAAATGTTTTTGAAAATCAAATGTTTTTATCTTAATTCTGGGGAATAATTACAACGTCACTTTCATCAAAGTGTAGCGCGTGAACTATAAAATGAGCATCGTAATTACTTAAATTGTCTAAAATATTAGTACAAGTCGAGGGGTTTTATGCTTGGAGCTGCGAAATGAATGTACCAAATCCTTCAAATTGACCAATACTGCATTCGTAATGTTCAACACAGTCTGAATGTAATTCGTTACTGCAAATAAAACCATGTTTTACATTCGTAATATTTTTTTCGTCTGTTGAACAAATTCAATGAAACATTTGAAAACAAATCTTACATTGAATTTGACTTCATCTTTTGCTATATGCGAGTGCTTATTTTTTTTTTCTCTTTAGTGTAGTACGCTTCACTCGTACAACTGCATGCTTCCAATGTTCACTTGGGTCAGTAACTTTACCAAGTTTCTTCAAATCAAAAAATTCTATTTTACACACAATTCCAGAAGTAAACCAACACTTCTAGATGTCCGGTTAGGTTTTCCAAACTTACGGACATACAATTGAAAGAGTCTAGAAAACGTAAGCTTCCTGTCCAAAACTACGGAATGTTTTTGAAAATGAAATGTATTTTTCTTAATTCTGGGGAATAATTAAAACGTCACCTTCATCAAAGTCTAGCGCGTGAACTATAAACGAGTTATTTAAGACATTGGTGATCATTATTTTGCGCATTTATTTATTTGTTTTCTTACTTTTGATATATTTTAGTAAATCCAGGTAAGATGAGTCTAGATCATTGAAAGTGTTCGAGGGAGAGTTCTGGAATAAAAAAAAACATACATTAGAAATATTTACTGCGTGCACAATTGATTTGACCTTATGATTCCGTCTCATTCGGTTGAAGACAACTGGTTCAAAATTAAGTTGCAAGATTCCACCCGGATATACATACATACACTGCAAGTTAAATGAAAGCTTGTGAAACTAAAATACGTTAAACGGAAAATGCTTGGATCATTTCATTAACTGAACGAAGAATGTATGGACATATACTACTGAAACCTTATGAGGTACACAACATTACAGCCCAAATAATTTGGAGCTTTCTGAACTCAACGGGAATCAGTAATGAATTATAAAAAGGACTGCGCAAAACAGCAAATAAATAATAATAATAAAAAAAGGATATAGGTATACTTACTCGGCACTATGGTCATGGTGTACCTATACTATAAATATTGTTGTTGTTAATAAATGAAATTAAAAATTATTACATCTAACGTACACTCTAACAACGAGCGCGCGCGCAACGGTTATGAAAGTAATAAGCAATATCGTTCAAAACATAATTTCTATTTAACTGATAGATCATAAGAAATTTATAACAAGTTCTCATACGAACTTTTCCGAAAGTACCCGAGGCTGGGCCGATATCGCTCGATCGTAGATCTGCAAGATTTCCTAGTCAATTCGAGAACGGTTGTGTTTATATGGATTTTAGAGGCGCTTGCGACTTTTGGGTGCGTAAGGGTGGATAATGACTCAATTATCCGCTTAGGGGGGGCGTGGTACTGAACAGTATGTCTTCATTACTAGACCGGGATAAGTTTGTATGGAGATAGTCAATATAAGATGTAATAGCAAAATTGTATTATTTTATTATCATTACTTGATATTGCATGTTATTATTTTAAATATTTTTAATGCACGCATCTTAGATTGTTAGGAGGAACAGATAAAAATAAATAACACAAAATAATATAGTTATAAATACTTATAAAAAGTTTTACCAAATTTTAGCATATCAATGATATACGTATGGTAATAGGTTACATGAAACATCAAATTTATATTGTACATATATCTTATAACATGCCGATAAACGATTCGCCTTTCCATCAGTGTGCATCTTGCTTTAAAAAAATACTACCAATTTAAAAAAAACATTGCAAATAAAATATGTTTAACCTTGAGCATGTTGCTTAACAACTTGTAATATGAACGGGAGTCCCTTTTCATTTTATTAGAGAGAGTTCCGCTAATATTATTAGTTATAAATTGTTATCCAAGAGTCATTGCTAATATGATATTACAAGAAAAGGAGAAAGATAAGTAGTGAATTTAACGACTGCGAAAATTGAAGATCGAAATATTCTGACATCTTTCTCTTTTACTCCAATTAAGGCGTATTTGGAGTGCAGAGACAATCGTTATAAATTGCGAATTTAGATTTTCGTGGTAGGCGCTCTTTACTACAAATCCCATAAGGAGTTTGATCCATACAATGCAAGCACCAGGAAGACTGCGCGTGACCGCTTCATAGGACTGTATCGCGCATGCGCCCGATTTATTGGTAATATCGATGCGATGCCGTGACGGCTATTAGGGCCCGCCATTACTATACCTTAAAACTAAAACATCTCAACTGACAAATCCCTATAAACTCAGTCTCAACAAAAACTGAAGCGTGTTAAAGCTGATAGTGGCAGTGAAAAACTTGTAAAGTTTAGTTTTAAACTCGAGAATCGTTTTATCAGCCTCTATTCATCTAAGGTCAGCAATTGATTTTTAACGTTTTGGAACTAGTTGGTGTAAGAAACATCTTATACGCTAGTTCCTCGGGCGGTTTGTAAAGATGTTAAGGATAAACTGATGCGCTTAGTGCAGTAAGCTTTAGATCTCTTTTGATATCAAAGGAAATAACTGGTACATGAAAGCTAATGAAATGTACTAACCTTTGGTAGCAGTTTAGTTAATAACTATATTTATCACTTTCTTTTCTTGAGATCGCAGAGTTGAGTTTAGTTTTCCATCAACAACAAACCAATTTTTTTGAAACATTAAAAAATCTCACTATAAACAATCTAACATATCTGCCGTTGATCAATTAAATTTATAATAAGATGGAAGTCTAGCATATATTAGCGTTCTCCATTAACGTACTCTTTTTATTTCACTGTAACATCGTATTTTTTGTAAATTATAACCTTGTAAATATTGTATCTAGAATAATTAGTAGTTAAGCTCTATAGTTTCTAAAAAAAATTTCTGCTATGCCCTTACAGGGTATCATGTGACATACATTTTTACTATTTAACTTGATACCATGATTAAATGAAATATGAAATTTGTCTAACATTAAATCACAAACGTAAGAAAAAAACCTTTGACTATTATAAGGGAAATTAAATACCTAAATATTGAGGGTCAGCGGCTGAAAACGCGCCGTCCTCAAAATGGCGGGAAGGGTTGTGACTTGTGACGGCTGTCTCTCCGACTCGGGTCAAGCGAGTCAATTTCCGGCCGGCGATAGGGCGCGATTTGAATTTTGATTTTAGAACGAATTCAAACTTCGGACTGAAAAGAAAATGTTTTTTTAAATAAATGCCGACGCTAGTGATAAAGTTTTTTTTTTTTTATTTATGTTTACAATTCATTAATGTTAGTGATGTTGATATTCCTATTTAATTAAGTTTAAATCAATCAAGGTTAATCAATAACAATCATTATATATATATTTTTAATTTTGATTTATTGACAAGATTATAAAGGTGTTAACATGAGTAGTTAGTTGACTATATTTAATAAGTTCTGAAACGCTTCCCGAGTTGCCTTGTTCAGTGGTGTAGAACAAACACTTGAATATGACATTAGCTACAACACAATTGTACATTCGCGAGGCATATAAATATCTGCGTCGCACATACAAATAAGCAGATTTTTACATTCTGATCCTAGCAACGACTAGGGTTACCAGACGTCTAGAATTTGGTAAAATGTAGTACTTCAAGAGAGACACGCAAATGATATGATGTTATTATGTAAATTGTACTTTGTAAAGTTAAAGTTGATAATTTTGAAGTAGAGATATGTTGGTCTTCCGGTGGATCCACTCAATTTTCCTGAGGAACTAATATGTCATCTATTTACACACCTAGTAGTGTTATTACTTAAAAACCAAAATGCAATTCATTTTTTTAATTAATTACATTTTCTTCCTTCCAAGTTCCTAGTTATAGAAATACATTTTTATTATTTGAATGAATTGATTCAAAAATAAGTGTCTTTTCTCCTCTCTTTTCCAACTCAGCTTTAATACTTAGCCTGGTTCGTATATGTGGCAATGTTCGTATATTTCGAGCATCTTTCTCTTTTACTTCAATTAAGGCATCATGAGACAAACGAGAATTGTCCGAAATTTACGAATATCGTTTTTCAAATAATGTATATTCCTAGCATTTTATAAGTTCGTATCTGGTCGCCCTCGGCCTCACATGCGGCGCCGCCTGCACCGGCGATGCGACGGTCGCAACTAGAATAAATCACCGCTGATTTATTTTTATTCGGTTGGCAACACTGAACGCGTATATTCCCTGCAATGCCGTTTCCGTTCTTTATTTAAATTATTTTCATCGCATAAGATTTTTAGGCGGTTATTTGTTTTGTTGGTATTATTTAATAACTTTTTGAACTGGATTAAAACTAGCCGCAGTAGTTTGATTACAGATGAATTTTAGAGAAAATAGTATTCTTGTTATAGAAATTTAGCTTCAGACGGATTTTCCATAACACCTAATATATTAATGAGAGTGTTGCAGTCATCGTAGCGTTTGGCGTCCCTGGCCTCAGGTGTGCCAATGGGCCATTTAAGTATTGGACTAAGGCCGTCCAAAAGTTCGCGCTCTGTCTGGAATTATTTCCTAGATACATATTATTTAACTCAGATGGGCGATTTTCAATTTTATCTAAGTTCATTTTAAGCAATGACCTTGTTGATTCTACTCGTACATGGGTGAAATTGTTGTATTGAGTGGACACGATTTGAAATTCATTTGCTAGTCGGGCAAGCGAATCTTTCGCTACGAATAGAGGTATGAGATCCCGTTGGATGGTCAGTTTCCATGATTCGGCACTAAGAAATAAGGTACCATCATTTTTAAAGAAGAGTCTGGAATAGCATTAGTTCGTTATTTATTATATCTTCAGCTCCATTCGCTAAAACGAAGGCCCTGAAAGAGACATATTGGTCTTATAACAATTAGAACGTATTTTGATTATATTCTCCATTTTTTTTAAGTTTGTAGAGTTATAAACACATACGATTAATATTATCACAGAGCATGCGATAAAGCTGATATAAATAGGAGTTGATCATTATGTTAGAAAGAGATAAATCATTTTTCATCACACTTGCTCGTCAATGGCGTTGTTACTTGTGAGAGTACAGAGCAGTTATAGCCGATTTAGCTCACACGGGCTGTTAAGTTTAGTTTTAAAAATATACAGAACCTCTACTTCACTTGGACTGAGGATGTTTCTAAACAGCCAAGGTGTATTTCATGTCTTCAAAAGTTTGCTACAACCAACTTTTAATATGTATAAAACATATCTTTATATTAAATTTGACTGCAATTTAATGTTTAGTATTTATTAAAAATAGTTGTTTTCTATTTGATTTTGATAATTGATACTATTTGGCAGGATGATCTATCAACTTTGAAAACAAAACGCAATTGTTAACATTATCTGTGGAAGACATTGAAAAAAGTTGACATTGTTGACAATCTTTTATAGTGGGTGCGGTCTGATAGGTAAAACTACACTACACTAGTAACTAATATTTTACCAACGAATTTATTTTATTTCCTCGCAAATGTGATGAAATACATTGTATGTACCACGGGTGGTAAGTGTATAACAAACTTGAGTCATTAAAAGCCCTCCGACTTCGTCGTCGGGCTTCTAATAGACTCGCGTTTACTATACCTTACTTACCATCCTCGTTGCACAATGTACTATAGGGGAATTGGTCGAATAAAAGTGCTGGGAAACGATAAAATAAAATACCTGGGCTTAGTCGCATGTCGGCGTTCTATATTCAAATTTTCACGTAAGTTCCATATAAATTATCCGCAGAACTACATAGACATGGTCCTATGTTAACTTTCTCACCTATAGCTACTCGTAAGAATGCATTCACTGTGTAACATTTTTGATTGATACCATATACATGTACACAGGCATCCAACGCATTTTACTAAATAAATATACTTGCTAAAGTAATTATTTGAGCAGCACTAGCGCCATAATGGCGTCGCTTCCGGCGCCGCGGCCATTAGTGGCCATTTCCCCTGTACATCCGGTCGCCGGTGGCGCCACGTTGCGGTTTTTTTCAACACGGCCGTTTTCATTTTGTCCGTAATGATGATGTTATCATTTTACCTTCCTATTCTTTTTTAAACGAGTTTTTGTCGTTTATAAGGACGTTAAAAGGTTTAGGGATGAGAGGGTTTTAAATTAAAATGTCCGGTTGCGTTGTAAATTATTGTTATAACCTATTGTAAAGATACTTGGTTGTTGGGTGTGCCAATAAGTTTATCAAGTCAAATTATTATAGACTTCAACGTTAATTCAGTCACGTCTGAAAATATGGACACATTTATGAAACTAAGAACAAATCATTTTAGTTTTTATGAAATATTTTGATTTGCTTCTATTTTTTAGTAGCAATACACTATGTAGAGTCAAAGTCGAAATCGAAGCCGATACGAAAAATGTGCAATAATAGTATATATGCACATATTAATTGTATAGAAAATGTACAATGCCTCAAGGGCCTTTTTTAGATTTTATAATGTAACTAGTTAAGTACTTGTAGTTATCATAATACGATTGTAATTTCTGTAAATAAATGTATTTCGAATTTTATTGTATAGAAGCGGGTAACTCACATTTTATAAGTCTAATATTGCTCGACATGTTTCACTGCGTAGCGACAAATATACTACTTATAAAACGCGAGTTACGCGAGTTACCGCTTCTATACAATTAATATGTATTTATTGAATATTGCGTTAAAAGTAAAAGTGAAAACATTCGTTACATATTTTGGCACTATGACCGTATGATACATTTGTGCCTGTATCTTGAAGTGATCAATCAGTATGAAGGGGTGACATCCGCCCCTCAACTGTGTTTGTGCATCCATTAAGTTAGCTTAAAGGAAGCGGGGCTAATGTGTCAAAATGTGCTAGTTTATCGGGATTCATTCGGGGTCGAATTAGTTATAAAAGTTTTATAATACTTATATATATACTGAGTTAAACTCGCATGAATTTCACAGATTAAATCGCGGTAAAAGTAAAGGTGTTGTTACCTACATTCTAATCGATTAAGTCCCGTTTAATATACTTTATTTTATGAAATTATTGATGACAGGTTTGACGAAAGGCTTGATCTAGTGAGTTGTGATGTCTAAGAAGTCGATGGTCCTGGGTTCAAATACCAGTAAGGGCATTTATTTGTGTGATGAGCACAGATATTTGCCGAGTTCCCACAACACAAGCCTTCTCTCATTCAATCTCTGTAAGAATGTTCTGTAACTATTTAGATATTATTATTTATACCTCATATCATATTTTTATTTTATATAACTGAGACTGTTGGCAGGGTAGCGTTTGTCCTGCGTTTTCTCGACGTTCCCTTACAAAATTGCACGCTGCGGAGATGCCGGCGTACAGACTATGGAATCGCCAGGAAAACGTCCTGTCCCGAGAGACAGGTGTACATAATTGAATAGTAAAACAAATTTCAATATATAAATTTCATTTACTCATGTAATTCATTGTTATGTAACTAATATGTAAAATAAAATGTTAATGTTTAAAAAAATTATCAAATATATTTGAAATAAGTTTCATAAAAAAGTTGATATGCAATCAGATGATCAATGTCACTACAAAACGTCAAATTTTATAATTACCGACTTTATAATAGTAATAGGTAATAGTGAAATCCTTAGAATCCAGTTTAAGGAAGAAATCATGCTATAAGTTTAGAAAGATATGGAGAGATGTAGTATTTATATAAAAAAAGATAACGAACTCCAAACATTTCAATGAAGTAGTAGAAAGCATGGTAGTAAGTATTCATAAAGTCGATGATTATAATTATGTATATAATATACATAACATATGTATATAATATGTCATACAAGATAATACTGAGTTTCATAACTTAAATACTTATCATAAATCTTACAGCCTAAAATTGCGTATGTCATACAGTAAAATTATGTCATTATTAAACTAGCTCTAAAAGTAGTCTTCCTTGATGAATTCTGCCGCCCTTTCAGCAATCATGACGACCGGAGCGTTCGTGTTTCCTCGGACGACCTTCGGCATGACACTGGCGTCTGCTACTCTCAAACCATTTACTCCTTTCACCTTGAGTCTTCTGTCCACCACGCTCCCCATGGCAGCAGTTCCAACCGCGTGCCATGCTGTAGTCGCCATCGCTTCTATTTCACACTTTACAGAATTTCCATCAACAAATTTATCACAATATTCAATATCCAGTTGAACTACTCGAGCGTTCATGGCTCTAAAGTAAGATGTGTTTGCGATTGCCCACGCAATCTCCAGTGCATCTGGGAATCCATCCATGTCAGAACCATCGCTAAAAGTCCCGGAATATATCAATGGAGCCTCCAATGGATCGGTGGACTGTAACCTGACTTTACCACGGGACTTCGGTTTCAAAAGAACGACAGCTAACGATAATAGCTCACTGTTTTCCAGCTCTGATTGTAGTTTACTGCAAATGCTTTGTGGAAAACCAAGCATGTTATTACAGTCTTCATAAAAAGTCGTTCCTAAAGGTAAACACGTCGGATAAATTGCAAATTTTGGTACTGCGCCATCTTCTTCGGTTATGTACGCGCCCATACTGTTCGTTCTTGAATAAGAGCCCGTGCGGTCGTAGAGGTACTTAATCATTTCCATTTGTGTCTCTGCTTCGGTGCTGTAACATGTGCCATTGTCTGCTGCCAAGTACGTGAGCACCATAACGTGATCGTGGAGGTTATCACCCACAGGCAAATCTTTTACAACCTCAATTCCCATTTCTTTCAAATGTTCCTTCGGCCCTAAACCGGAGAGCATCAATAACTTCGGAGTGTTGAAAGTCCCTGCGGATACCACAATTTCTTTATTGGAAAAGAAGGTATAATTGTCTCCGTTTAATAACACTTCTACACCGTAAGCCTTGCCATTCTCAATCAAAATCTTGGTCGTCAACGCGTGTTTTACCACCTTTAAACTTTCATTCTTTGCATTTTTATACAGCATAGCTGTTAAAGAACTGTGCCTCTGGCCTTCTCTGATAGTGTGTGAGAATCTCCCAGCTCCTATTAACTCTGGATAAGTCATATCCTTCACTATAGGAAAGCCTAATTCTTTGAATGCTTCTAAGAATCTGTCAGTTTCATGCGTTGACTGGTTCAAGCCGGCAACCTCTATCTCTCCATTCCTTCCATGATATTCCATTAATTTGGGATCATTGACGATCCTTTCGTCAGTGAGGTGTTCGGTTTTTTTGAAGTATTTAAGGACAGTAGACCAGTTCCATTCTTCTCCGAGGAGGGTGGCCCATTCGTCGTAGTCTGCGGGGAAGCCGCGGGCGTAAACCATGTCGTTGATGGAGCCGGTGCCGCCGAGCATCTTGCCGCGCGGCTGCAGGTGCTGGCCGCCGTGGAGCGCCTGGCTCGACTGGCCGTCGTCCACGGACGTGAAGTTCCAGTCGTATGCACTGCCTTTGAGGGAATGACGGAAGCCTGGTATCTGTGAATGAAGGAGTTTCATTTAGTTCCCTTTAGATTTTCAACGTCGTTTGGAGTTAACTTAGAAATTAACCGATGTTTCCATACTTTACTATAAGTAAATTACAATACGTGTAATTTAATTCTAGTATTTTCCTGCAATTGTTGCAGGTTTATGTAAGTGTATAACTCGACCAAATAAATTATTTATTAAAGATAAAGAGTTTTATTTAGCATAAGACACTTTTTTCATACTTTTATTTTATACGCACCGGGTGTAAGTTATTGTTTGTAGATTTAAGAAAGAAATAGAATAGAAATTGTACCTAACTTTTTCCAGATTACGTAAGGATGTTCTCTTTCCAAAAATCGTGAACATTGATGTATAAAATATCATAACTTTAGCTCGGTGCGGATTCTATTATAATCTCAAATTTAAGTACAGTCAGCAGCAAAAGTGGCTGAGCGGGTGAAGTGTTCAAAATGACCTACACGCGCTTTTATTCTCTTGACAATAGAGATGCGTTGACCTCATTTTGAACTCCTCAACCGTTTAGCTACTTCTGTTACTTGCTATACTGAACCAATTTGATTTCTGGGCCACTTCGTACGTTGTCACAGACATTAGTGAGGTACATACCTATCTAGAGATTTTCATTCTGACAAAAATTACGAAGTCCAGAACTCAAATTGGTTAAGTGTGCATGAGTCGTAGACAAGAAGCCAATCGATTGTGAAAAAATAATCGAAACGAAACACGAATGACAATCACTCATAACTCTCATAAGACACTTTGCATTTGGATTACGTTTCTACAATTAGCGTCATTGCCGGCACCAGTACCCTTACCATGAGTGGTGAAATAGAGGTTTTCGATAACGAGTATCGAGTTTACTATCTGTGCATCTCGTTCGCACTAAAATAGTACAAGCGAGATGCACAGATAGTAAACTCGATACTCGTTATCGAAAACCTCAATATCACAACTCATGGTAAGGGTACTGACATAGGAAGGTACACACAGCAACACTCTTAACTGTACATCCGTGGACTTTATGCCTTATAACGTATGCGGAGTGAAATTTGGACAAAATGCAATGTTGTTTTAAATAAAAAAAACACCATTATTTTTTTAAATAGTTATGTTTTTATAATAAAGTACCTAATAATGATTAATGTAAAAAAAAGTTTACTCCCATGCGAGATGCTTTACGGTAGTTCTGAGGAACTTTGTCCATCGCTGTCGAAAACATAGATGTGGGCATTTTATTCAACTCCAATTTTATTTTACGAATTAAGCTTTGCACATTTTTGGACCGAAAATTATCGCAATATACTCGCCTCTTCAGATTTGCCCAAAAATCTTCAATAGGGCGAAGTTGCGGAACATTAGGTGGATTTGATGTCTTCGGTACGTATGGGGTGTTGAGCTCCGCCATTTTGCTAAGTGTTTTTTTGGAATAATAGCTTGAGGCTAAGTCTGGCCAAAACACAGCATTTTCTCCTCTATGACTCGTATTTATGAAATCTCGCACTAATGGCAAACAACGCTCTATGTAGCGATCGGCGTTCACAGCTAAACCTGATTCAAAGAACACCGCCTTGGACATTCCGCGTTCCTGATGGCAAGCCATAGCAAAACTTTTTTAGGAAACTTGGTATGCTCAACATATTTCACGTTCTCATCAGTTGGACCATTGGTCTTCTCAAAATAGTAATTGCCTTGCCACTAGTTTCCATCTAACGTGAAATATGACTCGTCATCCATGACGCAACTCACATTGTTTTTGGCGTAAAATATTTCTTTAACCAATTTACGCAGCCGTATTTTCTGAGTGGATTTTTGATTTTCGGAGACGGTGGATTTAAATTTTCTACACCGCTTATCGATGCCCATGTCATCAAGATATTTTTTGACAGTTTTTCCGTCACATTTAAATTTTTTTCCGAGCTCTCTGTAAGATTTAGCAATACGGCCGGCGGTAATTTTCTTTAGTCGAGCTCTCTCAGAAAACTTGCTCAAGCTGGGATAATTTCCAGAACCAGGCTTTCTAGCAGTGGTTGTTTTTTAAGGTAAAAGACGCTAAAATATTATAAATGATGCTTCGACTCTCACCCATTTGTACAAAATGTTCCACCACCTTCGATTTCGGCCATAGGGGATGTATACTGTAGAAATTACATACAGTTTTACGACGGCGTTCTTGGTTATTTACCATAATTACAAAATCAAACATCCAATCCTTATGAAACTTACCAGATTGATTGACAGATATATAGACTTGATATTGACATACACAAATTTTTTTTTTAGATTTTTGTTTTTTACATTTTATATATTCAAACTTTGTCCAAATTTCACTCCGCATACGTTATAATAAGGTCTACCAATGTATAGCTAGGAGTGTTGCTAACTGTACTAACGATACTCTCCCGCGGCGGGTCTCCTCCGGCTTCCAGTAAGAGCACGGACCCGGACACGGACAGTCGCGCCGCCAGCGCTGAGCCCGCCGTCCCGGCCCCGACCACTATGAAATCCCAGGACGAACCATCTGGAATATACCACAAATTTCCATTTACTTCTCTTATAGTACAGTCGTCATCAGTCATATCGGAGCTTTTTTTATACAAAGACGGTGGCAAACAAGCATACGGCCCGCCTGATGGTAAGCAGATACCGTAGCCTATGAACGCCTGAAACTCCAGAGGATTCACATGCGTGTTGCCTACCCTAAAAGTTGTTGGAGCTCTGGGAACCATACTCACCACCACACAACACTACATACCTACCTGAAAGGTAGCAGTGCTATTATGGCTGTCTTCTGTAAGGAGGAGGTAATTCCCCAATTGGGCTTCTCCAGACTCAAGCGTGGTGGTACTTCGCTGTGCTCTACCTCTCATAAAATCTGCTGTGGAGGCGGTCACAAATATCTTAACTACACCTCTATTGTCAACGCCAAAGTGCATGTTCAGATATGTGACTACCTTCACAGCTCCAATATATTTGTAGGCCTAGCACAAGAGGGTCGCGACAATAGGTATCTCAAGCCGAGGTAGACTACCCGTTCCTCTTTAAATAATATAGTTAGAAAGGGACGGGTAGTACATCTCGCCACGAGATACACTCGCATCCTCTTGTGCTTTTTTTTTTTTATGACATAGGCGGCAATCGAGCAGACGGATTGCCTGATGGCGACTGTACAAAAGAGTAAGTATGATTGTATTTGTGATCACCTTAACAGCTCCAATATATATGCAGCGCTGCCGCCAAAAACTATATTCGTAAATTTCGGGAATCATTTTTCTTATACCCCAATTAAGACTTCATGAGAGTGACAGAGACAATCGTCTGAAATTTACGAATATCGTTTTTAGCGGTAGCGCCTCTGAAAGCCTAGCACAAGAGGGGCGAAGCAGTATCTCGAGCCGAGATAGACTACCCCGCCCCTCTATGTATGAATAATATAGTTAGAAAAGAACGAATATTTCATCTTGCCTCGCGATTCACTCGCGCCCTTCTTGTGCTAGGCCTCCTGACGACGACTATACAAAAGACTATGTATATGCATTAGCATGAGGCCCTAGTAAAAACGGTATAAATTTCATACTAGTTGTCCGTCACTTGTACCGTTTTTCACCAGGGTCACAAATGTTACGGCCCGACCACGACAATGCGCGACTTGTGGCGCGGCAAGCGTTTTATCTGTTCGTTGCGCGGTCAAGACGCGCAATGCACGGCGGTTAGTTGGGATCACACGCAATGAACAGATAACACGCTTGCCGCGCCGCAATTCGCGCAATATCGTGTCCGGGCCGTTATGCTTACTGTCCACTGCGGAGTCCGGTACGAAAGGCTCTCCCACCAGACACTGCGCCGCCGCGAAGAATTGAAGCGCTGCCGCCACCGCGGAGCCCACCGCGTCGCCGCCGGCGCCTCCGACGCACGACATCACTACACCAACATTTTAGACCATAAAGAACTAGACAATAATAGTACATTTCGATACTAGTGAAAAAAAAATTTTTTTCGACGAGGGTGAACGTTGGAGCCCGAGTGAAAAGAGGGTGACAATCACCCGAGTCTTAAAGAAGTTTTTACACGAGTATCGAACCTAATTTTTCATAGCAAGTGCCTTAAAAAGTGAAATTTACGCACGCGAAGCGTGCGAAAAGTGCACTTTTTACGCACTAGTTAGGAAAAGTCTCTTTTGAAACGGGTTACACTTTGACGTTTGTGACTTTTCACTCAGGGCAAGGAACACCAATGGATTTGTTCCCTATTTACGGAATTCTTGACTTGTCAGATCTATTATTCGCCGGAGTTTTTTGATTAAGGACAATTATAGATATTACAAATAAACCGGACTTAACCGCGTTTCGAGAACTACATTGTCTTCGTGGTTTAGGATGAAAACTGGCTACACTTGACATCAACTCTAGTCGAGCGATTTTTTCGAACTACCTGCACTTGATTTTGTTTATCGACTTAAACGTTTTGCGCATTAGGGTTGTCACTCGGTCGACATACTACACTAACGATACATATAAGCGGTGATTGTCATGAAAAACGTGAGTGAAGCGGTAGTGTTTAATAAAATGCTAGAATGACTCAAAGTTTAAATAAAAAAATGTATGTCATAAGTAAAGGTGGTTTTCCCACCAGCATTTTTCTTTCGCTGGCTCGAGCGGGTAATAGAGCATTTCTTTAAAAAAAATGCCACTTTTCAGTTTTTTTATTCAACATATAGGTATTTTTTTTAAGAATCACTTCCTATTTTTATATGATATCAAAAAAAATATCTTAAAGTATTTTTTTCCTGTTTTATTGACATACTACCATATATACATTTTGTATGGCTGCAACAACGAGTAATTAGTGTAGGTAACGCGCATGTGAATCCACTGGAGTTGCAGGCGTCCATAGGCTACGGTAACTGCTTACCATCAGGCGGGCCGTATGCTTGTTTACCACCGTCGTTGTATTAAAAAACATGAAAACACATTTGTTCAAAATGGCATTTTTTACGCTTTTATGGCCGTACAATAAACACTCAAACAATGCAAATACGGTTATAATTTTCATACGATTATAAATAATCGCCACGTCTCGCTCTGCCAGTGGAAAACCACCTTAAGACTGACAAGCACGTATCCGGGAGTGTGTAAGTTGTTTGTTAATGTAGGTAATACCACGTAATACTATGTCTAGCAGTCGACTGAAAGGATATGGATAGAGATAAAAAACATTATCACAAGAGTCAGCAGTTGAGCTGAACATCTCGACTGCCGCGACCGGTTTGAAGCCAAGGTTCCTTCGACATCAACACTTCAAATGATAACATAATTAGCTGATATTTAGTAATTCACTGCCTGCGAGCGCTAAACAAGTTTAGTGTGGGCTATGGTCGACCATTGGTAAAATAATTTTTGGTAATGAATCGATTGTGGATGAATTAATTTAGTTTTTTGTAGGTAGGTACATTAAATGCGCTGATTGGATTAAAATATTAATTAGAACTTAATTTACTAACTTAAATAGATTAAGTAAATAAATGGCGTACGTAGGTATGAAAACAAAAAATATTTTTCAGGCTCAGACTACCCTGTAAAAAGATATGGGTGGTCAAACATAAAAAAAATACCCATACTAATATTATAAATGCGAAAGTAACTATCTCTCTGTCTGTATGTTAACTCTTGACGCTTAATCCGCTGAACCAACTTTGATGAAATTAGGTATGTAGAGAGTTTGAGCTACAAGAAGGAAATAATTAACTGTATAGAAAACGTGAAGTGTTTTGTATGTCGAATTTTGCTTGACATTATGCCGTTCGTTACGGAGTGAAAACATGCCAAGCAATATTTGACTTAAAACGTAAGTTACCCGATTCCATAAAATTAATATCAAAGACTACACGAAATAGACATGCGTTAGATACGTTTTCATAAATGAACTGTATCAAAATAATCTGGCAGGAAATACTAGGCAGAATATTTATAATATTTTCTTTCCCCCAAGATTATACAACATTTAAAATATTAAATCAAGCTTACCTTGATCGTTGGTTATCGCGAAACCGACGCCGTATTCACAGCTCCACAGACAGCAAGCAGATAAACAAAATTATAAAAAACTCCGATTGATGAATTGTCACATGGCTATAGTACCTATCCTAAATATTCTTGTTAACTATGTATTTTCCTTTAATTTCACAAGGCCTATGCCTGTGCTATTCGCTGCGACCGTTACAAGTTGCCGGCTGTAAGCAAACTACCCGCTCAGTTTACTGTATACCTGCATTCAAATTGTCTATGGAACTTAGGGATTTAAAAAAAATGTGTTCCTACCTGCCTTTTAACTTTTGTAACTCCGCGATTAATACGACATGCTGGCTCGTCACTCGCCTCGCTATTCGTCGAAACGTTCGACCAAACTTTGCCTATACAAAAACGCGATGCGAGGGACGAGAGGAATAGGGAGACATCCGCGTACACATGCGTGCTCACGTTTCGCCTCGTTATTCGCCTCGCTTCTCGTGCGAAGGTGTGGCGGTAGGATAAAGAATTTCTAACTTTGCTCGGTATTAGGAACCTATAACTTCGTTTTTTTTAAGATAAAAGGCAAATATGACGACTTTTAAATTGTTCTCCTAAAAATCGCAAGACGATAGTCACACAGTCTTTCTAAGCCTAAAAAAATGATAGGGATCAATCGACGGATAGGCAGCAGCGTCAGTCAATACCGAATCGAACCAGTAATCAATACCGAGTCGAAATGGTAGGAAAATTTTGTTTGCGATTAAATATCTAATATATGATTGTCTTTAAACTCTTTAAAGTTTTCGATTCAAAACTCGACCCCTTTCTCAAGGTCGCAGGTACGGCGCTGATGCGGTCGTTCTGTCCTCGTGGGAGGCCAATATCCAGTGATCTTTAAACCCTAATTCGCTACACGAACTAAAGATTATTTTAAACTAAATCTTCTCATATTCTCAGCATATTTTCGTTTTTGTACCTATGCCTCTTTCATGGATTTCCGTGTGGTTCTTGATGCGGGTTGCCGGTTCTATGCCTGGTCGGCTGCCGTTTTTTTAAAGTCGTCTTCCGTGGTCTTGCGCCATATCGACTTTCTATTCGAAGTCTCCAGAACAGCACTCGTTGACTCCATCTGTCATCATGCCCACGGCATCTCTAGATGTCCATTCCCAATACAGTTACGTAGTTTTTGTTATGACAAAGATGGTAAACGAGCAGACGGATTGCCTGATTAATGGTAAGCAATTACCGTCGCCCATGGGCACACCAGCGCGTTACCGGCCTTTAACGGGGGTAGGAGCTCTGGGAACCTTACCATCAGGAACACAACATTACATACCTGAAAGGTAGCAAGTGCTATTATGGCTGTGGTCTTCTGTAAGGAGGAGGAACTTCCCCAGTTGGGCTTCGCTAAGCGTAATGGTATTTCACTGTGCCCTACCTCTCATTGTTGGACGCAGTTTAAGGAAGTTTCATACCCGAGTCCAAAAAAAAAAACAATAGACATATATGATCTTCTATAGAAGGACATGATGTGAAGATCCTCAGCATTGAGGGGCCGACTGAAGATGATGATAATAAAAAAAATACATTATAGGTATACCTACTTTACTAAATTATGTGTTCAGTTCGAACACCACGGGATCCCAGTACAGTCAGCAGCAAATGTGGCTAAGCGTTTGAAGTGGTAAAAATGACCTACAGTCGCTCTTATTCTCTTGAGAATAAAGATGCGTTGACCTCATATTGAACACCTCAAACGCTTACCCACTTCTGCTGCTGACTGTACAAGCGGCACGTGGGGTACTTCAGTATGACCGATACGCAAAGTGGAAAAAGATAATATCGTCACTACTTTGAAAAATCTCGTATCTGACACAGGTATACGCTCAAGTTGAAACGCAGTAACTGTTCGGATCCCGTACGTTAGTTATGTCATTTTTCTTTTGATTGACAACACAACGCTTCTTTAAAACAAAAGTGACACTATACAAATAATTTAATATTGTATATGTGTCACTTTTGATCTAAAGGTGCGACAAGTTACCCAGGTTTTATCAAACCAGTTACGATTTTATCTCAACTGATATGATAATTCGAGGTCAGATCGTTGTGCTATTTTCTAGAGTTGTCATATGACTCCTTTTGTAAATGGGCAATTTCACTTTCAGGGACACCCAATTAACTTAATTGTCAAATAAAAGTTAAATTAGTGGTCAGTTTAGTGACGACAATTAAGGTTTAAATTTCAATATAATCTACTGTTTTATGTTTAATCCATAAATAATACATGTTATTGTGATAGAAAAATGCGAATAAAGATGATTTACATAAATATTTCAAGCTTAATTGTCGTCACTAAACTGACCACTGATTTAAATTTTATTTGACAATTACGGTAATTGGGTGTCCCTGAAAGTGAAATTGCCCAAATAGGTAAAAATAAATACTTTGAAACATAGATGGAATAAAACGTACATATGTCCATACAATATATCTTCCCGCATTGCTGGCTAAGGTACTAGTGCCATCTAGTGTTTCACAGCCGCAGTTGTATTGAATTTGTCTGGCAAACGCCCGCAAAGTAACTACACACGATACTCGACAGACGGGGCTTTGTGCACTTAGTACCAAAAGATTTGGCGTAGGCACTAGTTTTACGAAAGAAGAAAGAAAGAAAGAAAGAAAAATCTTTATTCATGACATAAAAAAGAGGCAAATAATAGAAAAATAAAGTAAAACAGAAATATGTCACGAAATAGGCCCTTCTCAGCATGTTGCCAGCGTTAGCCAGCGCTGATCTTCCGATGAAACCATTCGGTGAAAAAATACACAGAAGATAACAACAAAACACAAAAGCACAGATAAAAT
Organism: Grapholita molesta; assembly: GCA_022674325.2. NCBI lineage: Eukaryota > Metazoa > Arthropoda > Insecta > Lepidoptera > Tortricidae > Grapholita > Grapholita molesta. The sequence goes on from CP053127.2 coordinate 3,025,954, forward strand.
AAAATAAAATAAAATAAATAGAATAAAATAAAGCGCCTGCCATCTGACCTTCTAACCCAGAGAGCAAACTAGTCCATATTGGGATTAGTCCGGTTTCCTCCCGATGTTTTTCTTCACCGAAAAGCGACTGGTAGATATCAAATGATATTTCGTACGTAAGTTCCGAAAACTTGTTGTACGAGCCGGGGTTTGAACCTGCGACCTCCGGATTGGAAGCCGCACGCTCTTACCGCTAGGCTACCAGCGCTTATCTCTTACCGCTAGGCTACCAGCGCTTATCTCTTACCGCTGTTATATTTCATTACGTAACGAGGAGCTTTAATTTATAACAAATATCGCCGTGTGATTTTACCGTGGGGTAGGGCACATTCAATTTGTGTAATACAGAAATGCAGAAATCCAGACTTTATTGGTAGAAGTGTTAATACACATTTTATACGTCATTATTAATATTTACATAAAGATAGTTATACCCTTTAATAGCTAAAAAGGGACACCATTAATCACGATGGGGGAGGGGGGAGTCCAAGACCACATCACGTGTACTTTCGTTTAGTATTAGTAGAACTGTTTTCGGTGTGATGTTACATAATTTCGTTGACTTTGTAGTGAAAAGTATCGACTCAAAAATCACTCGAAAACTACACGTGATCTTGACTCGGGTAGTGTTAAGACCAACAAAATATCACCAAGGTGGAGGGGGGGATCAAAATAAGGCCAAAAATGATCACATGACTTTTGAATAAGCCCTTAGAATATAAGTAAGAATGTCCATTATGTATTTTTAGTAAAACAACATGTACAAAATTAAAATATATAATTAATAACTTCAATAAACGTTTTATACAATAATAACATACATGTAAATATTCATTATTTCTTGTAAATAGGTAATTGACATATATCTCATTGGTGGGAGTAATTAATTAATTTATTTATTTTTCATTGCACATCCTCGGGTTTCTGAAACAAACATTAACGCCATAAATATAATGAGGTTTTTATTTAAAACATCTAGATACGTAAAAAAACAATAAGTCATTAAAACTAATTAAAACTAACAATAAATTTAACTAAAACTAATATAAATCTAAAAAAGGCCCCTGCGGCATAGTACCGAAGATGCTGACAGCATTTCCTCGTTGAATCGTAAGACTGATACGCTGAGCGAGGTAGCTGCCAGCTCTTCGGTCTCCTTAACGCAATTGTTAACGCGAATGAACATAAGGCTGATATCACACCTGCGATTTACGAGCGAGTTTTGTATAGAGGCGAATACGCAGCGAGTTCGCCGCGTACGAGTTTTGTATAGACATCGCTTGCAAATCGCCCAATGAGTGCGCGAGACAGCACTATGTACAGTCGCCATCAGATATATCAGAGCTGTGGAGGTGGTCACAAATATCGGAACATGCACTTTATCGCCTTGACAATAGAGGCGTTGTTCAGATATTTGTGACCACCTCCACAGCTCCGATATATCTGATGGCGACTGTACGTGTAGAATTATGTAGGAGTAGGAGTATTCCAGTAGTATAAATCAAGTCTAGTGCGGAAGTATCCCGGATTTTCCCCAGGCTACCTTGCTTGCTTTGCTCTAATACAACGCGCTTGTGACTCCTCTGGTGTTACGGGTGCCCATGGGCGACGGTAATTGCTTACCACCAGGCAATCCGACTGCTCGTTTGCCGCCTATGTCATAAAAAAAAAAGCAGAACGGTTTATAGAGCCCAAGTCAAGTAAAAAAAAATCGTTTACTTAAGACAAATTTTCAATCTCAAACTCAAACGTTTTTCAGTATGTAGGCCACAAGGGCACTTTTACACGTCGAGTATCACATTCGCTGCCACCCCCTACAAAAATGTATGGAAATGAACGCACATGTGCGTTGGTGGCAGTGAATGCGGTATACAAAACGGTTCTAACTCTACACCTTGTGACCCGTCTAAAACGTCTAATCTTCCCCAAATATGACTTGTATTATCTTTGGGGGAGTTGCCATAGTGGCCACGCTTGGTAGGCGGGTTGCAAGCATCTTTGTTCCCAACTCACATTTCATCATCAACATTTCAGCCTTAACACGTCCACTTAGACATCTCCCCCAAATATGACTTGTATTATCTTTGGGGGAGTTGCCATATCGCCACGCTTGGCAGGCGGTTTGGCGACCGCAGCTTGTTCATTCGGTTTTGACGGGCGCTGCTGCTCATTAGTAGTTTTTTCTTTGGTAGCCCCTTACGACACTTGCGGAAATGGAGTGATGCTATGCTGGCACCATACGACACCAGTACCAACTCACATGGCACAGCGCGAAGTGTCCCAGAAGCACGGGTCCCGTGGGACCGCCGCAGGACACCGACGTCACACGCCGCCCGGCCAGTCGCACGCAGAAATATCTATACACACACGACATGTCTGTACCCTTACCATGAGTTGTGACATTGAGGTTTTCGATAACAAGTATCGAGTTTACTATCTGTGCATCTCGCTTGTACTATTTTAGTGCGAACGAAATGCACAGATAGTAAACTCGATACTCATTATCGAAAACCTCATAGTCACAACTCATGGTAAGGGTACTGCTACCAAGCACGTTTTAAAAAACAGCACCTAAGGAGGCTGATTTAGGTTTTATTGTATTTAAACCGATTCTCACGTTTATTTAGTCACTCGCGCATGTTTCGTTAGGTATTTTCAAGCAGAGTTCGTGACGTGCCGGCAACGTGAACGGAACATCAGCACTCTTAGCGTATCAAAATGGAGACCTAACGCTCTCCGAACCATTAGTGTGCTCTTAACGACAGGTCTGGCCTAGTGGGTAGTGACCGTGCCTATAAATACGACGGCCCTGTGTTCTAATCCATTAAGGGCATTTATTTGTGTGACGAACACAGATAATATTTGTTCCTGAGTCATGAGTGTTTTCTTTGTATTTAAGTATTTGTATATTATATTATATCGTCGTCTAGTACCTGCAACACTTTGAAGTGTTCAAAATGACTACACGGGCTTATTCTCTTGACAACTAGAGTCGATTTGTGTAAGATGGTCAAAGAAATATTTTAAACACAAAACTATTGTGACTAGGTCTATTTGTGTGTTCCCAAATATTTATTTATTTAAATGTATACATTTATTTAAGTATTTTGGACCCATGTTAAACTACGTCCAACAATGAGAGTTTTGACCATAAGTGAATTAGCCCAACTGCTCCTCCTTACAGAAGACCACAGCCATAATCACTGCTACCTTTCAGGTATGTAGTGTTGTGTTCCTGATGGTGAGCAATATTCCCGACTTATAAAAGGCCGGCAACGCTGTACCCTGGTGTTGCGGGTATTACAATTGCTTAACACCAGGCAATCCGTCTGCTCGTTTGCCGCCTATGTCATAAAAAAAAAATAACTATATATATTTTTGGCTGAGTACCCACAACACAAGCCTTCTTAAGCTTACCGTGAGGCTTACTTTGTGTAAACTTGTCGTGTAATATTTATTTATTAGTGCCATTGGAGTCAAACCCACATCCTTTGAATTACCATACTAACCTAACTTTCCATCCATAAGCATTCTCCACGGACACATAAAACCCAGGCTGGTTTAACAGCAGATATCTCTGCAGCGCCTTAAACTCCCGCCCACTAACCGCCGACACCACATTCCCCACCACATCCACCAACCCGCCCACCAAAACCACCTTGGATTCCTTCCAATCCCGGTCTTTCCCAGACAATACTATATTCAGGAACTGGTCTTCATATCCTGGCAGTGTCTTGGTTACAACGCAGGCTATTAATGTATCTTCTATGAAGAAATCGCAGTGGAGAAGACGAATTAGTTGAGAGTGAGAGTTGATGAGAAGACAGCCGCCGCCGGTGAAACTGTCTTCTAGAAATAGTTCAAGACAGGATTCTTCTTCTGTGAGTTGGAGTTGGTAACGCTTGGGTGATCTCTGTTTTGACTCTTCGACAGGGTTCTGTGTAACTGTGCAATTGGATAATTTTGGTTGACTGTCTATCGTATCGCCTGGTGTTTTCGTGTCTGTCGCCTGAGCTTCGTCTTGTAACTGAAATAATAATATTTGCTATATAAAATGTTTACCAATGAGTTTTTCGGAACTTTGTACAAAATATCATTTGATATTTACCAGTCCCTTTTCGGTGAAGGCACATCGTGAGGAAACCGGACTAAACCCAATAAGGCCGGGTTGGAGGACCCGGGTTTGTCTTTAAACTACGTCCAACAATGAACGGTAGGGCACAGCGAAGTACCATCACGCTTGAGTCTGGAGGAGCCCAAGTGGGGAAGTACCTCCTCCTTACAGAAGACCACAGCCATAACAGCACCTTTCAGGTATGTAGCGTTGTGTTCCTGATGGTGATTAAGGTTCCCAGAGCTCCAACAACTTTTAGGGTAGGCAACGCGCATGTGAATCCTCTGAAGTTGCAGGCGTCCATAAGCTACGGTAAATGCTTACGATCAGGCGGGCCGTATGCTTGTTTGCTACCGTCGTTGTATAAAAAAAAACAAACCTGATTGGTTTCCGACTGGTTCATGCCTGCGGGCTCATCCGGTGGCGCTTGCTGACAGACGTTCTGGGGACACGCGGCGAGCAGGTACCCGTGGGGCCCGAGCGTGGAGTTGGGCTGGTACTGCTGATGCCGGAGGTTGTACCACGGCGCTGCCACTAGCACCTGAAATTTGATATATAATTTTTTTTTTCAAAAGATAACTTAAGTGGTAGGTATACATCTTTTTTGAACTGAGGACAGTTTGTTGGCGAATAGTGCGCCAGTTGGCAATTTCATTCCAGTTCAATTAATTGTATAGAAAGGGGTACAGCTATAGTGAGAAATTCAGATATAGTCACAAATATCTGAACATGCACTTTATCGCCTTCACAATAGAGGTTCAGATATTTGTGAACAACTCCACAGCTCCGATAGAAAGGGGTACAGATATAGTGAGAAATTATTTTCCTTCGGGAAAACTCGGATCTTTATCGGAATACGATGACACCCGAACTGTCAATAGATTATCGTATTAAATGAGTGACACAGGGCTCATACAAAAATCATGTGATCGTTTTTGGCCTTATTTTGACACCCCCCTCCCCTTGGTGATATTTGGTGATCTTAACGCGTTTTTGAGTGAATTTTGACTTGAAACTTTACACTAGAAAGTCAACGAAATTATGTTGCATCACTCCGAAAACAGCACTACTAAAACTAAACGAAAGTACACGTGATGTGGTCTTGGACTCCCCCATCGTGATCAATCGTGATATTTCTTTGACCCCCTCCCCCCCAAACCGATCACATGATTTTTGAATGAGCCCTTACTTGGTTTGGTATGAAATGTAAAAGTGAAAAATAACATGTGACATCAAACAATAAAGTTCCATATTAATAGATACGAAAATGTCACTCATTTAATAAAGTCATTTATTGACAGTTTGGCTGCCGTCGTATGTCGATCGAGATACGAGTTTTCCCGATGGAATATAGTTTTGCACTAAATCTGTATAGGTGAAAAACTTAGCTAAAGCATTTGGCCTATGTAGTAGTAACGTGTGTGCACGCATGTCGGCGTTCTATATTCAAATGTTGACGTAAGTTCCATAATAATTATATGCACAACTACATAGAGATGGTCCTTCAGTTAAGGTCTTCACCTATAACGCACTAAGAATACGTAAATAACAAGATGTATGTACAGTCAGCAGCAGAAGTTGTTAAACGAGCCAGGTGTTCATAATGATCTTGACACACTCTTATTCTCATAACAGTAAAATCTCATAATAGCAAATTTTGCTGTTGACTGTACTAAGAAGTAGTTAATATATATTGTGTGTTTATAACTTTAATCTATCAAATTGTTCTTTGTTTGAATGTACGTGATGTGACAGCATGTATATACGTTACAGCCCGTTCACACAGAGTCTCCGTATTTACGGTACCCGTTTTAACGGATACAACAAAACTGTATGCTTTGTTCACACATAAGCACTGTATAGCGTTCAACGTATCCGTCATTAACTGACAACCCGTTCACATAGTATCCGTAAACGGTATAAATTCTCAGTAAAAACGTACGGATACATGACGGATACGTATTCCGTTCATCCAGTATTCGATAACAAAACGGAATGTCATAATTTGACGGACCGATATTTTTTACTGTATACTGAATACTGTGTCATATGTGAAGTCGCTCATACAACTCCATACGCCATCAATGAAAAAAACGTATACGATAAAACGGAACAGTAAAACGGAGACTCTGTGTGAACGGGCTGTTAGGTGTTCTAACCTGCTACGGTCCACCATACAAATAATATCCTACTCGGATTTGTTCTTTATAGTGTAGGAAATAAAGTAGAATCTCTTTTGTGTCAAAATCGAAGGAAACAAATGAAATTCAACTCTAATCCAATTGTATAGAATTCAAATTTCATTATAGTAATTAGTACTACAGGTAGGCCCGTGGGTCTTACGAAGCTAATTAAAAATATATGGAATACTAACCTCACCATACAACCTTCTCTTCCTCCCCAATCCAGTACAAAACGAAGTCATAAAAGGCAGTTTATTGGGCAACTTGGTGTTAAGAAACGGCCACAGACTGGTCCAGAGTGCACGCTCCCGCATGGAGTAGATGTGGAACCAGGAGTCGATAGGGTCCAGGGCCTCGTGGGTCCAAGCTGGCGCGAATATGGCCAGGGACAGACCGTGCTTGTGGGCTAACTTGACGGCCTGCAAATAAATATTACAGGACATACTTACACACATTGACTGAGCGGTAGAAAGCTTGTGTTGTGGGTACTCAGCCAAAGATATATATAATACTAGTTGTGCCCCGCAGTGTTACGAGCGGTTTATTAGGGAAAAAACGTAGCCTACGTGTTAATCTAATAAATAGATCATGTAATACAATTAAAACTGTTGTGAGCCATGTTACTACATTATGTCGCCTAGTGCGATATAATTACACGTGAGTTTATCCGTTTGTAACTAAGTAGTAAATAGATCATGGAAATGACACAGTTCAGGTAAGAAAGCATATAAAAGTTTGTCTATTTTGTGAAGTCGAATTTGTTTATACGTTATTATTTTTACTTTTATATTTTAGTATTTTCATTTATATCTTGTAATAAACTGTTTAATATGTTTTCTTATCGGACTAAGCATAATTATGTAAGTACTTTAAAATTTTATGTATTACTGCATTGAAAAAATAAGTCCCGCCGTAGTTTGTTGCCGGTATCTTCTCGGGTCAGAGGTGTAGGGTTCGAACCGGTGTAGATTTTTCTTGACGTTCATAAGTGCATGTAATGTGCAAATTGAAAAATAATAGTACATTACTGCAGCCGCCGGGAAAAAGGGGGTTGAAGGCTGAGTTGTATATACGGCCGACCGTATAGGGAGGCCGGATAGTATACGAAGCCTTCAAGACCCTTTCACGGCTAGGCATGTATAGTGCTTTTCTCAAACTAATGGAATGAAATAAATAAAAAAATACCACTGAACAAAACAGCTTCACATAAGTTTTTTAATTTTCCCTCCAATCCCGCTTTGTAGTATTTTTGCCTTCGATGTAATAATTAATGACTATCATAAATAGTCTGGCTATAATTACTATATACAACATTTAGAAAAACCACCAAAAAAGAATGCACTTACCTTTTAAATGATGGCGCTACGGCATCTGCCTTTGGCGGTACACAATAACAAAATATAGATAAATTAAAACCGGGCCCGGTTAGATTATTCAATTTTTATACACCCGTAACACTATATCTAAGTCACAAAAGCATTGAATCACACCATTTACCACTATTTAGTCTTAATAAACAGAGTTTTACACGCCGAGAAACTTTTCCATTCCGCCATTATTAAAACAAGTAAAAGTGTCCTGTGATTGGTTGAGTCAAAAATGCGTTCAAAAACGCGCATGCGTGGAGTAGTGTTTGGTGTTGCCAATACAATTTTAAAATTGAGAGCATGAATAATAAATATAATAATGTAATAACCTGATGATATGAATATTTAATTACATGATAAATAAAATAAATCTCTTCATACCATTTCGTCTGAAATAAGCGAGATTATTTTTTAGCCCGCTAATCATTTAGTCACTAAAAATGATAAAAAAATATAACTCAGCTGTTTGAACAGACTTCATGAACACAGACGCCAGGTATACATAAAAATAAAAATAAAAATTTCTTCCCGGCCTAGGCCTTCAATTTTATATGAAATTCGTTACCTGTCCTCTGGAGTCGATCCGCCCTAAACGTGATACTTCGAAGCCTAACGCACGTAACGAAGACATTTCATTGCATGTTTGAGAAAAGATCTTTTTTTATCTTTTAATCCAGGGTGTCAGCTAACTCCATAACAAATTTTATTAAAATCGCTCGATCCGTTTAAACGTGAAGAAGTAACAAACATACACACTGACACACTCTATAATATATAGTGTCGATACAAATAGTTAAATACATAGAAAACACCCAATATGAATATGATGAAGTGACATTATTTTAAGAAACAGGATTTTCTTTTTTTTACAGTCGCCATCAGTTATATGGGAGCTGTGGAGGTGGTCATAAATATCGGAACAACGCCTATATTGTCAAGACGGTAAAGTGCATGTTCCGATATTTACGACCACCTCCACAGCTCCGAAATATCTGATGGAGACTGTACGGTCGGCTCTAAAAATATGTTAACGATTTCGATCCTTATGCCTCGGACATACGTTCTCAAATGTATACAATTTATTAGATGTGACTGTACCTGTTGCGTGTTAAACTGGCCGCCGCCCAGAAAGTTGCGTCCCCACACGTCGACGCCTACGAAAACGTCGAGGTGCCTCTTGCCGGCCGCGGACCTCGCTTCGCAGAGGTGCCGCTCGCCCCAGGTGTAGTTGGTGAATATCCCGTCGCATGCGTCGAAGAATGCTCTGGAATCAATATAGCATTGTATCACTGCCAAAGTTTCAAAAATATGTACCGAGCAACTCTATTGTACAGTAAATACAGTTGTAGGACGTATTTATGAAAGGATTCTTTCGGTACATATTTTTGCACTTGACTGTAACAAACAAAAGCACGAGGAACTGAAGCACATGAAGGGCGCGACAGTATCTCGCGCCGAGATAGACTACCCGTCCTTTTCTTACTGTATTATGAAAAGAGGGACGGGTGGACTTTCTCGGCTTGAGAGACTGTCACGCCCTTAATGTGCTAGGCCTACTGGTCTATGTAGTTGTAACGTGTGTGTACACGCATGTCAGCGTTCTATATTCAAATTTTGACGTACGTTCCATATTAATTCTCCGCACAACTACATAGACATCGTCCTACAGTTAAGTTTTTCACCTATACACCCGTACTTGTTTTTTCATTATTCAGTTTTTGTATTAGACTAAGCCTTTTTTACAATATTTTTATAAAAGTAGAATATAAAAATACATCTAAAACATATCAAAACTAATCTAGCCTAACCTAGTGTGCCGCCGGTAACGGGGCAGGGGCTTAGACTAAATATATACAGATACACAGTCAGGCGAAAAAAATGGCTACATTCAAACTCTAGTAATTTCGAAAAAGGATGGAGTTGGTGACTTAGTCTTTCACCGACCGGCGTCAAATAACAATGTCGTCGTGCTCAGTTAAGACATGTAACAATAGCACAAAAAAACACAAGAAGGACAGTGGGATAAGTTTTTTTACGTAAATAATTCAAATGTATTGACAAATTATGTATTAACTCGATGCAATTTCGTGTTTTAGAATGAATTTAATTAATTGCAAAAATAAAAGATTTTCATGTAACAAAAAGGTACGGAGTCGCTAATATTTTATTTACGTGCGTTTTCTTATACATGTACCTATTGATGAAAAAGGAGATAGGGAGTGTACAGTAGCCATCAGATATATCGCAACAAACGAGATGTTCAAAAATATCTGAACATACACTCTAACGCCTTGACAATTGAGAACGTTTTCTGATATCTTTGAGTAACTCGTACGTTGCGATATATCTGACTGTACATTTCTAAATTACATCTAGCAAATTTGAAATGGCAGATTTAATCACTTCGTCTCGTATGTACTTTAATAGCGTTATATTTTAATTCAAGATTCCCACGGGATCCCAAGCGACGATCGGAATGGGCCGCTATCATAGCACGAGATAGGGGTGATGATTTTTTCAGACCTAACGACTGGCGTCCCGTGTGTTCGGCCCATTTCCCAGCGCCAAACATATATTTGACCAATAAAGGCTTTTGGGTACGAAACCCTAAAAAAGACTATATTTATAACGAAAACCTAGGTATACTGCCAATTTGGCAAACAAGTGAATTTGTTTATTATAGATGTCTTAAGTCAAATATTGTAATATAAAATGTAAAAAGTGTAAATAAACTTATTTTGTTATTAGACATTTTTTATTACTCAACGTGCCTAATATTATTTATGCGACTCCATGCATCCGATATTCTGATGACTTGGAGTTTGACATTTATTATTTTTCTAATGACGTTTCAGTAGTTGCCAGTATCGCGGTGATCCGACGAAAACGGTTTATATGTTACTTATTTGAAAACTAGAATGTCATTTGAGGCCATTTTTTCCGACTCCTTTGTTCGGGACTGTGCGTCTATAGGTATATATTTAGTCTAAGGGCAGGGGCTGTCGGTTTAGGGCTGCAGAGAGAGGAACCATCGGACTATGCGCGCCGTGTCCAGGATTACCGCCTTCTGAATCTGACCCTTAATCCAACCACAACCACGTAGCGAGTCTCTCAAGATGACGGTCGAGACTCTTCGCTATGAGACCGTTCGCGGAAACAACTATCGGTACAATGATCTATCAACTTCCCACATGGCGGTTACCTCGTGAGTAGGGTTGCCAACCGTCCCGTTTCTGGGGCCCTAGAGCATGCGTCCCGCAAGGGGTCCACGCGGAACGCAGATTGTCCCGTTTTGCAGACTAGACTAGATTATCAGCATTAACACGAGCGTTGATTTGTATGTTAGGTACAATATTTTTTTGATGTGATTAAATAAACTATAAGTAAATAACTTTACGTACTTACCTACTATAACTATAAGTACTTAAGTACTTTGTTATAATAGATTTAGATTATGCAACGACTACTTTTCTCTCTTGGGGGGCGTTGCATTCAGTGTCGCGCGGTTTTAAGCCTGGTCCCGCAATGTCATTTGTAAATGTACCTCGAATCTTTGAGTCACAGTTGGCAACCCTACTCGTGAGCCACTTACTTGTTCTTCTCATTAAGAGTGTTCTGCCAGGCCAGCTCGCCGGCCACGGTGACGCTGTCATACCAGATCAACACAGGCTCCGGAATCTCGCTGTGCAATAACACGTGCAAATAGCGGACAAATTCCACTAACTCCGCTGGTCTTGATATCTGGTGAATCAGGAGAAAGAAAGCATTACAACCATATACAATCGCCATTTTTTTATGACAAAGGTGGCAAACGAGCAGACGGATTGATGGTAAGCAATTACCAGCTCCCATGGACATCCCCAGGGGAGTCACAAGCGCGTTGCGAGATATACATAAGTATATCTAGTATGTACACTACAGGCTTACTACACCTTATGAATTTGACATATGTATTTGTATTTTTTTTATCTGTTTCGTTTAGGAGCCTAGTAGCCTGTAAATATTTACCTTGTTTTCCACATTGAGCAGATATCCATCGAACTTTAATGTCTTGGCTATGGCAACGAGGTTGCTTGCAAATCCTTTCCATGCTTCTGGATCCGCCAACAATTCCTCCCAGATTTCAGCTCCATTCACCCACTCCGTTATCACTGTGCCTTTATAAATTAAAAATAATTATGTCTACATCTATCAACTGAGAACTTAATATAATAAAACTAAATTCATACAGGTAAATTAAATCATCATTTTTCCTTGCATTGTCCCGGTATTTGGCGTGCTCATGTGAGCCTGGGGTCCGCTGGCAACTAATCCCAGGATTTGGCGTGGCACTAGTTTTTACGAAAGAGACTGCCATTTGACTCAGAGGGTAAACTAGGTCTTATTAGGGCTAACCGGTTTACCGACGATGTTTTCCTTCACCGAAAAGCGGCTGGTAAATATCAAATGATATTTCGTACATGAGTTCCGAAAAACTCATTGGTACTACTAACCAGGGTTTGATCCCGCGACCTACGGACTGCAACTCAGCCGTTCTTACTGCTAGGCCACCAGTGCTTGCTATACACGTAAATTAAATATGCGTTATTAGGCTAGTCGCAAAATGGTAAGAGTGTGCAACTGGCATTCCAGAGGTTGCAGTTTCGTACCAATGAGTTTTTCGGAACTTGTGTGGTAATATATCATTTGATATTTCCCAGTCACTTTTCAGTGAAGGAAAACAACTAATTCCAATAAGGACTACTTTACCGTCTCGGTTGGAAAGACAGATGGCAGTTAACCTTTTCCACGCCAGAGACGAATATATTGCTTCATAGTCAAAGACGTAACTATATGTCCTCGACCACAGAACAAATTAGACCTACATGCACATGCATAAAGTTCAACATCAACTTTGACATTTCAATGACATGGACGATGACAAGGCGCCGAAAAGGTTAAATATTCATTATTATGCTAAAACGCGACTGGTGAGCTGAATATAATAGTCAAAAATATCAATATCCATACTACCTTTCAAGCCCTACGGCATTTTCACCCTAGGAATTGAGTACATTCTGCTTTTTGGAAAAGTAACATATATAAAAAACTGCCCCATTGTATGATGTTGACTTAAGTATACACATAATTCTCCCATAGTAATGGTTCATTTCAGTTACATTATTACTATTCTTATGCATACATGTAAACTATTATAGTCAAATGGAGTAGGATGCTATTCAGTAATATCCTTTAATTGCTAATGAACAAGCCCTTTAACACCTTGCCTGCGGCAATCAGTTAACATCGAATTAGCCACACTTGTACAAGATGAATTAGCCTCGTGCCGCAGCATGCCGTGCCGTTAACATGTTTATTTATTATTTATTATTATTTATTTAGGAGTACCAACAGCTATTACATGAACAATAAGCATTAAAAATAGAAAACAAAGAGCCAATTACAGGAACTCACAGATAGTGATAGAATAAAATAAAATGAAAAAGATGTACATTTGTGCCAAGCACTCATGTCACCGCACATACAACTAAAAATAAAAAAATAAAACAGTAACATATTAACGTAAAAATTTAAACTTAACGCTTTGCTAACTATCTATACAGTTTATATATTATGAGATCATAAATCAGTACTTGGTGTTGATACGCTCACTGAAAACAACGCTTTACTACATTCTGTCTCACGCTCGGAATCTTGTTAACAAAGAAGTAATTAGTTAACAATAATGCACAGCTCATGTTAACTGTATGTGTGTTTTTGGGACACAAATGTCCTTAGACTAGTCAGTAGTGCTACTTAATTACTATTACATTTACCTATGACTTTGACTCCATGCGCGTGCCCCACGTTAATCCAGCCCAGTGGGGGCACGGTCACAAAATGGTGGCTGAAGTAGCAGAATATGTCCACCGCTGCCCAGTTGTAAAATGTATATGCCTCGTGATTGCTAGTTCCGTCAATATTGCTAAAAGTAAAGTCAATATTTTGTTACTAAAATAATTAAATATATTTAAAAAACAAGTGAGTGTGCATGAACAAAAAATGAGTTATGCATAAGTTTTCCCTTAATATTAAATTATATAAAACTTTATTATTTGTGTTTAAAGTTTCTTGAGTCATTATAATATCTTATATTCATGAAAACAGAGATCAATGTACTCTGTAACATGTTGTGCATGTGACTAAAATCTAATCAGACAATTTAATATCTGTCAATAAAGTGAGGGAAATAAATATCTATGAATAAACTAAAATCTAGATAGAAACTAAATAAAGTGCTAAAAAAAATTAAAACTAAAATATATCAAAAAAATTCACTATCAAGTGACTAAATAAACATGAGATACAAACTGTTACCCATTATATAAATAACTCTTATTGTTTATTGTTATTATTGTTTTGATTGGTATTATATACTGGACTAAATGTTGGTCAGTCTGTGCTGGTGCAGTCAAAGATTGCACAATTATTGCCAAGGAAACAGACAGTGGAGGCATAATAGATCAAGTATGGTAGCCTAAATAGAAAATAATGTAAGATTATCAAAAAAAAATAACTTACCAGTCATCATGATAACCGTTAGCCATATCATGACACACCAAAGTTTTAGGCAAGTTTCTCCTCCTGTGTCTCCTAACATCTTCCTTGTCCACGTCGAAGTGACAAAAAGGCTCCGGCTTCTCTAACTGAACTTCATGTTCTGAGCCGTTATTTTGTCGTACTAAATCCAAATTTCGTACCACCTCATCACTATGGTGTCTCAACTCTATACAAAGAGAGCTCCATACTGGGGGGTTGTTTAAAAACTCCTCGACATCGCTTAATGATTTCAGAGGATTACAAACTATAATTTCCTCCCTATGCTGGCGCGCTGGAGGCCTGTAGCGGCTAGGAGATAGTGAACGAGCTTCGTCTATTGAATTTGAAGATATGACACTCATTTTATACGTAATTTATAATTCACCTTCAAGACACTAAACAACTAAGATTGTTATTAAATTTAAAGCTCATTTTGTGTTTTAGAAACAGATATTTTTGTCATTAAATCCGTATTGTTTATTAGTCTACAACTTTAATATATATGACGTTTGACAGTGACAAGCCGGCTCCACAGACTGAGAGTAGTGATAGGCGATGCATTTAGCTTGCCGTTCCAAAACAAATACACCTACACAAGTACACAATCAATATATTATTAAACTGGGTTAGTTGATAAATAGGGCAATAAATAAAATCATCGGAAATGACTCAATGCATCGTTATCAATGAGAACGTTGCAATGACCTAATTTGTAAATAGAGTAGTTTTATTTGTTATATTATAAAGCTCGCTATATAAATATCCTTGTAAAATATATTTTTAATAAATACATTGCTAGATCCAAAGATCAAAAATTTTGCATTTAAATAATGTACTATCGACGAGGTAGACGGGGGCTACCATACTATTCAATATACTTATTCTATGGCTACATCTTGTACCCGAGGGGGATGAACTCAGATACATAATTTACTCATGCAATGAATCACTGTGATTCCTGCAGTTGTTATAACACTAATAACAACTAGTGCCCTTGGTTCAATGTAAATTATAACTCAGTTGAGTCACATATATCTGCTTCGCTTAATTATTTAAAATTATTAATTAGATAATGATTATGCAATGTTACTATTGAATAGAAATTATAAATATAGTATTCTATCTACTTGTATATGAGACTTTCATTCAGTACATAATGTATGCAGTCATCCTTACCTTGATTCAGAAGATCAAGCACAGTAGGACAGGACTAGAGATCTCAGGACCATCAGGTGTATCTTAGGCTCTGGGAGGCTGCATTAATACCCGAACCTGTATAAAGATTGCCACATTGATTCTTCTAGAATCACTAAGTATATACCTAGTAACATAAGGTACATCATCACTGAAATATTACATTCATAGTCACAACAGCTCTACTCCCTCTTTATTTATTTGTACAATTGTTATAACATTTATAACCATTAACAGCATTGTTAATAAACTTGTTCTGATTGCCCTATCCCATGGCGCCAGTGGATATCAATCTGAAATTGGTGGCCAAAGGCCTTTGCAAATCTTATTAGAGGCCCAACATGTAAGTCCATAGGTCAGCAACCACAATACATGCGGTATAACTTATATACTTCATAGCTACCTATAAACGGGGCACAACAGCCAAGCTTACACGTCGTCCACAGACAGCACCAGGTGCACGCTAAACAGCATGTCTGAACTTATTATCGGCCCGACGTGTAAGTCCATAGGTCAGCAACCACAGTGCATGCGGAATAACTTACATGCTTCATAGCTACCTATAAACGGGGCACAACGGCCAAGCTTACATGTTGTCCACATGCCTCATGCAGCTCAGGCTGCATTACATGCACGCTAAACAGCGCGCCCAATGGCAGATCACAGTCTACCTCATATGCATGCTAAACAGCACGCCCGGTGGCAGATCACAGTCTACCTCACATGTATGCTAAACAGCACACCAGGTGGCAGATCACAGTCTACCTCATATGCATGCTAAACAGCACACCAGGTGGCAGATCACAGTCTACCTCATATGCATGCTAAACAGCACGCCAGGTGGCCAACTCAAGGCCGCCTCATGCGTTCGAGCCTGAACAGGATCGAACTACTTGGGGTTTACATGTAAATGCAACAACCACATCAAACAGTTTAAAGGAGTAAACTAGTTGCGACAAACTAGAACATCACACCTAAACAGGTGAGGGAATCTAATATTAATTGCAAACTATGATTGAACCATGCGCTGATTGGGACTTGCCCACATCACGCCATCATGAAGTATATTACAATTTACTTCCATTACTTTATCAAATATATATAATTATGCATATACAAGGATTATACTAAGATTATACTTAGCTTTAGGTTTTACTGTAGAGTCCCCGAGATCTCTCGTCACTAGCACAGATTTTAACTTTATTAACAGAGTTGCAACAAGCACAGACATTATTCACATGCTAACGGCAAGAAAGCGTCACTTACCATAGACAAGATAGTCGTACTTCATCATTATCGTTTCCGTTGTATGTGTTGCTATGTACAATATTTACAATCATCGCGACCTTCGCGACACTCCCGCCTCTAGAGCTTTAATTGAGGCTTGACATTAATTCACGCGTCCATCTATGGATCCTTTCCATAGCCTGGACTGCCGCTGCACGGCGTTGGTCTTTTGATTCGGCCTGATGACTTAATGGCACGTCATCATTTACTTCTGTGTCTGAGCCATGAGAAATGGGTTCTGGAGTCATTCTCATGGTTTGTATCAAATCTGTATTCTCTAACAACTCTCTAGGGTCTAAGATCAAATCGTTCTCATTAGTACTGTTTAATTCGTGATGATCTTCTTTGGAGCTACTTAAGTTCGTAGGGACATGGTCGATGTTCTCCTCAGTGTTCAATGGTAAAGCCTGAGGGATTTCAATACTGTCACTGCATGCAGTTTTATCTTCATTCACCTGAGATTCCTCAGTAGAATCCTGGAACGTTGCATTTTCATCAACTTCCAGAGGATACAAGTGTGCTATTGACCTGGTGAATATGCTGTCTCCTACTTTTACTTTAGCGACCCTGCACAATCCATCCTTTCCTGTTATTAATTCCGATATCTTTCCAACCTTCCATCCTTCTCTATTTTTACCTTCACCCTTTATTTGTACTACATCTCCAACCTTTGGAATTTCATGAACTCTCACTCTAGCTTGTTTAGGTGAGTTTCGATATCTCTCCCTGAGACTTAGTAAGTATCGATTGATAAACATTTCCTTATATTCATCCATGATCATGTTACCACGGTTCCAACCTTCTATAAGTTGTTGTTTGATAAGTGATCCAGAAAGTGGTAAACTTTCCATGAGAACTTCTATGCTCAAGCACTTTCCTGGCGTTAGGAAATCAGCAGGTTTAAGTATGTGTTCTATATTTGAACCTACATACGTGAGAGGTCTAGTATTAGATACCGCCTCCGCTTCTTTGATTATTGTTAAGAGTTGATTATCTTCAAGCATATGTTTGTGAAGCGTTCTCTTTAGACAATGTTTTACAATTGCTACTAGCCTTTCATAAGCTCCACCATGCCATGGTGCAAGCTGTGGGATAAATTTCCATTTTATATTAATCATAAATTTTCCTTCTTCTGTTAGCAGTTCTCCTAATAATCTAAATTGAGATGCATTGTCAGTTACTATAAGAGTTGGAGCACCTCTGGTGGCTATGAATCTTCTAAATGCCATGAGACATTCGCTGGTAGTCAGATCCTTAACAACTTCCAAGTGTATTGCTCTTATTACCAGACACGTAAACAAACAGATCCACCTTTTCTTTAGACCATTTTCTGTTTTCACAAGCATTGGTCCAAAGTAGTCCACTCCTGTATAAGCGAATGAGGTTGTATACTTTATCCGTTCTACTGGTAATGCAGGAGTTTTAGGTAGTTCGTATGGTCCTCCGCCATGCTTTACGCATCTTGGACACTTACTAAGTGTTTTTTGAATTCGAGCTCTGCCTTGAAGAATCCAATACTTCTGACGTATAAGACTTAGAGTGTGAGCCACACCTACATGAAGGTTCTTTTCATGAACTTCCCTTATAAGTCGCTCAGTAAATTCGCATTCCTTGGGCAGGAGAATAGGATGTTTTGCGTCATAAGATAAATCTGAGTGTGTGAGACGACCATCACATCGTAAGATTCCATTCGTGTCACGAAATAAACCTAGATTACGAGCTAGACTAGTTTTCTTCCCGCTTACTTCTTCTGGGAACATTCTTTCTTGTAGCTGTTTTATCTCTTGTATGTGAGAATCTAAGTTTGTGACTTGATTTATTGGACTTGATTCGGTAGATGACGTTTTTACTTCTTGATTTTCTGTGATAGACAGACCCTCCCCCAACAGAAGTGAGACTTCAGGACTTGGGCTAATTGGCCAGTCTCCTGGATCTTGTTTTAAGAAGGCAGGTCCATACAACCACTTATCTCTCTCTTCTTTCGAAGAATTTGGTCTTGTTGCGACATCTGCTGGATTAAGTCCAGTTGGAACATATCTCACTGTCAGATCTTTGGTTCTTCTAATTTCCTCTATTCTTTTAGAAACGAATGGTTCCAAAAGTTTATTTGAGTATATCCAATTTTTTACAATAAGACTGTCAGTCCATAATATTATATCTGTTATGTTCAGTTGCAAATATTTCAATACATATTTAATAAGTCTGCTTCCAATTAGAACGCCTAACAATTCAAGTCTCGGTATTTTCAAATTCTCTTGATCTTTGATGGGTACGAGACGTGATTTACCAATTATAAATTGGACGTTATCCTTTTGTACTAGGTAGACTACTGCGGCATAGGCTACAGTGGATGAATCTGTGAAACAATGCAGTTGCGCATTTGTTTCATCTGGAATGGTCACGTTTCTTGGCAAACGTATAGACTCAATCTGTCTTAGTTCTTCTAGTATATGCATCCACTCTTGTCTTGTTTCATCTGATAACGAACTATCCCATTTGATCTTGTTCTTCCATAATTGTTGTAGGAGTAATTTGGCTGGTAGGATCGTAGGTACACTGAATCCACAAGGATCGTATATAGCGGCAATAGTTTTAAGAATACCTCTCTTAGTGATCTTATTGGTCAGATTCACCTTGGCTCTAAGATGTAGTGAATCTTCTTTCAATTTCCAATCTAAACCGAGTGTTTTCACTGTTGATTCTGGAGCAGCGTCTTGTATTTGTTTGAGGAAATCCTTTGAATTAGAACTCCACTCTCGTAAATTCATAGATATCTCTGAAAACTTGTCCTTCGCCTCCTTATACAGATCTAGTGCTTCGTCTATTGTGCCAGTACCCGTAAGAAGATTGTCTACATATATGTTGCTAGCTAGTTGTTTTGTATAAACCCCATCAGAGGTCTGTAGATGATGTTTTATAGTTGCATTTAGTAAGAATGGACTAGAGATGATACCAAATGGAACTCTAGTAAATCTGTATTGTACTAGGTTTTCCTTTGTGACGGGTTTATCCAAGTCTTTCAACCATAGAAATCTAGTTACATCTCTATCATCTTCTTTTAAGCCTATTTGTAAAAATGATTTCTCTACATCAGCTGTTAATCCTATATTATGGCATCGAAATTGAATTAACAATCCTGTTAAATCTTCCAACAACATAGGACCGCAATATAAACATTCATTTAAACTTTTCGCATTTTTTACTCTAGCTGAGGCGTCGTAGACCAGTCTAAGAGCTTTCCCTGGTACCATGACTCCATGAAATGGCAAGTAGTGTATCGGATGATCCCTTTCCTTTACATTTGGTACTTCTTCAATAATTTTCCTTTTTAGTTGTTCACATAGTGTCTTGTCATAGATTGATAAAGTTTCTTTATCTAACCTTTTCACCAATCCTACTAGTCTTCCATAGGCTAGTCCATAATTGGTTGGCAGCTCTGGAGGATAGTCCTTCCATGGCCAACTGACATAATATCTTCCATTTTCTAACATTGTATTTTCATTGAAGTGCTTGATAGCTTCCTCGTCTCTATTTGATTTAGGAGAATCTACAATTCCTATGGATTCTAAGTCCCATAAAGCTTTCATTGATGCATTTTCCAAAGGTAGGTCAGGATCTTTTAATTTAGTCTCATATGAGGCTTGAAAGTAAGTGAGTACGGACGATTCGTCCTCCTTTCCTTTTCTTGATTGACCAGACAATATCCAACCAAATACAGAATCTACCAAGTATAAATTCTCTTTTATTTTAATTTTTTCATTTAACATGAACGAGTGATAATAGTCATTACCGATCAAGATATCAATTTGATCTTCACATGATCCGTCATCGGCAAGAAGATACTTTTCTCGATGCTCCCATTCTAAAAAATCTTCATTATAAGTGGATATGTCACGTGTAATAGTAGGTACTACATTGACGTATACTAGTTTCTTGTTGTTAGTTTTTGTTTGTAAGCATAGTTTAACTAATGGACTTTCCAACTCATAAGGTTGCTCCTTAGCAAATGTGTACACTGTGAGATGATGTTTCTCTTCAGGTTTCAAATTAAGTTTGTTAGCAACGCTTTGTAAAACATAGCTTCTCATACTGCCACAATCCAGAAGTACACGACATTTCAGGACAGAGTTATCTCTTCCTATGGCGTTAACAATCGCTGTTTGAAGAACAGTGGATCCCCTTTCATTGACATGTAATGAGGTAGTAGTTTCCTCCTTAGGCTGCTGTTTCTTGGGACAGAGTGCTCTGTTATGTTGTCCCTTCTGTCCACAATGCGGACAGTTTATCTTCGTCCTTTTTTGACATGTCTTCATACCATGACCCAAACATAAACAAATGTAACAACGATTCCTCAGTCTTGCTTTCCTGAGTTGTACAGTGTTAATCTTGGTACACTCATCGTTGAAGTGATCTCCACTACAGAATATGCAGGATATCTTCCTTTTCTTCTGAATATGTGTAAAGCTATTCTCTCCATTGAATTTTCTTTTGTTGTTATGTGTTTTACTAAAAGCGGTTACAGTTGGTTTATATTTCTTGTATGACCTTTTATTGCCATCTGATCTTCTTAGCTTCTGTCTTCTTTTATTATTATTTTCTTGTATGAGTAGTGATTCTGTTGTGAAACTCTTTTCCTTTTTATGACTTTCATCACAGGTTCTTTTAGCATCTTCCCTGGCTATGAGTACCAAATGTAATTCTTTTCTCAATTCAACTATGGATTCATCCTTTAACTTCAGTTTTATCTCGTATATAATATCTTCTGGAAATTTCTCCATAATTAGAAATCTGAGATGATTGTGTTCAACATTTTCTCCAAGAGAGCTTAATATTCTTAGGTGTCTTTCAATATCATCCAAAGTTTTTCTACATTCGTCAGGGTTCTCAGCCCGTTTCAATTTATATAATGTGGAATAATGACTATCAATTATATGTGTCTTTCTGCCATATCGGTTCATGAGTGTATCTACTGCTATTTTGTAATTTTCATTAGTGGTTTCAAAACCATCTAATATAGTTTTTGCATCTCCCTTTAACGAAGATTTCAAATAAAGGAGTTTATCTACATCTCTGAGTTCTCTTTGATCAATGTTAGAACTGAACTGATCCCAAAACTGAGTCCATTGCAGGATATTTCCATCAAATGTGGGTAAATTAAGTTCAGGTAACTTTCCTCTGTTAGTAGGGTGACCATAGTTGGAAGGAGAATTATGTTTATCCGGTTTGGATTGAATGCGGGTATTTAATTCAGCAAGAACTTCTTCGCCATTAATTTGTTCTGTGGTCATGATAGATATTTCATCAGCATTTGGATCAATAGCTACATTGAAATATTGGTACAGTTCCGTGTTGAAGCGATTCAGCACGGCTTGAAGTTTTGCAGAAGTAATCTTAGCTTGTTCATGTTCTTCATCACTCCACTTTTTCAATTTACAAATGACCTTAGAGTTGTTAGCTAAATCTTTTATACTTGACACAAATTTATTTAATCGTTCTTGATATATTTCCTCCATACTTTACTAATAAGCAGTATTGCTGGATACTGATTCCTGAAATTATCATTTTATTTATAATTGATTGTAAATCTTTAAAGGACTGTCTGTTCAACACATTCAACGGATAAGTAACTTCATGTGAAATACATCCTTTCACATATATGTAATAAACTGTATTGTATATTGACTGTGCACTAATTCAATATACTCATCTTTAAACTACTCTCTAACAAAGAGTTAATTTAATTAATTAATCTTGTTTCAGCAAAGTGTTTATTATAAGAGTACACACAAGTCATTTCAACTGTTTAGCCTAGCCTATCTACATAGCACTAATAGCCAAACCAGTCAACATTCATAATAAATGTTATCATTTTAATTTTTGACTTGATTATAACTCTACCATGCCTCACCAGGCAATTTGCTAACAACAAAATCAAGAGCCTTTCTAGTTTTATGCACTGAACTTGATCAGTCACATCCATCAACACAAACAATTTAATTTTATTTAGTCATTTCAAACATAAATGCAAATGATGTTACATTTTCAGAATTATAATGTGATCTGATGGTCATTCTTTCTTTAATGGAAACCAACCTTATTCACATCAGTAAATATTTATTGTATTAACATTCTTATAGGACACTGCTAAGAGAAAGTGCAACTTATTGAACTTGACTCCACTCTATTGTGCACCAAGTGTAAAAACAATTAAATTTCTAATGTATACTCATTACATTACATGTATTTTATTTGTCTGTGTAAGTATTTGAATTGGTTTTCTATGAACAATTATTTACCTGTCTTCTGGACAACATAATATGTAATTAATACATGTCTTTATGAACTAAATTCTCAATTTGTGTGTAGCAAGTATCTTTGATTTTAGTATTTTGCATGAACAAACAATTTAATTCTTATTTCAACTCAAGATTACATACCTTGACTATTCAATCACTTAGTTTAATTAGTTAAACGTCCTCAGATGGTGTGGATGTAGCAATGATGCCCACTTACAACTGTGTATTGTGTGTAGTTATATCTTGTAATTTCACTGATAGCCTCACTGGAGTTACCTTAAGAATGAATGATACGTGTTATGTATTATTCCATGAAACTATAGGATATGTTTGAGTTTGAAACAAATTTTAAACATGATCTACAATTAAGTTTTCATTTTGTCACAAATTTCTTAATAATTCTCACAACAATGACAACGAATCGTTGTATTTCAGTTATATTATAATGCAAATTATCTCAATAAAGTAGAAACTTTTGCAAACAATAATTGCAAAACGTATTTGTATCATAACGTAATTATACACACATAGTGACTTATTTAGTTCTTACCTGATGCACTCAAGGACTATTTCCTTAAATGTTCCGTGAAAAAATAGAATTTTCACCATAGAAGTAGTAAACCTACAGAAGGAATCCACCGATACAACGAGTTGTGACGCGTAATGGCGGCCACTTTACATGTGTGCGTATTTCCGTGTGGTGCCAGTTAAAAAAAAATCCCAATTTCAGATTAAATATTTTAGTATAAAAAATGTGTTATGAATATACATATTTGTTAAATAAAACGGCGATATGCGTATGATTTTATAAATATAGTAAATATATTTCAGAAGCGGCGAATTTAACGAAAAACAGCAAAACTCACTAATATTAAATTGATAAAAGTACACGATGTAAATGTGTGTGTTTTCTCACTCTTCTCGACCCGATACTATAATTTCAAGCACTTTTTTCTATACATATTTATTAATTATGAGGAACAGCAGTGGCCCCACCAAAAAAAAATGTGATTAGTACGGGAATATAATGTACAAAAAAAAACAAATATACTTTTTTTGTTTGACTAAACTGTCAAATTTTAAATTTTAATGTAGGTATTTACTTAAAACACAACGAGTTGGCCATAGAGGTCTATTGAATGTTCTGACTTACCTACTTAGTATGAAACAGCCAAGCCATAATTTTTAAACCAAGAAGTAGTATCCTACACTACTTAAAGATATACATAGCCTTTATTTGCAATTTCATAACTAAGATTGCAAAACAACAGATCGCATAGTTAAATTATGACGATTTGTCGTGACAATTTATGGTGGTAGTGTATAGGGGTTTACCGTAGTCTTTAAAAAACTTATTAAAATAAAAACTGGTTGCAATTACATAGGTGATACAAATAGGGTTATAATTTGCAAAAGAATACTGTGTACTTTTTTTTGTAAAGAACGTTACTTACTAAAATTATAAAATTTTAATCAACATTATTGGTATCCATTCGTTTACAGTTGTGATAAATAAAAGAACATATAAATAAGTTACAGAACAAAAATTAAATTAATTAAAACTAAACTTAAAAACCTGTACCTACAACAAACCCGCTCCGCGCTCATACATAATAGTTAACGAAATGGAACATCAATTACCCTACGTTCGGGAAATTTCTCCGATTTTGATTGACCCGATTGTCTGGCAACACAGACGGCGTGAAGTAAATAGCTAGCGAATTTACTAATTTTTAATGTAATTACGTAGTTAATTGTTTATTTACTGATGAAAAGTGATTGGGGGAGTTTTTTTGTGGCGATCAGTAGCATTTTCACTTGATATTGACAGCATATGATGGCATATTTTAATATTTTTTGATCCACTGCGGCGTGCTTTGACGTTCGGAGGCGACTGTTGGGTGTCCCGCGCATCAAGGCCTTGCGTATGTGTGTGAAGCCTGTCAGTACGAGTCGACCGACGCCATTTGTAGTCACAATTTGTTGTTGGCGGTGTGGAGTCTAATAATATTATATAGTCTAAGATTTTCACTTAATATTCCTAATACTTCGATAATTAGTCACTCGTTTTCACCGGCACTTGCAATTGCCAAAACAAACTTACGCGTGTTCCGACATATTTGGTAGAAATGTGGTCTGTGAATGAACGATACATATTTCCGGTTTGACTACTTTTAAGTTTTAAGTAATTATTTATTGAAACCAGTATTCTAAATGATTTTTAATATTAATTTAAAGAATTACCATCACCAATTCACTTTAAATATATAATTTGTTATACTAAACAAATAATAATATATAAAGGCCCAAATCGTGTTCAATACGCCATCTGTGGTGCAATAGCAGTGACTCCCCGACAAGCCACCTGTCGGAGAGTAGCTGAACCATTTATAAGTTAACCTTACGTTCTTACTCCACCGACTGGATTAATACGCGAAGCTGTATTTGAACGGTATTTAACATAAAGGTTGATGAAATAAAATAACAACAACATTTCTTTATTAAACACAACACAGGTCTGCTTTCTCTCGTAAATATTCCTGAAAGAAAAGTTAATTTTGCGCCTCTCGATTTCCAATACTACTGCTATTCCTCCACAGATGTCGCTACGTGAACCACTTTGTAATGTTTGACTCAATATATTATTTCTGCTTTCAAGATAGGATGACCACATTCACTGCACTGAAAGTCTATTATACTCTTACATTAATTGTGCTTAATAAATATAAGCTAAATACAAATTTATATTGATCATATCCCAGCACTTTACACCAAAAATTATGTACCCGAGGGGGATGAACTCAGATACATAATTTACTCATGCAATGAATCACTGTGATTCCTGCAGTTGTTATAACACTAATAACAACTAGTGCCCTTGGTTCAATGTAAATTATAACTCAGTAGAGTCACATATATCTGCTTCGCTTAATTATTTAAAATTATTAATTAGATAATGATTATGCAATGTTACTATTGAATAGAAATTATAAATATAGTATTCTATCTACTTGTATATGAGACTTTCATTCAGTACATAATGTATGCAGTCATCCTTACCTTGATTCAGAAGATCAGCACAGTAGGACAGGACTAGAGATCTCAGGACCATCAGGTGTATCTTAGGCTCTGGGAGGCTGCATTAATACCCGAACCTGTATAAAGATTGCCACATTGATTCTTCTAGAATCACTAAGTATATACCTAGTAACATAAGGTACATCATCACTGAAATATTACATTCATAGTCACAACAGCTCTACTCCCTCTTTATTTATTTGTACAATTGTTATAACATTTATAACCATTAACAGCATTGTTAATAAACTTGTTCTGATTGCCCTATCCCATGGCGCCAGTGGATATCAATCTGAAATTGGTGGCCAAAGGCCTTTGCAAATCTTATTAGAGGCCCAACATGTAAGTCCATAGGTCAGCAACCACAATACATGCGGTATAACTTATATACTTCATAGCTACCTATAAACGGGGCACAACAGCCAAGCTTACACGTCGTCCACAGACAGCACCAGGTGCACGCTAAACAGCATGTCTGAACTTATTATCGGCCCGACGTGTAAGTCCATAGGTCAGCAACCACAGTGCATGCGGAATAACTTACATGCTTCATAGCTACCTATAAACGGGCACAACGGCCAAGCTTACATGTTGTCCACATGCCTCATGCAGCTCAGGCTGCATTACATGCACGCTAAACAGCGCGCCCATGGCAGATCACAGTCTACCTCATATGCATGCTAAACAGCACGCCCGGTGGCAGATCACAGTCTACCTCACATGTATGCTAAACAGCACACCAGGTGGCAGATCACAGTCTACCTCATATGCATGCTAAACAGCACACCAGGTGGCAGATCACAGTCTACCTCATATGCACGCTAAACAGCACGCCAGGTGGCCAACTCAAGGCCGCCTCATGCGTTCGAGCCTGAACAGGATCGAACTACTTGGGGTTTGCATGTAAATGCAACAACCACATCAAACAGTTTAAAGGAGTAAACTAGTTGCGACAAACTAGAACATCACACCTGAACAGGTGAGGGAATCTAATATTAATTGCAAACTATGATTGAACCATGTCCTGATTGGGACTTGCCCACATCACGCCATCATGAAGTATATTACAATTTACTTCCATTACTTTATCAAATATATATAATTATGCATATACAAGGATTATACTAAGATTATACTTAGCTTTAGGTTTTACTGTAGAGTCCCCGAGATCTCTCGTCACTAGCACAGATTTTAACTTTACTAACAGAGTTACAACAAGCACAGACATTGTTCACACGCTAACGGCAAGAAAGCGTCACTTACCATAGACAAGGTAGTTGTACTTCATCATTATCGTTTCCGTTGTATGTGTTGCTATGTACAATATTTACAATCATCGCGACCTTCGCGACACATCTACACTTGCGTGTACTTTTCACAGACGCGTCGTCTGAAAACTTAAAAATGTATGGGAAAATGTATTGTGGCTTTTTACTAGATAGTAAATGAGGTGCTCTATTTAATATGATAACAATGAAGATAAGGCTTTTCACCATTTAAATCTATAGTTTAATAAACAATTAATGTAAAGAAAAATATCATCACATCGCACACAATGTATCTTAAATTAAGAAGAATAAATATATAAGTATATAGACCCATCTTTAAAAGGAGAGCCTACCGCGAATATCGAAGTTCGAAAATTTCGGACATCTTTCTCTTTTACGATTTTAAGTTTACATGGTCATTCAAATTACAACTATTACTTAAAACTGGATAGTTACCATGTATCTATGTTTATTAGTGAGAATGGCGCTTGCAACAGTGCCGAAATATCGGAAACTTATTCAAACTAATATACATGGTAACCCGTTTAATCCCGTTTCAAGTAATAGTTGTAATCTTTCTCTTTTACTCCAATTAAGGCGTAATTAGTGTAACAGACAAAATCTTTAAAAACTTTCGATTTTCGCGGTAGGCCAATATGGACTCTAAGGTAATAAGCTGGCTCATGTCAGAATCAAAGATTGCACTACTAAATTGAGGTAGTTAACAGCAGAAAAAACACGGTATGTAAACTATACTATTTTATTATCAAAATAATGTCATATACTAATTATCGAAGGGTCGCATCTCGCCCCAGTTTGGCCCGACTGTCAATTCTATGGGTAATGTCATGCACATGCCAGAATCCCGGCCAACGTTTTCCATTGTCTCCTTAATTATTGCTGCAAAAGGAAACATTGAAATGTAGTAACTTTTAATATCCATCCATCCATACTCGGATAATTCCTTAAACTACCTAGTTTAAGGAATTATCCGAATTATACCTAGATTATTATACCTAGGTAGGTACGACCAGAAATCACCGAAAATGCGATCTCATCTGTGTTTCAATTTTCTAGTCAAGGCCGTCCCTGTCAGTCGTAAATTTAGAGTTGGTCATTCCAAAACATGTCAGGCAGCTAGTATAGTCAGCATCTGGGGTCTATTCCTCGAACACGTGCAATGTAACTTGTAATACAAGCGGAAGTCTCTTTCTAACAACAGGTGTCAAAAAGTGACTAGTGTCAGTACAAACGCTGGAAGCCCCGACAGTAGGAATTGGAAAATTTTACACTAATCGACATTGTCCTACAGTAAGCTCAATAAGGTTTAACTTGTAGTGTAGTCATTTTGTAGTTACAATTTACCTACTATTTAGACAACGATTTATAGGGATGTATACCGGACATATCAACCGGAAATAGATATTTATTATAGACAAATGAATGGCCTTGAAAGATTTGAACCCTATCTTACCAGCGGCTATATTCACGTGGTCTGCAGCAACCTCCCATACAAGCTCATCGTGTATCTGCAGAACTAAGCGACTTGCCACCGCCGAGGACTCGAAGCGACGTTGCACTGCAACCATCGCTTTCTTGCATAAGTCCGCCGCGGATCCTAGGGGTGAGGGAAGAACTAAATCGTTTATGGGGTGTAAATAAAGTCCTAAATACATTTAGAATCTTGCGTACATGAATGCAGTTAATATGAGAAACGTAATAACGGCCCGGCCACGACAATGCGCGACTTGCGGCGCGGTAAGCGTTTTATCTGTTCGTTGCGCGGTCGAGACGCGCAATGCACTGCGGTTAGTTGGGATCACATGCAATGAACAGATAAAACGCTTCCCGCGCCGCAATTCGCGCAATGTCGTGGCCGGGCCGTAAGCGTAACATATGACGTCACAATTTGTCCATGGACTCAACACGGCCAACACGACAATACCGGTCAGATAATAATATAAGTAGTATAGGTAAGTAAGTAAGAGGTAAGGGATAAAGACAAATTCACCTTACACGATGGAGTTAACCGCCTTCCTCTCTGCCTGTGCTCGTCAGTGCTAGCGATGTGCGGGAATTGCTGTGAAAGAAATGCCTTTGCGACCACGGCTCGACCGAACGTGGGAAATGTACCTTATAGAGTTATAATAAAGACGAATTTACCTTACATTGAAGTTATCCATCTGCCTCTCCGCCTGTGCTCGCAACGCCGCTTCAACGCTAGCGACGCGCGCGTCCGCTAATAGAGCGGAGCGACCCGCTCGCTGCCTTGGCGACTACGGCGGGACCAAACCACTTTAGCACAGGGAAATATACCCTATAGGGTTGTTATAAAGACGAATTTACCTTGCACTATGAAGTTAACGGCTTGCCTCTCCGCCTGTGCTCGCAATGCAGCGTCAGCGCTAGCGATGTGCGGGAAACGACGCGTGCGTCCGCTAATAGAGCGGAGCGACCCGCTCGCTGCCTTGGCGACCACGGCGCGACCGAACGACTTTAGCATGAGAAATGTACCTTATAGGGTTATTATAAAGACGAATTTACCTTGCACTATGAAGTTAACGGCTTGCCTCTCCGCCTGTGCTCGCAACGCAGCGTCAGCGCTAGCGATGTGCGGGAAACGACGCGCGCGTCCGCTAATAGAGCGGAGCGACGCACCCGCTGCCTTGGAGACCACGGCGTGGCCGAACGGCTTTAACATGAGATATGTACCTTATAGGGTTATTATAGAGACGAATTTACCTTGCACGATGAAGTTAACGGCTTGCCTCTCCGCCTGTGCTCGCAACGCAGCGTCAGCGCTAGCGATGTGCGGGAAACGACGCGTGCGTCCGCTAATAGAGCGGAGCGACCCGCTCGCTGCCTTGGCGACCACGGCGCGACCGAACGACTTTAGCGCGGGAAATGTACCTTGTGGGAAATGTTTAATGCTGAAAACTTAAACTCTTCGTGATATCGTAGTTTTGTTTTATGTTTTGCTAAGCATGGAGGAAATTAACGACGTTTTACAAAAATATATCCAAAATGTAGTGATGCTACATCCCATTATTCGATCGTTTCCGATTACATAAAATGTGTATTTGTAGTTGCATTGTAATAACTAATAACTTTAGTGTTTTAAAGCGAGTCTGTGGGACAAAAAAACCGGATAGAGAAACCATATATGAATAGAGCCCCATACATATTTAGTGCGTGAAACACGTGAAAGCCTCAACCTGAGGCTCTAGTGTAAATTTCATTTGACGTAAAAAAACGTTTCGAACGCGTAAGTGATAATCTGATAATGTTATTTATATGCGTAACTCTAACGCGATGGTGACGTTTTGTTACGTTAAAAACTTACACTCCGCGCTCAGATCCTAAAAATAAGAAAGCTTGATGTGGTGGGGAAGAGGTTTGTGTCGCAAGAACAACCCCCGTGCACCTGTTCTGTACGCACAAGTGTGGAAGGGGCATAAGCAATAATGAATGTGTCGATACTACCATTCTTAAATCGACTCACGGTTAAAACTGGACATGACGCTCAAAGCCTGCTCATAGCTTATGTGGAGAATTTCCATCAGCTTGCGAGCACCTGCGCCATATAAACTCGCGTAGATGATTCGTTTCGTGCGCTCGCGGTCTTCCGTCGATACTTCTTCTACCGTCTTGTTCAGCCTAAGACGGAATTATTCGCTCATTTACATAAGCTTTACAGGCTGGATGAAAAGCTGAAGTCCTACCGCCGAAATCGAAGTTCGAAAATTTCGCGCATCTTCGTCTTTTACTCTAATTAAGGAGTAATTAGAGTGGGAGAGACGATAGTCCAAAATATGCGAATTTAGATTTTTGGTCTAAAGTACACTTTAATATTTAGTCTGACGGCGTTTACTGAAGAAAACAAAAATAGGGTAGACTAAAAACTTTTTAACGCATTCGCTCACAGTAAATCGACGGTTTTGTTGGCTTTACCTTTCGCACTGTCAGCAAAAGTGTAAGTAGTAAAATTAGGTACTTTTTCACCTCACTAGCTCGGAAAGAACTGTTTTGTTTTTTAAAAACAGATAGCAAAGTTGCATTTTATTCACAAGAGTGCAAAGTAATTTCATACAAATTATTTATTACTAATCGAGTGTTTTTTTTTTATATTATCTGGTTAGAAGTTCTTTTATTTAATGTATTTGAATGATGAATGATGGATGCCAATAATTTTGAATATTTTTTTAATGTTTTAGACTTTTAGAGTATTTTTTTTCCTCGCGGCAGGGAGGTGAAAAATTATGTGTTTCTCTGGGTAGCAAAGTGTATTCCCCTCTCGTGCTTTGAGACCCTCCCCAAAAGATTCCACTCTTTGAACGACTCGCTATGCCCGTGGTTCAATTTTGGAATCTTTCGCTTGCTCGGGTCTCAATATTAGCACGAGAAGAACACACTAGGGCAATTTCACTTTCAGGGACACCCAATTAACTTAATTGTCAAATAAAAGTTAAATCAGTGGTCAGTTTAGTTACGACAATTAAGCTTTAAATTTCAATATAATCTACTGTTTTATGTTTAATCCATAAACAATACTTGTTATTGTAATAGAAAAATGCGAATGAAGATGATATACATAAAGATTTAAAGCTTAATTGTCGTCACTAAACTGACCACTGATTTAACTTTTATTTGACAATTAAGGTAATTGGGTGTCCCTGAAAGTGAAATTGCCCACTAACAAATTAAATAACTAAGTATTTAGCATGTGCATGGTGCATGGAAGCATACTTTGGCCACTTCTCAAAGGAAACTCAATATATTTGAGGTTTGAGCTTACCACTTTGCAGCGAGGACTCTGAACAGATCCTGGCCACTCCGCAGTGCATCCTGAAGGGTCGCGTCTTCAGCAGCATGTGCGAACACACGGCACTCGATGTGCTTGAAGTCTGCAGCCACAAAGCAGTGCTCTGGTCTTGCGGTGTATATCGAGCGGAAGTTTAGCATCGGTTCTTAAAAAACGAGACGAATAAATAAATAATAACACAGAGAGCTGTGTAGATTCGCTGAAGGACGGTTGCAGCATATAAATCTTGTAAGATCTTTGAAAGCACTATTGCCATAAAAAAAACTGAAAGTTTCCCTTGTGACATGAAAATACTACCTCCTATTATGACTTTATGACTGTTCCCAGCAGCCTCACGGGCAAAGTACTAGTAAATTTCTGGTAATGTTAAAAGTAGCTTTAGTTACTGTGCATCAAAACAGGAATAGAAAGACAGGAATTGCTAAGATGGCGACTAAGAGAGCGTGTCATGATTATTCTGAACTCCTAGCTCGCTTATCAAGTTCTGCTGGTGAAGTTCCTTTACTATACGTATTGGTAGCTTACCCTGATCTTCAGTATTTTCAGGAAACATTAGGATACTAAACGGCGCTTTAGGGATAGCTTGGAGATTGGGATTATTCGATGCAATCCGCCCCGTGGCAGCAGCCATTTGTACCCTATAAAACACTGGATATTTATTATTTAGTTACCAGGCATACCTACTATTTAAGTTATGTGATAGCACTTTGACTAGCAGGCAGTGTTAACCTAAGTACACTTACCAACTAGGCTTGACAGAACCATCCTTTACGTGCTGAGCTATGCCGGTGAGAAAAGTCGCGTGCGCTTTATGCAGATGGCGGTATTCCAGGATAAGGCGTGGCAGCGGGTGTACTGAAACGAGCCCACGTAGCTAAAAAAGAAGCAGGATTAGGTAGTCCCAAGATCAGTGACATCATGAAACTCACTACTCTGTCCGCCATCGTGACTCTTGGCTATCGAAATAATTCATTTCGTTTGTATTTGACTATGAATAGTATGAATGCCAATAGAATAACGATAGTGTAAACTAATTCGTGTGACAGTAAATGAGCTACACCTTCACTTCAATTACGTTCCCAATATAAAAGAAAATTATAAATATTTCGGGTCAATCTAACACGCATTCAAAAATATAGCCTATGTGTTAATCCAGGGTGTCAGCTAACTCCATACCAAATTTTATTAAAATCGCTCCAGTCGTTTCGATGTGCAGAAGTAACAAACATACACACTCACAAACATTCACCATAGTTATAATAGGTATGAGACTATGAGTGTAGATACTGAGATGAAACCACGGAAATATAAATTATGTACATAACACTCACCATAGTCTCTGACGTAGATTTAGCTCCTTTCCCTATCGTCTCTTTAATCTTTAAATTACTCTTCGTATCCAACTGCAGTTCGTCGTACAGTATCGTACGCACTTGCAAAGTCGAATTAATCTGAAACGTCTTTCCCTCTGCCTTGTAGCACTCCTGCTCTACTGACTTCATCTTTTTTAGAAGGATATCCTCCATCGACTTTAGTTTTTCTAGATCCACGCTTACACCACGATATTCCATTCCTGTTATAAAAAAGTGTGATGTAATATCAACGGCCCCAGATTCGTACCCTGAGGTACACTACGTGTCGGCCCATAAATATGAAAATTATTAACATCAAATACGGTGTTTTTTTATACAATAACCTGCAATAACCGGTAAAAGAGGCATCTCAATTTCGACAAACACGCTCCAAACGCGGTTATCAGTCAGCAAAGACTTTAACTTGTCGAAGCATTCTCTGAGCAGAGTTATATACCAGGCAGCCTTCTGTAACGCACACTCTGTTGCTATCGTGAATTCTGGAGAGAAATCAAGCAACTTTTGTAGTTCTGCAAAATTTTCTGGTGGATTATCTGGATCAATCAAATTGCCCCCGATCTGTAATAAACCTCAGCTTTATTCTTTTTAATACGTATATTTACTTTACTATAGCATTTTCAGTCATTTTTTATACTCGTTACCTTAGCATCGTACAATTTGAACATATCCTGCTTTAACTCCATGCCATAATTTGAAACGAGATAAATAAGCATTTGCTTTGCGTTATAGCAAATCACTTCACTATTTTCTAGCAGTTCCCTGAATAGATCACTAAAACACGAAATACAGAATTAATTTCATACATATATACCAATGCCAGTAAATATATTACAAGCTACCTGTTTATTTTATTATCTTTCAAATAGAAGAATTTTTCCTGCGATTGAACCATGATGCCTTCATACACGCAAGTATCTTCTGTGTGATGATTATTGAGTTGAGAAAACCCATTTCTGAAAATAATTTCATTGAGTACAAACTTACTATCAGTTTTCTTTGAATTAACTTATTCTGATGTACAAAACTTAAACCTACTTACTTGAAAATTAAAATCATGGCAATGCTGTCTTCACAGTTAATCAAGTTATGAACTAGATTTAAATTAGTTTCATCAATGGTCATCACGTCAAACGTCATAATTTTAACAGGAACCTGGGATTTGATAGGAGGGACAAATCTGTATTTAACTTTTTTTTCTTTAATATCCTCTTTGTTCTTCGTTTCTTTCTCTTTTGTTATGTCTGCTTTACTCTCATACTGCCCTTTAGCAGGTGGCCCAAATTTCATTATACCATCCTTCTCAGCCAGCCTAGCTTGTACTACCTTCGTCTTCTTTACTTGTGGCTTCTTTTCGATTGTTTTTTCTAATATCTTTTTTAGAGTTTCTGGATTTTCAGTCTTTTTATTTTGTTCACCTAATTCACTAAGTGGCTGTAATAGAGATCCCGATGTTTTGAGTACTGATGTATCTTGTGGACCTTTATATGTTTCAGGTAACTTAGTAATTGTACTAGTTTTTTCGACATATTTGTTTTGTTCTATATGGGTTTCATGAAATTTGTTTGATTTTGAGGCAATCTTATCATCTTCTTCGCCAATTTTATCTTCCACGAGATTAGCTGGATCAACCTCGTCAAGCCAGTTTTTAACTTTTTTTGTACGGTTTACTTTCTTTAGACTAGCGCTTTTTGTGCATGTTCTCTTTCTAACTTTTGATGATGTGCCAATTGTTTTCATTTCTGTTGAACGTTTAGTTGCTTTGTTATAAGCATGACCTTGTTTTTTCTTTTTATCCTTAGGAAATTCAATCGTAAAATTATTATATTTTTCTGCTTCTAACAACGGTGGCGGTATTGGCAGAGGGTCTCTTAAATTCTGAAAAAGCTCAGTGTCGAACATGTCATCCCAGTCTACATTTTTTATCTCATCTTTGTCTTTTGTAGTGTAATTTTTATCATATGATTCTACATTTAATGCTTCTAAAAATGTTTTAGCCGGCATATGATGGTCAATGTATTTCTTACTCGAAAGCAATTTCTCATTAATGCCACTAAAATTCATTACTGGCTTGATCATGTCATTCGCAGTC
The DNA here is from genome assembly GCA_022674325.2 of Grapholita molesta. Classification (NCBI taxonomy): domain Eukaryota; kingdom Metazoa; phylum Arthropoda; class Insecta; order Lepidoptera; family Tortricidae; genus Grapholita; species Grapholita molesta. Next base: position 3,061,643 of record CP053127.2, read on the forward strand.
AATATTTCTTCTTCGTTTGTATTAGGTATGTCAACGACAGTTTTCATTAATTCATTGAATGTTAATACAGGTTCATTCGGCATTTCACAAATATTAACATCGTGCAACACTTGCTTTAAGGGATCTTTAGGCAAAACATTAATGGCAGTTTGCCCTTGAGGCTTTTGTACATGATATTGTATCAATGAATTACTGCTCGCAGTTGGCTTTGTAGTATGGAAATCTTTTACATGCTCACTTTTGTTAACAACTGTAGTTGCACATGGATAATCTATTGGTAACTTTTGTATGTCAAAACAATTATCATTGTAGCATCCTTCGTTGGTTTCCTTTTCATAGTCAGTATCGATGTCTGTGGAAGTATAAGCACCTCGGACAGCAGGTACTTGCGGTACAAGACTCCTGTTTGTATGAAAGTTAGCCATTGGGTGGTTTGTTCCCGTTTCATCGATAATTATACCTCTTGGACTGGATGGAACAGACGGAATGGAGCGAGGATAGCCATGAAATTCTCTATAAGCAATAAGTAAGTAACATCAAAACAGTTTCGAAAAATTTAATCACATAAAATTGATCAGGTAGGCAAATTCCTATCCATGTGCCTTTGTTCGCGTGCCCCCAATGTGGGGATAAGAAGTTTCCCCATACTAAATACATAGTTAGCCTTATGACTTTATAAGTTCGTTTTGTATGGGGACGGGAACCGTGTTTACTTAATGTACATATACAGTGTCTGATAAGGAGAGAGGAAAGTAGAGGTTCCTGCGCTGACGAAACTGCATAAATATTAGTCTTAAATTAGGCGACACGCGTGTCCGTATATATTTTATATAAAACAAACTCGGGCTAGTTATGTGATGTGCTCCGTGCTCCATTAATTCCATTATCAATAGATAGATAGATAGATGGATACTTTATTCAATTTTTGACAATCCATCTGAACGGTTTGTCTGCAGGTTTGGGAATCTTCCTTCTTAATAACTAATTATTGAATTAATTTCTTAATTACTGAAGTGTTTCTAAGTACTACTTTTCGTCATAACACTGTTATTTTTGAATTAAAAAAGTATACAAAATAGGTACAGTACCTACCTATATATTAAATGTACCTACGAAGAGGTACTACCTGAATGTATCAAAACTTAATATTGATATACTATTAATAAGTAACAATATTTATCTAAATAGGTACATACCTTGTATGTTGTCTTTTATTCTGATAATTAGTTGCTAACTGGTGGCGACGTCGATTTTCATTATTGTCGAACCCTGTTTCAAATCAGCATTAATTTTTTTTTTGTTATTTAAGTAATATACTTAAACAAATTCCAACTTAACATTTTCTGGCACTTTAGCAATTTAAATAGATGAGATAAATAATGTTACCTGTCCGCCAATGCCTTATCAAAGTATCTAAAATGCTTCCCCCAAAAGGTGATAAGTACTTCTTGTAACAATTGGGATTAAATTTATGAACATTGTGCTGATTCATGACAATATATATTGTTATATATTTCTTTAAATAATAATTTTAGAATATACGATATTAAGCCACGAAATTCATGAGTCATGAACATGATACAGCTGCACTTTGAGTTTCCCGCCTATTCTTGTTTTTTTTTTATAACTATGATTTAAAATAAATTATATTTAACGGCATTAATGATGTTCGGAACAGTTTATATTATGATAATAATGTCTCTTCCGTACACGGAACAATGGTGTTCCGGACATTTGGAAGGCGTACGCGGAGCCAGATCGAGCCAACGCGCAGAGGCCCTTTCGACAATTTAATGAAATGTAAGGGGTACACTAAGCGGATGTTGCCCCTGTCCGTATCATGGGACGCGCACAGAGACAGCACCCGCCATGGTGTAAAGACTATTGAGTTATAATGGAATCTAGAATGTACTAGGCTATTGGGTGGAAAGGATGGACTAGCTACTGGGCTATTGGATAAAAACCGGACGTCTGCCTAATAAAATGGTATTAGGCCCAACAATTTTATTACCGGCAGACGGTGTCTCGCCCTTCGCAAGATTGGCCCCCACAAAAAGCGACATCAAAGATGGATCAAGGGTAACACCGATGCAAAGGGCTAAGGGTAGAGAGGTGTCACTCGACTTTAAACATATAGCCAACTCGGCACTTTCCACATCTACCCTCGAGAACGCAGCTCCAGCGACCCCACTCTGGACGGTCGGTGAAGGCAAGCCAGAGGCAGCGGACCTGTCCCACCTGTCCGACAGGGAACCCCGGGGACACTCAGGTACGTGGAGTCGCTACTCCAACAGCTCGCCACAAGCTGCCCCGCGTTGATTGCTTGCACTGGAGAAAACCAGTGGGCGATTGGGTCACATCCCTACGCCTTATGATAATAATTATTATTACCCGTATTGTAACTAATGAAATAATTAGCAACAATGACCAATTAGGACCCGATTAACTGAAATGTCACTTTCCTTCATGTCAATGTCAAAACAAAGAACTCTAATATTAATCAGAGCAGACCTAATGAGGAAAAAAACTAAATAATTAATTGTTTTCCGCGTAAAAATAGTTATCAACATGTAATAATACGAACACAGTGCGCTGATATTACAAAAATGGCGTTGAACATAGATAGCTGCGACAGTTTGCCCCCCGATGAGGAGCCAAAACTGAAGTACGATCGAATGGGTAACGATGTACAAAACATTCTATTGAAAGATGCAGTGAGCTGTATTTGTGTGCACACGAAATTTATCTGTTTAGGGACTCAGTGGGGTGTGATTCACCTGTTGGATCATGAAGGGAATACGGTGCCATTATCGCAGGACGGTAAAGACAAAGAATTGCAAGCTCACACGATAGCAGTAAACAGGATTTCAGTGGATCTTAATGGGGACTACATTGCGAGCTGTTCTGACGACGGGAAGGTTCTAGTTTATGGGCTGTACACGGACGACAATGCTCACAACCTCAACATGGGGAGAATGGTCAAGTCTGTGGCTCTGGATCCTTATTACTTCAAGTCGGGGTCTGGAAGAAGGTTTCTCACAGGTGAATATTAATAGTACGCCATATAAATTTATTTAATGTGTTTTGAACGAGTAATTTTCTTTATTATGTCTATCCTTGTCTTCCTTACCGTAAATAATTATAACAAGTAAACACTTTGAACCATTTTATGTTTTAGCCAAGACCTCCCAGGCTATTAAATTGTAACTTGTATTTAAATTGTGAGACATTGCAATATTTTATAAATGATATGAATGGCACTACTTACATGCTCTCACTCATAGTGCTTGAAAATGGAGGCCTATGTTCTCCAAAACATGTTGCGAGTGACTAAATAAATGTGAGTAGAGCTGTTCATATCATTAAAAGATTGTACCTTGCTAAATATAGAATATGTCTTTTAGGAAGGACAATCTGTAGAACTATGTACAACCTTAATCATTTTCCACCATATGAAAGTTTATATTAACCCATAATACCTACATATACCTGTATTTTAAACACTAATTAAAATTATGACAAACAAAAATACATTCTTGATAACATTGATAACCTATATATCAAGTTCTGTAATACTTAAAATGTGATTATAAAATTAACATAGAACAAGTGGCTTGCTTGCACAATTGCACAAGACTGTGAAACATGCAAGAGAAAAAAGAGGCCTATTCCCGAAATTTAGTTACAATTAGTATATAAAAATAAAATTATCATGATCTTCCTCGAATTGTTATGGCATTCTTCCACGGGTCATGGGAGCCTGGGGTCCTCTTGGGAACTAATTCCAGGATTTGGCGTAGGCACTAGTCTTTACTAAAGTGACTGCCATCATCCTTCCAACCCAGAGGGTAAAGTATGGGATTAGTCCAGTTTCTTCATAATATTTATTTATTTATTATTATTCATTTAAGGACTACCAATAGCTATTAAATGAACAATAAGCATTAAAAATAAAAACAAAGAGCCAATTACAGAAACTCACAGATAGTTATAGAATAAAATAAATAAAATAGATGCACATTAGTGGCAAGTATATCATACATAAGTTCCGAAAAACGTGCGGAAAACTCATTGAAATAGAAATGATTTATTCGTAAACACATACTATTGCTTGTACCAACGGGTTTTTCGGAATTTACGTAGCGGTAAAGAGCATGCAACTTGCAATCTGTAGGTTACAAGTTCAAACCTAAGCTTGTACCAATAAGTTTTTTGGATATTTGGATTAGTTGCCTACTGGACCTTAGGCTCCCATGAGCAATGCAGGAACAATGCAAGGACGAACTACTGATGGCAAAACTAAATTAATAAAACTGTTATAACACACCAAGTTAATTGATGATTTATACTTAAAATTAATTGGATTTATTATATCTCTATATGTGTATTTACACAGCTGATTCATATGAACTGGATTGATGATCATAAATTAATAAAGAAATTTCGATTTGAAAAGGAGTAAGTAAGAAAATTGATTGACAATACACAAAAACAGGATAACTGAATTTTTAGTTATTAGATGCCAAAAAATGTGGTTTTCAGAGTAATACTTGGACCATCTTTATTTCTGTAGACACCTCTGGAATGTCCCATGCCCATTTATCAGCCATGCCAATTTTCTCTCATCATAAGACCTATCCAACTCCATTTCAGCTTTTTATTCTACTTACTTTAATTAATCCAAACCTTCAAGAGAATAGCGTATAGGGATCTTAAAGGCCGGCAACGTACTTGTGACTCCTCTGGTGTTGCGAGTGTCCATGGGCGGCGGTAGTTGCTTACCATCAGGCAATCCGTCTGCTTGTTTGCCTCCTATATCATAAAAAAAAAATATAATAGTGGATAACCTAACTCTGTCTCGAAGTTTAATATTAAGTGTTGTAAGGCTGGGACTCCGGACAGTAGTGAAACACAGGACTCACAAGTACAACTATTTATTCATTAAAACTGGATATATATAGACTTATGAATCTAGGTTACATGTTATAGGCGGGGATGGTTACACATGGAAGGTGTCATATGTCTTGACCTTTATTCCTTATATAGAGGAGAGTCATCTTACATGACTCCATATTTGACAACCGGTCTGGCCTAGTGGGTAGTGACCCTGCCTATGAAGCCGATGGTCCTGGGTTCAATTCCCAGTCAGGGCATTTATTTGTGTGATGAGCACAGATATTTGAACCTGACTCATGGGTGTTTTCTATGTATTTAAGTATTTATATGTATCTATCTATTATATATATCGTCGTCTAGTACCTACAACACAAGCCTTACTGAGCTTACCGTAGGACTAGGTCGATTTGTGTCAGATTGTCCCGAAATATTTATTTATTTATTTATTATTTATATATGGACTACATTCCTAACCTAATATGTAGGAGAGTCATATTACATGCCTGTCCTACCTGTTATACCTACATTCCAAGATGGTTTATATGGTTCCGTTTTTATATGGTTTTATAGGTGACACTAAGCTGACGCTGCACGAGAAAACGTTTCTGAACCGGCTCCGCAGCACCGTCCTCTGTGAGTGCGAGGGCCACGTGCAGGCCGTGGCGTGGCACGAGCGCTTCGTGGCGTGGGCCAGCGAGGTAAATATATAATATATGCATCAACGTAGTTGGCAGGCGACACCAGGCTGACGCTGCACGAGAAGACGTTCCTGAACCGGCTCCGCAGCACCGTCCTCTGCGAGTGCGAGGGCCACGTGCAGGCCGTGGCGTGGCACGAGCGCTTCGTGGCGTGGGCCAGCGAGGTAAATATATAATATATGCATCAACGTAGTTGGCAGGCGACACCAGGCTGACGCTGCATGAGAAGACATTCCTGAACCGGCTCCGCAGCACCGTCCTCTGTGAGTGCGAGGGCCACGTGCAGGCCGTGGCGTGGCACGAGCGCTTCGTGGCGTGGGCCAGCGAGGTAAATATATAATATATGCATCAACGTAGTTGTCAGGTGACACCAGACTGACGCTGCACCAGAAGATACTCCTGAACCGCCTCCGCAGCACCGTCCTCTGCGAGTGCGAGGGCCACGTGCAGGCCGTGGCGTGGCACGAGCGCTTCGTGGCGTGGGCCAGCGAGGTAAATATATAATATATGCATCAACGTAGTTGTCAGGCGACACCAGACTGACGCTGCACCAGAAGATACTCCTGAACCGCCTCCGCAGCACCGTCCTCTGCGAGTGCGAGGGCCACGTGCAGGCCGTGGCGTGGCACGAGCGCTTCGTGGCGTGGGCCAGCGAGGTAAATATATAATATATGCATCAACGTAGTTGTCAGGTGACACCAGACTGACGCTGCACCAGAAGACATTCCTGAACCGGCTCCGCAGCACCGTCCTCTGCGAGTGCGAGGGCCACGTGCAGGCCGTGGCGTGGCACGAGCGCTTCGTGGCGTGGGCCAGCGAGGTAAATATATAATATATGCATCAACGTAGTTGGCAGGCGACACCAGGCTGACGCTGCATGAGAAGACATTCCTGAACCGGCTCCGCAGCACCGTCCTCTGTGAGTGCGAGGGCCACGTGCAGGCCGTGGCGTGGCACGAGCGCTTCGTGGCGTGGGCCAGCGAGGTAAATATATAATATATGCATCAACGTAGTTGTCAGGCGACACCAGACTGACGCTGCACCAGAAGACGTTCCTGAACCGCCTCCGCAGCACCGTCCTCTGCGAGTGCGAGGGCCACGTGCAGGCCGTGGCGTGGCACGAGCGCTTCGTGGCGTGGGCCAGCGAGGTAAATATATAATATATGCATCAACGTAGTTGTCAGGCGACACCAGACTGACGCTGCACCAGAAGATACTCCTGAACCGCCTCCGCAGCACCGTCCTCTGCGAGTGCGAGGGCCACGTGCAGGCCGTGGCGTGGCACGAGCGCTTCGTGGCGTGGGCCAGCGAGGTAAATATATAATATATGCATCAACGTAGTTGTCAGGTGACACCAGACTGACGCTGCACCAGAAGATACTCCTGAACCGCCTCCGCAGCACCGTCCTCTGCGAGTGCGAGGGCCACGTGCAGGCCGTGGCGTGGCACGAGCGGTTCGTGGCGTGGGCCAGCGAGGTAAATATATAATATATGCATCAACGTAGTTGGCAGCCGACACCAGGCTGACGCTGCATGAGAAGACATTCCTGAACCGGCTCCGCAGCACCGTTCTCTGCGAGTGCGAGGGCCACGTGCAGGCCGTGGCGTGGCACGAGCGCTTCGTGGCGTGGGCCAGCGAGGTAAATATATAATATATGTAGCCAGGCTGTTGGCAGGCGACACCAGGCTGACGCTGCACGAGAAGACGTTCCTGAACCGGCTCCGCAGCACCGTCCTCTGCGAGTGCGAGGGCCACGTGCAGGCCGTGGCGTGGCACGAGCGCTTCGTGGCGTGGGCCAGCGAGGTAAATATATAATATATGTAGCCAGGCTGTTGGCAGGCGACACCAGGCTGACGCTGCACGAGAAGACGTTCCTGAACCGGCTCCGCAGCACCGTCCTCGTGCGAGGGCAACGTGCAGGCCGTGGCGTGGCACGAGCGCTTCGTGGCGTGGGCCAGCGAGGTAAATATATAATATATGTAGCCAGGCTGTTGGCAGGCGACACCAGGCTGACGCTGCACGAGAAGACGTTCCTGAACCGGCTCCGCAGCACCGTCCTCTGCGAGTGCGAGGGCCACGTGCAGGCCGTGGCGTGGCACGAGCGCTTCGTGGCGTGGGCCAGCGAGGTAAATATATAATATATGTAGCCAGGCTGTTGGCAGGCGACACCAGGCTGCCGCTGCACGAGAAGACGTTCCTGAACCGGCTCCGCAGCAACGTCCTCTGCGAATACGAGGGCCACGTGCAGGCCGTGGCGTGGCACGAGCGCTTCGTGGCGTGGGCCAGCGAGGTAAATATATAATATATGTAGCAACGTAGTTGGCAGGCGACACCAGGCTGACGCTCCACGAGAAGACATTCCTGAACCGGCTCCGCAGCACCGTCCTCTGCGAGTGCGAGGGCCACGTGCACGCCGTGGCGTGGCACGAGCGCTTCGTGGCGTGGGCCAGCGAGGTAAATATATAATATATGTAGCCAGGCTGTTGGCAGGCGACACCAGGCTGACGCTGCACGAGAAGACGTTCCTGAACCGGCTCCGCAGCACCGTCCTCGTGCGAGGGCAACGTGCAGGCCGTGGCGTGGCACGAGCGCTTCGTGGCGTGGCCAGCGAGGTAAATATATAGTATATGTAGCAACGTAGTTGGCAGGCGACACCAGGCTGACGCTGCACGAGAAGACATTCCTGAACCGGCTCCGCAGCACCGTCCTCTGCGAGTGCGAGGGCCACGTGCAGGCCGTGGCGTGGCACGAGCGCTTCGTGGCGTGGGCCAGCGAGGTAAATATATAATATATGTAGCCAGGCTGTTGGCAGGCGACACCAGGCTGACGCTGCACGAGAAGACGTTCCTGAACCGGCTCCGCAGCACCGTCCTCGTGCGAGGGCAACGTGCAGGCCGTGGCGTGGCACGAGCGCTTCGTGGCGTGGCCAGCGAGGTAAATATATAGTATATGTAGCAACGTAGTTGGCAGGCGACACCAGGCTGACGCTGCACGAGAAGACATTCCTGAACCGGCTCCGCAGCACCGTCCTCTGCGAGTGCGAGGGCCACGTGCAGGCCGTGGCGTGGCACGAGCGCTTCGTGGCGTGGGCCAGCGAGGTAAATATATAATATATGTAGCAACGTAGTTGGCAGCCGACACCAGGCTGACGCTGCATGAGAAGACATTCCTGAACCACCTCCGCAGCACGTTCTCTGCGAGTGCGAGGGCCACGTGCAGGCCGTGGCGTGGCACGAGCGCTTCGTGGCGTGGGCCAGCGAGGTAAATATTTGATATGCTGTTTCAGATGAAATTTTGCCGTGTGATGCCGGCTTTGCCGTGTGATGCCGGCTTGCCGTGTGATGCCGGCTGACTAAAATAGCTCCACTCCATCTCCTCCCGCGGGTGTCTTAACAGGCGACAAAGGGAAAAATCCTACGGACGGGCAGCAGCGTCCGTCGAAACTGTGACTATGGCAACTACCCCCTAAAGATGATACAAGTCATATTTGTGGGAGGCCTATGTCCAGCAGTGGACTGCATACGGCTGAAATGTATGTATATAAAATGTAGGCATAATTGAGCTATTTAACATTAATATTAATTTTGTGGTTATATTTGGACAGGTGGTGTACGTTTTGGACAAGGTCTCTTACCCATCCGAAGCCGCTTTATTGACGAACAGAGTAACTCAAATCCGACAAAAATGTTAGTTACGTTATTTTCGTAAACATCCCTTGAATTATTTTTAGTCGTTGAGATATAGGACGTAAATAAGACATTACGTTCAAATATAAATATATTTGTAATATGTCTGTGTCATACAGATAGATTAAAACAAAAATCGTCTTTACTGTCAATAGTTTACAAATTATGTTTATAAGGTATCGTGTTACGTGAGAGGCAGTTTATGGTAATATTACATAGATTCAAATAATTTACTTTAAAACCCTTAAAGAATGTCCACAGGTAAGACGCAAACCTAATTGATCTAACTTTGTCATTTGAGTTACCCTCAGGCGATTCGTTTGCTCGTAATAAAAAAAAACACTATTGTTCGTAAGTCTGCGAAATTAAGTCGTTTAATATTACCTACTTACGCACTCCACTGTACCTCATCTCATCTTTGATGTATGTGAATCCAGCGCTTGTCCCTCTGCTATGCCTATAATTCGTTCTCCATTAAGTAAATATTTCTTGCACTTCCGCAGGTCGGAGTAAGAGTTTACGACCTGGTCGCGCGCTGCTCCCTCGGTCTCATAGCCTGGGAGAAGACCAGCGTGGACTCCATCGAAGACTACCGCTGCAACCTCCTCTGGTCCGCCTCCAAGACGCTCATGATCGGCTGGGTTGACACCATAAGAATATGCGTTATCAGAAAGAGAAGCCAAATCGAACTGCAAACCCGAGACGACACGGAATACCTCGTGGATCCTGTATACACCTTCCAAACGGATTACTTCATCAGTGGTCTAGGACCCTTTGAAAATCAACTGGTACTCCTAGGGGTACCGAAGGAATGTGATGCGGAGACCATGAAAGCGCAAAGGCCGGTACTAACGGTCGCTGATTACAAAGACTGCGAATTTAGTGAAGTTTCCACAGACAGTCTCAACATAAGAGGCTATGAAGAGTACTCCTGCAACGATTATTATCTAGATATGCTGATTGAAGAGAACAGATTCTTCATAGTATCGCCTAAGGATATAGTAATTGCTAGTCCATATGATATTGATGATAGAGTCAATTGGTTAACGGAGCATGGAAGATTCGAGAAAGCAATTAGCGTGTTAGAAGAAGTCGGAGGGAAGACCAATAAGAATTCAGTTATGAATGTCGGGGTGCAATACTTGGATCATTTGATGTCTAAACATTTGTACAGCGAGGCGGCCATATTGTGTGCAAGGATATGCAAGAGTGACAAGGCTATGTGGGAAAAGCAGATTATGAAGTTCGCTGAAGTGAACCAGCTTAGAGCTGTCAGCTCCTACGTGCCTAAAACTCCCGAGAAAGCGCTTAGCTCTCATCTTTATGAGTTAATCATTTATGAATACCTCAAAGTTGACCCTCCAGGCTTCCTCAAAGTAGTCCAGGAATGGAACCCTGGGTTGTACAAGACGGGAATAATAGTCAAAGCAGTGTTAGAACACGTTGTAACCACTAATGTGGACAAAAATGTCTACTTAGAAGCACTAGCATTACTCTATTGCCATCAGAAGAAATACGATAAAGCCTTAACCACATACTTGACGCTGGGACATAAGGACGTGTTTACACTGATAACGACTTACAAAATGTACAATATCATACACAATAAAATCTTAGAACTAATGAAACTCGACTGTGATAAAACTCTTTCTATCCTTGTTAGTTCGCGCGACAAAATACCTGTAGAAGTGGTTAAGAAACAATTAGAAAATCACGACATGTATCTATTTAAGTATCTAGACGCGTACAGCAAGGTGGAACAGAATGGGAAATATCATGGGGAATTAGTAAAGTTATACGCTAAATATGCAAGTGCTAAGCTGCTTCCATTTCTCAAAAGCAGCGACAACTATCCTATCGAAAAAGCTCTAGATATCTGTCAGAGTAATAATTTTTACCCCGAGATGGTATTCCTTCTCGGACGGATAGGCCGAACGCAAGAGGCACTCCAGATTATAATAGAAAAACTGAACGATATCAACCAAGCCATCACTTTCTGTCAAGAGCACAACGACACAGAACTGTGGACTGACTTGATAAAGCAAACCGTTGACAAGCCGGAATATGTCTCTCTCCTACTTAAACGGATAGGTAACTATTTGGATCCTCGGATGCTCATTGAAAATATACAACCGGGCTGTGAGATTAAGGACTTAAAAGATTCCCTTGCTAAGATGATGTGCGATTACCACTTACAGCTATCAGTTCAGGAAGCTTGCAAGCCGATAACATTGAAAAACTACTTTGAGTTACATGAGAAATTGATACTCGGACAGCAAAGAGGGATATCAGTGACAGATGACTTTGTATGTAGTAGTTGCCTCGGCCGGATTATAACAAGGGATTTGTCAAAGGCGTCAGACCTAATTGTGTTTAACTGTAGGCACTCGTTTCACATAGAATGTCTGAGACAAGTTGCGCCATCTTTGGGTCATTGTGCGGTGTGCAGCGCGAGTGCAGATTCTACCAGAGCGCTTGGCGATCCAAGTGGGGCTAGTTAAAAGGTTAATATGTCTTATAAAATCAGAATCACGTTCCCCGTATACTCAAACTTTTTCTCCGTTTTCGGCGCCACAGCGCCATCTATCGAAGTGTTCGTACGTTTACGTGAACGTGGAGATAGTAATTTAAAAAAATAAAAAAAATACTGATAATTGAATGCTATTAATAAGTCATACCAGCTCAACCCTAGATAGATCTGTGCATATTCAAAGTGTATTCATATTTTTCCATGTAAAATTAGAATTATTCTATACTAGAACTCATTTATACATATTACAAACAGTTTGTACAGTCAGCGTCAAATACATAGTACAAACCAGGCCTGGTACCGCGAACGTCGGAGTTCGTATATGTCGAGCATCTTTATCTGTTACTCTAATTAAGACGTCATGAGAGTGACGGGCAATCGTCCGAAATTTCTATTCCGTCCGAAAATTCAATCGCGTCGTAGAATGGAAAGCATGGTTGACATTTTATCATCTATCGCGTTATCCGTCACTTTCGCACTAACATATTTGTTGGAGCGTGACAGATAAAAAACTGACAATGTTAGGTGACCAGAATAACCAAACACCCAAAGTATAGAAAAGGGGATGTTGAAATAGTTGACATATACTTATGAAAAAGTAACCCGATCCTCCGGCGTCCGAGGCAGGATATGAACCCGCATTTCGACTGGTAAATATCAAATGATATTTCGTACATAAGTTCCCAAACACTCATTGGTACCTACAAGCCGATGTTCGGACCTGCGACCTCTCGATTGCAAGTCGCATGCTCTTACCACTAAATCTTAAAATATTTAATATAAAAAAAATTGGTTTCTTTTTACTTTAATGAGGATGTGTTACGAGATATTCGATTGCTAGGAACAAATGCTGGTTACAGGTCGTTACAACGCCCCTATTGTCAAGGCGATAAAGTGCATGTTCAGATATTTGTGGCCACCACCACAGCTCCGATATATCTGATGGCGACTGTACAAATACACCGTATCGAAATATACGAAGTTTTTTTATATTTTGTTCAACATGTTTTAGTGTATTGAGTTTTTATTGAAGTTGACTGTACTAATAATGTAATAAAATAATCAAATACTTATTGAATACGAACTATGTGTCGGTGCTTTTGTAATGAAGTGGCTTGTATTAATTTGTTTATGCCAATTAAACATGTATCATAGTTAATGTTTTGTTTTCTTGTTCATATTATATTGAACATATTAGTATGATGCAGTGTTTGGATATTATCATAATTTCACCGGTTTTCCTAAATTTCAGATAGGTCAGTAATACCTATATAATATAGGTAATTTTAATAGAACCTATCGGGCTGTCCTAATATAGTGAGTATTATATTATTTATATTCTTTACCCGAGGCGCTACAGCAGCCACAGGTAACATAATATTTATGATGAAGGTCATCGCACAAAGCGACGGATAGATGGCGCAAAATATTTCTAGTATTATAAGCCTACAGCGTAATACTTCTGCTACAAAAGTTGCTGCGCCCTACACAAACGCATGCACCCTTCCGCAATGTCCGTCTAGAAGAATAATTTAACAACTAGTTCGTGATATTAAATTCTTCGCGCTGATACACAAAGGGTGAAGAAGTTGAACGGTATTATATAAGCTATATTTTGATTAAATGTAATAAAGTATAAGTAAATATTTTTCCTTACTAGTGCGTAAAAAGTGCACTTAATGCGTGCGTAAATTTCGCTTTTAAAGGCACTTGTTATGAAAAATTGGGTTCGACACACATGTAAAAACTTATTTAAGACTCGGGTGATAATCACCCTCGTTTCACTCGGGCTCCAACTTTCACCCTCGTCGAAATATATATATATTTTTTAAATAGTACATTTCGATACTAGTATTACCTTACTTTTGCTTACTTTATTCATAAAGACAAAATTAATGTCAATTTCGGACGATTGTCTCTGTCACTCTGATGACGCCTTTAATTGGAGTAAAAGAGAAAGATGCTCGAAATATACGAACTTCGATGTTCGTGGTACCGGGATGGTCACATTTTAAATATTTTAATATTATTATTTTTATCTACGTACATGTCATAAGTGCTCTAAAATGCGTTCAGAAACCGTAGGCAATGACCAGCATTACCAACCATCAGAAAGATTTCAGTAGGTAATGTTAACATTACCTACTGAAATCCGTAGGTTATGAATTTAAATTTGGAACAGCTGTCAAATTCAAGTGGGGTGTCTAATCTAGTATCTATAGATATTAAAACAGCCATTGATACGAAACGCCAATTCGTTATGTTTTTTTAATATAAATCGAACGACATTTGAACTCGAGTGACAGTAGAATAGGGAGTTCATTCGCTTGTCTATGGTTTAAAAACAAAATTGACAGATACGAAATACGCAACGCCGCCGTTCCAAGATGTCATTGGATCTTGGCTTTTCGCGGGTTTTTGCTAACGCACGTGCCGGGCTTAAAATTTTGATTTTTTGTGGTGTTTTCTTACAAATAATCACTGAGGATTGAATATTTCTGTTGTTAGTGGGTTGTTTAACATCAGAGGTAAGCCTTTGTGTTATATGTAGTGGTAGAAACATGGAAACGGGAGAGGATACAGATCCCCCGGATAAGAACGATGTACATACGGGTGGTCAAAAGCGCCCTAGTCCTGTAGATACAGTTGAAATAGATCTTCATGGGAAAAAATGTAGCCCCCCAAGTTCGTCAATTCAACATACATACGTTCGCCCAGGGTACGAAACTTCAAACGATTTTAAGTACGCATCTACTGATGTAGGACCATTCGTAGTTCATGTTTCTCGCCAAGATGCTGATCAATCAAACACCACGAGCAGGATGAAAGCTTTGAAAATGGCCCAACTAATATATAATAACAAAATTTCGGGAATTAAGGAAATTAAAGCTTTATCAAAAACTAAAATGGAGATTCACTTTGCGACGGGTTCAGAGGCAAATGAATTCTTATCTCACAGCATTTTGGCAACTCATAAGCTTTCTGCTGCAATCCCGCGGTTCCAGGTATCTCGGATGGGGGTAGTTAGGCAGATTCCCTTGGACTGGACTCTAGAAGAGTTCACAAATAGTATTGATTGTCCCTTGGGGTCTGGACCAGTAGTCAAGGCACGTAGGCTAAATAAAAAAAAGGAAGTAGAGGGACGACGCGTCTGGGAGCCCACAGGAACAGTTGTGCTTACATTCCTAGGTCAGAATCTTCCGGAAAGAATTTATAGTTTCAGTATGTCCATACCAGTCTCTACTTATAGGCTACCTATTATACAATGTAGGAAATGTGCAAGATTTGGCCACATTAAAGACCAATGCCGCTCCAATCCTAGATGTTCACGCTGTGCCCAAAATCATGAAACAGCTGATTGTTCTGTGCCTGACGCAGAGGTTTCCTGTCTTTACTGTTCAGGTCCTCATACTGCAACCGATCAAAGCTGTCCAGAATTCTCCCGCCAAAGGGAAATCAAATTAGTAATGGCGGAAGAAAATATAGGATACACTGAAGCTGCAAGACGGTTCCGCCCAGTTAGGACGTCATTTGCTGATGTTTCAAAGGTTAGCCGGGTCAATCAATCAAACCCAATAAATAGGACTCTATGCTCCCCATCTAAAAGCCCTGCTCATACTTCATCAACTCAGAATGTATCACCAACACAGTCATACAGAAAATCTATCCCAATTCAAAGACGTCCCAAGTCTACGCTTGGTAACTCTTATGATGTAGAGGCTCATAGAAATATCACATCGACCCCTCAATCCAACCAATCAAATGGATGTGCACTAGGGCAGAAGTTCTCAGAGACTCCAAATGACAACCTAGGTGTTGGTGTTTCAATGATTATAGAGGACCTTCTGAATGGATTTGTAGATATCCTACCGTACCATATTCTAGAAGCCTTCCAGGCTCAAATTTGTGCTTCAATTAATAAAGCTATTCAATACGGACTCACACAATCTGATGCAATGGAATACTAGAAGCATAAAAAAAAAATTACTCATTTAATCAATTCATATAGCCCAGCTATTCTTGCCATCTCGGAGACATGGTTGGAGCCTCAATCCCATTTTAGGGTAACAGGCTACACCTGTCTTAGTGATGACAGGAGTGACGGGTTTGCTGGGTGTGCTATTTTTGTTAGAAGAAATATAACCTTTTCTCAAATCCCCCTTCCTCCGCACTTACCTAACTTTAATATTGTAGCAGTCCGCTGTCTCAATATAACCTTTATTTATGTGTATACTCGTCACCCCAATCAAGAAATAGTAAGAGAACTTGACTCTATCATGCAGTCATTGCCAGCTCCCATTATTGTACATGGAGATTTTAATTGTCATCACCCCCTGTGGGGTTCGGAAGTTGCGACGCGAATTCCCGGTATCTTTTAAAGATCTTTTGGACAAAGTTACCTTATGCATTTTAAACGACGGAACCCCAACGCGCAGAGTCTCGCAAGTGCAACTCAAAATGCAAGTGTACCTGACCTAACAATGGCATCACCAAGCATTGTGCAGTCTTTAGTATGGACAGTTTGTTCAAATTCGTATGGAAGTGATCATCTACCCATCCTAACAATCCTGCAAGATTCCTTGATCATTCCAACACCTCCCCAGGCTCCACTTTTTAAATATAACACATTTCGAGCTGATTGGCCTAAGTATAGATCTGAATTAGACCGCTCCTTAGCAAATTCTCATAGTTCAATTCAAATGAATATCCTGTATAGGTATGACTTATTTGTTGAGGCGATTCTCTCAGCGGCCAATAGTTATATTCCCCTGAAAAATTCAGCTCGTGACAAAATACCTTCGCCGGCATGGTGGGATGCTGAATGCTCTGTCTCAGTAAAGGAGCGTAAGCAGGCGGAGTCTCTTTTCGCTCAAGATCTTTCCCTGGATAATTATATAAATTTCAAGCGGGTGTCTGCCAAAACTAGGAGATTCCTTAGCAAAAAGAAATTTCAAGGCTGGCGTTCCTTTTGTGAATCACTGTCTCCTAGAACTCCATCCACATTGGTATGGAAAAAGATTAAAGCTTTTCGCTGCTCTCAAACCGACAATAACATCACTTCTAATGAACCTTTGTGGCTAGAAGAATTTATATCTAGGATGGCTGCACCTTATGTTCCAAGTCAAGAAGGTATTGGTGGGTTCAGTTCTGTATCCGCTGCGCCTAATAGAATGAATGAACCTTTTTCTTTTGATGAACTCTGCTGCGCCATGGATCATGTCAGAGATTCAACTCCAGGTAGTGATGGCATCCCATACTCCTTTCTGGTCCAAAGCTCGCAATATTCAAAAATGAAATTATTAGAAATACTAAATAATATTTTCCTAACGGGAATCATCCCAGATAGCTGGAAAACTCAAATTGTAATACCCCTTCTAAAGCCTGGAAAAGATCCTGTTAACCCCAATTCATACAGACCCATCGCCTTATCATCAGTGTTAGCAAAAATTATGGAACATCTTATAAAAAATCGATTAGAGTGGATCGTAGAAAATAAAAATATTGTATCGAATACTCAGTTTGGATTTAGAAAGGGTATGGGTACCACGGATAGCTTGAGCCTTCTTACCTCAGACATTCGCATATCGCTCTCCAAAGATGAGCACGTCATTGGCGCGTTTTTGGATATTACAGCTGCATACGATAATGTAGATCTTCCTATACTCAGGCAGAAACTGCTCAATCTGAATATCCCTGAAAGGATTATCAATGTCATATGTAATATGTATATGGGCCGTTCCATCGTTGTTCGTGTAAATGGGAAACTATCAGCAGCTACCCTTGTGTGGAAGGGCCTCCCACAAGGTTCGGTTTTGAGCCCCCTCCTCTATAGCCTCTACACCTCAGATCTTGATTCCTCTGTCAACTGTTTCTGCAAAATTTTACAGTATGCAGATGACATTGTCCTCTATTCTTCATCTAAAGTAATTTCAGAAGCTGAGCAATCTATTAATTCTGCCCTCTACTACTTGAACGTGTGGCTGTCCGACCATGGTCTTTCCTTGTCAGCTGATAAAAGCAGTGTGGTAATATTTACTAGAAAACGCTACATTCCGGAAGTGAATATTTTGATCGAAGAGAAAAATGTCATGATAGCAGATGAAGTTAAATTCTTAGGTATTATTCTTGATTCCAAGCTTCTAGGCGTAAACCATCTTAATTACTTGTGTCAAAAAGTAGAAAAAAATATTAATATCATTCGTCGTTTGTCTGGTGTAAGGTGGGGTTCACACCCTTATTGTCAGAAACTTTTATATAATGCAATAATAAGGAGTCATTTTGATTACGGCAGCATTATTCTGGAACCCTGCAACAAGAACGCTTTAAGTAGATTGGATCGTATACAAGCTAGGTGTCTAAGAATTATTACAGGGGCTATGAGGTCTTCTCCAACAACTGGCCTTCAGGTGGAATGTTTGGACCCTCCTTATTCTTTGCGAAGACAGTTCTTGGCGGACAGGTTTTTATTCAAGACGCTTCAAACTGCTTCCCATCCACTGCTTCCAATATTAGATTCTCTTCAACAACTTGTAGATTCTTCACGTTACTGGTTACACAAAAACCCTCCTTTACTGGTTAACAGTTTTAAAAAGTATTTAGATCTACCGGTTCCAATTTTTCAAAACTACAAAAATCCTCTCTTTGAAACAAGTTATAATAGTCTTATTTACCAGCCGAATGTTATCTTCAGTTTAGGCATATACAAACACCAAATTGGAGCAGATTTTATATTTAATACGGTATTATCAGATCGATACCCAGATTATTTGTCAATTTTCACCGATGCGTCCAAATTAAATAACGACGGCCCTGTAGGGTCAGCAGTGTGGATTCCCAGATATAAAATTATTTTGAGCTTTAAACTTCCTCCTGGTAACTCGGTATTCTCTGGCGAAGCGGTCGCATTGTTGGAGGCCGTTTCTTTCATTTACTCCCACCACATTGATAAATCCATTATTTTTACTGATTCGTTGAGCTGCCTGGAAGATATAGTTAAACGACCCTTTCATGCTAAAGAAAACTTCAGCATTACCTTAAAGATTAAGGACTTGCTTTATAAATGTCATATGGAGAACATTCAAGTAATATTAGCTTGGATACCAAGCCATAGCGGAATAAAAGGCAATGAGATAGCTGACCATTGTGCTAAAGAAGCGATAACGATTGGTTGCAACAAGTATGACCGATGCTTCCCTCGCGACATTAAAGCCCAAGCTTTGACCCACTTACGAGATGCCTGGAGCACCCGATGGCAAAATACGCATTTGGAGACCGCTATGCATTTTCGCAGACTCCAACCAGATATTCCACATAAACCATGGTTCTCTGGTACCAGAAAGCCATTGCCGAAGAACGTAACTTCCACCATCATTCGCCTTCGTCTGGGCCACGTTTGTACACCTGTTCGCTTGAAAAAAATGCGTGTTCGAGACCACTCTCTGTGCGAATGTGGCCTAGCGGAGGGTACTCTCGAACACATATTTTGGGATTGTAGTCGTCTTGTCACTCCCTTATATGATATCCTTCCCCCCAAAATTCCCCGACCGGTTAACATAAACTTCCTTCTCACATTAGTTACCTCCCCGTTTGTGAACGTTTTAGCTAAACACATAAAAAACAACAATCTGTGTTTGTAATAGTTAGTCCTAATGATATATGTCTGTTTTGTCATGTTTATAGATAGCCTACATTCAATCCTCAGCTGAGAGAACCGCACCGTTGATAATCACCGACCAATTGTCTTTATAAAGCACGTGCCTTCTTAAACCTTGACGTTGGCGGAATCATCGACAATATCGATGGGGCCATAATTTATTAAAAAAAAAAAACGCCGCCGTTCCAAGCTGTCATTTGTTTTGTTCGTTGACTTTTTAATGTTTACAAGTAACCCTAGTAATAAGTCATTTCCCTACGGTTTCTGAACCCATCTTAAAACACTTAATGATATGTGTGTAGATAAAGTAGTGTATGTATCTATACATAATTAGGCATTACAACAATCGTGTGATATTATTATGAAACTCGCCTTCGGCTCGTTTCATAAACCCACACTCTTGTTGTAATGCCCTTCATTATGCACAGATACATAAACTACTATTTACTGGCATCATATACTATTACCGTCAAGTCAACCAAGCGTCAACTGCGGCGCTACCGCGAAACACGATATTCGTAAATTTCGGACGATTGTCTCTGTTACTCTTATGACGCCTTAATTGGAGTAAAAGGGAAAGATGCCCGAAATATACGAACTTCGATGTTCGCGGTACCGGGCCTGTCAATTTGGGTATAAGTTACGTTTCTTTACATGAAAAGTTAATAATATTACTGTTAGAATTTATAGAGTGCGTCTCCATAAATAATAATTGCTTTTGGTTTTATAAAGAAACAGTAAGCAAATTCAATGATTTATATAGGTTTTTTAAGTAGCTGTCCAAAAAAAACAAAGGCGTTTTTTTAACTACCTATTTCCTTACTACAACTTGGCTGAATGGCTTTCAACTCTTGTCCTATACAAAAGGGGATGAATTAAAAACATAACGATCTTTCGCTCACGTTAGTTTAGTTTTCAAGAAAAGCTTGATACTACGCTAAAACAAGTTTTTTTTTATTCTTGTCGGGTTATCGCGAAGTTTTAAATGGTTGTAAAATAAGATAAGTGCCTGTGGGGACTGTGTGTTGTGTGAAAATGACAGACATGCCTCCTTATCTCGCCGTAAAAGATGAGGAGGAGGACAGTGCCCAAGGTGATAGCGAGAGTGGTTCCGAGGTTGACGACTGGGATTTGCCTCTTAGCTATGAAAAACCCAGGCATTTGGAGCCTATAAAAGGAGCAGAACGTGTCGAGCACTCATGGAGAGTCAAAGAAAAGGTAATGCCAAGTTTTATTGCCAAAGATCGAGTTAATAGCGTACTGCGTATCTGGGGTTGCACATGACAATGACAACAAACACACATGGGCACACGGAAGATCGCGTATTTGCAAAAAATATAAATAAACTTAAAGCAGCTTCTATGTTTTATTTAACCTAGTTTTTCTGTATGAAAAATAAGCATTGAATTGATACTAATAAGATCATGTGGATTTATTGAATGCGTAATTTCGGGACTGCTGCTCAAATTCCGCATTTTTAGTCGTTCGATTAAATGAGTTTAGGAGTTGATATGAGTCACTGGCCATTTGTGAATAGGCCTAAATTTAGGGTTTGCATTAATTCAACATTAGTTTTAAATGTAAACAACTCATTGGCCAAGCAATTGTAAATGGCACCAACAAAATTATTTTCTGTAGCAAATATTTGATTGATCAGCAAATATTTCAATTCAATTTTATGTTTAGGAACTACCTACTTTTTTCATTAGACTATAATCAACTAAATAAAAAAAATATAGTTTTATAATGTCAGTAATTATCATTAAGGACTTTTTCTGGTTTGTAAAATACAGCAATTTAGAAACTTAACACATTTTTCATGTCAATAACTTAACATCACAATTAAGTATAGGGTTGAAGTGGCCAAATTTTCTGATCTTGTATTAAATATATATATATATTTTTTATATTTATGGCCTGGTCTAGCTAAACTAGTCCTTTAAGCCAATGTATTAAATATATGTCTAGGAATATTTTGATGGTATAATTTATGAGTGAGAAAATCTCTCCTGTGAATCTCAACATGGTTGACTCCATGGGCTAACCTTTATAATAAGTAATTTATGTGTAATTTTTCAGTACAAGACACACTGTGTGGCCCTGGTGCTCTGCCTCAATGTGGGGGTGGACCCACCAGATGTTGTCAAGACGCAGCCCTGTGCACGCCTTGAGTGCTGGATTGGTAAAAAGTTCATCTGTATTATTCTAGTCTGGGAAACCAGTTTTATCAATAGCATTCTGTAAGGATACGAAATAAGGATGGCACCCACATTAAGCTATATCAGATATTTTAGGATATTATAATTGTGTCATAAATAAATAAATAAAATAAATAAATATTTCGGGACAATCTTACACAAATCAACCTAGTCCTACGGTAAGCTCAGTAAGGCTTGTGTTGTAGGCAGGGATCGTTACCGGTATTCTTAATACCGCTTAAAAATTAGGTATAACCGGTTATAGTTGCATTTCGCTATTTATATCGATAAAGCTCAGATTAGCGGTATAATCAAAACCGATATTCAAATATATTAGCGGTTTTGCCAATTGACAGCAATACCTCTATTTAGCACTTTACCCCTAAAAACTATTACCGGTAATAGCCGTCAGTGTCAATATACTCGAGTCGTATGACAAACTAATTTACTTATACAGTATTTAGTTGACACTTCAGCCAGCCATGCACATTGTCAGCGGGACCCATAGGGGTGGCGAACCTAAGCCCAATTAAAACAAATATAGATTTATCCTATTCAAAACATAATTGAAAAAAATATTTGTAGTACTTAGTAATAGTAATAAAAAATACTATGTATGTATATTCCTTGGCTGAATAGGGGTGTTGACACATATTTAATTTATAACAAAATTAAGTAAAATAGACAAATAATTACAAACATAATCAAGGCAAACGCGTAAAAATAATTAAAAATATATGTTGACGTGATTCAGAGGTCACAATTTAAAAAGTATAAAATTCAGATTGTATATGTATAACCTTGGTACCATTCGATTTCTCACGTTTTACTGAAAAATAAAATGCAATGCAACTATATAACATAAACACAAAATATCTCGGACTCAATAGCAAGGAAGCAGAATTAACATCTTTATTTCCCGAAGTCCTTACCTGGTAATGGGTAAAATAAATAAAAAACCTTATTTATTGGTTGCCCAGAAACGAAATAAGGAACTAACCAAAACATTTTCAAAGAAATACGGCTGTAGCATTTTTAGGTATATATACTTTCGTGGGAATCAAAGATGTTTAAAGAACCAACGTTTAATATAATTCCTGTTTATTTAACATAAAAGTAATAAATCAAGTAAGTATAGGTACAAATACTTCTCAAGTGTACTTGTCACTACAAGTTGACAACCCTGTTCCGACACTCATAGTTCTGTCATAAAATTATACATGAAATGGCGAGCTACCGCGAACAACGATATTCGTAAATTTCGGACGATTGTCTCTGTCTTAAGCCTTAATTGGAGAAAAAGAGAGATGCTCTAAATATACGAACTTCGATGTTCGTGGTACCGGGCCTAAAGTGATGAAGTATGTCTTGTCATTCAATAGAGATTTTGACAGCCATATCTTAGGGAATAAGGGATAATTGATTAACAATTTGTAAGAAACTATCGCCTTAAAGACTTTAGTGCTGGAATAATATAAAGTACCTATTTTGCTCGCAAAAAAAGCGTAAGATGTATGAAATCCTGCGGCGCTTCCGTCTTTCTTGAGCGAAAGCAAAGACCATTTTACCAAAAACGCGTAAGATGTATGCAATCCTGCGGTGCTTACTGTTTTTTCGAGTTGATAAAGTTTGTACTGGAGAGATATCTTCGATTTTTAGTATATTACTTCATTTTTTTCATACTTTTTTACCGTTTAAACCTTCCCTGAGCTACTACAAATATTTCGAGACCAAAATTAGCCAAATCGGTAAAGCCGCTCTCAAGTTATAGCGTGACCAAGAGAAATAGGGGTTCATTTTTATATATATAGATAGATAGATTACAGATATAGTGAGAAATTATTTTCCTTCAGAAAAACTCGTAGGTACCTCGATCAAAATAAGACGGCATCCGTACTATCAATTAATGATTGTATTATATGCATGAAATTTTCATATCCATTAATATGAAACTTTATTGATTAATGCCAAATATAATTTTTCAGTTTGACGTATAATAAAACAATAAAGTTTCATATTAATGGTTATGAAAATGTCACTTATTTAATACGATCATTCTTGGCGGTTCGGAGGTCATCGTATTCCGATATAGATCCGAGTCTTCCCGAAAGAAAATAATCTATATAGTAACCATTTAGTAGTAATGTTTAATTGACATCTTATCTTTCAATTGCGATGAATACCGGTATTTAATACAGGTATTTAATATCGTAAATAGTCTAGCCATAAAGGTATTCATAAAAGCGAAATGACAACAATACCTCTAATCAGAATACAGGTATTCTTTTATTAGCGGTAATAGTCTGTCAAATGTATACAGGTATTTAATAAAACCGGTTTTACAATCCCTGGTTGTAGGTACTAGACGACAATATATATAATAGATAGATACATATAAATACTTAAATACATAGAAAACACCCATGACTCAGGAACAAATATCTGTGCTCATCACACAAATAAATGCCCTGACTGGGAATCGAACCCAGGACCATCGGCTTCATAGGCAGGGTCACTACCCACTAGGCCAGACCGGTCGTCAATCATCATCAGACACTGAAAGCTTGTAAAAACATTGTTTAAGAAAAATAAAAAAAAAACAGCTATGGTTGACTGTACAATTTACCGTGTCTGTTAACCATTTCAGTGCAGATGGCACGACAGGTGAGTCATCAATATTTGGAGTGTCATAACATATGGCAATCAAAAACTACCCCATTCGATGCTATGACTCATAGAAAGAACACACGAGAAGAAGCACAGCCAAAAAACTTATAAGAACACACACTGGAAACTGGAAAAACACAACACTCAAAAGAAAAACTACTATCAATACAACGAAAATACACAATAAACCCCCAACCCGGCTTGTCACCGTGGGGGAAGATGACTATTACCCTCCATCCATCAATAACTACGTCAAACTACAAAAGGAAAAATTACCAAAAAAAGATAACTGTCTTAAAGTGTGCACTTATAATGTAAGATCACTATCAACAAAAGCAAGAATGTTGGAACTAAACCACGCATTAGAAAAAATTCAATGGGACATCATAGGACTTGCAGAAATGAGAAAACTGGGATGTGCCATTGAAGAACATAAAGAATATGTACTGTGCTATAAAGGTGAGACTAAGGGTCTCTATGGAGTGGGTTTCATCATTCGGAAATCATTAAAGAACAATATTGCAAGTTTTAAGGGAATATCCGAGAGAGTTGCACTGCTAAGAATGAATTTTGAGGATAAAGCACTGTCAATAATACAGGTTTATTCCCCTACAGAGAGCTCAAGCGAAGAGGACATCACAAAATTTTATAATGACTTATGGGAAGCACAAAGTATAGCTGATAAAAACATAATCATCATTGGTGACTTCAATGCTAAAATTGGACATCCAAAACCTGAAGAAAGCTCCATAATGGGAAAGTATGGATATGGGAAAAGGAATGCCAGGGGCGAACGCTTAATCCAGTATGCATATGAGCACAACCTTTCTATAATGAATACATACTTCAAAAAGAAACCTTCTCGAAGATGGACATGGATCTCACCAGATAATAACACGAAAATGAAATTGACTTTATTCTCAGCCCTAAGCCAAATATTATAAGAAACGTAGAGGTGTTGAACAATGTGAGCTTTCCGTCAGATCATAGACTAGTAAGATGTACGCTTAATACAGAAAACCCAAAACCAGTCGAAGAGCATACAATACAGTACCTAACAAGCCTAAGAGTGTTATGGAACAGAGTAACTATATTCAAAATTTAGAAAAACACACAACTAAATTGAAAAATTCTCTCATTGACTCAGAAAATGTACAATCCCTAAGTAATAAATTAGAAAATATAATTTTAAAAGTTTACAAAGTGTTAAAAATACAAGCACTTCTCAACACAGAATTCTTACCAACGAAACGCTTAGTCTAATTTCTAGGCGATCTGAATTATTGACCATGAAGCCAAGAACAAAAGTAATTAAAGAAGAATTAAAGGCAATATTTAAACAAAGCAATAAGGCCATCCGAAAAGATTATGATAACCATAGACAATCAGTAATAGAAAGGAACATGTCGAAATTCAGAAGTTCTAAGAGAGCTTTTAAAGAACTTACTACTTTTAAAAATTGGATACAATCTTTGAATGATGAAAAGGGAGAAACAAGGGAAAGAGATGATGTAGTAAAACATGCAACAAAATTCTATGCTGAACTTTACAAAAAACCACTACAAGAGGAAGACATTAACTTTAACTACCACTATATTAAAAACAATAATTCAGAATCAATACCAGAGCAAATAACTATAAATGAGATCTCAATACATATAAAAAAATTAAAACCGGAGAAAAGCCCAGGAGTGGACAATATCTCGAATGAAGCCTTAAAAATAGGTGCTCCAATCCTAATTACATATCTAGTCAAACTGTTCAACTTAGTTTTGGAAAATGAGGAAGTACCAAACCAATGGTGTGAATCCAACATCACACTACTCTACAAGAAAGGGAACCCGCATGATATCAGCAACTACAGGCCCATAAGTCTATTGCCAACTATCTACAAACTCTTCTCATCAATAATTCTGAGTAGAATAGCTCCATATATAGACAAAAATCAACCGATTGAACAGGCAGGATTCAGACCACATTATTCTACAACTGACCACATCCACACCGTAGAACAGGTTATTGAAAAATATAAAGAATTTAATAGGCCACTATATATAGCCTTTGTAGACTATTCGAAGGCCTTTGATAGTATAACACAGTCATCCATATTACTTGCCCTAAAAAACAATAATATCAACAATACATACATAAACATAATAAAGAATATTTATTCAAAAAGCATAAGCAGAGTTAAACTGGAAAGGCAAGGCGAACCATTCATAATTGGGAGAGGAGTGAGACAGGGCGACCCTCTCTCCCCAAAACTATTTATAGCTGTTCTGGAAGATGTTTTCAAGAAGATTGACTGGAATCGAAAAGGAATATGGATAGCAAACAAAAAACTAACACATTTGAGGTTTGCTGATGATATAGCCATTTTCAGCGAATCAGCAAAGGACATGGAAAAAATGTTACAAGAACTGGACTTTGAAAGCAAAAAAATTGGCCTACACATGAATGCATCTAAAACCAAAATCATGTCAAACTACAGCAAGAAAACTATTAAAATCGAAGAAAAACCCATAGATTATGTGGAAAATTATGTATATCTGGGAAAACTAGTATCTTTTGAAACAAACAGTGATGAAAACGAAATTGATAGAAGAATAAACATAACCTGGAAAAAGTACTGGTCCCAAAAAGAAATTCTTAAAGGCAATTACAATCTTAACATGAAAAAAATCATAATGGACTCTTGCATTCTCCCAAGCTTGACATATGCGAGCCAAACGTGGGTCTACACAGAAAAAACAAAGAACAAAATCCTATCTTGCCAGCATGCTATGGAAAGAAGTATATTAAATTTAAGAAGAATACAAAAAATAAGAAATATAGACATCCGCAAGAGAACAAAGATAACAGATGCCCTGCAGTTTAGTTTGAAACAAAAGTGGAGATGGGCAGGTCATATAGCAAGATATCAGGACCAAAGATGGACAAAACTAGTAACGAAATGGCCTGGCCCAGTTGGAAAAAGAAGAGTGGGAAGGCAATGGAAAAGATGGACAGACGACATCACACAGGCTGCAGGGAAAAATTGGATGGACATTGCCACCGACAAAGAGAGGTGGAGACAGATGGAGGAGGCTTATACCCTTGGGGACCACTGATGTGGGATAGAGCTATAATAATAATAATAACATATGGCGCAAGGCACACCTTTCTCGTCATGAAATAATTGTATGCCACACATGACAAAAGTTTTTGAAAATGGAAGCCGCAACAAATTGGTTAAATTAAACATGACATACCCATTCTAACATCGTCATCATAACTATATGTTGTAAAAACCCAGGCTGTGTCTTGAGTCTGTTGTGATATAAACAACAAGTAACCTTGGCTTCGACACTGATAACATTTGACCACCAAATTCACAATTCTCTGCTCCTAATTCAAAACGGTACAACTTTTATACGCGTTATATGGGACATGTATCCTTTTAAATATAGACACATAAGTTACCTCTTTATGTCTGATTTATTCAAATACTTTTCTTTTACACAGTTGTAGATAATTTATATTTTGTTAACCAAATAAACCTAAGTTCATCCATCCATCTTATTCGAGGTCTGTTAATAAGAAGGGACTTGTTAGATAGAACAACATAAACTTTAAACAAATCCATCTTATTCGAGGTCTGTTAACAATTTTATACACTTTTACAGTTATAAAATTTAACCCTTTAACGCTCAAAAGTCACTGTGTTCGTGCGTTCAAGCCTCCTCGTGGCTCGATTGTCCTAATGATTCTTGTTAAGAAAAAAATACAAAAAGACGATGTTGTTGGGTGGTCATTTTTGCATTACAAAGTTGCCCTATAAAGGGTTAAATTGCATACCCTTACAATATTCAAACCTTATTATTTTACCTGCTACCAGCTCGCAACGGATATGCTGATTGATATCTTACATGTCTTTATGTCTGGGACATTAAAATGCAAGAGAAAAAAATAACACAAATTGTTGCAAAAAAAAACTTTGAAATTTGGTTATCTCTTCTTCCTCGTGTTGTCCTAGCATTTTGCCACGGCTCATGGGAGCCTGGGGTCCGCTTGGGAACTAATTCAAGAATTTGTCGTAGATACTAGTTTCACGAAAGCGACTGCCATCTGATCTTCCAATCCAGAGGGTAAATTAGGCCTTATTGGGATTAGTTCGGTTTCTTCACGATGTTTTCCATCCCCGAAAAGCGACTGGTAAATATTAAATGATATTTCGTGCATCGCCAAACTTAAGTGCCAGTGGGCGGGGCACATTGCGCCAAGATACGATGGCCGGTGGGGTGGAAAAGTTCTGGAATGGCGACCACGAACTGGAAGACGCAGCGTAAGGAGGCCTCCCAACGACGACCTAGTTAGAGTCCCGGGATACCACTGGATGTAGAAGGCACAGGATCGGTCTTCTTGGGTCGTTCTGGGGGAGACCTATGTGATTATGTGATGTGTGATATGATGATTTCGTACATAAGTTCCGAAAAACTCATTAGTACCTCCGGATTGCGAGTCGCACGCTCTTACCGCTAGGCCACCAGCGCTCAAAAATAAACTTTCGAATATGAGTTTGTATAAATGACAAATCGTAAACTGACGCATTCCGGTCCTGAATGCAAAAGGAAAGGATAAAAGGAAAATGAAGGATAGAGCGCAGACCTCTGCCCAGTAGTGGGACGCAAACTAGACTAATTAACTATCCCAGACTATTAAAACATATATCGTCGTTTTGGCCTTGCCGTAATCAGGTACAAAATGTATAAAACTGCGTAGTCGTATGTTACCTCCAGCTTTAAAAGTCGTAACATGCACCCATAACACACGCCTAAGTCGCTGGAATAAGGTTCATTTTCGTAGATATAACATGTTTCCGTTGGTGACTCACGGGTAGACTATTTCGGCTTATGGCGCCCGGCCGTGACCTTAATTCGCAAAAATTTTGCGACGCACGATAACTGGCCAGTTCAAATTCTAAAAACAAAAGCTATACAAGCTTTACTTTATTACAGTAACTTCAAATACTGCTAGCCTATATGGTCTGGTTTTTTTTATCTGTCACGCTCCGACAAATATGTCAGTGCGAAAGTGACGGCAACCGTGCTATCCGTTCTGAACTAGTTTAAATTCAAAATAAGGTCCTTGAGGCATTGTACCAAGGATGTTGGTGGCATTTCTTTTTGTATCGCAATACTGATACATTGTGCGAGGATGCCGCCACTCTCTGTCTCTCTGCTACTTCACACTCAAAACCACTGAACCGATCGGGATGACATTTGCTATGGAGAGAGTTTGAGCTACAAGAAGGGACAGGTGATTATTTTTATCTCGCAAGCATACTTTACAGACGGGCATGGCTGGCCGACGAAGTCGCGAGGAAAAGCTAGTCATTTATTAATTTTGATATTTTATTAGAAAGGAGTAAGGTATAAACTTTATGGCTGATTTCAGAAAAAACGTGACGTAAAAAATCATTAAATTATGTCAGTTTTGTGACGATAATTGAACATGAACTATGTAATTTTTTTTTTTGTCTTTTTCGCGTTGTTATACTGCTTAAAGTTTATGAAACCGAAGGATTTATAGAAATTTATTAATTAATTATCGTCACACAACTGACACAATAAACTTTTTTTAAAGTCACTCTAATTGGGTTTTTTTTTTTTCTGAAAACTCCTTTATACATCTTTGACATAGACTGTACTAGTATTAAAAACGATGGATGGTTGGGTAAAGATTGTTTTTTTTTCAGATCCGCTGTCACAATCCCCGAACAAGGCACTCGAGAATATCGGCAACGCCTTACAGTCCCAGTACGAGCGGTGGCAGCCGCGTGCTCGCTACAAACAGTCCTTAGACCCCACCAGTGATGAGGTATGTGTATTCTGCCATCCAAGTATAAAGCCGGGGGTATGTCCTAAAACTACGTCCAACAATGAGAGGTAGGACTCAGCGAAGTACCATCACGCTTGAGTCTGGAGAAGCCAACTGGGGAAGTACCTCCTCCTTACAGAAGACCACAGCCATAATGGCACTGCTACCTTTCAGGTATGTAGTGTTGTGTTTCTGATTGTAAGTAAGGTTCCCAGAGCTTGAATGAAAAATTATTTTAATTACAACAGTTGCTCGATGTGACGAACTTCTTGTGCGATACATACACGGGCCCTCTGAACTGAACCCTTGCCATGTGTTGTGACTTTGACGTTTTTGATAACGAGTATCGAGTTTACTATCTGTGCATCTCGTTCGCACTAAAATAGTACAAGCGAGATGCACAGATAGTAAACTCGATACTCGTTATTGAAAACGTCAATGTCACAACTCATGATAAGGGTACTGTTACTAAATGAACTTTTGAACATTTGCGAGGTAATTAGAGCAATGACATGGCGTACGCGATTTTTTAGCTCTTCTAGGCTGTGCACTCTTTGAATGAACGGCTTACCTATTAAATGTATGGAAGGGTTTGAACATAATATTTGAGATATTTCTGCTTTTATTTAATACAAGTTATTAATGTAATTTTACTCATTGGGTAACGCACTTTCGATATTAGTTGGAAGTTTTTCTGATATATTTAAGGAATTATGGCCTGGCCACACTTAAGGATTACACCCTGTATATAGCAACACTTACCTGTACATGGGTGGACCTTATGCCTTATATAATAAGGTCCACCAATGCAATGTGTTGCTGTTATTACAGCGGGGTGGTTCTTGCTGCGTGCATTTTAAACAAATGTAAACGTATGTGAGTGGCCGTTGTGCACGCTGCGCTGTTGCACATACCTTTAAAGCTCAACAAAACGCTCCGCTTTAAGTGTCTACACAGGCCTTAACCCTTTGACCATTTCTTTTAGCTACTATGTAATACTTTGCTGATCTCATTGATTGTTTTATTGATTTTTAGCGTGGTTTGTGTATTTTCCTCTATCACACTTATTATATGGCAATATGTTTGCTATACCTACTGGTCAATGTATGATTATACATCACTTTTTTTCCATACTGTAAATAAAAGTTTGTAGGTGATTTTTCGAATGTTCTACAATGAGTTATTATAATGTTTATAACCATTAATTGGACGTTTGAAATGAGGAGCGCTGGTGGCCTAGCGGTAAGAGCGTGCGACTTGCAAGATTATATTGCATATTTCTCTAAGAAACACTCCAAAGATTTTAGACTGTCCTAAACTTATTTCTTATTGTGTTACCTACAATCATAGGGCATTATTATTCCAATTGGAATGGAAAGAGTCGGTTCTGAGTATACATAAGAGTTTTAACAAAAAACGAAAAAACACTGCGCGAATGGCCGGTGACGCGAGCGGCGAACCGATCGGACACTCAGCACTCTTAGTGCTTGAAAATGGAGGCCTATGTTCTCCGAAACATGTCGCGCGAGTGACTAAATAAACGTGAGTAGTACCGTGTTAATCGTTAATTATTAAACGAAAAAACACATTTGTAATAGCCAATAAGCTTGTTGACCGATTTTATTATTGCATCAATCTATTCGACTCGGTCTAGGGGTCAAATGGCTGTATGGGACTTATTGCCTTAAAGGCTTAAAGTTACACTAAATGGGACAGAAATGACATCAAAGTCGGGCATTCGTATTTCCGCGCAAACGCTTCATACAAAATGAAGAGAACCTATGACGTCACTCATTCCTAGCGGCGCGGTCTTTAAAGTGTGGAAGAATAATTAAATTCCTTTTATTTTTGACCGAGAAATATTGCGGTTTACGAGTATGTAAATAATTGCTATACAATTCATTTTACAGAAAACTGATAAAACGATTGGTACCAAATCGTTTGTTTTTTGAAAATTTGCAAATTAAAAATTGAGATTTTGTTTTTAAACTTGTGATATCTTTAAAACACATATCAATATTATTTTTATATTTTATGATTAAGCCTTTCGATCGCTATGTTAAATTGATGAAGCTACAGGATATTTTATTTTTCTCGTGTAGCGGGTTCGATTCCCGCTCCAACCATGTAATTATTTAAAAATCTATCCAGTAATAAGTTTTTAAAAACAAATGACTCTTTTACACAGAATGTGCCATTTACAATATTTAAGGCAGTTGCCATCCATGTGGCATTCGATCTAGCCGCCCTGTATATAAATTATATACCCTACACAACTTAACACGTGTCAAACTCCAAATTGTTTCGATATACTCTCATTTAAGAGACACTAAACTTAGTAAATTATATCAGACAGTTCAGCCCAAATTCCTTATAAACGCATTGACGGAAGCTCCCGAATTAGCAAGGGTAGGCGTGCCTTCCTAGGTCGTTCACCCACGTTAGCGTAGAGGGGGGTGAAGGCCACAGGGGTTACTGCGAACTGGTGTGACGCAAGCACGGTTCAAGGTCGATCGTTGGGGAGGGGGGTTGGGGAGATTTTAGCTGCTCGCGAAAAACCACCTTATTGCGTGGATATAGAGTTTAATATCGATCGTGGCTATGAAGGGTGTTTCGTGTCGACTTTATGTACGGTATGTACATGTTATATCATATTTAGTCTAGGCGGAAATCTTACGGGCGTATTAGAATAGTTATTTTTGCTCATATGATATATATTTTATTTAATTTAGTTAAAATTTGTAACATGTGTCGTCGACCGTATTACTGACGAAAGAAATAAAAAATAAATACAAAACACTTTAATATACGACCAGAAACCTTCGGAGGAGGGCAGCAGCGTACCTTTCAAATGGTGGAATTTACTGCGATCGCCAACCCGCCTGCCAAGCGTGGCGATTATAGCACTGAACTCGCCATGTTGGCACATTTTTAAACTCATTAACTCATTTTTAGGCGTCGTAATGCAAATGAATACATACAGTAATTAACTAATCATTACTAGAAAGCTGTCCGAGGGCTCTTTGACACGCGATAAATACTTGCCTTTATGAAATAATACAACTGAAAACGCATTAGGATAAATTTCCAGTAACTGGCCTTCTATTTACCTGTAAATAGAACCTATTTTAATATTAGGAGAAAATGTGTTTTATTTAAATATAATTAATTTTCAGTATAGTAAATCGCCACTGACTAGTTTTTATTTATTTATTTTTTATTTTATTTTTTTTAATTTATGACATAAGGTGGCAAACGAGCAGACAGATTGCCTGATGGTAAGCAATTACCGTCGCCCATGGGCACCCGCAACACCAGGGGAGTCACAAGCGCGTTGCCGACCTTTAAGGGGGGTTGGAGCTCTGGGAACCTTACCATCAGGAACACAACACTACATACCTGAAAGGTAGCAGTGCTATTATGGCTGTGGTCTTCTGTAAGGAGGTGGTACTTCCCCAGTTGGGCTTCTCCAGACTCGAGCGTGATGGTACTTCGCTGTGCCCTACCTCTCATTGTCGGACGTAGTTTAAGGACATACCCGGCTCCGGGGGAGTTTTCAATAACTGGCCACCACACACTAAAATTAATTATAATCACCTATAAACAGAGTTCATTTTTTGTATACTAATTTATTATTATGGGACCCTGGGGTCCGCTTGGTAACTAATCCCAGGATTTAGCGTAGGCACTACTTTTACAAAAGCTACTTTTCTTCATGAATAATTATCGTGGCAACCGAAGACAACACTTGAGTTTATATTTATAGCGTTATTGCGTGTTACACGTTCAGCTGTGTCACAGATATTGCTAATCTTAGTTTTAAAATGATGCTTGATAATATTAGCGATTTTATAACAAATAAATATTTCGAGACAATCTTACACAAATCGCCTAGTCCTACGGTAAGCTCAGTAAGCTAGTGTTTAGGTACTAGACAACGATATATATAATAGATAGATACATATAAATCCTTAAATACATAGAAAACACCCACGACTCGGGAACAAATATCTGTGCTCGTCACACAAAAAATGCCCTGACTGGGATTTGAACCTAGTACCATCTGGGTCATTACCGACTAGGCCAGACCGGTTGTTAATCACAAGGAACTTATTGATATACTTTTAGTTCGAAATGGCACAAATATTTGCTTAAAAAGTTTATGTGCGCTGAGACCATTATATAGCATTACCTATATTTAATTGATAAAACTATATTTTCTCCTTGAACAGGTGAAGAAGCTATGCTGTTCGCTCCGACGGAACGCCAAGGACGAAAGAGTACTATTCCACTACAATGGACACGGTGTCCCTAAGCCCACGAGCCAGGGAGAAATCTGGGTCTTCAACAGGGTTAGTAAAATTCCCTAATCATTATAGCCATATTCTTCCTCCGTGATTAAAACTAGGCGGGATGCAATATTAGCAAAGATGAAAAAGTGCTGTTCCACTACACTTGACTTTCCACCATCAGACATCCGGGCGAGGGGAGCGGTTTCATCCTTACGTTGTGAATATTCTATTCATTCGCACGAAGCGATTCGCTCTTCCTAATGCGGACTGCTAAGGAATGGAATTAGCTCCCTTCATCTGTATTCCCGGAAAGATATAATTTGGGTAATTTCTAGGCAAGAGTGAATAGGCTGTTACTGAACCAGCGTGCTACACCCTCGACCTCGTCGACACTTACTATCAGGTGCGAAGAAACTTGAACATATCTTCCAACAGAGTTTGCAGTTTCAGTCTGTGTAAAATAACATTAGTTCTGTCATATATTCTGCCACCGTGGACTATGTTACCCATGGGCGACGGTAATTGCTTCCCATCAGGCAATCCGACTTCTAGTTTGCCATTTTTGTCATAAAAAAAAACGCTAATGGAGGTGTCTGTTCCAGGCGTACACACAATACATCCCGCTGTCCATGTACGACCTGCAGACGTGGATGGGCGCTCCGTCGCTGTACGTGTACGACTGCTCGAACGCGGGGGTCATCGTGGACAACTTTCGCGCGTTCGCGGACCAGCATGAGCGCGACTATGAGGTATTGTTACTAATTTTGTAAAACGCTGAAACGTATGAATTCAAAATTGAAATAGATGACAGTCAGTGAAGCGACGAAGACCTCCAACGTTCGAAACGGGATTTGAACCCGCATCTCCAGCTATCACGGTGAATCAGAATTTATATAATAGTGTTACTATAGTAGTAGTGTTAGTGTAACAATGTGTGAAAACCGTCACAAATTCTACAATTTATTGGTGGAAAACTTAACTGAAGAACCATGTCTATGTATTGTGCAGAGAATTAATGTGGAACTTTCGTCAAAATTTGAATATAATAGAACACATGCGTGTACAGACACGTTACTACTACATAGGCTTTAGCTAAGTTTTTCACATATACGCTATTGAGTAAACTTTTTTCTGAAAACTCCTAGATATAAACTCAAGAAAAATTTACTAAGGCCGCTTGCCTTTTACCTTTTACCAGCGGGCTTAGTGACGCAAGGCATATTCTATTTCAAGCTTAAA
The DNA here is from genome assembly GCA_022674325.2 of Grapholita molesta. Lineage (NCBI taxonomy): Eukaryota > Metazoa > Arthropoda > Insecta > Lepidoptera > Tortricidae > Grapholita > Grapholita molesta. Next base: position 3,097,363 of record CP053127.2, read on the forward strand.
CACAACTCGCATCTTATTCCCAGATGCAAGTAAACAGCAAAGGTTCCGGCACACCGCCGCCCCTGGTCTCGTACAAGAACTGCATCCAGCTCGGGGCCTGCGCCGCCGGGCAGTCGCTGCCCATGAGCCCCGAGCTGCCGGCGGACCTGTTCACCGCCTGCCTCACCACGCCCGTCAAGATGGCGATGAAGTGGTTCGTGCTGCGGCACACCAGGGCCGCCAGCGTGCACCAGCATATACATGACGTGCACGATCTTATTGACAAGTGAGTTGGTGCTGTAGTGCAAGCGGAATAATGCTGGTCGAAGAAATAAAGGGTACATTTGTAGCGTGTACATGACGTAGAGTTTCTAAATGAAATGGTTAACAGACACGGTAAATTGTACAGTCAACCATAGCTGTTTTTTTTGAATTTTTCTTAAACAATGTTTTTACAAGCTTTCAGTGTCTGATGATGATTGATGACCGGTCTGGCCTAGTGCGTAGTGACCCTGCCTATGAGGCTGATGGTCCTGGGTTCGATTCCCAGTCAGGGCATTTATTTGTGTGATGAGCACAGATATTTGTTCCTGAGTCATGGGTCTTTTCTATGTATTTAAGTATTTATATGTATCTATCTATTATATATATCGTCGTCTAGTACCTACAACACAAGCCTTACTGAGCTTACCGTAGGACTAGGTCGATTTGTGTAAGATTGTCCCGAAATATTTTTTATTTATTGAAATGTCAGCAAAATGTCAACCACTAGTATATAAGCCCAGAGCATCTTCAATAAAACATTCAGTATCGAGTCAGAACCGAGTGCTGTGTTTCAACCACTCTACCCTCTACGCCGCACATTACATGGCGACCCTGCCAGTGCGGCCTTGTACAGAAAGGAGGCTAAAGTTTTTTGTGAAAAATACCATCCCTGGGACCCATCTTTACATGGCGACCCTGCCAGGATTTATTACATTCCCTGTCTTGGTTACCGATGTTTGTTCACTCAACTCCGAGTCAGTTTCCACTCACATCTTTATACTGAATGCACACTTGGACTAGTGAATTTGTTGATCGTTTTGTATGGGGACACTGAACGTGTAAAGGTAGAAAGAGCCTTGACGCCATTGTGCTGTTCTAAAAAATGGGGCCATTTGCTGAGATGGGGCCATTTCTTGGCACTTCTTGTAATGTTTTATGATCGTCTGTTTCATGTTTTATGTAAATAGTATGTGCTCACGAATAAAGTCTTATTCTAGTCTATTCTAAACAGAAAAAAATTGCAAAATAAGTCATAACATTTAATTTGCTTTGCCGCCCTTCTTTCATATTCACATACAATTAATACATCGAAATAAATAAACATAAAAATATATTTTTTTTTTTAGAATTCCTGGCCAAGTTACGGATCGGCGTACGATGCTCGGCGAGCTCAACTGGATCTTCACCGCAATCACAGACACCATAGCCTGGAACTCGCTACCTCCTGAACTGTTCCAGCAGTTGTTCCGAGCGGACCTACTCACGGCTAGTCTGTGTCGGAACTTTCTTCTCGCTGATCGCATCATGAGGTGAGACACATCTCCAATTGCACAGATAACCCAGTCTGGGAGTGGTTACTCCCTGGAAAGGTTCCTGCAGCTTTAGCACCACAGACACCATAGCCTGGAACTCGCTACCTCCTGAATGGTTCCAGCAGTTGTTCCGAGCGGACCTACTCACGGCTAGTTTGTGTCGGAACTTTCTTCTCGCTGATCGCATCATGAGGTGAGACACATCTTCAATTGCACACTTATCCCTGCCTGTGACTGGTTACCACCTGAATTGTTCCTGACCGGACCCGACGGCTAGTCTGTGTCGGGACTTTCTCCTCGCTGATCGCATCATGAGGTGCTCACGGCTTTAGCACCACAGACAACTTAGCCTCGACCTCGCTACTCCGTGAACTGTTCCAGAAGTTATTTCGAGGAGACCTCCTCAATCTGCAACTCTCTCATTCGAACTTTTACTGGCTAAGCTCATCATGACCTGAGACACAATTTCAGAATTAGACACTATGGCCTGGAACTCGTTACCCCTTGAACTGTTCCAAAAGCTGTTCTGACCAGACATACTCACGGCTAGCCTGTGTCGGAACTTCCTACTTGCTGATCGGGAGCCACATCTTCAGCATCACGGACAACCTTAGAAGCGTAGAACTGTTCTTGTCTTCTCTGGTCTCTTTTCATAAAACTCAGCCAGGAAAAGGCAAGTAGCTCTACGAAATATATTAATAAAACTGAAAAAGACAATGGTACCAGACTTTTATAACACAAGTCAAGATCTGATTCCTAAGAGAGGAGTCAAAAAAGATGTTTATTTCTTGTAGTTATTTTTAATTATTGTATTGCATGTTTGAGGAAAGCACTATACATACCTCAGCGTGAAAAGGGGTTGTCGTCCTCGTAATAATCCGGCCTCACTGCGTTCGGACCTACATATACTCAGTCGGCAACCCCTTACTTCCCGGCCCCTGTAGTAATCTACTATTTTATTTCAGGTCATACAACTGCACGCCGGTATCATCCCCCCCACTGCCGTCGCTCGCGCAGCACGCCCTATGGGCCGCCTGGGACCAAACCCTGGACCTGGCGCTAGCGCAACTGCCCGCCATGCTGGGTCCTTCGCCGCGCGTGTACCACCACTCGCCATTCTTCAGAGACCAGCTGACTGCCTTCCAAGTCTGGCTGGATCTTGGGAAATGTAAGTCATTTTGTATTTTATTTGGATAGATTAAGGACATACACGGGTGTATGTCCTTAAACTACGTCCAACAATGAGAGGTATGGCACAGCGAAGTACCTTCACGCTTTAGTCTGGAGAAGCCCGACTGGGGAAGTACCTCCTTACAGAAGACCACAGCCATAATAGCACTCCTACCTTTCAGGTATGTAGTGTTGTGTTCCCGATGGTAAGGTTACCTGAGCTCCAACAACTTTGAGGGTAGGCAACGCTTGTGAATCCTCTGGAGTTGCAGGCGTTCATAGACTACGGTAACTGCTTACTATCCTGTGGGCCGTATGCTTGTTTACCACCGTCGTTGTATAAAAAAAATCCATTACCGTCTTCGAGTTTCCGCGTTCGAAATGTTATTCAATTTTTTTCTTTCCAGCTAACTCCCTGAACGACGGGCTGTGGTCACGGCCGCCGCCCGACCAGCTGCCGATGGTGCTCCAAGTCCTCCTGAGCACCCTGCACCGCGTGCGGGCGCTGCAGATCCTGTGCCGGTTCCTGGCGCTGGGCGCGTCGGCCGTGCGCGCCGTGCTGCACGTGGGCATCTTCCCGTACATGCTGAAGCTGCTGCAGGCGTCCGCGCACGACCTGAGGGCCTCCATGGTGTACATCTGGGCGAAGATAATAGCGGTGGACCCGGTGAGTACATTTTTTACTGACTCTGGTTGTGACCAGCTGGCCAAGTCGGTACAACAAGTCCTGCACAGCACGCTGCAGACCCTGAGCTGATTCTTGGCGCTGAGCATCTTCCCGGAGATGCTGAAGCTGCTGCAGGCGTCCGCGCACGACCTGAGGGCCTTCATGGTGTACGGGCGAAGATCATAGCTGTCAATCACATCTGTGACTGTGATCGTAGAACCCACTTCTCCAGCTGACTCGTTCTACGACAGTCTTTCTCCCAGCCACAAACCTGCACTGCTGGACACAGGCCACACGCTTAAGCCACCGCAGGAAGCCTTCTCTGAGCATGAGGCGTTAAACCCACAATCGCCACGCTTGGCAGGTGGGTTGGCATCCGCATTCACTGCTGCCTGTCCCCGTCATTTCTGGTCGTAATTCAAGAATAATATCAGCGTCCGATACCTACATACAATATTATACATTCATTTAATACAAACCTATGATTCGTGCCATATTTGAATTTGTAACGTTTTATATTGTTTCAGAGTTGCCAAGTGGACTTGGTGAACGCAAAGGGACACAAATATTTCCTATCGATCCTCGCAGATTCTACCGTCGACGTAAGTTCACTTTTCACTTTATGATATTTTTCACATTCATCGAATAAAAAGTGACTATAACCCCATGAGATAAAACCCCTTAAATTGATTATATCTTGTGTACTAATTCAAACTTCATCCCGATGTTTCGAAACCTTTAGCAATCGTGGTCATCGGATAGACTCAGTCTACCCATATAATCCATTTTAGTTGTTTTATTTCATGAGTAATGTATATTCTTTAATGGTTTCAAATATGAAGTGTTATGACTACAGAGCGAGCATCGCACACTGGCAGCGTTCGTTCTGGCAGGAATCGTGGACAACTATCCCGCGGGCCAGGAGGCAGCTCAACAGGTAATTGTACTCCCTAGAGGTGGCAGGGTCGCCATGTGTTGTATCAGTGTGATTAATATAGGTATTAAGTGCTTTGTTTGCACAATATAAGGACTAAGTATCACAAATGCATTCGGCGAAGTGTGACTGGTGACGTTTTGATAAAATGTGTAAAAAAACGTGAATGATTAAATCAGTATCAGCATATGTAATTAAATACATTTTTTTTTTTTTTTTTTTTATAGCCTTTTTTTATTTCCACAAATACAATTTAGTTACAATTTATTCTATTATATTTTTATTTTTATTTTTTTGTGGTCCCTGTTAGGGTAAAAGCCTCCTCCAAACTTTTCCACGTTACTCTGTTCTGAGCAGTGTCCACCCAGGCCCTTCCCGCTGCCTCTACAATGTCGTCAGCCCATCTTTTCCTTGGTTTTCCTGCCTTTCTCTTTCCAGTGGGGCCTGGCCATGTGGTTGCAAGGAGAGTCCATCTCTTGTCTTGGTATCTCGCCAAATGTCCTGCCCATTTCCATTTCTGGGATAGTGCGTGTTGAAGAGCATCTGTCAGCCTTGTTTTCTTCCTTATTTCTTCGTTTCTTGTCTTTTGAATTCTCCTTAACTTCAAGATGCTTCTTTCCATTGCATGTTGACAAGCGAGAATTTTGCTCTTTACCCTCTTAGTGTACACCCAGGTTTGGCTGGCATAAGTGAGGCTGGGTAGTATGCAGGAGTCCATTATTATCTTCTTGAGCTTCAAACTGTAGTTACCTTTTAGAATTTCCTTTTGAGCCCAGTATTTAGTCCATGCTATATTAATTCATTGACTGATTGATTCTCTAGTTAACGTTTGTTTATATGAACAATAACAACGAAAAATCTTATAGGTTTACGCCTCACATTGTTTACAAGACTTCGACTCCCGGTTATGTATGAGAGATTAAAAAAAGTTTGAATGCCATTATTATGATCTCCCCCTACTGACCCATTTGGATTGATCACCTTGTATACGTATGTATCAATACTATAAAAACCATCTATTTTACAAACCAATTAACAACTAAAATGCTAGCGTTTTTTTAATTTTAAATTAGAACAAGGTCACAAATTGGTTTATTTCGTGATCTACCGCCCTCTCAAGCCAGACGACGTCCCGCGCTACGTTTGCCCTAACATACGACTTCGTTATCCCTCAGGGCTCCATGATCTCAATATGCCTGGAGCAGCTGTCGGACCCGTCGTGGCTGCTGCGGCAGTGGGCCTGCATCTGCCTCGGGCGTCTCTGGCGCGGCTGTGACGCCGCGCGCTGGGCTGGAGTGCGGGACTTGGCCCATGAGAAGCTGTACCCGCTGCTGCGGGAGCCACACCCTGAGGTAACGGAGTTGGTGTGAAATACTTATCTACCTGGGCCCCATGACTTCAATATGCCTGGAGTAGTCTAACCCGTCCTGGATGCTGTGAGCTGCATCTACCTTGGAGGTCTCTGGCGCGGCTGTGACGTCACTCTTGGTCGGAATACGGGACAAGGCGCACGAGAAGCTGTACCCGCTGCTTCGGGAACCATAACCTGAGGTAACGGCTCTGGTGTGACAATAGTAAATTGTTAACCAAGAGGAGCAAATGACCCAGGTCACATATTTCTCGAAGGTCATTGGATAATAACTCCCGAGTTAAACACTCTACTTTTCATTTCTACTGCGAGAAAATAAATATGCTTGATTTGATTAATTCAAATAGTTTTAATTTTGTGTTAAAATAGTTCCGTAATCAACCTCAAAGTATCAGAATTTGACGGATCTTTCCATAATTAAGTTTATCCCTTTGATTTCCTGCCACGCAAATATCGCTGACGTTGGTCGAGCGAACGTTCGTACCGCAACGCTGTACGGGACTGGCGTTGTACATACGTATAGCTAACCGATTTGTCACAACTCGGCGCGAAACCGTGGCATGTCATCCGCGTAGAAATAATTGTGCCTCGCACGTGTGCAGCGTTGCTGATGTAGAGTTGCGTCGACAGGTCCGCGCGGCGTGCGCGTTCGCGCTGGGCACGTTCGTGGCGGCGGGCGGCTGCTGGCCGCGCACGGAGCACGCCAACGCGCTGGACCAGCAGGTGGGCGCCGAGCTGGCGCGCGCGCTGCCGCACGACGCCAGCCCGCTCGTGCGCGCCGAGACCCTGCACGGTATGTAGACACTGTGGGCGGCTGCTGGCCGCGCACGGAGCACGCCAACGCGCTGGACCAGCAGGTGGGCGCCGAGCTGGCGCGCGCGCTGCCGCACGACGCCAGCCCGCTCGTGCGCGCCGAGACCCTGCACGGTATGTAGACACTGTGGGCGGCTGCTGGCCGCGCACGGAGCACGCCAACGCGCTGGACCAGCAGGTGGGCGCCGAGCTGGCGCGCGCGCTGCCGCACGACGCCAGCCCGCTCGTGCGCGCCGAGACCCTGCACGGTATGTAGACACTGTGGGCGGCTGCTGGCCGCGCACGGAGCACGCCAACGCGCTGGACCAGCAGGTGGGCGCCGAGCTGGCGCGCGCGCTGCCGCACGACGCCAGCCCGCTCGTGCGCGCCGAGACCCTGCACGGTATGTAGACACTGTGGGCGGCTGCTGGCCGCGCACGGAGCACGCCAACGCGCTGGACCAGCAGGTGGGCGCCGAGCTGGCGCGCGCGCTGCCGCACGACGCCAGCCCGCTCGTGCGCGCCGAGACCCTGCACGGTATGTAGACACTGTGGGCGGCTGCTGGCCGCGCACGGAGCACGCCAACGCGCTGGACCAGCAGGTGGGCGCCGAGCTGGCGCGCGCGCTGCCGCACGACGCCAGCCCGCTCGTGCGCGCCGAGACCCTGCACGGTATGTAGACACTGTGGGCGGCTGCTGGCCGCGCACGGAGCACGCCAACGCGCTGGACCAGCAGGTGGGCGCCGAGCTGGCGCGCGCGCTGCCGCACGACGCCAGCCCGCTCGTGCGCGCCGAGACCCTGCACGGTATGTAGACACTGTGGGCGGCTGCTGGCCGCGCACGGAGCACGCCAACGCGCTGGACCAGCAGGTGGGCGCCGAGCTGGCGCGCGCGCTGCCGCACGACGCCAGCCCGCTCGTGCGCGCCGAGACCCTGCACGGTATGTAGACACTGTGGGCGGCTGCTGGCCGCGCACGGAGCACGCCAACGAGCTGGACCAGCAGGTGGGCGGTGACTGTACAAGCTTTTATTGCTGACTGTCCTTGCACAATCATCAACTACTCTACGAGTGAATTCAATCACCACGTGTTTATCTTGTATATTTTAGGATTTGCTTTGGCTACCCTGGCTCTAGCATCAGATCAGATCAGATCAGACATACCACAATATAGCATTGTCATTGAACTTATATAAGTGTGCTAAATTTCAGCTCAATCGGTTAAAGCTATCTGCCTCTAAATTGAGTTGTAAGATTACACCCGTATGTTACATTGCATGTTTTAGCTAAACGATTTCCATGACACGCTTGTTTTTTTTATAAAATCTTTCTTGCCTTTCCCAGCTCTTCAATGGTTGGTGCTAATATTTGAGCAACACTTCATTGCGGTTTATATTCAAGAGAGGATGCGTAAAAGTGATAGGTAAGTTAATCGCGAAATTTCTACGAATTCAGAATGGGTACCATGGTTGCCATTTTATCATCTATCGATCGCGCTATCCGTCACCTTCGCACTCACGTACTTGTTGGAGCGTGATAGATATTGTAACAAATGATAAAAACCCGACCATATTAGGCTAACAGCTTATTAACCAGGGGCCTGTTGCATGAGACCTTGTAACTTGTAATATTAGCGGAAGTCCCTTTCCAATCCCTTTTATTAGACAGAGAGTTCCGCTAATATTATTAGTTGTAAATTGTTATGCAACTGGCCCCAGGTAGTTTATGAATCCCGACTTTTCGTCGGTGGGGTGTAATTTAAGTTCAGTATCGTGGGATCCGAATATTGTTAACCAAAGGTTAAAAGTGTCCGAGTTAACAAAATTCGAGGGTGGAATGGGTAATTTCAGTCGAATTAAACACTCTACTTTTCATACTGACTATGAAAAATTTATAAAAGTTAAATTTACAGAATATAACTTTGACAGCGTCTGCCAAAGCTACTTGGCGTGATAGACACCAACGAGATTTTTTGTCTGTAGAGCGCCGCACGCAGGCGCAGGCGGGCCGGTGGACGCGGGGCAGGACGCGCTGGCGGCGGGCGGCCGCGGCCTGGCGCCCGCCGTGCGCCGCCCGCCGGCGCAGGCGCAGGCGCTGCCCACCATCGGTGAGTACCTGGCCTGCTGCAGCTCAGCACGCGGGGCTGTCCTGCTGCAGCACAGGACGCGCTGGCGATGGTTGCCAGACCTGCTAATGGGGTAGAAATAGAATAGAGGGGGCAGACGGAACAACTAACCAAAGGGATTTTTTTTATGACAAAGGTGACAAACGACGGAACTGCGACATTTGTGGATCCATAGAAGATGTGCATCATATACTTACAGAATGAGTAAAAAATCGTGCTTTTTTATGGTATAGGCGGCAAACGAGCAGACGGATTGCCTGTGTCGCCCATGGGCAGCCGTAAGACCAGGAGAGTCACAAGCGCGTTGCCGACCTTTAAAGGGGGTTGGAGCTCTGGGAACCTTACTCACCATCAGCAACACAACACTACATACCTGAAAGGTAGCAGTGCTATTATGGCTGTGGTCTTCGTGGTTGGCTTGTGGTAAGGAGGAGGTACTGCCCCAGTTGGGCAGCTCCAGATTCAAGCGTGATGCTGATGGTACTTCGCTGTGCCCTACCTCTCATTGTTGGACGTAGTTTAAGGACATACCCGGGTCGAGGGGAATATTAAATTAAGGTTGCTATTGCACATGTCCCCAGGGTTCGGGTCGGTGTACATGAAGCTGTGGAACACTCTGATCTCCATGTCGAAGGAGCCACACCCTCAGGTCTCGCAGATGGCCACTGACATCATCAACTACATCTCCAATCAGGTACCTATACCAAATATTCTTTTTCTAGTTGCAGTTTTTGCGCGTATTGAGTATATACATCTGGGGTGTATTGCATAACAAATTGTAACTTGTAATATTAGCGGAAGTCCCTTTCCAATCCCATTTATTAGAAAGAGAGTTCCGCTAATAATATTAGTTGTAAATTGTTATGCAAATGGGCTCCTACAGTACACGTTGGCAGTATGGGGAAATTTGAAACTATAAGACATTGAAAGATTTGTTTCTTAGGAACCATGTCATTGATTTAAGAGACAAGAATATCTACATACATGTTGCTATCAATTGCTAAGTTTATATAATTTAATTCAGTAACATTAACACTTTCGAACCCGCTGTCGGGTACACCGCTCGTATATGCGTTGCCGATTACATGGGCTTTCCCGTATGAAACTGGTGGTTTTTAAAGTGTTAAATATTGTACCGAATGTTGCCAATTTAATTTTAAGTCAAATGTTGGTAGCATAGTCAACTGGATATATTAATTTAAAAAAATTGTTGCTTCAACAACAGCCGAAAAATGAACAGTAGGATTACTTACGCTTGTGTTACTGGACGCTTGTCGAGACTTGTCCACTATAACCTGGATGTTCCAGCTGGACAACGTGTCGCGCGACATGGACCCGCGCGGGCTGAGCGGCAGCGGCGGCGGGGGCGGGGCTCGTCGTCGCTGCCGCCGTCGCCCAACCTGCGCGCGCCGCCCGCCCGCGAGCCGCGCGACGCCCGCGCCGCGCACTGTCAGTACACCCCCTTACTACTAATGTGTCCATACCAACATCTTAACCCCGTAGTGAGCTCTAAAATTGTATGTTACATATTTATGACCCAGACTATCCACAAACATTTTCTGCATGTTTATATTTGCATGTGATGATTTTTAAGTTAACATAATTTATGGAAAACGATTGGATTCACAGAATATGTAGTTTTTTATATAAAACTGTCATGAGTATCATAACGTTTAGGCCGAGTAGACATTATTGTTGCTAATAGTAGAGACATGGCTCGTTGAACTAAAGCAAAGCAAATTAATCCTTATGTACAGTACTGACAGATCTTATTTCAATGGCAGAGGCGAACTTTCCTCTGCAAGCTAGCTGTTCGATGATACTACATAATTAAATTTAACACTTTGTTGGACAGTACGCCTACAGGCGTCGCATACTTTTGTTACTATGGCAGATGACGTCACTTACTGTACACCAACGTGTTAAAATCTATTTTTATAGTATAAAGTTCAATTTCTTTCAACTACTACTCGCTATGATCGGCCGTTTGATACGAATAAAACTAAACGGTACGAATAAAAATTAAATTATAAGTTGACCAATTTGATATGCTTCGGTTTCTAAGTAGTAACACTAAATCTACGAAAAGCTTGTGAATGTGTATGTTTCAGTCCACCCGATGACCACGAACGCTGCTAAAGGGTTCGAAACGTCGGGATGAAGTTTAAATTAGTATACGCGATTTAATCCGTTTTAGTTGTTTTATTTCATGTGTATGTTTGTTAATTCTGCTCTTCTAAACAGCTGGAACGATTTCAATACAATTTGATATCGAGTTAGCTGACACCCTGAATTAACACAGGCTAGGTACATTTCCCTAATAAACCGCGGGTGACACCGCGGGGCACAGCTAGTATACTAATCATTATAAATTTAAATGAATGTCCATATACTTTAGGATATGTCGATTTGAACTCATGGCTTGGTGGTTATTGTTTTATTTCGATTTAGTAGTGTGTGTGCGCTAATCCCCTTGTGTGGCAGGGAGCCGGCGCGGGCGCGGCGGGCTGCCCAGCACCATCTCCGAGGACTCCATGGCCAGTCGCGAGCGGGACTCCGTCTCCTCCACCTCTAGTCAGTATCTCGCTCACCTCCGACAGAGAAACACGGTTTTTTGTCTCGGCTGAAGCTAAGGAACTACTGAAAAAGAATAAGCCGAGAAAAGAAGTTAGATTGTAGTGTTTTCATATTTGACATTCTAAATAACACTAAATCATTTTTCAATACTAATTAGACTGAGGCAGCCATGTGTGTAACAGTTAAGAATGCATAAAATTAAATATTTAACATTGATAGCTACTTAAGTAAAAACTGTTAGTAATAAAGAAAATATACGTTTGTGCTTAAAAAACATATGTAGGTACTTAAGTCAAAACTTAATTTAAAAAAAATAAGAACTCATGATTGACATGATCGTCCACAATTTATCTGCTTTACCTAAAGGTTGACTGGTAGAGAATGCTTTATAGCATTAAGTCCGCCTTTGTATTGTAAGATTTTCTTTTGTGCATTAATAGTAGTTTATGTATCTGTGCATAATGAAGGGCATTACAACAAGAGTGTGGGTTTATGAAACGAGCCGAAGGCGAGTTTCATAATAATATCACACGATTGTTGTAATGCCTAATTATGTATAGATACATACACTACTTTATCTACACACATATCATTAAGTGTTTTAAGATGGGTTCAGAAACCGTAGGGAAATTACTTATTACTAGGGTTACTTGTAAACATTAAAAAGTCAACGAACAAAACAAAATGACAGCTTGGAACGGCGGCGTTGCGTATTTCGTATCTCAATCAATTTTTTTTTTATACCATAGACAAGCGAATGAACTCCCTATTCTACTGTCACTTGAGTTCAAATGTCGTTCGATTTATATTAAAAAAACATAACGAATTGACGTTTCGTATCAATGGCTGTATTAAAATCTATAGATACTAGATTAGACACCTCACTTGAATTTGACAGCTGTTCCAAATTTAAATTCATAACCTACTGATTTCAGTAGGTAATGTTAACATTACCTACTGAAATCTTTCTGATGGTTGGTAATGCTGGTCATTGCCTACGGTTTCTGGACGCATTTTAGAGCACTTATGACATGTACGTAGATAAATAAATTAATGATTCAACTATTTTCTTAGCTAGGTAAAGTACATGTGTTTTTTTTTATATTACATCTCTATTTAAAAACACTACTATTGTTAGGGCATACGTAGGGTTAAATTTTTTCCTTAAATATTCTTTTATCTATAGACATATTGTTAGATAGTATTTGTTGGATGAATTGCACAGAATTGTATAGAATTACATATTGGAATTTTTTGGAACTTAAAAAATCTTTATTTACAATCATTACTTACGAGTACTGAACTAGTTATTAAATCTAAAAAAGGCTCTAAGTCTTTATTAAATTAATATATAAAAGTTGGTTAATCTAGAAAATGTAAATTACACCTATCATTGTGTTCTCGTTCAATAAAAAATAATTAAATACAAAATTATTAAACTATACATTTTCCAAATAAATAAACGCTTTTGTCATCCACAGGTCAACAGTCAAAGAAACCGATAGTGTCCACCCAGTTCGTGGAGTGGGCGCACACGCTGTTCGCCCGAGCGGAGGCGGAGGCGGGCGCGGGCGCGGGCGCGGAGCGCGACGTGGAGTCGCGGGCGCACCACGCGCGCGTGTGGCGCTACCAGCGGAACCGCAACCTGAGGCGGGAGGCCAAAGGTAGCCACTGTGTTTAGGCTGACAGCATCGTTTGGTCCCTGTCTTATTGAAAGGAAGTGAAAGAGACACCATGCGCCGCAATTATTACGTAATCAGGCTGCCAAGTCATTAAACATTTTGTACTCTCATTGGAAAAATACAATACAGTGAAGTTTTCAGTATTAGTCGATATTGTTTTCTTAAGTACAAATCGACAAGTCAATAAAATATAGACCTCGGACCTAACTGCAAAATTATTTTCTGTCCAACTGATTTCGGCAAATCGTTGAGTACACCGAAGTTCTATCATGTAAGAGTACCGTACTTAAGGCTGCGCCGAAAAAATGACGATAGAATTTCGTTGGTTAGATACCTATTTGTATAGTAACCCTTAATCTTAGTATTTGTGCGTCATAAGCAGTGATCGGTTTTTTGGATTCACCCTCGCGGGATATCATGTAGAAAAGTTAATATAGATACGACAGTTTCCCACGATACCGAACAAATTAATCAAAAATAAAACAATTTAAATTGTGTGAAAGGGATTTTTTACTTACTCGTCGAACTTTTGTACAAACGGTACAAAATATGCCCATTTGGTGGCAGCAAATAAGCTGTCAGTGTGAAAACTTGTGCTCATTTGTTCAATTTGGACAAAATAACGGCGAGTAAGTCGCTTGTATATCAGCTATTTAGATGTTTTAATGTAACATAATAAAATAAACACAATGTATTTTTTTGTCTTTTCTAAAAACCTAAAGCCCGGATTCCCGGGGCATTTCCACACTAACATAATGTTTGAGGTCGTTCACCCCATGTCGAATCCAAAAAACCGATCACTGGTCATAAGTTACATATTTAAGGATTAAGTAAATAATAATACGAAGGAAAATCCGTAAATTCGCGAGCGGTTTGTCCATCCTTACCTGAGCCGCCATGATTAGATGAATCGAATAGCGCGAAAAGCTCGGCGCCCCTCAAAATAATAGTTTTTGTTATTTTAAGTATATTATTAATGACAATTTGAAGGTCATCGGCAGTAAACAAGACTTGAACGAAAAAGGCTGTTCAAGCTTCCATGGGGCCTAATAATGGTAGTATGTCTGGTTTGAAAACAATGTAAAACTATGGTCACATATTTATTACCAGTAATATTGTAATTGTAATTGTGATACGGGCGGGTTTCCGCAACTCGACGACTGGGCGCCTATTTTGCGTGATGGGAGGCCGGTTAGCTCAGCCAGCCCAACTCCTCGAGGAATCCAACCAGACCTTTAACGTCTCGTAGTACCTCGTGGAGATTACTCGGGGTACCGAGATATTTTGCCCTGTGTGTAGCCACTTCCCTGCACTCCAGCACCATGTGAGCGGCCGTCTCCTCTGTCTCCAAGCATCCTCGGCATAGGGGACTGTCTGTAACACCTAAGTTGAATAGATGCTTGTTAAATGGTCCATGACCTGTTATGACACTAGTTACCATTCTTAACTTGGTTTTGTTTAGATATTTATATATTATATATTATATTATTACCAGTATAAAGTCAAGGCTGTTAACATTGTATGAGAAGTAATTTACGAGGATCTAGCGAACAATTCACATGAAAGCTTATCTTTACAGCGCTGGTGGGCGCAAAGGTGCCGCGTTTGGAAACTCAAGCATTCCATTCCCGCTGCCAGCTACCCCCCGGCGTGATCCTCTTCCACCCTTATGAGCAGCACATAGCGTTGGCCTTTAAGGACAACTTCGGGTAAGTCATCATATCGGGTAGAGAGATAGTTTAAAAAAATGGCTTCCATCAATTCTGATGTTTTCGCCAGTGCAGTGTCGAAGTCGAAACATTTTTTTGGTGAATTCATGACTCAGGAGTTCATTCATTGGCATACTTTGATATTTATTTTATAAAAAAACTAGTAGTCGTTTCAAAGCGGGAGTTTTAGTCAGGTGTTTCTAACGATATATATTTTTGAAAAATAAAATCGACGTGAGACAAAATTGGGGTTCTTGACACACTATGCGGTGCGGTAGGTCCTGCGTTTTGTAAATTGGACTTTACAGAAAGCCACAGCGCTTACACACTCATTCTTAAATTCTGCTTCCGAAATCAACCATCTCCCATGTGTTGTCGGCTAAGGTCGCTTGTGTAGTTTTCATAGTTTCCTATAAATGCTAGAAAGTTCGGCGCAAATTCACGCAACTTCAACGTCATTACATACAATTATGTAAAATAAAAAAAGATAAAAGATCTTTATTTTTCAATTTAGGCACACTTATGACGTCAAAGAAAAATCTACCACCGGTTCCAACCCCACACTTCTGATACAGTCGCCATCAGATATATCGGAACATGCCTAATATCGCCTTGACAATAGAGGCGTTGTTCAGATATTTATGAACACCTCCACAGCTCCTATTTGATGGCGACTGTACCGGCAAGAAACTACGGCGGGACTTAGTTTTTTCTTACATGCAGGATCTGGGACTGGGGCACGGCCGCGAAGCTGTGCGTGGGCGCGTGGCGCAAGTCGTGGGGCCGCGTGACGGCGCTGGCCTACCTGAACGCGCACGAGCGCGCGCTGCTGGCCGTGGCCAGCCACCAGGGCCATGTGGCCGTCTACAGGTACACCCCCCCCCCCCCCGCCCCATTTTATTTTATTCAACAAATTAATAACACAGCAAACAGTTAATACTAAAGCACTGTGGAATTACATAGGAAATATAGACAATTATTAAACACACAATTTACATACACATGGTAACAGTAAGTAAGTATGTCAGACAGAAGAGGGCCGAACATCCATCATCTCACAAAACCTCAGACACTCATCACGCAACACCACCCATCGACTCGCAAACACATCACACTCAGGAGCTGATGCGAGAAGTGCATTCAAGCTGTGTAAAGCACGAACTAAAGGCGAGTTCCTGCGTGACACAGTTCGAGACTCAGGAACCGCAAGGAGACAGCGATCACGACGTCGGAGCTCAAACCTCGTCAATGGAGGGACGAACAAGCGTACTATAAGCTCCGTTAACTCGATGCAGTCTGAGTCACAGCGTACCATGCATACAGGAGTAACACTGTCTCTTTCACCACAAACTATTGTATGAAAGCGATCGCTTACATATATTTGACTCCTTAAATAATAGTATATTACATCAGGACATCGAAATGTATTAAAAATTAATATCAACTGTATGCTATGACACCCGCCATCTTTGCCTCTGTATGGATAATAGTTGAAAAAAAAGTTACTTTACAATTCCATTTCCATCCCCTTCAGTTGCCGCGCCCAGAAAATCATACTTCCGAGTCTATTATACGGAATGTAAAGACAATATTTCATTGCATATTTGAGAAACATACAACATACATACAGCGCATTCAGAATGCATGTACTCGTTTCTGCTATGAAATCCCCAGGCGAGCGCATATTACCCCTTACCTAAACGAAAAATGCAAACTAAATATGACAAATAGGAGATCAATGCACCTGGCCTGTGCACTACATAAAATATTAGAGTATGAGAAGCCCCGCTATCTATTTGAGAAGCTAAAATGGGTTAACGACACACGGGCCAGGTCGCTAAGGCGATGCACCAAATTAGTGACACCCCAACACAAAACGGCTTTCTATAGAGGGAGCTTCAAATTTGATGCGTCAAAGGTCTGGAACGATCGTCCCCCACCCTTGCGGGAACCCATGCCCTTTGTCAAGTACAAACGGTTAGTCCAAAGACACCTTCTAGACATGCAGAGGAAGTTTTAAGCTCCCCAGACAGCACCACACTCATTTATTTTTTTTATTTTTTTTAACGCTCATAGCTACCTACATACACAAAAACACACACACACGCACACATATGTGTGTATATATTTATGTGTGTGTATGTGTATATATATATATATATGCATATGACTATACATGAATGGCATTTTTTTTTCTTTATTTCTTTTTTGTTATTATTATTATTATTATTTTTTTACTGATCTTTAAAAGCTACCGTGCACTATCTATTATTATTATTATAGTTCATACTATTTTACATAAAAACACTCAAACTTTTGTTTCCCTTGTTTGTATATAGTGACACACAGATGTAGATATACATATAAGCACCACCAAATAGTTAATTTGTTTATATACATATAAGCACCATATAAAAATTGTTAATTTGTTTTGTTTGGGACCGACACAACTTTAAAGGCTCTGTCTGAAAACCAGCGCTGAGCTCTCTGCTCAGCACATGCTGAGACTGAGACCTATTGCCTCACAATATTATTTTTTAAATATATGTTTAGTTAATTAGTTAAGTACATGTATGTATTAGTTAGTAAGTAATTTTTTTTTTTGTGGCAATAAAATTTTTGAAGTTTGAAGTTTGAAGAAAGTAAACTATGAAAGCGAGTACTTAAGTGTTTAAAACTCTGCTGTCTTTTTGTATTTTTGTACGCTGTTCGGAATTTTATTTTTGTATTTATCTTTCTGTCATTCACGTGTGTTATCTGTGCTATGTAACGAGTTGACCAATGAGAAGTGAGCAGTACTGCGTATGCGCAGGCCGACTGGCAGCAGTATGGAGCCGGCGCTGGTGGCAGCCTGGCGAGCACTGGACGTGCGGCCCGCCGCCGACTACCGCCCGCCGCCCGCGCAGCCGCTCTACAGTCAGTACCCCGCCTACCTATACACTATACAGCAGCACGGGGCCGGCGCCGGTGGCGGCCTGGCGAGCACTGGACGTGCGGCCCGCCGCCGACTACCGCCCGCCGCCCGCGCAGCCGCTCTACAGTCAGAACCCCGCCTACCTATACACTATACCGCAGCATGGAGCCGGCGCCGGTGGCGGCCTGGCGAGCACTGGACGTGCGGCCCGCCGCCGACTACCGCTCGCCGCCCGTCGCCCGCGCAGCCGCTCTACAGTCAGTACCCCGCCTACCTATACACTATACCGCAGCATGGAGCCGGCGCCGGTGGCGGCCTGGCGAGCACTGGACATGCGGCCCGCCGCCGACTACCGCCCGCCGCCCGCGCAGCCGCTCTACAGTCAGTACCCGCCTACCTATACACTATACCGCAGCATGGAGCCGGCGCCGGTGGCGGCCTGGCGAGCACTGGACGTGCGGCCCGCCGCCGACTACCGCCCGCCGCCCGCGCAGCCGCTCTACAGTCAGAACCCCGCCTACCTATACACTATACCGCAGCATGGAGCCGGCGCCGGTGGCGGCCTGGCGAGCACTGGACGTGCGGCCCGCCGCCGACTACCGCTCGCCGCCCGTCGCCCGCGCAGCCGCTCTACAGTCAGTACCCGCCTACCTATACACTATACCGCAGCATAGAGCCGGCGCCGGTGGCGGCCTGGCGAGCACTGGACATGCGGCCCGCCGCCGACTACCGGTCGCCGCCCGTCGCCCGCGCAGCCGCTCTACAGTCAGTACCCGCCTACCTATACACTATACCGCAGCATGGAGCCGGCGCCGGTGGCGGCCTGGCGAGCACTGGACGTGCGGCCCGCCGCCGACTACCGCCCGCCGCCCGCGCAGCCGCTCTACAGTCAGTACCCCGCCTACCTATACACTATACCGCAGCATGGAGCCGGCGCCGGTGGCGGCCTGGCGAGCACTGGACGTGCGGCCCGCCGCTGACTACCGCCCGCCGCCCGCACAGCCGCTCTATAGTCAGTACCGCGCCTACCTATACACTATACAGCAGCATGGGGCCGGCACCGGTTGCGGCCTGGCGAGCACTGGACGTGCGGCCCGCCGCCGACTACCGCCCGCGCAGCCGCTCTACAGTCAGTACCACGCCTACCTATACACTATACAGCAGCAAGTGACCGGCTCCGGTGGCGGCCTGGCGAGCACTGGACTAAAATAACGTTGTTTACGATGCGCAAAATTTTTGTCCCATCCTGTATTACTCTGAAAATATTAGCTGAAGCTTTCTAGTCTTCCGCTCGGCAATATAAACCCAAGCTTTAAAGATTCGTGTGTTTTTAACATTTTCTTCGTGTCTGTCATTGTATGTTTACGCTTTACACACTCATGCTTCGTAATGCTAAACATAATCTAATTCGTGTCACTCGTTGCCATGACAACTGTCCACTGGACAACTGTTTTGAGACATGGTTTTATTAGTTATTGCCAAGTGTCGGACAAGAGCCCGTCATTTTGAAAATATAACCCTGTTCCGTGCCACGAAGACTTCCTTATGTTGTTAACTACTAAGTCTAGCTTTTAGCTGATGTACTTACATGTTATTATATAAGACTGTTTGTTTCTAAATAATAAAAAAAAATTAAACATTTTTATATCACAATTCGTAAGTATACATTCAGCGACAATTAATCAATGACGCTGGAATGGTAAGTGTTCACATAACCATAACCGTATGTGAACAATTTACTGTCGATTAACAAAAGAATGACTATTTTTTTCCATCTTTTCACTTATGCAACCAATGAAAGGTGCTATTGACTTCAGGTCGAATAATAAAAAGACGTGTTAATGAATAAACAATATAAAATATAATATAGTAGCATCTCAAGGAAGTTTCCGTTGTGCGGAACAGGGTTATGTTTTCAAAATGACGGGCGTTTGTCCGACTCTTTTGTTGAACATGCACTTTTGTTCTAATTCTAATTATATTACAGTAAAACCATCTACTAGGCTTATTAGTACAGTCAACAACACTCCTAGCTATACATTGGTAGACCTTATTGTATAAGGCATAAAGTCCACCGATGTATAGTTAAGAGTGTTGCTGTGTGTACAAGACTATAAAGCTATTCTTAAAACAAACTTGCTATTAATGACTCTTCGACAGTCGCCATCAAATATATCGGCGCAGCCAAGGTATCCAAAAATATCGGAACATGCCCTTTATCGCCTTGATAATAGAGGCGTTGTTCCGATGTTTGTGACCACCTTAGCTACTCCGATATTTCTGATCGCGACTGGACAACGGGACACAACAGCAAGATAGTTGATTGACCTACCTTACAGTCAGCAGCAAAAGTGACTGAGCGGGTCAAGTGTTCAAAATGACCTACACGCGCTCTTATTCTCTTGACAATAGAGATGTGTTGACGTCATTTTGAACACCTCAATCGCTTAGCCACTTCTGATGCTCACTGTACAGAATGATAGATGGGAATTTTCAAAAAATAGTCGCAAAATTTAATAGCGCAATAAAAAATGGCGTTAAATTTCGATAAAAACTTGGTTTTCATGTTTATTTTATGAACTTCAATCGATGTTACAACATAATTAAAGGCAAAAAGTCGATGTTCATAAAGATTTCATGCTTAATTGTCGTCACGAAACTGACAGTGATTTAACTTTTCTTAACAACTTTCGCTAATTGGGTGTACCAAATTTTGAAAACTCCCAGATAGTTGATCTGTGATTAAATCATGCATCACATCAAAAATCATGTCACGTCATGTCACCGTGACCACGCTGACGGGTACGTCTGCGCAGGTCTGGCGCAGCTGGTGTCGGAGCAGTTCCTCTCCACGGAGGAACGCACCGCCCCGCCGCCGCAGGACCGTGAGTCACTCATTCATTCATTCATTCACTTGGAATCATTCATTCGTTTGTGTATAACCTACCAACTCTTTTGCATGAAAATGTGTTTCCATGGGCGGCGGTAGTTGCTTACCATCAGGCAATCCGTCCGCTCGTTTGCCTCCTATATCATAAAAAAAAAACAGTGTGGGCGCGTTCATACAAGGTGTTAAAAAGTAGTCGCGATCCGTTTGGGCATATTCGTGTTCTGATTTGAAAAAAAAACAGGGCGAAATTCGTAAATCATGACATTATTAAAAATGACGTGTTTACTTTTTAGAACGTGTCGCGCTTGAAATGACACATGGTATAGTCAGCAGCAGAAGTACCTAAGCGGCCGAAGTGTCCAAAATGAGCTTGACACGTCTTTATTGATAAAAGAACAAGAGCGTTTTAAAATCATTGTGATCACCTGGCCTGCTTAGTTACTTCTGCTGACTGTACGTTGGACCTCATTTTTTTTTTTTTTTCTATTTTAAGCACTTTCGAGTTTGCGTCTTTGGGGCAGTAGATTTTTTCATTTTTCCTTTAGGTTATAGTCTTCTATAAACGCCACAATGCTGTGAGCACAAAAGTGCACTCGCTCACACGTCGACGTTATCGTCTTTTTTGTTCAGGAATATTGACGCTGACGTCAGACGGCGCATGTAGCACAAAATAGGAGATCGAAGCCTTATTTCTCAATTGTATTTGTTCGGCAATTCTCGTAGTCAAAACATTTGAACATCGTTCAACAGCCACTGCGCTATGTAATAGCCTGACCTGACCTTTTTAAGGAACGCAACTTTCCTTGTCGTAAATTATTTTTTATTGTTCAGAAACGTCTGCTAGCGAATATCTTCGATATTTAAATCGAAAGAAAAAATAGAAAAAATTGACTCGAAGCTGGACTCGAATCCACAACCACTGGATCACTAGCCCAGTGCACTAGCAATCTTTCTATTCGAGTACCGCTCAAACAAGCCATTATTTATCTAGGTGTGGTTTAGGTACGCCCGGGATTTTTTTTTCATTTTATCCTTTGTCGTAATTTAAATTCATAATGACATGGAACAGTCGTCCTTTTTATAGGCCTCTGGACGGCGCAAGGCTATGAACATTGACACATGTGTGTATTCCAGATGCCCTAGGCTCGAGCGGGGTGGCGGGGGTGGGCGGTGTGCCAGCCTACAGCCCGCCGCCGCCGCCCGTGCTGCTGCGCTGGTGTGCGCGTCGCCGCTCGCTGGCGCTGGCGGGGCTGGCCAGCACTGTACGGCTGTGGGACGCCAGCACTGAAATGTTGGACGCGGATATTTCCACAGGTAACGGAATAGTGGCATTTCAGCTTATAAATCATATGGTTAAAATTTTGACTTGTCCTTTCCCACTCTACGAATTTTCTGGCTTCAATGGCAATGGATTCTCCGGACTACGTGGCTTGCTCAATTGCCACTTCAACTGTGCAATCCTGCGAGCTATGTCGTCGTGTGTTCGTCTACGCACGGATTTTTTTTGTGTCTGTCGTCCAGTAACTAGATTAAACTATAACCTCTTACGGATCACTGAGAATTGGTGGCTGCAGTATACTGGAGATAGCTCCTTGTGGTGGTCAATGGGAGAGCTCTACGCCCAGCTGATCCAGCTCAAAACTATGATGCAAGTATGATATTTTTAAGTATGTTTGCAGAAAGCGAAAGCGCAGTGACATCCCTATGGCGGGACATGACGGAGAGCTGGTCCCTGGTGTGTGGGTTCGCGGACGGCTCCGTGCGGGCCTGGGACACGCGGGCGGCCGGCGCCACCGTGACGCTGCAGCACCACCGCGCGCCCGTGCTGTGCGCCGTGCCGAGGGTGGCG
This sequence comes from Grapholita molesta, assembly GCA_022674325.2. Lineage (NCBI taxonomy): Eukaryota > Metazoa > Arthropoda > Insecta > Lepidoptera > Tortricidae > Grapholita > Grapholita molesta. Next base: position 3,119,594 of record CP053127.2, read on the forward strand.
CAGCACAAGCTGGTCGCGGGCTGGTGAGTGTGGCGGCTCCCGACACAGCTGCTCCCTCGTGGCCGGCGCCACCGTGACGCTGCAGCACCACCGCGCGCCCGTGCTGTGCGCCGTGCCGAGGGTGGCGCAGCACAAGCTGGTCGCGGGCTGGTGAGTGTGGCGGCTCCCGACACAGCTGCTCCCTCGTGGCCGGCGCCACCGTGACGCTGCAGCACCACCGCGCGCCCGTGCTGTGCGCCGTGCCGAGGGTGGCGCAGCACAAGCTGGTCGCGGGCTGGTGAGTGTGGCGGCTCCCGACACAGCTGCTCCCTCGTGGCCGGCGCCACCGTGACGCTGCAGCACCACCGCGCGCCCGTGCTGTGCGCCGTGCCGAGGGTGGCGCAGCACAAGCTGGTCGCGGGCTGGTGAGTGTGGCGGCTCCCGACACAGCTGCTCCCTCGTGGCCGGCGCCACCGTGACGCTGCAGCACCACCGCGCGCCCGTGCTGTGCGCCGTGCCGAGGGTGGCGCAGCACAAGCTGGTCGCGGGCTGGTGAGTGTGGCGGCTCCCGACACAGCTGCTCCCTCGTGGCCGGCGCCACCGTGACGCTGCAGCACCACCGCGCGCCCGTGCTGTGCGCCGTGCCGAGGGTGGCGCAGCACAAGCTGGTCGCGGGCTGGTGAGTGTGGCGGCTCCCGACACAGCTGCCCCCTCGTGGCCGGCGCCACCGTGACGCTGCAGCACCACCGCGCGCCCGTGCTGTGCGCCGTGCCGAGGGTGGCGCAGCACAAGCTGGTCGCGGGCTGGTGAGTGTGGCGGCTCCCGACACAGCTGCTCCCTCGTGGCCGGCGCCACCGTGACGCTGCAGCACCACCGCGCGCCCGTGCTGTGCGCCGTGCCGAGGGTGGCGCAGCACAAGCTGGTCGCGGGCTGGTGAGTGTGGCGGCTCCCGACACAGCTGCTCCCTCGTGGCCGGCGCCACCGTGACGCTGCAGCACCACCGCGCGCCCGTGCTGTGCGCCGTGCCGAGGGTGGCGCAGCACAAGCTGGTCGCGGGCTGGTGAGTGTGGCGGCTCCCGACACAGCTGCTCCCTCGTGGCCGGCGCCACCGTGACGCTGCAGCACCACCGCGCGCCCGTGCTGTGCGCCGTGCCGAGGGTGGCGCAGCACAAGCTGGTCGCGGGCTGGTGAGTGTGGCGGCCCCCGACACAGCGGCTCCCTCGTGGCCGGCGCCACCGTGACGCTGCAGCCCCACCGCGCGCCCGTGCTGTGCGCCGTGCCGAGGGTGGCGCAGCACAAGCTGGTCGCGGGCTGGTGAGTGTGGCGGCTCCCGACACAGCTGCTCCCTCGTGGCCGGCGCCACCGTGACGCTGCAGCACCACCGCGCGCCCGTGCTGTGCGCCGTGCCGAGGGTGGCGCAGCACAAGCTGGTCGCGGGCTGGTGAGTGTGGCGGCTCCCGACACAGCTGCTCCCTCGTGGCCGGCGCCACCGTGACGCTGCAGCACCACCGCGCGCCCGTGCTGTGCGCCGTGCCGAGGGTGGCGCAGCACAAGCTGGTCGCGGGCTGGTGAGTGTGGCGGCTCCCGACACAGCTGCTCCCTCGTGGCCGGCGCCACCGTGACGCTGCAGCACCACCGCGCGCCCGTGCTGTGCGCCGTGCCGAGGGTGGCGCAGCACAAGCTGGTCGCGGGCTGGTGAGTGTGGCGGCCCCCGACACAGCGGCTCCCTCGTGGCCGGCGCCACCGTGACGCTGCAGCACCACCGCGCGCCCGTGCTGTGCGCCGTGCCGAGGGTGGCGCAGCACAAGCTGGTCGCGGGCTGGTGAGTGTGGCGGCTCCCGACACAGCTGCTCCCTCGTGGCCGGCGCCACCGTGACGCTGCAGCACCACCGCGCGCCGCGCGCCGTGCCGAGGGTGGCGCAGCACAAGCTGGTCGCGGGCTGGTGAGTGTGGCGGCTCCCGACACAGCTGCTCCCTCGTGGCCGGCGGCACCATGACGCTGCAGCACCACCGCGCGCCCGTGTGTCCGTGCGTCGCGTGCTGTCGCACCTATCTGGATATTTCTGTGGCTTCCAATTGATGGGTTGTTAATTGTTGGGTCGCGCTTTATCAACCCGTGCCAACAATGCACATCCCAACAATTCAAAACCAAGGGACACTGATTGTTGGACGCGGATTGATAGGACGAGCATTGTTCCCCTGTACAAAACATGTTTGTACGGACCGAGAAAGAACAACCCGAGAACTGACGACCCAGCAATCAGAGTACATCATGGTCGCCAATTGATGAGCTGTTCATTCCGGGGTCGAGCATTGTTGGGTTGCGATTTATTGGTCACCTTGACACAGCTGGTCCCTCCCTTGCTAATGACTAAACAGTCGCCACATTGACCTTTGTCCTGCCCGCACTAGGAGGAATAATGACTGGAGGACGCATCCGCGTGCGCCAGTAAGGGACAAAGATATTCTGGCTTTTGTAGCCCAAAATGTAACATTTCACTATAGTTTTGCTTTACAGGACATTCTTTATAACAACATATTAGATTATTCTGTATTAATTACCGCAATTTTGGTTGAAAACCGAAGAAAACTCCAATTGTATTTGTTTGTTCCCCTCCAACTTTTACAGTTCTGAAGGGTCCAGTTTTGGAAGAAAAATATGTGAGACTACGACAAGGACGGACGAATAGTGCCGTCGCAGCCGTACCTATGGAAAGATGAACCCTTAACTCTTAGGAGAGACTTCGCCTCCTTATGTATGTTCTACCGCTTGTATAATGGGTTTTGTTCTGAGGAATTGTTTGGTATGATGCCCACGGCTACTTTTTATCATCGCACCGCTCGCCACCGTCAGGGAGTTCACCCATATACTTTAAAACCAAAATGGTCGCGTACCCAACGGTTTCAGAGGAATTTCCTACCGCGTACGCTAAGGTTGCGGAATGAGCTTCCTGCGGAGGTCATGCCAAAGGACTACAGTATGGGGTTCTTCAAAAAGGGTGTAAAGAGGTTTTTACGGGGTCGGCAACGCGTGAATGATGCCTTCGGTATTGTAAACGTCCATAGGCTGCGGTGACAAGCGGGCCGCATGCTTGATTGCCACCTTTGTGGTATAAAAAAAAAAGTTACATAAGGCCATCCGTTTCGATGGTGGTATTATTATAAGCACGCTCCGTCTAGTTAAATGGTATGTTGTGCCCGCAGCATGAACGGCGAGATCCGCATCTACGACACGCGCAAGATGGCGCCGACGGAGACGGTGCGCGCGCCGGGCCCGCTGGCCGCCGTCGACGTGCACCCGCTGCTCGACCTCATCGCCTGGTGAGACTCCCCATTATTTCTGTGGCCCTGGTGCAAAAGTCAAATTGGATCAGTAAAAAAAACAAGTCCGGTAAAATTCACTTGTACTAGAGATGTGCCGACTACGGTTTCCGCCGACTAGTCGGCGTAGCCGACTAAGTCGGCTACTTCGGGCGTAATCGGGAACGTTCGGGTCGCCTGATACGCTTGATGTAGTTTTACTTTTATTTTTTCTTAACTTGATTGAAGGTAATTGATAATTCATTTTGTTCCTAATAAATATCATAACCTGGTTAGGTTGTAAAATTATACATATTAGCTTTGGTTGTTATTCCAAACTTAAAATAAGGAATTTTGATAAAATTATGGTACTTTTTTATTTTATTTCCTTTTTTTTTATAACTAGGCAGCCGACTATTCGGCTCATTTTGCCGACTAGTCGTCGACTAGACGCCGACTATAAAGTGGCCGGATAGTCGGCTTTCCCGACTATTCGGCACATCTCTAACTTGTACCCTTTTTCGCTGTGCTAATCGTAATCGGCTACGCGCCTACGAGCGGAGTGCCCGACAGGCGGGTTCTTGGTTGCGAAAGTGTTAATAGTTGTTATAAGTGTGATATTGTTGCAGCGGCTCGGTGAACCAGTCGATCAGCCTGTACGACCTGAGCGGCAGCCCGCTCAACACCATCAAGTCGCACGAGGGCTTCATGGGCATGGGCACGCGCATCGGGCCCGTCTGCTGCCTCGCCTTCCACCCCCTCAGGTAACATCAGATCATGTGTCCTAGACGTAGTATAGGGACGCTCGTATTCGGGCGGGTTGTCGATCGCTTGCTGCAATCATTCAGCGTAATGGTAATAGGACCTAGTTCTGAGCCTAAGGCACTGGTCCCACCGCGAACTAATAAGCTATGTAAATAAAAGAGAGATATATACAAAGCCCGGATGATGGGAGAAATTATGTGTTGTCGTCTCAATAGTGCGAGGACACAAATTTTATAAGTCGATAAAAAACACGACGGACTGGACCACCGTTACAAAATTAAGAAAAAATATTATTTTATTATTACAATCATTCCCGTGACCCGTAATATTGATAATAATTATAGTACCTTTGTGATAATATATAATAGGTACTTGATGGTAAAAGCTACTAGGTACTTGATGTAATATTATGTAGCAACCAGACATGTAAGATAATAAGTTTTATCAATCAATTTCCGATTCAAAAATTGTTCGTATGTTTGTCGATAGAATAGTCGATATTTAATTAAGCACTGGTGAAAAGTGCATTTTTGCTCCCGTCGTCCGGGGTTTGGATATATTTATAGCTCATCGCCCGGCGATGAACTACGATCGCCCGGCTATGACATATGTATCTTTTATTTACACGGGATCGATTATCTTTTGTCCCTTGAAATAGCTGATAGCTCATAGCTCGCGGTGGGACCAGTGCCTTATAGGGACCTATCTCGTACTTGAAATTGAGGGAAAGTCCGTCCTTTAAAATCAAAGTCAAAATCTCTCAATAAATAACGCTCAAACAATACTAACTTTTGATGACAGGTTTATAATAAAATATAAATAAATATTTCGGGCATGTGGAATCCTTTCATATGCAGGTTTCTATAAGCCTAGGTAACAGGTTAAGGTAACCTACTAGGCCAAACCTGATGACCGGTCTAGCCTAGTGAGTAGCGACCCTGCCTATGAAGCTGACAGTCATGAGATCAAATTATAGTAACGGCATTTATTTGTGTGATTATCAAGTACATTTGTTCCTGAGTCTGGGTGTTTGTTTATCTATATATATAATAGAAAATGGGGTTTGTTCAACCGCTTATAACTCGAGAACGGCTGAACCGATTAAAATGATTTTGGATTGGTTAGAATTGTCACAGCCCTGATTGAGACATTAAGTACTAAAAAATCACAAAAATCACGTTATTTTTGAAAGCTATCACTACTTTTGTCACTTTTTAGGCGGTACGAAGTTCGCCGGGTCAGCTAGCTATATATATTGTTGCCTGTGTACCCACAACACAAGCCTTCTTGAACTTACCGTAGGTCCTAGTTAATTTGTGTAAGCATGTCCTGTAATACTTTAATAATATATTTATTTAACGAAAAATATGACCAGATGCGCGCTGGGCGTGGGCTCGAAGGACTCCATGGTGTCGGTGTACGTGGGCTCGGCCACGCAGGAGCGACGGTGACACTCAGGTACTGCACTCTTCAAACTTCAGATCACAGGTCTACATCATATCACACAAGCGGAAGTCACTATTTGACACATGTTGTTTGAAAGAGACTTCAGCTTGTATTGCAAGTGTTCGAGAAATAGGCCCCAGGTGTTTTTATGAAGGGATCTGTCACTATTAAAAAAATTGAACCATCCTCATATGTTTTCCTCGCGCTATCCCAGTACTGTGCCACGGCAAATGGGGTCTGCTTGGCAACTAATCCCAGGATTAAGCGTAGGCACTTTACGAAAGTGAACCATTAACTTTTTTTATTCTTATTTATATAGTAAGACTTAATTTGAACAGTAAACTGTATATCCACTTCCAAATATTGTCGTAGCTAAGTTTTTTGCTAAAATCAACTACATGTAATTTTTATTTTATCCTGTATAGTATCATAGAAAAATCATAACAATTAAAATAGTTCGGAACTATAAGTTTGGAACTAAAATCTAGTGAGGTGAAACATATTCATTTATCCTCTAGCCGCCCATAGACCTATAAAAAGGTCTCCCATTGACTGCCATTTTGAATTTTAATTATAACAAACCATAGTTGCATTTAGTCTGGCAAATTTTGATCAATATGCAGCTAGAGGTTAAATGCGACGTGCGTATTTTTTAAATATAATTGTATTTGACAGGAAAGCGTGCCGCCTGGGATGCAATACAACGCTAGGATAGCAAATACTAGTCGCAACGCGTCACCCGACGCGCAGGCACCGACGCCGACTGCCGATGTTTTACATGTAAAGTAAGCGTTTATTTATGTATTAGGGCAACTTCTGAGGCCCTAGCCAATGTTATCGTTCGTAGAATGCGCAATCGAAACGGAAATGTTTTCCGCTGTCAGTCTGTCCGTCCGATACCGGTCTGCAACTCTGCATCTCGTCAGAGAACCAAAACTCACTATATAAATAAATAAAGAATAAAAAAATATTTCGGGAGAATCATACACAAATCGACCTAGTCCTACGGTAAGCTCAGTAAGGCTTGTGTTGTAGGTACTAAACGACGATATAATAGATAGATAGATAGATACAAATAAATACTTAAATACATAGAAAACACCCATGATCCAGGAACAAATATTTGTGCTCATCATACAAATAAAAGCCCTGACTGGGAATCGAACCCAGGACCATCGGTTTCAGAGGCAGGGTCACTACCCACTAGACCAGACCGGTCATCAAAAATCCCATATACTACCACAAGTTAATAGCTATAGTGAATCTTATACATAAATAAGGTTGGTTATTGTTTAATTATTTTTTTGTAGTTTTGAGTTATGGTTTTACTGACGATCTCATAGATGATTTCACAAATTAAGTATTTTTGTTGCTGCTGTTACAAGAAATACTAAAAACAAAATAAAATAAATATTTAACGAGGCCTTCTTTTTTTTTTTTTTTTTTAAATATATATTTCGGACATTCTTACACAAATCGACCTAGTCCCACGGTAAGCTCAATAAGGCTTGTGTTGCAGGTACTAGACAACAATATATATAATAAATAGATACATATAAATACTTAAATACATAGAAAACAACCATGACTCAGGAACAAATATCTGTGCTCATCACACAAATAAATGCCCTGACTGGGAATCGAACCCAGGACCTTCAGCTTCATAGGCAGGGTCACTACCCACTAGGCCAGACCGGTCGACCTTCTATATAACAAACCTTATTTTTTTCCTCTTGTAGTATGGAACCCGTAGTGCGCGAGTCAGACTCGCACTCAGCCAGAATTTACGTTGCAATATCGCTTATAAATTATTAAAAGAATACGAAAACCATTTTTTTTATATTAAAATCGTATGACGAATTGTCGTTAGAGTAATGGCCCCAATGATGGACACTTTAATCTGTCAGGCACCAATGATGGACACCTAGTTCTTAATTAAAAAACCAAAACGTTATAAATTGATTGTTTACTAACAAATGCACAACACTTGACTCCTTCAAATCATGATTGGTTCCTTGCTGTCACCCTACAAAATCGATACTATTTTTTTAACAACTAATCGATTACACTATTTTTTAAATATATCCTTTACTAGCGACCCGCCCAGGCTTCGCACGGGTGCAATGCTGATATTAGTATTTCTCCACTATTTAATGGATGTTATTATATTTACATATAAACCTTCCTCTTCAATCACTCTATCTATTAAAAAAACCGCATCAAAATCCTTTGCGTTGTTTTACAGATTTAAGCATACATAGAGATATAGGGACAGAGAAAGCGACTTTTTATACTATGTAGTATTTTCGTTTCGTTTGCGTTTTCTATTAACGACTGTCACCTTGGCTATGGCCCCTGTACAGTCATCGTCGAACAGTAGTCAAATATCGGTAGATCTTTTATACATGTATAGCGAAGGATGTAACTATATATTTGGCTAAGTGGACTGTACTTTGACGCTGACTGTACACAACTTTGGAAAAGCCAACAGACTGTTGAAACTAGGACAATTGTGAAGTTCTAAACTTGAAAAATGCCGTTAACCTTTTGAACGCCAAGAACAAGTAAAGTGGTCACGCACTGCCTATGCGGCAACGACGCCTAAAAGTGTCATTGCGGTCACGGTCATAGCAGTAGCTACTGATTAGGTTTATATTCGGTTTTTAATAATCGACACGTTGGCGTATAAGCGAGAAGTGTTCAAAAGGTTATAAATGTTGAAATAGGTGACAACGCTTACAAGTTAAAATGAGACTTATTACATTTGCATAGGGTTTATTATTGCGAGTTACTAAGTGTAAAGTCGACTATTAATAAGGCTGGTTTAATTTATCACAGTTATTATCTTAGACAAGCTGTTTATCTTATACAATGTGTTTGGTCAGCGATGTCGGAGCTTTTAAGGACGTATACTACAATCAATTTTATCGATAAATCACCATGCGATTTTTTTTGTGTCGACGGTAATTAAATGGCGGCAATTTTAAAATTTCAACGAACTGAATACGGGTGCATGTGGTATTTCTGTCATTATCTGTTTATTATCAGTCCTATGATTGCAAAAAAAATCTCATTAGATAGCTCATTAAATAAGCAATCAAATAAGGTTATTGATTTGACTCAACTATTTCAACAACAAGCCAAAAAAAAATGTTGTATTTATTTATTTATGTGTGACATCTGAGGTAAACACTACCCTATGACTCAGAATCGCCGACAATATTGTAGTGCTAGTTTGAGAAAAATAAATTATTTGTATAGCCTTTGCCCGCTACTATCAATCCTATTTTCAATGTAGCCCAATTTACACAATATCTTCAATTATAGTCTATTCTTGTGTACTTATGAGAGTGTATTAAAAACGTCTCAGTAGCTTTCCCGCGAAAGAGCAATAATAACACATCCATACGTGTATATATTATTTGTAAGAAAAAAATGGTCTTGACAGACAGATGGACAGCAAAGTGATCATATAAGGGTTCCGTTTTTCCCTTTTAAGGTACGGAACTCTAAAAATATTATGATGAGTAATCTTTATATAACCTGCAATTGACTAGTAATAGTTAAACCTTATTCAAACGAAAGAAGGCCCATTTTAGCTTGTACGCGTCGCTACAAATAGCGTCTTTGGCATTGATAAAAAGTGACCAATGTTGTGGAAATCCCTAGTTGTTATGAATATCTGGTGCTAAGTCATACATGATAACCGAAATGCGCGAATTAAAGGAATGTAGGACACGCATCGAACGACCGTAGTCAACGAGCATAGTAAGAACGTCAAAGGATTTTGTACCTTCTGTGCAGCAGTTACATATGCTTTTTACTTAACCTCTTGCCGCCTGGAGACCTATAAAAAGGTCTCCCATTGAATGCCATTATGAATTTTAATTATGACAAACCATAGTTACATTTGGCTCTGAAAGTTTTGATTTCTGGGCTTAAATTGTAGCTCTAAAGCAACGCTGCTGCCATCCTCCAATGTTTTCTACACTACTTTTGTACATTCGAGATTGCACACCTAACCTTACATCCCGAGTCCTATCGTTCTAATCTAATTGTATTTCAATTATTTGACGACGTTTATTTCGGCTCATTTGTAGAAAGCTAATTGACGTTCAGATTCCCAATTCATTTACGACACACTGGCAGTTACTATAATAAGGACGACTACTTCTTGCGTTGTCTATCAGACAGGCAATAAAAAAAATTGGACACTATTTTTTTTACGTAGATAAATTATAATTACGAAAAAATGAAATGTAGCATGAAATCAAACAAGAAACAACAAGAAGTGACGTCACGGGCTTCTACCTTCAAACTCTAACCCTATCTTTGTCATTGTTTGTTTAATTGACAGTCGAGCTATTATTAATTTTAACCTTTCGTTTTGGAACTGTACCCAAGTTTACAGACTTTTGTCTGTGGTATGGACGACACGCAAAATGACGTTGTAGACTATTGCAGCGCCATCTACGCGTCTGTAATTATTTTTGTTTTATATTTGATGCATTTTATGACAAATCTATGATTTTTTGACGTTATTTCAACAATACAGTCATGAATTATTACATAACGAGATAGTCATACAAAATTGCTTTCATCCAAAATTCTGGTACCCTTTTTCGGTAGTAGGTGGCGCAACGCCATCCTTTGATCGAAAGTTTAATTATTCGGCGATCAAAATGTATAGAACCGAAACGTACTGCGCTTTGTATATTGATCCTTAGAAACAGTGTTTAATGACGATGTGTACAGTCAGCAGCAGAAGTTGCTAAACGGGCGAGGAGTTCAAAATATCTTAACACGTCTTTATAGTTAAGAGAATAAGAGCGTGTCAAGATCACTTTGAACACCCACTCCGCTTAGCAACTTCTGCTGCCGACTGTATATACATACTTTTACCTATTAATCTCGTCGACACGATTCAGCTCCCATTCTTAAGAAAAATAGTAATGCTCTATGGTTACTTAATATTTAGTTTAGGCCGACCGTGTTCAAGGGTGCTATTTCCGCTACTTACGCATTTTACTATTACTGTGTCATACCACAACAATGTATCATCAATGTATCATCCCTCTGGAAAAGGTACATGTGTACAAACTGAGGGTCTTTTTTCAGCTGAATGATACATGTACTATAGATTTTAGATAACTTGACTAATAGTTGTGTGTAAACTTAAACAAGTTACGTCAGAAAAATTGGCGCCATTCAACCCTTTACCTGGGGCCTATTTCTCGAGCACTTGTAACTTATAATACAAGCGGAAGTCTCTTTCTAACAACAGGGACCCATTGCATAACAATTTACAACGAATAGTATTTGCAGAACTCTCTTTATAATAAATGGGATTGGAAAGGGACTTCCGCTAATATTACAAGTTTCGCTTGTATTAGAAGTGTTCAAGAAATATATCCCTGGTGTCAACCAGAGTTGTGCCACATAATGTCAATTTTAATGATATATAATAGACACCCGTATATAAAAGGGTTAAAAATCAATTAGGTAAAAAATCTATTATATACACCACGATCACGATTTTTATTCTCGCGGTTAATTCGTCTATTTTTTAAAAGCTTGTATACAATGAATTGAAAAAGCAGATGAAATCAATTACAGAAAGAGACTTTTACTTAATATTTTATTGCTCACTCTGTTTCACACAAGGCACAAACTATTTGATTCAGACACAACTATTAGTCCACTTGTCTATGTTACATAAATAATGTAAGTTGTATAAAACCAAGCAAGTTCTGTTTCAAATGAATTTTGTGATTAGTGATTTACAGAAAGTTCCTAACACTTAATAAATAATAGATGCCATTTTTATTCTAAGTTTACGTTCACTATGTAAGCAGCTAACAGATGTGTTCTTTATATATAATTTAGTTGTAAACTGATGTGGAAGCATAATATTGTATAGTGTAACAGATTATGTGCATGTTTTTAATGTTTTATAAGTTTTGTACAGCTGGCCGCTAGGTTTTAGTGATAAGACAAGCATTTAATGATATTGATGAATAAAATTTATTATTAGCTACATTCGGTCTTAGACAACTGGACTATAATAGATATTTCAGAAAAACAATATGGCTGATTGGTAAGCCTAGCACGAGAAGGGCGCGACAGAATCTCGAGACAAGATAGACTAACCTAATCTTTAATTAATATATGTAGTTAGAAAGGGACAGAAAGTCTATCTCACAGCGATATACTGTCATGCCCTTCCTGTGCTGGGTCTACTGTAATCATGCTGAGCCATACATGTTGTTAAACATAGTTGTCATATGGAAGTTCCTTTTTTAAACTCAAATTATTTTTAATTTGTCCATCCATTATATTCCATTTGTTTGTGACAAATGATTGAACAAAATGTAGAACATTTTAACATCCCTGAATAAATGAAATTTGTGGCCATACACAGTTTATTGTTAATTTATTAGAAATTAGGTGCAGATGCCCGGGGGAACAATTGGAAGCCAACGGTTGTCAAATGTGTATGTATTTGCATTTGTAAAGTTAATTTAAGTAGTGGCTTTTACAAATTGTGTAATTTAATTGTACATTATACAATTTAAAAATTGTTGTTGTTGAAATAAAACATGGTACATAAATTGTGTTCTCATTACCTAATCTCTCCTGGACACATTGTACAATTTTTTTTAACAATGTATTATTAAAGTAAGAACAAATCATATAATTGAAAAAAAACCGTTAAAAATTAACAAGATTACTTGTACTTGATTAATTTCGACAGGGTCCGCTGTATACGGGTGGCTAAATTGGTTAAGGCATCAACCGCAATAGCTGGAGATGCAGGTTCAAATCCCATCTCAAGGATGAGTCCTTGTCGCTATTTCTTAAGTATATGTCATCTATTTCAACTCTTAATGTATTATTTTTTCCTGACCTGTCATTAAAACACATATTTTTTATAATAACTTTAATGTGACACAAAATTTTTTGTAACCATCCTACTCACAACAATATCCAACAAGTCAGTATTATTACAATCAACCTTATTTAATTTATATACAGATTTCAAGTCCTTCATACTAGTGAACTGAGTAATGTCCGACATAGCACATATTTCTCCCTTTATTAAAGGTATGATATCACTGCTCTCGTCCTTATCTACAGTTGTGATGAAACACACAAGCATGTTAGTGTCTTTTTCTACTCCAAACTTGCTTAAACTTTGCGAAATATTCTTGGTTAAAGACAAATTATAAAGAATCTCAGCATAGAGCGTTCTCGTGACCATGGAGCCGAGTTTGGCCGACACGGCGGCGCGATTCGCAGCGACTACCACTTGGAACGGGTCCAGTATCAAGGTAGGTTTGATCACAGCGCAGTTCCACAATCCCTTGATGATATTATTTCTGATTTCCTCAACATTCTGAACGTTCTTAAATAGGTACATTTTGAGAGTACTATTTGTCTCTGGATCAAGGTCACAACTATACGACTCTGAAGGCATTTTCTTAGTGTATGTCGAGGTTCTTTTATATTACAAAATATATCTCGGAAAAGAAGGATAAAACAGAAACAAGTGTGGAATAAACACGAACACGAGGAATTGACAATACATTCATGAAATGTCAAAAATGACAGCTTGTGAACGTTCAGAAATTGCATGTAAAAGATTGTGAGAGATTGGAAAAAAGTAATCGCATTTAAGGATAAAAAAAGACGATTTATTAATTGCATTGGTTTCTACTATTTTAGTATTGATTAAATGAATTGTAGACTAATGACAAGTGAAACGCGGTTCATAGCGTAAATTTTAGAGGGTAGGTTGAGGTGGTTGCACTAATTAGTCTCTTTATAGGACTAGTAAACACATTTCCATTTAGTCGACTGGTGTGATGAGAGGAATTAGTGTTTACAGTTCATCATTCACGTTGTTCTCTTTCTATTTTTAATTGATATCTAGTTAATTAATAGTAACTAATTATTTAGGCAATAATTGACTGGAAGGCGATATTTAAAAAATCATGAAAAATAAAGTAACATTAGTCACTTAAAATAAAACTCCATGTGAATTTGTACAACCGTAAATTCACGGAGTTCTTAATTTAGACCACAAAATGAGGTATTATTCTTCTGCTACAGACTACATTTCCAAGGCTACGGAAGATCATCATTCCTTGTTAAGTAAATATTGGTAGAACAACTACCAAAATATGCTTGAATACCTATGATGATACCCTTACTCAGCCTAATACAATTTTATCACAGCTGTTATAATAATAAATATACGCACTCATTTGTTTGCTATATAGGCCTGATAAAAAAAAAAACATTTTTTTAAAGTTTTATTTACATCAATTTGAAATGAAATTTACAGATACCTGATAATTAGTGTTATAAAAAGGCATATTAAAGACAACCTTAATTAAATTGCACCTGTACAATATACAAACAATTGTTTTCTACATCACATTTGTTGCTAACCCATGTCTTACAGTATAATCACAATCAAATACTAAGGCACAAAGCAAGTTGCTCTTTGGTATCCTCAGGCGATGCAACTTTGTGGCCAACAGTCCTGCCATCACAGTAGATTTCATGATCATTGCCACCAGGGTCAGTCTTATCTCCGAAGAAGTGGATCTCATCGAAGCCAGCATCTGCCACATGGTTGAGGCAGTAGGTCTTGTCCCAGCCATTTGGATAAACATCTATGCTTATCTGTCCTCCCATAGCAAAAGTTAGATTGTAATCCTCAAATTCTTTTTGTAAGGCACGCACAAATGTTTCTCTGATTTTGTGCTCCGCGTCATAGGCAGCAAACTGGTCACGCTCTTGCTGGCTGCAGGACCGCCCCACTGGACAGAAGTTAATCAAACCAGTCCGGAACTCAACAAAGTTACCTCTTTTAACAGGAAGTTCTATCTTAGACATATATCCTAATGCAAAATTGATAAGTTTCTGCAACTTTTGCTCACCGACATGGTTCAAAATGCTCTGCTGGCTTTGCAGCTCACCGTTTTTAAAGTACATCAAGCCATTTTCGCAAAACACGTAGTCAAACTGGGACAAATAACGCTCTCCATTCATCTGATCCAGAATTTTAGAGTAATCTGATCCACTTACTAGAGCTATGCGCGCGTGCGGCTTCACTTTGTCCAGAAGGAAAGATAACAGCTCCTCCGAAATACTTTGCCGCGGTTTCGTTAACGTTCCGTCCACGTCGAACAAGACAAGTACGTTTTTTCCTCCCGACATTGTGTATTTAGCCAGGACTAGTATTTAGTATTTGAAAACAGTGTTATTTTCAAATTTTGGAGGCAAAATAAACCGGTCAATAAGTAGGTCAGGTCGCCGACTGCGGCGGGCGAGGCGCGGTCTCAGTGCTGTTGCCAACACAACACTTCAGTCCGACACGTCAGGCAGCGACATGGGCAGCACGTCAAGCGTCGCGTACGCGCTGTTAATGTGTCTATTAGTCACAGAAACCGTGCTATCAAGTACACAACGCAATGTTATTATTTTCCTTGGTAAGTTTTATCAGCGATTATTAGTTAGTTTCGCAATATTTACATCAATCCGTGTCAAAGTAGAATCATTTTATTTGACAGTTCCGTTCCGTTTCATTTCACGTGTCACTGTACAATGTTTTTGTGCATGTATGCATGTATGCATAAAAACATTTCTATGTAAAATATACAGAAATTATTCAATGACAAGCTTGTAATACAAGCACTAATAAGAAATTTGGATAAATTAAATTTTTAATTACTGAAGTTGTATAAACCTATATGTAAACAAAAACAAACATGGCCTAGCACGATGTCAGTATAATATGGTGTTACGATAAACTGATGCTAAAAAGCAGCTGATATGCGAAAATGATTTCAGACTAGGTACTCTCCTTTAATTTCCCAATTAAAATACGATGCCAGTATAATATGGTTTTAGAAAAAAACTAACGAACATACTTGTTATAATAACTACGGGATATAAAATTCCTATTGGATATGAAAGGCTTGTATTTGCGATGATTTGAGTGTTCTTATTTAAGATTCAACGAGCTTATTTATAGGTATTAATTTTAATGGCACTTTCTTGGCTTTAGCGGACGATGGCGGGTTTGAGCTCGGTGCGTATAATAACAAGATCTGCCAGACGCCCAACCTCGACGCTCTGGCACGCCGAAGTGTCATCTTCAACAATGCCTTCACATCCGTGAGCAGCTGCTCGCCTAGGTGACTATTATTTAATTATTAACGCACAGGTAGCTTATAGCTGATACATGCATGTCCAAATGTGTTTTGTCGTATACCTGTTCAAATGCTGTACTGTAATAAATAGTTACATATAGTAAAAAAGTCGGTGGCATAGCGGTAAGGCGCCTTGAGACACTGAGATTTTTCTAAAAATGCGTTATATTAAAAAAATATGAGTAAAGGACATTAGCCTAGAATTCCGGACTCCTAGGGTTCATTAGGATTCAAATCCTTAAGTTAGGTTAGTTGGTATACCAAACGGCTAGGCCTGCAATAATCGAAATACTGTTATAGGGAAATTTCAAACACAAAACTATCAATGGGATTCAAACATATTAATTGTAGATATAGAAGCGGGTAGGCAACTCACGTTTTATATTGCTCGACATGTTTCACTCCGTTTTAATTTATTTTTATAGAATCAGTTTCATAACAATTAAATTTATAAAAAATGCCATTTTATTTGTTTTAATAACTGGCATTGTAAAAATAAAGCTCCATTACTTGTTTTATAGAAAAAATTAAATTAAATACATTGAAGTCGCAAAATTTACCAGTTACCGTTATTACAGCCGCGCAGCGCTACTTACCGGTAAACCGAGCCACCAGAATGGCATGTACGGGCTGCACCACGGCGTGCACCATTTCAACTCCTTCGACAACGTCTCCAGCTTACCGGTATTACTTAAGAAGGAAGGAGTATTCACTGGTGAGCCTAAAAACAATCTACAGTATACCTAACTATATTGAGACTTCCACTTGTACCTATTAGTTTTAGGAATACATGACGTACTTATTAAGGGTAAATGTGCTAATCTGCTGCCAAGCAACAATGGACACTTCCAACTTTGCAATTATCGCTGAACTCTTAACTTTTTTCCTGCTCCATTATCTGTTCCGATATCTTTACCGTTTACCATCATATATAGCTAAGAAAAACATCCTGCCATATACGAGATAAGCTATCCATGTTTACACTCGCGATACCTTAAAACTCAGATTATTTCTATGTTTTCGGTAATGCATTAGCGCAACGCCACCTGTAGGTTCTGCTTTAATATTTTTGAGAATGTCAAATCGCCTGTACCCGAGGGGATGAACTCAAGATACATAATTTACTCATGCAATGAATCACTGTGATTCCTGCAGTTGTTATAACACTAATAACAACTAGTGCCCTTGGTTCAATGTAAATTATAACTCAGTAGAGTCACATATATCTGCTTCGCTTAATTATTTAAAATTATTAATTAGATAATGATTATGCAATGTTACTATTGAATAGAAATTATAAATATAGTTAGTATTCTATCTACTTGTATATGAGACTTTCATTCAGTACATAATGTATGCAGTCATCCTTACCTTGATTCAGAAGATCAGCACAGTAGGACAGGACTAGAGATCTCAGGACCATCAGGTGTATCTTAGGCTCTGGGAGGCTGCATTAATACCCGAACCTGTATAAAGATTGCCACATTGATTCTTCTAGAATCACTAAGTATATACCTAGTAACATAAGGTACATCATCACTGAAATATTACATTCATAGTCACAACAGCTCTACTCCCTCATTATTTATTTGTACAATTATTATAACATTTATAACCATTAACAGCATTGTTAATAAACTTGTTCTGATTGCCCTATCCCATGGCGCCAGTGGATATCAATCTGAAATTGGTGGCCAAAGGCCTTTGCAAATCTTATTAGAGGCCCAACATGTAAGTCCATAGGTCAGCAACCACAATACATGCGGTATAACTTATATACTTCATAGCTACCTATAAACGGGGCACAACAGCCAAGCTTACACGTCGTCCACAGACAGCACCAGGTGCACGCTAAACAGCATGTCTGAACTTATTATCGGCCCGACGTGTAAGTCCATAGGTCAGCAACCACAGTGCATGCGGAATAACTTACATGCTTCATAGCTACCTATAAACGGGGCACAACAGCCAAGCTTACACGTCGTCCACAGACAGCACCAGGTGCACGCTAAACAGCATGTCTGAACTTATTATCGGCCCGACGTGTAAGTCCATAGGTCAGCAACCACAGTGCATGCGGAATAACTTACATGCTTCATAGCTACCTATAAACGGGGCACAACAGCCAAGCTTACACGTCGTCCACAGACAGCACCAGGTGCACGCTAAACAGCATGTCTGAACTTATTATCGGCCCGACGTGTAAGTCCATAGGTCAGCAACCACAGTGCATGCGGAATAACTTACATGCTTCATAGCTACCTATAAACGGGGCACAACGGCCAAGCTTACATGTTGTCCACATGCCTCATGCAGCTCAGGCTGCATTACATGCACGCTAAACAGCGCGCCCAATGGCAGATCACAGTCTACCTCATATGCATGCTAAACAGCACGCCCGGTGGCAGATCACAGTCTACCTCATATGCATGCTAAACAGCACACCAGGTGGCAGATCACAGTCTACCTCATATGCATGCTAAACAGCACGCCAGGTGGCCAACTCAAGGCCGCCTCATGCGTTCGAGCCTGAACAGGATCGAACTACTTGGGGTTTGCATGTAAATGCAACAACCACATCAAACAGTTTAAAGGAGTAAACTAGTTGCGACAAACTAGAACATCACACCTGAACAGGTGAGGGAATCTAATATTAATTGCAAACTATGATTGAACCATGTGCTGATTGGGACTTGCCCACATCACGCCATCATGAAGTATATTACAATTTACTTCCATTACGTTATCAAATATATATAATTATGCATATACAAGGATTATACTAAGATTATACTTAGCTTTAGGTTTTACTGTAGAGTCCCCGAGATCTCTCGTCACTAGCACAGATTTTAACTTTACTAACAGAGTTACAACAAGCACAGACATTGTTCACACGCTAACGGCAAGAAAGCGTCACTTACCATAGACAAGGTAGTTGTACTCCATCATTATCGTTTCCGTTGTATGTGTTGCTATGTACAATATTTACAATCATCGCGACCTTCGCGACATCGCCCAACAAAATGTATCTAGAACTGAACTGCGTCTATTACGCGAAAGAGATCGACTGCTTTCCCCTGAATTACTGAAACGCGATCTCGCACAGGTAAATCCAGATGTTCTACACAATACATGTATTGTTATCATAATAATCATAATTTTGTTCAGGGGTTATCGGCAAGAAGCATGTTGGACCGGCTAGTGTGTACAAGTTCGACTTTGAGCAGACGGAGGAGAACAACCACATCAACATGGTGGGGCGGAACATCACGCACATGAAGCTGCTGGCCAGGGAGTTTTTGCACCAGGCTAATAAGGCCAAGAAGTAAGTGGATCCCACGCAGGTGCAATAGTGACTAGAAAGTGTAGAATTCGACTTCAAGCAGAAGGAGAACGACAGCATGGTCGGGGAAACATCACGCACATGAAGCTGCTGGCCAGGGAGTTCCTGCAGCAGGCCAACAAGTAAGAGGATCCCATGCGGCTGCAATAGGGGCTAGAAGTGTAGAAGTTCGACTTCGAGCAGGCGGAGAACAACCACATCAGCGTGGCGGGGGGCAACATCACGCACATTAAGCTGCTGGCCAGGGAATTCCTGCACCAGGCCAATAAGGTCAAAAGTAAGTGGATCCCACGCGTCTGCACTGTTTGGAACTGTCAGCTGTTTGCCATTGTAAACGCCAGATAACCTACAATACCTACACCTATAATTTGATACTTGCTGGGACGTCTTTATCATTAGTCTGCGAACATGACCAGTAAAACCTGTGTAGGAACGTCGGTGCTCAAATTAGTTAATTACTAGGTCAGAAATGTTATCGTAACTGTTGCTATCGACGATGGTAGCTTATGTTATGAATATGAATGACCCCAAATGAGGAACGTAGCCGTAACGTAGAGCTTTTCACTGCTTTTCGAGTAATTGCCCATGGGTGGCGCCAGCTTCAAATATTGAAATACAGAATACAAATTCTAAGGATAGTCTAAGAAAATTATCATTACCCACGGCTGAAGTCCGACTTCGTACTAAATGGCGTACTGTTACAGAATAATGTTTTTAATTTCAGACCGTTCTTTCTTTTAATCGGGTTCCATGACCCACACCGTTGCGGGCACAGCGAGCCGGAGCTCGGCCCCTTCTGCGAGCGGTACGGGACCGGCGAGCCCGGCACCGGCCGCATCCCGGACTGGACCCCGTGGTACTACCAGTGGGACGAGATAGAACTGCCTTTTCACATACAGGTACAGTAACGTAAACTCAGCATCAAGTGTAAGTGATACATTTTGAACCATGTCGTTGTAACTTCAAGTACAAAATGCCATAGGAAATCGTCAAATATGTAAAAGCGACTATGCTCCAAAATCATAATCTACATTTTTTGTTGACGAAACGGGGGTTGCTGGTCCACTTGCATAATTATATTTATAACTTAATCTCCTGATCCACATCGGGCATGAGATATAAGCAAGGGTACAATAATTTATAAGATGTTTAATGTCTCAAGTTATTGCTAAAAAGACAGGAACAATATTCCAAAACATTCATAGTAGTTCGAAATCGCCGAAGTCCGTAAGTCGGATTTCTGAATTTACTTTATATTCAGAAAAACGATATAATCCATTTTAGTTATTTTATTTCATGAATATTCTAAGAGTAAATTTAATTTTAATAAAGCTCTGTCGCCAAGTGAAATAAAAAACTTGGTCGTACGAAGTTATGTGTAAATTAACCGGTTTTCAATTTCAGGACACAGAAGCGGCGAGGAGGGATGTGGCGGCTCAGTATACCGTCATGTCCAGGCTTGACCAAGGTATTTTAACTGTTTTATTAACCTTAAGCCAACACAATAACAGTTAAGACTTAGTTAAGTCATAAGGGATTTTCATCTTTTCATTTTTCATCTTCAAACTAAAATAACATTAAAATGTCAGTCAAATTTATTTTCCATATTTTACGAGATAAAGTAGAATTAATTATATCAAAATCGAACAAAACAAAATAAATGTATCTAACCGTAACCCAGTCTATGTCATGTTTTGCTCATTTCTAAAGATTCAATCTGTATTGAATATTTTAGCTGTAAAATAATAAATTGTAAGCACCAACATTCTTAATACTCATATTTATATTCCAGGCGTAGGTCTCATCCTTAAGGAACTGAAAGCAGCCGGACACGCGTCCGACACACTGATTATATACACATCCGACAACGGGATCCCGTTCCCGTCCGGCCGCACTAACTTCTACGATCCCGGGATCCGAGAGCCGCTCCTCATAGCCTCTCCCCTCACTAATGCGCGCCGGAACCAAGCGTCCTACGCGCTGGTCAGCCTGCTGGACATAACGCCGACCGTGCTGGACTGGTTCGAACTGCCGCTGGAGCAGACGGAAAGCAATGATATCTGGCAGGATGATACTCCGAAAAGTCTGCTGCCGATTTTAGAGAAGGGTGAGTCTAGAAAACAAAGTTACGATGTATGTTGTAACTTAATTGCCTACTTTTAACTTGTATCAATTGCTACATACGTGACTGCTAAAATGAAACCCTTTTTTTTATATTACTAAAAACTTGTGGTGAAATGCAACCGTTTTATATAGTTGGCCTACTAGCCGGTAGCCCGTTAATCGGTAGTGGCCCTGCCTACAAAGTAGATGGCTCCGAGTTGGAATCCTGCCCAGGGGACAATTTATAACGAACATTTGTTCCTGCGTTGTGGATGTTATCTATGTATAATTAATTGTATTATTTAATTGTATGCTAATGCGTATTTTTTGACGATAGCGGTAACACAAATCCTATCGAGCTTACTGTAGGAATCGGTCAGTTTGCGTAAGATTGTCCTAAAATGAGCATAAAACATTTGTTGTGATGTTTTGCCATAGGTTCGCTTATGCAGATGATTATATTAATTATGGTAAGTTACCAAAGTTACTATGGGGAATATTCTCAAATGGTAACAAATACTAAAATTGGTAATTTACCGGTAGCGTCCCATCTCTACGCACGATACATGTCAACATCTTCCTCGTGTTGTCCTGGCATTTTGCCATGGCTCATGGAAGCCTGGGGTCCGCTCTGGCAACTAATCGCAGGATTTGGCGTACGCACTAGTTTAACGAAAGCGAAATCTGACCTTCCAATCCAGAGGGTAAACCAGGCCTTATTGGCATTAGTCCGGTTTCCTCACGATTTTTTCCTTCACCGAAAAGCGACTAGTAACTATCAAATGATATTTCGTACATAAGTTCCGAATAACTCATTGGTAGTGGTACAAGCCGGGGTTTGAACCTGTGAGCTCCGGATTGCAAGTCGCACGCTCTTACCGCTAGGCCACCAGCGCTCTCCTACGCACGATACATGTCTTTAATTTAATTCATTTATTGCTCAATTTTTTTTTAATATTTGAACAGAGCCGCCGCCATCAGAGAACGACGCAGTGTTCGCGTCGCAGACGCACCACGAGATCACGATGTACTACCCGATGCGCGCCGTGCGCACGCACCGTTACAAGCTGCTGCACAACCTCAACTACGGCATGCCCTTCCCCATCGACCAGGACCTCTACGTGTCTCCGACTTTCCAGGTATACGGGAGCTTTCAGAAAATATAAATTATTTATTCGAGGAAACACAAAATAAAAGTACATTATAACAAAGTAAAATTAATAGGTATAATGCCTGTGTTGCGGATATAAATTGACCTATAAATTTATTACATTTATTTGTATAATTCTATGTTTGACATGTGTTTTATAACATTAAATGAATTTAATTTGTTAAAAAAATATAACAAAAATAAAACGTAATCCAAAAATGTGTCACGAAACTATAAAAATAGTGTACCCAATTCGCGTAAGTTGTTAATAATTCACTGTCAGTTTTGTGACGATAATTATTTATTTCATTAATCTTTATTGCACATAACCAGTCATCGGAATTCTGGTTGCATTTTGAGCTGTCATAGGGACTTTTCGTTTATCGACTACCGATTATACATATATATATATATATATATATATATCGATAAATACAGAATACAATGTAAAATAATTATGATTACAAGTAGAAGTAAACAACAGGCGGTCTTATCATAATTGGTACCATAATTGCATTGTCACCGAACTTACATAACTGTGCTAAATTTCATCTCAATCGGTTGAGTCCTCAACTCGAGATGAGCTAAGAAAATCAGTAAGATTTGACCTGACAAACATGCATTGAAAGTTAAATAAAAGCATGTAAAATAGCTTTAGAGCGACATACTTGATCGACTTGCATGTGATTTATATACAAATCTCGTACACGGCGAATTCGCCTCCATACAAAACTCGCTCACAAATCGCTGATATCAGCCTTAATTTGTATTTATCCTTACAGGATATTTTGAATCGCACGCGCAGCAAGCAGCAGCTGCCGTGGTACAAAACGCTGAAACAGTACTACTACCGCCCTCAGTGGGAGCTGTACGACATCCGAGCAGACCCCACCGAGTCCCACAATCTCCATGGTTAGTTACTTTAACACAGGGATTTGATCGCGGGACCTTCAGCTTCATAGGCAGGGTCACTACTTACTAGGCAATCATCGTACGAGCCAAACTACTATGGTACGGCCACGTATAGATATTGTCGTGCCTCTGCGCTTATGCTTGCCAACGTAGAAGGTATACAAAATATTAAAGCGCGCGGCGGCAAAAAGTCAGCATCATCAACTTTTTTTTTTACATTTATGGTCAAGATCATCGCTTCTTTTTTTCATAGATCGATTTGATCGTTTTTCTAGTGTTAGCTTTATTCATGTTGCAGGCAAGCCGGAGCTGGAAGCCACTGAGGAGACCCTCCGTGAGCGACTGCAACAATGGCAGCGTGCCACGCGCGACCCCTGGCTGTGCTCGCCCGACGCCGTGCTCGAGGACAGCGAACAATGCCGCAGTCTAGACAATACTTTAATGATATATTATCCACGCTAACCAGTTTTGACAATATTGTACTGTTACCTATAAGTAAAAATAAAACTTCGGAAAAATACAGAATTATAAAAAATACAGAAATGTTCTAGTATCGTTTGTTGCGTGACATATCATTACAGCGTGACTGTGCTAAGCAACGAGACTTGTGCACGTGTTAAAGCATAATATCATTGATAACATGTTCATTGTTCATGCTAGTCTTTCCGGTGGATTTTTATGTATTATATTTTAGACTTACTTATCGAACTTCCTTCGTGTAACTCTTCATTTAGGTATAGTCAAGATCAAATATATGAATGTGTTAAAAATGCTAAAATATGTATAGTTGTACTTTGTCCTTTATTTCCTTAATATCAAAGTCCATGTATACATATTATAGCACTTTGGCCGTGTCTCTATCTTTGCCCTTGACTGTGGGTACCTACTTTGCAATTTTAAGACTAGCCTAAGATGGTCAGGTTTTTATCATTTGTCACAATATCTGTCACGCTCCAACAAGTATGTAAGCGCGAAAGTGACGGAGAGCGCGATAGACGATAAAATGGCAACCAGGGTTCGGACAAGTCATCGCAGAAACTGATATGGACATGGGACAAGACTATTGGCAGAGTGCAAAGCGGGTGGAGGGGGTAGCCTAAACGATTACAGCGCTCGCTACGGCTAAAATTGGCATTTTTGTCGCTGACTTGAGCTGTCAAATCCATATTGCAGTAAACATTTTTAATATTATTGGCAATAATGTTACTAACTACCATTGTCCAAAATTGTGTAATATAGTAAAATAACACAAGATTTCATTAATATTTTTCACAATATTTACTTACTTCTTGTTTGACAGCGGTGACAATATTGTCCATAATGGCCGCCTGTTACGTGGCGCTGTCGTCGCGCTCGGTCCCAATTATAGAGTCGCGACTTAAGATTGTTATTATCTAAAGCTGATATATTACTATCGTAATTTATAATTTAACATTTGACCTTTTTAGTCCGATTTATGATGAAACATATCAACAACTTGATTTTTGACGATTGATGGGAAGATGTCGTAGAAGTGTTTCGACAGTTTCGAGTAAAAGGTTCTAAAGTACAACAACTGGTATAATAACCGGCAACGTACTTGTGACTCCTCTGGTGTTGCGAGTGTCCATGGGCGGCGGTAGTTGCTTACCATCAGGCAATCCGTCTGCTCGTTTGCCTCCTATATCATAAAAAAAAAAAAAAAAAAACTGTTTACTTTTTTTTATGTCTAACACAAATGATTAAATAACACATCGGTTTGTTCCAAACAATGCAGAAATTAATGCCTCCGTATGTGCAATGCATTAAAAAAAAATTTAAAATTATTTTAACACAAACAAAACAATGTTAAACCTTTACACACGTATGATGAATTCTGGGTTGCAGTAATGTCATTGAAAATTATAATTAAATAATATTGTACATAATGCGATTCTATTGATCTTGTTCTATAGCCGTCTTGCGATTGTTTTGCGATGACTTGTCCGAACCCTGATGGCAACCATGCTATCCGTTCAGGTCTTGTTTGTGATTTACATTTTTATTTATTTAGGTAGGATAGGAAAATTACCAATACTATTAAGAAACAATGTGTTCGAAACACATTGCCAGTGTTTCCTCAAAAATACTCAAATTATTTAATACTCAATCTTTGTATACTTTATACGTGTATTTACCTATATGATAAGACGTAACGGATAATTAAAGAAAAAATACAAAATTGTTGATGTCTAAATATATTCATTACTACTCATAAGATCTTATTACTTTTTTTGTTAGATATATTTCTAATGAGGACAGAAAAGGTATATATCATTTGTGTCCCTCGGGCAAGATAAGGTCCATAAAAAAGTATGTACTCAAATTGTTGTCAGTATTACATATTATATAACTCGCATAACTAAAATTCCCTAAAACCTAAGTTATGGGGCCCATCTGTGATGAATTTATCAAAGTAGAGTAATATGGTGCCGCGAATATGCCTCAAACAGATGAATCTCTTTCTTCCTACTCTTGGATATATTCAGACCATTTCATGAATGTCGTTAAATATTTTATATAAGTAAATAAAAATACAATTGTAACAATTATTCGTTTTTTATTAGAGCAGTTACAAGAACTATTTTCACATCAACACTTCTACGGAAAAATCATACATAATTTTCTGTCCATCTCACTATGCAGTGTCTGCAGACTTTTTATAAAATGATAGCTTAGTTCATGATGGTTATTGGAGACAATACAACAATTATAATTAGTGGTAACTTTAACAAACAACAAAAAAAAAAAAACTACAAATACTAAGCAGATGTTTTGAAATAAAGGGGGGATATGCCATGACCTGTCGGTAAACCACCTGGCTGGTATCCCGAAGTCAGAACTTCGAGTCTGAAGCCCAAATGACCAGGTTGAGTCACGCACAACCCAAGACAAGTTTTAAAAAAAAACCCTTGTTTCAAAACACTGTGGTACAGTTACCAAATACAAAATTATTAGATATTAAACCTATCTCATTTTAAAGATATATAATGGTGCCTCTATTCGGCACTATATAATAATACACTATATGATGTAAGATATCTTTCATTTCTCTTACCTAGTTGCATCGTTATTGCACAAAAGTACAGTAATCCATACCAACTGAATAATATTTTTAATTCCTCATCCTTCCCCTTCCTCATCCTTCTTTTATTTTTAATTTATGTAGTTTTCAAACATGTGCCTGGTTTGGTTGCTATGTGCAAGCAAGACATACATAGTAATGTACACTGATCATATGCAATCTGCATGCCATAGTTTCAGGCTGAATTTGTGACAGTTTCCCATTAAAAATGGCACAATTTATTTAATAGCTACATGTTATTAAATTTACTAACCATTATTTTGAGGTTAACCCTGCCAGGTAAAACCTCAAAATAATATATATATATTTTTTTTATGATAAATGTGGCAAACGAGCAGACGGATTGCCTGATGGTAAGCAATTACCGTCGCCCATAGGCACTCGCAACACCAAGGGAGTCACCAGGGAGTCAGCAGTCAGAGCTCTGGGAACCTTACTCACCATCAACACAACACAACATAACTGAAAGGTAGCAGTGCTATTATGGCTGTGGTCTTCTGTAAGGAGGAGGTACTTCCCCAGTTGGGCTGCCCCAGATTCAAGCGTGATGGTACTTTGCTGTGCCCTACCTCTCATTGTTGGACGTAGTTTAAGGACATACCCGGGTCCAAATTATATTATTTTTATTCACACTAACAACAAAGGGTAGTCAATATTACTGTTCGTATTTAAATATGCTTTTCTATCTTAATTACTAAATTGTGGCTACAGGTTTCTTATGAACTTCATCCGGGTTAGGTCCCAGTTAGTAATCCTCATAGAAATCATTAAGGCGGTTGACCCTCATTGCTAGCTGCTCATCTAAACCATGGATATGTTTTATCAATTTTTCATTCTTCAAGGCCTAAAAATAGCAACATTTGTTAGTTAATAATCTATTTCCTTCCTGTGTTGTATAAATTGTTGCTGACATAAAGCAGAGTTCACCTTAGAGCTTACACTATACAATATTGGACGTTATCTCTTTGGTACTTTCTCATAGTCTTTGGTTTGGTTATTCAAAGTAGTCAAATACTTCGGTACACCATACAAATTCTATGGTGTACCGAACTATATGAGTACTTTGGATGCTACCAACTATATGACGCTGACTGTACAATCAATGACTTGGTAAAAATAATTCTTCATCATCTCAGCCATAAGATGTCCACTGCTGAACATAGGCCTCCCCCTTGGATCTCCAAAATAATTCTTAATTATAGCAAATTGATTATAAATTTAAATATATGTGAAAAGGAAAAGTGTTCTAGCCCACTAGTGGTAGAGGCCAGAGAATATGAATGTAAAATAATTTTATTTATTCCTAGTTATTTGCTATAAATACCTATTAAGTACTGTTGATACGCCCCCCAGACCTTATTTCGTAAAATGGTTTGACTACTAAAATTAACTTACCAATTCGTTAATGCTGTCCAGCCTCTTGCTCCTCAAATACATGGTCTTCAGATATACCAGAACATAGACATACAACGCGACTGCTAACAGAATCACGGCAATCTTTAGCTTGCCAGACCAGAGGCCAAACATCTTTCCCTGAAAATCAATTGTAACGTAAGTATTACCTATCTGGTCAATAAGTGTTGAATTGAAATTGAGTTAAAGACAAGCTTACAGATTTCACGAGGACCTCCGGGACCTCTGGCGACAGCAGAGACATTCAGACAAAATTTTGAACAGTTAGAAATAAATTCCTTGCGCGGTTGCAACCAGCTAAAACAATGTTAGCAAAAGCGTAAAGCTTTTATTAAGGTCTTTAATTAATAATATTAGGCGTTTCTCTATTTTTACCATAAAATAATTCCCGAACAGCGTATCGTATATAGAAACTATTTAATTTACATTTATTTTATTTTGTTATCGTTTACAAGGTTCACATTCCATTTTGCTTTATTTCAGACAGTTACATAAAATATTAATAATTTAGAATTTACTGCATTCAGATAAGATTCATTATTACTTGTAAGTATTAGGAAAAGATAAATAAAAATAATAACATTTATTCCTTTGAGTATGAGTCAGTAAGTCAGTATCACCTTTTGACAATTTAGAGAAGTATTTCTCGAATAATGCATTTCTATCGCATCGCACTCTCGTCGTACGACATGTGGACTAATCACAACTATTCACAACTACAGATAGATAGCACGTGTTAATTGATTAAAAATGTTTTTGACGTAAAGGACTATGTAGACGTAGTATCATCCAGTTTGTGGGATTAGTTTCCAGGCCATAAATAAAAAAAAATATATGACAAGACAATTGACAGTGACACAAACTAAATTGAGTTTATTTTATAGGTTATGTTATTGAAGTGATATAATATAAGGTACTTACTTTATTTTGTTTTACAATTATAAGCTAATGTTAGTGTTAACAAACCATTGATTTACCTAGAAACATATCAGACAAGTCGGGACCTAGGATTTATGTTATAAATTACCTTCTCGTCTCTCATAACTTTTTGGTTTTAGGAAAATGGCATCAAATTACGCAAAATACAGTCAACTCATCAAACAATCGAGTAACTACGCACAGCGGATGAAGCGGCTATCCAACCGGATCTTCGGCGAGGTGGCTATACCCACGAATGCCAAATCCATGAAGGTGGTAAAGATGTTTTCTGCCAAGCCCGTGCACACGAACGAAGAGATCATCCACTACTATCCACGGCACGTGGAGACGCACTCGCTGGTGTTGCGGCTGCGTGAGTACGGACTGTTCCGGGACGAGCACCAGGACTTCAAGGAGGAGATGAAGAGGCTGCGGGAATTGCGTGGGAAGGTTAAGGTGTGGCGCCGGTACACCGACAAAGAGAAGACAGAGTGAATGTTATGTTAACCTTTTGCCAAAGACCTGTAATGTTGACGAAAAGCTGTGTTCGGATGCCAGTCATACTTGTAGGCCTTAACACATCACTTTCCATGTGCTCCAATGTTGGACTTTAAGCTTTTTTCAGGAACCTATGCTTCCACTATGTGCTCACAGTTCGAATTGTGACTGCCAGATTTTTTTGTGTGGGGACATAATATGTTTCAGTGTCATAATTGTGTGGGCCATGTCTTGGACACAGTTTTTTGTCAAGAGGCAATCAAAGTGGTAAAGTAGATAAAGATGGCTGCCAAAATGGTCCCAACCTAGGATGATATAAGGATTGCAGGTTCTCAGCATATGCGTGGATAATATATCAGCAATGGGTGATAGTGCAATAAACCAAGAAATTCAATGACATACAGTTCCTATGTCCAATTTCAATTTCAATTTTCAATTTTTTATTCAAGTAGGCCTAGCAACAAGCACTTTCGAATAGTCAAATACAAATATAATCTTAATCGAATAATTAATTCATTAATTAATTAATACAGAGCAATTCATTGGTAAAATTATTACAATATAATATTTATAAATATCAATAATAATGTCACAATAGTATCAAAAATAAAATAAAAAATATTTTAAACATTAAACATCTTGTATATGAATACTAGTCTAGAACTGTCTAGAATAAAATCTAAATGTCAAAAGTTAACACATAAGGACAGTCATTATAATTCAATTTTGTTCCCACGGTGTATTATCATTCATGTAGTCATGTGTGCTATAATAAGCTTTAGAAATAAGTTGTTTCTTAACATAATTCTTGAATTTATTAAGTGACAATTCAGTTACTTTCATTGGTAGCTTATTATAAAACCTTACACAATTACCCATAAATGATTTTTTAATTTTATGGAGCCGGGTGAAGGGTACTGCGAGTTTATGCTTATTTCTAGTATTTATATTGTGAATATCACAATTCTTTCTAAAATTAACAATATTTTTATGTACATACACAATATTCTCATATATATACTGGCAATGCACTGTCATTATATTAATATCCTTAAACTTATCTCTAAGTGAGGCTCTATACTTCATCTTATATATCCCTCGAATAGCCCTCTTCTGCAGAACAAAAATTGTATCGATTTCTGAAGCACTGCCCCATAGCAAAATACCATAGGACATAATACTATGGAAATAACTGAAATATACTAAACGAGCTGTTTTACGTCTGTTAACTGACGGATCTTGCTTACGGCAAAAGCTGCAGAACTCAGTCTATTCGAAGATAACCAATATGGGGACCCCATTGGAGTTTTAAATCTAATGTAATACCAAGAAAAACTGTGCTATTAACTAGTTCCAATTCCTCGCCTTTCACAATGACACTTGCTAGCTCATTCTTTACATTACTGGTTACGAATTTAATGCACTTTGTCTTATTTTCATTTAATAGCAAATTATTAACATTGAACCAATCAACTACTTTCGAAATAGCATTGTTTACATCATTGTAAGCACGTTGCTGTCGTTTGAATTTAAATACAAGCGAGGTGTCATCTGCAAACAATACTATATCATGGTGCGTATCAGTGAGGTATGGCAAGTCATTTATGTAGACAAGGAAGAGGAACGGTCCCAATATTGATCCCTGCGGCACACCCATTGACACCAATGACCCCGGCGAGCGCTGTCCATTCACGTCAACCTTTTGTATTCTACCTTGTAAGTAAGACTTAAGTAAATCCAGTGCCGATCCTTTGACCCCATAGTAGTACAGTTTCCTGATCAATGTTTCATGACAGACACAATCAAAGGCCTTGGAAAGGTCACAAAAATACCTAAAGCATCCCATGACTCTTCCCAGGCATCAAAAATATGTTTGATCAGCTCAACCCCAGCGTCAGTAGTCGAGCGACCCGCGTAAATCCAAAGTGCTTGTTGTGCATTGACTTGTTAGCCTTGACGTGTCTTACTAATTGGCTCAAACCTAGTTTTTCACATATTTTGCTGAAAGTCGGTAGTACTGATATTGGCCTATAATTAGTGGGGTCAGAAGTACTACCCGATTTAAATAAAGGAGTTATTTTACTACATTTCATTAGATCAGGAAACTCACCACAATCGACACTATTATTAAATACAACTACCAAGTCGGGCGCTATTATTTCTATAAGGGATTTGACAGCGTGGACAGAGACTCCCCAGAGGTCACAAGTTTTTACATTAATTGATTTAAACGCCTTTACTACATCTATGGTACTAACATGCTCAAATATAAATTCAGTGTTACATTTTGGGGCGTTATCTTTTAACAGGGTAACGGCTAACAAGGGCGATGAATTTAAATGCTTGGTTGTGGATACTGGTATATCAGTAAAAAACTTTTCAAATTCTGTGGCTACTTCTAAATTGGAATCAATATTTCTGCCATTAATTTTTAATTTAAATTCATTCATTCTGTGTTTTGATCGACCAGTCTCCATATTAATTACATTCCATGTGGCTTTGACAATATCGTTGCTACTTTTTATTTTCTGGCTTAAATAATTACGCTTAGCTATTTGACAATCTATTTTAAATTTCTTCGAGCTTTGTTTGACATAATCTTTAAATTCATCACTCGTATTGAACCGCCTTTCCTCATACAAATTATACAGTGCTTGTCTACGACTATGCAACTCTGCAGTAGCCCACTCACTGAAAACTGGTGCACCGCTAACCATGACCGATTTAGAGGTGAAAATTGCGTTAAAGTGTTTCATAAAAGTGTGGAAAAATGAATTGTACATGTCGTTAGGGCTCATGTCGGGAGACAAAAGGGGTGGAGCCTGAACGAGACTTTGTTTCATTTTTGCCACACGGTCCACGGTTACCGGCACAAAAGTTCTCTTTTTCTCAAGGTATTTTCCTCAATGCCTCAAATACAAATAGTTGGCCTAAGTGATCTGATTCTAATTTCCCAATTACACTTTTGGACAAAGGAAAAATATCTGTGAAAATATTATCTATACATGTGGCGCTAGTAGCAGTAACTCTAGTAGGCTCCATAAACACGTGGCTAAGATTAAAGGATTTAAAAAGATTCACTAATCTAATACTTAGTGTTGTATTCTCCAAAATGTTTACATTAAAGTCGCCGCAAATAAGTATTTTTTTACTGGAACTAGAAACTATCTTTAAAAGCATTGATTCCATTACACTTTCAAAAACTTCAAAATTACTTAAAGGCGGTCTATACACACAAACGACAATGAATTGCTCTAATTCTACTGCACTTAGTTCTACGGTCCGTTCAACAGACAAGGCTACCAGGTCTTTACGTTCCTTAAATTTAAATTGTTTATTTAAAATAATGAGTGACCCACCATGTATGGAACTAAGTCTGGTGAACGAACTACCCACCTGGTGATTATTAAATTGGGGCATAAGTTCATTTTTCTTTAACCAATGTTCAGATACACATAAAATGTCAATATTACAGTCATTCAAAAGAGTTCAATGGATAAGTCTTTCCCTCTAATACACTGAATATTTTGATGCACCAGGTGGATTTGTTTAACATGTTTGCCACCTTTTATATTAAACTTATTACATACTAAATTGCCAGAGAAGGGGCACTCCTTTGTCGTTACATCTAGTTTAAATTATTGGTTATAATTGGAACCAATTCCAAGTCAACATTGGGCTGCTCAATAGGAGCAGAACTATGTGCCAAATTCTTGGCACAAATGTCTAATAAATAGGATAGCGACATTGCTATTTGTCTCTTATAGTAATTAGAAAGGTAAAATTTACCTTTAGTCAAAAACAATGTTGGCATGTAATGTTTCCTAACATAGTTGTTAGTGTCAATTAAACTAAACTTACTACTATATGCACAAAAATTATATAGGGATTTATTCAAATGGTATCTAATATCATTTTCTGTTTCTGTCAATTGGCTACAATAAGGCAATGTAAACATAATTATTTCTTTCACTGTAAGTAAATTTAATTTTTCAAATATTTTCATCATATTATTTTTGTTCACATTACCCCTGTTTCCAACAAGAATAAGCAATGTTGTCATCGAGTTAATACTACTACTTCCATTGTTTGAATTACAAACTATACCGGGTGTGGCCTGTAATAGGAGCAAAAATTTTAGTACGTAACAACATTTGTTCTACAACTTTAAATAATTGGGTAATTTATTACTTGTGATTTTTTCGAACAAACTAAATAGTATTTTCAATGAACAGCATCCAATAGTCTAGTTGACGTTTACTGTCAGCCTACAAACTTCATAGTTTTCGCAATACATTGCTTGCTTGGAAAACCTTTTTTTATTAATATTTACTAAACTATTAGTTATTTTCAAAAGTTGTAGAACAAATGTTGTTACGTTCGCGGTGTAGAAGCGATCCCTATAATTTTTGCTCCTTGCTCGTTTGTGGTGTAGAAATGATGCCTAAAGTTAATGCTCCTATTACAGGCCACACCCGGTATACTGATGTTTGTAGTTACTTGGTATTTAACTATTGCCGATGATATACAACCAAGATCTATTGCGCCTGTGAAACACTAGATGACACTAGTACCTTAGCCAGCAATATATTGATCAATAAATTGATAGGAACAATATATTGTGTGTCCCAACCACAAACTTATATGATTCTTGCTATATGACTAACAAGTGCACCATGTTTGGCAGTTATTAGTGCTATTAGCTAGAAAAAGGTAATTGTAACATTTGTTCATTAGCAATACATTTACTAGTTTATCTGTTAAAGATGGTCTCATTGATTTTGCAACCAAGGATTGTAAGGTTGCATCTGTAGTGCAGACTTAGTTGTAACTTTTAAATGCATATTTATATTGTAAATAAAAATCTTCCATTTAGAAAAGTGTTTACAATATTGAACATACCAAATCACATCAAGTTAGAAAACAGTTAAATACAACTCTACTTTACCAATTAAAGAAATTTTGTAATATAAGTACTAGTTTTCACTGACTATAAAAAATGTCACAAGACTATGGGATATAAAAAAGCACCTACCTCAAATATCGCGATAGGATATTTTTGAAAGAAGACTAAGTTATTTTTAAAGTTAGTACTTTTCATTCAAAGATATTCTAAAAAGTGCATCCCTCTCCTGGGAATGAAATGGAATAGGAATGTGAAAATAATCATCCCCATTTTTATGATGCCAATCAAAAGGATGAACTTAAAAAAGTAATACAGAGTATTTTAATAGAAAGGAAAAACGTAAAATTAAACATTTTAATGTCATCAAACAATACATGAAACTTACAAGCAAGTAATTTTTAGAATACTTTGAATGCTGTATTACTAACTTTTACAAATAACATTAAGTCTTCTTTCAGCAACATATCCCATCTACAAAATTTTAGGTATATTCCCTCGATGCCCCGTATTGGGACACCCAGTATATTTACATATACTGGGTGTCCGTGATAGCTACCAACGATTAACCAAAATTATAAAAATAAAACATCAGAAAAAATAGCCATCATTTATTTGATTACAAAATGTTTCGTCAGGAAATAAATTGCTGCACAAAATACTTCAACAAGAGCGCTGACGCGCCGCCGTCTGCGCAACTACACGAGCGACACTGACAACAATATCCATTAGAATGAGGCAGTAATATACGAATTGGTCACATAACATGGCATTAAAAATAACTTGTTTTCATTAATGTGCAAGAGCTATATTTAAAATATGTTCGACAACTAAAGGTGTCTCGTAAGCTTTGAGACCAAGATTCCCATAATCGTCGACCACATATATATAGCTGTAAAAGTATGGCTCGTATAGAACAAGAATATTTACACATATACACCATAATTACATGTGCAATCATCAAAACACTCCTTTGGGTGAATCTAAGATTTTGTCTGTGGGCAAACTCAACCCCGTTTCACTATTCAAAGTTCAAACTTCAGGATAACTAGACGGTGTTAAGGCGCAGGCACAAATCTTAACGATTCAATAGTGTTACGATAAATTCATATATTTTGTCGGTTAATTAAATAAAATAGTTGGTGATATAGAATATAAAACAACATAAAGAGAAGGCGACGCGCCACGCTGCAAGCGATGTGGATTGCTGCGTGAGGACGGCTGGACTCCGAGTGTTCCATACTTACAATTTTAATTACAACTACACAAAAAAATAGCACGGAACGATTTATCTCTCGCTTGCTCGCTTGTGACAGCTAGGCCTGGCAACACCGGAATTTTTTATATGGAAAATACCAGGATTCCAAAAAATGTGTGTTGCAAGCCCTAGTGACAACACGACAGGACAAGAGGGAAAATTATACCGATGTGCTATTTATATAAAGCTGTTTATAGGACATAAACTACGATTTAGTAGCGCAGTCCTAACGATGTTTGTGCATTTTAAGAAATAATTGTTGACATAAAGTATGGTCATAGATCAAGAAAAATTTTATAAACAGATCAATTATGTAACTAGCTTGCGTGGAGGGTTTTCTGTATTAATACTTATCCCCTTATATTTAAGGCGAATGTAAAATTCTAAACTTAAAAATTCATAGGCAATTTTGACATAACTATAGATACCCCTTAAACTTACTTGCTCTGCGTTATCACTTAGACTGTGACGCCAGAGGTCAAGTATCAAAATTCTTTCTGCTCCACGACCGTACTTTAGTGAGTGCCTATACAAGGTTTCAACGCGTGCAATTGCACTAGAAGTTACACTAGGAGTCCAGCGGCGACCGAGCGAGCTGGCAACGCCCCGCTACAAGCGAAGCACAGTAGAAAACTCGCCAGAATATACAATTGTATTCAATAGTTACTCTATTATCACATCTCTGGAAAAATGAAAATGTCTGCCCGTTAGGCAGTCGGTGCGCGCGGCGGCCGGCCGGCTGAGAAAACATTCGTGTTTCAAATTGTAAATTATACAAATACATCATACAACTAAACAATAATAAAAAAAAAAACATCACGGCGATTATAAACAAAATAATAATAATTAGGTTGCAATACATTTCGTATAAAACGAGAGATGCAACTACACGATAAAAAATACACGAAATTAGGTAATGGCATAGCCGCTTAGGTCTTTTTAAATCACCTTACATTAGACTACATTTAACACATCAAAAATCTTTTTAATAGACCGTGTTCCGTTTAGGCTTATAAAAAAAAATTAAACTTTTTTAATACACATTTGATGAAAACACCAACCGTAACCTACAACAGAGCGATACAATTCTTTGCGCGATATAAGTGCGACAAGTAAGACATCATGGCCGGACGCCGCGCGCGAGTGGGACAACGATACGTGACGATCCGTGCGGCGGACTTAAAGCTTACTCGTTATGAAAATAACTGTACATCTAGTTCAACCGCAGCTGCAGTATGCATTTAACGACTTTAATATTGCGACTGTCATTCTGTTCAAGATAAGATAAAACAAGTAATGTCAAGGTATAAGAGGTAAGGAGATGGGATGTTAACCAAATACAATGATTTAGGCTATGTGTACACTGGCGTTTTGGCGCGGCGGTTTCTCGGCGATTCCGTCCAAAATCAAACGCAGCGTTCGACTTTGTCGCCGCCGCGTTAAAGGCCAGTGTGAACGGAGCCATAAGGATATTCGGATTAAATTGTCGTACGAAGCGAATCGTTTTGATATAGGTAAACCAAAATGGAACTATTTATATTTACATAGGGTAAATCGCCAGTTACTGGCCACCTTTCAATAACTGGCCATCTTATACTTAAATGAATTCTGTTTATAGGTAAATAGAGTCCATTTTCAGTATATGGTGGCCAGTTATTGAAAGGTGGCCAGTAACTGGCGATTTACCCTATTTGGAACCAGATATAACTCTGGATTAGAAGAACCTAGGCAATTATTTAATATGGTACGTCAAAGTGAAAAATATGTTTACAGTTTTGCACCTTAATTCTTTGTAATAGTGTAAACATACAATCAGCATCAAATATATCGTAACAAGTAAATGATATACAAATAAAGATCTATTAAGATATATCTTCTTTACTTGTTACGCTGACTGTGCTTATAACACGTCTACTTATCTAGAGCAAATGTATTATTGATCTATCTATTCATGGTGTTTTTTATAACATAATATGGTACTGTAGTATCGTAATTATGTTCATATCAGTTAACTTCAAGGAACTTTCTAGAACCGCTCTTATATGACAAGACTTTACTTATTTATACACATGCGGTAAATATTATTTCTTACTATTAGCAAATGGTGTTATAGGATTTAATACGACCATAGTCGTAAAGTGCAGTTTGAAGAAATAAAAGTGAGAAAAAATACAATTGTTTTGTATTTTTGTGACACTTTTTTTATACAAGTGAATAAGTATCATCATCATTTCAGCCGAGACGCTTCTACTGTTGGCCATGGGCCTCCCCCAACGATCGCCAAAACGACCGGTCGTTCGCTGTTTGCCTCCAGCGGGTCCGCGACGTCGACCAGGTCGTCTGATTACTTTGTGGGAGGCCTTCTCACACCTCGTACTCGTGGTCGCCAGTCGAATAGTTTTGGCCTCATCAGTTGATTACTTTTCTAGCAATTTTGAGAGCTATATCGATATGATTTGAGTAAAAAAAAATATATCTGTTCGAACTGTCTCTCACTCCTTCCATTTGCAATATTCAAAAAGTAAGACACCTATTTGTTAGATCCGATTTTTTCAATATCAGAAAAGCTGTGCTTATTTGATTTTTTTTTAAAATAGTTATTAGATTATTTAATTGACAGTTGCAATATTATAGTGTTACGTCGTGGTCGTTGCAGAGTGTCAGCCTACCAAACTTATACTTACACACGCTTGCTTTGCTTACCCTACCGAGGCGTGTGCGATTCATAAGAATATATTAGGTTGCTTAATAAGGTACAATTAGGTTACCTAATAGAGACAACTTTGAGATCAGGCGACCTTGTTTACCGCCAACAATTGGAGCAGATACATGATAAAAGATCTAAAATTAAACTAAGGGCGACTAGTAAGTTTTCCTCTCTGGGAACGTCACATCGGTGGGTTTTTTATAACCTCGAGTGACATATACAAGAAAAATAAAATAATAATTAATTAGTAGTGTAAAAAAACAAGACACAATTTGTATTGTTTCAAAATTAAATGAAACTAAACAAATGCAACTTTGTTCCGATTTGAATAAACTTAAATTTCAGTTTTTTTTATTCCGAAAAAAAAAGGTACAGCCAGCAGCAAAAGTAATTAAGCGGGCGAGTTGTTCAAAACGAGCAAGACACGACTTTATTGTTAAGAGAATAAGAGCGTGCCAAGATCATTATCAACACCTGGCCCGATTAGAAACTTCTGCTGCTGACTGTGTTAGTAACTATTTGGTGGATGGCCCAAGAGGAAAAACTAATCTATAATAGTAAACTAGTTTATAGCAGGTTTTTAACTGAATGTAACAGTGGCATTTAGTTAGTAGGAACCAAAGTAGTCAAATACATCCTCCTGACGAAGTATTCACTCCTAAGTTGCAAAGTTTGCCAGCGTAATTTTCACTCTGTCATATTGACATAGAGTCGTAATTTAATTGGGGCTTTTGTACTTTATGTAGGACACCAGTCTTCACGTGGAGATTTACATTGTCTTTTACTATTGACGTATGAATGTGTTATGATTTCGTCACTTTGACAGCTACTAACTATATATTGCTGACTGTAATCACCATCAAATCCTGCTGTAAAACTAGAGACGATTTTAAACTACATGTGTGTTGCTTAACTTCAAACTCAGGTAACTCCATTTTGCTCTAAGGTTGATTATCTTTTGGATTGTTATATATTTTTTTAGATAATCAACCTTAAAGCAGAATGGATTTACCCGAGTTTCAAGTTAAGCGACACATGTGTACCCTCATTAGGTAAATTATGTTTTGTCTTTATCTGTCACTTTAACAAATGTGTTTGTATGATACAGACAAAACATAATTAGGTTTGAGACGTGAGTAAGCAGATGGATCTTTTAATACCACTCTAATACTCTAATGAATCGCACATGCCTTTCTAACATACTTATTCTAACCATCTGTCAGACGATGCCTTTTCTGATCTAAAAGCCTCAATTTTTTTTTAAAGATCTGATAAAAAAAAGCATTCGTCTGTCCAATTACAATGCTCCGATCGATTATATAAATTAAATAATTTATTTAATACAATACATACAATTAAAGGACATATATGTATATTATACGCTTTTTCAAGGTGTAAAAGTAACATGTATATGCCCTTAACTGTACATTAAGAAAACATTCTACTCACGTATGTACAGTCGACGTCAAAGTATGTTTACACTTTTGGACCTCGTTACAAAGGAGTAAGAAGAAAAGTGTAAACATATCTTAGCCGTCGACTGTACACACAGCAACACTCTTAACTGTACATCGGTGGACTTTATGCCTTATATAATAAGGTCTACCAATGTATAGCTAGGAGTGTTGTTGACTGTACCATGGAGTGGCTTACAAAGAAAACTTATCAGAAATTATCCTAGTTCTAAATAAAGGCGTACAGGCGACAGGGGGAAAAGATATCGATACGTTGAAATTATACCTTACGGACCTAGTATTACAGTCTAGCGTACCGACATCATTAAAAATCACTCGGCGACCGGAGCAGAGTAACTGAATCTTAACTTATTTCACTAATCTGAATCCATCCTAATCTTCCTACAAACCGAACACTCTTCTTGTAAAACTCATTAACGCATAGCAAGTATGCTTTATGTGTTAAGCCACAGATTTCAGACACTTTACGATGCGTTTGCAAAGAGCATGAGATAACATACGACATACATGCCCCGTCTCGTTGAGGTGATCTGTGTTTCAAGTTTAACCTCTGGGTAAATAACACTGGAGAGGTAGTTGTAAGCTTGTGTGCTTAAGTTGTCTTTGTCACCCATCAGATCAGGTAAGTGTCTATGCGGATTGGGCTCTTCAAAAAAATAACTTGAATGAAACTTTTTGCTTATCGTCTTTTTTATATAGGGTATTTCATAAACGCCTTTAAAGTTTTTTTTTTAAATATGGCTTCCATCAATGATGGTTGCCAATGTAATAGTGATTGTAGATAATATTGAAATCAGTAGAACATTATTACAAGTTTGCTTTTACAGCATACTAGTGTACGGTAAGTAGGCCTTGCGTTTTATAAAGTGGCTGGACTTTACAGAAAGACACGGAGCGCCCACGGCCCTGGGACTGCCGGGCGTCATATTGTGATGAAACCCGTTTTGAGATCAATTCTTTTTTAGCTGCACTATTTTAAGTTATCAATATTATACACGAAACAATATTAATGAATTAAAAACAAAAATATATTCTCAAGACCACTTAGCTTGGCTGTTATTAAACCAATGAGGCGTCTTTCTTTTCTCGTATCTGTGAAATTATGTCATTTGCAGTGATTTTTATTTACATTCTTTAAAAACGCTTATGAAATACAGGTTTTACCGTTCTCACGGTACTAAAGTATTTCCATATTAAGTTGAATTAAGGCTCCTTTTAGTGTTATTAAATGAATTTTGATAATACGTTAGAAACGACGACAAATATAACATAGCATATCTCTCCGACAATTTGTGTATATTATTTTATGTCCTTTAGTTTCAATGTTATAATAATTAAGAGAATCCGCACAGGGGTTCCTAAATTTTATAATTGCGATTGTTTTACATGTTTTTCGAGGCCCTTTGTAAATGTAAGTTCATAGGTAAGTGACACCCCTGAAATGACGGGCAACGTACAGTATCCCCAGACAGTATGTCCTAGTGGGACATCTCTACACACTTCATCAACATTCGAATTATGTAAGGTGAATTATACACATACATTTTTATGATCTCATTACATTACCTAACGCCAATACCTTGGATATTTTATGCCATATTTAATTAATTTTCCTACGCCCGATTATTTTTATTTAGAATCTTAGCCCCATACACATAAAGGCTAAATTCGCGTCACACGAAATGCTACTACGCTTAGTGCATTTTGTACACAAGATGCGATACTAGTAAAATAAACGTTGCATCTTTTTCTTCGCATATAAAATAGAAAGAGATGCTGTATATTTAAAAAAATAACACAAGGCTAAGTGCCTTTATGTGTAATGGATTCGAGCGATTGTAATACGAGCACTTCACTCGGTCAAACTAAAGTCTTGCTCTTTCACATGTAAAACGAAAGAGTCATCGATATTTACATAGAATAGTGAAGTGGTAGCGCGTCAGATAGTGAAGTTACCAAATGGTTTACTTTGGAGTCAGGAGCGGGTGACGGGCCGAGCCGTCGAGCCGTCGAGCCGGCCGAGTCGGCCGAGTCGGGTCGGTCGGGGCTCGACTAGGCCACTCTACGTGTAGTCGTTGAAGTCGTCCATGGCGACCCTGCGCGCGGTGTCTCCTGCAAAAATATATTCTTAACTATAGTCAAGCGCATATAGTAAAGAAACTTTATAGTGGTATCGATTCAATTATTTTATTAGGCAAGATGGAGGAAATAAGATGAAATGATGAATGAATGAATGATGATGATGATAGCAAAAACAGACCAG
This sequence comes from Grapholita molesta, assembly GCA_022674325.2. NCBI lineage: Eukaryota > Metazoa > Arthropoda > Insecta > Lepidoptera > Tortricidae > Grapholita > Grapholita molesta. The sequence goes on from CP053127.2 coordinate 3,161,353, forward strand.
GGGTCTATTGCAATACAACTTGTAACTCGTAATATTAGCGGAAGTCTCTTTCCAATTCCTTTTATTAGAAAGAGAGTTCCGCTAGTATAGTCAAGCGCATATAGTAAAGAAACTTTATAGTGGTATCGATTCAATTATTTTATTAGGCAAGATGGAGGAAATAAGATGAAATAGATGATAGCAAAAACAGACCAGGGGTCTATTGCAATACAACTTGTAACTCGTAATATTAGCGGAAGTCTCTTTCCAATTCCTTTTATTAGAAAGAGAGTTCCGCTAGTATAATTACTTGTAAATTGTTATGCAATAGGCCCCAGGTCACTTTTTCTTAAATATATGTCATTTATTTCAACTCGTAATTAATTTATTAGTGTTATTTGTTGTACTTCAATTATCAATGTAAATAAAAGTCCATACTAATATTATATATGCGAAAGTAACTTTCTATGTCTGTCTGTCTGTTAACTCTTCATGCTTAAATTGCTGAACCAATTGGAATGAAATTTGGTATGGTGAGAGTTTGAGCTACGAGAAAGGACATAGGATATTTTTTCTCCTGCAACCATACTTTTAAGACTGGCATGGCTGGCCAATGAGTTCGCGTGGAAAAGCTAGTATGTAATAAAAAATAATTAGATATGTTCTTAGTTGAACCGTAAAGTAATATTTGTGATTCTGAAATTGCAATTGTATATATTTTTTTAACAGATAATGTCTTAAGGCATTAAGTCCGTCTCTTATACATTTTATATATCTACACTAATATTATAAAGGGGAAAGTTTGAGTTAGCTGACACCCTGGATTAATACATAGGCTACGTTTTTCCGCTGGCAACACCGCGGGGTACAGCTAGTTTATGCAATAAAGTTTAAAATAAAGCAGTTTTGACGTCCAACAGTGGGGTCGGGCCCCAGCGTACCTTGCGGGGCGTAGGGCTTCGGCGCGCGGGCGGCCTGCGCGAGGCGCTCGTCCTCCACGCGGCGCCGCAGCCGCTTGATGTGCCGCAGCCGCTCCAGCGAGTTGCTGGCGTACGGCTGCGAGCCGCCGCCCATCGACAGCGACTGCGATATGTGCGACGCCAGCTGCGGACGACACAGATATTGGACAAGTTGTAATGTCTTCTTCAGCTGCTTATAGTACAGGAGTGGTACGAAAATTTGTAGGCGAGGGTCAAAATAATTCCCACAGAAGCAGAGTTTGTTTTTTTTAGTTCTTTGTATGCATCTATTTGACATACTAAAAATATAGAAAAATACATGTGTGCAAAATGTGAAAAAGATACACACAAAGAACTAAAAACACCAAACTCCGGTTCGGTGGCAATTATTTTGACCCCAAACGCTATATCTCCTCTACTATTAGTTGCAAAAGGATAACTACGTGGTACTAGAATAACTATAGCTCGGAAAGAACCGTTTTGTTCTTTAAAAACAGATAGCAAAGTTGCATTTTATTCACAAGAGTGCAAAGTAATTGTATACAAATTATTTATTTCTAATCAAGTGTTTTTTTATATTATCTGGTCGGATGTGCTTTTATTTAATGTTTTTGAATGATGAAATAATTTTACGATAGTAGATTGGAACCGGTGGTAGATTTTTTATAACGTTCATTAGTGCAGTGTATAGACAGCGTCAAATAGTTAATGGCAAGCAAAGTGGCCAAATATATCGATACAGATCTTTCTTTATATAACAATAAGGATGTGTTACGATACATTTGGCCATACTGACTGTAACTATATGATGCTCATTATAATGCGCCTAAAATAATAGTACATTACTGCAGAAGCCGTGAAGTAAGGGATTTAAGGACGAGATTGCGGTAGACGGATAAATTGAGTCCTTTAATCCCTGTTCAGGCCGAAGCCTGTATAGTGCTTTTCTCAAGCATTTCAAGAAAATAATAAAATTAAAATAACAACAAAGCAATCAAGTAAATTTTTGAATTGCCGCCTTTTTTATTTTTTATACAAAAAAAAAAAAACAAATTCGACAAAGCTATTCCTACACCTTTTTTAACTGCTTATAAAAATATAACTATCTATGGTTCATAGATTTCGTTTTTTTTAATGAATTGACATTGGAAATAGCTATTCCAGCACCATGTTTAACCGATTATTATAATACCAATTATGCTTTCAAAGAGATTGTAACTCGGATGTATGTATTTTTTCCTTCGTCAGTCTAATCTTAATTGGCAAATTTAAAAAGTTAGAGCTGCGGACAATAATGTGCTTTTCATACTAACTCCATACATTTATTCACGGCCTAGTCCATAAATGTACAACTTCTTGGCATCATTTCGTGCCATTAACGTATACATTTCGTAGTACGAGTATGTTTGATAAAAAAAATTTTTTTGTCAATTCTATGATATTATCCTAACACTTACCGCGCAATGTAGTGCTAACTGCCTAGCGAGCGGCGCCGCGCAGTGATCGGACACAACGTGCGCGCAGTGCTCCAGGTGCGGCAGGAACTTGGTGCGAATTCGTTCGTCCTTCGTCTTGATGTGGACGCGGTGTAGTCCATGCTCGCATGGCTCCACCACCACTATGCACAGGTTGAATTGTCCCTGCAACCAAGCTTTATGTCAACCAACATGTAGATACAAAATAAAAAAAAAAACAGGACTCATCTATTCAAATAGATGAGACTAATTATGAAATTAGGATTTATAGGGAAAGGGTCTAGCAGGCTAAGCTAACAAGATTGCAAGGGATTTGGTTGTAATTTGAGGTGCAGTAATGGCAGGTCCTAAGAACACTGTATGCACTGTATGCAGCCTTCGATCTTCTTTTGTTTTAGACTTATCCACGAAAATGTCAAAATTACAAGGTTATTTCAGCTAAACCAAGCAAGCGAGAGTAACTAGTAGTAAGTAGTAATAAAGTTCATCCCGTGGGACGTTATTAGGACATCTCGTTGTCCTAAAAATAGGCCCTTGGGCCTTACGAGGTTAAGTGCTTTCTCGTAGCTCAAACTCTCTCCATACCAAATGTCATCCCAATTGGTTGAGCGGTTTAAGCGTGTAGAGGTAGCAGGCAGACAGAGTTACTTTCGCATTTATAATATTTGGGCGGGGTGATAAGTCTGGTAAAATTATTAGTTAAGGTAATACGTTCACAAATTCAATGATGTCCACTTGTAGTCGAACCTTTTTGAGCCTAAATGGTATATTTTCAGCCAGTTCGCACGACTACTTTTTTTTTGGCAGCGAAGAAAAAAATACAATTGCTTTGATGTTTGCGAACATGGAGAAAAGTGAGTTTCGGGTTCTGATCAAACATTATTTTATTCGAAAAAAAACTATTACCGAAACAAAAAAAAGCCTAGAAAAATATTACGGGGACTCTGCTCCGTCGATTAAAATGATTCACAAGTGGTTTACTGAGTTTCTTTGTGGTCGTACAAGCACTAATGACGCCGACCGACCTGGACGGCCAGTTGAGGTCACTACACCAGAGATGATCAAGAAAATCCATGATATCGTATTGGATGACCGAAGAGTAAAAGTCAGAGAGATAGCTGATATTGTAAGCATTTCCGACGAACGGGTTCGTAATATCCTACACACTCATTTGGACATGAAAAAGCTATCCGCCCGTTGGGTGCCGCGATTGCTTACAGTGGATCAAAAGCGTACTAGAGTGACCATTTCACAAGAATGTTTGGCAAAGTTTAGGCGTAATAAAAAGGACTTCATCCGTCGTTTCATAACTGTAGACGAAACCTGGATCCATCATCATACACCAGAAACCAAGGCGCAGTCAAAACTATGGATTGCTTCAGGTGAACCTGCACCGAAGAAGGCCAAAGCAGTTTTATCGGCAAATAAAGTTATGGCAACCGTCTTCTGGGATGCGCGTGGTGTAATATACATTGATTACCTTCAAAAAGGCAAAACAATCAACGGCGAATATTGTGCCAATTTATTGCAACGATTTCATCAAGTTTTGATGGAAAAGAGACCCCATTTGGCGAAGAAGAAAATTCTTTTTCACCAAGACAACGCACGGGTGCACACTTGTGCAGTTGCTATGGCTAAGATCCACGAATTGCATTACGAATTGGTCCCGCACCCCCTTATTCTCCAGATTTAGCCCCCTGCGATTATTTTATTTTTCCTAACTTGAAGAAATGGCTCTGCGGAAAAAGATTTAGGTCCAATGAAGAAGTGATTGAAGAAACCAATGCTTATTTTGAAGGGTTGGAGCAATCGTATTATACGGAGGGAATAGAAAAGCTAGAAAAACGTTGGAATAAGTGCTTTGAGTTAGATGGAGACTACGTTGAAAAATAAATATAAACTTTGCCTATAACATAACAAATAGTTTATTTTTTACCAGACTTATCACTCCGCCCTCGTATAATGCATATTTTTACAGACATTCATTTTTGAACTTGGATGAAAAAAAAAAAAAAAGATTTTATTTTTTTGGTTCATTTTTGTGCCACTTCTCGCGGAGACACAACTATCAAAAAAATTAGTTGATAAGCCGCACTTGTCAACTAAGTAAATCATGGTGCGTCGTGTCAAGTCACCAGTTACTGGCCACCTTTCTATAACTGACTACAGTACATACTAAAATGAATTTCAGTTAGCAGAATCAACATTTGCTTAGTTTTTTTTTTTTTTTTTTATGATATAGGGGGCAAACGAGCAGACGGATTGCCTGGTCGTAAGCAACACCAGGGAAGTCACAAGCGCGTTGCCGGCCTGTAAGGAGGGGTTGGAGCTCTGGGAACCTTATCCATCAGGAATACAACACTACCTACCTGAAAGGTAGCAGTGCTATTATGGCTGTGGTCTTCTGTAAGGAGGAGGTACTTCCCCAGTTGGGCTGCTTCAGATTCAAGCGTGATGGTCATCGCTGTGCCCTACCTCTCATTGTTGGACGTAGTTTAAGGACATACCCGGGTCCGTCAGTTAGTGCTTGCCGCTATAAAAATATCGACAATCCTATTATCGATATGTACAAACTTTGGCCTAAGTAAGGTACGAGACTTGTAGCCTTCATAATGTTACTAATATATCGTCACTACTTTGAAAAAATATCGTATCTGACACAGATATTCTAAGTTGAAACGCAATAACTCTGTACTCGTCCCATACAAAGTTACGCCATTTCTCTTTTGAATGCCAGAATGAGTTATGAGGTTTTTTCAAAGTAGTGACGATATACTATACTTTTTTTACGACAGCCAAATAGATACCTATTCGAGAACAATAAAATGGTTTTTTGTACAATAACGTCGACCGATAATAAACTACAAAACACTGAAATTGTTTCCACAAAATTTATATGTGTCATTATCTAGGAAAAGGGACCTTATTGTCGATGGCACTTACGCCGAATAGTGTTGCGTTTGTATTGTATCGTCTTGAACAACGACATAAGCGCCATCGACAATAAGGTCCCTTTTCGTAGATAATGTCACATATATTTCGAACACAACACACGCCGAACATGCCACAGACAAGAGAAATAGAAAATAAACCGGTTCTCAATCAAGAAAAATATGATTGGGTTCAAGAATACTTAAATGTCGAATGTAAAAGTATATGTTAGGGCTCATTCAAAAATCATGTGATAGGTTTTGGGGGGGGGGGAGGGGGTCAAACAAATATCACGATTGATCACGATGGGGCAGGGGGGAGTCCGAGACCACATCACATGTACTTTCGTTTAGTTTTAGTAGTGCTGTTTTCGGTTTGATGTAACATAATTTCGTTGACGTTGAAAAGTTTCAAGTCAAAAACTCGAAAACTACACGTGAACTTCACCGGGCTTTAGCGTTAAGATCACCAAATATCACCAAGGGGGAGGGGGGGTATCAAAATAAGGCCAAAAACGATCACATGAGATGATCGCTTGAGTCTGGAGAAGCCCAACTGGGGAAGTACCTCCTCCTTACAGAAGACCACAGCCATAATAGCACTGCTGCCTTTCAGGTATGTAGTGTTGTGATCCTGATGGTGAGTAAGGTTCCCAGAGCTCCAACACCCTTTAAAGGTCGGCAACGCGCTTGTGGCTCCCTTGGTGTTGCGGGTGCCCATGGGCGACGGTATTTGCTTGCCATCGGGCAGTCCGTCTGCTCGTTTGCCACCTTTTGTCATAAAAAAAAAAAAAACATGATTTTTGAATGAGCCCTTACAAAGGGTGGTCACAAGTTACCTTGATGGTTTGTATTGGGAAGTCGCCGCCCGAGTCGTTGTAGACTATGGAGACATAGTCGTTGCCGATGTACTTCCGTTTCTCGTTGCACGTGGGGTCCGCGGCCGTCACCGGCATGGCCGTCGCCACGTGGAACAACACCTGGTGACAGTCCAGGAGTTAGGGTTACAGCGTGAATCGGAAACAACTCAACAGACGACATATAAATGACATAATAGATGATATTGTCTTCGGTTGCCACGATAATTACTCAAGAAATAAAACAAATAAAACGGATTAAATCGCGTATACTAATTTAAACTTCATCCCGACGTTTCGAACCCTTTAGCAGCGTTCATGGTCCACCACTTATGCGTTCACCAGTCCATCCGATGACCACGAACGCTGCTAAAGGGTTCGAAACGTCGGGATGAAGTTTAAATTAGTATACGCGATTTAATCCGTTTTAGTTGTTTTATTTCAAACATAGATGACATATACTTAAGAAGAAACGACGAGGGTCACCGGCGTTCAACACGGGATTTTAACCCGTATCTCCAGCTATCGCGGCTGACGCCTTAACTAATTGGGCCACCCGCACACAGCGGAACTCGTTGAAATTAATCAAGTATTTCGTTTTACCAGCTCTAAGGTGAAACACTACGTGTTTCCGCCTCCTATATGAATCCCTTTCGGGATTCTGATACAGCTAAAGATGGTGCTGCCATATATGAAACTAAGCACTATTTTTAATGTATATAGTAGTATTACTTCTTAAAAATCAAAGCGAATTAGAATATTTAATAAAAAATAATTTGATATATATTTTTAAATACAACGACGGTGGCAAACAACCATACGGCCCGCCTGATGGTCGTCAGTTACTGTAGCTTATGGACGCTTACAACTCCCGAGGATTCACATGCGCGTTGCCTACCCTTTATGAACCTCATACTGTAGTCCCTAGGGAAAACCTAGTCTTATAGTATTTAGTCTTAGTTGGATAAGCTCAGTTCAAAAAAAGTATACCAGGGGACCCTATCAGTGGTTTTAAACCTTAACCCTCATCATCATCATCATCATCATCATCATCATCATCATCATCATCAGCCTATCGCAGTCCACTGCTGGACATAAGCCTCCCCAATTTCACGCCATCGTGTTCGATCTTCGGCTGTTCGCATCCAGCTCCTGCCAGCCATCTTGCGCAAGTCGTCACTCCACCTAGTCTGAAGGCGCCCTACACTACGCTTGCCGAGACGCGGCCTCCACTCAAGAAGTCGTTTACCCAAACGGTTATCGATTCTACGGCTAATATGGCCAGCCCGCTGCCACTTCAACTTGCTAATACGGTGGGCTGTGTCGAAAGCTTAACCCTACGGAACCCTAAAGAGCTGACAAGATGGACGGACCTGCATGACGTCATCGTGCCACACGTACGTGTAGCGCCCGTCCTTGCCGCCCTGCTCCAGGTTGAGGAACAGCGCCTCCTGCTGCGCGCCCTCCAGGAGACCGGCGCCGCTGCCCACCAGCGGCACCAGCGTGCCCAGCTGCCCGAGGAACTCCGCGTATCTGATGATGCATCAAAAAACATCACATTAAAATATTAAACAGCAAATATATCAATACCAGCAAAATACGATTTGAAGCTAACATGATCATTCTCATTATAACTATTACTTAAAAGGGGGTAGTTACAATGTATTAGTATATTACGTCCCTAGGGCGGTAAAACAAAGAATGGCTCAGATCGCGGGTATTTGTGGTCCGAACCGGAGGTGAGGGCTATAAACAAGCGACCTGAGGCCTTCTTTATTACCGCTCGAGGTGCGTACATAGTTTTACGTCTTCATCTGGGTGTAATCTGAGATTTTCCGTCGTAAGTTAAACTAGTTTCAGTGTGACGTAAATTAGTTTGTGACGTAAAATTAATTTACGTTACAGTAGCGGGAAGCGAGATTTACCGCCCTAGGGCGCGACGGAATATCTCACTTTCACCCAGATGAAGACGTAAAACTATGTACGCACCACGGGTCTCACCTCCGGTTCGGACCACAAATATTCGCGATCTGAGCCATTCTTTGTTTTACCGTCCTGGGTACGTAATATATTATTTTTCATTTTTCCGATATTTCGGCACTGTTGCAAGCGCCATCCTCACGAAATAACTGAATTAATGAGAGTCGCATGTCGGCGCTCTATATTAAAATTTTGACGTAAGTTCCAATCTGCACAACTACATAGACCTTCCTTCAGTTAAGTTTTTCACATATGCACTTTTTTAATGTATGTTAAGTCAGTTTCTAGAGGGTAAATGAGTGCTCACCTTACGCTTCCATACTCATTCTTCAGTATCAACGTTTCATTATCTTGTTGGCCTGGTCCCACGTATAGCACCCCCACCTGAAGGCACACGGAAATATAGTTTTTTTTTTATATTACAGGACATTCCTACACATATTGACTGAGCCTCAAGAAGGCCTGTGTTGTGGGTACTCTGCCAACGATATATATAATATACAAATACTTAAATGCATATATAACACCCATGACTCAGGAACAAATATCTGTGCTCATCACACATATAAATGCCCTTACCCTTGAACCCAGGACCATCGGCTTCATAGGCAGTGTCACTACTCACTGGGCCAAATGTGTCGTCAAAGTTTTATTTCATTTTTTTATACAGCTACTGATATAGCTAGCGGTACTCGTATAGCACAATTGGTAGTGCACTGGGCTAGTGATCCAGTGGTCGTGGGTTCGAGTCCCGCTGAGAGTCAATTTTGTCTATTTTTCTTTCGATTTAAATAGCTACTGGTGATTTTGGTTTCCCAGACTATATTACTATTCTGTTATTCTTTCTTATTCCTTAAAAAAATACATAGCATTCTCTAAGACAACATGGGAGACGGCAACATTTATATATTTAAATCGAATATATGGATTTTATATCATTTAGAGCTTATTCCATAACAACTTGTATAGTTGGCAACAGAAGTTGCTAAGCGGGTGAGGTGTTTTCGGCACGCTCTTATTCTCTTAACAATAAAGTCATGTCAAGCTCATTGAGATCACCTCTCCTGCTTAGTAATTTCTGCTGCTGACTGTACTCGAGTTAGGGCAAGATTTTTTTTTGTTTGCTTGATAGGGTATAGTTACAGGTGTTATTTTACATTTGTCCTTCTTATTCAGTTGTCCACAAACAACATGCAAACAATACGATTATATCTATAATTAAGAAAACATAAATAAAGATGTATATACACTTAAAGTAAGAAATGTCCATGCCCATGTATAAGTTTAATGTAATCTTTATTTATTATTATTCGAGTGATTAATTATAATAAGAATACCACATTTTTGATTGCATTAAAAAAAATCATACATTTGTTAAATTACAGTATAATAAAACTTTTCAAGTGTTGCTTTGTGCTCCAGTGAAGCGGAATATATATCATCAGACTTTGGCCTTCTGTAATTGGTAATTCTTTAGTTTACGGACTATGCAGCCTATGGTCACCTTGTAGGTTTCGATGGGTGGTACTCGGTCCAGGTTCTTGATGGTGCGCTCATGCTGTACTCCGGACACCAGGAGTGGTCTTTCCGCGAGAGGGTTCTGCGTGCATGGCACTTCGCCTGTAGACAGATTAATTATTACTTTGACTAATTTAACAATAATATTATATAGGGATATAATAGTTATTTGTTATACAAGGGAGCAAAGTTAGTGTTTACCTTCTCGTGCTAATATTGAGACTTGAGCCAGCGAAAGATTCCAATATTGAAATACGAGCATAGCGAGTGGTTCAAAGAGTGGAATCTTGAGCATTGGGAGGGTGTCAAGGCACGAGAGGGGAACACACTCTGCTACCGAATGCAACACACAATTTTTCACCTCACTACCGGGAGGAAAACTTTAAAAATGTAATCGAAATCATTGATAACCGTCAATTATCATTCAAAAACATTATAAAAAAGAACATCCAACCAGCTAAGATAAAAAAAAAACCACTTCATTAGTTGTGAACACTTTGTATGAAATTACTTTGTGACACTCTTGTGAATAAAATGCAACTTTGCTGTTTGTTTTCAAAGAATAAAACAGTTCTTTCCGAGCTAGTGAGGTGAAAACAAATATACTGTGTGTAAGTTTGAGACGGGCGAATAATTAAACTAGACATAGGATTTGCCAGTATAATCATTAAACAAAAGGTTCTTTGATTAAACCTATTATACATTATGTAATTAATTTATGTAAAATTTCTGAGCAGTAATCTACTGCGAACATTACGCGATACAAGCTTTTCAAACGAACTGTCAATGAGTGTTTAACTCGAGTGTGTTGCATTACGTTACATTGCGGGGCGTTTTTTTTTATATGGATAATATTTTAATTGTACTTCTAATAAAGAGTTATCTAAATACATTTCTTACGTCGTATTCTACCCCCCGTTAAGAGATTCGCCCGTATTAGGCTTACACACTGTATTGCTTTGATGATCTCATGTTCAATAGGTGAAACAACTATTATCCGCTATTATTCTGCCCCATCAGCCAGAGGAAGAGTAACCCATTATCAGTGATCGGTTATTTGGATTAGACACGGGGTGAACGACCTCAGTCATTATGTTAGTATGGATATGCCCCGGGAATCCGGACTGTTCGGATGTTGTTAGAAAAGACAAAAAAATACAAGATTATTACACTTTAAAACATCTAAATAGCTGATAGACATGCGTAGTTACTCGACGTTCTTTTGTCCATCGAACAAATGAGCACAAGTATTCACAGTTACACCTCATTTGCTGCCACCAAAGCGGCACATTTTTGTCATTTGGATAAAAGTTCGGTGAGTAAGTTTGGACCCGGGTATGTCCTTAAACTACGTCCAACAATGAGAGGTAGGGCACAGCGTTGACCATCACGCTTGAATCTGGGGCAGCCCAACTGGGGAAGTACCTCCTCCTTACAGAAGACCACAGCCATAATAGCTTTGCCACCTTTCAGGTATGTAGTGTTGTGTTCCTGATGGTGAGTAAGGTTCCCAGAGCTCCAACCCCCCTTAAAGGCCGGCAACGCGCTTGTGACTCCCCTGGTGTTGCGAGTGCCCATGGGCGACGGTAATTGCTTAACACCAGGCAATCCGTCTGCTCGTTTGCCGCCTATTTCATAAAAAAAAAAAAAAGTAAACCCTTACAGACAATTTCTCGAACGATTTGTTCGGAAACTGTCGTATCTATATTAACTTTTCTACATGATACCCCGCGAGGGAGATTCCAAATAACCGATCACTACCCATTATAGAATCGACAGATAGCTACCACAAAAATATATCGTGATGGTTCATTTCTACGCTACTGTTTACAAAGAGGCAAACATTACGACCCAGAATACTAAGTGTCAAATGTAAACAGCATTGGATGGCGTACCTGGCACGAGCGGCGTGATGGGGTAGGTGCTCATCTTGTGGTACAGCTGCAGCAGCACGAAGGAGGGCGAGACGCCGCCGCCGGCGCCCGAGCCGGCGCTCGACGGCGCCGTCCGGCCCGACGACGTTGACGATTGGTCTCTGTTGAATACAGGTATCGGTGAATAGGCGAGACGAGTATTTTTTGTTTATGATATGAATCGATTAGTTTCGTTGTGGGAATCAAATATTGCTGTGGGATCAATTGCGTAAAATGTAAACAAAAGTCAGAAATTAGAGTAAAAGTCTGAATCTCGCACTGTCCGCTCAAAACGCTCCTAACAAAATGATGCTTAACTATGACGTCACGCCTAGCTCTTCGCCCACTGTAAAGTACAGGTCGAATCACGAGAATTGGCACGAATGGAATGAATGACTTTTTTTTTTTTTTATGACAAAGGTGGCAAACGAGCAGACGGATTGCCTGATGGTAAGCAATTATCGTCGCCCATGGCCACTCGCAACACCAAGGGAGTCACAAGCGCGTTGCCGACCTATAAGTGGGTTGGAGCTCTGGGAACCTTATTCACCATCAGGAACACAACACTACATACCTGAAAGGTAGCAGTGCTATTATGGCTGTGGTCTTCTGTAAGGAGGAGGTACTTCTCCAGATTCAAGCGTGATGGTACTTCGCTGTGCCCTACCTCTCATTGTTAGACGTAGTTTAAGGACATACCCGGGTCCATGAAAATGTCTATGTGTGTGTCACATTAACCAATAAAATAGTGGCTCGATTGTATACCGATACAAGTTTCACTCATACAATGAAAGTTTCGTTCAATCCATTCGTGCCAACTCTCGTGAATCGACCTGTACTTATGGAAAAATAATGTAATTTTTATTTTGATCGTAAAATAATGCGTTTATGTATAAAGTTACCATACATTTTATTTTTCAGAAAAATGCAAGGAGCCGACTGAATATAATTATTTTTTTAATTTCGCAATTTTTTAGACCTAAAAGTTTATCATTTTACGGTCAATTATCTTTGAATCATTACAGTAATTTTATTAAATATCGTCGTTATTAAGATAAATTGCTCATAAAATATCTATTTAACTTAATTTTGTTAGAATTTGTAACATCGCGAGTGTATAGGCATGACTACACGCCTATACACTCGCGATTATTTTTATGACTCTTCGTCGTGTATGAGGTAGCTTTTAAAAAAGGTGGTGGTGGTTTTCCACCGGCGAGACATGGAGAGACTATTTTATTTATTTGTACGTAAAATTAAACCGTGATGACGTATCTTTAGAGTGAATTTGCAAGGACACAGTTTTACCCGCGCGAGAAAAAAATGTGTCTTCGCAATAAACGCTTTAAATATACGACTAAACGATTTAATTTTGCGTACAAATAAATAAAATCGTCCCTTCTTGTCACGCCGGTGGAAAAACCACCTTTATGGCAAGTTACTTCGACGGAAAACCGTGGATGCGCGATATGGCGTTGCCACTTTCCAATGTTGTTAATATTTTATTGGTCCGGTATCGATTGATATTCTAAGTGAAAATAATGCATTAAAATTTTGTTGGAAAAGTATAAACACACTCCGTACTTATAATCTCTACCTGGCCGGTTGTAGCAACCGTTTCTATGCTACGTGTCATTTTATTGTCACTCATATATTTTCCTCGGTCTTTGTAAATGTTGTTTCCTTCGATTTATTATTACAAATATATTTATTAATTGGTATATCGGTGTATAATTTCCAACAAATTTTAACTAAATATTTCGGGACAATCTTACACAAATCGACCTAGTCCTACGGTAAGCTCAGTAAGGCTCGTGTTGTAGGTACTAGACGACGATATATATAATAGATAGATACATGTAAATACTTAAATACATAGAAAACACCCCTGACTCAGAAATAAATATTTGTGCTCATCACACAAATAAATGGCCCGACTGGGAATGGAACCCAGGACCATCGGCTTCATAGGCAGGGTCACTACCCACTAGGCCAGACCGGTCGTCAAATACAAGTAACGGCAAAGACGCCGAGTACCTATGCCGCCTCGTAGGGCTCATGACGGAGATGGTGTTGGAGCGCTTGGAGCGGCTGAGCGGCGGCAGGTCGTCCCGCTCGCGCATGGAGCCGGCGGCGGGCGGGGAGCGAGCGCGGCGGTGGTGACGGCAGCGCGCGGCGCGGCGGGCGGCCGCTGCGTGTGCGCCTGCACGATGCTGTCGCTCGCCACCTGCAACACCGCTACTATGAAAACCACTTATCTGCAGGCCTAAGAATAGTACATTACTGCAGAGGCCGGGAAGTATGGGGATGCCGACCGAGTAGATATACTATTGTAGACGGCCGAGCGCAGTAATGATTATTACGAAGACGACAACTCCTTTTCACGCCGAGGTTAATAAAAAAAAGTGTCCCGAAATTCCCGATCGAAATCCATACGTTTCTACATAATAAAAATAATGTTGTGTTGTGCTCCTGATGGCGAGTAAGGGTCCCAGAGCTCCAACCTCCCTGAAAGGCCGGCAACGCGCTTGTGACTCCCCTGGTGTTGCGGGTGCCCATGGGCGACGGTAATTGCTTACCATCAGGCAATCCGTCTGCTCGTTTGCCACCTTTGTTATAAAAAAAAGTTTCTTACCTTTTGTATGGGTTGCGGTGCGGGCTTGTCTTCGGGCGCCGAGCCTGATCCTGAACACATATTTAAACGTTAGACTGTAACGTTGGGGAAATGCACTGAATTATTTATTACCAAATACTATGCTTAAGAGTTCAGATAAATATTGTACAAGTAACTACTTGAACAATATTTATCTGCAATACATATATGTTTTATAAGGGAACAAAGTTAGCGTTTACCCTTTCGCGTTAAACTGAGACCCGAAATAGCGAGATTCCAAAATTAAATCATGAGTATAGCGAGTGATAAAACTGTAATCTTGAGCTTTGCTAGCATTCACTACTATGTATACCTAATTGCTATTTGTGATTTAAGTAATTTAAATTTTGTTGGTTTACTCTAGTTTCCTCTCCTATAATGTCACGCATGACGTATAAATTGTAAATCCGGTCTCCCGCGATACAGGCCTAGCCTAGTGCGGGGACCCCTGGAATCTCGGTGATGTAGTTAGATATGCACAACACTGTTATAACGTTATCTCATGTTGTCCTCTTTTGTATTTTTGGGTGCAATAAACATATTTTTATCTTTATCTTTTATTTCAAGGCACATGGAGGGAATAAATTTCGCTGCCGAGTGATATACAATCTACAATACAATACGATATACAATCAATATGATATACAATCTTTCGACCTCACTAACGCGAAAATACTGACTCTAAACAATTCAAAGTTTTACACAAATTATTGGTATCAGTCATGTCCAGACCTAGGAATTCGTGGGGCAAATTTTTTTGGACTTCCTATATTGAAAAATTAAATTATCGATGTTCGTTCTAGTGGTCACTCAAGGGATTGCCTGTAAAAATGTTTTATACTTTATAATAAGCAAACATAGTAAATACAAATTCTCGTCGTTTGCTTTAACAATAGTAGCCGGGACATTCACGAAGAAAAAAATGTTGACATTCAATATGCTGATTATCTCATTATATGGGTAAGGCCCACGTCTTGTACCAGGGCTCCACGCCCGAGGCTGTGTTCTATTACTTGGCACTGTTGTGAATAAGGTGAAGTTACCCGGGTCGGAGTTGTAGGTCATGAGATGCGGGTGCGGCGGCGGCGCGGGGGGAGGAGCGGCCAGCGGCGAGCAGCCCGACATCTCCTCGGGGATGGCCTCGCACGACACGCGCATGTCCGTCTTCTTGCTCGCCTTCTTCGACAGGTGCAGCGACTGCGACTGCGTGCTGCGGGACGTCGTTCACATTTTTACTAGTATTAGGTAATTCTAGCATCGGATAGGACATTAAACACTTAACTAATCACTTAAATATTATATTAATCTGTACTTAGTTACAAACGGATAAACTCACGTGTAATTATATCGCACTAGGCGACATGTTTCGGGTAAGCTCTGGTACCCATCTTCAAGCCCAGTCAGGACACACCGATCGCGTTGAGGATGTAACGCGATCGGTGTGTCCTGACTCCTTACCCGAAACATGTCGCCTAGTGCGATATAATTACACGTGAGTTTATCCACTGAACGCAGAACTGAACCAAACGTAAGTCAGTCTTGTATAAAAAAAACCGACGATAAACGGCAATTTTGAAAACTTTAGGCTGTACACTAGTTTTCATGGTTACCGAATTTTTTTTTTCGTTACTCACGGTTCTGTTCCTGGCAGCAGAATGAGGAGCGAGGGGTCAGCGGCGGGGGGTTCGGGGGTCGCGGGGGACTCCCTGGGGAGCTTCCACGACGACATCTCCGGTGAGGAGTTGGAGCGGCGGACTGGGTGTCTGCTCTTACCCTGTGACAGTTCCACCATAAACATTTATAATTGCTCGATTTTTTTTCTTATTTCATTATATTGCCCATTTGTTTTTATCGGTATCGCTATATTTTTTTCTGGGTCATGGGTATTTATATGTATAACTTTGTTGTCATAAATCTACACAATAACCCGTATCTTCTTAAGTTTATACTATAAGGCTAGGTAGAAAAAAAAAAACTTCTCACATTCATACAAAATGTGACAATTTTTTTTCTGACTGTACAATGAGGGTAGAAATATAAGGTAAGATAGAAATGTGATTACCTCGGGCACGTACAGCAGCATATCGTCATCGTTGGAGGCGCCGCGCACCGGCGACCCCGGGATGTTGATGGGCTGCGTACTCATACTGACAGACAAACGAATATGGTGTTATTATTCTACAATTATACGCAAACGTATATGTTGGCAACATTTTAGAATAACACACAAACGTATATGTTGGCAACATTCTAGAATAACACAAACGTATATGTTGGCAACATTCTAGAATAACACACAAACGTATGTCGTATATGTTGGCAACATTCTAGAATAACACACAAACGTGTATGTTGGCAACATTCTAGAATAACACAAACGTATATGTTGGCAACATTCTAGAATTACACAAACGTATATGTTGGCAACATTCTAGAATAACACACAAACGTATATGTTGGCAACATTCTAGAATAACACACAAACGTATATGTTGGTAACATTCCAGAATTACACACAAAAAAGTTTAACTTTCAACCTATTCGAGCCAGTTCTTGTAAATCGGTTTGTAATGTATGGACTTGTAGCGAGCTCACCGTTGCGGCTGCTGAGGCGGACCGATGCAGTGCGTGGCTGCGTGCGGCGGCTTCCTCTCGCCGGCCACTACTGAGTCGGAGCTGGAACGTGACGTTTGGTAAGTACCCTAGATCTAGTCAGTTTTCAGTCAAAGTAGTAGTATAATAGAAAGAAAAAATAGAAAAGAATGACTCGCAGCGGGACTCGAATCCACAACCACTGGATCACTGAAGTTTGAACCTGCGACCTCCGGATTGCAAGTCGCACGCTCCTACCGCTAGGTCACCAGCGCTCTTAATCTAGAGGAGCCATAAGTCATGCAAATACCTAGATTTATGTAGATCCTGTGCAGGGGCCTGCGATGCCGACGATCCGCTTCGCGACCGGCTCTCGCTCTCCGACGCCTGGCAAACACACAACTTACTGATTTAAACCTTCACGGTTTTTACGGTTCAATCAACTGTTCTTTGTCCCTCGTTGCCATGGTTACATTCCCCTAGATCTTCAATTGTATCTAAATACACAAGACATAGATATTTGTAGAAGCTATACTTCCCTACCATAATGGGTCACATACCAAGCGCATAGAATAGAATCATCATCATCATGATCAGCCTATCGCAGTCCACTGCTGGACATAGGCCTCCCCAATTTCACGCCATCGTGTTCTATTTTCGGATGGGATAGAATAACAACAACAAATAGTTGATTCACTCTTACACATTATCATAAATAAGCAATCATCAGTAAATGCATCAGTAAAAATACCGATATCATTAGTGTAGTGTGTCGACCGAGTGACATCCCTAGTGCGCAAAACGTTCAAGTTGATAAACAAGATCAAGTGCGGGTAGTTCGAGGACAATGTCGTTCTCGAAACGTCGGGGATATTTTTTAAAGTTAATATATGTGGTTATGTCCAGTTTATTTGTAATAAACATTCAACTTCATTGAATACACGGTTACAAACGGTATAATTTTCAAAAAAAATTGACTTATGGCTTGGCAATTGTGTTTGTAAAATAGACAAAACATTATTTAACCAAGGCAGGTTCGAGAGAAGTTCATGAATTAAGAAGAATTAAATTAAATAAATAAATGAAATTGATCCCTATTATAAGACAGAGGGAATATATTTCCCACCATCATTTGAAATCATTGTAATATAGTTATATTACAAACTAGCGACCCGCCCCGGCTTCGCACGGGTGCAATGCTGATATTAGTAACTCTCCACTATTTAATGGATGTTATTATACATATAAACCTCCCTCTTCAATCACTCTATCTATTAAAAAAAACAACGCATCAAAATCCGTTGCGTATTTTTAAGATTTAAGCATAGATTCCCTTTCTATGCTTAATTCTTTAAAAAAAAGCAACGCTGCTGGTCGCTTACTATGGGCCTTGGAGGCTCAAAGTCGCCCAAAGAGCTATGGAGAGGGCTATGTTGGGAGTGTCTCTGCGTGATCGCATCAGGAATGATTTCATCCGCAGTAGAACCAAAGTTACCGATATAGCCCTCCGGATCGCCAAACTTAAATGGCAGTGGGCGGGACACATTGCGCGCAGAACTAATGGCCGGTGGGGCGGAAAGGTTCTGGAGTGGCGACCACGAACTGGAAGACGCAGCGTAGGTAGGCCTATGTCCAGCAGTGGACGTCTTTCGGCTGACATGATGATGATGATGACGCAACGGACATATGGGGCATATATGGGTACAGAGAAAGCGACTTTGTTTTATACTATGTAGTGAAGTGACGAGGTTACATTTTGCTTAATTTCTGACATTACTAAGCCACAACACATTCGCTGCCACCCCCTCCAAAAATGTATGGAAATGAACGCACATGTGCGTCGGTGGCAGTGAATGCATTAAGGGTTGTTTCACACGGACCACAACAACACCACGTCGCAGCGTCAAAATGTGGTCACGCAGTGGTTACGTGTGAGTTGTGTAGTTGCTGGCCGTTGCCACAGACGTGGTCGATAATGACTGCAAAATGGGGTACGTGTGAATTGTACTATTTATTTCTAATACAAAATTTGCACCTGACCACGTGGTCGCGCTTGTCGCGTGGTCGTGGTTGTCGCGTGGTTGTGGTTCGTGTGAAATGACCCTAAAGGGTAAAGGGTTTATGTCGGTAGGCACGCAGTAGTGTATGTAGTATCTCGGCGCGTGACGATAGGTTGATAGTATTTAATCACGAGTCGATTCTGTAAGATTAGGATTGTACATATGTAGATTAAGAACGTAATATTAAGGAAGCACACATGTATATATGCACTAGTGAGTAAGGAATAAACTAGTCTAAGTCAACCAGTCAACGGTGTCTTTACTCATCATGCCGCTACCCCTACAGGGTTAAAGAAGTGGTACAAACGTTGTTGGTGCGGTCGTCGCCGATGCCGCTGGAGGCCGAAGAGGGCGGCGCGGACGGCGCGGGCGCCAGCAACGCCAGGATGTCCTGCAGCGACGACTCTTGGTTCTCCCAGCCCATCTGACACAAGTCCACACACGTTAAGTTTTATTTTATTTTATACAACGATGGTTCTCCCAGCCCATCTGACAAGTCCAAACAAGTTAAGTTTTATTTAAGTTTATACAACGACGGTGCAAAAAAACACGGGTAAAGAAAAATAATCGATATGTCATCATGTCAATTATGGCAACGTTTAGCGTAGGAAACGCGCATGTGAACCCTCTGGAGTTGCAGGCGTCCATAGGCTACGGTAATTGCTTACCATCAGGCGGGCCGTATACTTGTTTGCCACCGTCGTTGTATAAAAAAGGAATTATTTTCAAAGTCTGTCTACGGCTAACATCACTCCTGTCCTCCTGCTGGTACCACGCTGCAGTCTTACCTGGTTCTGCACCCGCATCAGCCAGGACACGTCGCCCGAGGGTGAGCGGACATGGATCTCGGCCCAGTCGGCGCACCAACAGGGGCAGGCGCCCGCCGCGAGCTCTCCTGCTCGGGACCATGCTGCTTCTTCTATGTCCTGCAACGTGACACGTTCATACAGTTATCTGAAGGTCTGGACTACTTCTTTCCTCTCATGCCACCTTGGTATACCTGGTTAAAAAGTACATTACATCAGAGGCCGGGAAAATGAGGATTTCCGGCCAATTGGGTATATACGGCCAAGCGAGCGTGCGAGCGAGGCCAGATAGTGATACGAGACAGGAAACCGTTTTCACGAGGCATGTATAGATTATATAGTTCTTTTCTCAAACATACAATGAAATACAAGAAATGCTTCAAAAAATGAAATTTGCAAGATCACAACTAACAATGAAATCGAAATGCATTAAAAATTAACATCAGCTGTTTGCTATGACACCCGCCATCTTTGCCTCTGTATGGATAATCGTCGAAAAAAAAGTGTCTTTGCATGCCTCTAAGCCTGCAAAGTTATATGAAATTCAATTGCCCCGCCCAAAAAACCATACTTCCGAGTCTATTACAAGGAATGTAAAGACAATATTTCATTGCATGTTTGAGAAAAAGCATGTTTCTACATCCTCAAGCCATGAATCGACCGTATCAATTCAAGTTCGACAGACGACCTCATTAAGGTCGCCGGAAGACGCTGTATGCAGGTCGCTTCCAACCGGTACATGTGGAGGCCTATGTTCAGCAGTGGTCGTCTTATGGCTAAGATGATGATGATGATGATGAAAAGGAATTCGGCATAAAAACATACGAGATGAAAATACTTTGTATAGTTGTTTCATACGCTACTGGATGCAGACGTTGTCATAAAAAAATGGCGTAAGAACGAACGGATAAAACTAAAAGCGCATTGTATAAACAAAAACACATACCACTTCTTTTGAGATCTTTTCGAAACGCTGAGTAAAATTGTTGAGCGCCTCTACTACGGGGTTGTATTCGGCCGAGTTTTGTCTGTGAAAATAACATTATATGAAAAAACACTCATTTCATACAATTAATACTTATATTTTCTATTCACATAACCGTATTAATCCTACTATTTTGAATACTTCCCTAACCAATTTCGAACTCGCGTTACAAAACACAAATAATTCCCTCGTTATTGAAATAGCTAGAAGCGATTAACCGCATGCATATACACAAAAACATGTCCCGTGTGTGTTAGTATATGAACAAATTAGTATTCATTTTCGTGGTGAAATCAGTGAAGGCATTCGCAAAATCCGAAATAACAACAAACACAACAAATTATCTCTCAAAAATGCAAATTGTTATATATCTATTGGATGAAATCAAAATGGTGCTACAAAGTTATATTTTCTCAATCTATTCATGATTACGATCAACTTTTACTATGGAGCCATAACTGAAAAATAAGTTAAAAGAATTACCTGCCCATACTATATAACAACTACAGGTAGGTAGCAGCTAGTATGGGAAGGTCTCTTTTTTTACAGGTTTTTCGGTTCTGAGCCCATAGTAGAAGGTGATCGTAATTACGAATAGATCCAGAATATATATTTTTGTATTACCATTTTGATTTCACCTGGTACATGTATTTCTAGCAAGGCACACAATTCACATTTTTTTTAAACAAGTTAATTTATAAATAATATTTTTACTACCATGTGAGACACACTGCTTTTCACATCACCTTTTGAGCAAACTCTACCCGAACCTTTCACCAAACTACAAAAAATGTACCGAAACCCTCAGTTGTTCACAAAAAAGTTAAGTGACACTAGATAATTCTGACTTGAAATACATGAAATATACTAAAGAAAAAGAGACGAAGTCCTCTAGCGTTTTAGACAGGATTTGAACTCGCATTTGCAGTAATCGCGCCTGACGTCCTAAACCATTAGACCACTCGAACACACTGGAACCCGTAGAGTTATAAAAAAAAAATGTTCTTAGAAAACTCTACTAAAATCCCTTTAACGAGAGAATATAACACACTTATGCATGCCATTGACCTAAATATATATACATTGTAGTTTGTATATTTTATTCTCGGAAATCCGGAATGCCTTCACTTATGTTCAGGGTTAGAAGCGACAGGCCAATTGTGTTTCACATCACTATTAGTGCCGTTTCTTAGCAAAATGTACGTCATTGTTGATTGTGTTAAGTATTGCTGTGAGGATGCAAAAATAGACCTTATTAACATTAACAATGTGGTACTTTTTGCTTGAAAACTTCACACTGGTTATGTCTGTAGCACGGTTGGCAACTGCCGGTCTGAGATTTTGGGTATTGATTGTGCAACCAAGTACTGGCACGTCAGAAAATATGACTACTTATAAAGTGACAAAAATATGTAGTATCTGTCAAACATTAAATTGTGGACCATAGTACTTATTTTTAATAGATTCGATTTTGTTTCATGTATGACGGCAAACATCTTGCCACAATTTAAGGATCTAAAGTCTTGGCTATAAAAAAAACTATATACTTTCTGTATTTCTTGATTCAATCATACATAATTAATGAATAGTTAGATAGCTATGGATAACTTGTTTCCTAGTCGCGCGGGCATGGGATCCTCTCTGATTCCCCGTCCCACTTCCCTAATGAAGGGCATTGCCTCTGAACCTAGCACCCAGTCATCTCAAAGGCAAGAGGAATAAAATAATAGTGTCCTACAAGAGCAGAGTATTTGTGTCTCTTTTTGACTGCTGCAAATTTCGCCGCAGCCCCATCGGTCCGCACTGTTCGGCATAGGTGCGAGACGGCAGGCGTACTGACGCACGTGGCGTCCCAAAGTAATTGGTTACATAATTTTGCCACATTAAATGTATCGATATTTACAGAGGCGACCGTACTGTCGGAAACCAGCGACGTGACCTTGGTTGGTTGCCAACCGTGCATAGTTAAGTAAAAAACTTAGCTATCACCTTAAGTAGATGCAGAGAAGCGTTCAAACGCACTCTTTTTTTTTGTATTTTACAGTCAGCAGTATAAGTTGCTAAGCGTTGCGTTCAGAATGATCTTGACTCTTATTCTCTTAACAATAAAGTCGAGTCCAGCTCATTGAGATCACATCGTTCATTTAGCAACTTCTGCTAATGATTGTACAGTCGCCATCAGATATATCGCAGCTATGGAGGTGGTCACAACTATCGAAACAACACCTCTATTGCCAAGGCGATAAAGTGCATGTACCGATATTTGTGACCACCTCCACAGCTCCTATATATTTGATGGCGACTGTACAGGTTGAAAATTGTTTACTTGGCCAAGGGATTTCGTAAATCCTGTCCAGTCTTGTCCACCATTAAATTTCCTTGTACATTAAAATAAAGTAGCAGCCAATTTCAAGTTTTACATTGCCCTGTTGTACATATTCATGCAAGCAAGGCATTTAGTTAAGTTCTTTACCTATTACTTAATCATGCATAACTCCGTACGGATTTATAAATGGCAGCCAGCGATACGTACCTCGTATGTCTGATAAGGACTTTTGCAGATATCTGGTTGCTTAGAATGCTATTTTCTTACTTCTTTTCATTAATAACAAAATACTTATAATATATCAATAAAATCGGATCAAGGATTTTCTGTTACACTGTTAAATCGCAATCAAATATATCGGAGGGGCGAAGGTACTCAGAAATAATTGAACATACACTTTATGACAATAAAGGCGTTGCATGTTGTTCAGATATTTGTGCCGCCTTGGCCGCTCCGATGGCGAATTATGAATAGATGACCATATATGGTATATGGAATCTTATTCACATTGGAGCAGATAAGTACATAGTCCGACCAGCAGTACTGTCTTCGTATGCTGGCATCTGGCTCAACTGTCAGTGGCGTCGAATAGCAGTACAGGGCATAAATATGTTTACACCTTTTTTTTTTGCAACGACTGTGTAAAGCATACGGCAAGCCCGTTGCCGGCTAAAATCGGACCATCAGGCGGGTTCCACAGAGTATGGACGCCTTTACAAACCTTTACTCCGTAATTACCTCCAGAGGATTCACACACGCGCTGCCTTTAATTTAAGGCTCTCTAAGGATGTACTTTCCCAGTCGGGATTCATTCCAGATTTGTGCGAGACGCATATTAATAGGTCAAGGTTAAACATGCACGTGTACATATTTATGCCCTTGACTGTTCGTTCCTGAGACTAACGGAGCCTGTTGAATACTGACCTGGAAGCACGACTGGAGTGCTTGCTGTATCTGCCACACGTCACAAGAAGCAGGCGACATTGTGGCTGACGCTCGAGTCAGACTAAACATGTGTTAGTTGTGAGCCTGTCGTGTACACACCTGGAGGCCACGGCGCTGGAGTCGGGCCGGTCGGACAGCGAGGAGCTGCTGGCCGAGTTGTCGGTGGAGCGCGAGTGCTGCAGCGAGTACTTGCTGTAGCTGCCACACCACACCACACGTCACAGGCAAGCAGGCGACATTGTGGCTGACGCTCGAGTCAGACTACACATGTGTTAGTTGTGAGCCTGTCGTGTACACACCTGGAGGCCACGGCGCTGGAGTCGGGCCGGTCGGACAGCGAGGAGCTGCTGGCCGAGTTGTCGGTGGAGCGCGAGTGCTGCAGCGAGTACTTGCTGTAGCTGCCACACCACACCACACGTCACAGGCAAGCAGGCGACATTGTGGCTGACGCTCGAGTCAGACTACACATGTGTTAGTTGTGAGCCTGTCGTGTACACACCTGGAGGCCACGGCGCTGGAGTCGGGCCGGTCGGACAGCGAGGAGCTGCTGGCCGAGTTGTCGGTGGAGCGCGAGTGCTGCAGCGAGTACTTGCTGTAGCTGCCACACCACACCACACGTCACAGGCAAGCAGGCGACATTGTGGCTGACGCTCGAGTCAGACTACACATGTGTTAGTTGTGAGCCTATCGTGCACACACCTGGAGGCCACGGCGCTGGAGTCGGGCCGGTCGGACAGCGAGGAGCTGCTGGCCGAGTTGTCGGTGGAGCGCGAGTGCTGCAGCGAGTACTTGCTGTAGCTGCCACACCACACCACACGTCACAGGCAAGCAGGCGACATTGTCGCTGACGCTCGAGTCAGACTACATATGTGTTAGTTGTGAGCCTGTCGTGTACACACCTGGAGGCCACGGCGCAGGAGTCGGGCCGGTCGGACAGCGAGGAGCTGCTGGCCGAGTTGTCGGTGGAGCGCGAGTGCTGCAGCGAGTACTTGCTGTAGCTGCCACACCACACCACACGTCACAGGCAAGCAGGCGACATTGTGGCTGACGCTCGAGTCAGACTACACATGTGTTAGTTGTGAGCCTGTCGTGTACACACCTGGAGGCCACGGCGCTGGAGTCGGGCCGGTCGGACAGCGAGGAGCTGCTGGCCGAGTTGTCGGTGGAGCGCGAGTGCTGCAGCGAGTACTTGCTGTAGCTGCCACACCACACCACACGTCACAGGCAAGCAGGCGACATTGTCGCTGACGCTCGAGTCAGACTACATATGTTTTTATTTTCATTATGCAGAAACGTCTGCTAGCAAATATGTTCGATATTTAAATCGAAAGAAAAATAGAAAGATTTGACTCGAAGCGGGACTCGAACCCACAACCACTGGATATGTTTTATATAAGTTTTTGTTGCTTGTCCTACAGCTCTCAATTTGGGATTTATCTGTCTTAAAGAAAGAAAAAAAATATTTTCCAGTAATCATGTTATCTGTAGTAGCCGAGGCCCAAATTTCATCACGGAGAAAATCGACACAGGGCTGTCCGGAAACCCTTAGGAGACCTGCCCTCCGGTTGAGTAACACAACCCTTAAAACCATGGCAATTTGTTACGTTAAATTATGAAGAGTATGCTTTTGAAGCCCAAAAACTGTTTGCAGAGTGAATGATATATTATAGAAGAACCGTTTTATGCAATACCATGTAGTTTGACTCGAACAGAAAGGTAGTAACAAAACTATGGTCTATTCTAATGAAAGTATTCTAAACTATATAATGATAGTATTTTTTAATTTTTAACTTTATTCTAACATTGGAACAGACCTGAAGAAGAGAAGGTCGTTGCGTAATCATTTTGACAAATGCAATATCAGATCAAGTATTTTAGTTTCACAATAAATAAATAGGTATCAAGTATTTTTATTTTCACAGTGAATAAATATCAAGTATTTTGTATTTCACAGTGAAACTAATGTTGATGACGCAAAGAGCCTTCTCGAATCAATTCAAAGCAAAATCCGCGGCGAAGGTGCCAGTGGCGGTGCGTCAAAATTGTATGTAGGCAAGCCTGTACTGTGCTCAACTGTCACAAAATTAGATAAGCCGGCAAATCGATTTATCTTGACGGGCCGCCACTGTAAGTGCGCGTCCAGAAAAAAAAACAAAAGACCGAAATCACAACTTATGCTAGTTGCGCAGTACGATGACTTGCGTTTAAATCGTTAGAAAGCACACGATGAAGCGGATAGCCCCAGTCCATGGGCGTGTTAGTGACACGGAAAACAAACCTCCTAAGGACCATTGTACAAAATGCCAGTAGAATTTGTACCCAATAGTGTAGGGAATAAAGTAGATTTTTATTATGTTTAAAAACCGAAAGAAATGCAAGTCAAATTTTAATTTAATTGTAGTGATTGGTACTACAGGCAGGCAAGTGGTCGTTAGGAGGTTGATAAAACAATGCTAAGTGAAAAAATTATATGAATTCTGTAGTCGGTATTCATGAAGCTGTAGATGATCGCATTTCTTTCTTATTAAGGTTTAAGAGCGTTTCAAATAAACTTTGCACGTCCAAGTTCTGTTTCTATTCTGACACATTTTAGATTATTCCAATTCAGAATCGAGATTTTATCATACTAAATCAAAATGAGTCTATTGATAAGTAATAATTCCTTTAAATAACTAAAATTTTATATCAGTGCTGTTGAAAATGTAGCGATTTCAATAATAATGATATATTTTATAGGTTGAAGTAGTATCAGTAGAATTAGTATTACTGATACTACTTCAACCTAACCCAGTGCACAAATAACAGTTTAGAAATAAGAACACGTGAACTAACGACGTCTAAAGTAAAGATGCAACTGATATCCGGCCAATATTAGGCGTAGTATCCGGCCGGATACCGGTTAGTACGTCAACACTTACATAACGGTCAACGAATAAATTACAAGTAATCACTATTTACAGAAAGATCGGTTTAATATTTCTGCTACATTTATCAATTGCCGCAATTCAACCTATGAATCATTGATTCAAAAATTATTGTCATTTTCAATTTGCATACGCAATGCCTGTAGATTTAGCGCAAAACTAGTTGCAACATGCACAGTACACGCACTCGCGTGTTCGAATTTACTTTTAGGTAACTCCGCCGGATATTCGGTATCCGGTATCCGGCCAAACCACTATCCGTTGCATCTTTAATCTGAACTCTCTAAGATTGTTGCATTAACTGTGTCATCAAATGTCGGGTAACTTGCTTAATTATAATAATCCATACTAATATTATGAATGCGAAAGTAATTATCTGTCTGTGTGTCATTTTCGCTCTTAAACCTCGGACCCAATTTGGACTTAGTATGGAGTTGAATCTTGAGGAAGGGCATAGCATAGTTTTAACTCCCGAAATCATCTCGGGAAGCTAAGCAGACGAATCGCGGGAAAAAGCTAATATATGATATTATCTTTTTCTCATTTAGATGGACATGTATATGTTTTTTTGTGTAATTTGGTACGGTAAGTGAGTTTGTCTTACCGTTTGATTTCAGGTGGGTTGGAGACTTGCAGGTTGTGATGTTGACTATGTTGTTCGCTCGGCTGGATCTTTATAACAAATGAAATAAAAAATAAATAAAAATAAGAATATACATAGTACACACAGCAACACTCTTAACTGTACATCAGTGGACTTTATGCCTTATACAACGTGTTTACGACCATTTGCTTTAACTTTAAGGGTAGGGTAGATTCTTTAGTGTTATTGAGTTCATTTCTCGAAGAAACTAAGTTCTCAACTTGTACTGTTTTCAAATTATTCAATATCTAAAGGCCATGGCAGGATAAGGGAACATCTTGTGCCTTAATAGCTTTTCCGGCTGATTTTTTTTGTAATGATGGGCCCTGCTGTTAGTAACGCTTATACAAAATTACAGCATTCTCCTCTTCTTACTTTCCAAGAAAAAAAAAGAATTAAGAAAAATCATTTTTCATAAATATTTCCGCTTCTGTAGATGTAATTAATTCGTGCTTTAAACATATAATACACTTAGCCGAGACGGAGAATCTGTCACTATAAACCGTATAACATTCCATGGACAGTTTCTTTATTTTAAGGGTTAACATTTTTCATTATTTTTTTTTCATAAGTTCTGAGAGAGGGACACCTCCAATTTTTTAACACATAATAGCCTTTTTGATGGCCCATAACATAAATAAAATTCAAGCTTCTAGCATTGGTGCATCATAAAAAAAAGTTTTAACTTAATCGTCGTCGTCACCATTTTCGTTAATTACAATACTCAGGCCTTTTTTTAATAAATTGCTTTTTTTCGGCTGGTCTTTTTTTTTTATGACATAGGCGGCATACGAGCAGACGGATTGCCTGGTGGTAAGCAATTACCGTCGCCCATGGGCACCCGTAACACCAGAGGAGTTACAAGCGCGTTGCCGGCCTTTAAGGGGGGTTGGAGCTCTGGGAACCTTACTCACCATTAGGAACACAACACTGCATACCTGAAAGGTAGCAGTGCTATTATGGCTGTGGTCTTCTGTAAGAAGGAGGTACTTCCCCAGTTGGGCTGCCCCAGATTCAAGCGTGATGGTCATCGCTGTGCCCTACCTCTCATTGTTGGACGTAGTTTAAGGACATACCCGGGTCTAGGTATTTTAGTTAAAAATCTACCATGTGATAAATAATAAACTATTGCTGCAATATGGGAGCAGCAGCTGACTGTACGTAATCCGCATGCACACTCGCAGAAGAAGTTTTTAATACCGTCAATAGTTTTTCTTTTTATCGATATGTCAAAATTATGATGTCAGAAATAGTACTATTAATATCAGGCCAGTGATAAATCATTTATAAATATTTACAAAAAGGTATAAGATGAATTTATTTCTTTTTTATTACGTCGCAGGGACTTACCAACTTTTATTTTAATATTTTTTGCACTATGCACCAATGCTAGAAGCTTGAATTTTATTTATGTTATAGGCCATCAAAAAGGCTATTATATGTTAAAAAATTGAAGGTGTCCCTCTCTCAGAACTTATGAAAAAAAAAAATTAAAAATGTTAACCCTTAAAATAAAGAAACTGTCTATGGAATGTTATACGGTTTATAGTGACATATTGTCCGTCTCTGCTAAGTGTATTATATGTTTAAATCACGAATTAATTAAATCTACAGAAGTGGAAATATTCATGAAAAATGATTTTTCTTAATTCTTTTTTTTCTTGGAAAGTAAGAAGAGGAGAATGCTGTAATTTTGTATAAGCGTTACTAACAGCAGGGCCCATCATTACAAAAAAAATCAGCCGGAAAAGCTATTAAGGCACAAGATGTTCCCTTATCCTGCCATGGCCTTTAATTGCTAATCTTAGTTAGACCAGTGTAAAATCTCCTTAATTCATAACCAAATGATTTTTTTTTGGTTCACAAGTAAAAAGTTTTCAAAGTTACTTAAGTAGTACTTGGAATGTATTTGTTCTCATACAAGCCAGGTATATTTTCATTCCGCAAAGAGTCTACGATAAGAAGGTTGAAATAAATGACCTCTCTCACTTGACTCGCTAGTGTCATTTGAGTGTCACACCAATTTGATAATGAAAAATTCCTGTTATGCTACAATACCTATTTGATTCTCAAAGAAAAATTTTGTTGACTTAATTTGAGTCTTAATTTGGTTCATTATACGAACGAGGAAGTGGCTGACATGCGCTTTATTTACGGTTTCGTGGGTTTAGCGAGGGAGTACCGACATCGATATCCCAATCGATGCCACCTTAATACTTTTACGAATGTAAGTCTCCAGTATTTCGAACTTACGACGATAATATTGAATTGGCCGCGGCAGTCGTACCCTCGCGTGGCCGGGCAGGTCTCCGGACCTAACACCACTAGAAGTCTAGTATGTCCGGTGTGTCTATGTCTGTGGTACGCTAAAAGAAAGAGTTTACTCGAAACCGGTGGCCACGAGAGTACAATTGATACAACAACGCATTCATGAAGAAGCTAATCATGCGTGCCACTCCTGTCAACTTAAACCGCGAGATAAGGACACAACTAAACGTTTGTTTAGAAAATGAAGGTGGCTACTTTGAAGACAAGTTGCAGTAGTGTTGGTGATACAAAAAAAGGGTTCATTTTATTTTATTGTGACTGTAGTTTTTTAAGTAAATATGATATTTTTTAATAAATGTATGTAGGTCTCGTAATAAAATTGTCCATTTTGGCGCAGTATTCATTATTTGTTTTTTAACTTTTCCACCGCACAAAACGTCACACCCTATTTCACTCAGTTGGCCGCCATATGCCATCCCTATCCCTTTCTCCCTCACTCTTTCATCCTTCCCTTTCACTCTTTCCGTTTCACTCAAAAAAATCCTACATTTAGTATAGTTTTAATAGTTTTAGCCTATGCCATGCCATGATCTCAGAGAGCTAATATTAATAATGATGCGCACGTAAACAAAATTAATAATAAAAAAAATTGTGGGACACAAAAAAATATACATAAAGCTCATTTGGTACGATCCGGGCTCGAACTTGCGACCTCCGGATTGAAAGTCACACGCCTTACCGCTGGGCTACCAACGATTATAACGAACTATCAATTCTGTCAACGATGAAGTTTTAACACTTTCAAATGACAACAAGCTAACACTAACTTCCGTCTAACTCAAAAGGACCTTTTACAATAGCCATCAAATAAATATGTAATTATTTTGTACGAAATACAAAAAAAAAAAATTTTTTTTGGAATACTGTAAAATTGTTTAAGGTATAAGTTTGCGTTATTGTGCCAAGCACTTTGTCGAAGTTAAAGCAAATGGTCAAAAACAGCCTGTATAATAAGGTCTACCAATGTATAGCTAGGAGTGTTGTTGACTGTACAAATTAAAATGGGTATCTTTGCATGAGTCGCAGGGTTAAACCTTTTTATTATGGATTGTCTGAATGATCACTCCATACATTATTACACATTAATGGAAATTAACTACGTATATTAACTTCGTTCGAGGAGACATGAACGAGTCGAAACTATAAAGTTCCATATACATGAATATGAAAATGTCACTCATTTAATACAATTCGGGTGCCGTCGCATTTCGATTGAGATCCGAGTGTTCCCGACGGAATAGTTTAACACTACATCTGTAATGTTACTTACGATATTCGCGTGTTCGTCGTGAAGCGAGAGCGGCGGCAGCGGGCTGGCCGTGCTGTCCGCGTGCTGGCGGCACAGCGTCGCGCACCTGCGCACAGACACTAGCGTTACTATACGGGAGTAATCAAAAAGTCCCCAATGAATGTGCCTTGTAGACAAGTGAAATTATCAGTTTTGTGACGATAATTAAGCATGAAATCTGTATGAAATTTGATGTTGAATACGATTAAATTACAGATATACGTATGCTAACACATAAAGGCCATAGTCGGGTCCCCATAGTAAGTTGGCCCTTTAATCATTTTGATTGGGTTTTTTTGTGAGTACCTCTTATGGTGAAGGAAGGAAGTCTTTGACTAGTGATTTTTTGAAAAAAATAAAAAAAACAGCTAGCATCTAGGTGACATTAAGTTGTTGGCATTTTACTCTTAAATACGACAACCTGATAAGAAAACGCAAAGATAATCGAAGAGTTTGTATCTACATGACCACACATATTGGTAATTTTTGACAGGAAGTACCAAACTGTCACTAGTAGGATGTCGAAACTCAGCATAAATATCCTTCACTATAAGAGGTACTCATAACACTCTACATAAATTATTATAGAGCCAACTTACTATGGAGACCCGACTACCGCATTATTGATAAATTTAAAAGGCACAGACCCACGCGTATACATCCCACAGGATCACCTTCGACCTCGTCGACACTTACCATCAGGTGTGACGGAGGCCAAACGTAGGTATAAAAGAATGTTTTTTTTTTTTTTTAATTAAATACATAAAACCCGTTTTTTGTTATGACAAAAGCTGCAAACGAGCAGACGGATTCCCTGATGGTAAGCAATTACCGTCGCCAATGGGCACCCGCAACACCAGGGGAGTCACAAGCGCGTTGCCGGCCTTTAAGGGAGGTTGGAGCTCTGGGAACCTTACCATCAGGAACACAACACTACCTGAAAGGTAGCAGTGTTATTATGTGATCTTCTGTGGTAAACGAAGACCGGGAGACAATATCTGACCTGTCGCACATGCCCTGCTTCAGGCTGTTCATGCTGCAGCCCGCCGTCGTGATCGTGACCAGCTTGTGCCCCACGAGCCAGGTCATGGCTTGCCCGCCGGAGAACATCCATTCGGCCGCATCGCTCCTGGAAGTTCAAAGTATTATGACGACAGCCCTGGCCTATGTTTTGTATCTTTAGGTATTTAAGTAAAAGTAAACTAATAGAAGGCCAAAATAAGGATAAAACAAGAAAAAATGTAAAACGATTCATGTTAAAAAATAACGTGAATCAGGAAGGTAGTATTTAAAAATAGCTTAAAAACTGACTAAACTAAGGAATGATCGTAAATGTATCTTTTTTTTTTTTCATTATTATTACTATAGACTTCTTAACTCAAAAATCTTTTTTTCTCAAACATACTACGAAATGTATGCGTTAATGGCACGAAATGATGCCAAGAAGTTGCAAATGTATGGAATAGGCCGTGAATAAATGTATGGAGTTAGTATGAGAAGCACAATTATTGTCCGCAGCTCTAACTTTTTAAATTTGCCAACTAAGATTAGACTGACGAAGGAAAAAATACATACATCCAAGTTACAATCTCTTTGAAAGCATAATTGGTATTACAATAATCGGTTAAACATAGTGCTGGAATAGCCTTTTCCAATGTCAATTAATTAAAAAAAAACGAAATCTATGAACCATACATAGTTATATTTTTATAAGCAGTTAATAAAGGTGTACGAATAGCTTTGTCGAATTTGTTTATTTTTTTGTATAAAAAATAAAAAAGGCGGCAATTCACTGTTATTTACTTGATTGCTTTGTTGTTATTTTAATTCTATTATTTTCTTGAAATGTTTGAGAAAAGCACTATATAGGCTTCGGCCTGAACAGGGATTAAAGGACTCAATTTATCCGGCCTCGTACCCGACTCGGCCGTCTACCGCAATATCGTCCTTAAATCCCTTACTTCACGGCCTCTGCAGTAATGTACTATTAATTAAAATTAGCAGTTAAGTAATAAAATAATGTATTTGATAAATATGTATGTGTAATAATAACTCGTGGGCGGTACCTCCTCGGCTTGACGCTGCAGGGGGAGGCGGTGTAGCGCGCCAGCAAGTCCACACAGGTCTCCGTCAGCTCCACGTGGAAGGCGGCGGAGGCCGAGGCGGCGCCGGCCCGCGCCGCGCCCGCGCCCGCGCCCAGCGGCGCCGACCCGCGCGAGCCCTGCGCGCAGTCCGCGGTCAGGCCGTTCACAGTGGGCGCGTGCGTCTATGCACATCTACACGCTTGAGTGCGACACTCACGCCGACTCTTGTGAATCGACCTGCTGTACATTTTATTAAACGAATGGGTTCCCGATGTCCGTCCCCGGTGACCCATTGTATTTTGATTTGATGCGAATATATGAATCAATCATGCGGTTTGTCCGTGTAAGAAAATGTAAAAAAATTTTTTTGGGTACCTTTCCTACATATGAAGTGGAGAGTATTTTTTTTTATTCAACCCTAATGTGTTTTTTCCGAAAACATTTACTTTAAAAAAAAATGTATCCCGGCCTTTCTGACTTTTCAAGCGCAAATTTAAGGAAAATTATTTTGAATTTGATTGGTCAAACCGTTAAATACGGAACACGAAACACTGAGCATGAGTACCGTATCACGAAATACTGTTGGTCGGTTTATATTAATAAATAATAACAAAAATCCTATCATCAAATTGTGACGTGTACGCCAACTCTTCGACTAGTAAAACATATAAACCTTATCTGAAAGGAGCAATTTACTTCGACAGCTTCCGCTATAACAACTTTCAGTATAACGGCTTGGTAACCATGACGACACATCAGCTTTAGGGGTACATGGAATCCAAAAGATTAAATAGGTAGACCTTATGCCACTGCAATAGAGTTTACAATAGTGGTCAACCATTTCAATCAGGATACGAATTTCTCACCAGGCTGGAGCTGCGCTTGCGATTGGAGGAGTCCTCGTTGGCGGGGGCATGCACCTTGTAGTTGTGCAGCTGCTCCTCAAAGGGCATGATGATGTAGTTGTGCAAGCCCTGCAACAGAACCGAGGGTCATGGCGGTTTTCAGCTCAATAACATGCATGGCCAAAGTAAGTCACCCGTAATCACGTATACCGTATCATAAAATTTCCTTCGAGACGAGTTTGCTGCCTTTTGTCAAAAAAGAATAAGATAATTTGAATATATATTTCTGTTTCAAGTAAATCTGTACTCAAATTATACGTTTGAGATCTTAAAAATGCTATTTCTTCATTTATATATTTAACCGTCCTTAGAAAAAATAAATATTAGCAGTCTTTAGAAACTCTTAATTAATTAGTGACAAGTTACAAGCTACAAGTGTAAACTATAAAACGAAAATTACTATTTCACAGTTGTCACCAATGTCATCGTGGTAGTATTATCTATCAACTTTACGCTTGTGAAATACTCTTGTTATCCTGCTCTTGTAACAATACACGTTTTTGAGAAACATAAACTTGTAGAAATATAGAAATATTTACAAGTGTTACCATAGAAACACACTTGTAATACAAGCCTTGTACTTTTCGAGAAATAGGGCCCAGGGAGGATAAAATAGAAAAAAATTACAAGTCCAAGCGGTACTCGCATAGCACAATTGGTATTGCACTGGGCTAGTGATACAGTGGTTGTGGATTCGAGTCCCGCTGCGAGTCAATTTTTTCTATTTTTCTTTCGATTTAAATATTTTTAGATTTTGATTATTTTTTTCTTGAGACAGCTTGGGAGGCACGTGCACGTAATGGGCACCTTTGCACCGGGAGCTATGCAGGGCGAGTTTTAAAAATAGTTATTAATATTGTTTTGTATAATGTGTCATAATTAAAAAATGTTCAAAATTTAAATATCGATAAAAACTCACATGTATAATGAACCGCACAAAGTTCCTCCTATAGGACAGCCGGCACTTGAGGAACCAGGCGGCGACCACGTGGTGCGCCAGCGACACCACGTAGTGGTTGTAGCGGGAGGGGTTGGTGTACGGCAGCAGGATGGCGAACACCGACATGTACTGGTCTTCCACGAACGACGCGAACACTCGCGGTAATCGGGTTAGTGCTGAAATAGATGATATATTATTATACCTAGATATTTTTCTAGCACGAACGATTTCTTGTAAGTGATTGACTAAATAAAAACATCGACAGTCCTGTTATCGATAAGTAGCACTTCAACGTCATACAGTTAATACAAATAAAATATAAATAAGTCAAATATAGGGTAAAAGGGTTATAAATAAATAACAATAACTAAACTATCTATTAATTTATATAAGATATAACAATATTTTATATACTATAATTTGGAACTATTCATTGAAAAATCTAAAAGTAATTTGGATAAAAAGTGTACGGATTACGTTTAATTTGTTGAAGGTAGGTAGCCGATATAAGACTGTGTGTACGTCTTGTTGTTTAGTCGTTGACGTAGTATATACTCATCGACAACAGGATTGTCGATATTTTTATTGTGGCAAGCACTAAGCAAATGTCGTTCCTGCTAGAAAAATATCTAGGTATACATATTCTCCTCCTCCTCCTAACGCCCACCATACTAAAATATTTAATAGTTAAAACTAACCTTACTATGCAGTGAATTGGGTTGAATTTTCTTTTGTACGAAAACTAATGAAACAAAAGAAATTCTACCCTATTTCCTTTTACAAAAGATTTCAACTCCATTGAAAGGGAGTGTACATTGTAATGTACACTGGGCGTTACGAGGTTATGTAAGTTTTTTTTATATTGATACTTTTTATGTTGTCTAGTATGTATATTTAAATTTTATAGCTACCTACATTTGTTCTTAGCTTTTAGATAATCACTAAGGAAGAGCGGTGTTAACACAGGTCGGTATTTGTTTATCTTCTTATTAGTTCCATATTTTTTTTTTCTTATTATTATATTTATTATCATCTAAAACTAGGCAATCCGTAAGATGCACTGCTGTCAACCTGAAGGTCATGGGTTCATCAAACATCATTTAAAAAAAAAAGAAGACTTACTGGAAAGGAACTCGAGCATGGGGCCGGCTATGAGCTTAGTGTCGGACACCTTCGACAGGTCCAGGAGTACTTCCGGCAGCAGTTTCACCATGGTGTCCCGAGCTTCCAGCGTGAACTGCGTCAGGGCTGCCAGGTACGGCGCAGGTGTCCGCAGCACTGCGCAAGAAAATATATCGAAGACGGTTCGAATGGGTACCAGAGCGTACCCGAAATATGTCACCTGAGTGTCATTACATGTGAGTAATATGGCTCACAAAAGTTTTAATTATATTGTCCTAGACTTCCTCACTTTATAGTAACTAATAACTTTAACTATAGAACTTGTACTTCAAAAGTTAAAGGGACAGATTTTGTTTGCGGTTATTTCCGAATATATTCACCATATCAAAAAATGTTCAAGACAAACCCCTATACTTTTATTTTATAGATATAATAATCAAGGAGCTGATGTTTCCGTGACACTAGCGCCATCTATCCCCAAGTATGTAATGTTTATCTATAAACTCCTCACACTTTAGATATGAACCTAAAAAAATAGCTCCTACTTGACATGTTGTTCAGATACTGTAAATAAAATATTGTACGCACCCAGTCCGTATCGCAGGAGACACCGCACCACGCGCTGCTGCGTGAGCGGCTCGAGGAAGGCGTGGTAGGGCGCCAGCGCGCCCAGAGATGGCAGCACCGCCGCGTGCAGCTCCGACACTAGCACTTTCTGGCCGCGCAGGCACTCGGGGAAGGCTAGGCTGCGGTCCGACAACTAGGACAACGTCAAACGTTAGTTAAGCCTTCAATAGTAAATCAGTTTTTTCACTTCACTAGGTCGGAAAGAACTGTATTATTCTTTGGTGAAATTGCATTTGATTCACAAGGGAGCAAAGTAATTTCATAAATAAATTGAATATTTTTTTACAGTTAGCTGGGTTGGATGACATTTTAAATGTTTGTCTCGCGGCTCAGTATAGCAGGGAGCACGTACCATTGCGCAGAGAGTGGAGGCCAGCAGGTCCAGGTCCTGCGCGCGGCGGCCGACGCACAGCGCGCGCGACTGCAGCAGCGCGGGCAGCGCGCGCAGCACGTGCTGCAGCACGACCCACTCGCGCTCGCGGTCAGTATAGCAGGGAGCACGTACCATTGCGCAGAGAGTGGAGGCCAGCAGGTCCAGGTCCTGCGCGCGGCGGCCGACGCACAGCGCGCGCGACTGCAGCAGCGCGGGCAGCGCGCGCAGCACGTGCTGCAGCACGACCCACTCGCGCTCGCGGTCAGTATAGCAGGGAGCACGTACCATTGCGCAGAGAGTGGAGGCCAGCAGGTCCAGGTCCTGCGCGCGGCGGCCGACGCACAGCGCGCGCGACTGCAGCAGCGCGGGCAGCGCGCGCAGCACGTGCTGCAGCACGACCCACTCGCGCTCGCGGTCAGTATAGCAGGGAGCACGTACCATTGCGCAGAGAGTGGAGGCCAGCAGGTCCAGGTCCTGCGCGCGGCGGCCGACGCACAGCGCGCGCGACTGCAGCAGCGCGGGCAGCGCGCGCAGCACGTGCTGCAGCACGACCCACTCGCGCTCGCGGTCAGTATAGCAGGGAGCACGTACCATTGCGCAGAGAGTGGAGGCCAGCAGGTCCAGGTCCTGCGCGCGGCGGCCGACGTACAGCGCGCGCGACTGCAGCAGCGCGGGCAGCGCGCGCAGCACGTGCTGCAGCACGACCCACTCGCGCTCGCGGTCAGTATAGCAGGGAGCACGTACCATTGCGCAGAGAGTGGAGGCCAGCAGGTCCAGGTCCTGCGCGCGGCGGCCGACGCACAGCGCGCGCGACTGCAGCAGCGCGGGCAGCGCGCGCAGCACGTGCTGCAGCACGACCCACTCGCGCTCGCGGTCAGTATAGCAGGGAGCACGTACCATTGCGCAGAGAGTGGAGGCCAGCAGGTCCAGGTCCTGCGCGCGGCGGCCGACGCACAGCGCGCGCGACTGCAGCAGCGCGGGCAGCGCGCGCAGCACGTGCTGCAGCACGACCCACTCGCGCTCGCGGGCAGTATCGCAGGGAGCACGTACCATTGCGCCGAGAGTGGAGGCCAGCCGGTCCAGGTCCTGCGCGCGGCGGCCGACGCACAGCGCGCGCGACTGCAGCAGCGCGGGCAGCGCGCGCAGCACGTGCTGCAGCACGACCCACTCGCGCTCGCGGTCAGTATAGCAGGGAGCACGTACCATTGCGCAGAGAGTGGAGGCCAGCAGGTCCAGGTCCTGCGCGCGGCGGCCGACGCACAGCGCGCGCGACTGCAGCAGCGCGGGCAGCGCGCGCAGCACGTGCTGCAGCACGACCCACTCGCGCTCGCGGTCAGTATAGCAGGGAGCACGTACCATTGCGCAGAGAGTGGAGGCCAGCAGGTCCAGGTCCTGCGCGCGGCGGCCGACGCACAGCGCGCGCGACTGCAGCAGCGCGGGCAGCGCGCGCAGCACGTGCTGCAGCACGACCCACTCGCGCTCGCGGTCAGTATAGCAGGGAGCACGTACCATTGCGCAGAGAGTGGAGGCCAGCAGGTCTAGGTCCTGCGCGCGGCGGCCGACGCACAGCGCGCGCGACTGCAGCAGCGCGGGCAGCGCGCGCAGCACGTGCTGCAGCACGACCCACTCGCGCTCGCGGTCAGTATAGCAGGGAGCACGTACCATTGCGCAGAGAGTGGAGGCCAGCAGGTCCAGGTCCTGCGCGCGGCGGCCGACGCACAGCGCGCGCGACTGCAGCAGCGCGGGCAGCGCGCGCAGCACGTGCTGCAGCACGACCCACTCGCGCTCGCGGTCAGTATAGCAGGGAGCACGTACCATTGCGCAGAGAGTGGAGGCCAGCAGGTCCAGGTCCTGCGCGCGGCGGCCGACGCACAGCGCGCGCGACTGCAGCAGCGCGGGCAGCGCGCGCAGCACGTGCTGCAGCACGACCCACTCGCGCTCGCGGTCAGTATAGCAGGGAGCACGTACCATTGCGCAGAGAGTGGAGGCCAGCAGGTCCAGGTCCTGCGCGCGGCGGCCGACGCACAGCGCGCGCGACTGCAGCAGCGCGGGCAGCGCGCGCAGCACGTGCTGCAGCACGACCCACTCGCGCTCGCGGCTCAGCGCCAGCGTCAGGATGCGCGCGCAGCGGCCCACCGGCAGAATGCACGTGCCCTGAGACATTTCATTTTTTTTATTTAAACTTACTCGCGCCGCAAATGCGAGCACTAATAAGAATGCCGTGAGTGAGATTCAAAATTGCATGGAATCTTACTACGTACAGTGAGATACAAAAATGGAAAAATTATTAATGAATTCGTTCATAAAGCGTCAAATTAAAAATAATAATTGTAGAAAATCATATTACTCTACATGGCGACCCCGCCATTCGTTGCCGCCGTAAAGTGATTTCATCAAATATAAGTCAGAGTCACACACAACATCAGAGTTTTCTTGCGATCTTTACCACGTTGTTGGTCTACCTTTTGGGGCTCTGGCCACGTTGCGCCTTCCGGTACATGGTCGCCACTCGAGAACAATTATGCCCCAATCGGCCTACGGTTCTACGTTGTTAAGTTTAGCCATCGGTCGCGCTAGATCGGTTACTTTGGTTCAGCTGCATATGACATCATTTCTGATGCGATCGCGCAGACATACTCTCAGCATAGCCCTCTCCACTGCCCTTTGGGTGACTTTGATCCTTCTTATGAGGCCCATTTAACTTCACATTTACTTACATTTCAGCCGTATGCAGTCCAGTCTGCTGGACATAGGACATTCCATAAATATAACTTGTATTATCTTGGGGGTAGCTGCCGTAGTCGCCACGCTTGGCAGGCGGGTTGGCGACCGCAGTAGCTGTAGATTGGATTTCCATTGACGCTGCTGCCCGTCCGAAGGAATTTTCCCTTTGTCGCCTCTTACGACACCCGCTGCTTATGGGGTGGTGCTGGCTAACCAGCACCACACGGTAATTGACTTCACACTTTTTTTTATTATCGCAAAATACGACGATACATAACAGATTGACCTGACCTATGACAATAACTGACGATGAAAGAACTTCAGTGAATTTTGTTGATAGCTTACCGGCATGAGATCCTTGCTGGGAGGCGGATGCTGGCCTCGTGCGGCGAGCGGCTCGGCGAGCAAGCTGGGCGAGCACAGCGGCTTGATGCGCAGCGCGGCCGTCCCGTACACGGGCTTGCCGGCCGCGTCGTAGCAGAACCCGACGCTGTTGAAAGCGTTCGCGCGGAGACCGAATATCATGTCCAGGATCTGATGGAAATATCACTTGTAGCAAGCCAAATACTAAATAGGCCGAAAAAGAAAATGTATAAATGTGTAGTAGGGCATATAAAATTATATTAAAGTAATACGTCGAAGAAATGAATTGTAATGTTTTGTAGTTGTGCCAAGTCAGATAATTTTAAAGAAATGAGCGATTAAATAATATTCGTTGAATAGTATTTCTTCGTAGGAAGATGAATTTAAATAAATAGCAGTTGAAATAAAATAACGCGAAATAAAATTACTAGTACTAAAGTTTCAATGAATCGATGTCGATGAAATAATATTCGACGAATAGTTTGTCGACAAAACAAGGGTACACAATTTTTTTAGTGTTCTACTGTCTGAATCGAAAAAACGTACAATTTTAAGAGAAATTGAAGAGAAATAGTATAAAAAATTGATTCGATTGTTGTTCGTCTTTTCTTTTTCTTTTTTTTTCTTTTTTACACTAACGATGTCTACGCAGAACTGTAAACTATATTTACTCAGTGAAGCTTGTATCTATTAAGTTTCTATCTGTGAGAATCTATAATTGGCCCCAGTATTATACATGTTATTTGTGCTTTGTGTGCTTTTAGTTTAATGCTTAGCAAGATCTACCATATTTTCCAAAATGTCCCATAAAGTTTGTATGGAACTTTTCTTTTAGCCTTTCCGTAACAAAAAAGAAAAGTTCCATACAAACTTTATGGGACATTTTGGGAAATATGGTAGATCTTGCTAAGCATCATTTGCTCTATCAACCTACCGATTTTAATCAAAATCGAAGACGTCATCCAAATGTACAAACTTTTCGAGAAATGCACAGAAATTTTAAGAAATAGAATTTAAATTATTATTTTTTTAGTCAAAAAGTTAGTTAACCTTTTTCCTGCACGGCGCGTGCTGGGCGGCGTACCGCGGATGGCTGAGCGTGTGGTCCAGGTGGTTGAGCAGCACGAGGCAGGCGCGCGCCGCGTGCGCCGCCGGCGCGCGCAGCAGCTTGGCGTGGAACACCTCCAGCAGGCCTGCGACGATCACGACAGGTCAAACTTAGGACACATGCCCGCCATTTTGAAAACCTCACCGTTCCGCACATCGGGGACTTCTTTGTGATGC
Source organism: Grapholita molesta (assembly GCA_022674325.2). Lineage (NCBI taxonomy): Eukaryota > Metazoa > Arthropoda > Insecta > Lepidoptera > Tortricidae > Grapholita > Grapholita molesta. The sequence goes on from CP053127.2 coordinate 3,202,936, forward strand.
TACTATATTAGTTTGTACTATATTAGTTCTTAGTTGTATGTCATCTGTGCCAGTAGGCACGCATTAGTGTATGTAGTATCTTGGCGCGTGACGATAGGTTGATAGGGTTTTATCAATATTAGGATTGTACAGATGTATATAAAGAACGTAATATAAAAGAAGCACAGATGTATATGTGTACTAGTGATTAAGGAATAAACTAGTCTAAGTCAACCAGTCAACGGTGTCTTTACTCATCACGTCGCTACGCCTGCATCACCTATTTTCTATTTATGATTTATTCGGCAGGTTTTATTCAGCGGGCGTCTATATGCTTAACCCTTTTACGTGGACATCGTCTTATAGTTCCTAACTATGACTTAATTGAGAGTGCTCATACGAAAGTGTAAAGCTTTTTCATTTCTTAATCGTGTTGTAGGAATATGAACTGACGGAAATTGGTTGGTGAGAATCGAGTACTTTTCACGCTTCATAGTGCCTGCAATAGTTAGCTTAGATTCACTAAATTAGAGACTAACCTGAGACGGCAAGACTGACGTCTGTTAAGTCTGGCTCGGGATCCGATTCGCTGGGCTCTTCGCTCTCAAACGGCCGGTTCATTATCTGCAAGGAATTATCATTTGAAGTTATACTTAATATCACACTTGCGAGAACTTTTTTTTTTTTTGTATACATGGAAATATCTTTATTGAAAATATTTACAATATTATGAAAACTACAAGTACATAGTGATTGCATTTAATTTAAAAAAGGCCCTTAGAGGCATTGAAGCAAGGATGCTGGCGGCATTTCCTTGTTGTATCCAGATGGGCTGAGCGGGCAGGGTGCCTTCTCCAACAGGTCCACCAGGTCGGTGTTGGCGTCGCCGGCGGCCAGCACGGCCAGCTCGGCGGCGGCGCGCCCACGGTACCTTCTCCAGCAGGTCCACCAGGTCGGTGTTGGCGTCGCCGGCGGCCAGCACGGCCAGCTCGGCGGCGGCGCGCCCACGGTACCTTCTCCAGCAGGTCCACCAGGTCGGTGTTGGCGTCGCCGGCGGCCAGCACGGCCAGCTCGGCGGCGGCGCGCCCACGGTACCTTCTCCAGCAGGTCCACCAGGTCGGTGTTGGCGTCGCCGGCGGCCAGCACGGCCAGCTCGGCGGCGGCGCGCCCACGGTACCTTCTCCAGCAGGTCCACCAGGTCGGTGTTGGCGTCGCCGGCGGCCAGCACGGCCAGCTCGGCGGCGGCGCGCCCACGGTACCTTCTCCAGCAGGTCCACCAGGTCGGTGTTGGCGTCGCCGGCGGCCAGCACGGCCAGCTCGGCGGCGGCGCGCCCACGGTACCTTCTCCAGCAGGTCCACCAGGTCGGTGTTGGCGTCGCCGGCGGCCAGCACGGCCAGCTCGGCGGCGGCGCGCCCACGGTACCTTCTCCAGCAGGTCCACCAGGTCGGTGTTGGCGTCGCCGGCGGCCAGCACGGCCAGCTCGGCGGCGGCGCGCCCACGGTACCTTCTCCAGCAGGTCCACCAGGTCGGTGTTGGCGTCGCCGGCGGCCAGCACGGCCAGCTCGGCGGCGGCCCTCGCGGCGGCGGCCCGCAGCGCCGGCTCGGCCCCGCCGCACCAGCCCAGCAGCGGCGCGCCCACGCCCACCACCACCTCCTCCTCGTACACGAACCTGGGGTGAGGGGGTTCATTGTCACTTATGCGATACCTTCTTCTCTATCGCTAATTTTAAATGGATCGATGACTGTATGGAACGCACCGGATATTTTAGGGGTCAATAGAAAACGATGTAAACAAATATGGCTGTCTGAAAACTGAATTTCTAAACTATTTTTGTTGACACATGAAATTATATTATTATAGAAGTTCGTGGTCGATTCAGATGGCGCAGGATCCCCCGTTCTTTTAAGATAACGGAGGCAAACGAGCAGACTAATGAAGTAATGGTAAACAATTTCTGCCGCCCATAGACACCTGGAATACCAAAGAGCTTACGCTCGGGGTTCGCTAAGAGCGCTATTTTCCTGACGGTTTGCAGGTGTGTTATTGAAATCCATGGGAAAGGCTTTAGTCCAACATAGAGGTTGATTAACCAGATCTCCAAATTTTCACGGCAAAAAAAACTCAGTATTATAAAAATTGCTACTTAGTTACAAACGGATAAACTCACATGTAATTCTATATAGCACTAGGTGACATGTTTCGGGTAAGCTCTGGTAGAAAATGGGTACCAGATCTTGCCCGAAACATATCGCCTATTTATTTATTTATTTTATCCGAATCATGTCGCCTAGTGCGATATAATTACACGTGTATAACTAAGTAGTAGTAACATGGCTCACAACAGTTTTAATTATACATTATCTCTAAAACTATTAAGGTTGCGACAGTCTTTTGTTTTTCCATAAAAATGTCCTCAGGCCATAGACATACCATTTAACTAGACGGAGCGTGTTAATAATAATACCACGATCGAAAGGGATGGTCTTATGTAACTTTCCATAGATATGGCAGAGACAGCACTATTTTCGTCCGTCCTTGTCATAGTCTCACATATTTTTGTTCCCCTTCAGACCCGTCAAAATTGGAGAGATACAAACAAATACAATTGGAGTTTTCTTTTTTTTTCAACCGAAGTTGAGGTAACTAATACAGAATAAGCTAATATTTTTGTTATAAAGAGTGGCGTAAAGCAAAACTATAGTGAATTGTAATATTTTGGGCTGCAAAAGCCAGAATATCTTTGTCCCTTCCTGGCGCTCGCGGATGCGTGCTCCAGTCATTATATCCCCTTTTTTATGACAAAGACAGATTGATAAAAAGATAAAAAAGATAAAAGAATGCGGCATGTACAGTCAACAGCAAAAGTGGCTAAGCGTTTGAAGTGTTCAAAATGACCTACACGCGCTCTTATTCTCTTCACAATAGAGACGTGTTGACCTCATTTTGAACACCTCAAATGCTTAGCTACTTCTGCTGCTGACTGTACGCATCGATGAGACACAAAGTATTTGGCAAAGACGCTCTAGAGGTAAGCGAACTAAAGGATGTCAATCTTAAAGATATTCTTCTATTCTGCAGGAAAATTTGAAAATTTGAGGAGCACTGTGTGGGAATGCAGCCGGAACTGTAACTTGCAGCTCCAAACTACAGGGAACTGGGCTGAATGACTGCAACAAGCGATCGACAGCCCGCCTGAGTCCGGCCGGGCGTCCCTACACTACATCTTCCTCTAACCGGGTCCAATCCCTAGCGTGAGACGGACACGAACCTGTGCCGCTTGACGACAGCCAGCAGCTGCTGCAGCGCGTGCATCCGGATCGTCAGCCGGGTGTCGCGGCGGACGAACTTGTCGCCGAGCGCCAGCGCCGCCGTCAGCCAGTCGGCGCGGGACGGCGACAGGCTGTCACACCGGAGCGTGATCAGCCGCTGTACCGACGCGTCCTGTGAACATGGACAATAGGCAATAGGCTGACTGTTTTTATTTTTATTCTATCAATCGATCCCTTTCGTTCTAGGGATGAAATGTCTGTATGGGAGTAATGGCCTTAAAAGCCAGAAATGAGCGTCATAATCATAATCATAATCATTTATTCGTAAACATAGGTTATAATAATACAAGCAGGTCTTATACATAATACATATGTTTCACTATGTTTCGCCCAAGGGCACACGAAAGAAGAAACAAGAAAGATGGGACATGCATGCATATAGGACATAGGTATATGTATACTTGCTACTATTTAATTATTAAAACAATGGTTAGTAGCTCTTCACATTTCATCCAAAAAGAATTCTGTCAATGAATAATATGCTTTTTGTGCTAAAAATGTGTACAGATTTTTCTTAAATTCACTTACATTATCTAACTTTACAATATCTTTAGGCAATTTATTGTATATCTTAGGTGCCACTCCGAAGATGCTTTTTGAAAGGAGGGCCGTATTTATTATGGTTTTGTAAATTATTACATGACATCTACGCGCACTCTGAAAAGTTGGAAACTGGTGTTTGTTATTTTTAATATAACATGCACTTTCAAAAATATACAGACATGGTAGCGTTAAAATATTTAATTTAATGAAATGTTCTTTGCAGGGTCCCCTAAGCGGTAGTCCTAAAGCTGATCTTAAACAATTTTTTTGTGCTATAAAAGCTATCTTACGATCAGTCGAATTGCCCCAGAATAAGATTCCGTATCTTAAGGTTGAAGTTACATATGCGTGGTATGCGGTCATTACAGCAGACTGGTCAACTTTCTTGTTTAAATTGAATAATGCACGAGAAAAATTATTTAGTCTCTTACATATTATGTCAATTTGATTTTTCCATGTTAGCTTATTATCTAAAGTTAGTCCTAAAAATTTCGTTATGTCAGTTTCATCAATTTTGTTATCTTTGTATGTCACAGTAAGATTAGGTATTCTATCAATTATTTGTTTAAATTTCATAATTTTAGTTTTAGTCAAATTAATTCGTAAGTTGTTCGTATTAAGCCATTCAATTACAGTTGCCAGTGCCTTGTTTATACTGGATTGCAATGTATGTGGTTCACGTTCCGAGAAAACAATTGTACAGTCATCTGCAAAAAGAAACATGGGTTGCTCTATGATTAGTGGTAAATCATTAATGTAGATGATGAATAGCAGAGGGCCTAATACACTGCCTTGAGGTACTCCAAATTTTATGTCTTTGAAATCTGAGGATACAACCTCCTCCATTTTGGATTCCGTACATATCTTATCAATGGTAACCATCTGCCTACGTCCTGTTAAATAAGATTTCATTAATTCATAAACATTAACGTATGCGGAGTGAAATTTGGACAAAGTTTGAATATATAAAATGTAAAAAACAAAAATCTAAAAAAAATATGTGTGTATGTCAATATCAAGTCTATATATCTGTCAATCAATCTGGTAAGTTTCATAAGGATTGGATGTTGGATTTTGTAATTATGGTAAATAACCAAGAACGCCGTCGTAAAACTGTATGTAATTTCTACAGTATACATCCCCTATGGCGGAAATCGAAGGTGGTGGAACATCTTGTACAAATGGGTGAGAGTCGAAGCACCATTTATAATATTTTAGCGTCTTTTACCTTAAAAACAACCACTGCTAGAAAGCCTGGTTCTGGAAATTATCCCAGCTTGAGCAAGTTTTCTGAGAGAGCTCGACTAAAGAAAATTACCGCCGGCCGTGTTGCTAAATCTTACAGAGAGCTCGGAAGAAAATTTTAATGTGACGGAAAAACTGTCAAAAAATATCTTGAAGACATGGGCATCGATAACCGGTGTAGAAAAGTTAAATCCACCGTCTCCGAAAATCAAAAATCCACTCAGAAAATACGGCTGCGTGAATTGGTCAAAGAAATATTTTACGCCAAAAACAATGTGACTTGCGTCATGGATGATGAGTCATATTTCACGTTGGATGGAACCGAGTGGCAAGGTAATTACTATTTTGAGAAGACCAATGGTCCAACTGATGAGAACGTGAAATATATTGAGCATACCAAGTTTCCTAAAAAAGTTTTTCTATGGCTTGCCATCAGGAACGCGGAATGTCCAAGGCGGTGTTCTTTGAATCAGGTTTAGCTGTGAACGCCGATCGCTACATAGAGCGTTGTTTGCCATTAGTGCGAGATTTCATAAATACGAGTCATAGAGGAGAAAATGTTGTGTTTTGGCCAGACTTAGCCTCAAGCCATTATTCCAAAAACACTTAGCAAAATGGCGGAGCTAAACATTCCATATGTACCGAAGACATCAAATCCACCTAATGTTCCGCAACTTCGCCCTATTGAAGATTTTTGGGCAAATCTGAAGAGGCGAGTATATTGCAATAATTTTCGGTCCATAAATGTGCAAAACTTGATTCGTAAAATAAAATTGGAGTTGAATAAAATGCCCACATCTATGTTTTCGACAGCGATGGACAAAGTTCCTCAGAACTGCCGTAAAGCATCTCGCATGGGAGTAAACTTAATTTTACATTAATCATTATTAGGTACTTTATTATAAAAACATAACTATTTAAAAAAATCATGGTGTTTTTTTTATTTAAAACAATATTGCACTTTGTCCAAATTTCACTCCGCATACGTTACCACGTACACCATAATTGTATAATTTTTCAAGTAAAATATTGTGGTCAACTAAATCAAATGCTTTGGACATGTCCATATACAAAGCGCAAACGGGTATTTTTTTATCCATATCAGTCATAATTTTATGAAGTAAACTATAAACTGCCATATTTATGGACTTATTTTTACGAAATCCATATTGTTCTGCCGTAAATACATTATAAGTTTCGAAAAAATTATAAAGACTGTTATAAATGACCCTTTCAATAATTTTAGAGAAAACGGATAATAAGGCTATTGGTCTATAATTTTCCATTATTTCCTTGTCCCCTTTTTTGAAAAGTGGTCGCACTACCGCGATCTTTAATTTTTCTGGGAATTTACCGGTATCGATGCATATATTAGTTATATAACTGATTGGACGTGATATTATATGAGAAACATTTTTGACAATTTTGCTAGATATTTCATCGTAACCAGTACTATTGGTATTTTTTAGGGAATGAATAATTGAGTTAATGTCTTCAGGGTCAGTAAACTTCATAAAAATTGAATTAGGACATTTGTAAATTATGTTCGGCTTATTTTTAATATTATTTCTATTGACTGATGAATCAGAAATATCGTCAAAGTCTGACATTCGTATTTCCCGCGAAAACGCTCCTTACAAAATGATGAGAACTTATGACGTCACTCGTTCCTAGCCGAGCTGTCTAAAGTATGGAAAAATAATTAAGTTGCTCATTGGACCGCGAAATATTGCGTTTAGGTATATGGTTGCCTTACAATTTATTTTGCAGTAAACCGCGAGAATTTTATGGGTAACATGGTTTTTTGAAATTTCGCAAATTAAAAATGCTGTTCTTTTTCAATTTTGTTAACGTGATATCTTTAAATCAATTAAGTATTTATATTCAATTTTATTTTTAATTGATTGTATTCGTCATTATGAACCAATTTCACTTAATTTTGTTGTAAAATGTAATGTGTCACCATCCCATTTGATGTAAATGACACAGTTCAGGTAAGAAAGCATAATAAAGTATGTCTATTTTGTGAAGTCGAATGTGTTTATACATTAGTAGTATTTTTCCCTTTGTCGCCTCTTACGATACCCGCAGGAGGAGATGGGGTGGTGCCATTCTAGTCAGCCGGCATCACACGGCACAACAGCTGCTATCCACTCTATTCCACAGCTGTTCATCGAGAACATTCTAGACACAGCGAAGTGGTACGTACCGGCCGGTCCTGTGAGCAGGAGTCGATCAAGTCCAGCAGTTGGTTGGAGTCGCCCGTGTATTGGCCCGCGTCGTGCAGCTGCTCTATACTCGTCAGCAGGCCATGGAGACGTGTGTGGATCAGCTCGTTGGGCGGCTCTATGCTTTCTGGAAACATTTTTTTTATTATAATTCCACTAGTACAATTTCTAGCTTATTTGATCATATTTTGATTGTTGATTTTTTTTATACAACGACAGTGGCAAACGGTATACGGCCCGCCTGACGGTAAGCAATTACCGTAGAATATGGACGCCTGCAGCTCCAGAGGATTAACACGCGCATTTACCCTTTAAGAACCTATACAGGAATATTTTTTGATTTTGTAAGGCCCATGTTTTGGAAGAACTCGTACTGCAGTCCCTAGGGGAAACTTCGGCAGGGAGTTCATTCCACTTTACAGGCTCATTCCAAATGTTGATAAATTTTGAACTCATAGGCATAAATGTTCCTAATTGCTTGTTTATCATAATCTTATTGTACTGTCAAATCGTATTTGCTCCCGCGATAACGACGTATGCTGACTAAGGGCTGGTGCACACCGGCTGACAACGTCGGCCAGCCGGCGTGGAGGCGCGGTACTCACTGTCGTGCTGCAGCGCGTCCTTGAGCACGACGAGCAGCACGTCCCAGGCGGCGCACAGCGAGTCCGGCGGCGCGCGGGTCACCAGGCTCTGGATGGCTTGGATGACCTCGTACGTCACACGGGCTGGTGCACACCGGCTGACAACGTCGGCCAGCCGGCGTGGAGGCGCGGTACTCACTGTCGTGCTGCAGCGCGTCCTTGAGCACGACGAGCAGCACGTCCCAGGCGGCGCACAGCGAGTCCGGCGGCGCGCGGGTCACCAGGCTCTGGATGGCTTGGATGACCTCGTACGTCACACGGGCTGGTGCACACCGGCTGACAACGTCGGCCAGCCGGCGTGGAGGCGCGGTACTCACTGTCGTGCCGCAGCGCGTCCTTGAGCACGACGAGCAGCACGTCCCAGGCGGCGCACAGCGAGTCCGGCGGCGCGCGGGTCACCAGGCTCTGGATGGCTTGGATGACCTCGTACGTCACACGGGCTGGTGCACACCGGCTGACAACGTCGGCCAGCCGGCGTGGAGGCGCGGTACTCACTGTCGTGCTGCAGCGCGTCCTTGAGCACGACGAGCAGCACGTCCCAGGCGGCGCACAGCGAGTCCGGCGGCGCGCGGGTCACCAGGCTCTGGATGGCTTGGATGACCTCGTACGTCACACGGGCTGGTGCACACCGGCTGACAACGTCGGCCAGCCGGCGTGGAGGCGCGGTACTCACTGTCGTGCTGCAGCGCGTCCTTGAGCACGACGAGCAGCACGTCCCAGGCGGCGCACAGCGAGTCCGGCGGCGCGCGGGTCACCAGGCTCTGGATGGCTTGGATGACCTCGTACGTCACACGGGCTGGTGCACACCGGCTGACAACGTCGGCCAGCCGGCGTGGAGGCGCGGTACTCACTGTCGTGCTGCAGCGCGTCCTTGAGCACGACGAGCAGCACGTCCCAGGCGGCGCACAGCGAGTCCGGCGGCGCGCGGGTCACCAGGCTCTGGATGGCTTGGATGACCTCGTACGTCACACGGGCTGGTGCACACCGGCTGACAACGTCGGCCAGCCGGCGTGGAGGCGCGGTACTCACTGTCGTGCTGCAGCGCGTCCTTGAGCACGACGAGCAGCACGTCCCAGGCGGCGCACAGCGAGTCCGGCGGCGCGCGGGTCACCAGGCTCTGGATGGCTTGGATGACCTCGTACGTCACCACGGGCTGCTTCGACCGCACCGCCTGGGGGAAAAATGTTGATTGTCATCACAAATTATATGCATAACCTCTGAGTAAACTGTAATAGTGTATATCACGGAATTTTTCCAAGCGGACAAGCTAATTGAACACAGATGGCATATAGATGGCACCACCATCTCAGAAGGTGTAGGCATGTAGTGTTTCCCTGTAGAGTATTACATATACTTGACTAAATTTGTTCTTAGTCGAACATTTCAAGTTTTGACCGTTGCGAGTCGAGTAACTTCCGTGTGTTTTCGATTTTACAGCTTGCCTGTCCGTCACCCGCAAGTGTAAGGCCCAAGTGGACTTTCGAAGCTAGTGTTCGGGGGCTGTCCTGCGGCTGGGTTGATACCTGCAGCAGCGCCGGCAGCACGCACAGCAGCGACACGCGCAGGCTGGGCACGCGGCGCGGCCCCCACATGGCCATGTTGATGTAGAACACGGCCCCGCGCACGGCGCCGGCGTCCGCGGCCGCGCCCGGTAGCGTCACCAGCTCCTGCAGCGCCGCGTGGCCCAGGTCCGCGCCCAGCACCGACCGCATCAGCTGCGCGGATACCGTTCATTATTACAATATTGCAATGGAAATATAATCGATCTTATCGACATTTAAATAAATCCAGTATCGATATGCCGCCATCCCTACGACCACCGGCGTTTATTGGCTGTCGTCTGTTTGGTTTGAGGATAGTATAGAGTTTTGGGGTATGTACGCACTTTCCGGTTAACTGCATGCGGCTAAAATATATGAAATGGCGACAATTAACACTCAACGCACTACGCGGCCAGCCGCAACCGCAGGCGGCTAACCGGACAGTGCGTACATAGCCTAATCCTCCCAAGGCCGCCGGCAATTTTGTTTCTGTTCTGAAGAAATGAAAAAAAATTGGAATATTGTCAAACAGTTCAAATCGCAATTAAGATTGTAAGAGGTCGAATCAACCTGGTACCGCAGTGAACATATTTTTTTTTTCAATTGTTACCTTCCAGCTAGTCTGGCAGTGCCGCTCCAAGTTGACAGTCCTGCATAGGGCTCCGACGAAGGCCGGCAGCGCAGCTCGAGGCAGGAAGGAGTAGGCCACTACAGCTTCCAGTAACGCTAGGGCTGCCACGACCGCCCCCGCTTCCGCTGAATACGTGCATAGGTGGCAGCATCCACTGCACAAAAACAAATCATCATCATCATCATGTTAGTCAAAAGATGTCGACTGCAGGACATAAGCCTTCTCTAAAACTAATTTGTACTGATACTGGCAGGGTCGCCATGTACGGGTGACCCAATAAACATCAACAAAACAGCACGGTATGCGATAAAAAGTATTAGAGCGGCTATTTATCTTTTCAGGCGTAGACTGAGGTAATAATACTGTCTTTTTCTTACGCTAGTGCTCACACACATAAAAAAGGAATGTCTATGTTTTCTAGACAATACTCACTCCACTATCCCGTGCACGATGTTCTCATCGAGGTATGTGGCATTGTACTTAACAACGTTGGTCACTAAGGCTAATAATTCGGTCAGCGCTGGCCCACTCTCACCCACGCTCCGCATGTATTCTAGCAGGTATTCGCCGATCTGGGAAGGATATAAAAATCGGTTCAAAAATGGGAGAGAAATTGATGAACCTCCTCCTTTGTGAAGTCTGTTACACAGCGATTGATAATATATAGCGTGTATTTTTAATATTACCTTCAAGTTTAACCAGACGTAGGTATTATTAGTGCTATGAACTATACAAATTAATAACGCTAACCTAACCTTCAGTGGTTAAGACTAATTTAAAATTACCTTGCAATATCTGTGCATAGTACGAAAACGTTTTGGTTGCGGTTTGAGGTAATATTAAATATACTCGATGTATAATGATCGGCGGCTAGTAGCATTTAATGGCACTAACGTCCATCATTATGACTAATATATAAGGTGCTAACAAATTAGTCACGGGTATTTTTACCGCTGATAGCACTCGGTTCTTGGAGTACATTTAAGTATGAAACACCATAGGTTTTTAATATTGTCTTCGGTTGCCGCGATAACTCCGCGATTGTTTTATACCATAGGTTTTGTTATGGTTTTGTGGACAAAACTATTATACAATGGCCGTGGCAGGGTAAGGGGATATCTTGTGCCTTAATAGCTTTTCAGCTTGATTTTTTTCTGATGATAGGTCACGACGTTAGTAAGTGCTATACTAAATTTCAGCATACTTAATTTTAAAGAAAAAAAAATTAAGAAAAATGAATTTTCATGATTATCTCCGCTTTGAAGGAACGAATAATTTCGTGCTTCATACATATAATATATTTAGTTAAACATAATATGTCACTATAGCCGCATGAGATTCCATATAAAAAAATAAAAATACATGTGTTGACATAAAAAAAAATATTGCTTATAAGTTAGAGACACCTCCAATTTTTTCACTAATAATAGCAATTTTAATTAGCTATAACATATTAATTAAAGCTTCTAGCATTGGTGCATAAAAAATATTGTCAAACTATTTTAATTTGAACTTTTCTGTTATTTCTACTCAGAATCACGGGCTATTCGGACCGTAATAAGAGAAAAAAAAGTTTTTTGTCCTATCAGGACAAAGAGCCCGTGATTCTGAATAGAAAGCACACAAAGAAAGTAGACAACTAAATAGGAGCAGTAAAACACTTTATCGTTCAGGTAACGAAAAATACAATAGAAAAAAAAAACCATTTGTACAAAGGCGAACTTATCCCTTAAAATAAACCGGCTTACCTGTTCCTCGAAGCATTCGATGTTCTTGCCCGCGTTCGTGAGTGTAGATAGGAGTGAGAGGCGGTGTGGCGCGTCCTGCGATCATAATGATGTCAAAATATAAATATAATAATAATTATTAACAAATGAGATTAGTGTCTATCTACTATAAGAGTCAATACAGATCAATTAGGTTCACGTCTTTTCTGTGGAAATTGTGAAAATTAAGGGTTATTTAATTTTTTTTATTATTTGAGATATTAACATAAACCGCTCTCCCTTATGCCACAAAAACATAACTTGTAATTAGATAAGCCGTTAACGAATTTTGTTATAATCAATCTGTATGGCTCATAAACTTAATCGTTTTCGTAATTACGAACTGTCTTTATAAAACAAAACTACAAATGCTCAAACCCTTGGAAGTTGGACACAAGCCGCACGCTACGTTTTTAGCGTTCACTAAAACGGCCATATTGGACGGACGCGCAGTAGTTAAGTCATATTTTTAATACAAGGACGGTGGCAAACAAGCATACGGCCCGCCTGCAGTACCGTAGCCTATGGACGCTTGCAACTCCAGGGCATTCACCAAACCTATACACTCCTCTTTTGAAGTACCTCATACTGTAGTCCCTAGGGAGAACCTCGGTAGGGAGTTCATTACACAGCCGGAGCGTTCGCGGGAGGAAATCCCTCTTAAACCGCTTAGTGCGCGAACCTTTAGGCTCTAGGGTGTGAGGATGAATGCATTGCCGACGGCGAGCGGTGCGGCGGTAGAAAGCGGCCGTTGGCATATGTCAAACAGTTCTGCAGAGCACAACCTATTGTACAAGCAATCATACACTCTTACCTCACATATAGATATAGAACACAAAATCTTACCTCGGCGGGATGTTGCGCGTGCGATTCTCGGAGGAAGCGGAATTGCAGTGTGCGCATAACAGCACACTCCTGAAACATTGATATATTTAAAAAAAAAACATATTTTTCAAGGTACTCATTTACAATTTTGACTTGAAAATAACATTAGTGGAAAGTTTTGAAAAAATCTGAGGATGTAAAAAGACAATTGTATAGGAAAATAGGGACAACCATTTTTTTTCATCCCTGTAGATTTTTTTATATGGCGATATGTTGAGTAAATTTGTCACATTACGTCAAGCTATGGAAGTGCACCTTTTGTAAATAATTTAGCTCCTGGCTTAGATCCTGGGGTTACTGCAAAAAAAAAAATCCTATTCTATCCAAAAAATTTCGATAACTTTACTGAAACAATTTTTTTACTACCCATTTGCAGTCCCTTTTAAGAATGTACCCGCTTTAAAGGAATGAAAATGAGATAGCAACATATGTTCGTACCTGTCCCTCAGCTATGCACCGTAGGAACCACAGAACAGTGTGACGGGAATCGGCACAGCTGTCGTCGAGTAGATCCCGGGTGAGAGTCCATAGTTTCTCTGCGCCTCCCTGCATTTTACAATTACAATCATAATCCTTGCCGTGTGATGCCGGCTGACTTGAATAGCATCACCCCATCTCCTCCAGCGGGTGTCGTAAGAGGCGACAAAAGGAAAAATCCTACGGACGGGCAGCAGCGTCCGTCGAAACCCAATCTACAGCTGCTGCGGTCGCCAACCCGCCCGCCAAGCGTGGCGACTATGGCAACTACACTTAAGATGATACAAGTCATATTTGTGGGAGGCCTATGTCCAACAGTGGACTGCGTACGGCTGAAATGTAAATCATAATCCAAATATACTAGCTTTTCCTCACGACTTCATCGGCCAGCCATGACCATCTTTAAAGTATGGTTGCGGGATAAAATAGTACATTTCGATACTAGTGAAAATAAATTTTTTTTCGACGAGGGTGACAATCACCCGAGTCTTAAAGAAGTTTTTACACGAGTACCGAACCTAATTTTTCATAGCAAGTGCCTTAAAAAGTGAAATTTACGCAAGCGCGAAAAGTGCACTTTTTACGCACTAGTTAGGAAAATGATTCTATGTCCTTTCTCGTAGCTCTCTCTCTATACCAAATTTCATCCCAATTGGTTAAGCGGTTTAAGCGTGAAGAGGTAACAGACAGAAAAACAGAGCATTTCGCATTTAACAATCAACCTGTATAACTCAAATTCACCGCAAATGTGTACGACCGTCAGTTGTTGACAAATTTATATAATTGAGAACATTTTACGAGTCTGGGTTTTCCTATGCCCGATTTAGGGTCTGACTATACGTAGGTGAATCACTCTACAGCTTAAATACATAACAATGTGATGTAGTTTGTCAGATTAGTTAGCACAGTCGTTGACAGTGGACAGGGCTGGTACTCGCAGGCATAACTACGCATATATCTAGTCCTGTGAGGAGAATAAAAAAAAGTCTTGCAAACTTGCTCGACCGTTTGCGAATAGCTACATCGTACTACGTCAGCCGCGTAGCTGTGTTTTATTTACGAAGATATTTTGGTAAGTCTTCTTTGGGAGTTTTCAGAAAAAGGTGCCTACAATTAACTCTGGACATACAATCACAATTGAGTTTTATGCTTATCCGGTCGGCCGGTGACCACAGGGCTGGCTCGGACGACGCCCAGTGAATTACGAGTAGTATAGCCATTTAGTGGGGCAACGGAGCCAGCCTTATGGTCACCTTACCGAGTGGCAGGGATATTGGGGACATATGTGGGAGATTACAGAAAAATCCCTTTAATTAGCGTGACAAGTAAAAAGTTAAATTATGTCAGAGTTATTTTTTTTGCATTGTATAGATCACCAACTCTAGGTAGGTATTAATAAAAATTGTTAACGTAAACTTTTTTGCTTAGCACGCTAATTGAGGACTTTTTTTCTAAAAACTCCCGTGTATATAGTTTAGGCACCATTCGTTTTTCCACAGCCGTAAGTCGTTCACTGCTGGACACATACCTCCCCCAAATATTGTATCATTAGTTGCCATAGTCGCCACGCTTGGCAGACGGGTTGACGACCGAAGTAGCATTAGGTTTCAATGGACGCTGCTCGATTATTCATTCGATTTTTAGTGTGATAGGCTTTTTCACTTATGTTTATATTTGTATAGTTAATTTGCCAATTTAGGTAAATAAAATAATATAGGTAATTTTGCTAAGCCTTTGTTTGTTATGGATATGATAAATGGTGATAATTTTCAGATAAAAATGAGTCCAATGCAATTGTTCTTTCTACTAACGCTGATCTACGCGGTTTGCGATGGCGACAGCAGCAATCCCGCGCATCGCGTATTTTTCGATAAATCGTCGAATATATTTTACGACCAATTAGGTGAGGAATTTGATGTCTATAAAGTATTGACACCCGGTGGAATCGAGGGTTGGGCGACCGGTCCGCTGCCGAACACATCTAGTGATTGCCCTCCAGGTACTAAGAAAATATTGTTAAACGTTTTGGAAACTTTATGTGTGAAGAAACGTCAGCACGCTCGTCGTTCTTGAAGAAACGGGATAATAATATTAAACTATACAATATGTTACATTTAGGTCGTAACCATAAGACATACAGTCAGCATCATATGGTTACTTGCAATCAGTATGGCCAAATATATCTTGACACATCCATACTGCTATATAAATAAAGATTTGTATCAATACATTTGACCACTTTGGTTGCAACTAATTATTTGACGCTGACTGTACAAAAATCTATCATTAGAAACTAATAACTCATCGATTTTAGGAACAATAAAAACGAAACAATATGTAAATGTTTATTTCAAAGTTGGCCATACTGACCGATCTAAATGTGTCACCGTGTATAGAATAATATGCAGTAATAAAATGTTTAATCTTGTATGTAACCATTCGTATAAAACAAATATAATCTCTTTTTTGTCACTATAGACATAAGTTGACAATAGACCGGGATAAAAAGAGAAAGTAAATGACATTTTTTTAAATTATGATCTATGATCACTATGATCCGACTGTGTTCATAAACAGAACTGTCCTGACTGGATCAGAGCTAATACTGAGTCCCGAGCTTTTTGTCATAAGGTTTTTGTATTTCCATGTTTGTATTTGTTATTATCTTTCTGCTTGTATCCTGTAGATATTTTTGATGACCGTTTTTACTAATTTTTTTTACACTGTATACATGTGCCAAAATCAGAATAGTTATGTTTTAATATTTTAATGTTTTATTCTAGTACTTCATTGTATACAAATGCAATACATATAATCAAGCTTTTTGTGAAATATGGTTTTATTTCTAAACTATCCTAAACTGGTTGTAAAGCCTACATGATAAACACAGTTACTTATTGAGATTATTTTTCCATAACATGCAATTAGGTAGGTAAACTTTGTCATTTGTGTGGGAAGTGAGGTAGTTGTAAAAAAAAGCCTGTCAACATAAATGCTAACTAGTCCCTCTGCTTGGACCTTTATATTCTAAATCATGGATTAGACTGTAAGTTATTTTAGCAATGAATCATTTTTCTAGCATGCTAGCGTGCATCTTAAATGACAACTCCGAGTAGTATTTGCGTTCACACTGTTGTAAACATTCATCATTATTGCATCATACTGTTGAATATCTGGCAGCGGTGCAAGTTAGCACTATATCGGCCAGATAAATGATCTGCAGGCCTAACCAAGAGGATATAAATCATCAAAAGCAGAAGTTAAGAAATAATGCATGAAATTGATTTCATGCCATTTACTGTTGAAAGATACATATGCAAATGGCATTTTTAATAATTATAATCTCTTCTTACTTTTAAGATACGGTCAAATTCAGTATGAATCTTTCTAGACAATGTCAGTAGTTGCCGAGTGGAATGAGAGACAGTGTAAGTCTGAGAATATCTGTTAAGTTTATTATTATTTATGTGTGATGATATTACTTTTGGCTGCTGAGACTAGTCTCACAAGTGGGATAGTTATCTCATAAAGTATACTATAAAGAAGCCTGAACATATCCGCAAAGTAATTCATAGGTATTATGATGTTGTTAATGCATGTTGTTGGCTTAGCAACAGAACTATATTTAAACAGAAAAAAACTGTACAAGCCGAGCATGATGAAGTTATACTTGTAGCATCTTTTGACTACTACCACTAGTCTCACAACTGGGAGAATGCCGCTTAAACTGATCTTTTGTTATATTGTATTGTCTAGGTATTATAAATAATCTTAGTGCCTGTCTAAAATGTGGTGGTGACTACCTGTTGTATCTTGGTGACGCGGACGCGTTCGCCGAGGTCCCGCAGCGCGCGGAGCCGCCGTGCGGGCGCCGTATCGGACCGCAGCTCACGCTCGAGCTCCGCCGTAACAATCAGCTCATTTACAGCCGGCAGAGGCGCTGGAACCATGCAAATATCGCACATACAGTCTCTGACACAACCGCAACAATCTTGTCGTAGTATTCACCAATGAAAAAGTGTTTTAAACATACCCGAAGCTCCCTTCTTGAAGAACACTTTCAGTTTATCCTGCAGCGATTTTGTGTCCCGGTCTCTCGAACCCATGTTGCGGCTGCCCCTGCTATCCCTAACTAAGTAAACACACTAAAGCTATGCGCGAAGATTATCTATGAGTGTGCAAAAATATATGTATGTGTTGCA
The DNA here is from genome assembly GCA_022674325.2 of Grapholita molesta. Lineage (NCBI taxonomy): Eukaryota > Metazoa > Arthropoda > Insecta > Lepidoptera > Tortricidae > Grapholita > Grapholita molesta. The sequence continues at coordinate 3,220,408 of CP053127.2, forward strand.
AATAAAAAGACATATTTATTAAAAATAATCTCACTACCGCTCCTTTGCTATTCACCATCTGACAGTTCGTCTTGTCGGTCGCAGCACAGCTGACAGGCCTTGCTCAATACGCGGCTTATGAACGCATCGTAAACATTGCAAGAAACATTGTCCAAACAAAATAGACGATAACAATCTGTTTTCTGTCTAATATCTATTAATTATTGCCCCGCGTTAAATGTAAGAGATACAATAGGTTTCTAGTTAATAGCAAATTTGACATTACATTAAATCAGCATTGAATAAACAAAGAAGCCATTCTTCATTATTTTTGAACGAACTTTTAACCTGTGTTGCCACATGAAAATATTTTTCAACGTGCGCGTTTGAGTAGATGTGTTTTTAAGCAATATTAAATTCTGAATGACATTGTTAACAGTATTATATTTTACCAGAGTTCGTTTTATTTCTGAAGTTAAAAAATAACCATGGTGTGAAATAGATAATATGTCTTCTCATATACTTAGGTGCACCTTTATTTCTTATTAACATTTATTATGGTAACATACCTTTTATTCAGTAGTGGTCACCCTAAAGTCGACGCTACCCATAGATATGGTACCTATCTATAACAAATCAACCTAACTAAAACTACCCGACTATTAAATGGATAATTAATTAATTATGAAGACACCTACCTTGTGACCCAATACATTTTACATAGAAGAATCATCGTTTTAATAATTGCCATAGACGTGGATATGTACCGTCACGTTATTTCGTTGCGATTATTTATTTAAACTTTATTGCAAAATTTTAAACGAATAAAAAATACGAATGGCGAACTTACGCCTTTAGGCATTCTCAACCAGTCAACCATTGCACATTTCATTCATTTCTGGCGGATTGCAAAGTTGGATCTTGAAGTGTTGAACCTATTACGGTATCATAACTTAGGTATAGGGTTTAGCGGACATAATATGTATGTAAAAAGACGTGGTCAGATTTTTTAAAAATAATAATACATACAAATAACGACCTGACCGCCCATGAAGCTGTGCCCTGGAGCAGTACCGCGAACATCGAAGTTCGTATATTTCAGGAATCTTTCTTACTCCAATTAAGGTGTCATGAGAGTGACAGAGACAGTCATCCGAAATTTACGAATATAGTTTTTAGGTATTACGGTAGGTACCTGCATTAAGTTCAGTAAACGTTATAAAATCTATTTCGTCTTATTAATCGTTTTATATCATGAATAATTACAACGACAACCGAAGAAATATTTATGTTTATTGTATGTTATTTCTTTCTTTCTTCACTAGAAAATGACGGGCAACAACAATAAGCATAGAGCTGGGCCCTTAAACAATAGGCCTTCAAGGCTTACTTAATCACTTCGCTCGTCTATTTGTCTCCTTATCGCTCGTACCAAGAACGATAGAGAGGGAAATGGTATATATTTGAAAAAACAATTTACGCGGTAGGCCTTGGCTCCTCGTCAGCTGTCACGGACTGACCCTTGTCAGCGGGATTAAACGTATCGCGGCCGAGACAGGCCCACCTGCCAGAATTCGTGAGAAGTTCTAGCGTAAACGGAATATTATAAGGTTTAGATAGACGCAGCTATGGTAGAGTGGCATGGTTAAAGTTAGTTGCCTTTTATTAGGGATAGGTAAGATAAAATACCTTCAGTGTATCCAAACATTATAGACGGCGGGAAGTTTAACGTTTTTACAATGGGTACCTACGACGAAAGTCTTTACAGGTGAAAAACTTAGCTGAAACACCTGGCCCGGTACCGCGAACATGGACCCGGGTATGTCCTTAAACTACGTCCAACAATGAGAGGTAGGGCACAGCAAAGTACCATCACGCTCGAGTCTGGAGAATACCAACTGGGGAAGTACCTCCTCCTTACAGAAGACCACAGCCATAATAGCACTGTTACCTTTCAGGTATAGTGTTGTGTTCCTGATGGTGAGTAAGGTTCCCAGAGCTTCAAACTCCCTTAAAGGTCGGCAACGCGATGACTCCCCTGGTGTTGCGGGTGCCCATGGGCGACGGTAATTGCTTACCATCTGGCGGCCATCCGTCTGCTCGTTTGCCACCTTATGTCATAAAAAAACATAGAAGTTTGTATTTTCGAGCACCTTTCTCTTCCATTCCAATGAAGGCGTCAGACAAGTCACAGAGACAATCTTCCGAAATTTACGAATATCGCTTTCAACGGTAGTCGTATAGTGGTAACGAGTCTGTACACGCATGTCGGCGTTCTATATTCGAATTTTGAATGAATGAATGAATGAATACTTTATTGCACACCTCAAAAAGTAGAACAATATTACACAAAGGAACAATAAAATAAAAAAGAAAAGGAGGCAAACAACAGGCGATCTTATCGCTAAAAAGCGATCTCTTCCAGACAACCTTAGGGTAGCGAAGCAAAAAATAAATAAATAAATAGTAAACTATAGGGAGGTGCAGGAATTGAGAGAAACATTTAAACAAAAATAAGGCCTAAGAAATAACATATGAACATATATGATATACAAGTGAATAAATACATATAATTAAATGTATGACATAACATAAAATACATATAAATAAATACATAAATCAGCCAAAAAGATAATGACGTGACAACCCTAACACTAAGGAAGAGACAAATAATAGTCCTTAAGATGAAACTTAAAAATTGCAAATGATTTAGCATGCCTTAATTCTACAGGGAGAGAATTCCACAAACGAACTGCACGAAACGTAAACGAGGAATTATAAAATTGGGACGACATAAGTTTCATATTAATTCTCTGAACAACTACATAGACATGGTCTGTCAGTTAAATTTTCATCTAACCCATCGTAAAAATATTCAACTTTCACACTTTACCTTAATCAAAATATTTAGGGAAACAATACTGAAAGTGCATAATATTATCTTCGGTGTATACTGAAAGGTTTTATATGTACGAAGTATTTTGAGGGTGAATTTATCTATCTATCATAGTACCTATGTTGCACGCGGGGGAAAAATAATTAAAGCAATACGTATACATATTGACCAAACTGTCGTCCTGAATTTCGTTTATTTTAAGTTCTTGTAACAATTTTAAGTGACATTTCTTATTACCATTTGATTTTCAATACTGTATTATAAACTTTATCTCCATACAAACTTTTATCCCCCCCTTTTGACCCCTTGGGGGATGAAATACAAAAAGCGCTGAAATTACTTTTTTTGAATAAGGAGTGTTTACACAAAATTTCAAGTCTCTCGCTTTAAATTTTAAACAATACCTATACAAATTTTCAACCCCCTTTAGATCCCCTTAGGGGTAGAATTTCATTAAATCCTTTCTTGTTGCTTCTCTGCCTTATCAGAACATTACCCTGAAAGTTTCAACTCTCTAGCTTCAGTGGTTTCAGCTCGGCGTTGATGATCGATCAGTCAGTCAGTCAGTCAATCAGGACAAACTTTTATGATATGTAGGTAGGTATAAGTATATAGATAATAGACAATCGAGCAAGCCCAGTCAGTGATTCAAAATTGATTGTCCACGGCAAAGTCCAATTCAAAATAGTTCATGGAGCGATCACTGCATTTAGTACAGCTGCATTTATTATTAGTTCGCATTGGATATAATAAAAACCGTTATAATATTCTTCATTCACTTTAAAGGAAATACCAAAATAACTTTAGTTAAAAACACTGGAATCCGGGCCACAGTTTGTTAAAAAAAAAACTATAGCGCGCCGGGGCGTGGCTAAAAACAAACAAACTGCTGCTGAGTACAGCTTTGATTTATACAGCCTTTTATTATTCCTTTATTCAGCCTGCGTAGCTTCCATCCAACACTGGGGACTTAATCATAGCCCCGTTTATTACGTGATTAAACAGAAAAGCGGTGGGCGGCGAAATGCCAAATTATTGTCAATACTGACGCCATTATTGAAGTTTTATTTATTCGCGGATAAGGCGGGAGTTAGGCTCGTAAACACAGACATGTAGGTTTACAGATATTGCATGTACTAGTAATAGTTATTTGTTATACAAGGGTGCAAAGTTGTATTTTAACTGCGAGTGTGGGATTGAAACACGAGAAGTAAATTACAATTGCACCCGTGTGTAGCACAAAACTTTTTCCCTCACTATAGCGAGGAAAGTGAAACATACAAAAAACGTTTTGAAATCGCATTGACTTTTTCTTTGGGTTTAGAATACATTCAACATTTTTACAAAAAACAAAGGTGCCTTATATAATTTACTAGCTTGTGGTGGCCAGTACGATTTTCGAATGTTCTAATACGATTTTCAAATTGGTGCGTGTGCGAGGCTCGAATTTTAAGTATACTTCAAGGTCAACTTACTTTAATCACTAGCGGATAAAATGCGTATTTACCCTGTATTAAAGGATAAATAAGCGCTTTACGAGCTAGTGTGGGGAAAATATACTTTCAAAGTATGTTGGAGATTAAATGAATGTTGTAAGCTGTAACACTACTAATATTCTACTAATATTCTTGGTAGACGACCCTTTACGACGTAGCTTTACGGTTTACCGGCTAACGCCTTTTCCTTTAGAGCCTAGACCATTCGTAAGCAATTACAGTTGCTTCTAGACTATAGGTACCTAAGCTTTGACGTTTGTTGTTTGAAAGACGCAATGTGCGTAGATGCTATTAGGGTATCATGTACTTATTGCAACAAATTAAGATTTAAAGTAACTAATAGGAACGTTTATTCAGACACTACTTTTGGACCCGGGTATGTCCTTAAACTACGTCCAACAATGAGAGGTAGGGCACAGCGAAGTACCATCACGCTTGAATCTGGGGCAGCCCAACTGGGGAAGTACCTCCTCCTTACAGAAGACCACAGCAATAATAGCACTGCTACCTTTCAGTTATGTAGTGTTGTGTTCCTGATGGTGAGTAAGGTTCACAGAGCTCCAACCCACTTATAGGTCGGCAAGGCGCTTGTGACTCCCTTGGTGTTGCGAGTGCCCATGGGCGACGGTAATTGCTTACCATCAGGTAATCCGTCTGCTCGTTTGCCACCTTTGTCATGAAAAAAAAAACACTTAACAAACACGCTTTATTTGCACTAAGTGGGCAAACTTTGAAGTAATAATGTATGGTTCTGTCGTACTTCACGTAAAACTTGCCGGGTAACTTAAGCGTTTGAACTTTATACCCATAGGTACGTTATATTATAAATGCGAAACTCATGAAACCATGTTTGTGTTATCTCTTCACACTTAACCGCTAAATCGATTAGAATAAAAGCTGGTACCCAAGGCTTTAATCCCGTCAAATCATGTTTCACTAATTCTACACTGTAGAAGTCACAGGAAAACTAGTATGCTAAATCAATCGAGTTTATTTCATAGGGACTGACAGATCAGTAGTCACGGTTGAGTTATCTATTTAGAAATATGTCTACAATCGTAAAGAGACAGCGCGTGGGTAAGCCCGTAATGCACTCGGTATGGCTACTTAAGCGATACTTAGTCAAATTGAATTTTCGGGACGATAATAACCGGCGAGAGGCGAGGGCGAGTGAAAATTATTTATTTTCCCTTTCAGACTGTATTTTATCTTATTAAGTAGATAAGACATCGAATGCTGTCCTTTCAATTTGTTCTTTCGTTATTTTACATTTTATTGTCAAAATGGAGAACGTAAATGAATATTGTTTAGACAAATTGTGTTTTTTGTTTTCTTTTTCTCCTTGTAGCGGACTCTTTGTTACCGTTTTCCTCCTTGTGTCACGGATTTATTGTCATATTTTGTGAACTTTATTTGTCAGTTTTATTTTTACTATGTACCTACAGTCAGTTTATTACCAGATAAATATAATTTAAAATAATGATCAACACGCTGAAATCATTAGTAACTCAGCTGCATATTAAAAAATTGCTTTTATGGACGTTCGAAATCACATTAATCCTATTTATTTGCTACTCATGTTTTAAGTTAAAGCGGTCAAAACCTGGTACACCAAATGAGCGTTACATTTTAGTAGACGAAGATTATAAAGTGCGGAACCCGAATATTGGGATTGAGGAGTTGATGTGGCGCGTGGATCAGGGCACTGCGGAGCCAGGGCAGCAGATCTTGAACGAAGATGAGTTCCCAAACATGGATGACAATATGCCTGTGCTTGTTGTATTGGCTGGGCGGCAACCAGCGCGCCTCCAATGGCTCCTAGCTTCCTTAGCCACCGTCGCAAACATCGACGATGCTCTACTCATAGTTTCACACAGCTTCTACGATGACACCGTGAATGAGCTCGTCCAACGTATAGATTACTGCAGAGTCCTGCAGCTATACTTCCCGTACTCAGTCCAATTGTTCCCAAACCGTTTCCCTGGCACGGAGCCGAACCGCTCGCGAGCCGTTGCTGCCGCAGCCGAGCAAAAGCATCACTGGTGGTGGACAGTAAACTATCTCTTTCATCACTACTATTGGGTGGACCCTAAGTTAGGTCTCGCTCTTTTCCTGCGAGAAGACGACGTCGTTGCACCAGATCTGCTGCATATGCTGAAATACGCGCAGCGTGCGTTCATGTATCACCCTGAAGCGGAGGTGATATCGCTTGGAAGACCGGCTATTGATGCCGATAACAGTTTACTAACTATCGCACCGTGGCATCCGCCTTTTGAATCAGGGCTGGCGTTTAATCATAGTTTTTGGAAGAAGCTACAATCATCAGCTTCACAGTTCTGTCAGTACAACGACGCGAGCTGGAGTAACTCATTGCTTCGGGCGTTTGGTTCACGACCGCTTGGGTACGTGGATATGATAGCTAGTATGTCACCGCGCGTGCTGTCCACGAGGGCTTATGCTAGCGCGCGTGAGGGCGCGAAGGCGACGCGTGCGTTGTTTTCTAAATCCTCGTTCCCTTTGCGCGTGCGCGTAGCGTTCGTGGCGACAGAAGCGGGTCGGGTGACGCACCCGGCACCAGTGCCGCGCGGCGAGGGGGGCTGGGAGGACGCGCGAGACCGCCTGCTGTGTATCGACCCATTCCTGATGACTACGCCAGAACCAGGCAACGGCACTTCGCCGCCCAATCGATTTCTAAAGCTACCTGGCACCTAATACTCTGAATACAATTGTTAAACAGTTCTAAGTTCATTTTATTGGCTTTCAAGAACAGGGAATTTCTTAATAAGGGTTGGTGAGTTGGTGATGGTTAAGTTCTTGATTCCTCTGCAAGTTGATTTTTGCTCATATTTCGGAGGATCAGTTATCTGTTTCAAATGGGATTCCTTAGTTGGTATTTTATAAGGTAGGCTACAGTTAATTACCTAGTAAGCGGACTACTGCTGTCACTGCAGCGTGCGTGCGTTATAATTCTAAGAAAAGGGGCAGCATCCGCGTGGCGTCTGGGTACAGTCACCATCAGATGTATCGGAACTGTGGAGGTGGTCTCTATTGTCAAGACGATAAGGGGCATGTTCAGATATTTCTGAGTACATCCACAGCTCCAATATGTCTAAGCGACTGTACCTAGGTATTTCGAAATGAGTTCGGAGATTTCTACATTGCAAGATTGAGAAAAGCACTATAGACCTCGGCAAAAAACGGGGTTGCTGGCCACGTATCTCTATGAATACTCGCTACGCTTAGTCTTGGTCTGTAACCCTCGTTACCCGGCCCCTATTCCAATGTACTATTTAATTATCTACACATACACATGGGCATAGGGGTTCCATAACAACATTTAATATTAGCTGAAGTCCTTTTGTTAGGTCGTGTAATAAAAAGTAAGTTCCGAGAAAATACAGCACAAATGCCCATGGTCTTGTAGTTAAGTTTCTCACTAATACTGCATGTTATAAAAAACGTGATACAAGATTATCAAACTGGCATCTGTTAATGATATTGAACATCTTTTACTATGGGTTCAAGGATTCAAGTTAGGAAAATTAAATAAAAGTACGAGTATAAGTTGACGAAAATGTACAGTCAGCAGCAGAAGTGGTTAATCGTTTGAGGTGTTCAAAATGAGGTCAACACATCTTTATTGTCAATAGAGAATAAGAGTGCGTGTAGGTCATTTTGAACACTTCAAATGCTTAGCCACTTTTGCTGCTGACTGTATAAGAGTTTTTTTTATATTTTTTTTACAAAGTTGACCCGGCTTGATAATCTTGTATCTTTTTTTTTATAACACCCGGTATAAACTAAGATAAATGGTAGGATGATAAAAGATGCACTCCGGTTTCCAAGGATTAGAACCAGCTTCCAGCAACGCGTTGTTATTTAAAAAATGCAAAAATATTTAAAAGCAGGAGTTCACTATCGTTCCAAACCGCTCCCCGGGCTTAATGCGCACTCTTTAAAACAATTTAAACACGAAATCCCGGCTCAGCCTGTCGCGCCATTGTCGCACAATTTCTTTTAAGCACGCGATTAGCCCCAACGTCGCCCCGGACTCTAACTACTAGATGGGCATACTAACACCCGGCCGCAAATTCATACGTAGGACTCATTTTTTCAATGAATATAATAATCAATAATCCCTGCTGGTTCCTTCCGCCAGCGCTCTACACGACAACACTTCCATAATCACCATTTAGATGGTTCGGTAATGTTTGAGGGTGGTTTCTCTGAAAAATCCCTGGCTCAGAGAAACCAGCCTGACTAAATTTTTCAATGAATATATGTCTTATCGTTCATCATCATCATCAAAGACATAAGACGTCCACTGCTGAACATAGGCCTCCCCCTTGGACTTCCACATGTACCGGTTGGAAGCGACCTGCATACAGCGTCTTCCGGCGATGTTAATGAGGTCGTCTGTCCATCTTGTGGGTGGACGTCCTACGCTGCGCTTGCTAGTCCGTGGTCTCCACTCGAGCACTTTTCGACCCCATCTGCCGTCTTCTCTGCGTGCAATGTGGCAAGTACCCTCGTGAGTTGTGACATTGAGGTTTTCGATAACGAGTATCGAGTTTACTATCTGTGCATCTCGCTTGTACTATTTTAATGCGAACGAGACACACAGATAGTAAACTCGATACTCATGGTAAGGGTACTGCCCATTGTCAAGTCTTATCGCTAGCGGTTCGGTATTAAATATAAAGGCACTCTTAATGCTTGCAAAGACTCTCCGAAACATGTTACAGTCAGCGTCATATAGTTAAGTTAGTTACAGTCAGTATGGCCAAATATATCGATACAGATGTTTATTTATATATGGATGTGTATACTGGATGGCCGTACTGGCTGCAACTAACTATATGACGCTGAATGTACAAGGGAACAAAGTTAGTGTTTACCTTCTCGTGCTAATATTGAAACCCGAGCGTTGAGAGGGTTTTAATGCACGAGAGGGGAACAATTTGCTGCACACATCATTTTTCACCTCACTACCGCGAGGAAAAAAATAACTCTAAAACATAAAAAAACTTATATGATGCATTCGTGATGTTTCGGGTTTTCATAATGCTTTTACTGAGAGAATGAGGCGTAGGCAGCGGCGGGTCAAACATATTGGGTAAGGCGGCCATATTTGTTATTCTTAAAAAAGATAAGTCCCCCCGAGTTTCTTGCTGGTCATAAAAGTCAAAATGCTTCTCGAATCAGTAGGGTTAGAACCGGTGTAGTTTTTATTTTTCTCTTTAACTGTTTGTATACTCTACGTGTACAAGTGCCCTTTGAGGCTTTGACTTACTAAATAAACGTTTCAGTTTTAGTTGAGTTTGATTTCTCTTTGAGGCCTATAACTCAACCTGAATAAAATTGAGTTCTATATGGGCACTCGGCTACTGTGTAGTCTGTGACAAAAACTCCGATTAGCCTCACTCAGGCCTGCCTTAAAAATTATCTAGCTGTGCTGGCGCCGCGCCAGCAGCGAATGCAAATTTAGCGCCACGGAGCGCCGTGTAGCGCCATGTGCACTCGTGAAGGCTTAAGCCGAGCGCTCCAGGATTAAAGCCGAGGGACAGTGGTTGATTGGCGATAGATAAATATTACAGGACATCCTTACACAAATTGACTGAGGCTCATGGTAAGCTCAGGCTTGTGTTGTGGGTTCTCAGCTAACGTCATAGGTAACGAGAGTAACGCGTGAGTGTACGTTAGCGGCAGAGATATCCTGTACCTTTACTTTATATGCATTTGGACCCTGGTATGTCCTTAAACTACGTCCAACAATGAGAGGTAGGGCACAGCGATGACCATCACGCTTGAATCTGGGGCAGCCCAACTGGGGAAGTACCTCCTCCTTACAAAAAACCACAGCCATAATAGCACTGCTACCTGTCAGGTGTGTAGTGCTGTGTTCCTGATGGCGAGTAAGGTTCCCAGAGCTCCAACCCCCCTTAAAGGCCGGCAACGCGCTTGTGATTCATTTGGTGTTGCGAGTGCCCATGGGCGACGGTAATTGCTTACCACCAGGCAATCCGTCTGCTCGTTTGCCGCCTGTGTCATAAAAAAAAAACCTCCTGAGCCAAGTTTAGGCGGGCATTTGCTGGACTGCTACTTACCTTTCCCCTTCCTCTATATAATACTGTTACGGAGACGGGTTAGGGACAACATCAAAGAAACGTTTTTTTCGGTTTTTAGTTACTTTCAGCAGGCTGAAAAACATCACAGCCTCACTGTTTCAGGGGAAGGCCTAACATATTATATCAGCGAATCGTAAATTATTCATTATGTCGCCGTTTTCAGGCGCTAAAACATGTTTTCAGGCCGTTAGGGTTTCAGGCCACTAGCAATCTAGTGGCGCTACTTCCTGAAAACCCGTTTTCAGGCAGTTTCAGACCTAGTGTCACCCTTCTTGTCGCCGGAATATTCCAGAACATGTGTGAGCAGGACCTAGCCGATGTGTGTGAGCGAGAGAGACAATTATACCCAAGAAGACGGTCTCCGGAACATTCCAGAAAGTGTATGAGCAGGATAGCCTGTGTGTTAAAGCAACAGAAACCCGAAAAGGCTCGAACGTGTCCCAGGAACAGTCCAGAAGGGGAAGAAAGAAACGGCTTATACGCGCGGTGACGATGCCCTATACTACGGTTAGTGTAAAAGTGTAAAACCGTATCGCAGCGCATCGCACGCAGTGTAGCAGTAGCCCTGTAGTACGAAAGAAAGGCACTTTGCCTTCGTTACGAACCTCACCTGCGGATAACCCGCTTTGTTTGCATTTTCACATTCTATCACTAGGTAACGTGAGTAGCGCGTGAGTGTACGTTAGAGGCAGAGATTTTTTTTTTTTTTTTATGACCTAAAGTGGCAAACGAGCAGACGGATTGCCTGATGGTAAGCAATTACCGTCGCCCATGGGCACCCGCAACACCAGGGGAGTCACAAGCGCGTTGCCGACCTTTAAGGGGGGTTGGAGCTCTGGGAACCTTACTCACCATCAGGAACACACCACTACATACCTGAAAGGTAGCAGTGCTATTATGGCTGTGGTCTTCTGTAAGGAGGAGGTACTTCCCCAGTTGGGCTTCTCCAGACTCGAGCGTGATGGTACTTCGCTGTGCCCTACCTCTCATTGTCGGACGTAGTTTAAGGACATACCCGGGTCCAAAATATCCTGTACCTTTACTATATGTGCATTTGGACCCGGATTCATTAAACTACGTCCAACAATGAGAGGTAGGGCACAGCGATGACCATCACGCTTGAATCTGGGGCAGCCCAACTGGGGAAGTACCTCCTCCTTACAAAAAAACACAGCCATAATAGCACTGCTACCTTTCAGGTGTGTAGTGTTATGTTCCTGATAGTGTAGGGTTCACAGAGCTCCAACCCCCCTTAAAGGCCGGCAACGCGCTTATGACTCCGCTGGTGTTGCGGGTGCCCAAGGGCGACGGTAATTGCTTACCAGGCAATCCGTCTGCTCGTTTGCCGCCTATGTCATAAAAAAAAATCTCGTTTACACCAAATAGTACAAGCGACATGCACAGATAGTAAACTCGATACTCGTTATCGAAAACCTTAATGTCACAAATCATGGTAAGCGTACAGACCTTGAAATAAATATTTTGTGTACAGAATTTGTAGGTCTCTTAAAAAAATAAATGAATATCACAGGACATACTTCCACACATTGGCTGAGTGTCGCGGTAAGCTCAAGAAGACTTGTGTTATGGGTACTTAGCCAACGATATACAGGAAAAAAATTAACTGCTCCATACATATAACTTGCAATTAAGTCCCAGTATGTATGGAGTAGCAGATTTGTTTTTCACGAATTCAATATTGGTCCCATGGGAAGAGTTATTAAGTATCCCTATCATTTTTTGACATTTTGGATCACGACCCAGATTTCACCTAGTATACAGCGTGTAAGTCTAATACGGGCGAATCTCTTAACGAAGGGTAGAATAGGACATAAGAAATATATTTTGATTACTCTTTCTTAGAACTACAATTAAAATATTATTCATATAAAAAAATTCGCCCCGCAATGTAATGCAACACACTTGAGTTAAATACTCGTTGACAGTTCGTTTCAAAAACTTACATCGCGTAATGTTCGCAGTACATTACTGCTCAGAAATTTTACAAAAATTAATTACATAATGTATAATAAGTTTAATGAAAGAAAAACCTTTTGGTTAATGATTATACTGGCAAATCCTATGTCTAGTTTAATTCTTCGCCCGTATTAGACTTACACACAGTATAATATAGAAATACTTAAATACATAGAAAACTTCCATGATTCACGAACCAATATCTGTGCTCATCATACAAAATAAATGGCCTTCCTGGGAACCCAGGACCATCGGCTTCATAAGCAGGGTCACTACCCACTAGGCCGGACTTGTCGTCAAATCCGTCGTATGTGTTAATATAGACATATTAATTTACGCAACATGATTCCTCAACAAAGATATATATATTGCCGAGATATGTAAACGTAGGCGGGTAAGCGACCGTGGGAATACATACTACTACTACTTAGCATACTTAATGACTTGTCAGAAGAAATATACAAAAACAGTCTTAAAAATAAAAATGTGTGTAAAAACGCGTTTAAAAGTTTTTATGCATCAAAAGTTAAAAGGATAGCTAGCCGATTTAGGTTCGATTTTATATAAATCATAATAATATTAAGAACTTACTTGTAAGTAAACGCATATATCTTAAAAGGATTCAGTGGCGTATCTTGTTTCAGTTTCTTGTAATTTATTGTGATATAAATAAGTAAATAAAAAAAATAAAACGTAAACATCTGCTGCCTAGTGAAGCACACAATTTTTCACCTCGCTACGACGACAAGAAATGTTGGTATCCATCATTTATCATTAATTAATTAAAAAAACATTGCATAAAATAACATCCAACCAGCTAACATCAAAAACCCGTCGATAATAAATATTCCTTTGCCCGCATGTGAATACAATGTAACTTTGCTATCTGTTTTTAAATAATGAAACAGTTCTTTCCAAGCTTGATATCTATCTGTTTCGCTGTAACACAGAATAAAAACAATATAGACTGGCAACAGTAAAGCAAGTCCGGCCGCCATATTTATTTAGTTACAAAGCGAGTTGTTCGGCCGTATCAATCCTGGAACTTAGGGCTGTCCCTATAACATTGAACATTTGATTGACATAAATATTTCCTCCATTATAGGCAACAATCTCTCGAAATCAAGCACAAAGAGTTCCGAGTCCAGTTTGCTCACTAACTAGAGATATAGATTATCCCAAACAAGACGTAAACAAGAGTAGTTAAGGGACTTTCAGTGAATTTTACTCAGAAAATAGTGTTCCCCAATTAGCGTTAATTTATCTCAGTTTCGTGACGGCATGAAATGAAATAATATATGTATCTGTTTCAACAGGTCTCCATCGCAGTGCAACGGGGAAATGCTGCAAGTGTCATGGGGACCTTTGAGCCAAGTACACTTCAGGGAGGGGTCAGATAAGTTTAGGAATAATTTAGTTTTTAACTATAGTTTTATTTTTAGATTTAATTAATTTGTTTAATTTTAGTAATATTATTTATCTTGTTATTTGCCTTTATAATTGTATTTAAAGAATAAAATATCTAATTAGTTGTTAAGTATGTGATAATGAAATTTGTATTATTGTTTTTTTTAATGTTATATTATGTATTATGGATCTTAGTTATATCTGTATAAAATCAATTGTTTTCGCTTTATTGGATTGTAATATTGCTTATGCATAGTTTATAAAACGAGTACCAAAACTAAGTTTTTATTTAAATATCGTCACCAAACTTCCAAAGTTTAACTTTTATCAACAACTCACGATAATTGGGTACTAAATTTTCTAAAAACTCCCTTAAACACAACGGTTTCACTCACATTTATTCAGTCACTGTAACATCGCGCGAGTGACTTAACGAACATCAGTGAATCAGTTGTGTGATTTACTTTAAGGCTAGTTCTATTCGCGTAAAATATGTGCTCAAAACTATGTCTATCAGAGCGCCAGCCCTCAAGTACTAGAGTAGGGGTACCATTTGTTTCAGCTTTTTTGCCACGACTGGTCTCAATCGCAGTACAAATAATACACTGACCATTCGTAGACCTTATGTCTTCGGAATAAGGCTTATAATTATTCTGTGTGGAGTACGTGAAACTTTGCTTACAAGTTACTGCCATTGTTTAGTGTGCTAGCGTATTGGCTGGATTGTTTAAGACTTGCTAAATTTTATTACAAATCTGTGGACAAAGTGGAACTAACCCTTAGTTTTACCATTCGCCGCTCAAGGTTTAGATGAAATTTGGTATTGTGGCTGATACCCATACCCATAACATAAGGCTACTGACTCAAAAATGTCACCTGTCTACGAGTACGATTAATACAGGCTCTAGTGTAAGTTTGGCGTAAAAAACGTTTACGAACGCGTAAGTGATAATGTTATTTATATGGGAAACGCAAACGCGTTCGTGACGTAAGGTTACATTAAAAACTTACAGTCTGCGGCGCTACCGCGAAACACGATATTCGTAAATTTCGGACGATTGTCTCTGTCACTCTCATGACGCCTCAATTGGAGTAAAAGAGATAGATGCCCGAAATATACGAACTTCGATGTTCGCGGTACCGGGCCAGTTTGGTAGATGCTACGAAGTTCGCGGGGTCAGCTAGTTTGTAATAGGAAAAGAAACAGAAATAGATACAATTTTTATGGCGAAAATTATTTTATTATAAACAGGTATATTATATATAGCAATTAATCCCAGGATTTGGCGTAGGCACTAGTTTTACGAAAGCGACTGCCATCTGACCTTCTAACCCTACAATTAGAATTATAATACAAAATTAATAATACATGACATGAAATGAAAACTGAAAACTGAATAAAGATGAAATAATGTTATTAAAAACACTGGATATAAAAAGAAAAGCCCATCTACTAATTCCACCAGCGGCATGGATCCCATAACACTGGTTTTTTTTTAATTTTTTTTTAAGCAGACGAAGTAGCGGACAAACGCTAAAATTTTAAAAGCGTCAATTAGCAATAAGCTAATTTTAAGTCCTCAGAATATATTGAATTAACATAACCGCGTTGAAAAATGCCGTAAATTTCGCATAAGTACCTGTATGAAGAGACGTGAAATAAAGCATTATTGAGTGGGCAACGTAAATTCCGATTTTATAAAGGGCCCTTGTGGGCATCGCGGCCGGGCAAGGCCGCTATCAGTATGCAGAGCACGGTACACGTGAAAAACGGGCTGATAAGCGCCAGCGGGAGCGATGAGCGGCGGTGAAAAAGCGATTTTGCTAACATGATTAAGTAGTGTTGGAGAAAATACCGCGTTCAAGCTGACTACCATAGTGCTAACAATATTACATTACTAGGGAGGCCGGGAGGTAAGGGATTGCCGACAGAGTATATAAAAAAGGTTGTGCTCGCTGGGACTCGATGCGTCCCTACCCGCGACCCCTTTGCTTAATTGCAAAGAGACAAATATAAGAGGAACATGAGTTATGATAATATTGCTTTTTCAGTGTAAGTGTTGCATATCCTACATTAAAAAAATTCATACCCATTTAAATGAATACGAATATTTAAGTAAATACTTATCGTGAAAGTGACTTACAGTGTACAAAAATGACATACTCGTAACCATCTATATTCTTAACTTGAACTACACTTTGAACACGCTTGTGACTTGCGACAGAGATAGAGAACAGCTCGCCATAAATATTGAAATCATTTCGAAAGTAAATCCTGCCGCGAATTCATTCTGTTGAAATCAGACCTTTATATATTTTTGCCCTCAGATAATTAAACAAACTTTTATTAAACGACGTACCTAATCGGAAATTATAATTTCACGAAATCCGATTTAATGGTATTCAGAAATTAATGCATTTCAATAGGGGCGCGTATTAGTTATTTAATTTATTAGTTTATTTTATTGATTTTACTTTTCATTTATTTATTGTTTTGTTTGTAGTCTTTATTTACTTTTGAGACAAAACAAATAGGTATCTTCTACAAATCAATATAGGTACACAAATGCCACTGTAGTGACCCTTCAACCATTGGAAGAAACCTAAACGTAGATACTTAACATGCTCTATTTATATAGTACACCGTGTATTATAGTAGGTACTATATGTAGGTAAGTATATGTAAATAGTTGAACCAAAGTGGCCAAATATATCGATAAAGATCTTTATTTGTATAGCAGTAAGGATGTATTATTTACACTACTATTATAAAGAAATGAAAAACCGGCTAAGAGCAAGTCGGGCCACGCTCAGTGTAGGATTCCGTAGTTTTCCGTCCATCATCATGAGTTGACATATTGAGTACAGAACCCTAAATTTCGGGCCCACAAAGGACACGGTGACAACTAAAGAAAGAGTTACAGATTCCAACTATACATGGCAAATTCGAAAAAAATGTTGCTTATTGTGGTGATACCCAGCGTCATTTCAAGTCAGTCAGTCAGTTTCAACCTAATGTATGGGTGAACCTGCTCCGACCCTATTAAATCAGAATAAAAATTAACACCGCCATGTAAGATATGAGCGTTCCACGTACAGGGATATCTATCGGCAAATTAAGTAAACTATTGCGCGAGCTTAACGCAATGAAGATGATTTTAAATGTGATAATTCTTTATTGCATGAACCGATTTTCATCGTTTTTACTTTATTTGAAAGCACGTCATTTCATTGTTATTTTGTAGTAACTACAGGTACAATAAATGCCTGCTTATACGGTTAAATTACAAACTTTTTTTCACATGGACACATTTTTTCTCCTTACAGGCTCGAAAGTACTCATGATTCTGAGACCACACAAAAAATCCTCGGATAGCACAATTGGTAATGCACTGGGCTGGGCTAGTGATCCAGTGGTTGCGGGTTCAAGTCCCGCTTCGAATCAAATTTTCCTATTTTTCTTTCGATTTAAATATCGAAGATATACTCGCAGACGTCGACAATCAAAATTAAAAAATAAGTTGAGTATACAACTTTAAATAAAATTGCCCTTGTATATCTCGTGCCTCGTATTTTCAAGCAGTTGTTTCTATAACGACTGCAGTGTTAGCTCTGCATGTTTGTCTGTCGGGTCGTGCGCGTCGTAACAAGGTGCACTTGATTTGCAGTGCAAATATTGCAACTTACATATGTATTCCTGTGCACTAGAAGCTTTTATCCTCATCGCCTCAGTTATGGCGAAATAAACGAGACATCTGATGGGCTATTCTTGACTTTTGAGCGTTCAAAAATTTAGAGTTTGAAGATTATGGACAAAAAAGATATTACCCATATTTTTTCAGGAAATTTTTAATATGAATAACCACGATTTTTAATTCCTATGGTCAGTCTTATATATATAAAAAAAAACTCATATCTCTACAATGCCAATACTTCGATTTTGAAAGAGTTTTAAATGTCAGAAATCATCACCATCGCCACCATCCTTTCACCCTTAAGACGTCCACTGCTGGACATAGGCCTCCCCCAAATATGAATGTATTTTTATGGGGAGCTGCCATAGTCATGCTTGGCAGACGGGTCGGCGACCACAGTAGCTATTGATTCAGTTTTTTTAAAATTTTAAATATAAACTTTTTTTTTGGGTTTAGTAAAGTTTATTAAAAGATTTAAGTTTTAAAAGTGTAATTCTCTTTCGCCTTAATTATAAGAATTTTAAACCGCCCGGACTTTTATTGGTCCTTCTGAAAATCTATTCATGAGGCGGGCAAAGTTTCCCAAAGTTATTGAAAGAAAATGCAGGAATGGCTGACGCCACTACGAACGAATCTCGAATGGTTTTCACGAAGACTGTGTAGTGGACGCTACAGTCGAGATGCAGCGGGGCTTGCGGAGTACAGTTGCCATTAGATATTTCGGAACTGTGGAGGTGGTCAGAAATATCGGAACATGCACTTTACCGCCTTGACAATAGAGGCGTTCCGATATTTGTGACCACCGCCACAGCTCCGACATATCTGATGCCGACTGTAGATACATGTTTAATCTATCCTCGTATCTTTAATGTTGTACCCTCCGAACACGACTTCTTCATTAAACAATGTAAGTATACGAAAAAAAAACATTTATGTTTAATTATTATTGAAATGAAGTTCACGATACAACTTAAATGTCAAATAACAAATCTTACTTAGTACAATAACTACAACTTATGATTTATAAATGGATACACAAGAATTACAATAATGTTATAATAACTTAACTAAAAATGCAATTAAAACTATGACCATATGTACTGTTAACCCAGATTGAATACCTGACCCTTAGATGTCTCCCAAATCGCTCCCCTGCGGAAGGGTGCCCTTAACACTGGCCACATTTTCCCTCTAGACAGCGATACTCAATCTTTGTCCGAGAGATGAACCAGCCCGAAGATGACCCGTAACTTCCACCAACCTCTTCTTCAATTTTTTAAAGTCTGAAGTCATCCGGACGCCACTATTGAGGGAAGATTGTGTCCAACAGTGGGCGTCTTACAGCTTAAATGATGAGAAGCATTGGTAGCGGTGCTTGCGGCGCACGTTTGAAATTAAAGGCGGTCCATTGGAAATTGCAATTAAAAATTTCCAATCGAGCACTTTCATATCGGCGTTTTATTACAATCGCGCCTGGTTCTGGCACAATAAAGAGGTATTCTCAGTAACTTATGCCCGTTGGTCGCTTTTATATAATTCCCCGTGGGTGTAGATGCTATTATTTATTTATTTCATGGTATGGGAAATGGGGTATTCTTACATGGACTAACGTCTGCTAACGAAACCATAATAACGACCCGGGGCAGTTGATTTTTCCATTTTTCGTTTGTTTCTAAGATTTTTTATTTATTTATAACTAGCTGACCCGGCGAACTTCGTACCGCCTAAAAAACGACATAGGTAGTGATAGCTTTTAATTAGCTAAAACATATATTATAAAAGTTGAAATAGATGACATATACTTAAGAAAAAGCGACGAGGACCTCCAGCGTTCGAGACGGGACTTCATTTCATAAAAATAATTTGATTTGTTCTTAGTTACATATATTTTAATTAAGGTAATTTAATTTTAGGACTAAGATACTTTATTGTTAAGATTTATTACCAGAAAAATATAAGATAAAAACATAATAAAGATACTAACTAAAAACTTAACTATAAATATAAAAAATGGCCTAGGTAATTAAATAATACACAAACAAGTCTAAAATTACTAATTTTATTGAAGGACCTTATGATATACAATTGAGGTCATATTTATTTTTCGAAATCACGGGATTTTAATGACTTTTTAATACTTAATGTCTCAATCAGGGCTATGACGATTCTTACCAATCCAAAATGATTAGAATCGGTTCAGCCGCTCTCGAGTTATAAGCGGTTGAACAAACCCCACTTACTTTTATATATATTATAGATATTTTTTTAATTATAAATTACAGGACATTCTACGGTATTATATTATATTCGACCGGCAAGTCAGTTAGTTATTAAAAAATACAAGAACAATACAAACATTGCACTTTAAGTCCTGCAAAAAATTTAAGACAGTTTGACTGCTGGAAGACCACACTAAACCTTAATATTATCTAAAATTATTACAGTTCGACTTGGTGACAGCTTTTTTTTGGCAGTGAATCTAATTTTACTATTACTATTTAACTATTAATTTAATTATTAAAATGCGAAAGTTACTCTGTCTTTTACCTCTACACGCTTAAACCGCTAAACCAATTGGGATGAAATTTGGTATGATAATAATTAATTAATTACAGTTTTATTACATAGGGTTATTATCATCCCCCAACCATACTTTAAAGACGGACATGGCTAGCCGACGAACTCGCGAAGAAAAAAAAAAAATGTGCAGTTTAATCATTATTATAATAATTTATGTAAACAATTTAATCCTTTATTTTTCTTAATATTAGGACATGAATTTTGTTATTTTTCGCTGAGTTATAGACTTTGAAAGCATAAGCGACAGCCCTAGCGATTATCAACCGTGAAAAAAAAAACACTTTATGCCACAATTGCCACATTTCCTTAACCATAGGGCCATAAGGTGTGCGTCTCTCAAGCGGGGCTCATGTCTTCGGAACCTACACACTAAAATAGTGACTAATAATAGTGAGTAATTTAGTTAAGAAGTAGTGCTTTGTATACGCAATACGTATTTTAGTGTAAATAGTGTTTTTCTGCAATACATTTATATTTACTGAAAAAAAAAACAACAACAGAACACTATCGTTGGATACTAATGAAAACAGCAGTTGTTCAAATTGTTATTATTTGCTTTAATTCTTTTTTTCACAACATGAAAACTGGCCATGTCTTTGGCACATATTTTTTTTTCTGACAGTCTTTACTATTAATTAGAGAGAATATCACAAATTGGAGACAGATATATATTTATTTGCAGTGCTCGGAACTAGCTCGGACAAGTCATCGCAAAATAATCGCAACACGGCAATATGACAATATTAATAGATTCGCATTAATGTACAGTATTATTTTCCATGACAATTTCTTAATTTTCTTAATAATATTTAATGCTGATGGTTGCATTGTGTTTATTTGCACAATATTTATTATTTAAATTGTCACCACAAAAATGTTTGAAGCATGCAACTTGGACAAATACATGACAGATATGCGACTAAAATGGTCAAATGTAAAATTAAGTGGTGGTCTTCTTCTTCTTTTTTTTAAAAAATATGGCTCGGATAAAAACCGGTTAAAGTTCACATACCCATAAAGTTACTCGCACTTGATCTTGTTTATCAAAGTCAGAACAAATCAAATTATTTTTAGGGTTCCGTAGTCGACTAGGAACCCTTATAGTTTCGCCATGTCTGTCCGTCCGTCCGTCCGTCCTCGGATAATCTCAGTGATCGTTAGCACTAGAGAGCTGAAAATTGGCACTAATATGTATATCAATCACGCCGACAAAGTGCAAAAATAAAAAGTGGAAAAAAATGTCGCCGCGCCCCGCGCGTGTGTTTTTGAAAAGCTCCATTTCAAAAATAGTTTTAACTAGTTTAAAGTGAATATTCTACTATGAAAGTTATATCAAAATAATCGTTATAAAACAGTGAATTAATCTTATTAAAAGTTAGACTGAAAATATATTCAATAACAAAAGTGCACGCGAATATAGCGACCGACTCAAAAAAACGCGTATGATCTATGAAATTCTGCGGCGCTTCCGCCCTTTATGGACTTGGTGTACGGCGCAGTGAATTCCTGGAAACTTTGAGTGATTTCTGTGAATTGTGGCGAACTCAAACGAATTTTGTGATTTTAAGTAATATTTAATTCCGTCAAGTGACAATTTTAATCAGAAAGGTGAAGGTGGCTTGTGTTGTACTACAGTTAATACAAAGTAATTTTATAATAGTTTTACTGTTTAAATTGCGACGCCAATGATAAACAACCCGTCGTCCAATCAGAGCACAAGAAACGCCGACCAAATTGGAAAGTGTTACAACAGAAGCTGTACAAAGCGGGCACATGTGTCAAATCCAAACTCTACAACGACATCTGGAGTCCTATTGTCACCGAGAACCTCGGGATGGCGTTTGTATGAACGAAAGAGAACATAACAACATACCTACACAATAAATTGATATTGAAAAAAGACTGTCTACGTTATATATAATATTAGGCTCTATATATAGATTTCTAATAACAAAATGAATCTCCCTTCAAAATGCGGCAAATGCGACAAAAGATTATCGACCCGGCATTCACTTGACTGCTCGTCTTGCAGTATCAGATACTGCCTAGATTGCCTAGAACGGACAGGTGTAAGTAGAAAGCGGTATACTCTGATGACTGTTAATAATAAAAAAAGCTGGAAGTGTAAAAGTTGCTGCGAAAAACCTAAACAATCTAGTAACTCCCTCCCCAGACAGGCATTAGACTCTCTCGTATTATCCACAATGGATACATCAGATGACTCGTTTTTTTCGCCTAATAATTTATCCAACAGCTCCACCATGCCAAACAGCATTGATGGCTTAAACGGCTCAATGATTAACCGAACTGACTACATAGAGATGCAAAATACGATAGCTCTACTTAAATTACAAGTAAACAACATGCAAATTGAACTAAACACATTTAAGTCAGAAAAAGATGAAATCCTTCAGAGGAACAATCAGCTGTCGTCAGAAATAAGGACTTTAAAAACATTATGCCAATCATCAACAATCAGGAGGTGTAACAGCGAACCAGTGATAAACAAAAAAATACATATCTTGTCTCACTCAGTAGCGAATTCAATATGCAAGGAATCAAATGCCGACTTTGATCACAAGAAAAGAATATTAGAGCTACAACAAAATATAGAAAAATTAAATAATCAGCTTCAAGAAGCAAGAAAAATGAATACCGAGCTAATACATCATATAGACAACCTAACAAAGCAACTCAATACACCAAAAGCGACGTCTATAGTATTAGAAAATAGCAACACTTACACAACTGGAATTACAAGCAAGATTTGCATCGTTAGTGGAAATAATCAAAAGCATACGAGAAAACTAATTCTGAACAACTTTAACACACAACAAATCTGTCACTATATCATCACTGGAGGAAATATCAACGCATTACTTGAAGGACTTGAAAACAAATTGGTGGACTTCACACTAAACGATTACTGTGTTCTGTTTATAGGAGATTCGGACTTTGAAACAACAGGAAACTACATACATATCATTGATGAATTGAGAAACAAATTGGAAACCATCCAGCATACAAATATTATTATATGCCTCCCCGTATTCAAATTAAGTAGATTTGCAAACATATTTAACAAACGTGTGGAGGTATTTAACAGTCTTTTGTATCTGGACAATCTTATGTATAATTATGCGTATATATTAGATAGTAATAAGAATTTAGAGTACACACATACAATGTTTTCGAATATCACAGGAAAGTTAAATAAACGTGGAGTAACGAAAATGTTTACAGACTTGAATACACTTATAGCAGAAATAGACTCTTTCACGTCCAACAATCATAACAATATAAATCATAATGACGGAAAACACGAAGTTGCTGATGTTGTTGACCCCGACCTGATACATAACAAAACATTTTTTCGTTCCTAAACACCTACGTAAAGATTTTATAGTTCTACACCAAAACATTGCAAGTGTAATACAAAAACGCGAATTATTAGAAATAAGTCTGTCAGAGATGCGTGATGACGGAATAGACCCCGATGTTATTTGTTTGTCAGAAACCTTTATAAAACGGGGATGCGAATCAAATATTAAGATTAAAGGTTACAATTTAGCCTCAAATTTTTCAAGGGAAAAAAATAGAGGGGGTGTTTGTATTCTAGCCAAAAAAGGACTAAAATTTAGAGAATTACCATTTATAAACAGTTATGCCCGTCAAAATGTTTTTGAATGTTGTGCAATAGAAATAACACATAGTAAATTAATTATAATTGCCCTATACCGTACCCCAAACTCCAATGTAGACATTTTCTTAAATGAACTAGACGGTATTTTAAGCCGTTTAACAATGAAAACAGATAAAAAATTGGTTTTGACCGGAGACTTTAACATAAACACAATTATACAAAATAAAATTTCCACTCACCTTAGTGATCTTATAAATTATTATAATCTAAAGACTCATATTACTATGCCTACTCGGTTAAATTCATGTATAGATCATGTTATTAGCAATGTTTTAAATGCGGAAGGTAACATTCTTCCGTTAGGTTTATCAGATCATGAGACAGCACAAATTCTAACTATTCCAGAAGTACAAAAAAACAAGAGACAAGTATAACATATATAACGAAAAGAGATTATAGCACCAGTAATGTAAGTAAATATCGCGAATGTCTAAAATCTTTGAGTTTTTCTGAGGCCCTTGATGCCTCAGACATGAATGAAGCTTTTAATTATTTTCACGATTTAATATGTTTGTTTTACGACCTGTGTTTTCCTTTTATAAGGTGCAAAATATCGACCAATCCCAAAAGCCAACAATGGATAACAAAAGGTCTTAAACTAAGCTGTAAATATAAGCGATCCCTACGTTTTCAATTTTACAGAGATAAAACTCCAGAGAGCAAGAATAAATACAAATTGTACTCGAAAATACTCGCTGATTGTATACATAAGTCTCAAAAATTACACAATGAAAAACTAATGCAGAACTCTACAAATAAAATCAAAACATGTTGGAAGATTATTAATGACGATACGGATCAGCATCTAACAAACAAACATATAACTAAAATAAATAAAGATGGAATTGACGTTGAAGACCCTAGTCACATTGCAAGTGAATTCAACAACTACTTTAATCAACGTACTAATATTAACAATAATATAAAAAACACTAACTCGAAATACGTAAACAATACTATATTCCTGACCCCTGTAACCAACAATGAAGTAAGTAATATAATAAATTCACTCAAAAATACTAATTCTACAGGTTACGACGGCATAACAACTAAGATTCTGAAAGTATGCGTTAATGAACTAGTCCCTATTGTCACACATCTAATCAACTTGTCTTTTGAGCTAGGCAGCTTTCCGGATACCTTAAAGTTGTCTGTAGTTACACCAGTATTCAAAAAAGGAGACAAGTCAGAACTATCTAATTATCGACCAATAACACTTATACCGATCATATCTAAAATATTCGAAAAAGCTATTCATAAACGGATCATGTCATTTGTAGAAAAATATCAGATACTGAAAAAGGAACAAAACGGATTTCAAAAAAATAAAAGCACAACACTAGCAAGTTTTAACCTTATTAATAATGTTATACGAAGTATTGACAAAAAGATGCCAACAGTGGTAGCGTTCTTTGACATGTCTATGGCATTTGATTTTGTCTCACATGATATATTAATACTAAAGCTTAACGACCTTGGTATCAGAGGGCCTGCATTACAGTGGATCAAGTCGTACTTAACAAATAGGAAGCAGTGTGTTGAAATAGAAAGCACCAAAGACTCAACAATTGTTCGCTATAGATCCTCATACATGGAAAATAGTTTAGGAGTACCACAAGGTAGTGTGCTAGGGCCACTCCTATTTTTAATCTACATTAATGACCTACCAGATGTTACTACACACAATTGTACCCTTTTTGCTGATGATGTGTCAGTTCTAGTCTCAGGTAAAGACGAAACTGAATTCAATAATGATATAAATAATATGATTAAATCCGTCATAGAATGGCTTCAATTAAATAATTTATCAGTTAACCTAAATAAAACTCAATTAATTCAATTTTGTAATGTACGAAACAAAGGCACAGTATTAGATGTTAAATATAAGGATACACAAATTAGAGAAGTAGACTCGTCCAAATTTTTAGGCATAATTGTGGATGAGAACTGTAACTGGAAAAAGCAAGTGGACGTAGTGAGCAATAAGCTAATGAAATTCGGTTATGTATTGAGAAGACTACGCAACATTTCAAATTGGAGCACAGTCCTTATGGCATATCACGGGTACATTGCATCAAATTTAAGATATGGCCTACCATTATGGGGCAATTCTACTGACACAAGTAGGGCATTTATAGCTCAAAAGAAATGCTTGAAGGCAATGTGTGGGATAAGTCAGTGGGAATCATGTAAACCATTGTTCCATAAACATGAAATTTTGACACTGCCATGCATATACATCTCTGAAATTGCAGTATTTGTTAAGAAATATCCGGATCTATTTACAAAGGCAAAAGACATATATCATAGAAACACAAGATATCCCGATAAACTTGTACTAGATTTCATACCAAACAGTTCTCTTTTTACTAAAAGCAGTTATTATATGTGTTTAAGAATATTTAATGCCCTTCCGGAAAATATAAAACCCCTGCCTCTACATTTATTTAAAAATAACTTAGTAAATGGCTAAAAAGTCAAATGTTTTATAGTATAAAATAAATGACCTGTTTAATATGTAATAGTATAGTTTTACGTAGCTATCTAGTAGTTATAAGCAGTATCTGTATCACCTACGATGATTACTTATGTGCATATAGATATAAGATTGTAACATTTGCATACTTAATCGGCAAAATATGTCATTGTACAGAAATACGTCACAGTACCATCTTATTGTACCATGTTTTGTGCAAATAAAGAAATTTGAATTTGAATTTGAAAATTTGAATTTAGGGTACCCCCCCTATACGTAAAGTGGGGAGTGATTTTTTTCTTCATTCTAATCCTAACGTATGATATATTGTTGGGTAGGTATTTAAAAATGAATAGGGGTTTACTAACATCATTTTTGGATAATGTAAATACTTTCGGAAATAATCGCTCCAGAAGTAAAAAAAAGTGCGTCCCCCCCCCTCTAACTTTTGAACCACAAGTTTCAAAAACATGAAAAAAATCTCAAAAGTAGAAATTTACATGAACTTTCTAGGAAAATTATTTTGAACTTGATAGGTTCTATAGTTTTTGAAAAAAATCTATATATATATAAATGAACCTATCTCTCTTGGTCACGCTATAACTTGAGAACGGCTTTACCGATTTGGCTAATTTTGGTCTTGAAATATTTGTAGTAGCTCAGGGAAGGTTTAAACGGTGAGAAAGTATGAAAAAAAATCGAGTATACACTAAAAAACGAAGATATTGCTCCCCCATACAAACTTTAACAACTCGAAAAAACCGTAAACGCCGCAGGATTTCATACATCTTACGTGTTTTTGGTAAAATGGTCTCTGCTTTCGCTCGAGAAAGACGGAAACGCCGTAGGATTGCATATATATTCGGCTTTTTTGCGAGCAAAATAGGTACTTTATATTATTCCAGCACTAAAGTCGTTAAGGCGATAGTTTCTTACAAATTGTTAATAAATTAGCCCTTATTCCCTAAGATATGGCTGCCAAAATCTCTATTGAATGACAAGACACACTTAAGGCCCGGTACCGCGAACATCGAAGTTCGTATATGTCGAACATCTTTCTCTTTTACTCCAAATAAGGTGTCGTGACTCGTGACAGAGATAATCGTCTGAAATTTACAAATATCGTTGTTCGCGGTAGCGCCGCCGTTTTAGGTATCAAATAGCCCATTTTTAACTCTTAAGTGGGAACACTTACTGTGACGGACGAAAAACTACGGAACCCTACACTGAGCGTGGCCCGACACGCTCTTGGCCGGTTTTTATGAAATATTTTGATTTGCTTTGATTTTTAAGTAGTAATACTACTATATAAATTAAAATTCGAAATTCGGGATTCGAAGACGGTCGCTTTTTCTTAAGTATATGTCATCTATTTCAACTCTTGTTTATCAACTTGAACGTTTTGCGCACTAGGAATGTCACTCGGTCGACACACTACACTAACAGCTTGAAAGATGTTCCTAAATTAAAATAATGATATACCGCGTGTCTCCGACATTAGGGATTTAATTATTACGATCATTTTACTCATTAAACCATGTTACTTTTATTTATTATTTATTATTATACAAAGTAGTACACTAAAAGTAGCTCAGTTGTTTCCTTATATATTTTTCCACAGTCCACTCGATGACCACGAACGCTTCCAAAGGGTTCGAAATGTCTGTTCGAAATTAGTATAGGCGATATAATCCGTTTTAGGTTTTATTTCATGAGTAATTATCGCGGCAACCGAAGACAATATTAAGTAGTTCAGTTTTATGACCAAAATCGATCCTTACATTTAAAGCCCCAACATCGGAGACACGCGGTACTTAATGTAGTAATTATCACATTCTTTCGGCGAGTGTGCGAGTGGTTTGCATGAACTCATTCCACCATCTCCATTTAAATATTATGGGACGAGGCGTGCGTTGAGATTCCATCCCTATGTTGTGGATATTCCTTCAACCAGAACAAAGCGCTTTGCTTCTACTTTTCTGATTCGCACAGCTAGGGAGTGGAATTCTCTTCCAGCTGATCTTTTCCCGGAGCAATACAACCTGGGTATCTTCAAGTCGAGAGTGAATAAGCACTTGCTAGGTAAGCATGTTCCATCGTCGGCCTCATCGTCACTTACCATCAGGTGAGATTGGGGCCAAATGCTAACCTATCTTTTATAAAAAAAAAGGCTTGAATGTAGTTTGCAAGTAAATTATAAAAAAAATATGAATCAATTTGTTTAAAAAGTATCACAGTGGACTTTGCGATCGATTATGTGGACTGGTGGAGGAGATTTTTCCATTCATAGATCGATCACATTTGTACAATGTACATGCTTGAGGAAAACTCAAAAAGTAGGTATCTACTTCTGAGACATTAGTATCGACAATCACCTACCTTTGCTAATATATAAGGAAATAAAACTGGCTAAGCGCGAGTCTGTCGCGACGAAAGGTTCCGTGAGTAACACAATTTGTTGCAATTGTTGAACCACACAGATTCGGTTGAGACAGTCTCAATCAATCTCGCTGGAAGGGAAAACTCAGTAGGAGTATTCCAGTAGTACAAGTCAAGTCTGGTGCGGAAGGGTCCTGGATTTTCCTCAAGTTACCTTCCCCCTACACAGTACCGTACGGGCGGTATACCGAACGGTCATAGAGCCTATGTCAGGTTCCAAACAAAAAAAAAAGCAATTGTTGATTTATTTTTCTTAAAAGCTCCAATTTATTATTTTTAGAAGGTGAGATTTCTACGTTATGTGTAAGTTTCTTGTAGTTACCTCTATCTAGTCTGGTGAAATATCATGCTGAGAGACAGGCAATAATTATTTGTATATATTTATAGTACCCGTGTATTTTGACGACCGGTCTGGTCTAGTGGCTAATAATGACCTAATGAAGCCGATGGTCCTGGATTCAAATCCCAGTCAGGGCATTTATTTGTGTAATGAGATATTTGTTCCTGAGTCATGGGTGTTGTCTATGTATTTAAGTATTTATATGTATCTATCTATTATATATATCGTCGTGTAGTACTTACAACATAAGTACTTACTGAGCGTACCGTAGGACTAGGTCGATTTGTGTAAGATTATCCCGATTTTTTTTTACCGAAAACTTATAAAACCACCATGTGTGGAACGCCGTGCAAGGCAACGGAGAGCACCAAGCGATACACCCTAACTCCGAGCGCTGTGTCCCGAGTCCTGACTCGACTTGAAAATGGGTACCAGAGCTTATCCAAAACATGTCGCTTAGTGCGATATATACGTGAGTTAATTGTCCATTTGTAATTTAGTAACATAGCTCACAACAGTTTT
Source organism: Grapholita molesta (assembly GCA_022674325.2). Taxonomy (NCBI): domain Eukaryota; kingdom Metazoa; phylum Arthropoda; class Insecta; order Lepidoptera; family Tortricidae; genus Grapholita; species Grapholita molesta. The sequence goes on from CP053127.2 coordinate 3,250,046, forward strand.
AATTATATTAAGAAAATGGATATCAATCCGGAACCCTAATAATAAAAGCCCGTTATTGTGAGAGCTGGTCAGTGGATCTTCGAGCGGCTTCACCCTCGGGGCCACTTACAAGGATTTACAGGCCTTTTCCTTCTCGATACTGACCGGTTAGCTCCTTTTTAAGTTTTATAAGTAAGAGCGAAAAGAAAATCATTCGGCTCGCCTCGGCTCGGCCGACGCTGTTTGACGCCGATCGAAGTTTTCGCTCTTACTGCGTGGACATAAAGGTCTAATCCGCATCGACAGGTCATGGGGGACCCTAAATTCGTCAATCGAAACCATAGACATACCATTTAACTAGATGGAGCGTGCTAATAATAATACCACGATCAAAAGATATGGTCTTATGTAACTTTCCATGGGTATGGCAAAGACGACACTATTTTCGTCCGTCCTTGTCATAGTTTCAAACATTTTTGTTCCCCTCCAAACTGGACCCTTCAGAACTGTCAAAGTTGAAGGGGAACAAACAAATACAATTGGAGTTTTCTTGGGTTTTCAACCAAAGTTGCGGTAATCAATGCAGAATAAGCTAATATTTTTGTTACAAAGAATGTCCTGTAAAGCAAAACTATAGTGAATTGTTATTTTGGGCTACAAAAGCCAGAATATCTTTGTCCCTTACTGGCGCACGCGGATGCGTTCTCCAGTTATTATGCCTCCTAGAACGAAGAACCCTGGCAGTTAAGTACGTTCGCCGGAGGACTGGCTTCACGCTGATGACGGTGCAACAGCTGCGGGCGCCATTACGTGCGCTTCTGCATGCTGTCGCTGCTGGACATCATTAGAAGCGCGGACTTCTGACCGAAGGGGGTAGTGTTTCGGAGGTTCCGGGGCAATCTGTCGAATCCTAACTCCAGTTTTATCTGTACAACGAGGCCCCACCGCTGCTGCAAGCCTAGATAGTTTTATTTTTTATTATGTTATGTACTAATTACATACTATGATGCATTGATCTTATTGTAATGTCATATTACTTACTAGCTTTTTCACGCGGCTTCCCTCGTTAAGAAGTATTTAAGTTATTATATATTAGCACACTATCGTTCAAAACGTAGTTGCATGTTTTTTGTTCGGAAAATGCCGTTTTATCCACAAATCCCTACGTCATAGTAGATTATGCCTGCAAAGTCTCAGCTCGATCGGTTTAAAATTGACAAAGTTTCATACAAACTTTCATCCCCTATTTTATCCCCTTGGGGGTATAATTGATCAAAATCCTTTCTGAGCGGATGCCTACGTTATAACATCTACCTGCATGCCAAATTCCAGCCCGATCCGTCCAGTGGTTTGGGCTGTGCGTTGATAGATCACTATGTCAGTCAGTCAGTCACCTTTGAGTTATATGTATTTAGATTTGAATAAATGAAATGTCAATGCTGAAATTAGGTTGCTGAGTGGTCACAAGGTAACACTCATCATCAGCCGTGCCTTTATAGTGTAGGTAGGTTCTATTAAAAGGAGGCCGGGGATCGAACCCGGCGGTTGTAAGCCAGGTAAAAGCGAATGCGATCATGCATGTCCATGGTCTGGCAGGTGGGTTGGCGATCTTGGGGCGATTTTACGGTTCGGAAGAGGCACTGCTGCCAGTACCCTGCAGTTTAAAGACGATACGCGGGTAGAGAAAATATCATATCATCATCATATCAGCCGAAGGACGTCTATTGCTGGACATAGGCCTCCCCCATAGCGACCCACAGTGACCGGTTTTGCGCCACCCGCCTCTCGCCGTCTGCCCAAATTGCGCCTTCCAGTTCGTGGTCGCCACTCGAGAACCTTTACGCCCCAGCGACCGTCGGTTCTACACGTGCCACTGCCATTTAAGTTTAGCGATCCGGTATGATAACGGTTACTTTGGATCTGCTGCGGATGATGTCAAGTCAAGTCTATTCCGATAGAATGATGATGATGATGACATTAAAAAAATATATACAATCGAATATGGCACCTCTCTCTTGTTTATGATTGTTGAAAGATTCGTATTATTTTGATGTTATTATTATTTTTGAGTTACCTAAAAAATAGTCTATGTAAGTATCAGCTTTCATTTAAATAACTAGGCTGATGATAAAGACCTATGGTGATTTATGAGCCCCAATCACAAACCAACACCAGGAGCATCAAATCAACGCTATAAACTTATATCAAAATCTATACAAACAGCTAAACATACTACAAGCAAATGTTGCCTCCAAAACAAAATAAACATCTTCCCGACTTACAAATTACTAAAGACGCCTCGCAAACCGTATACGGGGACAGAGAAAGGGGGTAATTGGGGTAAGAGGGGTAAGAGCGAATTACCCGCACGCCAGCCGCTGCAGTGTGCAATTAGTCGCACTAAGCTTTGAGCGGCTGCAGCTGATTACATCCGGATTATGTGTCCATAAACAAATAGTGCATACGAGACTCGAGAGCATGTACAGTCAGCAGCAGATGTAGCTAAGCATTTGAGGTGTTCAAAATGAGGTCAACACGTCTCTATTGTCAAGGGAATAAGAGCGCGTGTAGGTGATTTTGAACACTTCAAACGCTTAGCAACTTCTGCTGCTGACTGTACACATTCTATGTACTCTTAGTGACACAGATGCATGTCTCAAGTAATATATACAGGGTGGTAAATGGGCCCTAGAGGTAAACTGCCTCAAATAACTTTACTTTTAATAAAGTCACTCGCGCTACATATTTTGGAGAGCATAGGTCTCAAGCACTAAGTGTTTGCTAATGTTTAAGTATTTAAGATTATTACAAGATGAAGCTTATAGGGCCAATATGATAACGGGAAAGGTGCATTAAACGATAAGCAGTCAGGGGCAGAAATATGTGTACAAATTTAATTTTTTCCCTTCACTACACTAGAATTATTTAATAATGTTTTGATGATTTCACACATGGTAATTTAATTTTACATTTTTTCCCACTGCTGAGCAAAGGCCTCCCCTCGCTTTAGCAACTCGTCACGGCCTAATGCATGCTCCCGCCAATCGCGACAAAAACCATCCAGGTCATCCCGCCATTTTACGATTATTCATCATTATAATAGTTTCATTAGGTAGCGAACAAGATGGAGAGATATATAGTTGTATATGCGTTATGGAACTAGGTTTCTCGGTGTTATGATACTTAGTTACACAACTTCTTAATTGCAAAAGTTTTCTTTGACCTTTGGTGCCTTCCCCTCTTATACCCCCTTCATTTAACCCGGTAATGAGTCTCGATAAAAACTTCCGAATTAATTTGGCGCTAGCGTGAAATTGCATTCATATTTTAAAGATTTTTCATAAATTAATATAAAATTGTATATTCAAAGTGTTCTTGTGTAAATGTTAGGCGATTAGTCTGTGTATATAAAAAAATGACAACCGTTAGAAATATCAGACTTATTAAATTGAAACGGCCCCATATATTAATACGACACTTGTTTGTCAAAATACCTACGCTAGTGACGTGCCTAATTTACCTATATAAACAATGAATATTTGAGTTCATATTTTATTCATAAGTATATGCCACAAGGTTTAACTTTTGTAACAATAAAACCGCACTTGTTTTAATATTTAAACAGTAGATAACTTTAACACATAAAAACATGAAAGAATCGCTGACGTTGACTGTTGAATTTGATGCTTGCTCGCTGATCCACCAAAATATGTACAAATACCAGCTATATAATAACATCAAAATTTGCAATTAAGCGTAAATGAATATTAGTTTTTGTCTCCGTTTCGATTGCCACCCGGTATAATGTATGCCATTACCCGCCACACTTTGCTTCGAGCTAACGGTAATCTGATTTTAAAATATAATTGCGTTATGGATTATGGATATGTTTTGGGTAAGATCTGATCGCAGTATACATAGGGACAATACTGCCGCAGGTCACATATTCGAACCCCGGCTTGTACCAATGAGTTTTTCGGCACTTATGTACAAAATATCATTTGATATTTAGGTACCAATCGCTTTTCGCTGAAGGCACATTGCGAGGAAACCGGTCTAATCCCAACAACGTCTAGTTTACTTTCTGGATTGGAAGGTCAGATGGCAGTCGCTTTCGTAAAACTAGTGTCTACGCCAAATCCTGGGATTAGTTGCCAAGTGGAGCCCAGGCTCCCATGAGATGTGGCGAAATGCCGGGACAATGCGAGGAAGATGATGATGCTTATCACAACCTATTCGGAAGGCTCATGTCCGATAGACGTCTGTGGCTGCATCTGCAGTAGTCATCACCAAATTCGATATTTTGTATCATTATCTAGAAAAAGGGACCTTATTGTATATGGCACTTACGTAGAATCGCGTTGCTTTTGTATTGTATCGTCTTGAACAACGACGTAAGCGCCATTGTCAATAAGTTCTCTTTTAATAGATAATGTCACATTTGACTATATCCTTCGCTCTCCCGACGCTTCGAACACTTTACAGCGATCGTTACGGGACGTAATTTATATTCAGTATACGCGATATAATCCTTTCTCAAAAGTGTCAAGTCATTCTTGGAATCAAAATGGGATATTTTTTCAAAATCTGCACCCCTAAAAACCCAAATTGGATGGCGTAACGATTCTCGCAATAAGAGTTCATGACCGCCATATTGAAATCCAAAATGGTTGCCATTACTGGAAAATAGCACATCTAGGCTTAAGTAGCTGTGATGTTTAACGCTTAAATGAAATGTTATTATTGAACTACTCTTGTACAAAAATAAATATGTAATAGTTATTTGTAGTAGTAGTGTATTTGTTTTACAAGGGAGAAAACTAAGTGTAGGGTAAACACTCTTGCTAATATTGTGACACCAGAGCTAGCGAAAATATCCTAAATTAAAGAAGTTGAATCTTAACACGTTCGCTGCGGCATGCGGCATATATTGGCCCCTCACAAAGTATGGTTAACTGCGATGTTAACTAATTTGGACCCGGGTATGTCCTTAAACTACGTCCAATAATGAGAGGTAGGGCACAGCGATGACCATCACGCTTGAATCTGGGGCAGCCCAACTGGGGAAGTACCTCCTCCTTACAGAAGACCACAGCCATAACAGCACTGCTGCCTTTCAGGTATGTAGTGCTGTGTTCCTGATGGTGAGTAAGGTTCCCAGAGCTCCACCCCCCCTTAAAGGCCGGCAACGCGCTTGTGACTCATCTGGTGTTGCGGGTGCCCATGGGCGACGGTAATTGCTTACCACCAGGCAATCCGTCTGCTCGTTTGCCGCCTGTCATAAAAAAATAAATTGCCGCAACCAAGATGTTAACAAGGGTGAAGTCACGGTAATTGCTTAGTTTAATTTCATATTGACATTTCGACGAATCAGTAATCCGACGAACCAGGAACACACCTTCATTAGCCAGACTCTAGGTCTAGGCTAACAGCCTGTAGGTACCTATAGCTGTATTCAGTTGTTACTTAAAAACGCGTTACTCAGAATTTACGAAATTTGCCTTCGGATTATACTGGCTAAAAAGCCGCTTAACTAAACCTAACCCCTTATATTATAATAAGTTTACATAGTTATACGAAGCGCGTCTCAACTGAAAACAAACACCTCCCAAGACGTGTTGCATACTGTATATAGAGGAGAGGGGGGAGAAGAAGTGGGGGGAGTTTGCACTTTTCGCAGAGTGATTACGTTTTCACGCCGGGACGCAATTGCGGACGCCGCTAGGGTTGTCACTTGTCGCGGCACTCAAATAATAAACATATCGTAAAGTATATATATTATGTCTACTACGTAAACTAGCCGAATGACGTCCACTGCTGGACGAAAGCCTATTTACTATTCAGCTACTATTCACAACTATACAACACCCAATCGTAATTAAACTTTTGTGAGTAATTCTAATCATTTCGAACATTTGTCTCTGGCACTCTAATAACTGATTACTTGGAGGTGAAAAGAGAAAGATGCCTGAAATATTCGAACTTCAGTTTTCACGTTATCATCTCTGGATCTTTCCTCAATTTCGGACATGTCCCAGAATTTGCCGCCAGATTTTCCTCTCCACCGTTGAGAGCATAATCACTCTTGATGATCGGTCTGGTCTAGTAGGTAGTAACCCTGCCTTTAAGGCCGGTAGTCCCAGTAAGCGTATTTATTTATGCGATGAGCTCAGAGTTCTCGAGTTATGGGTGTTTTCTATGTATTTAGGTGTTTGTGTATTATATCTTTAGCTGGCTACCAACAACATGAACCTTCGTAAACTACCGCGGAGCACTGTAAATTTGGGTAAGGATGTACTATAATATTTATTAATTTATTCTTTCTAACATAAGTTAACATAGGTAAATATAGTTCTAATTTTCCGAAATAAATGAACATATCCTCGTAAGGCCCACGGGCCTTCCTGTAGTACTAAATACTCTAAACAAATTTGAATTTTGTAAAATTGTAACAGAGTTGAACTTCATTAGTTTCTTTGGATTTTGACACAAAATAAATTATACTCTATTTCTTACACTGTGAAGTACGAAATCGAGTAGCATTTTACTTACATAGTGGCCCTTAGGAGGTTTTCTTTAATCGCCAACCCTACATGTGCCTTTCATCTGCCGATCGCAGACTCTCTATATTGGCAGCAGCCAGTGACTCCACTCGCAACTATTCCCAGCTCCGTCCAGGCCACTATAGCCTCGTTACTCATAAAATAACAAGTATTTTACCACCGTTCTGTAATATTGTTTTTAGGGTTCCGTACCTGAAAATCCTCTTAACCCCTTACAGGAGGATGTACCAGACAGACACTTTAACACGTTCACAGCCCAGTGCCCCAGATATGGGTCACGAGGAACTATCTTCCCACGTCCGTGCCCCGCATATGAGTCACTATGAATGAAAGTAGTTTGCTTGGAAGTACGAAAAAATCGAAACATTTTGTATGGGGACGTGTTAAACATGTCTGTCTGATACATGGCAAGACAGTCTATCTCGGTAAAGCGTTGTTAGTATTTAGGCCGCAGGTAAATATCATGTACAGTCGCCATCATATATATCAGAGCTGTGAAGGTCACAAATATCTGAACAACGCCTCTATTGTCAAGGCGGTAAAGTATTATGTTCAGATATTTGTGAGTACGTCCACTGGCCCGACAGATCAATAGATTAGTTTTATTAGGGCGCAGCGAAGTACCATCACGCTTGAGTCTGGAGAAGACCAACTGGGGAAGTACCTCCTCCTTACAGAAGACCACAGCCATAATAGCACTGCCACCTTTCAGGTATGTAGTGTTGTGTTCCCGATAGTAAGGTTTTCAGAGCTCCAACAACTTTTAGGGTAGGCAACGCGCATATGAATCCTCTGGACCTGCAGGCGTCCACAGGCTACGGTAACTGCTTACCACCCGGCGGGTCGTATGCTTCTTTGCCACCGTCGTTGTATAAAAAAAAAACTAAACCGCGATGTCTCTACAGTGGCAGCCGGCACGGCGCCAGCTTTTCATTCTTGTGATTCCCTGATAGGACGATCTATATCTACCAGACACTTTGTACACGACTATAAGTTAATTCCAGCGTAACTTAAGTCCTATATTGGTAGCAGCTAAAAGTAATCATAGGTCAGATTTAAATTGCACCAGGTATAAGTGTAAATAAACGTTGTGAACTACCAAGCCACAGACTACTCAGATACTCGGACACTCTATTGAGTCTATTGTATCAAATGTACCTACCCACAGTCTCAATATTGTTTGCAATTCTATTTTCCTAATTATTCTACTTCTGCTAAAAAACCTATTTCGGACGAGTTAATAATCCACAAACTATCACAAAAAAATATCTTAGCGTACCTATTAGTAACGAAAGAAATTGGGATAGCCTCCTAAGGCCCACGGCCCACCATACAAGTAAAATGCTACTCGACATCGTTCTTCATACTATAGAAAATAAAGTATAATTTATTTTCTGTATAAATCGAAAGAAACAAATGAAATTCAACTCTTTTCCAATTTTATTAGTACGTTTTTCACGTTTTTACGTAGTACTTAGGTGAAAAACTTAACAAGGACCATGTGTATGTAGCTGTGCAGATAATAACCATGGAACTTCGTCAAAATTTGAATATAGAACGCCGACATACGTGGCTGGTGCTGCAGCTAAGTTTTTCACATATACCTACCCAAATAACTATACTTATGTGTCGTGACAAGTAGTGGTCTTCACATGCCCCATCTAGTTCTGACGTGTTCTGTGGACGAGGCACATTCGTGCCTTCATTATGCACCATCGTTTCAAACAATCCACCCACATATCATTTCACTCCATTTTCAGCTTTACAGTACTACAATAAGGTTCGTTTTGGAAGATAAACGATTTACTGCAAACTAGGTTTTCGTGTTGATTTTTGATTGCGATGTCTCTATTGTAGATAATGCAGGAAAGTAATCATGGAATCACAATTATTTTCTTATAGTACAGTCAAAGTCCGAATTGCAGTTCGCTCTTGCGGCTGCAACTATCTACCGCGAAAAACGATATTCGTAAATTTCGCACAATTGTCTCTGACACTCTGCGTTACACCTTAATTGAAGTACTTAAAAGAGAAAGATGCTCGAAATATACGAAATTCGACATTCGCGGTACCAGGCCTGCATAATTCAAGAGATAATTTTCCTGGAAAACGAGCGCAGGCGATAGTATATAATAGAATTTATAACTGGATGTGTTACAGTTAGCAGCAGAAGTTGCTACACGAGCCACGCGTTCAGAATGATCTTGACACGCTCTTATTCTCTTAACAATAAAGTCGTTTATTTCTTAAAATTTTCGGATCTTTTATTACAAAACTTAGCTGCGCCTCGTTTTGTAACTTCGCTTCGAGCCTCGAATCTTAAGACCCCTTATTATATAACTGTTGCACAAAATACTATTTTGAGTGGCGCTATATAATAAGGCACTATGCTAACTCTGTGCCCAGAAGCTGCGGCGCATATGTACAGAAGCGCTACCGCGAAAGACGATATTCATAAATTTCGGACGATTGTCTCTGTCACTGTGACGCCTTGATTGGAATAAAAGAGAAAGATGCTCGAAATATACGAACTTCGATGTTCGCGGTACAGGGCCTGGCGCCCGCTCCCGCCCGATTCCAGCCGGCATTACTAACTTGCCAACAGTTCATCAGTTTCATATCGGCTCCATCTTGCCTAAGCAAAACAGTGACGCCACCACTGGTGCCCAGTATATTATTCCTCGCATTTATATGTACTTATCTTCCCGCACTAAATCCACAAAGTACTAGTAAATCTCGCTAGATGGAGCGTTAATATCCGGCGCGTAAATCACACCACAAATTTCCGGGTGTCACATTACTGAGCGGGGGCGATATCGTGCCATGTTATTACATGTACAAGTGGAAACGTCTGTGTCAAGGGTAGTTTGTGGGAGGACAATGCTAGGTAATCTATCTATACATGTCCCTATTGGACATAGCCGAAATGTACAATGTATTAGGGTATTTAGAATAAGTATACAAAGTATAGTAATAAATAACGTGTAGTTACGAAATTAACAACATTTTTTTTGGAACAACCTGTATGTGTTAGTAGCTCCTGATAGTATAGTGATTTCAACAATTAAACTGATTTCAGTGTTTAGGTTCAAGTCCGAACGGGGCAAAAAAGTGGTTTATATTTTGTATAGATAGTGTTCCATTAAATGATAAGTACTCGGATTTGTTTTCATCCAGTTGTTACTAAAAATATTGTTTTTAGATATTTATGTATATTTTTCTATGAAAATGGGCTCAAATCATCATCATCATAAAAGCCGAAGAACGTCCATTGCTGGACATAGGCTTTCCTGGAAGCGACCCACAATGACTGCTTTTATGCCACCCGCATCCATGGATTCGCGCCAGCTTTGCTAGGTCATCGTTAAAAAAAACAGAGTCCAATCCAAGTTAGGGCTCTAGAAAAACCAAAATGGATATGTGATTATGTTTTTTGTAGGTAAGGAAATGTAAAACAAGTCACACGTCTTTTTTATTTTTTATCTGGACACCTCACTGATCATGAGAGTTTTCCTTGTGTGTTCCTGAGTAGTTTTAAGTTCTAACTGTGATGTCTTAATACAAATTTATAATTATCACGCATCAGTAATGTTTGATTACCTTCGGTACAGATAATAACACATCACAACGATGTGGCCGACATGGATGCGCGCGCGCCACGTGCTGGGGATCGTGCGCGTTGTGCAAGCACTGCTGGCCGCACTGCCCGCCATCTACCTGAGCACACGCATGCCGCCGCAAGCACACGTGCCAGGTAAAACATGCAAATGAAGATACCGATCAGCTTCTGACGACCTGTCTGGCCTAGTGGGTAGTGCCCTGCCTATGAAGGGTTCAAATCCCAGTCAGGGCATTTATTTGTGTATGAGCACAGATATTTGTGTCTAAGTCATGGGTGTTTTATGTATTTAAGTATCTATTTATTATATATAGACAGTCTGCAAACAGGGAGAAATGTCGGGAGATCGTGACGAAAGCTGTGTCCGCCTCTATAGCTAATATATCGTCGTATAGTACCTACAACACAAGCCTTAATGAGCTTACCGTAGGACTAGGTCGATTTGTGTAAGATTGTCCCGAAATATTTACTTATTTTAAATATTTAGTATATTAGGTAAGTGACGAAAATAAACCTGTCTGTCACTCACGTCAGCAAATGCTTGCCGCCACAATCTTAGGTGACAGGTAAGTCACGCAAGCGAAGCTACCCGCCTTAGGCTGATATCACACTTGCGATTTCCGAGCGTGTTTAGTATGGAGGCGAATACGCAGCGAGTTCGCCGCGTGCGAGTTTTGTATAGAAATCGCTTGCAAATCGCCCAAATGTGATAAAGCCCTTATGTGCATGCCGCTGCAAGCACGATTGCTAGGTAAACCTCGCAAGCGAACTTGCCTAGCATCGCTTACCTGAGATAGTGCGTGCCGCCGTAAGCAAAAGTGCCAGGTACGCTGGAACACCTATAGCTACCTATCACCTTCCTGAGCAAGTTCGTACACAATTAACAGGCAAGCCACGTAAACGAACCTGTTCTTCACCTACCTGAGCAAATGCATGTCGCCGTAAGCACAAGAAACAGATAAGCTAACCTGCTCATCACCTACCTGAGCATATGCGTGCCGCCGCAAGCATAGGTGCCAGGTAGGCCACGCAAGCAAACCTGCTCGTCACCTACCTGAGCAATGTACGTCGCCACAAGCACAATTGCCAGGTAAGCCACACAAGCTAACCTGCTCGTCACCTACCTGAGCAAGTACAGGTGCCAGGTATACTACGCAAGCCTGGGAACGCATAAGTGCCTGCAAGCAACTGCTGCAAGCTACGGTAGAACACGCATGCCGTTGGAAGCACGGATTCCAGGTAATCCCAATGTGCTTGCCGTCCATCTCGTTCGCACTAAAATAGTACAAGCGAGATGCAGAGATAGCAAACTCGATACTCGTTATCGAAAACCTCAATGTCATAACTCAGGGAAAGGGTACTGTTCGTGCATACATTAAATTTGTGGCAGGTGTCCACTCTGTGCTCATGTTCTATGCTCTATTGTATACAACTATGACAAGTGATATAACGTTAAATAATAGGTATCATTTTGCTGCACAGATGACGCGGAGTACGACTTTATAATCGTGGGAGCGGGCACGGCAGGCTGCGTGCTGGCCAACCGGTTGTCGGAGGAAGCAGGGTGGCGGGTGCTGCTGATAGAGGCTGGCGGGGACCCTCCTATCGAATCTCAGGTAGTTATTATAGTTACTTGCCAATTAATACCTTTTCTTAATACCTTTTCTCAAACTTGTGACAAAATAATAAATGTTCATTCATATAATTTACGACCTATCCTATCATAACAATACTTATTAGTATTTATAGTTAGTCAATCCTTTTCACCTAATAGCCTAGAACATTTCAGATTCCAGAAATCCCAATAGTCCTTACACCGAGGTGGGCGCTGTTTCTCTGTGGCTAGGAGCGACAGGGGCAAAATCCGTGTAGTGTACCCGTACATTTCGTTAAATTGTCGAAAGGATCTCTGCGCCTTGGCTCCTGATCCACAAACGTCTCCCAAATGTTCGGACACCATTGTTCCGTGTAGGAGAATGACTTAAGGACTGCTAAATAAATAACGACATGTACCGACACACGTAGGCACTTCGGTTGCTGCTAAATATTTTATATCCCATGAAATAGCAAATGCCTGAAAAATAAACAATTAAATCTTTCAGCTTCCAGGATTATACTACTACATCATTGGCTCCAGATTAGACTGGAACTATCAGACTGTTAACGACGGATATTCAAGCCAAGCACACAAAAACAAGAGCATTAAGTTGACGCGTGGCAAGATGCTGGGCGGTTCCAGCAGCGCCAACCTCATGCTGCATGTGCGCGGCAACCCTGAGGACTTCAACAGCTGGGCAAGAAACAACCCTGGCTGGGGCTGGGACACCGCGCTCAAGTACTTCATCAAGAGCGAGAACATGAAGGATGACGAAATCATGAATTCACGGTTCAGAAAGTTCCACGGAAACCAAGGACCTATCGGAGTCACCAGGAAATCCGACCCAGAAAGAAATGAAAAGTATTTCAGTGCATTCAAGGAGATGGGATACGAAATTTTATTAGACGCAAACTGTGACAAGCAACTCGTCTTTTCTGAAGGACAGTACATAGTTGCCGATGGTCTGCGTCAAAGTACTGCCACAGCTTATCTCGGGCCTGTTGCCTGCCGACCAAATTTACATGTTTTGAAAAACACTCTTGTCACAAAACTCATTATGAACGGCGCCACAGCTGTGGGTGTCGAAGCTTTAACCCAAGAGGGGAAAACAATCACAATCAAAGCTTGTAAGGAAGTAATATTATCAGCGGGGGCCATTAACTCTCCGCAAATTCTGATGCTCTCAGGAATCGGTCCAAAAAAGCATCTTCAAAAATTCGACATTGATGTGATCGTAGATTTACCTGTAGGAGAAAATCTGCACGATCATATCACTGCCCCCGTGTACTTTACAGTCGATCGCAGTGAGCCGCAAGATGCACCGCTCGACTTACATGGTGTAGGTGCCACAATCACAGGATACGTGGCACTAGATAAATCCAAGAAGATACCTGACTATCAGGTGTCTGCCTACCCGACAGACTCTGGCAAAGACGCGGCCTGGTATTGCGGTAGCGTCTACCATTTGGAAGACGAAGTCTGTGACGCATTAGACAAAGCACTAGAAGGCTTTAACAGCCTATTTACCGAGATAAACCTGATCCAGCCGTTATCCAGAGGGCACGTGCGACTACTTAGCAAAGATCCAACGCACCCACCTGAAATCTACTTAGGATATTATAAAAATGACAAAGATTTGGATATCCATGCGAGAAGCATACAGGATTACTTGCGCGTGTTAAACACTACTAGTCTAAAAAGCGTTGGAGCTAAAGTAGTAGACCTTAAACTCAAGGGGTGTGCTGGTATTAAATTCGGGAGTTATGATTACTGGAGATGCTACGCTCGAGAGATCGCATGTACGGTCTGGCACCCGGTGGGGTCAACGGCGATGGGGCTAGTGCTGGACCCTCGGCTGCGCGTGTGGTTCACGGAGGGCCTACGCGTGGTGGACGCCGGCGTGATGCCGTCCATCACCAGCGGGAACACGAATGCGCCGGTCGCCATGATCGCAGAGCACGCAGCCGACATTATCAAGCAGGACCACGGGGTGACCACACATTGTTCTTAAACGTTAATGCCCAATTTAAAATTTTACATGCATTTATTTAGATTTATCGTAGTTTTGCGTGGCTGGATAGCCATTCAACCTGCCTACATATCGAAAAAAAAGAATGCTGTAGTAATAGAAGTACAGTTATATTACAATAAAAGAGGTTTCAAGTCCCTACGATGGAAATGCGCACCATCAAGACTTTTTATTTAATGACGAGTCCTAAACGAAATTATTATTCAAAAAGTATAAAATACAATATTTTCTTACACCAAGAGAACCAAAGTTTTTAAGTAGCTAGATTTAAGCGGCAGTGGGCAGGGCACATTACCAGAAGAACGGATGGCCGATGGAACCAAAGACTATTTGACTGGTGTGGATGGACTTCCCACAAGGTTGTGCGACGACCGGGTCATGGTCGCGGGAAGGCGCTGTAGGTAAACAGCGCAGGACAGATCGTTTTAGCGATCTACGGTGAAGGCCCATGTCTGTGATGATGGTCCTCAGATGATGATGATAAGTCGACTACGATAAGACTGCGATAGTGCACGCATATTTTTATATACCTATATTTATTAATGAATAAAATTGAATGTAGGGATTGCGAGGACCGTTGGGTTATGAATGGGAAAGGAAGAGATGACAGCGGCGCTACCACAAAAAAACATATTCATAAATTTCGAACGATTGTTTCTGTCACTCTCATGACACCTTACATAATTGGAGTAAAAGAAAGATGCCCGAAATATATTAATTTCGATATTCGCGGTACTGTTCAGAGGGTACCTACTTAAAATACCTTTTCTCAAACTTGTGACAAAATAATAAATGTTAATTCATATAATTTACGACCTATCCTGACTTTTATTTGAGAGGAGTTTGAATATAATTATTAACTATTGACAAATCCTGACAAGGCCTAATGAAAATAAAAAATAATTCATTTATTCTATCGTTTAAATAGTAGTTTATCTACGTACATATCGTAAGTGCTCTAAAATGCGTCCAGAAACCGTAGGCAATGACCAGCACTACCAACCATCAGAAATGAATGGAGATGTAATGTTAACATTATCTACTGAAATCAGTAGGTTATGAATTTAAATTTGGAACAGCTGTTAAATTCAAGTGGGGTGTCTATTCTAGTATCTATACATATTAAAACAGTCATTGATACGAAACGCCAATTCGTTATGTTTTTTTAATATAAATCGAACGACATTTGAACTCGAGTGACAATAGAATAGGGAGTTCATTCGCTTGTCTATGGTTATGAGATGGAGCTGAGATACGAAATACGCAATGCCGCCATTCCAAGCTGTCATTTGCTTTGTTCGTTGACTTTTTAATGTTTACAAGTAACACTAGTAATAAGTCATTTCCCTACGGTTCCTGAACCCATCTTAAAACACTTATGATATGTGTGTAGATAAAGTAGTGTATGCAACTATACATAATTAGGCATTACAATAATCGTGTGATATTATTATACCACTCTCTTGTTGTAATGCCCTTCATTATGCACAGATACATAAACTACTATTATGCAATTGTGCATAATGAAGGACATTACAACAAGAGTGTGGGTTTATGATACGAGCCGAAGGCGAGTTACATAATAACATCACACGAGTGTTGTAATGCCTAATTATGTATAGTTAGTATATAATATACAAATACTTAAATACATAGAAATCACCCATGACTCTGGAACAAATATCCGTGCTATACGAGTACCGCTTGGACATGTCATTTTTTTTTAAATACGACTGTGGCAAACAGTTGGCCGTCTGATGGTAAGCAGTTACCGCAGCCTATGACAGACTGCAACTCCAGTGGATTTACATGCGCATGGCCCACCCTTTAAGAAACTGTACACTGCTTTTTTGAAGAACCTCATACTGTAGTCCCTAGGGAAAACCTCGGAATATGACCCTAAATCCAACCACAACCACGTAGCAAGGGTCTCTCGAGGTGTTGCTCGACTCTTCGCTATGAGATCGTTCGCGGAAACAACTATCGGTACAATGATGGCCGAACTAACCCCCCCATGGCCGTTACACATTATTTTTTATTAGAAATCGTGAACCGATGCGTTTGTAGTTATATTTCAATGAGAGGTAGGGCACAGCAAGTATCAACACGCTTGAGTCCCAACTGGGGAAGTACCTCCTCTTTACAGAAGACCACAGCCATAATAGCACTGCTGCCTTTCAGGTATGTGGTGTTGTGTTCCTGATGGTGAGTAAGGTTCCCAGAGCTCTAACTCCCCTTAAAGGCCGGCAACGCGCTTATGACTCCCCTGATATTACGGGTGCCCATGGGCGATGGTAATTGCTTACTATCAGGCAATCCGTCTGCTCGTTTGTCATAAAAATTGTAGGAAAACTTTAGTTACGTTATAATATTTCATCTTACGTAGCTCTCACCCTAGTCTGCAAAATCCTTTAGGTGTACTGACTGGGCAGTTAGTCGAGTCAGCTTTTCCGCCGGGGTGTAGCACAACAAACTGACCGACCCGCATATTCATAGATCACCTACACTAACACTACACATAGAGAATGTAAGAAGCACAGAGGGTTATTGCTTGACATTGGCTCTCTTTCTAAAAACAGGAATCGGAAAGAGACTTCCGCATATAAAAGTTACAAGTTTGAAATAGGTTCTAATTTAGTAAGAAAAGCGCGACTTTTTATTTCAGTTATGTCCGCTGTTATAATAAGGAAGCGTACTTTTTATGCCGATGACGTAAAAATTACGCCATATATGATACTTGCATATACTCATGTCAGTTAAAAATATTTGTCAAATCCTGCCAGGCGCTTACAGGTTTGACACAGGCAGAAGAATGAACCAGACGGTATTAGACACACATTATTATTTGTAAGCTAAATAAATGTGACAAAACATAAACACAGAGATAAATCCCAAGATATTATAGTCATCAATCATTATTAACTACGGGTGTCAACCAGAGTTGCCACCTATCAGAGATCAAATACCAGTATTATTTTTATACAAATTAACCGGTATTCCATTTCGGTATCTCAGTCGTTGAGACATTTTTGTATTTTATTCGACTAATCAAATACCGTATTCTCCTGACCTAAATATCATTATCAAAGTAAAATTACAAATTGACGGCAATATTTATATTTTTCGTAATGCCGGTAACGATCTCTGGTTAAAACTAAACTCTGCGTACCTACATGTCACAAGATATCAATTTCAATGATAAACATTAGAGCCCCGTAGGTAAAGGGTTAACTGGTTAGAAAATTGTGTATATTTCATAATTTTCTAACCGGTTATAATCAGTACTTTCGGTTGCGAGCGGAGTCTGTGTAGATTGTCATCCGACGAACGAATGAGCTTGGGAAATGGCCCCGTGCACACAAGTACGTCGCACACTACGTGTTCAAACAACAGTTTTTTCTGTTGCTGCATTTTTCCCTGCAACTAACCAGAATAAAAACACTAGTGGGCACAGCCGCAGAGCGCAAGTGAGAGCGGCCATGTCGATTTGTAATATGGTAACACTGATATCAGGAATGTACGGATAGCCATATTAAAGGAAATCAAAACATTTTTTAAGGGGACTGTAAACGTGTTAAAACCGTTTACCGGTAATTTAAATTTTCTATATCCGGATATTAAATACGGCGGATATCTTAATATATTTTAAGAGCGCTTTTTTGAGTGGTGGTCTAGCGGTAAAAGCGTGCGACTTGCAATCCCGAGGTCGCAGGTTCAAACCCCGGCTTGTACGATTGAGTTTTTCGGAACTTATGTACGAAATATCATTTGATATTTACCAGTCGCTTTTCGGCGAAGGAAAACATCGTGAGTAAACCGGACTAATCCCAATGAGGCCTAGTTTACCCTCTGGGTTGGATGGCCAGATGGCAGTCGCTTTCGTAAAACTAGTGCCTACGTCAAATCCTGGGATTAGTTGCCTAGCGGACCCCAGGCTCCCATGATATTTATGTATTTTAAATAAGTAACTATCGTGAGACTCAACCATAATAATTGTACTGAATATGAAACTTAGTTAGCGACCTCAGTAGCTATAGAATGCGTTTTGACGGACACTGGTGCCCATCCCACAATTGTTTTCCATTACATTAGATCCATGTATTTATGTAATCATAATAGTTATTTGTTATACCAGAGGGCAAAGTTAGTGTTTACCTTCTAGTGCTAATATTGAAACCCGAGCAAGCGAAAGATTCCAAAATTGAACCATGTGCATAGCGTTCAAAGAGTCTTGAGCATTGAGAGGGTTTCAAAGCACGAGAAGGGAACACACTTTCCTACCGAGTGCGACACACAACTTTTCACCTCAATACCGCGTGGAAAAAATTAACTCTACTTTAGAAATGTATTCAATATATTTTATACCCATCATTTATCATTCAATAAAATTAAGTAAAAGAACGCCCAATCAGCTGACATAAAAAAAACACTCGATCTTGTAATAAACAATTTCTATGAAATTACTTTGCACTCTTGTGAATAAAATGCAACTTTGCTATCTGTTTTTAAAGACAACAGTTCTTTCCGAACTACTGAGGTGAAAAATATATTCCATGGCAGTAAATATGGTAGAAATAGAGTCCTATTAACACCCTGCCACTGATAATGCTTTCTTTAACGACAGTCACGATCCACATTCTAGATAAAGATTTAACCTTTGGTCTTGTGTAATTAAATTCGATAATGCTCAGTATTCCTGCACTCAGTTCCGTCGCGTCTGAGCCGACAAGCAGATTGTGTACGGCTTTACGAGGTTGTTTAGGCAAGCCGGAGTAACCGTTGATCTCACGTTATACGGTACGGTTTAACTTATACTGAAATTAATGGTGTTATTGTGTAGCAAGGGCCCTTTGTCCAGAACTGGAAGACCAAATCAGGCAAAATAAATAAATATTATTGTGTGGTGAATTTCCTTTTCTACATTTCTTTAGACGCTAAAAATTTAAAAGTTGTGAAGCCTAATCAGCTTTAGGTTAAATTCAAAGTAACTGAATTTGCATTATAAGTGACAAAGTGATATAATGAAGGTGAAAACTATGCTTTTGGTGTTGGCTGTGACGGCGATTGGTGAGTATGTGTGTGGTACATTCGGGTAATACCGAATGTATACGAGTGTACACATACAAATATCAACTTTATTCTATAATAATAATAGTCCATTTACCGAAGTATCCGCCATTTTTATAATGAGGAAATTCAGGATGCACTGTCGAATAAGTTTAAGATTTTGAACGCCAAGCACCACTAAAGTGGACGCGTTATGTCGTGCCTACCACGCCACCGACCCCTGAAGTGGCTATGGCGGGCGCTGTCAAAGCAATTGTCCTGCTGACACATAAGGTTTATATTTGTTCTTCACTAGTCGATACGTTGGCGTACACGTCACATTTTGAGGTTAACACTTTCACAGTCCAGTGCCCCATGCATGGGTCACGACGAACTATCTTCACAAGTCCGTGCCTAATATGATAGTTCTGATTTCTCTATTAATATTTCTGTTAGCTAGAGAACAGAATTCAGTAATAAATCCCACTAAAAATATAAACGTAAAAAGGAGAGCCAAGTTCAATGGAAGCAATTTGCTTGGACGTATGAGAAAATCAATACATTTCATATGGGGACTGTATGGGAACGTATTAATAACTGCCATCTTCACGAAATAACTGAAGTAGTAGTGAATGTGACATTCCGGAAACAAAGCGCATCACAAGGAGGGTATAGCTTATGTATAGCTTTTTATTTTTTTATGACATAGGCGGCAAACTCGCAGACGGATTGTCTGGGGTTAAGCAATTACCGTCGCCCATGGGCACCCGCAACACCAGGGGAGTCACAAGCGCGTTGCCGGCCTTTAAGGGGGTTGGAGCTCTGGGAACCTTACTCACCATCAGGAACACAACACTACATACCTGAAAGGCGGCAGTGCTATTATGGCTGTGATTTTCTGTAAGGAGGAGGTACTTCCCCAGTTGGGCTGCCCCAGATTCAAGCGTGATGGTCAACGCTGTGCCCTACCTCTCATAAAGCTCCTGAGTTATTCCGCGAAAATGGAGCTAGCAACAGTACCAAAAAATCGAAAACTCATCAAAATCATCATACATGGTAACTCTGCCGTTTTAGTTTTAGAAACGGCACAATTCTATTTGTCTCTACCCTCTTCCGTAATGCAACACTTCCCATTTTTGAAGTAGTTAACTGTTTGTACAACATTAAATTGTGGCAGTATAGTCGCCATCAGATATAGCCGAGCGGACAACGTCGTCACAAACATTTAAACAGCGCTTATGTTATCAATAGGGCCCGGAATTATGCGTGCGGTTTTGGAAAAGTCTAAGGGAGAGAACACTAACGTTTATCGATATATCGATAAATCGGTCGTGTACTCAGTCATTGAGATTAATTTATTTTTAATGAAATAATAATTGCATTATTGCAATCAAATACTTACTCGGTTTATCAATTCTTTGTAGATAACATACCAGTGTAATATATAATTATTTTATATTATCTACATACATTTCACTAATCATTGAAAGAGCAAATGTATCATCGGAAAGTTTGAACTATTATTTTTTTTAAACGCTAATAAAAAACCTAGGTTTATTGATACATCGATAAACGTTAGTGTTCTCTCCCTTAGACTTTTCCAAAACTGCACTCAAAATTCCGGGCCCTAATTATCAAGGCGATATTGCATTTTAAATATTTTTGGCCATTCCGATTTATTCTTATTTGTTGGCGACTGTAAGAAGTAATCGGCTGTCGGAAAAAACCTCGTAACTCACTCTGGCATTCAAAAGAAAAATGACGTAACAGCGTATGGAATGAGTAGAGTTACTGCATTCCAACTTAGAGTAACTGTGTCAGATACGAGATTTATATGAGAGGTAGGGCACAGCGATGACCATCACGCTTCTGGGGCAGCCCAACTGGGGAAGTACCTCCTCCTTACAGAAGACCACAGCCATAATAGCACTGCTACCTTTCAGGTATATAGTGTTGTGTTCCTGGTGGTGAGTAAGGTTCCCAGAGCTCCAACCCCCCTTAAAGGCCGGCAACGCGCTTGTGACTCCCCTGGTGTTACGGGTGGCCATATGGGTGACGGTAATTGCTTACCACCAGGCTATCCGTCTGTTCGTTTGCCGCCTATGTCATAAAAAAAATGAGATTTTTTCAAAGTAGTGACGATTTGTATAACTTTGCAGCAGAATGCAAGCGGTACCGCAACGATTACGCAGACTACCCGGAAGCCGGTGGCTGGATGAAGCTGATCAGAGTGCCGGCTGACTGGCACGAGGCCCGCCTGCGTTGCCACCTTGAAGGTACCATCCATAGACATCAGCAGCGGCGCGTCAATTTATATCCTAGACAAGTCGGGAAGGCTGAATTATTATGACAATCTTTTTCTTCATGGAAACCTGCTCCACTATCTAAAAGTTAGTCAAGCCGACAGGAATCGAGTTCTAAGGGCGCGCCGCCACTGATAAACATGCCGTTTAAGTAGACGTGGCGTGCTAATAATAATACCACGATCAAAAGGGATGTTCTTATATAACTTTCCATAGACATGGCATGAGACGGCGCTATTTTCATCCGTGTCAGTCTCACATATTTTTGTTCCCCTCCAAACTGAAGCTTTCAGAACTGTCAAAGTTGGAGGGATACAAATAAATACAATTTGAGTTATCTAGCGTTTTTAACCGAAGTTGCCGTGATTAATATAGAATAAGCTAATATTTTTGATATAAAGAATGTCCTGTAAAGCAAAACTAAAGTGAATTGTTATATTTTGGGCAGCAAAAACCAAAATATCGTTGTCCCTTACTGGCGCTCGCGGATGCGCTCTCCAGTCAGTCTTCTTCCTAGCTACTACAGCCTTTTTTTTTCGACGCAGGCAAAAGTAGTTATGCGTGTTCCTGGACCAGGCCCATAGTGGGGGGTTTACGGTGGATGCTATGGGGTCGCAAACATTTCATCACATCCCCCGACCACGACAACCTATCCGGTATCTGCATCTAAAGGTTAGGGTCCACGCGTATAATTTTGCCGTATCGTATCTAAGTTTTCAGAAAATTGGATACACTGTTTTCTATAAACTCCATTCTTCGTCGCGTGGCTCGTTAGTGTCAACGGGTTAGCAAGCTGATGTGCCAATAGGCAGGCCACATTGCACGCAGAGAAGATTGCCGATGCATTTTGTTTGAATCAAATTGATAATAAAGGTATTATATTTTAATGAGTGAAATAATAAAAGACCTCTTCAAACTTATTTAAACTATATTTAAATTAAATAACTAAACAAGTTGTCAACATATGAATGGTATCCGTTCCAAGATCAATACATTGCTTTTATTACGATAAACATTTTTTATTTAACCCTTTGAACGCCAAGCACCACTAAACTGGTCGCGTGATGTGACACCACCGACTCTAGTGGCAAACGCTGTGAAAGCAATTGCAAATATCCTGCTGACAGGTAAGGTTTATTTGTTTATCGCTTGTTGATACGCTGGCGTACACGTCACATAATGACGCGAGGAAAAGCGTTCAAAAGGTTAAAGAACAGTTAATTCTCTAACAAACTTGTATTTATTAGTATGAGTCATAAATATAGGTAGTTTCTACTCACAATCATAAGTTCTTTCTAACCTGATCGGAGAAAAAATGTGTGGCAAAATTTTCATATTTTTTTTTATAGTATTATTTCCGTTCCGTTACCGCTATATGAAACATAGTAACGGAATGGAATAAAAAAGCTTGGAACACATTTTTTCTCCTATTCTAAGTAGAATCACACAAATAAATCCAATTAAAAAACACGTTGAATCTACAACTTTAAATAAAATGGCCCTGATACTTAATTTATAAAATTTATTATATTTGAAAAATATAATATACATATGTTTTCGAATTTAACAAAAAAAAATGTATTCTGACACTTAAAATACGGATAATTTTATTTACCCGTGGCACAACCAGATGGACATAGTGGTTGAACCACGGGTCGGGAGCGAAATCAGGCAGCTTCACAACATCGCTGCGGTAATTAGTAAACATTGCAGTCAAGCATACTTGTGGGGTGCCGAATCGAATCGGCGGTGGGGCTGTAGAAGGAGAGAAGTGTTGCTTTTTCGATGAAAACTAGCTCTGTTCGGCATTCTGAAGAAATACAAGCCTACACGACTACCGAACCATAGCCCATGCCACCGTTTCATTAACCTTTTGAACGCCAAGCACCACTTTTGGTCGCGTGATGTCGTGCCTGCCACGCCACCGACCACTAAAGTGGCTATAGCGGACACTGTCAAAGCAATTGTCCTGCTGACAGATAAGGTTTATATTTGTTCTTCACAAGTCATACCATAGCGTACACGTCATATTTTGGCGCGAGAGGAAAAGCGTTCAATAGGTTAATCCAACTGAACTGATAAGGTGTACCGCTCTTCCCATCCTCTGCAGCCGTTTTATGGGGGGAGCCAGAACCACCTTTAGTGGCTACACCGTCGGCCTCATTAGCCATGACGGGAGTCCGACAAAACGACTCGGGTCCGTCTCGCACCCGGGTGGTATGCGTAACGCATTTCCATAATAAACAAAAAAAGGGTCGATTTGTCGAATTGTCAAATTTAATAGGAATAAAAAACACGCTGAAAAGAATATGATCATTAATATCTACATTATCTAATCAGTTCATAACATTGGACTAGGGCTCGCGGTCGTGTCCGTGATTCGTGAACCCGTAGCCGTGCGCCCGGTTTCGTGAATCACGGCAACGGTTTATTGGTCCGTTCCGCACGTGACTTCGATTACGTGAAATTAGGGTACGTGAATCCGTCTAGATCCGTGTAGGCGTGATCACGCCTTCACGTATCTTAAGAACACGCCGGTTCGGTCCGCCCGTAATATATACTAAGTCCTCAATTCAATAAAACATAGTCCTTATTTATTTTTCTCTCGGGCGTGGCGAAATTACGAAAAGTGCCATAAGTAGTACACACACGGACGCAGGTACGGGCTACGTATCATGGCGTGTCACGGCGTGTCACGTGAATCCGGATGCGAACGCAGGTACGTGACACGTACCTGGCCGTGTTCGTGAAATTCGTGATCTTAGTACCGCCGGGCTTAAGAACCCGTAGCTACGGATCGGCGTGTATCACGGATATCAGGAGCCCTACATTGGACCCATTGGACATTACGAAGTTTAGTCACAAAACATAACTCTTATGCACATTTGCAATGTTTACTATTGACCATAGAAGAAACAAAAAATAAAAAATGCGTGTGTTCTAACCAGTAAAATTTTCAATAGAGCACTCTGTAAAGAGATACACGACTTACAAGACATTAGAGAAAGGAATTGTTAAAAGATCAGTCTAATATCTTTGCAGAATACAAGTATGCTCATTCAATCAAGGCAGGGAGAAACTTTCGTCCTATTCCAAACACAACCCTATTCCGAACAGCGGAGACTACACAGTGATTTAAGATTACAGGTGCAGTGCAAAACTATTTTCCATCTCATCCATCTCAAAAACTCGGATTTAGATCAAAATGCGACGGCACCAGAACTGTCTCAATCGATGATTGTATTTAAATGCGCACATGTAAACATACAACACACATATGTACAGTCAGCAGCAGAAGTAGCTAAGCATTTGAGGTGTTCAAAATGAGGTCAACACGTCTCTATTGTCAAGAGAATAAGAGCGCGTGTAGGTCATTTTGAACTCTTCAAACGCTTAGCAACTTTTGCTGCTGACTTTACAATTACTCGTTGACATAAATGTACAAATAGCGGACTACAACTATATATGTAAATGCCAGTAACCGGCTGCTTTTCGTGGCCACCTCACATTAATTGCCTATAAATAGTGTTAATTTTTAGTATAATGTGGCCAGATACTAGCAAATCACCCGATAACTATTGAGTAACTTGTATTTAATCCATTTGTTATTGGTGTAATAGTGAGTTTCCTCATAACCGGAACAGGCATATTGATACGGTAATCTGCTATTTATTGCCACCCTCCAGTAGTTGGCTACATTATACTAAAAATTAACTCTATTTATCTACGTACATACCATAAGTGCTCTAAAATGCGTCCAGAAACCGTAGGCAATGACCAGCATTACCAACCATCAGAAATGAAAGGAGATGTAATGTTAACATTACCTACTGAAATCAGTAGGTTATGAGTTTAAATTTGGAACAGGTGTCAAATTCAAGTGGGGTTTCTATTCTAGTATCTATAGATATTAAAACAGTCATTACAGTCATATCGAAACGCCAGTTTTGTTATGTTTTTTTAATATAAATCGAACGACATTTGAACTCGAGTGACAATAGAATAGGGAGTTCATTCGCTTGTCTATGGTTTAAAAAAATATTTGACCGATATACGAAATACGCAACGCCGCCATTCCAAGCTGTCATTTGTTTTGTTCGTTGACTTTATAATGTTTCAAGTAACACTAGTAATAATGCAGGTCATGTCCCTACGGTTTCTGAACCCATCTCAACACTTAGGATATATATAAAGTAGTGTATGCAACTATACATAATTAGGCATTACAACAATCGTGTGATATTATTATGAAACTCGCCTTCGGCTCGTTTGCCCGCACTCTTGTTGTAATGCCCTTCATTATGCACAGATACATCAACTACTATTATAGGCGATCAGAATTCATTTTATTACGAGGTGGTCAATAATTGGATTACTGTGGCCACCCAGTAACTCACGCGTTGTTTTAAAACTATGGTTATCGGTGTCCAGAACCAATTTTTATTATAACCTGGCCAGTTATTGTCAGATAGTGACATTCATTAATAAATAATTACGTTGTCAAACTAAGAACAAATCAAAGTATTTTTTATGAAATATTTTTGATTTGCTTTGATTTTTAAGTAGTAATACTACTAGAGGTATATAAATTAAAAGTTGAAAATAGATAACATATACTTAAGAAAAAAACGACGAGGACCTCCTCGATAGCTGGAGATGCGGGTTCGAATCCCGTCTCGAACACCGGAGGTCCTCGTCGTTTTTTTCTTAAGTATATGTTATCTATTTTCAACTTTTAATTACGTTGTCAGTTAATCGTATACAAATTATAGTAAAAATATGTGTAGGTTTCCACTGTACGGAACAGGGTTGTTTAAAAAAAAACTGAACTTTTTCGAGCCTTGCTTATTCGACCAATTAATGAAGCTAAGAACAAATCAAATTATTTTTTATGAAATATTTTTGATTTGCTTTGTTTTTTAAGTAGTAATACTACTATATAAATTAAAAGTTGAAATAGATAACATATACCAAAGAAAAAACGACGGGGACCTCCGGTGTTCGAGACGGGATTCGAACCCGCATCTCCAGCTATCGCGGCTGACGCCTTAACCAATTTGGCCACCCGTACACAGCGGAACCCGTCGAAATTACTCAAGTATATGTGATCTTGTTTATTTTAACGGTTTTAGGCACCGTTTTACCAGCTCTAAGGTGAAACACTACGTGTTTGCGCCTCCTATATGAATACCTTTCGGGATTCTGATATAGCTAGAGAGTTGGTGCTGCCATCTATGAAACTAAGAACAAATCAAATTATTTTTTATGAAATATTTTTGATTTGCTTTGTTTTTTAAGTAGTAATACTACTATATACATTAAAAGTTGAAATAGATAACATATACCAAAGAAAATTCAATTAATTCAATTCTATTTCAATTAATGAAGATTAATTTGGAGGGGCTTCTTCGGGCTCTTTGGGAGGTGACGGCCCAGGCACGTCCTGAATATTCGAGAACATCGCATACATCGTGTCCTTTATCGCCATGGGTGCGTACCAACATAAACTCATCCAGAGAAGGAGCCCACACATTATCGAGCTCCCCAGAGAGTAGACGATCTGCAAAGAGAGGCTAGTTAAATGTTTTTTTTTTTTATTCCAACAATCGATTCGTTTCGTTCCATCGACCCAATATCTGTACATAAAAGCCTAAACATTCCCTACAAACATGAAGAGATACGTCACTCATTCCTGTTATTTGGACCGAGAAATATTGCGTTTTAGTATGTTGCCATACAATTTGTTTGAAATTTTCGCAAATTTTAACTCATATTTTTTGAAAGTGTGATCTCTATAAACCACGTCAATATATGTGGTAGTCCACATGGAAAGGTACCTTATGGCGCTTGGCGCTTACGTTGCAAAGTGTCACATTAGTATATACAAAGCGTCATTAACAATAGCGTAAGCGCCAAACGCCATAAGGTATCTTTCCATGTGGACTACCACATATTCGTATCAAATTATGAAAATGATCATATGGTCGGTTTTGCGCCACTGGCATCCAGTGAAACCCGCGATATTTACCAAGTCCGCAGTTAACCTTGTGGGTGGTCTACCGACGCTGCGCCTTTCGGTACGCGTTCGCCATTCGAGAACCTTTACTCCCCAACGGTCAATGGGTCAATGCAATATGCCCGTCCACTGCCACTTAAGTTTACAGATCTTACAAAGGGTTTATGTTATATGTGTAGATAAAACACATTATTAAACTACCATGTATACTTAAACGTGACATTTCACGGGCAAAATAACAGTTTTCTTGGTTGGCGTGAATACTATGCCCACTTTGGATTAGTTAGTGTATTATATACAAGGTGTCCTTAGCTATTGGACAATGGACACTCGTTATTATATTAGGGTTAGAATGAGTCAGTATACAAAGTATCATAACCGGTGGAGCGGTTACGAGAAAAATTACAAATTCTGTTTAGTTTTTAGAGCGCCTGTATGTGAAAATAGCTTCTAAATGTACATAATAGAATATTATGGAGTCTTCTTCGATCTTCTTAATTATCTTATTTATTTATGACACTTTTAAGTCAAAAACACTGCTGATGATTAATTTATTTGTCGTTTATTGGTATTAACTTTTAAACAAAAAAAATTACGTTACTGCATTTCTGAAAAGTAGTCATACTTGGGTTTGCAAGGTTTGGCCAATGCCTAAAGACACGCTGTATATGCCGATACAGAATGTAATATGTGATACTATGAAATAATAATTAATGTACCTGTTTTTTAAGCGGAACTTTGCCTATGCTGCTCACAAAATAGCTCGGGGTGTGAATGTGGGGGCCGCAGAACCCCAGACTAGAGCCCAGTCCCACGCCTAACGCCAAAATGTGCCTCTTGTTGTATAAAGACGGCCTATTATCAGTCTGAAAAAACATTATAGACCAATGCATTACAGGCCCGGTACCGCGAACATCGAAGTTCGTATATTTCGAGCATCTGTCTCTTTTACTCCTGTTAAGGCGTCATAAGAGTGACAGAGACAAGCGTCTGATTCACGAATATCGTGTTTCGCGGTAGCGCCGCAGATCATGTATTCAGACAAGTTAATATGATATTACAGTAAGAAATTAGAAATTAAATTAAATTAAATTAAATTGTTTTTATATTAAGCAGATACGTCTGCTGGCATATCAAAGATATTTAAATCGAAAGAAAAATAGAAAAATTTAACTCGCAGCGGGACTCGAACCCACAAGCACAATCCAGTGGTTGTGGGTTCGAGTCCCGCTGCGAGTCAAATTATTCTATTTTTCTTTCGATTTAAATATAACATAAAATGTATAAGATAACATAAAATGAAACTAACCTATCTAGATTTTGCTAATAACCATCTAGATTTTGACAACGCAGCAGTGGGGCTTCGTTGTGCAGAGGCGGTACCGCGAACATCGAAGTTCGTATATTTCGAGCATCTTTCTCTTTTTTTTTTGTATTTAAACTTACATGAGACATGTTTAATAATTAACGATTAACACGGGCGCGACGGGCCGGTGACGCGAGCGGCGAACCGATCGGACACTCAGCACTCTTAGTGCTTGAAAACGGAGGCCTATGTTCTCCGAAACATGTCGCGCGAGTGACTAAATAAACGTGAGTAGTACCGTGTTAATCGTTAATTATCTTTCTCTTTTACTCCAATTAAGGCGTCATGAGAGCGACAAAGACAATCTTCCGAGATTTACGAATAACGTTTTTCGCGGTAGCGCCCTAGATAGAACTGGAGATTGCCCCGGAACCTCCGAAACAACTAGATGGCGTTTTACTCATTCTATTCCGCCTTGCTGTCACGTTTGCAAAGTGCTGCCGGACAATGGGTACATTTGCCGGTCGGCAAAGACCATATGCCGTGTGATGCCGGCTGACTAGAATAGCACCACTCCATCTCCTCCCGCGGGTGTCGTAAGAGGCGACAAAGGGAAAAATCCTACGGACGGGCAGCAGCGTCCGTTGAAACCCACAGCTACTACGGTCGCCAACCCGCCTGTCCAGCGTGGCGACTATGGCAACTACCCCCAAGATGATACAAATCATATCTGTGGGAGGCGTATGTCCAGCAGTGGACTGCATACGGCTGAAATGTGATGTGATGTGAAAGACCAAATGCCTACTCATCACTAGAGCCCGGAAAATCCATAGCAAAACAAAAGACTCTCGCAATCAAACTAGTGATAGAAACATTTTTTTATCGTTATCGAGTAAGTTTTGTCTAAAATCAATCATACCGATATCTTTAGGTACATTATTTTATAATCATTCACGCCGTGGTGAGTTAAGGGTTTGTTTTCTATGTGTTATTTCATCCAAAACGCAACGTAACTTATATTATCAACGCTACTTATATTTCATATTAAGTAATAACCCTTCCATTTTGGCTTGGCCGTAGCCGGGTGACAAAGAGGTAATCAACCTCATTGAAAATAATAGAAACTTCAGAAAATATGTATTCCATAAGACATCGAAAAACTCGATATCGATAAAAAAAAGTTTCTAACACTAGTTTAATTGCGACAGTCTTTTGTTTTGCTATGGATTTTCCGGGCTCTGCTCATCACATATTCCATCTGACCAATGATGGCAGAGGCAATTTGTTACAATGCTTCTGCGCGTTATCTTGCCACATTACGCCTACAAGGATACTTCTACAGGTTTTTTATTTATTTTAATGTTTACTAAAGTAAACTATGGTAAGAAAGCGGAGTGTTAAGTCTGGTAAAAATAAAATACAATCTATATTAATAAAAACGAAACCCCCCAAAATGTATGTGATCGCATAACTTCCAATAGACTGAACCGATTTGGCTAATTTTGGTCTTGAAATATTTGTTGTAGCACACGGAAGGTTGCAACGGTGAGAAAGTATGAAAAAAATACGAGTAATATACTAAAAAACGAAGATATTGTTCTCCCATACAAACTTTATCAACTCCGAAAAGCAGTAAGCGCCGCAGAATTTCATACATCTTACGCGTTTTGGTAAAATGGTCTTTGCTTTCGCTCGAGAAAGGCGGAAGCGCCGCAGGGTTTCATACATCTTACGCTTTTTTGCGAGCAAAATAGGTACTTTATATTTATTCAGCACTATAGTCGGTAAAGCGATAGTTTCTTACAAATTGCTAATAAATTAGCCCTTATTCCCTAAGATACGGCTGTCAAAATCTCTATTGAATGACAAAAGTCACTGCTGAGTTTTCCGTTTCATGTATAATTCTGCGTTCAGTTTTCATCGTACATAAGAATTTTAAATAAAATCTTTAAATTGAAATGATGAATGCGTAGAACAAAAAAAAAATGGTTTGGAACGACAGATATTCACACTGGCCACTTAGCTATCTTTTTAGCGTGTGACTTACTGTTGTCAATCTTATTGTATCAGCTCATTGGAAAAAAAGCGCATACAGGTGATATTAAATAATAAATAAAAAAAATAAGAACAAGCCAAGTCAACCAGCGTTGTGCACATAATAATTCAGTGAAGAGACCAATTGTGGAACAACTCCCAAGTATTTTTCCATCAACACAACGAATTGGTTGCACTATTCAAGACAGCACTAGACCGCATGCCATCTGATAAGTTGATAACCACAAAATTGCCATCAGAGCCGATAAGACGCCTATAGGCCAACACGCAAGACGTGTTAATGCGCCGACATTTGATGAAGTCGCTATTGTTGTCGTGGGGGTCACTGTAAATAGTAGTAAAAAAATCGCGATATTGTTTTACATCGTCGGAGCGATCAACTGCAGCGTGTGTCCGAAACACATCGATCATATGATGCGTTACAATATCCAATCTTATTTTGGCAAGGTGAAGGTGGGTATGATTTTTCAATGAAGATGATAAAACCAATGACAGGTAAATAAACAATCTACGTTTTCTTATAACAACGATAATAATAACACGACAACATTGTTACAGGCGCCGAAACTAATAAAAAAAATAGTTCAATGAATTATTATTCATACCGACTGATGGTTCGGGAAAATGAAGACAATCACATCTTAAAATTTCGTCGTCTTTTTCACCAATATGTTGTGGATATGTACGTAAAAATAGAGACAGAGCGTTTGAAATATATCAGGCTAAACCAGGCAAAACTCCGTTCTGAGGAATACGTTCATCTACGAGATGCCATTAATGCTGTTGGGAATGCACAAAATGTCGGCAGAACAACTATCCTCCCAGCAATATACATGGGAAGTCCTCGGCATATGCATGAATACGCTCAAGATGCTATGTCGCCTGCTGCCGTGTCGGAAAACCGTCAGGATTGTTTATTTACACGCCAAGGAAGAAAACTAATAATGTTGTGTATCAACAAGCATTACAATAAAAAAAAATGTTATGGAGGTAATAAAAAAATACAATGTATTGTATTAATAAGGTTTTTTATTTAATTTTATTACTTTGTTCTCAAAAATAAAGAAGTTTTACCCAACGGCCAATGGCATACCATATATCCGTTACATGCAATTAGTCTTTATCTAGGCAGGACGACGTCTGCCGGGTCCGCTACTTGTTATGATAAAATTTATATTTATTTTTCAACATAGTCTCCATCTTACTCAATGCATTTATTCCAACGTTTTTTCTAGATTTATATTCCCTCCGTATAAAACGATTGTTCCAACCCTTCAAAATAAGCATTGGTTTCTTCAATTACTTCCCTCATTGGACCTAATATTATATTACGTACCCGGGGCGGTAAAACGAAGAATGGCTCAGATCGCGGGTATTTGTGGTCCGAACCGGAGGTGAGGGCCATAAACAAGCGATTTGAGGCCTTCTTTATTACCGCCCGTGGTGCGTACATACTTTTACGTCTTCATCTGAGTGTAAAGTAAGATTTTCCATCGGGCCCTAGGGCGGTAAATCTCTCTTCCCGCCCAGTGTGACGAAAATATTTTTCCGCCAAGCCATTTCTTCAAGCAACTAAAAAGGAAATAATCGCAGGAGGCTAAATCTGGAGAATAAGGCGGGTGCGGGATCAATTCGTAATGCAATTCGTGGATTTTAGCCATAGCAACTGCACAAGTGCGTTGTATGGGTGATAAAGAATTTTCTTCCTCACCTGATGGGGTCTATTTTCCACCAACTTGATAAAATCGTTGCAATGAATTGGCATAAGGTAATGGCACACTTTTAGCTGACAGGCACCAATGATGGACACTTAGTTCTTATTTCAAAAATCATAAAGTTATAAATTGAATATGTCCCAACAAATGCACAACACTTAACTCGTTTCAAATAAGCACTAATTTCATGATTGGTTCCGTGTCCATTACTGGTGCCGTCACCTTAATATTCGCTGTTGATTGTTTTGCCTTCTTGAAGGAATACACCACGAGCGTCCAAGAAGACTAGCGAAGACAAGAAGAAAGTGTGTAATTGGCAAATAAAGGTATCCATAACTTTATTTGCCAATTAACTCTTTGACACTGTTCGGTGCAGGTTCACTTGAAGCAATCCATTGTTTTATCTGCTCCTTGGTTTCTGATGTATGATGATGGATCCAGGTTTCGTCTAGTTATGAAACGACGGACGAAATACTTTTTATTACGCTTAAACTTCGCCAATCATTCTTCTGAAATGGCCACACTAGTACGCTTTTGATCCACTGTAAGCAATCGTGACACTAAACTCTTCTTCATGTCCAAATGAGTGTGTAGGATATTACGATCCCGTTCGTCTGAAATGCTTACAACATCAGCTATCTCTCTGACTTTTACTCTTCGGTCACCCAACACGATATCATGGATTTTCTTGATCATCTCTGGTGTAGTGACTTCAACTGGCCGTCCAGGTTGGTCGGCATCCTTAGTGCTTATACGATCACAACGGAAGTCAGTAAACCACTTATGAATAATTTTAATCGACGGAGCAGAGTCCCCGTAATGTTTTTCTAGACTGTATTTTTTGTTTCCGTAATATTTTTTTTCCAAAATTATAGTGTTTGATCACAACCCGAAACTCACTTTTCTCCATGTTTGCAAACATAAAAAAAGTAGTTGTGCGAACTGGCTGAAAATATACTATTTTAGTCTTTTTTTATGACAAAAGGTGGCAAACGAGCAGACGGATTGCCTGATGGTAAGCAATTACCGTCGCCCATGGGCCCACGTAACACCAGGGTAGTCACAAGCGCGTTGCCGACCATTAAGGGGGTTGGAGCTCTGGGAACCTTAACTTAGTCTCAAAAAGGTTGGACTACAAATAGACATTATTGAATTTGTGAAATTATTACCTTAACTAATAATTTTACCCGACTTATCACTCCGCCCTCGTATCAAACACTACTATCAATCGCATTTGAGGTAGATTTCATAACCCTTTTCCAAGTCTCGTTAATCCTACCGTTAAAAAAATTAATTATTTATCACATGGGCCTTATTTTACGCCTTAT
Source organism: Grapholita molesta (assembly GCA_022674325.2). NCBI lineage: Eukaryota > Metazoa > Arthropoda > Insecta > Lepidoptera > Tortricidae > Grapholita > Grapholita molesta. The sequence goes on from CP053127.2 coordinate 3,283,602, forward strand.
ATTACGCCTGGGAAAGAGTTAATAAATAGATAATAAAATTTGAAGGGTATTTATTTTATCAGCTCGTGTGTTTAAGTTACTTACTAAAGTAAATATGAGAGGCAAGTAGCATGCCTGCGCAGCCATGGCGGGCATCAAGTTCCCGAGGAGCACGGAGTGGATGATCGGGACCAGCAACGTCACTGGCCAGGGAAAAGCAGCGAGCTTTCCACAACAGCTAAAAGTGGTACTATCGAGACCTGTGCTCTTATGGGCCTGGTATAAGATTAAGCTCGCACCTGTTAACACATCGAAAACATTAAATAAATTGAAGGGATGTTTATATAAAGTAACACATCTTGTATTTTCATTTCATTTTTTCATGTTCATTAAACTGTTTTGATATGTTTTCTTGTGGGACTACCCATAATTATGTAAGTACTTTTGAGATTTGATGTATTACCGTTTTGTGAAAATAAGTCTTTCTTGCATTGCAATCTTCTCAGATCACAGGTAGAGTTAGTACCGGGGGTAGAATTTTTTTATGACATTCATGTTTGCATTGTAATGTTAAAATGCCTCAATTGAAAAATACGGATGTTTTATCTTTCGATACTGTGCATGTTTACAAAGATCAGACATGTGACACGTGTGTATATAGGTATAATGCCACAGTTGTTGAAAAGTGTTATATTCAAGTTTCTAAACTGTAGCCATCTGGTCCCTTGCAACGTAAAGAGTATGTAAGTTGTAACCTATCGAGAACCAACGCGTTGAACCCTTTGATAGTCAAATCAAGTTTAATACTACTCGTATTTCGAGATTTTTGTTAGTTCTAGGTTTTTTGTTTGTTCTAAATATAAAGGAAAAATGGATAAACCAAATGCCATCCTTTCATACACTTAGGAGGCGCGTAACGACATCTACCGTAATTGTTTTAACACTTTTATTACCGGTATCGGAGTCTCAAAGTCATATTGACATTTCATCGATATCGATGCGCTATCCCATTACTAAATTATTAGGTGCCTGATATGGTGGATAAATTCACAGTCGTCAGATAAGTCACTCGGTAGTGCAACGGGCATGTATCTCGGAGTCGAGAGTTCGAGTCTCGTCCGAGGCAGTTGATTTTTCAATGTTTCCGTTGCGATAGGAAGCCGCCTGTTTTTCGGAACAAGAGTCTTCGCGATTTCTGAGAAGATTATTATTATTATTATTTATTTTTTATGACATAGGCGGCAAACGAGCAGACGGATTACCTGGTGTTAAGCAATTACCGTCACCCATGGGCACCCGCAACACCAGGGGAGTCACAAGCACGTTGTCGGCCTTTAAGGGGGGTTGGAGCTCTGGGGACCTTACTCACCATCAGGAACACAACACTACATACCTGAAAGGTGGCAATGCTATTATGGTTGTGGTCTTCTGTAAGGAGGAGGTACTTCCCCAGTTGGGCTGCCCCAGATTCAAGCGTGATGGTAATCGCTGTGCCCTACCTCTCATTGTTGGACGTAGTTTAAGGACATACCCGGGTCCAGTTTAAGGACATTCGCGCAGGGACCCCGAGGACCAGGCCGTTAAATTATTTAACAAACTACCACTGGAGCTCAAAACAATTTCCGAATAAAATGTCTTTAAACACAATTTGAACCAGTTTTTGTTAAGAGGTTGTTTTTATTCTGTGGGTGTTTGATTTGTCTAGTCCGTAGGTGTTAGGTACAGTCAGCAGCAGAAGTAGCTAAGCATTTGAGGTGTACAAAATGAGGTCAACACGTCTCTATTGCCAAGAGAATAAGAGCGCGTGTAGGTCATTTTGAACACTTCAAGCGCTTAGCAACTTTTGCTGCTGACTGTACTTGTTTTTGTTGTAGCCATTAAGGGTTTCTTGCGTTTAAATGTGGAAACTGGTGTCATTCTTTTATTTTAAACGTTGCAACTAATGTCTTTTTATTGTTATTTGCCATTTATGTTTTGTTATACCTATAATGGTTGTTAGTATTTAGTACGATAGTTGTAACTTCTATAAGTTCCTTTATTAGTATTAGTTTTTAATTCTTCTGTCAATGTATATTCAAACACAATCTTGTATTGTTCATGTATAGAAAACTACGACTATGATTAAAATTTTTGTATGGGGACTGTGAACGAGTTAAACTGATATATGTTTTTGCGACATTGAAGTCCCTTTCCGTTAAGTTAGAGAACTGGTTTTTATTACAAATAATACTTAGGATTCATGTAAGAAATTCTGGTGGTGCAACCGAAAAAAAAATGTTTTTGAAGAATCCTAATGAACACACCTGTAACGAGAAAAAGCGAATAATCCGTGTGCTTGTCGACAAACTTCCAGTACAAGATACCAGACTCGGGCTTCATCTTCGGCAAGTCTCCAACTCCTGGAAAATAGTACTCATCACACAATGGACCACAGTTTGCACTCTTGTGGACAAAACACGTTGTTGTCCGTTTGTTTTGATGAAAAAGATATCTATTATACTAGGGAAAACAATTAGGTGTTTAAGAAAGCAAGTGATTCCATAATTAGCAGGTATTTGTCATACAAGGGAACAAAGTTAGTAGCTAGATATTTCAAAATTAAACGAGAGCATAGCGAGTACTGCAGTGAGTGGAATCTTGAGCGTTGGGAGGGCTTCAAGACTAACTACATTGAGAACACCGATTGAGTACAGAACATGACACATTTTGCTAATTTTTGATAGGAACTACCAATAGGAAAATTTTGATATTTAGTAAGTAGTAGGCCAATATTGTATGGATAAATTTAGAGCTGTCATTACTTCATCACTACATAAAAAATATGTTTTTGTTTTTCATTTTTTTTATATCAGAACTGATATTCGTTTTGAGTGTGAAAGCATACATAAATAAAAAACACAATTTTAATGAAACAAATCGCTGGAATACATCCTGAAAATCAAAACATTAAAGAAAAAAGTAAATAAAAATCATAAGTCAAAAACTGTCACTAGTAGGATGTTGGTACTTAATATCCTTCACCATAAGAGGTACTCGCAAAAAAAAAAACAATCAAATTCATTAAAGGGCCAACTTAATATGGAGACCCGACTATGGTCGTTCGATGTGATCCGCTATTGTCTAGAATCTAGATTGTCTTGTTGTCTAATTGTAAAAAGTCAGGGCCTCAGCCGTGAAAGCTGGGGGTGCGGGTCCAATTTCTGCCTTGGACACCGTTGGGTCAGATCGCTTTTTCTTAAACCTTTGAACCCCACGAACCCCCCGGTGATACCCAATTGATGTCGTCCCTATGGCAGACGCTGTTTAATTTTTTTTTTCTGCTCACAGATAAGGTGAAATTCGTTCACATTTGCCTCTCATATTGCTGCATACTGTGTGTCATGTATTTCAATTTATGATTTCAATAATTATACTGGGAACTGCGGGAGCGGTGAAAGATACTGTGATCGCCAATCCGCCTAACAAGCGCGGCGATTGGGGTTCACCCCGCCGGGGAAGCCTACCACCACCGACCGCCGGCGTAGTATTAAAAAAATAGGTAATTAGGAACACTTACTCTTTACTGTCCATATTTTCATGAAGTTCACCGATTTTGGCAGAAAATGTAAAACCACGACAGCTATGGCTGCCACCGTAGCATCCTTCACCCTGGAACAAATGACGATTAACGAACGATTCAGAATTTAACAAAAGTGAAAAATATAGATAAAGCACCTGGCTTATGTAGTAACGTGTACATGCACGTCGGCGTTCTATATTCAAAGGGTATATATAGCAGGACAGCTTAAGCAAAATTGCCCCCAGCGATTTTGGGTCGAAACTATAATCAAACATTTGAGGAGGTCATACCCTGTGCCGTGTGGTGCCGGCTGACTAGAATAGTACCACCCCATCTCCCCCCGCGGGTGTCCTAAGAGGCGACAAAGGGAAAAAACCGACGGATGAGCAGCAGCGTCTATCGCAACCCAATCTACAGTTACTGCGGTCGCCAACCCGCCTGCCAAGCGTGGCGACTATGGCAACTACCCCTCAAGATGATACAAGTCATATTTGGAGGAGGCCTATGTCCAGCAGTGGACGATTTACGGCTGAAGTGTGTGTGTGTACCCTGTTACCCCCTGAGGGTAAATAACTCCCGATCAAGTGAGTTCGGTGTGCTCAGAGCTATTGATGGAAGAATTAATACGGGCCCTAGCAAAACAACGGCTCCGGTCTCGGACCGAACTTAACCATTTTTGACATCAGGAGCGGCGCAGGCAGCGCGACGTGCGGCAGTGCGTGACGGGCCGGCGACGCGAGCGGCGAACCAAACGGACACTCGGTACTCTTAGTGCTTGAGAATGGAGGTCTATGTTCTCCGAAACATGTCGCAGTGACTAAATAAACGCGAGTAGAGCTATTCTTATCATTTATAAAAAAATCTTGCTTTTTTTAGTTTTTAAACTGTAATATCTCGGAATCACATATATATAAGCATTTGTAAAATATTTGGTTTTTTGATTAAATCTGTCACTAATCATTAGTTACCCATTTTATTGAGCCGGGACACAGCCCGCTGCCAAACTGCCATTTGTACCTAAACTGCTTAGTGACACCCCCCTGAGTGCACGCAGTTCAGGACTCAAATCGGGTCTTTTTGCGTACTTGCACATGAGGCTTGCACACGCCGAAGGGCTTATAAGAATTAAAACGTCGAAATTTAGATTCAGTGTAAGAATGTAAGTCTAGTTTTAAAATCTGTTTTAGTTGTTTGATCAAATATATTCAGTGCAACACAGCCTTCTTACCCATGAACTTGGTTTGGCGGAGTAGTTTGTAGCACGCTGAAGGAGGCCCAGCCCATCCCCAGAAGGGCGGACCAGCGAGTGAAGAAGCCCGCCATGTACAACACTAAGAATACTATCGAAATCTGCAAACAAGACGCAATATATATTTTTAACCTTGCATGTTGCCCCGGGTTTAAATCCAGGACATTTAAATGTTTAAATTCTGGAATGCATTTCATATTAAAATAGAAGAGCTCATAGTTTTCAGTCGAGAAATAGTCACAGAATAAATATGCATTTTTAAGGTAGCCCTCGAAGCCTCGGCGAATCGAATAACAGAAGAAAATGAATGTGGCCAATAGTAAACAACAATAATAACAAATTACAATCTCATGGTTAGTCATGCGTCCAAGATCACTTTTATTTTTGGCGAAGGTTGTGTGTAATTTTTCTTTGCTCACAATACTCATTGGTTTTTTGGCAGCAATACTAAAACAAAAGGAAAGCATTAATGAACCTTAAATCAATTTGTAAACTTTAGAAACTTAGCAATAGTACATTACGCAGAGAAATAAGGGTTTGCAGGACGAGATTGCGGATAAAGCGAGTCCTGCAATCCTAGTTCCGGCAGGGAATTGTATAAGTAGTGTTTTTCTCAAGTAATGAAAGAAAATATTAAAATAACATAAGACATGTGATTTAGAAATATGCACTACGTCCGTTTTGTGAACTGAACCGTTATGAAGACAGACGAAGAGAGTCATGACATGACTATACAAGTTTACATAAATCGCTTTCAGTCTGATTGTGCAATACAGTCGTTGACTACAACACGTAGGCTCGTCGTCATCGAAAGATTGTGCACCGTGACATACAGATCACAATGTAACTCATTAATTATTGCTAGATAGTAAACTAGCAACCAAAACCCGTCAAAGTATGAAATGTAATAGAGCGAAACGCAATTCGCGTCGCCGGTCCCCGCCGGATATTGTTGTCAATTCGATGACTGCATCGATGCTAACGCACGTCTGTATCGATGCTGTCGCGCGTGTGTATCGATGCTAACGCGCAACTGCATCGATACTAACGCGCGACAGCATCGATGCAAAAATCTTTTCAATGATGATGTCGCGATCCTGTCGCGCGTGTGTATCGATGCTAACGCGCAACTGTATCGATACTAACGCGCGACAGCATCGATGCAAAAATTGCTGGTGTCGCGATGCAGTCGTACAAATCAGTAACACAAATATAGTCCATATGACAGCTGCTTTGCCCCAAATCAGAATACTATATAACATTAGATCATTAGACTATGGAAATAACTATGATAAAATAATCGAGCTGTCTCAATATCCAATACTGAGACAGCTTGTCTAATTCTCCTAACGGCGAAAGCGGCTAAACTTAATCTGTGTGCGAGTTTTGTTATATTTATGACGACTCCACTGTAGACTTTTGTCCAATGTTAAATCAAAAAACAATGTTTTATCTACTATCTCTAAGCATTCATTAATTAAAAGTATTCTAGTATCCACCGGTGTAACATTCGGCAAAGCAAATCTATCACATTTAGTTTTCTTAGCAATACGTAACAGATTGTTAGTAGTAAACTAAGTGAGAACATCAGCTAGTGTACTATTAATTATATTAAAAACTGTAGATTACCGATCAACCTGGAAAATTAATGATATATCATCGGCAGTTAAAACTATATCACAACGGTTTTCTACTATACAAGGTAAATCGTTTATATATACCAAATAACAGGAACGGGCCTAATATAGAGCCCTGTGATACTCCTAATTTTACTAAGGCTCCTCTAGACTGGGTGTTATTTACAACAACTGTTTGGTTTCTATTGCTAAGGGGTGAGGACATGAGGTTTAAGAAATTTTCTGATAGGCCATAATGTTCTAGTTACAGAATGAGAGTTACATGATCTACACAATAAAAAGCTTTAGAAAGATCACAAAAAATCCAATTGGTGTTGTGTTGAATAAGCACCGAAGCAGCATCGGTTGTGAAACATCCCATTGTAAAACCGAACTGATTACTTGTAAGCAATCTTTGTCTGTTAAAGTGACTCAGCAGATTTATTTAACATTAACTTTTCATAAACTTTACTTAGTACAAGGAGTTTTTAAGTCGGACGGCAATTGGCTATTTGACAAATAACCTTATTTTTTTGAAAAAAAACGCTTTTTATTGTAATTATTCTAAAATTACGCACGTAAACGGGAGGTCACGTGACCTTTGACTTTGGTGACGTCACTATATAAACAACAAGCAATCACAGTGACAGTACAGTAAAGAAGTCTGGGTAATACGCAATCCAGCAAATGACGACCCATCAATTGCCGACCACTTTTTTGTACGCAGCTTGATGGGTCGAGCACGAGCATTGTTGCTGTGTATAAAACGTGGCTTCGGATTGCTGCGCCGTAACGTATTTGTACGGACCGAGAAAGCGCAACCCGAGAATTGACAACCCAGAAATCAAAGTACATCATGCATTGATGGGCTGTACATTCCGGGGTCGAGCATTGTTGGGTTGCGTATTGGTGGTCACCTTATTTTGAAAGTTGTAAAATGTGACGTCACCATGCTCAATCATGGCCGCCTGCGTTCGAGTATAATCCACAGGTAAAAAATATAAACGTTATTTTGCAAAAATAAAATACTTCTCATTATTTTTATACTAAAACAAATATGTGTAATTATTATTTCACTGAAAGCTACTTAATGAGATACATTTCATATTTTATTGTTACAACTGTCAAATAGCCAATTAGTTAGATAACTCGAATCACCCGGCATAAAAAGAGGAATGGCTTTACTACATTTCATAAGATCTGGCTAACAGGCAATGTAGCGAAGAGGGATAATGCGTTTTGTTTTGACATTCACATATAAATTATAGACATGCTGGTTCGTCACTCGCCTCGCTATTCGCCTCACTACTCGTGCGAATGTGTGGTGGTAATGGTAACATTATAAATTTTTAAATTCAGGTACGAACGAGTGCCAATATTCGTGTGCTATCCTATTCATTGGCGAGTTAACGAAAATGTCTACGCGGACATCTTGTATAGGAAAATTTTCGTCGAACGTTTCGACAAATAGCGCGGCGAGTGACGAGCAAGCATGACTGATCGCGGAGTAAGCAATATGTTTGGATCCAGATAATTATAATTTATATTCTCTGGCATTTTCAATTTTACGGTGAGATTCCCGTAAGCGACACCCACTTTTGAACATGTTAACTATCTAATGCTGCCGCCACACATTCGCGCGAGTAGCGAGACGAATGGCGAGACGAAACGCGAGCACGCATGTGTACGCGGACGTCTCGCTGTTCCTCTCGTCCCTCGTATCGCGTTTTTGTATAGGCAAAGTCTCGTCGAACGTTTCGACGAATAGCGAGGCTAGTGACGAGCCAGCATGTCTAAACGCGGAGTAATATTCTTCTATCTGTGAGGAATACTTACCGGGAGACCAGCAGAGCCTTGTACCCAAAATTGACTATGTACATCACGAACACGGTAGGGATAGCAAACGAGCTGTAGTCTGAGAAGTTTAAAACGTCGGAATACTCAACTCGTCCCCTTACTTGTAAAAACGTTCTGAAAGTAAGGACAGTTTGTTTAAAAAAAACAACATTTTTTTTTAATTGCTTTGCATTATTAACATTTCTATTGGTAGTTTGTTATAAATTTAATGATGAGACACGGTGGGCTGAAAATCGGCCTACATAGAAATAGAAACCGAAGTCTTAAATTTTTTTGGAATACCTTTTGTTTTGTTTTACTATGTCCCAAAATTAATCTTAGCTAACTTGGTTAGATTTTTCTTTTCAAAATCTTAGTATGGCGCGTACCTATCAGAAAAATCGATTTTACTCCGAAAACAAAAAGTTAACCGTAATATCCGGACTATTCTTGATTTATCCACATACCTAACTAGAATTTTCCTAGTGGGTACTGGTTCTACCGCGTCACTAAAGCCCCATTTAGACCATGCAAGAACTTGTATACGATTTTCATTACATTGCGGGGTTATATAAAGCGATCGAATTCGCCGTACGCCGATAGCCCGCAATGTAATGAAAATCGTATACAAGTACTTGCCTGGTCTAAATGGAGCTTTACAGCAGAGAAAAGGCATTAGTTGTACAGATTTCTTCGAAGTTATCTAGATGGCAATACATAACTTTACGAGAGACAGCCGTCAGAGACGGTGAGAGGTGCCACGTTACTACTGCATAGGCTGATTACTAGACCCCGGATTCTTATGGCGATGAGCCGATGACGTCACAATAGGGTGACGTGGGTGTAAATGGAACGGTGGAAAAAAATAATACATAAACAAAAAATAAGATAAGCTAAAAATAAATATGAATTGCACCAGAAAAAAAAATAAGTTTATCTACCGAATAAGTTCTAATGAATCACAATAGAAATTGGTCTGTTAACGAAAGAACAATGTCGATAACTTAAACAACTGACAATTGATTTAAAGGAAGTTTCGGAGTAATAGGTATATCATAAAATAATAAGTAACAGCTTCGTATTAATACATGTTTTTTATTTATTTATCTTATCTGAATAAATCCGTATTAATACTACTGTTCCATTTACACCCACGTTACCCTAGAATCCAGGGTCTACTGATTACTGATTTAGCTAAGTTTTTCACCTATAGCAAGTTTTAACAAGTTCTTACTCACTCGTAGAATAAAGCCCTAAGTTGTATTGTCGACAAAGACGTGTGTACGAAGCATAAGCTACCTGGAACAATACACAACGGAAGATTAAAATGTGAACCAATGATGACATAAGGCTATTGACAATGCCTATACAAAACCGCGTTCCTCTGAAATGCTGTAGTTTTGGTACTAAGTACACAAAGCGCCACCTGTCGAATTTCCTGTGTAGTTACTTTGCGGTGTTTTCTTTTGCAACAAATCTATTGCAGCTGCGAAACACTAGATGGCACTAGTACCTAAGCCAGCAATGCGGGAACGATATATATTGTATGGGCATTGCCTAATCAGTAATCAGCCTAGATGTGAACAGCAGAAGTGTTTTAGGGCCATTTTATTTAAAGTATTATTTTATTTGGATTTCTTTGTGTCCTTTTTATTCCAGCATCACGAGCTAATTCGTTCTTGATAGGGGAAATAAAGTGTCCCAATTTACCGATTTGAAATCTATGAAAAACGGCAAAGTACCTATGTAAGATTTTTTTTTACTTTTCCTCTTTTTTAACCATCCTTGGTAAAATAGTTGAATCAGCATACAAGATAGCGGGAGATTGATGTGTTGCCAGCTTGAGCCTTATACAACAATCATGATCGAAAGAGATCATAGTTCTGAATAGAAAGCACACAAACATTCAAAAAATATGTGCTATGCATTCATATAAGAAATATGGGAAATGATTAGAGGTTTGTTACTTATTAATTATCAAATAAAAATATTCTATGCATTCGTACAAAAAAAAAGAGAAATAATTGGAGATCTGTTATCGCGCAATAGGTAACAGCTGAACGGATTGAAACTAAAGTTAAACTAAACTTGAGTACACACAGCAATACTGTTAGCTGTACATTGGTGAAGCTTATGTCTTATATAATAAGGTCCACAAACGTACAGTTAAGAGTGTTGCTGTGTGTACAGAAAGATCAAGATCGGCGTTCAAATGGAGTTAATGGCTTACCGAGAACAGAAGACACTGCCACGCCAACACAGATGATATCCTTTAACGCGGCATAGTCACATTCGTTTTTCATAATCTGTGACAGTAATATTCGAGTATTCAATACCAATTAATCATTAGAAAGTTATCTTAAATATTCCCCTAAGGCTACAAGCTAGGTCCGCACTGGCAGGCGGCTTGCTTGGCGCCTATACCCTGTCTACGATAACGAGTTAGTATAGGGACCTCTCTTTCATACTATTGTATGCAGATGAAAGGGACAAAAAAGCAGTCGGTGTAAACATTATCGCCCCGCTCTCGCAGGCTCGGCTTCTATGCCGTCGCACGGATTATTTATTTTTAAAGTTCTTATGATTTTTATCATTTTTTGTACTTCACCAAAAATTTCCCCAAAGCACTAGCAAGTCACAGTCCAGTAAACAAGCCGAGTCACACAGTAAGCAGTAAACAGTCCAGTACACAAAAAGCGGAGCCGAGCTCTCAAGATAGTCCAATAAACAAGCCGAAAACAAAAAGAAAAGGAGAGCCCTATAACGCGTCCGACAGATGATGACTGACCTTTCATCCCCATGTAATCCCAACCAGTGCCCATGCATCGCTCTTATCGCTGACCAATCACGTGCGTTTTGAGATTTCTAGTACTAGCTCGTTATCGTAGACAGGGTATAGAGTCTTCGCGCCTCGCCACAAAAAACCAACACGTTGGTTTACTTGGAGACACGCTGAGCGACTACCCTTACCATGAGTTGTGACAGTGACGTTTTCTATCACGAGTATCGAGTTTACTATCTGTGCATCTCGCTTGTACTATTTTATTGCGAACGAGATGCACAGATAGTAAACTCTATACTCGTCATCGAAAACGTCCCTGTCACAACTCATGGTAAGGGTATAAGCTAGGCGCCAAGCGCGCAGTGCGGCAACATTCAACGACGTTTGTTTTACTAAGCTACTCGCTAGATGACACGCTTGGCTCTAGGTCGCTCTCGCTATTCTGAGTAGAAAAATCAGGGAAATATAATGCCAATTTTTTTCCCTACCGTGTTAGGAAGAGAGTAAATATCAAAAATGTATGCATTTTTCTGGAACAAGTTTTTGTCCGTTGCAATGGAAAGAGCTCATGATTCAGAATTTTTTTTTTCGCGAAAATTTCAGCTTGTACTGTAGGTACCTGGAGTGGCGCCAGTGCCGACACTACGTATTCCATTATTGCCTTTGACGCCAGCTGTCTGTCAGCAACTACTGAAACAACGAAAGCTGCCGAACACGCCCTTAAAAGTAATCTGAAAAAGAACATCAAAATTTTTGTATTTAAACTTTCGTGAGACATATCCAATAAATTAAACATTAACACGGCTCTACTCACGTTTATTTAGTCGCTCGCGCGACATGTTTCGGAGAACATAGGCCTCCATTATCAAGCACTAAGAGTGCTGAGTGTCCGTTCGATTCGGCGATCGCGTCGCCGGCCCGTCGCGCACATCGTGAGTGCGAAACATGTCGCGCGAGTGACTAAATAAACGTGAGTAGAGCCGTGTTAATGTTTAATTTATAACATCAAAATTGTTGAACAAATAATCAGTTTGCAGCAAGTATCATAGGAATAATGGACTGACATGTAGGTAATAATAGTAGATCCCGCAACCAGAATTGTGTTTTTTTTTTTTTCAACTACTTCGAACTGCCGTCTGGTGCCGGTTGACTATAATAGCACCACCACATTTCCTCCTGCCGAGCGAGGCGACTATCCTCCTAACGACTAAGTTCCAAAGTTTGCCAGCGTAATTTACACTCTGTTAGATTAACAAAGAGTCATCATTTAATCGGAGCTTATGTACTATATGTAGGACACCAGGCTTCAGGAGGCTATAGCAACTATCCCCCAAGTTGGTAAAAGTCATACGTGGTACTATAGTAATAGTGATGGGGGTGATCATAATATATTTGAACCATGGAAGTGATCCCACTTCTAGGGGTTACATTTCATATAAAATTATAGTAAAAAATCAAGAATTACTGGATTGGTGTATATGCATCCTTGTTCTTCGCGGAGAGGACGGAGCAGATTATCCGCTTGTCTAGACCGCAATTGTTTAAAAGCAATCGTAGCCATCCACAGAGGAAAAGCAACATTATATTCTCCTGAAAAGACGTATCACGAAATAAATGATTATATTCATTACTAGCTTTTGCCCACGGCTACGTGCGCGAAGAAGAATACCTGTAACCGGTAGCAATTATTATTGTTGTTAAATAAGGAGATCGATTGTATCCAATCCCAGAACGTTTAATGTCTCTCAGTTGACATTTGACTGCTTCTCCATAGAAACTTTTAACCCCCTTTTTGACCCCTTAGCAGCTTCAACTTTTCTTGTATTCGAATAAGGTGTGTTTACACAAAATTTCAAGTAATTTTTCTATTGTAAAAAAATCAACGGTTTGGGCTGGGAGTCTATGGATAACTAGAACTCAGCCCAAACCGCTTAACCTAGATAGCTGATTTTTTTTCTTGGAGTCTAGTTATGCTGGATAACTAAAATCTATAGAAGTGCAAAGCGACAGTCACGTTCAAAATTCCCGTCCGACATTTGTTAAGTTGTCGGACATTATCGTCATTTACCTGACATAAAAGGTAATTTATAGACATTAACGACATTTATGAACTATATAGCTACAACCAGGAATAGTTGATAAATAAAAAAGTGTAATGACATAAAACCTGAAACTCATTCAGGAACTTATATAAGAACGAACATAAAACCCTAAAATTCTTCATCTTCCGATGTGTTTTGTATCACAATTGTATTGTTAAATTCTAAAGAATCAAAATAGCAGTCAGCCAGAAAATTCTGACTATGCCGTGATTTCGATTTCGTCACAATAACAGTCATAAATTATTTTAAAACTTAACTAAGTAATACAATTGAAAAATTAATGTCCAATGTGTCGATACATGTCGAAAATGTCCGGTCATTTATCAAAAATGTCCGATCATTTATCAAAAATGTCCGTCAGATATTGAAAGTGACGGTCATTTTGCAACTCTATTATCCACTCACGTTTATAAGACAATTGCAGCATACGTCGCTAGGTAAAATACCGAGCATCGGTAAACTAAAGATCGGCAGCAATGCCGATGCACTCATCGGCATGGGCTGTAGAAGCATGAACACGAACATGGTCAACCACAACCCTGCTAGTGTGGACTTGCTATTCTGTAAACATACATTTCCATTAGCCTCCTGACGACTAAGTTCCAAAGTTTGCCATCGTAATTTACACTCTGTTAGATTAACAAAGAGTCATCATTTAATCGGAGCTTATGTACTATATGTAGGACACCAGGCTTCAGGAGGTTAGTACTGGTGTCACTTGCAAACCGGAGGTCGCAGGTTCAAACCCCGTACCAATGACTTTTAGGAACTCGTGTACGAAATATATAAATAAATATTACAGGACATTCTTACATAAATTGGCTAAGCCCCACGGTAAGCTTAAGAAGGTTTGTGTTGTGGATACTCAGCCAACGATAAAACACACAAATACTTAAAGACATATAGACATACACACCTACCTACCGCGAAAAAGGATATTCGAAAATTTCAGACGATTGTCTCTATCACTTTCATGACGCCTTCATTGGAGTAAAAGAGAAAGATGCGCGAAATATACGAACTTCGATGTTCGCGGTACCGAGACGAAAGGTTATGATATGACAGCGTAAGTCGTTCCGATTAACGTCGCCCTTACCATGAGTTGTGACTTTGAGGTTTTCGATAACGAGTATCGAGTTTACTATCTGCGCATCTCGTTCGCACTAAAATAGTACAAGCGAGATGCACAGATTGTTAACTCGATACTCGTTATCGAAAACCTCAATGTCATAACTCATGGTAAGGGTACTGGCGGCGCCAGAATCGTCGTGCACATTCCATATACTCTATCATCATCATCATCATCATCATCATCTCAGCCATAAGACGTCCACTGCTGAACATAGGCCTCCCCCTTGGATCTCCACATGTACCGGTTGGAAGCAACCTGCATCCAGCGTCTTCCGGCGACTTTAATGAGGTCCTCTGCCCATCTTGTGGGTGGACGTCCTACGCTGCGCTTGCAAGTCCGTGGTCTCCACTCGAGCACTTCTCGACCCCATTTGCCATCTTCTGCTATACTCTATCACTTTTTCTAAATATTGGGACAGTTATTTATAATAATGAAATTGGTGAGAAAGAAATACCATAAAATGCCGCAGATGCTTAATCAATAATTTTACTCTCTACACATATTGTCAGAGTATAAATATAATTCTAAACACATAAATGAAAATAAATATTCTTTAGTTGAAAATCTTTATTAACATGTTGGCTGCCATGAGCATCAATGGTGAGATCACGATTTCTTCTCTGTGTGGCCATAAGCATCCGCGGTGGGATCAAAAGCTTATGTTTTTGGGTGTTTGGGCGTGGGTTTCATTATGTAGGTATTGTATGGTGGGCAGGCAACGGGTTACTAAAGTAGGCCACAAGGTGGACCGATTCCATGTAAAAACCGATCACTGTGGGTCGCTTTGGGGAGGCCATGTCCAGCAGTGGACGTCCTTGGGCTGATGTGATGATGATAAAGATGAAGAAGTATTAAAATTATTTTCCTAACTAGTGCGTAAAAAGTGCACTTTTCGCACGCTTCGCGTGCGTAAATTTCACTTTTTAAGGCACTTGCTATGAAAAATTAGATTCGATACTCGTGTAAAAACTTCTTTAAGACTCGGGTGATTGTCACCCTCGTTTCACTCGGGCTCCAACGTTCACCCTCGTCGTAAAAAATTTTTTTTCACTAGTATCGAAATCGACTATTATGTGCGAAAACATTCATTATTGCTATATTTGTCTCAATCTTTTTTTTGAACACTCGATAATTCTAAATAGCTCTGTACAGTGAGCGTCATATAGTTAGTTGCATTCAGTATGGCCAGATATATCGAAACACATCCTTACTGCTCTATAAATAAAGATTGGTATCGATATATTTGACCATACTGACTGCAACTATCTATATGACACTCAGTAGCAGAGGAAATGACCCTTTCTGCATACAAACTTTATATGTAGAGGGGATCCTTCTCTGTAGATTGTACCACTAAGTATACATTACCGCGCGTTTCTCGATAAAGGCGCCAATGAATATAATTCCTAAAATGGTAGACACCAATCCTCTCCAATTGTTTTTAATCGCATTGAATATTCCGTACCCCCCTGGCAGCCTTCGCCGCGGCGGTGGTTTAGAGCTGTGAGGAAATAAAGTATCATTCGTCAAGATTCATGAGATTGATGAGTAGAAGTCATATGAGTATATAGGTACCTAGATTTGTCTAGCACCATTTGCTTAGTGCTTGCCATAATAAAAATATCGACAATCCTGTTATCGATAAGTACATACTACTACAACGACAAGACGTACATACAGTCATATCGGCTACGTACCTAGACGCCGCGTGCCATCTTGAATAAGTTGAACGTAATGTGTAGAATTTTGATCCAATTTACTTTTATTATTTACAAATAAGTAGTTTTCTGAAGTATGTAAAATATAAATAAACAGATAGTATTGTTATTTATTTTTAATAATATTACCCTATATTTGTCTTTGTATTATTATTATTTTTTTTTTATACCACAAAGGTGGCAAACAAGCATGCGGTCCGCTTGATGGTAGGCGGTCACCGCAGCCTATGGACGTTTACAATACCGAGGCATCATTAACGCGTTGCCGACCCCGTAAAAACCTCTTTACACCCATTTTGAAGAACCCAATACTGTAGTCCTTTGGGATGACCTTGAAGTGGTACTTATCGATAACTGGAATGTCGATGTTTTCATTTTGTCAATAACTTACAAGAATGATATGAGTGAGAGAGACAGTTGGTCGCCATATGCTTCACCGTGGACATCCTCATCACCACGTAAACCATAAAGTTGCTAAGCTAACGAAGTATTCAGACTGAGCCTGACATGTCTTTCACGTTTGGCAGGCGGTTTGGCGCAGCAGTAGCAACAAAAGTAGTCTTTATCGGTACAGTACCTTTACCATGAGTTGTGACATTGACGTTTTCGATGACGAGGATCGAGTTTACTATCTGCGCATCTCGCTTGTACTATTTTAGTGCGAACGAGATGCACAGATAGTAAACTCGATACTCGTTATCGAAAACTTCAAAGTCACAACTCATGGTAAGGGTACAGATCTATATCTATATACAGTAGGAAGGATGTATTACGATATATTTGGCCACTGGCTAATGCTGAAGATATCAAAGCCACACTTTTACTAAATCGTAAACATATCTTTGTTGTGACGTCGACTTTTCAAATGTAGGAGGTGAAAGACTTCGTTGTGCGTTGAAAACTCGACATGACTTGGACAGCGGGAATGTCAAAAGATGAGAATTCTCTTTTGCATGAAGGGAAATATATAAAGGAAGATTTACTTACAACATCGACCATCTGAAAAGAGAAAAGGAAAACGATAAGAGAAGATAGTAGGTTCCTTTTTAACTATATGAATTAAAGAGTGACGGGTAGTTTATGTACTAGCCTGGGTATATTAAGGATAGAAAGATGTCTGACCCTCTTATTCAAAAACATACAGAATTAAATCTGGGTTGTGATCCAAAATTTCAAAAAGTGATAAAGACGATTATACTTAACAACTTTTCTCATGGGACCAATATTGAAATCGCAAAAAAAAAAATACCTGCTCCATACCTTAACTCGCAATTAAGTTCCAGTTTGTATGGAGTAGTAGATTTCTTTTCGCGAATTCAATATATGGGTCCGTGGGAAAAGTTGTTAAGTTGACGACCGGTCTGGCCTAGTGGGTGCCTATGAAGCCGATGATCCGGGGTTCGATTCCCAGTCAGGGCATTTATATGTGTGATGAGCACAGATATTTGTTCCTGAGTCATGGGTGTTTTCTATGTATCTGAGTATTTATATCTATCTATTATATATATCGTCGTCTAGTACCTACAACACAAGAGAGACTAGTACCTTATTGAGCTTACCGTAGGACTAGGTCGATTTGTGTAAGATTGTACCGAAATATTTATTTATATATTTATGATCGTCTTTATAAGTTTTTTCATTTTGGATCACGAGCCAGACATCACCCAGTATATCAAACCTACATTAGTTATTTTTGTTTTGCCTTTATCATACAAAAACCATTGTCAAAGTGACCCCACAAGAATGTTTCCTCACAAGGCGGAGTCAAAGTCTAGTTTGACATCGCCTAACATTGCACCATGTCCGATCAATCGATTTAACCGGAAAAAAAATGTAGCTGTGGTCCGATCGTTGGGTGTATCACGGCGTTTAAAGAGCAACACGTCTAAAACGCAGGTTCTCTAAATCGCGGCTCGTCTACATATCAACTCGCCTAAAAGCAACTGGTCTACATGATTTTTTAAGTAGCAGCTCGTACTAAGTACTATCGTAAATATAAAATACTGTGTGGAAAGATAAGTCGGGCCCTGAAGGGAAACTAACTTAAATCCTTAACTGGAGAGCAATTTTATTGGTTTACAAGGAAATCAATTTTCCTAATAATTCGATAATCGGGCTACGAGAACTTTAGAATTCGATCAGTCGAGGAAACGTGAAAAATAATTCGTAGTCCGATTGATCGGACAACCCGATCGGACCATGCGGCGTTTGATGGACCAATTACAAGTTTTTAAATATTGGGAAAGCTTTCGGATTTTAATATTTTACAAGAAATGTTTTTTTATTAAGCAGAAATGATTAGTAATAAAGCATAAATGGAAAGGTAGCTCGGTTGGTTTGCATGTAACCCAGAGTCGGAAGTGTGAGTCATTCCAGGCAGATTTCTCCATTTTTACTTTATTTATAAATAGTAAAAGTAGCTACTTACATGGCCCCCATTTTGTTAGATAATTATACTTTCTTTTCTATTCTATGGCAAATTATTCTTAAATAATCCGTAATTTTAATTATCCTAACGTCAGTGATCACTTTTGACGCATGACAGTATTGACAGTGACGAATCATCATGTATTTTGAAATTAGAAAATGTGGTGTTTAGTTAGAATTAACTATAAAGGTTTAAATAATTAAAAAGGTAGAATAAATATATATTTAAGAAAAAGCGTCGAGGACCTCCGTTGTCCGAGGCGGGAGGGTAGCTTTTTCTTAATTTATATATATAGTAGTATTACTACTTCAAAGCAAATCAAAATATTAAAAAAATGATAGGTTCTTACTTCACTAAAAAGGTATTAATCCAATAATTACTGCCATGACAGGAATGAATATACTGTGCTAGACAAAGACACTGGCCCAGTGTATGTCAACTTTTTTATACTACGATGGTCGCAAACAAGTATACGGTCCACCTGGTAAGCAGTCACCGAATCCTATGGACGCCTGTAACACCAGATGATTTGTACGCGACTATCCTTTAAAGGTCTGACTCTCTAGCGAACTAAATCACCGCTAAGAATCCAACACTATGGGTTGGGTTGGGTTTAGTGGTATTTAGCTGTAGTTTTCTTTAAAGTGGAGGTACTTGTCCAGTCAAGCTCCGCTCCGGATTAAACATATCCTACCTTACTTTGCAAGATAACATTTGCAGTGGCCATACCGGTTTATGCCATAACCGGGTCTGTACATAGTTTAAGGACATACTCACCATGTTTTTTTCTACTTACAGGGGGGACTCTGGCATCTCCATTGACTGAGCAGATTGCAAGGGTATTGAAGACCATCATAAAGGATAGCAATCTTAGCTGCGGCATCTTTACCGGAATCCACGCTACCTTCTCCAGAGGAGATTTTTCATCTGTTGAGGGTATGTTTTGTATTATTTTGTGTTAGCTTCAGATATTGTTTCTAAACTGCGTCCGGAAATCACCCATGCAGTGCGAGCGGTGGAATATAGAAATTAGAAATAGCCTCCTAATGCCCAACGCAAAATTGAGTACGGAGTCATTGGGAACAACGGTACTACCAGTACTAATGTTTTATACTCATTTAGGCCCAAGTACTTAGGATACATTTTTTAATGTTTATTCTACTTGTGTAGTACCGATAGTTATTGAGCTTTCTTATTATCACTATATGACACCTTTTTGGACATTTAAAAATGTAAATTTAGTTGAGCGTGAAATTAGAAATCAAGATTTGATTTTATTTTAAAGTTTTAGGTTTCTTAATTTGTCCTACGGTCACGGTTAGGACCATCGTACGCTATGACTACACAACTGTTACAGGAGCTGGGTCTGAATGACAGAGTTAGTTAAGCCTATAGGACCTTGGGCCTTAGGAAGTTAAAAATCATTTATTCGAGACATACACAGAAATAACAGAAGACAGAAACATACATAAGTTAAAAGATATCACGAAATGGTCCCTACTCAGCATGAAGCTGGTGTGGTAACCAGCGCTGGTCTTCCGTAGGAACCATTTAGGTGATATCACGGCAGACAACATAAACAATTTAGATACAGTAACTAAAGACATTAATACTAATAAAAATAAAATTCTGAGTTCACATGTGTATGCGTGGTTTAAACAAAAAGAACCGCGATTTTCTGAACGCAACCACACTACTGCTATATACTGAGGCGCTACCGCCAAAAAGGATATTCGTAAATTTCGGGCATCTTTCTCTTTTACCCCAATTAAGACGTCATGAGAGTGACAGAGACAATCATCTGAAATTTACGAATATCGTTTTTGGCGGTAGTGCCTATGCGATCGGCAACCCACCTGCCAAGTGTGGCGATTATGGCATGAATGAGTGAAGCTGCTGCGTCGTGGAAGATAATAATCTCTCCTGCAGTTTGTTCAGTGGGATCCACATCAGCTTCACTTTCCCTATTAGGATATTACTTATCCATGTTGGGTGTTTTATCTATTGTTGATCATCCATACTTAAATACTAATATTATAAATGCGAAAGTAACTCTCTGTCTGTTTGTTACCTCTTCATGTTTAAACCGCAGAACCAATTCATTTAAAAGGCGCAAGGATTCATATTGCTCGAAAATATTAAAAACATTAAAAGAGTCGATGAGCCTTTATCTCTTAGTAAAGAATAACTTAAATAAAAGGTTACTTAAAGGGGCGCCTAGCTTTTCGCGCTACTTGATTCAATCTAATCATGGCAGCTCAGGTAGGAATGGGCGAACCGCTCACGAATTTAGGAATTTTCGTTCGTATTATTAAAAAAAAAAAAATATTTTTTACAAATTTAAGGCGTATACGTTATAGAAGATAAGTAATTTCGTTATTATTAAAAAAACTTATGACCTCTGTTCTTATGAACTTATGACCGTCTGTATTTGCGACATATTAAGGGAATTCTATATTTTTTAGAGGTCACTTTGGCTGTAATTTCTATAAAACAATATTTAAGTAATCGTGTTTCTGAATCGTATGATTTATTTAGTTTATCATTAAATATGTAACTTATGACGCACAAAGACTAAGTCTTAAGTAAAGTGACATAAATATAAATAAATATAAATATTTTGGGATAATCTTACACAAATCGACCGCCCATCTTACACAAATCGATCGAAATATTATAAGACCGCGAGCTCTACGGTAAGCTCAGCAAGGCTTGTGTTGTAGGTACTAGACGATGATATATATAATAGATAGATAAATATAAATACTTAAATACATAGAAAACACCAATGACTCAGGAACAAATATCTGTACTCATCACACAAATAAATGCCCTTACTGGGAATCGAACCCAGGACCATCGGCTTCATAGGAAGGATCACTACCAAGTAGGCCAGACCGGTCTTCTGTAAGTAAAGTGACATTAAATGTAGCTCAGAGTAGTTTATTGTTCTGACCTTAATATAAGTAAAATAACCCCATAATGATAACGTATCTGCTATTTATTATGTTGCGTTAGGGAATACCCTCGTTACATTTTATCAAAATGTTTATGTTATGAACATAAGGAAGTTATATCACAAAATACATTAATTATTTAAATGAGATGGCTTTGGCTCTTGAACTCTTTATGATTACGCTGTTTCAAAAAACCCACTAGTTATCTTATATTTCTACTGAATAGATAAATGATAACTCACTGCGATAAATATGTCATCATCATCATTTTTATATTAAGCTGAAACGTCTGCTAGCATATCAAAGATATTTAAGTCGAAAGAAAAATAGAAAAATTTGACTCGCAGCGGGACTCGAACCCACAACCACTGAAAAGGGTTCAATACTCTTCGGTAGATGTCGCTACACGTCACCCGTAATGACGTACCTATATACCAAGAAGGATAAGATAGAAAAATTTGACACGTCTAAGCGGCGCTCGTATAGCACAACTGGTAGTGCACTGGGCTAGTGATCCAGTGGTTGTGGGTTCGAGTCCCGCTGCGAGTCAAATTTTTCTATTTTTCTTTCGACTTAAATGTCATCATCATCATTTCAGCCGTAAGACGTCCATTGCTGAGCTGGACATAAATCTACCCCGATTATCACTTGTTGGCGGGTTGGTGATCGCAGTAGCTATTGTTTCTTTTTAGCCGTTAGTAAATGAAATGCTAGCATCCTTGGTTGGTACAATGCCTCAAGGGCCTTTTTTAGATTTAATGTTACTGCATTAAATAGTTAAATACCTTCTCGTATTATTATAATAATAGCTGTGCCCCGCGGTGTTACCCGCGTTTATTTCCCCACAGTAAAACGTAGCTTATGTGTTAATCTGGGGTGTCAGCTCAGCTAACACCATACCAATTTTTTTTATTAAACTCGCTCCAGCCGCTTAGACGTTAAGAAGTAACAAACATACACACTCACACACTCACAAACTTTCGCCTTTATAATTCTAGTGTAGATTGTAATTTTCGTACCTATACCATTAGTGAATTCGCTAAAAACTAGAATGGAAATTTGTAGTGTCTCGTAAATAGGAACAGTCAACTAATTTGAATTATGGGGCACTTCGCTCCTTGTCACAGTGAAAATCTATATGAAAGACACAAAACATCTCTTATTAACGTCACTGTGACATGGTTAGAAGTGGCCTAGAAATCCAATTGGTTGACTATACCTCTTTATACTTAGTTAATCTTATGAATTATTTTTGTAACTTCTTCCAGGGGTCCCACTGGTGAGGATCCCCCACCGCTGGGCGCCTGGGGAGCCCGACAACGCCGATGATTCCGAACAGTGCATCGCGTTCTTACCCGATGGCAGTGTGGCAGATGTGCGGTGTAATGATACATTCCCCTACATCTGCTTCAGGAAATACACCAGTCTGATACTTAATGCCTGCGGGACCTTTGACAACGGTGAGTGTCATTCAATGAACAATTTTTTTTATTAGCCTGTGTTTGTGTCCCACTGCTGGGCAAAGGCCTCCCCTCTATTTCTCCACTTAACCCTGTCACTTGCGTGATCGTGTGATCCCGCCACTCTACGCAGAACGCGTCCAAGGCAACCGCCATCTTCTTTTCGGTCTGCCTGCACTCCGGTGTGCATGTCTAGTGTACACCCCGTTATTTAATGCTCATTTTGGGGGCAATCTAAAATAGTGATGTTGCTTCACATAATTAGTCGATTCACATTTATCTATAAAAGTTATTTGTCAAGCTAAAATTCTTCTTTAGTGAAAGCTATACACATTCATTCATTCCTCTTTTTAGTCAAATCGGAGGGCGACAATTATAAATATCGAATATCGTCAATTTGGGGTCAGATTTTTGAAATAGTCACCGAGTAATCTTCAAAGATATTCTCATTCATTCTCTATGGAAATCACTTGGTGACTATTTCAAAAATCGGACCCAAGATCTTTTGACATGTTATTGAGTTAGTAAATCAAAGTTAATTGTTTATCAACTTAGATTATCGTAACTGCCCAATCACTTGCCCCTAAACTGAGCATAAGATAACGGGGTGTAGTCTAGTGTGTGTCGTGGGTCCCACTCTGTAACCACTTTGGCCTACCTTTCCGGGTGCATGCGGTAGACATGTCCAGCCCCGTCCCATTTTAGCTTGGCGGTCTTAACACCTACATCCCCAACTTGAGTTCTGGAGCGTAGGTCCGTGTTTCTGATTCGATCAGTTCTACAAACACCTAAAATACGCTCCATCGCTCGCTGGCAAACCTTGAGTTTGGACTTTAGAGACAATTATTGTTTATTAATGAATAAACAATAATTATTACACAACAATATTAATAACCACAAAGTTTCGCCAAACTGCGTAACAGTTTATTGGGGAACAACAGCACTCGGCTTACTCCCTTAACTACTGTGTAAATTAATACAAGTAGGTATCTAAGTATTGTAATATACTTGACCAGCCATTATGTAAAATTAATACTATAACTAAGGCCATTTAGGGCCAGCGTTGCGCCATACTTACTTATAATTTCATTTTCCAATTAAGTCCTTTCCATGTCGTTTCTTTTATACCGGTCTCTCCGCATTTAAGGATAACTTACGATATACCGATCCGAATTCGATATCTCACCGTTTTGTCACCGATTTTTATTTGACCACCAATTCACGTCTCTGTTCCGTGCCTGAGCATCAGTAATCACGTGATTCATTTCATAGAAAATGAGTCATTTAGTCTTGTTATCTTTTTCGTCACATGACTTTGTTCCTTACGCAACACATGCTTGAGGCGATTTGCTCTTAATTTACCTATGTACCTATGTGTTATTGGAAGCGTTTTTATGAGAGGTAGGGCACAGCGAAGTACCATCACGCTTGAGTCTGGAAAAGCCCATCTGGGGAAGTACCTCCTCCTTACAGAAGACCACAGCCATAATAGCACTGCTACCTTTCAGGCATGTAGTGTTGTGTTCCTGATGGTGAGTAAGGTTCCCAGAGCTCCAAGCTCCCTTAAAGGCTGGCAACGCGCTTGTGACTCCCTTGGTGTTGCGGGTGTCCATGGGCGACGTTAATTGCTTACCATCAGGCAACACGTCTTCTCGTTTGCCATCTTTGTCATAAATGGTTTGTATAATTATAAACATAGTTATGGAAACTGAATCTATTTTGGTTACCAGAATACCAGCTGGACTCTCGCACGGGCAGCTGCTACAAGTTCCACTTGGTGCCGCGCACGTGGTCGCGTGCCCACATGGCCTGCACGGCTGAGGGAGGCCATCTTGCCGTCATCAATAGCGGGGCTGAAGTCGCCGTGCTCAAGCAAATGTTTGAGAAATACCCGCCCGCCAGGCTGCAGTCCAAGGCGCCGTATGGCAAGGACATCATCTATGTTGGCTTCCATGACTGGAATGAGCATGGCGACTGGCTCACAGTTCAAGGTAAATAGAAAATAATATGGTTGTTTTGTGCAAATTGTTTATTATCATACATATGCTAACTGTAGCACTAAATACGAGTCGAGCATATAAACGTTATCGGGCTCTTCTTTTGTTGGCATTATACTCTAGATATCAGACACTTACTATAAATTCCAATTATAATTTAAATCGACACCGATAAATGGAAATAAAAGCATAAATACTATTCTTGTCCGGTATGATGTGCAGTGTACAGTCAGCAGCAGAAGTGGCTAAGCGTTTGATGTGTTCAAAATGACCTACACGCGCTTTTACTCTCTTGACATTAGAGACGTGTTGACCTCAATTTGAACACCTCAAACGCTTAGCCACTTCTGCTGCTGACTGTACCTAATGATAACAATGTTGCTACTAGGGAATGCAAAATAACCGGTAACCGAGTATCGGTTCTGCTTTCGATTAAACTCGAACTCGATACCGCAAATTGGTTAAAAACCGAGTATTTTCTATGAGCCTAGCTAAACTGGTTAACCAAAACTTACGCAAAAGAATTTCCAATTTAGCTAGAACCACTAACTAAATGGGTCTTCTATCCCTGAGGGTGACGGTACGTCTACATTGGAGATACTAAACAGAGGTACTACATTACAGAGGGTTATGGAAAGATAAAAAACATTGCACCAGACTTTTTGTAACTTTCTAAAGTCGAATGACCACATAAACCTTAATAGTCTTATATTATTGATTTGGTACTTAAATTAGAAATAAAACACAACATTGTTTAAAAAATCAGAACTCCAAACCGCGGTTTTTTACGAAACTCGATCCCGGTTTTGTATCGGTTGAAAACCGTAGGTTAAACTCGATACTCGGTTTTGTCATTACTCGCTTGCATTCCCTATTTGCTACTCGTTGTTGTGCTAAAAAACTCTGCCATTAAATTACAATTATGATTATTTTGATTTGTCAGGGCAGACACTTGAGCAGGCGGGCTATGCTAAGTGGGCAGGAGGGCAGCCTGACAATTCCACACATAACGAGCACCGTGGCGAGTTCTGTGGAGGCATCTTTCGCTCCGGCGAGCTGGATGACCTGTGGTGTGGAATGCCTTACCACTTCATCTGCGAGAAGGCGCCCGACAGTCTGATGTGGGCGGAGGACTAGATAGTACACACAGCAACACTCAACTGTACATCGGTGGACTTTATGCCTTATATAATAAGGTCTACCAATGTATACCTTGGTTTGGACCCGGGTATGTCCTTAAACTACGTCCAACAATGAGAGGTAGGGCACAGCGAAGTACCATCATGCTCGAATCTGGAGAAGCCAAAATGGGGAAGTACCTCCTCCTTACAGAAGACCAGAGCCAAACTAGCACTGCTACCTTTCAGGTATGTAGTGTTGTGTTCCTGATGGTGAGTAAGGTTCCCAGAGCTCCAACCCCCCCTTAAAGGTCTGCAACGCGCTTGTGACTCCCTTGGTGTTGCGGGTGCCCATGGGTGACGGTAATTGCTTACCATCAGGCAATCCGTCTGCTCGTTTGCCACCCTTTGTCATAAAAAAAAAACAAACCTAAGAGTGTTGTTGACTGTACAAGCGATCCTCGGGTTCAGCTAACTGTTCCGTTCACCCAGCCGTTTCACTTATAGATACTTTGATGACAATAACCCTGCGAAACAGGTGATAAAACCGATAAATCTAAACCGTTTCAAGCTGGTAAAAAAGATGCGTCATCCATAGAATATAATATTCTTGACTACACAGCAACATTGATTTGGCTGTACGTTTCAGCTTACGAATGCAATATACGTACGGTTAGTTCGCAGAACTGAAACAATTTCTCTTTAGAACACCGAATAAAACAGCATGAATCGACACTAGAATTTAGACTGTATTCATGTAGGATTAAAATTCAATTTGAATTAAAAGCGGAGTACTGTGTTTATTGACACGCGATAAAAATGGCCTGAACGGACAATCAACTCGGAAGCAATTAGCGCCTTGGATATTAAAACTATATTTCATTCGCCGTAATTTGAATAATGACATTGTTTTTTGTAGCTCGCAGTTTGTAGTTTAGTGGCATAATACATTTGGGAACAATTAAACCTGTGAAGTCTATACATAGCAATCCGTTTTATTGATCTTGTGTGTATTATATGCTCATACAATCTTTTATGCATGCCCTTAAGTTAACTGGTAGATAATGCCTTATGGTATTAAGGTAGACTTTTGTAAAATAGGTTTTGTTTTGTACAATAAAAATTAAACAATAAATAAAGTTTATTTTCATTGTTTGCATATTGTTTCACGCTCGTTTGCTCATCGTTATTTATTCTTCTATTGAACCACGACAGTCCTTTGGGACCTTCGGGGCCTTCGCATATCCCAGTTAACCATACTTGTTTAGGGGTCGATTGACCTAATAACGCAGCGAACGTGTTAAGAGGTTAATATACTTCGTATAATAATTGTAATGTGTTTAATTAGGAATATTCAGAAACGTTCGGTTCAAAAATTACGGTAGCGCACATCGAATGGTATGTACCTTGATTACGGTGCATCTAAAAGGAGTTACGACTCAAAAGGCTTCAAAGGTTCATCTCTATGGCATTAATTCCACATACCGTTACACTGGCTAGGAATATACAAAAATGTCAGTTACTCCATCCATTTATCAGGCCTCGAAATTAAGATCTACTCCGCCACTCACTCCGAATTCGAGCGAGATGAAATTGCCCCACCTGTACGTTCGACGTCAGTAAACGTCAAAATTTCCACCTTATTGCAAAGGAATAAGGTCCAATGTATACATATGACGGGTCCTGTACTAAAAAGTCGAGTTTTACGGCTTTTACTGTGAGATGCACTCGCCCCTCGTTTTTGTTGCGAGTTACTGCGGCGGTAACTCTCTACTGCAAGTTTTTACAGCTGCTTGTAGCTCCGCGTATTAACAGTAACCAGTTTAAATCCTGTTGGTGAAGTGAGTTTAATTTTAAACACAAAAATATTGTAAGACTAACATATGAATTGTATGAGACTTCGAAAATAAACCTTATCTCTCAGTATGTTATGTATGTTTTTTGTTTGGGTTAATCCCAGCTGCTTCCTTCCGCCAGCGCTCTACACGACAATACTTCCATCATCACCACTTAGATGGTTGGCAGTCCTCAATGTGCGTTTTTCTAGAAACTTCCTGCCTCGCACAGCAAAACTCTGGAATAAATTATTGTGTGCAGTATTTCCGGACCGATATGACATCCAAACCTTCAAGAAAAGAGCGTATAGGGATTTTAAAGGCCGGCAACGTACTTGTGACTCCTCTGGTGTTGCGAGTGTCCATGGGCGGCGGTAGTTGCTTACCATCAGGCAATCCGTCTGCTCGTTTGCCTCCTATTTCATAAAAAAAAGTACGAGTTCCGAGGCGTCGGCGTGATATCGGGTCGTGGCGTGTGGGAACACAACCCTAAACATGTCGAACAATATTCGACATAATAAGCGTGAGTTAGGTACTAATTTTAAAACAATCAATTTTTTTTTTTTTTTTTTTTTTATGACATAGGTGGCAAACGAGCAGACGGATTGCCTGGTGGTAAGCAATTACCGTCGCCCATGGGCACCCGTGACACCAGAGGAGTCACAAGCGCGTTGCCGGCCTTTAAGGGGGGTTGGAGCTCTGTGAACCTTACTCACCATCAGGAACACAACACTGCATACCTGAAAGGTAGCAGTGCTATTATGGCTGTGGTCTTCTGTAAGGAGGAGGTACTTCCCCAGTTGGGCTGCCCCAGATTCAGGCGTGATGGTCATCGCTGTGCCCTACCTCTCATTGTTGGACGTAGTTTAAGGACATACCCGGGTCCCAATTCCAATCAATAATTTAATAGTCATTATAATATTTTATGAATGATAATTTGATAAAACCGAGGTGAGTGCGTGACGGGTCGGCGCCGCGAGCGAGGCGACACTTGGGACACTTAGGCCAAGGACATTTTAACCCGCCGCCTGCGGTGTGTAGCGTCTGGTGGTAGACACTGGACGCCGCCGACAGCGGGTGTTTGCTCGTTTTGAGAACCTAGCCGCGGCCGCCATTTCCGAGTTTGACTTCCAATCAAAAGTTCGTCTTTTCCTTTATTGAAATTGTTCATATTGAGCAAACGTCCACCCGCCGAAATGCTTCAAAATTACTCCAGCCAGCCAGCCAGCGGCCAGCGGGCGGCAATCGCGCGCGGCGGGGAAACGTCGCACGTGGCTGCCGAAAACGATCGCTCCCGAACATTCCCGAACATACCATACAGACGCCGCGGCCGAGGGGCCGCTGTAGGCGGTTTAAAACGACTGTGGCCTTAGTGCTTGAAAATGGAGACATATGCTCTACGAAACATGTCGCACTAGGGACTTGAATAATTAACGAAACGTTATAAAAATAAACATGTGTACACCTAGATATTTTTCTAGCACGATTGAACATTTGTAAGAGATTGACAAAATAACGACATCGACAGTCCAGCGGCGCTACCGCGAACAACGATATTCATAAATTTCGGACGATTGTCTCTGTCACTCTCATGACACCTTAATTGAGTAAAAGAAAAAGATGCCCAAAATATATATGAACTTCAATGTTCGCGGTACCGCTCCTGTTATCGATAAGTACCACTTCGACGTCATTCAGGAAATACAAAGACAAAACAGGATAATGTAGGTAGTGCGTTAAAAATAAATAATAATAACGAAACTATCAATTTATTTATCTTTTACGTACGATTTGGAATTTTTTTTTTTATCACAAATGGTGGCAAACGAGCAGACGGATTGCCTGATGGTAAGCAATTACCGTCGCCCATGGGCACCCGCAACACCAGGGGAGTCACAAGCGCGTTGTCGACCTTTAAGGGGGGTTGGAGCTCAGGGAACCTTACTCACCACCAGGAACACAACACTACATACCTGAAAGGTAGCAGTGCTATTATGGCTGTGGTCTTCTGTAAGGAGGAGGTACTTCCCCAGTTGGGCTTCTCCGGACTCAAGCGTGATGGTACTTCGCTGTGCCCTACCTCTCATTGTTGGACGTAGTTTAAGGACATACCCGGGTCCAAAATATTATACATTGCAAATTATAAAAGTAATTAAGCTGAATAAGGCTTATGCACCTTAATAATACCTGAATAATTTAATTTTGCGTTGATTCTTAAGT
Source organism: Grapholita molesta (assembly GCA_022674325.2). Lineage (NCBI taxonomy): Eukaryota > Metazoa > Arthropoda > Insecta > Lepidoptera > Tortricidae > Grapholita > Grapholita molesta. The sequence continues at coordinate 3,313,590 of CP053127.2, forward strand.
ACACACTGCTAAGATACAGTGCGCTGTAGATGAAGTTTGAATTTTAAGGGGCGAGATTCAATTCTTTCGTATACCAAAGAATTTCAGGCCACTTTTAACCTTACCCCTCGTTAAAAACTTTAGATCATCCCCTACTTTACTTACATATACTGTATTCCTACACTATATAGATAAAAATAAGTCCCGCCGAGTTTATTGCCGGTAATAATCTTCTCGGGTCAGAGGTGTAGGGTTAAAACCGGTGGTAGAATTCTTGTTTCTATACATATATATGTGATAATGTATTTCAGAAAGTAGATTCAAATTTGCACTGTTATTATCTTATTCCTCGCGTTGACCCGGCATTTGGCCACGGAGAGCATGGGGTAGCGTAGGCACAAATTTTTCCCAACCCACCACATGACCTTCCAACACTGTGGGCAAACTAGGCTTTTTTTAGATTAGACCGGTTTCCTCACGATATTATCCTTCACCGAAAAGTTTCTGGTAGTTATCAATTAATGTTATTTCGTCCATAACTTCCAAAAAACTCATTAGTTCAGGCCGAGGTTTAAACCCGCGACTGCACAACCGTTTCAAAATTTTATTTTACATTTGTTCTTTCGTAAAATTCATCATCTTAAAGGCGCCATAATCACCTTACTTTCATTCTTACTATTTAATATATGTTTAACAATCTTAACTAGCTAAAAGAAAATGACTTATAAGTTTTGGTGATATACCTATACCAGCATCCTTGTAAATTTTAAGAACAAACTGTATGTAGGCGGAGTTATTCTTATAAGGGATTCGTTTCAGCTAAATTGTGACATTATCTGGGACACTTTAAGCTGACAGGCACCAATTATGGACACTTAGTTCTTCATTGAATAACCATAACGTTATAATATTTACCAACAAATGCACAACATTTAACTTCTTTGAAATAAGCACTAATGTTCATAATTGGTTCCTTGTCCATTAATGGCGCCGTCACCCTATATCATTGTTCAAGATGACAATACAAACGCAACGTGGTTCGACATAAGTGCCGCCGACAATAAGGTCCATGTAAGGCCCATATATATATATATATTTACATAATATAATGTGGGTAATGTCTGGAGTACGATAGTGTTGTTGATTCTTGAGCAACAGACATTTATCGTCATTTATTTTTAAATTCCAGATAACATACAATTCATAATCGTAAGGGAACAAAATATTATGAAACACACAATAGGTCATAAAGATGCCTGTGTCACAAACTTTGACGCAAACAGCATAGTTAATGCACTTCTGTCGCTCACCGACAAGTAATGGAGAAGCATGATCCATTAGCTGTAATGGACGTCGTGTGGAAACCACGCACACACCTTTACATGTTTACGTGTGCACACACACAATGTAAAATTACTCGAAGCGCGGTGAGCTTTGATATACTTTAGCGCGATCCTACCGACCACGCCAGATAGGTATATGATAACATAAAAGTTAATAGTTACTTGCTTAAAACTATGACCTAGTTGCAAAAATAAAGCTATTTAGAACGAGTATTTAAAGATACATCCACGTACAGAGTTAATTCGTGACTAATAAAATAGAATAACATAAGGGCATAACAAATAAACGGGATATAAATCCTAATCGCGAATGTTAACGTATTCAAAAAATCGGAGGTAATTTTGAAGTTAATAGCTTATTTTTATTCATAATATTTATTTAAGTACAGAAATTACAATATTATAATAAAGTACCTACATATTTTCGGAAATAATCGCTTTGGAAATTTAAAAAAATATAATCTCCACTCGAACTTTGAAAAGGTTTGAAAATTAACGTTTTATAGTAGTTTATGTATCTGTGCATAATGAAGGGCATTACAAGGCGAGTTTCATAATAATATCACACGATTGTTATAATGCCTAATTATGTATAGTTACATATACACTACTTTATCTACACACATATCATTAAGTGTTTTAAGATGGGTTCAGAAACCGTAGGGAAATGACTTGGTTACTTGTAAAAATTAAAACGTCAACGAACAAAACAAATGACAGCTTGGAACGGCGGCGTTGCGTATTTCGTATCTCAGTCAATTTTTTTTTAAACCATAGACAAGCGAATGAACTCCCTATTCTACTGTCACTCGAGTTCAAATGTCGTTCGATTTATATTAAAAAAACATAACGAATTGGCGTTTCGTATCAATGGCTGTTTTAATATCTATAAATACTAGATTAGACACCCCACTTGAATTTGACAGCTGTTCCAAATTTAAATTCATAACCTACTGATTTCAGTAGGTAATGTTAACATTACCTACTGAAATCTTTCTGATGGTTGGTAATGCTGGTCATTGCCTACGGTTTCTGGACGCATTTTAGAGCACTTATGACATGTACGTAGATAAAATCCTAAAAAGTACAGTTTAAATAAAAAATATATTTTTTTATGACATATGCGGCAAATGAGCAATTACCGTCGCCCATGGGCACCCGCAACACCAGGGGAGTTACAAGCGCGTTGCCGGCCTTTAAAGGGGATTGGAGCTCTGGGAACCTTACCTACTCACCATCAGGAACACAACACTACATACCTGAAAGGTAGCAGTGCTATTATGGCTGTCGTCTTCTGTAAGGAGGAGGTACTTCCCCAGTTGGGCTGCCCCAGATTCAAGCGTGATGGTCATCGCTGTGCCCTACCTCTCATTAAATTTTCAACTTGATAGTTTAGGTACACCGTTTTTGAGTTATATGTAGATCGAATACTAAGGATACTTACATTGAGTATGGCCCGCCATGCTTATGGCCATTTTTTATAGCATAGATAATATTAAAGACTATAGTTTCTATTTTGAAAAGTATTTTTTACCATAAATAAATGTGGTTTCTTTCCTCGTCCCTTTTGTGTGTAATGTATATTCATCACGTTCCAACTTGTAACCCACACGGGTCCGTGGCGTGACCGGTACACGGTGTGCGGTACGTTCGTGGTACCGTGTACCGGTATGGGTTATAATTGGCGCTGTAATAGCCTGCATCGCGGGAAACATTTGCAAATCAACCAATTAAAGTGGCTCGTGGCGAATATTGAGGGTGGGATAATAACAGTTTCCAACTAAAGTTTGTAAGGACTACGATTACGTCCAGTTCAGGTGCGTCGAATAAGTATTACACGATATCCTTATAAATTACTCGTAGGCCTTTGGATTATTCATATGCTCAGGACACGATCTATTCAAAATCTGACTAAATAAGAATCTGGAGAATAGTCAGAATTAAACCTACTTCGAATTTGGTAACCGCCGCCCAAAATAAACACACATTACTTGTTTTTTTTTTTAGATATCAATTCAGTAGTTTCTGCGTGAATCAATCATCATCACCATACTTTAAACTTTCACGTATGTATATAATATTAGCAGAATGATTTCGGGGTCGACGAGCAAGAAAACATGACAATTTCAAAACAAAGCAAGTGTCTTAAAGACTTGATACAATCATAGGTGAAACTAAAAATGTTATCATTATTTTATTATTACTAAAAAATAATAAGATAAAGACCAAATATATTTTTTGCATGCAATTTGGTCACCTTATTCAATGTGACATCTGTGTCGCTTTCCACACTGCGTATTGCCAAAAGTCATAAGATGACCATGATTTAGTAAGTATAATTTTGACTTTAATTGACAAATAAGAATATAATAATTGAAGCTGTTTTAATCAAATACATAATATAATATTGAAGAGTTCTGGTTCTGACACTCGTTCGTATGGAACGAAGTCGTTAGTGGTCACACTGACATGAGTAGACATACTTATCATTAATTTTCATCATTCCGTCGGCCATCCTGTTGTCGACTCTTATGACACACGTGATGGGAGGAGATGGGGTGGTGCTATTATAATTATTCTGGGATTTATTGGTGCCGGCTGACTAGAATAGCACCAATCATCTCCGTATCCACCACCAGCATCCGTCGAAACCCGATATACAGCTACTGCGGTACTTACCACCACTACCACTTGCTAAGCTTGGTGACTATGGCAACTACCCTCCAAGATGATACAAGTCCTATTTGTAGGAGACCTATTTCCAGCTGTGGACGACTTACGGCTAAAATGATGATGATTAACCACAAGGGTGGGTGTTACTACTAAGCAAGATCGCTTCGACGATTGAGTCGACGCCATATTGCAAGTCTGTTGGACATGAACATTTTAATGCTTCTAAGAAGTTAGAAATAAAGGAACATGGAATACTCTACTGCCTCAGGCGAGAAGCGAAGAAGATTTTATGTTCGAAACATTTCACTTAGTTGAGAACGAGCTGTAAAAGGAAGAATTTAGAAAAGGTTTTAACATTTCCAAGTTAATTATAACCTGACCGTGAATTTCAAGAAAATTGCGTTATTTTTTTTTACCAGATATGTTTGGCAGTTTTGTTACAACATCATGACATTTAATATCCCCAACGGTACTATTTTAGCCATAAGTCGTCCATTGCTTGACATATAAGTCTCTCCCGTATATGACTTGTATCTTGGGGGGTAATCGCCGCTCTTGGCATGCGGGTTGGCGGCCGCAGTAGCTGTACGAGTAGTTTGTTTTGCGACGGAGAGTGCTGCTCATCCGCTAATTTTTTCCCTTTGTGCTCCTTACGGCACCCGCGAGAGGAGATGGAATACTAATGAATACGATTCTAAAATACACTTCGATATTAAATTATGTTTGAGCAGAGAAACGAATCTTCCCGGCTGATTTGATTGGTAACCAAATCACGTCGACAAAACAACGAACCGGTGCTATTAACACGGGTCCAATTAGATTATTCGAGGAAATGAAGGACATCAAAGGAGGTGTTGATGAAGGCATATGAAGGGCCAGAAAGAGGGGAATTATAAGGGAGCTTTGTAAGTAAAGGATCTCGGCGTTATATTTATTGGCGATTGTAAGCCACGTCCTAATCAAAGGTAAATTTGGGATTTATTACTTGCTACTTACTACTTATTATTTATAAGTCCGCCGGATCTGTATGACGGATAAAAACTACAGTTTATGGTGCTAAAAAGGCTGCGTCCGAGACGAATCCGATTAGCTAGCAAATACAAAGATATAATGTATGTACGTAATGTACGTAACCGTGTGTAGCCAGTTGTGTGGCTAAGTTGCGGATCAGATCCGAAGTTGTCCTAGGCGAGACCATTATGTTACCTGTTTAACACTTTTAGGTCCGCTTTGAATGTCAAAAATGCTTCATTCTTTGTTGAGTCTATGAGTCGGAACGTAAAAGAGTATACATATAGAATCATAATAGTACATTAGTACAGAGGCCGTGAAGTAAGGGATTTAAGGACTAGATTGCGTTAGCCGGAGACGAGGCCGGATAAATTGAGTCCTTTAATCCCTGTTCAGGCCGAAGCCTGTATAGTGCTGTTCTCAAACATTTCAAGAAAATAATAAAATGAAAATAACAACAAAGCAATCAAGTAAATAACAGTGAATTGCCGCCTTTTTTATTTTTTATAAAAAAAAAATTCGACAAAGCTATTCAGTACACCTTTTTTAACTGCTTATAAAAATATGGTTCATAGATTTCTTTTTTTTTTTAATGAATTGACATTGGAAAAAACTATTCCAGCACCATGTTTAACCGATTATTGTTATACCAATTATGCTTTCAAAGAGATTGTAACTTGGATGTATGTATTTTTTCCTTCGTCGATTAGACAATCTTAGTTGGCAAATTTAAAAAGTTAGAGTTGCGGACAATAATGTGCTTTTCATACTAACTCCATACATTTATTCACGGCCTAGTCCATAAATGTGCAACTTATTGGCATCATTTCGTGCCATTAACGCATACATTTCGTAGTATGTTTGAGAAAAAATAATTATATCCTTACTCAAATTATGGAATCTCGAGATTCCAACACATATCGACGGTGGAAATTTCAAATGTCGTAAGGGACATACTTTTATATGCGACTTACGACATTTGAAATTTCCACTGTCGATATATTACATAAACACTATAAACAGGGTGCCATTTGAGACGTGATCAGTAATATGTTTTTGGAACTCTATAAACAACATGCAATTTAATGCCCTAACTGTCACTACGTACAGATTTATTTACTTTTTTTAAATTTACTACCGCCGTATAAATTAGGGGAAATAATAACACATTAGGAAATCTTTCGAACAATTAACGTCTTCTTAAAATCTCTTTAATTACTCAATTTAAAAAAAATAGGCTTTTCAAGCTTTCAATCGCGATTGTCAAGCCTACTTGTTTGTCAAGCACGCTTCATCGTCTGTAAAGCGCCTTACACAGCCGCTATCGCTATGATAACGTGACGTGATGGGCAATAAGGGCATAGCGTTCTGCTCGTTTACGATAATACCCCGTGGCCATGTTTGTAGTTATTTGAAATTAAGTTAATAGCGTAGGTTATTCGCCAATTTTCGCGATAAGGCTGGCTCATTATCGTTTTAGGATGGCATATGGAGCCGCAGGGACAATGCTTTACATTTTATGTTTCAGTGGTAAAATGTGTTTATTTTTTATGTACTGTCAGCAGCAAAAGTTGCTAAGCGTTTGAAGTGTTCAAATGACCTACACGCGCTCTTATTCTCTTGACAATAGAGACGTGTTGACCTCATTTTGAACACCTCAAATGCTTAGCTACTTCTGCTGCTGACTGTAAAATAGGTTAGATTTTATAAAAAATATTTATTAAAATTTTGTTCCACAAAAACATGTCTTTTCGGTAAGTTATCGTACTGATTGGACTTCTTATGTTTTATTTTATTTTCTTATTGAAAAAAAAAAATAGACACAGACCAAAAACATTTACAGACAAGATATGCAAGTTTAGGGTGAGGTCACCAGTAATGGACAAGCAACCAATCATGAACATTAGTGCTTATTTAAATTTGATTTGATTTGATTATGATTTTTGATAACGTTTTGGTTTTTGAATTAAGATCTAAGTGTCCATCATTGGTGCCTGTCAGCTTAAAGTGTCCAACATTGGTGCCATCACCCTACATATAGACTAAGTCCTAAGACAATTCCCACCGTGAGTTCTGACATTAGTTTTAGGATAGCTAATCCCGTAATTTTTGGTTTGCTTGTCTGATCGATTTTTAAACAGCGCATCTAGGCATTTGGGACCGAGCGCGACGACAGCGCCACGTGACAGGCGGCCATTATGGACAATATTGTCACCGCTGTCAAACAAAAAGTAAGTAAATATTGTGAAAAATATTAATGAAATCTTGTGTTATTTTACTATATTACACAATTTTGGACGAGGTAGTTATTGCCAATAATATTAAAATTGATTAATAATATTAATTTTAGAGGTTGAGTAACTTACTTTTTTTTTCTTACGGCAAATATCCACTTATTTCTTTGGTCTCGTTTCCACCATGGTCTTGGAAATTGGTAAAATTTACAGTAGCCATTCTTCATGGTGTTATTACAATTCACAACAACACATCTTACCAAGACCATATTTTTATCTCAAAAACGATTAGAAAATGTTTACTGCAATATGTATTTGACAGCTCAAGTCAGTGACAAAAATGACAATTTTAGCCGTAGCGAGCGCTGTGATCGTTTAGGCTACCCCCTCCACCCGCTTTGCACTCTGCCAATAGAATATAAATAGAATAGGTAGGTATCCAACAATACGACACGTGTAAGGAAATGTATATGCTTATATTTATATATATGTAAATGTAAGGGATACAAAAAGGATACCAAGGCCAAGTCCCGCGGGATAACGGGGAAGTTTGACAAGAGTCCAAGAGACGCCCGGGGCACTTGCCTCCACGCGACATCGGCCGAGCGATCTTAGTCCTACATTGGGCTCCTACATACAACAATCTTTACCTTGGTGGCCTAGCGGTAACAGTGTGCACATTGGAATCCGGAGGTCGCAAGTTCAAACCCCGGCTCGTACGAATGAGTTTTTGGGAACTTATGTACGAAATATCATTTGATTATTTACCGGTTGCTTTTTGGTGAAGGAAAACATCGTGAGGAAACAGGGCTGATCCCAATAAGGCCTAGTTTGCCCTCTGGGTTGGAAGGTTAGTGGATTTTCAATGGAATTGAGAATTAAAGTTTTCATATATGGCTTAGTGTGCAGTAAAGGGCTAATATTGTCTTATAGCATTTACCTTTAACGAAAGGTTAAACAATGGTATAACTATGGTTAACTTAAAAACTATATAAACTAACGAACAATAATATAGGAAACAATGATGTTCTCCATTGCTTGGGAGTTTTCAAAATTTGGTACACCCAATTAGCGAAAGTTGTTAAGAAAAGTTAAATCACTAGTTCCGTGACGACAATTTAGCATTAAATGTTTATGAAGATCGACTTTTTGCCTTTAATTAGGGTGTAATATCGATTGAAGTTTATAAAATGAACATCAAAATCATGTTTTTATCGAAATTTAATGCTTAATTGTCGTCACGAAACTGACAGTGATTTAACTTTTCTTAACAGCTTTTACTAATTTGGTGCACAATTTTTTGAAAACGCCCGCTTACTAGAAAATGCCTAAGATCGCTTGTGTAAAGTTGAATAAGTTTGTCGCGTCAAAAAGAAACTTTCACAAACTTTTATGTTGTTCACAAAACTTCATGTTGTTCACAAAGCTGTTAGTGTTGTTTGAGATCTCACTATAATATTACTATCTTGTTGGTAAAACACTTCATCATCATCATCTCAGCCATAAGACGTTCACTGCTGAACATAGGCCTCCCCCTTGGAACCCACATGTAAAAAAAGGAAGAAGAAAGAAAAAAGAAAAACACTTGATAAATATAAATAATAGGGTAGTTTCCACATGTTAAAGTATAGTCCGGGTGCCCGAGAGCATCCCAATGGATGCCAATTTCGATGTTAAGTCATTGTCGATAAAGGACAGAACGGTGTCATCCACTGGGCATTCCTATGTCGAGTCAGTACTCGACGTACCAGTGTACGTTTACCTTAAATATTGTTCCAAAATTTTGTAAGATGAGTTAATAATGATTAATTTAATTCGTTTCAAAATACATAATAGTACATTGTGCAACGAGGATGGTAAGTAAGGTATAGTAAACGCGAGTCTATTAGAAGCCCGACGACGAAGTCGGAGGGCTTTTAATGACTCAAGTTTGTTATACACTTACCACCCGTGGTACACACAATGTTTTTCATCACATTTGCGAGGAAATAAAATAAATTCGTAGGTAAAATATTAGTTAGTACTTATGTAGGCTTAAAATCAAAATACACTTTGAAAACTACAATCAGACCTCATCCACTAAAAAAGATTGTCAACAATGTCAACTTTTTTCAATGTCTTCCACAGATAATGTTAACTGCGTTTTGTTTTCGAATTTGACAAATCATCCTGCCAAATAGTATCAATTATCAAAATCAAATATAAAACAATTATTTTTAATAAATACTAAACATTAAATTGCAGTCAAATTGAATATAAAGATATGTTTTATACATATTAAAAGTTGGTTGTAGCAAACTTTTGAAGATATGAAATACACCTTGGCTGTTTGGAAACATCCTCAGTCCGAAGTGAAGTATGAGTTCTATATATTATTAAAACTAAACTTAACAGCCCGTGTGAGCTAAATCGGCTATAACTGCTCTATACTCTCGCAAGTAACAACGCAATTGACGAGCAAGTGTGATGAAAAATAATAAAGTTTATGAGAGGTAGGGCACAGCGATGACTATGACGCTTGAATCTGGGGCAGCCCAACTGGGGAAGTACCTCCTCCTTACAGAAGACCACAGCCATAATAGCACTGCTACCTTTCAGGTATGTAGTGCTGTGTTCCTGATGGTGAGTAAGGTTCCCAGAGCTCCAACCCCCCTTAAATGCCGGCAACGCGCTTGTGACTCATCTGGTGTTGCGGGTGCCTATGGGCGACGGTAATTGCTTACCACAATCCGTCTGCTCGTTTGCCGCCTATATCATAAAAAAAAAAGTTTTTTTGTAATTGTGAATTTTAAAAAGATTTACTGGTCAAGATTCACTCACTAAGTATCATACTTACCGTCGAGTGACGTCACAGTTCTCTGTCATTTTGTAAGGAGTGGTGCGAGCGCATAATGCGAGTATCTTCGTTGCGACTTCAGCATCCCTAGCAGCCAAGCAGCAACATACTAAAATATAATAGGAAAATGGCAATGGGTATTTTATTGAATCGGCGGAAAGGTTTTGTGGCTAAGAAATCCAAATTGAATCAGCTGGGGCACGCGCCTCGGCGCCGTACAGTCTCCATCAGATATATCGGAGCTGTGGAGGTGCTCACAAATATCGGAACATGCACTTTAGCACCTTGACAATAGAGACGTTGTTCAGATATTTGTGACCACCTCCACAGATCCGATATATCTGATGGCGACTGAACATAAGTAAGTTGTGTGTGAGTGTAACGAGGTCTTTATTGAATCGCGGACACACTAGCAGTGCGAACAGTATGGTACACACAGCAACACTCTACATACATACTCTACGTACATCGGTGGACCTTATGCCTTATATAATAAGGTCTACCAATGTACAGCTTAGAGTGTTGCTGTGTGTACATACAAGAAATTCTAAGCGCTCTAATGTAAATATAAATATGTACGAGTAAGTCCACAACACAAGCCTTCTTGTGCGTACCGTGGGGCTCAGTCAATTTGTGTAAGAATACATACATTTCAGCCGTATGCAGTCCACTGCTGGACATAGGCCTCCCACAAATATGACTTGTATCATCTTGGGGGTAGTTGCCATAGTCGCCACGCTTGGCAGGCGGGTTGGCGACCGCAGTAGCTGTAGATATTTAAGTACCATCGGGTGAAATCTTGAAAATCAATTTTGAAGCAGATATCTTTAAACGATAGAACATTATATCACACTGATGTAAGATCGGTGACAATGTAATATTATGGTGCCACTGAATCTGATCTGATGCTGGAGCCAGAAGGTAGCCATAGCAAATAGATAGATAGATAGATATTATTATTAACAGAGAAGCTGGTAAATGTAAATCACGCATTACTCAAGTGAACATTATCTCAGATACTCAACAGGTAGTGTCAAATGCCGATGTTGCCTCGGCATTTGAAGATTACTTTTCCAACGTGGCTCTAAATACAACACAGTGCCTACAATCATCATCGCCTCAAGCACATTCCTTACTTTGCGCTAATATTAAGAAATGTAAAAATATGTTTGAATTTGAATTTGTAGACTCAGAAAAAATGGTAAAGACATTCAAGTCACTCAACTTAAAGAAGACAGAAGACTTGTGGGGAACGTCAGTCGCGGTCATTAGTCATATTATAGAAGTTATAGCGCCTTATTTAGCTTTAATTTACAATAATTCCGTTTCAGAAGGGGTCTTTCCAGATCTTATGAAATGTAGTAAAGTCATTCCTCTTTTTAAGTCGGGTGAATCGAGTGATCTAACTAATTACCGTCCGATTTCAATACTCCCTGTACTAAGTAAAGTTTATGAAAAGTTAATGTTAAATAGTCTGCTGAGTCACTTTAACAGACAAAGATTACTTACAAGTAATCAGTTCGGTTTTACAAAAGGACGTTCCACAACCGATGCTGCTTCGGTGCTTATTCAACACATTTACAGTATTTGGGAAAATTCTTGTGATGCCATTGGAATATTTTGTGATCTTTCTAAAGCTTTTGATTGTGTAGATCATGGAACTCTCATTCTGAAACTAGAACATTATGGCCTATCAGAAAATGCCTTAAACCTCATGTCCTCATATCTTAGCAATAGAAACCAAACAGTCGTTGTAAATAACACCCAGTCTAGAGGAGCTTTAGTAAAATTAGGAGTACCACAGGGTTCTATATTAGGCCCGTTCCTGTTTTTGGTTTATATAAATGATTTACCTTGTATAGTAGAAAACCGTTGTGATATAGTTTTATTTGCCGATGATACATCATTAATTTTCAAGGTTGACCGGCAATCTACAGATTTTAATGTAATTAATAACACACTAGCTGATGTTCTCAACTGGTTTACTACTAACAATCTGTTGCTTAATGCTAAGAAAACAAAATGTGTTAGATTTGCTTTGCCGAATGTTACACCGGTGGATACTAGAATACTTTTAAATAATGAATGCTTAGAGATAGTAGATAAAACATTGTTCCTTGGTTTAACATTGGACAAAAGTCTACAGTGGAGTCCTCATATAACAAAACTCGCACATAGATTAAGTTCGGCCGCTTTCGCCGTCAGGAGAATTAGGCAACTGTCGAATATTGAGACTGCTCGATTAGTTTATCATAGTTATTTCCATAGTGTAATGTCATATGGTATTCTAGTTTGGGGCAAAGCAGCTGACATACAGACTATATTTGTATTACAAAAAAGAGCCATTCGTTTTATGTATAACTTAAGAGCAGGTGCATCTGTTAGAAAACTTTTTAAAGAGATTAATATATTAACTGTAGCTTGTCAATATATATATGAAAATATTATGTACGTTATTAAAAACCTTCAGTTGTTTACCAAAAATTGTGACATCCATACCTATAACACTAGAAATAAGAATAAGCTTGCTATTAGAAAGTGTCGTGTGCGTAAAGTGTATAAATCATTTTTTGGGCAATGTATTCATTTATATAACAAGTTACCTGATGATGCCTTAAAATTACCCTTCCCAGTACTTAAGAATTACTTAAAACAGTCTTTGATATCTAAGGGCTATTACAGAGTAGAGGATTATTTGACAGACAAACATGCATGGCCCAAACCAGAAACTAACAAAACCGCCTAGCAATTAATTCAACAATTGTATGTACTGCCAGATAATGTAAATGACACAGTTCAGATAAGAAAGCATATTAAAGTATGTCTATTTTGTGAAGTCGAATTTGTTTATACATTATTATTTTTACTTTTATATTTTAGTATTTTCTTATCTTGTAATAAACTGTTTGATATGTTTTCTTATCGGACTACGCATAATTATGTAAGTACTTTAAGATTTGATGTATCACTGTTTTGAAAAAATAAGTCCCGCCGTAGTTTCTTGCCGGTATCTTCACGGGTCAGATGTGTAGGGTTTGAACCGGTGTAGATTTTTTTTTTGACGTTCATAAGTGCATGTAATGTGCCTAAATTGAAAAATAAAGATCTTTTATCTTTTATCTTTTTTTTTTATCTTTAAATACACAAGATAAACCCGATGTGTTTAGGCTCGTTAGAATCCTGATGATGATTGTACAAAAAGTACAGTTGACAATAAACTAAGACAAACCTGCCTGACAAAATCTACTTACTAAGGTAAACGTACCAGTGCCGACACACGAATGTCCAATGGATGACATCCTTCTTTCACCTCTATTGGCAATGACTTCACATTGAAAGTGGCATCAATTGGAACGCTGTCGGGTACTCGGACGTTTACCTTATTATTATTAAATTTCCCTGAAAAAGTCTTTGTTTCATTCGCAACAGATGTTCAAAAAGTCTGTAATATTAAATTCATAAAGTAGGTTAGGATTATTACAGAGCGCTTATTTTAAAATAATAAGCTTTGAACACTGCCTTTATTGCGTGGGTGTGGGTATCTATGTAACTAGTAACTTGAAGATTACTCTAACCCCTTGACGCAGGTATCGTACCTAAACTAGCAGCAGCGTCCCTTAGAGTTGTGGAACATGTAGCTACCCGCCTAAATATATAATAGTCGATCAAAGATCGCTCCCTGTAGTCTATGGGAGAGCCATAGGCCTCTAGGCTTGGACATAGGTCCAGCAGTGGACGTTTTTCGCTGATTGGACCCCTTCGGTTTCTGTAAACCTTGGACTACGCACCATGTATTTCAAGACTAGTTTCTCACTAATAATCATCACAAGAAGTTGTGTAGGCTTAGAATCTTGTATTTTTTTTTGTTGAAATTCATATGTGCATTGTAATATGCCTTAATTGAAAACTAAATATATCTTATCTTTTGCCTCTACCGGCACGTCAGTACTCGTAAACACACATCGTCACCCAGTGAATGTTATTTGTTATTTTGTTATAGTGTTATTTGATTTTTTCGAATTTCAATATAAGGAAAAACTCGGAAATGTTCACGTCAAAGGAATCACCTAAACGAATAATGTCTCATAATAGGTTTAGACGACGACCAATCTGGATAGTAGGTTTCTTGGCTATGAAGCCGACGGTTCTTGATTAGAATCCTAGTAAAGGTCCATTTATTTGTGTGATGAGCAGAATTTGTTCTAGAGGTATGGGCGTTATCTATGTATTTAAGTATTTGTATATTATATTGTGTGATATGTAATTTATTAGGGTTTGCATTCCTCGGTCTGGAACCTACCTGGTTCAACGTATTTCTCTTGCTATTCAACGCGGGAATGCGGCGGGCAACTTGGGGACGTTTGAGCCGAGTACGTATCAGACTAGACACTAGTATGGACATGATGTTAATTTCATTTTTTTGACATTACCATTCTTAGTTCAGTTGAAGATATAATGATTAAGTTAGTGTTTTTAAATAAAGTGTATATGTAAAAGAACTCTACATTTAAACATAGAATTATCCAGCATGTGTCGATGTTCGCACTTATTCGAACACACCTATCTGACGAACGTTATATTGGAGTGTTATTGCATTCCTATTCTGTCGACATCGAATCCAAAATCGAGTTATCCGAGGTTCGTCGTCTGGCGCAAACTCATACATATTTTATTTTAAATTACACGAACAGAACAAAGGAACATTAAATACTTTATTGTAAATGTATAATTCCGCTTGAACGGAAAATAATATTGTTATATCATATACGTCGGTCTAGAGGAGGAATTTTATAACGATTAAACTGAAATTCAAACCCCGGTATAAAAATATATTATGTTTACATTTTATGCAATCTTATGTTTTCAAAAAGTTTTCTGGCCGTTTGTACATTAATTTATGTTATGATTTTAGGTAGTTTCATTTCATAACTTTATAGATAAACACAGAATAACGAGTAGGATTTCTTACAAAGGTTATTCGAGGAAATTGTTGGATTGACAGGGTCGATTATGAATACTCCTATAGCTCCATTTGTAATAAGAATTAGTAACCCTACTGCCCTTGCAATACCGAACTCGCGACATTTTACGGTATATTTGAACCTAAGCCGAAGCTCCGTTACACTCCTACTACGTACGTAGTTTTTTTTTAGTTGTTTGTTGTTTATTTTATAACTACACACAGGCTACTAAACCGTAGGCAAACGTTGTCCAAGTTATTTGTAAACTAGACTGCAGCTTGGCTGTTCATCTGACTAACTAAGCCATGAGCAGTATATAAAGCTGGCAGGTGTCGCTTGCAAGCCGTACTATATTCATTAGCCAAGGCATTGTAAACGCTTGGCGAGGAGTATGCAAAAACAGCGACTTTCCGTAGTCAAAGAATATACAATTCATGGATTACGGAAAATTAATAAATCTTAATTAGAATAGCGTCCAGCAGTGGACGTTTTTCGGCTGACATGATGGATTAGAATATACAGTTGAAGCGCTGGAGGCCCAGTACCCGTACCATGAGTTGTGACATTACGGTTTTCGATAACGAGTATCGAGTTTACTATCTGTGCATGTAGCTTGTACTATTTTAGTGCGAACGAGATGCACAGAGCGGTAAAAGCGTGCGACTTGTAATCCGGAGGTCACAGGTGAAAACCCCTGCTCGTACCAATGTATTTTTCGAAACCTATATGCGGAATATCATTTGATATTTACTAGTCGCTTTTAGGTGAAGGAAAACATCGTCAGGATTACTCCCAATGAGGCCTAGTTTACCTTCTGGGTTAAAAAGTAAGATGGCAGTCGCTTTTGTAAAACTGGTGGCTATGCCAATTCTTGGGATTAGTTGTCAAGAGGCAAAATGCTGGGACAGTTTTGCCATGATCACCTGTGTGTATGCGGTTTAAAAACAAAGCCTCCAAATTTTACTGTACCTCCGGCACACGTGAAGTTACGGGTTTATTTCGCTTCAGCTCTATTGCGTGGGAGTAGTGGCTCCTCTACATAGTAGCCTATCAAGTTAGCCCACTAAGATAGACCAGCGTGTAGAGACGGTGGAGGTATCGGATGGCTTATGGTGCGGCGGGATGGCGATGGGATGGTCGTGGTGTCTGTTTTACGGCACATCACTGGGAGTGGTCCAAAATGATGACAACTGAATGTCGCCATCGTGATTCACCCATCGCATGGCCATCTTGCTGGTCCAATGTTGGGCCATCATGATCTACACATCTATCTAGCCTCTACATGTAGAGGAGCCATAAAATAAAATAAAACATAAGACTACGGGTCTTCAGAAATATATTTTTGATAAATTAAATATAGGTTAGGTACTTAATAGTCAAAAATCGATGATTGACTTTGGTTCAAAATGCTCATGTTCTTTTAACTATCATTGAAATATAGTAAAGGTAATTTACTAACAATATATAAAAAACGGAATCTAGTGCTTCTAGAAACAGTAAGGTAAACCCCCCTTAATTAACGTTAAGCCACTGTCATCAAAGGTGACAGAAGGCTGTCAACCATTGGGCATTCGTATATCGATTTTTTTTATGACAAAAGTGGCAAACGAACAACAAATTTATCAACCCCCCTTAAAGGCCGGCAACGCGCTTGTGACTCCCCGCGCTGGTGTTACGAGTCCCCATGGGCGACGGTAATCGGTTACCATCAGGCAATCCGTCTGCTCGTTTGCCGCCTTTGTCATAAAAAA
The DNA here is from genome assembly GCA_022674325.2 of Grapholita molesta. Classification (NCBI taxonomy): domain Eukaryota; kingdom Metazoa; phylum Arthropoda; class Insecta; order Lepidoptera; family Tortricidae; genus Grapholita; species Grapholita molesta. Next base: position 3,330,378 of record CP053127.2, read on the forward strand.
ATATATTTATATTTTACATACTTAAGAAAACAATTATAAAAATAAATTGGATCACAAGTGTACGGATTACGTTCAATGTGAACAAGATTAGTTGCACGCCGCGTCTAAGTAGGTAGCCGATGTCAGTCCGTGGTTGTGTGTACGTCTTGTCGTTGGAGTAGTATGTACTTATCCATAACAAAATAGTCGATATTTTTATTGTGGCAAGCACTAAGCAAATATTGTTTCTGCTAGAAAAATATCTTGGTGTACAAGTAGTTTCACGAGAGTTGAAGTCACGCACACAACAACATCTCATGTAATGATAGGAAGATTTTGAAATGACTGGTACTTCATATAGTTGTGTGCGTAATCCATTCGCCTCAACTCTCATGTAACTACCTATAGTTATCAGTATTACAATCGCTACACTACATTTCTAGAAATATTAATTCCTATTAATTTATTCCTTACCTGCTTACAGACAATTACAAAATACAAATACCTAGAGACAGATACAAAATAGACAATTACAAAATAAATTGTATTGTGTCGAGGTCAAGTTATAATAGTCCACAAGTTGAAAGTTGAATTTAAACTTGTAGTGAACGCAGGCAGGAAGCCCGCTGCAATATGTTAGTCCATAATAAGTACGACCAGGCGGCCTTCCCGGTACTACTGGTAGCTAAGAAACAGCAAGTTCCTTCTTAATTAAACCAGTGCAAATAATACGAACTGCATTAATTCAGTTAGCTCGACTTACTTGCTTGCACATCTGGACTCTGAGGTCGGCTAGTAATAACTACCTACAGTAAATGGCGATAAAGAATGCACATCGATCTTTGGAAAGAGGCAATCGGCTAAATTTCGACTTCGTAGTCTTCGTTTGTTTTGTCAGTCGTGGTTCAAATGCTTCATAATGCAGTCGCATATACAAAACAATATATATATCATATAGAGTTGCTAAAACTTTTACAAAATTAACTTCAATAAAGAAATTATTAACTGAAAAAGTTAACATGATTGGGGCTGATGAGTGGGAAAAGGTTTGCGGTCATGCGGGATGCGAGAATGAATATCGAGGAATTCAACACGGTATGGACGACAAAATAGATAGATTAGATAGACTAGTAGTAAATACAGCTGATAGTAATAGTGATATAGACCTAAAGCAGAGCACAGATAGTGAAATATAAGAAATTGAATATATATGATTTTATTTTTATTTTATTTCCTCATCATCTTTATTCAGCCGTAAGATGTCAATTACTGGAGATATGCTATAGTCACCACGCTTGTTAGGCGGGTAGCTGGCAGGCGTTGACGACCTCGCTAGCTGTAGATTCGCTTTCGATGCAAGCTGCTGTCCGTTGGTTTTGTAACTTGGTCGACTCTTACGACACGCATGATGGGAGATGGAGTGGGGCTATTCTTAGCCGGCACAGATAGTGCCTAGTATATTATCCATGATCATAATTTAAATCAATAGATGTGTATGAGTTACAATATTTTATAATTAAAACTGCCGCGAGTCATGTTTGGACTCTGGTATGTCCTTAAACTACGTCCAACATTGAGAGGTAGGGCACAGGGCTTGTTGTGTGGGAGCGTCCTTAATTTACATAAATTAATTTAATTACGACTTTTGGACGCGAATTGCATCGGTCATTCTGGCGGATAACTGACGTGCCAGCAAAATTGACCCGTTCTATGGTTTTTAGTTAATATGTAAATAAAACGGAAAAATTTAAAGTGTCATTCAACTAAATAGTCTGTAAATATTTTAACGCTTGTTAAGCCCCATTTAGACCAGGCAAGAACTTGTATACGATTTTCATTACATTGCGGGCTATCGGCGTACGGCGAATTCTGTCACTTTATATAACCCCGCAATGTAATGAAAATCGTATGCAAGTTCTTGCATGGTCTAAATGGGGGTTTATATATACTATATTGTCCAGCGGCAACAGAAATACAATATCTGTCTTTTAAACTATCTAGCTAACACCGTTCACGGTTCATGGAACCTGATGACCAGTAATCGACACTATGGGTGCAAAACTTTCACAAAACTCGTTAAGCGGACGTAAAAGAGTGTACAGAGCCATAAAAACAATTATATACTTACACCCAAATATTGGCATATCGAGATCCCGATATACAATTAAACTGGACACTAATTTGCAAAAGTTATTAGTGTTTTCTTGATTTTTAGTATTCCTAAACGTCAGCTCAACAGGTTTCGTTAAAGTTTTTCACCCATAATGCCGATCACTGCTGATGCCCGACAGATAGACCAGTGGAGTCATAATAATAGGGCCCCGTGTTCACCTTATGGCTGTGGAACCCTAAAACCATGAAAGTTTTATAATAAACTTATTCAGTTTATTAAACATGAACGGGACTTAACCGCGTATATTAACTTTAAAATTTACCTCCGACGTTTCGTCTTAATCCGAGACCACGAGGATAACGTCGTCTTCGAAACGTCGGAGGTAAATTTTAAAGTTAATATACGCGGTTAAGTCCCGTTCATGTTTAATAATGTGTACAAACCGTGAAAGTTTAAATCAGTAAACTTATTCAGTTTTCTCTAGGGTCGCAGCAATGTAGTCACGGCCCAGTAACGAGGCCGCGACGACACGACAACGGCACCGGACGCTACAGATCACGACGCGACGTGTCACGACACTGGCTGTCACGAGACGGGAAGTTGAGACGGTTTTAGCTAAACAGTGTAGTTTAATGGGTTTTAGACGGTAGTTAACAATGTTGTGGCAACCCTGATGGCTTCAGGGTTCTGTACCCAATGGGTAAAAATGTGACCCTATTATTAACACTTTCGCAACCAAGAACCCGCCTGTCGGGCACACCGCTCGTAGGCGCATAGACGATTACATGGGTTTCCCCATATGTAGCGAAAATGTCGTAGCGCCGCGTAGAGACTGGTTTTGAAAGTGTTAAGGCTTCGCTGTTTGCCTGTCTGTCACCAGGCTGTGTCTCAAAGATCCCAGACATACTGTACCTAATTTTCTAAAAGGGAAAAAGGAGAAACATCATCTGTACCCTTACCATGAGTTCTGACATTACGGTTTTCGATAACGAGTATCGAGTTTACTATTTGTGCATCTCGCTCGTACTATTTTAGTGCGAACGTTATGCACGGATACTAAACTCGATACTGGTTATAAAAAAACGTCAATGTCGCAACTCATGGTAAGGGTACTGCCTCAGAAGAGACTCGAACACGTGACTCCGGGATACATGCCAATCTCTCTAACAACGAAGCTAGACTTACCCGATAGCTGCGAATTTCTTGCGAATCATGATCATCGATCGTCATTTTATTTTCCGTTTTTTACTATACAGAATATTCAGTTGAATATTCCGTTCCCTTAGGTACTTATATTGACTAACCTGAATAACATAAAGGAGTGGATATGGACCCGGGTATGTCCTTAAACTACGTCTAACAATGAGAGGTAGGGCACAGCGATGACCATCACGCTTGAATCTGGGGCAGCCCAACTGGGGAAGTACCTCCTCCTTACAGAAGACCACAGCCATAATAGCACTGCTACCTTTCAGGTATGTAGTGTTGTGTTCCTGATGGTGAGTAAGGTTGCCAGAGCTACAACCCCCTTTAAAGGCCGGCAACGCGCTTGTGACTCCCCTGGTATTGCGGGTGCCCATGGGCGACGGTAATTGCTTACCATCAGGCAATCCGTCTTCTCGTTTGCCGCCTATGTTATAAAGTCATAAAAAAAAAAGGAGTAACAAAACCAACATAGAAATAGGAGCTAAAAAGTTTTTTTATACAGTTTTTCAGAAAACTAATACCTAATAACAAAATTTTCAAAAGTAGCAATTTTTTATAGATATGCTTTTATAAGGTCCCATAAGGTATGTGGTCACTCAATTAATAAATTGTCTTAAATAAAAAGCGATCGCATAATATAACCTTCTCTTACAGGCGTATTTTTTTATTTCTTCTTATAAGATGTGTTCTCCCAGAAAAAGTCTATCTGTGTTGTAGAGTTGTTTATGGTTATAAATCTTCGCTATTCAACTTTTTATACGGACGACCAAAGCTCAGGGCAATTCGTGAGTGACCTCTCTGTGGAAAAGAAGTGGGCCGGGCAAATAGCGGGTAATCTCGCTTTGGGGAACCTATTCGGAGGAAACTACAGGGTAATTTAGACGTGAGGATCAAACAGGCTCATTCAGTTAGTTATAACTGTTATAAGCTTCTAAATTATTTTTTATTATGCAGAAACGTCTGCTAGCGAATATCTTCGATATTTAAATCGGAAGAAAAATAAAAAAATTTAGACTCGAAGCGGGACTCGAACCCACAACCACTGGATCACTAGCCCGGTGCACTACCAATTGTGCTATACGAGTACTCATATTTTTTTTATTTCTACTAAAATAAACTACTTTTCTTCCGATTTAAATATGGAAGTTTAAAGCTTCTGTTTTGTAACAGTGTAAAATAAATTATCTATATTAATAAAAGAAAGTTGTGTTAGTTCCGGCTTTTATAACTCGAGAACGGCTGAACCGATTTGACGAGTTTCGGTTCGTTGTGATCGTCTTGGCCAAAAGTTTAATAGTATACTTTAAAAAAGAGAAAACACACACAAGAAAGACTTTATAGACTTTCAGCCAGTAACAAAATAAAATAAACTTTTTTTTTTAGATTTAATATTATTTCGGCATGCGTGCTTACTCTACGAGTACAATTGTGTACTTACTAACTCTTAGAATTACTGTAAGTAATATATACTTCCTTATAAAATGGACACTTTTGATCGCTCGCTTTACTATGGGTACTATAGTAGCCAGCCTCAATGAACCGTCGAATCACAACGCCTTTTGTATTTTTTTTATGACATAAGGTGGCATCGAGCAGACGGATTGCCTGATGGTAAGCAATTACCGTCGCCCATGGGCACCCGCAACACCAGGGGAGTCACAAGCGCGTTGCCGACCTTTAAGGGGGGTTGGAGCTCTGGGAACCTTACTCACCATCAGGAACACAACACTACATACCTGAAAGGTAGCAGTGCTATTATGGCTGTGGTCTTCTGTAAGGAGGAGGTACTTCCCCAGTTGGGCTTCTCCAGACTCGAGCGTGATGGTACTTCGCTGTGCCCTACCTCTCATTGTCGGACGTAGTTTAAGGACATACCCGGGTCGTTCTATATCAGGCGAATGCCCATTACCATTATTACATACACATAGATTGCATACATTTCAGCCATATGCAGTCCACTGCTGGCCATAGCCCTCCCACAAATATGACTTGTATCATCTTGGGGGTAGTTGCCATAGTCGCCACGCTTGGCAGGCGGGTTGATTACCATTACTAGATAATATTATTTTGAAGCTCCTTCAAATATTCGATAAGTACTTTTCCTCTTACGTCCTTGTTATTTGTCATAAATTAGGTTTATTTAACTAAGAGTATTTATAATTCTTGCTGATAAGTTGTGCGAGGAAGCCGCCAGCTCTTCGGTCACCAGTTACATCAACCAGACGCTTCGCGATTACTGCAAAAATGATTTACCTAGGTATATATATTTTTAAAAGTAATTTACTAAAAGAAACAAAATACACTTATTCAAATAATATAACATAAAATAATAAATATTTTCTAATTAAAATTGGGTATAAAATTTATGAAACACCCTAATTTTTCGATAGATCGATAAAAAATGGTTGTACAATATTTTTAACTTTTATCTAATATGGGTCCCATCCCAGCGCATACAAACTTTTTGCAGAAAACACGAAGCGTCTGGTTGATGTAATTGGTGACCGAAGAGCTGGCGGCTTCCTCGCACAACGTATTCACACAGCATTGCGACACAACGAGGAAATACTGTCAGCGTCCTTGGTAAAATGCCTCAAGGGCCTTATTTGGATTTACTAACAAGTTAAGTACTCGTATTTTAATGAATGTAATTATTGTACAGTCGCCATCAGATACTCGTATATCGGAGCTGTGGAGGTGGTCACAAATATCGGCACAACGTCTCTATTGTCAATGCAATAAAGTGCATATTCCGATATATCTGATGACGACTGTAAGTAAAGAAATATTTAATATGCATAAAAAAATGTTCGGCTGTGTCTCCTAGTACCAAAAGACAAAATTCAGCAAATAAACTGAATAAAATATTATAGCAATGTCTTGAAATTCGCTATGCGGCATTGTTGCCTCGCAGGCGTGCAGTCAGAAATGTGCAGCTGTATTAAAATTGCATCTCGGAGTGCAAATATTTGCAGCATCTTCGCGAGCATTTGACGGCTCATTTTAAATATGCAGAATTTTGTGCCAAAATTCAGTATAGCGACCTGAAATATTGCTTCGGGAGTTGAATGTAATATGTTTAGCTGAAATGAGGGTACGACGCAGGTATGCTTATGTGTGAGTATATCGTAGAAGTTCATGTTTTCAGACAAGAAGGGATACAGTTACTTTTCTACTTTAAGCGGGAAAGGTCGACCTGTGTAAGGGTAAAATTTAACTTATTTACAATTTTAAAATAACTACTTACTACATTAAATGTAATAAAAAACTTTTTAACAAAAAATACCGCTATACTGGGCCAAGTGGCAAGTGACAAGCTAAACTTCAATATTTATCACATTGTCTGGTCATTATGAATACTGCTACATCGTCGTTGGGCAATTTGGTCGGGGAGAGAAACAAATTCGTGACACGTGTTAAACTGATTTTTTTTTTCTTAGCGAGTCTTAATAATTTGAATATTTATAATCAAACTGCCCTCTGATATTGGGCGTTTTTCATAATGCCCGGGCATTTTCAATAATACCCAAGATATCACTTGGTCCATGACATATATACGCGTCCACTTGAGAACCTCCTCCATTTCTTATCGTCGGTTAAAAAAGGCCCTTGAGGCATTGTACCAAGGATGCTGGCGGCATTTCGTCGTTGTATTGTATTATATTCTGATACATTGTACACGGCAAAAATAATGATAATTGACTTATAAATCCATGACGCTTTTAATTGGGTACATATCAAATTATTAAAAAAATATATATTTTGATACTGCATACGGCTGAAATATAAGTGTATGTATGAATCACTTTTGGGATTCTGATATAGCTTGAGAGATGGTGCTGCCATCTATGCAACAACAATGCATCTATGTCATCTATTTTCAATTTATGTTTGACATTAGGTGCTCATATTAAAACAATGAATGACTACAATATTTCTGTAACTAAATTATATACAATATTTCTGTAAAATTCTAGATTGAGTCAGAACGTATTGTAAGCCAGAACACCATTAAGTGAGATATTATCTAAACCGGCGTCGGGAAGCGGGGCGAATCGGTCCGGTGTGCCGGAAGATACGATTACAGTTAATAACGGGGCGAAACTGAACGGTCAGCCAATCCAGACTGCAGCTATACAGGGTAGTTATAACGAGTGAACGATTTTTTATGAGACTCCTAACGACGATATAGTTTAGAAGAGTTCGCTCTTTATCTAAAAGGCCGACTGCACGACTTTTATTTTATTCTGCGTTATCCTGAAAAATCTTAGAGTGGCGATCACGTAAATTGAATGGTACCCAGCACGTACATATAAATAAATTATATTTCTCCCTACTGCTTATGTAATAACCTTTATTTACAATAATTACATTAATTTGAAATACGAATATACTTAAGTAGTTATAAATCTAAGAAAGCCCTTGAGGCATTGTACCTAGGATTCTGGAGGCATTTCCTAGTTGTATCGCAATGCTGATACGTTGTGCGAAGTAGCCAGCTTTCGGTCACCAGTTACATCAACCAGACGTTTCGCGATTTCTGCAAAAAGTTTGTGAGCGCTGGGATTATGTATATATTGTCATTAGTGTTATTGCTTAAGGCCAATTTATTCATCGCCAGATAAGTCCCATTCGGCGAATAACTCTGTATCTGTTAGATATGTGCTTTATATTCGGCGCATTGGTGTATTATCAATAGAAAATCGAAATAATGTAAACAAACTTATTTAAGTTTATATTTTCGCAATTTTAAAAAGGAGGGTCAGATAAGTTTAGGAATAATTTAGTTTTTAACTATAGTTTTATTTTTAGATTTAATTAGTTTAATTTTAGTAATATTATTTGTCTTGTTATTTGCCTTTATAATTGTATTAAAAAAAAAAATTAAATTTTAAAAAACAACCATGGTTTCATTGTTATTGTATACACATACTTTTGTTACTTACATACTTGTGTAGTTCAAATATGCGATACGAGTAACTACTCATATATATTCAGTGCAAACGAACTTCTATAATAATATTTTGACATGTGTCAAGTTCAGTTGTCAGTCCGCCATATTTGTTTAGATTACTTTCGTTTTCTCTTGACCCCGAATTATACTGTAATGCTCAGTCATATACTGTTGTTTTAGATAAACATACTGGTTCAAAGTGAATGAGAAATACGGTGTTTATACAATGCTTGCTTCGTTACTAGAAGTACAGGCTTCTAGTTTAACTCACAACGAAGTTACAGGGGGTCGAAAATGGCCTGAATTGCTTCGAGAAAAGTATGATAGGGCCGTGCCGCTTTTTCCTGCTCGACTTGGCGTAAGTTTAGAGATAAATTATTCTAAACTTACACAGTAGGCCTAGCACAAGTGGGGCGCGACAGAGCCGAGATAGACTACCCGTCCCTCTTTAAATAATATAGTTACAAAAGGACGGGTAGTCTATCTCACGTCGAGATACTGTCGCGCCCCACTCGTGCTAGGCCTACAGATCGGCCTTGTTCTCAAGTTTGCCCTTCGGGTGGATCTTGTATATGATATTATTTGAGGAGCAAAGAAGTCGGTGAACGTATTTGTAAGTATATTTTTTCATCTCACCACCTTGGAAAACTCTTTTTCAGTCTTTAGAAACAGATAGCAAAACTACATTATTTTCCAAAATAGTGCAAAAAGTGTAACAGTGCATAGAATATTTTTTTACTTTAGTTGGTGGATTAGATGATTTAAAATCATGATTTTGTATGACTAATGGTTGTTACCAACGATGTCTATTCGAATTATGTTTTAGAGTTTGCATTTCCCACGCAGTAGTGAGGTGAAAATGTTTGTCTAACGAATAACTATTTTCTTTCTTTGTGAAAAAGAACGCAAACATGAAATTAATTTCTATTACAATGTATGTATGAACACCACAACGAACTTTGTCTAAAGTAACCGAAACAAGCTTAACGCAGCCACAAAGCTGAAAATGTGAAAAGCTAAGTCCACGTGGAAAACAAAGGGTTTTGCATACATTAACAGGCAAAGGATGTTTCTGACTATTTCTGCATTAATAATGCAGTTTTCCTGCGGTCTCCCGGCCGCGCCGAGCGCAGTGTCACAGTGAAACATGGGGTAAAATATATGTAACTTTTATAGGTGAAAATCTCAAGGCATAGAAAAATAATGTGTCAGAATGGCAAAGGGAACGTGAATTAATGTCGAATATAAGTTTTAGCTATATATTTTAGTATCTGACCTCGACCACAATTGTTGAATATATTCTCCGTAAAAAAAAACAAGAATTAGGTTAATATAATTAAAACGGTTGTGAGCCATGTTACTATTACTTAGTTACAAACGGATAAACTCACGTGTAATTATATCGCACTAGGCGACATGTGAGCGATACACTCTCAACGCGAGCGGTGTGTCCTGACTCGGCTTGAAAATGGGTACCAGAGCGTTACCTGAAACATTTCGCTTAGTGCGACATAATTACACGTGAGTTTACCCGTTTGTAACTAAGTAGCACGAATTACGTCTTTTTGTATTTAAACCACTTTTGTACTCATGTTTATTTAGTCACTCGCGCGACATGTTTCGAAGAACATAGGCCACCATTTTCAAGCACTAAGAGTGCTGAGTGTCCGTCCGGTTCGCCGCTCGCGTCGCCGGTCCGTCACGCACTGCCGCGCGTCGCACTGCCCGCGCCGCGCTTCACATGCACAACATCTCCAGCTATTATAAACATGTCGCGCGAGGGTCTAAAAAGATGTGAGTAAAGCCGATATTTTTACTGATAAAATACAGAGTTAGGTCTTTTTATTCCTTATTTCCCTTATCTCATTAACCGTAAAATAAATAAAAAAAACAAAAGGACAAAAAGTATAAAAAAGAAGTGAATGTTATTTAAAAACTGATAGAAGCGGAACGGATTAACAAATATTTCGTTTATTGCTAAAACAAATTACTACTAAAGACCATTGCATCTCGTTTTTTCGTGCACGAGAGCCATAAATGTGTCGCTTACATATCTCTTCCCGGCTATCTTAACACAAATTAGATATAGGCCTATGGGCCTGGCCTATGTAGTAGTAGTATCCTGTCTTTGTAGTAGTATTATAAATAATAGAAACTTATCGAAAATATACCGACAGATATACCTATTAGTGCACATATTCCGTGTGTTTTTTTATTTCCATTAAGCTCGACACATTCATTTTGAGCTAGTAAGCCAAGTAATCTCGTTTTTATTCATGTCGAAAATATATATTTATTTTTACTTAAATTATATAGGTATAACAATGTCAATGTTTACTATTATGACATACCTAAATACCTATACTTAATAATAAATACAAGTTTCTTAGTGGTTGAACCCTTCTTTACCTGAACCAAATATTTCATTAAATTCAACTAACGAAAATAAACCTGCTGTCAGCTGAAAGAAATACTTGACAGCGTCCGTCACAGCCACTTTAGGGGTCGGTGTCGTGGTAGCTGTAGGCACGACATCACGCGACCTCTTTAGTGGTGCTTTGCGTTCAAAGGGTTAAATACTTACTAAACTAAAATATTAAATCACTGTGAAGAATTCTTACAAAGTTAAGGTGTAATAACCACAGACATCTTGACATTTCTACGACGTTTTAAGAAAAATAAATTAATACTATAATTTTATAGAAGCTCGGGTCTCAATGGTATTACTGGCAAGTACTCCGCTAACAGGCGTCACGGCCATAACAGCAGGCAACCGGTTTCATAATTAAGACCTTACTGCATAAACGTACGGTTGAAAGTTGAGCGGATTGCCGATGGTCGTTACGGCTTTTTTGTGTGGAGCAGTGTTGTAAGCACTGGCTGGACATTAAATGGGAGATGCACACACTGTTGCCGGCTTGTGTCCGCAATGTTGCTTTAATATTTGACGCTTCGCCATATTGCATCATTGTAGGGAATGACATTGTATAATAACATTGCAGCAAAATATATAAACAAATATTAAGGAATCGCTTTTTAGCGAACAGCGAAGTACCTCGCTTGAGTCTGGAGCAGCCCAACTGAGGAAGTACCTCCTCCTTACAGAAGACCACAGCCATAATAGCACTGCTACCTTTCAGGTAAGTAGTGTTGTGTTCCTAATGATAAGTAAGGTTCGCAGAGCTCCAAGAACTTTTACGGTAGGCAACACTCATGTGAAACCTCAGGAGTTGCAGTCCATAGGATACGGTAACTGCTTACCATCAGGCGGGTCGTATGCTTGTTTGCCACCGTATTAAAAACAGTTTTAGACCGCCATGGGACCGCATTGAGTACCATTGTTTTTACTGCTCCAAGCGTTTATTTCTGTTGGAACATTGAGGTTTCGACAGATCTATATCTATCGATTAATATGCAACATTTCAAAACAGTCAAAATATTTTTCGTAAATAGATTTACAGTTTACTAGTTAAACTCACCACCAGAAGTGGCTAAGAGGTTGAGGTGTTAAAAATGAGGTCAACACATCGCTATTGTCAAGAGAATAAGAGCGTGTAGGTAATTTTGAACACTTCACCCGCTCAGCCACTTTTGCTGCTGACTGTACGAACAGATGTATAGCTGAAAAACTTATAGCACCTGGCCTATATAGTAAATAGTAACGTGTCTGTACTGTCATAGGGCTCGCGGTCGCGTCCGTGATTCGTGAACCCGTAGCCGTGCACCGGGTTTCGTGAATCACGGCAACGGTGTTCTGGTCAGTTCCGCACGTGACATTCGGTTACGTGAAATTTCGGTACATGAATCCGTTTAGATCCGTGTAGGCGTGATCACGCCTTCACGTATCTTAAGAAGTGGTAACTCAATTCAATAAAACTTAGTCCTTATTTATTTTTCTCCCGGGCGCGGCGAAATTACGAAACGTGTGATAAGTATCCAACGGAATCGAGCCCGAAGCTCCACACACGGACGCAGGTACGGGCTACGTATCATGGCGTGTCACGGTGTGTCACGTGAATCCGGATGCGAACGCAGGTACGTGACACGTACCTGGCCGTGTTCATGAAATTCGTGATCTTAGTACCGGCGGTGTTGAGAACACGTAGCTACGGGTCGGTGTACATCACGGATACCAGGAGCCCTAGTCTGTACACGCATGTCGGCGTTCTACATTCAAATTATGAAGTAAGTTCCATATTAATTCTCTGCACAACTAGGTATAGTCAACTAATTTGGTTTCTAGGCCACTTAATTCGAACCTTGTCACAGTGACGCTGACGATAATAAGAGATCTTTTGCGTCTTTCATATAGATTTTCACTGTGACAAGGAACGAAGTAGCCCATAAATACAAATGCGTTTATTTCATTACTTTTACAATTCATGTTAGGTAAGTTCATATATAGAGTTAGTGTTAGTTCATTAGTTGATACAAAATACAAATTTAAAAAGATTTCGTAATGAAAAGGGTAAATAAATCAAATTGGTTGACTGTACAGTCAGCAGCAAAAGTGGCTAAGCGTTTGAAGTGTCAAAATGACCTACACGCGCTCTTATTCTCTTGACAATAGAGATGTGTTGACCTCATTTTGAACACCTCAAATGTTTAGTCGCTTCTGCTGCTGACTGCACATACACATGTGCATTACATTAACTATTTCACCTATACATATAAAAAGACAAATAGACAGACAAGCAGATTATAGCAAAGACAGACAGATTGTCTAACAGACAAACGGACATGATAAAACTTTAAGGGTTTCGTTTGGAAGTTTTGGCTACGGAACCCTAAAAACAGGGCACAGCAGAATTAGTTATATTAAGGCTTCCTCGGTTTTGCCTAGAGAAATTGGCAGAGCTCGAAGGAAGTCATTTGCATGAACGCGGAACATTTGATAGTGGCGCAAATTGCTCGATCGACTTACTATGATTTTACTAATATATGAACGAATAGCGGCTTATGGGACCCTCGCTCCTGCCCGCGGCTTCGCCTGCTCTAGATTATTGCGAGTTGATATTTACAATGTGGTCAAAAGATAAAAAGATAAAAAAAAGATAAAAGTTCTTTATTTTTCAATTTAGGCACATTACATGCACTTTTGAACGTCAAAGAAAAAACTACACCGGTTCGAACCCTACACCTCTGACCCGAGAAGATACCGGCAAGAAACTAGGGCGGGACTTATTTTTTCAATACAGTGATACATCAAATCTTAAAGTGCTTACATAATTATGCGTAGTCCGATGAGAAAACATATGAAACAGTTTATTACAAGATATAACTGAAAACAACGCTTGAATCTGGGGCAGCCCAACTGGGGAAGTACCTCCTCCTTACAGAAGACCACAGCCATAATAGCACTGCTACCTTTCAAGTATGTAGTGTTGTGTTCCTGATGGTGAGTAAGGTTCCCAGAGCTCCAACCCCCCTTAAAGGCCGGCAACGCGCTTGTGACTCCCCTGGTGTTACGGGTGCCCATGGGCGACGGTAATTGCTTACCACCAGGCAATCCGTCTGCTCGTTTGCCACCTTATGTCATAAAATATATTAAAATATAAAAGTAAAAATAATAATGTATAAACAAATTTGACTTCACAAAATAGACATACTTTAATATGCTTTCTTACCTGAACTGTGTCATTTACATGATCTGGCAGTACATACTATTGTTGAATTAATTGCTAGGCGGTTTAGTTAGTTTAGGACCCTCGCTCCTGCCCGCGGCTTCGCCTGCTCTAGATTATTGCGAGTTGATATTTACAATGTGGTCAACTTAAGTACCCGTACCGTGAGTTGTGACATTAAGGTTTTCGATAACGAATATCGAGTTTACTATCTGAACATCTCGCTTGTACTATTTTAGTGCGAACGAGATGCACAGATAGTAAACTGGATACTCGTTATCGAAAACCGTAATGTCACAACTCATGGTACCTACGGGCAAAGGTGCGAAGTACGCATACCATAAATCAGTGCGATTCCGTAGAGTCAGCGTATTGTAAACAGCGATGTGGTCGAACCTTTATATAATATGGGTAGGTAAGTATAAGTTGTGTATTTTTTTTAAATTATATTATTGCCCTATATGTAACCCTTTGACGCCAAGAACCACTAAATAAGTCATATTATGTAGTGCCTATTGCGTCACCAACCACTAAAGTGGCTACGGACGCTGCCTAAGCAATATGCAAAAGCTAGCAAATTTTTTTTATCCATCTTTCACTAGTCGAGACGTTGGCGTATACGTTACGTTTTGACGCGAGAGGAAAAGCATTTAAAACATTAAATAGATGTTAATTGAAAAGATAAGCGTACGTTATTTTTTTATGCAACGACGGTGGCAAAGAAGCTTGCGGCCCGTCTGATGGTAAGCAATTATCGCAGCCTATGAACACAACACTACATACCTGAAAGGTAGTAGTGCTATTATGGATGTGGTCTTCTGTAAGGAGGTACTTCCCCAGTTGGGCTTCTCCGGACTCAAGCGTGATGGTACTTCGCTATGCCCTACCTCTCATTGTTGGACGTAATTTAAGGACAGACCTCGGTCAAAACGTTCAGATGTTTATTGCTGATTCGCAGCGTCTTTTGTAAATTGTCTTTCAACGGACGTAGTAAGTGTAGTGTGCAACCCTACTATTGACAATATTGCTGAAAATGAGGGTAGTTTCTCGCCTCCCCGCCCTCAGCTGTTGCCGGCGTCGAGTGCACGGTCGCGGAGTGCTGGGGCCCGCAGTCTGCGTCGGTTAGCCAACGTGAATGGCTCATGATTATGCTCCTCGTTACGGAGTGAAACATGTCGAGCAATATTCGACTTATAGAACGTGAGTTACCCGCTTTTATACAATTAATAAATTGTCTTTCTTAAGCTTTCCTACTGTAGGTACGTTAGCTAGATAATAGTAGTGTATAATGAGCCAGCAAGGCACAAACAAGATGGCTGCTCGTTGCAAGACTTGCAAGGCTATTAATAGTCCGGTCCGGTCCGGTCAGGTTTCAGTAACGATGTTAATATTCAGGGGATATCGTGTAAAGCACCGGAAATGCAATATGCATAGGCTGTTACCGATAGAGCGAGCGTCGAGATGGGCCGATTAGGAATATCGGTCGAATGTTCGGTACAGATCGGACCGAACATTTGGGAGATTGTTCGTTTGCGGATATTGTACCTAAACTGGCCCGGTACCGCGAACATCGAAGTTCGTATATTGCGAGCATCTTTCTCTTTTACTCCAATTAAGGGTGTCATGAGAGTGACAGAGACAATCGTCCGAAATTTACAAATATCGTTGTTCGCGGTAGCGCCGCTGCGACTAGAAACTACAGCCGCGAGCTAGAGGCCGTGTGATGCCGGCTGACTAGAATAGCAACACCCAATCTCCTCCCGCGAATGTCGTAAGAGGCGACAAAGGGAATAAATCTACGATGGGCGGCAGCGTACGTCAAAACCCAATCTACAGCTACTGCGGTCGCCAACCTGCCTGCCAAGCGTGGCGACTATGGCAATCACCCCCCAAGATGACACAACTCGTATTTGTGGGAGGCCTATGTCCAGCAGTGGACTGCATACGGCTGAAATGTATGTATGTAATCTAATGTGCTAGAGCAGTGGAACACACTGCGATCGCCAACCCGCCTACACTTACATCAATGTGTAAGAACAATATATTGAATCATCTGGTTCATGGGCATTTCGATCTAAATTAATACCCACAAATGCATTTTAGATTTTATTTATAAATTCCATTAAGAACCCTAATACTTAGCACTAAAAGGAAACTTAGAATTTCATATTTATTTAAGTATATTATTTCCCTTTTGTTGCGGTTACAGAATGTAATGTAATGTACCTCAATTTTTTTAATAAATTTAATGTCGCCAAATAGAACTTATTTCTCGTCATGAGTGATATTAAATTCATATTAACGATCGGTCTGGCCTAGTGGGTAGTGACCCTGCCTATGAAGCCGAAGGTCCTGGGTTCGATTCTCAGTCAGGGCATTTATTTGTGTGATGAGCACAGATATTTGTTCCTGAGTCATGGGTGTTTTCTATGTATTTAAGTATTTATAGGTATCTATCTATTATATATATCGTCGTCTAGTACCTACAACACAAGCCTTACTGAGCTTACCGTCGGACTAGGTCGATTTGTGTAAGATTGTCCCGAATTATTATTTTTTTATTTAAATTTTCTCGGTGATGAACGAATTAGTGATCTTGACTAGAAATATGAAAGGTCCCAATTTCAATACGAACGTTGAGGGTACTTAAACTACGAGAAACAATGCCCTAGTAAGTCTGTGGTGTAGTTGAGGGCTGACGAAGGCAGACACGACGAGAATGACGAGATCCGGTCACAGCATAAATCCTAACAGTATTGGATACAGAAGGAAATCCTAACATTCCTTACTACTGACAGGTGTGGCTTAATGGGTAGTTACCCTGCCTATGAAGCAGCCAGTTCTAGGTTTAAATCGATAAGGACATATGTGTGATGAGCACAGATATTAGTCTTGAGTTAGTTTCCTTACTATTGTCGGCATGATATCATGCATTCACTTATTTGTTGATGTCAGGTGATCTTAACCACATTATCTGTTTAGTCTAGTTATAGTACTTTTAATATACGTGTTCGCTAATAAGGATAGGTACTGATGTAATCATCTAATCATTGGGGGCAAAAGAGGGGTTTTGCCGTACAAAAGGTGAGGGTTAAGATGTTTTCATTGATATTGCTTAAGTACAGGCTAGTTATGAAAAATGCAAGTTTTCCACCTTGAGGAGTTGGAGCGTTAGCCGCCATCTTGAATTAAAGGGCCCCAAATTTGATCTTTTTTTTTAAAACCTTAACTGTTGATTTTATGACAACAGTGTCTATAGGAGGTATAAATATAATAAAATTTCGAATAAAAAAGGCATACATAGCTTTTCTGTGCGTCTTATAGATACAAAGTTAGAAGCGGTTAAAAAACTTAATATCCAAAAAATATGCAGAACTCCATGCAGTTGTATGATGATGTCCAAGGTGTTCAATATGTACGAAACCATTATGGTCCAAGTTCAGTCGTTGTTTTTGATGGATGTCCAACTGATAACGAAAGTAAAACACCAAGTCTGCGGAAAGACTTCGCCGATCAAAGCCACTGCAACATACCATGTTTTTAAGACATACCATCAAGTCCAAGCATAGTACCTATGGAATTAAAAACAATCCTAAGGAATGGGGCTGGAGGTAAGATGTGGAATATAGGAAAAAGCCGCACCAGAGGCTCTTTTAAATATAATATCCTGCAACTGCAGAAAAGGATGCATTAGGGCATGTAGCTGCAGAAAAGCGGCGTTAACATGCTCTATTGTATGTGGCTTCTGTAGTGGTCACTAACACTAACATTCGATAAGTAAACTAATGAATAACAATATTGATGTTTTTTGTTTCTCCCTCGTGTAACTTTGTAACTGTAAGACCTACATAATAAATATGTGTACATTTTTAATTTAAAATTTTATTATCTTTATACCTCCCATAGATACTTTTGTCAACTTTTGAAGTTTTATATGAAAAAGATCAAATTTAGGCACCTGTAATTCAAGATGGCGGCTAACGCTCCAACCCCTTAAGGTCGAAAACTTGCATTTTTCATAACTAGCCTGTACTTAAGCAATATCAATAAAAACATTTTAACCCCCACCTTTTGCACGGCAGAAATACCTCCTTACTGGATTATAAGTGACGTAACATCATCTTGTATGCACTCCTAATTATTCCAAAAAGGGCGCTCTTTAAATGTGAATGAATAAATAACAAACCACATAGTTTTCACAAATAAAGCGTATATTCTAAGATAAATCATTCAATCCTATATGTAAACTAAGAAATACAAACGCCTACGTGATTCAGGAATTACGATGTACTGTACAGCGCTATCTAGCGTGAAATTGGGTCAACATAGCAACATCGTATCCGAACATGCCGCCCACCAAGAACATCAGTTTCTTCACTAACGTTTACAACAAATGATAAAATTAAATTTAAAACAATAGGCAAAAGTATTTTACTTTAATTGTGATCATTGCAAAAAGTTCACTCTGACAATGGTAAAATACAAATTCTAGAAGTAGGTCTTTTTATCAGACTATTTTTACATTTGAGAGTAACCACTCGCGTTATCTTGTCTAAACCTGGGTGTGTCTCAACCACTTGGCCAAGAAGCCATCGTGATGGTGGTAGGTCGGGCTCCTTCACTAGAACTACGTCGCCTACTTTAGGTTCTGGAGTTTGCTGTGTCCACTTGTGTCTTTGTAGGAATTGATTTAAATACTCCTGGGACCAGCGACGCCAGAAATCTTGCATCATGCGTTGACATAATTGCCATCTACGTAACGGAGTGATTGGTACTTGGTCATATCTCTGATCTGGTGCTAAGATGAGTGGTTCTCCTACAAGGAAGTGACCAGGCGTTAGTGGTAACGATTCTCCATGGTCATTAACTCGCCACAGCGGTCTCGAATTTAAGCACGCCTCAATTTGCGTTAAAACTGTACTTATCTCTTCAAAGGTGAGTGTGGAATTACCAATAACACGCTTGAGATGAAATTTGCATGACTTTATCCCTGCCTCCCATAGTCCGCCGAAGTTGGGGGCGTAAGGAGGTATAAAGTGCCATTGGGTTCCGTTGGACGCCATCCAGTCTGCTAGCTCAGGAATCAAACTGGATTTTTCAGCATTGTATAAGTATTGCAGATCTTTTGCAGCACCAACAAAGTTCGACCCATTGTCACTGTAAATATCACTACAGTAACCTCTCCTGGCAACAAACCTCTTGAAGGCTGCTAAGAAGCCAGCAGAAGACAGTTCACTCACTGCTTCTATATGAACGGCCTTAGTGGCCATGCATACAAATAGGCAAATATACCCTTTATATGATTTATTACCCCTGCCCTTGGATACTCGTATATTAATCGGCCCAGCATAATCCACACCACTGCGTACAAACGGCCTTGCCATATTTACTCTGGCCGGGGGTAGCTGTCCCATTAATTGGTTCCGGATATTCGCTGCATTACGAACAAATGTAACACATTTTCTAACATGTGTTTTAGCCAGATTCTTTAATCCTGGTATACAAAATTTTGATCGTATGTAGTTAACCATGAGTGATGGTCCTCCATGCAAAGTTTTGATATGCGCATCTCGGAGAATGAGCTGAGTCAACCACGTTGATTTTGCTAACAACATTGGATGCTTCTGATTATAATCCATGTCTGCGCTTTGAAGCCGCCCACCAACACGGATTATTCCGAAATCATCCAGTTGTGGAGTAAACGAGGTAAGATGACTTTTCTTATTCAGTTTACCTTTTTTCATTTCATCAATTTCTTCCCCATATACTTGTTGCTGATTATTTTTAACCATAACTGCTAAGGCTTCATCTAACTCATTTTTTAGCAAATATGCATGATTTCTTCTTTTATTTTTTAGAAGTCGTCGACAATATGCAACTACTCTCAATAATTTTGTGAGTGAGGAAAACTTCGACCACATAGAATCTTCACCATCTATCCCAGAGTGTGAAGTTTGCAGATAAGTTTTGATTTTCCGTTCTTCTAACTCAGTACTATTTGATTTTAACTCTCTGTAAAAGATCCATTCGTGTTTAAGCCAAGCCGGTCCGTTCAACCATAAATCAAAGTTACTTAATTTAGATGCTGGGATTCCCCTAGATGCACAATCCGCAGGGTTGTCTTCTGACTTTACATGCGACCATTGGTTCCGACTAATCGCTGTTAAGATCTCAGAACATCGGTTTCCTATAAAGGTTTTCCATCGACTAGGGTGACTGCTTAACCATGCCAACACCACTTCAGAGTCTGTCCACGCATGAATATGAGATGTTTGAACGCTCAACACCTCTGCAACCTCCACTAATAGTTTGACCAATAACAACGCTCCGCATAATTCCAAACGAGGAATTGAGATTTGCTTTATTGGTGCAACCTTAGTTTTGCCTGATACCAGACTGACATGTATTAACCCTTCTGCATCGACAACCCGTAAATATACAACAGCAGCATATGCCACGCTGGACGCATCACTAAACCCGTGTAACTCGATCAGCTTAGCATCCAGTCTGTGATTCATCCAGCGGGGAATTTTGAATTCAGTAAGTTGAGATAATTCTTTCCTATAACTCAACCATTCTTCAAGCAAAGGAGATGGTACTTCTTGATCCCACTCGATACCTGCTAGCCATAATTTTTGAATGAACATTTTTGCCTGAACGATGCTGGGTGCAATCCATCCAAGAGGATCGTACAATCTTGCTATGTCGGACGTCACTTTTCTTTTAGTTACCGGTAAAGATAAAGGAGGTAATTGAACGGCATAAGAAAATTCATCTCGATTTCGGTCCCAAGTAAGTCCTAAAATCTTATTAATTGCCTCTTGCTTCATTTCTATCTTCCTATGCTCGTTCTTTGCTGTACTTTCTTGAATTTCTTCTAACATAGCTTGGCTATTGCTCGACCATTTTTGAAGTTCGAATCCTCCTCTTTTTAATAATGTTTTCATTTCATGGTATATTTCTATTGCCTGCTTTTCTGTTTGACAACCTGACATAAGATCGTCCATGTAAAAGTCCTGACGTACCCGGCATGCTGCCAGAGGAAAGTCTGCACCTTCATCTACAGCGACTTGAATCAGGCTTTTGACAGCCAGGTAAGGTGCTGACGATACTCCAAATGTGACCCTATTTAGCTTGTATTCCTTAACTTCCTGATGACTATGCTCTCTCCACAGGATACGTTGATATTTTGTGTCTTTGTCGTCTACAAGCACTTGCCGATACATCTTGACAATGTCAGCAATGAAAACAATTGGATGCATTCGCCAACGCATGATTATGTGCCTTAACTCCGACTGCAATGTGGGACCTACCATAAGGTCATTGTTTAAGGACACCCCGTTTGTGCCTTTGCACGACGCGTCAAAGACTATACGAACCTTAGTGGTATCCCGGTCTTCACGCACTACTGCATGGTAAGGTAAGTATAGTCCTTTTTCCCTGGATTCTTGAAGAGACAAAGGTTCCATGTGATTTAAATCTATGTATTCATGAAACACTTTGGTGTATTCCTTTTGCAGGCGTTCATCAATTCGAAGCTTCCTTTCCAGATAGTAAAACCTTCGTAGTGCTATGTCTCTGGAACCACCATCCACGCAGGTTGGTTCCTGATCCCTGAACGGTAACTTAACAACATAGCTGCCATTCTCATCCCGTCTAGTAGTTGCCTCGTATATTTCCTCACATCTTTGTTCTTCAGGTGTTAAGATCCGCTGTTTTTTGCTAGGTTCCGATTCTAGTTCCCAAAAGGACCGTAGCAACTCTTCCACTTGAGTGTGCGTGCTTACCAAAGTACTAGAGATACTGGTTTGTATACCTGTATCACCCGAAACAATCCATCCAAAGGGCGTCTTTTGAGCGGCCATAGTACCTTGAGGAGACTTGATCAAACCTTCTTCAATGATCCTAGCGTGGACCTTTGTTCCTAACAATATATCTATTTTATTGGGTGTGTGGTACTCAGGATCAGCGAGCTCGATATTTTGTAGCTCAGGCCATGACGTGATGGATACCTTTGCCGAGGGTAATAATTTGGTAACCTTGTCAACTACATATGCTGTAACAGTAATAGAGTAGTTCAAGTCGATACGTGACGTCATGGTGACTTGAACTATTGACTTTGACACTGTAATCTGGTGTCCACCCAAACCAGTCACTGAACCTTTAACTGGAGTCCGTTTTAATCCGAGTAGCTGAACTGCAGCTGCGGTGATAAAAGAGACCTCTGAACCCGGGTCTATTAAAGCTCTCATTAGTTGGTATTCCCCTGTTACAGTATGGGTCTTTACAATCGCGGTAGCAAGTAGGCCCTGGTGTGAGTTTTCATTCACGAAGTGATTTGTAAAACTGGTTCCCGGTGTAGTTTCCGCTATTGCATTTGCGTTTTGCTGGGTATGTGCCTCGACTTTAATGGATGATGATTCTTTACTTTCCTTAGCTTGCATTTCCCCTTTTTGATGTAACAGAGAGTGATGTCTTCTGTTACATATTTGACAGTTTGTAGTAACCTTGCAATATCTGACAGAGTGATTGTTGCCCAAGCAGTTGAAACACATCCCGTGGGTTTGAACAAAATTACGTTTAACATCGACTTCTAATGCGTTGAAATCTTTACAATGTATAATTCTGTGTTCACCTTTACAATAGTTGCATGATACATTATTAGTGATGTGCAGATTATTTACTTTTTCGCTTGGGTAACTCTAATCTGAGGGCCATTTCCCTTGTAATTAACATTAGTGTATTTAGGTTTATGGGCAAAACTTGTGTTTGGTTCCATAAATTCTAAGGAATGGTATCTCGTTTGCAAAAAGTCCTTAAACTGCTCCAGTGTCGGCAATTGTTCTGACAAAGAAACAGATTCACTAACTTTACTTTCCCAATTTTTCCGACTTTCTGGATCCAATTTATGGCTAACAATGTAAATTATAATAATATCCCAAGTACTCGTATCAATTTTGAGACTAGATAAAGCATTTAGCGTTTCAGTTATACAATCTAACATGTGTTTAATGTCCGTGGCAGACTCGGTTAGAAGAGTCTTCTGAGCAAAAAATCTTTTTAATATGCAATTCGCTAAATATTGTTTATTATTATAACGACTCTCTAACTGTGTCCAACACTGATCATAACTTTCGCTGGTAATTGGTATATGCCGGAGGAGCTGCTCCGCTTCGCCTGTCAAATGTGATTTTAGATAATGAAGCTTCTGAATGTCATCGATTTCCTGATTTTTGTGGATGAGTGAAATAAATAAATCCCGGAAACCCATCCACTCCTCATATTTTCCCGAAAACTTTGGAATCGTGATTTTTGGGAGCTTCACATAACTAGACTTAGACGGAGTCGATAATGTTGTATTAACATCACTTGGCACTGCTTTTAATTTGCTTAATGCGTGCTTCAATTCACATTTATAATCCATGTATAGCTCGTTAGTCGCGTCATACACATCCTCCGTCATATATGCAGCTTCTTGCAATGCTTCTTGCTCTGCCGACATTATTAACTGCATATGCATACGTGAAAATTGTTGCCATATTTGTTCTAGATTCTCTAATCTAGTTTCGACGTACGAGATAGTAATTCGATCCTTTGGAGACTTTTTAAAATTACTGAACGCCTTTTTAATACGAATATGTTGATCCATTTGATAATTAATACTGGCTTCTGTCTTACTCATCTTGACGTTTAACGAATCTTAGCAAGTCTTATTATGAATTTTCAAAGTCTCAAAAGTAGTTTGTGAATATACCAAGTTCACACATAGCGAATCATGAAAAAATTACAAGTCTTTTTTTTCTCAAATTTTTTCTAAGTGTTTGGTTAATGAATTTCGCTATGAAATCGGACATAGGTTCCCCGTCGGTTCACATTTCCTTAAATTATTCTAAGTCCTAAACACTTATAATATTTCTACTAAAGTTTATGATTATTTTTCTAAGTCCAATTTTGACAGCTTCTTTCAAAGTAACACTTGACACTTCCACAGATACGGTAAAAATAAATGTACTCACAGTTTGAAATCTTCTTACACTTTCACCTCTAGTACTTGAACCTTAGTTGAAACTTCCCGCCAAGTTGATCACCGCGACGTCACTTCAAGGTCACGGCGCTGCTGCCTCCATCTGCTGCCCGCACTTGAAGACCGCACCCTCGACAACAATCCGTTGCCACTTGACGCAGTAGTACTAATACTTAAGGCCCGTAGTACATTCCGGTTCGTAAAGGACCAATGTATGCACTCCTAATTATTCCAAAAAGGGCGCTCTTTAAATGTGAATGAATAAATAACAAACCACATAGTTTTCACAAATAAAGCGTATATTCTAAGATAAATCATTCAATCCTATATGTAAACTAAGAAATACAAACGCCTACGTGATTCAGGAATTACGATGTACTGTACAGCGCTATCTAGCGTGAAATTGGGTCAACATAGCAACATCGTATCCGAACACATCTTGAGCAAATTCTTTATAGAAAAATATAAAAGTGTGAGCTTGTGTACATACATACAACTAACTATATGACGCTAAATGTATGTTTAGATTTGTTGTCTATTGGAATGAGAAAAGCTCGTACCTAATTCTGAGTAGAAAACCCCATTCTTTGTGGAAAATTTACTTAAAAAAAATTGTTTATACAACGACGGTGGCAAACCAGTATACGGCCCGCCTTATGGTAAGCAGTTACCCGTAGCCTATGGACGCCTGCAACTCCAGAGTATTCACATGCGCGTTGCCTATCCTTTAAAAACTTATACCCCTTTTTTTTAAAAAAACCTCATACTTCCCACAAATATGACTTTTTTTTAAAAAATCATATTTGTGGGAGGCCTATATCCAGCAGTGGACTGCATACGGCTGTGTGTAGTCCACTGCTGGATGAAATGTATGTAATACAACAATTCTTTACCAATACTGTTCACCCTTGCACTGTGGCAGGGTTGACGCAAAAGGAGCATCCAATGCAGCCAAATCCTGATTGACGACGATGCAGTTTGTGCTCGGAACTGGAAGGCATGCACTCGGAACTCAAGTCCGCAGTCCGGAACGCCGGTGGAAAGACTAAAGCGGCGTTCTTACTTTACGATTTCATTTCAACTTGATCACTTTTTATTTATTGGCTAGGTATATCTCAACTAGCAACCTATAATTTCGCTAGTTATTACAGACATGTCGGTTTGTTTGTATGTCTGTAACTGATCCCAGCCATTCTCCGTGATAATTTAGAGACCGCTAGGTAGGTACAGTCGCCATCAAATATATCGGAGCTGTGGAGGTGGTCATAAATATCTGAACATGTTACTCTTGGTTTTTTTAATCTTACAAAAATGCCGTTTCAGAGGTGCAAGTGATATCAAAATAAGATTCAAATAACTTAAAAGTAATGTGGTACATAAATTCTGCTCCACACCCTCCACATACGGTATGAAAATAGAACGATGCGACAACTGTCTGTCTCACTCTAATTACGTTTTAATTGGGGTCAAAGAAAAATATGATATACATTATTGAATTTCGATTTTTGCGGTTAAGCTCAATTATCCGCAAAATGGACAAGATATGAAGATAACAAGATAAACAAATAATAATTTGCGATAGATTGCCCATATATACATATGTTTATTTATATAGCACTAAGGATGTGTATCGATATATTTGGCCATACTGACTGTAACTAACTATATGACGCTGACTGTATCTATGCAGCTATGTGGTACAAAAAGCGAGTTATAAGTTATAATTGTTAAGATCGAAATTATATCAACTTTGTGAATGCGAGTGTCGCTCGTAAACTCTACTCGGACGGTCGAAAAGTTGCCCGACTATCGGTTTTTACACGAATGCACAAATAGTTAAACCCCGAGATTTGTATGAGTCCAGCTTTGTTGTAATACTGAACTATGTGTACCTATTCCTAACTTAACTATAAACTACAATTGACATGTAAGGTCAATGTGGGTAAGACCGGCATACTATATTTTGAAGGAAAATCCGTCATATGACACTAAATACCGATGGGATTATTGAATATCTGTATCTGTAAGCATGTAACAAAACGTTATTCAATGACAGTGACAGCTTGTCACTTTATCATCATCCCATTTTTTCTATTTGCTGTCCCTTTTCCACTGACAACCGCCTCCGCACAATGTCGTGTCCGCGAGCCTATTTTTATATTTGTTTTATATCTAATTAATCCTGATGTGAAATACGGTGTATTTATTATAATAATAAATAAGGTCATTTCCACGAGTGTCAATCCTTTTATTTGCGCCGCTGCTGCGTTGCATCCACGCCCCTTTGCAAAAGGGATAATCTAGGAAATTGGTTGGTAGACGGTCTTTCCTGATAGACGGTCTTACCCACATTGACCTATATTTTATAGAAAATCCTCTTCCTCTTCATCGCGTTCTCCCGGCATTTGCCACGGCTCATGGGAACCTGGGGTCCGTTTGGCAACTAATCCCAGGATTTGGCGCAGGCACTAGTTTTAAGAAAGCTACTGCCATCTGCTCTTCCAACCCAGTTGCCTTATTCGGTCCGGTTTCCTCACGATGTTTTCCTTCACTGAAAAGCGACTCGTAAATATCAAATGATATTTCGTACATAAGTTCCAAAAAGCACATTGGTTCGAGCCGGGATTTGAACATGCAACCTCCGGATTGCAAGTCGCACGCTCTTACCGGTAGGCTACCAGCGCTCTATATTTCTCTTTCCTATATTTTATACGAAATGTTCGCATAATATAAATTCAATTATAAAAATTCCACGCTCTCGCTTATATTTATCTATACTACGTTTACCTTACAAGCATTTTTAAAACAAATGAAAGTAAAATTAAAATCCAACGTCTCTAGTGACAGGCACACTCCTGTTCCATATTTTTTGAGATGGCGAAGATGGATTGATATTTTAATTAACAGCGTGGGTATTATATACCTACCTAATTGTTGTTACTAGTGTCTGTAGTTAATGAATAATTTATCTCGATACGCGTGTAACCGCCCTTTGATCAACACTAGCGTAGCGGTAGGTGCCTACGGACGGGACGCCCCGGGACAGCGGCCATCTTGTGGCTATTTGTGAACATCTAACAATCTGCTACTTACCAAAACGGAAATCCGTGCCGCCGGCATGACTCAACATACAAGTACATTCTTTGATTCATCAGCAAGAGTTACTACGCGGGCCAAGTGTTCAAAATAAGCTTGACACACCTTAATAGGATAAGAGCATGTTAAGATCATTATGAACACCTGCTAGCCTAATATGGTCGGATTTTTATCATTTGTCACAATATCTGTCACGCTCTGACAAGTATGGGAGTGCGAAAGTGACGGATAGCGCGATAAGCTATAACATGTCAAACATGGTAGACGTTCTGAACGGCTTAGCAACTTCTGCTGCTGACTCTACTTGAGAAAAGGTGATTAAAGCAGGGCCGGCCAGCCTACAGCGAACAATTATAACCACTATGGAACGATTGTCTCTGACACTCTACTTAGGCCTTAATTGGAGAAAGAGAAAGATGCCCGATATTCTCAAACTTCTATATTCTCTCAGATTTGGCGTTGAACTTTTGTGTCGCCTTGACTAGCCTTGATTATTATTCCACCCGGTCACGACAAAACCTATCAACTCAAGTAGGTAGGTACATGCATTTTATAAAGCTGTAGAAACCTAATCGTACAGTCGCCATCAGATACATCGGAGCTGTTGTGGTGGTCACAAATATCTAAACATGCACTTTATTGTCTTGACAATATATAGAGGTGTTGCTCACATATTTGTGACCACCTCCACAGGTACGATATAGCCAGAGATCGGTTAAATTTGCGTCATTGCTCGCAGTAATGTGGACATGACTCCAAAATGAATCAAAATGTTATTCAATTAATTATTTTTGAAAAAAAAATGTGTTCCTTATATTTATTATGAGAATGTTATTTAGTTTGGTTAGCATTTTCGTCAAAAGAAAAATAAGTTACGATGTTAAACTGACACGATTATGAATATCCTGCTATGATTTTTATTTCAGATGAAGACGTTTTTTAGTTTTATACGTAGAGCCTCCATGGATATTTCTATTAAACTCTTAAGTTTGCCCCATTACCGTCAGTGGATTGCGAGCGGAGTTTTTCAGAACTTAAGTATATTTTTGATGTGTAAAGAAGTGGAATTTGGACAGAGTACTGTTAAAAAATCTATACTTTAACAAATTTTTGTATTTATTGACCCAGGAATAAAATTATATGTCAAGTAAGTAATTAATGAAATGATTACTTATATGATTAATTTTGAAGTCATGTCCAGATTATTGCGAGCAATGTCGCAAATTTGTCCGATCTCTGGATATATCTGATGGCAACTGTGTAATTCAAATAGTCCTCCAGAATTATTGTCATATACGAATTACAAAGTTGGTAAAATCAAACTTGGTTGCGTGCCTCAGTGGGAGTTGTAGCTTCGTCAAACAAAAGCAACGGCCCTTTTCGTGTTGTTTGAGCAAACTGCTAATTGAGCAATCAGCACGATTCCCGCACTCACAAACAAACACCGAACATTGCAGAGACTAGTACTCTTACCATGAGTTGAGCCTTTGAGGTTTTCGATAACGAGTATCGAGTTTACTATCTGTGCATCTCGTTCGCGCTAAAATAGTACAAGCGAGATGCACAGATAGTAAACTCGATGCTCGTTATCGAAAACCTTAATGTCACAACTCATGGTAAGGGTATGTAGTATTTATGCAAAACGGCAGTACAGACGCGGTGTTCAGATGTTCAGATGTTTTTTTCTAGGTCATTCTACGACCGGTTCGTTCGCCAGGGGGTCCATTTTAAAGCGTCGAGTAGGTACACGAATTATGAGATTATAAACTGTCGAAAACAAAGATTTTGTATTTTGAAATAGGAATTTAAAATTCTAGGTATTGAAACTGATAAAATATTATTTTACCACTCAAATGTTTTTTTTATATAAAAGCTTGGTCATAACTTTGTATACCTAAAAGATTGTCATTACTGCTATGGTGGCGGTTTTTTTAAATACTTATCCCTTATAGTACAGTCGACGTCAAACATATGTTAACACTTTTGCAACTTAATCCTTTGATGTAACTGGTGACCGATAAGCTGGCGGATTCCTCGCACAACGTATCAGCATTGCTATACAACGAGGAACTGCCGCCAGCATCATTGGTACAATGCCTCAAGGCCCTTTTTTAGAATTTATAGTGTAACTAGTTAAGTACTTGTAGTTATCATAATACGATTGTAATTTCTGTTAATAAAATTAAATATCCTTTATAATAATGTGCAAAAGTGTCGACGTCCAAGATATGTTATCTTTGACGTCGACTGTACATACCGGTACACTTACACAAATGCGATTATTCTATTACATTTTTGGATCATATTCAAGATAGGTCAAAAATATCGATACGACAAAGTACCAAAATATATATACAACATTTTGGACCCGGGTATGTCCTTAAACTACGTCCAACAATGAGAGGTAGGGCACAGCGATGACCATCACGCTTGAATCTGGAGCAGCCCAACTGGGGAAGTACCTCCTCCTTACAGAAGACCACATCCATAATAGCACTGCTACCTTTCAGGTCTGTAGTGTTGTGTTCCTGATGGTGAGTAAGGTTCCCAGAGCTCCAACCCCCCTTAAAGGTCGGCAACGCGCTTGTAACTCCCCTGGTGTTGCGGGTGCCCATGGGCGACGGTAATTGCTTACCATCAGGCAATCCGTCTGCTCGTTTGCCACCTTATGTCATAAAAAAAATATATAGGTCAAAAATATCGATGCGACAAAGTACCAAAATATATATACAAGCATCTCGCACCAGCTGAGACATTAAGGTCTTTGTTTGTGTACCATATCTTTGACCTATGTACCAATTTATTTCGCTATTAGGCCGGCCCGACAAAATCAATACGCGTTTTACAGGATGTTAAGGCCAGAGGGGGTCGAGGGCTGTCAGGAGCAGACCGGCGGGCAGGTTGCTGACATGCAATCTAGTTAATATTTGACAGCTTCCATACAGTTCCATTAAACGTTTTAGACTAGCAATATAGTTACTAGCTTTTGCAGTGTACAGGAGCAGGGTTGCAGGGTTTTCATTTAAAAAAAAACGTTGTATAGGTACTCAACTATTTATTTATTTATGTTTTGCTTCGCTACCCTAAGGTTGTCTGGAAGAGATCGCTTTTTAGCGATAAGATCGCCTGTTGTTTGCCTCCTTTTCTTTTTTTTTATTGTTCCTTTGTGTAATATTGTTCTACTTTTTGAGGTGTGCAATAAAGTATTCATTCATTCATTCATTCAACTGTAGTAGATAGTAGGCTGCAACGTTAGTAGGCTGTGGAATGAACTACCTGCCGAGGTGTTCCCAGGGACTAACAGTATGAGGTTCTTCAAAGAAGGAGTGTATAGGTTCTTAAAGGGTGGACAACGTGCATGTGAATCCTCTGGAGTTGCAGGCGTCCATAGGATACGGTAACTTCTTACCATCAGGCGGGCCGTATGCTTGTTTGCCACCGCCGTTGTATTCATGCATGCACTTATTTATCGCGAATATTTTTACAGTCAGTGTCATATAGTTGGTAGCAAACAAAGTACGTATAAAGTTTGGTACACCATACAATTTGTATGCTGGTGTAACTGCCTATGAAGCCGATGCTCCTGGGTTCGAATCCCAGTCAGGGCATGCATGCCCTGGGCATGGATTAAACATGTTTTTGTGTTCTGAGCACAGATATTTGTTCCTGAATCATGGGTGTTTTTTATGTATAAGCCTTACTGAGCGTATCGTAGGACTAGGCCGGTTTGTGTAAGATTGTCTCGAAACATAAATTTATTATTTATTTTAGTTTAAGTAGGTATTTATCTTTTATATCGTCATTGACTACCTAAACACAAGCCTTTGAACTTAGAGAGGTACACAGTGTGTAAGTCTCATACGGGGGAATCTCTTAATGGAGGGTAGAGGACATAAGAAATATATTTAGATAACTTTTTCTTGGAAGTGCAATAAAATTTTTATCCATATAAAAAATCGAACCCGCAATGTAATGCAACACACTCGAGTTAAACACTCGTTGACAGTTAGTATCAAAAGCTTATATCGCGTAATGTTCGCAGTATATTACTACTCAGAAAATTTTCAAAAATTAATTACATGTGTATAATAGGTATAATTAATTAATTACAGAAAAACCTTTTGGTTAATCATTTGATTATACTGGTATATCATATATCTGGTTTAATTCTTCGCCCGTATTTGACTTACTCACAGTATTTGTGTAATTAATTATGAGGTAACTAGATGAACTAACGTTTAGTATTTAAGTTTCAGTTCAGAAGAAAATATTAGAATTTGAATGTAAAAGGCGGTTTGTACGCTCCACATTACCCAAAAGTGCCATAACAACCATAAAACTGTAATAGAATTATGAATCGTATTCTTACTGCAATACGATTCAAGATCAAACTGGTTTCAACGTACATATGGCTGTTAAGGTATTGAGTGGGTAGCACCAACTGTGATTTTTCAAGTAGATTACTGTCCAAATGCAGCGGACAGGCTGCGCCTTGCAAGCAATGTGAATGCAAATTGAATGAAACTACTAGGAACCACGCTTCAACTTAGGAATATGTTTTCAACTTAATTAGGTACTTTTTTTGACCTTTGTAACTGAGAAAATCAGTTACAAATACCTTCTTAAAAGTACATATAAACAATGTATATTAATAATTATTAGGGCCCGGAATTTTGCGTGCAGTTTTGGAAAAGTCTAAGGGAGAGAATACTAACGTTTATCGATGTATCGATAAACCTAGTTTTTTTATTAGCGTTTAAAAAAATAATAACTCAAACTTTCCGATGATACATTTGCTCTTTCAATGATTAGTGATGAAAAATGTACGAAATGTATCTAGATAATATAAAATTATTTTATATTAGACTGGTATGTTATCAACAAAGAATTGATAACCCCAGTAGGTATTTGATTGCAATAATGCAAGTATTATTTCATTAAAAATATATTAATCTCAATGACTGAGTACACGACCGATTTATCGATACATCGATAAACGTTAGTGTTCTCTCCCTTAGACTTTTCCAAAACCACACGCAAAATTCCGGGCCCTAATAATTATTAATTAGACATACCTATGGTGAACCAAATGCCTGGTTCAACAATCAGGTTACGGAGTGGATGCGAAAACACAACTGAATTACTAAATACAGTTTATTAAATACTTATACTCGTTTTACAAATCAAAAGTTAACCACACTTGTACATGAAAAAAAAAACATAATTGTCACTTTTTCCCGCCGAGGAACGGAAGCCCGTATTTTAAGCTTAAACGGACCAGTGTATTCGGCTATGATTGGTCGACTTGACAACTGTCAGAGACGGCTGATCATAGGTAGATAGTCAAAACAACTAAATTTAATATACATTGGTTAAAAATGAGCTACCTACTACTAGCTACTAAAAGTAAGTCCAAAAATTGTAACACTATATACAAAATTAAAAGCTAACTTAAGGAAAAATTATAAACATATTTACAAGTGGAAAATTCGCTCGAGCTCTGAGCTACCTAGATAGTAGTGCCGAGGCTGGCGGAATTAAGGTTAAATAAATATATTGTCTCAAAATAAATCTAGATTTCACTTAATGAGAACTTAAGATTAAATTTAAGTTAATTTTACCAGCTTCACAGTTTCGTGAATCTAATGTTAGATCTAACTGACCCGCTGGATGACAATTCCAATTCGCTGGGAAAGGAAGAAGCCAGCCCTCTGGTCATCCGTAGTATATTGATGGCCCAACTTATCCGGGAGACACTTTGTTTGATGTTAATAACACACATTTCTTCTTCACAGTGTTTAATTAATATTACAATGGTCTAAATCAAATAAACATTCAACTTCTTTATCTACGCTCTCGCACCGTCAAGTTGTCACAGATAACCAAAACGATGATTTACGCGCGAAAAGTGTTCTTTTGGCAGGTTTTCGACTCCTGCCTTATTAACAAATTATTTATGTTGGTACACTGTATCAGTTTCACTTGTTTATTAACTGTGGAAACCTAGATTGGCAGATCTTTTAAAAATAATATTAAAGTACTATGGTTAATAAATCAGTAGTAATAACATATTTGGTTGTCATAAAATATAAAAAGCTAACAATAGGTAAGCCATTTCGTAATTTATAAAAAAAAATAACTTGATATTTAGGTGCCTAGAGCAGGGATTCCCAATCTTTTTCAACCTGCGGGGAAGTTACAAAATTAGTATTTTGTCACGGCGCCCTGGTCCTAGCTATTGCAAAAAGATATAGTAGATGGAAATAATTACCTACATTACCTACAATAATAGTAGTCAGGTTAGGTTAGTTTAGTTAGAGGGAGGCAGGAAAAAAATTAAACATGCACAACATGAATCTATCGTCGTTGTACATAGATAATAATAGAGCGACTCACGGCGCCCTTCGGAACTTTCCACGGCGCACCAGGGCGCCGCGGCGCACACTTTGGGAATCCCTGGTCTAGAGTCTAGCGATTGATAGACTTGATAGTATACCTACATAGATGACGATTGTAGTTAGCATAATGACCAACTGCGGCACAAAGTCGGAGCCTAAAAAGGCAGTCCTTAATTCATTAGCCGCCATTGACTTGATATGAATTCTGAACATTTCGTGCCCCACACGCCACGACTTGATATCGAGTCTTGACACTGATGTACTTTATTTTCGCTTGCTTGCAAAAACCTTTGGCGTGTGACGCACGTCAGATTTTTTTTTGACATGGCGGGAAAAGGTAAAGCCGCGCGTTTTGACGTATGACACTTTTTTTGCCAGTCAAAACTTTGATTAACCAATAATACCAACCTCTCGAACATCCGAGGCTTGCACTCTAATCTCGTGCCAGTCCACCACCATCTCGAGACTGAGAAGCCCCACTTGCTCTGCCTCACCGAGACGCAGATCAGATGTCCCATGGACGCGTCGTATCTGCACTACCCGGGATATGCCCTGGAGCACTCTTTTGTGCAGAAGGCTGGCGTGTGCGTGTATATTCGCGATGACATCTGTTATCGGCGTCTCCGTAACCTTGAGGACCGTAACCTTTCCTCTTTATGGCTTCTGGTGGACCTCGGCGTTGAACAAATTGTTTACGCCGTGGTTTACCGATCGCACAGCGGTGACCAGGAGACAACCAGGCTCTTTGAACAACTTAGTGATGCGGCGGGTGTGGCTCAGCAACGGTACCCGAGTGCGCAATTGGTTTTTCTGGGGGACTTTAACGCTCATCACGAGGAGTGGCTGTGCCCATACCAGTTCACTGACCATGCAGGGAGAGAGGCACGCAAGTTTGCGTTATCGCTGGATCTCTCTCAGCTGGTCGACCAACCCACCCGCATTCCGGATGTTGCGAGTCACACGCCTAAATGCCTGGACCTTCTGTTGACTACCGATCCGGACAGATACAACGTGTCAGTGTCATCCCCGTTGGGAACTTCTGACCACTGTCTGGTGAAATCTGTGTCGCACCACTCACCTCCTGTCCTTAGCCCGAAGGGCATGCGCCGTGTGTGGCGATACAAGTCAGCAGATTGGGATGAGATGCGGCATTTCTTTGCATCATATCCTTGGCTGCCAACCTGTTTCAATAGTGATGATCCGTCGAGCTGTGCAGCAGCTGTCACTGATGTGTTGCGTCGGGGTATGGAATATTACATCCCCTACTCCGACGTAGCTGTTGGTGGCGCAGCTCGCCCGTGGTTTAATGCTGAGTGTGCTCAGGCGGAAGCGCTTAAGCACGTGGCGTATTTATCATGGGTTGATGCTCGTAGTTGTAAAGCTCCGGATGTACACGTAAAGAAACAGTCCTATAACAAAGCTGCCAAGTACTGCAAGAAGGTCATGCAGAAAGCTCGATTCCTCCATGTTCGTCGTGTCGGGGCCAAACTTGCTGCATACCCATCTGGGAGCAAAGCGTTTTGGTCTCTCGCGAAATCGGCTGAGTTGAATTTCTGTCGCCCATCACTACCTCCACTGCTGAAACCGGACGGTTCACTGGCCCACACTGCGGAAGAGAAGGCGAACTTGTTTGCCTCTCTATTTGCGGAAAATTCACATTTAGACGCTGGTAGTGCCATGCCTCCTTCTTTGCCCCGCTGCGAAGTATCAATGCCAGAGGTGCGTATTCATCAAAGGGAAGTACTGAAGTCACTACGCTGTCTAAATGTGAATAAGGCTAGTGGTCCCGACGGTATCCCAGCAGTCGTTTTAAAAACGTGTGCCCCTGAGTTGTCTCCTGTTTTGACGCGCCTGTTTCGTCTTTCCCTAAAGTCGAGAAAAGTTCCCGAAGCGTGGAAGCTTGCTAACGTGCAGCCTGTGCCTAAGAAGGGTAGCCGTGCGGACCCATCGAATTATCGTCCCATTGCAATCACTTCCATACTCTGCAAGATTATGGAACGTGTATTGAACAACAAGCTCCTTGCGTATCTTGAAGGTAACGATCTCCTTAGCGACCGGCAATACGGCTTCCGCCGAAAGCGGTCTACTGGGGACCTTCTAGTGTACGCTACCCACATTTGGAGCGAGGCCATCGAGAAACGCGGCGAAGCTCTCGCCGTGTCTCTCGACATTTCCAAGGCCTTTGATAGGGTTTGGCATGACGGCCTTCTGGGCAAGCTCTCTGCGTACGGAATCTCTGCTGGTTTGTGCTCTTGGATTTCTGATTTCCTGAGGCAGCGATCTATTAGGGTCGTAGTGGATGGTTGCTCATCGGATCGCGTTGCAATTAATGCCGGAGTGCCTCAGGGTTCAGTTCTTTCAGCTACCCTCTTTTGCTGCATATAAACGATTTGCTAAAGCCCGGTATCTTTGGGTATGCAGACGACAGCACGGTGACTGAGAGATATATTCCTGAGGCCCAAACTACTAGTGGAGAGACCGAATCCTTTAGGGAAGCTTTGGTTGAGCGAACGAACCTGACCTTGAAGGCCGTTGACGAGTGGGGCGAAGCCAACTTGGTCAGGTTTAACGCTTCCAAGACACAGGCGTGTTTATTCACAGCCAAAAGGAGCCCTTTTAACTTGGCTCCTGCTTTCCAGAATGTTTCATTAGCAATTTCGGACCACCTCGAACTACTTGGGCTGAAATTAACTACTAAGCTGAACTTCGGTGCCACTATTGAGGCCAAAGCGAAATCCGCTGCTAAAAACTTGGGGTCTTACACAGGGTGAAGCGGTACTTCACGCCGGAACAGCTTCTAACACTTTACCAAGCTCAGGTTCGATCGTGCATGGAGTACTGTTGCCATCTTTGGGACGGGTCTGCCAAGTATCAGCTGGCCGCTTTGGATTCAATAGAGCACCGTGCTCGCAGACTCATTGGCGATCCTGAATTACTGAGTGTAAGGTTACAAAGCCTTGAGCACCGTCGCAGGGTTGCTAGTTTGTCTGTGTTTTACAGGATACATTTTGGAGAGTGTGCACAGGAACTGCACGATTTAATTCCGCCATCTCCGTTCCTCCACCGGACGTCCAGACGAGGGGAGCGGTTTCATCCTTACGTTGTGAATATTCCATTCATTCGCACGAAGCGATTCGCTTCTACCTTCCTAATGCGGACTGCTAAGGAATGGAATTCGCTCCCTTCGTCTGTATTCCCGGTAAGATATAATTTGGGTCTTTTCAAGGCAAGAGTGAATAGGCTGTTACTGAACCAGCGTGCTACACCCTCGACCTCGTCGTCACTTTCCATCAGGTGCGACTGAGGTCAAACGCTGGTCAGTCTTTTATAAAAAAAAAAAAAAAAAAATAACTTTTTTGAATAGCAGGAAATTGCTTTGGATACTACGAGTATCCGAAGCCGAGAAATAAGGAAATAACTGTCAGTTGAATATTTTTTGGGACCCAATATGTGCCGAAAAAGAAGTCTATGTAAAAGTCGTTGCTAGAATCACAATTACTAATCACGATCAACTACTTTATGTGACTAGTTGCCATGGTTACGGCCCCTGAAAATACTTCTCCGTTACCTTATTGAGAAAAGGTTTCCTACCATGCTGGAAAAAAATTGTAAAGCAAAGGCAGAAGTTGTTACTTGGGCCAGGTGTTCAGAATTATCTTGACACGCTCTTACAACAATAAAGTAATGTGAAACTTATTTTGAACACCTTTCCCGTTTAGTAAAATTTTGCTGCTGACTGTACTATGACTATGAGATAATCCGTGCAGAAAAACGAATGTGGTTCGTATGTCTAATCATAAAATCATAAGTGTGCAAACAATAAAACGGAAATCGTATTATCTTATTAAGAACAAATTGACTGTAATATAATTGTAAATATGTATTTGTATTGTTAGTTTAGTTTTAACACGTTTCCTGTTTAATTTGTAACTACGGGATGAATAAACTTTAACACTACTGATATTCAGAATTAAATAGAACTTGGGGCGCAAACCGTGCTTAATTTGTTATAAACGGACTTCCAAGCTGCTTCTTTTGAAACTACTCTCACAACAGCTGCTTCCGAGCAAATACACTTACAGCTACTTTTAGACTTTTAAAGGGGCCAGGGTTCTTTTAGTAGGCAAAGCAATAAAAATAGGTATTATTCCGGTTTTTTATCCAATAGCCCAGTTTTGGACCCGGGTATGTCCTTAAACTGCGTCCAACAATGAGAGGTAGGGCACAGCGATGACCATCACGCTTGAATCTGGAGCAGCCCAACTGGGGAGGTACCTCCTCCTTACAGAAGACCACAACCATAATAGCACTGCTGCCTTTCAGGTCTGTAGTGTTGTGTTCCTGATGGTGGGTAAGGTTCTCAGAGGTCCATGTGACTCCCCTGGTGTTGCACATGGGCACCCCCATGGGCGACGGTAATTGCTTACCACCAGGCAATCCGTCTGCTCGTTTGCCGCCTATGTCATAAAAAAAAAGGTATTCCATCCTTACCACCCATAAGCCTAGT
The DNA here is from genome assembly GCA_022674325.2 of Grapholita molesta. Classification (NCBI taxonomy): domain Eukaryota; kingdom Metazoa; phylum Arthropoda; class Insecta; order Lepidoptera; family Tortricidae; genus Grapholita; species Grapholita molesta. Next base: position 3,368,279 of record CP053127.2, read on the forward strand.
AAATAGTCCTTATACCACGGTGGGTGCTGTCTCTTTGCGCATCCTATGAGACGGGCAGGGGCAACATCCGCTTAGTGTACCTATTACATATCATTAAATTGTCGAATTTGCGCGTTGGCTCGATGCGTCTCCGCGTACGCCTCCCAAATGTCCGGAACACCATTGTTCCGTTTATGGGAAAGACATACAAATAAATCAGTTTGTTAATAAATTGTTTCACTTGCTCATATAGCGCCTTGTTTTTCCGTAATCTAGTTTATAGCTTGTTTTTTAATTAATTACGTAAATAGTTTTGTTAATTATCAAGCTTAATAATTGTGTACGTATTAGGGACCTATACTTACTTATGCGATTGTCGCCTACGACTTTACACGATACTCCTTTTTATGTCTTGAAGTGCAAGTTTGTTCCAAACATGAAATTTGTATGTTTAAAAGCTCCGTCCGCGACTAAAAAGTCGTAAAAACCATCAACTACATCCCACTCTCGTAGCGATGTATTCTAGAAATGTTTTCTGTAATATATAATAAACACTAACCCGTGTCTCACACTCAGGGGGACTCAACTATCAAAAAAGGATTTCCAACGATTTGTTGAAATTAAAAAGTGATTTAAATAAATTTTATTTAAATTAAACCTCGCGAGCGCCGAGTGTAAGCGAGCATGCACCGTGGGGGTGTGGAGGTAGTTTGTTGGAGGGTTGACATTCTTATTGCTTACATGTGGGGTAAAGAATGAATTTTCAACGATCGAAATCAAAAATTTTGAAGGTATAAATAATAGCTCGTTTGCGGGATACCCACCGGTCACCATGGCGCGGGCGGCTTTCTTACACAGATAATAGCCATAGCAATTCAGCGTGGGAGTCTTGCCTAGAGGGCCAAATTTAGATTAAAATTTTATTTTACTATTTTTAAGTTAGTTATATTTGATTTAACTTTACACTTTATTGTAAAAATGCACAAAAATAAATGTATCCGAACACGATTTGTTACGGCAACTATGTTCAATGTTACGTGATAAAACATTTTAACGGTACATAATAAATAATACTCTGACCAAGATTATTTGCGAAATAAACAACTTCATTGACATAATTTAACTTTATGTCTCTTATATGTTTAATTTTATTATATTTTGTAGATTTTCCAATAATTACTGAAATAAATGCTCGATTTCATAGCACCGATATTTTAGCACGAAATTTGCAATGTTTAAATCTTACAAATATCATTCATTCTTGAACAATACCAGTTCTTCGATTCTTACAAGTTTAAAATGTCAGAGTACACAAGAAAATTTCAAATAAAGAATGGGTGACGTATTTAAAAAAAATTCAAAAACTGAATTAGAAACAAGATGTTACCGTTAATTTCGTTACGTTTCTTTTTTTATACAACGACGATGGCAGACAAGCATACGGCCCGCCTGCTGATAAAGCAGTTGCCGTAGCCTATGGACGCCTGCAACTCTAGAGGATTCACATTCACAGATGTTGTGAGTACTCTTGATACCCTCCTTGGTAAGCGATCACAATAACAGGGCACGCTGCGATTGAACTTGCTCTCCAACTATCGCACCTCACGCTGAGTTTGCAATACGGATTGTACTTTTGAAAGCAAGTCTGCCGTCAAATTAATTTCATGCACCCGCAGACTCAAGAGTTCTTAAGGACTTACTCTGTATATTAATGGTTCATTACATCATACTTCGTAAATGGTAGTTATAAAATAAAGCCAGCCAATTCACTCTCGCACACAGGGCTACCATTGTTTATACAACGTCTATACAACAAGAGGGAAAATTGGTAAAGAATCATTTGTATGAGTCCTATTTTAGATAACTATTTATTTGTAGAGACTATAAAAGTATATATTATCAGGTATTTCAAAGGTTTTTGGACCCGGGTATGTCCTTAAACTACGTCCAACAATGAGAGGTAGGGCACAGCGATGACCATCACGCTTGAATCTGGGGCAGCCCAACTGGGGAAGTACCTCCTCCTTACAGAAGACCACAGCCATAATAGCACTGCTACCTTTCAGGTATGTAGTGTTGTGTTCCTGATGGTGAGTAAGGTTCCCAGAGCTCCAACCCCCCTTAAAGGCCGGCAACGCGCTTGTAACTCCCCTGGTGTTGCGGGTGCCCATGGGCGACGGTAATTACTTACCATCAGGCAATCCGTCTGCTCGTTTGCCGCCTATGTCATAAAAAAAAAGGTCTACCTGTTGCGGTTATTAATATCGAGCAAAAAACGGTGCACTAAAAAGCCATCAAAATTTCCTTTTTCCTCGTAAAATCGCTCGCGGCTCTTTAGTTATCTTAAAGTAAAAATCGCTGAAGCTGCTATTGTAAGAAGTTTTCTGAAAGGAGTTAAAAAGCGCCTTTTATGGGAACGTTAACAAGCAATCGAAGTTGGGCACTGGGAGCGAACTTAACACTTTTATAGAACAATAGCGGTGGCTGTTTTAATGCAGACGTCAGGTTGGCCAGAACACTTAAGATTACTTTTTTCTAATACGCTAACTTGCGAATAGACGTCGTTAAACTCTTTTTTCAAAAGCACGTTCTTAGGCGTTAATGGTTTTTTAAGATTCCTTATTGAATGGCGATTGCACCAAAACGTTTGTGATATCAGTCGTAATAGTTCAGCTTACATTTTAGCCGTATGTAGTCCACTGCTGGACATATGCCTCCCACAAATATGACTTGTATCATCTTGGGGGTAGTTGCTATAGTCGCCACGCATGGCAGGCGGGTTGGCGACCGCAGTAGCTGTAGATTGGGTTTCGACGGACGCTGCTGCCCGTCCGTAGGATTTTTCCCTTTGTCGTCTCTTACGACACCCGCGAGTGGAGATAGGGAAGTGCTATTATAGTCAGCCGGCATCACACGGCAAGTTCAACTTACATGACAAGTTATACAGATGAAAAGTCTGATACTGGCCAGTTATTGTAACATGTTTCGGGTAAGCTCTGGTACCCATCTTCAAGCCGAGTCAGGACACACCGATCGCGATGAGGGTGTATCGGTGTGTCCTGACTCGGCTTGAAGATGGCTACCAGAGCTTACCCGAAACATTTCGCCTAATGCGATATAATTACACGTGAGATTATCCGTTTGTAACTAAGTAGTAGTAACATGGCTCAGTTCAGTTTTAATTGTATAAATATAAAGCTAATATTTTAATGTTTGAAACAAACCATCTTGCAGAAATCTAATATCTCCTTACATTGAGGGCGACCGCTCCGTTGAGAAATTCAATTCTTAGACCGGGTTCGTAAGTTAAGCCAAATGATTTAAAGAAATCTGTTTCATTTCCCGCAGCTCTCAGTGTCGGAGAATTTGTGGCTAAGGATATACTTCTTGGCTTCGGCGGCGATCGCTTCAGGCTGGGGAGACGCCATTTGCAAATGAAATTGAAAAGCCAACTTTCTGAGCGAACAAAAATCTTGTAATAAATAAATATTGTAAGCACAAAACTATCGGGAGACTTAGACATATTGAGTGTATGAAAATGGGGCATGTAAATTAAGTTTTGGAAGTCAAATTGGACGACATGTACCGCTCCGTATGTATGATTTTTCTAGTTAAAGACATTTATTTACTCAAAAGAAATGTTATATTTCATTTAGTTAATGTGTGGGTACTATTTTAAAACAAAAAGAGATATGGTTCGTGAGTACTTGTGAGATACATAGATGTAAGTATAACGAAAGAAACAATAAAAAACAAGCTAGGTATAAATTACAATCGTATTATGATAACATTGATAACTACAAGTAGGCTAGTTACAGTATAAAATCTAAAAAAGGCCCTTGAGGCATTGTACCAAGGATGCTGGCGGCATTTCCTCGTTGTATCGCAATGCTGATACGTTGTGCGAGGAAGCCGCAAGCTATTCGGTCACCACCACCACCACCACCACCACCGTTTGTGCGCGCTGGGACCCCATGGACCTAGAGTCTCTACGCCAAAATGGTATAATTGCACGTAATGTTTGCTCCTAAGTCCAAAGCATTATTCCTTGGATACTATTTTTTTAATATAATCGTGGTAAATGGTATAGTATAAAAATAAGTTTACTAATGTTTGTTTTCCTTACCCTATAAAAATAATATTTTTGGTGATATCAATTTAACGCTAGCCTAACACCTAAAATAACAAAGAAATATGTCACGGTTTACATTCAATGTATTTTTTTAAATAGGTCTCTATTTTAAAGTTACTAAATAAATGAGAGCCATCATTGTTTTCATTAAAATATTAGAATTACTCGCGAAAATAAATATTCAAAAAGGGTAAGTAGGTACCTACCTAATCATTACCCATTTAGAAATAATGAATGAAGAAATTAACTGAGCTGCACGGTAAGCTCAAGAAGGCTTTATATAAAACACCCATGACTCAGGAACAAATATATGTGCTCATCACACAAATAATGCCCTTACTGAGATTCGAACCCAGTACCATCGGCTTCATAGGCAGGGTCACTACCAACTAGGCCAAATCTCTCGTCAAATAAACTTACCATTATCAAACTACTGGAAATAAGTTATACCCCTTAAAAATGTAAGTGTATCTAAAAAGTGAATCATGATTTTGTCTGCAACGAATAAATCCCGGAACAGTGCTCTAGTGCTCGGAACTCACTAGGCGGCGTCAGCTCCAGTACCCTTACCATGAGTTGTGACTTTGAGGTTTTCGATAACGAGTACGAGTTTACTATCTGCTTTTTTTATGGCAGGCGGCAAACGAGCAGATGGATTGCCTGGTGGTAAGCAATTACCGCCGCCCATGGGCACCAGGGGAGTCACAAGCGCGTTGCCGGCCGGGTTTAAGAGAGGTTGGAGCTCTGGGAACCTTACTCACCATCAGGAACACAACACTACATACCTGAAAAATGGCAATGCTATTATGGTTGTGGTCTTCTGTAAGGAGGAGGTACTTCCCCAGTTGGGCTGCCCCAGATTCAAGCGTGATGGTCATCGCTGTGGCCTACCTCTCATTGCTGGACGTAGTTTAAGGACATACCCGAGTCCAAAGTCCAAAATCTGTGCATCTCGTTCGCACTAAAATAGTACAAGCGAGATGCACAGATAGTAAACTCGATACTCGTTATCGAAAATCGTAATGTCACAACTCATGGTACGGGTACAGTGCTCGAGTGCAGTGCTCGAATTCGAGCCACCCGTCTCGTTTGCATACACTCGACGACTGCACACAATATAATGAAGCATGACTTGTGAAAAACGTGTGAACAGTTTAAAAAATGTTTGAACAACACAACGACAAAAGACTTAGAAAAGACCCGCTTATTCATAAAACTCGGATCTGCGTTGATTAATAGTAGTTTATGTATCTGTGCATAATGAAGAGCATTACAACAAGAGTGTGGGTTTATGAAACGAGCCGAAGGCGATTTTCATAATAATATCACACGATTGTTGTAATGCCCAATTATGTATAGTTACATACACTACTTTATCTACACACATATCATAAATGTTTTAAGATGGGTTCAGGAACCGTAGGAAAATGACCTGCAGTATTACTAGTGTTACTTGAAACATTAAAAAGTCAACGAACAAAACAAATGGCAGCTTGGAATGGCGGCGTTGCGTATTTCATATCTTAGTCAAATATTTTTTTCAATCATAGACAAGCGAATGAACTCCCTATTCTATTGTCACTCGAGTTCTTTAGTCGTTCGATTTATATTAAAAAAACATAACGAATTGGCGTTTCGTATCAATGACTGTTTTAATATCTATAGATACTAGAATAGACACCCTACTTGAATTTGACAGCTGTTCCAAATTTAAACTCATGACCTACGGATTTCAGTAGGTACTGTTTACATTACATCTCCATTCATTTGTGACGGTTGGTAATGCTGGTCATTGCCTGCGGTTTCTGGACGCATTTTAGAGCACTTATGATATGTGCGTAGATAAACTATGTTTAACGTCAATTCGATATGTTTTTTTAATACATTTGAACATTTGAACTCGAGTGACAGTAGAATAGGGAGTTCATTCGCTTGTCTATGGTTTAAAAAAAAATTGACTGAGATACGAAATACGCAACGCCGCCGTTCCAAGTTGTCATTTGTTTTGTTCGTTGACTTTTTAATGTTTACAAGTAACCCTAGTAATAAGTCATTTCCCTACGGTTTCTGAACCCATCTTAAAACACTTAATGATATGTGTGTAGATAAAGTAGTGTATGTAACTATACATAATTAGGCATTACAACAATCGTGTGATATTATTATGAAAATCGCCTTCGGCTCGTTTCATAAACCCACACTCTTGTTGTAATGCCCTTCATTATGCACAGATACATAAACTACTATTCCTTAATTATGCACTACAATGTTGACATTATACCATTACATACATACATACATTTCAGCCGTATGCAGTCCACTGCTGGACACAGGCCTCCCACAAATATGACTTGTATCATCTTGGGGGTAGTTGCCATAGTTCCCAGGCTTGGCAGGCGGGTTGGCAACCGCAGTAGCTGATTTGGTTTCGACGGACGCTGCTGCCCGTCCGTAGGATTTTTCCCTCTGTCGTCTCTTACGATACCCACGGGAGGAGATAAGGTGGTGCTATTCTAGTCAGCCGGCATGACACGGCAATTATAACATTATGATATTTATAATATAAGCTGCGACGTACTCATATCTCGTTTCAGGTTTCATTGAGAGCCACGATAGGTCATTAAGGTCATGGTCAGTTCTTTTTTAATTGCCATTCGACATATTTAACTGTGATTCAGCATCATGGCGATTAGCCATTAAAATATTGCTATAATTTGCTGGTTGGTTTTATGACATTCTGCCGCTACGCCTTTTGCATTTTATTTGATAAGTTTACGTAGTAGTTTTTCAAAGAATAAAGCTTTTATTCCTTGGAGTTTTGTTTTATTATTATTAGTTTTTTTAGTATAGCTTGAGAAAAGCACTATATATACCTCTGCGTGAAAAGGGGTTGTCGGCCTGGTAACAACCTCTACCTCAGTCTACATAATCTCGGCCCCATCACTTACTTTCCGGCTTCTATAGTTGTACATACGTGGGCCATACTGAAAGTTGCTGGATTCTGATAAAAGAGAAGGCTTAATATAACCTTTTTTTTTTTTTTTTATGACATAGGCGGCAAACGAGCAGACGGATTGCCTGGTGTTAAGCAATTACCGTCGCCCATGGGCACCCGCAACACCAGGGGAGTCACAAGCGCGTTGCCGGCCTTTAAGGGGTTGGAGCTCTGGGAACCTTACTCACCATCAGGAACGCAACACTACATACCTATTATGGCTGTGGTCTTCTATAAGGAGGAGGTACTTCCCCAGTTAGGCTGCCCCAGATTCAAGCGTGATGGTCAACGCTGTGCCCTACCTCTCTTTATGACATATTTATTGTTTTTCGAAGTATATACCCTCACTATTTACACACTTTTGCATTCGCTGGAACTATTGTGAAAAGCAGCGGGTCCAGTCTTGCTTAGGGACCTCTTCGATGGCTTCGTGGAAAGCATTCTCTGCCACTTCCGGGCTTGTACATCCTAAACCTCTGAGTTTATCTTAAATTTTTGGAAATAAAAAGAAATCACATGGTGCGAGATCGGGGCTGTATGGCGGATAAGTCATTAATTCCACATTTGAGGCCTTCAAATACGCATTGGTTGCCTTGGCGGAATGTGCGGAGTGTGCGTTGTCGTGGTGGAGGACTATTTTGCTACGGGGACGCTTTTCACGAACTTTGTCAAACACGTTACTGTCTTTTGGTTTTCAAGCGGTATAGTGGTGTAATGCCCTGATTTGCCGAAAAAAGAAGCAACCATTTTCTTACCAGTGCTTCGACTTTTTTTGACTTTCGTCGGCAAGTCTTCAAAAGGAAAGACCCACTCCACCGATTGACTTTTCCTTTCTGGTTCAAAGCAGTAAACCCAGGTTTCGTCACCTGTCACGATATTATATACAGCCGTTGATTGTCCGCCGTCAAATTTTTTAAACATTTTATGGTACCACTCTACACGCAGTCGTTTCTGGTCTTCCGTCAAATCGTGCGGTATCCATCGCGTACAAAGTATCCGAACCTTAAGGTGAAAATGCAGTATCTTTTGCACCTGGCTCATTCCAATACCCAAGGTAGTACGTATTTGCTGACAGGTAATTTTTATGTCAGTTTCAATTAATTGTCGTACAGTATCAATATTACAATCAGTAACCGCTGTCGTCGGCCGGCCTTCACGTTCATCGTCATGGAGATGGTCACGTCCGCGTCTAAACTCACTAAACCACGAATATACAGAGCTACGAGATGGGCCTTCATCGCTAAATGCTAATTGAAGTCTTTGACAACTTTCTTGCTGAGTTAAACCACATCGAAAATCGTAAAAAATCATGCTTCGAAAATTTTCACGACTTAAATTCATTTCGACAACGACACACGAATTTCAACCCAACGTCACGATGAAAAAACAAATGACAGTGTAACAAATTAAAAAGTAATATACTGCCAGAGAGTTCCTTTTTCAAACCCTATAATTGTTTTTTTAATTTTCGTATTGTAAGTGGCCAGTTCCAGGAATTTTCAGTATGACATAAGTCTTATTTTTACACTTCCTGTTACCTAGAACTGTTTAATGTTAAATCGTATTCCGTATATAATATTCTGTTTTTATTACGTTTCGGAAGAATGGTCTTGACTTGTGTGTATAATAAAACATGCAGTAGTAGCAATAGGACTGTAATAGCCATAAAAAAACACATTTAATTATTACCCTATTCCCACGCAATAAAGTCTATATTCTAACTGGTTATACAATGTACATTTGCTCTTGTGTATGACCGACATTCAATCCTCTGACACGAGCTGCCACAGTTAACATACGTCACAATTTTGACATCGTACAATCTCTCCATACGTGCTTTCGGTTGAGCCGTAAAATGGCAAAGATATCACAAGAATATATTTTTCGTTTTTTCTTCTTTAACTTTGTTCCGTGTTCTATATCGGTAGTTTATTACGCAGCGACCTAACGCAGTATTGTGCAGCTAATGAAGAAGTGATCTCAAAACGCATTTCATCACTATTTTGGTCATCACCCGGCAGTCCCGGGGTCGCGGCCGCCTTGTGGCTTTTTGTAAAGTCCAGCTACCACTTTACAAATCGGTCTACTGCTGAACAACGTCATGCTCTAAGAGCAAACTTGATGGATATTAGTTACTTGTTTGTTACTTTACTTCACATTGGCGAAATCATCGATTGATATATTGATGGAAGCCATATTTTAATTTTTCCATACAAAATGTTACTCAGTCGCTAACAATTAACGTTTTCCGACTCGAGGTAGACTCGGTAGAGGTATAGATACCAGTATCGATCAAAATATAGCTGACGTCAATTGAAGTCCGGGAAAATTAGTGCTATCAATAAAAAAGTTCATCAACATTAACGCCATCAGTAAAACTATCTACTGATGCTATTAGTAGCTACTGGCTTTGTTGTTAATCTGACCCGTTGTCGAAAGGACATTGGTTTGATATAGGTGCAGTACTCAACTGAAGGACCAAGTGTAGTTGTGCAGATAATTAATATGGAGCTTACGTCAAGATTTGAATATAGAACTCCGACATGCGTGTTCACACGTTACTACTACATAGGTCAGGTGCTTTAGCCAACTTTTCACTTTATCATTGAAGTGTTTTCAATCATAATATTCATATATTGATAACTAGCGGACCCGACAGTGGTTGTACTCTCAATTATCGGCAGCATCAGAGCTTGGATATCACCTTTATAAGCAAAGTCCGCAAAATCAGCACGAAACTGCATGTTTGTTAATTATAATGTAATAGAACCAGGCCTTAACAGTAATCCAGAAGCCCGTTACTATAGCTACGAGTTAGGTATACTAAAAATTTGTCTATTAAGTTGTCAATGCCTTTCGCTTTTGTACATATAGTCAAACAATTTGATTTCTAGGCCACTTCGAACCTTGTCACAGTGACGTTAATAAGAGATCTTATGCGTCATACCTATATAGGTTTTCACAGTGACAAGGAACGAAGTGGCCTATAAATCAAATTGGTTGACTATATGTATAATAGCGAAAGGCATTGACACCTTGATGAACTTTTTCGTATAACTCGTTGCTATAGTAACGGACTGTACATGTACCCTGGCGTGACCAAACTACTTTGGTTACAAGCTCTTTTAGGTATAACGATAAGTAAATCATTTTATAAATAATAAATAAGTCTTACACAAACCTACCTAGAGCAACTAGGGGCTCATAAGGCTTGTGTTGTACGCACTATGCGACAATATAAAGGAGTTTTAAGAAAAAAATAACCTCAATTAGCGTGAAAAGTAGAAAGTTAAATTATGTCAGTTTAGTAACTTTAACTCCGCGATTAGACATGCTGGTTCGTCACTCGCCTCGCTATTCGTCGAAACGTTCGACGAAACTTTGCCTATACAAAAACGCGATGCGAGGGACGAGAGGAATAGCGAGACGTCCGCGTACATATGTGTGCTCGTGTTTCGCCTCGTTATTCGCCTCGCTACTCGTGCGAATGTGTAGCATAAGAAGATTACGAACTATTCGTGGTAGTGGTATACCAACAAAAGCAGGCATACATGCTGGCTTTATTTGTAGACAGAGTAATTACTGATATCCACAGAACGGGTCTCTTTGAACAATCTTATTATACTCATCAAAGCTATTTTGCAGAAAAACAAAGAACAAACATAAGAAAATGTTTTTGCATATCTCAGTGCAGTTCTTGACTCATATAACGACGACAGCCGCACCGCTCTCGACAGGTAACATTGCTCACCAGTCAAGCTAAATTAAATCTTATTACAAAGATTGAAGGACTTTGAAGGATGAAAACATGTCTCAATTTATTTGGTAGATACGACTTTTCTCGGATAACAGCCAGAACAATACGAGACAGTAACGTTGACGAATAACACTTGAGTTTTTCCCATCAAAAACATATTCCTAAGTAGGAAAGTTGAATTGCTTTTGAAGTAACACCTTACGGAGAAAAGGTTGTAACGCGAACACAGCCTCTAACCCAATTTGAATCTTACCACAATTGGTTTAAAGGGGCGATTGGCTTGCTTCGCTGACTATGTATCGGCGGGTGTCGGTAAACGTCGGGACGAAATTCTATGAATAAGAAGCACTTTAGAGGGCTTTAGGCGATCGTGGCTTTAAATCTCGTCTGGTGCAATTACTTAGTTCTGAAGTAGCTGAAGAAATTATAAACTTATAGAACATAATATTCATGATAAACACACATATAAGTAAAATAAAAAAAATAAATAGAATGCGTTATACAGAAGAAACCCGACCCGGACCCGGAGGTTGGACCCGGCTATGTCCTTAAACTATGTCCAACAATCCAACAACAATGATAGCTAGGGCACAGCGATGACCATCGCTTGAATCTGGAGCAGCCCAACTGGGGAAGTACCCCCTCTTTACAGAAGACCACAGCCATACTAGCACTGCTACCTTTCAGGTATGTAGTGTTGTGTTCCTGATGGTGAGTAAGGTTCCCAGAGCTCCAACCCCTCTTATAACCAGCAACGCGCTTGTGACTCCCTTGGTGTTGCGCGTGCCCATGGGCAACGAATTGCTTACCACCAGTCAATCCGTCTACTCGTTTGCCGCCTAAGGCATAAAAGAAATTCGACGCGCTCCAAACTGGGTTAAGCCTGTATCTTGGGGCGCAAGAATAAAAATGTCCTTACAAGTCGAACACGAAACCTCCAACACCGTAGACAGGGTCCAACCGTTAATTTGCCATATACAAACTATAATTAATAATTCGTATAATTAATTACATTTTACTATTTGACGAATAAATTAAAATATTTTGCATACAAAAAAGTTACTACTAAGACACAAACTTATTCGATTTCAATGACTGTAGGATTGTTTGAATTGGCAGAGTGCAAAGCGGGTGGAGGGGGTAGCCTAAACGATCACAGCGCTCGCTACGGCTAAAATTGTCATTTTTGTCGCTGACTTGAGCTGTCAAATCCATATTGCAGTAAACATTTTCTAATCGTTTTTTAGATAAAAATATGGTCCTGGTAAGATGTGTTGATGTGAATTGTTATAACACCAAGAAGAATAGCGACTGTAAATTTATATTTACTTACTTCTTGTTTGACAGCGGTGACAATATTGTCCATAATGGCCGCCTGTCACGTGGCGCTGTCGTCGCGCTCGGTCCCAATACTGGAAAGGGCATTCCCTCATATATTTATATTATAACATAAGTAATGGACGTTATCTACTCGTATGGTGGTAATTAGGTATTGTATTGAAGTATTCGTTTCTTTCTGTTGGGACCGCTGGTAGCCTAGCGGTAAGAGCGTGCGACTTGCAAACCAGAGGTCGCAAGTTCAAACCCCGGCTCGTACCAATGAGTTTTTCGAAACTTATGTGCGAAATATTATTTGATATTTACCAGTCGCTTTTTGGTGAAGGAATACATCGTGAGGAAACCGGACTAATTCCAATCAGGCCTAGTTTACCCTCTGAGTTGGAAGGTCAGATGGCAGTCGCTTTCGAAAACTAGTGCTTACGGCAAATCCTGGGATTCGTTGCCAAGCGGACCTCAGGCTCTCATGAGCCGTGGAAAAATGCCGGGACAACGCGACGAAGATAATAATAATACGTATCTTTCTGTTATATTTATCGCCTAGTACCTACAACTCAGGCTTTATTGAGTTTACTAGAGGACTAGGTCGATTTATAAATGACGGATGACGAGACGGTCGATTGGACTCGTCAGAGTGAGCGATTAAGGTACGTATGGGTAAGATGAAACTCTCCAGGAACAATCAACAAAGTATATTTAATTTTGGTTAACAATTACGTACCCGGTATGTCCTTCAACTACTTACAACAATGAGAGGTAGGGCACAGCGATGACCATCACGTTTGAATCTGGGGCAGCCCAACTGGGGAAGTACCTCCTCCTTACAGAAGACCACAGCCATAATAGCACTCCTACCTTTTAGGTATGTAGTGTTGTGTTCCTGATGGTGAGTAAGGTTCCCAGAGCTCCAACCCCCCTTAAAGGCCGGCAACGCGCTTGTGTGTTGGAGGTACGAAACGTAATACGGTTCCTGGCCTGATAGATCTGCACTTCTGGTGAACTCAGTGAATGATTGTTGCTCTACTTTTTTTTTTGTTAATGCTGGCTTTATGCACGCTATCGTTGTTCGTAAATTTTCGACGATTGTCTCTGTCACTCTCATGACACCTTAATTGGAGTAAAAGAGAAAGATGCCCGAAGTATACGAACTTTTTTGATCGCGGTACCGCTACAGGGCAGACTAGAAGCGCGCCAATGCGCTTGTGTTTCATCGTCAATTAATGGTTCGTACTAATGACTTCCCGACATAAATAAGTTACGTCTTGATGACCTTAAGACCAGAGCCCACACTTTTGTCCATTATTTCAGTAAAAAAAAAATTCAGTATACTTAGTTAATTATTTTTCAACCCTTGTGTGTGTAAGACCTTACTTCAGGATCATTTCTATAGTAAGCTCTGGTTCTGAAAGGCTCTTTGAAAAAAAAAAAACAAATTGATAAAATGACGCTTGACAAAAATTTATCAAATTCAACACAGTGATTTTAAAGGGGTTATAGCATAACTACTTAAAGATATTATACAGTGTGTATTTTTCATACGGGCGTATAAGTTGCTCACATACAGTATCCAGCAATACGACTCGTATTATGTTAATAATTTTGTTAAATAGTGTTATAATTATAACATAGTTGTATCGATTTTTTTAAGTCTGACCGGGCAGCAATGTAGGTACGCAGTCCAACTTATTTTGACAAGACAAGTAAGAATTTACGCAACTTCATTCAAAATTGATATTCTAATTGGAATCATACGCTTGGTTACGTGACAAGACAAGACAAGTACGATGACAAGATAAGTAGGGGCCCTCATTATGACCTTAAATGGACAAAAAGTTTTATAGCTGAACGGTTATTTTCCCCGCAAGATATCGAAGCTCTGCCGCGGCTCCAACAATTACGCTGCCAGCTCATACATATGGATGTCCCCACATGGCGGGTTCTGCGGACAATACCGCGCTAATTTTAGGGGCCCAAGAAACTCTGATATTTTTAAGAGGTTGGCAATAAGAATAGACCCCGCAGCAAACATAGGGAAAAAGTGGTTTCAGTAAAATCTCACGAAATTTTAGTACGATATAGATTCGAGGCTGCTGAATATTTGTTTATTGGGGTACAACTCTCTCGGAAGTATACTTTCAAATATAATTAATTTAATTGTTTTATACAACATACATGTAGGATGTAGGTTACGTACCTATTTAATAACAGTTGGTGGCTGAGCTTGACTCGACAACGTCAGTATCTGTAATCATTCCAACACATTGATTTTAGAAAACACGCTGCGTAAGTAGAACAATATTTACGAGATTATTTCTGAAAGTATACTTCCGAGAGAGTTGTGCTCTAATAAAAAAATATATAAGAAGTTTCAAATTTATATCGTCCTAAAATTTCGTGAGATTTGACTGAAACCACTTTTTCCCTACGTTTGCTGAGTGGTCCTTTCAGGCTTTGTCTTTTTTCCTGGGAGGAAAAAAAACCAGTATCTAGCATTTAGGCCATCGGATCTTTGAGCGAAATAATGAAAAGTATTAGCAGTATTAGTAAGTTTGGAAAGGTGTACGTAGTTAAATAAATAAAGGACTACGGACCACCATACAAGGAGAACGCCAGTTCAATTTTATTTATATTTTTTTATCAGTCTCAAGTCATATTGAGAATTCACCGCTATCAATCTGCTACCCCATTGGCCATTACTAAATTATATTTTTAAGTAGAAACTGCTGTTTCTTTTAAAAAAAAGAAAAATAGAAACTTTAATAGAACTGTTGAAAGGTTATTTTAAGACCTAACTTTATAATATTGTATTATTTTGTTAAGTCGTGTGTCGGGCGCAGCAAAGTTCTTGAACAATTTTCAAATAGCATATATTTCTTACTTCTTTGCTTCTTTAAACCAAGACTATCGAAACTTTGATCGTAGCCATTGACTGTAACAAACTAAAGGTGATTAAAGTTTTAAGTAGCATGCTACGTAACGTAATACATATTGTATTGTACAGTCCCCATCAGATATATCGGAGGTGTGGAGGTGGTCATAAATATCGGACCAACGCCTCTATTGTCAAGGCGGTAAAGTACATGTTCCGATATTTATGACCACCTCCACAGCTCCAAAATATCTGATGGCGACTGTATTAGTAATATTGTCCTAAAAAATGCAAGCAGCCGAATCAACTTTAGATTATTTTCTCATGCAGAAATTGTGCTTAGTGTCGACAGGTAATGCAAATAGAGTAACTGTCACATACAGAACCCGATCCCTGTTGACTCGCATCTCGCCCACCTGACGCCAAACCGCGTCCTCGAGAGATGCTAATCCACTCATGAATACATGAATGTGGATTAACGACACCTTCGCGCTTCGCTAATGAAACGGCAACAAAAAACTGCTGACGAAGATCCGGCGGATCTTTAGATTGAACTGCCAAAAATTCACGGGTAAATTTTATTTTAGCAGAAACGTCTGGTAACGAAAACATAATTCTTAGAAATAAAGAAAGAATGGAAACATCAACTGCTTCGGGCGAGACTCAAACTCGCGATCTTAGAAGTCTGGGATACACGGAACATGCCCATTTTATAGCTTGTTTCAACATAGGAAACCATATAAATTCATTTAGAAAAAAAGACTAGTTTGTAAAAAACAAAAGCAAATAAGTACAATATTTTGCAAAGTTTTGTGCAAAATACATCTGATGTTCCCGAGGTCTGAGCCTTTGGGAAGATTTCCCATAAGGCTAGCTGCGTCCCCCCTTCGTATTACTATGCCCAATCCATTGAGAGACCACGATCCCCGGTGACCTTAAAACTTTTTATTTCCATTTTTTTTTTTCATGCGGTGACGGAAAAAACGTAGTACCTATTCCTTTGTGTGTTTCTGAAAGAATTCTTTATTAATTTCGTGAATCCTGACACTAGTCGGAGTTCAAAGGTGGCAGTTATATTAAATATCAGCTCAAAGGAATGCGTTATTTCCCGAGACGACGCCTTTATTATACTCTGCGTCGCTCTGCATTTGGCTCAGGCTTGTTTTATGTCATTTAATGATGCATGATGCGAGATCTCTGGCGTCTCTTTCTAATATGCCACGCCTTTAATGTAATCCTTTAATGTACGAACTGGAATAGAAAGTCGAACTAAACTAAATAGTCGGAAAATAAATCCTAATGGAAATTCAACAACTTGGAAGGACAATTTTTGAGAGTCGCGCATTTGACTACGAAAGAATCTGAAAATAAACACTCCCTATGGAGACTCACTTGGGATGGCTTTGACATTTTCAAATAGGCTTCTCCCATCAATCTGTCAGCATGGCGGGTTCAATGCCATAATCGCCAAGTTAATGTAACGCAGTCGCTAACCCGCCTGCCATAGTTCTCACGCTTGGCAGGCAGGTTGGTAACCGCAGTGGCTGTAGATTCGATTTCGACGGACGCTGCAACCCATCCGTCAGTAGTTTATGTATGGAGAGAGTTTGACATACGAGAAAGGCATTAGAATAATGAAAAAAAAAACTAGTTTTAAATAAAATAATTATGCCAGCGTGAACACTAGGCGTATAGATCCTATTGTATACATTTTTAGTTTATTTTACGTTGAGAGACCATTTTCCAACTTTAAAACACGGTGCAATATGTGAGTCACATTTTCTGTAAAGCCCGCACTCCATCCTCTCTCCGATACAAGCGACACGTAGAGGGACGATGAATCTCTGTCCCGGCCAGCGGCCATTTTTAAAATCGAATTTTACAAACATACTATATCACTATTAAAAAAAATAGAGTTTTAACATGTGACTTTGCCTTTATTTCATAATAATTTCTAGGATAAATCTACCTAGATTATTTCTAAGCGAGTACGCGGCTAAGCCCTTTCGGTTGCGTATGTAACCAGTTACCTGCTATCAAATATTATTTAATCCTCGTACCTACGTAACAAGTTACGATCGATTTTCAAACGAAACCAGTTGCATCCATTGTTGTCATTTGACGACTTCCTCGGAGCCCATTAATTATGAGCCAAGCCGCCAATAAAATGAAAACTCGCCCGCAGTGTTATGGTACTCCTTCACTAGAGTATTATAATGTTATATATCACGGTTTGACAGGGACTGTATTACGTAATAATGAATTGTCAAAGAGAGAAAAAACTTATAACAGCCAGTCTTGCAGTACCATAAGTACTGCGCCAACAACAAAATATCAATGGGATAACAAGATGAAACTTTAAACATACTTTGTATACTATTACGTTAGTCTGTAAGTACAGATGCCCGGCCACGTGCGGAGCTCGTCCATCAGACGGCACCTTACCCCCACAAGAAGGGGGGTTGCAATAGAATTCTGCGATTGAATGCAAATGCACGTTGGAGAAACGCCAGGTATGCTAAGGCCACGGGCTATTGAGATGTAGCTGACTTTTTAAATATATAAATGTGTCCCGTTACTTCTTAGGGATAATAGGAATGTATAGATGAAAAACTTAGCTAAAGCCCCTGGCCTATATAGTAGTGTCTGTACAAGCATGTCGGCGTTCTATATTCAAATTTTGATGTAAGTTCTATATTAATTCTCTGCACAAACATAGATATGGTCCTTCAGTTTAGTTAAGTTTTTCACCTACACCTAATTTATTTCTAAGCGTTTACGCGGCTTAAGTCCTTTCGGTTGCATATGTAACCGAGTTTTGTAACCAGTTTTAACCTACTATCAACTTTAGTTTTCCTCTTACGAAACCAGTTACGGAGTATAAATTGGAAAACGCATTAAACTTTGAAAGGTATCCCCGTTTACAAATTTTACTTTTTATTATGGAGAACAGGGCTAAACTACGTATATACTCTTATATATTTTTGCCCCCCACTTATCCTCGTTTACATTATTCATTATTATCCAACTGTTTGTTTATAGTGTTACAATTACAAAACTGAATAGATTTATTTACACAAATTACAATCGTATTATGATGACTTATATGATGATATACTTACTTAACTAGTTACAGTATAAATTGATTAGATTGGCTATTTTGAAATGGTATCTCACTTTCTCTCTCTTGAAAAACCGATGAAAAAGAAAATATGGCGAACATGTACCGGAAAGCGTAGCGTCGGATGGCTCCAACTAGGTGGATTAACGTTCTTCGTTCGGAGACAATATTTACGATCCCACATTACATTCACGATCAAGATTGCGTAAAATCGTTAGACCAGGGCGCGGGTGGCACAGTACTGCAAACATAAAAGTTTGAAAACCTCGAGATTCTCGTTAAAGCGTCATGACCATGAGAATGACAAAGACAATCGTTCGAAATTTACTAATATCGATTTTGTAAAACCATTTTCACCTCAGCAGCTCGAACATGCCTACTTTCCTCACTCCGGGGAGTGAGACAAAGTAGCTTTTTAATTGACGACTCGTCTGGCCTAGTAGGTAATGACCCTGCCTATGAAACCCGTGGTCCTGCCATTCTGCTGTCGTCAGGCCATTTATTTGTGTGATGAGCACAGATATTTGTTACTGAGTCATGGGTGTTTTTTCTATGTATTTAAGTATTTATATGTATCTATCTATTATAATAGGACATAATGGACCCGCTAAACACCACTAACACGTTCGGACCCTCACAGATTAATCAAATATTATAATTTTGAAATGTAGGTACATATTTTAAAATGAAAGATATTTAAACAAAATATTAAGTAATGAAGCTAGTGCAGTTGCAGATAAAACACTTAAATGAATATGGATAACTTAATGTTAATTTTTTACAACTTTTTTTAAAACTTGATATGTATGTATTTGTATGTTTATCCGGGTGGAATCTTGCACCTCAATTTTGAAGCAGACATCTTTAACCGATTGAGCTGAAATTTAGCACACTTATGTAAGTTCGGTGACAATGTAATATTATGGTACCATTGATCTGATCTGATGCTGGAGCCAGAAGGTAGCAAAAGCAACTTCTAAAATACACAAGATAACCCCGTGGTGTTTTAGGACCCGCCCGATGGTAAGCCGTAGCCTATGGACGCCTGCAACTCCAGAAGATTCACTTGCGCGTAGCCTACCCTAAAAGTGGTTGGAGCTCTGGAAACCTTACTCACCATCAGGAACACAACGCTACATACCTGAAAGTATTATGTCTTCTGTAAGGAGGAGGCACTTCCCCAGTTGGGCTTCTCCAGACTCAAGCGTGATGGTACTTCGCTGTGCCCTACCTCTCACTGTTGGACACGTTTAATGACATACCCGGGTCCAAAGTCTAGTCTTTTTCCTTACCTAGCGATTTTCTCTCAGTCTCAGTATGCAGTAGCCGTTTTCGGTTTATGAAATAAATAATTCCGTACTTTAGCGTGTGTTAATCATATTAAAACATGTTTATAGCGCAATACGGAAGTTGCTGCACTCATTTTCAGCAGCGGCAAGCTGCATCCTATGATTAATGTTACACATGCTTCCCGCTACTCTGTACCAGTATACCGGCGCCCGATTTATCGAGGCCACTTCGTACCCTGTCGCAATAACAGTAAGTATCAAACTACGAGGGATACCTTACTATTGTTACTGACACAAGGTCCTAACTAACATAAACCATTTACATTGGATTTCCGGGAAGAGGTAAATTAACCTGTGTTTGCCTAAGGTCCTAACTACTCAGTTGCTTTTGGTGAATAGAACTACCAACTTGAAACATTGCTTATGGTAGGTCTAGCTACCAAACGATCACAGGTATTTTGATTATTAATCTGTAAAAGGGGTTCGGGAGTGGTTAAAACTAAGTTTAGAAGCGAAGAATTAAACCAGACATAGGATTAAACAGTATAATCATTAACTAAAAGGTTTTTCTTTAATAATACCTATTATACATATGTAATTATTTTTTATAAAATTTCTGAGCAGTAATGTACTGCGAACATTACGCGAAATGAGCTTTTGATACTGTCAACGCGTGTTTAACTCGAGTGTGTTGCATTACATTGCGGGCCGAATTTTTATATGGATAAAATTTTTATTGTACTTCTAAGCGAAGTTATCTAAATATATTTCTTATGCCCTATTCTACCCTCTGTTAAGAGATTCGCCCGTATAAGATTTACACACTGTATAAAAGTAACATGGTAGCAGTAAAAAAATAGTAGCCAAAGCCAACATTACAAAGCTAAAATATTTTTTAACAGCTGTCGTTCACAACTCGGTGAAAAAGTGAACTTTAGAAAAAGTATTGTGTTTCAAAAAGGTTTTGTTTATTTACCATTCAATTATTGTAATTCTGTATATTAAGTTTTATTTTGTGTAATGTGGTTTTATAGTAACGTTCTGTGGTTTTACAATGTGAAATATATAGTGATCATGTCGTTTTGTGTTGTTTTGGTCGGCGGAAGAAACAGAACTGAGGTGGTATGTAATACTTTTTTGTTGGTATTTTTCATAATTATTTTCAGTATAATGATTTTTTTTAAAACAACACTGCATCGCGCGCAAGTTTGGACTAAAATGGCGAAGCAATTCACGTTACCATTTCCGAAATCCTAAAGCAACTGAGTCTGCGCGGTGTTACAAAACTGCTATATAAACCTTTCATGTAAAACCATATTTTTCGCGTGATTACCGAGAACTTTAGTGATACTTAAGTGATAAGTTAACAACATGGTTTTAATGACAAAATTTATTATCATCATTATCATCGACAATCAAAGTATAGTATGAAATAGGAAAAATGACAAAAAAAAAATTTCCAATTTATTTTTCACTTTTATTATTAAGTTTCATATTCGAATTAGATTTACGAGTAAGTACTTACATTTTAGAATGAAGATTTATAACAAAAACATTATGAAAATGCAACTTGCAAGAATTATTTTTTGCAACTTTTTTAAAATTGACATCTACCCCGCTTTATGACAATATATTTTTACATAAAAAAATAAACCAGTCAAAAAACTCACGAGTGCTTAAATTAGAAAAAAAAAATTTAAAATCATTATTAATCATTAGTAATTAGCCTGTGGCATGCTCGTGAAGTGTCTAACTTGACTAACAATTCAAAGCAGACGGGAGGCTCAACTGTTGCGTCAGGCTACTAGGGAAGGGGCGAGGAAGCAAGGGGAAGGGGAACTATTTCCGGTCGTGACGTATTTGCTCAGGAATACTTCCGGCACTGCGCCCAAGTGATATTAGATTAGTTGGCTACGCCACAGACTAACTCGGGAACTCGCTGTACCATAGGGATACCATACCAAAGACAGACGACCTGCTCGGTAAGTTTCATTTAAAAAAAAGGTAAAAGTTTTTAAAGGTAAAAGTAGGTTTACCGACAAGCATTTTCGAATAGTCAGGTACAACAAACTATACTCAGAACTACCTTGTAGTGCAATTTCAATTTCAATTTACAATTTTTTATTCAAGTAGGCCTAGCAACAAGCACTTTCGAATAGTCAAATACAAATATAATCTTAATCGAATAATTAATTCATTAATTAATTAATACAGAGCAATTCATTGGTAAAATTATTACAATATAATATTTATAAATATAAATAATAATGTCACAATAGTATCAAAAATAAAATATAAAATATTTTAAACATTAAACATCTTGTATATGAATACTAGTCTAGAACTGTCTAGAATAAAATCTAAATGTCAAAAGTTAACACATAAGGACAGTCATTATAATTCAATTTTGTTCCCACGGTGTATTATCATTTATGTAGTCATGTGTGCTATAATAAGCTTTAGAAATAAGTTGTTTCTTAACATAATTCTTTAATTTATTAAGTGACAATTCAGTTACTTTCATTGGTAGCTTATTATAAAACCTTACACAATTACCCATAAATGATTTTTTAATTTTATGGAGCCGGCTGACTAGAATAGCACCACCCCATTTCCTCCCGCGGGTGTCGTAAGAGGTGACAAAGGATCAACAGCAGCGTCCGTCGAAACTCAAGCTACAGCTATTACGGTCGCCAACCCGAATGCCAAGCGTGGCGACTGTGACAACTACCCCCCCAAGTTGATACAAGTCATATCAAGTGGACGTGTTACGGCTGAAATGATGATGATGAACATATATTGCCACTGCTGGCAGGCGGATTGGCAATCGCGGTATGTTTCTCTACTAAGGGACGTTGTTACCCGTCCTCCGGTATCTGGTCATAATGCCTGTGTCCAGTTAATGGCACTGACTGTACACTTAATGGGATTCCATAAAGGCTTCTAGAAACTCGCTAAACTAAATAGCACTATCCTTTTACGATCGTATAAAACTAAAAGTGCTTTAAAAACCGAGCGGAGAAACAACTAGGGGATCACCACGTATAACCTATTTATAAAATTAGAGCAATTAGAAAGTTCGAATCGGATATCTCTAACGAGGATTGTCCGTATACGGTTCTGGAATACCTGATGTAGATACATTTTAGCCGTACCTATGCAGTCCACTGCTGGACATATGACTTGTATCATCTTGGGGGTAGTTACCATAGTCGCCATACTTAGCAGGCGGGTTGGCGACCGCAGTAGCTGTAGATTGGGTTTCGATGGACGCTGCTGCCCGTCCGTAGGATTTTTCCCTTTGTCGCCTCTTACAACACCCGCGGGAGGAGATGGGGTGGTGCTATTCTGGTCAGCCGGCATCACACGGCAATACCTGATGTAGATAGCATTGCACAATACAGTTGCAATGATGGGCCACGCCCGGAGAATCGACGGCCATTGAGGCAGGTTACGGACAGAAGTAATAACACTATTTTACTTGTAACAGTGTAAAGTTACGCCATAAGAATTAGTCTTAAATCGGAGTTGACAAACACTTTTGTTCAGCAACAAGTGCCAGGTGAATCTACACTACAGCCTCTATACAGGTTTAATGATAGAATAAGCTTGTAGCGTCACACAACACTTAAAGTTTTATAACGGAGTTTACAGATACTTTTTAATAGCAACAAGTGCCAGTTAATACTACAATACAGCCTGTATGGGAGTTTTCAAAATTTGGTACACCCAATTAGCCAAAGTTGTTAAAAAAAGTTAAATCACTGTCAGTTTCATAACGACAATTAAGCATTAAATCTTTATGAAGATCGACTTTTTGCCTTTAATTATGTTGTAATATCGATTGAAGTTTATAAAACAAACATCAAAACCAAGCTTTTATTTATATTTAACCCTTAATTGTCGTCACGTAACTGACAGTGATTTAACTTTTCTTAACAACTTTCACTAATTAGGTGCACAATTTTTTGAAAACGCCCGTATACAACTTTAACGACAGAATTAGCTCGAAGTTTCACACAACTCTTGAAGTTTTATAGTAGATTTTTTATATTCTGACATAACACCCCATGTGTACGCAGATTCCTTTATAATGATTTTATACAGCTTTAGCTCAGGTTCGTTTTCTCTAACACTATTATAAGTCCCTTAAAATACTCTAAGTTCTAAATTGGCGGGTATATTGATTTTACCGGCACTTAAATGTTACTTGGGTGGCGATTGCG
This sequence comes from Grapholita molesta, assembly GCA_022674325.2. Lineage (NCBI taxonomy): Eukaryota > Metazoa > Arthropoda > Insecta > Lepidoptera > Tortricidae > Grapholita > Grapholita molesta. Next base: position 3,391,985 of record CP053127.2, read on the forward strand.
GACAGGAAAGCACAAAGTCCCCAAACTAGATCGACGAATTATCTCGAGTATATCAAGCGATATTGAGCCTTTAAGTCTGAGGATAGACTTTTCCTCCCTATATGTGTTCTATCGCTTGTACAATGGCTTGTGCTCTGAAGAACTGTTTGACATGATGCCGACGGCCGCTTTCTACTACCGCACCGCTCGCCTTCGGCAGTGCATTCATCCTCAAACCCTGGAGCCGAGTCGCGCACTAAGCGGTTTAAGAGGAATTTCCTCCCGCGTACGCTCCGGCTGTGGAATTAACTCCCTAAATATATACCTAAATTACTTACTAACTTGTTTTACAATGCCCGAGAACGTGCTCGACATATATGTATGTCTGTCAATATCATAAACAAAAATAAATAAATATATAATTACAAGACATTTTTACACAAATTGACTGAGCCCCACGGTAATCTCAAGAAGACTTGTGTTGTGGGTACTCAGCCAAGGATATATGTAATAAATTAAATACATATATAAACACCCATAACTCAGGAAGAAATATCTAAGCTCATCACACAAATTAAAGCCGTTACTGGGATGTGAATCCAGGACCATAGGTAGGGTCACCCACTAGGCCAAACCTGTCATCATCATCATCGCTATTTCTCCTACAATTACCGTCCGACTCTTGATACTGCTGTGAGGTCAAAACAAAGCTGATGGAACCGTAGCTCATTAACCGAAGCGTTCTACATTAGTTCTTATTACTCCACCAGCGGTATTTTGTATGATATTACTTTGCACTCTTGTGAATAAAATGCAGTTTTGCTATCTGTTTTTAAAGAATAAAACAGTTCTTTCCGTGCTAGTGAGGTGAAAAATAACTAATACGCTGCGTGTCGCACGCGGCGAAAGAGTGACCGCTCCCATACATTCCTGTACACACGATACAGGCGCCGCGCCGCGTGCCTGTAAAAGTCACGTGCCAAATGTAAAGACTGAGGCCTATAATTCATGCCGCAGCTGCAGACCAATACAGCGAACAAGAACGCAACATGGAGAAAGATAATTTATTTGATAATATACAGGGTGTCCTCAGCTATTGAACAAAGCCTGAAGCCCCATGTAGGTTTACTACCCAGTAATGATCTAACATTAATATTTCTTAATTAAAACAAAAGACAAAAAAAGAAAAGTTTCAAATAAAACTTATTTTTAATAATCGACAACAAAAAGAAACATACTGTATTTAACCATTGACACTGTTATAAACAAAACATGTTAGTGTGACATATTCGCGTCACATCCTGACGTGATGTGTCATTGTTCACAAAGCCAAGTCTGTATGTGTCTGTCTGTGTTGACAATGTTGACACCACGTGATTTAACATAAAGGTGCGTCCACACTTGAGACCAAACATGCCTTGATCTTGAGCGACATGCGATGAATCAGTTTGTGACACGTCAAATAAAAAAAATGCGTGACAATGCAGACCAGGGGGTATTTTTTAATCTCACTTGGGTGACATCAAAGTCATCGGTGTCTAATATCTCCGGGGATTATGATGTCATCATTTACCAAATGACCTTATTGTACAATCAACCTAACCATTTACGAGTATGCACCTAACTGCCTACATTTTGAAGAGCAAAACCACAGTAGTAAAAACAAGTAATAATAAACATTTTAATAACGAAACAAAAGGTTTATTAGTTTAAATTTTCAAATTTTCAAAATGCCCGCCGTCGCGTTGAACACAAAGATTTAATCGGCGCTCAATGTTGCGGCGTACTCTGCGTAATAATCCATCTCGTAAGGCAGTTTCTTTTAATCTATCGAATGCTACCACTACTCGGTTTTGCAAGTCTTCGATGGTGGTAACTTCGGTTGCATACACCTCTTCCTTTATCAAACCCCACAAGAAAAAATCAAGGGGAGTCAGATCTGGAGATCTCGGTGGCCATCTTTGAGGTCCAAATCGCCCAATCCATTGGTTTCCAAACATCTGGTTGAGACGCTGTCTTGCCTCTACCACCGAATGTGCCGGTGCTCCATCTAGCTGAAACCACACACGGCGAAGCCTCTCTAGACAGATGCCGTCTAAGTATTCAGAGACAGGCCCATTTAACAATTCCATAAACCGACCACGATTCAGCGTTCCATCAATAAATATTGGGCCGATAATGCTGTCACCGTGTATACCGGCCCAAACATTTAATGAAAACCGGTACTGGAAAGCAGATTCACGGCACACGTGTGGGTTTTGTAAACTCCAGTAGTGATAATTGTGACGGTTCCACATACCATTTCGTGTAAATGTGCTTTCGTCCGTCCAAAATACATCATTGAGAAATCCAGGAGTTTCTCTGAAGCCGAACCTGTATCTGAAGCTGTACCGGTTTATCGCGGGGTAGGAGTGCTTGTACCTTACACAGCTTAAAAGGGTGCCATTTTTCCCGTTTCAACACCGAATGTACCGCATTTCGGTGGACGCTCTGCTCGCCGTACGCTCGATGTTGGAACACGTCGAAAATGGTCCAGGATTTGATCTTCTTGTCTAACCCGTAATTGGCGAGCAGCTATGCCCTCATGGTCAAATCTTGGGTCCACTCGCCGATTGTTTCTAATCCTATCCATGTCGTTTGTAATAACACGAGAGTTAACGGGGCATGGTCTATTTGCTCCGTACCTTTCTCTGTAAGTTCGTAACGCGAGGTTAGCATTTTGGTGACACTCACCGTAAATTATTATCATATTTAAATAGTCTTCAGCAGTATAACGGCGTGCCATTTTTAACAAATAATAAAGAAGTAATTTATTTATTTCGAATAATTGTTTGGCAATGATGACATTTGTCAATGTTTGTCACGAGTCAGAATCTTATTAGTGTCATAAATAAAAAAGTTAATCAAGAAGGTTGAATTATGGTTAGATACTGTTCTATGAGGGCAAGGAGCTACTGACACATACAGGTTGTTCCAAATTAGAAAATCAAAATTTGTTAATTTCTTGATAACTGCTACCTCAATTGCTACGATACCGCGTATATTGGGCTTAAATATCCTAACGCATATGTACACTTCGGCTTTGTCGATAACATAAGGACACCCAGTATATCATACATACATAACTAAGCGGTGTCGCTTTCACACTAAATTAGTACGAGATAGCATATGTGGTATATACGAGTTATATTCTTCATCTTGTAGTTCCGTTATGCTAGCAACGCACAGCTGTAACCTCCATTGAAATACCTATTTGAATTTAGACTTTATCAAAAGAGAATACGACACACAATTGAATGAGTCTCCCAACGGATGTTGCGGCTCTTATGCTTAGTGGCATTATACCTATTGCTATTGTGTAACTCAACTTATCCGCGCTAATTCATGCTCGTATGTCATTTGTTAGTCACAATCGAGTTCATAAATATGTAATCATACCTTTACCTTAACCCATTGGAATAAGGTGTAATTTTGTACACATATTTATGAAATGGACTGTACAACAGATACCCTGATAGCGCAGTGAACACACAAAGCGACAGTTGTTTATCGGCCTCGTTATCCAACTTTAAACTAATCGCGCTTTCTGATTTATTGATCGGAATGGTTCTATTCTATCTACCGTCTGCTTAAATGCCCTAAATATCTCACTATTTATCGATATATCATAAGTTTAGTTCGCCTCTAAAATATGGTCGCTTTGAAACAATACAATACAATGACTACTGAGGCTGTGAAGTAAGAGGTTTCCGGCCGAGTGCATGTGTATCTCGACCAGTGAGTGCTCATGACACAAATATTAACATACTACTACTTAGTTACAAACAGATAAACTCACGTCTAATTATATCGCACTAGGCGACATGTTTCGGGTAAGCACTGGTACCCATTTTCAAGCCGAGTCGGGATACACCGCTCGCGTTGCGGGTGTATCGCTCACTGCTAGTGCGATATAATTACACGTGAGTTTATCCGTTTATAACTAAGTAGTAGTAACATGGCTCACAACAGTTTTAATTATATTAACATACTAGCTGTGCCCCGCGGTGTTACCCGCGGTTTATTAGGGAAAAAACGTAGCCCGTGTGTTAATCCAGGTTGTCAGCTAACTACATACCAAATTTTGTTAAAAACGCTCCAGCCGTTTAGACGTGAAGAAGTAACAAACATACACACTCACACTCACAAACTTCGCCTTTATAATATTAGTGTAGATGAATGCCCTTATTGCGATTCGAAAAACCGTCGGTTTCATAGGCAAAGACACTACCCAGTAAGCCAGACCAGGCCCCTATTTCACCACAGCTACAATTGTCACGTATCCCGACTTATGTAAATTTCTGACGTTGCAGGTGTCCATTGGTTACATTGACCGCTTACCGTCGGGTGGGACGTGTGCTTGTTTGCTATCAACACGTCAGTTTCAATAAAATACCGTTATTTTTTATTATATCATCAATAGATAGGTAGTAGTTAGATGAAAGGCTCTTGACAATTGTCACATTGAAAAATATCGAAATTTCTTCTGAGGATCGTGACAATTGTCAAGAGCTCTTCACCAAACTACTACCTATTTATTGACGATATAACAAAAAATAATAGCATTTTATTGAAACTAACGTGTTGGTGGCTAACAAGCACACGTCCCACCAGATGGTAAGCGGTCAATGTAACCAATGGACACCTGCAACGTCAGAAATTTACATATGTCGGGAATCGTGACAATTGTAGCTGTGGTGAAATAGGGGCCAGTCATCAATAAGTAATAATAGTCCACATACGGTTCTAATGAGCCAATCGTTTCATTAATATGATTACTTTGACCCAAGCAATTACTTCGTCCTTCTGCTATTACGTAAGTGCCATTCGAACCTTCAGACGGCCTAATGGCTCTGGACTGGTCTTTGAAAACTTTGAGAAAGCCACGTCCATTTTATCTATTGCTATTAGAATAATATTAGTCAATATTGAATAGTAAATTAATTTAACCCTTATAGAGATGTAAAATTTTATCCTTTTCTTATTGTCGGGGCTTTTGGCCTCTGTAGGTACTGACTAACAAACTGGCTGACATATATTTATAGAACAACCGACTTTAAATTTAAAAATCGACAAGACCAACTATAGATAATACACATACATACATAATATACATAACATTGTTTTTTTTTTAACTAAAGCACATACACTTAATATATTTCATAACTTTATATATGCAAGTAATTAACATTATATATAATTACACAAAATTAAAAACTAACTTAAAGATATATTATATGTACATATTTACAAGTAAAAAATAGGGTCGAGCTCCGAGCAGGATGGTAGGGTGCCCAGAAGGCTGGCGGAATTGCCCCGCTGTATGGCAATTCCGATACGCTGGGCGAGGAAAAAGCCAGCCCTCTGGTCACCCGTAGTATCTGTCAGTCTTTTTCTTAATTTCTTAAAAATTAAATGGGCCCCAGGACCCCACGGAATGAGGGTCTCCACAATTGGTTGATAAATGACACAGTTCAGGTAAGAAAGCATATCTAAGTATGTCTATTTTGTGAAGTTACATTTTTACTTTTATATTTAAGTATTTTTAGTTATATCTTGTAATAAACTGTTTGATATCTTTTCTTATGGGACGCATAATTATGAACTTTAAGATTTGATGCATCACTGTTTTGAAAAATTAAGTCCCACCGTAGTTTCTTGCCGGTATCTTCTCGGGTCAGAGGTGTAGGGTTCGAACCGGTGTAGTTTGTTTTTTTTTTCTTTGACGTTCATAAGTGCATGTAATGTGCCTAAATTGAAAAATAAAGATATAAGACCCCACAAAAATGTTTCCTCAGAAGGTTAAGCGGAGTAACACCGTTAATTATGGTAATACTATTTTGCTTGTTGGGACAAATATGTGGTAATCCACATGGAAAGGTACCTTATGGTGCTTGGCGCTTACGCTATTGTAAATGACGCTTCAATACTAATGTGACACTTTGCAACATATAATGATGAACCTAATAATCATTTCAGGTCCTTAATTAGGTATTATTTTTGCATTTCATATGTTAGTTTTTTCCCAAATAACTTAGTTTAAAATGTTATGTTAAAAACCTTTTCGTGCAGAATTAAAGAATTGAATTATCGATGATATTATCATAATTGTGTAATTGCCACCTCATTATTGGATTCCTTAATTTATCATTTTCATAGATTTTTGATGGAATTTAATACAAGCCTCGAACCTTTACAAAAGTAAATGAAAAACTAGCCATAGCTGCACAGTACAGCGGAATATTATTTTATTATTGGAATTCAATTGTTTGGCAACACGCCAGCCGCATATTTTGCCATTGTTCGCAAAATTTTATATGAAACGAATTGGCTTGAGTTAAGTAGTTTGGTTGCTTCATTTTGCCAGTAAGTACCAAATTTTATACAAGTTTTCAAATACAGACTTGGTCTAAAATATTTTTGGATAAAAATATGTACATTAATCCCGGAACAAAAAGGAACAATATCGTTTTTCAATACATATTTTTCAATTATATAGTTATTTACGTCTGAAAATATAGATATTTCTAATGTGACATAAACATGTATCCACGAATTTATATACTGGTTACATAGGGGGACAGGAAGCAGAGCCAACCCGTCTGCCAAGCGTGGTGATTGTAACATTGTATTTCCTATGTTCGCTTGTTGTGGTGGTGTATGGGGGAGACCTAATATCCTGCAGCGGATAATATTATGTATACCCGAACATCGAAGGTTTGCTCCAAATTAAAACAAAAATACATTTTTCTATTTCAGCTATACCATAACGCATGTACCTATGTTTAAGATTTTTTTTTAAATACAATTTTGAATAACTAAGTCCCGCCGAGTTTCTTGCCGGTCATAATAGTCAAAAGGTAGGGTTAGAAACGGTGTAGTTTTTATTTTTTCTCTTCTTACTTTTATTTTCGTATACTCTACGTGTTAAAGTGCACTTGTGGCCTACTTACTGAATAAACGTTTGAGTTTTAGCTGGAGTCATAAGTTTATTGAGATTTTTTTTTTATAGGAGTTGTCCTGACTGTTAATCCAATTGACTGAGCCCCACGGGAAGCTCAAGAAGGCTTGGCTTCAATTTTGTAATGTAAAAGTACAGTCGCCATCAGATATATCGGAGCTGTCGAGGTGGTCACAAATATCGGAACAACGCCTCTATTGTAAAAGCGATAGAGTGCTTGCTCCGATATTATTGAATACCTCAACAGCTCCGATATATTTGATGGCGACTGTACCCCTTCTAGGTTATATACAAGTGATTTTCGGCTATACTTTTCTATCGTTATTTCGTTACCGGAGATTTCCGAAATCGTCTCAGTAATTAAACGCTTAATTGGAGGATTAATTATTTATAATGGATTTAATCGCTTCAAAATTTAACTTTCTAATGAAGTATAAAATAGGAGATATTTTGTTAAGCCAAAACATTAAAGCCCAGCTAGCCCAGGAAATTTACTTTTATTTTATTTTATTTTAACTTATTTAATTCGAAAGAAAGATACGTCTAAGCGGCGCTCGTATAGCACAATTGGTAGTGCACTGGGCTAGTGATCCAGTGGTTGTGGGTTCGAGTCCCGCTGCGAGTCAAATATTTCTATTTTTCTTTCGTATTAAATATCTTTGATATGCTAGCAGACGTTTCTGCTTAATATAAAAACATTTATTGAAACTTCATTGCACAAAAGAATAATTACAAGAGGCACTCTCTACCAGTCAACCTAGGCAAAGCATAGAAGTTTATGCATGAAGCATAGAAGTATATAGTCTACAACGTCCGTTCTATTTTAATTAATTTGTATTACGTATTACTGAATTAAAAAAATATAAACTTAATTTTCAGCTGGAAGTAAATATCATACAAAATATATATGAAGCATTTTTATATGCGATTTAGATTCATAAGAAACCAAAATTAATGTTAAAATACCTACTTATATATTAGTATCTTATATGTACTTCTCGTATAGTAATAATAAGTTTCTGTCAACAATTAAATTTTTGGTACAGTCGAGCTCAAAGACATGTACACGACCAAACTGCCAAAATATGTATACATCCACCATATTGTCACAGCCTTAAGTTTCAAGTATACATATTTTGGCACTTTCGTCGCATCCATATCTTCGACCTTGGCTGTACAATCTTTTAATGCCGACTGTACTTTTTTACACAATCATCTACTTTTTTATTTTGTGTGTTTTTTTTTGTATTCTAGGAGTTGCTATGGGGTCACCAAAATTACATAGGTAAGTGTGCTAAATTTCAGGACGGTTCGGTTAAAGATATCTGTTTCATAATTAAGTTGCCAGATTTCATCTGAACATACTTTACATACTTACATTGCAAATAAATAAAAGCTTGTGACTTGCTTGTAAAAAGCGGGTAAAAAGTCATATACTCATATAAAACGTCTCAACAGTCTCTCTGTGCCACCATATATATAATCAGAGGGATGATTTTTGAGCGAATCGTGACATTTTAAACTGTGTCAGAAACACACGACTCTCAAAAATCAGTCCCCAGTTCGTTGATCTTGCGTAGGGTATAGGTGAGAAACTTAAATGAAGGACCATGTCTATGTAGTTGTGCAAATAATATGTTACTTACGTCAAAATTTGAATATAGAACGACAATTGCGTGTACACACACGTTACTACTACATAAACCAGGTCCTTTAGGTAAGTTTTTCACCTATAACTACTGCTACGCACACTTAGTAGAGCGCTAGTCTACGCCGTAGCGCGCGTAGCATGCAACGTAGTAACTGCGAACACATTATAGGCGGGGCGTAGCGCTACCTCTGGCTCTACGCCATAAAAATGCACCGAGAAGTTTCCAAAGTTACCTACCCGGAAAGTTATCTGAATTTAAATTAAACTATCAAAACACGTAGAGAACCTACCTTTACCTAATAGATAAAAGTAATAGTTTTCATAGGAAACTTCAAATTCTCATGAAACACGGAAACTTCGGAGAAACTTTCTTGAATAAAAATTCGAGAACAAGATAATATTTTGCAACTTAAACAATTGTACGCTGCTCCGCACACGTAAAATTGCCAAAATGGGGCAAATAATTTAAAAAATCTTGCTCCTAGTGTCTAAGGAAGGTGAAGGTAAAATAAAACAAATATTATTTATAAAAATATAATAACTTTCATATTATTCCACAGATCACAAAGTTTCTTTGATTCTATGCTTCTGACAGGGCTCGTTCACGCTGCGACACTCGATTATTTATTTTCAAAACGTAGTACAAATATTCACGTATACACAAACATTGAAATATACCAGGGTATTGTTCCTATAAATATCGAGAAACCACTTGAGGATTCTACAATAATAGAATATACTACGCTTGCCAACTCGCCTACCAAACGTTGCAATTGCAGTATTAAATATTGCCCTTGGCGCTTCCTGTGGCAGTTTATGGGCAAGGCCTAAGTCCAGTAGTGGTCTACTAAGAACATTCTCCAGCTAATTTGAAAACGTCAGCCTGTTAAGTCATCAAAAGGGACAGACTTAACCTTTTCAACGCCATGCCAAACGCTATAGCTCAAACGCCACCTCATCGAAATGTCAAAACTTAAGTTGAACTTTGTTCATGTGCACGTAGGTCTATTTTGCTATGTGGTCCAACTGGTCCATGACATAGGCGTGGAAGAGGTCAATATTTTACCATCATGACAAGAATGACAGAACAGGTAAGTAAATAGATTTCTCGTCATTGCTTTAACTACAAATAACATCAAAAATATAAAAAAAACACCAGGTGATCATGGACTTTACGAGTACTAGGCCACCAGTAACTGCTTACACCAATAGGCCATTTTGGCAATAACTACTTCAAATTGGCTAGACGCGAAAATCTAGAGGTACTAATAAAGGTCGGTCACGTGGAAAGGAAAGGGATAGACACAGTTAAGGCATATGCAGGATCTAAGGCCCAGACCTGCCTGCAAATGGCGCAGGATAGGAATGGCTGCAATAATTTAGTATGTGGCCTTCAACCATGAGGATACGACTGGAAAGACGAAGACTTTACATTGGTACTCGTATAGGTATCCATCCTCCTGACGACTAAGTTCCAAAGTTTGCCAGCGTAATTTACACTATGTTAGATTAACAAAGAGTCATCATTTAATTGGAGCTTATGTACTACATGTAGGACACCAGTCTTCAGGAGGATAAAGTTACACATACGCGACATACTTGTCACAAATGCTAACGATAAAATTCTCAAACTAAAACGAGGTGTCGCAACGTGTCTGTTCCACTACAACTTATAACTAGCAGAGTTTTCGAGTCAAAACTTTATACAACTTGCAAGAATCCGAAGACAAATTAAACACAACCGGTGCACAGTAGATCGAAATGAAGAAAAAATGGACTTTCGCATTTTTTTTTAGTTTCATATCAAAAAAACACATTTAATTTTTTTCTGCTTAAAATAAGCCTTATTTTGAAAAATTTTATATAACATTTTTTATTTTTTACATCATTTCCAACCGAAAAACATTTTTTTAAATAGGATTTTTGGAAAAAATTGCGAATGTCCATTTTTTCTTCATTTCGATCCACTGTGCGGTGAAGAAAGTGTCTGGTATCGTATTTGCTCTAGCCCAGAGACCTATAAAATAGACTCCCATGAAATGCTATTATGAGTTTTATTTATGACAGATAAAAACTGCATTTGGGTTGGCAGGTTTTGTTCTGTGAGCGGCTAGAGAAGAATCTGAAACAAAAAATTTACGGAACCGATGATACAGGCGGGTAGCCAAAAAAGCTACGAATAGACCATTTTGGCAACTTTCAACACCTGCAGATTGTATGCTTGCTTTAATAAAAATTAAATCTAAATTAATAAAATGTATATAAAATAATAGGAAATATGTTGGGGCACCTGATACGTCATGATGATTATATAAAAACTATTATAGAAGGAAGACTAGAAAAATGCAGAGGTCGTGGAAGACCACGACGTGCGTTTCTAGATCAAACCAAAGAAAAGGTCAACGTCATGACGTATCAAGAGCTCAAAGAAATAGCGGAAAATAGAACGGAATGGCGATTACTCCACCGACAAGAGCCAGGCTCTTAAATTTATATTTAAGTCGAAAGAAAAATAGAAAAATTTGACTCGCAGCGGGACTCGAACCCACAACCACTGCGAGTCAAATTTTTCTATTTTTCTTTCGACTTAAATATCTTTGATATGCTAGCAGACGTTTCTGCTTAATATAAAAATATTCTTAAATTTATGATGATGATGATGATGATATAAAATAATGCACAAATACATTGGTTGCAAGAGAAAAACTTTAAGCCATAGTTTTTGCGCAGCGCAGCTAGCTCGTCCAGTTCTTCTGTGCAGAACCTGCGCGCGTGTCAATCCCATGTTGTGCTCGTTCGGCTACAACGCCGCACTACGCTCACAAGCCATAGTTTTTGCAGCTAGTATTTTTTATTCCCGATCATTTTAGTGTGCTGCTGGTACAACTTATAACTAGAGAAGTTGTCGAGTCAAAACTTTATACAACTTACACAGATCTGAAGGCAGGTTGGAACAGGTTGTGGAAAGGTTCAATGGTGTCAATCAGACGATTTAAACGACGTTTACTGAAGGATTACTTTTGAGGATCTATCAGTAATATCAATTGGTCGGATATTAATATAATTGCCGGGTACTAAACTCTGTTTGTACTAAATTATGTTAAATTAAATTTACCAACTGTTCCGTTAACAATGCAATATTTCTGTATATTTTGCCAAATTAATTATTAGTAAATTATAAAGTACTTGATAATTATTATTTCAACAACTTTTGTTACTTCAAAAGTTATTAGGTACTTATATAAATTAATTTAATCGGAAAAAATATTAATACGACTTTTTAAATATTGCTAAATATGTTACAGGTCAAATGATTCCTATCTGAAGCAAACTATATAATCAATAAAAACAAAGAATTAAAAGTAAATTTAGTTCTAGAATTAAACCTTGTCCGTGAATTAAGACGTGACCTTGAAATATAATTACAATAAAAATGGTTTGCCTTGGCCTAGGAATAAATTAAATTTATTTGAGATTTGTATATATCAAATAAACGAAATGTGGTTAAATAAATATGGTACTTAAATAAGTTCTTCACCCTTCCATTTTTTTAAAGAATAAATCCATTTGTAATATCGTCCCGTCGATAAGAACGGACGCACAAAATAACTAATAACTATTTATATTATACCTATAAAGTACAAAAGTTTACTACTTACAAGTTTTAATCTATAAAATTTGCAAATAAGTACATTAGTCTATTAATCAATCAAGATTTATTTTCTATACCGTACCTATCTGGACACACCTTTCTTACACTACATATATTATTAATGTATTTCATACATCACTTCACTGGACCTTAGAATTAATTTTGATGTTCTTGAAGAGTTGATTACCGTTCTATGCCTTTATTTCATCACTCTACACTATTATGGCATTTCCTCAGAAAGTTTTCTACGTAGTCGCAGCCGCTCACACGCTATGCTCGTTCGGCTACAACGCAGCACTACACTTGCAAAGCTCGCCCCGTGAGAGCAGCTAGCACTACTGTCCAAGCCAAGTTCCAGTAGCCAAGTTCTTCTGTGCACAGCGTGCGCGTGTCAATCACATGTTGTGCTCGTTCGGCTACAACGAGGCACTCACACTCACAAAGCCTGCAGGACGAGCGCAGCTTGCACGCCAGTCGCCAAGTTTGGGTGTGTAGAACTCGCAATACTCGTTCGACTACAACGCCGCACTACGCTCACATAGCCCGCAGCGCGAGCGCAGCTATTGCAGCAAGCGCGGGAGTGCGCAACGTGCTCGCCCGCGCAGATAGTGCTCGCGCGCGGCACGCTGCCACGTCTACCTGAGATACGAAACATTTACTCATTTTAGGTATCAATGACAAAGCATACTATTATTGTGGCCGAATGTCCGAAAGTGTGTTAGGTTAGGTTAGAACTGTGACCACAACAGAAAAACAATTTCGGTTAGGTTAGGTTAGAACAGCGACCACAACAGAAACGCACTCCTGGGAAAAAAATCGTAATAACACCATTCGGGCTTTCCAAATTATGCGTATCGACCATTCGGCTTAGTTTAGTTCTGCGTAACAGAATTCGGCAAAACAGAATTATGCGAAATCAGTTTCTACTTATATACAATTATGACAACTCTGGGTATGCGGTTTAAAATTATGACAAAACAAATTATGCAGAAACAAAGGGAACCATCTTAAAAGGCACAAGTTCGCCGTTAATGTGATTAATTCTTGCACTACAGCGCTGGCTACAAAGTACACACCTCGAGTGCAAGCAGCGCGCGCGTGCCCCCGCGCACCGAGCACGTGGAGCGCCGCGCGGCGCGCAGGCTGCGCGCGCGCCGCCGCCGACCTCGCGCGTCCAGCGCCGCAGCCACGCGCCGAGCCACACCGCACCGCAATCGCACCGTATGCCTGCTTCTTGCACTACCAGACCGCCTGTCCAGCCATAATTAATAATAAAAATAATTACTGCGGGACAATCTTACACAAATCGACCTAGTCCTACGGTGAGCTCAGTAATACTCGTGTTGTAGGTACTAGACGACGATATATACCTATATAATAGATAGATACATAGGTATAAATACTTAAATAAATGCCCTTACTAGGATTCGAACCCAGCACCATCGTCTTCAAAGGCAGGGTCACTACCCACTAGGCGAAACCGGTCGGTCGTCAAATAATTCTAAACATATTTATAGAATTGATTGTAAAGTCCTTGAGAATCAGTACTCAAAAGCCACTTGCGACTATTTTGCAATGGACATTGGAACGTAATAGACGGCAGGATCCTTTTTTAAGTCTTTTATTGAGATAAATTACTATAGATTGGCTTAGCCAAAAACTTTTCCCTAAACCCTAAACTTTGTCCATTTATTTGCCTGATAAGCACGGAAATATGTTCCATCATTTGTGTAAAAATGTATCTGATTCTGGTTTATCTAAGTAATCGTACATCTATCTTACTTACCCACCTAACAATAGATCTTAGCTAATTCATATAAAAGGTCTTCCAACTCATTAAAGTTTCAAATACCTAATACCCCTTTAGGTAAACAAGATATTATGGTTTCGCTGTAATTAAGTGCGAAACAGGATAAATCGGCAGTCATTAACGATCATTAATTACGCTTCCATAATCGTTTGTCCAGTTCGGCGTTTTGTTCCGCATAGAGTTACTGCTGAAAGACATTGTCAAAGAAAGCGGATTTGAACTCCTTTTGGAGGTAAGTTGCACAACTTAATAAACCGGCTCTAAGTTCAAGATTGAATTTAATTTAAATGTTTCTTCTTTCTATTGGTCCTATTGCTTGCTTGCTTTAGCTAGCTTGTCTTTAAGCACATATATATGGACTATAAAACGCACGGCGCACCTGGTGGTAATGGTTGATAAAAACACAAATTAATCATATTATAAAGAAATACGTACATAGGTTTATCTGTAAACATTTACCATTAAGAATCTTTATATAGGTATGGTTCGCAGTACACACTCACCTGACAGTAGTCTAGTAGCTCGAGTATTCCATCCTGTGAGGTTAGGGTAGAGTGCGGCCGGCGTGAGCGCGGCCAGCGCGTTGTTGCTGAGCTCGAGCGCCAGCGCAGGCACGCGCGCCAGCCCCGTCAGCGCCGGCAGCACCGTCACCCGCGTGCCGCGCAGTCGCACCGCTAGCGTCCGCGCGCGCGCTAGCGGAGCCAGCGCACGCATTGACAGCGCGCGTAAGCTCCCTAATATCTCTACAGCGCGTAGCTTCCGCGCATCCAATCCAACTAGCTGCCCGTCCAACACATCAGCGCGCACGTGTAGTATCAGCACTTGCAGTTGAGGTACGCCTGCCAAAGCTGCGCCGAACGGTGATCTACTAACGTCCAGCTCAAGCTCCCGTACAGACAGCAATGGTCGTAACGCGTGCCGTTCAAGGGACGCGTGCACACCATGTATACGTAGCCAGAGCAACCTTCCTAATCCGTCTAGTCCGCTGATAGATCCCAGCGGGTTATGCGTGACATCCAGCACAGCCAACTTCGGTAACACTGCCCAAGTGGCACTTTGAAGTACCGTTATCTTGTTGTTGGAAAGATTTAATGCCCGCAGCTCAGGAATTGTGCGCATGGGTTCCTCGCGGCAAGCGGTTATAGCGTTGCCATTGAGGTCTAGCTCCCGTAGTGCCGGTAGTGGCAGTGTCGGCACCGTGCGCAGCCCTGCACTTGCCAGTGCTAGCCGCCGCAGCCGCGGCACCGGGTGCAAAAGCTCTCGATAATTAGCGGTTAGTAGGTTGTAAGACAAATCCAGACGCCGTAATCTTCCCAACCCGGCTAGGGCTGCGTCAGGCAAAACGCGTAAAGCTGCACGATCCAGCCCCAGTTCACGCAAGAAGCCTGCGCCGGCCAGTGCAGCCGCGTCAAGCCGAGCCAACTCATTCCCGCCGAGCTCCAGCCGACGCAGCGTGAAGCCCACCGCAGCGATCGCCGCTGCTGGCGGACTTCCTAGTCGGTTGTTCCGTAAATCTAGCACTTCTAGTAGCGTGCCTGCGAACGCACCAGGCGGGACACCCCGAAGCTGGTTTGTAGACAAACGCAGCACGCGAAGACGCCGTAATGTCCGGAACTGTTCAGGTTGTAGGATAGCTAGACGGTTACGCGTTAGGTCGAGTTCTTCCAACGCTGGCGTGGATGCGAGCGCGCGTCGCCGTACCGCCTCCAGCGCGTTATCTCGCAGACTAAGCACAGCCAGCCGTGGCAGAGAGCCTAGCGCTTCCAACACCACTATCCGGTTGTGCGCTAACAGCAGACGACGCAGATTCACTGCCAATCCTTCAAAAAACGCAGCAGGAAGAATATCAAGCGCATTGTGCGATAGATCGAGGACACTAATAGGTACATTACCTCCACCGGCTAGTACTGAAATCCGGTTATGGCTTACATTGACAGATAAGTTAGGCTCCTCGCTGGCAACGTGTTCAAAGATATGAGTTGTAAAATTGTTTAATTGATTATACTGAAGCTCCAAGGCTTGCAACCGGGGAAGCGCGCGAAATGCCCCCGCTGCCACACACTCAATATCGTTCCCGGCGAGACCTACAAATACTAAATTTTTGATATGAGCAAAAGTCCGTTGGGTTAAATTCGCCATGCGATTGTAAGATAAGTCCAGGCTCTGTAATTCTGATAGGGTTGACAGAAACTCCCCATTAATGGTGCTGATGTGGTTATAAGCTAGTCTCAGTTCTTTCAGTTTAAGCGATGCGTTGCCCCAGCCATTGGCATCACTAGGGAACTCGACTATTTTGTTGAAGTCAAGGTTAAGATGCTCGAGGAGTGGATGTGCGCGCAGGTCGGCAGCCGACACACTTCGGATGTCGTTGTTGTCGAGCGCAAGCCAGGCGGCGGCAGGTGCATGCGGGAGTGAGCCACCCGCTAGTGCGCCTGATAACTCCAGCACGGATAATGCACGCAGTGGGGTAAATGTTTCAGATGATAGAGAATATAGTTCATTAAAGCTGAGTGCTAGCTCACGTAACGGCAGCGGCGGGAAAGCACCCGGTGACAAAGCGGCTAACCTGTTGCCACGCAGACTCAGTGTATCGAGCCTTGTTGCCCATGCGCCGAAGGTGCTCTCACCTACATGTGCTATCCGGTTGTAGCCTAGATCGAGGTGTGTCAGCGTGCCTGCCTCCAAATTATTAAGACCTTCTGGAAAATTCGCTATGTCGTTGCCGGCCAGTGACAGAGCATATAACCTAGGTGGTAGTGATGGTACAGAACGCAGGCGGTTGTATGCGGCTGAAAGCCTCCGTAGCTTCACAAGCTCAGCCATCTTCAAGGGTAATTTAAGTAGCTCGTTATGATCTAAATCTAATTGACGCAGATCACCAAGTGCAATAAGCGTCGTCTCTGGAACCATCGCGAGGCGATTATGTGATACCGATAATTTCTCCAGATGCCCACACTCCATTACAAATCTAGGCAGTGTTGTGAAATCATTTAAATCAAGCAACAGGTGTTTCAATTGCAGACGCACACCTAGCTCCAAGCTGAAGTCGTCGTCGAGATCGTTGTGTGAGAGATCTAGCGTGTGCATGTGTGCGTGGTATTGTAAGTCTTGTTTAAGTTCCTCGGACGCATGTATGAGGTTGTCCCGTAGCGTGAGATGTTGGAGGCGCGGCAGGGCTGCCAGCGCCGGCGGCTCACGCAGCAAGTTATCAGACAAACGTAGGGTTACCAACGCTCGTGGCAACGCGCCAGCATCCACCGCACGAATCCTGTTGCCGTCCAGTTCAAGAGTAGTCAGGGCGCGCAGTGGCCGCAGCGAGCCAGCGCTTAGCCAAGTTAGCCGATTGTTGCTCAGAGACAGACTAGTTAGCGACTCTGCCAACCCACCCCACTCCACCGCCTCCAAATCACTTATGAAGTTACTGGAACAAACACCTGGTGATATTTATTAGCTTTTATATAACTCCTGGTATTAATAACATCTTTATTTACAATAACTACTTACAACATTAAGTCTAAAAATAGACTTTTTAGAAAGCCCGAACTCAGTACCTATTTCGACATGGGCTTCAAGAAAGAAATTAGGAAAGAAAGGCCTGGAAAGTAGCTCTTGTAGTGACAGTTCCGCATTACCTACTTAGTTATTTATCAGCCCATGTAGAGTTAGGTAGTATGATCAGATTCTAATAAGAAGTGAGTTGTCAAATGCCAACTGACAATAAACGCTAGAAGCAGGCTTTGAGAAGCGAATCCGCTAAGAAATTTTTTGACTAAGTGAATTTACCTATTAACTACTTTGGAACAACTCAAAATCGAACTCACTGTTGCAAATTAAGCCAGTTGAGCACCTTCAGGTCCTGGAGTGCTTCATGTGGGACCTCTGTGAGCTCGTTGTGGCCAAGATCCAACGACGCCAGTGTTCCCCGCATCGACCTGCCCAAGATTTGATATCGTAAGGCCAGATGGCAATAGACTAAAGATGATATTTAGATATGGGCAGCTGTGGATAGATGCGTCAAACAAAGTTAGCATCTCTTCAAATCCTCGTGTGATAGTAGTACAGTTTGGTATGCCCTAGATTACTACATTTTTCCATATTAAAGCCTCTACCGCATCCATATATAAATAAGAACGTGACGCATACAATATAGACGACTAAAAAACTTTTTGCAATGCTTGCGCGTCCAGCTAGCCTAATATGGTCGGATTTTTATCGTTTGTCACAATATCCGCCACTCTCCAACAAGTATGTGAGTGCGAAAGTGACGGATAGCGCGATATACAATCAAATGGCAACCATAGTATCCGCTGAGGGCAGCCACGTTACGCGCGCCCAGCCGCACACGTCACACCGATAAACAGCGCACCGGGATGAATACGTCTTTTGACGACAGAGTGCCGCGCGTCGAGCTGGCACGCAATCAGCACGAGGGTTTGAACCACGTCCATCCAGGGCCCCCTCGTCCAACCAACGCACCCCACATTACACCCACGTAACCTTCCAATAACCGAGAGATACCAACGCGAGCGAGGCAGGGTGCAGCTCGTCGAGCCGGCACGCGACCAGCACGAGGGTTTGAACCACGTCCGTCCAGCACCGCCGCGTCCAGCGCGCCCCACACTGACACGCAAGTAACCTTCCAATAACCGAGAGATACCAACGCGAGCGAGGCAGGGTGCAGCTCGTCGAGCCGGCACGCGACCAGCACGAGGGTTTGAACCGCGTCCGTCCAGCCCACCCCACACTGTCAGCGTAACCTTCCAATAACCGAGGGATACCAACGCGAGCGAGGCAGGGTGCAGCTCGTCGAGCCGGCACGCGACCAGCACGAGAGTTTGAAGCGCGCGCGCGTCCAACGCCGCCTCGTCCAGCGCGCCCAGCCGCGCGCCCCACACCGACACGTGTCGCACGCCAGCCTCTGTGCAGAAACAATTTACACATATCACAATATTCGAATTGTAGACTAGATAAAGGTTTATTTTTATGGAATTTGAAAATATTGTCTAGGTATGTTGGATCTCACTTTGAAATTGAACCCGGTTCCCCTTGTTTACGCATAATTTGTTTTGTCATAATTTTAAACAGCATACCCAGTGTTGTCGTAATTGTGTATAAGTACAAACTGATCTCGCATTATTCTTTTTCGCAGAATTCTATTCCGCAGAACTAAACTAAGCCGAATGGTCAGTATGTATGCACAATTTGGAAAGCCCGAATGGTGTTATTACGATTTCTTTTCAGAATCGCACTCCAGGGGATTCTGTTGTGGTCGCAGTTCTAACCTAACCTAACTCACCTTGTTTTTCTGTTGTGGTCACAGTTCTAACCTAACCTAACCCACTTTCGGACATTCGGCCTCAATAATAGTATGCGAATATATTTTCGGACAAAGTAGTATTCGGCTAATAAAGAATTAGGCTAAATAAAAATCGGCAACATTAACATTCGGCGTAAATCAATTATGCGAAACTTGGTATGCGTACTAAGATTCGGACAAAACAAATTATGCCAAATAAAGGGAACCCATTGAACCCTGATGAAAAAGGTCACGACATGACATTCTTTTCATGAAATCAGCGTTTTGACCTGTAGCGGGAAACCGATGGAACTGCACCGCGTCGCAGGTGAAGCGGTCGTCGGCGCACAGGCAGAGCGGCGCGGCGGCGCACGGCGCGTGCGCGTGCGCGGCGCGGCGCGGCGCCACCAGCGTGAGCGCGAGCAGCACGCGCGCCGCCATGCGCTCCGCGCGCACCGCCCCGCCACCGCTACGGACACCTTCAGGCAACAGTGCGGTGGGTAAGATAACCCAGTAAATAGTTACGTTTTACAAGGAAGCAAAAGTAGTGTTTGCCTTGAAAGTTCCAAAGATTCTACGTTTTTTTTTACTACTTGCTCGGGTCTCAAATATGCCACGAGAGATTTTTTCTAGGAAAATACTAACTCTGCAGCATTACATATTCAATCGTAAGTAATATTAATTTTAATATATTCAAAACTATCATATGAAAGTCCATCCAAATAGCAAACGTCAAAAGAACAATCAAAATGTTATTATATTACTTTGCTCTCTTGTGGGTAAATTGCAGTTCTACTATCTACTCGTATTTTCAAAGAATAAAAGACGGCTTTTCGAGCTACAGTGCCGTGAAAATTTGATTTCTTTATCCATCGACCAGCATATACTAAAGAGATGGGGCGCAGAGATGTGGCATATTTTTATTAAGTAGAAACGTTTGATAACCCATAATTCTATATGTTTTATTCCTATACATTTTACGGATGTGACGACCCCATTTGTTACTTATTAGTCAACTAGTTTTTGCCCGCGTTAAGAAGTATTTAAGTTTTTTTTTTTTTTGGACCCGGGTATGTCCTTAAACACGTCCAACAATGAGAGGTAGGGCACAGCGATGACCATCACGCTTGAATCTGGGGCAGTCCAACTGGGGAAGTACCTCCTCCTTACAGAAGACCACAGCCATAATAGCACTGCTACCTTTCAGGTATGCAGTGTTGTGTTCCTGATGGTGAGTAAGGTTCCCAGAGCTCCAACCCCCCTTAAAGGCCGGCAACGCGCTTGTGACTCCTCTGGTGTTACGGGTGCCCATGGGCGACGGTAATTGCTTACCACCAGGCAATCCGTCTGCTCGTTTGCCGCCTATGTCATAAAATAAAATAAAAAATAAAAAAAAACAATCGTTCAAAACGCGGTTTTGTATGCATGCATGCTTTTTTGTTCGGAAAATGCCGTTTTATCCACAAATGCCTACGCCATAGTAGCTTTATGGATGCAAAGTCTCAGCCCCATCGGTTTAAAATTGACAAAGTTTCATACAAACTTTTATCCCCTATTTTATCCCCTTGGGGGTAGAATTGATCACAATCCTTTCTTAGCGGATGCCTACGTCATAAAATCTACCTGAATGCCAAATTACAGCCCGATCCGTCCAGTGCTTTGGGCTGTGCGTTGATAGAACACTACCTATACTATGTCAGTCAGTCAGTCACATGAGTTATATATATTTAGATGCAAGTTCACAACAATATAGGTATTTGTGGTGAACAACAACAATACACAACAATGTAGGTATTTGTTGTAAAATCCTTTCAGTACGTTTCGCGTGAAAAAACAACAAGACACGCAACTTTCGCGTTAATAATATTATATAGGTAGTAATGTTATTTTTAAGTACAAACGTAGTTATGCTAACGAAATCATATTTCTTCAAAATAAAGAAAAAAATCATCTGAACTGGAAGAATATGGTGAAAAAATTTGGAGCCTTCGGACAAACCTCTGTAGCTCAGTTGTGGGTCAAAAACAGTGTACTTATAAGTGAATCAACATTTTTTTTTGTTATAATGTCCCGTCAGCAATAGAACAACTGAAGTATAATTTGTTAAAAGAAGAAAGGTGGTAGGGACATAAATTGAGCCTTAAGTAAATTTATTTCATCATCATCATCATGCCAGCCGAAAGACGTCCACTGCTGGGTATAGGCCTCCCCCAGAACGACCTAAGAAGACCGATCCTGCGCCTTCCACATCCAGCGGTATTCCGCGACTCTAACTAGGTCGTCGGTCCACCTTGTGGGAGGCCTACCTACGCTGCGTCTTCCAGTTCGTGGTCGTCACTCCAGAACCTTACTTAATTTATTTACTATTACCTGATACTACAATTCGGATTTATAAACTCTGGATTTCACGAAGAACCCATGGTCCTTGGGGCGTAAGGTTCTCGAATGGCTACCACATACTGGAAGTCGCAGAGTGGACAAACCCCCCACAAGCTGGACCGACGACCTGGTTAAGATCGCGGGAATCTACTGGATTCGGGTGGTGCAACACCGGTCATTGTGGGTCGCTTTGGGTGAGGCCTATGTCCAGCAGTGGACGTCGTTCGGTTGTTATGATGATGATGAGGTTAATAAATACCGTCTCGAAAAAGCACTCGATTCGGCCTATTAAATCTAGAGCCATAATTATTAGGCAATTTTTCTTCTAAACCTATAAGAATAAGTTCAAAAATGGTTTTACGTAAAAATGCTCAAGGGAGGATAGTAAACTTAGCTATCCCGACTGTCCCAGGGGATTTGGTAAGTTGCCAACACCCACTAACTTGACGCAGCAGTTGGGAGTTTACACTTTTTGTTGTAAGTTTAATGTGTTGTCCGGATTCGGAAAAAATTTTTGGTTCTTCCGATATCCTATTAGGTAGATTTACATATGTGTGTACCTATAGGTGAAAAACTTGACTGTAGGACCATGTGTATGTAGCTGTGCAGAGAATTGATAATATGGAACTTACGTCAAAATTTGAAACGCTAACATGCTTTAGCAAATTTTTTCACCTAGGTTCTAACCTCTTTAGTATTTTTAAATATTTCATTGGTATTATTTTTTTGCTGAAAACCATAGGTACACATAAAAATTGGTTTGTGTAAATATGCCCAAATTAAACTGTAATTAGATACCTGATGGTCCTGGGTTAGATTCCCAGTCGCGGCATTTATTTGTGTGATGAGCACAGATATTTGTTCCTGAGTCATGGGTGTTTTCTATGTATTTCAGTATTTATATGTATCTATTTATTATATATATATCGTCGTCTAGTACCTACAACACAAGCCTTAGGCACTGAGTTTACCGTAGGACTAGGTCGATTTGTGTAAGATTGTCCCGAAACATTTATTTATTGTATTTTTACGTATTCATGGACGAATAAACATAATTCATTATTAATTTTATTCAAAATCTTAAATATTAGTACCTACAACACCAGACTTCTAAAAAAGCTTTAGTATTTAATAAAAACATTTTTATTCGCTTTTTTTTTTATTTTGCAAAGTAAAAGGGTTGGTTATCTGCAGGCCTACCGCGAAAATCAAAATAACGGGTCTAGAAGGCAGTTTACTTAGAAATTTAATACTATAAATATTATAATGTAGAGCCTCGGGCTCGGGGTAACGTAAAATTGTAAAGTCGGTTTGTGTAAAATTGTAAAGCCGATTTTGATCTAAATAGGTACATAAGGTTGACGACCGGTCTGGCCTAGTGGGTAGTGACCCTGCCTATGAAGCCGAAGGTCCTGGGTTCGATTCCCAGTCAGGACATTTATTTGTGTGATGAGCACAGATATTTGTTCCTGAGTCATGGGTGTTTTCTCTGTATTTAAGTATTTATATGTATCTATTTATTATATATATGGTCGCCTAGTACCTGCAACACAAGCCTTATTGAGCTTACCGTGGGACTAGTTAGGTCGATTTGTGTAAGAATGTCCCGAAATATTTATTTATTTATTATTTACATAATAACTACATATAATACCGCCAGGCCGAATTCTTTCAGTTGTATAGTTTATTTATTTATCACAATAACTAATCTTAAATGTTATGTACAAAAACATATTCCGCCAAACTGAGGACAGTTAGTTGGCGGATAAAGCGCTCTTTTTAACAATAAGTCATATAAGTACTTGGGTTTTAAAAATGATCCGACCTATCCGGTCCGGTATGGTAAACAACTTAGCCTATATAGGTACGGTCACCAGAAGAAGTTGCTAAGCAGACCAGGCTAATTCAGAATTCTGCTCTTATTATCTAAAGTATAAAGTCGTGTTAAAATAATATTGAACATCTCGCCCGCTTAGCCACTTCTGCTGCTGACTGTACCTACCAAAGGTGCAGGTTGTATTTGAATCCTCGCTAAAATGTTTAATTATTTTAGCCAAGAAGCCACCAGCCCATTCTCCTGCGGTGAATCCTTTAATTAACTAATTACATTAAATTATGGTAATTACTTTTAAATACGACTTACGTAATAGCGGCTTGTTACAATCCAAAATGTATCAAACTATTTAAACCTTCATATAAAACTGCATTTCGATGCATGACTAATGATAGTTACACTTTGTAACCAAAAGAAAGTTTCTCGAGTTTTCCGTAAAGTAGTGAAGTTTACACACTCGCAAATATCAGCGGCATGTGTCCGGCGCGAGTGTCGCGCGGTGACTGCCGCTTACGGCTGCGGCGCGGCAGTGCGGCACGGCCGATGTCGGTTACAACTACCCTGAATAGGTACTTAGGGAACGAAATGTTGTGATAGGTCAGGAACTCTCATGTTGATACGTGAAGAATAGAGGAGAAAGCGTATTGCAGCCCACCTTCAATTAATAAGTAGGTGATGTAGATGAATTTGGAAGAAGATTGAATGATTTTTAAGCACTGAAAAACAAAGTATAATGTTTGTAATAATGTTAATGCTCAAATGTTTTTTTTACACTAACACCTATGTTGCTACACCCTATCAGGGTCCATGTACATAATCATTTATGTATTTTGGGTTGCAAATAAAGATCTCTCTCTCTCTCTCTTAAGTTTGATTTTGCACGGGTTGGTGACAGATTATTAGTAAAAAATATACCTATAGGTTAAAGGAACATCTAAAAAAAATTTTTTTTTCACCTCAGCGGCTCGAACATGTCTACTTTCCTCACTCCAGGGAGTGAGGAAAGTGCGACTTTCCTCACTTTCAGAGAGTGAGGAAAGTTGCTACTTTCGTCACTCTAGGGAGTGAGACAAAGTAGCTTTTTAATTGACGACCGGTCTGGCCTAGTAGGTAATGACCCTGCCTAAGAAGCCGGTGGTCCCGGGTTCGAATCCCAGTCAGGCCATTTATTTGTGCGATGAGCACAGATATTTGTTCCTAATTCATGGGTGTTTTCTATGTATTTAAGTATTTATATGTATCTATTTATTATAATAGGACATAATGGACTCCCTTAACACCACTACCACTTTCGGACCCTCACAAATTAATCAAATATTTTAATTTAGAAATGTACATATATTTTAAAATGAAAAATATTTAAACAAAATATTAAGTAATGAAGCCAGTGCAGTTGCAGATAAAACACTTAAATGAATGTGGTTAACTTGATGTTAATTTTTTTACAAGATTTTATTTAACTTGATGTATGTATTTGTATATTTATCTGGATGGAATCTTGCAACTCAATTTTGAAGCAGACATCTTTAACCTATTGAGCTGAAATGTAGCACACAAATTAATGTAGGTAATTTCGGTTACAATGCAATATTATGGTACCACTGATCTGATCTGATGCTGGAGTCAGAAGGTAGCAAAAGCAACTCCTAAAATAAAAAAGACAAACCCGTGGTGTGTTAGGCTCATTAGAATCCTTTCGAAGATTAGATGACGATTGTGAAAAAAAGTACAGTCGGCAATAAAAGCTTGTACTAAAAATGACATTTTTGGCAAGTTATTTAACCTTTAATATGTTCTCACTACTGAGGTGAAAAGTTGTATGTGTCACACTAGAGTAAAGTTATTTTACATCTCGTGTTTTTGAGTGCCTCGCTACGCTCAAGATTCTAACACTAGAATCACTCGCTACGCTCGTGATTCAATTATAGAATCTTTCGCTTACTCGGGACTCAAAATAAACACTCGCAAGAAAAAACAACTTTCCTCTCTTGTTGCACAAATAACTATTTCACGGATTTGTTATAAATATTATAATGGAGCTCCCATATATAAATGTTATACTGTGTGTAAGTCTAATACGGGCGAAGAATTAAACCCGACATAGGATTTACCAGTATAATCATTAACCAAAAGGTTTTTCTTTAATTATACCTATTATACATATGTAATTATTTTTTATAAAATTTCTGAGCAGTAATGTACTGCGAACATTACGCGATGTGAGCTTTTGAAACAAACTGTCAACGAGTGTTTAACTCAAGTATGTTGCATTACATTGCGGGCCGAATTAATTTATATGGATAAAAATTTTATTGTATATCTAAGCAAAAGTTATCTAAATATATTTCTTATGTCCTATTCTACCCTCCGTGAAGAGATTCGCCCGTATAAGATTTACACACTGTATAACGAGAAAATTTCGATATAGCGAGATCTGTGTAACATAAAATATGCAGAGTCAACGAATTACCAAATAATTATATCCATACTGTTTCCATTCTAATAATATAAATGCGATAGTAACTCTATCTGTCTGTTAATTACTCCTTCATGCTTAAACCGCTTAACCAATTGGGGTAAAATTTGGTATGGAGTTTGAGCTACGAAAAAGGACAGGATAATTTTTATCCCGCAACCATACTTTAATAACGGGCATGTGGCCGACGAAGTCGCGAGGAAAAGCTAGTACATAAATTTTATTTTAGTAGTCAAACCTCCGAAAAAAAACAAACCTAACCTGTGCCATGTAGTCAACCAATTTGATTTATGGGTCACTTCGTTCCTTATCACTGAAAATCTATATGAAAGCCGTAAAAGATCTCTTATTAACGTCACTGTGGCAAGGTTCGAAGTGGCCTAGAAAATCAAAATGGTTGACTAGGTATACCTACGCCACAGTCGGAGATAAGTATATTATTTTTGTCGGAAGTTTAGTTTTTTGTTGGGAAAATTTATTATTATCTATATTATAACTGCGGAAGTAACTGTGTCTGTCTGTTACCACTTCACGCTTAAACCGCAGAACTAATTAGGATGAAATTTGGAATGGAGTGAGCTAGCTTATATTATTTAGATAATCGATAACCCATACTTAGTCCTAGGTTTTATAATTTAACACGCACATTTTTCTTTAACGGAATGGCCAATACCTAGAGAACAGTTATCAATCCGCTGCCTCTAGGCTATTATACCTACCTATGTAACTCTTTCATCTAGTGTCAGAAGAACAATGTAGAATTAATTGCCGCATTGTTGTTAAGCTCGGATATTGATGATGTCATCAGCGTCAGAAGTCTAACTGCGAACATCGAAATTTCGAACTAATGTCTCTGTTACTCTAATTACGCCTTAATTTGTGCAAAAGAGAACGATTCCCGAAAATTTTATACTTCGATTTTCGCAGTAGGTCCTCTGTTCGGAAAGTTGGCTATTTGATGTAACCATGCCTCACTAGTACACAGCGCCCAGTCGGCAGTTTCCGAAGTCTATTGAACGCCTATAAATTATGCAAATGCATATGGTGCACTGGCAGAGGAAGCGCTGGTGGCCTAGCGGTAAGAGCGTGCGACTTGCAATCCGGAGGTCGCAGGTTCAAACCCGGGCTTGTACAGTCAGCGTTATATAGTTAGTCAGTATGGCCAAATATATCGATACCCCGATATATTTGGCCATACTAACTAATAATAATATATCGATACAGATCTTTATTTATTTAGCAATAAGGATGGCCAAATACATATATTGATACACCGATATATTTGGCTAACCTTACTGCTAAATAAATAATATTCTGTATCGATATATTTTGTCATGCTGACTGTAACTAACTATATGACGCTGACTGTACCAATAAGTTTTTCGGAACTTATGTACGAAATATCGTTTAATATTTACCAGTCGCTTTTTTGAAGGTAAACATCGTAAGGAAAACGGACTAATCCCAATAAGGCCTAGTTTACCCTCTGGGTGGGAAGGTCAGATGGCAGTCGCTTTCGTAAAACTAGTGCCTATGCCAAATCCTGGGATTATTTGCCAAGCAGACCCCAGGCTCCCATGAGTTGTGGCAAAATGCCGTGGCAGCGCGAGGAAGATGATATGGTGCACTGACAGTTATTTCAAGTTGTGATGAGGGTTACGTCCCGGGTTTAGTAAAACACTGCAGTGGGTTTTATTTTTTATTGGCTATGCTTAGTCATTACTTCACTTCCTTAACCTGGAGACCTGCAACAATATAAACACACTATTAATTATACTCAGTATATACAAGGGGGAAAGATAGAATGTCTTATTTACAAGCTCTTATGAAGTTATAGGGTAATTTGCTAGTAATCGACCACCTTCCAATAACGGGCCACATTATTCTAAAAACGAACTCTGTTTTTATGAATTAGAATTAATTTAAATGTGACATGGCTGGTCATTGAAGGGTAGCCAGTAATTGAAACCCCATTACAAAATGTGTTCTATTTATAAGTAAACACAATTCATTTTCAGTATAAGGTCGCCAGTTATTGAAGTAAGGCCAGAAACTGGCGATTTACCCTAAATATCTTGCAACTCAATTTTTAAGCAGATATCTTAAACTGATTGAGCTGAAATTTAGCACACTTATGTACCTTATGTTAATTATTATGTTCAGTCAAGTGCAAAAATACGTAGCGAAAGAATCCTTTCATAAATACGTCCTACAACCTTATTTACTGTACAATAGAGTTGCTCGGTACATATTTTTGAAACTTTGGCAGTGAACGAATTTTTACACTTGACTGTTCAGTGATAATGCAATATGATGCAATAGTCTGATGCTGGAGCCAGAAGGTTGATTATGTAAAAAAAAATGTCGACAATGAGAGCCTTCCTATTGCGTATTTTTTTTAGTGATATATGAGGCAAACAAGCAGACGGATTGCCTGATGGTAAGCAACTACCGCCGCCCATGAACACTCGCAACACCAGAGGAGTCACAAGTACGTTGCCGGCCTTTAAGATCCCAATACGCTCTTTTCTTGAAGGTTTGGATGTCATATCAGTCCGGAAATACTGCACACGACAATTTATTCCAGAGTTTAACACCCAGAAGTCTTAATACTCACACTAAAATGCATGAAAATTTATTTTAACCTTTTAAGAGCCATTGAAGGCCTTGGCTGTGAACGTAATTAGTCAATAATGTACAAATGACCTATTTGTTCACATACATAATTCAGGTTAGTTAGCCTAAATGTGAATACATAATATCAAGATAAATCAAAAGATTTATAAACCTTTTCTTGGTGTTTTAACGCTATAATTTTACGCTCTTACGCATATAATTTGGTATTTCTGCTATACTCGGAATCGGATAGATAGATAGTTACAATAAAAATGAAAAGACCAAGCCTTTAGTAACACTACTAAAAGAATGAAATGCATGTTGTGTGAATCATAATGGCATTTCGTTTTTAGGATACCCACACACCAATTATGGTATTATATGTATTTGATTTGATATTTTACACATAATATATGTAACATTTTGATCTTTTATTAGATTGAGTAGAAATTGCAAAAATTTCAGACTGTTTTTCAGTGCTCTAGCACAGAAGAGTTTTTTTACAACAAAATGTCTAAAATAAAGTAATCCACAAGCAATAGATAGGTACGTACCAGGAGGCAGGCTTTGTTTTAGTTTCTCGGCCTTCTCCTTGTCGGTGATGACCAGTGTGTACAGGAAGCGTGAGCATCGCACCTTGAACTTAACATTTTCCGGGTTCTTCTTTATCTTGACAGCTGAAAATACAAGAGCATCCTTATATATGCTGATACTGACGCAAATCTAACCAATAACAATGCTTCTAATAAGTATACATGTTCAATCAATTTAGTAAATAAGTGAATCAACTATTTCTTGTAGTTATTCTGTCCCACCAGCCAGGGGACAACTGAAGCATAGTTTGTTAGAATAAATGTGGCAAAGCGTTCTACTAACGCGCTTGGTAGGTCACCCATTCTGGAAGGGACATATATCTACCACAAACTATGGCTTTAGGAGTGACCTAGGGGAACATAAACATGGCAATTAGCGACTTAACCTCTAGCCTCCTGGAGACCTATAAAAAGGTCTCTCATTTAATGCCATTTTGAATTTTAATTATGACAAACCATAGTTACATTAAGTTAGGTAAGTTTTGATCACTGGGCAGCTTGAGGTTAAAATAGTTGATGGAAGCAAACAGTAATATTCTATTAAAGAAAATCTGTACCTAAAATAATGTAGCTTCATCTATATCCTGAATTCAAATTAGCAAGTCTCACTAGACTTCAATTATTGAATTTGTGGTGAGTATTTCAAAAAATAAAATATGCTTACATTTGGCGTCTTTCCTTCTCGCCTTCAGGAGGAAATCCTTAATGTCCTTGATTTCGCGCGGCTGGAATAAAAAAACACAACATAAAGGTTTGACTAGTAGACTCGATGAGACAACAACAGAGATACAGAGACCGACAGAGAGGTTAAGTCGAGCTCAGAATAAAATATTAAAATGAATTCTGGCATTAGTACTCATATTTAGACGTGGCTTTCCTTTAAATAGGCTTTAATAAAGTAATGAATAAATATTATAGTCTAAAACAAGAGATATTTACCATGTTGAAGTTGTTCCAAAGGATGACAAGTAACTGCAAAAAACACAAGTTTTATCAGCAAAATATAATTTAATATATAATCACATGGATAATGTACGTTTATTTCAGTTGATAAACTTAAAATATCATCGTAATAGTTAAAGATTAATATAGATTTTCCATATTGTATACACAAATCGCACTTCACCCACCTGTCAAACTTTCTGAAAGAAATTGACGTTGACAGCGGCGCCATGACGTTGGGAAAGGTTTTTAGTCTATGGTTTAAGGTTCCGTTCAGAAATGCATTAGAATTCAATTAATTGAAAATTTCGCAAAGTTTAACTCTGAACTTGGCAGTTACTAAAATTGGTAGTATGCAGTATGTAGTAATATACACGACATCTGTCAATAGAATTATAGCCTAGTGAACCAAGTTTAAAGAGTAATTTGTTTCAGCATTACAAAGTATTACCTTCTCATCGCTCTTTTATTTATTTGCTTATGGAAAATATAGTACGATTACTTTTGTTGGCAATAGACTAATTCAACACCAGTAACTTAACCCCAAAATCATTAAACAAAACAAACAAAAATTTATTTGCAGAAAAAGGGTAAATTACAATCGTATTGTAACATTAAACATGTATCACCTTTTCCGACTGTATTAAAATACTGTTGCAAATATTTAGAGTTAGACCTGTGAGTTAGACGTACTTAGTATAGTATAGACAGTAAAATGTAATACACACCTTAAGTATTAAGACAGCACACAGTTAAAAGTACATTATAGGTAAAGTATTACATAGTTCCATTTATACCATTTATTAAAGCAATTTTGAATTCAAACTTATAAAACTTTACACACTCTTGATATTGATTTTCTAAGTAGTTTTGTAAGCTAGTTCACTCACTTTTTTATGGTATGATATGACTTATATACTTGATAAAGGAGCCTTAAGAAACGGCACTGTTATTATCGTTATGTACTAATATTTCGACAAAAAAAAAGAAAAAGCTTAATAATACTTGATTAAACTACTATCAACTTACTAATAAAGGAGAATAAAAAATCTTTACACAACTGACTTTAAACTTGGCGTAATTACTTTCTTGTACACCGTTTTAGTAAGTAATAATTTCCAAACGAAGCAAAGTTGATTTATGAGTTGGGCTTTGTGGCAACATTGGTTTTTTTTTTTGGCGGGAACGTTAAAAAGAATAGGCGCGCTTTTGAAATTAAATTTTGTAAATTAGTTTTAAATTCTAGATTTGTACATTTCTTTGTATATTTCTTATGTAAAATAGTCTATATAGTGTTAGTTTTGTACATATTACGTTAGTGCGTTTCCCCATAATGGGGAAGCGCACGGGGCGTAGCGGCCGTAAACGATCGCGAGTTACGGGTGAGTCTCTTACAGAAGGAATAGATCAGGACTTACCTTCTTCATCATCATCGACGACTTCATATTCTGATGCTGAAAATAATGATCGTCCACTAGCGAAGAAAAGAGAAAAGGATAAGTACACACCTTATAAAGCAGGAAATTATAACAGATTTTATGACGAAAACTCGCAGAAGAAAGATTTTATTGTCTTCCTCAATCGCGAAGAAGATAACACTAAAATTACAGATAAGGATAGGTTGGCCATATCTAATGGCATCAGAAAACATTGTGTTTCAGGTGTAATGCATCTGAGGTCAATTAATGCATTCAAAATTGGTATAACTTTCGACCTCCCTAACAACGCTAATGTTTTTCTTAAGAACGAAAAGCTCCTAAACGAATTGAGGATGGTTGGTTCAATACCGGCTGCCGAAACAGAAGCCACTGGGGTTCTCACATCTGTACCTTGCGATTATTCCAATAAAAATCTTTCAGCTTATTGCTTCTAGTAAAAAGTTATTAGTGTGAGACGTTTCATGCGACGGGTAAAAGACGCTCAAGGTGTCGTTTCCTTTCTTCCAACACAGACAGTTGCTGTTACATTTGCTTCAACGCAGCTCCCCGAGTATGTTACTTTAGACCACTGGAGACATGAGGTAGGAGTTTATGTTCCTCCTGTTAAACAGTGCCTGAAGTGCATGAAATTCAACCACATTGCTAAATTTTGTAAAAACAATGAAACTTGCTCAATTTGCTCAGGCAACCATAATTTTAAACAATGTGACAAGTCCAAAACTCAATGTGCTAACTGTGGCGGTGACCATATTGCAATTTCTACCACATGTCCACTTAAAAAACAAAAACTAGAAGAAAACAAAATAAAAGCAAAAACTGCAAGATATTCTGATCTTTTTAGTGCAGCTCAATTTCCACAGCTAAATTCAAAATACATTGATACTCAAATATCCAATTTAATTAAATCTGACAAATTTATGAATTTATTAGTTGAAGCAATGCTTGAAATATGTTCAAAACCTGATGTGCCAAAAAATTCTAAAAGCATTAGAGAAATTTTAGATAACACTTTTAAGAAAAAACACCTTAACCTTTTTATGGAAACATTACATAGAGTGCAATGGAATGCTCAAAGTTTAATTAGTAATAGGCTAGTTTTAACAAAATTTTTATATGATAACAACATACATATTGCCATAATCTCTGAAACATGGTTGAAACCACATCAATTTTTTCTATCAAAGGGTACAATATTATTAGAAATGATTGTGGGAACAACCACAATGGTGTTGCAATTTTAATTCATAATATTATAACACATTCTCAAATTACAACTCATTTTGATAGTTCTTTACAAAATGTTTGTGTGAAAATCAAAATTAATAACAATGAATTAAGTGTCGTTAGTTTTACAGTCCATCTAATACAAATCCACCATTTAATAAAAATAATCTAGACGTTTTGCTTAAGTCCATTCCTAAACCTATGATATTTGGAGGCGATTTTAATGCTCATCACATGTCTTGGGGATGTGTCGACACCCTGCCTCGAGGTAAGGATGTTTTAGATGTTATTGATGAAAATGATCTTGTTCTTTTGAATAATGGCAGTCCCACTACAATTGGTTCTTCATCTTGGCGAGCTAATGCTCTTGATTTAACTTTAGTTTCTCCATCTTTGGCACTTTCATGTGATTGGTCTGTTTATGATTATCCTCTGGGTAGCAGTTATCACTTGCCTGTAATTATAAATTTGGTTGTTGGAAATGAAAGTAATCTACAGAATAATATACAATGCAATAATGTACATTTACCATTTCAGCATAATTACAAATTAGTTAATTGGAAAATATATAGTCAATTAATGGATTCAAATTTAAAAATATTGACTTTAATGCTATGTCTCCACCAGAATCCTACAATTTGTTTTGTAACATAATACATTCTGTTGCTGAACAGTCAATTCCACAGTCTACCTCCACTAATAAATGTAATAATATTGCTAAACCTTGTTTACCAAAACATTCTAAGTGTCCTAGTTTACCCTGGTGGAACTCAAAGTGTTCAGAAGCTGTTCAAAACTCAAAGAATGCTTATATATATTTTAAAAACAACCCTTCTGAGGATAATTATATTGAATTTAAGAGATTGCGAGCTTTAAAAACTAATACTTAAAACAGAAAAAACCAACAGCTGGATGGAATTGTGCAACTCATTTAATAGATGTACCTCATTGTCATTGGTATGGAAGTACATGCGTAAATTTAATAAATCATTTACTCTTAATAATTCTCTTGATGATAGTTGGATTCCAGATTTTATATGTAAATACACTCCTGACTTTGTTTTGAATGAGCCGTTAAATTATAATAAAACTGATAATATTGGAAATAATTATTTGACTGATCCATTTTCGTATCAAGAACTCCATTCTGCGTTGTTTTCTAGAAGAGATACATCCCATGGTCTAGATGGGATTCCATATATACTTTTAAAAAAATTAACCCCAAATTGTCTCATAATCTTTTAAACTTACTTAATCGTATGTGGAAGGAAAACTTTATACCTGAGGAATGGAAAACTGATTGTTTGGTTCCAGTTTTAAAACCTGGTAAAGATAAATTGTTGCCGGATTCGTATCGACCCATAGCTCTTACGTCTTGTATTGGAAAGATATTTGAACAGCTTTTAAAACAACGCCTAGAATTTTATGTAGAACAAAATGGTCTTTTACCTTACAACCAATTTGGTTTTCGCAGAGGTCGGTCTTCTCGTGAAAGCATTTGTCAGCTAGTATTAGATGCTCAACACAGTCTGTATAATAATCAATATCTTTTATGCGTTTTCTTTGATATTGCTGGTGCTTTTAACAGTGTTAATATTTCGGTTCTTTGTAACGAGTTGTCAGTGATAGGGATACCTGGGCAATTAATAAACTGGATACAAGCATTTTTGACCAATAGAAAAGTATTTGTTAAATTTAATAATCATTTATATGGTCCAAGATGCTCGTCGTTAGGAGTATGTCAAGGAGGAATTCTGTCTCCATTAATATTTATCTTATATATTAGACGATTGAATCTTATTTTGGGATCGAATGTAAAAACTTACAATATGCAGATGACTTAGTAGTTTATACATCTGGAATGGATTTAAGTCAATTAGCTTCTACTGTAAATAACGCACTTTCCAGTTTATATAAATACTTTTCATACCTTAATTTAGATGTTAATCCTACTAAATCAAAAGTCTTCATTTTCGGTCGTAAATGTGTAGCTACACCTAATATTTTGTATAACAGAATTCCATTGCCTATATATAGTGAAGTAAAATTTTTGGGTGTAACTTTTACTCCAAAACTCTCATGGACAAAATACATTAATAATATAACAACAAAAGCAAACAAGGCTTATAATGTATTAAAATCTGTTTGCGGGACTACTTGGGGAGCAGATCCCAAAATATTGTTAGTGTTATACAAATCTCTCGTTCGTAGTCACTTTGAATATGGTTTTCTTTGTTTTGCTGGAGATAGTAAATTAGTGAATAGTTTGGACAAAATACAAAATAAATGTATGCGCACAATACTAGGTGCCTTTAAAACTAGTCCTATTGCTGCTTTGCAAATCGAAACAAAACTGCCACCCATTAGTGTTCGATTCCGTTATTTGAAAGAAAGATTTATCTTGAAGCTTCATAGTTTGCCTAATAATGATCTTCTTACCAATTTAATTGCTTCTCAATCTGCTCCTTATAAGCAACATATGTTTATTTTGCAAGATTTTTCTTGCTTTTTCATTCTCTTGAAGAGTTTAATATACATTTGAACGATGATGTTCTTCCTTGTTATGCAGGCACATTCCAAAGTAAATATGCCGCAATGAATATTGTAATTGATTCAAGCTTGTCTTCTAAGGAGGAAGTTTATCTGTTATTGTCAGAATGGACTAATTATAAATTTATTTATACTGATGGGTCCAAAAATAATGATGCTGTATCATTTGCAATTTACCAGACCGAAATCAATAAGGGAGTGGGATACAAAATTAATAAATATGCTAGCATCTTCACTGCTGAAGCAACAGCCATCCTTTTTGCTTTAAAACATATTATGGAAAGAAATCAGTTGAACAAAAATTGGGTAATAGTCAGTGATAGTATGAGTGTCTTAAAAAGTTTGTCAAGTAACAAAATGAATGCTAACATTAACTACCTGATTTTTACTATTAAAGAATTATGGTGGAAGTTATCCTTAACTGACACTGTAGTACAATTCGTTTGGGTACCTTCGCATATAGGAGTCTTAGGTAATGAAAATGCAGATTTTTAGCCAGAACCATTGTTAATATTTCTGATTCATGCTCAAGTTTAACCATCAAGGAGTTGGATGTCGCTTTGCCGTATACGGATATGATATCTAATCTTAAAAAGCGCATGATTAGTAATTGGGGAAAACATTGGTATTTTTGTAGAGAAGTTGAAAATAAAGCTCATATATATTCTTTGTTAGACGTTCCTGTTAATAGTACGCCATGGTTCTGCAAGCTTAAACATTTTGTTCATAGAAATTTCTATACTATAATCAATCGAATGCGCATTGGTCATTATTGCCTAAATTTTCATCTTCATCGAAAAATATAGTTTCTTCTCCTTATTGTGATCGTTGTCAAATGAATGAAGTTCAGTCTCTCGACCACATCATTTTCGTTTGCCCGTCCTTCGGCATTCAGCGCCTTGTGCTGATGGATGAGCTGCTTAATATTTATGAGGCATCTAATATAATCCCGCTGTCAGTACCAGATTTGCTAAGAGAGCCTACCACGTATATGTCTTTGTATAAATTTGTACATAACACCATAAATAAGTTGTAAATATTTTAATACAATTTTTTAATTTTAGGTTCTTAATGCAGATAACATATAAATGTAAATTGTATATATTTAAAATAAATCTAAATATCGTTACTAGAATATTTCAGGATTGTACTGTTTGGAAAGGACAATAATTAAACTGGATTATGAGATTGAACGTACGGTTTTGACTTAATTAATGGATGATACATACATACTGAAATTGTATAAGAAAATAAAAGTAACTGAAGACATTGAACTCGGATTTGACCTAATATGAATAGTACTTACTGAAGACGTTGACCGGATTGAACTTATGAAAAAGAAAACAAACTACTTATGACAAGGCAGTATGGCTTAGAGCTTTAGCCTGTCCAGATGGACGAAAAAAAAAAAAAAAAAAAAAAAGTGGCAACATTGACTAGAAGCGTCGAGATGACACTTTGACAAGTCAGACGGCCATTGGCATCGTTTAATGTTTATGAACGGCTATCGTGATCGGTGAAAGAGCCCGCACGCATCATGAGCCCGAGGGCGACAGCGGGCATCGACAGAGGCGGCGCGCAGATGTTAAAGAGACGGGACGCGTCGTGAGTGGCGGCACTATGGAACGCGCCGTCGTGCGATCGAGCGCCAGGCTCAGCGGCGGCGGTGGCGGCCCCAGCAAAAGCAATGGTGGTGACAAAGCCAGCAGCCGGGCGGAGGCGGCGCGCCGTGCCGAAGCGGCGGCACTTGCTGCGGAACGGCGCGCCCGGGCCCGCGAGCGTGCCGAGGAGGTGGAAGACAGCCCGAGTGTCCTGCGAGAGAAGTGCCGTGAGTTGGCGAACGCTATACGCCAGGCCAAGCATCTCGTGGTCAGTACCCTCACTGGAATCACTTGTCATTTACACATACATTTTATAAGTAACATGTTGTACCAACAGAACAATGAATTATCAAGCTTACAAGTTATAATCATGTTGATAACAGGACTCAATTAATTTTCCGTTTGAGGGTTGGAAGCAAGTACAGCATGTCCAGTGCCTAGCCTGTACTGTTCTGTTATTCATTTTAAAGCTTTTGTTACACTTAACTGTTTGGGAACTTTGCTATGAAATTGTCTTCTGTTTGTTTTGTAAGTAAGAAGTGTCAGCTCTTAGTCAAAAGGAATATTTCACTAAGGTTAGGCAGTACCAACCAAAGTATGCAGGCTTAACCAAAACATTTCTTTGTTTCTATAGCAGTAAAGGTGTGTTGTTGAATTGATTATTTGATGTTGACTGTAAATAGTTAGTTTATTCTCTATATTCAGGTCAATAGAATAGGAAAAAAAAATGTAAACACACCCATTAGGCATTCTCTACCAGTTAACCTTATATTATTTGTATATATATATAATACACAAATATTTAATACATAAAAAATACCCATGACTCATGCCCACCTGGGATTTGAACCCAGGCATACCAGCTTCATAAGCAAAACTCCTCACTAGGCCAGACCTGTTATCAATAACAAAAACCTTAATAGTGGCATTGGTTTGATTTAATCAAATAAAAGTATATTTAATTGTGATGTGAACTATTTTCTAAAAAGTGTTTATTTATCACCAGATATAGGAATGTAGGGGGCAAAATTTTATGATACTTTTAGATTGATACTTTTGTCATATACTAGTGATCATATCGGGCTTTGTTTTACAAAATGGATTTTATTAAAAGTATACAAATGGATCAAACTAATAATGTAATACTCTTATATTTTTTTCTTTTCTTTTGAGTTTTGTAACTTATATTTATTTTTCTTCGTTCCAGTCCCATCCCATATTTTTAAAATAAATATTTAGTACTCATCTTCAGAACAATACTAACAAAATAAACACAATTCCAGGAATAATATCAATAATAATATAGGAAGTCCTTATGAATCATCAAATTTTGCCCTGTACATCATTATCTGTTTCAAATTTACTGTTATAAATACACGACAAATTTGATCTGCAGCAGCTTAGCAGTTTGTGTCTATTTAATAGTATTTGTCAAAACATCATGGACACACTAATAGATACCAATGTGGGTGACCCTTGGTTTTTGTACTTAGAACCAACCATATCTTCACCTAAAAGTCCACATTCCACAGTCCAGCTTTGCGACAATTTTTAATCACATGATTGTCAAGTCAGTACAAGATGTGTATCTCGGTGGTTGTGAGTGATTTTTTTCTTACGGGAGATGGAGTAGATATGTCTTTTTCCATTTCTTCATGAGGTCATTGAATAACTGTTGAATTGTGGGTAAGTACCCCTTTGACATTTTTTTAAGCAACTAGTTAATAGTTTGGAAGCAGGCAAAATCTCCTTCACTTTTTGATTGCATAAAAGCGGGTAACTCATGTTTTGTAAGTTGAATTTTGCTCGACATGTTTCACTCTGTAACGAGGAGCGTAATCATAAGCCTAAACCTTGGCTAAACAGCGCAGACTGTGGGTGAGGCAGCTTAGTGACCGTGCACTATTCGAACATGTCAAGCAATATTCGCCTTATAAAATGTGAGATACTCACTTGTATACAATCAATATGTTTGAGTCTCTATAGTTTTGGTGTTAATTTTTTCATTAATTTTAAGAGAGGATTGCCTTCATTGTTTCAAACTTATAAGGAAGCAATATGTTTGCTATACATTACCTTTTTCCATACTATGAATAAAAGTTTGTAGGTATTATTACGAATTTTCTACAATGAGTTACTGAATGAATGTTATCAATAAAAATCAGGCATACCTTATAAATTCTGTTTTTTTTTTTTTACATTGTTACAATGCTATCTATAATTAAGATTAACTATCAACGCCTTTACTGACCAAAAAAATTAATGTGAGATGCCTATGATAGCAAATCTCTTGCCATCTCTAATAATGAGTTAAGTTGGCAGGAATCGAAATTTAAATCTGGTTGTTAAGGGCTGGCTTTTTAAGCTTACATTACAATTTCCTATTCAAAGGTGTACACGGGGGCAGGCATCAGTACAGCGGCAGATATTCCCGACTACCGCGGTCCGCATGGGGTGTGGACGAGGCTGCAGCGCGGGGAAGACATCGGGTAAGGATTCTAGCTCTAATACCTGTCTAGATTTATTTGATTAAAGACCAGCAATCTTTGAGGTAAAGTGAGTTAATGTCATGATCAGTGATTGCTTATTTTGGATTAGACATGGGGTGAATGACCTCAATCATTATGTTAGTATGGATATGCCCTGGGAATCTGGGCTTTATGTTGTTAAAAAAGGTATAAAAATACAATTAAACTGTTGCGATTTGTAATCTAAACTGTCGCTATTTAAATTTACTAACTGTTAAGTTCACATAGGTCTGATATTTTCTGAGAGCTGAGATGTCAGTTGTACATTCGCGACAATTATTTTAGATAATTATCTGACTCAACCTAAATAACTCAATATAGAGTTCAAAGAAGAATCTGCTTGAAAGAATAAACAAATGTTTCTTTTTGCAGTCGAGTGGAGGTGTCCCGTGCTCAGCCAACGTTCACACACATGGCGCTGACGGCGCTCGTGGCACGTGGCCTGTGCAAGTTCGTGGTCTCGCAGAACTGCGACGGGCTGCACATCCGCTCCGGCCTGCCGCGCCGCTCGCTCGCCGAGCTGCACGGCGACATGTTCGCCGAGCGGTGCGCCGCGCCGCGCTGCCGGGCGGTGCTGCTGCGCGCCTTCGACACCACGCAGGTGAGGCATACCGTGATAGGCTAAGTTCAGAACACCGCGCGGTGACGCGTGCTGCAGCGCGATAGTGCTGTTCAGATGATGGCGGCTTACACGCGGCAGGCTAGCGTCAACATTAAGTAAGAATGGACTTGGAGGAGGCAATTTGCTTGTGATTATTCCTCCATTTTTCATAGCTCCGTGTGTCTGTCACGCATCCAACCGCGCGGGTCAA
Source organism: Grapholita molesta (assembly GCA_022674325.2). Taxonomy (NCBI): domain Eukaryota; kingdom Metazoa; phylum Arthropoda; class Insecta; order Lepidoptera; family Tortricidae; genus Grapholita; species Grapholita molesta. The sequence continues at coordinate 3,432,367 of CP053127.2, forward strand.
CTGAACAGGTCGTGACAGGACTGTAGTTCTTATCCCACGCGGCGCCGCAGGAGACAAGAACTTGCTCGCGGTGCACGGCGGTGCGCGCGGTCCTACACGGCAATGTACACAGCAACATAGATTTATAACGATCTTGAACCGCGCGCTGAGCAAACCGCACAGCACCGCGCATTCATCTGAACATAGCCTTAATGTTTACATTGTTAACTAAAGGATTTGAAGATATTAATAACGGAATATTTATACATTTTGTACGGTATTGTTCGCAGCGCACTCGCCGCTACGCTCACGGCACGCGGCGCACGTGTCCGCTGCCGCGCTGCGGCCGGCCGCTGCGGGACACCATCGTGCACTTCGGCGAGCGAGCGCGCGCCGCCTGGCCGCTCAACTGGGCGGGCGCGCTGCGGCACGCCGCCGCCGCCGACGTCATCCTGTGTCTCGGCTCCAGCCTCAAGGTACTGTAGCACTGCGGCCGCCGCTGCGGGACACCATCGTGCACTTCGGCGAGCGAGCGCGCGCCGCCTGGCCGCTCAACTGGGCGGGCGCGCTGCGGCACGCCGCCGCCGCCGACGTCATCCTGTGTCTCGGCTCCAGCCTCAAGGTACTGTAGCACTGCGGCCGCCGCTGCGGGACACCATCGTGCACTTCGGCGAGCGAGCGCGCGCCGCCTGGCCGCTCAACTGGGCGGGCGCGCTGCGGCACGCCGCCGCCGCCGACGTCATCCTGTGTCTCGGCTCCAGCCTCAAGGTACTGTAGCACTGCGGCCGCCGCTGCGGGACACCATCGTGCACTTCGGCGAGCGAGCGCGCGCCGCCTGGCCGCTCAACTGGGCGGGCGCGCTGCGGCACGCCGCCGCCGCCGACGTCATCCTGTGTCTCGGCTCCAGCCTCAAGGTACTGTAGCACTGCGGCCGCCGCTGCGGGACACCATCGTGCACTTCGGCGAGCGAGCGCGCGCCGCCTGGCCGCTCAACTGGGCGGGCGCGCTGCGGCACGCCGCCGCCGCCGACGTCATCCTGTGTCTCGGCTCCAGCCTCAAGGTACTGTAGCACTGCGGCCGCCGCTGCGGGACACCATCGTGCACTTCGGCGAGCGAGCGCGCGCCGCCTGGCCGCTCAACTGGGCGGGCGCGCTGCGGCACGCCGCCGCCGCCGACGTCATCCTGTGTCTCGGCTCCAGCCTCAAGGTACTGTAGCACTGCGGCCGCCGCTGCGGGACACCATCGTGCACTTCGGCGAGCGAGCGCGCGCCGCCTGGCCGCTCAACTGGGCGGGCGCGCTGCGGCACGCCGCCGCCGCCGACGTCATCCTGTGTCTCGGCTCCAGCCTCAAGGTACTGTAGCACTGCGGCCGCCGCTGCGGGACACCATCGTGCACTTCGGCGAGCGAGCGCGCGCCGCCTGGCCGCTCAACTGGGCGGGCGCGCTGCGGCACGCCGCCGCCGCCGACGTCATCCTGTGTCTCGGCTCCAGCCTCAAGGTACTGTAGCACTGCGGCCGCCGCTGCGGGACACCATCGTGCACTTCGGCGAGCGAGCGCGCGCCGCCTGGCCGCTCAACTGGGCGGGCGCGCTGCGGCACGCCGCCGCCGCCGACGTCATCCTGTGTCTCGGCTCCAGCCTCAAGGTACTGTAGCACTGCGGCCGCCGCTGCGGGACACCATCGTGCACTTCGGCGAGCGAGCGCGCGCCGCCTGGCCGCTCAACTGGGCGGGCGCGCTGCGGCACGCCGCCGCCGCCGACGTCATCCTGTGTCTCGGCTCCAGCCTCAAGGTACTGTAGCACTGCGGCCGCCGCTGCGGGACACCATCGTGCACTTCGGCGAGCGAGCGCGCGCCGCCTGGCCGCTCAACTGGGCGGGCGCGCTGCGGCACGCCGCCGCCGCCGACGTCATCCTGTGTCTCGGCTCCAGCCTCAAGGTACTGTAGCACTGCGGCCGCCGCTGCGGGACACCATCGTGCACTTCGGCGAGCGAGCGCGCGCCGCCTGGCCGCTCAACTGGGCGGGCGCGCTGCGGCACGCCGCCGCCGCCGACGTCATCCTGTGTCTCGGCTCCAGCCTCAAGGTACTGTAGCACTGCGGCCGCCGCTGCGGGACACCATCGTGCACTTCGGCGAGCGAGCGCGCGCCGCCTGGCCGCTCAACTGGGCGGGCGCGCTGCGGCACGCCGCCGCCGCCGACGTCATCCTGTGTCTCGGCTCCAGCCTCAAGGTACTGTAGCACTGCGGCCGCCGCTGCGGGACACCATCGTGCACTTCGGCGAGCGAGCGCGCGCCGCCTGGCCGCTCAACTGGGCGGGCGCGCTGCGGCACGCCGCCGCCGCCGACGTCATCCTGTGTCTCGGCTCCAGCCTCAAGGTACTGTAGCACTGCGGCCGCCGCTGCGGGACACCATCGTGCACTTCGGCGAGCGAGCGCGCGCCGCCTGGCCGCTCAACTGGGCGGGCGCGCTGCGGCACGCCGCCGCCGCCGACGTCATCCTGTGTCTCGGCTCCAGCCTCAAGGTACTGTAGCACTGCGGCCGCCGCTGCGGGACACCATCGTGCACTTCGGCGAGCGAGCGCGCGCCGCCTGGCCGCTCAACTGGGCGGGCGCGCTGCGGCACGCCGCCGCCGCCGACGTCATCCTGTGTCTCGGCTCCAGCCTCAAGGTACTGTAGCACTGCGGCCGCCGCTGCGGGACACCATCGTGCACTTCGGCGAGCGAGCGCGCGCCGCCTGGCCGCTCAACTGGGCGGGCGCGCTGCGGCACGCCGCCGCCGCCGACGTCATCCTGTGTCTCGGCTCCAGCCTCAAGGTACTGTAGCACTGCGGCCGCCGCTGCGGGACACCATCGTGCACTTCGGCGAGCGAGCGCGCGCCGCCTGGCCGCTCAACTGGGCGGGCGCGCTGCGGCACGCCGCCGCCGCCGACGTCATCCTGTGTCTCGGCTCCAGCCTCAAGGTACTGTAGCACTGCGGCCGCCGCTGCGGGACACCATCGTGCACTTCGGCGAGCGAGCGCGCGCCGCCTGGCCGCTCAACTGGGCGGGCGCGCTGCGGCACGCCGCCGCCGCCGACGTCATCCTGTGTCTCGGCTCCAGCCTCAAGGTACTGTAGCACTGCGGCCGCCGCTGCGGGACACCATCGTGCACTTCGGCGAGCGAGCGCGCGCCGCCTGGCCGCTCAACTGGGCGGGCGCGCTGCGGCACGCCGCCGCCGCCGACGTCATCCTGTGTCTCGGCTCCAGCCTCAAGGTACTGTAGCACTGCGGCCGCCGCTGCGGGACACCATCGTGCACTTCGGCGAGCGAGCGCGCGCCGCCTGGCCGCTCAACTGGGCGGGCGCGCTGCGGCACGCCGCCGCCGCCGACGTCATCCTGTGTCTCGGCTCCAGCCTCAAGGTACTGTAGCACTGCGGCCGCCGCTGCGGGACACCATCGTGCACTTCGGCGAGCGAGCGCGCGCCGCCTGGCCGCTCAACTGGGCGGGCGCGCTGCGGCACGCCGCCGCCGCCGACGTCATCCTGTGTCTCGGCTCCAGCCTCAAGGTACTGTAGCACTGCGGCCGCCGCTGCGGGACACCATCGTGCACTGTTGGAAACGATTATATTCCGTTGCTAAAGTTTAAGATTGCAAATGATGGCAAAAGCGCTAGCGGCATCTATAACATCTGACAGCAGTAGGTCTCATTTCTATACTGATTCTACAAAGATGTCTCGCTGTCAAAATAATTCAACACGTGCTTATAGATGGCGCTGCGCTACCATAGTCCCATATGCAGACAAAAAAACAACACGACTTTGTATAGACATTGTCAATCCATTATTTCTATAATATGATACTGGCTATGATATTGTATGATATTGTACAGTCAGCAGCAAAAGTGTCTAAGCGGGTGAAGTGTTCAAAATAACCTACACGCGCTCTTATTCTCTCGACAGTAGAGATGAGATTAACCTCATTTTGAACACCTCAACTGCTTATCCACTTCGCTTCTGACTACTTACAGCATAAGTCTTATAGAGCTTCTTCAAGAAGATTATTATGCAAGCGGGCTGTATCAGCTAATTTTATGATATATGTCATAAAATATGAAGGAATATATGTGCGCAGGTGCTCCGCCGCTACCCGCGGCTGTGGTGCATGGCGCGGCCTGCGCGCGCGCGGCCGCGGCTGTACATCGTCAACCTGCAGTGGACGCCCAAGGACGCCACCGCGCAGCTCAAGGTAAACAGTAGCCGGTTACTGGACGGTGGCCAGTTGTCAACCAAGTATATATTATATCGTTGGCAGAGTGCTCACAACAGAAGCTATTAAGAGTTATCTTAACAAGCGATATAAATATCATTTGTTAAGACAGCTTTTAACAGAAGCCTTCTCGAGCTTACCACGGGGCTCAGTCAACTAGTATAAAGAAGTGTTTTTTTTATGACAAAGGTTGCAAACGAGCAGACGGATTGCCTGATGGTAAGCAATTACCGTCGCCCATGGGCGACGCCCTTCTTTAAGGAGGACGTACTTCCCCAGTAGGGCTGTTTCCGAGTCAAGCGTGCTGGTGCTTTGCTGTGCCCTACCTCTCATTGTTGGACGTAGTTTAAGGACATACCCGGGTTCAAATGTCCAGGTCTCCTGTAATGTTAATGAACATTCCAGATCAACGCGCGCTGCGACGCCGTGATGCGCGAGCTGGCGCGGCGCCTGCGCCTGCGCGTGCCGCGGTACCGCGCGCGCCGCGACCCGCTGCTGGCGCACGCCACGCCGCTGGCGCCCGCCGAGCTGCACACGTGCTCGCGGCCCGCGCTGCCGCCGCCCGCCTCCGACTCCAGCTCCACCGACTCGTCGCCCGACTTCGACTCCTCGTCCGCCTCCGACTCCGACGACGCGCTGCCGCTCAGGAGGCTCCAGGAGCGCCTGCGGGGCCCGCAGCGCCGGCTCAACGGACCCAAGATTGACGGGCGCCGAACCCCGCAGGGCGGGGTCAACGGACCCAAGTTTGATGGGCCGCGAGCCCCGCAATGCGGGGTCAACGGGCCCAAGTTTGACGGGCCGCGAGCCCCGCAATGCGGGGTCAACGGGACTAATTTCGATGAGCTCCGACCTCTGAAAAGCGAAATCGGTGGACCTAAATTTGAGGTACACCGAGCCCCGCAGTGCGGGCCGAACGGTCCTCGGTACCCGCAGGTGCTTCGACCGCAGCACCCCGCGCGTCTTAACGGTCCGCCCGTCGAGCGGATGCGTAGACTATTTCCCACGCGGCGGGAGCCACAGTGCCCGGCGGAGAGTGATTTTGAACCGGCGTGCCCGGGAGACCTTCAAAATAGGCCGCGATGTCCCGAGGAGAGACTGCGTAGCCCGCAGAGCCCGACAGAAGACCAGCAATACGCATCAGACTGTCCAAAGTGCCCGGTGGATTGCTTACAAGGTCTGGATTTTCTAGAGCCTGAAGAGAAGAAGCCCAAGTTGGAAAATGGCATCTGTGGGGTCAAGGAGGAATTAAAATCTTTTGAGGTGAGTGGCAGTTTTAAGCCTTAACAACAGGGTATTTTTAATTCAGATTTTTTATTTCACATACAAATATGTTCATACTTGTAGATATACAATTAGACCTATAGTTCCATGAGATATAAAATACTGATAATTATAACACGTAGAAACGGTTTGTTCGACACTACCTATAAATAGGAATATACACAGAAATAACAATTGGAAACAGTAAAGTACCTAAGTACCTATCGATTATGCTTCCAAACATACATACATTGCATAAGACTAAGTACTTAGTTACAAACGGACTCACGTGTAATTATATCGCACTAGGCGACATGTTTAGATATAAGCTCTGGTACCCATTTTCAAGCAGAGTCAGGACACACCGCTCGCGTTGAGGGTGTATCGCTCACTGTTGTCCGCTGCCTTACACGACGTTCCGTACGCCGCGCTCGCTGAGAAATTGGTTGCACTTTTTGTTAAATTGGTTGCATCGTTACACTTGTCTGTGATGTATTATTATTTATTATCGAAACCAGTAACGATAACCACACCAAACCAATTGTGTCCACTTCTCTGTCAAAACCCGAACTATATTACTGAAATCAGTGTTTTACTGAAATCAGTGTCCGATAGATGTCGCTGTGGGTGGGACGCTCATACCCTACATGGCGGTTTTAAGGTTATTTCTGATTTAATGGGGTCGGAGCATTCATGCCCATACATCAGGTTGAAACTGACTGACTGCCTTGAAATTACGCTGGCTTGTTATCACTTCATGTTACAACCCCGCACTACTTGTGGTGGGACTGAAATAGACAACATTGTTTTTGTAGTATGTAACTTATAATTATAATAATTATAATTTACCGAGAGACAGCGAGAAGATGTCTAGATTTATAAAGTTAATATTATTTTTATATTAAGCAGAAACGTCTGCTAGCATATCAAAGATATTTAAGTCGAAAGAAAAATAGAAAAATTTTTTGACTCGCAGCGGGACTCGAACCCACAACCACTGGATCACTAGCCCAGTGCACTACCAGTTGTGCTATACGAGCGCCGCTTAAACGTGTCAAATTTTTCTATCTTATCCTTCTTGGTATATACGTCATTACGGGTGACGTGTAGCGACATCTACCGAAGAGTATTGACCCTTTTTACGGCATCGATGTCTCAAATTTAGATTGAGAATTCATCGATAACAATGTGCTACCCCTTTCTAAAATTATTTTTATATTAAGCAGAAACGTCTGCTAGCATATCAAAGATATTTAAGTCGAAAGAAAAATAGAAAAATTTGACTCGCAGCGGGACTCGAACCCACAACCACTGGATCACTAGCCCAGTGCACTACCAGTTGTGCTATACGAGCGCCGCTTAAACGTGTCAAATTTTTCTATCTTATCCTTCTTGGTATATACGTCATTACGGGTGACGTGTAGCGACATCTACCGAAGAGTATTGACCCTTTTTACGGCATCGATGTCTCAAATTTAGATTGAGAATTCATCGATAACAATGTGCTACCCTTTCTAAAATTATTTTTATATTAAGCAAAAACGTCTGCTAGCATATCAAAGATATATAAATAGAAAGAAAATAGAAAAATTTGACTCGCAGCGGGACTCGAACCCACAACCACTGGATCACTAGCCCAGTGCACTACCAGTTGTGCTATACGAGCGCCGCTTAAACGTGTCAAATTTTTCTATCTTATCCTTCTTGGTATATACGTCATTACGGGTGACGTGTAGCGACATCTACCGAAGAGTATTGACCCTTTTTACGGCATCGATGTCTCAAATTTAGATTGAGAATTCATCGATAACAATGTGCTACCCCTTTCTAAAATTATTTTTATATTAAGCAGAAACGTCTGCTAGCATATCAAAGATATTTAAGTCGAAAGAAAAATAGAAAAATTTGACTCGCAGCGGGACTCGAACCCACAACCACTGGATCACTAGCCCAGTGCACTACCAGTTGTGCTATACGAGCGCCGCTTAAACGTGTCAAATTTTTCTATCTTATCCTTCTTGGTATATACGTCATTACGGGTGACGTGTAGCGACATCTACCGAAGAGTATTGACCCTTTTTTACGGCATCGATGTCTCAAATTTAGATTGAGAATTCATCGATAACAATGTGCTACCCTTTCTAAAATTATTTTTATATTAAGCAGAAACGTCTGCTAGCATATCAAAGATATTTAAGTCGAAAGAAAAATAGAAAAATTTGACTCGCAGCGGGACTCGAACCCACAACCACTGGATCACTAGCCCAGTGCACTACCAGTTGTGCTATACGAGCGCCGCTTAAACGTGTCAAATTTTTCTATCTTATCCTTCTTGGTATATACGTCATTACGGGTGACGTGTAGCGACATCTACCGAAGAGTATTGACCCTTTTTTACGGCATCTGTTATTTATATGGGAAACGCAAACGCGTTCGTGACGTAAAGTTACGTTAAAAACTTACACTCAGGGCTCTGGTAATGGGTAAAATAAATAAAAAACCTTATTTATTGGTTGCCCAGAAACGAAATAAGGAACTAACCAAAACATTTTCAAAGAAATACGGCTGTAGCATTTTTAGGTATATATACTTTCGTGGGAATCAGAGATGTTTAAAGAACCAACGTTTAATATAATTCCTATTTATTTAACATAAAAGTAATAAATCAAGTAAGTATAGGTACAAACACTTCTCAAGTGTAGTGACAAGTTGACAACCCTGTTCCGACACTCATAGTTCTGTCATAAAATTATACATGAAATGGCGGCGCTACCGCGAACAACGATATTCGTAAATTTCGGACGATTGTCTCTGTCTTAAGCCTTAATTGGAGTAAAAGAGAAATGCTCGACATATACGAACTTCGATGTTCGTGGTACCGGGCCTAAAGTGATGAAGTATGTCTTGTCATTCAATAGAGATTTTGACAGCCATATCTTAAGGAATAAGGGATAATTCCTCAGACCAATAAATAAAACATAGACGGAGAATATTTTAACCGAAACTTGCTATAACAATGCTATGCTGCTTTAGAAAATATATTTCCCTATAAGAAAAAAGGAGAAAGTAATATATTTTGTCAATTTCGTCCATTTTTAAGCGTAATCATCTAAGTGTCAATCAGAAGGAAAAAGGGCTGGGCATCGCATGTTTTTATCGATATCGAGAAAGCTATTATCGACTAACGTTTTGTTAATAAAATGTTAGTACATAATTACACTGGGATTTAAGTTTTTTTTAACATAACATATTTAATTGTAAAAAAAAAATATTACGTATCATATTTTTTATTGCAGAACAAGTTACAGTTCAATAAATATAAATGAAAGAGCGAAAACTAAGTAGGTTTACAAAGACACATAAAAACAACCTCAACAAGTTTCTACCAATAAAACTTGTGTGAACAAAATGCCCTGAGCACACTTTCCAAGACTTTTTGTGCTGCTCCTTGCTCCGACCGGTGGCGGCAAACCATTTCAATCGGATTTCTTCATTCTTAGGAAAACTGAAAATAAAAGAAACAAAATTAAACTAAAATATTGACAATATTACGGAAATACCCCTAAAATATTTTCTTTGCCATCCACCCATCACAGAAAAGTAGGTACATCATCACCATATTCACGTCATGAACATGCCGCTGTAAGCAAAAAGGGCGTAATTGCAAATTTCTCGAAATTGATTCGAGATCAGCAAAACTGGCTGATCTCGGATCAATTATTAACAAAATATCTAAAATAAATGCAATTACGCCGTTTTTGCTTACGGCAGCAGTTTATACGAACTATCGATATATTTTTTCACATCACTTATAACCTCAATTTAGGTTATTATCAATTAGGATATTTGTGAAGAAACATGGTCTTAAACAAACAAATATTCATATTAATATCGAGAAAAAGGTATTTAAAATGTACTTACAATCAAACAATTACAAATCATGAAGATTTACTTCCAAAAACACAATATTTTGTACTCACCGTAGAAGCTGATATTTTCACACGTATTTTCTTTATTCTGGGGACGAGATCGACACCCACGAACTATGCATGCCATTGTGCATGCTTTTCAGATAACACTGACGCGGAATTACTTATTTTCACCTCAAAAACACTTTAAAATTCTTTAACTTTTCGGGCTTACTCACTCGAATGTTTTCATCAAAACATAACCCGGCAAATTGAGAATGACTCATAGTGCTGCCACGACTAATGGTTAATTCGTATATTTTATTTGGTCGCCTGGACAGTCTACACAGTCTACAAAATGACAATGAAAGTAGCTTCAGTGTGAAGTTAGCTGAAATTTGTATATTTTTATTTATTGGTCTTAGGATAATTCATTAACAATTTGTAAGAAACTATCGCCTTAACGACTTTAGTGCTGGAATAATATAAAGTACCTATTTTGCTCGCAAAAAAAGCGTAAGATGTATGAAATCCTGCGGCGCTTCCATCTTTCTCGAGCGAAAGCAAAGACCATTTTACCAAAAACGCGTAAGATGTATGCAATCCTGTGGCGCTTACTGTTTTTTCGAGTTGATAAAGTTTGTATTGGAGAGATACCTCCGATTTTTAGTATATTACTTCATTTTTTTTCATACTTTTTTACCGTTTAAACCTTTCCTGAGCTACTACAAATATTTCGAGACCAAAATTAGCCAAATCGGTAAAGCCGTTCTCAAGTTATAGCGTGACCAAGAGAAATAGGGGTTCATTTTTAACCGAATTCAAAAAAAGGAGGAGGTTATCAATTCGGTTGGCATATTGTTTTTTTTTTTTATGTGTGTTACTTCAGAACTCCGTCATTTATGGACCTATTTCAAAATTTTTTTTGTTGCTTGAAAGCATCTACTTCAAGGTTGGTCCCATTGTTACCAGAATTCAGATCTGATGATAGGATCCATGAGGAATTAAGAGAACTCTTCAAAATTTATAGGTACATGTATAACGATTTTAGTATATTCGGTGACAAGTCAAGCATTTGTATTTAGAAAATAGTATTTTGTGAAGAAGAACTGATGAAGAAGACCATAGGTGGTCATACGAAACTCCTTGTGTTTCATGGGTGGCGCTGAGATATTTCAATTGAAATACTAAAGCGACTATGACAAGGCCAACTTAAATATTTCTGACGAAATGTTACCATTAACCTGATCTGGTGGTTGAACCCGGGAGGCAGGCAACGGAACACAGAGATAAAAATGTGTAGGGTGGCCGTGTTTGGACTTAATGGACTTGTTATGAGATGCAGTCTTATAACCTTGACTAATGTTTTAACTGACTTTAAAAAAGGAGGAGATTATCATTTCGATTGTATGTTCATTTTTTGCGTGTTACCTTAAAACTACATCATTTATGAACGAATTTGGTAATGTTTTTCGTAGTTTGACTGCATATAATAATGTTGTTACCAGAATCTAGTATGATGATTGTAGCCGGATAGCCGGCAACGGAACTCCATGATAAAAAAGTGTAGCGGGTCCTGTTAAGGCTTAATGTAGTCGTCATGAAATGAATTTTGGTAACCATGCATGTATTTTTAACCAACTTTAAAAAGGAGGAGGTTCTTAATTCGGTTGCATGTTCTTTTTAGTGTATTATCCCCGAACTTTGTCATTCGGGACACTTAAAAAATGCAATAAAAACGTATAAATAATTAAGTTTTTCGGCGACAGTTCAAGCATTTATGTTCAGAAAATACCACCTTCTGGCAATGGAACCGAGTGATATAAAAAAGTAAGTTAGCCGTTTTTGTGCTTAATGGAGTTGCCATGTGATGCACTCTGGTAACAACTTTCTTATCATCATCATCATAACCATAATCACCATCATAATAACCAAAAGACGGCCACAGCTGAACATAGATTCCCCCTAAAGTGACCCACAATGACCGATTTTGCGCCATTCTTCGCATACCTGACCTCGTTGGTACACTGGCCGCTACAGTAACTAGGGTATAGTGGGCCCCTGGGAACTCGAGGCTACGGTTTTCGTGTGCCTTGCATGGGGGTAAATGCCATCGCCACGCTTGGCGAGCGGGTTAGCGATCGTAGTGTTCCGCCACATTCCAGATCGCAGTATTGCCTGTGTCTGGCTTGCATTACTTATGTGCCACGATAAGTATCAGATGACGATTTCGAGTCTCATCATCTCCGTTAAGTGAAGGATCTGTAGTCAAGTGTTCGGTTTGACAGTTTATTAGCGTCTAAATCGGTCCTAAGCTTCGAACACGACTCAATTAGACATACATTTTGTCTCTTGGCAACGTTTATATGTATTCCTTTTATTATAATATTTCCTCGTTTCGCAGAAAAGACACTGTCTGCCAATATTCGTTTAATAAAAATCAGTGACAAAATGAGAAACTAAAAGGCTAAAAATAAATAAACTTTTAACAAAAAATAAACCCGACTTCAAATATGTACTAAAAAGCAACAAATAATTGTTTTCTTTATCACTTGATAAGTACTTTTGGACTATTAATAACAAATCAATTTCTTAGGACAATTATATACAATTATTTTTGGTTTTGGAGGTGCCAGCCACTTTTTTCGTTTCCGAAGCCGTCGGCAGTCGTGAATAAATTGATATCTGAAGCGCTACCGCGAAAAACGAAATTCGTAAATTTCGTGCATCTCTCTATTTTACCCCTATTAAGACCTCATGAGAGTGACGGAGACAATCGTTTGAAATTAACGAATATTGTTTTTGGCGGTAGCGCCTCAGTTTCAATATTTCACTTTCCTCTCGGTGCACTCTGCACTATAATTCGTCGCTACCTTGAAAAAAAATCTCCTAAGTCATTCTGGCAATCAAAAAAGAAATGAAGTAACTATGTGTGGGATGAGTACAGAGTTACTGGGTTTCAACTTACAGTCTGTGTCAGATACAAGAGTTTTTCAAAGTAGTGACGATATATATGTATTATATATTTTCTTAGTCCATTTGTCAACAAATCAAAATCAAAACAGCTGACCTGCACGTACAGCGGCATAAAAAACCTAAGTTTAAATTGTATGTTGAGTAGCGTGGCTGGCACCGACTCCAAAACCAAAAATAATTGTATATAATTGTCCTAAGAAATTGATTTGTTATTAATAGTCCAAAAGTACTTATCAAGTGATAAAGAAAACAATTATTTGTTGCTTTTTAGTACATATTTGAAGTCGGGTTTATTTTTTGTTAAAAGTTTATTTATTATATATATACCTAGATAGATAGATTACAGATATAGTGAGAAATTATTTTCCTTCAGAAAAACTCGTACCGCGATCAAAATAAGACGGCATCCGTACTATCAATTAATGATTGTATTATATGCATGACATGTTCATATCCATTAATATGAAACTTTATTGTTTAATGCCAAATATAATTTTTCAGTTTGACGTATAATACTAAACAATAAAGTTCCATATTAATGGATATGAAAATGTCACTTATTTAATACGATCATTCTTGGCAGCTCGGAGGTGATCGTATTCCGATAAAGATCCGAGTCTTCCCGAAAGAAAATAATCTCTATAGTAACCATTTAGTAGTAATGTTTAATTGACATCTTATCTTTCAATTGCAATGAATACCGGTATTTAATACAGGTATTTAATATCGTAAATAGTCTAGCCATAGAGGTATGCATAAAAGCGAAATGACAACAATACCTTTAATTAGAATACAGGTATTCTTTTATTATCGGTAATAGTCTGTCAAATATATACAGGTATTTAATAAAACCGGTTTTACAATCCCTGGTTGCGGTAATTAATACAGAATTTTTGTTACAAAGAATGTCTTGTAAAGCAAAACTATAGTGACTTGTTACATTTTGGGCTACAAAATCCAGAATATCTTTGTCCTTTACTGGCGCTCGCGGATGCGTTCTCCAGTCATTATTCCTCCTAGGTCCACTAACCGTAGCGTAGAAGCGTATCGTATCATAACGCCGTATCATAATTAGTATGGGCGCTCACGTTTGTGGAAGTAAATGATGCTGGACGAAATTTTGATTTAGTTTCCCGTATCCACGACAGGTGTCCCTCGCGGACGGGCCGGCGCGCATCCTGCTGCGCGCGGCGCACGCGGCCGAGCCCAAGGAGCAGGAGGACGAGGGCGGCGGCGCGGGCTGGGCCGAGCGCGCCGCCGCCGCCTTCATCGCGCGCGCCGTGCTGGTGTGCCGCGCGCAGCTGTACCCCGGCCTGCACAGCATGCTGGCGCCCGCGCCGCTGTACCCCGGCCTGCACAGCATGCTGGCGCCCGCGCCGCCGCCGCCCGGCGCCTGCGCCTGGTGCGCGCGCCGCCACGGCGCCCGGCGCTGCCTGTGGTACCCGGCGCGCGAGCCGGCGCCGCCCGGCCGCGTGTGGCGGCGCGTGCGCGGCCGGCGCTACCTGTGCACGTGCTGCCCGCGCCCGGCGGCCGACGCCGCGCCCAGCGACGACGAGGCCGGCGAGGGCGGCTGGTACGGCAAGGGCTACCGCAAGGGCCGCAAGAAGCGCCGGTAGCCCGGGCCGGGCGCCGAGGCGCCTGCCCGCTGCTGATGGGACTCTGTGAACTGTGTTGTGGTGAAATTGATGACGCGTAGTGTTCACGCGGGCCCGGGGCGAGGGCATAAATATGTAACTCGATTAGGGATGTGCCGTTCCCTGTAAATTCCCAATTACTATGGGAAAATTTACCATACCTCATAGTAATATTGGAAATTTAACGGGAACGGCACATCTCTAAACTCGATCAACTCATTGTCATGGTCACTCAAACCAATTTAATACATCTAAAGACGTACATAAAATAACTAAATTAAACGGTACTTAACCGATTCAGTGCGGATAGCCCGACAGGCGAGTCTTCAATGTTTTTTTCATCACACTTGCTCGTCAATGGCGTTGTTACTTGCGAGAGTACAGAGCAGTTATAGCCGATTTAGCTCACACGGGCTGTTAAGTTTAGTTTTAAAAATATATAGAACTCATACTTCACTTCGGACTGAGGATGTTTCCAAACAGCCAAGGTGTATTTCATATCTTCAAAAGTTTGCTACAACCAACTTTTAATATGTATAAAACATATCTTTATATTCTATTTGACTGCAATTTAATGTTTAGTATTTATTAAAAATAATTGTTTTATATTTGATTTTGATAATTGATACTATTTGGCAGGATGATCTGTCAAATTCGAAAACAAAACTCAGTTGTTAACATTATCTGTGGAAGACATTGAAAAAAGTTGACATTGTTGACAATATTTTTTAGTGGATGCGGTCTGATTGTAGTTTTCAAAGTGTATTTTGATTTTAAGCCTACATAAGTACTAACTAATATTTTACCAAAGAATTTATTTTATTTCCTCGCAAATGTGATGAAAAACATTGTATGTACCACGGGTGGTAAGTGTATAACAAACTTGAGTCATTAAAAGCCCTCCGACTTCGTCGTCGGGCTTCTAATAGACTCGCGTTTACTATACCTTACTTACCATCCTCGTTGCACAATGTACTATAACGTGTGGCGTATGACACGAGGGGAGTGTCATCACATTCTATGGCGTAAGGGACGCCTGCCGTGTCGTGGAATAATTGTTCGCCGCCACAGACAAAAGTTTTTGAAAATCGAAGAAGCAACGAATCGGTTAATCACGTTAAAAAACAAAGACATTGTTAGTTATATTCTTGTCAATGGTCAATTTACGACCGCGAAGCTAGAAACGGCGGCAAAAATTTGGGTAACAATACCTTTAATTTTAAGGCAAATAGATCGCGATTAATTTTGTTAATATGTGTGAAAATCATGAGATAAAATCAATATATATTATTGTGGTAATCGTATCTCCCTTTCATAATGGGTACCTACCAAACGTATTCATAGAACGCGGTGCCAAATTTCTTTTAACAAACCATACCACTATTCTCCCCACAACGGACAGAATGTAACATTTTGTCGTCTATCGCGCTATCTGTCACTTTTGCCCTCACATACTTGTGACAGCGTGTGAGCGTGACTAATGATAAAAACCCGGCCATATAATTATAGCTGGCTGATATGACGGAATGACAACGGATAATAGTTGATTAATCTATGTACACTTTCACCTTCTATAGTGTAAGTATGTACATACTTATGCCCTTGACTGTACAGCAAGTTCAAAGATATTGTGATATAAAATATGTATGCTACGTGCACCCTATTGCCATAATGACCGTGTATACATATTTTGGCATTTCAGACGTATCGGTATCTTTGACCTACACTTACCCCGCGTGAGATACTCAAACTTTGCTATATAACTTTATATGTTACAGAAGAAGTGTAAAATCTTTTATGCTGACTGTACTGCCATTGATGAACAAACTAACTTTAGTTACAAACGATCAAATGTCGGATGTGTGTTGGAATGATTGAACTTAAATTAACTGATACTTAAATTAAACTATTGAACTAATGTTAAAATTATAATCTTAATTAATGAATTTGAACTGAATTTTGTATAAGTAAGGATATTTCTTAGAACATGCATGGACAAATTGTGTCGAAAGTTTTAATACATGAATTAAAAATTAAGTGAAAATCGGCTTTTAATTTACTTTAGTCTTTCCTAAATAATATGAATAATAATTAATAACAGGAATTATTCAAAGTATAAACATTTAATATTTTGTAAACATAATTATTAATTCGTAATTCGTTTCGGTATACCTATGCAGCAAAATACTTTTTGATGACTCGATAAATAAATACCAGTGACACGTACTTGTGTCTACAAAAATCTTCTCCCATGTGTCTGTCTCTTTTTCCTATGTCTATCACGTAAATGTCATCAAAAAAATTTACCGGTTAATGCCGGCGACACAACAGTTGTGTTAAAAAAAAAAGAATCGTAAGTAAATAAGACAGCTTTAAGGACTTATGACAGCGGCAAAGGAATAAACATTTCGTATAATGACAGTGACACGGTTTGAGTGTTCGAGATATTTTTTAGTAAAACAGTACAGTCGCCATCAGATGTATCGGAGCTGTGGAGGTTGTCACAAATATCGGAACAACGCCTCTATTGCCAAGGCGATAAAGTGCATCTTCAGATATTTGTGACCACTTCCACTGCTCCGATATATCTGATGGCGACTGTACAGGGGCGAACGTGTTAAGATAATATGTTTATTAGTTTCTTTATGACGATACTATAAGGGTTCCGTTTTAGCCATTTTGGTCAAGAAACCACTCAACATGTGATAGCACACTAACACCCCTAGCGGCAAATCGACTCCAATAGTCCAATGGGTTCCCGGCAACTCAACACTCGTTAATTTATTGTTTATCTATTGTCTCCATTGTAAAACAGCCTATGTCCAGTATAAACTGTATGATGTTTTTACTTTTTTCCACATTGCCACAGTGTTAGGGTGTGGTTCCACCGACACGAAGTTGAGCGGAACTTTTATTTAAAATCAACGACGGTGGCAAACAAGCACACGGCCAGCCTGATGGTAAGCATTTACAGTAGCCTATGGACGCCTGCAACTCCAGAGGATTTACATGTGCGTTGCCTACCCTTTAAGAAGCTATACAGTTTCTGATGGGATCGCGCAGCCCCCAGCATTGCCATCGCCCTTCTGGTGGCCCTTCTTATGAGGTCCAATATATTATTGTACTCCTATGTAGTTAGTTAACCGATATCTGTTAGATAGCGTCTATCTATTACACGTCATTACAACAATATTTTATTGTATTCGTTTGAAACTGAACGCAGACAAGTAATGGATTCCGTCCAATGCGTTTGGTCCATTCCTACACGTCTTCCCCACTCCGTTTTTGTTTCCATTAAAGCTAAGCTGAGGCGAGATGTGGACTTCAACCAAGGTTGGTCGATACTTTAGCTCCGCTCGCATATCTCAGTGAAGATGCACCCTTAGAGCCCGTTCACACGGCATCTAGTTTTGCCAGATCCACTAATTATCGGATCCTGTAAATCCGGACAATGTGTTCACACGGCCGCCCAGTTTTATAAGATTATCCGGTCCTGATCCGAGTTTTTGTAGGATTCTTGATCCGAACTCGTGTGAATGCAAGCATAGGAATACTGTTGCAACTAAACCGGACACGGCATTTTAACGGTCCACCGGACCGATCGCAACCAATCGCAAAATCGGAGGACACATTTTGCAGGATCCGTTTTCTTGCCGGATTCTGCAACCGTACGCTTGTGTGAACGCAAGCATTGAAATAGATACTATTGCGAGTAAATCGGATCCTTCAAAACACAGTTCCCGCATAAAATTGAGAGGTAGGGTACAGCGATGACCATCACGCTTCAGTCTGGGGCAGCCCAACCGGGGAAGTACCTCCTCCTTACAGAAGACCACAGCCATAATAGCACTGCTACCTTTCAGGTATGTAGTGTTGTGTTCCTGATGGTGAGTAAGGTTCCCAGAGCTCCAACCCCCTTTAAAGGCCGGCAACGCGCTTGTGACTCCTCTGGTGTTGCGGGTGCCCATGGGCGACGGTAATTGCTTACCATCAGGCAATCCGTCTGCTCGTTTGCCGCCTATGTCATAAAAAAAATCGGATGTCTCAGTATGAACGAGCTCTTATAGCAGCGCGTCTGTCTAAAAATACACCAAACATATGACGTACGCACACCAAGTGTAGTGTAATGCTTATACCTCGTAGTTTAAGCTACACGGAATATTGTCCGAATGCCCGCATAGACAATATATATCATAAATATTCGTAACTATACAGCAAAGTAATACAATTAGTGTATCATTACGGAAGCTGTTATCGTGCAAGTATCCGTTTTGACCAAATGCGTTATTTAGTTTCTGTCCTCACGTAAGTGTAGAGTAAGTTTGTGCCACGAGTGTGATACTGATAGATGGTGAAATATAAGGTGAGTTTACACTACTCGTATGTATTGGGACTTATTAACTATTTGTCGTTTATTCGAAAATAGGTATATCGTTTTCACGTTTCTAGAGATCTTAACTGTAGTTTAATTATTTTACAATATAACTAACCGTAATAAAGCAGTGATCGTACTGCTATAAGTTTGTAGTTTAGTCAAGAAATTCAGTTTAGATTACAGTTAAGGAATCGCAAAGCCTATTTAGTTTTTTATTCTAGTACTGTATCGCCCCAAAAATATCTAGATAGTTTTTTATTATTTGATGTGTATAAATATATATTTCGGGACAATCTAACACTAATCGATATAGTGCTTCGGTAAGCTTAGTAAGGCTTGTTTTTTAGGTACTAGACGACGATATATATAATAAATAAATACATACATATAAATACTTAAAATCACCCATATAACGATTATAAAACTATAGATAATTATTTTATTTATCTCTACAACTTTCGATAACTTAAAAAATGTGGAGAAATAAAACCAAGTTATCTAATAGCAAAATAGAAATAATAAAGACAAAAAAGACTTACACTTAGAGCCTCTGTTCATTACGGCGCCAACTAACGTGTTATGTTAACATATTGGTTTGAGCGTAGTAAATATGCAATATCCTAGCAATATTGAGACTAACTAATTATTTTCGGTGCAGCGCCATCTGTTGAATGAAAGAAATGTTTTGGCGACCCTGCCACATATGTTTCATGTATAGACACTTGTTTCTTTGGTTAGCTATCTCGCTCTTGGGTCATGTGGTGGCGCCATCACGTAGGCTGGCGAGGACGAGCGGCCATCTTGCTCGCGCTGACGGCGCTGCTGGCGTTACGCGTGCCCACGCGCAGCGAGCTAACTGCCGAGTTGCGCGCGCCGCCGCACAAGCTCGCCGAGCATCTTGCAGACTTTAACAACCTTCGGCTTCTGTATCCGTATATGTGAGTATTGTTGGCTAACACGATACTAAGCCATAGTTAGTTATTTAGTTTTAGTTTAGTTAATATTTGAATACTGGAAAATATTAGAAAGCGTAATTGATCTAACTTTTTTTTTCAATATCAATAACTTTTTTTTATTATAGGTAATTAATTACCTTATATCTACACAATATTGAACATGTATTTTTTTTTCTCTTTGCACAATAAGAAAACGTAGGTATATTGGACACATTACATTTTATTATTATTATTTTTATGTCTCTTCCGTACACGGAACAATGGTGTTCCGGACATTTGGGAGGCGTACGCGGAGCCAGATCGAGCCAACGCGCAGAGGCCCTTTCGACAATTTAATGAAATGTAAGGGGTACACTAAGCGGATGTTGCCCCTGTCCGTATCATGGGACGCGCACAGAGACAGCACCCGCCATGGTGTAAGGATTGAGTTTTAATGGAATCTAGAATGTACTAGGTTTTTGGGTGGAAATGATGGACTAGCTACTGATGGGATATTGAATAAAAAACCGGACGCCTGCCTAATATAAAGATATACAATTTTATTTCCGGCAGACGGTGACTCGCCCTATGCGAGATGGGCCCCATAAAAGACGACATTAAAGATGGCTCAAGGGCAACACCGGTGCATAGGGCTAAGGGTAGAGAGGTGTCACTGGACTTTAAACATATAGCCAACTCGCCACTTAGGTTTCCACATCTACCCTCGAGAACGCAGCTCTCGCGACCCCACTCTGGACGGCCGGTGAAGGCAAGCCAGAGGCAGGGGACCTGTCCCACCTGTCCGACAGGGCACCCCAGGGGCACTCAGGTACGTGGAGTCGCTACTCTCCAACAGCTCGCCACAAGCTGCCCTGCGTTATTATTATTATTATTATGTCTTCATCAGGCAGGCAGTTGTATAACTGCATTTTGTGTATAACGATATAAAAAAAATACCGGAAGTGGAGATCCATAACGACGTCAGGTCTAGCCTAGTAGCTGTGACCCTGCCTATAAAGCCGACGGTCCTGGGCTCAAATTCCAGGAAGGGCAGCTTACCGTAGGGCTCAGTCAAATCATTTATTATAACATTTCTATACACTATGATAACATAACAATACATTTTTATTACCTGCTTGAAAGACAAAAAAAATATCACCGCCATATTTTGTCCAGCAGCTCATCTTGGAAGCTGGAATCTCAATGGAGCAACTACACAACATGGCGCTATTCGCTGTCCTTCTCTTGCGGGTCACGTTGCTCGGGCTCCGCTGAAGTGCGCGCGCACGATGACTACGCAGACTCGCCGGCGCACAGCGGCGCAAGAGCACATATGGGACAGTTCGTTATATACACGTGCCGTACCCTACCATTGCTCTTTTGGCCTCAGTTCTGTGGTAAGTATCTACTGTATCGATTAGTTCCCGAGCCCCATACAAGAATTTAATGAAACAAGAAAAAATTGAGGACTAGGTACTCTTTGTATCATCATAACTATTATAAGTTATGACCTCCGTGTCGAGTGTTTAGATGATGGTGATATATATGTCAGGTTTTCGTACATTTCCTAAGGCAAGCGTCTACTTATTATTTAAATATATAGATAACGTCAAATATGATAGGATCTCTACTTCGTCACGATGACTTCGTTAAAATAATAATAGAGGGAAAAATAGTAGGGAGAAGAAGAAGAGGAAGACCACGAAGAACTTACATGGCGCAGTTAAAAGAAAAATTTCAAGTAGTAAGTTATAGAGAGTTGAAGGAAAAGGCAGAGAATAGACCCGAATGGAAATTACTCCACTAACAAGAGCCAAGCTCTTAAATAATTGATGATAGATAACGTCCATAACCAAAGAACAATTATTCGTGATAAACTGTGATTCTAATAAATAGACTCTTTGACTAGAGGCAAGCGGCGCTACCGCGAAAAACGATATTCGTAAATTTTTGACGATTGTCTCTGTCAGTCTCATGATGCCGTAATTGGAGTAAAAGAGAAAGATCCTCGATATAGGTATACGAACTTCAATGTTCGCTGTAAGTCAACAGCAAAAGTGGCTGAGCGGGTGAAGTGTTTAAAACCTACACGCGCTCTTATTCTCTTGATAATAGAGATGTGTTGACCTCATTGAACACCCTGAGGCCACCTTTTGTGGCCAGAAGCTTCCCTTTGAGTCGTTATTATCATCAGGCAACTAGCCGAATTTCCACCTTGAACGAGGATGGACAGTGGACATATTTGACATCACCAAGTACAAATCCACGCAGGCGTCAGACCCCTTTCGACGTCCATCTGACCCAGAAGATTCAAAGTGTACCATGTACCTATAAAATAATAATTACCGCACACGACCGTATCTTTATCGTACTTTTCATCCCTACGCGTGGGAATCGGATCGTCGATCGGGGTTGCGATCCGGAGATCGTATCTGGCTCATCAGATCTCCTTGGCGATTCGGCGTGGCAACGTTGCCAGTGTCATGGGGACTTTTGAACCGGTTACGATTCGGGGTGGCACATTTGCTTTAACTGTTATGTTTCAGTTACTTAAGTTTGACAAAGCCTGTGACTGATATTATCTCATTGTATGTGCAGGTCACGGAGCCTGTGGTTGATGTTCTTTTGTATCATTTGGACGAGGCCTGTGTTGCTCATTTATCTTTTTTTTTTATTCTTTCAACCGATCCCTTTCGTTCTAGGGATGAAATGTCCGTATGGGAGTAATGGCGTTAAAGCTACACAAAAGCCAGAAATGAGCATCAAAGTCTGACATTCGTATTTCCCGTGAAAACGCTCCTCACAAAATAATGAGAACTTATGACGTCACTTATTCCTAGCCGCGCTCTTTAAAGTATGGAAAAATAATTATATTGCTATTTGGACCGCGAAATATTGCGTTTATGTATATAGTTGCCTTACAATTTATTTTGCAGTAAACCGTGAGAATTTGATGGGTGCCACGGTTATTTGAAATTTCGCAAATAAAAAATGCTGTTCTTTTTAAAATTTGTAAACTGTTCTTTTTAAATTTTGTAAACGTGATATCTTTAAATCAAATAAATATTTATATTCAATTTTATTTTTAATTGATTATATTCATCATTGTGAACCAATTTCACTTAATTTTGTTGCAAAATGTAATAGGTGTCAACATCCCTATTATATTTTCTTCACCCCACATTAGGTTATTGACATAAGATTAGATCTTGAGCGACAAAAAAAAGATTAAAAAAAAAAGATTAGATCACTAACGTAGACCGTGGTGTTGCAGAGGAACTTGAAGTGGATTGGTTCGTTGGCGGCGGATCGGACGGCGCGCGGTACGTCGAACAAGCGCGGTTTCGCCGCGCGCTCGGGGCGGCTGTGTTGGGCTGGCTCGGGGGCGGCGGGCTAGCTGCAGCACGGGACGAGCATCTACGCGTGCTGCGGACAGCTTTTCAGTGATGACGTGAAGCGAGGACATATGAGGCGTGTGTGGCGTAAATAAATAAAAACTTTATTCAGAAATATGCCAATTTTTCGCTTACAAGTAATTGACTCATTTTCTAATTAAGTCAGTGTGGGTAAGACACTAAATACCAACAACATATTACTATCTGTATTTAAAGAATTATAGCAATATGTTGCAGTTTAGAGTGCAAAATAATTTCATACAAATTATTTGTTATTAATCGAGTGTTTTTTGATCAGCTATTTGGATGTTCTTTTATTTAATGTTTTTAAATGATAAATGATGAATACCAATAATTTTGTTTTTTTTTTTATCATCTTTCTCGCGTTGTTCCGGAGTTTTGCCACGGCTCATGGGAGCCTGCTGGGGTCCGTTTGGCAACTAATCCCAGAATTTGCCATCTGATCTACAAAGTCAAGGTAAACTAGGCCTTATTAGGATTAGTCCGGTTTTCTCACGATGTTCACCTTCACCGAAAATTGACTGGTAAATATCACATGATATTTCATTGGTACAAGTCAGGGTTTGAATCTGCGACCTCCGGATTGCAAGTCGCACTCTTACAGCTAGGCTACCAACGCTTCCCGCTAGACCAGCAGCACTTCTTTTTTTATATGTTTCAGTGTTATTATTTTCCTTGTGGTAGTGCGACAGGTTAAGACACTTTGGGACCCTCTCAATGCTCAAGATTCCACTTCAATCGTGGTTCAAAAAATTGTAATTTTGATATCTATCGTTACCTTGGGTCTATTTAGCACAAGATGAATAAGTGGATTTTAGAAAATTGAGACACCATTTGTGTCCAATTAAAATGGATTTTTTTGATTAGAAATAGCACCTATGGATTATCTCGAAAGAAATACTCGAAGTACAGCGTTTAACCTCATCAAGTATAGATCAAAAGTGGCTGGAAACTAGTAACAGCCGAGATAGATTTATTTTTCAATATGGTGACGAAAAGTCGTTAATGGTTTAATGTAAAACTACTGACGGAGCGAGGTTTATTACTATTTTTAATTAAAATACGAGTAGGGTAAGACCACCAGTGAATGAACACTTAAGAAATTTTTCACTTTTAAAAAATCATTTTTCAAAATGTATTAATAATTGTGATAATGTAATGTAATTTATTAAATCTTCATTTAATTAACAATAATATAATTTCTGTGATTTTTTGTTACTTTAATAGTTTTTGAGTTATACGAGAATTTTTCAAAATATACCCAAAACCCTAGTAAATGAACAAAAAAATCGAATGAGAATGAATGAACACAGTAAAACCCAGTGAATGAACATTGTTTAGAAATGTTTAGTCGGTATTAAAAATCATTTTTGAACATAATACACACAGTTTTTCTTCAGAAACTATTACTTATATAAAAAATGAGGTAGGTACAGTATTCTACTAATTAATTAAATTGTATTTATACCTAAATTCACTTTTGTTTTTACTGATGAGAGAAACAAAATAATAACTTTTTTGTTATTTAATCACAGATTCATCTTAATAATAAATAACAAACACTAAATTCTGTCGATACTTCTATTCAGTCTCAGAAAGTATTTTTTACAAAAAAAAAAAGTTTTTAATGATATACATTTGCGAACAAGCCACTCAATTCAGGCCATTTTGGCCCAGGATTATTTTTAGTAAACTTACTTACGCGTTTATTTGCATTAAAAAAAACACGCTATCAATAACTTCTGGGAAAACTAAGTTTTGCTTTGTTGATTATCCATTGAACCAATTTTGCTTCTTCATATTGACCTAAAGTAGAACAAATAAAATAAACAATAGCATGAATTTTATTTCCAATAACACAAAAACTTGATGAATAAAATAAAGAAAAACAAATGATTTTATCGAAGTGGAAATTACACATTGTATGAAAATACATTCGTCGTTACGTTGTTCATATATAGAATTAGTTGAAATCTAGTAAATGAACACTGCCTGATTTCCATAGTCCTACTACTGTTTCATGCCTATGTATCTACTAAATGTTTCATGCCTATGTATGAATACCTGTGTTCCAATACTGGCTGAAGGTATCAGAATCGTTTTCTGAGCAGTATTTCAAAAAACCAGCTTAATACTATTACGTTAACATTTAAATTTAGGCAAAAAAATAAATTGAGCCAACACCAGTTAATGAACACATTGTTCATTTACTGGTTTTAGAACATTTGATAAGTCAGTAATGGAACACGAAAAAATAATAACGTAATCGCAGAATAAACGACTAAAGTGTTCATTTATAAAAGGTTGTACACTTATTTCAACCAAATAACAAAAGTTTTAACTGATAAGTATCAAATAATCATTTTAAATGTTGCTCCAAACATGCACTGTTCTTACCTGGGATTTAACTTCTCCATACAAAACTTCAAAATTCGATACACGTGAATTTCAAACGCCGGTCATATTAAAACCGGTCGAAAATAAATTTACCAAGTGTTGCCATTGTATAGAAAACAAAGTTGACAATAAAAAAAAAAATACGACAAGTGGTAGAAATAGTTGTATTTCTTATTTTCATTCACTGGGGGGGGGGGGGGGTTCATTCGCTGGAGCGTTCACCCTAGGTACACATATAGCAAATTGTAAGGTTAGGTATAGTGTGCTTCTTATTTCTGCATACTTTTTGTTCATATTTATTGTCTGTCTATATTACAATGGTTATATTTCAAAAGTGCACGCATTTAAATGAGTTTCATTAGTTTTTCAATTTTGTTAAAATTGATATATTTTATTAATTGTTCTATAGCTTTTGATTTACTTAGAATTGATCTTAAAGTAAGTGGTTGGTGCATAGCAAAGCTTTATAAGTCAGTCGACTGACCTCTCAAAATGTATAGCATAAATATAGGTCTACAGTCGACAGCAGAAGTTGCTTAACAAACGAGGTGTTCAAAATGAGCTGAACACGACTATGGTTAAGAGAATAAAAGCATGTCAACATCATCGGCTCGCTTAGCAAGTTATGCTGCTGACATACTTTTTGATCTCAAGGCGTACAATATTTGATCGATTATTATATTATTGCATCGATGCTGCATCGATACAGTTTAATTGGCCAGCTTCTGCATCGCGACAGCATCGCTACTGTATCGATGCTTAAGTAGCGCAAGTGTGTAAAGGTGAACCATTTGCGACTGCGTCGATGCTGCATCGCGACAGCATCGCTGCTTAAAGTTGCAGTGTGTAAAGGGCCTTAAACATAAAGCAACGATTATTCTATTCATATTTACTAAAGACTATAGAACGGCTGTATCGCAATTTAAATTTAATTGCCATGAGTATCGACTTTTCGGCGCGGGATAAGTTATCCGCGAGAATGACCCGGACCCGGACCCGGACCCGGATATGTCCTTAAACTACGTCCGACAATGAGAGGTAGGGCACAGCGAAGTACCATCACGCTCAAGTCTGGAGAAGCCCAACTGGGGAAGTACCTCCTCCTTACAGAAGACCACAGCCATAATAGCACTGCTACCTTTCAGGTATGTAGTGTTGTGTTCCTGATGGTGAGTAAGGTTTCCAGAGCTCCAACCCCCCTTAAAGGTCGGCAACGCGCTTGTGACTCCCCTGGTGTTGCGGGTGCCCATGGGCGACGGTAATTGCTGACCATCAGGCAATCCCTCTGCTCGTTTGCCACCTTATGTCATAAAAAAAAATGACTGGTGTATCCCGCGTCGAATCGTCGATACTCATGGTAACAAAAAATTCGCGATAGAGCCGTTCGTTAAAGTTTAAAGGATCACACTATTTTTTATGTACATTAGGATCATGAGAAAATTGAGTATGGTGTAACAGTACTCATGAAGAACCTGGAAGACTGTGCTTTAGAATATGAACAATGGGGTGTGACTTTCGACAGAATGGTCCGGTTCTCGCATAACCCTGTGAAGTGGTATGAGGACGACAATTCTGTCTTTGACTGCGCGTGGGGTTGCTTCTTCCTGAGAATGAGCTGGGTGAGTTGAATGGCTCGATCAACTATTTCATGTCACTACAGGGTGAACGATGAAGTGTTACCCAATTAAAAAAGGCTACGTTTTTTATTTTGTAACAAAAAATATTTATTATTAAGGAAAAACAAACAGAAAAATATAAAAATTTATTTATTTTACCTCAATGTGGCCACCTTTTGTCTTGACAATGGCCTTCAGACGGTCAAAGAATGAGTTGCACGCTGCACGAATGTGTTCCTGTGGTATATTGTGCCAATTACGTACGATAGCTTTCTTGAGTGCATTCATACTGGCATGTTTTCTTGTCCTCACCTTGCTCTCCAAAATGGACCAGATAGGAAAGTACATCGGATGCGTCTGGGGAATTCGAAAGCCATTGGGTGGACGAAATAAAATGTAGAACGCGGTTTGCACGAGCTTTATGAGCCGGGGCCTAGTCTTGTTGAAATGTCCACGGTCTACTACCGAAATGTTTTCGTGCCCAAGGCTCCAATGCAGCTTCCAAAACATTTTCCCGATAGTTTGTCGCATTTACTTAGACACCAGGCTGGCCAGTGTGAATTTGGTAACACTTCATATCGTTCACCCTGTATGCCATGGTTACGGTCTACTGTATCAGTCTTAAAACCAGTTTTATGGCATATAAAAAAACTTAGCTAAAACACCTTGCCTATGTAGTAGTAACGTGTACACACACTTACACGCATGTCGGCGTTCTGTATTCAAATTTTGACGTGGGTAGGTACCTAATTTCCATGGCATTTCTCAAAAAGTTTGTACGTTTGGATCATGTCTTCGATTTAGATTAAAAGCGGTAGACTGATAGAGCAAATTATGCTTAGCAAGATCTACCATATTTTCCAAAATGTCCCATAAAGTTTCATACAAACTTTATAGGACATGAAACTAAGAACAAATCAAATTATTTTTTATGACATTTTTTTTTTTTTGCCTAAAAACCGTTTAAAATAAACAAGATCACATATACTTGATTAATTTCGACGTGGTCCGCTGTGTACGGGTGGCCAAATTGGTTAAGGCGTCAGCCGCGATAGCTGGAGATGCGGGTTCGAATCCCGTCTCGAACACCGGAGGTCCTCGTCGTTTTTTCTTAAGTATATGTTATCTATTTCAACTTTTTATAGGACATTTTGGGAAATTGCTAATACTCATTAATTATCTGCACAACTACATAGACATGGTCCTTCAGTTAAGTTTTTCACATTCGTATTTTGACGTTAAAAGTAAGACACTATGCTTCCACAGTCGTGCAGTGGGAGAGTGAGTGATGTGAGCCGAGAGAGAAAACATTTCATCTTCACAAGCATATTTTTTATAACCAAATGATATGGCTGTTACAGTTAGACTTGGACATGGAAGGCTCGTACCAACCACCAATCCTTCTAGAAGATATGGAGAAGTATATGCATTTCAGGACGTTGAGGTACGCGAGAAGGGTAGCTGGTCGTTGTGTCCTTGGTAAGATTCAAGGCAGATGAGGTCTGAATACCCTAACTTAAGGTTCCCAGAGCTCCAACCCCCCTTAAAGGCCGGCAACGCGCTTGTGGCTCCCCTGGTGTTGCGGGTGCCCATGGGCGACGGTAATTGCTTATCATCAAGCAGTCCGTCTGCTCGTTTCCCACTTTATCATAAAAGAATAATAAGAAGTTAGGTATATTCCAAGATCTCGGCCACACGGAAGTTATTTTATGTTAACCCCTGATAAAAAGTCGCCCACTGCTGGACAAAGGCCCTAAATAATACTTGTATCATCTTGTGAGCTTTGCCATAGTCACCATGGTTAGTAGGCGGTTTAGCGACCACAGAAGCTGATTATTCGGTTCCGCCGGACGCAACTGCCGTCGGTTTTTTTTCGTTGTCACCTCTTACGACACCCACGGAAAGAAACGGGGTGTTCCATGTGTAGCCTCCACACGACTCACAGCTTAATTCAAATTTTATTTTGCTGATGATGAATTATGCCGTATAATAATTGACTATCGTGATTACACGACCCAATATGGAATCATATCGGCCAGTATATTTGGGATGTTTGGTACTTGCACGATGCATCGGGCCAGGGTTTAGACTGGGGTTTATTACCGTTATTTTAGACTTTACCAGTTTGTGTTTATTTATTTTTTTATGACGATGCGTGTTGCGGATGACTGTTGTTTTTATATAATTAAGCATGACGAAACCTGTGGTGGATGCATTTTCTATGGAACGATGAAACCTGCGCTGTGGATGTGATGGCATGCATTTTTTAATATTTTAAAAAATAAAGATTGAAAATTGTAAAAAAAAATATATACATATGGAATCTCTTTCTTCAACTTGCAGTAAATTTGCCACATACGAAACCCGGCAGTCCCGTGCCTGGCTGCGAGCAGGCTAAGCTTCTCAAGGATTGTCTGATAAAAGATGAAATTCTGGAGGTTACGGTAAAATACGTTGCCCTAAGTATTGCGGTATTAGTTCCCAATTGGACAAAAATTGTATACAGGCTGATCAATCCAAATGGGTCAGTAGGGACGTCAGAAACTATAAGAGATAGCGAAATCTGTTCTTAGGAACCATGGTTCGATTTTAGATTTAATAATAATGGCATTCAAACTTTTTTTTTATCTCTCATACATAACCGATAATCGAAGTCTTGTAAACAATGTTAGGCATAAATCTGAAAGATTTTTCATTGTTATTGTTGATGGTACGAAACATAAATTCATGAGTCACAACGAGTACATTTTAAATATTGTTTAAGTAATTTACTAAAAACCCAACAAAAAGATAATTATTTAATTACAACAACTGTTTAAAACTAAGAATAAATCAAATTCTTTTTTTATGAAATATTTTGATTTGCTTTGATTTTAAGTAGTAATACTACTATTTAAATTAAAAATTGAATAGATAACATATATTTAAGAAAAAACGACGAGGACCTCCGGTGTTCGAGATTGGATTCGAACCCGCATCTCCAGCTATCGCGGCTGACGCCTTAACCAATTTGGCCACCCGTACACAGCGGAACCCGTCGAAATTAATCAAGTATATGTGATCTTGTTTATTTTAACGGTTTTAGGCACCGTTTTACCAGCTCTAAGACATATATGACCCGGACCCGGGTATGTCCTTAAACTACGTCCAACAATGAGAGGTAGGGCACAGCGATGACCATCACGCTTGAATCTGGGGCAGCCCAACTGGGGAAGTACCTCCTCCTTACAGAAGACCACAGCCAAAATAGCACTGCTACCTTTCAGGTATGCAGTGTTGTGTTCCTGATGGTGAGTAAGGTTCCCAGAGCTCCAACCCCCCTTAAAGGCCGGCAACGCGCTTGTGACTCCTCTGGTGTTACGGGTGCCCATGGGCCACGGTAATTGCTTACCACCAGGCAATCCGTCTGCTCGTTTGCCGCCTATGTCATAAAAAAAAGACACCGGCGTTGCTGAGCTCCTCAATCAGTCCGTTTATGTAGATATTGAAAAAAGTGGGAGAAATCAACCCCCCCTGTCTCACTCCGCCCTCCATTTTATAAACATCAGAGTATGCCCCCGACCATCGGACTACGTTCGATTAATTGTCATACCAGTATTTGAATATGTTTATGACAAAAATGTTACCTTTTTCCTAGATGCAAAAATTAATTCTTCTTCAAAAGTTTGAATGCCATTATTATTAAATCTAAAATCTAAGCCATGGTTCCTAAGGACAGATTTTGCTTTCTCTCATAGTTTCTGACTTTCCCCTACTGACCCATTTGTATTGATCAGCCTGTATAGTCGCGTTCTTTCAACATTCTGGCTATTTGTCTGTTTTCTCGACTATGAGGTGCAGCGACATCTATGGGATTGACGTTGAGATATTTTGACAGAGCGACATCTTCATCAAACTAGTATTGACCTGCTGTTAAACGTGATAGATGGCGCTAGTGCGTTTGCCAGAATGAGGAAAACGCGATATTGTATAGATATTGTTGATTCAACATTTGTGATCCTTACTAATTGAACATAGTTTAGCAAAAAAGATTAGTCCTTAAACGGTTAGGGTACCGTTCAATACGCTTTCCGTAGATGTGTCTACACGTCACCCGTAATGACGTATAGGTACCTGGAAGGATAAAATAGAAAAATTTGACAATTCCAAGCGGTACTTGTATAGCACAATTGGTAGTGCGCTGGGCTAGTGATCCAGTGGTTGTGGGTTCGAGTCACGCTACGAGTCAATTTTTACTGTTTTTTTAGATATAAATATCGATGCACTACTCGTACATTGTACAATGTTGACATTATGTTCCTTTTAACAACGACGATTTTTTCTATCTAATAATGTTATTGTACATTTTGAACATTTACTGGACAGGCAGAGAACAAAGTGCAGTTTTTGTCACTGACCAGTGACTGGTTGCGCGTGTGTGCCGACCTGGAGGGGCTGACGATAGACGAAGTACTAGAAAGGGCTTGGCACCCCCCGACGAAACCGCTACCGGAGTCCGAGACTCCTGCGCTCTTCGGCTGCCCCTGGCGATGCTTGTTCTACGATATGGGCTGGGTAACTAATAACTATTAACTGCCGTGTGATGCCGGCTGACTAGAATAGCAACACCCCATCCCGTCCCGCGGGTGTTGTAAGAGGCGACAAAGAGAAAAATCCTACGGACGGGCAGCAGCGTCCGTCGAAACCCCATCTGCAGCTACTGCGGTCGCCAACCCGCCTGCCAAGCGAAGCTACTATGGACTACCCCCCAAGATGATACAAGTCATATTTGTGGGAGGCCTATGTCCAGCAGTGGACTGCATACGACTGAAATGTAAAACTATTAACTATAGGTACAGTGTGCTAGTTGGAGGGGCTGGCGTGAGCCAAAGTACTAAACCGAACAAGGCACCTACCAAGGCTCGGAACCGGTTTAAAAAATAGCGGTTAGAACCGGTGTAGTTTTTATGTTTTCTTCTTTTATATACTCGACGTTTAAAAGTGCCCTTGTGGCCTACTTACTGAATAAACGTTTGAGTTTGAGTTTTCGGACTAATAAAATTATGGGAATAAAAGATAAAAAGATAAAAGATCTTTATTTTTCAATTTAGGCACATTACATGCACTTATGAACGTCAAAAAAAAAATCTACACCGGTTCAAACCCTACACCTCTGACCCGTGAAGATACCGGCAAGAAACTACGGCGGGACTTATTTTTTCAAAACAGTGATACATCAAATCTTAAAGTACTTACATAATTATACGCTCGAATCAAAAGGAATCCCGTCGTCACCACATAAAATCAAATTTGATGATATTTTCAGTTGGAGGACGACAAAGGAATATTTATGGTGTCCGTCGTTCGAGAGACGATTAAGTTATATTACAATGAAACGAAAAAGATTCCCGAATTGTTGAACCGCGCTACACATTGCGTCTTTCGTATGTACTCTAGATATCTTTTGTAATAATGATACATTTACTTAAACTAACTTTAGATATACATAGTAAGGTAGGCATATAGTTGTAGTAGTGACGTCAGGTCTTACGTCAGGGTTTAAATCCCAGCAAGGACATTCTATTTATGTGATGGGCACAGCTATTCTGAGTCACGGGTGTGTTCTACGAATTTAACTATTTGTACATTATTATTATGTATGTCGTAGGCTTAGTACCCACATCACAAGCCTTCTCGAGCTTACCGTGGGGCTCAGTCGATTTGTGTAAGGATGCCCAGTAGTATTTATTTTTTATTATAATTCGTAGTTTCAGCATAGATTAGAGCCATATACGAGTTTTTTTCGTAATTTTCAGTGGCTAACCAGTACTTTGAGAATGCTGATATAGAAGTGCGACCCCACGGCTGCGATCGATCGCAATACCTGGTTGACTGCCTAGTGACCAAATTTTTTAAAAACACTGCGGTGAGATCCACTTGAATTTATTTCTTTTCTTGTACGTATGTACCCGTACGAACTAATCTATTGCTTTACAGATAAGATGGCACCGTTCGAGTGCTGAAGATAAAGGAATGAATGCTAGTATAGCGAGAAACGCGACTGCGCGGCCTCTGACAAGCCCCGAGTGGCCCGTCCTTAGACTCGCACGGTCTTCGCCTAGCGCCGCGCGGATCTTGCCTCGATCTTCGTCTAGCCCCGCACGGCCCTTGCTAAGCCCCGCGCGGCTCTTGCCTAGCCCAGCGTGGGCCTCGTCTAGCCCCGCTCGCTCTTCGACTCACGCCGG
The DNA here is from genome assembly GCA_022674325.2 of Grapholita molesta. NCBI lineage: Eukaryota > Metazoa > Arthropoda > Insecta > Lepidoptera > Tortricidae > Grapholita > Grapholita molesta. Next base: position 3,465,329 of record CP053127.2, read on the forward strand.
GCGACCACCGCCTAGCGACTCACAGCCCCAGCCTAGCCCCGCGCAGCCCTCGCCTCGCCTCGTACAACTCTATCCAAGGCCCGCACGGATCCGGGCAATCCCTGCACGGCCCCCACAGTTGCCTCCACCCCGCACCGCACCCGCGCTACTCATTCCTGCACGGCCTCCGCCCCGCGGCTACGGTCCCCCGCACCACGTGCGCTCGCGCCTCCTAGCACAAGTCGCGTCTTTAGATCCGTCTGATTCTATCATAGTGAAAGTCAACATAACAGAGTCATGAAAGTTTTACCAGGAACTAGGTAGGTAAGGAGTTTTAATATGTAAAATATAATATTTGTAAATAATTAAAAGTATAGACTTTGAAAATGTATTTTCAGTTTAGTTTTATTGCACTCAATTAATCTCGAAAAGGATCTCAAAAGACCACTTACTGATATAAAGCGGTCACAGGTTTCGGTACAAGTATCTATGCCGAATACAACATGGGGTCGTTCTAGTATCTCTATTTGTCAATGTACTCGCAATCTCGATAAAAACATCAATACCATTCAGAGCATGAAAGGGATTCATTGATTTCACGGACAATATTTCATCGACTATGCTTTTGTTTGGGAAGTGGAACTAAAAGCGAGTGATAAATATGTCCTTTTAACATATAGTGTCGGCCATATTTCGTCAGTCTGAATGTCCCTGTTACATACGGTTGTAATTTCACGTCTGGCAAGTTCGCTTTCTTTTTGTTTGTGATGTAAATTTTCCTCGTTCGGCTAAGAACTTGGTCGAAATCCATCCCTTTGTCCCGATCCCATGTCGGATAACAGGGGATTTAATATAGACGCCTGTAGATTCCGCGCCACTTATACCGTATCGAACTTGAACTGGGTATTTCACGCGAGATTAGCTGATTACACGATGAATCTTTTTTGACTACAGATCTGGCTTAGTGGCAACCGTAAGCCGATGGTCCTAGGTCCAGATCCCAGTAGGTAAGAGCATTTATTTGTGTGATGAGCACAGGTATTTGTTCTCGGGCCATGGTTGTTTTCTATGTATTTAAGTATATGTAATTATGTATGTCGTATTCATCGTTGGCTGAGTTCCTACAACATAAGCTTTCTTGAGCTTACCATGGTGCTCAATAAATATGTGTAAGGATGTCCGGTGATATTTATTTTATTTATCGAGGGTCGCTTTTATGTGTTCGTTTAAATGATGACGTTATCATATGTCAAATGAATAGGAATGGATAGGAAAGCACAGTGCCAGGGACGCCTTTAAACTAGATCGATGGATGATTGGTGGAAGTTGGTTGTGGAAGCCGTGTCCTAGAGATCGTTGTGACGGTGTACGGAGGCCTATGCCCAGCATTGGACATCCATGGTTTATAGGTAGGTAAGTGAACAGATAAATATAGCTTAAAATAATAGTAACTCGTGACTTCAAGTTAATCTTGTCACTTGATTCACACTCGAAGACCATAAGCATATTGAACTCTCGGTCTTATTACTATTTTATTATCCGTTTGCGACTCTTGGTCACGACTTTTCATTACGTATTCATACAGTATCCTAAACTTTCCCAAGAGTCTAACTGAAATGAGCTTAGATTATCGACAATGTATCGTGAGACATAGTAACAACACTAAAATATTTAATTACTACAAACGGACAATCTAATGTTATACACTAAGAATTATGGCCGCCAAAATTAATTAAAAATCCTTGATACTTTTACAAAATTGACTTATTGGAGATAAAATGACGTCTATTATGTAAAGAATAATCAAAGTGACAAGGGTTTGACGTTAAAAAAATGTAGTCAACGAAACATAATCTCGCTCCAAAGTACTCCAGACTCAATCCAGAGTGTCCGATTTTACAGTATTGAAAACATTGGTTCATCTCCAACTTTAGACTTAAAGTTTACCTCAATGTGTGAATTGTCAAAGTTTAAAATTTTAATCCACTTAAGGACCTTTTAGGGGGTTTGGGGGAGTTATCTACTCCCCATGCGTATTTTGTTGGGGCAGCGACCACGGAGCACATTCGGCGAGCATGGAGCTCACTCTCTATACAGTTGCCATGAGATATATCGGAGCTGTGGAGGTGATCACAAAGATCTGAACATGAACTTTATAGCCATGACATTAGAGGCGTTGTTCAGATATTATGACCACCTCCACAACTCCGATATATCTGATGGCACCTGTACTACACGGTGCTACATGTACTACACTTGCTCGTGAAGATGAACTAAATAAGTATGATAGTTAAATATTTTTGTGACTACCTTACACAAATCGACCTAAGTCTACACTGCCTACAGTAACCTCAATAAGACTTGAGTCGTAGCCGTTGTAAAAGGTACTTATGCGAAACATGGCCAGGTTCCTAAGATAGCCCAACCAATAAATTTTATACTTTCAACCATTCGAATGAATTTAAATTTTACATCCATGTTACATGGCCAGCCGAACATGGGTGTAAAATTTAAATTCATCTTATTTGTCCTCTAGCTACCCAAATGGTTATGTTTCTCCAGTTCATTTAGGAATTTTGAAAATGAAAAATATTTATCAAAAGATAAGTTTACTTAAAACTTAACAATGATCACTTTGCTTAATGTTGTCTTATCTCTAACATGCATATACAGAGTACCAGTCTACCAATGGTAAGATTGCTTTGGTACCGGCACTAGGCGAGCCTATGTCGTGGGGACCAATCAAATAAAAGATTTCCAAAATGTGATTATGCTGTGTCGACTGACAGATACAATCTGATATATTTATTTTGATCTCTATTAGGCATAAGTAATACCTACATTCATTAAGAATTCCAACTACATAGTGTGTCTAGGTTCTTACTTACGGCGGTTAAGATCATTCTTAAAACATATTCTCAACTCCAAACTCTTCAATGTTCAAGTCAGGCAATATAAATTCTGTTGCTATAGAACTTTGAACTGCGAGTAGAAACTTGACCGCTCCATCACGAAGGGAGAGATCAAACTTTTAATTGAAGGAACAAAAGCTATAAGATTCCCATTTCACATCCTTTAGTACATTAATTCAAATTGTATACAACACTCATAAAATCCCAACTCGACTTTGATTCGAAATACGAAGTTCCCAACGGTATTTTACAGCCAGTATGTCTCTATTAAAACATTCGGAATTCGAATAATTAAGGTGACATTATTTGCGCACTGTTGTCAAACTGTCGATAGACCGAGAAGTTTTCGCTCTGCATTTTAAGATATAGGTAGTTCGGTGTGAGTTGCGGTGAATGGGATCACACATATTTATATGAAGTATGAAGTTTAGTAGTCATTGCAAAATAAGTATATGAATGAAATGAACGAGTGAAAGGAAGGAGTGAATGTGAAAGTTGTCAGTCCTAAGATTGTAAATAAGTAATACAGGATGATTCACAATTAAAATAGATTTTATCATTATCTAAACGAAAAAGAGCCTGTATTTGAATAATATATCTAACAAAACCTTATTTCTTACTTACACTTTTACGAGTTTAATGATTTGCCTCTCGTCTCGTTACTGTATATCGTTAGTTAAGTACCCACAACACAAGCCTTCATTAGCTTATCATAGGGGTCTGTCAATTTGTGTAAGGATGTCCTTCCAAGTAGGTAAGGTGTAACTAGAGTGACAGAGACAGTCGCTCGAAATTTGCGAACTTCGATTTTCGCGAAGCCTGATTCTAATTAAAGAAAAACACGCGGTAAAGTGGATTTTGAATGTTCTTGGTCTAGAGAGTAGAAAAACATGTTATTATAGTTATGTTATATGTTGCGGTTAGAAACGGTTCATCATCAGCATCGTATCAGCCGAAGGTTGTCCACTGCTGGACATAGGCCTCCCGCGAAGGGAGCCCACTGGGACTTAAATTTAGCGATCGAGAGAGATATCGGTAACTTTGGTTCTGCTACGAACGACATCGTCGACATCATTTCTGATGCGATCACGCAGAGACTTTACCTTTGGGTGACTTTGAGCCTTCATATGAGCCCCATAGTTACGTTTGGCTTGTGTTTTTTTTTTTTTCTTTTTATGACATAGGCGGCAATCGAGCAGACGGATTACCTGGTGTTAAGCAATTACCGTCGCCCATGGGACCCGCAAAACCAGCGGAGTCACAAGAGCGTTGCTGGCCTTTAAGGGGGATTGGAGCTCTGGGAACCTTACTCACCATCAGGAACACAACACTACATACCTGAAAGGTGGCAGTGCTATTATGGCTGTGGTCTTCTGTAAGGAGGAGGTACTTCCCCAGTTGGGCTGCCCCAGATTCAAGCGTGATAGTAATCGCTGTGCCCTACCTCTCATTGTTGGACGTAGTTTAAGGACATACCCGGGTCCGAAAACCCGGTTGTTATATGGTTTAAGTATACAATGATAAACAAAAAATCGACGTTAATTAAAAACTCACCGTATTTAATTACGAATCAATAGCATTACTATGGTTTTCATTAAAAGCAATTCCATGTAATTACGTTATGACATAATCTGCGTGATATAAAGGAAACTTTTAAGGAATTAACCAAATTTGACGGAGCTCAAGTGTCTTTTGTCCTTTGAACTTGTGGGGTTTCAACTCAATTATTGTAAAAGGATTATCTTAGACATAATTTACAAAGGCGTGCCTAACTTTTAAGTCTGCTAGCAACTTGAAACATCCATTGTAAGGCTTGTCAACATCTTTTCATGAAACATTGCTTAAATTTTGTCAATTGTTGGTGAGATAAAACGAAGTTAACCGTTTGACGACGCGAGACGGTTGGCTCGGGGCCAGTCTTTGTATTATTTATTTACTTTTTTTTATATTTTCAGGAAAATATTTCTGTGAACAGACAAAGAGCGGGCCACGAAATATGCTTTAAAAGTTACGAAATAATCATACCGCAAAAAATGTTGCTATTATTATGTCATATACTTAGGAAAGTTTGCTGAGTGGTGCCGGCTGACTAGAATAGCACCACCTCATTTCCTCCCCCGGACCGACGATGGGCTGTAGCGTCTATTGAAACCCAATTAATTGAATCAGGCGTTACTTTGCGGAAGTCCATATTATTAACAACAATAATATTACTTTGCAATTCCGCTGTTTAATAACGTGCTAGTCAATCAGTGCCAACCCGTTATATTTACTTGCGTATTTTTTCATGCATTAATGTTCCCTCCCTCCCACCGCAAAATTAAATACGCAAATAAACATAACAAACCACCACCAATAATACCAAAACTCGACAGGTGTTTCGCCTCTCTACGAGGCATCCTCAGGAGACGCTGGAGATGTTGTCGGTCTGACGTCCGACAACGGAATACGGATTGTCGGTGTTGTGGTTTGTTATGTTTATTTGCGTATTTAATTTTGCGGTGGGAGGGAGGGAACATTAATGCATGAAAAAATAAGGGTTGGCACTGATTGACTAGCACGTTATTAAACAGCGGAATTGCAAAGTAATATTATTGTTGTTAATATTGAAACCCAATTTACAGCTACTGCTGTCGCCAACCCGCCTGCTTTGTATGGCGACTATGGCAACTACCACCCAAGATGAAACAAGTCATATTTGGGGGAGGCTTATGTCCTACAGTGAATGACCTTTACTGGATACTTAAGAAAAAGTCTTCAAGGTAACCAGTGTCCTTTAGAATTGGCGTCTGACCTTTCGCGTCTCATGCTCTGACCTACAAATTATGTATATTCAAGTTTGAACTCAATTTTTTTCTGTCGTGGAATATAAACGGCTGTTAAGAAGATAATATTCAGTGTTTTGTTAAACTTACCCGTACTTTCTTTGGCTATAAAATAAAATGGCGCTTGGCATGGCACACTTACTGTGCTTTACAAAATCGGTAGCTACGTTTGCATAAAGGGAGCATTTTAAGGATAGAGATAGATAGAGAAAGAGAAAGATTAAGATGAAAACACTCGTATATCAATCATTTTAACTAAATAAAACACAAAATATATGGATAAATAAGCCTCTTTATTCTCCTACTCTTAACAATGTTTACAATAAGATAATTAAAATATTACTTATTACGCTGTCAAATTGTTTTTATATTGCAAAAGATTTTGTTAAATAACAAAACATGAATAAATAGGTTATGCATTTTTATAATTGACATTGTTATATACACTGTTATTGTGGGTAGGGTTTATATGAAAACGGTGCGATGATTATGTAGATATACATTGAGTATAGATCATGAAAGAAGGTGACTATTGTCGTTTCGTAGTAGAATTATTATGCTACGTACTTAATTGTAACTATATAAATGCAGAAATAGCGAAGCTTTGGTTGAAGTACCGCCATGGTGACCGAAGAGCTGTACCCTTACCATGAGTTGTATTGACGTTTTCGATAACGAGTATCGAATTTACTATCTGGGCATTTCGTTCGCACTAAAATGGTACAAGCGAGATGCACAGATAGTAAACTCGATACTCGTTATCGAAAACGTCAATGTCACAACTCATGGTAAGGGTACTGGCAGCTTCTCGGACAACGTATCAGCATTGCGATACAACGAGGAAATGCGCCAAAATAAATGTAGATTTAAGATGGTTTTGTATTTATATAGTTCCTATAATTGTACATTGTATACATTCATTTCAAATGATACTAACCTTAAGGTTAACTAATATTATTAACATTAATGTTATAAACTTACAAAAACATTGATTTTTTTATAACTGTGTGGGCATTGACTTTGGCCAAGACCTCAAAAGATTGGGATACAAAGGAATATGGCAATATTCAGTCAAAGAACTTCGTCTCGAAAGCCCTTTCGCTTATAGGGGTATTTAGAATTGTTTTGTTTTTGTCTTTATTCCATATAAATAAGTTGGATGTATGGATTTTTCGAAATAATTCTGTCTATTACAATGGAACTAGCTTGTAATTCTAATTCAGCAAATTTATTTTTATTTTTGAGAAAACACAATTGGTAGGTAATAGTGGATTTTATTAAAGAGAAGATTTAATAACAATGGAATAGGGTTAAAAAGTGCATTTAATATTTATGGCCATGGCTGTACATCGAAAAACATATTTCATGCATGTCATAAACATAAAACCTATTAAAACAAATTCATAAATATGTATTCATATTTTCACCTTAACTTATTGAAATAAGGTATGAAATTGTATACATGTATTGAGTCGACTGTGTACTGGTTGGACCGTAAAAGTCACACCGCAGCTAATGGAAAGCAAAGAGTAGGCTACAGGGCATAAAAATGTGTGTGTATAATGTTTTAACACTGAGCACAAGGGGTCTAAGCCGGGGTATAATACTCAATCGAAACAAAAGTATACCTTCAAAGGGGATGGTTTTAAAATTCAGAGGCGAATATAAATAAGTTACTGTCAAAAATATATTTTTTGATACAAACTTTTATGGCCGACTGTACTTTTTTTTGCACAATTGTCAACTAGGTACTTATCAAGAGGATTCTAACGAGACCAAACACCTATTTTTTCATTTTTATAGTTTGCATTTCCCTATAACGAGATCTGTAGGCGTAGCACATTTTGCCGAGAAATACTGTCTCGCCAATTGTATGCTAGCCTGGCTGTTTCAAAAAATAATGCGATATCTACCGGGTGTTATAAATAACGTGATACAAGATTATCTGGTCATGATTTGGTACATTTTTTATTATGGGTTCAACTTTGTAAACTATAAAAAAAAAACAATTCTCCGATACATTTTCGTCACTTATACTTGACCTTTACATACTATGAAACAGCTCAATTTTTATTTAATCTTACAAACTTGACCCCATGATCATGAACAGAAGCCGGCTTGATAATATTGTGTCACGTTTTTTATAACATCCAATATATCACCATCCTACCAAGTATAACCTAAGTCAAGATTTAGTTCTATAAATATTATTTAGAACCCAAAATTGTACATCATGTAACCTTGAAACACGAAAATAGATACTCGTGTTAGAAGTTCAGGACGTCGCGCAACTTCAAATTTAACAAATTATAGCAAATAACAATTTTATTATAAGCTCAAATATAATCTAACTTCTTACGAGTCCTTTAAATAGCTCGTGTAACTTGTGTGTAACTTGATCGTATCTTAGAAACGAGTGACGTGAATACTTAGGAGTTCTTACGAACGCTGGAGTAATCTTGAATGTAAACTTCTTAAATATTTGAACGTGATTCCATCCCACGCTGTGAAGTTTAATATATTATTTTAGTTCTTTGTTGGTATTTAGATAGTTAAAAAAATGGATTCTGTGAATGCTGATAATTCCGTAACTACTGACGTCACACGTAGTCTGACGTAAATGTCAGACTACGTGTGACGATTTGTTTCAAGACCTCGCTCGTACTCGCTGCAAGTACTCAAAGACACCTTTTCTTTATTGAAGGCAATATATACCGGAAAATTCGGGTTTTGAGACCCTACTCATAGGTTCAACTTTAACTTCAATATGACAGCGCGGTATTGGAAACTGTCAAAGTTTTCAATAAAATTACGACTAAATTACGTACCTATATTATCATATTATAAGGCTGTAAAATTATATTCGATATACCAATTCTTATCTTTGGCTTAATAGGAAAACAATTCAAAAAATATAGCTCTAAATATTGGCTTAATTATAAAAAAAGAAAAGCACGTTCTAAAAATTCAGAAGCTACAGGCAAAAGAAAAACAAATTGCCCTTGAAACTTTCTTAATTTCAGTGACATGGCCGCGAATAAATTTAATTCCAATATTAAAGTAGGCTGTCTTAGCTCAAGTAAGATATTACATTTCACTTTATTACGACTAAATTATGCAAATAATATAAACAAGTAGACTACGGTATTTTTAATTTTATGTAGAAAATAATAAATTTTTGGTACCGTAAAACGGGGTGAGTAGGTTTCGCGGGGAGAGGTGGGTTGCGAATGGGGAGAGAAGGTTTGAGAGGGGGGTGAGAAGGGATTTTGAGGCTACGGCTACAAAATTAATGTATTCCAATTTAAAATGGAGCTATAGTAATATGCATAATAAAAAAAAAAAACGATCCAACAATCTTCCAAAATCACCTTTGTATCTAAAGCCCTCTCACCCCAAATACGAGGCACTACGGGGTGAGGTGGGTTTTCGTGTTTATCGTTAAAGTTATAAAATGGAACTACACAAACTCATAAAAAAACTGAAATTCATACCTCCGAAACACTTTTTTTGTATATAAATCAATATTCCACATATAAAAATAAACTTTTATCCAGGTTTGAGCTTTGATTTCCACCCAACTCACCCCGTTTTACGGTAACACGCAATATAAGGTAAATTTACTGGAAATTGATAAGTTAATAAGTAGATAAAGAAGTCTGACACTACTGGGCGCTTCTAGTGTCCAAATGGAAGTCCTGGAGGATTTGTAAGAACGAAGAGCTAGAGGATCTAGTGTCCAAGCCGAATATTCTTGAAGGGATGCAAGGCTCCGTTGGCTTGGACATGTGTAAGAATGCTGAACGATAGGGTGGTGAAAAAGACGTACTTACTTGGGACAATCTTTAGGCAGTCAGGTTGGCCGGCCTAAGTAGGTAGAAGGAATAAGTGGCAAGATGGATGAAATATGTTTTTTTTAAATACCTACCTTCGTGGCTATTGTTTTATTTCGTAACATATGAAACATTTATACAATTAACTATATGCGTTTTGTTATGTGTATTCAGTTTATCACTACGCAAGCATGTATACTTATTTTTAGTTTACTTGTTTACTTAATTTTCCCTAAAAACCGGCCAAGAGCGTGTCGGGCCACGCTCAGTGTAGGGTTCCGTAGTTTTTCGTCCGTCATAGTTAAAAATGGGCTATTTGATGCATTATTGTTGACATATTAATATTACGTACAGAACCCTACAAACGGGCCCACAAAGGACGGTGACAACTAAAGAAAGAGTTATACATCCCAACTATACATGGAAAATTCGAAAAAAATGTTGTCAATTTCAGTCCCACCACGAGTAGTAAGAAGGGGTATTTATTTATTTATTTTATTTATGACATAGGCGGCAAACGAGCAGACGGATTGCCTGATGGTAAGCAATTACCGTCGCCCATGCATGGGCACCCGCAACACCAGGGGAGTCACAAGCGCGTTGCCGGCCTTTAAGGGGGGTTGGAGCTTTGGGAACATTAGTAACTTTACTAACTTGGGTTGTAACATGGAGTGATTACCAGCCAGCGTCATTTGAAGTCAAGTCAGTCAGTTTCAACCTAATGTATGGGCATGGAGACTGCATGCTCCGACCCCATTAAATCAGAAAGAATCTTAAAACCGCCATGTGGGGTATGAGCGTTCCACCTACAGCGACATCTATCGGCAAATTAAGTAAACTATGCGCGCGAGCTTAAAGTACAGAGGCTCTAGTGTATGTTTCTTTTGACGTAAAAAATGTCTCGAATGCGTAAGTGATACTGATATAATATGGGTAACTCTAACGCGATGGTGACATTTCGTTACGTTAAAAACATACACTCGGGGCTCAGATGTAGTGAATAATCCTTTCCTATCGTATTTTCTCGGAAATGTTTGTATTTGTCTTACTACTTCACTCCCACTCAGATGGGTACTGAGTGTGAGCGAAGTAGTAGGGACGGTCGCATTGGGCGTTGAATATTAGTGCAGATTCTTATTTACGATTAAAACTAAACGCGGAATTATACATAAAACGGCGGCGCTACGCGGTAGCGGTACCGCGAACATCGAAGTGCGTATGTTTCGAACATCTTTCTCTTTTACTCCAAATAAGGTGTCGCAAGGAATTTTTAATATATCTATGAGGTGTCGTAAACCATATTCGTAAATTTCGGAAGATTGTCTCTGTCACTCTCTTAACGCCTTAATTGGAGTAAAAGAGAAATACTCGACATATGCGAACTTCGATGTTCGCGGTACCGGGCCTGAAGTGATGAAGTGTGTATTGTCATTCAATAGAGATTTTGACAGCCATATCTTAGGGAATAAGGGCTAATTTATTAACAATTTGTAAGAAACTATCGCCTTAACGACTTTGGTGCTGGAATAATATGCTCGTAAAAAAGCCTAAGTACCTATTATGCTCGTAAAAAAGCCTAAGACATATGCAATCCTACGGCGTTTCCGCCTTTCTCGAGCGAAAGCAGAGACCATTTTACCAAAAACTCGTAAGATGTATGAAATCCTGCGGCGCTTACAGTTTTTTCGAGTTGATAAAGTTTGTATGGGGAACAATATTTTCGTTTTTTAGTATATTACTCGATTTTTTTCATACTTTCTCACCATTTAAACCTTTCTTGAGCTACTACAAATATTTCAAGACCAAAATTAGCCAAATCGATAAAGCCGTTCTCAAGTTATAGCGTGACCAAGAGAAATAGGGGTTTATTTATATATATATAGATTTTTTTCAAAAACTATTGATGCTATCAAGTTCAAAATAATTTTCCTAGAAAGTTTATGTAAAGTTCTACTTTTGAGATTTTTTTCATATTTTTTAAACTTGTGGTTCAAAAGTTAGAGGGGGGGCGCACTTTTTTTTACTTCTGGAGCGATTATTTCCGAAAATCCAAAAATGATGTTAGTAAACCCCTATTCATTTTCAAATACGTATCCAACGATATATATCACACGTTAGGATTAAAATGAAGGAAAAAATCACTCCCCACTTTACGTATAGGGGGGGTACCCTAAAAAAACATTTTATTCCACTTTTTATTTTTGCACTTTGTCGGCGTGATTGATATAATATATTCCTACCAAATTTCAGCTCTCTAGTGCTAACGGTCACTGAGATTATTCGCGGACGGACGGACGGACAGACATGGCGAAACTATAAGGGTTCCTAGTTGACTACGGAACCCTAAAAAACAGCACTGTGCGTTGTGTGGCAATTAACTTAGTTGTTAATTGCCACACAACGCACAAGTGATTACTAATTATTCTATAAATTTTGTTGATATCCGTACCTCCTCTTCTAGAGTTAGAGTTAATTTGACAAGATCCTTAGAAATCAGGCGCAAACTGAACGTAATCGCACTACACTTAGTGGCGAAGTTTTGGGCTGAAAATTCAACCCCTAACCTTTTAGGGGGTACCTTTACCCCCTTTTAAATAGAGGTTCAATAAAACTGGCCGATATTTTTCTTGACAGACTAATAAAGTTTCCATCAGAATCCGTTTATCAGGTGATGCGCGAACAAATAAAGTAAAGAAACAGGCAAAGATTCTAAAAACCATGGTATCGTCTCGAACGCGTAAGTGATAATGTTATTTAAGTATATGGGTAGGTAACTAAAGCAATGGTGACGTTTTGTTACGTAAAAACTTACACTCAGGGCTCTGTTGTCGAATCAAAGTAGTCCCTAGTCAACTTTAGGCTCTCTTCAGCCTTAGGTATTATATGTTCAGCTTCATTCCCGTTTATTTAATGGGAAAGGATCATGTCTAAGAATATTCCCCTTGTAAACTTATGTTTGTATTATCAAGCATATAAAATGTAAAGTTTCTTTTGAATATTGTAGCTCCTTTGACAAAATAACATTTCGTTGCGAATTTCGTCTTGTTTATGAGTAAAGTTTAGAGAAATTTCAAGCTTTAAGATAATGCCGTTTTCAAAGTTTTCTGTGGAACCAAAGACTGTTTTGTGGTGTCAGATCAAAATAATATACCACAGTATTAACATGGTACGAGCGCTGGTTACCTAGGTTACGTGTGATTTGCAATCCAGAGGTCGCAGGTTCAAACCCCGGCTTGTACCAATGAGTTTTTCGGAACTTATGTACGAAATATCATTTGATATTTTAGCAGTCGCTTTTCGGTGAAGGAAAACAAGGAAACCAGACTAATCCCAATAAGGGCTAGTTTAGGGTTGGAAGGTCAGGTGGCAGTTAAAAAGGACACGGGGTTGTTGTAAATAACACACCAACAGCTTGGAGCAACGAAAATATACTGATTCAAAAACAAAACTAATAAATTGACATACAAAAATCATACATGACAAAATAAGTTAAAAATCGAAACATAAAAGAACTAATAAATACTTAAAAACTATATACAACCTCAACATTCCATCCCCTTGTGTGCAAAGCACACGAAAGTAGTCAACCTGGGCGACGGTTTAGGTCTCCAGCTTGACCAATTTCTTAGTGGGTCGACGGAGAACACCACCCGATGTGGCTACGTCCACCACTCTGACTACACCGTCACTGCCAGGGAAGGTCGCAGCAACGCGGCCGCGGGGGCAGGTTCCTCGGGGTAAGTTATGGTCTACAATGAGTACGACATCGCCGACAGCTAAGTTGCATTCTCTGTTTTCTCCAGTCTGGCGAGGTTGCATAGTCGGTAGGATCTCCTTTACCCATCGGTTCCAGAAATGGTCGGCCAGTCTTAATGCCTTCGTCCAGTCAGCCCGTCTTAGTAAATCTCTGTCATCTAGTGTTAGAGTTGATGGTAAAACATGGTTCGAGGATGAGCCAATCAAAAAGTGGAAAGGTGTTAAGGTCTCCTGGTCTTCAGGGGCAACGGGAACGTGAGTCAATGGCCGTGAGTTAACAATGGCCTCTGCTTCTTGGATGAGGGTTGTCAGTACCTCTGGATTTGGTGCTCTTTCGCGTAGTGTAGCATTTAGCGCAACTTTGACGGTACGAATCAGTCTCTCCCAACATCCACCAAAAAAAGGAGCTGCAGCGGGTATGAAACTCCATTTTATCCCTCTGTTAGCAGCGTAATCGTTAACTTCCGGTTGGTAAAATTCACGCAAGATGCGGTTAGCACCGACGAAACAAGTACCGTTGTCAGAAAATATCGTATCGGGAGCTCCTCGTCGTGCTATAAAACGTCGTAAGCTCATAATCGCTGAATCAGCGGACAGGGAGTGTACGAGCTCCAGGTGGACAGCTCTGGATGTCATGCATGTGAACAAAGCAACGTAACGTTTCTCCCGTCTTCTACCAATCGTGGTATCGATCGGACCAAAGTAGTCTAATCCAGTAAACGTGAATGGGCGGCGATGGTGTGCAAGTCGTTGAGGAGGAAGGTTTCCGGTCATTGGGTTCATCGGTTTGGCTCTTCTAATGCGACAGAACAAGCATTTGCTAGAGACGCTTCGAACAGTGCAGCGCAGATGGAGAAGCCAATATTTCTGCCTGATCTCATTCACGACCATTTCATTATTTGCATGACCAGCACGGCGATGATAGTAATGTACCAACATACGCACTACCGGGTGTCGACCGTCTAAGATGATAGGTAACTTAACTTCTGGATCGACATTTTGTACAGCACTTATTCTGCCAGCTAGGTGTAACAAGTTATCTGAACCAATTTTGGGAGACAGCTTGGCTAGACGACTACTCTTGGGCAACAGTTCTCCACGTTGAATGCGTTGTATTTCGTCGTTGAATGATTCAGACTGTAGCTTCTTCAGAACGTGCCTTTCTGCGGCTTCCATTAGTTCCGCTGTCAGTGGTAATAGAGTGGTGGACGTAGAAGCGATTGTTCGTTGGCGAGGCTTAACATTGGTGTTAGGTTCATTATCGGCAACGCGATCTAAAACAGAGCGAAATTTAGATACGGCTTGCAAAACACGAGCAATAGTACGAAGCAATCGAAGCCAATTACTAAATCGGCTGAAATCCGCGGTGAGAACCAGGTGGCCAACCATGAGTCCAGGAATGTGTTTACGCTCTTCCTGAACCGTATGCTGGCTAGCTGGTTCAACGGGCCAATCTTTGGGAGCATCAAGAAGGAAAGATTGGCCTGTAAACCATCGGTGGTTTGAATTAAGATGCAGCGGTTTTATTCGTGTAGCATCGTCCGCAACGTTCAAGTCAGTTGGGACCCATCGCCAGTCTTGTACGCTTGTATTTTCTGTTATTTCCCCGACGCGATGAGCCACAATTGGCTTGAACGTTCGTGCGTCGTTTCTAAGCCAACTGAGGACAGTTTGAGAGTCTGTCCAAAGAAATGTTCGGATAGGCTTTTTTTTATGAAAGTCCTTAATGGAGACAGCAAGTCGAGAAGCAATCAAGGCACCCTGCAACTCCAAACGTGGAATTGAAGTAGGGTTTAATGGCGAAACCCTCGCTTTGCTGGTGATAAGAGCGAGCTTGACTGTACCATCCGCATACAATAAGCGCCAATAAGCGACGGTGGCATATGCAAGCTCACTAGCATCTGCAAAAATATGCAGCTCTCTATGAAGAGGATTTCCATTACATTTTGCGTACCAGCGTGGGATTCTAATATTAGAAATGTCTGAAAGCTCTTTAAACCATTCAGTCCATTTTAATACTTGTGATGGCTGGAACGGTGTGTCCCAGTCAATACCTGATCTCCAAGCCTCCTGAAGCAGTATACGGCCCTTGACCACTATTGGTCCGAGCAAACCTAATGGGTCGTATACCTTCATGAGGTGGGACAACACTTTGCGTTTGTTCTAAATACCGTGTAGTATAAGACCTTCTAACTGACACACCTAATGCTCTGATGTTACTTGATTCACTGCCAAGTGACACTTCGGTAGGTTGCACGGCACGCAGGTCTGTCGGCACAAGACGCAACGCTTCTTGATCATTAGAAATCCAGCCACACATTTCAAAACATGCGTTGCGATGAATGGTCACTACATCGGATGCTAGCTGTGCCGCCTCGGCGACATCGTCCACGCTATGTAGAAAATCGTCCATATAGGAGTTATGGATGCTCGCGTTAGCTGCCGCTGGATATAAGTCTTTGTGTAAAACCGCATTTTTATTTTTTATATACAGCGCAGTAAAAGGACTGGACGTTGTCCCGAAGGTGACAGCTTTCATTCGATATTCTTTTAAAGGTGCCGTATTATTCGATTTAACTTCACGCCATAAAAATCGCAGCGCATCCCTATCTTGTTCTCGAATACGTATTTGAGGAAACATTTCTTTAATGTCAGCAGATATGGCAATAGCGCCTTCTCTAAATCGAAATAAGATACCCAACAAATTTTCCAAAAGATCGGGTCCTTGGAGAAGGAGAGAGTTTAAAGAAACTCCTTGATTTGTTGCCGCTGCGTCATGTACAACTCGAAGTTTACGTTTTTGCGGATGGTACACACCAAAATGTGGTAAGTACCACTTTATGTTTGCATTGATATCACTTGCATTGAGTTTAAAAGTGTTATTTAATTTAATATTATCGATATTTGTATTTGACACCTGGTTGTCAAATTTGTGTTGCACTTTATTCGAATGGACTGTACTAGTTTTATTAACGATTTTATTTAAACATTCGTGTGAATTATTTTTGCAGCAATGATGTATGTGAACACTTTTATTAGCACAATTGTCGTAATAAGTGATAGGATCGCACTCTTCAACATAATCTTTAGCAATCATATTGTCAATAAACTTTTTATACGCATCACCAAAGGCGGGCTCACGAATCATTCGCCTCTCGAGGCTTAAAAATCTTGATAAGGCTTGCGGGTAGCTATCGGGGACACACTTTATATTATCACGCCACGGAAGTCCTACTTCATATCTTTGGGACGGGTCTGCCAAGTATCAGCTGGCCGCTTTGGATTCAATAGAGCACCGTGCTCGCAAACTCATTGGCGATCCTGAATTACTGAGTGTAAGGTTACAAAGCCTTGAGCACCGTCGCAGGGTTGCTAGTTTGTCTGTGTTTTACAGGATACATTTTGGAGAGTGTGCACAGGAACTGCACGATTTAATTCCGCCATCTCCGTTCCTCCACCGGACGTCCAGACGAGGGGAGCCGTTTCATCCTTACGTTGTGAATATTCCATTCATTCGCACGAAGCGATTCGCTTCTACCTTCCTAATGCGGACTGCTAAGGAATGGAATTCGCTCCCTTCGTCTGTATTCCCGGTAAGATATAATTTGGGTCTTTTCAAGGCAAGAGTGAATAGGCTGTTACTGAACCAGCGTGCTACACCCTCGACGTCGTCGTCACTTTCCATCAGGTGTGACTGAGGTCAAACGCTGGTCAGTCTTTTATAAAAAAAAAAAAAAAAAGACGTGTGGTGGTAGCGTCAAGAATCTCTACGGCATGAGCGTCAAGTTTGCTATGCAGAGTCTCTTGTTTGGAGATACCAAGCGAGTCGAGTTTGTATTGTTCTTTTATAAGTAACTCTAGGCGATCATTCTCAGATGTAGCACGATCTAACTGACAGTGGTTGACAAACTCGACAGGCTTAGTTTTGCTGCACGTCGGTCCGTACAGAGTCCAGCCAAGCCAAGTGTGACAAGCTGCAGGCTGACCGCGTCTACCTTCGCGAACCTCCCGACATATCGACAGATGCCAATGCTCTGCACCAATAAGTACGGTTGGCGTAGCGTCAGCATATGTCAAGAAATCGGCTAAGTCTTTCAAGTGCTCGTAAGATTCTATAGTGTGTTTAGACAATGTTTGTCGGTTCAAACCTAATGAAGGAATAGCTTTAGCACGATTTACTAAATAAGTATCAGATTCAAATTTGCCTTTAATGTAAAAATCCACATATGTAACCTTAGTAGATATTTGTAAACCAACTATACCGTTGACAGTTATATGCTCTTCAGGCCCTATCAAACCTAGACGAGCAGCCACGCTGGAGTCAATTAAAGTAGCGGTACTGCCATCGTCGAGGAATGCATAGGTCTCGTAACTGCCGTTTGGCCCTGAAACTGTCACTGGTAATACCTTGAGCATTGTAACCTTTGAGTGAACTTGTTTTGACGTTTCTTGTCGGTTGCATAATATACCTGTATTAGACACAATCATATTACTTTCAGAGGGGTTTGACATTTGCTTTACCTCACTTTCAGGCGCAGTTG
Source organism: Grapholita molesta (assembly GCA_022674325.2). Lineage (NCBI taxonomy): Eukaryota > Metazoa > Arthropoda > Insecta > Lepidoptera > Tortricidae > Grapholita > Grapholita molesta. The sequence goes on from CP053127.2 coordinate 3,483,175, forward strand.
CACACACGATATTATTGCATGGTGTATTGGTTGCTTGCGGTGATGTATTTGTGTCTTGCCTGCCGTGTAAAAGAGGATTGTGTCGAAAAGTACAACCATCAACGCCGCAAGGATCGGCTCTACATAATTTCCACTGATGTGAGTTGCCCTTCAGGCATTTGTAACAAACCTTGTGCTCACGTAACCAATGCCACCGATCATCAATCGGCAACGTTATAAATTTAGTGCAGTGTTTTATATCATGAATATCTTTACAATAAACACATTCTGTTTTAACAGATTTTTTATTTTTGACGTGCGCAATAGAATTAACATTTTCACGTTTTAATTGTTTATTAAATGGATAAAATACACGTGGATGATGTGATGACGAAGCGGAATTTCCGATTATATCCGGCGATAGTGTGTATTTTATATATCTTTCATGTTCACGAGTAAGAAAATCTGACAACATTTCTAACTTTGACTTGAGATGATTTGACGTTTCTGACAAATCTGAGGCATAGTCAGACCATCTCATTTTTATTAACGGGTTCAATTTGCCTAAAATACTATGAAACAGTTCTGGCGATTGTAAATATTCTCGTAGGCCTAGTAATTTCATAGTAGATAAACTATTACGTACCTTGTTAGCGAAAATACCTATTTCTTTTAAATCCGTTCCGAGCCGAGGCAGCGCCTTTAAAATCTGAACCTCGCCGTAGACGATCATTTCGGGGCACGCAAAAGTACGTTCGAGGGCAGCCATGATCTCTTCGGCAGCTGCTGCAGTGTTGAGCAGAGAGGCGACGGCCTCGCGCGCGGGCCCGCGAAGGGCGTTATGCAGACGCGCGGTATTTTCTGCTGGAGAATAAGAAGTTTTAGTGCTATCAAACAAATATTTGAATTGAAGCCACTGTGACGAGTTGCCATAGAAAGTTGAAAGCTCAATTTTGGCTTTTCTTGGCTTGTTTTGTAGTGTAGCGAGGGCTTTGGCTGCAGCAGCCGTATCGGCAATAGCTTGCAGAAGCGTGGGAGAGCCGATTATGGGCTCTGGCAATCTATTATTTGCTGCGTTATTCGATAAGTCAGTATGGCAGTAACGTTTGCCGTTTTCACGCAATAAAGGATCAATCATTTCGTTCTTTTCTACGGATGATTCTAGAGGCAGCGGGTTAATCGTGAGGTCGGCAACCATGGTAGTCACGGCCGCTTGGGAGACGACGGGCACGGCTACACTGGTTACAGCTCGCGTATCTGCGGGACAACTAATTGTATTGACTTGACGAACCCAAGATGCTGTACGAGAATAAGTATTACTTACTGAGCGATTGGACCGATTTTCGGCATCTAAGACGGCTAGATTAGCTTCGAGTTCTAGCTGTTCTACCTGTTTCACCTGTTCAAGGAATTTCCTTTCTTGCACGAGCTGGAGTCGAGCAAGCTCGAGCTCGCGTTTAGATATTTCTTGCTCTTTTTCTACACTTTTGCGAGCCAACTGGGCCTCCGCGGTCAACCGTCGTGCCTTTATCGTGGCTGATGACCGCGTGGAGCCCGAGGCACGTGACCTGAAACTAACAGGAACATTAACGTGTTCGGCGCTGGTGCCGGTAGTGAGGCACTCGCGAGACGTCCCGGGAAACTCGGGGTTTGGAGCCGCGGGTGTTACGGTGGCGTCGACGGAAACGAGGCCCAACTTTTTGGACCGGCCGAGCCCACCCGTTGCAGGAGTTCCCGTTTCGGAACGCGATAATTTTGCGCTTTTAGCTGGCGTTGCTAGCTGCTTAGTCCTGGAACGCGTGTTCATTTTTTCCGGGAGATGGACCAATAAAAAGGACACGGGGTTGTTGTAAATAACACACCAACAGCTTGGAGCAACGAAAATATACTGATTCAAAAACAAAACTAATAAATTGACATACAAAAATCATACATGACAAAATAAGTTAAAAATCGAAACATAAAAGAACTAATAAATACTTAAAAACTATATACAACCTCAACAGCAGTCACTTTCGTAAAATGAGTGGCTACGCCAAATCCTGGGATTAGTTCCAAAGCGGATCCCAGTCTCCCATGAGCCATGGCAAAATGCCGGGACAACGCGAGGAACGCGAAGACGAGTATGAACATGCTATACAATTTGTATTTTTTTATAAGAATATTTAGATACTCGTACAGTCATCGACATTAATTGTTGAGGCACTTACGGTTCAAGCTGTTTCTTTTGCTTAAAGCTTATTCTATGAAATGCCCACTGTAAGGTGAACCCTAAATGGCTCAACAATTAAAGACCTGGCCGTACATGTACGTATACCAATAGCGATATTTAAAAATATTCATATTTTTCTTCGTAACCTTAGTACCTAGTGTAAATCTTTCAATTTAGGAGTACACAGAACTCATTCCATTAGCATTTTGAAATAAGGTTTCACATCCAAAGTCTAGAATATCTGTAATCGTTCCTGAAAATGCCGTAAATGAAACCCTTAGTATACAGTTTGCAATCGTATATTTTGATAAAACATATTGTATAAGAATTATCGGTAGAAACCTGCGTTCAAACAAAAATGATCACATCTAAGTGGTCTTCAGAGCACATGATCCACACCCATACTAACCAAGTGTCCAACATTGAAGATAATTATAGCCTACCGCAATCATCAAAATTCGCAAGTTTCATGTATCTTTCTTATATACTTCAATAAAGATGAAATTAGAGAGACAGAGAGAGCCTTCTGGTATCCGAGGCGAACATCGCTGGATAAACAAAACCCGCAAGACTCATTACATGAGAGGTTACAAAATCCTTATACATATAGCAAATGAGCTCTTGGTAAGCAAAGTGAGAGGCTTGTGATTCGCTTTTTGGAAATTTTGAAATAACCTTTTTTTGCTCTTGAGTGAAGTAGCAAAATATACGCTTTCATTAAAATAATGCTTTCAAGCGTCATAAATATTATTCTGCTATTACGTATATATTTTTTCTGTTGCCGTTCGTAAATTAAATATCAACACTGTTGACCCATATTGCTGTGACAGAATAGGAAAAGCACTTTAGCCTCATATTATATTAAACGATATGTTTATTGTTATATCCTCGTCATTAAAGTTTGATTGTTATGATTTTCGAAATAAACTTAATCAAAAAATATTGTATGAAAAAGTTATAATGCCTCAGGTTTTTAATGTTACCGGTACGCGAGTTAAATGGTGGACTGCCAGATAGACAAACTCCCTCAAATATGACTTCTGTCAGATGACAGATGACTATCGAGTCGTCACGCTTGGCAGGAGGGTTGCGAGCTGTTAAGGAGGCGCTGAGCTTTTCGCGTTACTGGATTCAATATAATCACGGCGGCTCAGGTAAGGATGGGCGAACGGCTCGCGAATAAAGGAATTTTCGTTCGAATTATAAAAAAAAAAAATTATAAATGTTAGACGTAAACGTTATAGAAAAAAAAAGTAATTTTGTTATTATTAAAAAAACTTATGACCTACTGTTGAGTATTTGTAGCGTATTAAGTGAAGCCTATCTTTTTTAGAGGTGACTTTGGATGTAATTTTTATAACGCAAAATTCTAATAATCGTGTTTCTGAATCGTATGATTTATTTAGTTAATTCTTAAATATGTAACATTTGACGCACATAGACTAAGATTAAGGATTAACTATACAAAAAAGGTATCTAACAAACGAAATTCTGCTATCATTTCTTCAGCGCAGCCTTAACTCGGATCGACGGACGCTGCTGCTCATCCGTCAGTTTTTTTCCCCCTTTTCACTTCCTGCGACACCCGTGGGAGGAGTTTTGGTTGTTGAGCTTACTGTAGGACTATATGGATTTTTATTAAATTGTCCCAATGTATCCGTTGTGATAGAAACCCGCCGGCTCTTTGCTATATAATAGCCCCGCTATACGCTTTCTTCAGATGACGATAATACCAAATATTTTATTCATTTAGTATATAATTATATTCAGATACATTCGTATAGGTGCATGGACTCGACTTGACCACGCAGCCAGCAGTGGAATGAGAACAATGCCTAGACTGCTCTGCAATCAATTAATCTGGATTAGGAGAATAACTTTGTTAGATGGCTGCGGTTTGTAATGGTTGAAATTAATTCCCTATTTAGGATAATAAGATAAGGCAGATAATTATGTACTTAATTGTAGTTATAATCTTGTTCATATTTCATTGAGATAAGCTGAGAAGTGCTACATTAGTCACTGTGTTTACACAGATCGACCTACTCCTACGGTAAGCTCAGTAAGGCTTGTGTTGTAGGTACTAGAGGACGATAAATATAATAGATACTTAAATATATATAAAACACCTATGACTCAAGAACAAATATCTGTGCTCATCACACAAATAAATGCCCAGACTGGGATTCGAACCCAGGACAATCGGCTTCATAGGCAGGATCACTACCCACTAGGCCAGACCGGTCGTTCGCTCGATCGCTCGTCGATACTAGTATATGTATTTGTTTTTAGTATTCGTACTTTTAAATAATATTCCGACCAGTAGTTTTTTAATAAAAAAGATTTTTTGACGGACGGATTTGAAATATGTTATTTTAAAATATTTAAATTTATCCACGCACCCAGGTTTAAGCATTGTATGGACTTAACCGTTTAACCTCGGGTTAGTTGGCTAAGCGAGGAGCGTTGCAGTTGCACAAATGGGCCTTACTGGCATTGCTTAGGCTGGTATTCCACTTGTCCAATTTCATCCAATATTTGATCAAATCTTTTTCTCTCCCTTTTTTTAACATAATAATCATTAATATAATTTAAATAACTAAATAAAGTAATTCTCTCACTTGATCAAATCTCTTTCTTTCATTTCCACTATTTTAGACCTAGTTCTTATAATATGCGTCGTCGTTTTCCATTAAATTTCTTTCGTAATATTTGATCAGAATTTGTTTCTAGTTTTGATGAATCCAATTTCTTTGATCAAATGGACATCGAACGAGGATATTTGATACGTGGATCGTAGAATACCATCCTTATTGCAAATGACATACCTAGTTTAAATAAAAAAGGTATAAAAGTTGAAATAGATAACATATACTTAAGAAAAAACGACGAGGACCTCCGGTGTTCGAGACGGGATTCGAACCCGCATCTCCAGCTATCGCGGCTGACGCCTTAACCAATTCGGCCCCCGTACACAGCGGAACCCGTCGAAATTAATCAAGTATATGTGATCTTGTTTATTTTAACGGTTTTAGGCACCGTTTTACCAGCTCTAAAAATCAAAGCAAATCAAAATATTTCATAAAAAATAATTTGATTTGTTCTTAGTTTGAAAAGGTATACTTAAACCAATTTTGAGGTCAAGGCACGGCGTTATCAATAATGCGCCCTTATTGTAACTTTTAAAATTAAGAACGCAAGTTTAATATTTATTTAGGTTTGGAGAAATACGAGCGCTCGGAGATTAATAAAGGTATTTTCTGTATGATTTATACCTACTATGCAAATAACCGCGTAATATTTAATATTAAAAATGTCTTGTACAAAATTTGAAAAAAGAAACAGGGCTTGACACCATAGCTAACGTCGTAATTAGACTTTGTGAAAGATGCCTGTCTCTTTTTATTCGTATTGAGTAAATATACGGGTTGTGTGTGTTTCGCGCGTTTCATTTTGGCACAACTGTTAGTGGGCTAATTAAGGAAGATCCACAAAAGATAGCCCATCCAGATGAGTTGCACTGGACAGTATGCATAGGCAACCAGCGCCATCTCTTATGAAGATCACTATATTGCTCCAAATCGTCTGTAAAAGACATACATTTTTTACCATCTATATTTCGATCATTCTTGCATAGTGAAGCGAACGAGCGTAGTATTTTGTAGTTCCATACAAGAGATTGGACATTCAAGCTTACTGAGTACTGTAAACATATTGTGTTATAGGTAAAAAACTTAAGAAAGTCACCATGTCGATGTAGTTGTGTGGAGAATTAATATGGAACTTACGTCAAAATTTTAATATAGAACGCCGAAATGCGTGTAAAGACACTGTTGGTGGTGGGAAATTATAGGCACTGGTTTTTATGATGTGGTTTATTCGGAGGCTGATGACACAATAAAAATATGAAAATCAATCCAAAACCAAACAAATAAATTTAGAATAATATGTAAAACAAAAGTACAAAAAAGTATAAAAAAGTAAAAATAATATAAAACGAGGTGCGTCATGCACATTTCCTCCCTTTTTTATAAGGAACTAGCCACGTGCCACGTCCAGCTTCACCAGCTTCCGAAGGGGCCGCCGCAAGACACCTGCCAGGGTGCGCACGTCAGCGACACGGATGATGCCGTCAGGGCCTGGAAAGACAGCTGTGACTCGCCCGCGGGGCCAGGTTCCTCTGGGAGTGTTGCCGTCCGCAATGAGCACCAAGTCGCCAATCGATATTTGAGGTACTTCTCCTCGACCACGTCTTGGTATTAGCGTCGGAAGATACTCTCTCATCCAGCGGCGCCAGAAGTGATCCGCTAATCTCACGGCTTTACGCCAGCTGGATCGTGAGACGAGGTCCGATTCTGACAGCGTCGCCGGTATTGGACGTCCTGAGGATGATGACAGAAGAAAATGCATTGGTGTTAAAGATTCGTGGGTCTGAGGGTCGACGGCAACATGCGTCAACGGTCGCGAGTTCACCAAAGGCTCAGCTTCCGCCAGCAGTGTGCGTAGAACCTCGTCCGTAGGGGCACGTTCGGTCAGCGTTACCTTCAGCGCAGTCTTTACACTCTTTACGAGCCGCTCCCAGGAACCTCCCATAAATGGCGCGGCTGGGGGGATGAAGCGCCAGTTGATCTTCTCCGTAACTGCAAACTGGGATGTGGCATCGGCGTATAAGCGTCGCAGTTCTCTACTGGTACCTACGAACGCTGTTCCGTTGTCAGACCACAGCTCTGTCGGCGTACCTCTACGTGCTATGAAGCGACGGAGACTCATAATTGCGGAGTCAGTGGAGAGGCTGTCAACAACTTCCAAGTGTACAGCTCGTACTACGAGGCAGGTGTACAGGGCGACATACCTTTTCTCACGTCTTCGACCAATCGATACTTGAACAGGGCCGAAATAATCAAGCCCAGTAAATGTAAATGGTCGCTTGTGATGACCTAGTCGAGCTTCTGGTAAGTCACCTGTTGGGGGCTGGAAATGTTGTGCACGGCGGATACGGCAAAACTGGCAGTCATAAGCTACTTTGCGGACGGTACTTCTAAGACTGAGTAAGTGATAATCTTGCCGGAGCTCATTCACAACTGTCTCTGTGTTCGCATGCGCGGCTCTGCGGTGCTGGAAATGGACGAGCAAGCGTACGGCGGGGTGTCTTCCATCTAGCACAATAGGATTCTTCATTGCGTTGCTTACTTGAATAGCGGCGCCGATGCGGCCAGATAAACGCATAAGCCCGTCGTCACTAAGGCTAACAGATAGCTTTGACAAGCGGCTGGAACGTGGCAACGGCTGGGCGGAATGATACAAATGAGTCATCTCGTCAGGAAATGCGTCTAACTGGGACCGACGCAAGACATGCGACTCGGCTAAACGCAGATCTGCAGCAGTCAGCAGTGCGATTGATTCGCGTGCTGAGCGGGGGTCGATGAGCTGATCACATTGGTTTAAAGGCTGAAACATAAAAGTACACAGCCCTCCCTCGATACGGACTAAATTCTGTATACACAGACCCCTTCGAGTTAGACTACGTATTCGCAATATTGTGAGATATTTATGCGCTGTAGCTGTTGCACGCACAAGCCTTAGCCAAGAACTAAAACGACTGGGGTCGGCTGAAACCGGCTCGTGCCTGTCAACGACACTAATTAGGTGAACTAAGTCGGAACGGGCTGCACGTTTGTTCTCTTCTTCGATTCCCGGATACTCAGATGTTACAGGCTCATCAGGCCACTCTGAAGAGAGCAAAAATTCAGGCCCCGATATCCAACGTGACTCAGGAGATAACGTGACACGCTTAATGCGGGTAGCATCGTCCGCAACATTTAATTGACTTGGCACCCATCGCCATTCTTTTACATCAGTTATCTCCAAAATCTCAGCTACTCTATGAGAAACAAATGGTTTAAATAAGCGCGCCTCGCTTCGAAGCCAACCCAAAACTGTCATAGAATCGCACCAGAAGATGCGATTGACAGGCTTTAATCTGTGGGCTTCACAAATGGTGGAAGCGAGACGGGCTGCAATTAGTGCTCCTTGGAGCTCTAAGCGATTAATGGACATCTGTTTTAAAGGAGCTACACGAACTTTGCTACATACAAGCGCCAGCTTCACATCACCATTTTCTAATACAAAGCGCCAATACGCGACCGCAGCGAAGGCCGATTCGCTTGCGTCACAAAACAGGTGAAGCTCGCACTTGACGACTTGCAACTCGCTAAGGCAGTAGCAGCGTGGGATCTGTAAACCAGACACAGAAAATAAATCGTCAAACCAGAGTCGCCACGCCGCACTGTCAGTCTGAGACAGCTCCTCGTCCCAATCGAGACACTTGCGCCACGCGTTTTGAAACATGATACGACCAGTAATTACAACTGGCGCCAGGATTCCAAGTGGATCGAAAACCCGCATCACATGAGCTAAGACCTCACGTTTGGTAAACTTCTTTGGCAACGAAAATTGATTACTTATTCCGATATTAAAGGCAATCGTATCGGACGCTGGTTGCCAAATAAGTCCAAGTGTACGCACGGGCGAAGTGAGGCGACCAAGATCAACATCTACGTCATTTCTAGCCACAGGGGTTTCAACCAAGCTCTCTTTTGGTAACACGCACGCACGCATTTCGAAGCCAGCATGTCGATGAATGTTGTTGATTTCGGCAGCAAGTTTGGCGGCCTCGTCAACGGAATCTAAGCTCACAATACAATCATCCATATAGTGATCGACGATGATGGCTCGAGCCGCGTCCGGATAGCGTTCTTGCCATTCTACTGCGTTCTTGTTTTTGATGTAAATAGCAGTAGAAGGGCTAGAAGCTGCACCAAAAACCATAGAAGACATGCGATAAGTCTTAATAGGTTCTTTAGGGTTCTCTCGCCACAAAAACCTTTGCGCGTCGCGGTCATCTGCTCGGATCTTTATTTGAGGGAACATCTCGCGTATGTCTCCCGTTAGGGCGACTTTGCCCTCCCGGAAACGTAATAAGATTCCCAGCAGAGGTTGAAGCAAATCGGGACCGGTAAGTAGAAGAGAATTAAGAGAAACTCCATTACTTTTAGCAGCTGCGTCATGAACCAGTCGCAATTTGTTAGGCTTATTGGGATTGGTTACGCCAAAATGTGGTAAATGCCAAACAAGAGACTTGGCACTAGGCTCTTCCGTGCACAATTCAGCGTAACCCTTCCGAATCATAGCGTGTACGTTTTCGCGGTAACGCTCCGCGTATTGCTGATCTCTAGCCATCTTTTTCTCGAGACTAAGAAACCTGGAAAAAGCAAGCTTGTAACTATCAGGCACAGTTAAATTATCCGCTTTCCACAACAAACCGACTTCATAATGCCCGCCCGGCAGGCGGCGCGCAGTACGATCAAGAATTTGAATAGCGCGCTCATCATCAGCACTGCGCGCTTCGCGTTTAGAAATACCGATCGAATCTAAGTTATATTGATCGCGAATTAATTGTTCTAATACAGAGCGATCGTCAACGCTCGCAACGTCGGGCTCGTTTACTACGGCGTGGTTGACGGTTTCGATGGGTGCGGTTTTGCTACAACCAAATGCGAACAAAACCCAACCTAAAGCGGTATTTATGGCTACCGGCTGCTTTTTAGTACCTTCACGTACATCTCGAGGTATAGTTAGATGCCAATTGTCGAGTCCTATTATAATCATCGGCTGTACGTGACCATAACAAAACTCATCTGCAATATCTGAAAGAAATGGATATTTACACACGCTCGATCTATCGGCAGCTTGCGACGCAAGACCTAACCCGTCCATCGCCCGCGCTCTGCTGACGTCGTACGTTTCATTGGCACGGCGACCTTTTATCTGAAAATCAACATATTGCACAGACGTATCTTTTCCTAAACCACCTACGCAGTCTAGTCGCATACGTCTGACAGCACCGCAGGCACCTATTTTTGCAGCGATCTCCAACTCGATAAAAGATCCCGTAGCTCCATCATCTAACAAAGCGTACGTGTTCACGGCACCCAACGGACCGGTTACGGTCACGGCTACGATCTTCAACAAAGGGCGAGGAGGCAGCTGCTGAACCGATAATCCCGCAGCAACAGAGGTCGACGTGTGAGTCAGGGTATCTTTCGTTTCGACGTCGTCAGATATGAGAGCGGGTGCCGCGGCGGCCGCGAGGGCCCGCGGCGCAGTGCTACAAGTGGCCGCAACCAACTCGTCATCTACTTCTACGTGCGCAGCTGCTGAACGCTCATAATTCGGATTATGCAATAACACGTGATGACGGAACGAACATCCGTCAACGTCACAAGTCTTTTTCGCTCTACAAAAATTCAATCTATGCCAACCTACTTTCAAGCATCGATGACAGACTCTTTTCTTTTTAATTAAATTCCATCTGTCATCTATTGACAGTGACGCAAATTTGTCACAATAAATTAAGTCGTGCGGTTTTTGACATACTACGCATGATTTAATTTTAGATGCAGTCGCCGATGAATTCAATTTAGCATTACTACGCGATGTTGAATTAGAACTCGCACAATTTTCAGCGGCGACATGCACATTGTCCCTGGCCCGCCTACTATCCACGGCATGCGACGCAGTAGTCGGCTCAGGGAGTATGCCGAAGCGAGACTGCAGATCGACTTCGTAAGCTAGGAAATCTGCTAGATTTTCGAGCTTCGACAAACCGGCGGCCTCGTAACGAACGGCATAGTCTGCCCATTTGGCTCGCAAAAGTGGGGAAATCTTAGAAATGAGAGCTTGAAATAATTCAGGTGAAGCTAAATATTCCGTGTGTTCGAGTAAACGAATTATTTCCACACAATTGCGAACCCGACTGGCGAAAACAGCTAAATCCTTACCTTCAGCGTTCACACGCGGCAACGCGCGCACTGCGGCCACCTCGTGCGCCACCACCAGCTCGGGGCGACCGAAACGTGCGTCGAGCGCGCGCAGCACGACGCCGGGCTCGCGCGCGGACACCAGGAGCGCCGCCACCGCCTCGCGTGCCGCGCCCGTCAGCGCAGAGTTCAATCTTGACAGATTATTCGCGGACGTGTATGAACCTTGGGTGTTTTCGAACGCTTTTTCAAACTCAGCCAATCTAAATGAGACTTTCCGTCAAAACGAGGTAACGGAACACGATTTATTGCGTGGCCAATGCCTTTATTAACGCTATCGACTAAAACACCGAGACTCTTGACTAGTTGCGGGACGTCCGAGCTGTCCGATGGCCCGGGAGGCCGCTGTCATCGCGGCTCCTCGGTCACGGTGCACGGTCGCTGTCCGCGCAAGGGACGCGACACGAACACGAGAAAGTTTATCCTCTGTATCCCTGAAAACATTATTAATTGTTAGTGTTTTATCTTGGTTAAATGCAGCCTCGGATTTACAAAACCACTGGTCTAAATGGCTGCTTCTAGAGCTATGCTGACTCGCGTCTGCCTCGATGGCGGCGATTTCAGCTTTAAGCTCTAAATCGGCGGTCGCACGTTCCAATTCGGCGAGCCGAGCTGCTTCCTCAGCCTCACGCTTCGCGGCCTGAGCCTCAGACTCGCGACGGAGGCGAATTTGTTGCGCTTCTAGCTCGGCGAGGCGACGCGCATGCTGCGCCTCTGCCGCTAGTTTTTTTGCCAATACCGTGGCTGAAGAACGGGACGACGTACTCACGTGACTGGATCGAGAAGGCGCCGGTGGTACGGTTGTCGATGCGACAAGAGGGGCTGCGGTCGATGGGCCTGCCTCACTCTCCGTAACGGTCTTACCTTCTTTACCGTCCTTACCCGTTGATTTTAGCGATCGCGTCACAACCATTATTTTATTTTTGAATTAATAAACACACTGATAAGACCACACCATTCCATAAATTCCACGAAGGGCCACAAATGTTGGTGGTGGAAAATTATAGGCACTGGTTTTTATGATGTGGTTTATTCGGAGGCTGATGACACAATGAAAATATGAAAATCAATCCAAAACCAAACAAATAAATTTAGAATAATATGTAAAACAAAAGTACAAAAAAGTATAAAAAACTAAAAATAATATAAAACGAGGTGCGTCATGCACAGACACGTTACTACTAGATAGACCACCTGGTCTATGTAGCACCTGCTTTAGCTAAGTTTTTCACCTAAGTATACTTTGACACAATCGAGGGAAAGTTTGGCTCATGTAAGAATCACGTATACGAGTGTATTGTAATGTAAAGAGGTGGAAATTTAGATAAAACCCACCACAATTATTTCAATGCAATGGCCCAAACTACCTTACAGGGCTAAATAAGTTACCCGATCATAAAGAGATCAGAGCCCTGAGTGTAAGTTTTTAATGTAAGTTTACGCCACGAACGCGTTTGCGTTTCCCATGTAAATAACATTATGACTTACGCGTTCGTAAACGTTTTTTACGTCAATAGAAACTTACACTAGAGCCTCAGAGAGAGAGAGAAAAGGTATTTGTCAGTAGCGTTATGAAAAATATCCCTTTTTTGGTATGATGTTACGTGTACTCTAGTGTAACAGCTTATCTAGTCATTGTGATATTTGTGTTTTGAGTGAAAACATATTGGACAAATTATATGGACATAAAACATTTTAAATTTACGAAGGTATTTCTATGTAACCGTTCATGGATTAGCTAAAAAAACACCTTTAGGTATCCAATTATTTACCAACTTTTGATACGACTTATACCTAAAACAAAGTGTTCATAAAGTTTCGAAATGCGCCGTGTGATGTCGGCTGACTAAAGTAGCACCACCCCATCTCCTTCCGCGGGTGTCGTAAGAGGCGACAAAGGGAAAAATCCTACAGACGGGCAGCAGGCTCCGTCGAAACCCCATCTATAGCTACTGCGGTCGCCAACCCGCCTGCCAAGCGAGGCGACTATGGCAACTACCTCCCAAGATGATACAAGACATATTTGTGGGAGGCCTATGTCCAGCAATGGACTGCATACGGGTGAAATGTAAAGACTCGAATAAAGTTTCAATTAGTTTTTTCCTAATGACTACAGTCAATTAAGTGAAAGTATATCAAAGTAACTTAATATTCCGTCCGTATCCAACCTGTAGCTTGCACGGCGATATTTTACTTTTATAGCGAGGTTTTAAGAACGTCACATTATTTTATTCATGTCGACGAACAACTCGCCGGATAAATCAACAGACGGGATGCCCCTCGGGAGCTCTCCGATACGTCCTCGTGTTTACCGGGGATGTTATGATTTATAAAAAGCGATTGCTATGTAGATTTCTTTAGGGAATAATTGTGTTAAAGACGGAGCATTTAGTTAACTTGTTTACTTTTGAAGAGCGAAGAAAATTGCGTGGTTTGAAAAACTTAAATACGACCGATTGTTATGTGGATTAACTCACGCCAATGATATATCGACAACATAAGTCCAACGCCAAAGAGTGGACAAGTGTTAAAATATTATAAACCGTGTTATATAACATTTTAACACTCAGTAAATGAGCACTACCGTTTGACGACCGGTATGGCCTAGTAGGTAGTGACCCTGCCTATGAAGCCGATGGTCGTTGGTTCGAATCCCAGTCAGGGCATTTATTTGTGGGTTGAGCACAGATATTTGTTCCTGCGTCATGGGTGTTTTCTATGTATTTAAGTATATATACACTAGGTAAGGCTTGTGTTGTTGCTACTAAACAAACTGAGCTTACCGTAGGACTATGTCGATTTGTGTAAGATTGTCCCGTTTATTTATTTACTATTACACTCCCAAGCCCCACACACTGATTGCCAAACCGATATAAAGAAAAACTATGTTATTTTTCTTTTTCTATCTATTTTTTTTTTAACTCGATACGTGTTCTTCCTCATATAAAGAAAGAATACATGACGTGACAGTTTTTTCTATTTTGTAGGTTTATAAACTGTTTTGGTGATGATACAAATTGGTATTTTGAATTTCGATCTCAACACAATTTTCTTACAATTTTTTACAGAAAATGTCCGAGCAAATTCGTCATTTAATAAGTAGTTTTGTTTTGCTACTGTTTTGGCATTTAGACCAGACGTTACTTCTTACTTCATGTAATATACAAGTTTTTCATTATAATGTACATAGTAATTTCAAAATGTAAAGACTATTATTTCCATTAATACTTTAAAACGTGCTTTTCTTTAGGTAATAATGTATCCTTTCTTTTCTTTACGCACTCAAATGTTTATTTTTGGGTAACATTTAAAATTGTGAACACTGTTATTTATGTAACAAAATTCGACAGTGGAAATTTCAAATGTCGTAAGTCACATATAAAAGTATGTCCCTTACGACATTTGAAATTTCCACAGTCGAAATGAAACTCTAAGTCTAAATTAAAGCAATATTGTATAAGTACTGTTTGTAAACGACTGTATAAAAAAAAATATATATTTTGGCCGCCATTGAGTAAGTTGGCTTGTTTTAGTTTTGTTAAACCACAGGTTGAAATCTGAAACGAGATATTGTACAGAGACTACAATCCTAGTTATAATATTTTAAGTTCTTTGAAGACATTCCAGCTAAAATAAGCCTCAAATTTTCGCCTCGTTTCATGTTCATTATTTAAGGCATTTTCCCAAGTTACCAGCCTTATTAAGGATAAACAAAACATCATTAAAGCATAATAAACACAAGCCTCGCTAATTACTACTTAACGCGGTGGCACTTCGGTCCGGAGATGGCGGCAGTGCTATGTATATAACATAATATAACTTAGGTAAGTTATATTATGTTATAAAAAGAATAATATTCAGAAAGCTCCCAGTTTGTAATATCTATAGGGCATGTAGATACAAGAAAGTACTTCAAAATCTTGACAAAGATGCCGTGTGCATATCTTCTGGACTAAAACAATTGCTAACGCATTTTTATGTAATACATTTAAGATATCTTTTGTAAAACTGTTTTGAAAAAATAAGTCCCGCCGAGTTTCTTGCTGGTCATAAAAATCAAAATGCTTCTCGGGTCAGAGGTGGGTTAGAACCGGTGTAGATTTTATTTTTTCTTCTTTTGTATACTCGACGTGTAAAAGTGCCCTTGTGGCCTACTTACTGAATAAACGTTTGAGAATTAAGAAATTATGTTTTATGAAATATTTTGAATTGCTTTGATTTTTAAGTAGTAAACAAGATCACATATACTTGATTAATTTCGACGGGTTTCGCTGTGTATGGGTGGCCGAATTGGTTAAGGCGTCAGCTGCGATAGCTGGAGATGCGGGGTCGAATCCCGTCTCGAACACCGGAGGTCCTCGTCGTTTTTTCTTAAGTAGGTATATGTTATCTATTTCAACTTTTAGTTTGAGTTAATATACTATATTGGTTAAAAATTCACTTGTGACTTGAAAAGATCGTTCTACATCAACATGACAGTTTTCTTTTATCTTACGGTGCGATAGAAAACCAAGGCTTGGTTATAATGTAGGTATATATGTGGACTAGTGGGAAATGGAACATGCATCGTTTCTCTCTTACCGTTTGTGAAATTCAGTTTATTAGAAAGGGACAAAATGTATTTGATATTTAATTAGTTTGTATAAAGGTGATATCTATTTCAAATTAGACTTCGGACACGGTGTCTCAAGTACAGTTGCCATCAGATATATCGGGGCTGTAGACATGGTCACAAATGTCTAAACAACGCCTCTATTGTGAAGGTGATAAAGTGCATGTTCACATATTTATGACCACCTCCACAGCTCCCTTATATCAGATGGCGGCTGTATTGCCTACCTGTGTATGTGTAACTATAAGAAAGGTACTTCCACTTCTGTGGGCGTAGGCCTCCCGAAAAGGATTTGTAAGTGAGTGCCATCGATTTCAATTTTCACTTAGCGACTTTGGTGGATACTTAAAAGTACCTGTTACTCTCATAAATAAGTAATTAAAGGATTCCCTTACCTAAAACCCAGACGCAAAACAAACGAACATGGTAATCCAGGAAAGTTATACATATAAACGAATCCCTACGAAAACATATTGAGTAAGGGTTCAAAGGGAATTAATTGTGTATTAGCTAATCCCAGTAATGAGGTGGACTGGTGAATAATCTGCGAATCTATTTTCCATTCATACGAATATATAAATATTTGAGCTGCGTTGACTTAAGGCTGCAAATGTACTAACTTGTAAGTAAGTAGCGGAATATTCTTAAAATACCGAGTATTTGTTTTTTATAGTTGGTTCGAGTACAGGGTGAGGCAAGCGAGTTTTAGGAAATGTTTGAATGCAGTTTAGTTTCATTGGTGCCAAACGATTCCTCCCGGGTTGCTGAACTGGATTGTATGGCAACTATAAGTATAAGCGCGGTATTTCTTGGTCTGAAAGGAGATTTTTTTTTTCCATACTTTAAAGAGCGTGGATTACGACTAGGAATAAGTCACATAGATTATTTTCCTTTGGCACGGAGAGGTTGGTATACCACAAGGGCGAAAGAATCAAAAAGAAGAATTGGCGACAAAAGTAATATCCTGGTGCAGAGTAATTATTTTTCCAAAATCCGCCATTTTATGTTTACGAAGACAACTAAAGGCTTTCGACGGCTCATGATAACGCTAACGACGTACTCCCCTGGTACTCCCCGAGGGGTGGAGTAATTTAGTCCTCGCCTCTCGCATTGTATTAAGGATAACTCACAATATACCGGTCCGTCTCTCGGCCCTAGGGTTGTTACGAATATTCGCATCCGACAAAATCCGCGTCTGCCTCCGTCTCAAAATTGATGCTAAGCTTTATGCCCTTGCGGAACTAGATCAAATCGATCTAAGTCACTACAAGAGCAGCAGCAAAGCACGTGCTAGGTAATTCGCTATAACTCAATGTGTCGTTACGTGTTTGCAATTCGTCGATCAATTGCTAATGAATATGACAGACAATAATAAGAAGCATCGAGTTTTACAGAATACAACGCCTGTACTCTTGTTAAAGGTTACCTATAAATATATATATTTAACATCCATGGATATACAAAAATCAACATCCATAATATCCCTACTCGGAATGGCCGCACTTCATTTTAGATAGAATTAATCACGTGATTATTGACTCTAGCCAGATATCCTAACAGCCCGGCTCGGGCACGGTATGGAGTCGTAACAGCCGTGCTGATGTAGGTACTAAACGTGTGATGTTCCGGCCTGGGACGCTTCGGAGCTCGGTGGTCAAACGGAAGGCTTGCGGTGACGGAACGTTGAGGTATCGGAGGCGGATCGGTCTACCGTGAGTCATCCTTGAAGGATATCCGAATTCCTAATACAAATGATCCGCAGTTCCGCAAGTCGTCAACGAGGCCATGTTCACTCGATATCCTGAAATTATTGCGAAGGCCGTTAAATATACAACGATGTTGGTTCACACCACGAATTCGACGATATTTCTAACATCGTTTGATCTTCTATTGTAGATTATTTCGCAATCATGACATCTATAAAAGTTTAATTTATTATGTGACAAAAATGGCAAACCATGCCTAAGAAACATACTTCGCGATCAAATGGTAAAAAGGTTATCGGTTTTGCAAACACTAATTTAAATATTACTGACAGAACTCAACTTCCTTAAATTAATACTACAGACCCTCAGTTCATACACTGACAAACTTTCGCCTTTATAATATTAGTGTAGATAAAATGACTTTTTCTCTTCTCATGCTCTAAAAGTATGTCATATTATGCTTGCCAAGGCGGACTAAAGTAATACATTTAGCCTCTTGGGAAAATATTTTTTTTTTTTTTTTTTTTTATGCAAGACTGACCAACGTTTGACCTCAGTCGCACCTGATGGTAAGTGACGACGAGGTCGAAGGTGTAGCACGCTGGTTCAGTAACAGCCTATTCACTCTTGACTTGAAGAGACCCAAATTATATCTTGCCGGGAATACAGACGAAGGGAGCGAATTCCATTCCTTAGCAGTCCGCATTAGGAAGGTAGAAGCGAATCGCTTCGTGCGAATGAATGGAATATTCACAACGTAAGGATGAAACTGCTCCCCTCGCCTGGACGTCCGGTGATGGAACGGAGATGGCGGAATTAAATCATGCAATTCCTGAGCACACTCTCCAAAATGTATCCTGTAAAACACAGACAAACTAGCAACCTTGCGGCGATGCTCAAGGCTCTGCAACCTTACACTCACTAATTTAGGATCGCCAATGAGTCTGCGAGCTCGGCGTTCTATTGAATCCAAAGCGGCCAACTGATACTTGGCAGACCCGTCCCAAAGGTGGCAACAGTACTCCATACACGACCGAACCTGCGCTTGGTAAAGTGTTAGGAGCTGTTCCGGCATGAAGTACCGCTTCACCCTATGTAAGACTCCTAGTTTTTTAGCAGCGGATTTCGCTTTGGCCTCAATAGTGGTGCCGAAGTTCAGCTTAGTGGTAAATTTAACCCCAAGCAGCTCGAGGTGGTCTGTAATTGTTAAGGACACATTCTGGAAAGCAGGAGTCAAGTTAAAAAGGCTCCTTTTGGCGGTGAATAAACACGCCTGTGTTTTGGAGGCGTACAATATAAATATGTATACATATTTATGATATACAAAACGTTTTAAATTGACCAACCAGAACACTTCATCGTATTAAATCCACCAATCACGACAGATATCGAAGTTAATCGCAACTCTAGATTCTTTTTTGGTGCGAATACTGTTTAAAAATGTGAAATCATTAAAAAAACTTTGTATAAAGTATCAACCAATCAGACAATACCACAATATTAAAATCGACCAATGAGGAAACGCAATCAAATTGTCAAAGCATTAGTGTGCTTTTTAGTTCCTACTTCACAAGCATTAAAAAAAAGTTTAAATCGTTGGCAAACTCTTTGAAGCCCCAATTATACGTTGTCTATGGCATTTATTCACGGCGTATATATCTTATCTGTATCAAAGCAGTAAAAAAAATACAAAGACTGCCAAATTAAACATTTTTGACTCAGAATTCATTACGGGTGAATAAAATTGTATTTGTTAATTGTTGAAATGTTATTTTATCTTATTTTCTCGCAATCGAAGTGAAAACTAGTATGCATAACTCGGGTCTAAACGCCATATTACCCCTCGAACAATTTTCCCTCACTTCGTTCGGGAAAATAACTATCTCGTGGTACTATGGCCTACTTTAGCCCCTTGTCAAACAATCTACTATTTTGTCCACGCGAGCTCACAATATGCATTACTCTGCCGTGGCTTTTGCATTCCCATCTTATTGTCGCAGGTTCGTTTGGATGCAAATATTTTATAGTTCAAGCTGGAGAACAGTCCCGTATTTTAATTTCGCTTCCTGTACTGGTAATTTGCTTTCGAGATGTTCAAGTCCGTTACACTTCGTTTATT
This sequence comes from Grapholita molesta, assembly GCA_022674325.2. Taxonomy (NCBI): domain Eukaryota; kingdom Metazoa; phylum Arthropoda; class Insecta; order Lepidoptera; family Tortricidae; genus Grapholita; species Grapholita molesta. The sequence goes on from CP053127.2 coordinate 3,502,682, forward strand.
CTATTCACAATGAAACATGCATGAATTTCGCTCTATTCTATGCATTTGACTCTTATGAACATAATGAGAAGTGGCACTACAAATACTTTTGACAAAAACCATTATTATACACTTATGGAGCAACTAGCTGTGCCCCGCGGTGTTATCCACGGGTTATTAGGAAAACAACGTAGTCTATGTGTTAATCTAGCTAACTCAGAACCTAATTTTATTAAAATGGCTCCAGCCGTTTAGACGTGAAGAAGTAACAAACATACACACACACAAACTTTCGCCTTTATAATATTAGTGTAGATTTTACTCAAAGTCTTACACCGCTTTCAGCCAGTATAAAAACGCCTACAGGATGCTGAGGCGTTACCGAGAAAAACGATATTTGTATTTCTCGAACGATTGACTGTCACTCTCATGACGGTTTAATTGGAGTGAAAAGAGAAAGATGCTCGAAAATTACGAACGTCAATATTGCCGCTACCGAGCGTAGGATTTCCGCGTCATTGCAGCGCGTTAGGCATGTTTACGCGATATGCTAAAACGTTACGAGTATCGAGTTTACTATCTGTGCATCTCATTCGCAATAAAACAGTACAAACGAAGATGCACAGATACTAAACTCGTTACTCGTTATCAAAAACCTCAAAGTCACAACTCATGGTAAGGGTACACGTACTATCGTCGGTAGCTCCAATTGCCTCCAGTACCCTTACCATGAGTTGTGTTGTGACTTTGAGGTTTTCGATAACTAGTATCGAGTTTACTATCTGTGCATCTCGTTCGCACTAAAATAGTACAAGCGAGATGCTTAGATAGTAAACTCGATACTCGTTATCGAAAACATCAATGACACAACTAATGGTAAGGGTACTGTAACTTCAGATGATGATTCTGTAAGAACCTATTAGCTCCTTTTTTAAGAACCTCACACCAGCTAGCTCCTTAGCAAAATCTCGGTAGGGAGCTCATTCCACAGGCTTAACGTTTTACTAGATAAACAAGATCAAGTGCGGGTAGTTTGAAAAACTGTCGCGTCTGTTGATGTTGGTGTCAACTTTAGCTAGTCTTCATCCGACAGCACGACTAATGGTACCTAAGCCTCATTTAGACCATGCAAGCACTTGTATACGATTTCCATTACATTGCGGGGTTATATAAAGCGACCGAATTCGCCGTACGACGATAGCCCGCAATGTAATGAAAATTGTATACAATTTCTTGCCTGATCTAAATGGGCCTTAAGGGTACAGAACTAGTGGCAGGACGGTACGGTACATAGGCAATAAAAACGGTTGTTAAAATAATACTGCGAGGATCCCGACGGGTGCTGACAGGCCCTCGCACTTCTCAGACTGATATTTTGAAATTTTTCTTCAAAGCAATCTACATAAGAAATGAGTCGTGGGTTCGCGGGGACCCGCTGGTAAATGACAGCCTTTTGAACTGTTAATTTTGTTTGCATACAAATTGATTCTGAAGGAGTTGTTTGCACCATGATCTCCTTAGAAGTCTGTTTTTGCATTCACTAAAAAAAATACGAAACTAGCTTAAGCTTCTTAAAGTATTTAAATTAAAACAGAAAGCAAAACTTCATTTTATTCACAAGGCATCAAAGTGTTTTCAAATTCTTAATGATAATGAGAGAGATTAATCATCGGGAGTATATAAGTATATTTTAATATTTTAGAGTTAGTTTTATATTTAATAATAACGTTTAATAATTTAGCATTTTCCTCGAGGTAGAGAGGTGAAAAACGTTGTCTCACTTGGCAGCAAAATTTGTTTTCCTTATGTGACATGAAACCCTCGCAGCGCTCAAGATTCCACTCTTTGAACCACTCGTTATGCTCGTGGTCTTTGTTCTTTGCCACCTCGGGTCTGTATATTATAGCACGAGAAGGTAAACACTAACTTTTCTCCCTCGTATAACAATAATACATTTCGATGCTATTGAAAAAAAATAATTAAAGAAAAAAAAAAGAAGTTTTTACACGTGTATCGAACCCAATTTTCCATAACAAGTGCTTTAAAAAGTGAAATTTACGCACGCAAAGCTTGCGCAATGTGCACTTTTTACGCGCTAGTTAGGAAAAAAACTTTTATAAAACAGTTGTGACGATATTTATAATTAAGAGAATCGCCATTACTTTAAATTTTACCTTAAATAATAAAATACTCATTTTTTTGTACCGAGTTTAAAGTTGACGAACTTATCAAGCCGCACCGAATACTTTCTCTTGTCTGAAATAAATGAAATACTTAAGTAATTAACAATTAATTAACAAGATTTGATCTTAGCTGCCTGTCAAAGTCTTAAGTTTATTCGGTTCTCTGAACACTGTTTACGGTAGTTCTTAATTAGCAAAAATTGCGGGAAGTTCAGTGAGCTAATTACTCCCTGGTAGTTTAAGATGTTCAGGTTTTATCATAGACATAACAGCTATAGACGCGTCAGGGTATAAAAAATTAATTTATTAATTGTATAAAAGCGGGTAACTCACGTTTTATAAGTCGAATATTGCTCGACATGTTTCACTCTGTAACGAGGAGCATAATCATGAGCCATTCGCGTTGGCCAATCGACGCAGACCGACCGGTATAAATTATATTATATGGAAATAAATTATATGGTCCGGCGAACGAAGATAAAAGGATGTCTTATGCAATTTCTCAAAAGTCTATCTAGTCTATACTTCAAAAAAACCCTAGAGTGATTAATTAGTTGCTACAATTAAAGAAAGTATAGAAAATAGGTTTGAAAAATATAAGTTGCATGACACTCGTGCCAAACAGCATTTTAGCAGCTGTGTCATATCCCTTCTTCAAGTTAAAGTGGGTACCAAGACCTGAAAAGGAGTATGTGAAGGAATTGTTTATTGCGGAAGTGCGGAGATTCAAACACGACGATTCTAAAAGTTTACAATCAACATTGAAAATAAAAGCAACAAAGTGAGTATTACTATATGTTCAATGATTCAGACTCCTCGGCAACCTCTACAGATGGTAACAGCAGCACCTGCACTGATTTGGAGACCCTCCAATATTTAAGAGATGAAGACACAAGTCTGAATATCCTCAACACATATCCAACTATAAAAAAAGTGTTTTTACGGTACAACACTTGTCTCGCGAGTTCAGCACCACTGGAATAGTTATTTGTGCAACAAGAGAGGAAAGTTGTTTTTTCTTGCGAGTGTTAATTTTGAGTCCCGAGTAAGCGAAAGATTTTATAATTGAATCACGAGCGTAGCGAGTGATTCTAGTGTTAGAATCTTGAGCGTAGCGAGGCACTCAAAAACGCGAGATGTAAAATGACTTTACTCTAGTGTGACACATACAACTTTTCACCTCAGTAGTGAGAACATATTGAAGGTTAAATAAGTTGCCAAAAATGTCATTTTTAGTACAAGCTTTTATTGCCGACTGTACTTTTTTTCACAATCGTCATCAACTCTTCGAAAGGATTCTAATGAGCCTAAATACCACGGGTTTATCTTGTGTATTTTAGGAGTTGCTTTTGCTACCTTCTGACTCCAGCATCAGATCAGATCAGTGGTACCATAATATTGCATTGTATCCGAAATTACATAAGTGTGCTTAATCGGTTAAAATTCAAGTTGGAAGATTCCATCCGGATAAATATACAAATACATACAAAAAAGTTAAGATCTTGTAAAAAATGAACATCAACTGAACCACATTCATTTAAGTGTTTTATCTGCAACTGCACTGGCTTCATTACCTAACATTTTGTTTAAATATTTTTCATTATAAAATATGTATATTTCAAAATTATAATATTTGATTAATTTGTCCGAAAGTGTTAGTGGTGTCAAGGGAGTCCATTATGTCATATTATAATAAATAGATACATATAAATACTTAAATACATAGAAAACACCCATGACTTAGGAACAAATATCTATGCTCATCACACAAATAAATGGCCTGACTGGGATTCGAACCCGGGACCACCGGCTTCTTAAGCAGGGTCATTACCTACTAGGCCAGACCGGTCGTCAATTAAAAAGCTACTTTGTCTCACTCCCTGGAGTGACGAAAGTAGCAACTTTCCTCACTCTCTGAAAGTGAGGAAAGTAGACATGTTCAAGCTGCTGAGGTGAAAAGGCTATTTTCGTATGGTGGTATGATTATGCGTCCACACAGACGCAACATGTCAGATGTTTTTTTTGAAGAGCTGATTTTAAAATCTTTAATAAATAAAGAAAACCAGTAATTTTACTTATTTCAATAAAGTACTTTGAAAATACATAATTTGTATTTAGTATTTAAATACAAAAGGCAAAAGTATTTTGTATCTTGCATTTGAAATACTATATTAAAAAAGTATTTGCATTTTGTATTTAAATACTTTTTGAAAAGTATTTTGTACATCTCTGGTCATTGTGATTATTATTTACTATTTAAATTCTCTAATTACGTCATAACAATTTGCTAACCTCCACCACAAAGGGAAATAAAGAAACTGACCATATTAAGTAGGCTATCTACGGTGTACTATAAGCCTTTTTGAAAAGTTTTGTCGGATTTCATACCCGGGTCCAAGACCTCTATCTTATGCTCATATTTCTCCTTAGTAATGTACAGTCAACCAATTTGATTTATGGGCCACTTAGTTCCTTAAAAGTAAACGTCTATATGAAAGATGCAAAAGATCTCTTATTAATGTCACTGTGACAAGATTGGAAGTGGCCTAGAAATCAAAATGGTCGACTATACTATAGAGATCGGGAAAGTCAAAATGCGAATTACACTTAAATGTATGACTTAGTAAAGCTATGGCAACAACCCATCTTCTCCCGCGTGGCTACTATGGCAACTATCATGGATGATAAATACCTGCAAGTCATATTTAGCGGGAGGCCTATGTCCAGTAGGGTACGAATTCCGGCTGAAATGATGATGATGAACTAAAAATACAAGATAAAAAAAGATAAAACATTTCATTACATGCACTTATGAACGTCAAAGAAAAATCTACACCGGTTCGAACCATACACCTCTGACCCGAGGAGATAACAGCAAGAAACTACGGCGGGACTTATTTTTTCAAAACAGTCATACATCAAATCTTAAAGTACATAATTATGCGTAGTCCGATAGGAAAACATAGCAAACAGTAATCGTTACTAGGACAGAAAAATAAGGAAGTCCATATTGTTTACATAGAGTAAAATAATGGTAAAATTTCCAATTACCTCAACAAATATTTTTAATGCCACCGATTAAATCGGAATGGATCACAAAAGCAATTGGTGAGTGTTTGTATATCATTTACTAAGTAAATTCAATTATAAATTAAACATTAACACGGCTCTACTCACGTTTATTTAGTCACTCGCGCGACATGTTTCGGAGAACATAGGCCTCCATTATCAAGCACTAAGAGTGCTGAGTGTCCGTTCGATTCGTTCGAGTGTCCGTTTAATTTATCAGACATGTCTCACGTAAGTTTAAATACAAAAAAAAAAAAAATTCAATTATATTTTGTATTGTACTGACCACAATTACTACCGGGTGAGTGCCCACGGGATTGATTTCATCTTACACTGATTGCTTTTGTTCTTAAATCACAATGGCGATTGACTATTCTCCAATCTGCGGCCTGTCACAACAGCTTGTAACTTATAATATCCCCTATCCATTTCTTATTTCGTGTATAAGAAAGGGTCCACTAATAATTGACGACCCGTCGGGCCTAGTGGGTAGTGCCCCTGTCTATGAAGCCGATGGTCCTGGGTTCGATTCCCAGACAGGGCATTTATTTTTGTGATTAGCACAGATATTTGTTCCTGAGTCATAGGTGTTTTCTATGTATTTAATTATTTATATGTTTCTATCTATTCTATAGGTATATCGTCGTCTTGTACCTACAACACAAACCTTACTGAGCTTACCGTAGGACAATCAGATTTGTGTCAGATTGTTCCAAAATATTTATTTGTTATTTATTTATTTAATTAAGGTACAATTTTTTCGTAGCGACTCAAAATCCTACCCATCGTGTTGTATTCCTGCAGGTCAGTAAGTCGGCAGAGAGACCAGAGCCGTAAAGCGTAGGCAATGCACGAGTGAGACCTTTGCAAATACAGGCGGTCATAGGCTAACTGCTTGAAACCTGGTAGCCATTTTCAAGCCGAGTCAGGACACCTGTCCCCGGAGGAGGTGTCCTGTGTTTTTTTATGATAAAGGTGGCAAACGAGCAGACGGAATGACTGATGGTAAGCACTTACCGTCGCCCATGGGCACCCGCAACACCAAGGGACTCACAAGCGCGTTGCCGGCCTTTAAGGCGAGCTCTGGGAACCTTACTCATCATCAGGAACACAACACTACATACCTGAAAGGTAGCAGTCTTATTATGGCTGTGGTTTTCTGTTCTTGTACAGTTGGGCTTCTCCAGACTCAAGCGTGATGGTACTTCGCTGTGCCCTACCTCTCATTATTACACTTAATTTAAGGACATACCCCCGGGTATCCCGGTTCCAAAACATAGTAGTGCGATATAATTACACGTGAGTTTATCCGTTTCTAACTAAGTAGTAGTAACATGGCTGACACAGTTTTAATTATATTAGTTGTAAATGTTGTAATACTGGACAGTAAATTATTGTGTAGTTTGATGCTATGCTATTATCAATTAGTTGGTGAATAACGTATGAGGAGAGGTAATCTCGTGTTCGAGAACATTCCGGATTCAGCGAGCTGTCAGCGAATTCATTAATCATTTAACCGGTTTTTTATGTATATTTTCAGCAATCCCTCCGTTTTATCCGTTCGAAGCTGGCCCCGAAATGACTTTAGTAAATAATTGGATTTATCAAATGTTTTCAGCGTATAGTGAATGTATTTTATTTTGCGAATGTTTTAAAACAAATTTGATTAGAGGAATATATTATTTTACACCATACCGTTATTCAGGCATAGGGGTTAAATCATCCTTTTGATTATTTTAGTTTGATGTTCTGTTCAGTTTAGCTAAGGTCAATGTGGGTAAGACCGGGATACTATATTTTTAAGGGAAGTGCGTTATATGACACTAAATACCTATAAGATAATGTAGGAAATTGGTTGGTAGACGGTCTTTTCAGATAGACCTTACACAAAAACAATATCCACTCTCGAACTATTCTCGGATGAGGGTGATATGTATTATCAAAGAAATAATAAGCAATTAGTTCCACTAGCATCCAGCAACTCGATGCAATTTATATTTTAGTCTACACAATTTCCTTGTAGACGGAGTCAATTCGCTCGCCCTTAGTGGTTGAACCGAACGCCGCCAATCAGCTATGGCAGCGTCATTATAGTGCCTGCGCCGGCCTTCGCCGAGACAGCGGGGTAAGACCAACATAAACTTGTAAAATATTGTTTTATACTACTCTGAATCATGATCGTTGAATTGTTTACATATGGCAACTTTATTTTCTTTTTGCCATGTTTTTTGTGGGATGACTACGTCGGTGCTTAGAGTGGACGAACCTTTAGATAATGTTGCAAAAAATTAGGGTAGTTGAGCCGAGTGGTCGTTACGAAGAGCAGTTTCATCGGCTGACCGATGACCAATGATCGGTTATTCGGATTAGACATGGGGTGAACGACCTCAATCATGTTAGTACGGATATGTCCCGGGAGTCCGGGCTTTATGTTGTTAGAAAAGGCAAAAAATACAATGTGTTTATTTTATTACACTTTAAAACATCTAAGTAGCGCACTTACTCGCCGTTCTTTAGTCCAAATCGAACAAATGAGCCCAAGTGTTCACACTGGCAGCTCATTTGCTGCCACCAAAGCGGCACATTATGTACCGTTTGAATAAAAATTCGGCGAGTAAGTAGAAAAATCCTTACAGACAAGTGAAACTGTTTTATTTTTGAACTATTCGCTATCGTGGGAAACTGTCGTATATATATATATATATATATATATATATATATATATATATATATATATATATATATATATATATATGTGTATATACAACACTATATATATATATAGTGTTGTATATATAATATACAAGACTGACCAGCGTTTGACCTCAGTCCCACCTGATGGTAAGTGACGACGAGTTCGAGGGTCTAGCAGGCTAGTTCGGTAACAGCCACTCTTGCCTTGAAAATACTCAAATTATATCTTTCCGGGAATACAGATGACTTTACCAATACGATTATCTTCTCTACTTGAGGAATCCAGATAGGTAATCGATCACTGCCGGTGACCAATGCGACCGGCTCTTGATAAAGCTCCTTCTTACGAAACATGTTAGGAATATTACTTGTAAATATATTTAGCATCTCAGTAATTATTTTTCCTAACTAGTGCGTAAAAAGTGCACTTTTCGCACGAGAAGTAAATTTCACTTTTTAAGGCACTTGCTTTGAAAAATTAGGTTCGATACTCGTGTAAAAATTCTTTAAGACTCGGGTGATTGTCACCCTCGTTTCACTCGGGCTCCAACGTTCACCTTCGTCGAAAAAAATTTTTTTTTCCCTAGTATCGAAATGTACTAATAAGATTAAACGAACTTATCGTAAGTGAAGTTCTATCTTAATTGTACATACAGCTACAACATGCATACAGCTCTATTACATGTGGTCACGTCTCCGACTGGCAGCAAGTATAATCGTGTACCACTTCAGTCCAATATAATATTGTAGCCTTCAATTCTCGACACCTAATTACTCTTCCAGAATATAAAAGAAAAGAGTAAGACATTTAAATTTTCAGTCAGGTTCACCGGCAACGATCCTGCTATTAAATAACTGATAAAACCAGCTGTTACTTTATTTCTTCGACCTGAAAAGATAAGACAGAAGTGATTCCTTTTGATACGGGTCCGACAGCGGGCAACTTCCTGGCTGTTGGCGTTGATGCTGCTTGACGAGTTGTGGTTAGATTAGACCTAGGGTCATTTCACACGAACCACAACCACGCGACAACCACGACCACGCGACAAGCGCGACCACGTGGTCAGGTGCAAATTTTGTATTAGAAATAAATAGTACAATTCACACGTACCACATTTTGCAGTCATTATCGACCACGTCTGTGGCAACGGCCAGCAACTACACAATTCACACGTAACCACTGCGTGACCACATTTTGACGCTGCGACGTGGTGTGGTTGTGGTCCGTGTGAAACAACCCCAGGAGGAATAATGACTGGAGAACGCATCCGCGTGCGCCAGTAACGGACAAAGATATTCTGGCTTTTGTAGCCCAAAATGTAATAATTCACTATAGTTTTGCTTTACAGGGCATTCTTTATAACAAAAATATTAGGTTATTCTGTATTCATTACCGCAACTTTGGTTGAAAACCCAAGAAAACTCCAATTGTATTTGTTTGTTCCCCTCCAACTTTGACAGTTCTGAAGGGTCCAGTTTGGAGGGGAACAAAAATGTGTGAAACTATGACAAGGACGGACGAAAATAGTGCCGTCTCTGTCATACCTATGGAAAGTTACATAAGACTATCTCTTTTGATCGTGGTATTATTATTAGCACGCTCCGTCTAGTTAAATGGTATGTCTATGGATTAGATGAACCAGCCGGCCGAGCAAAATTCGCGACGGAATATCCCACAAGAAAGGCACACTACGGCCGGTACCGCGAACATCGCAGTTCGTATATTTCGGGCATCTTTCTCTTTTATTCCAATTAAGGCGTCATGATAGTGACAGAGACAATCGTTCGTTTACGAATACCGTTTTTCGCGGTAGCGGCGCTGGATAGTGTAAATTTGTTTTTTTATTTTATTTTTTTAGCTGGCTCGAGTGCCAGTTACAACAAGCAGATGTAAGGTTTTTTTAATCATGTTTTTGTCTTTGTTACTAACAGTAAAATGAGCTAACTAAAGGATTTAAAGCAGTTTTGTGTAATAATGTCAATAACCCAGGATACCGAGTAAATCGATATTCGTAAGTTCCGAACGATTGTCTCTGTCACTCTCATGACGCCTTAATTTGTGTACTTAAAAGGGAAAGATGCTCGAAACTTTCTAACTTCCCCGTTCTCTCCTCTAGGCTGCTTGTGTTGAGGGTACTCAGCCAACGATACCCACTAGGACTAGGCCAAACCTATCGTGAAACATAGTATAAACAGCTACCTACTCGTAAAGTTGTGAAAATTGATTCGGTTGGAGATAGAGGTTGATTTAAGTTGATCAGTCCGTCAGGACTTTTATGTTTACGAGTCTATTCTCGTACCCACCTATACATATATATAGATTTTTTGAGCTACTTATACATCTGCAATTGAGATATTTTTCACTTATATGTAGGTATCATCAATACACTAATCCAAATATATGTTAATATAATCCAAATATCCAAAATGTTTATTCTTCCATATCATCTACATAACAAGTGCATTTTTTTATCCAGAGATTGACACAGTCTATAGGTAGGGTCAAGTGGTCGACGGTGGCGCGGGCGACAACAGTGGCGCAAAGGCAGTTCACCCGAAAGGGATAGTTATATGTAATCAGTATCGTCATCGTTCGTTAGCTCTCAGTACGCGAGCAAGGACAAACCAGTCGGGTGGCGTCAGCGCCGCATGTTGTTTGTGTGAGGAGACTATTTTGTTATAGTGGTGAAAATTTGTGATTGAAGGTAAGTTTTATTTTTGTTCCAGTAACAATAATGTTTGTAATTTACGCATGCTTTATTTTTTCGAGAAAACCAAGCTTATTTCTAAAGGCACTCGCGAAATGTTTAACAAAGAATACGCAGTACTTAGTTCGTAGCTAATTTATTTCTTCAAAATGGCGCCGACGGCCGCAGTGGCACGGTTTGCAAAGGTACACAGTGGTACACATAATCCATCTCTGTATAATGTTGTATGTATGTATCTACGTTTTTACAATTGGCTTACTTAGTCACGTTCACTTATTTTGGATGAAAACAAATTTGTTATTAATATCGCGGTTTTTATGGACATGTCTTGTCTTTGTTTTAGGATGCCTCGAAAATCAAAGCCACGATCTAATGGTGCCCATACAGAAGAACTTATGAAAGAAGCATTAAGTTAAATCATAAAGGGTTGAGCTTACAAACAGCTGACTTCACCTAAGAAGATGTGACTTTTAGTGATTTTTTTTTAGATTCGTACGACCAACAGGATTGGTTTTGTTTGTTGTTTTTTAATAGAATTTATTAATATATTTAGGGATTATGCCACAGGCGTTCGTATAAAGAGGAATGATTTACTTAATTACTTAAAAAGTAGTTTTATTTTTGTTAATTACCCTTATGTTGTCTACTGTGTACCACCCCGAACCACTGTATAAATAAGGCCGAGCCACTGTTACAACCCCCTGGCACACAGTGGCTCAATTCCCTTTTCTTTTTAAAACAAGTATGCTGTTTCAAGTATGCACTATTTTTAAAAACCAGTAATACACATTTAAAATAGATAAAATTTACTATAATATCGTTCTTTATAGCAACTCCCTATCATTAATAGTTCCGAAGATATGGACCCTGGAAAAAAAGTGAGCCACTGTTAACCACTTGACCCTACGCCTTTTAAGAGTAGAAACTGCTATTGTGATAACATATTCATAGTAAGAACAGATGTGCATGGCAAAGAAGAAAAACAAAATATTTCTGATCTTATATTATCTCTAAATTGATGTTTAATGGCTGCGCTCCCAAGCCATTAATTAAAAAAAAACCGTCTCTAGCCCCTATTCCTCACAAGCACGAACGCTAGGAAAACTGTATTTTTTTTTCTTCTTACAGACTTTAGAGCGATGTTGAGGTAGAATTTAGAATGACTCATAAATTGTTGAAATGGCATTGAACTCCATAAGAATCCTCGTGAATTTCCAAAGGATCTTTGGAAATTCATGAGAACAAAGTCACAGACGGATACTAGTTATACATAAACCGCTCGGTAACTAAGCTCTCTCGGCCTCATCCCAACCAACACAATTCCTTTTGAGACAGTTCTCACAAAAAGCCAATTGCTAATATCCCATAGCTCTGTAAAAGGGGCGCCAAATTGCCATTTCCTGGAATCTCGAAAATATCTTTATCTTCGTGGCTATTTCTAGACATTTTGTAGGTATGGCATTGGATGTGGTAAATGCTGAAGGTAACACGTAAATATTTTTTTGTGTGATAAACGCGTAAGGTTCCCAGAAAATACTTCATCGAAGAAAAATAGGGCAAACACTTGGTTTATCGGTGATATAGCATTATTACCTTACGATGAGTTAACTATTAGCAGAAAATTTAGTACATCAGCAACTGACGAAAGAAAAGAAAAAAAAAATATATTGCCGCTGATATTATAGTGGCTTACAAAAGGACGCCCCTTACCATATGCTCTTGTATAAATACCACGGCGCTGGTCTTCCGTGAATCCCAGGACCGAAGGGTGTCTTAAGAACATTACCAATTTTTGGACCCGGGTATGTACTTAAATTACGTCCAACATTACATTCCATACATTTTATGAAACTCGCCAAACTGTAATGTTTGATGGCGAGATACGCTCGTTATTATGATTGTAACTTAAATATTTACCAAAATCTAACAATTTAACACTTGTATTTACTCTTCGGGATCCACGATCAGTTCTGAACTTCTGAGCCGAATGTCAGTTTTTAACGTAATATTACTTTACCATCGCGTTAGTGTTTACCATATAAATAACATTATCACTTACGCGTTCGAGTCTTTTTACGTCAAAAGAAACTTACACTGAAGCGTGATAGTACGATCGAGTCTCAAAGCAAAGCTTTAGAGGGAAGCATTTCTGCCTCATGTAGACCGGGATCCTTTGCGTCCTTATCTCGGCCGTCTATCAAATAAAATCAGAGCTCCGATGAAATTTATTAGTCTGGGAACGACCAGCCTAGCGACTGTGTGACTGTGGTTTTATACGCCGGTGGGTTTACGGGTTAACGGATGGGAAATATTGTTGAGCATTCCTCCTTTGGCGAGAAACTGAAGGAAACTTTTTTCACAAAAAGGTTCGCGATGGTATTAAATTTTACACGGGGATCCAATTAGTTTTTTGTTCAGTTTCATTATTAAGAATTGACGACCATTCTACGAGTATCTTTAGCATGGGCAAAAAATATTTGCAACCAAATAATCTGATTGCTTTGAATCTGTAAACGATTTCATTCAGACAGGCTGATACCAATACTTTCATTCAAATTTATTTATTATATAGAACAATTAGAATATAATATCAATTATTTAACTACTTACTGCATTAAATCTAAAAAAAAAAAACAGACCAAGAGCGTTTCGGGCCACGCTCAGTGTAGGGTTCCGTAGTTTTTCGTCCGTCACAGTAAGTGTTCCCATTTAAGAGTTAAAAATGGGCTAGAGTTAAAAATAGCGTGACCAAGAGAAATAGGGGTTCATTTTTATATATATAGATTTTTTCAAAAACAATTGAACCTATCAAGTTCAAAATAATTTTCCTAGAAAGTTTATATAAAGTTCTACTTTTGAGATTTTTTTCATATTTTTTAAACTTGTGGTTCAAAAGTAAGAGGGGGGGGGACGCACTTTTTTTTACTTCTGGAGCGATTATTTCCGAAAACATTGACATTATCAAAAAATGATGTTAGTAAACCCCTATTCATTTTCAAATACCTATCCAACAATATATCACACGTTAGGATTAGAATGAAGAAAAAAATCACTTCCCTCTTTTTGTATAGGGGGGTACCCTAAGAAAACATTTTTTTCCACTTTTTATTTTTGCACTTTGTCGGCGTGATTGATATACATATTACAACCAAATTTCAGCTTTGTAGTGCTAACAGTCACTGAGATTATCCGCGGACGGACGGACGGACGGACAGACATGGCGAAACTATAAGGGTTCCTAGTTGACTACGGAACCCTAAAAAGGCCCTTGAGGCATTGTCCCAACGATGCTGGCGGAATTTCGTCATTATATCGCAATGCTGATACGTTGTTCGAGGAAGCCGCCAGCTCTTCGGTCACTAGTTACGTCAACCAGACGCCTCGCCATTTCTGCAAATACATTAGGTTAAGAAATTGGTTCAACTGTGAGTGTATAAGATTGTTATCACACTGGTACTTACGCTAAGTTGTATTGCTTGGTATAATTGGGCCCAACTGCAAAAGCATAAATTGTAATGTTCCTTTATTTAAGTTTTCCACCTATACTAACTGCCAATTACTTGTACTATCGATTGCATGTCACGTACAGAATTTGGTTAGCCCGACCTATATAGGTATACGTATTCAATCTGAACTTCAATTAATGGCGAATCAAAGCCTGATGATTACAGATGTGTGCCGAAGCAGAGTGCAATATTAAATGCCACCGGCGCCCGCTACGTTGAGCTAACAAGCAACAAAGGCGTAATAACCATTGAAAAGCTCATGCAATTCTCTATCGTATTGTTTTGTAATAAATTCCATATTTAAACTGGTTTTGAATGTACTTATAGCTGTTATACGTGGGGCAGTGTTGCGCATACGATTCAGTTCGGCAAAGCGCTCACGCTGAATGACATTGTCCATTCATTTGGTCTTTCCATTAACGCCTCAGTCCATGGTATAAGTGCTAGCGAATCGACCGTTAGAAATAAAAACATGATATAGTAAGGGCTGTGAATTAATTCCGATTTATTCCAATACTATATTTCTATTAATTTCATATCTCTTAACTTATTTTCCGACACTATTTACTCACTAAAGTAAAAAGTAATTTAACTCAGTCTTTATCTTGCCACTGTTTAAAATAAGAATCCTAGTGAGCTCGTAAGAAATCCTTCTTAACTAGAATTTCAACAGCGGTGGAGGTCAGAATGGCAGATATGTAGAAGGTTTGAAATATATTTATTTTTTATTCAGTTTTTTAACTTTTTAAGTAAATATATGGTTAACAAATTACGATTGCCATCCAGCACGGCACTGCTGCGAGCATTTCTGGGATATTTGGCCTGGGTAAGGGCCGAATGTGGGATTGAGATTTAGTTTTGTTAGTTTTAGTTAGCTGTAAGTTGTATTTATATATATTTTAATCTGGCTAGTTTTAAGCTGACATGTATTTTGTATGACCTAAAAGTGACATAAAATCATCTAAATCACTATATATTAGAGTTGGTGTACATTTGTGAATGTTGTGTTTTCGGCCATAAATTTTGAACTGATATGTTTTGTTGGTGTAAATAGTTTTTTTTTTTTACTTTATCGTTTCATTTTCTGTGCTTTCTGACATCATCTGTTTAGTAATGGTCGCTAACTGCTGTTAGACAATCGGATGATGAAGACTGTCGGCCAGCGTTTTAGTCAGTCGCTCATCACTTAAAGATTAGCAAAAGGAAGTATTAATTACGGTCAATTTATGCCGCTCACGGTTTGGCGGACAGATTACATAGTGGCACTACCCGTTAGGGATACTCTCACCGTGTGTTACATCCGCTGGTAAAATTAAGCCTATTTATACATTCACATTCAACTAAGGATGCTAAATTAAAAATTCGCTCATCGATTGTAGAAAAGCAATCGAAGCGAAATTTCTACAAACATACATACATCATACATTTCGGCCGTATGCAGTCCACTTCTGGACATAGGCCTCCCATAAATATGACTTGTATCAGTGGGGGTAGTTGCCATAGTCGCCACGCTTGGCAGGCGGGTTGGCGAACGCAATAGCTGTAGATTGGGTTTTGACGGACGCTGCTGCCCGTCCGTAGGATTTTTCCCTTTGTCGCCTCTTACGACACCCGCGGGAGGAGATGGGGTGGTGCTATTTTAGTCAGCCGGCATCACACGGCCACACAGATACAAACACAGATAACATAACAGGTACTCGTAGTCGTAACATTATAGTATTTTTATTACAATTCCTTATTATCTGATGTTTTTATGTCCATCTATCTTATTCACAATGCGAACAGTTTTAATAAAAACTACCATTTCGATAGAAAAACTATGCGCAATGGAACAAAACAATCAAAATCGGTTTATAGTAACAGTAACAAAAACAATATTGGAAAGAGCAATAAACGTAACAAATATAAAAGCCTGGGCAGAGAGTACCATTTTGTACCGTTTGGCGTAGAGACCCTAGGTCCATGGGGTCTCAGCGCGCACAAACTTTTTGCAGAAATCGCGAAGCGTCTGGTTGATGTAACTGGTGACCGAAAAGCTGGCGGCTTCCTCGCACAACGTATTAGCATTGCGATACAACGAGGAAATGCCGGCAGCATCCTTGGTACAATGCCTCAAGGGCCTTTTTTAGATTTTATACTGTAACTAGTTAAGTACTTGTAGTTATCATAATACGATTGTAATTTCTGTAAATAAATGTATTAAATTACTAAATATAACATAAATAGAATGTATTGATTTAAATACAAGTATTGGAAAGAAAGATCCAACAAAAAGTCACGTGATTACAAACGTTGTTTCCGTTTCGATTCGATTGAGTTTTCTAAATGCGTTTGTCACCTTGATGACGGCTTCTGCTGATCGTCGCTCGAGCGAAAGATATCTGGCAATGACTTTCTTTGTCAATGGAAGGGTCGAGAAGGTTATTGAATTTTGCTAATATAATATGGCAAGTGCCGGCCTCTCGAGCAAATAATCGCTTATTTACTCAAACCCGGCGAGAGGGATAATGATATATTTATTAAAGGAACGACGTAGTCAGCCTTGTTATTTGAGTATGATCTTGGCGTGAAGATATATGTGCTTTTAAGGACGTGATACCAATTATTTTATTATTAGCATTACATTCGTGCTTTGAGTGAGAAAACTGTTTTTATTAACACTCCTAAATAATATTTATTTGGACCCAGGTATGTCCTTAAACTACGTCCAACAATGAGAGGTAGGGCACACGCTTGAATCTGGGGCAGCCCAACTGGGGAAGTACCTCTTCCTTACAGAAGACCACAGCCTTAATAGCACTGCTAACTTTCAGGTATGTAGTGTTGTGTTCCTAATGATGAGTAAGGTTCCCAGAGCTCCAACCCCCCTTAAAGGCCGGCAACGCGCTTGTCACTCTGGTGTTGCGGGTGCCCATGGGCGACGGTAATTGCTTACCATCAGGCACTCCGTCTGCTCGTTTGCCGCCTATGTCATAAAAAATATATGTTTAAAGTAACTATTACCGTAGAACCGATGGAAGCTTATATTCCTACATTCCAGTAGTACTAATCAAGTCTGGTGCGGAAGGGTTCCGGATTGTCCCCAGGCTACTTTCCTCCCACTTAGTCCGATCGCTCTAATGTTTCGAAATGTTAATGTCCGCTGTAATGTTAAAAAACGTTTCTCGCCCCGCTAAACGCTCCGCTTCAAGCGTCAAATCAGTGTCATAAGTAAAAAAAAAATAGTTCATTAGTTCAGACACCAAGTAGCTAATATAAAATTTTCATGTAAAATAGTTCCTTGTCACTGCCACGACGTCTGACTTCGTAAAATGGGATTGGGTGATATTTTATTGAAGATATTTCCATTCAGTCGGAAATAATCTGGGAAGGAGGAATCTTATATATTGTTTCCGAAACTGGTAGTCGGTTTATTTACCACGGACGTCTCATAGGCATACTGATGTATGATTTTTTCATTCATTTTCATTTATTCAAATAAGTTAATATGACATAACAGTAAAACCAATGAGTCATATAACTAAATACATATATAACATAAAAAAGCAAATACAAAATTTAATGAAACTATCTACATTTTGGCAACGCAGCAGTGGGGCTTTGTTGCACAGATAGTACTGGAACTGGAGTAGGATTCGGCAGATTGCCCCGGAACCTCCGAAACACTACCCCCTTCGGCCAGAAGTCCGCGCTTCCAATGGTGTCCAGAAGCGACCGCGGCACGCGCACCACAAACGAGCTGAAGTGCACGTAATGGCGGGCCCGCAGCTGTTGCACCGTCAGCGTGAAGCCAGTCCTCCGGCGAACGTACTCCACCACATCATCAGCCACGGCGGAGTAATGCAGGCGTGACACGTAGAGCGCCCTGCTCGGTATGGCAACTCGTAGCCCAGTGTTAGCCGGCTCCGCAGTGCCACACAGAGTCTTGCGAGGAGCCCTTCGCGTCCTAGACTTTTTACCACCAGCGTGAATCCCTCCTTATCCACACTGGCATGGGATTTCCCCGTAATGGGACCCCGAGCAGCACGCGCCTGAGAAGGCACGTTGACCCGGTGAGCTGCAACAGGCTTGCCGGCGACGTCAGCATAAGCACGCTGACGCGACTTAGACGAGGCAGGAGGAGGCCCCGCGCGCAGGGGGTACGCGGGGGTGAGGCGGCGCGTGCGGCACCATTCACAGTGTCAGCAACGCGCAGACTTGCAGACTCGGCATTATTTTCAATAAAACCAGGTCGGCCGTCGCTCTTGAAATTTGATGCTACCGACCGAGTTGGGGCATTTCGCAAACAAGTGACTTCCTTGCGTAATTCGGCAATAGTGACTTGGGCTGCTTCAAATTTCAAGAGAACTTCAGCGAAACATGCTTTTAGGGCCACAAACTCCTTCAGCAGGCTTCGCACGTCGACTTCATCAGGAGCTTGGGGCGGCACGAAAGAGGCTTCTGCCGTCACGAACTCCGGAATCCGGTCTCGTTTCTCCTTCAGGAGATTCACAATATCCACGTAGGATTTGTCTCCAACCTCATCCCCACTCGCGTAAGGTGCATAAGTACCAAGAATCCCAAGGGACTGGCACAACACCCGCTTCGCTTCACGGATGTCTTCGCCGGTGAAACTCGATGCCCACGAACTAAACTGGACAGCGGTTTCCAGATCCATCTTCCCTTCACGCTTCAACTTTTCCTTCTGAAGCAGGTAGGCGAGGAAATCGTTCACGACGGGCTGACTCTGAGCACTCATCGTAAAGCTATGCTAGCAGCGGCCGGGCCGCGCTAACTCCGCAAATTAATAATTAATTACTCATTGATGCGTCCGCATTGCTCGGCGCATCGATCGCGAATTATCACAAGTCGGTTAGTTCAACAGTCTCTCCCGCGATACATGTTTTCATACTTATTTAAATATAATTTCACAGGCCTGTGGCCTAGTGGGTAGTGACCCAACTACCTATGAAGCCGATAGTCCTGAGTTCAAATCTTAGTAAGGGCGTTTAATTGAGAAATGAGCACAGATATTTATTTGCTCCTGAGTCGTAGGTGTTTTATATATGTATTTAAGTATTTGTATATTATATATTTCGTTGGCTGAGTACACACAACACAAGCCCTTTTGAGCTTACCGTGGTGCTCAGTCAATTTGTGTATGAATGTCCTGTAAAATTTCTTTTTGATTATATTTTTTTCTTTAAACAAAGAACAAAGTAACCTATGTATTGTAAGCTACAATATTAAATCTACGGGCTAAAGGATTGTCGGTTATTGTTATTAGTAAGGATTATTTTTAATTATTTATTCATTTATGTTGAGATTATAACGTAAATAAAAAAAATCACATAAAAAATAATAATAAATACATCGTAAAACTAATTTCAACTTAACACACGCTTTAGAGACAGGTTTAGCCTAGTGGGTAGTGACCCTGTTAAAATTAGCCAGTGTCTATGGTCAAATAGGCTGCGTGAGCGAAGTCAGAAGAATAAATCATCATTATTATTCACACCCAAAATATGAAAAGTGTAATAATGCTTGCGAAAAAAACAAATCAATAAAAACTCATAACGGCAACAGTGACAAATATGAACCCACAAGAATTAGACCCTCATTTTAACGAGGCAACAGGAAAACACCAACTGCTGAATAATTTGATTTCCACGACGATGTAATTTTCTCTGTGAACATTTTGTGAATAATGAATTATAAAGCGAGAGAAGTAATAGCGGGTTGGTATTAAGTAAACATGCTGAAACTCTGCTCGGTGAATTTATGAGAATTTAAATTGTCTCGTTGTCATGAAATTCTATGATTGTCGACCAGGATCAAGAAAGCATCGGATAATTAAATTCTAAGTTAAACATTAGGAGCAATGTTGACGACCGGTCTAGCCTAGTGGGTAGTGACCCTGCCTATGAAGCGGATGATCTCGGGTTTAAAAAATATTTGTGCGATTAGCACAGATATTTGTTACTGAATCATGGGTGTTTTCTATGTATTTAAGTATTTATATATCGTCATCTAGTACCTACAACACAAGCCTTACTGAGCTTACCGTAGAACTAGGTCAATTTGAGTAAGATTGTCCAGAAATATTTATTGATTTATTTAATGTACCCGGCTATTCCTGAACGGCGACCGGAAACCATAGAAGAACGGTGTAGCCGCACGAGTTTTTCGAACTACCCGCACTTGATCTTGTTTTTCAACTTTACGAAAGATGTTGATGTCAACTTTAGTCAGTTTTCATCCGAGACCATAAGGACAATGTCGTTTTCGAAACGTAAGAGGTAATTTTCAAAATTAATACTTGCGGTTAAGACCCGTTTATTTGTGATAATGTCTAAAAACCGTGAAAGATTAAATCTGTATATAGCTGTGAATCGTAGAGCGAGCGCCAACCCGCCTGTCGAGGGTCCGATTATGGATAAACTCCATATTGGGGGAGCCTATGTAAATCTGCTCAATCACAATACTAGACTGCACCGCAGAATAACTAGTAACTAATAGTTTTCCCATAAAGAGGAATCTTTCCTTGGCAAAAGTCACATTTAGGTATAGAATTACAATTACAATACCAGCCTGCAAGCAAAATTGATCCTTATAACCGCGCACGAACCGTGAATCTTCCTTGCGCACCGCAGTTTTAAGATGAAACTGTGAGTGTCGGAAGTGTCGGAACGGCGTTGTCACTTGAAAAGTTTTGATTCAATATGTAACTAAATAAATTGCTTAGTGACACCCACTAATGCACTTAATCATAACTAGAATGAAACATTCCATTTGACAACTAAAACTCATTTTATGACAATCTTCTTTTATGGATTTGAATTAAAATCGTAACACCGCGAAGTAGCTGATTTAACAGCGCCATCTCCTGTGTCAATGAGCAACTATAAAACTACACAACACTTTAATACTAGCAGCGGACATTTTAGGCTGAAATAATGATGATGATGATGATCAGCAGTAATGATTAGAAAAAACTTAAGCTTCTTTTTCAGCCTTCGCTACCTAAGGAAGGTTTCTTTCTTTTGTGGAAGGACTTACCTTGAAAAATTCCAAAGGTGACTCTTCTACTTGACAAATTATTGGATGTTATGCGCATAAAAAATACAACTTGCCGCTTGAAGCACCTACAAATGAACTCATTTCCTAACCGCTTTTCTTATAGCGTTCCTTCGCGTCGCGGCCTACATTAATTTGTCAGAAGCAATTGTCTACCCTTGGCATGCAGTGGGAGCGGAAATGTAATCATAAGCTGCGTAAAACAGATGAATTACGCTGATTGTCGATTCGTGAATGGTAAGAAGCTTTCGTAAATATGTTATGAATTTCTCCGATCTGGGAGGTAAAATTTTCTGATAATCTTATAAATATGGCTTCCATCATTATATCAATTGATGATTTTGCCAATATCAAGTAAAGTTATAAATAAGTAAAATGGAATATCTGGTTTGCTCTTAGAGCATGATGTTGTTCGGTAGTAGGCCTTGCATTCTGTAAAGTGGAACCTGGACTTTACAGAAAACTAAGAGGCGGCCGCGGCCCCAGTACTGCCGGGTGATGACCAGTCGTAGTGAAACGCGTTTTGAAATCAATTCTTCACTAGCACAATTCTGCGTCAGACCACTGCATAGCATAATAAGCTATCAATATTGCAAACTAAACAACTTTCATTAACAAAAAAACTAAGAATATAATCTCAAGACGACTTCTAGATTTTGAGATTCAATTATTTTACGTACTGATTTTATTTGATAGCATTTTACATTTTTTTTTAAATATTTAATTAGGCTTTCTTATGTTAAGGTTTTTGAACGAATCTTAACAAAGTTCTAACGACAATATGTTCCGATATTGCACAAGATGCTATATATTCGGCGTATTATAAAGTCGGTACCAAAATATCTACGAGTTATGACAGATATCCGATATTCTCGGGACAGAGGACTGCGGCGGAGAATTTGGATTTGCATATAAAAAATGCCTCAATAGTAAATAATAAGGTTATAATAGTAAACTGTAGTAAATAATTAGGTTATAATAGTTATATCATTAACAATTGCTTAAATTGATTGATTGTTCTTATATAAACACAAATGTAACACATTAAATATTAGGACAAACAATAATTGTTTTTATGCGAATCCGGCATGACACCGTGGTGTCAACATTGGCTTTTCATTCAAGGAGTAAATTACAATATTCATTTGATTGACTGTTCTTAGAAAAGTTTTAACTCAATGAATCTTACTGTTATAATTTTGGGTTCTAAATTTAATTGTATCATCATCATTATCAACGATCTATTTATACTCGGACTATGGCTTCGATCAAGCGATTCAGCTTGTCGACAATTTTCATCGCAAAATCGCAAAGCTGTCTCGCGCAAAACTGTACGGTGCAATATATTCCATAAATTCGGTTAGCAGATCTTTGTTTTTATTTTTTATTGAATAGCGTTATACTTATTTTTACGTACATTTTTTCACCGCATCGCTTTAGAATGATTGAGTCATGATAGTATTGCTAAATGCAGTAGGTAAAAGGTAAAAGCAGTAATTATAAGAAGGAAAATAAATTCTAAGTGTTCGTTTATCAAAGGTATATTTTGAATAATATAGTAATGACGGTACTAACAATAAGTCACGTCCGCAAATGACTATTACCGTAAGTACATTTCTAACATTTGCCTGTAACTTTGATTAAGTACGTGAACTTAATAAAACCTGAATCTCATAAACAGGAAAACTGCAAAGAAAATGTGTAATCTTGAACTCGCGACTCCGGGGTACAAGCCCTTTGCTCTGAGCTCTGCCATCTAAGCTACCGGCTTATTTTTTTTGGATTATAAAAAAAATCGGAGAACAATTTAAGTCAGTCATATTCATTTTATTTTCTATTTTCTTCACCACAACGTTAACATGGATCTTAAATCTTATTTACGAGATTACTAAAATAATTGATATAACGTAGGCAATTAATAAAAAACGAGTTGCCTGCAAATTTTATTCATCATATTCTTTCTACTTTTCTAAATCTCACTGAATAAACTAATTCGTAATTGATAAGATAAGTGACCCAATAACCAATCAATCATTAGGCCAAGGGAATGCTTTGTATATCTATCCTATTAATTATGTCATTGATCAAACATATTTATACAACACTGCCCAAAATAGTCATAATCGATATTTTTCTAAAATGCATTAGGAATATTGAACTCGGCCGCATACTGAAAATGATATACTACTACACCATAGGTTATATCGAATCGACATTTTACGATACTGCACCATAGGTTATATCAAATCGACATTTTTATACATCCATATTTAACGAAAAATCTGCAGATACATCGAGCAAACTGAAACCAGAAATCTATAAGTAATGTCGGTAAAACGGGACATATATTTCGAATCAAATACGAAATTCTTGGATAACTGTATTCCGGGCATATCTGAATTCACGTTCCGTCCACTAATATTAATACAATTAATATATAGGTTATTTATACTTCTCACTTATGAATAACAAAAAGAAAACAATAAATAACATTGTATAACACTAAGTAATAAATAAAAAAAACTTATACATAGTAAACTTGATCTACAGGTCTCTGTTACAGGGTGCCCAGAAGGCTGGCTGCATTCCCGCGTTGGATCGCAATGCTTTTTCGCTGTGCAAAATAGTGACCAGCCCTCTGGTCACCAGAAGCCTCAATGAGGCGTGACGCAATCTCTTTCTCAATCTCTCTCTGGGTCTCAACCCCAAACGCCGCAAACATGAAGCTACTGCCGAGAGAAGCATTTATGCAACATAATTCGTAATCGTACGTATTATGTACTGCGTAGTATAGATCTAGTCATCAGGAAATCGGTAATATTCAAGCTTATACTTTTTGCGTTCTTTAAAAGCTAGAAAGTGTTTGAAGAATTCATTTAACGGCTTGCCAGTGTTTATACTGACACTAAACAACTCTAAATTAGCTTTAACTCACAACACCAGTGACCACTGACCATGCCATAAAAAACCGTTAAAGTTTAAATAATTGCACAGCGGTGTTTAGGTGTTTGAGACACGCGTTTTTGTGACACCACGATTATGGTCATATCACGGTTGTTTAAAGGAAAGCGAACTGTACGAAAACGACGGTGTAGGTGGCGAGCAGTTGCAGCAGCCGCAGCGGCAGCGTCGCGTCCACGCGGAACACGCTGCCTGCGTGCATTGCGCGGTCATGTCTAAAGGAAAGCGAACTGTAGTAGAACGACGGTGTAGGTGGCGAGCAGTTGCAGCAGCCGCAGCGGAAGCGTTGCGTCCACGCGGAACACGCCGCCTGCGTGCATTTCGCGGTCATGTCTAAAGGAAAGCGAACTGTAGGAGAACGACGGTGTAGGTGGCGAGCAGTTGCAGGAGCCGCAGCGGAAGCGTCGCGTCCACGCGGAACACGCCGCCTGCGTGCATCCCGCCGGCCATGTTCCATGACGCGTTTAGGTGGGAAACTTTCTTGGACAGGCGTCGGACGTCCACTGAAAATAAAACACCCCGGATCTCAGATTTTATATAAAAGGGTATAAGTCAAATTGGCTCAGTAAAAAAGGCCACACGTTCTATAAAAATGTACGGCACTTGTACCCTTTTTCGCTCTGCTAATTTGACTTACTCTTTTTCACTAGGGCCTCAGATAGGTATAATCTTAATCTATATATATAAATCTCAAAGTCCTGACTGACTGACTGACTCACTTAAATCAACGCACAGCCCAAACCGCTGGGTCTAAAGTTTCCAAACTCGGCACACAGGTTCCTTATAAGGTCTAGGGGTGCACTAAGAAAGGATTTTTAAAAATTCACCCTCTAAGGGGGTGAAATGGGGGTCCAAAGTTTGTATGGGGATTTATGATTAGTTACACCAATTAATTTGAAACTTCACAATAGTATTCCTAACGACAAATGAGTAAACACGTGTTTCAGCATTTTTGAGAATTCAACCCCTAATAGGAGAAAATGGGGTTTAAAAAGTCTGAAAAACGACATGTGTATGTTTCCTATGGTTAATCGGGTCGCTGTTGACAAAAACAACAACGGTTTTAAAATATGTGCACTAAAAAAGTATTTTTCAAAAAGAGGGTAAGTATATAAAAAAAGAATTACATTTCACACTCTTCACAGTAGTACTTAATAAGGAACAAGATGAGTAATTTCAGCGTCATTTGATATGAAATGAGATGAGCGTTTTTTAATCGCTTATGGGGTTGGAATGTAGGTACAGTCATACGCAAATGAAGGTGTCAAAAGTCCGTATTGCCTTTAAATAAAGATGTGCTACACTGCACAAATGTGCAGTCGTTTGTAGACGTTTCATATACTTAATCTATATATATAAACGTGAATGTCCTGACTGATTGATCAACGCACAGCCCAAACCGCTTAACCTAGATGGCTGATTTTTTCACAATAGGTAGTTTATATACTGTAAGCACCCACTAAGAAGGGATTTTTGGAAATTCTATCATTTAGAGGGTAAAAAAGGGGTTGAAAGTGTGTATGGGGATTATGTAAAATTTAAAGCTAGAGATTTGAAATTTTGTGTAAACACTCCTTATCTAAATACAAGAAAAGTGATTTCAGCTTTTTTTGAAATTCGTCCTCTAAGAGGTCAAAAAGGGGGGTTAAAAGTTTGTTTGGAGATGAAGTCGAATGTCAACTGAAAGACTTTAAACGTTGTATTTAAACTCCTAATTTAAGGTTAAGAAAAGTGATTTCAGCGTTTTTTGAAATTCATCCTCTAAGGGATCAAAAAGGGGGTTAAAAGTTTGTTTGGAGATGAAGTCGAACGTCAACTGAGAGACTTTGAACGTTGTATTTAAACTCCTAATTTAAGGTTAAGAAAAGTGATTTCAGCGTTTTTTGAAATTCATCCTCTAAGGGATCAAAAAGGGTGTTAAAAGTTTGTATGGAGATGGAGTCAAATGTCAACTGAGAGACTTTAAACAATGTGTTTAAACTCCTTATTTAATGAAAAGAAAAGCGAATTCACCGTTTTTTGAAATGCATCCCCTAAAATTTTTTTTTTTTATTAAATGGAGTAAACTGACAGCAGTTTTCATACTAAAGTTTTCAAACGACCCGTCAAATATATGAAAACTGCTGTCAGTTTAGGTACTCCATTTAATGAGAAATTTGATTATAGATAACTGATTTTTTCACAGTAGGTAGTTTATGTACCATAAAAACCAACTATAAAGAGATTTTTGAAAATTCAACCATTAAAGGGGTAAAAAGAGGATTGAAAGTTTGTATGGGGATTGTAAACTTGACTTGGAATTTTGTGTGAATACTCCTTATCTAGATACAATAAAAGTAATTTCAGTGTTTATTAAAATTCATCCCCTAAAAGGTCAAACAGGGGTTTGAAATTATGAATGGACGTGAGTCAAATTTCAACTGAGACTGACACTTTAAACGTTGTGTTTAAACTGCTTATTTAATGAAAATAAAAGTGATTTCAGCGTGATTTAAAATATATCCCCTAAAGGTTCAAAAAAGGGGTTGACATTTTTTACAGAGATGGAGTAAAATTTTAACTTAGGGAGTTAAAACTATTTTATTGACTTCTTATTAAATTATCCTAAAAACCATTACAGTAATTTATGAAATTCATCACCTAGGGGGTTAAAAGTTTGTATGGAGCTAGAGGAAAATTAAACAAAATTAAAATGTTGGTACTGTGTGTATATATAAACACCTTACTAAAATACAATAATAGAAAAGGCATCGTTTTTTGTTATTGATTCCTTAAATGATTTATAAATAGTTTTAAGTTTGTACGCAGCGTGTAAAACCAGTATTCTTCTGCGTGTGCGAAGCTGCGGGCAAAAGCTAGTGTAATCATATACATCATATATCATTTCGTAATGTCTCAAGATGAATGTCTTTGACCAGTGTGTTGACAGTGATGACATATGGTACTGAAACGTGGTCGCTTACTATGGACCCCGAGTCGCCCGCCGCCCGCCGCGCGGATTAACATTTGTATGGACACGCGGCGGGCGCCCGCGTCAGCTAGCGTAGGCCCTAAGATGGCTCTAAGTCACCCAGAGGGTAATGGAGAGGGCTTGGAGTGTATCTGCGCGATCGCATTAGAAATGATGTCGTTCGCAGCAGAACCAAGGTAACCGATGCAGCTCTTCGGTTACCAGGGATCGCCAAAGTGGCAGTGGGGTGGGCAAGCGTTTCATCTGTTCATTGCGTGTGATCCCAATAGCCGCAGTGCATTGTGCGTCTTGACCGCGCAACGAACAGATAAAACGCTTGCCGCGCTGCAAGTAGCGCATTGTCGTGGTAGGGCCGTAATGGTTCTCGATTAGCGACCATGTACTAGCAGAAGGTGCAGCGTAGTTAGACAGACAAGGTGCGTCTAGATGTGGGTGGTGTAAAACCGGTCACTGTGGGCCGGTTTGGGGGAGGCCTATGTCCAGCAGTGGACGGCCCGGCCTTCGGCTGATATGGTATACACAAAAAGTCGGTAAGGCTTGCTTCAATCGTTCTTCGCATAAATATAATTAATTAGTAATACACAGCATTACTCTCAAGTTGAATTGATTGAATGTTATCAAAATGAAAGGGATTTTTAAAAGTCAATGAGCGCAAAACTTAGGTATAATTTATTTTAATGCAAATGGTCCATTGCCGTCAAAGGCAAAAATAAATACATGGTACATGTAGGTACCAATGGGTCTTTTACACATTTAAACACAAGTCCATGGCCAGGCAACCAAACAGTAACCACAAATAAATGCCTTTATGAGGATTAGAACCCAGGACTGTCGGTTTCTTAAGCAGGGCCACTAGGCCAGACCTGTCGTCAGAAAATATGAATTAATTAATGACGCTCAAGCAAACCAAATTGATTAACATCTGAAATTCTCGGAAGTGATAATATCACTTCATATCATATTATGATATACGAAATATAGAATAATTATATTTAATATTATTTAGTAGGCCCATATCATCTGAATGAATAGTATGATCGCCATTTTATCGCTTATTACATTGTGCTTCATTTTCACACTTACATACGAGTACTTGATAGAGATAGACTTTAGTTATACTCGTACGATAAAAACACGTTCTTCGAAACTCATTAGGGTGACGGCGCCAGTAACGGACAATAAACCAATCATGAGAAATAGTGCTTATTTCAAAGGAGTCAAGTGTTGGGCATTCGTTGGTACATTTTCAATTTATAACGTTATGGTTCTTGAATTAAAAACTAAGTGTCCGTCATTGGTGCCTGTCAGCTTAAAGTGTCTAACATTGGTGCCATCACCCTATTTGATTCTTTTCGCTTAGGTTGGTTAACAAAGTGTATGTATAAGGTCCACTTACCCGAAGAATCCTTTTCATAAAGTTTGATAGCGTTGTCAGAGTCCACGTCCATGATGGCGAGATAAAACTGTTGGAAAGCTGCGCACACGCAGCACAAAAGGCCGACCTCCTTGCTGGTCCACACCATAAACACGAAACCCGAAAGAGCTGGATCAGCCTGGTATAGCACAGAATTGATTGTAGTGGCGTTTTTACATAAATCTACTTAAGAATGATGCCGTGTGATTCCGGCTGACTAGAATAGCACCACCCCATCTCCTCCCGCGGGTGTCGTAAGAGGCGACGCGAAAAATCCTACGGACGGGCAGCAGCGTCCTTCGTACAGCTACTGCGGTCGCCAACCCGCCTGCCAAGCGTGGCGACTATGGCAACTACCCCCAAGATGATACAAGTCATATTTGTGGGAGGCCTATGTCCAGCAGTGGACTGCATACGGCTGAAATGTACTCGTATGTATGTATTTATGACTTTATGTACTTAAGAATTAACTAAATTATCTTATAAAAAATATTATACAACTAAGAATAAATCAAATTATATTTTATTAAATATTTTGCTTTCCTTTGATTTTTAAGTAGTAACATTACTATAAAAAATATTAATAGAAAATATATGACATGTAATTAAGACTGTACTTACTTTTTCCTCACTGTCGTTAACTTTGGATAGCTCTATAAATATTTCAATGGTACTTAATGTATGCTTAAAGATGTCAGCGGTAAACAAAAAAATCTGAAAAGATAAGAGATGTATATAATAAAAACTAGCTACTAACACTAACAATTAAGATACCAACGCACACAAAACAAACATTTAGAAGAATGCAAGTTTTTCAATGGGAAGAAAAACTAGAGAAAAGGGCACCACAGAAGATAGCAAAATCCAGCAGAGCCAGTGTTAAGATTTGCTATATCGAGACACTTATTCCGCTGACAAATTTCGTACTACGTATCAAAGAGGGCTGCTTCGAAAAAAACATAGGCAAAATTAAAAATGAAGGTTTGTTCCTCCAAAAAAATCCTTGATTGGGAAGCTGTATGTTAAGCCAGTAAGTATTCGCTTCTTCTGCTTCTTATCATCAGGTTAAAATCATAACAGTTCGACACAATTGTTGATGATATCAATTTATGTAGGGGAAGCGAAGGTAATACGGACCACTTAAGGGAAAATCAATGTTAAACATAAAATAATATCTTTTTTCTTATTTATTTCTTATTATATAATTAAGCATTTATTAATGTAACTTATTGTTAAGAAACACTTCAATCAAATCACAAATACAAAAGATATTGGATGATTTCCAAAACCCTTGCTTTGGTCCATTTTGCCTACACGTGAAGGTAAAACGAACCAGACATGAAGGCAAAATGGACCTATGGCAACATAAATAAAATCTCTACCGTCTATTCCACGGCACACCTTCCACAACAGAATCTTACGTCTTAGTCGTCGTCTTCGACGCCGGCACAGCTACAGTGGGCCCATAAGAAACTAGCGGGGCACTGGACCCAACATTCAGCTAATTCAGAAAATAAATGAGAGCAATAGAAACATCGTACGTCTTCTTCATCTTCGCTAGATGAGTCTTTGCTTTTCTTTAGTGTTCTTCTTTGTAGTATTCTAACTAATGCAGTCTTTAGACATTACATGTGGCGGTCGTTTTGTTAAGCCCTATTTTGCGCTTAGTTACTTTTTCAAAGGTGTTTTTCATTTCAGTCTTCGTTACGCCAAGATTGTCAATTTGACTTTCTTTTGTAGGTGTTAACCATTTGAAATGAAAATACGTACTTAAATATCAAATTATATAAGTAAAATCACAAATAATTTGTATTGAATGGAAAACGGACCTCGAGGTCCATTTTGCCCGTTCCGTTTTGCCTTTTCGGTAGGCATGTAAACAATAAAATATTTTTTGGTTAAGATTTAAGAGAACCTTGCCTATTTATCGTTAAAACAAAGTAAAATAAACAATATCCCAAAGAAAAACATAAAATACTTAATAACTTTAACGTAATAAAACTGAAGGCAATTCAAAATTTGCTGTTATTACATCAAAATTTGCAAAAATGAACTTACCTTGACAAAAACGTGTGCCGCTGCATGGCTGCTCCAAGGACACTGACTAACTCTGAGTGAAAGGCGACTGTCAAGTTGACATAAGTCGGTAATAGATGGCGATAACAGTTTTAAAGTTATTAGTCTAGTCCGTTTTACCTACAGGGTCCGTTATACCTTCCTTTCCCCTAAAACTATTTTTTATCTTGAAAATTTTTACTGCTCCACTTAAATTTGCATACAACGAAGTAACATACTAACCGTTCTGTGACAGATCTTCTCAAGAAGCTTAAAGGCTTTCAGTATATTCAAGTATGTTTGGTAAAGCATTCTCTCCCGGCTCTCAAGATATCTCTTCAAGTGCTCTTCACCTGTGTCCGAGCAGGCTACATGGAACTCCTTCATCTCCTGTCTCCACAAATTGACTTCCAACGTTAGAAACTTAATGATCCGCGTGGCATAAATTATATTTACGTCCATACATATAATGGAAATATTACAAAAAATTGTGACGTAACTTACAGACCCTATTAAAATACTGTATACTAAGAAGTACAAGTACAAACCAAAGATGAGATAGAACCAAAACCAGTTATAATTACGCCAAGTTTTAACCGTAGTGTGACCGTCCAGGCATCGATAAATTTTATTCATTTTCATAACAAGCTCAATGTTTGTTTCACAATTAATAAAATTTTCGGTAAACATAACTAGAATTACACATATGTAAAACACGGCGTCAAACATACCCGTACTGAAAACAAAAATTGATGTTAAACCCGTTTGTGACACAAAAGATTCGTCCATCGCTTTGCTTATATGGATAAACATCATGGAGCCCATAACTAGGACACAAAGCATATTGGTGAAAAGTCCTCTTTGATTCATAATACCGTTTACTACGCTATACTTGGCTTGCACAGTAATTGTTTGCATCAGATTAAGTGGATATATCATTGCTTCAAAGTTCGTATCCAAAGTATTAGTCGAAACACGTCTCGTTAGCAATGTTTTCATTTTAGAAAAATAGTAAATTTAAACAGTATATATATGAACTAATAAACTTCAAGCGACTGTCACAAAGGGATGTGTTCAATTAATCGGAATTAAATAAAAAGGCCGTAAATTTAGTAATTAAGCCACAAACTATAATTGTTGATAACGTTTTGTAATTAGAGAGCACTTGACTGAATTATTCAAAATAATACTATATCATCCATTAGGAAACTAGCAAAATGTATGTATCATAAAAAACGTTTAAATTTTTGGGTTATGAACTTAAGAAATTATTTTTAAAGCAAATGAAAAATACTGTGGCCCTAGTGAAAAAGGGTATCAGTAAAAAATGCCACAAGTCCTAAAAAATTATCAAAACTTGTGCCCGTTTTCGCTGTTTGCTTCTAACTTATCTGTATTTCTTAAACAGTGTTGAAAATTCGTTGATTGAAAAAAATAACTGAATCTATTTTATTTGTTTTCTGTAAAGAGGCGTAAACGTGTTGAAAAGGAAATAAGCATATATAATTTATTAATATTTAATTTATTCCATTTCATGTTATTTGTTTTAATTTTAAGCACTGTACCAAGAAACATACATACATGTTCACTATAAATAAATAAATAATAAATAAATATTTCGGGACAATTTTACACAAATCGACCTAGTCCTACGGTAAGCTCAGTAAGGCTTGTGTTGTAGGTACTAAACGACGATATATATAATATATAGATACATATAAATACTTAAATACATAGAAAACACCCATGACTCAGGAATAAATATTTGTGCTCATCAGACAAATAAATGCCCCGACTGGGAATCGAACCCAGGACCCTTCATAGGCAGGGTCACTACCCACTAGGCCAGACCGGTCGTCAAAACTATATAATATGGCTCGGTACAATGCTCAAGGCCATGTTATCTGTAGCTCAGTTGGTAAAGCGGCGGGCATGTATCCCGGAATCCCGGAAAACTATCATTAAGCGACATAATTCTACATGAAATCTATGTGAGATTACAACAATAGCCAGCCAAGCGGTGACAAATGACAAGACAGGCTGACGTAATTACAGTATTTTCCCATAATGGTCCAAACGAGGAAAACACATTATTATCACGTTTTATTCCTGGATTATATGTAGTTATGACTGGATTATATATATTTTTTATATATTATATATTTAAATATAAAAATCGACTAAAGAATTAGAAAAAACTGTAGTTAAACATAAATATTTCCCCTCACTATACACTAGCTTGTAAAGCGCTTCTTTATCCTTTAATACGAGAGGGTAAAAACGCATTTTATCCACTAGTTATTTGTTACACACGGGTGCAATTGTAATTTACTTCCCGTGTATTGAACCACTCGCTACGCTCAGGATTCTATTTTAAAACCACTCGCTTTGCTCGTGGTTAAACTGTAGAATCCATTAGCTTGCTCGAGTTTTAATCCCACACTCGCAGTTAAAATACAATTTTGCACCCTTGTATAACAAATAACTATATTTTTTCAAAAAATCAACGAACGTAAATGTGCTTGATATTGCGGTGTTTACATACTATGATAACATTTAATGTGAATTTTACTTAAGGCTGTTTACACGTATGGGTGCCCTGCGCCCTTGGACCTCCACGTGTACAGGTTGGAAGTGACCTGCAGCCAGCGTCATCCAGCGACCTTAATGAGGTCGTCAGTCCATCTTGTGGGTGGACGTCCTACGTCTGGGCTTGCTAGTCCGTGGTCTCCACTCGAGCACTTTTCGACCCCATCGGCCATCTTCTCTGCGTGCAATGTGGCCTGTTTATTGCCACTTCAGCTTGCTAACCCTCATATAATAAGTTACTAATCTAATATAATAATTATGTGAAAAGGGTACAAATGACGAACAACGAGTATGAAACTTATACCTTTATTCACTACGACCACTGTATTTATGTTTATAAGTATGTCGGTCTCGAATGAAGAATTACTACCTTACAAGCTTTAAAAATAACAATAATAAATTCACCTATTTTTGTCTATATTTTAAACCTTGTTATAAAACTTTAACTTACCATAAAAAACGATCTCGCGGACAAATTTTACACGGCAAACTATCCACCAATTTCTAAGTATCTCACGAAACTGCTTAGTAAGTAGCCACATCGATTGACAGCCTATCTCCGTTTAGTTTTAGGAATAAACAATGTTGCGTCTTTCAAATACAGACGACTTAGAAAAATCATAGATATTTTTCGCCAAGATACAGCTCTTTCAACGTCAGACTTTCGTGAAATGTGCGAATTTTTAAATGTTTTTACTTTTATGGCCGTTTTAAAACTATCAAAGTAACTCCAAAACATTCTAAAACCACTCCGTTTAACAGAGCCCTGAGTGTAAGTTTTTAACGTAACTTTACATCACGAATGCGTTTGCGTTTCTCATATAAATAACATTATCACTTACGTATTCGTAAACGTTTTTATACTTCAAAAGTAACTTACACTAGAGCCTCAGTTTTCCACTGTTTAAAGCTTTGAAAAGTAGGTACAGAATCTTCGCTTATCCCCACTTAAAAGAGCTGAGAAACGATTTCTACTATTTACATTGAGCTCATTTCCCGGGCAAGGGCTGAATGCGGCGACCACCAGAATCCGCAATGAGGTGAACAATGGATCATCCGGATATTGCCTGTCAACTGTGTTGAGGCACGCGAGGTCCGATACTAGGTCACTCATCTGTTCAGAGAAACTCTCAAAGGATAAGCTTCTACCGAATGACTGTATTTGTTTAATACTTCAGTTTTAATATCAGCAAGCCCTCTTTTCTTTACGTTACCTTTTTAAAGGCATTTAAAAAAAGAAGATGCCCTTGATATTTATACAGGATGTAATTTTTTACATAATACAAAATATGTTTTTTTAACTCCATAAATAATTTGCAATTGAATTCTACTACTTCCGCTGAAATCAGACATAATATTCTAAATATTATGTTTTATTTTTTGTAATTTATTTAACTTTTGACAGGCAGCTGTTTCTATATTATAACGGTTTATTAGTCTATTTAAATTAGTAATTTGAATGGACTGTTTGAATCATAACTCTCAATAACATTTTTTTTTGTGATTTATGCCAGTTTGAAAAGTAATTTAGCTAAATTTACATTTTAAATATATTTTAAAAGCTGTATTAATATCATAATATCCTTGTAAATGTATACAAAAAAAAAACATTTATCTTAATGAAAGTTACACCTTTCAATTGCTAGTTGGTTATGGAGTTCGAAAAATATATTTTTTATCATGTAAAATCCATGGATCAACCTGTATAAATAGTGTAAGACGAAGATATAACATTATTAAGTTTCACGTTTTTTAGTTTGCCTTTGACACGACTTATAGTGAGTGACATGTTTTTTTTGTGTACTTATAATTAAATTATACTATTATTTTACTTGTTGATATATTTTTTCACACAGTAATCAATTTAGATTTTTATTTCATTCACCTGTCTGTCTACTCACCGTATCACTGAATTTTTTAGTTGTAACAATACAAAATTTAAATGGCGTGGCTAAATACAATGTTTTACTTAGTAATTTTGTTTATAAACATTATATTAAGGATAAAGTAATGCGTAGAAAATCCGAGAGAATCCTTTTGGGAAGAGGTTATCCGGGTCCCAGACGCGAGAAAAATTCTCAATGAGCGGAGCGGAATATATCATCCGTACCCTGATAGTGTCACATAATATACGATACGATCAGATCATATTGTATGTTAATGCCTGACGGCTAAACGAATTGCACACGGTCGGGGTGCAAACCGTCAAAGATATCTATACGAAGAAAAAGCCAAAAAATGTATACAAACAGCTAATTATATCAATATTAAGGTGCAAGTAAGATAAATAAATCTTTATTTGCAACCGAAATACATAAATATGTACATGGACCCCGATAGGATGTAGCAACATAGGTGTAGTATAACAAGTGCAGATAACTATTTTTTTGTATTTAAACTTTCGTGAGACATTATATAAATTAAAGATTAACACGCGACGCGACGGGCCGGCGACGCGATCGGCGAACAGAACGGACACTCAGCACTCTTAGTGCTTGAAAATGGAGGCCTATGTTCTCCGAAACATGTCGCGCCAGTGACTAAATAAACGTGAGTAGAGCCATGTTAATCTTTAATTTAGATAACTAATTGTTAGTGTACATTTTATATATATACGAGTAATCGACATTTGAAAAAACATTTCCAATCATTAAACATATATAAATCTAGGTAACAACTTCTAACTTTAACTTTTAACTGTACTAGGTTCACTAGTTTTTACAAAATCCTCCACCATAAATTCCGTTATTGTGTAACAATACTTTTCAACCAGTTTACGTTTTATATTGTTTAATACTACTTTTTGACCAGTTTAGGGCTGTTTAAGGGCAATTTCACTTTCAGGGACACCCAATTACCTTCATTGTCAAATAAAAGTTAAATCAGTGGTCAGTTTTGTGACGACAATTAAGCTTGAAATCTTTATGTAAATCATCTTTATTCGCATTTTTATTACAATAACACGTATTATTTATGCATTGAACATAAAACAGTAGATTATATTGAAATTTCATGCTTAATTGTCGTCACTAAACTGACCACTGATTTAACTTTTATTTGACAATTAGGTAAGGTAATTGGGTGTCCCTGAAAGTGAAATTGCCCTTAATATATATTTTGGTACATATCGATACCTTTTACCTTGACTGTACAACAACACAAATCTCAAGGGAAAAGCCAAGCTCGTATTAATGAGGTTTCGTCGACTAACGACGAGATCCTTATAGGATCTAGATCCTTATCGTAAGATAATTCGGTTCAATTTAAATTAATTTCGAGTTGCGGAGGTGAAACATTTGAAATATTCGTGTTACGGAGGCAATTAAATCAAAACGGAAGTACAAGTATTAGTATTACCGAGATTTTGTATTTAATAACATCGAGATGTTGTGGATCCAATTTAGATTTTTTCAAGATCACTTATTTTAGGATTTTGAACTTTAAAAATGGTTATATAAATGACTCAAGTTAGGTGTATTTAATCGTAACGAGGATTTCGTTTCCACTGTACTTTTAATTTTAACTTGTAACTCGCGTTAATATATATGAAGAATTATTGCCAGACATATAAACATACCTACTCAATTACAAAACTAACCATCTACCATTTAAACATTAAAAATGAAGAAGAAAGTTGAATAATGTCATTAATAATGGATTGGTTATCGGTACATGTAAGTTAATTAATATTATTGAATAAAATAAATACTTATTAAGGATGATTCACGTTAGACCGTCGCGCTTCCTACACGTCGACCTCACGAGCACGAGCCCACCGTCGACCTATCGCTTCACTTACCTCGGCGGTCCGAGTCCGAGCGGCCCGAAACTCGAATATTGACATTAACACGAGCGTCGCGTCGCCGCTCCGCTCACGAGGCCCACCGGCTCGAGCACGAGCCACCCGAGCCGCCCGTCTCTAACGTCAGCTGAGCTGTCTAAGTCATTGTCACTTAATGTCAATTAAATTCCTTGTCAATAATAATAGCAGAACTAATAGAAAATAAGAAACAGAAAAATTGAGTTATTATATTAGCCATCACCGCTATAATAGCCGATGAAGAACAAGAAAAATCACGCAGACAATGAGGCATACACCCCTTTTGGTGCACACGTTTGCAGTACAGAGAATATGTGTTACTATATTCGTGACGATTTTTGTATAATTTCCAAACCACGAGGAAATTAAGCACCGGTTGATGAATAAACAAAGCTCCAGAGTCAATATCCTGTAAAGATCGTCTAGCAGCCTGCTTAAGGTAACCGATAATATAATAATAAAATATATGTATAGGTATAATAAGTGCAAACAATATCGTGGTCTTTTCTCTTTAAGCCTATTAGGTTTAATAGTAGCCACGTATCGTTATTTCATAATTTTTCAGTTAAAAAAGGAAGTAGTGCTTGGTCTTTGGTAAGCATTTTTATTTTTTACAATTTTAGGACGAGCATTACTTTTATTGATTACAGTGTCATCAAATGAACAATATATGAACAGAGGATACACAGTCTGCAGTTTGATGAGGAGGCATTGAAAAAATTGCTGACATTCATCCAAAGATTGCTTTGTGCGAAACACATTCTGTGCTGACGCGCCTGCTTAAAATTGCTACGGTATAGATATATATAATATAATATCCAAACAGGCTATTCTATTGTTCAATAAGTATCTAATGATATATAACGAGATGACTTAGGTAGGTACAGCAACTACGGAGATAAATTAGAGCTCTCTTACGAAGCAGATCCCATTCCCATCCCATCCCATTTCCTTCGTTTTTCTAAAAAAGCAAGGATGCTGGTTCGGGAAAAATGTTAAGTATCGCGCAAAATACGCGAAGCGATTAATATAGATAGTTGTTCTAATTTTAATCGTAATGGTGGTTGGACTGGCTGCCTATAGAAGCCTGGCATGTATGGCCAAATTTAGAAGTGGAAGTTTAGTAAAGTATAGTTCCGAGCAAACTAACGACGCCGGTTGAGGATTGCCGTGAACCGGCCACAAC
Organism: Grapholita molesta; assembly: GCA_022674325.2. Classification (NCBI taxonomy): domain Eukaryota; kingdom Metazoa; phylum Arthropoda; class Insecta; order Lepidoptera; family Tortricidae; genus Grapholita; species Grapholita molesta. The sequence continues at coordinate 3,540,873 of CP053127.2, forward strand.
ATCGAGAGCGGCAAAGGCAGCGCAGCGCGCAACAATTCGTTGAAGCAAACGGGTGTCGACTGTCGACACACAATGTTTGACAATAGTGTTGGAAAATTTAGACTTTCTATAGGTACTCCAAACCAGTTCGCGTGAGTGAGGCTGTGAAATGTACAGTGACTCACGAAACTTTAAATACAATATCAAAAGACCATAAACTTATTTTTACCATAAAATTACATGATTAGATGCCGTATTATAAGCATATTACAATACCGCAAAGAATAATGTACGTTTCTGACCTATTGAATTAAAAAATGAGCATTATTTTGTTCACACATACTCGTAGATAGAATATTAAACGTAGATCTTTGTGTTATAACAAAGATCTTTTTAATATTTTCTCCTTGGATAAAATAAAGTGCATAAAATACTGAATTCATAATATTCATCACACGATTAGAAACAACGTGAGACTAGTGAGTATCTTTGGCGTGAAGGAATTTAAAAAAAACCCTAGTTTGCCTGTACCTTCAAAACAGTATATATACCGCCTTCTTACTAGTCAAAATTTTCTGCCAATATTGACAAGCCGTCTAGTTCCTAATAATCGTATGTTTAATAAATAAGGGCAGGTTCGTTTTTAAAGTAAATCGTTTCTAAAAGTCAAAAGGGTAATGTTTTTCCAGCGTAGTGTAATAATTTCTAGTGCGACCTAACAGCCAAGGTGGTCTCATAACAACCAAACAAATAGGACTATATACGACTGTACGTATAGACGTTTATAAACCTAATTGTAAAACATGCGTGTCCGCTTCAAAAATTAAACTTCCCATAGTAATGTGCCTTGCCTAAACCAACTGTAGTCTGACAATGATCTGGCCGACGGTATATATATCCATCAACATAATTGTACCGATAATGCTTTTGCAAAATTTTATCTACGTCTTGCTAAATCATAATAATATGTTCACTGATTTTCGTCTCATTTTCAGGTTTCCATCAAAAATTTTAAGGAACGCGACTTTGGATAAAAATTGTTAGTCCTAGTTATATAATCTTTGTTAAGTAGAGGGTTTGGTAAGGGACTTACTCCCTTACAGGAACTTAGTAAGTTAGTCAAGTTTACTTGAATAGTGACATACAAAACATAATATCTTGCAAGCAAACAAGACATCTAATACAGCGAACTCTCCGCGATAAGACTATTTATTTATTTTATATTTTAGGTCCTGTTTGTTATAATAATGTAATATAATGTACGTAATTATCGGGACCGTAACTATCAGGCATTGACAAGATCCTATTACTGTCCGTCCTTCTGCCCGTTTTTTCTGCCTGTTAGCAGTTAGAATGTACCTATATAGGTACCTACTTTGACTGACATCCATGTATGGTCCTGAGATGGCTCTATTCATCATCTTATCAATCATTCTAGTACCGAACCGTACCGAAGGACGTCCACTGCTGGACATGGGCCTCTCCCAAAGCAACTCACAATAACCGCCACTCGCATCAGTGGATTCATTCTGTCTTTATCAGGTCGCCAATGCACCTTGTGGGGGTCTGCCCACGCCGCACCTTCCGATATGTGGTTGGTAGGTACTATAACCACTTACCCGTGCGAAGGCAGGAGAGGTTGCTAGTACCTACCAATAAATTATTATTTGTGTAATGACGTTTTCTGCAGTACTAGGTACTTCCTGTGAATACTAACTACATAAGGTTTGTAGTTGCCTAAATTATGGGTACTTACACAGCGATTTGGGGCATACGTTTGTAATGTATTTACAACATATTATATAGGTAATACTTTCCCGAGCAAAGGTGGTTAGTTGCGAATAAAATCAGATTTTACTAACGATGTTCTCCGCAGTGTTTGGTACTTCTTATCCCACTAGTGTTTTCTTGTAAGAAACATTGACTTCCATCAGTCATCATCATCAGCCTTGAGCCGTCTACTGTTGGACAATGGCCTTAACTTCGGTGTTGTCGTATTGACCACGTTTGGTAGGCAAGTTGGGAATCGCAGTAAAATACACCGTAGACGCCGGTCGCTACTGCTCATACCGGTGGGCTTCGACGCAGTTTAAGGACATACCCGGGTCCATGTCTCATTAGTAATATTAATAAAGGTTTACTGCAACTTACTTGCAATTTTTGTTGTATAATATTATTAATGTTATAGGTGTATTATGTAGCAGCCAAGGGAACTGGGCTGAATGACTGCAACAAGCGATCGACAGCCCGCCTGAGTCCGGCCGGGAGTCCCTACACTACATGTATATCTACATTAAGTATCAGTGATACATAATTAAGTAAGCTTGTAGGATCTGTAGATGCCTTTAACGGTTATTTAATTTACCTAGTAGTCATTAAGTACGTAGGTTATGTTGAGGATTTTTAATAGAGTGTACCCCCAATTTAGCCGAGGTACAGGCAGATTAAAGAAGAAAGGGCGGGACGACCTAAATGTTTTTAGCGACTGATGGGAACACGCACTAAAGAGGGGAGGCCTGTCCCGGCAGCTGAACACAAACTAGGCTAAGAAAAAAGAGTAGGAAGGGTCAGGTATCTAATCTTAGTGCGGACGAGTGATAGTAAGTAAATATAAGTTGTTGTTGTATGTTGTATAATTAATTTAATGAATGGTTTGTTAAATTGTAAACCCGTGCTGATTACTCCACAGTGCATCCGTTCGTTTATAACATTAGTAAATATTTAGGACAATTGACGATAGGTCTGGCCTAATGGATAGTGATCCTGCTTATGAAGCCCATGGTCCTGGGTTCAAATCCTAGTAACATCATTTATTTTTGTTCTGAGTCTTCTGAGTACCCACAACACAAGCCTCATTCGTCAGTGTATTGTGCGCGCGTACTTGTAGTACGGCAGCTGTTGATGGTGTATAATCCTGGCTACGAAGTCAGTCTGGGCAAGTTCTCGCCGTTAGCAAGATGAGAACAGAGGTTTTCCAACCCTAAAAGGGTTCCGGGCCCGATTACGACTCCCCTGTCTGTACGTTTGTCCGTCTGTCTATCTCTCCATCTCTCCGTCTGTTCGTCCGTCCGTCTGTCTGTCTGTCTATCTCTCCGTCTGTCCGTCTGTCTATCTCTCCGTCTGTTCATCTGTTCGTCTGTCCATCCATCCGTCTGTCCGTCTGTCCGTCTGTCTATCTCTCTGTCTGTTCATCTGTCCGTCTGTCCATCCATCTGTCTGTCCGTCTGTCCGTCAGTCCGTCCGTTAGTCAATAGGTCACCAGGCTGTATTACATAAAATGTTCACAGATAATGTATTTTACTTACCTCTATGTTAACGAATACCTACTTATACTGAGTAAAATATTAGGCTCTATAATGTTGCGAACCTTTCAAGTTCTTACTAGTATTTGGCCGGTTTAATATATAAGTAGGCAGGTTAACTAAGGTAGGTAGGCAAGCCGATAGAAATGGTGTTATGTAGACGCCATGCATAGTTAAGTATGTATATATATAAAGTTCATACGTTAATTTGAGGATTTTAGAATATTATAAGTTGATGTACAGTATGTATAAATAAGAGAGGCAAATGCATGGTTAGGTATATTAAGTTCGTAGGTTAATTTGACCACATGATAATTTTATACTAATTCTACGCACAGTATACTGCAAGCAGAAGGTAGTTTATATCGCTCATATTGAGCACTATTACGAGTGGCTTTGCAAAAGCGTCACTGACTAAGAATCTACTTTGTCTGGATTGAGGACGTTGTCATTAAATATCATATTTCTAATTTTAATTCATCATTGCATCGGCCGTAACTCGTCCACTGCTGGACAGAGCCTCCCCCAAATAGGACTTGTGTCATCTTGAGAGTCGCCACTCACATTTCTGTTATTGATACAAAAATATTTTAACCGTCTTAACTCCAAGAACCCTTAAAGTGGTCGAGTAATGTCGTGCCTGACACGCCACCGACATCTACAGTGGCTAGAGCGGACACTGCCAAAGCTATTTTGCTGCTGTCTTATAAGGCTTGAATTCGTCGAGACGAGACGTTGGCGTACTTGACACGTTTTGACACAAGAGGAAGGTCTTTCAAAAGGTTAACACGTTGGCTGCCCGCCGTAAAGTCAGCATCAATTAGCGCATGAAACAGCGCACCAAACGAATCTATCGTTTCTTAATTTCTTCACAAAAAGTGACGAATAAAATGCGATATAAACTTTGAAACGCGAACTGTAAAAAATGTCATTTGTAAAAAATACACAGGATGGCAGATCTTAGATATTGGTGCGTTTTATTTTATATGCTACTATTGATGCTGATTGTACTAAATTACAGCATTAATCCCATGTCCAAATACCCAAAAACATAAGCTTTTGATCCCACCAATGATGCTCATGGTGAAGACAAAGTGATCCCACCCGTGATGCCGATGGCAACACAGGGAAGGTGACTTGATCCCAAGAATGATGCTCATGGCCACATATTGCACCCGTGATGCTTTTCGCAGTCTACGTGTTAAATAATCAGTATCATATCATGACGTAATTTGTTTTAATTTCATATATGACGTACGTCGAGAGAAGTTCCAAGCTTCAACCAACTGGACAGTAGCGCTGAGACTACGGAGCATTGACTGTATCAACGCGGGCATTACTCAAAAATATAATAAAGTTCAGGATTAGGATTTTATCACACGTCAACTCGAGCCTTCATGGCTGATGTATACAATATTTAAAAAGTTATTATTGTTTAATTTAATTTGTTTACTAAAATTTTTTTGATGTTTGTAATTCTACTCAGATAGACTTGACGCTATGTTTTCTGCAGCTTTTACGTGTAAGTAGTAGCCTACTATCAGTCAAAGAAATAAATTGTGCTTTCGTGTTGTTTTATTTCTCAGAGGTGGGAAAGGAGTAATTTTAACTTTAAGTCACTAAGGGCCGATTTTTCAATCGTCAGTTAAGCCTTATTCGACGAATAACTCTATGGGTATCTGTCAGATATGTGCTTATCTGACAAATGAAAAATTGGCCCTAAGTAACAAATATATTCATTCAAGTCTTAAGTACCGTTCATTTTATTACAACTAATATCATATAGATGGCAGCCAAATATAGCTCGCCAATCCTTCCTTCTAGGCACTGGTCCCACCGCAAGCTAGTAAGCCATGAGCTATCAGCTATTTCCAGGGACAAAAGATAATTGCTCCAAGAGAGATATCTATTTATATCTCATTGCCTGGTAATGAACTACGATCGCCCGGCTATGACATATAAATATGTCACTTATTTACACGGGATTGATTATCTTTTGTCCCTTGAAATAGCTGATAGCTCATAGCTTACTAGCTCGCGGTGGGACCAGTGCCTAAATACAAATATCTGTACTGAGATATTTGGATACTTTGGTTGCTAAAAACTATGCTTATAAGCTTATTTTCCTTTGTACCTAAAATACCCTCCGTATACCCTATAATATACCATTTGGACGCCAGACACGCCTTTACTGGTTTAGTGTGTTCCTTTACCAGTTGAGACGTTGCGCGTTTGCGCGCCTAGGTTCTTTGTAGATAGTAATAGTATCTAAAAATGAATAAAAATTACATATATTTAATTTGTTTTATTTTAGTAGTTGGTGTAAAAATTAGCCTGAAAAATAAAGGGATAGACAACGGAACATAAATGTGCTCGCATACTGCTAATACCTGGTCGCGGCAAATTTTACCGTGATCCGAAATGTATGAGATAATGGTAGTATTATCTCATACATATATATAGTTTGCACAGGGCGCTTTATTTCGTAATAATTAGTAATAATTAGTTTTTTTTTTCTATCCAAAGCACAAAAGCTGGTAATATTTACAAACTATCATTATTTATCTTTCTGGCAACATTGATGAACATCAACAGGTGCCACATTAAGACGGCTAAATATAATGTCGGTTGGGTTTCCATATTTCAGAAAACAATTTGTGACATTTTGTAACGCACATATTTTTGACGTATATTCCGATACATGAAAAACCTCTTTGGTGATTTCAATTCAGACTATTCAAACACAGAACACTAAATAATAAAGACTGTTAATTGTTATTGAGGAATTCGTCGAATTATCTTCATACTGGTTTATAGTTATATGGTTATGTAGACACATGGTTATGTAAACAGGCGGATTAGTCCATTAAATTAGTTAAGAAAGGGCATAAGAAGGGATTAAATTATTTGTTGAATTTTACATTTGGTATTTAAGAAAATTCATATACTATACCTATACCTAAGCCCTACCATACCACTAGGGCCTACATCGAACTTTGATTTTTAGTATTATATTTTTTAAATTTAGTTTATATATTTATTTTTTGTGATAAATATTTATGTTATATGTTAAATGAGGTTTTGAAATAAAAAATATAAATTATGAGCCCTTTGCCTAAATATTCGGTTCTTTTATTTATGATTAAAGAATATTTATTCATAGATTATTTTTAAAGAAATGTGTCAACTCAGCGCTCTTTGTTAATTCCTCGTCTCTGCACCAGTAATATAACCCGACTAAAGAAAGAATTATTTATCCCCTCATATTTAGCAAACAAATTGATGACATTTTGCAACCTCCGTAGTCCGGCCAATATATACCGTTCCATCCGAGCCATTTTTTGCGACTAGGCGACCGTCGCACGCCCGTCGACATCCTGTCGACATCCCGTCGCCCTCACATCACCGGGCCGAGCCCAGCCCTTTGAACATAGCTGTAACGGCCGTCGCACGTCCGCCCCGTGCCCGAGTCGAGTGGATCGGGCGGCTCGGTGGTCACGTGACTCTTTCCATACAACGGATCCCTCGGAGCGGAAACGCGACGGTCTAACGTGAATCATCCTTTATTCTTATTTGATATATATTCATTATGGTTGAGACATTGATTACAATGTTTACGATTTATACGATAACGAAAACAAAACAAACGACGAAAAACATCGTAAATAAGTTAATGAACCGTTGTGATGTCGTTACCCGCATTTTTTCTACTTTTTATGTAAATTTTATTCAGATACGGTTAATCAGTTGAGCCGATTCTATTTTAGCAAATCAAGCCAATAATTATTTATATTATTTTTTGAGAAATGAAATGATATTGTTGTCATTCTATCCTTTTTCTTCCCCATCCCTAATTCTCTCCCATCATCTAGGCAAAAAAAACAGCACCAGTTTGTTAGAAGAAATGCTCGGTTTTTTTCATTTTGTGAAGCGCCTAGACTCTCCAAAACACGTCATGTAATTCACCATTTAAATATAATAAAAAGAATATATGTATGTGATAGTGTATGTCGTTTTTTTTTTGAAGGGTGTAACAGCGGATGTATAAGTACGTCGTTTTTATCGATATCGATATCAAGTAATAAAATTAATTTAATTTGTCCTGCCACTATTAAACGTCAATTCAGATTTGCCCCCGTCCACCCGGTGTCTGTACATAACCCATTACGGAAGGGGTATATAAAATATATAATACTATAAAAGGATTTAAAAAGAGACCCAGTAGACTAGGTATCTGCAGCAACTAGTATCAGAAAACTGATTCATACTTTTACGGTTCCTACACATTATTACAAAAAAATGGGACCTCACCGCGTATATTAACTTTAAAAATTGCTTCCGACTTTTCGAGGACGACATGTCGTCGTGGCCTCGGAAATCCTCGGATGAAGACTGGCTAAAGTTCACATCCACATCTCCTAGCCGCGCGAGTTTTTCCAACTTTTCACCTAAACGAAAATAACGTATTATTTTAAATTATTTATTGTTAAATTAAACGTATAAAAGTTAAACCTTTCAAATAAAAGACAACAACACTCAAAAGTAAAAATAAAATGACATAAACTTTTCAGTAAAAAAAAAGCACATAAAAATTCAATGTAATGTTTTTCCAATTTGGATACATTCTGATTTATTTTGCGGTCTTTTAAATCTTCCCCTCCTTCATTTTTTGAAGTTGTTCTGTTTTACCATTGACGTCGGTTTAAAATCATCTGACTTTTTATTCGCTCTGTAGTCTGTCATTCCGTTTCATTTATTTTCATCTCAGTTGGTTTTTTCTATGAACTTTTTTATCTTTTTGTTCTTTAAGTAAGTTAATTATGACTAGGATCAAAAATAAATACCTATTTTGTATTGTAAAGACTAACAGAAATACAAGATTTATTTATAGTGGCAAAGATAGCGCCATTATTATTGGTTCACTAGAACTAAGTGATTCATGTCAGCCGAAAGACGTCCACTGCTGGACATAGGCCTCCCCCAAACTAAGCGATTCACCCTTCAAAAATAGGAAACGTTTAAAAAAATGGGCCTCAAGCACTGATTGGCTTAGTCCCTTTTTCTTAAGTGACTTCTGTTTTGATTTATACGACGAAAGACCTGAAAAAATATTCGTGCTTAATTAATGCAGAGGGCCAGTTCTGCAATGTGATATCTGACCATACTCGCACTAGCTAATTATCGCCTCGAAGGCATAGGATTACATACTTGCCGCGACCTACAAAGCCTTCCTGCAGGGAACATTAAGGCAGTTGATTTAATTTAAGGCCCTTTGTGCCGCACACTTCCAATTTCCTAATAAACGGCTCCGGCTAAACATGAGCGTCCGAAAACAAAGGCAGTTCTTACAGATGAAAGGCCCGCATTATCGAAGCCGCCTTGTATGTTATTATAGTCCAAAAAGACAAATATTACGCAATATTGTGGGTTTACTGCGTCCCCTGTTTAAGCCTAATGTCCGGGATTAAATTTGAAAGACCCTTTCGGTACATTCGTGATGTGGTTTTGGTAAATATTTACCAATGGGAACAAAAGAAATATAACCTTTTACATTTTGATATGTCATTACTTGTATATAATTCTATCACAGCGAAAAAGTTACGATTGACAAAATCCAATTACGGCAATAGCCCCGGTTCGGCCATCCAAGACGAGTAGATAGTTGGATGTGCACAATACGACAAACTACAACAAAAACTTGGGAGTTTCCTCTAGGACGTTTTCGGAAACAAATCAATTACTAACAATTCTGCTCCACAGAACATGGGAAAGAGAGCTGACCAAAGATAATAACCTATTATAGGGTACAACTCCGTTCGTCTTGGAAGATATTGGTGTCGGTGTGTTAATTTAGGATTAGTTAACACAGCTGATTGCTAATAAACATTCGGTGTCGTCCCTTTTGTACTCATTATTGAGTAGGTGTTGCCAATTATTTCTCTGGCATTGGTTTAGGATTTTCGTTATCAATGTTTATATTCTCAAATTTGTTTACATATCATAATCATCATCATTTTAGTCGTATAAAATCGGGTAACTCACGTTTTATAAGTCGAATAAATATTGCTCGACATGTTTCACTTCGCAACGAGGAGCATAATCATGAGCCAATCGCGTTAGCTAACCGACGCAGAATGCGGGCCGCAGCTCTCCACGACCGTGCACTCGACGCCGGCAACAGCTGAGGGCGGGGAGGCGAGAAACTACCCTCATTTTCAGCAATATTGTCAATAGTAGGGTTGCACACTACACTTACTACGTCCGTTGGCAAAGGTCCGTCCACACAAAACGACGACGCACCAGACAAAACAGCTCTCCAACTAGGGGGCACTGACCATCCACAGTCACGGTTAAAGTTCGGATAACAAATAATTTCAATAGCCTCCCGTACTTTGCGCTGAACTACAAATTTTCCTTCGAAAGTACGGTTACGTTATCGAAACGTATATAATGAGTCGAGTCCGAGTATGGCAGGAATAAGGGTAGTCGTTCCACTACAGCCGGACTACCCTTACTCCTGCCATATATTAAGGGCGTGACAGATAAGATCTATCTCTTCATTGCGTGTGATCCCAACTAACCGCAGTGCATTTGACCGCGCAACAAACAGATAAAATGCTTGCCGCGCTGCAAGTCGCGCAGTATCGTGGCCTTATTATTTTAACTTAAATTATTATTTTTTATTCCTAACCGCCGGAAGATGTGTCCTCGAACTTTGTGAGATTAATTGATGTAATAAAATAAAGATGCTGAGGAATGTGCCGCTGGAATTACAATCTTCCAATTTTATTTAAATTGTATTACTTCTTCATTAGTCATAAAAATGTCTTTCCGCTATCCGAGTAATATTCTTGCTTTACAACTTGAAGATTGTCATTGAACGTTCCTCGGGCGGGTGAAGTCATACTGTTATCTAATTTTATGTAGCCGGAGATCTAGAGAATTTGGATATCAACAGACCCTTCAAATAATTTTAATAATAAAATATTTATTTTTTACAAATCCTAGAGTATGGCAGGCTGGAGGGCAAGGAAACAGGCAATTAAAAAGGTTTAATTAAACATTAAAAAAACAAGTTGGAACCTACATCTAGCGCGTTATAAATACTATTTTTTTTAATTGTTTAGTCGTTTTGCTATACGTAAGTAGTATTAATATGCGATATAAACTTACCTACACACCATAAGCATACAAAATCAAATGGTCGAAATCATAACACAAATAGATAAATTACAACTATGATTTTACTTGTATTAGTTAGTTAAATACCTTCAGGGTCTAGAGTAGACAATGTACGATGATGAGTTTAGAAAATTGCGAATTTTCTAATAGAATGTTCTTTATATTGCATTTCTCACGTTTCTTCTGAAGCCTTGACATAAATTTTCATGGCAGTGTCTATGTTAATACAGAGCCCAGAGTATTACTTAAAAATAGAGCGATCGTCATATTTTAAGGGCATAGCGTAATAAGCCATAATTCTTAAGAGAAATGTTCTCAATGACAACTTACATGAAAACGTTTTCGTAATTTTTTTACAAATTCAGCAACTTGTACATTGCTAGCTTGGAGCTTGTAGAAACTAATTGCATATATTCAATTTACTGTACAAACATTTGCTAACTGACTCTCGGGCGTCCAAGAATGAACAGCTTCAAGATGAGAAATAAATATTTTTTGGAACAATCTTGAGTGTTCGTACCGATTTTAATGGTGCAAAATCTTTTGAAGTGTTATGAGTTTTTAACAAACTATATCAAAATAATCTCCCTAGTATAGAAAATTTAAGTGTATTGTTACTACCATATACCTACCATTTTGGACCGGGGTATGTCCTTAAACTACGTCCAACAATGAGAGGTGATCAGCGATGACCATTGCGCTTGAGTCTGGGGCAGCCCAACTGGGGAAGTACCTCCTCCTTACAGAAGACCTCAGCCACAATAGCACTGCTACCTTTCAGGTATTTAGTGTTGTGTTCCTGATGGTGAGTAAGGTTCCCGGAGCTCCAACCCCCCTTAAAGGCCGGCAACGCGCTTGTGTCACCCCAGGTGTTACGGGTGCCCATGGGCGACGGTAATTGCTTACCACCAGGCAATCTGCTGCTAGTTTGCCGCCTATGTCATAAAAAAAAACATAATTTTCCGAAACACTTCTTCTTCAATTGAATTTTCGTAAGACTCCCAACTAAGGCCATGTTTTTCCGGAGTGCCCGTAAAATAGACTTCCTTATTCAAATAAGAAGAGTAAACGACCAGATCCATTTATTGCGTAATAAACTCCAATCTGGGACTTGGTCATAATTCTAAGATCGATCTTTAATTTTGGGGAGAAGTTATCGATAAAAGTATTCTATAAAAACGTTTATATACCTATTTCTGAAATATAATATTTTTATAATTTTTTGGCATGGTATACGTTTTGGAAGCCAATAATAGCAGTTAATTATGTTGACATTGCACACGCGAGATGATTGGGTGATTGATTTGAGTGAATGTAACTGGTGTATGTAAAAAGGTTGAGGTATGTGCGTAAGGTTGTGTATGTATGTCTGTGTGTTATAAGAGCAGTGTTACACGTTGGGCGCCACGTATAACCTAAGTAAAGCATAACAATAAATATATAAATAAAGTGGTTCATTGAAAAACAAAAACTTACTTACAGTTAACATTCTAAGAAAGTTTATTCAAAAATATATGGCGCTCGAGGTCACAAACTTGGATTATTCATTAGTCCAACAACAAAAAAGCCTACAAAAAATCAGAACTACCGGATTTGACGCATACTGCCGAAGTATTAAGTTCCTAAACTACAGATCATGAGCGATAATATTCTTCAGCATGTGTTGTAATTCTGTAAAAAAGACATTAACCCTCAAATAACGAAAACAATAAATCAAACAACGCGTGTTTTATAAGAGGCGTAGTATATCACAATGGGGGACCCTTCGAATTTTCCTTTAACAAATTACAGGAGCGTTGCTAGTCCGCCGATTACAAGTCGTCGATTCATCACCGCGCGGCACGTACTTACCCCATTTATCCTACCCATTCTGATAGCCTAACATAGCCGGGTTTTTACCGTCTATCAGCTAAGTCGTCACGTTCTAATAATCGTCATCATCATCATCATGCATCAGCATCATTACTGGACAAAGAGGAGGACTTTGTCTGAATTATTTTTACAACGAACGGTCCTGTGCCGCCTGGTTCCAATTTCCCGCGAGACTGATAAGATCTCCGGTCTACCTAGGTGAGGACGTTGTACTCGTAAGAACAACGCTTCGTCTTTTGGTCCCTGGTCGCTACTCAAGAATCTTTCTTCCCCATCGATCATTGGTTTTATAAGCAATGTGTCCTGCCCATTACCACTTCCTTGGATTTGTTTGGTATATCAGTGACTTTAGTTTAGTCATTCTTAAAGAGATGAGGTTTGTTAAAGAATAGTTAAAGAGACGCACTACATGGCAGGCGATAAAATAGTACCATCGTATTAGTATAGTATTAGTATTAAACAATATTGCAGCCTACCTTCGATGAACAACAAAATGTAGATTCGATAGAAGATTAAGTGGAAAATGTTTCCTTTATTTACTGTATATTCTATTTTAGAACCAACAGGTTGCTAAATTTTCACCCGTTGTTTCTAACACAGTAAAACATAAAAGTTATTATAGCAGCAGCTCCTTTATGTTTTTACGCAGCAATGTAAAACCATACACCTGCGAAAGCCCAACAAGTACTCTTTATTTCTTTAATACGACAGATATTCAGTTAAATGTTGTTACAGAGATCATCGCTAACGACCGACTTCTTCCTGATAACGTAATACTGTAATACGGAACGTAATACTGTACATTTAATTTTGATCGCAGCCTACACCCGACGAGCAGCATTAGAGTTTAATACATAAATATATTGTTGTCACACGTTCGACATAATTTCCAATCATACGTTGCATTTTGGTATTACTCTGAGAAATTATGCTTACTGCTTCATTTTTTTTTATCTAATAAGAAAAAAACTTAGATATTCTGAATTCGAGTATTATTTAATGTGTGTGAAGATATTAATCTGTTTAAGTCGTGTTTAAGCCTTACCTATACTTGCGTTTATAACATTGTGTACCATAGGCCTAATTCATTGAAAGGCCAAAATGGCTTTACAAATGCACACATCGTATGATTTCATTAGCGCGGGTCACTGCACTCGGCCATATGTCGAATGTCTTTTCAAAGCAATTCCCTGTAAACATTTGCTCCCACAGCCCACCGGCCACTGTTGACACATTTAAAAGGCTGATAAAGACTAAATCCATTCCCTGTTTTTGAACGGGAGTGAAAGAGAAACATTGTAGCCATTAGTTCTGGTGGCAAATATCGGTAAAAGTATAAAAAATACGGCTGGTGCGAGTGATTCGCGAGTGGCCATTACCTATATCTATAGAAAGGGGGCCAATTTAAGAGTATGGCCCGTGGGCCAGGTCTTGCCAGTGAGCCCTTCTAATCAAGCCCGCGGAAAGAAAGCAGGAGAGCAGTCTACGGTTGGTTAGTTATAAATACAATGGTTAAGAATTAATGAATATTTGTTTATTCGTAGACACACAACACAAAGGTGACAAAAATACAAATAACATAGAACGAGCAAGGAAGAAAGTGCCACGAAAAGGCCTCATCTCAGCGTAATGATGAGACCATCAAGTGAAAAAGTAATTGGCCATACTCGTACTCATACTCATTTATTTATAATGGTACTCAAACATAAGTGCGTTCCTTATGCGTTATCCATAGGTAATTAGGTACCTCCTGAAAATTACTATATTTGATTAATGTACTACTCCATGAACGGTCATGAAACTATAGTCTTGGCCCGCACGAATGTGGTGTATTTAGTATTATATAACTAAATAATTATTACCAGAGACAGACGGACAGTGTATAGTCAAGGGCCCCATTTTTACAATGGGGCCTAAGACTATATACATTTTTACAATGGGGCCTAAGACTATACACTGTCCTTTGGTTACGGAACCCTAAAAAGGAAATAACGTGATTTACGCGAATTGCGAAACAACGACAATGATAGTAGATAATGTTTTGCTTTGCGCCAACCTTATGCTACAGCTGTACCACAGTTGGCTGACCATTTGTAAACCTTTTTAGATCTTTAGTTGACTTTACGAAGACCAATATTGATTGCGATCCATAACAATACACGCGTCCACTTGTAAATCTTCCTCTACCGTAGTCTTAAATAACACCATCAGGCAACCTAAAGGGATGAAGCCATTGAACACCACAAAGTTTATGGCACCCTTACTGTTACGCCAACGTTTAAAAATACGAACTTAAAAGGATTTTTCTGTGATAGTTAATCTTATTTGTCGACTTTAATCGGTAAAAAGGCGACTGTAGTATTACAGCGTAAATACCAGAGCCCTGAGTGTAAGTTTTTAACGAAACTACGTCACGAACGCGTTTGCATTTCCCATATAAATAACATCATCACTTACGCGTGCGTAAACGTTTTTTTACTTCAAAAGAAACTTACACTAGAGCCTCAGAGTGAATTTCGGAGTGTAATTTTAACCTAAAACTTAAAGGCTAAAATGTATTTTTCAGCTCACTAGCTCGGAGAGAACTGTTTTATTATTTAAAAACAGATATCAAAGTTGCATTTTATTCAAAAGAGTGCAAAGTAATTTCGTACAAATTGTTAATTACTAATCGATCGTTTTTTTGATGGTCCGGCTGCGTGATGGGCACATTGGGCATCTCGCCTCGACAGCCAAATTTAGATATTACCTTTTTTCAAAACCTGTATTCAATTTTGAAATCGACCCCTGCAGTTAGTAAAAAAATAAAAGATATAGGATTAAAATGCATTTTATTCATTTTAGGTATCATATTTTATGGCAACATTTACTGCTTACACAATCTACACAATCCATATCTAAAAGGAAATAATCAAGTTTTATTTTCCAAAACGATCTCGTTCAATTCTAGAACAGAGTAAAAAAAATATTTTTATTTATGCAGTTTTTCTTGTCCCTAAAATCGATGACATGGTTCCTAAGAACAAATCTTTGTATGTCTTATAGTTCCAGATTCCGCGATACTGACTCAGCTAAATGCGTAAAAATCACCTTGTATATACAGGGTGGGAAGGAGTATACCGACAAATTATAACCAAGGATTCCTGTTGGTATTAAGAGTAAATTATGCTACATCAATACGGGTCTAAAACTGCTTAATTAACTTACTTTATTTTTAGAACAAAAAAAAAAAGTATCAATAGTACTTCCTTGTTAACAAAACCTTAGTTAAAAGAGTGAAATAGAAAACGTCAAAGTTCACGAAAAACTCCGAGTAAATACGATAAACGACGAGTGATGTCAATGTCAGTTGGCAGAGTGCAATGCGGGTGGAGGGGGTAGCCGAAACGATCACAGCGCTCGCTACGGCTAAAATTGTCATTTTTGTCGCTGACTTGAGCTGTCAAATCCATATTGCAGTAAACATTTTATAATCGTTTTTGAGATAAAAATATGGTCCTGGTAAGATGTGTTGTTGTGAATTGTAATAACACCAAGAAGAATAGCGACTGTAAATTTTACCAATTTCCAAGACCATGGTGGAAACGAGACCAAAGAAATAAGTGGATATTTGCCGTACGAAAAGAAAAATTAAGTTACTAACCTCTAAAATTAATATTATTATTCAATTTTAATGTTATTGGCAATAATGTTACTGACTATCCTTATACAAACCTATGTAATATAGTAAAATAATACAAGATTTCATTAATATTTTACACAATATTTACTTACTTCTTGTTTGAGAGCGGTGACAATATTGTCCATAATGACCGCTTGTCACATGGCGCTGTCGTCGCGCTCGGTCCCAATTACTAGATCTAGGCAACAAACGTCAGATAATATTATGAAGTTATCTGAATTACTAATTACAACGTTATTTTGCTAATACTATCAAAGTAAAACATGAAAGTGAAACAAATGGATGAAGTTGAAGTCAGATTTGCGTAAATATTTAAAAATAATCGCAAAACTAAATAATATATAATATAACTACAAACGTAATTTGTTTCTATCTTCGTGTCAAATATTTATCATATTGTACCTAAGTTTTTCTCAAAATCGATAACTAAATTACCTTTCAAGTGAGTAAAGGTGAACATTTACTAAGAGAAAAGTATACGAGCTACTTTTTTTCTCGAAGAGAGCCAATGTCTTTTAGATTGTTTATCTTAGTCTTCTTTAAATGACTTTGGACGTGATTTACTGATGAAATCGTTCACTTTGAGGTAGGTAATTTGAAAAACTTAAATCTTTGCATGTGAGTAAATTTAAAAGTTTTTTGTTACAAACCGCAAGTAGTTGTAAGTTTTAATTTAATTTAATTTTTATTTAATTTTTGTTTTATTTTTAAATCGTTTTATATGGGATTCTTGCCTGAAATAAATGTCATTTATTTTATTTTATTTTTTTAGGGTCAATCCGAGCCTGGTATTTATACCAATAATTTTCGAAAAACTTTTATACGGAATATTATTTCAAAATTACAGTCGCACGTCGGTGAAAAAGAAACATTGCGTGATAACGGAACTTCTTCTTTAACGTGCCATTTGTGTTTCTATTACTTTCCTATAAAATAATATAATTGTAAAATAAAAAGGTACCAGTGGTGATAACACGGAGCTTCTCATATTGTTAGTCTTTTTCTTCATGACTCCAAGGAACCAACAGTGGGAAAGTTAATGAAGCCATCGGCATGCGGTTTGAATGGACACGCCGATTCTGATACTTACGTACTCATTATTGAATTCTCTTTCAGTATGCCCGTGTGCGAGTTTACACAATTAAAGTTGCAGACTACTTAGCCCAGAAGAGGACAAGAGCGGCGAGTACACATACCCCCAAATAAGGCCTTCCCGCGATCAGGGGAGACGATGCAATAAAGTATCCAGAAACAGCTGTTAAAAGTAAAATAAAATACAAAAAAAAAATGTCTGATTTCAGCGAGAGTAGCAAGTTGTTTATGGAGTTAGAAAAACATATTTTGTATCATATAAAAAATTACAGCCTGTAGAAAACGAATTCCATTCCAATTTTTAATGATGATGTTTGAATAGTCATTTTGTGCTAATACTCTTTGAGATGTTCATGCGTTCACATGTAAGCCGTAATGAGATACATGGTACGCCACAAGCGATATTTTTTTATGAATTATGAAAATATTTTTCCGATCGAGGGCCAGTGATCCGGAAACATGTTTTACGGTTTTTCTTTTTACTTTGAATGTCTATAGTGAACACGTGTGATTTGTTTTACTTTGAACTTAAATACATTTCATATACTCGTAAGCTTTCCTATGTAAACGTAATTATCTGTCTGTCAAAGAGAACTGAATAGCTGTAATTTGCATAGAAACAATGACTAATAATAAAAGTTAGAGTTAACTAAATTTGATATACTCTAGGGCATTAATTGTATATTACGTACCCTAGGCGGTAAAGCAAAGAATGGCTCAGATTGTGGGTCTTTGTGGCCCGAACCGGAGGTAAGGGCCATAAACAAGCGATATGAGGCTTTCTTTATTACCGCCCGTGGTGCGTACATAGTTTTACGTTTTCATCTGGGTGTAAAGTGAGATTTTCCGTCGCGCCCTAGTGTGGTAAATCTCTCTTACCGCCCAGTGTGACGTAAAATATATTATGTCATAAAAAATTATTAGTGATGGAATAATTTCAACAGCAATTATTATATCTAAAATGCCATTAATTCTTTACACGTTTTTTCTGTAAAGATACCCTTATATGACATGTCATTAATACGTATTACGCAGAGGTTACTGACTTGAAGATCGCACGAAAGCTCCTCTTGGTTCCCTCAAGGATTCATTCATTTCATCGTCAACTGTGTTTTATCTTTACAATGTTTTTAATACAAAAACAGTCTTCGCATATTTTCACACAAAATGTACCTGAACGTGCGTCACGAGAGTGCTAAAATAATTCAAACTCTTTTTATTATTTCTGAAAATATTGATTTAATGAGTAAAGTATTAAAATATTTATTTTCTTTCGTACATCTTCATTCTTCAATTTAGTAAATCTTCAATTTATAATAAAAATAAATTGAATGCGGTCTGGAGGGAGCACATAACGAAATAATAGACTAAACTTAAAGAACTTTGAACTCTTGCTCAAAGGCATTTCACTATGTAACAGCTCTGGGTGTGTGCTCGTGAATCGAAAATTTATGGTCCCCTGTTTTTAAGGCCATGCATCTAAAAATAAAACGCTTCGTGTCCAAATGGAAAAAATAAAATAACATTATTTCGGATATATATTTGTAATTTGGTTAAAGGTGGCCCATTTAGATCGGTCGATATGGAAAATTCTAAAGCTCTGTCCTTAGGAACCATGTCATCGATTTTAGGGACAAAGTATTTACGTACATAGATTAAAAAAAAAAACTTGTATTTAGTTCGGGAATCGACCACAATTCCCCCTGCGTTCAGCAGCGGCAGTTTCGTACAGCAGCCATCGTGGCCCAAAAATGGTCTCCCTTGAAGATTTGCGACTCTCGGATGTTTTTTCATGTTGAAAATGTATTATCTATTATACGAACTGTATGAATATAGTTTAACACTGATAAATAATTTAATTTTATTCAACCGGGTCGATGGTCTTCCACTGTCGGGTATTTGGCGTCCAGTGATTCGTAATTAAGTTCACAAATCGCAAAGTGTCTGTTTTAAACCAAATAATATAACATAAACCATATAATATAATTGTGAGTTTTGTATGTCGTGAACGGGATCGAGTCTCAAGTGAGAATGTGAACGGTTGTAGTGAAAGTAATATTCCACAAAAAAAGCGCATAAGAAAGAGGGTAGATCGTTACGGAGTGTGGTTTGACCACCGTTAATAAATCGTATCTACTTCAGTTATTACGGAGTAAATGAAGAACCTACTGCCAGATTGAGGATGGCGATTTCAATAGTGCCTAAATATCGGAAACTCATTCAAATAACCAGAAGTTTTAATAGTTGTTAGTTGTTATACTATTATTGTATAGTAATATTTGTTCTGTAATTATGTAGTGATCTAGTTCCGATATTGCCACTGGTCATGCATCACTTTCGAATTTATATATTAGTTAGATAGGACAAAGTACTGACTAACGATAACACCCGACAATTTTAAAGTAATAGAAATAAACACGCATCTTTACAAATTGTTGAAGTGCAAAAAATTTATGGGTTCTAAGAACTTTTAAACTTTTTATTTTTACACAAAAATTGTCTCATATTATTTTTGACTTTCCATTACGCAACTTTCATAAAAGTGCCTGTAGAAAATAAATGTCAATGAATTCAGAAATATTTGTGTCGGAAATAAAATGAGGATTCTGAGAATGAGTAGGAAGAGGTAATAGTTTCTCGGAATCCGAACAATTTCTGTAAACGCCCAAACAAATTTATTTTCTGTGATAAATATTTCGTCACCCTTTCTGTTCCGGATCACCTGTATATTGAATTTATTGGGATAATTTTTTGTCGACTACTCTTCGGGGTACCGCGAAGAGTATGAAAGTTTTCGTCTTTAGGTTCTGTCTTAAAATACTTGATTCTTATATATTACTAATCTTCAAGACTGCTTCATAATTTGAACATTATTTGAGAATAATGTTTTGTGGAACGGAATCTTTTCAAATAGGGGGTAGCACATTGTTATCGATGAATTCTCAGTGAAAATTGAGACTTCGATGCCGCTAAGTGTTCAATACGCTGGCGGTAGATGTGTTTATACGTCACCCATGATGACATATACGACGAGGGATAAATAGAAAAAAAAACTCGTATAGCACATTTGATAGTGCACTGGGCTAGTGATCCAGTGGTTGTGGCTGGAAGTCAACATTTTTATATTTTTCTTTCGATTTAAATATCGATTAAAACAATAGGTTACAACAACTACGTTTGTTAGTTATTTTGAATCTATAGGACAGGTAAAAAAAATACATCTAAATAGTATGTACCTACTTAATGTACCTGGATAGTGGGAAATCGTCCATTGTGCGTTTCTCTAGAAACTTCCTACCGCCTGTCAGCACTTTTTGTATAAAGTAAACTTCCAATGCATCAACGTCATTACTTAAGCTGTAAGTCGTCCATAGCTGGACATAGACCTCCCCCAAATATGACCTGAAGTTGTCGTGGTTGGTGATGTAGTAGCTGTATATTGGGTCTAATGCCTGGAAATTGCAAATTTTTCACGACGCAAATTTTGTCGACGTTTGTTATAATATGGCAACAACTTAGCTTAATCCTAGGCTATTAGGTTAGATTGGTTTCAAAAAGTCGATAAACTAAATTAAATTACATGCAGTCGACAGCTATGTCAATACTGTTTCAGCGTAAATAATTATAATTTAGGCATTGATTTAGCGTGTTTGTATTAATTAATATTTAGATACAGTTTTCAGGGCAAACAGAATGGTTGTTTGGTTAGGTCGTCAAATTTTACAAGGCAAACTTTGAAAAAGCCGTTCGTGCGAAACTAAATAGAAATATAAATAGAAGGGTGTGGAAATATAAAGATAAATTTATAAATGGTGAAATTTATATCGTGATCACGATCACTACGAATAGTATCTTAGCCTTATTCCATTCTGATGTCGCTTTTTGTAGACAGACTAAAAAGGGAAAAGTTTGGTCATCATTACAGATTCTTCTAACAACAAAATGTCATGTCTCGGCTCACGCTAAATAATCACAGTCTTCTATCCACTGATGTCGCTTTTTCGTTTTTCGCTTTAAAAATAAAGGAATGTCTCCTTTATTTTTAAAAACAATTATAAAATATTTTAGTACCTAATTTACTTTAAATTTTTACTAAAACAGACAACAGATGATAGGCGTAAATTGAATCACCGATTTGACAAGAATTGGCAAGTTTGAGTAGGCGCGGAACAGTTCGAGGGATTTGTCGAACCCTCGTAAAACGTTTCTCGGCGACCGCGTTGAGAGGTCTTATTTCAGAAATCCTCGCGGAATGGTGACGCGGCATTTACGAGGCAGAATGTTGAAAATGCGTTATGGATTTTTTTTCCGTCACTTCGATTTGGGTAGAATGCTGAATGGCGCCTGTGTCAATGGTTATTACACTCGAATCTCAAATATTAGTACTTACTGCAGTACATAATCAAAATGTAATATTTGTACTTTATTGAACGATAAACCGGTGAACAAACATAAAGTCTAACTCATCCTTTTTGTATTTTTTGAAGTTGGTTAATGGCATACGCCAATGCGATCACTTATTAATTTCTTTGCTGTGCCTAAAGGTTGACTGGGAGATAAAGCTTTATATAATTAAATCCGTCTTTTCTACTCGAAGATATTATTTATTATAACAGAGTTCAAATAAATAAATACGCAAAATTGTCACTTGTAAAGTATAATTATGATTTGATTATAGTGTTTAAAAATTATGTTAAAGTTATGACTTGTGAAGCAATTTTACCTTTAGCGAGTTTTCCGATCTTATATTTCATGTACATTATTTTACAAGTTGGGTGCCTTTATTAGAACTTAAAATCATAATGTACACATATTTTATGTCTTAACCGTACACGTAACAATGGTTTTCCGGACACAAGCTAACGCGCAGAAACCCTCATGATAATTTAATGAAATGTAAGGGGTACACTAAGCGGATGATGCCTCTGTCCGTGACATCAAACGCTACAGAGAATTCACTGTTGATCAAATATCACCCTAAGACAATGTGGAATGATTTGCCGTCAGCGGTATTTCCGGCAGGGATCGGAACCGGTTTCAAAATACCGGTTAAAATTGTTCGTAAACAGTTTAAATTTCTGTTCTGTCATTAACCGATAATTAGCAATAACGTTTTCATAAAGAACGAATCAATTTCGGTTACCGGTATTTATGAAGAACAGAATTTATTTCGTTCCGTGAAACTTTATTGAACTGGTTAATAAGTGACAAGTTTGTCAATTAATTTATTTATCTATAACAGCCACTTCAACCAGCAATACACTGATATCGCATGTTAAGGCTCACCTTTTTATTGTGATTTAAGTCATAAATCGGTATGTCAGACATTGACATTAATCAAATGAAATAGCTAATTATAAATTTCATTTCCGCAATCATGGGAAGAAAAAAAGAAAATAAAATACAATACAATACTTTGTGCAATTCTGACAGTCAGCACCCTATTAGCGTTATTTCGGCACCAGCCACAGTTCTAGCGAGCCTGGGGTCCGCTTGGCAACCTAATCTTATGATTTAACGTAGCACTATTTTTTGTGGAAACGCCTTATTGAGATTAGAGACCGGTTCACGACGTTTTCCTTCACCGTAAAGCTAGTTCTGAATATCAAATGACATTTCGTACATAAGTTCCAAAATACTCATTGGTTCGAACTGGGGTTTGAACCCAGAATCTTCCAGATTGAAAGACCAACGTCTGCTACCTACTACGACCAGTAGGTCACAACCGTTTAATTACACAATTAAACGGTTATTACACAATGCTGAAAGTAAAAACATTAAAAACACTATCTCGGACACAAACTGTCGAATAACTTTTTTTTCCTGGTTGATACATAGGTAAGGAAAAGATTTAATTCTCTATTTTAAAGCTAGTTTGGTCTCTGTACGTGAAAAATCATAAAACGGGTCAATAACACCCAATGACCTTTGAAGAAAGACCTTAGAAGCTTCGGTAGCCTAGTCGTTCAAGCACTCGACTTTCAAACAGGCGGTGGTCGGTTCGATCACCGTCCGTACCCCTGAGTTTTTCGGAATTTATGTACGGAATGTCATTTGATATTTATCGATAGCTTTTCGTGAGGAAAAACATCGTGAGGAAACCTGCATACCTACATCTGAGAAGAAATTCAAAAGGTGTATGTGAAGCCTCCAATCCGCACTGGGCCCGCGTGGAGACTATTGCCCAAACCCTCTTATGAGAGGAGGCCTGTGCTCAGCAGTGGGACGTACAAAGGCTGATGATGATGATGATGACCTTTAAAGTAAAGTGTCAAATGCATATTAATGAATTCTTAAAACGATTTTTCTCGGTATCTAAATTATAAAACGCAAATATGGAAAAAGTTTGCCTACTACGATGATCGAACCCGGTACCTCCATATTCCTAGTCAAAACTCAGAGCCATCGTTGTATCTCTGACATTGACATCTCTGACGTAGAAACCGGTTAATTTCGTTCAACAAAAACAAAACCTGCTGAAGAACAGTTCTCTCATATTAACCGTTTAAAAACCGGTAACCGAAAACGAGAACACTATTATTTCGGTTTGACGTCTAGAGGCAAAACCGGTTTGGTTGAAAATACCGGTATCCGATCCCTGATTTCCGGACCGATACAACTCGAGCGTACTCCTATCTAAAGGCCGGAACGTGCTTGCGACGATAATTGCTTACCATCAGGCAATCCGTCTGCTCGTTTGCCACCTTTATCATAAAAAAAATAGAGAGAATAATTGGTTTTATATAAACAACCTGCATACTTAATTGTAAGGTATACGTCTATAGAGACGAACTATGTCAAGCGTCCGTGGCAATAAGTAGAAAGTTAAACGTATTTTTAAGCTTCGAATGATGCGCGTACCTAAATACTATAGTTCGAGTAGTTATTCTTGGGGCAACAATAGAGACGTCTCGGATAAGAGCCGTTTAATTAACTTCAAAGTCGAGCCTTGCTACACAACGAAACAGGCTTAACGACCAATAAAACTCATTAGAAATTAGAATTTATTGCAATGGAATAAGGTTTCTAATTGAATAAGTTTTCTAAAGGCGTTTAAGTCTGTCATATAGGGACACACAGCTTTGGATCTAACTTCAAGCCAAACTTCTGCGCTCAAGAAATAATAATTAGTCGTTTGAGTGGTCAGAGTTTTTTCTTTGTGCTAATACGAAATCATTACTGTGGTTGAACGTGACTTGTTCAAAGAAAATTATTTTTGTGATTAGTATTAGAGTTTTAATAGTTTTATTTTCATTATTGGACGGAGGACGTTCATTAATCACTGTACGAATGTAAGAATGTTAGGCTAAATAATCCGGGTCAGCAAAAACGCACAAGATTTAGTTGTACATCAGTGACATTAGGAGTTGTATATCAGTGATATATGAAAGTTTTTATCAATAGAAAGTGCTCTTTTATGGCATTTTAATAACATAATTTATGTATGAACTTAATACTACAGAACGGGTCGATGGCGAATTAAAATTTATTTACCTCGAGTCCCGGATGTTTTGACGCGGGTTCAGACATTCTTGCAGATAACTGACTTCTCAGCAATTTATTTTTTATTATACAGAAACGTCTGCTAGCGAATATCTTCGATATTTAAGTCCCGCTTCGAGTCAAATTTTTCTATTTTTCTTTCGATTTAAATATTCTCAGCAATTGTCAAATCATAGATACGGGTCAGAATTTATGTGACTACCTGACGAATATGAGGAAGTTTAGGGTAGATGTAGAAAAAACAAAACTATTACGCCTATACGACTTTTGAAAACAACTTATAGTTTATTAAATATTTAAAAAAAAAGATTTTCGAAGCAAGCAATGTAATGTTAACTGCCGCAGGGAAGGTGTTAAAGTTGTAGAACAAACGTTGCTAAATCCGTGGTAAAGTTATTGCTTCTATTACAAGCCACACCCGGTATAAATGATTATCAGTGATCGTCAAATACGAGCAAAGTTCATTGAAGTGCTGGTCTTCACTTGTTATCATACGTCAATACAATAGCACTTCAATGAACATTGCTCTCATTTTACGATCACTGAATACAGCTATGTGATTGTACGTTGTCACAGTTGGTAATATGTACAGCTGTTTTATGACTCCTATCACTTTTTAGTGTTATTAGATTTTCAAGCATAAATACCTTATTTGTTGGGATTATTGCATAGGAAATATGAAAACTAACCGCAATTATTAAATACTTTTATGAGTGAGCCTTGGAATTTAATTTTTATCCAAAGAGCCAAGATTATAATAGAAATAATGTCTGTACAAAACCGCGTTACCCTTATTCTGGCAGACGCACTAGCGTCATCTATCACGTTAAACAGCAATACGTTATAGGTTTTTCTATACCAGTATACTGTGTGTAAGTCTAATACTGACGAAGAATTAAACCAGACATAGGATTTACCAGTATAATCATTAACCAAAAGGTTTTTCATTAATTATACCTATTATACATATTATGTAATTATTTTTTGTAAAATTTCTGAGCAGTAATAATATACTGCGAACATTACGCGAAATGAGCTTTTGATACTAACTATCAACGAGTGTTTAACTCGATTGTGTTGCATTACATTGCGGGCCGAATTTTTTTATATGCATAAAATTTTAATTGTACTTCTAAGCAAAACTTATCTAAATATTTCTTATGTCCTTTTCTACCCTCCGTTAAAAGATTTACACACTGTGTATAGGTTATAGGTAGTTCTATGAAGATGTCTCGCTGTCAAAATAAATTCAACATATGATTCTATAGATGGCGCTTTGTCACCAGAGTGCAGAGTACCTACCGACTAATGTTTTTTTTTTTATTTTTATTATGACATAGACGGCAAACGAGCAGACGGATTGCCTGGTGTTAAGCAATTACCGTCGCCCATGGGCACCCGCAACACCAGGGGAGTCAGGCGTTGCCGGCCTTTAAGGGGGGTTGGAGCTCTGGGAACCTTACTCACCATCAGGAACACAACACTACATACCTGAAAGGTAGCAGTGCTATTATGGCTGTGGTCTTCTGTAAGGAGGAGGTACTTCCCCAGTTGGGCTGCCCCAGATTCAAGCGTGATGGTCATCGCTGTGTCCTACCTCTCATAATGAATGTTGATACAACGCGACTTGGTACAGACAATCCATTATTTCTTTGATCCTCGCACCGAGTACACATTTTCGTATTCGGAATGTCTACTCATTTCTAATCATATTAGAAAATTACTTATTTTTCATCAAATGGGCAATCCACATTAAACATAATAAAAAGTGTATTTATATGTTTTTTCAGTGACATTAATTCTCTAAAAGCTTCTTACTTGCTGTAAAAGAAATGAATTGCGAGACATTTTATTAAATAACTCAAGACGAATGTATTTGCCTAGCAAACATCACTCTACCGAGATGAAACTCGGTGATTATATTATTCAAAAACAAGAAAAAAATCGTCTTGTTTCTGTTTATTGATATGAAAAAACAAGTTAATGTAGTCAGCGAATGTAAATGCGATTATTTATATTTCATAAGTACTGAGTCGTAAGTGTCTACTTTTCACATTTATGATGATATTATGATGTATTCCGTTTATACCACTTTAAGCTATCATTAAAAAATACATTAATACATAGGCCGGGAAGTATAGGGTTACCGGCCGAATAGAATATACAGCCGAGCATAGTGAGGCATGAGGCCGACCATTTCTTTTCACATACATGATTGTATAGTGCTTTTCTCAAATATATAGTTGGTAAAACGCAATGTACCTGTTACTTCTGTTACTCACTGACTTTAGACAGCCCAATTCCCTATTTTCATCCACTGAGCCCGGAGTGCAGTAAAAATGCGCTGTGTATTAACCTAAAGTATCTCGCTGAGTGTGCAATATATTATGTAGACTACTGATTCTACATAATTATAGTCTCTAATTTCTAGCAATATGTAGAAATCATACCTACATTAGCATGAGTTCCATGTTATGTGCCTATTGTAATATCCTAAGGTGTATTATTTTGAGTGAATGCGATGAGATTAATTTAGTTTGTCGCAATGTAATCTCACGGTGGTTGAGATCTGAGGTACCGCGGTTTGAGACTTACCTAACTTAGATAAAACTTAGGCTGTTTGAATGATTACACCCGCAAAGGAAATTTAAATTAATGTAATGATTAATTTTGTATTAAATAGAAACGTCTGCTGACGTAACCATGATGTTTATAAAGGAAGAAAAAAAATTACGAAAAGCAATAAAAAATGTTTTTAAGACATTATTTTTTGGAGTGATAGTGAAAACTTTTGTGATACTATTGACTGACTTTCACTAATGTGAGACTGATATGAAGGACATTAAACTTTAAGAGACAATTTTAAAATGATTAAAAATCTCGTTTGTCAACGAAATTCATCGTACCATCCGTGGACAGCTCCAATATTAAATTCTTTAAATTTTATAGTTTCACTCAAGAACATTTTTGGACAGTATTTGATGTTGTTTTGATGTTAGCTATTAAAACACTCTGATAAGCGTACATCTCTTTACAGAAGAACACAGCCATAATAGCACTGCTACCTTTCAGGTATGTAGTGTTGTGTTCCTGATGGTGAGTAAGGTTCCCAGAGCTCCAACCCCCCTTAAAGGCCGGCAACGCGCTTGTGACTCCCCTGGTGTTGCGGGTGCCCATGGGCGTTGGTAATTGCTTACCACCAGGCAATCCATCTGCTCGTTTGCCGCCTATGTCATAAAAAAAAAATTAAAAAAAAAACAAGATTTGACTGTGTCAAATAGAATTGAAGTGCCCGATAAATCCGCACAGAATAGCCGACACAGGTTCCAAAGACATAAATCTTCAGCGATTACGGCGCTACTAAATCTTCAGAACTCGTTAATAGAAGTTTTTCGAAGCTTTCGGCGCCTGAGTCACCTTTGGCAGCTCAGCAAGCGGACGCCAATTTAAATGGTAACTCAGATTTCTTCAAAGGATAAAATGCAGATGAGTCTATGGTAATAGTAAATTTAAATTTTTATGGGATTTAATATCACTGTAGCCTTTGGGATCCGCTAATATCAAAAGTTAGGCACTGACAGCTTTGTCTTTAAAGTTCCTTTTAAGAATAACTTTTATGCCAGATAACGTAGGGAAAAGGCGTTTTTTCGTTTATAAAAAACACTATTGCTATTTATAATTATCGCTATACCTATATATAATTGATACGTCATAAGATGAAATTATGAGTTATTACAAAGGCCGGAAAGTAAAGAGTTGCCGTTTAAGTACATATAGACTGCCGAGCGCAGTGAGGCCCATTGTTGCGAAACTAGCGAACCTTTTTTGTGGATGACTGCGTTTTCTTATTCATATCTTCTACGACGCTGTTTTGTGTGTAAACCGATTTAAATGTTATAATTAAGTAAGTGTATACATTTAATGGTGTATTCGCTGTTATTTTTTTACCTTAACCGAGATATCTTTGACGTCGAATGTTTCACGACAAAGAAACTACGTACGTAAAGGAACAAAGAGAATATTTATAATATCATTGTCAGATGAGCGGTCGCTTTGTCCTCGTCTTTCTTCTTGTTTTCTCGCTCGATTGCTTTATACAAGTTGGTACGCCGCAGAACTCAGTTTATCCCCGGAAATATTAGATCTATCATGAGTCATAAAAATCTCTATACGCCACATAAAATAGGAGCCATAATATAAGATTTTAAAATTCTAATGATTCTTCGTTGAATCACATAGAAACGGAATACATCGCATATCGAAATAGAAATCTCGCATTGAGTTTCCTATAACTCTGTAGATATAACGGGATTTTAAGAAATGCAATGACATTTCTGTTATTGTTGTTGTGTCGGAAATGGCTATAAGTCTACATATTATCGGCTAGACTAGAATTTATGTGGACCTTAGGTACAGTGTATAAATTGTTATGAAACAATTCCTGGATTTTCGTGAAATTAAATAAACAAATAAATATTACATGATAGCCTTACACATATTGACGGAGCCCCATGGTAAGCTCAAGAAGGCTTGTGTTGTGGGTATTCAACCAATGAGATATACCTTCTTCTTCCTCGCGTTATCCGACATTTTGCCCCGGCTCATGGGAGCCTGAGGTCCGCTGGGCAACTACGTACGTAAAGGAACTAATAGTTCTTACGAAAGCGACTGCCATCTGACCTTCCAACCCAACCCAAGACCTTCCCAGTAAAATGGGCCTTATTATGATTAGACCAATTTCCTCACGATGTCTTCCTTCATCGAAAATTTAAAACGATATTTCGCACAAGTTCCGAAAAACTCCTTGGTACAAGCCGGGGTTCGAACCTGCGACCTCCGGATTGCAAGTAGCACGCTCTTACCGCTATGCCACCAGCATTAGATGTATACATAATTTAATAATAGTTAAAGACATATAAGACACCCATGACTCAAGAACAAATATTTGTACTCACCATACATGCCCTTACTAGGATTTGCTCTTTATTAATTTCCATTTCACTTATATTTGTGACATAGCATCATGAAATTCAGCCAAAATTATAACAGCTTTATTAATTTTATTACATGTTTGAGCACAAAAGAACTACATACATCGGCGTGAAAAGAGGTTAAATCGGTCTCATGACTATTTTTTTCGGCAGGCAACCCCTTAGTTCCCTTCTACTAGTACTCGTATCATTATATATTTGATACTAGGATTATTGTAAGCGGGATATTCCACATAAATGTAGACGGTTGAGAAAAGCGCACAGATAAGACACCAGAATGGCGCTGTGACGTATTAGAAGGGATGACGGAGCACGACAAAGCCTGGTTAGGTAACCTGCGGCGCTACCGCAAAACACGATATTCGTAAATTTCGGACGATTGTCTCGGTCACTCTTATGATGCCTTAATTGGAGTAAAAGAGAAAGAACCTCAAAATATACGAACACCGATGTTCGTGGTACCCGGCCTGCGGCGGAAAAGTACCCTGCCGAACTGCTCCATCTCCTGACTCGCGCTTCACCTGTGACAAGTATGGCAGGAGATGTACTGCCATCGGACATCTAACCCATCAGAGACCTTGTCTCAGATCTACCAATTGACTATATCATCTGTCAAGATGTCGTGGCCAATGAGAGCGATATATGGTCCCATGACAACGGAATATTGATAAACGCAGAAAAAACTAAACTTCTTGTAATTCACTCACCACACTTAAGTATACCGGATCGCAGTTTTCGCCTAATTGCCCACTGCTACCAGGTTTTTAAAATTTCTAGTTCCAAAAAAATATGAAATCAAATTTAATTACATATCGTTAATAATTACTAAAAAAACCATTGAAAACCCACGTGCATTGATATAAGTAAGTCAATAACATTCTCATTTGAAACCACGTATACTGGACTAAGTAACAAAAAATCAGAAAATATCACCATAGTTGTTCAAATTAGCTTTTAAATTTAATGTTCTCTGTTGTATATAACTGGCTAATCGAAAGTTTATATTTTTACTTTTTACATACGCTATATTTAAAACTGATGTCTTATTGTCACTTCCTTAAATAAAGTCAACAAACAATATTCGTTATCAGCACGAATGCTTATTTTAATAGATTTACACGTAAATAACTGCATATTCTCGTATTAAAAGTGAATCGGCAAATGTTTATAATATGTGCGTGTATATTTTTTGAAAATTTAGTGAAAAATTAATAGTTCACATCTTTTTAATATTTTTTCTTGTGACATTTGAACAGCTGTAAACATGTCTTGTAATGCGCTTAATGCGATAAAACCACTAGTGAACAGAGATGGTTACTCGTCGTGGAAGTTCAAAATCCGTATGTACCTCATACATGAAGAACTGTGGGAGACCGTCGTCGGATACCCTACAGGTAACGATATCTCAGCTGAGAATAAATTACGAAACGATCAGAAGGCGTTATCGAGAATCTGTCTCACTGTAGATGGTATGGCTATTACCCATGTAAGGTCATGTAAGACAGCCAAGGAAGCTTGGGATGCCCTGTCGTCCGCTTACGAGGATAAAGGTTTAGGGCGACGTATTAGCCTTGAACGGAAGCTGTACAGGTACTGCCTTGACGATTTTGACTCCAATATAGAGATGTACATAAATGCTGTAATGTCAAGTGTGCAAGATTTAGACGATATAGGCAAAATTATAGAAGATGCTTCAATAGCTGCAATTCTTCTAGGAGGCTTGAGCCCTCAGTATGCACCTTTAGTAATGGCTTTGGAAAATTCCAATATAAACATTACCACGGATCTTATTAAAACAAAGTTATTGAATGAGCTAAATAAACCAGCCTTAGATAAATCTGATTCTGCTTTTCGTACCCGAATGAACCAAAAGAAACCGAATAAACCTATAGTCTGTTACGATTGCATGGAGCCAGGACATAAGCGGCCCGATTGTCCCCATAAGAAGGATAAGAAAAGAAAGCCCGTTTGCCACAAGAGTTCTCTATGCGCGCTGAACGTCAATGATAGTTTTGAGCATGAAAGGTTCTATATTGATACTGGGGCGTCCTCACACATGGCCTCCAGAGCTGATTGGATGCACAATATGAGAGGTTCTTCAAATGGGAATGTGACCATCGCCAACGGAGAAGTTTTACCCAGCAAAGGCGTTGGAGATATTTCTATCACCAGTTGCGGTCACAATACTGATGTTAAGAAGATTACGGATGTAGTTCACGTGCCAAACTTGAAGTGTAATCTTATTTCAGTAAAGAAGGCGGTAGATAAAGGTTTTAGCGTAGTTTTTGATAAAAATGGTTGTAATTTTTATGATTCTGATGCTTTTTCTTGTAAAGGTGATGTCATTTTGCATGGTTCTGTTTGTGGTGGGCTGTATTCATTAGACTGTACAGTAAACCCACCGCGTCAATTATCCGCTTTTGTGACACACTCCGATGTTTCTAGCTTTAAGCTTTGGCATAGACGTTTAGGTCACTTATGTCGCATTGGAATGGATCATCTGAAGAAAGGTCACGCTGTAGGTGTTGACTACGAAGCGGTAGACAAAGAACCCTGCATCCCTTGCATTGAAGGTAAGCAAAGTAGAAAACCCTTTAAGTCGGTTTCACATAAAATAAAATATATGTTTAAGAATGACTACCGGAAATTGTTTAAAGTTTGTAAAATCCTCCCTATCAGTCTTAAACATAAGTATTTAATAGCTGTTAACAACCATGGCAATCGGGAGCATGACCTGTATAGAGCTACACACGAGCATGGCACAAGAGCGGTGTCTGCAGGTAAATATGATGTACCTAGGATTAAAAACTATTTTGGAGATAGAACCTTAAGAAAAAGATTGCCATATATATTAAATAGCTTACCTGAAGACATCCGCATGGAACAAAACATAAGTATTTTTAAAAGAAAACTTAAGATATATTTACTAAATACTTTGCAATAGTTAATATATAATAGTGATATGTTGAAATTATACATAGATTAAGTACTTAAGTTTATTATGTTTTAATTCCTTCCTGCAGTCAAACTGTTAAACAGTTTTGCAGGCCTTCTGTAACTATGTGATTTTGTGAACAGATAATAAATTTTTAAATAATAATAATAATAATAAGGTTTTACATCATACGACAAAAGACCATGTAACTATGTATACAAGTTACCTCTTGGGTTCATAGGTGTCAGTGTCAAGTTACAATTGCTTGCACGGAATCTAGTGAGACGAATGCTTAAAAAAACCAACGTGTACCTAACATTAATTGCTCTACAAGCTTGAGTTCAAGTTACTCTGGAGAAACTCCTACCCGTCCGTTCTCGTCCTCTTACGAAACTCATTGAGGATACT
Source organism: Grapholita molesta (assembly GCA_022674325.2). Classification (NCBI taxonomy): domain Eukaryota; kingdom Metazoa; phylum Arthropoda; class Insecta; order Lepidoptera; family Tortricidae; genus Grapholita; species Grapholita molesta. Next base: position 3,573,819 of record CP053127.2, read on the forward strand.
CGTTTATAGCACCGGGACCTCTGGTAATCAATTTGTATAATTAAGCAGACGCGTTAGTGAGGGGCCGAGAGGAACCGCAAGCTGCAATATAGTCAAGGCTGGAGATACAAGAGAAATATATTTATAAGATTTTCACGTTTTTTTCTGCAGGAAATCTGCTGCATTTTTTTTAATCAAAAGGATCGTGTTACTAACGCACCAATATAACCATTTGGGTTTACTACTAGCAGATACCTTTAATAGCCTCTTAGCCTAGTTGGTTTGTTGGCATGTTCACTAACCGAACTAAACTAGAGGTCCTGGATTAGAATTCAGATAAGGGCATTTATTTCTGTCTTAATAACTATTATTATATATTTTTGTACCTGATTTATGGAGGTTTTTTATGCATTTTACTTTTTATAGGAAGTATTTGTATATAGAGTTGTAATGTAATTACAACAAGTCTTATTTGATTTACTGTAGAACTGTAAAAAATTGCGATAAAATGTGGCGCCCAACGTGGGGCCAGTTTTTCCCCAAATGTATTCAGAAACAAAATCATGAACAGATGATATAAATGAGCTAGTAACCAACAACTATATTTTTAAGGTTGACAGCCTATGAATTAGACTCATGCTACTACCTGCTCCTCATAAGCCGGTGCTTAAACCTGTTTTCTACTTACACCGAGGTGTTAAAGGGAAATGAACCTATGCTAGGATTTCATTAGACAAAACTGCGTGGTCCCTCCGGTAAATGCACCTTAAGGAAGAAAATGGAGAAACAGAGGTACAAAGTCTGAGAATAACTCGTGCTCAGAGTTTGACATGGTATGTTTTTTTTTTACATCTCCGTGTCCAACCCTTGAATTTTATTGTGATGTTCTTTGATTTTTAAGTAGTAACACTACTATATATATTACAATACTCGTAGTATTTGTTGTAGGTATAACTTATTCTTTTTGACTCATTCATAGCTTATTTTTTATCTATATTCTTGTATGTCGGATCTACCTTAGAGTATACTATGACTGTCGTAATAGTTGTTTCATGTTATAACTGAAATTTAAAAATATCAGCAAGTAGGTCAAGTGTCTAGAGAGACATTACAAAGCATTATCGTTTGAAATATAAAACAATCGTTCTAAAAAAATTTAAACGCCAAATCCGCTGCCAAGTCAACATCGTCCAAAGCTCATGAAACATTCAATCAAATCTATCTACAAACAAGTACGAAAACATACTCCATTTGGCTCTAAAATCGCACGCGAGCAAGCCGTCCATTGCACTGAACATGCTTTTAAAATGAACCGGCAACTAGGCGCTGTGTTTGATTTTCTGCCAATTTCGGCTCGTGCATTTGCTGACAGATGTCAGGCGATCAGATTTAGCCTAACAACTTTAGCTAAATACCAAACAGTCAATGGTCAATATTTCCCCTAGACCTATCTTCAACATCTGTTTTTTGCGCTAAACGGCAAGGGCTGCTTGCACTAAGTGTAGCCCTATAATATATATTTTGCCTGATCTATGTTTCTGCAGTAATATTTGCCTCCAAAATGTCCGGAACACCAAAGCCTAGTAAGAGGCAAAACATTGATAGTTATTACAGTTGTCGTGATATGACCGTTTTAAATATAGAAGGTATTTTAAATATACTGGTTGACTCCGATAACTACAAATTTACCCTTTTAGGAGTTGAATTTCTTTCTTAGTGGTTTTCTTAGTGGTTCGTACTTCAGACAGTTTTAAAAATTTTAGCTTTGTACGGTCCAAACCGTTCGGTCGTTCTAGTTAAATCAACGCTCACCTTGGGGCTTACTTTTATGTTACTAAATTTATTTGAAATACGGTCAAAATTTTTTAATCGATAGATCCTTTCCATATTTTGGGCCAAGTATTCTGTCTTGCCAAGTCGTTGGAAAAATCGTTTTTCGAACCGTACTCTAAACTCTTACCACATTTGATGCAAATAAATCGGGTAGGCAAATAATTTATCAAACCATGTGAACGACATAGAGGATGTTTTATGGGAAAATACAATTTTGGGAAAAACCTATAAGATCGACCCGTAACGGGTGTGATTGATGTGCGCTTAGCGTACATACTTGATTGATGAAAGGAATTTTCTTAGTCGACACTTTGAGGTGACCGATGTAGCACCTACTCGTAATATGTACAGAATTATAGTAGGTAAAATGTGACCAAGCAACGTTTGTATCGATTTAGCACTGTGCCAGTATGCCGATATCTTTTTAAATATAACGACGGTGGCAAACAAGGATACGGCCGGCCTGATGGTAAGCAGTTATAATAAATAATAATAATAAATATTTCGGGACATTCTTTCACAAATCGAGCTAGACCCACGGTAAGCTCAATAAGGCTTGTGTTACAGGTACTAGGCGACGATATATATAATAAATAGATACATATAAATACTTAAATACATAGATAGTTATCGTAGTCTATGGACGCCTGCAACTCCTTGCGCGTGCCTACCATTTAAGAACCTATATGCTCCTTTTTTGAATATATTTTGTGATCTGATTTTGATGTCGGTGCAAGTCGTTTTAGTGTCCCGCCGACCGCCATCACCGTGACTAGATTTCGTTGATATATGCCATCCGCTCGACACTAAAACGCTCACTGCGGAGGCGCGTGGCTCGGGCGGCTTGGCGGTTAGAGATTTATTCCATAATTCTCATGGTAAGCTTATAAGTTTTACTTTTAAAATTTAATTAGTTAATAATTTTCCTGGGTTTGCGACTCACTTCATAGTTATTATCTTTCTCTCGCATTCAATAAGTCAAGGACTGAAATTCCGTTGCCTGGGAGCCGATTTTTGAGCGTCGAGTACTTGAATCGTGACATCTTAAACTCTCTCGAAGAAATGGTATTTTAGAATGATATAAATTACTAGTCGTGGATATCGAAACTATATAGTTTGTGCGAAAAGAATGGTAAGAAACTTTTGTGTGCGACTATTTTCGTTCTCAACGTTTTTTTAATTCGAGTGCACGACTCTCAAAAATCGGCCCCCTAGTTAGCCATGTGAAATACGTCGTCGCTAGAAGGATATATGCAAGCTGTATACACGTACGTTAATTACAGATGCTCGGAGCAAGTTGTTTGTGATTCTAACAGGAGGCATCAACGCCACATGCATGACAAAGACTGGAACATCAGCATAGCCGCAAATTGGATTTAGGTGCCATTCCTTATACGAGGCATAAAACTGAATTCATAGGTGAAGCTAATTATGTTAATCAAATAAGCTAAATATGTCCTTAAACTACGTCCAACAATGAGAAGTAGGACACAGCGAAGTACCATCACGCTTGAGTTTGGAGAAGCCCAACTGGGGAAGTACCTACTTACCTCCTCCTTCCACAAAGGCATTAACGAATACTATTGTAATCATTAATCCTGGGTAAACCATACCAACCAGTACCATTTATTTCATACCAATTACTAAAGCGATAAAGATCTTTATTTTTTAATTTAGGCACATTACAACGTCGATTTTTTTTACCACGGGTTCAAACCCACACATCTGAATCGACAAGAGTTTTACCGGCAAGAAACTCGGCGGGACTTATGTTTTCAATACAGTGATACATCAAATCTTAATCTTAACGTAGCTAACTAACTCAACTCAGATATCAGTTATTTAGTTTATCCTACCGTGGCCTTAAACATCTGTATTTATTAAAACAAGTTCGCATCACCAACTTAATTTATTTAGAGCACTTCACTTACGTAGTAACTAGTTACTAATTTGTGACTTCACTAATCAGAGTAGCGAAGGGCACCGAATTTGAAATCTCTTCATAATTAACTGCTATTTAACTCTGAAGCCGTACGGCAACGCCGATAAGTTATCATCATCATTACAACCTAAGATATAGTACTTCTGGACATTGGCATACCAAGAATACAAAACGATCGGTCCTGTAACCAGAGTCGGACCACTGGTACGCCATCTACACCACATCTTCTGGTGCGTTGTCGCCAGGCAAGCAGTTTTTGTCCTCAACAGCCATCCGTTCTTCTGGCAATGTGGCCTGCCCACGGCCACTTAACTGCCATTACATTGTTGGTGACCATTGGTTTCTGGCACTATTAAGTGCCACAAATAAACTGGCTCAGTATAGAACCTTTCAGTTGTTTACAATTTGTTTTACAAAGCTTCCACCAAATCCAAGTTTGATTATACGCCATTTACAGTTTCTTTAATAAACTGTATTGTTGCTAAGTTTTTTGACGAAGAATTCGTTCAATTGTACTATATACCGGTCGGACTATTAATCATCCCATGCGCGTTTTTAGGGGAAATCTGTTTCCTGTACGAAGCGTGTCTAATCATTTTCACGCGGCTGTGTATATTTACGATAATATATTTACAAATGATGATTAGGGATATTTTAGTTACTGAAACGTGACCTAAAATAATATTTTTCACTTCTCATACTCTAAAAGTGTGTCATATTATGCTTGCCAAGGCGGACTAAATTAATACATTTAGCCTCTAGGGAAAATATGTATACATATTGTGATATACAAAACGTTTTAAATTGACCAACCAGAACACTTCACCTTATTAAATCCTCCAATCACGACACATATCGAAGTTAATCGCAACTCTAGATTCTTTTTTGGTGCGAATACTGTTTAAAATTGTGAAATCGTTAAACAAAACTTTGTATAAAGTAGGTATCAACCAATCAGAATACCGCATTATTAAAATCGACCAATGATGAAACGCAATCAAATTCTCAAAGCATTAGGTGCTTTTTAGTTCCTACTTCACAAGCATTAAAAAAAGTTTAAATCGTTGGCAAACTCTTTGAAGCCCCAATTATACGTTGTCTATGGCATTTATTCACGGCGTAGATATATCCCATCTGTATCAAAGCGGTGAAAAAAATACAAAAACTGCCAAATTAAACATTTTTGACTCAGAATTCATTGCGGGCGAATAAAATTGTAACTATTTGTTAATTGTTAAAAAGTTATTTTTTTATTTTCTCGCAATCGAAGTGAAAACTAGTATTACTCGGGTCTAAACGCCAAATTAGCCTTCGAACAATTTTCCCTCACTTCGTTCGGGAAAATAACCATCTCGTTGTACTATGGCCTACTTTAGCCCCTTTTCAAACAATCTACTATTATACTACCAAGTAATTTTAACACTGCCTTCCTCAACGATTGCCAGAACGACCGGTCCAGGGAATTTTCGTCCGTAAACTACCGCAGCAGCGTCGTTTGCCACATACGTCCACATACAGCGATCGCCAACCTGCCTGTCAAGCGTGGCGATTATAGCATTAAATTCCCCATGCTGCTTATCGCCCATGCTAGTGTATTTATTTGCTGATAAATGTGTTATCTTTATTTCTTTCCGTCTTTGATTCAGGAGGATCCCTCGACCATGACCAAAATCGGCCGTCTAAGAACACCGCGAGTACCAGTATTTGGTCGCCAATTGAGAAGTTTTTGGCGCCATCTGCCATCTTCTTTTGGCAATTGGTTGTACGTAATACAAATATCAAAAGTTCAAGATACTCAAACTATGAGGTATTATGATTTAATTTCATGAGTTCATATTTGCTGAGCTAAATAAACATCTCGACATACTTCTTTTACCGTTCACTTATGTCAAACCATTTAGTTGAGGTCCTCATAACGTGTTCTTTGAAGAAACGCGTGCTCTCAACCATTATGGCAGTAAATTAAGTGGCTCTTTGCTTACAAACGCTTGCGTGCAGACTATAGACCGCTCGGTCGGCTGTGGAATGCCACATTTATTCTTTTCATTATGGCTATTCTCGCCTTATAAGCAAAAGGAGAAAATTTAAATAATGCTTTCGTTACTTTCTTATTTCTTTTGTACAAGTATTTGATCTGGATTTTTGCTTTGTAATGATTGCTTAGTAGGTTATTTCTATTTGATTATTTAATGTTTTACTAACATTATGTTTGTGAGACAGGCTACCTGCAGTCAACCAATTTGATTTTAGGGCCACTTCCTTCCTTGTTATAGTGAAAATCTATAAGAAAGGTAGGAATGATCTCTTATTAACGTCACTGTGATAAGGTTGGAAGTGGCCTAGAAATCAAATTGGTTGACCGTACTTGGTGGACCGACGACATGATAAAGATCGCGGGATAGCTGGTGGCGCAAAACCGGTCACTGTGGGTCACTTTGGGGAAGCAACAGTCTAGTAGTGGACGTCCTACGGCAAAATCATGTTTTTTTTTTTATGACATAGGCGGCAAACGAGCAGACGAATTGCCTGATGGTAAGCAATTTCGGTCGCCCATGGGCACCCGCAACACCAGGGGAGTCACAAGCGCGTCGCTGGCCTTTAAGGGGGGTTGGAGCTCTGGGAACCTTACTCACCATCAGGAACACAACACTGCATACCCGAAAGGTAGCAGTGCTATTATGGCTGAGGTCTTCTGTAAGGAGGAGGTACTTCCCCTGTTGGGCTGCCTCAGATTCAAGCGTGATGGTCATCGCTGTGCCCTACCTCTCATTGTTGGACGTAGTTTAAGGACATACCCGGGTCCAAATGTCGTGGTAAAGCAGACAATAATATTTTTTGTGGCTCAAGTGAAAAGTACTTGGCCCATACTCCTCCTAGCCCAGACCCTAGTGACACTTCCTACGAAGAAAACCATGGTTCAAATCCTGTGAGTCAGCGAAGTATAGTTGAAAATAATAAAAATACAGAAAATGTAACAGGCATATAATAAACAGTCTGTATTACTTTCGGAATTATATTTAATATTTTATAGTAATATAGTCAGAAAATAGAGTGGATGGATTATACGAACAAATTGTACGTTTTGTATAGCTAAAACTAACTGTTAAGTTTTGTTATAAAAGGCCGCTGCTGACCGGCAAAAAGAAAATACTAAATAGGAAATAGGGAAACCATAAAAAAAATCTAGAGAACATCCGAATGCTCTAGCCATAAAAAACGTTTACGCCTACCAAATTCAGATAGCACGTGAAATTCTTGTTGTAATACTTTTATTGTGCTCTCAATTTAACGATACAAATTCGGAACTGCCCAAGTTGGGGATTTGCGTACCAACCTTAATCTCATAATCGGTAGTTTTCTTTACAACTAAATATGAACTGTATGTTAAAGGCTTAATGTTTCTTTTCGATATTACTTTTTTGTAAATGATACGAGGTTTGGAAAGTTTAGTGTAAATATTTCTAGGTTAAAGCCCGACTTTTGAAAATGGAACAACGTAAAAATATGTCGGTGCATTTCCAATTTTTAGTTTCATCCGACGCGTTACAGGCTGCGGTGGAGAATACATCCAGCTGCACATGCAGATAGCTCGGATATTTTTGTTACATTTTTATCAAATCAAAAAAATATATAAATATCACAGGAAAACATTATTTGGGTTATATTGTCATAAATGTTGCACTAAGTTAAATATTAAAGTGTAAAATATTTTGGGCACCGTTGTTCTTCATTTGTTATAAGTTGCTAAAGTCCAAATTCAAAATTATAATCTTACTTTACGGAACATAAAAGAAGACTTCCAATATAAACACAATGTACATTGTTCCTAAATAATATGGAGCGTGGGACATGATTGACATGAATTACTCCATATTTCATCACTTTCACACACAAAGGAGTTAAAAATATCTACAAATACTGTCCTTGCCGTATAAATAAAACATGAAAACAAAAATACATTAACATGTATCTTTGATCCCGGAAGGTACTTAAACAGAAATAAAATGGAATGTTAGAAATTTCTATAAATAAAAAATATGAACGCATACCTATTCAATTCAATTCAATTCAATCCAAATTATTTAATGTCATAAAAGCACATGTCAAATACAAATAAATTACAATTAACATAAATTACAAAAAAAAACAAATACCTACAAACAAAATAATTTAAAATAAAAGTAAAATAATAATCTACTACAAATGTAATGAAAATGTCATATAAAGGCTAATTATGTGTGTCCTATACTTGCCATTGTAGGTATGTGTGTAAGACGTAATGCACACACCACAAAACGTCGTCTCATATCATTTCTTGTATTGATACTATTGTAACGAATCCATTATGCTTCCTGTTAATGACTTTTTAGGTCCTACTGATGTGGTCAGACATGGCACAGTAAGCTATTGGCTCCAGATAAGGATTTACGCAGCAATAAACCGGCGGGTTGGAGCGGGTCCAGCGCGGAATCTATTTCCCGCGCGAGCTCGGATCCGAAATTGCTCGCTTTACTTCACGCTGGGGTTTAATATTCGATGCAATTTTCACCTGCAAGGGAATCACAACTGATATTCTGGATTTTAGCAAATGTCTTTAAAGTTAATTTTGTTGAAATCAGGTCGGAAAAATTGATTCGCATGATTCATCTCGATCACAAATGCAATACCGGAAAACTTGACAACATGCAACATGTGGAAATGGACAAAACTTATATGTAAACCACGGTAATCTTTTTTAGTTTTAACTTTTAATGCCAATCTTAATTTTTTAAACAATATTCCGTACGTTTGTATTTTAGTTTTTATGATTTTAAGTAGTTCCATTTAATAAGTGAATAGTAGGACATCACGCATCATCCCCTAGTTGGGGCAAGTTGGGATTTCGTGCAAGGGTGCTTTTGGAAAATTGTTGGATCGACATTTTAAGATTATGAATATTGCTATACCTCTATTTGTACCAAGAATTTATGTTATTTAGGTAGCATTATAAAAATCTTTTCATCCTCCTGTCATCCCTACTTTCCCCATTTCCAGAATTTGATTTATTTGTGTGTGAATAAAATGTTCCAATAACAAGCAAAATCCATAAAATATAATATTATGGCGATGGTGGTGCCACATAAATAGATCAAACGTGATGTTCTGATGTGCTTATGGCAAATTCTACTTAAATACGAATTGTCTGCGCCGACGATCGTTGAAATTCCTCAACTCTCTGGTAATATCGATTAATCTTATATTTATATTAAATTCCTTAATTATCTGTGCTCAAATTTTTTCTTTTACCTGCTTCCTCTCAGAGTCGTGGGCCTTTCCCCAGGGTACCTTGAATCCCATAAAATTGGGTAGTTCAAGAACCTTTCTTTAGCTATTCTATATTTCTTACCTTATCCTATTAATCAGATACTTACAAATTTGAATTCTGTACTGTCGCCATCAGATATATCGGAGCTGATGAGGTTGTCACAAGTATCTGAATAATCCTCTATCTCAAAGCGATATAGTGCATGTTCAGATATTTGTGACCACCTCCACAGCTCCGATATATCTGATGGCAAATGTACCTCCTCGCAAATAGTATTTCTTGCGATTTTCCTTCAAAATGATAACAAATTCTAACGCGTTTAACAATAGTACACTGGCAAGCATTTGTCTAAGTCTGACATTTGATTAATGATCCGATTCCGTATCCGTTTAAATTCCGGACCCGGACAGATAGTCGATTACTTTAATTGAAATAATGATTGCTGCGATGCACCCATAAATATGTATACAATTGTACCTTATAGTAATGGGTTTAGGTTAATTTGTGTATACATATTTTTGCTCTTGACTGTTTATCCTGGGTAATAGATAAGTTGGGATGTTGTTATAGTTAAAAGGGTAGACGAAGGTATGGAAGCGAACTACAATATAATATTACGTTATTCACGCATCAATTCTGACTTTGTGTTTATTAGTCCAAAGTAATTAGTAATCCTGAGAAAGTTGATGTTCATAAGAATATGTCACTCTAAGAGTCATTGTCGAGGGAGGGTCATTGTCTGGCAGAAAATTGACTAGCATAAGGGATTGACGGTTGAACCTCAAAATGGCGAAGTCGTCTTGAAAATATATTTTTTGTTTTTTGTTCAAACGTAGTTTAGTGTGTAATATTGATAGCGTATTATGCAGTGATCTAACGAAAAATTGTGCAGCTAATGAAGAATTGATTTCAAAACGTGTTTCACCACTATTTTGGTCATCACCCGACAGTCCCGGGGTCACGGCCGCCTCTTAGCTTTCTGTAAAGTCCAGCTACCACTTTACAAAACGCAAGGCCTACTACCGAACAACGTCATGCTCTAAGGGCAAACTTATATGTTATTTTACTTATTTGCTATTTTACTTGACATTGGCAAAATCATCGATTGATTTATTGATGGAAGCCATATTTTTTTAAAAGAAGAAGAAGAAGACTAGCATAAGGTATCCTTTAGCATAATTCATCATTTCCTAATATTGTGGTTTTTTTTTTCTGAAACTGGAGACCATTCAGAATTATTATAAAACAAAAGTTTTACCTAACTTATCTATACCTATTTAAAAGGATGACGCCGAATATAAATAGTCCTGACAATTATACAGTTTAAGAACAACAAAATATTAATGATGAATTCTGACATTTTATTTTCTACCAGATGAGGGTAACCTGTCAGAACAGATGTAAATCAGTAGAACAGCAACCCAGTTGTATGACAATGTAATGCACTCTTACATACTAAGCACTACCTTTTTTTATTGACCCTGTGATATGCCACTACGTAACAAGAGGCCCCCGGGGTAGAGCCAGTTATTACCTATTGGTTATATGGGACTTTCCGGTGAACCTCACCGCTCTACCCACTAAAAAAATATTGCCGTCACCGTGCTTTAGTGGGGGTGTCACGGGGTCACAGAGCATTTTACTGCGACACCCTCACCGCAATAATGCACGCTCGATCCATCCTGCAGCCGGCGTCATCTGTCACGTCTGGGGAGAACCGGCTCAACCCGACGCGGAACCCCCCATCTACCCCACACACATTTGCAGCACCGGTAGGCGATCTCTTGCGAGCCAACAAAAGATCGCTTACCGTTGCCCCCAGGGTGCACAGTCCAGAACTCTTTTACCCCCGGATCAACCGGACCAAGGGGTATTGGGAGAGCCCTGGCACTCGGGGAGGTTTCATGTTCTATAACCCCATACTATGCAATACCTATCAGTGGCGGCGCTTCAAGATTTTTCTTAGACAAGACACAGTCAATACGGCTTTACCTTTCATGAGCCGAAGGAAAACTGTTGAACTGTGGGTTAGGTACTTAAACGTCGACCGGAATCGGCTTGTATGGACACGCCACCACTGATACCTGTATATTACAGAAAACATTAGGAAGTGTGAGAACTTGTCGAGAAATACGCGAGAAAGTTTACAAACTTGAGCTTTATTAGGTAGGGAACAACTATGACAATAGATCACAATCACCATCAGATACATCGGTGCTGTGGAGGTGGTCAGAAATAACTAAACATGCTTTATCGCTTTGAAATAAGAGGCGTTGTTGAGATATTTGTGACCACGTCCACAGCTCCGATATGTCTGATGGTGAATGGATGACAAAAAAAATGTATACACATACAAACATAAAAAGTATAATTGCTACACATAACAACAAAAATTTCGAAGTGAAACCAGTGCAGTAAATAATTCGCCAGATATTTTAGTGAGAGTTGGTTGAGTTTTTAATCAAACTGCAACAAAAGAAGAAACTGAATGAAGTGCATTCGATGCCAAGAAACTTGCGATGCCAATAAAGAAATCTTGCCAGCCACGAAGTTATTCGCTTGCGAGCTAATTACTTAGCTACGTTTTAATAAAACAAACTAAAATAAATAAGTTTATTTATAGTTTAATCAAGTTGTTTCTTTCTTGAAGCTGAATAGACAGATATAATCATAATGTATTTTCATATCCCAGTGTTGTTACCAGAAAAAGTGGAATGAGAGCAGTTCTGTTGTCGTCAACTTTCAAAAATCATTTTACTCCATTATACATAGTTTTATTTGTCTTACTTTTATTTGTCACAGAATTATCTACGCGCTACGCTCGTAGCCGAATCCATTAAGAAAGGAGATATTTAATATATCACTGTTATAATAAACGAAAATAGTTCACGAAGTTTAAAAATTTAAAAATAATTTATTTTGTGGCATGAGGGTCTGTAATAATAAATAAATAGGCGTAGGGATGAGACGACCCCATCGCCCATCGGCCGAGTTTGAGAAATTTTAGCATATCACTTTCCACCTTCTAATGACCACGGCAATATATTTAAGACAGTTAGCTACAATGAAATTTGTATCTCACTTGATTGGGAAAAAGTTGAATTTCTATTGTTTCGCTAGTTCGAAACAAAATAAATTCTACTTTATTTCTTACATCCTTCCTAAATTCATTGGCATATTTATTGTAAGCAGAATATTTTTTATTTTCCTATTATGATTTGGGTCTTTTCAAAGCAAGAGTGAATCGATATACCTGTTACTGAACCAGCAAGCTACATGCTCGACCTCATCGACACCTACTATCAGTTGTGACGAGATCAAATGCTGGTCAGTTGTTTATTTAAAAAAAAATAAGCGTTGGTAAACAGTCAGCAAAAACAATTGGCCTCGACTTCGTTAGTCTTAATTTAATTGCGAGTAACAGCGCAATGTATAAATAAATGGTGGAATCTAAATCAAAAAACTCAATTGATTTTGATGCTATTTCAGGAGTCATGGCAAAGTGCCGGGACAGCACGAGGAAGATGACCCTTTTAGTCAGTCGTAGGTATTCGATTTTTTATTATATAAGATTTTTTATTGCCTTAGCCCAGCAGTGGGACACTACATAGACTACGTAAAAAAAAATATATTTTTTATTATCAAACATAGAAGTCGAAAAATAAAGAAGGTGTAAACATCTACACGCGCACAGCCTTTACATACGCCCACAAAAGCCTAGCACGTTCCGCGCATAAACGGATGCAAAATGCAAATAAGACTTTGAAAATAAAGAAAGTGATATTGTCGAGTTATAGCCGAATCGTGCGGTGCGCTGAGCGCCATCCCGCGGGACTCCCGGTATTTTTTTTTTATGACAATAGGTGGCAAACGAGCCGACGGATTGCCTGATGGTAAGCAATTACCGTCGCCCATGGGCACACGTAACACCAGGGGAGTCACAAGCGCGTTGCCGACCATTACGGGGGTTGGAGCTCTGGGAACCTTACTCACCATCAGGAACATAACACTACATACCTGAAAGGTAGCAGTGCTATTATGGCTGTGGTCTTCTGTTAGGAGGAGGTACTTCCCCAGTTGGACTTCTCCGGACTAAAGCGTGATGGTACTTCGCTGTGCCCTATCTCTCATAAAATATATACCTCTTCATGGAGGCATGAAAAACGTATCCCGTAAATGTAAGAACTAAGTGTACGACAGAAGTAGAGTCTTTGGCGGGTTGTCCAATGTTGCGTTGAACTTCCAAGGGATTTGAGAACCTTGCACTGTGGCGACACCTATTGGATTTCATTTGTTGGACATGTACCTACGCCTCATGACTTAATTCGAGCCTTACACTAACAATAAGGATTAAGCTTATACTGTGTGTAAGTCTAATACGGGCGAAGAATTAAACCAGACATAGGATTTACCAGTATAATGATTAACCAAAAGGTTTTTCTTTAATTATACCTATTATACACATGTAATTAATTTTTGTAAAATTTCTGAGCAGTAATGTACTGCGAACATTACGCGATATAAGCTTTTGAAACTAACTGTCAACGAGTGTTTAACTCGAGTGTGTTGCATTACATTGCGGGCCGAATTTTTTTATATGGATAAAAAATTTATTGCATTTCTAAGCAAAAGTTATCTAAATATATTTCTTATGTCCTATTCTACCCTCCGTTAAGAGATTCGCCCGTATTAGACTTACACACTGTATAAGTCTGTAATATTTTCCATCAAATGTTTAGCTCTGATTGATAAACAACGGCATATAATGTAGTTTGTTATTCTTCAATTTATAATTATAATATGTAGTTTTGATTCTGACAGCCAATGTGACTTACGGCAAAAGTCGATTTTTATACCTTATTAGTTGCGCACACTTATTGCAGATTTAAAGATGGAAAACGATCAGACGGATTGCTTGATGGTAAGGTAGATACTATTTGATGGTTTTGTTACAAGTTCCAATTCTATATTTAAGCTATTGACTTGCTGTGACCATTTCGACTTGGTCATATTATTGTTTATATATTTTTTATTGTTTGTGACATCAATTTTAGTGAATGTAACTTTTAATGAATTAAGTAAGCGATTTGGTGTATACGTACTTCATGCTAAGTTTTCAATAAATACATGAAATGAAAATGAAATATCATTAAGTGTTATACTTAATAGGTTAGGTTTGTAGCAATTTTTTCATATAAGTAAGCGCTAAGTACTAAGCGCGGTATCTAGCACTACTACTGTTTCAGAAACATGAACTGAAATAATTTTACCGTTAGGTACAGACAGCTGGAACAATAGTTCCACAGTGAACTTGCCTTGCGGTCCGTAAACTTCCCGACTGTACACTACACTCTGTTTACAAACTGAACGATATCTCCGGCTACATTTTGAACATCCATAAGGCATATGGCTCTGAAGTAGCGTGGAAAATTTTCGGAAAAACCCGTTTATTTCCAAACGCCCCGTTATTTTCGGTTTTGTACGGAAAAAACATGAAAATATCCGCTTCAATTTTTCCAAAAAAAAAAAACGATTTAAACAGGTTTCAATCGGTTATTTTTATTAATACTGGTGGGTAAGTGAATGATCATAGACTAAATGTGACATTGACATCGATGTTGTTTTTGTCACAGTTGTGTCATTACGCTTGTCAGTCGAGTCGGATATGTGTGCTAGTGAACGAACCATTAAAGAGTTTTTTTTAAATTCTAAATTAGGTATATTTATTTATTCTCTACCACTGTTCATTAACTAGCACTATCATTCCCTTGATACGTTTACTCAGTATTCTTAATTATTTTAGCAATGTCTGACATTGCTTGGGTAAATGGACTTTAATGTCGATTATGGCGCTTATTTCGTTGTTAAATATGACGCAATACAAGTGGTCAATAAGGTTTTATCAATTCCTTTTTTTTGATAATGTCACAAATATCTACTACAAAAAGTTTTTTAACACAAAAGTAAATTGGTCTACCTATTTTCGCCTTAAGCTGCGAATAATAGCAAATTAATTGAAATAGTCCTAAATAAGCACTTTCTGAGAATAAACTAATCAAACAACACCTCAAAAGGATGACCAATCAAAAGCCTGGCAGGGTACATTTTTCCATCTAATAAATAAACTGTTATCCCTCTCAACGGGCTTGAGTAAATAGACGGGTGGGCGATCATTCGCTCCAAAGTGGCCGCCACATCTGGCGTTCTCCTGATTATGTTGGTGAAATTCAATAATCTTCACCCACACATCTGAGGAGGATGGACATATCCAATTTTTTACTCAAGTTGCGAGACTTGGTAATCAACTTTGCGTATTGCCAGTCAGTTAAATTGAGTTTAGGGTTGAAAGGCTCGTGGGTCAGACGTCCTTGAAAGGATAAACTGCTAAGTAAATAGACTGAAGCATGTTTAGTGTTGTTTTCAGTACGTCATCAGGCCTCTTGCGATATTAAATTTAACTTTATCATGGAAGTATTTAAAAACAAAACTAATGTTCTATTTTATGGAAACGATGATTCAAAACGTTACGTATATCCTTATCCAACATTTTTTTCCTTTCCTCTCAATCGTGATCATTTAATAGAATAATCGCAACATTATTTCGATTTTCGTTAACTGGCAAACGATTTTATAACTACTAATAATTAAATAGGTATTGGATCTGTCTTCATGCCTTCACGTCAAAAGCAATTTCGTCGTGTTCCTTTATTTTAACTGCCCTCTAGCACCTTTGTTGAAAGAGTTCGTCGTGATCAAATCTATGTAAAGTGTTTACGAGTAATGAAATCGGTTGTGTGTGGTTGTGAATATTTTAATAACATGAATTTACAAGAATTCATTCCAATTTAATAATGATTTTCTATGGTTTTAGTATTTATGTAGACAATTGAATGAATGAAAGGTGTTGTTGTTCATATATCTGTTTTTTTGTCACCCATTCCATATGAATTGCCAAAAAAACTAAGCCTGTATAATTTTTCATATCAAAAATCGATTTAAATAAACTTAACTGCACAAAATATGTTCCAGTGATATTGTTTTCAAGATTTCATATAATAAAATTCAAGATATGACAACAACTAGACACAACAAAGACTTTGACACAGATATGGAGCATAATTTGGCTTACCGGTAATACTGCATTAATATCTCACGCTGATCTTACAATAGGGAAGCAATCAATAAATGGCGGCCAACCCTGAGTTAGCTGATTTTTATACGGTATCAGTCGATTTGTTTAATTATAAGGTTTAATTGTCCAGTGGGACTAATTGCCTTAAAGTTACACAAAAGTCAGAAATGGGCGTCACAGTCTAATATTCGTATTTTCTGCTCAAAACACTCCTTACAAAATAATGGGAACATATGACGCATTCCCTAGAAATTCCTAGTCACGCCCTAGAAAGTATGAATATGTAATGTAATTGCTATTTATACCGAAAATATTGCGTTTAAGTATATAATTGCCATGAAATGTATTTTAATCAGTATTTATGTATTTGTATATAATAATAGTACACACAACACGAGCCTTCTTGAGCTTACCGTGAGGCTCAGTCTATAATAAGTATTTATGTAAGGATGTCCTTTAATATTTATTCATATTAATAATTTATTTACGTGTATAATTTGGTAGGTATATTATCAAAATAAATAGTCTTGTTAAAAGAGATTCGTATCATTTTCTTTCATTAAAATATTCACTTTTCATGATGTTGGAGTTCCTCGAAATTTATGTGAAGCAATGTTGATACCAAGACTATTTTATATTAAGAGGTCTTTAGATATTCCACGAATTCATTACGGCGATATTGGTTTGGCAAATCGAGTTCAAGAATTTCTCGAGGATCATCTGAAATAGCGAAGAGGGACATTCAAATAACTAAAACAACTTCAAAGTTCTGAAACTGATGTTTACAATATTAATAGATACGCCAATGAATTAGTAACGAGAATCCTAAAGTCCCAAAACATTCTGTCTGACATTTTCGGAATTATCCCAATTTATTTCAAAGATTCATTGATTTGAGATAGCTTATGACCGAAATACCTTAAATTTGGTTATTTGCATTATTTATTATAAACTAGATGCGCGAAGTGTATCACTGGACTGAAGAGTGATACATTATCTTCAACTCACAAATATATATCACACTATTTTCGTACATCGCGTTCAGTTCACTCAACATCTTCATATATCTGTATCTAAAAGATTCTTTCGGTCACTCATTCGCGAATAGAAAACTCAATTTATGAAGAAATAGGTACAATTTTAGCGAATTGTCTTGCCATATCAATGTTCGTTTAGATATTGGGGCATTTCACGCCAAGCGGGCAGCGAAAAAAGGGTAAGGATCCGGATTTTGTTTATAACTGGGTTAATTAAACATATATGAGATCTAAAACAATTGGCATCTTTACTTTTTTTATTTATTGCTTGGTTACGATTACATACGACTTTAAAAAAAATACAAAATCGGAGGAACGGATTTTTCAAATGACATGGATGCAAATCATGAAATGCATTTTAAAATAACTTAATGGTGTTTTATGTAGAATAATAATGGTATTTCTTGAAAATGAAAAAAAAAGTTAAATTAATTTTTTTTTTCATATAGTAAACTGGAAGTTAACCTTAAAATTTTTTTTTTTATAAGTTCGCATTTTTTTATTTTTTTTATTTTATCATAAAAATGTAGTTTATAGCCTGGAAATGTTATGTAAAAAAAATTATAGTGGTATCTTGAAATTCGTAGACTATATATACTGATCAAAAAACTATGGTGCTGCACGGTAGTCACGGAACGTTTTCCTGAGTTGTTTCGTAGTGCGGTGTTATCAATCGTAGCATATGGTTTATAAGTATGCAAAACGGCTATTATTATTACGATATTATTAAAATTATGCATAAAACTTCAATATTTTTTTGTTTTTTCATTGAGCACTTGGAATAAGTAAAACAAGAGAGTAGCATGAAATAAAATATTTTATTTATTTGGTTATCTTAACTACTTTAGAGTCTGTGGTAAAACTGGTCCGTTTTACAGTTATACCCTCAGGTGTCGGTAGAAACGCGTGGTATTTTTTAGTTCCAGGAATGGTGATAGCACTGTCAAATCGTGGTTGCAAGAACATTCTGTGTTGCTGTATATCTTCCTTGGCACAATAATATACTGCTGTTTCCTTTAACGATGTTCTCGCCCATTCATATAAACGCAAAGGTGTGGTTATTGTTCTGTTTGTTGGCATTTGAAGGCTTGCACGGGTTGCTAGTCTTTTCAGGTTCCCGCCAAGACCATCGCAAGGCCCCTTTCCATGTGAAGTTGCATGAAAATGAATCTCTGCTTCAATGCCAAAGTCATCTTTATAACAATGTATATTAACAAAGTTAAACCTGTTTTTAAAATGTTGTGAGGCTCCATCGGTGCTATATATAATTTTTGTCACTGCAATATTTTTTTCTGAGAGATGTGTGTGTAATATTTTCTGAAAGGCGTAAAATGAAGCTGTATCGTGCTTTAGATCATCGGATATCATTACAATGCTTCCATGTTGTAATTTATTCTGGTCTTTGTAGTAAAATACCGATGTTAGCAGCGTTGACTGTTCATTGTTCCAATGAAAGGACTGTGCGGAATCTTGTATAACGAAACTGTAATTTTCAGCAAAATCACATTGGACCAAAATTTCACCTTCAGATATTGTCTCTTTTAGCTGTTTAAAAAAGAGTGCTTGCTGTTCAGCGATATATGCATGTGGTTTTAGGATATCTAAAGCATTACAAAAACTATCCACAAAGTCATCTGCGGGAAGCACTTGGGTGACTATCGAAAAGCGGTCCGTTCCCATCCATTGTTCATACTGAACGTTTGTGATGTTATTGTCATCAAAAACATTTTTTAAGTGATCCCGAATCGCATCCAATCCAGGACAATCGTTACAACATTCAGTTGGGGATGATTTAGGTGACATCAAGTGACATTTAGACGTAGGGTTAGGGCACATCATTCTTCGCAGGCACTCTTTATAACAAGAAAGGTGCATGTTGGTTTCTGCAGTAAGTGAATCTATGTTTCCTCCATTGAGCATAAGTTTAACATTCTGGTGATATGTACACACACACACAACGTGAGTTCCGGAATCGCCAGCAAGGACACACTGTTTCGGCCTGAGTGTGTAAAACTTAGTTAAGCCTACCTTAATGTCAGGATACTCATTTTTAAACTGTTCATACAACTCATTAATATTGCACATCAAAAGTTGTTTCTGCAAATGTGTTCTGCCCTCGTGCGTTTTGACAGATACAAAATCTTTTTTTCCAGGCATAACTCTGCTAATATCTTCACGAAGATAAAATGCTCTGACTAACTCTTCTGTCTCGACCGGCAGCTTACGGCCACTACGGGGATTGGGTGATGCCAAAACGCCAAATTGATCCACAAGTTCCTTAGCCTTTTTAGCTTGTCGTCGCGATGTCCCAAATTCTTCTGCGAGTTTGCTTTCACTCCAAGACTTTGGAGCAATAGTCAGTATTAGCATTTTCGTAGACGCAGATATAGACGGCTCATTGTATTTCTGTTTTAGCTGACACAAGATTTCCTCATCTGCTATAGCTATGTCTGTTTGTGTAGAAACAGTTTTATGACATTCGTCTTCCGGAACAAATGAATCACTTTCCCGGTGCTGTGAACAATCAGTTGATATCTGGCTACCTTGAGACGACTGCGACTGCACAATATCGGGATTGTTTTCCGGCGGTATTTCCTTAGAAAGTCGTATTCTGCAGGACGTGCACACGTAAATAAATGGTGACAATCCCCACTTCTCAGCTAAACTTGTAGAAATTTTTCTCACATTATTAGTTCTCGGATGAGATGGTAGTTTAAAAGGATTATAACATCGATCACCGTAATAATTCATAGTATTAGCCGAAGACGACATTAATAATCAAGCACAGATCCTGAAAGATATCCAGAAGAAAGTGGGCACGTTACCGGGACTTAAGAAAAACCTCGAGTCTATTACCCAGACGCTGACCCTACTCTCAGATAAATATGATATCTTAATAAGAGAGCATGAACAATCCAAACAGAAAATTAATAAGCTTGAGAAAACAGTTGAGAACATAAACAACAAATGCGTTTACCTTGAAAAATGCAATACCGTACTTGAACAAAAAATGATTGAATTCGAGCAGTCCTCACGTAATAATAATATAGAAATAGTAGGGGTCGAGCAACTTCCCGGTGAAAACGTGAAAGATATCCTGTATAAATTGGGTACACTGCTGAATGTTAACACCATCGACATCGAGTGGGCGCGACGAGGCCGGCCAGCACGGGCCGGCAGCGGCAAACCCGCCACCATCCTCGTCGGATTCAAGGCCGGCGCCGGCGCCGCCGCGCGGGACAGCTGGCTGGCTCAGAGGCGTAAAGTACCTGACCTTACAAGTAATATGGTCACGAATGGTTCCGCAGTAAACAAACTCTACATTAATGAGGACCTTACTCAAACTGTTCGGACCCTGCTATGGAATACGAAACAACAGCTTCACGGAATCTACAAGTACATATGGATATCCAACGGAAATATACTGGTTAAGAAGAGTGACGGTGAGAAGACCATACGCATACGTACAGAAAGCGAGATCAACGGACTTAAAAATAAGTAATTTAGCGATCTACTTATAGGAAACTACCGCTTAACGTGCCATAACTTGTTTTTTCGAAATTCGCAGCCGTATTAAGTAATTTAGACACCATAAGAGATGAACATTCATGTGAAACGCCTACTTTTAGTAGTTTGGACGATTGGTTTTATACTATGCATAATAAGCAAGATTTTTATTTATTGCATGTAAATATACGTTCATTAAAGAAAAACTTTAATGAACTACTAGTCACTTTATGCAATCATTTAAATGATCTCGATGTTATTGTTATTACCGAGCCGAATATAAACTTTGCTTTATTAAACTTGTATAATATTATAGGCTTCAATATAAATAGTTATACCCGCGAGGGACGCAGTGGGGGGGGAGTCATGGTGTACTCGCGGGCCTCGCTCGCGGCGCGCGCCTGCGCACCTGTACTCTGCGCCGCCACCGCCATGCGCGCGGCTGAATGTGTTTCCACGACACTTGACAACAATGGTGAGGTTACGCATCTAATAGCTATCTACAGACCACCACGAATCAACAAACAAGATAAACTTTCAGAATTTTTAAACGAACTTCATGTTTTACTTAACAGTTTGCCGGAGGATTCCAGAGTAGTGATTTGTGGGGATATCAATATAAATCTATTTAACATTAGTGACAGAGCAGTAAATACATATGAAAACTTGCTATATGAATATGGTTTTATTAAGTGTATAAATCAAGTAACACGTAGAGAAGTCTTAAAAGGCAATATCGTGGAATCCTGTTTGGATCATATTTATGTTAGAGCACCACTAGCTATAATGAATTCTGCGGTCATTCAACATAAGCTATCGGATCACTATTACGTTGCAGTCGCGATGAAGTGGAAACGCGCTCTCGGTAGCGACGGTGAACCTAGCTCAAATTCGCGGAAAAATGGCCGGCGCGCGCGCGACCGTCGCGCTCCCGCCTTCCCCTCCCCCGCTAATGCCACGCGGCGTGTACTAGATAATAGATTAGTCAGAGAAAAGCTACTTTTAACAGATTTTGGTATCCTCATGTCGATTGATTGCCCTATTAAACTTTACGATGCTCTTAGACAACTGTTTGTTAATATTTATAATGATTGTTATAGAATTCAGAACACCTGCAGTAATAGTAATCGAGATAATAAAGCATGGATAAATATTAATTTAAAGAAAATGATTACTCAGCGTGATAAACTATTCGAATTATGGAGCAATGATCCTAAAAACATGTCTAAGCGATTACAATACACAAGGTATCGAAATAAGTGTTCTAAGTCTATTTCAAAATGTAAAAACGAATACGATAAAAAGTGTATATTAGATTGTAATAAAAATATTAAAAAGATATGGGATAAAATAAATATAATGTTAGGCAAAGATAAGCAGTCATTAGATTCATTAATATTATCTAATATAGAGGAAAGTACTGAAAAAACGATCTGTGATAAATTTGCATCTACATTTACGTTAGAGATAGATAAAATAAAACACATATGTAAAGATAAATGGTTAGACCGTAATAATTATGTTAAACAGGTGGACATGTGTATGCGATGGCAACCTGTGTCGAGTGACTATGTCAGGCGTATAATCATCAAAATGAATAGTAATAAGTCACCAGGAAGCGACCTCATACGCATGTCTGATTTAAAAACCGTCGTTGATAATGTAAGTCCAGTTATAGCCAAATTAATAAACTTATCGGTCAGTCATCACAAATTTCCAAATACACTTAAACAGGCAATTGTACGCCCAATACATAAGAAAGGGGACCGAAAAGTGTATTCTAATTACAGGCCTATATCAATATTATCAAGTATAGATAAAGTTATTGAAAAATGTATAGTGGAACAAATAGGAAGTTATCTACACACTAATGCCATACTGAATCACTGCCAACATGGATTTCAGAAACATAAAAGCACCAACACATTATTATCGAAATTTACGGATGAGATAAATAATTATCTAGCTGATAAGCAATTTGTCATCGCGGTATTCTTTGATTTTAAGAAAGCGTTCGACACTCTGGAGACCGAGACGCTTTTGAAAGCCATGGAAGAGTGCGGGGTGGGATGGCCGTTGAACCAATGGTTCCGCGACTACCTCACCGCGCGGTCTTTCCGAGTGAAGGTTGGCGCCGGGCTCGGTGACGAGCAGGCGGTCCGGTGCGGGGTGCCGCAGGGCTCGGGCTGTGGGCCCCTCTGCTACCTGATGCACGTGAACAGCCTCTGCGGCACCCTGCGCCACTGCTCCGCGCACATGTTCGCGGATGATCTGTGCGCCCTACGCGCTGGCACCGACCTCGCGCAGACCTGTCGGCTCGTGCAGGAGGACGTGGACGCGGTCGTCAAGTGGTCTCATGACAATGGGATAGTGCTGAACGCCGATAAAACTAAAGTAATGCTCATTCATTCTCCGTACTTAATTCCTAAAGGTATTTTTCCATCCATTTTTACACATAGCTTTAATTGCCTTCACAATAATAACAATCCGGTTACCTGTAAATGTAAGCCCATAGAAAGGGTCAATTGTGTTACGTACCTTGGTATGAAAATTGACGAAAACTTTTCATGGTCCATTCACATAGATTATTTATGCAGTAAGTTAAGAATCTTATTAGGTAGATTTTATCATTTAAGGTTTAAGGTTCCTATTAGTACTCTCAAATGTTTGTATAAGTCCCTAGTTAATTCCATCCTTAGTTACGGCCTTGATTGCTATGGACTCACGTTTAAAACAAACCTAGAAAAATTAGAAGCGATGCAGATCAGATTTCTGAAATTGCTAGTAAATGGAAAAACAAGAAATAGATGTAAAAACAACTACAAACAGTTATTTAAAATTTGTAAAATATTGCCAGTAACATATCAATTTAAATACCTCTTAGCCGTAAATAACCATAGCATTCAAGACCATCTATATCCAGTCAGCCATAAGCATGCAACTAGAGCAGTGTCTGCGGGCAAATATGATGTACCTAGGGTGACCAACTACTACGGAGATAGGACACTCAGGAAACGGTTACCTTATCTACTGAACTCTTTGCCGGCAGACATTGCACTAGAACCTAGAAAACATAAATTTAAGAACCGCTTGAAAATGCATCTTTTTAATATTATGTAACCCGCGTATTGTTCAATTATCAGTTATTTTATTATTGTAATAGTCTAGACGTACATCTCCAAATTGCAGAACGCATTATATATCTTTTATAAGTAGAGACTCCGGACTCCACAGTCAAACTGTGAAAACAGTTTTGTGGAGCTATGTATAAAACAAAATGTTGTACTGTATTTTTAATAATAAAAAAAAAAAAAAAAAAAAAAAAAAAAAAATTCAAATATTGAATATTATTGCGACAAATATTAATACAACTGATTGCAGAAAACAGAACACAACGCGTAGCGGCCTAGGTAACAACTAATAAGTAACGGAAATATCGTATGACGCTTGCATAGCGTCACTATCTATCTCTTTCTAGCACATAACGTCGACGTAACGTAACTACCTCTAACACATAACGTACAGGTGCCAATTATTTAATAAGAGATGGCGCCACAAGTCTCTACTGAGGACTGATTTGTTTATTTAATTATGTCCAGTCCGCAATAAATGTTTTTTATTAAAACACTTATAATATGCCATATTAGACGGTGTCACCTACTTTATGTTCGTCGGACGATAAAGGCCTGTCGGCTCATCGAAATAGGCCGCATACTAACAGTTCCGTTGCAGATTTCGAACTGACGATTGGTTGATTGATTGATTGATTGATCGTCAGTTCAAAATCTGCAATGGAACTGTTAGTTTATGGCCTATTTCGATGAGCCGACAGGCCGTTATCGTGCGGCGAACTGTAGTCGGTGGCTAACCTTAAGCAACATTTCCGTACGGACACGGACAGTCTCGTAATCTAGCGCAGTACCTTCATACTTTGATCATGTATCTTCTACGAATTTCAAGATACCACTATAATTTTTTTTACATAACATTTCCAGGCTATAAACTACATTTTTACGATAAAATAAAAAAAATAAAAAAATGCGAACTTATAAAAAAAAATATTTTTAAGGTTAACTTCCAGTTTACTATATGAAAAAAAAATTTAATTTAACTTTTTTTTTCATTTTCAAGAAATACCATTATTATTCTACATAAAACACCATTAAGTTATTTTAAAATGCATTTCATGATTTGCATCCATGTCATTTGAAAAATCCGTTCCTCCGATTTTGTATTTTTTTTAAAGTCGTATATAATCGTAACCAAGCAATAAATAAAAAAAGTAAAGATGCCATTTTTTTTAGATCTCATATATGTTTAATTAACCCAGTTATAAACAAAATCCGGATCCTTACCCTTTTTTCGCTGCCCGCTTGGCGTGAAATGCCCCTATTACCAGAAATATTCATTTTTAAAGTAAGTTGATATAAAAGATAATTATACTGAGTGGTTCTTCAGTGAACGAATGAGTGATTCAGTTGAAAGAATTGATCTTTTGCATCTCTTACTCGCAAACGAAACATCCCTAATAAACGTTTTTTTTTTTGAGAAATTTATACCTTAGAGTGTTTTGCTACGGTAACTGAGCTCATGGTTTTCGTATTTCCATTATCATTTTATTTATCATGACCAGACCTGGGACAACTCGGGGCAAGTTGTAGGGATTTGATATCGCTAAAAAAAATGTCTATATATATTACTACTCGATACCTCACTAATTTCTATTACTAGAGTTTTAAATCAGTAAATAGTAATTAATAGTAATAGAACATTTAGCAGTTTAAAATGAATATTTTCATCTAGACGGCAATCATTAATACCGACGAATATTGAACAAATATAATGAAAACTATATAATATAATACGTAGTATTTTTATTTTAAAATAAACATGTAAATACCCGTTTTCATTTTTTTATTAAAAATAATATTTATTCATCATATGCTTAGTTATCCACAAAAACTGTGGCAGGATAATACAAAATGCATTCATAAAAAACTTGTGTTACCCTAGTAAAAAAGGGTACACTTGTACGAACAACTAGTATGAGACTTATTTATACCGTTATTCACTAGGGCCTCGATTGTAGGTTGAAGAAAATGTTAAAATTAAAGTTAAATCTAATTAATTTAGCACTTAAATATATTATTAAATTCATCATATTAAGTCGACAACATAATTAGCATAATTAAGTAAATTAAGATCGGTTCAAAATTTTCGGCCTACGCTACACTAACCAATCTTCATTACGGACTACATAGTTAAGGAGCTCCAAAATTGATACCACGTGGATCAAAAGGCACCGAGTAAGACAAAGTGATTGACGCTTTAATCAAAGCCACGTGACGTTCGCCAATTTTACAGCCTCTGCGTTTGAAGGGTCCTTTGTGGTAACACGTTATGTCGGTACTTACTAGTTAGCCGAGCCCCGAAATTAGTAAACGAAAATGAGAACAATGAAATTGAATACGAAAACTTCATCAACATTTATAATTAGATCTGGACATTTCGGTAGAAGTTTATAGAAATTACGATGTTCGATTGTTTCAAAATTATATAACATTTTTTGAGTTAGCCATTATATCGTCAGCAGTAGCTTGCCTTGTGATGCTGGCTGACTAGAATAGCACTACAACATCTCCTCCCGCGGGTGTCGTAAGAGGCGACAAAGGGAAAAATCCTACGGACGGGCAGCAGCGTCCGTCGAAACCCAATCTACAGCTACTGCGGTCGAATGAGAATAACTTCCATGAATAACTATCTCAGTAAAAAATCAAGAAAAATGATATATTATTATGCCTACCCTTGAATTTCTTAAAAAAATAAAGCTATCCTAGAAAACTAGGCCTTTAAGCTCCATTACATGCGCCGTTCTTGTATACCTGTCTTGCATTAGTCGGACAAAACTACGAAGGGGAAAAAAGGATGACTTTTTTGCAGGAAATGGGCGATTCAGAGTCTTTTTTGGCTCATTGGCTATTAGCAAAATTAGCTTTGTGCGAGGCATTGTTTTTTTTTTTTTTTTTTTATGCAAGACTGACCAACGTTTGACTTCAGTCGCACCTGATGGTAAGTGACCGACGAGGTCGAAGGTGTAGCACGCTGTCAAAGTCCAATTGTCTTGCAAAGTGGAATTCTATTGATCATGATGAGGTAGACGAAGCATAGTTAATTAACATTTAAAGGGTGCTCGAACTTTATGCGTTTTTATTTGCTAAACGTAAAAAGATATTTTGTTTTGAGTTTTATCTTCAAATACTTGTTACCTAGTGTTATAAAAATCCCACCGAAAAATAAATGTAAAAAAGGAGAGCCAAGTTCAATACAAAAATTATGCTTGGCTGTGGGCTTCGCTGCAAAAAGAATGGAGATCTAAATGAGTGCCAAGTTGTATGCAAGGTCCAAATATGTAGTCGCTCGCGTTAGTTCGGGGTCCGCATACCAATTTTTCACTTTCTACCTTGAAATTTTCGGAATGCTCCATACAAACTTCTACCCCTCATTTTAGGAAAGTGGAGAGTTAAAAATAGACATAAAAAATAGCCTTAGTCACTCTCCATCCCTTCAACTACCTCGACTTAAAAATTCGTCGATCCTTTTTGCGACGAAAGACGGACAAACAATCAGACACACTTTCGCATTTATAATATTAGTATGGATTTAGATACGAATAAACATGCATTTTTATGGCAGCTGTATGTTATTTTCATAATTAGTCACTTACCAAGCGAAAGTTAGTAGACCAGTGCATGTCTTTTAATAAACTATGCTTCTATCGCCCCTGTCTGATGAGACACAATAACTACATAGAATAGTTGTTCACCTACTATGTCTCAAAAAAGACGGATTGGTTTTTTTTCTACTAATGTT
Organism: Grapholita molesta; assembly: GCA_022674325.2. Lineage (NCBI taxonomy): Eukaryota > Metazoa > Arthropoda > Insecta > Lepidoptera > Tortricidae > Grapholita > Grapholita molesta. The sequence goes on from CP053127.2 coordinate 3,601,424, forward strand.
TGTATGGTTCATGGTTTGTTTGGATTTCAATAAATTATTTATAGCCTTGTGATACATACGAATATAGACGATGGCAAATAATTGTATTCAAAGCTGTGTATCGATACAATACCATGATTTACATTCATAAGTGTACCCTAATCAACTGCTCTATTGTAAACTACACAATGTAATAACTCAGAGTTAGAGAACAATATTGAACTATCTCGATAATTTATGGTCCAATAACGTTACTAATTACTTGTTGTTCTATAATGCCCCTTTCTTGGTCTTTACTAACATGTAGTAACTTATGAATTTGTATAGTTTTAAAAGCTTAAAAGGGATGAAGACTGAATGGAAATAATTTGCAAAAAGATCTGGTCAGGTCTAGTGGGTAGAAGCCGACAGTGCTTGGTTCAACTCCCAATAAGGGTATTTATTTGTGTGATGAGATATTTGTTCCTGAGTCATGGCAGTTTTATTTTATTTTATCTTTATTGCACAATACAAGATGGTAAATACAATACATCATTTTGGACCTGTTTTTACAAGCTTTTATTTAAATTGTATTCATTAGCGCATGTAAGGATAGCTAACTCGTATGTGAATCCTCTTGATTAGCAGGCCATGATAGGCTACGGTGACTGCTTCCCATTAGGCGGGCCGTATGCTTTTTTGTCGTCGTTGTATAAAAAAATTGCTATGTAAGAATGTTCCGCTGAAGTTCTTGCAACTCAATTTTAAAGCAGTTTTCTTCAACCGTATGTAAGTTCGGTGACAATACCACATTAGGCGTGAAATACACACAAGCGGCGTAAGGCATAAGGCACGGTGCTGCGCCTGCGTCGCGCCGCTTGAGTGTAATTCACAGTTACCTCGTCTTCGAACATTTTGTATGAAAATATTTTGAAGCGACATCAGGCACGCAAGCAGTGCCTCGCCGCTTGAGTGGAATTTAAAATACGTCTCCTTAGTAAATTTTGTATACAAACATTTTGAAGCGGCATCGTGCCTTATTCCTTATACCTTACGCCTTATGCCTTACGTCGCTTGTGTGTATTTCACGCCTTATGGTGTCACTGTTCTGTTGCTGAATCCCTGAACACAGGAAAAAATCATCGTGTTTAGGCTCTTTAGAATCCCCTCGATAGGTGATAGTGCATTTAAAAAATAGTCAATAAACATGCAAGAAAAGCCTGTAACAAAAATTTCAACAGAGTCTAACAGAATGTCAACTGTGGCATATCGTAGTAATGGTACATTACTACAGAGGCCGGGAAGTAACGGGTTGCCGGCCGAGTATGTGTAGGCGCCGACGATTATTACGAGGACGACAACCCCTTTTCACGCCGAGGTATGTATAGTATTTTTATCAAACATGCAAAACAATTGCAATAGTAAAAAAAAATCGCAAGTAATAACATAATCGGTAACATTTTTTATATATATTTTTTTGTAAAATTGATTATTGTTTTAATAGGCGTAGTGGCAGAATATCATAAAACCATCAATATTTTTTTAATGGCCATTCTCAGTGAAAATATTTTTTTAATGGTCATCTTCACTGAAATGACAGTTAAGACCTTGCCGGCCTGAGGCCGGTAATGTCAACCTTAACGACCTCTCGGGCCTCTCGCCTAGCCAAACCTGCAACCACATACTTTGAAGCCTATTATAAGGAACATAATGTTTGAGAAAAGGTAATGTATACATACTTTACAAACGATAAGCTGTCGGCCATTTTTAACCAGAGATGGTTCGGCAACGTTGTCTACTCGACAAGCGATTAATTATCTCGACGTCTCGTCTCCACTCTGATTGATTACAACCGAATCTTGTTCGTGACTTGACTGATGTTGGCAACTGTACGCGATCTTGTTGCTTACCTTTTTTGTAATTTCTTGTTGCTTACCACAACTTTCTTATTTATTTATCAAAATAATATGTACGTACTCAAGAAACTGCTATAGAGGTATATATAGCGTGTTGACGCGAGATTGTACTCATTTTAATTGCTGTGAACTTAAACATTAAACATTAAGTAAGCCCTTGAGTGCCGTTGTCGGTTTTATTCCGATTTGCTCAGCATTATGATAGTATTCTGGAGTAACTAGCACGATGTCTATGTAGTTTCATTGCCGTGCGTGCGGTGTGGTGACGACTAAGAATAACCCGAAGGAAGGGACAAACGGGATAACCAGACGGATGCAGCAGCGTCTATTGAAACCTAATCATCTGCTCCTGTGGTCGCCAACCCGCTTGCTATGAGAACTCCCTGCCAAGATGATTTATCATATTTGGAGGAGGCCTATGTCGAGCAGAGAACCGCGAACGTCTTACAGCTGAAATAGGATGATGATGATGAACGATCCCCTACACTTTAACCGTTTCAGTGCGGATGACACGACAGGCGTGTCATCAATGTTTTTAACGAATGGCGTATGACACGAGAGGAGTGTCATTTTAAAATCGATTAAAACTTCACCAAATTAAGTTTCAGAAAGGTTCACCCCGAACAAAACTATTATTGTTTGTCGTGTAGAACAAGCTAGTAGCCTTCGTTTCTGAAATATTCAAAATTTTAAGATTTTTTTTCAAATTCAGTTGTTAACAACCTTTTCATGCAGCACTAATTTTACTACTTAGCGTTTCAGTGCGGATAACACTACAGGCGTGTCATCATATTATAGAATGAATACCTATATTATTTTTTGTAATTCTAAGATAAATGATTTGTTACCTTAGAGCATTTAATGACTGGAGACGCCTTTATAAGTTTACCCTTCTGCCAAAAAACTTGCACAATTGTGCAGATTGTTGTATAGACTGACGTTTTAGCAATGCATTTGACACTTCCCTTGCCCGCAAAAACCGTCAGTCTATTTTGTACGAAAAATGACAGCCAAGGCGTCTCCAGTTACTACTTAAATCCTCTAAGTTTGTTACCTATAAGACTCAAATGAATAGTTCAAGGAGAAATGTCGAAAATAGTAAATGCATAGGTTTAAATACGTCGCACTATAAAAATAATTACCCATTCCGTTACCCCACTATACATAATTAGCAGAGCCCGGAAAATCCATAGCAAAACAAAACACTGTCGTAATCAAACTAGTGTTAGAAACATTTTTTTATCGATATCGAGTTTATTGATGTCTTATGGAATACTGATTCTCTGAAGTTTATTATTTTCAATGAGATTGATTACCTCTTTGTCACCAGACTACGGCCAAGCCAAAAGGGAAGGGTTATTACTTAATATGAAATATAAATAACGTTGATGATTACGTTGCGTTTTAGATGAAATAACAATAAAACAAACCCTAACTTTACCACTTCTTTTGCGTTTGGCGTGAATGATTATAAAATAAGTAATGTACCTAAACATATCGGTATGATTTTTAGACGAAACTAACTCGATATCGATAAAAAATGTTTCTATCACTAGTTTGATTACGACAGTCTTTTGTTTTGCTATAGATTTTCCGGGCTCTGATAATTAGGAAAGTATAAACATTATACTTAGTAGAAAATGTTTGTGATATCTGAATTTTGAAAGTCACTTACCATCCATTTCGAGTAAAACTCGTAGTTTAAAAGCTACTAACAGTTTAAAACAATCTTTTGATTTGTTCACTTCCTTGGTTAGATGTCAACTGAACTCGATCAAGTCAAAATCAATGAAAAAAACGGAATTAATTCCGAATTTTATACACATGGCGGATGACACGATAGGCGTGCCATCATATTCCATGGCGTAAGGCACGCCTGTCGTGCCATGAAAAAATTGTTCGCCGCCACAGACTAAAGTTTTCGAAAATGGAACACGCAACGAATCGGTTAATAACTGCAATTCGGGTTATTCCATAGTTAAAGATTTTCGTTTTCTAATCGACTACGGACTGCTAAGTGCCAAATGATATTCTCAAAACTTGGAAGGTATATTACCAAATTGATTAAAGTGGTAAGTCCCGTTTCAATTATAATAAGTTGTAAAAACCGTTTAAGTTGAGATCAGTGTTTTGCAATCACACGGATTACACGCCATAACCGACTCCTACAATGTTCGAAAATGTAAGACATATCGCAGTCTTTGTCGAGTTATAAATTCTCTGTAATGTCATGCAGAACGTCCTACGTATTCAGAAGTGTCGTTTTATCGGCAAATATATCATACGCCCGACACTAAGGATAATTTATGTTTGCTGTGAAATAACAATTCAATTTAACGTCTCTAAGTTGTTCCTGAAATCTGATTTCTTTTTAAATCATTGAGTTTAACTTCGGTACTTAATATTTTTAAAGGTACCGAGATAAGAGGTAAGATTCGAATTGCAATGATTCGAATAAGAATTTCAATGCAATGACCAAAATGCAATCACATAGTGCCAAGGATGTAACATGTTTCAATTTTAGAATTAGCTTTTTTAGTTTTTGTTACAGCTTGAAAAGGAATGATTTTTTTGGTTATATTTAAGATACATTTACTGATATAAATATATATTCTAATAGTTTGTCAAATCTTTCAGTACAAGAGGAAAAAACCGTAAGATTGGGCGAACTATAACAAGGTTAAATATTTTTAATGTTCTACTGAAACTCACGTTACGAATAATATTTTCTTGGATTCAATGAATTATTCGATGTCTTCATCTCTTTCCCTCTAACTCCGTGCCACATCTGGCATTACGGAAGCATGCATTGCTCACACCGCCACCGGTAACTAACTTAGGTTAAATGAATTCCAACTGAACTAACTTACTTCGCCTTGTTCGGAAATGCCTGGAATTGCTCTATAACTAGCAGTAATTACACAATTCAGTGGAGAAAATGCTATTTTTCTTCGGTTTTTACATGGAACTTAACTCTTACACATAAAAATGTTTAGTTAACATGTGCATAATTTTACTGATAGTACACATGTAGATTTGTAGATAATGTATTATATGTATATGAGATCGCTTGCTTGCGTGTGCTTGTATGATCTAGGCTGTCATTCCTATTGCAGGCACCGAACAAGCCAGAACGCTCAACAGGCGAGATTTTTTTTTAACCCAGATTCACGCGCTATTTTCATCTTATTAGGAGAAATAGAAATATTCAGTAACCTACTTATGAAAATACAGGTTGGTGTCTCCTTGTAAGTATCAAAATAGGATGGAAGAGTCCACAGAGTATAACTTTATATTGACATAGAGGATAATTATGTATTTATAACTACTTTTATTTTAATGCAATGCTAATGCTATGGTTAGTTGTAAATTCTATTTAGCCTCTCTTGTCTCCTAATACTCATACCAAGGGTGTGTACGCGCGCGGGTTAAATAAAATATTTATATTTCTTGTGTAACAAATAAATAAGCATAAATTATAATGCAGTTTCGTAGTAGATAAATACAATGCTATAAAACGTATTTTTAGAAATGATAAAAATTATGTACAAACTTACTTGTTGGCGTCTGTGTAAAATATTTGCATGTGTACAGAGCCTAACAAATTGACATCAAAAAGTGTCATTTGTCAGCTGTGGTAAGGAGAACTGGTTTGCTTTAAACCTTATTTGCCATTAGTCGCACAAACATTGTGAATATTTAGCAAGGCAGTAGTATTTGCTTTGCAAATCCACCATGCAATTGCAAAGTCGCCATCAGATATATCGTTGCGGCCATGGTGGTCACAAATATCGGAACAACGTCTCTATTATTAAGAAGATAAAGTGCATGTTCCGATATTTCTGAATACCTAGGCTGCTCCGATATATTTGATGGTGACTGAACATATGCAGATTGTAATTTTGTTAGACAAGATCGTGTTAACTAGCTCCTAGTTTAGACATTGTGTTGCCAGTAGGTATTAGTTATTTAAATTATGACTACTACTAACTAGCCTTGTGGTTTCTGTTAGTTTGATTAATTTTTGCAATAATTTTTATATTTTGTATGACAGTAACAAAAGAGACAATATAAAAAATGTATGGGTGTTTTCTATGTATTTAAGTATTTATATGTAATCTCTATCTGAAGTGGCAATGGGCAGGCCACATTGCACGCAGAGAAGATGGCAGATGGGGTCGAAAAGTGCTCGAGTGGAGACCACGGACTAGCAAGCGCAGCGTAGGACGTCCACCCACAAGATGGGCAGACGACCTCATTAAAGTCCGTACTTGTGTCCGTAAATTAAACCGGTACTTGTGGAGATCCAAGGGGGAGGCCTATGTTCAGCAGTGGACGTCTTATGGCTGTGATGATGATGATGATGATGATGTAATCTATATATTATATATATCGTTGTCTATAGTCGTACAAAACAAGCCTTACTGAGCTTACCGTAGGACTAGGTCGATTTGTGTAAGATTATCCAGAAATATATTAATATATGGATTTATTGGGAAAACTTTTTTGTTTGTTGGAATGGAAAGAGCCCGTGATTTTGAGTGGAAAAAAGATTATTTTTAGTAACACATTTGTTAAAACTGGTTGGTATTTTTTTTAGTAACGCTCACAATGATTATATTATTATATTCGTAGTATTTATTCTGAGCGTAAATTACATAACTTGTACATTACGGGTGAAAGGCTTTGTACTTGTATCGTAAACATAATTTCGTAGTCTCCGGAGGCACCCGTCCGATTCAATTTACTTAAAACCCTTCCACCGATATATTACAATGTATGATCGTATGTTTTGAAATAAGGACATTGCACAAAAAGTAGATTAATGTTTTAATGCATTTGATGTTTTTGAATTCTTTTAATTTATTTTATGTCATTCCTTCAGCAAACAATAACATACCTCACAAGGATAAATCAAAAAACAAGACATAATTATTTCATACTGATTGAATAAGTAATTAACAGTGATCGGCACTAACGGTGCAAAACTTTAACAAAACTTGTTGAACTGAGGTATAGTAATACTTACCATTAAGAAAAATACGAATATCTTGGGCAAATTTGTGTCCAATTTAATTTTATATCGAAATCTCGAAATATTAATATTTGGGTTTAAGAATATAATTGCTTTTATGGCTCTATACACTCTTTTATGTCCGCTTTGATGTTTTTGAATTCTTTTAATGTATTATATGTCATTCCTACAGCAAACAATAACATACCTCACAAGGATAAATAAAAACAAGACATAATTATTTCATACTCATTGAATAAGTAATTCTAATTAATAGTAAGTTATGATTTTTCGAAACAATGTACGTAAGTGTATTCTTTGGTACACGTTACAGTCGCGAATTATTTGAAAAATAGCATCTAAAGTATTAATATTTATTTATTAGCCACGAACGTCCAATGCTGGACAGGCAGACAGGCTTCCCCTACGGACCGCCACCGGGAGCGAACTCCAGCATACTGCGGCCAGCGACTGCCAGCGGAACACACGAGGTAATCTAGTGTTTGGACGTCCAACACTATCCTTTTCTATACGTTGTCACCACTCTAAGATTTCTACACTAACGGTCATATACTCTTCAGGCTACATGGCCTGCCAGTTACTATAGCTATGTAGTTTATTTTGTTTCTTCTACAGATATCCTCATTTCTGATTATGTCACATACTAAGTCTCGTATTACTAGATTCGTTTTAGTTCTAGTGGCAGCTTTGTACAGCAAATTAAAGAATCATGTTGCAAGTTGTTCTTGTAAGTAGGTATGTTGTTTTATATTTTCTGGATAAATTTATAGATTGGAAAAGCTGGGGGCTGAGTTTTGAGCGTCGAGTACTTGAATCGTGACATCTTAAACTTCAGACACGAAGAATAGTTATTTGTGCAACAAGAGAGGAAAGTTGTTTTTTCTTGCGAGTGTTTATTTTGAGTCCCGAGTAAGCGAAAGATTCTATAATTGAATCACGAGCGTAGCGAGTGATTCTAGTTTTAGAATCTTGAGCGTAGCGAGGCACTCAAAAACACGAGATGTGAAATAACTTTACTCTCGTGTGACACATACAACTTTTCACCTCAGTAGTGAGAACATATTAAAGCTTTTATTTCCGACTGTAGGTACTTTTTTGCACAATCGTTATCTACTCTTCGAAAGGATTCTTATGAGCCTAAAACACCACGGGGTTATCTTGTGTATTTTAGTAGCTGCTTTTGCTACCTTCTGGCTCCAGCATCAGATCAGATCAACGGTACCATAATATTCCATTGTCACCGAACTTACATAAGTGTGCTGAATTTCAGCTCAATCGGTTAAAGATGTCTGCTTCAAAATTGAGGTGCAAGATTCCACCCGGATAAACATACAAATACATACATCAAGTTTAAAAAAAGGTTGTAAAAAAATTAACATCAAGTTATCCACATTCATTTAAGTGTTTTATCTGCAACTGCACTGGCTTCATTACATAATATTTTGTTTAAATATCTTTCATTTTAAAATATGTACCTACATTTCAAAATTATAATATTTGATTAATTTGTGAGGGTCCGAACGTGTTAATGGTGTTTAGCGGGTCCATTATGTCCTATTATAATAGATAGATACATATAAATACTTAAATACATAGAAAACACCCATGATTCAGTAACAAATATCTGTGCTCATCACACATATGTTTGGATCAAAAAAGAGATTATTCAACCTTGAAACCTACGTGCCACAGGTTGCTATCATGGGTGATACTTTGGAGCGTGTTCACATTGCACGAAACTTAGGCCTTGTTATGGACAGCAAATTACGCTTTGAAGAGCACGTAACGGAATTAGTGCGAAATTGTTTTTATAGGCTCAAAGTTTTGTATCGTTTCCGTGATTACATAGGCGTGGACTTACGCATAAATCTCTGTGATACTCTAATTCTATCTAAGTTAAGTTATGCCGATGTTGTTTTCGGTGGTTGCCTGCTCGCGCGTACTTCCTTGTTAATACAACGCATACAAAATGCATGCGCGCGGTATTGTTTTAATGTTCCTCCCAGGTCCCATATCACTCCTTTTCTAAACAAGCACAAATTGCTCAATATGGCGTAGTTTGCATATCTCTTCCTTACTGTTTGGGCTTATCAGCACCAAGCAACCGTCGTATTTGTATGCTAAATTACAATTTTCCGCACGCCACATACGGGGCGCTCAACGTCTCATTGGCCCGAAGCACTCTACGGCCGCTTTTCGTGGCAGTTTCCGATACGCCGCCACGAAGTGTTGGAATAATCTGCCACCGCCAATCAGAAACTCGACGTCCTTAGGCTCATTTAAGTTTAGGACTAAAAATCATTATTTAAATCTCCAAACTTCAAGTACATAAACTGCCACACCGTGCTAATAACGTCACTCTAGCAAATTTGTTTGTTGGAAAAGGAATACCCCCTATAAGATATACCCCTTCAAGTATTTTATTTGTGTTATTCTCTTTATATATTTATTTTATTTTTTATATACGGATCTATAGGTTTTTGCACGCTAGCCTAAGTTATTATTTTCACTGTTCTTCTCTTCTCTTTTCCCTGGTTGCCCTGAAAATCAGCGCCATGGCTAAAAACTTAGTCATCGGCATATGCTGAGCGGCATCCATTTTGGTGTTATCGACCTTAGTATAAGATGTAATTAGATTAAGTTCAATATTTTCACCAAATAAACGTTTTTCATTTCATTTCATTTTCATTTCATTTCATTTCACACAAATAAATGGCCTGGCTGGGATTCGAACCCAGGACCACGGGTTTCCTAGGCAGGGTCATTACCTACTAGGCCAGAACGATCGTCAATTAAAAAGCTACTTTGTCTCACTCCCTGGAGTGACGAAAGTAGCAACTTTCCTCACTCCCTGAAAGTGAGGAAAGTAGGCATGTTCGAGCTGCTGAGGTGAAAATGGTATTTTAGAAGGATGAATGTTAGAAATGACTAATCGTGGATATCTAAGCTATACATCTTGTGCAAAAAGAATGGTATGAAAATTTTGTGCGTAGCGTAGCGTAATAGCGTAGTTTTAATAAGTAATTTTAAATCATCGAATTTTATATTGTTTATATAATCGCTCTTGCTAGGCTATGTTCCGCATTTAATCGTTTTACTACCCAAGAATTTGAACATTATTAAAATATTGTATCTCGTTTGCAAACACTGCGATGCGGGCCGTTAAATGTCCAAATAAATGTCTTGTTATAGACTCAAAGATCCTTTGAAGCACGTTCGAGGTGTTTATATAATCGCGCGAGCGCACAGCCAAGAGTGGGGGAAGCGTTGGCACCTTCAAACAATTAAGAACAATTTTGGCAAATGATCAAACGGCATCTGTGTATTATTGTAAGTGGTATAAGGCGAATGTGTAAACTAATTACAAGGGTGGAAGTATTTTACTATTAATATATATACATTATTATCATCTTCCTTCCTCGCATTATCCCGGCATTTGCCACGGCTCATAGGAGCCTAGGGGTTCGCTTGGCAACTGATCCCACAGGATTTGGCGTAGACACTAGTTTTACGAGTAGCCACTGCCATCTGACCTTCCAACCCAGAGGGTAAACTAGGCCTTATTGGGATTAGTCCGGTTTCCTCGCGATGTTTTCCTTCACCAAAAAGCGACATTTTAAAATGTGATTAAAAATGTTTTCAGAATCACGGGCTGTTTCCATTCCAAATATATAAATATTGTATTTTACTATGAAAATGTATATTTATTGGATATAATTTTTTTTTTTATGAGGTAGATTACTAAAAAGTTTTGTAGGTTTGTAGGTAGTCGCCATAAGATATCTCGGAGCCGTGTAGGTGATCAAAATAATAACGGATCCCTAGCAGAGTCTTTGTTGTTAAAAATCGATTTCTAAGTAATGACCTCTTTGTAAAAATCCATTTCATAACTTATATCGCCCTCAGCAATTCTTCTAATTCAATCGGCGGAACGAAATGAGATTTTGAAGTCAATAATAACGACACAGTTATTAATAAAATGTCAAAGAAACCGGGAAAATAACGGGAACGATTATTTCCGGACTCTGTTGACCTATTTCAGGCACACCGCCATCTACAAAAGTGGAGCTTCCCTCTGTACTGTACTTCCTTCACTTTCCTGTTGTTGTATCAACATCATCAAATCTTTGAAACGAATTTTAATTACTCAGCCAAATTAAAGTTACGCGCAAAAAAATCACGGGCAAGTAACGTGAGTAAATCCGTCATTTTCATTCATAATAGATATTAAGTTTTCTATTCTGAGCTGTTGACGAGAATATAAAATTTTTGACTGTAAAATGCCGTGATGGCTGCCTAGAATAGCACCACCCAATCGGGTGCGGGCCATGACAAAGGGAAAGAACGACGGATGGGTAGCAGCGTCCGGGGAAAGCCAATCTACAGCCACTCGCCAACCTGCCTGCTAAACGAGCCGCTACGGCAACTACGCCAACATTTCTCGAGAAAGTGTCATCGAGAGCCGGAACAAGCTTGTGTCTGAAGTTGAGACTTCCCTTAAAGAAGTCTCAGAATGGGGCCGAATGAACTTGGTTCAATTTAACCCCAGTAAGACACAGGTTTGCGCGTTCACGGCAAAAAATCTCCCGTTTGTCGCCTCGCTTTGAGGGCAATCTCCTAACAGCCACAGCCAGTATCGAAATTCTGGGTGTCGACATCTCTAGCTCAGTCCAGTTCCGCGGTCATTTAGAGGGAAAGGCCAAGTTGGCCTCGAAGAAACTGGGTGTGCTCAACCGATCGAGGCAGTATTTCAGTTCGGCCCACCGCCTACAACTGTACAAGGCGCAAGTACGGCCACATATGGAATACTGTTCTCATCTCTGGTCAGGGGCACCCCAATACCAGCTTCTCCCTTTGGACCGCATCCAGCGGAGAGCGACTAGAATTGTCGGCAGCCAGGATATCTCGGACCGGCTTGACTCCTTGGCACTGCGTAGAGATGTGGCCGCACTCTGCATTTTCTACCGCATCTATTACGGAGAGTGCTCCGAGGAATTGTTCGGGTTAATCCCAGCTGCTTCCTTCCGCCAGCGCTCTACACGACAACATTTCCATCATCACCACATAGATGGTTGGCAGTCCTCAACTGTGCGTTTTTCTAGAAACTTCCTGCCTCGCACAGCAAAACTCTGGAATAAATTGTCGTGTGCAGTATTTCCGGACCGATATGACATCCAAACCTTCAAGAAAGGAGCGTTTAGGGATCTTAATGACCGGCAACGTACTTGTGACTCCTCTGGTGTTGCGAGTGTCCATGGGCGGCGGTAGTTGCTTACCATAAGGCAATCCGTCTGCTCGTTTGCCTCCTATATCATAAAAAAAAAACTATCTTCCAAGATGATACAAGTGATGGTGATGATCATGAACTGTAGAACGAACTCAAAGCTGCGCTTATATTAAAATATACAATATTCCTGGAGACTATTCAAACATGCATAGAGTTGGCAACAGCGTTGATTTACACACAACCGTTATTATTTTATTATACAAATGTAGTTTTAGAAAACCAGTATTCTTACTCGAGATAAAATTTTATTTAATAGAAGGATTCAGACCATTTTATAGTCGCAACACGAAATTGGCAAGAAAGTAAGCATCCGCGATTTCAATGTATATTTCATTTTAAAATAAAAAAGCTGGCCTAGAGCCTGTCAGTACTCAGTAGGGTTCCGTAGATTTCGCTTCGTAACTATTCAACGGTTGAACCTATCAAGTTCAAAATATATTTCCTTAAAAACTGTACTTCCACTTTTTTTTGACTTGCGTTTCAAAAGCTTTTTGACTTCCAGAGCGATTATTTCCGAAAATATTCATCTTAGCAAAACATGTTCCAAGCAAACCCCTATTCTTTTTTAAATACCTATCTAATGACATCATACACTTTAGGGTAGAACCGATAAAGAATTACCCCCCACTACATATGTATGGAAGGTATCCCCAAAACAATTTTTTGTCATTTTTTATTTGTTCATAACAGATACAGATATATGGCGAAACTTAAACTAAAAACAAAGTAAAAAGAAGAAAAATCAAGGCAATTACAGCGAACGAACCAAATGAGAATGCGAGACGGCCCGCCCTGGCTCGAACTACAAAATATTTGCATCCAAACGAGGCCACAACAATAAGATGAAAATGCAAAATCCACCGCAGAGCAATGCATATTGTCCGCTTGCACTAATAAAAAGGGTACTTTATTAAAAGAGAAGCGAGCTTGGATGACTGATCATACAATGCTGGCTCAAGTGTAGTGGAAATTGGGTCGTTTTTATTTTAACGGACAATAAGCGATAGTCGGGATAGAAACAAACTCATATTGAAATTAATATTTGATTTAAGTTAACATGTTCGTTCACTTTATAATATACTCGTATAATGCGACATGTAATAATAATAGTTTAGGCGCGCATAGTCCGACGGTTCCTCTCTCTGCAGCCCTAACCACCGGCAGCCTGGGCCCTGCCCCGTTGCCGTAGGTTTTTTTTATAATGTTTTTATTGTTTTGATACGTTTTAGATGTATTTTTATATTTTACTTTTATAAAAATGTTATAAAACCTAACCTAAGATGTAAAATGAATAAAGAGAAAAAAATAGTTTCTTAAAAATATTATTGTTCTCCGACTTACTAATCTCTATACAGTTTTTCTCTTTGTCCCGTTGAATACATGTATAAACTGAAATTTAATTATCTGTTGCCAGCCCCATAAGTTTTGGCGACAGATCTGGCCTTGTGGATAGTACCTACCATGCCTATAAAACCAACGGTCCGGGGTTCAATCCCAGTAACGGCATTTATTACTTTTTATTTATTTAAAACTTTATTGCATAACATAAGATACAGACAATAAATAAATGGCGGACTTGATGCCTAATGGCATTCTCTACCAGCCAACCACAGGGCTAAACAGAAGAAAGTAAATTTGGTGCAGAGATGACTAGGAATTTATTTGTGTGATTAGCACAGATCATTGTTCCTAAGTCATGGTTGTTTTCTATGTATTTGGTATGTACAAGTAGGTATTTGTATATTATACAGGGTGATTTATGAGTCGTGACCCAGAACCAGTTATTATAACTAAAGTAACTGGTTAATAACTTACTTTTTTATTTAATAAATTAAATGGACGTATATTCTTCACTGTAGGTCTATTTGGATATGTGAAAATTAACTACTACCTTTAGACGATCTTATGAAAACGCTGGACATAAACCCTAGTGTGCTCCCGCTCTAACGGCCCGGCCACGACAATGCGCGACTTGCGGCGCGTCAAGCGTTTTATCTGTTCGTTGCGCGGTCGAGACGCGCAATGCATGGTTAGTGGGATATCACGCAATGAACTGATAAAACGCTTGCCGCGTCGCAATTCGCGCAATGTCGTGGCCGGGCCGTTACACTACGCACGCTCGCCCCATGTCATGATATTAATGTGAATCTAATAAGTAAACAAACACTTTTGCATTATTTTTTTATTAAAATCATTCTCATTTATTTGAACAAAAATAACAATTTTGTGTAACTTTACAGTTTAGATTTCAGATGTGCAATGAATTGATGTCGTCTTAAGTAAAACACAGCCAATAGTTTAATCTACTTATGTCTATGTAATAATTTATATACGCTTAATTAAGCTATACAACATCATCTTTGAGAAACAAATGATTACTACATTCAGCTTTATTTTTATACTTAAAATGTTCGCCTTAAGTCTATAAATTGTGCTTACATATTAAGTATACATATTAAGTAAATTTTGCTTTATTACATTTGAAATGTATATTTAATATGTACCTACAGAAGATACATTTACGATATAAATAATTAAAAATAACATACCTACATAAAATAAAAAAAAAATGTTGTTGATATAAATGCAGTTACAAGGGTCTTTGGGAGTTTCAAGAAAAGGATGTCCTCAATTTGAGTGTCAAGTACAAAATTGTCATAATTTAACTTTTTACTTGTCACGCTAATTGTAGTACACTTTTTTTCTGAAAAGTATATTATATCTATTTATTTATTATGACTAACCTTTTCTTGTTTGAAATACTGTTGTGTATTGGTTGATCAAGTTTTTGGATTATAAATTCAGGCCAAAGAAAATGGCTAAACATACACTTATTTCTAATATCACCAGACATATCTAAACCAATCCTCATAAGCTCATAAAATTTGATATAACAGAAGAAACCCAAATAACCATTGTAGCGAAACCGGTTACGGAATCCTTTATACCTGAAACAAAATATTATTAACTTTAATTTTAAATTTTATTATATTAGCCTATAAGAGTATCCCACTGCTGGGAAAGGCCTCCCCTCTTTCTCTCCATTTGGTCCTATCCAATGCACTCTCTCGCCACTCTTTAAGAAATGTGTCAAGGTCGTCCCGCCATCTTCGTTTTGGTCTTCTTCTACCCCGAGACCCGTCCTGTGGGACCCAGTCAGTTGCTAGTTTTGTCCAGCGCTCTGGGTGCATTCGGTAGACGTGCCCTGCCCAGTCCCACTTTAGCTTGGCGGCCTTCATACCAACTTAATTTTAAATGGGTTTTATAACCCTTAATTTGGCGAGAAAAAAAAAAGTTAAATTTACTTTTTCTGCTGATTTTTATTTGTTATTTAAGCCATAAAGATGACTAAAAAAATAATTTAAAAAATATCCACTGAAGGCTTTCATGGAAATCGTATGTACAGTATAATTGACAAAAACCAATGCTCTCATAACTAACATCAAATAAAAGTGTCAATTATACTTAACAAGTTGCATAGTAAGGCAAAACATTACAATAAAACAAACATGTATATTTTTACATATTTAATCAAAATAACACGACATAATGAGAAAGGCAATCATTGAAAACGTTTCGAATTAAAATAACTTATCAAAACTGTTCAGTTTTTATGAAAAGTATAAAAACAGTTACGCTTTCGTACTAAACACAATCGTACGTTGCATTTAATGCAATGTACATCAGTTCTACCGTTTTTGCAGTAAGAACACCGGCCGTAGGTGTCCATAAAGTTCGGCAAATGGTCTAAGCCATCATATTTCACGTCATCGACAGGAAGGACGCGGTTGGGTTTTCGAATTACGTCCGTTACTTTTGATACTGAACCTGATGCTCGCTTATCTGCTTTGAGTAACCCTTGGTATATCTGCAGCCGGAATTGCTTCAAACCTAAGTACTTCTTTATCCCTTTCCTGCTACGTCTCTTCTATACATCAACCATGCATTGTTGACACAGATGTCAATAATCTGTGAAAATATTGACAAATACCACCTTCTTGTTTTCAGTTCAGTGCGGTAGAGAGCCACTAGCATATCCGCCAAATCTACGCCGCCCATATGGGCGTTGTAATGTTTCACTATGTTGGGATACTGCACATTCGTTTTCTGTTTTTTGATTTTGCAGTATCTTTTCACGGACGATAAAGGATAAGCATCAGAATAACTACTTGCCAAAACAACGCATTTGTTGTCATTCCATTTTACGATTGCAACTTTATTTTCGTTGCAGGTTGTTTGGCTAAACGCTCCTCTGCCTTGAGCCTTTAACTCCTTGTCAGACTTTAAGTGAGCTTGAGAGTCTCGCAGTCTATTAGACCGCATCGTACCAAGACTGAAAATACCATACGTGTGCCTCAGATGGTATATGAGCTCCAAAGAGGAAAAAAAGTTATGGAAATAGACGACGCAAGGTTTATTTTTTATAGTTTTACAAAGTCGTAAAACTGCTTTGGCACCCCAACCTAAAGCTGCTTCTTCCTCGGTCAAACCGCAGTCTTCAAATTCATCTTGACCACTATACAAAAAGAAGTCATATATAAAACCTGATGCACCAGCTCTAACAATGTTTTTGAACAATAAATTAAACATTAACACGGCTCTACTCACGTTTATTTAGTCACTCGCGCGACATGTTTCGGAGAACATAGGCCTCCATTATCAAGCACTAAGAGTGCTGAGTGTCCGTTCGATTCGGCGATCGCGTCGCCGGCCCGTCGCGCACTAACGCGCGCCGCTCTTGATGTCAAAACCGGTTGAGGGCGGTCCGACACCGGAGCCGCTGTAATGGTAGACCGCGGGTTCGATTCGTCCACCAACAATGACTCTAAACACACCGAACTCACTGTGTCCACTAAACTGTTACAACACTCCCTAAGGTTTTGATGTTTGCCATAGATGGCAGGCTTCCATGCTGGCGGTACAGCCCAACCACCATCACGATTAAAATTTGGACGACGCCCGATCTCAATCGCTTCGCGTATTTTGCGTGGTACGAAACATTTTTCACGCACCAGCAATCGCGCCTTATCGAAGCGAAGGAAATGGGACGGGCCCGCCTCATGAGCGTGCTCTGCCACCGCGGAGTTACTGTAGTCCATCTTCTTCACACTCCGTATATGCTCCAACAGTCTCGTGGACACGTATCGTCCGGTTTCGCCTATGTACGACTTACCGCAACTACACGGTATCTCGTACACGCCTGGGTTGCCCAGCGGATCCTTATCTTTCGGAGAGCGCAAGACTTGCCTTATTTTTGTATGGGGACGGAAAATTGTCCTAATGCAATATCTCCGGCGTAATAGGCGTCCAATTCCGTCCGTCACGCCCTTTATATACGGCAAGTATGCTGGAGCCCTCTCCGCGGTATGTCGATTACGTGTTGAAGTCGCAAACGCTGCTCGCTGGCTCTGCCTCCAATTGTACCCATTATTTTCTAACACCTGTCTCACATGTCGCAGCTCGTCTTGTACATACTGCGGGTCACAGAGCCGCAGGGCTCTGGTTATCAGAGCGCGTGGGACAGAAGACAAGTGTGCGGGATGACTCTTAGTGCTTGATAATGGAGGCCTATGTTCTCCGAAACATGTCGCGCGAGTGACTAAATAAACGTGAGTAGAGCCGTGTTAATGTTTAATTTATTAGATATGTCTCACGAAAGTTTAAATACAAATGTTTTTGAACCCCCATTTCCTAGGTTTTCTAGGGTTATATTGTCTTCTTTTCCCAGCTTTCGTACCTTTGTAAGGTATTGTCATTTCGTCAATGCTGAACCGCTTTTCTTCCTCGACAGCAAGACAATTTTGGCGTACTTTGTCTACCAAAGAGCTAATTTTAAAGTACGGATATCGTTTCAGGGTCATAATGTCTGCAATCGGTGGATACCTTGTTTCAGTGTGCCAATAATCAAGGTAAGACGGCATGCTTACTATTCCCATCATAATTTTAATAGCCAAAAAACATTTTAGTTCTTCGACTGTTAAATTGACCGATCGACCCCTTTCTTGCACGGAGTACAAATTCGTCATGTCGCATATTTGTTTAAACATATCTTGCGAGAAAAAATCGAAGAAATAGCTTAGAGCAGTTTTGTTGCCTTCAGGAAGTGGACTTTGGAAATTATCATCGCCTATCTCTGCACGATATTCAAACTGTTTATTAGTCCATTTAAAGTTAATGTTCATTTCTTTTTTCTTGGATACACGTTTCGGGGCTGTAATCTGCCGTTTTGTACGTTTAGATCGCTTATTGGGTGTAACATTAGAAGCACGCCCCGGTGTTCGAGTAGTGGGACGAGACTGGCGGCGGGATCTTTGAGGAATAGAAATTAGGGGGCTAACTGGAGTAACTGGCTCTACTTGGTCCAATATGAACGAGGTAGTCATTGATGGTGGATTTTGAATTGGTGACACGGAAGGAAGGCTTAATAATGACGGTGGCTGCACATCGTTTAAACTTTCAGTATCAGATGGTGGCTTCTGTGAAACTTGCGGAGGCGAACCTGTTGTATTAGCGTCTCCGCCCCCGTCGAGTTGTTCAAATGGTGAACTAATGTTCAATCTCTCTAATGACGAAGCGATTGACGGAGCACTTGACGAGGATGGCGATTCATGTCTTACAGCAAGAGCTTTTTTTTCTTGAATTTCGTCATCAGATTCAGATGATCCGCTTACTTCAGAATCTGCATTCTTACTAGGCACTAACGCTAATATTCGTTTAGACCGGAAGCCCTAAAAAGAAAGCAAAAAAAAATCAAACCATCCCCATGCAAATGATACAAAAATGTTATAAAAAATTACCTATAGAAAAAAGAGCAGCAGTAGTAGTGAAACAATGATATTCTCACACATCAATCGTAGCAAATTATTAAGGCAAACCAACAAACACACTAAAATATTGTTACCAAATCATAGCTTTTTGTCCAGAATACTTGACTTATCAAACATGATCTAGTTCTCACACCATAAACTTTTGTCAAAAATACTGTACTAGTTCTTCGAACACCAATGTGCTATACATAATGTTTTGTCCAAAATACTGTACACGTGTGTTTACGTACTTATTACGCTAAGAATATTTGACTTGCCGAATAGTTAATCAGTTTATCATGTTAGTTAGGTTATCATAAGTTAAAATAATGCATAATCTTATTAATTTTCGCGTTAAAATATGAATAAACACAATAAATACCTGGACACAACGCAGCGTCGACCTCTTGCTCGCCATTTTGGTTCACAACTGACAGCTGTCAGTGTTGCCAGTGCAGTAAATATTTTTTCCCTAATTTGTAAGTATGGAAACAATAACATAAAATTGAAAATAGGTCAAGTTTACTATAAAAATATGTACCTACATTTTTTCAAAAATAGTGTACAGTATTTTGGACTGTGCCAAATTAAGGGATAAATTGGTTAGTTTCTTGTTTAACTTGTTGGTAGCCTATGTGTTGTTAAAATATACTGATTTATACAATCTCCATCAAATATATTGGAGCAGCTGATGTATTCAAAAATATCGGTACATGCACTTAATCGCCTTGATAATAGAGGCTTTGTTCCGATATTTGTGACCACCTTAGTCGCTCCGATATATCTATCTGATGGCGACTCTGATCTTTGCAAATCCTTGAAGTAAACAGTTTTAAATTACAAATGAAATAATTTATCTAACATTTTCCGAACCCTAAGGTTTACCCTAGTATAACTAAATCAGAAAAAAAGTTATGTGCGAAATATTATGTGATTTATAGCAGTTGTTTTATGTGAAGCAGCCCACATTGGAAAGTCGGTAACAATCGCCATAAATTAATCTTGCTTGCTTAGAAAAAAATAAATTAAAATCCACTCCAGAATCAAATTAGCGACTCCTGGATACGTCATTCCCCTCAATGAGGGTCTGGCCAATAGATAACAGATTACCATGCACAGCCCAGTAGTTGTTCATACCTTTATTAGCAACGTATTTAGAGAGTTTCGTCCTCGAGAATACGGTGATGACGACGTTAGCTGTGCGCAACACGGGCGGGTCTATCGGCAGCGCGGCCTCGCAGCGCACACGCAGCGGGCCGCTTGCGGACGCCGGCACGCTCGCGCGCAGTACGCGCCACGACGCACGCAGCCCGCCCTCTAGCGGCGGGCTCAGCTCCGTATGTTGCCATGTTTCGTCCTGTAATACCCTGTTTAGTTACTTTTTCGAAATGACACAGAGTACCCTTGAGCATAAATGGAAGAGCTTCTTGTGCGTCTACTAAGCGACCGTCGTTTGGACGACCGGTCTGGCCTAGTGGGTAGTAACTCTTCCTATGAAGCCGATGATCCTGAGTTCGAATACCAGTCAGGGCATTTATTTGTGTGATAAGCACAGGTATTTGTTCCTGAGTCATGGGTGTTTTCTATGTATTTAAGTATTTATATGTATCTATCTATTATATATATCGTCGTCTAGTTTAGTACCTACAACTCAAGCCTTACCTACTGAGCTTACCGTAGGACTAGGTAGATTTGTGTATTTGTGCCGAAATATTTATTTATTACTAAAGCAGAACGCATTTGTTTCTCAGCTGCATTGGAGCTGGAAGCGGGGTCCTGGATTCATTATATTATCTTATATTGGCATACTCTAACACTGGCCACCTGACTGTGATTTGGCGCCAAACCCAAGGAACTCCTTTGCTCTCGTTGTAGTTAGTACCAGATGTTGTTGACATGTTAGTTATGGCCTCTCTTGTCTACGGAGTTCTGGCCGAATATCTCGCAATGCCTCCCTAAATGACATCACGTAGGATGCTTGGCAAATGGCATCGAACGAGACGACGGCAAGAATCCTAATGGTATGAGACCCATGCTCCTCTTGAAGTCTGGGGAGGACGTCTAAGTACTTCCACTTCCAAGCAACCTCTCTAAAACCACCCAAGCCAGCGGAATGACATAAATTGCGCAAATAAACTGCGCTTTATAATACTTATGTATTTGTGCCATTCGGAATAGAAACCTCCCAAAGGGGAGATTGAGTCCAAGCTCATAGGATTTTATAATAAAAGAGGTTTTTGCCATGTAGACTCTTCTGGTTACCAGAAGTCTGGTACCTCTGCTAGATAAGTAGTCTGCTACCACAGATAGACGTCACAGTGGGCAACGCTGCCAGCACGCCCAAGGGAGGTCGAAGGAGTATTTTCTATTGTTAACATATATTACTTTAATCTTTTTTTTTTTATAAGTTAAGTCTTAATTATGTTATGTCAATAAATATACTATGCTAATATAACATAACCATTTTGGTAATAATAGATAAAGATAAATAGTGTTTAACAACAAATTAAAATTTGCTATAAAATTCTTTGATTAAACTGAAAATGTGTATAAGTACCTACTGTATCAGTACATTACTGATAGCGTTTTCTGAATTATTGAAAGACGTATTAGAACATTTGAATGAGGTTTGAACTTAAATCCCAAAATGTACTAAGATAAATATTATTCGTTAAATTGATGTTAATCCAAAAAGATTTATTACACTGAGATTTCGAAGTTCTAATAAATGAGCCCTTTTAAATATAAATACAATCAATTTGAAGATAAATATTTAAGTAAAATTTAATCAATCTAAAATCTCAATTTATTGAAATCGCAATCTTTTTGTTAACGCAATTCTCTTTAAACCAGATTAATCAATCAAAGATCAGCATTGCTTAGACGTAGCCCGGGAGCCCGTCAGTAAAACGGAGACCATAATCATATTGCGAAAATTACATTTTGAAGAAATTACTTCGAAGAAAGAAAGTCCGTTACGTTTGAGACGTTATTTTTACATTATGAATCGTAGCTCCCTGCATTCTCGTTAATATATGGAACATACGTCATGCTTTTAAATAACGAATACTTTTTGGTTTTAGTTTACCTACATTAACGATCACTTAATAAATATCATATCAGCCGAAGGATGTCCACTGAAGGGCACAGGTGTCCCGCCAAAGCCCCCACACCGGTTTTAGGCCACCCCTATCCAGTGGATTCCAACGGTCTTTACCATGTCTTAATAAATTTAAACCGCGACAGAGTATTTTGGAATCTGATTCTCCATTATTTCAATTATTAAATTTAGTAAGTCACCCAATCAAAACAGCGAAAATAAACCTAGGCCGAAGCCAAAATTGTAATCGTTTGTAGAAAACGCAATCGAAATGGGCTCGACCTGGGATAGTATTTAGTAGCCTGTCTGTGAACGAGCTGAAAGCCAAGACTCTGAAGCTGCAAAAAGCTGAGTTTTGGATGATTTAATATCACATGTCCCAACACCGGAGGAAACTCGTAGTCAGCATGTGTTAATAATACAACTTTACCTAGACGTATAATGATTATTAAGTACCAAGATCCAACTTTGGAACCTCTAGTTTTGTCGGTCAGGTCACTATAAACCAGATCAAGGTAAAATAAGACCTAACCTATGTATGAACTTCACTTCCGTTCTATTTAAGTATTTCATTTGTTAATAGGTCTATTCGTTCACATTTAAATTTTTCTGGCGCCTCAAAGTCGCTCAACATGGATTGTGAAAGAGCTATGCTCAAAGTATCTCTTTGTTATAAGATCAAGTATAACAATGCAAGAATAAGTAACCGATAGAACGCACTGGATTGCACAGTTGAGTGGCAATGGGCAGGCCAAATAGCCTAGAGAGTTGATGGCCTCTAAATCAGAAAAGAGAAAACCTCCAATAGGAAAAAGCAGTTTTGGACATCCAAAAACTAGATGTACGAATGATTGGTCCCCAGGAGTCGGTAGCTGCAGTCTGATCCCAATAGTGGTTTACGGGGGCCTATGTCCAGTACCGGATGTCTTTGTAGATAGATTAAGTTTGACCGTCAATACCTATTCATCGTTTGTCTGCCCCAAATCCCTGTGATCTTGCCTAGAATTACGAAATTGCTAACACACGCGATACCCTGCAAATTAATCATACCGAGCGCACAGGCAGCTTGAAACAGACTCTGTTATTTTGAGGAGTACGGAATAGCTACATGCACTTTACTGCGTTCATTGCGGTATTTCCACTTTAGCTGCTTACTCCAGTTTAGTACTTGAACTCTTTAGTGCCATTGAGGTATTTTGATCCTATATGATAGGATTGTTTGTAAGTGAAATTGCAGTGCTGTTAAGAAAATTGTCAGATCATATGTTTCTTGTGAATCTACTTTATAATTATCTACTATAATTATAATTAAATTGAAACTAAACAAAAATTAAACCTATATAAAACTAAAATAAATTTAAAAAATTGGGCCCCTTCGGCATAGTGCCAAGGATGCTGGCAGCATTTCCCCGCTGTATAGCTAAACTTATTCGTTGGGCGAGGAAGCTGCCAGCTCTTCGGTCATTTGTCGAGTCCTTTAGATGCTTGGCGAGCTCTTTAAAAAGCTGGAGCGCGCTGGGTCCCCACGGGCCGAGGGTCTCGACACCGAATGGCATAAAAATGTATTCGGGGCCGAGACCCGAGTATTTTTGGTGCTTTACCTTTTCGGCCGCTTTAGCCGCCGCACCTAATTATCTTGTATTGTTGGTATTGGCACATGAACAAATTGAGTTGGTAGTCAATGTAGAGAAGATGAATGCCTTGTCACTTGGCATTACCCTTGTGTTTGTAGGAACGTATCAATCATACAAATGATAAAACATATTAATATATCAATCATTTTAAATTAAGATGAGGGAAAATGTTGAGGAATGACAGATAGAACTTTTATTTTTCTTTTAATTGAGTTTAGTTCTATAAATAAATAAATATTTCGGGACAATCTTACACAAATCGACCTAGTCCTACGGTAAGCTCAGTAAGATTTGTGTTGTAGGTACTAGACGACGATATATATAATAGATAGATACATATAAATACTTAAATACATAGAAAACACCCATGACTCAGGAACAGATATCTGTGCTCATCACACAAATAAATTCCCCGGCTGGGAATCGAACCCAGGACCATCGGCTTTATAGGCAGAGTCACTACCCACTAGGCCAGACCGGTCGTCGATAATAACATTAATTTTAAAACAAATTCATTTAAAACACGTAATGGTAAAATAATTCAATTACTACGAAAGTGGTAATTGTTTGTGCATAATGATAGAACTGTGGGCTACAAATTCAGACAAACAAAGCTATTGACGTTTTCAATTTGGTACTATCAGTTCAGTCTCGTAAATTGATATTCTGAATTTAATTAATTTGATTAATTGAATAGTCATTCATCAGGGTCTACATGTCCCGTGGGACATTGGTCCTCTTTGTGTAAATGCTTGATAAAGTACACGTACCTTTTGTATCTCATCGTCTATATACCAATAGATGTCTGAAGGCGGCAGGGAGTAGTCCGTCGAGCAGTTCAGCGTTAACTGCTCTCCCGGTCGCACCAAGCTTGGGATTCCGGTGATTACTGGATCCTTCTCCGGCATGGCTGCGGGTACAATTCATTTGAATAAATCAGAAACTTGATGATCTTATTACTAAGTTAGACTTTCAAATGTACAGGGACTAAATTGAGCCTTTACAAAGATTTCAGTCATTTAAAAACTCTAAGAGAAATTCCGTTTGAGCAGCAAGTTCCTGAGTATAAACAAAGGGTAGAAGCGTAATTCAATAAAACCGTTAGTCTTCGAGCGGTATTTTATTACGCCCAAATTGTGGGAATGGTGATGTGATGAAAGCTTGCGGTAAGCAAGTATTTAAATCCTTTACCAGAAAGTCTAATTAAAGAAAAAGACAAAATAACCATATTACTGAGGATTATAATATATACCTATTTATTTTGTCGTGTGTGACTGACTTTTTTTTTTTTATGACATAGGCGGCAAACAAGCAGACGGAGTGCCTGGTGGTAAGCAATTACCGTCGCCCATGGGCACCCGTAACTCCAGGGGAGTCACAAGCGCGTTGCCAGCCTTTAAGGGGGGTTGGAGCTCTGGGAACCTTACTCACCATCAGGAACACAACACTACATACCTGAAAGGTAGCAGTGCTATTATGGCTGTGATCTTCTGTAAGGAGGAGGTACTTCCCCAGTTGGGCTGCCCCAGATTCAAGCGTGATGGTCATCGCTGTGCCCTACCTCTCATAATACTAGAATAGCACCACCCCATCTCCTCCCGCGTGTGTCGTAAAAGGCGACAAAAGGGAAAAAACCGATGGATGGGCAGCAGCGTCCGTCGCACCCCAATCTACAGCTACTGTGGTCCCCAACCCGCCTGCCATGCGTGGCGACTATGGCAACTACCCCTCAAGATGATACAAGTGATATTTAGGGGAGGCCTATGTCCAGCAGTGGACGATTTACGGCTGAAGTGTGTATGTGTGAGGATTTTAACTCGAAAAACTTTTTTTCGTAAGTATAAGAATCAAGATTGGATCGTACTTTGGTACATTTTTATTTTTACACTGCCTTATCGAAAATTTAATCAATCTTTATTACGGTACGACTGCCATTTTGGAATTTGGAATAATCCTTAGAGCTCGTTCCCACTATGTCGGATGTCGTGGCGATTTTTAATCGTGTGTCTTTGCCGCTGTTCTCACTATGTCGGATGTCGGATCCGGATTTCAATCGGGTGTCGGCTGTACTGTTCCCACTAGCGACGCGCGGGTGTGCGAGGGGGTGCCGCGCGGGCGGCGCGGGCGAAATTGTTCCGACATCCGACAAAATGTAAACAGCGCTATACTCACTCGTACGCGAGCGAGACACGACACGATTTTTTTCCGGGCTGGGAGGGCTGGCAAAACGCACGACATTTTATGTCGTATCCGACACAAAATCGTTGTCGGACGAGTGTGAACAGCTTCATATAAAATGTTCTGCCAGTAGAACGTACGATTAAAAATCGCCACGACATCCGACATAGTGGGAACGAGCTCTTACAGTAAAACACAAACGTACACGAAATCCTGTCTAATTTGCCCAGAATTTGTTCTTTGAAAACAAAATGGTAATGAAATTTATAATTGCTTCGCTATTGCGCCGCAAGGGACCGAAAGTTGAATAAATTTTTGAATTTTCGCGCTTTCATTTAGAAACGTCGGAATGTCTTTAATATTAATTTCCTAGTGAAGAAATAAACAATACGATAATGATATACAGAACAAAGCTTTGCATTTTTCTTTGTTCAAAATTAGAATTGTATTTCGAGAAATTTGTTTTTCCGCACCTTCGAATGAGCCGAGATAACAACAATTGCCTAGGTCTATACGATTTTAACTTAAGGGCTGTTCGAGAGCTAGGATTTGCGACCAATGTTATCAAAGAAAATATATAACGGTGGTTATCCTGCGATCGCCAACCCACCTGTAAAGCGTTGCGATTATATAATTAACTTCTTGATACTCAGAAACCATTCCCTGTAGCAGTTTACGGGGGTGGCCTTACGTCCAGCAGTGGAAATTCGTTGCAGATAGGCCTCCGGGCCTCAAGCCTATCGGGACTTCGCTATCGCATAGATAAATTCACAAATATATTAAGTATACATAACCTAGTATTGCCTAAATTATTCTTTATATAATCGATCAAAAATAAAAAGGACATTAATTTTTATGAAAACTGAGACGAGTTTTTTACTAAGTCCATTTGTCAATTCTGCCCAAGAAATTGTACTCAACTGAAGATTAGTCAGTATTCCTCTCCAAGCCCCTACTCACTAGGGGATATGGCCTCTACCACAATCAGCCGACTGCATCGCAGTTTGGCAAAACTTCAAATTAAGCAACTATGTGTGTTGTCTTATATAAATAAAAAACTAACAAATTGAAAAGATACTGGACAACCATAACGTTGAACAGTAATAGGCAATTGATTGCTAATTCTCACCAACAACCGTCATGTGTTTGGTCTTCCTAGCAATTTGGAACCTGGGCCCCTCGGTGGAGACCTCGCAGGTGTAGCCGGCGCTGGTGGTGCGCGGCGGTGGCATGACGCGCACCACGCAACGCTCCGGCTCGCAGGACCCGCCCTGTACCGTGATGCCCGACGCGTTGAACAAGCGGATCTGAGGCTGACGAAAGAAAAAGTTCATCAAGTACAAAATTTTGAGAAAGAATCACACTTTCCTTTATCAAACAATGTAATAATAACCTTTTTAGTCGACCCATATAAAAATTCTTACGGCATTGAAATAATATTACCAGCCTTTCCTTATACTTCTCATTAACCCACCCAGAGCCTGATAGAGATCATGGTTTTTTTTGGGGAAAAGTAGTAGCATCATGAATGATTTTCATTGCCCATGCTCTAACTTAGGAACTACGTGGCCAAATGGTGAATTGGCAGCGGCAGCAGTTGCGGTATCACCTGCCCCGAGGTTAGCGCTGCCCACTACCAGATATGAGTCCGTTACCTGTTGCTCGGGGCTGAACCGGAAGATCTCGTTGGCCTCCCGGTACCACTTGACGGAGTGCAGGCGCTGGTCGCCCATGTGGAAGCCACAACTGAGCTCGGCCGCACGCCGCGGGTCCGCGTGCAGCGGCACCAGCAGTTGGGTTATCTCCTGCCCCGAAGTCAGCGCTGTGTACAACGAAAACAACATTATAAAATAAATATTCTTAGGAAAGTTAAATTTACCCACTATGGCAAATATCCAGTTAGTTCCACTGTAAACTAATCAAAACATATATCACTCAAAGGTAACTGACTGACTGACATACCAAGCAGACAACCATACGCAGCCCAAACCACTGGACGGATCGGGCTGAAATTTGGTATGCAGGTAGATGTTATGACGTAGACATCCGCTAAGAAAGAATTTTGATCAATTCCTCCCCCAAGGGGATAAAATAGGGGTTGAAAGTTTGTATGAAACTTTGTCAATTTTAAACCGACCGGGCTGAAACTTTGCATGCACAAAGCTACTATGACGTAGGCATTTGTGGATAAAACGACATTTTCCGAACAAAAAACATGCATGCATACAAAACTACGTTTTGAACGATTGTGTGCTCAAAATAACTTAAATACTTCTTAACGCGAGCGAAGCCGCGGGCAAAAGCTAGTAAGTAATAAGGTTTTGTTGTAATGGACTAAACAATGGCTTAATATGTAAATAGAAGAAAAGCATAACTGATAAATACTTAATTGAAAATATATCATAATAGTTTTGATGACAGGTTTAACCCTGCATATGAAGCCGATGGTCCTGGGTACAAATCCCAGTAAGGACATTCATTTGTGTGATGAGCACAAATATTTGTTCCCGAGCCATGGGTGTTTAATATATGTATTTTGGTTTCCTAGGTTAAGCACACTATAGTTCTTAATGTTCTTATGAATATTTAAATAATGTTCATACGTACAAAAATTATAACAAAAAAACGTAATATGCACAGCAGAAGTTTGAAATTAAATTTACAAGTTAATAGTACACTAAGTTATACCACAGCCCTTCCCTATTTGCATAAATTTCATCTGCAAGTTACAAACTTACTGGTTTAATAGTTTAGAAATTCATAAAGTAATTTATGCATTATAGGCGCATAATGAAATATGCTGCCTAATATTAAGTTAAATTGAAACCAAAGAAATATATAAATCTACACTTCTACACTAATAATATTATAAAGGCGAAAGTTTGTGAGTGTGTATGTTTGTTACTTCTTCACGTCTAGATGGCTGGAGCGATTGTAATAAAATTAATGTTCTGGTACAATGGAGTATCGTTCACGGGTTTTACACAATATTAAAAATGAACGAGACT
The DNA here is from genome assembly GCA_022674325.2 of Grapholita molesta. Lineage (NCBI taxonomy): Eukaryota > Metazoa > Arthropoda > Insecta > Lepidoptera > Tortricidae > Grapholita > Grapholita molesta. Next base: position 3,630,346 of record CP053127.2, read on the forward strand.
GTTAAGTTAGTGTATCTAAATAAATAAATAAAATATTTCGGGTCAATCTTACACAAATCGACCTAGTCCTACGGTAAGCTCAGTAAGACTTGTGTTGTAGGTACTAGACGACGATATATATTATAGATATAGATACATATAAAATCTTAAATACATAGAAAACACCCATGACTTAGGAACAAATATCTGTGCGTATCACACAAATAAATGCCCTGATTGGGATTCGAACTACTCTGCTTCATATAAGCGGTTACACTTGTACTTTAAAAATGACCTCCCTCAAGAACCACATTGTCCTCGTGGTCTCGGATGAAGACTGGCTAAAGTTACATCAACATCCGCCGCGATAGTTTTTCAAACTACCCACACTTGATCTTGTTTATCTAGAGCGCAAAAGGTTAAGCCTGTGGAATGAGCTCCCTACCGAGATTTTGCTAAGGAGCTAGCTAGTGTGAGGTCCTTAAAAAGGAGCTGATAGGTTCTTACAGAATCATCAGAATCAACTGGAGTTACAGGCGTCATTAGGATACGGTGACTGCTTTACATCAAGCAGGCCGTATTATTGTTTGCCATCTTCGTAGTATAAAAAAAAAACTTAACAGAAAGCAATTTCTTTTACTAGTTATATACGTAAGCAATATTGACCGGCAATCCAAGAGGTGTGGGTTCGATTCACAAATATTCCGAAATCTATTACGGTTCATTTTTTTATTATAGGTAATAGACACTTATATTTTCTCGACCTGTTTTGATTTTGAATATCTAAACGAGAAAAATTCTCCGACGACGATAGGAAACCATTTTATATTGGTGTTTTCCTCAAGTTGATTTGAATAAGAGACCTTCGTGTCTGGAAAAAGAAATCCGTGAAGTGCACAAATGTTTCGTAATAGCGGCGGCATCCTCCAGTTCTCAGCAATCAAATCAAAATGCACTTTGAATAAATATTTGAACAAAGTTAAAAGCGATTGTTGAAATGTTTTTGAATAATTTAGTCTGTTTGTAGATCGTTTATGTTGTGAAGGAATTCCAGGCTTTAATATTAGTTTTGATCTTACACAAATCGACCGAGCTCCACGGTAAGTTCAATAAGGCTTGTGTTGTGGATACTTATACTTGGCCAACGATATATATAATATATACAATCACCTTAATACATATATAACACCCATAACTGACAACGGCCGGTCTGGCCTAGTGGGTAGTGACCCTGCCTATGAAGGCGATGGTCCTGGGTTCGATTCACAGTCAGGGCATTTATTTGTGTGATGAACACAGATATTTGTTCCTGAGTCAAGGGTGTTTTCTATGTATTTAATTATTTATATGGATATATCTATTATATATATCGTCGTCTAGTACCTACAACACAAACCTTACTGAGCTTACCGTAGGAATAGGTCGATTTGTGTCAGATTGTCCCAAAATATTTATTTATTATGACTCAGGGACACCAGTGCTCATCACAAAAATGAATGCCCTTACTGTCATTTAAACCCATGACCATCGGCTTCATAGGTTACTACCCACTAGGCCAACCTGTCGTCAAAGTATGAGATAAATTAAAACTCGAGAAAGAACGTAGGATACTTTTACCCACGAAAATTATCCCTTGAGTGGATAAAAACACCCTTTTGTTTTTATTTAATTTACTATGTTACGAGTACATTATTGGCGAGGTACGGAAATAAAGGTCCAAGGACGAGGCTTCCCGAGGCCGCTCTAGTTCTCAGTCAGAAAATACTTGTTGAGGCGAATATAGTTCTTATTTTATTTCCCAAATTTGTAGGGAAATAAAAATAAAATAAATAAATTTAAACAGTACAAATAAAAAATACGTACTAACTGCAACACTCTTAGCTGTGGTGGACCTTATTATATAATGCATAAGGTCCACCGAAGTACAGCTAAGAGTGTTGCTGTGTGTACAAGAGGCTTATACAATAACATTGACAACCACATAATTAATAGACCACTTCGTAGGTGGAATCTCATTTATAGATATCTCACAAAAATAACACATTTTCCGAAAAGGGCTTTGTCTTCTTGTTAGATTTTCAACAAAAAAAAAATAACTTGTACCCCTGTTACATTTATCAGCAGACTTCAATAGGAAGCATGTTATTCGCCAATAATAAAGTTTTGACTTTTTTAATCGAGAGGAACAAACATAGGCTATGGGTCTTATTTACGAAATGCCGTTTTCAAGCATGTTTAAGAAAAAAAAAATATGCATCTCCTAAATATGTGTACATGAATGTTTGCTATTAGATTTTATGTAGGCGTTTTATTAATCAATAATGGTGTGATACTAGTTCTACGCAGACGAAGTCACGACCAAAAGCTATGTATTGTAAAAACCACCGTAAAGTGGTGTGTTGTTAATTTAAAATATTTTGAAGTATTGGCGGAATTTTGAGTTGGTATTCAAAATATCGTTTTCCCAAGTTTTCGCTTTTGAATATTCATTATTATGATAATGTTCTACAATATCGTACTTTCTGTTGTTTTAAAATTTGTTTTTATCCGTTCTTCTTACTTTATTCATTTTTAAAATGAACCGGTTTCTTCATGATTCTGTGATCTAATTCTGTATATTTTTCAGGACCAAGAAAATAGTCTCATTTGGATTCAATTTTAAATAAACGAGATTCATTTAAGTTTGTAGTACCTATCTTGTGTGAGTGATTGAACTAGCGTCAACTTTGCCCTAGATGACATATTTCTTCATAACGAAAGTCATTTAACAAGATTGAGGCAGTTTCTCGAGTAAGTACTGGTCTGGATGAAAACGGAACCTTTTAAATAACACATACATAATACATAAGAAGTACCGGTTGAGAATAGCATCTCCATTCCCGTGGGTGTCGTAAGAGGCGACAAAAAGAAAAAAACCGACGAATCTGCCGCAGCGTTCGATGAAACTATGGAGGCCTATATGTCCAGCAGTTAACGTCTTACGCTGAAATGACGATGATGATGATTTTGAGCTTTCTGTATACAAATCTCCGATGCAGGACATCTCTGAACAAATAGTTACATGATTTGGAAAAATCCGTGACAATATGCAATACATCCGAATGTTACCATATCAAAACAGGCGAGCAGACGGATTGCCTGATGGTAAGCAATTACCGTCGCCCATGGGCACACGTAACACCAGGGGAGTCACAAGCGCGTTGCCGACCATTAAGGGGATTGGAGCTCTGGGAACCTTACTCACCATCAGGAACACAACACTACATACCTGAAAGGTAGCAATGCTATTATGGCTGTGGTCTTCTGTAAGGAGGAGGTACTTCCCCAGTTGGGCTTCTCCGGACTCAAGCGTGATGGTACTTCGCTGTGCCCTACCTCTCATTGTTGGACGTAGTTTAAGGACATACCCGGGTCCGGGTTTTGTATGGAACGAATCATGTGATCACCGAGCCGCCCGAGCCACTCGGTCGATCGTGCTATGTGAAAATGCTCTGCTCGGCTAGGTGATAGGAAAGTAACGTGATGTGGACACGATGTTGAAGGCGTGCGATGATCGTCTACTTGCAACAAATGGTTAGATGGAACGACGCTTCTGTTAATGTCAATATTCGAGCATCGGGCCGCTCGGGCGCCCGCCGCCCCGGTGAGTGCCCGGTCGCTCAACGGAAGGCTCGGACTTGGAAGCGCGACGTGTACGCGGCGACGGTGTAACGTGAATCATCCGTTATGTTGCGCAGTTGGCTCATAAGCTGCAGCAAAAATGCTCAACAGTCTGTCAATTTAGCAACCGGCAAGAACCGTGTTCAATAAATCCTCCACCAGTCCAGCAAATGACTATTCATTTTCGGCGTCGTCTTAGGGAATTATAGTAAAACAAAAGCATTGTCTTAAATAATTGTGTTTTTAATCTACTAAAGTCATAAAACACTTGGCTCGTATAGTAGCCATCAGATATATCGAAGCTGATGTGGTGTCAAATATGTCCTCTATTGTCAAAGCGATAAAGTGCATATTCAGATATTAAGTATCCCTCTAATATATCTGACGGCAATAATGCGTAAGTATTCTCTGCCAGAACATTAAAAATAACTAGATTGATAAGGGCACTTAGTAAACTCAAAGAAAATTTTACGGTACTTTGATTACCCAGAAAATATATTACGTGTATACACCTAATTTACTGCTTTAACTTGAACTATAAATAAAATAAAGTGTATTTAAACAAAGCCCGACAAGGGCTTATCCTTAAATTTATTTGTATAAATTAAAAACATTTACATAAATTGAAAGGACGAACTTGGATTTTATAGTATAAAATGGTTTTTAAGTATTCGGGCAATTTCGTAATTATAGAAATCCGAAAATTGTCCTGTTTACATTATTCCAGTCCAGTAATCCAGAAAGGCAATCCAGACCAGTGCTGGGGTGGATCATATTATTTACACTATTCAGAATTTTGGGAGTTGTTGGGATAACAGTAATAGTGACAATGATTTCCAGAAAAAAAAACCGTTTTTTTAACGTTTAAACCAGCACTAGACTGGCCGTCTGTGTTTCAGTCGCGCTGAATTGTGTGAACTGGAATAAAAAAGTAGACGGGCTCTCCAGTCACTAGACTGGATTGCTCACTAGATTGGGTACATTGTAGTGCATTCTAGTGGCAGTTCATATTATTCGAGTAAAATTCCAGCATTTGCTTGGGCCTCTGGACTAGATTACTTGGATCTGGATACTGGTGTAATGTGAACCAGGCATTTATATTTACTTTTCCTAATCGAATGCTAGTATTTCACAGTTTAAACATAGTTTAAATACAACATTAATTAATTAGGCACGGGCGTCCTAGTATTGTCTACATACCAATATTTTCATGACAATAATGAGTCTGGTAATAATTTCGAAGGATAAAAGAAGCCCAATGGCGAAGGCGAGGAATATGTTAATACTCTAATATGTGTACATGTCGACTATATAAAGATCTGTCGGCGCGCCTGATAGAGGCCTCGGGTGACCAGAGGGCTGGCTACTATTTTGCACAGTGGATAGCCATCGCTATCCAACGTGGGAATACAGCCAGTCTTCTAGGCACCTTGCCCGTTGATAGCGATTTGGGCCAAGTTTTTTATTTCAAATTTTGTTTAAGTACGTTAAGTTGTTAGGGTTTTTATTTTCTTTATTGTGTTTTGTACATGTTATATGGCATTTACGATATTTTTTTTGCGGGCATGATATAAATATTGTGTGAAACTCGCGTCATGGACTCTAAGTCAGGCAGTCGACGCGTACGGGCCTAAGTGCTTGATATTGGAGACCTAGGCTTAATGAAAAATACCGGGCGAGTGCGGGTGTTTAAGAAAAACTGAGTCGAGAGGCCATTTTCTAACTAGTATTTAAAGAAGGTTTTCGCGAAAAATTTCTGCCATTTCCCGCCCTGCTCGCCTGGATTCAACGATTTCCTGCTACCTCGACCATATCGTCGGTTTACATAGTTGGGGATCTTCGAGTCTTTGGGTTCGTAAAGATGGACTTTTATTAAAGCTATCTATGTATAAGCATGTTATTTTCGAAGACCACGATAATTGTTAACAAAATAAAACTGAAATAGTATTATATCGAGATACTGAACTTACATTTTCATGTGCATTTTATTCAGATATACAAGCTCTTTCAACCCTGATACGCGAAAAAAAGTGTCCCACTTTTTTGTCTTCCAATTCTTTACCATTTTTCACAAATAATAATGGAATGGAAATAACGAAAAAGGCTGACCGGTTCCCACAGTAAGTCGGCCCTTAAATCGATTTGACTCGTGGATTCTTTGTGAGTACCTCTTATAGCAAAGGATATTTATGCTGCGTATCAACATCCTACTAGTGGCAGTTTTTGACTTATGATTTTTTGAAGGTATATTCATAATAAAATCATCATGATCGAAAATTTTGTATGCATCTCAAAATACAATGCATTCAAGAAATCATAACTTGTAAGTCAAAAACTTAAATAACACAGCATAAATGTGCTTCGCCATAACAGGTACTCACCAAAAAAAAAATCTGAGTAATATTGTTTCAAGAGCCAATTTACCATGGGAACTCGACTACTCGTATAGCCTTTAATTTTTTTTTATATTTCTTGAACTATAGTGTTCAAAGATCTTGTGCTTCTGAGAAAAAAATTAAAACAAAAATTGCGTACTTATACCTACACCTATACTTTTAGGTAAAAAGACCTAAACACACATCTGTAATGGTCTTTGGACTTTTAATTAAAAGTTTTTGATAGTTTCTCTTGATATGTTTTGTACAGTCGCCATATTGGAGTGCCCAAGGTGGTCACAAATATCGGAGCAACGCCTTTAGTATCAAAGTGTTAAATAGCATGTTCCGATATTATTGAAACCTTGGCTGCTCCGATATAATCGATGACAACTGTACTAGCAGACCCGACAATCCTATTGCAGTCTTTGCTATGATTACTGATTCCTAATTTAAAAAGTTGAAATTATCAAAAGCGCCAAGGTTACATTAGATAGAATTTAATATGAAGTATTTTTTTCTAATATTTTTCTAATATCCAAGCAATTTTTGTAATTTATTCTTTAATAAAAGACTTCTTCTCACAATAACAAACACAATAAAAAATTACTAATTCGGTTCAGTTGTTCACGCATAATGCCGTGTTTAAGGGAAATAGGGATTCATTCATTTTACATTGTTCAAAGAGCCTGCTAGTAAAAATATTTCAAATATAAAAAAAAAATGTACTCACCAAATAACGTAATTAGCGACAAAAACATCATTATAACATTTTAATTAGCGTTGTACTTATTGCCAATGTAAGTTCAACACACGCACAACAAACTATATGCAACTACTTAGTCACATACACTTTTGGTCTTAACCATTTAGCACTCGAAAAACCGGTGGGACACTTATCGGAGTAATTCAAACACTTTTATAAGTTTAAAATGACGCATTAATAAGCGCGAACGCTAGCGAAGGTTAGTTATGTTACCTAGGACGCGTGCCAGCGTACACGCCAAGCTCCGCGAGCGAAGTGTGCTCCGTGCTTACTGTTCCAGTGACATGCGCACTCTACCCCCAAACCCTTGTAAGGGGTTTATAGGTGGATTAAGTTTCAAACTTAGGAACAAATATTATTTTATTAACAATTCTTATTTGCATGGACAATTTGAATATAAAGGCTGCCGGTGTTTGAGACCGAGCGTCTTTCCCGTCCCCGACGCCTCCCGGTTCTGCAGAATCGTTAAGAGATTGCATATAGGTACTTGAGTGTTTCGACGGCTTTCGTAGTAATGGGTGATCGAGTGGTCAGAGCGGTAGCCGTAAAGGGTGAGGATGTTGGATCATTTCTGTCTCGGACACTTAAAACTAATATTAATATATTTATTGTTACATATGCGATTTCTCTAGGGGATGAGGGCCCTAGAGGGTAAATATATGTATAGAAGAAAACAAGAAATATATTATAAAGGGTTTATTTAAGAAAAATAAATAAACACATGGTGCCGACTAGCTCGAGAGCTTAAATTAATATAAATTAAGGGCTCTAATGAAGCCATAAGGGAGAGACTCAGTGGGCTAACTAACTTATCTCCTAGTGCTTGTTACCACTGCCACGTCAATAACTAAATTTACCGTAGGGGCGCCATCTCAGACAACTCTGAGAAAATTAAAAAAAATAAGATAGGTACAATACGTCTGACCTCACTCCGGGACAACTCTGAGAGAAATAAAAAAAATAAGATAGGTACAATACGTCTGACCTCACTCCGGTGACCTGAGGCCGAAGGGGACCGGCTCAGCAGCTTCTGGGGAAGGCCTGTCCTCAGAACCACTGACGGCTACCACCTGCAGGCGATGCACCGACCGTAAGGCGCGACAGCGCGGTGCCAGACAACAGCGAACCCGAATCCATAAGCAGGCTGGGTAAATAGGGTTGTAAAGTAGGCCCTGCAAACGAAAGACAACTTATAAGCTGCGGCTTGGACATGCCGGCGGCGTAGTAGAAGGCTGGCCACAACAACTGTCGTACTTACCCGACGCAGAAAAGAATCCCTCTCATCTTATACTGATTGCATGTCAATGCGTCGGGGCCTAATAAGTCGTCGTAAAATAAGGCTACCGGGTCATTCCAGGACACGAGATGCCGGGACTGAAAATAAATAATCACAACAACCATTACTATTTATATTTCTCGATGGAAATACAACCAACGATAGATAATAAACTCACTCAAAAGGCCAATGGGACCAGATTATAATATAACGGGAGGCTTCTCTCTCCATTTTTGCAAATAACGACCTCTCCTTTGCCATAGCGGTGACGCTGACAGATTTGACAACTGAAACGCAGGTTGACCACAACGATGACAGAACTAGGGAGGCGACAAACCGTATATAATTCACCACAATCCACTTCAGACTTATTTAATAAAAAAACCCAAATCTACATAATTCTTTGAAATAAAATTATAAGGATTTTTCCTAAAGGACAAAATCGATAATTATGTGAATAGCCATATCAGCTCCCGCAGGCTCTGCTAGATGGCGCTAGTGGTACTTTAAATTGCTTAAAATAATTATTTATTTATTTTTCCTTTAGGTTTAAAAAAATAGTTGTTACATTATATACAGATCTGTTTAGATTGAGAGTGAATTAATGAAAAAAATAATCACCTAATACTTCACTTAACAGCTTCCACACAGTGGAACAAAATGTTATAAAAGTAAGAAGAGGCAAATAACAGTCGTCCTTATCGCTAATAAGCGATCTCTCTCAGAACGGTAGGGTAGCGATGCCAAAGAAAAACTAGAAAAGTACAGGGAGGTGCAGGAATTCTGAGAATTAAACATTGAACCACTAACCAATTAGGCGTAACTTATATAATAGAAAAATACTTTTAATTACATATAATATTTTTTTTTACAATTATACAGACAAATATGAATACATATATTAGCCAAAAAAGATAATGACAACCACAGTAAGGAAGACACAAATAATAGTTTTTGAGATGAGTCATGAAAGTTGCACGTGTATTAGCATAATTATTATAATTCTACAGGAAGGGAATTCTACAAACGAACTGTGCTAAAACTAAATGAGAAATTATAAAATTGGGACGAGGAAGTAGGAACCGAAAGAAGATTTCTTTACCGACAAGAATTTACAAAATTTTAATTAGGGAAAATATTTATACCTATTTTCTAATCTGGTGGATTTCATATCAGAAAGACTGTCGTCTATTTTCAATATATAGTTTCTAACATATAATAGTAACGAACGTTAACGGGGAGCTTTGATTCGATTTGTTCTAAGTATCAAACTCTTCAGACCAATAAAATCTACACAAAAGTCAAATATGTGAGTCGAAGTCTGACATTTTCACTTTCCGCTCGAAAATATTGCTCACAAAATATGTTGTTAGTAGTTGCTCTCTTTAAAGTATGGAAAAATGTGTCGTCACACCCATAATCTTCACCATCATATATATTCAAGTCTCCTTAATTAGATTCTCGTTGTCACCACAGCGGCTTCGAATTTAATTTGGGGTCTTTGATCTAATATTATATTCGGGACTAAACTCCAAATACGTTGCTGGTAATCGCTTTATGCTACAGCGCCGAGTGATTAAAATTTACTCCCATTACGAATCCCATTAGCCGGGATTGGCCGAGACTAACTGCGTTCGATTCGCTCCTGCCGCTAAACTTATTCCATCAGTTTCTCTCGTTTAAGCTAAGGTCGTTGAATCGATTTTCTCTTTTTGACTTCAGTGACTAAGCTCGGTTGACAGTCAAGCATGAATAATAATATGATTTTTAATAAAATTTCGAACACTTTCATTCTTATCTTAACTTTGTTAATTATGTAAATTTAAAATGTAATATTTATATCTTATTCACAGCAGCGAATAGTAAGATGTCTTATTTGGAAACTTCGTGAAATAAAATTAGAAGGTAAATTAGAGGTACCAATACCTCTCCCCTATCTGACTATGGTGTCCATGTAAATACTTAAATAACTTCAAATTTTTTATTTTTTCGTTCGGATCTGTTACTGCTAAAACATTGGTAAGAAATCGTAGGTGGAATGTTTTAATTTTATACAAGGATTCTAAATTTGTTTGAGTAATGTGGTCGGAATATCTTCTACTTATCGCACGACATTTAAGAAAGATCTTATATCTACATTTCTGTAAAACATTGTTGCCAAACATGTTCCTTAACAAATTCACTCGAGCAGAAATTGATGGTTTGTATATTATTAAAGATAAGGAAACAAGACAGATAGAAACTCACAAATATAAGAAACATCACAAAAGTAAATAGTGTTATGAATAAGATTAGAAAATTTAAGTGGCGGGTCATATGATGAGAGATGGAAAAGGAAAGTGGACTAAAGAAGTATCAGAATGGTATCTAAGGGGACAAAAGAGAAATAAAGGAAAGAAAGAAAGGGGACACAGGAAGACCACGGAAACGGTGAGAGCATGGCTCACCTAAACTCTGGTGAAGAAGCACAAGAATTAGAGAAAAATGGAAGGAGCTAGAGGAGGCCTATATCAAAAGACAACCTGGCACGAATCAAAACTAAAGATTATTTATTATTTATTAATTTATATAACTAATAATTGAAACTGTCAATGAATAAAGACTATTTTTATTTTCTTTTCTTTATTATTCCTGTAATGCATGGTCTAGGTTGCCCTGAAACAAAATATTCATACCTCGACATTACAGCCGACATCAATTCTAAAATATATTCCTATAACCCTAATCGCCTACTATAAAAGGATATTATGCACCCGTATATTATACGCATAGGTCGTTCGGTTCACATAAAACGTGACTTTTTTCACAGATGATAAAACACGAGCAGCCGAATACTCTGTCGGAGAAAATTGATTTTCATACAGAACATAATTGAAAATCTTCTTATCACGCCAGGCAAGCGCATCGGCTACGAATACCTTCATAAATAAATATATACACGATGTAATTAATATTTTATACAATGGTTACATAATGAATAGGCTAATAGGCAAATGCTTAAATAATTTAAACTACGAAGGTCGGCGCGTTTAGGTCATAAAATATACGTATATAAATTAAAAGCATAACGCAAATTAAAGCATCATTTCAAATGTTTCAAATTTACTAGCGATTCTTATAAGAAGTTGCTTAGCATATAACTTAAAGTCAGGTCCTACGTGTAACACCCACGTGTTGAAGCGACTTCTCCTGAAAATTACACCTTTTCCTTGTGACTACGGCATCCGTTATAGTTTCCTCATGTCTGACTGTCTGTCCCTGCCCCTGCCAATACTCAGAACCGTAAGTCATATGTACAACTACTCAGATTCGGTTGAGACCGAGTCAAATGTATAACTACCAATCTCACTGGAAGCGTAAACTCATAGGAGTTACAGTAGTACAAATCAAGTCTGGTGCGTAAGGGATTTTCCCCAGGTTACCTTCCCCCAACACACAGTCTGTTCGCTCTACTGCGCCGTATAGTCACAAAGTCTAAATCAGGTTAAAAAAAATGGAAGTCTTATAGTGCTGTAACTTAGTATGAATATGCAAATAAATCATGCGTCACATCATCATCATCGTCACAGTGGTCAAATAAATAATAGATTTTTTTTTAAGTGGAGCGTATTTTTATAAAGGGTGAGGTGCAGGTATTAGTAAGAAAAATAATGGTTTGCCTTAAATATTTTTTTTATAAAGTTAATAATTTCGGAAAAAATCGCTTTGAAAGTTTGAAAAAAGATGTGCCTCCACCCCCTTCTTACTTTTGGACACCTACTGCCAAATAATATATGAAAAAAAAGTACCTACAGATCAATAAAGTTTTTTGAGATGAAAATAATTTGAACTTAATCGGTTGAACCGTTTTTGAGTTACATGTCGAAAACGGAACTCTACACTTATCATGGTCCGACATGCTTTTGGCTGGTTTTTTATGAAGACATTGTTTCAGTGACAAGATCTACCATAGCGGTCGTGGACTCATAATACTCTGTCACTCTTAAAAGTAATGCTTGCTAAGCCCTTGAGTTGTGAATGTCCATCCCAAACTTCCCCGTATCAAATTAAGCGTTGATGTATAACTCGCGTGATTAACCCTCGAATTTCGACGCAAAATTTCTGCGGTTTTACACGTCGCCAGAACTTTTCTTTAAGTGATAAACGCTCTCGCAAATTACCAACATTTATTCGACTCAACGGAGGCTGCCGCTAATGTGAACTGCGAGTCATGCCTCTTTGTATGTGTAAGGGCCCGGCACGCTAGCTGCGGTCACTCGACGTTTTCCTGGCGATTTTATACTAATCGACACCGTCTCCGCCACGTGGAATTTTATATTGGAACGCCGAGAAAACGCGGGAGCGTTTAGTGGGGCGAGCAGCGTAGCGTCGTGCTTACAAGAGATGTGAGCCGCGAGTCATAATATTGCATTTGTTTAATTTGTTTAATGATCTCGACCCGGTTATGTCCTTAAACTACGTCCAACAATGAGATATAGGGCACAGCGATGATCATCACGCTTGAATCTGGATTCTGGAGCAGCCCAACTGGGGAAGTACCTCCTCCTTACAGAAAACTGTAGGTATTCGTACTCCCGTGATTTCTTTCTGATTAGCCCAGGTAGATATAAATAGCAGATTCGATATTATAATATGCAGCTCATTGTGTTCACAGTGAGCATTGAGTCTCAGAATTACATGTATGATAGGTATGCACAATAAAGTATTGCTTTTAAAATTATTTTTTGGACCCGGGTACGTCCTTAAACTACGTCCAACAATGAGAGATAAGGCACAGCAATGACCATCACGCTTGAATCTGGAGCAGCCCAACTGGGAAGTACCTCCTCCTTACAGAAGACCACAGCCATAATAGCACTGCTACCTTTCAGGTATGTAGTGTTGTGTTCCTGATGGTGAGTAAGGTTCCCAGAGCTCCAACTACCCTTAAAGGCCGGCAACGCGCTTACGCTTGTGATTCCCTTGGTGTTACGGGTGCCCATGGGCGACGGTAATTGCTTACCACCTGGCAATCCGTCTGCTCGTTTGTCATAAAAAAATATGCAAGCCGTATGCCCAATATGAATCAAGCCTTATAATTTGTGAAACCATGGCTGTAGGTACTGCATACTACATTGTGTATACGCTCGGTGCACTCACAATGGGCTTCAAATTATGAATTGCTCGGAATTTAATCGGTTTGTTGCCTGATAGCGGCATAATAAATTGAATTAATCCCGTCCAATTATGATTATTGCTTTTATATAAAGACAGATTTGATTTGCTACGCAATCCGTAAATATTCATGCATATAGTGTCCAGTGTTTCATAGTAACCAGGTCGTATTTCATTTAGATAAATCCAGTCGTAAATTCATTCTATGCGTCATTACTTTGGTAAATGACCAACGTATTGACTATGGTATAAACATATTTAAAGCATAATATTACGTAAATTATTTGAAACTTTTAAGAGAAGATTCCAAATTAAAAACCAAAACAAAAGTTTTTTTTTATTATTAAATAAATAAATAAAATAAAATAAATATTTCGGGACATTCTTACACAAATCGACCTAGTCCCACGGTAAGCTCAATAAGGCTTGTGTTGCAGGTATTAGGCGACGATATATAATATATATAATAAATAGATACATATAAATATTTAAATAACTACATAGAAAACACCCATGACTCAGGAACAAATATCTGTGCTCATCACACAAATAAATGCCCTGACTGGAAATCGAACCAAGGACCTTCGGCTTCATAGGCAGGGTCACTACCCACTAGGCCAGACCGGTCGTCAAATACGTATTACGTATATTGAATTAATATTATCTTAACCGACAACCAATATGAACTCGTAAACGACTGCACTGAACACACATTCACACATTAGTAACACGTGAAAAAAAATACTGTACAATTTAAAACAATTAATATTATCCTCATAAGGCACACGAGCCTACTTGTAGTACAAATTGCAATAATGAAATTTGAATTTTGTACAATTGGAACAGAGTTGAATTTAATTGTTAATGTTTCCTTCGACTTTCATACAAAAGAGATTATATTTTATTTCATACGCTATACAGAACAAATTCTCGTAGGATTTTACTTGTAGTGTTTTTTTTTAATGTACGAGTACAGGTGTCATGAATTAAAACTTTACTATATTATGAAAACACTTCACAAAAAAACGTCGCTTTTAGTGCCTATTTCTGAATCTCCAAGCTACTCTATCTTTCTCTAAAAAAAGTTCAATAGGTATATTCTGAAGTTAAATTCAGTACAAAAAGTTTTATCATACATTTTTCTGCAGATTGCAGCGACATATTTCCAAGCGTCATAAAGACATGCACTTAAAATATAGCTGCAAATTTTAATCCATTCTGAATCTAGCAGGAACTAATAAATCAAGTAGAACTTAATCTTCAGTGGAATATTCGTGGTTTGAGTCATTTCAATCGTTTGTGAAGCGGTAGCGAGTTATTGCTTCTAGTCCTAGGAGCCTTTATATAGAACAAAATGAAATACATATTATTTTAAACCAAATAAAAAAAAAGAAATACGTTCTCATTAAGTGTTCGGGGAATTTAGATACGATTTAGAAATGTCCAAAAGGCGGGCTTTAAAATTAGGAGTAAACTTTATTGGATATTTTAACGCAGTATTGTTACCACGTAATAAACTCAAATATAATTTTAAATATGAAATTCATTAATGTGACTAGTACCACCGGTGCCTTATGTCAGATTCGAACAGACGTGTTCAATCAGCTCTCTTACGTGTATAACATCTACTTATATTTTAATATACTCGTATAACACGTTCGCTGCCACACCCTCCAAAAATGTATGGAAATGAACGCACATGTGCGTCGGTGGCAGTGAATGCGATAAACCATTGATAATGTTAAAATTTTAAAATTTGACCTCCTAGTTCATGTCACCGATGTGTTCTTCAGTTTAGTATTATGTTAGTATTACTTTTACATCTTTCGACGTACTGATATTTTAGAATAAACGGGAAACATCCGCAAATGTTATATATGCGCATATGTTTTGACATCAAATGCGAATCATACTTGCGAATAATTTGGAATTTGACTATTACTATTATTAAATAGTAATAGTCAAATTCCAAATAGTCAAATTATTAAATAGTAATAGTCAAATTCCAAATAGTCAAATTATTAAATAGTAATAGTCAAATTCCAAATGACACAATACAACGCGCTGGTAGTGTAATAAATAAATGGTCGGGTTTTTATCATTTATCACAATATCTGTCACGCTCTAACAAGTATGTGAGTGCGAAAGTGACGGATAGCACGATAGATGATAAAATGTTAACCATGCTAACCATTCTGGACATGTCGCGCGGTTTATCACTTGCCGCACTACGCAATTCGTTGATTACAGAAATATTCGCATTGTAGTGGAAACCGGCTACACATAGATAACCCGCCAAGCCTAAACGGCACTCAGTTATTAATAATAAGCGATTGTATCATGCTCAATAAGAATAATCAAGATTTTTAAAATCATATTATTGCTCAAGCTCAAGTTATAATGGTTTTTCAAAAGATAACTCGCTCAACACAACCAGGCTTCCGATCCATGCTGGGATTAGTTTTCTCCGTTTCCAATAGAACAAAAGAATATCTTAAAGCGATGTTAGTCATCTGGCTTTATGAAAACGTTCTCCAAATCCTCGTGCTCGTATTTCATACCAAACCTTTATCACGTTTTGTCTTTGTGTTTTTCATTCTCGCTATTTATTTTATGAAACTGTGTCTAACTTTCTTTGTGTATAATTCTATTTTAATTTTCGTTCTTAAAGTAGAGGAAGGTAGGGAGGATTAGTACAGCAGGGTCAGGTTAAAAGTATTCGCGCAGTGACCAGTTTTTTACAAAATGGGCATAAAGATGATAGAGCGCTTAGCGCTCACGGACTATGCGTGTTTTTCATAATCGTTTTTTTTTTTATGTACATGGAACAATTTTAAATGAATCGACTTAGTCATACAGTGAGTTTAAAAACTCTTATTTTGTAGGTGCAACATAGTGATATATATACAATAAATAAAACGTTTCCCAGGAACGAAAAAAAACACACCAATGAAGTTCTTGCCCCAAAGATCTGAACCATCTCCTGCTTGAGCTGACAAGGCCGTTGTTCCATTGAACAACATAAAGAAAGTATTTAAGTTATAACTGTCATAATTACTTAAGGTATTAGGTATCCTTTGTTTTTTTTTTTTCAATATAACATTAAAACAATAAATTTATGACATGCCTGATTAAAGCAGTCTGAACTCTTTGACTCGCGTTCACTTTGGATTTTTGTTGGAATCAAATAATATTAACTTATCACTCATCAGCCAGCGTAGGTAAGTATGTCTTAATAAAACACGTCAAATGTGAAGATTTACCCAAATTCCCTTCGTAAATAAATAATCTCATTTTCCTTAATTATTCCGGATTTAAAAAACCCGTTTTTTATACTTTTTTTATACAACAATGGTGGCAAACAAGCATACCGCCCGCCTGATGGTAAGCAGTTACCGTATCCTATGGACGCCTGCAACTCCGGAGAATTCACATGCACGTTGCCTACTCTTTAAGAACCTATACTCATCTTTTTTGAAGAACCTCTTATTGTAGTCCCTAGGGAAAACCTCGGCAGGGAGTTCATTCCACAGCCGGAGCGTTCGCGGGAGAAAATTCCTTTTTAACCTCCTAGTGTGCGACCCTTTAGGCTCCAGGGTGTGAGGATGAATGCACTACCGACGTCGAGCGATGCGGTGGTAGAAAGCGGCCGTGGGCATCATGTCAAACAGTTCTATCAAGCATTCAAGAGCAAATTGATACCCACTTGATCCAATTTCCCCAAGAACTTCTCGCATTGACAAAATTTTCACAACTGCGTTGAATGGATAGTAATTATAGAACTAGTTATATCTCTTCACAAGAAGTAGGATATGGAGCCCTAAGTTTCCGTTAACAAAGCAGATTGGTGTTCGTTCGTTTGCCGACATGCAGATGCCCGGTATTTATGATAAGTTGATAACTCTCGCGGTTCCATGCAAACAGAAAGTTCAGAACTAGGCTAACCCTTCGGGATAACTCGTCTGAGCGGAAATACCAACAATTTGATGTATGGAATTAAACAGTTTTGATTTAGTTGAAAACTTTGACGTATTCTTTTTTGTTAGGTATTTCGGACTGAAATTAATCACCTATAATTTGCCTGGAGATTGTATCTAATGGAAGTATATGAAGCAGAGTACGAGCAGTGGGTATATTAATGTAAATATACTAATACTAGCTGTGCCCCGCAGTGTTACCTCGGTTTATTAGGGAAAAACGTAGCCTGTGTGTTAATCCAGGGTGTCAGCTAACTGCATACATTTTTTTTAAATCACGTCAGTCGTTTAGACGCGAAGAAGTAACAGAATACACACTCACACCCTCATAATATTAGAGTATTTATTATAAAATTTATAAGACATGTACCTGTACACCATAAAAATCTAGACCGCAAGCATATGTCGAATTATTGGAACACCAGCCTATTATAATTTTGAATTATTCTTTTGTCTGTTTCGACTGAAGACAAACAATTTACGTAGATAATTGTTTTCTAAGTGACGTCGTAAGCCCTTTCAATTTGCACGAAAAATAGGCCTTATTAGGATTGGGTTGATTTTCGGAGAAAAGTCAGATTCCATACAATCTCAAATTGGCAGGTATTGTTGTTTTCTTTATCGATATTGTACTCGTAACCGCAAGTTTTATCTAACCTGCATTTTTATGGCCTCGATCATCACTTTGATTGAGAGTAAATTTAACAAAAGTCTGTTACATATAGGTATCTTGTGCTTGGTATAATAATAAATAAATAAATATTTCGGGACAATCTTACACAAATCGACCTAGCCCTACGATAAGCTCAGTAAGGCTTGTGTTGTAGGTACTAGACGACGATATATATAATAGATAGATACATATAAATACTTAAATACATAGAAAACACCCATGACTCAGGAACAAATATCTGTGCTCATCACACAAATAAATGCCCCGACTGTCGAACCCAGGACCATCGGCTTCAGAGGCAGGGTCACTACCCACTAGGCCAGACCGGTCGTCAAAATGAAAGTATATTTGACTACAAAATGAATTGGAAGGACTTTTTTCCCAAATTTCATATTTTAACTCCGAAAAGTCTGCTTCTAATTAAAAGTTCTATTTCATATTTCCTTATCCATATCTCTATTTCAGCTAAAGGCTTAAAGTATGGTATATCAAAAGCCAAAGCTATGTACAGTTTTTTGTGATCACCGTTACGCTTGACAAGGGATGTTCACATTTGTTGACATCACAGTGTGGCCAATTAATGAAGGGAAACATACAAAAACAGTCGGGAACATGTTGTGTTTTTGCAGTGCCTTCATAAAGGGAGGTGTCCTATTTCCTTACACCAGATGTATGCAATGTTATTAATAGTAGGATTACAAAGTAGTCACCATTGAGAGCTACTTTAACTTTAAAAAAATGCTAGAAGCATGTACTTTTATGTTTGGATCCCATGTTAGTCTATTTTAAAGAAGTACATTTATTTCCACTAAGGAAACGGTAAATATAAAATTTATTACCTCAGGTCCACGCTCAAGACTTTGTTTAGAATAATACAAACATCTATACCCAAACGTAAACGAAGGATCCACGAGATAACGATAAAGCGGTGTACGTAACTATGTTTGAATAGGAAGCGTTGATTTCGTCTCAGCTTTGCCTCACAGATGAGGATTTGGGCAAATAAATGGATACAAATGGAACTGTAGATGCCGACGGCTGTGTGACCGGAATACCGGCTTCGGAACTAACTTCCACGCGTATAGGTAATTACTCTGTCTATATACACCGAGTAATTCCCTGGCTATATAGTCAGGTAGTTTCTCAATTACAACAAAGGAATTGCGTATGGTACTTTTTTATTACCTTAATACTCCAACACGGAATTATTGTATTTTCTTTTATTGTTACTGATTATTTTTTGAGCATAACTTTTACAACTACATTATAAAATAAAATGTAAAACTTGTATTTTAACAAAATTATTTTATTGGGAAGACGTACGGATAGAAAACAAAAGACCTAAGAAATTAACGAACATTAAAAAAGCTGACAAAATAAAACCTCCACCATATTGTAACTGTATGATTAATCTTAGATCTGTTCCATAGATTTTGCTATCCATTTGACACAGAATACTTTCCATTAATTACAGCGCGTTATTCATAATGCTCAATAATCGACTGCCAATACACTCACTGTTTAGGGAGCCAAAACTTTCTGTAATATTTGAAGAATATACCTGCAATGGAATAGGATTCCTTGCAGTTATCTAACAATCTCCTACTTTACTTGGCTACTTAGTCATATATTTGAACTCCCTTAAAAGTTTCATATTTTCAACGTTTTGTATTGTAAGCATAAATATTTCAAAGTACGCATTAATCAACCTTAGACACACTATTACCGAAATAAGTAACTTAAACAGTGAAAATGGAAATGATGAGGCTTAGTAAAATTGTTACATACTTTTTTAGGTCGCAAAAGGATAAACTGTTCTAATGGCCGTGGGTCCAGCCTTTTCCCTGTCTCTTGGGTTTTTAGGGAGCTCTGTACAGTACTCGTAATGCATTGTAATGCTGACCTTACAATTTGCAAATGGACAGTCTTTTCGATTTGAGGTCTCATTGACGTTGTTAGGTGTACTCCTCAATTAAGCTTCTCTGACCAGGGAACTGATGTGGTTGTCAATGAAAAAACTTCAGGATCGTACAAACTTCTTTTAACCCTTTAGCGCCCAAAAGTCACTGTGGTTGTGCGTTCAAGCCTCATCGCGGTTCGATTGTCCTAATGATTCTTGTTAAGAAAAAAATACAAAAAGACTATGTTGTTGGGTGGTCATTTTTGCATTGAAATTTTAAAGTTGCCCTATAAAGGGTTAATTATAATAAAACTAGCACATACGTAGCTAGGAAAAAATATCTACGCAAATATGTGTCGCCGCGGTGGCGTTAGGGTGCAGTCTGCATGTATGGCGGTACACGGTGCGGGGAGCCGCGACGTGTGTGTGACGTCATGTGTCGTCAACCGGTCTTCGTGCGAGTTCTGTTGTTGCACCAACAGACGTCAAGAAAATGAGGAGATAAAAGTGTTGGTAATCTAGACTAACTATAGTATATATAATCATCTCATCTCCTATTAAACAGACCGTTCTGTTGGATACAGTATAATTCTCTTGAAAATATAACAATTATATCCATTTATTTATATTTCTTCACTTATCAATATAGTATTTGTTTAAAAGCAGGTTAAGTAAGTCAGTAACTTTGAATGTCATCAATAATTAACAAAACAACTTGTGATCCCAGAAATAATATTACATACCTACACTTGGAATTTTTGCCATTTTTCATCGAAGATAATTGTTCCCAATATGTTTGATGATTCCTGTCAAATTTATACATTATTTCCTGATACTTCAATACCGTTTACTGTAATGCAATACTTACTTACAATACAATACAAACATACTTATTGGCACAAAGTTATTCAAATCATATAATATTCGCTTTAAATAGCTGTTCTTCAAAGTGATTTACACTCAGTGAAACAATACACTGAGTGAAATATCCGTCCCACAAACCAAAAATTGTTGGAACACTCTGAATAATCAAAATCAGAGAGTAAATAGTTTCCTTTCCTTGAACCAGCTTACAGAGAACCATAGTTCTCATCAAATCATAATGTGACAACGAAAATGATATAAAACTAAATCTAACTTGAAAAAAAAAAGACCTAGCTCTAGTTTGGAGCCCGACGGAAAGGTACCTAGTATAATGTAAGTATTCATTAATTTTAAGAAGCCATTACCATGATTTTAAAATCGATACTTAACAAGAGTTTTTGTTCTAGTTTTTATCTGACACCACATTTCTATTCAATACACAGGTATACTTACATCTATCTATACATCTAATAGTAATACAAGACATTGTTCAACAATTCCAATACATATCGTAAAATACTTAAGTGACCTAAGCTTCAGATAAAATTCTAGTTGCGCATTTTATTCCTCCACAGAGATTCTTGTTTCGCTGAAAATGCGACATAGTTGCATTGCCCGCCTTATCCGGGCTCAAGAGTAATAGTCGGACGTGAGAGCGTGCTTATAGCTTTTCTAGGACAACAATAATGACCCTTATATCTCGTCAAAGCATTTGTCCTTACCCAATGAATAGTCCTCGAAAATTGAGGCGATATCTGGAGATCAGCAATTGCACACTAATCAAAAATTGTATGTATGATGGTATTATGGCAGGTGAAATTCACTACGTATACCTACTACTTTACCATGGCCTAACGTGACAGCGGGTTGATAGTGTCTTTATGCATATAATATTATGAATATAATGATACAGGTACCTAATCACAAAATCACTTACTTTTGTAATAAAATAAAATAATGTTTACGCCAGATCTTGACTCGTGTTGCTAAGGGGCCCAATGCTAAAGAAAGCAAGATGATAATTACCGTGTGCAATAAAAATAATAACATACATCATACATTACAGCCGTATGCAGTCCACTGCTGGACATACGCCTCCCACAAATATGACTTGTATCATCTTGGGGGTAGTTGCCATAGTCGCCACGCTTGAAAAATAACAAGAATAAATTTAATCCAGACACGTAAAACAATAAATAAAAACTTATAAAGTTTAGTGATGACGATGAGAGACCATCTACTTTTGTTTTCGACATGCATGTCTTAGTAATACCTAACTAGTAACTGATTTTAAATTCTCTTCATAAAAGCATGAAACTACACGGATAAGAAGTTTATTATCCACGTAGAAAATATTCGTAAAGAAACCCGTTTGCCAAAGTCGCACCTAAAACTTTCCGGTGCCAATTTACAATTTTCTGATTTGAAACTGGCTCCCGGGTTATTTGGAATTGGCACCGTATATAGTTTAAGGTTTTGATTTCTCGTGAGCGCTGGAGTATTTACCTGGAGACTTGTGATTCTGAATTGTAAGTCTCTGGTCGTTTGAAATAAAACTTATACCTTGTACCTACTGGTGTAAAACTAGAATGGGTATGCAGGGATATATTGAGTTGATTATGTGATAATTATCCCCGCTGTATTAAAAATACTAGAACTGTTCTTTAACAATACAGATCAAGTTAAAGTCAAGGAAATAAATATCAAAAACACCTAATAAAAAGTAAAAATACAGAATGTCAAGCAAAAGCAGTAAGGTAAGAAAGGAGAGAAAAATTATACGACATTTAGCTTATAATTTCAACAAAAATGTATGTACGATTACAAAAATAGCGCTATGGCGATGACAAATGACGTGTAGCTTTCGTGGTAAAGAAATAAAAGGCGGAGGAAAATCATAACATATGTGGAGGGTGTAAAATATTGTATTAAATATTATTGTTGCTTTATCAACTGTTAATCGTAAATATTCATACCTTACAAACCAAGATCTATATTAGCTACGGCTTAGTTACGACTCCTAATGTTTAAAATTTATAAATTACAGGATAAACTAAAGATGATGTCAATATTATGAAACTATTGACAACGTTTTACGCAGTAGCAATGTATTATCAACATAAGTATGATTAGGTATGAAAGAGACAGACACAGAATCAGTTAGAAAGGCTAAATGAACATAAAAATAAATCGCAATGAGCAGATGCTTGTTTGATTTTTCTTTAATGATTGATCCAAGTAGTTTTCGCTAGGTCAAACGAGGATGCAATTCCTTTGTTTGATTTTCAACCTCTACTACTCCAACTTTATTTTTAAATCTTTCAAAGATGGCCCCAAACACCGTCTCATGAAACTTAAGTTTTGTTTAAGAGTTACAGATTTCACAAGTGTTTTTACATTTGGAAAGTAGGTAGTTATATAAAACCTAAATTAATCAAGCTGTGAGATATTTTCTGCTATTTACATTTAGCGAGAAGAAAAAGACTAGATTACTTACATCGCCCACGAGAATCCGCAATAAATCATCCGGATATTGGCTGTCCACCGAGCTAGTGACGCGAGGCACGCAAGGTTCAATACTAGGTCACATTCTTCTAGTGTTCAGAGAAACACAAAGAATTACCCAAATATGACAATTGTTATTTCTTAATAAAAACATTATCTAGCACTCCGATATTGTTATTTTTTTTTTATAACAGGCTTTATCAATGTAAAGCCATTCAGAGACCTGAGTGCAAGTTTATAACGCAACTTTACGTCACGAACGCGTTTGCGTTTCCCATATAAATAACATTATCGCTAGGGTCCGCAATTTTGATTTTCTGTTGATAACCCGAGTATATATTTGATTGCAAGAATACAAGTATTATTTGATTAAAAATAAATTAATCTCACTGACTCTTTGAATACCGACCGAATTATCGATACATCGATAAACGTTAGTGTTCTCTCCCTTAGACTTTTCCAAAACCGCACGCAAAATTCCGGCCCCTAATTATCACTTACGCGTTCGTAAACTTTTTTTACGTCAAAAGAAACGTACACTAGAACCTCAGTAATAACACCAAAAAAAAAAAAACAAGAAATTCTATCTGTAGCACCAATATTTTACCATATCATTTAACTACAAATGGTTGCAATTGCATTCATGTTACACCTAATCTTAAGGTATAAAAAAGTATATAATAAACATGGTATGACATTTATTATATAATTGATACACTATGTATGCTTATTGAGATACATTATTTCAAGGTGTATGTTCCGTAAAGTGTTAACTCCAAGTTAGTTCTACTATGTGACATTGCATCTTATTTATGATATGTAAATGTCTGTGAAGTGAAATATTGTCTGCTATTTGTATGTAAAAAATATGTATTATGACAAATGTCTATAAAATAGATTAAAAAACGTTATTTGTAGCTCTAGTGGCATGAATATCTGATATTTTTGATGTTCGGCTCATGTAACACTCTGTAAATATAACACATGTAGATTGTAATTTTGTGTCAAATAACAGAGAGGTTGCACGTTGCAAATATAATAGTTGTCTCTAGAACTACTAGCGGAACTCATAAACAGTAATGTATCCTGGCATTGCTAGAGCGTGCTTCGTCCGCAATTCTAGTCGAGCTCTGAGGTTCTAGTGTAAGTGTCTTGACACAAAAAACGTTTACGAACGCGTAAGTGATAATGTCATTTATATGGGAACCGCAAACGCGTTCGTGACGTAAAGTTACGTTAAAAACTTACAGTCAGCCCTCTGAGTGGAGCTGTAATCTATTGCGATATTAGATAGATTGCCGAGCTGGCGTAATCACCTGCGTGTAATTACCAAATATGGTGTGCCCAAAAACATCCCCTTGTTTTATCCTTGTTTATTTGCGTGATGAGCACAGTATTTGGTCCTGAGTCATGAGTGTTTTCTATGTATTTAAAGTAATTGTATATTTTATAAATAAATAAATCGTAAATAACCACGTGAACAGTTCAAATTGTGTTTGAGAATGTCCTTTGTGATAAACTAAATATCAGGCATTGAAGTTGATATTATCACGAAATTACCATGTTCGTACCGATAGACTTTTGATTAGGAAATTACGTGGCAAGCATTTTAAATGGCCAAGTCATACACTCTACACACAGGGTTAGCAAAGTATGGGTATTGATTTTTATAAATCGTACATGTCCTAGATGATACACACATAATAGCTAATAATATTTTGATTTTCTATATAAAATCAAAGTAGATATACAGTACCTGCTCCTTTAACCATTCAAGTCCAATCATTTTATGTCGGAAAAAAAATTATATATATATATATATACAATTTTACAAATTATCAGTCCACAGTTACAATCAATATAATACAAAATAAAAACATTATTGCATTAAGAAAGCCCTGTCCCTATCAGCCGCTAGTCCCGAAGTTCAATAGCATAAATAATCAGTAAACTTATGATTGCGTATTATACCATGGAGATGCTCACATGGAAGTGGAGCCAACCGAGATAATGTATGTAAACAACTCCGTCACAAGCCTACCGGTAAGTGCATCAATTTGGTTATCCCACATCCGGCCTTCTAAATCTAAAAGGTGGTGCAACTAGCACTACTAACCACATTAATCCTTTACATATATTACTTATCATCTAACTAAAGGAGACTTACAAAGTAAAATTAAAAGATCAAAATAGACTTTCTAAGAGCGCAGGTAGCCTAGCGGTATTTAAGTGTGTGCGACTTGCAATCCGGAGGTCGCAAGTGAAAACCCCGTCCCGTCGTACCAATGAGTTTTTCTTAACTTATGTACGAAATGTCATTTGATATTTACCAGTCCCTTTTCGGTGAAGGAAAACATCGTGAGGAAGGTGAAGGAAATAACCGGACTAATACCAATAAGGCCTAGTTTACCCTCTGGGTTGGAAGGTCAGATGGTAGTCGCTTTCGGTAAACTAGTGCCTACGCCAAATCCTGGGATTAGTTGCCAAGCGAACCCCAGGCTCCCATGAGCCGTGCCAAATGCTGGGACAACGCGAGGAAGATGATGACTTATATCATCTAACTAAATTCACATTTATAATACACTAGCTGTGCCCCGCGGTGTTACCCGCGGTTTATAAGGGAAAAAACGTAGCCACACTATTTTATTTGTGTTAATCCGGTGTGTCAGCTATCTCCATACCAAATTTCATTAAGATCGCTCCAGCCGTTTAGACGTGAAGAAGTAACAAACATACACACACATAAATTTTTGTTTTTATAATATTAGTGTAGATGACATTGAAGGTCAGATTAAGCGATCCGCATATCGTCATGGATAAACTTTGGGGTCAACCCCGACGCACGAAGAATTCGTAATGGGCGGCTCCGAATATATCATCTCACCCGTACGTGTGACATGTTGGATCAAATCACGTTATGGTTTATGGCGACACGATTTGCACTGAAAAGATCAGGTAATTTATATTAATCATCCTTTTTTTATCTCTGGGAAAATGCGTTTACGCATCCCCCCGGGCCTGGGGTAGGCCCATGATGGTAGTGAGGGGGTATGTGGGACTCTCCTCGCTGCTCCTCTTGCTAGCCAAGAGGAGGGGAGGAGAATACCAACTAAGGCATGATCTCCTATAAATGCCATCGGCCGCTTACAGCGTCTGCGTCACAATGCTGCCTATAGAGATGTACTGTTGTGGTCACTCTCACACGTCGACTTTGGCGTCATTATTGTTCAGGAACGTTGACGCTGACGTCAGACGTCGTGTATAACACAAAATAGGAGACCAAAGCCTAAAAACCCAGCGGCGTCGTCCGCAATGCCGTTAGGGGAGTGCCATAGGATCACGATCGTGCTCGACGGTGACTCCCTGGATAACTACTAAGAACATTTTACAACTATTACTTAAAGCGGAATAGTTGCCATGTATATTAGTTTTGAATGAGTTTCCGATATTTTGGCACTGTTGCAAGTGCCATCCTCACGGAATACCTGAAGTAGTGCGAGATTTAATGGTGGTCAAGCCACACTCCGTAGCGATGCACCCTCTATCTGGTGTGCTTTGTTTTATTAATGTCACTACTACCGTTCACATTCTCACTTGATACTTGATCGCAAAGTGACCACGTTTAGCTTATAGCTCTTAGCTGCACCTACATCGGTGGACCTTGTTATATAAGGCATAAAGTCCACCGATGTACAGCTAAAAGTGTTGCTGTGTGTACCTAGCGTTAAATCCATTTAACTTTTAATGCATACATACAGCCTATCATTCTAATTTTACACATTTATATGGTAAGTCTACAATCCGTTGCGGGAATTAACATCTGTAATAGGAAAATAAGCCACACACCCACTTCTAAGCAGCTAACCTAAGGCCTTGTTTCCTAGGATAGCATATAAGCATAAAGCGGCCGTCTCCATAGGTACTGTGTATGTATAGTCAACCAACTTAATTTATAGGCCACTTCGTTCCTCGTCAAAGTGAAAACCTATATGAAAGACGCAAAAGATCTGTTATTCACGTCACTGTGACAAGGTTCGAAGTAGCCTATAAATCAAATTGTTGACTATACTTACTTCAAATAGTTTCAACCAGAGTTTTACCGTATAACCAGAGGAATATACTGTGTGGAAGTCTAATACGGGCGAAGAATTAAACCAGACATAGGATTTACCAGTATAATCATTAACCAAAAGGTTTTTCTTTAATTATACCTATTATACACATGTAATTAATTTATTTAAAATTTCTGAGCTGTAATGTACCGCGAACATTACACGATATAAGCTCTTGAAACTAACTGTCAACGAGTGTTTAACTCGACTGTGTTGCATTACATTGCGGGCCGAATTTTTTTATATGGATACAATTTTAATTGCACTTCTAAGTAAAAGTTATCTAAATATATTTTATATGTCCTATTCTACCCTCAGTTAAGAGATTCGCCCGTATAAGACTTCCACACTGTATAGTTGTATATTCGGGGTCAATAGAAGACAAAAAAAAATGTAGATTACGCACATTGCAAAAACAACCCTGGTTTTATTATCGTTGTAGGTATACACATACATTTGTTACTTACATTCTTGTTTAGTTAAAATATGCGATAATTAACTATGTATATTCAATGAAAACGAATTTATGTAATACTAGCTCGCGATGTAGCCCGCGATTTATAAGGGAAAAACGTAGCTATGTGTTAATCCAGGATGTCAGCTAACTCCATACCAAATCTTATTAAAATTGCCGTACAGCCGTGAAGAAGTAACAAACATACACCCAACAAACCCACAAACTTTTGCCTCTATTAGTGTAGATGTTTTAGAAATTCTGTTGTCAGTCCGCTATATTTGTTTAACTTATTTCTGTTTTCTATTGAACCTAAATATACGCTATTTAACTATGGTTGGTTGATCTGGTTTTATTATTTATTTCTCTCGATACATTATTAGAATATTGTTTTGTCGCTTTTGGCGTTGAAACGCTCGGCCCTTGGGGTCCCGACGTCCAGCATTTTTTCGGGGCACTGTCTAAAAGGCTGGCGGATGCGTCCGGGGACCGTAGAGCTGGCAGCTTTCCCGCGCAGCGAATTGGTATTGCAATTTAGCGGGGAAATGCTGCCAGCATCTATGGTACCATGCCACGCACGAGGCGAATTATTGTTTTAGTTTAGTTAAATTGGTTGTATTTTGATTTTTATTAATACAGTGTGTAAATCTTATACGGGTGAATCTCTTAATGGAGGGTAGAATAAGATATAAGAAATATATTTAGATAACTTTTGCTTAGAAGTACATTTAAAATTTTATCAATATAAAAAAATTCGGCCCGCAATGTAATGCAACACACTCGAGTTAAACACTCGTTGACAGTTAGTTTCAAAAGCTCATATCGCGTAATGTTCGCAGTACATTACTGCTAAGAAATTTTATAATAATTAATTACATATGTATAATAGGTATAATTAAAGAAAAACCTTTTGGTTAATGATTATACTGGTAAATCCTATGTCTGGTTTAATTCTTCGCCCGTATTAGACTTACACACAGTATAAGTTTAGTTTATAAGGTCTATTATCTTGTAATTTATATTTATTTGTAGTTCTAATAATGTATGGTGGTTTAATAAACGAGTATAAAACACAATTTCTCTCGATGTTTGCATATAATGTTTTAAACTGCTCAAGTTCTGTGTTCACAAGTTTAAGTTTTAAAACTTGCAAGAAACACGTGCTAACATAAATTACACCTTAAAAGTTCAAAATATCCCAACGCTCCATACTATATTGTTGAGTAGATTTTGATTTCATTAGAATAAACGATATTTGAAATAAGTTTCTGAGTTTATGTGCTCACTAGCTGTATACATTTTTAGCATTACGTTATTGCATAAGTTTTGGGAGAGTAACTATTTAACTTATTGATTCGGCTGGTAAAGCTTGAAAATACACGACAATATGTTAAAGTTTTTTTTTATCAATGCATGGAACTCATATGTTTATTACTAACTTATCGGTAAAGGAAAACATCGTAAGGAAACCTACTACTAATCTGACTACTTAATCCCACTAATGCCTAGTAATGGCTAGTGGGATTCGTGGGATTAAAATAGGAGTCTATAGGTTCTTAAAGTGTAGGCAACGCGTATGTGTATCCTTTGGAGTTGCAAGGGTCCATAGGCTACGGTAACTGCTTACAATCAGGCGGGCTGCCACTGTTTGCCACCGTCATGGCATAAAAAAAGTTTACCCTCTGTGTTGGAAGGTCAGAAGGCAGTCGCTTTCGTAAACCTAGTCCCTACAGTAATTCCTGGGATTTGTTTCTAAGCCGACCCCTGGTTTTCATAAGCTGTGGCAAAATGCCAAGACGACCAGATTGGCGGTTCATCTAAGCACCAACGGCCATCAGTTCTTCGAATTATCTGGCTGCTACTTACTATGTACAGATCAATAAAATCTGAATGCTAGTTCAGGATATCTTTATCAACCATAATAGATGCCAAACTATCTTCATATGAAGCATTTAACGGATTCCAAGAATAGTGGACTGTGACTAGTTTCCATACCTACCCAGCTAGAGGTCCCGGGATTGAATAACAGTACAGTCAGCAGCAGAAGTGGCTAAGCGTTTGAGGTGTTCAAAATGAGGTCAACATCTCTATTGTGAAGAGAATAAGAGCGCGTGTAGGTCATTTTGAACACTTCAAACGCTTAGCAACGTTTGCTGCTGACTGTACATGCAACTTATTTTACAAATGATAACCAAGGTACCTTTGATTGCCTTCAACAGACAGGTCGTCCTTATCAATGACAGTGTCCATCCTTATCGATCGCAGGGTGGTAAAACGAGAGAGACATGTCTCGGTAAGCTTTGTCCGATGGACAATATAGTGGTCGTGTTAATTTGGGATGGGACGTAATGGCGGTTGATTGTTAATAAACCTTTGGTGCCGTACCCTTTGTTGCCGTAGCCAGGTATATCTAGCCAATTATTTGTCTGGTATTGGTTTGGGCTTTCTATTAGGAACCCTTGTTTATATTTAGGATACATCAACTTTCATCTATGTTTATTCTTTCACCAGTAGAAGTTATTACTAGGTTAAACAAGACAAGAATCAAAACATTGTATTCCTTGTTCTCTTCTGTATAAATGTGACATTATCTATGAAAGGGGACCTTATTGTCGATGGCGCTTACGTCGTTGTTCAAGACGATACAATACAAAAGCAACGCGATTCGACGTAAGTGCCAGCGACAATAAGGTCCCTTTTCCTAGATAATGAAACAATTAATATAAATAGACATCAGCTTGTGGGAAAATAGGTTATGTTTTAGTCATCCATTAAAATTACATAATTAAACAGAAAACAGTGTCTACTCGTATATTAGATGTTATAAAGGTTCATTAAAAAAAAAATGACTAGAAGTTTTATTAATTAATTATGTCCACGGAAAGTCGTGTCATAAAATTCCGTTTTTGACCCTTTCTATTATTATTAAACTTGAATTAAAATCAGATATTTGTTAAGAAATCGGTGGTCGCATTAGTAAAAAATGTTAACTAGCCCAATCTTAGTTCGGTTCTTTCTTAAAAAAATCAATTAAAAAATATATAAACTACGTCAAGAACGGGATAATTTTATTAAACACACAAAAAGATAAACATATACAATTCAATTAAAACTAAATCTAACTTAAAAAATTAAATATTATTAAACATTTACAAATAAAAAACTGGCTCTAGCTCGGAGCCTGACGGAAGGGTGCCCAGAAGGCTGGCGGAGTTGCCACGCTGAATAGCGATGCCAATGCGCTGGGCTAGAAATGAACCAGCCCTCTGGTCACCCGTAGCGTATTTTAGACGTTTGCTCAGCTGTTTGAAAATTGCGTGTGCTCCGGGTCCCCAGGGTCCAAGGGTCTCCACCCCAAAAGGCACAAATATGTAGCTGGAATCTAAAGCTGCATATTTGCGCCTCTTGAGGCGCTCAGCTGTTTCGGCAGCTGCTCCAGACTTGAGTGAGGTTCCTGGGAGATAGGACGCCGCAAGGGTATCTACGCATGTAACATCCCATACCAAAGGCCGTCCCAGCTCCCAGGGAACAACAGTTATGCCGTCAGGCCGCTTGCCGTCATCCCTAGCCAGCCCTAAATTAAAAAAATTAAAAACCCATAATTAAAGCCATAGCCTGAATTTGAATCCAGTAACTCCAGATTTGTAAGCCGGGTCTCTTCCAACTGGGGTATAAATATACTGATATAAAAGTTACTTAATTAGCCCAATTTCAGTTGAAGTCTGTTTCACACTAAGCAAGTTTTCCCTCAAACTTTGTTGTTTTTCCTTATAAAAATATGACAGCGTACCCAAAACTTGCAAAAGGTCTACAATATAAAAAAGGCATTTTCTCGCATCCTCGAAAGGGTGGAAAGTTTGTGCGTGCCTGCATTAATGGCTAAAATACGTGTCCCATGTCCCTGTACCACGCCACAGATTGCATTTTGTTTACTACGATACAGCAGATACGTTACTTAGTTTCAAACGAAAATAACACTAGGCGACATTTTTCGGGTAAACTCTGGTACCCATTTTCTAGCCGAGTCAGAATACACCTCTAGGGCTGAGGGTATCACTCACTACTGTTCACTGCCTTAGACGGCGTTCCGCTCCACTTGCCCTCTTGCGATATTTTTTATTACACGTGCGTTTATCCGTTTGTAACTAAGTACGTAGTAGTAACATGGCTCACTACAGTTTTAATTATAGCCGATACATTACTTATTTCCATACACAAACATAAACATGTAGCTACATGGCGTAACGTGTACGAATAAGACGAAAAATATACTTATAGTACTTTTAAGGGTATTATAAAACTTAAATAGTTGCTGGTAACTGAGGCTGTATGGTTCATTCCTGAGACAGTAGTGCAAAATATCAGAAAAACAACGTTAAAAAAACTCTATACAATAAGTAAAAGTAACATAAATAAACGTGCCGGAAAGACAATTTTTTATGATAAAGGTGGCAAACGAGCAGACGGATCGCCTGATGGTAAGCAATTACCGTCGCCCATGGGCACCTGCAACACCAGGGGAGTCACAAGCCCCTTGCCGGCATTTAAGGGAGGTTGGAGCTCTGGGAACCTTACTCACCATCAGGAACACAACATTACATACCTGAAAGGTAGCAGTGCTATTATGGCTGTAGTGTTCTGTAAGGAGGAGGTACTTCCCCAGTTGGGCTTTACCAGACTCAAGCGTGATAGTACTTCGCTGTGCGCTACCTCTCATTGTTTGACGTAATTTACTCACTTATCATCCCGTTTTTGACCGGAAACCCAATCTTTATAAACAATAAAGTCAATTTTAAACTACGAGCCAAACATAAAGTTAAGTGCTTTTTTGAGTTGAGCCTGTTTTGAAGGAGAGACAACAACGGAACCCTACACTCAGCATGTCTCGACATGCACTATACCGGTTATTACAGATCATCATCATCATCATCATATCAGCCATAAGACGTCCACTGCTGAACATAGGCCTCCCCCTTGAACATCCACATGTACCGGTTGGAAGCGACCTGCATCCAGCGTCTTCTGGCGACCTAAATGAGGTCATCTGTTCATCTTGTGGGTGGACGTCCTACGCTGCGCTTGCTAGTCCATGGTCTCCACTCGAGCACGTTTCGACCCCATTGGACATCTTCTCTCCGTGCATTGAGGCCTGTCCATTGCCATTTCAGCTTGCTAACCCGATGGGCTATGTCGGTGTCGGTGTTATAGATATTCAGATGATATTTAAGAAACATTTTAAGAAGTGTCTGTCAGTAAAGTAACATATTTATTTTATACTTAGATAATTTTAACAATGGCGTATCTATTCTGATGCGATCTGTCGTATGTAATCTGCGATCTTACCCCGGTGCGTAGGACACGATGTGTACAAATCGTTACGACGTATACGATTAATGGTCATTTCTTATAGCCGCTTTATTTATTTTATTGAAAAGCAATATTTTTTTATGACATAGAAGGCAAAAGAGGCCTACCTAGTTTTCCCTCTGGGTTAGAAAATCAGAGGCTCTAGTTAGAGAGTTTCTTTTGACGTTAAAATTTTACGAACGCGTAAGTGATAATCTTATTTACCTATATTTACTGCAAACGCGTTCGTGACGTAAAGTTACGTTGAAAACTTACACTCAGGGCTCAGATGGGATTGGTGAAAATGCTGGAATAACACGAGGAAAAGATATCCATACTAATATTATAAATGCGAAAGTAACTCTGTCTGTCTGTTCACGCTTTAACCGTTGAACCAATTGGGATGAAATTTGGTGCGGAGAGAGTTTGAGCTACGAGAAAGGACATAAGATAATTTTTATCTCGCAGACATACTTTAAAGACGGGCATGGCTGGCCGACGAAGTCACGAGAATTATATACTAGTACATACATACATACATCCCAGCCGTATGCAGTCCACTGCTGGACATAGGCCTCCCACAAATATGACTTGTATCATCTTGGGGGTAGTCGCCATAGTCGCCACGCTTGGCAGGCGGGTTGGCGACCGCAGTAGCTGTAGATTGGGTTTCGACGGACGCTGCTGCCCGTCCGTAGGATGTTTCCCTTTGTCGCCTCTTACGACACCCGCGGGAGGAGATGAGGTGGTGCTATTCTAGTCAGCTGGCATCACACGGCACAATACTAGTAATTATACACTTTATAAAACTAAGAACAAATCAAATTATTTTATTATGACAATATTTTTGATTTGCTTTATTTTTAAGTAGTAATACTACTATATAAATTAAAAGTTGAAATAGATGACATATACTTAAGAAAAAACGGGATACCATCTCGAACACCGGAGATCCTCGTCGTTTTTTTCTTAAGTGTATGTTATCTATTTCAACTTTTATACATTTTATATTCGTCGCTTTCACGTCTAGTATGCGATTAGTATAGATACATATATATACGGTAAACGTTTAGACACATTTCCTGATGGTAAGCAACTACCACCGGCCATGGGACATCTGGAACACATACCATCATATAAATATACAACCTTTCTCCTTTGTCGTATCAGATTTTCTTTTGTTGCCCTGAACGAAATATTTCTATGCAATATAATGGAATTGATATTCTACAAATAATTGACATTAAACTGAACGTGCCCGAGTATCTATATCGGAACTACTCGGCAAAGTGCAGGGTGTCAGTTACCCTGTCCGTAACAGGCTATAGAAGAATTCCAAGGATACTCGATACATCTACTTACGTCGGTAGTGGTTGTGTTGGGATTCCTTGGTCTTTAATTACTGTTCTCTTGACGGCTAAAATAAATGAGAATTCTTGTTCGATATGTTTTTTGTTTTTGGGGCGAATGCTTCACTATTATGTATAAGATCGATATACAAATATTACATAAATATTTAAGAACAAACTTACACAAATCGAACTAGTTCCTTGAGTAAGTTCAAGGGTTGTAGGCAGTAGATGATGATATACATAATAGATAGATATACGCAAATACTTAAATACATATCACCCATAACCCAATATTCGTCATGAACACAAATAAATGTGTCGCTGGTCAGGATTTAAAGTTGAATCCTCCAGGTCCTTAAAATTCCCTACTCGTACCTAACTCTCTTAGGAGGTCTGGCGTGGTAACGTGGACATTTCATGGGGAACACGACTCTGGGTAGCACTGGGTAACTGTTATTAATTGAGAGAGTCCAATTGACAAAGAGCTAAGTTGATGAGTGACAAAATATGCTGACTATATTACTTTAACTTTACGGGGTTCCCCATAAAAAATGCTTTTACAAATTTTCTGAGAGTATTATTGCATGTTTCTTCCTTTCAAAGAGTTTGTTTCATTCCAGTAGGATAATCAAGTGTCTCTAAAATTGCGTACATTTGTTTTATTATGCTTTGCTTCGTATTCCTACAGATTTTTGCTTCAAATGTAACTATCGACTAAGCTACGTAAGTATGTTAATAAATCCTACATTGGCTTATGGACGCATACACCGTGTTATTTCATTAGCACGGGTCGGTGCGCGTAGCCTTCTGTCGGTTCAAAGGATTTCACTGTAAACATTTGCTTTAACTACGAGCCCTGCTGTGTGCTAATTTCTATTGGTGATGAGAGTCAGGACAAACTATTCTTCGGTACCAGTCTAAATTGGCCTAAAGCTGGCTCTTTAATTTCATATGTCAGCAGTTTCATAATTCGGCAGCTTTTGTAATTTGATGTAGAAAGTCCACGATATCGTCACACTTTATGACGTTACATACCAAAAATATTATTGTTAAAATTTAATTAAAAAAATGAGTATCAAATATCAGGTGTCTCAAAGTCACAGCGTGGAATAAAAAGAGCTACGCTCGGAGTATCTCTACGTGATAGAAATAAAACTGAGAATTGATGAGGAGACATGGTACAAACAGATATTCATATTTAGCAGTCGCTTTTCAGTACCGTGGAATGGGGTTACTTTGATCAATTTCAAAATTAATTTGGTGTTATCTCTTCAATATGTAATATAAAAAAAATAATAAAAAAATGACGATATCGGTTTTTGCTCCTCTATCGATTTCATTATTTATTTTTTTATTATTATTAACATATTACTTAAAAAAAAATTTTTAAAGAGGTGATCAACTCTAAACTGATTTTGGGGTTACTTTGATACCCCTCTTTTTTTTGATGGAATTGGATAGAAACCCCTTTAGGGAGTAAAACTTCAAAAACTTAAAAAAATCCGTTCGTAGATTTAGGATTTATAAGGGTTTTTGTGCATTTGGTACCATAAATGTAACAATTAAACTCAAAAACTAACTTTGTACTTCACAAGTTAGTAAGGTAAATAGTAGTTTGTAATACGTAGTAACTAGTATGTACTGTATTGAGAACTTTTTTTTTCGCTTAAAATCAAAACTTATCAAATGAACGACGTAGGTAAAATCCGTAGAACGTAAACTATTATAAATGGGTAAGTAAACCCTTATAGCTGTCAATGCCATACGATAAATAAAATAAAATATGTGATCAAAGACACCCCATGCCACAAATCCCAAAAAAAATAAAACGGCCGCTATTAATATGACTCGTAACAACAATTTATGTTATACACCGATAAATGCCTGATTAAATGAGTTTTATAAAATTGTTGTATTTTCTATAGAGAACATTGTACATTAGAAGTTATACAAGCTATGTGAAGTACATAAAACAAATACTTATATATTTTATTTACTTTCGCATCGATCTAAGTGTTTGGTCCCACAAACACAAATCACAAACTGGCAGTAACGTTCAATGTTATCAACCGTAAAAAAAAAACCAAGGGATGCATCCAGAAAGCGTGATATTCGAGCTTGAACTTGAAGAAAAGTTTTTATCAAAGTAACCCCATTCCACGGTAAAGGATAACATCGTGTGGAAACCGGACTAATTCTAATAAGGCCTAGTTTACCCTCGGGGTTGGAAGGTCAAATGGCAATCGTTTTCGTAAAACTAGTGTCTACGCCAAATCCAGGGATTAGTTGCCAAGCGGACCCCCGGTTCTCATGAGCCGTGTCAAAATGCCGGGACAACGCGAGAAACATACAGATACACAAAGTAACAAAAATACTAGTAACAAAAGGTTGCGTGGACATACAAAAAAACAAAAATACGCGTCGAATTGAGAAGCTTCGTCGGTTTAAAAGAGAGGCTGGCAGTGAGAAGTCGTAACTTTACGAAACGCGACATAGCCTGTGCTCGGTAACTTACCAGAATGGCACCCGCGGTCAGCCGCCGGACGGATCGTAAAGCCAGTTTACGGCCAGTTTCCTCAACGTCAGCATTTAAAAACATTTTTCTTTGACGACTTTGGTTAATCCAATTTTCGGAATTCGTTTCACAAGAATCAGCTCGGCTTTCGGTCCCACTGCGTCAAAGAGCCATTGTTTATATCGAAAAAAAAAGACAGATAGCGCTTTGTAACTATGTACAGTCGCTATCAGATATATCGGAGCTGTGGGGATGGTCATAAATATGTGAACATGCAATTTATCGCCTTAATAGAGTTGTTTAGATAATTGTAACCATCTCCACAGTTTAGATACATTTGACGGTGACTCTGGTACATACAAAAGTAGACCAAGGATGAGCTTTTTAAATAAATCATAAATAGTTATATTAAATAAATATATCCGGGCAATCTGACACTAATCGACCTAGTCCTACGGTAAGCTCAGTAAGGCTTGTGTTGTAGGTACTAGACGACGATATAGAATAGAATAGAATAGAATAGAATATAATTTATTCGTAGAACACAGACTATTTACAAAAAACATGCAACAAACGATAAGACATTACAGAAAGTGCCACGAAATGGCCCCATCTCAGCATAAATATATAATAGATACATATAAATACTTAAATACATAGAAAACACCCATGACTCAGGAACAAATATCTGTGCTCATCACAAATAAATGCCCTGACTGGGAATCGAACCCAGGACCATCGGCTTCATAGGGGGTCACTACCCACTAGACCAGAGCGGTAGCGGCTAGACCATATTACACCATTCTAGTTGACTATGAAACCCTATAAAACGAAATTAAATTTGGATTAATTGTGCAAGATAGCCTTCAAATTATGATTGGAAACAGCAATTGATAATGACTTATAACCAAAAGTGTTTAATACTTACGTGCTTAGGTTTTTACTTCACACTTATATATTTATGACGCTTATTCCATTACTTATTTTTATTTGAAAAATGCTTAACTGCGGACAGGATGGCCGCGAATAAATTGCGAGCCTTTCATGATGGTATTTGTCACTAGACCCTCTCATGTGAAATTGTGCTCATATTGTAGGGGCTAATCCGTGACGAGAATTCATCAGGTTCCAACATGTCCTTTATCACGAAACGCACACAATACATATATCCTCTCACAATTTTTTTGAGATGCTTAAAATCTAGCCAGCTGACAAGGGACTTTTACAATTAAACTATAGGGATTTCTACAAGTATAATGAACTTGAAGACGAATTTTGTTTAGGTTGTTGCGATAATGATTTTACCAGAGCTTCCACGAAATTTTCGCGTCGTGTATAAAGTATATGTTCATCTGTATCTGTTGCTACCGCCACACATTCGCATGAGTAGCGAGGCGAATAACGAGGCGAAACACGAGCACGCATGTGTACGCGGACGTCTCGCTATACCTCTCGCACCTCGCCTCGTGTTTTTGTATAGGCAAAGTCTCGTCGAATGTTTCAACGAATAGCGAGGCGAGTGACGAGCCAGCATGTCTAACTCCGCGTTGTAATGAGTAGTAGTAATTGGCGCGCAACAGTTTTAATTATATTTGAACTAAAAAACCGTCTACCAGTTGATAAATATGACTTGTATCATCTTGAGGGGTCGTTGCCATAGTCGCCACTCTTGGCAGGTAGATTGGAGACCGCAGTAGCTGTAGATTGGATTTTGACGAACGCTGCTGCCCATCCGTCGGTTTTTTCCCATAGTCGTCTCTTACGACACCCGCGGGAGACGATTTTTTTTAATAAGTTGTTTAGCATTAGGGCCCAAGCTCACCTGATGGTAAGCGCTTCTAGTCGGTGGACACCACACAGTACGTTGTTGTAGTAACCTACTACCCGTTGTAAGGCTTTTCTATTCTAAACTCTTGTTGATACAAATAGACGTCGTTGCCCGTTGTTTCATTAGGGTTGTCCGCATTACGACGTTAGAGTGAACGGTCGTAAAAACTGGAACTTATCAAAGACTAAGCGCGTCAACCTGCGAGTTAATGAGGCTTCTAGCCGGGATAATGCCGCTGTAACCGCTGCGAGAATATTTCCTGGGAATTTTATAGTGGGAAGATTAGATAATCTGCATGCTTGATCGTTAAGGCAGATGGGAAAATTTGACTACGCTTGCCTTCCTTCTATTGAAATGGATTTTAGATTTGAATGAATAAGTCAGTTTTATTGCATAATTTTAGGTTTATTAGAATTGGATTTACGATTCACAAGATGTACTGATGACTAGGCGTAACATTTTATAAAGATGTAGTGCCGTCTGTTTATCGTGTTTTTGGAAGTATAAATTAAGTGGGTACTATCGGAAACCCATTATTTTTTAATGCAGACATCTTACCTTAAGATGTCTTACCTACTCTTAATCTCGGGTTAAAATCCCAGCTACCCATTACTACTGGCTTTCTTAAAATTAATGTGCGGCATATCATTTGATATTTTCCAGTCGCTTAGAATAACGTTTATTTACGCCCCAAATTAAATTTAACGATAGCTAACATTGAGCGACGGTTCCCAAAGGACGCAGAGGACTGATGGGCATTCGATAATCGTTTTATTTTTGATATTTGTACGACGGAAAACCATAATTTGCCAAATTTAATAAAAGATCAATAA
The DNA here is from genome assembly GCA_022674325.2 of Grapholita molesta. Taxonomy (NCBI): domain Eukaryota; kingdom Metazoa; phylum Arthropoda; class Insecta; order Lepidoptera; family Tortricidae; genus Grapholita; species Grapholita molesta. Next base: position 3,669,915 of record CP053127.2, read on the forward strand.
ATTATGAATCCTGTCATTGAGTGAATATAAAATTTTGGTACATTTATATTCACTAGGGTAGGAGTATTATTAGTTATGGCATGCTTATAAATCTAATGGTATGCTTATTATTTTACTTTACTCTGCGTCACTTTGAATAATCATTAGCCCCGGGTTAACGTAAGTTTGATATATTTAAGCATGTTACGTGAGACTAAAATTACTTTTAGGTACATTTACGATAAAATATATCTGTACAGCTAAAGTGATAAATATATACACATAGTGCGGCCGAGCTTAACAGTTGACGCCCGTTTCTGTTTTTTTTTTTTTTATTGTAGAATATTTATTGAAACACTCCTTATTAGAATACAAGAAATGTAATTTAAAAATAAAACTATAGTTAAAAACTAAATTATTCGGGTTAAACTGTTTAAAAATTTATCTGAGGTCTGTTTAGTTTCATTTATATGAGAGTTTGAAATGCGTGGATCTAGCGCTTATGTATATTTTATGTTACTTAATTAATACTTACATATGACTCCGAACAATTTTAGAACAGCACTACTTACCCTCACAATTTCGCACTCGGTAAACTCATGCATCACTCCCGAAGCTAGTTGCCTAACTGAATAGTCCGCCACCTCATTATAAAATAACTTTGGCTTAAGGTTGGTAATACAAAAATACATAACCAAGCTCATTATTATAATTTTCACTGTCAGCAAAAGTTACCAAACTTATAGACTGTAAGAGACATATTGATTAATATTAGGATATTAATCCGAAGAAATTTATAATGAGTATCATAATTAAAGTCTCTTGACAGTTGCTAAGTGTCTTACGCAAATTAATCGACAAGTTATCAAGGAACTGCTAAGAAAGAGACGAATGTATAAAATAGCCCGAATTTAAAATAAATTTGTTATGGCACAAAAACAGTAGGTAATTGAAATGAAAACAAAGTTATGATGCATCGGACACCGGTCACTGAATACAACATAGTATAAAGCGGGTTTAAGGCAAATTAACTTGATAATAATGTTGGAATCAAAGCCGTTACAAAAAACTGTTTAACTCACACAGCTATTTCCATATTCATTTATTGTTTTACTTCCCACGAAAACATCAATAACATTCGCTGTTTAAACACCTACTTATCTCCAACCACTTAAATAAGAATAGCCTCCTTATAAAACAACAATAACACAATACGACACCAGAATATTTTCTGGCGTAAAATATCAAAACAATCTAATAAAATTTACTCGACGGATATAAATGTTAGCGTGCGAAACGAAGATGGAGGGGAATGATGGAACGAGCACCATTTGCGTTGCTCGCATCAAAAGTATTTCCACTGATCTTGTTTACATTGATCTATCTATGGTATAGGCATATAATATTATGCTAGGGATTGAGGTTAGGAAAAGAAGCCTGAAAGTATCTCAGTTGTACAACATACTGTCTTTGTTTTACAAAAAATAATAAAAGATAAGTAAGTACTGATTTTGCGCCATCATGACTGTGCGCATCAGAAATTATGTCATTTGCAGTAGAACTAACTAACCGATATAGCCCTCCGGATCGCTAACCTTAAGTGGTAGTGGAACCGATGGCCGTTGGGGCGTAATGGTTCTCGGGTGGTGATCAAGTACCGGCGCAAAGTGGGCAGACTCCCACTAGATGGACAGACGACATGGTAAAGATCGCAGGAATCCATTGGATGCGGATGGAGCAAAACCGGTACTGGGGGTGGCTTTGGGAAGGCCTAAGTCCAGCAGTGGATGTCCTTTGGCTGATATGATGATGGCAAGTCTGAGATGGAAACTCATAATTGTTTAAAGCAAGAAAGCCATACGTCACAGGTCACAGTACACTTATCACCATTATAAATAAATAAATAAATATTTCGGGACAATCTTACACAAATCGACCTAGTCCTACGGTAAGCTCAGTAAGGCTTGTGTTGTAGGTACTAGACGACGATATATATAATAGATAGATATATACAAATACTTAAATATATAGAAAACACCCATGACTCAGGAACAAATATCTGTGTTCATCACACAAATAAATGCCCTGACTGGGAATCGAACACAGGACCATCGGCTTCATAGGCAGGGTCACTACCCACTAGGCCAGACCGGTCGACATTTATACAATACATATTGATGTAGTCTTAGGTTGTGTATCTCATTCAACTATACCGCTTTAATAAGTAACATCTGCATTGTCACGTATTTGACAATCTATACGAGTAGCAATGTACTCTGATCTAAGAGTTTAACTTACAAAATTCCAAAACATACTTCCTCTCATCAGCAGAAAGTTCTTACCAGAAACTAGACAAATTACGTGCAATTTGCGAAACTATTCCAGACGACAGGAACTTTCGGTCATTTGATATTTCTGCATGCGATTTAATGACCGCTCGGACGTTGTGGCGAACTTTGGTCAATAATTTAAATTGTAACACGATGTTGCGACTAGCTATGTACTCGTACATTAATCAACTTGAAGGTATTTTTAGCAAATCACCTACAAAATAGCGGTTAACAGCTAGAGCAGTAAATATTGTTATGGCACAAAATTTTCGTGAGACTGGCATTAAAAAAATATTTAGGTAACGCATACTTCGGACATTCGATTAAGGAACTTGATGAAGAATATGATTTTTTCGACCACAGAAGACGAATACAATGCTTATGACATATTTTTTATAGAATATTATGTAACTTGAAAATGTACTACTAGGGCAGAAAAGTCAATACTTATGTAAAGTAACAGTTTGACTTAACGAACTAATTATGATCCCAATTTACATAATTGTGGAGGAACGATGATGTGCAATATGCGAGCACCACAACGTTTTTAAGTATGTTATTACCGGCGGGAACCTGTAATTGGCTCTCTGCTATTATATAATAAGTCCACTGTATGATTTATTGCTGTTGGTTCTCCTAATAAATAATAATTACGGGCCAAATAAACTTTCTCAAGCTGTCAATTATACTGCTGTATAGAGTATATCCCATATTGATAAATAATGTGTATATATACCAAAAAACTAATAAAAATAGCGAATACGACGACACAACAATGTTTTGACGACAGGTGGGTAGTGACTTTGACTATGAAGCCGGCATTTATTTGTGTGACGAGCACAGAATTCTTCCTGATTCATGAGCGGTTTCTCTGTTTTTAAGTATTTGTATATTATATATATCGTTACCCTACTTACAACACAAGCTATCTTAAGCTTCCGTGGGGCTGGATTAATTTGTTTAAGGATGTCCTTTATACATGACGAAAGACCGACGAGGTATATTGACTAGCACTGTACCTGGCTCTTTATCTACTATGGATAGTAAAAAATAAGCAATCTCCTAATACAATGTTACCACAATGTTCTAACAAGAAGATCGTCTGGAGCCATTCGGGATAGTAAAATTTATGACTTTAGCACCATATGAAAATTTTTATGGTTACAAGAAAATTGGTCATTCAAGAATCTCATTTTCATAATCTATTATCTGCCCTTTGTCAAATTACGAAGTACGGTACTTAAATATTTATACCAATCATCGTGATGTTATTAGAAATTCGTTCTACTTTTAGCTGTAATTTGATATTTTCTTTGAAGTAGAGATGATTTTCTTTAAATAAGATATTACTTAAAAAATAGTTTTTATTAAAATGCTATGTGAATAGGACTTGAAAGAGACACAACAATCCTAATCAGACCAGCTTCGTGTATATTCTATAGAGTATAACATAACATCTTTGTTGATAACCTGGACCCGGGTATGTCCTTAAACTACGTCCGACAATGAGAGGTAGGGCACAGCGAAGTACCATCACGCTCGAGTCTGGAGAAGCCCAACTGGGGAAGTACCTCCTCCTTACAGAAGACCACAGCCATAGTAGCACTGCTACCTTTCAGGTATGTAGTGTTGTGTTCCTGATGGTGAGTAAGGTTCCCAGAGCTCCAATCCCCCTTAAAGGTCGGCAACGCGCTTGTGACTCCCCTGGTGTTGCGAGTGCCCATGGGCGACGGTAATTGCTTACCATCAGGCAATCCGTCTGCTCGTTTGCCACCTTATGTCATAAAAAAAAAAAACCTTGGTATATTGTGTTCATAACTGTCATCAGCCAAAAGACGTCTTCTAGTCGACAAAAGCATCCCCCAATGACTTCCACAAAGACCGTGTCTGGATTCAATGTTACTACTGCCGTGATCGGACCGTCAGTGGACCTAGTTGGAGGTCTTACAACGCTACGTCTTCCGGTACGTGGTAGCAAAAACTTGTTAGATGGGACTCTTTACGAGTGATATTTTTTATGTGTATAAGCTATTTTACATACAATTTCAAACAAATATACTGGAAGACATTTAATTATTATTTTTGAAGAATTATTAGAATGTCATCATCATCTTCCTCGCCGGGATAACCGGCATTTGCCACAGCTCATGGGAGCCTGGGGTCCGCTTGGCAACTAATCTAAGAATTATTAGAAACTATTGATGCAATTTTTTTTTCTACGACAGTCGCAAACTAGCTTATAGTGCGTCTTATGGTAATCAGTCACCGTAGCCTATGGAAATCTGTAACTCCAGAAGATTCACACATGCGTTGCTTACTCTTTATGGCTCTGAGCACCGTCAGGAACACAACACATACTTTATTTTATTTAACAAATATACAAATCAAAAAAGTACAAAAGGCGGACTTAATGCTACAAAGCATTCTCTACCAGTCAACCTTTACGCAAAGCAGAGAAGTTGAAGGCGGAAGATTGAGGGATATTTTGATCGTTATAATTATATTCCATAGAATTTCAGTGCCTTTGAAAATATTAAGTGTATAAAATCGTGACCGTATAAATGTTTCTAAAGCCCTTATGATACGCATATGTTATGACAAAAGGGATTTTTCCCAATTATGATAAAAAATGTAAAAGATCAATGAGCATATAACATGAAGTTAATTTCTACGCGTTACCTTTTGCCCACTTTGAATGTTATGGGTATAATTGGATATGTTTTGCTTTGAATGAAATGTCATATTTTATTAATATTGATAAGAAAATAATTATGTAAGTATAAAGATGTAAACCATCAGTTCTGTACATATAAGAGGTAGGATATAAAATAGTAAATTTGTAACATTCATTACAATAAAAAAATTGCTATTGCAGTTAAATTCAACCACGATCCTGAAAAGCTTAAGATGTTTTAGTTTATAAAATAAACTTTTCATTTTTATTACATTCAATCTCATAATTTGTTTTATTATTAATTTTGTAATCTTTTCAATAATACACCTACAATTCTCTATAATATATCTTAATAGTAAGGTCTAATAATGCTTACAGTAGAAAATAATAAAATAATAATATATATATAAGTCACATTAGTCGTAAAATACACACTTTATAAAAAAATAGTCTTTTTGTTTCTTAAGTAAGAAACAAAAGGACTAATTTTTTAACTGAATTTCATAACAAACTCTAACTTAAATTTGTTTTGTCCTTGTTTTAAAAAATAAACAATTTTTTTTTCTAAAATTCAAAAATTTTCCTTACTGTCATGAAGAAAAACAAGACTTTGTCTTTCCTAAGAAAAAACTTGTATAACTTCGTTCCCAGTATAACATGAAGCAAAAATCATTCGCCCTGAGACTCGTCCGCGCTCACCCTTTTTATGGCTCGGATGAATTATGACATAAAATATTTATCTCCTTTCAGGAATATAACATGTCTGCTTTTTCGCGATGATAACATAGTAAATCTCCCTTTAATAAAAACGAAAGATATTTTTCCCTCCAGGGAACGCAGGTCTAGATAATATAAGAAATTGTAATTTTTTTTGCAATATATACTCGAATATATCTGAATATAGAATAAGTGATATTATACCTAATACACGATAGGAAAAAAACTTGGCTTTATCATATAAATAAATAAATAATCACAGGACTTTGACTGACTGACTGAATTGACTGAGCCCCACGAAAGGAATGAGTGTTTAGGCGACAGAAGATTGAGGGGAATGGAAGAGGAAAATATGTCGTGCCGACCCCACATAACCTTGGATCAGGGCAAGAAGAAAAAAAATAGGTATGTATACTTTAAAAAAAACCTAATAAATCAATCGATGATTTCGCCAATGTCAAGTAAAATAACATATAAGTTTGCCCTTAGAGCATGATGTTGTTCGGTAGTAGGCCTTGCATTTTGTAAAGTGGTAGCTGGACTTTACAGAAAGCTAAGAGGCCGTGACCCCTGGACTGCCGGGTGATGAACAAAATAGTGGTGAAACGCGTTTTGAAATCAATTCTTCATTAGCTGCACAAATCTGCTTTATATCACTGCATAATAAGCTATCAATATTACACACTGAACTACGTTTGAATAAAAAACAAAAAATATATATTTTCAAGACGACTTCGCCATGAAGTTCAATCCTGGTTTAATTCTTTGCCCCTTAGATGTATAGTCAACCAATTTGATGTCTAGGCCACTTCGAACCTTGTCACAGTGACGTTAATATGAAATCTTTTGCGTCTTTCATACAGATTTTCACTGTGACAAGGAACCAAGCCAAGGAAAATAAATCAAATTGGTTGACTGTACACATGTCACTGTGACAACGTACGTCGATCGAATTGACTACACAAATAAAAGTTTACAGTTGCACATTTACAAATTTACAAATATTAAGAAACAAAAATGAAGTAGTAGTAGATTTAGAAGTAACAGCGTGCAACTTGCAATCCGGAGGTCGCAAGTCCAAACACTAGCTCGTACAAATAAGTTTTTCGGAACTTATGTACGAAATATCATTCGATATTTACCAGTCGCTTTTCGGTGAAGGAAAACATTTTTAGGAAACCGGACTAATCCCAATACGGCCTAGATACCCTGCGGGTTTGAAGGTCATATGGCAGTCGCTTTCATATAACTAGTGCCTACGCCAAAACCTGGGAGTAGTTGCCAAGCGGACCCCAGGTTCCCATGAGCTGTGGTAAAAACTGGGACAACTCAAAGAAGATGAGTAGAATTAGAATTAAATATGTATTAGTAGCGCCGGGTATTGATTATATCGGATATCGTGTAATACTACGTGTGTAGTGGTTGTACGGGAAAAAGGAAATTTCATATATAGAATGCCTATAAACACACAATACTACTACTGATGCAATTCTACGTTCTCGCTAAATTACACGCGTACTTATAAATAAATAAATAAATATTTCGGGACAATCTTACACAAATCGACCAAGACCGACGAAGACGGTAGGTAAGCTCAGTAACGCTTGTGTTGTAGGTACAAGACGACAATATATTTATAATACATAGATGCATATAAATACTTAAATACATAGAAAACACCCACGAGTCAGGAACAAATATCTGTGCTCATCACACAATTAAATGCCCTGACTGGGATTCGAACCCAGGTCCATCGGCTTCATAGGCAGGGTCACTACCCACTAGGCCAAACCGGTCGTCAAAACTTATAATATTCATACCTCTGCAGAGAAATTTTAGTTTAACGTAAAAACTGTACTAAGATAGCAGTGTCCACGTGTCAATAAATACATTGAGTGGCAAACGTCCTATCCTCTTTATTCCGGGTCACCCTTGAACTGAATATATTGCGAGCAATTTTCTGCGTCGTTTACCACGCTCCGTGATGCCAATGATCTTGGCATGTTTTTCAAACTCCACTCGCATTATATTCTCCATAAGCATACTTAGTTACGAAATCGAATTACTTTTTACAATGAATATTTGTTTTTCTTCTAACTTCCTCTTCACTCGGTGTTTTGTTTTGCTATTGAATTTTGAACGTTGTCTTACTAAGAAATTTCGTTTCTGTTTTTCCTTTGTAATAACCGTGCAAAATTAAGGGATTCCAGTCCTAATTCGCATAAATAGATACAATTTCCTCTGTTCTTATTTGGTGCTAGAAACATAACTTATATGCACATAGGCTATTAGCTTCTGAAGACAAGAGAAACAAAACACATCAAAACAAAACACTTACCATCAGGTGCGACTGAGGTCAAACGCTGGTAAGTCTTGTCAAAAAAGAAAACAAAAACAAAGGTTTAACTTTAGGACGTCTCCTCGCTTTAATAGTATTTTGGTAAAAGCCACGGCACAATAAAGTTGCTTACTCATGAACGACAATTTTACGTATTCAGAAGGCTCGCATCCGCTAACGAGAAGACGAGATAAGTTTACAAACGTCGTCCTGAATCCCCTACGGTGTTAGTCGCGTTGATTGTTCAGGATTTGGAATTAACATAAATGGGAACTACGTTCCTCTTTAGATACGGGAACGATGTACACGTTTGAATAGCGGATTGAGCTGTGACGTCGCCAGCCTCGTAAACAATGGAGTCTTGTCGCGTCTCCGAGTTGTGTGCTATGCCTACATTCCTAAAACGCGCTTTGTATAATGAATGCTGTACCGCGCGCATCATAGTGTATTTTCTAGTCCCAATTTTAAAAGGTTATAGGTATCGTAGAATTTTTATAGAGGTTGTACCGTTTCTCACTAGGACCTCTCAATTATGCCTCTAGGTAAAATTGGCATTGGATGAGCTTTCTGATGAGTCAAATCAGCTACTCCTAATGGTGAATAATCGTTTAAATAGGTTCCCCTAAGTCTATGTAACTATTTGCAAATTAGATTTCGTGATTCATCATCACCAGTATCATCGCCATCATCATCGTGTTAGCTGAAAGACGTCCACTGCTGGACATAGGCCTCCCCCAAAAAGACCCGCGCGGCATCCCGTGATTTTTATTATGTATTTATCAACATAAACCCGAATTATGTTGACTATTGAGAGAACATTGAGAGCATAACACATTTGGTTTACATAGGTTCCCCAAAGTCTAAGTAACTATTCACAACTTCGATTTCATCTGAAAGACGTCTACTGCTCGACATATTATTAGGTCTCCCCCAAAAAGACCGTTCCCGCACCTTTCACATCCAGTAGCATCCCGCGATTTTTATTATGTATTTTTCTATATAAAACATTATGACGTCAACATAACCTTCAGTAAGATTATCTCAGTCCATGGCACATATATATGTCAAGACATATACATATCTGAATCTTGTTTCAATTTTTTTTTCGTGTTTTTTATGTCATTTTTGTTACGCCCTCACACCTAAACGTCGTTCAAGAAATTGAGGGCGAGGGATATGAATCATTGTCCTGTACTAATATTAACTTAGTGCCTATTAGGCAAACGAATTCGGGGTGTAAATATCATCAGTCGTCCAGTCGGTTACCCGGTCGTATCAAATTTCGCTTCAAGCAACAGCCCTTTCATTTTCTAATGGATCGGCACTGAAGGAATATTTGTAGGCAAACTTACGTCAGGCAGCTATTTACATAACAATGAAAGGAGTTGGGACCCCGAGTTTAGCGGAACTTATTCTTGTCAGGACTTCGTTATTGTAAACGTTGTGTAGCTAAATTACGTGGTACTAAGTTTTTGTTTTAATAATTTAATTGCTTAATTAGGGTTCTCAGAGCCAATATTAATCTTTTGAAATATAGATTCTTGTAACTCCTTGTTAATGCTGTGGTAAACCTTATTGAAATATTCAAAGGCTCATTTTAAGGTGCAAGCGTTAACGCCTTCTGTGACTCTCAAATGTTTTTTTTTTTTAGTTTCTGTTAGATAAATGCGTAAAGGTACAACTATAGCATGCGTCTATTGGGTAAACAGTGATATTATACTTATGCAACCTAAGCTACTGTTTACTAGCAAACAAATAGAATTAAAATGATGAAAAGATGCTTAATGCTGCGAGTAGTCTTAAGTGCTTTTCTAATACATATATGAATTATATGAGTTTAATTATATTGCAGGGTTAATCAGTTTTTTTTACGATACGAACACTTACTGCCAGATCATGTTAATGACACAGTTCAGGTAAGAAAGCATATTAAAGTATGTCTATTTTGTGAAGTCAAATTTGTTTATACATTATTATTTTTACTTATATATTTTAGTATTTTCAGTTATAGTCTTGTAATAAACTGTATGATATGTTTTCTTATCGGACTACGCATAATTATGTAAGTACTTAAGATTTGATGTATCACTGTATTGAAAAAATAAGTCCCGCCGTATTTTCTTGACGGTATCTTCGCGGGTCAGAGGTGTAGGGTTTGAACGGGTGTAGATTTTTCATTGACGTTCATAAGTGCATGTAATGTGCCTAAATTGAAAAATAAAGATCTTTTATCTTTTATCTTTTATCTTTATCTTTTGTGCTATTGTGTATAAACAACTTCCTAGCATAGTCGGTAATCATTATGGTTGCTTAAATCTCAGGGCTAGAATCTTCTGTTTCACGAATTTCTGTTCTATTTATGTGGACGCCATCCAGTGATATGGACTGCCACTGCCACGATTCCACGTATATTATAATGTATACTGCAGACGACTGGTTTGGCCTAGTGGGTAGTGACTGCCTATGAAGCTGATGGTCCTGGGTTCAAATCCCTTCCCCCAAGCCTCTTGAGCTTACCGTGAGACACAGTCAATTTGTGTTAAAATGTCCTGTAATATTTGTTTGTATACTATATTATATATTATGTAAATGTACCTACTATAAAATTTATATCTGTTAAACTTAGGTATTTATAAATTGAAAATAAAATAAATAGATGACACATACTTAGGACAGCGACGGGGACCTCCGGCATCCGAGACAGGATCATGTAGTGTTACTACTTAAAAATTAAAGCAAATCAAAATATTTAATAAAAAAATAATTCGATTTTTTCCTTACTTATATTTATTTAAAGATATTTATAGATACAAGTAGAGGTACCTTCGATTGTTTGTTGTAGTAAGTGATCTACTTTGTTGTCCTGATAGCTTTGTCGAAGGACCCTTTTCTCGGGATGAAAGGGTATGATGGCGTTCCGAATAAGAAGGTATATCTACAAATCTACTTTAATTTTTTTTTCTTAAAGCAGTATCATAGTTAATGCGCCATTGATTTATTTATACTTAAATACTTACTTACTTAAAGTAACTCTGTCTGTCCGTTACCTCTTCGCGCTTTAACTTTTAATCAATTGGTTCACCGGTTTAAACTTCGAGAAAGGACATAAGATAATTTTTAGCCCACAACCATACTTTAAAGTAGGGCGTGGCTGGACGATGAAGTCGCGAGGAAAAGTTACTAATTTAATAAAACAATGGTGCGGTAAGAACATAATATAAGGTGACGAAAATATTAAAGCCAGATAAATAATCGTTAAAATATATGCAAGTGAACAATGGTCACAACATGTTTTGAGTCCAGTAGCTGCTAGACTCCTCAAGACTTTCAAGAAAGCAACATTCCATTTTTCATAAGCAAACAGTGCCAGATCATGCCAGTGACAAGTGAAGATAAACGAACAAAGCTTCACCAGAAGCCGCAGTGAGGTACGTTCAGTCGCTATCAATTATATCGGATCAGCTTATGTACTCAAAAATTTCTGACCATGCACTTTACCACCTTGATAATAAAGGCGTTGTTTAAATATTAGTGATCACCTTTGCTGCTCCGATATATCTGATGACGAGTATGAGTATACATATACAGTATCTGCCGAGTAACGATAGGACTTGGCTCGTCCTTATCTCACCACAAAACCTGCCTATCTACAGAAAGGTAACTGGAAACATTGCTATTATAAACCCGGATGTTGGTAACAGATAAGTCTTGTTATCTTCATTTTACATTTATATACTTTTGCCCGGAGAGTGAATTGCAGAATTTTTGGTACCTTAGTGTATGTCTAATAATTTTCTATATTTCATTATGCAAATACGTATATGGTTAGTGGTCGTAACAGTTCTAAGAACAATTTTGATATTTATCAGTTTCATTACAAAGTTACCTTACCAGGTGAAATCAAAATGGTCACACAAAAATATATTTTCTCGATCTATTCGTGATTACGGTCAACTTTTACTATGGGATCACAACAAAAAAAAAAACAGTTAAAAAAAGACCTTCCCATACTAGTAGCTGCTAGCTAGCTGTAGCTGTTAGTATGGCCAGGTTATTTTTATTAACTGCTTTTTCAGTTATGGTCATATTAAAAGTTGATCGAATAGGTTCAGAAAATATAACCTTGTATCGCTATTTTGATTTCACCCAGTATGTATTTTTATTTATATTGCTGTTGCAAAACTGAAAAGAATTATGATAAAGCAAAGAGGTACAAAACATAAATATACATGAACTCACACTAGATACTGATTAATGTATAAATAGGCTGTTAGAAAAAACCTATATATTTGTATTTAAACTTTCGTAAGTCTTTTTTTATGACAGAGGTGGCAAACGAGGAGACGGACTGCCTGATGGTAAGCAAATACCGTCGCCCATGGGCACCTGCGACACCAAGGGATTCACAAGTGCGTTGCCGGCCTTTAAGGGGGTTTGGAGTTCTGGGAAACTTATTCACCATCAGCAACAACACTTCATACTTAAAAAGGTTGCAGGACAATAGTACTGCTACCTTTGCTGCAGCCATAATAATGGCTGTGGTCTTCTGTAAGGAGGAGGTACTTCTCCAGACTCAAGCGTGATGGTACTTCGTTGTGCCCTACCTCTCATTGTTGGAAGTAGTTTAAGGACATACCCGGATCCAAATATTTTATGAAAATTACGGCTTCAATCATGTTTATTAAGTTTATTTACTCACACTCGCGATAATATTTGACTACTCTCTCCGAAACATTCATAACAGTGACTAAATCAACGTGTCTGCAGTAATTTTTCGTAAAATAAAAACATAATTAATAAATATAGAATAAGCGTGGCCGAGTGACGAGACGTGGGAGTCTCAATTGGAAGGTTGCGGATTCGAACCACTGAGACCTTGAGACGTATTTACTATGTTACTCGATATTTACCCGTAGTTTTTCGGTAAACATCAAATAATGGAAACACTGTTATTATAACCGCTAAACATACGCTTATTTACTACGCTTACGTTCTTGGTCAATAATGTATTTGGTTACAAAACTAAACAAGAATATTATTTATTCTATCTTAGTTCCAGAAAGACGACATTGGCAAAAAAAAGTCATGCACCGATATACTCACAACCAAGCGGATGGCTAAACTGCAGTGGGGATGATGGGTCATGTTTCCCAAAAACAAGGTGGTATGAGCTTTAAAAGTAATTTTAAATATGTGTTAAAATCTATAATTTTAATACACAAATAAATAAAAATAAAATATTACGGGCAACTTACACGAATTGACTGAGCCCCACAGCAAGTCCAAAAAGGCGTGTGTCCGTGGGTACTCAGTCAAAGATTTATATAATAGGTATACAACTATTTAAATACATAGATAACCGCCATCACTTAAATAAATTTAAACTATGTCGTCATAAATGCTATACGAGTATAAATTTGATTTTGTAACAAAAATTTGATTCGATTTTGTTAACCAAGTTTAAGCTAAATAAACGCGCCTCTACAAATAAATCTAAGCGAACCTAGAAACAAGTTAAATGGGCTATTTTATGCATAAAAACATCATCGAACTCTGACACGGAAACCGGTTCTCGAGACGTTTCAAACCCCACCATCGCTCGATCGCCAACGCGGAATCATAACAACGTGTGCCTTTTGACCATGAAGTCCCCTGTGTTGATTTTCTCAATATTCTTGATCGTATATCACGTGGACGCGTTCGAGTACAATGAAGAATATAATACAGAAGACGAAGGAAGATCTGTAGACTATTATAAAGAAGTTTTAGGCGAAGAAACTTTGAGTTCATACGGACCAATATTAACACCGATAAATACACCTAGTAATAATGATGGTATACAAAACTATATCCCTGATCAGAATGTGAAGTTATCAGAAGAATCACAGGCGCCTGGATTTACAGCTACAGCTGCTAAGGACTCTAAAAAACCTTATTACGATGAAAAGGATGCTCCAGAGCTATTCCAGAAATTCATTAAAGATTTCAACAAGCAGTACAAAGACGATCAAGAATATAATAGGCGTTATCAAAACTTTGCCAGAAATTTGAAGGACATCAACCAGTTGAACAAAGAGCAGGACGCGACGTTCGAGATCAATATGTTTGCGGATTTGGGTGAAGGAGAGTCGGTTATTGGATAGTGTCTGAGCAAACGCAGGTAAGCTCATTATACCAGTGACAGTTAAATAATAATGAGAAATAATCCCAACAACATTCTTTATGTTTTTGGTAATTTTAAAAAACAAGTTTGTTTTAACGTATTTGTAACGTTTTATAATTATACACTAACAATTGTGTGATAGTGCATAATTGATTGTACATAGTGTAATAATAATGAATTCAATATATATTTACGTAAACTTATTTGTAAAGCCTATTTACTAATGGCGCTTATGACATGCATTTATTTGTAACTCCGTTACAAAAAAAAAAATGACACAATGATATTTTGTTATTATACTAGACACTTTTATACCTTAGATATCAAAGTATGGCATTCTGTGCAGTACTACTCATAACATCTATCCTCTTAAGGGTCATTATACAAAATAATTGCCATTGGAATTTGTTCTTTACAATGCAGTAAATAAAATAGAATCTCTATTGTGTTTATTGTGTCTAAATTGAACCAAACAAATGAAATTCAATTGGTTGGCAATATGGTCTGAGAGCACCTAAGGGCCTTGACATATGCTATCAGTATTTTTTGCGGTCGCGATATCGTAAGATATTATAACCGGAGACTGTATGTCCATGTAGGTAAACCCGTGGGTCGCAGGAGGACATTCAGTGGCATAAGCGTGGTATCTGTTACTTAAATTTTGTGTTTAGTTTTGTTTTTATTTATACGTTTTGATCGTATTTTAGTTTAGTACCGTATATCTTACAGTGCCATGCATTGACCTTCTATCTCCAATGGTCCGCATCCCAGTAAGGGAATACGAGTATATTGTTCTGATGAGCACAAATATTTGTTGCTGAGTCATGGATAATTTCTATGTATTTAAGTATTTCTATATTACCTATACCCATGGATTACATAAACCTTCTTGGCCTTACCGCAGGGCTTAGTCAAATCACTTCACGCGACTACTGTGAATAAGTGAAATGTGTACTTAATAACTACTGTACATAATTCATATTTTTGATTTGCTTCACTGCAGTTCATAGCGAAATGTCTGTCAAAAATGGCATTATTGGTATAAGTTTAATTGCCAAATGTACTTTTTTGTGTATACGCCACCGACCTTATTTTTTATTTTTTTATTCAACATACTACAAAAAATTAATACAATTAAAAGTCCTGCAACACAACAGTTTGTCTTACATAAGTGTGCTAAATTTCAGCTCAATCGGTTAACAAAATCTGCCTCAATATTGAGTTGCAAGATTTCACTCGAAGATAAATACTTATGTACTTACATTGCAAGTTAAAAGATTGTAAAATATAGATTAATATAGATATTATATATATTATATAAATGTTAAAGGTGGGTATTATATAGAATGTATAAAATAGATGTTAAATGAATTAAGCCAGACTATTTATGATAGTCATTAATTATTACATCGAAGGCAAAAATACTACAAAGCGGGATTGGAGGGAAAATTAAAAAACTTATGTCGTGAAGCTGTTTTGTTCAGTGGTATTTTTTTATTTATTTCATTGCATTAGTTTGAGAAAAGCACTATACATGCCTAGCCGTGAAAGGGTCTTGAAGGCTTCGTATACTATCCGGCCTCCTTACAGTCGGCCGTATATACAACTCAGCCTTCAACCCCCTTTTTCCCGGCGGCTGCAGTAATGTACTATTTTACACATGCACCAAAAATATAATTATAACTGCTGAAATATTAACTTGTCTCTTGCCATTCTTCGCAGTTTCCTAAGTGCATTGATAGACTTAACAGCTTTAGAAGGTGGTTTCTGTGGAGCTTTTAGTAAAGTTTGCACATTAAATAACGTGTGTATCGTCAACGTAAGAAATATCTACCCGGCGAAATTGCCAAAATATGTGTACATGTAATTCATAGAAATAAAAATTAACTAGGTCACCACTCGTATTAAAATAAAAATAACGAAAAGTTTATTTACTGCGAGACAAACTTAACATTTTAGTTAAAAAACTATTTAATCAATAAATCGACGTAGGTTGCGATCACTTAAGTTTATAGAAATAGAAATATAAATTATTTATTCGAGACATACACAGAAATAACAGATGACAGAAAGATACATAATTAAAAGATATACGTCATGAAATGGTCCCTACTTAGCATGAAGCTGGTGTGATAACCAGCGCTGGTCTTCCGTAGGAACCATTAAAGTGATTATGATGAAGTTATAGATGGACGGACAGACAGAAATTAAATGGCAGTTTATATAGTAATAGGGTTTTGTTGGACCCTTTGGTATGGTTAATTAAGAATTCAAATTTATAACGTTAGTTCTATAGACACGGCGCGCCTAGTACGGCTGTATCCCACTAAAATACATAATTAAGACTTGTCTTAGATTCAAGACAATAAAATCTATAATCAACAAAACTTAATACACTGTGGCGTATTTCGATATTATACCTTTTTAACCGGCTTTATTTATGCATTTTACTATCTGCCAAGTAAATTGAAAACCTAATTGAACAATTGTAAATAACCCCCGTTAAAGAATTAAGGCTTAGGCCGTTTTTGCATTGTGTGAAGGGTCGAGAGGAAGAAGCATAATGAATTAAATTAGGTACCGCTGATAACCTTTCCGCATAACCTCGGGCTGGGCGGCTCGGACACAGATGTTGAGATGGCTAGAAAGTGCTCAGGCCCGGTACCGCGAACATCGAAGTTCGTATATTTCGAGCATCTTTCGCTTTTACTCTAATTAAGGCGTCATAAGAGTGAAAGAGACAATCGTCAGAAATTTACGAATGTCGTGTTTCGCGGGTGAGTGAGCAGAATCTCTATTGTATCTATTGTGTCTAAATTGAACCAAATTGAAATTCAATTGGTTGGCAATATGATCTGGGAGCACCTTATGGCCTTGACATATGCTATCAGTATTTGTGGTCGCGATATCGTAAGATATTATTGCCGGGGACTGTGTTGTCCATGTAGGTAAACCAGTGGGTCGCAGGAGGCCATTCAGTGGTATAAGCGTGGTCTCTGTTACTTAAATTTTGCGTTGAGTTTTGATATTATTATCCCGAGCGTTGTGTCCTGACTCGGCTTGAAGTTGAGTACCAGAGCTTACCTGAAACATGTCGCCTAATGCGATATAATTACACCTGAGTTTATCCCTTTGTAACTAATTAGTAGTAACATGGTGGACAACAGTTTTAATTTTATTAATCTTTTATATGCGTTTTTCTATTATTATGTTTACTCGATATAGGAAAATCAATACTTGAATTAAGTTGTTAAATAAGATTATGCCCTTTAGCTGACATTAGAATGTCCATAAGTACTCAAAACTGAACCCTATAACTTTGAAATAAAGTTTAAATAATGGTGGGAAATATATACCCTGCGTCTTATAAAGGCTTAATATATCAGCAATATATTTTTTGTACAGTACTGGTCAGAGTGCATTCGCACGAAAGTTAAAAATATGAAATTAAAACAAGCGAAATAGCTGAAAATCTGATGAAGCTTCAAAAATAATTAATAGCGTATGAAGCATCCATATGCACGGGGTGCATTTGTACAATTCCACTTTTTGGGAAATTCATTATAGCTCGACCAGTTCACATTGTATCAAAATAATTATTATAGCCAGCTACCTGGAAAATTAAATCCCATTATAGCATTTTAGTTATTTTTAGCAAGGCTTAGAGTAAAAAGAGTACGAATCCTCTCCACTATCCCCTAAGTATTATGTAAATGTGCCGTAACTTAAAAATATTAATAACAATTCCGACAAGCCCAGAAAGTACCCAGGCTTGGCTCACGAGGTAACCGCCATGTGGGAAGTAGATTCGGTGATCACTGCACCGACAGTTGTTTCCGCGAACGGTCTCATAGCGAAGAGTCTCGACCAATATCTCAAGAGACTCTCGCTACGTGGTTGTGGTTGAATAAAAAGTCGGATTCAGAAGGCGGTAATCCTGGACACGGCGCGCATAGTCTGCATGGCGGTTCCTCTATCTGCAGCTGTAACCACCGGCAGCCTGGGCCTGCCTTGTTGCCGGCGGCACCTTAGGTTAGGTTTTCTGTATTGTTTTTATGGTTATGTCATATTTTAGAGAATATCTTAACATACAAAATGAATAAAGAGAAATAATATTCTCATTCACTTCCAACTTGTGTATAAGATCTGTGTTATGGGGACAGGGCCTTGCTAACGTCAAGTGGTCCGAAGCCCAAGAGTTATGTGCATAACGCCTGCTCTGTGATTTATCTCCCATGGGATCCTGACCAATACATATGTATACATCTATTAACAAATGGTTGTGCGGTCGAGAGGAGGGTAATATTTTAGTGTACCCAAAATTTAAATTCTGTCCTTTATATTTTCAGGTACGAAAGGATTGGGGGATTGGGGGACGAAGATCTGATTGTTTGAATGTAAGATTGGATTCTAGAAATATTACGTCTATCATTTTTTTCTGGTCAAAGAAAACTAATATATATAAATACAACTATTTAAAATCGTTTTATTTATTATCCTTCACAAGTTATTGATGACCGAATCCTGGCATTAAAATCCCCTCTATCAGACATGAAGGTCCACTGTTGGCGGAAGGCCTTATGGGCGCGCTCTTTAAGCATTAAAGATTCAATTCTATAACCGCCACGCCTGACAGGCGGGTTGGCGATTGCAGTATGTTCCATCACTAAAGGGACACTGCTGTCCTTCCCCCGGTGGTTTCCAGTCACAGTTTTAATACAATACCTAGGTCCTCTAACTAAAATTTGACGACCGGTCTGGCCTAGTGGGTAGTGACCCTGCCTATGAAGCCGAAGGTCCTGGGTTCGATTCCCAGTCATGGCATTTATTTGTGTGATGAGCACAGATATTTGTTCCTGAGTCATGGGTGTTTTCTATGTATTTAAGTATTTATATGTATCTATTTATTATATATATCGTCGCCTAGTACCTGCAACACAAGCCTTATTGAGCTTACCGTGGGACTAGGTCGATTTGTGTAAGAATGTCCCGAAATATTTATTTATTTATTTATTTAAATAACAAGGAGAGTATAAATGTTCTAAAATAATGATGTCATTTTGGTTCCAACCTTTCTCGATTATCGAGAAATTTCAAATCACAAAAGTTAAATAACCTCGCTGATTTAATTCCCTTTGAAGTCATTTCATACTTAATTGGCCTACCGAAATGTGGCTATACGAGTACGATACATGCGAACAAGAAACTCAAAGCATATGTAACAATGTTCGCCTCTTGACCCGCGGACCGTGAGGTTCGCTGACGGAATCCGAACGATGGACTCAAAGGGAACGATCATCCGTAAACTGGTGTGGCCGTAAGTTTCTGAGAACTCAGATATTCTAGTTGCTCCGTGAGCCGAAACAGCTTTATAGAATTGTCGAGCTTGTGTGTATTATGCGAACGATTCAAGCGTGACATAAAACAACTGAAACGGATTATATCGCGATCAAAGACAAAGTAGCGATACATTGCGTGCTGAATTGTTTTATAAGGAAACAAAAAGAAATTAGTTAAGAGCTGTTTTCATGGAACATCTGGTATACATCTAGTCTTTATATACTCGACTGGCAATCCCTTTTTACCCCGAGGTACGAGTATGTACGCTATTTAGTATAATACCTAGTGATTTTCTCAAACATGCAATACGATAAATTAAAAATAAAAACTCCAAGAAATCATTTGTTTTGTTTTTTCTGAATAAAAAGTAATCGAGATATAGGTTGGTAAACTTATACAACAAAATAATTAACATTTATGTAGTTAGCGGATTCATCCTTACGTTTTGAATATTCCATTCATTCGCACGAAGCAATTCGCTTCTACTTTCCCAATGCGGATTGCTAAGGATTCGATTAAAATTCGCTCCCTTCGTCTGTATTCCCGGAAAGATATAAGTTGGGTCTTTTCAAGGCAAGAGTGAATAGGCTGTTACTGAACCAGCGTGCTACACCCTCGACCCCGTCGACACTTACTATCAAGTACGACTGAGGTCAATCACTGGTCAGTATTGTATAAAGAGAAAGCAATTATAGTTTTTAATACGCGTAGTGGTAGAATGTCACCAGCAAAGACGTATGTTTTTTTTTCAGTGCTAATCGCCATGATGTGTCACAAACAGTGATCGTAAAATACGAGCAATGTTCATTGAAGTGCTAGTCTTCACTTGTTATCATACGTCAATTCAATAGCACTTCAATGAACATTGCTATCATTTTACGATCACTGGTCACAAGTTTATGTTGAATGGCAATTACAAAAAAGAGGATCTTGCCAGCCTAGGCCGGCAATGTTGACCTTAATAATATATCTCTTGTGACTCAGCTAGCCAAACCTGCAACGATATACTTTGCCGCCGTATAACATTGTGGTGCATGTTTGAGAAAATACAATTTAAATAATTTTTCACCACAAATACAGGGGTTTCGGCTACTAATACAGCCTGTGGGGTCCCAGCGCACGTAATCTTTTTAAAAACGTTGCGAAAAGTCACGTCGGTTTCACTGGTGCCCGGAGGCTCTAGTGTATGTTTATTTTTATGTAAAAAAACGTCTCGAACGCGTAAGTGATAATGTTATTTATATGGGTAACTCTAAAGCGATGGTGACGTTTTGTTACGTTAAAAACTTACACTCAGGACTCGGATAGCTGGCAGCTTCCTCGCGCCAGGTATCAGTGTGAAAGTAGGGGAATACTGCCAGCATTCTTGGCACCATGCCATGCATATGTAGTGTTAATTCTTAAGTTAGCTTTATTTATAAGTTTATAAATATGATTTGTTTTTCATAACATATTAAATTCCTTGTTTTTATTTACAACGTACTAAGTAATTAATATAAAAAATGGCATATTTACGTCCATCCATATTAATTTATAATAAATGCGAAAATAACTCTGTCTGTCTGTTACTTCTTCACGCTTAAACCGCTGAACCAATTGGGATGATTTTTTTATGGAGATAGTTTGAGTTACGAGATAGAACATAGGATAATTTTTATCCCGCAACCACACTTTAACGAGAGGAAAAGCTAGTATTTTAATCTAGATACTAGCGCCCTGTTTTTCGGTCAGCATTGGCAAAAAGAGCATAAAATGTACGTTGAAATCAGAACCCCAGTAAAAAAACACTGAAATATATTTTGTTGTATAAATGAATATTGCAGGATAAAATGTGTTTTTTTTTCCTTCAATATTACATATAAAGTCAGTGTACCTTAGTTATATTTTTGGGAAAGAATTACATTTCATTCTTTTGTTTTTTCGTAATTACTTCTCTTTTTAATCGCTCATTTATTTCTTTTTAACCATCAACATAATATTGTTATAATATTTACGTATAAAAAAAACTACGTTTTATCTCGTACATACGAGTAGTAGGTATTTTGTATTTAACCCCACAAGTGCGACGAGTGCAAAGCCGTATAAGTGATGTATTCGAAGTATTATTTCATTTACTTTAGTTCCAAAATTTCAGCAAGTATTTGTATTAATATAGATTCATACCGTGGTACGACTGAGGTCAAACGAAGACCGGTCTGGCCTAGTGGGTAGTGACCCTGCCTATGAAGCCGATGGTCCTGGGTTCAAATCCCAGTCAGGGCATTTATTTGTGTGATGAGCACAGATATTTGTTCCTGAGTCATGGGTGTTTTCTATGTATTTAAGTATTTATATATATATATATCTATCTATTATATATATCGTCGTGAGGTACCTACAACAGAAGCCTTACTGAGCTTACCGTAGGACTAGGTCAATTTTGGAAAAAAAAAACGTTGGTCAGTCTTGTATAAAAATAAATGTTTATAAACATAAAGTTTGTTTGTAAACATAAAAGTGTTTAAAAAGAGTCTATAATTTCAACGAATAAGTGGGCGCAAAAGGGAATGTATAAAATTAATTCAATTCTATTACGCAGAAATGTCTGCTGAGAAACCAAGCATCATCATCATCATCATTTCCACCGTAAGACGTCCGCTGCTGGACATAGGCCTCTTCCAAATATGATATATCGATGTATATCACAGGGGCGTTTTCATAGTTACCACGCTTGGCCGGCTGGTTGGCGACTGCAGAGACCACAAAGACAATGTCGTTCTCAAAACGTCAGACGTATCTACTAAAAGCTAGTACTACTGCAACCTGCAGTTTAACCCGCGTCGATACGTCGGCGTTCATGGTAATTTATTTTATTTCACGATAGACCCTTTCTATAGCTTTTAGTAAATATGTGTAGAAAAAGCGAAAATTTAAAGTGTTAAGTCGGAGAGAATTTTTAAAGTTAATATATTCGGTTAATATACTTACGTCAATATTTACTTGTAATAATATTCATAACACTCCTTACAACATACCTCTATCTACTCATTTCATTTATTTATGTAGTTATGTTCATTTCATATTTCCCCTAGTAGGTATCTGTCCCAGTACTGACTATAATTATCTACTCAGATACCAGAAGTAACGATTTCGAGTCTCGTCCGAGGCATTGAATTCTCCGTTTCTATGTATATAAGTTAAATGTTTGTAATAAAATAAATTTTCAAATACATTTGTTAATAATTATAAAAAAACCAGGCGATTTTTAGCACGTAAAATGAAAAATGGTACAACTTGATTCTTTGCATTTCAATAAAAAAATTAAAAAAAATAAACAACGATTACACAGGACGTTCTTACATAAATTGCTGAGGGTCAAGGTAAGTTCAAGAAGGCTTGTGTTATGGGAACAAATACATGTGCTCATCATACAAATAAATGCCCTTATTGTGATTAGAACCCAGGACTATTGGCTTCATAGGCTGGTTCACTACCCACTAGGAAAACCTGTCGTCAATACATTATAAAACAAGAATAATACAATTGTTATTAACGACATTGTATAACACTACTTATTTTGAAAAAAATTAACACGTAAACGCAATATTTGAGGGTCAAAGGTCAAAAATAAAAGTCTTGAATGTCCATACGTCAAGACTATTGAATCTTGCATGTGACGTCATCGAATCATTTCATTTAGAAACGTTTCGTGCGTTGGGTCAGAACGGCAAACTTTGATACTTATAGGGTGCTTTAATGTTATTGTTTCAATACAAATATTTGATTCTCACAAAAAACAGAAACAACTGACATCATTTAAAAAGAATTATCATTTAGCCAATTACTACACATGTCTTGCTTTTTCGATAATAATGCAGAAAGTACCTATTCGGTTTTCTGGATATCTCATATTGCTAAATTTGACATTTTTGATAATGGACGTATTTCTGTTTTTGTCAGTCAATTTAGCTTCTATATGAAACCAGTAATATCCAATGATTTATTCAATATACAAATATATAAATAGACATACAATTAAATATGTTTTCAACTTTTCCCAAGAATCGCAGTAATGGTTAAAACAGGATTATACTGACTAATAAATGAGTTAATCCGAACTGGTGAATTAAATTGTGTACACTGAAATAAAATTATGTAATAGGCTGTATGAATTATCATTATTCATTAAAGATATTGAAATACATGGCTTAAAAGTGTAATTTGGCTCAAAAAGTGTTTTGAAATTGAAGCGTGCATATTAATAAAATCCATCAGCATCACCATAATAGCAGAAGGACGTCCGCTGCTGGACATAGGCCTTCCCCAATGAGACCCACAATGATTCAAAATAATATCAAGATTTAGTTTGTTATGGTTACAAAAAGTAGTGTCCAATTTCGAGAACATTGGACTTGTGTTGTTGAAACTACCTTCTAGCCCAGTTGGTAGTAGAGAAATCTATCTTTAAAGCTCCTCCTAGGTTCGAATCCTGGTAAGGGCATGTATTTGTATGTATGTCATAAATATTTTTTCGAGGACTATGGATGTTATGTGAATTATGTAACGGCGGTTACTACCTTTTAAATAAGGAACGTATTTTAAATTCTATAGAAACTTGTTACATATTTATTTTAAAAATAAATTTACACATACTTAGCTTAAATCTAAACAGAGCTCCTGAGGACCATGGATGCTCGCGATATTTCCTCGTTTGTCGTTATATCTCATTTCTCTTACGTGCGAGAAAGCTGCCAGCTCTTCAGTTTCCAGGTACTAACGTCAACTAAACAACCGAACGCTTCACGATTTTTGTAATACGGATCACTTATTTCGTTTTAGTGGAGTTTATCTCAATATTAATTAAATTTCATTATTTTTTGTCAGTTATTTCCTAAATAACCCTTTACAATTAAACCTTACCTAAAATTCGGATTCGGATTCTAATCTGACCCTTGATCCAACCACAACTCCGTTGCGACAGTCTCTTGGGTCCATTTGCACAAATAACTATCGGGACAATGGCCGCTGAATCAACTTCCCACAAGTCGGTTAACCCGTGACCCGAAATAAGTCTTTGCTGATTTGCTGGTTGCATTGTAATTATTTGCACCATTATTAAAATAATTAAAAATAACCAGTAAAAAATAAAGCAAATAATTGTATTAATTTAAATTGTCACCACAAAACTGTTTCAAGCATGCCACTTGACAAATCCATGACAGATAGGTATGCGACTAAAAAGGTCAAATGTTAAATTACGGTAATATACCCTTTAGATAATAATAACCCTAAGTCTCGGCTCCATAGAGTTTTGTTCCATGTCCATATCTGTTTCTGCGATGACTGGACGATGGTCATAGATAAATTACATATTAACATGAATGTTTGCTATATCAACGTTATTGTGGTATAGTGTTACATAAGAGGAGGAGCGTTATAATATGTTGAAATTTCAAAGAATCATATTATTTGGTTTTAAAATCTTTCACAATAAATGACTTGAACCTAATTGAAGAAACCAGAATTAAATGTAATATTATTTGTATGTCTCTTCCGTACACGGAACAATGGTGTTCCGGACATTTGGGAGGCGTACGCGGAGCCAGATCGAGCCAACGCGCAGAGGCCCTTTCGACAATTTAATGAAATGTAAGGGGTACACTAAGCGGATGTTGCCCCTGTCCGTATCATGGGACGCGCACAGAGACAGCACCCGCCATGGTGTAAGGACTATTGAGTTATAATGAAATCTAAAATTTACTAGGCTATTGGGTGGAAAGGATGGACTAGCTACTGGGCTATTGGATAAAAAAAAAACCGGACGTCTGCCTAATAAAATGGTATTCAATTTTATTTCCGGCAGACGGTGACTCGCCCTATGCGAGATGGGCCCCCACAAAAAGCGACATCAAAGATGGCTCAAGGGCAACACCGGTGCATAGGGCTAAGGGTAGAGAGGTGTCACTGGACTTTAAACATATAGCCAACTCGCCACTTAGGTTTCCACATCTACCCTCGAGAACTCAGCTCTCGCGACCCCACTCTGGACGGCCGGTGAAGGCAAGCCAAGAGGCAGGGGACCTGTCCCACCTGTCCGACAGGGCCCCCACAGGGGCACTCAGGTACGTGGAGTCGCTACTCTCCAACAGCTCGCCACAAGCTGCCCTGCGTTGACTGATTGCACTGGAGAAAACCAGTGGGCGATGGGGTCGTCACATCCCTACGCCCATATTATTTATATTGTTAAATAAATTCAAATGAATTAAGGAAATTAAGAACATAATACAAATTATTCCGTATGGAATTTAACATCACGATGCCCCAACAGATGCACAAACAGTGTTTTATAAGCTACATCTTAGACAGTTTAGTTAATTAATAAATTTTTATTAATTAATTAACTATACTATTTATGAAATATACACTCGGTTGGGTGCCGCGTTTGATCGTCAAAAAATATGTTTTTGTGAATAGTGTAACGGTTAAAGTAATCATTTCCTTAAGAAAGTTAAATACAATGATAAAATTTGAGGTTGGTTTGTAGATATTTCTATAGTTAATCATCATCATCATCATCTCAGCCATAAAACGTCGTCTACTGTACCCGTACCATGAGTTGTGACATTACGGTTTTCGATAACGAGTATCAAGTTTACTATCTGTGCATCTAGCTTGTACTATTTTAGTGCGTCACGACTCATGGTATGGGAACTGAACATAGGCCTCCCTCTTACTCTAGATACAAGTGCGTAAAATACTCTACACGTCTCTTTATAATTTAACAATAAAAATGGACTGAATGTCTATCGTGTTCTATAGAGTTTGGACATAATACGATTTTATTTACCACTTGTCAATCATGTACAGCCATAAAAATAACTACATTTACACAAAAATAAGATGTTACTTTTTATTTTCGACCGAACCAAACGACTCGAGGAGTAAATTGAACCCGTGTTTCAATTTACCCCATTCAATTCGTGGGATGATTCGGATGCTCGTAAAACGTGCGAAGAAAGTTTTAGAAAATTAAGTTATTTGAAAATCTTTTTTTTCGCTGTGGTGTGTGAGAGACATGGTATATGAAATGTTAAAATAGATTGAAAAATATATATTCAGAATTTACGAGAATACTTATAGTTATATTGAAGGTCACGCCGTATTTAACTTAACCTAGTCAAAAATTATTAAGTATAAATCTAGAGAACTTGACTTCATAAAACTGCATAGGTGAAAAATTTAACTGAAGGACCATGTCTATGTAATTGTACTGTATAGAGGATTAATATATAACTTACGTCAAAATATAAATACAGAACGCCGACATGCGTGTACAGACGTTACTACTACATAGGTCAGGTTTACTCATTACTTTTGTTAATATATGTACGAGTATATATCCATGAGGTATCTATTGTCCTTTAAATTAATCACCTAAGTTTGTTTCCGAACTTTGAATAATCCATTTAACTAATAAATAGTTTCAGCCATTAGCCACAATGTACTGATGAAGCTATCACTAGCCATCATTATTTTTAGTTAAAGTAATCGGCGGTGTTCCCGGACATTATCCGGACACCGGATCGACGCGTCATTAATCAAATGTCCGTTGGCGAAACCCTGCGTACCGCGTCCGATCTCGTAATTGGATTTTACGCTCTCAAGAAATTATGTGGACATTAGGTACCTACTATGTGAAATTGGCATTACGAGTAAATATAATATTTAGGGGCATAATCTTTATTCAAGACATCTAAATACCTAGAAAAACTAACGATTAACACAGTTTTGTTCTACTCACGCGACATGTTTCGGAGAACATAGGAATGTATATAGTAGTATTACTACTTAAAAATCAAAGCAAATCAAAATATTTTTATAAAAAATAATTTGATTTGTTCTTAGATGTTGGCAAAAAGTCTGGGAAACAACACAGTTTTAACGCCATTAAATCCCGTGTGTAACTTGTGATAATGTGTGAAAATCGTGAGTTCTTTCAATGTACCTGGTTAAGACTCTTATACACCGCGTAACATGAGGAAACCGAATAATTTTGCCACAGTTATCCTGACCATACTTAAGAGACTAAAATGTCCAATAAACCTTTTAAAAATTCACCTCGTTTCGGAGTTACAACCCATTACAAAAAAATATATATATACCTAACCGTTCGCTTTCTTAAGGGCGATTTTACCACTATTGAACTAATTGTTTGTTTTCAGGCATAGTTGTCTGAATAAAATTTATTTTTTATGTCAAAAAACATCTGTTTTTCAAGCTGACCTAAAGTTATGTCAGACTTTTCACCTCTTTTCTTTCTCTGTTAAAATTATTCGGTTTTCTCATGTTTCACAGTATATAGTAGCGCAGGAGTGCTACTGTAACACTCTTGTATCAGTTTTTTACACTATGACAGTGGAATATGAAACAAGCATACTACCCGCCTGATGGTAAGCAGTTACCGTATCCTTCCGCAACTTCAGAGGATTCACGTTGCCTAACTTTTAAGAACCCATACACTCCAGTTTGTTAAAACTACAGTTTGGCAAACCAGAATCCGCAGTTTACTCTTCCTGTTTTAGTGGTTTTATCCATCACTAACGGATGAAAAGGACATGATTCTATATCTAATCTGCAGCCCGAGTGGCTGGCACATTTATAGCTTTTTTAATCATTGGGCACGATTTCATAAGAGAAATTTAAATATAACAAAGGGACCGTTTCTGCTCAAGAGAACCCTTTCTGTAAAAATCGCCTAAGTTATTGTTCCGTCTAACAGATTTATATTTTTTCCTCCACAATAAGTGAGCGCAAATACAAAAGGATCTTTGTTAAGGGGTTCATTTTTACAGATGAATTTCTTTTTAATTAAAAATTCAATTATGTTTAATATTTCTTCGTTTACGGGTGAAGAATGACTCTTTTAACATGAATTTGATAGCCAGAAATTGCTTGGTCGTGAAAAAATAAAAACAAAATGTTTCTTTCAACATGTAACATTAACTCTCAAAGATACATACTGAAAATAACGACTTACTAATGTGTATATAGTTACTCGCGCGACATTTTTCGGAGATCATAGGCCTCCATATTCAAGCACTAAGCGTGCTGAGTGACGTTCGCTTCGCCGCTCGCGTCGCTGGCACACACTACCGCGCGCTGTCCGCACCGCTCTTGATGTCATAACCGGTTGTGGGTGGTCCGAGACCGGCCCCCTTTTTTGTTAGGACCCGGATTTAATCCGTCCACTCTTATTGGCTCTACGCACACTGAACTCACTGTATCCACTAAACTGACACAACACTCCCTGAGGTTTTGACCATAGACGACAGGCTTCCATACTAGCAGCACAGTCAGCCCAGTCACCATAACAATTATTAACGACCCATGGGGATCATTTATCCCCATGGGTCGAAGAGGGATGGTGCAATTGTCCACTTGTGACTCCTCTGGTGTTGCGAGTTTCGGCGGCGGTAGTTGCCATCAGGCAATCCATCTGCTCGTTTGCCTCTTTTATCACAAAAAAAATTAAGGTGATTGATTACAGTTGTAGTAGTTTCCTCAGTCCTTTTTTCCCCTATGTCTTCAAGTCGAGAGTGAACAAGCACTTGCTAGGTAAGCATGATCCATCATCGGCCTCATCGTCGCTTACCATCAGGTGAGATTGGGCCCAAATGCTAACCTATCATTATTTTTATATTAAGCAGAAACGTCTGCTAGCATCTTTGTTATGATAATTTTAGAAAGGGGTAGCACATTGTTATCGATGAATTTTCAATCTAAATTTGAGACATCGATGCCGTAAAAAGGGTTCAATACTCTTCGGTAGATGTCGCTACACGTCACCCGTAATGACGTATACCAAGAAGGATAAGATAGAAAAATTTGACACGTCTAAGCGGCGCTAACCTATCACTTATAAAAAAGATATGTGTATAATCAGAAGCATCAAAACCAGAGGGCGTTGGCATTTAAATAAACTTTTGATTCAAACACTATAAAGTACTATATGAAGCCAAATGCCTACATAAATCTAATCCTTCCGTGTAACTCGGGGCGCCCCAGGAGCAAATTGAACCAAATGATAGAGATAAGTGAAATTTATGTGAAATGGTATCGACTCCTGCCCTTATATCAGTATGTTTACATTGATGGTGCCAGTAGATTGGCCGCAATTTATGAAGGTTTGTACTTCCGGGTTTTAGTAGTTTGCAGATACATTCTGAGCAGGGGTTTCCGTGAAGGGCCTCCCGACATTATATTAACGCATATACAGTCTGTCTGTCGGAGGACCATGATATAAACCGTTTATAGTTGTATTTCAACTATTTATTAATTACTTTTTTTATTTAACCTTTAAATTAAAGGCTCGATTCTACACTTCACTGATTTAATTTTGTTTAGTGAGTTTAATAAATACTTTATTAATTGTTTAGAAGCGGGTAACTCGATCAAGTTTTTTAAGTCGAATATTTCTCGCGCGTCAGCTAGCCAACGCGAACTGATAATGATTATGCTCCTAGTTACGAAGTGAAACATGTCGAGCAATATTCGACTTAAAAACGTGTGTTACCCGCGTCTATAGAATTAATATGTTTGAATCTAATGCTAGTTTTGAGTAAAAAAGTAATAAATAAGGACTATTTTGACAACTTATTAGACTTTAAAGTTTAATTCTGAAGTCAGTATATTGCGATATTATTGCTATATTAACATTGCGATATTATCGTTATCACGATGTATGAAGGTTCTTAAAAGTGAAAAAAAGTATAGTAGCATACTGATAATTTTGCAATGGACTGTGTACAGTCATGTCTAATAATATGTATACATTTGAGAACGTTATGTCTAAGGCATAAGGTTCGAAATCGTAGACATATTTTTGGAGCCGACCGTAGATTGAAAATAACATTTTCCTAACTAGTGCGAAAAAGTGCACTTTGCGCACGCTTCGCGTGCGTAAATTGCTCTTTTTAAGGCACTTGTTATGAAAATTTGAGTTCGATACACGTATAAAAACTACTTTAAGACTCGGGTTATTGTCACCCTCGTTTCACTCGGGCTCCAACTTTCACCCTCGTCGAAAAAAATTTTTTTTTTACTTGTATCGAACTTAACTTACATGTCAATAATAAAATTAAGAATGAACGTGTCTTTTAAAGTTGCAAAACAAACTTTTCATTTAAATGCCCGAAGTCAAACTTTTTAAAAGTGTATAAGGATATACAGGGAACGTTTTCAGAATTCAATACCAATTGAGATATGAAACAAAATGTGATGCTCAAATATAATTAAGTTAGAAGCCGTACCTGAGATGCCAATCGATCGTAGACACGAAATGGAAACGAAAAATATTGCATTGGAATTACAGATCGAGCGATAAGGTGAGATATCTTTTCCAGATATTATTTTTCAGTTCCAATGCTTTTCTAAATTTGATGGGTACCTTGAAGACGGCGCCTATTATAACATTGCTGAGTTATTTATTTTAGAAAATGGTACTTTTTTAATAGAGCAGTTAAAAGAAGGTGTGTTTAATGTAATATTAAACTTAACTTTTTGTTTGTAATATGATGTAGTAACGTATACATTTTAATGCTAAATCTGAGTTACAATATATTATTTTTAAATATAAACGATAATTAATTACAATAAAACCGCGACACGCTTCAAGAAGATATTGGGTATATAATTTAATGTCTATAAAACATGCAGTGTAATCAAAAATCGCGAAGCATCTGGTCGATGTAATAGGTGAACGAAGAGCTAGCGGTTTCCTAACACAACGTTATTCCCTACACTACATCTACATCTTTATTCTGATACAACGAGGAAATGCCGCCAACATCCTTGGTACAATGCCTCAAGGGCCTTTTTTAGATTTAATTCAGTAACTATTTAAGTACTCGTAGTTTTTATAATCTTGTAATTATTATAAATAAACATTTTCAAGTGTAATCTACTCAAATATTACATAGTTACGACAAGTAGATTTGCATGAGCAATTTCCTTATGGACAAACAAAACAGAGACATAAAACAATAAAGATCTGTTTCAACTGTTCCAAAACTAAAGTCAACTCTAGTTAAACAAAAAGCCTTTCTGAACTCGAAGAGAAATTTGTCTGTCCTTTAGTAAAAGCCTTCTATGAGAGCTACTTATTTTCATTTAAAGTGTAATGGTGGTCATTATAGCATAGCGAGGAGTGCTGTCGGCCATTACACTAACGCTCCAAAAACAGACGACATTTAGTTTTGGAGCCGTCCTTTAACTTGTCGACTCAATGGTTGTGTGCGGAGATGTCGACGGATTGGCTTCTAACTTTAGCAGTTAAGGTACTTTTGCTTTAAGGACATACGCATTTTGGTTAGGTTAAGTAAAAGTATTAGGTAAGTAAATTTTAGACAACAAATAATGTATTGCGAGATAGTATGAGTACTTATGTGTTTAGCAATAGCTGATATTGCTCTTATGTGGCAAAATTCAGCCCTTCATTTTTATGTTAAAGATTATTTATTTAAAAATTATGTTGCATGAATAAAGTGTGAGGCCTTGTATGAGGAAATCAAAAGACTGTCTCAAAAAAGAGAAGATTGGAAATTACTCCACCGACAAGAGCATGGCTCTTAAATAAATTATGATGATGATGTTCCATGAATGGCAAAACAATAGTTATACTGCTATTTTACATACAGTAGACGAGCTGTCCATTTCATTTAACAAAAAAGAAAGTGACTTATGATATTAATATTTTAAGTCAATCACTAGTACATTTTATGAAGATAATAATTCACATATTTATCATCAGAATAACAAAATATAATGCAAAAACGTATAATTGAACTTCTTTCTTACATTCACGTGCATATTAAAAATAAACCTCACCTTTTAAAACTCTCCCCAAAATCCCTGCTTCAGGCATAAATAGAGCCTACAATACTGGCGGCACGGCGTTATCCCTCTGCACCGCCAGACTCAATATCTGAGCAATTATCTGAGAAAAACAAAGAACAAAAAGAGTAAAGAATATGTTAATATATACATGGACTTTTATTAAATTAAACAATCGAAATTATTTTAGTAATAAAGAAAAAATAAAGGAAAAATCTATGACGAAGCCAATATATATGCCTTACAAAAATATTGCAAATAACGAACAAGTCAAACAATTTAAAATAATCTCACCTATTTAATCTAAAATACGTTCAGCACACGATCACAATCAATACTCAGCAACGTCTCCCGTTTGCCAAATAAAGAGAAACGAATTGCGCTGAGGGTACTTTAAATTCTCAGCTCGATGGTTTCGTAAAAACTGAGCCAAGTGAAGCGCAGCTGTTTGCCTGATTATGCTAACGATAATGCCACACTAAATCAGGATTACTGCGGTGTGCTTCCACTCCTCGGCATACACCTTCTAGATCATAATGCATAATCCTGTAGCAAGCCGGAAGAATTTGTCTTCACTTATGCTTGTATTAAATCGCTTTCATATTATATTATCTATAATTTGCTAACACTAATACACAACATTTTGTCGTATTATTATATCGCGAACATACCATCTTTATATAGGTCCAAGCCTGACCAGTGTTTAACGTAAGTCACACCTGATGGTGCTGAATGCAAATAGGTACGTTTTATGTCCATCCTTTCTGTTTAGGTGGTTAATAGATACGTATTGTTATTACTTATTTACTTTCTCGACGCATTGATGTCTACTGTAATCCTGAGTTATATATATTATTCTTATTCTAATTAAACGAACAAATCAATCTTCTCATGATGCTTCACTTTGATTATACTATAAATTAATTATGAATGAGGAACGATTAACAATAGTCAATATTTAAGACATTTTAGTTAATAAGTTCTCGTATTATACTAACAAACCTTTGAGGTGCTCATATATTGTTCTACATAGGTTCTTTTCCAAACCTAGTCTATCTGAACTTAGTAAAGATCATTTGCATAAAACATCTTCTGGGCCCATAGGCGTTATTTAAATTATCATATTCAATTTCCTTTCTCGTTTATAGTTGGTTTTCTATAATGTAGAATGTTAGTTCTATTGTGCAGTGATATATTGGCCGTTCATAAATTCCGTAATCAAATTGTTCTACTCACTTTTACGCGTGTGTTCGACTTTAACAGCTACAAACTTCAGAAAGTGATAAATGGTTTTATGTTTTACGCAAGTACAGCAGATAACCATATTTTCAAACTTGGGAGTTTGTTTTGGTGTCAAAATATTTGTACAGGTATAGTAAAAAAAACTAATTTTACTCGTACGTATGTGAAAAATAGATTTTATGACCAAACTTTATCCTTTTGTCATTCGGGTCTTTTACTTACCTACAGTTGCTAAGAAATTAGCTCACAACAAGAGAAATAAAGCGCATCTATTGTGAGACAAAGTCCCAAATTAGCAACAGTAAAGCGAGTTTTAGCAGTTGACTAAAATGGGTAAACTTTGCTAGCTTTAGCTAAATAAGAAAAAAGCCCACTTTGAAGTTAAACCCTTGCATTTTGGTTAATTTTGGAACATTGCAGTTAGGTTAATTTTACTTTTTAGTTTTTTGTGGGTAACTTTTAAACGCTGGGTCAAAAGACATCTTTTTATCTTCTTTTTCCGTTTGCAATAGTCACATACAAAGAATACTGAATGGTTTTTTCCGCTTATTATTTTTAATGTCAAAGACAAGTTTGTACATAGAAACTAAATTTGTCACATAGGTATATGCCGTCTGATTATATCGTGTGATGCCGGCTGACTAAAATAGCACAACCCTCCTCCCGCGGGTGACGAAAGACACTTTGTCTTTCGAAAAATCCTACGGACGGGCAGCAGCGTCCGTCGAAACCCAACTACTGCGGTCGCCAACCCGCCTGCCAAGCGTGGCGACTATGGCGACTACCCCCTACTTGTATCATACAAGTCATATTTGTAGTAGGCCTATGTCCAGCAGTGGTCTGCATACGGCTGAAATGTGTATATCTTCTCTGAACTGTCTGGTTTCATTCAGCAGCCAGTATGGTTGCCAGTAACTCGATAAGCGGCAAGAGGTCATACTTTATTTTGCTTTGAAGTGATTATACGAGGGTTAGCAATCGTGTTATTGGTCATAGAGGCATGATAGCTAGACACATCACACCACTAGAATAGAGATGTACAACTGATATAATACAGGATGTTGAAATCTTTTCATGTGTAATCAAAAAGAGGATATTTTGAAACGCCGCACATCACGCTTTAACACAATTTTCATTTAACTTGATTCATTTTTTGTTTCATTGACAACATAAAACATAAATGTGACTTTATCTACGTACATATCATTTGCATCATTACCAACCATCAGAAATTAATGGAATGGAATGGAGATGTAAAGTTGACATTACCTCCTAAAAACAGTAGTTTATGAGTTTAAATTTGGAACAGCTATCAAATTCAAGTGGGGTGTCTATTCTAGTATTTAGAGATATTAAAACAGTCATTGATACGAAACGCCAATTCGTTATGTTTTTGTAATATAAATTGAACCACATTTCAACTCGAGTGACATTAGAATAAGGAGTTCATTCGCTTGTCTATGGTTTTAAAATATATTTGACTGAGATACGAAATACGAAACGCCGCCAATCCAAGCTGTCATTTGTTTTGTTCGTTGACTTTTTAATGTTTACAAGTAACACTAGTAATAATGCAGGTTATTTCCCTACGGTTCCTGAACCCATCTTAAAACACTTATGATAGAGTGTAGACAAAGTAGTGTAAAGTAGTGTGTATGCAACTATACATAATTAGGCATTACAACACTCGTGTGATGTTATTATGAAACTCGCTCGCTTTCGGCTCGTTTCATAAACCCACACTTTTGTTGTAAAATCCCTTCATTATGCACAGATACATAAACTACTATTTAGTTACAGGGTAAAGGAATTTAATATAATTACATTACATAAACTATTTAAAGGTGAAGTAAATAAAAGTAACCGTTTAGTTTTAACAAACATAAATGGGAGTATTAAAAACAGGGAACATCATTTAACAAAACATTAACAGGCTACATTATTGTGGAATATTCTGGATAAAAGCCCATTGCTCGCGGCTGCAGGTAATGGATACAACGATTAAGCAAACGACCCACTGTTTTAAAAGATTATTTTATTCAGCATTGACGATTAAATACTTATAAAAGAATTTGAGGAGCGCCACTAAGCAAATTGACATGCGTAAAATGAAGGTTGTCTAAGAACAACAATATCCGTTCTCTAGTACCACGTAATGAAAAGCTATGCTGTTGCCTGTTAGCGCCCATTTAGTAAGTATTGTTTTTTTATTTTTATGAATGTGTTTCCGAAGTGATGTTGATAAAAAAGCAACGCCTCGAACCTAATTGGAGACCCGAAATCGAAGAAATTTCTGGCCCATTGTATTTCCAGTGTACAAGCACTTTTAGTTTTTTTAAGCGTGCACTTGAATCCAATCTGAAATTGCAAAGGAAAATGAACAATTTGAATTACCCTGTGTTTGTGTTTCCCGGAAGTGAAAATGGAATGGCTGAGTAAATAACATTGCCATTGCGTATTAAAACACAGATAAACAGATCTTTATTGATGTAAGGTTGGCAAATTTATTACCTACAAAATAAATAAGCTCTGGTTTTTTGAATTGTAAAGGACACGGGGTCCCAGCGCGCATAAACTTTGTGCAGAAATCGTGAAGCGTCTAGTTGACGTAACTGGTGACCGAAGGACTAGAGACTTCCTCGCACAACGTATCAGCATTGCAATGCGACGACGAAATGCTGCCAGAATCCCTGGTACAATGCGTTCATGTAGTAAATAGTTCATCATCAACTCAGCCATAAGACGTCCACTGCTGAACATAGGCCTCCCCTTTGGACCTCCACATGCACCGGATGGAAGCGACCCGCATCCAGCGTCTTACGGCGACCTTAATGAAGTCGTCTATCTATCTTGTGGGTGGACGTCCAACGCTGCGCTTGCTCGTCCGTGGTCTCCACTCGAGCACTTTTCGACCCCATCTGCCATCTTCTCTGCGTGCAATGTGGCCTGCCCTGTTAATAGTTTAGTACTCGTAATTATTTTAAATAAAGAATTTTAAAGACATGGTGCACAAGATTCATTTAGGCTGTACAAAAATGTACTAGCCAAATAAGTATAAACAAAAAGTCAACACAACTGACGCCAGTGCTTTGTTTTTATTGCACCGAAAACGGACGGTTTGTTGTTTGTTTTGTTTTTCCACGGGCCTAGTTTTTGGCGGGAAAAAATGTCAGGTGCCGGGAGGCCAGAGTGCAGACCGCTGTATACCGTTAACTTAAATGATTCCTTTGCGGCTTGCCCGAGACTTTTATGGCGGATGCGAAATTTGCACTTACTTACCCGTTATTTCCTTGTAACTCTCCGGCCTTAATGATGATGAGTATTTCTCTAAATTATTGCAAGTTGAACTTGTTATTTTACGTAAATGTTATGTTTTTTTCAGAAACACGAACTTTTTCTAATACAATAGATGAAAATTTCCCAATGTATTTTTCTAAGGTACTACCGTTCCATATTAGTGTATGGTATAGTATGGTAGTAATAACTATATGAGTACTTTCTTTATTTCAAAAATGTATGGAATTTTCTCACGCAAAGATCTCTTAATTCTACGTAGATACAACATTTTTTTTAGGAAAGAAAAAACAAATTTTGTTAAATTATATATTAATACGTATTTACGAACACATTTTATTCTGCAAGCAAGCAGTCATTATGTCTCAAACAATTTGATTTATAAAACCCAAATGCATACTAAGTCATTAATCATGTTTACGAACAAATCGAAAACTTCAAAATTTCCATTCTAGTCCATCCAGCCGCCACATACTCGTATCCATAGTACAAAACTTGATGCAGGAGTCGAGGGGAGAGACACTTAATTAACTTTAAAGCTAGGCGTAACTTGCTGTTCGGGGGAAAGGAGGGTGACTAGCTGTTAGCTTCTGTGATGAATTGCTATTTGCAATCGAGTCGAACACTCCGAGAAGCCAATTTTACTGATCATAACAACATTATTTCTTTATCATTTATCTATCAAATGTTGTCATGACATTACATTATCAGTATGATAGCATGATACTTGGACTAACATGGCACGTGTCGTTTTTGGTTGGGGTGACAGTAGGGAGGCGTATTTTTCTGTTCAAATTTATTTTTATAGTATCTGCAGTTTTCTTCTTTTTATTTTTATTATTCAATTTGTTTTCTTTATTGTTGTTTGTATCTGTATAGTTCAGTTGGATTTGTAATTGTGCGTGATCGTGGCGTCATTGTGTCATCGTCAAATGGTTGCAACGGAAGATAAGCCTTGGCCCTGCTAGCATTAACGCTGAGTTGCGACCATTTCGTGACAATGTTTTGCTTCTTATATTTTTTTTTTGTTTGTCACGAATAAATGTATTTCTTTCTTTCCGTCTTTTTAATAAATCAAGATGTATTTAACTTTTAAATCTTGAGCATTTCACTACACACTGCCGCCAATTGCCACACAAACAAGTTATACTCAGAAAGATTACCACGGCCAACATGTATTGTGTAGTTTTGGTGGTGTGTGGGGATCTGATTGGTATATTATACTTGAAAGACATGTTCTGCAATATCTCCCACCAGATCTAGGTTCCAAACACACAAAAAGGGTCACATAATTATGTACCTAGTCTTTATGTGTGAAATTTTACATGTGACTGCTTGCAAGATGCTCCTCCATGTTGCTGGCAATAACTACTTTTGCTTAGGTAATATGTCATGTTCTCACCTAATATAGAATAAAGGGCTGTCGTGCAACAGAAAGTGATAGAGTAGGCACAAAATAAGTATAAGTTAATTAGTAATTACACAAACCTAAAGCATACAATCCTTTAAATATTTTACAATAACATCAGAATAACATTTTTGTTTACTGGTAGATAATAATTAAGATAGGTATATAAGATTTTCCTTAAAACGAAATAAAGAGAAGTTTAATAACTGGTGTTTTAACACGTGTATTATAATCAAATTGGTGATATTAAGGTTTCTCACCTCTCTCTTGTACGCGGGTAGAAAGTATCCAATAAGTAAGGAAGGCAACTATGAAATTTATAACCTTTACTCAATATGCGATTGGAATGAGGTCTGGCTCTTCCACACGTCGTATTATTTGGCGGGGCACGTCGACTTCGAGGGTAAACGCTACGAACTTAGGCTTCTTAGTAACTTTATTGCGAACTCCACTCCAACTTCGCAACACGTTTAGTATCACATCAGTTTGATAGGCGCAAGTCACTGACCTGTTTTTGTTTTTTGCAGATCTGTAGTGAGGTGAATGTTAAATTGTCGTAGGTTGTTAGAAATTACATAAGTTATTATTTATATAGTTCCAAAGTTGTTCAAAGATGTATCCAAATAAAGAGAAATACATTGTTTTTTTTTTATACCACAAAGGTGGCAAATTGTTGGAACATATTATAACTCTATTTTAATTTTTTGCTACGGAAA
Organism: Grapholita molesta; assembly: GCA_022674325.2. Taxonomy (NCBI): domain Eukaryota; kingdom Metazoa; phylum Arthropoda; class Insecta; order Lepidoptera; family Tortricidae; genus Grapholita; species Grapholita molesta. Next base: position 3,708,986 of record CP053127.2, read on the forward strand.
GCTACAAAACGATACCTATAGCATATGTATGTAGGTTCCAACAGCGCCAACTAGATATTTATTTTATGGCTAAAGTATTCAATTATCATTAATTTCAGTGAAGATAATTTCCCTCATATAAAAACACGTATAGCATTTTTATATATACATTAGTTTTATTTTAATACTTTCGGAGGCTATAAGAATATTGGCGCCCAACGAGGGGCTAGGTACTCTTAATTTCGAAATCATTGATTATATGTTGTAACCATTTGTTCTGAATATATCGTAATATAATACAGCGCTATCTACCCTCCTAAACATACAAACTAAATAGAACAACTTAGATTTGTTTTATTTTAATAGTTTCGAAGGCTATAAGAATATTGGCGCCCAACGAGGGGCTTGGTACTCTTAATTTCGAAATCATTGATTATATGTTGTAAGCATTTGTTCTGAATATATCGTAATATAATACAGCGCTATCTACCCTCCTAAACATACAAACTAAATAGAACAACTTAGATTTGTTTTATTTTAATAGTTTCGAAGGCTATAAGAATATTGGCGCCCAACGAGGGGCTTGGTACTATTAATTTTTAAATCGTTGATTATATGTTGTAAGCATTTGTTCTGAATATATCGTAATATAATACAGCGCTATCTACCCTCCTAAACATACAAACTAAATAGAACAACTTAGATTCCAATTTCCTTTTCGCGGTAGATCATATTGTACACAGGCTGTGTAATTAACTTCCGAATTAAAACCACAACCGACGCGAAACTCCAAGTTTAATTGTGTAAATGCGTACGCATATTAAAAGCTTAATTAATTTTGCTATTGATAAGGATATACACTATATTCAAAGCGTATTGTGATTATTTAATTTTCAAAATGGTTGGCTGGTGAATATACAAATTTGTGCATTAAAGTTCTGAATAATACATCCTTTGGAATTTCATTTTACATTAATGCATCTAAAGGTAAACTAATATTTACGCACCATATGTTGTATCACAACGATATAAGGGTGAGGTTAACATCGAATTTATTATCGCGCGCTCGTCTGCAGTAGAGTTAGGCACTCCGTCCAGACAGAGTTGTATGTTCATAATATTCATATCATAATTAATAATCATTTGCATGAAATAAAACAACTGAAAGGTGAGTATATCGCATGTAAATTTAATTTAGGAAATTCAGGGTTCAAAACTTCGAAATAGGATTTAAATTAGTCTAGGCGATGTAATTTGTTTTCAGTTGTTTTATTTCATATCATATTCATTAACAAGAATAGCATTTTCATCATTTATATTATAAATAGTTAATATGTAATGGACGAGTAATATAATCTGAACAAGAAATCGCTGGTTCCCTGGTTTGGTCGCCACAGGAAACCAGTGTCAAACTAACCGGTACCTACATCGAACGCGAAGGGCACCTCGTATTTAAGACTCTGTGTGGCACTGGGGTAATTATTTGGGCGTTTGAATCGCTCTTCTTACTCTGCCCAGATTTCTGTAGAAATGATCACACAGTTTGGTGTTATTTTTGGTTTACTGGTAGACAGCTGAGCTGGCTAAAGGACAACCAAAACCTACTTAATATAATGCAGGCACTTCTACAGAAATCAGGACAGAGTAATAAGAGCGGTTCAAACGCTCGAATAATTACCCACTGCGGAGCCGGCTAATTCTGGGCTACGAGTTGCCATACCGAGAAGGGCGCTCTAAGTGTCGCGCCTGCATTATTCCGCCGTGGCTGATGATGTGGCGGAGTACATTCGCCAGAGGACTGGGTTCACGCTGACGGTGCAACAGCTGCGGGCCCGCCATTACGTGCACTTCAGCTCGTTTGTGGTGCGCGTGCCGCGGTCGCTGCTGGACACTATTGGAAGCGCGGACTTCTGGCCCAAGGGAGTAGTGTTTCGGAGGTTCCGGGGCAATCTGCCGAATCCTACTCCAGTTTTATCTGTGCAACGAAGCCCCACTGCTGCGTTGCCAAAACTTTGATAGTTTTATTTTATGTTTTCGTTTTTATATTATATTACGTAATAACTGTGAAAGCTTAAATCAGTATTTCACGTATAACCGAAACACTATATATATGTGTATAATTATATGGTGTTTTGGTTATAAACCCAAATAATATGTTGGTAATCTCAGGAAATCCGGAAACAGTGAGTTTGTGGGCTTGATAAGAGGGAGCATTCCAACAACTTAGGTAGCTGGTGTCTGCATAGGTATTCCTATTATGTCCAATTTTAAGAAATAATACTTGTCATTAATACGTTTATGGCATTAATTACAGTGTATCTCACCAATAAGCCTCACCAATAAGCGCCAGCGTGTAGCGTTCTCGTAAATGTAACAAATTAAATACTTTTTATTAGTCCCCGTTAGTTTTTTGGACCCGGGTATGTCCTTAAACTACGTCCGACAATGAGAGGTAGGGCACAGCGAAGTATCATCACGCTCGAGTCTGGAGAAGCCCAACTGGGGAAGTACCTCCTCCTTACGGAAGACCACAGCCATAATAGCACTGCTACCTTTCAGGTATGTAGTGTTGTGTTCCTGATGGTGAGTAAGGTTGCCAGAGCTCCAACCCCCCTTAAAGGTCGGCAACGCGCTTGTGACTCCCCTGGTGTTGCGGGTGCCCATGGGCGACGGTCTGCTCGTTTGCCACCTTATGTCATAAAAAAAAAAAAAGTTTCCTCTGTAACATTACGAATTAATCACACCAGCAATTGAAAAACCTGTTTAATAGGCAGGCATTTCTTTTGAAGCAAGCATTTGGTTCTTTAATTTGAGTACAATTCTTTCGGGAAATTATTAGTTATAGGTATGACATAATGCGTCATTGCGGTTTGCTTGTACTAGTGGAGCCCTTTACGAAGAGTTTTGCTTAATATTTTATGTTGTTCTTCATCCCATTATGCCCGTGCAGTTCCTAATTCAAACCAACGTTTTTATTTGACAGCGTCATTGATAGACTAATCTAAGTATACTCACCGATTACGTTCAACAAAAGCGGTTCTACTACTAGTGCTAGTACTAGTACTAGTACTAGTACTAGTAGTGTAAAATATTCATATGGAGAAACCGATCAGAGCCCAACAAATCGTCATAAAAAACGTGACCTACTTGATTGTCAACTATAGGAACCAATGGTAGAGGTAATAAACAGGTCAGAATTCACTGGTTCACTCTAACTTCACTAGCTTGCTCTCATCCGAGGAATAAAGTTACACCACAAGAGCGGAGTGCCTGTTGTTTTGTACAGAATACGAGCAAGATAACAAATTCAATATTAACGCACCCTTATATGGTCTTGTCACACCGTTTGGCTCGTAAATATTGTGTGCCAGATGGCAAGTTCGATTTACGAATATTGTATGTAATTTGCAATGTAAATGATTTAATTATGCTTGGTTTAGTGAAGATATAAATTAATTTGTGCGCCATATATTAGCAAAAAGGAGTCAGATAAGGCCTAGCATTTTGCTGAGCGGGGTCCATTTCGGTACACCATTTTGGTTGTGTCCAATGTGTTTAATTTTTATAAATTGTTATATTACGTGAACGTAATCCATAAACCTATTATATCTAAATTCCATAAACCTTTCCTACCTTGTGATCGTGGATGGACAGTATGTAGTTGTAGAGCTGTTCTGTGTGGACGGTTCTTTCCTACCGAAAAAGTTAGTGTGCAACCCCGTAGGGTTGTGTGAAATACACACAAGCGACATAAGGCATAAGGCGTAAGGCATAAGGCACGATGCCGCTTCATATCGTTTGTATACAAAATGTACTAAGGAGACGTATTTTGAATTACACTCAAGCGGCGCGGCACCGCTTGCGGGCCTGATGTCGCTTCAAAATGTTTTCACACAAAATGTTCGAAAACGACGTTACTGTAAATTACACTCAAGCGGCATGACGCAGGCATGCCTTACGCCTTATGCCTTACGTCGCTTGTGTGTATTTTACGCCTACAATAAATAATATTGCTGAAAATGAGGGTAGTTTCTCGCCTTCTCACCCTCGGCCATTGCCAGCGTTGAGTGCCCGGTCGCGAGAGCTGCGTTCCGGCAGTTTTCGTCAGTCAGCGAACGCGAACGGATCATGATTATGCTCCTCTTTATGAACCAATCTGTCGAGCAATATTCGGCTATAAATCGCGAGTTACCAGCTTCTTTACAATTGACATCACAATCTAGATTTGTTTACTGTGTTTTTACGAACATGTTAAACCTGTTAAATTCCCAATTTAAAAACATAAAAAAACTTTCAAAATAGTTCATAAATACAACGTCACTGTCCGTAACAAATAAAAATATGTATCTGACATGCGTGAAATATTTTCTTTTCAAATCGTTTGAACCAGTTCCAGTGAAAAATCGAATTTGCCGGGTATATTTTGTGTGTATGTTATGACAGGGTCAACTGCAAATTTATGCAGATTGAGTTCGTTTCATAGCGATATTGCTGTACATGTCTGGCACGAGATAGCACTGGATTTATGGTTAAGACTTTATTACGTTTGTGCGATGCTAGACTATAAAGTTAACTTCTCATGTAAATGAATAAAAATATAATAATTTCTTCGGTTGCCTCGATAAGTATTCATTAAATAAAACAACTGAAACGGATTACATCGAGTACCTATACAAAAATTTCTTAAGTCATATCATAACCCTTTTGCCTTTTAAATTCGTATACAAAATATGATCCGTTTCAATTGTTTTATTATAAGTATTATTATGAAAAAAGTATGCTAACCACCAAATAAAATTTCTTATGTAAACCGATTTACAAGTTTTATTAATATGACACCATTTCTTTATCTCTGTTTTTGGATACCTAACTATTGCACAAAATAAAAAAAATCATTTGGTTAGTAATAACATTTTTAATATAAAACCTGGGACTGATCTTGACGAGGGCGGTTTTAGGTGACATTTTTTAGATAGGACTCAACGGTTATTGTAACGCTCAAAAGAAAAGTCTAACGGACGCCATATTTTAATCATCTTGCTTGTATAAAACTTCGCTGCTTTTGGCAGAAAACCTACAACCTTCAATTAAGTTTTTGCTTCAAGCCTTCCAGGTAAACAGCGTCTATTGACGTCGTCTTATACTTCTTAACTACAACTTAATTGAGATTGCTCACCAGAAAGTGTTCATTAGAAACTATGTCGAGGAATACAATCCCACTTTTTTATTATTATCTATTTATTCATTAGGTACAGTAATAACAATATCCTTTTCCCCTCACTAGCTCGTAAAGCGCTTGTTTATCCTTTAATACGAGAGGGTAAAAACGCATTTTATCCACTAGTGATTAAAGTAAGTTGGCTTCTCATAGCTCTTATTGCTATGGTTTTAAAGTCTAAATTCGCGAAGTACAGCTCACTTGCCCCCGGGGCGGCGGCGGCGGGCGCAGGCGAGCCTCGCTAACGCACCGAGTTGAAAATCGAATTAGAACATTCAAAAATCGTACTGGCCACCACAAGCTAACCAAGCTACAGGCACCTTTTGTAAAAATGTTGAATGTATCTAAACGCAAAGAAAAAGTCAATGCGATTTTAAAACGTTTTTTTTTGCATGTTTCACTTTCCTCGCTGTAGTGAGGGGAAAAGTTTTGTGTTAGTTAATTTTGCACCCTTGTATAACAAATAACTATTAAAACATTGCCCCACAAAACTGCATAAACAATTAAACAGTTTGTGGGATCCTCAGGTATACATCTTGATATGTAACGAAGACAACTTAATGTACGGATTATTTTCAAGAAATAGAAAATTATTAAACTCAATCATTAGCCTGGGGTACAGATCTGTTCCAGACTAACGCCTATTAGTATAATGGAATTTTGGTGTTAAGCTCAAAGAATGTGTGTTGGCAGGCCGCCAGCGTAGTCCAGCGATTCGTCCTTCCATGGTGCCACTCGCATGACCCGCTTTTCGCTCCTTTCATCGGCTTGACGCCTCGTCAATATGTTGAGACCGTGAATACGCTGACGCAAAATCCAATTGCAATCTGTAGCTTTCAACGTTGTGTGAACAATGTCCTGGGATGATGCGGCTTGGCGTTGAAAATACTGAGAAATGCAGTGCTGATACTATATGCTTGACTGTATTAATGTAAATTGTTTATTGGATAGAATATCGTTGGTTTTTTCTGTCACTAGGCGATTGTGTTTGTAAGATTAAGACAAAATACAATTCAAATAAAGCAGGTTTGTTATAAGTTTATATAGGGTTTAGATCAGGTTAGGTTTTAGGGTTAGCCTTGGCTCAATTCGCAAAAAGCTGCCCTATAATATATAATTGTAATATGTATTTGAAAATACAGCCAAAATCTAGTAAAGTAATCAGTCGATTTTATAAAACCATTCTAAATCATGATAAAACTAAGCATTCGTATGATTTTCTTTCGATTTCGTTTACGTAAACGAAAAAACGTTAGCAGAAAGAGTGTTAAAGAAGAAAGAGGTTGGCGGAAACGTAGGAGGTTGGTAAAAACCAAGCTAACTAATATTTTATCTTGAATAGACGAGGTCAGTCCTACAAAAGTAATTTTATACAGAGTGTAATTAAGCATTCATCTCTTGGGAAAATTAAACCACGAACTGTTAATGGATCTTAACTCGATTCTTAAAACTTTATCGAGACTGGCTGCCTTCAATAGGATTTGGTAAAGTTTTGAATTAGCTTCGTTATACTAAATGACGTGAAAATGAACGAACATATTCGCTTAGAGTTTCATAAGGTCGTATGTGATTAGGTCGATTACTGAGGCTGTAGAACTTTCTAATTTCATTTATTTAATTTTACAAACTTGTCACCATTGTAAAAGATGTTCAAAATCATGAACAGATGCCAGTTTGATAATCCTTTATCACATTTTTTATGACACTTACATGGCTAAGCTTGCTGAGCCATGTGTTAAATATGGATGATCTCTATATGACTTTTATGATGTTTATAGTTAAATTAATTTTTTTTTGTTGATTGCTCCATCAAGTTCTGGATGGTTCCGCGAATGTGTTAGTTTTTTTTTCTCATTTGTAGACAGTGACGTGTAGCTGAAGTATTTTTCTAATTAACTTTTGTTTGTAGTTTTTTTAAGTATAAACAATAGATATAGATAGTTGATAGATTGAAGGAATTGTTTACATATTACAACTTGTAAGGTATATATATATATATATTGTTGTATATGTAATTTGAGTTGGTTATAAATGTTTTTTTTCTTTCTTTCACACTTGGCCCACACTATTTTTACGCTATACTCACGCACTTGCATTTCATTTTTAGTCACGCTTTTGATCGTTAACAAGCCATATTGCTAGTCTTGTGGTGTCGGCAGAAGAGCAACACCCTATTTCTTCGTGGCTGTCGTAAGATAAGGGGTGACAAAGGGAAAAACTGACGGATGTGCCATCGCGTATGTCGAAAACGAATCAAAAGCTACAGATGTAGTAAGAAATTATTCTCCTTCGGGGAAGCTCGGATCTTTATCAGAATACACCGAACTGTCAATGAATGACCGTATTACATGAGTGACATTTTCATATCTATTAATTGTTTAACGTCAAATGTAATTTTTCGCTTTGACACTTGAGACTAAACAATAAAGTTCTATATTAATGGTTCTGAAAAAGTCACTAATTGATTGACAGTTCAGGTGCCGTTGTATTTGGATAGAGACCTGAGTTTTCCCAATGGAAAATAGTTTTGCACTACATCTACTGCGGTCGATAACCGATAAAATAAGTGCAAATGGCGAAATTTACCCGGGATGGTCTATTGCAGTATTTAAAAGGTAATATTTCCAGGCAATCTATTTATAATAGTCAAATTTATGTTCACAATTTTCCACTTCGTTACATTATTGTGCAACTGCCTACAATTTGTGAACAGTCCACACATTGTGCCCAAAAGCTGTAACAGCCATTGCAAAAATCAGGCAATCATGTATCTTATTATCGTGCAGTAAATTCTAAATTTAAAATGGTTTTTCAATGTACTTACAGCTGTTATGCGGTAGACTGTACTGTCGTAGCCCATTGGTCTCTGTCTGTTCCATTCATCCTTTTGTGTCGATATTTTAATTTTACCGGCCTTCAACGAAAAAAATGTGTAAGCACCAACGGATTTTTCATCGTTTCGTTAAGGCAGTGTTTTTAAAACTTTTATGGTGTCACGGCCCTAAAAGACCATCAATTTTTTTTTTGCAATCTCTTAAACCTGGATTCTACAATCATATATTACCTTACAATTCTGACTATATTTCGCAACGCGATGCAATGAATAGAAAACGACTTCGCTGTTGCAGTGAAGCAAATACTTGCTAAATATAATTATCACTTTATTTACTAATTATTTGACGAGTAAAGTTCACCGAATACATATAAGCTTCGACTTCGCTCTGACTTTCCACGAATCTTCTTAATTAAATAAGACCAAATCAGTAGGTAATTTAATTTTGCAGTTTCAGTTATTTAAGTTCTAGTTACTAACTAACTAGGTTTTGGAAAATGCAGCGTGGGACGTCCCTCGGCTAGATGGAGATCTGCGCAGGGTAGCCGGCAGTGACTTGAGGAGACCCGAAATCCGGGCTCAGTGGCCAGCCCATTGGAAGAGGCCTATGTCCAGCAGCGGACTGCAATAGATTGTGGTTGATGATGATGAAATTTTGGTTGTAGATATTACTCAAACAATAGTACCAAGTACCTATATCTTTATATTCACAAAATTATACCGGAGAAAGAATACTCCTACACAATCGGAAAACTTGAACGAAATATACTCGTACAAAATTATAATAAAACTAAACTTAGCCTTTTTATACTTTTATTTCAAAATAATGATATATCTTCTTTTAAAGCTAATAAAAAAGTTTGCCCACACAACGCTGACAGGATTTCCAAAATTTATTTTTAATGAGTTATCCAAAGTCTTGCAAGATGAAGTTGTCGCACAAATCCTTTCAAAAGACTTCAAACTTGTATACCCCAAAGTTCAGGTCGCGGGTTGAATTCCAAGTTCATTAACTGCTACCAGACAGCCTTGGAGGACGAATCTTATGTTCATCCTATGAAAAGGGTTCTCCGATCTTTAGCATAACTTTTTTGTTTTAATTATATCTTCCATTTAACAATTTTAAGCACACATGACTGAAAGCATAAACTCTTTTAGCATAACCATGTTCTGCATATACTCTATGAGTACATATGCGGAACTGGCTTATGCCAGAAGAGAAGACACATAATTTTCGACGATAAAAGAAATGATTGGCATAAAGTTTATGATTGTTTCGCATAATTTTATTTCTAACAAATTAACACAGTATTTACCTAACCCATACTTTAACAGTAGTATAGTTTGAGGATCAAAGTTCTTATCAAACTTTATTTTTTAAGCTTTTGTTATTGAGCCGTTGTCTGCTCTATTCGTTATCTACATGACATAAATTGTCATCATAATTATACATCATGAAAATTCGGTATCTTCATGACATAGATTGTCATCATAATTATACATCATGAAAATATGAATTATCAAAAATTTGATCGCGTTAACAAATCAGTAATTTGTGAAAAAAGCTGTAAACTAATATATATTCGGCATCGCTTATCGAATAACCCAAAAATTGGAATAACTAAATATTTCCTTAGCCCGAGTTCTGGCACACTCCATTGAGAAATGCTGATCTATCCTGAAACGTATCTTCGCAGTTTAGGGACTCTTTTGAGGACTTTCTTCACGACGTGTGTGTGTAGGAAAAAAATACCTACTACAAAAAAATACCACTATTCACTAAACTACCTAAAAATATGCGGCAAATTAATAAAGACTTGTGAATTCCATTTCAGGTTGAATAAACCGACTGTTGTTCCATTCATTTTTAACTTTATAAATATAATTGTTTGTGACAGTGTGATTAAAATTAGCCTAATTAGCTTAATAATTGATAATTATTAGGTACCATTCTTTTATTCATATTATAAACGTGATGTCGTGTGTACATGTATTTTGATATTAGTACAGGTATTAGGCTTAGAGCTTGTAACGGAGTTATATTTTTTTTTATGACAAAGGTGGCAAACGAGCAGACGGATTGTCTGATGGTAAGCAATTACCGTCGCCCATGGGCACTCGTAACACCAAGGGAGTCACAAGCGCGTTGCCGACCTATAAGTGGGTTGGAGCTCTGGGAACCTTATTAACCATCAGGAACACAACACTACATACCTGAAAGGTAGCAGTGCTATTATGGCTGTGGTCTTCTGTAAGGAGGAGGTACTTCCCCAGTTGGGCTTCAGATTCAAGCGTGATGGTACTTCGCTGTGCCCTACCTCTCATTGTTAGACGTAGTTTAAGGACACAGGTGTGTGTGCGTGTGTGCGTGAAACTTGACAGTCATGTTTATAGTCGGTGCAATTAATTTTAATTAGTAAAATATGTAAAAATAAGTGAAAAGAGTTCTACAACTTAATTAATACTTACGAGTAGTTGTAAGCATCATATTGAAGAAGCTGTTAGCGCCCTGGTGAGCTGTATATGTTTATTTGGACCAAACTAAACAACTGATTACAACGGCACTCTTGAGTAATAACACTCACACAGTGAAACATTTTAAAATAACAGATTATTTATCAAAAACATAAATTAAAACAGAGGTATTCGTCAGCTGAGTTTGACACTAAGCGGAACTTGACAAGTAATCTAATCACGCTGACATCGAAGTGACATTTGAACGGGGTACGTTCTGAAACTCGCCATCTTTGCATACGAAGTGACACCTTGTACTCCTACGCAACACAACTTTCGATACTCCATCTACCGGAAAGCAATCAAACTATTTTGTACGTTTCAATTGTAGCAGACTCAGAAGAGTGATCAAGGAAGGTATTTGGGGTTCACTGTTACTGGTTTCGCAGTATTACCGAAAGATGTCGTCTGTATGCTATAAATGTAAAGAATCATTAACCGATAAACATGTTCTTATGTGCTCAAAATGTCATCAACCTTATGATACGGAATGCGCTGGGAGATCCATAAAGCTATATAACCTCATGTCAGCTGACAGTAGAAAAAAATGGACTTGTTTAATGTGTCGAAATGATCCAACATCAAACAATAAACATTTTGACATCATTAAAAATAATAAAGAATTAAGTAAAAATGTTACAAAAAGGAAGAAAAACATCACAGTAAGTGATTCAAGTACACTGACGCCATCTACATCTCATATTGTAACAAGCTTATTGAAGGATACACCTGTGCGGACAAGCGAGAAAATGACGTCTAGAGGAAGTGAGCGTAATACCCATGCAAGTAGTACCCCATCCCCCATAGGTAGTGATAATCTGGATACTTCGCCGCGAAACGTACACAATATTTCTATTCCAAAATTTTCTGACACTGAATTATCTAAGGAGAGCTCATTTGAATCAACACAAGACGAATTTCTCGTAGAAGACACTTTACATGAATGTTCTGTCACCAACAGAAGTTGTCCGGAGTTAAGGAGGACCTCAGAAGATGAACTTCTTGAGTACAAAAATAAATTAATTGATTTAGAGTTACGGCTGAAATCGGCAGAAAGTGAAGTTGAAAATGTAATACTGGAAAATAACTGTCTCAAAAAGCAAATACAAGACAATGAAATAACCATTAAAAAACTGAAAAATATTTGTACACCTGCTTCAAAAAAAATAAAAAACAAAAAGGTTCGAAAGAGCGTCATCTCGTCAAAATTAAATTCAAGTGAATCCAATAAGGAAAACCTACTCGATTGTAACGCTAGTGTCGCTAGTGCATATATCAATACACCTGCAAGCGCCAACTCTACACACCAACCTACTGCACCCTCTGCGGATGTTATTAGAAGCTCATCGGACGCATCCCATGCGACTCCAGGTCCACCCAACGTCACGTCTGTTGGTGGCACTTGCAATCTGTCTAAGCCAAAACTGTGCATAATAAGCAACCAACCAAATAGAAAAACACTTCAGGCTATTGAGAATGCGTTTGTGAGTGAAGCTCAATTTTGTCATTACGTGACACCAAACGGTAGCATTAAGAATGTTTTAGATAATATAGAGTCGAAGCTAATTAATTTTACCTTTAATGATTTCTGTATAATTTTCATAGGTGAAAATGACATTACGTCGAATCAAAATAGCATTCTATTAGTAAATTATTTACGGAATACTCTTCAAAAAGTGACGCATACAAATATAGTAATATGCCTTCCCACATACGTCTGCGGAGCCCTTATATACAATTATAAGGTGGAAATGTTCGGCAACTTACTGGCCATGGATCTTCAGAGTCACGATTATGCGTACATATTTGACACCAATTATGATCTGACATTAGATATGTTTTCCCACTATTCAGGTAAAATTACACAAGTTGGTTTAAAAAACATTTTTCTGAATTTAAAAAAGTATGTGTCATATTTTTACACCGTAGACCCAGCCTTACACTCCTTTAAACAAAATGGTCAGCGAAGGTGCTCATCCAATCTGGAGCTCTCTCAAGACTCCGTAGAACAAGGTCAGGCAGACCAAGACAAAAATTGTTTTCGTGACTAAAGATAGTGATTATACCTTCAGTATTTACCATCAAAATGTACAGAGTCTCAAATCTAAATTGAGTCAAATAGAAATTTTAGTGGACAATACCGATATTGATGTACTCTGCTTTACGGAAACTTTTCAAAAAAGAAATGATACTTTAACATTGCCGATTGAAGGCTACAAAATTGGATCTAATTTTGGTAGAAAATCTGCATCAAGGGGCGGGGTAGCAATATATGTAAAGAAATCTATAAATTGTTATAGCCTGGATTGGATCTCACATATGTCTGTAGAGTCTCACTTTGAATCTTGTGGTATTGTGATCCCAGAACTGAACTCCATAATATTGTGTATTTACAGGACTCCCAATAGCGATATAAATATTTTTTTCCAAAAGCTAGAATCTCTACTTAATAAATTAATATTCCGAAACAAACGATTAAAACGTAAAATTTTCATTGCAGGGGATTTCAATGTCAACTTATTAAGTTATGAAACTAATTCAAAGAATTTTATTTCCACTTTACGCAAATATAACATTCGTCCAACAATTCATGAACCTACAAGAATTACCAGCCATACCAAGACTTGCATTGACAATATTTTAACAAATACTCGTAATTGCATCACGGAAGTTATGCATCTGGCAATATCGGATCATACAGGCCAAAGGTTAAAAATTCCAATAAACAAAAGTTACAGAGAAAAATACTGGTATGTACGCGTTAGGAAGGTAGATCTTAATCTAGAAATTTTCCTTAAATATATTTCACAAACAAATTTTGAGGCAGTGTATCACAATTCTGATCCGAATATAGCCTATAATACCTTTATTCAGCTATTTCTATTAATTTTTAACCTATGTATACCTGAAGAGTCATTAAAAAAGACCTATAAAAGGAAAGCTAATTGGATAACCAAAGGCATAAAAGTAGCTAGTAAGGTCAAAAGAAGAATGCATTTAGACTCACAACAACAAAAGAATAAAGCTAAAAAAAGTAAATTTAAAAAATATTGTAAGTTATTTAAAATAGTCATACGTAAAGCTAAGATTCTAACAAATAATAATTTTATACAAAATAGTGGAAATAGATCCAGAGCAATATGGAGTTTGATTAATCATAACACGTGTTCAAATAATTCCATTAGCTCCACGATTGAGAGAATCAATCATGATGGAAAAATTGTTACTGATCCAACCGACATGGCTACACAATTTAATGAGTACTTTAGTAACCAAAATTCTACGCCTGAGACACAACTTAAATATAAGCCAATTGACCCCCAGTCCTGTAATAGTATGTTTGTAGTGCCAGTCGATGCACAAGAAATTATGGAAATTATTAAGTCATTAAAATCTACAAAAAGCTCTGAATACGATGACATACCAGTGAAAGTCATAAAGGCCTGTGTAGAATATATTGTTCATCCTCTAACATTTATTATTAACCTCTCTTTAGAAACTGGCATTTGCCCTGATGAGTTAAAAAAGGCTATCATCAAACCACTGTACAAGATGAAAGGTGCAAAGGACGATATGAACAATTATAGACCCATAGCATTGTTGTCCAATTTTTCCAAAATATTCGAGAAAGTTATCTACAGTCGCCTTATTAACTACTTCAATTCAAATAATATCTTGAGTCCCAACCAATATGGTTTCCAAAAAGGAAAGTCTACATCTCTAGCTATTTTTAGAATTTTCAAAGATATATGGGATAAAATAAATAATAAACAACTATGTGTGGCCTTGTTTATAGACATGTCCAAAGCTTTTGACTGTGTTATACATAAGGTCCTATTGCAGAAGTTAGAAAATGTAGGCGTAAGAGGTCACGCGTTAGAGTTGCTTAAAAGCTACCTCTGTAATAGGCAACAATGCACAAATATTTCTAAATATTGTCAACACACCAAAACAGTTGAAAAATATCAATCTGAATATGAAATAGTTACCACTGGTGTGCCGCAGGGTAGCGTTTTAGGACCTCTTTTATTTTTGCTGTACGTTAATGAACTCCCAAAGGTTGTCAATGAGCTTTGTGTCCTTTTTGCCGATGATGTGACAATCTTATTTTGCGATGCAAAATCAAATACCTCAAATCTTGAGAATAATATAAATGGTACATTAAGAAATATTATGACATGGTTAAGCAAAATAAATCTAAATGTAAATCTAATCAAAACTAAAATTATGCACTTTAGAAATTATAAGACAATGCCGTTAACTTTAAACATTAGTGAAGCAGGGGTACCCATTGAAGCTGTAGATAGCACTAGATTCTTAGGAATGAACATTGATCCAAACTTAAACTGGAAATCTCATATAGAAAAAATTAATAAAAGTATATCCTCTCAGATCTATGCGTTATCTATATTATCTGAATCATGCTCAGAAGACATTACTAGAAATGCATATTTTGGAAAAATCTATCCGCTGCTCACTTATGGTATCATTTATTGGGGTAATTCCACAGATGTCCAGTCTACTTTTATCTTACAAAAAGACTGTATCCGTACTATTTATCGCATGCCATATATGTCTTCGGCCAGAAATGTATTCAGAGAGAAAACGCTTCTTACACTGACTGGGATCTATATTTATGAACTATGTACTTTTCTCAAAAATAATTCCGAGTACTTTGTAAAAAAATCTGCAGTTAAAAGTAACTTACGTAGCCAATACAAATACAACATAGTGCTTCCTAAAATTAATACGCAGATTTTCAGACAAAGTGCATTTGTAAGCGCCATACATGTCTACCATAGCTTACCTGAAGAACTGAAAACTCTTGAGGGCAATCGATTCAGAAGTAGTTTAAAAAAATGGCTTATTCAGGGGGAGTTCTATAACTTAAATGAATACTATACCTATGGGAAAAGTAATTTGTAACATTGTTTGATGCTTTAGCTCGTAATTAGTGTATAATTAGCATGTTTTAGTTTTATGATTACTTAAGCAGTAAGTGTTAGTTAAGTAATATGGCTAGATTTGTAAGTAGATATAAGTATGTTCATATTGCATGCCCAGATTGGGTAACTGTTGATACTAATGTACCTAAATTTCATCTTTTGTACACACACAGTTTGGCAATAAATATATTCTATTCTATTCTATTCTATTCTATTCATACCCGGGTCCAAAAATGCTTGAGACGCACATAATTTTATTAACCTTGATAATTGTCTCGGAATTAAACGCTAAAGTAAATCAACGGGGATAGCATTTTTGACATTAAAACAATATTTAAAATGCATAATTATTTCATCATCATTTATCCATAAGATGTCGACTGCTGGATTTAGGCCTCCCTCAAATAAGACTTGTATTATTATGTTTAGTTGCCATTGGCAGCTTGCCGCTTAAAGACGGGTTGGCGAGCGCGGTAGCTGTGGATTCGTCAGCTGTTGAGTCGTATTTCTATTTCCTCCATTTTAGGACTACAAAACGGGTAGAACGGACATCTGTTGTATTACAGATGTCACAGATGGCGACACCAGTGCTTTATCCTGACATATAAGTACATGACATTGCCTGTTTGATTCTTCTATAAATACATTTTATTTGTTATTCTTTTGTGATAGGGATAGGGAAATGTTCTATCGTGGCGTATTGGAGAACAAAGAAAATAATATAAGTACCTAATGAAATACCTTACATACATATAATGCCTTTGTGCAGATTTTCCTTACAAGGAACAAGCTATTTTTAGTCGTTTAGGCCTTTGAAGAGTTGAGAGGGTAAAATATCAAAAGCGTTTCAACTGCGGGTTCTATTTGGTTGTAAATCACCATGTTTGCCATCATTATTAAAATTTGACCAAGCTTCATAGCTGTGTACAAATTAGACGTAATTTTACAAATAAGTATCAAATACGGAAACGGTAAGGGGCGGTTATGACTAGTTTTTATATTTAAGGTGTACCTAATATTTGATTTAGCTATTGTTTTGTAATTATTGTAGTATCAAATTAAGAATGTCTATCAGAACACTTTATACTACATACAGTCAGATATATCGGACCGGCCATGATGGTCATAAATATTGGAACAACGCCTCTGTTGCGTGATCCGATATTTTTTAGTACCTTAGCTGCTCCGATATATTTGATGGCGACTGTACTATCAGTTACTTATATTTTAGGGACTTGGCAAAGAGGCTCTAGAGATTCTACAGGGGACCAAAGGGCTGGCAGTCACCTAGCTCAACGTATTAGTCTCGCAGTACAGCTCGGCCATCGTTGTTGGTACCATGCGCCATTTTTATATTTAATAGTAATTTTAAGTTGACATTATTGTTTTTAGGGTTAACTCGTTACACTAAGTGAAAAAAAAAATGTAACTATGGTTAATCACTTCCTCTTAACCACTTCAAGTCTAACAAACATTTAACTAACTAAGTTTCACAAAATACTGCCCACAGTATAGATGAAAGCGACTGAAAACTTTCTGCAATGTTGCAAACACGCCACTAACCCCATTGAGGCCTAAACTTCAAAAGAAATCAGTTTATAAGAAAACATATTACGAGTAAACCTCGAGTGGGCGCTTTTAGTATGCACAGAGTGCTGCGCTCAATCAGGTCTAAAAGAGTCGCGAGCAGCGAGCGGGGAGATCAAAGATGGCGCCCGCGGGCAGCGGTCGTTACCTATGCAAATGAAGCTTCAAATGTATATTCGTAAGTGGTAAACATGAAAAACCCGCCCGATGGTAACAGTGACCGTCGCTTATGGACGCCTGCAATTCCAGCGGATTCAACCGCGCGTCGCTTACCCTTTAAGAAATAATCTACTCCTTTTTTAAAGAACTTCATACTGTGAATCCTTGGGAAATTGGGGAATTAATTTCACAGTCGGTGCTGCTGAATTAAAAGGGAATGGGCAGTTACTTTTTTAGATTTTTTCGTGAAAGCTTTCATACTTCCCTAAAACCCCGAAGCAGCCGCAGCCCAGGACAGAATTACATGGAACACGTTGACACATGTCTAATGCAAAATTCAAAGGATTTCAGCATACAACATATAGTCGTATCGTGATCCCTTGACTTTCTTCTGTACGGCAATACGAGAAACGTGGATTTAGGCCAATTGTCAATTCTCTAGTCATGAGAGAGATGGGGGATAAGTTTCAGATAACCCCTTCTTGTAACACATTACCACGTACTCTAAAAAGAAGCATAAATATAAGTAATAATATGTAATAGTATCGCGTCTACTAATTTAAATTTCGTCCCGGATGTTTTGAACCCTTTAAAAGCATTCGTGGTCATCGAGTAGACTCAATTGTTTTACTTCATGAATGATTTTTGCGGCAACCGAAGACAATATCAAAAATGAAAAGTTAAAAAAAAAACGACCAAAAAGGTCGGGATGTGTTTCCTTAAATAAAATACTAGTTCTTTACTTTCAAAGCAAATTATTTATAGCAGAGCAATGCTTTTAAAATTCTCTACGGAAGTAAAATTTTAAACAAGATTCTACTTATTCTGGAAGCAAAGAAATAAGGTGAACTTTCTTAGAATAGTGTTGTGACTTGGTTTATACTTTAATGTATTTTTAAAATATTGTAAACTGTTGATTTTACTTCAATAAACAGGTCAAATGTAAGTACTATTCGTATTATATTAACACTGGTGTTCCGTACTGAAACATTTTATTTACTTTGGGTATGTTTTAAATTATTTTCTTAAAGCATTCGAGCATAATATCAGCAGCATTAAGTATCCTAATAACCGCGTCTACCCGTTGTTGGGCTTGTTTGTATTCTACCCACCTTTGACGCAAATCGGCGTCGTAACCCTGTTTAATGTTGCCTGTACTTACATTAAAACGTTAATGCGAGCAGCCGTAAAACGTGAAACTTTACATGAAAATGTAGGCGTATTCGAAGAATACATTTTTTGTCATCAACATCTTATATGGCATATTGCAATAATTGGGGCGTAAAGGTTCTAGAGTGGCGACCACGTACCGGAAGGTGTGGGTGGACCCCCCACAAGGTGGACCAACGACCTAGAAAAGGTCGCGGGTGGCGCAGAACTGGTCATTGCGGGTCGTTTTGGGGAAGGCCCTAGCACTGGACGTCTGTCTATTGATATGATGATACTCAACAAGGTGAGTTTTAATGTAACGCTTAATCGTTAGTAATATAATTATTTCATATGCAGTTTTAATTATTCGGCTCCGTCTCGGCCCGCCCCTGTAATAGCCTCGCAAAACCCAATGTACAGTACAATGTACATACACTCCTTTTCAATAGAACTTAAACTTTCCATAGTCGCCACGATTGGAAGGCGTGTGACCAACCGCAGTAGCTATTGCTTTCGTTTTGACAGTCCCATACCCATCCGTCAGTTTTCCCTTGGTCTTACGACACCTGCAAAAGGAGATGCGTAGCACTAATACATGACCTATCAAATTTGTGATGCTAAATTTCAAAGATAGGAGAAAATCATATCGAAAAATCGGAAACAAAGTCCACATTTTTAAGTTCGGATACTGCTCTAGACATCTACCTGCGAGTTAATGAGGCGTCGTCTGCGATAACGCTGCGGTACCTACCGCGGTTGCCGAGCGACAGGAATATTTCCTGAAAATTTTATAGTGGAAAGATTAGATAATCTTCGCCGCTACTTTGATCGTTAAGAAGATGGGAAATTTTGCACGGTACGTTTATGTGGTTGTGTAAGATAACAATTTTAAGTCCATATTATTATAGTCAAATTTAATAGTAAATACTTATAGCTCTGTTTTGATTTGAGTAACCAGTGTAGGTTCAGCGACACTAAAGAAGATTTTGAAGACATGAGATGAGTTCACTCAGTCAGTTCTTTGGGTACTCGGGTTAGTTACAGCTATTATCTACCAGGCTATCAGCCACGAACATCCGCTGCTGGACATAGTCCTCCCCTATAGACTGCCACAGGGAGCTATCATCAGCACACTGCACCCAGCGATCCGTACAAAATCGTTGGTCACAGTTACTGCGAAGCTATAATTCTTAACGACATTGACATTTACTTGGTAAATAGGAACTTAGCGCTGCCCAAACAAATCAACTTAGTCCGCTAGATAGAGTTTCTGTTTATATAATTTGACCTGACCTTAGTTTTCTCATTGCTTGGTTTTAAAATATTTACAACCATATTTATCTTTAACCCTTTATAGGGCAATTTCAAAATTTCAATGCAAAAATGACCACCCAACAACATAGACTTTTTGTATTTCTTTCTTAACAAGAATCATTAGGACAATCGAGCCGCGATGAGGCTTGAACGCACGACCACAGTGACTTTTGGGCGTTAAAGGATTAAACAGTAATCTACTACTAACTAAAAATTTTAAACTTGAAATATACAAACTATCAAACGTCCTTTTCGGTCTTCGGAGCAGAATTTTTTACACTTTAAATGTAACTTGATTTCCATATTTTAACATTCAACCTTTGGCAAAACTATCGCCCCTGCGTTGATCAGTCACTCTGTCTGTTACCGATGATAATTATGTGAATATAATACACATATAAAATATAATATGTGGTAATACACATGGAAAGGTACCTTATTGCGCTTGGCGCTTACGCTATTGTTAATAACGCTTCAATACTAATGTGACACTTTGCAACGTAAGCGCCAAGCGCCATAAGGTACCTTTCCTTGTAAACTACCACATTATACCTGTTCTTTTTTACAATCACGTATGTAACTTGTATCTATAGAAAGTAGTGATTTCTTGCTTCCGTGAACTCCAACCTGGGTTGCTCTGTGAGATAAAATATTTTTCATTTTTCAATTTATACACCCCCGGTTCTAACCACCTCTGAAGCGCGACTTATTTTTTCATAACAGTTGTTTATTATCCATCTTAAAGTACATGGTCGTCCTACAAGAAAACGTACATATTAACAACAGGGATTTCGCGAAGCATCATAAGTAGTATTCATATTTATTAGCTGCCCGTGGTTACCCATTTTTTTATCAATTTATCTATAATACCCAAATAGTCCGCGCATACTTGTGTTTATCTACGTACATGTCATAAGTGCTCTAAAATGCGTCCAGAAACCGTAGGCAATGACCAGCATTACCAACCATCAGAAATGAATGGAGATGTAATGTTAACATTTCCTACTGAAATCCGTAGGTTATGAGTTTAAATTTAGAACAGCTGTCAAATTCAAGTGGGGTTTCTATTCTAGTATCTATAGATATTAAAACAGCCATTGATACGAAACGCCAATTCGTTATGTTTTTTTTTAATATCAATCGAACGACATAAGAACTCGAGTGACAATAGAATAGGGAGTCGCTTCGCTGTATTCGCTTGTCTATGGTTAAAAAAAATATTTGACTTAGATACGAAATACGCAACGCCGCCATTCCAAGCTGTCATTTGTTTTGTTCGTTGACATTTTAATGTTTCAACTAACACTAGTAATACTGCAGGTCATTTCCCTACGGTTCCTGAACCCATCTTAAAACATTTATGATATGTGTGTAGATAAAGTAGTGTATGTAACTATACATAATTAGGCATTACAACAATCGTGTGATATTATTATGAAACTCGCCTTCGGCTCGTTTCATAAACCCACACTCTTGTTGTAATGCCCTTCATTATGCACAGATACATAAACTACTATTAAGTAATGTTTTTAGTGGTTAGTAATCTGGCATGCATTTTATCGAGTACGTTAACGTTTAATGAAGATAAGGTAGGAAGCTAAAGAGCTGGAAATGTGGAAAAGTACGGCCTTATTTCCGTCTCCCAAAATTGTGTTATACAAACCGTAATGGGCGACGTTGTTCATGGACCGCCTTGTGGAAATAACGCACGCTAAGTAAGTTACACGGCTGAATTGAGGAAAAGGCTATGTAGGGAACTCGTTGCATCTCGTTCTAAATAATAAATTGGATGTTAGTAGGATACTTTTAACACAAACGGTCCTTATTGTATAGTATTTTATTTAATATTATTAAGTTTACTAAAATATATCTACATTACTTAGCAGATGTGTACCGTAATCTTGTTATCCAAATTTTAAAAATGAACCTTTATCCGATTAACCTTTTAACTTTTTGTCATATATATTTTCAGGTAAAAAATAACATTTGCTAGGTTACACTGTCAAATTTAGGTAAAGTTAATAATAGGTACTTATTTAATTTGGAGGGGACATCCAAATTATAGAATAGCCGTGAATTTTGTAAATAATTAAAACCATTAATTTCTCTAAGACTGGAAACAGTAGTCCATTATTAACTGAATTAATAGGGTTAATATCCTAAGCAGGAATAATTCTGCTCTCTTGAATTATTCTTTAGATATACCTACATTAAAATATGACACTAGTTAATAATACAAAATTTAAAAATCTACCTAACATATTCAATAGCATTATTATGCACAAGCATTCTTTTGTGCTTTGTATAACAATACCCTTTTGCGAATGAAACTTTAATTGGATCGGTAGATGCCATTTCATTTCAGTATTCTAAACAGTGTCGAAGCGCAGTGGTGAAGAAAATATTCCTGCCAAGTTGTAGAATGTTGCTTCGAATTGTTTGTCGACGTTCAGGTGAGTCAAACTCACGGTTAAACCAGTTTAAGACCGCAAATATCTTAGCGTAAAAGTGGTATTTTTGGAAAAAAGGATGATTAATGATTATAGTTGCATTTACTTCAGTAGTTTTTCAAATTAGCTCGAATATATAGAAATACGGACGCGCCCGAGGGCCATATTTTATGAACGAACTACTGATGTTTATGTGGGGTTATTATTTGGTGGTAGGTCAGATGGAAGGCGCTTTCGTAAAATTTGTGCCTAAGCCAAATCATGGGATAAGTTGCTAAGTGGACCTCAGGCTCTCTTGAGCCGTGGCAAGATGCTAGGAAAATGCGAGGAAGATGAGAAAAAAGGAAAGCCATATCACCTCCGCTTCTCCTAATCGTAAGAAATGTTTGACCGGTCACTTGTTATAGATTCATTACAAATCTTGTGCATATTCGATTATTGTACCTAATAATTGTCTGACGCTCTGATGATTGTAGAGCGTGGCACTTTTTTTTTTAATGCTAATCGATTTTGTTAATGTTATGGGCCAACAAATTTACAGCATTGCCTCATTAAATGCGATCATCGCTTATCCCCATGTGAATTTTCAACTTTACTCAATGCGCACTCGTTGCTTACGTATGAGAAGAAAACTCTTAATCCAGAAAGGCTCGCAACCCCGCGGTAAACTAAAGAAGCATGGGCTGCATATTATTGTGAATATCCACATCGAGACCGGGCTCACTAAAGAGGATGCCTAGGATTGTGCAAGGTGAAGAAAGGCAAGAAGGGAAGCGAGTCCTGGCATATGCCAAAAGAAGGAGAGGACATCCATGTAGACGCCATGTACTCGTAGTGCATGAAAATTCTAGTGGTTCGACTTCCTTGCAAAGAGCGATGGTAACACTTGCCCTGAGCGAGGCAACGTGGAGTTATTTGTTGCTAATTAACAAATTATGCAGCTCGGGAGTTCTCAGTTTATTCCTACAGGAGCCAGTCTCGCGCCCGAGAAGGGTGGATAATTATGATAATCAGACGAGGCAAACAATACAATTACTAACATTATCCATGCTAATCACAAGCTCGTAAAAAGTTAACGGCCATTTGCTTACACGAGTTTCTAGTCAGCACTGGGGAAAGGCTCTATGAATTAGATAGGTACAGTCGAGTTCATAATTATTTATATAGCTTTTCCCTTTATTTCAATACCTTTAAGTAAAAATAGTATCAATAAACTTTTTTTTTATCTACTTATTAAATCATTTTATCTAATAAAGTTTTATGTAAAGTAAAGTATCAAGTAATAAAGATCTTGTAGCTTACGAGTACAATCCATTTCAACTTCAATTGACGGATGCAACGTTTCGTTTTCATAACTAATCCATAACTAACCCCTTTCGAACGCCACGCGGATGGAATTTAAATGAAATAATAAATAGTTATAACTAAAACTTTAAGGCTTACTAAAATAATATTGTTGTTTAACTTCTTATATATGTTGTCACAAATGTCTTCTAGTAATTCACATAATACATATTTTTCTATAGAAATGAACATATAGAAATATAGAAACAATAATTCTACTACTTTATATTACATTTTACAAGATATTGATTGCCTGTTGAATAAATTTACTCAAACATTTGAGTTATTAAAGCTACTCAAAACGGAAAAGCGGTTATTCGCCATAGTAACTGATGTAATTACTCGTAGAATCTGGTGCAGCACAATCAGTGTCAGTTCGGATATTATAACTGTCGGATGTCGGTCGACAACGAAATCTCATTCGACCACGCCATTTTAAATTACTCCATTTATTTTTAAAAAGATCTCTTGATTATTTTTTATTATGCAAAAACGTCTGCTAGCGAATAGGTATCTTCGATATTTAAATCGAAAGAAAAATATAAAAATTAGACTCGCGGCGGGACTCGAACCCACAACCACTGGATCACTAGCCCAGTGCACTACCAATTGTGCTACACAAGTATGGGCTAGTGATCCAGTGGTTGTGGGTTCGAGTCCCGCCGCGAGTCAAATTTTTCTATTTTTCTTTTCGATTTAAATATCAAAGATCTCTTGTCTTTTCAAGGTTCAATTATTACATTTCCTCCCTCATCCGTACTTATAACGCAAAACTGTATTCGACTGTGTTTTTATGATGGACGGACTAGGAGGGCTTTCAGTACGGACTTTCCTAAAACCTTCCTTCAACTAATATGATATTTGGTAAGGAAATAATTTATGTTCCTGGGAAGAAAAAATATCGTTCTTATCCTGAAAATCATCCTATATTCATTATACATAGAAGCGGCGGGCTAAATCTAGTTATATATAAATAGCTGCTCTAGATCCTTATAGTCCATGTACGGTACCGTTATTGTACGTGGAAACTTGTCGTGTTTAATAAAAGTTCAAATTAATTGTTTTACTTTGTCTTTCATAAGAATTTTTAGGACTCGGGAAGCTATGCTTGGCAGTTCAGGAAAACTTTTGATTAAGTACTTAAAAGTTACGTATCCCCATTTCGTTAAATAATAAAATATGGCGTTCAACTGAAAACGATGTTCATCTACTTAATACATGGCTAATAACATATTGACCATAATTAACATATACCTACTTATGTAACCCTAATATGGAAAAATAAAATTTTATAATACAGTTTAATACACAATTGTGTCATAACACAATTGTGTTATCCCTAACTGTGGATCTTCATACAAGTATCTATTATCGAAAATGTGTAATGGGCCTAGCGCGTTTGTGCCAGAAACTTGGCATGGCTCAATTACCTTTGGTGTCAGCTTTGCAACTTTATCCCAAAGTTTGTCGTAAACTATAATTTATGGAGTAAAAGAAAACCTTACTGAGAATAGCTCCACAGGATCGTCACGAAGTATTCCTTCGTCGAAAAACGCTTGCTAAATATTTGATAACATTTCGTACAAAGAGCTCAGAAACTGGATATTCGATACCGTGGGAGACAGTTCGCCGGATAACAGACGAACTGAGAGCATAGGACGTTTTGGCGATGTGAGGTTAGTCTGACAATTTTAACTAGACAGACACTTATCCGTGGTAAAGCGGTAGGAATTCTACATGCCAGTGTGTATGTAGGTACTATACTGGTAGTATAGGTCATTGCCTATACGCCATGTTCAAGTTCGAGTTGTAGAGCGGGGACCAGACGTAGAGAGAGACAGCTCCGGCTAGATGGACCAACTATCTGCAGGATGGTTGGCGGTGACTGGATACGGAGAGCCGAAGACCGGGCGCGCAGGAGGATATGCCTCTGTCCAAAAGCAAAAGACTGCAATAGGCTAATGATGAATAATCATTTTATTGTGTAGTCTTTATTGGCAAAGAGTGGCAAGCAGCCCGATTTGTTCAGAGAGTCCCTACGCTTCCCATCACCAGTAGTCAGCAACAGATATTAAACCAACAAGTTTATTCAGTTTGTAGTCAATAAAAATAAACAACAAACAAGAATAATAAATTGGTTTGAGATGTGCGGGCGCTGTCCGTTCCCTACGGATCCTCCTGACTGTTTGATAGGAGCATCGCTCTCAGAATAAATCCAAAATGCTTGACCTCTGATTACTCACATCTGTTATATATCTACAGGTCAATTTAATTCTGGATAGCAAGGCCAATGCCCTTAAACTATTGGATACACAACAGTTGATCTAATTAAACAATGTGCCTTTGGGAATTGCTACAGTATCATGAAAATGAAAAAGTACTTGAGACACAGAAAGTAATAGATATTTATTATACGAAAGCTGTATTTTTTATTGAGATTCCACCAAGAATAATAATCAAACAATGATAAAGGGAACGAGCGTAGCGATTCATTCAAAAATATATTACGGCGCAACTGACGTCGCGGGGTATTCGAATAATGATTGACATACATATCATAACGATATAACCTTAAAAATTTAAAATAAAAATCATCATCATCATCTCAGCCATAAGAAGTCCATTGCTGAACATAGGCCTCCCCCTTGAACCTCCACATGTACCGGTTGGAAGCGACCTGCATCCAGCGTCGTCCGGCGACCTTAATGAGGTCGTATGTCCATCTTGTGGGTGGACGTCCTACGCTTCGCTTGCTAGTCCGTGGTCTCCACTCGAGCACTTTTCGACCCCATCTGCCATCTTCTCTGCGTGCAATGTGGCCTGCCCATTGCCACTTCAGCTTGCTAACCCGGTAAAATAAAAATATAAATTATTTATTCGCGGAGACACAAAATAATAATGGTCTCATCTCAGCCGCGATACAACCGGGAAATGACGCCAGTATCCTTGATACAGTCCCTCGAGGGCTTTTTTTATTGAATGTAGTAAGTAGTTAAGTACTCCTAGTTATTATGATAAATTGTATAATTAATTATCTATCTAATTTCTCAATAGGGAGAAGTCGGGTTTGACCTCATACCAAACAAGACCAAAAAATAATTTGAGCATTTTTTCTTATTAACTTGTTTTTGACATAGGAGCTTAAATAAAATTAGAATAGAGTGCAACAGACATGCTAATTAATATCCCGATGAGATGATAAGGTGAAATTTATAATGTGTTTCATAATTAATCTTAGATTGACGAGCTTTTTGCTACTGACACGAATCAATTTCTACGTTATAATGGTACGTATATTAAGCATGTATATTAAATAATTTAAATATCTTAAATAAATTAAATAACTGTCATAGACAGTTCACCAGATATTATTTACGATGAGTAGGTATTGATTTAGTATTTTTATTTACAGGGCATTTAAAATATAACCTCTTGAGACATTGAGCAGTTTTTTAGTTTATGGATTGGAAAACTACATTTGGAAAAATAGGCTTTTCTAAAAAAATATATAGGATTTTGTTTGTTAGAAAGGGATGAAAGGTATATATTTTTTTATATTAACAAGTTGGAGGTCGATTTATCGTTTGAAATAGGCGGATTGGTAGAACGACGACGGGCCTAAATCGGACTGATAAAAAATAATTAATAAAAAAAAAAAAAAACAACTTACCAATAAAGACGCCATTGCTTCGTAGTAAGTTGCATATTATTTTTATTCCTATAATTTTTTATTGCGTGTCTTCGCTCCCGATCAAAAAGACAGGGACTGAGTATGCCACTTTCAGCTTCATACTAAACATTTTCAAACCAATCTACATTCATCAAAGAGGAAGACCCTATTACGATAAAACAATAACGCAATAAAACACAAATATTTTCTGGCGTAAAATAACAAAACAATGCCAAGAAGTTTGCTTAACGTACTACGTGTATGATGGAAAGAGCATTTCTGTCGCTCGGGTAAAACAAAAATCCAGTGAACTTGTTTACAACACATTTATTTTTTATATAAATAAAAAAATATTAAATAATAATAAATAAATAAATAAATATTTCGGGACAAACTTACACAAATCGACCTAGTCCTACTGTAAGCTCAGTAAGGCTTGTGTTGTAGGTACTAGACGACGATATATATAATAGATAGATACATATAAATACTTAAATACATAGAAAACACCCATGACTCAGGAATAAATATTTGTGCTCATCACACAATTAAATGCCTCGACTGGGAATCGAACCTAGGACCATCGGCTTCATAGGCAGGGTCACTATACCCAACAGTAAGCTCAAGAAGGCTTGTGTTGTGTACTCAGCCAACAATAAATTATGTTTATACAATAATATTCTCATACAAGAGTATCATTAAACCGGTGTGGTGTGTCTCGTTAATGATTCCGTAGTAAATTATATACACAAATCTTGCAATTAGTTCGTTACAACCACACCTCCCTCCTATTCCCTTCCCTTAAATAATATACTTGTATCATATAGAAGGAAGTTGCCCTAGTTGCCCCGCTCTGTAGCCTTGTTGGCGATTGCAGTAGCTGTTGATTCAGTTTTGTTTCAGTTTAGCAAAGAAGCATACGGCCCGCCTGATGGTAAGCAGTTAACGTAGCCTATGCTCCTGCAACTCCAGAGGATTCACATGCGCGTTGCCTACCCTTAAAGTTGTTGGACCTCTGGAAACTGGACTCACCATCAGGAACACAACACTACATATCTGAAAGGCAGCAGTGCTATTATGGCTGTGGTCTTCTGTAAGGAGAAGGTACTTCCCCAGTTGCGCTTCTCCATACTCAAGGGTGAAGGTACTTAGCTGTGCCCTAGCTCTCATTGAAATTCTTCTCTTTGTCGCCTCTTACAACACCCGGAATAAACACCCGAAACCGGGTATTACTTTTCGGTTTTCCGTGAATATATGTGATTTTTCAGCTATACCGGTAAAACCTTATTTAGTTGTAATATTTCCGGTAGTTGATATCGGTAACATCACAGCTTGATGATTGCAACAGCATTTTTCCGCCGGTCTGAGCAGACGCGCTCAAAATCCCCTTATCGCTCTGAAGCATGAAGCTTAAAGGATGATTCACGTTAGACCGTCGCGCTTCCTACACGTCGACCTCACGAGCACGAGCCCACCGTCGACCTATCGCTTCACTTACCTCGGCGGTCCGAGTCCGAGCGGCCCGAAACTCGAATATTGACATTAACACGAGCGTCGCGTCGCCGCTCCGCTCACGAGGCCCACCGGCTCGAGCACGAGCCACCCGAGCCGCCCGTCTCTAACGTCAGCCAAGCTGTCTAAGTCATTGTCACTTAATGTCAATTAAATTCCTTGTCAATGATAATAGCAGAACTAATATAAAATAAGAAAAATTGAGTTATTATATTAGCCATCACGGCTATAATAGCCGATGAAGAACAAGAAAAATCACGCAGACAATGAGGCATACCCCTTTTGGTGCACACGTTTGCAGTACAGAGAATATGTGTTACTATATTCGTGACGATTTTTGTATAATTTACAAACCACGAGGAAATTAAGCACCGGTTGATGAATAAACAAAGCTCCAGAGTCAATATCCTGTAAAGATCATCTAGCAGCCTGCTTAAGGTAACTGATAATAAAATAATAAAATATATGTATAGGTATAATAAGTGCAAACAATGTCGTGGTCTTTTCTGTTTAAGCCTATTAGGTTTAATAGTAGCCACGTATCGTTATTTCATAATTTTTCAGTTAAAAAGGAAGTAGAACTTGGTTTTGGTAAGCATTTTTATTATTTACAATTTTAGGACGAGCATTACTTTTATTGATTACAGTGTCATCAAATGAACAATATATGAACAGAGGATACACAGTCTGCAGTTTGATGAGGAGGCATTGAAAAATTGCTGACATTCATCCAAAGATTGCTTTGTGCGAAACACATTCTGTGCTGACGCGCCTGCTTAAAATTGCTACGGTATAGATATATATAATATAATATCCAAACAGGCTATTCTATTGTTCAATAAGTATCTAATGATATATAACGAGATGACTTAGGTAGGTACAGCAACTCCGGAGATAAATTAGAGCTCTCTTACGAAGCAGATCCCATTCCCATCCCATCCCATTTCCTTCGTTTTTCTAACAAAGCAAGGATGCTGGTTCGGGAAAAATGTTAAGTATCGCTCAAAATACGCGAAGCGATTAATATAGATAGTTGCTCTAATTTTAATCGTAATGGTGGTTGGACTGGCTGCCTATAGAAGCCTGGCATGTATGGCCAAATTTAGAAGTGGAAGTTTAGTAAAGTATAGTTCGGAGCAAACTAACGACGCCGGTTGAGGATTGCCGTGAACCGGCCATAACATCGAGAGCGGCAAAGGCAGCGCAGCGCGCAGCAATTCGTTGAAGCAAACGGGTGTCGACACACAATGTTTGACAATAGTGTTGGAAAATTTAGACCTTTCTATAGGTACTCCAAACCAGTTCGCGTGAGTGAGGCTGTGAAATGTACAGTGACTCACGAAACTTTAAATACAATATCAAAAGACCATAAACTTATTTTTACCATAAAATTACATTATTAGATGCTGTATTATAAGCATATTACAATACCGCAAAGAATAATGTACGTTTCTGACCTATTGAATTAAAAAATGAGCATTATTTTGTTCACACATACTCGTAGATAGAATATTAAACGTAGATCTTTGTGTTATAACAAAGATCTTTTTAATATTTTGTCCTTGCATAAAATAAAGTGCATAAAATACTGAATTCATAATATTCATCACACGATTAGAAACAACGTGAGACTAGTGAGTATCTTTGGCGTGAAGGAATAAAAAAAAACCCTAGTTTGCCTGTACCTTCAAAACAGTATATATACCGCCTTCTTACTAGTCAAAAACTTTCTGTCAATTTTGACAAGCCGTCTAGATCCTAATAATCGTATGTTTAATAAATAAGGGCAGGTTCGTTTTTAAAGTAAATCGTTTCTAAAAGTCAAAAGGGTAATGTTTTTCCAGCGTAATGTAATAATTTCTAGTGCGACCTAACAGCCAAGGTGGTCTCATAACAACCAAACAAATAGGACTATATACGACTGTACGTATAGACGTTTATAAACCTAATTGTAAAACATGCGTGCCGGCTTCAAAAATTAAACTTCCCATAGTAATGTGCCTTGCCTAAACCAACTGTAGTCTGACAATGATCTGGCCGACGGTATATATATCCATCAACATAATTGTACCGATAATGCTTTTGCAAAATTTTATCAACGTCTTGCTAAATCATAATAATATGTTCACTGATTTTCGTCTCATTTTCAGGTTTCCATCAAAAATTTTAAGGAACGCGACTTTGGATAAAAATTGTTAGTCCTAGTTATATAATCTTTGGTAAGTAGAGGGTTTGGTAAGGGACTTACTCCCTTACAGGAACTTAGTAAGGTAGTCAAGTTTACTTGAATAGTGACATACAAAACATAATATCTTGCGAGCAAACAAGACATCTAATACAGCGAACTCTCCGTGATAAGACTATTCATTTTAGGTCCTGTTTGTTATAATAATGTAATATAATGTACGTAATTATCGGGACCGTAACGATCAGGCATTGACAAGATCCTATTACTGTCCGTCCTTCTGCCCGTCTTTTCTGCCTGTTAGCAGTTAGAATGTACCTGTATGGTCCTGAGATAGCTCTATTCATCATCTTATCAATCATTCTAGTACCGAACCGTACCGAAGGACGTCCACTGCTGGACATGGGCCTCTCCCAAAGCAACTCACAATAACCGCCACCCGCATCAGTGGATTCATTCTGTCTTTATCAGGTCGCCAGTGCACCTTGTGGGGGTCTGCCCACGCCGCACCTTCCGATATGTGGTTGGTACTATAACCACTTACCCGTGCGAAGGCAGGAGAGGTTGCTAGTACCTACCAATAAATTATTATTTGTGTAATGACGTTTTCCGCAGTACTAGGTACTTCCTGTGAATACTAACTACATAAGGTTTGTAGTTGCCTAAATTATGGGTACTTACACAGCGATTTGGGGCATACGTTTGTAATGTATTTACAACATATTATATAGGTACTTTCCCGAGCAAAAGTGGTTAGTTGCGAATAAAATCAGATTTTACTAACGATGTTCTCCGCAGTGTTTGGTACTTCTTATCCCACTAGTGTTTTCTTGTAAGAAACATTGACTTCCATCAGTCATCATCATCAGCCTTGAGCCGTCTACTGTTGGACAAAGGCCTTAACTTCGGTGTTGCCGTATTGACCACGTTTGATAGGCAAGTTGGGAATCGCAGTAAAATACACCATAGACGCCGGTCGCTACTGCTCATACCGGTGGGCTTCGACGCAGTTTAAGGACATACCTGGTCCATGTCTCATTAGTAATATTAAAAAAGTTTACTGCAACTTACTTGCAATTTTTGTTGTATAATATTATTAATGTTATAGGTGTATTATGTAGCAGCCAAGGGAACTGGGCTGAATGACTGCAACAAGCGATCGACAGCCCGCCTGAGTCCGGCCGGGAGTCCCTACACTACATGTATATCTACATTAAGTATCAGTGATATATAATTAAGTAAGCTTGTAGGCAATGTAGATGCCTTTAAATGATATTTAATTTACCTAGTAGTCATTAAGTACGTAGGTTATGTTGAGGATTTTTTAATAGAGTGTACCCCCAATTTAGCCGAGGTACAGGCACATTAAAGAAGAAATGGCGGGACGACCTAAATGTTTTTAGCGACTGGTGGGAATACGCACTAAAGAGGGGAGGCCTTTCCTGGCAGCTGGACACAAACTAGGCTAAGAAAAAAGAGTAGGAAGGGTCAGGTATCTAATCTTAGTGCGGACGAGTGATAGTAAGTAAATATAAGTTGTTGTTGTATGTTGTATAATTAATTTAATGAATGGTTGGTTAAATTGTAAACCCGTGCTGATTACTCCACAGTGCATCCGTTCGTTTATAACATTAATAAATAACTATTCAGGACAATTGACGATAGGTCTGGCCTAATGGATAGTGATCCTGCGTATGAAGCCCATGGTCCTGGGTTCAAATCCTAGTAACGTCATTTATTTTTGTTCTGAGTCTTCTGAGTACCCACAACACAAGCCTCATTCGTCAGTGTATTGTGCGCGCGTACTTGTAGGACGGCAGCTGTTGATGGTGTATAATCCTGGCTACGAAGTCAGTCTGGGCAAGTTCTCGCCGTTAGCAAGATAAGAACATAGAGAATAGAGGTTTTCCAACCCTAAAAGGGTTCCGGGCCCGATTACTATTACTAAGACTCTCCTGTCTGTACGTTTGTCCGTCTGTCTATCTCTCCATCTCTCCGTCTGTTCGTCCGTCCGTCTGTCTATCTCTCTCTCTGTCTGTCTGTCTATCTCTCCGTCTGTTCATCTGTCCGTCTGTCCATCCATCAGTCTGTCCGTCTGTCCGTCAGTCCGTCCGTAAGTCTATGTATAGGTCACCAGGCTGTATTACATAAAATGTTCACAGATAATGTATTTTACTTACCTCTATGTCAACGAATACTTATACAGAGTAAAATATTAGGCTCTATAATGCTGCGAACCTTTCAAGTTATTACTAGCATTTGGCCGGTTTAATATATAAGTAGGCAGGTTAACTAAGGTAGGTAGGCAAGCCGATAGAAATGGTGTTATGTAGACGCCATGCATAGTTAAGTATGTATAATATATATAAAGTTCATACGTTAATTTAAGGATTTTAGAATATTATAAGTTGATGTACAGTATGTATAAATAAGAGAGGCAAATGCATGGTTAGGTATATTAAGTTCGTAGGTTAATTTGACCACATGATAATTTTATACTAATTCTACGCACAGTATACTGCAAGCAGAAGGTAGTTTATATCGCTCATATTGAGCACTATTACGAGTAGCTTTGCAAAAGCGTCACTGACTAAGAATCTACTTTATCTGGATTGAGGACGTTGTCATTAAATATCATATTTCTAATTTTAATTCATCATTGCATCGGCCGTAACTCGTCCACTGCTGAACAGAGCCTCCCCCTAATAGGACTTGTGTCATCTTGAGAGTCGCCACTCACATTTCTGTTATTGATACAAAAATATTTTAACCGTCTTAACTCCAAGAACCCTTAAAGTGGTCGAGTAATGTCGTGCCTGCCACGCCACCGACATCTAGAGTGGCTAGAGCGGACACTGCCAAAGCTATTTTGCTGCTGACTTATAAGGCTTGAATTCGTCGAGACGAGACGTTGGCGTACTTGACACGTTTTGACACAAGAGGAAGGTCTTTCAAAAGGTTAACACGTTGGCTACCCGCCGTAAAGTCAGCATCAATTAGCGCATGAAACAGCGCACCAAACGAATCTATCGTTTCTTAATTTCTTCAAAAAGTGACGAATAAAATGCAATATAAACTTTGAAACGCGAACTGTAAAAATGTCATTTGTAAAAAGTACACAGGATGGCAGATCTTAGATATTGGTGCGTTTTATTTTATATGCTAATTGATGCTGATTGTACTAAATTACAGCATTAATCCCATGCCCAAATACCCAAAAACATAAGCTTTTGATCCCACCAATGATGCTCATGGCCACACAAAGAAGACAAAGTGATCCCACCCGTGATGCCGATGGCAACACAGGGAAGGTGACTTGATCCCAAGAATGATGCTCATGGCCACATATTCCACCCGTGATGCTCTTCGCAGTCTACGTGTTAAATAATCAGTATTATATCATAACGTAATTTGTATTTAATTTCATATATGACGTACGTTGAGAGAAGTTCCAAGCTTCAACCAACTGGACGCGCGCTGAGACTACGGAGCATTTACTGTATCAACGGGGGCATTAGTCAAAAATATAATAAAGTTCTGGATTAGGATTTTATCACACGTCAACTCGAGCCTTCATGGCTGATGTATACAATATTTAAAAAGTTATTATTGTTTAATTTAATTTGTTTACTAAAATTTTTTTGATGTTTGTAATTCTACTCAGATAGACTTGACGCTATGTTTTCTGCAGCTTTTACGTATAAGTACGAGTAGAAGCCTACTATCAGTCAAAGAAATAAATTGTGCTTTCATGTTGTTTTATTTCTCAGAGGTGGGGAAGGAGTAATTTTAACTTTAAGTCACTAAGGGCCGATTTTTCAATCGTCAGTTAAGCCTTATTCGACGAATAACTCTATGGGTATCTGTCAGATATGTGCTTATCTGACAAATGAAAAATTGGCCCTAAGGCCCCTTACACACTGCGACTTTTAGCAGCGATGCAGTCGCGATGCTATCGCGATGCAGCATCGATGCAGTCGCAAGTGGTCCACCTTTACACACTTGCGCTACTTTAAGCATCGATAAAGTCGCGATACTGTCGCGATACTGTCGCGATACAGTCGCGATACAGTCGCGATACAGTCGCGATACTGTCGCGATACAGTAGCGATGCTGTCGCGATGCAGAAGCTGGCCATTGAACTGTAGCGATGCAGTATCGATGCAATCGCGATGCAGCATCGCTACTGTATCGCGTTAGCATCGCGATTGTATCGATGCTAACGCGCGACAGCATCGATGCAAAATTGCTGGTGTCGCGATGCAGTCGCGCGTTTCAGAAACGCGCGACTGCATCGCTGCTAAAAGTCGCAGTGTGTAAGGGGCCTAAGTAACAAATATATTCATTCAAGTCTTAAGTACCGTTCATTTTATTACAATTAATATCATATAGATGGCAGCCAAATATAGCTCGCCAATCCTTACTTCTAAGCACTGGTCCCACCGCAAGCTAGTAAGCCATGACTCCATGAGCTATCAGCTATTTCAAGAGACAAACGATAATTGCTCCCGTGTAAATAAAAGAGAGATATATATTTATATCTCATTGCCTGGTAATGAACTACGATCGCCCGGCTATGACATAAATATGTCACTTATTTACACGGGATTGATTATCTTTTGTCCCTTGAAATAGCTGATAGCTCATAGCTTACTAGCTCGCGGTGGGACCAGTGCCTAAATACAAATATCTGTACTGAGATATTTGGATACTTTGGTTGCTAAAACTATGCTTATACGCTTATTTTCCTTTGTACCTAAAATACCCACAGTATACCCTATAATATACCATTTGGACGCCAGACACGCCTTTACTGGTGTAGTGTGTTCCTTTACCAGTTGAGACATTGCGCGTTTGCGCGCCTAGGTTCTTTGTAGATAGTAATAGTATCTAAAAATGAATAAAAATTACATATATTTAATTTGTTTTATTTTAGTAGTTGGTGTGAAAATTAGCCTGAAAAATAAAGGGATAGACAACGGAACATAAATGTGCTCTCATACTGCTAATACTTGGTCGCGGCAAATTTTACCGTGATCCGAAATAATGTATGAGATAATACTACCTATAGTTTGCACAGGGCGCTTTATTTGGTAATAATTAGTTTTTTTTTTCTATCCACAGCACACAAGCTGGTAATATTTACAAACTATCATTATTTATCTTTCTGGCAACATTGATGAACATCTACAGGTGCCACATTAAGACGGCTAAATATAATGTCGGTTGGGTTTCCATATTTCAGAAAACAATTTGTGACATTTTGTAACGCACATATTTTTGACGTATATTCCGATACATGAAAAACCTCTTTGGTGATTTCAATTCAGACTATGCAAACACAGAAAACGAAATAATAAAGACTGTTAATTGTTATTGAGGAATTCGTCGAATTATCTTCATACTGCTTATAGTTATATGGTTAATATGGTTATGTAGACACATGGTTATGTAAACAGGCGGATTAGTCCATTAAATTAGTTAAGAAAGGGCATAAGAAGGGATTAAATTATTTGTTGAATTTTGCATTTGGTATTTAAGAAAATTCATATACTATACCTATATCTAAGCCCTACCATACCACTAGGGCCTACATCGAACTTTGATTTTTAGTATTATATTTTTTAAATTTAGTTTATATATTTATTTTTTGTGATAAATATTTATTTTAAATGTTAAATGAGGTTTTGAAAGAAAAAATATAAATTATGAGCCCTTTGCCTAAATATTCGGTTCTTTTATTTATTATTAACGAATATTTATTCTTTGATTATTTTTAAAGAAATGTGTCAACTCAGCACTCTTTGTTAATTCCTCGTCTCTGCACTAGTAATATAACCCGACTAAAGAAAGAATTATTTATCCCCTCATATTTAGCAAACAAATTGATGACATTTTGCAACCTCCGTAGTCCGGCCAATATACACCGTTCCATCCGAGCCATTTTTTGCGACTAGGCGACCGTCGCACGCCCGTCGACATCCTGTCGACATCCCGTCGCCCTCACATCACCGGGCCGAGCCGAGCCCTTTGAACATAGCTGTAACGGCCGTCGCACGTCCGCCCCGTGCCCGAGTCGAGTGGATCGGGCGGCTCGGTGGTCACGTGACTCTTTCCATACAACGGATCCCTCGGAGCGGAAACGCGACGGTCTAACGTGAATCATCCTTAAAATGGTATTGTAATAACTACCATTAAAGCCTCACAATAACGCTATTAGCTTTTTTGCTAATGCTGAAATCCGTTTTATTGAAGTCCTCTTTTTAAAAAATTGGCTTATAGTCGTTATAATTCCAAGCAAAGCAACGTTTCAAAATGTACTATTATTTTACAGCATAAAAGTACAAGTACCAAATTAAGTACTTGTTACCAACTTCATCAAAGCAAAAAAAGCTTTTGTCGATAAGTTGTAATCCATTACCCGTGGTCTCCATATCTCTAATAGCCTCAATAAGACTAAAACCTCGCTTCCATTACTCTTTTACTGTTCTTTGTTTTATGATACTTCTTTCTCGATAATGTATTGAAACTGCCCACAAAAGTGTCTCGCCTCACTTATTTAGGTAAGTAATATTGTATTTTCGGCAAACACATTGACTTAACTTTCTTTTAACGGACACAAATTGTATTCTCTGGGGTCAGTGATGCGTACCAGACATAAAGTTATTTATTCAATATTTAATATTCTTCTGCTTCAGTAAAAAAAATATTATATTTATTGATTATATTGTGTCTGTCCCACGTTCCGGATATTTGGAACGTGTATGTGACATTATCTATGAAAAGGGACCTTATTGTCGATGGCGCTTATGTCGATGTTCAAGACGATACAATACAAAGGCAACGCGATTCGACGTAAGCGCCATCGACAATAAGGTCCCTTTTCATAGATAATGACACGTAAAAGGAGCCTAAGCTTACGTGCAGAGGCCCTTTCAACATTTTATAATCGTTTTCACATGATATTTTCAAACAAAGTTATTTTAAAGTTTATATAGTACTACGAGTTGTAAAATATAGGTACAATCAGCAGCAAAAGTGGCTGAGCGGGTGAAGTGTTCAAAATGACCTACAGCGCTCTTATTCTCTTGACAGGGTAGCAGTCAGTAAGGTGACACCTTACTAAAACTTCAAAGGATGCACTGCTAAAAAAGGATAACAAGACTAAAGGTGAATTTAAACGGTGCGAAAATACACGAGCAGAGCCTGAGGCGCTACCGCCAAAAACGATATTCGTAAACTTCGGACGATTGTCTCTGTCACTCTCATGACGTCTTAATTGGGGTAAAAGAAAAAGATGCCCGAAATTTACGAATGGCCTTTTTAGGATTAATGTACCTAGTAGTTATTGTAAAATTTATAGGTATAGGTATTTCCTTTTATTAGTAATATAGAGGTCTAAGCGCCGAATATTGCTTTGTCCCTTTTGGCGTTGAGACCCTAGGTCCTTGGGGCCCTAGCGCTCTGAGGCTTTTCAAAGCTATTTCGAAGAGACTCAGAGACGATACAGGGGACCGGAGAGCTGGCAGTTACCTCGCTCAACGCACCTGTCTCGCAGTTAGTTTTTACTCATATTTTTATATTATATTATTATTTGAGTTAATGTTTATATACTGTATTTTTTATACTTATCTAAAAAACAATCTACACTTTTTAACTCCCGGAGTATAATACCTATACACAAAAGCAATATTTGCATAGCGGATTGGGTGTCTCCGTGTAATCACACTGATCGGGCAGATCGGGTCAGTACGTACTCGGGTGTGTTACCCCGAACCTTTCAATTTCAATTTAGAAACCCCAATTGTTATCTTTCCATTGATACGAGTATGTATCTGCAAATATAATTTGAAATCAGTTTATTGTCGGGAGTCGGGTACCTATTTAGATAAAGCGTAAAAGATCTACGCCGGAATTAAAGTCGGCAAACTAACTAAACATGAAATACTCATTTATGTACTTTCATAAATTAAGGCATAATATAATTAAATAAGTAGTAATTAAACCTAAAACAAAGTTTCAATAGGTCAACGTGATTCGGAAAAATGTTTTACCTTTTTTCCCCGTCCCATGGTACGGCTTCAAGAATGTGTCAACGATATCGATCCTTATGCCTCAGATATACGTTCTCAAATCTATACTTACTATAAGACATGACTGTATACTATTATACCAAATACAACAAGAAAAAAAACAGTTATTAAACCGTCTAATAGTTAGATGTAGTTTAAGACGGGCATGTCTTAAACTAACTATACAGTTTATGTCATAATTATAATCGCATACTATAAACAGTAAACGAAAAAGCGATAACTCGCACATTACGGCGGTACCGCGAAAAACGATATTCGTAAATTTCGGAAGAGTGTCTCTGTCACTCTTATGACGCCTTAATTGGAGTAAACGAGAAAGGTGCTCGAAACATACGAACTTCGATGTTCGCTGTACCGACTCTGGAATGGCGTCTGGCATGACGTAAC
This sequence comes from Grapholita molesta, assembly GCA_022674325.2. Taxonomy (NCBI): domain Eukaryota; kingdom Metazoa; phylum Arthropoda; class Insecta; order Lepidoptera; family Tortricidae; genus Grapholita; species Grapholita molesta. Next base: position 3,748,326 of record CP053127.2, read on the forward strand.
TCGGGTCAAAATAAACCCCGACTCGTCTGCAATTTTTATGGTCTGGATGAATTATGACATAAAATATTTATCTCCGTTTGGGGATTTTTGACGCATCCACCTATTTCGGTTGATGATATAATAAATCGCTATTTTACAAAAAAGGAAAGAGTGTCAAGGGAGCGGAATGAAATAATAATCTCGGAGATCCATGACCTTTCGCTCAATGACCGCTGCTATTCTTTGTTGCAGACTTTCAAGTTAACACAACACGTACTAAATATTTTGTACATTTTCAGCAGGATTTATACTTCAAAATGAGTTAAAGTGCACTGACGCTGAAGTGTAAATCTACAAAGGTGAAGGAACTTACTTGAAAGCAAAATAGAACAGACAAACTCCGCTCACAATGGATGAAGTATATATAATTTTCACGAAAGCAGTAGGTATTATGTTCAGGCTAAATATAAGCAAATACGAATATATTGTTGTTGGCGCATTATTCATCTCACTCCGTAGTTACTTCATATATCCCTGGATCAAGTGTAATTTATCAAAATATTTACGCCTCTGAAATTATTTGCTCGGTCTTAATTCCATTCTAGTTCTGAGGAAAAAAATATCGAAACAAATTTAATAAATGCCCTCAAATTTGAATCCGAGATCGAAAAAGAGAATTTTGCCTGACTCTCTTTCCAATTACTTGGGGTTGACCCTTCCATTTGTGCGTCGCCATGCCTGTCAGTTCTGGTTCGCCTCAGTTGGCATTCTTCACGTCTTTTCTAACAACTATCATTCAGGTTATCCTAGTGCCTGGTTGCAACAGCCATCTTCAGGACATTTTTATCATGTAGTCTAACAGTAAACGCACGGCCATGCAACCTCATTCGGCTTTCTGCGACTTTATATGATAGGTTATTTTATTTTAAAACTATCTTTTACACGGGTGTTCCGAATATGGTCACATCTCAAGGGCAAACTTTGACCCTTATTTATTCATGTAAATTAATTATCACATTGTTTGGCATGTAGCTAATGATGTCATCAAAGTATGTAATAAATTTGATACGGTTAGAAATTGAGGATGAGTAATGGATAACTGTTAGCCGCAGTGCCTCGCTACTGTCAAATGATGAAGTGAGGCGGTTTGACGTCTATCATTTAATCACAATCACAAAATCAGCTTAAAATAATATTTTCAATATTTTTTATGGTTTTAATTAGTCTAGTCTGTGGAATTTTGTCAAGCTGTCAATATATACAATCTTAGAACAAGAGGGTGCGATCAGAAACTGGCAGCACCGGCCCTTTAGAGCGATGGAACATACTACTCGCCTGCCAAGAGTGTCCTTATGGACCGACTTTCAATGCCATTATTGGCATTGAATCCCTCATGGCCGTAGTTAGCTGGCTCGCTGTTGCAGTCTATGAAAGGAGTCTATGTCCCCCAGTAAGTTTGACGGTTGTCAATATTGTGGTAGATCTAAACTGTGGCAGTGAACATTTTGAAACAATATAGAATAGAAATTATTTATTCGTAAACACATACCTACTATTTACACAAAACATGCACCAGACGATAAGAGACATTACAGGAAGTGCCACGAAATGGCCCCATCTCAGCATATTGCTAGCATATACAATAAGTACAAAACATTCAACCTCGTATTCATACACGAAACAATAAACAATATGTACATAACAATCAAGTTCGTATATGAATAATGTTATCACATGAACTTTACAGGCCCAACTGCCGCAAGCCTTTCTAACTTGTGCGGAGCTGAATGTCATTTTGACACAGTTCTATTTGCCTCCAAGTGCACTGTAATGATAAAAGTTTGGAACTTTTGCAAAGTAAGATTTGTTGTAAAGCTATCGTAAAAGACTTTTGATAATGTTGTGGTGTCACATTATATTATGGCTGTGAAGTCGTAAACATATTTGAAAATGGGTGACCTATTTCCTGAATTGTTTGTTTGGGTTCAATAACTACACTTATTTAAGGGAGGTAATAGTTTTATTAGTGAAATGGCAAAATATTTTTAGTTACATCATAAATAAATGACAACAATATAGTTTTTAAACTATCATATTTCTAGCAAAGCAAATTAAGAGAAAAAATAATAGTGACGGGCGTCGGTAATAGGCAAAATTATTGGTACATTTTGTTGAAAATTAGTAATTGTAATGAACAGAAATGTAATTTATATTAGTACTAAACCGTTAATGTTATTAAATAACAAAGCAGCCTTAATAAAAATATCTTAATTACTCTAATTAGACTTCATGAACCACTAAGTAAATTATTTTTCTCAAACGACCAACTTTCTTTTTGATGAAAGTAAAACATCAAAAGCCGTTAGTAATAAGTAAATCTATTTAATTTCAGAACTCTAAGAAACAAAACTCCGCTGGTAAAACCTAATGAGACCAGGGTGCCTATATAAAGGACATTTTCTCAAAAATGCAATGAAATATTGTCCTTTTAATAGACTCGGCAGTATAGTTTATTGGGTGCGGAACTGGGCCTGCAACATAACTTTTTTTTTGGACTATTATCCATACAGAGGCAAAGATGGCGGGTGTCATAGCAAACAGCTGATGTTATTTTTTAATACATTTCGATTTCATTGTTAGTTGTGATTTTGCAAATTTCATTTTTAGAAGCATTTATTTTATTTCATTGTATGTTTGAGAAAAGCACTATACATGCTTCATCGTGAAAACAGATTCCTGGCCTCGTATCACTATCCGACCTCGCTCGCACGCCGGAAATCCTCATTTTCCCGGCTTCAGATGTAATGTACTATTTTTTAAATAAAACTTGGTAAGGTTCTAAATTAAAAAAACTAAATAAAGGGCTGAGGCACTCAGGACAAGTTTGCAAAAGTTACACGCAGAAGTTTGAAGGTGGTTTTGAGTTTAATCTTAAGTTATATTCATGAGACGGATTTAACTCTTTGATAAATTTTCACTAAAAACGAGTCATTTTCTAACTTTTACTCACCATCAGGAACACAACACTACATACCTGAAAGGTAGCAGTGCTATTATGGCTGTGGTCTTCTGTAAGGAGGAGGTACTTCCCCAGTTGGGCTTTTCCATACTGAAGCGTGATGGTACTTGGCTGTGCCCTACCTCTCATTATTGGACGTAGTTTAAGGACGTACCCGGATCCAAACATTAATTTTAAAAGCAATTCTTTATTGTGCATACCTATCATACATGTAATTCTGAGACTCAATGCTCACTGTGAACACAATGAGCTGCATATTATAATATCGAATCTGCTATTTATATCTACCTGGGCTAATCAGAAAGGAATCACGGGAGTACGAATACCTACAGTTTTCTGTAAGGAGGAGGTACTTCCCCAGTTGGGCTGCTCCAGTTACACTAAACTTCAACACAAATCGACCCATATTCATTGCTCTTGAGTGTATATGGGTTTATTTTTAACTGAGACGGTATTGAACGTACCTATCTAGCAAACCAAACTTGCCGTGCCTGAATTCCAGTGAAGGCAATTATTATGTTCATGACTAATATCTGGCCTCTATTTTACTACAGCGACAATTGTCACGATTCCCGACATATGTAAATTTCTGACGTTACAGGTGTCCATTGATTGCATTGACCGCTTACCATCGGGTGGGACGTGTGCCTATTTTCCACCAACACTTTAGTTTCAATACAATACCGTTATTATTTATTATATCATCAATAGATAGGTAATAGTTAGATGAATGGCTCTTGACAATTGTCACGAGAAATACGATAGTTGTCGCGATTTTCCGACATAGGGACTAATCACAAATCGAAAACTATCGAAATTTCTTCTGAGAATCGTAGCAATTGTCAAGAGCTCTCCACCAAACTACTACCTATTTATTGACGATATAAAAAAAAAAGAGCATTTTATTGAAACTAACATGTTGGTGGCAAACAAGCACACGTCCCACCCAATATTAAGTGGTCAATGTAACCAATGGACACATGCAACGTCAGAAATTTACATATGTCGGGAATCGTGACAATTGTCGCTGTGGTGAAATAGGGGCCTGTTGCCATGGTAATTAAGAATAGATTAGTGACCGACCGAAACAAGTTTTTTTGCCGAAACCGAAACCGAAACCGAAGGTTCGGTTTGATTTTAGTTTCGGCCGAAACCGAAACCGAACCTTTTATAAATCTGGCTAAAATGTTAAAATAAAATGTTCGTAGGCCCGTTTTTTCCTATTTATTTGTGTGACGAGCACAGATATTTGTTCCTGAGTCATGGGTGCTTTCTATGTATTTAAGTATTTATATGTATCTATCTATATCGTCATTTAGTACCTACAACATATACCATACCTAAAGTGTACTTACGGCTCTGTGTCAAATACATCCTATTTACTGCTTTTTTTGACGACCGGTCTATCCTATGAAGCCGATGGTCCTGGGTTTAAATCCCAGTCAGGGCATTTATTTGTGTGATGACCACAGATATTTGTTCCTGAGTCATGAGTGTTTTCTATGTATTTAAGTATTTATATGTATCTATCTATTATATCGTCGTCTAGTAACTTCAACACAAGCCTTACTGAGCTTACGTACGCTACGTAGGACTAAGTCGATTTGTGTAAGATTGTCCCGAAATATTTATTTATTTATTTAATCTAATCACCTTTGGTAATCATTTTAGGAAACATTTTTTAAATTATGTACCTTCATAGGTGACATAACAAATCAACAATCAGTAACATACCTATGTTTGTACTTTCGAAAAACAGTATTTTTGAAACACTTACTGAGATGAGCATTTTCCTTTTTTACGATTTACTACTTAAAGACTGTATCGTTTATTATAAATACAGCCATATTTTATTGTATCATCTAAAAATTACAAATATGTTCAATTAGTGCTATAATAACTAATAAGATACAATTTCCATCCTCGGATCTCGACGTAAAGCATGAAGTTTTGACAAATTGACCCAGTCCTCCAGATTGTAAAAAAATCGTACTACGCTAACCATAATCACACACGATTCGTTGTTCGTCAGGCTTTCTTTGGTTTCTAGCCGTTTCTTTTAGCTATCTCCTTCATTTCGCTTGCATCACTTGTAAGGAGACCTAAAAGTTGTGTGAAAAATCATTTTTTATGAAAAAATAAATATTCACGGCTTTTATTCCCCAGAACATTAATTGGTCAATTATTATTGGAGACTTAGACACATTGTTTTGGCAGCATATTTTCTACTTTTATTATAAAATCTAAGTAAGTCTGTAATTAAGCTGAATATAAGTTTGACCGAAATATTTTTTCTAGACGATATTAAAAACATCATATGGTCCGTAAAATGGAAAAAGTAAACCTTTCTTACATTAGGTATGGCTTGAAAATAATTATGCTATTCATAGTATTCATTCATACAAACTCAGGCTATACCCTAAAGCCCCATTTAGACCATACATGAACTTGTATATGATTTTCATTACATTGCGTGGTTATATAAAGCGACCGAATTCACCGTACGGCGATAGCCCGCAATGTAATGAAAATCGCATACAAGTTCTTGCCTGGTCTAAATGGGGCTTAAGAATATGTAAGTCAACAGTTAGACCAAGTTTTATTTATATTTATAATAAATGATACAGTCTTTAAACATAGATTTAAGTTTCGTCACGTACCTATGTCTACCACTGTACTAAAGAAATACAAAACTGCTTTTTTAATAACTTATTACACGTCAAAACGAGCAACGAGCACTGATTCAGTAACCGGCGGTTGGCAGAGGAGTCAGGCGAGCGGCGCCATTTATTGTCAGCCACGCCGAGCGCGCCCGATCTTAGCCGAACGCGATTCGAAAGTACGATGTTAAAAGTTTCGGCTCGGCCGAAAGGTTCGGCCGTTTTTGGCCAAAACCGAAACTCGGGCCGAAACTTGATTTTTTGGCCGAAACTGGCCGAAACCGAAACCGAAACCGAAACTTCGGTCGGACACTAGAATAGATACACATCACACAAAATTGACTAAGCCGCACGGTAAGCTCAAGACGGTTTGTTTATAGGTACTGTGTAGTGAACGATTATAATTGAACATACTGAGGCTCTAGTGTTAGTTACTTTTGATGTAAAAAACACTTACGAACGCGTAACTGATAATGTTATTTAAATGGAAAACGCAAACGCGTTCGTGACGTAAAGTTAAGTTAAAAACTTACACTCAGGGCTCAGAACGGCAATTTTTGAGACTCGAGTACTCGATTCGTGACATTTTTAACTCTGTCAAAAATGATGAAATTGTATTTTAGAAACATATACATTTTGGGCATAAATAATGGTGAGATATTTTGGTGTGCCGTTATTTTCTTTGTCAAAGTTTTTCAAATTCGAGTGCACGACTCTCAAAAATCGTTTTTTTTTTTTAGATGGTCTCATAGAATGTAGACATAGGTTCGGGTTAGGCGCTCAATGACTCGAGAATTGCGGATGGCCGCCAGTCTCGGCGGGTACATAATGTATTGAGTGACAAGCGTCTCGACTTTATGCCGGGTCCCTTGTACTGAATATGTTGTAGGCAATTTTCTGGACCGTTAACCACACTCCGGGATGCCAATCGCCAACGATACTCTCAAACTTTGCGTGATTTTTTTCACATACGTGTTTTCTTTCGATATCTGCACATTCATTTATAATGAAAATGAACAACCTGTATATTTTAATTAAGGTACCTGCGCCAAAGATGGCCCGGTTCCGATCCGGAAGAAAACCAATTTTATGCTTTTAACCATTCGAATGAATTTAAATTACACACCCATGTTGTCAACCCATTGTATCATTGACATTATATTTATTTCAAAATATTCAATAGGTGCTAAGTGTTTGTAGGTACTCGTAATGTATATATAAGCTAGGGCAAAAAATAAATAAATTAACGAATGAAATACAAAAAGCGCTGTTAAATGGACATCGAAATTTCAAAATCATCTGTGTGTCTTTCACTTATATGCAGAAATTGGATAAATTCGCGTCAATGCTTGAAATAGTATGGATATGACTACAAAATTATCAATTAATTTCCTTAAATATGATTTAATTCCTCGTAGACAACAATTTACACTTGCATCAAATTGGCAGTGGTTGTCGTTGAGAAAGTGCAGCACTTCTGTCCAGCAGTGGATATCTTGCGGGAGATTGATGTTTTTCAAAATCGTGAGTCATACTTAAATTACCTTTATACTGCGAAAGCTAGGAATTTTTTTATGAGAGGTAGGGCACAGCGATGACCATCATGCTTGAATCTGGGGCAGCCCAACTGGGGAAGTACCTCCTCCTTACAGAAGACCAGAGCCATAATAGCACTGCTACCTTTCAGGTATGTAGTGTTGTCTTCCTGATGGTGAGTAAGGTTCCCAGAGCTCCAACCCCCCTTAAAGGTCGGCAACGCGCTTGTGACTCCCCTGGTGTTACGGGTGCCTATGGGCGACGGTAATTGCTTACCATCAGGCAATCCGTCTGCTCGTTTGCCACCTTTGTCATAAAAAAAAAACCCACTTATATCTTTGCGTCTTTTCGAGAGTTCCTTGCGCCATCAGCAACCGTTTAGCTTTCATTGTTAATATTTTGTGGTAATATTAGCAGTGCACAACTATAAGTTAAATCTAATTACTGTTACTAACTCATTCTTAGTAAGCTATACTTGCGAGACCTTTGTCAATTGTTATTTTGTCAACACCACGTCGGGACTTCTACGAATGACTGTTTATGTATTCAGAAGGCTCGCTCCCGCTAACGAGAAGAGATAAGTTTACAAACGCCTTGTAATCCTCACGGTGTTCCCGCTTTGATTGTCCGGGATTTGGATTAACATGAACGGAACGTTCCTGTTTTTGGTACAGGAACGGTGTACACGGTCGTGTGAATAGCGGATTGAGCTGTGACGTCACGTCACCAGCCTTAACAATGGCGTCTTGTCTCGTCTCGGCGTTGTGTGCTGTAGCCTTACCATGAGTTGTGACTTTGAGATTTTCGATAACGAGTATCGAGATTTTTTTTATATAAATAAATAAATATCTCGAGACAATCTTACACAAATCGACCTAGTCCTACGGTAAGCTTAGTAAGGCTTGTGTTGTAGGCGACGATATATATAATAGATAGATACATATAAATACTTAAATACATAGAAAACACCCATGACTCAGGAACAAATATCTGTGCTCATCACACAAATGAATACCCTGACTGGGACTCAAACCCAGGACCATCGGCTTCATAGGCAGGGTCACTACCCACTAGGCCAGACAGGTCGGGAGTTTACTATCTGTGCATTTCGTTCGCACTAAAATAGTACAAGCGAGATGCAAACTCGATACTAGTTATCGAAAACCTCAATGTCACAACTCATGGTAAGGGTACTGCGCGCATTCTGAAAACACGTTTTGCATAAGGAGAGCTCCTGTTGCGACACAGTCATAATAATAATTAGCAATGATAACTGTTATAAACTATATATATAGCTTGTAGCAACATTTTTTGGTAAGCTATAGTACCAATTATGGTAACATGTCGCCTAGTGTGATATAAGTATACGTGAGTTTATCTGTAGGTAAATAAGTAGTAGTAACATGGCTCGCAACAGTTTTAATTGAATATAGCTATTTACAAATACTAGTCAGAAGTTAGCAACAACTACGTGCGTAGTAGTAACCTACTGAAATTTTGAGTAATATTGTCAATAGCAGGGTTGCACACTTACTACGTCAGTAAGAAACTAATGACAGTAATGACGTACCACAGAACACAATTCTCCAACTAGAGGGTACTGATCATCCGCAAACACGACGACTAATTTAAATAGCCACCCGTACTTTTTGCTGAACCACAAATTTTTCCTTCGAAAGTACGGTTACCTTATCGAAAAGCATAATTATAATAAGTCGAATCCAAACGACTCATGCTCCTGGTGACGAAGCGGAAAATGTCGAGCAGTATCTAAATACTGCTCGACATTTTACATTACATTAATCTAGACTAATCTAAACTAATATTTTAAACTTTGTGAGCTGTGTATGTTTGTTTATTACTTCTTCACGTCTCAACGGCTGGAGCGATTTTAATAAAATTTAGTATGGAGTTAGCTGACACCCTGGATTAACACATAGACGTTTTTTCGCTAATTAACCGCGGGTAACACCACGGGAGAACAGCTAGTTTAACTTATAAAATGTGAGTTACCCGCTTCTAAACAATAGCGTTGAATCTCACGGTAGTTTTGTGTTAAAAATATATATTATTTACAAGTTAACTAATCTGTCTAATCTAACGGTTAAATAAGCCCTAATCTAATATTAAGTGTAAGGAAATAACGTTTGGTTGTACTATCCTCAAACTACGCACTCTTGTTTCATTTCAACCAAATGTTCTTTCATTTTCTAATGGATCGGCAGTGAGGGAATATTTGTTAGCAAACTTTCGCCAGACATTTACATAACAAAGAAAGGAATAGGGGATCCAGAGTGTCCCGAAACACGTATTCTTGTCAGATCTCTGGATTTTGTAAAGGATTTGTCGGTAAATTTCGCGCTAGTACGTTTTTGTTGAAGTCAATTTTGTGCATAAATCACAAGGGTTTAGTGACGTAATTACTTTATTAAGCGGTGGGGAGTAACTGGAATTTAATTAGTATTTTCCTTAACATAAAATTTATAAGCGAAGCATGTTCTAAAATTACAAAAAGTAAATATCGAAAATTCGTTATCAAACAATAATCTACGCTATCTACACTAATATTATAAAGGCGAAAGTTTGTGAGTGTGTATGTTTGTTACTTTTTCACGTTTAAACGGCTGGAGCAATTTTAATAAGATGTGGTGTGGAGTCAACTGACACCCTGGACTAGGAACTGGTCCCACCGCGAGCTAGTAAGCTTATGAGCTATTAGCTATTTCAAAGGACAAAGGTTTATCGCTCCAGTGTAAGTAAAATCGTCTCTTTTATTTACACGGGATCGATTATCCTTTGTCCCTTGAAATAGCTGATAGCTCTTAGCTTACTAGCTCGCGGTGGGGCCAATGCCGGCATAAGGGATAAGGCCTTAACACATAGGCTACGTTTTTCCCTGATTAACCGCGGATAACACTGCGGGGAACAGCTAGTATCAAATAATTAATAGAACTACGAAATAATCGAATAATTTTACCGATTTACAGATTTATCGACTATGACCGGTTAGAATCTGGCCCCGGACACTGGAGGGCTTGATTTCTTAGGTAAATATGAAATCTATTTCGTTCTTACCTACAGTACTTTCATTAAGATAAGAAACTCACAAATGCAGTAACAACAATGTTGCTTTGCTGTTAAGCGATAAATGCTAACCCGTTTGAACTCCTTCCATGCTGTATATTGTGACCCTTCCACTTACAAAATCAACGCGTATTTTGTGAGCACATTCACTTCATAACACATATAAACAAATTGGACTAAGCATACATACTCTTACGCTCGTATACTCGTATGCTTAGACCAATTTGTTGTCTATTGCTACATAAAAGCAATGCCCGCCTCGCGACCCGCGTACCGTGAAGCTCGCTGACAGAATCAGAAGGCCACACTCCTCAAAAGGAACGATCATGCGTGAAGCGACTTGGTCGTAAGCATCTTAGAACTCAGAACTGACCTAGTTCATCCGCTAGCGGAAAATTGCTTTATAGAATTGTCGACGAACATTTGTTCTATTTTGTAAGTGTAACCAAATCGTGTGTGTTGAGTGATTGAATTATTGAACATTTCAAATGGTCAGGTTATGTAGACTGAATATTGACACAACGAGAAATTAAGTTGGTAAGACGATCTTCATTGTAACTTAACAAATGCATGTTTTATTTACAGTATACTAAAATATAGTCTTGTCATAATTTTAAATCCTACCTTTACTTATGTAACCAAGATTATTATAGGCCAGGCATAGACCATTATCTTCCTAAAATACCACAACCATTGAAAATTCCACTTAGTACAGTAAAGTTTTAATTTTTGATCACTTTTAAGGACATGAGGAACTATTACGGTTTCAATCTTCTCTTGTTATGAATATTAAAAAGGATGTATTCAATAAATGGATAAACATGTTTTTCATCGTTTCGCGAGATCGTTTATTTAAGACTCTTAATCTGTACACGTTACGTGTCTCAACATGCACGCGTTCACCTTACTGTCTTGTTATCTCTACGCTCTTACCGAGTGATTGCCTCGGGCAATGAATTTAGTAAATAATTTAGGACAACCTTACACCAATCTATCTAGATCTACTTAAAGGTAACTTACGATTGTGCATTTGTTTTTAGGGTTCCGTAGTCAACTAGGAACCCTTATAGTTTCGCCATGTCTGTCCGTCCGTCCGTCCGTCCGTCCGTCCGCGGATAATCTCAGTGACTGTTAGCACTACAAAGCTGAAATTTGGTAGTAATATGTATATCAATCACGCCGACGAAGTGCAATAATAAAAAGTGGAAAAAAATGTTTTCTTAGGGTACCCCCCCTATACGTAAAGTGGGGAGTGATTTTTTTCTTCATTCTAATCCTAACGTGTAATATATTGTTGGATAGGTATTTAAAAATGAATAGGGGTTTAGTAACATCATTTTTTGATAATATCAATGTTTTCGGAAATAATCGCTCCAGAAGAAAAAAAAAGTGCGTCCCCCCCCTCTAACTTTTGAACTACAACTTTCAAAAATATGAAAAAAATCTCAAAAGTAGATCTTTACATAAACTTTCTAGGAAAATTATTTTGAACTTGAAAGCTTCAATGGTTTTTGAAAAAAATCTATATATATAAAAATGAACCCCTATTTCTCTTGGTCACGCTATAACTTGCGAACGGCTTTACCGATTTGGCTAATTTTAGTCTTGCAATATTTGTAGTAGCTCAGGAAAGGTTTAAACGGTGAAAAAATATGAAAAAAGATCGAGTAATACAGTCTGTAAATCTCATACGGGCGAATCTCTTAACGGAGGGTAGAATAGGACATAAGAACTATATTTTGATAATTTTTGCTTAGAAGTGCAATTAAAATGTTATCCATATAAAAAAATGCGGCCGCAATGTAATGCAACACACTCGAGTTAAACACTCGTTGACAGTTAGTTTCAAAAGCTTATATCGCGTAATGTTCGCAGTACATTACTGCTCAGAAATTTTACAAAAAATAATTACATGTATATAATAGGTATAATTAAAGAAAAACCTTTTGGTTAATGATTATACTGGTAAATCCTATGTCTGGTTTAATTCTTCGCCCGTATTAGACTTACACACAGTATACTAAAAAACGAAAATATTGTTCCCCCATACAAACTTATCAACTCGAAAAAACTGTAAGCGCCGCAGGATTTCATACATCTTACGCGTTTTTGGTAAAATGGTCTCTGCTTTCACTCGAGAAAGACGGAAGCGCCGCAGGATTGCATATATCTTAGGCTATTTTGCGAGCAAAATAGGTACTTTATAATTATTCCAGCACTAAAGTCGTTAAGGCGATAATTTCTTACAAATTGTTAATAAATTAGCCCTTATTCCTTAAGATATGGCTGTCAAAATCTCTATTGAATGACAAGATCCACGTCCTCACTCCAGGCCCGGTACCGCGAACCATCCGCGAACATCGAAGTTCGTATATGTCGAGCATTTCTCTTTTACTCCAATTAAGGCGTTAAGAGTGACAGAGACAATCGTCCGAAATTTACGAATATCGTTGTTCGCGGTAGCGCCGCCGTTTTATGTATAATTTCGCGTTTAGCGTTAAGCGTAAATAAGAATCTGCACTAATATTCATCGCCCAATGCGACCGTACCCTCCGTTGTCTTACTACTTCAGATGGGTACTGAGTGTGAGTGAAATAGTAAGACAAATACGAACATTTCCGAGAAAATACGATAGGAAAGGATTATTCACTACATCTGAGCCCCTGAGTGTATGTTTTTAACGTAACGAAACGTCACCATCGCGTTAGTTACCCATATTATATCAGTAGGTATCACTTACGCATTCGAGAAATTTTTTACGTCAAAGGAAACTTACACTAGAGCCTCTGTACTTTAAGCTCACGCGCATAGTTTACTTAATTTGCCGATAGATGTCACTGTAGGTGGAACGCTCATGCCTTACATGGCGGTTTCAAGATTCTTTCTGAATAATGGGGTCGGAGCATACATGTCCATACATTAGGTTGAAACTGACTGACTTCAAATGACGCTGGCTGGTTATCACACTTATCACTCAATGTTACAACCCCTTCTTACTACTCGTGGTGGGACTGAAATTAACAACATTTTTTCGAATTTGCTTTATTTACAGCACACCAAAATTTATAAAATATAGTTTTGTCATAACCTTAACCCGGGGAGCGTGATGTGAAAAAAAATTACAGGAAAATTTACCTTCTCATTATTGACATAAGAGACTGTGGGGTATGAGACACCCCGCCTCATGCTCGCTGGGTTAAATCCTAGCTTTAATTATGCAACCAAGATTATTATAAGCCAGGCATAGACAATTATCTTCATAAAATACCACAACCATTGTAAATCCTGCGTACAGTAAAAAGATTTCATTTTCGATCACCTAAGGACATGAGGAACTATTACGTTTCAATCTTCTCTTGCTATGAATATTAGAAAGGATGTATTCAATAAATGGATAAACATGTTTTTCATCGTTTCGTGAGATCGTTTGTTTAAGACTCCTAATCTGTACAAGTTACGTGTCTCAACATGCACGCGTTCACCTTACTGTCTTGTTATCTCTACGCTCTTGCCGAGTGATTGCCTCGGGCAATGAATTTAGTAAATAATTTAGGACAACCTTACACCAATCTATCTAGATCTACTTAAAGGTAACTTACGATTGTGCATTTGTATTTAGGGTTCCGTAGTCAACTAGGAACCCTTATAGTTTCGCCATGTCTGTCCGTCCGTCCGTCCGTCCGCGGATAATCTATATTTTGATAATTTTTGCTTAGAAGTGCAATTAAAATGTTATCCATATAAAAATATTCGGCCCGCAATGTAATGCAACACACTCGAGTTAAACACTCGTTGACAGTTAGTTTCAAAAGCTCATATCGCGTAATGTGCGCAGTACATTACAGCTCAGAAATTTTACAAAAAATAATTACATGTATATAATAGGTATAATTAAAGAAAAACCTTTTGGTTAATGATTATACTGGTAAATCCTATGTCTGGTTTAATTCTTCGCCCGTATTAGACTTACACACAGTATACTAAAAAACGAAAATATTGTTCCCCCATACAAACTTATCAACTCGAAAAAACTGTAAGCGCCGCAGGATTTCATACATCTTACGCGTTTTTGGTAAAATGGTCTCTGCTTTCACTCGAGAAAGACGGAAGCGCCGCAGGATTGCATATATCTTAGGCTATTTTGCGAGCAAAATAGGTACTTTATAATTATTCCAGCACTAAAGTCGTTAAGGCGATAATTTCTTACAAATTGTTAATAAATTAGCCCTTATTCCCGAAGATATGGATGTCAAAATCTCTATTGAATGACAAGATCCACTTCCTCACTTCAGGCCCGGTACCGCGAACATCGAAGTTCGTATATGTCGAGCATTTCTCTTTTACTCCAATTAAGGCGTTAAGAGTGACAGAGACAATCGTCCGAAATTTACGAATATCGTTGTTCGCGGTAGCGCCGCCGTTTTATGTATAATTTCGCGTTTAGCGTTAACCGTAAATAAGAATCTGCACTAATATTCATCGCCCAATGCGACCGTACCCTCCGTTGTCTTACTACTTCAGATGGGTACTGAGTGTGAGTGAAATAGTAAGACAAATACGAACATTTCCGAGAAAATACGATAGGAAAGGATTATTCACTACATCTGAGCCCCTGAGTGTATGTTTTTAACGTAACGAAACGTCACCATCGCGTTAGTTACCCATATTATATCAGTAGGTATCACTTACTCATTCGAGAAATTTTTTACGTCAAAGGAAACTTACACTAGAGCCTCTGTACTTTAAGCTCACGCGCATAGTTTACTTAATTTGCCGATAGATGTCACTGTAGGTGGAACGCTCATGCCTTACATGGCGGTTTCAAGATTCTTTCTGAATAATGGGGTCGGAGCATACATGTCCATACATTAGGTTGAAACTGACTGACTTCAAATGACGCTGGCTGGTTATCACACTTATCACTCAATATTACAACCCCTTCTTACTACTCGTGGTGGGACTGAAATTAACAACATTTTTTCGAATTTTCCATGTATAGTCTTTAACTCTTTCTTTAGTTGTCAGCATCCTTTGTGGGCCCGTTTTTAGGGTTCTGTACTTAATATTAATATGTCAACAACAATGTATCAAATAGCCCATTTTTAACTCTAAGTGACGGATGAAAAACTACGAAACCCTACACTGAGCGTGGCCCGACACGCTCTTGGCCGGTTTTTCATACATGGATACACCGAATCTTTCTTTTCACTCTTACCTAATTAAGATGCAACAGCAGGAACATGCTTAGGAAGAACCTGACTACTCATTTTAAAGTGACTCTTGGGAGAAGCCTGGCTAGTTTAAAGTGACTCTCAGTAGGACATTTCTTTCAAGCATGTTCATAGAAAAAGATAAAGAGAAAGATATTTGGGATCCATTCCATATAACATAAGAGAAGTGGAGATAACGATGGATTCAAATGTTTTTGACTTGCAAATATTTTGCCTAACCAAATGTGTAGTACACATTGGTACATTATAATATCAGATGACACCTTCAGACCGATCCATCTCTGTTTATGATATTTCGAAAAATATTTCTTAAATCTCAACTCCTCCCGCGGATATCGTAAGAGGCGTCAAAGGGAAAAAACTGACGGATTGCAGTATCATCGTCCGGCGAAACCGATTCAACCTAACACACCTGTCAAGCGTGGCAACACAAGTCATATTTGGGTGTGGATTCTGTCCAGCAGTGGACGTCTTGCGCCAGAAATGATGTTTTTTAAAATGTTGAGAGTGTTACAGAACTCGGATATTCTTCGTTAATTGTGATGAGTGCCACTGAAAGACGAGCAGTAGCGTCCTAAAAGTCCGGTAGAATATACTGCGATCGCCACCCTTCTGTCAAGTGTGGCGAATATGGCATATAATCCCCCATGCTCCTGTGCCGATCTATGGCCGAGGGCTATGTGTGCTGTGAACGACCGTAACTGCGGCGCTACAGCAAAAAGCGATATTCGTATATTTCGAAGATCTGTCCCTTTTACTTCAATTACGGCGAAATGAGAGTGACAATCGTCCGAAATTTACGAAATCGTTTTTCGCGGCAGCGCCGCTGATAAAACTAGGAGAAGGATTTTAAAATGGTTCCCCTAAATCAAACAACCAGTGATGAGAACCTCGGCTTACATGCTTACGATAAACAAGAGCCAACTAATCTCGCGAGAGCTTGCACGTTGTATGTGGCTGAATAACATCACACCGCGTTTACTTTGTACGGGGTAAGCCGGGTAGATAATAAGCGTCTACATGCGTGGTGAAATCCGGGAGCTGTGCGTGACAGATGTGTAACAATATTTTACCCTAATAAGGATGTTTTTTTTATGACATAGGCGGCAAACGAGCAGACGGATTGCCTGGTGGTAAGCAATTACCGTCGCCCATGGGCACCCGTAACACCAGAGGAGTCACAAGCGCATTGCCGGCCTGTAAGGGGAGTTGGAGCTCTGGGAACCTTACTCACCATCAGGAACACAACACTGCATACCTGAAAGGTAGCTATGGCCTGGTAGGTAGCTATGGCTGTGGTCTTCTGTAAGGAGGAGGTATTTCCCCAGTTGGGTTGCCCCAGATTCAAGCGTGATGGTCATCGCTGTGCCCTACCTCTCATGGTATGTGTATATTGATCTAACTTAGGGTGCGCGAAGATGGTCATTCATGGAGGCACAAAAGATAAAGTCAAAGGTTTCCCAACGAATCATATAGGAGCTAGGAGTTAAATTACCGGGTCCGAAATTCCGCGCTGCGTTTAGAAACGGGGATCGTTGATGTTGATAAAAAAAGACGGCCACAAATAAGATGCCGTCTTCAAGTAGGTGCCGCAAGATGGTGACGACGTGGCAGGCCTAGGCAGAGGTTACGGGATGACCATGACGTATTTCTTAATGACTGGTCAGAAATAGCTCGGAACCGGGATGAGTGGAAGATGAAGAGAGAGGCATTTTTTCAGCAGCGGCTGGTGGCAGTGGTAAAAATCGACTAACTAACCTAACCTGTTTTTCGCTTCAAGTCTATTTTTTTACTGATCTATAACAGAACATTTTCTTATTTTGTACCTGGTTACAGAACTCTGTTACATAAACTGCCGAAAGGAATGAATACATAGCTCTCTTATTCCATTTGCGAAAAAGCTAAAAAGTAATAGCGTTATATCGTTGGCGTCGACAGCCCAGCTAATCCGTCAGTATATTTTGATAAAAAATATCACAATACAAAATACGGGGGCGGAAACCCCCTTACCTAATTATTATGTTTCCGTTTCCCGTGCTTCATGCTAATATTATTATCATTTAATCTGAGGTTAAAATAAATATTCTACAATAAATAAAAGAACAATATCTATTAATATATATATCGTCGTCTAGTACATGCAACACAAACTGAGCTTACAGTAGGACTAGGTCGATTTGTGTAAGAATGTCCCGAAATATTTATTTATTTATTTATTCGACTTATAAAACGCGAGTTACCCGCTTCTATACAATTAAGGTAAATTCCATTTCATTACAGATCGAAAAGCGTAACTTTACTGCTAAAGACTGCAATATGCACTTTAACTTTAAGGTGATCGTCTCATTAGTGTTAGCAAAAGGCAGCAAAGTTTTTTTCTTCTTTGAAAACTACTCCTAAAGCTCGCTCCGCTGTAGCTAATAGGTCCTTTGTCACTAAAGAGGCGCTTTGTACTTCTTTTATTTTAAGTTAATCGTAGTGACTTTTAACCAAGTACAAAATTCTCCTCTTTTAATTAAATGATACCGTAATATGGGGTGAACAGAGATTGCGAGGGCAGTAGGGTTATGATCGGGTTTTTAAAGACTACCTTTTTTTTTCATTCATCATCATTTTTTGCAATATACATACATAAATCAATGCGACCACAGTGCCAATAGTAAATTACGTACCCAGGGCGGTTAAACAAAGAATGGCTCAGATCGCGAGTATTTGTGGCCCGAACCGGAGGTGAGTGCCATAAACAAGCGATCATAGGCCTTCTTCATTACCGCCCGTGAGATTTTCCGTCGCGCCCGTGAGTCGGTAAATCTGACTACCCGTCCAGTGTGACGTAAAATATGTATACGTATGTGCACCTTAAAGTTGAGACAATAAGGTGCATATGTATTTAGACATGTGTGTATACATAATTTTGACAGTTTGGTGATCTACATTATCTCTGAACTCGACTGTGCAATTAATTTCCTAAAGTTACTTTTTACTCAACTAGTATGGATATTTAACCAGGTATGAAGTGCTATGGACTAGCTCTCTAGACTACGTACTCTATGCTACTATTAAAAAAAAGTACTGTAACACCATTTGAGTCTAGTGTTAGACTAAAAAAATTGAACTGAAAGAATAAATACACTAACAAAGAACCTTTGTATTTGCACTCGCTTTTGTGAAGGAAAAATATAAATCTGTTACACGGAACAATAACTGGGCACTTTTTTCACAGAAAGGGTTTTCTTAGGGAAACCGGAGCCTTTGTTATGTCGAAATTACTTTTATGAAATTCTGAAAATGTTTACTAAAGCTAGTTTTTCGCGCAAATACTCTGTGGTGAATATTGTTTTAATTAGGTTTTGTTATTGTTATAAGTATGTGCATACAATTATTTCCATACCATTACCAAGAAAAAGCTACGAGGACCTCCAGCGTTCGAGACGGGACTCGAACCCGCATCTCCAGCTATCGCGGCTGACGCCTTAACCAATTCGGCCACCCGTACACAGCGGGACCCGTCGAAATTAATCAAGTATATCTTGTTTATTTTTTAACGGTTTTTGGCACCGTTTTACCAGCTCTAAGGTGCGCTACGTGTCTTAGAGCCTAAATATCAAAGCAAATCAAAATATTTCATAAAAACTAATTTCATTTGTTCTTAGTTTAATGTACAATATACTTATAATAAAAGTTTCGTCAAACAGAAAACAGTTATTAGTCTTATTTTCCGAGATTACTGAAATAATTCATGAAGTGTATTTAGGAAAAAACTACCGTTATTCTTCAAAGACCACTACTATAGTACTGAAACCAAAACTTAATTAATTAGAATTCATTTATCCCTTTACGTTTGTATTTCCAAAGATATCTATAAAACACGTGCAAATCCCTCGGCATGATCCTTCTCAGCGCGTGTATCCGCGGAACTTCCATTGATTAATTTGTAAAGTCTGCTTCTAAAGCTGTGATAATCCTTTTAATTCTCAATCTACTTTCCATTAGTCGTACATTCTGTAGCAATTAATTAATATGTAGGTTACTCGCTGGCATTTTTATCGGATGACCGCATTAAACTTTCCCTTACAGACAAAACAATCGCAATCACATCATATTTCACGTCCGATATAGTTAATTTAATGATAGCACATTAGTAAATTAATAGACACAAAAATGCTTTTTTGGGACTAAAACTGAGCTGTGTAAAAACTGAGGTTATTCGTATAGGTGGGTGAGTTCTAACCCCTTAATGAGTTCTAACCGGTTCTTATATTACAAAATAGAGTTTACTAAACTTGTTTAGATGTTGGTAGGTACATATTTATATCCGCGCAAATGGCCTGGAAGTAGTATTTTTAGATCCGTCGAGAAAGTCTAAGCAGATTGCTCTTTTAGAAAATTGATTTCCAATCATCTGTCAAGAAGACGTTACACCTGTATTTGATGTCAAGAAACTTGGAGTACGGGAAATTTTTTCACTCGATATTATACACATTTATATTAATATAGTTTTCAACCAATAAGTAGCCGCTGCAACGCGGTATCCTTTCCTGGTTGAAAGGGACCCTTTTCATACCTACGTCAAAGTCACAACCTGGTGACATGAAGTATCTGAGTAACAGAATACGATTCGTTTGAAATGTCAGTTCCGTGCTTTCGATTAGTTGAGAACCTAACCTGCCCTAATATTGTGGTTTCGGAAGCTTTGTAGCCAAAGCGAAGTGGAGCACAAATCAATCCAAAATACCACAAATCATCTTCAAGGGAAAAATTTTGTGGCGCACACATTCAAATAACCTATTTTAACACCATCGATTATGCACTACAATTACGATTGCCGCGTGATGCCGGCTGACTAGAATAGCACCACCCCATCTCCTTCCACGGGTGTCGTAAGAGACGACAAAGGGAAAAATCCTACGGACGGGCACCAGTGTCCGTCGAAACCCAATCTACAGCTTCTGCGGCCACCAACCCGCCTGCCAAGCGTGGCTACTACGGCAACTACAAGACGATACAAGTCATATTTGTGTTAGGCTTATGTCCAGCAGTGGACTGCATACGGCTGAAATGTATGTATGTAATCTCGGCTCACTATTTTAGACACTACACTCTATTACTCCATTTATTTTTTTTTTTTTTTTTTAATATTTATTATCTGTTCACAAAATCACATAGTTACAGAAGGCCTGCAAAACTGTTTTAACAGTTTGACTGCAGGAAGGAATTAAAACATAATAAACTTAAGTACTTAATTCTATGTATAATTTCAACATATCACTATTATATATTAGGTAACTATTGCAAAGTATTTAGTAAATATATCTTAAGTTTTCTTTTATAAATACTTATGTTTTGTTCCATGCGGATGTCTTCAGGTAAGCTATTTAATATATATGGCAATCTTTTTCTTAAGGTTCTATCTCCAAAATCTATACATCTACACGAGCGTGCGGTCTAGGAGCAAATTGTACCAAACGATGGAGATAACCGATGTTTATGTGTAGCGGTATCGACTCTTGCCCTCGTATCTGTATGTTTACATCGAGGGGCTAGTCGGTATTTATGTTACATTTCAACTAGCTTTCAAGTACAAACAGAGGTGTTTGTTCAAAATCACTTTCGTGAGTGAGTGAAACTTTCAAATCCTAGCAAATCAACGGCTCCGTTCTCGGACCGGGCGGTTTTGACATTAAGCGTGACGGGCCGACGACGCGAGCGGCGAGGCCAACGGATACTCAGCACTAGTGCTTGAAAACATCCGACCAGATAATGTCAAAAGCACTTGATTTGTAATAAATGTTTTGGACCTGGGTATGTCCTTAAACTGCTTCCAATAATGAGTGGTAGGGCACAGCGATAACCATCACGCTTGAATCTGGGGCAGCCCAACTGGGAAGTATCTCCTCCTTACAGAAGACCACAGCCATAATAGCACAGCTACCTTTCAGGTATGTAGTGTTGTGTTCCTGATGGTGAGTAAGGTTCCCAGAGCTCCAACCCGCCTCAAAGGCCGGCAATGCGCTTGTGACTCCCATGGTGTTGATTGCTTACCACCAGGCAATCCGTCTGCTAGTTTGCCGCCTATGTCATAAAAATATGTATGAAATTACTTTGCACTCTTGTGAATAAAATGCAACTTTGCTATCTGTTTTTAAACAATAAAAAAGTTATTTTCCGAGTTAGTTAGGTGAAAACAAATATACGTATGAAGTGGGCATGATTTAGGAAGTTCGCTGGCACGCTTAACAAACATGAACATAAAATAAACGATACTTTGGAAGTCTTGAAGTTGAAGTAAACAGATTTTAATTAAACTCATAATGAATATTCTATATTTATTGCCTCCAATAAGTTCCGTAATTATTTTGACCGCAGTACCTTTTGCCCTTAAAATTAATAACACATGCGGTAGAGACAGGTAACGTGTATAAGGCTGACCATACACGTTACAATTTACAATACCTATTTGCTTTAATTGGAAAACTTTATTGTAAACTGCTATTAACGACATGTTTTAAAGGGACGCATAGTAATTATTCTCAAGTGTATGAAAATGAGAATGAATGTAGAAACTTTTTTTTAGTGATCAACGGCTAAGCAGTTCAAAAATAATTTCAAAATTATTAAAAATTATTTTTTATGGCTTTCAGATCAAATATATATATATATATATATATATATATAACTCCAAAATTTATTTTTACAACTGACAACAATAAATTTATTTTATAATAAGCGGTAACGTCTGCTAGCATATCAAAGATAGTTAAATCGAAAGAAAAATATAAAAATTTGACCCGCAGCAATTCTTACACGTCACCCGTAATGACGTATACCTACCAGGAAGGATAAGATAGCGCTCGTATAGCACAACTGGTAGTGCACTGGGCTAGTGATCCAGTGGTTGTGGGTTTGAGTCCCGCTGCGGGTCAAATTTTTCTATTTTTCTTTCGATTTAAATGTCTTTAATAAATTAGTTACATATAAATGGTAAAATAATGTGAGATCCACCAGTTGGCAAAATCTCTGTTTTTTTGCAGCTACTAAATAGGTGCATGATCTGCGCAATGAAACTGTTATTTCAATGCAAAACTAGATAAGATTTTTTTTACTATTATAATATAAACTTAAGATAACTTCCTATGACCGTCGATTAATTGTTTTATTTTTAACTCGCACAATGTAATGATACAGAGCGTTCCACGGTTATGGCACTTGAACCTTAAATATTGTAGAAAAAAAAACGCTTATTCATTTAAAAAATAATTGAAATGCAATTATAGACTTTTAAATAACACGAGAAAAAACGTTACCGATCGAAAGGCCTCATCATACAGATTATTATTTGATAACATAGTTTTATTAATAAGATAGTGTCAGAAATAAAAGGAAGACCATAGCCGTGGGAAGCCCTGTACACAAAGCACCATTTTAATAAGGACTCAAAAGTGGGTTGGGACAATCGAACTTTAGCGAGCGATAATTTTAGTATTTGAAGCAAAATACAGGTTACAAAAGTATATCAGTAAGCAACTCGGTAAATCGCAACGTGTATGGCCAGCTTAACAACGAAAATGGAAGTTTTATGACCGTTAATTTGTTTCATGGTTCACATGTATAAATATAGTATACATATTTGAACCTCTGTTTTAAAATTACTTACTCGGTGCCAATTTAAAGTAAAGGCACATACTATAATAAGACTACATTTTTTTTCTTACGGGGAATTAAATAATTTTATGATATTATTTTGTATAAATTCATTTGTGAGGATATTCAAACGTGATCTAAGGTAGAACAATTAAAAGAGGTTATTGTCAATAAGAACTTCCATAAAGTGATCTTCATAGTTCGTATAGGTACATCCCGTTTTTATTGATACCCATTAACTTTGATGGATGTTTCTTCAGGTGTACTGGATTTAATTTCGCTAATTTTACTTAATTTCGGAGTATTTTGCTAGCTTGAGCTTAGCACGAGGAGGCAAACACTAACTTTGCTCTCTTGTTAAAAATTACGATTATCTTACCCAAATTAAATCAGTCTTTCACTAAGTTTAATAAGGCTTCGCTTCGTAAAAGATGATTAATATAACTAACTGTATTTTATTTTTTTCTGTTATTGGATATTTTATTTCCATGTCATACATTTTACTATCATTGTAAAATGGACAATTATAATATAAAATTGCGTGTAACGCCCAGTTTACAAGGGAAAAAACGTAGCCTATATGTGAATCCAGGGTGTCAGCTAACTCCATTCCTGATTAAAATCGCTCCAGCCGTTAAGACGTGAAGAAATAAAAAACATACACTCACACCTAACTTTTGCCTTTATAATATTAGTGTAGATTATAGAAAAACAATATGTTGGGCAGTTTATGTGAAGTAAAGCGACATCTAGTGTCCGATATAAAAATGGTATATTATTTATGCTATTTTTATACTGCATGCAATATTTTCCGGGAACCTGTTACCCGTATTCCTGTATTAAAATATTCCCGTGTCAAACCATTTGAGTCCGTTACAATGCTAGTTTGTTCGCATGTTATGACAGGGTCAACTGCAAATGTATGCAGATTGAGTTCGTTTCAGCGTTGTTGCTATACGTCGCGGGCATGAGATAACATTGGATTTATAGTTAAGAATTTATATCGTTTGTGTGACTACAAATTAGTTTTAGTTATAACTTCGTTGCCGCATGGCAGGTTGTAACTGTAAGCTAATTAAAAAACTAAATGCGAGCTTCTGTTGGTTACGGGAGCCGTGTAGAATATTTTAACGATTTCATTTAGACGCAGTAAATTACTTTTGAAAGTAATAGAAGGGGAGAACAATTTGAAGAGTTTGTTGTTTGTAATTGACTTACATCTGTAGTTTACTACTGTATACTTATATCTGTAGTTTTTATTGTACATGTTATGAGTATAATGCACTCCATAAATGTGAAAAGAAATACTAAAGATCAACATGTTGGTCATCAAACAAAAGTATCGATATAATTTTGCATTTTACTTATATTTTTATAATCACTCGAAATATTTTCTGATGTAATGGTTCCGAAAATTTTGAATATTCTCCACACCTCAAATTTTTAATCAGTACCTGATGAAAAAATATTGGCAGATACATACGACATAAGTATGTGAACCATTAGTATGCGTCCGCGCTTATCACACTTGGCAATTTTTTATATAAGTTTCAGAAAAACAAAAATATTAAGACAAAATAATGTCTTCTGTTGCCGCCATAACTTTTCATGAAATAAAACGTTGAAATAAAACCCGACGTTTTGAACCCTTTAGCAGCATTCGTGGTCATGGGGATGAAGTTTAAATTAGAATACGCGATGTAATCCGTTTTATAAATGGTTGTTTTATTTCAATACAAACACAAGTTCTCTTGTATTCACTCGGTTCCCACAGGAATAGTTTACGTATATAATAAATTACACAAATTGTGGTTGGATAAATAATTTGCGAGGTTTCGATCAAAATTTCTCTGACGTTATTATTATGACGGCTTCGGTAGAAGAACATCTTTGTGGAACCACGATTAATTCGACGCACAAAACGCAAATCCTTCGGGTGTCGTTAGGAATATCGAGAGGCCAACAAAAAGCCTAAAATCTCAACTTGTATTGTTATTGTTGTAATCACACAATAAATTACGATACTATTGTCCCTGGAGCGTTACCGTGAATATCGTACATTTCTATTTATAGTCTCTGTCACTTTTATGACGCCTTAATTGGAGTGAGAAAGAGAAAGATTTTGTACTGCTGTCTAAATGTTTATCAGAATCCTCCAAAGAACGGGCAGCACTGCCCCTTTAAACCAGTAGAACTTACTGGGATCTCCAACCTGGTTACTAAGCGTGTTGTTTATAGGATTGAACTCCCATGCTCTGAGATCGCTGCCTGTAACGATCTATAAGGATACCTATATCCAATAATAGACGTGGAGAAAATCAATTTAGGATTTAGAACTTTGAATCGGGCTTCGGATGTTTTAATCATCTCGTCGTTATGAACCGTGGCTAATGTAATAACTTTTATAATTCAAAGCCTCAAGAGAGACTGAGGCATCGGGTTCTTAAAATAGTTTTTTTTTTCTTAGTCTTTTTTCAATTTGTTTTCGTTATAAAGTAATTACCTACTGCTTTAACAAAGGAAACATCGAGAATATTTGTTTGCGGAACGTGAATAAATAATAATTGTTTTTTTTTATCAAGCCCCAACTCTCACTAAAAACCGGCAATTTTTTTACCAATGTTCTGGTGATTTATTTTACTTTTAATGACAGCATTCAGTTTTTACTTGTTTATGGAGTTAGAAAAATAGACAACTGTTCACGATTCAAGTTGCATTCTACGAACAGTATAAATTACGAAGTGACTGAGGGTAAATCTTAAGCAAGTAAAATCGTTTGTCAATCGCACACTTTTTAAGAAAGTTTTTTAAAGTTTTTTAAGTGGTAAGAAAAATATTGCTAACAACAGTAAAATATATTTTGTTTCATTACATTTATGTCCCTCTTTCATAGAAAGAGATTACGTGACTGCCTAAAGACGTAAAACAATTCAATGACTGCTTGCCTAAAAGATCATTAAACTGCAAAGCGTTTAATAGATTGGGGATTCGATTACAATTTAACTTCAGAACGGATAGCATATTTACTGTTTTATCGTCTCTCATGCTATTTGTCACTTTCGCACTCACATACTTGTTAGAGCGTGACAGGTATTGTGACGAATGTCAGAATCCCGACCATCGGCTAGCTGTAGTTTACTTCTTAAATTTACTTTAATTGACATATTCAAGTATAGTCCACCCTCAGCCCACAGATCCGTTCGAGACTAACACCTATTAGTATAATGGAATTCTGGTGTTTCGCTCAAAGAATGTGTGTCTGGCAGGCCGCCAGCGCAGCCCGGCTTGTCGCTCCACGGTGCCACTCACACGGGCCGCTCTCCGCTCCTTTCATCGGTTTGACGCCTCGTCAATGCGAATACGCTGACTGGCTAAACCAATTTCGCTCCGTATTACATAGGATTTGATGCTACAGTATACAATTTCCTGGGATTAGTCAGGTTGGTTAGTTAACGCAGAGCCGTGAAATTCGGCCGTTCATATAATTAAGCTATGAGCTGGCTCGGTACATTTGGAGTATAACTAAAAGCTTTAACCGCACTTTGTATTTATAGTTGTATGTATGTACATAAATTATATAGTGGATGCCTATTTTAGTACTCTCTTAATGTTCATGCGTTCTTAACTTTGGCGTAGGTACGTACCAAAATTGTCTATACATTTGTGTACCCACATAATTACAGCCTCAGTGTTCTAATACGCGCGTTAGGATGATTCAATATTCATATTTCTCTTTAAGTAAACATATAAAATGACAACGGAATTTTCTCATTATCATTTAATCGTATCGAAATAGCTAGAAATAGGCTTTAAAAGTTAAAAATAAACAGGCTATTCTTGGTAAAAGTAATAAAAATGAGTAGAATGTCTTCATAGATAAAATCTACCAAACCTTTGAGGTAATGCCATCAACTTTACGAAGTTTTTTAGAGTCGTTAAGAATTTTGATTTAAAAGAATATGTTTTAGAGCGGTTATCTCGTTTTATTATTCGTAAACCAAGCACCTTTCATCTTTTATAAACATAGGCAGTTGAACTAAAGTTTCTTCATAAAGAGGGGTGTAATTAAAACCTCATCTCTCGGGAAAATTAAACCTCGAGCTGTTAATGGATCTTAACTCGATTCCGAAACGCTAACTTTCTTGAGACTTGCCTTCAATAAGATTCAGAAGTAAAGTAAAAGTTGGAAATTAGCTTCGTTTTTAAAATAGTTAGCCAATTAAGTATTGGAGTACGATAGTAACAACGCTCGTTCGCTGGGATTTCTTTGAACGAACTGCAGCTACTGAACGAACTAACGAATGGACGTCTTATAATACGTCTGTACTCGTATTTAAACTTTTAATTGGGTTGTTGTTTTAAATACAAATGGCTTCTCGTTTCTGGCTTGCTTACATACATCATACATTTCAGCCGTATGCAGTCTACTGCTGGACATAGGCCTCCCACAAATATGACTTGTATCATCTTGGGGGGTAGTTGCCATAGTCGCCACGCTTGAGTTGACGACCGCAGTAGCTGTAGATTGGGTTTCGACGGACGCTGCTGCCCGTCCGTAGGATTGGATTTTTCCCTTTGTCGCCTCTTACGACACCCGCGGGAGGAGATGGGGTGGTGCTATTCTAGTCAGCCGGCATCACACGGCTACCTCTGGCTTGCTTGCTGTTTATAAAAACTTAAGTCTTATACTTATAAAAGCGATTACTATCTGATATTCCATTTAGATTAGACTCTATTATATTAGCTACAATATTTTTCACTTATGCTTATGTGCTTTACCTTGGGGTGACATTATCATTGACAAAAGCCAAAAATTTTTGGATTGGACGACCAAAGAATTATATTTAAAAATAGATACATTGAACATAAAACCGGCTTTTCATTTTTAAAAGTAACGTGCATAGGTAACTGAAAAATATTGTTAGCATTTTAAGCGGCCATTTTTGTTCACGGCTTTCCAGTTCGTTAACCTGTAGTGCAGCCTGCAGCTGTAAACAGCTCACATAGCAGCTGCCGACGCGTTACTGCCGGTTCCGTTTAGAGGCTGTATTCTTTAACTCCACGCAGTGTAACCAGTGGAAAAAAAATGGAAATCCACCGACACTATTTTTACTTGATTCCATTTGCCAAAGTTTGGCTTTAGTGTACTGCTAACTTCCAATCTATCGTAAGCCGCTTCGCTGATAATTCAGAATGTCGACTTTATGTCTTTAAACGTAAAGTTCATAATAAGTTAAAATGTATAAGCCTGTGTAAGACTAGATAAAAGTAGTCAAATGGAAAAATTTGATTCTAACTTAAAAGCAGTTTAAAGCTCGTATAGGTTTTAAACAACAAAATAAAACTATAAAAGTTCACAACGACCTCTATGCATACGTAATCAAATTTGAAATTTGTAATCGTGTTCTACATACAGATTGTAGGTAGTTGAAAATTCTTTCTCGTCATATTTTATCGGAAATGTTTGTATTCGTCTTGCTACTTCGTTGTCTCAGTACCCATCAAGAAAATGTGGGGGATGGTCACATCGCATGATAGATATCGATATAGGGTGATGGTTAATACCAGAGTACATAATATATGTACTTTGTGTATCTCAGTGTAATATAATAATTTGGTTGTCATAAACAAGTCACTTAATAAAGCAATAATTCTTAAAAAAACCGGTCAAGTGTTAGTCAGACTTGCGGGCGAAGGATTTTTGCTCGTATACGATGACGATCGTATCATCGTGTACGAGCAAAAACCGGACAAAAATTGTATTTGTTGTATGAAAGCCCTACTTAAATATATATTTCTCCTTTTTAGTATTCGGAATTATAGTGGCAATAGAAATATAAACTATATATAGCTATCGCAGTTTATGAAATATAGCCTGGTAAGAGACATACTCAGAGGGACAGTGGAGTCTTAGTAATCGGATCCCGTTTTGCCAGTTTTTTTTTTATGACATAAGCGGCAAACGAGCAGACGGATTGCCTGGTGGTAAGCAATTACCGTCGCCCATGGGCACCCGCAACACCAGGGGAGTCACAAGCACGTTGCCGGCCTTTAAGACAACACTACCTACCTGAAAGGTAGCAGTGCTATTATGGCTGTGATCTTCTGTAAGGAGGAGCTACTTCTCCAGTTGGGCTGCCCAAAAATCTAAGCGTGATGTTCATCACTGTGCCCTACCTCTCATTGTTGGACCTAGTTTAAGGACATACCCGGGTCCGTGTGGCAAAGAGTTTAACAAGTTTCTATAAAAAGGGTAGTTTTAATTGAAGGCGTATTTTTGAAAGCATTTTACACAAAATAAATTGCACAAACCCACACAACGCAAGTTCTTTGCCGGGTTAAGCGGCACTCTGCAGTGGCACTTAATTTAGCGCTCTTAATGGTCGCTCCACGGCGGCACAGTTAAAGGCAACAAGAACTTATAGTAGAGCAGTACATTACACAGATTTTAAATAAATTAACTAAAACCAGATTACTTATATTACATCGCGCATAATATAATATCGACGCGACGACGCAAACAGTAGACAGTTCTAAATGACGGAATGCAATGTAACTTCAGAATGTGTTATTATTATTATTTCCTTTATTCATTTCATATCTTAGGCTAGGTTTTTATAACATTTTTATAAAAGTAAAATATAAAAATACATCTAAAACGTATCAAAACAATAAAAACATTATAAAAAACCTAACCTAGAGTGCCGCCGGCAACGGGGCAGGGCCCAGGCTGCCGGTGGTTAGGGCTGCAGAGAGAGGAACCGTCGGACTATGCGCGCCGTGTCCAGGATTACTGCCTTCTGAATCTGACCCTTGATCCAACCACAACCACGTAGCGAGAGTCTCTCAAGATGTTGGTCGAGACTCTTCGCTATGAGACCGTTCGCGGAAACAACTATCGGTACAATGATCGCCGAATCAACTTCCCACATGGCGGTTACCTCGTGAGCCAAGTCTAAGTACTTGCTGGATTTGTCCTTCTCGGCCTTCACGAGGTTCTCGTCACATGGGACGGTGATATTGATGAGCATTGCCCGGCGCTGCGATCGATCTATCACCACGATATCAGGCTTATTGGCTACAATAGTCCTGTCCGTGATAACAGATCGATCCCAATAGAGCGTGGCACGACCATTTTCGAGAACTGGCGCAGGTGTGTACTTGTAGTACGGCACTTCGCGGTCCGCAAGTCCATACATAAAAGCAAGCTGCTGGTGTATAATCCTGGCTACAAGGTTATGTCTGTGCAAGTACTCGCCGTTAGCAAGATGAGAGCAACCGGAAATTATATGCCTGAGTGACTCTCCGGGACGGCGGCATGCCCGACAAATGTCGACCGTACCGTCCTTCAGGATATATTTCCGGTAGTTATTCGTCATGATAACTTCGTCCGCAATTGCACAGGCAAAACCCTCGGTTTCTCCGAAGAGGTCCCCGAATCGTAGCCAGTTCACCGACGCGGGCAGGTCTACATCTGGTCCCGTTAGGGCCCTGTAGAACCGCCCGTGTAGCTCCTTACTCTTCCATACGGCCTTGCGGTCCTCGGTGCTTAGTACCACTGGTTTGCGCCAGTTCTCGTTTGCCAAGGAGAGCGGTGTGAGGTTCCTGTCTACTGCCACCACATCACGATGCATCCCACACTCGTGGTTCAGGAAATAATTCCTGAGATTGCACACCTCACGGTTATGGAGACTTTTGGCATTTACAAAGCCGCGGCCTCCACACTTCCGTGGGATGTACAATCTCATAACCGACGAGCGTGGGTGTAGCATGCGATGTGTGGTGAGTAGTAATCGGACCCTCCGATCCAGGGCATTTATTATTATTATCTTTATTCATTTTAAATCTTAGGTTAGGTTTTATAACATTTTTATAAAAGTAAAATATAAAAATACATCTAAAACGTATCAAAACAATAAAAACATTATAAAAAACCTAACCTAGAGTGCCGCCGGCAACGGGGCAGGGCCCAGGCTGCCGGTGGTTAGGGCTGCAGAGAGAGGAACCGTCGGACTATGCGCGCCGTGTCCAGGATTACCGCCTTCTGAATCTGACCCTTGATCCAACCACAACCACGTAGCGAGAGTCTCTCAAGATGTTGGTCGAGACTCTTCGCTATGAGACCGTTCGCGGAAACAACTATCGGTACAATGATCGCCGAATCAACTTCCCACATGGCGGTTACCTCGTGAGCCAAGTCTAAGTACTTGCTGGACTTGTCCTTCTCGGCCTTCACGAGGTTCTCGTCACATGGGACGGTGATATCGATGAGCATTGCCCGGCGCTGCGATCGATCTATCACCACGATATCAGGCTTATTGGCTACAATAGTCCTGTCCGTGATAACAGATCGATCCCAATAGAGCGTGGCACGACCATTTTCGAGAACTGGCGCAGGTGTGTACTTGTAGTACGGCACTTCGCGGTCCGCAAGCCCATACATAAGAGCAAGCTGCTGGTGTATAATCCTGGCTACAAGGTTATGTCTGTGCAAGTACTCGCCGTTAGCAAGATGAGAACAACCGGAAATTATATGCCTGAGAGACTCTCCGGGACGGCGGCATGCCCGACAAATGTCGACCGTACCGTCTTTCAGGATATACTTCCGGTAGTTATTCGTCATGATAACTTCGTCCGCAATTGCACAAGCAAAACCCTCGGTTTCTCCGAAGAGGTCCCCGAATCGTAGCCAGTTCACCGACGCGGGTAGGTCTACGTCTGGTCCCGTT
Source organism: Grapholita molesta (assembly GCA_022674325.2). NCBI lineage: Eukaryota > Metazoa > Arthropoda > Insecta > Lepidoptera > Tortricidae > Grapholita > Grapholita molesta. The sequence goes on from CP053127.2 coordinate 3,780,205, forward strand.
AGGGCCCTGTAGAACCGCCCGTGTAGCTCCTTACTCTTCCATACGGCCTTGCGGTCCTCGGTGCTTAGTACCACTGGTTTGCGCCAGTTCTCGTTTGCCAAGGCGAGCGGTGTGAGGTTCTTGTCTACTGCCACCACATCACGATAATATATTTTCTTTTACACAGTTTCCCACATGACGCGGTGAGGTTCCCGAAATTTGTTTTTAATGAGTCATCAAAAGGAAATGGCGGGATGGAGTTGGCGAACAAATTCTTTGAAAGGGGCTCGGAGCTGCGCCTACTCCAAAGTTTCCAAGTTTAGTTCAGTAGCTGTCTTCCATTTTAATAAATATAAACTAGAGGCAAAAAATGTTTACGAGTATGTTTCCCATATGCAATCAAGGTTTTTCATAACTCTCACGCATACAATAACACGTTGTTTTGAACCAAACAGCACTCTTTAGTCGAAGTCTAATTCAATCTTGTAGTCTTTAGACTACACTATTGAGACTAGACCTATCTTGTTTAATAAAATGTCTAAGTCTAACCAAAACAAGTATATAAGTACTATTACATGTTAAATATTTTAGACATGACAAAAGATCAGCAGTAAGCCATTTTTGCTGTTAAGGAGCATCTTGAACCAAGTTGATAAATAAATAAATAAATAAATTGGGGACAATCTTACACAAATCAACCTAGTCCTACGGTAAGCTCAGTAAGGCTTGTTTTGTAGGGATTAGATGACGATATATATAATACTTAAATACATAGAAATACTTAAATACATAGAAAACACCGATGACTCAGGAACAAATATTTGTGTAAATGCCCTGACTGGGATTGGAACCCAGGACCATCGGATTCATAGGCAGAGTCACTACCCACTAGGCCAGACCGGTCGTCACGATATACCTATACTTATCCGTTGCATAATAATGGCTTATGCTCTATGTACACACATAATCGATGTTTAATAATAAAATAAAATGTATCATCATCAAATCAGCCGAAGGATATCCACTGCTGGATATAAGCATCCCTCACATGCAAAATACACCTGGTTGATTTGTGTATCGGTTTTGTGCCACATGCATCCGTGCGAATAAGATGATAAATAAGATGTTGATTTAGATAAATGTAATTAATAAATCATAATTTTTTAAGTCTAGTTCACAAGTTTTACTGAGATTATTAAAATAATGTTCAGGTTGATTTGTGTAAGATTTACCCGAAGTATGAATTATATATTTATTCAATAAAAAATAGTTTCATCTGTACATTAATAATGTACAGGTCGATTTACGAGCGTAAGCGTGAGTTTTGTACTCATCTTTCAAGATTTGTATAGACATAAGGCGCCAAACTCTTTTAACCTCGTAAGGCCCATGGGCCTACCTGTAGTACTAAATATAATGAAATTTGAATTTTATACTATTGGAACAGAGTTGAATTTCATTTGTATCCTCCCATTTTGACACAAAAGATATTCTACTGTATTTCCTACACTATAAATAACAAATTCGAGTAGGATATTATTTGTATGATGGGCCTTTGTAGGTTAAAGCGACCTGCAGGTACCTACATACAATAAAGTGCTCAAACAGTAATCTCTCACTAGTCAACTGTCAAGACTAATATTCTTGTGGTAATGTCACAAATTTTACAACGACTTACTTTTCTTGATTTTTGCAGTAGGTATCTTAATCAGAATCAACATTAGATAGCACATTCACCGGAAAGTGCGGAGTACGAGAATTCCTTTCATCAATCAAGTAGGTAAGAGTATGTACGCCAGCGCTCGTCGATCACATCCGTGAACAGTCGATCTGTAGGTTTTATTTAAAAATGTTTATTTTCCTTTCAGGAAGCCTCTAGTTGACAAGGAGTTGATAAATTATTTGCTTACTCACGTAACCGATTTATTTGATGTCAAATTTAGTGCAAGGTTTAGCAGAATGCTTCATCATCATCATTAAATCAGTCGAAGGACGTCCACTGCTGGAAATAGGCCTCCCCAAAGCGACCCACGGTGGCCAGTTTTGCGCCACTAGCATCCAGTGGATTGCCGTGATCTTTACCGTATCATTGGTCCTCCTTGCAGAATGCTTATTTTGATAAATTTACGACCCAAGTTATAGTCATTGTAAATACATTCTTTAAATATTTTTTGTGCTCCACTGAAAATGTATCTATTGAAATTCTTTTTGTAAAGGGGCCAAAAGTCTTAAAGACTTTTGACGAGGCTACTACAATATAATATAAGTTTTTGGGCGTGAGTTCCTCTGCGTAGAATTTATTATGTGGGTACCTTCTTTTAAATAATCAGGTCTAAGTTTGTCTAAATTTTTAGGCTAAAATACTTGAGGCTCTTACTAGACATAATTATGTTTTTATCACATTACATAAATTTACCTCATCACACTAGTTTCAATGTTTTAGCAAAATTGTAAGATTCCTGATCCTATCCTGATCCCCGTAGACCGCAATATGGCAGGGAGCGATCTCCCCACTATCTCCAGTCAGCGACATCTATTTTATGAATGTCAAACTTTGCGCTTTCCACAGCTATAACTAATATCCACTCGGAATTTTCATCATTGTCTTCATCAACAAATAAGGACGCCGCTAATTACGTACACCACGGCTCAATTCCAACAACGTACAAAGCTGAGCTGGCAACATCTGTCAGCGAGACTGAAATGCCAGCCCACAATGCCGCTCCGGGCCGAAATTGGCAGAAAATCAAACACAACCCCTAGTTTGCGGATTCATTTTAAAGGAATCTTAAGCGCAATGTTCGGTTGTCGTGTGTGCGGTTTTAGCGCCAAATGGGGGATATTTTCACATTTGCTTGTGCATAATTTGGGTTGTTGGGTTTTATGTTTTTGGACATCTGAATAATGTAAGTTGAACAATGTGAGTAATTATGTGGTAACATCTATTCCTCTCGAATGATACCTTAGAAGTGTAGTTACCTAATAGTATGACTGTCGCAGTTTGGTCTGGCCTAGTAGGTGTGACCTTGCCTATGAAGCTAACGGTCCTTGTTTCATACCCCGAAAAGGACATTTATTTGTTTGATTAGCACAGGTATTGTCCTGAGTCGAATTAAAAAAGATGGGTGTTTTGTTCTTAAATTTAAGTATTTGTATATTGTTTATATATTTGCCTGAGTACCTACAACACAAGTTTTATTGAGCTTACAGTGGTCTTAGTCAATTTGTGTGTCCTGTAGTGTATATTTATGTATTTATGAGTTGCCCTATAATAAGGATTACTTTTAATGTCGTAATACCCCTAATTAGTGATACTTTTCCTGGTATCTCAAAATATATGAAAGCAACACATACAACTTTGCGTAATACATGTCACAACCGACCCATTTTTATTTACGGACAACGCCAACTACAGAACACAAACACACACAGACGCAAACGCTGTAATACCGTGATAATGACACTTGTGAAGTAAAACAACGGGACAGAAAATAGGGCCTCGGAGAAATGCTGAGGTAAATAAGGTAATTAGGGAGCTGGGAGGCAGAGAGGCGTGGCCGCTGATGTGACGAAGAACAGCTCAGTAGAAGAAATGGTCTATTTCGACATTTCCTTAGTTATAAAAAGCACTTTCCACATTCATTGTTTTTTTTTTAATATTATCATACTATAATTAGCATTTAAGTGTTTTCCCGGGGTTTATGCTACAGTTTGTTAGGGTCAGCAAAAACTTACAATTTGCTTTGTTACTTAAACCCTTAATTGTATGATGTTCGCCCTTACGAACATAGCCTAAGACCATATTTTTGTATTTCTTGGACAAAATCATGTAGACTATCGAGGATCATGGAGGCTAGAACCCACGACAATGCCCAACATTGTCTGCTAAATTAAGGGCTAAAAACGAGGAAAGTGAGAATAAAGTTTCTGTCTCTTTAGAATTGTTTATGTAGTGTTAATTTTACATTACGAAAATACTATAAAATGGTAACAAGTTTTCAAAGTAAATGGTATTCATATATTAAAGTTTAATGGAAGTAAACCAATATAATCAAAACAATGTTAAATAAAAAATAAAATTAATTAAAATTGTTTTTAAACACAAATGTATCGTATGTACATAGAAGAAATAATGAAAAATTACGATAAACTATACTAGGTTATAAGTAACTTAATAATAAAATAAACTACATTAAAAAATAATAACTAAAACTCTAAATTTAAGGTAGGCCCCTGTGGCATGGTTCCAAGAATGCTGGCAGCATTCCCTCGCTGTATCGCAACGCTTAGGCGTTGGGCGAGGAAGCTGCCAGCTCTTTTATCTCCGGTAGCGTCGACCAGCCGCTTAGCCAACTCTTTAAAAAGACCCTTAGCTGCTGGACCCCACGGACCAAGAGTCTCGACTCCAAAGGCAACAAAATTGTAGTTGGAATCGAGACTCCTGTACTTCCGGGATTTGCGGACCTCGGCCGCCTCTGCCGCCGCGCCGGCCTTGTCTACAGTACCGTGGAGATGGGAAGGCGCCAGCGTATCCACGCATGTAGCGTCCCACACGAGGACTCGTCCCATCTTCCACGGTATTAACGACATCCCGTCAGGTCTCTTGCCATCGTCTCTGACTATACCGGTAGGCTCCAGTATTGCCGGAACGTTGACGGTGGCAAGAGACCGGCGGATTATGTCGTTCAGGGCGGCGTGACGAGAAAAGCGGCCCGCACTACGTTGGCACGATAAACCATGGTGCCCCAGCCGGTCGACGCTACTGCCACAGTGACATACATGCGGCGCGCATAATTGAACTCCCAAACGAAGCCCGACCGCCAAACGGAGTACGTAGGCATCTAAATGCATACCTGTGTTAGGCGACGAAAATCGCTATCGTTAGGTTCACCATATTAATTACAGAAGCGAATTAACCTACGTCTTATAAGTCAGAAATTTCTCGAACTGTTTCACTTTATCACGAGGAGCATAATCATAACATTCGACTTAAAAAACATGAGTTACCCGCTTCTAAATAATATATATGTTAAAATATGTCTTTTAAAATACATAAAAACTTGCTCCGGACTTTTATAAAAGGACATAAAAGTAGTTTAGTTTTAAGATCTCCCCTCATTTTTACCTACATTAATATACCCAACAAATCTGCACCTAGTTAATCTTTACAACCTTTATTATCTTTCTATTCATTATTCCCAGCAACATTCTCCAAATATTTTTTATAATATATATTATTTACACATTTGTATGGTATATACAAATATATGTCTGGCTTAATATAGCCATTAGTTTTCTCATCGCTCCGCTCATATTAGACTCCGCGTACTTTACTAATTAAACAGGGAATAGCGCAAATGTGTTCCGAATTATAAACATATAATAAATTCGTATTCCAAATGGAAAATCATGTTCTAACCTAATTGACAAGGAAATATGTTCTATACAGGGTGATTTAGGAGACGTGAGCAGGACTAACCCGACTAATTCAGATGAGTAAGTCTTAGTGAAAACAATTTTCTTTTTTTAAATATTTTTCAATTATTTAAGAAGTCCATAGTCACCTTACAATATGGATGCTACCGCCAAATTTGATATCATCAACTCATCAGTCTGGTAACTTGCTTTTGACACTACTTCATAAGCAAAGATCTGTCGTTACAAATAGAGAGACAAATAGAGATTTATCGCAGAGGGACGGAATGAAAATGTGGGTTTAATGGCATAATCGCCTTGGTACAGTCAAGGTCAAATATATCAATGCGACATAACTGTCAAAATATGTACACATGCACCCTAATATCTCAATAATACACGCATACATTATTTTTGATCATTGACATATTTTTCCTTAACTGTACCACTCTTCTTCTCGACTGAATCATGTTCTTTTTTTTAAATCATGTGATTTAATATAATTCCAACAAAACACATAATTAAAACTTTTACTTACAATAATAGCAATAACAACATTTAAGCACGCATTTTATTAGATAGTACAAACAAGAAGTCGAGTTTTAATCAGCATAACAATTAATAACTCGTTAAACAAACTCAAATTGATTACATGAATCAATAATCCTTTGCCAATATTTTAATTAAGCTTCACGAGGTGCCTCGAAGGAGTTTCAAATTGAAAGTGAATTACAAGATGTAGCAATATCTACATTTTAAATAGGGGTATTACAGGCCTTAATTTAGTCCAAGTACCGTGTTTATACCACGGCGTTGTTCACAAATGGTAATTTATTCACCTCAACAATAAACTGTATTTTTTTATTACCTAACTTAGGCTCTATAAACCGTACGGTTTATTAGAGCAATCGGACTGCGTTGAAGTAGCCTGAGGAAAATCCAGGAGCCTTCCCGCACCAAACTTGATTTATACTACTGGAATACTCCTACTGAGTGTACGTTTCCAGGGAGATTCAGACTCAAGCGAATCTGAATGGTGTGAAAACGTTAATTAAAAATACAAAAAAATTGTAACGAATCCCAACACAATATTGTTCGCTTGTTCTCTGTTCGCTACAGCGACATCTTGTAAGGAATTGGTGCAACTAATATTTTACATAAACATTAGTTTGCGGTGGGAACAGCGACCTCTAGCGGCGAATCTGGTAACTTTACTGAACATTCATGTCAATACTTATAACCCTAATCTAATTGAATTTGCTACAGGTAACTGTTTATCTATATATTTATAACAGTTGCGTTATGTATAGACAGACTGACAACACCAAACCTTAACCTTGAGGGTAGAAACTTGAAGATTAGAAAATGCAAAATAATTATATTCTTTAATAGTCATGAAAATTTAACCCAAAAGTGATAATATGAGTTGAAAAATCTATCTATCAATCAAATATCTCGATTGTGGCAAGTATGTAAGTATATAGGTTATTAAGGAGGTAACCTGATATTTGAATAATAAATAAATAATATTATCTGTCGACTTAGCGCCACGGTAAGCTCAATAAGGTAGGTACTCGTTGTAGGTATAAGACGACTTTGGATCGATGTATATATGATTAAATATACAGAAAACATCCATAACTAATAAGTCATAAACATATTAATGAATAAATTATCTTACCAGAATTTGAACCTAGGACTTCCTGCGTCGTACTCATTGAGCACTTTTCTCTTTTAATCCAATGAAGTTCACGAGAGCTCGTAATTTACAAATATCTATTTTCGCGATTGCGCCATTGCTTGTACCAATCTACGAAATTCTCGGTTTCTGGAGAAAAATCTGTGTGGGCTGAAAAGGAATTTTCCAGTTTCAAAAAACGTAGTAAATCTCAAGTGGGTATGTTTCGTATGCACAGAGTGCCGCGCTCAATCAGGTCTCAAAGGTAAAGGAGTCGCGAGCGGCGAGATCAAAGACGGCGCCCGCGCTCGTTACCTGCCGCCCACTCACACACGGAATTTTGGTTTTTCTAACATTTGTGTCGCATATTGTGTCCTTTTGGAATATGAATGAATAAGTAGTGAATAATATTAAATTACAAGCAGGGATTTTACAGCGGAGTAGTTATAAACGGCCGAGAGTAGTGAGCACGGTTAGAGACTGGCAATACAAAGATCGATCTAAATGCGAATGCTTTACAACCAAAAGTTTTGGTGTTTATGAAGGCTCAGAAGGTCTAATGGCAACATTAGACCAGAGTGGGACAACCGAAAAAGGTCTACGTATGTTTGGCTCTCTTTTTTGATCTGGCAGGCGTAGCCGTTTTAGGCGGTACGCGTAATAGTACATTACATCATTTACATCAAAGGCCGGGAAAATGAGGATTTCCAGCCAAGTGGGTATATACCGGATTGTGATACGAGGCCGGTAATCCGTTTTCACGACGAGGCATGTATAGTGCTTTTCTCAAACATACATTGAATTAAAAGAAATGCTACAAAAAATGACATTTGCAAAATCACAACAAACAATGAAATCGAAACGTATTAAAAATTTACATCAGCTGTTTGCTATATCACCCGCCATCTTTGCCTCTGTATGAATAATCGTCAAAAATAAAGTTACTTTGCAGGCCTGCAAAGTTATATGAAATTTCATTTCCGTCCTTTTCAGTTGCCGCGCCCAAAAAAACATACTTCCGAGTCTATTATAAGGAATGTACCTAAAGACAATATTTCGTTGCATGTTTGAGAAAATGCATTTTTCCAGTGTAAAAAAGAATAATGTCGAATATAGAAGACTACTTGGCGCCAGATCCGTAAAGCTTGGTTTGTGAAACAATAAAACAAATGCACGCGTTGAGATCTTGAAGGAAACAAACCATGAGAACATTCTAGATCCGCGTTACAAATATGACACCTCTTTCACCAATAATCTCGTGTGTGCGAACAAGGCGACACTAAGTATGTCCTTACCGATGTCGCTCTCACACTGCGGCTATCGCGTTCGGTTATCAGGCCTAGTGCCGCGAACATCTAAGTTCATAAAGGTGAATCTTTCTCTTTTACGCCAATGTAGGCGTCATGAGAGTTCAATGAGACAATCGTTCGAAATTTAAGAATGTCCATTTTAGCGGTAGCAACGCAGGCGTATAAGTAAACACAAAACACTTTTCTACCTGTTTTCCTATTCGTTAGTATCTCTCATTAGTCTGTGTATTTGACTTCCGATGCTCGGTATATAGTTTCTCGAACGTTGGATTAATTTAATGTCAGGATCAAATTTCGTGTAACCATTTAGTCGTAATTTTCCACACAGATTATACTAAACTTGATGGTAATTGGTCAAACTTGCGCATCGAGTAAGGTAAGGAGAGAGCGAGAAATATTTTTTCTATGTGCCCCTTATACGGGATAAAAGGACTTGCTTAACGATATAACGATTAGCGGAAATCATTTCGCCACCATAATTATTCTTATAATTAAATTGTATTATAGACTCAGTTGACGAGTGAACGAGTATTTTTATATTTTTTATAGGTTTTTATCATGTGTCGTTTTATCGTACAATGGCGGCTAAGTCTCGCACCGATTTTCTCGTCTCCATTTTTTTGCGAGAACTCATCAATTCATGTCATTACACAATACGGACAATTTTTGACGCTACTTTTCGTAATTGGATGTATTTTGGACCCGGGTATGTCCTTAAACTACGTCCAACAATGAGAGGTAGGGCACAGCGAAGTACCATCACGCTTGAATCTGGAGAAGCCCAACTGGGGAAGTACCTCCTCCTTACAGAAGACCACAGCCATAATAGCACTGCTACCTTTCAGGTATGTAGTGTTGTGTTCCTGATGGTGAATAAGGTTCCCAGAGCTCCAACCCCCTTATAGGTCGGCAACGCGCTTGTGACTCCCTTGGTGTTGCGAGTGCCCATGGGCGACGGTAATTGATTACCATCAGGCAATCCGCCTGCTCGTTTGCCACCTTTATCATAAAAAAAATCCATTAGCCTAAGAACTTCACATTTCATTACATACATGTTATATATTAAAACGAGATAGTTATGTACCTATGTTATTTTTAATGAGTTTCCGATATTTTGACACTGTTCAAGGGCCATCCTCACAAACTTACTGAAGTAGATTTAACTAGTAGCGACGTAGCGATTTAGATACCCTCTTTTTGAGTGTAAGTTTTTAACGTAACTTTAAGTCACGAACGCGTTTGCATTTCCCATATAAATAACATTATCACTTACGCGTTCGTAAACGTTTTTTTACGTCAAAAGGAACTTACACTAGAGCCTCTGATGCGCTTCGTTTGTGGAATATCACTTGTACTACTACCGTTCACATTCCCACTTGAGACTCGGTTCCGTTCACGACATACAACTTGCTGTGTCATTTTGCTTTAAAACAGACACTTTGCGGTTTGTAAACTTAGGAATCACTGGACGCTAAATACTCGACACAGTGGAAAACCATCGTCCCGGTTGAAGTTTTGATGCTTTTGAATTACTGCTTTCACCATCCTAGGTATGTAGCGTGGTTCTGTCGAGAGTCAGACTGTTCAAATTTGATATTATGTTGCAGCAAATTTTGCTTAACAACAAATCTTTATCGGACTATTAAAAGCTCTCAAAGACAAGAAATGATAAATAAATAAATATTAATACATCCTTACACGAATTGACCTAGCCCCACGAATAGCTCAAAAAGGCTCGTGTTGGGCTCAAAAAGGCAGCTAACAATAGAGGCTCAGGAACAAATAGAGGTATGTATGCTTATCACGCAAATGAATGTTCTTACTGGGATTTGAACCTAGAACCGACGGCTTCATAGACAGGGTCACACACTAGATCTGTCGTCATGAAGTTAGTAAATTAAGGCCTTAACCGTATAGAAATAGCTTGTTCATCTATTCACGTTAATTTTATGTACACTTTCATGAAATCACCTGCACTTTTTTATACAAGACGAGACCTATACTTTACTAAAATGGAAACAACGATACTTGAAATACATTAATCTAATAATAAGACCCATTTATCTACCTCAATGCACTAATGCAGCTTAAGCGATATGTTGCCTCCATTATTACCTCGACTTGATATTGCTAATGCCCTGAGCTTGCAATTAGGACGGTAAGCATCAGATTACTTAACGTATCAAACTAATATTAATAGCAGGATACGAAATTGTATCTATATTAGTCAAAATGACGATAAGTCCTCTTAATGGTGTACTGCCGTTAAGCAAAAATCTGTCAAAAAAAGAAGGTTAGAACTGGGACCTTACGGTGCAGCAAAAACGAACTGCTTAGATTTTCCAAGGAATTTCTGATGTGGTTTTGGACGATTCCGGTTCATTATAACCAAAGATCAAAATGTCCTATGAGATATTTTGACCAAATCACAAGTTGTCTTAGTTTAAAAATGCCTAAATTTCCAAAGTATCTTAGTGTCAATACAATAAAATGTCATAATAACATTTACATATTACATCCGACGTCCAAAATGTACCTATAAGTTGGTAAAATGAACAATGACTTCAATACCAACAAAAATGCCCTTAAAATGACAAGTCTCATAAATTATGATATAAATGGCATTTTCAGTGTGCAGTATTTATTGAAATTCAAATTTTCTTGCTCAGAAATATTAGGACCCCTTGGTTGCTTCGAAATATCTGATGGCGACTGTACGCATTTTCATAATTATGGTTTTACACTTAGAGAATCAATATTTATGTTTGTGTGAATAAAAAGCGTATAGAAAAATAATATGTGCCTTTTATTTGTATCAGTACATATTTAAAAAGTAACTTTTAGTTTACACCTTTTTAGCCCTCGCCATGTAGCGGTTCTTCAGTGAAAGTAATTTATTATAATGGCAATGATGTAAAAAAATAATTGTAATAATTTCATGATAATAATAGATTTTGCAATAAAAATGCCAACAACAATTCACTCAGATAGAATACAAATAATTTTGAGTATATTAAAATACTTGCAACAAAAAAAATGGGATTTAGTAGTATTTCGTTAAACAATATTATGGAACTAGTTGTTGACATGACGGGTACTGATATTAGTGCGGTTGTTATAAACTGGTTGGTTTGGTACTAAATATGTATATTAGTTAATTACTAAATTATTATTTTTCTCATGACCAGAATCTGATAAATATACGAATATTTAGAATCAGATTGCTACAAATAGGTTATTAATAATGAATGATCGTACATTTCCAGCAAATTCGGTGTAGCATTGTTCGTTTACAATATGCCGTATGCTTGTTTTCCACCGTCGTTGTATAAAAAACAACGACGACATACAAACCCTTACGATGCATTTCTGCGACAAAATTATCGCACGACAAAAAATCGTAGTTCACGCTTAGCCTAAGTTAACATAACAAGAAAATAATGTACTCTATTTTAAATCTAAAAAATACGTTGACGTATCGTACCAAGAATATCGTTGTATCACAATGCGTTGTTCGGGGAAACCGCCAGCTCTTCGGTAATCAGACGGTTCGTGATTTCTCTAAAATAGTATTTTATACAATCATGACATAATGAAGAGGTTTTCAATCCAGAAAAGTGTTGTGTGTGTTGTTAGTGTTTAAGTGGCCTAAGTAAGGTACGAGATTGAAAAACTTTATTATGTTACGATTTTATACTAGTATTTTATACAATCGTTTTATAATATAGAGCTTTTTATTCGAGTACCGTGTTTAGGCCACGAAGCTTGCTGAGTGGCTTAAGTAAGGTACGAGATTGAAACGCTTGATTATAACACGATTGTAAACAATACTTTTTCCACGAGTTAATTAAAGTCAATATTGTAAGAATATAAGAATTATAAATATCGTCCTCGGTCCGCCATGCCATATAGTTACCATAAGTTTTGTTGTACCAGATCCTATGACTTTTCCGGCATCAATTATAGTGTGGCTTCCTCAGCCACATTTGTGATTTCATGCGGAGTTAAACATTCGTCACTCATTGTTATATTTAATATTACGTTCTAGTAATTATTCCAAAAACAAAACTCAATAAGTAGCGTTGTTGCACAGACTAATAAGAGATACTAACGTATCAGACGCACCACTGTCATAGAGGCATATTGGCCAATAGCAAGGCTGCAAGAATAGAACATGACATTTTGAATGCCCATAGAGTAAATAGGAGGAATAGAGTTATCAGGAATATCTATGGCTTGAATTAACACCCGCTAGAGCTGCCATCTAGTTTCTGCCAATTACATTAACTCGTTTTACAGGGGTGAGGGGGACAGGGCTATAGCCGTCCCTTTCTCTCCTCGACTACTATATTTTAGCGGGAAACTTAACTTTGGATAATAAATTAAAACTAAGTAATGTCAAATTAAAACATTATTTATTTTACATACAAAATATTGTACAAATAAACCGGAGAGTTACCAGTTAGTTTTAAAATAAATATTACAGCATATTAAAGTCCATTTTTTTGGCTTTAACTAGTAAAAAAATTGAAAAAAAAACCTATAATACACGTAATCGTGACGGCCCCACAGTGTTTAAAATGAAACCATTAAAGTACAAAACAATTATACAATACGAATTTTGAACAATGAGTGTTATCTAATATAAATTACTTAATGCAAAATAAAAAAATGCCATTTGGTAAAACTTGCTGTGATTACAGATATATATCTTATAGGATGTCGCTCCTGCGTACATTACAAAATAAAGCAAATAAATGTGTTATTTTTGGTAAAGATGTTATTCCCGTGCAATTGTGACACAAAATTAGAAAGTTATGTAATTTTTCGAACATTTGTTATCTAGATTTATATTGCGAACAATTACAATAAAAAATGTAGTTACATATAAAAAATACTAATAATAGAATTTCGAGACTCGCTCTACGTGGGTTGATTCAGAATGCGGTAATCCTGGACACAGCGCGCATAGTCCGACAGTTGCTATCTGTGCAGACCTACCCACCGACAGCCTGGGTCCTGTCCCGTTGCCGGAGGCACCCTAGGATAGCGTTTTTATAATGTTTATCAAAACATTGATACGTTACATGTATTTTTATATTTTACTGCTATAAAACTGTTATAAAAACCTAGCCTAAGACGAAAAATTAATATAGACAAAAAAAGATAAACTAATCAATAAATAGATAACTAAAAAAAAAACATAATTACAGCGGCGCTACCACAATAATCGATCTTCGTAAATTTCGAAGGACTGTCTTTATCACTCTCATGACGCCATAAAGAGAAAGAGGCCCGAAATTAACGAACTTCGATGTTCGCGGTACCAGGCCAGTCTTAAGCCAGTCCGCCGGACATTCTTAGCCCCACTCAGGCACTCGATCTCATAGTTTGTAGCCGATGGGCTTTTAACGTATTTTCCTGTGAGATACGGGTAAGGCCATAAGGGACACAATTTTCTTACTTGGTGGTGATCATGTTCCATACAACCTTCGACTTCGTATGGACCTAGGAATTTAGTCTTGAGCTTCATACCAACGCCAAACTGAGTACTCACAACACAAGCTTTCTTGAGCTTATTGTGGGGCTCAGCCAATTTGTGTAAGAAGGTCCTGTAATATTTATTATAATTTATAGTTTGTGAACCACTTACACACTGTAACAATAATGTCTTAGATTCAAATGAAGAGACTGAAAGTTGAATTTTTAAACATATTAAGTAAAGTCAAGTGTAAAAATTCATTCACTGCCAAAGTTTCAAAAATATGTACCGAGCAACTCTATTGTACAGTAAAAAAATCAAGTTTGCTGTATCAGAGCCCCTATATATAATTAGTATATTTTTAATTTGTTATTATAAGTGGCAACAAAAACACAGAAATGGTAGATTTTTCTTTGTTGTTTATAAGTGCATTGTAATGTGACTCAAATCTCAATTGATTTTTTTTTGTGTCTTTTTTATCTTTATCGGACGGTTGGATAGCCAAGCCAATAAAATCGATTTTAAACCAATAATACATAGGTAGGGTAAATCGCCAGTTACTGGCCACCTTATACTGAAAATGAATTTTGTTTACCTATAAATAGAACACATTTTCAAATGGGGTTTCTATTACTGGCCACCCTTCAATTACTGGCCACCTTATACTTAAATGAACTCTGTTTATAGGTAAATAGAGTCCATTTTCAGTATATGGTGGCCAGTAATTGAAAGGTGGCCAGTAATCATGATTTACCCTATATTATATATAGATAAATAGTAAAGCACTTACCAATCTTCACAAAGAGAAAAAATGGCAAAAAATAATCTTCTATTATTATTAATAAAATAACTTTTATAAAATTTGCTTTAGTTCTTCATACTGCTGTAAGATAGATAAGTAGATATTTTTGTAGTTTGGTGATGTGAAGACTCATGATTGGTTGTATGTGATACCTACAATGAAACAGACGAGACAAAATGTTAAACAATTTACAAAAACAGTATATGAAAAAATATTTTTTTCCTTCTTACATATAGCCAATACAACAATGAAAGCAGATTGTTAGAACTTGACATTTAGTGTTTCATAAATTTAGCCAAAGTATGAACAAAGGAACAAAATATACAAAAATGTGTGGATGTAATCAAATCAAGGTTAGCAGGACGATGAATATAATCAGGGAGAAGGTCATAAAGAGAAGCAGGAATCCTTAGGCAGTTGAAAAATATGTGACCTGACGCCACATTCACATATTGAATGATCTATTAGTAGTTTAGCCAGCCAAGTTGGGGATTAGCAGTGCCCCAGTCGCAGTAGGATAATGAATTAATGAACGAGACAGCAGTTTTATGAATTATATGATGTTTAAAAACCAAGGTCTAGCATGCTGTAAAAGTTTAACAGTTATTATAATTGAGCCATGTGCCCTGTTTGCATTTTCGAACCCTGAACACAATAATATTACTTATACGGTACCTTAACGTATTATATTTACTTATACGAGCAATTGAAACGAATCATCACAAAACTTGGAGCCAGTTTACAATTTAACTGAATCACTATTATAGCTGTACATATTATAAACACTGAATATATATTTTTCTTTTACGATGTGAAATTTCAAATTATTGTAGATGGTGCTGCTCAAGGTCGTTCCGTTCAAATTATATTTTATAAGAGACTCTAAATACAACTTAATGTCTTAATACTAAAATTAATATCTTAAAACATTAGAACTTACATTGTTATATTAAGTATGAATAATTAAACATCATTATAACAACAAATATAATATTATAATTATTTTGTTCATATTGTTTTCGCAAGTGGTGTGTCTGTTGAGTGCTTGCCGCTTGGCAAAAAGATGGCGAAATGTCAAGTAATGTTCTTGCACTGTCACAGCTTTGACAGCTATCTATGGCATGAAATCTGACTATAGAGATTACATGCCGTGCGTTGTTGTATCAACACAGGATTTACTGGAAACCAAGTGTCATTACAGAACTGTCTCTGATTCGCCGATAAAATGACAAATAAAAAATGTATGTTCAGATACCGAAAAATTTGCCAGGTCTCGCAAATTAGTATAGAATTTGTATGAAATTGAAAGCTGAGTGGAGGCCATTTCAGTGACACTCCTTTTCTTGTATTTTTAATTTTAAATGTTTTATTTAATATTACGTTCTAGTAATTATTCCAAAAACAAAACTCAATAAGTAGCGTTGTTGTATCTTCACAGGATTTACTGGAAACCAAGTGTCATTACAGAACTGTCTCTGATTCGCCGATAAAATGACAAATAAAAAATGTATGTTCAGATACCGAAAAATTTGCCAGGTCTCGCAAATTAGTATACAATTTGTATGAAATTCTATTTTGGAAATTATTACAGTCGTCTGGTACGTATTATAGTTGAGTTGGATGTATCATAGACAATCTGATATCGAAAAGTATGAAGTTATAGTTCTGTCTATGTACTTGTAATTGGCAGATTAAAGTCGGCGAGTAGAAAAAATACTTTTAATACGAATCATCATCAACATCACCCAGGGGAAAAATTTCATCATTTAATTCACGTCCATATGGGTATGGTTCCATAACAAACATTTGTAAGCAATAAAAAGCTATAATATGAGAAATATAGTAACCTTTTACACACGAAGTAATTTTGAAAGCAACTTTCGAAGTTATGTATTATGTTATTTATGTTCTAGCAATTATTCTAATGCATGTAAAATATGGCTTTCATCAATATATGAACTAAAACATATAAAGCAACTTGTATATGAATTACAACATAATATATCCGTGGCCCTAGAGAAAAAGCGTATAAGTCAAATTGGCTCAGTAAAAAAGGCCACAAGTCATATAAAATGTACGAGACTTGTACCCTTTTACGCTGTGCTAATTTGACTTAATATCCTTTTTCACTAGAGCCACAGATATATTCTCCAGTCAGAGTGTCATTCCAAAACTGTATCTGATTGGCCGTTAACGTAACAGATAAAAAAATTTCAAATGCAGGAAAATTTACCAAATTAGTATGAAGTTCTTTTTTTGAAATTATTATAGTTCTCTACAGAGTATCCTAATGAAATATTATAGTTGTGTTGGAGGTGGCATAGACAGTCTGATATTGAAAAGTATGTTCTTACAGCTTTGTTATCGTAATTGACAGATTAAAATATGCGAGTATAAAACGGTAATTATAACACGAACTTCAAAAAGGATGGTCTTATTCAACTCCCAATAGCTATGACAGAGAAGGCGCTATTAATGTGTGATATTGTGATTATTACTTACCAAACGCGTTTAAAATATTCAAGGATTTTTTATTTATTTAATAATTATATCTACGACTACGATTGCTACGATTTTGCGCCACCCGCATCGAGAACGGCAATCCACCTCATGGGGGTCCGGTCATGCTGCTACGCCATGATACGTTTCCAGAAATTATATTCAACTATATTTTCTGCGAGCCTTCGTCGGCCAGCCATGCCCCTCCTTATAGTATGATAGCGGGGTAAAAATTATCCTATATTCTTTCTCGTAGCTCAAACTCCGTCCATACCAAATTTCATCGCAATTGGTTCAGCGGTTTGAAGCGTGAAGAAGTAACAGGCAGACAGAGGGAGTTACTTTCGCATTTATAATATATTACTAGGTATGGATATGGATTAGTTTAAAATTTAAACTTAAACAATTTTTTAACTTTTTTTTTTTTAACTTAATGACTTGGTTCTTTTTACCATAAACAATTACAATTAAGTATAAAAACATAATAAAGAAAATAATAACCCTAACAACTTAACCTACTTAAACAAAATTAAAGATAAAAAACTTGGCCCAAATCGCTATCAACGGGCAAGGTGCCCAGAAGGCTGGCTGTATTCCCACGCTGGATAGCGATGGATATCCGCTGTTCAAAATAGTAGCCAGCCCTCTGGTCACCCGAGGCCTCTATCAAGCGCGCCGACAGATCTTTATATAGTCGGCGCGCGTTTGGACCCCACGCCAAAAACTTTATTTAAACTTTAAATACTATACGTCTGGGAATACGAGACTTATTTTTTCAAAAAAATACTGTATTACAAAAAAGATCTTAAACATACATATCTATAAGAAAACATATCAAAAAATTACAAAAAATTACTACCAAAGAAATAATAAAAATAATTACAAGTCCAAATCTGACAGCTTAGAACGAAGTTAACAAAACGTTTGATATGCTTTCTTATCTGAACTGTGTCCTTTAATACTGGCCGTACATCAGATAAGTGTAAAAACTGAGTTTTACTGTCACTACAAAGTTATAGATTTGTAGATTGTCATTTTGTGATTTCTATTTCATTAATATTTACCGGAAAACTGTATAATCTAGTAATGGCTTTACCAGTGTGCGTAGTTATGAAAAAGTCCTGTGGGTCAACCTGCACCCTTCGCAAGGGGGCCATCATAATATCAATAGTTAATGTGGCATTTGTCATATATCTCGGCTTCTGTTTCCTCATGGACGCGTCAGACTGTAAGTACTTAAGTATCTAATCGCTTTAATTTTCATTACCGCATCCTAGATGTACAGTCGCCATCAGATATATCGGAGCTGTGGAGGTGGTCACAAATGTCTGAACATGCATTTTATCGCCTTTACAATAGAGGCTGTTCAAATATTTGTGACCTCCATCCGGCGACCATAATGAAGTCGTCTGTCTATCTTGTGGGTGGGCTCCCTACGCTGCGCTTGCTAGTCCATGATCTCCACTCGAGCACTTTTCGACCCCATCGGCCATCTTCTCTGCGTGCAATGTGCCTGCCCATTGCCAGTTCACTTTGCTAACCCGGTGGGCAATGTCAGTGACTTTAGTTCGCCTACGGAGGCTCTAGTGTAAGTTTTTCGACGTAAAAAAACGTCTTTAACGCGTAAGTGATATTGTTATTTATATGGAAACACTATCGTATTAATGGCAAACAAGCACACGCCCCACCCGATGGTAAGCGGTTAATGTAACCAATGGACACCTGCAATGTTAGAAATTTACATATGTCGAGAATCGTTACAAAAATCTCCAACGAACTGAATTAAAGCGGGCGCAGCGACGGAAAGCTCCAAAATTTTGAAACGCAACAAATAGCCTGAGAGACCCCAAAGAGCCTGGGCAGGGCACAGAGTACCATTTTATACCGTTTGGCGTAGAAACCTACGGTCTTTGGGGTCAAGCGTGGCGATCATGAAAAAACAGTTAAAAACGAGATTTCATTTACTTGAGAAATATCGACAAGTTTCGCTGTCCGGGTGTGGTTAGGGCGTCAACCACGATCCTGGAGATGCGCGTTCAAATCCTGCCTAGCACCCCGGAGTACCTGACCACTTTTCTTAAGTCCATTTATTTAAATTTGAAACCCAACAACTATGCCTACAGCAACTTCTAATTCTTTATTTTCAGTGATTGAAACAAATAAACCGAATCCCAAATTTATGAAGATAGATTTTTCGACAGCTTCAGGTAAGTGTTTGATGCTCTTTAGGCATCTTACCCTAAATGGAACCCAGAAGAGCCTAGGTTAGTCTTAGGTTATCACAGAATGTTGTTGGATCGAGTGTTGATCACATTTCGAAAAATATGATATATAATATGAAGATAATGATAAATATCTTTGACGACCGGTCTGACCTAGTGGGTGACTCTGCCTATGAAGCCTGTTGGATCTAGTACGATCCAGAGCGGGGATCACCACCTCGCTCCCGCAAACGCCGACCAATCTCTCTAAAGAGATGGCGGGCTTCCACACCCCACGGCCTTGATGTCTCCAATGCCACCGGCACAAACTCATATGTCGATGCTAGTGCAGAGTATTTGGCGTGTTTCTGCCTGACAGCAGACTCTGCAGCTGCACCAGCTCGACGCGTACTTTAGCCCAAATGGGATGCAGCGAATGTGCTCACGCAAGTGGCATCCCATAAGAGGCAGTGCCCCCTCTGCCATGGAACCAACGTAAGACCGTCTGGTCTCTTCCCATCCGTACGGCTGAGACCAGGCGGCTCCAAAACATATGGAACGTCTGCAGAAACCATGGCGCGGCGCACAATCTTAATTACTGAGTGTTGCCTCTAAAATCGACCAGTGCATTTTCGGCAACTCAGGCCATGGTGCCTATTTTCCGCCACCCATGCCCCGCAACCACATCGGTGAGGCTCACATACTTTTGCCCCCAATCTTAAGTGCTACCGCTATTCTCAGCGAGTCATTATCCAATACAGTACCCAGCTGAGGTGAGGGCAAAGCATGGAGCCACGCCCCTGATTCAGGTTCCACACTGACCTTCAGACGCCCTAAATCCACGCTCACGGCACCGGCCACCAAAGAGTTGTGGACGAGTTTACTCCACACTTCGTCCCACTCCCGTTGCACGGCAAGACGATCCGGCCGCAAGACACCCGGGACAGTGACCGACCATCTTGCTAGCGCCTCTGTAAGTAATGGGACTGGGGCATTGCCACCATTCACAGAATAAATGCGAGTGACAAGGCCCCAGTCCCATATGAAGGCGCAAGAAACGCCACAAGTCCCACATCCTCTACCCGACGTATCCCTAAGCCACCGTACCAAACAGGGAGTGCAGCTTTTGGACCCACTGTGCGTCACTCAGCTCCACGCTTAACACATTCGCTGCCACCTCCTCGGTGGCAGTGAATGCGTTAAGACTAGCTCTAAAGTCAGCTTCATCTGTCTGTCAAAGTCCAGAGATTCATCGACGAAAAGCCACGACGGAGTGGTCCTTAAAAATATGTCATCCGCGGAGTGGCAAAGTAATTCCGCAATAAAGTTATGGACACATGGGAAGACAAATTTGCCATGTGCACTGCATCAAGAGCTTGAACTTGACTTGAACTTTGAACTTTGAAGCCGCACTGACACCATCCGGCCATATTATATTATCATTCTTAATAAAGGAGACTAATGCCTCGGACTAGAGTCTAACTCCATCAATATGATTTGAGACTCCGATGTCGCTAAAAAGTGTCAATATATTTACGGTAGATGTCGCTAGGCGCCTCCTAAGCGCAATGAATAATACGGTGGAGAAATCCAAAATCCCAAAGTCGTAAGTTCGTGTCTCGCCCTGGGCAGTTAATTTTTCCCTTATTTCTATGAATATTATGGATTTGTTAGCAGACGTTTCTGTTTAAAATATAATTTTGAATTCTTCTCCCTTGAAATATCCGTATCTAATTTAGTAGTACCTTATATATGCGAGGTAGGCATTCAATTTTTTTTTGTTAACGCTTTCACTACCACCCTCTTTTCCTGAATATTCGTTAGGTGCCACACTGTGCTGTAAACGCACATGTGGGTTCAACCGACTATTACACAGTGCCTTCATCGCACATAATATAAGTTCATACTAATTTCACAATAGTTTGTTAACATTGGAATTAGGTAATTAAATAACAAGAGGAACATCATGCTTCTAATAAAAAACTAA
This sequence comes from Grapholita molesta, assembly GCA_022674325.2. Classification (NCBI taxonomy): domain Eukaryota; kingdom Metazoa; phylum Arthropoda; class Insecta; order Lepidoptera; family Tortricidae; genus Grapholita; species Grapholita molesta. Next base: position 3,801,558 of record CP053127.2, read on the forward strand.
GTAGAACATTTCAAAATTCAAAACTCACATGTGCGTCGAAGGCAGTGTTTGAATGTCACTAATTTTAGGAACTCATCATAGCGTCAAAGGCACACGGTGTAAGTCCCGCTGACGCATATATGCGTCGGTGACAGTGAATGCGTTAAACTAGGTACCTTCTACAGATAACACCGTGAATATTTTTTTTCAGGAACAATGTTTATCTTCCTGGTGATAATTTGCTTATTTCAATTCGTGTGCACAGTCGTTTTCCTCTTTATGGGAGTTGCCTTGGTAAATAAATTTGTGTAATTTTATTTATCTACGTACATGTCATAAGTGCTCTAAAATGCGTCCAGAAACCGTAGGCAATGACCTGCATTACCAACCTTCAGAAAGATTACAGTAGGTAATGTTAACATTACCTACTGAAATCAGTAGGTTATTAATTCAAATTTGGAACAGCTGTCAAATTCAAGTGGGGTGTCTAATCTAGTATCTATAGATATTAAAACAGTAATTCATACGAAATGCCAATTCGTTATGTTTTTTTAATATAAATCGAACGACATTAGAACTCGAGTGTCAATAGAATAGGGTTCATTCGCTTGTCTATGGTTTAAAAAAATATTTGATTCCAAGCTGTCATTTGTTTTGTTCGTTGACTTTTTAATGTTTCAAGTAACACTTGTAATACTGCAGGTCATTTCCCTACGGTTCCTGAACCCATCTTAAAACATTTATGATATGTGTGTAGATAAAGTAGTGTATGCATTTATACATAATTAGGCATTACAACAATCGTGTGATATTATTATGAAACGAGCCGAAGGCGAGGCCCTGTGATGCCGGCAGACTAGAATAGCACCACCCCATCTCCTCCCGCGGGTGCCGTAAGAGGCGACAAAGGAAAAATCCTACGGACGGGTAGCAGCGTCCGTCAAAACCAAATGCGGTCGCCAACCCGCCTGCCAAGCGTGTCGACTATGGCAACTACCCCCAAGATGATAAAAGTCATATTTGTGGCAAGCCTACCTCCAGCAGTGGACTGCCATACGGCTGAAATGTATGTAAATTAATTGATACGTAATTTATTTGCTTTCTACAATACATACATTAACAAACAGATAAGAGTGGCATTACAAAAAAAAGAAAAATAATATTAAAAAATAAAAGAAAATAAAAATTCTGTGTGCGTTGCAGCGAAGCAAAAGGGTTTTGGGTTCTGGCCACTGTTGGCATCAACCTGAACTAAATCAATCCGGATTGATAATCGAATTGACGCGTCAATCCGAATTGATCAATCCTAATTGATTCAATTCTGATTGATGCGTCAATCCAATTGCAATTAACGCATCAATCCTCAATTCGGATTAAATCAATTCTCAATCTACATTAACCATAGTCCCTAACATTACTTTTCAAAGGTGTCCTTTGTTTTAGGTTTTACTTATTGGACTTAAAGTCGATATCTGAGGTTCCCAGAGGTTCGAAAAATACGTTCCTGATACTGACAAGTATTGACTGGCTTTTTCGAAATTGGCCGATTACGTTCATATTCGTAATCGATGTCGACCATAGGTACCGAAAACTGTTTCCGACGTCAATATTGAAAGATGTCCCTTCCAGTTCACATTTCCATTAACCAGGGACATTTTTTTTAAATTGACCGTTTGCACTTTAAAACGATATCTGTGATTTCTAAAGGTTCCGTAACATATTTCCGACGGCAACACAGTTTCCGGAGTTTCCGTTTTTTGATATTTATGGAACATTTCTTAAAATTAACCGATTGCGTTATATTTTTTTTTTATATACAAGACTACGTTTGACCTTAGTCGCACCTGATGGTAAGTGACGACGAGGTTGAGGGTGTAGCACGCAGGTTCAGTAAAAGCCTATTCACTCTTGCCTTGTAAATACCCAAATTATATTTAATACAGACGACCCGGGTATGTCCTTAAACTACGTCCAACAATGAGAGGTAGGGCACAGCGATGACCATCACGCTTGAATCTGGGGCAGCCCAACTGGGGAAGTACCTCCTCCTTACAGAAAACCACAGCCATAATAGCACTGCTACCTTTCAGGTATGCAGTGTTGTGTTCCTGATGGTGAGTAAGGTTCCCAGAGCTCCAACCCCCCTTAAAGGCCGGCAACACGCTTATGACTCCTCTGGTGTTACGGGTGCCCATGGGCGACGGTAATTGCTTACCACCAGGCAATCCGTCTGCTCGTTTGCCGCCTATGTCATAAAAAAAAAAAAAAAAGACGAAAGGAGCGAATTCAATTCCTAAGCAGTCCGCATTGTCCGCATTAGGAAGGTATATCTAATCGCTATCTAGAGTGCACAAAGGTTTCGAAACATGTTTCTTACGCAATATTTAGGGCCCTGTTTTTGGACATTTTGGTGACATTTCTTGAAATGAACTGGTTGACTTCAAAATCAATATCAATATCTTCAAAAATAAACGCAATCGGGTAATTTCTATAAAGTCCCATAAAAGGACATCTCTCAATATTTCCCTCAGAAACAACTTTCGAAACCTTTGGGCACCTCAGATATCGATTTTGCATGTTATAGGTTAATTTCAAGGAAAGTCCGGAAAATGTTCCTTTTTTTTATGACACAGGCGGCAAACGAGCAGACGGATTGCCTGGTGTTAAGCAATTACCGTCGCCCATGGGCACTCGCAACACCAGGGGAGTCACAAGCGCGTTGCCGGCCTTTAAGGGGGGTTGGAGCTGTGGGAACCTTACTCACCATCAGGAACACAACACTACATACCTGAAAGGTGGCAGTGCTATTATGGCTGTGGTCTTCTGTAAGGAGGAGGTACTTCCCCAGTTGGGCTGCCCCAGATTCAAGCGTGATGGTCATCGCTGTGCCCTACCTCTCCTAAAAGGACATCCTTCATATTGCCGTCGGGAACATACTTCGGAACCTTTGGTAAACTCAGACACCGCTTTTGAACGCATTTGGATGGTCAGTTTCAAAATTTGGCTTAAATAAAAAGGACATTAGGTAGGTACTAGGCACATACCTAATGTCCTTTAGTGTGACACACTTCATTCGGTGCTTGTTTATTTAAAAAAAATGTGTAAATCTAGACACCTGGAGACCTTTACGTCTCTAAGGTTAATTTGTAATAAGTATATTTTATATTTTTGTCATTTGGAAATAAAAATAATTATTAAAAAAATATCGATATGCATTTCAGTGTTGATGATAAATTATAATAATTTGGAAATGAGAGTAACGGACACAGTTCAGATAAGAAAGCATACCAAACGTCATGTTAATTTAATTCTAAGCAGTCATATTTGGACTAGGTAATTTTATATATATATATAAATGGTATTTACTTACTGTAATTGTTTGATATATTTTCTTACAGAATTACGCATGTATGATTAAGACTTTTTTTTTGTATACTGTTTTGAAAAAATAAGTTCCGCCGAGTTTCTTGCCGGTCATAAAAGTTAAAATACTTTTCAGGTGTAGGATTAGAACCGGTGTAGTTTTTATTTTTCTCTTTTACTTTTGTATACACTCGACGTGTAAAAGTGCCCTTGTGGCCTACTTACTGAATAAACGTTTGAGTTTGAGCATACAAAGTAATCGTCAATTTGAATTGAGGATTGACCGATCAATTCGAATTAACTATTAGTAATCTTCAATCTTCAATCAGTAGATTTAGAATTGAATTCGTCAATCCTCAATCGTCAATTCGAATTGATCGGTCAACCATCAATCCTCAATCGTCAATTCGAATTGATTTTTTGCCAACACTAAATAGGGAGAATAATCGGACGAATCGGATGTATGTCATTGACACGTTCACAGTCCCCGTACAAAATATATTGATTTCCTCATACGTTCAAGCAAATTACTTCAAATTTCCATCTTACGTCCGTGCTCCACGTATTATGGGTCACTAGGGAACGCCCAGTTATATGCTCGGATTACTACAATATATAATTATTACAGAATTCTGTTGTCTATCTAACAAAAATATTAATAGAGAAATCAGAATTATCTTTCTATTATGAGCACGATTGAGCCCATAACAATTAACAACTAATATTATTAGCGGAACTGTCTTTCTAATAAATGGAATTGGAAAGAGACTTCCTCTTATATTACAAGTTACAAGTTGTTATGCAATAGGCCCCTGGTCGGTTATAGTGACCCATGTATGAGGCACGGACTTGTGAAGATAGTTCGTCGTGACCCATGCATGGGGCACTGGACTGTGAACGTGTTAAACTACGTCCAACAATGAGAGGTAGGGCACAGCGAGGAACATCACGCTTGAATCTGGAGCAGCCCAATACGGGAATTGGGCTAATTAGTTAAAGTAACCCTCAATTGGGTACCTTAAGTTTTTTCAAGTGGTCCATATTATATTTTTTGTAGCAAGTGAACTGCTAATAGTGTTCAAAACTGTGGATATCCCTTTTTTATTCCTTTCTGTTTTTTAGAATACTTCATTTGACAGATGAAGCGGTTGGTGATATGAATAGAGCTCGTGCCTAAGTCTGCAATACGTGTCTTCCATTAAAAAAAAGTAAAACTGTCAAGTTGTCATTTGACAGATTTGAAACATCGCCGTTATTATTTCGACTTTGTTTGTACGCTGTGCTCCCTAATTTCTGCTGTTCTCGAGTGTTTTCCAACGGCTTCTGCCTGCCCCTGGATTTTGTAGTGCCCGCATCTCACGACGACCACCATATATCCACTTTACATTCGGAAAGGACGCCTTTACGACGACGACGACGCTCACCAACGAACTAGTAATACTATAGAAACCTGACTCGCGCTCAAAAATGACCCACGGCAAGTGTGCCGCGAACGATCGACTGAGCCGCGGCGGAGTTTGACAGCTTTAGTAGTACCACAGCCTAACGAGTATATACAGTCGCAAAGGTTCTATACATCCGGACCGTTCAACGCCTCGACTGACGACTTGCGCTCGAGGGTCAGGGTTGTCAAAAAACTTGATGTCAAAACGGATGTTTTATTTTTGTTCTTACAGAGAAATTCATTGTTAGCGCCATCTTAAGTTTTTGTATATTAAGCAATCGAATACATTTGAAATTTTATATATTAATATTAATTAAAGACCCATTTATACCTACCTGCATTTAATACGAATCTGAAGTTAAAAAACCCAAAAGATTGCCGTTATCTTTTTTTGTTCGAGTATGTTGAAAATCGATATCCGAGAATCCGAGAGGCATCTTAATACGGATCTAAACTCAAAAGTTAAAAACACAGCCGCCATTTTGAATTTCTTCATTTTGGATCCGATCATTGTGAAAATCGATATCTGAGAATCCAAGAGACCTCTTAACACGACACTAAAATCAAAATTGCGAAAACCGGCCGCCATCTTGAATTTCGTCATTTTTGATCCGATTATATAGAAAATCGATTTCTGAGAATCCGAGAGATCTCTTAACACGACACTAAAGTCAAAATTGCAAAAAACGGCCGCAATCTTGAATTTCGTCATTTTTGACGCGATTTTGTTAAAAATCGATATCTGTGAGTCTGCGAGACCTCTTAACACGACACTAAAGTCAAAATTGCAAAAAACGGCTGCCATCTTGAATTTCGTTATTTTTGATACGATCATATTGAAAATCGATATCTGTGAATCCGAAAGGGGTCGTAACACGATACAATAGTCAAAATTGCAAAAATCAGCCGCCATCTTGAATTTCGTCATTTTTGATGCGATCATGGTGAAAATCGATATCTGTGAATCCGAAAAGGGTCTTAACACGACACAAAAGTCAAAATTGCAAAAAACGGCCGCCATCTTGAATTTCGTTATTTTTGATCCGATCATATTGAAAATCGATATCTGAGAATCCGAACGAGGTCTTAACACGCTACAAAAGTCAAAATTGCAAAAAACGGCCGCCATCTTGAATTTCGTAATTTTTGATCTGATCATATTGAAAATAGATTTCTGAGAATCTGAAAGGAGTCGTAACACGATTCAAAAGTCGATCGGATCAAAAATGACGAAATTCAAGATGGCGGCTGATTTTTGCAATTTTGACTATTGTATCATGTTACGACCCCTTTCGGATTCTCAGATATCGATTTTCAATATGATCGTATCAAAAATAACGAAATTCAAGATGGCGGCCGTTTTTGCAATTTTGACTTTGTGTCGTGTTAAGACCCTTTCGGATTCTCAGAAATCGATTTTCATTATGATCGGATCAAAAATGTCGAAATTCAAGATGGCGGTCGTTTTTTGCAATTTTGACTATAGTGTCGTGTTAACAGGTCTCTCAGACTCACAGATATCGATTTTCAACAAAACCGCATCAAAAATGACGAAATTCAAGATGGCGGCCGTTTTTCGCAATTTTGGCTTAAGTGTCGTGTTAAGAGGTCTCTCAGACTCACAGATATCGATTTTCAACAAAATCGCATCAAAAATGACGAAATTCAAGATGGCGGCCGTTTTTTGTAATTTTGACTTTAGTGTCGTGTTAAGAGGTCTCGCAGACTCACAGATATCGATTTTCAACAAAATCGCATCAAAATGACGAAATTCAAGATGGCGGCCGTGTTTTGTAATTTTGACTTTAGTGTCGTGTTAAGAGGTCTCGCAGACTCACAGATATCGATTTTCAACAAAATCGCATCAAAAATGACGAAATTCAAGATGGCGGCCGTTTTTTGTAATTTTGACTTTAGTGTCGTGTTAAGAGGTCTCGCAGACTCACAGATATCGATTTTCAACAAAATCGCATCAAAAATGACGAAATTCAAGATGGCGGCTGTTTTTTGTAATTTTGACTTTAGTGTCGTATTAAGAGGTCTCGCAGACTCACAGATATCGATTTTCATCATGATCGGATCAAAATGACGAAATTCAAGATGGCGGCCGTTTTTGCAATGTTGACTTTAGTATCGTAGTAAGACTCCTTCGGATTCTCTGATATCGATTTTCAATATAATCGGATCAAACGTGGCGAAATTTGAGATGGAGCCGATGCCGGTTTCAACTCTTTATATTATAATTATTCTAAACACGGCCATATCAGACGTTTATTTACTCTACTCTTAGTCTGACTCTTTCTGACTCTTAGTCATATTTTTTATAAGTAAGTAAAAAATAAAACTATTACATTTTGGATTTGTATTTAAATATGCCCAAGACCCTTTATAAAAATTACATACACACGACCTTTCCTAAGTTGGTTAATTACTAATAATAATTTGACACACCTTAAAAATAGACCGCGCAATTTGTATGAAAATTGCGCGGTAAATCCTCCCCGCCCACTTCCCCGAACACCCCCCATCGTTGCTCTGAAAATAGCCGGAGCTTGGTCACTGGTATATAGCTACACTGTGGTAGTACAGAAGCTTTCTATGACGTAAGATGTCAGCTAATATAAAATTGTTAAATTAAAAAATCCTATAAAATGCCTTCTTCTGCGGTAAAATGGTACCTAAACAACTCCACAAAAATACAAGAAAATCAATGGGATCCATTGGATTGTGTAAGTTTAACCCTGAAGATGATAAACAATTATTTAAACTAACATAATTGATGTATAGACTAATACGCTGAACCAAATGTCGTAACTCTATACAAGTTTTATAATGACTTATGCCTTTATGATACTGAGTGACAATGGGGATAATATTATGCAAAATGTCTACTAGTAAGTAAACTATTAATTTTATTTGCAAGTAACGAGCAAGTACTATTATTTGCTTTTATTGAAAAAACAAATACTTAAGCTATAATTGTACTGCTGGTAAATTGTTCATCATAATCTTTCTGGTATTTTTTTGCCGCGGAAAGGATTTATTATTAATTATATTTTTCACGGAATTTAATTTCCTGCCCAATCATTGAAATGTCGTTAGACATTCGCGATGCCTTAAGGTTGAAAATTGTATTTATGTAATAGGATTGAAATACTTATTATCTGTCTTTGCATATTACTGATAACCTCTTTGTGAAAAGTTATCATTTTCTTTTCTAATTTTGAAAGCGTGTCAGCTTCTTAGTGAGTTCTTTACGACTCTGTCTACTGCGATTGTCGATGAGCGAAATTTTGTTATTTGCGTCACTATCATTTGAAAATTGCAAGAACGAAAAATATGATATAGACTCGGTAGTCGTCTATTGTTGGCAAAGTACCTTGACGTCCCAAAGTTCAGTACTCCACGTCGATATTGTTAATCTGTTGCCTAGTAAACAAAACAATGCGTGTGATATATCAAAGTAACATTTTATTCTAGCTTGCTCTTATGGTGACAGTTTGTTATACGATATTGAACCTTAGGTGGGTTGGAAATTAAACTCCTTAACTGTATTCACACTATTACGATTATTCCAAAATAGATATGTACTACACATTGATATTATGTTTCAACGTTTGAGTATAACGATAAACGGGACTTAGTCGCGTAAAAACATACGGAAATTCACCCCCGATATTCCAGAGCGACATTATCCCATGGTACCCACTGGAGAAAGACTGAGGCAATGTCGTAACGCAAAATCGTGGGAGTGTTCTCCAATACGTCATTACTATACATTTTTATAAAGTATGGACAAACGTAATCTATTTAATTATTTAATGTTTTGGCGTTAAAATACATGTATTTCATTTCTTTCTTTCTTAATCTTAATAGCAAAATCGTGCCAGAATAATACTTAGGTATATAAATTGGTTCCATCTCTGTTCGTATCATCCCTGTAAGTTGACAACGCCATAATATTGTAACGCCGCGCATGAGGTTTGACGCTTAAAACTTTTATTAACCAATCACAACTTTTTTTTAATAGCGCGAAATTGTCTATTAGATAAACTACAAGCTGCTCTGACATATTTATGAAGAGGGGATAACTGTCAGTGTCAGCGAGCCTGGGGTCAATTTTGGAAGGCATTTTTTTATGTAGAGCTGTGTCTATATATATTCAGTCACCGACGCTCACGTGTTTCTGGACAACGATTCCGCTTTTTCGCCGACCATTGCACTGACCTAAGGACTGATTCCCCGGGCTAGTTTAGCAAATAAATTGAGCTTATCATGGCGGTTTATGGAATATTCGAGGACTGGCGACAAGCACAACGTTGCTGAGATTCGGGGTGCGAAAACATTGATGAAAATTGCTTAAGCTTCATGATTGACGTTAAAATATCTCTTCTATATATATAAAACATTATTATCACTTATAATATGATTGTTTTTCTTATTTCTAGGGCTTCTAGAAGTATTTATGTCCAAAGTGTAACCATCTGCACTGTTTCGGGTAGTAGCAGTGTGGCGAAACGAATTCAGTATAAAGATAATATTTTCACTCATACAAGTGAAAATAAGAAAGCTTTTGTCACTTTATTTATAAGTGTATTGCAGTATAAAACAAAAAAAAATCTATCAATCTAGTTTTATTAAATTATCCTGCAAATTTATCAAAGCATAGGAAATATCTGATGTGACTGTGGTTCACTACAGAGTGAGGTTTCAAAAATTGATACTCGCCGTATTATACGTTCGACGTGTATACGTAAACTAGCTATTACTTTCCCGAGCAATACTTCTTTTTTTGTGGGTGTTTCTTTGGATGAGACACTTCGTAGGTGAAGGAGCTTAACATTTCTTGTCGTTGTTTGTTGTCTTGATCGTTGTCCAGAAATACGTTAGCGTCGTCGTCGTCGTAAAGGCGTCCTTTCCGAATGTATACTGGACATATTATGGTGGTCGTCGTGAGATGCGGGCACTACAAAATCCAGGGGCAGGCAGAAGCCGTTGAAAAATACTCGAGAACAGCAGAAATTAGGGAGCACAGCGTACAAACAAAGTCGAAATAATAACGGCGATGTTTCAAATCTGTCAAATGACAACTTGACGGTTTTACTTTTTTTTTTAATGGAAGACACGTATTGCAGACTTAGGCACGAGCTCTATTCATATCACCAACTGCTTCATCTGTCAAATGAGGTATTAAAAAAAATATTTCTAAAAAACAGAAAGGAATAAAAAAAGAATAGCCACAGTTTTGAACACCATTAGCAGTTTACTTACTACAAAAAAAAAACATGGACCACTTTAAAAAACTTAAGGTACCCAATTGGGGGTCACTTTTCTGTGAAAACTTTTAATAACCAGCTGAGATACCGAAATTGAAGACAGGGTTTGTATGAAAATAATACCGGTATCTGATACCAGGTTTGTTTATTCCACAGAATCAACAGTATTGGAAACTATTTTACGCTTGGGTATCATTGGCCAACATATTCATACACCCAATACTGTATATTGTTGTATCTTTTCTCGGGAAAATAATTGAATATTACGTTTTCAGCGCCCTCGTTGAAACAGGTACCCACATCAAGTTATTTTTATTTGTTTATTATTAATATTTATCAACGAAGATATATCAAACAAAAAAAACATATATATATTTTTAATGATAATTATAAGATTAAACGAACTTACCTTAAGTGAAGTTCTATCTTAATTATACGAAGCCGCCAGTCCGAGATTACATTACATGTAGTAGCGCTGTACGTACAGTGCAGGTCACATAATTTCAAAGACATAAAAAAAAATATCTCTCGTATAGCAACATTACATTTAAGCGTCATTTCGTTTAACCCTTTATAAGGCCGCAGTTATAGAGATATGCTACGTGAAAGTTAAATACACTCCCATGTTTGTAATGCACTGGGGAACACATCTACGGCAAAAAAAAAAACCGAAATCATTAATAAAAACATGTGGTCATTATATGCACTCAGCCCGTTAGTGCACTCGAGTTTTCAGATGATCTGTTTCCAATACACCTATTCATTGACAGATACGCGACAGGCAATACTCAATACTTCTTCATTTGTCATAACTTCCATGTACGTAATACTATGAAAATAGTTACATATTACAATATTTATCGATATAGCATGTAACCTTTTATAATTTTATTAATCTTAAGTGGCAAATGATACACTTTCCTGATACTACAAACAACGTAGTTCAGTTATTGCAAATATTGCAATTCACGATGGAGAGTGGATTTATCAAAATTAGACCTTATTATCATACCAATAACAGTCTCGCCAGTCGCCTATAATTGAAATTATTAGATACAGCGACTTGTGTATTTTTAATAGTAGTTATTTATACTATGACGTCACGGACGGTAACACATTCTGTTGCACTCGCGTTATTATTTGCTATAGTTATTGCAATTCGGAAAGTTTCCTACAAACGAGGATATCCGTGGCTGCATTGGTACCCGTATGCGTTGCGGTAGTGTGCGCACCCCGACGCGCGCTCGCGATACTGAGTTGATTAGTGTTTTCTTTGTGTAATCATCGAGTGACTTTTTGTATGTGGTGGGTAGACGAATAAAACACAGACAGTACAGGCAGCTGTTTAATTGGAACTTTTATGGAAGCACTAGTGCATTGTAAATAATTTTTGATTAATTTGCCCTGAACATTTTTATTTTACTAATAATAATAAACAGAACAACATAAATCTACAACTGCTTTAATATAAGCGTCATCTAGCGTAACCTGCAGAACGTTTATAGCATTTTCGTTAATCCGCTTACTACAGTGACAACTATGGTCAACTGCGCTGCAGGTTGCGGTCGCCCCCTGGCGACGACAGGTGTCGCTAAATGTGGTTGCGGCCTCGCATATCACAAGGCCTGCGTGGGTATGGGTCTGAATTCCCGCGTCACCTCTAGCTGGGCATGCCCAGCGTGTAAAGTGACAACTCCTCGGCGTGACGACACCCCGTTGAAGCAGGTCAGCGGGGGCGAGGAAGAGGAGCCGCTCGATCCACAGCTCGACGTCGCCCAACAGCTGCGCCTGCTCCGGGAGGATTTTGGCTCGGTGCGTGACGCAGTGGCGGACCTGCGCCGTGAGATGGCGGATATTAGCGGACTTTTTGGCCACGTCTCTGGCCGTTTGGACTCCTTAGAGGAGAGGGTCAAGCAGCTAGAGGAGAGGCCGGTGGCACCTGTTGACGGTGAGCTGGATGGCCGGTCGCCTGTGGGAGTGGAGCTTCGGCAGACTGTGGAGCGGCTCGAGCAGGAGCTGAATGACCGCAATCAAGACGCGCTTCTGTCCGATCTCGATATTGGCCACGTTCCTGAGACGAGGGGAGAAAACGTCGTCCACACTGTCACCGTTCTCGCGGCTAAGTTAGGTGTCACCCTTGAGTCGCGTGATGTGGTCTTTGCCGAGCGAGTCGGAGCTGTTGACCGTGGGGCCGACAGTAAGGGCGAGGCGACGACGAGGCGTCCGCGCCGCGTCGTCGTGAGGCTGGCTCGGCGACAGCTACGTGACGAATTGCTGGAAGCCGCCCGGGTACGTCGTACTCTCACTTTCAGTGATGATAACCATCCGGGTCCCGCGCTGCGAGTCTTTGTCAACGAGCGCCTCACACGTACGAACCGTCTGCTGTTCCACAAGGTTCGAGAAGCATGCAAGAATCAGCAGTGGAGGTTCTCGTGGACAAAGCGAGGCAGGATCTATGCCCGGGAAGGAGAGGGGAAACCTGCGTTCTCTATTCGCTGCGAAGCAGACATGCTGCGTGTTTTTGGCGTCGGCTCCGTTTGAGGCATGTTCGTGTGTATTTTGTTCTGTGCTGTCTCGTTTTTATTGTTGTGTTTTTTTATTGTGGCAAGGCAGAGTCTCATTGTTCATTATTTTAAATATAAGCGCTAGTTTTAGAATGAGTTTGTTTCTAATCTGCAGGTTTGCAAAGTTATACGTCAGAAACACCTTCCTAAGTAACTGGCGTAAATAAAACACTCAAAATAGGTCTGTACAATGCGGGTTCCCTTGGCACCAATCATGACAGTATCATAGCGGCTGCTTCACGTCGGGATGTGGACGTGCTGGCGATCAATGAATCATGGCTAAGGGCGGGCGAAGAAGGGCGAGCACCGGCACTTCCTGGATACTGTTTCCGTCACATTCCTAGGCCACAGGGTGACCGGTCGCGCGGTGGTGGCGTAGGCTTCTATATTAAGCGTCAGCTCAATGCTCGGACATGGCAACATCCCGTTGATCCGTCACATAGGCTTGTTGAACAGATGTGGATCGTATTTACTCTCAACGGAAGGAAGCTGGTGATTGGCTCAGCGTACCGACCGCCTTGGATGGACCTTCAACTTTTTCTGGATGCCGTAACCGACTCGATTAGTTCAATTCGCAGTTACGATAATTTAGTTGTGCTGGGGGACTTTAATGTGAATTTATTGAACATTACTAATAATAAAACTAGTCAATTTAATAATTTTATAACTAGTTTTGGATTGAGTCAACTAGTCTCTCAGCCTACGCATTTCACCGACACCAGCCGGACGCTCATCGATGTTGTTTGTTCGGACTTGCCTGCAAGCAACGTAACTATTGATCACGTGGGTTCCCTGTACGGCCACTGTCTTGTTGTTTGCAACTTTAATGTTAAGCGTGAGAAACCAAAACCTTACCACATTACTTACAGATCTTTTAAAAACATCAGCGAAAAACAGCTGGACAAGGACTTGCGAGACATAAGGTGGGATTCAATATCAAATCTAGGAGATGTCAACGACATGATAGCGGCGTTTAACCATCAAGTTCTAAGCTTATTTAATGTACTTGCCCCTCTAAAAACATCCTTGGTTAAAGTACAATCGCACCCCTGGATCACTGATACTGTGAGAACTATGATGCGCTTGCGTGACGATGCTGCGGCAGATTTTCACAGGAATCCTAACGATGTCAAGAAAAAGTACTATATAGACCTGAAGTCTGTTGTTAATAAGGCCCTGTACTTTGAAAAAGTAGCTTATTTTAATCATAATATTAATAATAAAATAAATGACCCTAAAGCTTTATGGAAAAACTTAAAATCTACAGTGCTGCCTCAAAAAAATAAAGAATTACAAAGTTCCTTCAATAATCCTGACATTCTTAATAAACATTTCCTTGATCTGCCAGGAACTGCATGTGCCACCTTATCACTGTTAACCTATTTTGAATTTCATAAGTATATTGACTCTGTGTTCCACTTAGAAACTATTAATTCCAACCAAACTATTAAAATAATTAAGTGTTTAAAATCTAACGTGGAGGGTATTGATATGATAAATTTAAATATGCTTGTCTTGACTTTTCCTTACACAATTGACTTCATAACAAGCATGATTAATACTTCTATTCTTACATCTACGTTTCCAGATATTTGGAAAATAGCAATTGTGAACCCCATTCCTAAAGTATCAAATCCTTCTGAGCTCAAGGACCTTCGGCCTATCAGCATACTGCCATGTCTCTCCAAAATAATGGAAAAAGTAGTATGTTCTCAATTAACTGCATACTTAGAAATGAATAATATTTTGCCGGATGTTCAATCAGGTTTCCGGAAGGGACGCAGTACCATGACCGCATTACTTGATGTTTCCAACTGCATTTTGGAAGCTCAAGATAAGGGAATGTGTACTATTTTAGGCCTTCTGGATTGTGCGAGGGCCTTTGAATGCCTAAATATAAACTTGCTTTTGTCCAAATTAAGTTACTACGGTTTTGACCGAAACACTCTTAAATGGTTTGAAAGCTATCTATACAACCGATCGCAGTTAGTAAAAGTTCGTCTTGGTGACGGATCCTCTCTCTTTTCTGAAAAGGCCAAGGTAACAAGAGGCGTCCCCCAGGGATCGGTGATCGGCCCGTTGCTATTTATTTTATACACCGCGGATGTTGTCTCCCATATCATGCATTGTAAGTACCACATGTATGCAGATGACACGCAAGTGTATATATCATGTAGGCCGGCCGAAATAAACAATGCTATAGACAAGCTTAACCAAGATCTTACCAGAATAGCATCCTGGGCCACGGCTAACTGTCTTGTTCTGAACCCTACTAAAACTAAATATCTTGTGTTTGGCAGCAGGCAACAACTAACTGGGCTCAACATTACTCGGGATGTTGTGCTACTGAGTGTGCCAGTTGAAAGGGTGTATGAAGCGCGTAGCTTAGGCCTCCTTATGGACTGTGGGCTTAGATTTGAGAAGCATGCTGCCGAGACTATTAGAGCTTGCTTCTACAAGCTTAGGTTACTGTATAAAATTCGGCCATATTTAAGCGAAAAACTGCGAATTGAATTAGTTGAGTCACTAGTATTGTCAAAACTAAACTATGTGGATGTAGTATCTGGGCCGAGACTGCTTGCCAAGACAAAGGGACTCATCCAACGCGTTCAAAATGCCTGTGCTCGCTTCTATTTTAATATTCCGTTGAGAGCTCACGTGACCCCATTTCTGAATAGCCATAACATTCTTAAAATGCGCCATCGCCGTAAACTCCATTTGGCTTGTTTATTATTTGGGGTACTAAAGTATAAAACTCCAGAATATCTTTTCAATAAGTTATCTTGCGTTAGGCTGCGTGGCCGACGTGACTGTGGGATTCATCTGCTGACGCCTCGACACGCTTCGGCCTCTTTCCGGGGAAGTTTCCGCTATGCCGCGTCCAAATGTTGGAATAACATACCACCGCCAGTGAGGAATCTGCAAAATATTCACAGCTTTAAATCTAAGCTAAAACAATTCTTGCTTCACCATCAACTGAACGAGGAAACCTGCAGACTCGAAACAAGCTGTCTGTAGAAACTACTACTACTTACTTTTTAGTTCTTTTCCTTCCACTTTTTGATATGTACTCCCTTTCATTTTCATTGTATTATTTAGAGCTATTTTTAATATTGCAAATCATTCTCTT
The DNA here is from genome assembly GCA_022674325.2 of Grapholita molesta. Lineage (NCBI taxonomy): Eukaryota > Metazoa > Arthropoda > Insecta > Lepidoptera > Tortricidae > Grapholita > Grapholita molesta. Next base: position 3,817,314 of record CP053127.2, read on the forward strand.
TGTCTGCGTTTGATAATTTTGTTTTCAATTTTCAAGATTTTTGTTCCAAGTTCTTCTTCTTCTTTTAAAAAAATATGGCTTCCATCAATAAATCAATCGATGATTTCGCCAATGTCAAGTAAAATAACATATAAATTTGCCCTTAGAGCATGACGTTGTTCGGTAGTAGGCCTTGCGTTTTGTAAAGTTAGATGTGAATTATGTTCTAAGATAGATGCTATCAGTGTCAGTGCTGTCACTTTTTCGGCGCGCAATGGCGCCTGCATATCGTAATGTCAGGCCGTAGTATGCACGGCCTGATACAAGTTAATTAAAAGGCACAGCCCACTGATACCTGTTCGCTTTGTCCGTGTTAGTGTAATTTTAAATGTTATCCTAATATCTTCTCTGTTTTTTATTTTTTATTTTTATGTTTTATTTATTTTGCTTTCTGTGTTACCTGCCGTGATACTTCTTCACTTGATGGTCTCATCGGAAGATCAGCGCTGGATGTCGCCAGCATTATGCTGAGATGAGACCATTTCGTGCCACTTTCTACCTGGTATGTTTTATGTTATTTGTATTTCTGTCACCTTTATGTTGTGTGTCTACGAATAAACGAATATTCATTCATTCATTCATTCATTCATTCAATTTCAATTAATTTAATAAATTCAATTATCTGTATCTAATAAATTCAATTATAATGGAAACAGTGACAAATGCTTGCTTCCCTTAACGGGCACAGTGCATCCATTGACCACAAACTTTAGATTAATAATTACACTAAAATTAAATTATGACCGAAAAAGTATAAATAAGAAAAGAAAGCCTGATATATTTGCTATATAATACCATTATAGTTAAATAAAAAAAGGATGTTCTTTCTTTGTAAATGTTTATTAACTACGAGTAAGTGGTTTCCAAATCGTCTCTGCCTTATAAAGGGTTAAAGAGGTATTAACAACCCCATGTTTGGGATAATACTGTGTATTAGTAGGTGGGTTTTTGGGTGTGACGTCTCGGACTGGCGGCTTCGTGTAATTAAAATAGAACTTCACTTAAGGTAAGTTCGTTTAATCTTATTATTATACTCGCCGCCAGTCCGAGACGTGTTTACATGTAGATGTTTAAAGCTAAGCTTGTTAATAATTGTTTTTTTTTTTATGGATAAGAACAAAACAAATTATATTCTTCTTCTTAGGAAAAAACAAAACGATTATGTAATCAAGTATGAACAAAATTACTAAAAATTACCCAAACTTACTGGTGGTAGGCATCGGCCGTGGCTGGTTACCACTCCTCAGACTAAGTCGTGCAGCCAAACGGATTCCGTGTTCCGGCATCCAGTCCGAGGTTGCCTCTGGGTTGATGTGTCCGAGTTGTTGCGATTTACTTGAATACCGTTGCCATTGTCTTTGTGTGCCACACTTTAACGTCTGATTCTGGAGCTAAACGGGATCCGAAGCACAGTGCTCCGCTGGCCGACTGCAGTTAGTAGGGGGCCCAAATAAAGGGAAAACCACCCTTGAAAGGCTGTCCCGCCAACTTCCCGGGATGGCATCACCTTGCCGATTGGTAACCGTATGGGGGGGGGCCAGGTGACCATTCAAGGGGGTTCGGGAGCCCCCGCGGTCTTCGGGTCTTTGTGTGTGGCAGGCAAAGACATACTGTACATTCGTAGCGTGTATTCTTTTATTTTTTATTTATTTTTCGTTCCTCTCTTTTTTGTTTCTTCTTGTGTAGGTATATGTGTTACTTGTCGTCATGGCACCTGATGGTCTCATCGGAAGACCAGCGCTGGCGATTGCTGGCATTACGCTGAGATGGGGCCATTTCGTGGCACACGTCGTTTGTGTAATGCGTTCTTTTTTTGTTGTTATTATTATGTGTGTGTGTGTCATGAATAAATGTTTTTACTGTGGGTCTTAATAGCTGAATTGCCTGGCTCCACTTGCATTCACCTGCTTATTTGCTCTCCTCTTTTACACACAAATATCATGCAAAAACATAAAAGATAACAAGTTAAACAGCGATTGCACTCCCTCGCACTTAAAGTGCAACTATTTGTATTTAAACTTACGTGAGACATATATTTAATAATAACAACAGAGCACGCTCATGAAGCCGAGCGGGCCCGTCCCATTTCCTTCGCTTGGATAAAGCGCGATTGCTGGTGCGTGAAAAATGTTTCGTACCACGCAAAATACGCGAAGCGATTGAGATCGGGCGTTGTCCAAATTTTAATCGTGATGGTGGTTGGGCTGTACCGCCAGCATGGAAGCCTGCCATCTATGGGAAACATCAAAACCTTAGGGAGTGTTGTAACAGTTTAGTGGACACAGTGAGTTCGGTGTGCTTAGAGTCGTTGTTGATGGACGATTCGAACCCGCGTCCTACCATTACAGTGGCTCCGGCCGCCCTCAACCGGTTTTTACATCAAGCGCGGCGCGGGCAGCGCGGCGCGCGTTAATGCGCGACGGACCGGCAACGCGATCGGTGAACCGAACGGACACTTACCAATCTTAGTGCTTGAAAATGGAGGCCTATGTTTTCCGAAACATGACGCGCGAGTGACTAAATAAACGTGAGTAGTGCCGTATTAATCGTTAATTATTAAAGTGCACCTCACTAATATACGAGGTCTGCACTCAAATATCACTGCGGTCCACCACCAACTTGAGACTGCAAAACCGCAACTGCTGTTCCTCACCGAGATACAGATCAGATGTCCAGATGACGTGGCATACCTGAACTACCCTGCGTATACTCTCGAGCACAGGTTTCTTCCTCGCGCCAGAATTTGTGTGTATGCTCGCGATGACAACTGTATCAAATGCCTCCAAAATCTTGAAGATTCCAGCCTCTCTATTGTGTGGATTTGGGTGGACACTGGACTTGCACAAATAGTCTACGCATGTTTTTACCGTTCGCATAGTGGAAATCAAGAGACAACAAGGCTTTTCGGGTATCTTTGTGAGGCTCCGATGCGGTGGAGTTAGTCATATTGGGGGACTTTAACGCTCACCACCAAAAATGGTTCCCCCCTCTGGGTACCTTCGACTACTGTCTGGTTAAGGCTGTATTCGTATATTCGCCACCTGATCAGGACCCTAGGGGTACGAGACGGGTGTGGCGATACAAGTCAGCAGATTGGAATGAGATGCGTCACTTTTTTGCGTCTTATCCTTGGCGTGCCTTGTGCTTTTCTTCCAATGATCCTTCGAGCTGTGCTATCACTGTGGCTGATGTTATCCGACAGAGTGTGTAATACTATATTCCCTATTCTGACGTCCCGACCGGTCTTATTGCTCTCCCGTGGCAGTCAGCATTGTAGACTGTGACCGTGCTGAGGCACATAAGTAAGCAGGCAGCGTACCTGGCTTGGGTTAATGCTCGAAAGCGCAAAGCAACCAATGCTCGTAAAGTTGAACAGTTTCGCAAGGCCTTCGCCCACATAGGCCATATCGGGGCTAAACTTGCCTCTTATCCACCTGGAAGTAAGGCTTTTTGGTCCCTGGCTAAGGCGGCTGAAGCAAATTTTTGTCGTCCATAGCTGGTTACCTTTGCTGAAGCCTGATGGTTCGCTAGCGTATACTGCTGACGCGAATGCCAACTTGTTTGCCTCGCTATTTGCTGAGAATTCGCGATTAGATTCCGCATGAAAATGACCGCCCATTCTCCCGGAAGTCGGACTGCTCTATGGACGTGGTCCAAATACGCCATAAGGAAGAGCTGAAAATCCTGCGGAATCTGGACGCGAACAAAAATAGCGGTCCAGATTGAATTCCAGCCATTGTCTTGCGAAACTGTGCAGCCGAATTGTTTCCGGTCTTGACTCGCCTGTACCGCCTCTCACTCGCTGCTGAGGTCGTTCCCTCGGGCTGGAAGCTTGCCAATGTGCAGCCTGTGCCCAAGAAGGGGAGTCAGGTAGACCCCGCCAACTATCGTCCGATCTCGGTCACCTCCATACTCTGTAAGACTATGGAGCGTGTACTGAACGCCTCCTGATATACCTAGAAAACAACGATTTACTCAGTGATCGCCAATTTGGGTTCCGTTTTGGGCGGTCGACTGGTGATCGTCTATCGTATGTAACTCATCTTTGGAGCGAGGCTATTGAGGGTTATAGCGAATCTCTCACTGTATCTCTTGATATCTCCAAAAAATTTGACAGGATCTGGAACGCCGGTCTAGTTGGCTTCCAGCATATGGAATTTTCATTGGCCTGTGCAACTGGATCGCAGATTTCCTGAGAGGGTGATCAATCCGCGTGGTCGTAGAAGGTTGTACTTCCGCAGGGTTCTTGCCGTTTTATCTGCAACCTTATTTCTGCTGCACATCAACGATTTCCTAGTCCCAGAATTATCGGCTACACTGAAATACAGCACGATTGTAGATAGGTACTTGTCCGGTGCCTTCGCACTTAATCCCGCATATCAACTATCGCGGCTAACGCCTTAACAGATTGAGACACCAATCTTCTACAACCTTACACTTTGGTGGACACTACGCCTACAAAAGTGTATGTTTTTCTTTCCTGGGTCCTATGGCAGATGACGTCATTCACTGTCCACCGACGTGTTAAGCAGGCCACTGACGAGCCTTCCAAATGGATTAATCCAAATGGACTGCATCCGATTATTTAGCATACTGAAGATCACTCCATTTTATACGTAATAATAATATGAATTCAAATTTCGCGCCAACCCAAACCTACACTTCAGAGCCGAATTCTTACTGTTATAATTTGGTACTAAAATGGATATACTTAAAGAATCCACATAAATAATAACAAATAAAAAAATATATTACTATAAATATTAATTGCGTGAATTCTACAATTGCGCACTACAATACACTTTTATTACTTACCTACCTAACCTAATCAGGTAAGTACGGGTACCTAATATACAAAAAATATACCTACCTTGTTATATTCTTTTTTCAGTTTCTCGATGAATCAATTTTTTTTTTACCGTTTTAGATTGCTTTTTGGGTTTTTTTCCTTGAATAATAACAACAAACTCTTTAACTCGGCATTTCTTCTGTGATTATTGTGGTACTCATTTGTTACTTGCCACAAACAAGGATGTATATGATACTCTTCAATTATCGCAAAATCGTAGTTTTGACGAGACCTTTTTGCGAAATACCTATTTTGTTGAGCTGTGTCGCGTTGTTTGCTGGCAGCGCCATGCAGACTGACTAAAAATTGGACGTAGTTTTGCACATTCACGAAGCGCCAAATGGCGTGGCGGACGTCCGACAAACGCTTCTAGCATTGACGGTCACTCGAAGATCGCCACGCCAATGCGTCCAAATGGCGTGGCGTGATGGATTTCAATCCGTTTGGAATTCCACGCTCAGGGTGCTCTCCAAAAAACTTATACGTTTTTAACATTCACGGACGGATTTTGGAATGCAGCCACTCCATTTGGTTTGTTGGAAGCATCGTCAGTGGCCACCTTTAAACAATCAACTACTACTTTAAAATAAGCAAAAAATATATTTAAAAAAATTATAATTTTATTTGTTCTTATTTTGATTTCTTCTGTAATTATTTAAAATTGCGCTTTATCTTTCAGTACTACGTATTTACTTTTATATTGTGATATCCAGTTATTATAAGACTCATACAACAGAGGAAGAAGGAAACGGCTAACCTGCTGTGAACGGACGCACCCATTAAAGTTCGATAGACATTTGGCGTACAGATGTAACAAAATATGTAAGTTTGTCAATGTCGTTATAGGTGTAAAACTTTAGTTAAAGCATAGCCTATGTGGTAGTGTGTTCCTGTATAGGTACACACTACCACATTATAAGTGCATTATAATGTACAGTCAGCGTCAGAGATATGTGACCCCCCCTACATAGATTGGTTGTATGCAGGGGGGGTCACATATCTCTGACGCTGACTGTACATACATTGAAAAACATAGGTCTTTTATCTTTTTTAATCTATGTAGTTGTGCAGAGAATTAATATGGAGCTCACGTCAAAATTTGCACAATATGATGAAGAAGAAGAAGAAGAAGAAGAAGAAAATACATGCATATTGGCGTTCTATATGTTGTATGTTATACTGTCCAATATTATGTATTTGTGTGTCTTTTGTGCGGTAAATAAATGTTTTTCTTCTTCTTCTTCTTCTTCATCATATTATGCAAATTTTGACGTGAACTCCATATTAATTCTCTGCACAACTACATAGATTAAAAAAGATAAAAGATCTATGTTTTTCAATGTATGTACATTATAATGCACTTATGACCGTCAAACAAAAATGTACACCGGTTCTATCCCTACACCACTGACCCGAGAAAAGAAAGGCAAGAAACTACGGTGGGACTTATTTTTTCAAAACTGATACATCAAATCTTAAAGTACATAATTATGCGTAGTCCCAAAAGAAAAACTATGAATTAGTTTATTAAAATATATTACAAACTAAAAAAAAATAATGTATAAACAAATTTAACTTCACAAAAATAGATATACCTACTTTGACATGCTCACTGCCATATGTATATATCCGCTCGGGGTGAGGGTGTGTGAGACCTCAGTAACACCTGATGGTAAGTGTCGACGAGGTCGAGGGTGTAGCACTCTGGCAGCTAACAGCCTACTCCTCACACCTAACGGTGTGTCCTGACTCGGCTTGAAAATGGGTACCAGAGCTTACACGCAACATGTCGTCTAGTGCGATTTGACGACCGGTCTGGCCTAGTGGGTATAGTGGTCCTGCCTTTGAAGCCGATGGTCCTGGGTTCAAATCCCAGTCATGGCATTTACTTGTGTCATGACTCATGAGCACAGATATTTGTTCCTGAGTAGTTCCTAAGTATTTATATGTATCTATCTATTATACATATCGTTGTCTAGTACCTACAACACAAGCCTTACTGAGCTTACCGTAGCACTAGGTCGATTTGTGTAAGATTGTCCCGAAATATTTATTTTATATATTTATTTATATACACCTGAGTTTAACCGTTTGTAACTATGTAGAAGCTTTCTTTGTTGCAATAAAAAATAATAAATTAATAAATCTGATTGTTTCAGTTCCGCAGGTTGTCATCGTGGGGATCTATGAGGGTTCTTCATAATATTAGAAATAAGATATTAACACATGTAGTTTTTTAATTATTATTATTTTAATTTGCTTTGTTTTCCAAGTAACACGTATGGATATCAGTTATCTGAATTAAACGTTTTTTTTATTTTATTTTTTATAATAACCCCCTTAAGGTAATGGCACACTTAGTTCTTATTTCAAAAATCATAAAGTTATAAATTGAATATGTCCCAACAAATGCACAACACTTAACTCCTTTGAAATAAGCACTAATGTTCATGATTGGGTCCGTGTCCATTACTGGTGCCGTCACCTTAACTTCCGCTTCATAATCGGGCCGGTTAACCCTGTCATATGTATCGTTTAACCCTTTACCAGGCTCCAAAGAACTACCGTGTCTTCATACGTACTGTATGTACTGTTACAGCCGTATTGAACGCCTTGTAAAAACTGCATTTACGAAAGTCGGATATGCTGCTTTAAACCAGAAATAAAAATGTGGGTTACGGTTATCCCATCACCTGTCTAAGTAATTAACTGTCATACTCGATTTTGTCTTATTATATTCTTGATCAGGCGAAGGGAGATATTCTTCCCACATCTTATATCGGTTATCACAGTCAAGGTTTAACTCCAAACCTACCACGAAACATTATATTTATCAATCACTGAAAACATTATTTTATGATCTTCAGTTTAATTACGTACATGAGTTTTTGTGACATGCAAGACAATTTACCGGGCCATGGGAATAATAGCTCCCACACAGTTAAACTCTAACAAGGCCATGGGATAATGTCAACCCACATCCTAATTCTGGTCATACACGATAATGCGTAAATATTTAGCAATGTTTACGATTACATTACCTTTCAACACTCAAAATCTACAAAATGTCAAAAAATTGTTCGAATTTCTCTGTAGTTTACTGAAATTAGCGTTCAAGTGAAATTAAACGTCTGCCAAAGATATATTACGCGATTTAGAAGCGTGTTGTGAATGTAAATTATAAAACACAATTTTCAGGGATTGACAAAATATTTTGTAAGAGGTTTGGAGTTAAAACCTGACTTCGGTAACCGATATAAGATGTGGGAGGAATATATCCCTTCGCCTGGTAAAGGGTTAACTGCCGCAGCGAAGGTGTTATTTTTACTAAAACTACATCTCATGTACTCGGTCTTACTGCGACTGATCCGGAGTGCATTGTTCTCGGGTGCTTGCTTCCATTGTTGGAGCGCTGAGCTGGCCGTGACCTTGGATAAAACGAACTGGATTCATCTAAATGAATCAAGTAATTATTGACTAAACGATCACTTGCTAAAAAGAGGTTTGCTAACTGTAAAATTACGGTGTCTGCGTTTCAAAGCTTGGTAAGACGTACTGTTGTCTCTCTCACACGACGTTGGCTTCTTTTTTGTTCAGGTATGTTGACGCTGATGTCCGATGTCACTTAAAGCAAAAATAGGAGGCCTGTACAAAAGAGACGCCAGCGCCGACGTATTAAAGAGGTCACAATCGTATACAGCTATAAGGTAAGCATTGTGACTCTTAAACAGCATAGGAAACCATAGCTTTGTATCAGTCGAATAAAAAAATATGTATCGATTCCATCCGCTCATAAACATGATATTGATATATGACCATATCCATCTGCTAATAGAGCTCTTGGAATTATAACACTTAACTTTCGCGTTCACTACACATATTAACTAAATACTATAAGGGCAGAAACATATAACCGCGTTGCGGCGTCGCGCCGCTAAAATTGGCAGTAACGTCAACGCTGATTTTCGTGGAGCGGTGCCGCACGGCAACGCAACGCTAAACTCGGCAGTTTGCGTTGTGGCGTCGCGAAAAAAGCGTTTTATTATTTGGTAGTTATTCGAATAGTATATCAACTAGTTACTGATAAGTCGATTTAAAAAATCATTCGAAGTCGCCCATCGCTAATAGAAAGAAACTGAATCATTATCAACAAGTATAACGTCTAATTCTGGAATATGCGCCGCTAATATCGGCGCTGGCGCCACTAATATCGGCGCTGGCGCCACTGCCAATTCTCTAGCGTTGCGGTACCGCAACGCGGTTAAATATGTGCCTACCGCACCACTAAAATCAGCGTTGACGTTACTGCCAATTGTAGCGGCGCGACTGACTGGCCTTTTTAAAAGTCGGGTAAGGTTTAAAAGCTGACGCTTTGGTGTAGCTTACTTTGATGAAGATAAAGGTAATATTAGTGTTCTTACATATGAACAGCAGAAACGAATGTTATGAAGTCGAACATAACATATTTCTATCCAGAGAAAAAAAACATAGTATAACGATGTTATTTTAAGAAAGGACGACTAAGTAATTTTATAAAAAATGTTTACGGTTAAAGTCTTGAGATTCTCTTCTCAAAACGGTTAAAACTTTGTACAACAAAAAAAAAATTATCTCTTGGTATTCGTTTAAAATTTTAAATCTCGTGTTTCATTTAAATCTAAAAACCATGCACTGGGTTGGGAGGTTTTAACAATTGAATCTCGCATTCGCTTCTGCGGGGATGAATTTATAAATATGGAATTTGTCTTTTTCTTGGAGAGACTAGAAGACCCGCATTCTTAAAAAAAAAAGTGTACTTACAGATATGCCAATATTAAAACAATTACTCAGTAATACTCCGAAGGGACAGCTGACTCCTGTTACCGAATAGAATTGAGAAACCTTTAGTCGTGGATGCTAAAAAAAGGTCAGTTTGACCTCCACCATACGTACCATAATTGAAACCCATCGTGAATCAAAATCAATTGTCACGCATTTATAAATAGAGCATCATTAAAAATCTGTACAAAAAATCGATCACGGCCCCTGAAGAATTACTTCTAATGATTCGTAATGACATCTATCGTGACGGAATGTCAAATGAAATGATTGATCCTTGGTGATCTGCGCTCGAGTGTTATCTGTGCTATTACTCGTATGATGGTTACTAGGAGCAACCTTTGTATGTAATTTATTTCTTTCTGCGTACGTGACCTGGCTTTAGTATAAAGTACTTAGTAGTAGTCGTGGCCATCAAGTTGCAATGTAAATTGTTTGGTTTTGGTTATGTGTTTCGGCTCTAAGACTATGATTTGACACTTGCTAAGACGTCAGTTATCCGCGATAATGATCGGTGTGACCCGCGTCATAACGTCGATACTCTTGGAATTATTTTGCATTTGACTGTATCCCATGTGAAGATACAAATCGGATACCTATTTATGTATAGTATGTAGCTATGTTTGTATAGTTTGGCAGCAATACGATAATAACATTAATTAGAGCTGTTGAATATTAATTGCTGTGGAGGCATTATAGCAGTCTGTACATTATCAAAATGGCTGCTATAAAGCTTACTACATAAAGTAAATCGTAACAATAATCATATTCAGTTTATCTACTCACGATTACTGCATTTTGTGTGCTTTCTTTTGCTTCGTCTTTATGGTACTTCGCTTCATCGCTCTATGAGTTTCTACACATTTTCCTTTCGAATCAATAATAATTCAGATAAATCCTACAAGCCACGGGCATGCACTGCTGGACATAAGCCTCCCCCATAGATAGCTACAGGCAGCGAAGTAAATTAATACCAGGTTTTAACTGCAACCAGAAAATAACCTGAAACCGAAGCACGGGCAGTATCTCTTTAGAGCGCTGGATATACTGCAATCGCAAACCCGCTTCCAAGCGTGGTGATTACGCTTTTCAACCTCCCATGCTCAGAGATAGGTTATGGGTGTCTTGTTTATATTGATACTATTGTTAGAGAAGAGCCTCCGATGCCAGAGTCATACTGTGCAAACCGTTGAACTATACGTATCATAATAAATAAAAATATTATAAATAATCTTTTGCTTGAGACTTGACATTTTTGTAATTTTTCCGGGAAATTCCGGAGCTGTGGGCATTGTATATTGCATAGAGAATTCCCGTCAGCTACGTTCGCCCATAAATTATATTCGGCGAAGTCATGGAATTTATGCCAGCCACGTCCGTGAGCTTCGTCTACACTACAGTAATTTAATTACATTATCCAACTACAGTGTGGGATAACGCAATAACTTCTGACAATAGTAGTATAATTATATATTTATTTGATTTTAGATCAATGACTGTACAGCTTTCAAATACATCGGAGCTGTAAAGGTGGTCACAACTATCTGAACAATGTCCCTATTGTTAAGGCGATAAAGTGCATGTTCCGATATTTGTGACCGCATCCACAGCTCCGATATTTATGTGAGGCCACTGTACAGTCACGTTTAAATTAAGTCTGAAGTTTGTTACTTAAAATACAAATTCCAAAACAAATTGTTCTTCTTAGGCACTAAACGGCAAGATATTTCAAAAAGAGCAGAACTCCATATATATTTAAGTAGCCAATAAAATAAGTACAGCGCTGATGGCCTAACGGTAAGAGCGTGCGACTTGCAATCCGAAGGTTGCCGGCTCTTACGAATGGGTTTTTTGGAATTTATGTACGAAATATCATTTGATATTTACCAGTCCGTTTTCGGCAAAGGAAAACATCTTAAGGAAACCGGACTTGCCCCTAAGGTCTAGTTTACACTCTGGGTTGGAAGGTCAGAATGCAGTCGCTTTCGTAAAAACAAAAACCTATGCCAATTTCCGAAATTAGTTGCCAAGCCAACCCCAGGCTCCCACGAACCGTGGCAAAATTAAGATAATAAATAAATAATAATATATAAATAAATAGGGACAATCGACCTAGTCCTACGGTAAGCTCAGTAAGGCTTGTGTTGTAGGTAGTGCAGCATTACGCTGCATAAGAAACCTTTTTTTATTATTTACCGGTTAGCTTCAAAACCTTCTTACACGAGTGCAATATAAAAGAAAAATATATTTTTAACAATGATTGATTTTTGGTGTCATAGAAGTGTCAAAAAATGAGAAATGAAAGTATTGAGAAGGAATTAAAGAATTTTTGTTAAATAACGACCAGAGAACAGAAGATTTATTTTTGTCATATCTTAAAAGAAAACCGCTTTTTGTCGCGGGTGAGTTTTTACTTTAGTTATTTGCATGTATCAATTTTAGAATGTATCAATATTAGAAATATCAAAATGTATAATTCTTCGTTCACAGTTTTTCCTACGGGAACAGTTATTGCATTGATCAACGACCACACCCTTTCATACCAAATTTTGCCACGGGAACTTCTCACCTGGGAAGTTTTGTCACGAAGCATACCTACAGGAAAGTGCCCACCTATTTTTACTAATATCATTACACCGACGTGCAGGAGTAGTACTGCCATAGTTTCCCTTTTATTACATGTTTGCTAAGTTTTCGTATACAATTATAATTTTGTTGTGGTCTCAGCCTTAACCTTAATTTACTGGTACCAGTGGGGATCAGGTAGGGTTTTTCTTATAAATCCCATATTATTATGTTAGATTGATTTCCGTCCATGCAATCAACATGTAACAAGCTGATAGAATTTAATAGAAAATTGGGAAATTATTTCCCATCGTACTTTTTGTTAATTGATTGGTAATTTTTTAAAAACGCATATTTTCTGTGTTAATTTATTTTAAGTTATAATATTTCATTTCACAAATTAGAGGGAAAATATTTCCCACCTCAAAAATTATTTTTAATAAATTTTTATATATGTGGTGACTCAAACAAATTTTTATTTTCTTCTCAATATCACTACAGTAGGTACTAGACGACGATATATACTGTGTGTAAGTCTAACACGGGCGAAGAATTAAACCAGACATAGGATTTAGTAGAATCATTAACCAAAAGGTTTTTTTTTAATTGTACCTATTATACATACATAATTAATATTTGAAAAATTTCTGAGCAGTAATGTACTGCGAACATTACGGGATATGAGCTTTTGAAACTAACTGTCAACGAGTGTTTAACTCGAGTGTGCATTACATTGCGGGCCGAATTCTTTTATATGGATACAATTTTAATTGTACTTTTAAGCAAAAGTTATCTAAATATATTTCTTATGTCCTATTCTACCCTCCGTTAACGCATTCACTGCCACCCTCTTTTCCTTGCCATTCGCCAGGTGCCGCACTTTGCTGGGTGCCTCAAACGCATATGTGAGTTCAACGGATTATTACCCAGTGCCTCCGCCGCACACAGGAGTTCATACTAATTTCACAGTGGTTTGTTCGCATTGGTACTGGATAATTATTTTAACTCTAGGGAACATTGTTTTGAATGAAACACGGTAATTAATATTTTATATTCTTTAATCACATTGAACCAATCGATTGTAATTGTGCTTCATATATAACTAAAATTGAACCAAATCGAATACAACTGAATCGACTAACAGAACATTATAGAAACAAGTTCAAGTGCGTACCTATAGTTTTTTCATCAGCATTATATTTTAGGTACTTACTTATAATTTCTACTACCATTTATAATATCTTCTGATCCAACAAGTAACATTTTAGACGTAAGAGGAACATTTCAAAATTTATAACTCACATATGCGTCGAAGGCACTGGGTGAAAGTCACTTAATACTACGAACGCGTCTGTGCGTCGAAGGCACTGCGTGAAAGTCACGGTGACGCATATATGCGGCGGTGGCAGTGAATGCGTTAAGAGATTCGCCCGTATAAGATTTACACACTGCATAATAGATATTGTTCGCGCCACCTTTCATTCATGACCATTCATAGTCACCTGTCCCGCTCACTCTTTATTTTCAAAATTGATTCGACCTCATTTTTATGTCACATCATCCGCCTCTTTTCGCCGGCCTGTCTAGCCAGAAGAACAAAAAGAAAAACTCACTTCAAATACGTCTATCGTGAATATTTGTTTGTCAAAAGGAATATCTATATAAATTATTTTTAACATACGTGTCTTCTCTGCAATAATTACATTATAAATACAAGTAATGTGAAAGCGGCGGCCGCCAAAGGATCCTCGCAGTCGACCCGTCAGGTGAGCAGGCTCGGCCCATTAAATATCATTACTTTTTATTTTTTATTTTAATTCTTTTTATTATTTTTTCATTGCCATTGTCTTTGGATTAATCAGACTAAGGCTGGTCCTTCAACCAAATTAAAGCTCCCCCATTTCTGGTTCTTCGAGCCGGATCTTACCTTCTCTTCCCATCCATTTACGTTCATTTCTCTACCCGCACCGCCCTTATAAATAGTACTTACTTATAAGAGTATTTATAAGAGTATTCCTTTGCTCGCTAATTTTCTCTCCTCCCTTATAAATTACGCAAGTGCCTAAATTATTTCCATATACTTAACCGCTCCCGCTATTTAGGTACTTGTGTATTTATAAGAGTATTCGACCGCTCGCGCCGCCCTTTTAAATTATTCACCTATATCATATCTGTAACCGCTCCCGCGATTTAGGTGAACATTTATAAGAGTATGTTCTTATCGCTCCGCCCTTATTATATATTTTTATCTGTTTAGATAAACATTTAATAAGAGAATTCCTATTCTTAGGTGCATATATTGTTTTACCGCATAATATAAAATTGTTAACCCGTCCTCTGCAGTATGGCATTAAATACAAAGAAATTTGAAAGTGTCAGCAGCGAGTATGAAGACGAGCTGTTGATGCTGAGGCTAAACGCAACATCCTCTTTGAACTCTTACAAGGAATTTATAAAAAATCGCTAGTTGTTGATACAGATGAAGCAAGTAGAGAGAGTTTCCTTGACGCAGTTGACACTATTGATGAACTTCGTTTGGAATTCAAAGAGGTTGTAAACGAACATAATCGCACGTCGCTAAAAGCTAAAGTGGTGGCTGTTCCAAATTATCAGCCGATTATAGCCTTTGAAGATTTGTACTGCCGCATCAGGAGGGTGATCAAGCGGCTGCAGCCAGCAGCCCCCCCGCCGGCCCCTCTGCCGACTTCTACGGCGGAGAGAGCCAGACCTTCTTTGCCAACGATAGAGCTCGTAGCGTTCGACGGAGACGTACGTAACTGGCCGCTCTTTTATGCCAGTTTTAAGTCTAGAGTGCACGATAATCCTTCACTTACAGATGAAGAGAGGCTGTATTATCTTATAGGAAAACTGTCTACAAAGGCTCAAGCTGTCTTTTCAGGTATTACTCTGAACGCAGACAATTACCAGCTTATTCTCGATAGTCTAGTTGACAGATTTCAAGACAAGCGCACTCTTGCTTCGACCTACATGGATCAAATGCTCAATTTGAAGATTAATGGGCCCGCATCCTCGTCTAACTTTCAGATATTCATTGACAAGTTTGTGACAGCCGCGAATGCTCTTAAATCGCTTAAGCTTGATGATTTAAGTGATTTTATGCTTTTACATGTGGCGTTAAAGAAGTTAGACCTGGAAACCATTCGAGCGTTTGAAATGCTGCACCGAAATAAGAAAGTTCCAACCTTTTGTGATCTTTCAGATTTCATGAAGAGTCAGTATAGGATTTATCAAAATACCCAACCGTGTACCGCGTCCGTCGCCGCAAGCTCATCCCGCGAAAAATACGCTAAATCGCAACCGCGCAGTGTCGCAGTCGCACCGAAACTGCAAAGCTATGTTACTAGTGCGAGCACTGCTAAATGTATTTGTGACAATATTGTTCACGAACATTTATTTAAATGTCCTTCGTTCAATGATTTATCGCCCGTAGAACGTTTTAAACGTGCTAAAGAGCTTAAAGCATGCGTTAATTGTCTTAGCATTAGGCACCGAACCCGCGAATGTCATTCTGAGGTAAAATGTCGTCTTTGCAATCAAAAGCACCATACTTTGTTACATTTTGACAAAGATGAAAAAGCAGTGACATTTGATATGTCAAATGTATCTGCGAGTGCCGTAGCCAAGTCTGAACCCCCGGTAGTACGCTTCCATCGTGTAACACGTCTGTTACGACCCAAGCACTCGCGGCCTCTAATAATAAGATGTCAAATCGAAATGCAAAATGTACGGCAAATGATACAGTATTATTATCTACCGCAAAGGTTCATCTTTACGACAATACGGGTGCGACGCAAGTCGTCAAATGTCTCCTCGACACTGCGTCGCAAAGTAACTTCATTACCGAGGACTGTTGCAAGCGCTTAGGTTTAAGTTATAATGTTAAACCAAGCGCGGTATTTGGCATTGGAAGAACTAAGAAGATTATAAAAGGTACCGCAGATTTCAAAATATATTCACGATTCGACAAGAACGTTCACTTTGACGTATCGAGTCTTGTGGTCGATCGCATTACCGATGACTTGCCGTCAGTGCCTGTGGACATGTCAGCCCTCACACATATTCATGGGCTTCCTTTGGCTGACGACACATTGGATAAGCCCGTCACGATTGATGTCCTGGTCGGCGCAACGATATTTCCACATTTGTTGTTGCCGCACATAGTTAAAAGTGATGTGGAACATTTACCGCCAGCTATACAAACGGTATTAGGATATATTTTAATGGGTTCCGTCCCTGCTTTACATATACCGCGTAATTATGCTTCGGCTTGTTGTGCTTCTATCCAAGACCCCATGGATCATCTTCTAAAAAGATTCTGGGAACTGGAGGAAGTATCCGCTCCGCCCGCTCATAGTCAAGATGACCTTGAGTGCGAAGAATATTTTCACGCCACCACTACTCGAGACGCTAGTGGTAGATATACAGTCGCGTTGCCATTCCGAGACGATGTCTTTAAACTCGGAGACTCACAGTCAGCAGCTAAGAGGCGCTTTCTTTGCCTTGAAAGAAAACTAGAATCATCGAAAGTCTTACGGGATACCTACGACGATATCATTAATGAATATGTTAATAAAGGTTACATATCGGAGGTAACTGACCCTATGAGAAACTTACCTGCCGTTGTATACGTGATCCCTCACCACGCCGTCGTGCGCGAAGATAAAACGACTACCAAAGTGCGCATGGTACTGGACTCGAGTAGCAAGACAAGTACAGGCTTGTCGCTGAATGATGTTTTGCACTCAGGGCCAAATCTACAGGGTGATCTGTTTTCGATAATTTTGAACTTTCGCTTATTCAAGATAGCGCTTTCGGCTGATTGTCGCCAGATGTTTTTACAGATCGGCATTCGCGAAGTGGATCGTACATTTCAGCGAATCTTATTTAGATTCAGCCCAATCCCCTAAAAACATACGAATTCAATCGCGTCTGTTTCGGCATGAAGTCCAGTCCATACCACGCGCTCCGCGTCGTGCGTCAACTGATTGCTGATGAAGGGCATAAGTTTCCTATGGCAGCGGCGATAGCGTCTTCATGCACCTATATGGACGACGTATGCTTTAGTATTATGTCGTGCGACTCGCAACAACAGGACGAATCTGTTGCTGTAGCCGCCGCTAAAGAGTTGATCGATCTATTCAAGTGCGGTCAATTCGATCTTGTGAAGTGGACTTGTAATTCGGACGTCGTCTTACGCGAGATACCCGCTTCACACCGAGCGTCAGTTGATATAGAGATTGACCCAGGCCTGTCTCAAAAGGTCTTAGGCTTATGTTGGAATAAGTCTGGCGATTATTTCCATTTCAAGGTCACAAAGCCAGATTCAACGTGCACTAAAAGGTCGATCTTATCCGCTGTTGCACGCTTGTGGGACAATGTGGGCTTAGTAGCTCCAGTTGTCCTGTATGCTAAACTTCTCATACAAGAACTTTGGTTGATCAAATGCGAATGGGATGAAGTTCCTCCACCCAATATTGTGTAGTTATGGGAACGATTTTGCAACGAGTTGCCAAAACTGAATGAAATTCGTATACCACGCCATCTCGGCGTAGTCCAAGATTGTACTATCAATCTTTAGGCTTCGGTGATGCATCCGAACGCGCATATGGGGTGTGGTATACCTTCAAGTTATAAAGGAAAACGTAGTGACTATTCGTTTGGTGTGTTCCAAATCGAAGGTCGCGCCACTTAAAACAGTCTCTGTTGCGAGATTAGAATTGTGCGCAGCGGTTCTCCTAGCTAAGCTCATGCGAAAGGTTATAGATAATTTTGAACCGCGTTACAAGATTAATGAGATTTATGCTTTCACTGACTCAAAGGTTGCGCTTTGCTGGATCCAGTCATCCCCGCACCGATGGCAAACATTTGTTGCAAATCGAGTCGTCAAAATTATTGAAGCTGTTCCAGCTAATTGCTTTCATCACGTCTCAGGTCTGGAAAATCCCGCAGATTGCTTGTCACGTGGATTGACACCCGCTAAGCTAGTAGACCATCCTTTGTGGTTTACGGGACCGAAGTGGACTTCTAAGCATCCTTCGGAATGGCCTTTAAGAGAGCTCGATCGTGAATTAATTGGAGAAGTGCCGGAGCTGAAGCCGCTGACGCACGCCACAACTGCGGATGTCTCAGAGTCTCCGATTTATTCACTCGCTCAACGGGTATCATCGTGGTCTTGACTATTGCGTGTCGTGGTATACGTGTATCGCATTCTTAAGCCGAAACCACGTTCCCTGGCACTTACTCGATCTGACTTAGAATTCGCCGAAGAAAAAATTATTTCTTCGTTACAAAAAGAACATTTTAGCGATGATATTAATAATATCAAGAATAAAAAGAATTGTTCGCCTGCCTTACAAAAACTTAAACCATTTTTAGATAAAGATGGTTTAGTACGTGTCGGAGGTAGGCTATCCAACGCTGACTTAGAATATTCGCAGAAATACCCAATTGTACTTCCGCGACGCGATCATATAGTCAATGTGATCGTTGATTACTTTCACGAAAGACATTTACACGCCGGTCCTGAAACATTGATGTCTATACTTAGGCATAAGTATTGGATACTCTCGGCCCGTCGTGTCATTCGAGAACGTTTAGCCAAGTGCAACACGTGTTTTAGGGCTAAACCACAATCGTCTTTCCCGCTCATGGCAGACTTGCCAAGCTGTCGAGTAAATCGAGTGGATAAACCATTCACGCATACAGGATGCGATTATGCAGGCCCACTGCAGTACACGCCAACCCGCGGCAGAGGAGTCAAAAGTCGCAAAGGCTTGGTTATGTATTTTTACTTGTCTCACGACGCGCTGTCTACATATTGAGATCGCTACAGAACTAAGTACCGCTAGTTTTATAGCTGCTTTAAAACGTTTCTTAGCACGGCGCGGCCCGGTCCAATGTATGTATTCGGATAATGGGACCAATTTCACCGGAGCTAAGTCTTATATGCGAGATCTCTACAAGTTTTTGGACGAACATCGCCCACTACTGGAGGTAGAGCTCACGGAGAATCGTATTGATTGGAAGTTTATCCCTCCAGCTGCTCCACATTTCGGAGGTGCATGGGAGAGTATGGTGAAGATAGTAAAGACTCACCTTTTCAAGGCAATCGGTATGCAAATACTGTCATACGAAGAGCTTTTGACAGCTGTCACACAGGTGGAAGCATTGGCGAACTCGCGTCCTTTGACAGCATTAAGCAGTGATCCCGCTGAGCCATCAGCACTCACCCCGGCTCATTTTCTCAACACTGCTCCACTGATGTCTTAACCAGCTGCAGTGGACGACTCGAGAAATTTGCTTGATCGGCATACCCTACTGCAAACGATAATACAGTCTTTCTGGAAGAGATGGTCTGCTGAGTACTTGCATCAATTGCAATCTCGGGCCAAATGGACCATGCCATCAGTTCCTATCGTTATCGGCACTGTGGTCATTATAAAAGTGGATAATGTACCGCCATTTTCGTGGCCTTTGGGTGTTGTAGAGGCAGTTCATCCTTCGAAAGACGGTTCCACCCGTGTTGTCACGGTCAGGACAAACAAAGGAAGTTTTGTTCGCCCTGTAGTGCGATTATGTCCGCTACCAAGCCAATAATTAGTTAGTGGCAACTATAATTTATACTTATATTATTTATTTTTATTTTATTTTTGCTGTATTCTTGTAAATATTAGCTGTAAATCGCTGAAAGGAGAGAATTCCCTTTTATTTTGTTTGTTTCCTTTAAAGGAACCCTTTAAAGTCGGGGGGAAATGTTCGCGCCACCTTTCATTCATGACCATTCATAGTCACCTGTCCCGCTCACTCTTTATTTTCAAAATTGATTCGACCTCATTTTTATGTCACATCATCCGCCTCTTTTCGCCGGCCTGTCTAGCCAGAAGAACAAAAAGAAAAACTCACTTCAAATACGTCTATCGTGAATATTTGTTTGTCAAAAGGAATATCTATATAAATTATTTTTAACATACGTGTCTTCTCTGCAATAATTACATTATAAATACAAGTAATGTGAAAGCGGCGGCCGCCAAAGGATTCTCGCAGTCGACCCGTCAGGTGAGCAGGCTCGGCCCATTAAATATCATTACTTTTTATTTTTTATTTTAATTCTTTTTATTATTTTTTCATTGCCATTGTCTTTGGATTAATCAGACTAAGGCTGGTCCTTCAACCAAATTAAAGCTCCCCCAGATATATACATATAAATATGAGAAAACACCCATGACTCAGGAACAATTTTATGCTCATCAGTATCATCACACAAATAAATGCCTTGAGTTGGACCATCGGCTTCATAGGCACTAGGCCAGACCTAGATCGAAAGATGATGAATAAAATAACCAATTGCCTAGTCTCAAAGATAATGCGATGATGGAATGTACCAGTAAATTACGTTTTGTATCATTTATGTGGGTACAATTCTCAGGTACTGAAATGGATGCCATTTGTTTTCATATACGTCAGCAAAGCAACATTAGTTATTTTATTACGCTTTTCCCTCTCGGATACAAATGGACAGCTTAGTAATTAGAGATGTGCTGGTCCCAAACGGGGAACGGATTTCGAAACTATTTTAGGTTTAGAGAGTGCTGGTGACCTGGTAAGAGCGCACTTGCAATCCATCCGCAGGTTCGAACCCTGGATTGTACCAATGAGATTTTCGGAACTTATATACGAAATATTTCATATTTACCAGTCGCTTTTCGGTGAAGGAAAACGTCGTGAGGAACTAATAAGGCCTAGTTTGCCGTCTGGGTTGGAAGGTCAGATGGCAGTCGCTTTCTTAAAACTAGTGTTTATGCTAAAATCAGTCTTTTCAGATTATTTGCCAAGCGGACCCCAGGCACCTATGAGCCGTTTCAAAATGCCGGGACAACGCGAAGAACATGATGATGATGAATTTTAGGTTTAAAGCGAGAACCTATGCCTAAAAATATGATTATATTAACTTGGTCTGGACTGGCACTGGCTTTTGTTTTATACACCTTTTAAATTCCAGCTCGTACAGTACCAGATGGATCTAAGCGAGGGAGGTGTTCATAATGAACTGAACACGACTTTATCGTAACGAAAACAAGAACGTGTCATGATTTTGAACACCGCTTAGCAACTTCTGCTGCTGACTGTACAGTTAATTAATACAGTTACGTTCTGGTTTATGTATTGACTATATATTTGTGTGTGTCTGTCTTGACTAGCTGTAACCCATTAATATAATTTCTTACTGGTTTGAGACAAATAAGAATCAAGATAACAATAATTAGAATACTTATATACTGCCGATCGGCACAATAAAGTCTCAATAAGAAATTACTTATTAGGTATAGTCAACCAATTTGATTTCTAGGCCAATTCGAACCTTGTTACAGTGACGATAATATCTTTTACGTTTTTCATATGGATTTACACTACGACAAAAGGAACGAAGTGGGCTATATATAAGTCAAATTGTTTTTTTTTTATGACATAGGCGGCAAACGAGCAGACGGATTGCCTGATGGTAAGCAATTACCGTCGCCCATGGGCACCCGCAACACCAGGGGAGTCACAAGCGCGTTGCCGGCCTTTAAGGGGGGTTGGAGCTCTGGGAACCTTACTCACCATCAGGAACACAACACTACATACCTGAAAGGTAGCAGTGCTATTATAGCTGTGGTCTTCTGTAAGGAGGAGGTACTTCCCCAGTTGGGCTGCCCCAGATTCAAGCGTGATGGTCATCGCTGTGCCCTACCTCTCATTGTTGGACGCAGTTTAAGGACATACCCGGGTCCAAAATTGACTGTACCAAGCTCACACCTGCCTTGGTTCCATGTAATCTGAACTATATCTAGTATTTTGTACGTGCCAAAACATTTCATAAAATAATTTGACTGTTTCGTCATTACTAAGTACACATTTTTCGCTTTTATCGAATTCCGTACGGTGACGCTACGTCCCTAACAAAAATATTATAATGACATAAGCTGATTACGTTTCGCCATGTAATTGCCATACAACGCTATTTTCCTACTTCGTGTTATGGCTTATGGCTTTACTGCCGACGCAAATGTTGGGATAACATATTAAGGTTGTACTAATTACGACTTTCCGAAGAAATATAATACTGCGGATAGGTTCTGGAGTGGCGATCACGAACTGGAAGACGTAGCGTAGGTAGGCCTCTCTCAAGGTGGACCGACAACTTAGACATACCGCTGGATGTGGAAGGCGCAGGATCGGTCTTCTTGGGTCGTTCTGGGGGAGGTCTATGTCCAGCAGTGGACGTCTTTCGGCTGACATGATGATGATGATAATACTACGAGTATGTGTTATGTTATAATATGATGATGAACTCTCTCTCAAGTCTTAGAAAACGCTCTCAGAAGTCACGTTTGGCTTATTCAAGGGATTCCTTATTTACTGTTTGAAAGCTGTAAAAGTGGTAATTGTACAACTACTTAGTTCCGAGTAAAGTCACGTGTACAGATGTAGTGAATAATCCTTTCCTATCGGCAAAACTCGCAACAACGATAACACCCGAATAGTGCCGATGTGCCTATGAATTACTGTATTATTAAATAATTAATGTAGGTATCAAATAAATCGCATACTTTATTTATCAATGTCAAATGTCAAACTGCCCGTTTGACGTATATTACACTGAGATGTTAAAACCACCACGATTCTATAATATAATATATAACTATAATATATAACCACGAATTCTTTATAATTCGTTAGGTAAACAAAAACATAACTAGTTACCGAGGACGTTTTATTTCACTAAAACACACTGATAAAAACCAAATTCCGGTTGCGATGATCTAATGATTCTATAAGGATTGAAACCCTAAAACTCTAACTATAAGTCAAAACTACAGTAGGATTTTGCAGACCTTTTTTATAACATTAAATTTTTGTAATTAATTAAAAATACTATGACATAACAAAAAAGACACCTCAACATAAAACAAAACAAACCAGCAGAGAAATTAATATAAATAAGTATGGTTTTCTGATTGGATGAACGACTTCGATTATGACAGCGGGATAAGAGGAGGAGGAGCAGGGTGGACAGTGTGATGCGAAACAATACTTCCAACTTCCATACCACAGTCAGAATCAGAACTATTTTCTGGTGTATCATCGTCAGAGTATTCATCAACGGTGATTACAAAACTAGCCATATAATTTTCCAACTCAGGTTCGTGTTTTCGGTATCGTTTTCGCATTTGATGGGGTGGTCACATACAAAAATGACAGACAAGAGTGACATGTAAAAAGTCTATCAAAATATAGGTGGCCTGCATTAATACACGAGTCCATGAATTTTATCACAAAATCTAACATCAATAAAATATTTCAACAAAATATTTCTGTGGTATTAACTACTCCATATAGATACTTCCTCTTGCAATGCGACCGTTCCCTACGTTGTCTCGATGGGTACTGAGTGCGAGTGAAGTAGTAAGACAAAAACGAACATTTCCGAGAAAATACGATAGGAAAGGATTATTCACTACATCTGTACTTTAGTCGCACTAGGCGACATGTTTCGGGTAATCTCTGGTACCCATGTCGCCTAGTGCAATGTACCCGTGATCTGTCTGTAACTTAGTAGGACATACTTATTTGTTTTTTCATATTAAACTCCCCGGCATAGTCCTCAACGATTGGTTTTAAAGCAAATCAAGACTTATGATATTCTTTGAAAAATTTTCATTTACACCCATTTCACTACCTTTATTTTAGATAAATCTAGTAAAGCCGGGTCCGCTGCGACGAAAATCTAACAAAACATTGTTAGTCTAACATGTTAGCCAAACATGTTAGTAAAAGTGCCCGTCCGTTGCAACATTAATTAAAAAAGTTTTTGTTGTTCCAAACATTGTTCACGCACAAAATATCATGAATACCGACGAAGAGGACGTCTTATCTGGTTCGTCTTAACGAGGTTCCAATCCAAATACTATGTGCCTTCATCTTCTAAGTCAGTCCCTCACTGCTGAGAATCGTGACTCCGCTGATTAATATTTTTAACGTCCGCTCTCCACTTTCCCCCTGTCGGTTGCTGTGTGGAGAGCGTCACTATGTGCCTACTAAACCAATATTGTCGAATCCCAAAAGCGATAGTCTTAATTTTTAATTCTATTTCAGAATGATATAACCTGTATTTTTTTATCTGTGGTAATGGCCCCTAAAATTCAAGATGGCGGCGTATTATTGATATTCAAAACTAAGAATAGTCTGTATCTGAAATATTAATAATAAATATAATTTCACGTATAGTATATTATATTTAATAATATAGAGACAGAGGCAGTGACAGAGTCAGGAATAAACATTTCTAACAGTAAAACAATTGAAATTAGAAATACAAGATATGAAATGATAAAAGATAAAATATAGAATATACGGATATATTTATTTATTGCAAAGGTAAAATAAAACTTAGTCGTAATAATCTAATGCCCAGTCGAGAATCGCTTGACCTTGTGCCGGAATATTCATCCAATTCTTCATCATGGTAAACAATTCCTCAAGTGTTTCTTCCATTGATTCTTCGATTTCTTCCTTCTCATCTTTTTCCGCTTTTGCGAGATTTTCACGATCCTTAAATGGTAACAAGTCCACATAATGCAACTTGAATTCCTCAATCAAGTCATTCATCTTTTTCATTTCCTCCTCGGATGGGTCGTGTTCCTCGATTGTCATGGTTCTGAAAACATAAGAGTTTACAACACACAGGACACTATTATTTTTTCGTATATTTACATTCCATTCAGCGCAGAAGAATGGATACGCAGTACTGCGCTGATCGATAATAAAAATGGAATAAAGACAAATTAATTTATACTTTGAATTGATGTTTCGTTGTGTGCATGTGAATCGTCGTGAGGTCTGTTCCCACCGACTGTAAAACACAAACTGGACGTCGCGGGACAACGTTCCCGCCTTTTATATAGACGTTTCTGCGCATTCGCAAATATAACGATTACTTTAGGAATGAATCTGAAAACTACTATAGTTGTATTTTCTCGGTTCTGCGGCCATGGCAAAATATTCTCCTCTCGGCTACCATACTCTTCGAAGTCCTTTAGGCCATTTTCAGCCACCTGTATATGCCTGTATATAACCTGAGTCCTGAATACTGACTAAAATACATATTTTTTCACCTCAGCAGCTCGAACATGTCTACTTTCCTCACTCCAAGGAGTGAGACAAAGTAGCTTTTTAATTGACGACCGGTCTGGCCTAGTAGGTAATGACCCTGCCTAAGAAGCCGGTGGTCCCGGGTTCGAATCCCAGTCAGGCCATCTATTTGTGCGATGAGCACAGATATTTGTTCCTAAGTCATGGGTGTTTTCTATGTATTTAAGTATTTATATGTATCTATTTATTATAATAGGACATAATGGACTCCCTTAACACCACTACCACGTTCGAACCCTCACAAATTAATCAAATATTATAATTTTGAAATGTACATATATTTTAAAATGAATAATATTGAAACAAAATATTAAGTAATGAAACCAGTGCAGTTGCAGATAAAACACTTAAATGAATGTGGTTAACTTGATGTATGTATTTGTATATTTATCCGGATGGAATCTTGCAACTCAATTTTGAAGCAGATATCTTTAACCGATTGAGCTGAAATTTAGCACACAAATTTATGTAATTTCGGTTACAATGCAATATTATGGTACCACTGATCTGATCTGATGCTGGAGTCAGAAGGTAGCAAAAGCAACTCCTAAAATACACAAGATAACCCGTGGTGTTTTAGGCTCATTAGAATCCTTTCGAAGAGTAGATGACGATTGTGAAAAAAAGTACAGACGGCAATAAAAGCTTGTACTAAAATGACATTTTTGTCAACTTATTTAACCTTTAATATGTTCTCACTACTGAGGTGAAAAGTTGTAGGTATGTGTCACACTAGAGTAAAGTTATTTTACATCTCGTGTTTTTGAGTGCCTCGCTACGCTCAAGATTCTAACACTAGAATCACTCGCTACGCTCGTGGTTCAATTATAGAATCTTTCGCTTACTCGGGACTCAAAATAAACACTCGCAAGAAAAAACAACTTTCCTCTCTTGTTGCACAAATAACTATTGATAGTTAGGCGCTAAACTTTAAAAGGGTGATAGACGAGGTGTGCTTATTTTATTCGTCTGCCGGGTTAGGTATAATACACCACAGACGAGTGCAGCAAACGCGGCGAGCGGAACGCCGCGTAGACAGTAATGAGTAACACACCCTTACCCCGAGCGGTGTCGGTATCGGTCTGTGGTGAATTTTGGGTAGCTATACTAGAGACTCCGCTGCGATGACACGGACAGGGGCAACATCCGCTTCCCTTTAATTTTATTAAATTGTCGAAAGCGCCTCTACGCACTGGTTCCGGCTCTGCATACGCCTCCGAGATGTCCGGGACACCACTTCGTGTACGGGAAAAAATTATTGATGGGATTTATCTCTGCAGCATAAAAATATATTTTTTTAAATATTGCCGCAATGAAATAACTTGAATTAATGATTAGTTTAAGATAGTACACGAAGAAAGAGACGGTGCTTATTGGTAGGCCTACTTGAATAAATTAATTAAAAGTGGAGTAGAGTTTTCTATAAAAGAATCACGATTGAATCGCAAAATTGTTTTTGTTCAACCACAAAGCAATAAGTCCCGTACACTCCGTCTGTGCACTGCTCATTACTATTTCTTGGGCTTGCTTTGATGCAGATCTCCATAATACCATGCCAAAAGTGGTAACAGCCATTGGAGAAATCATTCAATTATTTATCTTATCATTTGCTAATAGATTCCATATTCAAATGTGTTTCTTAATCTGTATATGCTCTTGTGGCGTAATACAAGACTAGACTCTGGACTAGAGACAGCCGCAGCCTCATTTTAGAATCAATCAATTTCGTCGTGACGTTTTCATTGGGAGGAAACTACGGGTAAAGGCCATTCATATTACGCCACACGATCATAAGTCGGTGTTAGATGGTGTTAAGATATACAATTGAGGTATAATTAAGCAAACTTATTCATAATCTTTATGACATGAAATATGACACCAAGCTGATCTTTTTTTTGGTATCACCTGAGTGGCAAACAAGCACACGGCCTGCCTGATGGTAAGCAGTTACCGCAGCCTACGGGCGCCTGTAACTCCAGAGGTATTACATTCGCGTTGCCGACCCTTTATTAATCAGATCTGTACACTCCTTTTTTAAGGACCCTTTTTTGGTTAGAATCATTTGACGGATCTCAGAAATGTATAATTGATGCTAAGTGCTTGAATGTAAATTGATTTTTCTTTAATTTTGTTAGTACTTAAATGTTACCCACATGGAATAGAAGTTTACCATGTAAAAAATTACTACGTTAAGTATATCTTTAAAAATGTTCTACTTATAAAACGAGATGATTGAACACTTTTGATTATACTTCTTAAAATCGGTACTGTTTTTTATAAAAAATGTAAAATCTTGATTCAAAATCTGTTATGGTAGATGCAAAAAAATCTAATGAAATATCTTTACCTGCTTGAGTAGCCCATAGGAGTTACCTCCTTTTTTAGCAGCATAGATTTTTTGCAAGTAGGTATAAATATTCATTCGCTAATTTTTATTTGATACATATCCACATTGCCAAATTCAATTTTGAATACGTAGGGCGTAAGATGTATAATAATATCCTTAGTAGATGAAATTATTACTGACATAAAATGTTCCTTGTAATGAAGAATTGGCTATTGGCTCTTTATATAAGCAAATAGATTTGAGTTTCTATTTATTCAAACGTTCATCTCGGTGACTGTAGGTAAATTAATTAGGTATATCTTAGGAGGACAATTTGTTTCGTAAAATAGGAAGACCTTTCCATAGATTTGTTGAATTGTTGCCAAAATTAATACAAATAAGAATTAATTAAAATATTTGATTTGGAGATTAATCAATTGAAATGTATGTATGGGAAGTTGCGAATTTTTGGCTTTTTTGAAATTGGGCTGTGATATTGGTAATACTGATGACTAGTATTTCACTAGCTAGAATACTCGTAGAATCCATTTACGTCACAGAAATTTTACTCAGTAGTTAGTAAAATTTAGTTTGTACTTTGTTAACATAACAAATTTATGAATAGGTTTATCAACGTAAGTTACATTTATTCGTAAATTATTAACATTTAGATCATATTTCTCTCATCTACAAGAAACTTTAATTGTAAGTATGCAATATACGTAAATTCATTAACACAGTGTCCATGTAATTTTGCAGTAGTTGGTACAAGTCACAGCACCAGTAACAATGTTATTTACGATCTTACTTGACACTAAGCTAGACGAAGTACTCAAGTTGAGTTTCACTACCGCCGAGCGTCCTCAGATGAGCTCGCGTCTGGAACAAATGACAACACAACTTAATTTATTACCAACTTAATTGCATTCGAGTAAAACAATAGTAGTTTGATTGTTTTTAGAGTCGCCCTTAAAAGGAAAAAAAACTGAACCCGTACAGGATCACTTTGTGTTGTCCGATTGTCTGCCCCTTTTCTCAGGAACGCGTGGAGTTATCAAGCTGAAATTTATATCGAATACTCAGGTCTACTGTTCCTTAGAGCTGTGATAGAACTTCTAAGCCAATGCCATCCCTCGACACTCGCAAGGGAAAGGAAGGGTAGGTATTTTCCGTGAATTCGCACATTTATTTAAGAGATTCGTTAATTAAGAGTCCTTAATTAAGAATCTTGAAATTTGACACCAAGCAACGTCATATAGCACATAGGTATAAAGGAAAAATTGCGAAAGTCTTTACAGGTGATGTCCGCATTTTGCTGGTTTATTTTCTCGTTCAACACGAAACGAAAAATAACGTATAGGAAACATCACGTGACTGGTTCGCTCTTTCATTCCAAACACTATTTTTCTATTGGATTGGGTTTCTACAATAGTTTTGAATTTTGGGAAAATCACACACAGAAAACTCGTATATATACAATTTATTCATATATGATCTCTCATAATGTTAAATCGTAAACAAATTTTAACGGGATGTCTGCAATTTCGGCGTTTGCGAATTCTAGTGTTTACATGAACTTCGCGGTCTCTGTTTCCCACATTGCAGAATTTATTGAGCCGTTATACGAACTACTATAATTGAAACGTTGAAGTTGTGTGAGATTGTTCCAAAATGTTTAATTATTAGATGGTACCCATTACTTAGTCTGTGTAAGAGACACAAATCAATATATTTAAAACAATTCACACATTTTTTTTTATAAATTATACTACTATTACTTTTGTGTTATTCTGATGTACAAGCTACATGTAAAACTTAATCCTCACATACAGGCTTGGCCAAAAGTATAGAGCATACACTTTTTTTGTTCTTACTCTAAAAAACTTCTTTCTACTTTAGGAATCTTTCAAGATCTTGTACACAACAAGAGAAGATCAGTTAATCATTAATACTCAAAAGTAAGGTTGGTTAAGAAAGGAAATAAAAAGCACCAAAAATTCGGATCCACAACGTAATCGTAAGTACAAAATTTGCAATAAGTCACTTTATTGCAAATTTTCCACGCAGTCACCAGTCACCGCATCGACCAATGCCTAATAATTTTAAATTAATTGATAAAATGTCATCAGAAAAGATGTAAGGCACTGGTCCCACCGCGAGCTAGTAAGCTATGAGCTATCAGCTATTTCAAGGGACAAAAGATAATTGCTCCCGTGTAAATAAAAGAGAGATATGTATTTATAGCTCATCGCCCGGCTATGACATATATGTCTCGTTTGGTCCCACAGTGCCTAATACTATAATAAAATCTGCTCTATACTTCTGACCAAGGCTGTGACACAAAACTTTATGATGTTGGTAGGATTGATTCGCCAACACTCGATCCTCATAATGGTGAAAAATGTATGAATACTTACCGCCTTAGTTTATTTTTGTGGATAATTATTGCGATATAATTTCCTATACGTTAATTCTCATGTTACATGTAACAAGGCCTTTGATATTATTAGTGGTGGCAACCGAACAAGCCGCAAAATGCGGTATTTCTAGCACTAATTAAGAGAATGCTTCAAAACTCCGATACTATGAAGAGCAAATAGCGAATGTTATTTTACTTTTAGTGGCGTACGTGAGCAAAATATAAACTTAAAATTGGAAATAAAACGAAACAGTGCCGATGTAATTATTGAACTGAAACATCTATGGGATGAAGAGCGCTGGTGCAGAGGACGAAGGTTCAAACCCTGACTCATACCAATAAATATTTCGGAACTTATGTATGAAATATCATTTGATATTTGTCAGTAAATTTGTGAGAAAAAATCGCGAAGAAAGCGGACTAATATGGTAGTATGGCCTCAATTCAGAGGTTGAAAGAGTTTAGTTGCCAAGCGGTTCCCATTCTCCCTTGTGCCATGGCAAAATTATAGAACAACGCACGGAAGATGATGAGGGTATGAATCTCTAGTAGAGAGTTACTGAATTCGATTCATCTAATTTAACCATCTGTTTTTCTTGTAAGACTGTCATGTTCCATAGCAACTATATTCTCGTTTAATTGTATAATTGTTATTTTAGATTAATGGATCAAAATCAGATTAGGTCAATGTTACTTTCACTTATACAAATGTATGCCAAATTTCAGCTCAATCAGTGGAAGATTTCTGCTTCAACATTGAGTTGCATGTTTCCACCACATATACTTACATACATTACAAATTAAATAAAAGCTTGTAAAGGACTAAATAAGAATTTGAATTCAAACTAATAACAATACGATCTACTCAGAAACTGACGTACTGCGAATTAGATCTAATAACTCGTACTCAGAAGCTGACAAAAATAAGAATCTGGAACAGAATTAAACATATTCATATGCAGTGTTGTGTTCCTGGTGGTGAGTAAGGTTCTCAGACCTAAACAGCTTTAAAGGTCGGGAGCGCGCGTGTGACCTTTCTGGTGTTGCAGGATATACAGGTGTCCATAGGCTGCAGCAATTGCTTACCGTCAGGCCATCCGTCTGCTCGTTCACCTCCTAATTTCATAAAACAAAATTGAATGCCAAACTAATAGGGTATTTCAAAACTAGTCGCGGTGTAACGTCAGATGCAGCAGCGCGTAGTTTGCGGCTTGCGGTAGGTTCGTTGCATGTTCAATAATAGCGACAACATTAACTAGAATGAGTTATTATTTTTCACATCACTAGCTCGAAAAACCCTTTTCTGTTGTTTTAAAACAGATAAGGTAACTTAACACGTTGGATGCCACGGCACCCACCGGTGGGCCATCACGATGTATGCGTTGGGGCCATGGTGAAAACGAATAATACGCTATTTTTTCAAAAAAAGGATTTTGGTTATTTTGGATGTAAAACGTTATATTTAGTACTATAGATCAAAAGATACTAGCTTTTACGTCATAAATACTCAATTATCCTTAAAAGGCTCACCGGTGAGCCGGGTGGCTTAATCGGAAGGAATTGCGAACTTTCTTCCGCGGGGGCCGCGGGGGTCATGCCGCGGCTCACCGGTGAGAAAAAGCGTATTATTCCTTATTTGTTTATTATGGGTGAGGATTACCTATAACAATTGCTGTTATTTAAATAAAATGCGAGTTCTTAAAGTAGGTTAGCTTTGACTTGGCCAGTTTTTATCAGAATTAAAATATATATGAAAATATAAAATAAAATATATAAAATAAAATAATATATCTATACTTTATAAAATGACTGATGCAATGAAAACTGGCCAAGTCAAATCTAACCTAATTGAAGTTCTCACATTTTATTTAAATAACAGCATTGTTATAGGTATGATACCTATAACAATTGCTTTATTGGATACCTAAGGTATCCATTAATACTTGTTCATAATGTTATTTTGTTGCTATAAATATAATATATATGGATTTTGCATAAAACTTGGCACTCATTTAGATCTCCATTCGTTTTGCTCGCAAGCCAAGCATAATTTTTGAATTGAACTTGGCTCTCCTTTTTTACATCTATGTTCTTTGTGGGATTAGTCTATACATCAATACGTTACTTTCAATAATTGTTTTATCATCTTCAGGGTTAAACTTACACAATCCAATGGATCCCATCGATTTTCTTGTATTTTTGTGGAGTCCATTTTAGAGTTAGGTACCATTTTACCATATCATTTCTGTATATTACTAGTTCGTTGAGCCAGGCTTACCCTCAGTTCGTTGAGATTTTATGTAGATTTACTTCTGTTCTGTGTATAATTATGTGGCGCCGACCGCCGCCGACGACACACAGTTGGCCGGTTGTTGAGAGTGTGTTACAAGTTTTTTGTATTTATATTTCTGTTATACTGCGTGTCTCCGACATAGAGGCTTTAAATGTAAGGATTAATTGTGCTCATAATGCTAAACTACTTTTAGTCTACAACTAGTAAAATAATATTAAATATAATGCTATGTATTTTTTTTTTGGTATTACTGTTGATGCCCCAAATAAATAAAATAAAATTAATAACGGTTATTTAATGATATCATTTTTATCATACAAACTAAATACTATTTTCTTAATACTATTTTTTTTTTTAATTTAAGACATCATATTAACCAAATGAGATCATCTGTCACACTTCAAAAACTGATGATATTGCAATGCATTGATTGCTCTAATAAGTTTTGAACTGTATTATTTTTACTAATCCAGTTATTTTCAAAAGTTAAAGACTAAAAGTAGCTCAGTTTTATGAGCAAAATCGATCCTTACATTTAAAGCCCCAATTTCGGAGACACACGGTATAGCATATATCGTCACCCTAGTTCACAACCGTACTAACTACACTTTGAGTAATTTTACAGGAGAGCAAATCTAATGTTTGCATATTATGAATATTATATCAATGGTATACAAAGTACAAAGTTATAAATTATGTATTAGTGACGTAAAATAGGTCTTCTAGATATTATATTTCAAATATAATATACCACTTCGAAAGATTTCATACTGAAAATTGAACTTTAGACAACTAAACCCCTCACTTAATACAAGTGTGCACGTGTTAAATACGTCATCGATGTAGTTAGGACATAAGGTACTGTAATTATTAAAATATTTAGCCAATGGAAATGAAAAGAAACAACTAGACATGTTTTGAATTATTACTTTTTTATTATTAAAACAGACATTTTAATAAATCTGAACAAAAATCGAACTTTAAAACATAATTATACTAAGCATTGTGTGTTAAAAACAATAATAAAACATAAATGCAAACTTTTGCGGTTCTATTTAACAAAAATGTAATTCAATTATTTAAACATTGTCGCATCTTACTAACATAATAATGAAAAATCTTGAGATCCATTAATTTCTGTATCAGTTTTTTACTGTTAGTTATGGATTCACTTATTTATCGCCGAAAATCATATTGTCGAATATCACTTCCCAACTCACGTTTCGCGTAATTTTATTTCGCCGAATGTTCATTTCCCAAATTATCAAAACAAATATGTTTCATTTGACAACTTACTCGTAACAGTTACCAACTCAACATTTGGTCTGTGTTTTAAGTATAATGTCATTTTTCAAAACGCCTATTTTCATGTTGTAGAATGTTTTAGTTGGCATAATATAAATTTGGTTGTTTATTGTTTTTAACTTTACTAGTAGAGGCATTTTGTGGGTAATGTATTAAAAAAAGTCTGTTCTGACGTTTCGCCGGCCGCTGCCGCGGCACGCCAGTTACTAAACTAATTACTTATTTGTTTCAGGCAAGATATGAAAAATGCCTAAACCTAACACTATCGCAATACATTATGAAAATAACAAAACAAAAAAATAACTAAAAAAACTAAAGAACATGTTAGTGTGGGTATCTTTGTAACTTGTATAATGTATGAAAAGGGAACTGTTGCATTAACTATACGTTATTCGACCAAGAGTTCAGTTAATTAAGTGTACTTGGTGTGACAAAATGCCAAACCAAACACGAATCAAATGTATCAACATCACTTCCATTATTATGTTCTACCACACTAAGTGCTCTTAATGTTAAACTATTCATTGAATACGACTAAAATGCTAGCGCACAAGTGTATTAAGTGCTGTTAGTGTGATCCAAATCTAACTTTTACAGTATAAAAAACTGCGCACAACCATGTTAAGTGCTGTTATAGTATCTAGTAATTATTTATGTTTTGGTGATTTTGACATCATTCTGCTTTACCAAATTTACAAGTCTTCGATCTTTACTTAACATTGTCACGAACGTAATATTTTCAATTACTATTACTACAACGACTGACTCCCTCCGAAAATATAGGTTGAGACTGTTGTGGGTATATTTGTTTTTGTTTTAAAAAAAGAATGGCGCGCGCAGTTTTCCTACCCCGGCGGCGCCGGCGCACGGCGTGGTACAGTAGCGCTCACGCTTCTATATAAAATACGCATAATAAAAAATAATACGTATTTAAAATGGCTCAAGTAAATAACGAAGCATGTTAGTCACCGCTTAGAAAATATTATTCCTGAAATTGAATTATTTATACTTTTTTCAATTTCGCTTTAAAAAAGTTTACGAACATACCGACTGTATTAAAGTAAGTTAACATGTTTGTCAAACAACCAGTTCAAAAGACATTTAATTAACAGCTCTTGTGACAATCTTGTTACATGTTTTTTTGTAATGTTTTGTACTAAAGCGACTTAATACATTACTGCATACAAAATATAATAAGTTCCAATTGAACTAACTACACTTAGTACGAATGTGCATAATTTCAAATAGGAGTCAAATGACCTAAAGTCACTTAATGCTTTTGTAGATGAAATTTTTAAAAATAATGGATTTTAGTACAAAAGCGCATGCTTTCTTCGCACTTAGTACCATTGTGTCACGTTGTTTTTCATGGAAGGAGAAGGCTTTTAAGGTTTTTGTTAATGCCATACGATGCAGAATTCAATTTTATAGAGGTAGCGATAAAAAAACAAATTTTGAAAAAAATGTAATTAGTACGGTTGTGAACTAGGGTGACGATATAATAATACATATATTAAGATAGTTTCAAATATCTGCTTGTAACATTGTAACGGTTCCAACCCTACAATAAAAAAATGTATGCCCCCCCATTTTAACTTTTTATTTTATTTTTAGATATCTTCCTACGCTTACATACAATTACCGATCTGGATTCCAAATTTCATCTTTCTAGGTCACCTAAAAGTAGGTTTAAGTCAGTCATTCAGTCAGTGCTAAAATTTACGACTTTTTCCTTCATATCTATATAACCCTTCAAGCTAACTCCATGAAATTTGGGCTTCTAGGTGTCCTTATGGATAAAATTAAACACACGTAGTTTTATGTGTTTACGTTAAAGAGGTTTTGAGTTATAGAACGGTCAAAAGTGGCACCAAGCGGTTCGTGTAACACTCGGCGCTGGCTAGCCAGTTCGTTTGCTTGAACTTGGCTTGTCACGCTGCCGCGTATCTATATAAGTAATATATACATTAATAACTTATTTACTTTCAATTTTTACAAAACTCCATGTTAAAAGTTTTATTTTTCAGTTTACAACTATACATTACATATATGACGTGTAAGGCAACCCTACCAAAGTATAAAAAATTGTGAAAAAATCATAAGTCCTTTACAGTACAAAAAAACCCAGGCAACTAGTATCTTCCCTAAGGCCACGCGGCTCATTCTACATACGTTTTTGGATGGAATAAGTGATCTGTGGCCCGTGAAGCAGGTTTGAAATGAATGCTCACCACGGCTCACCGGTGACACCCGTGGCTCCAATGGTTCAACATGGTTAGGCTCACTGGTGACCCCCGTGGCTTCAATGGAGATACTACATTTTTGGCCTGGCGTTCAACGTGTTAAGTAATTTAATGCAAACGTATTACGAATTGAGTGTCTATCTATGAGGTTAGCTAGCCGAGTGGAGTCTGAATAATATTTTTCCTAACTAGTGCGTAAAAAGTGCATTTTTCGCACGCTTCGCGTGCGTAAATTTCACTTTTTAAGGCACTTGCTATGAAAAATTAGGTTCGATACACGTGTAAAAACTTCTTTAAGACTCGGGTGATTGTCACCCTCGTTTCACTCGGGCTCCAACGTTCACCCTCAACGAAAAAAAACTTCACTAGTATCGAAATGTACTATTAAATGATAAATGACAATTAAAACTGTGTTTTTAATCTGGAGAAGAAAAGTTTTAAGGGCGCCGAGCTTTTCGCGCTACTCGATTCAATGTAATCATGGCGGCTCAGGTTAGGATGGGCGAACCGCTCGCAACTTTAGGAATTTTCGTTAGTATTATTAAAAAACTGATTATTGTGCTATTATTAAAAAACCTATAATATGACTTTCTGTTGAGTATTTTTAAACTTATTAAGTGAAACCTATCTTTTTTATAGGTCACTTCGGATGTAAATATATAACGCAAAATTCAAGTTTACGTGTTTCTGAAAACTATGATCTATTTAGTTAATCCTTAAATATGTAACTTATGATATGACGCACAAAGACTAAGATTAAGTATTATCTATACGTGTGATAACATAATTTCACTGCATTAGTGTTATTGCAATATTAAAAGTAATTTTGGATAAATCATTGATCTATTAAAAAAAGCAGATAGTACATAATTACAAATAAAAAATGGATTCCAAATCAGTGCCAGTTCCCCAGAAAGCTGATGCGCCGGACAAAAAAGTATGACCCAACTTTTGTTTAAGTTACATCTACTATACACGAAGTACGTATATTTCAAATATAATTTCAAACATTTCAAAGTTTTCAACAAATGTTTCATTCCAGTTGCAAAAATATATCATTTTATTGTTACTGACAGCCCAAACCGTCACTTCATAACTTATTTTTACAAAAACAAAATGAAATATGATACAGGGGTAAAAGCTCCGTTAATAAAACGATTATGTTTCCGCGCCCTTCATGGTATCATTTTAATCATGTTTCATGTCTGTTATTCCGCATTACAAAGTCAAAAGAACATTATTAAATAAAAGGTGAAGTCAGATGCCTAATGAAAAATAACGCCGTAGCTCTTGATGTAAATAATAACATTAATTAGATGAAGAAGAATAGAAAATTGTTTATTTCGCGTATTAAAAACTTAAAATTAAAAAAAAAACAGACGAAGGTTGATGGTATCAGGAATAAGTATAGTATTGTAAAATTACTTGCTTACTTTTTATACTTTTTTACTAGCCAAACTTTTTGAAGGACAATAGTGTTTAATTCAAAAACCTAAGAAAAGCTGAGACTTGAGATTTAAGAGAGGTAGGGCACAGCGAAGTACCATCACGCTTGATTCTGTAGAAGCCCAACTGAGGAAGTACCTCCTACGTACAGAAGGCCACAGCCATAATAGCTCTGCTACCTTTCAGGTATGTAGTGTTGTGTTCCGGGTGGTGAGTAAGATTCCCAGATCTCCAACAACTTTTAAGGTAGGGAACGC
Source organism: Grapholita molesta (assembly GCA_022674325.2). Taxonomy (NCBI): domain Eukaryota; kingdom Metazoa; phylum Arthropoda; class Insecta; order Lepidoptera; family Tortricidae; genus Grapholita; species Grapholita molesta. The sequence continues at coordinate 3,855,086 of CP053127.2, forward strand.
GCATGTGAATCCTCTGGAGTTGTAGACGTCCATAGCCGTAGCCTATGCTACGGAACTACTTAGGCGGGCCGTATGCTTGTTTGCCACCGTCGTTATATAAAAAAAGCTGAGGTAACTCAATGAAGACTTTTACTTTACTTTGTTGTTTTAATTCTATTACCATTTGTGAATAGATTTTGTAGATAGATTAAAATCTATAACTAGTGTATTATGATATATAATAGATCTACGTGCGTTATGAAATATTTATTTTTAAATAGATAATATTTCAAATTCAAGTATGGAAGAACTTCAACAAGGGATTAAAATTGTTCTGAAACAAACTACGCGTAGTATTTCCCCGACGTGCACTGTAGAAGCCAATCGGTAGGATTTATTGCAAATTTTAATACCCGTGGCTCTAGTATCTAACCTAATTACTTATCCAGGTAGCCAAAGAATAATAACCGTACATCAACAAACTGCTGTGATACAATATCTATTTTTTTAATATCCCTATATTACTTATCATGTCAATGGGACTATACTATAGAGTTGAAACACACGTATGATATAGTACAGTTACGTTGTCCTACTTGGACAAAATACTCTTAATGTGACTAATTCCAAGATACATGTCAAGATGGCTGGTAACAGTGATAACACAGTGTTGATAGCCAACGTATTTAATTTAGTCGGTTTCTCTGTTGCTCTCTGAAAAATGTTTATACTTTACTTAGGTGGTAAGAAATAATTACAATGTGAGACTATGACCAGAACGAACGACAATAGTGCATTCTCTGTCGTACCTATTGACAGTTTAATTAGATTATCCCGTTCATTCTTGCTATTAATAATAAGTTACTTGTTATTAACTAATAAGTTACATGTATGGCTAAATACTCTATATCTTTAGATTTTTAAATAAAAGTAAACAAACATTTTCAGGTACATAATTATAACATTTTTTGTTTAACTAACCAAATACAGAACCCACTCGATTTTTTTATCTACATTTTTTGATCATGTTATGTTTTCATCTAACCTCAATTGGATTAAGGATCCATTTGAGAGTAGGTTTTATTTACTTTTATTTCAATCCCTAAATATATAGTTTTATTAGTCTATGCTTACTAGTTAGTTCCCTGACTTAAGTACTTTCGCATCTCTTTTTTTATGACATAGGCGGCAAACGAGCAGACGGATTGCCTGTTGGTAAGCAATTACCGTCGCCATGGGCACCCGTACACCAGGGGAGTCACAAGCGCGTTGACAGCCTTTAAGGGTGGTTGGAGCTCTGGGAACCTTACTCACCATCAGGAAAACACGCATACCTAAAAAAAAAAAAGATAAAAGATCTTTATTTTTCAATTTAGGCACATTACATGCACTTATGAACGTCAAAAAAAAAAAATCTACACCGGTTCAAACCCTACACCTCTGACCCGTGAAGATACCGGCAAGAAACTACGGCGGGACTTATTTTTTCAAAACAGTGATATATCAAATCTTAAAGTAGGTACTTACATAATTATGCGTAGTCCGATAAGAAAACATATCAAACAGTTTATTACAAGATAAGAAAATATTAAAATATAAAAGTAAAAATAATAATGTATAAACAAATTCGACTTCACAAAATAGACATACTTTAATATGCTTTCTTATCTGAACTGTGTCATTTACATTATCTGGCAGTACATACAATTGTTGAATTAATTTCTAGGCGGTTTTGTTAGTTTCTGGTTTGGGCCATGCATGTTTGTCTGTCAAATAATCCTCTACTCTGTAATAGCCCTTAGACATCAAAGACTTTTTTAAGTAATTCTTAAGTACTGGGAAGGGTAATTTTAAGGCATCATCAGGTAACTTGTTATATAAATGAATACATTGCCCAAAAAATGATTTATACACTTTACGCACACGGCACTTTCTAATAGCAAGCTTATTCTTATTTCTAGTGTTATAGGTATGGATGTCACAATTTTTGGTAAACAACTGAAGGTTTTTAATAACGTACATAATATTTTCATATAATTATATATTGACAAGCTACAGTTAATATATTAATTTCTTTAAAAAGTTTTCTAACAGATGCACCTGCTCTTAAGTTATACATAAAACGAATGGCTCTTTTTTGTAATACAAATATACCCTGTATGTCAGCTGCTTTGCCCCAAACCAGAATACCATATGACATTACACTATGGAAATAACTATGATAAACTAATCGAGCTGTCTCAATATTCGACAGTTGCCTAATTCTCCTAACGGCGAAAGCGGCCGAACTTAATCTATGTGCGAGTTTTGTTATATGAGTACTCCACTGTAGACTTTTGTCCAATGTTAAACCAAGGAACAATGTTTTATCTACTATCTCTAAGCATTCATTATTTAAAAGTATTCTAGTATCCACCGGTGTAACATTCGGCAAAGCAAATCTAACACATTTTGTTTTCTTAGCATTAAGCAACAGATTGTTAGTAGTAAACCAGTTGAGAACAGCAGCTAGTGTGTTATTAATTACATTAAAATCTGTAGATTGCCGGGATACCTGAGAGGTATGTGTGTTTATATGTAAATGTAAATATTATATGCTATTATGGCCGTGGTCTTCTGTAAGGAGGAGGTACTTCCCCAGTTGTCTCATTTTTATACGGCTATTATTGCGACGTGGCAACTTTGCTAACCCACTTACCGTACTTGCGAGTACAACGAAAATGAAAACGCCCAAGCTGGATTTCACAATGTGCAATATCATTTAGAGAGTCCTTTGTTTGCATTTTTATGGCTTCTGTAAGCTTAATTAAATTCATTATTCAAGAACGAAACCTAGCTTACTGGAATAGGTAATTACTTCTATTTATTCATATATTTTGATTACTTTTTTCGTAGCACTAACTGTACTTATATCTTGTTACAAAACAATCACAGGTCTCCACGGATACATTACATACATTTCAGCCGTATGCAGTCCACTGCTGGACATAGGCCTCCCACAAATATGACTTGTATCATCTTGGGGGTAGTTGCCATAGTCGCCATGCTTGGCAGGCGGGTTGGCGACCGCAGTAGCTGTAGATTAAGTTTCGACGGACGCTGCTGCCCTCAGGGAGGAGATGGGGTAGTGCTATTCTAGTCAGCCGGCATCACACGGCAAACGGACATTCCACGGATATTCAATATCATTTTTATTATCTCTAGCGACAATAAAATAAAATGTTTTCGCCTCGACACCCAATTTATTTATTTCTATTTGGCTTGATGAGGCTATTTCAAATTGCGGCTGTGATGTTAGCTTACTTATAGAAAAGTAAAATTAGTTTACGAAATTGGACATGAGTTGAAAAGGCCTCCTTACTCGGAAATTCCTGTTAATAAAGTTGAAGTGTGAAGTTGTTATTTTCTTGGGTTTTTGTTGATGTATAAAACTATATATTTACCTACGTGAAGCTAGTAACAATTATTTTTCTCTTCCACTTTAAAAATTGCTAATGTCGTACAATGAGTCTCGCGTGTTTATGATTTATGACCTAGTTTAAAATTCTCGATGTTTCGCGTTGATGCGGAACCCAGTAAAAACTAAATGAATATTTTTATTCAAATGTTTTCAAAGTTGACGTAGTTCTACAGTAACCTCAATAATGCTTATTTTGTACAGTGATACTTACTGATAAGTACATTTAAGAGACACCACTGTACTTACCAATGTTCAATTGTATTCAAAAAATACAAAATTATGATTATGGTTAAAAAGTCAAATTTAACTAAATATATAGGTAACTTCCATAACCCTGGAATAAATATTAGGATAAACACACAAATAAACACCCTTCCAGGATACGAACCCGAGACCCACTGTTGTGTAGGGCACTAATAGTTAGACACGGATTAAATAATGGTGACTACGAAACCGATGGTCAGGGCTTCAAATCCCAGTAAGGGCATTTATTTGTGTGATAAGCACAAATATTCGTTCCTGAGTCATGGGTGTTGTATATTTATCTATTTAAGTATTTGTATATTATATATATCGTTAGCTGAGTACACAATATAAGCCTTCTTGAGGTTATTGTGAGACTCAGTCATATTGTTTAAGTATGACCAGCAATATTAATATATTATTTTGTTTATTTATTTATTTCTATGCTGATCTTCAATCCATTTCATAACAATTTCATGGCGGAATAATCAATTCTGTTCAAAACACTTAAACCATGGCGTTTTAATGCCATCTTGAAGGAAGCCTCATCTCGTTTCTATTCAGATTTATAGCCCTTTAAAATTGATGGCACCGTGAAAATGCTTTCTTTATGACTTCGATTCATGATTCGGTTTTGAAATAAATACGATCTACTTAAGATAAGACTATTATCTTTAGACTCCTACTATTATCTTTTCTAATATAAATTTTATTAAAACTGTCAGGACTTGGCTGAAAGAGCGCTCGTGGTCTAGCAGAAAGAGCGTGTGATTTAAAAACCAGAGGTCGCAAGTTCAAACCCCGGCACGTACAGACGCCATCAGATATATCGGAGCTGTGGTGGTGGTCACAAATGTCTGAACATGCACTTTATCGTATTGACAATAGAGACGTTGTTCAGATGTTTTTTGACTACAGCTCCGATATATCTGATGGAGACTATACCAATGAGTTGTTCGGAACTTATGTAGGTACTATAATCTTTTGATATTTATCAGTCGCTTTTCGAAGAAGGAACACATTGTGAGTAAACCGTATGAATCCTACAAGGCCTACTACTTAGTTACAAACGGATAAACTTACGTGTAATTATATCGCACTAGGCGACCTGTTTCGGGTAAGCTCTGGTACCCATCTTCAAGCCGAGTCAGGACACACCGATCGCGTTGAGGGTGTATCGCTGGCTCATATAATTACACGTGAGTTTATCCGTTTGTAACTAAGTAGTAGTAACATGGCTCACAACAGTTTTAATTGTACTACAAGACCTAGTTTAATCCTCTGGGTTGGATCAGATGGCAGTGGCTTTGGTAAAACTAGTGCATATGTCAAGTCCTGGGTTTAGTTGCCAAATAAAAGACGTCGGCTCAAACACGGCCACGTCTAGAGATTGGGAGCGACCTCATGAATACCTGGAAAGTTTTAAATTCCATTCCTCTATATGTGAAGTAGTTTGCTTTTCCAATCTGAATGCAGAAGGTAACCGCTTTTATGTAAATCGTGTTCTGTTATTGAGTTCCGTTATTGGAGAGTTCCGGTATGCGAAAATATCTGCTTTTGGCACGTGAAATTAAGTTTAACAAAAAAAATGAGGCGTTTTTGAAAACGGAAAAATACAGTTGTGGATATTGGCTCAATAGGTTTTTTAATGCGGTTAAAAGTTTTTTTTTTTGATACTTTATACATTTATTTACAGAAATTACAATCGTATAATGATAACTACAAGTACTTAACTAGTTACAGTATAAAATCTAAAAAAGGCCCTTGAGGCATTGTACCAAGGATGCTGGCGGCATTTCCTCGTTGTATCGCAATGCTGATACGTTGTGCGAGGAAGCCGCCAGCTCTTCGGTCACCAGTAAATATTTTATATGCAATAAAATTATTCCATTACTTGGCTTGGTTAATCGTGGTCAGGGAACCTGTAGTTCTTTTTGATATCGTTGATTTACAAAGTGAAGATAAATTATTATTTTTATACATATACGGACTACTTAATATACAATAACAATGATTCATTAATTGAATTATTACCAAGGATCAGACAAACGCCCGTCATTTTGAAAATATAACCCTGTTCCATACAGCAGAGATTTCCTTATGTTAATAAAAAAATAGTATTTTATACATTTGTTGGACCATAATTTATATCTAACAAATTAATTTATGATTGACATTCCGAAATTTACTTTCGCCAATAAAATAGAATGGCCAAATTTTTTTCTTCATTTTCACTTGTGAGCATATGACGATGTGAATTTAGGACCCATTTATGCGTTGAAAAAGTGCGTTCACAGTCTTATAAAATAAAATATTTTAACATCATAAAATAAGGAAGTCTCTGCTGTACGGAACAGGGTTATATTTTCGAAATGACGGGCGTTTGTCCGATCCTTGATTATTACATATACGAAAACTGTTCCGATATCTTATTATTTGTAGGTACCTACTTATTTGCTGCTTTTTACGTTACTAATAAATACTATGTGTGTCTTTTATAACGACATTGGTTTTAAGTAACGATTGTTTAAAGTGATTTTAACAGTTTTATCAAAATAATATAACGATTAGCGTTTATAATTAAGAGTAATTAATAAAAAAATTATCTCAAACAGCAATGTGATGCAAACATTTGAAATCACATGTCAATTGTTAATTCTGATTTATTAAATTATTACTGGTACATTGCGTGCCCAATTAATTTGTATGTTTTTTTTTATATATTTTAACTAAGTATGCTTATTCCAGTTCATGAGGACTTATTACTACTTTCAGACCTTAAAATTAGTGTTGTTATGAAAGACACACGCAGTATATAATTTTATATAGTTAAATATTATCTGTGGCAGAGAATGGTGTCTGAAGTCCATTAATTGTTATGACTATTATTTTCCTGGGTTATTGACACTATCTACTTATTGAAGGTTTATAATTTTATCATACATAACACTTACTATATTCAATCTGCAAAAAGGCTCTTGAGGCATTGTACCAATGATGCTTGCGGCATTTACTCGTCGCGCAATGCTGAGCCCTGAGTGTAAGTTTTTAACGTAACTTTACGTTACGAACGCGTTTGCGTTTCCCATTTAAATAACATTATCACTTACGCGTTCGTAAACGTTTTCTTATGTCAAAAGTAACTTACACTAGAGCCTCTGATACGTTGCGCGAGGAAGCCGCCAGCTCTTCGGTCACCAGTTACGTCAACCAGGCGTTTCGCGATTTCTGCAAAAAAATGTATGCGCTGGGATCCCATAGACCTAACGTTTCTTGTATTGAAGTATTTATATATATATTTATCTATAATATAATTATATTTTTATCTAGTGCCTACCACACAAGTATTTTGGAGTTTATTGAGGTGTAAGATTATCCCAGAATATTTATATTCATGAACAATGATATACCCCGAAAATGCGCTAAAGACGTCTTCAAATACCCACGTATCTCACTACTCATTATTTGTTTGACTTCGCTGTGCTCTGAGAGTTGTTAAAACTTTCAACCCTTAAATTTTCTGAGTGGAGCTTAACGACGTTTTGACGAATAAAGTTTTCCAAATTATATTCTTCTTACTATCTTTAAAGGTATTAAGATAAGTGTTATATATTATAAATAATATCAAGAGAAACTTGTTTTAAGTACAAGAATATCAAGACTGAAATCGAACTCGGATCTCCTTGCATTGACTCCATCTGTTACAGAATACTGTTTGGTTACTTCCTGGGTTCCTATTCTCTTCGCTGCCCAAGCACATGATTAATTAATATAGTTGAAACTATTGTAATTTATCTTACTACTATTTAGTTACAAACGGATAAACTCACGTGTGCTTATATCGCACTACATAACATACTTCATTAAAATGTAAATCCGTGTTCTTACAAATCTACAATTATGCATGGTTTAATTAATTCACTTTTATCTGTTACTAGCTGTGCCTCGCGGTTTACTAGGGGCAAAAGTAGCCTAGCCCTGTGTGTTAATCAAGGGTGTCAGCTAACGCCATACCAAATTTTATTAAAATCGCTCCAGCTATTTAGACGTGCAGTCCGTGCAGAAGTAACAAACAAAAGTGTAGATGCTTCATAACATCACCAAATGAGTGAAAAACCTCACAGACAGTTCGTGCAATGTTAGAGTCTTATGTAACTGCAGGCTTAACTAAATTGTCAGTTCATGTTTTGACGCTTTCTTTTGCCGTATATAACATGGCGTAATAAGGTACAACCCGTGTCTCTAAGATATTTGAAATTGCACATTACAAATACTAGGTACCAAATACCTATTATAAATACCTTATTCAAAAATGATTTGACTTATTTGTGAACCTTATCGTTACTTCGATGTTATGCGATAATTTTGTTTTGTTGACGAAATATTTCAGATTAGTTACAAAGAAAAACTTTGACCAAATAATCTTGATGTTATCAAGATACTTCTTTCAGTTAGGAATAAATAGATATATCTGTATGGAAATTTCTGTTACGCGTTAGTAGAACAGTCGCCATCATATATATCGGAGCTGTAGAGGTTGTCACAAATATCGGAACATGCACTTTATCACCTTGACAATAGAGGCGTTGTTCAGATTTTTGTGACCACCTCCACAGCTCTGATAGTTATATCTGATGGCGATTGTACTGGTTAACATCTGGCGTCTAACATTGATGTATTTATCTTCCGACACATCAACAAACAGTTCTGTCGGATAGTTGTACGTTATACCCCAAGCAATATAACAGAGGCGCTGTGCATTCAAACTTAGAGGAATTACAACTTGACTAAATTCAAAACTGTCGTATTTAAACTATAGACCAAATAGTTAACGATATCTTCCCCGAACTTAGTCTGCCGAACAACACAAGTTACTGCAGCGTCACCATCTGCAAGAAACTTAGTGCAAGTTAATATGGGAAGACCCATTCTATTGATTAAAATTGAATTATTACATAGGAGCGATTCATACGAACTGAGTCACACAATCCATTTATTTCGAAATCCGTATGTTTTTTTTTTATGACATAGGCGGCAAACGAGCAGACTTTGCCTGATGATAAGCAATTACCGTCGCCCATGGGCACCCGCAACACCAGAGGAGTCACAAGCGCGTTGCCGGCCTTTAAGAGGGGTTGGAGCTCTGGGAACCTTACTCACCATCAGGAACACAACACTACATACCTGAAAGGTAGCAGTGCTATTATGGCTGTGGTCTTCTGTAAGGAGGAGGTACTTCCCCGGTTGGGCTGCCCCAGACTCAAGCGTGATGGTCATCGCTGTGCCCTACCTCTCATTGTTGGACGTAGTTTAAGGACATACCCGGGTCCAAATGTTACAATAGTTCAGTCATACAAATCGATTAAAGGTTTCAATAAAACCGATACCCATTCACGAGCGTGGGAGTCGATGATCCATCAAGCTTTAGTGAATGGACATCTATGTTAGAACATTATTCAAAGTTTACATCCCGGGCCAAAATGCGATCTGTTAGCGCACTATATAGATTGTCCCTGTATAGATACCGGATTGCTTTAAAATAAAATTAATATTTATGCCGTGTGATGCCGGCTGACTAGAATAGCACCATCACATCTCCTCCTGCGGGTGTCGTTCTTAAGACAGCTTTCGTTCACCACAGGAGGCGACAAAGGGAAAAATCCGGATGGGAAGCAGCCTCCGTCGAAACCCAATCTACAACTACTGCGGTCGCCAATCCGCCTGCCAAAAGACGATACAAGTCATATTCGTGGGTTTCTCTTTATACGGCTGATGATGATGATGATGAAAAATGTATTCATGACTCATGAATTTATGTTTCGTATCATCAGATTCAGATTCAGATTCAGATTTTTATTGGTAAATATACAATCAAATTTACAAGTCATTCACTAGGATGTTAGATTACAATTAATCTTACAGTAATATAATTACAAAAGGTACATACATGTATCCGTATCGGTTGTTACTGTTACTTGTGAGGTCAACGAACCTTAAGGTAAAATTCGTTTATATTGTAATGTGCTGACTCAATGAGTAGGTTCTTAAGTTTTTTTGCAAATATGGTATCGCTGGGCGCGTTTTTTATATCACTAGGGATACAGTTATACAAGTTAACTCCGACGACGTCCAGCATCGCGCGGGCCTTGGCCAGCCGCCGGCGAATTGGCACCAGGAGATCATGTCTGCGCGACGATCTCTGGCTAATTTCGCCATACGTTTTATAGTTATGCAGGCTCGATCGAACAGATTTGCACGCCATTAGTATATAGACACTGGGCAAGGTCAAGATACGATGTTTTCTAAATAGGTCTTGAGCGGGATGATCGAAAGGTTTTCTGTCAACAATGCGTATGGCCTTCTTCTGCAAAACAAATAGCTTGTCACGGCCCGCGGATGTCCCCCAAAGATCGACGCCTTGGATTAAAATAGAGTGGAAGTAGCCGAAGTAAGCTTTCCTCAGGTTATCACTCGTTAACGACGGAGATAGTCTTGACAGAGCAAAGCACGCCGAGGACAGTCGGTCGCATACGTCGATGTGTGGAGACCACGTCAACCCGGAGTCTATTACAAATCCGAGATACTTAGTGTTGTACACTTGAGGAACCGGAATGTTGTCTACTACAATATTTAGAGGGGTGTTATATTTTCGTAACCTAAAGTGTACAATATTCGTTTTGTCGACGTTGAGTACCATTCCATTTGCTGAAAACCATGTAGATATGCTGCACATTAATTTACAAAGTTTTAATCTTAGGTCGTTTACGGCATCGGCGTTTACAATAAGGCACGTGTCGTCAGCGAACATTACATACTCAGCATCATCACAAGCTGTTGTGATGTCGTTTACCAGCAGTAAGAATAGGTTATTGCCCATCACCGAACCTTGAGGCACCGCGCAGTTTCCAATTTGTTCGAGTTCGGATTTGGCCCCGAGTACGTGGGTGCTCTGCTTGCGGCCATTCAGGAACGAGGCGATGAGGTCATGGAATGTACCTGAAAAACCGTAGGCCGACAGCTTGGCGAGGAGAAGCGCGTGGTCAATCATTTCAAAGGCGCGCGATAGGTCGCAAAAAATAGCTGCGACCTGCCGCCCGCCCTCGAGCTGTGCCATCACTCTCGTCACGACGTCGCGCGCCGCATCTGCTGTGGACCGGCCGGGTTGGTAAGCGTACTGCTGGCGGTTTAGCAAGTTGTTCTGAGTAATATGACCCATAATCCTACAGCTTATCAGGCGTTCGAAAATCTTCGAGATTACCGGTATAAGTGATATAGGCCGGTAATGCTTAGGTAAGTGCATTTCACCTTTGCCTTTATAGATCGGTTGCACCTTTATCTGTTTGAGAACATCTGGATAGGTTCCATGCTGAATACACCTGTTAAAGAGCATGAGGAGGAGCGAGACGACAGCTGGAGGCAATAAATCAATGAGGTGAGTTGACATGTCATTTATGTCCTTGGATTGCTTTCGTTTGATTTTTTTGCATGCATCTGCCATCTCACTCAGCGTAAACGGCTCGCACTCAAAGGGAGGTAGAGGATCACGTAGGTATCGCGAGAGATATGTCAGTGCAGTACGCGTGCATGGCACGGCATTGTGTACGTTCGTATCGATGTAGTACCGGTTTAACAGCGCAGCGGCAGCGGAGGCGCGCGCGCCGGCGCTGTCGCCCGCAGACGTTCTAATAAGTACATCGATGGCGCTGGTTTTATTGTTTTTACACGTTTCCGCTGAGATAACGCGCCACACGCTCCCGATCATGTCGTCCCCACCATTCGATATACGGCTATTAACATGATCGCTACGTACCTGCCTTAATTTTGTCCAGTACTCGGTTTCTAACTTAATAAGATTAATGCGCGTCTCAACGCCGTCGGAGTTATCTGTTAAGTTACGTTTAATATTTATGATTTGCTTACGCAATTTCCTTATCGGATCGTTGACCCACTTCGTTACAGTAGTTTTTACAGGGTGCTTTTTTAATGGAAAGTACATCTCAAAGTAATGCTTGATAACATTCATAACAAGTTTAATGTACGTACTAGGGCTGGTTGTTTTTTTGTGTATTGCATCCCATTCGTATTCGTCTAGACATTGATAAAAATGTTGTTTACGTTCTGTAGTGAATGTTCTTTTTAGAACGTGAGTAATTTGCGGTAAGGACTTGTTCCGAATGTCAACAGTAACATTAATACACTGGTGATCCGATAGGTGCATGTCATAACATGATACGGATTTTACATAAGATTTATTTATGTTTGAATAGGCGTGGTCAATACATGTCACACTTTTATGCGTTATTCTAGTAGGTACATTAATAAGTTGTCGGAAGCCAAATTGTTTCAGTGTATATATTAACTGTTTAGAAATATTGCATTTGTCATAAGATTAATATTAATGTCACCAACTATGATTACATTTGAATTTTGAATTACATTAAGATTAAGTAACTTAGTTAGTATATTCAGGTACAAGGATATATCACCACTAGGTGGTCTGTATACACATACAATAATCAAATTTAAATCAATACAGCGCATACCTCGAACTGGGATTCCACTGACAAGTCCGTTATTTCTTTTCGTTCGATGCAAGCTATGTCAGGTCTCACATATATGCAGCTACCACCTCCCGACTTAGTCGATCGGCAGCAGTAGGCACGTAAATTGTAGTTTATAATATTAGTAGACACTATTTGGTTAGATAGTAGCCAGTGTTCAGTTAGGCACAGCACGTCAATTTGGTCACGGAGTTGAAGCTCTGCTTCAATTTTGAAAGTCTTGCTGGCGAGTCTATTTATATTTTGGTGTGCGATACTTATTGGTATGGACTTAGGGGAGGTTTTGTTGAACGGCCTGTCCGTTGGCGAGTCGCAACGCGTTGACGCGCTTGTTTCTGGGAGACCTGGTCTCCTTCGGTCTGAGAAAGGGCTGCCATTCCGGTATGCAGGTGTTTAGTGGCCAAGCAGTACAGGTTAGAAAGTCTTCATACACATTTATTGGGATACCTATTTTATATGACTTGTAGGTATTTCTTTTTGATGGTATTTGTTTTGCGGTATACTGGAAGCCGCCTCGTACGCTTTCCATGTGACTTATTATACTCGTCGGTGTCGACTCATTATTGAAAAAACAACCGTGTACGTACTTTCGGATCTCAACTCCGTCAACTTGGGTGTTTTTGGCGGATCCTTTTATAGACATCGGAGTCGTGTTGTGTTTCCGACGTGGCTTTTTACGGTTCCTGGGAGACTGCCAGTCGTCCACTGGTGGTCCATCAGCCGGCTTGTCATTGGTACTTGTACAGGGCACCAGGTTTATAGATGAGTCATTTCTATTTACCTTTTCAATATTGTCAATAGTCACTGTGTTTTTGCAGTTTTTGTTTGCGTGGTCAGTGGTTTGAATTTGAGTTTGCGTTGCAGTCGGCGGTTGTAGGGTCGGAGGGTCATCTGTCACAGTAAGTTGGTTAGATTTTTTTCTATTTGACGGTTTTGTTCCAAGCGCCGCCAGCCTCTCTTTCGTGCGCGCGGCGGAGGCGCGCTGCTTCTTAGGTGCAGACGCATGTGCGAGAGGGGGACGGCCGGTAGGAGTTGTTTCGCCTACGTTACGACCGTTGTTATCAACAATAACAACGAAAAATTTTTCAGATTTACACCTAACATTGTTTACAAAACTTCGACCAGGTTCGATTCCCGGTTATGTATGAGAGATTAAAAAAAGTTCGAATGCCATTATAATTAAATCTGAAATCGAAGCCATGGTTCCTAAGAACAGATTTCGCTTTCTCAGATAGTTTCCGACTTCTCCATACTGACCCATTTGGATTGTACACCCGGTATAAAACATAGAATTGCTCATGATATTAACACGGGAAGCCTAGTGGATAGTGACCCTGTCTATGAATCCGACGGTGGGTTGATATCACTTAGGGCTATGTTTTTTATGTTCACAAAACATACACAAAAATATTTTTTTCTTAGGAATGGGTTTTTTCAGCTAATTAGTGTAATGAAAGTTCTGTAAATTTATTTACTTATATTGGTGCGTGCTTATTTTACCTTTATTTCATGTTCGGACGATTTAGTTAGGCGCCGAGTCCGAGTAGTCTGGGCGCACCATTAGGGTAAGAAGCTTTTTTGTTCAGATGTCGATGCCTAAATATTATATTAATTAATTGTATATTGTATGTTTAAGGTTCCCAATAGAAATTACCGTTTACCGAATCCCAAATAAGTAACAGTGTAACATACACTCAACTTGTTTAGTAAAATTATGTTTCGTGACACCCACAACATTCCTTTTAAAGTAATAGAATTTTGACGTTTCGACACTTACCAAGTTATGACGTTTTAAATCTAAGCGTTTAAGCTATCTATCTAGGGATACGCACGGGTACGACGTATTCTGTAAATATACTGGATTCCCACGGGTATAACGAATTCAGCAAATATACTGGATTCCCATGGGTACGACGTATTCTGCAAATATACTGGATTCCCATGGGTACGACGTATTCTGCAAATATATTAGATTCCCATGGGTACGACGCATTCTGCAAATATACTGGATACGCACGAGATTACGCATTTTGTAAGTACACTGGATACGCACGGGTACGACGTATTCTGCAAATATACTGGATTCCCACGGGTATAACAATCTCTGCAAATATACTGGATTCCCATGGGTACGACGTATTCTGCAAATATACTGGATTTCCATGGGTACGACGTATTCTGCAAATATACTGGATTTCCATGGGTACGACGCATTCTGCAAATATACTGGATACGCACGAGATTACGCATTCTGTAAATACACTGGATACGCACTTGTATGACACATTCTGCAAATATACTGGATACGCACGTGTATGACGCATTCTGCAAATATACTGGCCTCGTACCATCGTGACGCTGTGGAATATGACTGACCAGAAGCTAAGGACATTTTGGAGAGAAACTTGTATAACTACAAAAGCTTTAATGAACAAATTAATTCCTAATTTTCTTAAAGAATTATAATTAGTGTGTAGTGTTATCTGATTAACTAAGACTTAATCTAATTCGCTAATAATCTAAGAAATCGCAGACTAAGACAAAAACTAAGCACAATTTGTACAAAACTGAAATATGTTCAAACGCTTCATGAGACATTTCTTTCAAACAGCTTCCCATTTTTTACATGCTAGTAGACTGTTTATAATATATTACTAGTGTTTGCCTTATTTAAAATAATAGACCAGTAAATATGGATAAAAGACTATATAATTATAACCTGTCCATCGAATTATCAACTACAAGCATCCACTGCTGGATATTTAGGCCTCCCCCATACACCGCCACAGCGATTCTTAGCACACTGCAGCAACTCTCAGCGCCTCGTACGATCTGCCCATCTGGTTTGTTATATCGGCTGTAACCGGTGGTATAAGTTGCATATTCATATTACACGTAGGAGCATCAACAAACAGTAAATTTCCGAACTAAATAACGCCAATAAAAATCCAGGACACCCGCAGGGAAGGTATGAATTACAGCGCTCTCTATCGGCAGCCCGGGGCACTTCCCGAACTAATCCGAGCCCTGCGGGAGCGCTCGCGTGATAATTATTATTCCCGGGCGCCAGTTCCATGCCCACGACACTCGATTATCCCGGAATCATGCTGCGTTAACAGTTTGCGGTCGGAGAAAACAATCTGTTCACTGATTGCAGTTTAGTTTGGTCAAGAAATGCGGTTACTGTTTCACTAAGTTTGGGTCGCAGATATAAAATAAGTCACTTTTCGTTGTCTGTACTTTTTGGATGCACTGAAAATCAGCGTCGCTGCACGCTCAGTCATGTACTCATGCTGAGTGGCATCTTGATTAGTGTTTTATATGTAGTCACGTCCTGTATAATGTTATCTTTACTTTATATTACGTTAAATAAACAATTTTTTAATACAAATAATAAAACATTATCGTAAGGCCTGTACCGAAATGTTTTTTTACATACTATATTTATGATATTAATGAAACTATAATAACCAGCAAAGATATTTTATTTTAGTTATATTATGGATAGTGTCTATTTATTAAAAATATATACATTTTATTTTTTGAGAGTTTTGCGGCTGAATAAGCGGATTTTTCTCTTCAAGCCTGCCATTAAGTTTTGCACAGTGGTATCGGTGACTTTGTTAGCGTGTTTTTTCCATTTCTTTTTAAAATCTGCCTCTGATGTTGCTGGTGAACAGTTCTTACGCAGCTCTGCTTTTACTAATGCCCAATAACGTTCGATGGGCCGTAGCTGGGGGCAATTCGGGGGGTTCATATTTTTGGCCACACATTGCACGTTATTTGAAGCCAGACACTCTTGTGTGGCTCGGGCATAGTGTGCAGTAGCCAGATCGGGCCAAAACAACACATCCCCTTCATGCTGCCGTATAAATGGTAAAATATAACCTTTATACATTTCTGGACATAAATATCTGCATTTATGGTACCTTTCGTGATAAATGACCCAGTGCGTTTTCCGCAGGAACATATTGCTTGCCATATTAAATATTTTTCTCCAAACTTCTCCATAAAAATATATTTATTTTGATCGCTTACATTGCCCTTAGATTCGGTTGTAAAGAATTGATCACCAGGTAAAGTCGAAAAATCTTTTTTTACATACGTCTCATCGTCCATGAGAACGCATGCTTCGTTCAAATCGCAAAGCAGCTTGTACAATTTTCTTGATCTTGTAACGGAACTATTGATTTGTTTTATCGACTGTTTTGGGGCTTTTACTTTTTTATAGGACTTTAAATTTTGACGTACTTTCGTTCTCTGGACCATAGATGTACTAGTTTTAAATTTTTTTGCCACATCCCGCACCGATAAACTACAATTTTTCTTATAAGCAGTCACTATTTTCTTTTCTAAAGTTTTACTTGACGGACCTTTCGGGCGTCCACTTCGAGCTTTGTCTTGAATTCTGTATTCATTGAAGTATCGATTAACTATATTTCGCACTGTTGCACGACTTACATTCACCATCTTTCCGACCGCCGCAAAAGATGAATCAGGATTTTCCAGATACGTTCGCAAAACTTTTTCTCTCCGAGTTATTTTTTCGTCTTGCATTTTTAATAAAAACAATGCGTAGCTAAAATTAACAATGTCAATTGATACATCAATATGACACAAGCTGAATATTATAAACAGAAAAAAAAACATTTACCAGCCAGTATTTTAGTAATATGCAAACTTTGTAAAAAAACTTTTCGGTACAGGCCTTAAAATAAATATTAGTTTGTAAATTAGCTGCAAAGAAACAGTAAGGCTGCTAAATTCTGTAAAAGATAAGTTACTTTACTTATCTTAATATTATGAATATTCCAGCTACAAAACACGAAGAATATCATTTGAGAAAATCCCTTACACTTTTCTTTAAAGCATTTTAAAAATAATGTCTCAACAGAAAATAAAATGTTAAGGGTAGCGTACACGCGAAATATTTAAAAGCGGCAGTAGGTACACACAGCAACACTCTTAGCTGTAAATTGGAAGACCTTATTATATAAGGCATAAGGTCCACCGATGTATAGCTAAGAGTGTTGCTGTGTGTACACCGGTGGACTCAAGGCAAAGCAATCCGGTAGGAAACCAAAGTTCAGTTGCTTCAAAGTGGTATACTTTGTCTGAAGGGCATTTATTTTATCATCATTTCAGTCATAAGACGGCAATACAATATTACTGCCATAGATAATCAGCTCTAAGTCCCGCTTGTTACATCTAGGGTTAGCCAACTAACCTGTATTTAAGGGTTACATAAGACTGAACTGGGTAACCTCGGGTTAGTTCTCTAACCCTGAGTGGTGTAAGTCGGGCTTTAACGGCACAAATCCCAAAAAAAGTGAATAAAACTTTAGAAGTTGAATGAGAGTCATACAACTCTTCACTAGGGTAACAGAATTTGATGAGCATTAATCGAGCAAGCACGGACTGATGAGATGAGCGAAATAGACGGAAGACTCTTGTTCTTTAATGTCACAATGTAACAACCGAAAAACAAACACAAGTAACAAAATGTCCGGTGTACAGCAGACTTAACAAGGTATTGCAATAAACACTCTCCAGGGGTAATTCTCTAAAACCGACATTTCTTTGTGGAAGTTTACAGTGGCAATTTATGCACTTACAGGTAGCTGTTCTGTCGTTTAAAATGTTTTAATGGGCAATTATGTAGCTGTGTAGGTAAGTAGCTGTAATGATACCTAACTATGTAGCTCGACTTGCAAGAGTAATGGGGTATTTTACGCGTTTCGTAAACAATGAACATAATGCTGTTTATTATTTGATGCGATGTTTACAAAAATAATATAACTTACATTGAAGTCAGATTTGAGTTCGCCGTCCCACGACCGGAGGCGATGGGAGCGGTTTTATCCTTACGTTATGAATATTATAATATACACATAATATACTACGGACTATATCGCGTATACTTATTTAAACTTCATCCCGACTTTTCGAACCCTTTAGCAGCTTTTGTATTTGTATGATATTAGTGAGCTCTAAAAAAAATTTTCTGTTCTTCTTTTGCTAAAAAGTGATTCTGATCCCACACTACACTAGACACACATTACACTAGAGCCTCTGAGGCTCTTGTGTAAGTTACTTTTGATGTAAAAAAACGTTTACGAATGTGTAAGTGATAATGTTATTTATATGGGAAACGCAAACGCGTTCGTGAAGTAAAGTTACGTTAAAAACTTACACTCAGGGCTCTGGGTGTAAGTTTTTAACGTAATATTACTTTACCATCGCCTTAGAGTTACCCATACAAATAACATTTTATCACTTACGCGTTAGAGATGATTTTTTTACGTCAACAGAAACTTACACTACACTCTGGTCTTTGAAGTACAAGATGTAGATAAATGTACCGGCGGCGTTCGCAAACTATTCTTCTCGAATCTTCTAATTCCTGTTTTTGATAATCAATAAGTAAAAATCTTCGTAGGAACTAAAACTATAGAACGGATTTATTAAAAGGACTTTAAAGTTACTATGTTGATTTTTATCCATAGGTATCAGATACGGAATCACAAGTGCTTTAGGAATTGTCGAAAATTGTTTCATTTGACTCTGGTTGCAACGAATGGGGTCTACTGAAACACCGAGAAATAAAACATTTATCTATTGTAATAACCATTTTAATTTATTTTTTTAGTTATAATTAAATAACATAATCTCTGGCTTTGATTAGAGTACAGTAAGAGGTAGTTTCTACTATCAACATAACGAAAACAGCTAGCATTTATCATATAGCGCTTAATCATTTAGTACTAATCCAGAAATATAATCTAGAAATATAAGAAACATAGAACACTGTTTGTGTAACATTAATGTAACGAAATAAAACGTAGGAATTATTGTTTTAATTTAACACAACATTCATAATCTAGTGAATTAATGACTAACTTAAATACCTAGTAACATAAGTAGGTAACCAATATTTAATATATAGCTCTGTAGCGACGATTATACTAGATCTCATAAAATTAACTTTATAAAATGAGTCAAAGTCACAACGCAACTGTCCCGTATTTTCTTGTAAGTATCTGAACAATGCTGTTAAATTAACGTCAAACATTTCGGCAGCTTGTCTAAGTATTCTCTTCGTAAGCTTTTTCATACAAAACTGTACTGCACTTTCCGCGATTAGTAGTTTTTAGAGGGTTTTGCGGGATCTAAAAACAAAAAAGAAATATTACAGTAAATAGAAAGCTTAAAGCCACATACAAGGTTCAATAAAAACATGTTTCAATTGACCCGGTAAATTTTGTTCCAACTGACCCTGCAACGTCATGGTGAATATTTAAAATCGTAGAAAAATAACGGTAGACGGTAGGTATACGTAAACCACTACAAATTTAACAAGAATAATCATACAGACAGAAAGTTAAATAGTATTAAAGTACTACCACTGGATATTTACTAATATACAAAACAAAAACTAAAAAAATACTTACTTTTGGTCCCGGAAAAGCAATACACTCGCTTAATAATGCCCGACGGTCACAGAGCCGCGACTGGCACTGTTCCACAGGTTCTGAAACGAACGCAGATCCATCCCCCCTCAGGGACCGCCCCGCTATCGGTTTTCGTTTCGTAGTTATTGCACTTGTTTCTATTGACCCGTGTTTCTATTGACCCCAGTCTCCCCTAAAAATGTATAGAACACGCGAAAGTTTAAAGTACTATAGAAATCATCGTGTATTTTAAATTTATCTACATTAAACTAAAGTGGATTTGTATCTCTTGCGGTTGTGTTGGCTCGGATTTTGAAATAATTATTTAAATGGATATAAATTAAATGTTTATATCACGAAATGATTTATTTAACATTACCGTAAAAGCTTTGGTTACCGTCGACCGCAGAATAATTATTTGCATAAACGATCATACTAAATGATACTTTCATTAGCCGATATTATGTTTATAGCGAAACATAAATACAAAAACGGTTCTACTGTCGATGTCGATAACGGTAGTAGTGTTAGGTAGTATTGGTAAAATAAACTAAAGAAAATTAAAGAATGTTTACTTGAAAAGCTCCCGAACATGAGTAGTTAAAAAAATCTTGATAAAAGTATTTGACGGCAAGTGTGTTCTTTTTTTTAATCAAATTTTTACCTACAATATTTATAAAAAAAAAATTCCTTTCCTTTTAGGAATGTATATTTTCAAAAACTAGAACAGAAAACAGGAATGAAGTAGTATTTACAAGATATATTTAATGAAAAATAAATAGCACTAAAACATATTTGATACTACCGGCGCCATGATTGTAATAAAAATTCACAAAGTAAGGTAATGCCTAATTAACTTACTTTGCTAACTATCAAGAAAACAGTCTGAAAGAAGAAAATACTCTCACATTTTTGCTAAAGCCAAGAGAGTTCGAGTTTGTTCTATACAGTGTTCATGAAACTTTTTATTTAAAATTGCGTTCCTAAATTTAAGTGAGCTCTCGATATCTTAACCTAGCATTACATATATAATTTTCACCTCAGCAGCTCGAACATGCCTACTTTCCTCACTCCAGGGAGTGAGACAAAGTAGCTTTTTAATTGATGACCGGTCTGGCCTAGTAGGTAATGACCCTGTCTACGAAACCCGTGGTCCTGGGTTCGAATCCAAGTCAGGCCATTTATTTGTGTGATGAACACAAATATTTGTTACTGAGTCATGGGTGTTTTCTATGTATTTAAGTATTTATATGTATCTATCTATTATAATAGGACATAATGGACCCGCTAAACACCACTAACACGTTCGGACCCTCACAAATTAATCAAATATTATAATTTTGAAATGTAGGTACATATTTTAAAATGAAAGATATTTAAACAAAATATTAAGTAATGAAGCCAGTGCAGTTGCAGATAAAACACTTAAATCAATGTGGATAACTTGATGTTAATTTTTTTACAACCTTTTCTTCAACTTGATATGTATGTATTTGTATATTTATCCGGGTGGAATCTTGCACCTCAATTTAGAAGCAGACATCTTTAACCGATTAAGCTGAAATTTAGCACATATGTAAGTTTGGTGACAATGTAATATTATGGTACCATTGATCTGATCTGATGCTGGAGCCAGAATCCTTTCGAAGAATAGATGACGATTGTGCAAAAAAGTACAGTCGGCAATAAAAGCTTTAATATGTTCTCACTACTGAGGTGAAAAGTTGTATGTGTCACACGAGGGTAAAGTTATTTTACATCTCGTGTTTTTGAGTGCCTCGCTACGCTCAAGATTCTAACACTAGAATCACTCGCTACGATCGTGATTCAATTATAGAATCTTTCGCTTACTCGAGACTCAAAATAAACACTCGCAAGAAAAAGCTTTCCTCTCTTGTTGCACAAATAACTATTTTCACCTATAAAAGGGTCTGTGGAAAATTAAATTGAAATTTTAGAGATATGCGAGGTTATATATACCAGAAAAAAAGGTTTGTTCTGAAATTTTAAATAGTAAATAAATAAATAATTATTTCGGGACAATCTGACTCAAATCGACCTAGTCCTACGGTAAGCTCAGTAAGGCGTGTGTTGTATGTACGTACTAGACGATGATGTCTATAATAGATAGATACACATAAATACTTAAATACATAGAAAACACCCATGACTCAGGAACAAATATCTGTGCTCATCACACAAATAAATGCCCTGACTGGAAATCGAACCCAGGACGATCGGTTTCATAGGCAGGGTTACTACCCACTAGGCCAGACCGGTCGTCAAAATATTTAGTACCAAAATACTTTTTGATCAAAACATAATTTTGCATTGTTATTTTTACCCAAGTGTCGCAATGTTTGACGAAATGACTATATAGTTTATGAACGAGGTCATCTAGTGTCAAGGCCCCCCAGTTTGTACTAATGAGTTTTTCGGAACTTATGTACGAAATATCATTTGATATTTACTAGTCGCTTTTCGGTGAAGGAAAACATCGTAAGGAAACTGGTCTAATTCCATTAAGTTCTAGTTTTCCCTCTATGTTGGAAGGTCAGATGGCAGTCGCCATCGTAAAACTAGCCTACACCAAATCCTAAGATTAGTCAGACAAAAAGCAGTTATAATAATACGAATTTGTATCCATATAACAATCTCATACTTTTGAGTGTTTTATATTTTTATTACATCGACAAAATTCTTCCTTAAATATTTATAAAACCGATTTGTCGACTGAATCTTTGGAACAAAATGAACGTGAAATGGGAAACTGCGATCTGTCACGGGCCTTTTCACGTGTAAAATAGGCACTAAAGCTAGCATTAGCATTGTACACCTGAGCTTTATTATTCAGCCCTTATATCACACCGGAGATCCCTCGTAACACTGATCTTGGGGGCACGTTGTGACAGTATGTTTTACGACTGTATTACGATTTTAACTCAAGAATTTTTCGGGAAATGAATCTTTATTTCCTCTGTCGGATAGTTTTGTCCCTTTGTCTTGTGATTTAGTTACAAATAGACAAAAGTTGACATGTCAATATTAACTTTGGCAAGATTAATAGAAATATGAAATGAAGTCCCGTTATGTGAAGAAACAGTATGGAAACCCGACATACTTCCGATAAGGCTTGTTTTTCTCTAGTTATAAATAAATTTTATTCTATCCTCATCTCATGACATGGGCTGTGGACGCTGTTGGGCCAATTCTGGGTATAGACCCTTTAGAGGCATAGAGCGACGGTGACGCGTACGATATCTGAGCCCGGGGGGTTCATTGCTATAACCGCCAAGCTTAACAGGCGGGTTGGCAATAGCAGTATTTTTCAAAACTGCAAATAGACACTGTCTGTCTTTAGGTTCGCAGTTTATGCATAATACGAGGTTCCGTTCGTTAAATAAAACATCGCTGTTGTTCCGATAAAAATTTGCCTACGCCAACTCCGACTTTATTACCCTCTTGACACACTACGAATGACTTGACGTCCTCTGTATGTCACGAATATATGACCCTATGACTACTGTATCAATAAGACCTTGGCGTGTAAGGCATTCCGTTGGCTGTCATGATTAGATGACTGTGGCGTTTAAGAAATAGAACCATGACAAAAAGTGTTTCAAGAAAATATCTGATAAGTTTTCCGTTTACACGGCAGCCATAACAATAGTTACGTCGCGAACTTTACTTCTCGGTCCGTAAACTTACCAACTGTTTACAATAGATGTTTACGGACTGAATTATATCTCCGGCTTCATTTAGTGCGTCAATAAGGACTATTACGAGTATTGTCTTGCTAAAGAAAAGATAAACTTATAATGAAGAGAAGTTGCAAACTTTCTAACTATTTGTTTCGTTTTGATTTTGTGTCAGTCTGGTACATGTTTGATCCATCCCCTGTCTGCGTTATTTTCATAACATTACCACCTTCCTGCGGTCAAAGAGATGTCTATGCTTGTAGCCTCAGAGGCAGAGCGCTAATATACTGGTTTAGAGAACCAATCAATGGGCGCTAGGCTAATAACTGTATACGTAGACAGAGAGCGCATACACTGGTTCACCAGACTAATCACTGCACTGGAAACTGGTACTGTCTTAGGATATCATGATATACTGCATGAAACAATCGATTTCCTCGCGTTGAACTCGAGATTTTAATGAAATGCCCAGTTTTTTACAACCAATATGTATATTTTCGTTCCAATGCCACTTCTTACACTTATTACGTCGACTTACCGGAAATTAATTACATTTAGTTCTAAATCCACGTATATTTATCCGATTTTATCCAATCGTATATCGAATGCAGCTTTTTTTGAATAATCACACACATTATAGTTTACACGACTTTAAAGAATTCCTCAAGGCATCATCTCCGCCTTTTTTAACTTTAACTCTAACTTTTTTAACTCGCTCACTGTGAGCAATACACCCACCCACCAACGCGATCTTTGTGTCCTGACTCGGCTTGAAGATGGGTACCAGATCTTACCCGAAACATGTCGCCTAGTGCGATATAATTACACGTGAATTTATCCGTTTGTAACTCAGTAGTAGTAACATGGTTCACAACAGTTTTAATTGTATTTTTAACTCTTATTGAGCTTGTCTCTTCTACCGTATACAAATCCCTTTTCGTATAATCACTTGCTTTTATAAAAAGGTCTATGACAATTCAAGTTGTCTTATTTGTTGGTACTTCGCCGGCGCCGCATAAGCAGACTGAAGTAAATTAAATTGTGCCCTCGCTTCTCCTATTCTTTGCGAGTGAGCTTTCTCTGAGACCTCATTTGATTTAAGATTATATTGCGGTTGAGAAAATACGCTTAACTACTGAAGTATTGTGCGACCAAATTGAATGTTGTATTTTTCACAGAAGTCCAACCACTTTGATCAAGACGACAACTACTTTCAAGCAAGAAATAGAGCAATCTCCAACATAAAAGTTACATTTACATATCTCATTCGCTGTATATATTATCCTTCCCACTTTGTCGCTTGCAAAATTGAAGAGTTAACTTTGTATGAAAAGTTAAATTGACCATTGCATAACAATTAACAACTTATATTATTAGCGGAACTCTCTTTCTAATAAATAGGATTGGAAAGGGCCTTTCGCTAATATTATAAATTACAAGTTTTTATGCAATGCGCCCCTGATTCCAACTTATAATACGTGTATTTTGGCCTATTCACGAAACGATGTTGAATCCAGTGTTGGTCGCATTTCGAGAAAAATCATAGTATTTCCCAAACAAAGTGTCCCAATGTATTCGTACCATTTTAAACTTATGGAAAAGTTTCGTAAGTATATTTTTGAATATTATGACACTATTTCTGTCCTATTAAAATGGATTCTGCTTAGGATTTAGATTCAAGAAGTGACTTTTTTTCGAAAAGCGACAAACACTAGTTTAGCAACGTTTCGTGATACGCCAATTTGACATTGTTTTACAAAATTGATAGTTACAGAACCGAAAAAAAAAATATAATTTTTATAACTAGGGAATGGAATCAATAATTCAAATCAAATTGGTTATCGAGACTCGTCAACAAGTATGATGTAGTAATTATTCGAGTCCAAAGGTTATTTTCGTTTAGTAGGCGTCGTATTTATAGCTAAAAATATACATTCCGCTTCTGATATATCTAACCTTTAACATAATTATAACCTGACCTACTTTATGTATTCGAGCATCTGTCCCTTTGAATAAACTTGTATTCATTATATAAAACATAAATTTGGACATCCAAAAATAACCCTCAACACTAAATCTATTTCAAATTCAATTGTTCTTCATGGATTGTAAAGATGATTGACATATCCGACCCATTGTTTTATTCACATGAGAAATTCATACGTCCCATATTATTTCCATGTGAATGGTAATATTTTCAATAAGTTTCGTTCCCGGTCCCTACATTTTGCACCGTTCGACGTCATGTCAATTTTATTTTGATTTGGTTCAACATTGTTATGCTGTTTTGGAGTAACAAAAAATGTTTCTATTAGTCTGTATACATATTATTGAAGATCGTTTCGAGTTGAACTGAATGAAAGTGGATTCTTCTATGTAAATTGTTGGCTGAGTACCCTTCTACTTCTTGAGCTTACTGTAGGGCTCAGTCAATTTGTGTAAGGAAATTCTTACATAAATTGAACGCATGAACGCATTTGTACACTTTACGTCTAAAATAATCTTGTAATATGAAGTTCAAGTCAATTTATTTAAGTTATTTATCATTAATTAACAATTACTTAACAATAAATGACCTACATACTATGATTATGACACATTATACAATATTAAAAACTATTCCCGGCCCAAAGGTGCCCATTACACTCGCCGCGTTGCCATGTTGAACCGCAATGGACTGCCTCTGCACCAGGAACGACCCCGAGCGAGGATCGAGGCCCCTCTCTCTCAAGCTCCTCCCAAGCTGCCCTAGAAAATATTTGGCCTCGGAGCACCAACAACCAGTGGTCTTCACCGCCAAGGACACAAAGTTCAAGTAGGTTTTTAATAAAAAACTATCTTTTTTATATTAAGTAAAAACATTCTTCAAATTAGTTTGCACGCTAGTGAATGTAACGCAATTTTCTTATGTGATGAAACTAGCGCCACTGCTAGCCCTTATTTCATCAGCCTCAAATAGTTTCTAAGATTATTTATTCCTCCAGAAAGTAAACCTTTAATTAAACTTTCAGTTTTAAACCATGTTCTACGACGCTTATAAGACTGATCCAAGCGCTTCCCCGTCCAAGGCGAATATACAACTATAAACAGTTAATGTAATAGCGTCCTAAATAAGCACTTTCAGACTTCGAAAGCATTAACTAATCCAACACTGCCTCAAGAGCACGACCTCACAGACCTGCCTAACTAGGCCGTCTACGTCTTCCATTTAATAAATAAACCATTATCCCTCTCGCCGGGCTTGAGTAAATAGAGGATAGAGCGATCATTTGCTGAGAGTGGCGGCCGCATGTGGCATTTGCCGGATTATGTTTGAGAAATTCAATAATCTTCTGCGAGCCATCTGAGGAGGATGGTCATGCCAGTTTTTTGCTCGACGGAGACTTGGTAATCAACTTTGCGTATTGCCGTTCAGTTAAATTGAGTTCGCTGTACGAAAGGGTCGTCGGTCGCGCGTTCTTGCATCCTAAGTAAATAGTAACTTAATCGATTCAAACATACGTTTAGTTGTGGTTTGAATACGTGATCATGATACCACAAAGCCTGCGTACCGATTTAGTTTGTCGTCCGGAAAACATTATTACTACTAATTCCTGGAAAACCTTTTACCTATAACAAACCAGTGAAAAGTAAATGTAAATTATTACGTAATAATAACCCTTATTGGGTGCTGTCTCTGTGCGCGTCCCATGATACGGACAGGGGCAACATCCGCTTAGTGTACCCCTTACATTTCATTAAATAGTCGAAAGGGCCTCTGCTCGTTGGCTCGACCTGGCTCCGCTTACGCCTCCCAAATGTCCGGAACACCATTGTTCCGTGTAAGGAAGAGACATACATACCCTTATTACGTCTATTTAGTTACTAACGGATAAACTCACTTTGTGTGTTTATATCGCACTAGGCGACATGTTTCGGGTAAGCTCTGGTACCCATCTTCAAGCCGAGTCAGGACACAGCGATCGCGTTGAGGGTGTATCGCTCACTTATTACGTCGATCAAAGTATATGATTAATATAATTTGTTCTTTGAAATCGTTTCTAATCGAAAGAAATTTCCTTTTCTTTAACTTCTTTACATGATTCCAAACAAATTCACTGTCTATATGCCATTAATTATTACCTTTTTTTTTTAAATATCACTCCACATATTGTCTGTAATTTTATTTGTTTTATTTATAATACACAACTGAGCCAAGGTCAATTTTTAACAAACTAAGTTCTTAGGCCTTTTGATAGCGCAACCAAATATAAAATTGAGGATTTTGTAATGTCTGAACGTCAGTCCAGAAAATCTACATTGCATTGGGAATTTCTTGTTCTGTTGTGAAAGACAACATTTGTGAACGCTACAGAATTGAATTTCTAGCCAATTTCATTCTTTCTCAAAAAGAAATGAACCACGTGATGAGTCGTAACTAAATCTTTTGTCAGCCTGAAAACGACCTTTAAATATCACAAAATAGGAAACAACGGGATTGGCATCGGCGCTGTGCCTTTCCGTCAAAAGCGATCCAATCGTCCTCCTTTATTGGAACAGCCCTCTTGCGTCTTTGTTGAAGGAATTCCCCTGGATCCAATCTATGTAAAGTATTTACGAGTGACAAGAATTTATTTGACGTGCCAATATCTCACCAGATATCCCGGTGAAGCCGTATTTTAAAAGCGTTTGGATGTTTAAGAAGGTTTATTCCGTATTTCGTATCACAGCAGAAAAGAAACAATGAGGCTTAGAACAAAATAAAACAGTGTCACACGGGAACCACTAGTGACGACGTGTCTCAATTACTTTTCTTTATTTGAGACTAGTTTGATGGGTTGTCGATACACAAGTAATAGCAATTTGAATCACGAAACTGATTTTAAAAATATGCAAGATTGGATACTGCTTGTTGACTTGCTTTTTTTGGCAAAGATGGCAAACGCGCAGACGGATTACCTTATGGTAAGCATCTATCTGCATATATAGTATCGTTAATGATAATAACGTGCCGGTATTAATATCATCAATTGTATTTTCGTGACACTAATAAACGGATAATCCGTTTTAGTTGTTTTATTTCCCGACGTTTTGAACACTTTAGCAGCGTTCGTAGTCACCGAGTGGTGGCGGTGGTGGGTGGTGTCCACCCGATGACCACGAACGCGCTAAAGAAGATGAAGTTTAAATTAGTATACACGATATAATCCGTTTTAGTTGTTTTATTTCTTAATAGTTATTTTGTTTAAAATCTCATATTCATAATCCTACTTGGTGTCAAATAGGAATTTCATTTCGGTACCCATGTGGGTATAAATATTTAGTAACATCTTAAAGAAAAATATACGTATAAGTGTTTCTCACCAATCTCTAGTTGTATTATGAGCCGCTTCATTCTATATACGCGCGGTTTATTTAGAATGATTTTTGCGGAATAAGAGCTCCATATGATGAAAGACTGGCTTCTTACGTAGCTATTAAAACATCAACTGTCATGATAATGAAAAAAGTAATAATTACCTCGTCTCGTCTCGTCTGTGCTTAGTGGGTGTTTGATTAACGATCCGAATTAATTTCCCCAAAATCCCTGTAACGTGAGGAAGGAACGGTCTGAGGAAAAGGAACACGGCACTATGATACTTATTATTAATGCCAGTAATTTCGTGAACAAGACCACCCCAGCCACAAAGTAAGTAAAACGAGTATGCAATTAAGGTTGTTATTAGTACTGTAATATAAAGTTGTGCACCATAGATTTTATTGTATAATTATGCTTTGTATGTTTAAAAAGCAGAAATATTTTTTTTATACAACCTAATGGTAAGTGTAGACGAGGCCGAGGGAACTATAATTGAATAAGTAGGCTCAATACTATATTTTTGATAGGCTTATAAAGTCACAATAAAATTGTTTTTGTCATGTTTGATACATTATTTTCAATTCTATATTTATCTAAGGGAAGTACTTAAAAGTCAATTTTTCAAGGTAACATTACGACAACCATGATTAAAACTGTTGTGAGCCATTTTATTACTACTTAGTTACAAATTACAAGTGCGATATAATTACACGCGAGTTTATCTGTTTGTATAAAGTAGTATTATGACGACCAGGTCTGACCTAGTAAGCAGTGAGCAATGTGAGCATGCTTATGAAGCCGATGGTTCTGGGTTTGAATCCCAGTTAAGGAATTTATTTGTGCTTGAGTCTTGGGTATTTTCTTGTATAATACTGGGCTAGAGCATTGGCTGGAGTACCCATAACACATGCCTTATTGCGCTCCGGTGAGTACTATGGTGTAGGGTTTAGTCAATTTGTCTACTGATCTTATGTATTTATATAACATCATGCTCTTGTAAAACTGAATCTGATGCAACAAGTTATAGGTTTTCTTGTATATGTTACCGGAATGTATGAAATCAAGGAATTGTATACAAATCCTAGGAAATGTGTACAATTCCGATACTATTTAGGAAATGTATAAAATATTGTTTGAAAACCTATTTAATGCATAGATATCCTAGGAAATGTATAAATTTCCTCGGAATTGTATATTATTCCAATATCATATTAGGAAATGTACCCACCAATGTCTTAAATGATTTATCTACGTACATGTCATAAGTGCTCTAAAATGCGTCCAGAAACCGTAGGCAATGACCAGCATTACCAACCATCAGAAAGATTTCAGTAGGTAATGTTAACATTACCTACTGAAATCAGTAGGTTATGAATTTAAATTTGGAACAGCTGTCAAATTCAAGTGGGGTGTCTAATCTACGAGTAGTATTTATAGATATTAAAACAGCCATTGATACGAAACGCCAATTCGTTATGTTTTATTAATATAAATCGAACGACATTTGAACTCGAGTGACAGTAGAATAGGGAGTTCATTAGCTTGTCTATGGTTTAAAAAAAAATTTGACTCAGATACGAAATACGCAACGCCGCCGTTCCAAGCTGTCATTTGTTTTGTTCGTTGACTTTTTAATGTTTACAAGTAACCCTAGTAATAAGTCATTTCCCTACGGTTTCTGAACCTATCTTAAAACACTTAATGATATGTGTGTAGATAAAGTAGTGTATGTAACTATACATAATTAGGCATTACAACAATCGTGTGATATTATTATGAAACTCGCCTTCGGCTCGTTTCATAAACCCACA
Organism: Grapholita molesta; assembly: GCA_022674325.2. Classification (NCBI taxonomy): domain Eukaryota; kingdom Metazoa; phylum Arthropoda; class Insecta; order Lepidoptera; family Tortricidae; genus Grapholita; species Grapholita molesta. Next base: position 3,885,627 of record CP053127.2, read on the forward strand.
CTCTTGTTGTAATGCCCTTCATTATGCACAGATACATAAACTACTATTACATTTCCGATTGCGATTGGAGAAATGTGTAATGTGTAAGTATAATATTATAATTTATTACACACATTTCCGTGCGATTTTAGGAATTGCATACATTTCCTAGGAATTGTATACAATGACGGATTACATACATTTCCGTTAACATATACATTCTAAAGCTATATCAAGGAAAAGACATCGAAGGACAATGTATACAAAGTCACTTTCCTATCGACATGCTGGCTGTTTCTCACTTGTCTGTATTATCTGGCGCAGTGCCATCTATGGATACACATTGAGTTATTTTGACATCGATACATCTCCATAGAACTAGTGAGCACTTCTCAGTGCTATAATTGTGGAGTACTGCTGTTAAACATGATAGTTGTACATACATAAACACTTATTCACGGGAAATAAAAAGGAAGGCTGTTTATTTATTTTTATATATAGATTAAGTGCTATTTATATCTAGTGCACTCTTTTCACTATAACTCGTTTAAGGTTAGAAAAGTAACGGTTTTTTTTACCTACGTTTCATAAATTATTTGGTTATCTTGTAATAATCTCGTATATGAGATTTAAGATTCCATTGTTAACGTTATGGTGCAGAATTAAGAGGCGAATTTAATAACTTTACACGAAGACAATGATACGATTTTTATAATCCTAAAAATGAATGCTGGAGACGCTTTCGGGTTCAAATCCCGCCTCAAACGCCGAAGGAGCCAGAGTGACGATGGGCCGTCGTCACTTTTTTTTAAGTACATATTAAGCCATCTATTTTACATGTTTAACTTACATGTAGTGTAACTTCTTAAAAATCAAAGCAACACAAAATATTCAATAAACAATCATTTGATTTGTTCTCAGTTACTAATTGAATCAAAATTCTTTATCTTAAGTTTAGAATAACAACAAGAGCTACTTATATGTATAATTTTAGTCAAAACATGAACACCACCACGTGCCGCGTATCAGGCGACCCGAAACTTCCCGATTACGCCCGAACTTAGGCGAAGACCATAGTCGACCACGTCCTGACTGCCGACTAGTCGGCTAGTCGGCTAGTCGGTCTGTAATCCGAAATCCAATATTATATTCATGATATACAAACTGAGAAATATTTGAGCATGTGTCGTATATTGGCAAAACGTGTAAATTGGAACCGAGAGGTATTTAGACGGGTGCGCGCCGCGAGCTATGGGAAATCGCGAGTACAGCTAATTGTGCGAGGTAATCCAGGATTTGATCGTGACGTTTCACAAATAATTATGCTGATGTAATCCCCTCTGTCTCACTCTCGCTCGCGCCTGATTGATGACGCCGGAGATTGCATGTCAGGATTACATCTGCGGAGGATGTGCGGATTATTTAGTTGCCGGCGGCGAGCAGAGCGGTACAACGGGAACTAGGAGACGGGGCGGCGGCTGATTCTAGCTCGATATCGACGCCACATCCTTACCGCTATTAAACCTCACTATTACCCCCCACTATTACATCTCATCCTATTTTGAAGGTTTGATGTACGAGTATTTTTTTTTTTAAATAAAGTCCTGCTGAGTGTCTTATCAGTAATATCGATACCTTAGTTTACAACCGTACTAATTACAGTGAACTAATGTTGGAATTAAGATTTTTTCACAATGGTTCTAATTTAAACTATATTTTCGAAGTAGTCATTTTGATTGTGCTATAGGGTACCCCATTATAATCTACTCAGGTTAGAAGTTTGGCACTCATACCACAGGTTTTTTTTTCATGGCGTTTATAAGTGCATTTTAGTGCATGTATCTTATTTTTATTTCGTTACTTTATTATCTTTACGTACTGAAGCTCTAGTGTAAGTTTCGTTTTGACGTAAAAAAATGTTTACGAACGCGTAAGTGATAATGTTATTTATATGGGAAACGCAAAGGCGTTTGAGACGTAAAGTTACGTTAAAAACTTACACTTAGGGCTCTTGACGAGGAATAAAAATTCTGATTACCATTCATATAAAAGTACAAACTATTTAACACAAATCCAAGCGAAAGTCTCTCTGTTTATCTGCCTGTCACATCTTCACGCATAAACCGCTGAATCTATTGGCATGAAATTGGTATGGAGAGAGTTTGAGCTACGACAAAGGACAAAGTATTATTATTATCTCGCAACCATACTTTAAAGACGGGCATGGCTGGCCGACGAGACGCGAGAAAAAGCTAGTATTTATCATATATATATAGTAGTAGTAAGCTATATATTTATTATGCACAATAACCTCCTATATATTTAACCTAACTGTTATGAAAAATTATTTAATCAATAAAAGATAAATGCAACATATTAATACCTAATAACAAAAATAAAAATAAATTATACTAATTAAAAATAAAATAAAATTAATAATGACTGCTAAACTAACTATAAAAAGAATACCCCATCTAGTAAGTCCCCCTGCGGCATGGACCCCATAACGCTGGCTGCGTTACCTCTCTGTACCGCTAGGGCGATACGCTGGGAGAGGTAAGAGCCAGCTTTTGGGTCCCCTGTAGTGTTAACCTAACTTACTTATATTACAGTGAAAAAATCAAGTTCGGAGATTGCGTTAATAGATTTGCGAACATCTATTTATTAAATAAACTAACCGACTGGTTGTAACCAGATATTCCCAATAAATTAACAAGTTCTGTTCTATAGAGCGAGACTTGGAATCTTCTTAGTAATTACTTTAGAGTACCCCAGTACTTTGAGTTCAAGATGTTTCAAAGCTTATTTGAAATTGTTTCAATGGAATGAATAAATATCTGGATAAATTACGCTATCAGGAACTAAACGAAATTACTGAAGCGAAGAAGATTAATTAAGTAATTTATTCCTGTCTTAAAATAAATTTAGTCCAGATGCTTTTAAGGGAATAGTTACTAAGATCTCTAAACAAATTAAATAAACAGTGGCGTTACTAGATACATTCAGGCGAAACACAGCCAAAATCGTTTTAAGGCATGGAGCAAATAAAATTTAAAAACTATGAAAAAAAAAACATGTAACATGGAGTAACAAAACTCACATGGAAACCGCTAAAAATAACTTAAAACTACACTTAAAAATAAATTCTTACAAATAACCTAAATTTGGACTCTTAGCTAGGGTTGTCGCGTTGGATTTGATTGGCAGCAGATCCTTAGTGCGAGGCAGTTACTTGCGAAGATCGCCTTTTACCACCCTGAGCCCATGAAGAATAACTAAATTTAACTCCAATCAATTAAATCTTAAAGTTTCTCAAGTGGCGACCACGTACCAAGGCTGCGTGGCCAGACCCCCCCAAGGTGGCCACATGGTAAAAATCGCCGTAATCCACTGGATGCGGGTAGCGCAAAACTGGTCACCGTCGCTTTGGGGGAGGCCTATGTCCAGCAGTGGACGTCCTCCGTTGATATATATGATGATGCTATTTGGAGTTCATCATGAATTACATGTTGATCTCCGAATTTTTAATAACGGGTCTTTTAAAAAGATATAAGATCTTTATAATTCAATTTAAGCACATTAAATGCACTTATGAACGTCATAGAAAAATTTACCCCCGGTTCAAACCCTACACCTCTGAGGCTTTAGTGTAAGTTATTAACGTAACTTTACGTCACGAACGCGTTTGCGTTTCCCATATAAGTAACATTATCACTTACGCGTTCATAAACGTTTTTTTACGTCAAAAGAAACTTACACTAGAGCCTCTGACCCGAGGAGATACGGCGGAACTTTTTCAACACAGTGATACATCAAATCTTAAAGGACATAATTATGCGTAGTTCCAAAAGAAACCATATCAAACAGTTTATTACAAGACATAACTAAAAATACTAAAATAGAAAAGTAAAAATAATAATGTATAAACAACTTTGACTTCACAAAATAGACAAATTTTGATATGCTTTCTTACCTGAACTGTGTCATTTTAAATGATCTGGCAGTAAATACAATTGTTGAATTAAATGCTAGGCGGTTTAGTTATAGTTTCTGGTTTTGGCCATAAATGTTTGTCTGTCAAATAATCCTCTACTCTGTACCTTGGACATCAAAGACTTTTTTAAATTTTCTTTTGCACACCACCGAGTAATTATCCCCCAACTGCAGCCGGATACCACAGCAGTCACGTCCCGCAGAGGAACGTACTGCGATCACCAACCCTGACATATATGCGTGGCGATTAAGAAATTGAACCCCCCTTGTGCAGGGATTACTGTCTAAGGCGATTTATTAGAAAGGCTGTGAGCGTCTGTAGTGGATTGTAGTGGAAAGAAATATTACAACACATCCTTTCACAAAACTTAGCCCCACTGTAAGCTCACGGAAGCTTCTGTTCGCTCAGGCAACGCTTTTTTTTTATGATATAAGAGGCAAACGAGCAGACGGATCGCCTGATGGTAAGCAACTACCGCCGCCCATGGACACTCGCAACACACTCGCTATACTTTATATAAATTAATAAATATTATCAGGACAATCTTACACAAATCAACCTAGTCCTACGGTAAGCTCAGGCTTGTGTTGTAGTTACTAGATGACGATATATTTGATAGATACATATAAATACTTAAATACATCAAAAACACCCATGACTCAGGAACAAATCTGTGCTCATCATACAAATAAATGCCCTGACTGAGATTTTACGGATTCATAGGCAGGGTCGTCATATATATGTGACCCTTGAGAAAAAGGGCACAAGAAGTAACGAACAACCATTATGAAACGTATACCGTTTTTCACAAATATAATATACATATATATATGCTCAATGAATGACTTTTTTGGGACTTGAACCCAGAACCGTCAGCTTCATAAGGTCCCACACCAGACCTGTTGTCAAACCATACCAGTACTTCTACAGTATCTTCATACATAGCCAGGTACCATAATACCATCATAGCTTCTTCTTAACTGGGTATTTACGCAAGAATCAACAACAATAAGATCCACATAAATGCTATCAGGATAGTAAATATACTAACAGCCTCCTTTTAAGCATTTTGTCAGCCTCAATTGGGCTAATTTACAACGAATTCCTACCAAAGCCCGCAGCCTACATTTAGCCAGACTGTCCAGTTAAATACGAATGAATAAACAGGCTTAATTTTTCCAGTAGATGTAGCACTCGGCGTGATTCAGGCCCAATTGTAGGCGAACGGCAACTCTGTAATCTGTCCGGCAAACCGTGCGCGGCATAAATTAGCCGTGGTTAAAAGCTCCCTTTTACGGTACGGTCCGAGTGACAAGCGACTGGCGGTGAGTCGGGGCTTGAGATTACACGGAGGTCGCGGGAGTAAACTAAGTCAAACTCAAAAACTCAAAACTCAAACGTTTATTCAGTAAGTAGGCCACAAGTGCACTTTTACACGTCGAGTATACAAAAGAAGAAAAAATAAAAACTACACCGGTTCTAACCCTACACCTCTGACCCGAGAAGCATTTTGACGGGCAAAACACTCTGCGGGACTTATTTTTTCAAAACAGTATTACAAAAGATATCTTAAACATATTACATAAAAATGCTAAACTATATGCGTGGCTATCAAATCCAGTTTGATATAAGCATGTCCATGAATGTATGTACATTTTATTATTATAAATAAAAATAAATAAATAACATAAGATAAAAGTGTGTATGTTAAAAACACTAGACGGTGATAGGTATAATTATTATGCAATATTAGAACTTATTTATTTATTTTGATTGCAAGCCACTTTTGTATTCTAATACAAAAATAAGAATATGTTACCGAAATCGAACCAGAACAAGTATCCGTATTGGGGATTGAATCTCGTCCCACAGGTTGCTGGTACAGTCAGCAGAAGAAGTTGCTAAGCGGTCCACAGGTATATAATATGTATATAGTCCTCCACATCGATATCTATGACGGCGACTTATCGTTTTCTTTTCCTTTTGTGAGATCTTATATGGATGCCCAGACCAAACTTGGTATGAAAAATGAGTCGTGTCAATCTCATTATGGCCGCCTCTTAGATACTTTTGCTGCGTCACCGTATCTGTCACTTTTTAACAAGAATGACTTTGAAAGTGACGCATCAAGCGAAACGCATCAAAATAGCAACCGTCCTACCTATTCTGATAAGCTTCTATTTTATCAATGAGTAAAATAGGGAAGGTGATAAACGCCCGAGCGGCACAGCGCTCATTATTACTCGGGACGATCGATTCGCCAACATTCATTACTTGGACTAAAGAGTTAATGGAAAGACCAAATGAATGGGCAATGTCATTCGGCGTGAGCGTTTCCGAACTGAAGCGTATGTGACTAAATAGTACTCCGGTTTAAAATTGCATTTTGTTGCATCACTCCTCTGTAATCGGCGTTTGATTTACCATTAAAATTTAAATTCAAGACTAGGTACAATCAACATTATGTACAGTAGTGAACCCAAAGATCATATTTTTGTTGCATTTTTTTTATAAATCATTTAACAGTTCGCCCTTAAGTCCCAGTTAAATAAATTCGAGAATGTATTAAAGTTTAGTTGTATTGTTTCATATACTACTATTTATGCTGATTTTTCATTAGTCATCAATTTCACTGAAGTAAGACGTATTGTTACTAATTGGTTTAGGACAGTGGGAGCTTTTCCAATAGAACCATCTACTGTGTGTAAGTCTAATACGGGCGAAGAATATATTATTAGGTCCTTACATATGAAATTGAGGTTTTTTCGAACTAACTGTTTGACAAAACGCCAATTTGATAGGTAAGGGCCCAATAATACACATTCAGTGGTTAGCTTCTAAGAACCTGGACAATATACTTTTGAAAGAAATAGAGAAAAAAAAAAACAAAATCTATTTATGACAAACACAAATACACACATACAAACAATTACATGTAACTTCAACCTTTTTGCCACAAAAGGGCAAAGCGAGTACTGACACAAATATTGTAGTATTCGTACTCCCGATTCCGATTCTCTTCGATTCCTTTCTGATTAGCCCAGGTAGATAGAGATAACAGATTCAATATTATAATATGAAGCTCATTGTGTTCACAGTGAGCATTGAGTCTCAGAATCACATGTATGATAGGTATGCACAATAAAGAATTGCTTTTAAAATAATTTTTTGAACCCAGGTATGACCTTAAACTACGTCCAATAATGAGGGGTAGGGCACAGTCAAGTACCATCACGCCTGAGTCTGGAGAAGCCCAATTGAGGAAGTACCTCCTCCTTACAGAAGACCACATCCATAATATCACTGCTACCTATCGGGTATGTAGTGTTGTGTTCGTGATGTGAGTAAGGTTCCCAGAGCTCCAACCCCCTTAAAGGCCGGCAACGCGCTTATGACTCCCCTGGTATTGCGGGTGCCCATGGGCGCCGGTAATTGCTTACCATCAGGCAACCCGTTTGCCGCCTTTGTCATAAAAAGAAATCCGGAACATCATTGTTAGGAACACGGTGATTATCATAATAGCATTCATGTGATCTGGGATCATGTCATAACGCGGGTTAACCCCCTGGGCTACGCGTACATTTTATGAAACCGAATACATTATGCTTCTGCTAACACGGACCAACCTTCGTTATCGACTACACGTCGTATTTTGGAGCTCCAAAATTGACACCGTGGAGCAAAAGGCGTATTAGAGGATCGGGTGATTGACGTTTTAATTAAAGCCACGTTACATATACGTTCGTTACTCGCAACGCGTATGAGGCGCCTTTTGAGTGAGTGATACGTGCACACTTCATTTACTTTTGTGATCTTATGAACCATGTCACACGCAAGTTTTTGAACAAGTAATGTAATCATTGCAAAATAAATTTTATAAATTGTACGAGTATTGCAGTCTCACCACTATCAGTTGATTTTTCCAGTTTTTCTTTATTTCTAATTATTATAAAAATTTTAATCATTATGTTTTTCAAATAGGTATTTTTTAGCAAATATGTGAAATTCAAGGAAAATCGCTTCGACTCCACATGAGATACGGAGTTATATTGCAGAGAATTTTTGTACATTTTGTCCCTTAATTTTCTCAGTCTCGTTAAACTAGTGATCCAATGTGAGACAACCCTACATTAGTGAGATCTGATGCAGTTATGTAACAAACATTTCGATATATTTTTGTAATCGCGGCAAAAAATACTTCAGTTAAAGGACAAACATACAAAGTGTTTATGTATTCAAAAGGAAGTAGCAAACATTCTGGTCAGTGCCGAACAAAAATGTTCTGCATTCAAATCACGCGAACGTAAGGGCCCTCCGGCTCACACTTTAAAGTATCCTGTAACTCCGTCAGATATCGCGGTGCAGCTTGGGCAGTTTAAAAAGGCAGTAACATTGCAGGGAACTCATATATTGCTATGACCTCTTACCTTTAGCTGGTTATATTCATATTCAGGAGCATAACCGGAGCGTGTCACGTCTCCCGCTAGAGGTTATTTGTATTCTACCTTCACGTTTACTTGCCATTAACAGTCATAGTATTGGATTAGCTGAGATTGTTATTATTTTACAGTCAGCCGCAGAAATTGTTAAGCACATGGTATTGGTGGTTAAAAGAACAACATCATTATGAACACTTGGCCCGCTTCTTCTGGCAACTTCTGTTGCTGAGTGTAACTACGGTGAAATAATATATAGTACTTTTAAATGTGTGGTTTTATTGTAACCTCTGTTTCCTTCATATAAGTGTGTGTTATCAATAAAAATTGTGCTATCTCACCTTGTAAATATTCCTTTTTTACCTAATAGAGCGAAAAAGTCTGTTTTTTTTTAAATTATATAATGAGTACGTATATAGTTATCTTTATTTATTTAACCTTTATTGCACAAAAGCAAATATTAGAGTACAAAAGGCAGGCTTATTTTCAGTATCTTTGTTCTCTAATTGTTTTATCTGCAGTATCAATCTAACAAGTTGCTCAAAATGCGAGCCAAATGAAGTATTATCAACCTAAAAACCAGCTGACCAAATCATAGTAGTTAATCACAGACAATTTAATTAAGAGAAGTACAAAAAGAAATATTAAAGCGGGCACAGCAGCGGAAAGTGACGAAATTTTGACACACAAAATATATCCTATAAGTGTCTGGGTAGAGACTACGACTTTCTACCGTTTGGCGTAGAAACGGCCGGAATCTGCTTGACTTAACTGGTGACCGAAAAGCTAGCGGCTTCATCGCAAAACGGGCAACTTCGCCTCATGCCTTAGGGGCTTTTTTAGATTTAATGTAGTGCTTGTATATTATTTGAAAATAAAGTATTAAATCATTATGAACATGCAACCCAAGTTTATAAATTATACTTTACTACTAACAATAAGGTGCTACTACTACTACTACTACTACGAGCCCATATTGTCCCACTGTTGGGCAAAGGTCTCCCTCTTGCTCTTCCACGTATCCCGAAATTCGGCAGTTTTCCACCACTCTCTGTCAAAGGCGTCAAACTCGTCCCGCCATCTCCGACGAGGTCTGCCGCAGCGCCTTACAGTTTGTGGGATCCAACGGGTAGATGTTTTGGCCCACAGGTTAATGGGCATACGACAGACGTGTAATAAGGTGCATGAAGGTTAAATACACAGCTCATTAAATGTGCCTGGGCATTTCAATGTAAAAATCAAAAACTTAATATTTTAAAATTTACCCTACCTTTAAATGGACACTTATAAATAAGTAGAATAAAGGTAACCTAAAACCCGACCAAAACTTGAGCTAACAAGGAAAAACCTAAACGCTCGCCTAGCACGACGTTGAAGCTCCGTCGAATCTTGTTATAGGAAATGTAAGGCATTTTAGGGTGTTATATCTCTGTTAGGATTTAGGTCATGTTTTGAATTATCTATATCGTACTACGAGTACTATACTATGTAAAGTTACATTTGGGTTGGCTATATAATGTTATCTATATGTAACTGCATTTTATATTTGAAGCTGCTGATATGTGGTTTTTGGGAATTTATAATTTATTGCCGATCAAAAACGATGAACCGGTTTTGTAAACGAGATAGTTTTTTTTTTAAGTTTTGTTATTTAAAAAATAATACGCTGTTTAGGGAAAATAATCTGCTCTGCAATATTGTGCTTACTGTCGGTCATTGAAAAATATTTGATGATTTAATATCTATCCTGTTCGATAAACTACGTTCAATTAATAATGAGTAATTGTAAATGCTACATGAAACCTAAGATTACCTACATTCTAAATAGGTACATCCAAACAAACATTTTTGTTGTTTACGTCGTTTTATTTTCATATTCAGAAATAACACGCTCAAAATTCCTTAAATTATGTCTCCCAGATCTGCATGTGGCATTACAAAGAAACAAAGCTAAGTCTAAATAGCCGGCTCAACTCAGGAAACGTGTTTAAAATTTAAGCGGGTTCATAAGTCCCGGCATTTCCTCATACAGCGCAGTGAAATGTTTCTAAGTCTGAACGCGAGCATCACAATTCATCGTGTATGCAGAACGACGAGAGATAACCCGTGAGGCTGCAGCAAATGCATCGTTGTTATGAACGTAGTAGGACATAAATAATTCCAGCTGCAGATACGTGGCTTAACTACTCGTAATTACAATTATTTTGGTATTTAATTATGGTATATAATTTTTTTATGACAAAGGTGGAAAACGAGCAGACGGATTGCCTGATGGTAAGCAATTACAGTCACCCATGGGCTCGCCATCGGGGGTTGGAGCTCTGGGAACCTTACTCACATCAGGAACACAACACTACATACCTGAAAGGTAGCAGTGATATTATGGCTGTGGTCTGTAAGGAGGAGGTACTTCCCCAGTTAGGCTTCTCCAGACTCAAGTGTGATACTTCGCTGTGCCTCATTATTGGACGTAGTTTAAGGACATACCCGGGTATGTCCAAAAATTAATATTAAAAGCAATTCTTTATTGTGCATACCTATCATACCTACATGAAATTCTGAGACTCAATACTCAAGGCCCAGGGGAGTCATAAGTGCGTTGCCGGCCTTTAAGGGGGGTTGGAGCTCTGGGAACCTTACTCACCATCAGAAATATAACACAACATGCCTGGAAGGTAGCAGTGTTATTAGTTATGGTTGTGGTTTTTTGTAAGGAGGAGGTACTTCCCCAATTAGGCTTCTCCAGATTCAAGCGTGATGGTACTTCGCTGTGCCTTACCTCTCATTGTATGGACGTAGTTCAAGGAACATTAAGGTTTTGATAACGCTGTCAAAAATAGTGTAACGTTATTATTATTTTACGTGCTTCAATATTGTATTATAACTTTTTTTAATACTGTTGCTACATGGTATGATAAATATACATTTAGAATAGATAATTTAATTGTAAACAAAAACATAAGTAGGAGCCGTAGCCAAGAAGACAATATATTATAGAAAATCAAAGTAAATAATATACAAAACAGATCAACTGACTGCGTTCAAGCCGACATTACTGTACATTTTACCGTTTACACTTTATAATAATTAACTGTGTAAACCGCAGTGATGATACAGGTCAGAGCATTTTTATTTTCTGGCTCAAAATAAAGATATCTACTGCTAGACATAAACCTTCCCTGAAGGCCGCCAACATGCCTCCAGCAGGTTCTTGTTCACTTGACCAAGTGGTCAGACAGCTCCAGAGGTCTACCCACATGTCATGGTCAGCAATCAAACAGTTTGGGCGTAATATGGGCGATAATTATATAAATTAAATAAATAATAAATAAATATTTCGGGACAATCTTACATAAATCGACCTAGTCCTACGGTAAGGCTTGTGTTGTAGGTACTAGAAGACGATATATATGTATTTGTATATGTATATATATATTTATATGTATCTATCTATTATATATGTAGGCAATCGGGCCGCAGATGAAGCAAATGTACACGTAGTGCTTTATATACAGTTTATTTACAAATATATACACACTTAACACACAATTAGATAGATATTTACACATTTGTTTCATATAATACTCCACGAAAACATTAACAACAGCGGGAGCAAAATATGAACTTTTCTTTTTCTTAAAAAAAAAGACGCGCGCTAAGCGCGGCATGCGTTGCGGCCAGTGCGCGCACCAACGAGGTTGGTGCCATTTCCACCGCTTACATTCCCCACCCTAGTGCTGGCACAGCACTCAAAACTAATACGATTCGCAGTACGCATGTTGTGGGACTCCCTAACGTACCCGACTTGTCTTCGCGTCAACCACGCGCACTCGATCATCTGCTCTTAGGAATATTGACATACCTACTCGTACCTTCAAACACATGTTAAGGTATGTCCCATGACCAGGTCAGCAAATTGCTGCAGAGATCTCGTTCCATGTTTGCCGTGGTACCAACTCGGCAGGTAACCTCTGACCTTACCGCAAACAAGGTAAGGCGATATGCCGAGAAGGAAATCGTTAGGCGTCAGAGCCACATCACCTCCTGGTTCCACTGACACGTAAGATAAATATACAGACTTTAATCTACAATATTTTATTTCAAAATTACCTTGATGCTGCGTACCAATAGTTCCCGTGCCCTACCCCGATGGGGACTGGTGGGTGGAATAAATATTCATTTGATTCCTTCGTTCGCAGCTTCGAAGGCAATTCTACTTGCCAACTATCGTTAACAAGAGTCGCAGTTTGTTCAAGCTTTCGTTGGGCGGACAAGTACTTTCTGCTTTGCAGTGGCTTACCTGTTACACCAATCTCGTGTAGCTCGTGGAGGTCACGTGTTTCGTCACTAGGTGCAGCGGACAAGAGGAGTGCCGAGTGCGTCGTGGTTGAGCTTGCCACGTCATGTGGATCGCGCACAACTCCGTGCACGGACCAACCAAGTGGTGTTCGGGTAGCCAATGGCTCGTACAGCTTACCACTACATACTTCTAGCGGAATAATCAAATGTACATTATCCTGTCCTATTAACATTTCAGGTTTCAAATCAACATTTTGTAACAATTTATCTTTTATCGCTTTAAGGTGAGAATATTTTTCGAAATTGATTTGAGATACATTTTGTTCCGGCAAATCCAGATCTGTGACACTACGAACCTTAACACTAAACATTTCATTATCTACATTTGATATATATACACTATACACTGTAGTATCACGCACTAGTTCGTCACCTTTCCAAGCACCACGCACTTGCATAGCTTGAGGGCGGCCCCGCAGGCCGGCGCGGTCAGCAAGCGCGCGGGTAACCATCGTCACCGACGACCCGTCGTCGATAAGCGCGTTGACAACAAAAACGCCATTTGCTGCGTGAACTTTACTGGGCACTACTTTCAGATACACTTTAGTGTCCGTCGTCTTCAGATGGTTAACTAATTCTGCAACAGGTGAAGGCTCCGACGTTGACGTTTCGTTTGGCTCCGATGTTGACTCCGTGCTCAGCCTGTTATCGCTAGTGTCACCAGTATATAAAATAGTGTCAGCATTACCAAATTGTAGCTCCAACCTCGCGATTAGCTTGTCGGGTGAGGAAGCGCTTATTAAAAGAGCTGACACAGCATCTTTTGCAGCACCACGTGGACTCTTCCTCAGCCGCCACATGTTTTCAGCCGGGCTGAAACCGCAGACTTCTGTCGACTCGGTGTACGCCGTTTTAAACTGTAGCCACTCCATCGCATCTCCGGAGAAAACAGGCAAGTCTCGTGAAGTACTGATTCGGCTAAGCAGGCAATCATTCGGTTTATTACTAGCGGAGGGGGCTGCTAACTCTTTGATAGCGCTCGCTAGTATCGCTATAGAGTCGGTAGTGACTACCGCAGACCGTTGGACATTTGGTTCTGGTACATTACCTTCAGAGGCGGCGGCTGAGTTACTATCTGCGCTCGCGGACGACTCGTGGGTACCGGCAGGAGTACCGGCGACAAACGCCGGCTGGTGCAGCTCGACCGAGGTTTGTTCATCAATGTGGTCTTGCTGCGCCTCATTAAGGTCCTGCTGCGGCTGCAGGTCGTGTTTGTCGAGCCAATCGTTGACATCACTAATAGAGCACGCCCGTGACCGTCGCCGACTTTTATTTTCATCGTCTAAATCGGCTAAGTCTGCCTGTAGTTGTCTTTCAATAAGTTCCAACTTTATTGCGGCTTTTTGTCGTTCGGCCTCTAGTTCAAGCCGCCTGCGCCTGCTCTGTATGGAGGATGATACAGAAACAGACTTACATTTGCTTGGAACTAGCGACGGCTGTTTGTTTTCGCGTTCCAGGTGAAAAGTACTATCTAATTGCGGTACCTGAAGTTCTCTTTGCGCTGCACTACGCGTTTTCATCATTGCAGCTGGTGGCGTTCTCTGCATAATGATCCGGTTCGAAGATGACCACTTTTGTAGGCAATCGGGCCGCAGATGAAGCAAATGTACACGTAGTGCTTTATATACAGTTTATTTACAAATATATACACACTTAACACACAATTAGATAGATATTTACACATTTGTTTCATATAATACTCCACGAAAACATTAACAACAGCGGGAGCAAAATATGAACTTTTTTTTTTCTTAAAAAAAAGACGCGCGCTAAGCGCGGCATGCGTTGCGGCCAGTGCGCGCACCAACGAGGTTGGTGCCATTTCCACCGCTTACAATATATATATAATATATAGATACATACATAAAAACTTAAATACACAGAAAACACCCATGACTCAGCAACAAATATCTGTGCTCATCACACATATAAATGCCCTGACTGGGATTTGAATCCAGGACCATCGGCTTCATAGGCAAGGTCACTACCCACTAGGGCAGACCGGTCGTCAAAATATATACTGTCCGTGTAAGAGGTTGGGACGTATTATATCACCGTGACAATGGCATTGTTCGTCTTACCCCCACCGAGCGAAGTAAGCCGTGACTAAAGCACTAGCTGAGACCCAACTTCTGAGAGATTTCTAGACACAAACGGAATAGGTACAGCCAAGCCGCAGTTTGAGTCGCTCGCTTGAATGTTAAAATAAACACACAACTAGAGGAATTGTTGCTACGGAAGCAATTTAAAAGTCTCCGCTTATTACACTCGTGTTCTTTGAGCTTTGAAAGCAGAATTCTACATTAAAATACATCAGGAAAATGTTTATAAATAGAGACAAACATAACTTTGTAAATTTGCAGTGAGATTGAATCGTTATTTAAATGATGATAAAACAAGTAAGGTAAATTGTAACCTTTTGACCATGTTAGTTTATTTGTTATATAAAAGACTATTTGAATCCCGTAATAAGTCGTTCGGTCGTTTAAGGACCCGGGTATGTCCTTAAACTACGTCCAACAATGAGAGGTAGGGCACAGCGATGAACATCACGCTTGAATCTGGAGCAGCCCAACTGGGGAAGTACCTCCTCCTTACAGAAGACCACAGCCATAATAGCACTGCTACCTTTCAGGTATGTAGTGTTATGTTCCTGATGGTGAGTAAGGTTCTCAGAGCTCCAACCCCCCTTAAAGGTCGGCAACGCGCTTGTGACTCCCCTGGTGTTGCGGGTGCCCATGGGCGACGGTAATTGCTTACCATCAGGCAATCCGTCTGCTCGTTTGCCACCTTATGTCATAAAAAAAATAAAAAAAATTAGATAAGCAACTCTACACTAATCCAAACATTAAGCTCATAATTCAGTGACTAAATCACTATTTTTCAGATATCAATAACTTATACTAGGAAATGTGATAAACGCTATATGTTTTATAATATAAGTCTGCTATTGAGAACATAGCATGAGATTTTATTTATTTAAAAAAAGGCGAAATGCTTCCTACAAAAGGTAAATTTAGTGCCCTTACGGTTCTACCTAACGCACGAGGCTCGTATTGGCCGGGGCACCAACTAAATTTCAATTGAAATTTCTCACGCAAAATATAATATAAAAACTATATCACAATGTGCATCAAGGGAGGTATGGCCAAAATTGCTGACTTATATTTTTTTCTACCTTTCTCGGCCCACGAGAGGTTAGGATTAAAATGTTAAGTTATTTCCATTATAAAATAAGCATTATAAATACATTAGACACAAGCATCATATCTAGTAAACCTCGTACCGATCTGCAGTTTTGTAACCGCATGCAGCTCATGAATATTCACGGATACGAGTGTATGCAGAGACAGAAAACTTCTTCCCTCCATTACTGACCCAATTTGATATACTCTTGTGCTTGTGTATTTAAAGCTAGTTACTGTAATAGTTTTCAAACAACCACGAAAGCGGATTTTTTCTTACTTATACTACTAACTATGGTTTTATGATTAATAGACTTTACGACCTCCTACAGTACCTCCACCTATTATTTAATCTGCCCGTACATTAAATGATGCAAATACAAAATAAATGATTTCGATGTTACATTCTCATAGTGAACTCCTAAATGTCTTAGTACCTATCCCAACTTATGTAATTTTTCCAAAAACTTGGTCGTCAAAAACCCATATAATTATCATTCAGGCTCACGACATTTCATAAACACCGGTGAATTTATTTGACGGGTATGTAGGGTAGCTACTAAATCTCATTTCACTACGCAATAATGATATCAGAACCTACGGACACCTTAATTTACCAATTGATGATACATAACATAACACTAGAACCAACCAATAAATCAATGCACAATTTAACAACACGTACAAATCTTTGGTTTTATTCAAACCTTTCACGAAATACCTTAATTTCCCGTATTACTATCTGTATTATATTCTTTTAAGATTCATAACTTCTATACTCGTACTAACATTCACCATACGAGATGAGACTTGAAGATGAATGTGCAGAAATGACGTGGAAGATGCCGCAATCGAGAAATGGAATTCATGAGATAGATGATATTATTGGAATGGGAAGGTTGGAACGCTGAATTCTTTACACCGCTAACAATATTGGATGTAAAATTATAGGTTTTATATCCCATGCATAGGAACACTGAACAGAAAACCTATGTTCTTACTCGAATGCCGTAAGTTTGAATGCGGTACTAATTCTGATGCTATTTTGAGCCTTAAATGTCGACAATTAGAGCTGATAGTTCATTATCATTTCAGACGTAAGACATCTACTACTGGACAGCATATGCCTTCCCCAAATATGACTTGTTGATACTTGTTGATACAAATCATATTTTGGGCAGGTCTTAGGTGAGGCGAGGGCGTTTCGATAGACAGGCAAGTTGGCGACCGCAGTAGCTGTTCATTTGGTTTCGACAGGCCCTGCTACCCATCCGTCGGTTTTTCCCTTTATCGCATATTACTACACTCGCGAGCGGAGTTCCTAGTAATTAAGTATAAAATAAAAATTCACTATTTCTGAAATCATTTATAACGTAAAATGTGTTTCAGAGCATATTCTCGTC
This sequence comes from Grapholita molesta, assembly GCA_022674325.2. Classification (NCBI taxonomy): domain Eukaryota; kingdom Metazoa; phylum Arthropoda; class Insecta; order Lepidoptera; family Tortricidae; genus Grapholita; species Grapholita molesta. Next base: position 3,902,983 of record CP053127.2, read on the forward strand.
GTATCTCTGAGACTTCTTTCAACTTTGGGTCTTTAAAATCTTCTAGACGAAAGTAGAATTTTGACAAAGTACCGAATTATTCGATTAAGTTTGGACAAGTTTCTTTACTGACTCTATTTTACAGCTTGCATTATGAGGACTCGATTTTGTAGAGACATTGAAGGACAAAGACATTCTGGTTTTATTTTCTCATGGTTCCCATCTTTTGCATTTGTGCCGGTCACTAATAAAATTTCAGAAAACGGACGATAGCTTAAATCAAAATTCAATATTAAATTTCAATCTGTCGATGAGTACTATGCCCATAATAGCAAGCGACATCTATACCGGGTGAACAATCCAAATGGGTCAGTATGGAGAAGTCGGAAACTATGAGAGATAGCGAGATCTGTTCTTAGGAACCATGGCTTCGATTTCAGATTTTATAATAATGGCATTCAAACTTTTCTTGTAAATAATGTTAGGTGTAAATCTGAAGAATTTTTCGTTGTTGTTGATGATACGAAACATAAATTCATGAGCCATTCATACATTTTTCATCATCATCAGCCGAATAAAGAATATTGATAGGTTTGATCCCGGTTATTTATGTGAGCGATAAAAAAAAAGTTTGAATATTATTATTATTAAATCTAAAATCGACGTCATGGTTCCTAAGAACAGATCTCGCTATCTCCCATAGTTTCCAACTTCACCATACTGATCCATTTGGATTGAACACCCGGTATATATATATACATGCCTTTATATGTACGGCGAGAAACATTAAGAAAGAAAGATAAAGCTTTTTTCGGGAAATGGCAATTTGGCGCCCTTTTCTGACCCATTGCGCAATAACAATTTGCTTTTGTAGCTGTCTCAAGAAGTGGTATTGTGTTGAACGAGACAAGGACTTTTGATGACTACTTTTTAAAGGCTTAGAGGAAATTTCACCTAATATAATGTAATATTACTTAGCTATACTATTTGATTTAAATTCAGGTAAATTTTATTCAGATTTACTGAAAGTATTTTATATTTATTATATACTTTTTTATTTTTTCGTATACATTGCTATGACACTTTATTTATTACTAGATGATGCCCGCGACTTTGCCCGCATGGTTAGAGGATAATGTAACATATCGAATCTTCCCGTGGGAATGACATGTTTTCCCGCTGGAAAAAGTAGCATATCTCACTCTCCATCCCCACTACCTCCACTTAAAAAATCACGTCAATTCGTCACTCCGGTTTGCCGTGAAAAACGGACAAACAAACAGATAATTTCGCATTAACAATATTAATATGCATATATTAATTTTGTGTCTAATATTAATTTTATATATGATTGTGTCTTAATTAATTGCTACAAAGTGATGTTCTAATTAAGTTCTGAAACGCTCTTCGTTCTCCTTACACAATCCTTCTGCGAGTGAATTTAATAGCAGTACCTACTGAGTTTCTCGCTGTCCGACCCGTATCACGGGGATTCTCTTCTCGACCTGTCTTATCTTGTCGCGTCTCGGAATAAACCCGGAACTGATTTTCACAGATACCTAATGGTGGACATGGGAGAGATTGCAATAATACGTAGTAGGTACTTGTCTTCCTCATTCCCGATTATTTTTCCTGATTTTATATTTATATATTTTGGTACTTACCTATACAGCAGGAAAATGTTAAATAACAGAAACACACGGTTTGGTAGGTTCCTTTTTTATTTTGAGGTACGGAATCCAAAAAAATCTGTTGTTCAATTCAGAAGTACAGTAGATATTTACGTTAAATTATGGTAGCGTATTTTATAATAATAAAACAATTGACTTGCGTTTTATTTATAATTTTTAGCAAGTTCTTATTTCTTTTATTATATTATATTAGACGATTGTTTTGGCATCTAACCAAACTGTTACTACCATCAGCAAAGGGTTTGATTTTTGACATTATAGTTTTAGGAAAGTATTTCATAAATAATAGTCGACCCATCTTACATCCTTTGGGTAAGCTCATGGTAGTACACTACTATACTGTATACTATACTACGCTACTTTACTGAAAAAAGTGGTTTGTTTGTATACTAATTTGTGTTTAATTTTCTGATTTCTATAAATTTGGAGTTGCTGGTTTTATATCCTCACCTTTACCTGTATATTAGCCGTATGCAAGCTATATAGGCTGGCTTATTTGATGTCATCATTCGATCGATCAGTATGGGGAATTCTGAAACTATAAGACATACAAAGATTTGTTTTAGGAACCATGTTATCGGTTTTAAGAGCAAGAAAAACATGCATATATAGCTTAAATAAAACTTGTATTCTGTTCGAGAATCAAATCAGGTTGTTTTGCAAAACAATACTTTTAATTATTTACATTTGGATATGGTTTGTGTAGGTCATAAGGCAGTAAATGTTACCATAAAACATGATATCTAAAAAGAATAAAGTAAATTGTAATTCAGTATCTTATTGTAATTTTATTTTTTACAACTGCATGGGGTTGATTGCCAAACTAAATATAAGTTTTATTTTTAAAATCCATTATGCAGTTTTTCGTCCCTAAAATCGAATACATGGTTATTAAGAGCAGATTTTTATAGTTCATATAGTTTCAAATTTTCCCGTACTGACCGACCTTAATTGGCCATCGTGTATAATGGATTCCTCGTAACTTTATTAGTTACATATGATGTTTTATCCAGGCGACATAATTGTATTGCTGTAGGTACTGCAATTGTACATTGTTGCCCAGGTATAGAAAATGTTGCTTTCATATATTTTTTTAAAGAATTACTAATGTCAAAAATAATCAACCAATAGCAGATTAGAAAGAAAAAAAGGCCGCAAAAAAACTACACTTTACTTTGCAAATCTACACTGTTGGCCTGTTTTTGAATAGTGCTACTAAGAGCAACTTTCTATTCTCATTTCAATCCATCTTTGGCCATATTTCAGAGCAGTAGCGTGAAAATTCTATTTTCAGCCAGAACTGGAATGAAACCTTTACATTACCTTTACTTATTCTCAGTTATACTTACATCAGACATCGTTCGGCAACGTTGTCTGCTCCACAAGCGATTAATTATCTTGACATCTCGTCTCCACTCTGATTGATTACAACTGAATCTTGTTTGTGACTTGACTGATGTTGGTAATTTCGGTCTGGTTTACTCATCCTATTATCGATAATTTAGAGGTTTTTTGAACCGATATCGAGACTTCATTAAGGTCGCCGTAAGGCGCTCGATGCAGGTCGCATCCAACCGGTACATGAGGTCCAAGGGGATGGCCTATGTTAAGCAGTGGACGTCTTATGGCTGAGATGATGATGATAAGTATCGAGATTTGAAATAAAACTACCATCGTACTTTTTTAATATTTGATTTTGTTGTTTTACAATCACAAAATGGTACTTTTTATTATTTGGGGGCCTTTTGATGTTCTTTTCTTAAATATATATCAGTGGAATAAAAGCCATAATATTAATACCTAATAATACATTGAAGTCATGATAATAAACGTACGAAAGTGAGCTTATTAATGAGAAAGTTATACCGAGTAAATACGTAGTCCTAGCGAGCTTTGGTATTAATTTGTAAACCAATCCCGTGGACCAAGTTGTAAACAAAAAGTAATCAACAAATTTTCAGCCAACACTGAACATCACTTTATCTTTAGGTATTTGATGCATAAACGACCAACGAACGTGGAAGCAAACACGTCTCAACGCATCTACGACCAGGGCACCGGTAAGGGTTGTTTCACACGGACCACAACCACACCACGTCGCAGCGTCAAAATGTGGTCACGCAGTGGTTACGTGTGAATTGTGTAGTTGCTGGCCGTTGCCACAGACGTGGTCGATAATGACTGCAAAATGTGAATTGTACTATTTATTTCTAATACAAAATTTGCACCTGACCACGTGGTCGCGCTTGTCGCGTGGTCGTGGTTGTCGCGTGGTTGTGGTTCGTGTGAAATGACCCTAATTCAGAAGTTAACAACACGGGTTTTTTCTTCGGATCTGTGCACGAAATCTCCACTTTTACATATAATGACTTTTATATAATAATAACAATTAAGTATAAAAATGTAATATATAAAATAAAAACCCTAAGAACTTAACTTATTTCAAAAAAAAATAATATATTTTTATTTAAGTAGGTTTTATGCTTTAACGATATCTATTTTCAACTTTCTCATAGACATTTGTCGGGCGTGGTAGTTACAACCATGGTTCAGACCGCACCTTTTGGGTTTGACTCCACAGGCACTTCTGGGACGTTAATTCATCTTAAAATGAACTAGGGGCAAGTGTTGTACCTGTGGATAGTTGTACCTTTGGACACTGTCAGTTTAATGAGAACAAAAGAACATAGACAATGATCGTGTAGGTATTTATTGACATCAATATCGAAAAGTTGAAGCTTATAAGCTCATAAACTGATAAACGAATAAATCCAATATAAAATTTATTTTTAATGTATTGTGTAACTATGAGATGAAAAATTAATAGAATACATTTTACCATTTTTAATACAAATACATTCAGCATAATTTTTATTTTCATGCGAAAAACAAATATAACGACCTCACCTGTATCCGATACCGAAAATTAATTTACTCTCTAGCGGACTTTGTGTTAAATATCGGTCCAGTATTATTTCATAGCAAAAATATCCATGCGCAGGATATATCCTAAATAAATAATTAATTTTACAGAACATCCTAAACCCAAATTGGGAACTATATCAGAATGCCTAAAGTTTTTTGACCTAAAAAATTGCTCATTGCTTAATATTGTTGGTCATAATGACCAGTTGACCTAACACCCGTATGTCCTAATTTTGGTTGCTCTATTCGACAATGGCCGATTTCGTTTTGGCCTAATATGTTTTTCCTTAATGGCACTTTCCAGGCTGGTAACTTACCCTAATGTGATGTAGCATATTACGGAATTATATATGACCTATACCTTCTTATGCCCTAATTTTGATACATTTTGGTAATAATTGCCCTAATTATTTAAAGTTAGCGATTTCGACGGAGCCTCGTTGCGGGGCTCCTGTTCTATTCCGTTTGGCCTTCGGTCGTTTCAAAATATCTAACGAATTCTACCTACCTCATCATTTGTCTAGTTTGGTTTAGTTTGGTAGGTTAAGGGTATCTTATTATAGGCCAAACTCTATTAGGGATTTCAAGGAATATGGTAAAAAGGTAAAAACCATTAGGGATATTCACAGTTATGATAAAAATGCTTAGGAAAAATGCCTTTTAGGCAAAACAACACGTTATGGAAAATTTATCGTTATGCCAAGTGACTGTTATACCAAGTGATCATTAGCTCATAGCAGTTAGGCCAAGTGATTTTAGGGCAAACATTGTTAAGCAATCCGAAGGACACCCCTTAAATTGAGTCTCGCGGTAATCACAAGAACGCTTGTGTTGTGGGTACTCATCCAACAGTATAATATAATATTCAAATAATTAAATACACAAAACATCAATCATTATAATTCAAGAACAATCAGCAGCCAAATATCAGTAACAGATCACCCACAAAACTGGCCTTACTAGGATTTGAACCACGGATCATCAGCTTCATAGACAAGGTCACTACGCCCCCAGACCTACTAAAATAGATATAAAACGGGTCACTAACGTATTATAAAGTCGAATAACGTATAACTCGAGAGTTCTCGATGAGCCGCCGCCAGCGACGGTGCGGCACGGAGCTCATGAATATGGTTCACGAATTGGACCGAAACATATGTCGAGCGTTTTTCGACCTTTAAATACGTGAGTGACCCGTTTTATATGTATTTTAGTATGTCTGAGTCTCACGGGAGTTTTTTATTAAAAGCCCCCAGACCTGTTCAACTTGACCTATAAACGATGCAATATCCGTCGCCTAATGCACATTGGTACCAACAGATATTCCCCACACGTGACGTGTGATTCCGAGGGATACTACACAGTGCATTGTCTCGTATATACGCTCAGCCCTCGAGTTCTAGGCCTGAAGATAACACAATCTCGGCACGATTGTGGCTGAACAGCTAATTTACCTGGACAGCAATGTACTCCACATGTGACGCACGGCCCATACTGGACAACAGTACACAGTACACTTCTGTTTTTTTTTTAGTAAATGCGTAATACGTATCTATATTTAATAGTTGTAAGTCATATATGTAGGAGCGCAGTATCCTAGGGGTCCGCAGAATCGATCGTATTAGAAATACAGAACTGCGCTCCAGGACAGGCATCTCGGATTTCGGCGTCAAGGCTGCCATGCTCAAGTGGAACTGGGCTGGACACGTCTGCCGCATGTACCCGGACCGATGGGCTAAATTAACCACTGACTGGACCGCACAAGTCGGCCGGGGCAGAGGCAGACCTAAAAGGAGATGGCGGGATGACCTGGATGATTTCTGTCGCGATTGGCGGGAGCATGCACTAGACCGCGACGAGTGGTTAAAGCAAGGGAAGGCCTTTGCCCAGCAATGGGACACAACATAGGCTACGTAAAAAAAAAAGTCAGATATGTATACTTAGTGTATAATATACAGTGTAACTATAAGTAATTTACCTTAAACAGCTCATCGTTACTGGCAAGGTTGATGGCAAACAACCAATGGGGCGCAGTCCAACAAGATGGACAGACGATATTCGTTCTACCCTAGACACCCAACTGCTCGTCGCACTAAACGATGCAAAGAACAGTAACAGATGACGGGAAACCGTCAGAAGAAAGTTTATTCCACTGGGACTTCAAGACCCTCAGCAATCAGGATGAAAATGAAAAAATGAATTAAAATAAGTATTTGCACTAGATTAAAATAGCCCCCGTGGTACGATAGATGCTGGCATTTCTCAGAGGCATTGCTATACAACGGGGAAACAACGTATTGACGTTGTGCGAGGAAGTTTCTAGTTAGATCACAATAAATTAAAATCCACTAGCCTCTTCGAAATCTCCTTAAAAGGAGTGGCCGCTAGGACCCGAAAGTCCATTAGACGTGTACTGGACCTGTAAACTTAGTCTCAGAAATTAAGGTACTTCGGTGGCAATATTGACCACATATGTGACGCATGACCTATTCTGTAACAGTACTCAGTACACTTGTGTATTCGCTCATCATCATCATCATCATCATATCAGCCCTTTATCGCCCACTGCTGAGCATAGGCCTCTCTTCTAGTACGCCACTTGTCCCGGTCCTGAGCCAATCTCATCCAGGAATGACCCGCAATCTTCCGAATGTCGTCGACCCAACGCAACGTGCCAACGGACGCCAGGGGCTTCTTTCATTCGAAAGCGGCCACCACTCCGTTAACATTCTAGTCCACCTGCCATCACTCTGCCTAGCAACATGCCCTGCCCAATTCCATTTGAGATTTGTAATGACGAAATGTATTCGCTCACTACTGGATTACTGGTCATATGGAGACAAATCTCAGAGCTGTTGTGCCTGCACTGCTAATATAGGTAATTCGGAAGCAATACACATGTATAACACGCGATTATTATACGAAACATCTTTTTTTTTTTACATTTATTAACGATTTTGACTTTGACTTACCGAATAATAAAAGTTTATACATTTAACGAACCAAAGTAATTTACCTGGTGTTCTTTTATGACAAAGGTGGCACGAGCAGACGGATTGCCTGATAGTAAGCAATTATCGTCGCCCATGAGCACCTGTAAAACCAGGGGAGACACAAGCACGTTTCCGGGCTTTAGGACAGGAGTACGCTCTTTTCTTGAAGGTATGAATGTCATATTCATGGTTTACTAGCTGTTCCCCGCGATGTTATCCGTAGTTTATTAGGGAAAAAACGCAGCCTACGTGTTAATCCAGAGTGTCGGCTCACTCCATACCAAATTTTATTCAATCGCTCCAGCCGTTCAGACGTGAAGAAGTAACAAACATACACACTCACACACTCACAAACTTTCGCTTTTATAGTATTAGTGTAGATATTGGATGAACTTGACCTGCTGTCTCGGTTCTGTGTGCTAGAACGGGCACTAATGAAGCTGCCATAGTAGATTGGCGTCCGACTGAGCCTACTTAGCGCGGGAATTGGCTGCTTCAAAGATATTGTTTAAACTCTAATAAAAGTTTCACCAACTGGCTGGGTGGAAGTTAATTCTTTTACTAAGCTTATGATTATGTAATAGTTATCATTTTAAAAGAAAACAAGGTTAGTGTTTACCTCGTCGTGTCTAAAATTGAGACCCAAGTTTGAAAAGATTCCAAAATTTAACCACGAGCATAGCTGGATCAAAATGAAGAATCTTGACCATTGGGAGGGGATTCGAGGCACGAGAGGAGAATAATATATTCTGCTACCAAGTAAAACACATTTTTTAATTCACTACCGCGACGATCTTATTATTTATTATAGTAAGCTCAATACGGCTTGTGTTATAGATTCGACATATTCTTTTTGGAATTTATTTGCAAATAAATTAGCTTAAAGCTCATATATTAGGTAAGCATTCGACAAAGCTTTATGAGAGTTATTAATCTATATCGGTTTACTGTTTTATTATATAAGAAGGGTTTTGTAATACTTATGTACTTCTCTGTAGGTATCATTCAGTGCAATACAGTGTTATCTGTTGAAACGGCATGAGAAGGTATGTAACTTAACTGATAAATTTTGATTGCTATACAAAAAATCTTAAATTAATAAAGAAATATTATCATCAACTAGTCCCAGCTAAAAGGCAATACTTTAAAACGATGAAAGCTTAAACAGATAGCGTCTCAGTTCAAGAAAGAAGACGGATTTCTTTGCAGTTAAATAATAGTTATTTTTATTTGTAGCTCAGAAAGGTTACGAAAATAAGTATTTTCTTTTCAAGTTACAGTTTTATCTTTGTTTGTTTTAGTCGGTTTGCTTTATAAATCGGTATCTACATTTAATATCATTTAATTTCCGGGGAAAATGGATGTCTTCATTTGCGGATAGTTCTTCTCTTTGCTTGCGTTTTAACTCCGACAACCATACTAATGTGACTCTCTACTTCGTAGACTAGAAATTGTGTTCCAAAAAAACAGTTAGCCAGGATATATATCGCTAAGTGATAGCGTTAGTTCTGTATAGGAAAATACAAAAAAATACGTCACAAAACTCATTGCACTCAAGCATACATTAATAAATATTACCTTCTTAACGACTTGTATATTCTTTATAATTATATGTTGTGTTAAGTATTTTATCCATATGAAATAAATAGTCCTTTGTCAATTTAATTTAGTCATCATCATAATCTTCAGCCATAAGACGTCCACTGCTGAACATAGCCCCCCTGGATCTCCATCCTTGGAAAGCGGCCTGCATCCAGCGACTCCGGCGACCTTTATAAGGTTGTATGTCGATCTTGTGGAACAACTAAATGCGGTTGGCGCAAAACCGTTCGTTGTGCGTCGCCGTAGGGGAGGCCTTTGTCGAACAGTGGACGTCCTTCAACTGATATAATGATGATCTCATCTAGAAGAGTTAATTAAATACTTTGAGCTCACTTATGCAACTTCCCGTGCCACTACTTTAAGACATTGAAAAGCAGCTGCTAGTTTACGTACCAGAATAGTTAGAGCTACTTCACCCCTCCCGTAGTTCAGTACACTGGGGCTTCGAGAGGGAATCGTGCTTACCCAAGGGTCTTAGTAAATTGGACTAGTTTTAGAGGCACTTTCAGGTTGAGGACACGGAGCGCGATCGTAAAAAGGCAATTTTGCATATTGAAGTGAACTGCATTTCATGGCTATCGCATATTGTTAGTTTTCCAATATATTACAGTTTATTGCAGGTAGAGATAGCTATTATGTCAACGATACATGCAATTATGCTATCGTTCAATGATGCATCTGGTATTCGTATAATTAAAACTGCTGCGACCAATGTTACTACTACTTAGTTACAAACGGTTAAATTCACGTGTAATATCGGACCAGGCGACATGTTTCGAGTAAGCTCTGGTACCCATTTTCAAGCCGAGCGAAACACCCTCAACGCGAGCGGTGTGTCCTGACTCGGCTTGAAAATTGGTACCAGAGCTTACACGAAATATGTCGTCTGGTATTCGTGATAAATCTTTACAAGTTCCATGAGCGATTAACCCTTAAATATTTTGGGACGAGTAAAATGAAGTCACGTTTCCCCGGCATGTCTTTAGAGTGGTAGATCATACAGCGTTCTCCAACCGGTATGCCAAGCGTGGCGATTATGGCATTGAACCGTTGCTCAGAGATGTTGCAATTGCTGTGGCGATCTAAGGAGGAGGCCTGTGTCTAGCAGTGTACGTTCGTGGCTAATAAGTAACTAAAGATTTTTCAAGTCGTAAAATATTCGCAGCAGAACCAAAGTAACTAATATAGCCCTCAGGATCGCTAAACTTACGTGGCTATGGGCGGGGCACATGCACGTAGAACCGATGGCCATTAAGGCGTATAGGTTCTCGAGTGGCGACTACGCACCGGAAGCCCCAGCATGGACAGATGCCCCACAAAGAGGACCGAAGACATGGTAAAGATCGCGGGATTCCATTGGATTCTGGTGGCGCAAAACCGGTCACTGTGGGTCGCTTTGAGGGGGTCCAATGTTCAGCAATGGACGTCTTTCGGCTGATATGATGATGATGATGATGATGATTCATACTTATTTAGAGGCTATGTCAAGGGTTATGCCTATCATCGAACCACGCCAGCAATATTAAAAACTTAAAAATAAAAACAAACTCCGTGTCCTTAATATACTTAGGATTCAAGGATAGGAGTATACAGGGTGTCTCATTTAGATCGGTCAGTATGGGGAAATCTGTAACTATAGGGTATACAACGATTTGTTCTTAGAAACGAGTATTATATAGGGTGTCTCATTCAGATTGGCCAGTATGGGGAAATCTGGAACTATAAGACATACAAAGATTTGTTCTTAGGAATCATGTCATCGATTTTGGGACGAGAAAAACTGGATACATAGCTTAAAAAAAAAAAGTTGTTAAAAATAAAATTAAAAGATATTGAATTACAATGCATTACATTCATTTGAGATATCATGTTTCATGGTAACTTTTGCTGCCTATAACCTACAAAATCTATATCCAGACGGAAATAATTAAGTTTTGTTTTCCAAAACAACCTGGTTCGATTCTCGAACAGAGTACAAGTTTTTTTTTTATTTTATGTATGCGGTTTTTCTTGTCCCTAAAATCGATGACAGGGTTCCTAAGAATAAATCTTTGTTTGTCTTATAGTTCCAGATTACCCCATACTACCGATCTGAATGAGACCACCCTGTATAATACTCCTATACGGTACCTAAGTACCAGTGTATCAGTATGCGAGAGTTTCACAAGAAATGCTTGACACTTTCTTTGGAGCTTTCTTTAAATATCGTGGAATTTATCTTCAGCGTTGAAACGTAGCTCGTATTTTCGTACATTTATCATGTAAAGCGGATTAACCACTCATAAACGAACTCCGTGGACCCCAGGGTTGCCACCTCATTTTTATGTAGATTGACTTGAGAAAGTTTTAATATCAATAGCTTAACTAAGTTTATAGTTATAGCTTCCACAATTTACTAATTTATACTACGGCTGACGAATAGCGAATAGAATGTGTTTGCTTTTAAAATAGACAGTTGATATATATTTTTTTATAGGTATGACAAAGGTCGCAAACGAACAGACGGATTGCCTGATGGTAAGCATATTACTGGCACCCGCAACACAAGGAGAGTCATTGATAGAAAGCTTTTTAAAGAAATGAATATATTAACTGTAGCTTGCCAATATATATATGAAAATATTATGTACGTTATTAAAAACCTTCAGTTGTTTACCAAAAATAGTGACATTCATACCTATAATACTAGAAATAAGAATAAGCTTGCTATCAGAAAGTGTCGTGTGCGTAAAGTGTATAAGTAAATCATTTTTTGGGCAATGTATTCATTTATATAATAAGTTACCTGATGATGCCTTAAAATTACCCTTCCCAGTACTTAAGAATTACTTAAAAAAGTCTTTGATGTCTAGGGGCTTATACAGAGTAGAGGATTATTTGACAGACAAACATGCATGGCCCAAACCAGGAACTAACTAAACCGCCTAGCAATTAATTCAACAATAGTATGTACTGCTAGACCATGTAAATGACACAGTTCAGGTAAGAAAGCATATTAAAGTATGTCTATTTTGTGTAGTCAAATTTGTTTATACATTATTATTTTTACTTTTATATTTTAGTAGTTTCAGTTATATCTTGTAATAAACTGTTTGATATGTTTTCTTATCGGACTACGCATAATTATGTAAGTACTTTAAGATTTGATGTATGTATTGAAAAAATAAGTCCCGCCGTAGTTTCTTGCCGGTATCTTCTCGGGTCAGAGGTGTAGGGTTCGAACCGGTGTAGTTTTTTCTTTGACGTTCATAAGTGCATGTAATGTGCCTAAATTGAAAAATAAAGATCTTTTATCTTTTGTAAGCGCGTTGCCGACCTATAAGGGGGGTTGGAGATCTAGGAATTTTACTCACCACCAGGAACACAACAGTTCATTCCAGAAAGGTAGCAGTACTGTGGTCTTCTGTTACTTCTCCAATTGAGCTGCTCCAGATTCAAGCGTGATGGTACTTCGCTGTACCTTACCTCTCATTGTTGGACGTACTTTAAGGGACATATCCGGGTTCACAAAAAAGCATGAGCCCTACCCTTAATAATTACTTTAAAAAATATGAAAAGTTTGAGGATAACGTATTTTTTGACAAACGTGCACGGCCCAAGACCAAAATTATAACTAAATCCTGTATTAATCTAAATATAGCCAATTTGCTATTAAACATTTTGTAAGTAAAAACGCATATCAGAGATTTTATACATTTCGGTTGAAGAAGTCACATTTGCAGTCACATTGAAATACATTTTAACTTGTTTTGCTTATTTAGCTTATGTTCTGTTTTTGGTTAGTTTTCTGATAGAACTACGCATAATTTGTAATGTATTACTGTTTAGACATCTTTCGGCTAATGGTGATAATAATGATGATTCGCAACAATAATGTACCTTAATTGAATAATAAAGATCTTAAAATAAACCTAGCTTTTAGTGGCATATGTTTATAGTCAAAAATATCGTTGTTAAAAATATTTCGGTGTATTATAGGCCAGTCAAAATCGACACAAAAAATAGCTAAATTCGCAAAGCATGATGTATCTCTGAATTTTTAGTATGTTATTAGGACCCATTAGGGCTATGTACACACGAGTTTGCAATTCACAAAAAGTTGTGGAAAAAAGAATATTCACAAAAAACCACGAAATTTTCAGGATTTTTTTAGATTAATCTCTATGTCTCCGAATCCATGCATTTTTTGTTCAAAGTTCCTATATACGTTTTAAAGAACATTATATTTGTGATAAATTAAAGCTAATTAGAGATCAATAGAGCTATTGGTCACGGAATGGCAACATTTTGAAAATAGGCCACTTTTAAAAAAATATGTAAATTTTAGTTATAGCCTTTTTGTGGGCTAAAATTGCATCGACACTACTGATCCAACTAGTACAACTTATGGGATACGATTTATAGGCAATTTGATAAGCTTTAAAATAAATGTAGACCGGACTCTGTAGGCTTCGTAGTTCTGTCATAATTTCAAAAAAACCCAAGCGAGGTAAAATCCGCATTTTACAAATATGTACCTATGGAACATTTCTTCATAAAGATTACTAGTTAAAGTTGTTATACTATACATGTATATTAAAGGAAAATAGCATTCGTTATTCCCTCGGGAGTTATGAATATTGAGTAACTGAGGAAGATATAATAACTTTAGTACAAAGTAATACGTAATATCAGACTAAAGGGGTTTCCTAGTTAGCAAATGTTAAGTATGTTTAAAACTTAGATACCTATAGGCCCAATTTTAGGATACGTAAAACTTATTTAACAAAAGAATAAAATGTAGAATAAAATAAAAACGACACATTTCTTTAGGTATCTGGATAAAAACGTATGTGAAAACTAATGTAAAATAATATACCTACCTCAAAACTATCGTCAGATCTCACGTTTTATATTATAAGTTTACAAGCAATATTCTATTAGTTTTTATTAACTATATAAAACGTGAGTTACCCGCTTCTATACATTGAATATAATATACCTACCTACCTCAGATACCTAATAGTACTATACCTATATAATAATAAAGTACTAAAACATTACAGAACAAGAATAATAAAGGTCTTTTTCAACAATTAGCCTTAGTATGTACATTTTAGATTCCGTTAAATTTCAATAGTGATTTTCACCGTGTGCAAGTGTTGTATCTTTCTGTACAACACGGACAGCATGCGCTTAGTGTACCCCGTATATTTTCGTGTCATTAGCATCGGCTTCGCAGACTTCTACCATGTGTTCGGAACACCATTGTTGCAATAAGAGTCAGGTATATTATTTCCGGTCGTTTTCATCGTCCTTGCTAACAGCGAGTACTTTAAACAGATAAAGTCCCAGTCAGCATTATACACTAGCAGGTTGTCCTTACTAGACTGCTCATCTGGACGGCGAGGTGGCATACTTCATGTACCACCCTCGCCAGCGCCACCAGTTCCAGTCTCTGCTCTGTTGTTATCGCGGACAGGACTAATATTTGAGCCAATAAGCATACATATCGGTGCTGATGATCGATCGCTACGCCGAGCAATGCTCATTGGCATCACCATCCCGTGTGAGGAGACCCTCGTGTAGGCAGAAAAGTCCAGCAAGTAACTAAACTGGGAAGTTGATACTGCGATCATTGTTTTGATAGTTGTTTCAGCGAACGATCTCATACCGAAGTTTCTCGACCGACATCTTGAGACTCACTTCAAGGTTGTGTAAAGGATCACGGCTTAGATTCAGAAATCGCTAACCGTTGGCACGGCGCGCTTGAAGTTTTAGATTTATGTTAATATAGGTATATTTTGATTAAAAAAAACTATCGAAACAAAAATACTAAAAAAATAAGGACTCCTCTCTTGCAAATGCAAGAGTTCCTAGAGAAACTTACCGGAATGCTGCCATTTCCATAATTCGAGAGGACTTCATGATCATGACCAACTTCAACTCTGACGACCCGCCAATTGGAGACCTATCTATTGAATAGAGCAACGAAAATTATGACCCACGACCCACGAGGTTTATTTTTTAAACTCACGTACTCGTCCACGATGGTTGATTTCCAGCACTCATGTTTTTAAGATACCATATCTTCGTATCTGACAGAGTAGGTATTTGACTCTACATATGTGTCTAATTTGATTGAGAAAGTAAGTACATATGATCACTTATGTCTATATAACAATACATTTAATTATCTATTTAATGATTTCAAGCCTTCTGTTTCATTGTAGGGTAGGCAACGCGCATGTTAATCATCTGGAGCTGCAGGCATCCATAGGCTACGGTAACTGCATACTATCAGGCGGATCGTATGGTTGTTTGCCACCGTCGTTGTATAAAAAAATACTAATGCAAAACACTAAAAATAGGAAAGTTCATGGAACATACCTAGACAAACGCGATTCCGTCTTAGGTTTTTCTGAAATATTGAGAGAACTACGAGGGTTACAGACCCCCTTTTACATTTAATTTAAAGTTCAATAAATTGCCTATAAATTCTAATAATAATTTTTTTCGTAGGTGTAAGAATTTCTACAAAATTTGGGTTCAAAAATGGTATAACACTTAAATTATCGACTTGGGCAAAAAGTTACCCATTTTCATAGGGTCATATTTCCGTAACCAATTGACGTATAGAGATCCAATTAGGCTTGTCTTATCACAAATTTAATGTTCTTCAAAACCCTTATAGGAGCTTTTGACAAGAAATGCATGGATTAGGAGACACACACCAGAATCTAAAAAAATCCCCAAATTTTTGCGGTTTTTTGTGTATAAAAAAAATTCCACAACTTTTTGCGAATTGCAAACTTGTGTATTTATAGTCTTAATCGGTCCAAACAACATACTAAAAAATCAGAGATACATCATGCTTTGTTAATTTATTGTCGATTTTTACTGGCCTAGTGATTTCTCAAAAAAATTGATGGAACCTGTTATTTATTAAATTCATCCCGAAACTATTCCCTATCTAGGCAAACGGCTGAAAAACACATGACAAACAAGTTAAATAATAAATGAATGCGCTGACAGCCCTCGCTCGTGAATCCGGAATGTTCTCGAACACGAGATCGGTCTCATACGTTATTCAACAACTATTTACTGTGACTCGAAAACAGATCTTTTTACCCTCTGACGTTTGCGAGTCGAGACTTCTTAACCAATCAGTGGCTACGTTCTTTAGTAATGCCGCTTCAATCTTTTCCATTGAGGGTTTTGTGGATGAATAATAATAAAGTGCAGTTTTTTTGTACTTAATCTTACGTCTTCTCACGAGCACTCGACACCCTTAGTGCTTGAAATCTAATGTTCTCCAAATCATGACGCACAAGTGAATGAATAAACATTAGTTTATCCGTAAAATTACTAAAGTAAGTAAAAATAAACCACCTGTCGCTATAAAAAATAAACATTTTCTACCTTCTAAATACCCAAGTGACTACTTAAACCCATATTTGGACTAATATTTCATATCACTATTATAACATTATGTTCTAAAATAAAACATGGTGCGATGCGGGCCGTTAGTAAAAACTTCTAGGCTCAAAGATCCTTTGAAGTTTAGCACGTTCGAGGTGTTTATATAATCGCGCGACTGCACATCCAAGAGTGAGGGAAGCGTTGGCACCTTCAAACAATTAAGAACCTGTTTGGCAAATGTTCAAACAGCATTTAGAGCTATACTAAACGTACGTGTATACACAGGCGTGTTTACTCACCGCCAAAGGGAGCCTTTTTAACTTAGCTCCTGCTTTCCAGAATGTATCCTTAGCAATTACGGACCATCTCGAGCTATTTGGGTTAAAATTAACTTCTGTGCCACTATTCAGGCCAAATCCGCAGCTAAAAAGCTTGGGGTCTTATAGGATGAAGCGGTACTTCACGCCACAACAGCTTCTATAACTTTACAAAGCTCAGGGTCGATCGTGTATGGAATACTGTTGCCACCTTTGGGACGTGTCTGCCAAGTATCAGCTGGCCGCTTTCGATTCAATAGAGAACCGAGATCGCAGATCGAGTGTAAGGTTAGAGTGCCTTTAGCACCGTCGAAGAGTTTCTAGTTTGTCTATGTTTTACATGATAGAATGATTTAATTCCGCTTTCTCCGATCCATCACCGGACGTCCAGGTGAGGAGAGCGGTTTCATCCTTACGAATTCTAAAAAAAAATACATTAAGCCGAATGATTAGTTTATGCCTAGTGACGTATTATATCATTTATGTCAATCAAAAATTATGCGTCCCGATACGTTCCAAGCCACGCATACATAACAATCAAAATATAATCCAATTTGTTCAGTAAATTATACACAAACACCAATATCAATTTGCTCCTTTCCGATTAAGCGGTGGCGAATAACAATATAGATTGTGGCTATTCAGATTAATAAGTAACCTACCTGATTCTATAGGACTTCTGAAATAAGTGGATTAACCAGCTAGAATGTATAATTTTAAAATACTTTCCGAGTGATTTGAATGTGCTATTAATATTAACTTAATTAGTTCATTATTCCAATTCATCAACTAGCTGCAATCCAATAACGAGATAATCTCGCAGATCTCATTAATAAACACAAACTCAAAGCCCAAAATCGATTGCTTAGATTAATCGCTAATGACAAATCTGATTTATTAAGCATTAGACATGCATGTTTGACGACCAATCTGGTTTAGTGGGTAGTGAAACTGGCCATGAAGCCGATAGTCCTGGGTTCGAATCCCAGTCAGGGCATTTATTTGGGTGATGAGCACATATATTTGTTCCTGAGTCATGGATGTTTTTTTTTTAAACAAGACTGACCAGCGCCAGCGTTTGACCTCAATTGCACCTGATGGTAAGTGTCGACGAGGTCGAGGGTGTAGCACGCTTGTTCCGTAACAGCCTATTCACTCTTGCCTTGAAGATACCTAAATTATATGTTTCCGGGAATACAAACGAAGGGTGTGAATTCCAATCCCTAGCAGTCCTCATTAGGAAGGTAGAAGCGAATCGCTTCGTGCAAATGAATGGAATATTCACAACGTAAGGATGAAACCGCTCCCCTCGCCTGGACGTCCGGTGGTGGAACGGAGATGGCGGAATTAAATCGTGCAATTCACTATTTCAGTATTTATATGTATATATCTATTATATATCGTCGTCTAGTACCCACAATACTAGCCTTACTGAGCTTACCATAGGACTAGGTCGATTTGTGTAAGGTTGTCCTGAAATATTTATTTATTTATTAGACATAATCGATTAGCGACCGACAAATAAATTAGGTAACTTAAAATAACTATGTACAAATATTTACAGATATGAGTAAGTTACGTACTAATTAGTTTTACGGAACTTGTGTAGGAAATATCATTTGACATTCACCAGTCGCTTTCCGGTGAAGGAAAATATCGTGAGGATAGGTTAGTTGCTAGTAGTAAACTACGCCTTAAAGTTGTAAGCAGTTTAACTAACTCAGTAACTGGTTAATATTATCTTATGGTAGCTAGCTACCATATTTGGTCAAAACAATTTTAAATATATTTTCTTATATTTTTTATTTCAATTACTTATCTCGAAACTAACCAAATCATATTCACCCATTATCATATACCTATTATCTCTAAAGTATTCGAATCCCTTATGTGCTCATCTTTAATGGAATATTTTAATTTGAACAAACTATTAAATAGACAGCAGTACACCCTATTTTCTTACAAACCAGATGTCTCATTGAGTAGAGTGACCAAATTGTAAGCAATTTTGTATTAACCATCTGAAAAATAATTATGCTTAACCTTCACCAATAAATTCTGAGTCATGATCATGACTTGGTCTCTTCCTCCGCCGTCTTTATACGCGTTGCCACAGAGCTAATTGGAAGCACCTTGATATAACAGGAAAAACAGATGCAGTAGCGTTATATTACAATAACAGG
The DNA here is from genome assembly GCA_022674325.2 of Grapholita molesta. Lineage (NCBI taxonomy): Eukaryota > Metazoa > Arthropoda > Insecta > Lepidoptera > Tortricidae > Grapholita > Grapholita molesta. The sequence continues at coordinate 3,922,074 of CP053127.2, forward strand.
GGCCACGGAGCTTGCTTCAACTGACGTCAGTTATTCTTGTTAATTAACAACTGCAGACTGCGAACAATGTTCAGAGAGGCGAACAAACTCACTCGAGTTCGAACAAGGATCACATCTTGTTATACTCTGTCTGTTTAGGTAGTTAATAAGGTAAACAATCTTGTCGTGTCTTTTTATTTAAAAACGCTTCAAAAAAATTAGAGACTTACGAAAACAAAATAATGTAAATGAACATTAAGTGATTCATAATTGTCACATATTTGTCATGATTTAATTTTCAAAACTGACTTTTAATAAAAAGATATGTCAATATTGTTTACCTTTTTTTAACTACCTAAACAGACAGGGTATAACAATCTGAATTTCGAGAATGCCATAAATTTTAATACATATTTGAATATAATAATTAAGTAGTGAGATTGGTTGGAGAAATCATTGATGCTGCCCTTCCAGTATAATCCATAGAATCAACCCCAAGAGCCAGCGGATTCAATCCCCGACAGTACCAATGAGTTTCTCGAAATATTTTTTCTGAAAAGAAAGTTATCAATTACAAATGAACTCCCTGGTCACCTCGGTGTCAATTTTAAGATTAAGATTAGATTAGATAATTAGTTACAATTTTACTAACCTATACAAATTTAATTACAATATTTAAGCCTTGAAAGCGGAGTGCAAAAGTCTCTAAGATAGACACAAATAACTTTCACATCAGATTTCATTTTGTATGCAAACAAAATTAACAGTTCAAAAGACTCATTTACCAGCGGGTCACCACGAACCCTCAACTCATTTTTTATGTAGATTGCGTTGAAGAAAGTTCTACAATATCAGTCTGCGACGCAAGCCCCGTCGTGCCCGTGGGATTGCCGCGGTATTAAATTCGGCTATTTTCTTCTGTTTGCCGCCATTGGAACACTTTACGGACTGCTTAAATGCCGCGAGGACATTTACGAGGGACGAGAGGCTCGGGAAATATGAAAACCGTTACGAATTAATCAGTAACGCTGATGGAGCACTCAAGCGATCAAACACTGATATTTTTACTGTTTGAATTCGTAAATCGAATAAGAGAAGACGCGGAGCAGTTTAATACCAACATTAAAAAGCTCTGCTAAAATAAAACTGTTTGTGTTAATTGGTAATTTTATTGCCTATCCTCTACCCGCCCAGAGATCAAATCTTGAAAGGCCAAATGAACCTATGGTTTATCATAATAAAAATTGGAAGTGGCATTTGTCTTAGTGATTTGGTGTATGTGAAAAATTTGTAATTATGAAAGTAAAATAAATTTACTACATTATAAATGGCATTCTATCTCCCATTGAATGCCATTTTGAACCTTTTGAATCTTTTCATAGATCTCCGGGCGGCTAGATGCTATGGTCTGACTTGCGAAGTTAAAAAGACCATAAAACATTTATAATGACTAAAGAGATTTATTGCATTTTAATAGACTTTTTAATAGAGTTTCTAAGTTTTATATAGAAATGTTGAGTAATTTTAGTCGTTAACATTCATTAAATAAGTTTTAGACGTTAAAATTTATGCTGTACCCAAAGTGTAACACAATTTACTCTTATGTTTTACAAAGGTTGTACATACAGCAAACAAAAACATCTCCCGTTTGCTAAAGAAAGTTATGTATAAAGATATGAAAATTTTCGCGAAACAATGTTCCTTCGCATTTTACATCGCCGAGTATGAGAGAATATATTCCTGAAGCCTGTTCAAGCATGCATAGAGCTGGCACGGGCATAGATTTACACACAAACAACCGACTTTATTATTTTATTATACAAATAGTCTAAAAATATGCGAACCATAGAAAACAGAGCTCGTTTAGATTTTAACGATAATCTTGTAGCATCCATATAAACAACGGAATTATGTGGCAGAACGTAATACCAGAGATATTTATGCATGTTTCATTTTAAACGAAGTGAAAAGGAGAAAAAACATTTTGAAAGCAAATTACAGGAAGCGAACGAAACTAAAACGCGGGACGGCTCGCTCTGGCTCGAACTATATACAATATTTGCATCCAAACGAGGGCGGCAATAAGATGGGAATGCTATATTTGCTGCGGAAGCAATACACATTATTCGCAACAATTATTTTCAATTCTATTAAAAAACTTTAAACACACAAACAACACATGTCAAAAAAATTTATGTAGTGGTACTGTCGTGGTCGGTAATGGTACACGCGGGTCGGCGTTTGATATTTAAATGTTGACGTAAGTTTCATATTAATTCTTTTCGCAAAGACATTTTTTTCTTCCAATAGAAAGACCTCGTGATTCTGAGCAGGAAGGATATCAAATTTCCAAAAAAATGCCCATTTTACTACTGGTTCCATTATTTTTGGTTGTTTAAGTTCCTGTCACGAACTGGCAGTCATGGTTTCTATCATGTCTGTTTAAAAAAATATAGTTGGTCGTTCTAAATATATGACAGTCAGCCAGTAAGTCAGTAATTGTCTACTTGCCACGAAGGTCAGATGCCCAGACAATGGTATATAAGGCTAATAGTTTTTTAATAGAAAAGCTGCTATACTCGTACTAAGATGAGGCCTGTATCCAGAAGTGGACATTCGTGGATGGTAAAGGAGATAGTAGTATAGGTATGTCCGTGTAGGTAATATTTTTTCCTTGAATAGATCTAGGTAATATTTAATACAGAAAACAAAGAACGAGACCGATTATATCACAATTTAACACATGCTAGTCTATCACTTTTATTGATATTAAAGATCGAGATTGCGTAAAGTTATGCGATATTACACGGCGTTACAACGACGAATTTGTGACGTCAGCTTATCGTGTAATGAAATTTTTATATCGCCGCGTTCGTAATAATTAGATAAAATCTAGCGAACAGCCCAGCCTGGACGGCCGCCAGACGTATCGCTTTTTATGCTCGCAAGAGTCGCTGTGGTGTACTCCGTTTTAATTTAGCCATTTTGGCACGTCCCTGCGGAACTGCGGATCATTTGTATCAGGAATAAGGATATGATCCGAGAGGCGACGACTTAATTAGTCTTCCCCTCAGGGAGTACTTCGTTTGCGTTATAATGAGTTGTCGAATGTACTTCTTCGTAAACATAAGTCAGCTTGTTTTGGAAAAAAAAATACTTTGTGGATACACGTTACATTATCACTAAATTCACCTTTTTTTGTATAATTATATTTGGACATTTTGTATTTTAACTTTTGTGAGACATTGTAATATTTTATAAATGATAAATACAGTTTTTTCTTCATGTTTATTTAGTCACTCGCGCGATATGGCAGCGTTAGTGCGTGACGGGTCAGCGACGCGAGCAGCGAACCGAACGGACACTCAGCACTCTTATATGCCGACTTTAAATTTGGAATCTGAAATAATAAACTTTGGTATGATATTTCCTTTGTTACCATAAACTGCGTTGTTGCAAATTAAAACGGAGATGACGGGATGCCTCGACATTCTCAAGTAGCAATTTTCTGTTAGAATACTTACGAAATATTATGAGCCACCTATCATGGTACTTGGGTCCACAAGATTATAATTATATTTTACGTAAACACATACCAACGCCCTCGGATATAGTGAAAATTGTTTAGGAACTGTGGTTGTCCAGGTTGGAATTAGGAATATTGAGATGACTTACTTATTTGTTTATATGATACCCTATCATATATATCTATTGACGCGTTCATATGTACAGAGAGTTCAAAGGTATAGAGCTTATACCTACATGCCTTAAATACCTTCACATCACTGACCTACCCTTACACCTAAATACAGACTATAGGAATACCTACAGACGAAAATATATTCTCACCATTTAATCGCCAGTCCACCTTGTTACCGTTGGAATTAGCTAATACACAATTTTCCAGAATTCCCTTTGATGTTATGATCAACATGTATTTGTTGGGATTTGTTTGTAGACGGGAATAAATTAATGCGATTACATTTTCCTTTACGTTGTTGATTTTGAGATTTAGGGTGATTGATTTAGATTATGACGACGATCCATTTTAATAAGTTAGTCCTATTATTTTCATAAGAGCGTATTTTCATGTTAACCAACATTATTTTCTGACACTTACAATAAGTATGTTTTTATTGTCTTATCCAATAACTTAACATAATAGTTACTTAGGACAGTTCTACAATATAGTATAGATATCCACACTGAAATATAGCTATTGATATCCACTGCTGAACATCTGCTGTATATGCCGCCCACACTTGGTAGGTGACGACTTAAGTATGTTACACCAATCTAAAGATACGCTTTTGCCCGTCCACTGTTACTGTTCGCAGTTTAAGGATCCCCAGTTGTTCTGAACTACTTGAAACTAATTTTTATTTTATAGACCATCATAAACTCGTACTTGTTGACTCGACTTGCGCCTCCAAAGCAGCTCAGCGTCACCTACCTGCAGGGGCATTTTATATAATCTTACAGTATCACTATTTCTTTTGTACAACGTTCGACTTTTTAATGAGTTTTTTTTTTATGACATAGGCGGCAAACGAGCAGATGGATTGCCTGGTGGTAAGCAATTACCATCGCCCATGGGCACCCGTAACACCAGGGGAGTCACAAGCGCGTTGCCGGCCTTTAAGAGGGGTTGGAGCTCTGGGAACCTTACTCACCATCAGGACACAACACTACATACCTGAAAGGTAGCAGTGCTATTATGGCTGTGGTCTTCTGTAAGGAGGAGGTACTTCCCCAGTTGGGCTGCCCCAGATTCAAGCGTGATGGTCATCGCTGTGCCCTACCTCTCATTGTTGGACGTAGTTTAAGGACATACCCGGGTCCAAAAGTTACGCAGTTACACTAGAAGAATTCGTTAAGAACTCGTCACCATCTTCCGAACTTTAGTCCCGCTATTTTTTTATTACAAATAATGTTTCCATCAGAATACGCACTAATATATTAGTAAAATCAATTTAGAACATAGGGCGTAGACAGTAGTAGTTTCCAACAACATGCTGTATAGAAAAATAAGTGATAATTATCAAATATTTATGCTCAACATAAGTTTAGAGGGTTTTCCTTTGTAAAATCGTCGAATAGGTTCTTTAGTTTCATCACTCAATTTAAAAACAAATGAAACGTCATTGAAGCGGGTGAAATTGTGATGTGGGTACGAATCTTTTACTTTACCTTTGTCTTTGCTAATCAAGGGGAGAAAACATATGTATTGAATGCTCCCTTATTTTTACCAATTAGTCTCGTAACAAGTCTACATAAAAATTGCTTTTTATCAAAATTTTCCGGTCAAATACGTGGACGTATCAAAGTTCCCGAGAGAGGCATCCCGTTCGTTGAATTATCCGACGAGTAATTCGCCGGCTTGATTGCAATAATTTGCCAGTGTTGTTAAAACCTCGCTACAGAAATGAAACATCCCCGCACCGGCTACAGTTTTTTTTAACGGAATATCATGTTACCTTGAAATAAATACTTTTATTGTGCTTTCAATAAAACATGTATCAATGGACGGAAGTGGCTTTCCATTAAACAGGTCATACGCTTGTTATTAAAAGGTTTTATTTAACTTGCAGTGCAAGTATGTTCGGATGGAACCTCGCAACTCAACGTTGAAGCAGATATCTTTGACCGGTTGGGCTGAAATTTTGCACAATTATGTAAGTTCGGTGACAACGCAATATCGTAGTACCATTGATCTGATCTGATGCTGGAGCCAGAAGCCAAGTTCTTAAAGACACATGATAAACCCGTATTATTTAGGCTCGTTAGAATCCTCTCCATAAATCGTTGATGACTGTGCAAAAAACAGTCGGCAATAAAAGCTTGTACAGTCAGCGTCATATAGTTGGTAGCATCCAAACTACTCATAAAGTTTGGTACACCATAGACTTTGTATGGTGTAACGAACTAATTGACTACTTTGAATGCTGGCAACTATATGACGCTGACTGTACCAAAAATGAAATTTTTCATAGAAACTTATGTAACATTTTAATATCATAAGATTCATTTCTTCTTCATGTTTTGTTTGACCACTAAGAAATAAATCAATATCGACTGTCATCAATATTTTGTTACTGAAATCGTGATAAAAATTTGACTTATTGAAGAGTTATTACAAATGGATTTGGTCCAGCTTGTCTAATTATTTTTATTATTTAATAATTTCCTTTAAGACGGAGTATAAATAATTCTAACCTTTGTTATCATAGTTCTCTAAAATTTTAGGACGAAAGGGATAAAAAAAATATCACAAATTATTGTAATACAGGGATTTGTAGGAAATGAAATATAGGATTCTCCTTTCTCCAGAAGGACATTGGCGGAACTTCATTGGTGAGGGATATGATACCAAAAGAATATTGTATTTATATTTTTATTTACGTATCCCATTTATAATTTTGTTAATTAATAATAATAAAACAAAAAACAACCTGTGTAACTGTACAGTATTAGTAAGATGTGCAAAGAATTGACGTTACCTTAAGTAAAACACAGCCATAGATTAATGTCTACTTAAGACTATAGTTGAACTTATCAACTCTCAGAAGCTACGAAACATTACATCTTTCAGAAACAAATGCTTTTTCATAGAATTACAAGTTTTATCTACAATAAATTATTTAAATATATTTGTCTTTTAACACTGATGCTTATACTATGTACAAAATAAATATTTACCTTTTTTGTAATGGTTTCAAGTTACAAGTTTTTTCCTTGTTTATGATCTTATTTTTCATCTTAATGACTTAACTTAATGGCTGAAATAATGACGACGATGAACTTAATTTATACAACTTACATCTAAGGGCAGTAGGTACATTTCGTCACTACTTTGAAAAAATCTCGTAACTCATTCTGGCATTCACAAGAAAAATGACGTAACCATGTATGTGATGAGTACAGAGTTACTGCGTTTCAATTTAGAGTATAATTTATTTATTATTTATTATTTACAAGAACAATGTAACTCAGCATTACAGTAAAAACCAATGCGCTGAGAAAGCAATAACATATAAAATACATAATCAAATAAAAAAAAAATAAAAAAACTTATTTATAGTAAGGTGCTGGATGGCCTATCATCCATCACCTCACAAAACCTCAAGCATTCACGGCACACAGCCGTCCATCTCCAAGCAAATAATAAGTCAGATACGAGATTTTTTCAAAGTAGTGACGATTTATTTTGTTCTACGAACAATCATGATTTTTTTGACACATTTCATAGGATAAATCAAGCCAATTCTACACTTAATTGTAATATCACCAGACGATTAAATCGATCCTCATAAGCTCTTAAACTTTAATATCATAAATGCTATACCTGCAACGAAGTTTGCATTCACGTACACATTTAATTTGGTACCTGGAAATAATATTTTTATTTTAGTTTCAATCTCACGTTAAGAACTAAGTTAAATAAAATAGGGATAAAATAATTTTCATCGATATCCAGTGTCAAATTGCATAGTCGGAAGGATGACCACCTCTATGACTTTGATCACGGGTATTCAGATTATGGACTGCATGTAAAATTCGGGCCTTTAATTTGTCTTTAATAAATCGCGGAAATGCCAAACGCCATACAACCAGTTTCGTGAATTCTAAGGTGAAACCGGCAGCTTAAAAAGTTCTATAAAACTTGATAAATTGCAGGTACCCGTCCCAAGAGTCCCGTTCAAAGCTACAAATCGAGGTTCTAGCAGTACCTGGCTTGCTGGTTATTTAGTCGTCAAATAAATGCTGATATCAACATTTGAGGAGGTAGGTAGTAAAGAACACAACTAAATGATTATAGTAGCAAATATAGGTATATTGAATTTGGTCCAAAACACTCAAACTACTAAAAAGCCTAAAGAAATTTATGGTTTGATTTAAAAGAAAGAGAAGGTAAAGAAGTGAATTACAAGAGTGTTGAAACTTTAAGTTGAAATATCTCTTAAAGCAAGTATTAAAAAAAATATCACACGGGAAAAAGCTGATTACATTAAATGGAATTAACTATGTGATATATTTACCTCTATTAGAAACGTATTTAGACAGCTGCGTCTTTGAGTAGACCGTGACTATGACGTTGGCTGTGCGCACCACGGGCGGGTCGATCGGCAGCGCGGCCTCGCAGCGTACACGCAGCGCGCCGCTTGCGGCCGCCGGCACGCGCGCGCGCAGCACACGCCACGACGCACGTAGCCCGCCCTCTAGCGGCGGGCTCAACTCCGTCTGCTGCCAGGGTTCAGCCTGTAACAATAACCTCCGTTTTACCATAATCCTTGGCGTATATTACAAACGATTTATACATGCTGTGAAGGCAATGAGTTTGACTGTGGTGCCCAATGCGACATACATCATGTTGTGTGGGTGCTGCTTACGTATCTTAAGTTTTTGTGACATTCTGTCTACTTTAAATGTTATCTAACTAAAAAAAAAAAAAAATTGTCGCCTATAATTTAATCAGTTTCAGTAAAAGATTATTTCATGTCTTAAGAATCATTTACAGTTTAGAATTCTCTTCAATGCAACTTAAGAAATGACTGAATATTAAAGCGCAGGCATTATGCAATATTATAACCTTTCAAGTTTTCCCTTTTAAGTATTCGCGCTTGTTCTTCGCGGACGATATCTAAAGATTACCCCATAAAGTCTGGTCTGTACCAATTTGCTTGTCTTATTTGATTAATCACTATTATTCTGGTAAACCAAATGTGACATCGCTACTAGTATGAATCATTACACACAATTCTTCACTTATGCACAATTCACCAGGCATTGAAACCTCTGTGTCTCATTAACAAATGGCAACATCATCCTAGTGTTTAGCGATCTTCAGATTATTTAAACTAATCTACCTGAGTGCACTAGGATGTTTAAAAAAATCCCGAACTGAAGATTACAGAACAGACAGTTAGGCACATTATTCTGTCGGTATTTCCGTTAAACCCACTCGCTCTAATAGTGCTCCAAAGTGAACCTGTGTGGAAAGGCTTCGAACGGCATCGGCGAGCTTTACTGCGGATTCATTTTCTTAAATGTTTTCCTATTCAGATGTTCTGTTCTGTGTGCAGTTCAGTTTAGGTGCAATTATGTAAAATATACTTTACTAATGCATAAGAGTTCTAAGTAATGATTCAGTTGTTATAAGGATGTTTTGCGCAAATAGTAGTTTATGTATCTGTGCATAATGAAGGGCATTACAACAAGAGTGTGGGTTTATGAAACGAGCCGAAGGCGAGTTTCATAATAATATCACACGATTGTTGTAATGCCTAATTATGTATAGTTACATACACTACTTTATCTACACACATATCATAAATGTTTTAAGATGGGTTCAGGAACCGTAGAAAAATGACCTGCAGTATTACTAGTGTTACTTGAAACATTAAACAGTCAACGAACAAATGACAGCTTGGAATGGCGGCGTTGCGTATTTCATATCTCAGTCAATTTTTTTTTAAACCATAGACAAGCGAATGAACTCCCTATTCTATTGTCACTTGAGTTCTTATGTCGTTCGATTTATATTTAAAAAACCGGCCAAGAGCGTGTCGGGCCACGCTCAGTGTAGGGTTCCGTAGTTTTTCGTCCGTCACAGTAAGTGTTCCCACTTAAGAGTTAGAAATGGGCTATATGATACATTGTTGTTGACATATTAATATTAAGTACAGAACCCTAAAAACGGGCCCACAAAGGACGCTGACAACTAGAGAAAGAGTTATAGATCAAAACTATACATGGAAAATTCGAAAAAATGTTGTCAATTTCAGTCCCACCACGAGTAGTAAGAAGGGGTTGTAACATGGAGTGATTACCAGCCAGCGTCATTTGAAGTCAGTCAGTCAGTTTCAACCTAATGTATGGGCATGTATGCTCCGACACCATTATTCAGACAGAATCTTAAAACCGCCATGTAGGGTATGAGCGTTCCACCTACAGCGACATCTATCGGGAAATTAAGTAAACTATGCGCGCAAGCTTAAAGTACAGAGGCTCTAGTGTAAGTTTCTTTTGACGTAAACAATGTTTCGAATGCGTAAGTGATACTGATATGATATGGGTAACTAACGCGATGGTGACGTTTCGTTACGTTAAAAACATAAACTCGGAGCTCAGATGTAGTGAATAATCCTTTCCTATCGTATTTTCTCGGAAATGTTCGTATTTGTCTTACTACTTCACTCACTCTCAGTACCCATCTGAGGCTCTAGTGTAAGTTTCTTTTGATGTAAAAAAAACGTTTACGCGTAAATGATAATGTTATTTATATGGGAAAAGCAAACGCGTTCGTGACGTAAAGTTACGTTAAAAACTTACACTCAGGGCTCTGAAGTAGTAAGACAACGAAGGGTACGGTCGCATTGGGCGACGAATTAAATAATAATTAGTGCAGATTCTTATTTACGGTTAAAACTAAACGCGAAATTATACATAAAACGGCGGCGCTACCGCGAACAACGATATTCGTAAATTTCGGACGATTGGAGTAAAAGAGAAATACTCGACATATACGAACTTCGATCTTCGCGGTACCGGGCCTGAAGTGAGGAAGTGTGTCTTGTCATTCCATAGAGATTTTGACAGACATATCTTAGGGAATAAGGGCTAATTTATTAACAATTTGTAATAAACTATCGCCTTAACGACTTTAGTGCTGGAATAATATAAAGTACCTATTTTGCTCGCAAAAAAGCCTAAGATATATGCAATCCTGCGGCGCTTCCGTCTTTCTCGAGTGAAAGCAGAGACCATTTTACCAAAAACGCGTAAGATGTATGATATCCTGCGGCGCTTTCAGTTTTTTCGAGTTGATAAGTTTGTATGGAGGAACAATATTTTCGTTTTTTAGTATATTACTCGATTTTTTTCATACTTTCTCACCGTTTAAACCTTTCTTGAGCTACTACAAATATTTCAAGACCAAAATTAGCCAAATCGGTAAAGCCGTTCGCAAGTTATAGCGTGATCAAGAGAAATAGAGGTTAATTTTTATATATATATAGATTTTTTTCAAAAACTATGGAACCTATCAAGTTCAAAATAATTTTCCTAGAAAGTTTATATAAAGTTCTACTTAAGAGATTTTTTTCATTTTTTTTAAACTTGTGGTTCAAAAGTTAGAGGGGGGGACGCACTTTTTTTTACTTCTGAAGCGATTATTTCCGAAAATATTGACATTATCAAAAAACTATGTTAGTAAACCCCTATTCATTTTTAATTACCTATCCAACAATATATCACACGTTAGGATTAGAATGAAGAAAAAAATCACTGCCCACTTTACGTATAGGGAGGGTACCCTAAGAAAACATTTTTTTCCACTTTTTATTCTTGCACTTTGTCGGCGTGATTGATATGCATATTACTACTAAATTTCAGCTTTGTAGTGCTAACGGTCACTGAGATTATCCGCGGACGGACGGACGGACAGACATGGACGAAACTATAAGGGTTCCTAGTTGACTACGGAACCCTAAAAACATAACGAATTGGCGTTTCGTAGCAATGACTGTTTTAATATCTATAGATACTAGAATAGACACCCCACTTGAATGTGACAGCTGTTCCAAATTTAAACTCATAACCTACGGATTTCAGTAGGTAATGTTAACATTACATCTCCATTTATTTCTGATGGTTGGCAATGCTGGTCATTGCCTACGGTTTCTGGACGCATTTTAGAGCACTTATGATATGTACGTAGATAAAATACTTTAAACAATTAAATATGTTTTATGTAAACAAATCAATGAATGATTTTGTAGAATTCTATGAGTAGCTAGCTGAGCATAGAATTATTGTGAATTTCAATTACAATAGTGAATACGAGATAGATGAAGCCTATCTGCTTTTAATTGCTATTCTGTACTCATTAATAGAATAGTCTGTTAACAGGGCCAAAGCGTCCCGTGGGACGTTGACCCGCGCTGTGAGAAGGCTTCCCATTGTCTACGTACCTTTTGTATTTCATCGTCAATGTACCAGTTGATGTCTGACGGCGGCAGGGAGTAGTCCGTCGAGCAGTTCATAAATAACTGATCTCCCGGTCGCACCAAGCGCGGGGCTCCGGTTATCACCGGATCCTTATCCGGCATAGCTGTGGGTAACATTGTAGTGCATAATTCACAAAATTATTGTATAATTTATACTTATTCATAATTAGCAGTGATCGGTTTTTTGGATTCACCCTCGCGGGATATCATGTAGAAAAGTTAATATAGATACGACAGTTTCCCGCGATACCGAACAAATTAATCAAAAATAAAACAATTTAAATTGTGTGTAAGAGATTTTTTACTTACTCGTCGAACTTTTGTACAAACGGTACAAAATATGCCGATTTGGTGGCAGCAAATGAGCTGTCAGTGTGAAAACTTGTGCTCATTTGTTCAATTTGGACAAAATAACGGCGAGTAAGTCGCTTGTATATCAGCTATTTAGATGTTTTAATGTATAATAAAATAAACACAATGTATTTTTTTGTCTTTTCTAACAACCTAAAGCCCGGATTCCCGGGGCATTTCCACACTAACATAATGTTTGAGTTCGTTCACCCCATGTCGAATCCAAAAAACCGATCACTGATAATTAGGAATGAGCAGACCTTAATAGAGAATCGAGTCATTAAAAAATGTTAAAGGATTTTTTTTTTGGTATTATTCAGTGGTTGGATTGAGACAAAGGATGGAACCGTTATTAAATATTTCTGCCCAGAAGCACTCCAACAGACAAAAGACAAAAAACTGAAGAACAAGGAAGATATAGGCGTTTTGGTTGGATGGCTTAGCAGTTGCAAGTTATTTACACTAGATACCAACTATTATAAAGAGTAATGAATGATTAAACCACCACGGACCGGGACGGACGTGCCGGCCGTTGCTTAAAATAAAAGTAGACAAAATAAAGTTCATTGATTTAGTACGAAAGTAGACGATAAAACTACGTTCTTAAAGTTTGTAGTTAAATGCCATTAAGTGATAGTGCCGTGTGCAAAATAGAGTGCAACAAAGTCGCAGGCCTTATCATCTAGCTGGAGAGCGGTGCGGGGACTATCCTCACCTCCCCTGCGGTGAGAGATAGCTACTTATTTTTCGTCTCGCTGTGGCATCGCTGCGCACGGACTTTGACGAGGACGTCCGAGCGCCCACGTGCGGGAGCAAGCAAGACTGCAGTAAGCAATCTACCCACGTTACGTTTCGCTACGGCCACGGTACCGCCGGCACCAGGCGTTTGTCAAAGAAGTGACTATGCGTTCTGTTATCTACGTCATCGTGTGTGCGCAGATTTGTGTTCCCGTGCAACTTCGAATTCGCTTGATTCTGCTGTCCGTCGTTCGCCCGACGTAGTTGGATGAAGTTTTTTTTTTTTTTTATGACATTTGTTATTTTTGTTCTGGCGTCTCTTTTTTTAGATTTTATTATTATTATTTATTTTTATTTTATTTGTTTTGACAATTTAAATGGTCATACCCGTGGTAGGTTTACTATGATAACATAGGTACGTGAACTTTGCTGTAAGAATTTTAATGTAACACAAGCTTTAATTTACTTTTTATATTCTGATTTTATATGGTAATCTATTTTAATTGTATTTTTGTCTTGTTGATCTCCCTTTTATTTTTCGGCGAAATAACGTGTGGAGCGCGCTTATTTATTGTTTGAGTCTGTGATCTAGTCCCTGTTTTTTGTATGTAAATTTTATTGTGTATAAATTTTATGGATTTTAATGTAAGAATTGTAATTATTTTGATAATTTACTTAATTGACAAACCTACAGTTAATTTACTAAATGTTTTTATAGGAATTCTTGTGTTTGTTCAATGTACCTTGGCACTATTTTATTAGACTATATATAGGTTTCGTTGCCTATCTTTTGTTACCGTGATGAGTTCCCCTTCCCATACATTGACGTGCCCCCACTGCCCAGAGTCGTCTCGCAAGTTCACGTCGCATGGTCTAAAAATCCATATTGGGCGTGTACATAAGGAGGTAGCCCGTGTATGCCAGCGGCTAGTAACTGCCCGAGTGGTGCCTCGTCCCGTCGGGCTCGGCGATGCTTGCCGGCCGCCAAGTACATCGGCGCCGCCATCACTAAGCGGTGCGCTTGAGAGTCTCGGTGCTCTCAAGAAATCTGTGAGGGTGCTTAAGCATGTACCCAAAGGGGCGAGGAACCTAGCAGCAGAAAAATTAGGGAACGTTATTAATAAGTGCATAGAGACCAACGCTGTTGCTGATTGGTATGGGTTGCTTACCTTTGCGTATTCGGCCTTAAAAGCACCGGAGGCTAAGGCCGAGGGTAATTTGACCTCTAAAGTGAAGGCTAACATAGTCGCAACCGAGGGTTTTTGTTTGGTTGAATGCGTTGGTGGCGACGAGAACTGTACCAGGACCTACTCGTTGGTTAAGTCAATCGAGTCCAAAGTATACGAGGGCGATATAAGAGGTGCTGTTCGCGTGCTAATGTCGGATGACTCAATAGCACCTCCGGGACCTGAGACGCTTGCGTCCTTGCGTACGAAGCACCCGCCCCCGTCTCGTACGTTAACTTTCCCTCCAGAACCGGATCGAACCGTTCAAACTTTGAAGGTGGACTTAGACGACGTGGCCCGAGCACTAAGGTCATTTAATAGTGGGTCAGCCGCAGGCCTAGATGGAATTCGCCCAGCTCACCTTAAGGAGCTGACCTCGAGTTCTGCTGGTGATAATGGGCAGCGGCTGCTCGAGTCCTTAGTGAAATTAAGTAATTTTTTACTTAGTGGCCAATTGAACCCTGTAATTTGTCCATACCTGTACGGGGCTTCTCTGTGCGCTCTGACAAAAAAAGAGGGGGGCATAAGGCCAATAGCGGTGGGCAGTGCGTTTCGCCGCTTGGTAGCTAAGCTGGGGTGTTATAGCGTTAAGGAGCGTTTGGCAGGGTATCTCCAGCCACAACAGTTGGGTTTCGGCACACAAAGAGGATGTGAGGCCGCAATTCATGCCACGCGTGCTTTTGTCACGGAGTCCGGGAATGCGGACTGCCTCGTCGTGAAGTTGGACCTTAAGAACGCGTTCAATACGGTGGAGAGGGATGTTCTGTTGGGCGAGGTAGAGAAACATGTACCTACGCTGTACCCTTTTTTACACCAGGTCTATCATTCTCCTTCCAATCTTGTGTACGATGACACATTAATTCTTTCGCAGGTGGGTGCGCAGCAGGGAGATCCACTAGGACCGCTTGCCTTCAGTCTTGCTATCCATGAAGCGGTGTCGTCTCTTAAGTCTCCCCTTAATATTTGGTACTTAGATGACGGCACCTTAGGGGGAAAGCCAGAGGTTGTAAAGCAGGATTTGGCTCTTCTTATCCCCCGTCTGAAGGTTATGGGACTGGAGGTAAATGCGGGGAAGTGTGAGGTTTTCTGCTGTGGAGCTAGCTGTTCTTCCTCTCTTTCTTCTCTTCGATCTTTGCTTCCTGGTCTTAATGAGCTGACGCACGAAAACTTTTTCCTTTTGGGTTCTCCTATATTTCAGGAAGCTATTTCCAGTGCAATACAGACCAGAAAGCGTCTCCTTTTGCTCGCCCAGGAACGCCTTAAAAAAATTAGCGCCCATGTAGCTCTGACCCTTCTGCGTATGTGCTTTGCGGTTCCTAAAGTCACGTATTTATTGCGAACAACACCTACGTGGTTGTGTCCAGGTGACGTAATTGATTTGGATGTCGCGTTAAGGGATACGGCAGAGACAATTTTAAATGTGTCTTTCTCGGATGGTCAGTGGGGCCAAGCGTCTCTGCCCATACGGTACGGTGGTCTCGGTCTACGGCGTGCGGAGGATGTCGGTTTGCCCGCCTTTTTAGCGTCAGCGAAGGGAGTGATTGGCTTGGTTTCTAAGATCTTAAATTACCAAGGAGACCAGGTTATCATTCCCTTTGTGGAGGATGCGCAGTCAAGGTGGATGGCTCGTTACCCGTCTGCGTCGCTGCCCGAGGCGCCGTGGGTACAGTGTGCGTGGGATGATCTTGGAGCCAAGGACGCTCTTAGGGGCCTTATGGATGGGGCTAGGGGGGTGGATTTGGCGAGGCTAAAATCGGTGTCTAGAGTCGAAGCGGGGGCGTGGTTACATGCTTTGCCTGCCCCACATTTGGGAACACTCCTGGACAGCGACTCTTTGCGGGTGGCAGTTGCTCTCCGCCTGGGCTGCGATGTTTGTGAACCACATTTATGCATCTGCGGCTCCATGGTGGAGGCCAATGGCCATCACGCGTTAAGTTGTTGTCGTTGTTCGGGTAGGTTTCCACGTCACCATGCCCTCAATGACATCGTGAGGAGAGCTCTAATATCCGCCAACATCCCTTGCGTCCTTGAGCCCCAGGGGCTGTGCCGCACCGATGGCAAAAGACCGGACGGCTTAACATTAGTGCCGTGGCAGAGGGGGAAGTGCCTACTCTGGGACGCTACGTGCGTAAGTACCTTTGCCGCCTCACATCTAAGCCGGACGGTGCGAACGGCTGGCGCCGCTGCAGATTTTGCCGCGCAAAAAAAGCGTAACAAATATGAGACCCTGAGCGGTAATTATTATTTTGTGCCCCTTGCTTTTGAGACGACTGGTTGCTGGGGGGCAGATGCCATTGACTTTATAAGGGAGGTGGGACGACGAATAAGGGAGAGGGGGTCTGACGCCCGCGCGGGTTCGTACCTGGTGCAAAGATTGTCCATCGCCATTCAACGTGGTAATGCGGCTAGCGTGATGGGCACTTTTGCACCGGGGACAGCTCGTGGGGGACTTTTTGACTAGTTGAGTGTATTTTGTTTGTGGTAAATTATGTTGTTTTATGCAAAATAAAATATTTAGTAACGTTATAAAGAGGAAATATCTCATAATTTTGTTTTTTGTTTCAATTTTTCATGCAACTAATTTTAGTTTAATATCTTGTTCTGTAACCATTAAAAAATTAACCTTATTGCTTAACTAAAAAGGTTCTTTAGCACAAGAAATGTAGAATCAAATTTATTATAAGAAATATAATAATTTTTGAAACTAATCATGTGAAAACGAATGGTAAAAATTTAGTCATTACAAGATATGTTTCAATCCAATCATCATTATCATCATGTCAGCCGCAAGACGATCACTGCTAGACATAAGGCCTCTCCCAAACATGACTTGTATCATTTTGGGGGGAAATTGCCATAGTTGCAACGTTTGGCAAGTGGGTTGGCGGTCGCAATAGCTGTACATAGATTGTGTTTCGATGTGGGTTCGATGGACGCTGCTGGCCATCCGTGATTTTATTACGTTCGTATTTTTTTTAAATCGTTTATTTTCATTTTGCAATCTAGGCATCACATGTACTCCGTTCAAACAGTTTCTTAATGCACATAAAATGGAGCGTATTCCTAATATGCATTCAACTTAAAACCGACTTGATCTTCTTATTAGCATACTGAGTAGCAATTGGAAATCTAATCAAGCATAAACAGTATCATCAAAGCCTGGAAAGTTAGATTTTATTATTATTATGCACCGATTACTGAGGATAACTACGAGCATCACACACACACGATTCACAGAAAAGCTATAAAATCATAATTAGTTCTTCGAGAAGTGTCACGATAACGTGCTAATTCTCACCAACAACGGTCATGTGTTTGGTCTTCCTGGCGATCTGGAACCTGGGCCCCTCGGTGGAGACCTCGCAGGTGTAGCCGGCGCTGGTGGTGCGCGGCGGCGGCATGACGCGCACCACGCAACGCTCCGGCTCGCAGGACCCGCCTTGCACCGTGATGCCCGACGCGTTAAACAAGCGGATCTGAGGCTGTCGGAAGAAATCGGTGGTTACGGAGGAAATGTTTAGAAAAACACAGGTTACTTCAAAATTTTATAAATAATCTTTTTTTTTATGATGAGATGACCATCTACTTCAAAATTATTACTGAATTGAAATAATTTTATTTATTATTTATATTTTATTGATTAACAGCGGTTTGAGCGTTAACAAAAATTTATGCGCCCCATTTTTAAAATAGTTATTTGTTATACAAGGGTGCAAAATTGTATTTTAACTGCGAGTGTGGAATTGAAACTCGAGCAAGCGAATGGATTCTATAGTTTAACCACGAGCAAAGCGAGTGGTTTTAAAATAGAATCCTGAGCGTAGCGAGTGTTTCAATACACGAGAAGTAAATTACAATTGCACCCGTGTGTAACACAAAACTTTTCCCCTCACTACAGCGAGGAAAGTGAAACATGTAAAAAAAAGGTTTTGAAATCGCATTGACTTTTTCTTTGCGTTTAGATACATTCAAAATTTTTACAAAAGGTGCCTTTAGCTTGCTTAGCTTGTGGTGGCCAGTACGATTTTCGAATGTTCTAATTCGATTTTCAACTCGGTGCGTTAGCGAGGCTCGCCCGCGCCCGCCGCAAGTGAGCTGTACTTCGCGAATTTAGACTTTAAAACCATAGCAATAAGACCTATGAGAAGTCAACTTACTTTAATCACTAGTGGATAAAATGCGTTTTTACCCTCTCGTATTAAAGGATAAACAAGCACTTTACGAGCTAGTGAGGGGAAAAATTGCTATTCTGTACTCATTAATAGAATAGTCTGTTAACAGGGCCATAACGTCCTGTGGGACGTTGACCCGCGCTGTGAGAAGGCTTCACATTGTAATTTTAGACGTGCCGAGGGCTGGCTGACAAAAAATGAATATATATATATATATATATTTATATATATATATATATATATATGTATATTATATTGTCTTATTTCTGTGCCATTCCGGAAACTTATTTAGTCACTCACGCGACATGTTTCGGAGAACATAGGCATCCGTTTTTAAGCACTAAGAGTGTTGAGTGTCCGTTCGGTTCGCCGATCACGCCGCCGGCCCGTCGCGCACTAACGCACGCTGCGCTGCTCTCGCTGCTCTTGATGTCAAAATCGGTTGAGGGCGGTCCGACACCGGAGCCGCTGTAATGGTAGGACGCGGGTCCACCAACAACGACTCTAAGCACACCGAACTCACTGTATTCACTAAACTGCTACAACACTCCCTAAGGTTTTGATGGTTCCCATAGACGCCCGATCTCAATCGCTACGCGTATTTTGCATGGTACGAAGCATTTTTAACGCACCAGAAATCGCACCTTATCGAAGCTAAGGAAATGGGACGGGCCCGCCTCATGAGCGTGCTCTGCCACCGCGGAGTTGCTGCAGTCCATCTTCTTTACACTCCGTACATGCTCCAACAGTCTCGTGGACATGTTTCGTCCGGTTTCGCTTATGTACGACTTACCGCTACTACACGGTATCTCGTACACGCCTGGGTTGCCCAGCGGATATTTGTCTTTCGGAAAGCGCAAGACTTGCCTTATTTTTGTATGGGGACGGAAAATTGTCCTAATGCAATATATGAGTCGGTTACCTGTTGCTCGGGACTGAACCGGAAGATCTCGTTGGCCTCTCGATACCACTTGACGGAGTGCAGGCGCTGGTCGCCCATGTGGAAGCCGCAGCTGAGCTCGGCCGCGCGCCGCGGGTCCGCGTGCAGCGGCACCAGCAGTTGAGTTATCTCCTGCCCCGAAGTCAGCGCTGTGGACAACGATGTTCATTGAAATAAGTAATAATATTTCAATGCCATTAAAATCAAGGATGGTATGTTAATTTCTAAACGAAATTGGGTTCCTTCCAAATTTAGGATAGACCTTAGCATTTGGTGTAGGTACCGATATGGTATGGAATATTTTTCCAAAAGTATATTTCTCTCTTCTTCTTTCAGCACATTAATTATCATTGACAATACATTTAGTATTTTTTTATAGCAGTAATAGCTCTTGTCGCTTAGAGATGCAGCCAGCGAAGAGCACAGCTGGTCTGTAATATCATTTTTTCCCCGCCATAAAACACAATATAATCAAAACGTTTTGCACTCCAAATACATAACCGATATTTGCAACCAACGAACGCTTTTTTAAGAGTAATTTACTGTAATATTCCTAGATAATTTATGCTTCAAAGGAAATTCCAGTCCATTTACTGTAAGTACTTTAGCACTTTGGTTGGGAGGGAAAGAAATGATTTTAATAAAAGTAATTTTAGAACAAATTTACTCGATTCGACGAATAAAGGTTGAATAATAATTATGGTGGAGGGTTCTCTTACTTAGTTTAAGTTGGTACCTACTTAGACTTTCGGAACCGGGTTCTAATTCTAATCTGAGCTGTCATAATACTGTTTTATTCGACTTAATTCTTTCAATAATTGTTGATAACAATAGTAATGCTATAGGCGTAGGGATGTGATGACTTCATCGCCCTGTAGTTTTCATAAGTGCATTATCCGGCCGTCCACAGCGTAAAGGTACAAAGGGCTACGAGTTGAGAGGTGTCACTAGACTTTAAACAACCAACTCACCACTTAGGTTTCCACATCTACCCTCGAGAACGCAGCTCTCGCAATACCACTCTGGACGGCCGGTTAAGGCAAGCCAGAGGCAGGGGACTTGTCCCACCTGTCCGATAGGGCACCCCAGTGCTGCAGTGCGCTCAGGTACGTGGATTTGCTATTCTCCAACAGCTCACTTCAAGCTGCCCTGCGTTGACAAATTGCACTGGAGAAAACCAGTGGGCATGGGAACATGGCCACGTTTCACATAAATTTTGTTCGTTTCGTTGGCATTTTTATCTGTCATCTTAATAAAAGTATTTAATCTATCCTGGCTTTATTTTATTTCATTAATGTAGGATTTTATTTTGAGTGGAACGGAACGAGTGAAAGGGAGGGATGAAAGAGTGAGAGAGAAAGGGATAGGGATTATATGCGAACTGTGTGAAATAGGGTGTGATGTCTTGTGCGGTGTAAAAGTTCAAAAATAAATAATTAATACTGTGACTAAATGGACAATTTCATTATGAGACCTACAAATTCTCGTCCGGGATAAATCTAAAATTGTTATCAAGATTAAATAACAGTTATTTATGAACATAGATACAACGTGGCGTGCAGCCGCGGCCGGCGTGCATAACCTAAAAAAGACGACTAAATGTGGTACAGATTAATCTAAAGACGAACGACGAAGACGACGATTCTAAGAAGAAAGACGAATAAGAAGCATTAAACATGGTTCCAAATCCAGACGACGGACAGAAGGCAGAACCTGAAGCAAAAAAGAGCTCGGTTAGCGGCGTTGGCGCATGTCACCTAACCGTGGGGGAAAGTTATTGCAATGTTAACATCACGAAGTTCAATGGAGAGGACAAGATGTATTCTTCATCAAAATGGGCGCAAGACATAGAGGACAATGCTGAAGTATTTGGATGGACCGCGCAGCAGAAACTCGTTGTCGCACGAAGATCCCTTACCGGAACTGCAGAGCTTTGGCTTCGGTCCGAAAAAGTTTTTAAAACTTACGAAGAATTAAAAACTGCCCTACAAAAGGAGTTTACCGAGACCTTGAACTCTAAGGAAATGCACGAGTGGATGGCTAATCGTAAGAAACAGAAAGATGAATCGTACTACCAATACATGCTTAAAATGAAGGAGGTGGGAAAAAGGGCCAAATTTCCAGATTATGTTTCAATTCAATACATAATAGACGGCATTACTGATAGTGAAGTAAATAAAACAATACTATACGGAGTCACCACCTCCGGCACTTAAAGATAAGTTAACTATTGTAAGGTTTCAAAATAAACACGGTAATAAATTCGGATCTGTGAACAATATTTAACCATTTTACCATTAAATATTTAACAAATAGTTGCTCAACGACTCGACAACTGAAAAACGAATGACAGCATCAGCTGACCGGTTGGAAGTCTGGAGAGTGGTTGGCGGGAATATTGAGGTATAAAAGAGGGTACCTTGGCAAATTGGGACATTCAGTTGGAGATAAGCAAACTGTAAAGGTCTGAACAGAAGTATAATTGAAGTGTAATTGAAGAAATATATATCAATAATTATTCTGGTGGTTTTACTGGCTATCCTTATAGTCAGAAGTGGGATAAGAAACACAAAACGTAAGTACACGCCTCATTATGAAGTATTCAAATAATTAATTGTGATAAATTGTGACCTGGTTGTGTTCCTGTATTCGACCACGTGGCAAACGTATGTTCTAGAAAAGTTTATTTTTTTTTCTTTTCTTTTGCTGACCACCATCACAAAGTAATTATTACGATATCTTTCATAATTACTGAGTTCTATTATTTTATATTTGTGTCTGGGTTTTATTATTTTATATGTGTGATTGAAAATATGAAAACGAATTAACTTTGATATCTTATTACTTGCCACGGACTTTTATTAATTAAGGAGAAAATACTAAGATACTAAGCATTCATGGAGATAGTTGTTATTAGTATTCTATGTTAATAAGGGGTACCTACCTACTGATAATGATAATGCAGCTGTCTTGTTTACATTTATTAACATTATACTTTAACTTGTTGTGAGTAAAGATTGTACCCTAAATAAATAGTTTATAAGAATTAGCGTTCATCTTAGAAGCTGTAACGGTTATTTATTTCATTTTCATATGAGCAAGACGAGATGAGTACCCACGACGGTGAACGTCGTAAGCTAAGTACGCCTGAAAATGAAGACAGGCATGATGACAACACGTCGTGCAATGACAGGCAGCACATACTGGAGTTGCAGCGCGAACTCAAGCTGGAACGCGAACGACTACACAACATGGAGCGCGTTCTACAAGAGGAATATAATAAAAGTCGCGAGTTTCGCCGCACACGCAGTCGCGAGCGCCGTAGCCCGTACAGTCGCGAGCGCCGCAGTCATCGCAGCGAGCGTCGCAGCCTACGCGCCCGGGAGCATCGCAGCCGCAGCAAGCACCGCAGTTCGCGCAGCCTCGTGCGTCGCAGCCCGCGGAGTCACGAGGGTCGGAGTGAGCGCCACAGCCCCTGCAGTCCTGAGCATCGCAGCCCGCGAAGCCGCGACCGCCGAAGTCCGAAGACTCCTCGCAGCCGTGATCATCGCAGCCCACGGAATTCCGAGCGTCACAGCACACACCGCGATGTGCAGCATAATGCACGCAGCAAGGAGCAACGCGGCATGCAACGTCACGCAGCAAACAAGGTATCCGATCGTATATCCATTGGTAGGGGACGATACTCTAATCGGTCACGTAGCCCTTTATTTTGTTCAGAGGACGTTGCGAACCTTTTACGTGCACTTAAAAATAATCCCTCATCTCAGTCGTTAACTTCTGTTGCACAATATAGCAGTAAACACATAGATGCTAAAAATATCCTTCCCGAGTTTAATCCTTCAAATAAAACACAACGCATTGATATTTGGCTCAACAAAGTGAACGAATGTGCTAAAGTTTATGGCTGGGATGAACGAACGACTGTGCACTTTGCTATGCAAAAACTACAAGGCCTGGCAAAAATGTGGTATGAGAGTTTAAATTCAATCTTGTATACTTGGCCAGAGTGGCAAGATAAGTTGACCGTGGCTTTTCCTTCAGAACAGAATTACGGCCAGGCCTTGGAGGATATGCTTAAGCGGAGAAGTAAATACAATGAACCAATCGAAAGCTATTATTATGAAAAGTTGGCACTCTTAAATCAATGTGATATAACAGGGAAGCGTGCTGCCGAATGTATTATTCATGGCATCAGTGATAGGACTATGAAGTCAAGTGCCCTAGCTCTGCGCTGTACTGAACCCGAACAATTGTTGCAATTTCTATTAAGTCACAATACTTCCCAGCAGGGTCTGCCAGTAATCTCTTTTAAAAATAAAAATTCGAATAATATGTTCTCGACTCCAGTCGAATGTAATCTAAATTCTAAAACGGGGGTGAGGCCAGGATGTTTTAATTGTAAGGAGAAAGGTCATTCGTATTTACAATGTCCGAAGCCCTTACGACACTGTAATCGATGCAGGAAGATAGGTCATACAGAAGAAACTTGTTTTCTGAAATCTGACAAGAACGCTAATAGCAACAAGGCTGAACAGGCTCAGAAGACCATGTGTATATCTAATTCAAATCCAAGTGAAAAGTTTATAAAACAAGTTCTCATCAATGGAGTAATTCTCCAAGCGTTTGTAGATTTTGGAAGCGAGGTATCTCTGTTAAGACTATCTTCTATAAAGAATTTGGGGTTGTCTTATGATGAAAAACCTTCCCCTTTAAAGGGATTTGGTAATAATCTTGTATTTTCATTAGGTTCACTCTCGCTGGATATAACAATTGACGGGGTATGTGCCACAGTACAATGCAAAGTTGTAGATGATCACTTACTTGACAGACCAGTACTTATAGGTCAAACATTCACGGAACAGCCGCACATAGTTGTATATAAAGACGCTAGGAAATTAAAATTCTTGAATATAGACACAGTTATGCCTTATCGAATCCTTAGCGATGATAATGATGAACGTCTGATTAGGCTTAGTTTTGTAGGAACTAGTAAACTGTATGGGACTACTACTGTTAGGGCGTCAACCGGTGTTAAGTTTACGGGACCTATTTTATTAAACACTAATCTTGTGGGGAAGCCAACCGATCAGTTTATAGTTTGTGGAGGTATTCATCAAGTTAACGATGGGATGTTATACGTTACGGTGACACCATGTACTACGCCATGCTGGTCTTATAAGGGATTTATATTTGCGCGGGCTGAAAGGGTAACCGTTGTCAATCGTATTACTCACAAAGCGCTAAATATAATCTCAGAATCTAGTCAATGCAGCCATAAACGCATTGATGAGTCTCAAATAACTATAGGAGAAGCTGTAGGAGATAAGGATAAACTCAGATTAGTTAACCTATTAAAGCGTTACGAGCATTGTTTTTCATCGGATCTTGCGAGTTTGGGTTGTACAGATGCAGCAGAAATGAAAATAGAGCTTAATAGTCAGCGAACTGTAGTTTATCGTCCTTATAGACTATCTCATCATGAGCGCGACAAAGTACGAGGCATGATAGAAGAGATGATGGATGCCGGAGTAATTAGGGAATCTGTCTCGAGTTATGCGAGCCCCATTATCTTAGTTAAAAAGAAAGATGGAAAAATACGTATGTGTATAGACTATCGTATGCTTAATTCTATTACCATTAAAGAAAGATACCCCATGCCAATCATAGAAGATGAGATATCCCGTTTGTCAGGGCAGGCATGGTTCATCACTCTGGATTTAATGTCGGGTTATTACCAAGTGCCGGTTTCTGAAGAATCCAAACATTTAACAGCGTTTGTTACGCCGGACGGTCAGTACGAGTTTAACCGTATGCCCTTCGGTCTAGCAAACGCTCCTGCAGTTTTTCAAAGAATGATGAACCATGTCTTAGGTCCTGCCAGATTCGGTAAAGCAACTGTTTACATCGATGATTTATTAGTGTTTGGGAAGAGCATTGATGAATGTCTTAGCCGTTTGGAAGAAGTATTACAGTTACTTGATAGGGCTAAATTGAAACTAAATCTCGCCAAGTGTAGTTTCTTACAGAACCGTATAGACTATCTGGGATACGAAATTAGTTCAGCTGGGATGCGGCCGGGAGAAGGCAAGATAAAGAGCGTAGATAATTTTCCATGTCCTGAGAATGTGCACGGGGTACGTCAATTTCTCGGTCTTGTCAGTTATTTCAGGAAGTTTATCCAGGGTTTTGCACAATGAGCCGCTCCCCTAACGAAATTATTAAAAAAGGATACAGTGTGGGAATGGACTAGCGAACAGGCTGACGCATTTCAACAGCTCAAGCGTAGATTAGTCGATAGACCAGTGCTAGCTATTTTTGACCCAACAGCAGAAATAGAATTGCATGCTGACGCGAGCAAGATAGGTATAGGTGGCATACTTTTACAACGCTCGCATACGACAGACTCTTTCCAACCAATTGCATACTACAGTAGGCAGACCACACCGGAAGAGAAAAATTTCCACTCATATGAGCTCGAAACACTAGCCGTCATATGTTCTTTAAAGAAATTTAGAGTTTATTTGTTAGGGAGACAGTTTAAAGTCATAACAGACTGTAGCGCATTACGATCCACATTTCAAAAGCGCGATTTAATCCCTCGTATTGCCCGTTGGTGGCTAGCGCTCCAAGAATTTGATTGTTCCGTAGAATATAGGCCTGGTTCAAAAATGTGCCACGTTGATGCACTATCACGGAACCCAATTGATTCTGACGATTTCACCGCCGAGTCATATCCAGTCGTTATGTCTATAACTGAAAATGATTGGCTACTAACCTTGCAGTTAGGTGATTCGGAATTAGTCAGGATAAGGGACATCCTTAACAGTAACTTAGATTCTAAGGGGTTAGAATACATAAAAGAAAATTATGTTGTCCAAGATAACAAGCTTTTCAAATGCTTAGGGGGGGATAAGAACGAATTGCGCTGGGTAGTGCCAAAGGGCGCGCGGTGGCAGTTGTGCAGGATGAACCACGATGACATAGGTCACGTGCGTTTCGAGAAAACTTGCGAAAGAATGAAAAAAAGTTACTGGTTCTCTAAAATGACTCGTTTTATCAAGAAATACGTTAGCGCATGTATAGAATGTGCATACGCCAAAAAAACTAGTACGAATGAAGGTCTTTTACATCCTATTCCAAAAGTTAGTTAACCCTTCCATACCCTGCACATCGACCACCTTGGGCCCTTCGTCAAATCAAAAAGGGGACACACTCAATATACTTGTCGTAATAGACTCCTTTACAAAATTCGTTTTTATTAAGTCAGTAAGAAACACTAACACACAAAATGTCTTAAACGTCTTGGAAGATATTTTTGATACTTTTCGCAGACCTGATCGATTGATTAGCGACAGGGGAAGTTGTTTCACCTCACACGCTTTTAGAAAGTTTTGTTTTAATCGGGGCATTACACATGTTCTCAACGCGGTAGCAAGCCCTAGGGCTAACGGACAGGTGGAGCGGTATAATCGCACCATTTTAGATTCCCTGAAAGCTCAAAACTTTAATGACCATGAAAAAGACTGGGACAAGAAATTAGGCAGAATCCAATGGGGGCTTAATAATACAATTCAAAAGACAACTGCTAGATCACCAGCTGAAGTAATGTATGGACCGTCAATAAATAGTGAAGTTAAACCAATTCTAAACTCGATATCAAATGAAAGTCGCGAAATTGCTGATATAGAATTATTACGAAAGGAAGTTAGCAACAGGATTGATAAGGCACAGCAATATCAAAAGAGTATTATGACAAGGGTAGGCAACCGGCACGGATATACAAAAAGGGTGAACTGGTTAAAATAACTAAAACGACGTTTAATAACCATGGCCAAAGTACTAAGTTACTACCGTCTTATGAGGGTCCTTTTCGAATTGTCAAAGTGCTGGGCAATGATCGGTATCAGGTGGCATCAATTCCAGGATTTGAGGGGACAAAAAGGAAGCATAAGACTGTAGTAGCCGTAGATCGAATAAGACCATGGATACATTTAACAGCCTTAGAAATTGATGATAAGAATGATGGTACCGATATTGAAAATAGTGATTCTGATAATGACAAATAGTTTGATAAATTCAGTCCTCACGAATCGAGAGGCATAATGAAGTCCTCAAGAATCGAGAGGCATTCTTAAGAACCTCATGAATCGAGAGGTATTGCAATGTCTCACGAATCGAGAGACAAGAAAGAGTTGATTTATCATACTTTTTTTTATGATTGTTATTTTAATTAATCAATTTTATAGATGAAATTCCAAATTGTTACCTACACTAATGTGTAATTATTTTGTATATATATAAATTACTATTCACTGATATGTAATGCTTGTTATAGTCACAACTTGCCAAGTGTAAGGTTTCACCGGATGCGTGTATGAGGGCATACACGACATCAGGATGGTCGAGTGTAAGGTTTCAAAATAAACACGGTAATAAATTCGGATCTGTGAACAATATTTAACCATTTTACCATTAAATATTTAACAAATAGTTGCTCAACGACTCGACAACTGAAAAACGAATGACAGCACCAGCTGACCGGTTGGAAGTCTGGAGAGTGGTTGGCGGGAATATTGAGGTATAAAAGAGGGTACCTTGGCAAATTGGGACATTCAGTTGGAGATAAGCAAACTGTAAAGGTCTGAACAGAAGTATAATTGAAGTGTAATTGAAGAAATATATATCAATAATTATTCTGGTGGTTTTACTGGCTATCCTTATACTATATACGAAAAAATGAAAGCAAAGATGAGGGGTCCCGATGTGCTGGATCGACCTAGAAAGCAGGTTTCAGCATCTGCACCATCCTCATCCTCATCGGTTCGACGATGCTACAACTGCGGAGATGCTAGTCATGTTGCAACTTCATGTCCTAATGGGATAAAGTGTTTTCGCTGTAATAATTATGGTCACATAGGAAGCTCCTGCAAAGCAAAAAGCAGCGGGGTGACTGCAGCCCCGCAGGATAAGCCAACGGCTCAGAACGCCAACACTGCGTACGGGAAAAGCGGGATTAGCGGAAGCGCCCGTAGAGCAATGTTTGTCCAAGAATATCCGACAGATGGCGCGCAAGCTTCAAGTGAAGGTGACTTTAGTGGAATGAATGAAACGGAGAATGAGTTTATGGTGAGTGAACGAAACGCGGTAAATGCTGTAAGGTCAATGTCAATCTGTCATCGGCGTGTTTTAACCATGAATAGAGGAGTGTTTTCAGAAAAATTTCAAAAGAACATTAAAATATGCAGTGTTTTAGTAAAATCACTAGTAGATACTGGTAGTGAGGTAAACTTGATCTCCTTGTCGTTGTGTAATGATTTACGAATAACATTTGAGCCAAGAAATACAGTTTTAACGGGATTAGGCGAATACAAGGTTCAACCCATTGGTAAATTTGACATTAATATTGAATTAGATGGTTATCAGTACAATGTTTGTTTTTATGTTGTTGAAAATGGAGTTATACGGTATAAAGCTATATTAGGGCAGCCATTCCTAGCTAGGATCACTATTTTAATAGACAAAGGTATGATCAGTGTTATCCCACAATCATATGATGGTTCATTTTTGTGTTTTCTGTCCACCAGTAACGAAGAGGATAAATACCCGACGGCCATTCAACAAATGGTGTCAATGTACAAGCCCCTTAAAGTGAAAGAAGCCCCAATCAAGATGAAGATAGTTTTAAAGGATGATACACCTGTTGCACAGCGCCCGCGACGTTTAGCTTTGACTGAAGAAGAAGAAGTTAAAAGACAAGTGCAAGAGTGGCTAGTTCAAGGTGTTATAAGACCTAGTTTCTCAGAATATGCAAGTCCACTGGTATTAGTGAAAAAAAAAGATGGCAGCACAAGAGTGTGTTTTGATTACCGCAAAATAAACCAAAAGATGGTGAAAGATGAGTACCCATTGCCGGTAATTGATGACCATATAGATAAGTTGTGCCATGCAAGGGTATTCAGTACTCTAGACCTAAAAAATGGATTTTTCCACTTGCCTATTGAAGAAGATTCCATTAAGTATACTGCATTTGTAACTAGTAGCCCAGAAGGACAATTTGAGTTTTTGCGTGCCCCATTTGGGCTATCTATCTGTCCTAAATACTTCATGCGATACATCAACATTATATTTAGAGATCTCATTGCAAAAGGAATTGTACTCATATTCATTGATGACTTGATTATTTTGGCAGAAGACGAACAACAGGCAACTAAACGGCTTGAAGATGTACTGAAGGTCTGTGCTGATTATGGATTAGAAATAAACTGGAAGAAAACCCAACTTTTGAAAACATCAGTTGAGTATCTGGGACATGTGGTGTGTAATGGTACTGTGAAACCATCCCCGGAGAAGACAAAGGCGGTGCTTAGTTTTCCTGAGCCCAGAAGTTTAAAAGAGGTACACAGCTTCCTTGGGCTAACATCATATTTTCGGAAATTTATCCCTGACTATGCTATTATAGCAAGGCCATTAAGTGAGATACTGAGAAGAGGAGAGTTTCAATTTTTTGACACAGAAAGGTATGCCTTTGACAAACTTAAAGGTAAACTGTGTAGTGAACCAGTCTTAAAGATATTCGATATAAACCTAGAAACTGAACTGCATACTGATGCATGCAAGTATGGATATGCAGCAATTCTTATGCAGAAAGATCCGGCTGATTCTCACATGCACCCGGTTCACTACTTCAGTCGCAAAACAAATGAAGCACAACAGAATTGCAGTAGCTACGAACTTGAAGCAATTGCTGTCATTGAAGGAGTTAAAAGGTTCCGCAAATATCTCCTTGGTATAGCTTTCACCATTGTAACAGACTGTGAAGCCTTTCAAAAAACCTTATGTAAGAAAGATGTATCAGCTAAAGTAGCTAGATGGATTTTGTTTCTACAAGACTTTGAGTATACAGTAGTACATAGAGCAGGAGAAAAGATGCAACATGTGGACTCATTAAGCAGAAATGTAGGAGTGATCAATGCAGAACTGCATGCACGGGTGAATAATGCTCAAGACTCTGATGAAACTCTCAGAGCAATTAAGGAGGTTCTGAAACAGAAGAATGAATATCAAGATTATTATACTGAAAGGGGTATTGTTTATAAGGGGATTGACAAGAAATTGGTCATACCAGAAACAATGGACATGGAGATCATAAAAAACACGCATGGATTAGGACACTTTGGAAAAAGGAAAATAAAAGATCTGATAGAAAAAGACTACTTCATATATGATTTAGATGATAAGATTGATAAAATCATCTCTACATGCGTACCATGCATTCTAGCAAGCAGAAAGTCATGAAAGAAGGAAGGGTGGTTGCACCCAATCGACAAAGGCAATCTTCCACTGCATACACTTCACTGCGACCACTTAGGACCTTTGGATATTACCAAGAAGATGTATAATTACATTCTGGTTGTGGTAGATGCTTACACAAAGTTTGTCTGGATTTACCCTACAAAATCGGTCACTGCTAAGGAGACAGTTGAGAAGTTGAGGCTGCATCAGAAAGACTTTGGTAATCCAGTTCGTGTCATCACAGATCGAGGTACGGCATTTACGGGCAAAGAATTTGAAGAATATTGCCAAGAAGAGGAAATTGAACATATTAAAATAGCAACTGGAGTTCCAAGAGGCAATGGGCAAGTTGAACGCTGTAACCGCATTATAATTTCAGTCTTATCAAAAATGTGCATTGAAGAACCATCACAGTGGTATAAGCATGTAAGTAAACTACAGCGTGTACTTAATTGTACCTATCAGCGGTCTATAGGAACGTCACCATTCCGTCTGCTCATTGGCACAGAGCTGCGAATAAAGGGAGATCTTGAACTTGTCAGATTATTAGAAGAAGAAGATAGAAAGGAATTTGTGGAAGAAAGGGATGAGTTAAGAAAGGATGCTAAAGCTCAACTTTTGAAAATACAAGAGGAAAATCGCAAAACATATAATCTCAAAAGAAAAAGGGCACCAACATATAAAGAGGGAGATTTAGTAGCAATCCAGAGAACTCAGTTTGGATCAGCTCTTAAGTTGAAACCAAAATTCTTCGGGCCATACATAGTTACCAAAGAACTGGGAAAAGATCGATACGAAGTGGAAAAAGTAGCAAGTAACTGTGAAGGACCTAAGAAAACAACAACAGCAGTTGACTGCATGAAAAGGTGGACTTGATTTGGCTTACTGTGACTATACCTTTGTCTTGCATTGCTTTATCTCACATTCTCAGTTATTGAATTTGAAAGACTTGTGTATCTTTAACAATCTTATTATGACCTCAAATAATGATGCCTGAACTAACCAAAACTATTGTACATTTGACTGCTTCTTCCATGTGTGTGTCTTGATTTGTTATTTTGATGCTTTGATTTTATTATTGGATAGAAGAATACTGATGTTTGCATTGAGGGGTTCATTTTGCTTGTTTGGCTGTTGGTTATGTGCTAAAAAAAAAGATCTGTTATAATTTTTTTTCCATTTTATTTTATGTTATGTTTTCTGTTAAAGCTCATAAAATGTATAATTTAAACCCCCAGCAAAAGAATAGCAAAGCTTATGCTTGGGTGAATATTTAGCATGTAAAGGTGACTAGAGTCTCCTAAAAATGAACAATTTTGTTACCTTGCTTATATTGTGTTTATTACTTTCTAAAAGGGCAGTCTGAGCCAGACATGCCTGCAGGAATGGCCGAGGATGTAGGATTTTATTTTGAGTGGAACGGAACGAGTGAAAGGGAGGGATGAAAGAGTGAGAGAGAAAGGGATAGGGATTATATGCGAACTGTGTGAAATAGGGTGTGATGTCTTGTGCGGTGTAAAAGTTCAAAAATAAATAATTAATACTGTGACTAAATGGACAATTTCATTATGAGACCTACATTAATGTGACCCTTTCGAAGTTCAATAAACATTTTCTCATTGCTTAAAAAATTCTTCTTGAATTTAGAACCTTGAATTGTGATAATGGAAAACCGATTTGAATTTAGGAATTGCCGCGAGAATAAACAATTGAATGTGATTTTGAATGGCGAGTGCTCGGAATCAAATTGCATTACGAGCTAAAACAATTGTAGCCTGTTCTAGCAACAATTTAACAGTAATTCTTTTTAGAATTTAACAACACAAATGGCTTTCTGCGGATATTTAATTTATTACTGACGCTATGTATTGTGTTGTGTGTTATTACATAGGTTCCTTGTGTATTTTGACCGGTTTTTTAATTTAAAATTATTTCAATTTGTAATAACATTTTGCAAATTCCTCAAATTCTCCAGCAGTCTGTTGGAGAAAAAACAACACTCCGCCTTAAATGTAATCATGTTAAATACTGAATGATTTAAGAACTGACAACTATCTATTTAACATACTTATTGCTACATCTATTTTTAGATCTTCATTCAAGCCAAGACTTTTGTCATTGGTCTTTAACAATATCTAACAATGTACCGCTGTACTACAGACTTGTACTAGAATCAATTGGCCGTATCCGTGCACTTATCGTTCCATTAGCTGAGACCGTCAATTCGTATACTGTAGTGACCCCAATCGAGCCACAATAGCGTAGAAGGCGTTTAGGTGGCGCCCAGTAATTGCGTCCGAATAATGGATGGGATAATCAGATCCGATGAATTAATGTATCCAACAATTCTTTGGAAGATTATTGATTAATCGTCACCTTCATAGAATTTTCCCTAGAATTTTGCCTCAGCTTCATAGATTAGCCACCCTCCGAAGACTAATATAGTATGTAAAATATATACTATTTGATCATGGTACAAGCTTTAGTATGGTAGACACAATTATTACGAAAGCATCAGCGATCTGTCTTTCCAATAAGAAAAGGCAAGACTAGTTAGGTCTTATTGTGATTGGTACTGGCATCCACTTATTTTTCTGGTCAGAACACTGACCAGTCGTTATTTGAGATGTTTCATACAGAATTTACGAAAACTTAGTTGTACGAAATCTTTGGATTGAAAGTCATACGGTATAATACCTTTAGTTGGTCGTGGCTTAGAAGATTGCGATGGGCTCACAAAGTGGAGAGACTAATGGAATTGCTTCTCAGTGTAATTTCGTCTATATCTCTTTTAATATCAGAAATATATTTTGTAAGTAAAGTTAATTACGTTAATTGATGCTTTGTATATGAAATTAAGATGATAACACAACAATTCCGAAAATGCCCATATGTAGGATTGGGTTTTTTGTCACTTATTAAATTTCTACATTCCGCTTCAGCGTGGCTGTGATTTTGGCAACAATAAATCTTTAGAGTTATTATAATATTATGTTTTCAAATAACTTGAATAAAATATTTGTGAAACAAAATCATGTAAAAAAATATATTATGCTTAAGAAAAATCCTAAGGCTATCGCACTTTGTCCGTATGAAATAATATACGGATTTGTCATCAAATGGCAACTAACTAACATTATTAGATCGTATAAAATGATGGGAACTCGTAAACGTATTCCCGAACGACAATATCCATATTTCACGCTTTATGCTCACCATAGGCGATGTCGGCACCGCACCGTTTGCATATCAACGCCCGGTCTTTTTGTGATCCGTGACGTAAAACGGAGTAAATAATTTTTCACAGCGAACTCTGTGTGAAAACGAAGAGTATATCTGGCTTTTTTAAAGAATAGACGTACTTCATACAGTCGGTCTATGGACGCAAAAATTCTTTTATGTCCAGTCGGGACCCGAAGCTTGAATGGTGCAGTAAAATAATCGCCGTAGTAAAGCACAATCGCTAGTTGGAAAGGTGCCAAGCGACGCACAAGCGAGGCTGGGACGTGCTTTCCTATGTGTTTCGTTTCTATAGAATTAACAACTTTTCTTGCTATCGAAAGTCGTGGTCTGTGGAGCAATTTTGTCGAATATCGCCTGACGAAAAAATTATATTTGACTAGCTTTTCTTCGCGACATTGTCTGCTAGCCATGCCAGTCTTTAAATTATAGTTGCAGAATAAAAATTATCCTATGTTCTTTCTCGTAGCTCAAACTGTCTCCATACCAAACATCCCAATTGATTCAGCGGTTTAAGTATGAAGAGGTAAAAGACAGACAAACAGAGTTACTTTCTCAATTTATGTTATTAGCCTGGATTGGTTAATCCGTGGTGGCGAATTAAGTTTCGTATGTAGGGTCGGAGTCAATAAGATAGTGGCAAGAGATTTATATGTTATTACCGTTATAACCTATTGTAGGGTAAAAAAAAAAAAAATTTAGGATAAAGGATATTATATTTTCAATTTGACTCATCGAAAGAACCCATCGCGCTCATGTACATATATAAGATAAAGCAAAAAGAAAAAGAAACTGACATTATCTAACCAGTTAACAAATAAAAAAAAATATGTGACGAGTAGATATTATAAATAGTAAGTAAATTGTAGGAAGATGTTTTCTAAATGGGGTTTTAACTTTGAACCTACATGTTCTAGATCTCTTATTTCGGCAATAGTCGTTTGCATTAATGTAAGTACCGATCTGTAACAAACAGTGTGCAAGCGCCATTTTATTTTATGGCCTAAGTAAGGCTAGCTTTTGCAAAACACTGAATATTAACTGCGCAACAGCTGTTTACATTGTGCCATAAAAAAGTTTGTCTTACTTGAAATATTTATTGTACGGTATCAAGTTTCTCGTGAATGGCCTACAAAGAAAATAATCTACAATGAACATTTCGTTTATGAGATTTGAATTAAGTTTTGTAAGATTCCTACTTAGATTTCTTTGATAATTTATATTACAATCAAGAAATAAATAACAATGATTACACGTTATAGTCAGGTTTAAAAATCGCTGTCCGTTACGGTCCTTTTATATTTTTTTCCTCTCTACCGCCAAAATAAATTGGTTTATTACGAATACTATGTCAAGCTAATATTAATAATTAGCCTACGCTTGATTTGTGATGCCGGCTGACTAGAATAGCACCACCCCATCTCCTCCCGCGGGTGTCGTCAGAGGCGACAAAGGGAAAAATCCTACGGACGGGCAGCAGCGTCCGTCGAAACCCTATCTACAGCTACTGCGGTCGCCAACCCGCCTGCCAAGCGTGGCGACTATGGCAACTACCCCCATGATGATACAATTCATATTTGTGGGAGGCCTATGTCCAGCAGTGGACTGTATACGGCTGAAATGTATGTAAAAATGTACGCTTGACTCGTAAAAAATGCACTTATCGAAAGAGCCTAAAAATAAGGAGTTTTGAATCGAGGACATAGTATATCGGCAAAATAACTATGTGTTGTCGCGTATTTTTCGGTTAAAAGTGTTATTTTAATGGTAAATTCTGTCTGCCCTATAAAATAAACTGGTTGACAGAGACAGACTGCGCGGGGTGCATTCGGAAACGGCACACCGACAGTGTCAATTTCAATAAATATTTTAGTATTTGTGTCGTTACAAACAAAAACGAAAGATAACAAAAATACTTCGTTAAGAGCTTATTGCTTGATGTGCTAGTGCTG
Source organism: Grapholita molesta (assembly GCA_022674325.2). Taxonomy (NCBI): domain Eukaryota; kingdom Metazoa; phylum Arthropoda; class Insecta; order Lepidoptera; family Tortricidae; genus Grapholita; species Grapholita molesta. Next base: position 3,957,975 of record CP053127.2, read on the forward strand.
CGCTCTGGCAACAGAACAATGCAGTAATACTCCCTATTAAATTGTGACAGAGTCGATTTTCCAATTACATGCGATGTTTGCGGTAAACCCTTCTAAACACAGAATACGATAGCCGTTGTGTCTAGACACAACAAAACAAAACACGATCCCCCTCAGCATGATGCCACGGACGGAACCTAACATAACGAACTATTATAGGTACCCACTGACATGCACGTTAGCATGCAGTATTTACAGGCTTTTTGCATTTAAGAATTTAATTATTTATTTCTGTAGTACTTAACTGTAGTTTTTTTAAAGATGAGATAATTTCTTCGCTCTTATACAAGATTGATTTCTATCCCTCCAGACAAATGGCGAATGGCAAAAAGCCCACCGTGACGCGACAACGATCCACCATTTATTACATATTTCTTTTATATTTGCAACAATCTCATTGTCCATAAAATGAACGAGCAAATACACAATACGACTGGCTACGAGCCAACCGTCTCGCGTCGTCAAGAAACGACAAACTTCGTTTAATTCCACCGACAATTGACAAAATTTAAATGAAACTTAATTAGTAGACGTTGAGGAACTCAACAATGGATGTTGTTCGAGATGCTGGGACTTTGGCGGGATTAAAATGCCGCGCCTTTGTGAATTACGTCTCGGATAATCCTTTTACAATAATCCTGCTCAAACCCCACCATTAGTAACGGAAGACACTTGAGCCGTGTCAAATTATTCCTAATTAGGAAAATTAAAAGAGACTTGCTTTATGTCTCACAGATTGTCATATAAAGAGAAGAAGAAAAAAAATACATAATAATTTTTTTTTTACTGCTGATAATGAATTTACAATAAGAATTAGATTAGAAAATTGAAGTGGCGATGGGCAGGTGGGGGAAAAGGAAAGTAGACCAAAGAAGTGTCAGAATGGCATCCAAGGGGACAAATGCAAAACACAGAAGACCACGGAAACGATGGGAGGATGATTTACCTAAACTCGGGTGAAGAAACACAAGGAAAAGAGAAAGATTGATGGAGCTAGAGGAGGCTTATGTCAAAATACAACCTGGCAATGATCAAAACTAAAGATTATTATTTATCAATCTATATAATAGACACTCTGCAACTAAAACAGTCAGTGAATAAAGGCTATTTCTATTTATTATATTTATTAAATAATTTATAAAAGTTGTAGTTTACACCTCGGTCTCAAATTTATTTATTTTTCAAACTGTGTAAAATACATTTTAAAAAAAGTATAATCGTAAAGCCTCAAGAGTTACAAACCACGAGGCGAGCAAACGTTGTTGACGAGTATACCTAACATAACAACTTTTATCACAATGTCTGTATATTTATAAAAAAAAAATTTTAACTATTTCAAAACTTTATAAAATATTCCATAAGTGTACAATGTGTACATTACATTACTTTTCATTCGATATGTATAAAATATTTTTGCGCACTTTGATGACCACTCCGTCCAATTGCAGAAAAAGAAGCGGTTTTAGCTTGAAAACCTAACAGCCTGATAGACCGTTTCGCATTTATAATGAAAGATAGATTTTGATGTAGTCTTTGTCGTTTGATTTTGTCTAAATAGTGATATTAGGTAGTTTTTCAGCAGTCGGACTTAATCGGCTTTAAGATGAAACTAAGTACAAATCAAATTATTTTTTATGAAATATTTTTTTGATTAAAACGGTGCCTAAAAACCGTTTAAAATAAACAAGATCACATATACTTGATTAATTTCGACGTGGTCCGCTGTGTACGGGTGGCCAAATTGGTTAAGGCGTCAGCCGCGATAGCTGGAGATGCGGGTTCGAATCCCGTCTCGAACACCGGAGGTCCTCGTCGTTTTTTTTTTTTTTTCTTAAGTATATGTTATCTATTTCAACGGCTTTAAGATATTCATTTTATCTGCCGTAAGTCATTATTATTTATTTTAACAATATTCCACAATACCTACAGATAGAAGGGAACGTATCAAATGAAATGTAGGCTTTACTTCTACGAGTCGTATTATTAATAAGCCTCACGTGTTTCTATTTATAAAGTGAAGAACACAAGAAAAGAAAAGAATTTGTATAGGAATATTTTAAAAAGATATATAAATAACATGACATAAATAAACAGATACCGCGGGTGTGTGCGTTTTGCAAACCTTTTAAAGCTGATTTTGAAGCTGAAGAATACTGACAGAAATATTTCCAGATAAATTGATATCATTAATAAAGACTTTACAATTCGTGGTTGGGATTGAAAACCAGTAGTAATGGTGAGTGCCCAACCATTTCACTGCATAATTTTGGCCAATTTTTGCAATATTGATCAATCTTTGTTTTTTATTGTTTAATTCAGGCACTCCGTCTACTCATTTGCCTAAAGTGACGGCACCAGTAATGGACAAGGAACCAATCATGAACATTAGTGCTTATTTCAAAGGAGTTAAGTGTTGTGAATTTGTTGGGACATATTCAATTTATAACTTTATGATTTTTTAAATATAAACTAAGTGTCCATCATTGGTGCCTGTCAGCTAAAAGTGTCCAACGTTGGTGTTCATTACCTTACTATATCATAAAAAAAGTGAATAAATATCTTTTTTTTTTCATCTATTTTTATTCATTTTATTTGGAAGCGGTGTATGTATTTGTTTCAGCAATATTTATATTTGATTTACTATCAACCTTTGCTAAACTATTATTGACGTCTTCATTATTTATGTCAAAAGTTAAAAGGCCTGTATTTATTTACAGAAATTACAATCGTATTATGATATCTACAAGTACTTAACTAGTTACAGTATAAAATCTAAAAAAGGCCCCTGAGGCATTGTACCAAGGATGCTAGCGGCATTTCCTCGTTGTATCGCAATGCTGATACGTTGTTCGAGGAAGCCGCCAGCTCTTCGGTCACCAGTTACATCAACCAGACGCTTCACGATTTCTGCAAAAAGTTTGTGCGCGCTGGGACCCCATAGACCTAGTTAACTAATTGGCAAGATAAGTTTTTTTGGCAAGACTTCAAATTGTCAATGACTGTGCTCTTACCTAAACAAAGTTTACTTAAAAACTAGGTTAACACAAAATCAATCTTATTTAAACTCATAAATTCATCGGTCATTGGTCTTGATTTTTGGTAGAATGTTTTTGAATGAAGTTGGCCAATACCAATGGTTCAATGTGCTACATGTCGATTCAATAGAGATTAAATAAAAAATCGAAATAGATGACATTTAAGTATACTTAAGTGAAAGTGACGAGGACCTCCGGTGTTCGAGACGGGATTTGAAGCTGGATCTCCAGCGATCGCGGCTGACGCCTGACACACCAACTACCACATCCTCACACCCACCCGACCCGTACACAGCGGAAACCGTCGAAATTAATCAAATGTTTGTAATTTTGTTTATTTTTAACGGATCATCGATGTAGGATAAACGTAGATTCACAATCAGCCTCAAAAAAATGGCTCTAAAAAAATAGCCCCTAGAACAACTTGGGCAGTACATTTAGTTAGTCTTCTTTGAACCGCTCAGTCACAGTCAGTCAGTGCAAGTGTCAACAATAACTAAAAAGTTATTACACAACCACAAATGCATCCGTCTTAACTTACCGGAGATACCATTTGAGGACCCGAGATACACTTCGACAACCTCAATGAGATACAGAGCTTTGATGACATACCCATAGCCGACGATGATTACACACACAGTGGTGGACTTTGAGATACCAGCGCCTGGCTGGGTATGATGCTAGATGGGGACAGACTGAGAATATTCAGAACTGTTATGACGGCTGCAAGATTGTGATGCAAGAAGTGCCTATTGAGTTTTAAGTCTTAGTGTGTGAAAAACAGTTACTATTTAGGTTATATAGGCGGATAGATATTTATCCTTTATATGGAAGTTTTCAACCTTACCATGAGTTGTGACTTTGAGGTTTTCGATAACGAGTATCGAGTTTACTATAGTGAAGTTAGATACGTAATAATTAGAACACTGAGCTTTTTTTTGTTTGAATATATTATCTAAAAGAAGATTATAAATTAGCATTATTAACATAAACTGGAACGTGATAGAAATATCATGTAGTGCCATATTTTTGTACATAATTTGTGTTGTAGGAGTCTATTTCTTTATGTCAGTGTAACGGATATTAAATAATATAATTTTCCTAACTAGTGCGTAAAAAGTGCACTTTTCGCACGCTTCGCATGCGTAAATTTCACTTTTTAAGGCACTTGCTATGAAAAATTAGGTTCGATACTCGTGTAAAAACTTCTTTCAGACTCGGGTGATTGTCACCCTCGTTTCACTCGGGCTCCAACGTTCACCCTCGTCGAAAAAAATTTTTTTTTCTCTAGTATCGAAATGTACTATTATGTGGCATGGCTAAAGGTGTCACTGAATTTTATTATTTTAAAATAAATCTAGGACTAATATCAGTCAGCAATCATCCCTCCCAGCTCAGCTAGTATACACAGTAACAATCTTAGCTGTACATCGGTGGACCTTATGCCTTATATAATAAGGTCCACTACTGTACAGCTGAGAGTGTTGCTGTGTGTACAGTCAGCAGCAAAAGTAGCTAAGTATTTGAGGTGTTCAAAATGAGGTCAACACGTCTCTATTGTCAAGAGAATAAGAGCGCGTGTAGGTCATTTTGAACACTTCAAACGCTTAGCAACTTTAGCTGTTGACTGTACAAGATAAGTAGTGTAATGATTATCATTTTTTAGAGTTCGTAACTGTTTACCTATTTCGCTTTTCGTGTTATAAAAGGAATTAGAGGCACAAAATAAGTTTAAATACTTTAAGTTTAAGTGGTTTAGATTACTTGTTCTTGCTTTATGGTTGAATAATTACGTACTCCGTAATTGTAGGGTACAGTCAAGGAATTTAATTCCGATCCATTTGGTACCTTGTCATAGTGAATGTTTGAGGAAATCTGTATTGGCTTTTATATTGGTTGTTAATGTGACAAGGTACTAAATGGGTTGGAAATTAAATTCCTTGACCATATCAGATCAGTGTTGGGTTGGTATTTAGATATAAAAAGTTTCAAACCTATGTTATTTAAAGCAAAATGTAGATCATAAATCAGTGCAGCAAACATTAAACATAAATAACGGGGCATCTGTTATTTAGTATAGATCATAGATAACAGCCGTATTTATGATTTAACACAACTAGAACATAAGTTACCATAACGTTAATATTCCATAAAGTATAAAAACTGTACATTTATAATTTAGTTCAATAAAGAGTTATAATATTTAATATTATAAGCCGATTTGTAGAAAACCATGCATAATTCAATATTTAAAATCTGTTGGGACCATTAGAATTACAAATGCAGACCCATTATTATTACTATTAAGAGCCAAGAGTACCCCACAGCAGGAAAAAGGCATGTTCTTATATTTTCACGTATCTCTCCTTCTTTTTCTATCAGGCCTATTTCTCGAACATTTGCAACTTGTAATACAAGCGGAACTCACTTTTTGACACCTGTTGTTAGAAAGAAACTTCCGCTTGTATTACAAGTTACAATTAAGTGTTCGAGAAATAGGCCCCTATTATTATAATTTCGGCTCTCCACCTTTTCCTCGGTCTTCCGCGGTGCCCGGCTCGGTTCGACCCACATATTTAGACCTTAGTTTCTAAGTACTACATTCTCATATTTACTTCTTTTTAATATACTTTGTCAGCTTCTACCCGTGACTTCACCTGTGCAGAATAAACATTTTTGGTCCTAATTAGTATCTACTATACATCGATTTAAATACCAATAACAGATAGTAACACGAGAGTTACATTTGCAGTTATAACTAATAAGTTTTACATTAGTGAGTATAAATAATTTATAATTAGCAAGTTGTCTTACTATGTACAGTTAGCAGCAAAAGTGGCTAAGCGTTTGAAGTGTTTAAAATGACCTACACGCGCTCTTATTCCCTTGACAATAGATACGTGTTGACCTCATTTTGAACACCTCAAACGCTTAGCCACTTCTGCTGCTGGCTGTAGCAATATCTTATGCTGTGCATATAAACCCTGCATCGTCAGTTTGAATTATTTACTCCAGTTAGTATGTTCTTGTAAGGGTGATAACTTTTCTGGCTACAAACTCTGGCGACAGCGCGAGATTTGTTACTTTTTCAATTATTTCATGTTTATAAACAAAATACTGTCCGAAAAATTCCGAACTAAAATTCATATTTCAAATCGAAATTGGGAGGAAAGGTGGTTGTATACAATTCAAATTAGTCACTGGAATTAGTATACCGGGTGTGGCATGTAATAGGAGCTTTAACTTTAGGCATCGTTTCTACACCAAAAATGTAGCAACATTTGTTCTACGACTTTTGAAAATAACTTATAGTTTAATAAATATTAATAAAAAAAGATTATCCAAGCAAGCAATGTATTGCAAAAACTATGAAGTTTGTAGGCTGACAGTAAACGTCAACTAGACTATTGGATGCTGTTCATTGAAAATACTATTTAGTTTGTTAGAAAAAATCACAAGTAATAAATTACCGAATTATTTAAAGTTGTAGAACAAATGTTGCTACGTTTTTGGTGTAGAATCGATGCCTAAAGTTAAAGCTCCTATTACAGGCCAGACCCGGTATAAGTACTGACTAATTATAAAATTTATACAATATACAACTCATGAATCAATGGATGTAAATGTAAGATTTTAATGCGAATAAATCTCTTTTCTCTTTAATTAAAAGTTTGGAATAAACTTACATCTCTCCCTTATTTAAATAAATTAGCACTAGAGATCGAGCTGAATTCTCTTCCAAAAGCAAAATATATTATCTGATTAAGACAGCTAATTTAGCATAAGCAGTTGAACAATAATAAAATTTATTGTACGGATAAATACAATTAATTCATGGTATAACAGCCCTGATCTCACACTTCATATAAAAACTTAAGTATTGAATATAGGACACTACTTACCACATAATATACTAAGTAGCAGTAGAGTCATCATTGTAGCATGTTTATCCATTTTGATTGAAACGTGTCATAAGTTTATTTACAACTGCACTTCCTAGAATCACAATTCCTATAGAATTTTTACATAATCACATTATAAATTCTGAATCACCAGTGTCACCAAAATAACTCACAGAAATTAACGGTCAAAACCTGATTCCATTTGTTCTTATTTCAAAAACTTTTGTCCGTTAGTCGTTTATAAATCATTAAGCGCGATCGTAGTCCATATAATGGAAACTTCAAACGCGAGCGTGTCGGCCGTGCGCCTCTAGAGAAGTGTGCTCCTTACTCCGTGCTCGCTCCCCGGCGACATGCGCACTATCTGCTCGCCCTACACACAGGGTTGGTTGCACCAAATCGTCTGTTAACGTCATCGTAATAGTTGAAACTTTCTTGTATGAAAAGGTGACGGTTCTCTATTGAATGACAGCTACTCTGCCATTGAAGGACAGTCATTTCTTGAATGTACGTGGTGCATCCCACCTTTAGTGTGTCACCACTCATGTACGTACGCTCGAACTGCGTGGAGATAGAAGCTTTTTCTGATTTAGCCGAATAAGTGTCGTGAGATTTGAGGAGACCGTTCTTTGTAACAACACTGATTTAAACTTTAATAATAATGTCTTTCTTGACGTGTTGGTGGTAGCATTTCGTATGGATATTTTCGTATGCCAGATCTTATTTGGAATCACATTATGGAGCTACGGAATGATTGATGGACGCGATCACCGTCTGACCTAACCTAATTGTAAAACTAAGCCTTATTGCGTTTGAGTGGAGTTTTCTCACGATGTTTTGGTTCTCAACTATTATGTACGGACCACTGAAGAGGTTCTTCTAAAGAGGTTATCTGTAATGTGCAATGACAATGACAAATAATACGTATTCATATTTCATTACTATTACAATTACTGAAATTCTTGATCTGAACCCAAAGAAATGGGTAAAATATTAAATTCCTTGATTGTACCATGAGTTAGCGCGAGTTGTCAAGTTAATCGCAGTTTTAATATCAAGTGTTTACGTTTTAAGCAATAATTTAACTCTAATTGATTCGAGGCATAATGTACGAAAGGGTGTAATGTCGGGATAGCAGAACCTCGAAATACCGGGATCCCGTATTTATTACATGCGTATCCGGGTACTTGCGGGATTAGCGGGACTGAGAAGCGACGTGGTCTTACGAGGACTGATCCGAAAATAGATAGTCAAAGGCGTATTATTATTCTTATTCATTTAATTGTATTGTAGCTTAAATTTTATTTTTGTGTTATGTCACTGTCAGGGCTTGGTCACAATTTCTGCAATTTATAACTTACAGTAATGTTACTTAAAAACAACACTAAACAACTATATTTAATAAACTTAACTGTTTTGTTCCTGCTCTCTTCTAGATTTAATGTTGTTCGTAATTACTGTCCTTAGACCTTGTTCCGAAGAGGTTAAGGAGTTTGTGCGAGATTTGGGTAGGTGACTGAAGGAAGGGGTGGCAAATTGGCGATCCTCAATCCGGATCGTATCTGGTGCAAGAGATCTCGCTAGCCATTCAACGTAGTAACGGTGAGAGCGTTATGATGACATTTGGGCTATGTATGATCCTTTAGCTAATTTCTGTTAGTTAATAAATTTGATGATCCCTGATTTGGATTTTATTATTGGTTTGTATGAGACGAAGCCTATTGCAGATTAGCATGTAAGGCCACCTGACAAAGGTTGTATTACGGTTTATAGTTTGTGATGCCGTTTAAAAAAAAAATGAGCGAGCAAGACACGTCTCCTCTCATTTTCTCCCGCCGCGATTTTAAATGGCCGCGCGGCACACGTTTGGCTCACCCCCGACTCCATAACGTCTCATGTGATGTGCACCAATTTCACTCCAAAAATATCTATCTATTTTATCTCTTATTGCAACGAAATAAGGTTCGACAATGTGTATTTATATTTGACATTGACTGCAATGTCAGTTTATAAGACATTTCCTAAGATTCGTATCGTGGAGTTTTACTGAGTGCAGCGCAGATTATTGCTGACGCGGCTTGTAACAGCTGCTTAGGTTATTTAGGTCAAAATCACAAGAGTATTTGGGAACCAATAAACAAATAAGTGTGTAGTGAAAATTATAATTGTATTTACTATATTGTGGATCGGAGCTATATCATGTATTTTTTTATTCTCCTTTTTATTTCAAGTATAGGCATATTTAGCGTCTACTCACAGACGTCGTCCATTCTAACATTGCCGCGATGCAATATTAATATTTGATCCTTAGTTGCCTCCTTCATTGTGATGTGTATAGGTACAGACAGGAACAATTTTTAGATTTACTGTCCTGATGTTTGTTTAGTAGATGTTCCCTTACACCTGACGCGTGTGTGCAGAGAACAGTACCCTGACTATGAGTTGTGACTTTGAGGTTTTCGATAACGAGTATCGAGTTAACTATCTGTGCATCTCGTTCGCACTAAAATAGTATAAGCGAGACACACAGATAGTAAATTCAATACTCGATGTCACAATTCATGGTAAGGGTACAGTCGAAATTGCTCCAACCGCCGTGCGGTCGGTAATACCCCGTAGCAGGCGTGTAAGTATTGGCTTTCACAAATTAGGCCAATTTTGCACTATATTTTATTTATGTTACTTGGAGGTCATCTTCATCCTCCTCGCGTTATCCCGGCATTTTGCCACGGCTTATAAGAGCCTGGGGTCCGCATGGCAACCAATCCCAGGATTAGGCGTAGGCACTAGTTACGAAAGCGACTGCCATCTTACCTTTCAACCAAGAGGGAAAACTAGGCCTTATTGGGATTAGTCCGGTTTTCACACGATGTTTTCCTTCACCGAAAGAAGATTAAAATCATGTAAGCCCATTAACAAATAAATATTCATTCATAGGAGGCAAATGGGCAAAGAAAATGGCTCGTCAACACAAAGCTCTTGTGTCCACACGGTTTATGAAGCACGAAGCGCCCTCCGGAATATCGGAATCCTCTTGTAACGTACAGAGAGGCGGTGTGTCGATGTGCATTTATGATTCTAGACCGCTTCCCTCACATACAGAATAAAAAAATAAAAAAAAGATCTTCTATCTTTTTTGTTTTTTATCTTATCTTCATATTGTATAAAAATATCGTGATCCTGTCGTTCGTTCTGTCAATCTAATATACAGGGAGATCAATCCAAATGGGTCAGTAGGGGAAAGTTAGAAACTATGAGAGATAGCGAAATCTGTTCTTAGGCACCATGGCTTCGATTTGAGATTTAATAATAATGACATTCAAACTTTTTTTAAATCTCTCATACATAACCGGGAATCGAAGTCTTGTAAACAATGTTAGGCGTATATCTGAAAGATTTTTCGTTGTTATTGTTGATGGTACGTAACATAAATTCATGAGTTGTACAAGTACATTATAATATTGTTTAAGTATTGACTAAAAAAACCCAAGCAAAAAATAATTATTTAATTTGGATCAATGTTCAAAATAGTAACCATTTTCCGGGATGCAAAAATTAATTCTTCTTAAAAAAAATCTAAAATCGAAGCCATGGTTCCTAGGAACAGATTTCGCTACCTCTCATAGTTTCTGACTTTCCCCTACTGACCCATTTGGATTGATCACCCTGTATTATTTTATCGTTTCAAATGCGTTTATAAGATGTATTGTCATCTTAGCTACGGCTCCTATTGACACGTTAAAGCAATTAGAACGAGCCTTAATTGTCGTTCCCGAAACTTCGACGATATGTTCAAATTTATATACGTCGTTAGATCCAATTTTAATTGTAATAAAATGGAATCTCCTTATGCAATATGCCTCACCACAATAAACAGCCATTGTGAAATTTATTAAATTGTTCCCGTTATTACATGCGAGATTTTGCGGGATAAATTCCAATTTCTAAATGATTTTCATACATTTCTGCGTTTATGCGCGGTAAGGTAAAGCACATGTTTGTGACGTTCCGCGGCAAAATGTACCTTATGGCGGTTGGCGCTTACGCTATTGTTAACCACGTTTCAATACTAATGTGATGCTTCGCAAATTAAGCGCCAAGCGCCATAAGGTACCTTTACCCGTGGATCGTTACATTATTAGCTTAATTATTGCCAAATGGCAATGCGATCATCATTTACTTATTTCACATGTTTATACTTATTTTTGAAGCCTAATGAAACAAACAACTATCAATGTATGTAGCAATTAAACTAAGTGCCTGACTGTAACCATGTTGTAACTTTTTTTTATGTCAATGGCGGCATACTAGCGTCACGGATTGCCTGATGGTAAGCAATTACCGTTGCCCATGGGTACCCGCAACACCAGTGGAGTCACAAGCGAGTTGTCGGCCTTTAAGGGGGGTTGGAGCTCTGGGAACCTTACTCACCCTCAGGAACATAACACTACATACCTGAAAGGTAGCAGTGCTATTATGGCTGTAGTCTTCTGGAAGGAGGAGGTACTATCCCAGTTGGGCTTCTCCAGACTCAAGCGTGATGCTACTTCACTGTGCCCTACCTCTCATTTTACTTTTTTCACATACATTGACTAGTATGTTTTCAATAAAAACTACAGACCACTAGTTTAAACTGAATATTAACTATTACCATATAATTATGTCATAAAACATTTTTCTTTAGTTTAAAATAGTCAATATTAATAATTTTGAACATGTATACAATGATGTCTGTGTGATGCCGGCTGACTAGAATAGCACCACCCCATCTCCTCCCGCGGGTGTCGTAAGAGGCGACAAAGGGAAATATTCTACGGACGGGCAGCAGCGTTTATCGAAATCCAATTTACAGCTACTGCGGTCGCCAACCCGCCTGCCAAGCGTGGCGACTATGGCAACTACCCCCAAGATGATACAAGTCATATTTGCGGGAGGCCTATGTCCAGCAGTGGACTGCATACGGCTGAAATGTATGTATGTATGTAATGTATACAATGATCACTAAATCACTAAATTGTTTATCGTGTTCTCTCGCTCTCGCATGTTGAAAATAAAACCCTTTTCGGAAGCTCTAAATTAAGTCTAGGTTGTATATACAAATGCCGTGGGGTAAGAGTTTTTGCATTGTTCCGAAGCTTACTCGTCCAAAACTGTTTTTGTGAAAAAACTAACGAGGGATAATCTCTCACTTTTGCTTTCAGTCAACAAAGAAACTTTGCTAGTTATCAAAGTATTACTCATAACTTGGTAAAGGGGTTACAATTACAACTTTTATTACTAACAGGATATTTGTAATGTTTTAATAAAGTAAATCTTTATTTACCATAATTACATTAATTAAAAAAATTCAACTAAGAGTACTTTACTAGTTATTGCAGTAAAACTAAAAAGGGCCTTTGAGGCATTGTGCCAAGGATGCTAGCATGTCCTCATTGTATCTCAATGCTGATACGTTGTGCAAGGAAGCCGCCAGCTCTTCGGTCACCCGTTACATCAACCAGACGCTTCTCGATTTCTGCAATAGTAGTAGTATTCTTGTATTACAGATATTTCAGCACAATTACGCTGGAAGAACTCAAATGAACATGGTAAATACATTGTTAAATGTAAAAACTGTAATGTTAGTGATGTTAAAATCAGGAATTGGTACAGTCAGGGTATACACTTTTGCACCCTTAGCCATTACCATAATATATATTTATATAATTAATATTTGTACCATACACTGTACAGAGGTTACTGAATAAGTATAAATTTGGCCAAGAAATCAAAATGTAAAAGGCGTCGGCAGGGCATTCAGGGGGCAAAAGAGTTGTCTCATTTACAATCTAGTAAAAATGTATTGTGGCTTTTCACAATACATTTTCCCATTCATTTTTAAGTTTTCAGGCTCAGCGTCTGTGAGAAGTACACGCAAGTGTAGGTATAGGTGTAGTGTTAGGTATACTGAATAGTAGGGTAGCACTCGTCGGCCTCGTAGATAGTCGATTTTTCTACTTTTTAGTATGAACTTATAATAGCAGGTTAAACTAATTGTAATAGCACTGCCAATACTGTGATACCTAAATTGATGATAACAAATTTAATAAAGACATAAACAGAATTTATTATCAGCATTCCGCATATCCGCTACAGACATGAGATGACAGAGGAAATATGATGGATATATGTGGGTACCACGTGGGTACGCTAATGTATTTAAACAGAATATAAACCTGAGTATTCAAAGATCAGACATCGTATCTGGCCGTAGTACCTGAGATAAGACATATTTACTTGCAATCCATATTTATGTACATGGACCCTGATTGGGTGTAGCAACATAGGCGTAGTAGAAAATAGTACTACTCGAATAGAAGTCCGTTTACTATTGAAAGGTCTATTAAAAAGAGCTCAAGTTACTTAAGTGACTAAACTTTGATCTTTGGATTTAGCAATGTATTTATTATAAATATATTTTACAAGGTAAATAGCGAGCTTTAAATTATCTTCTACATATATAAAAGAAGAAACTGACTGACTGACTGACATATCAACGCACATCCCAAACCGCTGGTTCTAGAAAATCCAAATTTGGCACGTAGGTTTCTTACAAGGTCTAGGGGAGCACTAAGAAAGGATATTTCAAAATTCACCCCGTAGGGGGGTGAAATGGGGGTCCAAAGTTTGTATAGGGAAAACAGATTAGTTGGCCTATTTAATGTGAAATTTCACAGGAGTATTTCTAACAATTCATGATTAAACACGTGTTTGCGGATTTTAGAGAATTCAACGTCCACAAGAGGAATGTCACTACGCGAGCAAAGCCGCGGGAAAAAGCTAGTAACAAATAAAACTACTCTATTTACAAATTAGGTGATTGCAACGTTCTCATTGATAACAATGCATTGTATATTGAGTAATATCCGATGATTTTATTTGTTGCCCTATTTATCTCTTGTCGATGTAGATAATTTCCTCCCACGAACGTTCCGGTCGTGGAATGAATTCTAAATTAAAATTAGCATTTTTTTTTAATGAATGAATGAACAATCAATTTATAACCAACAATTTACAGATAAATACAACGTAAACAATAAGACTAAAGAAAAAAATGAGCATTTGTAATTCACCATCCACCAAGGATGTACTTACTCATGAACTAAAACAACCAAAAACAATTTGTATCGTGTATATGCTGCATTTAAATTACAAAGTACCGGACTTTTTTCATGAGTGATTATCGCGGCAACAGAGGACAAAAATTTGCTCTCTTAATTATTTAAGCTCGCCAAAACTCAAGTAAGTAGTAAGTTTGAAAACACTTTTGTCAGCAGATTAATTTACATTCTACTTTCACGTAAGTAGGTACTTGCAAATAAAATATCGTTAATTACTCGTATCATTATACAAGGAAGATTTAATATTTACATTATTTACCTCTCAAACGATACCAATCGAAGAAATTGCAACGTCACAAATATTGTCACAGTTTTTGTATTTAAACTTTCGTGAGACATAATTTATTAATCAACGATTAACACGGTTCTACTCACGTTTATTTAATAATATTATCACAGCTTTAAAGTAAGGATTCATAATCCATAAGCAAGTTCATAATATTTGTTTTTACTCACATTTACTTAGTCATTCGCGGGACATTATTCGGAGATAATACATTATTAATGTATTTTTCATATTGCTGTTCTCAAATAAACCTACTATATTCTTCTTGTGTGCACTAGAATTATAAAGAAGAAACTAACTAAATGCCTTAATTATTTCTTAAATGATTTCTGAACTAAATTGTCCGATAATTTTTTTCTTGCTCTAAATTCGAGTTCGCAAAAGTTTCTCAGCGCACAGAAACAGTCCATTAGCGAATTGTAAAGTCGACATTACACGGCACTGTTGAGTTCCTCCGGGAACCACAGCTCAGGTACACGGAAGGGGCCTGGCTAGGGGTCGTTACAGCGTGCCTCGAACAACCCTTCACCACGTTATAAACTATGATTTAGGATTGTTTGAATTTAGTTCCGTTAAGGTTAGGTAAACAGGTTGTCGAGGTTTAGGTTATAGGTTTTATACTGTTTTACTGTTTTGTCTATGTTTTTATTTTTGAATCCTGTTTTTGTACATATTTTATTAGTTTGTTATTATATTTTTCGCCATACGGTCGACTTTTAGTTTTCAGCCCATTTTTTAATACTCTTAGATATCGAATTCTCTACACAGGTATACGAATTTTTTCCATATAGGTATGAATCGGCGCATTCGACATAATTTAAGAAAAATGTTTTATGTAAATTGGATAACTGTTTCATAAGTTTTTCATAACTTTTTTTGAATTTGGATTTTTTTTGTGTGGTTTCTACTCAGAATCGTGGGTTCTTTCGAGCCTGATAGGAGAAAAAATGTGTCAGAAGCTTTTTTATTTCATTCGGTTACGTATTTATACATTTCATATGGCGGTAACGGAACGGAAGTAATAAATAGAAATATAAATTATTTTATTCGTAAAACACACACTATTTACACAAAACACGCAACAGACGATAAGATACATTACAGGAAGTGCGACATCGACATTATAAAAAAATAAAAAGTTTAAGCAAATTTTGGGACACATTATTTCTCATATCAGGCTCGAAAAAACTTATAATTCTGAGTAGAAACCACACAAAAAAATTAAAATAAAAAAAAAGTTGAGTAAACAACTTTAAACAAAATGGCCCAACTACTATAGCACAGTTCCAGAATATCACAGGGGACCATTCTCGAGACGCGGCGCGGCACACGAAAACCTTGACTGATAAAAGTCTATACCCAACTATTCAATATACTCTATGGTTACACCGCTTTTTCGTAGTTTTGTAAATGAATATTTAGATTTCTTAATGTGTATGATTACCATTACTTTTAATAGAAAACTCCCGTAAGACTCAGACATACTAGAAATATATATAAACGGGTCACTCATGTATCTTAAGTGAGTGACTTTGTATTCGAAAACCGCTCGACATATGTTTCGGTCCAATTCGTGAACCATAATCATGAGCTCTGAGACCTTAAGATACGTGAGTGACCCGTTTATATATATATATTTCTAGATTACCATTACATTTTAATTGGTGATTTACAATGGTAATGAACTGTCGTTTTCGGTATAAATAAATAAATGTTCAGGTTCAGATTTTTATAGTTTGAATGCCACTCCAATAGTTGATGACGGACAGTTTGGCTCACAAAGACACAAAGGGGGTCGATCTATCCCGCAGTACGCGGTACCCTGTACCCAATTACATTCTTGAAGGAATGACAAAGTGGATTGATTTAGAATTCGAATAGAACTTTAGAGTTGCAAAGCTTAAAAGTGCTAAAAATTTTAAATATAATTCAAGTTGAAGTTACGTTAACAAGACCTGAAACTTGTTGTCAACCTCATCTGATAATCCTCATTTTCGATGCTATAGTGAAAAAAAATATCGATGAGAGTGAAAGTTGGAGCACGAGTGAAACAAGGGTGACAATCACCCGAATCCTAAAGAAGTTTTTACACGTGTATCGAACCCAATTTTTCATAACAAGTGTCTTAAAAAGTGAAATGGAAAATGCACTTTTTACGCACTAGTTAGGAAAAATATATTTCTTTACTATTTTGTTTATTATGAATTGGATCGAAGTCGAAAATAATTCTGCAGAATTATGATACATATAGTTCAGCCTAATATTTTAATGTATAATATGTCTAAGTATCGCCTTTAAGTTTATAAGACCCTGCACCTGTTGAATCCTTGTTTAACCCGTTGGTTACAGGTAGAGGATGCCTTATTCCATGAAGTCCGCCAATTGTATAGTCAACCAATTTGATTTCAAGGTCACGTGGAACCCTATCACAGTGACGTTAATAAGAGATCTTTTGCGTCTTTCATATAGATTTTCACCGTGACAAGGTACGAAGTGGCCCATAAATCAAATTGGTTGACTGTAACTTGTGTTGTGCTATAAAAATTGAATAAATCAATACTCGTCTTCTTCTCTAATCATTCTCTCTCTATTAGACGTTTTGATATGATATGCCTGCTCATACTAGTTCACGTCATGCTACACGATCAAGTTCAATATTTCGCGATCTAGTAAGTACTAGTATCTAGATACTGCAAGTAAAGTTAACCACATTCATTCAAGTGTTTTATCTGCAACTGCACTTCTAGAGGTGTATTGTTAAATAGGGCAATTTGACATTGTCTTGTAATAGTGAAATAAAAACTTCTTTTGTAAATTGCCGAATCGCTTAATGACGTCCACTATTAGCCAAAGCAATTAAGTAAGCCTGCACTGCGCTTTGTCTAAAAGCTCCAAGGTTAGAACAGTGCAAGAAGATCAACATGACAACGTTGGACAAAGGTCATCAGTCTAATATCACTTAAAAGGTCGTAAATTGATCAAAATATAGACCTGCATCTTCCTCGCGTTATTCTGGCATTTTGCCGCGGCTCATGGGAGTATGGGGTCCACTTGGCAACTAATCCCTGGATTTGACGTAGGTACAAGTTTTACGAAAGCGACTGCCATGTGACCTTCCAGCCCAGTGGGTAAACTAGGCCTTATTGGGATTATTCCGGTTTCCTTACGATGTTTCCCTTCGCCGAAAAGCGACTGGTAAATATCAAATGATATTTCTTATACCGGGTGTGGCCTGTAATAGGAGCTTAAACTTTAGGCATCGTTTCTACACCAAAAACGTAGCAACATTTGTTCTACGACTTTTGAAAATAACTAATAGTTTAATAAATATTAATAAAAAAAGATTTTCCAAGCAAGCAATGTATTGCAAAAACTATGAAGTTTGTAAGCTGACAGTAAACGTCAACTAGACTATTGGATGCTGTTCATTGAAAATACTATTTACGAAAAAATCACAAGTAATAAATTACCCAATTATTTAAAGTTGTAGAACACATGTTGTTTCGTTCGTGGTGTAGAAGCGATCCCTAAAATTTTTGCTCCTATTACAGGCCACACCCGGAATAAGTCCCGAAAATTTTTGAACCTGCGACCTTCAGATTACAAATCGCACGCTCTTACTGCTAGGCCACCAGCGCTCATCAAAATATAGATCATCATTTTCTAAATATAGACCTTAAATTCAAATAAGTTATCCCGTTGGGCAAAACTAGTTCTAACTTTGTATTTGAATTAAACCGAGGCAGCATATGAATATGGGATCTCTGCTTCCAAAGATCTTATTCTAAGAACTACCTACGTCAATCTGCTTGTTGCGTTGTGGTTGTTGGCGTACACTTGTGCCTCAATATCCAGCTTCCCTTGAGAGCTGATCAACTTCGCTGTTTAAGGTTTTATTTAAATTTTTAAAAATCTTTCTTGTTACACAAATAAAAATAAATGAAATCAAAATCTTTCAAACCATTGCTTTCGTTATTTGTAAGTAAATAGAAAACAGATGTAGCTGAGGTTTCAAAGTTTAAATGTTATATAAATACATTAGGCCTGCTCGAAGATCCAATGATTAATTACAATTGATGTTAATCGAAATCACATTTCTGATTAATCGGTGGCGTTTGATTTCTACCAATAACCATTGATCACGAAGGGGTCGTTAATGAAGAATCACAAGTCATTTTTCCTAATTTGACAAGCGTGCTTGATCGTCTCGGGAGTCCATTAAGCAGAGTTGACAAAAAGAAGTTTGTAAGGAATTCGGGTCAAGTGCGTATCGCATTGAAGCATGCATTTTTAAGAGAAATATTGTGAATTTTTTAATCAATTATTTAGGTTACGAGGGGATTTCTCTTTGGAAATCCGAGCTAATTTTCCTCTTTTTAGCGTAGAGGGCTATAACCTTCGTCAATAGGGATAAAGGTTTCATTTAAGTCAAATTTTATTTTATTTTAACAGTAAGAAAGTGGTCATCTAAGTATACATATATGTACCTAAGTATGAAAAATGTTACTCTCATAGCAGCAAAGATGTTTATGAAACATGATCCTTATTAACATTCTCAATTTGTAATAAAAGTGAATTGAAGTGGTCGTTGTTTACTTTTTGTACGGTTGTCTTGGAGCATTTTATAGTGACAATTGATTTTCCTCGAAAACACACTATTTATCAAACATCAAAGCAGTTTGTAGCTGCTCAGTTTCTTAAGAAATAATAAACTGTAACTTCACTATTGATGACATAGTTTTTGGAGTAAACTCCAGGCGGTTTGTATCTGGAACTTAGGATCAGTGTCTTCACATTATAAAATATAGTTATTATAAGCACATCAATTGTTTGCTATACATTTATCAATCTTGTTTTTGCAGCTTGCATCTAAACACTTCTCAGTACGTTATCTTCCTCGCATTATCCCGGAATTTTTGCCACGGCTCATGGGAGCCTGAGGTCGTCTTGGTAAATAATCCCAGGATTCAGCGTATGCACACAAGGTAAACTAGGCCATATTTATATCAATCCAGTTTCCTCACGATGTTTTCCTTTACCGAAAAGCGACTGATAAATATATCAAATGATATTTCGTACATAAGTTCCGAAAAACTCATTGGTACAAGCCGGGATTCGAACCTGCAACCTCCGAATAGCGAGTTGCACGCTCTTAGCCACCAGCGCTCACTTACACACACACTTACAATTTGTTAAGCAGTTTGGCCGAAGCCCAAAGTTTTTGATATTATATACCTACTGAAGAGATGTGTACATAGGGAGAGATAACTTCATACATTTTTGCCTTTAAGTAATTAAAACCATATGATACCTTTTATAGATTTTCCAGTTGTAACATTTATGAGACGACATATGTACATTCAAATTAAACATAAACAATATCCAATAAAATAACAAAAACAACGAGTTATTGAATTATGTCCAGGGTAAGCTAATTTTCCTGGTCTAACATGACAACTTGATAACGGCGTTATAATGTATGAACTACGCGAAAATATGCTACTCATGTTCGATGCAGTAAAAGGAGAGAGCCTTCACAAAGCCACAAGGCTAAGAACGCTTTGAGACATTCTATTGTTCTGTTTGAAATGGAGAATACTAATCCGTGCATGGTTCGGTCGCCTGAACGAGTGAACATGTATTCGTATTTTCACATTTCTGAGCGAACGTGAGCGACTGGAACTACCTAAATATACGAGGACCAGTGTAAGATAGAATCCGATTATTTATAGGATAAGTATTTAAACTATTTAATATGTAGATATTTTTTCTACGGCGATCCTCAATCTTAATTTTTGAAAGGTCTTCGTTTGACGACAACAGTAATGTTTTGCCGCCTGTGTTAGGTAAGTCAACTTTTTTCTTTAATAGGCAAGACATTATTCATGAGCTCAGGACAAACTGTTGTACTGTAGATTTTTTTTTACATTAATACTTTTGCCAAACTGGAGATAGTGAAGACTACTAGACGCTTTCGATTAAACCGAATTTAAACATCTATAACCGATAACGGCGGTAAACAAGCGAGGTATGTCACTTATAAGGCGCAATCTATGCAAATACAACTACAGTGAAGGCACAAAAACGCTGCCAGTATCACCCAAGTAATATTTTTTCTAGAAAAAATAGTTTTAGCTAGAAAAAATTCTCAACGACACGGGTATAAGATTAAGTAAGCAATAAAAATATCTCAGCAGACTCAGATTTGGTAAACTTAGTAAACATTGAAAAATGTTCCTCGCAATCACGCTCTTCCAGAGACACGATATTAATATGTATTATTAGGAACCCGCCACGCCACCATAATAATACCTATCACCTTCGGAGCTCAATAACCGTTGGATAGCTATCAAAGTCCACAGTACGTGACTTTCAGAGGACACTGAGCGCCGTCGAGCGCATTTTTCACTGGAATAGATTTCTCTCGAAGAAAAATCGCATATTTCTGCAATTTTGGAATACAAATGGTTATATTCCAAATTTAGCTTCTTATGCTTGAAGGATAGTTTGCTTATAATATTATGTTCTTAGGTGGTAAAGGTATCCATTCAAACCCATTCAATGTGTTGAAAATGTTTCAATTACATAATGTGTTTACGAAATCATCTAGATACCTAAATTCAACAACATTTGAAATTTTGTCCTAGATATCAAAGACAATGAAGCAGTTGAATTCCAGGCCATTTGGCCATTCAATATTGAAATCTGACTATCAATTTTCTATGAGTGCACAGTAATGTGAGTGCATAATAGAAGTCTCTTAAAAAGAAATTCCTTGCAGTTCACATTAGAAAGCGAATTCCGCTGAGTCGAATAAATGTGGGCAATTTGTGAGAGCGTTTATCACGCAAAGAATAGTTCTGGCGACGTCTGAAAGTGGTGTAATTCCGCGCCGAAATTCGAGGGTTAATCACATGAGCTATACATCAACGATTAATGATACAGGCAGATTAAGATTTAGTACTAGAAATCACAGCTTGAAGTTCTGCAAACCATAGTTATAAACTTCTTCTATTAGCTGTTTTATGAAGCTACCACGTTACCGACAGCAAACGGGTAAATCTATATTCGTCAAATAAATACTATGGAAGGTGTGGTTATTATTTTAAATCATATTAACCCAATGAAACTGTTTACGATTGCGAATAACCATTATTTACTGATCCAGGTGCATCTGTTGTTTTCTTAACGATTATATTTTTATGCTTGATATTATTCACTTGTGTAATCTATCTACATATTTACCTTAAGCAAGTCAATAAAAATGTTTTCTACCGGG
This sequence comes from Grapholita molesta, assembly GCA_022674325.2. Lineage (NCBI taxonomy): Eukaryota > Metazoa > Arthropoda > Insecta > Lepidoptera > Tortricidae > Grapholita > Grapholita molesta. Next base: position 3,979,676 of record CP053127.2, read on the forward strand.
TAATGAATACACATTTTATATATGTGCACTTTGTTTGTTGATGCAGCGCTGGCTCCATTGTCTAGTAAATGTCCAATATTCCCTGTTTGAAAATCAATTTGCTTCGACAGTCGACAGTCGACAGCATGCGTTTTCTTCTCTCTATGAAAAGAAAACATATACGGAGGATAAACGGTTTTTTAAGCGGTGGTTAATCACGTAAATAAGGTTGCAGATTAGGATTCTAGTATAAGGACCTTGAAATATAGCGAACAAGTACATAATTATCTACTCTTGATTTACTATATGATGATGGGTTTAGAATAAATTTCATTGAAAGAAACATCCTTACCTGAATATAAATTTATTGATTGTCTCTTTATACAATTCCATAGGTATATTTTAAATCAGAACCGATATTTTAGCAGTACGGTTGCAGGAAATAAAATATAGGTAACTTCATACCAAAATATAAATATGCGTGCCGCTTTATTATCCGTGTAACGAATTTCAACGTTTCGCCGATATTGCAGCAATAAATCACAGAGATTTGGCGTTTGAAAGGGAAGGAGAATTATTGGAAATTATTCATACGCGAATGTGGTCAATCGAGCTCAGTCACGAGGGTTGAAAAGGTTAGAAAGAGCGAGTCGATATAATTTTAAATGATGATGGAAAAAGCTTCGCCGGCAGGAACTAATCGAACGCAATTAATCTCGGCCAATCCCAGCTAATGGTACTCGTAATGAGAGGAAATTTTAATCACACGAATCTGGAGCATGAAGAGATTAACGAGTTTATAGTTTATACCCGATCATTATATTTAATCAAAGGCCGACAATTAAATTCATACCGTCAGTGGTGATAGCGGGCGGTGGTCAGTATGAATATTAAATTGAATTGCGTTACAAGATCCTTTCAACTAATACTAAAAACAATGAATAGCATTTAAGTTGTTGGGCATATTTATCATTTAGGTTTTTGTTTGTCATATCGATTATAATATAGATAGCGGGCGGTGGGCAGTATGAATATTAAATTGAATCGCGTTACAAGATCCTTTCAACTAATATTAAAAACAATGAATAGCATTTAAGTTGTTGGGCATATTTATCATTTAAGTCTGTGTTTGTCATATCGATTATAATATATCCTGTAAGGTATTATAAACATAAAAAAGAAGCGTAAAGGCGGATTATTGATTTCACTGTAAATACTTCATAGACCGTATAGGGATCTTAAAGGCCGGCAACGTACTTGTGACTCCTCTGATGTTGCGAGTGTCCATGGGCGGCGGTAGTTGCTTACCATCAGGCAATCCGTCTGCTCGTTTGCCTCCTGTATCACAAAAAAAACCATACTTTTACTTTGAAGTCCAGAAAGTAGGTCTAAAAGAGAGTGATAAATAAAGATCATTTGAGACTGTGATAGTGCCTTCGGCAATATTTCGCAACAGGCTCAATATTCCTGATCCTTACGGTAGTAATTTCACTTTTGAGGAAGTTCGCTTTCTCAGTTTGTTTGTAATGTAAATTTTCCTCGTTCGGCCAAAAATTTTCCCAAAATTTCTTCCTTTGTCCCGATGCCATGTTGGATAACAGGGGATTTAATATAGACGCCTGTAAATTCCTTATACCGTGCCGAACTCGAATTCGGTATTTCACGCGAGATTAGCTGATTACACGAAGAATCTTTTTATCGAGGGGGATTTTAGGCTCTTTTGTGTTCGTACAGAATGGTCTCGTATGAAGATTTATGATGATCCAGTATTAAATGAATAGGAACACCGATCTAGTTTATACAATGAAATTGTGCAACAATGTTCAAGGCTACGCTTTGTCTAGTTTGTTGTCATTTTAAATTAATTTTCTTATTCGATAAAAAAATCCAATCCTGAAATTGAGGAACCTTCAATTCTTCATAATAGATTTTTTCCATCAATTCTTTATTTGACAATAATTAAATACGAGCCAATGAGCTTCGAAATGCATACAAGCACAATTCTATTTTTTATGCAGAAACTTCTGCTAAAGAAAATATTTTTTCTTTTTTTCTAAGAACATAATTATATTATAAGAACTAAAGCCGTGGAACCCTTAGTAGTTTATAAAATTCGTTTTGCGACTCTTCGACTTTTCATTATGTATTCAAGCAGTGTCTTAAACACTCCCTAGGGCGTAACCGAAACGGTTCTGGATTTATAAGCAATTTATTTTTCTTGAGCTCAGTGTAGAACAAGCAGTAAACTATGTACAAGCATGAATAAAAAAATCATAGTATAATATGACATCTAAATTTTAATCTAACGAACTGCACGACCAAACAACTTGCAAGCTTTTGGAACTGGCCGTCAAAATTTCTATAACGCCTGATGTATTGCCAAACACGCCACCGGAGTCTTGCACTGGCAATCCTATATTCAGCTAAGAAATATGAATTGATTGATTACATTGTCAAAATATATTTGCATTTGTGTAAGAGGTTAACGACAGCTAAAATCAGGCCCTGTGTTATTGAACGGAAGGGAAACAAAAGCATTCTGTAGTGGCTAGCTTATATGCCTTATAATTTTTCTTTAAAATATTATGTTATGAGTTACAATTTAAATCAAAACTCAAATTTGGTAATAAAAATATCTTAGATATTTTTTTTGCTATAGTTAGAAATTAAAAGGTGTTTGTATTGTACGAAGTACGTAGTAGTAAATACTAGAACTCATCGGCGCTGACAATCCACAAAAAACCCACATTTTTACAAAATCAATTGAGTGTTCGCAGACAATATTTTGAAAGCTAAATATCGTAATGACTTAAAATAAATGTACTCAGTGAACGAAATATAATCTTCCATCAAAGTTAATAGATTTTACAACAGTAATGAAAGCATTGGACCAGTTCCAACTTTTTACTTAGTTATTATATCAATTGTCAAAGTTTAAGAACTTAATCCACTTAGAACCCTTAACCCGGTTTGGGGGGAGTAGAGGGGGCGCATGTCACTGGGGCAGCGAGCACAGACTCGGAGTACACTTCGCTTGCGGAAATCTGTCGCAAGGTCACCTCGGGGAGTAGGTAGCGTTTTCGGTAATGACCGAATACGCTAAAATGTTAAAGATTTGAATTTCGATAAATTTTTAATTGATTGTATTCTCTGTCGTTTATACTTTTCAGGGCTTCATAATAAATTAACTTTGGATTATGTTAAGATAAAATAATTACCAAAATTGTAATTAAGTACAATGTAATCTGTTCGAACTTATGATAGGTACTTTGAAATATTTTTTCAAATTAAAACGTTGCAAATTATGATATGTAGTCGGCAAAGCATTTATGGTAATTTAGTATGGTTTAAGTTCAATACTTCTCTAAATATCTTTGGTACAAGCGTAAGTATATTTGGTACAATCATTCTAATAAGAATAATATTTATGTTAATTATGCTATTTAGTAGTCTAAATTTTGGCATAAACAAGCCTTAAGAGTTTGTTATTTATTTACCTAGTGACGGCCGTCAACTTTTAATAAACTTTCTAAACAACACAAAAACATGATACCAAAATAGTATCAAGAGAAAGAAGACATATTTTAAAGCATTCTCTCTCATTCTTAGCAAGCTGTATCATTCCAATTCGGATGTATCGCTTAACCTAAATATCTTGATCACCAAGGGAGAGACTAAACTTTTAATTGAACGAGCATATCCTACCACGTTCCCACATTGTATACCCCTTAGAACACTAATCCGAATTGTATACAACTCTCATAAAACCCCCATCCCGACTCCGATTCGAAACACGAATTTCCCAACGGTATTTTTCAGCCAGTATTGTCTCGCCAAATAAATAATGCATAGGCTCTTGTTTCGCTCCTTTAAAAACCTTCGAAATTCGAATAATTGCTTGCGACGTTATAAATCTTCAGCCGTCATCAATCAGAGTCGATAGCCCGGAAAGTTTTCGCTGCTACAATACTGCCAAACTATCCACAGTACATTATATTAACTGGGTTGTATATGTTGCTGATTTTTACGTATTCGTGTTTTTATGTAAGATTCTGTTCATCCAATGAAACGTAACAAAAACTGTTGAACTGGTGGTTCAAGTGTATAAGAAGTATTTCCATCATCTTTCCGACCAGTGGTGTGATATATTTAACTATTTAATAAATATACAAAAAAGTCGCGCTATAAAAAGAATAACACACAACACACAGCCTAATAAAAAGATAAACTATGAAATGGAAAATATTTCAAATATTTAGGGACTGATTTTGAGAGTCGTGTACTCGAATACAAAAAACTTTGAGGACAAAAAAAAATCGCACACAATAGTTTATTACCGTCATTTTTGCACGAATGTATTGTCGATACCCACGATTTTTCATTTCTATCATTCATGTTGCTAAAATACCATTTCTTCATTGCTGACAAAGTTTTAAATGTCACGATTCGAGTACTGGACGCTCAAAAATCGCCCTCTGCTATTTCCCTTAAGAAAAACATTTGGTCGCCGTTATATACTTAGGTTAGTTTCTAATAACGGAATGACATTTTTAAACGCAGTCTGGTAAACCGAATATATTAATTGCAATAAGAAACTGTACTCCCTCTTTTTGGGGTGAAAGGACAAGCGTAAGAAAAGGCAGTTTAGTTTTTAAGTCTCTACTCTTCCTTGAAGAGAAGTGAGAAATTCTCTTGAGAAACTATAATGGCTGTATGTGTTATCTAGAACATCACGATATAACACTGAATGGTCCGCGGTAGCAAGGGCATTTATTAATTCTATCGAAACGAAACACATAGATAACTGCTCCCCAGCCTCGTTCAAACTTCACTTGGCACCCTTCCAACCTGCGATTGTGCTTTTACTACGGCGATTATTTCAATGCACTATTTAAGCTTCGGATCCCGAATGGACATGAAAGAATTTTTGTGTGCAACGACCGACTGTAATGATGGACGTTTATTCAATGCCAAGGAGCCCGGATTTAAAACGGTGTTGGCTGTGGAATTTTTTCTCCCTTTTATGTTAAGGGGCGCTAAAAGGACGGGGTGTTGATATGCAAACGGTGGGACGACATTGTTTACGATGAGCATACAACGTGAAACATGGATATTGTTGTTTCGAAACACATTTATGATGCGACGTTATTTTATACGATCTAATAAATAAATAAATATTTTCGGGGCAATCTTACACAAAATCGACCTCCTACGGTAAGCTCAGTAACGCTTGTGTTGTAGGTACTAGACGACGATATATATAATAGATAGATACATATAAATACTAAATACATAGAAAACTCAGGAACAAATACCCGTACTCATCACATATAAATGCCCCGACTGTGATTCGAACCCCAGACCGGTCTTCATAATAATAAATGTTGTTAATCTCATCATAATAATCTAATAATGTTAGTATATTTAAATAATAACTTATGGTCAGTAGCCATTACACCATAACCATTCTTAGCCGTTTACGTCTTAGAAAAAAATGCTGCTCAAATTTCAGAAAGTAGAATTTCACCACGCGTCATTAGGTATTTTTATGAATTGTGTAAAATGGGTGTCATTGTGTATGGGGCTTTAAATGGAAATTTTGATTAGCAAGGCGAAGTAAGAGGCAATTGACATTATACTACTATTTCTTTTCACTTTTAAGAAATTACATATTTCAAACAATTTAATGTCGGCTTCATACCACGAGACCGTTACCATTGCAATAATTTGCAATGGTAACGGTTGAAATCGCAATTATTGATACACTGCCTTCACGATTTAATTTCGAAGTCTGAAAGGTGTCCAAACCGTCAGTATTTTAGTCATAAGAAGTCAAAGTTAAAGCCTTTAATTAGAAACTCCATAGTCTGAGGCATGCTGTGTAATGATTATACTTTAATGTATTACTTCCCTTGTCCTTTAATTTTAATATTTACATTTTTTATTGTAGTACATTCCGAAATTTTTTTATAGCCGCTTATAAAAACAAACGATAATGTTATAACGAGTAAAAGATTTCAATATGGTTCCCAAATTCTGAAAGGAGTGGGTGATAGAGGAATTTGGCAATTCAGTCAAGGGATAGCGTCTTTGTCCCACATTCTGCTTTTTCTTACTTGTATAGGGATTGCCAGTGTTTTCGGAATTGTTGTGTCTTCATCTTTATTGTATATAAATAAGTTAACACATTTCATGTCTGCGTTGCGGGACTAGTTATTTATTACGCAAGGGAGCAAACTTCTTGTTTACATTTAAGCGGAATAATCCTAAACTACTTATTTGAATAATATTAAACTTTCCTTGCTCTACTTTTACGTTAAATTAAAATGCAATTTTGGGTACTGTTTTCTGAAAAAAAGTATTTAAATAAGTGGTTTCCAAGCGAATAATGAAAAATTAAAATTCTCAAGTAATGTTTTCTTCTACACAACGACGTGTTAGAATTAAAACTTTTAAATCAAACTTAGAACACCAATATTTTGAAGACAAATATATCCTTAATAAGTGTCCAACTAACCTCAAATGGTTAAGCCATCTGAAAATTAATGATAGAGTCCAATGAAATAGGCCAAATATGTCGAGGGTTTGGTGGTCAAACCCGTTAAATCGAGTAGATGGGATTTTGAATTTAGAACTATATGTGAATTACGTAAGATTGTTACTTCAATGAAATATTATATCGAATTATCGGGTTTGACCACCCAACCCTCGCGATGATTTGGTACTGATTGCATTAGATGCCTCGTGTTTATGTCAATTGTCCAACCGTTTCATATTTAAATAAATAATAGTCAGAAATATCGTTTTTAATAAAAAACAAGACTTCTAGTAACAATAGTACATTACCTCAGAGGCCGGGAAAATGAGGATTTCCGGCCAAGTGTGTATAATAGTAATACGAGGCCGGGAATCCGTTTTCACGACGAGACAAGTATAGTGATTTTCTCAAATATACAATGCAATAAAAGAAATGCTTCAAAAAAATAAATTTGTAAAATCACAACTAACAATAAAATCGAAATGTACTAAAAATTAACATCAGCTGTTTGCTATGACACCCGCCATATTTGCCTCTGTATGGATAATTGTCGAAAAAAAAGTTACTTTGCAGACCTAGGCCTTCAGTTGCCGTGCCCAAAAAACCATACTTCTGAGTCTATTATAAGGAATGTAAAGACAATATTTCATTGCATGTTTGTGAAAATATATTAAAAATATAATAAAACGTTTATTACTCAAAAGCAAAAATTCCAGACAAACATAATCTCAAATAACAACTCGGTTTCGGTCTATTCATTCCTACAGTTTCTTAACATCTGTACCATAATTATTATTCAACATTTAGATAAATTTATAAAAATAATTTTTCCCTAAAGTGCTAAAGTACTTACAGGAAATGGACTGGAATTTCCGTTTCAACAATGAAACATTTAGATACACCGCAGTAAATTATTCAAAAAGACTTGAACTGTTCGCAAGTGACTGGCAAATATTTACAAACTCAGTGCATCTGAGTATTTGATCCTTGGGAAAATATTGGCATTACACACTTGCTGTAGAACATCTTTGTAACTGGTGCTCCACCTTCTGCTAAGTCGACGGGCATACAGGTAGCAAAATCTTTTGAACTCCACACTATATAATAAATACTTCAGGATGAATTCAGGTACGTTTAGATAGAGTTATTTGTGGTATTATATTTAAGGTATATAGGACTTTGCATAATTTACAACAGGGATGGTCACACGCGTCACGATTGTCACGATAACTTTGATATAACCACGATCAGGCTTATTGGCTACAATAGTCCTGTCCGTGATAACAGATGATAGATCTCAATAAAGTGTGGCATGACCATTTTCGAGAACTGGCGCAGCTGTGTACCTGTACGGAACTTCGTACTCCGCAAGATCTTACATAAGAGCAAGCTGCTGGTGCATAATCTTGGCTACAAGGTTATGTCCTTATGTCTGTGCAAGTACTCGCCGTTAGCAAGATGGGAACAACCGGAAATTATATGCCTGAGTGACTCTCCAGGACGGCGGTATGCCCGACAAATGGTTTAATATTATTATTGTGTGTAGACATTGCGTAACCATTTACTATACTGCTATACTATATATTACTTGTTTTAACGGATGTATTTACGGAAAGGATGGAAAAATTACACCCAAAAGCGTCATATTTTTTTATTGTGAATTTAGCTTTGAATATGGAGAAATATATTTATGGATCGCCCCTTTCTATACAAATTTATGACAACAAAATGTGTTATTTTTTTTGTGACCATATTTATTTTGTCTTTTCAGACCATTATCACCATTTAATTTAAAAAGATTAAGTCCTTTCAGAATAAACAGATTTTAAAAGCAGTAACTGAAAAAAACCTCTTAGCTTTAAAGTGCAAGTTACAAAGCTGCAGAAAAGTAGTTATGACCGCAAGGTTTCCAAGTGGCGGTGTTTATAACGGCGTCAAAGAGACTTGGAAACTTCCCCTCAAAATCTTACACAATTCATGAACTTATATTCAGAATCCATTTATCCCCGTATGACTCATTTTCGTAGTTTTGAAATTGGTACCGGAAAAATATGATTTGGGTCTTTTCAATAGGCTGTTACTGAACCAGCGTGCTATAACCTCGACCTCGTCGTCATTTACCATCAGGTGCAACTGAGGTCAACCGCTGGTCAGTCTTATATAAAAAAAACCTTCCTCTATTTTTATAAAATAAATCTGAAAGTACTTTTAAATATACGCAGGGATTTTCGAAGTTAATATAAGTCGGCGTGGCTTTTTATTTGGCAACACTACCACAAACAGTAAATTATCTACGCATAGTATTCAACCTGCACGTACTTTATAAGCCGAGCGGCAAAATGGAGAATATTCAAAAGAAAATATAACGCATAATAAAAATGGTAGTAGTTCCACACTTTGCTGTTCATTCAGATCAGTTTAGACTAACTAGTGCAAAGCAATTATAGAAGCCAAAATTGGAGTTGTAGTGACTTTAAATAAATGAATATTATAGGTGAACCAGAATCTTGGGAGTATTGTCAAGAGGTCGCTCGTTTTGAATTTTATAAAGCAACAATTTGTATAGCGGGGACAACGGAAATTGGCAGATGATTTTTGTTTTATTCCGTCAACTTTAATAAGTGTGAAGTTTGATGTTTGGATATTACTTCGGTTTTTTACGCTATAAAATTCGTGAATTTTACGACGTATGACACATAAATCAAAATCATCCAAATCTATTTTCTTTTTTTGATATCTTTTTTTAGGTTTGGTCGTTTAATTCCACCCTTACGCCCTTCGCTAGCAATCCGTGATACCGATGCATGCGATACCCTGTAACACTTTAGAGGTTACCTATTGGATTGAATAATAATAGTGTTCCTTACTTGTCTTATATTTCAGAGGTTAAGTCAATTCACTCTTCTATTTGTTGTGCTTCGATTTATCGTTTCATTTTGGGAATCTACTCGATATAGATAGTAGAAACTCGTCCGAATTCTTTTGATAATTGAGTCCTGTTTGAATGTCCAATATTCTTTCATTTTCAGATTTGGGTACACGTTGTAAGAGATATCTACGTCGCTGTCACCGTGTTTGCCATTTTGGTGTCACATTGAAATAGGAATTTCACTTTCATTTGATGATTTTAAGGAGAAAAAGTTAACTTGGAGACTATTTCCCAAAAGCTAGGAAATGTAAACAAACAACAACATGACTTTGACATGAGCTGTCAATCTGAATTAAGATATCTTTCTATCTGTCGCCTTGCACCGGGGATTATGTTTGCTCAAACAGTCCTTACGGTCGGTTTTCTCTGTTGTCGATGGATTTATTTCACGAATATTAATTCTTTGTTCCTATTAATTTATATTTGACTTTCAAATGTCTTAGATTAAAATACTGAAGTATAAACACTTGGTAAATTGTTTATTTAAAAACTTATTTTGAGATTTTTATAAGAGGCGCCCTCTGGTGTGCATTTGTGTTTCGATCGATATGTTGTTTCTGTGGAATGCGATTGAGATCCGCCATTACGCCGCTATCTGCTATTAAAAATGGGTTAATTTGTTCCCTAGGCGTAATCTTTCCAAAATGGGGTAAGTTTGCATTCGTGAGAAGGTTTGCAAATCTTTGCTAGTGTTCGTTTTCTAATTGGAAATGTTATTGTTTCAGCTGGACCCATAATTTTTATATTTTGATGTTAATTTAAAATGTGACCTGCGTACACGACGCCATTCTTTTTATCATGCTTTGATACAACCAGTTTTTGGTAAGTTTTGCATTATATAGCACTGCAGGAATGTTGGAAAGATATTTAAGGTGTGTCGAAATGAATTCTAATTGGAATCTATTCTTTTTCAGCACCATTATGATATTTTAATTACGTATGTGACTCCCACGTGTTGGTTCTGCACACATATTCCTTTCGCCCGATCTTTCGGTAAGTTTTGAACTATATTTATATATACACACAACACTTTCACCGTTGTATTAAACTTAAATAATAGAATTAATAATTTTCCAAAATTATTAACCTGGTTCTTTTGTCACCAGGGTTCTTCCTTTTGGGTACGGTTGTTACCTACTGAAGCTTTTTGTGCGGATTACTTTTGGTACGGGTTATCACCTACCGAACCCTATTCATTAATCAAGGTTACTCCTGCCACGTTCCTTGGATGAAGTAGCTGTACTGCTCCTGGGTCTACCAGTGGGTGTTAGTGTGAGGACTTCCCACACTACTTTCAACTTGACCCGGTAACCGCTGGCGTTACTATCCGGTAAATGTTCTCTTTCTTATTTTAAGCATAAATGTATTGAGTAACAGCTAGTCTGTTCCTTTCTTAAAGGTGTATATGTACCAGTAAACTTTATAATATAATGAACCTAGTTTTCCATCTGGTCATGACCATAGAGATGTAATGGAAGTAGTGGAATTATTTTTTAATTTGCACTGTTGTTAAATAAATTAGAACCATAGTTTAAAACATATTAAAGTTGGAAATAAACTTACACTATTTAAAAGCTGTGTTGTTAATTTCGATTGGTGTTCATTCGTTAGTCGAGGAGTGGATAAGGGCGCTCAACATTAATTGTTTATTCTTATTTTTAAACATTGTTCATACATTAATAAATACTTATCCATTCCCTCGCTCCAAGTGGCCTTTCCCTTCGACCCGTAAAGTCTCATTCTTTAGCCGTGCATTTTCTTTTAATTTTATCTCCCTCATTTAATATTTGGGCAATAGCGTCACTCAGGTTTTAGTGGCACAGTGCTACAGTGGCGCTACGCAAAAGTATTACAACCCTAATACACAAATCAAATTATTACAAGACATCAACCAAATCGTGACGACCTGACTATAGTGACATTTGTCCATAAGTTTGAAATTTACCCGTCAATTCAGATGCTTATTTCGTTATGTTTTCTAATGGAAGAAATTTCTCTCCCGCACGTTTTTTTCCAATAAATAACTATAATACACTATTTACAACTTCTTTCTCTGTAAAATCTAAAACTTTCGGCATGATTATTGCAGTCTAATAATAATTCACACGAAACTAGACAAAGCAATGTTTACATTGTCAATATTGATAACTATCATAGAGGGTAGAATATGTTGTCTATTATTAAAATTGTTGCCATTGCTAGAAATTAGTACCAACAAATTTACGTAACATGGCGCACCCTCAATAGATACTGGTTCACCTATACATGGCATTCTTACACAAGTTGACTGATCCCAACGGTAGGCTCAAGAAGGCTCGTGTTGTGGGTACTCAACGTTTATAATATTCAAATACTTAAATACATATACAGGGTGGCTCATTCAAATCGGTCAGTATGGTAATGTCTGAAACTATAAAACATACAAATATTTGTTCGTAGGACCATGTCACCAATTTTGATAAAAAGAAAAACATCATTCATACATTTGAAGACAACTGTACCCAGCTCGGGAATCAAACCCGGTTGTTTTGAAAAAATAAACTTACACTTTTTTTATTTAAATATCGATTGTGTAGGTCTTAAGCTATAAATGTATCTAAGTAACATGATGTCTAAAATGAATAAAATGCATTGTTTTGACATACTTTAATTTATCATAGTAGGTGTTCACTGGGTTTATTGGGATTTGAACCCAGGACTATCGGCTTCGTAGGCAGTGTCACTACCCACTAGACCAAACCAGTCGTTAAAGTTTGAAAGACGTACTCCCAAGTTCAATACATTACAAATTCAGTCTCAAAGAAAATTATGTAGCATTATAAATATAATAATTTTATTACAAACTTAAACATAATAAAATTTTACCTTCGCCCAAAGCCGTAGAATAAGCTCGTGCAAATAAACTTGATAGTATCTTAGAAATGAGTAGCGTGAATACTTAAGAGTTCTTACGAAGGTTGAATGAGACTTGAATATAAACTACTTAAATATTTGAACATGATTACGTCCCACGTTTCAAAGTTTAAATTTAGTTTAGACATTTTATCGGTAGACTGGTTTTCGCGAACTGAAGTAAATGTGAATATTGCTATCTCATACCTAGATAATTTATTTTAAGAATGACATTTTATTGTAACACAATGGTTTGAGAACCACTGTCTATCTATTTAGTATGCTATCAAAAATCCGAAGCCTAAGGACTCGAATTCGGCGGATTCGAGTTTAATATCACCCACGATATAACAGAATTATTTTTTTTATTTCTTTGTAGCGTTCACCTATTTTGTCCTTGGTTTGGTATACATTTCCTTATTATTATAAATAACATCCCGCATCACATTCTGGCGTGCATTCAAAATTGTTTTTTTTTTTCGTAACACTCACCAACAGCCGACTAGTGTGAACAGAAGCATCGACCCGGATTAAAAATCGTCCCGACAGCCGACTAGTGTGAACAATGCCAGGACACCCGATCAAAATCCGGATCCGACAGCCGACATAGTGGGACCGAGCTCTTCAGCTGAACAATATAAAATACAACATAATTATCAGCTAGCATAATGCTCAGTGCAAACTTGACATAAATCATATTAAATCTTCTTTACATATGTGACATCAAAGAATTTGCTGAAATACGCACAAGTAGATGACTTATAACGAACTTAAATTGATCTACCAAAATGTTCATCATGTTTAAAATACGTTGGACAAATAGCTGTAGTAAATATTTGCAATGAAATCTTTCCCACTAAATTACAAAAGGTATTGTATTTGTTTGAAATAACTTAATATTCCGTGCGCATTTAGCTTGTAGCCGACAAGGAAATATTTCACTTTTGTAGTGATATTTTTATAATTCTGTCTCTCCGTCACTCGTCGGATAAATCAAAATCAACAGACGAGATGCGTCCCTAGGGTGCTCTCCGATACGTCCATGTGTTTTCCGGGAATAATATGTTTTTTTTTTTGTACTTAAACTTTCGTTAGTCATTGTAATATTTTATGAATGAAAATGACGGCTTTTTTCACGTTTCTTTAGTCACTCGCACCACGTCTCCATTTTCAAGCACTAAGAGTGCCGAGTGTCCGTTCGCCTCGCCGTTCGGGCCACCGACTCGTGATTGCTATAGAGATTTAAAAAGATAATAATTGGGTTTCGGAAAAAAGAAAGCATTGAGTTAACATGTTTAAGAAAGACGTTTGAAACGACGTTAGACGATTTGTAATATGGCTTATAAAACAAGGATTAAATCATTTTGATTCTAAGTCACATTATTAAAAGATTATATGTTTTCCCTTTACCCCACTTAATATTTCTTCACTTACGTCCTGTACATCACTCGATCTTATTATTTGATATTTTTCAACACACTTCTCAGAAGCTAAAATTAGCAAGCGTCAACGCCACAAGATGTGGTACTACCGACACCACGGCGATTGTAAAGTTCTTTCTGAATTCCTTTTGTTCTTTGCATAAAATAATATATTTATCTAAAACATACAACATTTCATAAATTACTTTTTCTAAAATTTTTGGAAATACTGGAATGAGGGCTATTGGTCTACAATTTTGTGGATTTTGTTTATATTCTTTTTGATATAGAGGTTTTATAATAGTATTTATAAGCTATGGATATATGCTATCACTGATGGATAAGATAATAATGTAGCGCAAATGTTTGTCTATTGTATCACAAACCTGTTTTGTGAGATCGACACATACCTCGTGGTTTTTAACTAACTCAAGATTAATTTAACGTTTTGTGCAGCAGTTGGTGTCATAAACATTGATTGAGGACTAAATTCTATTGTTGTGTGTACTTGTTTATTTTTCGTAGAAAAATTTGGTCTATGTATAAAATAATCATTGAGCGTATTTGTTACTTTATTCGGATCCGTTATAAATGTATTGTCTTCCTTAATTTTAGAGATTATCTCTTTATGTTATATACATATTCTTGTTACTCTTTATTCATTTTAAATAACTATTGTTTATAATTTCCTTTGTAGTTTTTCCTTATTGTTAGAGTTCCTATATCTGCGCATGTAGTCTTTTAAACATTTTTATTCGTTTCAGTCGGTTGTTTGTGATTGGCAGAATAACATCGTTATCAATTTTAAATAATCGTGTTCCCGAAAGAGTAACAGGAACCATTCATTCACGATCTTAGACAAATGAATAATGTACATAGTACTTGGTTGTTTTAATATTATTAAACTATATATATTTTTTGCAATGTAACAAATTTTATTTATTTATAATTCACATTATACATTAACATACAACAATATTCCAGCTTTAAGTATTTACTACAAGACTAATACTCAAAATATCTTAAGTATCAAATTTTAAAGCCAGCTTTATTTTTTAAGCACAACATCATTTTAACATTATAAGCACTGGCCTTACTAATTACTATTTAACAGCGATTCTTCGAGGCAGACTTAGCGGCACTGGCATCTAATTATCCTACATTACAGACTTAGCCACAATTCTGCGTAGATAGTGGTGATGATACTGATGATAAAGCGCAAGTAGGGAGAAGTTTTACCTATCTCATAAATGAAAAGTTTCACGTCCTGAGAAACTAAGCAGTCAAAACAAATGAACATCAGAATCCGGGAAAGGTATACCTATAAGCGAATCTCTGCTACATGCTACCT
The DNA here is from genome assembly GCA_022674325.2 of Grapholita molesta. Lineage (NCBI taxonomy): Eukaryota > Metazoa > Arthropoda > Insecta > Lepidoptera > Tortricidae > Grapholita > Grapholita molesta. The sequence continues at coordinate 3,994,786 of CP053127.2, forward strand.
ATCTCATTAAATCAAAAGAAAGTGTTACTAGATAAATTAAACATTAACACGGCTCTACTCACGTTTATTTAGTCACTCGCGCGACATGTTTCGGAGAACATAGGCCTCCAATCAAGCACTAAGAGTGCTGAGTGTCCGTTCGATTCGGCGATCGCGTCGCCGGCCCGTCGCGCACTAACGCGCGCCGCGCTGCTCGCGCCGCTCTTGATGTCAAAACCGGTTGAGGGCGGTCCGACACCGGAGCCGCTGTAATGGTAGACCGCGGGTTCGATTCGTCCACCAACAATGACTCTAAACACACCGAACTAACTGTGTCCACTAAACTGTTACAACACTCTCTAAGGTTTTGATGTTTGCCATAGATGGCAGGCTTCCATGCTGGCGGTACAGCCCAACCACCATCACGATTAAAATTTGGACGACGCCCGATCTCAATCGCTTCGCGTATTTTGCGTGGTACGAAACATTTTTCACGCACCAGCAATCGCGCCTTATCGAAGCGAAAGAAATGGGACGGGCCCGCCTCATGAGCGTGCTCTGCCACCGCGGAGTTACTGCAGTCCATCTTCTTCACACTCCGTATATGCTCCAACAATCTCGTGGACACGTTTCGTCCGGTTTCGCCTATGTACGACTTACCGCAACTACACGGTATTTCGTACACGCCTGGGTTGCCCAGCGGATCCTTATCTTTCGGAGAGCGCAAGACTTGCCTTATTTTTGTATGGGGACGGAAAATTGTCCTAATGCAATATCTCCGGCGTAATAGGCGTCCAATTCCGTCCGTCACGCCCTTTATATACGGCAAGTATGCTGGAGCCCTCTCCGCGGTATGTCGATTACGTGTAGAAGTCGCAAACGCTGCTCGCTGGCTCTGCCTCCAATTGTACCCAGTTTGAGCATATACGGAGTGTGAAGAAGATGGACTGCAGCAACTCCGCGGTGGCAGAGCACGCTCATGAGGCGGGCCCGTCCCATTTCCTTCGCTTCGATAAGGCGCGATTGCTGGTGCGTGAAAAATGTTTCGTACCACGCAAAATACGCGAAGCGATTGAGATCGGGCGTCGTCCAAATTTTAATCGTGATGGTGGTTGGGCTGTACCGCCAGCATGGAAGCCTGCCATCTATGGCAAACATCAAAACCTTAGAGAGTGTTGTAACAGTTTAGTGGACACAGTTAGTTCGGTGTGTTTAGAGTCATTGTTGGTGGACGAATCGAACCCGCGGTCTACCATTACAGCGGCTCCGGTGTCGGACCGCCCTCAACCGGTTTTGACATCAAGAGCGGCGCGAGCAGCGCGGCGCGCGTTAGTGCGCGACGGGCCGGCGACGCGATCGCCGAATCGAACGGACACTCAGCACTCTTAGTGCTTGATAATGGAGGCCTATGTTCTCCGAAACATGTCGCGCGAGTGACTAAATAAACGTGAGTAGAGCCGTGTTAATGTTTAATTTATCAGACATGTCTCACGTAAGTTTAAATACAAAAAGTGTTACTAGTCTCAATAAAAACATAGTAATTTAGGAATGTTACACATCCCAATCGGATCCCTACGACAACATATCGGGTTCAAAGGAAATCCCAACAATAATGAGATTGACTGATGAATTAATCTGTGCATAGATTTTCTATTCATACGGATACAAAAATATTTAACCTCTGTGGAGGTTGACTAAGACCAGCGTCCCGCTGAAAATACTAAAGGTGGTATGTTCGGCAGATTGGCAGAATAATATCGTTATCTATATTAAGCAACCAAGTTCCCTAAAGATTAACAGGAAAAAGTATAAAAAATAAAAATAACATTTGATACTTGTTTTATTAGCTATTTAAAATAACGAATAAAATTAACGAAATTGATGTTAACCTAAAACCCAATGATGTAAATTTACTCAAAAGAACGAGGCAAATTAATACATGCCCTGTTATTTAGGGGAGTTTATACAAACAAACATCAAGAGGGTGAATAAGATAATGGCATTGGTGATAAAAGTAACGTGCATGCGTAGAGTAATTATTTTTCCAAAATAAGCTATTTCATGTTTACAGAAGGGGGAAATAGGGCTTTCTACGACTCATAATAACGCAAACGACGTACTTCTCCGAGGGGAGGAGTAATTTAGACTTCGCCTCCCGGATCATTATTAACCGTATTCCTGATACAAATGATCCGCAGTTCCGCAGGGACGTGCCAAAATGGCTAAATTAATACGACCACAGCGACCCGTGTATAAAAAAACCGACCAAGTGTGTTCAAAACAATTTTCATATGCAAAACTATCTTCCAAAAAAAAACAAAGTTACGGGGAGACAGACTCATTAATTCTTCATCGAGGCGATTGTCTCTGAACATTAAGTGACAAAGAATTTGAATGATGTAGGATCTGTTAACGTTTAGACAACAACAAACGTTTTGTTTGTGCCATAGGAACAGACGGACATGATCAGGAAGGGGGGGGGTTTGTCACTAAGCAGATTTGATGATATTTGTGACTTCTTCACGTCTAAATGTCAAAATTCGAAAGAGGTCCACTGCTGGACATAGGTCTTCCCCAAAACGACCCAAAAAGACCGGTCCTGCGCCTTCCACATCCCACGGCATCCCGATTGCCTAGGTCGTCAGTCCACCTTGTGGGAGGTCTACCTACGCTGCGTCTTCCAGTTCGTGGTCTCCACTCCAGAACCTTTCCGCCCCACGGGCCATCGGTTCTGCGCACAATGTGCCCCAACCACTGCTACTTAAGTTTGGAGATCCGATTTTATTATGACAATTTATATTATAATCAGACAGGTATAGCGATACACATTTCAATTGAGTTACGTCTCAAAGTAGTATCATTACAGTAACATTTTGAAGGTATTTTATCATTATGTCATAGAATATGAGTACAATGTAACTTATTTTTATTGTCTGTATTGGTATTGTCGGATAAATACGAAATCATTTATCTGATTTGACTAAGATTTTGACTATATTTTGCCCTTTTGTATGTTATTTATCCTGTATGAATAATGTATACTTCAGATTTTATTACATTTTATATTAAATCCAGGCGACGGCAGCGGTTTCATCCTTACGGTGTGATTATTCCGTTCATTCGCGCGAAGCGATTCGCTACTACCTTCCTAATATGGACTGCTAAGGAATGGAATTCGCTCCCTTCGTCTGTATTCCCGGAAATATATAATTTGGGTCGTTTTAAGGCAACAAATAGGCTGTTACTGAACCAGCGTACTACACCCTCGACCTCGTTTACACTTACCATCAGGTGTGATTGAGGCCAAACGCTGGTCGGTCGTGTATAAAAAAATGAATGACATGAAAATATGAGTTAATTATTAAAAAAATTTAGACAAATAATAATAGTAAATGAACCTACATGTGGGAAGTAGGTCAAAACAATAGAAGAAGACATGTGACATTATCAATGAAAAGGGACTTTATTCAAGATGGCGCGATACAAATGTAACGTGGTTCGATGTAAGTTCCATCGACCATAAGGTCCCTTTTAATAGATAATTCCACATAATTATAATTGTTAAAACCTTCACAATCCGATCAGCTCAGCTTATAGAATTTGACCGCCCACCCTTCAACACTACACCTATATCATTTCCCCATGGAAATCCTTGTCACATATAATAACGCGGTGAAGCCATCCTACACCAAGCCATTTTTTTTAAACACCATTTTTGCCGCGCCAGTGCACAATATGCATTACTCTGCCGTGGCTTTGAATTTCCATCTTATTGTAGCAGCTTCGTTTGGATGCAAATATTTTATAGTTCAAGCTGGAGCGAACCGTCCCGCATTTTAGTTTGCTTCCTGTAATTTGCTTTCAGAATGTTTTATCTCTTTTACACTTGGTGGTTATTCCATTCATAATGAAACATGCATAAATTTCGCTAACGCTCCGATTCGGGCTATGACTTTTATGTTAATATAAAAATGAAAAGGGCACTACAAATACTTTGCATATTAATATTGTGCTACTTATGTTATGATTATGAATTATTATAACACCACATCAGTCTTTTCAAAAACGGAAACTTTTAAAAATCAAGAACTTTTCGGTTTTGATATAAGAACATTTAAAAATGACTCCGCCCTAGAAACAAAATGTTGTGCAGGGGACCATAATGTCAACATTGTAGTGCATGTTATTATCTTTACGACACTCAAAATAATCCCATAAAGCATGAAGATTAAGGCAAGACAAGAAATCTGTAGAAATCATACTGCGAGGATCCCGACGGGCGCTGACAGGCCCTCGCACTTCTCAGACTGATATTTTGAAACTTTTCTTCAAAGCAATCTACATAAAAAATGAGTCCTGGGTTCGCGGGGACCCGCTGGTAAATGAAAGCCTTTTGAACTGTTAATTTTGTTTGCATACAAATGAAATCTGAAGGGAAAGTTAGTATGATCTTGGAACTCTATTTTTGCTATCCAAATTTAATAATAAACCCATATTTAATAACATTTCTATATCTCATTAGATAGAACATTTTATTTATTAATTGATATTATATACACTAGTTTGAAACAAATATATCGTATAATTTTTGTGTTAATAATATAATATTGTAGAAAATATTGTTAGCCATTTTAAGTATAAAAAAATAATTGAAAGCTATGGGTGTGGGGATGGAGTTTCAGAGTGAGTGCCACATGTAGAATGAAATAAAAACTTATAATTGGTATCGGCATAATTATATATACTATTATAAAAATTGTTTAATATTTTTATAGAAACGGTTAACTGGCGGTTTATCAGTCGAATATTTCTCAACAAGTTTCGTTGCGACTGCGTGACGAAAGCATAATCATGAGCGGATCGCGTTGTCCGTCCGGCCAAGACGAACAATATTCGAAATTATAAATAAAGCATGAGTTACCCACTTATATACAATTAATATGGTTGTGTCACGATAGTTTTGTGTTTAGAAAAGTATTTTTCACCTCACTCGCTCGGAAAACCTTAGTTTATAGCGCGAAATCTGCGTGGAAAAGCCTATTTTAACCGCTAGCGTGCAAAAGTCATTCGAATTTCGAGGCCGATTGTTGTAATTCTCTGTGGTGGAAATAACTTTTTTTTTAATATAAAACTCCTTCAACGCGTGACTGACGCCGCTACCGCGAAAAACGATATTCGTAAATTTCGGACTATTGTCTCTGTCACTCTCATTGGAGCAAAAGATAAACATGCTCGCAATATACGAACTTCGATGTTCGCGGTACCGGGCCTGAGTTCATATTAAATAACCATAGATAACAACCAATCAGTAACATGATTTTTGATTACAGATTTTTAACTTCTTTATTTTTACCTACACTTCATTTTATGTCAAATAGGTTTTATTATAAATACTAATAGTATTTCAGTTTAATTTACATTTGAGTAATTGATCCATTAAATAAAACACAATTATATTGTTTGTTTGATAAAGAAATTGAAATGTACTTAATATTGTAATTTCTGAACGCAACCGAAAACTGTGCTAAGCTCTTTGAACTCAACGTTTGAACAATAAAAATGAGTGATTCTAGCAGCGATGCCGTTATGATATCCCTGAAAATCGCGCGATAAGTTTATTTTATTGTTTTTCTTGCCGCTCGAATTTTCCTCGCTGTAGTGAGGTGAAAACTTGTGTGTTCCGCATGGCTGCAAAATTATTTGGCGTCTCGTGTCTTGAAAGCCTCGCTACGCTCAGGAATCTATCTTTGAACCATTCGCTTCGCTCATGGTTCAATCTTAGCTTCCTTCGCTTGCTCAGCTTTCAACTTCAACACTAACGCCAAATAACCACTTTGCAGCCTTGCATAATAATAGTTATTTGTTTATATATTGAGAGCATCTTTCTCTTTTACTCAAATAAGAGTGACAGAGACAATCGTCCGAAATTTACGAATATCGTTTTTCGCGGTAGCGCCCCAGTCACGCGTTGAAGGAGTTTTATACAAAAAAAAAGTTACATGCACCACAGAGAATTCCAATTATCGGCTTCGAAATTCGAATGACTTTTGCACGCTAGCGGATAAAATAGGCTTTTCCACGCAGATTTCGTGCTATAAACTAAGGTTTTCCGAGCGAGTGAGGTGAAAATAACTATTGTGCGGCGGAGAATGCAGCTAACTTGAAGCCCACTTACGACTTTGTTCCTCTTGCTGTGGAGACGGCTGGACCTTGGTGCTCCGAGGCAAAGGTATTTGTTAGAGACCTAGAAAAGCGTTTGAGGGATTGGGTTGACTGGTTCGTACCTGGAGTGCGATTTTTGAATCTCACCAAGTGACTAATTCTCACCGATGTGAGTGTTTTCCGAAAGTTCGTATTTTTGAAACTCATCGGTGACTTACATTTGTCATACCTATGATATCGATTTACGAGTGCCCCTACCCACTCGTAATTGAAATCACCATGCGATTGTTTTTGACAGTTGATGTATGTGACATCTGCCAAAAGTGCCAAAGTAAAAAAATTCACAACTTTAATTTTCGTTTACATGACACTGACAGATACGCTACGTTTTACGTTTGACCAATTTGATGAATCTATTTCAAGTTGAATTTCAATGAGAAAATAAAAACCGGTATCAAGGACAACACTATAACATCTACGTAAAAAGGAACGTAACGGGAAGATTGTCTCTGACTGACATTGTAACATTTCTGCATGTTGGTAAACACTGTGGACTTTCAAAAATACGGCTTTTGGAAAATGGTGACATAAAAGTCATCGGTGATAATTTTAGTCACCGGTGACTTTGATATCACCAGTGAGATTCAAAAATCGCACTCCTGGTCCAGCGCATTTCACGCGCGGAAATTCAGCCAGTATATTTGGTACCTTTGCGCCGGGTACTTGCACGGTGCAACGGGCCAGTGTTTAGACTAGGGTTTATTTCCGTGATAGGCCTATGTTAACTTATAATATTACTAATATACTTATTTAAATTAATGTAAATAGTACTTGTTACATTGTTACAACTGAAAATATAGATTCTTTTTATTTGACCAGAAAAGTATTTTTTCGTACATTGCCTGAAAAGTACTCGGTTAAAAATGCTGTTTTTATCATATGAACAAATAAAATACTGTATTTAATACATTATATACTAAAATATCATTAAATTAATGATAATTATATTTGTTGCTGAAATAGATGTAATTGAGATAATCGCTACTAGGTACCTTAAATAATGAAATACTAATTTATTTTGTACTTAGTTTCGAGTTGACGAATTTATTACTCCGCACCGAAAACTTTATACTCGACCTTTCCGTTATCTGAAATAAATGAAATACTAAAGTAATTAACAATTTGTTAACAAGATTTGATCCTAGCTTCCTGTCAAAGTGATGGGTGAGTTTATTCGGTTCTCTGAACACTGTTTAGGGTAGTTGTTAATTATCAAAAAATACTTTCGGGGAATATTGTGTGACACCTACTTCCTGGTATGGTTTTACTAATTGTATAGTAAGTAACCGCATCTTGCTGGTTACGTTTTAAGGTAAAATCAGTTCAAAGTAAGGTCAATTAAAGCGTGATATTCAAATTAACTTGTTGGAAACTGATATATATATAGATTATTGCTAAACTGACAAATTAAATTGTTTAATTTTATGTTACATGAATATGTTTCCTGACTACTGATTTTTCAATAGAAGAGTGAATGAGTATAAATATGTGGTTTTCTGGTAGTATGCGGCGCGGCGAGCGTTTTATCTGTTCATTGCGTGTGATACCACCTAACCGCAGTGCATGCGCGTCTTGACCGCGCAACGAACAGATAAAACGCTCGCCGCGCCGCAAGTTGCGCATTGTCGTGGCCGGGCCGTCACTGGAGACCAAGTGTCATTACAAAACTGTCTCTGATTGGCCGATAAAATGTAAGTTCAGATACCGAAAAATTTGCCAGGCCTCGCAAAGTATACAAATTGTAAGAAGTTCTTTTTTTGAAATTATTACTGTTGTCTGGAACCTATCGTTATGAATATTATAGTTGAGTTGGATGTATCATAGACAATCTGATATCGAAAATCGAAAAGTATGAACTTATAGTTCTGTCTATGTACTCGTAATTGGCAGATTAAGTCGGCGAGTTGAAAAAATATATTATCATTATTGTGGTTAAGGTGTCAACGTGATAACGCGTAATATTGTCGATTGGTATAAAATTACCCTAAACATGTTGACTTATTTATTTACATAGTCACCTTTATTGCTAATGTAATTTAGATCGGTCGTTCAATCGAAATTACATCCACCCTGTTTGTTACCTATATTATTGTTGATAATTGTAGTAATATGGACTTCCACAAAGTAACGCCTGCATCTAAACTATTGTATCCTACGTCACGTCATTGTTAACTAAGAACATCTTTGCACCAGCACTCGTTCACAAATTATAACATTCTATGAGAAACGACTTTCAAACGTTAAAAAACTTAGCACAACAAAATACCAATATACTAAATTTGCAGAACCACGGATTGCCCAAGTGATACAGATACAAATATCAGTTTTTAAGTTACTGTAAATAATTGTTGAATAACGTATGAAGCAAATTTCGTGTTCGAGAACATTCCGGATTCAGCGAGCTGTCAGCAAATTCATTAATCATTTAACCCGTTTGTCGATTTATTTTTAGCAACTTATAAATCCGTTTTATCCGTTTGGAATAACTCCCGAAATGATTTTAATAAATAACAGAATCCATCAAACATTTTCAGCGGTGATGATTCCCGAAATGTATTTTTGTTTGGCGAACCTTTTATATGCTGTATAGTGCATAGCTCACGACAGAGACGGGTTAAACAGTTACATGAGAATTTAAAAAAAACACCGGGGAATTACTTTTTACAAAGAAAGCAAAAAAGTGTCAAGCAAAAATGAAAAGTGGGAAAACATCATTAAGCCATGAAAGAAGGTAGGTACACCAATAACTGAGTCGCGAGTTTGATTCTCGTTTAAGGCTTTATGTACAGGAAAATACCTTTTTAAATAGAACCAGGAAACCCAACCAGGTGTCAGTTCAGCTTCGTAGATCACGTAGATAAACTCTGAGCATAGCCCACTCCATAGCTCGTAGCCATAGCTGACATTGTTATACACTTTTAATAAAATGGTCCTATGAGGCTACTGACTAATAAAAATGACTGTTAAAATCACTTGCATCTTTTCTTGACCTGAAAAGATAAGATATGATAACAAGAGTCCCTGAGATACGGGTCCGACAGCGGGCAACTTCCTGGTTGTTGGTATAGGATTCGCTCAATGAGTACCGGCGAATATTCAGAGATATCACATATAAATAAATATCTTTTGATCCAGGGAATATTGTTTATTTAAAAAACGTATTTCGATATGACTTCGACCACGAAATAGAATTACCGTGCCGTGTGGAGCCGTGCTTCCCGAGGGTGTAGTAAGAGGTGATGAAGCGAAAAATCCGACAGATTGGTAGCAGCGTCCGTCGAAACTGAATCTACAGCTACTGCGGTACCCAACCCGCCTTCCTAGCATCACCATGCTTGGCTGGCGAATTGGCAGGGCAACTCCCTCCCCAAGATGATACAAGTCATATTTGGGGGAGGCCATCGTTTGTAATGATGATAATGATGAAGAAATATATGACTAGTACTTATAGTACGAGTAAATAATATCGATATTCAGCCAAAAGTATTATTGTATCAAATAATAATCTATACAAAACAAAAATCAATTCAGTTTTGATCAAAACCTCCAGGTTTTGAACCTAGTAAAGAAATCTTTGACATAAAGTTTTGAACCGTGAACTTTTATTTTTATATTAAGCAGAAACGTCTGCTAGCATATCAAAGATATTTAAGTCGAAAGAAAAATAGAAAAATTTGACTCGCAGCGGGACTCGAACCCACAACCACTGGATCACTAGCCCAGTGCACTACCAGTTGTGCTATACGAGCGCCGCTTAGACGTGTCAAATTTTTCTATCTTATCCTTCTTGGTATATTGACTTAAATAACCGTGAACTTTGAAAATGAAACATTATTTAACCATTAGTGAGATCATAGTGATCCAAGATATATCTTGTCATCTGATGATAAGTTGAGACTGATAAAAATCCTGGCTTAAAAGTAATATGACAGTTAACGTCAAGGAAATATAAGATGCAAGTCTCAATGCCTGCGGTGCTACCGGGAACAACGTTATTCGTGAATTTCGGACGATTGTCTCTGTCACTCTCATGACACCTTTAATTGGAGTAAAAGAGAAAAATGCCCGTAATATACGAACTTCGACGTTCGCGGTACCGGGCCTGGTATTGAAACGTGACATGCTCCTGAATACGAATATAACCTGCTAAAGATGAGAAAGTCATAGCAATATACGAGTTTCCTGTATTCTTACTGCCTTTTTAAACTGGACTGCACCGCGATATCTGACTGAACCACAGGTTACTTTATAGTGTGAGCTGGAGAGCCCTTATGCTCGTGATTTGAATGCGCAGTTTGGTATTGGACAGAATATTTGCAAATCGCCTTTTTATGTACTCGCAAATTTGTAAGTAGGGATAGATTTTTTTGTTACACTTTGAACAACATTTAAGCATATCCCCACCCATATTTTATGTCTTTTGAAGAGTCTATTCGGTTTTTGAACTCCGGTCTGGCCATCAATTGAATATTTGTTTCTTTTGGTTTATACTTTAACGATTTTACATTATTTTGCAGGAAGATCGTGCTAGTTGCTTATGTCTAATAATTGACGTTTTTAGGCCACCTTTATTGCGTAATGACATAAGTTCCAAGATGACACACATATTGTCCTGAAATGTCCGCTCACAGGTGATCGACGATCTTACGATTAGTATAGACGACCTTAGAACCCTGACAGAAGAGACAATTTTTTATTTTAATTTATTGTTCTGCATAAGACCCAGTGGCACGTATTAAAGCTATACCATAAATAATATCATACAATTTGTACTGTATAGGCTTCATAGTTTCAGTCGATCTGTGCTAGATTATCTCCAAAATAATCATATTTTGTTTATTTAGCTACATTTACTTAAGATAGTAAAACATCCATACTAACTAATATTATAAATGCCGAAGTGTGTCTGTTTGTTTGTCCGTCTTTCACGGCAAAACGGAGCGACGAATTGACGTGTTTTTTTAAGTGGAGGTAGTTGAAGGGATGGAGAGTGACATAGGCTACTTTTTCCAGTGGGAAAACATCTCATACCCACGGGAAGACTCAATATGTTACATTTTCCTCTAACTCGGCATCGTCTAGTTGAAAAAGCTAAGCTTACATGTACTAACCTAACCTAACCAAACCTCCATTACATAACATCATGAAGTTTGTACATTGTTTGACCGAGTGTATATTGAACAAACCTCAACACCGCTGCTAATTAATATCGATTGCATGTCACGTACAGAGTTTAGTTAGTCCTATCTATGTATTCGTAGAACTTCAATTAATGGAGTATCAAAGCCCGATGATTACAGATGTATGTCGAAATGGAATGCAATTTTAAATGCTCAATTTAAATGCCAGCGGTCAGGACAGTACACTTTCCTGCTCAACTGCTGCTGCACTGTGCACTTGTAAAGTGAAAATTGCACAAAGTTTGTACCTATACAGTGTGTATTTTTCATACGGGCGTATAAGTTGCCCACATACAGTATCCAGTAATACGACTCGTATTATGTTAATAATTTTATTAAATAGTATTATAACAGAAAGAAGTATTATAACATTGTTGTAACGATTTTTTTAAGTCTGACCGGGCAGCAATGTACGCAGTCCAACTTATTTTGACATGACAATTAATACTGACATATTGACATGACGCATCGGTACGTTAATTACTATGGATGCAATACATTGTGTGCTGAATTTTTATGTATGAAATAAAAAAACCTATTTTTTTTTAACAAAATGAATGTAAATAGGTTCTTGAGGTCCAATACTAATCGCCACTACAATATACGCCCGTATGAAAAATACACACTGTATATAAAATATATAAAACAAAATCTAAATAAAAAAATGTGTCTCAACCTAAAGTCAATCAGTTTTGTAATTGGGTGTTTGATTATGTAATTATGGTAAAACAACAAGAACCCCATCATCAAATAGTATGTTAATTCTACAGTACACATCCCCTATGGTCCAAATCAAAGGTGGTGGAACATTTTGTGAAAATGGATGAGGTCGGAGAACCATTTACAAATAAGTTTTATATTTGTTCTTCACTTGTCGATACGTTGGCATCCACATCATATTTTGACGCGAGAGGAAAAGCGATCAAAAGGTTATTTGTATTTCGCAGCCTTTCTAGCCTCGTAAGGCCCACCATACCAAAATATTTAAAAGTTAAAACCAATCTTACTGTGCAGTGAATTGGGTTGAATTTAGTTTTGAACGAAAAATGATTAAACAAAAGAAGTTCTACTCTATTTCCTTTTATAAAAGATTTAAATTTCAATAAAAGGGGGTGTAAATTGTAATGTACATTGGGTCTTACGAGGCTAGCATACTTTACTTAACAACAGCTGGCAGACACCCGGGTATAGTAAGAACAATAACATCACAATAAAAGTAAATAAAGGTTTATTACTTAATCCCGAATCGTATACAATTTACTTGGCAAAACTCGTTTCACTGGCTGTATTGACAGCAACCTCCCACGTTTTGTAGTTTACGCCAGTCCCTCAACACTTGATCGTTATCGTCAAAGGGAACTATTAAACTACGGTTAATTTATGCCGCGCAGTTTTTCCGGACACATTAAAGTTTTCCGTTGGATAATTGGGTCTGTGTTACATTTTCTAGTGGAAAAAATAAGTTATTGGATGAGGTTAGTACAGTTAATAAAAAATGTAAATCGAGATTTCCGTCTTAAAAACTGCTGCGTGACGTCATCTGTCATAGGCCAAAGGAAACAAACGACTTCGCCACGCCTGTGGCCGTACTGTCCGTGAACGTGTTAACAAAGAGTGGTCTTAGATGATACGTAAAACATAAAGGGCGAACGATTTTCCTCTTCATATTACAAAGATTCTGAAGGAAATTAATTCAGTTCGTTAATCAAACCCACTAAGCGAGGAATGACGAGACGAGCCGAGGTATTTTCATGTTTTTGATAACGTGGCAGGTGATGTTTTAATAGCTCCTTGACAAGTCTTTCAGTCGCGCGGCGCTCCCATTTTCTCACAAGCCAACATTCAGAGGAAGTCAAAAAGAAACATCTCAAATAAGCCGCGCTGCTATAGAATAAGGAATAAGCGTTCTTAAACATTTCTATCAACACAGAATTTAAAAATGCAGTTTTTACCGGGATTTTGGATTGAAATATTTACACGTCAAATAAATTCATGTCACTTTTTAATACTTTACATAATTTTTATGAGCGGCATTGCCTTAACAGTCTCAATAAGCGACGTCTATTAGATCGCTTTTGATGAAAATACTCAACACTCCGCTGCAAATTACATTTTATTATATTTTCTTTTTCTACGTGATCGAATCAGAAATGACAAGATCCTTGGACGAACTAAAGTCACCCACATAGTCCACCAGATTACAAGCTGAAGCAGGTGGCCGATGGGGTCGAAAAGTGCTCTAGTGGATACCATGGACTAGCAAGCGCAGCGTAGAAAGTCCACCCACAAGATGGATGCCGGAAGGCGATGAATGCAGGTCGCTTCTAACTGATGCCTATGGAGATCCAGAAGGAGGCCTAAATTCAGCAGTGGACATCTTAAGAGTTGGTAGTTGCAGTGTGCTGGAGATTACAACTTCTGGAGGTCTGTGGGACAGACCTAGAGGTATATCCACAGTGGACGTCCGAGGCTAATAGATAGATTCTGAAGAAGCGAGGAGCCATCATCAAGCAAGCATCAGGAAGCAAGCAAGGATCAGCGTAACTGTAGAACGGTGGATCATACAAACAACCCGTCTGTCAAGAGTGGCGATTATGACATTAAAAACCTATGTGGCTACAAGTGGTATATGGGAGAGGCCCATATCCAGCAATGGACGTCCGTGGCTTAGGATGAGTCTCTGCTGCCTCCTTCCGCCATCGTTCTACGCGGCAACATTTCCACCCTCACCACCTGAATAGTTGGAAATCATCTACTGTGCATTTCTCTAATAACTTCCTGCCTCGCACATCAAAACTGTGGAATTATTTGCCGTCAGCGGTGTTTCCGGACCGATACGACCCTTCCTATCTTTAAGGCCGACAACCCGCTTGTAACTTTCCTGGTGTTGCTTACCAATAATTATTTATAATTGGTTACCGTCAAGCAATCCATCTGCTCGTTTGATAATGGATTATTGGATTATAAACCGGACAACTGCGTAATAAAATTGTTTACAAATTATAGTATTATTGTTATGTTTAACTACAAGTTTCTATTTTCACAAAACCTTACCTAACTAACTAAACTGCAAAATAGTTCTTAAAGAGCAAGAGGATAGGAACAAACATGTTTACTGTTAAGAATTGGTCTTTGAAATGTCAAAACAATACATCATTGTTGCTCGTTAGTTCCTATTGAAAAGTTCTTATGTATTCTTGTATATTTTATGTTCGTGTTGATTTATATTATTGTTTACCATAAGACGAAACACTGCCATGATAGCGATGGTGATGCATAGATGCAACTATGAACAAATCAAATTATATGAATTATGGCAATATTTACCTAGGCATTGATTGCTGTATTTATTTATTAGACTTGCAATCTAAAATTGTGTGATATAATTTTAGAGTTTGAAGTTATCCCCTTACTTCAAGCACGTATAATAAACTCATTACCCAACCGCATTGATTATTGCGTGCCTTCCTGGGACAAATGAATTTGACTGAAGCAACATGTCTGATTTTGGCAAGCGGTAATGGCGGAAATGTAATCAAGATATAAGTTAAAAAAATTCAATTATGCTGATTTGTGAACGATTTGAGAACTATTTTTAAATCAATACGATGATCCTATAATTAAAAAAAAAACACAAATATAAAGTTCCAGAAGTTATAGTTACATATTAAGAAATTGAAATGAAAACATCTGTAGAAGAACCAAAGGAATCTAGGATGCGATGGCCTTTGGAGCAAATATATCGCAGTCTGGTAACCAAGAACAGAATAGCTCAATATCGGACGTTCACAAAATACATGGATCTGTGTAGGTACATTTGAGCACGATAGCGCAATTCATACTAAAAATTTAGGTCGGTTTCATATCATGAACTGCCATTAAAACCGGTATTGCTTGACGACTCCATTTTCAAATCTGTTACATGCAAAACTAAACAACAAAAATATACTAGGAATTAGACTTTTTTCTGCATCTGTGTCGAGAATTATTTTTTCTGTATTCCAAATTGGAAAGCGTTAGTTTCTATTTTAGTGTACAGTTTTTAAGAATTTCACTCGGTTTTACTGCGGCTGTTTGTTCGGCGAAATCAAAATAAAAACAAAATAGAAAAAAATTGGAGTAAATCTAATTTTGAACTCTCCGACGAATTCATAACTGCCTAACTCTCTATTTAATGAGAAGCAAAAAAGTTGAGCGATTTCTAACACGTGTGTCTTTGTCTTCTTCTGGGTCTCCCTCTTTTTCTCTTTTCGACAATTTCATCAATATTTAAAGGGAAAGATCCTCCTTCTTCAATCAATCTTGATGCAACCGTCATTTAGTTGAAATAATAGTCTCAAGATCTTCTTTTACTATCCCGGTATGTACTCGTATAGCTAACAACTAAATTGGTCAGACATAACACGTAAGTAAACGAGACGAAGCGACATTTCTTAATGAATATAATAAATAAATAGGTACTAATTACTAATTACATCAACAAGAAACACTTTACCTTGAGTAATAATGTACTATTTGAAACCTTACATTTACTTTATACTAGCATAATTTTATTTACAAAAAGCAATATACTCGTACCAGCAAACGTTTGTCCTGTTTGAAAAAATCAAGGAATGTGTTAAGTTTTGTGTAGGTATATAAATGTTATATTGAGACTGTCAAACAACTCTAATCGTTGAATGAACATTCTCGAATGTAGTGAATCTGCTTTGAACGAATTTAATTTGACTCTGCGTAAAGAACTCCCTGCCGAGATTTTCCCTAGGGACTATGAGTCTCTTCAAAAAAGGAGTGTATAGGTTCTTAAAGGGTAGGCAACGCCCTTGTAAATCGCTACCGTCAGGCAGGCGGTATGTTTGTTTGCCACCGTCGTTGTATTAAAAAAAAATGTCGTAGGCACTAGCTGCTACACTTTAAAACTCATACTGAATGAGCAGTATCTTTGCATTCTCTTTTTTAGTTGTCTTGCTTGTTTTGTATCCTGTGCATGCTCCGCTGCGCTCGGTTTTCCGCCCCGGGAATATTGGATATCTGTCATAACTCATAAATATCTTCCTACGTACTTTATAATACTCCACATATAGCAAAACCGTCGTTTTGCTGGCTGGGAACAATTTGTTGTTAGAACTACGAGTATCAATATGAAAAGAGGAATTGATAAAACGCGTATGTACTCGTATTGGCGTATATTATTAGTCGCATCAATTTTGAACATTTTAGACCCTGTAATAAATTATTACTAATAATATTTATTTAAAATATGTGCCAAAAGACCAAGAGTTGCAAGGGACGTCTTTTTCCCTTTTGTAAGGTTAGATTTAGTTTTAGTAGTATTATTTTATACAATTTTAAAATTCTATCAGATTATAGGATAGGTACATTATTTTATTATGTAATATTTCAAATGAAATGTAATTTATGGCAATTACAGGCCCCGAATTTACTCAAGTGACTGGTTTGTGGCAGTAGGTTAAATAATGGGTGAAAGAGACAAGGTACCAAATTAAAGACAAGCTTTTTTATAACACATGTTGCACCTATGGCTAATAACATTTAAAAAAAGTTATAAATGCCTTAAAAAACAGTAATAGTTAGTCTTGTCGATTTCGTTCATCGAGTTGGAATCAAGATTATCGAAATATAAATATTTTATAAGATATGCCTAAATGTACATACAAAAATTCTGCAATGTTCTTATTCCGTTATAATTAACATGTGATGTACTGATGTATCTCCATTGCGTTTCAAATTAAGAACAGATCTAAAGCAGAAAAAATCGCTCTCGTGACTATCTTTTCAACTCTCACTGTTCTTAATACCAACCACATTTGAAATCTTTCCTTTTGTATGTATCAGTCGCGTAAAGTACCATTTTCCTGTTCAGAAATATCAGATACTACACAAACGGAAATATAATAATATCCCTAATATCGCCACGGGGATGACTGTGTAAACATTCTTGAGCCGGCCGGGATTATTATTTATCACACTGAAGTATTTTCAGAATAACGGACGGCATGCCAACATTCCTGAGGTGAAACCTACCACGAAATTCGCAAATTTCGAATTATTGTCACTGTCGCTCCGATTACGCCTTCATTGGAGTAAAAGAGAACGATGCCTGAAATTTTTTAACTTCGATTTGTGCGGTAGGCTCTCTGATTCAGCAAGCAAGCTGGTTAATGATACAGACTAAGGCTTACACTTAAAGATTTAGAATTATACTAAATTTACGTTTTTACAGCTACCACTTACTTGCGAAAGAGTTTTTAAACTCTTTAGACTAGACCGCTAGTAGGGTGACAATAATTATCAATTTCACATCTTAAATTAGGTACGATAAACAAATAATTTTGATCGCCATCGATTATTGAATTTAAAAAAAATGGTTCTTGATTACCGATAAAATTTAATCGTGTATAAGTATTTTATTGATATTTAAGATATGGTCACAAAGATATACGCTGAATTCTTCAAGGTAAACTTACGCATAGCGACCGAATGGAGAAGAGGGCCTTTGCCTAGCTGCTTTAATGAGGAAATAAAAAAAATACATAGCACATATGTAGGCGGCAGGTAACGAGCGCTGGCGCCGTCTTTGCTCTTGCAACGCGCAAGTCCTTTACCTTTGAGACCTGATTGAGCGCAGCACTGTGTGCATACGAAAAACGACAGCACCTACTTGAGATCTTATAATAAACGCGGAAATAATGACCGGAGAATGCATCCGCGAGCGCAAGTAAGGGACAGAGATGTTCTGGCTTTTATAGCCCAAAATGTAACAATTCACTAAAGTTTTGCTTTACAGGACATTCTTTATAACAAAAATATAGCTTATTCTGTATTAATCACCGGAACTTTGGTTGAAAACCCAAGAAAACTCCAATTGTATTTGTTTGTTCCCCTCCAACTTTGACAGTTCTGAAGGGCCAGTTTGGAGGGGAACAAAAATATGTGACACTATGACAAGGACGGACGAAAATAGCGCCGTCTCTGCCATACCTTTGGAAAGTTATATAAGACCATCACTTTCGCTCGTGTCATTATGATTAGCACGCTCCGTCTAGTTAAATGGTATGTCTATGTAATAAACCCATTTATGAGGGCTAACTATATTTGTAATTTTCGCGTTCATCAGACCTGAAGTGCGAAGCGGTGTTTGAAGCTTCAATTCAATTCCTTTTTTGTAATATATTTAGGTTATTCAATATCTTAGGGTAATGCTTAAGATATGACAAAAACTGTGTATTTTGATTATAAAACTTATATTTTATTATATTGGGAAATATATAGAATCAATGCTTGAAACTTGATTTAAAAACATAGTAACACTTAAACCAAATGAAATTCGATCTTAGTTTATACAACGAATATGTTTTGAGGATATATTATGCCCGCAAGAGATGTATGGATACAACTTTCGTAATATAAATTCAGTAATTTATTTTGCAAGTAAAATAATTATACACTTTTTACAGTACAGAAGGCTATTTTAATTCTCATTTCATGCTCATTATTGCAATAGTGCGGTAATTAAAACTATATAATATAATTATATACATGTAGGTACGTCTTGTCGTTTAAGTACCTAGTAAGAGTAGTAAGTACTTATCGATAACAGGATTTTCGATATTTTTATTGTTGCAAGCACTAAGCAAATGTTGTTATTGCTAGAAAAATATCTCGGCGTAGGTACTCATGATACATTATTTAAGCCAGCACCATCTATGACATCATTGATGCCACCAGATTCCGTCGCTAATAGCGTTGCGGTTCACAAACCATGTTTCGTAATTAACCCGTCAAACCAGGGTTGTGTTTGATTAAATTTTCTCTCATTTTCGGTCCAGGACGGCATTGTGGGCTGCGTTCCATTCTCGCTGGCATATTATGTTTGCCGCTCACTCCGCTCAGATCAAGTGAAAGTTACTCAAATGGGTATTTGATTTGGTGATTAAGTTTATCATAGTCAAGTGCGATAATGTTTGTCAAATTAGGTATTTGCTACTGATAGGTATCAGTCACGGACGTGTAGTACGGCAGGTGTAGGTTGATGTTTTCTATGTTCTATGTTATTTTAGTATTTATATTTTTTTTTCGGCTGAGTACCCACAACACGAGCCTTCTTAAGTTTAGCGTGGGGCTCAGTCCATTATATAAGGATGTCCTGTATTTTTTCTTTCTTTCTCGATGATTAATGGTTTCCGGACATTTGAAAGCCGTATGCGGAGCTGGATCGAGCCAACGCGCAAAAGCCCTTTCGACAATGTAATGAAATGTTAGGGATGCACTAATCGGTTGCATTCCGTAAAGAGACGCGTACAGAGGCAGCACCCGCCATGTTGTAAGCGATGGACTAGCTACTGGGATATTTCTTTATTATTATAGTCATAAGAGGCAAACAAATTGCAGCCACACACCAGTGACCATGGTCACCCGTCCGTCTAGTGTGTGGACATCGGACACTGCGCTTTCCTATCTGTGGTTACCTCTAGGATTTTTCAGCCCTAACTGTCAACTACTGAATGCGTCTTTTGAATCTTACGCCTATGGCATTATACCGAAATAAAGCTTTGACTTTCATGAGCATAAGAATTGTCCTCCAAGACTGACGTTAACAGTTAATTGACTTAACTTGGAAATCAACCTGCGGCCTTAACGAGGTACTCAAGTTTGGAGCCTTCTCAAAGGATTTAGTTCTTGAGGGACGTCTTATTTGTATAACTCGTTAAGAATAAATTTCTGAAATCCGCAGCGTTGTGTGGGCAAACTTTGTCGGAACAAAGTATATTTTTTAGTAATAAGAGTAAAAATACGACCAATTTTACTTTTATGACGATTTTGTTTGTATCGTTGAAGTTTTCCGCTTGTTGTGGGAAGTAATTTATTCTTTGCTCGGGTTTATAAGTCTTTCATATTTTATTATTATTCAAAACAATTTTTATTGTCGATTGCTTAAATGAAAACCACTGCAAAAATAAACTTCTTACTGATGTTGACTGTATTTAAGTACTCCTAAAAAGAACAATTTAATTATTGCACATCTTCAGAACGAACTATTCTGTCTTTAGTTTTACAATACAATACAAATATCCCGTATTGCTCACCTTAACAAAATAACAGTGTACAGGAGCAGAATAGAAATAAAGGTAGATGGTCTAAAAAAATAGGTCAAGTTTTAAGTAAATTAACTTTTGATAAAGTAACGAAGCAGTTCATAATATTTTGTAAATTATTTAGCTGTCATGCTAACGTTTAGATATCCAAGTCTACCAAACATTTATCAGCAAAATTCTTATGCTAACGATAAACCGAATATTTTATCGGTGCATCCATCGTCAAATGAATCATAAATACACAAACGTTTTACCAAATACATGTCTGATCGGGCGGCCGGATTTATGAGCGACGAGTATTCGCGTGACATTTTAAACTCTGTCAATAACTAAGAAATGGTATTTTAGAAACATGAATGATAGAAACTAATAATCGTGGATATTGAAACTATACATTTCGTATATGTAATTGTGAGATTGTGCCGTGTGATGCCGGCTGACTAGAATAGCACCACCCCATCTCTCTCCCGCGGGTGTCGTAAGAGGCGACAAAGGGAAAAATCCTACGGACGGGCAGCAGCGTCCGTCGAAACCCAATCTACAGCTACTGCGGTCACCAACCCGCCTGCCAAGCGTGCCGACTATGGCAAGTACCCCCAAGATGATACAAGTCATATTTGTGGGAGGCCTATGTCCAGCAGTGGACTGCATACGGCTGAAATGTATGTATGTGATTGTGAGATACTTTTGTGTGCGATTAATTTCGTCTTCAAAACTTTTAGAACTCGAGTACATGACTCTCAAAAATCGCCACGACCAGTTAAGTGAAATAAGGTCACCTTTTCGCTTCATTCAGTATGAAGGGGTAGTAATCCGATTATCGCTATTCGTACTGTTCTCGAATAGTTAAATTGCGAATTGTTTTAAAGCGTAGCTAATTTTAAACTTTCCCGAATCTTATTAAAGACGACCAGTCGCTCTCGAAAAAGTTAGCGTTTCGGAATCGAGTTACGACCCGTTAACGGCTCGTGGTTTAATTTTCCCTACAGATTACTTTTTAATTACAATTCTCTTTATAAAGAGAGTGTCCTTCGTAGAACTGCCCATGTTTATTAAAATAGGAATATTTTACTTTAAAGAGAAAATAGACAAACGATACCATACGAATGAAAAACAAAATGAGTAACGAGAGGTATTTAATGTGTATAAATGGACATTGTTATTAAAAATACAATAGTTTGTAAATATACATTTTCGCCTTAAACAGTTAAAAATAATGAATATCGGTTTCGAATACATTTAGCTTTCTCAATAAAAGTTTTACGTAAAAACATTATTATTTTTCAAATAAGTCCGTTGATTCCAAGTATTAATGTCAGCAACTGAACACTATAATGGTACTTAATTATTCTTTAATATGAAACAAAACATTTCGCAAAAACAATGGAGAATAAAATTGACGGAATAATTTATATTTTACTAATTGAAGGCAATTTTTTGTAGAAAATATTCATTAATATGTAACCTTCCATCAATGAATTTAATATTACGTAGGCAAGTGACGATTCTCTCGATAAAAAGTTTAATTAAGTCAACTTAGTGTTTAATTTTTTGGGAATTTGTAATTAACTTTCATTTTTGATATGTTTTTACCTCCCACTCATTTTGGCACAACAATTCAAATCCACAAAAGGAATAAACGATCCATCCATAGAAATCGTCCATCCAACTACTGCGATCGCCAACCCGCCTGCCAAGTGTTGCGACCGCGGAAATTGCCCAAAAGATGTTACCAAGTCATATTTGGGAACGCCTATGACCAGCAATAAATAAATAAATAAATAAATATTTCGGGACAATCTTACACAAATCGACCTAGTCCTACGGTAAGCTCAATAAGGCTTGTGTTGTAGGTACTAGACGACGATATATATAATAGATAGATACATATAAATACTTAAATACATAGAAAACACCCATGACTCAGGAACATATATCTGTGTTGCTCATCACACAAATAAATCCCGACTGGGATTCGAACCCAGGACCATCGGCTTCATAGGCAGGGTCACTACCCACTAGGCCAGACCGGTCGTCAATAGACGTTTTAAAGCAGAAATAATGATGATGAGAATTCCCTATGGATAAACCTAAACAAAAATTGCTCAGCCCATGTATTTAAAAATGCATGGGCATTTAATTTAAGCACTTCGCCAACGACTCCCAGAAAACAGCTTACAAAACTCTAAAAACCTTGAGTATTGTTCGAAGTTGGATTTTATGTCAGCAAATTCATGGTTTCAGGGCATTAACGCAGCACCAAGCCGATAAAAGGAGTGAAGAGCGGCCCATGTGAGTGGCACCACGGAGCGACAAGCCGGGCTGCGCTGGCGGCCTGCCAGACACATTCTTTGAGCTTAACACCAGAATTCCATTATACTAATAGGCGTTAGTCTTGAACGGATCTGTAGCGCCCGAGTTAATGATTGCGTCTTATGCTTTAATCTTGCCAATATACTTATACAAGAAAATAAATAAATCCCCCACCTCCTTCCGTCATAGTTCTACGCAGCTACATTTCCATCCCCACCACCTGGATAGTTGGAAATCCGCTACAGCGAGTTTCTCTAGAAACATCCTGCCTCGCACATCAAAACTAAAGAATGTTAACGGTATTTCCGGACCGATACGACCCTCATAACTTCATGACAAAAGCGTACTCTTATCTTAAAGGCCTGCAACACGCTTGTGACTCCCCTGGTGTTGGTGTGGGTGCCCATGGGCGACGGTAAATGCTTAACTTTTGCTCGTTATTATTAAATACAAAAAAATTTTATGGACGCAAAGTCTGGTCGAGCTACTTACCTCACATCCTAAATGGTCATCCTAGATTAGAAATAGACAAATTTGGAGGGAACGCCATAAGCTGAAAATAAATTAAAAAGACTCAGGGGGCGATTATTGCGAGTCGTACACTTAAATTCATTAAACTTTAAGAACAAAAAAAAACACAGTTCTAAATCTAAACTCGTAACTATGTTTAATATTCTTAAAAGAAGCGTTTTATACAAACGAGGTGGTAACATGACACAAATATTGCTAAGGGCAAACAAAAATTGTGTTATGCAAAGTTCAAAACCATAAAATGAACAATGGAATACAAGGTTTGTACGAATTCATGTTTAAAAAACCGTTTCTGTAATTATATTTTTAAGAGGAAACTCAATATTTTGTTCGAATTTTACTAACTATCCATTACTGTGTTTGCTCATTTACTGCTTATCAATACGATAAGCAAAATTTACAGTGTAGTTTTACATAAAAGTAATAATATCTTAACCATAAATCTCGTACTATCTCGCGCTAGCAATGCCCAGTAATATCACTATAAGGCGAACTCAATCTACATAAATTTACAGTTTGACCCTGTCATAAAATGCACACAAATATACCAGGCCAATCGGTTTACCACTACTAGTTTGAATTTGTTAACTACGACTGATACGTTGACGTGTCAGTTTTCAAGCAGTAAACCAAATTTTGAAAGCTAAAAAGACTTTACTAGTACCAATAATAGTAGATTGTTTGACAAGGGGCTAAAGTAGGCCATAGTACCACGAGATGGTAATTTTCCCGAACGAAGTGAGGGAAAATTGTTCGAGGGGTAATATGGCGTTTAGACCCAAGTTATACATACTAGTTTTCACTTCGATTGCGAGAAAATAAAATAAAGTAACATTTTAACAATAAACAAATACAATTTTATCGCCCGCAATGAATTCTGAGTCAAAAATTATTAAATTGGCAATCTTTGTATTTTTTTCAGTACTTTGATACAGATAGGATGTATCTACGCCGTGAATAAATGCCATAGACAATGTATAATTTGGGCTTCAAAGAGTTTGCCAACGATTTAAACTTTTTTTTAATGCTTGTGAAGTAGGAACTAAAAAGCACCTAATGCTTTGAGAATTTGATGGCGTTTCCTCATTGGTCGATTTTAATATTGCGGTATATCTGATTGGTTGATACTTTATACAAAGTTTTGTTTATGATTTCACATTTTTAAACAGTATTCGCACCAAAAAAGAATCTAGAGTTGCAATTAACTTCGATATGTGTCGTGATTGGTGGATTTAATAAGGTGAAGCGTTCTGGTTGGTCAATTTAAAACGTTTTGTATACCATAAATATGTATACATATTTTCCCAAGAGGCTAAATGTACTACTTTAGTCCGCCTTGGCAAGCATAATATGACACACTTTTAGAGCATGAGAAGTGAAAAATCCTTATCTTTTCTCCTTATTTCTAAGAACAGATACTAAACCAAACCAGGTATAACTGAACCATATAAATATCTTTGCATTCGTAAACCGAACATCCCAACTCGGAAGACAATATTTACGAGCCAAGTGTGACAAGACACTAAGGGTGGGTTAACATTGAATTTGTTATCGCGTTCGTATAATGTGGAACAACAGACGCTTAACCCTTGTATTGTTATTTTGTTTACTGGGCGATAACAGGCGAGTGAAGTTTCGGTAGAACCAGTCAACCGTGATCCTGATCTAGAACTGCCTTGCTTTGAGTAATTTGAGTGCGCGATTTATCTTTAAAAAGTTGTGCTACTACCGCCACAAATTCGCACGAATAGCGAGAAACACGAGCACGCATGTGTACGCGGACGTCTCACCATTCCTCTCGTCCCTCGCATGGCGTTTTTGTGTAGGCAAAGTTTCGTCGAATGTTTTGACGAATAACGAGTGACGAGCCAGCATGTCTAATCTCGGAGTTACGTTTGGAATTGGACGAGCATTCGATAAAACAATTGAATGACTTTTCCTATTGCTATTACGGTTTTAATGCGTAGTATGCTGAGTAGGCTAATACAATGCTTATGATTATCGTGTAAACTCTTGCGCTTATCAGTACCTGAGTATGAGAGTCACGGAACAGTCATATTTTTAACTTTATATGGAAGCCTATTCTGTAGCACTATAGTTATGCGATTGGAATGGCATCTTATCTAGTTTACAAACACGGCTTCGGGGAGATTTCGTATTTACTTGGATAATCAACATGTTACATGCCTTTATAACCAAAATATTATTTCCTATATTAAGTAACTAAAGCATAAGTTAACAGATGAAGAAGAAAATCAAATGCAAATCACTATTAAATACATAATAGTGTAGTTGATAATATTATATTAATTGAGCATGATGTTAAGTTCTCATTGTGTAAACACACTATTCCTTATTAATAATATATAATTATTTACTACACATACCTGCTTAGTACTTAGAAATTAAATTCAGTTAATAGTGCAAATATTATTCTCTCGCAAATAATTCTGACATAAATAATACTTAGCTACCTTAAAGGTAAATTAAAAACAAACAATCCGATATTTAATGGGTAAAATTTGTCTATTTAATAACCAACCATTTTGAAAATGAAATACTGTCTCTAATAACAACGAGGTTTGAATATAGAGTATCTTTATTAAAAGCAAAATTAATTAAGTTTATAATATTTATGCGTAGACATTTACACAATTAAACTTGGAGCTTCGCGTCGGCTGTGGTTTTATTTCGGAAGTTAATTACACAGCCTTTGAACAATATGATCCACGGCTAAAAGGAATTTGCAATCTAAGTTGGTGATTTAGTTTATATGTGTTTAGGCTTGTATACTTAAGCAGCTAACTAACGCTTTACTTTGTAACCAAATTTTTAAACACAAAATACTACAACTTCGAATATAAAATTGTTTACTATAAAATATTCATAATTTAATAGAATTCGTAAAATATACAGCAGCAACAACTCAATTTCAAGATAAATGGCGTGGGGTCCCACGTTGGGCGCCATTTCATTTTGGGCTGCGGTTGAGCCAAAGCACTAAATATAAGTTATGTTCGTAATTATGTCATTTGTGTTGAGCGCCAAGCGAGGTTTGTTGACAAATAATGTAGATTAATTGCTTATCAATTTTATATAATGTTCAAAGAGTGGAACCTGGAATCACTCCTACAGTGCTGAACTTCAGTAGTTAGCTAAACTTTACACATTTCACAGTTTCTGATATTAAATTTTAAATATCTATAATAAAGGTAGACTATGTAAGCTCAGTGGATAAATACTCGATCTTTAGTTTTCCATACCAAATATGTAGAAAAAGAACCTGTAGTACCTTTAGGTTTGTTAATTCGCTACACATATCGAAAAGTGCTTAAAAAATATACATGTAATGGTTATAAGCAAGCTACTGCCATATTTAAGTATATATCTCTTCCGTACACGGAACAATGGTGTTCCGGACATTTGGGAGGCGTACGCGGAGCCAGATCGAGCCAACGCGCAGAGGCCCTTTCGACAATTTAATGAAATGTAAGGGGTACACTAAGCGGATGTTGCCCCTGTCCGTATCATAGGACGCGCACAGAGACAGCACCCGCCATGGTGTAAGGACTATTGAGTTATAATGGAATTTAGAATGTACTAGGCTATTGGGTGGAAAGGATGGACTAGCTACTGGGCTATTGGATAAAAAATCGGACGTCTGCCTAATAAAATGGTATTCAATTTTATTTCCGGCAGACGGTGACTCGCCCTATGCGAGATGGGCCCCCACAAAAAGCGACATCAAAGATGGCTCAAGGGCAACACCGGTGCATAGGGCTAAGGGTAGAGAGGTGTCACTGGACTTTAAACATATAGCCAACTCGCCACTTAGGTTTCCACATCTACCCCTAAGTATATATATTTTTATGGGCATAATATTAAGGTGCAGTAAGTAGGGTGTGTTTAGTAAGCTCACTAATATCTTCCATTTATAATTAACATTTTAAAATCATTCATTTCCAAGGCGCCTGTTCAATTTTATCCTGATCACCTTACTACAAGTACCTATAAAAAAACAAAGAAAGAAGTATAAAGATCTAAAGCAGGTGGTGGCTTGTTCGATACTGTGAATCGGCACGTCGGGGTTAATCCAATATAGTTTTCAAATTTCAACTTCTTTCTGCTAACGAACTTTAAGCTAAACTACAGACAGGTAGATGGATGTTACGCGAAATAAGCGTGACTATTTTTCTTTTATATATGGTATGGTATTAATCAATTTGTTTCGTTGTGACGATCAAATATCGCAATGGGATATTTAATTGCATAAAATCTTAAAATCAGAAACTCGCACTTTCTTTTGAAACGCTCCTTACAAAATGATACTTAACTATGACGTAACGCCTAGGTCGCCGCCTACTTTAAAGTATAGAAAAATAATGCAACGTTTATTTTCATCGTAAAATAATGCGTTTATGTTTATAGTTAACATACATTAAATTTTTCAGAAAAAGTTTAGAATTGCATGATTCTCATTATTTTCTTTTATTTCGCAAGTCTATCATTTTAGGGTCAAACATTCTAATAGATTTTTTTCTTTATTAAGATAGATATATTGCTCATATGACATCCATTTAACTTAATTTTGTTAGAATTTGTAACATGTGTTTTCATCCCTGTTATAAGGATTCCTAATTTACTCTTGGACTTGCATCTACTATACTGATACTACTATTCTCTATTATACTGATACAAAACGTGTTGCCAAACTGGCCTGGAGTTCGCAATAAAGTTACTGAGGAGCTGAAGTTTGCAGCGTTCGTTTAGGTCTTGAGAGCAGGTTAGTCGAACTCCCATAGTTAGCAGGGTAACCTTAAATTAATTTAAATTTATGGTGTGCAATTGTCAAACTCCTATATTATTCCCTATATTTTCAACCCTTTGTATCTCTTTGTGTCGGGTCGTTTCCTTTGGCAAGTCGGTCCATAATTGTATAATGGCGTGAGAGCGTGACCAGCAACGACATTTAGGTGACGTTTTTCTGTTTTTTCTCTCAAAAATTTTGAAATTCTCTCAAATGAATTGCCATACAAATATTTGTATACGCGTCAGTGGTGGCGGGTTAGGATTATTCTTAAGCAAACCATAGCCATTATGGTTTTCCTTTCCTGTAGAAGCTGATGGTAAATCTCTCAAGTATATGGAAATTAGTCAAGCCGTCAGGAATCGGGTTCTATTGATGCGCTGCCACTGACGCGCGTATAACTTCCTAACGATATGTCAGAAATTCGGCCGGAATACCGACATGTCAGGATTTTTTTCGCATAAATCAAAACAAATAATTTCTTCAATAAGAGAAAATCGAGATCAACTAAAACTTCCTGTAATTTTCATAGTTAACAAACCATTACACCTACCTAGTTTCCCGCATTGTTCGACTCAATTGAAAGTGCCACTTCATTGCAGAATCGAACTGCCTCCCCTTGCTCCTACAAAGAGCATGTTGCGCCTAGCTTTAAAGTTAATTAAGAGTCTCTCCTCTTGACTTCTCAATTAGGTTTGGTACCACATGTGGCACTCCACGTGGTCTGGATCGGCAATTTCGAAGTTTTCGCTTCGATCGTAAGGTTGACTGCAGCAAGCGATCGACAGCCCGCCTGAGTTCGGCCGGGCGTCCCTACACTACATCTACATCTAAGGTTGATTGGCACAGAAAATAACATTTTATCTAAAGAAAATGTGATGTATAATATAAAGTTACTTACTTCATTACATGCGGCATGTCACAGTACATTGTATGTTGTGTAAATGGTATTCCACAACTCGTAGTTCTTGTTAAACGCAGTTTGATGCCATTTAACAAATGCAAAAGAAATAAAGATGCATTATACTGTAATTTATATAATCCCACTGGGTCATGAAAACAGTCATGTCCCAGTGGGCCGCCTTAAAGGCCGGCAACGAGCTTGTGACTCCCCTGGTGTTGCGGGTGCCCATCGGCGACGGTAGTTGCTTACCATCAGGCAATCCGTCTGCTCGTTTGCCACCTTTGTCATAAAAAAAGATAGATATTGTCATGTATTGAAATCATTATGATGAATTTTTTTTTGTGACATAGGCAGCAAAGGAGCAGACGGATTAACTGGTGGTAAGCAATTACCGTCGGCCATGAGCACTCGCAAGACTAGGGGAGTCACTAGCGCGTTGCCACCCTTTGAGGGGGTTGGAGTTCTGGGAACCTTAATCACCATCAGGAACACAACACTACATACCTGAAAGGTAGCAGTGTTATTATGGCTGTGGTCTTCTGTAAGGAGGAGGTACTTCCCCAGTTAGGCTGACGGCACCAGTAATGGACAAGGAACCAATCATGAACATTTGAACATTAGTGCTTATTTCAAAGAGTCAAGTATTGTGCATTTATTGGTATATATGCTTCAATTTAGAACATTATGGTTTTTGAATTAAGAACTAAGTGTCCAACATTGTTGCCTGACAGCTTAAAATGTCCAACGTTGGTGCCTGACAGCTTAAAGTGTCCAACATTGGTTTCATCATCCTGATGATTGAAAATAACCGATACAGCCTCCCGGATAGCTAATTTATATGGCAGTGCACGGGACACATTGCACGTAAACCGACGGCCTTTGGGGCGTAAAGGTTCTCCAATGGCGACCACGAACCGGAAAACGCAGAGGGCAGACGGTGGACCGACGACATGATAAAGATCGCGGGAAATCACTGGATGCGGATGGCGCAAAACCGGTCACTGTGGGTCGCTATGGGGGAGACTTATCTCCAGAAGACGACATCCTTCGGCTGATATGATGAATGTACAGTTGAATTTTGTAAGAAAATAATTAAGTTTACTTATAATGTATAGAAACATTCTTAATATAACCCAAGGTTAAGTGAAGAAGTGAGTAAATAATAAATAAAAGTTATGGGTCGCAGCCGAGGTTGTCGTAAGCCGCAACGAAATCATTCAATCTAATGGCATACAGCGGTCTGCACTCCAGCCGCCCGACATGTGATTTTTTTTCCGTCAAGAACTAGGCTCGTCGGAAAACAACCTTAATCAAATAACAAACTGCTTGATAAGTATGAGTAAAACAAAAACAAAGTAGCGTGAGTTGTGTTAACTGCATAAATAGAAATTTATATGGGTTCTATATTTTTTTGTAGATTCTAATTAGCACGTTCGGGGGCAGAAGCGTTCAGAAATGCACTAAAACAACACATTTTGACGGCCGGTCTGGCCTAGTGGGTAGTGACTCTGCCTATGAAGCCGATGGTCCTGGGTTCGATTCCCAGTCAGGACATTTATTTGTGTGATGAGCACAGATATTTGTTTCTGAATCATGGGTGTTTTCTATGTATTTAAGTAGTTATATGTATCTATCTATTATATATACGTCGTCTAGTACCTACAACACAAGCCTTACTGAGCTTACCGTAGGACTAGGTCGATTTGTGTCAGGTTGTCCTGTAATATTTATTTATTTATTTATTATTATTTATTTATTTTTGTTTGGAGACCACAGTTACAGTCATACTGACTGCTATTATAGTTGCTTATACTCTAAATAGTATTTTATAACATATATTTTTTGTCTAAGTGTGATATGTGTTTGACCTAAGTTTTGTAAATTAATCGTACACATGAACCTATTTCATTTGCACCTACGCGTAGTTTAGTTTGCGTTTCTTTTTTAAAAGTAGTTTAGTTAAGTTTTTTCTTCATTCAGCCAAGGACACGTAGTAAAAAAATCTCGTCTCCCCAGTAGGACATAGGACAAAGAATTATATTTTTGAATCAGTCGTACAGTTTCCTAACATTTTTACGGAAAATTATAAAAAAAAAATTGTAATAATATTTGAGCCAACAAAGTTTTCAACTGTCAGGATTTGATTTTCCAAGGATCATGAATGAATGATATTACAAATTTGTGATATCTAATTTGTAATTGATTTATCAGTTACGTTACTTATTTTTGATCATGTTTAAATTTTGCAGTGTCTCTTATCTTTTTTTTTATGTCTCTACAAATCACCATTTTTTGTTTTATGCCCCCTTACATTTATTTCGTGTTGATAGTGGACATACACGGACCAAAAAGCCATTGCCTTTAGATAAGAATTTACGTAGCAATAAACCCGCCGGGTTGGACTCGGTCCAGGTGTCGATTCCATTTCCTACCCACGTTCAAATTCAAAATTGCTTCCTTTACTTCCTATTTAATGATTTTTCGTTGGAATTTTTCATGTTTATTCGGGTATTTCTGCTTTATTCTAAATTTGCTGGTAGCTCCTAAAATTATTTTTATACTTTTCCCGCTTTGTATGTATGGAAAAAATATCACCAATAATAATCACCAGTCAATGATACGATTTTTCCATACCATAATGTAATCATCAATCCTCATTCTGACCATAATATATCACGAGGGGGATATGATGAAAGAGCTTATACAGATAATGAATAAAATTACACTTTTTAACGGGTTCTGTGATAACAAGTTATGTTTTTGTGAAATTATATTACGTAGGAGAGAGAGAGAGAGATCTTTATATTTCATAAACTCAAATTGGTTAGAGTTCATGAATCTGTATAACTTAATGTTTTTGTATAATAAAGATAAAACATAAAATAACTAATGTTGCTTTAATAAGGATATTTTTCTTCAGTCAGTAATCATCCCGATGTAAAAGCTGGATAAAATAATCCTTTAACAGTCGTTTGCTAAATGTGTTTTTTGTTGAACGTTGTATCCATTACCTGCAGCCACGAGTAATGGGCTTTTTATCTAATTATGTATTTTAAATGATATTCTTTGTTATAACTAGTCTTTATGTTATTTTAACCTCCTAATTGCTTACTTTATGAAAGCCTTGTTAGCGCATTAGGATGATGCTAGTCATCATGGTAAAAAAATATCTACTTAGTCTGTAAGTTAGTTGATCAAGAAATATACAGCACCTTATGGCGCTTGCGCCGTGGGGTAAAGGCAAAACAACATCATCACTACACCCCGTTATCTTATGCTCAGTTTAGGGGCAAGTGATTGGGCAGTTACGATAATCGAAGTCGATAAAAAATGAAGTTGCCTTACTCAGTCAATAACATGTCAAAAGATCTTGGGTCCAATTTTTGAAATAATCACCAAGTGATTTCCCTGGAGAATGAATGAGAATCTCTATGAAGATTACTCGGTGACTATTTCATAAATCGGGCCCCAAATTCACGATATTCAATAATTAACGATATTCGATATTTATAATTGTCGCCCTCCGATCTAATTAAAAAGAGGAATGAATTAGTTATCTCTCGGGCTTTCGCTAAAGAAGAATTTTAGTTTGTCAAAAAACTTTAATAGACTGTTAAAGAATTGACTAATTATGTTTAGCAACATCACTATTTTAGCTTGCCCCCAAAATGAGCGTCTGATAACGGGGTGTAATCATCACATTAGTATTGAAGCGTCATTAGGATTAGCGCCAATCGGCATAAGGTAAAGGTAGTCCGCGGAACGTCACACATAAACTATTTTTATATCAATTAAGAATGAATCTTAAGTGATTCAGGTATCTAAGGCATGTCAACTTCGGATTTGGAAAGTGGTGCTTCATTCTACTAGGGCACATAAACTATTAAGCACAAAAATAAAACATAAATAAAACACTTTTATCGATTTATTATATTCAACTAACTATAAAAAAATGGATTCAGGAAAAAGGACTAGTTATAGTCGATTATATCTATGAGGACATATTTCGGACCCCAAATGAGGGAACAGTACTCACCCTGCCCACGAATAAATTGGAACAAAGCTTGAACAACAATTTAAAAGTAAAAACACTTTTACCACCTTAAGTGAAGATATCAACTTCCCGCTGGTTAGGGAATTGATGCAAAACAATCTGGAAGGTGTACAGCAGAGAGTGCGCGCACCGCAGTAATCCTGATTTAGTGCAGCATTATCGTTAGCATAATCAGGCAAACAGCTGCTCTTCAGTTGGCTCAGTTTTTACGAAACCATCGAGCTGAGACTTTAAAGTTTCACTGGGGTGATCTTTTTAGTTTTCCTATCTATTTTAACTACGTTCTGAAGTTAATGACTTGGCCATAAACATAATATAATTTTGATTTCTTGTGACACAAATTTATTATTAAAGTACCTGCGCCAAAGTTGGTATTGTTCTTAAGATAGCCTTATTTCAACATTCTATAATTGTAATACTTTGAATGAATTTAAATTTTGCGACCATGTTCAACGTAAAATTTAAATTCATTTGAACCCTTACAAGTACTTATTTTACATACATTGTCAAACTGGCCTACACTAAGAACGGGTCCACACATCTAAAATGCTTAACTTGTTTATCTAATAAGTAAGTAAATTGAGTAGCATATAAAACAAACATTACCATTTCCGATTTTCTTCAATTATAATAAAAATTAAACTTACTTTAGACAAATGTCTCATAGTGAAAATTATACGGAATGATAAATACTTTACAAGGGTTGATTAAATACAAATAGCTCTGGCTGTATAATTTCCAAATTGCCAATATCCTAAAACGCATACAATAATGTTGGCTACACTCGAAAACGTCGTAAGTCCACACCAACAGCTGTTAAAGGATTTGCAACTTAGTTAAGAATGAATAAGATTGTAAATCTTGTAACTCCTTCTAGTAGTGAAGTCTTAGTAGCCGATGAATATATAATTGATCACAGTCATAGTGATTGTAATCCATTTGGAAATTGCAACATTAATTATGTATTTGCATCGTTAAATGTTATTAGTTATTCACTTAACCCCTCTGTCTTCCAACCTGAAACACAATACAAACATATAGGTAGTTAATTAGTCATCTTCTATATAATGAATTATCAAGTACGTGTTACTGTTAAAGAAACTAGTAGACAATGCAAATATCAAAGGATCTATATAAAATTTTGTCATCATTCAACATGAATATTACGAACAATATATTTAATACTGGTGCATGTATTTATTTGTAAGTATATACTTTTGAACTCCAGTTATGTTTGGACACGGGGTACTGCGAACCAGAACCAGAGCCACAGTTAAATCCAGGATCCAGAGAGCTCGGAGCCGTATATGATAGTCTGCGGTGACTGCTTACCGTCAGGCGGCCCGTAAGCTTGTTTGCCATCGCCGTAATATAAAAAATAATTTAAATAAATCCATCCCTGTCATGGGAGAACGAAGAAACATAGGCCAACTTATGTTATAATATAACATAATTTTGACCCTGTATACGCATATTACGCATCAGGAAATTCCGGGTTCGAATCCTGGCCAGGGCATTTATTTGTGTGCTTAACACTAATATGTGTTCCTAAGCTTTGGTATGTATGTAGTTTAGCATACATATATATCGTCATCTAGTACTTTCAACACAAGCCTTATTGGGCAATACAACCTGTTTTTAATAATTTTAAGTTATTTATATAACAATATTAACAAATACAGAGAATGACACCAAAATGATGATGTTAAAGAACGACGACGATGTTTGACGACCGGTCTGGCCTAGTGGGTAGTTACCCTGCCTATGAAGCCGATGGTCCTGGGTTCGATTCCCAGTCAGGCCATTTATTTGTGTGATGAGCACAGATATTTGTTCCTGGGTCATAGTTGTTTTCTATGTATTTAAGTATTTATATGTATCTATTTATTATATATATCGTCGTCTAGTACCTGCAACACAAGCCTTACTGAGCTTACCGTAGGACTAGGTCGATTTGTGTAAGATTGTCCTAAATATTTATTTATTATTTATTTATTTAAATAATAACTGTGCAATTAATAAACTCCATCACCGGTCAAAATGTATAAACTTTAATACGAGTAGTGTAAAAGCTTTTGTTAAACCTTGAAAATTATTATATTAACTTTCTACTCGTAATTGGCATATTTTATATAATTAACAGTATTGCAAAACAATGTAAGTAATGTAACAAACAATATATGTGTGTAATGTGTAGGTATATGTTGTAATTCAAGGTTATTTCGGACAACAGTCAGATGATTTTATTTACAAAAGATTCAAACCCGGAAAAGACCTCTTACTTTGTAAACAGTATAACTACTAAACTAGTAGACCTTTAAAATAATTATGCTTTTATTGTCTTCGGTTGCTGAAAAAATAAAACAACTAAAACTATTACTAATTTAAACTTTATCCTGACGTTTCGAACCCTTTAGCAGCGTTCGTGGTCATAGGGTGAACTGAGGAAAATATTAATTTACCTCCATCCTCAAAAATTACAATACCTATGCAAACTTACCTACTTATATTATAAATAATTAAACAATTTAAGTACTTGCACATGTACACGCCAGATGGACTTATAAAATTTGTTTTGTGATGGAGATAAATTAATTATGCTTGTATTGAACAACTATTATAATTATGAAATTATCAACTGCTTACCGAATCATGTAGTCTGTAAAGTTTTCGCTTTTCATCCTCCGTTAAGTCAGACTCTTCGTTAATTTCAGCCACTCTTGTTAAACTTTCATCGCTGTTAACCCTATTAATATCGACGAGGTTTTCATAGAACACTTTGTATTTAACCTTCTTTTCTTCGCCCGTGTAATTGCGTTCATATAACTGAATGAATTCTTCAAACAACTTTGGAGCGTTCTCTAAATCGTATATTGGTCCTAATTTCTGTGTTACAACTATTACGCAAATTGAAAGTAACACAATAGGAGCACAAACTAACTTCATGTTTATAACTGCCATTTGACGTTGGTGTACACGCGTTTATATTAAAAATAGGTATTGGTTTACGCGATTTGCAATGCTCAAGTTACGGTAATGTTGCTATCGCGTGGCGAATCAAACTGTCCACATTATAAAATGCAGGACTTGGATAAAGCGAAAAATAAGCAGTGTTTTTGTATAACTTGTTGATATTTGATATCCATAATTGGTCAGGCCCACAGAAATGTTTTTACTTAGATTCCGCATATATCAATTTGTATGCTAATTTGTCTTCGAGATCTTTGGATTGGCACAAATACAAATATCTGCTTAGTTACATATCTGTGGACAAGTCTAAGACCGGTTATACCGCTAATGTTTTTGTTTTGTTTGGTTAAAATACAAATGGTCTTCTATATTAAAGTATGATTGAGGTTATATTTTCTTATGTATAACCTCCGTTGAACCGTAGCTTTGTTTGTATGAGTCAGAAACAAAAATAATATTTAGTTCAGTTTTTGAAATGTCGTTTAAGGTCTGCAAAAACACATCAAGCACCAAAAGGCATAATAAAAATTGTCGTTAAAGTGAATCTTTTAGGAGAATAGTGTGCGAGTTGATCTCATGAGGTGAGACATTTCGTAATGATTGCACTTGAACTGCTAGTTGAATCGTTTAGTAAAATTTAGCCCGACTCTGTTTATTTCCAATATAGATTTTGGGCAAATGCTGTTATATTTTAAAGTTAGAATTAAGTCGACGTCAGCTTGTAAGGACCATGTATGGTGGGGCAGTATAAAAAGTATTAAACTTATACTTTGAGTGAAAAGTATCCGCTCATGAAATAAAATTACATTATAGACTTAGTCTAGAAGTAAATCAGTGATGTTACAACGCAGAATCATTAAGTTGACAAGTATAAGGATAAACAGCTAAGAAACTAAAGACTCGTTCGTCCTTGGAGCGGTGGTGTAATGGCGGACAGGACTCCGCGCTATGCTATAATGACCACCATTACACTTTAAATGAAAACAAGTGGGCCATTTTATTTAAAGTACACTCAGAATCATGAGTTTTTTCGAGCGTGATAGGAGAAAAAATGTGTCCCAAGCTTTTTTATTCCATTCCGTTACTTTTTAACAGGTAACGGAACAGAAGTAATAAAAAATGTATGAAAATTTTCGGACACATTTTTTCTCTTATCATCAAGCTCGAAAGAACTCATGGTTTGGAGTAAAAACCACACAAAAAATCAAAATTAAAGAAAAAATTTGAGTATACAACTTTAAATAAAATGGCCCAAGTAGCTCCCACAGAAGCTCTAATCTTGCTAAATGACAGGCGAAATAACAATGAACTGTGTATTCTACGGACGGGCAGCAGCATCCGTCGAAACCCAATCTACAGCTTCTTCGGTCGCCAACCCACCTGCCAAGCGTGGCGACTATGGCAACTACCCCCAACATGATACAAGTCATATTTGTGGGAGGCCTATGTCCAGGAGTGGACTGCATACGGCTGAAATGTATGTATATATGTATGTGTATTCTAACGATATCGGTATTATTTCTTGTTGAATAGGATTCTTTCATTTACTAATGACTGGAATCCATGAGGATGGATCTCATTCAGGCATTAGTAAAACCATCGTCTCGATTGAATTTACAATGTTTTTTTTTTCAATGGCTTCATGAACTCTACTACAATAAAAACGACGATGACGACAAACCAGTGTAACTGTTTTACAATCATCAATTTGTTGAAATGCTAAAAAATATCATTGAAATAAATTGTCATTCTAAGATTATCAAAATAACTCGAACTCGAAGTCAATGTCATTACGTTGTTACGATTGTTTTAGTGAAGTAAAACTATAATGGTTACAAAAATATAAAAACGGGCTATAACCCTTTAATTTTAAACATTGGCCATTATAACCTATTCAAATTTGATTGTAAATTATTTCGATATAACTTTTACCATATTTAATAATTACCCCCTAGGATTGTGCAGTTTTGCCTTTATCCAGCCGGGTTTCCATTGTATATTATATTTTGTTCAATTCTTGGATAAACAAAAAAAAATTGGTAAAAGGAAATTCATATTCAATATCACATTTCACAATTCAAATACACGAAACCCCTAAGGTCAATACCCAACCCCTATAATTCATATTAGTACCTAAATACTACAAATCTGGAATAACATGAACCTCCATAAATTGTGGCCAATCTACAAGTACCATCGATGTAAACATACTGATACAAGGGCAGGAGTCGATACTATTTCACATAAATTTCAATAATCTAATTTGGTACAATTTGCTCCTGAGCCGCCCCGAATAAATGGAAGTATTAGATTTATAAATGTAGGTAACTACATAATTTGCTCTCATGTCAACTTGATAATATAAAAAGCATGACAAATATGTGCCACAATTATTAAAGCAAGACACACTTCTCTATCTACCACAGATATTAAGAGGTTACACAATACTATTAAGGCTTTACATAATACCAGTGATATAACATGCCGCATCACTAATTTGAGCTAGCGCCTTTTATTTGTTACATGGCTTCTTTTTTTGTAATTTATCTTTTACTTAATGCCTATGGGATAGTTTAATTATGTTGTGCAATGTTCCAAACTCCAAAAATTCACACCAAAACACGGAGAAGCAGACTAAACGACCAGCAGCAAGGCGACAATGTTCAAGATAGAGAGGAGATACAGAGGTACATAGGTGTTCAAGGAGTTCCGTCTATCAGCTATGCTCGTCCACTACACGTACGCCTCCCCCGTATAGAGCTACTGGCAGCAATTTTCAGCATACTACATCAAGCGACTCCCAGTGACCCGTACGAGGTTATCGGCCCTAGTTTGGACGTCTGACATTGCGCTATAGCCAACGGCCATCTTCGTTACATGGCCTGCGCATTGCCGCTTCAACAGTGCAATTCTGTGAACTACTACTGCGTTTTAAATCAAATAAAATAAAAATGTTTATTTGCTTGAATACAGTCAGGTAGTTTTGTTCACAGAAAATATTTGAGTACAGTGTATTCAGCCTGCTAGTGGGCATTTATGTAATGTATACACGAAAAATCTTAGAATCTACATTTCTAATAACTTAAACATGCAACATGCATGTGCAATATTATACAACACTATTTTAGAAAATGTAAATAATTATATAAATGTAGTAAAGGCATGGATTACAATTGAAATACACTTTAATTGAAAAAAAATGTGTTTTGTGTTAAAAAATCTAATAACAATGTCTTGAATTGCGGCATTTTAGATTCTCTTATTCGCTGGGCAACTTATTGTATACTTTTGGTGCCACACCAAACACACTTTTATCACGTATTCCTGCATTCGACTTTGCGTTTACTTTTGTTTTTCTTAGCTGCGGTTAACTACTTTGCTTCTACGCCTTTCTGATCCTATTCTTCATTATTATCATTCCGTTATCGTTAACATTGAGCTAAGCAGACGGCAGATTCTTGTTTTTCATTAATTTGTGTACAAAAGCAGTATTTCATTAGCGGAGAGGACGAGAATAGGTACCAGTTTTCTTGTCATCATATACGCTAAGAGTACTTATTTCAGGTAAATTGCTAAAAGAAGATATATGTATAAGTTAGTTGCTACGTAATGAGATTTAGGAGTGGAACGAATAAATACAATTATAGCTGAAAAGATGACAGAACTTCGTCCAGGTTAATTACTACAAATCATATGTTGCTAAGCAGATAAAGTTAAGTATCTTTGTTATATGTAGTATTCATTAATATTACCTCAAGGTGACCTAACAGCTTCGCAATAAAATTAAGTCACGGCAAGTCAATAAAAATAAGATAATAAAGCAGTTTGGTCAGTCACTTACTCATCAAATCCTAAAGAGCTACCCGATTTCCTTCGAAGCTAATATATACCAAGGATCATTTAACATAAAAAAAGTTTGAAAAATCCTATATTTATTCAAACTTTTTTCGGAAATTGCGTCACGGATCTTCGATTATGATATGCATAGATGTATGAAACGACCAAGCCATATTTTTTAAACCAAGGTAGGATTCAATAAAAAACGTTTTCTAGAACCTATTTTTTTACATCGAATGTATTATAATGAGTTTTTGGGCGTGTGGGTGGGTTGGAGACCGCAGTAGCTATTGATTCGGCCTAGACGGACGCTGCTGCCTATCTGTCAGATTTTCCTTGTGTCGCATCTAACGGGTAAAGGTTCGGAACAAATTACTTTAAATAGGCAAAGACTAAAATAAACTACATGAACTGATATTACGAGTACCATTTCGGACAGTTGCGCTATACCATAAAATAATATAAAATATTTAATTAATTACGAAGCAACTTGAAATTCTAGAATGTAAAAATGTATTTTCATAATATTTTCACTCTAGCAAACTTGGTGAATATTTGCACAGCGAGAAAATAAAACCGTTCTCTTGTATTTAAATAATTTACTTAAATTATATTTCATCTGGGAAAAGTGATGCTATGCAAGTAATTATTTTTTTTTAGATACTAGTTTCCACCCGCGATTTCAACCGTTTAGAAGTCTCAAAATTACTATATTCCATTTCACAGCGCTTCTCTTGTTGAGAACCCGGACCCGGACCCGGGTATGTCCTTAAACTACGTCCAACAATGAGAGGTAGGGCAGAGCGATGACCATCACGCTTGAATCTGGGGCAGCCCAACTGGGGAAGTACCTCCTCCTTACAGAAGACCACAGCCATAATAGCACTGCTACCTTTCAGGTATGTAGTGCTGTGTTCCTGGTGGTGAGTAAGCTTCCCAGAGCTCCAACCCCTTTTAAAGGCCGGCAACGCGCTTGTGACTCCCCTGGTGTTACGGGTGCCCATGGGCGACGGTAATTGCTTACCACCATGCGAGCAGACGGATTCGTCTGCTCGTTTGCCGCCTATGTCATAAAAAAAAAAGAATACTAAACTTGTATTTTTAAAACGCCTTAAGATGTTTCAAGTAAAGTGTGACTGATGTTTCTCAGGATAAAGAGTGTCTACCATCGAACTCATCCCCACAGTATGTTTATAAGTTTTTGGAGAACATTTAAATATTAAAACGTTATTTATATGATAATTTGATGTACTAAGTAAATCGTTGTGTTTACTAAAATGAATGACTCACAGAAGTTTAGACATAAAGCTACAAACTTTAGTATTTATATTACTAATAAAATTTAATGTGCGTTAGTTGATTATTATTACAGTTAATTACTTAGTAGAACTCTAAAAAGTTTACCGTAGGGAAAGGTTAAAATATTATAATTTTATGATGCTAACAAATTAGTAACGGATATTATATACAGCTGATTGTACTCGGTTGTCGGAGTACATTTTAACTATGAAACATCTTTGTTTTGCTATGTTTATTTGGAGAGAACTAGGAAACAAATGTGCTTATTTAAAACATCCTGTTTAATTCGTCTTTAAATAGGACAATCTATTTAGCAGCTGTCAGCTGTCATTTGTTTTTTTTTTTTTTTTTTTTTTTTTTCGTCCATCTGGACAGGCTAAAGCTCTAAGCCATACTGCCTTGCTGTCATTTGTCAACGTAGCCATTTTGCTTTGGTATTTAAAGGGACGGGACCGGAGGCATAGTGTCTATCGATAAAATGATATCAAGAAATAATAATTAGTAATATTTCAAATAGGTCTTTTACATCCTTATCTATAAATTAGTGTTAAACATACAAAATAAAATTAAATGTAAAAAACCTCGCCAAATCCCCCTGCCTCCGGTATGCTGCCCAGAATACTGGCGGCGTTGCCCTTCTGGATTGCCAGACTTAGTTTTTGAGCCAGGAAGGATCCGGCCCTGTAGTCCCCTGTGGCAACTATAAGCCGGGACGACATTTCTTTTAAGAATTTTTTTGTGTCACTTGACCAAGGCCCTAGAGTTTCTACTGCAAGCACCGCCAATTCGTATTCTTTCGATAGGAAAGCATATTTGCGGTGCTTGAGTGTCTGAGCTTGGTCCGCGGCAGTCCCCGGCTTCTAGGCAGACCCTTCAACGTGGGATGGGGCCAGCGTATCGACGCAGGTCGCGTCCCACGCTAAAGGGCGGCCCAGGCTCCATGGTACAAGAGTGCAGCCATCAGGTCTCTTGCCGTCCAATGCGGAGAGGCCAGATGGTTCCAATGTTGCAGGGAGAGAGACGGTGCTGAGGGCACGGCGGACTAGGTCATTCAGTGTGGCATGCCGGTAAAGACGCCCTGCGCTCTTTTGGCAGTGTGGGCCATGTCGTCCCAGCGTGTCCACCCGCTGTCCACATCTGCTGCAAGGGTGAGCCCGCATATTTTTAAGCCTAGGCGCAGGCAAACGGCTACCCGCAAAGCAGATGGCTCCAGTGCAGAACCAAGGTTTCGGGATGTTAGCGCGTGCAGCCAATGACCAGATTCGTTTTCAGACACTGCCAGAAGCCTTGCCCGTTCCTGTTGAAAACAATTTTGTACAAGCAGCTCATGTTCCATTTTTATGTTCATGTTATCCCAAGCCGCTTGACTGGATTTTTCCTCCGGTATCTGTCCGACGGAATGGCTCGCTCGCCAAGCCAATCCAGCCTCTGTCAAGCACGACACCGAGACATTGGTGGTGTGTGGGGTACGGAGTATACCGCCAATGAGGGTAAGCGTGCTATAGGCAGAGGATAGAAAGGCTGGGAGGGCGAGGCTGCCCGTCGTCCGAATACCTAGTCCGCCATATTTAATTGGGAGGGTGGCTTGGTTCCAGCTGGGGGATGAGAAAGTAATGTTTAATATTTTGCTTAGGGCATCTTTCAAAATTTGGTCAATGTTTGCAGTAATTTCAGGAAACTTCCAACTTCCACTCCCGAGTGCAGCGAAGGATATATATAAATTTAGATGAAAAAAGGCAAATACGCAAAATGTACATTGCCATGTGAGGGTTTATTTTGTAAACTAAATCGGAACACTTATGAAAATGTTCTATTTTTGAGTCTACGGATAGTGGGATAGACTCGTCTAAAATAGGGGCCCCTAAAAGTGTAAAATTGTCACGAGATAGAATTTTGATATTTAGCATGAGCTGGCTAATGTCGTTGATTATGGATGATCGTGTATTAGGTGAAATCGATTCTGAAATAAACATTTCGCACTTGTCAAAGTTGATAGAGAGGCCAATTCTCGAAAAGCGGTCTATTAAGGTTTTTAAATCTGCGGACAAGGAAGACAAAAATAAGATAATTAAATGAGGCCTCTTTTGACATTCTAGAAATTCTTTAAGCTATCATTCAACTGGTCAGTTGATACATCAGATACATAATGGCGTTTAAGAAAAACAACTTTTGACGTGACATGACATACAGTGTTAAACATCTTGACAGCTATATAATAAAGACAGACCTGTGCCCAACAGTATTATGTAAATTGATGCTGAAAATGGAATTAATTTATTTACTTTTGTATGATTAATATTTTAATGTAATATCTAAAGCAAAACCAATAATTATTTGCTTACAATAATTATTAATAGTA
This sequence comes from Grapholita molesta, assembly GCA_022674325.2. NCBI lineage: Eukaryota > Metazoa > Arthropoda > Insecta > Lepidoptera > Tortricidae > Grapholita > Grapholita molesta. Next base: position 4,038,357 of record CP053127.2, read on the forward strand.
AATTTTTGAATTTCGTTTCATCTTATGAATTTCGATTGTTGGCTCATGTAATAAAAGCTGTTTATTTAATTTTTTAAATTTGCCTTTTTTGTATTAAAATATCTGTTCTTTCTTAATAATATTGTGTTAAGTTTTATACGCAGAAAGATTTTATATTTGTGCTATTTTAAGCTTTTCAAACAAATCAGAAAGGAAAATATTAATGTAGTGAACAATAGTAGATTGTTTGACAAGGGGCTGAAGTAGGCCATAGTACCACGAGATGGTTATTTTCCCGAACGAAGTGAGGGAAAATTGTTCGAGGGGTAATATGGCGTTTAGACCCGAGTTATGCATACTAGTTTTCACTTCGATTGCGAGAAAATAAGATAAAATAACATTTCAACAATTAACAAATACAATTTTATTCACCCGCAATGAATTCTGAGTCAAAAATGTTTAATTTGGCAGTCTTTGTATTTTTTTCACTGCTTTGATACAGATAGGATATTTACGCCGTGAATAAATGCCATAGACAACGTATAATTGAGGGTTCAAAGAGTTTGCCAACGATTTAAACTTTTTTTTTTAATGCATGTGAAGTAGGAACTAAAAAGCACCTAATGCTTTGACAATTTGATTGCGTTTCCTCATTTGTCGATTTTAATATTGTGGTATTGTCTGATTGGTTGATACTTTATACAAAGTTTTTTTAATGATTTCACATTTTTAAACAGTATTCGCACCAAAAAAGAATCTAGAGTTGCGATTAACTTGGATATCTGTCGTGATTGGTAGGTTTAATACGATGAAGTGTTCTGGTTGGTCAATTTAAAACGTTTTGTATATCATAAATATGTATACATATTTTTCTAAGAGGCTAAATGTATTACTTTAGTCCGCCTTGGCAAGCATAATATGACACACTTTTAGAGCATGAGAAGTGAAAAAGCTATTTCTTAATTGATTTAGATAGAGGGAACCACAGTCTCACAGTATAGTTGATCTGGATATCGCTTCGTGGAACGTTGTGTATATATTTCTCAGTCAAACTTTTTAGTTTTAATAAATTATTTTCAGAAATGAGCGTTGCCAAGGAACGCTTTACGAGCGTCCGAATTATCTCTCGAATTGAAAGGGTCAAATTGAAACACGGATTCAATTTACCCCTCGAGTCGTTTGTTGCGGTCGAAAATAAAAAGAAACGTTTTGTTTTTGCAGTGTGTAGCTACTTTCATGGTCGTTCATGATTGACACTGGGTATATAAAATCAGAACACATGAAATCCGGAAAAACAAAAGCGTCTCTCTTCGTCCCTGTATTACTATATTATTTTCATCACACTTGCTCGTCAATGGCGTTGTTACTTGCGAGAGTACAGAGCAGTTATAGCCGATTTAGCTCACACGGGCTGTTAAGTTTAGTTTTAAAAATATACAGAACCTATACTTCACTTGGACTGAGGATGTTTCTAAACAGCCAAGGTGTATTTTCATATCTTCAAAAGTTTGCTACAACCAACTTTTAATATGTATAAAACATATCTTTATATTAAATTTGACTGCAATTTCATGTTTACATAGTATTTATTAAAATTAGTTGTTTTCTATTTGATTTTGATAATTGATACTATTTGGCAGGATGATCTATCAACTTCGAAAACAAAACGCAGTTGTTAACATTATCTGTGGAAGACATTGAACAAAGTTGACATTGTTGACAATCTTTTATAGTGGATGCGGTCTGATAGGTAAAACTACACTACACTAGTAACTAATATTTTACCAACGAATTTATTTTATTTCCTCGCAAATGTGATGAAAAACATTGTATGTACCGCGGGTGGTAAGTGTATAACAAACTTGAGTCATTATACTCCTCGCGGCGAATCATGATCCCTATGACAGTTCATGTTAGTGATGGGTCGTGTCGATGTAACTTAACTTTTTTATAGGCAAAGGCGTGACTTGCATTCAGCCACGTCGGTAAACATGATTTTAAAAATATAATCTGCATTTCTTATGTTTGTTATGTTGTTGTTATAGTTATGATTTAAGTTTTTTGACCGAGAAATGTAACTTTTTAACATTAAGCATCTAGTATTTTACGTCACGCTTGACGAATGTAAAAATAAAAATCCGTCTTAAATATAGCGCTATCGAAAAAAATTGCATAATATCAAAATAACCTTACTATATGTATAACTGAAAACGATTATAGGTACATCGGACACTGAAAGCGTACTATTTATTTTGTACACTATTTTCCATTATCGACATTTGTTTTTGTTACTTTTTGCACTAGTCGATATCTTCCAAACGAAGTAAGTTTTGCAGGGCGTAAACGTAATATCTGATTGAGACAATTTCTTGTAAATGTTAAGAATTGTTACAATTCCAACGGGAAATCATTGTAATGGCATATATCTACCTAAAACGAAAAAACGGCATTTTTAGACGCCTCCAATTCGATTCTAATGTAACGGTGACGCCACTACAAGTTTATATCATTGGAATAACTGTCAGTGTCATAGGGATCATGATTCGCCGCGACGAGTATAATAGACTCGCGTTTACTATACCTTACTTACCATCCTCGTTGCACAATGTACTATTAGAAGGCAACGCTCCTCCTATTATACAGATTTATCTGTGTCCATTAATTTAAGATACATGAGATATACATGCGGTGGCACATCAAAACTCGCCGATCATCCGCGCTACCGTCCATCGCAACTATATCTTAAATACTGCACCAGACTGTGACCTTTTTCAGACAAACGCAGTACACTGCACGTAGCAAAACCGCTATTTTGCGTACCTTACCTTTCGTTTGTTAAAAAATATTTTTAACGCTTATTTTTTCTTTTTGTCCACACAGCAACACTTTTAGCTATTACATCGGTGGACCTTATGCCTTATATAATAAGGTCGACCAATGTACAGCTAAGAGTGTTGCTGAGTGTACCTATCTTACAGCGCCTTGGTAGCCTAGCTCTAATGCTCTTCGATGTATTTCTGATATGAATAAATAAATAATCTGTATCGTATTTTTACAGTGCAACTAAATATTAATACAAAATAAAATAAATATTGTTAGTTTTCTCTAAGTGCCTTTTCTCTGATTTTATTTAAGTAATTTATATCCAAATACAAGAATATAAGAAAGTGTTTTACCTAAGTAAGATTCAAACTTCAAGATTCTTTAGAGGAAATAAATTTCTTTACCCACAACCTTAGATTATCTTAAAAATATTATATATTGTCAATTTTATGTTACTATCCAAAAATGTGTCACATTACTTTGCGTCGCGAAACTCGACGACTGGCCCGGTACCGCGAACATCGAAGTTGGTATATTTGAAGCTTCTTTCTCCTTTACTCTAATTAAGACGTAATGAGAGTAATAGAGACAAAGGTCAAAAATTTACGAATATCGTTTTTCGCGGTAGCGCCGCTGCTTGGCTTATCGTAAATACTTACTAATCAACAACACAAGGAAAAAATAATTCTTATTCGTCATTCCTTAACAAACCGTAACCATGGCTTTCTAATGATACGAAGCCAAAAATAAAACATTTCAAATGTTCCATCACTCGAACACACTACACAGCCTTAGGAATACTTAGAATTCTATAAAGCAATTTTCCGCTCGTAGACCAACTAAGGTGAGTTTGAGTTTAGAAATTTTCGATCGTGTTGGTTCACGCGTTCGTTCGTCCCTTTTGAGCTGTCCTTCTTCAGCGCGCTACCGCGAAAAACGATAATCGTAAATTTCGGACGATTGTCTATGTCACTCTCATGAAGTCATGACGCTTTGGAGTAAAAGAGGAAGATGCTCGAAATATACGATTTTCGGGTTTCGCGGTATCAGGCCATTGAGGTTTTCGTTAACGGGTATCGAGTTTACTATCTATGCATCGCGCTTGTACTATTTTAGTGCGAACGAGATGCACAGATAGTAAACTCTATACTCGTTATTGGAAACCTCAATGTCACAACTCATGGTAAGGGTACAAGGTCAAAGATATTGATGCGATCAAAGTGCCAAAATATGTATACAACCTTAAAGCTAAGACAATAAGGTAATGTGTACATGTATTTTGGTAGTTTGGTCTTGTACATATCTTTGACATTGGCTGTACATGTAGTACGAATACTTCTGTTGTCGGCGATCGCAATACAATTGCTCGTTGGTCCAACTCGACTTCAAAGTATAGTGAAATTTTTAAGGTTTTCTGGCATTTCTCGATTGTTGTTGGGAATTACTTGCATTTTTAACAGGGTTTAATTCTTCTTACTACTTAAAAATGAAAATGAAAGAAACGCCTTAATACAAAGATAGTCTGTCTTCAATAACGTAGTGAATAAAGAGAAGTATAATAAATAAAACTACTACTACAAGCGATATAATATCAACTTCAAATTTATTTATTTTTATTGTTTAATTGAGATTATTTTTAAAATAAACACAAGTGATTTATGTTGAAACTAGAACTTGTTTAGAACTTAAGGCGAACGTACACATGACATATTAGTACCTACTGATAATTCATTGTATGTTTGTTGATGCCCCGAATAAAATTCTTCATTTAGTCAGATTCTTCTATCTGACTTGACGCCTGGCGATTCTGAAAAAGCACAAAATTTTACTTTCATTTTAAAAGTTCAACCACCTCCTTAATTAAAGACACCTAACAGACTATCGCTATCGCTATACAGATTGTCCCATTTACATCGGTCATAATGGGGAAATCTGAAATTTTAAGACATACGAAGATCAAGAAAGAAAGAAAGGAAATCAGGACTCAAGAGTTCAGGAATCGAACCCAGTTGTAATAATAAAATTAAAGGATATGAAATACAATGAATTTTATTCATTTGAGAAATCATGTTTTGTGGTAACATTTACTGCCTACACAATCCATATGCAAATGGAAATAATTAAGTTTTACTTTCCAAAACAACTTGGTTCGATTCTCAAACAGAGAACAAGTTTTTTTTTTAAGTTTTTTTGTCTTATATTTTCAGATTTCCCCATACTGACCGATCTAAATGGGACAGTATCATGGTCAGGATACAATGAGAGATAAATAACGAATCAGGCATTATGCTCTTTAGTCATGGACTTGGGACCACTCGAGGTTAGGAAGACCCTGTCCCCATAACACAGATACATAAGATAGAAATTCAAATTTTATTATTCTGTTACAGCAGAATTACATGTTAGGTGTTTTACGAAAACTTAAATTTCACGATAATCCTAATTTCCGGAAACACCTTTGGTCAAGTTTACGTTCATAATTTTGAATAAACTGCATGTAATAAATTCACGCACACAAGATTCTGAAGAACCTAAGGAGAAAAATCGGACTTACGCATTTATGCCCAACTTGAAACAAAAATGTTTGTTAACATGAAATGACTTTGTTATAGCTCCTTATTTAATATCTTGTTTTCCCTATATTTTCGATCACATGGCCCTACAATACTACTTATTGTGTCGCAAATATTCCCCTGTGTGCACACAAGTGTAGGCGTAGTTCACAAGATCTTTTTTGAATAATCAGAAATTATATACATTGGAATAACAACAACAACAAGGATGGTGAGGCGCTGCTAGGCGACGGCGCGCCCTGCACAGGCTCCGGCCGAGCGCGCACCATGCGCCGACTCCGGCTGTCTTTATTGACAGACAACGTCTGCCACACCAACTGTCAGCTTTGTTTATCTTCGGGACTGTACATAGTTCATGTTTATACTCTCTTTTTGTGTGTTTATAATAATAATTTTAGTTTTAATCGTACTTTTAAGTTTAAATATGAATCACGGAGTGTCACTTCCAGGCGGTAGTGCGTCATCGATTACAGACAACGACGAGTCTTCTCAAAATCTGTTGCAATGCTCTCTGTGCTCCCAACCAAGGTACTTCAAAAACCGACACGGCCTTAAAATACACCTAGGCAAAAAACACAAAGCTTTACACGACACGACAAACATCATAAATACTGACCCTCTCATCACAATAAATACGATAGATGACCGATCTCGAAAAGATATATCAGAAACTTAGTTGTCTTAAACAGAACATTCCTATTATTAAACGCATCCCGAGAGGTGCAAGGGCATCGGTTGCAGAAAAACTTACTTCTGCTATACAAAATGTTGTATCTGATAATTCTTACCAGGCTTGGGAGCAACTCCTAACCTTCCCCTATCGAACTCTACATATAACCGACCAGAACAAAACGACATCCCTTACAACCAAAGTAAAAAATAACTGTCAACATCCACATGCTCTCGATGATCTCCACAAAATAACCCCAAAACGTAACATAACTTTGTATAAAAACATTGAAAACAAAGTAGGTTCCCCTAGTAGGTGACATTAGAGGGGCTGCCCGTATACTTTTTTCAACTGACTGTATTGCCCCAAATAACCAGGATACTATATCAGCCTTAAAAACAAAACACCCTACATCATCAACGAATCAAACTCTTCCCGACCCACCTGATCCATCAACACCTCCCCTCACCACCTCTTCTGATGGGGTCTTTAAATCTATCATGTCCTTCCAAAGCGGCTCCGCTGGTGGGTTAGACGGGCTAACCCCACAACATCTCAAGGACCTACTCGGACATAGTTCAGGCAACGCCGGCGATTTGCTTCTCAAGTCACTAGCAGACCTGAGCAATCTTATGCTTTCAGGAAAAGTACATTCGGAAGTTACGAGCACGCTATACGGCTCTAACTTATGCGCACTACTAAAAAAAGATGGCGGTATTAGGCCCATTGCCGTGGGTACCACCTATCGCCATCTTGTAGCTAAAATCGCCTGCGTTGCTGCATCCGGCCCTTTGAGTGAATACTTCCAGCCTGTTCAATTAGGTTTTGGGTCGAAGAGGGGGTGTAAGGCTGCGGTCCATGCTCTCAGAACACACATCACACAAACGTCAACTAAGCTTCTTGCTGAAGGTAGATGTTCAACAGTGTCGACAGAGCGGCTCTCCTAGCACAAACACGTGCAAAAATTCCACACATATACAACTTTATCTGGCAGTGTTACAGCAACCCTTCACATTTGTTTTTTAAAGAAAGTCACCTCTCCTCAGCTGCAGGCTGCCAACAAGGCGATCCGCTTGGGCCGGCTCTTTTCAGCTTAGTAATTCACCCCATCATTTCAAATCTAAATTCTAAATTTAATGTCTGGTATTTAGACGACGGCACTCTAGGAGGTGAAGTAAGCGAAGTTCTAGAGGACCTTCGCGTTTTAATTGAAGAATTTCGCGGTATCGGACTAGAACTGAACTCTTCTTAATGCGAACTTTTCTTTTCCGATACATGTTTAGACAAAGAACACGTAACATCTAAATTCCGTCATCTTGCTCCAAATATTAAAATTGCAGAGAAAAGCTCTCTTCAGCTCCTAGGGGCACCTGTTTTGGACGAATCTTTTCCCGATTTTTTAGACAGCACAATTAAAAACCTCAACGAAATTTCAGATCGCATGTCCAAAATAAATGCTCATGTGGCTTACATCATAGTTCGATATTGCCTATTCGTACCCAAATTTACATACGCCATAAGATGCAGTCATTTCTGGAAATTTCCCACGCTTTTAGAAAATATTGACAAAATTATTCAAAATCTTTTAGCAACTTTCATGAATGTAAATCTGGACGACCGCTCATGGACCCAGGCTTCCCTGCCAATTAGACATGGTGGCCTGGGGATCAGAAAAGTTTCCAGCGTTTCGCTCCCCGCATATCTGTCCTCAATACATAGTTCACTGGGACTCATGTCTAAAATTCTCAAATCTCCAATTGACCAAATAAGCATACCTTTAATCTCAGAGGCCAGAAATGCGTGGAGCGATGCCTGCCCAAGCACCACCCTGCCCGAAAACCCTAGTTCACAACGTCATTGGGATGAGCCGCTTTGTAGGCTGGTACAGAATAACCTGTATCAAACGGCAACCAGCCTTCCGGAGCGTGATCGCCTCCTTGCCGCTTGTGAATGGGAATCCGGGCAGTGGCTTCAAGCTCTACCGTCCATATCCACAGGAACACTATTAGACAACTCCACATTTCGGATCTCCGTCGCTCTTCGTCTGGGAGTAGCCTGTGTTGCCCCACATCGCTGTCGCTGTGGTGACAATGTCAATCCATTAGGTCACCATGGATTATCCAGCGGCAGAAGCGCAGGGCGTGCCCTTCGCCATGGTAGCCTGAACGATATCATCCGTCGGGCCTTAGCCAGCGCGGGAGCGCCGGCCGTTTTGGAACCACCTGGCCTCGTCCGCAATGACGGTAAAAGACCCGACGGTATGACTCTCGTGCCATGGAGCATGGGACGGCCGCTGGTTTGGGACGCGACATGTGCCGATACTCTGCCGCTGTCCCATGTCCATGGCACGGCAGTCAAGGCTGGTTCGGCTGCCAACTCTGCCGAGCTCCTCAAGCGGCGCAAATATGCAACCATAAACAGTGGTTGCATATTTGAGCCTTTTGGGGTTGAAACCCTGGGACCATGGGGGGAAAGCGCTCACAGGGTTTTTAAAGAATGTAGACGAAGGTTAGTCGAGTTGACGCGTGACCAGAGGGCTGGGTCATATCTCGCTCAGCGGACCAGCATTGCGATCCAACGGGGCAATGCTGCCAGCCTTCTGGGCACGCTGCCAGCAGACGGCGATTTGGAGCAATTTTTTTATTTATAGTTCTTAATTTTATTTTCTTCATTTTTAGCTTTTAATTCTTATTTTAGGTTTAGTTTTATGTTTCTTATTATAATGTTATATGAGATATAATAAAAATCCCAAACACTTTGTTATCTATTTGGTTTTGCAATTAAGAACAAATCAAATTATTTCTTATTAAAATAATTAAGTAATTTTGTTCTTAAGTATATGTCATCTATTTTCAATGGATTTGGTTTTTACTTCACTCACTTCCTTAATTATAATTATGTCATCTATTTCACCAAGAATTCTTCACTTGTATGGTTTATATATTTTCTTTAAACGATTTTGTTATTGTACTTTTCAGCCATGTTAACTTCGTGTCAACCATTCAGCCCAGAGGCTCTTGTGTAAGTTTCTTTTGACGTAAAAAAACGTTTACGAACGCGTAGGTGATAATTTTATTTATATGGGAAACGCAAACGCGTTCGTGACGTAAAGTTACGTTACAAACTTACACTCAGGGCTCAGAGGTTATGCGGGAAGGTTATCAGTAGGACCTAATTTAATTTATTACGCTGTCTCGTGACGACCAACCACACAATGTGAATAGCTAATACTAAATTCTTTAACGGATTCAATTAATGTGTTTCTATCTCGGAATCTATTATGGTGTCAATTTCAGAATTATGAATTTTCTAATTAAGATAAAAACTAAATAAAACATGCATTTCATGCATGTCACTCTATACTTAATTCAAAGACTACAATGTACAGTAAAGGACAGAGATATCGATGCGAACAAAGTGCCAAAATATGTATACGTGCACCTTATTGTCTCAATATTAAAGCACATGTCTACATATTTTGGAACTTTTTCCGTATACGACAACATGCGCTAAAACTTCACACGGCAACATGCGCTAAAACTTCATCTCATAAAGTAGATGAAGCATGAAGCACTTAGGAAACTAGGTAGAAGGATCAAAGACAAGTTATTATCTAAGAAGGTTTTTGTATAAAATATTCCTCTTATTATTTCGTCATAACCTTAAGTTAACATTATGTGTAATGCCCAGTCGGGAAACCAGGACGGGTAGGCTAGACTCGTCATAGCAGTAGTACGAGTAGTGGCCCAATTGCGACAAAACTTATTGAGTGAAATGTCAATGCTATTGTTATCAATGGTATATCAGATCTATTACTTGTCTTTATTATTTATCCGTCGTTGATCTAATGTGCTTACCTGCGTTTGCTCAGACACTATCCAATAACCGACTCTCCTTCACCCAAATCCGCAAACATATTGATCTCGAACGTCGCGTCCTGCTCTTTGTTCAACTGGTTGATGTCCTTCAAGTTTTTGACAAAGTTTTGATAACGCCTATTACATTCTTCATCATCTTTGTACTGCTTATTGAAATCTTTAATGAATTTTTGGAACAATTCTGGAGCATCCTTTTCATCGTAATAAGGTTTTTTAGAATTCTTCTCAGCTACTTTAGTTGTTATTTCATACGCCTGGAATTCTTTCGATATCTTCACATTTTCGTCAGGGATATGATTGTATATACCATCATCATTTATAGGTTCATATGAACTCAAAGTTTTTTCTCCTAAGTCTTCTCTATAATAGTCTAAAGATCTTTCGTCTTCTGTGTTATATTCTTCGTGATACTCGAAAGCGTCTACGTAATATATGATCATGAATATTAGTAAAATCGACACAAATGACTTCATGGTTACAAGCCACACGTTTTTATGGTTGCGCGTTGGCGATCACTCTGGTAGATTTTGTAACAAATTCGTCTCAAAAACCAGTTATTGGTGTGGTCGATGTTTACATGAATAAATTGGCGATGCCAGACGATTAGAACTAGTTTATGTATTTTTTTTTATTTTTTTTGTATTAGTGACACACCTATTTACCTAAATAAATAATGGCGATATCCGTGTTGTCTATCTAAATATACGAAACAGTCGCACGACCTTGAGACATTTTGACTACATTGATACGGGTAAGGTAACTCTCGTTTGTAGGTCGACTATACGTCTAAACATTTTCACTCTATTGTTACACCTTACTCTATGTTTTTGTCAGCCAACTTTAACGGTTCGTGAAAAAGCTGCTCGTTATGATGCAAAACACGCCAAAATATATTTTTGCTGTTGTGAAAAATTTATTCTTAAATATAACTAATGCATAATTTGGAGTAAGTATAAAGCTAAAAATGTAGCTATACTATACGAGTAGTACCAATATTTTAATTAAATTCCATATTTATGACAGTACTCATAGGTATAGAATTGACAAGCACGGACGACTATTTTACTTAATCCAAGAGGAAGAGTTAATTAACGTTTCGATCTCTGTAAGCAAATGATAAGAAGCGTATTGTACTTATATTAAAAGAACAAAGATACATCAGCCCTCCTGTTGATATGGGCATTTTGTGACTTTTTTGGCCTACACTTTAATTGCTTAATATCGTTGGCCATAATGATCAGTTAACCTAACGCTGGTATGCCCTAATTTTGGTTGCCCTATTCCACAATGACCGATTTCGTTTTGGCCTAATACGTTTTTCCCTAATGGCACTTTCCATGCAGCGGGGCTCCTATCCTATCGTTTGACCTTCGGCCGTTCGAAGATACCTAACCTACTCCTTCATTAGTCTAGGCTTATAAGCCAAACTATATAAGGGATTTCTTGGAATGTGGTAAAAACCATTAGGAACATTCACAGTTTTGATAAAAATGCTTTGGACAATTGACTTTTAGGCAAAACAATACATTATGAAAACTTTTCGTTAGCCCATAGCAGTTAGGCCAAGTGATTTTAGGGCAAACGTTGTTAGGCGAACGACATCCATCTGATACAAACTGTAGCTTTGTAGTCGCATTCTTTGTAAACGAAATAAAACAGACTTTTATTATCTTTCCGCCTGACTGCGCTAAACAAAATATCTCCATGAATATTCCATGTACTTACATGTGCCTGAATTTAAGGAACACGAGATATTCAGGAATCGTAAAAAGGTAGTAACAAGGCTTATCTGTTGCCGTCGTCCGGGTTTATAATGGCGATGTTTCCAGTTACCTTTCTGTAGATAGGCAGGTTTTGTGGTGAGATAAGGGGGAGCCAAGTCCCGTTGCTCTGTAGCTTACTATACGTGCCCACAGCGGCTTCTGGTGAAGCTTTGTGCGCTTATCTTTATTTGTCACCGGCATAACCTTGCTGTGTTTGTTTATGAAAAAAATTATGTTTAATTCTTGTTGCGAAAGATGAAGATTTTAGTATCTAAGCTGGATTTAGAACCAGTTGTAACGTCCAAATACGTGAAACAGGCGTTATACTACAGTTTAAAATTAAATACAAACAAAATCTAGAGAGAAAAAAGGTCGGCAACGTACTTGTGACTCCTCTGGTGTTGCGAGTGTCCATGGGCGGCGGTAGTTGCTTACCATCAGGCAATCCGTCTGCTCGTTTGCGTTATGATATCCTAAAAAAAATTTAACTCCTAACGGGGTAAAAATGGAATTGATAGTTTTACGATCTGAAGTTAGGCCATGTGTTGTCTTATCATTCTATCTTGTGAACAATATTTATCGAATCTCCTATGGCTTTCCAGAACTTAAAAATTTACTAGCGCCCCTGAGCTGTGGAAGGCTGTTGTGTGAGCATTTACATAAAGGTTTCATGGTTATGGCTGAGGTCACGAATGTTTGAGTTGTCTGGAAAGAATTATGGAGTCGATTGCCTGCGCTCACGTCTCTGTCTACATTTACAGTCGGTACTAGGGAAAGAAACATGCAAGGATAAACTAAACCTTTATTATCTTAAAAAGATATGTTGGAAGTAGCTATAATGTGCAGTGAAACATTTCCTTTCTCTGCTCTTATTCGTGAATGTAGATTTGCAAAAATATCAAAACTAATATTCGCGTGCAGATTTGTTAGATCGGAATCCGATGTGATCGTCACGAATAATAAAAAAAAACTCAAACAAACAAAATAACTCCTCCGGCTAAAAATTACGAAACCATGGGTTTGAGATTTATCTAAAATATTATAGTTATAATAATATTGCTCCTACTGTTTGTTATTATCTAACTTTTATTTCCATCTTTTATACTATTTACTTTTTACTAACTTAAATACCACTTACTACAATAATAATTTAGCAAACTAACGACTCAATATCCGTTACAACAATTTCTACTTCATCTTCCTCGCGTTACCCCGGTATTTTGCTACGGCTCATGGGAGTCTGGAGTCCGCTTGGCAACTATCCCCAGGATTTGGCGTAGGCTTTTGCTTGCCATTGGGCGATCCGTCTGCTCGTTTGCCTCTTATATCATAAAAAAGGCACTAATTTTACGAAAGCGACTGGGTTCTGACCTTCATATTAGAGTTAGTCCGGTTTCCTTACGATTTGTTCCTTCACCGAAACGGGACTGGTAAATATCGAATGACATTTCGTACATAGGTAACTTCAGAAAAACCCATTGGTACGAACCGGGGTTTGAACAAATGACGGGGATTGCAAGTCGCATGCTCTTGCCGCGAGGCCACCAGCGTTCTTTCATTATTAGTAATACTGATAATATGTACAGTCTCCATCAGATATATCGGAGCTGTGGAGGTGGTCACAAATATCGGAACATGAACTTTATCGCCTTGACCATAGAGGCGTTGTTCAGATATTTGTGACCACCTCCACAGCTCCGATATATCTGATGGCGACTGTACATCAAACAACTTACGACATGAAACAGAAAGACATTAGCAAAGCTCCTTATAGAAAATAAACTACATCAGAAGGGAAAATCAACAAAAGGGAAAAATATATGTCTCACGATCATTTTACCTTCAGAGAGAACAACAATATTTTACGAGTCTATGAAAATTAAGATTATACGAAATAAAACAACTAAAACGGATTAAATCGCGTATACTAATTTAAACTTCATCCCGACGTTTCGAACCCTTTAGCAGCGTTCGTGGTCATCGGGTGGACTGTCCACCCGATGACCACGAACGCTTTGGACTGTCCACCCGATGACCACGAACATTGAATTAGTATACGCGATTTAATCCGTTTTAGTTGTTTTATTTCATGAGTAATTATCGCGGCAACCGAAGACAATATTAAGATTATACGACTTCATACTAATTATTATGAAAAAAAAAATCATTACACTCAATATATCATAAAATTTATGTTGTCGACCTTTTTAATTTTAACTTTTTACTGGCCAATTTTAGCCATAAAGTATTATATCAAACTTATTGACGTTGACAACTGTCACTTAACAAAAATCATTAGACTTGACGAAATTAATTAATACACTTTTATGGTAAAAGAAATATCAAAGACCTGAAGTAAATGTTTTTATGGGGTTTATTTTGTAGTTCCGGGTGAGTCGAAATTTTGTTTGAAATTAACAGAGCAATATCTTTCTTCAAGTTCAATTTTAAGAATTAATATTTTTTTCAGAACGCGATGTCGTCTTTGTTTCTCTTAATAACGAAAAATATTATTATACTTAACTATAATTCATATAAAAACAGTCATAACTATATGTAGCTATAAATATCTTACCTTTTTTACTATTGGAATATTTTTTATTAGTAACAATGTAAACATGAATATTAAAAACAAAAACTGAAATCTAAAATAAACTAATCTTGTAATGTAATAATTGTAATTGTGATACGGGGGGCGGGTTTCCGCAACTCGACGACTGGGCGCCTATTTTGCGTGAAATAATAAACTAATCTTACTAATAAAAGAAAAAGAAATACACAAATAAAATAACCAATAAAAATAACTTATTCTAAAAGCCCGCCCCGGGTTGCTCCCGACGCAAAGGTGTCCATCACACGCGCAGCGTTACCGCGTTGAACTGCGATGGACAACCTTTGCATAAGGAACGACCCGGCACGGGAGTCAAAGCCACTTTCTCGTAGGCGGCGCACCACCTCCTTAAGGCTTGGGCACATAGGCGCGTTTTGTGAGCGTGACGGTAGCGCAGCGTGACATCGGTGTGGCTAATGTAACGAGATATTAAGGCGCACGTCACGCCCCGCTGCGCCACGCTTACAAAACGCGCCTATGTGCCCAAGCCTTAAGGAAGATAAGGGCTTCTGTGCACCACACACCGGAGGTCTCAATATATAAATATCTTACTCGTTGCTTACCTCTTTGTTTTTCAAAATATAATAACTTAAATGATTAGGAGTTGGTCGGTATATAAGTTATATAAGTGAACACAGGTCGCTCATTCATTACGAAGGTATAACTCAATAATTTTTCTTCTCTTCTTCTTTCCCCATTTCCTTTATTTGGGGTCGCGCCTCCTCACTCTTCTGCGCCAAGCTACTCTGTTGTGGGTTGTCTCATTTGACATCTGGGTTGGTTTGGGCTTTTTCAATAAACTCAATAGTTCAAACTCAAAAATTACCTTTTCTAATTGCTCAGACAGTGTCTAGGCACTGTTTGGTGTTTTCAGCAGATTATCTAAAACATCTGCACAAGACACATCAGGTTGTGTTTGTTGTTGTTACCTTACTTAATTAAAAGAAGATTTTTGACAATTCTCGACTATTCTTTGGGTAAAGCAAGACTAATAAAAGTACGCAACAAAACACTCGCGCCTACTAGCATCATGAATCAAAAACTGATTGAGTGTATAATAAAAACGTTCCAACGCAAAATTGAGCGATAAAATCTTAACAAGTCCTAATGATACGATTTTCGGGTCACTCAAAAATTCCTACTCCTTTCTTTGTTATGCAAATAGCTAGGTTTGACGAAAATTTGCCAAGAATCCCTTAATGTCGATCCATTAGAAAAAGAAAGAACATTTGTGTGAGAAGCGAAATATGATCCGATAGAGTTACTGCTCGACTCGACGCCTAATGATAGTACACCCCAAATTTGTTGTTTGCTAACACTAAGTTAATATTGGTATAGGGTTAATGATTCATATCCTTCGCCATCAACTTTGGGAAATACGACTTAAATATGACAAATTTTGTTGCATGAATTGTATTGAAAATGCTCGGAGTTATACAAAGTCGGAAAGCTGATTAAGATATAACACGTTAATGAGTGTGAAACTTTTTCAGTAAGATTCTTAATTTATCTTTAGTTTTATATCCGATTTTCAATTATCCATCAGAGTGAAGGTTAATAAAGCAGGTCAGAAAATTTGTTATTACATTAATTGGAACAATCTAATATGCGAATATTTTATACAGGGTGTTTTTGACCATTTGCTTTAACTTCTACAAAGTGCTTGGCACAATAACGGAAACTTATCCCTTAAACCATTTTACAGTATTTTTTTTTTTAATTTCCATACAAAATAATTACATATTTATTTGATGGCTATTGCAAAAGGTCGGTTTCGAAGTTAGTGTCAACTTGTTGTCATTTGAAAGTGTTAAAACCAATGAGTAAAAAAATACATGGAGAGGCCCTATTCTACTACACATACTCTGTGTTATCCAAATATGTGTGATCTCAACATAGAAATAAAAAAATGTAATCTGTTTCTTTCTTTCTAATAACCAATAGTGTACGATAAAAGAGACCACATGACATTTGGTTGTTCTCTATTCCGATTCTGTTTGACATTAATACCATGTGATTGTTTCCGGCTGCCTGTTTTCGCCGGCAGCCATTTTACTTGCCAAACTGTTTATAGTAGTTGAGCTGTTAAGTGGTGAACAACATTTTGGTTTTCTTTGTGAATTTCTTTAATAATAGCATCTTTAGCATTTGGTTTTGTAGTGTGGGCATACCTATAGCACAGACCTATAATCATATGGACTAGAACTACCTACGAATTGAGCGTGGATAACTAAAATACTTTTGGCAAATAAAATGGCGTCCTTCCGTTAGTGTTGTTCTGTTTGAAGGAGTAATATATCGACATCAGCATTTTATAACAACCGAATCGTGCGCACACATTATTATAATAGCGGTTTTACCCCCTCCAGTCGTAACTTTTTAACCATGTGTTTAAAATAAAATAAAATTATGTGAGCCATAATAAATACTTTTATTGATTGAAATATATTTTTTTATTGAATGTGATAAAAAAATTAATATAATCTAAACTGCAGGCCATAAAACATTCAAAACTTGACTAACTACAAGTTAGGGAATTAATCAATGCTTGAATTGATTTAATGAGAAACTCTGGGTATCAGGGAACAATCGTTAATCACCATTATCAACATTCAACAATGCATTCACCCATCACCAGACCTCCCGCTGCTGGGCACAGGCCTCCTCCCATGCAGCAGACGGATTGGATTGGAGTCCACACGCTAGCCCAATTCGGAACTTTGAATTTCTTCGCGGATGTATGTAGGCGCTTTACGATGTTTCCCTTTACCGAAAAGCCTAATTTACTGAGTGTAAATGTTTGACGCAACGAAACGTCACAAAAAAAGTTTACGTTTCCCGTATAAATAACATGGTCACGAAGTGGTAACATGGTTACTTTAAGTTTTCTTGCGTCAAAAGTCAATTCATCAAATAAGCTGTCCCCAACGGTGTTACCCACGGTTTAGTAACCTATGTGTTAACAAACATACATACTCACAAACTTTCGCCTTTATAGTATTAGTGTGACTTACCGGTTCAGTCACTTTTTCTTAAGTATATGTCAACTACTTTGGTTGATAACTTTAATTTTTTCAAAATAATGTAAAAGTATATCATGCTGTGGAAATAATGATGATGGAATTTTCGGACAAATCCCAAATTATTTATTTCGACCTTACCTAAAAGTCGAACATAGTAATTAACTACGCAAGGTTTATGAAAAAAGAAAAATAAGATTCTTATGTTATGTGCATTTATTACTAATGAATTTGTTAATTTATTCATTCCTAAACAAAACCAACTTGTTAAAATAAGACCTGTGAGACAGTCTGTTTTCAGTAGCCTTTTTTCCGAAGTAGCGATATCTTATATCTATGTATGTTTTAATAATACTCTTTATCAAGAGAATTCTGTGATTCGCATCATGTTCCATGTCCTCCGTGCTCATAACTTGCATAAAATTCAACGAAGAACTTTAAAAGACAAGTAGTAGGTTTCTGGAAGCTTCCACGAACCATTTATGGATGTCAGCATGAACACTAAACACTGATTTGCTTCTTCAGCTGAATCGCAATCGATGTGATGGCCGTACATGTCGCCATGTCGCATGTGATGTCGAGTAGACACTCGACCATGATATTTCAGGGCTTTTGGGTCCCATATTAAGCCTTTGCGAATGGCAATCTCGTCGAGAACAAGAGCATACAAAATCGGTTGGGGCCTACTTTCCTCTACCTTTTTCTTTAAGGTATCAAAAGCTTCTTGTGTGAAGCCAGTTTCTGCATTCACGTTTTGGTTCCATTTTGATAGAGTGCGGGGGTGTGGCAAGCACGTGTTGAACACTCTTCTGATATAGTCATAGGCCCTTGGTGACAAAAAGTGCAATGTCAAGGCAAACTTTCTAATTACTTCTGAATATTTTTTTTTCTAGTGGCAAGCCTTTTGATTTCGTAATCTGTCGCTTTATAAAATCTTGTGACCTACCGCAAAATTCGAGTTATAAGGATTGTTCATTGTTTACTATCATTTTTTGTTTCAACTCTTTGAGGATATCTTGTAAATTCCCGATTTTCTTGCCTTGTCTTCTCACTTTCTCGTTCAACCTCTTGATTTTTTGCTTTTGCTCTTCACAGATTTTTTGCAGTTTTTTGATCTTGTTAAACTCTGGACGAACCTGGAAAGAATGCATTTAAAATATTTTAAGGAACTTATTATACCAGTTAACGATTTTACTCAATAAAAACAGCCTATGTAGGGAAAAATTTTAATATCGGCGCTCAAGAGTTGTATACTTTTTTTTACTTTATTCTCAGACTTATTAACTTTTTACGTTTTTAAAATTGACTGTCATACGAGGTTTCTATATCGGCAGAAACCAGAGACGATAACGAGGGTATATTTTACGTAACCTTATGTTTAATGGTACAAGTTTAAGGCTGTAATTATAAAGCAAATCTTACCTGAACAGTAAGCCTTAGAATTTTTTTTGCTGGTTTCTTTTTCAAGTCGAGCGTTTGTTTTTGTAATATGCTACCCCGGTGACTAGTTGATGACGAACATAGCTGAAAGTAAATTAATTATTACTAAATAGTTAAAGGTCGGCTGAGAGAGCGAGAAAACCGGTAGGTCAATTTCATATACCATTAATCAAAAAGTAAATTAACTTCATAGTGTAGCTATTAAATATAAGTTAAATAAAAATTGCAGATCAGTTTTGCCCAGCCAATTCAAAAGGGGATTTTTCTTCCTCGCTAGGAGGAAACAAATTGACACTTTCCTGTCCCTTTAAGTACTTGACATGTAATTTAATATAGGCTATGCCTTGCGGGCCGCGCGCCCGACCGCGCGCCCAATCTTACTTGCGAATGTCACCTATTATCAGGGCCGTCAAAATATTAAAAGACGAAGCGAATAAGATTGACTTATTTAACTGAACTCTGGTTAGTGAAATGTTTGGTAGTACATTTTACCTGAGGTACATAATTTGCACTAGAAGTCAGATCTGTGGGTGCTATGTGGTCCTTCAATGTCACGTTATCTGTTTTTTGTAAAAAGCTGATATCACTTGTGACAGATGATGATGGCTGGAAGTAAATTAGTAATAGCATGAGTACAGCAGAGTCAATAATTAGGGCGTAATTTATTCGTTGTATAATAATTACTATTCAATTTAGCTGGTCTAGAATAGGTTAGTTATTTAATCTTGCCAAAAGTAGGAAAAAACTATTTGTACAGTCAGCTTCAGACACAGGTGACTCCCCCTGCATATACTGATTGTATGCAGGTGGGTCGCTTATCACTGAAGTCAACTATTTTTTAATTAATATATTTATGTAATCATTGATAAAATTATTAAATAGCTACTAAGCAAAGTGCATGTATAGTAATCTAAAATATTAGGTTTCAGAGTTAAAATTATCAATTTTTTATTGTGAAATTAATATATGTGATCAGCTACTCATGTAATACGTACCACGGCATATGATATAGGCAGATGTTCTTGTGGATTACTCATTGCCACAACATCTTCTTCTGGAATATTACCACTGGCAGCCAATACAGTAATCGGTTTTGAATTTGCATGCTGAAAATATTTAGATAATTCATTATAAATTCTTAAAAAACAAAAAAACCTGACGCAAGAAAATATATGCTTGGAAAAACTCGCTGAAAATTCGGGAAGCGTTGAAGTTTTGACAAATTACATGTGATCCGCAAAAAAAGTACCTATGAAAAAAGCGTCGCTCAGCAGCTAACTGTGGGCTGGAGAGAATAATGTTTCTTATATGAACCACAATTTATTCGGCTCTGCGGATACTAAGCCTCAAATATAATATAGCTTGAGGGAAACACGTCATTAATTGTGGGGTTTTGCTCGGCGTCATTTCTCTCCTGATTAAGTGGAATTTTAACAGGAATCTCCTTGGAATAGATAGAATTTGTACCGCTTATCATTTGAACAATTGCATGATGCAATAGCATACTATACTAATGAACTATAATAATTCTAGAACTACTTTCTGTAATTGCAAAACAAGTTGTATTGTTATATTATAGTTGTCACTATTTCCTTCATTTTCGTGTTTTACCTTTAATTCATTTAGTTCTTCTTCAGAGTATTTTATACTTTATAATCACTCGATTCTATCTGAATTATTTCATAATTATAATAAACAAATGTTTGCATCCCGGAATACCACTAGCCGTTAATAGAGTGTTTACAGCGTTTATTATCTTGCTCTATCCTCCCTAGAGAGAACAATACTTGTCGTTTTTGTTATAAAACGGAGATTTACTATCTTATCTCGAAAAAGCAGACGTGTTACATATCCCCAAAAGAATATAAATATTTTATGCCATAATTCATCCGAGCCATAAAAAGGGTGAGCGCAGACGAGTCTCGTACCGAACAATTTTTGCTTCGAGTTAAGAAACAAAGATAAGATAGATAGGTAACATTAGCAGCTGTTCTACAATAAGAGAAGCTGCTTGCAACATGTATAAAAACAGTGAACAGTAAGAAGTTTTTGTGAGAGACTACTCGTACGTAAAACTATTTGGTAAGTTTCCTAATAGCGTGTGTGTAACAATTTAACAAATGCTAAATGGGTTTACTATATAATGCTAAAGATATACTTTCTTATCTGTTTTCTTTGCAACACGACACTGTAAAACTTTGGGATACAAATTATGTATTCTATTTCTTATGGGGAGTGCCTTATTAATTGGACATGGCAGCTTTTTCCTTTAACATTAATAGGAAGCAAAAATTACGCATACAAATGAACGTTGTACTTGATCTTAAAATATACATTGATCGTTCAGCGAGGGATTTTTATAATTGGGAAAAATATCCCCTGTGGCGTAACATGCATATCATTAGAACATTATATACGCACGTGAACTAGCTTTCAGTATTAGCTTACTTATTTATACACTCAAGAGACTCTTCTCATGAGTGTATCTGTTGTTGATCTACATTCGATAGTAGGGTCCGCCTAGAACGCCTGGTTAATATCTGGTGTATATACTTATATATATTTTAAATCAAATCTTCATTTCTTGTATTGTCAACTAACAACTTTATCTAAATACAAATCCCATCTATTTTTCAACAAATAATTGTGCAACGGTAAAATGCAATTGTATTCTTCAAGCAGTTAAAGGAGACGCTTTATCCACAAGGGATAATATTCTTGCTTGCAAAAGAATCGAAACAGAACTACCCGCACTTAACCGCTCCAAAAGACTTCTTAATACCATTCGTTTGAAATATTCCAGTAACCTTGTAGTTTTGGCAAGAAAAACGGCTCAAATAGATTACTTGTATGAGCAATCTTCTTGTAAGTGACCATAAAATGGTTCATATGGTGCTATAGTCGTAAATTTCTTTTACTATCCCGAAATGGCTCCGGACGCTCTTGTCCGGGAATTCTCACAACATTGTATAAGAAGTTGAGGGGTTATTTGAAACTGCCTATACAAGCATCCAACTCCTTAATTCATTTCATCAATTGATTTCAGTAATTTAATATATTTGAAATAAGTAATGGTGAGCTGTTTACGCCTATTGTTCCAGAAAATTCTAGTGACTTAATAATAGCGCATCCTTAAACATTTTTTTCGCAAACGATTTTATGCAGCTTAATTTGATTTTGCTTTCGCGCGTGACAGTTTATATCAGCTGACGCAGTAATTTTTCAAATGATATTTTGCTATAAATCAAGACAACTCAGTGTAACATAATTTATTCTAAACATATATCCGTTGAATTTGTACAAACAAATGAGAACTCACATCGGTTGACCTGATTTCAGATAAACTGCAGAAGAATATCTGAATAAATCCTAAACAATACTGATTAATTTATCTAAAGCATAGCTTAGCGTGTGTTACTAGTGTCAATATATTCTACAAAATTTTGTACTGAAAGCAAATTATCGTTTTACAGGCAATTGGGTAAAAACTGCTACTTTGTTTATGAATTACATAACTTCGGTTAGATTGTAGTTCAATTAAAATTACTGTCCAAAGTTCGGCACAGCGTTCAAGCGGTCATTAAATAGCATGCAGAAATATCAAATATTCGAAAGTTCCCTTCGTCTGGAACAGTTTCCCAAATTGCACGTAATTTGTGTGGCTGCCGGATAGGACTTTTCGGTGATGGGCGAATGGCATTTCTCTAACTTGTAGCCAGAGGGGACAGAATTCAAACACCTTCAGGAATTCAACGAGGTTGAATTCAAACGCGAGGACACTTTGAATATCTAATATTTCGTTTTGAAAATTCATTTACGGGGTTAACAATGTTCTATTATGTAATTGTCACTGATAAAAACTGATGAAATAAGGATTACTACTCAGCTTTAACATTGTTATAATATACGGACTGGTTGACTGTAATAAATTCGATTCTTTAAATGTGACAAAAGCATACATTCTTAGTTAAGCATTAATCTTTTCTTTGTTTTATATTATTCCCATATCAGTTGATTTAAGCTTTAACCACATATGAGAATACACTGTGAGAATAATTATAGCCGCGAATAATCTTATTGTAAAAACAAAAATATCTCTACACAACGCGATGAAGCGCTGGTTTCCATCGATAAAGCCACATTTTAAAATTCATGGCACATAGTAAAAGCAAAATGTAGTAAAATTTTCTTATCGTCCATAACATTCTTCCAAGAAACAAGCGCATCTATTAAGTGTAAAATTTCCAGGAAATATTCTTCCAGAGGTTACAGCGGCATTAACCCGGCTAGAAGCCTCATTGACTCGCAGGTTGACGCGCTTAGTCCTTGATAAGTTCCAGTTTTTACGGCCGCTCACTCTAACGTCGTGATGCGGACAATCCTAATGAAACAACGGGTAACAACGTCTATTTGTGTCAACAAGAGTTTAGAATACAAATAAGCCTTACAACGGTAGTGGGTACGATACTTGATGCTGCAGATATTTCAATGTTGTTTCACTAAACAACGTCCATTATCCTACGCAGTACAATGTAAAACTTGAATTTTCGGTATGTTTTACACACATAAATATAACTTACCTATTGTATATAAACCAAAGGATCTAATACGGCTTCACATACTCCCTCGTCCCTGGTGCATGTCCTGTTTTAATAATAATAACGGAGATAGAATAGTGTACCATTTTATTAGGCAGGCGTCCGGTTGTTTATCCAATAGTTTGTTCATACTTTTCACCGAAATACGTTTTAAATTCTATTAAATCTCAATAGTCTTTACACCATGGCGGATGATGTCGCTGAGCGCGTCCCATGACACGGATATGGGCAACATCCGTACGTTGTATTGTCGAAAGGCCTTTGCACGTTGGCTCGATCCGGCTCCGCATACGCCTCCCACCCAAATGTTAGGAACACCATTGTCCCGTGTACGGGAAAGAAATACAATTAATTACGTATAAAAACCGCATAAAGTTGAAACCATTGCTTTATCGCATTTTTTCAGTCTAAAGGTTTTGTGAAAGAATAAAGGGAAAATATGTAAGGGTTGAGATAAAAGGCACGTTAAAACCTTTATCACGAGTTGCCATAGTTGACATATGTCACATTTTTGCCGTTAATTTGTTAGGCTCTTTATGTTTCCATTCAAATGGTATGCTGGTGAATTCTCGTTGGCAATCAGCCCCTACTATTCGGGCACAATTTCATTTGAATAAGTTTAGAGTGACACCGTTTGACGAGAGGTCTGGCCCAGTGGGTAGTTACCCTGCCGATGAAGCCGACAATCCTAGGTTTAAATCCCAGTAAGGGTATTTATTTGTGCACAGATATTTGTTGCTGGGTTGGATGTGTTTTATGTGTTTAAGTATTTGTATATAATATTTAATTATATTCTTGGCTAGGTACCCACTACACGAGTCTTCTTGGGCTTATTGCGGAGTTCAGTCAATTGAGTTAAGTGTGTAAGGATGTCCAGTAATATAATTAAATTTGTTTATTATAAATACTGTCATGCCTCACTAATTATTGTAAACTATTTTTTATATTATATATACAATTGTTTTAGAGAAATTATACTAAAACTAACACAGTACATAAAACAAAGGTACAATGATGCAGACTAATGATTAATGCAAGCGTCATTGGAGTACCTACTAATAAAAATAAATCCGAAAATGAATTTAACGGTAAACGAAAAATATTACATTTGGAGAAACATTGGGATCTATAAGCTAGTTTTTCTATCCGTCCGGCAAAGTTTCGAACGGTTATCTCTGTCACTCTAATTATGCTTTTATTAGAGAATTGGAGTGAAATGATGCCCGATATATTCGAAGTCCAAATTTTGCCGGAGGGCCTCTGGCTTGACTTATTTAAGCACAGACTGTATGTTAAGGGCAAACTTATTTGTTATTCTACTTGACACTGGCGAAATCATCGATTGATTTATTGATGGAAGCCATATTTTTTTAAAAGAAGTAGAAGAAGACAAGACTTAGAACCCGAGCATCATCTTAGATGGAAAAGGTTAAGAAAATACTCTCGATAAAGTAAACAGCTGGCTATAAAAAGTGAACATTAGTCGTATACGACAGCGATAATTTGTTCGGAATCGTGTCGAACGCACCGGGGCACGGTCACAGATTATATACATAAAATAACTAACATTAAATACGCTGTTATTAAATCTATGTTCTCATTACGTTCGTGTATGAGTCATGCCAGACAATTACCAAATATTATCTTAGAGTCATACATAATAAGTTTTCGGTGGACATTGCGAATCCATAAAGTTTATTTCTTGACTACAGAATCTATAAGGTTGTACAGTCAATAATAACGACTCATGTTTCTACAATATCTCAGCACAAGAGGCTTGTTTATTCTCATATACAGCCTTAACCAAAAGTATTAAGCACGATATCATTTATATATAACTTCTAAATAAAATCTTAATTCCGAATAACAACAATATCAGATGAAGTAAAATATTATAATAAGTATTAATTAATTTTGAAAACTAGAATTTGATTAGTGTTCAAAATAATGTTTTATGTAAACGAAATGAAAGCCAAACAAACCGAGTCTCAAATAAAGCAAGATATTGTAAGTTTTCGATACAATTATTACAAAACATCATTAGAGTTGGGATGTTTGGTTGCTTTGGGGTGAACAAAATGCAAAGAAGATGTTGTTAATATTTTTTGATTCAATAAATGATTGTTTAATAGGATCATGATTTTCGTGGCAATTTAGCACAAGAAATGTAGTAAATCCGCCGCCGTTATATGCTATTATAATTTAACGAAAGACTGAATAGTAACAATTCTGCGGTGTTTTGAAACATACCAAGAACTTGCTTATAGTGAAGAGACCAATTCCATACATTGTCGGCATGTAACGTACACTCACGCAGCTGTGTATTTAAAATACAGGAGTGTTCAATACTTTTGGCTAAGGCTGTATGAACTACAGTAACATATCTGCTATAGGAAATATTATGGAATCCGTGATGTGGGCTAGGGATAAGGGACACGTATTTTAGCCATTAATGCAGGCACGCACCAACTTTCCATCCTTTCGAGGATGTGAGGAAATGCCTTTTTTATATTTTCTACCCTTTGTAAGTTTTTTCGGGAGCTGTCATTATATCTGAGAAAATCAACAACATAGTTTTTATTAAAGTAGCTTTATATAGCTACAGTTAGAATAATTCGTTTACTTGTACAAATATAACACAATAAATATTTAACTAGTTATCACGCTTTCGAGACTTTTCTCGTAAAAAACTGATCAGTAGGTATAAATTATGATTTGAATTCTGTGTCCGAAGTCCAATGTAAACCGTAAGAAAGATTTATATATAAAAAAAACAATTAATAAATTACTTTATTTTATAAAAAAAAGTTATTTCTGGTTTATCAGTATGACATAACAAATCACCCCCCTTGTGAGTAAGAGTTGAATATAGATGTAGACACAAGGTTTGTTATTTATTTGATCTTTGTTGCACAATATAAGAAGGTACAAATGGCAGACGCAATGGCATTCTCTACCAGTCAACCAACGGGAGTAACGGAAAGATTTAATAGGTGCAGTGTCTTTTGGCTCAAAGGTGATACTTAAATATGAAAATAATAAGCTATTCTAATGAAACTCGTTGCACATACCAGAGAATCAATGTTTAGATATACCACATTTTGGCAACAAAGGATACGATACTAAAGGTTTATTAGAAATCAACCGACATTTACGTCTCATCCCAAATTAACACTACCACAATATCGTCCAGCGTGAACATGGACAGGGTTATTACCTGGACATCGCAGGGGTCACTTTAACACCGAACTATTAAAAGACTAGAGACAGGCTATGACGACTCTTGTTGCTAAAATCGTAGTCTGTGTTAATCCAGGGTGTCAACCAACTTCATAACAAGTTTTATTAAAATTGCTCCAGCCGTTTAGACATGAAGAACACACACACACACACACACACACACACACACACACACACACACACACACACACACACACACACACACACAAACTTTCGCCTTTATAATATTAGTGTTGATGTAATTTTAATTTTTTGGTTCATACGTGATGCATTTAAAATTGGCAGAGCGTTCATAGAACTATTTTTCCATTGGTTTTCCGTATATTACAGGATAAAAAGTTGATCTGGCCTTCGTAACTGTTTGCTGTAGGAATACTTCGGAGAACCAATAGTGGACGTATTTTGGTTGATATGATGTGGACGATAATAAGTAATAAGTACCTACTTTTAAACGTTCCATATTGGGTTAATAATCTCGATTGTCATGAGCATAATTATTTGGCATAATAAAATAATTTCCGAACATGTAATCATTTCAGGTTTATTATAAAACAAATGTAACCTTAATATTAAACAGGATGATACCTTAAAAAATCCTCATAATTGTATTATCTTCCTCGCGTTGTCCCGGCATTTGCCACGGCCTGGGGTCTGTTTGGCAACTAATCCCATGATTTGGCGTAGGCACTAGTTTCACGAAAGCGACTGCCATCTGACCTTCCAACCCAGAGGATAAACTAGGCCTTATTGTATTTAGTCCGGTTTCCTCACGCTGTTTTCCTTCGCCGAAAAGCGACTAGTAAATATCCAATGATATTTCGCACATCAGTTCCGAAAAACTCATTGGTACGAGCCGGGGTTGAACTTGCGACCTCGGGATTGCAAGTCGCACGCTCTTACCGCTAGGCTACCAGCGCTATAATTCAATCGTTTCAGAAAAAAATACATATTAAATAATAATACAAATACTTACTTTTACAAGATATACCAACAGAGCTACGTTTTACTCCCCTAAAGCGCTAAAAATGTTACTGCAAGAAATACTGTAAAACTTATTTCATACCTCGTTCATATCGTTGCAATAAAATTCTACTAAGTAAAAGAGTACGGAGTGTCGGGGTATTTTCAAGTTATAACGTGTAATTTACTTTTAGTTCGTGTTTCTGCAACAATATTTATTTGAATTACTTGTACATGGTACAGAATTCATGTTTTAAAACTTTGATCTAATTTTGTCCTATGTGTAATTACTGATATGTTGCCACAAATAATTTACGTTATTAGGTAGAGTGGCATCTGCAGCGGCGCAACAATTTGATGGAAATTAAAAGTTCGTCATAGTTACTAAGAATTTCACTTTGGAGTATGATTTCAAAGTGGGAAAAAGGCAAACTGTATAAGCCCGTACTTATTGAAATTTTCGAAATAAATACTACCAACTTTTTATTTTAATTTTACGTTCAATATGCTTAATTTATTTTTATAGGTACATATTCAGAATCCATAAATAACCTAACTGGGTTTTGATATTGTTACTTTTTTCGCGTATGATTTAATTTCATATAAAAGTGGGTACTAAACTGAAGTGTTTATTTCGTAGTAAACGTCTATTAAGATAAATCGGTCGACCACATCACTCTTTAGAAAATAAATATGACATTTTTTAGCAAATCCCCTCATTGCAAATTCTTCGTGTGTTCGGGTTGACCCCAAGGGTTTGTCCACGATGCTTTACGAATTGCTTAATTTGACCTTCAATATTATGAAACATGTGCATTTTGTTTGATACGTGAATATTCCACGTTCAACCATCTTCATACCGTACATAGCCAATATCACTTAGGACGATATTATATAACATTTCATTTAATATACTTTATTTTAATATCGTATGCAGGCTATACGTCTTAAATCACAAATTATCCGTCATATTTTTTTAATTATGTACTAGTTACGTCAGTACATTTGCTAAAATCTAACCCACTATTATTTAAAAAAATATTTCAAAATAGCAGTATTTTCTAAATTTATAAAGATGACGTTAGTCTTCCTCCTTCCTGTACTATTACAAACCGATAAGATTTTTAAAAAAGATTTACGGACGTTTCATCAAATCAGAAATCCGGAAAAACCAGGTACTTAGTTTCGACTTACTTACGTACTTACGTTTCGTACTTACTTACCTTAATTTTGGCGCTGTTATATAACACAAGCGAATGGCTTAAGGCGTCATATTAGTTACCTGATTGCACGCAGGTTATTGCGCTAGCTGGGCAAGCCGTCTAATATTGCACCAGATTGTAGCTCCAATCAGCCCTCGACCAGAATTGCGGACGGAGAACACACTAGGTTGTTTATGGGTTCTACTAGTTTGAAGATCTATTTGCAACGTAAAACTTCTGTCTTACATATATTATA
This sequence comes from Grapholita molesta, assembly GCA_022674325.2. Classification (NCBI taxonomy): domain Eukaryota; kingdom Metazoa; phylum Arthropoda; class Insecta; order Lepidoptera; family Tortricidae; genus Grapholita; species Grapholita molesta. The sequence goes on from CP053127.2 coordinate 4,067,370, forward strand.
TAAATCAGAAAAAAATTCAAGAATTTATACCGGTTAGATGTTACAAATTATACACTTGGGTTGGTTTCACTATGTGGCGATTTGCGGTATCCAAACATTTTGAGAGCATTATCAGTTTTAAGTTCAATTGATTTGTATATCCTTAATTCAAAGCTTATTCTATCTTTCCATAACAAAAGCCTAAATACAATTGCATCGATGATATTACGGATAAAAAATTAGCTATTTTAGATAGATCATCAATCACTCCTTGCAATATCGGAGTGCATGATAGTATTTTATAGGAAACCATAATAATAGTGTGACCTAATACTGAAGCTCGTGTGCCTCGCGTTAGTAGCTCAGTTGACAGGCAATATCCGGACGCTTCATTGTTCACCTCATTGCGGATGCTGGCCGGCGATGTGCGCTATCCGGCCTTTGTCTTTCCGGGAGGTAAATGTAAATCACAGAAAATTCTCCACAGCTCAGTTAACCCTTTACCAGGCTCCAAAGAACTACCGTGTCTTCATACGTACTGTATATACTGTTACAGCCGTATTGAACGCCTTGTAAAAACTGCATTTACTAAAGTCGGATATACTCCTTTCTAAGTAATTAACTGTCATACTCGATTTTGTCTTATTATATTCTTGATCAGGCGAAGGGACATATTCTTCCCACATCTTATATCGGTTATCACAGTCAAGGTTTAACTCCAAACCTACTACGAAACATTATATTTATCAATCACTGAAAACATTATTTTATGATCTTCAGTTTAATTACTTACATGAGTTTTTGTGACATGCAAGACAATTTACCGGGCCATGGGAATAATAGCTCCCACACAGTTAAACTCTAATAAGGCCATGGGATAATGTCAACCCACATCCTAATTCTGGTCATACATAATAATGCGTAAATATTTAGCAATGTTTACGATTACATTACCTTTCAACACTCAAAATCTACAAAATATCATAAAATAGTTCGACCTATGTACTTCTGTTTCAGAGAAATTATGGAAAGTGTTCGAATTTCTCTGTAGTTTACTGAAATTAGCGTTCAAGTGAAATTAAACGTCTGCCAAAGATATATCACGCGATTTAGAAGCGTGTTGTGAATGTAAATTATAAAATACAATTTTTAGGGATTGACAAAATATTTTGTAGGAGGTTTGGAGTTAAAACATGACTTCGGTAACCGATATAAGATGTCGGACGAATATATCCCTTCGCCTGGTAAAGGGTTAAGTAAGCTAAACAAGGGCTTTTAGGAAACTACTTTTCCAAGTTTCAAAATATTAGTGGAACGTGTAACTCTTGAAAGTGAATAAAGTCTCATCCTTCGCTATTTTAAAGTCAGTTTCGTAAGCTTCTTAGGAAAGTTGGTGCTAGACATGTTTAGTTTAGTGAAGTTGGACATGTTTAATTTCATAAAAAGACTTAATTTTTTGCATTAAATGAAGCAAGACGTTTTTCTTACATCAGATTGTGTTTATGACTTAAGAGAAGAGGGTGTCGCGAGGGCTTCCGACCTCTGTACTGACCAAACGCTAACTGACATACTGGCCGACTGACATATTTTTGGAACTGACATTTAGCTTTAATACCGACGCGAAAGGAATATTGACAGACAGTTATTGGCTGAAACTCTCGAAACTTGGATGGAGCAATAAAATTAAAGAATCAGACCAGAAAAGACTGATTAGTGCTGTTTCAAAATATTATCCTTTCGGAATGTGTTGCAACCAAAAGTACTAAATGTCAATTTTTCGATTGTTTTGGTATAATAATAGATGAAGCGTCTCCTTTGTCTGTATAACGAATATTGTTTAGTTGCTCTTCTCTCGGTTAATACTTTTAGTACGATTAAGTTGTATTCGTTTAATGTTGCTAACAACAGCTCCCTATTGTTCAATCCACTTTTTCTTTTATATTCAATTTGTTTAGATTTTCTTTCTTTCTAATTACACGTGCGGCCAATCCATCAGTACCTATAAAAGTTTTACAATGAATATGTTTAGAACATGCGTCAATTACCTCTACTACAATTGTCTATTGTCTGCCTGAATACGAAGTCTTTTGTACTTACACATACAATGTGTGTAAGGTTTTTTCTGTTTACCTCTCTTGAATAGCCCAGTATTTTGCTGTGACACACGCATCTGTTACGGTTTTTCCCCGAATTTAATTTACCGCGTAAGCTACATGTCATTTGTCACCGCTATGCCGCTATTGTTGTAATCGGACATACATTTCTCGTGAAATTATAAAGCCAAATGGCATTTTCTTATATTTTCCTCGTTTCCTACCCCGACTTGTTATTTTAGCGTGCTGTTTAAATGTCTTTATGTATGTTATGATGACATAAATTGTTCTTCCTTGACTTTTTTTGACCAGCTACTAATAAATTGTGTTAGTACTAATGATTAATATTTACATAGATAATTGAACGACATCCAAACCTAGGTCTTAAGTAGTGATTTTTCTGTCGATAGTATCGGTAGTGATGAAACTGAATGGAAACTGTTTGAATGCTAATAAGAGGATTTGCTTCCGACTGTTTAAGTGTTTATTGTGTATACAATCCCGTCATGAGACGACAACAATCGCCAACAACCATCATGAGATGAGAGCTGTCTCATCTCATCATGTTCGTGCTGACGAACAACGTTTGAAATAACGGATTATAATGTGATGTTTTGCTTACCTGGCACTACAACTGATACAAAGCTGGCACATGCACTAAATGTTTACTATTTCTGAACAAATCTGAACTGAGATTTTACAGAAACCTAAGTAAAGATATTTGTAGCTATGTACTAGTCTAAGGAGATATCGAATTGGACAAACTTCATTCATTTGTGGGTTGTAAAGTCGGCATTACTTGGCATTACTGTTCAGGGCTTCCTCGAAACCGCACGGACAGGGAAAAGGCCGGACCGATAGCCATTATAACATTTTGAAAGACCTGCGGGTCATTCCCTTACCCTTTTCCCACATTAAGTATTTTACCTATTACCGTTTGCAATATAATTTAGTTTGATTTGTTTAACGTTTTGGAAGGTGTGTCGAGTAAACTACAAATGAAAACGGATTATTTAAGAGTTATTCCTGTTTTTATTTCCAAACTAGAGATGCCGGCAGATGTCGCTTTGTCGGTAAGTCCGGAGCCATTGTAGGAGCATAAAATAGATTGTTATCTGAGTATATAAAACAGTTTCTGTTCACTCACAACACTGTGGGCTTAATACTATACCGGGTGTGGCCTGTAATAGGAGCATTAACTTTAGACATCGTTTCTACACCACAAACGTAGCAACATTTGTTCTACGACTTTTGAAAATAACTTATCGTTTAATAAATACTAATAAAAAAAGATTTTCCAAGCAAGCAATGTATTGCGAAAACTATGAAGTTTGTAGGCTGACAGTAAACGTCAACTAGACTATTGGATACTGTTCATTGAAAATACTATTTAGTTTGTTCGAAAAAATCACAAGTAATTAATTACCCAATTATTTAAAGTTGTAGAACAAATGTTGTTACGGTCGTGGTGTAGAAGCGATCTCTAAAATTTTTGCTCCTATTACAGGCCGCACCCGGTATACAATTAGATATTTGACTTGACAATTTGAATACTAATTTATAGTCTTGTTTAACCTACAAGTATGAAGAAGAATCTTAATAGCGCGTAGTAGCTAATTCAACTACGCCATCTACTGAGTAATTTTTCAACCATAAAAGTAAACAATATAACTTTTAACAGTCGCCTAATCTGCAGATTGAGAGGCACCTGTCAACGCACAATTTGAACCATAGTTTAGATGGCAGAAACTTGTACCTAGTTATTAAGTTAAAGTTTATAATAGTCATGTAGTTAAAAGTTTATAACGATTTTTAGGCAGACATAGTAGAACTAATTTTATTTGCCTCTCACTAGTTGTTAGTGCTAGAGAGAGTTTGTGATGATGGTGATGAATCCCGTGGGCCATTTGATAAGAGAGCAAGCAAAACTGGAATGTTAGACTGAGGATATGGTGTAGAAATTGTCGTTTTATACTTACAAAATTATTTACATTTAGTTACAAAAGCCCTCCTGGTGTGTAGAATCCTTGCACATTGTCCAAGTAGACAAAACGTTTCGTATTTTACGTTTAGATTTTCATATTGCAATTTTTTTGATGGATGTAAATATGTATATATTTTCCTCCATCGATCCGTTGACCTCGAAGGCTGCAAAGTGTTCGAAACTTCGCGATGTAATTTAAATAATAAAACAATTTACGCGATATAATCTGTTTTAGTCGTTTTATTTCACGAATATTAATAATCATTGAAGCAAACAAAAATAAAATTGTGATATACTTTTGCTTATTTTTTTAACCTAAATAATAATGTTAAAAAGGTAATATTGAAATCTTAGTTAAGTAGATACTATAAATTTGTTCGTATAAACCTTGTCGCCATTATACTCTACAACTGCTATAAATATGGCTAGAAAATACCTAGTAACTTATGACCGAATAAAAACATTCTGAAAGTAAAAATGAACCAGTAGATTTTTTAAACATGATTTAGTAAAATTGTTCAAGTTCCAAAGTTCTGGCTCGGTAGCAATGTAGCTTGGCACAAGCTCGTTCATTGAGCATAACAATTTACGGCTTCGTCGCAAAAGATAAGTAAGTAAGAGTTAGTATTATGTCTTTACAGCAAGTGATGGTATAGTTATTATATTATATACAATATATTTAGGGATAGAAAGTTTTTAAGACGCAGTTTCGGAAGTCCACAAATTAGATGGACCGAATCGGTCGTGGACAATTGACATCTTAGCTTAGACCCACAATACAGACGTACAGGTCCAATTTGTTCAACTATGATGCATGCAATATATTTATCTCGCTTCTTTAGGTACGATATTCTCCATGGGTGTTCGCTACTACAGTCCGGAAATCTACTCTATTTGTAGTCTTCCTGCCCAGTCATCATTATTTCCTATCCAACTCTTGGTTTTCCATCCATGATTCTTCTTTTTTTCTCTGTCCCTTTTACCTTGGATTTTACCTATTATTATTGTTTTACCAAATATTTTCATTTCTATGTAGGTTTCTAAAATAACCTGCGTTCGTTTTTGTTTTTATTTATTAGCAAAGTGTACATAATACTGTTGGTTGCTTTTTGTTCTCCTGTTTCATTTCATAAATTAGGGCATAATTATATATAAACTGAAGTCTGTTCTTTGAAATAAAGAAGTTATATTCATTTATTATTTTATAAAACTCCGTCGAATTATTGTTTTTCTTCCTTATTTATTATATTATTTATACATTAGATTCTTCCATTGCTCCATGGTGTAGGTATCAATCCTACAATTCAAAGTCAAATACCTAGGTAGTTTTATATACTACCTATCCATACAAAAGTTAGTTTCTAAGACGGTATTTTGGTAATACGGCCGTCGGTATTTATAGAGTTCCATTTGTATATATTAAGTTTCCCCAATTCTCATCTGTGAGGCAAAGCTGAGACGAAATCAACGCTTCCTATTCACACTTTGTTACCTACACTGTTTTAGTGTTATCTTATAAATCCTTTGTAATATGAAGTCAGAACCAATATAGTTTTTACATCAGTCATGGTTTTATAATCTTGTTCATGTATTCTAAACTTATGTCTGTCTTATGTCTAGAATACATGAACTTTATAGAAAAAACGTCTTCTAAAGATACTACTTATAAAAAAAACAATGATGTCATATTACCAACTACTACTATAATACTTAATAAATCAAGGAAAACTCAACTGCCCTAACATACACTTTTAATTCTACTTAGCAAGTAGTCCTATATGATCATCGGTTAATTTGCTAAGACTCTGTCACATATTTCATATATAAAGAAAATCTGCATCGCTATCGGGAAAAATCTGTAAAATAGGGGGGTAATGATACTACTGATGTACGATGTACGTTCATCAAAAATTGCTTATTTGCAGTCCTAAATATCAGATAGAAGTCAACTCGTAGTTCGAAACTAAATCGGAACTATTAATACCATAGACCCAATCGTTGGTATTTCCGCCGCGTTACCCCGAAGGGTTAAGCTAGTTCTAAACTTTGTGTTTGCTTGGTACCGCGAGAGTTGTCATAAATATCGGGTGCCTGCTTGTAGGCGGCTCACTCTTACGAACTACATCAAACTGCTTTGTTGACGCAAACTTGGGGCTCAATATCCGGCTTCTTGTGAGAAGAGCTATTACGAGTTCTATAATTACTGTCTATTATATTTGTGGAGTTGTGAAAATTTTGTAAGGGTTAGGGAATTCGTGAGAGATTTGGGTCAAGTGTGTTTTGCTTCGCGCGTACATTGTTTTGAAGATAAACGGCAGTGATTATGGAAAGCACATGATGATTAAGGAATTTATTTAATTAAAGAATGACTTTGAGAAAGACGTACCTTCGTAAGTTAGCGATAATTGTTACTTATTTAATATTGAAGAATTTGATTTGAATGCGTAAAATAGTTATACAATGAGCGATTACAGAATAATTATTTAATATTAGGCAAATTATGGCTTGCTTATTAACATTTTGAAGTAATAATGAGCCGCTCGACATTTGTGAAATGCCTGTGCCATGCATAATTTGAAATCACTATAATACTAAGCAGCTATTCCTTTAATGTCAAACTATGCAAACGTGTATAAATGATAAATATTATTGATTTATAGTTTGTGGATAAACTCATATTCTTCATCATTACAAAAATACATACATATATGAACGTTCACAAGAAGGGTTTAGGCTGTTTAATGAGGCATATGATTAATTAAATATATTGTTTACTTATATTGAGAACTATAACAAGAATTGTTGTGACATTAAATGAGTTCGATACTTTATCGTGTGAAAAGCTAAAATGAAAAACACAAACACAAAACCTAATAACGGGCGTGCACAAAATACCCATGCTCGATTTACAGAAAAAGGAGAAAGCTTTCAAAAAGCCAGAGGTATAACATCGCTTCAAGACATTCTTTTGTTATATTGGAAAAAGAGAAATTTGATCGTGTAAGCGAGCTGCTTCTTTTCAAACCAATATTATTTGACCTCGAGCGGTTTCTGGATTTCAAACTACTTACTTTGATTTGTTAGCTAAGGATTTAATTAATAATTTAGTGATATTATCTTTATCGTTATATTCAGCTTTTATTGTGAATGCGTAAGTGGAAGTGGGACTGGATTAATGGTAATAATAAAATGTGAGTAAAGTGAGTAGGTAAATAACAAACCAAATTTTCTTCACTTAAATTATGAAATAAATAAGTAATCCCTAAATAAGACAATCATTAACAAATAAGACACATGAGATCGTCCTCAGAGAAGGGCAGTGACCTCTATCTATTCTTTGTAAAAATTGTAACTAAGACGTAACCTCTCGCGGCACGATGCGACCTACTTATAGAAATAAAATATCAACTCCTGATTTAAGTTTCAAATATTTATTTTCTTTTTCTTTTGCACCTACGACTCAGGCAGGAGGTTACAATGAAAAAACGAAGATATCCAAAAAAATATGACGCCACAGACTCTCATAAGGAATTAGTTATAATTGTTATCATCAACATTAACGACTTGTCATACAATCGCATACGTTAAGGATGTCAGATTCAGCGTTTTATATTGGATGCCCATCAAAATCCACCGTACGTGACTTTCCTAGAATATTGGGAGTCGGGTGCATTTTTCACGCGAATAGAATTTGCATAAAGAAAAAAGAAAATTGCAAATATCAGCAGCGAACGCCCTGGATCACATGACTACCTTACTCTTGAATTTTTATTGGATGAATTGACATCTAATGCAAAAGTGGGTTTCTCGCTCAATTTGAAGCGGAACATGGCTTTTGCCGTAGCCAAACATATACTGTTTGGGTCACGAAGCAGAGGTTTCAAACTCTTAATTTTGTATGGGGAAAACCAATTTTGCAGCCTTAAATCGGTTGTGACGTCTAGTTTTAACATTTGAATTTGCCATATCGCTTAACAGTGGTTCTTAAAGGCCATAGTCGGGTTTTCATAGTAAGTCGGCCACACATTTTGCTGAATTTTGGTAGGAAGTACCGCCTGGAAAATTTTGATATTTAGGCAAATAATAGGTCAATGTATGGTCTATTTCGAGAAAAAAATCTAGAGGTGTCACTACTTCACAACTACATATAAAAAAAAAACTTTTATTTTATTTGCTCTTGTTTTCTTTTTTTTTATATGATAACTAGTAATCGTTTTTTGCGTGGCGATGCAAATCTATCTGAGTAACAACATTTCAAAATTTGAAGCCAATCGCTTGAATACATCCTGAAAAACAATACATTTAAAATAAAACTTTAAAAAATCATAAGTCAAAAACTATGCCACGTAGGATGTTCATACTCGTCAAAAATATTCTTCACCATAAGAGGTACTCACAAAAAAAAACCTGAGCTCGTTTGATGTAAGGGCCGACTTACTATGAAAACCCGACTATGGCCTTTGTAGCTTAATTGAGTTTAAATTCAAAATGCAGCTTTAATTTTTGCCTAGTTATATTACGACCTGGTTATCTGTGAAGTACTCCACAGCAAGTTCATAATTATTTACGTATTGCCTGACAAATCAAATGTTAATGTTGGTTAACAATATGTACGATGTATAATATGGTAATCATAATTATAATCATAATTAAACGATGTGAATTTAATTTGTGCCAAACATTACTGGTTTACACTCAAAATTCAAGCGATTAATTATTGGACGCCCATTGTACCTCGAACATTGCGACCGTATAAAGAGTCGTGGTGTCACAAAAAGGCAAGTGTACCTCGGTTTTCACATTGGTGGCAATCTCATAATTATAATAATATAATTTCTTGGTATTTAAACACACTTTACAACTATTTTTACAATGCATCGGTACATTCGCCGCATAAAAACATGACACTTTGAAACTTGAATTAGGAAAGCCTGTATAGTTGATAGTACATTTTTTTCTGTGACGTCTGATTTAAAAACTTGTATCTACGATGATTCTTTCCATTGAAATAACTATGAATAAATAATTGAGGAGTATTAAAAGTAGTAATTGTAACAAATAAAAAGTTGTAAGAACATAAACTGTTTATACAATCATCATTGTCCACGACAATAAAGTAGTGTTATAATATTTTTATATGAAATTAATTTTAACACCATTATTATAACAACACCACTAATTTCTTCTTAATATTTTGGTTTCCCGTTATTTACTAGTTAAATATGTGCCAATATTTAGATTTTATTAATGTTTTCCAAAACTTGAATATCATCCTTTGCTTTACATACTAATTTTCCACGAAAACCTACGCTTGGTTACGGTTTGAGGTAATATTAAATATACCCGCTGTATTGTTTACCAGTTGGAAATATTGCAGTTTTCTTGGAAAACCGCTTCCTGTCGACTTCGTACTTGGTCGTAATTATTAAGTAGCTTAAATAGTAGTTTGCGGACCTCACCTAGTATCAGCTCTCCTCAAGACCTCAAGACCTATTTGTTTCGTTTATAAATGTAGGCGCTTTCCGCTGATGCACCCGGTTTTACATTAGTTCGTTGGAGATGGTTTATATGCTTGATTTTTATAGAATTAACTAATAATCCTTTTTTCACACTTTTAGGCTCGTTAGAGTAAAATACAGAAAAATAACTTAATCTTAGAAAAAATCTCAGCTCTTTTATACTTGTTTCCTGAACTAAACTCGCTTTCGTGCGAAACAACGAAGTACTTGAAAATAAAATACTCAAGGGATTTTGTACCCATGTTCCGATTAATGGTTTTTAAATCACTGACTTAAGAGGCAAGAATTATTGGAACTTTTAAATATTCATGAAAACCGTCAAACGAGCTTAGTTAAAATAAGAGTTAAAAAGAAAATCGATGTAATTACTTAAGGTAAAAGATAGAAATATTAGTGGCAGGAGCGAATCTTTAAGTCTCAGCCAATCCCGGCTAGTGGTATATGTAATGAAAGTACATTTTAATCACTCTGCGGTGTAGCATAAAGCGATTATCTGCAACGCATTTCGGGTTTAACCCTGAATAAATTATTAGATCAAAAACCCCAAAATTAAATTTGAATCCTTTACGATAATCACGAGACGAGTTATAGACCCTTTAAAATCAAATTAATATTATCAGTATCGCAATGACGATGAGATGATTAATAACATTTAGTAATAAGAGTAGTAGAAATCATTTTAGCCTGTTTTTCACGTTTACAAGTGGATTGTTACATAAAATTGTTCTTTCTGAGGTTCGGAAATTTTATAATAAATATTTGAAATTTAGATAATGACAACATCATTATCGATGTATTGTATACATAATGTGAAAATTCTATTTAAAATTACGAATTTTTTCATAGTCAGATTAAGGATAAAGTAATATTCTGTCACGCATTTAACAGCTACATGTTGTAATTTCTCCTTTCTCATTCTTTGAGATGAGATGATGATTTCCATATTCCTATCGGAAACAGAGTGCCGTAAAAAAAAAAAATCTTTCAAATTTATCTATTAATAAATTTGTCTGGGTTTAAGACAAAAGTCATATCCGAAAATATGTCAATGAAGGTAGAGTGACAAGGGTTAGACGTCAGAAAAGACGATGAAAGATTTTCCGGCTCCAAATTCCAGCCGCCATGTTTCAGATTTGACAAATAGTAGGTATACAGACAATTTCATTTCCATTTTGTTCTTTATAAAGTTAAGCCGAATAGTAGGTCATCAATATAATAGGTATCAGAATCCCTGTATGCTTTGTTTTTTGTAAAATTTATATTAACTGTGGAATAGGACATTTCCCTATTTTGATTTTTATGTATGTTATACATTCCATTATTACTGAAATTTGTTTTATCAGACCATACAATGTAGTCTAAAAAATTCGAAAACTATCGAGGATTAATTTTTAATTTTTAGTCGGTTCGATTCCCTAGGAGACTAGCAAAATTTTAAAAATCTTTTATTGCAGTTTTTTTTTTTAATAAAGGTATTTCCTTTCAGTAAAATGAGCTGACTAAAGGATTTAAATTAGTTCCCCTCCGGGGCCCATAACTTTTTTCCACCCTGTATATTGTTTTTGTCGCTTATCAGAAAATCTTCTGAAGGCATTTGAGGCAACGTGATGTTGTCAATATTTTCAAAGAAACTGTTTTAAACCATCGACGCTTTCTAAATTTCGTTTTTTAAATCCTAAAGCTCTTTTCATATTATTTCCAACTTTTGCTCTGCAATTGTGTATAGATATTATCTAGTTTGTTTTGTAATTGATTGGGTTTACATATGATTGATTGGGTGCAAAAACAACTAAATACGTAGAAAAACAATAAAATTAATAATTAAAACTAACAATAAAATTTAACTAAAAGTAGGACAAATCTTAAAAAACAGAGAACAGAACAAGAACACTGTTATTCTCCTTAGGCCGGCAATGCGAACCTTAACGACCTCTTGTGAATCTCGCCTAGCCAAACCTTTCATCCTTTGGCTTCAAATTCGTTTCTAAATGTCTAAAGATTATACGCCAGTTAAATCCTTTTAAACGTAGTGTCCACCTACTTAGGGTTAGACAAGTCGTCAGGACTAGATTTACGTCGAGACGAAGGTGTCTTCACTTCTTCGCTTATTACTAAATTTCTAACGATTGTTCACGAAATTACTCTTGATTTCATCACCGCTTCTGAATTTCTAGCGATTTTACGCCAGTTAATCCTTTGAAATTCAGTGTCCACCTACTTATGGTTGGACAAGTAGAACAAACTAGATTTTCCTGGACGGCAATAAGCAATTATTTGACAAACAACTGCATTCTGCTGGCATAATAAGTGGGTTAAAGACTACTGAAGTAGTGTCCTTGATTTATTTCCTCGCAATATCGGTTTGCAGATTTTTTGCAGCCTGTCCACTCTTACTTTTGCATTTATTGAGGTACCGTTTGTATTGGTCTCTGATGGTCGTCGAGGGTGTCTTCACGTCTTCGCGTATTACTAAATTTCTATCAATTATACGCCAAATTACTCTTGGTTTCATCATCGCTTCTGAATTTCTAACGATTCTACGCCAGTTAATCCTTTGAAATTTAGTGTTCACCTACTTATGGTTGAACAAGTAGTACAAAGCTAGATTTTTCTGGACGGCAATAAGCAATTATTTGACAAACAACTGCATTTTGCTTGCATAATAAGTGGGTTAAAGACTACTGAAGTAGTGTCCTTGATTTATTTCCTCGCAATATCGATATGTAGATATTTTTGCAGCCTGTCCACTCTTACTTTTGCATTTATTGAGGTACCGTTTGTATTGGTCTCTGATGTATGTCGAGGGTGTCTTCACGTCTTCGCGTATTACTAAATTTCTAGCGATTATTCGCCAAATTACTCTTGGTTTCTGCATCGCTTCTGAATTTCTAACGATTCTACGCCAGTTAATCCTTTGAAATTTAGTGTCCATCTACTTATAGTTGGACAAGTAGTACAGAACTAGATTTTCCTGGACGGCAATAAGCAATTATTTGACAAACAACTGCATTTTGCTTGCATAATAAGTGGGTTAAAGACTACTGAAGTAGTGTCCTTGATTTATTTCCTCGCAATATCGATATGTAGATATTTTTGCAGCCTGTCCACTCTTACTTTTACATTTATTAAGGTACCATTTGAATTGGTCTCTGATGTTCGTCGAGGGTGTCTTCACGTCTTCGCTTATTACTAAATTTCTAGCGATTGTTCACCAAATTTCTCTTGGTTTCATCATCGCTTTTGAATTTCTAACGATTTTACGCCAGTTAATGCTTTGAAATTCAGTGTCCACCTGCTTATAGTTGGACAAGTAGTACAGAACTAGATTTTCCTGGACGGCAATAAGCAATTATTTGACAAACAACTGCATTTTGCTTGCATAATAAGTGGGTTCAAGACTACTGAAGTAGTGTCCTTGATTTATTTCCTCGCAATATCGGTATGCAGAGTTTTTGCAGCCTGTCCACTCTTACTTTTGCATTTATTGAGGTACCGTTTATATTGGTCTCTGATGTTCGTCGAGGGTGTCTTCACGTCTTCGCGTATTACTAAATTTCTAGCGATTATTCTCCAAATTACTCTTGGTTTCTGCATCGCTTCTGAATTTCTAACGATTCTACGCCAGTTAATCCTTTGAAATTTAGTGTCCATCTACTTATGGTTGAACAAGTAGTACAAAGCTAGATTTTTCTGGACGGCAATAAGCAATTATTTGACAAACAACTGCATTCTGCTGGCATAATAAGTGGGTTAAAGACTACTGAAGTAGTGTCCTTGATTTATTTCCTCGCAATATCGATATGTAGATATTTTTGCAGCCTGTCCACTCTTACTTTTACATTTATTAAGGTACCATTTGAATTGGTCTCTGATGTTCGTCGAGGGTGTCTTCACGTCTTCGCTTATTACTAAATTTCTAGCGATTGTTCACCAAATTTCTCTTGGTTTCATCATCGCTTTTGAATTTCTAACGATTTTACGCCAGTTAATGCTTTGAAATTCAGTGTCCACCTGCTTATAGTTGGACAAGTAGTACAGAACTAGATTTTCCTGGACGGCAATAAGCAATTATTTGACAAACAACTGCATTTTGCTTGCATAATAAGTGGGTTAAAGACTACTGAAGTAGTGTCCTTGATTTATTTCCTCGCAATATCGGTATGCAGAGTTTTTGCAGCCTGTCCACTCTTACTTTTGCATTTATTGAGGTACCGTTTGTATTGGTCTCTGATGTTCGTCGAGGGTGTCTTCACGTCTTCGCGTATTACTAAATTTCTAGCGATTATTCGCCAAATTTCTCTTGGTTTCTGCATCGCTTCTGAATTTCTAACGATTCTACGCCAGTTAATCCTTTGAAATTTAGTGTCCATCTACTTATGGTTGAACAAGTAGTACAAAGCTAGATTTTTCTGGACGGCAATAAGCAATTATTTGACAAACAACTGCATTCTGCTGGCATAATAAGTGGGTTAAAGACTACTGAAGTAGTGTCCTTGATTTATTTCCTCGCAATATCGATATGTAGATATTTTTGCAGCCTGTCCACTCTTACTTTTACATTTATTAAGGTACCATTTGAATTGGTCTCTGATGTTCGTCGAGGGTGTCTTCACCTCTTCGCTTATTACAAAATTTCTAGCGATTATTCTCCAAATTACTCTTGGTTTCTGCATCGCTTCTGAATTTCTAACGATTCTACGCCAGTTAATCCTTTGAAATTTAGTGTCCATCTACTTATGGTTGAACAAGTAGTACAAAGCTAGATTTTTCTGGACGGCAATAAGCAATTATTTGACAAACAACTGCATTTTGCTTGCATAATAAGTGGGTTAAAAACTACTGAAGTAGTGTCCTTGATTTATTTCCTCGCAATATCGGTATGCAGAGTTTTTGCAGCCTGTCCACTCTTACTTTTGCATTTATTGAGGTACCGTTTGTATTGGTCTCTGATGTTCGTCGAGGGTGTCTTCACGTCTTCGCGTATTACTAAATTTCTAGCGATTATTCGCCAAATTACTCTTGGTTTCTGCATCGCTTCTGAATTTCTAACGATTCTACGCCAGTTAATCCTTTGAAATTTAGTGTCCATCTACTTATGGTTGAACAAGTAGTACAAAGGTAGATTTTTCTGGACGGCAATAAGCAATTATTTGACAAACAACTGCATTCTGCTGGCATAATAAGTGGGTTAAAGACTACTGAAGTAGTGTCCTTGATTTATTTCCTCGCAATATCGATATGTAGATATTTTTGCAGCCTGTCCACTCTTACTTTTACATTTATTAAGGTACCATTTGAATTGGTCTCTGATGTTCGTCGAGGGTGTCTTCACCTCTTCGCTTATTACAAAATTTTTAGCGATTCTTTACCAAATTTCTCTTGGTTTCATCATCGGTTCTGAATTTCTAACGATTTTACGCCAGTTAATGCTTTGAAATTCAGTGTCCACCTACTTATAGTTGGACAAGTAGTACAGAACTAGATTTTCCTGGACGGCAATAAGCAATTATTTGACAAACAACTGCATTCTGCTTGCATAATAAGTGGGTTAAAGACTACTGAAGTAGTGTCCTTGATTTATTTCCTCGCAATATCCGTATGCAGATATTTTAACAGCCTGTCCACTCTTACTTTTAGATTTATTTAGATACCGTTTGAATTGGTCTCTGATGTTCGTCGAGGGTGTCTTCACTTCTTCGCGTATCACTAAATTTCTAGCGATTGTTCACCAAATTACTCTTGGTTTCATCATCGCTTCTGAATTTCTAACGATTTTACGCCAGTTAATCCTTTGAAATTCAGTGTCCACCTACTTATAGTTGGACAAGTAGTACAGAACTAGAATTATTTTTATATTAAGCAGAAACGTCTGCTAGTACAGAACTAGATTTTCCTGGACGGCAATAAGCAATTATTTAACAAACAACTGCATTCTGCTTGCATAATAAGTGGGTTAAAGACTACTGAAGTAGTGTCCTTGATTTATTTCCTCGCAATATCGGTATGCAGATTTTTTGCAGCCTGTCCACTCTTACTTTTGCATTTATTGAGGTACCGTTTGTATTGGTCTCTGATGTATGTCGAGGGTGTCTTCACGTCTTCGCGTATTACTAAATCTCTAGCGATTATTCGCCAGATTACGTCTTTAGATTTAGTGTCTATGTACTTGGAGTTTGATATACCGTACAGAACTATTTTTTCCTGGACGGCTTTAAGTAATGATTTGTCAAAGAACAGCTTTCTGTTTGTTTTTATAAATTAGTGGGTTTAATACAACTGCAGTAATTAATATATTTTATTGTAAATGTTCCGACCTTTATGATCATCCTTACTGTTTAGATACCATTGACGATCTATTTGTTACGATACCTTTACCCGATTTTATGTCACTAATTAATTGAAAAGTCGCTGCTCCTAAGTTTATGGCTTATTGATATTTAACGCTGCTTCGAAATATTTGAGTACCTCGACCGCTGCCATAATTATATCTGATGGCGTCTGTACCTATACAGTATGAGAAAGATGGCATGTAGCTTATATTTTTTTTTTATGACATAAGGTGGCAAACGAGCAGACGGATTGCCTGATGGTAAGCAATTACCGTCGCCCATGGGCACCCGCAACACCAGGAGAGTCTCAAGCGCGTTGCCGACCTTTAAGGGGGGTTGGAGCTCTGGGAACCTTACTCACCATCAGGAACACAACACTACATACCTGAAAGGTAGCAGTGCTATTATGGCTGTGGTCTTCTGTAAGGAGGAGGTACTTCCCCAGTTGGGCTTCTCCAGACTCGAGCGTGATGGTACTTCGCTGTGCCCTACCTCTCATTGTCGGACGTAGTTTAAGGACATACCCGGGTCCAAAATAACGACGAGCTATTCATCCTTCCTTCCTATCTGCCACGTACGACGGACGTCCACTGCTAGTCATGGCCTTTCCCATTGACCGCCCAGGATGCGATTGAACATGGTGTTCTTTGTTGGTCGCAGTTTAAGTTATTGTCCTAACTACACTTACACAGGTCCAGCTATATATATTAGCATTCATAATATTAACATCTCCTATAACAGTCCCGCTCTTTTTAAGTGATATTCTGACATAAAAGATAACCCTGTTGAATTTAGTGTCTATGTACTTGGAGTTGGATGTGATCGTATCTACAGAAATGGGATTTTCTGGACTATCTTTAATGATAAGTTTGTAGTCATGTGACTGTGTCGATAAAGCCAAGGTACTTTAGTAATTAAACAGATAAAGCTCCTGGGCTTTAAGTGTTTCTTCAAAAAAGCTTTACCTACAGAAGTTAAAGCTTTAAATTAGGGGTACTTTTTAAGAGAGAATTTCTAACACAATTCCTTTAATTTTTATTTGCGACAAGTATTTATGACATTCAAAAAACGTATGAGCCAAACTTTCATAAATTTTATGAAACCCTAAAATTGACTTAACCCACTGTGTGTGTTTATATCTTTAATAAAATTGATGTTTTATATAGAATTTTATATTCGACATCGGGGCTGTTGTTTAAGTGAATCATACATATTTCATCACAACATTGTTAGTTTTAACAACAAAGTTACCCACACAACGGATAAAAAGGAAAAGCATATCGTAAAATAACAGATATACGTTTATTGTTGGTAGCATAATATTAAACAATGAATAGGTATTCAAAATCAACAAAATTGGTAAAACAACATTTTGAATAATAACTCAAATTCTGATAAATGAATTATGAGGTCGTTTTAAAATAATTATTATTCAATCATCATATTAAAAAATATATAAAACTAAAACTCTTTTAGGTTTGTAAGTTTTAGTTCTTCTTTTTCCAAGCCCACAAAACTAGGATTGTAGGACATAAACGATGTAAACAAACAATACACATTTTTTTTATAATTTCGCCCGTAATAGTGGCAAATATCGTTCAAATGTTTCAAGTACTCATTTGCTCTTACCCAATACAATAAGCACAATCTTATAGTTGTTGAAAGGACTATTTTATAACAGTTCTTATATCTCGTAAATGCTTCTGTCGCTGTTCTGTATCAGATAACAAATCAGTGTATTTTACTGAGTCTTCTTCTTTTCTCTCGCCTTTTCCCGTTACACGGGTTTCACCAATCATACGACGATACTTGCTGCGATCCTGTACTCTCTACTTTGTATTTTGCAACTACATATTCACTAGGGCCCATTGCATAACAATTTACAACTAATAATATTAGCGGAACACTCTTTCTAATGACAGGATTGGAAAGGGACTTCCGCTAATATTACAAGCTTTTTTTGCCTTTATTTACAGGAATTACAATCGTATTATGATAACTACAAGTACTTAACTAGTTACAGTATAAAATCTAAAAAAGGCCCTTGAGGCATTGTACCAAGGATGCTGGCGGCATTTCCTGGTTGTATCGCAATGCTGATACGTTGTGCGAGGAAGCCGCCAGCTCTTCGGTCACCAGTTACATCAACCAGACGCTTCGCGATTTCTGTAAAAAGTTTGTGCGCGCTGGGACCCCATGGACCTAGTGTCTCTGCGCCAAACGGTACAAAATTGTACTCTCTGTCCAGGCTTTTATATTTGTTACGTTTAAAAATTTCGTTTATTTGTTAAGTTACAAGTTGTTATGCAATAGGCCCCACGTCTTGTTTTTCTCCTCTTTCCTGTAGCCATAGATAACTTGCTGAAGATTACTTTTTCACAACATAGACATCAGGAGCGGTACCGCGAACATTAAAGTTCGGGTTTCGGGCATTTTTCTCTTTTACTCCAATTAACGTGTCATGAGAGTGACAGAGTCAATCGTCCGTTTACGAATATCGTTGGTCGCAGTAGCGCCGCAGGTCGTGTGACCGTACCACCTGAGCCTGGGTTTCATAAGTGTAGATGTTAAAATGTAAGCATAATACTCGTGTGTTGTGGTTGAATTAACCTTATGTGTACCGGCGGCGGTTTGCACGTGGCAGGTAAATATTTGCACGTTTACCGAGTTGGCTCTGCATACAATTTGTCATAATTTTAAACCATTTGCGGCTTGGCAATTTGTGTTTAACGTATTTTTATTAAGTTAAAATTTATAATTTCTTTATTAATGAAATTAAACAGCTAAAACAGAATATATCGCGTATACTAATTTAAACTTCATCTCTACGTTTCGAACCCTTTAGCAGCGTTCGTGTTTATAGTTAGGGTGGACTATCCACCACCTGATGACCACGGACGATTATCGCTGCAATCGAAGACAATAATTATGTTCTTTATTAAGTTAAATTTTAAACTCGCTTAACAATTTAAACATGTTTATGAAACCATATACCTACATCATTTTTAAAGTTCCGTAGTTAAGTAGGAACCCTTATAGTTTCGCCATGTATGTCTGTCCGTCCGTCCGTCCGTCCGTCCGTCCGTCCGTCCGTCCGTCCGTCCGTCCGTCCGTCCGCCCGTCTGTCCGCCCGTCTGTCCTTCCGTCCGTCCACAAATAATCTCAGTGACCGTTAGCACTAGAAACCTGAAATTTTATTACTAAGATGTATTTTAATCACGCCAACAAAGTAGTAAAATAAAAAGTGGAAAAAATGTTTTATTGGGGTACCTCCCCCATGCGTAAAGTGGGGGATGTTTTTTTTTTTTCATTTAAACCCTAACGTGTGATAATATATTGGTGGATAGGTATTAAAAATTAATAGGTGTTTACTAGAATCGTTTATACGGTAAATACTTTCGGAAAAAAATGCTCCAGAAGTAAAAAAAATATCCCCCCCCCCCCTCTAACTTTAGAGCCATAAGTTTGAAAAATATGAAAAGAAAGATGAAGAAATAGATGCTTTTTTAAGCGTTTAAACATAACGAATACGATTCGAATCGATAAAGATCGGGAAGTGCCAAATTGAAAATTGAGTTAAGAAATCAATTTTCAAATGATCGCATTTTACGAATTCCTCTAGTATGATTGTTCGCAAATCTCAAACGCTTAGGTTAGGTTAGTTGGGCGTATTTATAACTCTCGGTGGATAATGAAAAGTACTTTGAGTTTACTGCTGCTACATCTGTCTGTTGTCTGAGGTAACGTAGCTCTTCAAGGAAACTACTTATACGCATTTTCGTAACTGTCAGCAGGTTGTAATGACGGTTATTAACATCATTTATACCCGGTTAAAACATTCACCGTATAATTCTTTCCCAAAAACCAATCAAAACAATTCCGTTGAATGCCTTACAAAGAAATATCTTAAAGCCTTATTCTGTATCATTTTGTTATTGCTTATTTCACTGAAAATTTATTTTACTTGAACGTCTTATCTAAACGAGAACGAGAAAATACAAAAATAACGACAGCCTTCGGCTCCTCACGGCGCAATAGCGAAGCAATTATAATTTTCATTATTATTTTGTTTTACAAGAACAAATTCTGAGCAAATAATTAAATAGGGCTTCGTGCGCGTTTGTTTTCAATTATAAATATTATTCAAAAATTAAAGTACAGTAAAT
This sequence comes from Grapholita molesta, assembly GCA_022674325.2. Classification (NCBI taxonomy): domain Eukaryota; kingdom Metazoa; phylum Arthropoda; class Insecta; order Lepidoptera; family Tortricidae; genus Grapholita; species Grapholita molesta. The sequence continues at coordinate 4,087,440 of CP053127.2, forward strand.
ATTGTTTAAATGAGATTCATAATATTAACTAATAAACATCACGCTTTACCAATTAGTTGTTTATCGAAAAAAATGTAGTATACTATATACATTTTAGCTGAGTTAAATTTGTAGTAAAGGGTTAAAACAGTTACCTACTTACCGCGAGCTGCTGCTCTTTCTAAAGGTTTCAATACATTACTGTAGAACTTCATGGTGTTCAAAATATATTTCACTTGGATTTTTTTAATAATCCTAATCTGTATCTTTATTGTTTCTTCCGTCTAAAAGCCTTACTAGCAATAAAATATGTTTGTTATTCAAATTAATGTTACCCGAAGTCATATCTGACAAGAATACACTGATCCGGCCCGCTTGGTGAGAATGGAAAAGCAGAACTGCTCCACAGACTACTCCCTGCCGCGGTCAGATATCAATCGACAAGATACGAAAGGTCAGTGGACAATCCTAACTCCACTATTAGGAGCGACGTACCCACGGGACGTGTTGACCCTAAGAAATGACTATTTAATTAATGAAATTCAGAATAGCAATCTGTGAGACGTTATTTCGACCCAAAGTAATTGAAATCCTCGATGCAATGTTGTTGGAGATATTTTGTCTCCCGAGAAATTTTGTGTCTTACTGAATCATCTTTGTCAAACATGTGCTAGTAAAGTAGTAACATTATTACAAAAAACACGGAGATTAAACGAAGTTAGTCCAACTAGTGCAGGGTAGAAGAAGGTGAATTTAGTAGGTCTGCGCCGTCATTGAAGATAAAGGAATTTCGAAATTTGTGCCGTGTCCCACGAATGTACATACTGGTAGCTCAGATTATAGAAATTATGATTTTGGATCTTAACCAGCCCATTGCAACACTAAGCGATCTCTAGGTATTTTACCGTCTAAGTAGTTAAGCTAACTTTTGTTATAAAAAAATTGTTAATTGAGTAAATGTAATTATTATGCTAATACGTTGATTATATTTTGCTTATTTTCGTTCATAAAAACCTTGATAATATACTATATTTATAAAAGGGCATATTCAACAGAACTTCTTGGAAATTCTTCAAAAATAATAGAGCTTCCTGATTTATGGCATTTTTTCGAGTAAATTAAGGGATTTACAATCAATTTACATAATGTATTACAGTGGTATGTACAGTCAGCAGCAAAAGTGGCTGAGCGGGTGAAGTGTTCAAAATAACCTACAAGCGCTCTTTTTCTCTGAACAATAGAGATGTGTTGACTTTATTTCGAACACCTCAACCGCTTAGCCACTTCTGCTGCTGACTGTACTGGCTTTCTTTGTTGAGACCATAAACTGCTGTCTGGCTTTGAGTGTATAATTAAAAATAAAATTTGAAGTTAACAAAGGGTACCAATAACACATATAATTTTAATACATAGCATAATAATACTCATTTCAATATTCGTTATTATTTGCCGATCTCTTCGTCGTGGATGGTTTGGCAAAAGCTACCTATAGCCCTTTTCTAACCTTGTTCGTGAATCTAATTTATGAATTTGAATGATTTTCCGATATCCGCCATCATCACGGTACAATTATATATCTGAAAATCATTCAAATTAACACACATGGTAACACTCCTACTTTAATTAATAGTTGTAATGTGAACTACCGCGCCTAAAATCGTATACTTCTCAGCTGTCTACGCAAACGGAGACTCGGCACTGTGACTTGTGATCTCCAAAATGCGTTTCGCGAGTGACTAGATAAATACATGCGAGTGAAGGCGTATATATGTTCATAAATAGTGTGAAATTCAACACTTGAATCAGCATTGTATGATCAGTCATCCAAGGTCACTCTGTTTTATTAAGCGCCCTTTTCTAATACGGCGAGCGGATAATATGCATTACTATGCCCTGCCCTGGATTGTGCATTTTCATCTCATTGTTGCCGGGCTCGTTTAGATGCAAATATTTTATAATTCAAGCCTGGACAGGCCGTTTCACATTTCTCTTTGGTTCCTTTCCTGTAATTGCCTTTGAGATGTTTTTCTCATTTTCACTTCGTTTATTCCATTTAAAAATGAAACATGCTTTGTAATTGCTGACGCTTTTTACGTAATAATCTCTTGTCTTTAAGTGGAAACAACTTTGTCGGTGGAATACAACCTAGTATTGAATAAGATTCTATTTTGAGTTATAATCGTGTTCCAAAAATTACACTTGTGTAATAAAATAACAACGGTTGGTAGTAAATCAGCGCTCTTGGCAACTTTGTACATGTCTTAAGTCTCCATGAATATTGTTTAGTCCAATATACGTGCCTTTAAAATTCAGCAGACGGGGAAGATAAAGGATTTTGTACTTTAATAAATAGAGAGGGTTCCGAATTCATAAACATAGTCGTAACTAAAGATTGAAAAACTAGGGAACTAGACATACATACGTCTACAGACTAAAGCTCAGTCGCTCGCAAGGTATCTAGTAGATGGCGAGTACGATTTCCACCGATCGGTTCGGCCGGTACACCCGTAGTATGGGATCTGAGATTTTTCTGACTAGTGTGAAAATTTACCGCCGCCGCTGTACATTTCTGTGGCAACTAGTAAAGTGCGCTCGAGCGCACTCCGACCCCGCTCGATGAGAATTGTACATTTCCAAAAGAATGAAAATGAGAAATCGTATATTATCAATCTGTAAGTAGTTACATCTTCTTATTTCCGTAGGATTGTGACACCTAACTTGTGTCTAAAAGATCTGTAAAAGCTGGATGTTTTATTCTTCTATTTCCGAAGTAGGTCAACAGTATCCGGAAAATTCCAATTTCTTGGAAATTTTATTAATACCCTCATCGATTCGCTCACTACTCTTCATTGATTCGGTTTCACATTTGAACAGAATTGTCAGTGAGGATATGACTAATTGCTTCATCAAAAATTGATGAACCTAAACATGGATTTCCGGTTGAACCTCAAAATAACGAAGTCGTCTTGAGGTTATATTTTTTGTTTTTTGTTCATTTACGTTGTTTAGTGTGTAAGTGCTAGCTAATTATGCAGTGATCTGACGCAGAATTGTCCAGCTAATGAAGAATTGATTTCAAAACGCGTTTCGCCACTATTTTGGTCATCACCCTACCGGCAGTCCCAGAGTCACGGCCGCCTCTTAGCTTTCTGTAAAGTCCAGCTACCACTTTACAAAACGCAAGGCCTACTACCGAACAACGTAGCTCTAAGGGCAAACTTATGTTATTTTACTTGACATTGGCGAAAACATCGATTGATTTATTGATGGAAGCCATACTTTTTTTTAAAGAAGAAGAAGAACCTAAACATGTAAGAGTATACTTATATTTAACGGAAATATTGGGTAAGATTCTGTTAAAATTTGCGACATTTTCGTTTTATCTATCTGATGAAAGATAGTCTGGTATGAAAATTTAACATTTGGCGAAATTTAAGGAAAGTCATATTGATTAAAATTTATTTATAACAAAATCAGAGTCTTGTAAGACCGTAGCAACATCTCCGCCTAGGGAACCGTCGTCCAGGTACCATAAGTTGAATTTAGATATAAGTTTTAGATTATTGGCTGAATTATTAAACTAAAAATTGCGGGTCCCAACGGGTCGCCCTGTTGATATCCCGTACTCGATAAAATGGTTTGGTCACCAAAAAACAACTTTGTAGGTGCCCTATAACATTGCCATAAGTATGCATATATTTCTGGGAATTCCTCTTTAATTTCTTTCATAAGAGCACCTTGGTCAACGGAGTTAAACGCATTTTTCACATCAATTTTGATAAATACTTCGTAGTCAGGTTCACTTAAAAAAGACCGCGCTGCGTGTACTGCGGCCTCACAGCCGCCCTTGACTCCAAAACCAAGCTGCCGAGCCTTAAAAATATTTGTGAATTTTTTATTCAACCTCCGGCAGCAGGTTTGAACGGAAACGTACACCCGACAGCTATAGGCGAATAATGCTACCGTCTTTCTTGGCCAAGGCAACGAGGTTAGCGCCATACAGGACTGGCATTACTTCTTTGTTGACACGTCCTGCTAGCAGCTAGCTAATTAGGCTTGTCAGTTCTTTTAATAAAGAAGAACCCACGTCTCCAGAAGAGGTTGAAATTAAGTCCTTCAGATGTTGTGGCGATAATCCATCCAGTCCGCCTGCGGAACCATTAGGGAATAACAAAATTGCTTGTCCTTGGACCGCATCGTCGCATGAGGTTATGTTCATGTCATCTGGAGTAGGGGCGTCTGGTAGTCTGGTAAATAAGTCCACTCATATTATTACGGTTTGCTGTTATTTTTTTATGACATAGGCGGCAAACGAGCAGACGGATTGCCTGGTGGTAAGCAACTACCGCTGCCCATGGACACTCGCAAGACCAGAGGAGTCACAAGTACGTTGCCGCCCTTTAACATCTCTATACGCTCTTTTATTAATGGTTTGGATGTCATAAGGTCCCTATATTTATATACTTTGCTAACATCCTTGAATGCTGTGCATAGTTATAATTGAGTTTCAATCGCCAAATTGTCAACTTAATGTACAGTCAGCGTCAGAGATATGTGACCCCCCCTACATAGATTGGTTGTATGCAGGGGGGGTCACATATCTCTGACGCTGACTGTACAACTGCAACCTATGTTTAAGTTTGTAACGTCTTGTTACTATGCCTTTTGTAATAAAATAAAAAATAAAATATCGGTCCGGAAATACTGCACACGACAATTTATTCCAAAGTTTTGCTGTGCAAGGCAGGAAGTTTCTAGAAAAACGCACAGTTGAGGACCTATACACAATACATGACATGTCTTTGCATTTTTTAATCCTGTTAAGAACTTGCAAAGTGTAAAGTTTAAAAAGAGGACACTTAATTTTTTTGTTTATTTGTTTTTTCAATATATTACATGACGGCCCTGTAGACTTAGTTTGTACATCATTTGTGCCGTGTTATTGGGTTGGCAAGAATGTGCATAGAGGCACCGACATCATGTGGCTTTAGATTGGCTGACGTTATGAGCGCCTCTCTAAGGGTACGATTTTTAATGCACTCTCTAAGTATGTGATAGACATCTTCTACGGATCCACAAACGTCGCAGTTGGGCGAGTGAGCCTGCTTCATAAGAAACCTAAACTTATTAAAGCTGTCTTGATCAGTCCGCAATCTATGAGCCGCTACAACTATTTTGCGGCCCAGCATTTAGGCACCAACGGATTCGCGGAGGCTCACTTGAATAACACCGTACCAAGTACCTTTCCCTCTAGAACGTTCGTCAAAATATTCTTTGCATATCAGATAAATTGTAACCATGAATCGATTAAAAGCTTCTAAATAATAAGGGGCTATAGCCATTTCACATCCACCTATTGCAGCCTGGTTAGCCATTAAATTAGCCTTGCTCATTTCATCTCAGGCCTACATGGGATGGAACGTTACATATTTGAATTAAAATTTGTGAAGTAAGATAATACTGACAGCATAGTAACTAAACTAGGAGCTAGTTAGCACGATCTTGCCTAACGAAGTTCTCGGTCCGCATATGTTCAAAGTCAGCAATTGCATGGCGAATTTGCAAAGCTAATACTACTGCCGTATAGTGGTATAATATTCACAACGATTGTGAGTCCAATGGCGAATCAAGTTGAGGCATTAACCAGTAAAGATACTTTCGAAGCAGTAACTCACTTATTCCAATTTATTTGATTTTTCGGTGAATTGAAACATTTTTTTACCTTGAGATGTCACAACTCTTGGCCATAAGAGAAATCACCATTTTAAAGGGAAAGGCTTTTCTTTAACATAGTGTGAAATAGTGCGCGTGCATCGTGTTTCTCCACTTTAGTTAATGTGATTCGCTTCTGAGCGTAGGTTTTAAATGATCTAATTAATATATAGATTTGGTATCGTTTTCTTTGTCTTACAGCTTGTTGTCCCAGCGGTACACCTTCTAAGAAAAAGTCCAATACGTTAGGAAGCAAAGATTTTCCATCAAAATTAAGATCATTTATTCTTCTGGGTAAAAAAATAATCATAGAAGACTATACATAATTTACGACTTGTTATTGGGTTGTCAGTAAAACAGAAGATTACTTGTTTATGAAATTGTGTCTAATCCTCAGTGGCTTGATTCGTGTAATCCTAATAGCTAAGGAGTTCTTTACAACCTTTCTTCATTAGATCAGTTTCAGTTTTGAATCACGGAACGTACTTATATTTAAAAAAAAAAACCTTTGACAAGTTGATAACCTTCTTTTTTAAAGTTTATAAACAAAAGATATTCGTTTTTTGCCCGTTCTAATTGTGATGACTGAAAATAATATTGGTTGTAGGGTTGGCTGTGTAGACTGTGAAGACTTTACTCGGTTCAATCGGTTTATCAACAGGAATGGCAGCCTTAAAATACAAGTAAACTATACCACGTACCTACATATAGTACTTTAGTGACCCAGATGCTCTGACGTTTACTTTAATGAAGAACACCTTGGACCAGCATAATGGTGGAAATTGAATATATTTGGTAGTTTAAGTTGTTTATTAGTGTCTACAAAAGGGATACAAAGCCTGACCAGGAATGTGCAACATTGTCAAGAGGTCGCTATTATTTATTAACTAATTAAATTTTTATTGCACAAAATTCTTTGTTACTAACTTATGTAAATACTTTATGTACAAAAGGTGGAGTTAATGCCTAAATGCATTATCTACCAGTCAACCATTGGACCAATCAGAGAGGATTGTAGGCAACGAGTCATCCAAATAAAATATTTACATACTATAGATATTATATACTACTTATATAAAACATCTAGATACATAGGTATATTTATCTACACTAATATTATAAAGGCGAAAGTTTGTGAGTGTGTTGAGTGTGTATGTTTGTTACTTTTTCACGTCTAAACGGCTGGAGCCATTTTAATAAAATTGGTGTGGAGTTAGCGGTCACCCTGGATTAACACATAGGCTACGTTTTTCCCCTAATAAACCATGGGTAACACCGCGGAGCACAGGTAATTACTTATCTACATCTTAATACATACTTCTTCTCTTACATATTAATACATACTTATAAATATTTATAATAGGTATACAAAAAATCATAAAGATTTTTAGGGCTGCTAGCAAATAAATCATGAATAGAATATTTTTAATAAACTTGTTGGGTGCTTTTCTAATGTGAAAAGGAAGCCCGTTTCGTTATTCTCATTTGTATGGAAACCTTTCTGTATAGTCTAAGAATTTATTATTCTCTATAGCACGGCGATACCTTGATTAGTTTACCTGTCAGCACTGATGTTAATTTGGAAATGTTTCGTAGCGAAATAGTCTCATTTCCCGAGCGTTCCGTATCCCGCATTTTATATGCATCATTTACAATGTTTCACTTTTAACTATGAATAGTTTTTGATATTTTTTGTCACTTTTTAAGTAGTAGATACCAGTGACGTAACTATCGGTACAATAATTGCCACGCATGCATGCCAACATTGCGCATGCTCATATCCTTTCCAGGCTTTAGATAGCTATTACTAGGTACTTATACTAATTTAACCCTTTCGTTCCGGCAAAGCCATACACAAAATCTACCCAGTTTTCCATATTCAATGAATTGATACCTGCTCCTCAGTCCTGTAGACGAGTTAACTCGTTCACAGAAATGATGCTCTTACGTCCGAAAGACGACTTAACTCGTCTACATAAAACTCTTTTCACAGCCGGTAGATAAAATAACTCGTTGGCTAATATTGTCAAAATGAGGGTAATGCCGCCATACAAACTTGGCCAAGGAAGCTATGTGTCCGCGGTTGTGCAAGTGACTGTCGATTGCCCTAATCTAGGATGCAATGACATTTTTTTTTCAAGACGTGTTTACTCGTCTACCGGATCTGAGAGCACATTGCACAAGACGAATTAACTCGTCATCCGGAACGAAAGGCTTAAAACCGAGGTTATGCTGTCTCAAGAACGTCATAGCTCACGTGGTCATGAAGAAGACTAGCTATATCGACAAGAACGATTCACTTTATATAACTTATGACACAATAATGCTCGAAATAACAGACTATTATATAGTTTATCGAAAGTATACAGACACAAAACATTATACTATTTACTCGCGGCTTCGCCTGCGTCATTGATTCATTTTTTTTTCCTAAATAAAGAATACTGACAACTGATTCCTAGATTGATTTCATTGATGACTCTTTAACTTTATTGCATTAATCCGGTTACAATATACGTTCGACCGACGTTAAACTTCACCAGTATTCAATATTGTATAAAGGTACGGTTTTTGCGTTTAGTAACTGATGGTCGACGTGAAATGTAACACTGGAAAGAAGAGTTTTCTCCGCAGTACTGTCTAATGAATGCTAGTTACACAGAAATTCCAAGCAACGAACTAAGAAGCAAGTTAGTTCAGTTGGAAGGCATTAACTTCAACCTAAGTTAGTTAGTGGTGGCAGCACGCTGTGAGCGATGCACGCCGTGATGCGGAATTAGAGGCGCGAGAGAGCTAATACTATAGTTGGAAACATGTTCTTCGTAATAATAGTTATACTATGTTAAAAATATTGTCAACCAGTTTCACTTTGTTTTTTTTTACTTGTTTAGGGCTTAGACATAAATAACCATACTGTCTTTTTCTTCCGCTTTACGCGCATTCGTACACCATAATAAGGGAGGTGTATAGTGATTTTATAGTATTAACGAGGACTTTAATTAGTCTTACAATAAATATGAGTATACTGTATACTTTATTATGTATACCAAAATAAATTCCGGATTTTTATCCGTTTCCCAAGCTTCTAACTTGGCCGAATGTGGATTTTATGACTAAGTATTGAAAGGCGTTCTTGCGGTGTAGCCAAAGCATCCAATCCATCTTGCTTGAGGCTATCCCACGGGTCTTCTATTCTATAGTAGCCGCTCGAGAATATATTTGCCCCAGCGGCTATTGGTTTTCCAAACAATGTCTCCACCCCTTTACCACCTAAGTTTTGCAATTCTTACAGCTATGTCAGTGAATCTAGTTTTCCTAGAACTACGAATTACATTTCTATAACACTACAATGAATTTCTCTACATTGACCTTAGTTTTAATTTTATACTCAGTGACCACAACTCGACTTTTGTTAAAAAAAAAAACACGCACTACGAGCTAATATATTGTAAAAGAAACCAGATTCCAGGACAACTTAGAGACGTTAAATTGAATTGTTATTTCACAGCAAACATAAATCATCCTTAGTGTCGGGCGTATGATATATTTTCCGATAAAACGACACTTCTGAATACGTAGGGGGTTATATTTGACACTCCACAGAATTTATAACTCGACAAAGACTGCGCCACGTGTTGGTTTCCAGAACATTGGAAGGGTTAGTTATTGGATGTAGTGTGATGCCAAACACTGATTTAAACTTTCACAATTCATACAAATAAAACAGGAGTAGTTGGTAGCCAAGTTTAATAACAATAAAAATAGCAACTCGACCGTGGAACACTTCGCAAAATCAGTCAAGAGATAAACAAGATTAAGTTGTAATCAATCAGTTCAGACAGACGTCGAGACAATTAATCGCTTGTCATGCAGACATAGTTGACGAACGATCTTTCGTTGGAAATAGACGGTAGCTTAGCAGTTAGCAGGTATATTGGTGTAGGTAAATTGAAGCAGCATTAACTTAATTAACTTGAAAACAGTAGGTATTGGAAAATAAAACGGAATCACATCGCGAACACTTTAAGGTTCTTTAAAAAGGACAAGATATTTTAAAAACTATATAAGCGGTTGAGTCAATGTGTAAATAAAGTGGATGAAAATGATAACAAAATAAAAAAATATATTTACAAATGTCTCATAATAATGATATTTGAGTGTAAGCTGAGCTGAGAATGAGTTTTCTACAACTAGAACACTTCTACAACATTCTTGTACAAATAAATTAAATTTCAAGCTACACGAAGTTTCAAAAACACAAACTTCCAAGTTCATATAACATATAAATTACACTAACAATGTATTTTATATTTTTTTTTTCTGAAATAAATCAATTTAAATCAGAAATCTATATTTTTTTATAAAATTTCAATGATTAGCGCAACAATACCAACATTTACAGGATTTCGACCCAGAGCTCCTAACTTTAAGAGAAGGGTTACTTCTTACTTCAGACACCGAGGTAAGAAATAGATCTAAGGCATATAAGCTAAGAAAATCCGAAAAAGGACGTGAAAGAACAATCAGCTTAATAATTATTAATAACTTATTACTAGGGGCAAGTGCTCAACCTGTGGACACTTTCCAGATTTATAACTATATTTGAATTTTAATCAAACACTATCGACGCCATGATCATAATCTTTATTGTTTTCGAAAAATAATGAACCAGTCTTCAGTAACCACAGACAGTTTTTACGTTATCTATTACACAACAAGATAAATAAGCAAATTTTCTAAAAACCACTTTTTGTCCATAGGTACGTCTTATGTTTGTACCTATGGACTTTGATTACCTACCTATGGACGGCATTGTACCTAGGGACACAAAATCAATAACATAAATTATAACAAAACATTTCTTCAAAAACTCTCAATTAACAAGAAAAAATAAACGTAAGTAATTTAGAGACTCATTGAGCATTCTTTAGGAGACCTTATGCATCTTAGCAATACAATATTCTAGCTACAATCTTCAGCAAAATCATCGTAGTGTGACCACCTTAGATTATCAGCACAGTCATCAGAATCATCTTACAGCACGTAAAACTTTTAACAATTAAGCTGGATACGTCATGGGACCCCATATTTTACAAGCGTTTATTTAACGCCATGTAAGTATGTATGTAAGTAATATGTTCGGGTGAAACCTTGCATCTCAATTTTGAAGCAGATATATTTAAGCCATCGAGCTGAAATTTAGCACATTTATGTAAGCTCGGTGACAATATTATAGTACCATTGATCTGATCTGATGCCGGAGCCATAATATAAACCCATGGTTATTAGGCTCGTTAGAATCCTATCAATTAGTAGTTGAGGATTGTACAGGCAATAAAAGCTTGTACCAAAAATGTCATTTTTGACGGAAAAACTTTCTCTTTGTGAGCTCTGAACGCACTTTGTATGATCTATTTACTTTCTTTAAAGCTGCGGAACTTAATTGTTTTTGCCGTATGTTTACACACCTAACACTTGACAATTTCTTTTAAGATTCAACACACACACAGGTTAATTGTCTATAATACAATTTTTGACTCTAAATAATAAATAATTAATAACATACGATGTTTGCACATCTGAATTTTAATTTTTCTTGCACGTCTGTAGACTTTTAAGCTGTTGAATTTATATTAATGTTGAATCCTGGCGGTCAGTACCATATGAACACAAAAAATCTACATAGCTGAAAATGTTCTTATGAAATGGACATACTCATGTAACTTCGGAGTGTTTTTATAATATTTCTTGAAGCTCAGCGGGCCTACCATGGTTATATCACATATCGCGTGAAACGGTGGGACAATTGTTACCGATTGTCGATATGTTATCGATTTTGCTAACATGGTTACATCGAATGATATAACTATCACGTCGATAACGTTACCACATATCCACTATCACACGATAGTGGAAACAATTGTCTATGCGTAGAGTTTTTGAAGTAAAACTGTCATGGCCGACTATTTTGAACGGTCGGACGTAGCTCGATAATGAATAGCTTGTTTTATTAGTAGCCGTCAAAATTTAAAAAGACTTAAATAGGTGACAGCTCTATACTAATTGACATATTTCATATTACATTATAAACCGTACGGATAATAAATATGACTTTTGCCGCTTGTGTCAGTTTTGACACTGAATGTACGTTCGCGCGAATTTAAAGTCTTAACATAAGTTTCTATATATTATTGGAGTTAGTTATTGGAAAAAGATGCCTCCCGAGATGTAAGTACACTGTTAAATAATGAAGTCTCTATAAATTATGTGTAACTTGTAGTTTCTTTATTCGTGAAGTAGTGAATGTAATGTTGAAAATGAATGTTTTTCAGTCGATGCTCCGGCAACCAAAAAAGAATGTTGGTGCAGCACCCCGCACTTCGCCTATGGGGAATATAATGGGCCTCTCGGTAGCGCCAACTTCGAGGCGCAATGGGAGGCCCTTGCACATTTACTTCGGGAGCACGGATCGGAGAAATCTGTGCAGGCATGGAAAACTGTAAGTACTTATTATTCAAATAGGTGTAGATATAGACAAACTTCCGTTGACAGTATAACCTTGTAAGAAGATGTATTTCTTAACAAACAATGTTTATGTTAAATATACTATCGTAAATTAGGGATATAATGTTTCTGCTCATCACACATTGTGTGTTATGTGAAGTTTCAATATTGTCCATTATATTAACTTAACTTGCATTCCACTGCTGAATGTAATGAACGGAATCCTAAATTTTAAACATTTTATATTAATAAGTACTTTTGTATTGAGTATATACTTTATAATTATAAGGCAGAGGCAATATATCAACCACATATGCTCACTTAGAGATTCAACCATACTGCCTTCATAATATGGCACAATGATGTTTGTACTTGTTGGAAATTTAATTCTGTGTACCATATCTCAGTCAATGGGGCCTTATGAAGGGTTAATGTATGACTTAAGTATGACTTATTGTTTTCAGTCGTGGTGCGATTTAAAAAGACATGCCCGGAAGGTGAATGTGCTAATACCACTACCGGTAACAGTTTAGAGATTACGGTTGTAGGAGAGGACCATCAACTGGCCCTTGCCGCTTTTGGGTAAGAGTCTTCTGAAGGAATGGGCCCGGAAGAGACAAGAAATTGGCAATGTGAGTACATTATAGTATGAAGATAGTTGCATAATTATTAAGTTAATTTGTCTAAATAAAACTACTTACAAATACAGTCACCTATAAAAATGTTAAAACATTTTATCTCTATTCTCTCTATTCCCAAGGTATAAAGGTCTGAATACATATTTTTGTCTCCTTAAAAATATGTAAAATATGTATAATATATGTATGTTGTTAAATGTAACAATGATATCATGATTAACAAAGTCATACATTATGGTTAAAAGAGTATGGTGAATTTAAATCATGACCACTTGCAAGATAATGTTCATGAAACTTAATGTCAAAATATAATATAATATGTGCCAACTTATTTTTTATTATTTAAGCTTGTTTTGCATATCGCAACATTATATTAATGAAGAGGCCTATGTCCAGCAGTGGAATGCAACGGGCTGATAATGATGCAATATATGATCCATATTACCCTACCAGAAGAACACATATGTAAAAGGCTTGACTTTTAAAATCTTATGGGAGTCTGGGGCTACTAATCCCAGGATTTGGCGTAGGCACTAGTTTTACGAAAACGACTGCCTTCTGACCTTACAACCCAGAGGGTAAACTAGGCCTAATTGGGAATAGTCCAGTTTCCTCACGATGTTTTCCTTCACCGAAAAGCGACTGGTAAATATCAAATGATATTTTGTACATAAGTTCTGAAAAACTCATTGGTACCGGGTTTTGAACTTGCGACCTCCGGATTGCAAGTCGCACGCTCTTACCGCTAGGTCACCAGCGCTCGATTTGAAAATTGTTGTGGAGGGGCAATATACCAGTGGCGGTGCATCAACATAGGCCTCCCACAAATATGACTTATATCATCTTGGGGGTAGTTGCCATAGTCGCCACGCTTGGCAGGCTGGTTGGCGACCGCAGTAGTTGTAGATTGGGTTTCGACGGACGCTGCTGCCCGTCCGTAGGATTTTTCCCTTTGCCGCCTCTTACGACACTCGCGGAAGGAGATGGGGTGGTGCTATTCTAGTTAATTTGCAGGCGTTAACTATTGAATGTAATGAACGAAATCCCATATTTTAAACATATTACACTAATAAGTACTTTAATATTGTGTGTTAATGTATCTCTTATGTATTTATTTTTATTTTCAGTCTTGGTGCCATTTAAAACGAAATGCCTAGAAGATGAACGCTGCAGCAAACCGGCTAAGACTGCCACTGGTGATAATGTAGAGATTCCGTTAGTAGGCGAGGAACACGAACTGGGCCTTGCCGCTATTGGAAGGGAGTCTTCAGTAGGGGTGGGCCCATAAGAGTCAAAACTTGTTAATGTGTGTACACTATAGTACAATAATAGTTGAAAATTATTATACATATTTATTTATACAGTCACATTTGAAAAATTTTGTTACATTTATTGAGAGGTATGTTTCCACAACTCTATTACCAATAAAAATGTCTCTTTAAATGTATCCAAATTTGACAAATTAATTCTTAAAATATAGTTCAACTTCTCCAATAACCGCAGCGAATGATAATCAATATTTTTTGTTTCAGAAATGGCAAATTAGAAAATCTTGATGCCACCGAAATGTTACAAGAAGCTACATTTATATAAAAATTATAATAATTATATAGTTATTTTTCAATGGTTGTATTATTTACTTGAGAACCCGCGTAGGGACACAGGGCAAGGCTCTGTAAAGCTATACTTCATTTCATAGTATTAAGCCAATGGCCTGTTAATATTATAAATGCACCTACATAATGAGGTTTCGACCATTATTTAAATATTCCACAGTGTATCGTTTTCTGGAGTAACGACAGCAAGGCCTACGGCAGCCGGTATATGGTGTCAAGCCCGTCGGGTTGACAATCTAGTTACTTATTATATACCAAAAAACATGTAGCGCCATCTAAAATACGTTATGTTTTTCTTTGGCCATAATATTGTACAGTCGCCATCAGATATATCCGAGCTGAGGTGGTTTAGATACTGTACCATTGACATCAAAGCATAATTAAAGCATTAATGATTGTATTAGTTTAATGGCGCATTACTTAAACTGTAATATCATGTAAAGGTTTTTTTATATATAAATAAGTTAGTAAATTAAATAGGTATTCGTGTCATAATAAAACATAGTAATAGGTAAATAATGTATTTATTAGACGTGATCCTTTTTCCTGGGCCACTCTTACAGTAACCCGTTATGAGAGTAATGTTGTTAATGGCCTTGAGGAGCGCCTTCCTCTATCTCTGCGTCCGTTACATCTATGGGAACATTCCTGAAAATAAAGGAAATAGGTAGTAACTGAACATATCAATATGCAAGTCATTGAGTAAAAATTATAGTACTCCTACAGTACAAATTAGGTATGTGACAGGGAGTTTCCAGAAAAAAAGCTAGCTAAGGATCAAGCTAATTCCAATAAGGCCTAGTTTACCCTCTGGGTTGAAAAGTCAGATGGCAGTCGCTTTCGTAAAACTAGTGCCTACGCCAATTCCTAGGATTAGTTGCCAAGCGGACCCCAGGCTCTCATTAGCCGTGGCAAATGCCGGGACAACGCGAGGAAGATGATGATGATGATGGTTTATTTAAAAGCAGGTCATCTAGCAAATAACATTAGACATATTTTGTCAAAATCAGGACAGCCGTTTATATTAACATACCTATTAGATTTTACAATTAATTGTGAAATAGTGATAATAAATAACATATCAGTTATCACTTCTATGATTATTGCCTATTGAAGTAAATCTGTAAATCATAATTTTGTTCCCTGTTAAAATCAATGATCAGATATTAAAATTTTTTACAAGAAATGGAGGGAAACATATTAGTAAGTAATATTAATTTATACTTTAATATTTACTACCTGCACATTAAGGGAGTGAACACCTCTGCGGTTTAAATATTCAACTCTGTATGGCAGAATAGTGGAGATTTTATTATTTGAGTACAATTTATTGTAGGTACCCAAGAGAGATGGCAAGTCATAGACCTTCTGGAAACCTCTGGCAACTGTCCTCCGGGACTATTCGTTGCCAGGGAAAGTTATCCACTTATCTTTAAGACTGTAATTAAAACAACATATTAGAAATATGTGCCTCAGCCACACATCCAAATAATATTGCATTATCGAATTATGTATTGAGATAAGTGGGTAAGGGACAAAGTAAAACCTACATTTCAAAAGAACTAGGTACCATTAATATAACAATTATACCTACCACCTACATAGCTACCATTACAACAGAACACAGGTACACATAAAAAAACCTGTATTAATCCTCAATTTGGTATTTAGATCAGTATCTACATAGGTATATAAACATACCTCTGGTTCACAGCTTTCAACAACGTCCAAATATGCACTTAAAGTGGACAGTCCAATGGACAACCTATGGTCCAGTCCAGTGAAGGTAAAACCTTCAGGCCATCGCCGTGACGAGGCTGGAGACGGGCTTCGAGTTCTTCGCATAAATATACTGCCACCTCCTTGCGCATTCTATAAGTATCCCGTAACTCCTCATTTTACATCTCAAATGGGTTGCAACTATCCCGTATTGTTCTGCGCTGATTTTATTTACGTTCTTTTTCTTCAGTAGCGGTCACATGCATGAATGAAATGATTCTTGCCGTTTCTACAAAAAAAATCACATACTTAAGGAAAACTCCAAAGACTCCAAACAAATATCCAACGAAATAAATGCTCTAACTGGTAACTTTCATTATAGTCATACAAAAACACTGTACTTACTGGTAATTAACTCAATATAATGTTTTTTACAAAAACATTGTTGACGACAAGGCGTGGATAAGGCTTATCACCACCTAGTGAGCATGTAGTTAAAATGAACCACGTTGAACTGTCAAAATTCGACAGTATGTCATATTATCCAACGACCATAGTATGCAAATCGATAGCAGTTATCGACTGTCGTCTATCGTTGTCAAAAATGTTTAACTTCGCTATAACGCGTGCAACCATAGTATGGGTTATATGATAGTCGATAAACTATCCATTATCACGTTTTTGTCATACTATCGACGTGATAACTCCAACCATAGTAGGCCCGCTGCTATATCATAAATTGTAATCGACTTGGGATTTTTGTACTGTCACAAAGCAAAATATCGGAGTACCTATACGTTTTTTCAGCTGTCCAGTTTTACTACGAGGCACTGAAAATAACTAAAACGTTAAAAAACATTCAACCGTCCACAGGTACAATTAGTAACGCTGAACCTATGGACTGTCCACAGGTACAGGCATGAAGTTGTCTATAGGTACAAATTCGACACTTTATTTTTAAAACGTTACTGATCATATTTAAACCTGTATTGGTCAACCGGAAACTTACAAAAACAACTATCAAACACTGACATTTATTATGTTGCAACACAGGCATCCATACCAATCACCGGTTAAACAAAAATATAGCTGAAAAATTGGTTAAAAATTTACTTTTTGGTACAAAAACTTATTAAAGCCGAAAAATACACAATTTCTGCTACCAATAAAAATGGCGATTAGCCAGTGATGCCATATGAAAAAAATACTTTTCGATCGATATTTACACGATCTTTGTCTATGGTATTTTGTTCTTTCTAAACTGACAGTGTCCAAAGGTACAACTATCCACAGGTACAACACTTGCCCTAATAAAGGCGCATTAATCGAGATATATCGAGATTATTCTAACATAAACAAATTGATGAGTACAGTAATAAAATTAAAACAAAATACTCATTTATATCGACGTTACATTCGGGTCACAGTTAAATAAAATGGCAGTTAAAAAGAAACAAGCACATCCGAAAAGAGGTCTCACCCGGATTTTCAGTTTAGCTGCAAAAACTTGAGGAGACATAAACGTAGGTTTTTAACGCGATTCAGACCCATTTATTCAGTTTATAATTGGATTTTCTTCCTAAAACCTTAACATGGAGAATGAAACAAAACTCAAAAACCGAGAATCATCACTACAAACCCTTTCTAACGCATTTAAAGGCTTAATCAACAAAAGCTACCTCTGTCTCATCCTAACCAATAGGATTCCACTTTACGAGACAGCGCCTTGCACAAAGCTAATTGCTAATAGCCAATGGCCCAAAAAAACTCGCAGAATAGCCCACTTCCTGCAAAAAGTTCATCTATTTTGCTCTCATCGTTTTTTTCCTACTGATGCAGCACAGACATAAAGTATTTAGAATCTGCAGAACTGATTAATACTAAAACAGACAAATGTAAATACAAAAATTTGGGCTTTTTATCACACTAATAAAAGTCCATTATGAAAATAGGGTATTAGTAAATAATGATTTAATGAATGTAGATTTACTGTTATTTAGTGTTAGTTTACTATAAGAAACAAAATTTCGGTGTCGGAATGAGCGAACTGTCAACGGCTTTTTCAACGATCAAGATTTAAAATTAAACCGTATTTGCCTGTGTTTCATTGAAAGGGAGTATTGTTTTTACATTTATATGCCTATTCTTAGTCTGATTGACCAACATAACCTAATATTTACAGGATCTTATTATCCTGTAGTATTCTATAAACAAGTTAAGTCCCATTAAAAAGTAATTTATCATAACAAAATAGCTAAGTAAATAACAAGTAAATGCTAAATTAAGTCACTGATATTGAAAATTGTGCCTAACAATTACTTGTATATGTCAATCAATCAGTAAATTAAGAAGTTTTTAAGGTAAATTCTTACAGTAAAGCTATTGACAAATACTTAAAGTTCTCTTGTATCTGAACACTTTGTTCTGCTAATAAAATTGTAAGTCTTACTTGTTTGGTTCAATTTACAAACACTTTCAATGTTTTCAGCACAAAATTCTAAAATGACTACACGCAAGGATGTTTCGGTGGCTAAAGTTCAACAATTACAAAAGAACTGAAAACGGCAAAGGAGCTAAATGACCGACTCCTACAAGAGCAGGATGAAAGTGAGCAGGAAATCGAGCGCGTTGTCAGAACAAATACTGCTCTCAAAACTCAGCTTGCCAACCAGGACATCGAATATGAAGACTTGCAAGGAGCGGGATCAACTTCAAGCTACTGTAGACCGATTTGAGCAATGCCAGGAGATACATGAGCAGGCATTACTACGCATCAAGGACCTGGAACAGCAGCTAGAGGAAAATAAAATAAAACATAATAATATTTGCAAGTATTGCACCGAGCACTCAGGCCACCAGACAACAATTTAAGTATTTTTGATGAACTTAATAGCTATGAGGTAGATTTAGTAAATGACAGTATAGTAAACTCCCCTATTATAGATAATATAGATTTGCCCTACTCTGTATGCATAGAAAAGAGCAAAAGTAGTAATAGGAAAATTCAATTGAACGGAGCAAAAAAGATTAAAAAATATTTAAAATTAAATAGGTTCATTAAAAAGTCCAAAATCTTGCTGAAATGTCACAAACTATTATTTAAAGCTATAAATTCTAAATGTAAACCTATCACCTTGAGTAATGAACTCCTAAAGTGCCAGCACCAATTAGACCAGACAGTGGAGGAGCTGAATCATCGCTCCTCTGAGCTCACCAAATTACAACTTAAGTTAAACGACATCAATAACAAGCACGAACTATCCAGTAAAGCACTACAGGAATACATAGCCTTCATGAACACTGTTCTAGCACCGGGCAGCGGCTACCCTCTGCGCATGGACTCCCCTGCCCCCGCCGCGCCTGGCGCCGCCGGGCTCGCCTGCGCCGCGCGCCGCGCCGCTGCCGCTCGACTCCAGCGCGACCACTCCGCGCCTCCAGCTCAGACGTGACCCCAACCTGGGCGGCCGGGTGCCACTGCCGGTAGCTGTCGAGCTGGCGCCATGTCCACCCTGCGCTGTAGTGTCGGCGCCTTCACCGGCCTGTAATGCCGAGCCGGAGTCATCGCCGCCGTGCGCCGTCGAGCCGGCGCCGCTGCCGGTACGCGCTGCCTCGCCGGCGCCAGCCCGCCTCGCGCCGCCCCGCCGGCACCAGCACCGCCGCAGCGCACGCTGCTGTACACGGGCGAGGCGGGCGCCGGCCTGGGCGCGCTGCTGGCGGAGCGCCTGTCGCAGGGCGTCCTCAACAACTGTCACCCGGGCGCCTCCGTCGATCGTCTGACCGACTGTATCTCTGTCGGCGAGTTTGAGCGCGATTCCACGCTTGTAGTGTTTGTAGGTAATAGTGTAGATTGCACCAAACGAGGCATCTTGCGTTTAGCCGAAACCCTGTCACGTATTGACCGGCGAAATTGTGTAAAAATAATTATCTGCGCCTTGCCTTATAGAATGTCTAGTAAAGTAAATGAGAGGGTTTATTCTTACAACTCCATATTTTATAATCTTGCTTTGTACAGTAGTACGATTTCGTATTTTGATACGAATAAATTTATTACAAATTTTATTATGCCCTATAATAGAACTTATCTTCCGAGAAGATGTATTATTGATTGTGCTAACTTGTTAGCATTTAATATTGAAGGCCCCGTCGTGTCTGACTCGACGGATTTAGACAGGGTGCCGTCTCGTGATGTAATTAATTATGATACGAATAAATATATTAAATATTCTTGGATGCCCTATAGTAGAACTTACGTTCGGAAAAGATGTCTTATTGACTGTGCTAACCTGTTAGCATGTAATATTGTGGGACCCGTCGTCTCTGACACGGCGGATTTAGGGAGGGAGCCGTCTGGTGATGTCCATTTAAACTAACTCCTACGACAACGTGTGCACCGACCGGCTCTGTTCCCATACATAACTGCGATGCTAGTATGAGTAATAAAACCGATGATTTGTACTTAGTTCACCAAAATATTCAAGGGTTTACCAGTAAACAACTCGAAATTGATTTGTTCATACAACACTCGAACATTGACGTCCTTTGTATAACGGAGCACTGGCTTAAAGGTCATGAATTTATGTTTAATTTCAACAATCATAGTATAGTAAGTTCATTTTTTAGAAAATCCTCCATTCGCGGCGGGTCATTAATCATGGTCAACAATAATATAAAAAGTAAAGAGCGTAGAGACATTGTTGACTTGTCTGTGGAACGCCATATTGAACTTTCTTGTGTAGAGCTAGAACAGTTTATAATTATATGCGTGTACAGGCCTCCATTGGCAAACTTTAACTTATTCGAATCAGTGATTGACGAAGTTCTTACTAGTGTGTTTAGTTGTAATAAATGTGTAATTGTGTGTGGTGATTTTAATATTAACTTACTTGAATCATCATCCATGTCTGTGAGGTTACTTAGTACATTTAAATGCTATAATCTAGTAAATTTATTTTGTGAGCCTACTCGTATTACAGCGACCAGTGCTACATGTATAGATAACATTTTCAGTAACAAGGACGCGACTAGTAAATCCATAATAAACAATTTGAGCTCTGACCACTGTGGACAAAAAGCCTCTTTTAGAGGAAAAACTGAGGTTATTCCACAAAACACCATGTGCAGACCAATTTCAGAAAAGAGATTAGATTTATTCAGTCGCAATATGAAGAAACGATTATGTTGTCTTCCATTTACCCAGGAAAACCCTAACCGTATGAGTGTCGAGTTGTTTAACTGTATTAAAAGGGAATTTGATGCCTGTTTTATTCAGAGGAAGGTGAAGGGCAAGCTCAAGACTACATTTAGCGACTGGGCTACGCCGGATATCCATGAAAAAAGACGCCAGCTCTATGATCTATATGATTTGAGAAGTATTAATAAAAATCCGGAATTTCTAGAATATGTCAAGAACTTCTCCAAATCTTTCAAGATGTTGTGTGCCGCTGCTAAAGCTGATTGTTTGTCCGAAAAGTTCCAGAATTCCAAGGACAAAGTTAAAACAGTATGGCAAGTAATCAATGACGAAACTGGGAAACGTAAGATCAGAGATCCACACTATAACCTTCGTATTGATAATACTTTGGTAAGTTCTGACCAGGAAGTAGCGGATCATTTTGAGCAGTTTTTCTCTAATATACCGGTAGAAACAACAAAGTCTCTTCGATCATCGCCTGACGTCGCTGAGGTAATATTGAAAACGAATGTAGTGGAGTGTACAGAACTTTTCACATTTTCTTATATCTCTCCAAATATAGTTACTAAAACTTTTAGATCACTAAATTTAAAAAACTGAAGATCTTTGGGGCTTATCTATCAAAGTACTACACTCCATTGTTGAATCGATTGCACCACACTTAGCTGATATTTTCAACAGATGTATTGAATCAGGAGTATTTCCGGATATAATGCTGTTTAAATCAGGATCGAGATTAGAACCAACCAATTTCAGGCCAATTTCAATACTGCCGGCTTTGAGCAAAGTTTTCGAGAAGCTAATTCTAAATCAACTCTTGACACATTTCGACCGAAACAAATTGCTCGATAGAAATCAATTTGGTTTTACTAAAGGTCGCTCGACCACTGATGCAGGTGCTGTCCTTCTCAATCATATATTTGCCGCATGGGAAAAAAACAAGACGCTGTTGGAATATTCTGCGATCTTTCGAAGGCGTTTGACTGCGTCGATCATGAAAATTTAAAGAGAAAACTGTGCCATTATGGGATAAAAACCAGGGCCCTTGATCTCGTTTCGTCTTATCTTTCGAACAGAACACAACGAGTGATTATTAATGGAGCTCAATCTTCCGGGTCCGCTATAGCACTTGGCGTACCTCAGGGTTCTATTCTTGGCCCGTTTCTGTTTTTGGTATACATTAATGACCTACCGAAACTTGTGAAAGATAAACATGACATAGTGCTGTTTGCAGACGACACATCGCTGATTTTTGAAGTGGACAGAAGGGAAAGTAACTTCGAGAGCATTAACAATGCTATCTCCACAGTAGAGAACTGGTTTACGGCAAATAACCTTCTTTTGAACGCCAAGAAAACGAAATGCATCAAATTTACTCTTCCCAACGTCAAGCAGATTAACAACAGCAAGATTGCAATAAACGGTGATACAATGGAATTTGAAAATCAAACTGTTTTCCTGGGAGTCACTCTGGATGCGAAATTGCAATGGCATCCACATATAGCCACCCTAGCAGGGAAACTTAGTTCAGCAGCCTATGCAGTGAGGCGGATCAGCCATTTAACGAACATTGAGACTGCCAGGCTGGTATACTTCAGTTACTTTCACAGTGTTATGTCGTATGGAATTCTGTTATGGGGTAAAGCGGCTGATATTGAGACCATATTTGTGCTACAGAAGCGAGCTGTCCGCGGCATTTATAAAATGCGCGGTCGAGCATCCGTAAGAGAAAAATTTAAGCAAGCAAATATTCTCACTGTAGCGTCTCAATACATACTAGAAAACATTATGTATGTGCGGAATAACATCCAAGAATTCAAACTTAACCGTGATATCCATAGCTTTAACACTAGAAATAAAAATCAAATTGCTGTGCCCGGCCACCGCCTCGCCAAGGTTCGTTCATCTTTCGGTGGAAACTGTACACGCTTTTATAATAAAGTTCCTGCTGATGTAGTTAATTTGCCACAAAATAAATTCAAGTCATACGTCAAACACTATTTGTTAAGTAAGGAATACTATACTCTGAAAGATTTCATTGAGGATAAGGATGCCTTTAAGCCTGTAGCTTGATACTGTAGTACAGATTATTCCATTACTATATGGTCTTTACCTACTAGTGTCCAGTTTGTTTGACACGAGACATGTTGTTCTCTTCTTTTTTTATTTTATTTGTTATAATGTTTTATTTTACTCTTTAGACAATTAGGGACATTATACATCCCTAATTATTGTATTTATATTATTATTCATGAATATTTATTTGCATAAATAAATATTTATAGCTTCTGACGCATAGAGTCATTTCTCTATATGCCTTTCATAACTAAAGTGTTATTTAAGTATGTAATGGACAAGCACAGAATGTGGCTTCTCACCAGGATGAACATGTGACTAAATTTGTTAATTGATAGAGCCTGCCAGCCTGAACATGTCATGCTCACTTAAAAGTCTTTGCTTATGGTGGCGTCGTTGATCGGGTCGCCACTTTCCCGAAGAAAGGTTGAGGGAGGCGATGGCTGAGATACGCGTCATACTCGTGAACGGGTGCTGTTTGTGGAGACCGGTCTGTTTTGGCTATTTGGGGCTATGTTTTAGGTAGTTTTCTTCTTGTTTATTTACGTGATACACTTCATTCGGTGCTTGTTTATCTTTAAAAAACAAAAAGTGTTAGTATATTGAAATCATGACACCTGGAGACCTTATACATCTCTGAGGTTTATTTGTAATAAGCATGTATTTCTATTTTTGTGTATATTTTGAAAACAAAATAACTATACATATAATATTTTTTGAAAATTTTGATTACTAATTTTGTAATTTCTAAATTAGAATAAAGGACACAATTCAGATAAGAAAGCATATGGAGCGTTTTGTTAACTTCGTTCTTAGCAGTCAGATTTGGACTTTTAAGTAATTAATAATTATTTTTATTTTTCCTTTGGCAGAATTTTTTTGTAATTGTTGGATATGTTTTCTTAATGAATAACGCATTTTTATGTAATATGTTTAAGATATGTTTTGTAATACTGTTTTGAAAACCGAGTTTCTTGCCGGTCATAAAAGTCAAAATACTTCTCGGGTCAGAGGTGTAGGGTTAGAACCGGTGTAGTTTTTATTTTTCTCTTTTACTTTTGTATACTCGACGTGTAAAAGTGCCCTTGTGGCCTACTTACTGAATAAACGTTTGAGTTTGAGTTTGAGTTTGATTCAATAGTGCTTATTATTGTGAGAAGGAATAAATAAAACGTTCTCGGAATTCGATTTTCTTAAATTTCGTTAAATCTTTATTAAAACATTTCAGTAAAGAATTAAGCATTCCAAGGATTCACTAAGTTCTCAAAGCATTCTTAATAAGAGGAGACTCTTAAATTGCTTCCGTAGCAACATTTCCTCCGGTTTCAGAGTGTTTATTTTAACATTCAACCGAGCAATTCAAACTGCGGCTGGGATGCGTCCCGTTTGAATCTAGAAATCTCTCTGAAGTTGAGTAACTACTAGAGCTTAACTCGCGGCTTTCTCGAACATAGTGCCAGTTATAGGTGAACCAGAACTATGGGAGTATTGTCAAGAGGGCGCTCGTTTTGAATTTTATATACAATTTGTATAGTGGAACAATTGAAATTGGCAGATGATTTTTGTTTTATTCCGACAACTTTAATTAGTGCGAAGTTTGATGTTTGGATATTTCTTCGGTTTTTACGCTATAGAATTCGTGAATTTTACGCCGTATCGTAGACATAAATCAAAATCATCCAAATCTTTTTTTTTTTGTTTTCTTTTTTTTAGGTTTGGTCGTTTAATTACGCCCTTACGCCCTTCGCTAGCAATTCGTGCTACCGATGCATGCGATACACCTAATACACAAATCAAATTATTACAAGACATCAAACAAATCGTGACGGCCTGACTATAGTGACATTTGTCAATAACTTTGAAACTTACCCATCAATTCAGATGCAAATTTTGTTATGTTTTCTAATGGAAGAAATTTCTCTCCCGCACGTTTTTTTCCAATAAATAACTATATACACTATTTATTTTGTAAATTTAAGCTGTTTTCTCTATAAAATCTAAAACTTTCGGACATGATTATTGCAGTCTAATAATAATTCACACGAAACTAGACAAAGCAATGTTTACATTGTCAATATTGACAACTATCATAGAGGGTAGATGATGTCTATTATTAAAATTGTTGCCATTGCTAGAAATTAGTACCAACAAATTTCCGCAACATGGCGGGCCCTCAATAGATCCTGGTTCACCTACATAATATTTTTGAAATGTTGGTTCCAGAAAACTACAACACAACCAAATAGCACTAGACTTATAGTATTGATTCCTGCGAGTGACTATGTGTTATCCGTGGTTGGGCACCAGGGCGGGAACCGGAACCACAGCTTCTTTCAGCAGGTTTTTTTGCTATGACAGTTCTTTCGAAAATTGTTAGATAGTGACAAAACCAACATCTAAAGCTTGGTAGCAATTTACTTTGGATTTTCTAAAATGGGGCATTGTCATTGAACCATTCTCGAATCTTTGCTTAATCTTGGGAATCACTCTATTGCCGTGATAGTCAGAAATCAACGTACCGTTTTACACTTGCTAAAACCACTCTGGAGAACTCCTTCAATGATGTGTAGATGGCATTGCTTCCCGGTGATCCGAAAATCCATTTAGCGAGTACGGAGTTAGTATTAAGTGTAATTCAACGTCATCTGTACTGAAAGTTCGAGCTCTGATTATATTTGAGGACGGTTATTATGATGAAGATGACAATATTTTAGATTTAGATGATAATAAGGTATTTTATTTTGACCACGGGCGTTACTTACAAAAATGTGTCCAATTTTTAGTGTCCATATTTTATGTAATGAAATATTTATCTTTTTGTAGAGAATATTATGTAGATTACTTGTGTTTCAGAATATTTTTTGTTATAGGCCACAGTTTGTGAATTAAATACTATTTAAAACAGAAAAAAAGGCTCTTTACACCCCCCTCCGCCCGTTAGCTTCACCCCACCCACCAGTGCTTTTAGTACGCGGTTCAAAATACCATTTCCTACAACTAAACCAAAATTCGCTTTCAAACACGAATTTTTTCCCTTGATTTTCCTTCATTGGTGGGAAAATTGAACTGAACAATACGCAAAGTTAATCATCAAGTCTCTTAACTCGTGGAAAAAAATACTATGATCATCTTACTCAGATGACTGGGAAAATTTTATTAAATTTCACCTACATAATTCTGCAATTACTAGCTGTGGCAGCCATTTTGAAACGAATAATTGCATACCCGAAAAACTGAAGACTGGTGCGAGGGAAGATAGTTTATTTATATCATAACATTCAATTTTATATTTATTTCGGTGAGGAACGTTTTATAATAAAAACGTTACTTTAAAACACCCCAGGCTATTTAGTAAAAGTGCAGTATATAAAGTTTTTTGCTCCCGACAAAATAAACATTCTAGTCCCTATATCTATACATTTTATCCCTTCCTAAACAAAGTCCATTTTCAAAAAGACTGAAAGAGCCAGATGCTATAAGACTCCTAATAAATTTCGCGTACCTAAACTTTCTCCATTATTTAGTTCATCCTTAATTTCGCTCCAGACGCAATAATATAGTCTTAATACACGCACGGAATGAAGTCGGAGATATCGTTCAGTTTGTAAACAACAAGTGTAAATAGCCAGCAAGTTTACGTACCGCAAGGCAAAGTTCACGGTGGAACTTGGTGGAATTGTTGGCGCTGTGTGTATGTGAACTAGGCTTGAGAGATCGCTCGGAGCGGAACGATCGGCGTGTAGCGTTGCTTCGAGCTTCTTCTTCTTCGGCGTTCATTGCGGTCACTCCCATATGTTTGCATTAGTTTCATATGTACGTTACACGCCCCACCCGGCTTAGGTACTAAATATAAAACAGTTTACTTTTTGAAGCAGTATGTAGTTGTGTATTCAGTATATGCCATGTAAGCTTTAAATAAGCATATTTATACAAATAAAAATCATACACATAAGAATTTCAAAAACTATACAAATATTGAACTAGCTTAAATTTAGAATAAGCCATTTTGTACCAAGAAAACTGGCAGCATATCCTCGTTGTATCGCAATACATTGTGCAAACACCCGCCAGGTCTTGGTCATTAGTTACTTTAACCAGTTATTTTATTTCATCTATAATTGTCGCTGCGTGCAAAAACAATATCAGTGTGTGTAACTTTTAGGTGTCCTTGTTTAAGTAGCATACTGGTTGTTGGTGGTGGCAAATTATAGGCACTGGTTTTAATGATGTGGTTTATTCGGAGGCTGATGACACAATAAAAATATGAAAATCAATCCAAAACCAAACAAATAAATTTAGAACAATATGTAAAACAAAAGTAAAAATAATATAAAAAGAGGTGCGTCATGCACACTGGTAATGTGAACTGTAAAATAAAATTTGATAGAGAGGGAAATGTTGACTATGCTGATCTAAGAAACAGATCCAATTTATCTGTTTCCTAGCACTTTATTAAATAGTTGCTTTGGGTGTGCAGAGGTTCGGGTTTGATGTTAGATCTTTTTTAATATTTAAATGAAATTATACATATTTTTTAAGAATTAAGAATATATTTTATATGAAATAAACAAAACTTAAATAAATTACAACATTATTAAATTAAATCTATCTAAATTAGAAAAATAAACTACATGATTAAAACTAAAAACTTAACTAAGAAAATGAAAATATGCCTACAAACAAACTAATCCCTGGCCCCTCGGTAGGGTGCCCATTACGCACGCAGCATTCCCGCGTTGTATTGCATATTTTTTTGTCATGAATGTCATGATGTATCAAGAGCTCAAAGCATTAGCGGAAAATAGAATGGAAATGGCGATTACTCCACCGACAAGAGCCAGACTCTTAAATTTATTATGATAATGATGATGATACATATTTTCTTAAACACTTTTATATTTTAGAGGCGTAATGTAGGGATTTTGATAGCTTTAGAATATATCAAAATGAACTGAGAACTAGAAGGCGACCGTAGTTAGCAAAAATATTATGACAACTCAAAAGAATATGTACAAAAACAGGATTCAAAATAAAGACATAGACAAAACAGTAAAATAGTATAAAAACCTATAGCCTAAACCAAGACAAGTAATGACCCCATATTAACAAATATGATTAAAGGTGATAAAATTGCCAATTTTATCACAAGGCAATTTTAACTGACTTACAACATGCAGCTTAAAAGGTTGAAAAAAGCTGATTTATTTTTCAGCGGTGGCTTAACATGAACGAAAGTATCTCGTTCTTCACAGGAGCGTAATTTTTGCGTAGGGATATGGTAGTGATGCTTATAATTTACTTCTTGTTTGTTAAAGGGCTGATTTTGTTTTAAAAATGGTTTGATGAATGTCAGTTTATTGCGGTTTATAAAATGAAGTTGCAGTTAAAAGCAAATTTTGCAAATTTTGCGCAGTCGCGCAACCATGTAATGTATGTTAATTTTAATGAGTTTCCGATATTTCGCCATTGCTGCATGGACCATCCTCACGGAATAACTAAAATACTGCCAGATTTAACGGTGATCACACACACGCACCCTTTGACAACCGGTCTGGCCTAGTGGGTAGTGACCCTGCCTATGAAGCCGATGGTCCTTTGTTCGATTCCCAGTCAGGGCATTTATTTGTGTGATGAGCAGAGATATTTGTTCCTGGGTCATGGTTGTTTTCTATGTATTTAAGTATGAACATGTATCTATATCTTATATATATCGTCGTCTAGTACCTACAACACAAGCCTTACTGAGCTTACCGTAGGACTAGGTCGATTTGTGTAAGATTGTCCTGAATATTTTGTTTTTTACTGTAGCGTAGTGAATCTGCCTCTATATGATAATCTTATTTTGTGAAATGTCACTTTCTTTACATAAAAAATCGTATATTGTGATACCGTTTGTTACTTAAATATATAGTCTTCTTTATAATTTCACCTATATCCGTGTATTGACATTGATGTTAATCAGAAAGAGACAAAATGTAAAAACTTCATTTATAGCACAATATCTACAGTATGGAGATGCCCTTACCAGGAAAATCCTGTGTAATGTCTCGGATGACTGCGCACACAATTTTGGTACTGTGGTAATGTGACATTCCGCGGGTAAAGGTAACTTATGGCGCTTGGCGGTTACGTTGCGAAGCATCACATCCCTTCGGCCGCGTACGAAACCGGAGATTCGTAACCAATTGCGACAAGAAAAAATCTACTTTTTACGATCCTAGTTGCAACTCAAGGCTTTTTTTTACTCAAACGAAACCACGTAATTCTTTCGTAACTGGTTTCGAGCGACAATTTTTATGTTTTTTCCGAAACTAGTTTCGAACGAGGGTACGCGGGATAGTCAGGAACGAACACTCAATGTAAATAATGAATATGTATAATTGTATATTCTATGTCTCTTAATATCTATATTCATGAACTATTTTTATTGTAACATGATGAAGAACACAAAAAATTTAAACAAATAGGTAGACGTAAAATAAAATAGTGGCAGAAGGAGTTCGTAGGTCAGTCGGCGTGTGGAAGGGCGGCACCATCATCGAAGCCGAATAACTTCGCTGCTGTCTTCCATTTGTGGCGGGTGCCACGAATGCACATGCTGGTCGCTCTAATTATTGAAGTAATTATACGAGCCCTCAGCCAGCCCAATACGCGAGACAGGGATCTATCCCAGCGAGATGCAAGTGCTTCCCCGAGGTGTTTGACGAATGTTGCTAGTTGTGGTGCAAAAACTCCATCCACAGAGGTGACGAGAGGTGTAAAAGTGGCATGACGAAGCTCGCAGGCGTTGGCGTATTTGTTTTGTTTTTCCGACTCTGCTGATTTCAGGACAGAAGCAACAGGGCGTGAGGTGTAAGAGGGAGCGTCAGTGTCTACGACACGGATGTCAAACAACGCCTCCCTCTGTGCAACCCACACGCCCCGGCATGCTAAATCTCCTCGTAGGCCGGTTTCACCTTCAGTGACAATTGGTTCTTTTACTACATTTCCCCACGCTTGTTGGCATAATTCGCAAAAGAGATCCCTTATTTCGTTATTAGATATTAGATTAGATATTAGACGTCTCGTTATTAGACCGCCGGTTTTACAACAGAGGGCGTGATCGATGTTGAAGTCGCTATTGCCGCATCCATCGCAAGATTTTGGCATTGAGATCGGTGTTCGATGGTATCGTATTGAGAGGGCATCTCGGAATTCGTGTGGAGACAGGTCAAAGTGATCTTTTCTTGTGGGTATAACGGATAGCCAATTAGAAGATTTTGTTTTCATTTTGGTCACAATTGATCTATATTGTATGTGCATTTAACTGGTTGTTTTTTTTATAAATAAAATACCGTTAAAACTGGTAAATGTTATGTATTTGTCTTTACATGTTATTAATTCACAATTTGTCACAATGTAGAGTTCTTTTATAACAATTTATGAATAAAAAAGAAAAGATGAGGCAATACAGTTAATTTTCAGCAACGCTTGTCTCATAAGACGAACTATATCTTGAGTATGCACTCTATTAAAATCTTCTATAACGTCTGAAGCTTCGATCAACTCCTCTTAGGCACCTGTTTCTAAATGCTCCCGGCACACACGTGTACGCTGAGGAATATAGAAATCGAAATCACATAAAAGTTTTATTCTTATCATGTTTGGAATTTCTTGCAGCGACAGAATGTTGCATCTTTTAAAAATACATTTTTCAATGTTTTCCGCAGCTCTGATAATTGTCAACGGCTCGCCGACTGGGTTCATTTCGAAATTCATAGTATCCAGTTCTTGCTACTTTTATTTTCACGATAATTCAGACTTCCTTTTACGAAAATCTAACACGAGGAAAGATTCCTGCCGTAATCTAATTATAATGGTTCTAATAATAGAAGTACGTCATTGTTGACATATACCATACCATAGATATAATTTATATATGTCACAGTATAGAGATTCAGACTTTTTTACAAGTAAAAAAGTTCAGTGAATCAGTGATAATTAAAAAAGTATTTACTATTTTAATATTTTTATTTAGTCCATGAATTTATATCATAACGTATGTGTATGTAATCACAGTCAGAAAAAAAAATACATTCTCGCATTGGGCTAGTAATTACTTAAACACACGGTCAAACAGCAAAGCTTTGCCTTTGGTAAAGAAAACATCTACGCTTAAATAGCTTAACTAAAAACAGAACAAAAGTAAAAATTAAAATCGAAAAGGAGCTATCAGTTCTATACAATGACCCACCGATATTTCGTTTCGGTTTAGTTGTGCAATTGATTGCTTTATTTCAGCCTCGATCTCTTGGTACTCCTTTGACATTTTCGTTTGTTTCTTAAATATGTTGAATAATTTGGTTTCTTTGGATAATATATCAAGCAGTTGTGCTAGCGTCGGATTCTTTCGCCCAATAAATCTATTTAAACGGCTGTGCCAACCTTCGACATTATTTGTTGTTCTTATTTTTTCCTCAGAACAATTACAGACTCTAACAAAGTCAGTTCTCTTCATCCATTGCTTATTGAAATATTCATTAAATTTCTTTACGTCATCCCCATGTGGACTTTTACACATCACATAAGCTATACCTGTTTGAATGTACTCTTTTGGCAATCGAGCAAGGCTAGCACATCTTGCTACGTGCCTTCTTTTGACCCTTGTAGTAATCTTCAAGAATTTGGCTTTTTTGAACAAACACCTGTTAAGGTGATAGAAACATCCCTTGATGACCACAGAAGGAAAGACTTTTCGAATTGCTTTCATTGGTGCTATTTCAAAGTCAACGGTAATTTTTTCTGGTTGCCAGTCTTTGAATTGAGATTGTATTAATCTAAATACGATGGTGTAAGTTTCAAATTTTTTATCAGGAAGTAAGCAATAAATCAATGGTATTATATTTGACGTATGTCCATCAACTCCGTGAATGGTGTATAATTGTTTGAAGCCTTTAGGGCTCGAACTAAACGTACCATCGCCCAAAATGTGCATAAATCTTCCTTCTTTGATTAATGGTACAATTTTTTTACTGCAAAACAGCAAAATTTTTTTATCGTCATCCTCATATTCGGCCAGCAGGAATGTTTTGAATTTTTCAGGTATTGTGGCTTCTTTACATGATGTAAATCGTAATTTAGGTGCTCCAAGAACCCTATTCCTTTCATTATAAAGCCCAGTCTTAACGTTTTGAAAACTGGGGACCGATTGTAAAAAGTCAAGTCCTTCATCCTCAAAATGAAATACCATGTCTTCGTATTGTTTCTGAATACTCTCGAAATTATGAGAACAGTTCCTCTTCAAAGTATCCAGTTCTTTCAGAATCTTATTGGCACAAAAATCTTCTTTACAGGTGTCAATATGAATTTTAGTTTTCACCACTTCATTCCTGTTATTGAGAGAGACACTGCCTTTACAACCCAGGCGTTTGCGTAGAATTTTTTTCTATGATATCTACGACCATTATTCAATAATGATCTCCCACCCCTCTTTGTGGAAATGAAGTCTAATTCCATATTAATTCTGTTTGTTCCGTCCTCTTATTTATCTTCACTTTACTTAAACTGTAATCAGCTATTTTAAAGGTTTTGTAGATGAAATATCAGAATTAAACTAAATGCACATTCAACACAGGCAATTGACATCGATAAAGAAATAAACGAGACATTGACAGTATAACCGGCCAACAATCTAGAGAGGGTTTAATGCTATCAATATCTAAAGAGGTTCTGATATCATTTTGAAAGTCTATTTTAGTTCCGTATTAAGAATGTAAAGTACGCTTACGTAATTCATTATTTCAATAGAAATTCCTACGTCGATACTAGTAACGTGTAAGGAAAAAAACCTATTGCTTAGTAACTAGTATCGTAAAAAGTAGATTTTTTCTTCTGTCGCAATTGGTTACGAATCTCCGGTTTCGTACGCGGCCGAAGGGCATCACATTTGTATTGAAGCGTCGTTAATAATAGCGTAAGCGCCAATCGCCATAAGGTACATTTATCCGAGGAACGTCACATATTATCGCTCGTGTAGCTAAGAAAAAAATACGTTATAACTTATTAATAATTCCCATGATTGTATAAACGTAGAGTTAACCAATTTGATTTATGGGCCATTTCGTTCCTTGTCACCGTGAAAATCTATATGAAAGACGCAATAGATCTCTTATTAACGTCACCGTGACAAGGTTCGAAGTGGCCTAGAAATCAAATTGGTTGACCGTACACGCCCATACGAGCATTTTATTTTTATTTTAGCTTGAAACTTATAAATCATGTTATCTAAAGGTATTTCCAAGCAATATTAGATTCTTGCTTTTTGGTTAATTTTCGAATTCTATGTTTCAATTGTTTTCCGTTATTTTAATTTATGTTATGTTTATTTTAAAGCACAGGTGGGCATTATGATTTATTAACTACTCTAGAAAAAGGCAATTGTCATCAAGTGTTGTGTTCCTGATGATGAGTAAGGTTCCCAGAGCTCCAACCCCCCTTAAAGGCCGGCAACGTGCTTGTGACTCCTCTGGTGTTACGGGTGCCCATGGGCGACGGTAATTGCTTACCACCAGGCTATAACCATATATTTAAATAACGTTTTTGGATTTTGTCTGCTCGTTTGCCGACTATGTCATAAAAAAAAAATTGTACTAAAATATTTCATGCTAAAACAAAAATGTGGTTCACTTAACCTAACACCACCAGTCTGATTAATTGCATTGACCTGTGGTTTGTTAAATGATTTATTATTTAAACGTTGCGCTGTGCAATGGAAGTTAATTAAGAAGGGAAATTTATTATGTAAATATTGATTTTAGCGGTCATGCATGCATAATGTCCCATTAAACCATTTACGGATGACTCGCGGCCGGCCCGTCTCCGACACCTCACCGTTCCATCACCGAGCCTTCTGTTTGTCCGCCGAACGCCCACTGAAGCGACGAGTACTTGACCCGAGCCGCACAGGCTGCTCTCCACAATGGGCCATCATGTCCGAGTCCATATCTCTCTCTCTTATGCATAACTGTGTCTATAATGGCCTATGATTGCCCATTGTGTAGAGGAGCCTTTACATTAATACGACTTGCCACGTCTCCGTTCCGTGCCCGGGCACGGTCTAACCAGAGCCGACCGGCAGGTTTTGTTGATCACGTGTTTTTTTTTTCTCAATAGAACATAAAATATCGTTCGCCTCGGTGCGGACACGGACCGGTCTTCTGTGAATCATTCTATATTTAATTGTGTTTACTTAACGCTATCGCGCGAGATAAATTATGCAAGTGGTTTAGGACCACAAATGAAAATGACCACTTTTACTAATGTCCACTACACAAAATACCCGCTTCGCAAAATGTAAACCACGCAAAATGTCCTCTTCGTTGCGTACCCTTCGTACATACTTGTAATATTACCCATTTCTAGTTATTACTCATTTTGTAAAATGGCCATTTCTGTAAATGACTACATTTTTATAATGACTAGTTGCTGAAATGGCAATTATGTAAATTGCCCAGTTCTTATTGTCACCACTTCCGGAAAAGACCGGTTGCTGATTTAACCTCTTCTGGAAATGGTTATTTCGAAACCAGTGATTATTAAAATATTTTCTTAATGTGGCATAGCCACCCTTCAGTGGGTTTATGTTTGAACTTTTCTTTAATATACTACATATTATCACATATACAAGGTGTAACATGTAACACTGACAACCTGAAAACTGTGTGTTCAGAATTGAGGGTAGAATCGATTATGCTATATTTCAATGCATATTTTATTCTGTTTCCAAAAACTTTTTTCGTGCTGCGTACAGGCTATCTTTTTCGATGAAAAATCCGGAATATCGTCAACTTCTGCATGGCCGCAGTTTTTCTTCAGTTCGAGAAACTCTTTCTCGAAAATTTGTTCAACGGATCCGAAATTACGGCAAACATTTTCTTTGCATTTATTAATCGCAACCAACACATCGTTGTCAATTTTTTCCGACATACATGTATAAGGGGATGACCGAAGTATTACGGTCCGATCTGTATTGATAGTAATGGTAGAGCTGCAGTCGCTGCGATTTATGCATCTCCAACGGGATGTACCGCTTTGGTTTTGAGCACTGAAGTTGTATCTGTACTTACCAGAAAGTACAGTATCTTTTCCTTTTTGATTTAATGTAAATATAAGTTCACTGTTCATTTTGCAGTGAATAACTTATCTGACTAAATTTGGTTTCGGCAGCTTTCATGACCGTAATCATTATAATGACAACATCAAAAAGAACAGCTCAACTCAGAGTATTTTAAAATACATTTGTAAGTGGCCAGTGTCGTGAAATACTATGTGATAAACTGATAATATTCTGAAGAGGTTAGTTATTATGATACTAGATAATTCTACATTCCTTACCATTCTACGAAGTAGTTCCTGCAAAAAATGGCTTTTTCCGGAAGTGGCTCGTTCAAGAACTGGGTATTTCTTAAAGTAATCAATTGAAGAAATGGTCATTTCGGTAAGTGACCATATAAAATATGATCATTGCAACAAGGGGTCATTTTCAGAAACGGTTATTTTTCAAGATGGGTAATATGAGAAATAGGTATTGTTATCAGTGGTCATGGTGAGTACTGGACATTTTGAGTAGTGGACTAATGTAAAAGTGGTCATTTTCATTTGTGATCCTAAACCGCCGAAACGAAGTGATTATATTTATAGGCAAAAGATTTTCAATTAGGTCGTAGTTACACTTTAAGCGGCAACTAAAGATGCTGTTCACCCGAAAGTGTAAACACATGCCAAAAAAAAAATCTGCTCTTATGTTATTATACCTAATTATTTAATTATACCGGATTCTCTGACTTCAGAGGTTATTAAAGTTACTCTTGCACCATATTCAAAATATTTTCAATTCATACAAGTAAATAAATAATAAATTTGTAAAAAAAAAAATACATACTTAATTCAAATTGCTTTGTCGAAATAATGTTATGATATACATTACATTATTTCGACAAAGTCACTGCTTGGTGCCCCATGACGGCCG
Organism: Grapholita molesta; assembly: GCA_022674325.2. Lineage (NCBI taxonomy): Eukaryota > Metazoa > Arthropoda > Insecta > Lepidoptera > Tortricidae > Grapholita > Grapholita molesta. Next base: position 4,123,881 of record CP053127.2, read on the forward strand.
TCTAGACGAGCCATCTAGGTAGAGCAAAGATTTTTGATCATAACAAATGTTTATAACCACAAAGTATTACACAACCGAGGCACCATTACCCAAACAATCACTCCAGTATTTCACTGTCACAATAAAGAGCTGCGGCAAGTTCTCTCCCAAACAGAAGACGCTGGGATCTAAAGATTTCATTAATCTCGCAGCCTGGCTAACGATCTATAAAACAGCTCATTGGGGACCTTATAACCTAGAAATCCAGCGGTTGTGGACTGGGGGCTATTAGAGTAGATGGAGCTTGCTTTTATAGTAAACGTTACATTATTACAGGGTTGGGCAGATTAAGTGTCCTAACCTTATATCGTATATTTTTTCTTAAGTAATCCTACTTTTTTACCGTATATATATGTTTTTAAAAAGGCAATATATTCGGCTTTATGATCGCTAGACTTCAACTGGACTTTTTTTTATTTTCTATTGTTTTCAACAATGGACGCGAAACGTGAGCTCGTTGTCGATTTGTTCGTGAAACATTTTCGCCCTTGCGAGATATTAAGAAAGCTGAAACATTTAAATTTCAATGCAAGGTTCATATCGCGCACCATCAAGCGATTCAGGAAAACAGGGTCTTCCCGAATCAGGCCCTAACCTGGACGCAAACCATCTGTCCGTATCAAAAAAGTGGTCAAAAATGTTCGTGAGCGTATTAGGCGAAATCCGGCTCAGAGTGCAGGTAAACTCGCGAAAGATATGTAAATATCCCGACGATCCATGAGTCGTATATTGCGACATGATCTTAGATTATAAGCCTACAAAAACAAAAAATACGGATTAACGGACACCCAGAAAAGCTAGAGTCACAAAATGCAAGGAGCTACTAGCATGGCACGAGGGTGATGACATTATTTTTCGGATGAAAAACGTTTCTATTGCAAGATAGCCACAATCAACAAAGTGATCGTGTGTATGGCGTATCATTGAGGGACATACCAGTGGACAAATTAGCTGTGCAGCGATTTCAAAGTGCGTCGGCTGTCATGGTTTGGGGTGCAATATCGCCTGGAGGCAAATTACCACTGCTGTTCATCGATCGAGGAGTCAATATCAACCAAGATTACTATATTCAGAACGTATTGCAGGGTCATTTATTAGAAAATGCCCGAAAGTTATATGGGAGTGATTACTTTTGTTTTCAGCAAGACAGTGCCCCATCTCACAAAGCCAAACGCACTCAAGACTGGTGTCGAATGAATTTGACGGACTTTATACCTTGGCAAGAATGGCCTTCTTCGTCACCAGACTTGAATCCGTTGGATTTTTCAATATGGGGATTTATGCTAAGTAATATAGGGAGAACACACGACATGAATTTAAATTCATTCAAGCATCGGTTAGTGAAGATATGGAACGATATTTCAGATGAGGTAGTGCGTGCCGCGTGTAACTCCTTCTATGGGAGAATGCGAAAAGTAATTAAAGCCAATGGAGAGAAATTTGAACTAATGAATTATTTTAGTAATTTACAGTTACTGTTTTATATATTTACTAAAAAATATTTGAAATCTATGGAGTTGTTGTCATTTTATGAAAATTTTAAAGTAGGACACTTAATCTGCCCAACCCTGTACATGTTTGTATGTTTTTTTTATATTAGTCGTCCTTTTAGGTACATCATTTAATTTGATGTTATGCTTTGGTAGATTATTTCATCATCATCACATCAGCTGAAAGACGTTTACGGCGTGTGACCCACAGAGCCACCCGCATCCATTGGATTCCCGTGATCTTTATCGTGTCGTCATCCGTTGGGGCGTGGGCAGACTCCCCACAAGATTACTTTAATACAAATTAATAAATATTTCGGAACAATCTTACACAAATCGACCTAGTCCTACGGTAAGCTTAGTAAGGCTTGTGTTGTAGGTACTAGACGACGAATAGATAGATAGATACATATAAATACCAGTGGCGGTCGGTCAATTTTTTTCTTGGCAAGATGGAGTCAATAAAGCTTTGCCTTTTCTTCGTGAGTCTGAGGAAAACTGTTGCACTGCGAAAAAATTAGTTAAGCCGGTGTGAATCGGCTTGTTTGGTCGCGCCGCCCCTAATAAATACTTAAATACATAGCAAACACCCATGACTCAGGAACAGATATCTGTATCATCACACAAATAAATGCCCTGACTGGTATTTGAACCCAGGACCATCGACTTCATAGGCAGGATCACTACCCACTGGGCCAGACCGGTCGTCCGGTTAATGCAACATACTTATAACGTTATAGAATACATCATTTGTAACCGGTGTACGGTAAAAAAAAAAAACATTTTCGTGGTTCTCGATTTAATTATTCCCGCTCTAGATAACGTAAACGACACATTATTTCATCGAATTCAAAATATATTTATATTACATGATTTAGTATTATATCAGTTCGCAAGGAAAAACTAAATTGGGTTTATTAAAAAAATGGAGTTGCACATCTAGTGTTTTACTAACTCGTAAATTTCTATCGGTCAATGGTAGGTTGTATGACAATAGAGTTCGCTTTTATTCAACAGCTTCAAATTCCGAAGGAATTTTGCAATCAAAGAAGATAAATCGACATAATATGGTCAAGTCAGTTTTACAGCCCATATAAAACTTCAAATTTGGCAGTCCGTTTTGGTGTCACAATACTCGTATTTGTCCAGGTAAAAGACCCAAACTTTTCTCATACTGATACAACTATGAGTGATAAGAAACAAGTATTCTATGTTTTATGTTTACGTGTCTCTCTTAACCAGTTTTAACTGCTTGTAGTTGGAAAGTTTCAAGTTTGGTAGTAAGCTCATCTATATAAGTGCAAGGTGAAGTGGTCGCTGCAGTTTAGCGTTCAGCGGGGCGAGCGGCGTCCATATTAAACAAATGTAAATGTAGGGGAACGGCCACAGTGCACACGATACGACGAGATTGTCTCAGTCACTCTCATGATGCCTGAATTGGAGTATAAGAGAAAGATGCTCGAAATATACTAAGTTCTATGAGCTCCAAGGATTGAGGAATGACGAGCTATGACGTCGACTGTTTTTTATCTAAGGGTCTATATTTCGTTTGGTATGTTAGAGTGGACGTTTGCCTGGAGAGAGTCCAGGAATTTTCCGCACCAGACTAAACTTTTGCAAATGGATTTTTTTTTATTCAAGACTGACCAGCGTTTGACCTCAGTCATAGCACGCTGGTTCATTCACGTTCAACAGTCTATTCACTCTTGAAAATACCCAAATGCCTTATCTTCCGGGAATATAGGCGAAGGAAGCGTAAACTCAACTTCCTTTGAGATTGGTTGAGGTCAAACGTTAAAAAGTTATCTAAATTACAATATTTAGTAACGTAAGGTAGATGATAAAATAATCAATACCTTTAAAAAGACAATTTTACAACGAAAATCTAATATCATTTCAAAGAAATAATAATGAAACTAAGTTTAAATTATTTAAAGGTCTGTAACTCTATGATTTAAAAACACAGATAAATTAACTATTCCATACGCAATCCCATCATACCGATATCATGCCCGATGCAATTATTGAGCTACTTCTAAAAATAAACTATATGCGATATTCGCTGAAATCCGGAATTTCCGATCTAATTCTTGCAGGTGAAAATTGCATCGAATATTAAACCCCAGCGTGAAGTAAAGCGAGCAATTTTGGATCCGAGCTCGCGCGGGAAATAGATTCCGCGCTGGACCTGCTCCAACCCGCCGGTTTATTGCTGCGTAAATCCTTATCTGGAGCCAATAGCTTACTGTGCCATGTCTGACCACAATCAGTAGGATCTAAAGAGTCATTAACAGCAAGCGTAATGGATTCGCAATAATTATATCCAGAATATAATGTGAGGAAGAATATAGAACGAATAGAATATAAAACGGTGCCTAAAAAAACCGTTAAAATAAACAAGATCACATATACTTGATTAATTTCAACGGGTTCCGCGGTGTACGGGTGGCCGAATTGGTTAAGGCGTCAGCCGCGATAGCTGGAGATGCGCGTTCGAATCCCATCTCGAACACCGGAGGTCCCCGTCGTTTTTTCTTAAGTACCTATATGTTATCTAGTTCAACGTTTAATTTATGTAGTAGTATTACTACTTAAAAAATCAAAAAGCAAATCAAAAAATATTCCATAAAAAATAATTTGATTTGAGAATATAGAAGTTGTATATCGCCGAATTATTTAGTGTGATTACCTTCAGTGAAGAACAGTAACTTTACTTATAGTAGCATTTATTTGAATATCATAAGTGTACATATTTCAGTATCATTAGGTACAATGGTTCTTTTTATGCTATTTGCACAATGTAAGTACCATACAGATATGGATCTGTATGGGTAATATTTGGGTAAAAACGGGACCCTTTTACTAATACTTTACTGTCCGCCTGTCTATCATCAAGCTCAATTGTGATAGACTTATAGTTGAAATTTTCACATGATGTAAGTATGTCGCCACTCTGACAACAAATACTAAAAACATAATGTTTATGAAACTAATATTTACGAGGCGGCTTAAGACCGGGATGCGTAAAAGTACTGGAGAGAGGACTTTTCTCAGTACCAAAGTCTTGGCTTGTATTAATAAATAATAAAATATTTATTCATAACAAACGTCAATGTTTGTCGTTTCGTGCTGAATTTTATAATATACAAGTACGACGCGCATTGTTATATTTCGGTTCCAATCCAGAAGGGATAGCATGGTTGCCATTTTATCGTCCATCGCGCTATCCGTCACTTTCGCACTCACATACTTGTGGGTGACAGATACTGTGACAAGTGATAAAAACCCGACCATATTAGCAGCACTCATACATTCCGACTTTTTAACTAGCATTCCTACGGTTCCGAAGTTTATCTTCATTGCCACCCGCCATCTTGCCTTAGAACGTAGATGCGCTACCACTGCTATAATAAGAGATTACCATTAGGTAATCTTTTATTCTAAATTCACCACAAATATTTAATTCCGTCAAATATTTGTAATAGCACTAAGACCCGGGTATTTCCTTAAACTACGTCCTACGATGAGAGGTAGGGCACAGCGATGACCATCACGCTTGAATCTGGGGCAGCCCAACTGGGGAAGTACCTCCTCCTTACAGAAGACCACAGCCATAATAGCACTGCTACCTTTCAGGTATGTATTGCTGTGTTCCTGATGGTGAGTAAGTTTCCCAGAGCTCCAACCCCCCTTAAAGGCCGGCAACGCGCTTATGACTCATCTGGTGTCCATGGGCGACGGTAATTGCTTACCACCAGGCAATCCGTCTGCTCGTTTGCCGCCTATGTCATAAAAAAAAAAGCATTTAAACATGGTAAATTGTTGTAATTGTTGAGAATCGGAAATACTCGTACAAGGCAACATTTAATGTAACGTTGAAAACTTTGGTCCAAGTTAAATTGCAATTTCCATCAACGAAAGAACTTACTGTACCTACACCGACTGTGAATGGGTGTGTAATTAACTTCCAAATTAAAAACCACAACTAACGCGGCACTCGACGTTTCCTTGTTAAACTGCTATGCACATTAGAAGCTAAATTAATTCTCATTTTAATACACATCCTGATACCTAGTGTATTTGTGTAACTGGTTTTAAAATACAACGGGCCAAAGGCAAGTTTCATAATAAGAACACTGGAGTGTTATAATTCCTAACTACTTATATACAGTCGCATACATTGACAATCTATCTGGACTTGAGTCTTAAATCGATGGTAATATTCGATAACCAGGTATAAAAACAATCTGGTTATAACAACAAACCAAAACTTAAAACGTCTGCGTTGGGATATACAACAAGTTACTGGATAAATGAAAGAAATATTTCAAAAAACATACATTCACTCAAACAGCATTTTACATATAAAATGTCTTTTCCGTACACGGAACAATGGTGTTCCGGACATTTGGGAGGCATACGCGGAGCCAGATCGAGCCAACGCGCAGAGCCCTTTCGACAATTTAATGAAATGTAAGGGGTACACTAAGCGGATGTTGCCCCTGTCCGTATCATGGGACGCGTACAGAGACAACACCCGCCATGGTGTAAGGACTATTGAGTTTTAATGGAATCTAGAATTAAAATTAAAATTAAATTAAATTACATATAAATATTATTATAGTCTATTGGAATAATATAATGACGACAACAACAACCACTTCGGTCTGTCTAAATCCTTATAATATCAAAGTTATTAAGTTTAAAGTGTGTTTATTGTATTAATTTGAAAGTAAATTAGAATCTAAGAAACAAGTATAAAAGCAATGAATACAGAAATGTTTTTTTTAATACATATAGAAAAAGAAATTCACATTGAATAAAATTAGTAAATCAGATAATAAATTGAATTCGATTCAAATATATAAATACCAAAATACTTTAAACATATTAAAGCTGCAGCATGTTCTTTAATGTCCTAAGCTAAACAAATTCATAAATAAAACACACATCCAATGCATTTATGAAAGAAATAAGAAATTTACTGAGCTTTATTCAAATTTTCTCTTTCAGCAAACGCTTTCAAGGCGAAAATGCCTATAAAAACATGCGGCCCTCGCAGCCGACCGAGTGGTCTTCACGTAAGCGTTTGTAAGCAAAGAGCCACTTAATTTACGGCCATAATGGTTGAGAGTACGCGTTTCTTCAAAGAAAACTTTATAAGATCCTCAACCAAATGGTTTGACATCAGGGGAAGGAGAGAGAGGTATATCGAGACGTTTTGCTCAGTAAAACTAACACTTACTTGGTATTTTAAATAAACGAAATCTCAGAAAATGAAAGTAATATAAGATTTTAATTTCAATTGATCTAGGAAATAGACGAGTGGACAGGAGCGTCCCTAAGAGCTGTGAAACAAACTTCAATCGCAAACCCACCTGCCAAGCGTAGTGGTTATGGCCCCCATGCGTGCAGCGGCAAATAATTGTTGAACATGAACACACACTTCGTACAGGAAATAAATTGACCTTTTCTACGAGGATAGTATGATTAAACCAACCGTATAAAACACAAACAAACATTTTTTTTGTCGAAAAACGCAGCAACAATATACAGTTTATTAAAGTGCCACTTTCCATAAATGCTGTTTAATTGAACGCGTAGTTCTCTGAAAGCTTTTTGGGTAAAAAAATGTAAAAAAAACATGAAACGTGAAGTTCTTTGCTAGGGCGGTTTGCACGCGGCGCTCTGCAGTGGCAGTTAATTTAGCGTTGCTTAATAGCTACCGTACAGCATGTAGAAATATATCGAGGTAGAAGAAAAGAGTTCTGTAACTCGAATATTGCTCGACATGTTCCGCTCGTAAAGATGAGCATAATCATAAGACGTTCGTGTTTGATGACCGACCTTTAATGAAATACCTTGATTAATGTGTTTTATTAACAGTTGATTATTTAACAATGCGTCTTTTTTTTTTAAAGTGCACGACGCATGTTAATCGCAATTCGGATCGGACTGATGTTTGCATTGACGGCCAGCGATGGGGTAGTAAGTAGAGGCTTATTTTTGCCACACGAAATAATTTACTCTAAAAAGGAAACTTGGATTATAAATTATAAATAAAACCAAACAGCTTTGTTGAGCAACGAATAAATATATATATAATCAAAAATAAAGGAATTGACATACAAAGCAAAGATAACAATTATATTAAAAATCTAAACAATAAAATATAAATATTTAATAAACTATATACAACCTCAACACCCTCTATCTCGATAATATAGCTCTGTGGTACAGCCCCTCTAGAGTTAAAGTCGGTGCTAACAGAGTTAAGAGCATCGTTGAATATGAAGAGATTTCAAATTCGGTGTAATTTACTATTCGTTTGATAAGTGAAATCTTTTCAATGAAGTATTTAGCTGTTTTGCACTCAAAATTAGGTAACTAGGAACCAATTCAATTATTTTATAATATACTATGATTTTTTTTAGTTTACTATATAAAATACGCGCATGCATGTTCTGCTTGCCTAAATCGTTCAGAAATTGCATTTTCTTGAGAAATTTCGACGGGCGGGTGGTCAGGGCGTCAGCCGCAACAGCTGAAGGTGCGGTTCCTTAAGTACCTACATATTAGCGTCGGAAGATACTCTGTTATCCAGCTGCAACAGAAGTGATCCGCCGCTAACCTTAAGGCTTGGCGCCAGCTGGATCGTGAGACGAGGTCGGATTCTGACAGCGTCGCTGGTATTGAACGTCCTGAGGATGATGCCAGAAGAAAATGCATAGGTTTTAATGATTCTTGGGTTTGAGGATCGAGGACAACATGCGTCAACGGCCGAGAGTTGACAATCCTTGGTCAACCCGGCTTCCGCTAGCAGTGTGCGTAGAACCTCGTCTGTAGGGGCACGTTCAGTCAGCGTTACCTTCAGCGTAGACTTCACACTCTTTACGAGCCTCTCACAGGAACCTCCCATTAATGGCGCGGCTGGAGGGTGAAGCGCCAGTTGATCTGCTTCATTGCTGTAAACTGGGATGTAATGTATAAGCGCCGCAATTCTCTACCAGCGCCTACGAACGCTGTTTCATTGTCAGACCATAGCTCTGTTGGCGTGCCTCTGCCGCATCTGCGTGCGTAAAGCGACCGAGCCTCATAATCGCGAAGTCAGTGGAGAGGCTGTCAAGAACTTCTAAGTGTACAGCTCGATCTACGAGGCAGGTTTACAGGGCAACGTATCTTTTCTCTCGTATTCGACCAATCGAAATTTGATCGGGGCCGAAATAATCAAGCCCAGTAAATGTAAATGGTCACTTGTGACTGGTGGGAAATCATCCTAAACAAGTGTTTAGGATGATTTTGGTTTATTCGGCGGCTGATAACACAATAAACATCAAAAACCAGTTGTGTATGAAAGGAAAAGTGGCCTGCAGTTGAAGTGGATCACTTGAAAAATTCATAACGCTGTTGCCTGTAAAATTACTTTTTCGGAAGTCTGGGAAGGAAGGTCTACATAAGTTGTAAGATCATAATTTGTTAGACTGCTCATAAAATATTTTGTGCCCAAATAACCTTCTTAAGTGCATCTTTGCCTTTCCTAACTTGAAATTTGGTAACACCATTTCTAACTTCATGAAATGATTATTTAAAAAGTGTAATAACGTCATCCCCGCTGCACTTCATATCATAGATGACATGCGATAAGTCGTAATAGATTCATTAGGGTTCTCTTGCCAAAAAAATCTTTGGGCGTCGCGGTCCTGTCCAGGAATCTTTATTTGAGGAAACATATTACGTATATCTCCAGTTAGTGAATTAGAACTCATACCATTTTCAGTGACTAAGTGCACATCGTCCCTGGCCTGACGGCCTGGCCCGGCATGCGGCACAGTGATCGACGCAGTTTTCGAGCTTGGACAGACGGGCGGCCTCTTAACGAACGACATAGTCTACCCATTTAGCTCGCAAGAGTAAGAAAATCTTAGAAATAAGATCTTAAAATAATTCAGGCGAAGCTAAATATTCCATGTGTTCCAGTAAACGAATGTTTTCCACAATTGTGAACCCGACTGGCGAAATAAATGTTTACCTTCAGCATTCACACGCGGCAACGCGCGCACCGCGGCCACCAAGCGTGTGCAGAGCAGGACACTAGGCTCGCGCGCGGATACCGGAAGCGCCGCCATCACCACCGCCTCGAGCGCCGCGCCCGTCAGCGCCGAGTTCAATTTTGATAGATTATTTGCGGATGTGTATGAACCTTGTGTACTTTCGAACGCTTTCTTCAAACTGAGCCTATCTAAATGTGATTTTCCGTCAAAACGAGGTATCGAATCACGATATATTACGTGGACAACGCCTGTATTAACACTATCGATTAAAACACCGAGACTCTTGACTAAATAGTTGCAAAACATCCGAGTTTTCTGAAGGCCAGGGAGTCATTGTGGGTCCTTGGTTACGGCGCACGGTCGCTGTCCACGCAAGGGACCCGGCACGGACACGACAGATTTTATCTTCTGTATGCCTGAAAACATTATTAATAGTTGGCGTTGGTAGCGAATGGTTAAATGCAGCTTCGGACAGACGTTTAGCGGTGAGGAGACGCACGTGCTGCGCCTCTGCCGCTAGTTTTATTGCCAATACTGTGGCTGAAGCACGGGTCGACGTACTCACGTGGCTGAATTGAGGAGTGAAGGCGACAAGAAGGGCTGCGGTCGACGAGTCTGCCTCACTCTCCGTAACGCTCTTACCTTTTTTACCGTCCGTACCCCTTGATTTCAGTGATCGCGTCACGACAAATATTTTATTTTATAATCAATGAAAAATTACACTGATTGATGACCACACCATTCAATAAATTCCACGTGGGACCACAAATATTCATGATGGGAAGATAAATCATAGGCACATAATAAACATCAAAAATCAGGAAAAAACCAGCGAATTACATTTGGAACAATATTTAAACAAATAATATAAAAAGAGAGGTGCGTCATGACAAATAGGTATGAAAATAATTTATTGCGTACTATAATTCAAATCCAAATATTTATTATTCAGATAACTGAGATCCAATTTTGATAGTAATATTACATTTATAAACTTAAAACTAGTTATGGTTAGTATTATACAATTATAATATTAACTATGCTAAAATTATTATTGTAAATTAAAAGCACCTAATAGGCACCGGTAATACAGGCGAGTGTGCCACATAACAATGCAGCACCGGCGAGTACCACTGTTGGGCTAGCATGCATATTATTCTCGAAGCTTTTTCAACATCAAGTTTACCAAATTAGACGTCTTTTGAACATGCCGCACGAATTTTGTAAAAAGATTCCCAAGTTCTAGCCCAAAACTTCGGCCCAAAAGTTGGTTTCAAAGTTAATTAACTGTTACCGACAGCCTTAGAGGACAAGTCTGCTCTTGTCATAAAACCGGAAGCGTTGCTTACTAATTTATTTAATTCACGCCGCCATGGAGCCGCAATAAAAGTGTCATTATCATCATCAGCTGAAAGATGTCCAGTGCTAGACATAAGCTTCCTGTGATGTTTTCCATTTCCGTTTTTGTGTCGCCCGAATCCAACGATTTTCCGTCCAGACCCTGGCCATATCGTCGGTCCAGCTTATTAGGGGCCTTACAAGGTCTTCCAATACGTAGTCGCCACCCAGAACAGCAAGTAATCAGAAAGGTTCTTGAATAGCGACCAAGTCGCTGGAATTATTAATTCATGTATGTATTAATAAATTAAACATAAAGACCGTTTGAGTAATGTGTAGTCAATGTAGTCATTTACTGAAGTAACTTTAGATTGTTGTTTCTTTACGAGTGATCTTAAGATTTTTTTGTGTTTTTGCAAAATATTTTTTTAATGCGGTCTAAATAATAACTAGCAGTTGTGTTTGATGCCGACTCTGAAATTAGAAACACAGGAATAGAATGGATGGAAACAGCCAAAACTGAAACTTATTTATTAATGCGTAAACCATTTACGGATTTATGTCCGAAACAAATAATTTCAATTTCAATTTTCAATTAAACATAGCTCCAGGATAGACTGCTCTCAATGCATTGACTTTTGCAATTAACTGGTGTTTAATATCATAAAATAATCGCTTATAGCATTATTGGTTCTTATTGGCCATAGACATAGACTGATCACCGGGAGAATATGTGAAGACACAGTGCATTAAAGTCAATATTCAAATGGATGACATATCAATAAATAAATAAAAACTTTATTTCTTATAGACATTAGGATATTTTTGATTCGTTATCTAAAATCTATGAAAAGTTTTTTTTTTCTTTTAAATATGTTATTGTTTGCCTTTTATGAGATTTTTTTTTTTATAATTAAGTTTAAATTAAGTCCTCCAAATGGGCCCAGTTTTAATTGAACCCGCCGCGTCTTTTATTTCGTCCTCCCATCTATTTAGAGGTCTACCGTGCTTTCTTTTGCCAACAGAACCCCTCCCTGTCAGAGTTTTTGTGCATCTCTGGTCTTTAAGGTGTGCTACGTATCCATCCCACATCCATTTAAGTGTAAGAGCTTTTGCCAATCCGTTCATCACACAAATATATACCGTTACTGGGATTTGAACCCATGACCCACGACCATCGGCTTTATAGGCACACATACCCACTAGACCAGACCTTTTTATTTTACCTGATCTAATTCCTTTCATACAGTTATTTAGATCGGTCATCTCAAAGTGTCGACTAAGAGAATTCCTTTCATCAATCAAGTATGTACGCTAAGCGCACATCAATCACATCCGTGTAAGGACCGATTTATATGTTTATTCCCAAAATGTTTTTTTTTTCTTATAGAGCACCCTGAACGTTATGTGTTGACATGGTATGATAAATGATTTGCCTACGCATGGAACCGATTTATTTGGTATTAAATATAATTCCGTGAGGTTTAGCGGAACTTTTGAAGATGATTTTTCTAGGCAATAATGTCCCTTTGAAATAGATAAGAACATTTGTCTTGTCACAAATGATAGTAAGAATCTGTCAAATGTGGTACACAATATTACTACCATTTACTGACGTTCACGCTACATACATAGCATATCACCAGCAAAGCGTACCAGACTTGGGTTCATCTTACTCTCAGTGAATGCAACACGTAAATATGCTGCACTCATACGGAGCATCGCAGAATCCAATAATGTTGGCTGGAGTCCTTACAAGAAAAAATATACATACTTATTTTGAAACACATTCAAAAGGATTCCTCAGAAGTATAAGAAACTTAAAAAGTATACCTATTAGTAACTTTTTCCATACTTGAAGCCATGGTTTTCCAGAACCGTGGAAAACGTACGCAGAGACTAGACTTAGACGCTCTACTCTTACCATGAGTTGTGACATTGAGGTTTTAGATAACGAGTATCGAGTTAACTATCTGTGCATCTCGCTTGTACTATTTTAGTGCGAACGAGATGCACAGATAGTAAACTCGATACTAGGGCTTGCGGTCGTGTCCGTGATTCGTGAACCCGTAGCCGTGCGCCCGGTTTCGTGAATCACGGCAACGGTTTTCTGGTCCGTTCCGCACATGACATTCGGTTACGTGAAATTAGGGTACGTGAATCCGTGTAGATCCGTGTAGGCGTGATCACGCCTTCACGTATCTTAAGAATAAAACTTTGTCCTTATTTATTATATTCCCGGGCGTGGCAAAATTACGAAACGTGCGATAAGTATCCAACGGAATCGAGCCCGAAGCTTCACACACGGACGCATGTACGGGCTACGTGACACGGCGTGTCACGTGAATCCGGATGCGAACGTAGGTACGTGACACGTACCTGGCCGTGTTCGTGAAATTCGTGATCTTAGTACCGGCGGTGTTAAGAACACGTAGCTACGGGTCGGCGTACATCACGGATACCAGGAGCCCTACTCGATACTCGTTATCGAAAACCTCAAAGTCACAACTCATGGTAAGGGTACTCATCGATAATTTTCCAAAATTGAAGGAGTATACACATAGCTGATGGAGCGATAGATGCGGCTCCCGCCAATAGCTCAAGTGAGAAAGAGGATAAGGAATTGTCACTGGGCTTTATACATACGTAAATAAAACCAATTCCACAACGACCACGAGAACGTTACTTTTTTTATCATTAATGACTGGTGGTATAACCCTGCTACTGTATAAAACCACAAAGTTTCTTCGGTGTATCATTAAATATATAACAGTGAATTTGCATACAATACACGTTAATGTTGATCGGCTAATATCTGTCAGAGCACGATACTATTACGAGCTGAAATTGGCACAAAATCAAACAAGACCCTAGTTTGCGGGGTCATTTTAAAAGCATATTCACTGTAATGTATGGCTAGCTCGTGTGTGCAGTTTTAGTGCCAAATAGGGTATGTTTTCGTATCTGCTTGTACATAAATTGGGTTACATGTTTCATCGGCTTTGTCGTGGCTTCCGACCTTTTTACTGATCACACTCTGACTGTACAGGCCTAGGAGGATATAACCAATGTGGAGTAGCCATTAACAGGCGTTCCCCTCTGCCAAAATTACTCGGCCGCCGGTCATAATTCATGAACTTGTGTGAATATAGTTTATGCTAGTGTTTGATAATTTTGTCGTGTGCGTGTGTAGCGACGCACGTAAAAAATGCATTAGTGTTAACATTAATTAGTGCGTGTATCGGCTCCATATTGGTTACATCCTCCTAGGTACAGGCTGACTGACATGTTTTGGAATGACCGACACTAAATTTTAACTGACAGGAAAAACAGTGAAGAGAGAGAAACTGAATCGACAGTCGACGACAGTAACCAGACCGAGACGGTTCGTTAAAAAAAAAATTGTTCGAATTGATAACCTCCTCCTTTTTTTGAAGTGTCGGTTAAAAAGACTGACTACGTTACAAGAACCAGACGAAGACGGCTCAAGCTTGTAGCAGCATGATATTGAACTAAACAGCGTATAGAGAACTTAGTTTTTAAAATTTAGTGCGGTTGCTTTCTAACGTGTCCAACTTGGATACGATACAAAAAGCCATCCATCTTTGCTTACAACATACATCCATTTACCACAGGCAGGGAGCACGCAGTTCCCTCTAATGAAACCCATGCTTAGGTCCGTTTCACTTTAACACCTTGACGCGAGTAGAAAACAGACTTAAGGACCATATGGGAGGCTTATGGGAGGCAGGTATGGGTACGAGTTATGGTGTAAGTCACAGGCTATCGAGTATCGACCTTAGGTTTATCTTCTTCTTTTCGTATTCTATAAGTAGGTAATGATTGAGTGATGTGATACTAATGCGAGGTTTATAACATAGGTTTTATTACTAATAAGTAAATTGGAATACTATAAGATATTATGTTTAATCATATAAGTGAATAGTAATATTTTTTGAGTAATACTGATTGAACTAAGAATATTTTTTTTTCGTATGTGAGTGTCATCTATCAATACTTTAAACCTAATATATGTTAAAACTCGTAATTTTAAAATGGTCTAATAATATTATTGAACGCCTCGCCCCACGTTGGGCGCAATCAAAAAGAAAATACTGGTATTATCGGAGGATTGATTGTATAACAATCCAATTCATGCATCGTAACAAAGCATTGCTGTAGTGTACTTGCTGACAGTCTTCGTCTGGTTCTTGATGTCGCAATATGATAAACCGTCTTTTCAGAATTCTTTTCGATTTATGTTTTATTTTCTGTTATCAATGCTTGTCCTGTCAGTTTTGCATTTATAGTCGGTCACTCAAAAACATATCAATCAACCAGTACAGACAGCGTTTATCAGTAAAGAGGTCGAAAGCCCTGATACTTTCGTAAAAAAAAAATCTTGTCAAAACACTTCGCCTGTATCCCAACACTTACATATCATTGGGGCTTAAGGCATTTCTCTCGGCTCGCACTAACGAGTCTACTTAATTATACAAATGAATTACCAGAGGTCCTTCATGTTTTGACCGTATAACCTCAATAAGTAAGCGGGGAGGAGTAAGGACGAAACCAGAAGGTCGAGTGTAAAATGAGTTCCTCGAGAGAGGATTTACACTGGTTTCCAATGACTCGCTCACTAAACCTTACCAGACCCGCTTGTCTTAATTAGCTATGCGCTCTCTTATTACAGAGGTAATGCCTAGATTTAATATATTTTGCTGAAATTTGGCTCATAAAATCATTTGATATTATGAGTCGTTTTCAGATATATTAGAAGCGATATTATCAAATTACAACCGAACCAAGATATATTACATAAAACAATTAAAACTTAAAAATTGTTAATAATGGTTTATATATATTTTATAAGTAATGCTATTTTTATAAAATTCAATTTTACAGAAGGCAAGAGCAGAAATATAGTACATTTCGATGCTAGTGCGGAAAGTATGGCATTACTTCACGAGACCCGAGATATTTTGCCACGAGCCGAAACAGCTACGAAAAGTACCCATTTTTGAGCACCTGTATTAAAACAATCATTTCCGCCGGTCATAATTCCGGTAATGTATAAAAATAACATTCTTTCTTTTCAATTGTGTCTGCTGCATCCACGGGAATGCTGGCATTTGTTTCATAATTCATATAAAACTCCTCAGGCCGACAATAACCCTATTCTCGCCAAGAATGTTTACATAGCCATCTCTGAGGCAATAATAGAGATATTATTGCAACCCTCAAGTTCTCTTAATATCTACACAACGACACGTTCATTCAAAGAAATGACAATATTAGTATAACAGTGATGCTTATATTACGGATTTTTGGCATTTAAGGTATAAAATTAATTATTCTTTTGCATTTTATAGAGACGTCTGACATTGATGACTGAAAATATTCTCTAAAAAATCACATGCAAATGTATGTGACTGAATCACCTCCTAGAAAAGTGAAGCTTAAGGTATTTGTGTGTTTATCTTAAATATTTGACGACCGGTCTGGCCTAGTGGGTAGTGACCCTGCCTATGAAGCCGAAGGTCCTGTGTTCGATTCCCAGTCAGAGCATTTATTTGTGTGATGAGCACAGATATTTGTTCCTGAGTCATGGGTGTTTCCTATGTATTTAAGTATTTAGATGTATCTATCTATTATATATATCGTCGTCTAGTACCTACAACACAAGCCTTACTGAGCTTACCGTAGGACTAGGTCGATTTGTGTAAGATTGTCCCGAAATATTTATTTATTTATTATTATTTATTTTTACAGCTTTTTAAACACTACACACTAAGTACAATTTATTTGGTAAACAGTACATAAAAAGTTTAATTTCTGTGTACCTAGTATATCTGTTAACCGACTTTAAAAAAGGAAGTTCTCAATTCAGTATCCGAGTGGCTCGTCGCAAAGTTACCACACAGAGACATTTTTACTGATATACCTACAAAAGCGATATTTGAGTACTTTGGGTTTAAATAAAACTGATATGACAATGTGAATGCAATCCAAAGTCTATATTTCGTTGTTCAATGTGTTGTTTCGCTGTGATATAACGAAAAATCATTCCAAATTTGAAAAATATTCTCTACTTTTATATGACGAATTATACATTATGTGCGGGCATTTTCATGACTCATACATCGAATATTCCCGGAGAGGAAGTGGATTCAGCTCTGCAGCGTACTCGTATAAAGCAAATCGAGCGAGAAATCAAGGAGAAAGAGGAAGACAAAGCGACCGCACCAATGACAAAGTTTTATTGGAAAATATCCTGTTTTCCTTATACAGTAGCCATCAGATATATCGGAGCTGTGGAGGTTGTCACAAATATCTGAACATGCACTTTATCGCCTTAATAATAGAGGCATGGTTTAGATATTTGTGGCCACCTCCACAGCTCTGATATATCTGATAGTGACTGTTCATACCTATATGTTACGTGTCTTATATACCAAACTAGCAGTTACCTCGATCAACGCATCTGTCTCGCAGTTCAGCGGGGTAACGCAGCCAGCGTCTTCGGCACCATGCCGAAGGGACCTTTTTTAGATTTAGTATAGTTAGTTTTTAGTCCTATTTTTGTATTATTTTATTATTTGAGTTCATGTTTATATACTGTATTTTTTATACTTATGACAATAAAATAATATTATTAGAATTCCAAACTGTTTATATTACTTTTTATTATAAATATTTATACAGTGTGTATCTATACGAGAAGCAAAGTATTTCACCCGTTAATGGCCATGTCGAATTTAATACTATTTCGAACTATAATGTTAATGTTTGATTATCTTTTGATTTATCATTTTATTTATAATTGAGAAGTTGTACTTTTTCTAAGTCGGTTTGCAGTTTCTATTCCTGTGAAATATTATGTTATTATCATAACAAAAAGACACAACTCCATGAAATTGTAACCAGATAATTATTAAGGCATTTCATTAAGTGTAAATTATCATTAAAAGTAGATAATTTAGCAGAAGTACCAGCGAAATTATGTTAAACTTATCGTAATAGCAGTACCTAGCATTACTACGTTATCAATATCTTAAATGTCACGTCAATGTCAATTTATTATTCCATAATAACATTAACAAACAAGGTTGGCTTACCATTTTAATCGACAAACTTTCTTGAACTGACGTTTCGTTTTGATGTTAAACCTTGACTTGTCAGATCTTAAGACTGTAAATAATGAATACAGGATGCTTCACAATTAAAGTAGATTTATCATTATCTGAAGGAAATAAATTATAAGAGCTTGTATTTCAATAATATATCTATCAAAACCTTATTTCTCACTTACCCTTTTATGGGTTTTAAATGTTTTCGTTTAATCCTTTCTTATAGATATTTTGGCGACCGGTCTGGTCTAGTGGGTAGTGACCCTGCCTATGAAGCGGATGGTCCTGGGTTCGATTCCCAGTCGGGGCATTTATTTGTGTGATGAGCACAAATATTTATTCCTGAGTTATGGGTGTTTTCTATGTATTTAAGAATTTATATGTATCTATCTATTATATATATTGTCGTCTAGTACCTACAACACAAGCCTTACTGAGCTTACCGTAGGACTAGGCCGATTTGTGTAAAATTGTCCCGAAATATTTATTTATTTATTTCTTTCTTATAGATTAATACTGTATAAGTTATACCTCATCATCAGTCCAACGATTTATGTGTAGTTCTTCTAGAATGGACTGGTTTGTACGCATTGCAGTCCAAGGTATTCGTAGAAGTCGACGCCAACACCACAATTCGAAGGCATCGATGCGACTTTTCATCTTGGCTCGGATAGTCCAAGTTATACCTAGGCAATGTTTTATAATCTGTCCCCTACCCAAAAATGATGACTGTTCCCGTGTACAGGTCGCATTTATTATTCGATTATTTTTTGTGTCATTGGTTTTTGAGTGTACTTAAAATGGTGGAAATAGGTTCAAAGAACCTTTCAGCGGTATTGACGTAAATTAGACAAATAAGCTATGTATAAAGTCTTCTTATTTATGCGCCATGTTTTTTTTTCGCAAGAATAACCAGCATTTTGACCTTAGTGACACCTGTTAGTAAGTGTCGATGAGGTCGAGGGTGTAACACGCTGGTTCAGTACAGAATATTCACTCTTTCCTTGAAATGACCCTAATTACCTAAATCTTAAAAAACAGAGTCAAAATATAATATTAAAATTGTTTTTGTATTCATATATTACGTAAAAACTGAAAAATGTTGTCATTGGTCTGCGAGGTATCTATGTCTCTTTAGTACTTCAATATGTATTTACTTTTGTCTATGAGACATGTTTCTAACTGATTAACCTTATTAGTTTCTGTGTGTCTTATTTAAAGTGCGAAGCAGGTTAAAAATGGTTGATAGTGTTAGTTGATTCTGTCCAGCATTGTAGCTACGTTTATAATCGGAGTAGCTATACCAGTTACCCAAATCGTATGTTTCTCCACTTATAGATATTGTTTTTGGTTCATGTTTCGCGTTGTGACTTTTTTCTCGCTAGCTTTTCAAATAAGCGCTGCTAATTTTTCACAACGTTTTTATTTTATACACAATCACCTTCCAAGTTGACGTGTCCTATTTCTAGTTTTTACCTATTATATATTTATTCTTAAATCGCTATTCTTACTAGGAATTTTTAATACAAAGCCCGCAGTCGCAGTGCGCCCAACGCCCGGTGGATCCCAAAGCCGAGCAGTTCGATATTAAATTCCGTAAAAGGCTTTTTAAATTACTTTTAGAATAGAATTTGCATTTTACCCTTTAAAGGGATCATTTAAATTGGCATCCGCATGCAGCACTGTCAAATGAGGTGAGTCTGGCGCCGAGAGCTTCGAGAAACTTCGATTAACGAGCTCCGAAGATTTAGTGGCGCCGTAATCGTTAAAGAATTATGTCTTTAGAACCTGTGTCGGTTATTCTGTGCAATTTATCGCGCGTTTCCTTAGTTCTGTTTGACAATATGCTTTACTCTAATATTATATTATGTACTTAAACTTTATTTGATTTGTTTATATTCATCTTTGAGACAATTCAGTAGTGTAATTACAGAGATCGTATTTACAAAAACATAATTCATTGCAATAGTTGTTGTGTCAATATAGGTAACAATACCAATAATTAAGCCTATAATACGAGTACAACTAAAATCAGATTATATCGCATATCAAACGCATAATACCTTAAGTTTAAACGCGCTAAAGTTCTGTTTCATTAAAGTTTAGATCACATATAATTAATAAGCATAATTATACCTAATGATTACATATACTTGGCTACCATCAAATCGCGCAAGTTTCAGCTAAGTCAGGCAAACCTTCAAGTATGTATGTACGTCAAGTCTCATGAACCTCAGTACCCTTACCATGAGTTGTGACATTAACGTTTTCGATAACGAGTAACGAGTTTACGATCTGTGCATTTCGTTCGCACTAAAATAGTACAAGCGAGATGCACAGATAGTAAACTCGATACTCGTTATCGAAAACCTCAATGTCACACACAACTCATGGTAAGGGCACTGCGTGTTCTATTGTAATCGCTAACCGAGCGCTAGCGAACTGAACTCTTGAACTAACCGTTATATTTTGTTTAGTGTTGGAGTTCTAACAGCTGCATATAATAAAATATACTGCTTATGCTGGTTGAAATACAAATGGTGATACAAAATAACAAAGTTATACTTTCTGAATCCATTCGTGATTACGATCAACTTTTACTATGGGGTCACAACCGAAAAATCAGTTTAAAAAAAGTTACCTGCTCATACTAACAACCACGGCTAGCAGCTAGTATGGGAAGGTCTCTCTTTTTTAATGATTTTATTATATGTAGTTGTTAGAACTTTAACAAAAAAAAATCTATTATCATATTATAATCTATCTAGCATCATAATTTGTAGCAGCGTCATTATTTGTAGCAACATAAAATGAAGATTAAAAAAATACATATTGAATTATCCCCCCTCGGCTCGACTAATTACACAGAATTTCACAAGTTAGGTACACGATAACTTAAAGAAGAAGAAAGTTAAAGCGTAAGCCCGTTTACATGACGGCCCAGCGCGATCCAGCGAGATGTCCATGCGATGGTTGAAACGCCACTACACGATGACGACATTCAGTTGTAATCTAATATTTTTAGCCTGCTCCCTTACATGTGCGGCCGAAAAACTAATACCCTAATACCGCGGCCATACCATCGCCATCGCCGCGCCATAACCCATGGCTCATCCGCGCCATGGCCCATCTTAGTGGGCCAGT
This sequence comes from Grapholita molesta, assembly GCA_022674325.2. NCBI lineage: Eukaryota > Metazoa > Arthropoda > Insecta > Lepidoptera > Tortricidae > Grapholita > Grapholita molesta. Next base: position 4,145,073 of record CP053127.2, read on the forward strand.
ATGATGAGCTTCATTTCTTAGAAATTGTTGATATACCGATTATTTTGGACCCGGGTATGTCCTTACATAAACTACGTCCAACAATGAGAGGTAGGGCACAGCGATGACCATCATGCTTAGATCTGGGGCAGCCTGACTGGGGAAGTACCTCCTCCTCACAGAAGACCACAGCCATAATAGCACTGCCACCTTTCAGTTATGTAGTGTTGTGTTCCTGATGGTGAGTAAGGTTCCCAGAGCTCCAACCCCCCTTAAAGGCCGGCAACGCGCTTGTGACTCCCCTGGTGTTGCGGGTGCCCATGGGCGACGGTAATTGCTGAACACCAGGCAATCCGTCTGCTCGTTTGCCGCCTATGTCATAAAAAAAAATATGTTACATTCTTGGCCAAGAGTTGTGGCCAAGAATGTAATTATTATGAAAAAAGTAGTTGGCAAAAGTTCGAAGTAGCTAATACAACCTTTTCTAGACTAGACTGGTGGAAAGTTAGAAACAGATTGAGTGGAAATGGTAAACGACTATTTTTATTAACTAGAAGTAAACTATCTAAACGTTTTACAATCTTCATGAACGAATAAGTTGTGTAAATGTTACCGAGTTTATTGAGTTTCATCTCGGTAACTGTGATTTTTGTTACGCTTTTGATTCCTCTGGGATACCTCGCCAACTGAGATATCCATGTCACTCTTTTAAATTGCCTACAAGTTTATCTTTATTGCGTTAACTTTTTTTTTATCATACTAACAAAATTAGGTAAGTAAATGTGGCGCGTCACTAAAAGCTGCCCACATCCCTAGAGACGTCGCGTCAGTGTCAATCACTTCTGGATTTCGTGCTGACCCAGAGAGTCGACGTTGTTGCCGCAGGGGCATGTGTGTGGAGCGCAACCGCGAATACCAAGCAGGCAAGTAGCGACGCGCAAGGTGTGGGGCTCAAGGAAAGCACTGGTGCTTACAGAGGGAAATGCCTGTAGCCAGGCACCTGCTTCCTTGGTCCCCACAGCCAGCAGTCTAGCGCGTCCGGAACCAGTGCTGTGGTTTAATATCGAGTCATATGTCAATTTTGATTGAATGTCGTCCCAGGTCCTTTGGGATTCTAAGCTTTCGGGAAAATCCTTGCCCGGGCAGGCAATGCACCAAGCATTTTTGGCTTCCGTCAAGCCAGCAATCTCATAGTTAGAAGGGCAAGCCCTTAGGATTTTACCTACGAGAATTGCTGAGCTGTGAGCGGAAAACAAAAATGCCGGTGCAGACACACAAGAAATCTTGCGGATCCCTAACCCACCAAAGCGGATAATAATTAAATGATATTGATGAATGTACAGTCACTATCAGATATATCGGAGCTGTGGAGGTAGTCGTAAATATCTGAACATGCGCTTTATATCCTTGACAATAGAGGCGTTGTTCTGATATTTGTGACCACCTCCACAGCTCCGATATATCTGATGGCGACTGTACTGTTTAACCAACTAAAGTATTTTTTAATAATCTGATAAGTATAATTCAAACTTTAATCAATTTGTAAATTAAATCTCTTAGTTTATAGCTACAATATCAGTTTATTTAGGTGCTTATTAAACGATAAACATGCGTATGATATTTTTGGTTTTAATATTAGTGCTAGTCAACTTTGCTCACCCAAACCAAATGCGCAGCTTACACGACAATGGTGAAAAAACTTTAATGGAACAATTCTTAGAAGACTACAAGAACTATACGAAATTTAACAGAGGAGATGTAAAAAAATTCAAGATAATTATCAAACTTATAGACAAAATAAATAAATTCCCCAATCACACTGCCGGGGGTGACAATACTTTCAATAATTCATTCGATAAAATGTTACATAAGTTAGAATTGCAGTAAGCGTAGCTCGTTGTGTGATAATTTATAAATAATAAACATTTGTAAGTAATAATTTGGTTTTAAATTAATGCTTACTACTTTTGGATGGTAACTATCAAATTTAGATTTTATTAAACATAATATAAATTATTATAGAAAAATCTACATAATACAAATAACTAGTAGTGTCTCCTTTACATTCCATTAAGGTCCGATTCTTCAATTGTCAGGTAAGCACATATCTGACAGATACCCATACAGTTATTCGTCGAATAGGGCTTATTTGTCGATTGAAAAATCGGCCCTAAATTGTCAAAAAGGCATCTGCGCGTGGGCTCGACCTGACTCCACAAACGCCTCCCAAATGCCCGGAACATATTTTTTCCGTTTACGGGGAAGACATACAAATAATGATTTTTATATTTTTATATTGAAAATTGATCAAATCGAATTCACTAATAATTCAATATCTCGGTCAGTTTGCTCTTCGGGCATCTGAAGAAACCTAACAAACATAAGTTTAATGTGAGCATCAAAATATTACACGGGGATATTACGATACGGCAGATTTTACAATCGGGCCTTTTCTGTAAACGGGTTTTTATTGTTTAAAATCTTATCATGCCTGAGTTTGTTGCGAAACGATACAAAAAAGGCGTAAATAGAATCAGCGATTTGACACGAATTGGCAAGTTTGAGTAGACGCGGAACCGTTCGAGGGATTTGTCGGACCCTCGTAAAATGTTTCGCGGCGACCGAGTTATGAGAGTTTTTTTGGAAATCGTGCTGAATAATGACTCAGCATTTATGAGGGCGCCGACCGCTGAATATTTGAAAAGCCGTGGAAAATTGCCGTGACGCGAGAACATTTTATTGTCGACTGTGTCAATATGGATTGTTTTTAAGGGAATTATATTCCTGCGGAAGCGGGAGGGAGCGGAATTTAATTCCTGTAATAAGAAGATTATCAGTAGAGAGGCATAGTTATTATTCTACTTTTTTTACTTTGTTCTGGTACTATTATATTTATACAAACACGCATATACTTCAGTGATTCTCATTTTTCTTAAGTCTTGTCCTGTAGTATCCTGACATCAAACGCGAGGCACTTATAAAAATGAATAATAGTAAGTATTCGTTATATATACAAAGGAAAGTTGTGTTTTACGTTTAAGCGTGTTTAGATTAGGCCGTGTGATGCCGGCTGACTAGAATAGCACCACCATCTCCTCCCGCGGGTGTCGTAAGAGGCGACAAAGGGAAAAACCCCACGGACGGGCAGCAGCGTTTGTCGAGAGCCAATCCACAGCTACTGCGGTCGCCAACCCGCCTGCCAACCGTGGCGACTGTGGCAACTACTACCAAGATGATACAAGTCATATTTTTGGGAGGCCTATGTCCAGCAGTGGACAGCATGTATGTATGTAATGTGTTTAGATATTTTATACTATCATATTTAGACATTTTAACATGAGTAATGTCAGCCGGCCTTGCAAATAGTTATATTATTTTTATAATGTCATACACTTCTTTTTCACAGGAATTAAAGGGTAATTACAATTAAAACGTGTTAGCCGATCTCTAAGTGAACGGCAGCTAAAATAATAACTTTGTAAAACAGTGATTACAAGGTACTTGAAGCCAGTAAGCGTAAGCAAATATTAGTGGCCTTGGTGAAAAATGGTATAAGTTGGTACAAGTGATGATCAACAAGTATGAACTTGTTGATCATCACTTGTACCCCTTATAACGTACAAGTACTACTACAATACTATTACTATTTAAGTATTCATACAAATAATCAATGTACATTATATATATGTATATATATACAACAAAAGGCACCAATGGAGACGTTACCGATAAGACTCGTTTAATTAACATCAAAAAGCGTCTGTCATACAGTCAGCAGCAAAAGTGGCTAAGCGTTTCAAGTGTTCAAAATAACCTACACGCGCTCTTATTCTCTTGACAATAGAGACGTGTTGAACTTATTTTGAACACCTCAAACGCTTAGCCACTTCTGCTGCTGACTGTACCAAGAATAAAATCGTAACAGCTCCGGTGTCCAGTCGGATTTTTCTATGTATTCTACCAGAATAGGGTTGACATTAGAATTAATTTACAATAGAGTTTAAGTCATTTTACAAGTAAAGATATCATTGGATCTAACTTCAAGTTAAAGTTGGGCGCACAAGAAATAATAATTAGTCGGTCGTTTGAGTCGTTGATTTTTTTTCTTTTGTGCTAATACGTAATCAATATTGGGGTTCAAAAGAGACTTTAAAGGAAATGTTGTGAATTGTGATTATTATTCGAGTTTCTAATAATTGTTGTTGGGACGTTTAATTAAATGCTAATTAATTATTTAAGTCAAGATATTGAAGTCAAAGTCACAAATTTAATCAAAAGTCCCTTCTGATATTGACTTTAAATTACTTTTATGCAAAGAGCGTAACATGACGTGTTCCAATATTATACTTTCTTTTTACTCAAACACTACAATCTTCTTTCTAATCATAAGAAATATTATTTTATCTTATATGTGTAGGTAAGAAGCCAGTCGTATTGTGTATTTGCTCGTTAATTTTATGACCAATGAGATTGTTACAAATATAAAAGAAATATGTAATAAATGGTGGATCGTTGTCGCGTCACGGTGGGCCTTTTGCCTTTCGCCATTTGTCTTGAGGGATAGAAATCAATCTTGTATAAGAGCGAGGAAATTATCTCATGTTTAAAAAAGTTAAATTAGTTAGTTAAATTCCTAAAAGCAAAAAGCATGTAAATACTGCATGCTAGCGTGCATCTCAGTGGGTAGCTATAATATGTAGTTAGTTATGTTAGGTTCCGTCCGTGGCATCATGCTGAGGCGGATCGTGTTTTGTTTTGTTGTGTCTAGACACAATGTCTATCGTATTCTGTGTTTAGAAGGGTCTACCGCAAACATCGTATGTAATTGGAAAATCGACTCCGTCACAATTTAATAGGACTATTACTAAAATCTTGGGGGTAGTTGCCATAGTCGCCACGCTTGGCAGGCGGGTGGGCGACCGCAGTAACCGAAGATTGGGTTTCGACGGAGGCTGCTGCCCGTCCGTAAGATTTTTCCCTTCGTCGCCTCTTACGACACCCGCGGGAGGAGATGGGGTGGTGCTATTCTAGTCAGCCGATTTATTATACAAGAAAAAAAATATATCGGAAAATACATCTAACAAATCATCACACGGCCTAATCTAAACACGCTTAAACGTAAAACACACCTTTCCTTTGTATATATAACGAATACTTACTATTATTCATTTTTATAAGTGCCTCGCGTTTGATGTCAGAATACTACAGGACAAGACATAAGAAAAATGAGAATCACTGAAGTATATGCGTGTTTGTATAAATATAACAGTACCAGAACAAAGTATAAAATAAGAATAATAACTATGCCTCTCTGCTGATAATTTTCTTATTACAGGAATTAGATTCCGCTCCCTCCCGCTTCCGCAGGAATATAATTCCCTTAAAAACAATCCATATTGACACAGTCGACAATAAAATGTTCTCGCGTCACGGCAATTTTCCACGGCGTTTCAAATATTCAGCGGTCCGCGACCTCATAAATGCTGAGTCATTTATTCATTCAGCACGATTTCCAAAAAAACTCTCATAACTCGGTCGCCGCGAAACATTTTACGAGGGTCCGACAAATCCCTCGAACGGTTCCGCGTCTACTCAAACTTGCCGATTCGTGTCAAATCGCTGATTCTATTTACGCCTTTTTTGTATCGTTTCGCAAAAAACTCAGGCATGATAAGATTTTAAACAATAAAAACCCGTTTACAGGAAAGGCCCGATTGTAAAATCTGCCGTATCGTAATATCCCCGTGTAACTAATATCTTGATGCTCACATTAAACTTATATATATTTGTTAGGTTTCTTCAGATGCCCGAAGAGCAATTTCAATATCTGGTCATATTGAATTATTAGTCAATTAGATTTGATCAATTTTCAATATAAAAATATAAAAATCATTATTTGTATGTCTTCCCCGTACATGGAAAAAATATGTTCCGGGCATTTGGGAGGCGTTTGTGGAGTAGGGTCGAGCCAACGCGCAGATGCCTTTTTGACAATTTAGGGCCGATTTTTCAACCGACAGATAAGCCCTATTCGACGAATAACTGGGTATCTGACAGATATGTGATTGCACTTTCATTTTTAATATGTTAGAATGGTCCTTAACATATTCCAGGTTCAGAGAACCATCTATCATTTGTATTATTATGTAGATCTTTCTATAATAATTTATATTATGTTTATTAAAATCTAAATTTGATAGTTACCATGCAAAAGTAGTAAGCATCGATTTAAAACCAAATTATTACGTACTAATGTTTATTATTTATCAATTATCACACAACGAGCTACGCTTACTGCAATTCTAAATTGTGTAACATTTTATCGACTGAATTATTCAAAGTATTGTCCCCGGCAGCGGGTTTGGGGAATTTATTTATTTTGTCTATAAGTTTGATAATTATCTTGATTTTTTTTATCTGCTTTGTTAGATTTCTTATAGGTAGTTCTTGTAGTCTTCTAAGAATTGTTCCATTAAAGATTTTTCACCATTGTCGTGTAAGCTGCGCATCTGGTTTGGGTGAGCAAAGTTGACTAGCACTAATATTAAAACCAAAAATATCATACGCATGTTTATCGTTTAATAAGCACCTCAATAAACTGATATTGTAGCTATAAACTAAGAGATTTAATTTACAAATTGATTAAAGTTTGAATTATACTTATCAGATTATTAAAAAAGAATTTAGTTGGTTAAACAGTACATTCATCAATATCATTTAATTATTATCCGGTTTGGTGGGTTAGGGATCCGCAAAATTTCTTGTGTGTCTGCGCCGGCATTTTTGTCTTCCGCTCACAGATCAGCAATTCTCGTAGGTAAAGTTCTAAGGGCTTGCTCTTCTAACTATGAGATTGCTGGTTTCACGGAAGCCAAAAATGCTTGGTGCATTGCCTGCCCGGGCAAGGATTTTCCCAAAAGCTTAGAATCCTAAAGGACCTGGGACGACATTCAATCAAAATTGACATATGACTCACTATTAAACCACAGCGCTGGTTCCGGAAGCGCTAGACTGCTGGCTGTGGGGACCAAGGAAGCAGGTGCCTGGCTACAGGCATTTCCCTCTGCAAACTGCGGCTTGGTATTCGCGTTTGCGCTCCACACACATGCCTCTGCGGCAACAACGTCGACTCTCTGGGTCACCACGGGCTGTCGTGTCAGAGGAGCGCTGGCCGCTTCTCTCGGCACGCCTCCCCGGGCTTATCTGCCATGCCATGGAGATGGCATCCCCATGGCATGGCAGTTAATCCCGGGGCAGCTGCAGAGACGGCTGAATTTTTAAAAAGGGCAAAATACGGGGGTTTCGGGGCCGAATACAATTTTGTACCTTTTGGCGTCGTGACCCTCGCCCCGTGGGGTTCAAGTGCCCATGCCTTTTTCAAAGATTTGGCCAAACGTCTTATCGACGTTACTGGTGACCGGAGAGTTGGCAGCTTCCTCGCTCAACGCATAAGCATTGCGTTACAGGGAGGAAATGCTGCCGCGTTTACGGCACCATGCCGCGGGGATCCTATATTTTAGGTATTTTAAGTTTAGTTTTTAGCTGTTTTTTTTTATGACAAAGGCGGCAAACGAGCAGACGGATTGCCTGGTGATAAGCAATTACCGCCGCCCATGGGCACCCGCAACACCAGAGAAAGTCACAAGCGCGTTGCCGGCCTTTAAGGGGGGTTGGAGCTCTGGGAACCTTACTCACCATCAGGAACACAACACTGCATACCTGAAAGGTAGCAGTGCTAACTTTGCTAGCTTGCTAAACTTAACTTAACTTAACTTTGCTTGTGCTAGCTTTTTATAGTTTTAGTTTTAGTATTTTAATTTATTTAAGTTTTATTATGATGATAATATGAAGTATGTTTTATGACAATAATTAACATTTATATTTAGATATGAATTGTCGGTTCGGTTTCTAATACCTATAAGAAGACCTAACCAAACAATAGTTCTGATTGCCTCGAGAATTATATCTAAATATTAATTAGAACAATTACGCTAAATCAATGCCTACACAATTGTTAATATTTATGCTCAGACATTATTGATATTACTAAGGACGGGTTGGTTTAATTCATGGAGTTAATTTACTCAAGTGGCGAGAGGATCGCGGGGTGGATTTTCTGGGTTAGTTGATGTTGTATTTGTTATAATTAACGATAACAAACTACGAATATTTACTCGATATAATTAAAATACTAATACCAATTATAGTTTTTATTATTTCTATCTTAGCCTCCCCCAACCTTGTTATGTGTCGGTATTGTTGTGTGTCAGTAAAATTTTGCTTTTAGTTTTACTCAGATTTCAATGTATGTATTTCAATAATAAATTAAATATAAGTATGTATCCTTTGAAAATATTATGTTAATAAATAATATGAGTAGATCAAACTTTTAATATAATTTCATTTTAAAACTTTTATTACCGGAGACGTGAAAGAAGAAAGATTTTATTTTCGTTCTTAGTAAAACAAATCACAAGTGTTCTCTATAATGTAAATTATAAAAGTAAAAGGATAATACCATAAAACATGCTACTAGTTCACGGCTTGCCATAGACGTAATATTTTAATATTTCATAAAAACATTGGCTATGGCGTAACATGCATCTCATTAGGGCATACAAGAACATACTTATGAATGTCAAAGCAGGAATACGCTAATTATAATAATAAAATTCACTTAAACTTTATATTGAAGAGAAACCGAAAGGCAATCGAGGGCCACCTTATCTAAGTAAAGCAAAAACTATTTTATTTTCAAAAGGTTAAAACTGTTCCGATACCGCAAAACACTTCCTACGTTTATTTGCAAATTAATTTATCGAAGATTTTATTCGAAAGTAGTTCCACCCAGAAGGAAAATTTTACTGAGCTGAGATTAGGTTGACTTTATTCACAATGTCTGTCCTTTAACAAGATGTGACACTTATAGGAACATCAAATTCAATATATCGAGCGGCTCAAAGAGAAGATTGATACTCACACGGGTTACCGCCGCTTAGACCATTAAGAAATTTTTATTGTAAAATAAATTATTAAAATAAGAAACAACAAAGTTCACACGAAGTTCAGATTAATTTAATTACCAGGGTTTATTAATATATTATTTATTTATTTACTGAAAATAATTATATATACTTTTAGTTCGTCATTTTTCCATGCTTCAATATTTTTCCTTAATGCCAGCTCTAAAGCGTAGTGCTTACTTGTCCAATATTGTATTGCAGAAAAGACGCCTTAATGGCACTCCATATTTGATTCATCACGCTTAAACGTATAACGATTCCTGACATACAGACTCCGATCATATGATGATGTCAGTTTAAGTTACGTGAGTTTAAAGTAGGGCTCCTGGTATCCGTAATGTACGCCGACCCGTAGCTACGTGTTCTTAACACCGCCGGTACTAAGATCACGAATTTCACGAACACGGCCAGGTACGTGTCACGTACCTGCGTTCGCATCCGGATTCACGTGACACGCCGTGACACGCCGTGACACGTAACCCGTACCTGCGTCCGTGTGTGGAGCTTCGGGCTCGATTCCGTTGGACACTTATCGCACGTTTCGTAATTTCGCCACGCCCGGGAATATAATAAATAAGGACTAAGTTTTATTCTTAAGATACGTGAAGGCGTGATCACGCCTACACGGATCTACACGGATTCACGTACCCTAATTTCATGTAACCGAATGTCACGTGCGGAACGGACCAGAAAACCGTTGCCGTGATTCACGAAACCGGGCGCACGGCGACGGGTTCACGAATCACGGACACGACCGCGAGCCCTAGTTTAAAGTCTCTTAACTGGTTCAAGTGAAGTTAAGAGGATTGTGACTTAAATATTTCAGTTTCACTCATTTTGTGTCAAAATAGCATAGCTAACTAGCTAGCGGAAACGTGACTGTATATATATATGAATATGACATCGTTATGTTTCATAAATATGAAGCATGTGCTATTGCTTCTGTTTGGCAAGCATACTTTCCATACTCCGTGTGCTTACATACAGAAATGTAATTTTGGACCCGGGTATGTCCTTAAACTACGTCCAACAATGAGAGGTAGGGCACAGCGAAGTACCATCACGCTTGAATCTGGAGAAGCCCAACTGGGGAAGTACCTCCCCTTACAGAAGACCACAGCCATAATAGCACTGCTACCTTTCAGGTATGTAGTGTTGTGTTCCTGATGGTGAGTAAGTTTCCCAGAGCTCCACCCCCCCTTAAAGGCCGGCAACACGCTTGTGACTCCTCTGGTGTTACGCGTGCCCATGGGCGACGGTAATTGCTTACCACCAGGCAATCCGTCTGCTCGTTTGCTGCCTATGTCATAAAAAAAAAAAATACTCCGAGTGCTTACAGAAATGTCATTAAAAGTGCTTCCACTCAATCTTCCACTGAAGAACTAAATTTGTTGTTCATCGAAGGTGCCCTTTGTGATACCGTCTGACGGATCACGTTCGGGAGTTGGATAGATGGAGCGCCGACGTGCCGCGCCGTGATGAATCGGCGACTTGTAATCGGCTGACTGGCGCTCCTGTAATTTGTTGAAGGAAAACGAAGACCTGCTGTTGTGATATACTGTGCCTCTTATAAAACATCTGCGTTGCTTGATTTATTGTACTCGTTATTTTGGGATTATTGTGTTTTTACTGATCGAAACTTAACTTAAGACATTAACTTACCAGATTTTAATAATGAAAGTCAATTTAAGATTTATAGTAGGTTATCAATAAAGAGCTATATAAGACCTCAATTATTAAAAGATAATTTGGCGTTCAAAGATGTAAACGCATCAAAATGTTGAATTAGGAATACTTTCACACTTAGAAATTAAAGGAGATACAATTGGATTCTCGTACAAAAGGCAAGTACAATAAAGGTCATGTCATTTGTTCCATTAAAAAAGAAAACCCGGACTCGGGTATTTCCTTAAACTACGTCCAACAATGAGAGGTAGGGCACAGCGAAGTTCAGCAACTATTACGCTTGAGTCTGCCCATGGGTGGCTGCTTACCATCAGGCAATCCGTCGTCTGCTCATTTTCCACATTTATCATAAAAAACTTACTTGTATTGCATATACCTATTCGAATGTTTTAAAAGCCCATCATGCCAGTAGAAATAGATGCCAGCAGATAGAGCTGCCAGCGTCACTTCCTACTTAATCTTTGTCCCTTCATTTTAATATGAGTTAGTAAGGCAATGGTATACAATTTTGCAATTACTGTAATCAACGTTATTACATCGAAAGCACTGATTTTGACCTTTCATATTCGTATGCTACCAGACTCAGATTTTTCTATACATTGTTAACTTTACTTTATAAACTTTAACAAGGTGGGGTTAGGTTCAGTTTAGGTTAGCTATTAATTATTTTAGTCGTATGCTCGCGCTTTTAGGCGTATCAACTCATCTATCCACCTGAACATTCAATAGCATTTCTCTGTTGTGAAACAAAATATTACTGCAATAGCGAAGAGACATTTTTATAACTAATAAAGATGGAATACAATTTACTAAACTGTTAACCTCACTCTTTCATCAGAAATCCACCATTTTATTTTGTTACACAGTTGTAATTGCGCATCACGATACATGATATCTCGTTAGAAATGTGAATAATTAATTTAATAATAGAAATTATATTAAACCGCAACTGAATTTGAAACGGGTTAAAATAATTCCAGGTCGGAAAAAATAAGCAAATAAAGCAATTTTATACAACAAATTTTTTTAACACTAGGTATGACACCAAATATTTATAAGTAATCACAACACATTGACTCTTTGTTGTATTTAATAGCTAATAAATCTGTGATTACTTGTCCCACATTAACTCATCGAGAACAATCCAGGACAATCGAAGTTGTATCATTTAATAGGTTATTATCCTTGGTCAGTTCTCTTTCCCGTGTTCTGTGGAGCAGAATTGTTAGTAATTGATTTGTATCCCCGTTGAGGTCCGCCAGGAAACTAAGTTTTTGATGTGTCTGTCTGTTGTTCTATTGTCTACATATTTACAAGTTTCTGTTTACTTGTCTTGGATGGTTGAATCGGACTAAGTATTTATTGCAATGAATCGTTACTTTACCATTGTTAATTTTATTAGAGTCTGCTTATTAATTATCATACGAAAGGTACCAATTTAATGTATTTAACAGTACGTTTATTTTGTTCCGTAGACAGTAAATATTTAACAAAACCACATGACGAATAATTTCAAAGGGTAATTTAAATGTATTCTCGGACATTAAGCTTAAATAGGGGACACAGTAAACCCACAATATTTCGTAATATTTGTCTTTTTGGACTATAATAACATACAAGGCGGCTCCAATAATGCGGGCCTTTCATCCGTAAGAACTGCCTTTGTTTTCGGACCCTCGTGTTTAGCCGGAGCCGTTTATTAGGAAATTGGAAGTGTGCGACACAAAGGGCCTTAAATTAAATCAAATGCCTCAATGTTCCCTTCAGGGGGGCTTTGTAAGGCGCGGGATGTAATCCAACCGACGTCGCCTACGTGGCCATAATTAGAGCAGTCCGAGCATTCTAGTCCACAACAATAACAAATTTGTCCCTAAGATGACATAGAAGTAATATCAAAACTAGAAGCCATGCTTGCAAAAGCACCTAAATGCAAAGGCTGGTAAATTTTACCGAAACCCGCGAAAACTGATTAAAATGATGATTGTCTAACTTGATGTGACTTGACAGCGTCGGTGAGAATAACAGTCAGTCTCTCGAACATTCCGCTCCGCTTACCTCGCTCGCCGGCTTAGACCCCCAGCCCAGGTAAGCCAAAGATCTTGCATGTTTAATTACAAGCCTAGAGATTCTCGTTTCTGGCCGGAAATAATAAATGAGTGAGTTTCCTTGGTACTATGAGACCAGCTTTAAACAGTGCTTGTAGATTTGATCTACATAATTACGTTTCGTAAAAAAATGTCTCTTATTTTGTATTCCTGATTTTTATGTTAATTAAAACCTGTAAGCATATCCTGCCAAAAATTGCTGTGAATACGGTATTTTATCAAACCTTGTTTATGGCAGTATGCATTTTCGTAAAACATTTCTCCGAATAAACTGTTCTTCTGTTATGTCGAGTGATCGGATTTGATAGTGCCATTTCGGGTTGTACATAACTACGATAAGACTTCAGCGACTTTTGCGACTCTCCGACTCTAATTTTCACTGAAAATTTTCTTTACAAAAAGTAGAAAAATTGCATTATAAATACATTATTCATTTACTTTCGTTTAACAGACAAGTAACAATAATAACACCAAAAAACAAAACAAGAACCATGTTCATTTTTCCGAGGTATGTTATTAGGATCATGTTCGGATAGGAGATCTAATACTGTTCTTAAATAAACCAACAACACTTCAAGTCCAATCAGAAGCAAATCGGGTTCCAGCTAGATTCAGCCAAGATAGTCCCAATAAGAGCTTAACTTACTTAAATTTTACAATAATTGAATTTATATTCATACAAACAGCACTTGACATTGACGTGCATTTTTTATAAAGTTGACATAGCAATCGTTTTATCTCTATTTAACCTTTTGAATGCTTTTCCTCTCGCGTCAAAATGTGACGTGTACGCCATGGTATGACTTGTGAAGAACAAATATAAACCTTATCTGTCAGCAGGACAATTGCTTGGACAGCGTCCGCCACAGTCACTTTAGTGGTCGGTGGCGTGACAGGCACGACATCACGCGACCACTTTAGTGGTGTTTGGCGTTCAAAAGGTTAAACCTATTTTGTGATAAGGTGGCCACTTATCACAAAATAGGTTTAAACTAATGTCAACTGTTTAAATAGAAAGAAGATAATTGGATTTTTTAAAGTACTAACATTTTGTTATCTCAGTCGTAGCACCTATGGAGACTTTTGTTCGGGGCATTGAAATCTATACAATATCAAAATTCCAGGGCAATCCACTGAACATATATTCATACGTTAGGCCCGGGGTTCTTTAAAACGTTCTTTGAACCAACACAAACTTAAATTTGTCATTAAAGTCCCAGGGTTAAAAACCATATCCATACCTACTAAGCTAATGCAACGAAGTCCCGCGAAATGGCACTACCAAATCCGATCTGTGGTTATGTCTTAGATGACAGAATTATAGCAAGCAATAAGTTGATTCGCTTAATTGTCATACGTAAAAATAATTAAACTAAGCTTATGATTTTACCCACCTTGTTTCTACTTTTTAAATCAACGAAAAGAATGTTGAAAATCAAAAAGTATATTTATGTTAATCATTGTTACACTTTCCGGAATTACAATAGCAACCAGTTTTCTTAGTTTTTACTGATACCAACGACCACTTAAACCACTTTATGACTACTTTTTATAAATAATTGTCAGCGATTTCATCATGCAAAGGGCTTTTCAATCTGTGGTATCTGGATAAAAACAAATCATACAGCACATAATAAATCATATCTACAGCACAAGTGATAAAAATATTGTTTACTTAAGGTAAGTACTTAAAGTTTAAGTTGACATTTTAAAAGATACACTTTAGCATATATAAAGTACTTTAAAATTCTTAAATACCCGTGTCACAGCGACCTCTGAATATTTTATTTTGAAAGGTCCCTCCGTCTCGCGTCGCCTGCTCTAAAGTACGACTGGATCAGGAGCAGTACACAAGCTAGCTGCCCAGCATTGTTTGTACGTAACCCGCGAAAGATGGCGCTGTCTACTGAGTACTCCTAAACGAGAGTCACATTAACATGTTTCATGTCATGGCGCATTCTATTTTATGGTATAACGGCATTACGCCAGTCTTATGAATTTCATTTAATCTACACTTATATTTTAAAGGCGAAAGCTTGTGAGTGTGTGCGTGTGTATGCTTGTACTTCTTCACGTCTAAACATCGCGGAGCGCAGCTAGAATGAAATAAATAAAGATATCTTCGTTCTTGTTTCCATTAAATCAACTTCATTACTTTAGTAGGTTCACTAAAAATTAACGCGCAGGGATTTTGAACCAGTATTTGATCTTAATTCTAAATAAAAGAAAAATATTGAATTGGATTTATAAATCTTATAACTCAAGAGATACGAAGAGATGTTATACAAGATCCTATAAAAACTTATTTAAATCGCGACGCATCTGCATTAACCCGAACTTTATGGCATTTAGCTTAACATCCGAGCTGTTGAGATTCGTCTGAACATTGGCGATCCGATCTTTCGTAATTCGTTTAGCCGCCAGGCATCACATACAATACGATATGTCACACTATCAGGGTACGAATAATGTATTCCGACTCGATCATTTTGCATTCTTCCGGCGTCTGGGATGACCTTTTTCCCGTGGGTTGCCAATACTTTGTGGTTTACTTTATCTTTAATATGATGCTAGTTTATAAGACAGATTTTCGATTAAATTATTTTGAATCAAAAGTTAGTGAAGTTGAGTTCTGTAGTAAGTTAATTTTGCGACTCGATTTTAAACTTTGGTCTGGTAGATAAGACTTATGTATTCATTTTTATTTAAAACTTTTTGGTTTTACAAATAATATCTAAAAGATACCTACAGGATTAATAAATAACGAATTTCATTTTATTGAAATAGTTTCTAAGGCCTTAGTAAGAAAATAATAGAAATAATGCCACTTTTTCATACTAGAAAATGTCGTGCCAAGTTTCGAGAAAATACGTATTTACGAAAATTACTCTTCTTAAATGTTATTTCCTTTGTCACACAAAGTTTGTTTGTGTTTGTTTCGTGTCGAATATTTGGAACCCACATTTTTTGGTACGGATATCAGTTATTCTATTGTGTATCAGAAAATCTACTAAAGAATGTTACGTGTTAATGCTTTTGGTACAATCTCATCCTTTGTAAGTGTTTCTCTGACCAGTTGAGAATGACCTAGTATCGGACCTCGCGTGCCTCAACACAGTTGACAGGCAATATCCGGATGATCCATTGTTCACCTCATTGCGGATTCTGGTGGTCGCCGCATTCAGCCCTTGCCCGGGAAATGAGCTCAATGTAAATAGTAGAAAACTTCTTAGCTCTTTTAAGTAAAGATAAGCGATTTTTTTAGAACCTTTTCCAAGTTTCAAAGCAATAGTGGAATAAAACTAAAAGGAAATTGGGTGTCAATCGATGCGGTTACTTGCCAAGTCAGTTTTGTAAGCTTCTTACAGTTCGTGAATAGTTGGACGTGTTCAACTTGATCGCGAGATCGTTTTACATGACAAAACATTTTCTTTCTCGTTTTCGACTGTTACCCACTAGCCACGATGAAAATTGTATACCGTAGAGAAATGCGGAACTATGGAGAGAGGTTGGTGAGTTGTATGCTCAACGCTGAAGAAAAAGGAGAAGAGAACTGTTAATAGATTTACTGCTTCATTTTTTTTTCTGTGTCTGTTATTAACCTAAGATATAATATCAATTTTATTTTCACACTACATGACAGGTGTGGCCTAATGGCTAGTGACCCTGTTTACGAAGCCGATGGTCCTGGGCTCAAATCCCAGTAATGGCATTTATTTGTGTGATGAGCACAAATATTAGTTTCTGAGTCATGAGTATTCTCTATATAGTTAAGTATTTGTATATTATCGTTGGCTGAGTACTCACAACACAAATCTTATTGAACTTACCGTGGGTTAGTCAATTTGTGTAAAGATGTCCAGTAATATTTGTGAAATTTAGTTTACCGATTTTATAATTTTTCTACAATGTTTGTTCTTTTACTCCCGTTTTTTAAAGATGAGAGATTTACCATGCTGTCAGCCTCTAAAATATACACCTAGTAATATTATTTATCCTTCTCCAATTTCAATGTTATTCCATACACCTATCGACCTGACAACCATCAGTTAAAATTTCTAGTTTTATTAATTGATGTTACTTACTTTGATAGCTGCTTAATGGCTCAGTGGACTATCATTCAGCGATTAAAATACTTTTGTTTTTGAATACTCAAATCGTTCATAATAACTATAAGTTATCAACGAATTATTGACTGTTAAGTGGATTAAACATTTTCGATTAACTTAACAAAACTTTTTATGTGGCAGTCTCAGGAAGTTTTCTGACGTCCGTATTTTTTTATTTTATTTAAATAATGAAACTACTTAAAACAAAACATCTTCAGACTAATATCCTGGATTTGAATTTTGAAGCAATGATATTTCCATTGAATCTGATGCAAACTATTACTTTGCAAGCTAAGTACAGAGTATTGAATGGTATTATATTAAGAAAAGGATATTTTAGCAACTCGTTAAGTGTCCTAGCAGTGGGTTTAATGATGTTTCTCCATATAAGTAAAGCGATGGACCAAACTTACATATCACAAACAGGTTTAACAACAACTTTTGTTTTCAGTTTGGGTATATTCGACGCTGTGTTTTACATATCTATAATTTTAGTTATGTTTACTGAAAATGTTGTATATTGGCAAACTACTACCTTTCAGGTATGTAGTGCTGTGTTCCTGATGGTGAGTAAGGTTCCCAGAGCTCCAACCCCCTTAAAGGCCGGCGACGCGCTTGTGACTCACCTGGTGTTGCGGGTGCCTATGGGCGACGGTAATTGCTTACCACCAGGCAATCCGTCTGCTCGTTTGCCGCCTATGTCATAAAAAAAAAAAAAAAAAAAAAAAATTGGCATGGAGCTTGTTATTAAAATGAATAAAATTTATCGATGCTTGGATGGTCATACTACAGTAAAAGATTGGCGAAATTACAACTGGTTTTGGTTCGTTTTCATTTTTGGCTTGTACTTATTTTTTTTGGTTTATAATATTTTATTGGGGAATGTAAGTTATCTCTTAATTTTTTGTAATATGTCTATAATTTGTTTGGATGTAAATATAATTTTTGCCTCACGAGTGATTAAGTTTCTGACATTAGAAGTCAATTTGTGGAGGCAGGAGATGACGGAATTCCGTGTAGCCTGCTCGGACACAGGTGAAGATCACTTGAAGAGATATCTAGATAGCCGTGGGAGAATGCTTTACCAAACCTACTTTGACATACTCAAAGCTTTTAAGCTTCTTGAAAAGCTCTTTCACAAGACGGTTAGTACGCACCTATACGCTCTACCCAAATTTAAGTATACACTGTTTTTTTTTTTGTCATAAGTACCTACTTAAATAACTTTTTGTTTATATTTCTTGGTCCTAGCGAGTTATTTTTTTGTAACAAGTTCAGTTTTGTTAGACAATTTTTCAGTACACATTAAAAATTACAAGTGGAAAAAGTGAACCAATAAAGTGATTATGATATGTTACGTAATAAATGGTGGAAAAAAAAACCGTTAAGTTTTGGACGAAGTAACACTTAATAACAACGAAACCTGAGGATGACAAAACTGGGAATGTTCCGTCGAAGCTGCAATGTTGCCTTCGGCATCAATAAATTAATCAGAATATTCTGATATATTATACAGGCTCTACAAGTCTTTCCTCTTATAATAAAGATTCTTTTCGAGAAGGGAATTAGTTCTTTTATCGTTCCCATTAAAGACCCTGCATTTTACTTTAATGTCTTATTCTCTATGATTTATTGCTGTTAATTAAATATTGATAATAGCGTAAGAAAATGTCATAATCCAAACTTTTTTTTTCAGATCTTTTTGTTTACTGCCGACATATTTAGGCACACATTAAGCACCATTCAAATATTCATAGAGGTATCCAAAGTTCACGAAAGTACGAAGAAAAATGGAGTAAGTAGGTGTTACTGAAAAATTTAATAGCATTTGAACCCGATGACCACGAACGCTGCTAAAGGGTTCGAAACGTCGGGATGAAGTTTAAATTAGTATACGCGATTTAATCCGTTTTAGTTGTTTTATTTCATGAGTAATTATCGCGGCAACCGAAGACAATATTAATAGCATTTTTTAAAAGCTGCTTTCCAATTCGTCACAGAATTGTCACATAAACTACATTGTTTGAACATAATATATTTATTACATAGTATTTTGAACGGAATATGCGTCACCACGTAAGACGCCTAAATAAGACTTTTGTTAAAACAATATGCCAGTGATTAAAGTTTTTTACCGAGTTGACTGAGTTAAAATTGAAAATTTGGTCTTGTATAAGCTAACTCTCACCTAAAAATACTTTTTTAAGATTATTTAAAATTCGTTCCTTTTAAGGTTCATACAGCTCTTTCGGGTTTGGTGTTTTTGGTGTGGACCAGCAAGGAAGTCACCCTATTGTGCTGCGTGTGCGCAGCTTTCCAACACTTCTATGTCGCCTGGCGTGAATGCGGCTAATGCTATCAAACTTCATGAAAAATATTTATCGGGTAAGTGAACCTTAATCCTAACATTTTGATTTTCTATGGTTTGTAATAGGAGCTTTAACTTTAGGCATCGTTTCTACACCAAAAACGTAGCAACATTTGTTCTACGACTTTTGAAAATAACTTATAGTTTAATAAATATTAATAAACAAAGATTTTCCAAGCTAGCAATGTATTGCAAAAACTATGAAGTTTGTAGGCTGACAGTACACGTCAACTAGACTATTGGATGCTGTTCATTGAAAATACTATTTACTTTGTTCGAAAATATCACAAGTAATATATTATCCAATTATTTAAAGTTGTAGAACAAATGTTGTTTCGTTCGTGGTGTAGAAGCGATCCCTAAAATTTTTGCTCCTATTACAGGCCGCACCCGATATATTTAGTGGTAAGTATTAAAGAAAGAATGTTCAGGAAACCGATTTTTGAGCGTCGAGTACTCGACTCGTGACATTTCAAACTCTGTCAGAAACAAAGTAACAGTATTTTTGAAATATGAACGTTAGTCTGTATCGAAAAGTCGGTATTTTGTAGAATAACAATGGGGAGAAACTTTTGAGTGCAATTATTTTCGTCCTCATAGTTTTTGGAATCCAAATGCATGACTCTCAAAAATCGGCCCCCAGGCCGACCGGCGTGTGACGTAGCATTTGAACCCGCATCTCAGGCTTTCACTGAAGTACTGTCAAATTATACCACTCGGTCGCAGTGGAATCTGTCACCTTCCTCAAGTATAATGGTATCGTTGACCATCTGTGGTGACCATCAGATTCGGTATTCTGATATAGTTGTATAGCTAAAGAGATGGCGCTGCCGTCTATTCAAATTCAGAACCTTATCTACCTGCTATCTGTATCAGCTGTGTACGTCCATTGCTGGACGTATGCCTCCTTCATAGACTGCCACATGGAACAATCTCGATCTGCTAGCCTAATATGGTTGGGAGTATACTGCCGTATAGAAAATTATTTTCTCAAGTATTACTTCTAAAATAACCTATCGCATTAGTATAATTTCCCAAATGAACATTTACCAAAGTTACATTAAATATTTCCCACTTTATTCATTTGGTAATATTATCATCATGAATAATTAGTAAGATAGTAAATTAAAAGTTACAGTTGTTTCAGTTCAAGTGGGTTGGGTTACGAAGCGACAGAAACGAACTGCTCACGAACTCATCAAGTATTTCTTATATTCTGGTTATTGACTTAATATTAAAAAAGTAAAAATTATCTAAACAATCACTTGCCAAAAATGAGATTTGCTAACTTTAAAATTGTGATAACTAGTTTTGACAATTAAGTTTTTGCCAAATAAAATTTTGGCAAACATTGTTTGCGATATAATACTTTGGGGAACATTTCTTGCCAAACATTTTGTAAACCATGGTTGGGTTTTTGTCATTTGTCACAATATCTGTCACACTCCAACAAGTATGTGAGTGCAAAAGTGACGTATAGCTTGATGGACAACAATAGGGCAACCATATTATCCAATCTGGATATTGCATGGCTCAAAAATTAACTATGTTGTAGCTAATGGGAATATGTCCAGCAGTGGACGTCTGTGGCTGATAGCTAAATATAAATTTACATACCTAATACCGTGCGTAATACCTACCCGCATAAGTATCTGCATTAGAGGTATCTCCGATATAATATGTTCTGCGTTCAGTCTTCTGTGAAGAAGCCGGTATCGCCCTTCTACTTTGTATAGCACACTTGTCAGAAGGAACCTAGAGGGATAAATAAATATGTAAAGTATTTCATTTTGTCAAGATTTAATATCAAATTTTTTTTTAATGGAGTTACAAAGGCCTCAAAACTAAATGTAATTTAATCAAATTCTAAAACCTACTGTGAATACTAAGAAATTTCATATATAATATGCAGTATGTTACAATTAGTCCTGTCACAGATTAAATTTAAAACAATAATGGTTTTAAATGACAAGATAAAGATCCATTTAGGACTAATTAATCTACACTCAACTCCGAAAAGATAAAAGTCCTTCTACACTTCTAAGCGGATAAAGTAACGGCGAGCCTAAATACCCCAATAGCCTAGGCTTGGTCTTAGACTAAAATATATTAGGGTATTTATAAGGATATGCCGTGTGATGCCGGCTGACTAGAATAGCACCACCCCATCTCCTCCCGCGGGTGTCGTATGAGGCGACAAAAGGAAAAATCCTACGGACGGGCAGCAGCGTCCGTCGAAACCCAACTTACAGCTACTGCGGTCGCCAACCCGCCTGCCAAGAGTGGCGACTATGGCAACTACCCCCAATATGATACAAGTCATATTTGTGGGAGGCCTATGTCCAGCAGTGGACTGCATACGGCTGAAATGTAATATGGATATAAACTAAGACCCACTTTTTTTTCTAGTGGAGGTCCGACGCCTGTCCAAGAAAGTTTCTCACCTCAATGCGTCATGGAACATGGCCGGCGGGATGCACGCAGGCGGCGTGTTCCGCGTGGACGCGACGCTTCCGCTGCGGCTCCTGCAACTGCTCGCTACATACACCGCCGTTCTCCTACAATTCGCTTTTCTTTAAACATGACCGGCGAAATGCACGCTAGCGGCGTGTTCCGCGTAAACGCTACGCTTCCGCTGCGTTTGATTCAACTACTCGCCACACAGTGTGGTGTTGTTTCAGTCCATGTTACTTTAAACAGCAAATCATGCAAATTTAATTTTAATTTAATTTTCATAATATTTCAAGTATGACTAGCACGAAATTTTTGAATTGTCAAATCCACATGCAAATATCATAATATTAAGCTAAAATTTCATTCTGATCAATTTAATTAGGTGTGATAACATAAATAATCATTTCATAATCGAACGTCAAAAACATTCAAATGTCATTTTGTAAAGTTGGGGTCGTTTTGTATCAAAAAGTCAAGGAGCTGGCGCAAGACAGGAAAAGCTGGAAGATACTCCACCGACAAGAGACTAACTCTTAAGTTTATGATGATGATGATATCATTTTATTACCAATTTGATTTTTATTATTGTATGATAGTCTAAAATTATCTTCAAATAATGTGTCAAATAAAAGAAAGAAAAGAAACACCAATAAAATTTGTTTTTTTTTATACACGTTCGTTGATTCTTGTTCTAATCAATCCACGGTTATTATCAGACGTGATTTATGTAGCATAATATTTTAAATAAATAAATAATAATAAAAAATAAATATTGAGGAACAATCTTACACAAATCGACCTAGTCCTACGGTATCATATATATATATATCGCCGTCTAGTACCTACAACACAAGTTTCTAAAGAAGCTCAGTAGAGCTTACCGTAGGACTAGGTCGATTATTATATATATATATATATATATATATATATACATATATGTAATAGATCGATACATACGAGTATAAACACTTAAATACATAGAAAACATCTATGACTCAGGAACAAATATCTGTGCTCATAACACATATAAATGCCCTGACTGGGATGTGAAGCAAGGACTATAGTTATTATAGGTAGTTTTAAACATGAAACTATCGTAAAACTCAAACATATTTTGCTGTATTAAGAGTATTAATTTTGTAATAGCAAACTCATGTTTTTTAAATCGAATATTTGCTTTTTAACGGGGAGCTGAATCAGGAGCCATTCGCATAGTAATTTAATTTAATTTGTCGTTTTTTATGTCAAACTTACTCCGCTGGTAAGTGAAGAAAGTTAAATATTTTTGCGTAGTTATTCTAACCTAAAGCTTTTCGGGGGACAACTACACAAAAGATTCCAATGAGTCGAGGTGTATTCGAAAGGGGACTCAAAGATAAGATAAGATAAGATAACCTTTGATATTTTCTTAAATTAGCAGGAAGTCTTATGATTCTGCCGTGGTATATCTGTTAAGACTTTTGCAATACAAGTTAGGTACGCAATATAAAATACGCATGACCACTTTCACAGATTATTTTTCACAGATACCGCATAGTCAAATATATATTTATTATGTACGACTCCCGGTAACCACTCACATGCATTACTAGTTGTGTCCACTGTCTACAATAACGACCAGACAAATAATTTGTTGTCGATATATTATTGTTCAACAAAAATTACGGTAACATAATTAAAACTTTTGTGAGCCATGTTACTACTACTTAGTTACAAACGGATAAACTCACGTGTAATTATATCGCACTAATCGCCTAGTTTCGGGTTAGCTCTGGTAGGTACCCATTTTCATGCTGAGTCAGGACATACCGCTCGCGTTGACTCGGTTGAAAATGGGTACTGCCAACGTGGTAAATTAAAATTAAAATGTGGAATACCACATGACCTTTTATACAAAAACAAGTGACTAGATGGCGATAATTGTAGTCATTTGACTTGAATAGTACTGACTTCACACATTATATGATAACAGTTATCAAATAAAAGACGTTTTTTGACGTTTCTTAAACAAAGAAATAGAATCATAACATTCATAACACAAAATATGTAATAAAACAAAGTAATAGATAGTGATCTGTGAGAATTCCGATATGCCGGGAATAGTTTCATCCAAGAATTTTGCATTTTCTGTCAAATTTATGTCTCTCTTTTCCGATATTACTTGTAGATTTCAGGTTTCTCGATGTATCTGCAGATTTTCCTTTATATATGGATGCATAAAAATGTCAGTTCGTAAAAATCTACGGTCGAGTATATTGCATGCATGCATTTCGGAATGCAGCCGAGTGATTCATTCCATATGCATTTTTAAAGAACCTCGACATAAATAAAGTGTAAATAATGGCATTGCGATTTTGCTGTGGTACAGTCAAGTGTAAAAATTCGTTTACTGCCAAAGTTTCAAAAATATGTACAGAGCAACTCTCAAGGAAGTATTTATGAAAGGATTTTTTCGGTACATATTTTTACACTTGACTGTACCTACTATAAGTACCAGATCTGATCTCTGTTTCGCATCAGATAATTTAGTATGGGAAGCACATTATCATGTTTCTTAACCCTTTATAAGGTCACAGTTATACAGATATGCTACGTGAAAGTTAAATACACTCCCATGTTTGTAATGCACTGGGGAACACATCTACGGCAAAAAAAAACAGAAATCATTAATAAAAACATGTGGTCATTATATGCACTCAGCCCGTTAGTGCACTCAAGTTTTCAGATGATCTGTTTCCAATACACCTATTCATTGACAGATACGTGACAGGCAATACTCAATACTTCTTCATTTGTCATAACTGCCATGTACGTAATACTATGCAAATAGTTACATATTACAATATTTATCGATATAGCATGTAACCTTTTATAATTTTATTAATCTTAAGTGGCAAATGATACACTTTCCTGATACTACAAACAACGTAGTGCAGTTATTGCAAATATCGCAATTCACGATGGAGAGTGGATTTATCAAAATTAGACCTTATTATCATACCAGTAACAGTCTCGCCATTCGCCATCGTGAATTACAAGAGCTATAATTGAAATTATTAGATACGTAGCGACTTGTGTATTTTTAATAGTATAATGGAAACAGTGACAAATGCTTGCTTCCTTTAACGGGCACAGTGCATTAATTGACCACAAACTTTAGATTAATTAATTACACTAAAATTAAATTATGACCGAAAAAGTATAAATAAGAAAAGAAAGCCTGATATATTTGCTATATAATACCATTATAGTTAAATAAAAAAGAGGATGTTCTTTCTTTGTAAATGTTTATTAACTAAGTGGTTTCCAAATCGTCTCTGCCTTATAAAGGGTTAAATTTGAGTAGGAATTTCTTTGGGCACAAATACGGTAGATGTCGCTACGCATCACATCTCCCTGAAGCAAATCTACAAAGAAAGATTGTGATGGAAAAAATCACCAGGGTCGTGAATCGTGAGTGACTCAGTGTGGTCAGAGTAATTGGATCCGTGTTCCAAAAGGTCACAAGTTCGCCTGACATCTTACCTATTTCAAGTACAATAAACATATCGTACAAGACATTTTAAAGATAAATGCGAGTCTATTCACAAACCAACCAGTAACGGCTCCTCACTATAAATGCATATGGGAATTTTTTAGAAAATTGTATACCCAAATAGGATAGCTATCAACATACCGCATATCAGTTTACTGCATTTGTTTTATCGGAAACGCAATGGATTAATCAGATTAATACAAGTCAAGGAACAGGCTTACTAGCAGTTTATCACAGCCGACGAGGGGGACCCTTCGAATTATCCTTCAACAAATTGTAGGACTAGTCCACGGGTTACATTGATTACAAGTCGTCGATTCATCACCGCGCGGCACGTGCTAACCCTATCCATCGACTGCGCTCTCGTCGTGATCCGTCAAATAGTAACGCAGCCATACTTTTGAACTACAAAGTATTATTTTCTTTGATAGAAGATTGAACGAAGCGCTTATATAATAGAGTTAAGGAAAAGTCGACTACAAGTCTTGGAAAACTAAAATTTTATATTCTTTTAACGTTACTTGAACATTTATTTAATGGATTATTTTTTGATCGAAAGAATATGGCTCATTTGAATAAAATTAAAAACTTATAGGTACTTAAAATTTACTTCATTGTTTATATTTATTTTTCTATTAAATCGAATCGTTTTTAATTTCATGCCCTTTTTAATATTTTTAATTATTTTCTTAATGCATACAAAACTATTCAAAAATATATAGCACCATGTGTTATAGGTATTTCATATAGTTTTATCCAATCCAACACTTAACATTGTTCTTATTTCGTGACATAAACGATTTTTTTTTTCGTATTGATTAACATTGAAACAGATTCAGTTTATTCCATAAACTTATTAACGTTTGGTTTATACCAACCAAAAACTAATTCTATATTTGCTATACTTTTAACTTCTAACGTATGAAAGCGTCACTACTCCTGCATCTCTTAATCCAATTCTGGCTTTACAAAGGCACACGTCGTGTCATGCCATCATCGCGGGTCGCTGCACGCGGCCATCTGTCGACTGTTGTTTCAAAGGATTTCACTCTAAACATTTGCTTCCACCGCCGACCCTAGGTGTTCCCATTCGTACTACTGATGACATATTTGACTGACCATTCGTATACCTTATTAATACGACATAAGGTCGATTTTCGTTAAATTTGTGTGCACAACAGATACACATCGCGGACAAGTTTTCTCACTAACCGATGTAACTTGACCTTAGATTCCATAACATACTGTTGTACAGTTATACCGGTTCTTTTCAGGTCTGGATTCTTCTGTTTAGTAAATTTGGTGTTGTATCAATTCCGACGAGCCGCATCCATTTGAAAAGCTAAAGATTTACGAACCGTGATGTCAACATTGAGAAGCACGAGCTTAAAAGGGTTTTTTGATTTAATTCGGTTAAAAGGCAATTTTTGCGAGTTTTCTTTGACTCAATGGACGGTCAAAGGGATTTTAGTATTCACTCTGGATAGGTATGCGGTTGCCCATCCAAATATTTTTATAAAAGCCGTTTAGTTAAGCCGTCTCCTCCATCGTTGATTCATAGCCACTCTGAGGTCAACGATTTAATGCTCCAATAATAATATTTGATTATAGGAAACAATACATTGTATACAGATAGCTTACCAATTCACCCAAATTATTATATTAAAACGCTCTTGTATGTGATTGAGAAAAGCTTATAAATTTATTTCCCTTTAGTAGGTAGGTATGACGGTATGTGTAGTGTATATGGTCTAGTATATATAGGGTGCTGCACTGCCCTTAGAATTCGACCAGACACGACCGGTGGGCAGGCAGCAACTTCCCTTGGAAGCGGTGGAGAATACAGGACCGGTACCGCGAACATCGAAGTTCGGAAATTTCGGGCATTCCCTTTTACTCCAATCAAGGTGTCATGAGAGTGACAGAGACAATCGTCCTAAATTTACGAATATCGTTTAGTTTAGTTTAGTTTATTATTATGACATTACACCCCCATGATCAGTGATCGGTCCCTGTGTCCAG
The DNA here is from genome assembly GCA_022674325.2 of Grapholita molesta. Taxonomy (NCBI): domain Eukaryota; kingdom Metazoa; phylum Arthropoda; class Insecta; order Lepidoptera; family Tortricidae; genus Grapholita; species Grapholita molesta. The sequence goes on from CP053127.2 coordinate 4,172,354, forward strand.
CAGTGGACATTGCGGCTTATATGATTCATATTAAAGAAGATACGTGAAGTGGCAGAAGCCGAACACGATTTCTGAAATGCTGGATGATGCTCCGATAGAAAAAAACCGGAGGTTCATACCTAATATTCCATAGATTACAAAATCTATTAAATACTAAGCAATATATACAACAAAATTGTATAGTACATATATTAATATATCCACATACTTACAGAAGCGAAACGAATAGCGTTGAAAACTTCCAGAAAAAATCCCGTTTCTTTCCAAACGACTCGTTTCTTTCGGATTTGTACGGAAAAAAACATTAAATTTACCGCTTCAATATTTCCGAAAAAAACGATTTAAACAGGTTTCAATCGATTATTTTTCTTAGCACTAGTGGGTAAGTGAATGATTATAGACTTACTTTGCATAGACATCGGTGTGTGTTGTGTAATTATGCTTATCAGTCGGATTAATTTCTGTAATGTTTTTTCTTTAAAAAATCTGAAACAAACGGAAAAAACATGAATATTTCGTAGATTCCTAAAAAAACAATTGATTTTTTCCGACATTTTCAACTCTAGAAACGAATCAAAACAAGGCTTCTCTTTTACGTAGATAACCATACTCAAGCTAAATTTAACTTTTTTTTTCTTATAATTACGAGTGCCTTCATTTTTTAAAAGATAATACGGTAAACGTCAAGCGACGACCGCGGATAAATTGCGAGACATTCACGCGAGTATTTGTCACCCTAGACCCTCTCATGTGAGATTGTGCTCATATTGTAGGGGCTAATCCGCAACGAGAATTCATCAGGTCCTAAGCGGCCCTTATCGCGAACCTTACATTTTGCGTGTACCCACTTATTTTTTCGAAACCTTTTAGATTAGTAATGCTCTTGTAGTCTTGCACCAAAATTGTTTTACGAGTAAGAATCATTTTCACTTCTCAGATTAGTAAGAACTGAATACGACCGTTTGCTTTAAGGTGAAGTTATTCCAGAATAAACTAAAATCGGGTCGGAAAATTTTAAACTTAAATTGTTTCTTATATTTTATGTTATTTGAATGTTTTCTAAGATTACAGTGTCTTGTCATGACACGGCACGCCGCAGTGTGCCTAGTTTTATATATTTTTCTGTTTTTGTGATACGAGTATTGAGTGTTATTGCAGAAGTCAAAGAAATGAATAATCTGTCTATCTACTGGAACTATATAAGCCGTAACGAAAAAGTGTTATTACAGTAGTAGATATCGCTTCTACGTTTCGCTGTCTACGTGTACTGTAGATATCGCTTCTAGTTTTTATCTCAAACTAGCACTAGGCACACTGCCGTGCCGTGTCATGACAAGACACTGTAACATTAATTTTTCAGAAATCACTTAAAACTTTTAACAGTCGACGTCAATAATATGTATACACTTTTGCACCTTATTACAAAGGATTAAGGTGAAAAACTGTAAACATATCTTTGACGTCGACGGTAGAATGTTGACATTGTGTTACTTATTGTGACTTCGAATCTATCTTATGGTATCTCTATGGCAGGTATGATGTTATCTTCATTTGTTTACCTATCAGGCCTAAAGTTAATTTGAAAATGTTTCGTAGTGAAATAGTTCCATTTTCCGAGCGTTTTATATCCAAGATGCATTATGTACAATGCTTCACTTTCAACTATGAATACTTTTGTATTTTTTAATATTCAGTAATTTTAAATTTTTCAAGTAAATCGCCACGATGACTGACAACAGTGACAACCTATTAAAACTATTGCCAGTAAAATAAAGCGCCATCTATGAGTTACTGAGTATCTTTGCATTTTTATCAACGATGACTTATTTTTTTATTTTACCTCCAATACGATACGTCAAAGTATGATGCTAAAAATCAATTTATGATAGTAGAAAAACCTATAGATAAATCCAAAAAGTCAAGATTTTAAAGTTCACATACAGCTCCAAACGCGTTGACCTGCGAGTTAATGAGGCGTCGTCTGCGATAACGCTGCGGAACCGCTGCTGCCGAGTGACGGGAATATCTCCTGGAAATTTTATACCGGAAAGATTAGATAATCTTTACCGCAGCTCGGATGATCTTATGAGGATTCATTTTTTACCTGAGATTACAGTTTTACAAATTTGTAATCAAACCTAATTTGATACGCAATTTCAAGCTGATGGTCGTATGCGCATTAGATATAACATCATCATCATCACACGGACCAGTGCAAAAGGCCGAGTCTTCTTCTTCAGCCGACTCAAACTCTGGGACAAACCAGTAAATTGTACCATGAGCGTTTCGGAACGGTCAAAAAAGTAGGATAACAAGTGTCTTAAGGTAGCTTTTACCTGCGACTGACTACGAGTACTGAGTGAGTTTCTGTTATAGTAAACTAAATCTTTTATGAAAAACTTTGTGTTATGACACGGGACTCACACTAAAAACTACTAATCAGAAGGCTCTTCATATCACGTCGGGGTCACCACTTTAGGGGTAGCGGAATGATGAGTAAAGACATCGTTGACTTAGACTAGTTTATTTCTTAACTCCCTAGTGCATAAATCCATCTGTGTTTCCTTAATATTACGTTCTTAATCTACATCAATCAACGAGAGGTAGGGCACAGCGTTGACCATCACGCTTGAATCTGGGGCAGCCCAACTGGGGAAGTACCTCCTCCTTACAGAAGACCACAGCCATAATAGCACTGCTACCTTTCAGGTATGTAGTGTTGTGTTCCTGATGGTGAGTAAGGTTCCCAGAGCTCCAACCCACTTATAGGTAGGCAACGCGCTTGTGACTCCCTTGGTGTTGCGAGTGCCCATGGGCGACGGTAATTGCTTACCATCAGGTAATCCGTCTGCTCGTTTGCCACCTTTGTCATAAAAAATAAACTATAATGGTACAGTATTTATGTTAGTTTATCAATACAGTTCGACTCTCCCGCGGTGCTATCGCAACACGCGGCTTGACGAGTAAAGCAACTTGGAATTATTTGTTGCTAATTAACAAATTATGCAGCTCTGGAGTTCTTTGTTTAATCTTTAACGGAGCCAGTCTGGAAAGCGTCGGGGAAAGGCGGGTACTTAATTATGATAATCAGACAAGGCAAATAATACATTATAATAATAATTGAATTGAAATGAATTTACATTTTTCATCTAATCTAGAAAAGTGGGTCGAGTGGAGACGGACCAGCAAGCGCAGAGTAGGACGTCCACCCACAAGATGGACCGACGACCTCATTAAGGTCGCCGGAAGACGGTGCATGCATGTCGCTTCCAACCGGTACATGTTGACATCTAGGGGAGTGGCCTATGTTCAGCAGTGGACGTCTTATGACTGAGATGATGATGATAATCTAATCTCAAGATCATTTTTGGACATTCGCTACGAGTACATATAAAGCACGAGTTTATTAGATATTCAATTAGGAAATGATACTACGTTAAATATGTTTGTATTTAGAAAAAAAATGTGTCTAAACGTTTAATAAATATTTTTTTGAAATCTCATTCTCACACAATCATTAAGGAAAGTCGATATAGGCGTGTGAAAACAGGAAACTTAGTGTGTATGGCCCCTAACTATTTCAATGTATTTAAACGCATGGGGATAGAACCATGATATATGATCAGAAAAAATATAACCGAATGTTTTAACAAAATGAATGTAAATGTTCCCGAGGTCAAACACACAACAATATACGTCCGTATGAAAAACACATTGTATATCGTCGTGTAGTACTAAAATTTATTGAGCTGACTGTATAGACTAGATCGATATATCCATCAGAGTAAACCGCAACAGTAATGATACCTACCGAGTTGTAATTGGTTTGAGCCAATAAAAATAAACAAATAGGATTGGGCTATGTCGTTCTTCTTTTCCCTCGGGAACACACGAATATCTATTATGAACATCGCTAACAGACCAAATCTGGTTGACATCGGATCACACATGTTTGTTATAGATTTTAAGCTCGTATTTACACTGGATCTTGAGGCGAATGCCAGCTGAATTATTGGAAAAAGCAGTTGATCTCATTAAATGACGCCCGTTGGAAAATTGCTATCATGTGTCATGAAATGGAAAACGTAGGTGTATAATTGGACGCGTAAGCAGACAGGTAATCATTATTTATATAAAAGATGAAAAGTTTTATGTGTGGGTAGGATAGCGCAATGTGTACATGACCTTGATAGGACGACCTTGTACGGGTCGCTGCGAGTATGTGCCTGCGATGCTACCGCGAAAACGATATTCGTATATTTCGGGAATCTTTCTGTTTTACTCTAATTAAGGCGCCATGAAAGTTACAGAGACAATCGTCCGTAACTTACGAATACCGCTGCATTATGTTATGACAGAGAGAGCTCCGATTCTAGGTAGGCAGATAGGAGGAATAGTACATTACTGCAGCCGCCGGGAAAAAGGGGGTTGAAGGCTGAGTTGTATATACGGCCGACCGGTAGGGAGGCCGGATAGTATACGAAGCCTTCAAGACCCTTTCACGGCTAGGCATGTATAGTGCTTTTCTCAAACTAATGCAATGAAATAAATAAAAAAATACCACTGAACAAAACAGCTTCACGACATAAATTTTTTAATTTTCCCTCCAATCCCGCTTTGTAGTATTTTTGCCTTCGATGTAATAATTAATGACTATCATAAATAGTCTGGCTATAATTACTATATACAACATTTAGAAAAACCACCAAAAAAGAATGCACTTACCTTTCAAATAATGGCGCTACGGCATCTGCCTTTGGCGGTACACAATAACAAAATATAGATAAATAAAACCGGGCCCGGTTAGATTATTCAATTTTTATACACCCGTAACACTATATCTAAGTCACAAAAGCATTGAATCACACCATTTACCACTATTTAGTCTTAATAAACAGAGTTTTACACGCCGAGAAACTTTTCCATTCCGCCATTATTAAAACAAGTAAAAGTGTCCTGTGATTGGTTGACTCAAAAATGCGTTCAATAACGCGCATGCGTGGAGTAGTGTTTGGTGTTGCCAATACAATTTTAAAATTGAGAGCATGAATAATAAATATAATAATGTAATAACCTGATGATATGAATATTCATTTACATGATAAATAAAATAAATCTCTTCATACCATTTCGTCTGAAATAGGCGAGATTATTTTTTAGCCCGCTAATCATTTAGTCACTAAAAATGATAAAACAAATATAATTCAGCTGTTTGAACAGGCTTCATGAACACAAACGCCAGGTATACATAAAAATTAAAAAAAAAAATTACTTCCCGGCCTAGGCCTTCAATTTTATATGAAATTCGTTACCTGTCCTCTGGAGTCGATCCGCCCTAAACGTGATACTTCGAAGCCTATTATGACGCACGTAACGAAGACATTTCATTGCATGTTTGAGAAAAGTTATTTTTTGATTCTTGGGTGCATGGGCGTGCATTAAATACTAGTGTCCGACCGAAGTTTCGGTTTCGGTTTCGGTTTCGGCCAGTTTCGGCCAAATAATCAAGTTTCGGTCTGAGTTTCGGTTTCGGCCAAAAACGGCCGAACCTTTCGGCCGAGCCGAAACTTTTACCATCATGCTTTCGGATTTCGCCGCCGACCGCCGCTTACTGAATCACGTTAAGTTTATGGATATATTAAACTATTTTCTTAAGGAAATAAATTGTTATGCACCTAGATCTAACAATAACAGTGTATGTAGTATAGCCGCAGCGTAAATTGAAAAAGAATTAATATTTCCCCATAGTAACAGTTGGTACATAAATAAGCTTATTTAAATATAATAATATTAATGGGGCGTTACTTAGGTACGTAATCCCAGAAATATAATAACGATAATAAATTAGACTCCATCTCCGTACCGTTCATGTTGCAAAAATTTAGGTAGGTAAATATCAATCCCATCGATCCGGATTTTTACAACGGTAGTAAGGCCCATAATTTCTTATGCCTACGCGGTGTGGTGTAACAAGACCAACCAAATTGTCTAGCAATGAACATGTTAAAGAGCCTGCAACGCATGGCCTGTATAACAGCAACAGGGGCTTTTACTTTGATAAGGGGGGCTGTCTTAGACGCGCTGCTTGATATTATACCACTCCCCATGCAGGTGCAAAAAAATATGCACGCTAAATAGGCCTTAATGGCGCTCTGAAGCACTACCTAAACTGAAGGCCTAGGCTTTTGCTAAAAAAAAAACCTTAGCATGCCAACTGACGACATTATACACACCGAAAGTCAATTCTCTAAACTGGTTACAGTTGAAATACCTACAAGAGACCAATAGATTGAAGAGCAAATGTACGTTGAAGAGGTTAGCCACATGGTACACAGGTGGGTCCAAAAAAGGTGATGGTGAAGGTGATCAGTGATCGGTTATTTGGATTCTCCCTCACTGGATATCATGTAGAAAAGTTAATATAGATACGATACGACAGTTTCCCACGATACCGAACAAATCCTTCAAAAATAAAACAATTTGAATCGTCGGTAAAGGGTTTTTTTTACTTACTCGTCAAACTTTTATCTAAACGCTACAAAGTGCCGCTTTGGTGGTAGCAAATGAGCTGTCAGTGTGAACACTTGTGTTTATTTGTTCGATTTCACAAAATAACGGCGAGTAACTACGCGTGTACTACCTTCAGCTACTTAGATGTTTTTAAGTGTAATAAAATAAACTCATTTTATTTTTTTGCCTTTTCTAACAACATAAAGCCCGGATTCCCGGAGCAGTTCCATAGTAACATAATGATAGAGGTCGTTTACCCCGTGTCAAATCCAAATAACCGATCACTGGTGATGAAGTAGGATGTGGGTTTTATGGGGAGAGACCTAGATTCAGAGTTAGCGTCAGCATGGGGACGAATGCCTCAATATTCCAGGCCGAAGTCTTCGCCATTAACAAATTGCGGAAATCAACCTGGATAGTAACCTAAGAAACCAACACATCTACATCAACTCGGATAGCCAAGCCGCTCTGCTGGCACTGGATTCACTGGAAACAAACTCAAAACTGGTCCATATATGTAAAAAAAACCTAAAGGCACTGCTAACTCCAACAAAGTTATACTTAGATACTCCGACATTGACGGAAATGAGAAAGCAGACGAACTGGCTAGGAAGGGCGCGCAGAATCCCCTGGTCGGCTCGGAACTGTTTTGTGGAATCACTTAGAATCGATTTAGAAAAATCGAGGGCAATTACTGGGTGGCTCACTAGAGGGTACGAACACTCGAAAGCCCTAATAAAAGGGTTCAACACCAAAATTGCTATAGAGCTACTAACGCTCAACAGGCACAAAACTTGCGCAGTGACTTGAAAGGCCACTGCAAGTTGAACAAACATATGTTTCCGATGGGTAAGAAACAAAACGCGGGAATTTAATACCACCTATTTTAATTAAAAAGTCGCTACCAGTGTGTCACAGTTAATGTTTCTTTTTACTTCATAGCGTAGTATAAAATTTTGATCCAGTTCTATTGTAACTATGTTGAAATTTTATTGTGATAAAATTTAAACGTAGAAACGTATAATATTAGGTTGGGGAGACATTGTATTGATGAAATTCCAGGAAAAAACGGGCCTACGAGCATTTTCTTTAATCATTTTAAGCAGATTTATAAAAGGTTCGGTTTCGGTTTCGGTTTCGGCCGAAACTAAAATCAAACCGAACCTTCGGTTTCGGTTTCGGTTTCGGCAAAAAAACATGTTTCGGTCGGTCACTATTAAATACTGAGCAAGGTGATAATAATAAACTTGTAATTAAAGCACGATCACGGCGAATTCTTAGATATTTTTGAGTTAGGGCAAATGTTTTGCTGTCGAATGCAATACTCGTAGACCACTTTGCACAACGCAGGCCAAAAGAAATAGTAAAATTAATATTCTAAAAGTCTGTTAATATTGTAGGTACCATTCAAAATCATCGTTTTAAAATCCACCCTAGTATAGACAGAACCGAGTAATTACTGGCTTTGAATAACTTCCAACTTGTGGACATTAACCAATTTTGCTCACTTGTTTTAACGCATTCACTGCCACCAACGCACACGTGCGTTCATTTCCATACATTTTTGGAGTGGGTGGCAGCGAATGTGGCAATGAAATCAACCATTCCAAGGGATTGTGGTAAAAATAACAATCTTACACCAAACCAGATGTCTGTTTTTATTCCTTACATGTGTAAGGAATAAAGACAGTTAATGTTTATCAAAGTATCATCGTTCATTACAAGTTATAGGTTAAATGTTCTTATTATTATGTCTCTTCCGTACACGGAACAATGGTGTTCCGGACATTTGGGAGGCGTACGCGGAGCCAGATCGAGCCAACGTAATGTAAGGGGTACACTAAGGGGATGTTGCCCCTGTCCGTATCATGGGACGCGCACAGAGACAGCACCCGCCATGGTGTAAGGACTATTGAGTTAAAATGGAATCTAGAATGTACTAGGCTATTGGGTGGAAAGGATGGGCTAGCTACTGGGCTATTGGATAAAAAACCGGACGTCTTCCTAATAAAATGGTATTCAATTTTATTTCCGGCAGACGGTGACTCGCCCTATGCGAGATGGGCCCCCACAAAAAGCGATATCAAAGATGGCTCAAGGGCAACACCGGTGCATAGGGCTAAGGGTAGAGAGGTGTCACTGGACTTTAAACATATAGCCAACTCGCCACTTAGGTTTCCACATCTATCCTCGAGAACGCAGCTCTCGCGACCCCACTCTGGACGGCCGGTGAAGGCAAGCCAGAGGTAGGGGACCTGTCCCACCTGTCCGACAGGGCACCCCAGGGGCGCTCAGGTACGTGGAGTCGCTACTCTCCAACAGCTCGCCACAAGCTGCCCTGCGTTGACTGATTGCACTGGAAAAAACCAGTGGGCGATGGGGTCGTCACATCCCTACGCCTTATTATTATTATTTTTTTTTTTTTTATGACATAGGCGGCAAACGAGCAGACGGATTGCCTGATGGTAAGCAATTACCGTCGCCCATGGGCACCCGCAACACCAGGGGAGTCACAAGCACGTTGCCGGCCTTTAAGGGGGTTGGAGCTCTGGGAACCTTACTCACCATCAGGAACATAACACTACAGTATACCTGAAAGGTAGCAGTGCTATTATGGCTGTGGTCTTCTGTAAGGAGGAGGTACTTCCCCAGTTGGGCTGCCCCAGATTCAAGCGTGATGGTCATCGCTGTGCCCTACCTCTCATTGTTGGACGTAGTTTAAGAACATACCCGGGTCTATGGGTCCCGGGTATTAGTACGAGTATCTGTGATATATTAATTTAGATTATTCATTAAGATCTTCCGTTGTCTATATTTATACCAAGTGAACCACTATTTAGAACCCAGCTTTGTTGTACGTTTAAAAATATAAATGCAGCATCCTGAGAAATTATGGCAATGAACTGACAATTGGATCCGGAGCGGTCCAGGAACGCTTTAGTTTTATAAGAAAGCGACTGTTTTTTTTTATCTTAAACTACCTAGCTGACCCGGCGAACTTTTTTAATTAGCTAAAACATACATGATTTTAATTAATGTAATTAAATAATACACAAACAATTCTAAAATTACTAATTTTATTGAAGGACCTTATGATATACAATTGAGGTCATATTTATTTTTCAAAATCACGGGATTTTTGTGACTTTTTAATACTTAATGTCTCAATCAGGGCTGTGACGATTCTAACCAATCCAAAATCATTTGAATCGGTTCATCCGTTCTCGAGTTATAAGCGGTTTAACAAACCCCACTTTCTTTTATATATATATATATATGTATATATATATATATATATATATAATATATATATATATATATATATATATATATATATATATATATATATATATAGATATAGCTATAGAAGATAACGTATTTTTCCGTATTGTCATTTTACACAGCAATGGCAGTTAACAATTTGTGACTAATCGGTTGGTCGAGATTTTTCAAAAACTCCGAAAAATTCGCAACTTGGAGCACATAAATATATACGAACAGCTGAAATAAATAAATAAATATTTCAGGACAATCTTACACAAATCGACCTCGTCTTACGGTAAGCTCAGTAAGGCTTGTGTTGTAGATACAAGACGACGATGTATATAATCGATACATATAAATACTTAGATACATAGAAAACACCCGTGACCCAGGAACAAATATCTGTGCTCATCACACAAATAAATGCCCCAACTGGGAATCGAACCCAGGACCATCGGCTTCATAGACAAAGTCACTAACCCTCTAGGCCAGACCGGTCGCCAAAATAAAATAAAATTAGAACATAATGTATGAGACATGTTCATTAATATGCCAATATTAAGATGATATTGTTGAATTTATAATGGTGTTGTAATTAATTTTAGTTTGACGAGCCATTTTGCTACTGACGTGATCCAATATCTAAGTTATAATGTAATATTAGGTAATTTAAGTTGGATGTTACATGATTTTAACTTAAAATATATTGTAAATATCAGAGAATTGTCATAGACAGAATCTATTAACGTTGCGCTTTATGTATTTTACGTTGATATTTTTTCTAAGATTTTTACCTATACGAATTCAAAAACTAATTGGAGTTATTCAATTTAGTAAATTTGTCAAAGGGACCGTCATTCATTGTTTAGGATCACACCATCACTTTTTTCTGGTTTTGCGAACCGACCGCCGACCGAAAAAGACAAGACCTAAATATAGCTATTAATAGCTTCTAAACAAGCATTTCAAAACCACCCCCACTTAAATGCCTACTTATCTCCATCCATTTAAAAGAAAGTCCTCATTGTGTAACAATAACGCAATACAAACACGAATATTTTCTGGCGTAAAATAACAAAACAATGAAACAAAAGCTCGACGAAATAAGTGTTAGCGTGAGAAACGGAGATGATGGAGCGAGTGGGTGCTATTTGTGGCACTCGCGCCAGAAGTATTCCTACTGATATTGTTTTAATTGACACTGTAAGCTGCGGCGGTAGAGACGTGCCAGAAAAAAAAACAACAATACTGCCTGTGAGATAGTGTGGTATTATCTATCAGCCACGAAATTACACTGCTGCCCCGTGTCCCAGCGTGTTCGTGTTCATTGATCCATCTATTTTGAATAGCTCCATCACTGCGCGTTTCGATGTGTGGTCGTCATTTTAAGATTTTCCTGCCCCAACGGCCATCGACTCTCCGGAATACGTGGCCTGCCCTTACCACTTTAACGGTGCGATCCTGAGATCTATGTCGGTTTGGTTCTATCACGTGGAGATAGGACCATAGCCTTTGATTCGATAGAGACGTGGGCTGTGCTACAACGTCTCCAGCCATATGGCACATAGACTATTGACATATCGAAGCGTGGGGTGTTAGTGATGGAACAATTTCAGAAGAAAGAGTAGATTTTTTAAATACTATGATGGTGGCAAACAAGCATACAGTCCGCCTGATGGTAAGCAGCGGCGCTACCGCGAAACACGATATTCGTAAATTTCGGACGATTGTCTCTGTCACTCTCATGACGCCTTAATTGGAGTAAAAGAGATAGATGCCCGAAATATACGAACTTCGATGTTCGCGGTACCGGGCCAGTTACCGCCTATGGGACGAAATGAATCAACCGATGATCTATGTAGGTAGTGCAGTGTGCAGTCACGGCGTACTAAAGGGTCCCAGGTCAATGTTGCAGTCGCCGGGTCCACTCCGGTCTCCTCCGGCACGACTACTACACCAGGGATTTTTGCATTTGGGAAGTGCATGTATCCTGAAACAAAACACTCGTGATGGTATGTCCGATATTTTAAATTGGCAACGTCACAGCGCGCTGACGGCAACAGCATTTTTCCGCAGCCCTGAGCAGACGCGCGGGAATCAAAATCCCCTTATCGCTCTGCAGCATGAAGCTTAAAATTGCAATTTAATACCTACACCATTGAAGCCTCACAATAACCCTATTAGCTTTATTGCCAGTACTGGAATCCGTTTTATAAAAACTCACTTTGGCGAAATGCCGTACGAAGGCAGATAATTATGTAAAATAGTTTCACTTGTAGTTGCGGTTTAGTTATTGTTTTTTTCTTAAGAGATGGGGCATCAAAAAAGATGATCGTAGAAATATATTTACAATATCTATACAAAGTTGCGTTCCTTCAATGTTGAATTCGTGCTTCAATGTTGAAATCGTTTTGCCTATTTGTTTGTTTTCGCTACCGTGTGGCGCAGCACCCTCTATGAACTCAAGTTGAGTTGTGTGACTACGGGTAGTATAGATAATTTCACGAGAGGTGAAGTCACTCACACAACAACATCTCATGTAATGTTAGTGAGATTACTCATTCATTCATTCTTTCACTCTTTTGCAATCAGTACTTTATATAGTTGTGTACGTAATCCATTCGCCTCAACTCTCATGGAACTATCTATATACTGAGGTATACTGCTATTAAAAGTCAAAGATGGCGGTAGTGAGTTTGTAGAATTAACATTGTCTTCCTGTGTTCTATTGCCGTGCGATGCCGGCTCTGACTATTAGGATAGCACCACCCCATCTCCTCCCGCGGGTGTCGTAAGAGGCGACAAAGGGACAAATCCTACAGACGAGCAGCAGCGTCCGTCAAAACCAATCTACAGTTACTGCGGTCGCCCACCGGCCAAGCGTAGCGAGGTGGTAGTTGCCAAACTACCCCCAAATGATGCAAGTCATATTTTTGGGAGGCCTATGTCCAGCAGTGGACTGCATACGGCTGAACTTTATATAATGTATGTTCTACGATCCTTGATTCTGAAACTTCATATGAAGGTCATATCAAATTACCGTAAGCGAAGTATTACTTTAATTATTCTTTTTTTTTTTATGACATAAGCGGCAAACGAGCAGACGGATTGCCTGGTGGTAAGCAATTACCGTCGCCCATGGGCACCTGCAACACCAGGGGGGTCACAAGCGCGTTGCCGGCCTTTAAGGGGGGTTGGAGCTCTGGGAACCTTACTCACCATCAGGAACACAACACTACATACCTAAAAGGTAGGAGTGCTATTATGGCTGTGGTCTTCTGTAAGGAGGAGGTACTTCCCCAGTTGGGCTGCCCCAGATTCAAGCGTGATGGTCATTGCTGTGCCCTACCTCTCATAAATATATTCATAATATATTCTTAGAAAGAATCACGTAAGCTTTAATCCAGAAACTTGTAACTAATCTCATTAAAGTTCTGTAGATAAAATCAAATCCATTACTCGTGTCTCCATAACTCTAATAGCCTGAATAAGACTGAAACCTCGTTTCCATTCCTCTTTTACTGTTCTTTGTTTTATTGTCTTTCTTTCTCGGTAATGTATTGAAAGAGCCCACAAAGTGTCTCGCTTCACTTATTTAGGTAAATAATATTATATCGTATTGTTTCGACAAACACATTGAATCAACTTTATTTTCGCGGGCACAGATTGGATTCTCTTGATTGTAATCGAACAATAATGAAACTACAATAACGAAGGTAGTTATAAGATAGCATGTCCAACTTATTTATTTTGTACTATCTTCTGCCCGCGACGACGTCGTCTCCGCAAGTTTCAAGTAACATATTTTCAAATATAACAAATTTAAACAATCTGGGTACAAAAAGTTTTCATCGCCATATCAGCCGAAGGACGTCCACTGCTGAACACATGCCTCCCCTAAAGCGACCCAAGTTTACAAGATCGTTGGTTCACCTGGGGGGTAGGGTACATACCCCCCACACATAATATGAATTGTGACTGAGGTTTTCGATAACGAGTTGTTTAGTACAGTAAAACAGTACAACCGAGATGCACAGATAGTAAACTAGATACTCGTTATCGAAAACCTCAGTCACAACTCATGGTAAGGGACTGGTACGTGGTTACCACTCAAGAACGTTCACGCCTCAACGGCCATCGGTTATACTTGCAAAAAGTTTTAATTAATCGTAACTGAACTTACTGTCAAAATATTTTTTAAGATATCTATAACCTATACGCGTTTGACGGGAACTGGCCCTCAGAATCAGCTGATCGGGAATCATAGCAAATAAGAGAGGCCTTTGCCCAGCAGTGGGACACACACACAGGTTAAGTAAACACAAAAAAAATATTATAACCACGTAAATATGTTTTCGGTGGCCCCGATTTATATTCATGAAATAAAACAACTAAAAGCTAAAATATAAGCATCTGGGGACAATTTTAACTGTTTGATATGTTTTCTTTTGGGACTACGCATAATTATGTACTTTAAGATTCGATGTATACGTAGTTTCTTGCCGGTATCTTCTCGGGTCAGAGGTGTAGGGATGGAACCGATGGTAGATTTTTCTTTGACGTTCATAAGTCCATGTAATGCGCCCAAACTGAAAATTAAAATCTTTTATTTTAGAGTCGTTTACTCGAATTCATAAACTTTGAGGACGATAATAATCGCACACAAAAGTTTGCTACCATCCTGCATGAAATATATAATTTTAATAACAACAATTAGTCATGTATACTAAGCCATTTTTTCGTTTCTGACAGAGTTTAAAATATAGCGAATCGAGTCCACGACGCTCAAAATTTGCCCCCCTGTTCGCTTGCATGGATACGCGCATTGCATGCATGCATTTCAGCCGTATGCAGTCCACTGCTGGACATAGGCCTCCCACAAATATGACTTGTATCATCTTGGGAGGTAGTTGCCATAGTCGCCACGCGTGGCAGGTGGTTGGCGACCGCAGTAGCTGTAGATTGGGTTTCGACGGTCGCTGCTGCCCGACCGTAGGATTTTTCCCTTTTTCGCCTCTTACGACACCCACGGGAGGAGACGGGGTGGTTCTATTTTAGTTAGCCGGCATCACACGGCACAGTCAGCCGGCATCACACGGCACAGTCAACCGGCATCAGACGGCACGCGCATGGATACGCGCAGACTGTTAAAATTAAACGTCAGAAGGATATTGCATTGTTGGAAAAAAAAACGTGTAGCAAATCTCGTTGACAGCTGCGTCATTGATTGGACGCTGGCCCCGGCCACATACCTGGCAACCGAATGAAATAATACCAGAGCCTACCGCGAAAATCGAAGTTGCTGCATTCGTTTATTGAAAGCTTTAAATACTTGTTTGAGATTCCAGAGTTAGATTCCCGGAAGCCTATGACTCTCTTTCTAATACTTACATGGGATTGAAAAGGGACTTCCGCTAATATTACAACTTATAAGTTATGCAATACGCCCCGAAAATAAGAATTCATCAGTATGTTTTGATTGTCAATTATTAATTAACGAATTCTATCGAAGGCTTTATCGTGAATTGTATTACAGATCATTTATATTCAAATAAATGAAAACAAAAAACAAACACAAAAAAGAAACTAATGTTACCACGCCTTTCAACATTTCGTAAGTATAGTTATTTTAAAAATAAATTACTACTTTTTTGTCCTGTACATGAAACCAAAAAAATACATAATTCCTTAATTACAATTAAAAGTCAATTGTTTTAATGTAATATGTTATATCTAAAAATATCCGTAACTGATATGTAGATACCTTATATAGCAATGTCTTGTTCGCATATATATACGGCTTTTTCCTATAATAACGCACGGGTCAAAAATATCCGACACTCATCTGCACCCTTTTTATATCTTGGTTGAATTATGACATAAAATATTTATCTCCTTTTGGGGATAAGTAACGCTTCAATTTACTTTATTTGATCACATAGTAAATCCGTATATTATATAAAGCCGAAGAAAGTATTCTCGAGGGACTGGGATGAAATAAATAAACTTGGAGGTCCATGACCTTTCGCTCAATGACCGCTGCTCTTCTTGGTTGCAGACTTTCTTTACATTTTCTTGTTAACACAACACGTACTATCATTTGATTTCTTCATTTTCAGCTGGAGATTTACTTGAGTTAGTCCATTGACGCTGAAGTGTAAAACACTTCAAAGGTAAACGAACTTTCTGAGCTGATAAAATAAAATGAGAAACGTTTTCTAAAAATTTAAGCTATCCTTAAAGTCTTAAGCTATCGTTAGAGTTGTACCAGCATTTTACTTAAGTATGAACGAAATCTTTAGTTTCAAAGTATGTACCGGAGGTTTATTAATCAGCATATCAATACCTACCTATGCTAGTAAAAATCCACCCTACGAATATATATGACTTGACTTATGTACCTATGTAAATTGAGCTGAATAACTACACTTGGCGATTATCAGCCCCCCTGAATCCGGCCAAGCGTCCCTACATTAAATCTACATGGTTATAGGTATAAACCGTGAAACGTCGGGTAGTGACTCAGTAATCCCTATAAAAGACTGTTTGTCTAGAAGCCACAAAGTTGAAACCTTCCTCGACAAAGTACAATCGATGTACACGAAAAAAAATCCGGCTGCGAATTGCACCACCCCATCTCCTCCTGCGGGTGTCATAAAAAGCGACAAAGGGGAGAATCCGATGGATGGGAGCAGCGTCCGTCGAAACCGAATCGGCTACTTCCGTCATCAACCAGTCAACCAACTGGCAACTCCCAACTACTCCCCCAAGATGATACATTTGCGTGGTATTATATGTCTTACGGCTGAAATGATGATGATAAGGTAAAAAAAAACTCGACTATGGATGACGTTGTTTTCACAGAAGCCATATACGTTTGGTCTTATTTGTAAAGTAGAATATATTGTTGTTAGCATAAAGCACATTACTCACCCCGCAGTTACTTTGTGGGGTGAAGCTTCGTTCATATATTCTTGGATCAAGTGTAATTTGTAAATATTTTTTGCGCTTTCAATTTTTTAGGTCTAATCCTCGAACCGCAGGTTTTTCATACTGAGTTAATGTTTTTTTATGTAACATTAGAAAGTTCGTTTTCAACCCATTCCTTGAAAGGCTTATATAGTTAGTTCCACGATAGTTGAGGCGAATGGATTACGCACACAACTATACTACTATATAAAGTACTGATTGCAAAAGAGTGAACGAATGGAAAGAATGAGTAATCTCCCTATCATTACATGAGATGTTGTTGTGTGAGTGACTTCAACTCTCGTGAAAGTAACTTTACTATAATCATACTTATTTTGGAACTATTTATGTTAAGAAGGCCTTTTTAGGAAATAGCCTGATAAATCAATGGAAATCCTTGACGGTTTGACATGCCCATTTTTACAAATCAGACTTTAGAACCATAATTATTCATGTTTTCACTGGTTACATATGTTTCACCTAGTTATTTTGCAAGTAAAGATATGATCAAAGTAAATTATAAAGTATGATAATATAGAAATTGAGGAAGGCTAATGGATTACCCTTACACGCAGCGCAGTGACTTGCTAGTGTTGCATGACACGGGGAGAATGAGACTTGAGCTGGGAAGACGTTTTCCTAACATTCATTCATATGACGTTATTTGAAGTGAATTTTGTGGGTACTCGAATACTGTAACACACGGAATAAATAAAACTGTAGATGTACTTATCACCAACTTTTCATTATTGTCTCAACTGTAGCGTTGATAATGACGGAAAAAACCAAATGATTTTTTGGGGAATCTATGAAATTTTAGCTTTTTTCGGATTTTCCCAAGAAAAAAACCAATAAGTCATTACAAATTATTTAATAGCATTACTATTAATTTATTTAATCATCACTATCACTATCACCATATATTTCAATAGTTTCGGCTATCATGTCGTCGATGTTGCCCAATTAAGGGGATTTATTTTTGTGACAGGTTGCGAAATACACTCATTACATCAAAAACCGCCCTTTGATTGATTCTCCGCAAATTGACCCATCATATCGCTTAAACAATAAACATTCACCTTCACCTACCCACCAGTATTAAGAAAAATAACCGATTAAAACCTGATTAAAACCTTTTTTTCGGTTATATCGGAAAAATTTAAGCGGAAAATTTCATGATTTTTTCCGTAAAAATCCAGAAAAAAACGAGCCGTTTGGAAAGAAACGAGATTTTTTCCGGAAATTTTCAACGCTACTCAACTGTCAACTAAAGTAGATAATTATCTAAACTTATAACTTCATGGGACCCACCCTCACCTCGCCACCCCGCTTTGCACGAAATGTATACCTAATTACGATACCCACTATTATAAATTTCTAGGATTCATGTTTTTAAAATAAAATTTTATCGTTTCTGACAGTGTTTAAAAAGTTACGATTCGAGTACTCGACGCGCATAAATCGGCTCCCTATGGGTAGCACCCTGCCAACTAGGATTGGAGCAGCTCGCCAAGCAACTGCGCAGGACCATAGTTTCCCTGCCCGCAGTGCCCTACAGAGGCCGCATGAGCACCGAGGTCCATCCTGCAACCGCCGTCACCTCCCGCTTCCGAGGAAATCTGGCTCAACCCGGCACGGAAAACATACGACTTTTGCAGCACCGGTAAGCGATCTTTTGTTGGCTAGCAATAGATCGCGTTGCCCCAAGGGTGCACCGTCCAGAACGCTTCCCTTACCGTCAGATCAACCTGATCAAAAGGTATTGATAGAGCCCTGGCACTCTGGGAGGTTTCCTGTTTAGCATCCCAACATAGGTTCTTGTATTTGCAATCAAAATAAGCTCTGTTGGGGTTATATAGGTTTACCCAAACACCGGACAGCAGGTTCAGTAGAGGGACAGGCTGGCTTGGCTTCGTTATTGGTTTTGGCAAGAAGGGATATTGTAACAATTCAATATATTTATATAAGTAGTTAATTAGTCATGGCCACACTTTTAATGATAAGGAACTGATACTCGTATAGTTAAATTTGAAGTACATAATGTTCTAGAATTGTAGTACCTAATTTGATAAGTAATGAGTTGATGACATGCAATGCATGAGCAATAAAATTCAACGTCATACTATTTTTATTTCCAGATTAATTAAATAAAAATTAAAAATAATATAAAATTTAATTCTATTAAAATGTAGTTATTAATAAACTATTACACGTTTTATGGAAATTTGCATATTTTCTTGATGCGACAAATATGATTGTAGACTGGCTTCGCGCGCCGGACTTTATAGACGCAGTATAAATAATAACCTTTTTTTCTGAAGTCTAATGAGTACCTATTTTTCTACCATGATAAAATTGAAAGAATTAACCACCCAGCCAGTCGGTAAATGTTTTTTAGGGTCTGCACAATAACTTTGAAGCAGCCAATTCCCGCGCTAAGTGGGCTCAGTCGGACGCCAATCTACTATGGCAGCTTCATTAGTGCCCGTTCTAGCGCACAGAATCAAGACAGCAGGTCAAGCTTACTCTACCGGCCCGGCCACGACATTATGCGATTGTAGCGCGGTAAGCGTTTTATCTGTTCATTGCGTGTAATTACAATTAACCGCAGTGTATTGCGCGTTTTGACCGCGCAACGAACAGATAAAACGCTGGCCGCGCCGCAAGTCGCGCAATTGTTGTGGCCGGGGCGTAAAGCGGATAAATATAATAGCTATGATATGTTAAATGTATTTGATAGTTTATTTATAATCACTAATCGCGGGCGTCTTCTTTTTATAGTAGTTTAGCCGCACTAACGTTCGTTTCGAAAGCTTATAGACAAGTGTAGAAAGAGGCACTTTGTATTTTTGCTTAGAATGGACCAAGCCTCAATTGTGTGGCTATTATTACTTCCTATATACATTAGTAGTGCAGCACACACTACTCACAGATCCAGTACACGGCTGTTGAGCGTATGATATTAACAAGTGTACCTACTGTTTATACCGATGTGCAGAAAGAACCGTACTTCTAGGGTGGAGAAGTTTGCTGCCAATATAGATTAGCGATGCATGCACAACCACACTGACACCGCGTTGCTAACAGGTATTACACGTCTGTGTGTGTAATGTTGCTGCCGAATTACTTGGTACATTAGCCCTGCAGCCACAGCTGCCCCGAGTGCCAAATCCCCAAATACAGAACTCAAGTATTGAACGAATACATAAGTGGATTGTGTAATGTTCTACAGAATGGAGCGTGTGTCAGGCATGGAGCACGTTGCTGCTGAATAACATTAGCGGTGCAGCCACAGCCGCATGAGAGCCAAATCCTCAAATACAAAACTCGAGTACTGAGCGTATACATAAGTGGACTGTGTAATGTTCTCCAGAATGGATCGTGCGTCACGTGTGGAGAACATTGCTGCCGAAGTACATTAGCGGGACAGCCACAACCGCGCCGAGATTCAGTTATCTTCACGTACAAAACTCGAGTACTGAGCGTATGTATACAAAAATGTACTGTGTAGTGTAATGTTCTACAGAATGGAGCGTGCGTAAGGCATGAAGCACGTTGCTACTGAATAGCATTAGCGATGCAGAGCTGCACAGCCGCCCTGAGAGCCAAATCCCCCAATACAAAACTCGAGTACTGAGCGTATACATAAGTGGACTGTGTAATGTTCTCCAGAATGGATCGTGCGTCACGTGTGGAGAACATTGCTGCCGAAGTACATTAGCGGGACAGCCACAACCGCGCCGAGATTCAGTTATCTTCACGTACAAAACTCGAGTACTGAGCGTATACAAAAGTGTACTGTGTAGTGTAATGTTCTACAGAATGGAGCGTGCGTAAGGCATGGAGCACGTTGCTGCTGAATAGCATTAGCGATGCAGAGCTGCACAGCCGCCCTGAGAGCCAAATCCCCCAATACAAAACTCGAGTACTGAGCGTACACATAAGTGGACTGTGTAATGTTCTCCAGAATGGATCGTGCGCCACGTGTGGAGAACATTGCTGCCGAAGTACATTAGCGGTGCAGCCACAACCGCGCTGAGATTGCGTTATCTCCACGTACAGAGCAGTACTGAGCGTATACACAACTGCGCTGTGAAGTGCCTCGAATATGCCACACGTCACGCGTGTGCTGGAGTACATTAGCTGAGGAAGTGAGCAACCACAGCAGCGTCGACATTACATTGTTCATATCATTCACAGATCAATATGCTACACGCATATAATTATACAGTTCTATATAGAAAGTATGCAATGTATTAAAGTGTCTACGCTATGTGCAAGATTCGGTTGTACCTAAGACCATTCACAATTTATTATCATCATCGGCACTATCGGTGCAAAACTTTAACAAAACTGGTTAAGGGTGGAAAAAAGAGTGTATAAATCTCTAAAAACTGTTATATTCTTACACTCAAATATTGGCATATCGAGATCCCGTTGTACAATTTGGCTCTAATTTGCCAGATTTATTTTGTTTTTCTTGATGGTAATTATTGCAATACCTCAGTTCAACAAGTTATGTTATAGTTTAGCACCGTTAGTGCCGATTACTGATCATCATATTGGTTCCTTATGAAGTTAAACTAATTGGTTTTGAAAATAACGACGCTTTACCGTGTCTTCCGATTCCGGGTCAAGTTAAAGCTAGCTATACAATGCGCAGCAATTCGAAGACAACTACCAGCGGGAGCGAGGTAACTTACGTAAGTTGGAAGTCATTAGTTCACTTAAGTTAATTACTGGTGGCGCTGAGAGATGCAGTACTATTACGAGTATACCTATAATGCCAGATGTAACTGCGCAGTCAAAGAGTGAAACCTCGATTTTTTTTCACCGTTATTAGTATACTAACGGGGTATATACCATGTTTATCTGTGTTTGAGTTCCCGATATTTCAGCATAATTGCATATGCACCATTTTTTTTATCCACTTCTACTTATTACTATTTTTTTATGACAAGGGTGGCAAACGAGCAGACGGATTGCCTGATGTTAAGCAATTACCGTGGCTCATGGGCACCCGCAACACCAAGGGAGTCACAAGCGCGTTGCCGGCCTTTAAAGGGGTTTGAGCTCTGAGAACCTTACTCAACATCGGGAACATAACACAACATACCAGAAAGGTAGCAGTGCTATTATGGCTGTGGTCTTCTGTAAGGAGCAGGTACTTCCCCTTATGGGCTTCTCCAGATTCAAGCGTAATGGTACTTCGCCCTACCTCTCATAAAAACCCAGTTATTATATCTCGATGAAACCCAGTCAGTAAATCGGCGTAAAATATTGGCCAATATAGACTAGGTTAAAACTAGTCTATATTAACCTTGCCTACGAAGTAGGAGGTCCCATGTTCAAATTCTCGGAAAGGAATTTATTTGTTTGTTTATCACAAATGTTTATTCCTGGTTTGTAGAAATAATTTACCTGCAGTTTAAAAAACAACCACAATTTCATTGTCATATATTTTTTGTTTACTTCAAATATGCGATAATTACTATTCAGTGAGAGAACAAGAAACAACTGATGTCGGATTTAATAGTTCCTTTACGGCCTACGTAAATCATCCTTAATGTCGGGCTCATGATATATTTGCTGATAAAACGACACTCCTGCATACATTTTAGTTTCAAGTTTACATTACACAGAACTTATAACTCGACAAAGACTGCGGATACGTGGGTAAGTATTATACTTTCCAGTACCCTTACCATGAGTTGTGACTTTGAGGTTTTCGATAACGAGTAACGAGTTTACTATCTGTGCATCTCGTGCTCAGTAAAATAGTACAAGCGTGATGCACAGATACTAAACTCGATACTCGATCGAAAACCTCAATGTCACAACTCATGGTAAGGGTACTGAAGATATGAAGAACACTTCCGTACTAACAGGTAATGGGTGTGTCTCACGGCGAACTTGCTGAGGTTTACATTATGACTAGCTTTTCCTCGCGACTTCGACAGATAACAGATAGACAGATTTATTTTTGCATTCATAAAATTAGTGTAAACTCTCCATACCAAATTTCATCCCAATTGGTTCAGCGGCTTAAGCGTGAAGAGGTAACAGACAGACAGACAGAGTCACTTTCGAATTTATAATATTAGTATGGATTCATATGCTTTGTCTCTAAACTGCGACCAGAGACCACCGGAGGTCGGGCAGCAGCATCCTTTTAGAGCAATGGAAAATACTGCGATCGCCAACCCGCCTGCCAAGTGTCGCTGTTATGACATTCGATCCTCCATTTAGGGTAGGCCTATGTCCAACAGTGGAAGTTCGTGGCACATGATTCACCAGTCTTATACCGAATTTAGAACAATTTTATTTCATCAGATATGAAGGGGGTCCCACCCCAAAGAGGGTCTTTTCCAAAAAGTTGGTGTATAGCTTGTGACGAGCTGTTGGAGATCAATCACTCCACAGACCCGAATACACCACAGAGCTGGTCACAATTTCCATCTTCGGTATGTTTTCGTTACTCGCAAAGAAACCTCAAGGAGAACGGCTGTATCGGTCACAAAAACCGTTAAATTACCGCTAAGAAAATGAGTAACTAGGCCGTGTACGATTCCCAACATCAGTCAAGTCACAAACAAGATTCGGTTGTAATCAATCAGAGTGGAGACGAGACGTCGAGATAATTAATCGCTTGTCGAGCAGACAACGTTGCCGAACGATGTCTGATGGAAATGTAGATATTAAAGTAAGTAAAGGTGACAGGTAAAGGTTAAATTCCAGTATCGAAATTATGTCACCGTATACGTATCATATACTATCAATTCGATATAATATATAGGATTGTATTGATACTTAACGAGAAATAAATCAAATATAATTACACTGTTTCATGTTAATTTGTCTAAGAAAACTAAAACAAGACTGAGGCGGATCCAAACGACGACATTCTAATATAAACCGAAGTTTTTCTGTTACTTTTTCACGCTTAAACCGCAGAACAAATTTAGATAAAGGTTGATATGGAAAGAATTTGAGCCTTGGGTTAGTTTTTATCCTGGCATCAGACTTTAAGGGGATGAAAACAGGTGGAAGTTTGTATGGGGAATCTACTCAGACTAAGTCGGGGGCAAAAGCTAGTTGTGTATAAGTAAAACACATTCGTTTCGTAAGGAAAGTTTTTCGTTTTGTAAAGAAGTAATACTCTCCAGATTATAATACTCTTAACAGGAGAAAAAGATTTTTTTTCATAGAATTTTATTTGTGTTAAGATCTTGCATCAAAATATATTGTTTTAATCGAACTAAATCTGAGTTTTGTTATCAAAAATGTAATGTTTTTTTCCTGTGATTCATCCACTACTTCGGCGTTATATAACCGCAGTAAAAAATTCTAAAATAAGGGAAAGTATTAAGAAAGAAGACAACTTGTGTATAGTTTGTCGATTCACGATAGGCACGAATGGATTGAATGAGTTAATGATAATATTTATGTGTGCATCACAAAATTATTAACTACTGTAGTAACATTGAGAAGAAAATAAAATTTATATAAGTCACAACATAATATATAAAAAATTATTTAAAAAAAATTTTTGGGGCGGGAAATATTTTCCCTCTAACTTATGAAATGAAATATTATTAACTTAAAATAAATTAACACAGAAAATATGCGTTCTTTAAAAAAAAATAACCAAACAATAAACAAAAAGTACGATGGGAAATAATCTCCCAATATTCTAATATTCTATTAATTTCTATCAACTAGTTACATGTTGATTGCATGGACGGAAATCAATTTAACACAATAATAATGGGATTTATAAGAAAAAAACCCTACCTGTTCCCCACTCGTACCAGTAAATTACGGTTAGGGCTGAGACCACAACAAAATTATAATTGTATACGAAAACTTAGCAAACATGTAATAAAAGGGAAACTATGGCAGTATGGCAGTACTCCTGCACGTCGGTGTAATGATATTAATAAAAATAGGTGGGCACTTTCCTGTAGGTATGCTTCGTGACAAAACTTCCCAGGTGGCAAGTTCTCGTAGCAAAATTCGGTAAGAAAGGGTGTGGTCGTTGGTCAATGCAATAACTGTTCCCGTAGGAAAAATTGAACGAAGAATTATACATTTTCATATTTCTAATATTGATACATTCTAAAATTGATACATGCAAATAACTAAGGTAAAAACTCACCCGCGACAAAAAGCGGTTTTCTTTTAAGATATGACAAAAATAAATCTTCTGTTCTCTGGTCGTTATTTAACATAAATTCTTTAATTCCTTCTCAATACTTCCATATCTCATTTTTTGACACTTCTATGACACCAAAAATCAATCTGTGTTAAAAATATCTTTTTCTTTTATTTTGCACTCGTGCAAGAAGGTTTTGAAGCTAACCGGTAAATAATAAAAAAAGGTTTCTTATGCAGCGTAATGCTGCACTACGGCTTAATATGTATTAAATAAATACTTATATTACCGAATGGTTGAAGAGGGACTTTTTAGTTTTCTGACTTTTTAGAGTTATTTTATAATCTGGCGGTCACCTTTCGATTTTTGACATTTTTCTGTGTAACAACGGCACTCAAACTACTGTGGGCGCTGTCTCACAGTGACAAGTAACAATTCCTTGGCTCCTTTCACTCGTAGGTCTCGCGAATAGTATATAACCTATAATACATATGTATGTGTGAAAATCTGTCGAGACTTCATTCCTAGAAGCTGAGAAGATAAGACAGTGTTCAGAAAAGGCTGTGATGCGGGTCCGACAGTGAGAAACTTCACGACTGCTATTCAAATCAAGTATAGAACATTCGAATCGGGGGTATATAATCCATTTGAAAATTCAACCTAATATATTGTACGAAAATAATTGACAAAATAACGATATTAGCATACTAGCCGACCTCGCAAATTTAATACATGTCATTTTATAAATAATTAAATAAATGTATTAGGAGCAAATTTAGAAAGATCCTTGCTCACCTGAAAGTATTTACATATAACTTGTATCAAAACACGAAATTAGTGCGAAGACCTTCTTGAACCCGTAACGTATCCTGTCGGATACTGAATCGCACTTTATCTACACTATCTACACTAATGCAACTGGGTCAAAAACGGAGGCAGAACATTTCAGTGTCTGCACACACTAGTATAAATACCCATGAATATTCATGAGCCGCATGCGGCTTACAAAACTGCAGTTCGATATGAACTTTATTAGATAGGAAGCCTGTCTATTTTAAATGGAAAATCTTATCTAGGAATACAAAATGTATATCTATGTATTAATACAAAATGTATGTTTATGTATGTCTATTTATGTATTATAGTTATGAATTCTTCACGGGGAACTTTACTGGTTACTCCATGATGCCGACTGAAGAGTAGTCTTGCCTTTATGTCGTCCTATTTATGCTAAATGCCTGATTTATATTGTTCTGTTTGGCCCAATTGGTGACTGGTAGAGAACGCATTTAGGACTAAGTCCGCCACGTCTACTACTAGTATATTATGTATTGTACTCGTATTGTGCAATACATTTTAAAATGACTAAAGGACGCGTAAGCCAGTAATCGAGGTTTATAGACGCGTAGTCATGGATGACTTATTTTCATTTCGCGTATTTAACCCTGTAACTGTCCATGCATTACATGTAATGCACCGTCAAACTAGCTCTGTCAAGATCACGTGACGTCAGAAATGGATGGCGCTGTACATTAGTGCATCACCTGTAATGCACGGACGTTGTATAGGTTCATGTCAGTGGTGCAAGCGAAGGGACAGTTAAAGCGTTCAATAAGGTACTTAACTTACAAATAAGATAAAAAAATATTGTCTGCTAAAGTATATTAATATTTTAAAAACTATTTTCAATTGTTTTGAGATAATCCTCTGTCAATTAGATGGACGGGCAGATGGACAGTCAGCGTCATATAGTTCGTAGCATTCAAAGTACTCAAAAAGTTCGGTACACCATAGAATTAGTATGGAACCAACTATATGACGCTGACTGGACTAACAGTTATAGGGTAGTGTACTAATACTTTCATGTATACAAATAAATGTAGAAAGGTGAACTCATCGAATAAAGGTTCTAGTCTAGCAAACCTTATTTCGTAATCGGAAACCTGTCGTGAAATTTTGGGTACGGAACTCTACAATTTATAGTCATTGAATTTGTTCCCCACTTTACACTTTGTGAACACATAAATAATAAAATACAATGTGTTCTGCACGAGGAGCATATTTTACTTACTTTGTGTGTATTTAATAAAGTAACTATCAAGACAAGATACTTTGTGTCTTCACCTGAGCTTTTACGAAGGAGAGGAGGGTATTTAATACTCTTAGCAGTAATGGGAGGTACTGGAAACTTAGTAAGCTTAAAAATATATGTTACTTAAATTGGTCTAAGTTCCTTCAGTCGGTGTTAAAATTTAGTGTCGTTGGTATGTTTAAATTTATCTAATTCCTAGCCTCTTGACTAGTTGATGATATTGTTTTCGGTTGCGGCGATAAAAAAAATTGCGGGACAATCTACACAAATCAACCTAGTCTTACGGTAAGCTCAGTAAGGCTTTTGTTGTAGTTACTAAATGACGATATATATAATAGATAGATACATATATACTCAGGAACAAATATTTGTGCTCATTACGCAAATAAATGCCGTAACTGACTGGGATTTGAACCCAGCACTGTCTTCATAGGCAGAGTCACTACCCACTAGGCCAGACCGGTCGTCAATAATAGTAATTAATAAAATAAACATCTAAAACAGGTTATATCGCTAGGTGGTACTACAGCTGAGGTTATGCTAGTGTTGGAAATTTGGGGATGAAATATTAATCCAGTATTCACAAATATTATTTCAAAACATTTATCTTCAAGTAGGCGCTACTAAATGTAGCTTTACAGAGGCATACCTAAACAATATGAAAATACATTAAACTTTCTGTAAAAACAAGTAACAGTCAATACGTGCGAAAACATTACTAAATAAATATAAATATTACAAGACAGCCTCTGCCTTGCCCAAATTGACTGACTCTCACTGTCAACTCTAAAAGGCTTGTGTTGTGAGTACTCAGGCAACGTTATGTGCAAGTAACATATTTATTTACAGAAATTACAATCGTATTATGATAACTAGAAGTACTTAATTAGTTACAGTATAAAATCTAAAGAAGGCCCTAAAGGCATTGTACCAAGGGTGCTGGCGTCATTTCCTCGTAGTATCGCAATGCTGATACGTTGTACGAGGAAGCGGTTTCATCCTTACGTTGTGAATATTCCATTCATTGCACGAAGCGATTCGCTTCTACCTTCCTAATGCGGACTGCTAAGGAATGGAATTCGCTCCCTTCGTCTGTATTCCCGGTAAGATATAATTTGGGTCTTTTCAAGACAAGAGTGAATAGGCTGTTACTGAACCAGCGTCCTACACCCTCGACCTCGTCGTCACTTTCCATCAGGTGCGACTGAGTTCAAACGCTGGTCTGTATTTTATAAAAAAAAAAAAAAAAAGCCGCCAGCTCTTCGGTCACCAGTTACATCAACCAGACGCTTCGCGATTTCTGCAAGAAGTTTGTGAGCAATGGGACCCCATGGACCGTCTCTACGCCAATTATTTAATCTCAAAATTTGTATATATCAAATACAATATGATAATATACAATCATTTATAATATATCATCTGGTGATGTCCCTTGATAACAGCTTATAGACATGGCTCAGAAGCATGATGGGTCTGTAGTTCTTCAATAGGCTGTAATTCAGCATATATAATATACATATACTCAAATACATAGAAAACATCCG
Source organism: Grapholita molesta (assembly GCA_022674325.2). Taxonomy (NCBI): domain Eukaryota; kingdom Metazoa; phylum Arthropoda; class Insecta; order Lepidoptera; family Tortricidae; genus Grapholita; species Grapholita molesta. The sequence goes on from CP053127.2 coordinate 4,200,888, forward strand.
GAACAATATTTGTACTCATCACACAACAAATGCCCATACTGTGAACCCGCTAGATTATCAAACATTACTTTGAAATAAACTTTAAATTACTATTTACTATGTTTTGATAGAAATGTGTAGGTGAACTATATAGCTTGTAAATAAGTGTAAATATTTATGTTAAACAAATGTTTATCCAAATTAGAATTACGTTGTTTTCAATCTCGTCTCAAATTAATAAACTTTTAACTTGTATCTATATAAATTATCCTTGTGTAATAAGGCATCTTGTTTACACAAAGTTCAAAGAGAAATAGTGTAATAAAGCGGATACTTTTATATTGCTTCCGTAGCAACATTTCCTGTAGTTGAAGAGTACTTTACATTCAAGTGAGAAACGTAAACTGCGGCTCAGCTGTGTACCGTTTGTATCTAGAAATCTCTCACAACTTGAGTATAATACCTTTTTTTTTATATACGACGTCGGTGGCAAACAAGCATACGGCCTGCCTGGTGGTAAGCAGTTACCGCAGCCTATGGACGCCTGTGTAACTCCAGAGGTGTCACGTGCGCGTTGCCGACCCTTTATAAATCTGTACACTCGTTTTCTGAAGAACCTCATACTGTAATCCCTCGGGAAAACCGTGGCATGGGAGCTCATTCCACAGCCGAAGCGTTCGTGGGAGAAAGTGCCTTTTAAAGCGCTCAGTACGCGACCCCCCAATTATTACTCGCTATTCCCGGCTTACTCTGCTCAGCGGGTGAATAGGATGAAGAGAGTTTTCACCATCACTGTTACTTTCCAAAACTGCAAAATTGAAAGAGACTGATAATATAGATAATATTGGTTTCATGTTGTCACTTAACCTTATCTATTTTATCCCGAGAGCAGGTGTGCCCTCGGCCGTAATACTAAAATAAATCACAAAGACTTAAAATAAGTAGTTTGCTACACCAGCCTTTTAGGTATTATTAGAAAATGTCATCAAATAAATACCATTTTTTATCGAGGAAAAAAACGTAGGCCGTTTTCAAGTCAGCGCCATATTTTTTATAGTGTAAGTTGATATCGTCCTACTACTCGTAATCATATCGACGTCATAATTTCCTACAAAATAAAATCAATATTTCAAATCAAATCAAAACTTTCGTGACCGTTATTTTAGATAATACCCTCACCTGTTTACCGCTACTCAGTATTTTAATTATCAAGGCATCAACATATCATCAGATGCAGTTGCATGACAAACTTCTAATCAGAGAAGCCACGTCTCTGCAGCTGGACTTATTTATGTGCAATTACGTTCCTGACGGGGATGCATTTGATGCAGCCTCGCGGGTTATCTTGCGTCGTTCTGCATACACGATGAATTATTTTGATGCTCGCGTTCAAACTTAGAAACGCTTTATTGCGCTGTATGAGATAAATTCCGGGACTCATGAAGCCACTTAAATTTTAAACACGTTTCCTGAGTTGAGCCGGCTATTTACAGTTGAGTTGAGCTGTTTCTTTGTAATGCCACATGCAGATTTAGGAGACATAATTTAGAGATGATATTTGGTTACTGGAACTAAATAAACCTACATAAATTGATGTTGTTCATATTTAATAAGAATAAACAGTAATACAAATGTACTTAACTAAAACTTTGCCGTGTGATGCCGGCTGACTAGAATAGCATCTCCCCATCTCCTCCCGCGGGTGTAGTAAGAGGCGACAACGGGAAAATCCTACGGACGGGCAGCAGCGTCCGCTGAAACCCAATCTACAGCTACTGTGGTCGCCAACCCGCCTGCCAAGCATGGCGACTATGGCAGTTGCCATATGCTTGGGGGTAGTTACCCCCAAGATGATACAAGTCATATTTTTGGGAGGCTTATGTCCAGCAGTGGAGTGCATACGGCTGAAATGTATGTATGTACTTGGCTAAAAACGGAAGCATTTTTGGCAATAAGAACACATTGTCGTCAGTTCAAAACAAGTAACTTTGGTTGCGAATTTGAAACATGACCTAAATCCTAATACCATATAACAAAATGCCTTACATTTCCTAAAACAAAATTCGACAGAGCTTCAACGTCGCGCCCGCGGGCGTTTAGACTTTTCCTCGTAAGCTCAAGTTATTTTTGGATTCCAGGTCAGATTTTCAACTTTCTAGGTAGTAGGTTTAAAAGATTATAGCTAAGTATAAAATACAACAAAAAATTAAAACGTACCTACAGAGCGTTTAGTACGCTACTTGACACTTAAATCTTATTGCACAAGTTGTGATTTGTTTTATGTTGTATTAGCTGTGCCCCGCGGTGTTTCCTGTTGTTTTTAGGGAAAAAACATAGCCGATGTGTTAATCCAGGATGTCAGCTAACTCCACACCAAATTTTATTAAAATCGCTTTAGCCGTTTAGACGTGAAGAGGTTTTTTTTATGAGAGGTAGGGCACAGCGATGACCATCACGCTTGAATCTGGGGCAGCCCAACTGGGGAAGTACCTCCTCCTTACAGAAGACCGCAGCCATAATAACACTGCTACCTTTCAGGTATGTAGTATTGTGTTCCTGATGGTGAGTAAGGTTCCCAGAGCTCCAACCCCCCTTAAAGGCCGGCAACGCGCTTGTGACTCCCTTGGTGTTGCGGGTGCCCATGGGCGACGGTAGTTGCTTACCACCAGGCAATCCGTCTGCTCGTTTGCCGCCTATGTCATAAAAAAAAAAAAAAATCATACACACTCACACACTCACAAAGTTTTGCCTTTATAATATTAGTGTAGATAATTCAAAAATATTGCTATTTTGACCATAAAATATTGCCTGTAAATAAATAGTTGTTACTTGACATGGAGGAGCTCTAATAGATTGAAGGACCAGACGTAGTCTAGACAGTTAAAAAGACAATGGCAGTGAAAAAATAATAAAGAAAACTAACTATAATAAAAAGTAATGATAATTAAGGGGCCGAGCCTGTTCACCTGATGGGTCGACTCCAGGATCCTTTGGCGGCCACCGCTTTCACATTACTTGTGTGGGTTATTTATAATATGATTATTGCGGAATTGATGATATTTTAAAATAATTTATATATATTCCTTTTTGACAATCAAACTTCCACGATGGACGTTGAATTTTGAAGTGAGTTTTTTTCTTCTATTTCTTCTGGCTAGATAGGCCGGCGAAAAGAGGCGGATGAGGTGACACAAAAATGAGGTTGAAGTAATTGTGAAAATAAAGAGCGAGCGGAAGAGGTGACTATAAATGATAATGAATGAAAAGTGGCGCGAACATGACATACAATGTATTGTGTAGATTAATAAATAAGTAAGTAACAAAAAAAATATTACTGCAAATTTTATTCTTAATCGAATTTACTTAGCCCCACGGTGAGCTAAGGAAGGCTTTTGTGTTCTGGGTATATAATACTCGTACATAGAAAACACTCATGAACTCATGACTCATGTCATCACAAAAATAAATGCCTTTACTGGCTTTTGACCACAGGACCATCGGCTTTGGCAAGTTTAAATTGATCATCATTATCTTAGCATTAGTCCCGTTGTTTTTGTTACGGCTCAATAATGTTAAACCTATTTTCACAAAAGCATTTGCAATCGGACCTTCAATCTCCCTACAGTGGTTAATCTTTGTTGGGATTAGGGCCAATTTCTTTAACATTTTTTCCTTAACCGATAAGTGAGTGGTGAATATGTATTAAATGATAATTATTTTGTACGTAACTTTCGAGAAACGTTATTGTACAAATTTGGATTCTAATTTACAATCTTCTTTTCCTCTTTGCACAATTTGATAAGTACCTAATCAATAGCCATTTTATTTTATTGAGCTTATAACTGTCAGCCAGTCCATAGTCCGGAAACGGCCTAAATCCTTATATGTCAGAAGAAATTCAGAAATATGGAAATTCTATAATGAATTCACTAGGGCGACTATAAAACATCCATTTAACTCTAGTACGTAGTATGCTCGCAAGACTGAAAGTATTGGCCAAGGTGTATTCCAGAATCTTCTCTTATACTGCTGACCATTACAAAGTGTTGAGAGGTCCTCCATATCCTTATCTCGGTCGTTTATCAAACAAATTCTTAATCATGGTGAAATGTATAAGCTACGGAACGGTCGCCGCGTCCACCGAGTGACTTGGCGGTTTTATTGCAATGCTGGGTTTACGAATTGTTTTTGAGCATTCCTATCCTTTCGCGTTACTGTTTTCGAGGTTACAAAAAAAAGATTGAAAAGCCTTCAGCATTTATTTATTTATTATACTTTAGAAATTATTTATTTATAAACCAAATTTAATATATTTATTTGCATATGGTAATAAAATAATATAGACAATATAAGCAGTTTTCCCTTATATTTAAATGAATTCACGAAAATCATCTCCATAGCAACTATGGATTTTATAATGTTATACTAAATAACAAATTGCAATATGTACCGATAATAATATTTACCTGATTTATCGACAAAAAGTGTACGGGTAAATTACATGTAATAAAAGAATTATATCCGTATTTTAATGTATGTCCTGTAACGAATGTTATAAATAAAATTTTCATTTTCATTCAACATTTTATTTAAATAAACATTACTAACAAGAAATACATCTATCTACACTTTTATTAGGCACTTTATTATTTCAGTATACTACAATAACAATCCCAACTAATCCAACACTATGACTGTTAATGGCAAGCAAACATGAAGGTAGAATGCAAATAACCTCTACCGAGAGACGTGACACGCTCCGGTTATGCTCCTGAATACGAATAAAGCCCGCCAAAAGTAAGAGGTCATAGCTATGTATGAGTTTCCTGCAATGTTACTGCCTTTTTAAACTGCCCAAGCTGCACCGCGATATCTGACGGAGCCACGGGATACTTTAAAGTGCGAGCAGAAGAGCCCTTACGCTCGCGTGATTTGAATGTTGCGAATTTTTCTTCGGCACTGGCCAGAATGTTTGCGACTGCCTTTTGAATACATAAACGATCTGTATGTTTATCACTATTTTTACTGGAATACTTATCATAAGTATCACTGTGTGTCATAGGTTACATAATTTTAAAGCGCAATCCACCGAAATGTCGACCGGTCTGGCCTAGTGGGTAGTGACCCTGCCTATGAAGCTGTGGTCCTGGGTTCGATTCCCAGTCAGGGCATTTATTTGTGTGATGAGCACAGATATCTGTTCCTGAGTCATGGGTGTTTTCTATGTATTTAAGTATTTATATGTATCTATTTATTATATATATCGTCGTCTAGTACCTGCAACACAAGCCTTATTGAGCTTACCGTGGGACTAGGTCGATTTGTGTAAGAATGTCCGAAATAGTTATAGTTATTTGTTAGGTTGGGGTAAGAGTTTAGATACCGCTACCAGGTATATTATTGGCATATTAAATTGCTGGAGTAAAAAAAATATATTTTGCAAATATTCCATTAGTAACTAGACACTTAATAATATTAATTTGACGACAGGTTTGGCCTAGTGGGTTCAAATCCTAGTATGGGTATTTATTTGGGTGATGAGCACGTTATATATTTGTATATTATATATATCCTTGGCTGAGTACCCACAATATAAGCCTTCTTGAGCTTACCGTTGTGCTCAGTGAATCTGTGTTAGTGTTAGAGTGTCCTGTATTTTTTTGCCTATAAGAGTATCGCACTGTTAGGCAAAGGCCTCCCCTCTTTCTCTCCATTTGGTCCTATCCAATGCACTCTCTCGCCACTCTTTAAGAAATGTGTCATGGTCGTTCCGCCATCTTCGTTTTGATCTTCCTCTACCCTGAGACACACCCCAGTAAGTGGCGATCGAATGTATGAAACAAACGCGTTGCTACGCACACAGTCTAAGCTCGTGTAGGTGAGCGCGTACCATGTGAGTACGTTAGTACTCTTTATTATACTGTGACGTCGTCGCGTACTTGCCAGCCGGCAACTGCGAGGTAACCGAGAGCGGGTGGGCGGCACTTTCGGTGGGGGGCAGGGAGTGGCCATACTGTACGTTAGTACTCTTTATTATACTGTGCCTGAGATCCGTCATGTGGGACCCATTCAGTTACTAGTCTCAGCGCTCTGGGTGCATTCGGCAGACGTGCCCTGCCCAGTCCCACTTCAGCTTGGCGGCCTTCATACCAACATCCACAACGCCGGTTTTGGATCGCAGTTCGGTGTTTTTAACAATGTAATATTCATTATTATTTATTTATTTATTTTTATGCTTCATAATCTTACGTGAATTGAAGTGTGCACGTATCCCTCGCTCTAAAATTACCTCATACACAAGTTGCGAGTAACGAACGCACGTGTAACGTGGCTTTAATTAAAACGTCAATCACTCGATCCTCTAATACGCCTTTTGCTCTACACGGTATCAATTTCGGAGCTCCAAACTACAACGCGTGTAGTCGATAACGAAGGTTGGTCAGTGTTACCAGTAGCATAATGGCTTTAGGTTTCTCAAAATGTAAACGAAACCCCAGGGGTTACACCCGCAACTACCTATTTGATTATGATTTCCGTTAAGTGACTATAAACATAAACATATAACATAAAATACTCTTTATTGCACACCTCAAAACAAGGAAACATGGCATATATAGGTTACATGGCATTGTAAAGAAGAGGCTAAACAATTGGCGGTCTTATCGCTAAAGAGCGATCTCTTCCAGACAACCTTAGGGAAGCGAAACCATTGTAAATTATGAGAAAAAAGTAGGTGTTACAAAAACAGATCAACTTAACGTTCATAGACTTAAATATATAAAACTATATACGTTCGCTTTGCACGTGGGGTGCCACAATATTGCAAAACATTCTAGGCAAACGCGTCGTTGGAATCATTTTGACTGTGACCACTTTCGGTAAAACACCTACATATCCTATCTGCCTTAACAGCCGAAGGCGCCGAAGTCCATAAATCAAACGCCGATTACAACAAAATGCAATTTTAAACCGGAGTACTATTTAGTCACATACGCTTCAGTTCGGAAACGCTCACGCCGAATGACATTGCCCATTCATTTGGTATTTCCATTAACTCTTTAGTCCAAGTAATGAATGTTGGCGAATCGATCGTCCCGAGTAATAATGAGCTCTGTGCCGCTCGGGTATTTATCGCCTTTCAAACATACTCATTGTTAAAGAAGCTATGCTAGTATTATTATAAGTATTTTATGTGACACATGTTTAGGTACAAAATAGTCTTTGATTCAACACCAGCCGAGTCACACCGCTTAAAGTGAGGGTGCGTCACTCACTGCAGTCCGGTGCTCCCACGCTCGCTGGGAAATTTGCTTGCACTTTTTGTGAAGGCACTACCTTTATACTCGTCTATAACTGTGTCATTTTTAGGTTACTGTAAGCCTAAGACGATTGGTGTATGATTTTCCCATATATTTATTTATTAATGGCGTAGGGATGTGACGACCCCATCGCCCACTGGTTTTCTCCAGTGCAAGCAGTCAACGCAGGGCAGCTTGTGGCGAGCTGTTGGGGAGTAGCGATATACACCAGAAAATGTAGCGTAATACTGTAATGTAGACTGTATATTTTTGTTAAAAAGGAAATGCTAGACTTCAGACTAAACTAATCTAAAAAATAGATAGGCTTACCACTATATTTTTTTGCCCCGGAAGGGCAGAGGCCTCCGCTGTGCCATAGTTATTGATGTTCGCTTGGTATCTTCACGTTAGTTCTGATTAATGATTATAATCTTTTACACAATTTTCTAATAGGTTTTTTAAGTTGATTCACGGAATGACACCACCATTTTACTCGTCTATAACTGTGTCTTTTTGGGGTTACTATAAGCCTAAGACGATTGGTGTATGATTTTTCCATATATTTATTTTTTATTTTACTTATAATATTTGCCTACATTACGTATGTTTATGGGTATGCAATGCTTTCAGCTCTACCTTAACTGGCTTTTATAGCCCGACTCCGCAATCACGGGCATCGGGCAATCTGAAGTCCCGACTCACCGCTAGTCGCTTGTCACTCGGACCGTATCGTAAGGGAGCTTTTAACCACGGCTAATTTATGCCGCACACGGTTTGCCGGACAGATTACAGAGTTGCCGTTCGCCTACAATTGGGCCTGCATCACGCCGAGTGCTACATCTACTGGAAAAATTGGGCCTGTTTATTCATTCGCATTTAACTGGACAGCCTGGATAAATGTAGGCTGCGGGCTTTGCTAGGAAATAATTTGTGAATTAGCTAAATTAAGGCTACAAAAAATTTTAAAGGAGATTAATACATAGTATATTTATTAGCCTGGAAGTATTTAAATGGTTTTTCGTGTTAACTCCTACGTAAGTGCTCAATCAAGAAGATAACATCTTTAAAGCTATGATGATGCTAAACAATTCAGGTAAGCTTTGAAACATCTTGAGTTCAAAGTACTTGGACTTCTCCAAGTAATTACTGAGTAGAATCCAAGTGGAATGGAACCTGTTAATCTATTGGGAATATTTGGTACAAACATATTTGTTAAATAGAATAGAATACTAACAAACCTAACATTCCTATTCTATTAGTCTATATATAAATAGAATGTTACTATAGTGGCCGGGAAGGAAGGGGTTGCAAAATATGCAGACCAAATTATTACCAGGCCAATAACCCCTTTTTCATGCTGAGGTACGTATAGTTCTTTTTTCATACATTTTCTTATAATTCCAAGAAATAAATGATTGATTTCTAGAAAAACTAAAAGTAATTTTGCCAAATAATACTGCAAAATTTAATATAAATTGTTTATTTTTTTTAATAGGCTGCTACTGTTGGTAGTATGTCATACAACCAACCATCAAAAATGACTTTTTTTTTCTCTGTCACAAATTTATGTGAAATGGAAAATAAAAAGGGCCGGCAATGTTAACCTTAACAACGTCTCATGCTTCTCGTCTAGCCAAACCTGCAACAACATACTTCGAAGCCTGTTATAAGGTACATAATGGCATTATTGTAGTGCATGTATGAGAATAAAACGTTCTTGCATGTCAGCAGCATCCAATTTTAATTTCGCTTCGTTTGTTTCATATTTTAATAGTAGGTGTAAGTACCTCTCTTGTTGTTCTATTTTTCATTTTAAGTATGTTTTTACTACTATTTTACAATTTTACTAGTAGTTATGCTCTATACTCGTACTATAAAAGAATTGAACGATCATAATTTTAAGCAGTCAGCGTTGATTTTTATTTTAATGATTCATGCACATTATGAACGCAAAGAAAAAAGTCCAGTTTTTATGCAGAACTTCTGACCGTTGAAGATTACATTAACGGCAAGACACAACAGTACTACATCAAATCTTAAAATACACGAAGATGTTATGATAAAGAAGAGTTACGGCCCGGCCACGACTATGCGCGACTTGCGGCGCGGCGAGCGTTTTATCTGTTCATTGCGTGTGATACCACCTAACCGCAGTGCATTGCGCGTCTTGACCGCGCAACGAACAGATAAAACGCTCGCCGCGCCGCAAGTCGCGCATAGTCGTGGCCGGGCCGTTAATAGCGCAAAGGATGTGGCGTCGATATCGAGCTAGAATCAGCCGCCGCGCCGTCTCCTAGTTCCCGTTGTATCGCTCTACTCGCCGCCGGCAACTAAATAATCCGCACATCCTCCGCAGATGTAATCCTGACATGCAATCTCCGGCGTCATCAATCAGGCGCGAGCGGGAGGGAGACAGAGAGGATTACAGCGGAATAATTATTTGTGAAACGTCACGATCAAATCCTGGATTACCTCGCACAATTAGCTGTACTCGCGATTTCCCACAACTCGCGGCGCGCGCCCGTCTAAATACCGCGCGGTTGCAATTTACACGTTTTGTAAATATACGAAAGCTGAGCAAATATTTTTCAGTTCGTAGATCATGAATATATATTGGATTTCGGATATTACGTTGTAGCCTTTGACGCAGGTTTACTATAACTGCGTTTTAAACACAAGTACCTTATACTATTAGTTTACTATCTGTGCATCTCGCTTGTACTATTTTAGTGCGAATGACATGCACAGATAGTAAACTTGATACTCGTTATCGAAAACCTCAGTCACAACTCACGGTAAGTGTATAGTTGAGTAAATCTAAGTATTAAGTATCTGAATAGATTGTAAGCTGTTTAGACTTTATCAATACTGAAAATTAAATAAATGCATCAAGTATCTTATAAGATACCTACGAGAGCATTAAGTATATTAACTAAGCAATTTGGCTAGGTTACCTTGTTTTAAAATAAATTTAATATTTACTTAAATTTTATATTCAATATTACTATTGATCAAACTATATATGATGTCTAAGTAACGATACAAACTATTATAACATCTATCAGAAATATAGTTTTTGCCAAATACCGCTCGTAAGTTACCTACTTACATATCATGTACACTAACCTAAATTAAAGTACAACGCGGCTGGCAACTCTTATTACCTCTTACTTTGTGGCTGGTGGCCTTGTTCAAGAAATGACTAACATTAATAATAAGCATTATAGAGAGTACCGCATTCCTTTTCCTCCGACCGTTCCTTCGTCACGTAACAGGGATTTCGGGGAAATTAATTCGGATCGTTAATCAAACACCCAATAAGCGCGGAGTGACGTGACGAGCCGAGGTAATTACATTTTTTTCATTAACATGACAGTTGATGTTTTAATAGCTCCGTAATAAGCCAGTCTTTCATCGCGCTGCGCCCTCATTTTCTCACAAGCCAGTATTCAGAGGAAGTCAAAAAGAAACAAATAAACCGCGCAGCTATAGAACGAAGCGACTCACAAGTAGTCGTAGAGATGTGGCGGAATAAGTAAGTCGTCAGAAACACTTACATATGCGTACACTCTTTTCTTTAATATACTACTATGACTACCTACATTAAAGAAATTTTCATTTGAGACTGAGATATATGAATCAAAAACATTGTATTCCATTGTGTTTGTATAGTTTTGGTCACCCATTCATTCATTAAAGTAGAATAGAGGATGGTGTTTAAATGCGAATTAGATTAGATGAATCCATTCATAAAATTGGGGCTTGGATCCCTTGCCTTTTTTAGTCACAGGTAAGTCGCGAACAAAAACTTTTGACCAGAACACGTATATGACAAGATCTAAAACAAAAGCACTTTGAGAAAGGAAAATTATAGATTTGCCTTTTTAGACCAGCAAACACAATTTGCGTAACAACAACCCTCTAGTTGCTTAGAAATGAGACTAACTTCTTTTCCCCACGAGACCCTGTTTGTTTTTCTTGGCTAAACTTTGTAATGTGTTCAGGTATCCTGTACTCTATTGATAACGTGACTTTCTTTTTGTCGTCAGTATCGATCGCGAAATAAACCTTAAACGTCCAAACACTAGCTCTTTCAAAGTACGGCTTTACCGGAATATCGGCTAAAATATTGGCACGTCAAATAAATTCTTGTCACTCGTAAATACTTTACATAGATTGGATCCAGGGGAATTCCCTCAACAAAGACGCAAGAGGGCTGTTCCAATAAAGGAGGACGATTGGATCGCTTTTGACGGAAAGGCGCAGCGCCGATGCCAATCCCGTTGTTTCATATTTTCTGTTATTTAAAGGTCGTTTGCACGCTGACAAAGGATTCAATTACGACTCATCACGTGGCTTATTTCTTTTTGAGGAAGAATGAAATTGGCTGACAATTCAATTATGTTGCGTTCGCAAATGTTGTCGTTCACCACAGAACAAGAAATTGCCAATATGATGTTGGTTTTCTGGAGCAAAGTTCAGACATTAAAAATTACAACTTCATATTTGGTTACGCTTTCAAAAGGTACAGCGATTTTGTCTGTGAAGACCTAAATATTACTTTGAAACACACACGGTTGTGTATTTTAATTATATAATATTGAATTTCAGATAGTATGTAGACTATGTGAGATACACGATATTGAATGGACATTATACGATATGGATATCGATAATGAATAATTCATCTCATTATAAACATTGGATTATAGCCGATTGGATTTATAGCCGTGTGATGCCGGCTGACTAGAATAGCATCACCCCATCTCCTCCCGCGGATGTCGTAAGAGGCGATAAAGGGAAAATCCTACGGACGGGCAGCAGCGTTCGTCGAAACAATTACACCTACTGCCGTCGCCAACCCGCCTGCCAAGCGTGGCGATTATGGCAACCACCCCCCAAGATGATACAAGTCATTTTTGTGGGAGGCCTATGTCCAGCAGTGGACTGCATACGGCTGAAATGTATGTAATGTAAACATTGGAATAATAAAAAAGAAGAAAGTTTGGGAATAATAAAAAAGAGTTCCACTAGAGACTAATTCACTGTTTCTTTTTGGCGACGAACTAAAGATTCATATATACCTTCTGTTCACTGAAACTACAATTGTTTCAGAAATTAATGACAATAGTGTATCCTCAAGCGACATAGTGAGAAACAAAACCTGGCAGGCTTTGTGGTATCGTAATCACGTATTCAAACCGCAAACTAAACGTATGTTTCAATCGATTTACTTATGCAAGAACGCGCGACCGACGACCCTTTCGTACAGCGAACTCAATTTAACTGAACAGGCAATACGCAAAGTTGATTACCAAGTCTCCGTCGAGCAAAAAACTGGCATGACCATCCTCCTCAGATGGCTCGCAGAAGATTATTGAATTTCACCAACATAATCCGGCAAATGCCAGATGCGGCCGCCACTCTCAGCAAATGATCGCTCTATCCTCTATTTACTCAAGCCCGGCGAGAGGGATAATGGTTTATTTATTAAATGGAAGACGTAGACGGCCTAGTTAGGCAGGTCTGCGAGGCCGTGCTCTTGAGGCTTGTTGGATTAGTTAATGCTCTCAAAGTTTGAGATTGCTTATTTAGGACGCCATTACATTGACAGATATTAGCCTTGAACGCTTATATCAGTCTTATAAGAAATCTTAACACATTGTTTAAATTCGAAATGGCCCTTGGGAGGTTATACTGTGTGTAAGTCTAATACGGGCGAAGAATGAAACCAGACATAAGATTTACCAGTATTAACATTAACCAGAATGTTTTTCTTTAATTATACCTATTATACACATATGTAATTATTTTTTGTAAAATTTCTGAGCAGTAATGTACTGCGAACATTACGCGATATGAGCTATTGAAACGAACTGTCAACGAGTGTTTAACTCGAGTGTGTTGCATTACTTTGCGGGCCGAATTTTTTTATATGGATAAAATTTTAATCGTACTTCTAAGCAAAAGTTATCTAAATATATTTCTTATGTCCTATTCTACCCTCCGTTAAGAGATTCGCCCGTATAAGAATTACACACTGTATGTTTAGTAGTGAAACTATAAGTTAAATATGGCTGCTGAAAAAACAAAACTACGGAAAGTGATTTATTTGATAAACGGCCTGACGCGAACATCTAAATAGCAAATTTGGAACGATTGTCTTATCAATCTGATCACTTCATCTGATCACTTGTCTAATTAGTTTAGGTATCTGGTACTCAATGTACGTTTCATATGCGCGCGAGTGTATGTCTAGCTATAGATAGTAATATACAAAAGTCCATATCGATAAATAAGTTAGTTCGAAATAAAAATCCATGCAGAGAACACGTTATTTGAATTTCCAAAATCCCGGCAAGTCAAAAACATCCTTAGTGCCCTAACATTAATTTTATTAAGCCTTAATAGGAGTAAAAAACGAATATGTCCAAAGTTTTCGGAATTCCATTTTCGCAGCATGTCCTCGTCTTACAGGAAATAACAATGGCAGCTCTAGCTGTAAAATTCAACAGTATTGTTGCATATAAGACGTATGAATCAATAATTGACATGATTATTTAGGTACTAATGCTAATGATAGTTAAAAGAGGATTAAAAAAAGAATAAATAGCAGAGATCTTATGTGTTGTACAGTCAGCAGCAGAAGTGGCTAAGCGTTTGAGGTGTTCAAAATGAGGTCAACACGTATTGTCAAGAGAATAGAGCGCGTGTTTTGAACACTTCAAACGCTTAGCCACTTTTGCTGTATCTACACAATCTAGAATTGTAATGTGCGGACAAAGAAGAAGACACTTCAAAAATTACCTCATAAATTCAGTCCAATTTAAAACGGTGTAATAAACTAATAGAAATCATGTTAAATTACTCCATAATAATATAAGAGTTGAGCCCAATCGTAACAAAACTGATATGACGTCGAGCGACGCAAAATGTCGGGACCGGCACTGAAACTTATTGAAAATATTACCATTCACACGGAAATAATATGGGACGTATGAATTTCTCATGCGAACAAAACAATGGGTCGGATATGTCAATCATCTTTTCAAATCATGAAGTACAATTGAATATGCGATATATTTGTATTACTCTATTCAATTGTAATGACATTTTTAAGAGTTTATGGGGAGATCCTAATTTATACATTCATAAAATGAATACAAATTAATGCATCAGAGGAATAAATATATCAAAAGTTTAATTTACAGTTAAAGACAAATAGTAGAAGCCAAATAGCCAAATGGTACATTTCTTAGATCTTTAGTTTTATATCATGAAGGATGGATTTTTCAATAACTTCGGCATTTTACTCGGGAGTCGACTTCAATCCTGCCTGCGATTTGTTCGGTTAACCTTAAATTATTAATTTCTTACACTTTATAAAGATAACTTATTTTATTAACTGAACTTCTTTCATAACGACTGCATAATCGTTCATGAATGATTTAGTAACTTTTAAGACCGTTTGAGAAGGCCTGTAGGCTATAGGAGTTAGTATTTAAACCGTAAATATGATAGAATATGTACTTTTCACACCACCAGGTTATGGCACTTTTTTTCCTCGCTAGGAGGGAACAAAGTGCTATTTTTCTGTTTTAGGACATTTGCTTTTTTTAATATAGGCATAGAAATGCAAAAAATAATCGGATCGAACCTTTTTGTATCGATTAAGAGCGTACGTTTTTTTTTGTTTTTGACATAGTTATTCCGTCTCTTTGTAACGGTGAATTTAATTATATGTTAAAAACAGACGAATAGGTTGATCAATCGCAACAGATATTATTTTATTTGAAAAAGGTTCATTATATTCTATAAGTTTTAAAGTATACTAAAAATTAAAATTTCAATAATGTTGTCTTCCTCCCACGTTTGGTATAATTCACTATAAATACAATAACCTATTAAACAAGTTACAAACACGGTGTCCGATTTTTTTTACTGGTGGTGTGAAAAGCAGTATGTGTCACACGGTAGCAAAATGTGTTCTACCTTGGGCCTTAACACTTGAATCCCTCACTACGCTCAGGCGTCTTTCTATTGTAGACGCCTTGCCTTCGTTTAGGATTCAATAAACGCCCTCGCCGTAAACATGTAATTTTGCTCCCTTGTGACACAATCTTCTATTTTATATCTGTAAAGTGTCTTTTCAAAGTTTACTGCCATGTGAAAATTACAACGTTTAGTTTGGTCGCAAAACACCTCGGTTGTTAAGCGTATTTTCTCAACCGCAATATAAATCTTAAATCAAATGAGGTTTCAGAGAAAGCCTACTCGCAAAGAATAGGAGAAGCGAGGGCACAATTTAATTTACTTCAGCCTGCTTACGTGGCGCCGGCGAAGTACCGACAAATAAGACAACTTGAATTCTCTTAGACCTTTTTATAGTAGATAAGTGATTGTAGAAAAAGGGAGTTGTATAGACAGAAGAGAATATTAACATACAAATTCGGACTGCTGAGAAGAATTCACAGTAAAATTACGTGATTATTAAAAAAACACGTAAATACCTTACACAGGTTGATTCAGGACACGTGAGCAGGTAACAGTCTTAGTGAAAATAATAATAAATTTGTATTACACTTGTTAAAAAAATAAGTTTTCAATTGTTTACAAAATGCATGACTCTACAATATTAATGCTTCCCGCTGAAATAGATCAACTCATCAGTCCCCTTGGTTCGTTTTCGTAACTATGATTTTCGTTTCTGGCTACCAAAGAAGAATTATTTTTCTTGTTTCGTAACTGATTATCAAACAAGAATTCACTTTCTGCTTTCGTAACCGAGTATTTTTTCCGCGTTCGTAATACTAATTAATTATTAAAACTTATTACTTTTTCTTTTTTCATAGTTGGACATTTTCTTGTAGTGATACACTTATTATTATTTATTTGTACATTTATATTATGGGGTACAGTAATAACAATATTCTTTATAATATTGCCCCACAAAACTGCATAAACAGTTTGACTGTGGGATCCTCAGTCTCTTAAGTATACATTTTTATACGTATTATTTAAGAAAAATTGTAAGTTTAAACTATTAACTTGGTACCCCTTTTTCGTGTAAAACGATGCACTCGCCTTTTTGTAAGGAGGATAAATTTGATGTTCTTGATACTTGGAATCATGCAAGGGGGGAATTGCAAAAATGTAACAGAATATAAAAATAAAACTTAAGACGCTTTCTTTCACCTTTTTTTTTAAATATAGCGTTCATCAATATCATATCAATATCAAACGATGATATCGGCAATGTCAAGTAATGTAAACGCTTTCTTTCACCTAAAAGGATATTAAAAAGAGCTCGCGATCCTAAATTGGTAAATCACCAAACTGGAATAGTTATTTGTTAAGTGTGCAAAATTGTATTTTAACTGCGAGTGTGGGATTGAAACTCGAGCAAGCGAATGGATTCTATAGTTTAACCACGAGCAAAGCGAGTGGTTTTAAAATAGAATCCTGAGCGTAGCGAGTGTTTCAATACACGAGAAGTAAATTACAATTGCACCCGTGTGTAACACAAAACTTTTCCCCTCACTACAGCGAGGAAAGTGAAACGTGCAAAAAAACGTTTTAAAATCGCATTGACCTTTTCTTTGCGTTTAGATACATTCAACATTTTTACAAAAGGTGCCTTTAGCTTGGTTAGCTTGTGGTGGCCAGTACGATTTTCGAATGTTCTAATTCGATTTTCAACTCGGTGCGTTAGCGAGGCTCGCCCGAACCCGCCGCCGCCGCGGGGGCAAGTGAGCTGTACTTCGCGAATTTAGACTTTAAAACCATAGCAATAAGAGCTATGAGAAGTCAATTTACTTTAATCACTAGTGGATAAGATGCGTTTTTACACTCTCGTATAAAAGGATAAACAAGCGCTTTACGAGCTAGTGAGGGAAAAAAAATTACTTATTGCACTTATCGAACTCCTTTGTGAACTAGTTAATTCAAACAATGTTTTAACCTCTTTCATTGAAATTAATAAAGAAAAGTAAAACTACATTTGTATTGTCTAAATTTTTTTATTTGTCATTTGATTTACTCGTATTCATATTGATAAACTACGAAGAAAAAGTCAGCGTATATGGAATTGAAGACAAAAGTATAATGGCAGATCCCTCTGAGCATAATGCATCGAATCGTTTGACGAATGAACTTTGATTCATTCCTACAAAACGAGGAGGCGAATCCATGTTCTATAAAAGCCGCAAATATCATAAAAGGAGAATGTACTCTAACCGTAACACATTTTGGCAGTATTACAACAAAACCGCATGCAAGGGTAGTATAACTCTGAATGAAGAAAATAACATAGTTAAATCAAAGAATCATGACATCAACTGTTTGGCAAATGAAGCTAAGTGCATATTTCAACAAGAACTCAGCGAATTAAAAAAGAAAGTGTGCATAAATAACTATCCCATTCAGAAACAATACGAAGAAATGGTGATTGCGCTTAGCGATAAAGGTGTGAACTCTCTTGACGAGATACCTAATTTTCATAACATAAAAACTGGTTTGTATAGTGAAAGATACAAACACTTGGGCGTGCCGAAACTACAATTTACGTCTCCTCAAGAGGTAATTGTGCCACTTAAGTTTGAATACTTACTTGTCGCTGATTATAATGATGTCGATATGAGAATCCTCGTGTTTGGCTCCCCGGATACCCAAGAAATAATAAAAGAGTATCAGCATTTCTTTCTTGGTACTTTTAAATCCTGCCCACCTCCATTCAAGCAATTGTATACCATACATGGCTTCGATGCCGAGGCAAAACAGGTGGTACCAATATTTCTTGCACTTGTACGGAATAAAAATGTAATGACATATGAGGTAATACCTCAGGATAATTAAGAGTCAAATTTCTGATTGGAAACCAGTAAGAATGACATTAGATTACGAAGTAGCAGCTATGAAAGGCATTCAGATCGTATTTCCGGACGTCGTAGTGAAAGGTTGCTTTTTTCACTTCTGCAATACCCTTTTTCGTAAAGCAAAGATGCTCGATATGAAGTCGAGAATCCAAAGACGTCATGTCGCCCGTTGTGTCGGTTTAGCACGTCTACCTCTAGCGTTCGTTAAAGAGGAATATAAATATGTGATGAACAGAGCCCCGAAGGATGATCGAACTACAATATTGAATAAGTATTACTAAATAAAATGGATGAAAGACATCGGATTCATTAAAAAGTGGTGCTGCCAAGACATGAAAATCCGAACGACAAATGCAGTCGAGGCGTGGCACTCAAGGATAAATAGATATGTGGGAAGAAAGAATCCCAATATAGCACAAATTTTAGATGTTTTAGAAATGGAAACTAAACTTCGCAAATTTAAGCCAGGTAAATAAAAATTATCAAGAAATCGACCAAGAGATTGAAAGGGCAGTAGAAGAGTAAGTTCAAAATAAAATAACTACCGGCCACTTCGTTGAGATTATTGCTGCATTTATGTATTAGATTCGGCTTAGAATAATTGTTACGAAGTGTTTTTTTTTTAAAGGAAGTTTTTTTTTAATTTTATTTAAGGATACTCTGTGGTTTTAACAACCTTTTGTATACTAATCATTAAAAATGAAATAGGTAATTTACAATGTTCGTATTTTTATTTTCTCTAATTTATTGTAGAGATATTTATGTAGGTACTTATTTTGTTTAAGTTCTTTAAATCAAAATTGGTACAGAAGAGCCTTTGCTGCAAATTTTGTTCTCTTCTCTTTTGTAGTCAATTTACCTACTCAGTCACTCACAGAGCAATTTGGCAGCAAAATAAGAAATTAACGACAAAAAAATATCGTAGGTACCTAGTTATTAACGAAACTCAATTACAAAAAAATATCTTCTTTGGTAACTAATTACGAAACAGTGAAATATAATTCCTATTTCGTAGCCAATCCAGACGAAAACGGAAAAAATAATCTTTTTTCATAACCAGTTACGAAACTCGATTACGAAAGCAGAAAGTAATTCTTGTTTGATAATCAATTACGAAACAAGAAAAATAATTCTTCTTTGGTAGCCTTACGAAAACGAACTAAGGGCATCAGTCTGGTTACCTACTTTTGACAATTTACTTTCTTCATAATCAAAGATCTGTCTTCACAATAAAGATAATTTATGGTCACTAATTAGTTGTTGTAGGGTGACCATAATTTCTGAGCGAGAGATTGTTTCTTAACATAAAGTGCAAAAAGGGGCTGTATCTGTGGTTTCGGTTCTGCTGACGTCTCACAAATCATCCTGTATAAAAAAATAATTATATTTTTAAGAATTTTGCTGCAAGCAAAACACCATTGGATTGGCTCGTAAATAAACATCAAGAGGGAAGTCAGTCTGTTTCCGTCATATTCCGGAACTGGTTTTAAGTAAGTTCCGGTAAGTCGGAGTCATTAATATAAGAAGTGGAATCGGAACGGGAAATAAACCGGAATACCGCTTGTAAAAGACTGGGAGTGTCATTCCAATGCCTAGTCCAGTGCGAGGAAGTTGAATGCTTTAGCACACCAGTTTTATATGAGCGCTCTCGACAATCGAAATATCTTTAAAAACCCTATAGCAATAACATGTATAAACGATAATTTCCATGTTTTTTTTATGACATAGGCGGCAAACGAGCAGTCGGATTGCCTGGTGGTAAGCAATTATCGTCGCCCATGGGCACCCAGGGCGGGCAAAACCAGGGGTGTTACCGGCCTTTAAGGGGGGTTGAGCTCTGGGAATCTTACTCACCATCAGGAACACAACACTACATACCTGAAAGGTTTGTGGCTGTAGTTTTCTGTAAGGAGGAGGTACTTCCCCAGTTGGGCTGCCCCAGATTCAAGCGTGCATGATAGTCATCGCTGTGCCCTACCTCTCATATACCCTCTGCCTTTTCCGTGACTGCCTACTACGACATGATACTAACTTTTTCCTTTATTTGGTTCACATACACTCTCCTTAGCTTCCCTGCCTTCTATTTTGCTTTAACTTTCTCTGCTACAATATTTTTGATAAATTCGTCGGAGGTGTATTAGGTGTCAAAGCATCTTCCCTCTTCTTTGGTTCCTAAATTTTTCTTTCCCTTCATTATTACCAGATTTTCACGATACAACCCCAGCACGACATCGACATCTTGAAAGTTTCAGCCTCTCTTTATCACGCTGCCTCAGCAAAATCCTCGTAAAAATATTAATTTCTACACGTAACTTATGTCTCGGTTGTGAGACTTATCTGAGCCTACTGGAGAAAGGTTTAGTCCTATCTCTCATCTTGTAGTTGAACCAAACTAACTAATTTTGATTTTTTTCACCATCAGTCGCGTAACCAAAAGGAATTAGAGACTATGGCACTTCAATTAAAAGTTCTAATTTGCTCTTTATTTAAGCACGAACCACGGCTAGTAAACGTTGGAGATGACTCTGTTTCTGACAATTCGAGCCGCAATAGTCGAGTCCACCTAGGGGACTAATTAGACGGTTTTTGTATAAAAATACTTCAGTTTGCGTAATATTGACGCCGTTGTCTTACGGTGTAAACCAGTTATCTTCCTATGTGCTTTAATGTAAAGATGTTGCTTATTAACTCAAACATGCTCACAAAATCTATCGATGTATATGTTTTCGGGACAGCTATCATATGATAGGCAGTATCAACCTTGCTGAGAGGCTGGAGCTAGGATCTACTTTTTAAAAGTGCTTTGTTAATATTGACAGTTTTCTATTCGTATTTAAACTTACGTGAGACATATTTAATAATAACGATTAATACGGTATTACTCACGTTTATTTAGTCGGCCGATACGGTACTACTCACGTTTACTTAGTCGGTCGGCGACGCGATCGGCGAACCGAACGGACACTCAGCACTCTTAGTGCTTGAAAATGGAGGCCTATGTTCTCCGAAACATGTCGCGCGAGTGACTAAATAAACGTGAGTAGTACCGTTTTAATCGTTGACAGTTTTCTATTTCAAAAGTCTGTTGTATATAAACTCAAGACAATCGCATAAGGATATATGACACAGAGAGATATAAAATATACATTTGCTGAGGAATTGTCGAGTTAAGTCGTATTGCAGTCGTAAAACATACTGTAATAACAGCAACAAGATCAATGTTACGAGGGATCTCCGGTGTGATATAAGGGCTGAATAATAAAGCTCAGGTGTACAATGCTAATGCTAGCTTTAGTGCCTATTTTACACGCGAAAGGGCCCGTGACTGATAGCAGTTTCCCATTTCACGTTAATTTTGTTCCAAAGATTAAGTAGACAAGATTTTAAAATTTCATTTGTTTAGATAAATAAAATAACATTATAAGTATTTTTAAAATGAAATTCCGTATACTATAAGCCTCTTAAATTTATATAAATCCTTACTAATGTTATAAATGAGTCTCTTACCCCTAGAACCCCACATAATAGTATTATATACAATCGTGTTAGATAGCTTTTCTTTAATAGAGATTGAAACGCTTGATTATAACACGATTGTATACAATACTTTTTTACGAGTTAATTAAAGTAACAAAAAAAGTCAATATTGTAAGAATATAAGAATTATAAATATCGTTCTCGGTTTGCCATGCCATAAAGTTACCATAAGATTTGTTGTACAGACCCTATAACTTTTCCAGCAACAATTATACTGTGGCTTCCTCAGCCATATTTGTGATTTCATGCGGAGTTTAACATTCGTCACTGTCGCTACTCATTGTTTTATTATTACGTTTTAAAATAATTATTCCAAAAACAAAACTCAATAAGTAGCGTTGTTGTATGAACACAGGATTTTCTGGAAACCAAGTGCCATTACATAACTACCTCTGATTGGCCGATAACGTGACAGATAAAAAAATACCGAAAAAGTTGCCATGTCTCGCAAATTAGTATACAAATTGTATGAAGTTTTATTTTTGAAATTAATATAGTTGCCTGGAGCGTATCGTAATGAATATTATAGTTGAGTTGGAGGTATCATAGACAATCTGATATCGAAAAGTATAATCTTATAGTTCTGTGTATGTACTCGTAATTGGCAGATTAAAGTTGGCGAGTAGAAAAAAACTATTTTATTATCTCAGAGGACATAGGAAAGTCTCTTTTCCCTGAAAATGATTATTTACTAATTCTACGGAAACAAAGTCAAAAGCAACTAATTTTATAAAGCTGTTAATAAGAATCTGCTTTGACACTAGATGAGCAGAATGAAACACAAAAGTGCTAGACTATGGTTTCGTTCGTTGACAGAGTCCAGTTGTAAATATTGCATCATATTTATGATAACATTTGAGAGAGATGCGATTTGGTTTTGCATACTAAATCCATACAAAGTCCAAGTTCCTCTAATCATTCATCTCCTCGGTAAATATCAAATGATATTTCGTAGATAAGTTTCGAAAAACTCATCAACTCGGGGTTTGAACCTGCGACCTACGGATTGCAAGTCGCACGCTCTTACCGCTAGGCCACCAGCACTTATTCCCATGTATATTCCTCTACGATATTTAAATCGAAAGAAAAATAGAAAAATTTGTCCCGCTGCGAGTCAAATTATCCTATTTTTCTTTCGATTTAAATATCGAAGATATTCGCTAGCAGACGTTTCTGTATAATAAAAAATAAAAAAAAAATAATAATTTATATTCCTCTAAATGATCACAAAAAATATAATGTGATGTTGTAATGTAGATATCTGCCATATCACTAAATTTTCAGATGTGATTTTTCACATCCCCTTTTAAAGGTGAGATATACTTTACTGGTGACAGGATTAAGTGTTAGGAGCTCATAAAATTTAGGGACGTCGATACGAATAAAAACTTTCGGAAAGAACTATATAGTAAAAAGTTTGCCGACCCCGAGTTTCGGGAAAATGGGCGAGCATTTTCTGAAATTCAAAATGTTTTCTTTATGAGCAGAGTAAGTTAATTACGCGTTACTTTGCGCTTTTTTAACGTGTTCACTGCAGTTGGGTTGGGAGTATCATATTATAATGTGCTGCATGATCCCATGATCGTCATATTAAGCTAATTTATTCCGACATTAATCCAACATAAAACGATCTTACAGCCTGCAGATTAGATGCGTACTTTTTGCTTAGGCAGTCGTGTAAATACGATAGAATTTTGTTAGGAGTCAAACATATAACTAATAAGGAGTATCTATGTTTAAATTATCATTTGATTAATATGAGTGCCTTTTGAATGATGAAAAACTTTACGTATGAAGTGGTCCCCAAAAGCAATACGTGCGGAATCCACAAAAATACAACAATAAACTGGAATGTAGCAAATTTGCCTGTATTAGAATCATATAGTTGTCGTTGCGTTGATACAGTCACCGTCATATAGTCGTGGCAATCAAATTATCCAAATATATCTATACAGATATTTATTTATATAGTAGTCAGGATGAGTCACGATATATTTGCCCGTAATGACTGCTACTAATTTGATGATGCTGACTGTAAACAATAAGTAAAAATGTACTTTAACTTAACGAAGTATATACCACTTTGAATCAATTTCGTTCGTTTCCTACCGTATTCCTTTGCCTGTCCTTGTTTCCTTTAAAGATCCGCTTGTTCACTTCGGTTTACATTTTCTTTTCCGTTAGGACATTACTTTTGAAATGCTTTGAAAGATAAGTGCAAGGGATTCAGACAGAAGATATTCGTCTTGTTTTGTAGCTGAAATTTTCATAATATTACATTAAAATAAACGACTTATCTACCTTTTATAGAATTTCTCAGCCTTAGCATTACTTTGTAGATTTTCTATACAGGGTTCCAACTAATTGCGTGGTACAATCTCCGTAAATATTATTTTCTAGATATAATATTTTTTTTATATTACCATACTAATGCGTAATGCGTATTGTTACAAATACATGTTCTTCTCAAGCTATTGTCCTAATCTAACCTAACCCACGAATTCCTAAAAAATGTTTTGTATTTTGAACGCACCGGGAAATGGCATGTAATAGTTTAATCAGAAAAGTTTTTATTCGGAACTTAGTCTAACTTAGTTCAATTATATTTTTATTTAGTACGGGGAGATAATTCTTGAATAACACTTCATTCAAGTTTGTACATATAAAAATATGTGTATGTACATTTATACTATTTTATCTATTGTAAATATTATAATAGACTATTTCATTTTAGAATCACATATCATTCTGCACCAACCTTTAAACTATAGGTTTTATGACCCATTTCCAATACCCAAAGATTCTCTGGACGAGATCGCATGCAATATAAAAATATTATATTGTATATCGACGAAAAAGCTTTACAATCTGCTACTGCATTCAAAAGCACTGCAACTCACTGGAGGAAAGCGATTTTTCTATACTGGCGAAATGGAACAAACTCAGTAAAATATTTCTTTACTAAAACTGCAATCAACGAACAGATTGTTTTCTACCACCGCTAACAAACTGTTAACGCAGCAAGATTCCAGGATAATCGAGTGTCGTGGGCATGGAACTGGCGCCCGGGAATAATAATTATCACGTGAGCGCTCCCGCGGGGCCCGGGATTAGTTCGGGAAGTGCCCCAAGCTGCCGATAGAGAGCGCTGTAATTCACGCCTGCCCTGCAGGTGTCCTGGATTTTTATTGGCGTTATTTAGTTGGGTAATCTGCTTCTATGTGGAAAGTGCCTTCTATCCGTATTTCAAAGTTTTCGTGTATCTGTTATGGCTTTAGTAGCTGGAGTTCTCCTTATAAATTAGACATTAACACGGCTCTACTCACGTTTATTTAGTCACTCGCGCGACATGTTTCGGAGAACATAGGCCTCCATTATCAAGCACTAAGAGTGCTGAGTGTCCGTTCGATTCGGGGATCGCGTCGCCGGCCCGTCGCGCACTCCAAACGGCCGAATCGAACGGACACTCAGCACTGTTAGTGCTTGATAATGGAGGCCTATGTTCTCCGAAACATGTCGCGCGAGTGACTAAAATAAACGTGAGTAGGGCCGTGTTAATGTTTAATTTATCAGATATGTCTCACAAAAGTTTAAATACAAAAAAGTTCTCCTTATTATTATTTTGAATGAATAAAAAATCAAAGCTAGCTACAACCGCCTACTATTTTGTATGTAATTATTTTTTTTTTCGTTTGAATAAATGTTTTAAGGAAATATGTATCACACGCTGCGTGTTTCTAAACTGGTTAAACAAGAATGAAACCACTTCTGTTTAGACAATCAGCACCATCATCATAATTTTAGTCGAAAGATGTCCACTGCCGGACAAAGGCCTCCTACAAGGATCGCCAAGAAGACCGGTCCTGCTCGCTGTTTGCCTCAAACGAGTTCCCTAGATCTTGACCAGGTAGCCGGACTACCTTGTGGGAGGTATTCCAACTCCGCGTACCATTATTACGTAAAATGCATGCAGAACTCTACTTTTGATTGAATTAATGACGCGGCACAATTAACAATAGTCGATATAATAGTTCGCTCCCTTCGTCTGTATTCCCGAAAAGATATAATTTGGGTCTTTCAAGAGTGAATAGGCTGTTACTGAACCAGCTACACCCTGGACCTTGTCGACACTTCATCAAGTGTGACTGAGGTCAAACGCTGGTCAGTGTTGTATAAAAAAAAGTAAAAGTAAGTAGGGATTGCGAGGGCAGTTGGATTATGAATGAATGGAGGAGTAGGGGCGACATAGGGCTGAGGAGATTTTTATACGCTACTGCTACCTAAATAACAAGTTCTGATTACAAAGCAGCTATTTCCTAGCTGTTACCCAAATCACCTTGGTTTGGGATGTCCTAATATTCTGTGTTAAGTTACTAACTGTGGAACGACCTACATAAAATCATAAAAAAAAAACTAATAGACAAACGATCGAAATACTTTTCTTTTATAACATAGGCGGCAAACATGCAGACGGATTGCCTGGTGGTAAGCAATTACCGTCGCCCATGGGCACCCGCAACACCAGATGAGTCACAAGCGCGTTGCCGGCCTTTAAGGGGGGTTGGAGCTCTGGGAACCTTACTCACCACCAGGAACACAGCACTACATACCTGAAAGGTAACAGTGCTATTATGGCTGTGGTCTTCTGTAAGGAGCAGGTACTTCCCAAAACTTATTTATAAAATAACGCGCACGAAATGTAAAAATTGAATTTTATGGATGTTTGAATATCAGTTCAGTCCCTATTTACCACGTTTTACGGTATATCTTCCAGTTAGCTCACCAAATCAAATTCGCCACGCTTGAAATAGGAACAAAAAATAACCTACAAGGTCGGCTGGAAATATTCCCATTTCTGTTTTCTCTGTAAAATATATTGGAACACGTTATTTTCCGTCCATGTTGTTTTTCCATAACCTACGTGTACTCAGCACACGGAAATGTTTCTGGCCAAGTTAGAATAAACGCTGCGCTGTACTTTTGGTATAAATATTTACAATATCCTTTTTAGCCTGATATTCTTTACTTTTCCCATAGAAAAAGCAATGATGTATTTTTTTACCGAGTTTATATACATTCTTGCTACTAGGAATGTAGCCTCTGACGATATCTAAACCTGAGATAACGTTGTGAATCGTTTGTGCGGCTCGTTCTGTTTTTTTGAAACATATGTTAGTTAAAAAGGGACTAAAATTATCTAATGTTTTCTAAGTTTCATGAAGAGGGTAATTCTTGAAGTAATTTGTATTGGACAATAGAATTTCTAGTATAAATCTCAGCTTTAAAATTTAAGTTTAGAAATCACGATTAAATACTTTAAAGCGATAATGATCGAACATTACTTATTTAAGTTTTTTTTTTTTTTTTATGATATAGGAGGCAAACGAGCAGACGGACTGCCTGATGGTAAGCAACTACCGCCGCCCATGGACACTCGCAACACCAGAGGAGTCACAAGTACGTTGCCGGCCTTTAAGATAAGCTCTGATGAATGCACTGTTGAAGCTAGTACAGACTCTGTAGTCCGGAGGGGCTATGTCCGTTGAGCCAAAAAAAATCTACAGTAGCGACCACGTAATCTATAAAACAGATGACTTGGAGTAGGAGGCTGCAGTGTGAAAATCGCTCCCTGAGTCTGTCTATAAGGGAGCCCAGGATCGATAGATAGGGGTAGGGTTTTACCTAGACAGTTATTTGACTGACTTATTAATATTACCTGTCGAAAAGATTAGTATACAAGTATGGACCGATTGTTCACATTTGTGAATTTGATGACATAATGAACGTTGTCGCCATTTTATGCTGTCCGTATTTATTCTTCATTATGGGGGCCTCACGCCCGGGGACATTTTCATGCTTCTGTTTGTATTATTATGTATATATACAGGTGATCAATCCAAATGGGTCAGTAGGGGGAAATCAAAAACTATGAGAGATAGCGAAATCTGTTCTTAGAAACCATGGCTTCGATTTCAGATTTAATAATAATGGCATTCAAACTTTTTTAAATCTCTCATACATAACTGGCAATCGAACTGTATAGGGTGACCCATTTAGACTTTGAAGACCCATACAAAGATCTGTTTTACTTTAAAAATGTCTCAATGTTAAAACTTAATTCGTTTCAAAGGAATCTTTTGGATGTCACGAAACATTTATTAAACAAGTTGAGTGTAACATACCTGGAGTTACAAAACATACTTCACTCTAATTAGGCACTGAAATTTACGGGTAAAGTTATTTGTTATTTGGAATTCGGTAAAGGGTACATTCTTTGGGGAACCTTAAATTTATTAATGTATGAACCACACAGTGTCTCGGCCCTAATGTTGCGGTTTGACTGCTCGAATGTACCACGTAGCTATTTCGTGAGAACATGAATAAAAGGAAAATAAGCATTCAGCAAAAATCGCTAACTTTGACTATCTGAGTTGACTATATGAAATCACCACACGAGTGATTTATATTGCTCATTTTGTACGACACATTCATAAGTTTAGCAAACTGAGGGCGTAATCTGAATTTACATGCATGATCATTTCGAGCGGCAGATTCGGGCAGTCAGGATGGGAGGCGCTTTATAATATAAAGTTTATTAATAACGTTGAAAATATTTTCCAACTACTAATCCACATATCGTAAGAATGTAGGAAAATTAATTTGTTTCTGTGTTTAATGTAAACTAAATAATACTTATGGGGCCCGGCTATTGTTCTTAAACTGCAATGAGTAACCACCGTGTACCAACCAGCAGCGTTCTTGTAAAACAGTGGAACTGCGATCGCCAACCCGCCTTCCAAGCGTGGCGACTATGGCATTGGATTATGACGTCCGTAGCTGATAAGTATGTAAATAATGACTTCCAACGGTTGTACTAGTAACTGCCCATAGTTTACCCATATCTCCATACATTAGAGTCGGTGCACTAACTCATACGCCAATTCCGACCGCATTAAATTATCCTCTATTATTTCGCCTGTTTACCATTTGGAATGCGCATTGGACTTAGGAATATTGTACACGAATACCTATCCACTGGTTCGCGTTTAAGGGGTACATACTTTCAAGTTTTAGTCCCATTGTTGAACCCCCTATGGTTGGGTTAGGTTAGGTTGGAACTGTGAAAAAAGTGTTTTTTTTTATACAACAATGGTGACAAATAAGCATACGGCCCACCTGATGGTATGCCGTTACAGTAGCCTATGAACTAAAAACGTTTGGAAAATAAAGTCTTTGGTGAAATCAGTTTTATAACTTATATGCGGACTCGTTGAGTGCACTTAACAACACGGCGCGTTGACGATCACCTGTTTTTTCTGTTTTTACTTTTGCATTTGCACTGAGCCAGATGCTTAACCTTTCCTTGAACACCTTCCAGTCATTGCCCACTTCAAAAACAGGTATATTCCCAATCGTCGAGTTCATCTTGACTATTTAAATATATCGCGTGAATACGTGAAAAAAAACCCGGTCGTCGCCACTGTTATAAATGAAAGGCGTGCGCTCACGTTGTAACCATTTAATGCACTGCCCGCTAGCGGTACAGGAGTGAAACAGATCACTAACCTAACACATACCTTCTATTTCAATTATAAAGCCCCATAGTCAAAGACGTTTTATGTATAGTATCAAAACGTCGTCCACAGCGCCAGTTTGATCCATTCCGTCAGTAAACAATGAACTGAGATTTCTTGGAAGGCCTCATGAAGCTTAGAAACGTACCTGATAACCCAACGAACTCTATAAGCTTGACATACTGTATGTAATCAATGACTTAAATCAGTATCTAGCTCATGGGATATTGTAATACCATACCCGATGAACTAGTTTTGTCGTGAGCGAGCGGCCTTAATGACCGCTGTTCAACCTCCTACCACGACCTAAATCTATATTAAATATTAGACAGAGCATAATCATAAATTACATGCCTGTAGGCTGCTGGCGCACATGTAAACGTTTGGGACCGCCGAAGATAGATAAATATCCTAAAATCGATTAAAGCTGCCACAATTTTTAAGCAACGCAGAATATTGAAATTGTTGAAATATTGTTGTGGCGTCTTTTTTTTATAGACAACTCTTTATATTATAACAATTCTGCAAATATATCTTAGACGACATATACTTCTAATAGAAAACTGAGTAGTATATATATTTTTGAGCTCCTTGTTCGTCTAGATATATATACGTGCCTGTATATTTTAGTACCCTATTTGTGATATCTTCCCGAAGCCATAATTATTTTTAGGCAGTAAGTAACATTTCTTGATATCTGAATTTGTTCAGCATATGATTGACGACCGGCCTGGCCTAGTGGGTAGTGACAGTGACCCTGCCTATGAAGCCAATAGTCCTGGGTTCGAAACCCAGTCATGGCATTTATTTGTGTGATGAGCACAGATATTTGTTCTTGAGTCATGGGTGTTTTCTATGTATTTAAGTATTTATATGTATCTATCTATTGTTTAAATCGTCGTCTTATAGTACCTACAACACAAGCCTTGCTGATCTTACCGTGGGACTAGGTCGATTTGTGTAAGATTGTCGAAAATCGGGACTAAAATAAATTATGAAAGTGCTGATTATCTAATATAATATCACATTGCCAATAATGTGGTTGGTTATTTAAAAAGTGTTGTTGATAAACGATGTCATCTCGACTACGGCCCCGTAATTTGGCAACGCCCCAATGACTAAGTGCCTTTTATTTGAACCCGAACGCAATCCAAGATCTAGCCGGGGATTATCTATATAGTGCGCTTACAGATCGCACTTTGACCCGGGATGTAAACATTGAATAATGTTCTAACATAGATGTCCATTCACTAAAGCTTGATGGATCTTCGGCTCTCGTGTTCTTGAATGGGTATCGGTTTTATTGAAACCTTTAACCGATTTTTGTGGCTTAACTTTGGTAACATATGGATTTAGAAATGTATTGATTGTATGATTCACTAGAACATTATAAGCCATAATTCCGGATACTGATATATTAATTTTGTAGTAATTCCATCTTAATAAATAGGATGGGAAACTAAGTAACTGTATTGCAGAATGGCGGACTTCCTGTGTTAACTAAATTCACCCTTGACAGGCTGTTCAGTTGGCTTTAGTTCTGGCAAGATATCGTTAACTATTTAGTTTAAATGCAGTTTCAAGTGTGGTCGGGTTGTCATTCCTTAAGCTGTCAAAGCACAGCGCCTCGGATAGACAATTATTGTTGCTTGGGATACACGTGCAAAATATCCGACAATACTGTCTGGCTAATATGTCAAAAGATAAATCTATATATTTATATATAAGATGGCTGACACTTTCTTGCCTGATTCCCTAAACACATGTACAAATCCATCAACCCGACAGATCTGTTTAGCGCATGTTAGTTCTCCAGAGATATTTATCTCTAGCTGAAAGTGCGAAGATAATGCTCGAAGTTTTATGTCTGATGTGAAACTCAAATGAAGTTTTTGTCTTAGGACCAAAGTTAACATGTTTGATGGATCCGGTACATACTACAAAAGAAAGCTTCTAACCAAGTGAAGTAACAATATCGTTAAAGACAGTCAAATATGGAATGACGAATAATCGTTGTTTACTTTCATTAATTGGAGTCCAACAGTAAATATCTGATAGTATAGTCTGATGTTATGAATTATAGGTGAATATATAAATGAGTTCGGAAGAAACTGGTTTTAGAGAACCATGGGCTCGTGCGGTGAGGGAGAATGTCGATCCAGAAAGTCACCAAACAGTGTCCTGTAGCAGATGGACCCAATGCAAGGAGATGATGACTTTGGCATTAAGTCCTAGATATAGTTGAAATAAGTTTATCTTAATATCATGGTATATCACTGAATTCATACTGAAATGCCTTTAAAGGTGGAAGAGTTATCATCAAATGACGCTAAGCTCAACTAAGAAAGAATTTAAGGCTTAAAGAGAGGATTGACAGTTTTATTGACTCTTAGAACATAGGCACGTTATAAGCTAATAGTCAAATAAACACACGCCTAAGAAACACTAACAGCGTATTTATGGGTGTTTAAGTATGTTTGACAATGAGTTTTGCAAAGACTGTATTCCTACTGGTTGGTAAAAGTAGGAACAGATGGCACTGAGGATACAAGTCGCTTGGATATTTGTTAGAATTTAGCTAACAGAAAGTTTTAAGACCGAGACTGGCTGGTTTAGCATCAGTGTGTTTTCTTGTGGCAGTGTTTATAGGCACGTTGAACGTTAATTGGACTTAGAAACGACTTCGTTACTCCTAGTTTATTTAGGTATAAAAAGTAAGTACGGATACAACATACAACAGTCGTTGAGTGTGTAAAGGAAAGGAAGGTAAAGGAATGTAAGTATGTTGTCGTATTTCAATTAGTTTTCAGAAAACGTTTCCATTCAGTTATACTCGTATGGTTTCAGCATCGGTGGGTTTCAGTTTTCCTATTAAGCGAAGTGCCAAACATAAACCGAAGTTAAAGGTAAGTTAAGGTAAGTTCATCGACTTAGCGACACCATTTTTCAGCACGGATGAAAAAGATAGGTTTAAAAAATAAGTGATGCATGAAATGAAGTTAATATGGAATCCGGTTTAGTATTTTGTACATGCTATTGTACAGTCAGCAGCAAAAGTGTCAAAATGACCTACACGCGCTCTTATTCTCTTGACAATAGAGATGTGTTGACCTCATTTTGAACACCTCAAACGCTTAGCCACTTCTGCTGCCGACTATATTATAATTATAACTGTTGTGACTCATGTTGACGACCGGTCTGGCCTAGACTCGCCTGCCTCGACTGCCTATGAAGCCGATGGTCCTGGGTTCGATTCCCAGTCAGGGCATTTATTTGTGTGATGAGCACAGTTATTTGTTTCTGAGTCATGGTGTTATATACGTCATCTAGTACCTACAACACAAGCCTTACTGAGCTTACCGTAGGACTAGGTCGATTTGTGTCAGATTGTAATATGTATATATTTTTTTTTAATGTTACTAACAGCTATTACGACTGCATAGGTAGAAAAAAGTTGTTTTTATTTTTGTTTAGGCACATTACATGCACTATGAACGTCAAAAGAAAAATCTACCACCGGTTATAACCCTGCACCTCTGACTCAAGAAGAGACCGGCAAGAAACTATGGCTCGACATATGTTTTCAAAACAGTGATACATCAAATCTTAAGTACATAATTATGCGTATTCCCAAAAGAAAATATATCAAAATGTAAAAGTAAAAATAATAATGTATAAACAAATTTAACTTAACCAAAACAGACAAAATTTGATACGCTTTCTTACCTGAGCTGTATCATTTTAATAATCTGATAGTACATACAATTTGACGATTTCAATGTTTAGTTATAGTTTCTGTTTTAATAAAAAAAATACTATAATAAAAGTAAACCGTACCTAACTATAACTATAAAACAAAGTGCAGATATACATACAAAGCATCTCTTCATAGAGCACTCGAAGTTTGAGAGAGTATCATTGGCATCCCGGAGCGCGGTTAACGGCCCAGAAAATTGCTCACAATATATTCAGTTCAAGGTACCCATAAAGAAAAGGTCGTGACACTTGTCACTCACTACATTATGTACCCGCAGGCACTGGGGGCGATCCGCAAAACTCGAGTCATTGAGCGCCTAACCCGAGCCTAGTTTTTATACGTAAAACAGTAAATTACAGAATGTGTCACCAATGATGATGAGAATATATCTATATTATCCCTCAATCAAAGTAACGGCTATGCTTGAATCGCAAAGAAAACAGTAATATATATAACTAATTACAACGTATGAACTGACGTGTACTTATATCGCACTGGGCGATATGTTACACGTGAGACGATATGTACATCCGTTGTAACCATTAAATACTATATGATTGTATTATTTAAATTGTAAAACATTAAATACCCAGTTAAAAAGACAAGCGAAATATTTATCGAAGTTCGCTATCACATTCCGGTTTCATAAAAGACCATTTTCGTGCCAAAAGCAGATATTTTCGCACACCGGAAATCTCCAATAACGGAACCCAATAACAGAACACGATTTACATAAAACCGGTTACCTTCTGCATTCAGATTGGAAAAGCAAACTACTTCACATATAGAGGAATAGGTACTGTAATGGAATTTAAAACTTTCCAGGTGTTCATTCATGGACCCGGGTATGTCCTTAAACTACGTCCGACAATGAGAGTTAGGGCACAGCGAAGTACCATCACGCTCGAGTCTGGAGAAGCCCAACTGGGGAAGCACCTCCTCCTTACAGAAAACCACAGCCATAATAGCACTGCTACTATACTACTACTACTAGGTGAGTAAGGTTCCCAGAGCTCCAACCCCCCTTAAAGGTCGGCAACGCGCTTGTGACTCCCCTGGTGTTGCGGGTGCCCATGGGCGACGGTAATTGCTT
The DNA here is from genome assembly GCA_022674325.2 of Grapholita molesta. Taxonomy (NCBI): domain Eukaryota; kingdom Metazoa; phylum Arthropoda; class Insecta; order Lepidoptera; family Tortricidae; genus Grapholita; species Grapholita molesta. The sequence continues at coordinate 4,235,000 of CP053127.2, forward strand.
ACCATCAGGCAATCCGTCTGCTCGCTTGCCACCTAATGTCATAAAAAAAAATCCTGATATTCTATAGTGCTGGAGCGGAGATCTGTCAGTACGAGTATATTCAAGGTTCTCAAACTCTTTTAAAAAGCATTTTCACTGTGCTATCAATTTTAAAGACTATGAATCTGATTAGAAGTGAGATCACGCGTTTAAAACGCATTGGTTTCAAAAAAATGTTTGAACCGTACTCGACAATGAATTTGTTATAAAACGTAGAACAGCGTGGACTGAAGAACAGTAAAGGACTACTGAAACATTTTCCATTTTTGATTTATTAAAATAAAGTTGTATTATATTATAATCTATATCTAATAATCTGGTAAACGTGAAACGCCCAGAATTTAAAACTATGTCAAATTACATGAAGGGCGTTATACACTATTGTAAATTTTGAAATTGAAAGAGGAAAACGAATTTATTACGATTACAAATTTACACATTTTATATCTAGACCAAGCCAAACAAACCAACACAACACACACAACAACAACTGCAACTTTAAGAAACTCTTTCGAAGTACACAGCAACACTTTTAGCTGTACATCACCACCGATGTACGAGTATGCGACGAATGCCATTCTTATTAAATCTAAAATCGAAGCCATGGTTCCTAAGAACAGATTTAGCTGTCTCTCATAGTTTCTGACCTCCCCCTCCTGACCCATTTGGATTGATCACCTGTATAATATGGTCCACCAATGTACAGCTATTTCTTCACTGACGTCCAATTTCGTAAACTACGTTTACTTTTCTTTATATAAACTAACGTCATTTTGTTTCAAATTGCTTCATCAACCAAAACAGAAATAAATAAAACGGGTGTGAAGGCAGAGTGGGCAACATTTTAATGTAGTGCCTTAACCGGGATATAATAAGCAGTATCGATTTTTTGCGGAAATGTGATCTTTTGTAAACAAGAATATTGATATGAAAGTAAAGTAATTATAAGATAAGAATACAAAAAACTAATTATCTATTCCAGTAAGCTTCATTTCGTTCTTGAATAATGAATTTAATTAAACTCCAAGAAGCCATAAAAATGCAAACAAAGGACTCGTTAAATGATATTACACTTTGCGAAATCCAGTAATTGGGCATTTTACTTATTCGTTGTAAGTAAAAAGCGAAGTGTTTGGGCTCAGCAATGTATTTGTTTATTCCTCTGATAGTCGGAATCATGACAACTTTAATTCTTCTAAAAAACAATACCTTGTTTCAGAAAAATAAAGTAGTTATTTATAAGACTTTCACCAGTGCATAACTCAGATCAATGTATTCTTAGCTTAAGACGATATAAAAAAAAAACTAAAACTATTTGGATTGAACAGACGAACTGTCCAAAAACTCTGTTGAGCAATCGATCCCATTCATGTCCAGGATCAAAAGCTTGTATGGGACCAAAAAAAAAGTTCCGGCTAGAAAAGCCACATAAATCGAGAAAAAGTTTCCCCATAGAATGTGAATGAAAATGAAAAAAGTTTTTTTTAATGACCATGTCTCCGGTCCACCTTGTGGGGGAGCTGCCCACGCCGCGCCTTCCACTGCTACTTAAATTAAGCTATAGTGGGGCTATATCGGTTTACTTTGATTTTGCTGCAAATAATATCGTTTCTGATGTGATCGCAGAAACACTCCCAGTGTAGCCCTCTTCATTGCCCTTAGGGTGGCTTTGAGCCTTCTTATTTTTATTTTCGTCCTACGAATAGGTATTTCATGAAAGATTTCATGGTACTCTTTAAATGCTCTTTGAAAGGTGGATTAAAGCCAGTAATCTCATCAAAAGTTGTTAAGCTATTGAAGTATTTTGATTTTGAATTAGACAAAATCATTTACGTTTAATTACAGCATACTTACACAGTTATTTCAGTTCAATAATTAAATCGACACAATTCGCTTTTATTTCCAATTTCAAGTTTATATCTTGCCCACGTACGCTACTACGAGTAAAATAACATTCGCTCTCTGCTCTTCACAGTATCGGAGTTTTGAAGTATTCTCAATTATTAATACCTACTGGAAATACCACATATTGCGGCGTGTTCGTAAGCCACCGCCAATATTAACAAACCTTTAAATGAGAATTATCGTATAAGCAATGAATAATATTGCAATAGGTGGTTCAACATCATCAGCAGCCTGTATTTGTCCACAGCTGGACCAAGGCATCTCCAACACGCCACCCAGAACGGTCCGCGACCACATTCCACCAGATTTTGCTAACCACTCTATGCTCAGAATTTCCCTGAAAGATCGGATACGGAATGTGTTGTTCGGTCAGAGAACGTAGGTAACCTACATAGCTTAACGGATCAGCAAGCTAAATAGTGGGCCGGATATATTTGCCGCAGAAGTCGCAAAACTGATAACAGCTGGGGTAAACGAGTTCTGAGGCTCTAGTGTAAGTTTATTTTGACGTAAAAAAACATTTACGAACGCGTAAGTGATAATGTTATTTATATTGGAAACGAAAACGCGTTCGTGACGTAAAGTTACGTTAAAAACTTCCACTCAGGGCTCTGGGTGGATATTGCGTTTTGCAAGCGTAGTGTGGAATGCCCTCAGACTGGAGCGAAGATATTGGAAGGGTGGCAGGAAGGGTGTTTATTTTTAATTCCATATTTACAACTATCTACACAGGCACTAAGCCTATTATAATTATTATAACTATGCAGTATTGTGTAATAAGGTAAAATAGTTTATTTCTTTCTTTATCATGTAAAATAATTTAAAGCATTGATTATCTAATACCTTTCTTAGGCTGATCTTAAGTCTAAAAATACCGCTTGGTCATACCGAGAAACACTTAATCGCCCTAAAGGTTAACTTTTGCTTTTACGAATTTTGAACCTTCAAAAGATAAGTTTATTTTCTGTTCAGGTAAGCGGAGATTTGCGAGATTTCATTATAATTCTTCGTAACATTACGGATCAAGACATTTGCTAATATGTGAGAAGCAGTGACTGTGAAGTTTATGTAAACACCAAAATTTGCAAACGCCAAAATTTCCAGGTTTCGATCCGCTTCCGAACATCGGCAAATATTCCGTTAAATTGAAGAATTTACATTTTGACATGTTTGAAGTTGTGTCAATTGATTATTGTCATATATACTTGTAGTCTTCTGCGTGGAATTTTGTCAGGAGGTACGAGTAAATGCTTATTTTCCACAGTCTGCCCGATGACCACGAACGCTGCTAAAGAGTTCGAAATGTATTATTATACTCGATTCGGATTATCCGTTTTCAGTTGCGTCATTTCAGCATCCTGTCGAATGAAAATAAAGAATCAAAAGTTATTAAACTCAAATGCAATTAAGTTGGTAATAAATTGTGTTGTCATTTGTTCCAGACGCGAGCTCATCAGAGCACGCTCGGCAGTAGTGAAACTCAACTTGAGTACTTCGTCTAACTTAGTGTCAAGTAAGATCGTAAATAACATTGTCATTAGTGCTGAGACTTGTAATAAATGATGCAAAATATATTTAGACTTTGTTAATGCATTTAAATATTTATAAAGTATCTAAATATGTCATACAGTCAGCATCGATTACTATCGATGCTAGATACTTTTGTATATCCTTATTTTCTTCTACTTTTCGATATCTGCCATGAAGTGTAATTTGCATTGGCACCCTACCCAGTGACCCGGAGCTGGGCAGATCTTCTATTTATAAGCTTTTATGTATTACTTAAGTTCACATCATATTTTCGGTTGCTGTTTATTCTTCTGTATTTTTTTATATTAAATTCTAAATCACTGAAGCGTCTTTGTCTGGTTCTTGATGTCGTAATATGATGTACCGTCTTTTCCGAGTTCTTGTCGGTCACTATTTTATTTTCTGTTTTTTTTTTATGACATAGGCGGCAAACGAGCAGACGGATTGCCTGGTGGTAAGCAATTACCGTCGCTTATTATTTATTATTATTTGTGTCTCCTTTACGGGTACTCGGGCCTATACATAGATCCCGGTCTTTTGGAAGGCTTGCGTGGGGATATAGATCCAACACGTAGAGGCCCTTTGGAGAATTTTGCTATGTAGTACACCTGCTAGAATCCATTCACGGGCACAGCAATAGATAGCCGTGAACCGGTCCCAGCAGGCGATAGGGCTATTGAAACACAGTTGGCACAGTGGCTGTAAACAGCCACTGTGCCAACTCGCGTCTTATGCATCTTTCACTTCCACCCTGCAAGCATATAGCTCTGACGATCCCTCTCTGGACGGCCACTTAAGGCAAGCCAGAGCCGAGAGTCCTGCGGGTCCCCTTGGGGTCTACTCCGACCGACGAAGAGACGCCGGAGACGGAGACCCTGACCGACTCTCTGGAGCACTCGGGTCCGTGGGGTCGTTACTCCCCAACAGCTCGCCACAAGCTATTATTATTTTTTTTATTCATTTTAAATCTTAGGTTAGGTTTTATAACATTTTTATAAAAGTAAAATATAAAAATACATCTAAAACGTATCAAAACAATAAAAACATTATAAAAAACCTAACCTAGAGTGCCGCCGGCAACGGGGCATGGCCCAGGCTGCCGGTGGTTAGGGCTGCAGAGAGAGGAACCGTCGGACTATGCGCGCCGTGTCCAGGATTACCGCCTTCTGAATCTGACCCTTGATCCAACCACAACCACGTAGCGAGAGTCTCTCAAGATGTTGGTCGAGACTCTTCGCTATGAGACCGTTCGCGGAAACAACTATCGGTACAATGATCGCCGAATCAACTTCCCACATGGCGGTTACCTCGTGAGCCAAGTCTAAGTACTTGCTGGACTTGTCCTTCTCGGCCTTCACGAGGTTCTCGTCACATGGGACGGTGATATCGATGAGCATTGCCCGGCGCTGCGATCAATCTATCACCACGATATCAGGCTTATTGGCTACAATAGTCCTGTCCGTGATAACAGATCGATCTCAATAGAGCGTGGCACGACCATTTTCGAGAACTGGCGCAGGTGTGTACTTGTAGTACGGCACTTCGCGGTCCGCAAGTCCATACATAAGAGCAAGCTGCTGGTGTATAATCCTGGCTACAAGGTTATGTCTGTGCAAGTACTCGCCGTTAGCAAGATGAGAACAACCGGAAATTATATGCCTGAGTGACTCTCCGGGACGGCGGCATGCCCGACAAATGTCGACCGTACCGTCTTTCAGGATATACTTCCGGTAGTTATTCGTCATGATAACTTCGTCCGCAATTGCACAGGCAAAACCCTCGGTTTCTCCGAAGAGGTCCCCGAATCGTAGCCAGTTCACCGACGTGGGTAGGTCTACGTCTGGTCCCGTTAGGGCCCTGTAGAACCGCCCGTGTAGCTCCTTACTCTTCCATACGGCCTTGCGGTCCCCGGTGCTTAGTACCACTGGTTTGCGCCAGTTCTCGTTTGCCAAGGCGAGCGGTGTGAGGTTCCTGTCTACTGCCACCACATCACGATGCATCCCACACTCGTGGTTCAGGAAATAATTCCTGAGATTGCACACCTCACGGTTATGGAGACTTTTGGCATTTAAAAAGCCGCGGCCTCCACACTTCCGTGGGATATACAATCTCATAACCGACGAACGTGGGTGTAGCATGCGATGTGTGGTGAGTAGTAGTCGGACCCTCCTATCCAGGGCATCCAGCTCGGTCTGAGTCCATCTTAGTATGCCAAAGGAGTATATAAGTAAGGGCATTACCCAAGCGTTGAAGGCCCGTACCTTATTGCCACCTGACAAAAGGCTATTAAATACTTTTGTCAGCCGACCGAAGAAGCGCTCCTTCACCGCCTGTCTAATAGCCACATCCTCAATACCCAGAGACTCTGACATACCAAGATATTTATAGGTTTCTGATTCGGAGATAGATCTGAACGACATCGTCTCAGAAAGCTGTAAATTTGTTGAATTTACTACTTTCCCCCGCTGTACATGCATAACCGCACACTTATCGACACCAAACTCCATCTTGATGGCACTACTGAACACTTCAGTGGTTTTCAGTAGCTCCAGCAAGACTCGGTTGTTTGGCGCAAATAATTTGAGGTCGTCCATATACAGGAGGTGAGAAATGACTTCACCCTCTCTCCGAAGCCGGCAACCTAGTCCCAAATCCTTCAGTAAAGTACTGAGCGGATTCAGAGCTAGGCAGAACCATAGGGGACTCAAACTGTCACCCTGGAATATTCCTCGCTCAATCCTTATGAATTCCTGCGGGCCAGGGGGGTAATCGCCACCTCCTGGTTGACGAAGGACTGTGGTCCATTGCCTCATACACGCACCTAGGAAGGATCTTAAAGTTGCATTGACTTTATACAATTCTAAGATCCTCTGCAGCCATGAGTGAGGCACTGAATCATAGGCCTTCTTGTAATCAATCCAGGCGGCCGAGAGGGCCCCTTGTTCCGCCGGACCTGTTGGCAAATGGTCATGTCTATGAGGAGGAGCTCTTTAGTACCACGGGACCCAACCCTACATCCATTTTGAGAGGTGGCCAAAATGTTGTTCGCGACAACGTGCGTGTTAATTTTGCTCTCAAAATGGATGTAAGGAGCTTGTAGAGTGTAGGCAAGCACGTGATGGGTCGATAGTTTTTAGCTTCCGTGGTACTACCGGACTTATAGAGCAGGAAGGTCGTACCAGTTGTTAAGGAAGGTGGCAAGGAGCCGAGCTCAAGGGCTTGTTGGAATTGCGCTGCTAATCGCGAGTGCGAGCATCGAAACCATTTCAACCAGAAATTGTGCAATCCATCCGGCCCAGGACTTTTCCAGTTCTGGGCCGTGCGGATTGCACAACTTACGTCGTCGGGACTGATGGTGATAGCCCCCATAGGTTCGATAGACTCGCACTCACGTTCAACAACGCTCATCCATTCACCCTCCGTGTGTTCAACAGGCACTGACCAGATGCTACGCCAGAAATCAGTCATGACAGTAGCATTCGGCAGCTGCGTGTTAGACACACGGGGATCAGCTTCCTCCCATCTTCGGTACACCTTCCTTTGGTCACTCTGAAAGAGGCGATTCTGCTGGAATCGATCCACGCTCTCTATAGCGACGAATACGGCTTGCCCATGCATACACTTTCTGCTTCAGGAAGTCGATGCGTTCCGTGATATTGGCCGTATGGTCGCGGGGCCTGATATTCGTCCCCGCGAACGCCTGGTTCACAAAACGCATCACTCGGGGGCGATTATTGCCCCCCCTGAAGCAGATCAGCTTTGCAATGAGAGTCCTGAATGAAGTGATACGACGCTCGATCCGTACTTGCCATGCAGGGACACCCCGGCGGTCCTAGGTGCACGTTCAGCGTCCGGAAACTTGACTCGTGCAACACGGCACGCCGCGATGGCCCCGCAGTACATGATCGAGTGTGTATCATCTAAATCTTTACTAGTCCGAAGATATGGCTCTAGTAAATCATTCAAGGCTCCCATTATCGCATGATTGCGTCTATTCATTGGCAAGCGTGGTATTCGAGGCCTAGGGTTGTTTGTGGAGCGATACTGCGTAATCGTCTCTTCCAGAGTCCTCCTCATTTGCTCATTAGCTGTGGTACTCACACCTGACTCGCGAACTCCTCCTCGTCGGCACAAGGATCCACCCGCGGCACCCGTGGTGCCAGGTCGGATGCTGGCATCGAGACCGGCGCCGTGGCGGGCGGGTCCTGCGCCGAGGTGAAGGCGGCACGAGCAGAGAGAGCCTCCAGGCGAAGCCGATCAAGCGTCAAGTCATCCAATCGCTTGAGCCGTTGGATGACTCGCACCTGATCCGATAGTCGCTGCGCAGTCACGTCGATAGTTGGTTCAAGGGCCTGAAACAGAGGCAGCATCCGGACACGGTACGCGCACAGATTAGTCCCCCTCTGTAGCCCTGTAATAGGCGCGCATGCAGTTCTCATTCATTGTTTGAGTCCACCGCATGCGACGCACTACACCACCGGCAGCGGGAGCCATGGGCGGGGCAGTGTGTCCCGCGGGCCCCAAGCGTGCCGGCAGCGGCGGCCGTCCTCGCCGCGCAGGTGGTCGTGGCGGCGGCGGCGGCGCACTCGTCGCTCGACTCGCTGGTGTCGGCCGCAGTTGCGAACTCGTCGGCCGACGATGATGGCGAGGAGACGGACGAGGCGGGCGAGGGTGGTATCCGTGCGTTGTGTGTCGACGCTTGTTGGTTGCGTGTTTTGCTGCGTGTAATCATTACTGCGTCTTCATTTGAGTAGTACTACGTGGGCATTTTATTTCCATATATTAAAGTATATTTGTGGTCAATTATACCGTTGCGATATGAGGCAACTTTTCCACGAAAATGATATACAAATTAAACTTTAAAAATGCCCGTAAATACATTATTTTAGCAAAATAACAGAAAGAATTACAAAAACACGTCTGACAGTGACAGCGTCATTTTTATTATTATTATTCTGTTATCAATGTCTGTCCTATAAGTGTTTAATTTAATAGTCGGTTATTCCAAAACATGTCAGTCAGTCAGCGTCTGATCTGAAGAGGTCGGAATCCCCGACAATCACATTAAAGATAAAAAGGTGGAGGAACTATTATTAATTAATGAAACATGATACTTATCTGATGATAACATTTTAATTACGTATTAAACGAAATTGTTAGTTTATTGCTGTGATATCAGCTAGGTAATAACTGTTTTACTTAGTACACACCATGAACACTGTAGGTATAATACTACTGGCAGCACTAGCCACCGTGCCCCCGGCGAACTCCAAACGTCACTACGACTTAATGCAAGCAAGATCGTTATTCGAAAACTTCATAAAAGACTACAAACGTCAGTACAAAAATGCATTAGACAAGGAAATCCACTTCAATGCATTTAAAATGAACCTAAAGAATATAAATACGATGAATAAAATATCGAAAAAAGTGAACATTGGTATAAGCAACTCTTCTGATTATACAGAAGAAGAAATGACACACATGTTAAAGAGGGGACTGAAACTACCACAATTTGATTGGCTGTAAACATTATCTGCTGAAAAGGTTCGTATATTTATTACAAATATTACATAAAAAAATATACAAACTTACATTTTTTCAAATAATGCATATTTTATTTTTCCTTTTTCGTTCTGTGGTCCTAATATTAAATAAAAAAAACACAAATATAACTGGAATATTTACCATTGTTGTTCTACGTAGCTAAGACAAAACATGTTACATGTTTGTCTGAATAGAGATTCAAACTAATCGCTCGTCGCTTGTATTGAATTAATTTTATTTAAAGTAACGAGAAAGTAGAGAGCCGCTACAAAAAACCTATTAACTAAACATAAACCGCTACTTTCGACCAAATCAAAACATTCGAACAGCAAATTGAAATTGGAACGTTAGGGAAAACAATTAGCAAGTTTCAGTAGTAGGCAAATTGGGATTTGTAAGACCTTCATATAATGAGAGAGGTTGTCTTATTCTGGAAATCCTGCCGGACTGACGATGCGTAGAATGCACGGTCGCAGAATGTTGAAAATGCGTTATGGCAAATGCGGAGAGTTTATTGTCGGCCAACAACGAATTTATTGGGGAAATTATAATGACAGAATGGAGCAATGTTGTTTGGCACTAGTGGCACCTAATATCGCTCAGACTGCCGTATTATAATATATATTTTAAGTTTATTATTTAAATTCAAGGGTCCGCAGAAAATCAGGGTCGCTGCACTGCGTGCTTCGACACGTGCTGAACGAATCCCTATTTTGAACAACACATGTTAAGTGTCAAATATTTAGTATTAAGTCTCTGATTGTTTCATTTAAATTTATTTTCTTTCTTTCTATAAACTCACTGACAATATGACGTAACATATATTATATGACATTCGACTATTGATTTAGGATGGCTATGAATGCATTAGGTATAAGGTCTATATTGTTTACAGAATAAATTACAAATATTTATATAAGTGAGATTATAGACAAATAATTACAAGAAACAGATTATCATAAAATACGAGTATTTTCCATGTTAGTAGTGTCTACGATTCAATAGTAATAAGTAACATATGGCTGCCAAACTTGGGGTAAGCGAAAATGGTGCTTTTTTGGGATAACAAGCTGCCCCAAAAAAACACAAATTTTATTGTGCTGTGGTGCAACAACACCGTGCCGATGCCGCTTTAATTAATACAACCTATGAAGATTCAGTCGCTGATTGGTATATACAGCTCATTATTTGTATAGCAGTAAGGATGTGTGAAGACATATGAACTAAATATATGATTCCTGTACGTAACCTAAACTAATTTTGTTGTCATAACTGAAATAATCCTCACGTCGCGATGTTTTTCAACGCTGAAGTAACAAAGCTAACAGTTTGTCGGTACACAAACAAAACTTTTTGCTTGTTATAACTCAGGCAGTAGCGCTGTGTTCAGCTCGTTCGTTCACTTTTGTTTTTAGTATTAACGAATTCGCAAGTATATTGTGCCCCTTGGCTGATTAGTTTATTTTACTTGCTTGAAGAAGAACGTATGAATTGTTGTACCTTCCATTGAAAGATGACTTTTTTATGACAAAGGTGGCAAACATGTAGACGGGTTGCCTGATGGTGAGCAGGCTAGTGGAGCGCGTTGCTGGCCTGTAAGGGGGGTTGGAGCTCTAGGAACCTTACTCACCACCAGGAACACAATACTACATACCTGAAAGATAGCAGTGCTATTATGGCTGTGGTCTTCTGTAAGGAGGAGGTACTTCCCCAGTTCGGCTTCTCAAGACTCAAGCGTGATGGTACTTCTCTTTACCCTACCTCTCATTGTTAGACGTAGTTTAAGGACATACCCGGGTCCACTTGCTAAGAAGCTTTCTTTAGTGGTTCCTTCAGGGGATTCCACATTAAAATGAGGTGCGATTTTTATTCAAACATGGCCACATTTCTCGTCCCATATTTAACTTCAACGTGCATTGGCCAATTAAGTTAATAAGTAAACAAAAGAGCCTCCTGTGCCCAACAAACCACCTTGTGGTTTGGCAAAAACCATGTATTCAGGCTAAGTCTTTTACACTTAAAAAAAAATCTTCATCGAGATATAAGGCGGAACAGAATAATGGATTTTCCACCTTACTCATATTTTGTAAAGCTATTATCAGGTATACATAGATACCAGTGGTGGCATGTCAATTTTATTCTTAGGTAAGACGGGGCCTATAAGCTTTGCTTTGCTTGCGCCTTCTACTGAAACGCCGAAAAGTTAGTAAAGCAGGCAAGAATGGGATTGTATTGACCCGCGGCCACTGATGGATACACCGGCAGTGTCGGTTACGAAAAAGGTTAATTTGTAAATAATAAGGAGTAGCGCAGGACTCGGATTTTTCCTATCTGTGCCCATACCGTTGGTTTGAAGTCCGGATATCGGACCGTCGCCTGTGGACAGACATGCGTGCTCAATTCTTGCCCCACATTGACCAATTCAACCGGTAAAAAAAAAACACTCAGATTCACCAGATTTGTGTAACTATTGGACGTTTTTTGGTTTTTAAGTTTTCAACCGGTCGACGTAGCTATTAATGGCCCTCAATATTTTTTGCGTAGGTATTCTTTTTTTTTTTTTTTATAAAAGACTGACCAGCGTTTGACCTCAGTCGCACCTGATGGAAAGTGACGACGAGGTCGAGGGTGTAGCACGCTGGTTCAGTAACAGCCTATTCACTCTTGCCTTGAAAAGACCCAAATTATATCTTACCGGGAATACAGACGAAGGGAGCGAATTCCATTCCTTAGCAGTCCGCATTAGGAAGGTAGAAGCGAATCGCTTCGTGCGAATGAATGGAATATTCACAACGTAAGGATGAAACCGCTCCCCTCGTCTGGACGTCCGGTGGAGGAACGGAGATGGCGGAATTAAATCGTGCAGTTCCTGTGCACACTCACCAAAATGTATCCTATAAAACACAGACAAACTAGCAACCCTGCGACGGTGCTCAAGGCTTTGTAACCTTACACTCAGTAATTCAGGATCGCCAATGAGTCTGCGAGCACGGTGCTCTATTGAATCCAAAGCGGCCAGCTGATACTTGGCAGACCCGTCCCAAAGATGGCAACAGTACTCCATGCACGATCGAACCTGAGCTTGGTAAAGTGTTAGAAGCTGTTCCGGCGTGAAGTACCGCTTCACCCTGTGTAAGACCCCAAGCTTTTTAGCAGTATCACTATCTTCTATAGTATCATGTATAAGTGGAGCTGAAGTTCTTAGATAAATGAATGGGAATGTGTGCACTCCACCACTGGCAGTTACACTACGGCCTGCAGGCAAATACTGCAACTCAGCTCGAAGTAAACTTTGACGAACACTCGGGTTGACTTGGGAGTAAGTAGTTTCTGAAGTGGGCTAAGTTGCTCGTATAGTCGCAGACGCAGGTTGAAGTATTATACTTATGTTGCATTTTGAGAAGTTGTTGACATTCCAACAGTAAGTTAAAACAAAACTAATGTTCAATATTATTGGGTTTTATAATTAACTTCACATGATTTTCAAGTAATTGTTATCCAAAAATAATCATGCATCATTTGGATATTTTTTCACACAAAGTTGAATTTATATCTTTACGGGCTCAAACCAAACAGATTCGAAAAAATACCAATATAATTTAGGAACTCGTTCTATAATATGTATGGGCGTCAAATAATGCTTAATTAAGTGCATGCTTAGCTTAAATCTTATCAAGTGAAATGTACATTTTTGAGATAATAAACATCTTTAACCTATAATAATATGCAGGAGATAGCAATTCTGATAATGAAAACTTTTAAAACCTTAAACAAAAATACCAAGATTTGGACCCGGGTATGTCCTTAAACTGCGTCCAGCAATGAGAGGTAGGGCACAGCGATTATCATCACGCTAGAACCTGAGCAGCCCGACTGGGGAAGTACCTCCTCCTTACAGAATACCTTAGTCATAATGACACTGCTATCCTTTTGGCTCGTAGTGTTGTGTTCCTAATGGTGAGTAAGGTTACCTGTGCTCACACTCCCTTTCCGCTCTAAATGTTGATGGCGCAGACCAATAGTTTACCCCAGGAGGGTACCAGCTGCGTTAGCGCTGGAGAATCCCTCTCTGGACCTCCATGTTCAGGGCTTCTTGTACCTGAGCGTGGACGCCCAGACCGCCTCTCGTACTCTGGGGGGGGGGCAAATCTGCGCTCCGTCATCGAAAATCTGGCCGAGGCATAACGAGCAAATCAAATACGGCATCCCCTGCCACGCTTGCTGTGGATTTTTGCAACATCAGGGGCTTACATTCAAACCTTAATGCTGTCCACCAACACCTTGAGACAGCAAAGCCAGCCTTGCTCTTTTTGACGGAGACTCAGATATCATCTCCGGCGGACACATCTTACCTTTCCTATCCCGGGTACGGCCTGGAACACTCCTTTGTACCTAGGGCTGGGGTATGTGTGTACGTTAGAGACCTATCCATCTTATGGCTGCGGGTAGACAGCGATGACCATCCCCGCATCTACTCCTGCCTGTATAGGTCCCATAACGGTAATGCCGAAACTGACCGACTCATAGAGCACATTCAAACATCTGCTGACTCTGTGCAACAACAGATCCCCCCCGCTGAGATCGTGATACTTGGCGACTTTAACGCCCACAATGCCGAATGGCTCGGCTCTAACAAAACCGATCATGCGGGTAGATCTGTTTGTGACTTTGCTCTGGCAAATGGCTTGACACAACTGGTCACTGCGCCTACGCGAATCCCAGATGTGGAGAGTCAGGAACCTTCCCTGTTGGACCTTCTGCTGACTTCCCATCCGGACAGCTACCAAGTATCCATTGTAGCTCCATTGGGCTCCTCGGACCATTGCCTGATCCGGAGTACGGTGCCAATCACGTGCCCGCCGCGTCGGCGAGTTGCCCATAGCCGCCGTGTGTGGTAGTCAGCAGATTGGGATGGAATGCGGTCCTTCTTTGCTTCCTACCCGTGGGGGCAGGTTTGCTTCACGCCGGTTGATCCCAACGTCGCTGCCGACTCTATTGCCGATGTGGTTCTGCAGGGAATGGAGCTTTTCATTCCATCTTCTGCAGTTCCCATTGGTGGTAAATCCCAACCTTGGTTTGGACTTTCCTGCAAAAGGGCATCTCGTCGAAAGCAGGAATGTTACCAAGCCTGGGTAAATGCAGCGGCGGCTAAGGATGCAAAAACCAGTGCTTTAAAAAAGGAGTTTAACTCTGCTTCCCGGTCCTTTAAAAGAGTTATTGCCATCGCAAAGTCGTTGCACATTCGTAGAATTGGCGAGAAATTAGAGCGCCTCCCTTCGGGAACTCGTGCGTTCTGGTCTCTCGCCAAAGCTATCCAGGGGAATTTCTGCACGCAGTCTTTTCCACCTCTGCGCACGGAATATGACTCATTAGCTCATGACGCAAAAGACAAAGCCGATCTTCTGGGTAAGCTCTTTGCGTCTAACTCGACTTTGGATGATGGGGGAAACGCGCCGCCGACCATCCCGCGGTGCGAGAGCTGCATGCCGGATATACAGTTCCGGCACTGCTCTGTGCGTAAAGCTCTTGTTTCCCTTGACATCCATAAGTCGAGTGGGCCTGATGGGATCCCCGCAATTGTTCTTAAGATGTGTGCTCCTGAGTTGGCACCAGTTTTAACGCGTCTTTTTCGGCTCTCCTACTCTTCTGGCGTAGTCCCGATCTCGTGGAAGTCAACTTTGGTGCATCCGATCCCTAAAAAAGGCGACCGCTCAAATCCCTCCAACTACAGGCCAATAGCTATCACCTCCTTGTTCTCGAAGTTAATGGAATTCATTGTCAACTGCCAGCTCCTCCGGTACCTAGAGAACCACCAGCTGCTTAGTGACCGTCAATACGGCTTCCGTAGTGGTCGCTCGGCTGGTGATCTTCTAGTTTATCTGACACATCGTTGGGCACAGGCGATCGAGACGAAGGGTGAAGCATTGGCAGTTAGTCTGGATGTAGCGAAGGCCTTCGATCGTGTGTGGCACGGGGCTCTTCTTTCGAAACTACCATCCTATGGGCTTCCCGAGAAATTATGCGAATGGGTCAGCAGCTTTTTAGCAGACAGAAGCATTAAGGTCGTAGTCGACGGTGAATGCTCGGATTCCATGTCTGTAAATGCTGGTGTCCCTCAAGGCTGTGTGCTATCGCCCACGTTATTTCTCCTGCGTATCAATGACATGCTGCAGACCAGCGGTATTCATTGCTATGCGGATGACAGTACGGGTGATGCTTGCTATACCGGCCGTGCCAACATTTCTCGGGAAAGTGTCATCGAGAGCCGGAACAAGCTTGTGGCTGAAGTTGAGACTTCCCTTTAAGAAGTCTCAGAATGGGGCCGAATGAATTTGGTTCAATTTAACCCCAGTAAGACACAGGTTTGCGCGTTCACGGCAAAGAAACTCCCGTTTGTCGTATCGCCTCGCTTTGAGGGCACTCTCCTAACAGCCACAGCCAGTATCGGAATTCTGGGTGTCGACATCTCTAGCTCAGTCCAGTTCCGCGGTCATTTAGAGGGAAAGGCCAAGTTGGCCTCGAAGAAGCTTGGTGTGCTCAACAGATCGAGGCAGTATTTCAGTTCGGCCCACCGCCTACAACTGTACAAGGCGCAAGTACGGCCACATATGGAATACTGTTCTCATCTCTGGTCAGGGGCACCCCAATACCAGCTTCTCCCTTTGGACCGCATCCAGCGGAGAGCGACTAGAATTGTCGGCAGCCAGGATATCTCAGACCGGCTTGACTCCTTGGCACTGCGTAGAGATGTGGCCTCACTCTGCATTTTCTACCGCATCTGTTACGGAGAGTGCTCCGAGGAATTGTTCGGGTTAATCCCAGCTGCTTCCTTCCGCCAGCGCTCTACACGACAACATTTCCATCTTCACCACATAGATGGTTGGCAGTCCTCAACTGTGCGTTTTTCTAGAAACTTCCTGCCTCGCACAGCAAAACTCTGGAATAAATTGTCGTGTGCAGTATTTCCGGACCGATATGACATCCAAACCTTCAAGAAAAGAGCGTATAGGGATCTTACAGGCCGGCAACGTACTTGTGACTCCTCTGGTGTTGCGAGTGTCCATGGGCGGCGGTAGTTGCTTACCATCAGGCAATCCGTCTGCTCGTTTGCCTCCTATATCATAAAAAAAAAAAAAAGTTACAAACAGAAAGCTGATGACTAATAAATTCATTTGTGAAGAGTTCTTGAATTTTTTTATTGTCACTGTTGAAAAGTCAAATTGTCAAATCGAACTATGAAAATGCACAGAATAGGCGACACAGGTTCCAAAGACATAATCCTTCAGCGATTACGCCACCACTAAATTTTCCGAGCTCGTTAAGGCGCTCTTATAGACGTATTTTAGGTATTTGCGGGGGTGAAGCAGAACGCGGTGGAGGCGCATGCGGGGCGCCCCGCACCACGCCACGCGCGTCGCTCGCGTAGACAGTTGATGGCCTTATTCTGTTCGTAACCGTATTCTGGTTGAAGCAAATTCCAGAGCTTTCCGGAAATTATACAATGCTATTTGTTTTTAGAGATCCGTAAAAAGGGTAAAGGGAACCCCACTACTAACACTTCGATGTCCGTCCTAGGTTGTCACTAGGTTGTATATCATTTTATTAAACCATCGCCATTAAATTTGTTTCGCTTAGAACTGCTTGCCAAATCATGAAATAATACATTTTTTTAATTCAAGTTTTGGACACGATATTGATAAAATGAACGAACAAATTTGAGGCCAAATTCATTTATTGGAATCCATTAATCCAACTCAAAAGATGAACTTTTCAGTTCATCTTTTGGGAATAAAACATCAGTTGATTGTTCAACGTTTTCATACTAAAATAAACCCCAAAATAAAGGTGTTAGCGAAAGAAAGTGCTGTTCAACTTTGGTCATTATACAAGCATTTGAAAAATGTTGCCTATGCCCACAAGTTGACCTCCGGCAATCTATTGGAAATTAGTCACAATATTGAAAACATAACTTGAACAGCAAATATATCATTAAATAATAATAAAAACGTAATTTTTATTAACGTGAATGAAAGAGATACTCATATCTCTTTTTAGTCACGTTACTTAAATGAAAACGCCGGCGAAGTGTTGCCACGTTACGGAAAAATACACGATTTAATTATTTAGATTATAAGACGTTTCGTTCATCTTTTGGGTGCCGGTCACCTTTTGGGTGCCAGTCACCTTTAAACAACTGCCCTCCTAGTAATGAAACTTAATTTATAACATTATTACAAGAAGGATTAGGGGCTTCGGTATCCGTTGAGTTTGGAAGTGACGCACTGTCTCTCGGTGTCGGGGTTGTAAGTGCCGTTTCGGGGTTTTTAACCGACTTCAAAAAAAGGAGGAGATAATCAATTCGGTTGTATGTTGTTTTTGTTTGTATGTGTGTTACCTCAGAACTCCGTCGTTTATGGACCGATTTCAAAAATACTTTCGTTGTTTGGAAGCATATACTTCAAGGTTAGTCCCATTGTTACCAGAACTCAGATATCATGATGGGATCCACGAGGAATTAAGAGAACTTTTCAAATTTTAAAGGTACATGTATGCAAAAAAAACCGTTAAAATAAACAAGATCACATATACTTGATTAATTTCGACGGGTTCCGCTGTGTACGGGTGGCCGAATTGGTTAAAGCGTCAGCCGCGATAGCTGGAGATGCGGGTTCGAATCCCGTCTCGAACACCGGAGGTCCTCGTCGTTTTTTCTTAAGGTATATTTGTTATCTATTTCAACTTTTAATTTAGGGATTTCTGATGAAATATTACGAGTAACCTGATTTGATGTTTGTAGCCGGAATAGGTAACGGAACTTCATGATCAAATAATGTAGGGGGATCCTATTTGGGCTTTATGAAATCGTCATGAGATGCACTTTGGTAACCATGCACGTATTTATGAGTGTCTCACGTTTTGATCTGTCACTACGTCATTCATTCCGTGCAAGTATCAAATGTATATATGTAATATTGAAGCTGCCAAATTAAAATAGGTACGAATGCTTTTCAATATTTCATCTACTATTGCGTCGGTCACCATGGCCTAGCGGTTTAGTTATAAGAAATCATAATCCTAACATCAAAATTTATAGAAACTCGTTACTTTTCAAAACCACAAAAAAAAACATAGTGAGTTCAAGCCTCCGTACCTACCGCTAATACCGTAGCGAGCAGCGTAAAGCTAATGTGTTCTGATAGCATTTTCGATTTACTAGAAATATATATAAACGGGTCACTCACGTATCTTAAGGTCGAAAACCGCTCGACATATGTTTCGGTCCAATTCGTGAACCATAATCATGAGCTCCGTGCCGCACCGTCGTTGGCGGCGGCCCTTCGAGAACTTTTAATTTGCCTTTTCGATTTGCCTATAAGAGGGTGTTCGATTCACGACCAAGGTTGCGGCCCTGCACAAATCCGCACGCAAGACGCATGTGTTCAGCGGTATTAAAAGGAATTAAAATTATCATTGTTATGTAAACTAGATCCCAACAAAAACATAAATGTGTACAAAAAGGCCATATCTGAAAGAGTCACTGAGTCCGGGCGACTCATGCATGCCGCACGTTTCGCACAATAAGAGTAAGATAAGGACGCCATTAGTATCACGATGACGTCACGCTCTACCTCAGGCAGTGTATGTATACACCCTACATCCAGCAATCTCTTTTTAGTTTTGACATTGACAAAACCGAATGGTGGTTACTGGTTGTGTTGAAAATGTATTCGAGCGTAGTAGTACCTACGTTAAAGAATTTTTCCCCTCACTAGCTCGTAAAGTGCTTGTTTATCCATTAATACGAGACGATAAAAACGCATTTTATCCACCAGTGATTAAAGTAAGTTGACTTCTCATAGGTCTTATTACTATGGTTTTAAAGTCTAAATTCGCGAAGTACAGCTCACTAGCCGCCGCGGCGGCGGCGGTAACTCGCACACGCACCGACTTGAAAATCGAATTAGAACATTCGAAAATCGTACTGGCCACCACAAGCTAACCAAGCTAAAGGCACCTTTTGTAAAAATGTTGAATCTAAACGCAAAGAAAAAGTCAATGCGATTTCAAAACGTTTTTTTTCATGTTTCACTTTCCTCGCTGTAGTGAGGGGAAAAATTTTGTGTTACACACGGGTGCAATTGTAATTTAATTCTCGTGTATTGAAACACTCGCTACGCTCAGGATTCTATTTTAAAACCACTCGCTACGCTCAGGATTCTATTTTTAAACCACTCGCTTTGCTCGTGGTTAAACTATAGAATCCATTCGCTTGCTCGAGTTTCAATCCCACACTCACAGTTAAAATACAATTTTGCACCCTTGTATAACAAATAACTATTAAATCGTATGCGAAGTGACTTAAGGTATATTTTCCCTAAATGTTCAGATATTTATGACCACCCTGTCTGTGCAGATAACTTTGACGAGTTGTGTGTTCAGATTTAATTGAAAAACCACTGCTCACATATTTATGGCGAATTGGATGTTCAGATGTTATTGACCTCATTTACTGTAAAGAATTTATTGAAATTTATTGCTGCTCAGAAATATTTGAGTACCTCGGCCGCTCCGATATATCAGATGGCGACTGTACTAGTAACTTTACTGACTTGAAAAGAAGATAGAATATAATAAAACTGTACAACACACAATTACTAAAACTGCACCAGACCTGCAAACTAACTACGTAAAAACGCATGTGAAATCCGCTACGACGCGGCCGGTTGAATGTTCTGGTACGTAGGTTACCGTTTAGGCATTCTAATATTCACACTAATCTTTGTCATATGTCCTCTTAGTTCACTTAACCGTTTCCTCTTTCGCTTAACTTTATTTACACTGCGATTACCCGTATTGCTTCCTGTCTAAAGTAATATTACCGCGTTAGGAAAATGTGCACACGTCCTACGTTGACAGCGGTCACGAGCGTACTGGCGACTGGGCAATAGTCGGCCGCCGCCCCGCGCGCTGAACCATTTTATTTTGCCAATAACGAAATCAATTGGTATTATTGATGTACACAACTTATTAAAAATCTAAGAAGTACAAATCGAAATCTACTTAAAAACTATTATTTAAAGCAAATTTTGTGTTGATATTCATAATAGTTATCGAAATATTTGGTTTAAGGTGTAAAAAACGAGTTATTTTCAAAAAAAAAATCTATCGAGGTTTTTATCAGCAATCGTGTTTCTGATGAAGCCAAAAACTAGAGAATATACTGAAATTATACATATAAAAAAATTGCAGTTGTAAGTTGTGTGAAAGTATTTTATTAATATTTTCTAAAATTGGTGTTTTCACTATCTAGAGCGCCTTAAGAAGTTTCTCGCTGCACTCGTCGCCTGACGCCACACGGACGCCATCTTAAATTATCACAGGTCTCAAAAGACAAAATGCAGATTATTCAATCTCGAAACTAAATTAAAAGCCTTTTATGGAATTTAATATCAAACTGCCAATGTCGCTTTTGGGATCCATCAATATTGGTTTAATAACCACAGTGACCGAGCTATTCGTACCTATTGAAAATTCCTAGTGCACTTTGCTAGTCCA
Source organism: Grapholita molesta (assembly GCA_022674325.2). Lineage (NCBI taxonomy): Eukaryota > Metazoa > Arthropoda > Insecta > Lepidoptera > Tortricidae > Grapholita > Grapholita molesta. The sequence goes on from CP053127.2 coordinate 4,255,577, forward strand.
ATTTTGACCAAAATGAAGGTAACGATTTTAATAAGTTATATTTTATTTATTTTTATTTTGACGACCGGTCTGGCCTAGTGGGTAGTGACCCTGCCTATGAAGCCGATGGTCCTGGGTTCGATTCCCAGTCAGGACATTTATTTGTGATGAGCACAGATATTTGTTCCTGAGTCATGGGTGTTTTCTATGTATCTAAGTATTTGTATGTATCTATCTATTATATATATCGTCGTCTAGTACCTATAGGTACAACACAAGCCTTACTGAGCTTACCGTAGGACTAGGTCGATTTGTGTCAGATTGTCCGGAAATATTTATTTATATTTTATTTATTTATTTTATTTATTATAATTTTAATAGTTTATTAGCCTTTGTATGATTTGACATTTGCATGATTAATTTGACATCATTTGACATTTGCATGATTCATTTCAGCAGTAAGACATCCACTGTTGAGCATGTTAGGCCTCCCCCAAATATGACTTATATCATATCGGGGGTTGCCATAGTCACCATGCTTGGCAGGTGGGTTGGCGACTACAGTGACTGTTGATTTGGTTTTGACGATATTTGTTGCCCATCCGTCGGGTTTTTCCCGGTCTGTCGGTTTGTCGAAATCATTAATTGATTCAATTTAGGAATATGACTTTTCCTTAAAGTTTTACTAAATAAAATTATCTTTGATACAAACAATTAAGAGTTAATTGATTACTTTTAACTTTTAATAACTGGAAGTTAACAATAAAAGTGTCATGTCGGAAAATTCATAATATGTAAAAGGCACTAGCTAAGTATACAACCCAAGAGAGCCATATTGAAAACGAGATATGAATATCAATATTATCTAGAGCGGTATATTCATATATTCGTGTTGTGATTTTTTTTCTCTTATATCAGAAAATTCCAGATTCAAATACTGGCAGGGCCGCCATCTGAAGGGGGGTTTTAGTGGGACTTAGCTGAGTCAAACAATCAGTATGCTCGACGGTATCTTTATTACTGCCTCGCTTAAGACTAACACACTTAAGTACATGTATATATATATTACAACTATAGTATACTCGAACATACACAGTCCAGATACCATCATCAGTAATAATGCCCTTTAGTATTTAGTAGTACTACTTAAAGGTAACGACACTACTAATGAATGGAATGAAGAAATGACATTATACTAATAGTGTGTAGAGCACATAATTCATCATCATCATTTCAGCCGTAAGACGTATCTGCTGGATTTAGGCCTACCCCAAAAGTGACATTATCTATGAAAAGGGACCTTATTGTCGATGGCGCTTATGTCATTGTTCATAACGATACAATACAAACGCAACGCGATTCGACGTAAGTGCCATCGACAATAAGGTCCCTTTTCCTAGATAATAGCACAAATAAATATGTGTCATCTTTAGCGTCGCAATAGTTGCAACAGCTGTTGATTCGGTTTCGATAACTGTCTCTGTCTCACCCATCAACCGTTTTCTCCCTTCTTACGACACCCGCGGGAAGAGATAGATGCATTTAAATAAATAAATAAATAAATATTACATTGACACAAATTGACTGAGCCCCACGGTAAGCTCAAGGAGGCGTGTGTTGTGGGTACTCAGCCACACGTTATATATAATATACAAATATTAAATACATAGAAAACACCGCTGACTCAGGAACAAATATCTGTGCTCATCACACAAATAATTGCCGTTACTGGGATTTGAACCCAGGACCGTCGGCTCCATAGGCAGGCTCATTACCCGCTAGGCCATCCATGTCGTCAATAATTTACCAATTACCTATTTTCGGATGTAACCTACAGAGAAAAATCCTTTTTAACAGGTTTATATGTTAATATTGCTTTAAATACAGCCACTTTCTGGTGAAAAAATGCAGTCATTGAAAAACCCAGGTTAAACTGAAATCAACATCAAACAGATCTAATTCTTCGAATAAGCCTCTTACCAGTACCCTTACCATGAGTTGTGACATTGAGGTTTTCGATAACGAGTATCGAGTTTACTATCTGTGCATCTTTCGCTTGCACTATTTTAGTGCTTGCACTACTCGTTATCGAAAACTTCAATGTGACAACTCATGGTAAGTAATTAACGATTAACACGGTACTACTCACGTTTATTTAGTCACTCGCGCGACATGTTTCGGAGAACATATGCCTCCATTTCCAAGCACTAAGAGTGCTGAGTGTCCGATCGGCTCGTTATAGAGTGCGCGACGGGCCGGTGACGCGAGCGGCGAGCCGATCGGACACTCAGCACTCTTAGTGCTTGGAAATGGAGGCATATGTTCTCCGAAACATGTCGCACGAGTGACTAAATAAACGTGAGTAGTACCGTGTTAATCGTTAATTATTAAACATGTCTGATGTAAGTTTAAATACAAAAACTCATGGTTAGGGTACTGAATATGTTATAGAAAACATTAGGTGGTAAAGCCGAAACGCGGAACGAAAAAAGAGCGTTGTACGGCGATTATTCGACAAAGCGTAATCTGCTTATGTCGTTATGTTATTTTTGAGGTAGCATCACGGTATCACAAGGTTCGTGATGTCAGGGTAAAATGTGGAAATAATCTTTCGTGAATCGCGAAGTTTTATTAGTTCTTTGAAATACAATGACAAGCTTTACTCCGCGATCAGTCATGCTTGTTCATCACTCGTCTCGCTATTAGTCTAAATACTCGACGAAACTTTGCCTATACAAGATGTCTGCGCTGCGTAGACATTCGTTAACTCGCCATCCAATGAATAGGAATCACACAGGTATATTGGCACTCGTGCGCGAATAGTAAGTTTTGGGCTCATTCAAAAATCATGTGATCGTTTTACGGGGGGAGGGGGTCAACGAAATATCACGATTGATCACGATGGGGGAGGGGGGAGTCCAAGACCACATGATGTGTACTTTAGTTTAGTTTTAGTAGTACTGAAACGGTGTGATGTAACATGATTTCGTGGTCTTAAGAGTGAAAAGTGTTGACTCAAAAATCACTCGAAAACTACACTTGATTTTGGGTGATTAGCGTTAAGACCACCAAATATCACCAAGGGGGACGGGGGGGTCAAAATAAGGCCAAAAAGGTTTATGTTAATATCAAAACAGAAATTATTCTTCTTCGCTACCTTGCATAATTATTGTTTCTTTGAGCTTGCTTTTACTTATATCATAAATCAGTCAATTTCAGTTTGTAAAGTAATTACAACGCATACTTAACTATCACTGACAAAAACGGCACCATGGCAGATAACTATGTTTTTTTTTATGACAAAAGGTGGCAAACGAGCAGACGGATTACCTGATGGTAAGCAATTACCGTCGCCCATAGGCACCCGCAACACCAGGGGAGTCACAAGCGCCTTGCCGACCTTTAAGGGGGGTTGGAGCTCTGGGAACCTTACTCACCATCAGGAACACAACACTACATACCTGAAAGGTAGCAGTGCTATTATGGCTGTGTTCTTCTGTAAGGAGGAGGTATTCCCCAGTTGGGCTTCTCCGGACTCAAGCGTGATGGTACTTCGCTGTGCCCTACCTCTCATTGTTGGACGTAGTTTAAGGGCATACCCGGGTCCAAATGTGAACACCTCATTCGTCTTAGCTCGTTTCTAAAACAAAGACGTAGCGCTATAGTCGTAATATCTAATGATATTTCATACATTTCTTCCGCAAATTCGTTGGCACGAGGTAGGGTTTTGAACACGACAAACAAAAAGCACAGTTACAGTGGAAACCAACTCCGAAAAAATTGTAATTTCTGAAACGAAAACTCGTTAAAGTTACAGCCAACATGTTAGTTTTGAAATCCCGTTTCCCGCGCGGTGCACGTCCTTAATTACTTTGTGTGTATCCGAGACGAAAACGTGTAAAAAATAACTAGACTAATTTTTCTGACGTATATGAAAACAAATACCCACCATTTCTGTATCTGCCTGGCCATTGTTACAACATAAATGGAAACTATACAATTAAAACTGTTATGAGCCATGTTACTACTACTTAATTACAAACGGATAAACTCACGTGTAATTATATCGCACTAGGCGACATGTTTCGGGTAAGCTCTGGTACCCATCTTCAAACCGAGTCAGGACACACCGATCGCGATGAGGGTGTATCACTCACACTATCTCACTAGTGCGATATAATTACACGTGAGTTTATCCGTCTGTAACTAAGTATAAATGGAAACTCCACAAGATAATCTACTTTATGTAGGTACTTATTTTGATATTTGTTACTTTGTGCCTGTATTGACGGACATGATAATTATACTATTAACTATGAAGACCTCTGAAGTTCGGAATAAATACAATTTTCATCTACACTAATCTATACTGTAATATTATAAAGGCGAAAGTTTGTGAGTGTGTATGTTTGTTAATTCTTCACGTCTAAACGGTTGGAGCGATTTCAATAAAATTTGGGTATGGTGCTGACACCGTGGATTAACACATGGGCTACGTTTTTCCATAATAAACCGCGGGTAACATCGCAGGGCACAGCTAGTTTGTCATAAATATGCTTTATAATATTTTGGAAATGCAGCTCCTACGAGGGTTGAAAGTTTTTTGCAAGAGTTTTACAGACTCGAGTATTTTTTTATTTAATATTTAAAATGTGTAAATTCCTGTAGACTTAATGAGTAAATTACATGTTTGAGTTAAATACTTTATTACTTAAAAGCATATTTCATAAAATTAATTTATGGCTATCAGGATAGCTTTTCATTAAATGTTAATTTATACAACGGAGTTTAACCTCCAGCGTGTTTAATTAAGTACCGCACTGAATTTGTACAGAAGTTCGCAGTGAGAGAAGAGAGAAGAAAAATAAGAGTTAAATAGTTTATGTATCGTAGTAATAGTTGTTGATATCCTTTTTTTTTATGACATAGGCGGCAAACGAGCAGACAGATTGCCTGGTGGTAAGCAATTACCGTCGCCCATGGGCACCCGTAACACCAGGGGAGTCACAAGCGCGTTGCCGGCCTTTAAGGGGGGTTGGAGCTGGAACCTTACTCACCATCAGGAACACAACACTACATACCTGAAAGGTAGCAGTGCTATTATGGCTGTGGTCTTCTGTAAGGAGGAGGTACTTCCCCAGTTGGGCTGCCCCAGATTCAAGCGTGATGGTCATCGCTGTGCCCTACCTCTCATTGTTGGACGTAGTTTAAGGACATACCCTGGTCCAAAAAAATCCTTCCTTATCTATTCCTATTTTTGCCTGTGGGACGTTTTAACTACACAAACTTAGCGCTGAATTAAGATTAGCTAACCAAGTATTGTCAGTACAGATTTTTAAATGAATTTTTCCGCCGGGGGTGGTAAGAGGCGATAGAGGGCAAAAATCGACGTCGCTGCGGAGTCCGTCGAAATATAATCTACTGCGGTCGCTAGTCAGCCTGCCAAGCGTGGAGACTATGACAACTCCTCTCAAAATGATATAAGTCAAATTTAAGACGGCTACTCCTGGATATAGGCCTATCACAAATAAAGGTTAAATCATCTTTAGCGTCGCAATAGTTGCAACAGCTGTTGATTCGGTTTCGATAACTGTCTCTGTCTCACCCATCAGCCGCTTTCTCGCTTCTTACGACACCCGCGGGAAGAGATAGATACATTTAAATAAATAAATAAATATTATAGGACATTGACACAAATTGACTGAGCCCCACGGTAAGCTCAAGAAGGTTTGTGTTGCGGGTACTCAGCCAACGATATATATAATATACAAACACTTATATACATAACAAACATCCATGACTCAGTAACAAATATATGTGTTCATCATCATCACACAAATTAATGCCTATACTGGTATTTGAACCCCGGACTGTACACACATACAATACATGTCACATTGTCTGTAATAGGCATAAACAATAGCATCAATCAGCTCGGGTTGTAAGATCTATTGATATTCTTACGAGTACTCGCGCGATATAACGATCTAAAGCATGTTCACGAAAAAAGTAGCCACCGTTGTATGAGTCTCCACCGTTAACTGGTGGGTCCATGTAGTGGAAACAGTCATAGAATTACGAATGCTTGTCTATTTTACGTTTAGGATGTCACAATCTAAAAAATCTTGCTTCAACCGTCTAAAAATGTTAATAACGCCAAGTAGTGCTAAAACAAAAATGAACGTTACATAAATATGTCATTTTATGAGTCAAATTACAAATATATCTGGCTTGTTTACGATACTAAAATCTAAGAGAAATTATTATCGGGACATTCTAGTATTGATAATTTGTTTGAGTACAGAGCATAGTGCAAGCTGAATGGTTCAAATGTTCAAATTAGAAAAAACTCTCCCAAAATGCAAAGTTTTTTGGGCCATAGATTTAGAACACCTGATAAAAATATCCACAACATTACCTAAAACCTAAGAAAATGAATTGGTTATTATGATAACTTAAAAAAATAACAATGGTTTCATACGAAAAAAAGAAATTATAAGGCAGTGGCTACTTTTTTTCCTAGGGGCTATAAAATAACTGACCCTACCTACTCATTGTAAGCTAGAGGTCACGGTAGCTTAGTAAGTTTAAAGGTAAGGCCTTTGTTAAATTATCTTATTATTTAATTCTTTAACCGCCACATGCATAGTCGTATGGTTACTACAGCACAACAGTGGATTTCTATATTATTGATAATTATTTTCCAAAATCTTATCTTCAACTTAACAGCAATTGACCTGTAATAAAATAAACTGGTAGACTGCTGTTTATTAATTTATGCACTATCCCACGCTATATTTAAGTAGTATTATTAAATTACTGGAGTCTAGACACGGGAGCTTACGGACGTGGCTCGCATAAATTCTACATCTTCGCCAAAAATAATTTATGAGCGAATGTAGCTGACAGGAATTCTCGATATCTATATCTTTGGGAATTCTGAAGATCGATCAAAACCGTGTTTAAATTAGTGGTTTAGTATCTAAGTTATTTCTAATAAGTTACTTCGCACAGGTGTAGACTGTGTTAACAGCTGTCAAGCTATAATATAATAATATTTATGCGTGTTAACTTTAGAGGACGTCGTCATTGGCATTCGTCATTATTATATGTATGTAATGTAGAAAATGTCAATGTATGATTAAAAAAAGAAAACATTGTATTAGGTTCCCAAGGCCGTAGACTAATTGACAAAAGACGCAAGAAAAACGAAAATGAATATATTAGAATGACAAACGCCCAAATTCAAATTCAAAATGACGAGCGTTTGTCCGATCCTTGACTGATCTTTTCCATACATTCGTTTTCATGTCGATTGTGTTTTCTCTAAACGGTTATTAATTTTGCTACGGCCCCTTAAGCTGCTGTTTCATGCAATTTATCTACACTAATATTATAATGGCGAAAATTTGTGAGTGTGTATGTTTGTTAATTCTTTACGTCTAAACGGCTGGAGTGATTTTGATAAAATTTGCTATGGATTTAGCTGTCACCCTGGATTAACACATAGGCTACGTTTTTTCACTAATAAAGTAATTAAGAACATAATAACTATAAATTAATTTAAATAGATTATTAATACTTATTTTCTTTCAAGCAACATTGCAGATGAACTTTGTAACGTATATTTTATTCCAGGTACGAATTGAAGTGAAGAAATTAAAGCAGAGCTCAACTACTAAATATTCATTTCACATTACTGTTGGGGAAGTTTCAGGAACTTTGCTAGTCCGTGTCTCGAGTTAAATCTAGCACTGTACTTAATCAAAATATATAAAGACGCGTTACCATAGAAACGGGCTGATAGTTGTCTGCCCATTTCTTTAGACAGCCTAAGCTGTTGAAGAGCCTTGAACATTGCAACGTATTTTTTTTAAGTGACAGAGCTCCACTAAGGAAGGATTGATATACACACAAGTACCAACGAAGGTAAATATTAAATATAATTATACACTTCAGCTTTAGTTTTCTACTTAAAACCTACTTCTTTAAAAATCAAAACTAATCAAAACATTTCATAAAAAATAATTTGATTTATTCTTAGTAACATAACTATTTTATAATATGTCAAAATGTGAACAATTGATTCATAGAACTAATCTAAATTGATTTGAACGATATTGAGAATCAGTGGAATAGTATTTTCGAATGAATGATTTTGAAACAAGCTTTTTTGTTGATTCTTAAAGTTTTTTTGCTACAAAAAGGGGAGGAAAAATAGCAAGGAACATGAAATATTGTAATATTACATTTTGCCATTTCCGGAATCCTCAGTGCCTCTGCATTTATGTCTTCATAGAAATGTAATAATATCTTTAATATCGTCTCGCTCGGAGATGGCTGTGTAAACATTCTTGGGGGGGCTTGTGTTATTATCGGCTTGCGTTTAAGTGTGAAATATGAAATAAATTTCTATGGAATTAAATATCATTTCTGGCTAAAATACAGACAGTAAACAGGGCATTGTTGCCGATTTCGTCTTCGAGAAATTTAATTATTAGAAATGTTGGATAGTTGTCATTTTGCAGAATCTTCTGTGTTTGTATAAATTACATATATGTGGTAGTCCACATGAAAATGTACCTTAAGGTGCTTAGCGCTTACGTTGCAAAGTGTCACATTAGTATTAAAGCGTCATTGACAATAGCGTAAGCGCTAAGCGCCATAAGATGCCTTTCCATGTAGACTACCACATAAGGTTAGGTGTGACTGAGGTCAAACGATGGTCAACCTTGTTAAAAAAATGTTGGCTAAGTACCCAGTACACAAGTCTTTTTGAGCTCAGCTATGTGTGTTAGGATGTTCTGTAATATTTATTATGCATTTAACGCATTCACTGCCACCAACGCACTTGTGCGTTCATTTCCATACATTTTTGTAGGGGGTGGCAGCAGCTGCCAGCTGGTGCCCTAGCGGTAAGAGCGTGCGACTTGCAAACCGGTGGTCGCAAGTTCAAACCCCGGCTCGTACCAATCAATTCGCATCTTATCAATCGCAACTTATGTACGAAATATCATTTGATATATACCAATCGCTTTTCGGTGTACGAAAACATCGCGAGTAAACCGGACTAATCCCAATAGGGCCTAGTTTACCCTATGGGTTGTAACATCAGATGGTAGTCGCTTTGGTAAAACTAGTGACTGACTCCCATGAGCTGCGGCAAAATGCCGGGACAATCAAAGTCAGTCAAGTCAGCCAATATTTCAGTTCCTACCTTACGTATTGAATCCGAATGGGATCAGCGGAAGATCAGCGCTGGCTCCTAAGCTGGCAATATGCTGAGTTGAGTCCGTTTTGTGATGCACACCAGGTGTATTTTTCTTTGTCTGTCATTGTTTTTTTATATGTGTTGTCACGAATAAATGTTTTTTATCTTTATCTTTACGTATATATGTGACACAAGCGTTCAGTAAACCAACACTTCGTGTGTAAGTAGGCAGTAACGAGCGCGGGCGCCGTCTTTGATCTCGCCGCTCGCGACTCCTTTACCTTTGAAACCTGATTGAGCGCGGCACTCTGTGCATACGAAACACACCTGCTTGAGATTTACTACGTTTTTCGAAACTGGTACATTTTCTTTTCAGCTCACAACAGATTTTTCTGCAGATACTAAACTGACTGCTGATTGCCTTGCTACCTTTACCGGTTTCAGTCTGAAATACCATTTAGACTCGGCACTTTATGAATGAGATTTTTAGCTGGTTAGGTGTTGCATTCGTCTGTGACTTTTATCATCATCATCATCATTATCAGCCTAACGACGTCCAATGCTGGACATGGTTCACCCCCAAAGCAACCCAGAATGACCGGTTTTGCACCACCCTCATCCAGTGGATTCCCGCGGTCTCTACCATGTCGTTGGTCCACCTTGCCAGCCTCCGCCATCCGATTCGTGGTCGCCACCCGAGAACCTTTACGCCCCAACGGCCCTCGGTTCTACGTGCAATGTGCCCACTTTTTCTCCTCAAAATTAGATCTTTTCAACCCCTTATTCGGGCCATTTGCGATTGATCTCCATGACGCTAGAAAAACAAAAACTCCAATTGTCTGCATCGGTCAGCAAACGCGAACGGTTTATAATTATGTTCCACGTTACGGAGTATAATATTCAAGTCCAAATTTGAAGTTTCCATGCTCAGGAGCACAGGGTGTACCACGAAAATCGAAGTTCGCAAATTTCGAACGATTGTCTCTGTCATGTTACTTGGAGTAAATGAGACAGATGCCAAAAAAATTCTAACTTCAATTTTCGGTAGGGCTGCAGACTAGGCGTTGTCTGTGAGCTGGTAGATATGTATTACGACTTAATCATATCTTTAGATTATAGCTTGGTTTGAGCAGTTTTAGTAGCAATGGGATAAATTAAGCTGTCTCAAATAATAATAGAACTGGATAAGTAACTAGTCCATCCTTTCCACTCAATAGTCTAGTACATTTTAGATTTCATTAAATCTCAATAGTCCTTACACCATGACGGGTGTTGTCTCTATTCGCGTCTCAAGACATGGACAGGGGCAACATCCGTAGTATACTCCTTAAATATCATTAAATTCTCGAAGGGGTCTGTGCGCGTTGGCTCCATTCGACTCCGCATACGTCTCGCAAATGTCCGCAACTTTGTTCCGTGTACAGGAAAGATATACAAAACTAGATTATTATTTTTTTATGACATAGGCGGCAAACGAGCAGACGGATTGCCTGGTGGTAAGCAATTACCGTCGCCCATGGGCACCCGTAACACCAGAGGAGTCACAAGCGCGTTGCCGGCCTTTTGGCGGGTTGGAGCTCTGGGAACCTTACTCACCATCAGGAACACAACACTGCATACCTGAAAGGTAGCAGTGCTATTATGGCTGTGGTCTTCTGTAAGGAGGAGGTACTTCCCCAGTTGGGCTGCCCCAGATTCAAGCGTGATGGTCATCGCTGTGCCCTACCTCTCATTGTTGGACGTAGTTTAAGGACATACCCGGGATAATAGAACTTAGGCTAGGATTTAGCTAGCTTGAGTCTACAATACTCCTATTTAAAATGGAGATATTGCTGAATTTTCATTCATATTCAATCAAACTCCTCGAGACGCCTCGTTAAGCTTAATTAAAATATTGGCAATGGATTATTGATTCATGTAAGAAATTTGAGTTTGTATAACGAGTTGTTAATTGTTATACAGATTAGAACTCAAGTTTCTGTTTATATTTTATAATAAAGTTCGTGCTTCAATGCTGTTTAATTAATGTATCTCGTTAGTAAAATGTTTAATATACTATTTTAAACTCACGATATTCACCCATAATTACAAATATACTAAAAGTATTGTAAAGTATTGTCTTCTTGCTACAAGCAAGATTTTTTTGCCCGCCATTTCAGTTCGGCCACAAACATAGAAGTCACAGCATTTCCAAAACGTCGGCTAAAATCTAACCTTAACGCGGTTAAATCCAGTTTAATTTGTAATTAATAGAATAGAATATTTTTATTTTAGACACCAAGTATCCATATCGTCAGTACTTTTAAAATTCCTCGTATCTCACACTGCACCTCTAAGTTGAAACGGCGTAACTCTGTGAATCCTATACGTAGTCACGACATTTTTCCTTTGATTAACATGACGGGATACAAGTTTTTTTTCAAAGTAGTGACGATATGTTTCTTTATATCATTATGTTGGTAAAAATATGATATAAAGGTATATGGTAGTGAAAAGTATAGTGCTCATTGGATCATACATGCAGAGACATCCAATGAGTGATAAGAGAACTGCCCCCAACCACTGTCAGGAGTGTTTTGGTGCTGCCCCACACGCGGTCCCACAGGGCACCCCTTTTTCTCAGCACAGCGTGGAAGCCATCAGTGCTCACTCCTCAGTAAACATTCCCGGCGCGCTGCAACACCAGGGCAGCCCCACCAAACCCTTAAAGGCGTTGTTATACAGAACACGCAGGGCATATTAGGTTTTTTTGGTTTTAATATATGGTTTATTTTTAAGATTTTGACATAAACTTTTAAAGCTATGGAATATTATGAAAATTCCCAAAGTTATAGCTAACAAATACATGCCTAGGGCAATGTCAAAAACAGTTCTTAATAGGTTACTCGGTAACTAAGACAGAAACCTGACGTAACCTACATCACTGTGGAAACTCTTCAAGTAAATAATTTGCTTCCCCTTTAGTCTAATCCAGTTGCCTTAAGTTTATTATTAGCTATGCTTATCCCATCTAATTTTCCCCATTACAAAGTTTTATTTAACTTGCAATGTTTACTTACATTGTTCGGGTGAAATATTGAAACGTAATTTTGAAGCAGACATCTTTAACCGATGGAGCTGAAATTTAGCACATTTATGTAAGTTGAGTGACAATGCAATATTATGATACCAATGAACTGATCTGTGTCAAAGAGATCTGTATCAAAAGAAATCCATAGCAACTCCTAAAATACACAAGAGTAGCGTTCACGTAGTGTTCAATCCTCTCGATGAGTTGATAGTTGAAGAATGTGCAAAATAAGTACAGTGGGCAATAAAAGCTTGTATCAAAAATGTCATTTTTGTCAGAAACTTATTTTAGAATCTAACTTAATTTAATGAAATATTATATTGAACATAATTTCAAATAAAGTTGAATAATTATAAACCCTTATAAAGCATTCGTTTAAGGCCTGACAGTTACCACTGCGGGGCACTTTTACGGTACGACGCCAAATAATAGAAATATATATAGTACTTAGACATCCTTATACAAATTGACGTAAGGTAATTTCGAGAAGCCTTGTGTTGTAGGTATTCATCCAACTATACATACAATATACAAATACTTAAACACAGAAACCACCTATGATTCAGAAACAAATACGAGTATCTGTGCTCATCGCACAAATAAATGCTCTTACTAGGATTTGACCCCAGGACCATTGGCTTCATAGGTATGGTGCAGCTACTACTTTTCACTCACTCTTCTCGGGTCAGAGGTATAGGGTTAGGACCGGTGTATATTTTTCTCTAACGTTCATAAGTGCATGTAATGTGCCAAAATTAAAAAATAAAGATCTTTCATCTTTTTTTTATGCCAGGCTGTCGTCACGCCATTGAATTCTACGGGTCGTCGTGAGCAGTGGAACAACGCGGTGGCTGTGAGAAGTGCGATATCACAGTGACACTATTGACATATTGTACACATAGCAACACTCTTAGCTATACATGTGTGGACCTTATACCGTATATAATAAGGTCCACCAATGTAAGCTAAGAGTGTTGCTGTGTGTACCACGATGCCGTGTCCTTTGGCCACTACTCTCTTCATTGTAAATAGTTCCGCTATAAGTTTTTCATCTGTCATAGATCCGATCACACGTATTCTAATCATGTTGTTAATGCGAAGACAGAAAAAGTTATTCTTTGGTGACCCATATCTTTCTCTTATGAATCAAAATGTAATTTTAAAAGAAAATAAGGCCTTGAAAGGCCAATATCTCAAGTTATGAAAAACTACAAAAATACTAACCGAAATATAGATTGTATACTATATTAAGTACGGTGTTACTATACAATTTCCTTGTTCTCCCATAAACTAATAATATAATTTTTCCTTGTCACTCAGAACAAGATTTTCCTTTCGGAATACGGAACACATTTTGCGCTATTCCCTGTTTAATTAGTAAAGTACGTGGAGCTTAACATGAGCGGGGTGATGAGAAAACTAATGGCTAAATTAAACCAGATATATGTAATGTGTATATACATGTATGTGTATTATAAGGAATAGTTGGAGAATATCGCTGGGGACAAATATGAGTAAGGGAGTAAAGGTTTTGAAGATTAATAAAGTGCAGATGTGACATACCAAGCTAATATCTCAATATCCTCTCTCAAGATCTGAAGTTCGATATCCTTATCGAGAACAATCAAATTCGTTTTTAGAGTGCGTTATAAGTCAATTGATTTATTTATTCATTATTAAATAAATAAATAAATATTTCAGGACAATCTTACACAAATCGACCTAGTGCTACGGTAAGCTCAGTAAGGCTTGTGTTGTAGGTACTAGCCGACGATATATATAATAGATAGATACATATAAATACTTAAATACATAGTAAACACCCATGACTCAGGAACAAATATCTGTGCTCATCACACAAATAAATGGCCTGACTGGGAATCGAACCCAGGACCATCGGCTTCACAGGCAGGGTGACTACCCACTAGGCCAGATTATTAAATTCCGTAATAATGTTATTGGCATAGTTTGCCCCACAAAATTGCATGAGCAGTTGTACCGTGAGATCCTCAGTCTTCATTACTTATCTATAATATAAAATAATTTATTTTGTCATTATATTACGATAATCTTTCTCATAATATAAAATAAGGGGTCTTAAGATTTGAGGGTCACAGTTACAAACAGAGGTGTAGCTGAGTTTTGTAATAACAGACCTAAGAATTTCAAGAGCTATGTAGGTATTTATTATGTATATATTATTTAATAATAAAGCGTTAGTTCATATAAACATTTTGGATATCATTCCTTAGATTGTTAATTTTAGCACTTCGTTTCAGGCACTTCATACATATATATGTTATAATGAGCTAGTAATTTTTATTGTAAACAAAAACCAGACCTTTTTCAGAGACGTTGGAAGTAGATGGATTAAAAAAAGAGCAGTTGCATAACACTACATACCTACTGTGCAATTGCTATAAGTTGTATAAAATAACCACGGCGCCCCTATCCGAAGATATTATATATCGCTATTAGTTATATAATTGGCATACTGAAGTACTGGGATAGAAAATAGCACACCGGCAGGCAACTTTGTGCAACGGTTACATAAAAACAATTAAAAGTACATGGGTGTAAAGGAAAGGCATTTTATAATTCAGTAAATTGTAGCCATTGTCGAAATAGACCATCTCTTCTACTGAGCTGTTCTTCGTCACATTAGCGGCCACGCCTCTCTGCCTCCCAGCTCCCTAATTACCTTATTTACCTCAGCATTTCTCCGAGGCCCTATTTTCTGTCCTGTTGTTTTACTTCACAAGTGTCATTATCACGGTATTACAGCATTTGTGTCTGTGTGTGTTTGTGTTCAGTAGTCGGCGTTGTCCGTAAATAGAAATGGGTGGGTTGTACGTACTACGCAAAGTTATATTTGTTGCTTTCATATATATTTAGGAGAGAGAAAAAGGTATTGAGGTAGGAGAGTTAGGTTTGTCACCAAGAGAAACTTTAAGGTACATAAAAAAATATTTATTATAGGTCTTGTAATTGTTATAATAAAAATTACACCCTTTCGTTCGCTCGTAAAGAACGTCGATCAATTACACGTGAATCAAAGAACTATTGATTAGAAAAGTAGGTAGTTAAGTAACAACTTTTATTTAACTACACCGTCAGGGAGTTTACCCACATACTTTAAAACCGAAATGGTCGCGTATCCAATGGTTTCAGAGGACTTTCCTCCCGCGTACGCTAAGGTTGTGGAATGAGCTTCCTGCGGAGGTCATCCCAAAGGACTACAGTATGGGGTTCTTCAAAAAGGGTGTAAAGAGGTTTTTACGGGGTCGGCAATACGTGAATGATGCATCGGTATTGTAAGCGTCCATAGGCTGCGGAGACCGTCTACCATCAAACGGGCCGCATGCTTGTTTGCCACCTTTGAGGTATTAAAAAAATTACACCTTCCTATGAGAAGATTAGAAAGATTTGGAAGTCTACTCAAGCCTACTCAAGAATTGTAGCACTTAATTATGTGCTTACATTATTCAGATGTCCGTCTAAAGAAATTAAATATCTCAACCAAATTTATGCACAAACAAATGTGAAAATGTTCCCCATTTGGCGCTAAAACCGCACACACGACAACCGAGCATTGCGCTTAAGATGCCTTTAAAATGAATCCGCAAACTAGGGGTTGTGTTTGATTTTCTGCCAATTTCGACCCGGAGCGGCATTGTGGGCTGGCATTTCAGTCTCGCTGACAGATGTTGCCAGCTCAGCTTTGTACGTTGTTGGAATTGAGCCGTGGTGTACGTAATTAGCGGCGTCCCTATTTGTTGATGAAGACAATGATGAAAGTTCCGAGTGGAAATTAGTCATATAGACGAATACGAAATCACTAAATCCGAAAATGTGAGTATCTGTTATGATTCCAAGTATTTTTTTTTATTTAAGTGAAATTTAGTATGATGATAAATTAAGCGCTTCGGGCATGGACATAGGGTTTTTTCCTGGAAAAAATCAGGAGATAAATGACTGGAATATATATAGAAAAATTATGATTTAGCTAGGTCCTAGCGCCAAGAAACTTTTTGTAGAAATCGCAAAGCGTCTGGTTGACGTAACTGGTGACCAAAGAGCTGGCCACTTTCTCGCACATCACGTCTGATACGGGATGTGCGAGAAAGTGGCCAGCTCGGTATTGCGATACAACCAGGTAATGGCGCCAGCATCCTTGGTACAATACTTCATGGGCCTTTTTTATATTTCATTAAGTTGTTAGAATAATATTCTGATTGTTGTACAAAATAAATAAATGATTTAGCAGATTAAATTAAAGGTAGTTAAGAAAAACAAGTTATAAATTCTACGCAAATGAGGCGAACGCTAGTAGTATTATATAATAGTAAACTCCAAGCGTGACTTTATACGCAGTAAAGTCGTTAAGACTTTTGAACCCTTTTGTCAACCCTTTAGAGAACTAATTTCAAAGAATCCTATTTCATTGCAGCTTCTCAACATTTTTAAGAATGTATTTACTAGATATAATTCCTTCTGTTATTGGTTACGCTACGGGCTGTCAGCTTTCTTTTCTTTTCTGTAGCGTGGCTGTTTCACTTTGAAAGCATTCTGCTAAACTATGCACTACATTTGGCATTAAAGAGACCGCGCCTGGTACCACGAACATCGAAGATCGTATATTTCGAGCATCTTTCTCTTTTACTCCAATGAGGGCGTCATGAGAGTGACAGATACAATATCCGAAAAGATTATCGTTTTTCGCGGTAGCGCCGCTATTACGTGCGTAAGCAAATAATTCAACTTCGTGTCAACTAAAAGTCTTCCTAAAGGAAAATAAACATTTCTAGATAAAACATACACATCGACATGTTAACGGGTTTGATCGATGAGCGCTGGCACGTGTACATCCTCGTAATTGATTGATGCAAGGAACTTACTTCACACTTTGGGGTGACTGTGTTAACTAAAGATTCTGGCTCTGATTTGATGCTATGAGGGCGTAGCCTAACTGGGGAAGTACCTTCTCCTTACAAAGGACCACCATAATAACACTGCTACCTTTCAGGTCTGTAGTGTTGTGTTCCTGATGGCGAATAAGGTCCCCAGAGCCCTCATCCCCTTTAAAGGCTGGCGACGCGCTTGTGACCCTCTGGTGTTACAGGTGCCTATGGGCGACGGTAAATTGCTTACCATCAGGCAATCCGTCTTCATCAGGCAATCCCCTTTGCCATAAAAAAAAATACTAACATTCGATTATTACTGCCAAAGCTGGCTGTCGATAACACTTTTAGTAACTTGGAATGAATTAGTCAATTAAAGCTGGAGCAGCTTCAAAACCTTTGGAAAGGATTTGTGCGCCAACTTTGATTTAAGAGCTTTCTCCTTTGTATAACTCATTAACAGTGCTATATAACAAGTCGTCGCAAAACAATTGCAACACGGCAATAGAACAAGATTTATAGAATCGCATTAAGTATGTACAGTACCTATTATTTAATTTAATTTTTCAAGTCATTTATTACTGCAACCCAAAATTCACCAATGAGTGGAGAGTGAGAGTGAAGGCATTTAAATTAACATTTTTTAATGCTGATGGTGGCATTGTATTTATTTGCACCATATTTAAAATATTTAAAAATCCAAACAGCGTGTATTCAAAACCAGTTTTTTTTTTTTTTTTGAAAGATAATTACAATAATGGTTACAATTTTTCTTAATGGTATCGTTAAACCGATGTGGTTTGTCTCGATACCAGTTAAAGGTATTCTTCTGCGCGTGCGAAGCCGCAGACAAAAGCTAGTTAAGTGAATAATTGTATTTATTTAAATTGTCACCACAAAACTGTCAAGCATGCCACTTTGACAAATCCATGACAGATATGCGACTAACAAGGTCAAATGTAAAATTACGATAAATCCACTTTAGTCTTAAGTCTCGACTACATAGAGCCTTGTTCCATGTCCATATCTGTTTCTGCGACGACTTGTCCGTGCATTTAAAACAATTGGAAATCCTAGTAGCGTCGTGTGGCGAACTCTGTAAGAAAGAAAATATTTTATATTGCATTAGGATCATACGATGTAAGTCATACTTTTGTGACGATAATGTTTATTTGGTAGACGTTTTCCGGTTGCCCAGAGCGTCTGTCACAAGAAAATATTTGTTCTGCAAGTAGGCCTCAAGAGCGCTACCACATGTCAATACAACATTTAATAGAAACAATTGAGAGGTGTAAACTAAAGACTCTGAGCAAGCATCATTTAGAGAGTCCTTTAATGTAGTTAGTGTAGTGCATCTGAAATTTCTTTGAAATCTCTTCTGAAGGCAATGTTTTCGCGGCACTTAAAAATATACATTACATCCTTACACAAATTTACTGAGCCCCATTTTACGATAGCAATTTGAAACTGCTTTGACGATTTAATCGAAATAATTCCGTGCGAAATTCTTATACAGGATTCTATATTTAACTAAATATACTTAAACCACGTTTAAAGACTCAAAGTTCACACAGTTCGAATTTTTATCTAAACGGCATACAGGGTTTAGGAAGTTTGCAGTGGAATCTACGCCAATACGAACTTTTCCTAACGGACCAAAGTAAAAATGTTGTCAGTGGATTCCCCACTTTTTATCCGCTGGTTACACGCAGTGGAGTTAAAGACTAGGAGGAATAATTACTGGAGAATGCACCCGCTAGCGCCAGTAAGATATTCTGGCTTTTTTAGCCCAAAATGTGACAATTCACTATAGTTTTGCTTTACAGGACATTCTTTATAACAAAAATATTAGCTTATTCTGTATTAATTACCGCAACATTGGTAGAAAACCCAAGAAAACTCCAATTGTATTTGTTTGTTCCCCTCCAATTTTGACAGTTCTGAAGGGTCCAGTTTGGAGGGGAACAAAAATATGTGAGACTATGACAAGGACGGACGAAAATAGCGCCGACTCTGCCATACCTATGGAAAGTTACATAAGACCAACCCTTTCGATCGTGGTATTGTTATTAGCACGGTCCGTCTAGTTAAATGGTATGTCTATGAGTTAAAGAATACAGCCTCTAAACGGAACCGGCAGTAACGCGTCGGCAGCTGCTATGTGAGCTGTTTACAGCTGCTGCACTAAAGGTTAACGAACTGGAAAACCGTGAACAAAATGGCCGCTTAGAATTCTAACAATATTTTTCACTTATCTATGCGCGTAAAATGTGAGGAATACACACGCCTAACGTAGGTATAACTACGTATTTTCAAATAAATAAATAAATATTTCGGGCAATGTTACACAAATCGACCAAGTCCTACGGTAAGCTCAGTAAGGTTTCTCTTGTAGGTACTAGACGACGATATATATAATAGAAAGATACATATAAATACTTAAATACATAGAAAACACCCATGACTCATGCAGTAACAAAATATATCTATGCTCATCAGACAAATAAATGCCCCGACTGGGATTCGAACCCAGGACCATCGGCTTCATAGACAGGGTCACTACCCACTAGGCCAAATCGGTCGTCAAAAAATTTCAAAAGATTTGTTTGATTGCATTTAATTGCAACAGCTTATAAAAAGTGAGTTACCCGCTTCCATACAATTAAAATGATTTGTGTTTAAAATAAATATTTTTTAACCTTAAAACATGCTACTGTTAGAATAATACAATAAGTTACAAGAGATACTTTTAAGTGCGATAGCATATTTAAAATAACGACCTATCTAAAAGTTTCAATACGTCTTTAATAAAATGTCCGTTTTCTCCGAAACTTCGTTCAGTTCGTTCAAAGAAGTTCCAGCGAACGAGCGTTGTTGCTACTCGTACTTATGTCCCATACTTAAATGGCGAACTATTTTAAAAATGAAGCTAATTTAAAACTTATCTGAATCCTATTAAAGACAACCAACCAGTCTCGAAAGAGTTAGCGTTTCGGAATCGAGTTAAGATCCATTAACAGGCCGCGGTTTAATTTTCCCGAGAGATGAGGTTTTAATTAATTACACCCCTCTTTAAGAAGTTTAGTTCAACTGCCTATGTTTATAAAAAATGAAAAATGCTTGGTTTTAAGGAATAATAAAATGAGTTAACCGCTTGAAAACAATACATATTCTTTTGATTCAAGATTCCTCACGGCTCGAAAGGCCATCGTAAAGTCAAAGGTTGGGCAGATGATAGCGATGCCAAAGACGTTTCGCATATTTTGGCCTTTACCAGGAATATACACGTGTATATATAACGAGCAATATTCATAATAATATCACACGATTGTTGTAATGCCTAATTATGTATAGTTGCAAACACTACTTTATCTACACACATATCATAAGTGTTATAAGATGGGTTCAATGGGAAATGACCTGCATTATACTAGTGTTACTTGAAACATTAAAAAGTCTAAACAAATGACAGCTTGGAATGGCGGCGTTGCGTATTTTGTATTTCAGTCAAATATTTTTTTAAACCATAGACAAGCGAATTAACTCCCTATTCTATTGTCACTCGAGTTCAAATGTCGTTCGATTTATATTAAAACAACATAAAGAATTGGCGTTTCGTATCAATGACTATTTTAATATCTCTAGATACTAGAATAGACACCCCACTTGAATTTGACAGCTGTTCCAAATTTGAACTCATAACCTACTGATTTCAGTAGGTAATGTTAACATTACATCTCCATTCATTTCTTATGGTTGGTAATGCTGGCCATTGCCTACGGTTTTTGGGCGCATTTTAGAGCACTTATGATATGTACGTAGATAAATTACGTTACTAAACTGAATATGATGAGATAACTAAAATATGCAACTAGTGAACTATAATGTGTGTACTATAATGTGCGGTTTATAGCTTTTAGTATACTCTAAAATATACCGGAGCTACTCGCAGCTCAGTCTATTAGCGCGGCAGAATTTCACAGCTCATCCTTTACTAACCTAACTGACTAATACCAAACTGTTTACATCATACATCTTACATACAGCCGTATGCAGTCCACTGCTCGAACATAGGCCTCCCACAAATATGACTTGTATCATCCTGGGGGGTTGCCATAGTCGCCACGCTTGGCAGGCGGAATGGCGACCGCAGTAGCTGTAGATTGGGTTTGGTTGGTTTGTCGGGATTTACTTTGTCGCCTCTTACGACACCCGCAGAAGGAGCTGGGGTGCTATTCTAGTCAGCCGGCATCACACGGCATAAAATTACCAGACCTTCAAATGCTATGAAATACAGAGCGAAATTTGTTTAGCCAGTCAGCGTATTCGCAGTGCAGGGGCATTGACGAGGCGTCAAGCCGATGAAAGGAGCGGAGAGCGGCCCGTGTGAGTGGCACCGTGGAGCGACAAGCCGGGCTGCGCTGGCGGCCTGCCAGACACATTCTTTGAGCTTAACACCAGAAATCCATTATACTAATAGGCGTTAGTATGGACCAGATCTGTGAGATGACTATTGTTCACTTTCTGTACGATGTACTTATCTTGGTTTTTCTTAATCTTGCATAATTCGTCATGTGAATTTCTATGACTAATAAAATGACTGATAAAAGTAGTTATTAAAAAAACTTACTAAATAAAAATATAGTACACTTACAAATTGAAAAGATATATATTTTAAGAAAAAGTATTTATAATTTCGATAGTAATGTTGCTACTTAGAAACTAGAGCAAATCATTTGTTTTATTTTAAAAAAATATTTTATACAAGTTAAATTAGTGAATAAAATTAAAAAAAAAAAAAAAAAAAAACAATATTTTAGAAAAGAGCTACAAAAAAGAAAAGACCATATTTTAAAAATTAATTGTTGAGTTTTCTTAAGAAATGAAATATTCATAATTAAATAAATTATAGGCATAGGTGGTAAAGAGATTTTATGTCCTTAAATATGTATTGAAGTTTGCATTATAATTATATTGTAAATTAAAAAATAATAAATAAATAACAGCTATATACCTACTATTCTGAATATATCATTTCTTAATCTCTTAAGAAATTATATGCATTGAAGTTGTTGGTACCTATAAACAATGTAGCTTCCAAAACCTAACGCAAAACACAGCGTAAGTAATAAAATTGTGCATTTTCCATTTCGCCTCCAATTCCAAGCCGGATGCAAATTCTTCTTAAAAAAAGATCTTGTAAACTGCAGAATGACAATGGACCCGAATTTCGTTCCTCTAATCTGAAACGGAATTCGACTTTTAAAAATCTAACATTATTCCGATGTTGTCCCAAGCGTATCTCGCCCGTACCATAAACAAGCGAAGCAAGATACGTCGATATATGGTTTTTATAGTACGAACACCGCTCCCGAGTCTTCAATTTGATTGGATTCGTTGTTTCTTTTGTCAACATCCCTTCGAAAACTCATTTTGAAAATACATGTGACCTGCGGCGTTACCGCGAAATACGATATTCCTAAATTAGGACAATTGTCTGTCACTCCCATGACGGCTAAATTGGAGTAAAAGAAAAAGATACGAACTTCAATATTCGCGGTACCGGGCCTGATGATATAGTAGATTATTTGACAAGGGGCTAAAGTAGGCCATAGTACCACGAGATGGTTATTTTCCCGAACGAAGTGAGAGAAAATTGTTCGAGGGGTAATATGGCGTTTAGACCCAAGTTATACATACTAGTTTTCAATTCGATTGCGAGAAAATAAAATAAAGTAACATTTTATCAATAAACAAATACAATTTTATCGCCCGCAATGAATTCTGAGTCAAAAATGTTTAATTTGGCAATCTATGTATTTTTTCAGTACTTTGATACAGATAGGATATATCTACGCCGTGAATAAATGCCATAGACAATGTATAATTTGGGCTTCAAAGAGTTTGTCAACGATTTAAACTTTTTTTTAATGCTTGTGAAGTAGGAACTAAAAAGCACCTAATGCTTTGAGAATTTGATTGCGTTTCCTGATTGGTCGATTTTAATATTGTGGTATATCTGATTGGTTGATACTTTATACAAAGTTTTGTTTAATGATTTCACATTTTTAAACAGTATTCGCACCAAAAAAGAATCTAGAGTTGCAATTAACTTCGATATGTGTCTTGATTGGTGGATTTAATAAGGTGAAGCGTTCTGGTTGGTTAATTTAAAATGTTTTGTATATCATAAATATGTATACATATTTTCCCAAGAGGCTAAATGTACTACTTTAGTCCGCCTTGGCAAGCATAATATGACACACTTAGAGCATTAGAAGTGAAAAAATTGTTGGTAATTACTCATATATGGCTAGGTTTTGGCACGTTACCTGGAATTACCGCAAGTATAAGGTTTAGGGTCCAATTACCTACGCAATATATCAAATCATATCACAGGCCATAAATATTGGAAATTAATTTTGCGTTTAATTAAAATCCCCGTTGACAAACTTTAACTTAAGAGGGCCTCTTCGCCAGTTTAGTACCGCTCATGGTAATTGTTTTTAAATGAAGTGGTGTTTTCACGCAGTTTTATTATAGTTGGGGTGGGGTATAGAGTAGATAGACTTTTCTTTAATCCTATTATGAATGGACTTACAAACGTATTTATAAATATAAATAACGTAAAAAAGTACAAGAGTAGAAAAAAACTAATCAATAACAATTTACTCTGAACACAACACCTCTAATTTCACTACCTAGTAAGCTCGTGCAAATAACACAACGAGAACCTTCATAAATACCGACTAGCACCCTCGATGTAAACATACAGATACGAGGGCAGAAGTCGATACCGCTACACATAAACCTCGGTTATCTCCGTCGTTTGGTACAATTTGCTCTGGACCGCACGCTCGTTATCTTCGCATATATCTAAAATGCGATACTGGAGTAAAAAGCCGTAGTCAGATATAGTCGTGATTCGCATTTGACATACTCGTATTATATTGAATTTTTTTTTAATGACAAAGGTGGCAAACGAGCAGACGGATTGCCTGATGGTAAGCAATTACCGTCGCCCATGGGCACTCGCAACACCAAGGGAGTCACAAGCGCGTTGCCGACCTATAAGTGGGTTGCAGCTCTGGGAACCTTATTCACCATCAGGAACACAACACTACATACCTG
Organism: Grapholita molesta; assembly: GCA_022674325.2. Classification (NCBI taxonomy): domain Eukaryota; kingdom Metazoa; phylum Arthropoda; class Insecta; order Lepidoptera; family Tortricidae; genus Grapholita; species Grapholita molesta. The sequence goes on from CP053127.2 coordinate 4,279,869, forward strand.
AAAGGTAGCAGTGCTATTATGACTGTGGTCTTCTGTAAGGAACTAAGGAACCTCGAAGAAAAAACCATAGCTGAAACTACATAAGAACAAATCAAATTATTTTTTATGAAATATTTTGATTTGCTTTGATTTGTAAGTAGTTATACCACTATATAAATTAAAAGTTGAAATAGATGACATATACTTAAGAAAAAGCGACGAGGACCTCCAGCGTTCGAGACGGGACTCGAACCCGCATCTCCAACTATGCCTGCCGTCAGTCATCTATTTCAACTTTTAAAACCATAGGTGGTATGGGTGGGTTGAGATTCCATTCCGTATGTTGTGGATATTCCTTTAGCCAGAACAAAACGCTTTGCTTCTACTTTTCTGATACGCACAGCCAGGTAGTGGAATTATCTTGCAGCTGATCTTTTCCCGGTGCAATACAACCTGGAGTATTGAGTTTACTATCCTTGCATCTCGCTTGTACTATTTTAGTGCGAACAATGCACAGATAGTAAACTCTATACTCTTTACTATCTACACGATTCTCCGTACAAAACATTTACGCAGTCGGTATCGAGGACCGTCACTGTCAACTCATGGTAGGGGTACTGAGCGGATACTTGAAAGTTTAATTAATGGTGACATTATCAAGAACTTTAAGATTCCAGACGAAGGTTCCAAATAATAAAATTAGGGGTTTCTTCTGGACCGTTGTCAAGGATGCACGCCATTATTTCTTTTTGACGACCGCTGACCCTGCCTATGAAGCCGATGGTCCTGGTTCGAATCCCAGTCAGGGCATATATTAGTGTGATGAGGACAGATATTTGTTGCTGAGTCATGGGTGTTTCTATGTATTTAAGTATTTATATGTATCTATCTATTATATATATCGTCGTGTAGTACCTACAACACAAGCCTTACTGAGCTTACCGTAGGACTAGGTCGATTTGTGTAAGATTGTCCCGAAAAATATTAAAAAAATATACAATAATATCAAAATATATATATATATATCAAAAATATCTTACATAACTATAACTCGCTTTCCTTCCTAAACGGCCGAGTGTGATGATCGCACGATCCTACAAAAAGACAAAAAAAGCGTCATCAGAATTCTAAAGCAGGTTAATTTCTTGAGTCCATTTGGAGAATTTTGCTAAGCAACACACCTATAGTTAGAACCTATTCAAAAGGCTACGGCCTAACTTTAGGCTCTACCTACGGAGCTGAAGGTTCCAGGATCAAACCCAGTTATGGGGATTTCTTTGTTTTTATCATAATATTTATATAGTAGACAAAAAAATATGTTGATTTAACTTTTTATTTAGGTCAATTTCCGTGAGCTCCTAGCTTCCTAGCTTCCTGTGTCCCATATTGTCGTGGTCTATAATCTATTTATCTATTTCCACATTATTTTATATTGTCACATCTTTACATTGCATTCAATTAATTACGTAACACGAAATTTCTCGACCGTAAAATACGATAGAGTGATTGCGTTCGTTTCGTCTGTCGGACGGACATTTGATTAATGTATCGGCGATCTGAAGACCGGATAAAATTCGAGAAGACATTGTCAAGTAACCTATTTTAATTAAAAATAATGATCGCTGCAGATGACTTTACCAGTTTGCGGCTGTTGGGTAATTGATTGGGACTATTGACAGTTTAAAGGGTTGAAAGCAAAGTAGGCAAATTATTTGATGAAGTTTTATGATTACACGGGCTAATAATATCGAGGGATTTTCACGTGACGTTTCCATAAAAATATTTAGTAGTATATATTTAGTAGTAAGTCGAGTATTTCAATTGAAACATTTGACTGCTACTGCTTATAAGAAGAGTCACTGGTAGAAGGTCGCTACTAATAAATAGTGCAATGCTGCTAGATATCTATTATTGGAGCACTATTATTGTCACACCTTACGTGGGTCCTGAGCAGGTCCTGTCTAGTTTAGTGATGCGGTGTAAAAAGTAGTGATGCAGGCTGCAGGCAAGTCAGATAAGTCTCAGCATTATATAGATAAGGATACGTAACCGATAAATAAGAGATGGTATGTAGAATACCAGATGGGTGTCACTAAGCAGTTTAAGATACATTTGGCGCCCGCTCATGGGCGCCACCTCTGGGCTATTGTAAAAATATAAAGCCTTAGGCATATTTCTCGCTTGCCGACAAAGGTTGTGTATTTCTATCGAGACTAGTTTCATTAGCTATGGATGATAGGAACATTTTTATGTGTATGGGCCATCTCAGGTAGGGAAAGCCAGGAATCTGTCTGTCGGTTCTTAATTTCAATTCTCTTTCGAATATGTAACCAGAGAGTTTCTAGAGGAGTCAGTGGGAGACAGTCAAAGCGAGTAATTGATTTATCTTATATTGAAAGAATAAAATATTACTTATCATAAACATCATCTTATTTATCAGCGCTCCATCTAGGCGCGAACCCCCCTTACAGTAGGTACCTAGGCATATGGCAGCGGGTTGTCTCTAGTCCCAATAGGGATGTTAACATACGCGATTACAAGGTCACTAAATGTAAGACGTTCGTACTCTGTTACTTTATAGACAGAACTCCTTATAAATCTTGGGCTGAATGACTGCAACAAGCGATCGACTGCCCACCTGAGTCCCGTCGGGCGTTCCTACACTACATCTACATCTACATATATCTTCATCTTTGTTATAAAGGAATACATATTTACGAGTACCAATTAAAGTGAAAGAGATATAAAGAAGTCTACAAAGAGATATCGGCGCGTCTTATAGAGGTTTCTGGTGACCAGAGGGCTGGCCACTATTTCGCCCAACGGATTAGCATTGCTATCCAGCGCGGAAACGCGGCCAGCCTTCTGGGCACCCTACCTAATGACCAAGACCTAGGTGATTTTTTTAATTTATAGTTTACTTTTTAGTTGGTATCTTTATATTATGTTTTTATTTTATATTTTGTGTTAATATTAAATAATTTAGATTAAAAAATATAGGTATTAATTAAAGGTCTATTTTTAGCATAGCGCCGGTGGAATAGCTAGCTTTAGTAAACATTTTCCAGAAAATCATAAAAGTAATTTCGGCATAACAAAGGCCCTGCTTTTCCCTAAGAAAACCCTTTCTGTGAAAAACCCAGTTATTGTTCCGTGTAACAGATTTGTATTTTTAGTTTACAATAGCGAGTGCAAATACAAAGGTTCTTTGTTAAATGTACTTTAGGCAAAGTGACAAGTGAAATTATTTATTTTATTAAATATTCTGATTTGCATTGATTTTTACGTAATAATACTAACTGCCTATAATCTACACAATCCATATCCCAATGCAAATAATTAAAAAAATATTTTTCAAAATAACCTGGAAAGGATACATAAATTCTCGAACAGAGTACAAGTTTTTTTAAATCTATGTATGCAGTTTTTCTTGTCCCTAAAATCGATGACATGGTTTCTAAGAACAAATCTTTGTATGTCTCATAGTTCTAGATTTCCCCATACTGACCGATCTAAATGGGCCACTCTGTATAGCATTCAGCCTTATAAGGTCTTATAAGACCTTTCTTTTTGCTTTGGGATTTAAATAGTGTTTACTCCTGGAATGGTCACGCCGTGTGGTAGACTTGCCTGTTTATCCCGGGATTGTGTTTAGTTAGGATAGCTTTGATGTTACTGTCATCGCCGTTGTCCCAAACAAGGATAACAACTTTATTCGGGGTTAGAATAATATTGCCTTGCTGCTCTGGACTTGCTAAAAACTTATTGACAGCCAAAGAGCTTATAGTTATAGAGGCAAGTCAAATAAACTGTAATTATCTTAGTTTTTTTTAGTGTATAACTACATGGAAAGTGTCATATAAGTAATATGCTTTCAGGCGAGAATAAATTTACTTGATAATGGTCCCGTGCATTATGTAGTCAATTTAATTGTCATAATAACTTGTTTTTTTTTTTTACTTAGATTCATCATTATGCTGATTTTATCATCAGCCACGAATAATACATGTGTACTTAAATCTTAACGGAGGGTAGAATAGGACATAAGAAATATATTTAGATAACTTTTACTTAGAAGTACAATTAAAATTATATCCATATAAAAAAATTCGGCCCGCAATGTAATGCAACACACTCGATGTAACCAATCGTTGACAGTTCGTTTCAAAAGCTCATATAGCGTAATGTTCGCAGTACATGCTCAGAAATTTTACAAAAATTAATTCACATGTAATAGGTACGATTAAAGAAAAACCTTTTGGTTAATGATTACTTATACAGGTAAATCCTATGTCTGGTTTAATTCTTCGCCCGTAATAGACTTACACACAGTATAATCATTAGGAGCCTCTACAGGATTGTTTTTTTTTTTATTCAAAGCGTTCGTTATGGTAACTAAACAATTGCTAGGAAACTGAAACTTATAAAGAATTTAAAACTAAGAACAAATCAAATTATTTTTTATTAAATATTTTGATTTGCTTGGATTATTTAAAGTAGTAATACTACTATATAAATTAAAAGTTGAAATAGATAACACATACTTAAGAAAAAACGATGAGGACGTACCGGTGTTCGAGATGGGATTCCAACCCGCATCTCCAGCTATCGCTGGCTGACGCCTTAACGAATTGGTTAAGGCGTCAGCCGTTCGTTAAGGCGTCAGCCGCGATAGCTGGAGATGCGGGTTCGAATCCCGTCTCGAACACCGGAGGTCCTTTTCGTTTTTTCTTAAGTATGTGTTATCTATTTCAACTTTTATAAATAATTTGTCATGATTAAATCAAAAATCATTAGAGAAAAGCTGTTCTTAGTCAAAAACAAGGTTTAAATTTGGATAACTGTAATGGCTCATCCGAACATTTATTTTCTAATGCGCGCACATAAAAGGCGTCATAAAACGGAATCTGTGACGGTCCAGCTATTTTAAAAAGGAAGATTTATTTCAAGGCCCATTGTTTATCACACGTGAACTTAATATTTTAAATCTCTTTGTGACATGGGACGTTTAATGTTCACACGCATAAACAACCATAAAGTTGAGTTTGAATATGTCGCGCCTTAATGATAATTTATTTAATTGTCATGAAACTCATGGAATGATACTAATTATATTTTAGGATTGGGGTCGCTATAAACTTACACACAGTACATGGGTGTGTCCACACCATCACAAACTAGATGGACGAATTACCTTGTACGGCTGGAAGTCCGTGGCTACGGTGTCCAGTGGCGGTCTATGGGGCAAGCCTATGTCCAGCGCTGGACATCCGTTGCTGGAAGACAAAAAGTTATATCGATAATGCGGGAAATACGGAAGGATTTTGCTCAAGACGGTGACACTTACAGCGAGGCCTGGAAGAGCGATTAGCGGGGCGTGTATTGCGGTTGCTCCCATACATATTCATTTGTTTCAAATGGACTCCGCACGCCCCCGCTGCCCTGCGTCAACTCAAACGTTACACTAATGCGTGTAAGGTCCGTGTGCTGTGACTGTGACACATTAGGCGTGTGATGCGCGTCTAGCGTCAGATTTAAAACACTTAGGGCCGATTTTTTTATCGTCAGATATTTGACAGATAGCCATACAGTTATTAGGCGAATAAGGCTTATCTGACGATTGAAAAGTCGGCCCTTAGATAGACTGATAGATTTATTTATTTCTTCCATAAAATGGTACAATATTTCACATTAAAAAAAAATGCATTTACTAAAAGATCATCATAATTACAATAAGTCAAATGTACAGAAAATAATGTAAATATAAAAAAGAATGTCAATAGATGTAGGTATATTATTTCTAGAAATCCTAGGTTCTCAAAGTAAAAATATATAAATTTTAATTTGAAACATGATCCAAATACAATTCTTAGTGTTGTAAATAAGAAAACACTTTATTGCACGTAACAAGGAAATTACTAAAAAAATAAAGAACAATTTGTAAAAGCAAATCTCTTTAGCGAAAAAAATTAAATACAAAATCAAATTATCATAAATGTATTCAGTAATTGGGTTATTTGCTTTTACACATCAAATAATACATATCTGATAATCAAATATTGATAAAGCGAATCGGAATATGTATTTCATAGTTACAACTGAGTAAATAAAACGATAATGAAAATGGTGTGTATTGTACGAAAATCTGACTTCAAATTGTCTGCATTGGTTTTAAATTATCTGTATTTGACCATTACGTTTGACTTTTTTTTTGTTTACGAATATCCTTTTCCTCATATCATATGATAAAAAAGAACTCGTTTGTATGACCTGTTTGGCCTGGGGTCATTAACCCTGCCCATGAAGACGATGGTTTCAAATCCCAGTAAGGACATTTATTCGTGTGATCAGCAGGTGTATTTGTTTCTGAGTCATGGGTGTTGTAGTATATTCAATCATTCAGTGATTGTCACATGAACGCCTCAGAATATGAATGGCTCTCTTCTGTGTTTTAGAGTTTAACAGCTAAGTTATTGTGCATGTATTTTAAAGTAAATAATAGTACATTGTGCAACGAGGATGGCAAGTAAGGTATAGTAAACGCGAGTCTATTAGAAGCCCGACGACGAAGTCGGAGGGCTTTTAATGACTCAAGTTTGTTATACACTTACCACCCGTGGTACATACAATGTTTTTCATCACATTTGCGAGGAAATAAAATAAATTCGTTGGTAAAATATTAGTTACTAGTGTAGTGTAGTATTACCTATCAGACCGCATTCACTATAAAAGATTGTCAACAATGTCAACTTTGTTCAATGTCTTCCACAGATAATGTTAACAACTGCGTTTTGTTTTCGAAGTTGATAGATCATCCTGCCAAATAGTATCAATTATCAAAATCAAATAGAAAACAACTATTTTTAATAAATACTAAACATTAAATTGCAGTCAAATTTAATATAAAGATATGTTTTATACATATTAAAAGTTGGTTGTAGCAAACTTTTGACGATATGAAATACACCTTGGCTGTTTAGAAACATCCTCAGTCCAAGTGAAGTATAGGTTCTGTATATTTTTAAAACTAAACTTAACAGCCCGTGTGAGCTAAATCGGCTATAACTACTCTGTACTCTCGCAAGTAACAACGCCATTGACGAGCAAGTGTGATGAAAAATATATTTCAGTGTTGATCCGTGTTGTGAAGTGTATTTTAATTAATTAACATTCATCTACGGCACCTAAATATATAACAGGTGTTATATAAATAACAAAAAAATTATTTAAGTTTTGGTACAGTATATATACAAAAACTTGGCTGAGTACCCACACCCAAAACACAAGTCTTCTGCTAACCATGGAACTCAGTCAATTTGTGTATGGATGTCCTGTAATATTATTCATTTATTTATTTAACTTAGTGTTATCGCTTTTTGTGGTCTCTTATGACCTCCATCAAACTCGCAAGCAACTAAATTAGTTACTAAGTAAAATAAAAGTGTAATACTTAGTGATAAGACAAACACCTTTAGCTTTGTCACGTCTCCCCTTAGACTCGTGGCTATTCTAATAAACGTCAAAATAGTTTTGTCTCACGAGGCCAGTAAAAATAAAATACGTTCTTTGGTTACACGTTTTAAGTCAAATAAAAGTTAAGTTTTGCCTATGTTGACCTCAATTTCACGTATTCGGGTATTCAAGCTACCTACTCCTTTGAAATATTCAACCACTCGAATACACACGCTTTGGTTACACTTACAGTATACATCAACAAATGTTCGACAATTCTATAAAGCAATTTTCCGCTTGCGCAACAACAAGGGCAGCTCAGAGTTTCCCAGAAACTTACAACCACGTTGATTCACGCATGATCGTTCCTTTTGAGGAGTCTATACTTCGGATTCCGTCAGCGACCTTCACGGTCTGCGCGCCGTTGACTGACATAAGTATGTAGACTGTAATAATGCCCAAAAACATAATTTTTGTTTTTAGGTGTGACTTGTGTCGTTAGTTTCATTTTAACATCTAGTTTAATTGATCGTATATACGTTGTAATTATTTTTATTTGATACAACAATTACAATATAATAATACTAGCACCTTCGCTGCAGCATGAGGTCGATTCGACCTTATACCATGCTTAATTCAATGTTAACGAATTGCCGCAACGAAGGCGATAATAACTAGTTTTTCACTTCTCATGCTCTAAAAGTGTGTCATATTATGCTTGCCAAGGCGGACTAAAGTAATACATTTAGCCTCTTGGGAAAATATGTATACATATTTATGATATACAAAACGTTTTAAATTGACCAACCAGAACACTTCATCTTATTAAATCTACCAATCACGACACATATCGAAGTTAATCGCAGCTCTAGATTCTTTTTTGGTGCAAATACTGTTTAAAAATGTGAAATCATTAAAACAAAACTTTGTGTAAAGTATCAACCAATCAGACAATACCACAATATTAAAATCGACCAATGAGGAAACGCAATCAAATTGTCAAAGCATTAGGTGCTTTTTAGTTCCTACTTCACAAGCATTAAAAAAAGTTTAAATCTTTGGCAAACTCTTTGAAGCCCCAATTATACGTTGTCTATGGGATTTATTCACGGCGTAGATATATCCTATCTATATCAAAGCAGTAAAAAAAAATACAAAGACTGCCAAATTAAACATTTTTGACTCAGAATTAATTGCGGGTGAATAAAATTGTATATTTGTTAATTGTTGAAATGTTATTTTATCTTATTTTCTCGCAATCGAAGTGAAAACTAGTATGCATAACTCGGGTCTAAACGCCATATTACCCCTCGAACAATTTTCCCTCACTTCGTTCGGGAAAATAACCATCTCGTGGTACTATGGCCTACTTTAGCCCCTTGTCAAACAATCTACTATTTGTGGGGGCCCATCTCCTATAGGACGAGTCACCGTGTCTGCCGGAAATAATGTTGTATACCATTTTATTAAGCAGGTGTCGGGTTTTTATCCAATAGCCCAGTAGCTCTTATATTTGTTACGTTTAAAAATTTCGTCGCTTCCCACCGCCATCATCTCTCACAATACCGGTCGGCTCAAGAAGAGCAGGTACATTGATGGTGGCAAGAGACCGACGGACTATGTCATTAAGCGATATGAGAAAAACGGCCTGCAATTTTTCGACATGATAATCCATGGTGTCCCAGTCGGTCCACGTCCATGCCGTTTATTTAAATTCACAAGAAGACTTTTTTACGATCGAGAAGTAACATTATTAAATTTTAATTAATTGTTTAGACTAGCGGATCAATGATGACAAATTAAATAAATATGGTGGCAAGCTGTCGTTCCATCAAGCAACAGCTGCCCAGTTTACCATATTGATAAATTAATTATTACAAGACATTTAACTGATAAATCCAATTTAAGATCTTGAATTATTCCCTGAAAATTGTAACCATCACCTTGTCCGCACAGCAATTTGTTAATGTAGCCATACCACAGGCTATATAATACCAGTGTCATACATAACATACTGGTCAGGGTCCCATGAGAGATAAATCACAGAGCAGGCGTTATGCACATAACTCTTGAGCTTCAGACCACTTGACGTTAGCAAGGGCCTGTCCCCATTACATGGATGTTATTGGTACTTGAACTAGAAGTGGTCGACTAGTGTGATCGAAGACAGGCTTGATGACTTCCCAACTTGTGACTCCTCTGGTGTTGCGAGTGTCCATGGGCGGCGGTAGTTGCTTACCATCAGGCAATCCGTCTGCTCGTTTGCCTCCTATATCATTAAAAAAAAATATTATTGTTACAATGATGCGGTTACATATATGCGAGAGTTTTTTTTTAATTCCTTTCATTACGGACAATAAGCATATTATTTAAATATATGACTAATGTGTGCCCCGCAATGTAATCAATTAAAAACAAGGAGTCGTAACTTAGTTATAAAGATATTTTTTATTAATTATTTTTTTTTAATTTCATTTTAACTGGATACCTACGACGGTAGGTATGCATTGGGTAAAACCAAGTAAATGTAATGAAAGTGACCATTCAAATAACTGTTTATTCATTTTTAAAGGATATCTAAATGATAATTCGGTAAGTATAAGTATCATTTTACAGCAATTACTGTGCATCAAAACAAACAAATCTCAATTTAATGGTATACAACATTATACCATTAAATTGAGATTTGTTTGCTTATTACAGGCCATTCTTACAGGCCACACTCGATATATCTTAACTTGTTAGTTAAGATATATCGATTGTGGCCTGTAATAAGAGCATAATAATACCAAGTAAAGTTATTTTCAAAAGTCGTACAACAAATGTTGCTACGTTCGTGGTGTAGAAGCGATCCCTAAAGTTATTGCTTCTACTACTGGCCACTACAGGTATAAGTTAAATTCAGTAATAGGAAAAAAATACGAATAATTAATCATCTCATATTGCTATTATACTACGTTATTACATAAAAAACTTAAAGGGATCATGTCATTTACTACTTTTTAATTTCTGTCATTTTGACGTTTCAGCCATTTTGACATCCGTGTTTGAACCGGTCAGCCCCGAGGTTATGCGAAAAGGTTATCAGTTAATTCATTATGCTGCCTCGTGTCGTCCCGCCACACAATGCGAAAAAGGCTTATGCTAAATTCTTTAACCAGGATCCAGGATTATTAATGGGTTTCTGTTGGGGCTCCTTGCAACCCTTGATTTTAGCAGTTGAAGAGTAAGTTTATTTCATTTACCTATTCGCGCTCGTCAAACTGCCGTATAGAAAGTATTTTAAAGCATATTTAGACATGCATATGTTTTACTGTTTAAATACGCTGCTATACATAAACTACACATAACATACAAAATTTAGTTAGAATTCCAAGGGTCGAATTTCAAGGGTGGAATTCTAAGTATAATTTACAATTACATTGTTAGCTTTTTTTTTAAAGAAAATTATCCACCGCACTTATCACTTGATTACGTAAAAATATATGTTTATTGCTTCTATAATACTTATTGGATATTGCAGTTCTTCTAGTAATTAAACGTCTAATTCTCCTTAATGAAGAGCTTCCTATATATATAACATTAGAATATTATTTATGAAAAAGCTGTGATTGTTAAAAAAAAGCTGTTACAATTACAGCTTTTTGGTAAAAAAATCTTGGTAATAGATATTTCACTTCATCATGAAGTTCTACTTAATAATTCTTCGTTTAAGTTGAAGGTCTAAGATGAACAGTATAAGATTGTTCTGAAAATATTTATTTACATTTTGGGATCATAAACGGGAATTAGGGCTTATCTATTGCCGTCCGGGTTTATTATAGCAATGTTTCCAGTTACCTTTCTGTAGATAGGCAGGTTTTGTGGTGAGATAAGGACGAGCCAAGTCCCGCCGTTACTCGGCAGCTATTGTACAGTAACCATACAAGCGGCCAAGGTGATCACAAACATCTGAACAACGCCTCTATCATCAAGCCGATAAAGTACATGTTCGCTTATTTCGAGTACCTTCGCAGCTCCGATATATTTGATGGTGTACGTGCTCGCAGCGGCTTCTGGTGAAGCTTTGTTCACTTATCTTTATTTGTCACCGGCATGACTTTGCACTGTTCGCTTATGAAAAATGGAATGTTGCTTTCTTCTTGCGAAATTTGAGGGTTTTAGCCTCTTAGCTGGACTTAAGGCCGGTTCTGACGTCCGTTGGTAGGTTTTGATATCAAGCGGCAATTTATCAACAAAACAATTCATCTTAGTTTTCATGTTGCTGTTTTATGTGTAGTACCTACGTATTTTAAAGGTAAATATGAATATAAATTAGGTTGTTGGTCTAATTAAATATGAAGCTGAAGACAGATAAATTAGTGAAATAAAACAACTGAAACGGATTATATCGCGTATACTAATTTAAACTTCATGCCGACGAAAGACAATATCAGGCAAATTATCTTCTTGTATTTTTGATGAAGAAGAAAATAAATAATAATTAGGCGATCACAACTCAGAATCAGAAACGTTAATTAAAAATGTGATTTTTTGTGTAATATGCAGCAATAAAATGTTTTGATATTCATTGGAATTTTTTTCTTATTTACAAAAGTCAATCGACAACAGCGCATTAGTAGAAATAGCGGCGCTACCGCGAAAAACAATATTCGTAAATTTCGGACTAGTGTCTCTGTCACTCTCATGACCCCTTAATTGGAGTAAAAGAGAAAGATGCTCGAAATATACGAATAATATAATAATATAATTTTCTCAAACATACTACGAAATGATACGTTAATGGCACGAAATGATGCCAAGAAGTTGCACATTTATGGACTAGGCCGTGAATCAATGTATGGAGTTAGTATGAAAAGCACATTATTGTCCGCAGCTCTAACTTTTTAAATTTGCCAACTAAGATTAGACTGATGAAAGAAAAAATACATACATCCAAGTTACAATCTCTTTGAAAGCATAATTGGTATTATAATAATCGGTTAAACATGGTGCTGGAATAGCTTCTTCCAATGTCAATTCATTAAAAAAGAAAACGAAATCTATGATCCATAGATAGTTACATTTTTTACTTGATTGCTTTCTTGTTATTTTAATTTTATTATTTTCTTGAAATGTTTGAGAAAAGCACTATACAGGCTTCGGCCTGAACATGGATTAAAGGACTCAATTTATCCGGTCTACCGCAATCTCGTCCTTAAATCCCTTACTTCACGGCCTCTGCAGTAATGTACTATTTTCGCGGTAGCGCCGCAGTCAAACCAGTATCTCGTAAGCGACGGTACTATTTAGTATTTACCTAGCAGTGGCGACGCGTCAATTTTTTTTTTTCATTAGCCAGAGACAATACGGTGTTTCTTTTCCCAAGAGCCCAAGGGAAACTGTTGAGCTGTGTTAAAATTAGTAAATCGCCCGGCTTGGATGTACGCGCCGCCGCTAGTATTTATTGCAACCAAGCATTTGATGATACTGAAGGACCTTCTCTCCCCGAACGCCGGTCGGCAACCCTCTCCCATCATCGTTTTTCAGAGTAATGATTTTTCCAAAACAAGAATTAGAAATAAAAAAAAATATTCGTAGGGACAAAAATGTGCCATAAAATGGCGTTATCTCAGCATCCTGCTAGCTAATCTTGCGTGGTGATACCATCAGCTGAGAAATCATCGAGAAACAAGCTATTTGACAACATGTCAGGTCTAGTGGATAGTGACCCTGCTTATGAAGCCGACGGTCCGGGGTTCAAATCCCAGTATGGTTATTTATTTGTGTGATAAGTGATGAGCACAGATACAGATACCCGGTATGTATTTATATTATACGAGTATGTATTGTTGGCTGAGTACCCACAACACAAGTCTTCTTGTGCTTACCGTGAGGCTCAGTTAATTGTAAGAGTGACCTACCTGTAATATATATTCATTATGTTTTCGAATACAACTAAAGGCTTCAAACGACTCTTATTACCGCAAATGACATACTCCTTGAGGGAAAGACTAATTTAGTCGTCGCCTCTCGGATCATATCCGTATTTCTGATTCAAATGATCCGCAGTTCCGCAGGGACGTGCCAAAATGGCTAAATTAAAACGGAGTACACCACAGCGACTCTTGCGAGCATAAAAAGCGATACGTCTGGCGGCCGTCCAGGCTGGGCTGTTCGCTAGATTTTATCTAATTATTACGAACGCGGTGATATAAAAATTTCATTACACGATAAGCTGACGTCACAAATTCGTCGTTGTAACGCCGTGTAATATCGCATAACTTTACGCAATCTCGATCTTTAATATCAATAAAAGTGATAGAGTAGCATGCGTTAAATTGTGATATAATAGCATTCGTCCTTTGTTTTATTTATAAATTACGATCTAGATTATTCCAAGGCAAACAAGAAAACTTAGCTTAGCTTAGTATAGGAGGTGAACAACTTACGCCTATTTAGTAGTAACGTGTCATACACGCATGTCGGCGTTCTATGTTCAAATTCTGATCTAAGTTCCATCTGCATAATCTGCACAACTACATAGACTGTCTATGTAGTTGTGCAGATTACATATCTACACAACTACATAGACAGACTATGTCTATCATAGACATAGTCCTACAGATATGTAAGTTCTTCACGTATAGCATTATGAAATGAAGAATTAAGAACAATCTCATATGGTACTTGATAATTCAGTGATACGGCATTAGGTATTATGTTATTATACAATCGGAAACTACATGTTTTTGATTTTTGTAATCGGGTTGGTAGCAATTTATGACTTGCAACTCTCCATTCCGACTCGGCTGGGCAGCGTTCGGGAAGCTACAACACATCTTTTCTTCCAATATCCCGCAGTGTCTCAAAACGAAGGTCTTCGACCAGTGTGTGTTGCCAGTGATGACTTATGGTGCTGAAACGTGGTCGCTTACTATGGGCCTCATAAGAAGGCTCAAAGTCACCCAAAGAGCAATGGAGAGGGCTATGTTGGGAGTGTCTCTGCGTGATCACATCAGGAATGATTTCATCCGCAGTAGAACCAAAGTTACCGATATAGCCCTCCGAATCGCCAAACTTAAGTGGCAGTGGGCAGGGCACATTGCGCGCAGAACCGATGGCCGGTGGGGCAGAAAGGTTCTGGAGTGGCGACCACGAACTGGAAGACGCAGCGTAGGTAGGCCTCCCACAAGGTGGACCGACGACCTAGTTAGAGTCGCGGGATACCGCTGTATGTGGAAGGCGCAGCATCGGTCTTCTTGAGTCGTTCTGGGGGAGGCCTATGTCCAGCAGTTGACGTCTTTCGGCTGACATGATGATGATGATGATGATGAACTCTCCATTAGCGCAATATCACTGTATTGCCAAGTAAACCTGAGAAGCAAACCTGCCCTACATACATTTAAAACAAACTATAAAATTACTTGTATCGTGAGATTCAAACATATTATTTGTATAGAAGCGGGGTAACTCACGTTTTATAAGTCGAATATTGCTCGACATGTTTCTGCGTCGGTCACCCAACGACGGCTCATGATTATGCTCCTCGTTACGAAGTGAAACATGTCGAGCAATAATCGACTTGTAAAACGTGACTTACCCGCTTCTATAGCGGCCTGTAATAGAAGCAAAAAATTTAGGGATCGCTTCTACACCACGAACGAAACAACATTTGTTCTACAACTTTAAATAATTGGGTAATTTATTGCTTGTGATTTTTCCGAATAAAGTAAATAGTATTTTCAATTAACAGCATCCAATAGTCTAGTTGACGTTTACAGTCAGGCTACAAACTTCATAGTTTTCGCAATACATTGCTTGCTTGGAAAATCTTTTTTAATAAAAAAAATATTTATTAAACTATTACTTATTTTCAAAAGTCGTAGAACAAATGTTGCTACCCTTGTGGTGTAGAAATGATGCCTAAAGTTATAATAATGCTCCTATTACAGGTACCCACACCCGGTATAACAAAAACTATAAAGTGGCTTTCTATAACAAATGAACCATGTTTCTTTTCTTCCACCGTGTGTAGACTATAATTATGCATTGCTTTGCAGCAGATTCTGCATTTCCAACTTATTGCCTCGTTTGGATGCAAATATTGTATAGTTCAAGCCGGGCGAGCCATTCCGGATTTTATTTCCGTCCTCTTCCTGTAATTTGCTTTCGAGATGTTTTTTCTCATTTTCATTTCGTTTCTTCCATTTAAAATGAAACATGCATAAATATCTCTTGATATTACGTTCCGCGCCATAATTCCGTTGTTTATATGGAAGCTACAAGATAATCGGTCAAATCTGAATGAGGGCTTTCTTTAGTTCGCATATTTTTAGACTATTCGAATAATAAAATAATAACGCTGGTTGTTTTTGTGTAAATATACGCTCGTGCCAGCACGGTACATGCCTGAACAGGCTTCAGGAATATTTTGTTATATTCAGCGATGTAAAATGCGAATATTGTTTCGCTAAAATGTTCATATGTTATAAATTATAATACAATATACAACCTTCCGTTAGCAAACGGGAAGTATTTTAATAATATGATGTACGTTTGTCATATACCTACCTATTTAGGTATGTTTAATTTGCCGTAGATTGAATTCGTGCGATAATTGTAGTCATGAATTGTGTCTGTATTTCACTAAAATAAAACTACTAAACCCACTGTAAAGAAGCAACATTGAAAATAATATCATTATCAAAACATTATCACCATTTATTCTTAATACATACATTTTGTCTCATTGCAAAATTCGTAAACAGACTATTAATATATATATAACAATAATTTTAGCAGCGTATTCTATCATTTCATTCCCGTAAGGAAACTTTAGGTGTAAATTACATAATATAAAATAAAAATAGGAAAAATTTTACTCGCAGCGGGACTCGAACCCACAACCGCTGGATCACTAGCCCAGTGCACTACCAATTGTTTTTTAAATATCGAAGATATTCGCTAGCAGACGTATCTGCATAATAAAATAAAAACTTCACGACCGTCTGTTTTTTAATAAATTAAATTACATCAGTGATCAGTGTTTGATCGCTTGAGTGCTCCATCAGCGTTACTGATTAATTCGTAACAATTTTCATATTTCCCTCGCCTCTCGTCCCTCGTAAATGTCCTCGCGGCACTTAAGCAGTCCGTAAAGTGTTCCAATGGCGACAGAAGAAAATAGCCGAATTTAATACCGCGGCAATCCCACGGGCACGACGGGGCTCGCGTCGCCGACTGATATTGTAGAACTTTCTTCAACGCAATCTACATAAAAAATGAGTTGAGGGTTCGTGGTGACCCGCTGGTAAATGAGAGTCTTTTGAACTGTTAATTTTGTTTGCATACAAAATGAGATCTGAGATGAAAGTTATTTGCGTCATAATCTTAGACTTCTGTTTGTCGTTTGATTTCAAAGCGTTATTATTTAGGCTTAAAATGGGGGTATAATAAAATAAAATTATTTTGTGTTAATGATTAAACTTGCCTGAGAGATAATCAAGGATTCTACTCAATTGTTTACTCTTTTTGGCTGCACTTACTATTTAAAGTTTTATAATTTTATATAAGCAACATTTTCAGTCAGGGACATAAATATGAACATAATTTTTTCACCGCATTTCATTTCTATAAAGTGAAAAATTGCATACACACGCCCTTGAGTGTACCCAAGTTTTAGCCACGGCACAATGCGGTTGGGATCCCCTAGGCATTTTATCCCCAAGGATTGGCGTAAGTTATATCTTATGAAAGATCTGCCATCTAGACTTCAAATTCTAGCTAAAAAATATATAAAAGATCTTTATTTTTCAATTTAGGCACATTACATGCACTTATGAACGTCAAAGAAAGACCTACACCCCTGAACCGAGAAGATACCGGCAAGAAACTACGGTGGGACTTATTTTTTCAAAACATAGATAGGTACATCAAATCTTAAAGTACCTACATAATTATGCGTAGTCCCAACTCATGGAAAAATAGGCCTTATATAAAAATATCAAATTATATATCGTAGGTAAGTTTCGATAAATTCGACCGGCGTTCAAATCTGTAACTTTCGGAATGAAAGACGCTCGTTTTACCAAAAAAAAATTATATACCCGTCCACGTCGTTTATAAATCCAATTTCCAAAAGATGACCATTTTGGTCTGAAGCACTTAAGTAATTTGCAATTTGTTAACAAGATTTGAGCCTTGGTTTCCACCAAGCCCTAAATGCCTTAAGTGAGTTTATTCGTTTCTCTGAACATCGTTCGCTGCAGTTGTTAATTAGTAAGAATAACTGACGTTAGTTGAAGCAAGCTACGTAGCTCCTGTTATTGTATAGTTAAGTACTGTGACGTTACTCCATGGTTTTCATATTATATCAAGATGCTAGCAATTAACTCTACGTTAACGTATGCCGTGTGATGCCGGCTGACTAGAATAACACCAGCCCATCTCCTCGTGTCGAAGAGGCGACAAAGGGAAAAATCCTACGGATGGGCAGCAGCGTCCGTTGAAACCCAAGTTACTACTGCGATCGCCAACCCGCCTGCCAAGCGTGGCGACTATGCGCCCCCAAGATGATACAAGACATATTTGTGGGAGGCCTATGTCCAGCAGTGGACTGCATACGGCTGAAATGTATGTACCTATGTATGTAGCCTATTCAGATACCACGTGACGGATAGCATATTCCTAGGAAATGTAGGTATTGCAAGTCTAGAGTGTACTTGAAACTACGTCCAAATAGAAGTAGTAATCGGAAGTTTTAAGTAGTAACACAGCTAAGAGACAAGACCACCAGATATATCACAAATATCTACACATGCACTTTATAGCCTTGACAATAGAGGCATTGTTCAGATACGTAGATAGACTGTACCTGCGCCAAGGATAGCTCACGTTTAAAAGTTCATACTTATTACGGTTGGAATGAATTTAAATTTCGCGCCCATTCGGTATACATGGAAGTACGAACGAGGGATCGAAATCTAAATTCATCCGAACGGTCACAGTACAATAACATTTTAAAGTTGTGCTAAAGATAAGTAAGAAGGAAAATTGAATATGATTTATATATTAGGTATTTTGAATATAATCTTTGTTTTAGAGTGAATCAACAATTTGTACCTTGTTCTATCAATCACCCAGGGGACAACTGAAGCATAGTTTAGTAGTTTATTACTAACGCGCTTGGTAGATGACCCATTATGGAAGGGACATGTAGTTTCTACAAATATCTATGTTTTGTGTATTTAGATGGAATTAAACTGTGTTTGAAGAGTGACCCAGGGGAACGTAACCATGGCAACGAAGAACTAAGAATAATTAATTGAGCCTTTAATCGTTTCGTTTCTAGCGGTCAACCAAAGTGATTGATTCTGGAAAGTCTGTATATGAAATCTGATAGAGTATAAATGATCAAATGTACTACCTTAATAAAAACACATTAAACCAGAGACAAAATATCCCCTAAACGTTACGTGGTTATTATGTGGTTCTGGTTGGTTAATCTACTTAGTTTAAAAGTCCCTTTGAAGTAGGCAGGTAACCGATACATCTCATTGCCTCAATAAATATTTTTGTATCCGACCGCTTAATCCAAATGGACCGATATGCTGGTGATGTTTGTGTAGAATTTATAGAACCAATTCAATTATATTTTGATTGTTTTATATAAATTGCCACAGGCATTTGGATTTGTAACGTAAACCAACGAGAGCCCGACAGTGTCCCTATACATGACATCTTGGGTAAAACTTATTTCATTCGTAATTAAGTTGTAAGCACGTGGTGTCCTTTATTGGGCATAAGCGTGCCGAGTCAGAAAAATCAATGTGTTTTTTAAACACTAGCTGCTCTAAACGTGCTAGCGTGTATATTGCATAGCATAGGTTTTTAATGACGTACAGTTTACGTACCTTTTGTTTTTAAATTGATAAGCTAGGAAAATGATGTGTTTAATAATTTTCGTAGCTTATCAATTTATAATATAAATAAATTAATATTTCGGGACAGTCTTAAACAAATGGAGCTAGTCCTACGGTAAGCTCAGCAAGGCTTGTGTTGTAGATACTAGACGACGATATATATAATAGATAGATGTATATACATACTTAAATACATAGAAAACACCCATGACTCAGGAACAAATATCTGTGCTCATCACACAAATACACATCGTTTTCAAGTACAAGTTGTACATCGTACAAGATCATCGTTTTCATACCCACTAGGCCAGACCGGTCGTCAACGTCATTATAAATACTGTTTGTTTGTTTTATATTGTGAACATAGCATTCGGAATACGTTTGTGTCCGATCCGTTGAAAAATTGTTCTCACGGACTTATATAAGTGAGTTGTGCGTACATTATACCTACTGAAATATAGCGGTGCAGCTGTCATCTCAAAGTGACAAACTTTTCATACAATCACCGTCAGATTTTTCGGAGCGGCCAAATTGGTCACAAATATCGGAACAAAGCCTCTATTATCAAAACATTAAAGTGCATGTTCAGATATTTTCAAATACCTAGCCTGTTCCGATTTATTTGATGGCGACTGTACAAGAAAATTTCAAATATTACGTTGACATTAATACAATTTGGTGTAACCCACCCTAATATACATAAAGTATGTAGTTTTCTTAAACACCTGTCTATATTCAAAATGGAGATAATTGCCTCTTAATTAAAACACTTTATCTACACACGTATACTATACGAATGCTGTTTGAACATTAGCCAAAATTGTTCTTAATTGTTTTAAGGTGCCAACGCTTCTCTCACTCTTGGCTGAGCTCGCCCGGATATATAAACACCTCGAACGTGCTTCAAAGGATCTTTTGAGTCTTTAAAAAGCTTTTATTATGGGCCCGCATAGTTCAGTGTTTTATAATGGAGTAGAACGTTGTCATCAAGGTTATATAGTTATATGTAAGTATCTGTGTTTCGAACGTTGAGGTATCTGACTGTGGATCTAAGTAGAAATGAGATATTTTGAAGAACACTAATAGAATAACATTAGAAACAACTTTTTATATACGTAGTTTTAAGTGTCCTTTTTAGTTAATTTAGTATAATATTGTAATTCTTGTGTACCTTTTTTTAATATATGTTTGACTTGTAAGATTAATTGTGAACAATAAATAGTTTAAGACTTTTTATTAAAATATTAAAATAATCGTTGTTGGGTTATTTGTTTTTCATAAATTATTTTAATAAACCGGTCCCTACAGATCTCATTCTTTTTACTATGAGAAGCCTGACCGTCTAACATGGTTGACATTTTATCGTACATCGCGCGATCTGTCACTTTCGCACTCACATACTTGTTAGAAACTGACAGATATTGTGACAAGTGATAAAAACCCGACCATATTAAGCTAGCTGATATGAATTTATTTTTCAATATAAGAGCGTTTTTTTTTATATAACACTCGTGCGCGGCGAACTCGCTCGTAAATCGCCAAGTATGATATCAGTCAGTTAAGGAATTTCAATCTTAGTCCATATTCAAGCTTTTCGACCCGTAAAGTACGATTTCTGTATTATTCATTCGAAGATCCTCAATGGAATAGTTTGAAAGGCCATGTACTAAAGTACGTAGCCACTGATTGGCTGAGATGTCCCGACTCGCAAACGTCGGAGGGTAAAAAGATCTGTTTTCGAGTCACAGTAAATAGTTGTTGAATAACGTATGAGACCGATCTCGTGTTCAAGAACACGGATTCACGAGCGAGGGCTGTCAGCGCATTCATTTATTATTTAACTTGCTTGTCATGTGTCAATTTATTTTTTAACTCGATTTTCATAAATAACTGGACCAATCAATTTGTCAGCTGTATAGTCAGCATCAATGAAACAACGCACCAAAATGATCTACCATGCTGTATATTTTTTACAAATGCGATATTTTATAAAGTTCGCGTTTCAAAGTTTCCATCATTTTAATTCATAAACATTGTACAGAAATCTGTCTGTGTTTCTGAAGCAATTAAAAAACGGTAGATGTTTTTGGTGTACTTTTTCATACACTAACATTTTTGTTAACTGCACCTTTACTAAAAATGTATTAAGCTTGTCTTGTTTATATATACATTACTAGTAAGTACCTCCCTCCCCGGCTTCGCACGGGTGCAATGCCGATATTAGTATTTCTCCTCTATTTAATGGATGTTATTATACATATAAACCTTCCTCTTCAATCACTCTCTCTATTAAAAAAACGCGTAGTTTTAAAGATTTAAGCATACATAGGGATAAAGTGACAGGGAAAGCGACTTTGTTTTGATACTATGTAGTGAAGAATACAAACATGTATTTAGTAGGTGCTGTATTATAGTGTATTATTTCTTAGCTAAAGTGTGTCCTGCAGTTGAGTAGATCGATTAACTGTTAATCTATTTAGTTACTGAAACTGTAGCTTTATGCTATATGCATGTTTATCAGTCAAATTGTTCTCGACTCTATAATAGCTCTTATTTTTTTTTAGTAATCCGCAAGGATTGGAAAGAGTGATAAAAAAAATCAGATCTGACTTCTTATAAATTAACACATTGCATTCTGTATCAGTTAGCCTCAGTATCTACACGGGTTTAATGATCACAAACCACGTTTATTGCAAACAGATTATAAAATAATTCCAAGTGTGAAAGAGAATGTGGATATGTGGTGGAACTGGTGGATGGCATAACTGTAAACTTAGTTAACGCTCTATAAGCTACAATGATTACCTAAAATTTTCTCAAGTCAATTAACATAAAAATAATTGGGCAACCCTGGGGTCCACGGAGTTCATTTATGAGTGGTTAATCCGATTTACATGATTAATTTACGAAGATACAAGCTATGCTTCAACGCTGAAGATAAATTCGACGATATTTAAAGAAAATTCCAAAGTAAGTGTCAAACAGGGAGACTGGGTGATGAGATTACTCCCAAACAGAAGGTGACAACCGTGGAGTCCTATCGAGGAAAAAGTTCAGTATTCATAAAGGGTCTTATTAAAGTACCTCATTGAGCGTCAGTCTTGTATAAAAAAAAAAACTTTCTAAGTATAAAAAAAATAACTTTCATTTTTTTTTATATATATTATTTTATAAAAGACTGACCAGAGTTTGACCTCAGTCATACCTAAGCGTAAGTTGACGAGGTCGAGGGCGTAGCACGCTGGTTCAGTAACAGCCTATTCACTCTTGAATTGAAAATACCCAAATTATATCTTTCCTGGAATACAGACGAAGGGAGCGAATTCCATTCCTTAGCAGTCCGCATTAGGAAGGTAAGGTAAAGGCACCAATGATGGACGGTTTAAGTTAGTTATTAGACTTAAGGTACCAATAATGGACACTTCATTCTTAAGTCAAATATCGCATGATTGTCAGTTAATTGACGTATCATTTATGTATGGACCTTATTTCTTTATAATATGGGTAAGTCCATTATACGTGCCGTCAGCTTTTATCGTTGGTCAAAGTCTTAAGTAAGTTTATTCGCTTCTCTGAACATTGTTCGCAGTCTGCAGTTGTTAATTAGCAAGAATAACTGACGCCAGCTGAAACGAGCTACGTAGCTCCTGTCCCTATACTGTTACGTCACTGCATTTGTTATTTCTAGGTACTAGCAATTAGCTGTAATCAAAAAGTTGTAAAGACAACACGTATTTAATAACACAATAGATAACTATGTTCATTCCTAGAAAATACAGGTATTGCCTGTAAATGTTAGCCTGAATCATAAAACTGGCCAAATCGGGCCACCTTGCCTTGTAATGGCACAATTTGTTATAAATTATCATATAAATATATGTAACTATACCGACATACCTCAGTGCCTCAAGACGAAAGTATTCAACCAATGTGTGTTACCAAGTGATGACTTATGGCTCCGAAACGTGGTCTTTCACTATCGGCCTATTTAATCTCAAAACTCAAAGTCACTCAACGAACTATGGAGATAGCTATGCTCGGAGTTTCTCTACGTGATCGACTCAGAAATGAGGAGATCCGTAGGCGAACTAAAGTTACCGACATAGCCCACCGGGTTAGCAAGCTGAAGTGAATGGGCAGGCTACATTGCACGCAGAGAATATGGGAGATGGAGTCGAAAAGTGCTCGAGTGGAGACCACGGACTAGCAAGCGCAGCGTAGGACATCCACCCACAAGATGGACAGACGACCTCATTAAGGTCACCGGAAGACGGTGGGTGCAGGTCGCTTCCAACCGGTACATGTGGAGGTCCACGGGGGAGGCCAAGGTTCAAATTAAATTAAATTAAATAATCATTTATTTCAGATTTGCACCCATAGTAGTAGTTGTAGCAGTGGACGTCTTATGGCTGAGATGATGATGATCATGATGATATGTAACTATAATTAAAACTGTTGTGAATCATACTACTACTTATTAACAATTTCAGTACCAGTGAGTAACCCCGAGCGGTGTATCCTGACTCGGTTTTAAAATGGGTACCAAAGCTTACTCGAAAGTCTTACAAGTATAGCCGTTACTTTGAGGAAAAGTATAGGTATACTATCATCATCATCATTAGGTGACGCATCCTGTAATAACTATTTTCCGAATAAAAACTAGGCTCGGGTTAGGCGCTCAATGACTTGAGTTTCGCGGATCGCCGCCAGTGCCCGCGGGTACATAATGTAGTGAGTGACAAGTGTCACGACCTTCTCTTTATGCCGGGTCCCTTGAACTGAATATATTGTGAGCAATTTTCTGGGCCGTTAACCGCGCTCCGGGATGCCAATGATACGCTCTCAAACTTCGAGTGCTCTCCTCATACGTATGCTTTATATGTATATCTTCACTTTGTTTTATAGTTACGGCTTACTCTTATTATACAATAATATGGTCATAATACAGGGCCATATTAAGTATCCTCTAAAAAGTAAAATGGAAATATTAATAACATACATGCATTTTTCATACGGGCGTATATTTTAGTAGCGATTATTATTGGACCTCAAGTAGCTTTATGCATGCAAAGTCTCAGCCCGATCGGTTTAAAATTGACGAAGTTTCATACAAATTTTCATCCCCTATTTTATCCCCTTGGGGGTAGAATTAATCAAAATCCTTTCTTAGCGTATGCCTACGTCATAACATCTACCTGCATGCCAAATTTCAGCCCGATGCGTCCAGTGGTTTGGGCTGTGCGTTGATAGATCACTATGTCAGTCAGTCAGTCACCTTTGAGTTATATATATTTAGGTATGGTTATAAATGTTATAATACAGGGCTATATTAAGTATCCTCTAAAAAGTAAAATGGAAATATTAATGACATATAAGGTACGTGAGTATAAGAGTCTTTGAATATTTAAACTAGACATGCCAGGAATCTATATACTTTCCATCTCATTCTACTGAGGCTATAGAGTGCCGACCTTTGTCAGCGATTTTTGTCAAGAACCACGCCGCGACTGTTTTAACCACGAATGACTGTTTATGTATTCAGAAGACTCGTTCTCGCTAACGAGAAGAGATAAGTTTACAAACGTCGTCTTGTAATCCTCACGGTGTGCCCGCTTTGATTGTCCGGGATTTGGAATTAACATAAATGGAACGTTCCTGATTTAGACACGGGAAGCTGTACACGTTTGTATGAATAGCGGATTGAGCTGTGACGTCGCCAGCTTCGTAAACAATGGCGCCGTGTTTCGTCTCTACGTTGTGTGCTGCGTAACTCCGGGAACAAGTTTTGCATAAGGATGGCTCCTGTTTCTACGAATAAGAATCGCGCTAATAAGATTTTGTCGCGTCCATATTATTAAACATACTAAAGAAATATTTATTATAGTTAAAGCGTTTAATACTTTTACTAAATGTAGAATACACCCCTTATTATCAATTTGCAGTGTGCTGGCTGACTAGAATGGCACTACACCATCTCCTCCCTCGGGTGAAAAAGCCGACGGTTGGGCGGCAGCGTCACCAACCCGCCTGACAACAAAGATGATACAAGTCATACCTATTTTGGGGAGGCCTATTCCAGCAGTGGACGACGTACGTTTGAAATGATGATGGTTATCAACTGTACTAAATCATTAAGTCTACTGGTCAAAACATCAGTCATGTCCTGTCTGATAGACAGACATAATGACATGACATTCCTAAATGATTACTATTTTCTTTTATCATTGTTATAAAATTGGAGAGACCAACAAGTAGATTTAAGTAAAATTATACAACTAATAATAATATGGACTTATGGTGTCTGAAATAAAAGTTTTTAATTTGAGGACGAATTAAAAACGAGATTGACATAAGTAATTTAGATGTACCAAATGAATAGTCACAAACTAACAACCAATTGAGGGTGTAATATCATTAGGCAAGGCAATACTTGTTCGAACTCTTGTTTCGCTTCAAGCAAATATTCTTTCATTTTCTAATGGATCGGCGCTAAGGGAATATTTGTTGCCAAACTTTCGCCAGACATTTACATAACAAAGAAAGGAGTAGGGGATCCAGAGTGACCCGAAAACGTATTCTTGTCAGGGCTCCGGATTTTGTAAAGGATTTGTCGGTCAATTTCGCACCAGTACTTTTTGTCGTAGACGTATTGTAGTCAATTTTGTGCATAAATCCGGAGTGGGTATAGTTATGGGAGTACTTTATTAAGCGTCGGGGTTTTCGCTGGAATCTTATTAGACTTTCCTCATAACATGGTTTATAGCAAGCCTATTGCTTAACAATGCTCCAGAAAATTATATCACCGAAATAGTCACAGTTTATTTTCGGCTTCACTAACTAGTAACCCTTTAAAAAAAAAATCGTTTTTACCAGTTTTGAAACCGTTATCTGACAGTGTAGGTTTATAGCAGCTGAGTCAGTAATATCTTACTCTCTTTTTTTTATGACATAAGCGGCAAACGAGCAGACGGATTGCCTGATGGTAAGCAATTACCGTCGCCCATGGGTACCCGCAACACCAGGGGAGTCACAAGCGTGTTGTCGGCCTTTAAGGGGGGTTGGAGCTCTGGGAACCTTACTCACCATCAGGAACACAACACTACATACCTGAAAGTTAGCAGTGCTATTATGGCTGTAGTCTTCTGTAAGGAGGAGGTACTTCCCCAGTTGGGCTGCCCCAGATTCAAGCGTGATGGTCATCGCTGTGCCCTACCTCTCATTGTTGGACGTAGTTTAAGGACATACTCGAACCTTTTCTTTTATATTTGCTAAAACCATTTCCTATCACCGGCTGATTACTGGGGTTATCCGGCGGGACAACAATAAAGATCTTATTTGTCCAAACATTGGTGTTAAGTATTTTTCTTTAGAAAGAATATCATGAATATTTAGGCAAACAAGACCAAATTTAATATTGTAACGCGTACAAGTAAATGTATAAAGAATCACAGGTGAGTGGAGTCAACATCAATAATGTGTGAAATAAGATAAGATAAGAAATATTTTATTTGCACAAAAGTAGGTAATCTTTAAAAGACAAGATAAAGGCACCAGGCAGGGGTCCTGCGAATAGCTGGTCCATAAAGCAAGTGTATAAAAAGCGGTTCAAACAGTTCTGAAATAAGATTATCTTTATTGGTACCGTGCAACACTTAAGAGGAAACGGTAGTATGCAATTTTCCATACAAACGCTCTCGACTGTTTCCTCCCTGGTTTTTAACCCTAGAGCAGTGATTTTTTCAGCACAGATTGATATCATCGATATCTGTGTCGGTATGTTTCGTTTTTTTGGATTTTTAGTTTTTTTAAGATTTAGAGCTCTGTAAACATTGCTAAAAACGGCTCACTCAACTATCTCGCAAACATTCACTTATTATTCAAATAATATAGCATAAAACACAAAAGCAAAACGTACCGACACAGAATAGCTCTTTATCATTCTGTTCCAAAAATTTTATTTAGATTGGTTAAGTTTTGGAGGAGGAAAACGTCGAGAGCCAAACCTCGATTTTTGAGATGTTTACGCGGGATTTTTCGCCTGAGCTGCAGTTGTCCCTATCGCACTGTTTTTGGAGGGGTAGGCAATCTAGTAAATATGTACACAGTCAAATAGTCATGAGCAATAGTCGACATTGAATGTCGATGATCTAGTGATGTAATGGGTTATCGATAAACCGAATTTTGGTACAGTAAATGCCATCGGAATAACTATTCTGAAGAACAGTAACAAGTAAATGTTACTGAAGTAACAATGTCAATTGTATTGCATGTAGTAGTGAGAAGTCTATAAAATATACTATACTAGCTTTTCCCCGCGGCTTCACACGCGCAAAAGAAAACCTGTAATAGTTGACATTTGACTCCTTCTCCATACAAACTTTTAACCCCCGTTTTTGACCCCTTAGGGGATGAATTTTAAAAAACGTTGATATGTCATTTCTTGTATTTAAATAACGAGTGTTTACACAAAATTTCAAGTCTCTCGCTTAAAATTTTACAATCCCCATACAAACTTTCAACCCCCTTTTTACTCCCTCAATGGTGTAATTTCCGAAAATCCCTTCTAAGTGAGTCCTTGCGATACATAAACTACCTATTATGAATAAATCAGATATCTAAGTTAAGCGGTTTGGGCGGGGCGTCGATCAGTCAGTCAGTACTAACGTTTATATACAGAGTGTCTCATTCAGATCGGTCAGTATGGGGAAATCTGGAACTACCTATAAGACATACAAAGATTTGTACTTAGGAACCATGTCATCGATTTTAGGGACAAGAAAAACTGCAAACATAGATAAAAAAAACTTGTACTCTGTTCGAGAATCGAACCAGGTTGTTTTGGAAAATAAAACTTTAAATGATTTCCGTTTGGATAAATGGAATGTGTAGGTTATAGACAGCAAAAGTTACCATAAAACATGATATCTCAAATGAATAAAATGCATTGTAATCCAATATCTTTTAATTTTAATTTTAACAACTGGTGTCTATTCCAAAACTGAACACATTTTTTTTATCCATCTATGCAGTTTTTCTTGTCCCTAAAATCGATGACATGGTTTCTAAGAACAAATCTTTGTATGTCTTATAGTTCCAGATTTCCCCATACTGACCGATCGAAATGAGAACCACTGTATATATATAGATGCTAATACGAGCAGATCCAATATATAACACGACAGTAAGTACAATAAAAAATCAAACATAAAATGCATTTTCTCATTGAACAATTATTATAGGTAAATTATTTGCATATATCGTTATATATATCGTTG
This sequence comes from Grapholita molesta, assembly GCA_022674325.2. Taxonomy (NCBI): domain Eukaryota; kingdom Metazoa; phylum Arthropoda; class Insecta; order Lepidoptera; family Tortricidae; genus Grapholita; species Grapholita molesta. The sequence goes on from CP053127.2 coordinate 4,308,478, forward strand.
GCTGAGTACTCACACAAAACACAGGCCTTTTTGAGCTTACCGTGGGGTTCAGTCAATTTGTGTAAGAATGTCCAGTAATATTTATTTATTGAAACATTATTATTTACTCGATCAGAACCCCCTGCTTATAACAGACTATGGGGGAGGCCCATGTCATAGTAGCGGACAGGTTTACTATTTCTAAGTTTTTTTTTTAATTAGTTAATTATATGTATACAGAATGTCTCATTTTGATCGGTCAGTATGGGGAAATCTGGAACTATAAGACATACAAAGATTTGTTCTTAGGAACCATGTCATCGATTTTAGGGACAAGAAAAACAGCATAAATGGATTTAAAAAAAATGTGTTCAGTTTTGGAATCGACCCCAGTTGTTAAAAATAAAATTAAAAGATAAATTACAATGCATTTTATTCATTTGAGACATCATGTTTCATCGTAACTTTTGCTGCCTATAACCAATACAATCCATATCCAAACGGAAATAATTTAGATTTTATTTCCAAAGATTTTTTTTTTCGATTCTCGAACAGAGTACAAGTTTTGTTTTTTTTTATCTATGTATGCAGTTTTTCTTGTCCCTAAAATCGATGACATGGTTCCTAAGAACAAATCTTTGTATGTCTTATAGGTAGTTCCAGACTTCCCCATACTGACCGATCTGAATGAGACACCCTGTATAATGCTATAAATTTCATCTTTGAAGCGCTGGTAGCCTAGCGGTAAGAGAGTGCGACTTGCAATCCGCGGAGGTCGCAAGTTCAAATTGTACAGGCATTTTGCCACGGCTCATGAGAGCCTGGGGTCCACTTGGTAACTAATCCCAGGATTTGGCGTAGATACTAGTTTTACGAAAGCGACTGCCATCTGACCTTCCAACCCAGAGGGTAAACTAGGCCTTATTGGGAATAGTCCGGTTTCCTTACGATGTTTTTCTTCACCGAAAAGTGACTGGTAAAATATCAAATGATATTTCGTACACAAATTCCGAAAAACTCATTGGTACAAGCCAAGTTTCGAACCTGCTACCTCCGAATTGCCAGTCGCACGCTCTTACCGCTAGGCCACCAAGCGCTTTTTTATGAGATGATGGTCATAGACAAATGTCTCAATAGCTTTAGAAATTATATGTAGAAGCATTTTCCTGGTATTCCATCATCAAACCCTGACATGGTACTAATGGGAGGTTCGAAGCGCCAGGCTGCTATACGCCTGCCCGATAGGCTCGCGGGCTAAATGTACCTAAACTGCACAGTAACACCGGGGGGTGTTACTTTTGCATTATGAAATTTAGTACTTTAATAATTCCAATCCCATACGGAAAACTATTATTGCATATAGGTATATAATTATCTCTATCAATTGGAACATCAGCCTGCAAAGCGAATAAAACATAACCAAGTATTAAAGAGTCGATACCTACTTACTCAAGTAACTACGAAAGGTTTTGATAATGTTGCAGCTTGTAATGTTAAAGTATAGATTTTAAATTTAATTGCATAAAGTTAAATCTCGAGTATCAATAAACGGAATCGTGGTCAAAATTATAACAAACAATATTTTCGCGTCGCGTGCCGGTATGAACAGAATAGCGAGTGGCTTAGTGGCTTGTTGCGGCCGAAGTGCGCGGGCTCAGTCTGTGTGCGTGAGCCACACACACAGGCACGATGGGGCCGCGGGGCACTTCGCGCGCCAGCGCGACAGATATAGTCGTTCAAAAATCTCAAATCTGAGAAAGGGCTTCGGTACTGTTACCTCTTAAACCTATGTGCCAGCATATTCGCCCCTGTTGCCAATGCTCTTCGGTACGTTAATGAATCCGATATTTATATAAATGTCAACTTCCGGACACTACTTAGCAGTAATGTTGGTAATTAGAAACACGTAATCCAGATTGATTGAAGATTGATCAAAGTTTTAATCGACTTTTACGAGTACGAAATTTATTAAATTAAAAATAATAAACATTTTGCGCTATGTTACTTGAAGCTATTTTGTATTTTATGGACGATCATAAACTCGCATTTCTTGACTCAACTCGCTCTTACAAAGTACATAAAAACTTAGTGCAACCCATAGTATCGTTCTGTACCCTCACCATGAGTTGTGACTTTAAGGTTTTTGATAACGAGTATCGAATTTACTATCTGTGCATCTTGTTCGCACTAAAATAGTACAAGCGAGATGCACAGATAGTAAACTCGATACTCGTTATCGAAAACGTCAATGTCAAAATTCATGGTAAGGGTACAGAGCCCTGAGTGTAAGTTTTTAACGTAACTTTAAGCCACGAACGCGTTTGCGTTTCCCATATAAATAACATTATCACTTACGCGTTCGTAAACGTTTTTTTACACCAAAATAAACTTACACTAGAGCCTCTGTATAAGTTTACAATTCTCTCTGTAATCGTCTCACCCGAGTTACTGGACAAATGTGTTGAGCTGTGCAATTCTGCTTACATTATTTGTTAAAAACATAAAAATCCTCAGTTTCTTTACTTTACTCAGAGTTTTTCCCGGTGATATTTCGTAGAGAGGAGAAATTACTTGTTGGGGTTTAGAATGATTGGTGGTAGTTGGATAATATTTATTTGCATATTCATAAACACGTCAATAAAGTGCGTTAATAAATTCTTACCGTTCCTTTGTCTTGATAATCAAGGAAAGCATGCACGTGAATTCACCTGTTTAACCAATTATTCTCGTAACAAATCTACATAAAAATTGCTTTTTATCGTAATATTCCGAGCAAATACGAGGACGTATCAGAGTCCCCCAGGGAGGCATCCCGTTCGTTGATTTATCCGACGAGTTACTCGCCAGCTTGAATATAATAATTTGTCGGTGTTGTTAAAACCTCGCTACAGGCTACAGGTTGTTTATGAAAGGCATATTAAGTTACTTTGAAATAAATACTTTTACCTCTATTAGTAATTTGCTTTGTACAGGAGTTTTCACGCTTATTTTTATATTTTCGATACATTTTATCATTTTTCTTCTACTTATAACAAATAATGCTAACCTTTGTGAGAGTTGCTAAAGCTTTTAGGAGTGGAATTCAATGTTATTCGCACAGTATTTAATTACTTAAATGAAGTCGGATTTATAAAAAATGCACAAATAGTATTTGCAAGAGGATTTACAGGAAATAAAATGTAGGTAGTTGGACACTTGCAGAACTTCATTGATTCAAAAATATTTTATGCCCACGGGATTCGATTTTTAAGTAGTTATTATAAAATTGTAATCCTTGTATAATATTATAAATCAAAGATTGTTATTGATTGTGTTTACATTTTTATTTACATATCCCATTTATAATCTTGTTACAATTTAAACAAAACAACCTGTGTAACTGTACATAGTAAGATGTGCAAAGAATTGACGTTACCTTAAGTAAAACACAGCCATAGATTAATGTCTACTTACGACTATAGTTGAACTTATCAACTCTCAGAAGCTACGAAACATTACATCTTTCAGAAACAAATGCTTTAAAATTATTTTAATAATTATCTACATTTAGTGCTTTATGTTTCTTTTGTTAACACTTATGCTTATTTACAATTTACAAAAAATATGTCCCCTTTAATAAGAACTTTAAGTAATAAGGGTCTTAATTTATTTATGATCTTATTTTACATCAGAGGGAATTATATTCATCTTGTTCTACGAACAATCAAGACATGAGTTTTTGACACATTTTATTCTTTTACATCTATTTTGATTTTTAAACGCATATGGAATAAAGTAGATTCTTCTTCTATATTTTCTAAACTTACTTCTAATATCACGTACAATAGACGATTAAATCGATCCTCATAAGCTCATTAACATTGATATTACAATGAATACCAAACCTGCAACTGCGTTTGCATTCATCTTCACATTTATACCTGGAATAGAAAAGTTTTTAAATACCCAACTTCCCGAAAGAATTAAACGTAAGAAAATAATGGGATTTATTAATTATAATCTATCTGAAGTGTTAAGTAGTGCAAGCAATGATATACTGATTCAAAACACACGTTACAACTTAAACGGCATTGGAGTCCGGCCGAACATGGAAGTCACAGAACTATTGAAATTTCAGCAAAAAAATTTGGTAACAATACGTTTAGCTTTAACGCGATCCAATTTTGCAATAATCTAGACTTAGACTGCATTTGAATAAAACAACTAAAACTGATTATATGGCGTATACTAATTTGAAGTTTATTCCCACGTTTCGAACCCACCCGATGACCACGCTGCTAAAGGGTTCGAAACGTAGTCTGGATGAAGTTTAAATTAGTATACGCAATATAATCCATTTTATTTCATGAGTAATTATCGCGGCAACCGAAGACAATATTAGACTGAATTGTTGTAACAGTGATAACACTGACAAGCTTCAGTAATGTCAATCCAAACTATTGTCTGCGGAATAAATCCGGCCCTTAATATTGCCCCGTAGACGAAAAAAAAATTACTATTTAATCAAAAGCTAGTGTCATACTTGTATTATATTTACCTCTATTAGAAACGTATTTAGAGAGCTGCGTTTTCGAGAAGACAGTGACGATGATATTGGCTGTGCGCAGCACGGGCGGGTCGATCGGCAGCGCGGCCTCGCAGCGCACACGCAGCGCGCCGCTTGCGGCCGCTGGCACGCGCGCGCGCAGCACACGCCACGACGCACGTAGCCCGCCCTCTAGCGGCGGGCTCAACTCCGTCTGCTGCCACGGTTCAGGCTGCAAGCATAGCCACTGTTTACAATGTTATCCCCACATTCCCCACAGAACGAGTAGTATAGGAGTTACCCGTGGTCTTCACCTGGCAAGGAGTCGAACTCACCTGTAGTAACGTTATCTGACGTTTCTTGACATATATGGACAAACTTATAGCTCAATTTAGACTCTAATCAGATTTTTTTTTCTAGGAAGCAGGAACAGATCAAATTATTTTACTTCATTAATTTGATTTAATTAATTTCTGGGTATCAGTCTTATCATTCAGCGAGGAAGCGCTGCTCGCATCTTCAGTACTATGCCGCAGGGGCCTTTATTAGATTTATATTAGTTTTAGATCAATTTTATTATTCGTTTTAATTATTAATAAAATAGCATTTCAATCTCTAGTGATTATTTATAAGTATAGCCTAGACATTTTTCAGACACAGTTCCGATGTAATTAGTTATAAACTCCTTATTCATTCGCACTCCCTGTGTTTACTAAATCACCAGCCTCTACTGGTCTGTATTTCGCTAACTTTGTTAAATGCTTAGAATTAATGATCGCTAACACAAGATGACTAACACAATTCAAAACTAATCCCAACAATAAAAGATTCTGCTATCCATTGACCAATGATAACAACGCTCCAATGTCTACTGATCTTCCTTTCAAATTTGAATACGCCAACCATAGGTACCTGGCAGATAAATCCGAATGAGCTCTCTAGGCCGTTTACAAAGTCGGCATACCGAAGAGCACAGAACTTGCACTTAGGCACATTATTACGCCGGTATGCCTGTTAAAACCACTCATTCTAACAGTGCTCTTGAGTGAACCTGTGTGGAATCACTTCGAATAACGTCGAGTCTGTAAATTTTATTTTCGTATATATACTGCTATTCTCAGCCAAATTAAGTATATGTATTTTGGCTATTTAGCCAATAGGATAGAAAGTCAATTATCTGCAAGCAGTTCAGTCCTGCAATACTAAAGAAAAATATGGTGCTACAAGGGAGATAAGGTAATAAAAGTATGATATAACCTTTATGATGATTTAGTGACATCATTATAAAAATACGCTGCCGTGCCATGGGAGTACTATGGGGATTTGGTGGACGCTTTATGAGCAAGTGTATAAAATATTAAAAGTTTGCAAATGGGCTTTTTGCGTGACGGGACAGACCACTAGTCCATATTAAACTATACATGTCGTAGAATACACTAGATAACTAGTTCAACATAGCTCTCAATAACGTTGCAGATTTTAATTACAATACTATTATGATAAGCTTCAACACTAGCCTCCCGCCCCTTAATTGCTATGATGAAGTGCATTAATAGAATATCCTATTAATAGGGTCAACTCCTGTGGGACATTGACCCGCGCCGTAAAGGCTTTATGTTATCTACGTACCTTTTGTATTTCATCGTCTATGTACCATTTGATGTCTGACGGCGGCAGGGAGTAGTCCGTCGAGCAGTTCAGGAATATCTCGTCTCCCGGCCGCACCAACCTCGGGGCTCCGGTGATTTCCGGATCCTTGTCTGGCATGGCTGTGGGTCAAAATCATATCATTGTCGTTCATAGAAGCCGTGGACATTTCCAGAGAATGTATCTATTGAGTGTCCTTAAAAAAGTATGACCCAGGCATTATATGGCTCATAATTTTGACATTGTAAAGCGAATCATGAACTTCTATGAACACATTTTTCCTTCGACCTGATTTTCCGCCTTTGAATATCAAAATCTGAAATGTAATTAATATGTTTAAGAAGCTTTTTCTTTGAGTATTATTAAGTAAGGATTGAAGAGTTATTAAATATTTAGGCGCATAACTTCTAAGTGGCGTTAGTACCGTCCTGATCCGCTTTTAAGATAATGACACACTTGAAAATAGTACCCTCGTGATCTACCTCATAACTTATTTGGAAAATCATGTAGTTCTCTAATTTCTTTGATGGGATACAAATATTACCCTGAAAATCAAGCGGGCTAATAATTCTCACCAACGACGGTCATGTGTTTGGTCTGCCTAGCGATCTGGAACCTGGGCCCCTCGGTGGAGACCTCGCAGGTATAGCCGGCGCTGGTGGTGCGCGGCGGCGGCATGACGCGCACCACGCAACGCTCCGGCTCGCAGGACCCGCCCTGCACCGTGATGCCCGACGCGTTGAACAACCGGATCTGAGGCTGTGGAAAGAAAGGATTGAAAAACAATTGGAAACTGTGGAGTTGTCATCATCAGGATATAACCTGATGAGGTATGGAGTCTAGTAGTCAATAGAGATATACAGATCTGGACATAGCCCTCTACTAAAGAGACTTCGACTTATCTACACTAATACTATAAAGGCGAAAGTTTGTGAGTGTGTAAGTTTGTTACTTCTTCACGTCTCAACGGCTGGAGCGATTTTAACAAAATTTGGTATGGAGTTAGCTGACACTCTGGATTAACACATAGGCTAGGTTTTTTTTCTAATAAACCGCGGGGCACAGCTAGTAGGTATATATTAGCTACAATCTGATAATTATGATACATTGGAAAATATTGCTGAAAATGAGGGTAGTTTCTCACCTCCCCGCCCTCAACTACTGCTGACGTCGAGTGCACGGTCGCGGAGAGCTGCGGCTCGTAGTCTGCGTCGGTTAACGCAAATGGCTCATGATTATGCTCCTCGTTATGGAGTGAAACATGTCGAGGAGTATTTGACTTATAAAACGTGAGTTACCCGCTTTTATACAATAAATATGTTTCAATCTCACAATAGTTTTGTGTTTAAAAAACATTGTAAACCGGTTACCTGTTGCTCGGGGCTGTACCGGAAGATCTCGTTGGCCTCCCGGTACCACTTGACGGAGTGCAGGCGCTGGTCGCCCATGTGGAAGCCGCAGCTGAGCTCAGCCGCGCGCCGCGGGTCCGCGTGCAGCGGCACCAGCAGTTGAGTTATCTCCTGCCCCGAGGTTAGCGCTGTCCACAATCAAATACGATTCTTGGAATAACTGCAGACCAATGAACATAGAACACCTGAATGAAATATCTGTAGCCGCGGCCCTTCAAGATTATGTTGGTAATACGCCATCTGTTGAATTTAGGTTGAGTTATTAGGAAAGTGTGATGCAATATGGCGCTAGTTTGCCTGGATTTACGTGAACGTGCATTTGTTTAGAGTTTATCAACTATTCAAGTTTCCGATTAAAACTTAGTATTAGTACATAGTAATTTGGTTGCGAGTGCATTCTTGCTATAAATAGAAATCCTTTTGAAGGTTTTCTAATACGTAAATAACACACATTATGAGAATCTTTAAGATGTAAACATGTTTATAAAGAGTCAAGGAGACCAACATTTATGTCGTTTCAAGCGTCGTAATCATATGGCATTGAAATAACCGATATTGAGCTTTGCTTTGTATGGAACACAGTGCTCTCTTACACTCATACTGTCGTCCCTAGTAATAACTTCGGCAGGGAGTTCATTCCACAGCCGGTGCGTTCACGGAAGGAAATTCCTCTTAAACCGCTAACCGCGCGACCCTTTAGGCGTGCGAAGTTGAATGCACTGCCGACGGCAAGCGGTGCGGTGGTAGAAAGCGGTTACTCTGATTCTGCTGCGAATGACATCATTTCTGATGCGATCACGTACTGGAAGGTTCAGCTTGGGCAGACCTCCCACAAAGTAGACCGATGACATGGTAATAATCACGGGAATCAACTGGATGCGGGCGCAAAGCCGGTCACTGTGGGTTTTGAGGGAGGCCTATGTCCAGCAGTGGACGTCCTTTGGCTGATAAAATGATGATGATTAACCTAAGTAAGTACAATACGGTAAATATAACAGTACAAGTAATTGTTTTTCGAAAGCTAGTCATACTTAGCCCATTGAATAGAATGCCGATTGTACACTGCATGTTGCAGGTCGGTACTTACATTAATGCAAACGATTATTGCCGAAGATAGAGATCAAGCACTTGTAGGTTCAGAGTTAAGATCCCAATAAGGAAACGACGTATATAGGTACATCATCAAATAATAGTTTGTGAAGGTTTTATTACTCTTAAAGATTGTACATAACCAAGACCCTTGAATGGTAATCTAGGATCCTTAATGCTCTTAAATAACTGTGGGCGATTTCTGGGAGAAATTGCTAGCGCCAAAAGACCCGCAGGCTGCCCGCTTTTAAGGTTTAAGGATTCTTGTAAACGGGATATGGAGTCTTTCCACATTAATGTAGACCGTTGGGAAAAGCGCGCAGATATGAGACCAGAATGGCGCCGTGACATATTAGAATGACGGAGCACGACATAACCTGGTTCGGTAACCTGCGGCAGAAGAGGGTTCGCTGCCACACTGCTCCACCTCCTGACTCGTGCTTCACCTGTGACAAGTGTGGCAGGAGATGTCGTGCTGCCACCGGACTACTAAGTCATCAAAGACGTTGTCTCGGATCTTTCAATTGACTGTGTTAACTGTAAATGCACACTGCAATAATCATCCGTCAAGATGCCGTGGCCAATAGTGATTTCAGGACCAGTTTTCCTAACTCAGTAACTGGTCAATATTATCTGATGGTAGTATTTGATCAAAACAACGTTAACACATTGAGCGCCAGGAACCCGACAGTTGGGTTCTCTATTCGTAGCGGATTTTCGCTACGAACCCAGTATACGTGTATACTGGTTTCCGCTACGCTCGTAGCGCGTAGCGAATGATAGCACTCGGTGTGTTAATATTTTTTTTTTTAATTTTTGTCAATGAAAATAATTTTAAACTAACAAAATCCGAGTCACCCTATGCCTTTTGACATACGCAGTATTGTAAGCGACATGTCGTCACAATGGGTAGGGTGACAAAATTCTGAAAAATTTTAACACTAATTATGATTATTGTAAAAATCACAGTTCAGTTCAGTTCAGTTTTCTTGCTTCACGACGCCGAAATCATTCTGTATAATCTTGAATAATAGCTAATAAAGGAAATTCGAGTCACGTGAAATATTAAACACATGTACCATACATAATGTTACTTATAGCGAAATCCTTCAAGTGAAAGTTTACGATCTTGAGTGTAACAAACTCCTTGTGTGCTGAGACAGAAATATTTATTACAAGGCGGTCTCTAGAGGGGGCAATGTCTCATGCAACTGTCGCCGTTTGCGCACTGACGTACTGACTTCCTGGAGAACAGAGAAGCCGTATATCATGGAGATATAAATATTACAAAGCGAAATTTTCAGATGCTTTACAAAATGTAGTCTAACTTGATTTGATCATCTAAGCTTAATTGCCTATTCTCGTATAAGGAACACATCAGGGAGTACGCACTACTAGCAACGAAAGAGCTTAGCTTATCTTAAGTGCCAAGGGGGTATAACAAATTCAAAAGATTCTGCTTATATAATTATGAACGCATAAATAATATTGTTAATATAGAAACAGTTAAAGCAAGATCTCGAATAACAATTGAAATAAAATCTCCGATCTGCCAAGTCGACGAAAATCTGAGTTAGTATTAGTAGCTACCAACTTAAACAAATTACAAGAACCCTCCACCATAATTATTATTCAACCTTTATCCGTCGAATCGAGTAAATTTGTTCTAAAATTACTTTTATTAAAAGCATTTCTTTCCCTCCGAACCAAAGTGCTAAAGTACTTACAGTAAATGGACCGGAATTTCCCTTTGAAGCATAAATTATCTAGGAATATTACAGTAAATTACTCTTAAAAAAAGCGTTCGTTGGTTGCAAATATCGGTTAAGTATTTGGAGTGCAAACGTTTTGATTTTATAGTCGGGAAAATGTTTATCACAGACCGTTGTCGCTGGCTACATTTTCAGGAGACAATGTCCATTATTGCAATACCAATTTTACAACGTTTATTGCCAGTTGTAAATTATTTGAAAGAGTAAGTGGGAGAAAAACAAACAAAACGATTGGCCAATTAGAGCATTAAATCACATAAACATAAAATTAGATTCCGTATGACACATTTAGTACCGTTTGACTTAATTGACTTTAATATTTAAGATAAATAATCACCAATAAATTACCCAACTTCTGGCAACATATTTAATAAGGGGCTACATCAACCACAACAGCTTTCAAGTGAATCAAAATCGGTATAGATAAGAATTATCAAAATCGGTTTACTAAAAGAAATGTTCTGAAGTAACACACACTCACTACGTTCTACATATGAAAACTTTTTAGTGTGTCGACTATATACGTTTCCTCCCTTGTCTGGCCGTAATTTTTCTTATGAAATAAAATAAAATGTATAAAATAAAAATAGACTCCTTTCTCGAAGTCGGCTAAAAACTATTTTTTCTAGAGAAATTGTCAAACCCAAAATCATTGCTCTAATACTCTAATACTTAAATATGTATATTAAACCCCGACTCAGGAACAAATAACTCTGCTCATTGCACCTGACCATCAGACCTGTCGTCAAAAAATATCTTTGTATACATTTCAGCCGTATGCAGTCCACTGCTGGACATAGGCCTCCCACAAATATGACTTGTATCATCTTGGGGGTAGTTGCCATAGTCGCCACGCTTGGCAGGCGGGTTGGCGACCGCAGTAGCTGTAGATTGGGTTTCGACGGACGCTGCTGCCCGTCCGTAAGATTTTTCCCTTTGTCGCCTCTTACGACACCCGCGGGAGGAGAGATGGGGTGGGGCTATTCTAGTCAGCCGGCATCACACGGCATCTTTGTATTGCCGGATTCTATTCGACAAATTTGTGGCTTCATATTTTAGTCTAATTTTGGACCCGGGCATGTCCTTAAACTACGTCCAACAATGAGAGGTAGGGCACAGCGATGACCATCACGCTTGAATCTGGGGCAGCCCAACTGGGGAAGTACCTCCTCCTTACAGAAGACCACAGCCACAATAGCACTGCTACCTTTCAGGTATGTAGTGTTGTATTCCTGATGGTGAATAAGGTTCCCAGAGCTCCAACCCACTTATAGGTCGGCAACGCGCTTGTGACTCCCTTGGTGTTGCGAGTGCCCATGGGCGACGGTAATTGTTTACCATCAGGCAATCCGTCTGCTCGTTTGCCACCTTTGTCATAAAAAAAAAAGTACTTTTTTTTATTATTCTAAGCATAGCAGGAATATTCCCGTCGAAGATCCATTATAACGTATAACCTTATTTAAATATTCTTGTGTACCGCCCGCTCTAATTTACGACTTGAACTCGACCTATAAATAAAACTAAGTTTTTCAAACAAAGCCCAAGAGTTCATTCTTATCTTTTATGACAATAAAAACAAAAGAGCTTAAAGTTATGATTGTGCCTACCATTAACATCATGGGTAATCCAAGTCTCTGATAAACTTTTCTCATTTCATACGTATTTTCCTTTTGTTGATATTTTATTAGTCATTTTAACTTAACCAAACCTTATTTTGTTTCATAGTTGTGAGTTTTTGGAATTCATTCAATATTATTCTCACTGTTTATAAAGCGTCTCGCATAGGATATACTTATATGACAATGGAAAATCAGTTGGAATTTTCAAATTATCGCCAGAATATTAACTACCGAATGTGTTTTTAATGTCAGGTGTCGCACTTGGTATGAAATGGTAACTTGGTATGAAGCTACAGTTTATCAGGCAAGTACCTATTCTTTTCCGAATTGTTAAAAAAACCCTACGTAATAGCTTTCTGCTGATGAGCTGATTTATGATGAATAATAGAGCAGCAGGACACAGCAGGAATAATAGAGTTTGAGTACCGAACTATTTGAGTACTTTGAACGCTACGAACTATATGACGCTGACTGTACGATCAAGAATATATTTATGACTAATATTCCTTTTAATTATTTTAATATTCGGATCTTTTGTACCTCGATGTTAATTTTGGAATTAACTTTTGTAGGTAGGCACCTAAACTTTTTATATAAACTGATGAGTCATGACAGTTGTTGCATTAAGGCCGGTTTACACTTGCAAGTTTTCTTGCAGTAAGTAGGAACGCAGCTATAAGGAAGAAAGAGAGATAAATATCGCTGTTTCATTTTTGCATATAGCTGCGTCTGTACTTGCTGCAAGAAAACTTGACTTCGCTTTAGGCTTCTTCAAACGTAGTCTTTATTATACTGTGACGTATCTCTATTTTATTTTATTTAAGAATATTTGCAATAAAGACGAAAACACAAGGCATTCCGGGAATGCCGGAATGCCTATAAGGTGGGAATGGGTTTTGTTGCCTCGCTCCCTTTTGCGTTAAATTTCCACATTCCGCTTCACCGCGATCCGTTGAGATTTAGGCAACAATAGGTCTAGAGAGTTATACGTTTTCAAGAAACTTCACGTAACTAGTATATATATACATATATCATAATAATATATAAGTTTCTTTTTCTTATATCACAAGAACGAAAACGGAAAAGTTATTACTGAAATACAAAATAGCTACATCGTCACGTAATATGTATAAAACAAAATACAGTGATAGCGTTAAATGGCAACTAACTATAACATTATTGGGCCATATAAAATGATGGGACCTCGTAAACGTATTCCCGAACGACAATATCCATATTTCACGCTTTATGCTCACCATAGAAAATGTCGGCACCGCACAGTTTGCATATCAACACCTCGTCCTTTTTGTGATAACGGAGTAAAACAGAGTAAATAATGTAACAGTGAACTCCGTTTAAAATCCAAGAGTTCCCGCGCGCTTTCAAAGAATAAACGTCTATCATTACAGTCGGTCGTTGCACACAAAAGTTCTTTCATGTCCAGTCAGTCGGGACCCGAAACTTGAATAGTGCCGTGAAATAATCGCCGTAGTAAATCGCAAGCGTGGCTGGAAGTATGCCAAGCGACGTATGAACGAGGCTAGGACGTGGTTTCCTATGTTTCGTTTGGTTGGAATTAACAATTTCCCTTGCTATCAGGAGAATTGCCTCGCGGTCCGGGAAGCAACGGCAGTCGGTTACCATTTCAGATAAACTACTCGCGGCTTGGCGGAAAAGTTCGGATTAGTTTATCTTTGGAAAATCCTAAGGGGCTGGCGGATTATGCCAAGTGGACAATAATTCGGTAATATGTAGGGATTTGTGTAACCGTTACCAGGATAACATAAAATAGTGGGGAAATAGCTTAGTGCAATTGATTGATTTGAAATATGTTACAAACATTCGCACACAACTTTCTTAGCGAATTTGTGTGTAGTTAACAAACATTTATTACACACAGATTTGCTAAAAATATCTTTAAAAAATAATTATTTGAACAACTAATTAAGACAATATTTATTAATAGGTAGAAGTAAAAACATTCATTAATATACTTATACAAAAATGTTTGTCTCCACATTACCGAAAAAACGGATTTTGACGAACGAACGGACGAGTTGACGAGCAGAAATAAAGCATGACATACATACATACCTCAAATTACTTTATGTAATAAGAACAAATAAAAATATTTTTTATTAAATATTTTGAAGTAGTAACTATATAAATTATAAATAGATGACAAACTTAAGGACCTCCTGTGTCCGACCCCGTATCTCCAGCTATCGCGACACATTTATGTATTCAACATACTGCTTTCATTGATCATTTATTTATATAAAATGCTTTCTAATGGAAAATATATACATTAAAGGAAAAACTGGTCTAATAATATAACCGACTCCTCCCTAAGGGTAATATTATGTAGCTACTTGAAATATGCTTGTGAGAAATATTATATAAATAATGTAATATTCTTACGAGTGTATGCACAGTCATCAGCAGAAGTGGGTAAGCGTTTGAGGTGTTCAAAATGAGGTCAACACATCTCTATTGTCAAGATAATAAGAACGCGTGTACGTCATTTAGAACACTTCAGACGCTTCGCCACTTTTGCTGCTGACTGTACGTAGGTATACATGCAGGTAGAGGATAGAGCAATACTAAATTATTTATGTTTATGTGTTATCTCCTTGGGTGGGTTTTAACTTTGAACCTACATGTTCTAGATTTCTATCTTCAGCAATAGTCGTTTGCATTAATGTAAGTACCGATTCGTAACAAACAGTGTGCAAGCGCCATTTTATTTTATGGCCTAAGTAAGGCTAGCTTTTGCAAAATACTGAATATTAACTTCGGAACAGCTGTTTACAATCTGCCGTAAAAAGAGTTTGTTCTTACTTGAAATATTTATTGTACGATCTGAACTTTTTCGTAGACGACAGACCGAAAAATTAATGTGCAATGAAAAGTTAATTTTTCAAAGTTTTAGTTCTTATTAACCTATCTTAAAAGCATGTGATAAACGGACACGGAGGTAACTGAGCAGTAATAGCGTGCTTTCAGATTTAACTACAAGGAATATAGTGTAAATAACTCACCTCACACGAAATCTATGATACAAATTCCTAAAACATAGTCAACAGAAAGAAGTGCTAATTTCCCCATGCTAATAAATTTAGTTATTTCCTTCCTCCAAACAACGAGCTTATCCGCGGCGCGCAAACGATCTCGATTTATTACATTTTTTCATTTACCTTTGTAATAGACATACAGTCTAGGGACAGACTACGGGAATACACAATACGACTGGCTACCAGCCAACCGTCGTCAAGAAACGACAAATTTCGTTTCATTCCACCAACAATTTACAAAATTTAAATGAAAATTAATTAATAGATGTTCATGAACTCAACAATGGATGTTGTTCGAGATGCTGGGACTTTGGCGGGATTAAAATGCCGCGCCTTTGTGAATTACGTCTCGGATAATCCTTTTACAATAATCCTGCTCAAACCCCACCATTAGTAACGGAAGACACTTGAGCCGCGTCAAATTATTCCTAATTCGCTAAACTCCTTGAAAGAGACTCTCTTTGTACAATACAAATTATTATTTAAAAGGCATTAAATACAAAGGCATTATTTAAATGTTTTATAGGTATTCATAGATAAAAAATATTATTAAACTTCTTGTTTACACTTTACGCTTACGATGTGAGTAACGTAAATATTGTAATAATTGAGATCCTGAGCGTTACGTGGGTAACACAAGAGCCATCCCACATCCGCTAGGAAATAATTAGTAATAAGTTTATTTCGAAAATGAGGATTTTTCCCTTTGTCGCCTCTTACTACACCCGCGGGAGGAGATGGGGTGGTGCTATTCTAGTCAGCCGGCATCACACGGCATTACATACATTTCAGCTAAATCGGTTTAACATATCTGCTTCAAAATTTGTTCCGTCATTTCACAAAACATACCTATTTATTGCATGTTAAATAAAAGCTTGTAAAAATCGGATACAAATTAGTTCTAATAAATATTTCCTTATAAATATTCAACAATTCCACTCGTTAACAAAAGAAGCATTCATTCATTCATTTATTTATTGCTTTGTGTGTACAATAAGTTCTTAAAGGTATATTAACTTATGTCTCAACACAGCCCTGCGAGGGCGCTGCAATTTTTACATGATTGTACTTACACTAAAGTATGCATGCATAGCAAACAACATTTATTAAGTAAATACTTAGTAAGTAAATTGCTTTCCTTTCTAGTTGATAAAATTGTTTTGCCCTCCCTTTTCAAAGTATTTTTTGCGGTTATGTAATGTATTGTAAAAATAAAAATCCCTAAAGGACACACGACGTAAAGGAAGCTTCATGACTTGATTTGATTGCATAAAATACCATTTTTCGCTAAACCATCTATCTGCTAAAATGCACACGGATCATCTGGCCGAAATTGTTAGTTCTGCCTTTAATTCGGTCATTATTCGACCTTGTGTTATTGTAACATGTGTGTGAACTGTAATAGTAGTTTATGTATCTGTGCATAATGAAGGGCATTATAACATGAGTGTGGGTTTATGAAACGAGCCGAAGGCGAGTTTCATAATAATATCACACGATTGTTGTAATGCGTAATTATGTATAGTTACATACACTACTTTATCTACACACATATCCTAAATGTTTTAAGATGGGTTCAGGAACCGTAGGGAAATGACCTGCAGTATTACTAATGTTACTTGAAACATTAAAAAGTCAACGAACAAAACAAATGACAGCTTGGAATGGCGGCATTGCGTATTTCATATCTCAGTCAAATATTTTTTTAAACCATAGACAAGCGAATGAACTCCCTATTCTATTGTCACTCGAGTTCTTATGTCGTTCGATTTATACTAAAAAAACATAACGAATTGGCGTTTCGTATCAATGACTGTTTTAATATCTATAGATACTAGAATAGACACCCCACTTGAATTTGACAGCTGTTCCAAATTTAAACTCATAACCTACGGATTTCAGTAGGTAATGTTAACATTACATCTCCATTCATTTCTGATGGTTGGTAATGCTGGTCATTGCCTACGGTTTCTGGACGCATTTTAGAGCACTTATGATATGTACGTAGATAAAATAAAATACCTGTATAAATACTATGCCAGAATTGTAATGAAGTACCTTATGTCATGATCATCTTTGACTTTTATGTCAAAGGTCACATATTCAATCGGCAAGATAAGTTTTGTCAACATGTTTTCATGGTTATGTTATGAATGCAAAACGAATTTACTCGTACGTATCTACTTCTTTAACGGAAAATAGATCAAATACGAATCTAATTTTTTTTTCGCGTAGTGCTCTCTTTATTTATTGGACAAGCGTGGTCGTAAAATGTTTATGAGCAATGAGGTTACCCGCAGTCTCATCTGCCATAGGTCAAACAATGTTTTAATTTGAATAAAGCCGTTAGCGCGAACATAATAATTATCGCGAGTTTACACTCTGTGGGCGGGGGTGTCACTTAACTGTGGTGGCAGTTGACAGATAACTGACGGTCAATGACAAACAGCATTCATATTGACACGAAATTAACAGTCAGACTTGATAATAACTTAAATCGTACAGTCGCCAGACATATCGGAGCTGTGGAGGTGGTCACAAGTATAGCTTCGTTTTGAATCGGAATGAAATGTAATATTTGAACTATGTTTATCAGTTCTCGTTATATACCGGGTGTGGCCTGTAATAGGAGCTTTAACTTTAGGCATCATTTCTACTCCACAAAAGTAGCAACATTTGTTCTACGACTTTTGAAAATAACTAATAGTTTAATAAATATTCATAATAAAAGATTTTCCAAGCAAGCAATGTGTTGCGAAAACTAAGAAGTTTGTAGGCTGACAGTAAACGTCAACTAGACTATTGGATGTTGTTCATTGAAAATACTATTTAGTTTGTTCGAAAAAATCACAAGTATTAAATTACCCAATTATTTAAAGTTGTAGAACAAATGTTATTACGTTCGTGGTGTAGAAGCGATCCCTAAATTTTTTGCTCCTATTACAGGCCTCACCCGGTATACAGTCACCATCAGATATATCGGAGCTGTGGAGGTGGTCACATCACACACAAATGATTGAACATGCACTTTATCGCCTTGACAATAGAGGCGTTGTCAGATATTTGTGACCACCACCACAGCTCCGATATATCTAATGGCGACTGTACAATTGAAAGCGTATTGATTAATGAAATTATAACAGCCTGTATGAGAAAAACAGTGCACTGGCAATATTACAAATACGTACCTACCCAATGGTAATCTACCTAACGGCCACAAACAGCCAGTGCTGGACAAATGCCTCCCCTATAGACCGCCACAAGGAGCGATATCTAGCATACCGCAGCCACGGACAAGTTAGTGTACGTCCGACATTGCGCTTTCCTATCCGAACATTCATTTCTAACTAAGTTACTCTCGAACGCAGCAGCAAAATCTCATAAATTATGCAGGCTCTGGTTAAAATATACTGAAGTCAGTCTGGTATTGAAGGCGCGAAAACTTCTCTGGCAACCGACAATGTTTGATGACGGCGCGAGATTTACACTTCGCCAATTATTCGAATCTCGAAGGTTTTTAAACGAGCGAAACGAGAGCCTATGCATTATTTATTTACAGAAAAAATACTGGCCGAAAAATACCGTTGAGAAATTCGTATTTCGAATCAGTCGAGACGAGAGGTTTTATGAGAGTTGTATTAATATACAATTCTGATTAGTATTATGGGATGGATTAATTTCTAAGCTTGGGATAATTTTATTATAAATGTTTTTGCGCTAAGAATAGAAGCAAGAAACCGGTAAAATTTTAAATTGAAACAAAAAACTGCTAGTAGTTATCCATAAAAATGCCGTCAAGGAATAAAATTATATTTTATTGTTTATATAATCGTAATGCTGGAACCTAGAGGGCATAGCTGACACTTCGTCAAATAAATGAGAGTAGGTAACTTTGATAACGAGACAGTTTACTCACCACATAACAACATTAACAGCAACAAAAACATCATTTTATCATGTTTATCCAGCGTTTCATTTAATAAGGTCATAAGTTCATTCACAACTTCACTTCGGATTAGCACAATACAGTATTTTGCTTAATCACATAATAAATTATATATTAATCACATAATAAATGGTAAATTAACAGCCGAAAATGGAATCTGCTTTCGAAATTCAACAATTTTTGTCCGTTAATAGCCGTTTACGAATCACAGCGCGATCGTAGTACATGTTACCGCGGGCGAGCGCGAGCGTGCACGCCGAGCGCCGCGAGCGAAGTGTGGTCCGCGCTCGCTGCCTCAGTGACATGCGCACTCTGTCCCGTGGATTCTTAACCGGATTCATTTTTAAATATTGACAGGTATTGTTCCTAAACTGTGATCAGAAATCAGAGGGCAGGCAGCAGCGTCCGTTAGAGCGGTGGCGATCGCCAACCCGCCTGTCAAACGTGGCGATTATGTTGTTAAGCCTCCTATGCTACGGGGGAGGCCTATGTCCAGCAGTGGACGTCCGTGGCTAAAATGCAACCACTTAAACATAAGTAAAAAGTTGAAACTGGGTGTGTTTTGATTAATAATGAGTAGGTAGCAATTTTATCATCATTCCTTTATGAGTAAGTTTCTACATGATGATAAGAACGTTTTTATAGACAAAAATGTTATGTATGGACTAATATTATAAATGCGAAAGCAACTCTCTGCCTGTCTGTCTTGGTTTTTCACGTCTAAACCGCTGAAGGAAAAGCTAGTTTACCATAAATGTATCTATTGTAATCAATAATGTGACAAGGGTTTGACGTTGGAATAATACATGAAGAAAGATTGAGGGATGGATGCACTACGCACAATTTAGCCTATCTGTTCTTAGCTTATCGGCGATATTGCATCTTTATCTTATGGATATAAGGCAAGTTGTAAAATCGATGGCAACTGAAAGTTTTTGAGCTTGCTATCAGATTAGCAGCAATGTAATGTATTGCTTGCGATTGGCCATTGTGAGCGTAAGATAATAATGCAGTATCACTGAATTACCAAGTATCACCGATAAGCCAAAGTTTGCCCTACAGATAACTTTAAATATATCGACTAGAAAATTGTTATACTTTTATACAAGCACTTAAAGTGACTTTGAAAATTCTTTTACGTGACTTTGTGACTTGATAAGACGTATGATGTTATAATTAAAACTGTTGTGAGCCATGCACAGACCAGTAAACCTATAGACAAGTATTGCAGGGCACTGACGATCATCAGTCCGTATGGCATACAAGGCTTATATAATTCCCGGTCGCGCGCAGTGCCGTTCAGTTGCGTCCAAGTATCTGACCTGCGCGCAGTGCACATTGTTACTACACTAAAAAATAGATAATTATAATAAAAACGTTGACATCATGTGTCATTGTACTGTAAGATGGTGTGGTAAAAATTCTAAGACATCAAATTACAAGAAAGATGGTATAACATTCCACAGATACGTCAAAATGATTATATTATTGAAAAATTATTTGTTCCTAGCGGAGTTCATTTATACTGGTCGCTTACAGAAGTAGATAGTTGTTCGTCTCTTTTCATCATATTGTAAATACAGTGTGCTATTCCTGTCTTACGAAGCCACGTGTAGCTCTAGTGATGTGCTGATGTCGTTACCGTATTAACCGTAATCGTGTGCTTAGGATTACCGAAGGTGTACCGAATTTACAAAATATAATAGAAATCAGGGATACGCACTAAATATATATATATATATATATATATATATACGAGTATATATTTATATTTCAGTAGTTTATATAGTATATTATATTTAATACTAACTAGTAGTAGTAGAATATGTATGTACGCATACTTAGTTTTATGTAGAGTTATGTAGTGGACTAGAGGGGGTTGGCGAGTCCTTGGGGTCCAGAGTCATTGAATGGGTCTGATGATGAACTTCGAAGAAGTCCCAGGGCATTCATAGCTGGATTGAGATAGAGGTATGTTATGGGGGCTTTTAGAATCCACTTGGTGAGTACTTGGGTCCAGTGTCATAGAATTGGCCTGATGATGAACTTCGAAGAAGTCCCAGGGCACTCATAGCTGGTTTGAGATAAAGGTATGTTATGGGGGCTTTTTAGAATCCACTTGGTGAGTACTTGGGTCCAGTGTCATATAATTGGCCTGATAATGAACTTCGAAGAAGTCCCAGGGCACTCATAGCTGGTTTGAGATAGAGGTATGTTATGGGGGCTTATTAGAATCCACTTGGTGAGTCCTTGGGTCCAGTGTCATATAATGAGCCTGATGATGAACTTCGAAGAAGTCCCAGGGCACTCATAGCTGGTTTGAGATAGAGGTATGTTATGGGGGCTTTTTAGAATCCACTTGGTGAGTACTTGGGTCCAGTGTCATAGAATGGGCCTGATGATGAACTTCGAAGAAGTCCCAGGGCACTCATAGTTGGTTTGAGATAGAGGTATGTTATGGGGGCTTTTTGGAATCCACTTCGTAAGTACTTGTGTCCAGTATCATAGAATGGGCCTGATGATGAACTTCGAGGAAGTCCCAGTTAAAATAGGCTGTTAATTATAGAAGTTATTCCAACCCACATTATGATATGTACGAGAGTGGTTTATGAACAAACAAACCACTCTCGTACATAATATTATAATCGATATTTTAGTCAAAAAAATTGTACCATTTCGCATCGTAATTTGTACTCTTTTCTGGAGCTCTTATTACTGTCATACACATTTAATTTTTAGATTATTACACCCTTAGTATTTGAACCTATACTTTTGAAGTAAGTTAAAATAATATTACTATACCTACTGATTTATATTTATAGTTACTTTTGTTTACCAAACATAAAAGACTACCGGTTAGGCTTCCGGTAAAAAACATGTCCCATCACTACACGCTCAAGCGGCCGCGCGTCGTCCTTGAGACAACCTATCGCAGCGACGTTAACGCCCTCCCGCCCCTCACGTTTCACCTCTTGTGTTGGCAGCTTGTATCGCGAACAAAATGAACAACATTGCGACTCTATAGGTAGTTCTCTGTGGAGCCATGTTACTAGGTAAAAATTAGTTACAAATGGACTACCGAGGGTATGTCGCCTGGTGCGATATAATTACACGTGAGTTTGTAACCAATTCGTAAGTAGGATTTACTTTACGAAAGTCGCGTGATCGAACCCCTTGACTTGTGAGATTTTCGAAACTAAATATTACTCAAATCATTCTGTGGCTTCCAATACCATCGGGGATATAGTACCTTAGGTTACTTACTTAATGACAAGTGGCAAAACAAATTAAATACATCAATTAAAATAATTTTTTTTCATGCTTTAACATCCAATCAGCTTGCAAATACACATAAATAAGTTACAGTTTAAAAAAAAACTACATGAGCGAACACGACACGTCTACTTCCATTTTCTCCCGCCGCCATTTTAAAATGGCGGCGCGACACACGACTCTCGGCGCAGTAGGTACCGTAACGTCACATGTGACTTATACCCAACTTATTCCAAAAATATCTACGAATTTTACTCCTTATTACAATGGGATAAGGTTTAAAAATGTGAACTTATAATTGACCCCGTCTGCAATGCCAATTTATAGGACGTTCCCTAAGACTAGTATCGTGGACTTTTTACTGAGTGCAGCGCAGATTATTGCTGACGCGGCCTGTAACAGCTGCTTAGGTTATTTAGGTCAAAAGCACAGGAGTACTCTGGAATTAGTGTGCGCTAGTTTTAACAAATAAAGTGGTAAATACAGTATATTAAATTGCTTTTTCACTCTCTTTCAAGCGCCAATACTTCAGGTAAGATGGGCGTGTTACAGCCGGGTCAGTTGGTCAATTTCATATCAATGACGGTAGTATCTACCTGAAGTTACATTTGGCTAATTCATATTATCATTTCCTTGTTATCAATATTTTTTCAGGTTCATGTCTACTCTCGAAAATCATATCAATACTTTAGTTGTAGTGATCTTGGTACATTGTTTGGGAAAACATAAAAAAAACGAATTTCTTATTTGACAGTTTACTTTAAACATTAGCGTTTTAGAACTGTAAAATTTACCATTCGATCTTTAGTTTCATCAGTGACCGCTAGAGGCGCTGTGCTGTACAACCTCCACACTCGCTAGCGACTACAATAAAAGACAGTAAATGTAAATTCATGGTAAGGCTACATACAGGCGAAGTAAAGAAAGGTGCAGACTCATAGAAACCCATAGAAAAAGCAAACTGAAATAATAAATATTTCTATTTGAATTTAACCAAGCTAGAGACAAGTAAACCGACATCAACAAATTGCTAAACAAGAAATTGTACAATAAAACACCTCGTCAATACAAAGCTATGTGTCCACACGGATCGTGGAGCACAAAGCGCGCTCAGGAATATCGGAATCCTCTTGTAACGTACGGAGAGGCGGCGACGTTGTGCAGTTACGATTTAAGACTGTTCTAGACGACTCGACCGACTCGAATAATATAAAGAAAGAATGAAAATTTATTTATGACAAACACAAATTACAAATACAAACAATTACATTTAACCTGTTTCCCACAAAAGGGTCACAGCTGAGCATGAAGCTGATCGATAATCTTTAATTAATAAATTTTACAGGACATTGTTACACAAATCGACTGAGCCCTACGGTAAGCTCAAGAATGAGCCTTGTTTTGTGGGTACTCAACAAACGATATATACCTACATATAATTTACAAATACTTAAATACATAGAAAAACCCCATGACTCAGGAACAAACATATGTGCTCACGCAAATAAACTCCCTACTGGTATGAACCCAGGGCCAGGTTATGCTTGCTACTTATAAAAAATATCGAACATACAACATGTAAACAACTTTTTATCTATCTATCCATGATATATATCTACAGCATAAACTTACAGTCGAAAATAAAAAGAAAATACATATAGAAGTTAAGAGATTGCTAGAAAAATACTTACGCGAAACGTCAAACGTCACTGTCACGCCGACAAACTTCACACGGTCACATGACCATATTGCATAATTATATTGGCCACATGGCTTAATAAGCCAAGCCACGTCTACAATTATTAACAGAATGTTAAACTCGTTTAGTAAAATTACATATTATAGAGCAAGCTAAACTATAACCTAAAATAAAAATAGTACAAAAGATAACAATCGAGGTACGGCACGCATATACGCGATCACATAATACTTTTAGTGAATTGTCTCATTGTATATTTACATTACGTTTTATTCAGCTAATCTGATAATGTTTTTTCCATACCTAAATATTATTTAACAATATGAACGACAAACCCGAAATTTTATTTGACATTTCATTTTCAGTAATACCGGTAACGATAGCCAGTTTTGAACACATTATGACAATTAAAACGGTACTTAATCGCGGGACTACGAGAACAATGTCATTCACGAAACGTCGGAACCATTTACCAAATTTATAGGCCTGGTTAAGCCTAGTTTTAATGTTATTTAGTGGAGTCGCCTTCAATAGGCATGGCTGTGATGCCTTACCACCAGTCATCGGAATTCTAGTAGCATTTTTGAGCTGTCATAGGGACGTCTCTTTTATTGACTAACGATTATACATTATGTATATTGATAAATACAGAATACAATGTAAAATAATTATGAATACAAGTAGAAGTAAACAACAGGCGCTCTTATCGCTAATGAGCGATTTAATTTAAAGCAATGAAAAATTAATAGTTAACAATTTTACATTTAATCAGTTCAGTTCACTTGTAATTATAATTATTTTACATTGTAATCTGTATTTATCGATATACATATGTATAATCGGTAGTCGATAAACGAGAAGTCCCTATGACAGCTCAAAAATGCTACCAGAATTCCGATGACTGCTTACCACACTTAACTGCCATTTTGAAATCAAATTGTTACCGTTATTAGACGCGACAACTCGCGCGATAAATTCCAATCTCAATGTATAATTATTTCTGGCGCTTTGCGTGGCTATGCGAAATGTACTCGTAGACAATAAATTAACCACGCTTTTTGGAATTATGGGTATTTTTTGAAATCATGTGGTAGGTAATTTAGTTACTTTTTCAAATACCGACCAAGTTTTGTTATTTGTATTTTAAGTATGCAGCGTGAATAAGTTTCATCGTAAACTTTGTATGGAAAAACTGCGAACTCTTTTATTATAACGATAATCTTAGCCAATGATTTTTTGTATATTCTGACTCTGACAGCCATTGGAAAACATCACTCAATTTTTAACAGTATTTCTCTCAACAAAGTCTAAATTCAAAATATAGTAGTAGTAGTGCCAAAACGCGAACGGTTTTATGCGTGTGTCGTGTATTACTAATGGGTCGATAAATATAACTAGTATATCTTTAAAAAGAGTACCGTTTAAAAAACTATATAATCTTTCATTCAAACAAAGTTATATGCTTATTCGCCACTGACCTGGCATAAAAGGAAGTATTGTACTTTATTCCGGAGTTTACTCGTCCACAAGCTGTTCTTGTGAGAAAACTAAAGAGGGATGATTTCTCGCGTTTGTTTTCATTCGACAACGAACTTTGCTAGTTATAAAAGTATTACAGAGAATTGGTAGAGGGTTTAGAAAAATGATGTAAAACCTGACCCGAGAGATTTACAATCAACCTTAAAAAGATAAAAGATTTTCATTTTTCAATTTAGGCAAATCTACCACTCCTTATACCTCTGAACAGAGAAGATGATTACCAGCAAGGAACTCAGGGTGACCATCAAAACGCAACCCATCAATGCTCGATCCCGGAATGAACAGCCCATCAATTGGCGACCACGGATTGTTGGGTCGTCAATTCTCGGGTTGCGTATTCTCGGTCCGTACAAACGCGTTACGGTACAGCAATCCGAAGCCACGTTTTGTACAGGGCAACAATGCTCGACCCATCAATCCGCGTCCAACAATCAGAGTCCCTTGGCTTGAATTGTTGGGTTGTGCATTGTTGGTACGGGTTGATAAAGCGCCCAACAATTAACGACACATCAATTAAAAGCTACAGAAAGATCATATGTGACAGAGTCCAGATAGGTGCGACGACGAGCGAAGCGAGGAGGAGTGTGTTAGGTTAACCGCGAACAAACAGCCAAAACCAACGTTTTAATATGAAACTATTCTAGAAAAGACTTGGTCGCCGATTGTTGGGTCGTCAATTGATGGGTTTAGCATTCCAGGGTAGCTCAATGTTGCTACGGGCCGAGAATGCGCGACCAATAATTCGTGTCACCTGAATCGACGCCGATTGCTAGGTCGTCAATTCTCGGGTTGCGCATTCTCGGTCCGTACAAACGCGTTACGGGGCAGCAATCCGAAGCCACGTTTTGTACAGGGCAACAATGCTCGTCCCATCAATCCGCGTACAAAATAGTGGTCGCCAATTGAGGGGTCGTCATTTGTTGGGTTGCGTATTACCCGGACTCGAAATCAGGGGGCAATTTTTCAGTACCGTGATGACTTAAGTAATGAACATTATCAAATTTAGTTTTAATTTACTATTGCGTAAAATGTATTTCATAAACTAATTTTAACCTCGTAAGGGGCTACTTTTAGTACTAGGTAGTTATTACAATTAAATTTATTTTGAATTTTATACAATTGTAACAGAGATGAATTTATTATGTTTCCTTCGATTTTGACACAAAACAAATTCTACTTTATTTCCTACGCTGTAAAGAACAAATTCGAGTAGGATATTATTTGTATTGCGGACCTTAGGAGGTTAAATGGCGTTTTAATATTCGTAATAAAAGTTTTAATACTAATATTATAATCTAATATCGTAAAGTAGCGTCAAACTGGGTCCCTCGGGTAGCCAAATTTTAATTTCTTTAACTCGCTAGAGACTCGTAAAAGTTGGAACAAGCCAGCATACGTAGATATTTATTAAACTTGTTTTAACTTAATTTTCCCTTACACGTATTCGAACACTAAATTAATTAATTCATTATATATTTTCTAATTGCCATTTCGTATAAGAAAACTTAAACTTCTCACAAATTAAGGAATGAGAAGACTTGAACCACTAAGGAATGAAATATTATTTTAATTAAAGCCAGCTATTCAGCAGATTATTTTGCACCTTACTAGTTCGGAAAGAACTGTTTTATTCTGTAAAACCAGATAGCAAAGTTGCATTTTATTCAAATGTGCAATGTAATTTCCTAAAAATTGTTCACAACTAAACAAGTGTTTTTTAGACCTTATCTGGTTGGATGTTCTTTTATTTAATGTTTGTGAATGATATTTGTTGGATATTAATAATTTCGATTACATTTTTAAAGTTTTAGAATGAAAATAAAAATTGTATGTTATTACGAGAGATGAAAGATGATATTCATCACCTTTTGTCCTTATGTTGAAGGATAAGTAATCGAAGATAACAGATATTTATGAGAAATAGATAAGGAAGAGAGGAAATAAAATGCAACGGAAACACAATATCAGGGAATCAACATTCATTAATCCAAGAATAGTTTTCCAAACTAAATCGTCAGAACTAAAACCGATTTTTCAAAAACCCTAGTAGTAATGTTCAGTCAGCAGCACAAGTGGCTAAACGTTTGAACGCGCTCTTATTCTTTTGACAATACGTACAGTGTTGACCTCATTTTGAACACTTCAAACGCTTAGCCACTTCAGTACCCTCACCATGAGTTGTGACATTGACGTTTTCGATAACGAGTATCGAGTTTACTATGCGTGCATCGTTCGCACTAAAATAATACATGCGAGATGCACAGATAGTAAACTCGATACTCGTTATCGAAAACGTCAATGTCACAACTCATGGTAAGGGTACTGCTGCTGACTGCTGCTGTTAAAAGTTTCAGCGCATTGATACAGTCCATTAGTGAATTGTAAAGTCGGCATTAAACAGCAGTGTTGAGTCCCCCGGGAACCACAGGTACAGGGAAAGGGCCGGGTCGGGCCGACAGCCTTTCACCACGTAATAATAAACTATGTATTCCATTTAAGGTCTGTTTCCATTTAGTTTGATCAAGTTACTCCTAAAATAGACTAAAACAGACATCGCGATTATTTCGTAACCCATATATCGTGATTTCACACCAAGGTACGATTTTACATATTATAAAATGATTGATGGAATCATATGATCTGACTGGCCAAGTTTATAGCACTTTCATTTGCCTTTTGCAATTTTTTATCGCCCTCTGCTGACATTTAGCCGGTTTCGAGAAAATCTCATTAAGAAGTGACTCGCAAACTTTCTAATGTCTTCATGTAATAAATACAATTTTATAATATCTCTTATCAGTTATCAGTTATTTATTGCATTCATAGGTACACAAGATATTATATCATAAAGAAGTTCAGCTATGAACCCTGCAAGGGCACTACAATTTTTAAATCTAAGTTACTAACTAAACAAAAAATAGATACATCTCACGAATTAATTAGACGACATAGTATGTTTACATAGCAGCTTTAACATATTTTCTTAAATTTAACAATATATTTTAACTGTACTTATTAATATTCAACTTAAAAAACTCTTGCATGGTATAATAGTTATTTGTTATGCAAGGCTGCAAAGTGGTTATTTGGCGTTAGTGTTGAAATTGAAAGCAGAGCAAGCGAAGGAAGCTATGATTGAACCATGAGCGAAGCGAATGGTTCAAAGATAGATTCCTGAGCGTAGCGACACGCCAAATAATTATGCGGAACACACATCTTTTCACCTCACTACAGCGAGGAAAATTCGAGCGGGAAGAAAAACAATAAAAGAAACATATCGCGCGATTTTTCAGGGAAATCATATCGGCATCGCTGCTAGAACCACACATTTTTATAGTTCAAACATTGAGTTCAAAGAGCTTAGCACAGGACAAATCCGACAAATTTGCTATTACGTGAATTGTGATAACTTAAAACTTTTTAAATTTTTCTTTTTTTTCGGTTGCGTTCAGATATTACAATATTAAGTACATGTCAATTTCTTTATCAAATAAACAATATAATTGTGTTTTATTTAATGTATTAATTAGCCAAAATATGTAAATTACATAAATACTATAACAGAAATACTATTAGTATTTACAATAAAACCAATTTGACATAAAATATTAGTATTTATAATAAAACCTATTTGGCATAAAATAAAGTGTAGGTAAAAAAGTTAAAAATCTGTAATCAAATCATGTTTCTGATTGATTATTATCTATGGTTAATATGAACTCAGGCTCGGTACCGCGAACATCGAAGTTCGTATATTGCGAGCATCTTTCTCTTTTACTCCGATGAGAGTGACAGAGACAATAGTCCGAAATTTACGAATACCGTTTTTCGCGGTAGCGGCGTCAGTCACGCGTTGAAGGAGATTTATATTTAAAAGAAAGTTATTGCACCACAGAGAATTACAACAATCAGCTTCGAAATTCGAATGACTTTTCCACGCTAGCGGATAAAATAAGCTTTTCCACGCAGATTTCGCGCTATAAACTAAGGTTTTCCGAGCGAGTGAGGTGAAAAAACTATTAACAACTAAATAATCTGAAAGATTTTTGTTAAATAAAGTATCTTTTTTTTCGTTCCTATAATCACTTGGAAGTTTATTTTAAATTTTAATTCACATTACATATGGATCTTACTTTTTATATACTTACTTTAACAGCTCACGCTCACCCAATAAATCTTTTTTTGTAATAATGTTCAATTTACACACACGTATACCGGTACCAAGTATCAATGTAGGTACAAGTTGCAGAATGTATCAAAATTTCTGCACATCTATGGAAACTTTTATGAGATAATTTGCATTGAAGTTGCCATTGCTTTGGGTTTACTACGCAATGTTCTTATAAGATGACGATCGCCTCACTCACTACACACTGATGAGGTCTGTTTTAACATGATAAATGTCATGGAAATTTGTATTGAGGCTTCAGAATATATGTGCAAATTCAATATCAAGTACTTTCCATGAAAAACCTGTCGTAACTTGTCGGCGGTGCCAAGTAAAGGTGAACCACGAAACGACTGTTTTATATAAGTGCCTACATATTCCACATTTATAAGATCTTCCCTAGTAGTTGGTGAGTATTATTACATAAAGTACCTACACGTGGAAGTCCTGAAGCCCTTATTCCACTAAAGCCGTCAGCGTCCACGGAGTTCCATTTGTCTCCATTTATTTGCCCAAATCCTCATCTGTGAGGCAAAGCTGAGACGAAATCAACGCTTCCTATTCAAACATAGTTACGTACACCGCGGCTTTAGCGTTATCTTGGGAATACTTAGATTTAGTTAATGTGGTTTCTATGGTTACGGCGGAACGTTTTAATTGGTAGCGTAGGATTGGTATCATGTAATAATGACTTATTTCCATTATCTTCGTCATAATGACATCGTCATTCTTTTTTACGATGAGAGAGATCTTAGGGCCGTAATTATTTTCAAGACTCCTTCAATGTGGCCCTTATGCATATACAGTAACAACTGTTTTTTTTTTTTTTTTTTTTTTTTATGCAAGACTGACCAACGTTTGACTTCAGTCGCACCTGATGGTAAGTGACGACGAGGTCGAAGGTGTAGCACGCTGGTTCAGTAACAGCCTATTCACTCTTGACTTGAAGAGACCCAAATTATATCTTGCCGGGAATACAGACGAAGGGAGCGAATTCCATTCCTTAGCAGTCCGCATTAGGAAGGTAGAAGCGAATCGCTGGACACAGTTGGAGTTTATTTGTTTATTTGTTCTATAAATTTCTGTTTGGAAAAAATCTAACACATAATAAAATTAATAAAGAAATGGTCAGTTTCTTCATAACATTATGTCGACTAAATTGGCTGTTTATATTGGCTGTACTACAAGTTACGAAAAGCTAGCACCAGCATCTAAGCTGGCATTATTAATTATTTATATCTCTATTAATTGGCCGTGGGGTGACCGGCCTTAGAATTGTCCCCCACCATATCTTCCCGTGGTTGCAGTAAGAGCCTGCTAAGGGAATACACCGGGAGATGGGCAGCAGCATCTCCTTAAATAAAATACCAATTAAATACAAAAACTGCGCGCGCCAACCCGCCTGCCAAGCGTGGCGCGTACGGATATTCAGTGATGTCTCTGTGATCAACAAGGTAAAGACCGGTAGTGATCACCGAATCGTAAGAGCGTCACTGAATATCAATGTTAGACTTGAAAGGTCCAGCCTGATGAAGTCTACCCTCCGACCTACTCGAGCCCATATTCAAAACCCCGAGAGCTTTCAACTTGAGCTCTGTAATCGCTTTGCCTGCCTAGAGAACTTAGCTTCAGTGGACGAGATCAACAACGGGCTAGTGGAAACTGTCCACACAGTAGGGTCTAAGTTTTTTAGACCCCGCCGTAAGGATAGACCTCAGAAACTAACCGAGCGAACCTTAAACCTCATGGCTGAACGACGCTCTCTACAGCTGCAGTCTCCCGATGACGCGGAGTCATTTAGGCAGCTCAATAGACGTATATCTAAGTCCTTGCGACATGATCTGCGTCTCTTTAATACTAACCGTATTAAAGAGACTATTGAGCGAAACCAAGGCTCCAAAGTGTTCGTAAAGGATAAGTCTATTGGGCAAAGCCAGCTGACAAAGCTGAAACGGGAAGATGGCAGCATAGCGTCGACCAAAGCAGAGGTTTTAGGCGAGATTGAGAGGTTCTATGGACAGTTATACACTTCGGTCGCAAAGCCCGTTGACAGCTTGGTAGGAGATCCAAGAGCCAAGCTGTCCCGACATTATACCGAAGATATCCCGGACATCAGTCTGTACGAGATTAGGATGGCCCTAAAACAGCTTAAGAACAACAAGGCGCCGGGCGAAGACGGAATCACTTCAGAGCTTCTGAGAGCGGGTGGAATACCGGTACTTAAAATCCTCCAGAAGCTCTTTAGCTCCGTTTTGTCCGAGGGCAAAACGCCTGAAACATGGAACAGAGGCGAGGTGGTGCTATTCTTCAAAAAAGGTGACAATAGCCTATTGAAGAACTACAGACCCATCACGCTTCTGAGCCATGTCTATAAGCTGTTTTCAAGGGTTATCACGAATCGTCTCGAACACAGACTCGATGACTTCCAGCCTCCCGAACAAGCCGGTTTCCGAAAAGGCTATAGTACCAAAGACCACATCCATACGCTGCGGCAAGTTATACAGAAGACCGAAGAGTATAACTTGCCATTATGCCTAGCGTTTGTGGACTATGAGAAAGCCTTCGATTCGGTGGAAACATGGGCGGTGCTTGAGTCTCTTCAGCGCTGCCATATTCACTATCGGTACATCGAAGTGTTGAAGTGTTTGTATAGTAACGCCACCATGTCAGTCCGAGTACAGGAGCAGAGCACGAAGGCGATTCCATTGCGAAGAGGCGTAAGGCAGGGAGACGTGATCTCTCCAAAACTGCCGTAATGGAAGACGCCTTCAAGCTCCTGGAATGGCAAGGGCGTGGCATCAACATCAACGGCGAATACATCACTCACCTTCGATTTGCCGACGATATCGTAGTCATGGCAAAGTCGATGGAGAAACTCAGCATGATGCTCGATGACCTCAACCGAGTTTCACAACGGGTGGGCTTGAAAATGAACATGGACAAGACGAAAATAATGTCAAATGCCAATGTTGTGCCCACCCCAGTCTTTGTTGGGAACTCGGTACTCGAAGTTGTTGACTCGTATATCTACCTAGGACAAGTAGTCCAATTAGGTAGGTCCAACTTCGAGAAAGAGGTAAACCGCCGAATCCAACTCGGTTGGGCAGCGTTCGGGAAACTACGTAATGTCTTTTCGTCCGACATACCTCAGTGCCTCAAGACGAAAGTCTTTAACCAATGTGTGTTACCAGTGATGACTTACGGCTCCGAAACGTGGTCTTTCACTATCGGCCTCGTCTCAAGGCTCAAAGTCGCTCAACGAGCTATGGAGAGAGCTATGCTCGGAGTTTCACTACGAGATCGACTCAGAAATGAGGAGATCCGTAGGCGAACTAAAGTCACCGACATAGCCCACCGGGTTAGCAAGCTGAAGTGGCAATGGGCAGGCCACATTGCACGCAGAGAAGATGGCAGATGGGGTCGAAAAGTGCTCGAGTGGAGACCACGGACTAGCAAGCACAGCGTAGGACGTCCACCCACAAGATGGGCAGACGACCTCATTAAAGTCGCCGGAAGACGCTGGATGCAGGTTGCTTCCAACCGGTACTTGTGGAGATCCAAGGGGGAGGCCTATGTTCAGCAGTGGACGTCTTATGGCTGAGATGATGATGATGATGATGATCTCTATTAATATATCTATTATTTAGTTGCGACATAGACATGGATGGATAAGGTCGACATCTTAAAAGCTGCTGTTTATAACTAAATAGTTGAATTTGCCTTAGCTCCTTTTGATCGTATTGGGAACGACGACACGCAACGGTAGGTATTAATTAGAATTCAAACCCAATCGATTAATACCCTATCACACCAGTAGCGTATGAAATTACATGTTTAATTAGAAAATTACTCACATGACTTGCACACATGTCAACTTTACCAATTAATTCCAAGTAATATTGTCAGTAAAGTCGTAGGATTATTAATTTATTATTTGCAAAAATGGAAAATTTCTTATACGGCCTACTTTTCCTAAAGCTGATATCTGTCGCGTCGGCCGGAATGTTGGATTTAAGATATCCATTATTCTTATACAATATGGATAACGGACCACAACTTTACGAGGAATTTGTTAAAAAATATGGACGATATTTTGAAAATGAATCTGAAAAGGAAATGAGATATAAATTGTTTATGAAAACAATTGAGTATATAAATAATAATAATGCTATAATAGGGTCACAAAAACTGACGCTGAATCGTTATGCGGATTATACTGATACAGAGAAGAAGAAACTCAGTAAAATACACAAAAGTCATAAGGATATCGATCCAGAGCTGGAGTTGATAGAAAAGAACCAGATTAAACACGGTCCGCCGAAACTTATGAGTTTGTTTAACCTCCAGTAAATACTTATTAACAACTTAATTTAACATTTTATTTTTACGCCTTCAACACAAAATTATGTTAATTAGAGTGCTTTGGTACTATAATAAAACCTCGACAGAATCATCTAAATTCTGGCTTGTAAAAATGCAAAGAGAGCAAATTTACGTTGTTTCTAACTTTTAGTAAATAGCGCTTATAATACCTCTAGAAAGGTCCAAAACTAAACTAGAACCATTTAATAACATAGATCAAAATGTTGGGACCTCCGATCAAAATTCAAATAAGAGTTCTCCCGAAGGGTAAAGCTAGTTCTAACTTTGTGTTTGGATTGAGGCGCGGGAGTTGTCATAAATATCGGGGCTCCAACTCGAGCGAACAACATCAAACTACTTTGTTGACGCACACTGGAGTTCAATATCCTGCTTCTTGTGTGAGGAGCTAAGTCTATAATTACTGTCTGTTACTCGTACGTGGTTACGACAGATCAAGTGCGCATGTCAAGGTCGTAAGGATTCTTAAAGGTAGGTGTATGCCATAAAATAAAAATAGGGAACGAATCAATCATTTACTTACATATTATTTATTTTAATCTATGTGTTAGTAGAAACCTATTATTTAAAATACATGTAAGTAATGCTCCAAGTATTCAGTATTATTTTAGTTTGTTACGAGTAATCCTGCTTGGTGAGCAAATAGATGTCATTAGACTTAAGAAAAAGTGACCTCTAGACTAACCGGTAACATTTTGATTTATAATGTATACATAGTAGCGTCGTTTTTAGTATATTTCGAACTTAAAAACCAGTACTCGGACAAGTTATCGCAGAAACAGATATGGACATGGAACAAGACTCTAGAGTCGAAACTAAGATTATAATTTTATTATCAACAGCGGATATTATCCTAATTTAACATTAGACCCTTCTAGTCGCATACCTATCTGTCATGGATTTGTCAAAGTGGCATGCTTGAAACAGTTTTGTGGTGACAATTTAAATTAATACAATTAGGTATTTGCTTTATTATATACTGGTTATTTCTAAATATTTTAATAATGGTGCAAATAAATACAATGTAATCATCAGAATAAAAAAAATGTTAATGAAAATACCTTGACACAAGTATGGTGAAGTTTAGGTTGCAGTAATAAATGTCATTGAAAATTTTAATTAAATAACACTGTAGGTACATAATGAGATTCGTTTGTGATTTTTTAATTTCTACCATTCGCCATCGATCATGTAAATGAAGAATTACATGTATTTTTCTTAAATTGACAAACGTGCTTGATCGTATCGGTACCTGATTATGCAGAGTTCGCAAAAAGGATATTACAAGGAATCGGATCAAGTATTGGAGCATGCATTGGTTCAGAAAAACATTGAGGATTTGTTAAACAAGTATTTAGGTTACGAGAGGATTCCACTCTGGAAACCCGAGCCAATTTTCCTTAATTGATGCGTGTCTATGTTTGCTGTTGGCCTAACGCTCTAAATGTAGTGTTCTATTTTTGTTCTATTTTTTCTACGGCTAGCTATCAGTTAGTGAAACTTTTATATCATATTTTTTCATGAGCTAATCACTTGGTAAACGCTCAAGTTTTTAATTAAGTTGGAAAAACTAAGATATTGCAAAAGAAGCGACAACTGAATAACTTTTTATCCTTATTAAAATCTTAATTATTTCTACTTTTAGCATTTATGATTTGAATGACAGATTTTTTTTTATATTAGATAGATCAATCAAAAATTACACAAGCTAGTGAGCTTACTATAAAGAAGGTACTACTAATGGTTACGAAATAAGAATTACGAATATTCGTATAACGACTAACTCAAACAAATAATACAACTTTATTGGTTTCCCAACAACATTTTTCCAAATATATTGTGAAAAAGAAGAATCTGATAACGGGTCCTCGTATGAAATGCTCATGATCGAGGCAGTAATATAAAGCTGAACAAAGCTATAAGACATTATTTTACTACATACATTACTACATATATTCTTAATAATCAGCGAACACGGGCGAACGAAGACTATAGACCAGTGTAATATAGTATGAGATGACTTAAAACCTCCAAATGTGACAATAAAATCGTATTAATCGATCGAATAAATAGCATTTTTTCTGATGACCTAAGTTTGTATTTTTAATATTGTGTTAATCAATAATTACATTCATTAAAATACGAGTAGGTACTTAACTAGTTCTAGATTATAATTTCTTCAAACAGAAACATCTACAAAACACCGTAATTCTTAAAAATTAACTGCCTCGAACCCGCGACTCTGGCCACCACCCGTCGCTCTACCAAGTGAGTTACAGAGACACACCAGCTGCAAATGTCATATCTTTGATTGCGCCTAGCGACATCTACCGTAAATGTGTTAGCACTTTTACCGGCATCGGAGTCTTCATGGTTTTTGTTAATTTCTTTGTTGTATTACATATAGATTCCGAAATACCTTCATTTATTTATTAAATCAGATCATATCATAACATGCAATCATATCCATAAAATATTCAGAATTAATCTAGATACTGCTCCAAGATTTCATTTTCTTACAAAACTATTACTTTAAACTATTAGTTTTATGCTATATTACGTTACCAAGACATTAACTTACTAGCCCATTATCACAAAGACTTCATAAGTGCCGTAACTGTAATCCTCTGCTATCGAAGCACAAACTTATCTGAAGTAAAACGACTGCTTTCCAGTTTTGCTTACGTGTTAGTGGATATTAAAACTTGTGGAAAAGTCGAAAGATCCCATTTATTAGGTAAAGATATCTAGAACCTCTTTCTTATTAATATAGCTGACTATCTTAACTTAAGTACGTATTTTGGTTTTAATGTAGCTACCTAATTAGGTTGTTATTAGGTTAGTGGTATTTAAGAGCTCAGTTTCAAAGCTGTATAGATCATAAAATGAATATATCGGCATGATCTGCCCCAATTAAAATGTAAATAGGTAGGTCACGTTTCACGTTTTCAAAACTTACGATGGACAAAAATGTAGAGAAAGCAGTGAGACCCTACGCGAGATGAGAAGACGTAACTAGAAAAACCACAGACTATAACTGGCTGCAAACAGCTCAATCCAAAG
This sequence comes from Grapholita molesta, assembly GCA_022674325.2. NCBI lineage: Eukaryota > Metazoa > Arthropoda > Insecta > Lepidoptera > Tortricidae > Grapholita > Grapholita molesta. Next base: position 4,345,660 of record CP053127.2, read on the forward strand.
AGGATTAGCCATTTTTTGAGGCATTCAGTGTGATTCTTGCATATCAAGGGCTGTAATTAGTATAGTCGACTATTTATTTAAAAACAAATAAAAATATAATAACTTAAATAGTACAGTTTATACGTTTTAAATATTGCACGATATATAATGTTTTGTTTTATATTATTGGCCCCATTTTAGATCTCGAAAACGCAGGTTATTGGGTTTTTTGGAAAACGCTGAGCGGATATTTTTTAAATCACACAATTATTATAAAAAATTGCCGTGCGATGCCGGCTGACTAGAATAGCACCACCCCATCCTCCCGCGGGTGTCGTAAGACAAAGCCTGCCCGCCTGCCAAGCGTGGCGACTATGGCATCTACCCCCAAGATAATACAAGTCATATTTATGGGAGGACTATGTCCATTGTCCAGCAGTGGACTGCATACGGCTGAAATGTAATTATAAAAAATTGGTACTATTCCGTTAGTTTTAACACAGAAAAATGCTCCTCTCAGTCACGCTCTTCTTAAACAGTACCTCAGACGGGTTATTAATACGGATTATTAGGAACCCTCTACGAGAATAATACCTATCAGCTTCGGAGCTCAATAACCGTTAGATAGCAAAGTCTACAGTACGTGACTTTCCGAGGACACCGGGCGACGTCGAGCGCATTTTTCACGGGAATAGACTTTTCTCGAAGAGAAATCGCAAATTACTGCAACTATCGCCTGGCCTTCGACACCCTGCCTTATTCTCGAAACAATATATTCTATCCATGTGTCGTATAATATATTGTACCTATACATGTAAGATTACAGCATTGGACTCCCCCATGGGAGTTCCCCCATCGCTCCCGGTAGTAGACGGCGCATATAGGATAGGATAGTGTATCATGTTTACGTTTTCGTAGTTATTAGTATTAAATGAGAAGCACTAGAGTGACTTAATTTATTTAAAATGTGTGTGGTATACTCAGTAGTAGACTGACTACTACTGACTACTGACTCCGAGATTGGGGCTTTAAATGTAAGGATCGATTTTGTTTATAAAACGACTACTTTTAGTCTATAGGTTTCACACTATTTTACTGTTTTGTCTATTCCTATATTTTTAATCTTATTTTTGTACTTTTATCTTTTTAGTTGTCATTTAATTTTTGCTGAACACGGTCGGCTTTTAGTTTTCAGTTTTTTCTCTATTGTAGCTATCGAATTCCTCACAGTTAGGTACACTTACACACACACTTCAGCCGTAAATCGTCCACTGCTGGACATATGCCTCCCCCAAATATGACTTGTATCAACTTGAGGGGTAGTTGCCATAGTCGCCATGCTTGGCAAGCGGGTTGGAGACGGCAGTAGCTGTAGATTGGGTTGCGACGGACGCTGCTGTCCGTCCGCCCGTTTTTTTCCCTTTGTCGCCACCCGCGGGAGGAGATGGGGTGCTGCTATTCTAGTCACCCGGCTCCACACGGCACACACAGTTCCTCACAGTTATGTTGTAATATTTATATACGTACTCGTGAAACTAGTATGTTTACTTATACGTAAGTGAACTACCGAATGAACTGACTAAGCTTAGAGTGAAAACTAGGCCTTATTAGTATGGGTCATATTGGCTTAATAGTTATTTGTGCAACAAGAGAGGAAAGTTGTTTTTTCTTGCGAGTGTTAATTTTGAGTCCCGAGTAAGCGAAAGATTCTATAATTGAATCACGAGCGTAGCGAGTGATTCTAGTGTTAGAATCTTGAGCGTAGCGAGGCACTCAAAAACACGAGATGTAAAATAACTTTACTCTAGTGTGACACATACAACTTTTCACCTCAGTAGTGAGAACATATTAAAGGTTAAATAAGTTGCCAAAAATGTCATTTTTAGTACAAGCTTTTATTGCCGACTGTACTTTTTTCACAATCGTCATCTACTCTTCGAAAGGATTCTAATGAGCCTAAAACACCACGGGTTTATCTTGTGTATTTTAGGAGTTGCTTTTGTAACCTTCTGGCTCCATCATCAGATCAGATCAGTGGTACCATAATATTGCATTGTAACCGAACTTACATAGGAGTGCTAAATTTCAGCTCAATCGGTTTAAGATGTCTGCTTCAAATTAGAGTTACATTGCAAGTTTCCACCCGGATAAATATACAAATACATACATCAAGTTAAATGAAATCTTATAAAAAAAATAACATCAAGTTAACCACATTCATTTCAGTGAACTGCACTGGCTTCATTACTTAATGTTTTGTTTAAATGTTTTTCATTTTAAAATATATTATGTACTTACATTTGAAAATCATAATATTTTATTAATTTGTGAGTTTCCGAACGTGTTAGTGGTGTTTAGGGGGTCCATTATGTCCTATTATAATATATAGATACATATAAATACTTAAATACATAGAAAACACCCATGACTCAGGAACACTAATAAATGGCCTGACTGGGATTCAAACCCAGGACCACCGTCTACATAGCCACGGTCATTACCTACTAGATCAGACCGGTCGTCAATTAAAAAGCTACTTTGTCTCACTCCCTGGAGTGAGGAAAGTAGTCATGTTCGAGCTGCTGAGGTGAAAAATATTTTTCTTCTCCAACATACACGTGCTCATTGGTTTAAAACGGGATCCTGCAACCTTCAAATCTAGAGTTTTAATCTGAATTTGCATTACGGATATGACAAACGGTGTTCCTATAAGAAATAACGAGGGTGAAATGCTTGAGCTTGCTGGAAGTACAAATCTTCTGGAAAAGGGATAAAGTAGTTACATGAGTATTTACAAACCACCTATTGATCAAAACAAGTAGCCCGCCATAACTGCCTCAAAATACTGGTTGAAAATAAATTCAAACTGGCTCATATTCCAAATTCAAAATATAGCCATAACTCTGACGCTGAATTAGTAAGCCTACATATGCATAGGTTTATTCTGAAAATGCTTAATTCAAATAACGTGTTTACGCAATTGTCTAAATTGAATTGTTTGCAAATTTGTCGAAATTTCCCGAAATCAAACACAGCCAATAAAACGGTTTAATTCCAGGCCGATTCATTCACATATTGGAATCTGATTGTCAATTGTATGAGTGCACAGTAATGCGAGTGCGTAAAGTGGACTCGCAAAGAGAAATTCCTCGCTGTCCACATTAGCAGCGGTTTCCGCTGAGTCAAATAAATGTGGGCAATTTGCGAGAGCGTTTATCACGCAAAGAAAAGTTCTGGCGACGTCTGAAACCGCAGTAATTCCGCGCCGAAATTCGAGGGTTAATCACGTGTGCTATACATCAACGGTTAATGATACGGGCAAGTTTATGGCATTCACAACTCGAGGGCTTAGCAAGCGTTAGTTTTTAAAAATGACAGAATATTACATCTTTATAAGCTCAGGTTCCTTATGATACCGAGATTATGTCAGTGTCAGTGTCAGTCAACGAGTGTCTGACTATAAATATTTGTCAGATTCTATAACGATATAGATTTCTGGGCAGTATGTTGTTTCTAAAGGATTTTGAATTTTATAGCCTTATTTGTTGTTTTGTTTACTTCACTATAGTTTTCAATGAACCTACCGTTCCGTACCGCATGGATAAATACTCGTAAGTACACTAAGTACCTATAAGCGGTTGCGCGTTGATACAACCCGATTCCCGCCGGCTCAAACTCAAACGTTTATTCAGTGCGTAGGCCACAAGGGCACTTTTACACGTCGAGTATATAAAAAGTAAAATAAAAACTACACTGATTCTAACCCTATGCCTCTAACCCAAAAATCATTTTGACTTTTATTACGGGCAAGAAACTCGGCGGGCCATATTTTTTCAAAAAAATATCACAAAAAAATTTTTTAACAGGTACAATTATGCATTTTTCTAGCTTAACTAACGATCCCACATTTTTCCTCGGGCTCATTAAGATAAGGCAAAGCCATATTGGCACTTGTACCAGCACAAGCCTATGTATCTATAAACACAAACACCTTTCAAGAGAAAATCATGTTTTATGCGGTGCGATTAGGTTGTTGATGCACGCTCGCTCCATTGTCTAGGAAGTGTTCAATTTTTCCTGTTGGAAAATCAATTTCTTCCGACAGTGTGTTAGTCGGCAGCTCGCGTTTTCTCATCTGTGAATAAAGTCACGTATTTATTATGTTGGCTGAACGGTTTTCAAGCGTTTAATATGCTCATAAAGTTGGTGATTACGATTTTAGAAAGCCCTGGGAATTTAAGTACTTTCGTAACCTAATCTGGCATTTAAATAAAATTCATATAAAGCAACGTTGCATCGTTACGCGATTATAAAATGATTGATTGTGCCATTACTGGATTGTCCTTAGGGAATTTCTAAATCAGAGTCGACTTTTGAAATGTGCGCACAGAATATAAAATATGCCTGTGCCTGCTTACCAAAATAAAAAATGAGAGATTCTTTTTTTATACGCGTAACTAAATTTCAGTGAATCATGATTATTTGCCGATATCGCAGCAATAAATCACAGAGACTTGATGGCATTTGAAAGGAAGGACAATTATTGAAAATTATTCATGCGCGACTGTGGTCAATCGAGCTCAGTCATGAGGGTTAGATAGATTATATAGAGCGAACTGATATAACTTTATAAACGAAAGAAGCTGATGGAAAAAGCTTCGCCGGCAGAAACTAATCGAACGCAATTAATCTCGGCCAATCCCAGCTAATGGTACTCGTAATGAGAGGAAAATTTAATCACATGGATCTAGAGCATGAAGAGATTAACGAATTTATAGTTTAGGCCCGAATATTATATTAGATCAAAGGCCCAAAATTAAATTCATACCCTCAGTGATATCGGGTGACAGGCATGAATACAAAATTGAATTGCGTTGTGAGATCCTCTCAGCTAATCCTAAAAACAATGAATAATATTAAGTTGGGTATATTTGTCATCTAGTCTTTGTTCGTAATATCGACAAAAATATATCATGCACGGTATCATAAACATCAAAAGAAGCGTGAAGGCGGCTTATTGATTTCACGGTCAATATTTCATTGACTTTTCTGCTATTGAGAATGTCCAGGAAATAAGACTAAAAGCGAGTGATAAATAAAGATCCTGTAAGCCATGTAATACCTAGTGCCCTTGGTAATATTTCGTGACAGGCTAAATGTCCCTTGATCCTTACGGTTGTAATTTCACGTCTGGGAAGTTCGCTTTCTCTCTTTGTTTGTAATGTAAATTTTCCTCGTTCGGCCAAAAACTTTTTCGAGCCCTTTGTCCCGATCCCATGTCGGATAACAGGAGATTTAATATAGACGCCTGTAAATTCCGCACCACTTATACTGTGTCGAACTCGAACTCGGTATTTCACGCGAGATTAGCTGATTATACGGAGAATACGCTTCTTATGGAGGGTCGATCTTTTGTGTTCGTATAAATGAAACAGTACCAATATCTCAAAGGCATTAAATCGATTAGATGTGCTTAATAAAACAATTTTCAGAAAAAATTGCCATTTTGCCACTAGGTTTTTACAAACACGGAAATATGTTACATCAATTTCTATTTTGTACAATGCTATTACATATCCTGGACAGTTATGGGGCGATATATACAACTTTGAATGCAACTGATGAATTTACCCAGTTTAAAGAAAAATACAATAAAGAATACAACGATTCAACGGCAGAAAACAATCATTATTTGGCGTTTGTAAATAACTTGAATGCTGCAATAGCACTAAATGCTACATCGCCAGATAGCAAGATTATCTATGTGATGAATAAATATGCAGATTTAGACCCGGCTGAAGTTGAAGACCGCTACGGCTTTCATTTAAAGACTTGTAAGTAGTTAGAAGATAGGATTTAATTTTCGAAAACCCGACTGTTTTTACCGGTCTTGTCAGGCAAAATTTTTGATGATTTTGGTTCATTCACGTGTCAGTCTTTAATACAAGTAAGTAAACTAAACCATGTCGTCTAAGCAGAAGCTATTAATTATCAACTGTTTGAGACATAATCAGCATGGCGATGATAGTTTGTCACGGTATGGGGCCACAGGTTTAGTAAATTTAACCTGGCTTTTGATGATTCGGACGTGGCAACCCTTAGAACCGAGTAAGTTAGAGCAATCTTACTCTTGGATGTTTTTAACTTACTAATGGTGAGTATTTCATGCAAATGTTGAATTGACTTTTCACCTAATTTTATCAATTTAGTTTTATCAATTCTGTTTACTTTTTTATTTTCAGATGATGCAGTCAAAGAAGGTGATCATCAAGATTTATTGAGAAGTGATCATGGAATTGAAATTAATGACAATAATTTATACAATTTAAGGAATTCAGATGAACTTTTTGAAAATTACATTAAAAACGAAAACCGAAACTTGACGGGGAAACGTGAAAGTTTTTTGCATTTCTACAAGTAAGTGGCAGTATCAAAGTAAAATCAACGGTCAATGATCGTGGCCAGATATTGTATACAATTTATGCTTTTTACAGGTTTGTAAAAACCTTGGCAGAAAAGAATAGAGCTATCTACGCAGGTACTGACACTTCTGAGTTGGGCCACCAAGCTGACATATTAAGGGAAAGTAATGAATTTTTCTATTAAGAAAACATTCCTAATACTAACTTTTACGACTGTCGTCATTAAATAAATCGGTTGTTGTGTATTGTGTTTTATCTGGATTTGTCACAAGAAAAGTAGGTATATATATAATTTATATTGACAAAAAAATACTGCGAAGAATTATTAATTATAATGTTGAACATAGCGAAAGGATCAAGCATGGAAATTTCTTTGCTGTCATCTTTAACGGCCGTGCCTTCTCGATACGAAGCTGCAGATCCCAGTTGGAATTCTGGCAGGGGCATTTACTTAAATATGTGCTTATCACAGGCAATAGACGTTATCATGTTTTTGATTTATATGTAGGTATCTTTAGGCTATGAATATTAAAGTACTAAAGTACTCAGGATTCAACTTAAATGTACCTATATACATTTTCATCTTATCATCAATCTTACGCATGACACGAAGCAATTTGAAAAATAACTAGCAACAATTGCATACATAAAACATAATAAGTATATCATTTTTACTATACGGTACTTGGCTATATGGAGCCAATTAAGTACCCTCGAATCACCCTAGAGAATATCGTCGTCTATATAATCAACCGCTAAGTCTACTCAAGCTCGATTGTCCAATAATAATTATTTAGGTACCTATTATTTTATTTATTTTATTGTAATTTGAAAAAGATTATATGTAGTTATCATCCTAGTTTCCGCCTTACAATATCAAGTTTGTTTGGTTTTGTTCTCAAACCGCATGTTGTACATAAGCGACGCTAAACGAAACAGCATTTGCGCGGTAGAAGTCGGGCTCAACGAATGCTTCCCAGGAGAAATCCGTGTTCCTATAGTACAGGAGTCGAGATTGCATGTTACTTCATTGACAATGAATTGTGCCAAATGTATAATCATCTCACTAGCTCGAAAAGAACTGTTTTGTTCTTTAAAAACAGATAGCAAAGTTGCATATTATTCACAAGAGTGCAAAGTAATTTCGTACAAATTATTTATTACTAATCAAATGTTTTTTTTTATTCTAATATTATCTGGTCGGTTTTATAGTTTTTTTTTTCCTCGCGGTAGTGAGGTGAAAAATTATGTTTCACTCGGTAGCAAAACCTCTCCCTGTCCCTCTCGTGCTTTGAGACCCTCCCAATGCTCAAGGTTCCACTCTTTTAACCACTCGCTATGCTCGTAGTTCAATTTTGAAATCTTTCGCTAGCTCGGGTCTCAATATTAGCACGAGAAGGTAATCACTAACTTTACCCCCTTGTATAACAAATAACTATAAACTGGCAAGTAGATAATTAAGCAAATTATATTATTCTTAAACTGTCCGTCTTTCCCGTACACGGAACAATCCATGTTGTCCGGACATCTAGATGGCGTATACGGAGCCAGATCGAGCCGACACCCAGAGATTTCGACAATTTAATGAGATGTAATTAGTTAATAATAAGTTTAAGAAAATAATGTACCCCACTAAGCTCAAAAACTTATTATTAACTACATTGTAAATAGATTGACCTTTCCTTACTCTAACAAAACTATAAACACTTCAGAAAAACGGTTCTAAATATATATGTAGATAAAAATATGACAGAGGTAGGTACATCCGAATTCAAGCTATACCGAAGTTACCGAACATTCAATTATTACATTGCTATATGCGTGAACGACCTTCGTAGAAGCGACTAGAAGCTGAGACAATAACTCGTCGCTTTTCGCTAACAGAACCTAATCGCTATAAGCTTTAGTTTTCATCTCTAGGTTATAATGGTTACACGGCAGCCACTTTCGGAAAAAATACGATTAGTGTAGGTATATTGCCAAATCTTAAAATTCAGTCGCCGAGCGCCCTCACGGGGACAATTTTTGAGCAACCAGAACAACGAGACTCGTGACGTTTTGAACTCTTGTCAGAAACGAAGAAATGTTATTTTAAGAATCATGAATGTTAGAAATTATAATCGTGGGAGGAAGGAACTTTTGGGTGGAGTTATTTTCGTTCTCAAAGTTTCGGAATTCAAGTGCAGTCTACAGAGCCATTGTTAAAAGCCGGGACAAACGCTAGCAAGATATTCATAGCGCGTCTTATCTCACAGCAAATATCCTTAGGGTTTTGCCCACAAACTGTGAGGTTGCGGTCTTGATGATGGTAAAGACGCTTTTAAAATTGCTTGCCCCGGTAAACAATTTCCAGACAACCCAAAATCACGAAGGTGCTGGGACAATGTTTACTGTGATATTACCTAAAATACCCTTGTAGGTAAACAACTCTACAGGTCCAAACCGTGCGAGGCTATTGGGAAGTTGGTTACTAGCTACTATCTTGCCAAAAAAGTGCAGCAGCAGTGCAAGAGGTCTGATGGGGTGTATTTGGTTCCTTGGTGCCTGGAAAGTATACTAGAGTGGGATACTACCTATATAGATACACTAGCGCCGCGCCGTCCCATCTCCAACGAACTGTAAAAGCAAGCGTGACGTGGCGTAATAATATCACCAGTGGCGGAAACCGCCGAAATTTTTATACCTAACATATGTAAAATCCTAGGTAAAGAGTACCATTTTCACCGATGGTGTCTCAGCGCGCGCAAACTTTATGCAGAAATTGCGAAGTGTCTGGTCGACGTAACCGATGACCGCAGTGCTGGCGGCTTCCTCGCATAAAATATGAGCATTGCGATACGAGGAAACACCGCCAGCATCGTTGGTAAAATGACTCAAGTGATTTTTTTTTATTTAATGTAGTAAGTAGGTAAGTCGTTATGATAATATTGTAATACTTGTATATTTATTTGAAAATGAAGTATTCACATTGGTATGTAACGTTAATATATTGTGTCCCAGAGTCAGATCACGTACGTAAACTGATGTTCAGCTCCCAGGCTAGGTGACGGAATAGCGCTTAGTATAAACCATTCAATCTGGCTTTCCTTTGAACAAAATCGGGGCCATCTTGCTGCACTTAAGCCAAATGGTATTCAGGCGGGGCTGAGGATAGCGTGCTGGAATCATTGTTCAAATTCAAAAGATTTGTTTAACCTTTTCCACATCAAAGACGTATGCATTGGCATCGCAGGTTCAAATATGTTCCTCGACCACAGAGCTGTACTACAGTTATATTTATTTATAGCTTGGTTTATAATGTAAAATGTTCAGTAGAGCTGTGATTCTTTTTTTAACCCGTATACCTCCTCGACGCCCGCAAGGCGTAACGGTTAAAATCTAGGCATTAAACGTATTTTAACTGCAATCTACCTATCCATACTTATCCATACCATACTAATATTATAAATGCGAAAGTAACTCTCTCTGTCTGTCTTTTACCTCTTCACGCTTAAACCGTTTAACCAAATGGGATGCTAAAGCTAAAAGCTAGTATTAAATAAACACACGAGAGCACTGCAACCATTAAATAGGTTCTGTATGGTTCTATAGCTTCTTTAATTATCAATGTTTTCACACTATAAGATCCAAAATAGGATGTCGGTATTGTCGAATGCTACAAGATAGTCGCTGGCAAGTTCCCGATGGCATCAAATTAATAGATTAAAGATGTATACTCGTATCAAACATATTGTAGTATTCATTATAGTAGATACTCTTACGTAGTAGGGAAATATAAATAAACTTATTTAAGTATAAAAACGTAATCAATAAAAACTAACATAGCATTAAACCTAATGAAAAAATGATGTATTTTAAAAGTAAAAATAAGTAAGGTAACCTATAATGGACAAGGACCTATTATGAACGTTCACTCTTATTATAAAGAAACAAGGTCCATACAAAAATGTTACGTCAATCATCATCATCATCTTTGACTCAAGAAAGAAGTGTCCATCACTGGCACCAGTCAACTTGTTCCTTATATAGATTTGACACCTATGTGTATATCTAGTTAATTTCTTACGATCCGTTATATCGTGTCGTACATACATATGCCTTATCACGAATATTATATTCCTACTACGAATATTACACTGCTACTGCTACTACATACTTTTTTTATGACATAGACGGCAAACGAGCAGACGGATTGCCTGGCGGTAAGCAATTACCGTCGCCCATGGGCACCCGCAACACCAGACTATATAAAGATTATACCATTAAAGATTTGATAATTATACTCGTATATAATATAAGAACAGAAAATATTCCATAAATTTAACTTACCGTATCCTGTCCTACTTGCAATATGGGGTCGGACAATGTACAACTACAGTCCCTCGAGGTCGAATACTAGTTGGTTCACTACACGAAACTTTCAATGTAGGTTAATAGTTGCTTGTTTCTCCATGTCAAACTATTTAATCCCGAGGGATCTTGAGCAAACTGAATTGCGCAGTAATTTATCCGTTTGTAAAAGCAAAGAAAATGATCAAGTGAAAAATACGCTTGGTATCTCTAAACACAAAAATAAAAAACAAAAAAGTAAGTCGAATGTTTCGGTAACGAGGAGCATAATTATGAGCCGTTCGCGATGTCCAACCGACGCCAACCAACACAAGAACAAAGTTGTAGTGTAGGGACGCCCGGCCGGACTCTCAGGCGGGCTGTCGATCGCTTGTTGAAGTCATTCAGCCCAAACACAAGTGAACGGCTCATGATTACGGTACGAAATAAGAACAATATTCGACTTACAAAACGTTAGTTAGTCGGTTATATACAATTAATAGAACTTGTGACCTAGATTAGATTATCAAATAACTTCAATTAAGGCGATTATACTTTATTTTCAATTAATATACAAGGAGTACAATTTTATAATAACTACTTACTACATTAAACCTTAAAAAAGGCCCCTGAGGCATTGCACCAAGCATGCTGGCGGTATTTCCTTGTTGTATCGGAATGCTGATTAGGTACGTTGAGCGTGGAAGTCGTCGTGCGTGTTTCCTAAAAATGAAACAACTTTTAATACTAGGTATTACACCGGTTATATTTTCAAGGGACCTTGTAACTGATATTAAAGAAAGTCCTAATAGTTTTAATAGAAAGGGATCTCCACTAATATTGATATACGAGACGTTCCAGCGACGCTACCGCGAAAAACGACATTCGTTAATTTCGGACGATTGTCTCTGCCACTCTCATGACGCCTTAATTGGAGTACAAAAGAAAGATGCTCGAAATATATGAACTTGGTGTTTGCGGTGCCAGGCCTGGAGAAGACGCTGTACTTACCAATGTCAAACACATCTTACACATCAATATCTCCCAAATAGTCCTTGATCTATAGAAAAATACGTATAGATACGTTTTTTCATTACTATCTATATTGAATGAGTTTATCTTAAATACTAGTTCGATGAAGTCTTTAACATCTTCACAACGACTTTAGGACCAAATTGAACGACTATCTCAAGTAGGTATCTAACTCAAAGAAACTCACGAAACTGAATTCGCAAGTAACCTCGTCGATTGACACTCCATTTCCTTTTATCTTCGAAACTTTAAGTGGCTTCTTAAAACATCCCCGCTTATCCCCACTTAACCGGACTACGGTTCTACTATTTACATTTACGGGGGAATAGGGGCCGAGTGGAATGGGCACATTGCCGGCCAGAATCCGCAATGAGGCGAACAATGCTTCATCCGGATATTGCCTGTCAACGGGGCACGCGAGGTTCGATACTAGCTCGCTTGGACTGAATTGCTCGTAAGGCTGACCACGAGAACTCTTTTATCATCTTGTCGTGTTCGTTCACGGAATAGGATCAAAATTCAAAACATTTTGTCTGTAGGTCTCAATGGTGCTACATATTTAAGTATATTTTAAAGTTATATGAAGCTTTTATAGAATAACATTTAAATAAATAGATTGTGAGTCAAATTAACACTTAAGATTTATGATATAAACTCGACCCTGCCTGACCGATCCTAGGTTCAAATCCCAGTAAGAGCGTTTATTTGTGTAATGAGCGCAAATATTTGTTCCTAAGCCATGAGTATCTTCTACGTATTTAAGTGTTTGTATTTATTTATTTATTATATACATGTTGTTGTCTGAGTACCCATAACACAAGCCTTCTTGAGCTTAACTACCGTGAAGCTCAGTAAATTTTTGTTTATTTATAAACTCACGTGTTAATTACTAGACGAAATGTTTCGTTTCGGGTTAGGTCTGATATATGTATTTGCAAGTCGAGTCAGGACACACTGATGTACATAATCAGGGCAATTGAAATCGCGCAGCGTCCTAACTCTAATCGGCCCTAATGGCTTAGGCTTGCCGCCAGCATAGAAGCCTGTAATCCCGAGTCTCGGGCATTATATTCCATGTTGTCATAGTGGAGTAGATACAGTTAGTTCGGTGTGCTTATCGGTAGTCGGGTTCGGTAATCGTAAACCGCAGACCACAGCAGCGGGATTAGGAATGGAGCGCCGTCCTGACTCGGCTTGAAAACGTGTAGCAAAAACTTCATCACCATCATCATCAGCCTATCGCAGTCCACTGCTGGACATAGGCGTCCCCAATTTCACGCCATCGAGTTCGATCTTCGGCTGTTCGCATCCAGCTCCTGCCAGCCATCTTGCGCAAGTCCGCACTCCACCTTGCCTGAGTGTGCACTGTGCCTTGACTCAGTTTAGCAAATCTTACAGAGCCCTGAGTGTAAGTTTTTAATGTAACTTTACGTCACGAACGCGTTTGCGTTTCCCATTAACATTATCACTTACGCGTTCGTAAACGTTTTTTTACGTCTAAAGAAACTCTAAAGCCTCTGCACGTGTATCATCTAGTCTAATATAATACCTACCTACTAGCTACTTATAAGATAATCACTTAAATGTGTACTCGTACTACTTTTAACCTCCAGTCGTCACAAAACTGAGTCAAACACGGCATAAGTTTCATACTAGTTGTTCGTCACTGGGTCCTTTTTTACTACGGTCACAGATATATTATATTATATAATTATACCTAGATAGAAAACACGTTATTAACACAGACCAATGGTTTCTAAATGCACGAATTAAATCCTCTTTTTGCCTTTAACTGTAAACCTACTTACAGTTAAAATGGAGACGGTTTTTAAAACGAGAATACAATTTTGAAAATGAAAATAAAACGCCATCACAGCAATTTTTCTAAGCCAACGAGACTCATAAACAACAACTTATCATAGCGCGTTGTTAGTGCTCAGCCCGCATTTCCACTCTAATGCTGAATGGAACTGCACTAGGGCACTATTAGACTGAATGCCGAGCTAGCGTGCAATAACGTGCGTGTAATTAACAGATGCGGTGCCTCACCCCTTGTGCCGTGTAAGCGAAACTGGGTTCTTGATTGAAGTCATATAGGGTGATTACTGACATTAGTAGGTGCATACCTAGCTAATAATTGGTTTAATAATAGGTTAGTAAGCTTACATATAGCAGTTACATACAGTGAGTATTTTTCATACGGGCGTATATTGTAGTGGCGGTTAGTATTGGACCTCGGGAACCTATTCAAATTCAGTTTGTTAAAAAATTAATTTATTTTTTTCATACATGATAATTCAGCACGCAATGTATTGCATCCATAATACTTAAAGTACCGATGCGTCATGTCATGTCAGTATTACTTGTTATGTCAAAATAAGTTGGACTGCGTACATTTGCTGCCCGGTCAGACTAAAAAAAATGGGTAACACTATTTTATAACACTATTTAACAAAACTATTAACATAATACGAGTCGTATTACTGGATACTATATGTGGACAACGTATACGCCCGTATGAAAAATACACACTGTATAACTAAGGTTTTAGCAGAAGCAACCTAAATTAATGAAACTCATTTGTACGGATACAAATGGGATCTTAATAGTTCAGTTTATTTTGAATAGTCTGTTACATCGCCAGAATATTGCCATTGAGTCATTGGCAATACGGAAAAATAAGAAAATTTCAAAACGTCCTGAAAAAAGATTTGATTTCGATAATTTTCAACCCTACCATTGACTCAGAAAATTCAAGGTGATGGCACTTAACGTACTGTCACCGACTTTAATCGTTGAGCCACTGTTCATGCTACTTTCTTTTGTTTAATACTTACTCTATGTAATGCCCAATGTAAAATGAACCCTAAAAGGCTCAACAATTAAAGTCCCTAACCGTACCTACCCACATCTACTTTGTTTTTATAAAAAAGGAAGTCCAAGTTTACATATTTGATATACAGTCGAATCCATTTAGTACGTCTACCGTTTTTTACAACGTAACTAGGTACAGGCATTTGTTTGGTTTTCATATTAAGCCACTATGAAACTACATACCTACATTTACGAATCCGCTACGACTGACCGCTTTTAACAACTGATTTTACACAAAGTAGCTAGGCTACGACAACAGAGCCCTGAGTGTAAGTTTTAACGTAATATTATTACTTTACCATCGCGTTAGTGTTTCCCATATAAATAACATTATCACTTATGCGCTTGAGACGTTTTTTTACGTCAAAAGTAACTTACACCAGCCTCAGTATCAGCATCAGGAAAAATCGTATGTAAGAGTTATTTAAACTGAATTACATAATTATTGTACGAAATAACTTAATTGTTTTGTTCTCTTTTACATTATTTACGTAGTTACATATAATTAAAATTGCCAGTAGGTACGGTTACTAGGACGTGCGACGAGTACGACGTAATATTACCGGTCCCTTGGGAGTCGTTTTAACCGGATTCTAGTATAGTTATATCCCTATATTTTACCTAAATCTTACAATATTATTAGGTAACTGTATTAATGTAATTAATTAAATGGAATTATATGTTGGTTGCCAGTTATTATTTATTATCGTCACGTAGGTAAATACTCAAACCCAATTCCTATAGTTTCATTGATTGACTAACATCAATTGAATCAACAAGATTGTGTTATATATGTATTTAGTTATATGACGCATTGGTTTAACTGTTATGTCATATTAACTTATTTGAATAAATAAATGAAATCATAGTAAACCTCGCTCGTGTTCAGTATTTGTAGTAGGAATAATCCAGACTTTTATTGTATAACTAAATTATAAGACTCGTGTACGGGAAATGTAATATGAAACTAGCACGATGAAGCTTCTAACAATATATTTATATTTTATGAACTGCTAGTAAGATGTCAAATACGTAAGCAAAGCAATACCCGCGAAGTATCCAGGCCAATCCTGGGGGACTAGGTCGTCCCGGACGCGTGAAGAATTCACAATGAGCGGTCGGAATATATCATCCATCCTCTGATAGTGTCATGTGCGCTTATACCATGTTGTCTTAATGCTGGCGGCTATACGGGAGGCAATAAAATGATAGGGTATGAAGATTTATGATGATTAGGTAACTAGGAAAAAAGCTATCTAAAGATAGAATTATTTTTTGTGATTGGTTCTGATTTGACTCGCCACTTCTTAACACGTTCAGCCCCGATGACACAACGTCTGTGATCGTATTAAACCTTCTCCAATGCAAATGACACAGCGTATGTGAGCAATAATTATCGAAGTCCTATGGTAGTTGTCACTCGTATTTATGTCTAAACAGATCTTTGTCCTATGCAGGTATCACGTAAGTGTGTCAAATTTTACCGACCTATGCTGGCGACACACATGTTACTGTCATAGGAGTAAGGAATTGAGTTATGCTTATGGCATAGAAAAAAAACGTATAATGCCAGTGACATGCTCTGAGTGATCGATATAATTCGTACCGGTTAAAATGTTTTAGTACACCTATAATATAATTATAATATGATAGTAGGGTTCAATAATTAAGAATACAGCGGGCCCGCTGTGAGTTGAGTTAGTATAGTATGTATATAAGCACTTTATTGTACAAAAACAGGTTAAAACAGTAAACAATTAGAAAAAAAAAGAATATAGTACAAAGGCGAAAGGCGAAAGGCGTATAGCAAAGTTGACTAAGGTTGATTAAGCTAATAATAAATACATTTTTTTTTATTATGTTGCTATTGTTTTGTAAAGTTATAGATGCATTTTTATATTTTACTTAAACCTAACTTGAGATGAAATAAATAAACAGAATAATTCGGCTCACAAGATGTTTATAACGCCGTTCCTTAAATAACCGTTACGCCCTTAATTTATTGTTTTAATATTTTTGGACCCACTGTTCAAAAAATAGAGGGAACGACAAACATTTTTGGACTGGACATTCTACGCATCTGTTTGTGGTTTAATGACAAATGTAAATAATATAAGCTTCTGCCCGCGACTTTGTCGATGACAAATTAATATTACTTCAAATAACCTATTTTCAATGTGGTAAATTTACACTATATAGCTTAAGCTACATTATACGAGTATATCATATATCGTGCTTATTTATAATGAGGCGATTTTTTTACTTCTTTCTACCATATATCTACCTACTCATGACGAAATTATACCAATTCCTAAAAGCTAACGTTTCAGTAGCCAAATCGCAAAGCGAATCTCCTTGAACTGCATATGAAAACTTAATTCCATTTACGGATGTCTTGCCCCAGACATCTTTACATATTTAAATGTTAGTACTAGTAGTGCGACAGTTGCGATTAATCAAATGTCGGGTAAAAGACACTGTATACTCTGATAGTTTTGATAACTTGATATGACACGAAGGAAATGAGTCGGCATGCGTTTCAACTCCGCTATGCAATATGCAATGTATTAAAAAGTTAAAAACATAATTTGTCGTCCTGTACAGTCGCCATCAGATATATTGGAGCTGTCACAACTGTCTGCACATGGACTTGTATCGCGTTGATAATAGAGGCGTTGTTCACATTTTTGTGACTACCTCACGGCTCCGATACCATTTGCTTCGACCCGTACCACGAGTTGGCAAAGTTTATTCGCTAGCGTCAGCGTTAAATGTTCGTATGGAGAAATTGTACAAAGCTTTAAAAATCTAAGTAAAAAGCGTGACGTAACTCAACCGTGGTGGAGACACAGTACCTGGGTCATACAGATCAATTAGGTTCGCGTCTTTCTTGTGAAGAAATATCGGAGTTGTGGAGGTGGTCAAAAATATCCGAGCAACGCCTCTATTGTCAAGGCGGTAAAGTGCATGTTCCTATATTTATGACCACCTCCACAGCTCCGAAATATCTGATGGCGACTGTACTATTGCCATGTGGTACTATTGTCCTCATGCTAACCTTCCTGGAAAAAATAGTTGAATTTAGTATCGTTTACGTCACTTTCTAATTGATACAATCAAAAAAGACGGGAAGCCTTGTCTTAAGGGCAAGAAGGTGAAAATAAATCAAATCGATGTATCAAATATAATATTTAAATGTATTATCACATAATGATCTTAAGGCACTACATTGTTTAGAGCAATCACAAAAATGGTCCCCAGCCTATGTACATTTGGCACAGATTAACAACACTGGTAGCCTCGACTATGAGATGTTCCACTTGCCCTTCCGGGGAGAGCGACAGAGACAGCTGCATGTTTTTTGTTTTTACCTGAAAACAATAGACACATAAGATACGAATAGGATACGATAACATTGATATGTGACAGTTTGTTAATATTTTTATCTACGTACATATCATAAGTGCACTAAAATGCATTACCAACCATTAGAAATGAATAGAGATGTAATGTTAACATTACCTACTGAAATCAGTAGGTTATGAGTTTAAATTTGGAACAGCTCAGTCAAATTCAAGTGGGGTTTATATTCTAGTATCTATAGATATTAAAACAGTCATTGATACGAAACGCCAATTCGTTATGTTTTTTTAATATAAATCGAACGAGATTTGAACTCGAGTGACAATAGAATAGGGAGTTCATTCGCTTGTCTATGGTTTAAAAAATATTTGACTGAGATACGAAATACGCAACGCCGCCATTCCAAGCTGTCATTTGTTTTGTTCGTTGACTTTTTAATGTTTCAAGTAACACTAGTAATAATGCGGGTCATTTCCCTACGGGTCCTGAACCCCATCTTAAAACACTTATGAATGTGTGTAGATGGAGTAGTGTATGCAACAACATAATTAGGCATTACAACAATCGTGTGATATTATTATGATCCCACACTCTTGTTGTAATGCCCTTCATTATGCACAGATACATAAACTACTATTATACAAGTTATTAAACAGATTCGTATAACATGCAAAAGTGAACTGTGCTAGAATGTCCTAAGGTTTACATTTATTTGTAAGTGATGTAATAAGGCATGGTGTGTGTAAAACGTTAAATATTTCTAAACAAATTGGACATTACATTTGTGTAAGCTTGTCCCGAAATATTTATTTATTATTATTTATTACGCGAACTTATCAATATAAGCGACGATAGTTTGACCTAGTGAGTACCCTGCCTGTGACGCCGATGATCCTGGGTTCAAATCCTATTAAGGGCATTTATTTGTGTGATGAGCAGATAGGTGTTTCTGAGTCATGGGTGTTTTGAGGTTAGCTGGAAGAGATCCCTTACGGGGATAATAATCGCCTTTCTACCTACATTTTTGTATTTTTTATGTTACTTGTTTTTATTGCAAAATAAAATGCCATAATAGCACTGCTACCTTTCAGTGTTGTGTTCCTGATGGTGAGTAAGGTTCCCAGAGCTCCAATAACTGTTAGGGTAGGCAAGGCGCATCTCAATCCTCTGGCGTTGCAGGCGTCCATAGGCTACACGGTAACTGCTTACCGTCTGGCGGGTCGTATGCTTGTTTGCCACCATATTTGTATTAAAAAAATGTGATTTCTACTACTATTACTTACAAGTCCATTGAGCCGCTGCCGGATATGTATAAGATGCTGCATCGCCTGCTCATTGGTCCGCTCCCCGCAGTCCATGGGTCGCGCGCGGCCCCACGACACGAGCGGGTCGTACACGAAGGGCCCGATCACGGACATGAGGGCCGCGGTCTGCGCGCGGAGCGCCTTCATCACCGCCTCGCAACTCTTTCTGTAACAAATCATCATCATCTCAGCCGAATCACGTCCACTGAAATAGGCTTCCCTGAATCAGAGCCTTGAGCACAGTCGCAGAGTTGCTAGTTTGTCTGTTTTTCACAGGATACATTTTGGAGTGTGCACGGGAATTGCACGATTTAATTCCGCCATCACCGGACGTCCAGGCAAGGGGAGCGGTTTCATCCTTACGTTGTGAATATTCCATTCATTCGCACGAAGCGGTTCGCTTCTACCTCCTCCTAATGAGGACAGCTAGGGATTGGAATTCGCTCCCTTCGTTTGTATTCCCGGAAACATATAATTTAGGTATTTTCAAGGCAAGAGTGAATAGGCTGTTACTGAACCAGCGTGCTACACCCTCGACCTCGTCGACACTTACCGTCAGGTGCGATTGAGGTCAAACGCTGGTCAGTTTTGTTTAAAAAGAATCGCCTCCAGCGGCTTATGTTGTATGAGGTAACCGAATCATTTTATCAGCTGCTACCTGGGGCCTATTTCTCGAACACTTGTAACTTGTGATACAAGCGGAAGTCTCTTTCTAACAACAGATGTCAAGTGACTTTCGCTTATATTACAAGTTACAAGTGTTGGAGACATAGGCCCCTGGCCATATTTATACACTAAAATATCCAACCTGTCTGCAAGGCACTTCGTTATAAAGTTTTTTTTTTTAATGCAAGACTGGCCAGCCTTAGCCCTCTGTCACACCTGATGGTAAATGTGCATCAGGTCGAGGGCACGCTGATTTAGTAACAGCCTATTCACTCTTGCCTTGAAAAGACCTATAATATCTTTAAATACATACGAAAGGAGCCAATTCCATTCATTAAGTGTCCGCATTAGGAAGGTAGAAGCGAATCCAGTTATAATTATAACCAATAAAAAAAAATATCTCAGAACCGAACGCTCATCAGACAGACGTCAAGGTTGCAGGAAAAAAAATTACCTCACTAGCTCGGAAAGAACTGTTTTATCCTTTAACAGATAGCAAAATTGCACTTTGTTCACAAGAGTGCACATTTTTATTATTATTACTAATCGAGTGTTTTTGACATTTTAGTTGGATGTTCTTTTATATAATGCTTTTGAATTATAAATGGTGGATGTCAATAGTTTTGATTATATTTTTCAAGTTTTAGTTTTTTTTTTCCTTACGGTAGTAACAAAAACCATTACATTCTGCGTCGAAAGCCAAACTGATACTATATAATTGACTTTTTAGGGGGCGTAGATGAAAGGGTACGTCAGGGCGCACTGGCCTCGGAGCGCGCAACCACAGATTAACCTAATTAGACCCTTCCTCGGTCTCAAACAGACTAGAAAACAAAATACGACATACGTAAGGTAGCTTGCAGCGGAAGGTTATAAAAAACTCAAGACAGAATTCAATGCCATGCCAGAGAGAGCTGCTAGCAGTGGACGAGGCTGTTGGTGACGATTTTCAACCGATTAGTTTATTTAGCGAATGGCTCGACAGGCGTGTCATCAATATAATTATTAATTAACGTGTGGCGTGTCGAAAGAAGAATCATTTTAAGGCACGTCATGAAATAATTCTTCGCCGCTACAGCATGTTAATCAGCGGATCAAATAGTAAACTAATAGTGGTGGCAGTTTATTCTTTATTTATTTTTTTGCTAACCGGAGCCATCAAGCTGGCCGCATAGTTTTCCACCTTTGTGGTATAAAAAAAAACTTGTTTGTCTTTTCTTTATGAACATAAGAAGACATATTGAACTGTATGAAATAAAACAACTAAAACGGTTTATGTCGCGTATACAAAACTTAAATTATATTCCGATGTTTTGAACTAAATTTTATAGGTTTACACATCCGTCCATCCGTCCAATAAAAGTACCTAATAACTGCACTTTTATTCGCATCACTGCATCGTCTCTAAAAATAAGCCCCCGCTTATTACTCGCACCATCTAGTATGAAGTGATCTGCTCTCGCAACTTTTCTGAACGGAAACAACAAAGTGATTGATGAATTACTAAACAAATGGGTGTTCGGAACATGTGTATATTGAATCGGATATGGAGCGCCAAGTTATTGAACACGAGATAGAAGGATAAATCATGTATTTTTCATCGATTTCACAAGGGTTGTTTATACGATTCTACCCAGCTACGGGCCGCAAGTACAGTCTATAGATATTTTGAAGCCACTTTCCAATAATTGTAACTTGAGCGTAAGACTTGGGGGCTGATTTTTGAGCACTCGACGCTCGAATCGTGACATTTTAAACTCTCTCAAACAGAAGAAATGGTAGTTAAGAAGCGAATGACATAAATTAATAATCGTGGATATCGAAACTATACATTTTGTGCAAAAATAATGGTAAGAAACTTTCGTGTGTGTGTTCGTTCTCAAAGTTTTGTGAATTCGAGTGCACGACTCTCAAAAATCGACCCCCTGAGTTTCAAGGCGAATATTCTGCATCTCAAGATGACAGTGTGTTTTGCCAGTAATGACATTGTAGAGAATTCGATAGCTAGAAGAGTATTTAAAATGGGCTGAAAACTAATAGTCGACCGTAAAGCTAAAAATATAATGACAACTAATAGAATATGTACAAAAACAGGATTCAAAAATAAAGACAGACAAAACAGTAAAACAGTATAAAACCTATAAGCTAAACCTCGACAGACATATGGCACTGAAACGTGGTATATTACTATGGGCCTAAGCCTCAAAGTCAGCCAAAGGGCAATGGCAGGCTATTCTGGGAGTGTCTCTGCGCCATCGCATCAGAAATTATGACACTCGCAGCAGAACCGATATAGCCCTTCGGATCACTAAACTTAACACGTTCGCTTCGTCAGTAGGTCTATCGACGCCTTTTTTTTGTTGACGCAGAGGAAATGCTTTACGCATCCCCCAAGCCCAGAGGAGGGGCCTTACAGGAGGTATGTGGGACTCTCTCCTCTTCAGCCCCTTCTGCTAGCCAGAAGGGGGAGAGGAGCCTACCCACTAAAACCTCTGCGGCGTTTTCCGTCTCTGCCGTTAAGGTGGCCGTGATGGGGTCGTTAACATTTCTACCACTACGCCCCCCAAGTCTATCGACTCCTACACAATGGTCAACTGCGATGTTAACTAACTGACGAAGCGCAGAACCGATGGCCACTTTTACAACAATGGGTAACTTTGAAGTAGTTTAAAAGTTGAGTCCTTATCTGTTAGTGTTATAGTGTGCGACAGTGTCGTAGGTATAGTGGTCTTAATAGAGTGCCAGTGTGCTCTCGCTCTGACAAGTGTCAGCGCCTTCGTCGTTCTATCCACGTACGGTTAACGTAGTCTTACCTCCTACTAATTAACTACGATTTTTAAGCCGGGACAATTTACTTACGGTCATGCTTCAAACCGAAATGTGTCCCGGCGTACCGGGACGTATGGCAACCTTAGACTAGGTCCATGTGTGTATTGTCCCAAAAAATTGTATTAAAATAAAATTTTGTATTCAAAATTGCATATTTGTAATTTAAAACTAAAAATAGCCAATGATACTTATATTTTTTACACGTGGCGACTGATTTGGGTGGACTATGATGCGATTCGCAGGCATTTTTTTTATGACAGGCGGCAAACGAGCAGACGGATTGCCTGGTGGTAAGCAATTACATCAGGGAGTCACAAGCGCGTTGCCGGCCTTTAACGGGGGTTGGAGCTCTGGGAACCTTACTCACCATCAGGAACACAACACTACATACCTGAAAGGTAGCAGTGCTATTATGGCTGTGGTCTTTTGTAAGGAGGTACTTCCCCAGTTGGGCTGCTCCAGATTCAAGCGTGATGGTCATCGCTGTGCCCTACCTCTCATTGTTGCACGTAGTTTAAGAACATACCCGGGTCACAAATATAATACTTCAAAAGACTGAAATCAGGCGTATAGTATTTTATTTACCTGAACATCCCCTCGTGCTTGAGCGGCCCCATAGCGGCCTCCATGTTGTGCGTCAGCCTGAAGGGCACTCGCTCGGGCCACTCGAACGACTCGCCCTTGTTGAACAAACAGTTGAAGTCCACGTGGACCGAGTCTCCGTTGGTCGAGTCGAATGAGATGTTCTCGCCGTGTCTATCGCCGAGGCCTTAACAACAGAGGAAAGGAAGAAGTGTATTTACAGTCAACCAATTTGATTTATGGGCCACTTCATTCTTTGTCACAGTGAAAATCTATATGAAAGACGCAAAATATTTCTTATTAACGTCACTATGACAAGGTTCTAAGTGGCCTAGAAATCAAATTGGTTGACTGTACATTCTCATGAATAGTCACTATTTTGAAAACCTCGTAACATGTTATGAAAATCAAAAGAAAAATGTCAAGGCCCGTCATTTTGAAATCATAACCCTCTTCCGCACAACGGAGACTACCTTGTGATGCTACTATATTTAAGTATATTAACACTTTTTTTATTATATAACCTGAATTCAATCGCATTATCCGTTGATCGCAAAAGTGAAAAAAAAATTGTAATTACTTTAATCACGGCAGTGATTTTTTCACTTTACCACACTTAGCATAATTGATTAAATTATGATATAAAAAATGTTAAAAATTATATTACTAAAGTATTGACTAAATGGGGTATTTATTTGAGAATTTAAG
This sequence comes from Grapholita molesta, assembly GCA_022674325.2. NCBI lineage: Eukaryota > Metazoa > Arthropoda > Insecta > Lepidoptera > Tortricidae > Grapholita > Grapholita molesta. Next base: position 4,369,748 of record CP053127.2, read on the forward strand.
AGGGCTATGGATTAAAAAACAGAAATAGGCATTTTTTTATGCATTTGTGACGCGAATACCTATACAATAATTTTATATGGGCCGTCACAAAATGAAGCCATACCTTTTATGGGAACCTAACCTATGGATAGTTTTATTTATATCGAAAACTACTCATGATTCTGACGGGTATAAATAAACAGTACAAACTAGAAAATATCGTAATGCTTACCTAATATATATCCAACCATGGACATCACTGCTGTCGTCCTTATATAAGCTGATCTCGCCTGATACCTAAAATATTAAAGTATACTTTGACTAAACAGTAAATACCCCCATAACATTCAACAGATGTTCCTGTTGCGATTAACCTTTTGAACGCCAGACGACAAAGAAATATGTCGCCATGACGCCACGCTATGACATTTTGTTGAGCGAAATTTAACTTTACGGAATCTCCCGTAGTTACCTATTGCAACAACAAAGCAGACGTCCGAAACCGTCGTTAGACGACTTTAAGATGACACAGCTGTCATTGGCTGTGAAAAGGTTAAGAAGAAGAAAGCCTATATTCAGCAGTGATCAAAGCAGATACTGTATTGAATTCAAGAGAAGATAAAAATAATATAATATGCAGCTTGCTCTTATGTATGGTCTTGCGGACCACGAAGTGCCGTACTACAAGTACACACCTGCGCAAGTTATCGAAAATGTAAATAGAAATAGAAAATAAGATGTAAAAATTAATGTAATAATTTCGATTTTTATTTTCGATTTTTATACGATTTTTATTAATTTCGAAGATATTTTTTTTCTTACCAGCCGTAAGGATCTGAGAACACCCTTCGGAACCACTCTTGGAAGACGGGCGGGTGACGCGGCAATAATTTATCTTCATACATGCGTCTCTTTTTCTCGAACGGGTCGTTTTTCGCGCACATCATCTCTTTTAACTCCCTGTTGCTGGTATGAATACCTTCGAAAAAAGTTTAAAAATGTATATAGGTAAAGTAAAAAAAATATATATAATTGCAGTCTCCTCCGGACGTCCAGACGAGGGGAGCGATTTCTTCCTTACGTTGTGAATATTCCATTCATTCGCACGAAGCGATTCGCGTTCTACCTTCCTAATGCGGACTGCTAAGGAATGGAATTCGTTCCCTTCGTCTGCATTCCCGGTAAGATATAATTTGGGTCTTTTCAAGGCAAGAGTGAATAGGCTGTTACTGAACCAGCGTGCTACACCCTCGACCTCGTCATCACTTACCATCGGAGGTCAAACGCTGGTCAGTCTTTTAAAAAATAAAATAAAAATAGTCTTAAGGCAGTCATGGCGCAATTTCATTAGTCGAGAACTCGTTCGGTATACAGCATGATAACAAACAATCAATATTACTAGCAGATATTCCCCGCATGCTTTAATGAAAACGTATCCCTGAAGACGAGCCGTGTGGCATGCGTTCCAGAAATCTCTCGTACCCCCAACTCGTGACTTCTTCATACCCATTAATATGTGATAAAGTCACTCATTTAATACAATCATTGATTGGCAGTTTGCACTTCGGGTGCCGTCGTATTTGGATCTAGACCCGAGTTTTCCCGATGGAATAGTTTAGTACATCTGTACGTACCTTTTTGCTTATAAATGTGTAGCAAAATCGGCCTTAGTCCAACTAGGTTAGGCACCCACTCTATGACGCCGCATTCCTCATTCAATGGAAGAACTGAGTACGTCCTAATGTACAGTCGGCGGCGGCGCGTCTCTGGTGCATCCTGAAACAATATCGTAATGTAAAACACTTCGAAGTCCATGGCCGTTCTGGTAGAATAGTCCTAGAGTGACTATGCGTAAGAAAGCGCAATGTCGAACGTTCACAAACTATTTTGGCCAAGACGATCACAACGTACCCTAAATCGTCCAAATCGGTTTAGCCGTTCTCGAGTTATAAGCGGTTGAACAAACTCCACTTTATTTTATATATATATAGAATATAGAATATAGATATAGATATATAGATAAAAGATAGATTTATTCAGCATACCTGTAGGAATCTGTTGACGACGACATTAAATTCCATCAAACGATAATCTTTTCTGAGATCATCACGCGGCTTCAGCATAATAATGTAGGCCTTTCCGTCGGAACCTAAAAATATTGAAAGGTTATACCGGGTGTGGCCTATAATAGGAGCAATACATTTAAGCGTAGGCTATATTCCTCAAACGTAACAACTTTAGTTCTACAATTTTCATAAATTAATTTATCTTCAGTTATTAACTTCTTCATACAAATTAAATAGTATTTAAAACATTTAATCACATGAAAGAAACACAATTACAATACTATTATAAAGAAAGGATAAACTAAAATTACAAATAAAAAATATCCCCCAAATCGCTGCCAATGGGCAAAGTGCCCAGAAGGTTGGCCGCATTGCCTCGTTGGATGGCAATACTTATTCGTTGAGCAAAATATAGGCCAGCCTTCTGGTCACCTGTAGTTTCAATCAACAGGGATGCCAAAGCCTTGTACATCCTACGCGCGATAGTATTTTCAAAGTACGTTAATATCAGTCTAATTGGCATCGCCTGTCATATTACAATCGCAGTACAGTCGGTTAAAAATACAAGATTTTTTTACAAGTAGCTAAACAAATATTGTTCACTTTGAGGAGTGGAGTGTATGGTTTAATTTATTGTTCATATTACAGTTCACACCCGGTATACGAAAGTTTGTTCTAGTAATATTCATGCCGCGATTCGCTATGCTTGTAGCCGACCGGCTTGTAAACGAAAGTTACTACAAATAGTGAAACGACTATTCGGATTCTTGACATTAAATGTGTTCAAACATCGACAATAAAAATCATAACATTTTGCAAACGCAAATCAAACGTGATATTTATCTCTTTCCGTCTTATTGAAATTTAAGTCGGTTACAAGGGACAACACGCATGGCCTAAACCAGAAACTAACTAAACCGCCTAACATTTAAATCATCAATTGTATGTACTGCCAGATTATTTCAATGACACAGTTCAGGTAAGAAAGCATATCAAAGTATGTCTATTTTTGTGAAGTTTATACATATTATTTTTACTTTTGTATTATAGTATTTTTAGTTATATCTTGTAATAAACTGTTTGATGTTTTCTTTAGGGACTAGGCATAATTATGTACTTTAAGATTTGATGTATCACTGTTTTGATAAAATAAGTCTCGCCGTAGTTTCTTGCCGGTCTGTTTTCAGTCAGAAGTGTAGGGTTAGAACCGGTGTAGATTTTTCTTTGACGTTCATAAGTGCATGTAATGTGCCTAAATTGAAAAATAAAGAAAATCTTTTTTTTTACAATTAGCAATAACAATGAGCGCTGGTGACCTAGTGGTAAGAGCGTGCGACTTGCAGTCCGGAGGTTGCAGGTTCGAACCTCGGCTTCTACCAATGAGTTTTTCGGAACTTATGTACAAAATATCATTTGATATTTACCAGTCGCTTTTCGGTGAAGGAAAACATCGTGAGGAAACCGGAATAATCCCAATAAGGCCTAGTTTACCCTCTGGGTTGGAAGGTCAGATGGCAGTCGCTTTCGTAAAACTAGTGCCTACGCCAAATCCTGGGATTAGTTGCCAAGCGGACCCCAGGCTCCCATCTGGGCAGCTGGTCGCCCGTATACCAATAGCGAGGGCCAGGTACCCGGATACCCACACACACTCAACACCCCATTCACACTCAACAAACAAAACCACAACACTGCACAAAAACGGGGGAGGTTTTCGTCCGTAGGTGACTGGGCACCATTCCCAGTTGAGTCGGGCATGCGGTCAGATACGGGCCTGGCCGTATACAATGAGTATTTCCTCCCTCGTCGCAAAAAAAAACCAAGGCAAGAAGACAACGCGAGGAAGATGATGATGAGCTTTTTTTAACAATTCCTGTAAACTATACCTTTCAACGTGACTTTTCTCGGTTTCTGCAGCGACGGTAGTATGGTGATGTTCTCCTCTATGCCCGCGAGGTACACGGGCGGAGTCGCGGGGATGTTGAAGTCGATCCGCTCCTGGCGCGCGGCCTTCGACGGCAGCACGATCTTGCAGAACTCTTGGAAAGGCATCATTATGTGGCTGAAGTTCTCGCTGGCGAGCAGGCGCGGCAGGGTGCGGACCAGGGCTGATACTGTCGTTGTCTAATAAAAAAAAAATTGACGTCAATTAACAAAAAGGATGCATAGTCATTTTTTTTATGGCTAAGGTTATGACAGTCGGTTCAAATGCTACCCACAGTTGTAAAAGATATCCCTTTACTTCAACTATGTCCATTATAACGATAGATTTGACGACCGGTCTGGCCTAGTGGGTAGTGACACTGCCTATGAAGCTGATGGTCCTGGGTTCGATTCCCAGTCGGGGCATTTGTGTGATGAGCACAGATATTTGTTCCTGAGTCATGGGTGTTTTCTATATATTTAAGTATTTATATCTATCTATCTATTATATACATCGTCGTCTAGTTCCTACAACACAAGCCTTACTGAGCTTACCGTAGGACTAGGTCGATTTGTGTAAGATTGTATTTAAATATTTATTTATAGCCATTGTTTTCCGACATGACCAAGAGCGGTATAACAAACTGATGGTCAGTTAAGTTTGTTACTGATTGTAAATCTGTCTAAAACAGAATCTTTCGTATTCATTAGTCATAGTTGATCATTAAAAGTGTAGAATATTATAGTTGTATACTAGTCTGAAGTAAATAACGCTCAACACACTTAGCCCTAGGGAACCATTATCCTCATAATGCCCAGTGTAAAGTGCTACTCCACGCTCATTCCTATGTAGTCTATATACGTAACTGTTAGTATTAAAACACACAATATACTTGAAGGTCAAATCTAACAGTTTTTATTACGCCTATCGTTACATGGCGATCCTGCCAGCGGCCGGCTTTGTTTTGCATAGGCGGCGCGCAGCGCCAGGCAGAGTAAGGACCTACTAATGACTTAGGTGAAATTTGGTAACAAGCTTAGGTTAGAGACTTATCTGTAACTATAAAACATAGAAACATAAGTACTATATCGGGAATCAATCCTGGTCGTTTAATACTACTATTAAGATACCTTGGGTCACTTTTAAAAGACTAAAAAAAATTGTGGTAACTATAAATCCTTCACATAAGGCATACGGCACCAACCAAGCGTTAGGACAGATTAATGCAGAATATATGATCAACCCACAAATAAATTAAGACGGTTTGTTTATATTTGTTTTTTTTAAACAAGATTGACCAGCGTTTGACCTCAGTCGCATCTGATAGTAAGTGTTGACGAGGTTGAGGGTGTAGGACGCTGGTTCAGCAACAGCTATTTACTCTACGAGTGGGCGATTTCAATCTTTAGCAGTCCGCATTAGGAAGGTAGAAGCAGATCGCTTCGTGCGTTTGTATTGTATTATATACTAGTACTAACCGATCCACTGCCCACAATCGGCTTGTTACACAGCTCAATCAGCTTCTCAGCCAACTGGGTGAAGTCGTTCACCAGTTTCAGCATGTGCGGCTCCTTGAGCCGAGGGTCCGCGAACACGTCTCCGCAGCGCTTGATGCGCTGGGGGTACGCGGACTTGATCACCGACATCATCATCCAGAGGGTGTGTTGGGGGTACGCCATTATCAGCTTCACGATTATGGCTTTCAGTTGAAGGTATACCTGAAAAAAAAATACGACGGTGGCAAACAAGCATACGGCCCGCCTGATGGTAAGCAGTTACCGCAGCCTATGGAAGCCTGCAATTTCAGAGGATTCAAATGCGCGTTGCCTACCCTAAAAGTTGTTGGACCTCTGGGAACCTTAACATCAGGAACACACCACTACATGCCTGAAAGATAGCAGTGCTATTATGGCTGTCGTCTTCTGTAAGGAGTAATTGGAAAGCCCAGTTGGGCTTCTCCAGACTCAAGCGTGATGGTAGTTCGCTGTGCCCATTGTTGGACGTAGTGTAAGGACATACACGGGTCCAAAAACATATTTAATGTTGACTGTTTGTGTGTGCTAAAAGACAACTACCGAGATTTAGTAGTTTTTTCCCCTATCCTTTTTTCATTAGTCGGCTAGAGGCGACTTTCAAGATTTAGCAATTGGCGTTTTTATTTCGCTAGCCCTATCGCTTCGTATGTGCCTTAAAGGGTTGCTTGTGTAACATGCCAGCCACTCTCTGCCATGTTAAATTAATTTAATAATACATAATTCTATTTACATTTTATTTTAAATCGGTATATATTACTTAAGATTAAAAGTGGATACACTTAAAAACACTTCTTTTGAAATTTAATCTTTATCTCAATTACTAGAAAAAGAGCTTGGAGTTTTATTTTAAACCAAATTATTTTATTAATTGATATTTAGAAAAACAGTAAAATATTATAGTATTTTGAACCTTATGTCAACCGGTATAAAACAATCGTCATTAGGCAACGTTCTTATTGAGTTCTAACTGTAAATTTGTCGCATCAAGTTCAAGTGTAAACTTTGCCACGTCTGTTAAAATCTAACCTATAGGCCATAATTTAGCAAATGCCAACTTACTTTTGCAATCCGGAAACCAAATATAATATAATAATTCAAACAAAACTGACCTGTAATTCTATAGAGCTAGGATAGAAATAGCAAAGCGTTAATACGTGGTTGGTTACAAAAAAATAGTTTGTTTATGAAAGAGACTGAAGTACCGCGTTCGCAGACCATATATTACTATAGACTACTCAGGCGTAGATGTCAAGTGTGTCCGTGCGGTTAGAGATGCATTGTTTTTCTGAATACATGTGCGTAGTTGATTGTTTGCTGTGTCTAGTTTAGTTATGGTCTGTGATTCTAATGAGAGAAATGTGAGACGTCGTAGCAAAACATTAGTTGACTAGGTTTTTAAACGAATTAAATTAGATCTTATTTTGCTTAAGTCTAAAGGTGCAATTTGTACTAAAGAATATAGGTGGGAAAATATTTTGGACGTATTGGAAGACGGGGCGCGGGGGTCCGGACCATACCGAGGTTATATAAGGGCTTGCTCTTGACTTATCTGGACTACTACTACTGGCTTCTTGGATGGACCTTTGGATCATTCAGGATTTTTGTGACTGTCGGACGGTTCTCTAGTGTTCGTAATTTTTGGGTCTAGGATACCTATGTTGTGACCTAGCTTGGACTTTGCTGGTATTCCTAGATACTGGTTGAAGTCTGGTCTGGGAAATAACGTAGTGTTTTGTTGTGGGGTTTTATTTCCATTCAATTAGTGCAATTCATTTAATTCGTGTAATAATTAGTGGTTTTAAATAGTTTAAACGTTTGTTGTTTTGGAGCTTGAGCAGCGTTAGTGTTTAAATATACTGATGTGGTTCTGGCTATAAAACAATAAACTATTAAGGAGTGTAAAGATTTAGTTTAACTTACAGTGTTTGTTATTAGTTTAGTGTATTCTGTCTTAGGTTATTTTAGTGTTATTTAAATACTAGAATAATTTATGATGGAGTGTTCATTTATATTTAAAGTCAATTTATAGTTTTGATTAGTTTATGTAATGTTTTGTGGGTTAACTGAGAGAACTCGTCTGATCCAGCTAGAGTCGAGCTGGTTTCTTGGGAATGACAGATCGGGTCACTAGCTGTGTTAACGATAGATCTGGCAATCCTAGGAAGTGTCTTAAGTTTTGTGTTAGTTACCGGTTGGATCGCCGGCAGTTGTCTGCATTTATTAAGACAGACGTCTGATCCCTAGATGCTGGAGGATTTGGGTTGTCACTTAGATTTCCTAAATTTGCCAGTGTTCTAGACCTTTTATCTATATATTTATATATTCACTTTTATTCGTCAGTTAGTCTCACTTGCTGTCCCAATCCCCAGTGTGAGTGAGCTAACAGCACACGGGAAACTAGGTTGTAGGTCTAATCGGAGTGTTCCCATCCGTGTTAGTCTAGACTTAGTTTAAAGACCTTTCATTGCACACCGAAAGGTTACGCGAGTAAATTAAATGTGAGACCCGGGTCTCTAGCTTGCTGTATCGGTAGAATAGTTGGTTAGTGTAGCTGCTAGGCTTTGTTTCATTTTATTGATTTAGGTTTTTATAGGATAATTAGGGTTTACTTAATTTTGACGAAGCCATTTAAAGTTCTCTGTTTGTATGGATGTTTTCTTCATAAACGGTTCCTGTTACTTAAAGTTAATTAAAATATCTGAGATTAGGGATACCTAGATCACTTATAACATTATATTTATTTATTTATGACAAACTTTACTTGATGACAAATTGACGTTATTTTATTTTGATCCTTTGCTATTTTACTGGTAGTTAAAATATTGTGGGAATAAGAAAAATCTAAAACTCACAATATTATGTTATTAATTTAGAATCATTTTCATTTTAATATTTTAAACAAAAGATCCTGCTTCTCTCTTAGCAGTCAGTATTTTGATTTCATTCTGTTATCTACGGATCTGTAATTTCTTCTTCGACCTTAAAAAGACAAGGTTGATTATCATTTCACTATTTAAATAATTATCAGTGAATATTTTATCATGGCTTGATCGAGGCAAAAGCAAGATCGTGGTTCATTTTGGTACCAGAGGATCCAAATGACTACAACTAAGTCTGGATGAAATTATCTCATTGAATAATACAATTTAAATACCAATCTTCAAAGTTACAGTGAAACTAGAGAACCAGAGTGGATCTAATACTGCTGTTAATTACTACCAGTATTTTGTTATGTTAACGGTCCCTTTGTTTTCCTCTCACTTTTGACAAAATGTCATTATAACATCAATATATTTACAAAGCATGTAAATAAATGCAGGCATGGGGCGGAAGCTTGACCCGCAACTGGACTGATGGCTACGGGTGTCGCGGAGGAGGGGCGACATCTTTACCCCATAACAATAATATTTTAAAATTATACAATTTACTCTATTATTTTAATTATTCTTTTTTACATTATTATAATTTTAATATCATCTTATAACCAATTCACTTGACATACTCATAACTTTTATTGAACACTTACATTATTGACATTTATTGACATCTGATTATTTCTTGGTGTTTAACGTTAAATAGGGTAATTCGATACAAAACTCCATTCTACATGCGAAAAGGGTCTCGGTTACTATCAGCAGTTACAACGTGGTTTCTACATTCACACTAGCGATCATTTGGCCAATTTACTGATCCAATTCAAGATATTAACTTGTTATTTATTTATTTCATTAACTTCAGTTTTATATACTGGGTGTCCTTATGTTATCGACAAAGCCGAAGTGTACATATGCGTTAGGATATTTAAACCCAATATACGCGGTATCATAGCAATTGAGGTAGCAGTTACCAAGAAATTAACAAATTTCGATTTTCTACTTTGGAACAACCTGTATGTGTCAGTAGCTCCTTGCCCTCATAGAACCATCATAGAACAGTATCAAAACATAATTCAACCTTCTTGATTAACTTTTTTATTTATGACACTAATAAGATTCTGACTCGTGACAAACATTGACAAATGTCATCATTGCCAAACAATTATTCGAAATAAATAAATTACTTCTTTATTATTTGTTAAAAATGGCACGCCGTTATACTGCTGAAGACTATTTAAATATGATAATAATTAACGGTGAGTGTCACCAAAATGCTAACCTCGCGTTACGAACTTACAGAGAAAGGTACGGAGCAAATAGACCATGCCCCGTTAACTCTCGTGTTATTACAAACGCCATGGATAGGATTAGAAACAATCGGCGAGTGGACCCAAGATTTGACCATGAGGGCATAATTGCTCGCCAATTACGGGTTAGACAAGAAGATCAAATCCTGGACCATTTTCGACGTGTTCCAACATCGAGCGTACGGCGGCGTGCAGAGCGTCTGTATAACGTTCACCGAAATGCGGTACATTCGGTGTTGAAACGGGAAAAATGGCACCCTTTTAAGCTGTGTAAGGTGCAAGCACTCCTACCCCGCGATAAACCGGTACGGTTTGCGTATTGTCGGTGGCTTCAGGACAACATCCGAGAAACTCCTGGATTTCTCAATGATGTATTTTGGACGGACGAAAGCACATTTACACGAAATGGTATGTGGAACCGTCACAATTATCACTACTGGAGTTTACAAAACCCACACGTGTGCCGTGAATCTGCTTTCCAGTACCGGTTTTCATTAAATGTTTGGGCCGGTATACACGGTGACAGCATTATCGGCCCAATATTTATTGATGGAACGCTGAATCGTGGTCGGTTTATGGAATTGTTAAATGGGCCTGTCTCTGAATACTTAGACGGCATCTGTCTAGAGAGGCTTCGCCGTGTGTGGTTTCAGCTAGATGGAGCACCGGCACATTCGGTGGTAGAGGCAAGACAGCGTCTCAACCAGATGTTTGGAAACCAATGGATTGGGCGATTTGGACCTCAAAGATGGTCACCGAGATCTCAGATCTGACTCCTTGATTTTTCTTGTGGGGTTTGATAAAGGAAGAGGTGTATGCAACCGAAGTTACCACCATCGAAGACTTGCAAAACCGAGTAGTGGTAGCATTCGATAGATTAAAAGAAACTGCCTTACGAGATGGATTATTACGCAGAGTACGCCGCAACATTGAGCGCCGATTAAATCTTTGTGTTCAACGCGACGGCGGGCATTTTGAAAATTTGAAAATTTAAACTAATAAACCTTTTGTTTCGTTATTAAAATGTTTATTATTACTTGTTTTACTACTGTGGTTTTGCTCTTCAAAATGTAGGCAGTTAGGTGCATACTCGTAAATGGTTAGGTTGATTGTACAATAAGGTCATTTGGTAAATGATGACATCATAATCCCCGGAGATATTAGACACCGATGACTTTGATGTCACCCAAGTGAGATTAAAAAATACCCCCTGGTCTGCATTGTCACGCATTTTTTTTATTTGACGTGTCACAAACTGATTCATCGCATGTCGCTCAAGATCAAGGCATGTTTGGTCTCAAGTGTGGACGCACCTTTATGTTAAATCACGTGGTGTCAACATTGTCAACACAGACAGACACATACAGACTTGGCTTTGTGAACAATGACACATCACGTCAGGATGTGACATGAATATGTCACACTAACATGTTATGTTTATAAAAGTGTCAATGGTTAAATACAGTATGTTTCTTTTTGTTGTCGATTATTAAAAATAAGTTTTATTTGAAACTTTTATTTTTTTGTCTTTTGTTTTAATTAAGAAATATTAATGTTAGATCATTACTGGTTAGTAAACCTACATGGGGCTTCAGGCTTTGTTCAATAGCTGAGGACACCCTGTATATTAATCAGATTATCGTGACATAGTTAAATTAGATTTTCTTATTAGTATTTTTAGTTTAGCTATTTAGTATTTTAACCAAGATTAGTTTAAATTATTTAGAGAGATTTAGTTAGTGAAGAGGGGGTGAGAGAGGGGGGGAGATCGTTACACTTGTCGGGTCGCATATTTTTTTATTAATTAGCATTATTTAATTTAATTTAATTTAATTATCCATCATTTGGAATACATTTTTTTTGTTCAGTAACTAGGAACTCTCTGACAAATGACTTACTTCTTTGACGGGATGACAGATTCTGGACACGATCTGCGAGAAGGCAGTCAGATACAAGTAGAGAGGCAGTCTCTCCGAGTACGTCCTTATCACCTCCGTCATCTGCGCTAGCACGGCGTGGATGCTGGTGTCTGTTGGAGTTACTTCCACATCCAACCTGAATTTAAAAAAAAATATAGGGTCATAAGCAATCGACACTACGTGCAGAACTGATAGCATGGTTCCCATGTTAACGTATATCGCGCTATGAGTCACTTTCGCATCCACATACTTGTTGGTGCGTGACAGATATTGTAACTTTTTTTTATGACATAGGCGGCAAACGAGCAGACGGATTGCCTGGTCATAAGCAATTACCGTCGCCCATGGGCACCCACAACACCAGGGGAGTCACAAGCGCGTTGCCGGCCTTTAAGAGAGGTTGGAGCTCTGGGAACCTTACTCACCATCAGGAACACTACATACCTGAAAGGTAGCAGTGCTATTATGCCTGTGGTCTTCTGTAAGGAGGAGGTACTTCCCCAGTTGGGCTGCCCCCGATTCAAGCGTGATGGTCATCGCTGTGCCCTACCTCTCATAAAAATGACAAATGATAATCTCCGTCACAACCCAACCGACTACGATCGCCAACCCGCCTGTCAAGCGTGGCGACTATGACAGCTACTCCCCAAGTTACAAGTAATATTTGACTTAGGCCCTTACTCATAGAATAGAATAGAATAGAAATTATTTATTCGTAAACACATACTATTTACACAAAACATGAAACAGACGATAATAGACATTACAGGGAGTGCCACGAAATGGCCCCATCTCAGCATATTGCTAGCATTTTGCCAGCGCTGGTCTTCCGATGAGGCCATGATGAGATCATGATGTACTAGCTGTGCCCCATGGTGCTACCCGCGGTTTATTAGGGAAAAAACGTAGCCTATGTGTTAATCCTGAGTGTCAGCTAACTCCAAGCCTAATTTTATTAAAATCGCTCCAGCTATTTAAACGTGAAGAACATACACACACTCACAAACTTTCGTCTTTAAACCCGCCTGACGGGCACACCGCTCGTAGGCACGTAGCCGATTACATAAGGAAACCCGTATGTAGCGAAAATGTCGCAGCGCCGCGTAGAACCCGATTTCGAAAGTGTTAATACTATACTCTGTCTGTTTAGATAGTTAAAAAAAGGTAAATAATCTTGACGTGTCTTTTTATTGAAAATGACTTTTGAAAAATAAATCATGGCAAGTGTGAAACGATTATGAACAGGGTTCGGACAAGTCATCGCAAAACAATCGCAAGACGGCTATAGAACAAGATCAATAGACTCGCATTATGTACAATATTATTTAATTATATTTTTCAATGACATTTATAACTGCAACCCAGAATTCACCATGAAGGGTGAACTATTGAGTTGATGCCATGGAATATTAACAGAAATTAGGAACATCAACAAATCGATGCAAAAAGTTTCATAACAAATTCTGGCGGAGCTGTCTTCAATTTGTGATTTTTTGACCTAATATGTTTATCAATAATATCTTTCTTTAACTGTTTAATACGAATGTCACATGCTGTACACAATATTTCCTTGACATTTTCTTGATAACACAGCTCGGGGTAGTCCTTAATCCACTTGTTAATTGTATTGATTTGCACCATATTTAAAAGATTTAGAAATAACCATAAAAATAATATTATTAAATATTAATACCAATAATTTTATTACTTTAAAGTGTCACCACAAAACTGTTTCAAGCATGCCACTTTGACAAATCCATGAAAGATATGCGACTAAAAAGGTCAAATGTTAAATTATAAATTACAATAATAATATATCAGCTTTAGATAATAACAATCTTAAGTCGCGACTCCATAATAGTCTTGTCCCATGTCCATCTCAGTTTCTGCGATGACTTGTCCGAACCCTGATTATGAATCACATAAGGTTATTTACATTATTTTGTTTTCGTGAGTAATAGTCACTGATTTATAAAAAGCGTTTTTCAATAAAAAGACACATCAAGATTACTACTTAGTTACAAACGGATAAACTCACGTGTAATTATATCGCACTAGGCGACATGTTTCGGGTAAGCTCTGGTACCCATCTTCAAACCGAGTCAGGACACACCGATCGCGATAAGGGTGTATCACTCACTGCTGTCCGCTGCCTTGCACGGCGTTCTGCACGTCGCGCCCGCTGAGAAATTGCTTGCACTTTTTGTAAAGGCGCTACACTCGCTTGCGGTGAATCATCATCGAACCCAGTAAACGAAACGCACACTGAACTGACTGTATCTACTTCACTATCAAAACCCGTACTATGCTTCAGACCCGAAATAACTGGCTTCCACGCTGGCGGTAAGACCCAGCCACTATCCCGATTAAAATTAGGACGACGCCCGATTTCAATGGCTTCGCGGATCTTGCGTGGGACAAAACATTTCTCTCGCACCAACACCTTTGTCTTGTCAAAGCGAATGAAATGTGACGTGTCTTTGTCGCAAGCATGTTCCGCCACGGCAGAATTACTCCAGTCCATTTTCTTCACGCTTCGTATGTGTTCTGACAGTCTCGTAGATACGTTCCGTCCGGTTTCACCCACGTATGCCTTACCGCAGTCGCATGGTATCACATACACCCCCGGGTTACCAAGCGGATCCTTGTCCTTAGGAGAGCGTAACAACTGCCTCACTCTGGTATGAGGCCGGAAAATGGTCCTTATACTGAACTTACGGCGCAATAGTCGACCAATAGCATCCGTCACTCCTCCAATGTAAGGCAGATACGCGGGTGCCCTCTCCGCCGTTTGACGAACACGCAAATTACTTGCATTTGCTGCCCGCTGACTCCGTTTCCAATCATACCCGTTCCTCTCTAACACCTGTCTGACATGTCGCAGCTCACTGTCTATAAATTGCGGATCCCACAGTCGCATGGCCCTGTTAATCAACGCTCGTGGAACTGACGACAGGTGTGTTGGGTGATGATGCGAGTCGGCTTGCAAGTATCGGTCTGTGTGTGTGTTTTTCCGATAAACCTTGTGGGTCAAACGTCCATCTGGTTTGCGCTGGACTAAAACATCCAAGAAAGGTAACGCACCATTGCACTCATTTTCGATGGTAAATTTGATTCTTGGATGCTGCGCATTGAGCCACTCAAGTATCGTATCCACGTCCTTGCCCGATACCACCGCAAATACATCATCTACGTAACGCCACCAATGTTTAGGCTTATTGGGGCAGCTCTCCAGTGCCTTTCGCTCAAAGTCCTCCATAAAAATGTTAGCCACCACCGGCGCTATCGGAGAACCCATCGCAACACCATCGATTTGAATATAAAATTCCCCCCGCCATACGAAATATCCACTCTTCAAGCAAAAATCGATGAGGTTCATGTACTCGGTAGGTAAATCGTTATTGGTTATAATTCCTCTTATTATCTCTATTGTATCCAATACCGGTACGTTTGTAAATAAAGACGCTACATCGAAACTCACCATCACATCCCCTTCACACAGCACAACCTCCTCCAGCAACTGCACGAAGTGTGTGGAATCTCGCACAAAACTCAGCGTTTTTCCTGTAAACGGCTGCAAGATATCCGCCAAAAAACGGGAAGCCTTGTAAGTAGGGGAATCAATTTGGCTCACGATGGGTCTCACGTAATTACACGTGAGTTTATCCGTTTGTAACTAAGTAGTAGTAACATGGCTCACAACAGTTTTAATTGTATCACATCAAGATTGTTTACCTTTTTTAACTACCTAAATTAACAGAGTATATTTAGTCTAGAACTTTCTAGAACAAAATCTATTTACCATATGGACAACATTCTAGGCATGCTCTGGTACAGATACTTGTGGCCGTACTGCAACGCTTTGCCGTAACTGTTCAAGGCGTACAGTCGCCGCGACCAGTTCGGGCCGCCGCTGCCGGACTCGCTGTTACTAACTTTCTCGTAGTACGCGCCCAAACAGACCTGAAAAATACGGATTGTCAATGTGGATAGTCTTATCCGTATACTTTATTTTTAAGGGAAGTCATATGACACTAAATACCGATGAGATAATGTAGGAAATTGGTTGGTAGACGGTCTTTGCTGATAGACGGTCTTATCAGACCCGTTTATCATTTAAATGGATGGTTTATGGTTACAAGGTATTAAAAAAAATTAACAGTTTACCAGGTTTTCGCTATAAATCGCGAAAATTATTCAATTATGTGCCTAAAACGGTTAAAACATTTGTGAATCCTTAGACAGAGAAGAAATGGAAATATTAACTGTGATATGGTGAAAAAATTGACATTTGGGCCAGTCTATGTAGGGAATTATAGTTTCCTTAGCAGACGTTTCTGCTTAAGAAATAAGAATAGATAAATCAGTGTAGCGATACAGCGGGGAAATGCTGCCACCATCCTCAGCACCTTGCTAAAGGGGCCCAATTTTAACGACGTTTTTTAAATATTTATAATTTTTTAGTTTTATTGTTTTGTTTGTTTTTATTTATAAGTTTGTTTTTATGATATAGGAGGCAAACGAGCATACGGATTGCCTGATAGTAAGCAACTACCGCCGCCCATGGACACTCGCAACACTAGAGGAGTCACAAATACGTTGCCGGCCTTTAAGATCCCTATACGCTCTTTTCTAGAAGGTTTGGATGTCATATCGGTCCGGAAATACTGCACACGACAATTTATTCCAGAGTTTTAAAATTAAGTTATTTAAAATTAGTTCTAGTTCCTGAATAATTCAGTTATTTGTGATTTTTTTTTACTTCTAATAGGAGGTCCACATACTGCTTACCCTTAGATTATGGAAACAGTGAAAAAAAAAACCATAGACTTCTGAATTTTTGAGATTTGGGACGTGAGTGGCGTCGACCGCGAGTGATGTAGTAACGTTGAAGTGATGTAGTCAAATCCTCCGACATCGAGAGGCCTGGCCACTTTTTCTTAAATATGTGACATATATTTAAATGTATACTTTACCAAGCTCTTCTCCCACTGCTTGAACACATCGACAGCTTCCTTGTAGTACCCGATGTTAACGTCAACATCCACGTTCGTAGTTTCATCGTTGTATTTGGCTATAAGCAGCTTCGCTTTTGCACATGTTTTTCTAAAACAAGTATAATTATATTATGGAACACTTGTAAAGCAAAACTGTTTCTTCATAACAAGCTACAAACATATCTAATTCTTTTTACCACCGCGAAATAAACGGTCAGCATTAATTGGTTGAAAAAAAAACAAAGTAGCCAGATAATCGCTAAATCTTTTTATTTGTAGGTACAGTCCCGGAATGAAAAGGTTGACCAGTTCTCAAACAAATTCATTTATGAGTGGCAAGCACATGTCACATTTTTGAACTAAGACGAATGTTCTTTGACTATTAAGAGTTGAACTAAAACCTTTTTATCAAGATTAGATATAAAAACGTTGTCTCAATCTTCTTTGCTTATATATTGCGATCCTCTTTTGAGCTTCCTGAAATAACTGAAGAATGAATGAGATAAAAAGTTTTCTTTTTAATTTTATCGCCTTGACAATCGAGGCGTTCATTGAACGCCTCGTTCATTGAATATGTGGTACAGTCGCCATCGGATATATCTGATGGCGACTGTACCACATATTCAATGAACTGGAATCCTTAAACATGGCGGCATACCTGTCATCCCAAAGACTTTTAATGCAATAAAATGTTAAATACTACGATGACGATGACGTCAACAGACCCTTCTTCGACCTTTAGTTAACCTTACTTTTGTTCGTTAGTTAGTTTGTCCAGCTGCGGGTATGCATCTTCCAAACCTCTCCTAAGCGTGGTGAAGGCATGTTCATGCTGCCCGCGCGCCCAGTACATCTTGGCTTTCTCTATGAACAGTTCTTCCGGTCGGTATTCCTCCGCATTCAGTATATACATGTATGACTGAAATATAAATGGTATTTTTAACTACATACATCGGCGTGAAAAGGGGTTGCCGGCCTCGTGAGAACCCTCTATTACATATACTCGGCCAGCAACCCTATACATGCTCTCGGTAGTAATGTACTATTTTTTGATCTTTATTTTTAATCTGAACGTGCCGCTGTGACTTATGTTGTATGATGATCAAAGGCTAAGATTTTCGCGGCAAAACAAGACTGCCACAATGTAGTTAATATTTTTTTATAGATGTCGATACTTATATGAAAGAACACAACTTTATGGATGAAGTGACAATATTCACTAGTAAGATTGTCCATTGTCGTAGAAACACAATAGAATACTTGTTGTGAGTACAGTAAGCAGCAGAAGTAGCTAAACAACCGAGGTATTCATAATGAGCTTGACACGATATGTATACTTTGCCGTACACGGAACAATGCTTGGCATTTGGGAGGCGTATGTGGAGCCGGATCGAGCCAACGCGCAGAGGCCCTTTCGACAATTTAATGATATGGAAGGGGTACACTAAGCGGATATTGCCCCTGTTGTCCGTGACACAGGAAGAACAAAAGCGTATCAGGATCATTTTGAACACCTCAACCGCTTAGAGACTTCTGCTCTTCCTACAATAATCTCCTAAAATACAAATTTTCAGAAAAGCGTATGTTCACCTGTTGAAAAATGCCAGCTTTCCTAGCGTGTTTAGCGCTCTGCAGCCAAAGGTCTCCGATACAAGCCTTGAAGATGCCCGCAGTCCCTGGATGTGTTGGCTCTAAGAGCTCCTACAAACATACAGGTTAGTTGGTAAAGTGAACAACGATACAACATACGAATAAGCGAATAACGCATTTTTATGTAATATGTTTAAGATATCTTTTGTTATACTGTTTTGAAAAAATAAGGCCCGCCGAGTTTCTTGCCGGTCATAAAAGTCAAAATGCTTCACGGGTCAGAGGTGTAGAGTTAGAACCGGTGTTGTATACTCAACTTGTAAAAGTGCCCTTGTGGCCTACTTACTGAATAAACGTTAGAGTTTGAGTAACTTTTTAATCGCTACAGTGGAGGTGACGAGGGCAGGACTTCATCATCATCATCTCAGTCACAAGACGTCCACTGCTGGACATAGGCCTCGCCTTTAAACCTCGACATGTACTTGTTGGAAGCGACCTGCATCCAAGGACTTATTGCTATGATATACTGATGTAGTGGATTCATTAAGGAAGCCGGTCGCCGAATTAGGGAGTGGAGCTTAGAAGCTAGCACGGGTTTGCGCCTCGCACTATAGTTGTCCATTGCTGTAACTCGCGCAGGCGCTTGATTAGACTTCTGTGAGCTTCTTGAAATAATTTTAGTATAAGTTTGATTTAAATGCATTTTAACATAAATTTGAATATTACTAAATTGAATATTATAAACGAGGGCTGAGGAATACATATACAAGGAATAGCATGAAAATGTAAGCAGTGTTATTGAAGCAGCTTCATTCCTCACTCATAGTCACTTATATTTCGTCGTTCGAGGTTTCGTCAATTTTAGCGTAGAACGACATCATCACATGCCATAGGTGAAAAACTTAGCTAAAGTACCTGGCCTATGTAGTAGTAACCTGTGTGTACACGAATGTCAGCGTTCTATATTCAAATTACGACTATTAAATCTCTGCACAACTAGATAGACACCAGTCCTTCAGAAGTTTCTCACCTATATACAGTTATACCTGTGTCTGCTGCAGAAGTATCCGCCGAAGCCGCAACAAAGGCTCCACTGTTCGGACGTCCGACTGCACGACGGAGAGACGTCGCCGCCACTCGTCCAACAACTTGTTCAACACGTCTGAGGCTTGTCTGTCGCCATCGTTGAGAGTTTTCAATCTGAAACGAAATGGTTAGGAAAATTGTGGATAAGGATGAATTGTAAAGAAAATATTATTATTTCTAGTGGTGTATAATACAAAATGTACGGGACTGGTAGGGTTTTTCACTATACAGAGTGTAATCCTTAAGTGTGGCCAAGCCATAATTCCGTAAATATAACAGATATCAGAAAAATTCCAACTGATATCGAAAGTGCGTTACCCAATGAGTAAAATTACATTAACAACTTTGTTTAAATAGATGAAGTAATATTAAAAATACTAAGCTAAAACACTCCCATACATTTAGTATGACGACTTACAGCCTCAAAGAATGACGGTTGTCGTAAGAGATAAAACTGTTTGAGATTCGTTATTTGTACGAATACATTGTAATAAAATAATAAATGTACCGAGTATGAAATAATCAATGTAACATTTATTTTTAATGAAAAATTATTTTATTTACAACAGTTGCTCGATGTGACGTCCATCTCACTGGCCCTCTTTTAACTGTTTCTAAATGAACTTTTGTTAACATTTGCGGGGTAATTAGAGCAATGGCACGGCGTACGCGATTTTTTAGCTCTTCTAGGCTGTGCACTCTAGGAATGAACGGCTTACCTACTAAATGCATGGGTTTGAAGTTAATATTTGGGATGTTTCTGCTTTTATTTAAAAAAGTTGTTAATGTAATTTTACTCATTGGGTAACGCACTTTCGATGTCAGTTGGAAGTTTTCTGATATCTGTTATATTTACAGAATTATGGCCTGGCCACACTTAACAATTACACCCTGTATATACTATATTTCAATTCTAATTTATTTATTCATTGCATTGCATACATGCTTCTTAAAATCTACCATAAATATATTACATTTTAAAAACATGTACTTAAAGCCCTGAGGGGCATTGGAACGCTAGCTGCGGACAGGGGCAGATTGACATGTTGTTTATTGGTTTTCTTGGTGTGCTCTAATAGTAATAGTTTGTTTGTGGGTCGTCGAAATATTCCTGTACGCTGTACTAGCATTTTTTTTTGTTTTCGTATCATCTTGGATAACGTCGATTATAATTTAAAAACCTGATAAGTGCAGGTCGGACTCGCCCATCAGAGGTTCCGTGTAATCTCGATGATTTATTGTCTATATATTATTTTTTATGATTTCATTGTGTTATAGATACTAAACGTCAATGTAATTAGCGATAAGATCGCCTGTTGTTTACCTTTTTTTACAGTGTCTCTGTAATGTTTTTATTTGAGGTGGACAATAAAAAATATTTCATTTATTCATATCCTTATATAATAATAGATAAATACGTATAAATAACTAAGTGTCCATAACCCCTTGGGTAGGGTATTTCTTTGTGTTCATAACAATGAACACAAAAAGTACTAGTCAAGATTCGAAACCGAAACCCTCTGTATCGTAGACTAGTTGGTAGTAACTGTTAAATAGGCTGAGGCTATAAAAATGAATAACAGAAATTCTCAGTACGCTTATACAGCTTTACGTAGCTAGGCTCGAATCTTTGGACCCAAGCGGCACAGGCCAATTGTGGAAATTGTTAGGAGTTTTTCTAGCTGTGAATTTAGCTGATGATAATGATTACACAGGTTACCTTTGTAAGACTTCCTCCACGTGTCCAGCCTCAGTGATCACGTGTAAACCCAACACGCTCTGATAGCCACTCCTCAGCGCGCTCTCTCCCTTCGCTTCGCCGTCCATTTGAGCCAGCAGCTTGGTCGTGGCGTTGTGGCAGGAAAGATGGAAGCTATCGCTGTCTCGACAGCGATACGAGAGAAGAATACGCCCCATGAGCACACCCCAGTTTTCTCGTGAACTTGGCTGCAAGAAAAATATTAAGCGGTTGTTTTTTCTATACTTAATATTATAAAAGCGAAAGTGTGTCTGTTTGTTTGTCCGTCTTTCACGGCAAAACGGAGCGACGAATTAACGTGATTTTTTTAAGTGGAGGTAGTTAAAGGGATCGAGAGTGACATAGGCTACTTTTTCCAGCGGGAAAACACCTCAATCCTACGGGAAGACTCAAAATGTTACATTTTCCTCTAACTATGCGGGCGAAGCCGCGGGCATCATCTAGTAAAATAATAATTTAGCCTGACTGATTGTATATATGCATCACCCCGGGTACTGTCCATAAATTGCGACCAGAAATCAGTGGATGAACTCAGAAACCCCGTTAGAGTAGTGGAACATAACCCGATCGCCAACCCACGCTTGGCAGGCGGGTTGGGGATCCGGTGATTTCTGGTCGCAGTTTATGAAATCGTGTCTACGATTGCAGTTTGTCCAAATGTTCCGTAGTAAATTAAATCTAGTTCATGTCTTACCAGTGGCTTGTTAACTAACTCGTCGAGTTGTTCGAAACGTCCGAGCCTCCACAGGGGCTCTGCCGCCAGCTCCGGGGCCAAGCCTTCCGCTTCGTGCTCGCTCAATAGACGATAGGCTGTGAACGGCTGGTCTAAACCGAGGTAGCAGTCTACCATGCCCTGAAAATTATAAGTTTAAGATGATAAATAAATATTGGGGGACACTCTTACAAAAATCGACTAAGTCCTACGGTAAGCTCAGTAAAGCTTGTGTTGTAGGTACTAGACGACGATGTATATAATAGAGAGATACATATAAATACTTAAATAGATAGAAAACACCCAAGACTCAGGAAAAAATATCTGTGGTCATCACACAAATAAATGCCCTGAGTGGGATTTGAACCCAGAACCAACGGCTTCATAGGCAGGGTCACTAGGCACTAGGTCAGATCTGTCATATAAAATTTCAAGTATTTTGGGTACTCCGACAACGATATTTATAATATTATTATTATTATTATTATTATTAGAGCTCTATTTATTCTACATAGTGCATTAATGATATTGCGTCTTGTGGAATTGTTTTCAATTCACTGATGTAGACCCCTTCCGGGTAAAAGCCTCCTCCAGCTTTTTCCATCTGTCTTTGTCCAATGCTATGCTTTGCCAATCTTTGCCTGCAATAGCAACAATGTCGTCCTGCCACCTAGCTGGTGGACGCCCTCTTTTCCTAGAGCCAAGGGGTCCTTTCCATTTGGTCACCTTTCCTGTCCACCTTGCGTCGGTAAGCCTTGCCACATGTCCTGCCCACCTCCATTTCATGCTCTGAGCAAAGTGTAAGGCATCTGTTACTTTTGTCCTTTTTCTAATATCTGAGCATCTTATTTTGTCTATTAGTTTAATGTTTAAGCAACTTCTTTCCATTGCTCTTTGGGTGGTCTGTATTTTATTTTTTAATGACTGGGTTAAGGTCCATGTTTGGCAGCCGTATGTGAGACAAGGCAGTAAAGTTGTATCCAATACTGTTTTCTTTAGATTTACAGGAAGTTGTGATTTCAGTATTTCTTTGTGGGCCCAAAATTGCTTCCATGTGTTGGCTATTCTTCTTTCCACTTCTTCTTTGTTTCGTTGAGGGTTGAATGATATTTGTTTCCCTAGATATATGTATCTTTGTACATATTCGAGTGTGATGTGGTTTGCTAGGATGGGTATCTGTTTGCCATTGGTCATTAGTTTTGTTTTCTCGAGATTCATCTCTAAGCCTACACTTGTGCTAGCAGTCATTAGTTCGTTTATCATTGACTCTAGTTGAAATGGGTTTTCTGACAGTAATACGATGTCATCAGCAAATCTCAGATTGTTCATATATTTTCCAGACACATATATTCCCTTGTTGGACCATGGTAGGTCGCACATTAGATTTTGGAGAACGGCTATAAATAATTTTGGAGAAAGTGGGTCACCCTGTCTTACCCCGCGTTTAATATGTATGTCTGTGCCTAATCTGTCCAGTTTGATTCTACTCATGCTATGTGTGTATATGTTTTTTAGGATATTTATGTATTTGTTATTAATTCCTTGTTTGTTCAGAGCTTCCCATATGCTGTTGTGTGAAATACAGTCAAAGGCTTTTTTGAAGTCAATAAAGACTATATATAGTGGTCTTTGGAATTCCATGTATTTTTCTATTGTCTGGTCGAGTGCATGAATGTGATCTGTCGTACTGAATCCTCTTCTGAAACCCGCTTGCTCGCAGGGCTGATGATAATCGATGACTGGTGATATTCTCTCCAATAAGCATGAGGATAGCAATTTGTAGAGACAAGGCATGATACTAATTGGGCGATAATTGCCTATATTTGTTGGGTCCCCTTTTTTGTATATAAGCACGATTTCGGATCTTTTCCAGCTTTGTGGTACATGTTCTTCTTCAACTATTTTGTTAAATAAAATGGTTAATGGGGTTATTAAAAGTGTTTTTCCGTATTTAATGTATTCATTGGCAATACCGTCAGGGCCAGGGCTCTTTTCAAATTTTAATTTGCTAATTTGTTTGAGAATCTCTTTTTCATGGAACTTTTCAATATTTGAGGATGTGTTTGGTTCTGTTGTCTCGGTTTCTTGTATGTTAGGCTGACTATATAATGTTGTGTAGAAGTCTGTTGCTATTTTTATAATATCCTTTCGAGATTGGCTTTTGTTGTTGTCGCCAGGTTGGTGCAGGCATGGAATCCACTCCTTGTCCTTTTTCAGTTCTTTGAATCCTTTCTTTGTGCTCCTCGAGGTTTCTAGGTGTCTCTTGATTGTTTCCATTCTATATGTTTCATAGCATTTTTTGATTACTTTGTTTGTTTTCTTGTATAATACTTTCAGATTCTGTTTTTCTTCATGTGTAAGTGATGGTTTATTCTGTAAGGTACTTCTTTCTTTGATTAGTTGTAGCGCCTCCTTCGATAAAATACTTCTTTTGGACTTGTTGTTTATGTTTTTTATACTGTTCTTTATGGAATTTTCGATCTGTTGGCTATATTCTTCTACAGTGCAATATTCATGTGACTTTAGCAGATGTGGTAAGTGTTTTGACAAATTTTGATAAAAGGTGTCTTGTTGTTCTATTGATTTTAATTTTGTTGGGGTGCTCATGAAGTGGCGCCTAGTTCTTCTATTTGTCTTCAAGGTTAGAGTTGCTCTGATTAGTCTATGGTCGGTGGCAAAATAGAATGACTTCAATATTTCGAAATTTGAGAAAAGCTGCGGGATTGTTGTCATTATGTAATCAATTTCGTTTCTTATGTTCTTATTTGGTGACACCCAGGTCCATCGGTTCTTATCTTTCATCTTGAACATGGAATTGAGTATTCTCATGTTGTGTGCATATGCAAATTGGATAAGCATTTCACCTCTTTTGCTTCTTGTTCCGATGCCATATTTCCCCAGTACTTTGTCCTCGTAATTTTTTGGTTTTCCGATTTGCGCATTGAAGTCACCCATTGTGATTATGTTTTTTGTTGAGGTCTGCACCAGCACTGTTTCTAAGTCTTTGTAAAACAATTCTATTTCTTCATGCGGAGCGTTTTCTGTTGGGGCATATGCTTGTATGATTGTAAATTGTTTATTTTCCATTTCCATCTCCAGTACGCATACTCTTTCTGATATACCCGTGAAATTAACAATATTATTTTTAGTTCTTTCTTTATCATGAAGCCTACCCCGTGTAGGCCCTTAGTTTGGCCTATGTAGAACATGATGTGTTCTTCATCTTCCAAGATATTTTTCCTAAGCGCCGGACCTCGGATAGTCCTAGAATATCACAGTTGATATTATTTAGCGCTGCTTTTAATTCTAGGAGCTTTTCCTCTGAGGATAGTGTTTTAACATTAAGGGTGCAGATGGAAATTGTATTCTTCTTTATAACTTTTGTTTGAGAATTAGTTGTTTGCCTTTTCAAAGCTGGAGGGTTTTGGTCGTAATCCCCACGATGACCACTCGGCTTGGGGAATAATGTTTTAGTTTGATTTATCGATATATTGATGTTGTGATTGTTTGGAGGGTGATGTTCCTCGGGGACCAGCCATATTAGGTCCATTTTGTTGTTTTTATATTTGTTTTCAGTATTCATGTTACTTCCGGTTGGTGTTTGCTTTTGTTTTGGTTTTTGGGTGCAGTTTTTAGTTATTCTCTCCTTTAGAGGAGACTGAATTGCTTCTGGGGCGAAATAATTCATGAATTTTGTTGACTTTATTTGAAGTTGTTGCTTCTTGATCCTTATTTGCTGATCGTGGTGATCCTGATTCCGACCTCTTTCTTTTTGTTTCTTTGTCTTTTTTCTGTTTTATTATAAGTTTATCGTACCGAATAACAACGTGTTTCCCGTCCTTTTCATGTTGCACTTGTTCCTGTCTCAACTGCTTTCTTTTCATTAGCACATCTTTCGGATAGTCTTGAGTGGCATAAATGTTCTCAGGGAAGTTGTTATTATTTTTAAGAAGTTCAATTTTTCGCCAGAATAGGGTCAGCGCTGCAAGCACGGGTCTTGTTTTTCCGTTGACCATCTTCCCAAGTCTGCGTATATCGCTCACTTCCCATCTATCCCAGTTTTGTGTTCCAGATTTTTCACTTACTCCGTTCAGTATCTTCAAGACATTATTCATTAGATCCTCGTGATTCATCTCGTTTTCAGGTACTCCGTGTATTATTATGTTGTTCTTTCTATTGTCGCGTTCTAAACTTTGCACCTTAGATTCTAAAGTCTTCACTTTTCCTTAAGTTCCATGTTTTCAGCAACTAGCGGTTGAAGTTTTTCATCTATTGTGATTGAAATACTTTCACGGATATTTTCCGCTAGTTCTTCGGTTTGTCTTTTAAACTCTTTATTCATACATCCTGTCTAATATAATTTGTGTTTGCAGGTCAGGGCTCATTTTTGACAGATGTTAGCTTTGTTTGTTTGCTAATATTTTGGTAGTTATATTATGTTTTTTTCTGGCAACACTGTCCGGTAAGTGTCAAGATGCCGGAAGTCGTAGTTGTCGTTATGCTTATTATTTTATTTTTAGGTTATGAGTGTTCGGTGTTTTGCGGCGGTTTTTTATTGTTTAATCGGCACGGTTAACACTATTCCGCATGTGACACAGTTACTTAGCACTTAGTTTGTGTTTATTTGCACTTTAGTGAGATATTCACTATGTTTTTCTCGCGAGATCGCAATTTAGTTGAGGAAGATGCACAGAAACGCAGTTTATTTGACAGCTAGACCGGAAGTCAAAAAAAAAAAAAAAAACAAAAAAAAAAAAAAAAAATACAAATATTTATAATATACAAATACTTAAATACATATATAAAACACGTGACTAAGGAAGAAAAATCTGTCTGCTCATCACAAAAATAAATGCCCTTACTGGGATTTGAACCCAGGACCATTAGCTTCATAGGCAGGGTCACTACCTTGTGACATACACTATGAAACTATGAATCTAATATTTAAAATCTAAATATTATTTTTATTATGCAGAAACGTCTGCTAGCTAATATTTTGGATATTTAAATCGAAAGAAAAATTGAAAAAAATTGACAAGTCTAAGCGGTACTCGTATAGCACAATTGCTAGTGCACTATGCTAGTGATCCAATGGTTGTGGGTCGGAGTCCCGCTGCAAATACTTTTATTTCGACTTAAATATCGAAAATTTAAAATTTATTTAAATCACCCGCAAACTATGCCTGTCGAGCTGCCCCTCTTGCGCTAGTCGCTCGTAGCAGAGCGCCGCGTCCTGCAGCCGGCCCGTCACCACTTGCGTCAGTATCAGCTCGTTCAGAGACGGCTCCGTCCGTTTGATGGACAGGATACCTGAAAATGTATTCTTATTTTAAACATGTAATGTAAGTACACACAGCAACACTCTTAACTGTACATCGGTGGACTTTATAATAAGGTCTACCAATTTATAGCTAGGAGTGTTGTTGACTGTACATGGCTTGCGTCACTCTCGCACTTACAATACCAGAACGTGAGAGACTATAAAAAACTAAGCATCTCTATAGCCGTAGCAGTTACCAGCGACTGTACGGTTCATCAAACAGTGTGCTTATCTCAGCCAACAGAAGCAGTTGTTCGTTAGCAGTTAATCGTTTGTCCCTCTCGCACTTACATACTAGTTAGAATGTGACAGACTATAAGAACCCAAGTGTCTTTATGGCAGTAGCAGTTACCAGCAACTGTCCGGTTCGTCCAACAGTGTGTATATCTCAGCCAACAAAACAAAATATTCTTGCATATTGTTTCTTCTTTCCGTGTCCTATCACGTATCAAATCCTGCGTCACTCTCGCACTTACATACTACTATACGCCTACCTTCGTTACTAAAGCAAGGCAAGAAGTACTTGATATAACATTCGCAACAGAAAAGGTATCTAAATGCCTGACAAATTGGCAAGTCAGCTGCGAAAACTCAATGTCGGATCACAAACATATAATATTTGGTGTTACAGACTGTTTAGACAAGAACTTACTCACGCGGAGAAACCCTAAAGATACTTCATGGGAAGCCTACAGGGCCAACCTAGAAATTCGTCTAAAGGAAATTCACAAACAGGTAAAAACACCAAACTCTCTCAACTTGGCAGTTGACCTACTCACAGAGGGTATGGTCGAGGCCTACAAACAAAGCTGCCCGTTGAAGGTAATTAACTATACTAACACAACGACGTGGTGGAACAAAAGGCTGGAGAAACTCCGCAAAACCACACGCCGCATATTCAATCACTCTGCCACGCCGAACGAGTGGGAAAGGTATGGCAGAGCACTGACTGAATATAACAAAGAGATCAGGAAAGCCAAAAGGCGGTCCTGGCGTAGGTTCTGTGATGAAATTGCCCAAACTCACAAAGGAGCGAGAATTCACAGAATACTATCAAAGACGCCTACCAACTACCTCGGTCTCCTAAGGAGACCAGACGGAACATTTACAAACACAGAAGCGGAAACTCTTGACTTGCTCAGAGTAACACACTTCCCAGGTTCGTACACCACCAGTGACATTCAAATGTGCGGCCAAAGGAGCCATCAAATCCACAGGGCACGCAACACCGACTGGAATTTGGCAACCAGCATTTTTAGGCCAAACAACGTTAAATGGGCTTTGAGTAAGTTCAAACCATTTAAATCGGCCGGAGATGATGGAGTGTTTCCTGCATTATTACAACAAGGTCAGGACCTCCTCCTCCCGCACCTGGTAAAAATATTCCGAGCAAGCTTCGTCTTGGGATTCATACCGGAGAAATGGACTCGTGTCAAGGTACGCTTCATACCAAAAGCAGGGAAAAGGACTATTCACAGCCTAAATCCTTCAGACCTATCAGTCTAACATCCTTCCTCCTTAAAACCATGGAAAGAATCATTGATCAACACATAAGAGCTCACTATCTGGTGGCAAGACCGCTTAGTCAAAATCAACATGCTTACCAAAAGGGAAAATCTACAGAAACTGCCCTACTTGACCTGGTCGACAAGGTGCAAAAAACCCTAGAGGATAAGCAAACAGCTCTGTGTGCATTCCTTGACGTCGAAGGTGCTTTCGATAATACACCCACAGAAACCATCCTTAATGGAATGAAATCAAAGGGTGTCGATGAAACCACGACTAGATGGGTCCAGAGCATGCTCTCAAACAGAAGAGCAACCCTGAACCTCAATGCAATTGAGCATGAATTCTACACCACGAAAGGGTGCCCACAGGGGGGCGTCCTATCCCCACTGTTATGGACCCTCGCAGTGGATCAACTTCTCGCAATCATGTGGGACAAAGATTACGATACACAGGGTTATGCCGACGACCTTGTAGTTATAATCAAAGGCCCCTGCCTACACACAATCTCAAACTTGATGCAAGGAGCTCTAAACACTATACTGAAATGGTGCAAAGAAAATGACTTGTCTATTAACCCGAGCAAAACGGTATTAGTGCCGTTCACCAAAAAGAAATCTCGAAAGACTCGAAATCTGCAACTCAATGGACATGTTTTACCTTTTTCGAGCGAGGTCAAGTATCTAGGGGTTATATTCGACCAAAAGCTAACTTGGAACCCGCACTTGAAAAACATTATACAAAAGCAAAATGGCCTTATGGTCATGTTGCCGAATGGAGGAGCTAGATGAGGATTAAGACCCAAAATAGTTATGTGGCTCTACACAGCGGTGGTGCGCCCCATCATCACTTACGCCCCCGCGGTCTGGTGTAGCAAAGCCAACCAAAAGACAACAATCGATACCCTGAACAGCCTGCAACGAATGGCTTGTATAACAGCAACAGGGGCCTTCTCCTCGACACCCGGGGCAGCCCTAGACGCACTGCTTAATATCATACCACTCCACCTGCAAGTCCATAAGGAGGCAAAGCAGTGCGTCTACAGAATATGCACGCTAAATAGGCCTAAATGGCGCTCTCAAGCGTTAACCAAAATGATAGCCTGGGCTTTTGAGAACAAAACCCTCAGCATGCCATCTGATGACATGCACACCGAATGTCACTTCACCAGACTGTATACTGTGGAAATACCCCCAAGACACAAATGGACTAACAACCAAATGTCTGTCGAAAAAGGGAGCCACACTTGGTATACGGATGGATCCAAGCAAGGTAAAAAGTAGGTTGTGGTATCTATGGAGAGAGACCTAAGCTCAGAGCTTGCGTCAGCATGGGCAAAATGGCCTCAATCTTCCAGGCAGAAGTCCTCGCTATCAACATATGCGCGGAAATCAATCTGGACAGAAAACTAAGAAACCAACATATCTACATCAATTCGGACAGTCAAGCTGCACTGTTAGCACTAGAGTCCCTCGAGGTCAACTCTAGACTTGTCCAGAACTGCAAGTATAACCTAAACGCTCTGGCTAACTCCAACAAAGTTACACTTAGATGGGTACCAGGACACTCCAACATTACTGGAAACGAAGCAGCAGATGAACTCGCCAGGAAGGGCGCGGACACACCCATGGTCGGCCCAGAACCGTTTTGCGGGATCACCAAACGGGAGGTCTACTCGCTGCTGAACAATCTAGAAAGAACTAGAGCAATCGCAGAGTGGAAGTCCGTCAAAGGCAACGCTCACTCGAAAGCTCTAATTCAAGGGTTCAACAACAATGTCACTAAAGAGCTGCTTGGGCTCAAAAGACATAAAGCCTGTGCAGTTACGAGAATTCTAACCGGGCACTGCAAGTTGAACAAACATATGTTTCTAATGGGTAAGAAACAAGATGCAACATGCAGGTTCTGCCAGGAATCAGAGGAAACTGCAATGCACATCCTCTGCTCCTGCGGGCCACTAATGCATAAAAGAAGTATCCACCTAGGCAGGCAGGTACTGAAACCTTATGAGGTACACAACATTACAGCCCAAAGAATCTGGAGCTTTCTGGACTCAACGGGAATCAGTAATGAACTATAAAAAAAGGGCTGCCACAATAGATCATACCTGGTCGATGCGGCGCAAATAATAGCCCAAAAAAACAAAATAATAATAATAATAATAATAATACATACTACTAAGAATGTGACAGACTATAAAAACCCAAGTGTCATTACAGCAGTAGCAGTTACCAGCGACTCTGCCTTGAATATTGTTTCTTCTCTTGTCCTATTCTAGGTATCACCTATGAAATCGTTTGTCCCTCTCGCACTTACATACTAGTTAGAATGTGACAGACTAATAACCCAAGTGTTACCAGTAAGTCCGATTCATCCAACAGCGCATATAATCTCAGCCAAAAGAAGCAGTTGCTCCTTCATATTATGTTTCTTCTCATGCCCTAATCTAAGATTCGCTTATCATATCATGCGTCACGCTCCCACTTACATACTTATCAGACCATGACGGAGAATAAAAACTGTAGTGACCACGTACCAGCGACCGAGTCCGGTTCGTCCAGCAGCGCGTATATCTCAGCCAACAGAGGCAGCTGTTCTTGCATGTTATGTTTCTTCTCACTCATATACAACTCTAAGTACTGCAGGGCGCGCTCCAGCTCGCCGCAGGCAAAGTTACCGCGCGCTATTAGTAGCTTGTCGAATTTCTCCATGAACATCGATATTGCCCTGAAAAATTGTTTGTGTTAGATTGCAGGGCAATAAAAACATGATTAGCGCTACGCTCTTGTATAGCAAGCATTGGAATGCTGATTTATAATATATGACGCATTGTTGTGAATAAAAATACTAACTTGTAATTTTCGTTTTCCAGAGGCCGCTGTTTTGAATGACACCATTCCAACATCCATCTGTTCAAGAAGTCCAGCAGCGTGTAGATAGTTTTACTGCATTTGCTCTGAAATAATAGAAATTAAAATAAGAAAGAAACTCAGCTTCATACAGCTTTGGCCAGAAGTATTGTGCACCCAAACTTTGATATGAAAACTCGATATTTTAGTGTAGTAGCGTAAATCGCCAGTTACTGGCCACCTTTCAATAACTGGCCACCATATACTGAAAATGGACTCTGGAAAGTAATTGAAGGGTGGCCAGTAATTGAAACCCCATTTGAAAATGTGTTCTATTTATAGGTAAACAGAATTCATTTTCAGTATAAGGTGGCCAGTTATTGAAAGGTGGCCAGTAACTGGCGATTTACACTATTTACATCTTTTCTGATGACATATTATGAATTAATTTAAACTGATTAGGTATTCGTCGTTCCGGTGACTGTTGATTATATATGTGTCGCTTTAGTTCAATCTCGGGTAAATCCATTCTGCTTTAAGGTTGATTATCCAATAAACATTTATAATAATCTGAAAACTAATCAACCTTAGAGCAAAGTGGATTTACCCGAGTTTGAAGTTAAGCGACACATATACAGCATGTAAAACAAGCAACAAGCCACTTCGTTGTAGGTCCGAATGTTTGGTGCTATTTGTTTTCTTATTTAATACGTACCTTTAAATATCATTAACTGATATTCTCTTGATATGAACATACACATACATATTTAGAATCATATTATATGTTAGTGTTTTTTTTTTTTTTGTTATGATCTCGACGTTGGAATAATTTCTCGAACCTATTACTTTGTGTTTCTCTATTTGGCCTGACGGTTAACTGGTAGAGAATGCCATTTGGCATTAAGTTCGCCGTTGTACTTTTTGTTGTGCATTAAGATTAAATAAATAAAAATATAAGGTTTAAAAACATCAGAAAATTGCATTTAGAAAGAGATGATAGTACAAAAAATGTACAGGTGGCAATAAAAGCATGTACAGTCGACGTCAAAAATATGTATAAACTTTTGCACCTTATTTACAAAGGATTAAGGTGAAAAAGTGTACACATATTTTTGACGTCGACTGTACCAAAAATGAAATTTTTGACAAAACTTATCTTACCTGATTACCTTCATCTGAGTGAACAGTATTGATGTTTGGAGTCAAGCGGACGTCTCGAAGCATTTTATACCGGGATTTTTCTGAAACGCCGTTTTCAGTTGTAGCATTCTCGGACCCTAGAAAATATTTACAATTACAAAATAAACGAATATTAATATTTTAAGAATATTAAAAGTTTGAGCCACAAGAAATGACATAGGATAGTTTATAGCAGTATCAATCACAGGAGTGAAAGGCACATAAGAATTTACTATACAGGTGCGATAATTAATACCGCACTGTGGGATACACAAGGATTTTGGTATTGCTATTGTGTTTGTATATTTGCTGAGAGCGCTGGTGGCCTAACGGTAAGAGCGTTCGTCTTGCAATACGGAGGTCAGAGGCTCAAACCCCAGCTTGTACCAATGAGTATTTCGGAACTTATATACGAAATATCATTTGATATTTACCAGTCGCTTTTCGGTGAAAGAAAACATCAGTTTACCCTCTGGGTTGGAAGGTCAGATGGCAGTCGCTTTCGTAAAACTAGTGTCTACACCAAATCCTGAGATTAGTTGCTAAGCGGACCCCAGGGACCCCAGGACCTCCAATGAGCCGTGGCAAAATGCCGGGACAACGCTAGTACTTACGTCAAAATTTGAATATACCGGGTGTGGCCTGCAATAGGAGCATTAACTTTAGGCACATTTCTACACCACAAACGTAGCAACATTTGTTCTACGACTTTTGAAAGTAACTAATAGTTTAAAAAATATTAATAAAAAAAGATTTTCCAAGCAAGCAATGTATTGCGAAAACTATGAAGTTTGTAGGCTGACAGTAAACGTCAACTAGACTATTAGATGCTGTTCAATGAAAATACTATTTAGTTTGTTTGAAAAAATCACAAGTAATAAATTACACATTTTTTTAAGTTGTAGAACAAATGTTGTTACGTTCGTGGTGTAGAAGCAATCCCTAAAATTTTTGCTCCTATTACAGGCCGCACCCGGTAGAACGCCGATATGCGTGTACACACACGTTACTACTACTAGACCCGTCCTTCAGCTCAGTTTTTCACCTACACATTGATGAAGGCGTTTGATTACTATTAATTACAAATATTAAATTATACGTAGTCGAAGTCGCGGGAAGAAGCTACAAGTAGTCACTGATAAAACCAATAATGCTATATCATTTTTAAGTAATTACTTACCTATAACGGCTAATATCTCCTCCTGTATATACAGAGTGTTATTTTTTGCCATGACGGCATGCAGTAGCACGTAGGGTAGAAACAGGAACAGGGTTCTGACGTCACGGCGCATGCTCGGGTGGACTGTTCGCAAGAGTTCTCGAACGTTCTCCGATTCTATAAGCGGGATCAGCTGGCCGGCCCAGCTAGAATGTAACGAATACTTGCTTAAAAGGATCTTTATGCATTGAGAACTGGTGTTAAATAGCGTTTTGTTCACTAGTGTGGAAAGTAAGGTCATACAATTTTTTTTTTTTTTTACGTTATTACAGTATCGTCTTAATACGATTTAAATATCTTTGATATGCTAGCAGACCTTTCTGTTTAATATAAAAACGATTAGTAATTGATAGGTTGTATTTTGTTTTTGCTGTTGTGTGGTCAAAAATGTTATATTACACTGGGAAATCTTACGTTTCATCGAACAAGCAGAGCACCGCAAAATGAGGGTTGTCTACATGATCGGTGTCACTAAATTATTATATAATAAGACAAATAAACAAATACTCTGAATACACAGAAATATTGGTTAAGTGTTCATTAATTTTACTACGCACTGTTGACTTACTTATGAGCCCATTCCAAAAAAGTCGTAGCGAATGTACTCCCAAACAGAGGGTGTGCTTTCTTTGGTTGAGATGGATATGCCAAAGTATACCTGTTAAAAAAAGAAGAATTAGAAGTGTCACGATAAACTAATTTATTTGTGTCATATTCGATTGGAAATAAAATAACACCTTAGTACCTACACTGTAGATTCAAATTAATTTTGCAAATTTTCTATTTTGTTTAGAATACAAACCTTGATTCGTTACTGGAAAGACAATCTCGTGCATTCTATTGGAAATGGGTGAATAGCTAAAATATTGTACTAATTAAGGACCTGAAATTAGATAGATAGATAGATAGAAACATGATTAATCATTTGGCATGATTAAACATTAGTCGTTAGTTTATTTCATTTGTGTTACGACAATTAACGATGTCAATTGTATTGTTTTGTATTTATCGTACTTAATTAATATTGTATGTTTAAAGCATACACCAATACACTTTCAAGCAAGTAACTTA
The DNA here is from genome assembly GCA_022674325.2 of Grapholita molesta. Classification (NCBI taxonomy): domain Eukaryota; kingdom Metazoa; phylum Arthropoda; class Insecta; order Lepidoptera; family Tortricidae; genus Grapholita; species Grapholita molesta. The sequence continues at coordinate 4,404,639 of CP053127.2, forward strand.
AATAACAACTGCAATTAGCATGAATAATTGCAGGTCCTCAACTCACCTTTCCTAGATCCATTAATAACATAACATTAACACAAATAAACCTTATTAGTATTACCTACACAGTAGATTCAAATTCAATTGACAATGATTGCATGTTGTTTAGAATACACACTTTGTACTCGGTTGAGAGAACGCAACTAACTTTGAACCTTATAATCAACCAATTAAATCAGTGTTTGCATGGTTTATGGTGGTATCGCATATAATTGATTGACATAATTAATTATTAACTTAATGTGTATTTGTCTAAAAGTCTAGTAATTTCAGGGTAAAACAAGACTAAACCTAATGTTTAACAGCATAATGCCTCAAGAAGTCCTGAAGATCCTCCAGCCTTCTGACAAATCATTAAATATATCAAATTGTGATGATGAATCATGCCAAATGACAAAATATGCCAAATGATGAAATATGCCAAATGACGAATCATGCCAAATGATGAATCATGTCGAATGATTAAATATGCCAAATGATTAATCATGCCAAATGATGAATCATGCCAAATGATGAATCTTGCCAAATGATGAATCTTGCCAAATGATGAATAATGTTAAATGATGAACCATGCCGAATTATGAATGATGCCAAATGACAGCCTATTTTGATGTGGGTCAGTCGTTTCCAAATTTTAGAATACCTTGAACTCAACAGAGGGAACATGATCTGATGCATGTGCTCCGGGAAGCTGTCCCACACGTCCCTCTTGCTGCCGGTCGGCGAGATGTCGTATATCTTCAAGATCTCTTGGATCGTAAGAGCGTAGCTGTCCATGTTCTAAAACATAGATTTATGGGTGTTCCATAAAATGTTCGTTCTTCCCTTGTCCATTTTCGTTATCCATTATATTTCATTATATTATAATATATATACAATACTAGAAAACGAAATACTCGCTCTCAAAGCCTTTTTTTATCCTTTAAATCCCGAAATGGAAAATGCATTTTACCCACAAGAGTGCAAAGTAATTCAATTTGGAATCGTTCAGTAGCTCGGGTCTCAAAACAAGAGGGACACAAAATTTGCTCCCTTGTAAAAGATTCAACAATTGTTTATGCGTTTGAACTATGGATGAATAGGAAAAAAATTATATTATTTCAGGAGAAGCAAATATTGAAACCCGAACTAGCAAAAGATTCTAAAATTAAAACACGAGCATAGCTAGTGATTTAAAAAATGGAATCTTGAGCGTTGGAAGGGTTTTAAGGCATGAGAGGGGAACACACTTTGCTGCCGAGTGAAACACATAATTTTTGACATCACTACCGCGAAAATGTAATCAAATTTATTGCCATTATATAGTTTATCGTCCATAAAACACTCGATTAGTAGTTAACAATTAGTATGAAAATCCTCTGGAGTTGCAGGCGTTCATATGCTACGGTAACTGCTTACCATCAGGCGGACCGTATGCTTGTTCGCCACCGTCGTTGTATAAAAAAATATGAAATTACTTTGCACTCTTGCGAATAAAATGCAACTTTGCTAACTGATTTTTAACGAATAAAACAATTCTCTCCTGAGGTGAAAGTCCACTTACCATAGTATCCTTCTCATACTGGAACGCCCTCGCCAGCTCCATGAGCGCGGTGGCGGCGAAGCAGTTGTCCCCGATGGTGAACGCGAAGGGCGAGCGGTCCGGCTGCACGTACTGGCGGGGCAGGTGGCCCGCCTCTATGGCGCCCAGCTGGCCGAGGCAGGCGCCGCTAGCCGCGCTCACCAGAGGGTCCGGGTGCTTACAACCTGGTTCATAGAAATAGTACCGTTCATCAACGTCATCAGGTCGATTTTGGAGTTAGGTTATTAGTTTTAAGTTCTGTTAATTTTACAACTTTTTTTATATAAGTTATAAGTTTATATTAGTTGTTAATTATAAGAAAATAAAACCGCTGCCAGGATTGGAACCAGATACCTTCTTCTCTCCGTCGTCGGTCACCGACCGCTCGGGTGGGAGACAGTTTGAACATTTAATAACCATATCTGAGACAACAAATAGACCTAGGCAAACTCTAGAGGCTTAATAGATAATCATAAATAATATTAGTAATGACTAGTGTTCATTAGATTTAAAAACGGATATCACTCACCTTGTAGCAACGCATCAATGAGTTCAACTATAGCTGAATCTATGTTCTTCCCACCGAAGATAGCCTTATGTATCTCTGTTCTGTTCTTCTTAAGCAGCTGGTCTAATTGGCTGAACGCGTATGCCTTTATACTTGGTATGTCCTGATCTAAATGTTGCAAGTACCATCTAACTTTATCAAGGAAGGATTCGGGCTGTGTCCGCTTCACATGTCTTTTAACAACCATCTTGATTTTCTCCGACAGTTTTGTGTCTTCTAGGAAAAACAGCTCAGGAATGTGGGAGCTTAAGAGATTCTCGTTATTTATGACGAGATACTGGAATATTTTGTTGATTTCGCTAGGCGCGTGCTCCAGTTGTTGTAAGAGGGATACGGATAGATTTGTCAATAGTGGCCCTAGTGACATGCTGTCAATGTTGTGAATAAAAGCGCCCCAGGCGTCAGCAAGGATTTTAGGGAACTCCTTCGCTAAATGAAGAGCTGATCTCAATGTAGCTAGCACTTTAAACCTTAACGGTGTTAAGTATTTTTCACCCATCAATTGCATTATATCAGGAAAGCTTTTCAACGCTTTTCTTTTTACAGATAACGCGACTTTCGCATTTACCAACTTGTGATCAAAGTACGCGAGCACTCCTAAGAATTTCGGATTTAAGAAATCTGCTATTTGTGCTGTAGTCATACTCATACTGCCATCCGGCGTGGAAACGTCGGGGTCATGGCAGGCGAGGTATCTGCACGCGTTCAAAACTTTTTCGGGATTGCAGCAGTATTGAAGTAAAAATTCTGTCAGAATAACCCTGAAATGCTTCTTTATAAGGCTCAAAGTTGAAGTTTTCGTGAGTTTCTCTATCGTGCTGTTACATTTTTGAGCCACTTCCTTCGTTTCATTCAAAAACACATGCACATAGACGTGTGGGAATCGCTCGATTAGGAAGTCTGAAACGGAGCATTGTACTAAAGATGCAATCTCCTCGATCATGGCTGGTACTTGTTTCACCGTGACGGAATACGGCATGAGATATGGAAGGAAATGGTGGACATCTTTGGAGATGAAATCCCTGTATCCGACGAAGCCAAACGCGCGTACTACTTTCAGAAGTGACTGAGTGAACTCTTTTCCGCTGTACAAACTGCACTCTACAAATAATTTGCAATAGTCCTTCTTATATCTGTGGTATACTTGGTTCGGAGTATAACCTTGTATTTCACATATTTCTCTGAGATACAAAACCGCTTTAGGTCCGACAGGACATTGGGGATGCATAATAAAATACACCAGGAGCTTTGTCACAGGTAGAATAACTTTATCATTGCCGTGAATACCAAATTCTTTTATATTTGTAAGGGTTTGTGTTTGTCTGGTATAGGAGTTGTCTTCCAGGCAAGATTGAGTCGATTTCACGAGGATATTTACACACAAATTGAATGCTTCTTCTTTATGTGTGGATAACTCCGTGTTTTCCTGAAAAAAATATTAGTTGATTTATCCAGCCATGTTGTGCCTGGTGACTTGAATACCACCACAAACCCATCTCCTCCCAGAGGCGTCGTAAGAGGCGACAAGGGGAAAAAACCGAGTGATGGGCAGCATCATCCATCGAAACCCAATTTGCAGATACTGCGGTCACCAACCCACCTGCCAAGCGTGGCGAGTATGGCAACTACCCCACAAGATGATACAAGCCGTATTTGGGGGAGGCTAATGTCTTTCGCTTATTAATTTAAATGCACTGTAGTCTGAGATCGACTAATAGAGGGCGGGCGATTTAAATTAAATCTGTTATTATATTACGAATCAAAACAACAACAACAACAAAATTTATCCCGAAGTTTCGAAACCTTTTTGAAACCCGGTGATCATCACCACGCTAGTATACGAAGTATAACCTTTTCGGTTATCCGCAGCTACTGCGGTTGTCAGACCGTATTCCCGATCGGTTCTTTCCCCTTTGTCGCCTCTTACGATACCCGTGGGAGGAGATGGGGTGGTACTATTCTAGTCAGCCGCACCACATGGCACGATTAAGACGGTTAAGAGACTGACCGTCTATATTTATGACCACAGATACAAAACTGAATACTAACCAATAAATTTCCGAACAGAGGTTTGAGAACTTCCAAGATATGGTGAAAATTCTCTTCACATATCAATTCATTGGAGACACTTCCATGAAAAACATAATAGTGGCCACAGAGTCTTCTAACAAGATCCCAATAGTATGTATTCTTCAGATCAACATACTGTTTGGCATTCAAGAATTTGCTAAACAGATTTCTTAAGCCTAATATAGTGGATTGGTTATCTGTGGCATTAGTACACTCTGAATGAATACTTATACTTTTTTGGCTAGCTTTATGACAGTTTGAGCAAATAATTGATAAGTTTATAGTGCCGTTATTAAATATAGAATGGCCAGTTTCATTAAGAACGACGTCATATAGGCCCAATGCTATACAAGACACAGCAGGGAGTTCTTTAGTTATAAGTTTCTGTATGCCATGGTTTTTGGTCAGGAAGGCAGGCATAATTATGTCTCCTATTAATTTGCTGGCTGACAAAACTTTGTTCACGAGGAGAAGACCACTCATCGATATCACCTGAAAGCAATAAATTGGTAAAAAAGGGGCAAAATTTATAGTTTGCTAAGGAATAAATAGTTTTGTATATAACAGTGTATGTGGCATTCCCTTTTCTTCATGAAAACGTTTGAGCTGTGAAAGTTAGTTAAACCGGCAGGACTCGGCTTGTAGGGATGCGCTTTCACTGATTTTACTTGGAATACATTTAAAAACCAGGAAAACCGTCTTAGATCTTATATGGAAAACCGGGAAATACTATGAATAGGTACCGTGTTGATAAAACCTTCTATAGATTAGGTAGAATTTTATCAATAAACTCGTGCATGTCTTGCAATGCAATTTAAACCTTGTAACTTTTAAAAATTGTCCTTAGTTCTTACAAAGAAATAACAAAGAGAAATGAACTCTATTTTCAAAGCACTTTGGTTCAATTTTCACGTATACTTAGGTTTCAGGGACACCATAGCAGCGCAACCAGTGGCCCAACCAACAATGCAGCTCTATTAAGGAGGATTGTATACATATACAGATGAGATACCCTGGTTTCCACTTGGTTTCTAGTGTGCGCCATATACGACACACACACTCTCTCACATGTACCCTATATATACCGTAGCATAGGAATCATATAACAGAATAAACCTATACTGCAGACGAAGTGGTTTACATTGACACCCCACATCACAGGTTTCACAATATTGCATACGATTTGTTGGTGGCGATTGACTGGTTGCATTTCAGAGGGCGCCGTGGTAGAATGTTGGCCTTCCTATGACGCCCTCGTAAACGGCTAAGAGGGTGACACGCCGGAGTGGACTAGTGGTTAGGGCCAATCTCCTCCTTCCTTAGGCGAGCCCCTCATACCTCCCATTATGGCCTTCCTGCGGTCAGGGGAGATGATGGGTAAATTCATTACCCACTCCGAAAAAAAGGTGACTTATAGCGCCGCCATAATGTCCCAGTGTAATATAGGCCTTATGTATATTAAGACAAAACCCTAATGAGCTTACCTCTAAATACATAAATTCATTTTTGACTTTGACCAGATTATTAAACAAGAGCGACACAAATCTACCCCACGCCTCATTTATTTTACTCTTCCTCATAATTATCATTGCTGTTAGAACATGTTTTAGAACAACAGCTGTTGTTTTCTGATCAAACTCAGGCGAAAACGTTAATCCCGTTTTCTTTTGTAGACATATAACTCTTAGTACTTCTGTAGCTTCATCACCTGATAATGTTGATTTATGTAATAGAGCTATCATATCCAGAATTAAATTGAACATTGTTTCCAGTATATCATTTCCAAAATTCCCTCTCATCACAGCAGACAGTTGTAACATCCATATTGATCTAGCTGTATTTTTATTTAACAATGAAACATAGGACCTAGTGTTTTCTTCGTTGTTTTTCATTCCATATACAAAAACGTTGTTTAAAATCTTTAAGACAGCTCGGCATTTTAGTATTGTGTATTCATAAAGCACTTTGTCTAAATTGCTATCATGTTTATATGTCTCTTCAATAACTGTTGTTAATTGATTAAAATACCAATTTTCTGTTAAATCTAACTTTTTGCTTTTAATCTGGCATAGAATGTTGTTGCTATAGCATTCAGCTAGCATATAGATTTCAGAAGCATCTCGTTCTTTAATATCTATCAAATCTTGTGGCAACTCAATTTTACTGCTTAAAGACAGGCAATACAGTTTCAATTCTTTGCCAAATACATCATTGCTTTTAGTTCGGAGAATCACTGTGCAAATTGTAGTTAAACTTTCTGTGTATTCCTGTTCTAAATTTGTTTCTATGAATTTTAGCAAAGACAATGATATTGATTTAAAGTTTTCTAAATCCAATTTACCTATTTCTGCCTTTTCGTAATACACATGCACGGACTTTACTATAGCCTCAAAGCTTTGTAGCATTTCTTTGTATATCTCCGAGAAAACTTCATGAAACTTGCTAATAAACAGTTGCTCGTAGTGAGTAAAGAGATTGGCAAAGAACTTTAATGATACCAGTTTTAAGTCAGCATTGAAATTGTCAAGTATGTACAGTACTTGCTGAAAGACTTTCTCATATTCATTTTTATACTGATCAATAGCTATTGATTTAAATGTGAGGCTTTGACACAAAAGTTGCAATGTCAGATCAATCATCAATTTACAAGTAGTTAAATCCTTTACTTTGACATAGATCGGTTCTAACTTCAGATCCACATTTGGGATCAGAACTTTGTCTGGAGTAAAGTGCTCTAAGATTATTTCCTCAGGCTGATTATTTTCAGCGTCATTGTAATACTGAATAAGTGCATTTAGTATTGAAAAATATTGAGAATGCAATTTGTCATAGAAAGATGCGTCATGCATACTCAAAATTTGTAATATTTTCACCTGTGCATCTTTGCTTAATTGGTGTACTCTGAAAAAAAATATTGGGTAATAATGAGTAAGTACTTTATGTGGGAAAGAGGAACATACATCAATCCATCCATACAAATTTTTCATGTTTGTAACATTACTTTTTTTACTTAACTTAGGCTCTATATACTGTTAGAAACGTTAGAGCAAGCTGACTGTGTGTTAAAGGTGAAAATTCAGGAACCTTCCACACCAGACTTTGTTTGTATTACTGGAATATTACTACTGAGTTTACACTTCCAGCAAGATTAGTTGAGGACTGAGTATGAATGGTTATCATATTAGTATTTATATATTTTATGAAATGAAAAGAACTACACTATTTTTACCCTGAGGTTAAAAAACTAATTATAATAGTGATGTTTACATATTAATATGTAGTAGCTTTAGAACTGCATGCAACTTTAATACAATTCCAATCAGTATATTCAATAGACAGCTCCTTTATTGTCCAGACAATTAATATAAATAGAACTGTTTAAAATTGGAATACATAATTTTTGTTTTTAAACCTTGTGAAAATAACAATAACTGTATTCAGCCCAGCCTCACTATGCCTAGATTAAATTAATTATTTACCTGTTTATCTCCTTTACCGACCACACATAGAACAGCCTTCCTATTAACCAGGTATTAAACGCACTGTAATATACATCAGGATACTTTGTTAATCCTGGCCGAGGCACAAGAACTTCTGAAACACTAAAAACGACATAACATTGATATACAGCTTAACACAATTTTATTGCATCCAATGTCTCTAACATTACAATACATACAGTTAAGGCAGTATGCGGAACAAGAAAACAATAAAACAGTGCTTACCCTGATAGCTTGACTATTGAATTTAATAATCTTTCAAGCCCATCGGCAGCGTTCTCCAAGTTGTTGAAGAGTACCATAGTCGGCGCATTGAACATCTGCCATACTGTGAATGGCCCGTCTTGGCCTTCCTCGTCCATGTTTGTAAAAGTTAGGACACGATCTCCGACTCACGTTTTAATGCTGCACTATTAACAGTGTTAAATTAAACTCTTTAAATAGTAAATAAACATTTCGTTAACTTAACCTTCTCACTTCGGTCGTTCTGTCAACTGTCAAGTGATTTTCCCTTCCCGCCATTAAGTAGGGACGGGACGTACTGTTACAAATAAAAACCGATATAATTTTTTTGTACACCCCGCAGGTTTACTAGTTCCTCGCGGTATCTATTTATCTGTATGTTCACGGCCGAAGAATATAATATTCACGAAAGAATGGATCTTCATCTATCCACAAAATTCTCGAGGCCCTTGGCAGATTTTTATAACCGTTAAGTGAGCACGTCTCAAAAACTTTGTATATTTGGATGACATAATTTTTTTTTATATATAAATTGGTAGGGTGGAATGGTAAATGATGCTGAGCAAGATCCACAATATTTCTCATTGTCCCAGAAAGTTTGTTCCTTTTTTTGTATTATTGAAAGACATGTTTAAATTTGTATTTTGACTTTTCTGAGTCATTGTAATATTTTACAAATGAAAACAACGGCTCTACTCATGTTTTTAGTTAGTCGCGCGACATTTTTCCAGACCATATGCCTCCATTTTTAAGCACTAAGAGTGCAGTGTCCATTCGCTTCACTGCTCCTGTCGCCGGCCCGTCACGAACTCTTGGTGCTTGTAAATGGAGGCCTATGTGTGCTTATGTTCTCCGAAATGTCACGCGAGTGACTAAATAAACGTGAGTGGCGACGTTCTTTTAATTTATAAAATACCTGATCCTAATGTATTCATTAACTTTTTGAGAATTGCTCAGGTATAAAAATGAACATAGACATAGTCGCACCCTTATCTGGGCATCCTTGGAAATATAATATATGCATCTAGGACAGGTAGTCCAGTCATGTTCAACTTAGGAAAGCAGTTCAATCAGCGGATCCAACTCGGTTAGAGCCCGTTCACACGGCATCAAATTTTTGCCAGATCTATTAATTATCGGATCCTGTAAATCCGGATAAGAGTGTTCACATGGCCGCCCAGCTTTATAAGATTATTCAGTCCGGGAGAGATCAAGATCTGGCTTTTTGTAGGATTCTTGATCCGAGCTCGTGTGCACGTGCACACGGCATTTTAACGGATCACCGGACCGATTGGTAATCTCAAAATCGGATGATATATTTAGTAGGATCCATTTTCTTGCCGGATTTTGCAACCGCACGCTTGTGTGAACGCATGCATTGAAATACTATTGCGAGTAAATTGGATCCTTAAAAAACAATTCCTGCATTAAATCGGATGTCTCCGTGTGAAAGAGCTCTTAGTCCGGACGGACCTAAATCTTGGTCGTTTGCAATGGGACTTGTCAGGCGGTGCAATTAGCTTGAACTATGGTCGGAGTACCGACGTAGTTCGCCGCATTGCACTATTGAAGTGAATAGAAGGGCAGGCCACATAGCCCAGAGTCGATAAGACAAAAAAAACTATGCTGTGGCGGTCTATGTTGCAGTGGCGGCGCGTCCTTAGAACTCGATTCCTGTCGGCTTGACTAAAGCAGTCAGTGTTGGACGTCCGTGGGAAAGATTATTTTTGATAATATTAACATATTTTACATTCAGTCCTCATGCTCAGTTTATTTCAGTTATAAATATATAGATGCAAACAGAATTTTTCCTTAAAAAATACATTCTCCTTAAATCACCCTCTTGGCTTTTAAGTAGCCGGAACGAATTTGACAGGTTTGGGTGTGGCAAGTGCAGGGTACAAATGGTACAAAAAAGTCAACATTTTTTTAGTTTTATTGTATTTATACATCATAGATCATAACTTATATAAATAACAAAACATCTATTAAGCAAATAAAAAAAATGGTAAACAAAAATAATTTGAATTTCTATATATCATTATTGTATTATCTAAAACTACAAAATGACAAATATTTTACAAGTTATACATTTACATACGTTACAAGGCCATAATAATGGTTTATGTAAACAACTACACCAAATGATAAATGAGTTTCAAATTAAGACTAATAATTTGCCTATTTGCAAATCGCCATGTTTGATCGGAATATTCAAACAAATTCTAGTCTGGCAAGCCTCATGACAACATTAAACGTCATCCATTCGCGCCTATTTTTTTTTTAATGACACCAACGGCTGGCCAGAACACTTTTGCCAGTCCGAATAAACAGCAACTCTAAATATTGATGAAAATGAAAAGCGTGAATCATTAATTCATTACATTAAGTGATAATATAAAAACATTTATTATACTATAAATATTATAATTTCAGAAACGCTATATCTTACTATGAATTCTAAAAGTGCCTTTTATTATTGCGTAGTATTTTAACTTTACGTACAGACGATGCCAGTCATATAAATAATTAAATCCTCGTAAGGACTCCATATACAAGCAATTTTATTGCACAATGCTGACTACCCACAATTAAAGTTTTATCTTCCAGATTCAATTACTGTAGACCTTTATTAGTTTAAATGAATATAAACCTATGATCTCACATAATTGAATATCAGAGATTAAACTTTACAGTTAACTCCATATAAAATGGCTAACTAGTATCGGTAGACATTTTTGTCAATAATATAGCTCCGCCTTTACCCTTGTAAGTTCTACTTCTATAGGCAGTTAAAGTTTGTTTAATATACAACTGGCTTTATAAATTAAATTGAGTAAAGAACTTTCAAGTGTAGAGGTAGCCGTGTCTATGGGCTTAGTACATCACTATCAGTGTTAATCAAAGCTAATCAGTTCTGCTGTATTGTTGTTGCTCTCTGATTTGACAGGCGTTTGTGGTTGGGTCTGTGGTTGATTCTGATTAGGCGGTGGCTGAGCCGGTTGGCCGTTGGTGAAGTTTTGTGACGGTATTTTAACTGGTTGGCCTTGGTTGTTTGGCATTTGCTGCGGTATCTGCTGACCAGGCGGCATTTGCATTGTTTGATTTTGAGGGATTGTCGCGTTTTGAGGCATTTGTTGTCCTTGAGGCAACTGTGACCCTTGAGGTACCTGTTGGCCCTGTGGTAGCTGTTGCCCTTGAGACATCTGTTGCCCTTGAGACATCTGTTGCCCTTGAGACATCTGTTGCCCTTGAGACATCTGTTGCCCTTGAGACATCTGTTGCCCTTGAGGCATCTGTTGCCCTTGAGGCATCTGTTGAGGCACTTGACCCATTTGCTGCATCAGCTGTGGATTTTGTTGCCCTAATTGTGCCATATGCGGCCCCGCGTTCATCATCTGCTGTTGGGGAAGGCTCTGTGGCCCTTGGGCTTGCATGTTCATTTGCTGTCCAGGCATCGACATGGGCTGCTGCATGTTTTGTGGCATCTGCTGTAAATTTGGATTGTTATTAGCTTGTGGCATGCTTTGGTTCGGGGCTTGCTGGTTCGGTAATGACATGGGTTGCCCGGGCAGTTGTGGCTGTTGCATATGAGGTTGCTGACCATTTGGTTGGTTCACCTGAAACTGTGGGTTCTGACCTTGCATAATCGGCATTCTCATGTTTGACATTTGCATCGCCAGCATGGGGTTAGCCTGCGTTAGTTGCGGCTGGGCGTTAGGTTGGCCGATGGACATAGAAGCCATCATAGATGTGGGGGGTTGATTCTGCTTGGGTTGACCCTGTCCGTTTTGCTGCGGTATATTTTGTCCTTGGAACATCTGTGGTACGCCTTGAGGGACGCCCGGTTGGGCCATTCTCATCTGATGTAGCATCATTTGTTGCATTTGCTGTGGGGTCATGCTAGGTCGGGCGAGTGGGTTCATGGATGTGGTGGTCATTGGAGCTTGGCTCATGGTCATGGCTGAAGTGGGCACGGCGTAGGCATTGCTGAGCTGCGGCATAGATTGTGACAACGCTGCAATTTGGTTCGCGTTTAAAGCCATGGCCTGTGATATCTGAGGCTGTCCAGTTGGGGGTATGGCATCCGTGGTCTGAGGCATCATCTGGTGGAACTGCGGATTGGCGTAGATGGGTTGGTTCGGGAAGCCAGGCTGGTACTGCTGCATGGTCACGCCTGGCATGTAGAACCCGGCGCTCGATGCCAGCATGTACTGATGTTTTTGTTGTTCCTGTCTCATCTGCATCTCTCTTTCTTGTTCCTAAAAATATTAAAAGTCAAATTAAAAATAATTGTGTTGTATTGCCAATTGCCAATTGTGTTGTACACGGCATTGGATCGTCGTGCTCTACATTATTTCTTTTAGATTTTTGCCGGCACTATATATTGCACACAGCACCCAGTCTGGGTTTCAGATCCAGAATTAGTTAAATGGTGCACTAACTTATTCTTTCCCATTTTTTTAATGGGTTGTTTACTGTTGCCTGTGCTTGGTTTATTTATTTAATCTTTATTGCACAAAAAGTAATGTACAAAACGTTAACTTAAAGCTATGACTGCTATGAGGCATTCTCTACCAAATCTTCTAATCTTCTTCTTTCTAATCTTTGGGCAAAGCAGAGAAGATTGTAGGCGGTGCATTTGGAAGAGTGTAAGAAGAGTGTTTACTGCTAGAAAAGATACCAAAAGGCTTGTAAACTTCGAAGAGATGTGATATTCCACTGATTTACCTTATTTTGGCTAAAGGGAGGTAAACAACTATTTGTTCACCAGGACACGCACGTACCTGAACCCTCTGCAACGCCAACTGCCGCTGGTACTGCAGATACTCGTGCTTCTTCTTCCTCATGGCCTGCAGCTTGGCCGCCATCTGCATCTGCCTCTGCCGCTCAGCAGCCTCGGCCTGCGCGGCCAGTCGGGCGGCGTGCTCGGCGCGGAGCGTGTCGAGGGCGGCGCGGCTGTCTCGGATTTGGTTTATTTTGTCCTGGAAAAAGAATATATTTTAGACTATAACCACTCACGTGATTGAAATTTCTCAGTGACTTATATCATTATAATATAATAAGGGTGACAGCTGGTAACTACAGCTACCAAAATCATTTGAGTGGATATAGGCTAGCCTCACAAATCAATTAAAATTCAACTTTTTCAACTGTCGAATTGCGCCACGAGATTTTTAAATATCAATTTCACGTAGAGCACGTAAGCTGTCTCAAGGCCGATACTGACAGACGGAGAAATTTCTATAGATACAGTGCCGTTTGCCGTGCAGTCGGCTTGCATTTCCCAGACATATGTGTGTAAAGCAGTCCGTCGTTGTTTAACATTTTTAATACTAAATATTCGTTGATGGGATTTTTTTTCAGGCAAAAGTAATTAGCAACCGCCAACTAATTGACACAGTGCTTCTTTCATCTTGTTTTCTAAACATCTCCAAAAGAAGACCAAAACTTAGGAAACAAAAATGCTATAGGTCAAAAACTTAGCTAAAACACCTGGTCTATGTAGACACCTGTGTGTACACGCATGTCGGCGTTCTACATTAAAATTTTGACGTAAATTCCATTTTAATTCTTTGCACAACTAAAAACATGGTCCTTCAATTAAATTTTATCACCTTTATCCTCTAGCCACCCAGGGATCAAAACTTGCAGTTTTCATTTGTCATAGTTAAAATTCAAAATAACATTTAAAGGGAGACCTTATTATAGGTGTCTGGGCGATAGGGGAATAATAATTACCTGAAGACTTTCCAAGTAAACTCGCTTATCGTCCTGCTGCTGTATGTAGCGGAGGAGCTGGGAGTGCATCGCTGTGATGTTCATGAACAGAGATTGCACGGATGTGTCGTTCGCGATAGATCGGCCTCTGTATACAAGGGAGTCACATATTATCCTATAGCAATGGACTATGGTTAAGATGTATCACTGTCCAGAAATGCATATCATTGTATACCTGACATTGTCACTATGTAAATCTTTATACATGGGTTTGTTACACACAAAACATTCTATGAGTAGATTATGTATACTTTTAATTATTTTTTAAATATTTATAATTAATTTTATTTTGAGTTATTGGAATTCATATTAAAATATTTGTAACTCCGTAATAGGAATTACATTTAAACGTCATATTCGAGAAAATTTAAGTGTATCATATTAAATTAGCACTATGAAAAAGAGACTAAGAACAATTTTGGTTATAGTAGCCCTCAAACGAAGAGACGACTGAGGTCATAAAAGTCCAGGCGTGGGCCATAAACCTCGAGCATAAAGCATAAAGCACGGGTCGAGGAACACAATGGATAACTGATAACGCGAGTTCAAGGGTTTAATGGGCCCGGTCGTCACTTTGGTTGAGGGGTAGTATAATACTAAATCATACAGTCATCAGTACGTATTTAGCAATTTAACGAAACTGTAGGTTTTGTCTATAACAACACTTTTGTACATATTTTTTGTATATGACCGTTTGTTTCTTATCTCAATAAATAAATTACCAGTGACCGACACGTGTGCAAAACTGTAACAAAACCTGTTGAGCTGACGTATAGGAAAATTTACATCATCATCTTCCTCGTTTTGCCCCGGAATTTTCCACGGCTCACGGGTCCGCTTAATCCCAGGATTTGGCGTAGGCACTAGTTTTACTAAAGCGACTGCCATCTGACCTTCCAACCCAGTGGGGAAACTAGGCCTTATATCAAAATGATATTTCGTACAGTCAGCGTCATATAGTTGGTGGCATTCAAAGTAGTCAAATAGTTCGGTACTCCATATAAATTCTATGGTGTACCGAACTTTATGAATACTTTGGATGCCACCAACTATATGAAGCTGACTGTGCATAAGTTACGACGGTACGAGCGGGGGTTAGAACTTGCGACCTCCGGATTGCAAGTCGCACGCTGTTACCGCTAGGTTACCAGCGCTCTATACGAATACTTACAATCATGAAAAATACGAATAACTTTGGCCAATTTGTGTCCAATTCAATTGTATATCGGAATCTCGATATGCCAATATTTGGGTGTAAGAATATAATTGTTTTGAATGGCTCTATGTATACACTCTTTTAAGTCCGCACAACAAGTTTTGTTAATACAGTTTTCAGCCATAGTAGGTACCCCAGCCATTACATATTTGTCATTTGATAAGAGCATGGGGGGTTTATGCCACATAATCGCCACGCTTGAGAGGCGGGTTAGCGATCGCATGTGTTCCACCGCTCTATATGGTGTACGACCTCTGCGTTCCGGGGGTTTCTGGTCCGAAATAATGAGAGTTAATTGACTTACCGGGAAGAATTGCTCTTCATCCGATTAACAAAAATCTCCACTTGCGACTTGAGTTTCTCGACAAAGTCGTCGATCTCCTTGTCTTCGTTATCATCTTCCTGCGCCTTGCTCGTCGCTTGTTTAGCGTAATCCTGAACATACATTTACTTCGATATTTAAAACGAAAGAAAAATAGAAAAATTTGACTCGCATCGGGACTCGAACCCACAACCACTGGATCACTAGCCCAGTGCACTACCAATTGTGCTATACGAGTACCGCTTAGACTTGTAATTTTTTTCTATTTATCCCTCATCGTATACGTCATCATACATTTAATATTAATTTACAAGGTTATTATAACTTTTAGGTACAGTCAGCAGCAATAATGGCTCAGTCACGGGTGTTTTCTATATATTTAAGTAGTTGTGTAAGGATATCCATCTATATTTATTATTTACTAGCTTTTGCCTGCGGCTTCGCTTGCGTAAAGAAGAATAGTTTTGGCGGCCGTTTTATCCACAAATGCCTACGTCATAGTAGCTTTATGCATGCAAAGTCTCAGCCCGATCGGTTTAAAATTGACAAAGTTTCATATTAACTTTCATCCCCTATTTTATCCCCTTGGGGGTAGAATTGATCGAAATCGTTTCTTAGCGGATGCCTACGTCATAACATCTACCTGCATGCCAAATTTCAGCCCGATCCGTCCAGTGGTTTGAGCTGTGCGTTGATAGATCACTATGTCAGTCAGTCAATCAGATTTATTATGTGTGGTGAGTGAAATACTGATAATTGATATCAAGCATTATAAAAAACAAAGTTTATACAAAATTGCGTTCACCTCATTTTGGCAAACGCACTAGCACCATCTATCAAGTTTCATAGATGGTATATAAATAAATAAATAAATATTTCGGGACAATCTTACACAAATCGACCTAGTCCTACGGTAAGCTCAGTAAGGCTTGTGTTGTAGGTACTAGACGACTATATATATAATAGATAGATACATATAAATACTTAAATACATAGAAACTCATGACTCAGGAACAAACATCTGTGCTCATCACAAAAATAAATGCCCCGACCGGGAATCGAATTCAGGACCATCGGCTTCATATAGGCAGGGTCTACCCACTAGGCCAGACCGTTCGTCAAATACAGTGTGTACCTCAGAGGTGTCGCTCTGTGTATGCGAGAGCGGTGCAGTGGGCGCGCTCTGGCTAGAGATCCTCTGCTCCCAGTAGTTGCGGTCGAGGTACCGAGACAGCTCGGTGTTGGACTGGTTCGCGTGCTCGGGCGAAGCGCTCACCGACGACGGGGTCGGGGACACTACGGAGTTGAAGTAACCGTTTAACCGCCATTTCATCCGCCATTTTGAATTTCGTTTTTTGAACTTTAGACCAACTTCTTTCAAATAAAAAAGATTACAAGATTTTTTTATGACATAGGCGACAAAAGAGCAGACGGATTGCCTGGTGGTAAGCAATTACCGTCGCCCATGGGCACCCGCAACACCAGGGGAGTCACAAGCGCGTTGCCGGCATTTAAGGGGGCTCTGGGAACCTTACTCACCATCAGGAACACAACACTACATACCTGAAAGGTAGCAGGCTATTATGGCTGTGGTCTTCTGTAAGGCGGAGGTACTTCCCCAGTTGGACTGCTCCAGATTGAGCTATGAATAGCTATGCTAGAGCTATGATAGAGAATGATTCAAGCGTGATATCACGCTTGAATCATTGTTGGACGTAGTTTAAGGACATATCGGGTATCTCGGGTATTTTGCGTTTGTAGTTTAGTAACAACTTGTTAGGATACCCGGTTATCCTAACAAGTTGTTACTAAACTACAAACGCAAAAGTCGAATTGATAATTACCGGTAGGGTGCGTCACGGGCTCAGGGGCGATGTGCAAGCGGGAACGCGAGCGCTCTTTCTCTTTCTGCTCGGCCTCTGATTGGCTGAGTGCGAGGGCTAGTTGCAGTTCTTCTTCTTCTTGCAGGTCCTGCTCAGACTTGCCGGGGCGCTTCTGAATAGATATTTAAAAGTGAACAATTTAAGACTTTGTACAGTCGCCATCAGATATATCGGAGCTGTGGAGGTGGTCACAAGTATCGGAACAACGCCTCTATTGTCAAGGCGATAAAGTGCATGTTCCGATTGTTCCGATATTTGTGACCACGTCCTGAGCTTCGATATATCTGAGAAGTGTAATTGGCCATTAAGGCGCAACAGAGCGGCAGTAAATAAAACGAGTTCAGAACGGTAGGTGTTGTGATCCCGATAAGTTTTAACATCCAATGTTATTATATCACGATGAGAGCGCTGATGGCCTAGCGGTAAGAGCGTGGTGGCCTGCCGGTAAGAGCGGCGATCGCACGTTCAAACTCCGGCTCGTACCAAGTTTTTCGGAACTAATGTACGATTTGAAATTTATCAGTCGCATTTAGGTGAAGGAAAACATTATAAGGAAACCGGTTTCCTTAATCCGGACTAATAAAGGATTAAATAAAGCCTAGTTTACCCTCTGGTTTGGAAGGTCAGTCGCTTTCGTAAAATCAGTGTCTACGCCGAATCTTGGGATTAGTTGCCATGGGTACCCCAGGCTCCCATGAGCCGTGGCAAAGTGCCGGGAGAACGCGATGAAGATGATGTTATATCATATTGTAGGGTTTTAGTCTGTAGAGATTTTCCTTGCCTTCCTTAGGGTACCTAACAAAGATCCTAAGATTACCTAAGAAAGAAGATAGATTTAACCAACGCTGGTGGATTTCGCCAACGTTGACCACGACAAAGACCACATAGTTCAATCTCAGTTTTGGCATTTCTGTGAACTAGCGTCTGAGCTTTAATTTTGTTAAACAGAAACAACAAAGACAATTCTGTCTTGTTGTTTCTGTTTAGCAAAGGTAAATTACTAGGGCGGTAACTCATATACCCGTCCTATTTCCCCAGCTAGGCGGGATGTCTAAACGCATTCCTCCACGTTAAAAAAAAGGGTGACAACTCTTCACAGTTATCCTAACTTTAAATGTTATTAGTCCAAACATGTGATAACTCAAGGCACATTTTAAGGATTTGAATTTTGATATTAATAATAAGATGTCGTTATATAAAAATACATTATTGACGGGGTTTAAAAATAAAATTCTTCGAAAAACACTTCTACAAAAAAATTAAAGAAGCAGTAAAAAGCGATTTGGTATAAATATATTTATTTTGCCTCGAGTTATCCCAGGTTTTTATTTCAAGATGGATAGTGCATTAGAACATGCAGAATGCTTTAGATTCGGAGATGCATGTATTGCCTGTGTTGGACTAAACTGATAAATAAAGTATGTTCACAGTCAGCGTCATATGGTTGGTAGCATCCAAAGTACTCATAGTTTGGTACATCATATAATTTGTATAATGTACGGAACTATTTTATTATTTTAAATGCTACTAACTATATGACGATGACTGTAGGTACATACATATATTCTATGTTGTGTTAAAACACCCATTAATTTACTTATATTTTACAGCCTACAGGTAATCGGGAATTTTCAGAAGAATTTATCAGTCGATAAAAAAAAACAATATTATGATATAAGTTTTAATAAAGGGAGTTAAAGTTAACTTACACAATTACTAATCATAATAATGTATGTAATGAATTGTATATAAACAGAAAACATTATTACAACATTAAAACTAGACAATACAAACTATTTCTAAACTAAAACTACTCTAAATCAGTGAAAATGTCATGTAATAAAATTTATGTAGAAATTATTAATGACTTGACAAACATTAACATTATTGTCAATTCAGTCCATAATCTTAACAATAAAATTTCTATCTAACCAGCATAGCATATGCATGTTTAAGTTTGAGGTTTTTACATTTCCCTCCCATGGAGATCTAATGAAATTTCATACTTCTATTGCATATGCAAACCTATCTACAAAGTTTATAACACTTAGCGGCAACATCTTGGGTGATTAAGTCAAAAACTGACACAGTTACTCTTCAATATAAAAATTACATATTGTCAGGGATAGTGCAATACCACACAACCAACAAATAAATACAGTTTCTCTATTTATTGTTTGAGTTTTGAACCGAGTCGATATTTGCAGTTACATGGTATTGCAAAATACCAGACAATATGCCACATCTTCATGTCAAACAATGTGATGCTGCATATTCAATGTTGTTTCAGTCTCCTAATGAATTTAGGAGTTTCTGGCACAGTGAGTGGTGCCGCAGACCTTTCCGGTACAAATGGCTGGTGAGCAACAGGAACTGGCTTTGGGTGGTGCACCAGCTTAGCTCTCATTTCAACATTAGCTTTTTCTTCTGCTTCTCTCTTAACCTTTTCTCTTTCTTGCCTAAGCTTCTCCTGTTCTTCTTCCTTGTCTTTCAAAATTTTATCAAATCTTTCCCTTTCAGCAGCCCTTTTTTCTGTTGTGAGCTCGAACGGAGTAGGTTTAACAAGTTGCACTGGCTTTAATACAGGTTTAAAGGGTTCCTTGTACAGTACTACAGGTGGTTTAGCTTCAAATTTGATGCGGTTTTCTTTATTTTCCGAGGAAGCTGAAGATGAACCACATTTGACTGTAACAACTTGCATTCGCTTCTTTACTGCACCTGGTAGTGGTTGTGCTTTAAATTGACAAGCTTGTTTGCGCTCTTCTTCAAGTTGTTTTTTTATTTTCTCCTCTCGGCGGTGCTTCATTTCTTCATCTCTCTTTTCAAATGAAAAAGGCTCTACAGTAAGAGGTCCATGTCGGACTGGTTTTTCTAGCTTTGGTGGTTTAGGTGCAGAGTTGTGTGCAGCTGCCTGAGGTAGGGGTTTGTAGTGGAATTTTGGAGTGACTGGTTTGGTTGCTGGAATATGCTGTTTTGGACACACTTGAGGTTTCTCAAGTATGTGTTTAGGTGCAGGGCGTGCCTTGAATACCGGAACATGGACAGGTGAATTAGGTAATTTTTTATTGACTTCAGTCAAATGGAATGGTTCAGGAACTGTTGGCAATTTCTTTGGCACCTCTGGAAGGTTTCTACAACCATCAATCACTGATTTGGGAATCGGGTTAGCTTTGATCTTAAATTTCTTTATTTCTTCGGCTTCCATTTCTTCTTTTTCTTTTTGAGACACAATGTGAATGGGTCGAGATCGTGCCTTACATCTCAACATGGGAGACTGAGGGACAGTGAGTCCTGACGGCCCAGAATATCCATTAGATCGGAACACCGAAGGTCGACTCGAATGAAAGCGATTTGGCGTATCTCTTTGATAATGGTAGACTGCTTCAGCCATCGATACAAATTTTGTTTTTGACAGCTCTCCCGTTCCTGTAACTCTACGGTGTCTGTGATCTGCGTGTTCATCATGATACCCTAATTTCATAAGATCCGACGTAAGTGAAGCTATGTCACTCATAGACATAGATTTTCGCATTCCACCATATTCGAGTTTTATTGAATCATCCAAATTGTTGTGATCGCCGAAGTCTTCTTCAATTGGAGTAACTGGTTCGTCCTTTATTTGTAATTTTCCGGTTGGCGTAAAGTAAGTATCACCACGATAACTTGTCACGTAATTTTTAGACATTTTTAATAATAAACTACACTCCAAAAAAACAATTATTTACCGTTTAACAAAATATTCTCATCAAAATATTGTTCGTCCGTCGTTAAAATTCAAAAGATATGATAAATTAAAAGAAGCCATTTTTCTTTTTTGTAGCTAATGCCTTGGATTCCGACCAAATTGGCCAGTAGTATTGCCATGTCATACTAAAGAAAGAAACCGGTACCATTAGTGATGTCCTCGCGCTATTTCAGTCACTTGTTTTAGCGTGTCATTCGTCGTATTTCTAAGAACACAGACGTCAAATTTTGGCAGATAACCTTGATCGCGACTGTGAATATATGTCATTCGTGAACAGCGTTGTTGTGAGAGGTTTATGTATGTTTTTTCACATTTCACAAATAATAACGTGTAACTTGTGTGTGCAATTATCTTTAATACATAACACAAAGTAGTAGAAAATCTATTGACCATAAAAAATGGCTCAATCTTCGTTACCAAATCCAAACACCCTTTTGCCGCTAGAATTGGTGGATAAATGCATAGGTTCCCGGATCCATATTATTATGAAAAATGACAAAGAAATGGTGGGAACTCTCCAAGGATTCGACGATTTTGTAAATATGTTACTTGATGATGTAACGGAATACGAATCAACGCCAGAAGGAAGGAAAATTACGAAATTGGACCAAATTCTACTAAATGGAAATAATATTGCAATGTTGGTGCCGGGTGGTGAAATGCCCGGAGAAAATTATGAAACCCAGTGATAACTCTAACATAAATAAGTAAATAAAATAAGTTTTCTAACCTAAAATTGTATTTAATTTAGTACTTGCCTATAAACCCTTAAATTTAATTAGCCTATATGCAATTTTTTTAATTTCCTAAATAATTAATTTGTTTTTTACTACACTTCAGTATATTAACTTCACTGAATAATGGCAAAATGACAAGCATTTTAAGTGTAGTTAAAATAAATATGTTAAGCAAATAGTTTTATGCATGATGAATATTAACTCAAAGAATTATTATGAAAGAAGCTATCATATAATAATAATTATTCCCTATTAAGTGTCTCTACATCCTGGAGAAACCACAGACAATAGAATTATATAATCTAAAAGAGAAAAATCAAAAAAAGGTAATAAAAATAAACTTATCCATACCTGTGGCTGTGCCGCAGGGCCATAGTCACTGGCGGTGTCCACTATCTCCAACTTTGCTGTTGAAGTTGGAGGACGGCTTACTTTGTCATAGCATGCATCGCAAACCCGAACCTGTTCATAAGAAATATGTCTATCTGCAAATTGGTGATGAAATATTCTTATTGATACCCACTACATAAGCCTTCTTAACCACTGTGGGGTTCCATAGATCTGTGTAAGTAAAACCTTCTTGAGCATACTTGAGCATAAATTTGTGTAAGGATGTCTTAAAATAATTATTTAATCAATTCAGATGAATATGTGGATGTATCAACTTAGCCATATTGCTTGTTTCTGTAGTAACGGCCCTTTGAAGAACTGTTAAGACCTGAGGCCTATTTCTCAAACACTTATAATACAAGTGGAAATACACTTTGATTGAAAGAGATTTCCGCTTGTATTACAAGTTACAAGTTTTTGAGAAATAGGTCCCTGGTTTTACTAGTCAAATTAAAAAAAAATGCAATTTTAAGTGTGTTGTTGCAACCTTAAACAGGGTTGTTGACTAATATATATATATTGTGCTGGAATGCAATAAAACAATTCTTAAATCAAAATAACCCTAAGACAATTGTACACAATAACAATAATATATAAGTAGATTATTCATGTATAACTCGTAAATTTGTAACCTTTTTTTGTAAAATGATTTTTGGTACGGTCAGGGACTTTAATTGTTGAGCCATTTACCAAAGACTATTGCTTGAACCGTCAGTGACTTAACAATTAAAGTCGGTGACTGTACAGTACATGAGCCAAACAGTTTGCACATTATACCTCTTTCTCAATGCCAAACTTGGGCAAGGTGGAACTCTTCGAGCTACACTGCTGGCAGAACACCTGGCCGCAAGCTCTGCAGTGGTGGCGACGGACCATAAGGGAGAAGGCGACGCGGCATCTGTTCACCAAAACTTATGTTGAATCTGAGTGACTCGCACAGTAGAATGATTTTATAAAAGGACTTGCAGTATTAAAATTTTTGTTTGAGAACTTGAACATAAAGTTATTACACATCCTATGAATATTAATATGGACCCTTCTAAGGGTACAGAAATGTAAACATAATATAACTCCTAGTTTCTATATTTAAGGAAGTACAAATATTATACAGACAAAACTTATACAGGTTTCTTTCAGGAATCTTTAAGAAAGTAACTCCTTTCTTCAGACCAAGGAGGAAAAGTAAGTTTTCCTTCACCAAAAAAGGAGTGGCCACATATATACATACATTTCAGCCATATGCAGTCCACTGCTGGACATAGGCCTCCCACAAATATGACTTGTATAATCTTGTAGTTGCCATAGTCGACACGCTTGGCAGGCGGGTTGGCGACCGCAGTAGATTGGGTTTCGACGGACGCTGCTGCCCGTCCGTAGGATTTTTTCCCTTGTCGCCTCTTACGACACCCGCGGTAGGAGATGGGGTGGTGCTATTCTAGTCAGCCGGCATCACACGGCACCTTTACTAATATGCTAAATGCTAATACAAACCTATGACACACTTCACCATCAGCCCACTCCGGGGCAGTGTCAGCAGAAAACATGGCATCCGATTCCTTCAGGGGAGGAAACTTGTATCCTTCTGCTTTTAGAATGTTTACTGTATCCTGTTGACAAAAAAAATATCACTCTTTTAGTTAAAATAGAACAATCACGTACATTAATATGACTTTAAGCTAACATTGGCATATTAAAAGTACTATTAAGAGAGTTAAGTCTTGATGGGGCATGCAACAGTGTCGAAATAATGGGAAATCATAAACAGGGGTCGATTTTAGAGCACTCGACGCTCGAATCTTGACATTTTAAACTCTCTCAAACACGAAGAAATGGTATTTAAGAAGCATGAATGATATAAATAAATAATCGTGGGTAGCGAGCGACACTTATACCTATTTCGTGCAAAAATTATGGTTAGAAACTTTTGTATGCGATTATTTTCGTCCACAAAGTTTTTGAAATTCGAGTGCACGACTCTCAAAAATCGGCCCCAGCACATGGTAAATACGCAGTTTACAATAGTGTGTTGTAATTACGTAGAGTCGCCATCAGATATATCGGGCTTATGGATGTGGTTACAAATATCTGAACATGCACTTTATCGCCTTGACAATAGAGGCGTTGTTCAGATATTTGTGACCAGCTCCACAGCTCCGTTAAATCTGATGGCGACTGTACTTTACAGAACAGTAGTTAGAAATGGTATGTCATAGTTATCCCAATGTCAAAATTCTCCAATGGCGTAAACAAAGTATAAAATTTATTAGGTATACATATTTTTGTTTTTCCTTGTTACCGTAGTTCGAATAAAATGAAATGCAAGTATTGTAATTTCTAATTATGTTAAGAAAAAAACTAAAGCCTTTAGTATAAATTGATAATTAGATCATTGGAGATTAGTAGTTAGCGGAGGTTGGTATGCCATATATTATATACAATTAAACAATTAGATTTTGATTTTTGAGCCACTTTGAATCTTGTTAGTGAAAATGAATTCCTTCACTATCTGTGAGGTCCTGTAATTGGCTTTTTGTTTTTATTTTGAATGCTTATTGTTTATGTAATAGCTGTTGGTACTCCTTAAATAAATAATAAAATGTATATGACCATCAATAGAGAACTCGTATTAATATCACACTGACTTACTTCGTACCTCGAAGTACGCCTAGAAAGTACTTAAATTCGTAGAATGTCAAAAAGGATATATAAATATAAAAAAAACTGTCATACCATTTGTATGTATTTCCTTGTTACCAAATTCCGAATAAATGATTGGAATGAAGCGATAATACAACTCAATAGCAATATAAAACACAGCGTAGAATAAAAAAAAACACTATCAACAAGACACTGAACACTGAACAGTTAGTTTCATTGTAGTGTATTTGACGTCTTTGTTTGGGTATGAGTCATTATCAGGCCAGCCATTTGGCAGGTAAAAGATAAGGCATTTTGTCACAGATAGTGCGCTCGGTAACCGGCTGGAGAAAAACCGGCATAAACGAATTGTAGATGGCGCTGTTGAGAATCCTTTTTGAGTAAGAAATTTGAGAATTGGCGGTAGGTATAAGGATACAGCTAGGTTACTAAATAATAAAATTCCTATGCTTTTTTTTCATCGGCAGAAATTCAGCAAACCTTTAATTAAGTTAATTATGCTAATTAAGAAGTAACAAATATGACCTTTGTAAGGGAAGTAGTAATTTTCACATTCATATTTCTGAAGTACAGTACAATTTAGGGAGTAGAATCCTAGTTTTAAGGATATTGTACAAATGGATGCTTTACTGAATAAAATATATACATATTTATCTAGTGCTAAGTGAGCCAGGTTTTTAGAATGACCTTGATACACTCATATAAACGCCCGCTTAGCAACTTTATTATTTATTTCGAATATTTAAGAGCATTTGAGTAGGCAGAGATCAAAAATAGATGGCGCTACTGTTTCGCGCAAATAGACGAAGACAAACGCATGAAGTGATTTCGCCTGTTATCTATGCAGGTACTTTATATGTTATTCGGAAAATGTCAATGAACTCATTTGCGTATTGTTACTGATATCTCGTGTTCTTGACGTAGATAATTTACACTCCACTAGATCAAGCTCTGCCCATTGAGCAGGAAAAGTCTAAATGACATAGAATTAAGACACTTTTATAGTTGTAAAGGTATCTGTACAAAATAAATTATAGGCGTTGTTTAATTGCCTAAATAAATATGGCGTCAAAACGATAAATATGATGCTAACATTGAAATAAGCTCAATAAAAAACCCGAAGCTATTAGGAGTTAAAATTAACTTTTGACAGTTTTATGACTATGTATTTTTTTGCCTTTTAACCTTTTGAACGCCTTTCCTCGCGCATCAAAATGTGATGTGTACGCCATGGTATGACTTGTGAAGAACAAATATAAACCTTATCTGTCAGCAGGACAATTGCTTTAACAGCGTACGCCATAGCCACTTTAGTGGTCGGTGGCGTGGCAGGCACGACATCACGCGACCACTTTAGTGGTGCTTGGCGTTCAAAAGGTTAAAGCATTAGAAAAGACAAAGCCTATATTCACAATAAGACAACAGTATATATTTTTCTTAATAAAGTTATAATGTCATCTCTTTCGATTTCACTTGGTTCTTGCAAGCGTCAAAGAAAAAAGCATTATGAAATTATGACCATTATCGCCAGTTAGTATTGCTGGGAGTATAAATACTGGCCAGTACTTCTGTTCATTAACCCGCACCATATAATAAGTAATAACCTATTTAAAAAACATCTAACAGACAAGAATATAAAAAAAAAACATTAACGGTTGTTACGTCTATGAGTTACAATGCCTCGAACAGCCACTGCGGCGCTACCGCGAAAATCGATATTAGTGAATTTCGATCGAGTGTGTCTGTCAGTCTAATTCATTACGCTTTAATTTTAGTAAAAGAGAAAGACGCTCTAAATTTACGAACTTCGATATTCGTAAGATACCAGAGACATGAGTGTACGTTTTTAACGCAACTTTACGTCACGAACGCGTTCTCGTTTCCCATATAAATAACATTATCACTTACGCGTTAGTAAACGTTTACGTCAAAAGTAACTTACACTAGAGCCTCTATCTAAACTAAGCCTGATCTACGCGTTGAACATTCGTATTATCCCGCGGGGGTCAAAAACATAATAACAATCACAGCATTAAATTAATTGGTAATTTTCTCAGTCACTACAAATAAACACATTAATAAAGGCATAATTGCTTTCATAACAATAATTCAATACGATTTAGATATTTTTTAACTTACTCTTATAAATGGCGCAGTCATGTTATCACTAGGAAATATACACAGAGAATGTGATACGAAGTGTCATATGGCAATGATGTAATTAAATTAGCTAGGCTATAAATCAATAAAATAGTTCAGCGGACAGAATAGTTTAAGAGGCGGGTAACAACTGAATTCAGTCCGTCTTTTTGAAAGGGAGGAAACGAGCAAGTTACGACCAGTTTTTTTTATACAAGCATGCGGCCCGCCCGATGGTAAGCAGTTACCGTAGCCTATGGACGCCTGCGACTCCAGAGGATTCACATGCGCGTTGCCTACTCTAAGTTGTTGGAGCTCTGGGAGCCTTACTCACCAACAGGAACACAACATGACTAAAAGGTAGCAGTGGTATTATGGCTGTGGTCTTCTGTAAGGAGGAGGTACTTCCATAGTCGGGCTTCTCGAGACACAAGCGTGATGGTAATTCGCTGTGCCCTATCTCTCATTGTTGGACGTAGTTTAAGGACATACCCGGGTCCATGGTACTTCGCTGTGCCCTACCTCTCAGTCGGCGTTCGGCCGGCAAATTCGGGAAAAATATTTCGTCCGGGCGCGTATGTAATAGAGTTTTGCAACCAACAAAGTAATAAAATTATTTGAATATACTTCAATCGGAAAACACTAGATAAGTTAGTTAGGTGATTTCAAATGCCCAGATGGCAAACAACCTATAAATAGGGACTCCATTGCGGGACACCGTCAAAATCGCCAAATGACAACTAAAATTGTTGCTACTGGTTTCATGGTATCCCTATGAACCCATCGAACGTAACTGGTTTCGTACGGGGATAAAAAAATATTCGATAGTAACTGGTTACAAAACTCGGTTACATACACAGCCGAAAGGAAAATATTTATAAAAAAAATATTATAATATGGAACTTGCGTCAAAATTTGAACATGAATCGCCTACTTGCTTGCACAGACACTTACACTACTAGTACAGTCAACAACAAAGATATGTATACACTTTTGCACCTTGTTACAAAGGATTAAGGTGAAAAAATGTATACATATCTTTGTAGTCGACTGTACATAGACCAGGTCTTTTAGCAAAGTATTTCACTTATACACTTATTATTCATACAAAACAATGAAGTTTTCAGCATTAGTTCATAGGTGAATTGCAAAAAAATATAGGTTCTAGTTAAGGCGAGTTAAGGACTCATAATTAGTCTTAACCCTTTACTGCATACAAAGCCCTTGGTAGCATTTATAACTTTCAACTGTATTGGAAGTGAGTTAAAGTTCAAAGTCAAAGTAATATTTTTTATGCCATGCAGTAAAGTGTTCAGTTACGTTGTGTTGCGGCAATTAAACTGTTGCTTTTAGAGTTACAATCATGAAAGTGTGTTGGTGTATGCATTTAAACATATAATTTCATCTATCAGTCACATCACTGTAAAAGTGTAAACTATACCGTGATGTCTGTGCCTGGCAGTACGACACAACTAAATAAAAAAATATATATTTTTAATATTAACTTCAAAAAACAAAAGTGATTCACATATGCAAGTAGGTATTGATTGATGATAACAAGTGTTCTAATTTAGATAAATAAGAAGATAAAGGAACAAACATGTAAATAATGATAACTAATTTCAATTAGGTAGCATTCACCCAAATGTCTACAAAGTAAATGTACTATAGGTGACAAACTTAACTGAAGCATAACCATGATAGCATTTTTTTTTATGACAAAAGATGGCAAACGAGCAGACGGATTGCCTGATGGTAAGCAATTACCGTCGCCCATGGGCACCCGCAACAACAGGGGAGTCACAAGCACGTTGCCGACCTTTAAGGGGGGTTGGAGCTCTGGGAACCTTACTCACCATCAGAAACACAACACTACATACCTGAAAGGTATCAGTGCTATTATGGCTGTGGTCTTCTGTAAGGAGGAGGTACTTCCCCAGTTGGGCTTCTCCAGACTCGAGCGTGATGGTACTTCGCTGTGTCCTACCTCTCATTGTTGGACGTAGTTTAAGGACATACCCGGGTCCCACGTGGACATACGTGGTGTCTATGTAGTTGTGCAGAGATTTAATATGGAACTTACGTCAATATTTTAATATAGAACGCCGACATGCGTGTACACACACGTTACTACTACATAGGCCAGGTAACGAATTATGATTATTGTAAATTCACACATTAAAAATAGAAAATTAGTAATCAAAATTGGTATCACAGAGAGAAAGAGGGAAACTATTATATGTATGTAGCATTCTAAACCGAATCTCGATTTCAATCTATTATTTTGACAAATGAAATTGGCGTCATGTTTTCAGGACTGTAGCGACTGCGTGAGGTCGCAAAGAAAAGTCGTTTATAAAATAAATCGTTTTACAAGTTTACAATTATTACTTAAAACGATTATTGTACTTTCCCATGTAGGTATATTTCGACGTTTTTACGCTTTTGGTTCCGTATAAGTGTAATGTGAACGACAACGATCTGCCATTGAGGTTGTAACCCTCAGTTTGGGGAAAAAAATAATTTTGTACATTTTATGTAAGTTTATCGTTTTGGTCTTGGACCACGCATTCATCATCACAAATGAGTTTTTCGAAACATATGTAGGAGATATAATTTGATATTTATCAGTCGCTTTTCGGTGAGGGAAAACATCGTGAGGAAACTGGACTAATCCCAATAAGGCCTTGTTTACCCTCTGGGTTAGAAGATTCAATGGCAGTTGCTTTCGTTAAACCAGTGTCTACGCCAAATCCTGGGATGAGTTGCCAAGCAGACCCCAGGCTCTTGTGAGCCGTAGCAAAAATGTGAGGACAATGTGAGGAAAATGACAGCTCCTACTACTTATTTTTATCAGTTGGAATTTAAAATTAAATACTAGTAAATCATACCTGAACTGCTCTATATTTAGGATTATTCCGAAAAGCAAATCCCCACGCCTGAATCAGTTCCAGGATTTTGGTGCGGAGGTTTTCATGTTGGGTTGTCTTTACCAAGTCCCGCAGCATTTCACAAAATGCCTTTGAAGCCACTTCATCATGTATGCCTGAACCTGTCATACAAAGAATCACATCATTAGTGCAAATTTAAGATAAATAAGTCATCAGGAATAGTGCAATACATACCCGATGAAATGATACATTTCTTCCTACTTTAATCATTTATTGATACTCATCATCAACATTTAAGCTGAAGGATGTTCACTGCTAGACATAGGCCTTCCCCAAAGACCCTACCTACACCATTATTATTTAAGCGATTTGTAAACAAGATTGTACATTTTGTTGTTAAAGTATCTTAGATATTTAAAAAAAAGTGAAATGTTTGTTATGCATTATCATATCAACAAAAAATAATATTTGTAAAACATTAGAAGCATATAATGTCATGGATATGATTCATTATTAGTTTGTAATCACCTTTCTGAGACATCATTATATGGTCATTAGATTAATTATCAGAGCAGGATGCCCATATTACAGTTTAAACTTATGTAAATAAGATATATATATTTTGACGACCGGTATGGCCTAGTGGGTAGTGACCCTGCCTCTGAAGCCGATGGTCCTGGGTTCGATTCCCAGTCGGGGCATTTATTTGTGTGATGAGCACAGATATTTGTTCCTGAGTCATGGGTGTTTTCTATGTATTCAAGTATTTATATGTATCTAACTATTATATATATCGTCGTCTAGGACCTACAACACAAGCCTTACTGAGCTTACCGTAGGACTA
Organism: Grapholita molesta; assembly: GCA_022674325.2. Classification (NCBI taxonomy): domain Eukaryota; kingdom Metazoa; phylum Arthropoda; class Insecta; order Lepidoptera; family Tortricidae; genus Grapholita; species Grapholita molesta. The sequence goes on from CP053127.2 coordinate 4,435,229, forward strand.
GGTCGATTTGTGTAAGATTGTCCCGAAATATTTATTTATTATTTATTTATTTATATAATAGTGATATTAATTTCTTATTATAGCTGCATTATTACTTCCTTAAATAAACTTATGAGAAAAGATTAAAAAGAAAAGACATTTTCCCTTAAACATAGATATCAATATAATTAAAAAAAAAAAAAAAAGTTTACAGATGAGTAGATGCCCTCACTGGAGGACACACTCGACAAGTCACAGCACAGCCTCCAACCAATCTGCTTATAGTCTGACTGATTGCAGATAAAAAAAAAAAACAAAAAACAAAAAAAAATAAAAATAAACTTATAAGCAGTAAAACATGAATATAGACAATAGCCATGTTAACTGACAAAATTGTACCCAATTCAAAGGTTATTTATCATCAAGGGTGTGGCCAAAAACAAATTTGTTATTGCAGCAACTTTGAATCAGATGAAGTAATTGTAGTCATTAGTCATTATGAGCTAAATAGTTTATACTTACCACAGTTTTTTACAACACTTTCAAGGGTAAGCAGCGCAAACATGGCTTGATGCGGGTTCTGGGAGTACAATTTCTTCTTAATACCAGCAACTGCATATTTTGGCCTACAAATATTATTATCAAAAGGCATAAATATAAACAGTTATCAAGTAAACTTTGTATCAAACTCACATGGTAAATACTTACGTGCAATCATTTTGACGAATCAAGTCACATATTTGTAGAATAGTCGGCCAGTCGGGATCCAAACGTAGATTACTTGTAGCTTTGTCTGAAATGGAAAATTTCATAACATTCGATCATGTTTGCAGTTATTTAACAAAAACTGTTTAGTTGCGAAACTTTGTTATAGTTTCGTCGGACAAGGTAAGTTATACGTATTAGAAACTTTTTATACGTAGCAAAAGAAAGTGAATCAGAGAAAATTCTACAAGGCAGTGATATCAGGCGAAATTAGAATTGACAACTTAAATACTCGAGTTAATAATAGTTTCAACGATATACAAAATATTATTTGGTATTACAATACTTACCGAGCAACTTATCAAAATTATTTGCTCGAAACATAATTACTAATATTGTTAAATAGCTTTTGTTTTAGAAAATCAACAGTGATTGATTTGGGACAGAAAAATGACAGCACACTTTTGTCAATTTTATTTTCTTCTAATGTTGGCATTTACAGTGTTGCCATAGTAAGTAATTCAGTGAGATGTATTTTTCTACTCACTTATTCGAGTAAACGATAGTTAACCATAGTTAGTATAAATACTCAAATAAATACTATCGATAAAAAAATCTTTGAGATTCAAGTACTATTAAAAGAGTATGGTGTTTAGAAGTAGGACACAATATAAAACATATTTGTCGCAGGAGATAATTAATATAAGATTGATACGTTCCCTTTATCAGCATATCATAGATACAAGGCGAAAATCCTTATCATTTTTATTTACTTTGTTATCATCACACACCTCAAATAAATTACTCATTCTTTTAAATGAATTAATGGTCACGTCGTCGAAATCTTTATTGAAATCAATGAACCTACAAAAATTAGTTAAATAGTATTTCCAAATATCCAGTATTTATAAATGGGTGATCCAACATTTATTCTTGCTATAATTTACTTCCAAAAAGAGTTAGAAGTGAATGAAAAACTTTTGGTAAAATTTAATTCGGACTTGGAACAGTGTAGTATGCGGCTAAGTGCAGTTAAGTTACAATTATCATTACTACAACTTCAGAATAAAGCGATGCAGTCAACGTATCATTGTTTGATGGAACTAAGAAGATCGTTAAGTTCAAGAAAAATAACAGCGTAGTATCTAATAAAATGTGACTAAGTATAATAATTCAAGATGCACAAGAGTGTGCCTGCTATTGTCTAAAGTGTAACATTGGAATCAGTGGATAAGTCAAAATCAAAGATAAATAAAGCCATACCACAATTTGTAAAAATCTGTAGACCTGTAGGTATTATTTCAAATCAATTAAATCTAAAGGATGTAAAAACTCTTTTTGTATTTAATATTTTTTGTTCTTTATTATCTGAACGCCATTTTTCTACTCGACCAGAGATGGCGTTAGTAGTTAAAGTAATTAAATCGATGACTATAACATGGCGTTTTGAATAATTTTATTGATACTTTGTAAACTATCTACCTATCATATCTGTATATATCTGATATTTAATAAAAAAAACAATTAGTTCTATTCATTCATGTCTTATAGAAAGCGTAGTTCTGTAAGGGTAATGTGCATAAAAATATATTTATTTATATTTGTAATATTTAAACTCTAGAGGCTCTAACATAACTTTACCTGTAAACAAGGTACGTAATTGAATAATAAATAATGATTACCTACCTATTTACCTATTGTGATCGCTTCAGAATTTATTCTGATAGCCTAAGGCGAAGCTTGCAGGTTGTGTGTTAACAACATTAAATTAAAAAAACACGCCTTGATCATAAAAATATATTTTTTTAAAACGTACATGAGAAGGGAAGGTGGTTTTTCTAACTTTTTCCTGTAACCATAATTAATTTAGATCTGTTGTTTAGGAGATTATTAGGAACACATCAACAACCAATAAACAAACAGCTCCTCCTTTGGAAATAAGCTTCAGCTTCATCTTGCATATACGTAAAGGTCACGTGACACAAATTTTATTGAAAAACTCATTAAATTGTTTGTCAAATTCTCACGTAATTAATTCAAAAATACAAATCATTCTTATCTCAAGAAATATTTCAAATTATTTATTCTTAACTTTTATCAGTTGTAGACATATTCTGAATCTAGTATCTTTTTTGTAGGTTAATTTCGATGGATATACCCACCGAGGGAATGCGGACTTTTTGCTTTGGTCTTTATTTATTTAGATGGAAACCTCTTAGTTTCTGGCGAACATCACATTGCCATAGACACTAATTCAACCCGTACTACAAAAGTACCTATTATTATATAATTAAAATTGGTTATCATATAAAGAATTATAAAATTGGACATGCATGTATTACCAGTAGAATAAGTAAACAGCTCTAAAAATTGTTATGCCCTACCAGGGCCCATATGATATTACATGTACCTATTTATAAGACCTGTACAAACTATGGATGCAATAAATGATATGACTATGACTATGCCTATCGGCATCACCACGTAACATGTTATCACATTTCCGCAATAAAATCACTTTGCTATGTATATAAAAAAAAAGTCAAACAGTTCAAAGCTGCAGTCAACTGCATCGGGAAATAACTTCCTTTAGTATTTCATCGTCACCATAGGATGCGCAAAGGCCGGCGGACGCTCCGGCCCTGACAATCGAAAGAGCAGCGGGGATCTAATTCGATAATCGCTGTGCTCTTGAACAGCTCTATCTGTCATGTGCCGAAAAGGTGTAGGGGGATTAAATGTGCTGAGCTGCTGACTGTTGTATCCTGTACCTGTATAATAGGGTTGCTGCCTGTATTTGTTACATATTCAAAGTGTAGCTCAGTTTTCGCGATTAACGATGTGGTTCATCGGTCTATAGTTTGCCGATCGTAGTGGCCCTTATTATAAATAACAATTTAAAATATTTCATTTTGTTATCAAATTATGTAACGTCTGATAAAAAAGGAACTTGTGAAAAATGTCAATAACTTTTGGTACATTCTCAACATTCATATCAGTGTAGGTGCGTCTAAACATTAGATACCTATTATGTCGTAGAAATCATTTTATGGTGGCGTCGCCAAAAAGATGCTTAAGTACATCAAGCCAGGGGGGCGATTATTGAGAGTCAAATAGTCACACACAAAAGTTTCTTACCATATTTTGGCACAAAATGTATAGTTTGGAACTCCACGATTAGTAATTTATATCATTCATGCTTCTAAAATACCAGTTTTTAGAGTCTGAGAGTTTAAGGTGTCACGACTCGAATACTGGACGCTCAAAAATCGGCCCCCTGGTACGGTCCAAAATTTAATTTACTATTACTGCAATTCTCTCCCAATTTAGAATGAACTAACATTAAATAGGTAGGTAATTTTTGACTAAAATAGTTGCCACATAACTACGCTGTCCAAAAAAATACCTCTCATTACTCACTTTAAACCCATTTCTCCACTTCAGTTACGTATGAAAATGTATTGCACAATCGCCACACTGACCTGACCTTTCCGTTCTTGCTACGTGTTGGTAATTAGAGGTCTTGTTGGTGTGGTCTGGTAGCAGGTTTGAATGATTGGCAAGACGGACGACAAATGAGACAGGTTGACAAAAGGTGATGTCGAACAATCGAAGTGACAACTAGCACAACGTGTGGAGGCGTTAGGAATGCTATGTGGGATCGCGGTATGAATATTTGAGTGTAAGTTGTAATTCTAACTGCGAAGGAAATGCCAAGTAAACAAGATTTCTCTTGTTTAGGGCCTAAATACGGGAGATATACGTGTTCTAACGTATTGTGGCTTCGAGTGTTTAAGATGCTGAATAAAATACAAGATGTAACACGTGACATATATGGCGAAATATCCGACAAAATTTATATCCACTTAAATTTACATCTAATTTTAGTAACAGTTTCTCAGTGGTTCACATTTCAACACCACAATAAATTCTAACATTAACTTTGACTGTAAGTAACGTTGATATCAAAGCTCGCATAAAAAATTTGCAAAAATTATGAAGCGACTGGTTGGCGTCACTGGTGATCGAAGAGCTTGTGTATTATTTGAAAAAATAAGTTATATTATCTATGTCAAAGATATGTTTAAGTTTGTGCCCATTTGCACCTTGCATTGCATTGAATTTTTGCAACACATTGCAAAGGAGTAATGCAGTGCAAAATTCTAAATATATGGTGTGGCCATGTTCGTGGGGGTACTCCGCGGCTACTTCAACTTTATTTTAAGTTGTAGCTATCAAATAAGAGCTTCACAAAGCGGTCATGCGGTCGTAATTATATGTTTTAATTACTTGCCGAATTAATTATGCAAGAGTGGAACACAAGACTATTATTGTATCAAACTTTAGCACCTAGATCTAAGTGCAACGTAGGTATATCACACTCCATTCCATTACTCAGCGGGTGTTTAAAAATTTGATGGTGTGGTCCCTAAACCAACTTAAACTGACCCTGCACAATCTGCAGCAAAATGGACATAAAATCTTATCTGCAAAGGCCAACAGCGAACACCGTCAATTGTTTCCGAGCGCGTGGCTAGTTAACAAATAATCGCGGTCCACAATTGGAGTAGGTACCGGCGGAGTCCGCACGCATTGCCAGTCCACACAATCCTGGCGATCAGACCGCTCGCCAAAAACCGGTACGATGGTGCAGCCCTAGCTCAGTGATTCACGGAGAAAAATTAAAAACAAACTGTTCCTTTTTCAAAACGGTAGCGCGGTGAGTGAACTCCCGCGAACAAAGTTTAAAAAATAACAGTTCTATATTGAAATGACAATGGCGAGGATAATTAGCTAAGTTTTTGAAGTTGCGTGATGCTTGAAGAGAATTTGTGTCACCTAGGCTGATGACGTAGGTAAGTACCTACATTATGCGATATGATTAGAATATTCTTACATACGAAGACGTTTTTAGACACAAAGTACCATTTCCGAAGTCAATAAACACGATACCTGATAACAACTTCATGCTAGTGCTTTATCCAAGGGGGTTGGTACCTACGTTTTGCTTGAGAACTACGCTAATGTAGATTATATAACTTATAAACTATAGTTAAATGTACTAGAATATATTATATTAGATAAACATTTATCTAATTTACCTATTTGCATAGCTTCGTATTCAGACGCACAAATATGACAAAAAAACATTAAAACTGGTCTCTCATGTTACCATCCGAACATTAAGAATATGCAGAACTATATATATGTGGCTAAATTACTTATTTATACAGGTCTTCACCTTTGAATGCAAAGTTAAGGTCTAAAATATCAATCCGAACTTTTAGACATACATATTATAACTCTATGAGAGGATGTATTATAGCTACTCACTGACCCTTTTCGTCGTATAAATATTTATCCCCATCAAAGTATCATTTTTTTTCTCCTATGATGACCCACATGTACCTATACATATTTGAGAGCGTCTCGGGGGCGATTTTTGAGCGTAGAGTACTTGAACCATGACATTTTAAACTCTGTCAGAAACGAAGTAATTGTATTTTAGGCACATGAATGAAAGAAATACTCTTATCTTAAAGGACTGCAACGCACTTGTGACTCTGGTGTTGCAGCTGCCCAGCATGGGCGACGGTAATTGCTTACCATCAGGCAATCCGTCTGCTCGTTTGCCACCTTTGTCTAAAAAAGAAGGATTTAATAATCGTGGGTATCGAAATTATACATTTCGTGCAAAAATTACGGTGAGAAACTTTTTGTTCGTTTATTTTTGTCCTCGAAGTTTTTGAATTCGAGTGCACGGCGTCTGTCAAAAAGTCTGCCTGTCACGAAATAAAAGTTCGGAAATTTCGGGCATCTTTTTCTTTTACTCCAGTTAAGGCGTAATTAGAGTGATAGAGACAATTGTTCGTTTCCGAATTTCCATTTCTATTTTAGGCCTTAAGCATCTTTATCAACCACACCTTATGTTTGCGTTTTCTAAACATTGTTAATTTTCTAAGAACTGCCGCTGATTCAAATGTCAAACGATATTTGTTTTCTATGATAAGTCACTGACATATATATAACTTAGTATTTACACACACTCAGCGTTGAACCACATATTGTTGTAAGCATTGAATGATGTATTTGAATTGTAAATGAATAAAACATGTGTATAATGTCGTACTAGTACGGTTACATACATATACACTTTGTCAAGCCTTTCTCACTTGCAGCAGCAGAGAGATTGAGAAGGAAACAATCATACTGTATTTTTCTTGCGACTGACAAAGCCATGGTTTGGAAGGGAGTCGATTTTTGAGAGTCGTTCACTGAAAATCAAAACTTTTTGCACAATGTCTATTATTTCGATAGCCACGATTATTAAATTCTATCAGACGATGTCTCTAAAATACAATTTCTTTGTTTATGTCATGAGAATGTCTACTCACCGCTCAGACATTGCCCCCAAAATATACTCCATGATGTTCGACATGTATGAAAATGAAGATTACCTTAACAATCTTTTAACTTAGGATTGTATTCCCATCCGGCAGATCAGAGGAGAGAGATGCTAGTAAATATAGAAGAACGAAAAACGACTGTTTCTTAAGTAATGAATGAAATTGTATCATAGGTACAAAAAAAGCTAAATGGCAACCAAATCAAAATCATCGTTGTCATCATTTTAGCCGTAAGTGGCCCACTGTGGGGCATAGTCCTTCCCTAAATATGACTTGTATCAACTTAGGGATTACCGGTCATAGTCGCCATGCTTGGCAAGCGTAGGTGGCATACATCATTGTTTCATTTCAAGTTATTTTTGCAACAACCGGTACTACCCTTGCCTGTAGGGCTGTGCTGTTCACATACTTTCAAGTTACCTGAACCGCCTAAATAAGTATATGTGCTAAGCAAAGTTAAGTCAATACCAAACAAAGCTTTAGCTACATTTATTATAGTTTTCATAAGTGAGTGGCCTCAGGTTCTATTTGCTCAGATCGGTACACGGACAACTTGTATGACAAACCAACCTTTGTGACTTTACAAGTATCTCAAACGTGTTACAAACATCTGTGCCATTTTGTATCTTATATCTAAGACATAAGTTCCGAATTCTATACACAAATATATTATTGGTATATGTGGAAAAGTGCAGTCGTAAATCGAGTGGTATCTAGGAATTCAGATGTTAGCTGGATTCTTGCGTGTGTAACAGAGACTAGTATATAATAAAGACCACGCGCGCGTAGAACCGATAGCCGTTGGGGCGTAAAGGTTTTCGAGTGGCGACCACGTACAGGAAGACGCAGCGTAGGCAGACCCCCGACCGTCCAGCTCTGGTCAGGATCGTGGGAATCCACTGCATTGGTCCTTCGGCTGGTGAAGATAAAATAAAGACTAGTTCTAGTGCTACTAGCTCATGAGCTTCTTAAAGGACTGACAGGCGCCACTCACAAGTGGCCACTTACCATGACGGACTCGATTGCTGTGTTGTCAAGCGCAAGTTGGTACTTTACTAGTACCGATTGTTATAGTTGTATAAATTCATCAAGGAAATGTTGCCAGCGTCTTCAGTAGCATGCCGCAGGGGCCTTTTTATGTTAGTTTTGATTTATATTAGTTTAAGTTTAATTTGATTGTATCTTATAAATACATTTGTTTACAGAAATTACAATCGTATTATGATAACTACAAGTACTTAACTAGTTACAGTATAAAATCTAACAAAGGCCCTTGAGGCATTGTACCAAGGATGCTGGCGGCATTTCCTCGTTGTATCGCAATGCTGATAATTTGTGCGAGGAAGCCGCCAGCTCTTCGATCACCAGTTACATCACCCGACATTATATTGTTACATTTGATTGTTAGATTCCATTATTAATTGTTGCTGTACATATGTGATGTAAGTAGATAAATCCTTTTGTCATTTATAAAGGCACCTGGGTTATAGACGTTAAACTCAATTTATTTGGTAATCACCTATTTAAGTACGTGGTTCAGCTGAGTGATCTTATGTAGGAATCTAAGCTCAAACACAGTGTGTTGTCTGATGTCTAACTATTTATGCACCTATATATATATTTAGTGACGTATAGTATAGTGCAGTAGGAGAACCTGCAACATTAAAGTGGCGTGACTGCTGTGTGTAAGAAAGTTAACAGTCTGTATTTTAAGTCGGTTTCCAGTTTAAAACGCTTAAGTCAGGTAGCAGGGCTAGTCATAAAATACTAAGTAGAGGTAACAGGATAAAAGGCTATTATGAAATAAGTACGTTTACCATCGAGCCTGCACGTGTGCCTTACCTTCTAAAGCTTTAGTTGTAAGGTGCCGATCACATTCTGTGCATTTATAATGGCTATATGACACTATTAAAGCGTTTAAATGCGTTTATTTGACAATTGAGCCTTAGTTGGAGTGCATCTTGTAAAAACGACCCCTGGGCCCTGTCTGTAATTAACAATGATCGGCACTATGGGTGCAAAACTTTAACAAAACTCGTGAAACATACATAAAAGAGTGTATAGAGCCATAAAAACAATTATATTCTTACACCCAAATATTGGCATATCGAGATTCCGATAAGTATACAATTAAATCGGACACTAATTTGCCAAAGTGATTCGTGTTTTCCTTAATGGTAAATATTACTATACCTCAGTTCAACAATTTTGTTAAAGTTTTGCACCGTTAGTGCCGATCACTGGTAATTAAGAAGAACCGCTTATCATACACGTTAGATCGTTTTTAAACATATGAAGGGTTGTTAAATCTAACTTGGGGTCGAGAATTGTTTTTCATTTCGGCATTTGTGAAACTTCCGATTGTTAGAAAGGTACAAAATTAATTTCAGTTTTCGATATTTAAATCGAAAGAAAAATAGAAAAATTTGACTCGAAGCGGGACTCGAACCCACAACCACTGGATAACTAGCCCAGTGCACTACCAATTCTGCTCTCCGAGTACCGCTTAGACCTGTCGAATTTTTCTTATCTTATCCTTCGTGGTATACGACATCATGGGTAACGTGTAGTCACATCTACCGTCAGCGTATTGAACACTTAACGGCATCGAGGTCTCAATTTACATTGAGAATTCATCGATAACAATGTGCTACCCCATTCTAAATAATTTTTTATTATGCAGAAACGTCTGCTAGCGAATATCTTCGATATTTAAATCGAAAGAAAAATAGAAAAATTTGACTCGAAGCGGGACTCGAACCCACAACCACTGGATAATAATTTCAGTTTTGCTTAGCTACGTGAATTATGTGCATAATATTCGAAATATGTACAACTGTCGTAGTAACAGTCGCCATCAGATATATCGAAGCCGTCACAAAAATCAGAACATGCGATTTATCGTCTGGACAATAGAGGCGTTGCTCAGATATTTGTAATCACCTCCACAGCTCTGATATATCTTATGGCGACTGTAGGTGTAGATACCTAGAGACTAAGAGGTCGGAGGCACAGCGAGGGAGTTGGATAAAAGAAAGATAACTTTGAAAACGATACCGGTATGACTTTTTATGGGTTGGTTTAGGTGAACCTATTATATATATATTTTTTTTTTTATGACATAGGCGGCAAACAAGCAGACGGATTGCCTGATGGTAAGCAATTACCGTCGCCCATGGGCACCCGCAACACCAGGGGAGTCACAAGCGCGTTGCTGGCCTTAAGGGGGGTTGGAGCTCTGGGAACCTTACTCACCATCAGGAACACAACACTACATACCTGAAAGGTAGCAGTGCTATTATGGCTGTGGTCTTCTGTAAGGAGGAGGTACTTCCCCAGTTGGGCTGCCCCAGATTCAAGCGTGATGGTCATCGCCCTACCTCTCATTGTTGGACGTAGGTTAAGGACATACCCGGGTCCATATCATCATATTATACCTATTACATCAGCAAAATACTCCGGTACCGCTATTTATTTCGTTATCCTAACTGAAATCAAGGTAACGTTTGAATTTTATAGCCGGTGCTAGTTGTAATCCATGTACCTGGCGTTCCTCCGATGACACATTTTGTCGCCAAACTCAATCTGAATACTACAGATATACAGGTTGTGATAAATAATGATACATTTGTGTCATACTGATAGGGTACCAATATATCTTAACCTGTATAGTTCCACCTTTACAACAAAGCGGTATCGAAATTAAATTTTATACCGTTAGTGAGAGGATCACAACATAATGAGAGCGATCCCTGCGCCTAGGTGGAGGCGTTATTACGTTATTAAAATTCCTTGATGATAAATATAATTTACCTATAATAATAACTTTAGTGGTATTATAATTACATGGGGTATTCAAATGATTGAGCAATTTGCACATTTTAGGGGGTCATGACACGGTTGAGAAATGATGGGTCTAATGAAGATCGTGTGAGTCAACTTTGAATTGAGCGTGGCGTGAGATGTCGCACTTGGTCTAATCCAATCATGTAGGTACAGCTATCCGTAAGTGTATTTAGGTCTGGGTCACAAATACTCATACTCATACTCATATATTTTATTGCGTTTCACGTGTAATTACAAAAAGGTCTTAAAACTAGTTACAGTTTCAACATGAACCCTGCAAGGGTATAGCAATATAAATTTGACTAATACTAAATTAAATCTAATAGGTACTAAATAGGTAAGGTAAGGTAAGGTCTAATACTGCAATACAGAGTTGAGCCTACCATCAAGCGGGTCGCATGCTTGTTTGCCACCCTTGTGGTATAAAAAAAAAGATTCATGGATTGTTGGTTAAGCAGAGCGTTGGACAACTTAATTTGCATCATTCCTTCTTAAGCATACATCTTTCCTTTATTTAACAAATAATATGACTGAAAAGTTGAAATAGATAACATATACTTAAGAAAAAACGACGAGGACCTCCGGTGTTCGAGACGGGTTTCGAGAGGTCCTCGTCGTTTTTTCTTAAAGTATATGTTATCTATTTCAACTTTTCATTTATATAGTAGTATTACTACTTAAAAAAATCAAAGCAAATCAAACATATTTCATAAAAAATAATTTGATTTGTTCTTAGTTTAAAATAATATGACTATTTAAAAAACGGTATATATTTTACAAAATTATAGATATAGCACGATAAATCTAAGGCTAATATATATGTAGTAGGTAACTACCATAAAGACGTTTTTTCTATAATTTTACGTATAACGAAAATGTTTACAAATATGACAAAATTAGGAAAAAATATATTAGTTCATAGATTTTGTGCCAAAGTTGTTGTTTATCATTCGTGCTTACATTTAGGTATGAGTCATGTGAAAGAATAAGCCTTTTGTAAATAATATTGATTCCGTTTCCATAAAGACCTTCATCTATATACTATTGAGGCTAAACAAAATCAAGATACCTATCAGAAAACCCACAAAAAGTCTTTAGTAGGAAAAAGCACCACCACCACCGGGGGATGGGCTGCATCTCTGGAGTGCAGTGGACCATTGTGATCGCTAGCCCGTTTGCTAGCTTGGGCGGCTATGGTATTTAGCCCCCCAAGGCATATTGATATCCAGAGGTGGACGTCCTTCGGCTGATATGATGATGATGAAGAGGGAAAACTTATTATACAAAACAAAAGTGAGTCAAATCATAATCAATGAATCAATTGAACAAATTAACTCTTATCTAAAGACGGCCATCTTTTTTGAGTAATTTAATCTAAAACTATATAATCACATAAAGGGTATATATGTTATGGACCAAGTGATAAGGACGGGCATTATGAATAATGACTGGCTATACTGGGCCAAGTGGCAAGTGACAAGCTAAACTTCAATATTTATCACATTGTCTGGTCATTAAGAATACTGCTACATCGTCGTTGGGCAATTTCGTCGGGGAGAGAAACAAACTCGTGACACGTGTTAAACTGATTTTTTTTCTTAGCGTGTCGGCTGTGTTGTGAACGCAAAAAACCTAACACTCCTCCTCGCTTTGCTCGTCGTCGTACCTACCGGTGACTCTGGGACTGAATTTCTGTTATGCCCTAATATGATTGTCCAAACTCAGTACTAATTGTATGAAAAAAAAGGACCGGGGGTTTTCTCAAAAATGTATGCCTGAGCATTATGTATAATATGTCATCTGCCATTAGGTCGATATTGTTAGCTTAGTATTCTGCCCAATAAGTGATAGACATTATTAATAATGCCCGGTCAAGTTAATAATTGGAATATTTATAATCAAATTGCCCTCTGATATTGGGCGTTTTTCATAATGCCCGGGCATTTTCAATAATACCCAAGTTATCACTTGTCCTTGACATATACATAAAAATCAATTAGTTTTCTTATGGACCCTTGCTTGGCTGGGTTACTTATTAGACCACAGACTCAATATTTCACTACGGATTGGACAAACCTCTAGTGGCATGCATGAAAAATGCAGTGCATCTACATTTTACATTAAAACTAATTTTGTTTGCAAAGATTAACGACATACCTACAATTGAAAACTGTTGGACCAACACTACCGTGAGTGTCCATGTCTCTGCTCCATAGGTCATAACTAGTAAAAGTGTATACATATTCATACACGTGACTGGACATTGGCTAATGCGGAGTAATATTAGGACATTTGCCTCATATCAAATCGCTGGTCAATTGTGTTCAATTTCTATAGCAATAGGCCAATAGCTGAACAAGAGTCAGAAATAGACTCTTCCTGTCCCATTCATGGTTTGCATAGGTAATCGTTGCAATAAATTCTGATTGGCCTGTGGAGACAGCAAAATGCGATGATTATGCTTTATTTTATTAGATAAATAGCATTATTTTTGTGCCTAATGGTGAAGGCATACTAGTGTAATTTCTGCCGCGCAAATTCGGTCGTGGCAAACAACATGCGGGTTATCACGTGATATAAATTATGATGCAACCGAAATTATGCGACACAAATTACGTTCGTGTGGCTTCATCCTTACTAAAACGTTTTATATCATTGGCCGTAGCCGTAATGATCTAATGATAGGTCAAACGACCAGTCACGTGATCAAAGTTCCAAACATTATTTTTCGTAAGACTTAGAAATACTTAAAGGAAAAATTAAATAGTCAAATGCCCCGGGCGAGACTTGACTCCGGGATACATGCCCACCGCCCATTTTTCCTTTATTTCTAAGAATGGTCACGAGTAAGTAGACGTTTCATCTTTAAAAAGAACAATGTTTCTATTGCGTTTCTACAAACGATTGGAATCACGGCTACGGCAGCTACGGCCCTAGTTTCTTTACAAAAATAATTATACAGGTATGGGTAATTTTCTTAACGAATTCTTAGATAGAACAGAACAGCTTAGTTAAGGCCTTCATTAAAGTACAAAAATTGTGCAATTGACTTTTCTGCCGCCTAAAAATAATAATTTGGCCTCCTAGCATATTTAGATTGTAACCTGTCGTCTACGAGTATAGTCGTAATCTATATAAACATATTGGCGTTCTATATGTACATTCCCATTTTTCGCGTAACTTATTTTAATCTCTACACAACTACATATAATATTTAAACATAGTCATTTAGTTATTTTTCACGTAAATAAATCTACCTGGGGGCCGATTTTTGAGCGTCGAATGCCTACTCGAATCGTCAAACTTTAAACTCTGTCAGAAACTAAGAAATGGTATTTTAGAAACATTATAAAAATTGTTTATCATGGATATCGAAACTACAGTTTGTGCAGAAATAATAGTGTGAAACTTTTTGTGCGATTAATTTCGTCCTCAAAGTTTTATGATTTCGAAGTGCACGACTCCCAAAAATCGGCCCATTGACAGTTTGACTATACTTGAGTCGCTTCAGGTAAATCCATCTGTCAGATCATGCGATTTTGGTATTATAAAAAGGTAATAGGGTAGATATTTGTAGACAGGGTCGAATGGATTTATCTGAGTTTGAAGTTAAGCGACACACTTGCTTACCCTTGAGCTCGCTCCGGGCTTCAAAATCACCCATTCCTATATCTAGGGTATCGCAGCCATATATCTTTATTATTTAAGTAAGTACGACTAAAATATCATATATTGACACATGTACTTATAAGAACTTGAAATACAAGTTATAACTTTGCAAAGGCGAACTTTCTTGACCTCAGGACAAAACATAAGTCAGTCATTATACACAGCGGATAATGTAATGCTTAAGGTTATATTCCAATTGCAACAGTGTTGCTGCCGATTCTAGTGTTGCAGAATATATCCGGACATTGAATATATATTCAACGTATCAGCATTGCGATAGAATGAGGAAATGCCGCCAGCATCCTTGGTACATGCCTCAAGAGCCTTGTTTTTTTATATTAAGCAGAAACGTCTGCTAGCATATCAAAGATATTTAAATCGAAAGAAAAAAAGTGGTTGTGGGATCGAGTCCCGCCGCGAGTCAAATATTTCTATTTTTTCTTTCGATTTAAATATTTCAAGGGCCTTTTTAGGGTTCCGTAGTCAACTAGGAACCCTTATAGTTTCGCCATGTTTAGATTTTATACTGTAACTAGTTAAGTACTTGTAGTTATCATAATACGATTGTAATTTCTGTAAATGAATGTAAGGTCAATGTGGGTAAGATCGGCATACTATATTTTTAAGGGGAGTCCGTCATATGACGCTAAATACCTTTGAGATAATGTAGGAAATTGGTTGGTAGACGGTCTTTCTAAGTACACGGTCTTACCCACATTGACCTTAATAGCCCGGACATTGACATTAATTTTGACATTTCCTTATCAATTAAATATGCCCAGCAAATATCCATAGTAACATTATAAATGCAAAAGTAACTCTGTCTGTATGTCTGTTACCTCTTCACGCTTAAAACGCTGAACCACTTGAGATGAAATTTGG
Source organism: Grapholita molesta (assembly GCA_022674325.2). Taxonomy (NCBI): domain Eukaryota; kingdom Metazoa; phylum Arthropoda; class Insecta; order Lepidoptera; family Tortricidae; genus Grapholita; species Grapholita molesta. The sequence continues at coordinate 4,450,717 of CP053127.2, forward strand.
TATGTAAAGAGTTTGAGCTACGAGAAAGGACATAGAATATTTTTTATCACGCAACCAAACTTTAAAGACTATGGCTGGCCGACGAAGTCGCGAGGAAATGCTAATATATTGCTCCCTTAGACTGGCGACTGGTTTGCGCCTTGGAGTTTCGGTATGTACGCCACATACATGCTCTTGTGGCACGGACGTGGACCGACTTTGGCACTATGGATTATCTTGACAAAAAATTGCAGGCCGTTTTTCTAGACACGCAACGCTTAATGACATAATCCGTCGGTCTCTTGCCGCCATCAATGTGCCTGCTCTTCTTGAGCCGACCGGCATTGTCAGAGATGATGGCAAGAGGCCTGATGTGTCTTTGGTTCCTTGGAGCCTGGGACGGATGCTGGTGTGGGATGCTACCTGCGTAGACACCTTAGCGCCGTCCCATCTCATACGAACTAATGTAAAAGCGGGTGCAGCGGCGGAAAGCGCCGAAATTTTTAAACGTAACAAATATAAAAGCCTGAGCAGAGAGTACCATTTTGTATCGTTTGGCGTGGAGGCGCTAAGTCCACGGGGTCCTAGCGCGAACAAACATTTTGCAGAAATCGCGAAGCATCTGGATGTCGTAACTGGTGACCGAAGAGCTGGCGGCTTCCTCGCAAAACGTATCAGCACTGCTATACAAGGAAATGCCGCGAGCATCCTTGATACAATGCCTCAAGGCCCAGCTTTTTTAGATTTTATACTGTAAATAGTTAAGTACTTGTAGTTATCATAATAAGAATAGGTATATTGTAACTTCCAAAGACATCCTAGAACACGTATCTAAATATTTATTAGGTTTATTATTGTGTTTCATACTTACATATACCGTTTTAAATGTGTTTAATGACACATTTAGGAGATAAGATAAGATAACGATAAATTATATAAAACCACGCACTACAGTAACTTTCACTTGTTATAATTTCATAGTTTCCAGTCTATTATTTTTTATAAAAGAATGACCATGACGTTGCGATGAGAGATAGATCATAGAGTTACAAAACAAAATCATCGCAGCATACATTTTTAGAGAAGGTCCTTTAGTGTATAATATATTTTGTAATATTTACTCAACTCAGACATTTCTAAATCCACAATAAATAGAAGTTATAGGTGAAAAACTTAGCTAAAGCACCTGGTCTATGTGATAGTAACGTTACTGTACACGCATATCGGCGTTCTATATTCAAATTTTGAAGTAAGTTCCATATTAATTATCTGCACAACTACATAGACATGGTTCTTCAGTTAAGTTTTTCATCTATAAATCTTTAACAACACACCAAAGGTATCAACCATTCTCAATTTGTTGTACAATGGGAGTTATAAGTTTATAAGTATGTACACCACACCACAGTACCCACAACTAAAGCCTTCTTGAGCTTACCACGAGCCTCAGTCAATTTGTGTAAGGATCTCCTGTAATATTTATTTATTTGTTAAATGAGAAAAATCATTTTAACCGCCAAATGTAGAGACATATCTTGCAAAAATATTTACTATGGCATATACTTTCATACGCTACTTTTGATGCCGACCGTAACTACCTAGATGCCAAAACATATCGAACTCAAAAAAAAACACGAAAAATGGTAAATAATCCGTTATTAATATTAGTAGTTGTTATGTCAGTGAACATGTTAGGTAGCTTAAAGTCCAAATCCAAATTATTTGTTTCGTTTCCTATCATTCCGAATGAGGTATTTCTAAATAGTGGATTGATAATTTCTAAAATTCACACTTTATTCCATCGTTCCATCAGATAGTCCACATTCAATACCATATCATACTCACCCAATTCGGAATTTGGAATACACTATACTTATCAGATTAATCTTTTACGTCGCACATTTTCAGGTGAAAGAGACAGATAAAATCATCATTGTTTTTTTTGTCTTACTCACTATAGATAAAAGAAAGGATATGGAGCTACTGATTCCCCTATTCCATATAAAATCGATATCGTCATATTTGTGTCTTCTATTAACAGTTGGGAATACAGGCGATGAAAAAAATGAGTTGCCGCCACTGATGGGTATCAGTGGCGGCAACTCATTTTTTTTTTCTTATGACTAAGATTTTTTATTTTTTAATCCGATATTTCGTCGGCTGCTTTCATGATTCCAAGGAAATCTATTGAACTATGGTAAGATTAGTGAACCCGGCGGGAATTGGCGTGGGGCCGATTTTTGAGAGTCGTGCATTCGAGTTCTAAAAAACTTTGTGAACGAAAACAATTCACATACACGAGATTTTCTCACCATTATTTTCACTGTACCTAAATGTATAGTTCCGATACCGATGAATATTAATTTATTTCATTCATGTTTCTAAAATACTGAGTATTCGTTTCTAACAGAGTTTAAAATGTCACGAGTCGAGTACTCGACGCTCAATAATCGGCCTCTTGGACGCTATTTCGTAGCGTAATATTTCCATAGTTTAATGAAAGTTAATTCATTGTTTTTTTTTGATTCACCATAACTTTTGATACTATCATTAATATCTATGCAGCCGTTACGTTAATTACGTACTATTGCTAAGCGTAACAATTACCACATGCTGAGTTTCGGAGTTTATTTAGAATAGTGTAGGTACTTATTTATTATAGTATTTATAGAATTTTGTGTCCACCACCTATTGTGCCATCTGCGCACTTATACCTACTTATTAATAAATAAATAAATACTATATTCTGACTGAGCCCCACGGTAAGCTCAAGAAGGCTTGTGTTGTGGGTCCTCAGCCAACGATATATATAATATACTGGTGCTCATCACACAAAATAAATGCCCATACTGGGATTTGAACCCAGGACCATCAGCTTCATAGGTAGGGTCACTATAGTCACTACCCACTAGGCCAAACCTGTCGTCACTTATTAGCATGTGAAGTTGACATACGACAAAAAGCCGTTCATCTCACGAGCGTTATCTCTTTTCCTCCGCCAGTTTTATCACCATTTTTATGTAAAGCCAAGTCAGAACCATCACCCTTGATCCACATAAGATGAACCACAACATACCTCAAAACTAAGGTCACACGCATGACTAATTACTGGTCACCAGTAATTGAGACCGGCCTTCGGCACTCAGGTACTGTGACGTCACACTTTTCATTGGCCACCTTCGTGCATTGGCAATTATGCAATTGCATATGTCATGCGAGCGTTAATAACCACCTGCTCAAAGATATGTGTATCAGTTAGGTTGCACTGATTGTTTTAGGATATACTTACTTTAGGTGTTTGAGTTTAACTGTAAAGTAAGTATATGACGCATTTTTCGGCCAAAGAATAGGCATAGCTATTCAGCGGGGGAATGTAGCCAGCCTTATGGGCACCCTTCCGCAAGGGACAGACTTAAGGGACTTAGGTTAGTGAGTAGATATTTCTGTATTTATGATGTAGTTTTTGTTTATTACGAATAATTGTAAGCATTGTATATGTACAGAGTACAATAAATTTTATGTAAATTTGACTTTAAAACATTTTAATTCAAAGTTATTAAGGAATTTTAATATTATATTAGGGTGCCTTTGACTATGGGGCTTTAAATGGAATGATTGATTTTACTTCCTTAACTGAGCACATTTTGTTCTGCATCTTTTTAAAACACGTTCATTCTTAATATTATTCATATCATACAAGTTAAGTGTGATTGTGAATGTACACAGTCGAACATGAAATTGACAACTTACTACTGTTTGTTTTCACTTTTAACAAACGTCAAATGTCAAACAAGGAATTGTTGTCGCCCTCGTACTACATAAATGAACTTAACTACTTATTTCAGGATGAAACTATGATATTGTCTAATTGTCACTATTTTAAATTCAAAAAACAAAATTAGATATGTAAATTGTGTAGAATCGAGTCTAGAATTTATAGCTGTAGTCGGATAGTCGGAGGCACGCTGTATACATACCAGTCCTTAAAAAAAATTGTGGGCCGATTTTTGAGCGTCGAGTACTCAAATCGTAACATATTGAACTCTCTCAGGCACAAAAAAAGGGTTTTTAGAAGCACGAATGATACAAATTGATAAACGTGGGTATCGAAACTATACATTTTGTGCAAAAATAATAGTAAGAAGCCTTTTGAATTCATTTACGACTCTCAAAAATCGGTCCCTTGTAACCGAATGTGTGTCACTGCTTACTGTGAACTTTAAAAAAAAAATAATGGATTACATTAAAAGTGGAAACGGGTGTTGTCCCTAAATTGCAACAAGAAACCATTGGAGAACGGACAGCGTCCCTTTAGAGCGGAACATACCATACCGCTATCGCCACCCCGCCTGCTAAGCATGGCGATTATGGCATTGAAACTGCTACGTTCTGAGGTCGCTGCCTATGCAATGGGGAATGGGGGAGGCCTATATCCAACTGTGGATGTCCGTGGCGAACAGATATAACAGTTAATAATGAACAATTTTTTATGAGAGGTAGGCACAGCGAAGTACCATCAACGCTTGAATCTGGGGCAGCCCATCTGGGGAAGTACCTCCTCCTTACAGAAGACCACAGCCATAGTAGCGCTGCTACCTTTCAAGTATGTAGTGTTGTGTTCCTGATGGTAAGGTTCCCAGAGCTCCAACCCCCCTTAAAGGCCGGCAACGCGCTTGTGACTCCCCTGGTGTTACGGGTGCCCATGGGCGACGGTAATTGCTTACCACCAGGCAATCCGTCTGCTCGTTTGCCGCCTATGTCATAAAAAAATAAATAAGGAAGTTATCAATCCAAAAACTACAAAATCTTGTTCTAGAGAGCTTGATACCGGGTTTTGCGGATTAAGATTAAGTGTCCCAATTTTGTATGATAGTGTCCTATCTCACAAGGTGAAATGTACTCGAGACTGGTGTGAAGCAGACAGATTACATGCCAAAAAAAATCGCCTTGCACTTTAATCAGACCAGACCAAACATGCTGAACAGAATTAGTAGCCAAATATTTTAAAGCAACTTTATATATTTTTTTTTTAATTATTAAGTAACCAAAAATTGGTTGAAATCAAAAATACATTTTGGTTTGGCAGATAATTGGTTTGGGCTCACGAAACTAGTTCAACTTAATGAAGTTTTGTAACAGCTGACTTCTATTTTTTTAAATTTAATTGGGTTTTAGTACTCGTAGGTACCCATTATTTTTAATTGCTATTATTGTGTTCCTCATCAGAATTTAATCGTTAATTAATTAAAAATTCAAATAGATGACATATACTTAAGAAAAAGCGAGGAGAACCTTCGGCGTTCGAGATTATCACTATATAGTAGTCCGGCGTTCGGCGTTATATACCTAGTAGTAATTACTACTTAACAATCAAAGCAAATCAAAATATTTCATAAAAAAATAATTTGATTTATTCTTAGTTTCGTCAAAGAATTCTTTCAATTTAATTTAGTTCGAAATCTGTGCAACACGAGTCCTCAAATTACTCCATAAGTATTTTTTTAGTAATAAATAGTATACATTGTGGACTTTCAAACAAAAACTACTTAGAAACACAATATCATATCTATATATCTATATATATAAAAGAAAGTCGTGTTAGTTAAGAAACTCGAGAACGGCTGAACCGATTAAAATGATTTTAGATTGGTTGGAATCGTCACAGCCCTGATTGACACATTAAGTACTAAAAATCACAAATATCCAATCACAGAAAGCTATCACTACTTTTGTTGCTTTTTAGGCGCTACGAAGTTCGCCGGCTCAGCTAGTATGATATAATTTAGGCTAGCTAGTCGATGTACCTACTATACTAATCTTGCGTCAACGATGTCGCAGGAATATGCTAGAAGCTTAGACTATATAATATTATTAGACTCCACGCCGCCAACAACAAACTGTGACTACAAATGGCGTCGGTCGACTCGTACTTACGGGCTTCACACACATACGCAAGGCCTCACTGTGCGGGACTCCCAACAGTCGCCTCCGAACGTCAAAGCACGCCGCAGTGGACCAAAAAATATTAAAATATGCCGTCATATGCTGTAAGATCAAGTAAAAATGCTACTGATCGACACAAAAAAACTCCCCCAATCACTTTTCATCAGTAAATAAACAATTAACCACGTAATTACATTAAAAATTAGTAAATTCGCTAGCTATTTACTTCACGCCATCTGTGTTGCCAGACAACCGGGTCAATCAAAATCGGAGAAATTTCCCGAACGTAGGCTAATTGATGTTCCATTTTGTTAACTATTATGTATGAGCGCGGAGCGGGTTTGGTGTAGGTACAGGTTTTTAAGTTTAGTTTTAATTTATTTAATTTTTGTTTTGTAATTTATTTCTATGTTCTTTTATTTATCACAACTGTAAACGAATGGGTACCGATAATGTTGATTAAAATTTTATAATTTTATTAAGTAACGTTCTTTACCAAAAAAAAGTACACAGTGTTCTTTTGCAAATTATAACCCTATTTGTATCACCTATGTTATTGCAACCAGCTTTTCATTTTAATAAGTTTTTTAAAGACGGTAAACCCCTATACACTACCACCATAAATTGTCACGACAAATCGTCATAATTTAACTATGCGATCAGTTGTTTTGCAATCTTAGTTATGAAATTGCAAATAAAGGCTATTGTAGAGAATTCGATAGCTTAAACAATGGGCTGAAAGAACTAAAAGGCGACCGTGGTTGAAAAATATATTGACAACTGTAAAACAATAGAATCACAAAAATATATAGACTACAAAACCAGAGACAATATGAAAAGTATAAAAACCTCGTCGACATCGTCCCCCCCGTGTAGCGAAGCTACACAACTTCGCCATTTAGGCGTGCCAGTTTTCTTGCGGGTCTGCGTAGCACGCCGCCTTTAGTGGCCACACCAACCACTCGCACTACACCGTCTCTGCCCGGATAAACTTTTTCAATACCGCCTGTGGGTCACACACCTCTAGGCATGGTCACTAGGACGACGTCATCGACTTTCAAATTGGAAAAGTGACTTCCAGACGAAATCGTTCTTCGTGTGCCGCTGTCAGATAGAATTTTGCTTGGAATTTCTCGACGTGCAATGAAACGGCGAATGCTCATGATCGGCAGAATCAGCTGACAGGCTCGTGACAATTTCAAGGTGGACTGCTCGTGTAGTCATGCAGGTAAAAGAGCAATCCATCGCTTTTCTCGTCGACGACCAATTGTCACTTCAACGGGATCAAAATAGTCCAAACTGATGTTCGTGAACAGGCGCTTATGGTGCTCTAGACGGACGTCTGGCAAGTCACCTGTTGGAAGAATCTGAGGCGTCGCCTTCTCTTTGATACAGTAAGCGCATTTTCTCGCAGTCATTCGCACTTCACTGCGGCAACGAAAATCTAAAATCTCTGTTTCAGCTCATTAATCACCAACTCGTTAAATCCATGTGTAGCAAGAACGTGGTAATGTCGAATGAGAAGTCGAACGATAGGGTGACGTCCTTCTAGAATTATCGGGGCTTTGATAGCATAATCAATGTGCTGCATGCATTTTATGCGGCTATCCAACCTTAGGAGGCCATTTTCATCAATTGTTGGGCAGAGAGGATTCAATTTGCTTGATTTTGGTAGTGGCTTGGCATTTTGAAGCAAGGCGAGTTCTTCGCCGAACGAATCATTCTGTGCTTCTTGAAAAAATAGCAATTTCGGCTTTCTTCATCTCTGTAGCGGACAGCAACGGAAGCTTGGATGAAGGTTGGTTAAAAATGTTATTTGAATTTGGATCATTATGTGCCAAAAGAGATCGAAACTTGTTCGCGCATTGGATGACGCCTGCAGTTGCACGAACAAAACGTAACCATGCACTGAAACGTGCAGGATCTGGTACAACCGGTGAAGGTTTATCCAGACTGATGTGTCCTACATGCACCTTACAAGGTGTTAACTCTTCTAAGGTGGATGCAGTCATAGGTGCAGATGGTTCTTTAGGCCACTCGCTGGACGGCAGCAATAGAAATTCCGGTCCAGAGAACCATCGCGCTAAATCAACCTCGCGATCTTTTAGTCTTGTCGCGTCGTCTGCTACATTCAAACTACCTGGTACAAACTTTTAGTCACTGACGTTGGTTATTTCGGTAATTTCACCCACACGGTTTGCAACAAATGGTTTGAATGTCCGTGCGTCACTACGGATCCAACTCAGAACTGTTGGGTTGAATCCGACCAAAGTAAGTTGAATCTGAGATAATGTTATGACCGGTACACACAGTGTTGGCAAACCGAGCAGCAATCAAGCCTGCTTGGAGCTCAAGTCTTGGTATGTATGTGGGTTTCAGGTGACAGCTTTACAGAACCGGTCGCGAATGTAAAGCGCCAGTATGCGACACACGCGTATGCTTCCTCACTATGTGTGCAATTGTCTGTCTGTAACAGTATCATCTTGGAAACGACACCTATACCAACGAGGAATTTTGACGTTTTTAATCAAAGCCAGTTGTTGAGACCAAGCCTACCACTTTTGAAAAGCGCTGGTGGCAGCTCAGTATCCCAATCAATACCAGGGTCATAAACCCTCACTAAATAGGACAAAACCTTGTCATCTACGGGAATTGGAGAACTAGTGCGTAATCCAAAGGTGTCGCTTTTAGGATAACAACTCAGTCCTAAAGATCTCACAGGGGCCTCAGGGCCCACGTGAACAGTTTCAGTTGCAGGAGCTGTTAAATTCTCTGGTACGGAAGCTGGGACGTTAGAAACTCGACTGCGCAAGGGAAAATGAGGTAAATACCAGCCTAAGAATTTATGTGTATTATTTGTGTTCATCATTATATCGTGGTATATCTCCTTTGAGCACTCTTCCGCATAACCTTTTGACATCATGTTATTACTGAAAGCACAATAATCTTTCTTAAATTCTAAATCCCTAGTCATGCTTCTTTCCAAACCATGGAACCTCGAAAGCGCATGAGGATAACTGTCAGGTATGTTTGGCGTGTCCTTACGCCAAAGTAGGCCTACTTCGAACCTGCCTGACGGTAAACGATTAGTCGTAGTATCTAATATCTCTAAAGCGTGTTTATCCTCCTTGGAACACAAATTTTCTGGCTTAGAAATACCTATAGCATCAAGACGAAAATAATCCTTGACGAGTTTATCCATGGATGAATCACCATCATCTTTAGTTGAGACGTGGTTACTAAAATAGACGGGTTTTGTTAAGACATTGGCTTTTCCATGTAATACCCAACCTAAAGCAGTGCGTGTGGCAACTGGTTCAGTTTTAGTACCTTCCCTAAGTTCACGGCAAATTGTTAGATACCAGTGTTCCGCACCGAGCAAGACTCTAGGTGTGGCGTCAGATAATGTAAGAACATCCACAAGATCAGTCAGATGAGAATATTTCGCAATATCACTTTGGTTGACAGTTTGTGTAAATAATGACAGTGAATCTACGGCCTTGGCGTTATTCACTAAGAATGTTTTAGAACATTGTTTACCTTTAATTGAAAAGCTTACGTATTGCACAGGTTTGTGTGTTGACATACCACAGGCTCCGTCAACCTTGATAGAATGCATGGGGCCAGTCGCTCCAATGTGACGTGCCACCTCCCAGTCGATCAAAGTTGACATGGCGCCGTCGTCAAGCAATGCATATGTGTCATATTTTCCTTGAGGTCCACTAACTTCAACAGGAATAACTTTTAAAAACACTTGAGAATTCTGAGATTGCGTGGTGGTTGTTTGGTCGTTTGAGTGTGATTCGGTAACGTTAGAAATTGTAGCAATATTATTTTCATGTTCAGGTGTATTGTAGGAGGACGATGGAAACTCGTCAGCAGTTTTAGAAACCTGGGGTAATGACGCTGAATGCAGTAGCGGGTGATGGAAACGCACGCACCCGTCAACGCCGCATCGACCAACCATACACGACTTCCAACGATGTGATTTAGTTTTTAAACACTTATAGCATATTTTAGCTTCACGCAACCAAAGCCACTTATCATCTAATGTCAGTGACTTAAAATCTTCGCAATCCGTTAGTTTGTGTTTTTTATTACAATAACGACATAAATCAGTATTTGTGTGACGTATAGCTGCCACATGTATGTTTTCACTTTGTATAGGTTTGTGTGTGAAATTATTATTGTTGACTGTACCATGACCTTTATTTGGCCAAGAACCTGAATTAGCACCAGTTTGCCTACCTAAAAAGGGCATAAATGTGCCAGCTCGCCTACCTGAATTGGGCATAAACGTGCCAGCCCGCCTACCTGAATTGGGCACAACATTGCCAGGTTGCTTAGCATAGTCATGTACTAAACCAAAACGGTTGTGTTTTATAGCTTCAATATCCAGAAATTCAGAAAGTAATTGTATTTTGGGCACTTGTCTATCACTTTTATACGCAAAATCTTTCCACTGACTGTACAATATAGGTGTCAGTTTACTTAACACAGAGTGAAATAATTCTACGGAATAAATATGTTCTATTTGATCTAAATTTCTAATTACTGCTATGCAATTGCGCAATCTACTAGCAAAGTTACCGATTTCTTTTTGATCAAAGCTTATCTTTGGCAGATCCCGTACGAGACCAATCTCGTGAAGCACGATCATTTCAGGAAGAGCAAAGTCTGCTCCAGCACGTCGAGAACTTGTTCAGGGTGCTCCGCCGTGTACAGCAACGACGACACACTCTCTAGGGCTTGGCCGCGCAGCGCGCCGCTCAAACGTACAAGATTCTCTGTGGGTGTAAATAAGTGTTGAGTATCACGATAGACACGCTTAAACATCAACCACTCTGTAGTCTTACCCGAAAAAGGAGTGAGTTGCAGTTTATGAGAACATCTCTGTGAATAAAATATAGGTTCGGGTTGTTTTGACAGCGCTTGACATTTATTTTCATCAAGCGATTGCGAAAATGACAGTGCCTTATTCGCAGAGGTTTGCAAAGGGTTTGAGTAGTCATTGACGGGCATTTCAAACCTAACTGTTTTTGCAAAATCACGTTGACATTCACGATAATCATGAATGTGATTGTAATGGTTGTGATTGCGATGCGATGCAATCACATCATTCGAATGAAACTCATGATCTATAATATTTTGTTCCTGTGATAAATCTAGGTTTAGTGGCTTGTTCGTCTTATTTACTTGAACATAAGTAGGCTCTAAACCTAAATTTATTTTTTGTACAGGGGTAGTAACCGCCGCTTGCGTAGGCGGGATTTGTGGTACAATACTTTTAACGTTATTGTTAATAGGGTGATGCACACTGTGGTTCACGTCATGAACCCACGATGCGGTACGCAAATAAGAGTGACTTACTGTCTGGGTAGTGGATTGTCTGTCAGCTCCTTGCGCTGCTAAACTTGCCTCAATTTCGAGCACTTCCACTTGTTTTGTCTGCTCCAAAAGTTTACGCTGAAAATTAAGTTGCAGACGCGCGACTTCCTGTTCGCGCTCAATACGTTGTCGCGCAAGCTCCTGCTCGCGCTCAATACGTTGTCGCGCAAGCTCCTGCTCGCGCTCGAACAGCTGCTTTTCCCATTCCAGGCTGCGACGAGCCAACTGTGCCTCCGCGGTCAGTCTTAGTGCCTTTACAGTGGCAGACGACCGCGAAGACGACCCGCGAGACCTGGAACTAGGGGAAACACTAATGGGCTGTTCGGAACTAGTTGTAGGGGGCTGAAGAGGTGTCCCGGAACTCTCAGGGACAGCGGCTGCAGGAGCACTTGTGGCTTTAGTCGCAACTGTGCCCAACTTAGGGGCCCGACCGAGCCCTCCCGCGGCGCTGTCTGAGTTTGCCCTTTCAGCATCCTTTGCTGGTGTGGTCAACCATTTAGTTTTAGATCGCGTCAGCATCGCGGTGAGAAGGACCAAAAATGTAGAGAATTCGATAGCTTAAACAATGGGCTGAAAGAACTAAAAGGCGACCGTGGTTGAAAAATATATTGACAACTGTAAAACAATAGAATCACAAAAATATATAGACTACAAAACCAGAGACAATATGAAAAGTATAAAAACCTCGTCGACAGCTATGAATATCTTTAAGTAGTGTAGGATACTACTTCTTGGTTTAAAAATTATGGCTTGGCTGTTTCATACTAAGTAGGTAAGTCAGAACATTCAATAGACGTCTTTGGCCAACTCGTTGTGTTTTAAGTAAATACTTACATTAAAATTTAAAATTTGAGAGTTGAGTCAAACAAAAAAAGTATATTTGTTTTTTTTTTGTACATTATATTTCCGTACTAATCACATTTTCTCCTGTAAATGTTTGCTCTGAAGTGTTATCTGGGATAAACCTATGAGGATTTGAAATTAAGTAGTTTTTTTTGTCTTGGCGGGGCCACTGCTGTGCCTCATAATTAATAAATATGTATAGTAAAAGTGCTTGAAATTATAGTATCAAGTCGAGAAGAGTGAGAAAACACACACATTTACATCGTGTACTTTTATAAATTTAATATTAGTGAGTTTTGCTGTTTTTCGTTAAATTCGCCGCTTCTGAAATATATTTTACTATATTTATTAAATCATACGCATATCGTCGTTTTATTTAACAAATATGTTTTATTTAACAAATATGTATATTCATAACACATTTTTTATACTAAAATATTTAATCTGAAATTGGGATTTTTTTTTAACTGGCACCACACGAAAATACGCACACATGTAAAGCGGCCGCCATTACGCGTCACAACTCGTTGTATCGGTGGATTCCTTCTGTAGGTTTACTACTTCTATGGCTAGAAGCAAGATAAATTGGTTCTTACAAAAATCACTCATTTAGACTTCCTTCCTATAAGCCTACACACCGCACTATAAACATTTAATAATCTTGCTCTTAACACCATTTACTGAAACGGCATCAATTTTACAAGGTTTTCCGCAATATCTTGGATACGTAGGTGGTTATAAAGACTTCCGTCGGGGCGTTAACAGGGTAAAGTATGGCGATAGCGCACATCCTATACGAGAGGATGGATGTGTCAAAACGGAACAATCTTCCTGAATTACGATACGACATATTAACTATAGCATTCAAAACTTTTCAAGCACCCTAATAAGATCTTTTTTTGTCATTAAACTTTCGTGAGTTTATGAACAAACTCACGTTTATTTTGTTAGGTACTTGTGCGACATGTTTTCGAGATTCGATCAAACTTCGAATCCCTTTCCGTCTTATTTAAATACCATTTACCAGAGAAAAGGATAGATGCGCCAAACAGAAAAACACAATCTGGGGTCTATTGCATAACAATTTATAACTTATAATATTAGCGGAACTCTCTTTCTAATAAAAGGATTTGGAAAGGGACTTCTGCTAATATTATAAGTTACAAGATGTCATGCTATAGGCCCCTGGATGGAATTTCTTAAAACTAATATTTCAAGCACATTTTAACTCATTATCTCATTAAGTTGTCACTATTTCTTCTTTAGAATGAATAATGTTTCTGTCATACTTTATTAATATTTACTAAGAGTTACAAATAAGCATTAGAATTTTACATACAAGTGCTTCTGCTACTCACCAACAGATGGCGTTAATGATTAGTAGAAAACAAGTAAGTCTGGCTTATTGGGTAGTGACGCCGGTGGTCCTGGGTTCAAATCCCGGTAAGGGCACTTATTTGTGTGATGAAAACACATATTTGTTCCTCAGTCATGGGAGTTTTCTAAGTATTTAAATATGTGTATATCACATATCTCGTTGGCTTACCTACTGTCTGAGATTGTGACTGGATCTAATAGAAGTACCTAAGTATAAATTGTAATACGCTGTGATGTGTCTATTCCGTAGTCTAAAACTGTTGGGGATGATTTCACAGGTTTTTTCCTTTAATCATATGTCAACCGATAGATAACAACTGAATAAGTTTTATTTTTGAACTGTCATCAGTTAATATCGGAAATAGACAAGAGAGTCTAAAGTATAGCTATTTCTCTTTTCCTTTCCAGGTTCAGCCGTGACCGCACAATGAAATCCCACAACATGAAAAAGCACATTTTAATTACAAGGACGATATTGTGACAGTGCAATTCGGACATTTAACGATGAACGCCGACCCCAGTTCCTATGAGATGGAAGTCCGAACTGAGGAAAAGGAAAAACCTAAGCCGGCCTCGGGAAAGATCTTTTATAACCCTGGAGTTATTGAAGAAGAGACGGATGAAACTAGTGTGTTTGATAGTTCGATGGTGGAGTCTCCTATGCTCGGGGCTGGGTTCAAAGGCAGTGGATTCCTGAGACCACCGCTGACGTTGCATGCTTCGAGCAGTCTTCATAGGATCCCTACGTACAGCAGTTCTATTGGCCAGAGCACTGTTTACAGACAGGACACGTGCAGGTAATCTTATTTATCTTGATATTGTCTTCACATTTTAAAACAAATATTACAAATTTCGCACGACAAAGAAAATATTTATATTGTTTGTCCTGATTGCTGAGTTGGCAGATAACAAATTGATTATAATGATAACTTAGGTACCTGTGTTTTTAAGTAGGTACTAGTAACCATCGACTTCATCTACTTATACAGAAGTTGAAAAAACTGGCTACCTTCTTTCCTACCCTTAGGAATATACCTAAACTATTCACGTGGAGGAATATAAAAAAATCCTTTTCACGTGGAGTTTTCTGACATTTGATGAATGAGTGTTCTTAATTTGAAAGTTCTTAACTCTTAAAGAACATTTTTATGTTTTTTCGCTTATTCCCAATTGAAATATAGGTCTATCATGTAACATTTTATTTGTTAGTCTTATAGGTAACACTACTTATGATATGTTAGGATTATTGTTGTATATTTATTACATACCTGTCTTTTCATGCCCAGTGCACTGACTGATATAATTAGTATATTGTTAACCAAGTGTTGAAATTCACCCATTTACAACGCACTAGTGCTCGAACGAAGTGATAACGCTAATATGATAATGCGAATATGGGTAACTTTTATTCAAGTTTTCATTTCGAATGCGAGGAAAATAAAATAAGAGCATGATGCAAGTTAATAAATGGCTATTAGATAATAGACTAACAGGGCACTGGCACTGATGGCCCATTATTCCTCCGTATTGATTTCGTTTTATAAATTTTCATCACACTTGCTCGTCAATGGCGTTGTTACTTGCGAGAGTACAGAGCAGTTATAGCCGATTTAGCTCACACGGGCTGTTAAGTTTAGTTTTAAAAATATATAGAACTCGTACTTCACTTCGGACTGAGGATGTTTCCAAACAGCCAAGGTGTATTTCATATCTTCAAAAGTTTGCTACAACCAACTTTTAATATGTATAGAACATATCTTTATATTCAATTTGACTGCAATTTAATGTTTAGTATTTATTAAAAATAATTGTTTTATATTTGATTTTGATAACTGATACTATTTGGCAGGATGATCTGTCAAATTCGAAAACAAAACGCAGTTGTTAACATTATCTGTGGAAGACATTGAAAAAAGTTGACATTGTTGACAATCTTTTTTAGTGGATGAGGTCTGATTGTAGTTTTCAAAGTGTATTTTGATTTTAAGCCAATATAAGTACTAACTAATATTTTACCAACGAATTTATTGTATTTCCTCGCAAATGTGATGAAAAACATTGTGTGTACCACGGGTGGTAAGTGTATAACAAACTTGAGTCATTAAAAGCCCTCCGACTTCGTCGTCGGGCTTCTAATAGACTCGCGTTTACTATACCTTACTTACCATCCTCGTTGCACAATGTACTATATCTACTTGTCTCGACTCAAAAGTCACTTTACAAATAGAATCGCTAGTGCATAAATCATCTTTGCTGTTTAAATAAGTCAGTGGACAAATGTTTAAACATATTTACGACGTTTTTCTAAGAAAGATAACATGTTAGAAACAAATATAACGTCACTACTTACAATTAAGCGACATCTTAGTGCACTAAGTAAGATTGTTATTTAAACATTAATAATATTATAATCAACATTATAATTTAGGTCTTTTCAAGGCAGTGAATAGGCTGTTACTGAACCAGCGTGCTACACCCTCGATCTCCTCGACAGAATTACCATCGGTGTGACTGAGGTCAAACGCTGGTCAGTCTTGTATAAAAAAAACCTAATAGAAAATTAACATAACATTAGATAAACAAAAAAAAATCACTGATAATATATTATGCATTTTGTAAGATGTAATAGAAGTACTAATCAATAATGTGTAGTCAGGTAAAATACTACACTAAATTCTCGATGAATCCGAGTATAACGAGTCATCCGAGGCAAAGTCGTCACAAGTATTTATCAATTTAATTTTTATAAAGATCTGTCCAGCCAGTCGTATATTTTAGCTGCCGCTATTGTATTGTACAAGACTGCGGGGGCCCACCTATAGTTATAATCTAATCTATGCGCCTTATATAGCCATAAATGGCGAAAATGTTTGAAATCATAGCTGATTTGATAAAAATACATCGTTACCTTCGCTTGATTGTATGAAATATTAAAACGGACTATTGTAGGTATTATAACAATAAATGTATAAATATTTTAAATTATAACCGATTTAATTCCGCCAACTCTATTTATTATTTATTTAATATGACTTTTATTATCTTGGGGGGTAGTTGCCATAGTCGCCACGCTTGGCAGGCGGGTTGGCGACCGCAGTAGCTGTAGATTGGGTTTCGACGGACGCTGCTGTCCATCCGTAGGATTTTTCCCTTTGTCGCCTCTTACAACACCCGCGGGAGGAGATGGGGTGGTGCTATTCTAGTCAGCCGGCATCACACGGCCCATTTCATCCTTACGTTGTGAATATTCCATTCATTCCCACGAAGCGATTCGCTTCTACCTTCCTAATGCGGACTGCTAAGGAATGGAATTCGCTCCCTTCGTCTGTATTCCCGGAAAGATATAATTTGGGTCTCTTCAAGGCAAGAGTGAATAGGCTCTGTTACTGAACCAGCGTTCTACACGTTCGATCTCGTCAACACTTACGATCAGATGCGACTGAGGTCAAACGCTGGTCAGTCTTGTATAAAAAAAAAACATGCATTTCTAGGAAATACTTATAATAGGTTTTAGAGCCCGGGCCCTCAACCGGCCAATCTACGTATTCCTGGAGAGTTCATAGTAAGCGGCACACCGCGTGAACGCGTCGTCTCCGCAGCGTTAATATGGGAACGCCGAGAAATCGCAGGATAGGAACGCTAGTGTGCGCACGCTCTTATAGACTGTAA
This sequence comes from Grapholita molesta, assembly GCA_022674325.2. Taxonomy (NCBI): domain Eukaryota; kingdom Metazoa; phylum Arthropoda; class Insecta; order Lepidoptera; family Tortricidae; genus Grapholita; species Grapholita molesta. The sequence goes on from CP053127.2 coordinate 4,467,916, forward strand.
GTCCTAGGACGCTCTTTCCTTGTTGTACTGTGTGATGCTACTGCGAAAAACGATATTCGTAAATTTCGGAAAATTGTCTTTGTCACTCTCATGACACCTTAATTGGAGTAAAAGACAAAGATGTGTGAAATTTACGTCCTTCGATGTTCGCGGTACCGCTCCTGGTTCGTGTGTGTTTGATTCAGGTGTACAATACAGTATTGACCTACATGTTATTCATTATCTTGAATAATTTTTAAATTGAATTACTATGTTATTATTAAGGATACCTTGAACGTCCTATCTAATCAGTAAAACTTAGATAAATGACGCTTACTTATCGAAATAGTTTTGTTAAAGTATTTATTCGCAATTCTGTATCAGTCGAGTTTGTTCGGTGTTTCATTTTTAAACATCTTTTTTCTATTTCATAGAATCGTAACAATAAGACAGGCGCCATCTTGAAAAAAAAAAACTCTTGTCGTAATAGTGAAGTGGCAATTCTGCACTGAAGTTTGAATTTTTTTCTGGAAGTTTCTGTGTTTGGTTTTTTATGTATTTTGTATTGAAAACACGTGAAAAGTGTCAGAAAATGCGTCGTAGACGTAAATAGTGATAAGGGTGACATTATCGTTGTTGACCAACTGTGCTCCAGTTCTGTTTGAATTAATCACCAGCGACAAGGTATGTCTCGGCTAGTCTATACTCAGGTACATTTATCTACTTGATAAATAACTTATACACAAACAAATAGGTTCGAAAGACCTCGCCTAAGGTCAGATAACAAGATTTGGGTGAATAAACTTAATACCTACATGTTATAACACAAAAATGGGTAATTTCGCAATTGTGAAAATTCCGGATAATTTTGAAATTGGACTATTATAACGGAGGGCAGGTGAAATTTTAATTTTCGCAATCAAACGTAATTATTCAGAATTATCTGTATACAAGTTATGTTAAATCAAATAGTAAACAATATATGAACTATTGCTACTACTCAAACACTTTCCTACTATAAGTATCTAAGCTCCGTAACAGCAACTGGAAAACTCATTCAAGTATTTATCTTATTACCGCTCAATACGAGTACATTCCATATTCAAAATTATTTTCTAAATAGATTTGAAGTTAACATAGCATGTCAATAACATGTGTAATCAGCCAGTAACAGTCATGTCAACCTAATCCTTTTACTTGGGGTGATGCCGGCACTTTTTATTTTTCTCGGTGTGGTAATGCGTGGTACCTACTTTTTATTTTTCTTGGTGTGGTAATGCACCGTAAGAAATTGGCAGTTAATTGAACGCATAGCTCCGTAGAACTACGTCCAACGTCCGTTTCTCCATAGCGTATTATAAAACTGTAATTTTAAAACAAACTGCAAACATTAGAATATACTTTGGTAAAGTAGGGGAGGGGTCTTTTTATTACTGCTCTTTTACCACAATAATTGTGTACAAATAATTCAAGTTTATTTAAGTCCCTTGTGCAACATGTTTTGAAAAGCATGGGTCTCCATTTTCAAGCACTAAGAGTGCCGACCCACCGTTCGCATTTCTGAACTATGCTCTCCGAAACATGTCGAAACAGTGACAAAATAAACGTGAGTGAAGCCATATTAATCATAGAAGTTAGAATGACTCATTATCATAATCATCATGACCAGCAGAATAATTCATATTTTTTTTTTACTGATAGTGAGACGAATGTCTGATTCAGTGTAGACATTTTTTTACCCGACTGCCAAAGAGGGAGGGTAATGTTGAGGGAGTGTATGTAAGTATGTATGTATGTCTGTTCCTTTGTGACCTCCTGTAGCCTAAACGGCTTGATGGATTTTGATGTATGAGGTATCGTTAGATTTGTCTTGATTACGGGAGTGTCATAGGATACATTTTATCATAAAAGTCCCACGGGATAAAGACATAATAATATTTTTTCTAAATTTCCCTTTAAACAACAAAAATATGTATGCGGTATCATTAGATTCATTTCAATCACGGGAGTAATTAATATAGGATACGTTTTTTCTCAAAATTCCCACGGGAACATGTTAATTCTGCGTCAACGCAAAGCAACTCATGCGTTAGCAAGCAAAAAGATAGGGCGTGGCCTGGCATGCGGCGCGCGGCGCGGTGCGGAGGGGGATATGCTCGAGTATACAGCCCGAATGCGGGCACACGCATAAGGGCACACGTCGTTGACGGTCGTCTCTAAATAGCGATTTTTTCGATACTTCGTCGTCTGACGCGAAACTTATAAAGTATAAATAACTCGTTCTTTTTCTTTCGTGTTTCTCTCTTTAAATTTATTCGTTCTTTCTAATTAATTAACTCGTTCTTCCGTTCTTTTTTGGTTCTTTCTTAAATTATTCATATTAATTAATAATATAATAATAATTATTAAGAGGGACCTTAAGTAACATCACTCGTAATCTAAAGCCAAATGTCGTCGAAATAATTTAAAATGGTACTTACATATACATAGTCTTCTACATCTACAACATTTTCGTTAAATAAAAACAGCTAAAAAGTTATAAATAAAAGAATTATTATTAAAAAAACAAAATACCCGACTGCACACTAAAAAAAGAGTAAAACAAGCCACACAATAATATTGATCAATCAAATGCTAAAAACTAATTATGTAATACCGTTTAAACAATACCTATATTAAAATACACTACAATATGTGTTCGTAATCGATAGTTAAATAAACAGAAACTTATTTTGAATACAAATTTACTGAATATAATTTATAAATGTTGATGGAAAGCATCGCAGGCGGGGACCACCTTGACCGCCACCAACGAAAATTCTGCTAAATGGTGCACAACCGAAATGACTATAAATAAGCCTCTGTTGGTCCCCGCCTGCGATGCTTTCCATCAACATTTATAAATTATATTCAGTAAATTTGTATTCAAAATAAGTTTCTGTTTATTTAACTATCGATTACGAACACATATTGTAGTGTATTTTAATATAGGTATTGTTTAAACGGTATTACATAATTAGTTTTTAGCATTTGATTGATCAATATTATTGTGTGGCTTGTTTTACTCTTTTTTTAGTGTGCAGTCGGGTATTTTGTTTTTTTAATAATAATTTGCTTCGTATCTTAGACCTTGTCCGCTTGTATAGGCGAGGAACCAGTAAATAATGCATGATAATTTCGTTCATGATTCCTACGAAACACATTGGTTTAAATTCTTCCTTAAACATCCAAGATTTTTTAACACACATTTTATACATAATTAAATCGATGTTTATACATATATGCTTATATGTAGTTGTATATTTGAGCCTTTTGGGGTTGAAACCCTTGGACTTTGGGGGGAAAGCGTCCACAGGGTTTTTAAGGAGTGTAGCCGTAGGCTAATAGTGTTGACGCGTGACCGGGACTGGGTCATACTTCAGCCTTCTGGGCACGCTGCCATCAGATGGCGATTTGAGGCAGATTTTCTATTTATAGTTTTTATATTTATTTTCTTAATTTTTAGCGTTTTTTATTTTACGTTTAGCTTTATTGTTCTTATAATAATGTTATATGTTTTTAATAAATCATTATTCACGTTAGGTTTTTTACAATATTTTTATAAAATTAGAATATAAAAATACATCCAAAAATATCAAAACAATAAACATATTATAAAAAATCTAACCTCGGGTGGCGCCGGCAACGGGGCAGGGCCCAGGCTGCCGGTGGTTAGGGCTGCAGAGAGAGGAACCTCCGGACTATACGCGCCGTGTCCAGGATTACCGCCTTCTGTATCTGACCCCTGATCCAACCACAACCACGTAAAGTGAGTCTCTCAAGATGTTGATCGAGACTCTTCGCTATAGTCACGTCGATGGTTGGTTCAAGGGCCTGAAACAGAGGCAGTATCCGGACACGGTACGCGCACAGTTCTGTAGCCTCGTAATAGGCGCGCATGCAGTTCTCATTCATAGTTTGAGTCCATCGCATGCGACGCACTACACCACCGGCAGCGGGAGCCGTGGGCGGGGCAGCGTGCCCCGCGGGCCCCAAGCGTGCCGGCAGCGGCGGCCGTCCTCGCCGCGCAGGTAGTCGTGGCGGCGGCGGCGGCCTGCACTCGTCGCTCGACTCGCTGGTGTCGGCTGCAGTTGCGAATTCTTCGGCCGACGACGATGGCGAGGAGACGGACGAGGCGGGCGAGGGTGGTGGGCGTGCGTGTGGTGTCGCAGCTCCTTGACGTGCTTTTCTTCGGGTGACCATTTTCTAATTTCTCCAGTTATTTATGTATACCGGAATTATGGTACAATACGGTGTTATTAACATACAAGTACCAAATAGGTAGAAATAATGCTTGAAAATACATTTTATAACAAAAATAAATTGAAATTTAGCAAAAACACGTCTGACGTTGACTGCGTTAATTTTTTTTCATTATTCCTATTAATACTATTTTGCGTATCGATGACAAATTATTTGTTGAACAGTGACGACATTTCATACGTCTTTTATGAACTGGCTTAAGGCTAATTGCCGAAGTGTCACTTTCCAAGGCTCACAAACAAAAAAGTAAACACGAGGAGACACGCGGTAATCTGCCAAATCCACAAAAATCCTCAAACACTGATACGTGTCGAGGTAATCTTGATTAATCACTTTTCGAGACATTTCCACTAGGCGATGAAATTGTTTAAGAAAAGTAGGTAACTAGTAGACAATCCGGATGGAACTAGTATAAAACTGAATGGGTTGAATTTCCAAATTTGCCACTGCTTTAGTTATTTATGTACTTAGAGCGAGTGTTTTCATTCAGCGTTTTTTAGGCGTTCCCTTTATAAAATTACACGCGTGCCGATTGCTATGGAATCGCCAGTAAAACGTCGGTAGCCGCCGCACCTATGCCCGGGCCGTTATATTTCAAACAAGGTCCTACTTCAAACCCCATGTTCGTTGTCCACCAGTCTCTAGGTAGCACGTCTGTACAATACCTATTTCAAGTTAAAAACGCTTCCAATCCTAAGATTTTGACCGGGATACCAGTATTGCCTATCACATGCAAAATCTCAAGTATCCATGGCGAAGCTTATTGCTGAGTATATATGATGGTTACTATTTTATTGCCTATAATGCGTTACTGTCGCACTTGCATAAAGGATCGATAGTGATAGCTATAATGAAACATGACAAAAAAACTACATGTTCATCTAGAGTTTGTACTTTAACAATTCCTTCTATAACTTCTATTTAGGCTCCAAGTTGAAGAACAAATAATTCATGCTGATTGCCGACTGTCGTCTTCGCGTAATGTGACGCTGTTGTATTCAGAGAAGATTATAGTTACCAGGCAGGACTTCTAGCAAACTTTGTTAATACGTATTCATGCGTAATATGTTTAAACATGAAGATTTACGGCTTCACTTTTTATTTTACTTAAGATTATATCTTGAGACGTTCGACACCAGAGTGTTTGCATTCTGATGTCGAACATATCTTTTATATACTAGCAGAAAAAAATTACAATTAAGGAAATAACATTAAGTAAGAGGCAGTATGACTCTTTCTACGCTAAATCAGTAACTCCCTCACCAAAATAGTTATCGTCGCAAAGGCACATATATCCAATACGAAAGCATTTCAGGGTAGCAATCTGTCTCTTCATTACTGACTAGACGAGGAGACAGTTTGTTAGAATTTGTTCCGTCTTGCTGCAGTGTGTTACTATGGCATTGTAAGGTGCAATATATATTTATTTGCAGGCGATTTTGCCTTCCTCCTGGAGCCAGCACGCGCGGCCTATCAGTCTTCATCAGCTGCCACTTGATGCACTTGATGCAGCCACGCGTATGCAAGTGCTTGATTACATGATTAGCTAGCGGGGGCGATCTTCTAACTAAACGCATATATGCACCAATGCTACTGCAATGCAGTCACATCTGTGTATTTTGTATCTGTGTACTGTCCGTGCAGGTCTGTTCTGTGCATAAGCCAGATATTTTAGTTTAAATAAACGTATTTTGACCAGTGCAAACCTAAATCATTGGACAGTGGAGACATTTGAGCACTATTTAGCTTACATTTCTATTTTTTCATGTCTTATATATTTTGCTGCGAAACAACCCAATTCAGTCTGAAATATATCTTATCATTGTATAAGATGATTGAATTCTTAATGAGGAGTAGGGACCACATTTTTTTTTTCTTTTTTTTATGACATAGGCGGCAAACGAGCAGACGGATTGCCTGGTGGTAAGCAATTACCGTCGCCCATGGGCACCCGTAACACCAGAGGAGTCACAAGCGCGTTGCCGGCCTTTAAGGGGGGTTGGAGCTCTGGGAACCTTACTCACCATCAGGAACACAACACTGCATACCTGAAAGGTAGCAGTGCTATTATGGCTGTGATCTTCTGTAAGGAGGAGGTACTTCCCCAGTTGGGCTGCCCCAGATTCAAGCGTGATGGTCATCGCTGTGCCCTACCTCTCATTGTTGGACGTAGTTTAAGGACATACCCGGGTCCAATACCAAATGAAGTGAATGCACTTGCAAAACATCCTCCATTTAAATAAGAAAAAGCCCTTTACTCAATAAATATTTTTTGGGACAAAAGAAACAAAAGTAATATACGACTTTTTGGGGTGACTATTCTTTTCCCGGTGTAAATTCTTACATAACCATTTTTCTTACATCCTTATTTTTTACTGTTTAGTATAGTAATGACAAGAAATGGTAATCTAACTTATTTCGAAGTCTAGCCAGTAGGTACTTGTTTATCAGTTAAACCAAATTATTCGCAACTCACCTGTTTATTTGATCACTAAGTTACATATATCGTGTCACCCAGGTGTTTATTTTAATATCACGACTGAAAATGTCGCCGTGTTTGCTCGATATACAATAATGTCGTGAGACGATTTGTTTATAAGGAGGTCTGGTGTAAATTAAGCGTAGGTACGGAACGGATATACTAACATGGCGTTAAATATATAAATCATATTTTGTAATAGGAAACGGAAAATAATGCATAACTCATAAGTATGCAGAGTAAACATACATTTAGAATTGTACCAATAATAGTTGATTTGAAGAAATATTAGTAACGAGAGACAGCTAAATATTAAACGTTCATCATCAACATCATAATTTCAACCAGAGGTCGTTCACCACGCATGGCAGATGGGTTGGCGACCGCAGTAGATGTAGATTGGGTTTCGCTGCTTTTATCATTGGACGTTGGAAAAGTCACAAAATTCATAAATTCTTCATACTATTACGCAAAAGGAGTCAACCACAATAACACTTATTTATTTTATTATACGTATATACCTACTTTTAGTAAACTTCGAGAAATGTCAACAAATAGTACAAGTACGTAAATAACAAAAAAAAATAAACAAACTTTTGGGATATTTTAAACATGTAAAATGTGTAAATTATATTTTATTATGCAGGAACGTCTGCTAGCGAATATCGTGTATAGCTATCGATGTTCGAGTAATATTTTTCTATTTTTCTTTCAATTTAAATATCGAACATATTTAATAATAAAAAATAAGTCAGTTACTAACTAAGTACTAATATTATAAATGATAAAGTTTGTGAAAATGTTTGGATGTATGGTACTCTAGCACGCATTATGGCTGCGCGGATTTTAATGAGGCCTTTCTGGGGGCCAATTTTTGAGTATCGAGTATTCGGATCGAGGCATTTAAAACTCAAATAACCAAAGAAATGGTAGGTTAGAAATATGAGTGATAAAAATAATTAATCGTGGGTATCGAAACTATATATTTCGTGGAAATATAATGACTAGGAACATTTGTGTACGATTACTTTCGTCCTCGAAGTTTTATTGAATCCGAGTGAACGACTCTCAAAAATGGGCCCTCAGTCCCGCGTTTTCTCGGCATTACCCATGTAAAATTGCACGTGGCGGAGACGTCGCGCTGACGCGGCGTACAGATTAAGTACTATGAAATCGCCTGAAAGTTCGCGTCGAGTGTTCGCCGCTAATGGGCCCGGTTATGCGTCCTCGTGGGATCTTAAGCTAACGAATTAATATTGTTATAAAATGAGGTAGACTAATTATTATTAGTTATCCAATTGTCAATCATGAGGGAATCTATTGGAACTTACAAATATAAATAATTTATCGTTAAAACACTACAATAATAGTAGACGTTTGCTTTAGTCCTTAAGTTAAGCTTTGTTTATTTATGTATAATAAAAATAACTGAAACAAATGATATTATAAATAACTTAAAAATGAACCAAATTAAAGTAGGCCCTTGTGCAGGATCCTGGCAGCAATAGCTCGCTTTATTGCAACGCTTAGGCGTTGGGCGAGGAAGCTGCCAGCTTTTCTATCCCGGCGCGACCAGTCGCTTAGCCAAGCAAATTACGAGTAAGTCCATTATTAATGTATCGTTTTAACGAAAATACGTAATAAAAAGGTATTTTATGTAAGTATAATTTCAATAATTTATCTAATACCACAATCTAATTGCATTTAAGATTTTTTTCAACATAATTATTTTAATAACTTCTTAACACCTCACTTGGAGTTTAAATACCTTAATATTTTTAAGTATTTACATTTAAGATATCGAAAAATAAATCGATAGTAAAATTTTCCGCAAACTGAATCAGTCTGTTGCAAAAATATTAATATGTTGCCAATTCAAATATTTATAAATGTCTAAAGTGGGTGTGTACCATAGGCGTGTTATGAATACAATGTACAGCGACCTTCGAAATGGTCAGGAGTAGCAAATTAGTGGGGGGCATTAGCGGGCCAATTTGCACTTGTCAAATTGGCTATTTAATGAAAAGCTTTACCGCCATCTTGGGAAATAGAGGATGTTTTTTTTTTTTTTTTTTATGTCATAGGCGGCAAACGAGCAGACGGATTGCCTGGTGGTAAGCAATTACCGTCGCCCATGGGCACCCGTAACACCAAGGGAGTCACAAGCGCGTTGCCGGCCTTTAAAGGGGGTTGGAGCTCTGGGAACCTTACTCACCATCAGGAACACAACACTACATACCTGAAAGGTAGCAGTGCTATTATGGCTGTGGTCTTCTGTAAGGAGGAGGTACTTCCCCAGTTGGGCTGCCCCAGATTCAAGCGTGATGGTCATCGCTGTGCCCTACCTCTCATTGTTGGACGTAGTTTAAGGACAGACTTAAGTTTAGTTTAAGGTAGCGATTTTATAAATTATCTCGGTATCAGTGGGTATAGTTTTAGATTTAAAATTATTCCCCGCGGTACTCTTAACTTGCTACTGTGCTCTTAACAACTCTTAGGGTAGGCAACGCGCATGAGAATCCTCTAGAGTTGCAAGTGTCCATAGGCTACGGTAACTGCTTACCATCAGGCAGGCCGTATGGTTGTTTGCCACCAGCGTTGTATAAAAAAATACTTATCGTATAAAAAAAGGTTCGATCTACTGTGTGGTCTCCACGGGTAGGTATTGAGTCGAACATCAGTTCGTTTCGTATCATTATTCATAATTTCAGGCGTAAGTTCTCGCCCAATATGACTTGTATCATCTTGAGGGGTAGTTGCCATAGCCGCCACAGTTGCCACCCTTGGCAGGCGGGTTGCAGACCGCAGTAGCTATAGATTGGGTTTCGACGGACGCTGTTGTCCCTCCTTCGGTTTTTGTCGCCTCTTACGATAACGACGGGGAGTAGATGGGATGGATTGGGGTCAGCCGGCACCACACGGCACAATATCATGCCTGTGTATAGTTTTGTAAATTATTGCAATTTCCATTGAGTATTACTGGTTAAAGTGACCAAACCTGTTTTTATGCAGTGAATAGCACCGTGCGGTGTAACTTAAATAAGTTTCTGTTTAAAATGTCCTTTTTGGTACAAGCTTTTATTGCCGACTGTACTTTTTTGCACAGTCGTCGTTTACTCATCGAAAGGATTCTAATGAGCGTCAACACCAGGGCTTTATTTTGCGTGTTTTAGGAGTTGCTTTTACTACCTTCTGGCTCGAGCATCAGATTAGATCAGTGGTACCATATGGTATTGCAATGTCACCGATTTTTTTTTATAAATTTACAAATTAAATCCCCTATGTTCATCACGGATAATTTGTTATTTTCGGGCGAAAAATGTACTTAAATACGTATGACTTACTATTTTTTTATAAAATAGGTACACCTATTGAATACCTCTAAGAAGGGGTTTGGTGCTACAACCTTAACAGTAACAGTTCCGATATGGATTGAACAAGATCCAATTGATGTATATGTTTTTATCTTAAACGTAAACATAGGTATTTACTAAACATACAAAATGCGCATTTAATATTTTAAGGTATTGGTTTCCGTGTTTGCTATACAGACTATTGCTGTACTAGCTTTTGCTATACTAAATACACTTTATATTCCCAACAAGTTTCTTTTTTTACCAAATATGCGGTCAAGGGTTATGATATGACAGCCCAGCGCAGCGGCAAGCGGTATCAACGAGTTTCTCGGAAGTACATACGTACTAATACATAAGTAAATATTATATATTTTTAATTAGTATGTCTTCTTCGATAAACAATAATATTATTACATGTATTACCTGTATATTAAAAATAGTATTGATATTCACAGCCTCTAATTAAGGATGTGGGGGCACACTAGGTTTTCTCTTCCGCGTTTTCTCTGCGCGTTTTTAAAAACACTAACAAAATATCTAAACAACATTTTAAAGAGTAAATTATTATCAGATCTACACGTGGTTTATTAATCTCTACTCAGAATAAATAGCCAAAATAAGCATATAAAAAAAGTGGTCTTACGCTCATAGGTATTCAGAAAACGTTCACGGCGGCACTCGTGACGGTAAAGGAAGGGACATTTTTGGACACGTTTTATTGATTATATATAAAATTCTGACAATGCTATACAACGAGCCTAGAAAATTCTCTAAATTCGATTTTTGAGAGTCGTGCGCTCGAATTCAAAAAACACTGAGAACGAAAATAGTTGTCGCATACAAAAGTTTCTTACCATTATTTTTGCACAAAATGTATTGTTTCGATATCCACGATTAGTAATTTCTATCATTCATGTTTACAATTTCTTCGTGTCACGATACTCACGATTCAAGTACTGGACACTCAAAAATCGCCCCCCTGGGCTGGGTATAGTATTTAGTTTTTTTAAACACTTACTTACGGATTGGCGATAAATATTTAACGATTTAACAGCAAAATAAGTCCAGCGTAATTTCTAAGAAAGAATAGATAAAAATAATCTTGCAATCTGATTGTATTCAATATCAAAGGAAAATGTAATATTGAAATAGTTTGTACTCTGCCAACATATTTGATATTAATACTTATACTTAACTAATAAACATATTAAATTATTTTAGTAAATATTTTAAATAGATAGGTATATAAATAACTCTTTGTTGTACAGAATGATAACTATACTGAAAGGTTAAAAATTAGATTTTAAGTAAATACAGTAAATACAATAAATGTAACTAGTATATATAAATTATGAAGTATTTTTTGCTGAAAAAACTCCTTAAAATATTACAAGTAAAGGAAAAGAATTTATTTACAATAATTATATACAATTAATAATTAAAACTGACGATAATCTAAAACAAATTTTATTAAGTAATAATTAATAATCATGAATTGCAAAAAAAATAACTGCCAAGCCCACCAACGCCTGAAGTCGGATTTGGGGGCCGATTTTCGAGAGTCGTGCACTCGATTCCAAAAAAATTGAGGACGAATGTAATCGAACACAAAAGTTTCTCACTATTATTTTTGACAAAATGTTTAGCCAGGATTATCAATTTCTAGCATTCATGTTTTTAAATACCATTTCTTTGTTTCTGACAGAGTTTAAAACGTTACGATTCGAGTACTCGATGCTCAAAAATCGGCCCCTTTGACCGACTTCAGAGGCGCTCTAGCGCGAAAGACGATATTCGTAAATTTCGGACGATTGTCTCTGTCACTATCGTGACGACTTTATTGGAGTAAAAGAGAAAGATGCTCGAAATATACGACGACTTCGATGATCGCGGTACCGGGCCAGCTTTCGCGGCTGACGCCATGATTAGACTACTCGGCTACAGCGGAACCCGTTGATTTCTCAATTTATAACAAAATACTCATAACTAAGAAGTTAATATTTAAATATTAAGATATAAAATCACTCCATTGTTATTTTAAAACATTATGCATTCGTAGTTGTGGTTACGTTATATGATTATCGAATAAAGACAATACTAAAGACGTAACATAATAACAGACATTTATTACTTGCCTTCGATACTACACAATAGTAAATTAAGTATTGGTTTGTCGACTGTTTACAGATTATAAAAATATTGTACGGTTCAAAACTATTAGGAATTTAACCGGACTTATTCGTATTAAAACTTGGGGCGATCCAGCCGCTACCATGAGGACAATCCCCTAACACAGCAACGGCATTTTTCACAAACACTAGGAAACATGCTTTCCAATATTAGGTAAGATCTCTTCCGTACACGGAACAATGGTGTTCCGGACATTTGGAAGGCGTACGCGGAGCCAGATCGAGCCAACGCGCAGAGGCCCTTTCGACAATTTAATGAAATGTAAGGGGTACACTAAGCGGATGTTGCCCCTGTCCGTATCATGGGACGCGCACAGAGACAGCACCCGCCATGGTGTAAAGACTATTGAGTTATAATGGAATCTAGAATGTACTAGGCTATTGGGTGGAAAGGATGGACTAGCTACTGGGCTGTTGGATAAAAAACCGGACGTCTGCCTAATAAAATGGTATTCAATTTTATTTCCGGCAGACGGTGACTCGCCATATGCGAGATGGGCCCCCACAAAAAGCGACATCACAGATGGCTCAAGGGCAACACCGATGCATAGGGCTAAGGGTAGAGAGGTGTCACTGGACTTTAAACATATAGCCAACTTAGGTAAGATTATTATTATTATTGATTAGAGTGGCGCACTCTAATCAGATGTACTTATGCATACCTACAAATACTTTGAACTTCAGAATTTCAATCTGCAGTTTCGATGCCACACTTTGACTTATATACAGTAGACCCACATTGAGTGTAACCATAATTTGTCAAATGTTTATAGGATTTTGGTAGGAGGCAGATTTTTAGCCATATAAGTAGTTTAACATGGTCATACGAAAAAAAATACAAGTTTTTTAATTTTCTTACCTCTGTGTGGAAAAATCCGATAGAAGTCGGCACTGATTACAGCTACAGGAATTATGTGAAATGTACATTTAAACTGTGTTTGCGTTGAGGCTTGAAATAGTACATAGATTACAATTTTTTATTCACAAAATGTATCCATGGTAAATAAAATTTTCACTATCTACAAATGACAAATTACAAGCTAATACGTATTAGTCCCATATTAAACCAAATATCCTTAAGTGAAATGGGGTGCACTGTATCAATAGTTCAAAGAAAGTTACTTGAATGAGTTCTCTAGAATATAATCACTCTGTAGCTCCCTTACGACGTCAATACAGACACTTGATGAAAATGGTTTTCCGTAGTTTGCTGATAATTTTGATTAAGAATCTCGCGATACAATTATACAGTGTTTAGCGCGTCGTTGTGCGGAGCGGCAGTCGTGACCGCGGCATTATCGCGCGATGGTTCAGCAGCGCGCGCGCACAGGGATGGAGCAGACTCTCGCCTGCCAGTGAGGCGCGCGCACCTCCCCAGCCATGCACGCCGACCCCGAGTCCCCCGCCTGCCGTGAGGAGCAGCAGCTCCTGCCCGACGACTGGCTCAAAGTCAAGACAGTCCCCGCTAACGGGAACCTCTCGCCAGGGGTGTACTACCCCACGGCCAGTAAGAGGTTCGTCGATCCGCGCAACCCTGTGCCGTCGCCGAGCCCAATGTACTGTTTCGCTTTCTGTTTTCGTCTCGCATGCCCTGCGTGTTTCATGTTTAGTTAAAAGTATTCCAACTGCTTGGATAAGGGATTTCTGTGTATAGTCGTGTATTGGTTATTCAATAGTGCAGGAGTTTAGTACTCCCTTAAAACGTAAAGACATTTGCTCAAATGATACCTGAATAAAAGCGTGATAGCCTGATAGGTTTTCCTCATCTAGTTCAAAGCCTGGCGCGTTGGTCGTTTTATAGTATCAGATAATTAACATAAGATATTCTCTAAGTTTAACGAGTACACATTATCGACATTAACATTGACGAAGGTCGCCGTCACTACCATACTGACGATGCAAGCGTGAACTAGGCATTCTCATTTACAAACGCATAGATCATAACGAGAGCCATTCATGCGAATAGTTCTAACGAGCTGTTTGTTCTTCACAGGAGCCGGTCGCACAGGCACGGAGCTACGCGGAGAACGAGACGGCGAGCCATCCTCAAAAATGGAGAGTGTAATATCCTCAAGTCGCGGATCTCGCAACGGCGGATGCGATTTCTCCAAGATATGTTCACCACCTTAGTAGACGCGCAGTGGCGATGGACTCTACTCGTTTTCACACTATCCTTCATCCTCTCCTGGCTGGGTTTCGCATTGATCTGGTGGCTAATTGCATTCACACACGGAGACTTAGAAGACAACCACCTACCGCCTAATCAAGAAAGCTCAGACTGGAAGCCGTGCGTGTTCAACATTTATGATTTCACGTCGTGCTTCTTATTCAGTATTGAAACCCAACACACTATCGGTTATGGTTCGCGCACGACCACCGAGGAGTGCCCAGAAGCGATCTTTATTATGTGCCTTCAAAGCATCGTTGGTGTTATGATCCAAGCTTTCATGGTCGGTATCGTGTTCGCTAAAATGACGCGACCGAAGCACAGGACACAGACTCTTCTGTTTTCGAAATACGCGGTCGTGTGTCAGCGAGATGGAGAGTTATGCTTAATGTTCAGAGTGGGTGATCTCAGGAAGTCGCACATTATCGGTGCGAGCGTGAGAGCGCAACTTATCCGTTCGAGAACCACCAAGGAGGGTGAAGTGTTGTCTCATTATCAAACAGAATTAGAATTGAACGCTGACGGATGCGACAGTAATCTATTCTTCATCTGGCCGATCACTATGGTTCACCGAATAAACGCCGAGAGTCCATTTTACGGCGTGTCTGCAGCAGATGTGTTACAGGAGAGATTCGAAATAGTAGTTATTTTAGAAGGTACGATTGAATCGACCGGACAGACGACGCAAGCTCGCTCTAGTTACACGACCAGTGAAATTATGTGGGGGCACAGGTTTGCACCTCTAGTGACATACAACCGGGAGCGCCAGGGTTACGAGGTGGACTACTCGAAGTTCGAGGAGACGATGCAGGTGGATACTCCGCTGTGCTCCGCCAAAGAGCTGGACGAGTTCTACGGCAGCCAGACAGATCGCCGATCTATCGGTGAGTTCATTTTCCAAGTCAAATCACGTGGTGTTGGTGGCTGGTTCTATATGCCGCAAACTAATCAGCAAAAGCTTTAACCTGTTATGTGTGCTCTCTGTCGTTAACTCAATCTTGTTAAAATGTGTCATTATCTAGGAAAAGGGACCTTATTGTCGATGGCACTTACGTCGAATCGCGTTGCGTTTGTATTGTGTCGTCTTGAACAACGACATAGCGCCATCGACTATAAGGTCCCTTTTCATAGATAATGTCACAAATAAGTACCTATAGTGCCTAATCAATTAAGATAACTTCAAACATTTCACCTGTTGACTTAGTTTACGTTACCGAAATAGGAGTTAATACTTACACAGACGTCTAAAGATGTTATCAGTGCTTTATCTGTTTGGGGTCAGCTGGTGAAGGGTCAAAATACTTTGTTCCTGTCATAATTAATGTATTCTGCAATGTCTGTAATTATGTAACTAACTATCATAAAGGTAATTTTATGTTAAGTTGTGTTCTCCTTAAGGAATGACTCAAACGAAGTTTCTTTCACAATGCAATAGATATAAATAACAAATGTACCTTTCATAATGTAGCGTGGTTAATCAAACTTAAAATTGATCTATTTCCCGTAAAGTTCTAAGTATGCGGCGGTCCTCTAAAATTTTGAACAATTTCGCTGCTTAAGTCTTAAGTCGAATATTGCTCGACGAGTTACCCGCTTTTATACAATTAATATGATTCAATCTCACGATAGTTATGTGTTTAAAATTTCGCTGCTCCTAAACATATTGTTGTATGTCTTATTATATTCTATGTAACGCACTGAAGTATTTATTATTCATTAGATCATATATTCACGTGCATGTCACACCTGAGCACCTGCACCGGCTACTGTATTCAGTGCCACATACTGCATCTTGATTCGTTCATTGTTGTTTCTCTGAGTACTTACATTTATCTACACTCCACTGATTATGATTTACTATCGACTAATAATCAGTTTAAAATATTTACTTTGGTTGTTAAACTATGCCACTATGGATTCTTTAATAATGAATAGATAAAATAATCGAATACATAGTACCTAGAAAATGTGGTAAAATTTGCTAGTTGGCTACTAGCCCTTAGTTACTTGGGACAGATTTTTATAAACATTAATTTATAATTTAGTATTTCATTACATACTTATAAAATGTCATTAAAAAGATTAGAATGAACATTCGTACCAACTTTTTATCAGGAAGCAAATAGTGTGATTTAAATTCATTCGTGAAGAGTGTGGGTATAGGAACAAATATAATTATTTTTATAAATTGGTCGATTTTATGGGAATTATTCAAAAGACTATTATTTCATAATTTCGATTTAAAAAAAATTTGTTTTTGCACTATGATCAACAATATCAATATGATTATAAAGCTGTACAGTTAAGTATTCCCGCTGTCATAAATTATTTACTTTATCATTTCTCCCATAGAAGTGAAACAAAATGACTGGAGTATACTTACAAGTCGCGGGTTAATTCGCACTACTATTAACGTTAGTAGTATTAACGTTAGTAGTTTTGCTGTCTATATGTCTACGAAAAGTTTGAATCGATAGTCGAATAAGGAGCAAACGCAAGTACGAACTGATATTGTTCCCTGTTACAAGGTGTGAATGAGACGCTAACATGTTAAACGTAATTTATTTAAATCACTTCAGTGTTTCGTGTTGTACGTAATTAGGACCTGTATACACAGTGTCGTCATTTTCACGTGAATCAGTTACGACGCGGCGTTAGTAAATAAGTATGTAATGACACTAATAACCAAGATGTCTTCCAATTAATAAAAAAGTTTATTATTTACATTTTCCTATTTGAACTACGTGTGTATGTAGCTTAAACGTGTCGTAACCTATAAGATTTGTTTGGAGCAATGACTATTATATCTGATTTTAGTAAGGGGACTTAGTAGGAAGTGCCATTTTGCCAATTTATTTTGATGTATAGACAAAGAACTCCCCTTTCTGCGCCAGGAAGCTACCCAGATTCCGACGACGTTTAAGAATATTGACTCCAATAAAAGGCAATTTAGCACGGCTTACTGTTAATCATTACTATTCCAAGTTTTAAACGTATTCTAAAGACCATACTCAGGTTTTATGGCTGCCTAATTATACTCTAATATTCTCTTTTCGTGCTCTTCATATAGGTATAAACTGGCTAGTATTTAGTAGCGATTATGGAGATGTTTACAACACATGCATTTTGCATTGCCGGTAATTTTTGAGGTCTTTTTGTAGTTTTAAGATGAAAAGCTCCGTTTTATTAGATGTTTTAAGTCTAGTAATGTAATAGTATCAAATAATGTTAAATAATTTAAACATCAGAACAAAATTAGGTAATAATTGTTATTGTAAGACAGTTACATAAATATAGAAAAACATAATATAAATATACGTGTATAAAATTCCGCCATATTATTACAAGCAGCTACGCAAAATTCGCAGAGGCTTATATTAGTGTAAATAAAAGTGGATTTTATTGCGTTTCTGTTCAAATCAGTAATCGTTAGCCTTAATTTATTCTGGTATGATTAAAATAACATATATAGTATTTTTTAAATGCATTATTTCTAGTTGGAAACACAACACGCTTCTTATTAAGGTTATTGATCTGCAATGGGAACATATCTACATCTTTATCTCTAACTTGACATGTCCTGATATCTTCTGAGATACTTGCTTAGCGAATAGATATAAAATATATTAGTTAAACAAACTATATCTAAAGTACATTCAACGTTTTAACTTTTAAAATATTAGTAATGGGTTTTCATTTTCAGTAAATTCTTTCATGTCTGTCACATTGTTGTTGTTACTTTTAAAATTCTGTCTTAATGGAAAACATTTGTTAAATGACAATGTTGAATCATCGTGTTGCTGAGTTCCCGAGGCAACACGGCAATATGCAGTGTATAGGGGGCCGATTTTTCAGAGTCGTTCGCACTCAATATAAAAAAAATTTGTACACGAATTGCACACAAAAGATTCTCGCCATTCTTTTCAAAATGTATAGTTTAGATATCCACGATTATTAATGTATATCATTCATGCTTCTAAAATACCATTTATTCGTTTCTGACAGAGTTTAAAATGTCACGAAAAATTTACCCCCCAGTTCTACAACACGCATTGTTGCCCGCAACATATTGCCAGCAGCTTAGCAACATGCTGATTCACCAATACTGCAACAAATGTTTGCCATGAATACGAGACGTAACGGGAATATCGTTGCGTTTTAGAGTCGGAATTTTTTAATTAAAATGGTGTCCACCGTCCCGTGGATTAGTGTATCAGAAGAATGGAAATAAAACATAATCTGTTAATATAATTTTCACCATATGCAATTGCAATTTTAAAAAGGGATAACAAAACATATTATTCTCAAGGCATTCTGCAATTTTGGAATCTTTTGCTAGCTCGAATTTCAATAATAGCACGAGAAGGTAAACATAAAACTTAACAAATAACTATTGAAACACTTAGAATAGAGATGCAACGCGCACTATGTAGATTTGTTCGCTAATCTGGTTTGAACAGGATCACCATAACCTACACTTTTTGTTGTTTATGTTATTGTCTACTTTGCCGATGACAAAGTATGACTAGGTACTTTCTGATAGACCGAAACAAATAAACTAATCTCCAATAGGTCACAAGGTGTTATGTCAATCGAGTTGCTTTTTCTTATCTTCTACTTTCTTATTGTTCATTCACCCACGCTATTTAATTGCACTAGTATTTATGCAACTGATTTATTAACAATTTAACAAATACTAGAGGTGGGTAGTTAACTAATTAGATTTCTAAGGATTTCGTGCTGTCAGAGTAGGTTCTCACAGTGACATTAATATAAGATTGCCTAGCGGCATTTATGAAGATTTTCACTGTGACAATGTTACGAAGTCGCCCAGAAATCAAATTGGTTAACTGTACAATCAATATCAATAGTTAAGTAGTCATAGTGGCCAAATATGTAGTATTTTTTACGTAACTAAGGGGCCGATTTTTCATAAAATTTTGAGGGCGAAAATAATCGTACACAAAATTTTCTCCCCATTATTTTGTGACATAGTGTATCGTTTCGATACCCACAAATTTTAATCTGCATTATTCTTGTTTCTAAAATATCATTTCTCAGTTTCTAAACTACCATTTCAGTACTCGACTTTATAAGATTACCCCTTGAGAGCAAATTTTTGAGGATCAATGAAACTATGAGTGCCGTCCTCAAATATTAGTGACAAAGTTTTATGCGCCCTCTAAATTTAAAAACTAAAAAGTAAAAAAAAAAAATATTCGGCCATTTTGTTTGCTAACTTTAAATGCTGGCTGTACTAATTTCAATTGGTGAAGGAAAATGAGTATGTACTCTTTGTTAAAATTTAATTCTTTATATTTATGTCTAAGTTGTTACATTACCAATGTATATTTTATTTGTGTGTGTTTATACTGTGTGTAATGGCTCCGTCTTATATGTTTGTGATGTCATACAGAAAACACGGAACCCCTTGTCCTGAAGATGCCCGAACGAACCCCGACGGAACCCAAAGCCGAACACAAAGATGGAGATTATACTGTCACTCTTTAATTTTTTTTCCGAAACGTGTTTAAGTATTATGATGTTTAATAATGGAATAACCGTTATCGTTTGTGATAAACTATACAAAAAAGTAAAGTAAACATAGATAATTAATTAATTATATTAACAGTCAAATATTTATTTTACCCAATAAATAATATTCCATAATTACCTCCTAGTCACGTTTAGTTTTACAAAATAGTTACACCTGCGACAAAAAGCTTCTAAAGAATCTCATATAAGTACATTATCTGATCAAAAGTACGTTCAATGCTTCCAACATTCCACTTAAGGTTAAGATTATTTAATAAAAATACATATTGAAATGTTGTATTTTTGTGCAATTACATAATTTAAGTTTATTTGTTGTATGTAGTTCAAGCATATCATAGTTGTGGCTGTAAAGCCATGTTAGGCGCCTCCCTACTTATTATGAAGATGTTTGTGTAAGAATCATAAGTTGTAAATAAATGGTATTGAAAATTCGAAATGTATGTTGTATCGTTTTTGTGTGCGTTTTATTTATTTCCGCTTCGTTTGTCTTGCTTCGAAGTTATGTAGTGCTATAGTAACTGTACAGCTTATGAGCTCTCAGAAAAAAAATATAATTTGTTCGTTAGCCTGACAACTTTTTTTCTCAGAATATTTGGATTTTTGAAAGAGACATCGGTGTTGTCTTTGTCATAGCTCGCGATCTCGGATTAATGTCACTCTGATAAGGTATAGTCAACCAATTTGATTTCTAGACCACTTCGAACCTTGTCACAGTGTAACGTCACTGATCAAGAGATCTTTTACGTCTTTCATTTTCACTGTGACAAGGAACTAAGTGGGCTATAAATAAAATTGGTTGACTGTACCATGTGGCCTATAAATCAAATGGCTTGACCGTATCTAGATACATTTTCTAAAGAATAAAATTAATTGCATAGAAGCGGGTAACTCACGTTTTATAAGTCGAATATTGCTCGATATGTTACACTACGTAACGCGAGCACAATCATGATCGTATAAAACGTGAGTTACCCGCTTCTACACACTTGATATCTAACTAAAGTATTTCAGTTTCGAGTTTGGATATTAAATAGGTCATTTTCATTCTTATACATTCCCGTTGCAAAAATAACGTTCGCAGTAGTTTAAAAGTGTCTATATAGTTAAAAACTCATACATTACTACTTAATAGGTACCTGTAAAATCACGTAACAATTCGTCGACGGTGAGGTAAAAGCGATAAAATGGTAAATTCCGTTAGATTCTAATCTAACTCACGAGATTATAAACTATCGAAAGATTATGCTTACAAATAAAAAGGGTTAGTTCGATATATTTTTATGCTTAGGTGACAATGAATTTTTTTTAAACGTTTCCCAATTCTGAGAAAAATAATCTACGTTTCGGAAATTCTGACTATAAATGATGTCCAAAAATCAATTATAGGCCGTCTCCTGGGGAATGTTTGAATGTTGTGCTGTTGGTGAAGTCACCATCATGAAGGAAGCTATTCATTTTTTTAAATTGACTTGAATGTTGTGCTCGTTTTTGTGCCGTCCTTTGCTGGTAAGTTTTTATTTTTTTTAATTAAATTATTATGAATACTTATTATTTATTAGTTAATGCTTTATAAGGCGCAGGGAATAGGTATATTTGTCAATATTATTTGAACTTTATTTCAAAGTTATAATAGGGTTCAGTTTCGCATAATTTACGCCGTGAGGCAGTTGTCCCACCAAGCGTGTAAGCGAGTAACTATTCGGCGATTTTCTCGCCCAAGACACAAATAAAATATATACCTATACCGCATGGCGGAAAAAGAGACAGTTTTATTTATATAGTTCATCGCTGACTATTCACACTGCCGGCTAGTAGGTACTTTTTCTTCGAGAAATCACGCGCACACCAACAAAATACTTGTGAATGCTACTCGCTGATCGCCGAACGCCGCTAGTGGGACTAGTGCCTTATGTCCGTGTTAAATTCTTAATACTCTTTGGTAAATTAGTTCTTATAGTTAGATTCTTGTATTGGATCCATATTCGAAATCAACCTCTGAGAAATTGTTTTTTAATCGTAAAACTCGTAGACCGTAGAGTTAAGTTCACTGTCAATTCGGTGCAAATTAGCGCACCGATACGTACTGTATGGTTTTATAATCGCTAAATATAATAATCGCTCTTATCCGCTTCCAGGCTATAACTCTCCCCTCCCTGATGACGTGATGTATCGAAGTTCAATCAACTCCAGAAACCCTTCATCACCCCTGGGCATAGCCGACAGACTAGTAGCCGAAGCCATCAGACGCTCCAGTCTGACCCACCGACCTTCGATCGTCAAGTACCCGCCGGACTTCTTTAACGGGTCCGCTGAACCGTCTTCATCGTCCAGCGAAGATGAGAAGACTAAGAAGAAACGACAGTCGAAGAGGGTTAGTGATTCTTCATGAATATAGTGGCGCCTCCGGCAGAGTTGAGACATTTTTTGCAACGTATTTTCTAAGTGACGCCATCTCTTATCGAGTAGCGAGCATACAACATTGTAGTTTAACTTGTAACTAGCCACCGCGCCGCGACGCGAGAGCTACTGCTGTAAATACGTGTTACTAAGCGCCATCTGTAGTAGAGTGGCAGCTCACTTGAGAATAATATTTGTTATAGTCTTATTTTTTACTTTATGAATAATACTGTTAACTTATTAGGTATACCTGCTATGAAGCAAAATACTGTTTAAACGTAATCAATATTATTGTTACCGTCCAATGTATAAACAAATAAAACAAAAAAACCTGTAATGTATGTATTATTTCCTTTGTCGTGACAGGACAACTTTGGGCAAAACCAACCAAAGGGCAAGGTTATTATAAGGAAGGATTAATAATGCGCACAAAACGTCACCTGTCGAGTATCCGGTGTAGTCACTTTGCGGGCCTTTGTCAGCGATCAAATTCTATGCAACTGACATCTATTGCGGCTGTGAGACACTAGATGGCACTGCACCCTTAGCCAGCAATGCGGGAACGTTATATTGTATGGCCATTGCTATCCAAGTCTTATCCCTTTATAATCCCTTTTCAGTTGCAGTCGATAGAGTTGATAACGAGATAAACATTCTCATTTAATCTTATTTTTGTGGTAACTTGATGTTCATGATGGTGCGTCGATAACCAAGTTTGAGCAGAATTAGGGCCGGTTACACAAATCCTTCAGTTACCGTAACAGAGCGGTTAATATTTCCCTGTATGACATTGACAGTTCTATATGAAATGACAGCTGCGCGCCATATATTACGGTAGGGGTGTGTTCAGTTTAAAATCAAATATGTAGGAAGTAAATAAAACACGAGTGTATGTCAATATTGTATATAATACCCTTCTATTCTGATAAACACTAGGTATCAGGTTAGGTAAGGCAATACAGATTTAAGAAGCATTTTAACAGCGCCCGCGCTGTGTAGGCCCCTGCGTCTCATAGACAATAGAATAATACTTTTATTTTTCCTAAACATTTCCAATTGTGACTACAATTTAAGCAACATTAAATGTATGCTTTATTATTACGAACTTTATAATTATTTTTGGCAATATCGTATTACGATAAGTATATTATTTAAGCAGTATTATTATTCTATCGCCTTAACAACAGTCAATACAAAAATACAATAGTTATATTTATAAATATATTTTATAACTACGAAGGTTATAAGTTAGGTGAAACAATTCCTATCCAAGTCCCTACGTCACTTTTTCACATAATCGTAGAATTTCTAACCTGTGGGCCACGGTACGCATGCACCATGCGTGCACGCTTATCGCTGATGTCGATCGCCATACATTTATTTTAAGTACCGATGCTTTCAAGTCAACAAATTTTTAATATCGACTTTTGATACAGAAAGAAAACTTATATGCTAATATACCGGGAATATAAATTCGGGAACTTTGTCATAAACATTCGTTCGGACGTTCTTTATTTAGATAATATTGATGATTATTTCAAAAACGATGCTGTGTTTGTTCTCTCTAACTCCCATTAAAAAATAGGGACAAATTTACCAGCCCACTTATAATCAGTGATGAGCGTGCACGCCTAAACCGTGCCCTAAGTGTACCGGTATTTTATCTCATAATACCGGTATCATGATACAAAAGATACCAGTATTCCCTACATATATATTTTATAAATATTATAAAAATCCCGATGGCATTACAAAAGCTGTATATTTAAGTAGCAAATATATACGCGTACTTTGTACGAATAAACTAATTAATGATAAGTTTTTATCACACTTTATGTTCGTTATTTTTATTACCTGCTTAGAAACCAGGCAGTAGTTAATTAATTAAGAGTGTCATGTCATAAAACTTTATTAGTGTTTATGTGTTATATTTAAAAGAAATACCTCTATGACATTATCACGTAAGTCTTAAACAGAAGATTTATTTACTTATTTGTATCTCAAGTATTGCACTCAATATTTTTAAATTTTCCTACGAAGTATTTAAAAAGGTCGCTTGTTATTAAACTTAAGTATATAAAACGCTATAACTATAACCTACACTCTTTATTAATTTATTATTGCCTGGTAAAACATTCCAGTGTATAATAATATAATGCTAATACATTCAAAATTCATTGTTTTTTAACCAATGGTTATACTTAATATACACTTAGATACATTATCTTAAAAATACAGTCCTCGAGTGCTTTATATTATAACCAATTTGATAAAATAGTTAATCAAAAGTGTAATAATTAAGAAATTGTACATCCGTATAAATTTACGCATAAACGTGTGGTTGAATCACAAAGCATAATAAAAACAAGTAACTTATATATCTAACATAAACTACAATATGTTTTATTTCACTGTGTTACGAAAAAACAGGGGCCACTGATTTGTGCTAATCAGACTTTAAGATCCAAATGTGACAAAATTACAGTCCTAGCCTGAGTCATTTCATAATAATTGGTCCACCAATAGTGTGTGCGAGATCTCTTTATATATGTATTTGAAAGAAGCGAACAGATGACGACGACTTGTAGTAAGGGCATACAATACCGGTATTTTATGTATGAACCCATACCGGAATTCAAGGGATTGCCCGTACAAAAAACTATACCAGGATTGCATGCCAACTTATATACAGTATACGCGTAGAGGTATTTATTGACATATAAGTAGTATATTTTCTACAGTCCACTTCTTAAAATCATTGACATTTATGTTTTACCTATGTTTCTTCATATTTGATTCAATCATATTTTTCTCCTCTAGCTCATATTTACTTTGGAATCCGTAACCAATCGATTTGTTTTAAGCATTTATCGTAATTTGACTAGCGTTAAAAATTTAATTGCAATTTCTGAAAAATAACAGTTGATCACAAAACAAAGTCGCTTGTCTCCTAATAATTGGAGGTGAGAAATAAAAGCACAGCTGGTGTACTTACTAGGTAAACATAATAAATCAGGTTAGGACTGTAAGAGTTTCCATCACACCATCATCAAAATGAACAAGTAAGTAACTATGATACTAATACACTTAGTGTAAGGCTTGAGTGGACGCTCAAGCTGAGCGTACAGCGTGGCGTGAAGCGTAGCGACAAGCTTCCGAGGGTCCACAGCGGACGCTGGCGTATGTTTGCATTCGTTTAACATGTACGTCCCACACGAGCGTCCACTCAGTCCTTACTCTTACTATCTTCCTTTGTACTGCAATGCAATTTGTATTATTGACTATCTGAAATAATCAGCAATTAGCTACACATCTATCGTTAGTTTAACTACCGACAGTATTAATACAGAACTTATTCCTAAAATGACATTTGACACGCTGCGGCGTTTTGTTTGACATGTCGCGTATAATGACAGTTGCACTGCCATTTTCTCTTGTCTATGTGTCTATAATAATCAGTAACTTGACTCAAGTAGATCGTGAGACCATTAGATTTGAACTTAAAGAAACATCGTCTGGCGTTTGTGTCACTTCCAGCCGTGATATCGATACGAGGGTGTTCAAAGGGGAGCAATTGTTGAGAGTAAAGTACCTATCCAACTCGTGACATTTTAAACTGTTAGAAATGAAGAAGTCGTTTTTCAGAAACACGGAATGTTGGAAATGAATAATCGTGGGTATCGAAATTATACATTTCGTGCGGAAATAATGGTAAGACTTTTGTGTGCGGTTATTTACGTCCTTAAATTTTTTGGTGTTGAATGCACGCCTTTAAAAATCAGCCGACAGGTCTGTACGTTCAGTCAAGCACTGATTATAAAGTTTACCAACAAGTTGATTGCTATCGTAAAAAAATAAAGCTTGTTATAATCTGCTCCCCAATCCATACTTTTATTCGAATAAAAACTTGGTCTAGTAATATTTAAATACACTCAATCATAGTCAAATTCAC
The DNA here is from genome assembly GCA_022674325.2 of Grapholita molesta. Classification (NCBI taxonomy): domain Eukaryota; kingdom Metazoa; phylum Arthropoda; class Insecta; order Lepidoptera; family Tortricidae; genus Grapholita; species Grapholita molesta. Next base: position 4,494,293 of record CP053127.2, read on the forward strand.
TACGTAAAAAAGAATAATTACCTATGCTTACAGGGCACCTAATCACTAAGCGAATTTGGATAAGTTTTTAAGAGTTCAGTTACTGCATTAAAATAACTGTATTTCTAAAAGATAACTGCATGTAAATGGAAAAGAGAGGAAGCCCTTTATTTGGCACTATTTTAACAGTATACTTGCACATATCAGGCAAAACTAAAAGGGAATATGACAGAAATGTCAACTCACCTATTCTAAAAGTATCTCTAACACATAGAAATACATAATAATATAGAAGATATCACTTTTATGTTTGTACAAAGAGTGAAATAATTCATTTCCTAAAACAATAAAATTTCTTCCAACGAGGGGCTATTGCCTACCTATTAATTTACGAGTATAACTAATAATATTTAAGCGGGAGTCTCTTATTTATCAAAGCATTTGGAAAGATACTTCCGCTAATATTACAAGTTATTAAGCAGTGAACCGGGTTTATTATTGGAACATTTGGTTGGACATACATTTGGGAATGTGGCACTAGTTTTCACTTATCTAGAAATACGGAATCACTTACCAAAAATCACAAAGTGACAGTACAATTCGCCAAAAATATGTTCACCAAAATGCTTGTAACCATCAAGCGACATCATATTTTCTTTCATCATGATCACATTGGTAGCAAGTAACCCCAAAGCAAAACGGTCCTGGGAACCGGATTTTGAGCGTCGGTTACTCGACTAATGACATTTTAAACTATTGTCAGAAACGAAAAATGGTCTTTTAGTAACATGTATGATAGAAATTATGAGTCGTGGGTATCGAAATTATACATCTTTTGCAAATATAATGGTTAAAAACTTTCGTAATTATTTTTGTCTTTAAAATTTGTGAAACTCTAAATAATCGTCCCCTGTGCTCTTTGTTCCTTTATATCTTCTTTACTATTATGTATCCGAAATTAAGTACTCGAAATATTTCTCAACCCCTTCGCCTTTGAAGCGGACTCTGTTCTTACCCCTTGGGGGTTCTGAGCTGGGCGGCCTCAGACGGGGAGGTCAGGCGACGTCGGCCTCCGTGACCAGGATGGGGATGGTGGGGGGCGCCACCAGCTGGTTGGCGCTGGGCGATCTGCGGACATAGGCTGCGGATCAGTTACAATGAAGGTCAGTTAATACATTCAATTAATAAATAAGTAATGAACTAATATTACGGGTTACGTTTTAGCCGGTGGCAATTGTTACAATTACTGAAATGTCAAAATTACTGATGTTTTAGGAAGGTTACTGAAGGTTATATGTGAAGCGATTTATGCGTTATTCTATTCCTCCGAGTTGATAGCTACAATGAAAATAAAATTTAAAAGTTTTTAAGAATCCTAATTACGCTCCTGTAATTTGGAGGTATTCATGGTTTTAGTATAAAAATTGTTTTAAGCTGATTATTTAATAGTTTATTCTGAGGTTTCTTGTAAATTGAGGTTTCATTTAAGTAAATTTATACTATAAGGCACCTCGGCGCCAAGCACAACTATAAAATAAACTATAACCACAGAAAAACCCACTAATTACATAAAACTGCAAGCCTTCCACAAACCCCTTGAACCACATTCAGAAAATAGCATACCAATTAACCTCGATATGAACCAATTAAATAAGTTGTGGCACTACCACAAATACTCAACGATAAGAAACGATAATGTAATAAACTCACTTCTTTATTCTGTTCTTGTCGTCCACTTTTTCGTGTCCGTGATGCCCGATGCCGTTGGGCGTGAGACCGTGGACTTTCTTCATACTAGCATGACTATGACTTCTATGCATATGAGCTTCCTTCGCTTCTCCATTCTTGGCGTTTTCCTCGTGATTCTTGGGTAATTCCTGAGCGTTCTCGACAGCTAGATGATTGTGGCTTGTGTTTCTTGATTTCTCATTGATATTCTGAACAAAATTGTTTTGTGCGAGTAGTCGGTTTTCTTTGGCTCTTGCGTCAGGGATTTTGATTTCTATATGCTCGTCTAGAGATATGGAGTCAACGGAACTAAGGTCCAGAGTGTCGTTGGAAAACGACTTTGGTATGGTGCCGAGCATACGATCTGGAAAAGAAGAAAATTAAGATTGTTAAAATCGTACACCTTGACAATTTTCATCTTAACTACAAAGGGAATGAAATGAAGAGACTACAAATTGACTGTCTAATTTTGAAACAGAACGTACTATTCATTTTACAAGGACGCTAGTTATTAAATGTTACGTGTTTTTAATTGGCAGCGCAATTAGTTTCCAATGGCTTTTTAAGTCACTCGACACTATATTCACCGGAAAAATCTGGTAACGGTGTCTAATAATAGCGAACTCGATTAGTGTCGGGCATAATTTCTATTATTAATATTAATCTACATAATTGTTCAGATCACAAATTGTGTTGCTTTCTTTATCAGCTAATGATGTCCTTCTCGTAGTCTCTGATTTTGGTAGCCTTGGTAAACTTTTACATGCAATTACTTTTAAAAAATAGGCTTAAATATATAAAACATACCGTAACTTTGTCTGTTTTCATACTTGCCTCTGGACTTGTGTGCCCTGTACTTGAAGCCCAGACAGTTGTTGTTCCAGTCCTTCGCCGTCCGTTCAAAGGATCCCCTTTTCGCATCCTTACCTAATTTCTGAGAAGTAGACACGGTAGCCCGCAGCTCGTCCAGCTGTTTCGCCGAGCACAGCGGCGTGTCCACGTCATAAGTGTTGTTAAAGCTGGTGTAGTCCACCTGGAATCATCAACATCATATATCAACTGCCCATAGCTACTTAGAGACAGGATCTTGTCAAACTGTATACCTTCGATTGTTAGAATTTATCATTTAGCATAATGTATTTTTTTTTAATTGTGGCATTACCAGAATTTTTTGAAGGTTTAGTATTAGGTTAGATTACGAAATAATTGCTTTATACTTATGATACATTATGCCTAATGATGAGTATGACAATTGAGAGGCTTCCCTTAAATTGAGAAGCTTGGGGTATATTTTAGCAAATATGTCTCAAGAACACTGGGGTTTAAGAGCCGCGTCTGCCATCTAACTACCCAGTCCAGAGGGTTATCTAGGCCTTAATAGGATTAGAACTACTCTGCGAACTTACGAGATTTATGAATATGCCGCGACACATGTCTTTTGATACATGCTTACGTTCCAAGAAAGAAAGGAAAACAAAGAAATGTTGCGGGTTCATGGACGAGAGGACAGACAATGTTTTATGTAAATAGTTAAACCTAATGGATATTTGCCAAGATTGGAACGTGAGTAACCGACGAAAAAGTGAGGCAGAACCTGTGCCAACACTTGGTAAGGTGCCCCTGATGATGACATTAGAAGCGTTCTCCGAATTGGTCAATACTCGTAATTAATATTTTGAAAATTGTTTCTTACTAATCTTTGAAGCCATCTTAGAATGACTAAAGAAACGATGACACTGAATACCGTGTGTCTCCGACATTCAGACTTTAAATGTAAGCATCGATTTTGCTCATAAAACTGAGGTACTTTTAGTCAAAACTTAATTGAGCAACCAATGTATTGCAAAAACATCAGTTTTTGAAGTGTGACAGACGATGGCATTTGGTTCATTGGATGTCGGACATTGAAAATAGTATTTAGTTTGTATGAACAAAATGATATCATCAAATAACCTTCATCCGACTAGTTGTAGACTAAAAGTAGATCTGTTTATTGAGCAAAATCTATCCTTACATAAAGCCCCAATGTCGGAGACACGCGGTATACATGGATAACCTCAGTTACTTCAAATAATATACGTAACGTGCGTCAGAAGTAGTGGTAAGTACCTACATAGTAGAAAATTAGTTTGAAGGGCAAGTAAAATTATCGTTGATTTAATCATGGATGGTTGAAGTTTAAAATCTATCGCACACTCGCATACACGTGACATTTAAGTAATTACACCGTATATGGTTTACGGATAATTTGACTTATCGCACTACCATATACCACGACCATAGCCAACGTCATTCACTATGATTCACGTTGTTTTGTTATTATATTACACCCATTGAACCTTCAAAGAAGGAACTGTTTGTTTTACTGATCCTAGAACGAATAAATTACAGTGATATGTCACGTTTCGTAATATTATATTAACGCATGATAAAAATAACTTTTAGATATTTTACAGTAAGTAGCTATGGTGGATTTTCCGATGTTAAAATTATAATTTTAAAGTCACAAGAGGTGAGAGGTCAACAAGTAAAATAATGTGACATATTGTGAAATTCTTAAGGCAAACGAGAAAATGCAGATTGACTGATGAACAGATATGATGAAACTATAAAACTCGTATAATTAGGAATATTTGTTTATGAATAGTACTTACATAAACTTGATTTATATTTAGGTCAAATGGATATGGTTAAAACAATGTTTTAGCGCCAAAGTTTACGTTTAGAACAACATTGTAAACAACTAATAAGAGTATTAAAATTGTTTAAATACACGAGGATTTGGTATAATCATAACACCAGTCTTAATACTACTTGCTACTACTAACCTCATATTCACCAGTGTCCTTTCTGAATGACACCATAGTCTCGAATCGGTGTCCCCACAGAATTTCTGACGGAAGAAAACTGCTTCGTGCCTGCGTGGTCATCCCTGTAGACTCGATTACACCCTCTGTAAATATAAAAAATACACTACTTACTATTTCTTCATTATAATTATCAACGATTAGCATTAATTTTTAAGTATTGAGATCAGCTGCAGAGAAACCTAAACTGTACAGACTCTTATTAATTGCCAATATACGTCCTCTAGTAGTCCTCTATTTCAAATCATAAAGTATCAGTGGGTCGGATTTTAGAGCACTCGACGCTCGAATCGTGACATTTTAAACTCTCTCAAAGACGAAAAAATGGTATTTTAGAAGCATGAATGATAGACATAAATAATCATGGGTATTGAAACTATACATTTTGTGTAAAAATAATGGAAATTTTTGTGTGTGAATATTTTCGTTCTCGAAGTTTTATGAATACGACTCAAAAATCGGCCCCAAAAGTTGTTCACTTCTGGAGGTTCTCTTTGATATAGAAAATACGGTTTTCTATGTCAATGCTGTGAGAAGCACCATTATAAAATATAACAATTTAGGTGGTTCATCTTGACTTTGCAGCCCGACTTAAATCCATCAAAGTATAATCAAGATACTGGCATGAAATCATTACAAAGCGACCCATTTTCACTGTTCAACGATCTAATGGAATACATTGCGTCAATAGACGTGTACGTAGTCCGATATAAACCCATCTCCGATACGGGATTATTCTTGGCTTTAGATGATATGAGTCATTGTAATTAGCAAGAACCGACCTTCAAATATTTATAGCTGAAGCAAAACATTGCCTTCTAAAAGGAAATAGTATTGTTAAATCATGAGGGCTTTTTAATTTTTCGTGTTAATGTTTACTTAAGAACTAGACTTTCTTTTGATAGTTTTCTCATGAAAGAAAACAAAGTCCTATAATGTTAGGAACCGGAACCGATTCTTGGGCGTCGAGTACTCGAATCGTGACATTTTCAAATCTGTCAGAAACGAAGAAATGGTATTTTAGATGCATGGTGGATAGAAATTGATAATCGTGGATATTGATCCTATACATTATATGAATAAATAATGGCGTGAAATTATTCTGTGAAATTATTTTCGTCCTCAAACTTTTTTGAATTCGACTGTACGATTCTTAAACACCGGCCCCCTAGAATCGTACATCGTTGATTTACGTTATTTTAAAGTAAATCTCAGGGCACACAAACAAAAGATCACAAGGCAGTGCCAAGACAACCGACATCGACAGACTAAAAACGTTTTAAAAACTACGCTACTAATAAAATGGGCTCAACGGAAGATCAGCGCTGACTTTTCAAGCCAGCATTACCTAAGTTTAATAATAATCCATTTCGTGATGTCTTACTTATAAATTCTTCATATTGTATTATGTTTATTGTATGTGTACGTCATGAATAAATGTATTTTATCTTTTAATAGACATTATGACTTGTAGACAGTTGAATTGTATGGATGTAACGTGTCGTCCACCACAATGCTATTAATAGTTTATTATGTTAAGTTTATTGTCATGGTTGAATTGGTTCGATTAATTTACTGATACAGTAGGTTACATTACATAATGGAAAACATTGAATACGAATATCATGTTACACGTTCATAACCTTACAATTCCATTGTAATAACTGTTCAAAACTAAAAATGAATGCGTCAAATACATGGCGGGAAATGGAAAGTCTATATTTGATTAATTAAATATATGTTTAGTAGGTACATATTTAAGAAGTTATTTATAAGCAATGTAACTGACATAGCTCGCTGAATTGAAAAGTGGCACTGGTTAGGAAACAAAGCCCAGAGAGTAGTTGGACTTTGGTTGGGTAGAAAACTGTTGGAATAGCGACTATGGTACCACGTACATTGAAGTTCGTATATTTCGAGCATTTTTTTCTTTTACCCCAATTAAGACGTCATGAGACAATCGTCCGAAATATACGATTATCGTTTTTCGTGGTAGCGCCGCAGGGGAGAGTATAGGAGTAGTACCTATGGAGTGTTGAACGTTTACAAATATTTATGCTATCAGCTAGATATCTTTTGTAAGAAGTTAGTCGAGCAATGTGTGCAAATGTCTTTTGTTTTACGCTTGGTCCACAAACTATTTGAACACAATGAAACTAAACGATTGATACCAATTTCAAGCCGAGTCAGGACACACCGCTCGCGTTAAGGGTGTATCGCTCAATGCTGTCCGCTACCTAATGCCTTGCACGGCGCTCCGCACGCCGCGCCCGCTAAAAATTGCTTGCACTTTTGTGGTGTGTCCTGACTCGGCATGAAAATGGGTACCGGAGCTTACCCGAAACATGTCGCCTAGTGCGATATAATTATACGTGAGTTTATTCGTTTGTAACTAAGTAGTAGCAACATGGCTCACAACAGTTTTAATTATATATGATTGATACCAAAAATAAAAGCCTATCCTCACCTAACATAACGACGATTTCGAATCGCTCCCTCAGCATGTCAGCAGCCGAAAGATTGTACAGCGGCGACTTCTCGTTGATCTTGTGGACGATGGTCATGGGCCAGATGAACATGAGACGGTCTTCCTCCCCGTCGGCGCCGACCTTCAACTCTTGCTGGTAGAACGGCAGCACCTCGCCTTCTCTGGTGATCTAAAGGTATGGACTTGGTTTTAGCTACACGACAAGAATCTTCTATGGAAGTGTACGGAAATAGCTTTTGAATGTGATAAAATTGGTAAGTCTTGTAATCAGATAAAATTTGTAAATCATTGTAGGTACGAGTATGGTAAATGTTTGTTATTTATTCCAAAGCGTATGCAATGCTCTTTTTGAGAGATGTAGACTTGTAATTGGCGGAGGTCGCCCGAATATGTAATATGTGTATTGTGTAACTGTCGACAAAATACAGTCCATGCAGCATATTGTATCTATAAATCTCAATAATAAAAAAAATACTAAAGGACTTAACAAGTTGTTCCACAAATTAACAAAACTGGTAAAATTTTCTTTAAAAATGATTAAATTACAGTAAAATTTTATTTTCAGCGTGAAATAAATAATAAATAGTTTGATAATATCACGAACTAGATAACAATTTTATAAAAAAAATTAAACAACCATTATTAACTCCAGGCAATTCTACCAGGTTTGTTATCGTGTAACGGTGTTTGTTTAATTTTTCTAAATATTTATGTAAGTGGCACGACGGTGGAAAGCAACAACAAATGAAGAAGTGAGTTACAGCAGGCAGTTATACGAGATAATTAAAAAAAAAACATTTCGTAATTTCGAAAAGCAGCAAATAAGAACAATAGAATTGTATTGCTTATACCACAATCGATATTCGTGTTGGTAGCCATCCATTGAACGTTTAGGTCTGGGTAAATTCAATTTTACGTCAATTGTTTTCTCGCTTCTATTGTTGTTCTGTTATTTTAACTCATCTGGAGATTATCATAACGTAGTTTGAACCGTGATGATCAATAGGATTCATTTGATGTCTGTTTATTTAGTTAACAAAACATACTGTAAAAACGCGTTTGTAATATTTCAAAATGTACCATTTGCGCGGTTTTCAAATAACAGATACCTACTGTATTGTACATAGATTGGAAATGGCGCACTGCCATAAAAATTTAGTAGTAAACTTTATAACATCAGACAATTAGGTCGTTACCTTTAGTCTTAAATGTATATACTCAATCAGAATATATATGTGTACAATTGTAAGCGTGGAGAATATAAGTTAACCATTTAAATATTACACAAATTATACTAAAATTTGTGATACTTTTTTTAATATTAAGCATGTATTTCGACTGCAACAAGCGAGTCCGTCCGGGCGTCCCAGATCTACATGTATTTTTTATCATAGAATACATTAACGAGTATGTAATACTTATTTCTTAAAGACATAAAATGAAATTAAATGGGTACTCTTTTATGAGTATTGTGATTATGTAACTAATGTCTGTATACAAATAATCAACATTTATATTTAGTTGCTGCGAGAGCAGGCTGTAACCACTTGAATTGTATGAATTCTTGCGAGTCATATATCAAAATTGTTTGATTAGTTCCAGAGCCCGTTGGCTTTACCGACAAAAACAACTCAAATTGTTGTACCACGTATTAAAATACCATTAGTTTTAGGTGCCGTCACGACTTTATAGGTAGGTACGTTTAAGTGAATTGTGGGTACAACCTCACTGCTAACAACTTTAGAAGCATAAATTGCAAACATATACTTATATAGCAAAATGTTAACTTGTTAAAAAGCAAAAGAATAAGCGAGCATGCAACATGCGACACTTCGTCCTTAGATGGGTCTAACAAAAACAAGTATGGTTAAACGCGCAAATTAGACATCAAATGCACATTTACAATTGCGTTAACTTAAATTTACAGTTAATTAGATACCTTCTTCCGAATAATCTGAGCACGGATGTGCGCTTCGAGAATGTGCGACTTGCGTATGTCTCCCACTCTGAATAGGAGACAGAATTCGCCGTCTCTCAAACAAATGACCGCGTTCCTCGAAAACAGTAGCGTGGTGTTACGCTTTTTGGCTCGAGCCAGCTTCGCAAATATTAGACCCACCTAAAGACAAGAAAATCATATGAGACTTGGCATTGGCAATCGATAACTGTAGGAGTCGTAATTTGAATACTCAAACGACGACGTTAAGGAGTGGAGACAGTGCTTATGGTTCTAAGCGTGCGGACTGAAATCCCCAATCACTAACCAGTCTCCGTTTTTGATGAAATAATATACCTTGCGGCGGATTATCTGGGCTCTTATATGGGCTTCGACAATGTGTGATTTCCTCATGTCGCCCACGCGGAACATCAGGCACAGCTGCCCGTCCCGCAAGCAAATGACGGCATTTCGGGAGTAAAGTAGGGTCTGGGCTCGCTTTTTGGGTCTAGAGAGCTTTGCGAACACGATTCCCACCTAGAATTAGAACAACCTTGCTGTCACTGTCACCCTGTCACGTCGCTCAGCGGCGAGGGTCATGGTTCTCAGTTTTGCATTTTCCAATGACTGTTGCACTGAAATTAGTTCGAAACCTTGACTACTCACTATACCTAAATATCCATAGAAAACATTAAAATTACTAGGCTAATGAATAACTAGCTCAATATATTAACGACTTTATTTTCACGTGTTTTAATATGATCTCTATCAAACTGTAATAAATTTTAAGAGATCGTCTGATTCACTTGCAACGTTAGCAAAACTGGCGCTGTGCCAAGTTTATTTAAAGTTATCATATTGGCTTTAAATCAGGTAGATTTCTAAATACACACTGCGCAACTAACGTTGAACTGACAGACACTAATTCACACTAAAACGTGACATCCAACATCTCTTTACAGTGAGACATGTACATTGTACATCATCAAAGACAATACATGTCTGGTAAAGAAGGTAGAGAATGCCATTAATACGGTTGTATTTCAGAAGTGATTTTAAAAACCTATTTAATAATACAATGAAATTACCATAAATGCTTGAATGAAGACTCCAACAATACTTTGCAGGCACATGACAAAGATAGCCTCCGGGCACTCCTCGTTCGTGGTCCTGGATCCATAGCCGATGGTGTGCTGCGTCTCGACGGAGAACAGGAAGCAACCGGTGAAGGTGTTGACGTTGTTGAGGCAGGGAGCGACGGGGGCGGTGTTGTTAGTGGGGGGGTTTAAGTCCCCGTGCGTGAAGATGATCAGCCACCAGATCAGCGCGAAGAGTAGCCAGGAGAGGATGAAGGAGAGTGCGAATACGAGCAGCGTCCAGCGCCACTGCGCGTCCACGAGGGTTGTGAAGATGTCCTGGAGGTACCGGCGCCTGCGCTTGGCCACGTTCCATTGCACGACGTTGCAGTCGCCGTGTTTAAAGATGACGCGCTTTCTCACGCGCCTCGCTGCATAACGGGCTTGACGATATCTGCAAAGCAAACATGATTTCGATTATTTGTTTAGCTTAAAACTTCTAATTAGAGAGGCGGGATTGCGTCACACCTTTGGATAAACCGTAACCGTGTTTACTGCCGTCAGTTAATTGTTTTACGTCATTTCGAATCAAACCTGAGGTTTAGGAAGCGATTACTTTGAATAATCGTCATAACACCTACGAACAATGCGAAATAACTTCGGAAAGCCGTTAATTAAAGCAGTCATCAGTTTCAGTTACACAAATATCAGTTAATCCCAATAAATCATTTGAGGAAATTTCGCACTGACTGATGACTAAACATTTGCGCAGAGCCATTAATCATTATCGAAACAACGGAATTCGCTTTGATTGGACGAGTACAATGATCCGACTGTAATCAGGTCGGATGCTGGTAATCGCCACGTGAGCGCAAAATATGAATAAAATGGGAATTGTGCTATCAATAATATATGTATGTACAGTTTACAAGTACGAGTAGTATAACTAGGATCATTATAATCATAAGATTTATCAATGTCTAGGTCGTACATACAGTATATAAAATACTAATGTTGTCAAGTTATACAATTCTGAATTTAGTCTTAAGTTCTATACTACCAATTTGGGTAGGTAGGTATTTACCTACCTACGTTTGAAAACTTTTATATGATATTTATTTATAAAGAGATACTATATCCTCGTGCCTACTTTAACCGAAATTTTGCTATTTAAATTTTAACTCTGTCAAATTGACAAAGAGTTCACAGTTATTTGCTGTCTATGTACTATGAGCAGGACATGTAGGCAGGAGGTTAAAGCTTACACATTTTAACAGTCCAAATTTCTCTCAAAACCATATTTACAATCTGAATCTGACCAAAAAAATAAACATCTAATATCAATTGAAAGCAGTGGGCCGACGAAATCCTCAACAACGTTCATTTTTTTAAATAAATAGGTAACACGCATGTTGTACAAGTAATCACAAGTTGCATATAAATAGATGAACACCTATCGCTTCATAATAACAATAACCTATTCCTGTTTCCTGTAGCCTGTTTATGTAGATAATTCTGTAGAACGTATAACAAGGCTAAACCAAGAGTTATCGTTGAATTTGCAATATAAGTAGGTATGTTCGGATGAAATCTTGCAATTTAGGTAATTTTGAAGCAGATTTCTTTAACTGATTGAGCTGAAAATTAGCACACTTATGTCAGTACGGTGACAATATCATGGTACCACTGATCTGATCTGATGCTGGACCCGGAAGGTGCAAAAAATACAGTCGGCAATGAAAGCTTGTGGGGTAATCAAAAGTGACATTTTAGACTGAAACTTATACATACTTAACAAAACTAGGTCTTCCTTTTATTTTTGACATTATGCTATTTTGCAAGAAATAATCCTTATGATGAAGCCTTACGATCGGTATGATAAAACTACAGGGTATTTTTTTTTCTTGTGTAGCAGGTTCGATTCCCGGTTCAACCGTGTAATTATTTAAAAATCTATGAATGCAGTTGAAATTGTTTTTGAAATTGAAATAATGTCTTCTTTCAGTAAAATGTTCCATCTCCAATATTAAAGGTACTTTCCCTCCATGTGGCATTGCCGTGGGACGCCCTATATGGAGTGTGTACCACTTAATGCACAAATTGTAGGTACTTTAGAGAGGTGAGGTACTTACTTTAGATTACTTTATCGTATTGAATTTCACTCAAGTCTGACCCATCTACGCCGAGTGCCTGTATTTTAGCATTATCAGTAGAAAAGCTTTCTAGATAAATATGCTTTCTGCAAACATTTTAACGCAAAAGGTTTACATATTCATTTTAATCGTTATCAAGTACATTGAAAGTTTATGAATGTTTATAAAACCACGTGGCGAGCTTAAATTTTAAAAAGTGACCGAGATACGAGGAAACGAATAATGAGGAAAAATTTAACGTTTCTAGGTTCTCTACTTATATCAATAATAATGACTTACTTATATTAAATCCTCTTGAATGTTAGCATCTCATTCTCATGTTCACATTCATTTGTAAAACGTAATTAAATTTGAAAATTTGAAACTGATTAATTATTACTTTTTAAAATTTGTTTTAGATTACGGTAAATTTTATTGTTAGCTTTAATTATTAACTGTATGTAATTCTTGTAAATAAACTCTATTATTCATGTTATAAGGATAACTCCAAAACAATATATATTTTCCTAACTAGTGCGTAAAAAGTGCACTTTTCGTACGCTTCGTGTGCGTAAATTTCACTTTTTAAGGCACTTGCTATGAAAAATTAGGTTCGATACTCGTGTAAAAACTTCTTTAAGACTCGAGTGATTGTCACCCTCGTTTCACTCGGGCTCCAACGTTCACCCTCGTCGAAAAAAAATTTTTTTTGCACTATTATCGAAATGTACTATTTCACTTCTGTGGTCAATAGTTTGTGTGAATAAAACCCAAAACGTTTTGTCAAGGTAAATGGAGTCTATACGGATTAGAGTCGTTTTAAAAAATTTGAGCTGGTTTCCCTTAACACCTTCAGTACGGCATCGGGTCGATACGATCCCATGCAAGTATGGTTAATTGCGACGTTAACTAATTGCCGTCGCGCAGGTGTTTTAACTTTGGTCATGTCCACGTGAAACTATTAGCAGTTACTATTATATTGCTCTTGGTAAAAGGAAAATAGAATCTGCTAAATTTACAATATTTTAATTTTTTGTTAAAATTCTGAATTGGCTCCGGTTCTACGAATTCAAGGTAACCGGGTTTGAGTATGCCAGCGAGTCACAAATACCTCCCGCGGTTACCCGGCGCAAGCGCAGCGGACACTCCGGTTATATATTAAATTTGTTTACATTCCACACTTACATTCCATAAATCAGGACGCCTATTAAAATTGCATCACGCATTAACTCTGCATTACCGCCATATTACCGCATAAAACTGAGTGGAATACTTTTTTTCACATATTAATGTAGCGTTATGTGCAGAATGAGGGATTCCAAAAGCTGTTTCTCAAACTTTTGCTCAAGCTTTCTGTTGGCCGTGTGTGCGAATCTGCTCTTGTGCTTTCATTAAATTTTTATCGGTACATTTCGCCTTTAAAACCTTTTTGTGTTTGGATACCTTGAAAAAAAAATATATTTAAAAAACTTAAATTTTGTGCATGACTAGAATTAAATGCGCTGTCACATAGTTTAATCACTTTTCGACAAAAATGCTTTGTCTCGGGTACTAGTAGCGGACGCATTTAACCGTTTCCACGCCAAACACTATATCGGCACCGCATGTCCAACATCAAAGACTGATATATATGTCACGGACCACAGAGCAAAATAGACCTACATGCACATAGTTCAACTTAAGTTTTAACATTTCGATGGCGTGGAGTCTGAGCGACAGCTTTTGCGTGTGGCATGGCGTGGAAAAGGTTAAACAGGTTTTTGGACCCGGGTATGTCCTTAAACTACGTCCAACAACGATGCACAGGCACAGGCACAGCGATGACCATCGCGCTTGAATCTGGGGCAGCCCAACTGGGGAAGTACCTCCTCCTTACAGAAGACCACAGCCATAATAGCACTGCTACCATTCAGGTATGTAGTGTTGTGTTCCTGATGGTGAATAAGGTTTCCAGAGCTCCAACCCACTTATAGGTCGGCAACGCGCTTGTGACTCCCTTGGTGTTGCGAGTGCCAATGGGCGAAAAAAAAAAAAAACAATTACTAACAAATCCAATGCACGATTAATAAATTTATTAAACAATATCTTTCGATATATTTCCTCATTCCTTGTCGATTCTAGTAATTATTTGTAACCGCGTCACGTCAGTTCTGTTTTTGCGGAATCAAATGTGTAAAATATGGTACCAACACACCAATTCTAAAGATTGGAAATTCCTATTTTGTTAGTTTGTTTTGCCAACGGTTTATAATTAATAAAGGAGTGACGTCACGAGGCTATGTTAACCGCCATACGAATTGTATGCGAAAACAAATGAATTACTAGTATGTAGGTGACGTTGTTAAGTGCAGTATAATATATTTGATTTTTCGGTAGCAGCGGCCGGTATGATCGGCGGCAGATTATGGTGGCGTTACCAATATGACTATACGTTTCTCTGTTACGCGAAGGAAAACTGTAAGAAACCTGTAAGAAAATAAGTCAAGACGTCGGAAATCGACGAAATCTTCTGTGAACGTGACGCCATTGTTGACGTCAGTTTATTGTTTATTATGGCTCCTCTACATGATGGCCCAGCGCTGGGCCACCTGCCTCCTCTACACGCTGTAGAGAAGCCATTATCTTTCCTCATTTTGGGTAGACCGAAAACCCCTTATCAATATTACTTCCAGTAGGCTTGTCTGCTTGACAAGCACGTTTGAACACCTTAAACTCGCAATATCAGTGGTCAAATTAACATGTCTAAAGCAATAAAATAAATTAGAGGAAAACCGCAAGACGTGTTCATTGCGCGTCTAACCTGACAATTATGAGGAATGGCAGTTATTTACGACTTCGTAATATTTAATGTATATAAGACGTCGATTAATCTGGTGAATGTAGTTTTATGTACCACTGGCTTCCTGCGGCTTCGTCTGTGTTGACTTAGTAAAGGGGGATTTGACGTGAACATAATTTTATCTCGTTCTCCGAGACTCAATCTATTACTATATAAATTTTATTTGAAACGAGCGGTTAAAGTGTGAAAAGATACCAGGCAGACATAATTTCGCAAATAATATGCACCTATGAATAAGTAAAGGATTGTAGATTAACATCAATTGATAAAAAAAATCTCGCCTATTATAAGTAATTGGGTTTGGTCAGTTGATTTTGTAATTTCTGTATTTTAGTACGTTTTGATTTTTCGTAAATGATTTTGTTGTGAAATGTCGCTTGAATCCACTTTCCAAACACACGAGATTGCCGAACAAAACGTCTTTGCATTTTGTTTACCAATACTTAGTGTTGTTGCTACGTTACAAAAAATGTTAGGTTCTCTTTTACCTAGAAAATTATGCTTAATATTACAGAAAAACTTGATTTACATAATATTTAAAGCATTAGTATGAACTCACTTATTTAATTCTTCCCTCCAAGCAGATTCCGATGAGTTCACAGGCTTTCCAGTCATGAACATTGACACTTGACTTATACATCTTTTCAGACCTGACATTCTTTCTTCCATCTTAAAATTCACTTTCTTTTTACTACGCGACGTGATTTACACTCGGTAAACTTCACTCCTTAAAGCAGTCTTTATAAATACTGCATTATATTAAGCTATTTTATCACAAACGGTAGCGAAACCAGCGCTTAGTAATGTCGTATTAACCTAATTCAACGTTTTATCACACAGGTAAATATCAACGGCAAATATGGCTCTAGTGGTTGCACTAACAGACCGTCTCTACTCTATCTTTCAGAAGAACATTTATTAGAGATTCACTGAACACTTCCTTGATGTCGAACAACAATGCCACGAATTTCCGAACCATTGTCCTCCTCGAGATCTGAGACACTCTCATAAAGAAATGGCGACGCAGAAAATTTGTCTCTAGAAAACGTGCTGTGGACTTTTCACTCGCACTAATAGTGAGGGAATTAGCTCAATACTGAGCGGATGTTTAATGAAACAGATGCGAAGACGTTTCCAAACAAACACTACAGGCTCCCGTGCCAACCGGCAGCGCGCGGCGCCCGGCGCGACGCGACGTCGCCTGCTCTATTTTTTGAGAAGTAGATATCGTCTCGCCTCTTCCACTAATCTGGATTATTCTATCTTGTTTAGATTTACTATTCGTTATAGCATAAATATTTGGATTGGCGTTCTGTAGAGAAAGAAAATATTTATCTGTAACGATTTGATGACTACTGACGAATAAAGTCGAAAAGTGATTTCAGATTAAGGAATGTCTTAATGCTGGATTAGCGTGAGTTATTTTGCACTCGTAGTACTACGTGCTTATTAAAATAGCTACGGAAATGTTGAAGTGCTTCGGATTAGAATTTGCTGCCGTCATCACGTTGATTTAGTCTCGTACCATAGACTGCAGAAGATTGAATATTTTGACTATGCTAACGAGCGTTTTTGCCAAGTACAGGGCTTTGCGTAAGGTAAGGAGTAACGTGGTTTTGAATGATTTGATGACGCGGGCGGAGGTGTATCAGCTACGCATGTTTGTAAATTCGATACACTAGCCACGTGAGGAAAAACGTGTTAGTGGTTAACAGTCGAGTCTGCGGTGCAGTGGAACTTATGAAGGACACGCGAAGAATTCGCGGCCATATTGGATCACAATGCAACAAATTTAATAGCTATGTATTGCAACGAGGTATTTAATTGAATATAGCCAAGCAGGGATCCGATTTTTGAGCTTCAAGTTTAAATTGACTCAGAAACGAACAAACGGCATTTTAGAAACATGGATTACAGCAATTATTAATCGTGGGTACCGAAACTATACATTTTGTGCAAAAAATTATAATGAGAAACTTTAGTGTGACTTTCGTCCTTCAAGTTTTTCGTATTCGAGTTTCAACACTTGCCTTAGTTGCCGCTAAAGTTAAGCAAACAGTATTACAGATAATTTGCGTTCAATAAAAAAATAACGATAATTGTTTTGAAGCATGATTACTAGAATAACAAGTGACGATTCACGATCATTGAACTTGGAAAACAACGGGCCAATAGGAGTGGTCGTCCCAGTAAATAAATAAAAGCGAGCATTTTAATGTAATCACGTTCATTGGTTCGACCTTGGGCTTGGAGATTTGTTCAGACAGTCACCCCCAGAATTGGACAATGACATAAAACAGGTGCCGTCTTGGAGCGCCTAACATCAGCGTTTGGCACTAAATGCTGTCTTGGAGTTTCGAAATGTCTACTCTAATATTTAGTTATATTTTTGACGAGTTTAATATAGATTACCTACATGTGGAAATCTCTTAAATTTTAAAGGCCTTATTTAGTTCGTGAACCTTACTTGCAGCCGGTTTGCAAGAATTGCCATATCACAGCCTTCATAGAAATAATTAAGAAGGGCCCGAAATATTTTAATCTATCTTGAAAATAGGTACCTAAAGATTTCTCAGAGGGGCGATTTTTGAGCACTCGACGCTCGAATCGTGACATTTAAAACTCTCTCAAACGCGAAGAAATGGTAATTTAAAAGCATGGATGATATAAATTAATAGTCATGGTTATCGAAACTATATATTTTGTACAAAAATAATGGTAAGAAACTTGTGTGTGTGATTATTTTCGTCCTCAAAGTTTTGTAAATTCGAGTGCACGACTCTCCAAAATTGGCCCCCAGAAGAGCGCGATATAATTTTTCACAAGTTCGGTTCTTTTAAAATTCACAGCCGATTTTATCCATCTTAGAATCAAAACTAGTTGTTTTATTTTGTATTTGACACTATAGCACACTGCTATAGATTGCAAATTGGTACCTACATAGTACATAAATTGTACAGCAGGATCGAGGACGGATAGCGCTATGAATACGACCTCCTAGTAATACCATTTTGCAGGTTGGCGAAATCCAGATTATTCGTTTACATCAAATCAGTTAATTAACTGATTTTAAGCCAAATGTCTAAAGTCTATTACCTAGCTATACACCAGATACAGCGCTCCGATGATGTTGCCAAAATTAAACGTCACGGGTACTAAGTCCGCAAGTACTTTCAGTTTTTTTTTAATTAGTGGTTACGTCCGTAGCTGTTTTTCATTTTCTAGTTGTTTTACCTTCCACTGAGATCATTGCACATAATTTGCTAGATTTCTAGATAACAGACACCAGCATGTAGTAACATAAGCAAGGATAAATAAAAAATAAAGACTGTTATGTATAAAAAATATTGCATTGTTTATAAATGAACTATATATGCAATGACAAATAGATTTTGTAAGGCGCTTTGACGTCTGCTCGGTACCAAGACGTAAGCTATTAATCGAGGAGGTCTATGTACCTCCCCCAGTACCTAGTACCTACTTTAAATTAAGATATCTACGTAATTTGTACCATATATCATCCATATTCCTACATCAGTCGTGGGGAAACATCGATAGGTATATAAATAAATATAATTCGTAACTATCTGATATGCGACATCTATGAAAAGGGACCTTATTGTCGATGGCGCTTATGTCGTTGTTCAAGAAGATACATTACAAATGCAACGCGATTTGACGTAAGTGCCATCGACAATAAGGTCCCGTTTCCTAGATAATGACACATATTATAATAATCCAGGAAGTCTAGCTAAAGAATTTCGAGCTGCCGATGACGCAACTAGATTTCCAGAATTGAAATTAGAATATTGATATAATTTTGCCAGTTATTATTATCCCACATTAACGAACTTCGCTCGTAATGAAATAGATACCGAGTGCTGTTGCCAAGTCGCAGTGACACGTGGGTTTGAAATAGCCGTTCGTAATCTTGAGATCGTCTTTCCGCCGCGTGCGGTGTGAAGTTTTAACACGTGAAGTTGGTTATTGGTTTTCAGGAATATAAGGTTACCGCTACTCCCCGTTAGATGGCATAGTCGATTCTATAAGTACAACAAGTCGTTCCTCCCGTAACAAAAACTCCCTTATATATCTGGAAAAAATGCGACCATGTTGGCAATTCCTATCCAGCATCATATTTATGCTTTTATTTCGAGTAGACGTAGTTGTAATAATTAACTTACAATCAGTCTGAGATTTTTTAAGGGAGTGTGCACATTAGCGGCGGCTACTCGACCTTTCCTGGACTTAGATTTCGTTTACTAGAAAATTACACATGGTTGATAATTTTAATGGCTATTGTATAGTATATTTAAATTGCCGTTAGCAAAAATATTATGTTGTTCTGCTGAATTATCCTAGGTTTTGCGATATTTTTTCTGTTTTGTCTAAAGGTTGACTGGTAAAGAATGCTTTATAGCATTAAGTCCGCCTTTTGTACTGTAAGATTTACTTGTGTACAATAAAGGTTAAATAAATAAATATCAACTCTTTGGAGGTAGGAATTAAGATTCAGCAGTTTATATTACGGCGATGTGTTCAGCCAAACTTTAAAATGTAGAAAACATAACAAGAAAAAAATAACGAACGTACCGGACTTCCTGGAAGGAAAATATGTTTAAAAAGTCAAAATAAAATTATACAACATAAGATTTGTTATATTATTTTTGTGCATGTTTAAACCGGTTACGAAATTTAATGGTAATCGATGAGCGAGGTGCTAAAAATACGAGCAGACAAACGAATTGAGCATGAAAAAAAAACATCGATTTGGAACCGGGCTCTAAAGTTCAATCGGTTCAACGTAACCTAAGAGGGTTAGATGAGTCATGGTAAGGAATCTAAAGAGGCAGGTATAGACGATTAGCAAAAAACGGTCACGTTAGTAACGGCCACTTCCATTACTACAACTGGTAGCTGTACATGTACTGGGACCGATTTCTGATATTCGAGCATTCGAATTCAAAGAAAAATCGAATAGAGCGAGCGATTACGCTCACAAAATTTTCGTACTTTTATTTTTACACGAAAAAAATCTATTTCGATACTCACGATTATTACCATATACCGATTATATACCGATACCGAGGAGACCAAAGAATGTAATATTATAGTCACTAAGGAGGAGAAGACCATTCCGTGACATTTATTTGTCTTGTCATGTCATGAATTAAAAAATGTCAATATCTATTTATTTTAAAAATCGACCGCCGGTAGCAGCAAAAGTCGCAATCGCAATCGTTCGGCAAAGTACATCATCACTGCATTAACTGGTTATTTTTACCCACTGTCAATGTCATTCTGTTAAGTATGTTGAAGAATATATCGATGTCAAGCTTGCGCGAATTTTCTTATGCCTAGTTAACGGCACTTCTGATTCAGGTATAGCTTGATCGATAGGTTGAAAGTACGTTCAACAGTAGTTATAATATAACGTTAGACATAGAGTTACTTAATTTATTACCATAATATTACCATACCAATCATTTATACCATAGGACAAAAGCAAATAATTATCGAGTGAACCTTAATATGGTGATTTTTATACCTTTTTTTGTCCTTACAACAATAAATAAATAAATGGTTTATTATTTAGTTAAGGTAATATGATCATTCAGTTTCCAGTTTTTCTTTATTGATACTGTTAATTAAAATCAAATTATTTATTGTTAAGTTATGTATATGCACGGAAGAGCGTGAACTTACAGGAATGTTTTTGTAACAAAAACCTTTTTGTTTAGGTGAAGTCGTAGGTAAGAACGCCTATCAAAGTTTTAGGTACATTGTAGATATATAAGTATATTTAATAATTGTACTAATCAAATATGCACTTTACCATTGTTAGTACAGAATTTAATAGCCGTACAGCTCGTGACCGTGACTCACCGTTACGTAACAATTAGTAATAGTCTACACACTACTTACTGTCATTGTTGTCTTGTCTGTTAGTATCGCACCCATCTCATAAGGAATCAACGTTCGTAACTTCGCAATTCGCATCCTTGATCTTAGTTCTGATTTATTAACTTCAACAGTTTTACATTGGCATTTTCAGTCGTTCGGTCAGTTTGCCGTGTGATGCCGATGCCGGCTGACTTTGCCGTGTGGTGCCGGTTGACTTTGCCGTGTGATGCCGGCTGACTAGAATAGCACCACCCCATCTCCTCCCGCGAGTTTCGTAAGAGGCGAAAAAAGGGTAAAATCATATATGACTTCTATCATCTGGGGGTAGTTGCCATGCTTGGCAGGCGGGTTGGCGACCGCAGTAACCGTAGATTGGGTTTCGACGTACGCTGCTGCCCATCCGCTACCTATAGGTACCTATGGGTAGGCCTATGTCCAGCAGTGGAATGCAGGTTATGTATGTATTTTCAGTCGGATACTTCTTTTTTAATGATAAACGGTCGTTTTTCGCACAATGGTTGACATATAACAAGGAAAGCAAGTTTGCTGTTAAAAAATAATAATACCTACAAATCAGTTGAAAATAATGACAAAATTATAATAAATTTTAAAAATCTAGAAAAGCTAAGAAAAAATTGCGTCACAATTATGTGGTATCCCAAAAAAAATACAATACTTTTTATTAAATAACTCTTATTTATTTAGGCACTCGAGCGATGTATATCGGAGAGCATCTTAGATCCATATTCAAGCACTAAGATCTTAGTCATTCATAAAATAGAATGACTAAGGAAAGTTTAAAAACATTTTCCGATATTTGTATTGAAACTTTCCTGAGTAATACGAACGACGGCTTCTCACGTTAATTTAGTCACGTTTTATTCCAGCTGTTGTATTTAATACTATCTGACGACAATAATGAATCATGTAAACGCCTCCTTTACCCAATCATCTGTAGTACGGTCACAACTGAATTCACGGATAAACATTGAATGTGACAAAAACAAGTATTCTAGGCTCTACGCTATAGTCAGAGAAGAGAAAGAGATGAGAGAGAGAAGAGAAAAGAGTCATGGCTACATAGTTGTCACATTAAACGTATCTAAATAAATAGATAAATAAATATTTAGGAACAATCTTACACAAATCGACCTAGTCCTACAGTAAGCTCAGTAAGGCTAGTGTTGTAGGTACTAGACAATGATATATATAATAGATAGATACTTAAATACATGGAAACCACCCATGACTCAGGAACACATATCTGTGCTCATCACACAAATAAATGCCCTGACTGGGATTTGAACCCAGAACCATCAGCTTCATAGGCAGGGTCACTACCCATTAAACCGTACCGGTCGGTCGTTAGGTATCTATATTTTCAGATATGACGTATGTAAAACGTGACGTCACGATATTTCTGGATACTTTTTGCTTACATCACTATTTTGCCAATGAACGTTCATTTCTCAATAATGATTATTTTCCAACTTGATTCATGCGTTTTCATACCCATAACTCAATCCGATGCGAATATCTTTGATCTTCATGATTGATAATTTATTCGGTTTTATTGCATCGGTTATTCGGTTCGTTTTATTCTGGCAGCAGAACATTTTAAGACTTCCTGCACATGATATTTTGATGAATAAAGTTCTTCGGAATTTGAATCATTATTTTCTTTCTCATTTTGTGTATTACGGTTATATTTTTTGTTACAAGTATAGTTAACCCAAATAAATAATAAATGTCAATATGTTGGTGGTATGGCGATAAAACGCAACCTAAATAAATAAATAAATAATACACAATAATCTCCTTCCTCAAATTGACTAAGTCCCAAGGTAAGCTCAAGTACGCTCGTGTTGTGGGTACTAAGCCAACGATATACGTAATATACTTAATTGCATAGATACTACCCATGACTCAGGATCTGTGTCTGTGCTACTTGGACAAATAAACGCTCTTACTGGGATTCGAACCCAGGACCATCTTTATCACACTCTAGGAATGTCCTGTCTAGTCTTTGTATGACTGACGTACACTGTTTATAACAGCCTAAGGTGGCGTGTTCTAGGAAAACTTGTTATACAAAGAGAATTCCCAATATTCGTCGAAAAGTCAATATTATTTCGTTACCATATTCAGTTTGAACATAACACCATATTGTTATATTCACGGGTGACACCAATACGCCAATTATTCTACCTTATTAGGCACATCGCAGGTTATCTCAACCAGCTCAACTGTTGTTGCGTAGTGGTGATATACCTATCACACAGTCATGCAAAACCATTTAAGAAAAATCTTTATGGACTCCCTAACTGGACAGGTCTAGTGGGTGCCCTGCTTATAATAATGACGATTCTGGGTTCAAATCCCAGTTTTTCTTTGTATAAACACAGGTATTTTCCGGAGTTATGAGTGTTTTCTATGTGTTTAAGTATTTGAATATTATATACCTATATTGTTGGCTGAGCACCCACAACACCAGCCGTCTTGAGCTTGCCGTGAGGCTCAATCAATATGTGTAAATATGTCCTGTAATATAATATTGACTTCTAAATCATTCCCTAATAATTACCAAGAAATTAATAACGTTTTTCAGTCATTGTTCAGCATTATTATGGCCAATGTCCAGCAGTGGACGTCTTTTGCCTGACATGATGATGATGATGACGTACTACATTTATTTGTAACTGAGTTTACTTCAATGCGACAATGTAGCTAAAGAGATTCCATATTTATTCAGATGATGGGACGACATTACGTTTGTGGGTCGACTTGTATTACGTCAGGACTTCCTATAATGTGTATTTGTAAGCAACAATAAAAGAAACGGGCTTAAATGTATTTACTTTTATCAATTTCTATAGATTTCATTTAAACAATGGCCTATTCATTGAAGTATAGTTTATGTATTTTAGTAATAGTAGCTTGCTTAATAAAATGGATTATATGGATTACTTGTAAAGATATATGGGCTTCTACAATAATAATAATGTAATGATTTTATGGATGTTCCCGAGGGATTCGTGGTAAGTTATCTATTTTATGACTTTTCTTTGACGGCCAATTAGCCTTAGTAACTTTGCCTACGAAGCAGGAGGTCCCAGGTTCGAATCCTGGCATTTATTTATTTATCACAATGTTTGTACAGGGTTATGGCCGTTATTTATTAAATATAATTTAATAATAGATGTATCTATCTATTGTATATATCGTCGTCTGGTACCTACAACCAAATCGTATTAAACTTTAGTGTACAAGTAAGTAGTACAAGATCTTTTGTGTAAGGTTACCCAAAAAAAAAATATTCTGATAAAAATTTTAGACTGACATTAAGGATGTCGGTTTATTCTGCCTGGGATAAAAAAACTAAGTGTTTATAAGATTTCTCTCCCGGTGTAGCGATTAATCTTCTTGCGATTTTGCCGAGCACCTGGTTTCGTCGGACACCGCGTGACTCATGTCATGGACTTCATGGGCCAAGGGAAACAAACGACCAAGCCATGTCTCTGATCGTGGTAATAAAATTGGCCTAATGCAAGTCGAACGCCCCTGCATCGCGACTTGTTTTTTTTTTGCTTGTTGTCTGGGCAATAGAAATACATATGTGATTTTTTGCAGTACGAGTAAAAGGCTTGTGATTGTCACAATCGAATGGAGCCCTAACCACAATTAGACTAAAAATACTCGAAATAATGTAGGCATACGTTAACAATACACATTTTAACATAAACGTGGCATAATAATTACAATATACCTACAAATATATATATCGTCACACGTCACACCGCGGGAGCATGAAAACGTTGGGTTAGTTTGGTCGCCACGTGCTGATAACATACAGGGCCGGCTCTCAACCCACCATCCAAATCTGATCCCTAAATCTTGGTATACAACACGTTTTAAGGGATCAGCCAAGCTGGTTTACAAAACGCTCGCCTACGCTCGGTGATTGTTATAACATTACAGCCAGGAAACGCTTGACCCAAAATTTAAAAACGTCACAAGTGTAATAGAATACCTATTCCTCATACGTCTAATTAGTAATTGACGTATAGAATTAGCAAATATTACTATGCGTTGTCGCTTGCTAGTCAGACTACACACGTATAAGCGATACCTTCACACGTTTACACAAATGGTCAGAATAATACCAAACAGATGAGCATCACCGTGTTTAATTACAATAGTTTTGCATTTAGAGAACCATACACTTTTCTTACGCCACTTCTACGACCTCAAAGTATTTTATCTTTATTAATGCTTGATGTGCAGCACATATTTAATAGCCCAGATCCAGGTACCTTCTTATTTAGTGATAGTGTTAAACAATTGAGGTATCTACTTCATTTATTTATAATGGTTGCATTACTCATAGTTTTAAATATAGTCAACATTAAGTGAAGGTGAATATTACTCAAGTATCTTACTCAATAAGAAAATGGATGACTCATGATGACTCTGTTTATAAACCAAGAAGTTATGCTAACTTTCCTTTAGGAGTTACTATAGCAACATTAATAACTATGTTCCTATGTAATAACTACCTTTCTTGTTTTGTATCCCTTAGGAAAACATGGATGAGATTTATATCCCGCTATCAATTTAAACAACGCGTAAGCAAGCATAACATATAGCCGTTTTTGCATGCTACCCTCTCATACTTAGATTTAAGCAAATTATGTATTTGTTTTCTCAGTGATTTTATGTAAATCTTTTGAGAAATAAATGTCTTAAACCATAAACCATAATAAAAAACTACTTTGGTCTCCATAACTGAAAATGAATCTTTTGGTATTCCAAAGATAATTATATCCCAAAGACCGGGGGCTTTGCTTTTCGGCTGGTTTGAAAAAAGGAATATGTGTTTTTATACTCTAAACAACTCCCTGGTTAAACTATATTCGCAAATTTCTCCTTTTTCATTCTTAAAGTTTGTAAAACCTAAATATAAGAATATAGTGACCGATCTATGTGCTTTAATCTTCGTCAAATAACAGTCTTGGGTTATCACGTTAAGTTCGCAAGGAAGTGAATGGCCTCGCGGAGTGCGTGCCAAGAATCCGTACAGTGGACAATACAGTGCAAATTGATTGTTTAATTAATGTAGAAAGCTGGGTGCCTCTTCCATGCAATATTATATATTTAAGAGGGGTCACTTTGCATAGGAATTTACATACAAAGCCATTCATTTTTATAGCTTTTCAGTGGTAGGAATGTTAAGTTGTAATACGTGTAGGTCAATGGAAAAGGCATGGTAGGGCACCACGAGGTTATCAAATGACACATGAAAAACATAGTGTTATAGTAAAGGATAAAAGATGGATAATTCGACTTCATCTCTTAATATGCCTTATTCATTTATTTTGGGCTAATACGAAAGTTTACTAGAAGGCAAACTATGTTAATCTCTTTATACCATTTGTCTCGCTGTAAGGATATTGCCAGAACTTCCAAACTACTCGCCAACCAGTCATCGACTGACTTTACTGATTGGCATAAGTAATAATTAATAAATAAATAAATATTTCGGGACAATCTTACACAAATCGACCTAGTACTACGGTAAGCTCAGTAAGGCTTGTGTTGTAGGTAGGTACTAGACGACGATATATATAATAGATAAATACATATAAATACTTAAATATATAGAAAACACCCATGACTCAGGAACAAATATCTGTGCTCATCACACAAACAAATGCCCTGACTGGGATTTGAACTAAGAACCATCGGCTTCAATATGTTAAAACTATTTAGTATTTTATCGAGACATTTGAAATTTGCATGACAAAATTAACTAGACATCACAGTTACGACACGACAGAAACTAAGACGAACGAGATATAACATATAACTAAAAATTAAATGACCCACATGTTATGTAATATTAATTGCCATGGAAGTTACTTTAGCGTACCTATACAACTGACAGCACTATGGTCTATGACGTTCAAGGAAGGGGAATATTTATAAGCAAGAAAATATTTTATAGCCATAAAACACTGTACCTACGCAGGTCTTAGCACGCAATTTCATCTAGTCGCATTAAAATAACTTTATATTTGCACCATTGAGCACAGCTAACAACTCTTTAAGCCTTCTGAGTGCACACGATAAACCAACAGCCCACGAAGCCTTAGAGTTTGAACCATAATAACTGTGATTTTGAGTTTTATCAAAACACACGTACTCGGAGGTCAGGATTAAACTGGTCGAAATGCAATTATATGCTGTCTATGGCAGAAATAAGCCAAGCCTTTAAGCAATTCTTTGACGTCATCGGATCATTGCAGAATCGTGTCTCATTATCATATATCTGTCATAATGGAGTCAACTTTATGTACAACTTTTAATCTGTTCGTATAACTCTAGAACGTCATCGAGCTGCCGTATAAATCTAAAATTTGTTTTAAGTAAATGTAAATTCCAGTGACGTAAAACGTTTGCGTCACTATATTTGTTAAGCCATTGTGTTTTAGCTTATAATTATTATATTACAATATATTATTCCTGAGTGAATATCATGTTTTATATATTAATTATCTTTGCGATAACAAAATTGCAAATTTTATACCACAAAAGTTCATCACGTAAGAAATGTAAACGTTGTGTTTAAAAACTAGAATAGGTAGGAATTTGAGTGGAGGAAAATATAGGTTATCGCATTTATGTCACCTAGACACGAAATTACGATAAAAATTTGTTATTTTATGGGGACAATGACAGGATAAAACAATTATACCTAGAGATTACTGGAACAAGGTTAATTTTATTAAGCTGGTAATAAATTACTATCGGTTGCGGCGATAATAATTCAAGAAATATTTTATTTTTATCCCGACATTTCTAACCCTTTGACAGCATTCATCCGTTACCGGTCTACATTGGTCACCGGGAAAATTCAGTATGCTAAGCGATATAATCATGGCCTGGTATGGTCAGAAATGACTGGGCCGTTCACCAGCACTATGGACTGACCAATGCAAAGATGAGGAACCATCTCAGAAATTCTATGGTCTGGTGTGGTAAGCAATGAACAGGGATCGAAGGGAGAATGTGTTTGTTCCCAAATAAGACCCATCAATTACGATCATCACTCATCACTATTGATGGGTGCAATCCATTATTAGTAAGACTCCGCCGTCCGCCTATCTGTCTGTGTCAGCCTTCTGTATCTCATGACATGAACCATGATAGCTGAAAATTGATATTTTCACTGATGATGTACTTTTGTTGCCGCTATAACAACAAATACTAAACAGAATAAAATATATAAGGGCCCATACAGAAAATGTCACATTTTTTCCGTTTTTTGCTCGTTATCTAATGATAACGGCAAAACAGGTAGCCACTTGAAATAGTAATTAAATTAAGGGGAGCTCCCTACGCCACCCAGCAATATATGGACCTGATTTCTATTGTTTTTTCCTCTTGTTGTATATTCCGACTCGTACTTGTCCGGCTTCTTATTTTTTATTGTTAAGTTTGTCCGCAACCGATTGAACATTTATACAAAGTTGTAGAGGACAAGCGGATTGCCACGCCAATTAAATTATTGTCAATGAAGCATTGTTTCGGCTAGCGTCTAGACGTTTCCTGTATTAGGCTGTTCGAGGACGTCCGTTTCCTTTGCACAAATCTGCATGCGAATACGGTGCGTGAAAGCGATTTGTGCGCCTTTCCAGAAGGCTTCGACGCATATTATCTAAGCAGACTCTATCTAATGAATTGTATAGTAAGTTTTTCGTTCATAATTGTTTACTATCTGTGTATGTGTGTGTCAGGGCTGACCAGACGCTGACTGCATTGGCTGACTGATATGTTTTGGAATGACCGACACTAAATTTAATGACTGGCAGGACAGAAATTGACAGTGAAAATAAAACAGTGATCGACAAGAACTCGGAACAGATGATTCATCATAATTTCGACATCAAGAACCAGACAAAGACGGTTCATTGTGGTTCATTAATGTAGGTAGTGTGGTTGACCCGTATTCGAGGCCTATACATCTATACGTCTTACGCTAAGTTCGAAAATTTTGAGCATTTTTCCCTTTTATTCTAATGAACACGTCATTAGAGTGATAGAGACAATCGTTAGAAAATTATGAATATTGATTATGGGCATTAATTTTTGTGCTTTTTAAAGTTTGCTGTATATTTTTGCAAGTCTGTCCCGAAATATTTAAAGTTATTTACTGTTGCTGTTCAATACTACTCATTGTTGTGATAGTTTTAATTTCTGTAAATTGCCAATAACAATAGGTTAGACGTTTCTCCGTGGAATTCTTATTGAAGACACGAGGTCAAGAGCGGAGCGCCGGCGCCCATGCGGCAGGCTTCTCGGAGGCCGCACTTTATTGCCTGACCCACTGGTGGCTAATTGAAACGCCGTACTTACAGCCTTCTGATTTATTAGCTTCCACGATGATTGATAAATAACTGATTTAGTTATATGTTTAAACTAGCTTTTTCCCGCGGCTTCGCTCGCGTTAAGTGTTTAAGTTATTTTTAGTACACTATCGTTCATGCATGCTTTTTGATCAGAAAATGCCGTTTTATCCACAAATGCCTACGTCATAGTAGCTTCATGCATGCAAAGTCAGTGCGATCGGTTTAAAATTGACAAAGTTTCATACAAACTTTCATCCCCTATTTTATCCCCTTGGAGGTAGAATTGATCAAAATCCTTTCTTAGCGGATGCCTACGTCATAACATCTACCTGCATGCCAAATTTCAGTCCGATCAGTCCAGTGGTTTGCGCTATGCGTTGATAGATCACTATGTCAGTCAGTCAGCCACCTAAGCTTTGAGTTATATATATTTAGATAAATGATATAATATGTACTTTAAAAAATGCCCAAGCCCACATGGACGAGGCAGTATTTGAACTAGAAACGTATTAACACGTTGGCTGCCATGAGCATCACCTGTGGGATTACAAGCTCATTTTTCAGGGTATTGTTTCGTGGCACCTCAGTAATAGAGCGATGCTTTGAGCATCACCGGTGGGATCTGTAAATTTGTATGGGGCGTGGGAGCAATATTGTAAGTCTAGTAGGGTGGGCAGCCAACGTGTTAAACAGATTTTAAAGCGGCGTTTAAGCTACAGATCACTCACCTAAGTAGAAGATTGAGGGAGCTGTCATTCCGTGTGGTGGGCACGTCCTTGACACTAGACGGTTCGCTGTGGACTCCTCTCAAGGAGAAAGAATTCCTCAACTGCCTCGGGATGGAAGCAAGAAGACCGCTGCTGTTCCTCCGCTGATGCACCAAACTCTTCGACCTTGTAAGCTTATTCGACTCCAAATCGACAGCTTGGGGGTGTAAGGATACTTCCTCTCTGCTTCTAGAAGTGGTACTTGAAGCTTCGGTCTTAATAATAATAGGAACTGTGGTCTTTTCGTCTCCTAATAATTTGTCCCAGGGTGATCCATCCTGCCCGTCTTCCTCGGAAATAGTCTCGAAACTTCTCGGACCGACCGACGATGTGGTCTTGTCCGACATGGCTGCGATTACTGGTTACTAATTAAACAGGGAGATAGCGGAACGTAGCACTACAGACACCAATGGCACTTCGTCACTTTGGGTTTTTAGTTTCTTGGCAACACTTCACTCTTATCATAATATCCATTTGTAAATCATAATGTTTGGGGTAGAAATGTTGACACTGAAACAAAAGAGAAAAAGGTTAAAATTGAGATTAATGAAATTGAAGGAAGTATTGGTAGCCTAACAATATGTGCCCTGGCACACTAGCGGAGGCCACTCGACGTATTTATGGCGAATTTTTGGTAATTGAACGCCGCGCCGAGTGAACGCGGCGTCTCTGCAGCGTGCAACTTAAAGGCTCATCTACACAATGGGCCATTATAGGGACACAACTATGCTTTAGAGAAAGCCAACGATATTGCGACCTCGTATAGCTGCGTCCCTTACACTTGGCCATGGTAGCCCGTCGTAGAGAGCAGCCTTTATATCGGAACGCAGAGAAAACGCAGAATAGAAACGCTAACTGTGCCCACAATCTGACTAGTGCTACTTTCGGTCCCGGAGTCGCAAGTTTGTATTTTTTGGGACTTATATGAGTTAAATGTTATAGATGTAGGTACAATGTCATCGTACTTTAATAACAGTAATTTGACTTTTTGTAAATGACGTACGAAATCGTAATAAGACTCCGTTCTGCTTGAAAGCTAATGCGTTTACTTTCGTGAGTGAAACCCACACTTTTACTTTTACTGAAACTTCGTACACAAAGCTGTGTAGACACCCAAATAATGACGTAAGCCTCTATTTATTTATAATTATTATTATTTTGCTGTTCAACGTGGCAACGCAGCGAGTGTAATGGGCACCTTTGTACCTGGAACGACGCGGATTATATATATTATTCGGATATCTGTCCGAATCTCTATTATCTCTGTTACTCCAAACAAGTCATAAGAAGTGAGAGTGAAAAAAATAATCTTTGGAAATTTGCGAACATCGATTTTCGCGGCAGGTCTTGTACCTACTTACTTTAGCGATGTGTGTAACATACAAATTACTATTGTTTAAAGAGAAAGGTAAGTGTTGACGCAGACGGCGCTAATGAGTTAACGCCCCAGCTAGGCTAACTTATACATACGAGCTAAAACTAGGTTTTTTGGTCTTACATACACTTCAGAAAGTACCTACCTGCAGAGGACTGGGTATAGTTATAGACATATAAACAGAACTAATTTATTGTATTGACATAGTGTCGACTAAAAGCATGGTCTAGAAAAGGAGATTATTGTCGGGCAAATTGATGGCAAACGAGCGCAACGAAGGGCACCTACGAGATGGTCGCACGCAGCATACAACCGCACTGAGTGGAGACATGTTTGTGGTCGCGATCCTCATCAGTGAGGGAACGACGAAGAAGAGATTGACATAGTACACTAGAGATTTACTATGATAATGATATTACTAAAGAGGTACGGGATGGTCTGAAACTTTTAATATGTATGACAGAGAAGGCGCTAGGTATCGTTGATAATCATAAAAATGGTGCCAGCGATGACCAGCGCCGATCTTCAAATGACACCATCAGGTCAGAAAATCTTGGCAGGTAAGAAAAAAGGAGAATAACAAACCTATTTTAAGTTTTAAGGTTATAAATTCTATGGAATTGACAGTTGTTGTCGCCATCCTATTTGAAAAGCACTAGTTACGTAATTGGAGTAAACGATGCTAGGAGACGGTATGATTTCGAAACGGACATTGTGTAGACTGGGTTAGTAATCAAATTTCTAGGTAATTACATTTTAACGTTCTCTAACATTCAGTAACAAGCGAAAATTGTATTTAAACTCTGTGAAAGTTATTTCGCAACGACTGTTTCATAAGACTTACTTTATGCTAAGTCATTGAAGTAATCTCGCCTCATTATGAAATGTTTTCTAATCTTACTAAATTAAACTTGCATGATCAAACTTGAAAAAAGGCCTAACCACGTTTAAATGCCGGTTTGATGACTATCGCTTTGCGTAAATGACATGTCGTTCTAGCTTAATAATATGGTCGGGTTTTTATCATTTGTCACAGTATCAGTCAGATAAAATGGCAGCCATACCCGTTTCCAATAGTTGCCTACTTTTACGACGTAAGGGCAGTTTTGAAAGTGATAACTGACCTTTTCTAACCAATTGTTATACAAATTGTATTTAAACAGATTGCTTACTTTTTGGATTTTTTATTATTTCTACAACATAATAGTAGTTTATGTATCTGTGCATAATGAAGGGCATTACAACAAGAGTGTGGGTTTGTATATCACACGAGTGTGGTAATGCCTAAAATATGTATAGTTGCATACACTACTTTATCTACATACATATCATAAGTGTTTTAAGATGGGTTTAGAAACCGCTGGGAAATGACCTCCATTATTACTAGTACTACTAGTAAACATTAAAAAGTCAACGGACAAAACAAATGACAGCTTGGATTGGCGGCGTTTCGTATTTCGTATCTCAGTCAAATATTTTTTTTAAACCGTAGACAAGCGAATGAACTCCCTATTCTATTGTCACTCGAGTTCAAATGTCTTTCGATTTATATTAAAAAACATACCGAACAAGCGTTTCGCATCAATGGCTGTTTTAATATCTATAGATACTAGAATGGACACCCCACCTGAATTTGACAGCTGTTCCAAATTTAAACTCATAACCTACTGTTTTCAGGGGGTAATGTTAACATTACATATCCATTAATTTCTGATGGTTGGTAATGCTGGTCATTGCCTACGGTTGCTGGACGCATTTTAGCCCACTAATGATATGTAAGTAGATTAAAGTATATTATACTTACGACGCTCCTGCTATTCGAGACCTGGCGTGAAAAGTAAAAGCGTGCAATACTAATGATGTACGAAAAACGCGTGTACACATCCTGCAGCTCCTTTAGTATTGATCGGTTGTAACTATTTTTGTACAAATTTTAGACTAAAGTTACTAATAAATAGTGACATGTTTGGTTTTGTTTTGTTTGGTTGTGTTACTTTATTTCTTTTTAAATAATATATAAGGATTTAAATTTTATTTTAACTACTTGCAATATAAAATTAAAAAAAGCCCTTGAGGCATAGTACCAAGGACACTAGTAGCATTTCCTCTTTGTAACGCAGTGATACGTTTTCGAAGAAGCCGACAGGTCTTCGATCATCAGTTACGCCAACCTGACGCTCCACGATTTCAGTACCCTTACCATGAGTTGTGACTTTAAGGTTTTCGATAACGAGTATCGAGTTTACTAACTGTGCATCTCGTTCGCACTAAAATTGTACAAGCGAGATGCACAGATAGTAAACTCAATACTCGTTATCGAAAACCTTAATGTCACAACTCATGGTAAGGGTACTGCAAAACGTTTGTGCGCGCTGGCACCCCCTGGACCTAGCGTTTCTACGCCAAACGGCACAGAATGGTACTCTCTTTTGTTGTTGATATGAGCAAAAACCCACAAAAATGTACGTTCAGCTTCTCTCCACACTGTCAGCGCAGTTACCACTCAATAGGACCCGTGTAAACAAATGAAATGTGTTGTGCACACTTGTTTTAATTTACAGTTCGGGGAAAATTTTACATTTAAAGAAAATTTCCAGAGATGACTCAGTGCGGAACGAAATATTTAGAAACGCTTTTATTACAAGAACTATTCTCTTCGTTTGTGACTAATAACAAGCGATTCAAGTATACAATAAACTACCGTTTTTAATGAAGAGTAACTAATTTGACTTATTTGAAAAGTTGTCAACGTATTGTTACTGATTCCGAGTCAGGAGTGAATTTGATTTAAAAATCTTTTTATTAGGTAATAGATAATACAATATAAATAAACTTAAGAAAAATAAATAAACTGAAAGGAAGTGAATGGAGTGAATTAATAACTGAAACAGTATTATGGGTAGGTAACTACTTTAACATTGAAGAATTACACATTTAATTCAGTAAAGGTCACATGAGACTAATTAGCTGGCAGCTACCTTAGTGAGGAAATACTGCCAGCATTGCACTATGCCGCTGAGTTTAATTATTATTTTTTTTGGTTAGATGATTTCAAATAAAAAAAATATTCTTTCTAAAAATCTACCGGCATTGATCATCTTCATACTCGTACGCAGGATTTAAAACTCGTAAACCAGGAACAAAGTCGTCGGGATAAATAAAAGGGGTATTTGACATGCACGAATAAATATGAATGTAGACCGGAAAACGTCAAAAGAGTAACTTTATACTGGCATATTTCTTCTTTGACCTGGTTTAACATTCCCATTGCGACGTATAGACCAGTATATCTGTGGATATGATTCTTAACAAGTATAGCTAACCAAAGAGCACTCTTATATTGGTGAGTGTGAGAGATTCGCGGGTGGCTGGAATAATAACCTTTGGCTCGTATTTTAGATCGGCGCGTCTGCCAAATGAGCCAACCGTTGAATCTGGGTCAATGCTCCAGAGACCAGTGACTCGTGGATCTGCAAAAAGGTGTCTGATACTCTTACATGACTTATTACTCGAAAAAATCGTTTAACCGGAAGGCTATTGTAGTTTCACCCAGTACCGTGACTATTTCAATGACTCACTGCCAGCTTCCAACATGGCGATTTGACGCCTTGAGTGTAATACAATGTTTTCATAGTCGTAGTCATAGAAATGCTACTAGGTTCAATAATTATTACCAAATTGTAGTATTACATTATATTAGTTAGGTATTTAATATTTACTTTATTTTAACTTCACGAGTCGAGTTTTATAACTTCACGACCAAAAGTTCAACCTTTTCAAAACTAGTTCATTGAGATGTATTAACGCAATTAATGAAATTTCGTATCGGTTTTTCAATGTAGAGCGTATTATAATATCATGGTGATTAAATATATCGGATCACATCCATGCTGTTATACAAATAAAGATCTATGCCAACATATTGGGCTACTATTTGACACTCATTAAACACATACGACAGAGGAGGCAGAAAGATTATCTCACGGGTGGTCCAGTAATAAATAAAGCAGTAGCTTAGGTTTTTTATCGCAAAATGTGCATAAGTAATTGACATATTGCGTTATAGCGTGATCCTCCCTGGCCGGCCCCCCAAGCCCGATTTGGCTGGTATTGCAGTACTTTTATGTACCAGTTATGTACTTTATGTACCAGGTCGGAAAATTGTATGTACCTCTTTAGTTTATAAGATATTGGCCATTTAAGGTGGGCCGGCTGTAGAATGTATTCCCTGGCCGGCCCCCGCCCGAAACAGACGAAATCCGCCACTTCAAAATATGAATGTCAGTAACAAAATAATGTACCTGTCATGTACCTTCTGAATATACCTTTTTTTTGTAATAATAATTCTTTATACGTTTTTTTTTCATAGATTAAACTATTTGCATACAAGCGCCTGTGAAAAGTTAATAGCAACATTAAAAAAATTAAAAGTCAATCGAAATGGCCCAGCTTGAAGTAGAACTGAAAGATCATACTGCGTAAAAATTCTCTTTTTTAATATTATACACTTTATTTAAATATTACTTAGGTTAGATTTTTTTATTCCAGTTTGAGATTACGACTCAAAAATAAAATTATTAATTAATTTCTATTACACTAAAATATTCCTGAATTGCAAAAAGGCGCGTAAATGTTTTTTTAAAGTACATAATGGACATAACACGCAGCATTATCATGATTTTTAGTTCATATTCAAGCTGGGCCATTTCGATTAACCTTTACATTTTTTAATGTTGCTATTAACTTTTCACAGGCGCTCGTACGCAAATAGTTTAATCTATCAAAAAAAACGTATAAGGCATTTTCTTTACAAAAAAAAGGTATATTCAGAAGGTACATGACAGGTACATTATTTTGTTACTGACATTCATATTTTGAAGTGGCGGATTTCGTCTGTTTCGGGCGGGGGCCGGCCAGGGAATACATTCTACAGCCGGCCCACCTTAAATGGCCAATATCTTATAAACTAAAGAGGTACATACAATTTTCCGACCTGGTACATAAAGTACATAACTGGTACATAAAAGTACTGCAATACCAGCCAAATCGGGCTTGGGGGGCCGGCCAGGGAGGATCACGCGCGTTATACCGCGAAGAATTAATTACCAAGAATTAATTAAACTATAATCACAGGCTTATACTTGAGTAAATACCACAATTCCACTTTAATGGCGCCGATAATCTGTAGAAATGCCTACACAAGGCTAGTGTTATACACAACGTTTACCGAGCTATCGCTGAAATGTATAACACGGTATCAAAGTACGTCTATACATTACAGATCTAGAGACCAAGTTATACGAGTATTGAATTTAATTGCAATAATCTGTGAGATAAGTTATTTATGATTTTCTTGTCAAACCATGGGAGACTAGAAACAATGCTTACTCACCAATAATCTATGCAATTATCTGACTTTTTATCGGCCGTTATATCTGTACATTCATTACTATTATGAAATAGATGCTTTATAACTTGAACGTAGGTTATAATAGCATTAGTCTCGGAGCGTTTATAAAACGTTTCCGCCGGAATGCCCAATTGTCAGAAAGTTGGCACTAGGACACTAAAAAGTAAAGCTGAATTTGCTACTTTCCTACAATTTTTTTTACCACGCCTCTACTAAAATCATAAAATTCATGAACCATAAGACACAGACAATTTACATCTTGCACGGGACTTAGAATAATAACTAAAGAGGAAAATCTTTGCATATGAACATATTATTTAAAACAGTTTCCAGGAAAACTCATAAGTATAAATAATGATTTTTCTTATTTATTTATTGTTATCAACATATGTGGTGCAGTCACGTTTGTAAGACAATTCTAGGTCAAACTATTATTTGTGTTCTATACTGTATGCTAAGCTAAATTTAAGAATAGGTGATAGTAGCATGTACTTATTGCCTTACCCTTCACAAGAGGCGTAAAGATGATTGAAAATTTACTTACCACATTCTGTTACAAGTTATATTAAATTGTCTATCGTATTCTCTCCAAATGTTTTCAAGATGCAAAGTTCATTAGAATGCAATATATCCTACGATTATATTAGTTACAACGAGAGCAATGGTACACATAACAACACTTTTAGCTCTACATCGGTGAATCTTATGCCTTATACAGTGTAAATCTTGTATGGGCGAATCTCTTAACGGAGGGTAGAATAGGACATAAGAAATATATTTAGATAACTTTAGCTTAGAAGTACAATTAAAATTTTATCCAAATAAAAAAATTCGGCCCGCAATGTAACGTTAAACACTCGAGTTAAACATTCGTTGACAGATAATTTCAAAAGCTCATATCGCGTAATGTTCGCAGTACATTACTGCTCAGAAATTTTACAGTAATTAATTACATATGTATAATAGGTATACTTAAAGAAAAACCTTTTGGTTAATGATCATACTGGTAAATCCTATGTCTGGTTTAATTCTTCGCCCGTATTAGACTTACACACAGTATAATAAGGTCCACTAATGAACGGTTAAGAGTGTTGCTGTTAGTACATGTTTATTTACATTACTGATTGTACTTTTGTTCACATTACTTTTGTTATTAAAATTAAGTATTTATTTATACATTCCTATAAAATTCTTAATAATAT
Organism: Grapholita molesta; assembly: GCA_022674325.2. NCBI lineage: Eukaryota > Metazoa > Arthropoda > Insecta > Lepidoptera > Tortricidae > Grapholita > Grapholita molesta. The sequence goes on from CP053127.2 coordinate 4,532,404, forward strand.
TGTAAATTCCTTGTATGTTTGGCGTCGTTAATCAAACAAGGCGTGGAATATTTTATAGAAACATTCTGCAAAAGTATTATAGACTGCCTGTTTTTTTTCTTATACTTATTTTATCAGTTTCAGTTGTTTTATTTCATGCGTAAACATCGCGGCTACTGAAGACAATATTATTTTATGGTAAGTATGGCATGGCTTTGATTTAGTGTCTATCCATAGTTGGCCATAACAAGGAATGGATTTTCTGGTGATACCTGATAAAAATAAAACACTAGTTATTTCAAGATCTGAATACATATCATATGTGTATATGTTTGATTCTGGAAGCATCGCAATACAATCATTAACACAGAATCATAATAGCCATAAACTAGATTAATATGACATGATTGATACACAGGAAAATTCTCATGTATCATTATAAAGTTATCGGGATAGATCGAGCATTGATAAATAGTTTGTTTACCGAAGAATTACCAGTCAGTCATAAAGGATGCAATTATTCAGATTATCATAGCTATCAGATGGTACTCCTCGTGGAGTTTCGTTCCGATCAATTGACAAGAACAGGTTTACCAAAAGCCAGCGTTAGTACTCTTTGCTTCTATAGAGTTGTTAAGAATCCCGAGGTCACAGTACATTGGTTTGCATATAGGCACGAACCGGTGCGCTTACGCAGAAGTGCGAATGCGCGGCTGAAACATACGTATCGAAAAACGTGAGGTGTCACAATGCTTAGTTTTGCAATGGATAAGGGATTTATTCACGCTGAAACCGTTTTACTACTAGATAACACGACAGGCGTTTTCCTGATTTATATTTTCTGAGTTATGGAGATAAGGTAGTAGGTATTATGTGCCCTAAAGCTTTTACGATACCTGAGTGACAAGTTCAAAGTACAACTTTTTTTTTTGTCGGAGTGGGGAATGCCTTTACGCATCGTCTCCCCTGACCGCCATATTGGAGGATGAGGAGGAGGCCATATTGGGGGGTATGTGGGGCTCGCCACTCTTGTTTCCGCCTCTGAGGAGAGGAGATTGGCCCTACCCACTAAACCCCACTCCGGCGTTTCATCCTCTTAGCCGTTTGCGAGGGCGCCATAGGTTCGCGAACATTCTACACTGGCGCCCTCCGGCGGCCCCAGCTTAGCGCCAGGGCATCCGCACAAAGGAGGGAGAGATCAGAAACGCTTGATCTCCCCCCCGAAAGTTTAAAGTACAACTAACATTTATCAAAATCTTAATAGTGTGAGGGGGGAGTTGATAATGATTTATTATTTTTAGCAGAGTAACACTTAATATCTTTACTATCAATAAAACAAATATTAACACGTAGCTGGTGTAGGAAGTACGCCAGACGTGATTCTGACTCCCAAGTCGTGCGATATGATTTTTACTAGCGATAAAATTTTATAGCCCGTTCATGACACCAATTGCTTCTTTCAAGTTTATTGTATAGGATATTAGGAAATTACTATAAAATAAAACTTGAATAAAACCAATATTATTTTTATTAATAATTTTGCCGTGTGATGCCGTCTGACTAGAACAGCACCACACCATCTCCTCCCGCGGGTGTCGTAAGAGGCGACAAAGGGAAAATCCTACGGACGGGCAGCATCGTCCGTCGAAACCCAATCTACAGCTACTGCAGTCGCCAACCCGCCTGCCAAGCGTGGCGACTAACTACCCCCCAGATGAAACAAGCATATTTGTGGGAGGCCTATGTCCAGCAGTGGACTTAAACCTTAAAACTGACGTATTAAGATTTGATTTACGAGTATTTTACTTTGCAATAAACTTCACGAAAAGGAAATTTTTTTACTTCCCTGCTGGTGGGGATCAGAGCAGAACATTTCTTTCCTACTAGGACTAGAGAAAAGTGCACACTTTCTGTTCGAGACTATAGATATATTCCGTGCATTTGAGACAGAAGTATTTATTGTATAGAAGCGGGTAACTCACGTTTTATAGGTCGAATATTAGTCGATATGTTTCTTCGTCGGTCAGCCAATGCGAACGGCTCATGATTATGCTGCTTGTTACGGAGCGAAACATCTCGAGCAATATTCAACTTATTATAACACGCGAGTTACCCTCTTCTACACAATTAATGTGGTTGAATCTCGCGATAGTTTTTTTATGCTTAAAATTGAGTTAGGTTGTTAAGTCGACGGTGCCGAGTGTAATTGGTTGAGTGTTGGTTTTACATGTTACTTTTATACAACGACGACGGCAAACAAGCATACGGCCCACCTGATGGTAAGCAGTAACCGTATGGACGCTTGCAACTCCAGAGCCTTCACAAGCGCGTTGCCTACCCTAACTTGTATGCAACTATGTGTTACATGTTAGCAGAATTACTTTAGACGCGGGCGTTAATGCTTAAATCAACTATAATTTTAGAATCGTTTATGTTTAGAATTCAGTGTAAGCCAGCGTCGTAAATATGGCATTCTGATATTCTGCGGCGCTACCGCGAAAAACGATATTCGTAAATTTCGGATGATTGTCTCTCAGTCTCACGATGCCTTAATTGGAATAAAAGAGAAAGATGCTCGAAATATACGAACTTCGATGTTCAAGGTACCTGAAAGTCCGTTTGTCTCTTTTTACATATAAGTTTTACCTACTCTACGATAGTGGTTATAGTGAGGTGCCTACTGTACTGTCCTGCTTCGTCGTAATTAGAACACCAACGCGGAAAACACAAATATGTAGCTGTATTAATGATCACTTGAATACTGCGAATCAAGAGTATTTCCGTACATTTGTGATATTTCAAGAGAAGCGGAACATTGGCCGGCGTTCATTCACCGGAGATAAAACGGACTTTTCGCTGACCCTGTCGCTCCATTGTGCTCATTGTCGCCAAAAATATAACGTCTCAGTAGGTCTGGTGCCGAAAAAAATATAACATCTCAGTAGGTCTGGTGCCGGAAAAGTCATTTTGATAACGACGATTAAATAGACAACTAAAAAATAGAACACAATTCGCTTTGACAGCGCAATATGTGGCAATATTATATATTGCACATTGTTACAGACTAGAGCTGTACCCGTAAGTGCAATATCTCATTCTCCATACATTATCATTATTATCAATCAACTGGACAATATCATAAGTAGGTAAAGGTACTTACAATTAATTTACAAATGATTATTCGACTTATAGTGTACTTATAATTTTCACCAAAGATAAGTAAAGGTATTTAATCTATGGTATACAATTGAAAAAATAATAGTTATTTGTTATACAAGGGTGCAAAATTGTATTTTAACTGCGAGTGTGGGATTGAAACTCGAGCAAGCGAATGGATTCTATATATTAACCACGAGCAAAGCGAGTTTTAAAATAGAATCCTGAGCGTAACGAGTGTTTCAATACACGAGAAGTAAATTACAATTGCACCCGTGTGTAACACAACACTTTTCCCCTCACTACAGCGAGGAATGTGAAACATTTAGCGAGGCTCGCATGCGCCCGCCGCCGCCGCTGGGGCAAGTGACCTGTACTTCGCGAATTTAGACTTTAAAACCATAGCAATAAGAGTTATGAGAAGTCAACTTACTTTAATCACTAGTGGATAAAATGCGTTTATACCCTCTCGTATTAAATGATAAACAAGCGCTTTACGAGCTAGTGAGGGGAAAATATATTTACAGGAGGAACATTTCTTGAACATTACATAGTACCTAATTAATTAAAAAAAATATATGACTAAACTCCATAATTCTACAAATTATAATATCCATATAACCGCCAGTTGTGAAGAAACATATAAAAATTAAGAAGAGCTGACGCCGAATATCTATAAAAATGTTTAGTACAAATCTCGGCCAGCTTTTGTTACGACCTATAGGTACTTTTAGTTGAATTAACTGTAGTCTTACGAGAGAGTTATCTAAGGACATAGTTTCATTCTAAACCACACTATATAGTAAACTAATAAAGCAGCTTTAAGATGTGTACTCTCTAAAATTGTTGCTATAAAATGCACTTCAACGCCATAAATGTTGATTAAACAAGCATTTCAATAGTCCACTTAGCAATAAACTAGCTTGCACACAGTTTTCATTTTGCCAAGCTGTCACCCGACTCGAGACTAGCATAATTTACTGTAACACTATTTCACAACTGTGTGATTTACAATTTCAACAAGATGAATAAGATAGGTAAATACTTGCTTATTTATAGTGTTTAAGTAGGAATGAACATACCTCCCTAAACAAACATTTTAGGTAATACCTCTTATGTATGATGTATACGACTGTCAGTTGTATTAATTTATTATACTACTATCTTCGTGATATTATATATTTAACGTCATATGCATTTCCAAGAAGCTTGTGTAAAGATAGCTTTGTACAAATATTTCCAGTGATGATTCCAGGCAAGTACTTGACATCAAAAAGAAAAATGAACCCCGATTTTTACGAGTAAACTTTTGTTTTATTGACACAGATATCTTATGGATACCGCTTTCAAACACTTCAGTCACTGAGTCAAATGTTTTTACGTTTTAAATAACGGGGATAACACAACAGTACAAGCTTTTAATCGCTGATCCGTCAGAGTAAAACACGTTTTGGCATATTTCAACCCCGGATCAGTCACAACCGACGCAAATTGCAGTCAAAACCACATCTGTAAAATTTTCTGCTTGTATCAGATTTAGATCAAGTAAACAATTACTCTTCCTTGATGATTGCCAATTCCATTATGAATAATAAACTGTAATATATCTCGGAAACTATTACACTTTTATAGTTTTTACTTAGCCTATATTGCGATAACAAAAGGGGGAAGACGTTAGGTGTGTATATAAATTGAGGACGGTTGAGAGAGGTTGAGGAACGTACATACGTAAGTATAATATTGCGATAGTATTTTGTAACGGAGGGAATATTCGATATGTATACTTTCGTATTACCACCACATCCAGCTAGCTAGGTGATGTGCCCAAATTACTGTACCTTACAATAAGATCTGATGCACGAGGCCCTACGCTTGACGGAGGATAGAACCATATGGGAGAACCTCGTCTTCAATAGGAAGACAAAATATCACGGTCCTTAGCATTGGGGGAACTTTCGTATCAGTGGAACCGCACGAAAATTATGTCTGAGACTCACCGAGACACCGACCAAAACCCTAAAAAAACCCGAGACTCCTTAAAACATTTCGGAAGCATTGGGTTTTCCTACGGATTGCACCAGTTACCTACCCTGTCTTTAGGCTCCACCTCGTCTCTACGGGTTCCACTTTTTTTACATAGGATCGCAGACCCCTACTGTGCCACTCCACGCTACGTCCCCTTTTAATAATCAGAAATCTCCTCGGAATAACCTAGACAAATTATAGACAGTCTACAGGACACGATACAATATCATATCAAAATGAAACCCTCAAAATTTTCACCAATTTACCAACGCAATGTTTCAATATTTACACAATTAAAGAATGCACCTATATTAAATACTTTATCTGTTAGTCCCTCCCTAGCAACCAACTACTTCAAAAGGCGGTATATCATATTATCGTTTCATCTGTTTTGTCTAAGTACGTGCTCATATTACGTGCAACACATGTCAACTTAAAATGGGTATCTTATAAATTTCCCTGGGCACGTCAGCTAAATACATACTTCATCACCTGTTTGTTCCAAAAAAGGAGCAATTCCAGATAAATAATTGATATTCTGCCAACAGTAAGCAATACTAAGAACGATAAGTATTTTCATTGTTATGAACAACGAACTATATCATTATCACATAAAGTATCATGAACAGAATACGCGTGTGAGGGCATTATCCTGAACGTACAAGTAGGCATCTCACGTGTTTCTTTAAAACAAATTCGACCTTGTTTATGTTTGTATAAAGCTTTGTGGTATAAATAATGCCGATGTGGATATATTTGGCGTTACTGGTGTTAGTAATCACTAATAAAAGTCTAAGTTACATCAATGTTTGATTGGGGATGATCATCTCACGATAAATGAAAAACTACCTACATACCTAGTTCATGTTTAGACACCAAAAAGGAACTACATGGAGAGTAATCATAATTATATAGCGTTTTCAATACGTACCTATAGGTAAGAAACTAAACTGAGTTGAAAGTTATGATAATTACTTATATATATTCAAGTTTTCAGATAGACTTTTAATTTGAATTCGTTTGGTTACAAACATACTTATTATATACAGTGTATACAATCCTGCTTGAAAACTCGTAAAAAACATTTTACCAGTTTTCAAGTTCATACAACTTTAGTTTTATTACATATTTTATAAAACATGGAACGTATTAAGATTTTACATGGATTAAGTTGTAGTACGAAATTCTCTTTCTCTTTATTATGTAATAAATCTGATACACACAAACATTATTTTTTCAATGTTTTCGAGTTTCATTAAAAGGGAAAATCCTTATTATTTTTTATATATGCTGACCGTAATGTACTTTAATTGAGCTACCGTCTTCATTAGATAAACAATTCATGAATGAGTGCGCAATTCGCCACACCTTCTAGAATTACATTCAAAACAACATTTTTTATTCTATTTGCCTTTTGATTGACTTGCAAGTCATTAGTCTCGCGTTCTTGTCATCCGATAATATTCGTGTTGCCAACATGGGTGCTTTAAAATGAATTCAATTGCGTCATTCATAAAATTAATACTTTATTCATACTTTATGAATGAAAGAAACAGCTGCGTAAAAAAGATTAAGATGTTCGCGTGCATTACAATTTTTGTAAGTCGCATATGTTTTCTCTTTCATCAAATAGCGTTTTTCCACGGTAAAATTTTCAATATCGTTGAAAATCCTAGAGTAGAAAAGATAAAAAAGCGATCTCTATGATATCGCCGAAACCCAGTTTATAACCCTTACAAAATTAATAAATTGACATTATTATTAACTCTAAAATGGAAGCCATAGTTCCTAAGAACAGATTTCGCTATCTCTCATAGTTTCTGACTTCCCCCTACTGACCCATTTCGATTGATCACCCTGTATATTATAAAGTCTCATCTACCTTATATATTTCAGATAGAATTGTATTTTCTTTCTAAAAATTCTACAGCTAAATGCTTCAACTGAAAGCGTTAAACGTTAGCATTCACATCGGTATATGTATTGTAGAATCTTATTTTGTGGTTTAAGCGCTTCGCTCGTAAAATAATGATACACTATAGCTACATTAGTATGTGTGTCCATATAGATATACCTACACGCCACAAGTACAAATCATATCAGTTGATTACGTCAAGCCACGGTCCCCACACCCGGCGCCATTCATTACTACCTATCTATCGCAAACCACATTTATGATAAACTTTATACCGATTAACCAATTTTATAGTTTTACTTATATCTACTATTGACAAAAATGAATGATGTAATAAGTCTGCAACTTATAAATCTTACTTACCAGCATAAAAATAGATTCGATTGCTTTAACCGGTAATTGAATTACGACTCTATGGAAATTACAATAAGATTACAATAGAATTGTCATTTCAATACAAAGTTAACTAAGGACAGTGTCTCTAGCGATTTTAATGGCAAAGAGATATTGTTAAACACATACGATTGGGTACTGTTGCTACTTGGCAACAGTAATTCTGCTGTACTAAAGCCCGTTTCACATCAAGCGCGGGCGCGGGCCCGCTGCGGCCCCGCGTTGACACGCGCCCGCACTCGATGTGAAACGGGCTTAAAAGTTGAGGAATGACAATAAAGAAACAAATTTTCGGCCCCTACATCTAAGCGTCCATAGCTGTGTGATAATTAATGTGTTTGCACATTCTCTTGAAAAATAGTACCTAAGTAATTACCGGTAAATATACGGAATTTAAATGTACTTACACATACTAGAATCTAGACATTAATTTTTTGTTTCGCCCACATGCATTCACAGCTTTTACTCGTATTTAATTTAGTCAGAATGCCATGAGTCTAGGCTAGGAATGAATTCGTAGACAACACGCTTAAATATCTGTATATCATAATAATCATGCGACCGTATGTACACACTAAAATGACTTAGGTATTTTAATATCCTCATCAAGTAATTCTTTATTTGCGGAAACCTGCCTTGAGTATAATTAAGACAAAAATACCACCACTAATTAATTAATATTGAATTTTAGTACTATTTAATCTATCAAAACTTACGAGTATAAAACAATATAGGTGAAAAACTTAGCTAAAGCACCTGGCCTATACAGTGTGGAAGTCTTATACGGGCGAATCTCTTAACGGAGGGTAGAATAGGACATAACAAATATATTTAGATAACTTTTACTTAGAAGTGCAATTAAAATTTTATCTATATAAAAAAATTCGGCCCGCAATGTAATGCAGCACACTCGAGTTAAACACTCGTTGACAGTTAGTTTCAAAAGCTTATATCGCGTAATGTTCGCAGTACATTACTGCTCAGATATTTTACAAAAATTAATTACATGTGTATAATAGGTATAATTAAAGAAAAACCTTTTGGTTAATGATTATACTGGTAAATCCTATGTCTGGTTTAATTCTTCGCCCGTATTAGACTTACACACAGTATAGTAGTAACTTGTCTGTACACGCATGTAGCCGTTCTATATTCAAATTTTGACGTTAGTTCTATATTTAATTACCTGCATAGACATGATTCTTCAGTTAAGATTTTCACTTAAAACTATTTACGTTGAGCCAGACGGTATTCGTTTTCTATAAATAATAACTTTGAGTGAGTTACGTGTTCTAAACGAGATATTAAGTTCTATATGAAAATTTTCATCAGGAAATGGTAGTCTTAAGTAACTAACGGGCATTTACCTTAAACGGCGACCAGAACAGCTCACATGCCAAGGAGAGACCTAATATTCAGTACCTATGGGATGTTCCCGGCTGATAGGACTAACGAGGTTTACAATTGTTAGTTCAATATCCTACACGAAACTGGTTGACAAGTTTAGCAAAGTCTTAATGGGCAATAGCGTTATTCACATTCATAAATGCTTCTCAAGGCGATATGCCGTTAATAATTGGTTGTTCTTACTTAAAATTTAAGATGTGTGCTGAGTTTAATGAATAAGAAGACTTTATTAGCAGAAACGACGCGAATCTGTGTCGAATTTGGATCGACGTCTTTGTATTTCATACAAGTTATATGAAACCGTACTTATAAAATATAATCGATTTATAAATAACACGGGTCACGGCTTCTCATTCAAGCCCAACTGGGGAAGTACCTCCTCCTTACAGAAGACCACAGCCATAATAGCACTGCTACCTTTCAGGTATGTAGTGTTGTGTTCCTGGTGGTGAGTAAGGTTCCCAGAGCTCCAACCCCCCTTAAAGGTTGGCAACGCGCTTGTGACTCCCCTGGTGTTGCGGGTGCCCATGGGCGACGGTAATTGCTTACCATCAGGCAATCCGTCTGCTCGTTTGCCACCTTTTGTCATAAAAAAAAAAAAAAAATACTTCACAAAGTATTTTTGAGCACTAGAGTTCCGAGTCATTTCGCTAAAGGAAGGATAATTAAAAATATTTATATGTATGTTTGTTACTTCTTCACGTCTAAACGGCTAGATTTTAATAAAATTTGGTATGGCGTTAGCTGACACTCTGGATTAACACATAGGCTACGGGAAAATAACCTCGGGTAACACCGCGGGGCACAGCTAGTTACTCATAAAAGCCAAACTACAGAGGATTAGAACTTTTAATTTAAAGTTTGTAGTGCAATACGATAAAAAATACAAATAATTTACCAATGGCTGTTAAGACTTTTATGCATGGTATGGTAGTTTATTAGCGACTGATTTGTTATTTATGACAAATCCATAAACATTAACGTTATATAATCGGATTATATAAATGCCATTCAATACATATATATCGAGTTGATAAAGCACCGTCTCGTAGGTTAGACTTAGTTTATATCAAATTAATTAGTCTACAATAAATTAGCAATAAAAATAAATGAATTATTAATAAATAAGTGGATTGCTGGACTCGGGTGGAGCCTACTAGGATCGCCAGCACTGATGGTTTATGAGGAAAGCGTATGTAGTTTTTATAAAATAAGACATATTGGTTGTACTTTATAACTGGGAACTGTAGAAGGCTAGTTTGCGCTATTTTACATCAGCTGTTGCCATCTAAAATAATATGAAACACAAGAATAATCACACCGTGAAACGGATGTTCGTACAATGCGGTATTTTTGGTTACAAATTACCATAATTAGGTACACATTGTAATTTGCCGAATAGAAGCATCTATTTATGAAGGCCAGTTCCGTAATAGAGTATAGATATTAAATTAGCTTCAGCCCGTGACTTCATCTGCGCAAGATTATAACAGCGAAGTCGGCGACAATAGCGTTCTAGGAAAATATAACTAAATAGCCAGTCATAGTTTCTCTCTTTCTCTTTGTCGTCTGTCTTTTTATGAGACGATACGGACGAAGGAAGAGAGAAACGAAAAATCTTTAAATAAATAAATACATTATTTATTTAAGAACAACTTGGATCAATCGGAGTTATTAGCATGCATAATCTTATAAGTTGGTATTGTTAGTAACATATACTAGTAAATCTAGGAAATTACAATAAATGTATATATTCCTACTTAAATTTAGAAGATTGTGGGCATAATTGAAATGTCTATATTGGAACTGCAAATTTTGCTTGCATAAGCTGTTAATCGCGTCATCTGTCCGAGGGGATTCCTTCGTATAAGTCTTTCCGTGTGGTCATGGTCAAACCAAAACCAGATTTCGTATGTAAGGCATGAATTTACAACCACCATTTATTTGTTTCCAAAGTCTAGACGTTTTGGTAAAATTACAGGCACTTGGACATACCTACCTGTTATCTCACATTAAAGTGAATAATGGCATTCACAGATGTATGCAAACTTATAACGTTATAACATGTCGTTAGTAACCGTTTGTAACGTATGCATCCGTCTTATTGGAATGTGTATTTGTTAGAAAGGGACGAAATATGTCTGACTTTTGTTATGTTTTACCTACGAATTACGAATTAAATATGAGCGGAACTGTAAATTAGTCAACGTCCTCTTGACACTTTATTAAATAAGTAGGTACTTTAAACATTATGAAACTTGATGAGATATCATAAATTATGATACAAATATTCAATATTTGTCAGATATATACCGGGGTAATTTCGTGTGATGAATCATTCTGTACAGATAAAAACTATAGTTTGATTTTTGTAATGATATAATTTAATTATATAATAAGATTGTCTTCGGTTGCCGCGATAATTACTCATGAAATAAAACAACTAAAACGGATTAAATCGCGTATACTAATTTAAACTTCATCCCGACGTTCCAACCCTTTAGTAGCGTTCGTGGTCATTGGGTGGACTGAGGAAAAATATTAATCTACCTCCCTCCTCAAAAAAAATATTATATAATATTATGAATAAAATGATAAAGCAGGCACTGAATCTTTAAGCCAGAACAGAAATATGGAAGTTTTAGTTTCAGGTCCCAGTTTAAGGACAATAATAAGGAATAAATTCATTTATTGTATAATGTTATTGTATTAGTTGTTCACAAGTTTATATATACAAACCATAACTAGCCAGACAAATAGCTGGCTAAATTGGTGGCCACATTAGGACATGTTACGTGTATCCATTAACTCGGGGTCAAATGCTGACATCGCTACTGACAACATTCTCAATAACTAAAACTATTTAGTTAACGTAACTCTGGATAAACTTTTGACACAGACTTTGACATGTACTTGGATTTTAAAAAAATGGAGCATATCTAAGGTTTTGTTAACTTCGTTCTTAGCCGCCAGATTTGGACTTGTAAGTAATTATTTTTATTTTTTCTTTGGCAGTATTTTTTTGTAATTGTTGGATATGTTTTCTTATAGAATAACGCATTTTTTTGTAATATGTTTAAGATATGTTTTGTAAAACTGTTTTGAAAAAATAAGTCACGCCGAGTTTCTTGCCGGTGATGAAAGTCAAAATGCTTCTCGGGTCAGAGGTGTAGGGTTAGAACCGGTGTAGTTTTTATTTTTCTTCTTTTGTAAGACGTGTAGAAGGGCCCTTGTGGCCTACTTACTGAATAAACGTTTGAGTTTGATTTGAGTTTGGATTTAAGTAGGTTACAATACCGGTAATACCGGTATACGTAGTAATATGGAACTGTATGGGTAGAATAGCCTGCTGGGAAATTTTTGAGATTATTAAAATTAATTATTAAAATAAAGGAATAAACATATTATTGGACCTATTAAGGAACACTGCTATATTACTATAATGCAGTACGGAATAAATCCTCGAACTAACAAGTGCTTATTATTTGTCGATACCTAGATAGATAGAGAGATAGATATAGGTACCTAGTCCCTCAAATACAAATGTCTTGAGCAAATGTTGTATACAGTAGATTTCTATACAAATATCTTAGTATGTATATTTCTATAAGCTATCAATTTTTTTTTTTTTTTTATACAATACTTTGAGTCAGGTCATGACAGAATCTAATCCTTCACGCAACGGGAACGGAGTTCAAAATACACTAATTAAGGGGGTAAAAGTCTCATGAATATTGCACGGCCTCTTAAGAATTTCCAACTAATTCCGTTCTCTTTCATACGAGCAATGTATGTAGTTTATTTGTTTTGGTATCGCACGCCGAATAGCAACAGATTTAATCAATTTGACCTTATTGAGGTTAAACATTCGATTTGCACGTCTATTTTAAAAACATGGCAAGAACCGAGATTCTTTTTACTGATTTCAAGGAACGTGTCGTATGTTTTTGGAAGTGTTGCCCAATTAGGAGGATGATTGGTTCATTCTGATTCAAACCGCAAAAAACTTCGTGAATCTAGGTAGGTCGATGAATGAATAATAATTTATTTATATGTGATGTATTGGAACACACACACATACATATGTTCAATGTCCAGCGCCCAGACACCGCGTGAGTCAGAGGTCCGAGATTCGAATTTCGAAGTAACACCCACCGTTGCAAAACGCTAAAACCGTTTTTTGTCCCCCTGCGCGACGTAACGGACATAAAAACGATATCTATAGATTAATTTTAATTGTTAATATAACCTACATATTAATGACGTCTATGTGATGATTATGTATATATTTATTCCCTTATCGCAATGAACTAAGGTTTAAACTTGTAAACATTAGCACTTGTACATTTAGAGGTTAGAAAATAATGATTCGCCGATTGGTGTGATGTATATTCAACCATTTTCATTGTTAGTCAGTGTAGGTATTTATATTTTATACATTTATAGCCCAAATAATAATATATAATAGGTACCTATAACGTTATTTATAAACCTATCAAACCTACTAATAAGGAAAATTTCAGTACGAATCGTCAATGCAAACAAGGCTATTCGATTATCCTCTATTCCGGTGGAAGCCTATGCTCAATTGTTTTCGACAATATGTTAGTACTTAGTACATCCATAATGACGTACCTTAGTACATCCAGGTACGTTGGTTACAATAACAAACAAATTGAAAACATTTATTCCTTGCAAATAAGATCCGGCTGTATTCTCCCTTAACTGTCACCCGATACTGGGAAGCAGCGTCCCAGAGGTACTACCGCGAAATGCGATTGTCTCTGTCACTATCTTTTACTCTAATTAAGGAATTTGAATAAAAGAGAAAGATGCCCGAAATATACGAATGTCGATGTTCGCTGTACCGCCGGTCCTGAGCGGTAGAACAATCTGCAATCGCCAACACGGTTGCTAAGCGTGTCTATATATTATATCATTCAACCCCCAATTTGAGGGAGAACTATTTCCAGTCCAGCAGTGGACATCCACGGCTGACAGGTAGGATGTAGATAGGATACCGTAACATGGTTGACTTTATGTATAATCCATAATTGATCACATATTATATGTATGTATTATTTATTTTGGATCATGTTAAAAGCTTTCGGAACAAATATGAGTGGCAATAACGACGGACAACGAAGGATATTCTATATATCAACAAATATTTATTTAGGTACAAAATATATGATGTATTTAAGTTGTATGCATGATAATTGATAATAATAATATGTAACTATAACTCACCTTCATATATGGACCTATCATAAAGAAATATTATTGAACGTTTCGCGAAATTAAATTTCACGAAACTGGAATACAACAAAACGGTTAAAGTTTTGCACTGGGTACAATAGTTTCACAGCAATGTACTATCACAGATTTTTACACGCCAATACGTCACTTAAAACAAATGTCATTAACACGAATCCACAATTTAGCACATGTTTTAAAGCAATTTACTAAATGACTATAAACGCAGCGAAATGATCACCAAATTATTTCTTTTTAGGCATATTGTGTAACGCGGAACAATCGAAAGGAACTTGAAATTTGAATTTGGAACACACGCTTTTTAAATTCGCGCGGGAAAAGTGGTTTGCGCACGACGCGGTTCGTGTCTCGGCTGAGCGGCGACTGGCTGTTGGCCGCGATCTCCTACGCTTGTATATTCGCAGCCGTTAAAAAATAAACTACGAGAGGTGATGATCGAAGGCCTGTTTAGAAGAATTGTTATCTAACGCGCGTTTCCACCGCCGGGGGCTAGCGCGTCGCGATTCGCTTCCTTTCACGACTTTGGAGATGACATATGACATGTGGGTTATGGGAAATTCTGAGTATTCTAAGGTGCTGGTCTTTAATGATCATAAGTGAACCTGTCACTCAGAAACCCAATCACGCGTTTTGTTGACGTAAATTGATATGCGGAAATATCTCTGGTACACTTAACAGTGTCGAGGCATTACGATTTCTATATAGTTGTCTGTTTTGTATATAATTATCACAGGTCCGAAGGAAAAGTTAAGGCAGTTCTACTTCCACCCTGCCTTACGATATGGTGGACTTTATACCACAGCGGCGCTACCGCAGAAAATGATATTCGTAAATTTCGGACGATTGTCTCTATCACTAGAGTAAAAGGTAAAAATGGTCGAAATATGCGAACTTCGATGTTCGGGGCGCCTGATCACCATCAATAAACATCATTGCATATTAGGCATGCAGCTACTCATGGAGGTTTGTTGTCTCGCTGCACGACACTTCTTGTCACTTAGAGCAGAGACAGAGTGAATCATATTATCTTCTTCTTATGCCAGAACTTATTGTGACCTCAAAAAAAGTCAATTTTATGTGTATATCTTCATACTAAAGAAACTAGTATGAGCAAACAGGAAACAATAACATCATCGGTATATGTATAATGAGCATATATATATATATTATATATATATATCAGGTTCAATATGCTTTGTCTGTATGACACATCTAATATAATAGGCAAAGTTATCAAGTTGACAGTAGTCAAATCAATGCATCTATGGAACATGAAACTAAAGTAAGGTAAAATCGGGGAATATCGAAAGTTTTTTTATGATGCGTAAGGTTAAAAGTCCCCGGTAATGGATGAATGATTAAACCGTCGCCCTTCCTACAAGTCGACCTCACGAGCCCGAGCCCACCATCGACCCACCTTTGCGCCGCCCGACATCGACACTCTAATATTGACATTAACACGAGCGTCGTTCCATCCAGCCATTTGTTGCGAGTAGACGATCATCACACGCATCGATATCGCGTGGACATGACGTCGCCTTTTCATAACCGAGCCGAGCAGAGCCTTTTTACATAGCTGTAACGGCCGTCGCACAACCGGCCCGTGCCCGGACCGAGTGACCAACGGTTTCAGAGGAATTTCCCCCCGCGTACGCTAAGGTTGTGGAATGAGCTTCCTGCGGAGGTCATCCCAAAGGACTACAATATGGGGTTCTTTAAAAAGGGTGTAAAGAGGTTTTTACGGGGTCGGCAACGCGTGAATGATGCCTCGGTATTGTAAACGTCCATAGGCTGCGGTGACCGTCTACCATCAAGCGGGCCGCATACTTGTTTGCCACCTTTGTGGTATATATTAAAAAAAAGTGATTAATTCCATACAAAATATCGCGACGGTGACCTCGGCTCGGACGCGGGCCGGTGTAACGCGAGTCAACCTCAGTACACGGACACGTTAGCCTGCCGGTGCGTTCTCGTGTGGTGCCGGTTGAGACTAGCACCATCCCGGCTCCTACCCCGGCGCTGTTGGTAACAGGCGATAAAGGGACAAAAAAGACGGGAAGCAGGTCCGTCTGAAACGAAATCACTAGCCACTGCGGTCGCCAACCCGCCTGCCTAGCCTGGCGACTATGCCAACTACCCTCTTCCCCTAAAATGATACAAGTCAAATTTTGTGGGGTAGCAGTCTGTCTAGTAGTGGACCTTTTACGTCTAAAATAATGATGACACGGAAGATATTTCATCTTAACCCTGAAAAAAGTAATTCAATCTTGTCCCACTTATCACTATATCGTTTGACGTCATTAAATAATTGTTGCAATGAATCCGCTTATATTAGTTTTTGTTGAATAATTGAAAGCGCGAGACACTAAACCTTGCTTTTTATGCACTTTCGTAAAACTGATTTCATGAATGCTGTTAAAAATCAAACAATAGGAGAATAGCGCTTGCGGCATCGGAACTTAGCTATTTACAGAATTCAGGTCTCGTTACAGTAAGTTTTTGAAGCTGTCAAGTACTTAATAAGTACGTAAGGAACTTCTGAGTAGAGTTCCATTTTGTTCGTACGATCGTGTATTGGTCCTTTATCGCTCGCGTATGCAAGAGCGATAGAGAGGAATATTATGTATGTATCTTGATTTTCGCGGTAAGCCATCAGTGTATGCCAACGATATCACAGTCACAGGAGTCAAAAACTGATAAACAAAACAGATAATTATTTACCTAAGTTTTTTAGCATTAAAAATAAATCCACAGAAGACAGTCCGAGGTTTTTAATCAGCCTCAATTTGCCTTGAACATTGATGTTCGAATTCGAGCATTTTTTTATGACAAAGTAGCAAACGAACAGACGGATTGCGTGATGGCAAGCAACTACCGTCACCCATGGGCACCCGCAACACCATGGCATTCACAAGCACGTTGCCGGCCTTTAAGGGAGGTTGGTGAGCTTACTCACCATCAGGAACACAACACTACCTGAAAGGTAGCAGTGCTATTATGGCTGTGGTCTTCTATAAGGAGGAGGTACTTCCCCAGTTGGGCTTCTCCAGACTCAAGAGTGAGACAATGAGACTTCGCTGTGCGCTACCTCTCATTGTTGGACGTACTTTAAGGACCTACCCGGGTCCAAATATTTCTCTTTTTCTCCAATTTAAGCTTAAACTTAATTAGAGTGACAGATACAATCGTTAGCTATTTTTAGCTAGTTATTTTTGCACATGTAAAGTAGATTAGAATAATGTAACTTGCATTAAACATGACCAGATATATTTTTTTTACAAAGAGTGCTGCGTATCCATGTTTAACCATAGCTGGTGTGCAAAGAGCCATAATATAGAGTCGAATATCTCGAATGTGTAAAGCCATACGTAGAGTCCAAATACGTAGAGCCATGTGTAGAGTCAAATGTGTGGAGCCATATAGGTATTACGGAGGACGGAACATACCTTAGAATACCTCTGTGAAAAGTCAAATTAGCAGAATAGGTTATTTATAACACTGGTAGAAAAAATATTAATTTAAATAAATATGGAGTATATAATAGGCTAGTTGAGTCACATTTTCCACTGCACCTACCTTAACGCATTTCTGTTTGGCTCCATGATTGACTGGTAGAGAATACCTAAGGCATTAGTTCCGCCTTTAGTACTATTTTATTATTTACAATAAGGTTTGAATAAATAAATAATTAGAGTCGATGGCATACCTAATATTTTAGTTTTTTCGGTCATAATTAAATGTTTATGAATATGTGTATTGTTCAAGACAATTGTTTTGTGGTCATTGCTATTCGATCGTTATATATATATAGAGATAACTCTATTTTTCATTTTTCTATATACCTATACTCAAGAGCAATAGAAACGGGTCACTTTATATGGCAATGTCCATACAAAATGACGCGTTATTTATCTTGAGTGTATCCTAGACAATATCCTTTAACCTCGAAGAGGGTGTGACATAATTTTGCCACCGCTTACCCAAAAAATAATTAACCAAATATAACCGATAGTTCTGTTATCCAAACGGAATTTTACAAACCAACAAGTCTAAGTGCAGACATGCACTCAAAGTTAAAAGGGCGCTTCTCATAAACAAGTCGTAATTTATCTGTTTATAAATACTTACTTTGTGCACGGACTGGCTTTATTGTTACCGTGCAACGATTAACTGAGCAAGCGAACCATCATAAGTATGATCTCCCATATCGCATCTTATTTACATCAACGGGGTAAACACCGTGTCAGGAGCGGTACCGCAAACATCGATGTTCGGAAATTTCGGGAATCTTTCTCTTTTATTCCAATCAAGGTGTCATGAGAGTGACAGAGACAATCGTCTGAAATTTACGAATATCGTTGTTCGCGGTAGCGCCACTGAGTTAAGATCGTGCATAAACTAAATATTTCCCCTTAGCGTATACGCATAGCCGCAAATAAACATTCGATCAATTGTTTATAGGGTTTACCATAGGGTAATAATTTCCAAACGTAAGTATATCCGCCTTTTCAATAACTGTTACGGCCCTTATGCAATGTTGGGCGAATCTCTCTTTGGACCCGAGTATGTCCTTAAACTACGTCCAACAATGAGAGTTAGGGCACAGCGATGACCATCACGCTTAAGTCTGGGGCAGCCCAACGGGGCCGGGGGAAGTACCTCCTCCTTACAGAAGACCACAGCCACAATAGCACTGCTACCTTTCAGGTATGTAGTGTTGTGTTCCTGATGTTGAGTAAGGTTCCCGGAGCTCCTACCCCCCTTAAAGGCAGGCAACGCGCTTGTGTCACCCCTGGTGTTGCGGGTGCCCCCGGGCGACGGTAATTGCCTACCACCAAGCAATCCGACTGCTCGTTTGTCGCCTATGTCATAAAATCTGGTGTTTATAAAACATAAATGTCTGCACAGACATGTTAATAAACTGTATTTTAATAAAAACGTTGTTTATCGATTCGAAACGATTTCATTTCATTTATCATATAAATATTGATATATAATATTTATCAGAATATCACTCTTCGCCTGTTTGTGTTACGACTGTAAAAAAGTTAACAGGTTGTAAAGTAATATAACTTTATGTCTTCATCACCTTCGTTTGCTTCATTACGGAAGATACTCCCTCGATTATTTCGGTAACTATAGCCAAACTAGCTTTTGCCCGCGGCTTCGCTCGCGTTAGAAAGTAGCCTTTGTCACTCTCCATCCTTTCAAGTACCTCCACTTAAAGAATCACGTCAGTTCATCGCTCTGTTTTGTAGTGAAGCCGGACAAACAAACAGACAGACAGGCAGACAAACAGACAGACAGACAGACACACTTTCGCATTTATAATTTAGCTTTTACCTGCGGCTTCACTCGAGTTAATTCGGGGTAACACGGTTCCCCTTTCCTGATGTAGAAATCGCAACAGATTATTATTTTAATACGCTTCTGTAGACGATATTATATGTCTTACCATTTGGGGATAGAATGTAAAGCTTTTGGGCATTGGATACACGCGAACATGCAACATACAATTGTCCTTGGGAGAAGCACGGCTATTCTAAGTTCACCCCAGCCACCTTTAATGTTTTTCCTTGCGCTTTGTTGATAGTCATTGCGAAACTAAGTTTAAGAGAAAATTGTAGTCTTTTAAATTGGAACGGGAGATCTGTAGGAATTATTGGGATTCTTGGGATCATCACATTTTCACCTTTTCCTACACCGGTTCAGATAGTGGCGCTAATGATATTGCGGCCAAGTTGTGTGACACGAAGTCTCGAAATAAACCAGAAAAAATAAAACCACGATGCTAAACTAATTCCAAAACCAAAGTGATTGTTGTATTCCTTTAAAAAGTCGAGGAATATTATACATTTTAAGTAAATGATTTAATTAAATCCGAAACCGAGTTTTTTTCGAAATGGGAAAACCAAACCAAGACAACAATACCAAATCGCAAAGCTAAACACGAATAGTCAAAAATCGAAAGCAGTTGAATCAAGAATATCAAGAATATAAGTGTATACTACTGTTAATCAATCGTCAAATTCAAGTAACAGAGTGTCAGTAGGTACCGTATGCACTGTAGAGCGAAGCGCGAGCCGATGCCCGCACTTAAGTAGGTACAAATCGAGAGCACACAACGTTAGCATGTTTCATAACCCTATCAGCGCCATCTATTGGGATCCATGAGAAACATTTATATTTCCAATGTTTTTTTTTTCTCAAAACCTGATTGATTTATGGTTAAATAAATGTAATGATGATATTTTTAAACTAAATAGTTAGCGTGAGAGACACTTCCAAAGTGGAAATAAGAGTCCCCCCTCCCCTTTGCGGAAAGCTCCATACAAACTTCCACCCCCCATTTTATGAAAGTGGGCTGTTACAAAGGGACGAAAAGTTGCCTATGTTACTCTCCATCCCTTCATCTACCTCCAGTTTAAAAATCACGTCAATTCGTCGCCCCGTTAGACCGTGAAAGACGGACAAACAAACAGACAGACAGACACACTTTCACATTTATAATATTAGTATGGATTATGCCGAGGTTTAAGCATGTCGCGACCATTGGATTCTTTCGAAGCAGCAGTGCCGAACGTGGACCAATAAAATATATATACGCAATTAAATATCAGGCAAACACGGTACCAATCAAGGTTCTCAACTCTGCTAACGAGACATTTCGGTTTAGTTTGAATCTCCCTACATTGAAACAAACAGAATTAGGCCATTTCCCTAACCCACGGCGACATATTTTGGGGGACCGTAAACCAAAGGTTCGGCTCGGATCGGCAATGCCGATGCCTGCCGACGCGTCCTCGTCTTATTCGCTGCTATTTCACAGACATAAATATTTTTTATACCGGCTATTATTGATTCCACGTCAATAGAGTATGGAGAGACATTTAGACCGTCAGTATTCCCGTACGAGTATATTACTTTGTTATATATGTTTCATCTCAGAGTCAGAATAATACTGGTTCTGCTGAATAAATAACACGCCTGCATATTGTTTATTACTCGACGGGAATAAGAACAAGTAACCTCGCCAGATAAATCCTGAAGCGAACGATAACCTACAGCTGGTGTAATTTTAGCTGACACTTTATCAAAATCAACGCGAATGTACATAGGTAGTTAGAGATAACTGGGTCTGAGCAGTGATCAACTAATTCAATTTAAATTTTATTGAATATTGTGTCTAATTAGTAATGTTTTCTATTCTACATTATATTCTTCATCTGTTTTGAAACCGCTAAAGAAAAGTTGGATCTCGAAGTTGAGAACTGAAAATTTGAGTTATAGTGTTGTGACTGAATGAACAGAACATAACTACTTTCTATATAGTATGTAACTGATTAGTTTATAAGTCATCTTACATATTTAATCAATTTATACTTATGATAGTTTTTTAAAGTTGTAGAACAAATGTTGCTACGTTTGTGGTGTAGAAACGATGCCTAAAGTTATTGCTCTTATTACAGGACACAGCCCGTATATCGCGTGAAAGAGCAACAAATATCCATCCATTCAAACTTTCGCTAGACACATTATAATAATAAAACGTTTTGACATTTCAGATAGGCAGAGGACCTGATTTTACTTGTTATTCGTGTTTGCAATAGATAATTCTTATTTCTTGATATATCTACCTCTACCTGCTGGTCAGGAAAATATGAGCAAAATATTACCTAAACCAAATATGTATTTATCGTCGTAGTGCCAAGACATCGCCGTAGGTGTTGAAACTTACGAATGACACTCATATTGACACAGGTTGTCGGACGATGCATCGACATACGCTGGTGACGTGATACACAGCTCCTGATGAAGGTACCTACTTTTAAATGTTGGAAACATAAATAACGTAGGTAACGTTAGGTTTGTATTCGGTATAGCACGCTTGGCTCTTTGGTATAGCAGACATGATGTAGTGCAAGAGGTTCCGAGTTGGAGACTCCAGCACTGAAGGAAATCTTTTGCCGTGGTAAATGTCAACCCACCCCATTGCAACCCACCTTAACGGCAAGGACGGAAACGCCGCCGTAGGGTTTTTAGTGGGTATTCCCCTCCTATATGGAGGGGCGAGTCCCACATACCCCCTGTAAGACCTTCCCCAGGGCTGGAGGGATGCGTAGATGCATTTTCCCTGCGTCAAAAATAAGGGTATTCGGTTCTTTGCACGCTGGCCGCTTTTGTTTCCTGATTTACCAACATGACTTATACTCGTACCGTAAAACTACCTTACTACAGTCCAAAAACTTCCCAGCAATGGTCCAAAACCAAGTAGAATATCTTTGTTTTGGTGTTAGTATTACTTATTAAAATTACGCAGTTAAAAGTCTACGGCTGTTTATTAATGAATGAATCAATGAAGAAGAAACCAAAAAGAATATTAGGATTGATAATTACGAATTAAAGGTTTAGACCATAGCTGCACTATTGAACTATAGTTGGGTAGTTTTACGGTGTACGTATATATGTCCACTAAATTGAACAGAATGCGTCCACGAAGTGCGCCGCCAACGCAGTCGATCCTTAGCTTCGTGCCATAGATTGCGTATTTTTAAGCATCACAATAGGTACTATATATACCTGTACCTATATCTACCTATGTGGTCTGCTACCTATTTATAGTCTCTTATAATATATGAGATATTATCTATAAGATGGGACCTTATTGTCGATGGCACTTACATCGAATTGTAATTTTGAACAACGACATAAGCGCCATCGACAATAAGGTTCCTTTTCATAGATAATGTCACATATTTGGCCTTATACTCATTGCTTGTTGTATTAATATTCATCATTCGTTTTTATTTTTTTATTTCAGACGTACTATTATCAGGTAAGTCTCTCTTTGTATCGCATCAAGAATGATATCATCCGCAGTAGAACCAAAGTTACCGATATAGCCCTCCGGATCGCCAAACTTTAAGTGGCAGTGGGCGGGGCCGCGGAAGCGATGGCCGATGGGGCGGAAACGTTCTGGAGTGGCGACCACGAACTGGAAGACGCAGCGTAGGTAGACCTCCCACAAGGTGGACCGACGACCTGGTGAAGGTCGCGGAATGCCACTGGATGTGGAAGGCGTGGGACCGGTATTTTTGAGTAGTCGGTCTTTCGGCGAACATGATGATGATATTGGTGATTATGATACGTACTTTTTAGAGGAAACACGGTTTTGTTATTAAAAAGTAATCTTATGGTATACCAAACTAAAGTTAATTTAGAATTTTAGTTTTGACTAGTTATGTGTATATTTAATAATCGTTATTCGGGCCAATCAACTTTTAGACCGACATTTTGCAGACACAAAAAAATTTTTTTAAATTATTTTTAGGTTTAAGATATTAAACACTTTTGTATATTTTCCAATAGCTTAGACTTACATGATTAAGATACCGTGAAGGTGTCCAGCCTTTAACATTTATTTATGTATGTTTTTCTTGAAAAACCATAGCGCTTCCCAAAATTATGTCTGTTGCGTTACCTTAAAAGATGATCTTAAATAACGATAATAAAACACATTAGAATATTATTTATCAACATTGATTACTTTGGCTTGCATAATCGGACTTATTCGAAGGTGCAGTCTTAATCAAAGTTACACGATAATAATAAAAAACTCATTTTTATGTATGCTGCGTTACCATAGATACATAAATGTTCATTGAAATCATTATAATTCGGTAGCGAGACTTGTATTGGCATAAAAAAATACTACAAAATGAAAATCGTATACTAATTTAATTACACCCTAAAATTCTGATAGATTTAAAGTAAACCGTGTTAAAAAAGAGAGCAAGTCTTATTAAAAATGTGGACATAATAGTAACGCCAGAGACAATTTGGTAACACCAAAGACACGATCTTCTCAGTCTTGAATATTTTGCAAGAATAGTATGAGCGAGTTCGGTGGTGTTTCAGCTACAACGGTTAGCATTTTTCTTTCTTTGCCTGTATTTTTCTTAGTTTCCATATGGTATTAGCGATTTTCTTTTCCTGAGGTGGTAAATCTTTAACGAGCCGTTTTATTAGGTGATAGTGTCTCGGTGTTTTCTTTTAGCTTCTTCATATGAAGCCTGAATTTATTTTCGTTTTACCCTTAACCTCATTTGCTTGTCAGCAGGTGTTAACGCCATTATAGTCTTAGTTACAAAGACTGGAACAAGGCAACAAGTAAGTTGAAAGTCGGTCTAGCCTCCTAATACTTTTAGTAGTAAGTCAGAACACTTTAATATGAAAAATAAGAAAATGTGTAATAGGTAGGTAGTTAATCTAAAACAAAATATTTTGAAAAAGTCTTTGGAGTTACCGAAAATGTCTTTAGAGTTACCATGAAAGTAACTCAGTATACAGGTAATGCAACTGACATTTGCCAGTATTCTTATAATGATCAAAAATGTATTAAGTTTTTAGTAATTTTAAACACACTAATCAAAACACATACTTGAGCCCTTGACATTTTAAATGAATAGCAAAATAAACTCTTTTATTTACCGATGTAAACGTGGTCACTCAGCCGACAGCGAAAGTGACACGCACCTCAACCGATACCTCGAAACTGAGGGGCGGGCTGTCGGCGTTGTTAAAGGGCTATGCTCGCAGTCCCGACAGTAACGCAGCTTATAGTTTTGTGAGATAGAGTGTAAATTCTGTCTGTGTAAGTGTTTGTTTTGACGATTTGAAGGTAACTCAGTATACCGACGAAAATAAAATATTTGCCGGACAGTTTCTATATTTTTTTTTCTTTGATGTTATTAAGTTAGTTAATGTTTTGAACTCGAAATACACTTAATTCAACTGCATATAATACTCATAAAAATACAAAATATTTACCTATATAGAAAATATTGATATTAACCGGATAGTACAATGCAGCCTTGCGCATTGGACAACAGTTTTTTGTATGGAGCGAGGGAATTGTATACAGAGTTACCGTAAAAATATACCTATTTCATTAATATATCTTAATAGTTAGACATACATTGCGTTGCTAAAATATCTAGTTATACGTAATATTCTATTTCGTTACCAAATGAAAACAAATAGCGAAAATTTTGAACAAAACTTCCGAGGACAGGAAAATGTCGGTCAAAAAGTTGATTGGCCCTTCGCCTAGTTTGCTTCGGACGGCAACGTTTTCGCTGTATTGAGGCTTGCCTTGATATGTTATCAGGATCCATTCAGAGTTTCAGAGCATTTACCTAATCTAACTCCAATTTCAAGTACTTATAATCGATCGGTATCTCATTGTAGAGGACCATACGGAGATACTTGTATACCAGGGCATACGTAGGTTCTGTTGATTCAGATTAGATGCCAACTGCCATTGCTCTTGATGCGATCGTTGGTGAGTATTGCCTCTCTTTCATGTCGCCCTTTTTCAATGACCAGCAACCCTGCATCCAGAACGTCAGAAGCTGTATAGGTACAGACACGTAAAGATAACTACGTTAATTACGTACAGCTTTTGCATAGAGCAATACATAATCGTAAAAGAAAGAGAGGAAAAATTATGAGACACTGTTTACGGCAATAATATAAGAAGGCATTAAGGCTATTAATAACCTCGTAGAACGTTAAGTCTTACCTACATTCAATAGGTTTTTACAATGCATTTTCTTTTGGAGGTTACTGAACTAAGCCGTCCACAAACGGCTCAAACTAAGCCGCTAATAAACTAATTAAACAAAACATTAGGAAAAACTATACAACAGATAAACAAGCATAAGGTGACGGCACCAGTAATGGACAAGGAACCAATCATGAACATTAGTGCTTATTTCAAAGGAGTTAAGTGTTGTGCATTTGTTGGGACAAATTCAATTTATAACTTTATGTTTTTTATTGGTGCCTGTCAGCAAAAAGAGTCCAATATTGGTGCCTTTACCTTACTATCTTTTTTTTTATGACATAAGCGGCAAACGAGCAGACGGATTGCCTGGTGGTAAGCAATTACCGTCGCCCATGGGCACCCGCAACACCAGGGGAGTCACAAGCGCGTTGCCGGCCTTTAAGGGGGGTTGGAGCTCTGGGAACCTTACTCACCATCAGGAACACAACACTGCATACCTGAAAGGTAGCAGTGCTATTATGGCTGTGGTCTTCTGTAAGGAGGAGGTACTTCTCCAGTTGGGCTGCTCCAGATTCAAGCGTGATGGTCATCGCTGTGCCCTACCTCTCATTATTGGACGTAGTTTAAGGACATACCCGGGTCCAATCTTCAGGAAAATTAATATTAAAACTACGGTTATGCAAGGTTTCACATTTAAATATACCGATAATTGTTACGGTTATAGAGCACGTATACAGAACATAATCAGAAAATTCGGCTCAATAAAACCATCAACTAAGACATATACGACTTTTTTAACTCCTCATTACAGTCACTTCTGAATTTACGGTCGCGGCAAAAGCGTCTGTAGTCTAACTATATGCTCGCATGTCTCAAATAAAACGTCAGGTTTGTAGCAAGGGAAGGCCAAAGTAAATATTATGACTTCAATATACAACGAAACAACAACGGATGTAGAATGTATACAAAAGGGGGACTAGGCGCTTCGGCGAAAAGCCAAAAGAAAAGTCAAAGTTTGTGTCTGCAAGTCTTGTGGGAACAGTGGAGCGGTTTTAGACGTTCAAGCGTTAAAATTCAAATATATATGGGCTAAAACAATTCCTATCAGTCATATTTCTAATTTTCATAAAAAATATATATGATTGTAAAATTAAAAAGTCGCACTTCTTACGGCATGTTAGGGGGTCCTCTTAATTAGTGTGAAATCACAAAAAAAAGCAAAAAGATTTCCCGTACCGGGAATCGAACCCGAGCCTCCTGGGTGAAAGCCAGGTATCCTAGCCACTAGACCATACGGGAGTTGAAAGATGAGTTGAATTTAATAATTGTAAGTTGTAACCTCATTATTAATTAAAAACTTTCATTTTTAAAGGCATAATTACACCTATTTAATAACTGTAGATAATTCTGCACCATAGCAATAGGATAAGATGTAGTAGTAATACTCGTAATTTACTCACAAGCATTTATAATTTTAACTGAGAACAGAGACATCTACTAGAAGTTCATAGCACTAGCTGTGCTGGGGTGTGGCGAGTCAGGCCGAACATTTTAACGTAGTATGTCTACTCAACACTAGATGGCGCATAAATATTCATATTACATCGTCTTGTAGAAAATATTTCTTTTTCTAAGCCATGTCAGAGAAGTTTTTTTGCAGCTTCATGTGATTGGTGACCAGGCCCGGTACCGCGAACGTCGAAGTTCGTATATTACGGGCATCTTTATCTTTTACTCCAATTAAGGGTGTCATGAGAGTGACAGAGACAATCGTACGAAATTTACGAATATCGTTGTTCGCGGTAGCGCCGCAGTGTACATTATTTATAATCAGCTTTATATCTTCACGCGTTCCCGTGTTAAAAAAAAATTTGCCAGATAAAGGAACCTACCTATAAGGTGTCCGTATATTTTGAGGTACCTACAGAATCCTAAAGTTATTGTTTTAACTTTTTTTTTCACGTAGCATTAAAATTACAGATACACGCAAAAAGCTTCTTGCTTCTATTAATTACTTCTAATAGGTATAAAGTAGAAGCATAGATGCAGTCGTTACTGTTAAATAAGTAGGTATGATGAAAAGAAGATAACCGATAATATATCTACATATGTTGTAGTACATATGATAAGTCTCCTTAGTAGTTTGTTAGTCGCCGAAATTCGCACCAGTGTGACAAACGCGTAAAAGACACTCCATAAAAGATTCGTCACACTCACGTTTAAATACACACGTGAAGTTTTTACATTGTTATCGACCAATAGCCTCTTGGCACTTGTGAACGTATGTACCCTATCATTTTAAATTTTAACCAAAAGGTATTCGTTACCAGGATATAATCCTTGTTATAGTCACCATTTGAGCGTTTTTCTTGTCACTTCACTAAGTTTAGGGGGACATCCATTAATCGCGTCATATTGTATGTATACGCCCCTATACATAATAACGCCTTATAATTATGTACCTACTTGGACAAATAAGTCCCGCCGAGTTTCTTGCCGGTAATAATCTTCTCGGGACAGAGGTGTAGGGTTAGAACCGGTGGTAGATTTATTGACATTGATAAAAGCATTGTAAAGTGCCTAAACTGAAAAATAAAGTTCTTTTATCTATACTACAGGGGCTAAAAACAACTCTGATCACCACAGGGAAGGGAGGGTTATAGACACATCTAAAACAAGCCAAAACATCAGCAATAATAATAATAGTCTGTTCTATTTTTAAGCATAATTTTATATTTTTAAGCATATCTCTGCATGTTTACAAATAAAGACACTCATGTAAGTTGTGGTTACCTATAATTAGATAAGCATCAGCCATGATTGTTATCTAGATTTAAGAGAATGTAAGATGTATTATCTGTTGGTAATCCTTAATAAATTAAAAAAAAAAACCATACGACTAATAGGCCCCTTAAGTGCTGTATTTCCCAAAGAAATATGTTATTTTCACTCAGAATCACGCAGCTGTTTCCATTCCAATAGAAAAAATGTCCTATAACATTCCATACGTTATTGAATGCTATTGTTAACACCATACAAATTATATAAAAGATGGTAACATGGTAGGCAAGAAATCTTTAGGGGAATTATTTTTCTTGTTGTTTGAGAAAGAGCTCGTGATTATGAGTAGAAAAAACATAAAATGTACGTAAAACAAAATAAAAACTATTGTACACGTCGCTTGGTTTACTATGACCTACTCCGAGCAATGGTAAATACACAGTATAATGAGCAAGAATCGAACGTATTATCATCTTTCATACGCAAAAGAGAGAACGTATTTCTCTGTCAAATATTGTTTGACATCGACAGTAGGAATACTGCTAACCACTCCCACACTCCCGTACCAAATCTTCATCATTATTACCCAAATATTTGTGTGATGGTGATGTGACATGATCATATGTTAAAAGGTGATCGACTGGATCGTATACAAACTTATCAACAGTGCTTCACGTATTGTTCACGTACATTTCGGGTTACGTAAGATGAGAATGTACTGGTAAGGGTGATAGTATTAAAACGAATTTGTAACTATTATATACTTGGTCGTATGATCACGTTGAATGAAGGCACTGTTAATGCTACAACTTGTATTACGGTATAGTTGCGTGCGCAAAAGGCACGTATACTACGGAAACTAGAAAGAAATCGTTTCCTACGCCCATAACACTTAATATCATTAAGTATTCATATTCACGCATATCAAATACAAGCTATTAACACGTCCAATTTGTTTCCAATTTATTTAGTACTACACTTACTTACTTACGTACCTACTACCCATACTTAAGTTGTAAACTTACGTTCTCTTAGTGCTTGAAAATGGAGGCCTATATTCTCAGAAACATGTAGCGCGAGTGACTAAAAATGCCGGGCCATGCTTTCGTAATTTTCTTTCAACCGATCAAGTACAAAATAATTTTCCTTCAAATTATTAATTAATCAGTTCTGTACTTTCATGTTTTTTTTTCATATTGTTTGGACTTACGGATCAGAAATATACAATAATAACCGAGTCACGGAACTAGATTACCAGTTCGTTTGTAAGGATATAATACCGGTATTCCATACCTGTTTTCAACCCCAGTTCAATTTACAGAACATTTTTAAAGGAGCTTTGTGACTTACGCGAATAAATACGTCTTCGTTTAAGATTCTACATTCAAGTCTCTCACTACGTCATCATCATCATCATAAAACTAGGAACCTCCTTGGGGAGTCACGGTAGAGGGCTGTGACATGGTACAACTGGTACAAGTGACGAACAACTAGTCTGAAACTTATACCGTTTTTTTACTAGAGCCACAGAAATAAAGTTATGTATACTTATGTAACGGTATGATTATAATATTATATACGTAACATTCAGTATTGTTTTTATGTTTATGTATGCTAGTTTGTATATTTTATGTATATTTATTGTCTATAAATTTTATTTGATGCACCGCCTACAATCTTTTGTTTTTCTCTAAGGTTGACTGATGAATGCCTTATGGTGCAGGTTCTCATATGTGCAATGAAGATTAA
The DNA here is from genome assembly GCA_022674325.2 of Grapholita molesta. NCBI lineage: Eukaryota > Metazoa > Arthropoda > Insecta > Lepidoptera > Tortricidae > Grapholita > Grapholita molesta. The sequence goes on from CP053127.2 coordinate 4,562,655, forward strand.
ACAAATAAATACATCAATTAGTAACCTTAACTCGTAAGATACCTTTATACCTCAGCGGTAATACTAACCACATATTTAAATTTAAATAAATATGCAGTCCACAGCACGGACGCGGAAGGTATGGTGTTGGTTATGTTCCTTACATTATATGTATTAGTACTATAGGTGTATATATTTAAATATACTAATGTATCTCTAATATAAATTTGATATTAGTTTGTAGAACCTATAACCTAACACGTGCAAACAGTCAAATCTGAAAATCCACTCCTCATGTTTATGTCATACTAGCTGTGCCCCGCGGTGTTACCCGCAGTTTATTAGGGAAAAAACGAAGCCTATGTGTTACTTCAGGGTGTCAGCTAACTCCATACCAAAATCATTAAAATCGCTCCAGCCGTTGAGACGTGGAGAAGTAACAAACATACACACTCACAGACTCACAAACTTTCGCCTTTATAATATTAGTGTAGATGAGAGCAATGGAACATTAGTTATCACGGCATCCTTATTTGTATACTTGACTTCATAAATCACATATTAAATCTTTCCTGTTCTCCGGTTGACTGGTAGAGAATGAAAAAAATGGTTTCGGTAGCAGACGTTTCTGCTTAAAATAAAAATTTGGTAGAGAATGCCTTACAGCATTAAGTTCGACATTTGTATCTTCTTGTACAATAAAGATTAAATGACTAAATCAGTGAGAATACTTTTTATTTAACAACTTTAATCTTAGTTGAATTTAGTTTCCATCTTTTTAATTTAAATGTAGTATTAAGTACATACCTTTAATTTTCTTTTTTGTTTTAGGTAAATATAATTTTAATACTCATTATTTGTAATTTTTAAGGTACTCTGTGTCACCCTAGTTAGGCAAGAGAATCCACTACGGAAGAGCGGTGTCTCTGCTCTTAACACAAGTATCTCTGAATACTTAAAAAGTGACATCAACCCTGTAACTGTCAAAAGTTTTGTATTCTAATGAATAAATCTATTTTTAACCGACTTTAAACATGGAGGAGGTTATCAATTCGGTTAGCATGTTGTTTTTTTTTATGTGTGTTACTTCAGAACTCCGTTTTATTTATATTTTATTTATTTATTTAACAACTAAATGCCTAGAAAAATTATTAATATTTTAAACTAAGAATAAATATCAACTAAACAATAACATACATTTAAGAAAAGCGACGGATGGGCAGCAGCGTCCATCGAAACTCAAAATACAGCTACTGCGGTCGCCAACCCGCCGAGCGCAGTCTAGCCCGGCGACTACGGCAACTATCCCCCAAGTTGATACAAGTCATATTTGGGGGAGGCCTATATCTAGCAGTGGACGATTTACGTCTGAAATAATGATAGAATAGAGTAGAAATAATTTATTCAAGAGATACCTACACAGAAATAAAAGAAGACAGAAAATTACATAATTAGAAGTTATGTTCGACATATACTTAAATCGAAAGAAAAATATCCTGTGTGTAGTTTCCCCTGACTTTTAATCAAACAGAAACCAGCCAAGAAAATACTTCCGATTAGTTTAAAAGTTGGCAGCCGTTTTCAGTCCCAGATCCATATATTTTAATCCAATTCTGACTACAAAGTGCAAACACAAAAATAATCTAATGAAAGAACAGAAGAGGCAGGTTTACGCCAATCGAAAATATAAAATACTGAAGTCTGGTTTCCTAAAATAACTGACACTTATCAGAGAAAACTTTTACATGGGAAAAATTAGTTTTCATATATAAAAAAATCATGCGATTCGGAACATTAAGTTCAAAGGTACAACACAATAATATCAGTAGAATTTGACCTTCAGTCGATTTATGAAGATTAAATAAAGCTTACCAATTACACAAGTATAAACAAATCATTTTTTTTTTTCGAGATTTTAATTCGCTTTGAATTTAAGTAGTATATAAATTAAAAATTGAATCAGATGACATATACTTCAGAATAAGTGACCTCCATCCTCCATGTCATCTATTTCAATTTACCAATTACTATTAAGATGTGAAGCGTACTCGATCTAACCAAACCGCGTATGTCCTTAAACTACGTCCAACAATGAGAGGTAGGGCACAGCGATGCCCATCACGCTTGAATCTGGGGCAGCCCAACTGGGAAAGTACCTCCTCCTTACAGAAGACCACAGCCATAATAGCACTGCTACCTTAATACTAATCCGTCTGCTCGTTTGCCGCCTATGTCATAAAAAAAAAAAAGAAAAAAACAAATTATAAATAGTACAATTGTTTTTATTCGCCCGTATGTCTCGCTCTTCCTTAGGAATATAGATAGAGTAAGATATAGTAATAAAAAAAACAATCGAATAACATTACAAGTCTGCTCTTAGAGCATGCCAGTGTAACTACGTGGCCGAGGCGACCCCGTGACTGCCGGGTGTTCTCCAGAAAGTGATTTTAATCGCGATTGAGAACAATTCTGCGGTAATAACTGAATAATAAGCGTCAATAAGTAAATGGGGTCGATGTTGTCCGCTTCCGTAGGTTAGAATTACTACCCGAAATCTGTAAAACCCTACAAGTGACCCCTGGGTGCTGCTAAAAGGACAACCAAACTTACCGGTGGTAGGCTTCGGCCGTGGCTGGTTACCACCCCTCAGACTAAGTCGTGCCGCCAAACGGATTCCGTGTTCCGGCACCTAGTCTGAGGTTGCCTCTAGGTGGATGTGTCCGAGTAGTTGCGATTGCCTTGGATACCGTTGCCGTTGTCTTTGTGTGCCACACCTTAGCGTCTGATTCTGGAGCTCAGCGGGATCCGAAGCACGGTGCTCCGCTGGCCGACCGCAGTTAGTAGGGGGCCCAAGTAAAGGGAAAGCCACCCTTGAAAGGCTGCCCCGCCAACTAGCGAAAAATCCCGGGATGGCTTCACCTTGCCGGTTGGCGACCGGATGGGAGGGCCAGGTGACCATTCAGGGGGGGTTCGGGCGTCCCCGCGGTCTCCGGGTCAGCCGTCTTTGTGTGTGGCGCGCAAAGACATACGGTGGGTCATAATGGCGGAATTGCCTTGCTCCACTTGCATTCACCTGCTTATTCGCTCTACACTTCCACGCACAAATTTAATGGTATACAATAAAAGGAAAAAAGTTAAACAGCGGTTGCACTCCCTCCCACTTAAAGTGCACCTCACTAACATACGAGGTCTGCACTCAAATATCACTGCGGTCCACCACCACCTTGAGACTGCAAAACCGCAACTGCTGTTCCTCACCGAGACGCAGATCAGATCTCCGGATGACGCCTCATACCTCAACTACCCTGGGTATACTCTCGAGCACAGGTTTCTTCCTCGCGCCGGGGTTTGTGTGTATGCTCGCGATGATATCTGTATCAAACGTCTCCAAAATCTTGAAGATTCCAGCCTCTCTGTTGTGTGGATTTGGGTGGACACGGGAGTTGCACAAATTGTCTATGCATGTATTTACCGTTCGCATAGTGGAGATCAGGAGACAACAAGGCTTTTCGGTTATCTCAGTGAGGCAGTCGATGAGGCTCAGATTAGGTATCCTGCGGCGGAGTTAGTTATATTGGGGGACTTTAACGCTCACCACCAAGAATGGCTGTTCCCATACCAATTAACCGACCATGCTGGAAGAGAGGCTCACAAATTTGCTTTAACGCTAAATCTCTCCCAGTTGGTAAACTGCGCCACTAGGGTACCCGATGTCGAGTCCCATACACCAAACTGCCTTGACCTTCTGCTGACTACTGATCCAGACAAATATTCGGTGGCAGTAACAGCCCCTTTGGGTACCTCCGATCACTGTCTGGTTAAGGCTGTATCCGTATATTCCCCACCAGATCAGGGCCCTAGGGGTACGAGACGGGTGTGGCGATACAGGTCAGCAGATTGGGATGAGATGCGTCACTTTTTTGCGTCTTATCCTTGGCATGCCTCGTGCTTTTCTTCCCATGATCCTTCGAGCTGTGCTAGCGCTGTAGCTGATGTCATCCGGCAGGGTATGGAATACTATATTCCCTTCTCTGATGTCTCGACCGGTTTTGATGCTCGCCCGTGGTACAATGCTGAGTGTGACCGTGCTGAGGCACTTAAGCAGGCAGCGTACCTGGCTTGGGTTAATGCTCGCAAGCGCAAAGCACGCTCATGCTCGTAAGCTGAAGAAAGCCTACAATAAGGCTGCTAAGTCTGTAAAAAAGCAGTTTCGCAAGGCACGCTTCGCCCACATATGCCATATCGGGGCTAAACTCGCCTCTTATCCGCCTGGAAGTAAGGCTTTTTGGTCCCTGGCTAAGGCGACTGAAGCGAATTTTTGTCGACCATCACTGCCACCTTTGATGAAGCCTGATGGTTCGCTAGCGCATACTGCTGACGCGAAGGCTAATTTGTTTGCCTCGCTATTTGCTGCGAATTCACGATTAGATTCCGCAGGAAAAACACCGCCTATTCTCCCGCAAGTGGACTGCTCTATGGGCGTGGTTCATATACGCCAAAAGGAAGTGCTAAAAATCCTGCGGAATCTGGACGTGAACAAGGCTAGCGGTCCAGATGGAATTCCAGCCATTGTCCTGCGAACCTGTGCAGCCGAATTGTCTCCGGTTTTGACTCGCCTCTATCGCCTCTCACTCGCTGCTGAAGTCGTTCCCTCGGGCTGGAAGCTTGCCAATGTGCAGCCTGTACCCAAGAAGGGCAGTCGGGCAGACCCAGCCAACTATCGTCCGATCTCGGTCACCTCCATACTCTGTAAGACTATGGAGCGTGTACTGAACAAACGCCTCCTAAGATACCTAGAAGACAACGATTTACTCAGCGATCGCCAATTTGGGTTCCGTTCTGGGCGGTCGACTGGTGATCTTCTAGCCTATGTCACTCATCTTTGGAGCGAGGCTATCGAGGGTTATGGCGAAGCTCTTGCTGTGTCCCTTGATATCTCCAAGGCTTTTGACAGGGTCTGGCACGCCAGTCTAGTTGGCAAGCTTCCAGCATATGGAATTCCTTTTGGCCTGTGCAACTGGATTGCAGATTTCCTGAGAGGGCGATCGATTCGCGTGGTCGTAGATGGGTGTACTTCCGACCAACGGGATATTGATGCCGGTGTTCCGCAGGGATCTGTTTTATCTGCAACCTTATTTCTGCTGCACATCAACGATTTGCTAGTCCCGGGAATTATTGGGTACGCTGATGACAGCACGGTGGTAGATAGGTACTTGTCCAGTGCGAAGGCCAAAAGGGATGAAGTCCAGTCTTGTCGTGAGAGCATGGTGGATCGATTGAATTTGGCTCTCGAGGCAGTAACCGACTGGGGAGAAGCCAACCTAGTCAAGTTCAATGCCACTAAGACACAGGCCTGTCTGTTCTCCACTAAACGGAGTCCTTTTGAACTGACTCCAACTTTCCGGGGTGTATCCGTACCCATTTCTGATCACCTGGAACTTCTTGGCATGAGCTTATCATCCAATTTGAACTTCGGACACTATATTGAATCTTTGGCTAAAACTGCAGCCAAGAAACTTGAAATTCTTTCCAAGGTGCGGCGGTACTTTACACCTAAACAGCTTCTGCAGCTTTACCAAGCGCAGGTCCGGTCGTGTATGGAGTACTGCTGCCACCTTTGGGATGGATCCGCGAAGTACCAACTTGCTGCCTTAGATTCAATAGATAAACGTGCCAAGAAGCTCATTGACGATCCTGATCTGGTGGGGGCAAAGCTGCAAAGCCTCGAACACCGAAGGAAAGTCGCATGCCTATCGGTATTTTATAGGATACATTTCGGCGAGTGTGCGAGTGGTTTGCATGAACTCATTCCACCATCTCCATTTAAATATTATGGGACGAGGCGTGCGTTGAGATTCCATCCCTATGTTGTGGATATTCCTTTAACCAGAACAAAGCGCTTTGCTTCTACTTTTCTGATTCGCACAGCTAGGGAGTGGAATTCTCTTCCAGCTGATCTTTTCCCGGAGCAATACAACCTGGGTATCTTCAAGTCGAGAGTGAATAAGCACTTGCTAGGTAAGCATGTTCCATCGTCGGCCTCATCGTCACTTACCATCAGGTGAGATTGGGGCCAAATGCTAACCTATCATTTATTAAAAAAAAAAAAAAAAAAAATGACAAAAAAATGACTGGCTGTCATTACGAGAATAATTATGTACCTATACAATTCAGCCTATACCAGCCGGACATGAAACTTGATTGATAGCTTATTAATTAAAATCTCATTAGTTTCGACTTTACAAATTTGTAATGTGCCTTGTATAATCTTGGGGGGCAGTTGCCATAATCGCCACGCTTGGTAATACACGTCCATTCTTACAAATCAATGATACTACAAAAACTTTCCTTCTGGTATTGTTTTTATATTAAGCAGAAACGCCTGCTAGCATATCAAAGATATTTTTAATCGAAAAATTATTGGTTACTGGTTTTGCAGTAGATACCGTAGAAACCCGTACTAAGTACCTACTACTAGCTAAATTATTCGTCAAGAGTTTTACCTAACATACCAAATCATTGTGTAAGATTCTCTGAATAATTTTATTTTTATTACGTCGGTATGAGCAAAAAAAAAACAATTGTTAGAGTTCCTTCACACTCCGTTTCACTAGGCGAGAGGCAAAAACTATTAGTACGCAGATTATTGTCTACAAGGTAATTGTTTACTTAACGTTTGTCAGTGTCAAAGTGGACGGTTTGAGCGGGACTGGCCCCATACCGCGAATATCGAAGTTCGTATATTTCGAGCATCGTTCTATTTTACTCCAATTATGGCGTCATGAGAGTGACAGAGACAACCGTCCGAAATTTACGAATATCGTTTTTTGCGGTAGCGCTGCTGATTCCTGAACTTCGTGGGTAAGTTCTTTTCTCAATAAATTAATTTCTGAGTAAGTAGGTCAGACTCAGATATTGGTTTATTATGAAAATAACTTACAAATCATTAGTCGCATTACAAATCTGTCTGATTCAGAAGTAGACCCATTAAAATGTGACTAGACTAGAAGTGCCTAAATAAGAATCTGGTCCCGCCATCCAAATGAAGTCGATAATGTACTCTTATTATCCAGCTATATATGAAGCGGCGAACGAATTAGTTTTCTAAAAAGTGATTATTGTTAAATCAAAAAATAAAAAATATTTTATTACAAATTTACCTTCTTTTATGCCCTTAAATTATATCACGACGATTGTTATAACCTTTCTAAGCAGATACCCTAATGACCTATTCATGCGTTACTCACGAATCTCACGATTAATTTTATACACATGTTCTCAAAAACGTGTCTGTGTACACTATTGTCATATGGCCATCAGTACCGTCACTCACGCAAATTCAATATTAATATTTATTTTTAATCCAGTAAATATTTACGATATCGAGTAACAGTCAATATCAGTGACCAAGGATTGTTCAAGGCGTATAAAAGTATTAATGAAACGGTTGAGTGATCTACTCTTATTAAATTCAATTAAAACGAATTAAAGATAAATTACCTATATTTGTACTGTACTACAAACTACGCAATAAGAACCTAGTCAATATAACCCATCCTATATTTGATATCATAAAACTATATGTAGGTCGCTCTTTCCGTCTGCTCTTTGTACGTATTTCTGAACTCTCTTATCTATAACTTTGTTTGATTAATAACCTTTGATTTATATTTATCTTACGTGATACTTCCCGAATCATTTATTCATAACACCATAACACAAGTATAAATAAAATAAATAAATATCGAATATCAAAAGGAGATGGCGGGATGACCTGGATGGTTTCTGTCGCGGTTGGCGGGAGCATGCATTAGTCCGTGACGAGTGGCTAAAGCGAGGGGAGGCCTTTGCCCAGCAGTGGGACACAACATAGTCTACGTAAAAAAAAAAAACACAAGCAAATGTAAAACGGCTGTTTTTGTGGTAAGTTTCGGGGTATGATGGGATTAAGAATCCATTTTAGTGCTTATACAATTCCTGCTGCATCTTACACTTGAAGGCTTTATTCATCTTCTAGTGCCTCTCACTCTTATGGAGACTGCTCTTATAATTGAAATTTATACTTTAACTTTCAACCAAAACAAAATTTGGGATGAACTTCTCCCATTTGATATTTAATTTGGATGCTGTTCTTTCCAGGAAATTGTTATATTCAGTCCCTAAGGCTCCGAAGCAGAGTGGAAGTCCGTCAAGGGTAACACTCACTCGAAAGCTCTAATTCAAGGGTTCAACAACAATATCACTAAAGAGCTGCTTGGGCTCAAAAGACCCAAAGCCTGTGCAGTTACGAGAATTCTAACCGGGCATTGCAAGTTGAACAAACATGTTTCTAATGGGTAAGAAACAAGATGCAACGTGCAGGTTCTGCCAGGAATCAAAGGAAAGTGCAATGCACATCCTCTGCTCCTGCGGGCCACTAATGCATAAAAGAACTATCCACCTCAGACAGGTAGTGAAACCTTATGAGGTACACGACATTACAGCCCAAAGAATCTGGAGCTTTCTGGACTCAACGGGAATTAGTAATGAATTATAAAAAACCGGCCAAGAGCGTGTCGGGCCACGCTCAGTGTAGGGTTCCGTAGTTTTTCGTCCGTCACAGTAAGTGTTCCCACTTAAAAATGGGCTATTTAATACATTGTTGTTGACTGATTAACATTAAGTACAAAACCCTAAAAACGAGCCCACAAAGAACGGTGACGACTAAAGAAAGAGTTATAGATCCCCACTTTACATGGGAAATTCGAAAACATGTTGCCAATTTCAGTCCCAACACGAGTAGTAAGAAGGGGTTGTAACATGGATTGATAACCAGCCAGCGTCATTTGAGGTCAGTCACTCAGTTTCAACCTAATGTATGGGCATGTATGCTCCGACCCCATTAAATCAGAAAGATTCTTAAAACGTAGTGATGATATTTAGAACATCTTTCTCTTTTACTCCAAATAAGGTGTCGTAAACCATATTCGTAAATTTCGGAAGATTGTCTCTGTCACTCACTTAACGCCTTAATTGGAGTAAAAGAGAAATGCTCGACATATACGAACTTCGATGTTCGCGGTACCGGGCCTGAAGTGATGAAGTGTGTCTTGTCATTCAATAGAGATTTTGACAGCCATATCTTAAGGAATAAGGGCTGATTTATTAACAATTTGTAAGAAACTATCGACTTAACGACTTTACTGCTGGAATAATATAAAATACCTATTTTGTTCGCAAAAAAGCCTAAGACATATGCAATCCTGCGGCGCTTCCGTCTTTCTCGAGCGAAATCATAGACCATTTTACCAAAAACGCGTAAGATGTATGAAATCCTGCGGCGCTAACAGTTTTTTCGAGTTGATAAAGTTTGTATGGGGGAAGAATATTTTCGTTTTTTAGTATATTACTCGATTTTTTTTCATATTTTCTCACCGTTTAAACCTTCCCTAAGCTACTACAAATATTTCAAAACCAAAATTAGCCAAATCGGTAAAGCCGTTCTCAAGTTATAGCGTGACCAATAGGGGTTCATTTATATATATATAGATTTTTTTCAAAAACTATTGAACCTATCAAGTTCAAAATAATTTTCCTAGAAAGTTTATGTAAAGTTCTACTTTTGAGATTTTTTTCATATTTTTGAAACTTGTGGTTCAAAAGTTAGAGGGGGGGGGACGCACTTTTTTTTACTTCTGGAGCGATTATTTCCGAAAATATTTACATTATCCAAAAATGATGTTAGTAAACCCCTGTTCATTTTTAAATACCTATCCAACAGTATATCACACGTTAGGATTAAAATGAAGAAAAAAATCACTCCCCACTTTACGTATAGGGGGGGTACCCTAAGAAAACATTTTTTTCCACTTTTTATTTTTGCACTTTGTCGGCGTGATTGATATACATATTACTACCAAATTTCAGCTCTCTAGTGCTAACAGTCACTGAGATTATCCGAGGACGGACGGACGGACGGACGGACAGACATGGCGAAACTATAAGGGTTCCTAGTTGACTACGGAACCCTAAAAAGGGCTGCCACAACAGATCATGACTGGTCGATGCGCCGCAAATAATAGCGCAAAACAACAACAACGAACCCGGGTATGTCCTTAAACTACATCCAAAAATGAGAGGTAGGGCACAGCGATGACCATCACGCTTGAGTCTGGAGCAGCCCAACTGGGGAAGTACCTCCTCCTTACAGAAGACCACAGCCATAATAGCACTGCTACCTTCCAGGTAGGTAGTGTTGTGTTCCTGATAGTGAATAAGGTTCCCAGAGCTCCAACCCCCCCTTAAAGGCCGGCAACGCGCTTGTGCCCATGGGCGACGGTGATTGCTTACCACCAGGCAATCCGTCTGCTCGTTTGCCCCCTATATCATAAAAAAAAAAAAAACAATAATAATATAATAAGGCTCCGTCGCATGAGATAATTAATGGTGCAAAGGAGGCTCTTAGATCTTATCTTACGTGTTCTATTCGTGTAACGTTTTCTCTCTATCAATCGCGAATATAATAAAATGGCGCATGTTTATCGACGATGTCATTGTTTGTAGCGGTCTTCTTGTTTTGATTAGGTCATGTACATAAACACAATGACTCTAAGTTACCATGAGTCACACGGGAACAGGATTTGGACCTTGAGCGGGGACCACTGACTCATCTCCAATGCTCATGACATACGCTTATCGTTGCAAATAATTGTATTTATTAATAAGTTTTATGTTTATAAGCAAATACACTATTAAATATTAGTTACTCTAGATTAATAAATAAATATTTCGGGACAATCTGACACAAATCGATCTAGTCCTACGGTAAGCTCAGTAAGGCTTGTGTTGTAGGTACTAGACGACGATACAGGTACCTGTATAATAGATATATAGATACTTAAATACATAAAAAACACCCACGACTCAGGAACAAATATCTGTGCTCATGATGTTCATCACACAAATAAATGCCCTGACTGGGATTCGAACCCAGGACCATCGGCTTCATAGGCAGGGTTACTACCCACTAGTCCAGACTAGTCGTCATTGGGTCGTAGGTTAATGACTAATGACAGTCATTAAACCTATAATACGGTCGTTTAAAGAGTGAACAATTAACAACTGAATTCTTATTAATAATATAGTATGTTATTAAATGGAATTATTTTAATAGATAGAAATAAAACATTAGCTTATCAGTAAAATAATTTTGGGGTCCACAAGTTCAAATAAAAAAATGCTGTATTCGAAATTTATTATGTGAAAATAACTTTAGTCAGAGAAACCAAAATCCTAGTAACGGTAGAAGTAATAAGCTGTATTCCGTTTTTTAGTAGTAGTAGGTAGGTTTACTAGCGGAAAAAATACTACCGGCGTGTGCATGTTATCGGTGGCCACTCGGCGATATCCTAGTGATTCCATAGTTAGTATAATATTATAGTTAAGTATAATCGACACGCCCGCCCCGTGAACGCGGCGTCCGTCCCTGCAGCGTGCAATTCTATATGGAAACGCCTAGAAAACTCTTATACTATATCTTTGCTTGAAGTAAGCCTTTGTGAAATCGACTTAAATGTTCGTATGTTTTTTTCTCCTGGCACCTAATAAAAATATAGCTGTAAATATAACTCTTACTCACTGTTTGCAATACAACTACCTTAATATTTAAAACAATACGAGACATGTCTAACTTACTTCCTAATTTTTCCAATCTAACAGTTATTTAAGTGCAAATACTTTGAACAAAAATCGTGACCGAACAGTTGTTCAATAACCAGAAAAAAAGTTTATGGTACAGAGATCATAGTAAAAGTATTGATTACGATTTGGAGCGTTGCAAGAAAATCTTCGGTCGGTGGGTGCAGACTGCAGTCACAGAAGTAGAACCCATTTATAAAAATGTGTAGAATTACATTAAGAGTAATAACTATCAATAAGAATAAATTTATTCGTAACACAATAAAACAAACAAAAAACTACTTTCTTTTCTGTTGACACTGAAAAGGCCTCTTCTCAATGTGTCAAGGTGCCATTTGACCCCTAACGCTAGTCCCCCGCGGAGACCCTTTTCATTATAAAACTAATATTGATTTAATTTTCTACATCTGGTAAACTTAGGTACAATCTGGTATCCAGAAGTCGCGAGTCCGAGGCTCGCCAGAAAAATTGTATATTCCTTTATTTCTTAAATTAAACGTTCTATAATCTACTAGATTTATCTAGAGTTTTGAAAGATGACTCATGTACCTAATACGTATTTAAAATATAATAATACAAATAGATGCACATTCTTTTACGTTATGATGGTCTCATTTGTTAGTAAACATGTGCGTAAGAAAAATAACAATGCTGTTGTTCTGGAGAAAACAAACAGTGTTGTTTAATTGAATAGTGAATATACCAATGTTGATTTTAACGATTCATAATTATATACACGAATATGTGCACTAATAAAAAAAACTGGAGCGAAATTCCCTATCATATTTACGAAGGAGAGTGGATTTTAGGCCTTCATCCAGTGTATCCCCGCTATCTGTACCAGTCGTCCACCTTATAGGGGTCTGCCCACGCCGCGCCTTTCAGTACGTGGTTCATGTTCATGGTAGTCAGTTAGTTATTTTTTTAGACTGAAAGCCTAACAGTTTGTAGAGTTCGATTCTAGAGGCTGAGATTAGCCTAAGTTAAGTAAAGTTGTAAATATTAACTTTTATGATTAATTAGGTTCGACTGTCCATACCTGAGGCACTGTTGTGAAATGCACGTTTCCTGCAGCCCTTACTATGTATAAATCATTATTACTTAGATACCTCCTAATATTAAAAATAAGCTATAAGGTTGTGTACTAACAAATTTTGAGTCTTGTTACTTGAATGAAATAAATTAATGAATTTGAATTAAACATTTTCTAGTATTTTTTTTTTGTAACGAACTTATAAATTAATTATATTTTTACAACAGTGTTTATTTGTATGGATGTTACGAATCAATTACTACCCAAAATATTGTCATATAAAGTATCATTAACGGCATCGCTATTTAAATTTCAAATATAACTTAGATACAGTGGACTGTAGTGAACTCGTACCCAAAAACTAAACTAATTCTAAAGTACCCTAACGAGTAAATCCAATTGAATCGATTGTCAGACCCTCGGCAGACTGCCGACCCTCCGTCTGGATGGGGTGCGAATCGCGACCTTGCTAAACCCTACCCGGAAATATTTGAATATATTTGATATGCGTACGTATGTAAGTATATTTTAAAGTTTCTTTTTAAGAACATTGCCTACGCATTTGTTATTCATTTGCAAAGAATATTAAATAATAAAAGCGAAGCACGAAATTTGCGCAGAATAGAAATGTGAGCTTGTTATTATAATTAACGCAAAACAAGAGTTTGTCAGTTGAGACAGAAATGAAGTGCGAGTGTTGCTTAGGGTCCGATTGTTTTGTTTGTGAGTCGGCGGTGACGTCGCGGTGGAGTCACGCGCGCGAGCCGCGACGGCAGCCGCAGGTGGTGTTCTCGGCTCAGTCGCATCGCTCGCGCCGACCGCGCCGCTCGCGACCGCCCACCGACCATGCTGCTCGCCGCTCTACTCGCCCTCGCCGTCGCCGCGGCCGCCCAGAACGAGACGCGACCCCCGCCACCGCGGCGCGAACAGTTCCGCGTTATCTACGAATGGAACGCCATCGACTTCGACTGGGCCTCCCCGGCCGATCGGGAGGCCTACCTCAATACAAGCAGATATATTCCCCAGAACGTCCTAATATCTGGAATAAGCTTCTACGGAGAAAACCTGTATGTAACGGTGCCGAGGATGATGCTAGGTGTCCCGGCGACGCTCGCGACGATCCCGGTGGTGCAGAGCGACACCGCGCCCAAGCTGCGCCCGTTCCCTAGCTGGGCCGCCAACAAGGTCGGCGACTGCGAGGCGCTGCAGTTCGTACAGAACGTCCAGGTCGACCGCAATGGCATTCTGTGGGTTCTGGACAATGGCCGCATCAACACGCTCACCGACAAACCCGACTCGAAGTGCCCCCCGTCCATCGTGCTCATCGACCTTAAAACCGGGAAAAATGAAATGCAGCGTTTTCCATTAAATTCAGTGCAGAGCACCAGCATGTATTTGAATGACCTGGTCGTGGACAACCGTCGCGATGGTGACTATGCCTACATTACGGATAACAGTGCCGTAGACCCGGGTATTATAGTTTTCAGTCGCAATGACAAGAAATCGTGGAAAGTGCGCGATTCCCTTTCTATGACCGCCGTGGCTGAAGCGACCACTTTCCGCATCAACGGCACCACCGTGGACCTCCCGGTCAACGTGGACAGCATCGCTCTCGGACCCCAATTCCTCGCCGGGGACACGGTCGACAGAACCGTTTACTACTGTCCACTATCGAGCTTCCACATGTACGCGATCAACGCTTCAGTTTTGCGAAACGAAACTATTGGGCAAAAAGACGGCGCTCTTCGACCCTACGTGGTCGATCTCGGAGTCAAAGCTTCACAGACCGACGGAATGAAAATGGACGCAAACGGTATACTCTACTTCGGATTGGTGGGCAACTCGACTATCGCAGAGTGGAACACCAGCCTGCCCTTCCAGCACGGGCAGAGGACGATCGCCCGCGACGCCAACTACATTCAGTGGGTGGACAGATTCGCGTTTGACGACCACGGCAACGTTTACGTAGTGGTAAACAGGCTGTTCAATTTCATGAAGAACGAAGTGTCGCTGAGTGACGTGAACTACAGGATCCTGAAATCGCACACGGGGTCGAAGAGCTACGTGTTCGGGGAGGAGGTGACGCCGCCGGGGCTGCCGGGCGCGGCGCCAGCGCTGCGCGCGCTGGGCGCGGGCCTGCTGCTGGCGGCGCTGGCGCACCTGCTGGCCTAGTGGCGCGGCCCTGACCGTGTGTCGTGCGCCGCTCTGACTGATGCGTATCATTACCAAATATTAAGGTTACCTTGACCGCGCGGTCGACCCAGTGATAATGTGAATGAAAGCTGTGCATATCTTGACGAATTAATGTTATTTATAGATTTAAGTGTACACGATTCGTGACCTTTCCGCGGGTTAGCGTCGTGAAGAAGAGGCTCCCTGACGATAGGTCGGGGACGCATTGCCAAAGCTGCGCCCGCGACTCGAACAATTAACATTCCAGCTCTTTGTATTTAGTTAAGGCGCTTCGTATGCGTAATATTTATTCATTAACACGTCCATAATATATATGAATTATTACCATTAAAAATGATATGTAGCTCAATTCAAAGTCCTCGGAGTGTTTAATAAAAAATGGTATATAATACCTGATTGTGTAAAATAACAATAGATACATTTGATAGGTTATTGTAACTAAAATTGTACGAATGAGGAGTGAACGTGACTGTATGTGTTACTTTGAAATAATAAACGTGTTTATCATATTATTGTGTTTGCTGTTTTTATTGTCTCTACTACTCGTGTAAGTTATTGTGTACTTATATAGACTGGTGCTAACCATATGTCAGTGCTAGCACCTGCTATTTTTTTCCTTGAATATTATTTTTTAAAGCATCAGTTAAATGAACGAACGTCTGAGTTGATTGCAATGATCTCTGATTTGTTGTATTATTCTACTTAGACGCTTAACATACACCGTGGTACATATACTTTTTTAAACGATATACATTTATGCATGTACCCCATGTATGTTCAGGTTTAATAGAAAAGGAAGAAAAGATAACAAATATGGCGGATCACAACTGCATTTCTAAGTAACAAACATTTGACACATGACAAAATAGTATCATATAAATTAGTTTTCACTGAATATAGGTAATTATCGCATATTTAAACTAAATAAGAATACAAGTGAGATACGATGAAACCATGGCTGTATTTTAAAAATGCATAATTACGAAGCTTGGAAGGTAAAATGGGTTTGTTTACATTTTTTCGTTTTATTGACCCCGATTACATACGGTCACGTGGCCAGTGACCTTAAACTACAAACAAAATGATCTGAAATGACGTATGTGCAATACAAGTCTGAAATGACGTATGACATATATACAAGTGAACCCTAGCATTTCATTGAATTTTGCACGCACTTAACAAGCACTGCCAATGACGCATGGCATCCTCAAGTACCTGACATACATAATTTTCCTGCTTCTCAATCATACCTTTATGATTTAGAAACGTTTCTATACCGAGAGCACCCATTGTTAACAGCATAAACCACCTATTTTTACTTAGTTATTTTTGTAAACATTAAAGAGCATCAGCGCATTTAGCCGGACTTCACATCAGCGGCGCTACCGCGGAACACGATATTTGTAAATTTCGGACGATTGTCTCTGTCACTCTCATTACGCCTTAATTGGAGTAAAAGAGAAAGATGCTCGAAATATACGAACTTCTATGTTCGCGGTACCGGGCCTGGGATCGCAGCCCTAGGAATTGAAACGACTAGTGGGGCGATTTTTGAGCGTCGAGTATTCGACTCGTGATATCTTAAACTCTCTCAAACACGAAGAAATGGTATTTAAGAAGCATGAATGATATAAACAAATAATCATGGGTATCGAAGCTATGCATTTTGTGCAAAAATAATGGTAAGAAACTTTTATGTGTGATTATTTTCGTTCTCAAAGTTTTATGAATTCGAGTGCACGTCTCTCAAAAATCGGCCCCTGAGACTTCTCGTCCGATTTGATCTGTCATTCATTTATTTTAAGTTCCGACTGCGTTTTCTATAAACGATTGTCATCATGACATCGATCCAGGTGATCTAGAAATCAGTTACTGTGTAACCATAATAGTTACAGAATTTGGACTTTCTTTCGCTTTTGAGAAAATTTCCTGATTGAATGAAAATTTGTCAAGCCCGTGACATCGAGTTCTAAGAACGCCCAAGTACCTGCAAGTCTACAAAGGTTGTTATTAGTTAACCAATACCGTCGTTTCGTACTAATTGGTTGTAAACGATATTGCGTTTACTTGCTTCCTTAAATAGCCATGTATTACCAAAAAATACTGTAATAAGTGAAGTGAGGCGAGGAAACTGGGATTTCTATACAATGGTTTCGGTTGCGACATTAGACAGAGTAATATTAAAGACTATACTTTTTCACCAAATATATGTTCGTACCTAACGTCACTCCTACTGTATTATTTGCCGACCGGTCTGGCCTAGTGGGTAGTGACCTTGCCTATGAAGCCGATGGTCCTGGGTTCGATCCCCAGTCAGGGCATTTATTTGTGTGATGAGCACAGATATTTGTTCCTGAGTCATGGGTGTTTTCTATGTATTTAAGTATTTATATGTATCTATTTTATTATATATGTCGTCGTCTAGTACCTACAACTCAAGCCTTACTTAGCTTACTAGGTCGATTTGTGTAAGATTGTCCTGAAATATTTATTTATTTATCTAAACATGTTAATTAGGATACATTTATTTACAGAAATTACAATCGTATTGTGATAACTACAAGTACTTAACTAGTTACAGTATAAAATCTAAAAAAGGCCCTTAAGGCATTGTACCAAGGATGCTGGCGGCATTTCCTAGTTGTATCGCAATGCTGATACGTTGTGCGAGGAAGCCGCCAGCTCTTCGGTCACCAGTTACATGAACCAGACGCTTCGCGATTTCTGCAAAAAGTATGTGCGCGCTGGGACCCCATGGTCCTAGCCTCTCTACGCCAAACGGTACAAAATGGTACTCTCTGCCCAGGCTTTTATATTTGTTACGTTTAAGAATTTCGGCACTTTCCGCCGCTGCACCCGCTTTTATATTAGTTCGTTGGAGATGGGACGGTGACATGTTTAGGTTTAGCTATCGATGTTTTTTTTTCTATGAATAAAATCTGATTCAATATAAGCTGTCAAACCCACACATTACTTGTTGGATTAGAGTGAAATACTGTGAGCTCAGTTGTGAACGCGAGAGAATCGGTTGGAGTCACAGATTTGTTAAGCAGCGCGTAATTAATTAGTGTATACATCCGTTCCTCGAGATATATACAGGTTCTTAAAGGGCAACTAGCATGTCAATACTCTGGAGTTGCAGGCGTCTATAGGCTACGGTAAATGCTTACAATCAGGGGGTAGTTTGCTTGTTTTCCACCGTCGTTGTATATAAAATATACTTAGAGCTTAATGTGTATATATTAAAGCAATGCTTAAGTATCTTCTAATGTAACGAATATTTGACATAAACTTTTATAGACTTTGCCTTTACAAAAATCTACCTAATTAGTCCAACAGCGTGAATTAAAAATTCGAAGAATCGTGATTAAAAAATGTTACACAGGGTGTTACTTTAAATTGGAAACAATATAAGGTATATATTTGTGTTTATACCGTGTAGGCACTGACATAAAGAAATGGACTCCTTCACGCGAACAAATTATGTAGAAAAATATGGCACTAAATGACATTTCTATCACGTCCTAGTTTATGCTAATAATGCAAATTTATAATCTTCTTTTAGATAATATAATCAAATAAGAAAGAGCTCAGTGTTCTAATTATTAAGTATCAAACTTCACTATTGATAAAGTAATAACTTTTTAGTCATTGTTGACACTTGCGGTTCAAAGAATACTAACTAAATGTACCGCCCAAGTTGTTCGAGCGGTTGTTTTTTAGAGCCGTTTTATTGGGACTGGGCTGATTGTGAATCTACGTTTATTATACATCGATGCGTGTAGGAGTAAAAGAGAAAGATGCTCGAAAAGAAAGCATATTAAAGTATGTCTATTTTGTGAAGTCGAATTTGTTTATACATTATTATTTTTACTTTTATATTTTAGTATTTTCATATCTTGTAATAAACTGTTTGATATGTTTTCTTATCGGACTACGCATAATTATGTAAGTACTTTAAGATTTGATGTATCACTGTATTGAAAAAATAAGTCCCGCCGTAGTTTCTTGCCGGTATCTTCACGGGTCAGAGGTGTAGGGTTTGAACCGGTGTAGATTTTTTTTTTGACGTTCATAAGTGCATGTAATGTGCCTAAATTGAAAAATAAAGATCTTTTATCTTTTTTTTTTTTTTTGAAATATAACAATACCAGCCTAGGCGCCACTAGTCACTGCCTCATCATGTAAATTTCTCCACTATCAATTAGGCTGATAATTATCGACGATAAGTGACACTGACATGCATCGCATCGGAACTAGTTTGAGAGGAAAGCTTGATGGACATCGAACCCGGCACCGACTGGTCCGATTTTGACAAACAGTTTTTTGTCCGAACACATAGAAAGTAAAAGTATGAAAGTTATTGCATGTTAATGTAACTAAACAGAAGGTTTGGTAACACGCTGTCACCTTAGTTACCTTGTAAACTGTATAAAGTACTCTCAGAGCCTATTGATGTAGATGGTATTTATACAGTGCGTATTTTTCATATTTATTATTTTTCACGGGCGTATATTGTAGTGGCGGTTAGTATTGGACCTCGGGAACCTATTTCAATTCAGTTAGTTAAAAATTTAGGTATTTTTTTTCATACATAATATCAGCACGCAATGTATTGCATCCATAATAATTAATGTACCGATGCGTCATGTCATGTCAGTATTACTTGTCATGTCAAAATAAGTTGGACTGCGTATATTGATGCCCGGTCAGACTTTAAAAAATGGGTATTACTATTTTATGACACTATTTAACAAAATTATTAACATAATACGAGTCGTATTACTGGATACTATATGTGGACAAACGTACGCCCTTATGAAAAATACACACTGTATTATAAGTAGAGTGAGAGATTTTTGAGTCGTTCACTCGAATTAAAAAAAAAATTGAGGACGAAAATATTGTCACATAAAAGTAACTTGCCTTTTTTTACACAAAATATATAGGCTTGATTATAAATTTCTAAAATTAGTAATATAATCAAATTTCAATAAAATGTCGAGTGAGTAGTCGTCGCTCATAAATCGCCCACATAGATGATCTCACAGTCAAACTGTATAAAGCCCGTTTCATCAAGCGCGGGCGCGTGTGTGCCCGCGGCGGACCCGCAGCGGGCCCGCGGCGGGCCCGCGCCGCGATTGTTCAGCTAGTTTTAAATGAACGCCTTCACACAGCGGCGGGCGCGGGCGGGTGCGTGTGGCGCGGACCCGCGCACGCCCGCGCCCGCCGCTGTGTGAAGGCGTTCATTTAAAACTAGCTGAACAATCGCGGCGCGGGCTCGCCGCGGGCCCGCAGGTCCGCCGCGGGCCCGCGTTGACACGCGCCCGCGCTTGATGTGAAACGGGCTTTAATTGTCCTACTAGAAGGACTTTGTTGTGTAAGCTGTAACTTAGGTATAGTTAATAAATATAGTCATGTCATTTTCACTAAGATATATATTTGATTAATCTTACTAATATTATAAAATCTATAAACGCGATAGTGTTTAAATAGGTACATAGATATATGTGGCTCTTTCACGCTAAAAGTCGCTGTCGAGCTGTGCCACAAATATCTGAACATGTACTTTATCGCCTTGACAATAGAGGTGTTAATTCAGATATTTGTACTCACAGCTCCGATATATCTGACGGTGACTAAACACTAAACGGATTTCATTAAACTTGACATTTATATAGTTCATACATCAGAATAATATGATAATAGATATTGTGTAGATTTTTCACATTGAAAATAGGCTGTGGCTATTCTTTTTTTTTTATGACATAGGCGGCAAACGAGCAGACGGATTGCCTGGTGGTAAGCAATTACCGTCGCCCATGGGCACTCGCAACACCAAGGGAGTCACAAGCGCGTTGCCGACCTATAAGTGGGTTGGAGCTCTGGGAACCTTATATTCACTATCAGGAACACAACACTACATACCTGAAAGGTAGCAGTGCTATTATGGCTGTGGTCTTCTGTAAGGAGGAGGTACTTCCCCAGTTGGGCTTCTCCAGATTCAAGCGTGATGGTACTTCGCTGTGCCCTACCTCTCATTGTTGGACGTAGTTTAAGGACATACCCGGGTCCAGAAAGTCAAAGGGTCCAGGATATTCGAAGTCAAAGTACCTACAAATTTTGCATGGATGAAATTGCGACCAGCAGTTAGTATTACATATTTTAACGATTCAATGTCCATTATACTGTAATATAATACCCGCGGCGTTACCGCAAAACGGCATTCGTAACATTTGGACGCTTGTCTGTCACTCTCATGACGCCTTAATTGGAGTAAAAAAGAAAGATGCACGAAATATACGAACTTCGATGTTCGCGGCCCCGGGCCTGCCTGCTATCGTATCGCCGGCCATTTTTTACAAAAGTCGTAATACACGTAATGTGACGCAGTATTATTAGAATACCTCTAATGCCGACATTAAATATTGACGTGGCCTAAAAGATGCCTTTTATCCTTTTATTTGCATATGAACTGTTTTAATACAATATAAAATTTTAGGTAGATACTTACGTAATTACCGTGGGTTGATGAACTGTGAAGGCCTACACTATTTAGACTATTAAATTAAAAAAAATTCTGAGCGCCAGAGACAATCGTTCAAAATGGGATACTTTTTTTTATGGTAGGCATTTTTCTTCTGGCATTTTTATCCAACATGGCGGCACAGCTGTCAACCTACAAAGAACTATCAAACTTTTCATACAAGAAAATTTACTACTACAAAGACGTTCACAGATGTGATACTTCCTATCCTTACAGGTGAACAGAAGGACTATCGCGAAACTCAAAATTCGAAACTTTCGAGCATTCTTTCTCTCTTTTTCCTGTAGTCCAATTAAGGCGTAATTAGAGCGATAGAGATCACCATAGGCCGTCTAAGTCTAAACTAAAGGACCATGCCTATGTAGTTGTGTAGAAAATGCTTATCGAATTTTCGTTAAAATTCGAATATAGAACGTATGGAATGATTGACATACTATATGCGTGTACAGGCCCGTTACCGCGAGCGTCGTAGTTCGTATATTACGGGCATCTTTCTCTTTTACTCAAATTAAGGGTGTCATGAGAGTGACAGAGACAATCGTCCGGAATTTACGAATATTGGTGTTCGCGGTAGCGCCGCAGACACGTCAACTACTACATAGATAAGCCACCAATTTGTAAGAGACGTACACTGAAATTGGAAATCTTTTAGGACGAAATTAATCGCATACAAAATTTCTTACCATTATTTTTACACGAAATGTATAATTTCGATACCCACAATAATTTTTGTATTTTATGACAAACGAGCAGACGGATTGCCTGATACTAAACAATTACCGTCGCCCATGGGCACCCGCAACATCAGGCGAGTCACAAACGCGTTGCCGGCCTTTAAGATGGGAGTACGCTCTTTTCTTGAAGGTATGAGGATCGTATCGGTCCTGAAATACCCCTGGCGGCAAATCAATCATTCCACAGTTTTGATGTGCGAGGCACAAAGTTTCTAGAGAAACACACAGTAGAGGATTTCCAACTATACAGGTGGTAATTATTATTAATGTATGTCATTCATACTTCCAAAATACCATTTCTTTATTTCTCACAGAGTTTAAAAATGTCATGACTCATGACTGGATGGCTTCAACGCTCAAAAATTGCTCAATTAGTTTTTTTTTTAACCGATTATACCATTTTTAGTATTTAATAGTTTGTTAGTACCGCTAGCTGCTGGTTACGGTCATCGGACCGGACTGACCGTGAAGGTCGCTCTCAAGACCTGCATTTGTTTTTGTGTGAGCTCCCAGCCAAGCGTTCTGGGCCGGTACCGCGAACACCGAAATTCGTATATTGCGAGAATCTTTCTCTTTTACTCCAATTAAGGCGTCATGAGAGTGACAAAGACAATCGTCCGAAATTTACGAATATCGTTTTTTGCGGTAGCGCTGCTGAGGTATTGAGAGGTGTCGTAAGATGTCTGACGTAAGATACCAGGGGAACAATTTTTGGGTGTCAAGCAGTACAATCAGCAGCAAAAGTGCGGTTTAGGTGTTAAAAACGAGGTGAACACATCTCTATTGTCTAGAGAATAAGAGCGCGTGTAGGTCATTTTGAATACTTCACCCTCTCAGCCACTTTTGCTGCTGACTGTACTCGATTCGTGATATTTTAAGTCGGAAACGGAGAAAAGCGTTAAGTTTGGCGTTAAGTCCACCTAGGTAGTTACACGAGAGTTGAAGTCACGCACACAACAACATATCTCATGTAATGACATGAAGATTTTGAAATTACTCATTCTCTCATTCCATTCATTCATCAGTACTTCATATAGGTGTGTGCGTAATCCATTCGCCTCAACTCTCGTGGAGCTACCTATACCCTCAAAATTATCTTTTGTTTTTTTTATGATATACGAGGCAAACGAGCAGACGGATTGCCTGATGGTAAGCAACTACCGCCGCCCATGGACACTCGCAACACCAGAGGAGTCACAAGTACCCTATACGCTCTTTTCTTGAAGGTTTGGATGTCATATCGGTCCGGAAATACTGCACATGACAATTTATTCCAGAGTTTTGCTGTGCGAGGCAGGAAGTTTCTAGAAAAACGCACAGTTGAGGCAACCATCTAAGTGGTGATGATGAAATTTTGTGCTTTATATACCTAAGTAAATAAACAGCAATTCTATGACTGTTTCTTGAAGATGCTCTCATCATGTCAATATGTGGGTACCTACTCATTGTTTGTCTCGTAAATTACAAACATTCATTAAACGCATTCCCCAGATTAATTTAAAATGCAAGCCTAAGTAAAACATAAAGGTGAATACGATTTTTTTTTTATTCAACAAATCTTTTTGACAACCGCTCTGGCCTAGTGGGTAGTGACCCTACCTATGAAATCGATGGGCTTGGGTTCAAATCCCAGTCAGGGCATTTATTTGTTTGATGATCACAGATATTTGTTCCTGTGTCATAGGTGTTTTCTATCTATGTAAGTATTTATATGTATAGGGTGATGTGCTTATTTCAAAGGAGTGAGTTGGTACATATTCAATTTATAACGTTATGATTTTTGAATTAAGAACTAAGTGTCCATCATTGGTGCCTGTCAGCCTAAAGTGTCCAATATTGGTGCCATCACCCTATCTATTATATTATAATATATATCGTCGTCTAGTACACAAGCCTTACTGAGCTTACCGTACTAGACTAGATTGATTTGTGTAAGATTGTCCAGAAATATTTAGCTTATTATTTGTATTTTCCGTACACTGAACAATATGCATTCTATCCGGTTTACAATAGCGGCGTTGTTCAGATATTTGTGACCACCTCTACACGGGAAGCCGAGCCGGTCGGCGTACTAGACGCGGCAATGAGATCGTACCGTTGCAGTGCGATATGGATTTTAAGTTCCTTGCGATCTGTATCGCGGAGGAAAAATAGAACATTATGCCGCGGCCTGAATGCCATGCATCCATTATTTATAAGTAAGTGTTTAGTTTAATAACAAATTTCTTGAGTGATGATGCTGAGCAAGGCCAACATATCGTCGTATCTGATACAGAAACTCTAAGTCGAAACGCAGTAACTCTGTACTCATCCCATACATAGTTACGTCATTTTTCTTTTGAATGCCAGAATGAGTTACGAGGTTTTTTCAAAGTGTAGGTACAGTCAGCAGCAGAAGTAGCTAAGCATTTGAGGTGTTCAAAATGAGGTCAACACGTCTCTATTGTCAAGAGAATAAAAGCGCGTGTAGGTCATTTTGAACACTTCAAACGCTTAGCAATTTTTGCTGCTGACTGTACTAAAGTTTCATAACATACAATAAATAACAAAGTTAAAATAAAAAAGTAATATAGGCACTTGCATACTCATATCACACACATATCTAACTGTCATTAGCAGTGATCGGTTTTTTGGATTCGACATGGGGTGAACGACCTCAAACATTATGTTAGTATGGAAATGCCCCGGGAATCCGGGCTTTAGGTTGTTAGAAAAGACAAAAAAAATACATTGTGTTTATTTTATTATACATTAAAACATCTAAATAGCTGATATACAAGCGACTTACTCGCCGTTATTTTGTCCAAATTGAACAAATGAGCAGAAGTTTACACACTGACAGCTCATTTGCTGCCACCAAATCGGCATATTTTGTACCGTTTGTACAAAAGTTCGACGAGTAAGTAAAAAATCCCTTTCACACAATTTAAATTGTTTTATTTTTGATTAATTTGTTCGGTATCGCGGGAAACTGTCGTATCTATATTAACTTTTCTACATGATATCCCGCGAGGGTGAATCCAAAAAACCGATCACTGGTCATTAGGAAGTGATATAACCCGATAAATTAATAATAATGAATTTATGACAACTTAGTTTGGCCAATTAAAGTTACTGTCTGTTTGTGTCACGAATGCCAATTATGTATGCACATCCTAAACCGTGGAATACTTGAAGTGGTTGAGATGATATCACCATGACGCAAACTCAAAACGTGTTCCAAGTGCAAATTGCTAAGAAACATTGATTATCCAATCAACACCTGATTAACAGTATGGAGACGCCATTTTAATAATCTCAAGGTGTAAATGTAAATACTTAGTTTAACACAGTGCCTAAAAATACCTACATCGTTTTTAGTACAAATGGCTTCCACAAAATAACCCAATTTCTACTGACAGATATTACCTTACCGCCTTCCTCGGCTTAAGATATTATCCAATAAGAAAATTAACGCTATTAGAAAAACGCGAGTCATGTTCAAAAAACTTTGAGAACGAAAATAATCACACAAGAGTTTCTTACCATTATTTTTGCACAAAATGTATAGTTTCTATACCCACGATAACTTATCTATTATACTTTTTTATTTATCGTACACATTAAGTATGTACCTTTTATCTTATAATTATTAATTAGTGGGCGTATGGTCATTTCTACTGTCGAGGTTTTTAACCCAAAGGAGGCGACGTTTGTAATAAAAAAATATCAATCAGATATAAAATACATACACATCTACATAAAATAGTTACGCAGTTATGACATTATGAATGTGTACCATAATTTAATAACAATTTAATCTTAATTAAAATCGTTTTGTCGGCAATATTAGTTCATATTCTGGTAAGTAAGTTTTAACGCAAAGAGTACTCGTACCTAATACAAGAGGCACCCTTGATTGATACTTACGAGTCTAGCCAAAATGTAGTTACAATTTGTTAAACTGATAACCTTCACAATCTATACAGAAAAGGCGCGAACTTAATTCTCTGTATGTATGTTGTATACAGAATCCACCATTAACAAAAGATACACCAAACATTACTATAATTTAGGTATATTGAGTCAAACCTGGAAAATTACACAGTAAGTGTGCTAACTTATCTAACTGTCCCGCAATCACTTTTCCTCGGGCTCATGAAGAAAATTTAAGGCCATATTGGCATCTTCTTGCCTATACAAAAGAATTACCCGCTGTTAGATACATAATAAATGACACCCGTAACCCAGGAACAACCTTAAACATAAATAAATGGCATTTATTTCTGTAAATACCGCTATCCTTAAATAAATACCCGGGTCACCCGGGACTACCCGCTTCCAAGATACTGTCACTACGGATTAGGCTAGGAGGTCCTGCCCTTTATGTTTAATCATACAATTGTTATGATTTAGGTACATTCATTAGATTTCCGATGTAACAAAAAAAAGGTCCATAGAAAACAATTTCACGGTTATTGTCACCAGCGAAGGTTACGCGACGATCCACACAAAAACTCACAGTGCCACCCAACACCATTGTTTCACTCCAATGGCGCGCTATTATGAGAACTAGTTGACGTTTTTGCAGCAACAAATAATTATCATCGATCGCCTTGTTATTGAAGTAAAAATTGCCGTCGTACGAACACAGAGCAGTGCATGATGCTAGAAGCGGAGCGGTTAGCGGAGCGAGCAGGGTCGGCTCGACTTCTAATGGCCGCGGCCCGGCCACGACATCGCGCGAATTGCGTTGCGGCAAGCGTGTTATCTGTTCATTGCATGTAATCCCCACTAACCGCAGTGCATTGCGCGTGAACAGATAAAACGCTTGCCGCGCCGCAAGTCGCGCATTGTCGTCGCCGGGCCGTAAGGAATTTGAGTAGCGTGCACTGCGGCCACTCCCGTATGTTAGCATGTGTTTAATATGTATGCCACACGCTCCGCCCGGGGGGCCGATTTTTGAGCGTCGAGCACACGAATCATGTCATTTTAAACTCTGTCAGGAACAAAGAAAATGGTATTTAGAAACATGAATGTTACAAATTAATAACCTTGGGTGTTGAAACTATACATTTTGTGCAAAAATAATCGCGAGGAACTTTGTGAGCGATTATTTTCGGCTTAAAGTTTTTTTTAATCGAGTATACGCCTCTCAAAAATCGACCCGCAGATCTTACACTAAGAGTAACAACAGCTAATGTACTGTGGCCTATGTTTAGGTGCATATAGAGCCCTTAATGTCGAAGACATACAAACTTACTTCTGTTCAGGAAACGTGAGGGCAATGCGGGGCCGGGGCATTGGTGATGACCCTCGTGTGTATCTCGAGATGACTGACATTCTTGCAAACGATATTTTCTCACACTACATGTCTATAGGTACGGGTACGCGTAAAGTAAGCGCGCTGTATATATGTAATATAGCTTACTTTACCTTTAGAAAATGGTGTTTATAGTTGTATACGAGTACGTATATAATATCCCTCCTCATATGAGCCGGTTTTTGAGCATCGAATACTCGAATCGTGATATTTTAAAGTCTTTCAGAAACTAAGACATGATATTTTTTAAACATAAATGATAAAAAAAATTGTGGGTATCGAAACTATACATTTTGTTCAAAAATAATAGTGAGAAACTTTTGTGTGCTATTATTATCGTAAAGTTTTTGGATTCAAGAGCATGACTCAAAAATCGGCCCCCAGAACAATCATATGAATGTTGTATATGTTTTGTCTAACTCCTAAATCACGAAATTGTTCGGTTGAACAGTATAGCTTTATAGCTAAGTCTGCCGTTTGTACTCTTTTTTTTTCTATGCGATCAAGGTTAAATAAATAAACTTCTACAAAGATCATTAACAATATAATACAGTCAGCAGCAAAAGTGGCTAAGCGTTTGAAGTGTTCAAAATGACCTACACGCGCTAATATTCTCTTGACAATAAAGATGTGTTGACCTCATTTTGAACACCTCAAACGCTTAGCCACTTCTGCTGCTGACTGTATAAAAAAATATTGAATTATACTAGTCTTTGTATACCTAACTAGGAATCATAGTTCGGCACGAAGGTCGCGACCTACACAAATGCCATCAGCATTTGCAGGCTGCATTCTTGCCAAGTCGCCTCTCTGCTCTTGAATTCCATATCCTAGTATTGGCTAGACAGGGCCGTCCATATATCTACGTCTATATATATATTTTGACGACCGGTCTGGCCTAGTGAGTAGTGAACCTACCTATAAAGCCGATGGTCCTGCGTTCAATAAGGCATTTATTTGCGTGATGAGCGCATTTGTTCCCGAGTCATAGGTGTTTTCTATGTATTTAAGTAGTTATATGTATATATCTATTATATATATCGTCGTCGTCTAGTCCCTACAACACAAGCCTTACTGGGCTTACTGTAGGACTAGGTCGACTTGTATAAGTTTGTACCGAAATATTTATTTATATAAATGGGACGTCAATCGGACGAGGTTTCTAGTAGGTACGGGTAGCTTGAGAGACTGATTAAGATAAAACATGAAGAGCTGTAGAAAACCTTCATTTTTATTTAAGGAAAATAATATTACATTCAAGATAGCAATAAAAATTCGCCAAACTGTAACGTTTGATGGCGAGATACGCTCTTGTTATGCTCCGAAATTAACTTATATACTTAAATATGACTGATGTTTACTTGAATCATGCCACACACTACCAGCAGTTAAACTTATAGCGTTCTTCGTTAAAAATGTGATCTTAAATGCTGCGTATGTGTTCAAGTACTCGTAAGTGCGAAGTTAATAAATACATTTCAAAGCGTAATCGTCAAATGTAAACGGAATTTAGTTTTAGTTACTTACCTGCCTATAGTAATATCAAATTAATGAAACGCGTGCCTAAATGTCGTAGTTGACAAATAATAGATCGTATAACGATACGACAGTGAGTTAATGAGGAACCAAGAGAAAAAAATACCGTGTCATTTTCACGTAAGGTGTCAAAATCTCGTCACGATATCAGCGTTCAAAAAACTACTAAGCTATGACGTGGTAGCGCACTCAAGCTTGGCATATACCATCGCGTGACCGTCCACTCCATATTTAAAAACTGAATAATTCACTACGTTACACTTTTACTAGAGGCTTATTTTTAGAGCATGACTATGTTCCATTAAGTTAAGACCCTTTTCGTGCAGGCGCAACACTCGGCGCCTATAGGAAAGTATGACAGTAGACAGTATCTAACTATAATGCAACTTCAGCTATTATTGCTATTATTGCGGCAGAATGGAACTCAATTACGTAATTAGTTATTGTTAAAAAAGTTGTTATTTCATATAACGATGTAATAATTATCTAATTATGAATTCTGTCGAACATGCTTTCCTTTTCCGCCGTATATATCTTTCAGTATTAAAATATACTGCGACTCTACCGCGAAAAATTACATTCGTAAATTTTGGACAATTATCTCTGTCACTCTCATGACGCCTTAATTGGAGTACCTAAAAGAAAAAGATGCTCGAAATATACGAACTTCGAAGTTCGCGGTACCAGGTCTATCGTTATGCGTACCTATTTCACGTATTAATGTATAAAATCATTGTTAGTTGTGGAACAATTAGACATATAATTATGTACATTTTTATAAAGCTAACTCGCCATCGATATACACGAGGATTTTCATTTTAATAAATATTCTTATTGATTAGTGGCGATAATAAGTTTAGTTTTGCCTAGATATCAAATTTTTAAGCTGTAGATTTTATGTAGATAATTGTTAGCCTAGTTATAAAGTCTAAAATCAGCCATAAAAATTTAATACTTAATAATCGTCACAAAAGTAACATACTTAACTTTTCTACAAGTCACTCTAATTGGGGACATTATTTTCTCAAAACTCCCGATACATTTATTGAACTGGAGCGTCACTTTAGGTAAAATTAAAAACAAAACATATAAAAATGTATGTCAAAAATCACAAAACTTCATCAAAATCGGACTAAGTACTCTGTAAAAACATAGGTACATAAAATATAATAAACCTATCACCTTCTTCGTTTTTTCGTGGGTTAAAAAGAGTGGTGTTATTTGTCCTCAAATTAAACTTCCTTTTGTTTTTTGCATAATCTTTCTTTAGCCACAAAACTACACGTAAAATGAAATGTCCTTTGCGCCACATTAAAGAACGGAATAATTTAACAACTAAGTTGCATTTTTGACGTCAATTACACGGTTTCAACAAAAATGCGATTCATTGTATAAAATAAAATATAGTTCTAAACTAAACCGCCTCCTGACACGCTCGGCAGCCTTTATGCCCAAGGCTCGGGTGAAAAATCAATGCTGTCGTCTGCAGCGGACCAAATAAAACGAATAATATGTATAAGTACTTATAAGGTCTGTTCATCCCTAGGTACTTTGTCTAAACTCTTAAAGAAATTACGTAGGTAGTAATAAATACAGAAATCGGGATTTCTTGCTTTGATTATTGAAGATTCATCATCATTTCGCCCGTAAATCGTCCACTGCTAGACGCTGGTAGTAAACCTGCCTATGAAGCTGATGGCCCTGGGTTTCAAATCCCAGTAAGGGCATTTGTTTGTGTAATGAGCGCAGGTATTTGTTTCTGACTCACGGGTGTTCTTTATGCATGCAGTACCTATTTGTCTATTATATATATCGTTGTGGGTACTCACCACAACACGAGCTTTCTCGAGCTTACCGTGGGGTATACCACCACTTAGTTACAAACGGATAAACTCACGTGTAATTATATCGCACTACCTGTTTCGGGTAAGCTGTGCTTTATTTTACACCGTTTTGTTAGGTACGGAATCTTACAGAACGATGCGTTTCAACAGATGCAATGAAGTGCAACAACAGAGAGTCGTCAGCCGCATGTAAACCAAAAAATAATAAAATCGGCACGCTTTTCTTACAATTATCCACTTTAGAAATGTGATGTCGGTCTGTTGTCAGAGATTCATGACAATTCATGTTTCACGCTAGTTGCATTAAACGAAGACTGTTCGAAAACATGACATATTTATTTGACGACAGGTCTGGCCTAGTGGATAGTCACCCTGACTATGAAGCCGACGGTCCTGGGTTCAAATCCCAGTAAGGGCATTTATTTGTGAGTCGAGCATATGTATTAGTTCCTGTGTCATGGGTGTTTTCTATGTATTTAAGTATTATATATATCATTGGCTGACGAGTACACCCAACTTGGGCAAGCACCGTGGGTCTCAGTCAATATTGTGTAAGGATGTCCTGTAATAGGAGCTTTAACTTTAGGCATCGTTTCTACACAAAAAACGTAGCAACATTTGTTCTACGACTTTGGAAAATAACTTATAGTTTAATAAATATTAATAAAAAAAGATTTTCCAAGTAAGCAATGTATTGCAAAAACTATGAAGTTTGTAGGCTGACAGTAAACGTCAACTAGACTATTGGATGCTGTTCATTGAAAATACTATTTACTTTGTTCAAAAAAATCACAAGTAAAATATAACCCAATTATTTAAAGTTGTAGAACAAATGTTGTTACGTTTGTGGTGTAGAAGCGATCCCTAAATTTTTTGCTCCTATTACAGGCCGCACCCGGTATATTATTTACAATGCTTACACTCAGAGCTTTGTACTACACAAACTAGTGAACTGTGATCTCTGATCAAGCATAGTTAGTATGGATATAGAGACTGAATTATCATATAGGTACTACACAAAGTAAATAAAAAGCACTGTTCAGGAGACCCACAACCACATCGGTCATTTGTATTGTCAATTTGCCTCTTTATCGCTCGTATAGGCAAGAGTGATAGAGACGGATTTATTTTCCAAATTATGATTTTCGGGTAGACATTCAGGCAGTTTTGAAGCACTGCGGAATCGAAGTGCGAAAATTTCGGACATCTTTCTCTTTTCTAATTAAGGCGTAATCAGTGACAATCGATCGTTTGTGATGTTCGATGTTCGTGGTAGGCCCTCAGTTGCTACTCATACACACAGCAACACTCTTAACTATACATCAGTGGACTTTATGCCCTATATAATAAGGTCTACCAATGTATAGCTAGGAGTGTTGTTGACTGTACGACTGACAACGATCTGACGCCATTTGTCCGACATTGTATTAAAATAGAAAACCACCTCAAACTATTCCGTAATAGACAATGAATCTAAAACGTTAAGCAGGTAAGTACCGTGAAACCAGCCAATTAATATACTACCTGCTATTAACTTCGCTTCTTACTATTTACAGAGTTGCATTTGTTTTCTCTAAAAAACCTTATTCTACTCAAAATTAAATCCTCGAAGAAAAATGTCCCATAGTTGTTTTCCATCGTGTTAAGATAGTAACACAAAGAAAACGACTTTATGAAATTATCTGGGACTATTGGAATGGATAGAGCTCTTTAAATCGATTTTTTTTGAGAAAAACAGTTTTGGTAAAAGGGCTATTTTATAGAAAAGGCTCCGTTATAAATAAATATTTAAATGCTTTTCAATGCAATCAGTGTCAAACTATTTACATATATTTAACTAGCTTTCCTCGCGACTTCATCGGCCAGCCATACCCGTCTTGAAAGTATTTTTTTTTTATGACATAGGCGGCAAACGAGCAGACGGATTGCCTGGTGGTAAGCAATTACCGTCGCCCATGGGCACCCGCAACACCAAGGGAGTCACAAGCGCGTTGCCGGCCTTTAAGGGGGGTCGGAGCTCTGGGAACCTTACTCACCATCAGGAACACAACACTACATACCTGAAAGGTAGCAGTGCTATTATGGCTGTGGTCTTCTGTAAGGAGGAGGTACTTCCCCAGTTGGGCTGCCCCAGACACAAGCGTGATGGTACTTCGCTGTGCCCTACCTCTCATTGTTGGACGTAGTTTAAGGACATACCCGGGTCCAGTATGGTTGCGGGATAAAAATTATCCACTGTCCTTTCCCAATCCCAATTGGTTCAGGAGTTACTTTCGCTATAATATTAGTATGGATGGAGACTTTTCCAGATAATGTCTTAATATTGAAACAGAGCCTTCGGCTAATTATGTATAGCTTGTTATTTGACGTTGACCTAGTGTAACCTACATAAGAAGTAATAAACAAACAGTGGTCAATGCAATGATGACAGGGCTACAAGGTAAGCAGGTGCGAGAGGACACTCCGCCTTGTACGATCTACAAGCACATTAGTCAACAATATCATATGGAGACTACTTCATTTTCACACGCTCCTAACTTGCACCACTAAGCCATTCTAAAAACAACCGTCCGCTATGCCTTTAAAGTTTATTTTCCAAGTAAACGCCTGAGAGTGAATCGAACGTGTTAGAGC
Organism: Grapholita molesta; assembly: GCA_022674325.2. Lineage (NCBI taxonomy): Eukaryota > Metazoa > Arthropoda > Insecta > Lepidoptera > Tortricidae > Grapholita > Grapholita molesta. The sequence continues at coordinate 4,596,133 of CP053127.2, forward strand.
TTGTTTGGTTTCTATATGTGAGGTAGGTTTGATTATATAATCGCTATGCAACCTCGCGCCTAAAACGTCGCGCCTATGAATTTTAGTTTGTTTGCTATATGAGGTTGCTAATATAATCAAGAAGACCAGTATAGAATAGTATTTTTTTTTTCACAATAAGATGCAGCAGCAGCGTAGCAGAAGTATCTACTGTTTTTTAATTGCTACACAAAAGGGACAGATATCTGCGTGTTTATCAATTAAAAAGTATTATAAACTTATATTCTTATAAATGCGAACTGTAGAAAAACTCTCATTTGTAAAAAAATGCACAGGATGGCAGACATTATTGGGACGTTGTTTCATGCGTTACTATTGATGCTGACTGTACAGTCGATGGGAGTCTCTGGCTGCAGTATGATGAAGATCACTCGCGGTGGTAGTCTATGAAGGAGGCCTATGTACAGCAGTGAATGCCCGTGGCTGATAGATAGATAGGAGGATCAGTTTAAATGAAGGGTTCCGATTTTTTCCAAGTCCATTTATTGGTTCCTTGGTTGCATAAATAAAAAAATCAAAATCAATAGTTTATTTGTCCAAGACAGGTATAAATAGTACAAAGGTACAAGTCTAAAAGTACCTATACTAAGGGTGGACTACAGTGTGCCTAAATGCCTAGATTTAGGCACACTGTAGCCAACCTTCATTCTAGCTCCATTAAGATTTTCACTTTGAACTGAATTGAATATGCAAAAGGGTACATCAACCCAATAGATGATACCATGCTGAACCTATAGGCCTACCGCGAACATCGAAGTTCGAAAACTTCAAGCATCTTTCGCTTTTTCTCTAATTAAGGTTTCACGAGTGACAAAAATAAATCGTTCGAAATTTACGAATAGCTATTTTAGTGGTATCGCTTTGTTACAAATATTCCTAATGACTTCAGTTTAACGATGATAAACACTACTAGACTGATAAGACTCGCTTAACTTAAAGTAATAGGGCACCTAACGAGTACACATACACATAGAATATAGAAAACAACATATACTATTCTTATAATATTCTTTATTACAAATGCCAAATATCAGAAAACATCGTTTGTCGTGCATTGGAATACCGGTTTTTAAAGTTCCAAACCGGTTAACTTGACAAGAACTTTATGAAAATTATCCCCTAAAAACCCGTTTCGCGAGTGACACAAAACGCTAGTGCGCTCACGCTCTTAATCATAATCTGTCAAAGTGTAGCTTTATTCCATATACCTACCACAAAAAAGTAGCAAGAACTATTTTATATTCCATAAACGCAAAATAGTAACCTAGTTCCCAATTACCAATTTAACATACCAGTTTTATTTTATTGTGTGGTTATTTTACTCTCTACAAAACTCTTATAAAAACATTGTGTTTCGACACTTTCTACTACACAAATAACACAACACAATAGTATTACTTCAGCAGACATAATAAACTTTTGATAGAATGTAGTAACTAGTAACAAACGGTTTGGTAAAATACCGATTTAGTATTACATCACAAATCAATTTTGACATGACGAGTTGGGTTCGCAATACGTGTGTGGTTTAGTAACATTTTGCATCAAACTAAGTAAAATGCCATATAATAATCACTTCTTTATGTTATTGCACACTTTTATATCTCTACATCATGTTTTTGACGACGATTTGTGAGGACAATTTCTCTGTATACAAATATTTTAGCATAAGGAACTTGTCAACTGTCTGTGAACGAATAATGAAGGGATTATAATGTAGTGTTGTAACTGTGATAACGATTCAAAATGAACGCTTGGCTTAAAGGTCATGTAACCAGGCCATAAAATGAAAAAATATACGGAGACGTTACGCTAGCAAGTACGTTTTTGGCAACTGAATTATGTAGGGTTGTGTTTAAACTTTCCTAAGTCGTTCTAGAATTGTTTTAATCCCAACGGCTTCTTTAAGTTTACTTAGTCGCTAAGTATATTATATATACCTATCGTTGGTTGAGTATCCACAACACAAGCCTTCTAGAGCTTACCTTGGAGTTCAGTCAATTTGTGTAAGGATGGCATGTAATAGTACATTGTGCAACGAGGATGGTAAGTAAGGTATAGTAAACGCGGGTCTATTAGAAGCCCGACGACGAAGTCGGAGGGCTTTTAATGACTCAAGTTTGTTATACACTTACCACCCTTGGTACATACAATGTTTTTCATCACATTTGCGAGGAAATAAAATAAATTCGTTGGTAAAATATTAGTTACTTATAATGTAGTGTAGTTTTACCTATCAGACCGCATCCACTATAAAAGATTGTCAACAATGTCAACGTTGTTCAATGTCTTCCACAGATAATGTTAACAACTGCGTTTTGTTTTCGAAGTTGATAGATCATCCTGCCAAATAGAAAACAATTATTGATAAATTATCAAAATCAAATAGAAAACAACTATTTTTAATAAATACTAAACATTAAATTGCAGTCAAATTTAATATAAAGATATGTTTTATACATATTAAAAGTTGGTTGTAGCAAACTTTTGAAGATATGAAATACACCTTGGCTGTTTAGAAACATCCTCAGTCCAAGTGAAGTATAGGTTCTGTATATTTTAAAAACTAAACTTAACAGCCCGTGTGAGCTAAATCGGCTATAACTGCTCTGTACTCTCGCAAGTAACAACGCCATTGACGAGCAAGTGTGATGAAATATTTATTTGTTATTTATTACACAAAATTCGAATGAAGCCGTTATGTTTAAATATGTTGCCGTATAAAATGAAATATGGAGATAATTGTCTACTAAAGTTATCGTAGGCTCTTAAAACTTGATAGCTCTGTTACACTTTTAAAGATTGGTGGAAACTATATTGAGCATAGGATAAACTACTAGCAATTAAAATCGATTTTAGATATTTAGAATAGATATTACAATTTCGTTAAGCTTTCGTTTTAGTGTCTGAAGCATCATCTACAATCTTTTCTGTTTTTCCCTGTTAACTGGTAGAGTATGCCTTATGGCATAAAGTTTACCTTTTGTCCAATAGGTTTTCTTTTGTGCAATAAAGACTAAAAAAATAAATAAATTCATGTCATTTAAATTGAAATGAAGTGAAAATCTTTTCATTTATTTAGCTTCGTCTAGTCTTGTAGAGTTGTGAGATAATATGTCTGATGCTTTTTCTTGAAGTACAGTGTTTACTTTTACTTCTGACATTCGGTTTTGAAAACAACGATAATGAGAACGCCTTACGGCGTACCTATATGGAAAATTCACTGTAATTATCGTACTCACTCAATAATTTCCAAATTAAAACTCGTTTTAAATTTATTTATGCATGAAGTTGGGACAAGGCTATACCTGTATATCTAATCTACCCTATTTAATTGCCCTCACTTTCATATCAACTTTAACTTACATATTCACATACCTAACCTTGCAAAAAACAAGAAACTGACTCATCAACGCCTCGAATTAGTCACATTCTTTATTGTAACAGTTGTTAATATTTTTCCGGACTTCATGGACTTCGAAATGTATTGTGCTTCCCCGCCGTTACCGCTAACACCGGGCTAGCGGGGGACGAGGGAGCTCTAGACAATTAATTATTTGTAGACAAAACACCTTGCCAGTTCCTATAGACTAGTTATTATTTATGAGAAGTGCTGTATTACGAATCTGGTTTTTCATGGATATTTACATACTACTGAGCAGGGGGCCGATTTTTGAGCGTCCAATATTCGACTCGTGGATTTTAAATTCTGTCAGAAACGAAGAAATGGTATTTTAGAAACATGAATGATAGAAATTAATTATCGTAGGTATCGAAATCGAACCTATAAATTTTGTGAAAAAATAATGGTGGGAAACTTTGTGTGCGATTATTTTCGTCCTTTGGGATTCGAGTACACAATTCTAAAATTATTGAAATGAAATGATTCTAAAAAATCCTTTAGTTCTGAGAGGAATGGTACCCATTTGGGGGGAAAAATAATCAAATTTGGATGTAAAAGTATGCTATGGCTTAGGAATTTATTTACCTACGAAAAACGGGTCTATTTTTGCATATAGCTGCGTCCCTACTTGCTGCAAGAAAACTTGCAAGTGTAAACTTCGCTATATGATAAGGTAGGTGGTAGAAGAGTCGTGGCTACATAATTTTGTCATATTAAATGTATCCATATTTTTAGACGTGACCGAACCAATGCACACATAAATTCCATTGATTTAGACTAAGGAGCGCAAACCAAAAGTGATGCAGCTATGAACCCAAATTTGACGACGTTGTATACCGTATAAGTACTGCGATTATCGTAGATTCGTTGGGAAGTAATTAATAAGTATTAATTAATACATTTTAAGTCACTTTACATTCGTTAATAACATTTTTTATAATCATTTATCAGCATTTCTGTCACGTAAGTATGTTTAAAATATTGACTGCCTGACAACACCCTACTTCTATTAAATTTTAGGTTGGATATCTATGTGATCCAATCGAGTTTACTAAGGTTTGTAGCGTGTAGTAAAACTATATCGACTCTTTAACTGCTGTACCTACCCTTACCATGTATTGCGACATTAACGTGTTCGATAACGAGTATCGAGTTTACTAACGTGCATCTGGTTCGCATTAAAATAGTACAAGCGACATGCACAGATAATAAAATCGATACTCGTTATCGAAAACGTCAATGTCCCAACTCATGGTAAGGGTACTGAATAGTAGTAGGTACCTGGTAAACAAAATTGAAAATACAAGCTGCGAAGACGATACATAAACAAAGTAATAGTACCTAAAGCAATTTTACTATTGTGAAAAAACTATTTTGATTTGTTTCACATTATATAATAAATATAAGCACTATATGAAAGACCTTGGTTTTTATTATTCAAACAATCAATATATTGAACGTTTAACACGTTTCACGGTCGCGGTAGGGGTGTTAAGTGAACTGACATCAAGTGACCAGCGATATTATTAGTAAATAGTAACAAATTCGAAAAACGTCTCGCATACCGAGAGTAGTATTGAAAAACATAGCTTGTGTCATCGTGCTAGTGGTATTTACAGGCTTTGCTTTGTTCAGTTCCGATTTAAATTAAAACAAGTTGTACCTATTTAACAACTTATCAGGCATACATAAACGTATGTCGAACCTAATTTAGTTAAATTATGTTTCGCATGAAACATTCGACTTATAAAACGTGAGTTACCCGCTTCTATACAATTAAGGTAGATAGCCTGATAAAGCACATGGCTTCAGCTGTATAAGACGGTGCCATACAAATATGCTTACAGGTGAGGTTATCTTATATTATCTTTGGGATATGGGGACCCTTTCGGATACACTTCGACCCATTGGGATCTTTAGTGTAGTTGTCCCCCCTCACACGGGAGGTTAGTATTTTTATTCACATTATCGTATTTAACCATGTGCCCAAATAATTTTAAGATGTAACTAACCCAGACGGACTTTAGGTCTTTTTGTATTCTAGCTATCTAGTTAACTTTTGAATAACGAAAATATCAAGATATTCGCAAGTACAGTACGACATCAGAACACCAAATAAATGAATGGAGTTGTCATTTATTTGGTATTTTGATGTCGTGGTCCTGATGAAACGTAACATGGACGGATAATTGGATATGCACGGCAAAACATAAAACGCAACCATTGCAAATTTTAAACATATCATCTTTGGACCCGGGTATGTCCTTAAACTACGTCCAACAAGGAGAGGTAGGGCACAGCGATGACCATCACGCTTGAATCTGGGGCAGCCCAACTGGGGCAGTACCTCCTCCTTACAGAAAACCACAGCAATAATATCACTGCTACCTTTCAGGTATGTAGTGTTGTGTTCCTGGTGGTGAGTAAGGTTCCCAGTGCTCCAACCCCCCTTAAAGGCCGGCAACGCGCTTGTGACTCCCCTGGTGTTACGGTTGCCCATGGGCGACGGTAATTGCTTACCACCGGGTAATCCGTCTGCTCGTTTGCCGCCTCTGTCATAAAAAAAATATATATCAATAATAATAACCTATAATACAGTTAAGGATAAAAGATTTACGATATAATTATTCGTAGTACTGGCTCATATGGGTCACCGCGCAAGTATTCAGAATTCAATTGAGTCAATAAAATGACGTATAATTTCCTTTAGCTAAGCATTATCCTCGCAACCACTCTAGTAATTTTCCATAAATCAATACACAATACATAGAAAATATCTATCTATCTTCTTTATAATGGATGGAAAGGACGGCAGCAAAACATTGACTTCTTAACACTATTTACTATGCACTAAACCTTAGTCAGTCATAAATGGGCCATTGGTATGAAAAGTTAAACATAAATCTAATTGTTATGTGAGGAGTTAACGTTAAAGATATATTGTATTGTAAATAGATAGATATTACCTACTACTAGCAGTCTGCAGATTCATATATTTTATTTAAAACAACTCAAAACTCGTCCACAAAAAAGCAACCAAAAAATTCTACCCGTGCTCGTTCGATTTAAAAAAAAGAAATAGAAGTGTCCCGATATTTATATATTTATGTTTTGTTACTTACTTTCATTTCACTTCCACTATCAAAAATCTAAAAAAATGTACATTATTCTATTCTAAACAAAATCAGTTCGTGAGTCGGATAAATAGCTATATAAGCTACATTTAATAAAATGACACTTTTTCATAAAAAATCTTGTAATTACTTTAGACCCTCGCGTTGGCCCGGCATTTTGACAAGCTTGGGACACATTTTTTCTCCTATTTATCAGGCTCGAAAAAACATACGATTCTGAGTAAAAACCACACAAAAAATCAATATATATATAAAAACTTAAGTACCTAATACAACTTTTAATAAAATGGCCCATCTACTCGACAGTCTCGACACTCAAATTGGGTCAAATTTTGAGTAGGTAGTTACCTGATTGTATTCAGAATATCTATATGTATGTACACACAGCAGCACTCTTAGCTGTACATCGGTGGATCTTATGCCTTATATAAAAAGGTCCACTAATGTACAGCTAAAAGTTGCTGTTAGTACATATATTATGGCCTGGCTACTCTGAATCTCGTGCTTCCAAACGGTGAATGTTAAATATTCATAGACAGAGCGGCGCGGCTGCGCTCCTATTTAATCTCAATAGGTCAATATTAAAATAGCACGCTTGTATTAGTATGGTAATAGGATATTATCCTTTTATTAGCTTATAAGAGTGTCCCACTTCTGGGCAAAGGCGGCCCCTCTTTCTCGACATTTTGGTCCCACTCCTATCCAATGCACGCTCACCATTCTTTGAAAGATGTATGAATGTCGTCCCGCCAACTTCGTTTTGATCTTCCTCTACCCCGAGAACCGTCCTGGAACCATTCCGTTGCTAGTTTTGTCCAACGCTCTGGGGGTCGATTTTTGAGAGTCGTGCACTCAAATTCAATAAACTTTGAGAACGAAAAAATCACACACAAAAAATTCTTACCATTATTTTTGCACAAAAGTTTCAATATTATACATTTTGTGCAAAAATGGTTATAGTTATTATAGTTTAAATACCTTTTCTTCGTATTTCAGAGAGTTACACGGGGATAACTGCTATAGCCGTAGTTGCCAATCAAATTGAAACTTTATGTTAAAGCCCATGCATTCAGCAGAAATGGATCGGAGTTAACTTTAACACAAAATCAATGATACTGAGAAAAAGTGCTCTTTGCTTTAAGATATTTTTATGTACCGCCATGTGGTGCCGGCTGACTAGAATAGCACCACTTCATCTCCTCCCGCTGGTGTCGTTCTTACTAATGGCAACAATGTAAAAAAACTGACGGATGAGAAGTAGCGTCGCCAACCCGCCTGCCAAGTGTGGCAACTATGGCATTTTTCCCCCAATATGATACAAGTCGTATTTGGGGGAGGCTTATGTCCAGCAGCTATTGTAGGTACCCGGTCCACCAATGGCGGCTGATTAGTATCTTTCATAGGCAAGCTGTAGCCAATATGGTTTTCCATTTCTGTAGGTGCCTATGGAAATCCGCTCGAGTATATGATAATTAACCAAGCCGTCGGTAAGCGGGCCGCCACGCCACTACTACCTATACTAACAGTGTTTGCTTCCCTCGTCTCCTACACCTACCTATAGATACATTTACCTTAAATACCTACTGGTGTGTTACCATTGAAATGTAAGGTACCTATTAATTTTAATTTAGCTATTTAAAAAATAACGATATTAAACGATTAATTTACTTTTTTATCTACGATTTTCTAATTGGTTCCACTGTGTGATGATACTGAACCTTCGGTAGGTGAAAATTTGACTCAATTTGCAACGATTTTCTTTTCTGCGTGACTCATGTAAGAAAGGTTTTTCCAGAACGTCGGTAAAACCTTTTCTAGGTGACTAATAAAACGACTTGGCATTTTTTTTTCTACCTCCACCTTGCCTGTATCGAGTATCGAGTTTACTATCTGTGCCTCTCGCTTGATAGACAGTAAACTGCTCGTTATCGAAAACCACAAAGTCATAACTCATGGTAAGGGTACTGGCAGAGAGCGCATTTAGCGATAAGACGTACCGTTTGTTGGGTAATTCATTTTGATCAGTCTTCTTGTTTTCACTTTGCTTTTATTTCAATAATTAAGAATGAAACATCGCCGTAAACGGCTGTTCTAACCTAGAACATCGTTTCATAACTAATAAGTAACAAATACCGGGTAAACAACTTGTTTTTTATCTTGTTTAATAACAATACAATACAATTATTTATTTAATCATTTAATTACTTCACGCCCCCCATTAGGCATACGTAGATATATATCTATAGTTTTTAATATCTTTATTGCAAATAAAATATTTATACTAACAGTTGAGTAATCACGTACTATCAAAGCGGGCAAGAAAATCGTTATTGATTGCTAAAGGGTGAACACTATTAAATTGTCGCCTACATTTTTACTTTGCTAGCGTGTTGCATCGAACCTTTTTTGAATATTCTTTTAAAATTTTAAATTTAGAAGGCTCGTAATATATTAGACAACCATAAAATGTTCATTTGTTTTTTATTTATGAAAATGGCGTTACACGAAAAAAATGTTCGCGAATTAATTTTGCAAGAATTCAGTAAAAATCCTCATTTATCAACTTTAGATCTGGCAAAATCTTGTCAAACAACTCGGAGGACGGTTCAACGAACCCTAAAAAAAATTAAACAAGGTGAAACTATAGATAGGAAGCGGCGTGAAGGTCAACCCACCAGAAAATCTAATGTTAAGTTACAATCAAAGGTGTGCAAGCTATTTGATAAGAATCCGAGTATCTCTTCCCGGGATGTGGCGAAAAAGTAGGCACTAGTCAAGCAAATGTCCAAAAAATTAAAAAGAATGCGGCATTACAACATATAAGAAGCAAAAGGCTCCCAAGAGAACTGTGGATCAATATAATCGTGCGGTTAGACGTTCTAGGTTATTGTATACCTTGTTGATTGAGAAAAATGTTGCCTAATTATTGACGATGAAACCTACGTCAAGGCAGATTTCAAGTCTTTACCAGGTAACCAGTACTATTCCTCTCGTGACATCTCGAATCTTGACGAATCGGAAAAGGTGATCCCGGTAGAAAAATTTGCAAAAATACCTTGTTTGGCAAGCTATATGCCAGTGCGGCATGAGGAGCTCACCATTTATCACTACTGGACAATGAACACCGATATTTATATATCAGAATGCTTGAAAAAGAAACTGTTACCATTCATAAAGAAACACACTTCCTCAACATTGTTTTGGCCAGATTTAGCAAGTTGCCATTATTCGTCTCGAACTTTGGAATGGTATAAGGCGAATTCAGTCGAGGTAGTGCCTAAGGAGAGTAACCCACCTAACTGTCCCGAACTTCGCCCCATCGAAAAATATTGGGCTAATATAAAAACTAAACTGCGAAAAACTTGCCAACCTGCCACTTCATTACCAGATTTTCAACGAAAATGGATTAAATGCACAAAATTGTTAAGCGATGATTCCGTGCGAAATTCAATGAATCACGTCAAAAGTAATGTCCGGAAATTTTCTCGTCGTTCGATGAAATAGCCCTAATATTTTTTAAAATGATTTTACGCTGTATAAAATTAGTCATATAAAGAATTTTGAGCACTTTGGATTTTTATTTTGTCGTCTGTAGCATGTTCGACCTGCGACAATTTAATAGTGTTCACCCTTTAATAAATAACATAAGTTGTATAAAAAATGCATCCACTTTCTAGGACAGTTTCATAATAAAAACAAAACATTATTTCAAAGAGAATAGGGGCGAATTTAATTTTGAATAGTTCACCTGTTTAGCTACTACTTCTGCCGCTAAATGTATGACGAGGCATATCGATCTCTGATTTCAGGTTGTTGTATAAACTAACCTCTGTTGTGCAGACTATACTTTTTAAGTTGTTTATTTCTATTATTTTTATTGTTTGAAATTCCTTGGTTACTTCGTTCTAATAAACACTCGTGTCAACACGCATCTTTAATATATTTTTCTCTCATATTTATATTTATTTACAACACGTTATCAGCACGAAGCTCTAAAATAGAAATAGAGAGCTTAGTTTTAATGTGAATTTAGTGAAAAATAATTAAATTTGTTTATTTGTGACTAAATAATAGATACATTTAAAAATGTCACTTGAACAAGAAGATGCTACGTGTGTGAAAAATTCCCCTACGACCAGCTCATCTGTTCCATTCTTCTGCTTAAAAGGAAAAGATGAATACCCTACGTGGAAATTTAAGATGCGCAATTATCTTGTACATGAGGACCTGTGGGAAACAATAGGTGGCTACCCCGAAGGTGATAAAACTCTTGCCTCTACCAAGGTACGTCGTGATTCTAAAGCACTCGCAAAAATATGTTTAACAGTAGACGGCGCAGCTATTACTCACGTGAGATGTGCGAAAACTGCGGCTGAAGCATGGAAATCTTTGCAGAACGCTTTTGAAGACAAGGGAATGGGACGAAGGTTAGCTTTAGAGCGTAAGCTGTACAGGTTGAGTCTGTCGGACTTTGATGACATGGAACTGTACATTAACGCAGTAATGTCAACCGCACAGGATCTAGCGGATATTGATGTAGTCATAAAAGATAACTCTATTGCTGCGATACTTTTGGGAGGTCTTACTCCAAAATACGAGCCTCTCATTATGGCTGTAGAAAACAGTAATGTCGAAGTGACTACAGAACTTGTTAAGACAAAACTGCTGAACGAAATGTCCAAATCTGCAACTTCATCTTTAGATTCCGTTTTTCATACTAAAAAGAAGCCGAAGGTAAATAAAATAGTATGTTACGAATGCAAAAAGCCTGGTCATAAGAGACCAGACTGTCCATTGAAGAGCAAAAAGAAGGAAGCCAATGCGGTAACTGTCAATAATACTACAATTACATCGCTCAACACTTCTAGTAGCTCCTGCAAGGATATCTTCTATATTGATTCGGGCTGTACTAGGCACATGGTTTCTAGACGTGATTGGTTTGAAAATATAACGATGCGAAATGAAGGCACCGTTACTGTCGCAAACGGAGAACAGATAAAGTGCTGTGGAGTTGGAAATATTTCTATAAATACACCAGAAAACGTTGTAAACAAGATTAGTGATGTTGCTTTTGTACCAGATTTAAAAGCTAATTTACTATCTGTACATAAAACTGTTGAAAAGGGTTTTGTATGTGTTTTTGATATAAATGGATGTAACTTTTATAAATCTGATAATTTTCGTTTTACAGGTGAATCTGTTGCTCATGCCTCGCCCTGCGGTGGACTGTATGTTTTAGACGGTACAGTCAACGATCACGTAAATTCGGCGGACAATTATTTGACACACGATGTGCACTCTGACTGTCAAGATAGTTATAAACTTTGGCACGCGAGGTTAGGCCATTTGTGTCGTATAGGTATGAGACAACTGAAGAATCACGAGGTAGGCGTAAAATTTACAGTTGTAGATAAAAATAGTTGCATCGCTTGCGTGGAAGGTAAACAAGCGCGAAAACCTTTCAAGAAAATAGCTTCGAATAAGGCTACGTCCCCGTTGGAGTTAATTCATATGGATCTCATGGGACCGGTCTCTACAACCTCTTTTCAAGGTAATAAGTATATGTTAACTGTAGTAGACGATTATACACGAAAGGTATTCACTTATTTTATTTCTTCCAAAATGAAGTTAAAATAAATTCTGTCTGTTTCAATCCTTTGTTGAAAATCAATTAGACAAGAAAATAAAAGCTGTTAGGACTGACGGAGGCAAAGAATTTGTTAATAAAGAGTTCATTGATTATCTTGCTTCTAAAGGTATCGAGCATCAAACGACGACGCCTTACAGTCCTCAACAGTGTGGAATTGCGGAACGTACGCATCGCTCGGTTACAGAGAAGGGAAGAACGTTGCTGGCTGATAGCTCACTGTCGAAAGCATACTGGGAAGATGCATTCAAAGTTGCCGTATATCTGAAGAATCGGTCTCCTCACAGAGCCTTGGGTGGAAATATTCCTTATGACAGATGGTATGGTCGAAAAGGTGATCTAAGTCACCTGAGAGTGTTCGGATGTAGAGCACTTGTCCATATACCCTCGTGTCATCGAAGGAAGTTAGATGTTAAGGCGCAGGAGGCGATATTCGTGGGATACTCAGAAATTACAGGTACTTATATCTTTAGAGATCCTGTTAATCCACGAAAAGTACTTGTATCCAGAGATGCAACCTTTTTCGAGAATAAGTTTACAGCCTTAAAGCAGTGGCAATCTGAGCCAGTAGTACAATCTGACTCTATCTTACTGTTTGATACAAATACAAAGAAAGCTGAGATTGAGAATAGCCAGCCTGTGGTACAGTCAGACTGTACGCCTCTATTTGCAGAAAGAATAGAGCCTGACCCTGATAATAATCATGAAGTTGAATTCTATGATTGTGATGAGAGTACTGATCCTGTAGCTGAAGCGTTTTCATCAATAAATCTAGAGCCAGTGATATTGAAAGAGCAAAAGCCTCCCAATGATTCGAGGCTAGCTTGTGAAGAAGAAGAGCCTGAAAATGTGGAAGAAGAACTTCTTTCTGAACGTCGGTACCCATCAAGAAATAGGAAACCACCTGACTTCCTTACTTACAATATTTCTATGGCTGATTCTAGTGAACCTACAACTTTTAACGAAGCTACTCATGCCGATGATGCTGACAAGTGGCACCATGCTATGGCTGATGAGTACAGTTCACTGAAAAAACTCCATACATGGGATTTAGTAGATAGACCTAACAAAAAGGTTATACCATGTAAATGGGTTTATAAGATTAAGAAAGACGCATATGGTAATATCACAAAGTATAAAGCGAGACTCGTCGTCAAAGGTTTTCATCAAGTCGAGGGAATAGACTACGTGGAAACGTTCGCGCCGGTGATTCGTCATTCTTCCCTCCGCACGTTGTTTGCATTAGCTGCAGAGTTGGACCTACGAATGAAGCATTTAGACGTGGATACTGCGTTTCTTAATGGAGATTTAGAAGAAGAAGTTTTCATGGAGCAACCACTTGGTTTTAAAGAAACACGCAAGGAAAACAAGGTTTGTTTGCTCAAAAAATCTCTTTACGGTCTTAAACAGGCACCGCGAGCGTGGAACAAAAAGTTAAACGATACGCTGTTAAAAATAGGTTTTAAAGGAACTCCTTCCGAGCCTTGCGTATATACGAAACTTTTTGATAAAGAACTCGTAATATTGGGTATATTTGTCGATGACATAATAGTCTTCTATAAGTCCGAGTTGACATTTGACATTGTCAAGAATGATTTGTCGAAATATTTTTCATTAAAGGATCTCGGAATATTAAAATGTTATTTGGGACTACAAATTGAATACGATTCCGACTGTATTAAAGTAAACCAGCGTAATTATATTCTTTCTATATTGGAAAAGTTTAATATGAAGGAGTGTAAGGATGTCAATACTCCATTAGTTAAAAAACATATGGAACGGAGACCTGATGGTCAAACTGGTGAGTGTTATCCTTATCAGAATTTAATAGGATGTCTGATGTATCTGTCAGTAAACTCACGACCTGACATCACGTACGCAACGAGTTATTTAAGTCAGTTTAATACGTGTTTTACTAAAGAACACTGGAATGCTGCAAAAAGGGTTCTGCAGTACCTAAAGGGTACTTTAAACTATTCATTGGTTTACAGAAAGAGTGGAAAACCTTTGAAAGGTTTTTGCGACGCGGACTGGGCAAATTGTCCGTTTGACAGAAGGTCATACACTGGTTATGCCTTTATGTTGAGTAGAGGTCCAGTATCCTGGGAGTCCAAGAAGCAACCTACCATTGCCCTTAGCTCAGCAGAATCGGAGTACATGGCATTAGCCTCTGCTGCGAAGGAAGCGTGTTATTTACGACGGTTTATCTACGAGATAACAGGTAAACTCTATCCAGTTAACTTAGCTTCTGACAGTCAGAGTGCCATCAACCTCGTGCATAATCCGGTACACCATTGCAGGACGAAGCATATAGATACCAGATTCCATTTTATAAGAGAAAAGGTATCTAATAATATTATTAATGTAACATATATTAAAACTTGCGATATGCCTGCAGATGTATTTACGAAGCCACTTGGGCCTATTGCACATAAAAGGTGTACGATTAATTTAGGGATAGAAACTTAAGTTGTATATTTTTTGTTTGTTTGTCTGTCACAACTTCGATTAAGGGCGGCTGTTGTATAAACTAACCTCTGTTGTGCAGACTATACTTTTTAAGTTGTTTATTTCTATTATTTTTATTGTTTGAAATTCCTTGGTTACTTCGTTCTAATAAACACTCGTGTCAACACGCATCTTTAATATATTTTTCTCTCATATTTATATTTATTTACAACACAGGTACCTATTAATAGCGTAATTAATTACTTAATATGTTATATCGGTATCTCTTACGGTATGGACTGTACTAAGGAGGTGGTCACAAACATCGGAACACAACAATAATACAATTAAGTGCATGCGCCGATATATTTGATGGCGACTGTGCAGTCAACATTAATGATAAATAAGTGTCTGCCATCTTTTTTGCAAAGTGAGATATTATTACTTTACAGTTTGTGATCGAAAGTTATGTCGTGTCCAATCTTGCGTCTGTAGGTACATTGGATTGATATACCGGGTGTGCCCTGTAATAGGAGCATTAACTTTAGGCATCATTTCTACACCACAAACGTAGCAACATTTGTTCTACAACTTTTGAAAATAACTAATAGTTTAATAAATATTAATAAAAAAAGATTTTCCAAGCAAGCAATGTATTGCGAACACTATGAAGTTTGTAGGCTGACAGTAAACGTCAACTAGACTATTGGATGCTGTTCATTGAAAATACTATTTAGTTTGTTCGAAAAAATCACAAGTAATAAATTACCCAATTATTTAAAGTTGTAGAACAAATGTTGTTACGTTCGTGGTGTAGAAGCGATCCCTAAATTTTTTGCTCCTATTAAAGGCCACACCCGGTATGACGTTCCTTTGTTTTTACTAGGACACTGTACATATTTAAAAATGCTTCTCAGCGCTACGAACCCAATGCCGCTTCAGGCATTTTTTAACTATAGGTATTTAAGTTTTAAAATATTAAATACTGAAAAAAATATGCTCTCAAAATTTCAGAATCTGTTATTTTATAATGGCCGGACATAACATTAGAAATAACCAATCCCAAGTGTCGAAACGGAACGTGGATACTTCGCTACTTTAGTAAATAGTACATTAATGTAGAGACCAGGAAACGAGGGGTTGTAGGCCACGTAGATGTATACGTGGATCTGGTACGTAGCCGGCAACCCTGTTTCTCGCCGAGATTTGTATAGTGTGTGTGTACTGCAGCCCCTCGTTTCCTGGCCTCTACAGTAATGTACTATTTATGTATTAGTGTCAGGATGCGGTGTGCAAACAATAATCTCTGGAATTAATGAAGAATGTAAGTAAACAGTCAATTAATTACACAGTAACACAGTTTCTTTGGCAATCAACTAATTGGTTAAAAGTAGAGCTACATTGAACCGGATGCCCTCACTTAACCAAAAATCATTACGTACATTTGATTAAATGATTTATTAGACATAAGTGTACCACTTACTTGGTTTTAGGGTTATCGCTTTACCTATCAGTTACTAACGTACTTACACAGACCTCCCCTGTAGACCGCCACAGCGATAGATCTCTAAGTATATGGGGATTGTAGGTACCATAATCGTCACGATTGACGCCTACCAAGGTACCATGGGTTGGCCTAAGTATTTCTGTTCTAAAGGGACGCTGCGCTGGTGCCCGTCCATCATTTGTCACATTACCAGTCACGCTCTATGAAGTATATGAGTGCTAAAGTGATGGATAGCGCGATATATGATAAAATGGTAACTTGCTATTCGTTCTGGTGGCAGTTTAAAGACAACACCCGGGTCCAGGGGGGCCA
Organism: Grapholita molesta; assembly: GCA_022674325.2. NCBI lineage: Eukaryota > Metazoa > Arthropoda > Insecta > Lepidoptera > Tortricidae > Grapholita > Grapholita molesta. Next base: position 4,612,623 of record CP053127.2, read on the forward strand.
ATCGTAACATTTTAAACTCTCTCAGACACGAAAAAATTGAATTTCAGAAGTTCGAATGATACAAATTGATAATCGTGCGTAGCGAAACTATACAGTTTGTGCAAAACTGATGGTAAGAAACTTTTTTGTGCGATTATTTTCATTCTCAAAGTTTTTTGAATTCGAGTGCATGACTCTTGAAAATCGGCCCCTAGAGTCGCTTTACTGTCCTGTATTTCACAGGAAACACACTCTAGAAATTAATTCTTCATTTCTGTTATCACTACAAATATTGAATTTTATCAAACAATAAAAAGTATTCAATATTGACTCTGCGATAAGGGCATTTTTTTTTAAATATGTATGAGCCCTTTAGTATGCAAATTCCTGCTTGGTTTTTCACAGAAAACTGTACGTGGAATTGAAAAAATATTGTAGCAATTACTTTCATGTGATGATATTAATCATATCGAATCGGATTTGAATTTTATATCGATTCATTTCATTTGCTTTTGTTTATTGCGGAAGTGGGACGGAGGATTGAAACTTGTAGGAAGTGTAATAAATAGTTGTTGCAGTTTTCGTGACCGCTGTTGTTATCGCAACGAGCTCGGAGGCGTCTGTAACACTTAGCAATATCGCAACATCTCAATGCCACCTCGCCAGCCGACCAAGAGAAAACGCCCGACTAGTCGCTTAAAAAAAAATATAAAAATACTTAAAGGTCTTTTTGACAGACGAAAAAACAAGAGGTTCTCAAGTCGACGCGTGTACATATATTATAATATTTTTTATGTATGACCTTTCATGCAACGTTTTACAGAGTAGTCCGATTTTCTTACCCCAGGCCCCAGAATTAGTTCTGCACAGACAGTGCCTATACCGCATATGGCGAGAAATGGTTTGTATGAATCATGTCGTATTACGATCTACATTCAATTGTTAGTAATTCAAATTATTTTTTTCATTCAATCAAAAAACATTTTATACCAGTTTCGTTGTTTATAAAATATAAATATACCATATAAAAAACATCGCAAATATTTCCCAGGAAACTTACCAAATATTGGCTACTTCCTAGATTGAAAATCCAAACCATTCTGAATGTATACATCTGTGAACTACAAGTCCGTTAAAAATTTGGATCGAACAAGGAATGTGCAAAAAATAAATATTATTACAAAACATTTGATAAAAGCATAAATAAGCTGGTAAATAACACGAAGCTATTCCTAACTATATTTAGTACCTTATACTACTATTGTTACTATATTTTATAATGTATTCGTACAATACTAAACCGACCGACGGGCGATTCTGACAAAAACGTATAGCGTTTTTATTGATAAAATTCCACATACATGTCGTGTTTTTACTCAACTGTGTAGCACTACTGTGTATTTATTCATGCGCTTTAGCCCAACGCGACCGTCATTCTAGCATAGAGCTGACAACTTTTAATTTGTCCTAAATGTCCACAATGTCCTCATCAGTCACGAATGTATATACAGCTGGAGACAGGCCTCCACAATAGACCACTACAGGTAGTGATTTTTAAACGTGGAGGGTTTAATGCGATGATCACCACGCGGAGTGCTAGGTATCGAAGTATGTTTCAGCGTTCTAAATCATAGCCATTTAAATAGTCGAGGCGTGCTAATAATAATACCACGATCGAAATGGATGGTCTTATGTACCTAACTTTCCATAGGTATGGCAGAGATAGGTATGGCTATTTTCGACCTTTCTTTGTCATAGTCTCACATATTTTTGTTCCCCTTCAAACTGAATCTTTCAGAACTGTCAAAGTTGGAGGGGAACAAACAAATACAATTGGAGTTTTCTTGGGTTTACAACCGAAGTTGCGGTAATCAATACAGAATAAGCTTTTTGTTATAAAGAGTGTATATGTGATAGTAAAGCAAAACTATAGTGAACTGTTACGTTTTGGGCCGCAAAAGCGAGAGTATCTTTCTTCCTTACTGGCGTACGCGGATGCGTGCTCCGGTCATTATTCCTCCTAGTTCTATTCTAAATAACCGCCGTCCTCTGCTGCGCGCCCTCTCGTGATTTCTGATAGCAGTTTAATTACAATAACCGAATCCACTAATGCTCTAAACATTTTTATCGTTTACTTCTGTACTATCTGTGAAGTGAATCGCCCTGGTACTAAGTACGTGATAGGTTATATTTAATTTAATAGCATGCATTGCACAAGCCGCGTTTCACTGGCATCGGAAAAGGAAGCCCAGCGCGTCACGGTCGGCGGAGCGCCGTTAGGAAAAATGTGTTACTGGTGCGTACAGCTGATAGTACACTCGCTCCAAATATACGATATATTACTTTATTTTATTCGACACTTATAAGAGACAGGCAATTGAGACGTTTCTTAGTGCCTCCAATAATGGGACACTCGACTCAACTGAAGACGAAATAGTTTTCATCTCTTCTAAAAGCCGTAGAAATTACGGCGTAGTTTCGCAAATAAACCGCAAGACCACCTTTTAAATTTTTCGACGTACCAATTATCCTATTAAATCTGTTGTAAGAATAATAGTGTAACTATAAATTATTCCATAATAATATAGAACCATTTAGTACCAGAACCATTAGGTAACAATAAAGCTTCGGACCTTAGAATATACAATTCCAACTAAAATATTGATCGTGAGATGTAGAAAATGCTTTTATTAGTACAACATATCAGTGTAACTTTGTATAAGAACTATGAGAATCAATCTAGACACGAATATCGACGATACTGATTATATATAATATTAAGTTGGTTCGAAATGAGTGAAATTGAATTTCTTAGAACTTGAGTGGCGCCATCTAGTGTCAAGTAGCAGAGCATAAAATGTATCTTGATCGTTATAAAATAAAATAACTTCGTAATATGAATCGAAGAGTCTTTATCAATATCTTAAGAGATTATCTACGTCGTTGTGGTTGGATCAAGGCTCAGATTTTGAAGGCGGTAATCCTAGTCACGGCGCGCAGTCTGGCGTTTAATCTCTATGCAGCCCTAACCACAGGCAGACGGCCCTACCACGTTGTTGTTCTAATAAATATCGTTGTATAAATTAAGGTGATGAAGCAAACTGCCATTCTTCAGCTTCGTGTTATAGAGATACTTACTTCCCATTCATTCCAGAAAATGCGATCCTAAGTGGACGCACAGTAACTGTCCACAACTGTTAATGTCCCAAGAAAAATCTGGTTTATTTGCTATTTCTAGGAACCAATTTATTTTCAGAGCCGTGCTGTGCAATATTTGCCTACAGCAGAATACAATAACTAAAGGAGCAACTTGTATGTTGTGTCAGTAGACATACGTCGCCGACTGTACACATTATACTTGCACTGATTGAATGTTGTCGTTGCCTACATTTTTTTGCTGCATTTCCGCTTGCTTGCACCACACCACACTTTGTTGAATACATGACTAATGTAAGACATGACAAAACTGCGGATTCGCCTTTATTCTTTCTTCACGCATGCCCAATATACCCATAAAGGCAGTTGTATAAATTAAAGGCAAGGAAACAAACATAATTTGCTTATTGCTTATTAGGGAGGAGTACTTGATTTTTTAACAGACGAACATAAGTCTTTATTCGTTTTTAACGTACAGTCGCCATCAGATATATCAGAGCTGTGGAGGTGGTCACAAATATCTGAACAACGCCTCTATTGTCAAGGCGATAAAGTGCATGTTCAGATATTTGTGATCACCTCCACAGCTCCGATGTATCTGATGGCGACTGTACCTACAATGTACCTCTCTGCCTTTGAAGCTTTGTGACAAAATTTAACGAAATCGATCGATTTTTGAGTCGTGCACTCGAATTCAAAAAACTTTGGGGACGAAAATAATCGGACACAAAAGTTTCTTACCAGTATTTTTGTACGAAATGTATAGTTTCGATACCCACGATTATTTATTTATATCACTCATGCTTCTTAAATACAATTTTTTCGTATTTGAGAGTTTAAAATGTCACGATCGAGTGCTCAAAAATCGGCCCCAATCGGGCCCAGATTTCGTCCAATATTTTTGGACCAAAGATAATGACGAGAACCTTTTGAGCGCGAATATATTCGTCCTTAAAAATGTTCTAATTCGAGTGCACGACTCAAAATTCGGACCCTAGTGGTGAGAGTTTGATTTAAAAAAAGAGGGCTAATATAATCGCACACAACTCTGTCAAATATGTTGACACCATTGCTACGTTTCTGACAGATGCAAATGTCAATCGAGTCGATTCTCCCGAATTGTTCCCCAGATTTTGCTTTTCCATCTTAATTTTAGTCAAATTACGAAGCAAAGGAAACCAAATTTAAATAAAGATATTTATGTATTTCGATCTTCTTACAAAATTATTTACAACACCATTATTATGCAAATATTCAATAAATCATTATAAATCATACAAATGAGATAAATTAACATTTAAGAGGCGCATTTACAACTTATAACTACTAATTAGGCTAGTACAGATCGATTAGTTCGGGGCCGAGCGAGCGAGAGGGGAACAACTCGTGTAGTTCATGTGTTCATTAATTCAGTGTGTCAACATTGCTAGCCTCGCGCACGCTCGTCCCCTAAAACGTCACTCAAAAACACAAACCTGTCATTTAAAACTGACAACCAACGCACTTATTTACAATTGCAATATTAAAAAAACGGCGCTTTGCCTCAAGTAAGTAACTCTTTAAAAAAATTAGACCATTGACGTGAAAAGTTAAATAATTTATAATTGGTCGATTAGCATCTTTTTAGGCGAATAAATTACTCGTACGTTACTCGCATGTTAACAAGTGTAGGAATACCGGTGATGTCATTACATTATATACATACATGTGACAATAACAATAAATACGGCCGTGAAGGACAATGCTCTACAATTAACATATTCTTTAAAGATGGACAAAGCGAACGCGGAGAATGGAGTTTGAAGATTTTGAAAAGCACGTCGTTTGAAAACAATAAGATAATTTCAGTCGTATTTAAATTATTGGCATGTCGGTGTCCAATGATATGTCGGCGTTGCTAACTGACTTAAACCCTCAGAAAAATAAAAAAACCTACTTTGGGGGCGCTACTCATATGACAGCTACACTAAGATAGTCTCATAAGAAATTAGTTCCAGTCTTTTCCGCAATATGGCCAGGTTTTTTATATTATTCTTGATTTTACAAATTATGATCGCCGTTTAAATAATGAGAATGAGAATGGAGTAAAATATGTCTAATGATTAGAAAATAATGGTGCGCCGAGTTTTGCGGTAGCTAAATTGTACAATTATACGTCTGTACATTATTTATTGACATGTAAAAGCGCCCTTGAGACCTATTTACACAATGAATATGTGACTTGTAACCGGTCTATCATTTGAGTATGGAACCGAATAAGCTGAATTATATAATTCAGCTTTCTAATTCGACACACGTTATTTCCTCAAACTTAACATCTTATAAAACCAATAAATTAAAAACATGGGTTTTATATATACTTAGTGATATTTTTGAGTGACACTGATGAAAAAAGACGCCTCAAATAATTCTTTGAGAGGAGGAATGTAAACTAAAATGATTGGCTAACAGGCACTATTCTAAATGATTTCCGATTAGAAATATTTACATCCTCGCAGACAAACAAAACTATACTACATTTTTACACTAAACTGACACTATACTATTTATACAAACATTAATTTACACTGTAGTATGGTAGGTTACCTTTAAAGTAATACTTTAATCAATACCTGTCTCCTGTGCTGAGAACTCCAGGAGTTTCACATCTGAGGATTAAATCATGACCTTCGAAGAATAGCAACCGTGATAAACTTAATTATTGTCAATAACATTTGCATTTAAAATATAAGGGCGTCTTTACAAGTCCTTGGAAGATTAAGTGTTCACTGAGAAATTTTAGGTCGTTTTTTGCTATGGCTTTTTGTTTTTAACCAATGTCATGTGGTTTAAAAGTTGGGCAAAACTGTAAAACGAAAATACGGAAAATTTTAAAAAGAATTCGTAAGGGATTGCGGTTACAGGAATATTTTTATGTATACGGTGTAAAAATTTTATAGAAATAGAATAAGAAGGTTTATAGAATTTTAAGAAATTCCTTGGAATCCTTTTTACTAGGACATATTTAAAATGTTTCCATATCCATTCCATAGGCAAGACTGAGTCAATGACTTTGCCTTTTTTTGACGCCAAGGAAACTGTTGCACTGAAAGAAAGTTAAACCGGCGGGAATCGGCTTACATTGTCGCTTCGCTGCTGATATATATGCCAATATCCATACACCTACCTATAGAATGGCACACAGTGGTCACGTACAATGCCATAAGTCTAGGAAATCGACGGTGGCTTTGTTTTAGATAACCTATGCCAAATCACCCACTAATAGCCAGACTTTCCAAAACAATAAATAGTTTTAAAATATATTTATTTAATCATTATTTTTCGTACCTTCAAAGTGAGCACACCGACCACGTGTCATTACCGATATCAGTAGCTCGTTAAAGTGACAGTTTGTGTACGACGTATTTTTCGGAATTGTTTGCTTGTTATCAATTGCATTAGTATGGAAGTTGTAGATAAAGGTATGTATTATTATTAATTTGTATTATTGAAATCGTAATTTATATATTATATAGAAACACCAGAGGTCTACGTAACCTATTTTATAAGAAGTCTATTTTGCTACTACGAATATTTGTAGAGACTTTTACTAACTTTAGGTCAATAGGTACCCAATACTTTTACATTATTTATATAGTCCATAAGACGTAGTTTTAAAATAATAAGGGCTTTATTACCGGATGGTACCGGACTTTAAGTTAAGAGCCTTCTACGAATTTCGTAGCGCCAGCTACAAGACTAACATGACTTTTATAATTTCGAACTATCTTTCCTAATACATATTTTATTCATTTTCATATACTTTTTTTCACTGCACGTTTTCAAGGATGTATATTTTGAATTGCGGCATTCTACAAAAGGTTCATATATTGAAAGAACACGCCATATTCTGCGAATAATCTACAACTGCTACCGGACGACGCTGAAAATAATATTATATCGACGAGACATAAAAAATAGCGTGTTAAGACCAGTGAAGATAAACAAATATTAGCCAAAACAAAGAAAGAAATCCAGTCACATTTAAGAAAAAGTTGAGATAAATTGTTGGCAAGCCAAGAAGCGGAGGGAGTGCAGTGGAACATCGAATGATGGTAATACGGCGCGTAGGTTTTTTGAGAATTCTGCTATTTCAGCAGATATCACAGGTATAAAAAAGCTGATTGATAGGTGTGACACAATTCTAGCGTGCATACATTCGGGATAAAAAGTAAATTCTGAAAGATTTAACACGTATGCACTTAAAACGGCCAAGCAGCTTATTCAAGAATATAGATGGTACTATATGCCGGCTTCTGTTCATAAAGTCCTTATTCACGGGGCTGAAGTGATTGACCATATGATGTCACCGATAGGAGAGCTGTCAGAAGAAGCTGCTGAATCAACAAATCAAAATTTGAAACAATTTAGACTTAATAATATGTACTAGGAATATGTCACGAACCATGACGAATGAGGATCGTCTTTTAGTAAATTCAGACCCTATGATTACAGGTCTTAGGGCACTACCAAAGAAGAAAAAATACAGTTTGTCACAGTCGGTACTTAGTTAATTAGATGTCTAAATATATATTTAAGAATAACTTTAAGTTATAATATATATAAGTCAGTATGTTTAACGTGATTGACAAATAACGTGCAATATTGTACGATACAATTTTTGTTCGTTGTTAGCATGTCTCAAATTTTTATGTAACTAACTTAATATGTTTTTATTGCGTTTTATATTTAAAAATACTATTGTTCTTTTGTATTATGAGGGAAAAATATGTAATATATATTTTATTTGTATTTGCGGAAGGCTTGAAGATTGTACAAATTTCTCATATTATTAAAATATCATATTGTTTTTTTTAACGGTCAAATATACTTAATAAAACCATTTTATATTGTTTTCCTATTAGATTTTAAGTAACTAAATGATAACATATTTTTACATTGGCGCTATATGTGATATTTTGGGAGTTATCGAATTTTGACACTTTCTCCATACAAGCTAAACCACAGTGTGGCAGTGACTTAGAAAATATTAGACCTATTTATAGTGTCCTAATAGAATAACTATTATTCTCGATTCTCAGTACAACAAAACACTTATACTTACAAAGATATGTGAAGACGCCAATTAAGCATTAATAAATTTCAATTATTACAAATTCTCATACAGACGCAAATTATCTTAAATTATATAATCTGGCAGTACGCGCGTACAATGCACCGTGTTACTAATTTCAATTCAATTCAAAATAAATCGTGTAAATTCTACACTATCATGTGTTCAGTCTTTCCTTCGTTATTTACATGGACAACGATTATCCGGGATCCCGGGCGAGGGACGTTCTTACATACAACTAGTAAACATTGGTGTCGCTCACCTGAGATAATGGACGAATGAATCAAAGAGGACTGTTGTTTGTACAAAATACCACTCATATTATTAGTAAATTTTTGGTTGTTACAAGTTTATGGGATCCCGCTGCACCGTGAATGCAACTTTACTTATTTAATTAACCAGTAGACCAACAGCAGCGACATTATTTCGCGGCGAGATAGACTAACCGTTTTATTTCTAAGTATGTGATATTACGAGACATTGTCGCACCAACATGGGATAGCACATATTGGCGCAATATGTCTTAACTAACAAACTAAGTGACCTCATCAAAGCGATATCAATATATTTATATTTAAACTTTAGCGGGTAATCTCACATTTTGTTAAACATTTTCACCCACGGATTAGTCACACGCCGTTGGCACGAACGCGGCTTGGCACTCTTAGTGCATGAAAATGGAGACCTTTTCTCCGAATTATGTCGCATGAGTGATATTGACAGTCCTTTTCAATTGATTCGTCCACACCTAGGATACAGTTTAGCAGCAGATACGACACGCGACATATTTGTCGCGGCCCCGGACTGCTTCGCGGCGAATATCACAATGATCGAAGTCTGACTACTGACTAACATCATTATAGGACTCTTCAGAAAATTGTGTACCCAATAGCGTGAGTTGTTAATTTAAATTATATCAGTTTTGTGACGACAATTTGCTTTGGTTCTCGTTTCATAGATTATAAGCGATATTATAATATTAAAAAAAAACTTGCAGATTTTATACTAAATCGTTGTCACGAAACTAATATAGATTAACATTTCTTAACCCTTTAACCGCCATGGACGCCAACGACGGCTACAGATGTAAGCTTTGTTAATGAAATAGGGACCTTCGGAGCATTCCGTAAAGTTCAACTTCGCTCAACAAAAATACGATAGCATGGCGATCCCGCCATATTTTTTTGTCGTCTGGCGTTCAAAAAGTTGAAAACTCACGGGTATTGAGTACACTATTTTCTGACTCCCTTCTATACCACTAATTTTCGTTTTATACGTTTTAGATGGACGTCAATATATTCATAATTAGTTTATGGGCTTATTATGGCCGTATGTTTAAAGTTAATTTAATAGTCATTTGACATTATCGTGAGTGTTTTCTTACACTAGTCCAACCACCGCCGTATAAGCTGTCGACTTGTCAAATCAGAAATAACACGAAATGATCGTTTAGTAACCATTTGGTCGACGGACATATTCATTTTCGAGTATAAAAGTTCTAAGTATGGACACTAAGCATGAAGATATTCGTGCATTAACATTTTATTGGAAATTTGGAATTTATATAATATTATGTCTACATATTTCATTAATTTCATGTCTTTCAATTAAAGTAAAATTTATTATAAATGCTTTAAACTTAGTCATAAAGATAAACGTTCTAGTATTATGCCCAATAAATACTCTGTAGTCATCTTTATTGCAATTGACACAAATTTAAGATGACACATATCAGAGATACGGTTGAGTTCTCGTACGTTTACCTTACTTTGTTTGTAATTATTGGATGACCTTGAAATAATAAAGCACCCGAAAGTTATACAACATGTTTGCGGTCAATGCCTTTGTGTGGGCGGGACTGAAATATATATTTGCGCGTGTGATAGAGATATGAAATAAACTGTCGATCCACGAAATTCTTCTTGCTTAACATCCTTTAGCATACTTCTATGAATTATTGCATAAATCAGCTGCAAGAAAGCTGCACATTACATCACCTTAAAACGGAATACGCAAAAAAATCTGCTTTACATTGCTTATGTATTTGTAATGTAAATTAATACTCAACCCTTTGACAGTCACGGAATTTTTAACACGAAATTAACCGCCTTGGCACGTTGAAAGGTTAACACTTCACTGTGACAGTTAAACACAGTTGTGATCGGTCGAGCTGATAAAGCTAAGACCGTTTTAAGTTGTAAGTTTTCATGTCTAAGGACATCTGTGGCTCTCATAAGGTTAAGGAATTTCTCTACTTTACTTGAGGCGATATCAATCCCAAGTACTCTATTTAATTTACACAGTAAATCAAGTGTACATACAAAAACCGTGAGCAATATTGTCTTGTCATATCAGTTAGAACATTAGGACCTGTTATGGTCGAAAGTTTCAATCCACTTACTCATGTCCCGATAGAAAGTTTTGCAAAAATTTCGGTTTGTTTTTGAAAAAATACGGAAATCTCTCATAATGTTGTATAAGTATTTAAATCAGTCATCGTTACCGATATGAAAAAGCAAACTATAGCCATTTGGTCAATATTTTTAAGTGGTATAAGAAGAATAAACATAGTAAATCAGATTAACTAAGTGAAAATAAATGACAATATTTGCCGGTAAAATAGTATGAAAATAATACCTGTATTCGATACCTGATTTAAACTTTCCGTTGCGTAAATTAAAATTTCCTATATTTACTGCTTAGTTACAAACGGATAAACTGTAATTATATCGCACTAGGCGACATGTTTTTCGGGTAAGCTGGTACACATTTTCATGCCGAGTCAGGACACACCGGTCGCGTTGAGGGTGTATCGCGTTTTGAGTCCGTTTGTATCTAAGTAGTAGTAACATGGTTCACAACAGTTTTAATTATATTATTTCCTATATTCCTTGTAAATTATTTCTTACTTTTCAAAAACTTACCGACAACAGTACAAATACAAAATTGTCAAACTGCGCATTTAGGAAACTTTCTATCGGTACATGACGTACGCTCAACTTCGCGTCGCGAGCGTAAAGCGGTTCAGCGGTAATCACGACGCGTTGTCGTCACGTGGCCACGACGCGTTGTCGTCACGTGGCCACGACGCGTTCTCGTCACGTAGCCACGAAGCGTTATGATTAGTGATCGGCAATTGGCAGCAAAACTTTAACAAAACTAGTCAAATGAACATTAAAGCGTACTTCCACACACAAAAATATTCATAACCGTATTAGAAACTTGGGATTCTAATATACAATTGAATTGGACACTAATTTGCTATAGGTAAAAAACTTAAGAAAGTCACCATGTCGATGTAGTTGTGCGGAGAATTAATATGGAACTTACGTCAAAATTTGAATATATAACGCCGAAATGCGTGTACAGACGCGTTACTACTACATAGACCAGGTGCTTTAGCTAAGTTTTACACCTATATGTTGGAAGTTTAGGAAATGTCAAATCTACAAGTTGTGTCAAAGTTGTGCTCCCATTCGGCCGATCACTAGTTATGGCTGCACGTGGTACTAGCGCCGGCTAGTGGGAGGTGTGGTGCTAGCGCCGGCTAGTGGGAGGCGTGGTGCTGCTGGTGCTGCGCCTTCTTCTTGCGCTGCGCCAGCATGTCGTAGAAGGGGTTGTGGCTGATGGAGCGGCGCAGGCACGCGATCCATTCGTCTCGCTCCTCGGCTGCCGCCGCGGACATCCTGAAACATAATTAATTCATTAATATTTGACAGGTCTGGGCTAGTGTGGTAAACCCCGGTGTGAGTTTAGTAGCAGTGGCGGCGCGTTTTTTTTTTCTTGGGCAAGACGGAGCTAATATGGCTTTGCCTTTCTTTTTGAGCCCGAGGAAATCTCTTGAATAAATAAATATTATCAGAAATCCTTACTCAAAATGACTGAACCCCACGATAAACTCAAAAAGGCTTCTATTGTGGGTACTCAGCCAACGATGTATATAATATACAAATACTTATATACATAGAAAACACGTTTATCCTCTAGCCGCCCACAGCTCATTAACTGTCAAGCCAAATGCAATTCTGATATTTCATAATTAAAAGTCAAATATACAAGGTATTCCAATACATGCCGTATTGGAATACCCTTTTATGGGTATCTGGGTGGTTAGAGGTCATCACGCAAGTAAATACCCTTACTTGAATTTAAACCTGGACCGTAAAGTGGGTAATGGTAAAGTTAAGACTCGCTGCCGCTTGTGAGCATGTTATCTACCTTCATCTCCCCTTATTAGGTATTATGAAAACGGAAGACGCAACTGGAGAAGCCCAACTGGGGAAGTACCTCGTCCTTACAGAAGACCACAGCCATAATAGCACTGCTACCTTTCAGGTATGTAGTGTTGTGTTCCTGATGGTGAGTAAGGTTCCCAGAGCTCCAACCCCCTTAAAGGTCGGCAACGCGCTTGAGACTCCCCTGGTGTTGCGGGTGCCCATGGGCGACGGTAATTGCTTACCATCAGGCAATCCATCTGCTCGTTTGCCACCTTATGTCATAAAAAAAAACGAATAGGTTAATAGTGACCTGTAGACGGTGTGCTTGCCCTCGACGACCTTGCCCTCGGAGTCGGTCTTGCACGCCTTGATGAGGTCGGCGCCGCCGCTGGCGTACAGCTCCAGGCAGTGCGGCCGCTGCCGGTCCGACGCGGGCCGCACCTGCAACGAAAAACAAACACATTTATCTACGTACATGTCATAAGTGCTCTAAAATGCGTCCAGAAACCGTAGGCAATGACCAGCATTACCAACCATCAGAAAGATTTCAGTAGGTAATGTTAACATTACCTACTGAAATCCGTAGGTTATGAATTTAAATTTGGAACAGCTGTCAAATTCAAGTGGGGTGTCTAATCTAGTATCTATAGATATTAAAACAGCCATTGATACGAAACGCCAATTCGTTACGTTTTTTTAATATAAATCGAACGACATTTGAACTCGAGTGACAGTAGAATAGGGAGTTCATTCGCTTGTCTATGGTTTAAAAAATTGACAGATACGAAATACGCAACGCCGCCGTTCCAAGCTGTCATTTGTTTTGTTCGTTGACTTTTTAATGTTTACAAGTAACCCTAGTAATAAGTCATTTCCCTACGGTTTCTGAACCCATGTTAAAACACTTAATGATATGTGTGTAGATAAAGTAGTGTATGTATCTATACATAATTAGGCATTACAACAATCGTGTGATATTATTATGAAACTCGCCTTCGGCTCGTTTCATAAACCCACACTCTTGTTGTAATGCCCTTCATTATGCACAGATACATAAACTACTATTATAAATAACTACAATGTATATACCAGAAGAAATCAAAATGGTAATACAATAATATATTTTCTGGATCTATTCGTGATTGCGATCAACTTTTACTATGGGGTCGCAACCGAAAAATCAGATAAAAAAATAGATACCTTCCCATACTAGCTGCTAGCTAGCTGTAGTTGTTAGTATGGGTAGGTATTTTTTTCAGTTATGGCTCCATAGTAAAATTGATCGTAATCATGAATAGATTCAGAAAATATAACATTGTATCACCATTTTGATTTCACCCAGTAGTAATATACCCATAGGTAGTGTTCGAATGTGAAATCTTATTGAAATTTCCATAGAACATTAACTTCAAAACCTTTTTTATGTAGTGAGTAGCAAGTGAGTAGAGATTTATCAATAGACCATGAGTTCGTCAAGCTAGCATTTTTTTTTTTTTTTTCAGGAGAACCAACAGCTTTAACATTTCGAACAGTACTTACAGTCAAGGTTAAAGACACCGACACGGCCAAAATGCCAAACCATGTATACATGGACCCTAATATTGAGACAACGAGGAACATACCTCAGACCCCGGCCGCATCGATGTGTTCGACCCTGAATGCAACTAAGGCTTGGGTCTCCTATTTTGTGCTATACGCGACGTCTGACGTCAGCGTCAACGTTCCTGAACAAAAAAGACGCCAACGTCGACGTTTGAGAAAGACCACAACAGTACATCTCTATAGGCAGCATTGTGATGCAGACGCTGCAGGCGGCCCACGGCTTATATAGGAGACCATAGCCTTAAACAGAGCCAATTATTGGAACTGACATGTAAAATGATACTTACGGATATATTTTCAAGTGGAATGATGCCCCTCGGCTCCTTATCCGTCGTGTACTCGAAGTAGTACAGGCAGTTATCGTTCAGAATAAACCACCGTCTCTTCCACGACTTGTATCTGGAATAGACATAAAAACACATTTAATATATAAAATAAAATATATATAATTTAAAAAAAAATGACTGTCCAAAACTGCTAAGCCTGTCAACGAAAATGCAGGTTGGATTAATCTTCAATTGAATTTTATTGATTGTAACCGATATCTTAGATTTTCTTTTTTGTTGTCTCGCGTTTCCATATAGAAACTAGATTAAACCTATTTCTAGGCACAGTACCGTCGGCATCAAATATATCGAAGCTATAGAGGTGGTCACAAATATTTGAACATGCACTTTACCGTCTTGACAATAGAGGCGTGGTTCAGATATTTGTGACCACCTCCACAGATCCGATATATCTGATAGCGACTGTACGATTTATCAAACACATTTGTGGTCAATTGAATTTCAACTAAAGCATTCCACTTTTTAATTAGATTGGAAAAAAGTACCGCGATTTAAAATAAATAAACAAAACGTCATTATTGGGAATACATTGCGCTTACAGATTCTAGTGCATAATTTTGATTTAATCGCTGAAGTCGCCAAAATGTGACGCCAAGACCAACGTCTCGACTAATGATAAACGAAAGTAAACCTTATCTGACAGCAAGAAAATTGCTTTGACAGCGCCCGCCATATCCACTTTAGGGGTCGGTGGCGTACATACCTTAATGAGAGGTAGGGCACAGCGAAATACCATCACGCTCGAGTATGGAAAAGCCCAGCTGGGGAAGTACCTCCTCCTTACTGAAGACCACAGCCATAATAGCACTGCTATATGTAGTGTTGTGTTCCTGAAGGCGAGTAAGGTTCCCAGAGCTCCAACCCCCTTAAAGACCGGCAACGTCCTGGTGTTGCAGGTACCCATGGGTGACTGTAATTGCTTACCATCAGGCAATCCGTCTGCCCGTTAGCCACCTTTGTCATAAAAAATAAACATACCTGCCGCCCTGTTTCCACAGCCATCCCTCCTTGTCTGGATTGAAGAACGTGTGCATGAGGTCGTTGCCGTCGTCTTCTGGTATTTTGAAGGGCTCCGTCTTTATAGACTCGTATAATGACTGCAAGACAAATAAATGTACATAAATAAATTAGCTTCTTGCCACGACTTCGTCTTCAAGAACCTTTTACAGTTTATCAACTATCATATGTCTTCATTGAGATCTTAGTCTACTCGGCCTGATACCGCTAACATCGAAGTCCGTAAATTTCGAGCATCTTTTACTGCAAAAAAGGCTTCATGAGAGTAAGAGACAATCTTTCAACATTTACGAATATCGATTTTCACGGTAGCGCCGCAGGACAGTCACGGTAAAATATTTCGGTATCGATATACGGACAAAGTTGCATGCATATCTCTTTTGGCACTTTCGTTATATAGATATTTTTGATCTTGACGCCACGCCAAGTTTTATGTAAATCCGTTCATCCGTTATTGCGTGATTGAGTAACAAACATTGAAACATCTTCACGAATTTTTACATTTTTAATAAGCAATAATATTGATTGGATATTTTTGGACAATCAGACACAAAGAGATTTTAGTCCTACTATTTAAAAAGTCAATGAGCCTTGTGTTGTAGGTGTACTAGACGACGATTAATGTACAGTCAACCAATTAGATTTATGGGCCACTTCGTTCCTTGTCACAGTGAAAATCTATATGAAAGACGCAAAAGATCTCTTATTCACGTCACTGTGATAAGGTTCGAAGTGGCCTAGAAATCACCGTACACGACAGATTCATTTAAATATATAGAACATGTCGCAAACCCTAAAACAAATATTCGGGATAAATACACGACTAAACTTGTCAGGTTTCGGGGAAACTCCTGCTCATATAGTTATCTCATATCGAGGGTTGCGTGATCAAACCCGATAAATCTATATAATATTTCATTGAAGTAACAATCTAACGTAATTCACGTATAGTTTCTAAATTCAAAATTCCAATTTTTGACTTAACGGGTATGACCACGCAACCCTCGATATCGTCACTACCTACCTAGTCGAGGTTAGAAAAGGAGGGCGTTAAATAAATAACGATAGATAAATTCACATAAACACACCACTAAAACTTCGATAAACACTTTAACAATGTATTCAAGTAGTCAGTTAGTGCGCTACTGAGTGATAAAAGTCGGCGGTGGAGGGACGCCGGCAGTAAACTACCGGTTATAGATAAAACCAACTATGTTTACGTCAATTAACGATTATACGCGACGGCGATTGACGCGCAGTTTGTTGCTGCGAACAATATACAGTGAGGAAGTCTTATACGGGCAAATCTCTTAACGGGGATAACTTTTACTTAGAAGTGCAAATAAAATTTTATCCATATAAAACAAATTCGGCCCGCAATGTAATGCAACACACTCGAGTTAAACACTCGTTCAGTTAGTTCCAAAGCTTATATCGCGTAATGTACGCAGTACATTACTGCACAGAAATTTTACAAAAATTAATTACATGTGTATAATAGGTATAATTAAAGAAAAACCTTTTGGTTAATGATTATACTGGTAAATCCTATCTCTGGTTTAATTATTTGCCTATATTAGACTTCCACACAGTATAATAATGGTTGGATCAAGGGTCAGTTTCAGAAGGCGGTAATCCTGGACACTTCGCGCATAGTAACCACCGGCAGCCTAGACCCTGCCCCGTTACCGGCGGCACCCTAGATTAGATTTTTTATAATGCTCTTATTGTTTTGCTATATTTGAGATGTATTTTTATATTTTACTTTTATAAAAATGTAATAAAAAACCTAACTTCAGAGATGAAATAAATAAAGAGATATATTACATTACATTCTTAGACAAATTGACTGAGCCCCACTGTAAGCTCAAGAAGGCTTGTTAACAATATTAACTTAATACGCGTTCCGAATAATAAGACTTGGGTCTAAACCACTGTTATTCTCTTAAAATTGTGTCGCTTAACTTCAAACTGCCCTTTGCCCTTTGACCCTCTCTGCAAATATCTACCCTATTACCTTTTCATAATACCAAAATCGCATGATCTGACAGATGGGTTTACCTGAGTTTGAATTTAAGCTACTCAATTGTAACCTTTTGTATTTTAAATACGCTACAAAGTATGTGCTGCGCAGGCGATGTAACAGTGAATACAAGTACCCACCTATAACTTTTTACATGGCATCTGCATACCACCTTGTAGCGGCAGCCGCCGAGGCTATATATTTCCTCGACTAGGCCGAAAAGGCCATGGAAAACGAGGAAATACTGCCAAAGTCTCGAGCATCATGCCGCAGGGGCCTTTTTTTAGATTTATATTAGTTTGTAGTTGTTTTTGTAGGTATTTAGTTATAAATAAATAAATAATAAATAAATATTTCGGGACAATCTTACACAAATAGACCTAGTCCTATGGTAAGCTCAGTAAGGCTTGTGTTGTAGGTACTAGACGATGATATATATAATAGATAGATACATATAAATACTTAAATACATAGAAAACACCCATGACTCAGGAACAAATATCTGTGCTCATCACACAAATAAATGCCTCGACTGGAAATCGAACCCAGGACCATCGGCTTCAGAGGCAGGGTCACTACCCACTAGGCCAGACCGGTCGTCAAAATTTAGTTGTTAATTTAGTTATTTTCAAAAAGAGATTGTGCTAGCTAGAAACATTTTAGTTTATTCGTCTTATCGCTATGCACAATCGCCCTGAGACAATAAAATAATTATCAATGACTAACTATGACACGGTCCTCCTAATGATCTTCAAACATTGGAAATAATATAATCAGTGCGTGAATCATTTCTCGTTAGAATTACTATTTGTATTATATCTCATTTTTAAACCTTTGTTAGAAGATAAGAGCCAGCCAGTATCGCAGGAAACGTAAATAGTTTGACTTGATTGAAAAGTGAAATAAATATTGCCTCATACAGTCGCCGTCAAATATATCGGAGCAGCTAAGGTATTCAAAAACATCGGAACATGCTCATAATCGCCTTCATAATAGGGGCGCGTTCTTATGATATTTTTAGACAATTTTATAGACAAATTTGAAGGCGACTGTAGAATAATTGAAAATACTTGTAATTACATTAAAGTGATTGATACAGTCGCCATCAAATATATCGAAGCGGGCAAGGTACACAAAAATATCTGAACGTGCACTTTATCGCCTTGACAACAGAGGCGTTGTTGATGTACTTGATATTTCGAGTTGTGGGATCAATAATGGCAATATGTAGGTCAGATATCTGCATGTTGTAGGCGCCATTATTGATCCCACTGTTCTAAGCGATAAACTGTTTCGGGGCCTAATGCCGACTTGTAATTCACACTCAGACTGTGTAGAGAAGACTGTGATCAGGATCACAGAATACTAAACTTGTAGTCCGATTTATCAGATACTGTTTTATAAATTACCCCCTACACTGCCTATTGGCGACTTATCCATCACATCGGGCCGTCTATAGTTTAGTAATGATCTAGGGTAGAATGCCCATGGCGAAGCTGTGAGTGCGCAGTTTTGCTTTAACTAAGTATTTTGACTTACCAAGAGCAATTCATGTGGTAGATCGCCTCCATTGTTGATCCCTCTGTTCATAGCGACGAACTGCTCGGGCGCGGGTTTGTCCTTCACGCTCGGGTTGTGCAGCGAAGTGTTGAGCATGATGATGGCGAAGCTGAGCACGTAGCAGGTGTCGGCGTTGGTGAAGATGTCCGGGTTGAGTTGGCAGTAGCGCTGCGCGAAGCATTCCATCATACGGTCTATCTTTTGCGCCTCGCCGGGGAGGCGGAAACTCCAGAGGAATTGTCTGGAAAAGGCGATATAAATAAATACCGGGTGATCAATCCAAACGGGTCAGTAGGGGGAAGTCAGAAACTATGAGAGATAGCGAAATCTGTTCTTAGGAACCATGGCTTCGGCTTCGAATAAAGGAGGTATTTTAGTTCTAGGGTTACCACAGGAAATATTTTTGTTTCCATGACAATGCTATTTTAATCTATTGTGTGAACTCCGAGTCTTGTTTGTATATGTTCATGTTGACACGTGTTTTTATTTTAAAGAAAATTATATAAATAAATTATGATTATTAGGATGAACCGATAATGCAAACGCAGTAGAGTATTTATATTTAAATACCTTATTAACTACTACCCTTACTACAGGTACAACATGAAAGTAATGTGGAAATGCAAAAAAGCTATCCGTGTTCTTGCAGTAATAATGAATATAACAATGGTATTTCTTAGAATATCGCAATACGCCGGTATGTTTACCGAACCGCTTCTAGCCAAAGAAAATAATTAGATATACAATCATCTTTGCCCTCGAGTTTGAGACGCCTTTTATTCCAGTTGAGGTATAAACATAACAACAGAATGTATTTCATTATGTAACAGTTTGTATATACATATGTGAAGTTGGTTTTGCAGTTTCCGACAACTGCATAAGATGCAAAGCATGTTTGTCTAGAAAATTAGATAAAATGAAGGGTTCACGGAAAGAACATGTCTAGTCACTTTGACAACATTTTGAGATATTGCGGTTTTTGAGTTTGGAATGATACAATTAACCATACTATCTTGGCAATTAGATGATTTTCAAGTGCAAAAAACTAGATTAATAATCATGTTTACAATTATATCAGAAAGTGAAGGTAACAGTTCGTTGAGAGCTCTACATTTTGAGATTAAAATCTCATTTTTGGAAAAAAAGTGACTAGACATGTTCTTTCCGTGGACCCTTCAAATGTACAATAGCATCGGTTAAACTGATGCAATCGCAAACACGTAATACACATATTTTTGTTTGTGTTTATGACTAATATGCGTTAGTATTTAGTTATTGAATTATTATAATGACGCATTCTCGCAACGAACAAACCATGTAAACTGTACAAACCACAGTGAGTTCGATGAGTTATACCAATACACAGATTATTTAAACTTCTGAAAATGAACGTTTGAGGTTATATTGTTGTCACCTTAAAATGTTAAACGAACCAGACATTGGCACACCGTAGCCAGAATCAGAATCAGCCGGAGACCATAAAAACCTAATTAATATGAGAATACAATAACAACCTGCTGGGCTATTACAGCTGTAAGAGGCAATCGTAACCTAGTAAATTAGAACATTTTCTAAGCAATTTGTGTCTACCCTAGAATTTCGTCAGATTCGAGTCACAAAGTTAATACTTTAAATAGGTACCTAAAGGTATGTTGCACGTAGGTTTACATGTTAGCATACAGTAGCATGTTTAAATCAATATCAGAAGTGCACAAGTGTGCCCTTGAATTAGAATCAGACCGTTGCATACATAATCAATCAACGTTGTTAACATGATGTCACAGCGTTTTTGTAATATGTGCTCGACTGTTTCCCTTACAATTGTTAATCATCTTGTTGTTTCTCGTCATTTGTCACTTGTTATGAATCACTGGTATAAATTAAATATATTCAATTAGTAGCGTTGTGGATCGTCTGCTAAACGCCTCACTATTCGAGGTCTCAAAAGTCAAGGCACCCGACGGAGACGCGTAGTATCAGTCACGTTGATGTAATTTTATACCCAGCCATTGTTTTCAGTCTCCTTGGCCAGTTTTCATACCGAAGTTTTATAGCAACAATTCATAAAACATGCATTACAATTGTAGTTAGCCGTGACTCTCATTGCTCATCATACCAAGCACGTCAGAAGAGCGTAGTTTTAACTGTGCTGCTGATATCCTAGCTGACGGGGCGTAACCGCAAAAAATAGTTGCATCACCCGTGTAGGGTCACTCACCTAAGAGCCTGTACGAGTATGAGATCTGTGAAGTCATGGAGCTCCACGAAGGCCCGTAGCACGGCCTCGTTGAAGTCGGAGCGTTCGCCGAGGTAATCCCCGATGGCGGTTTTGCTCAGACCCTCTCCTTTGTGCAGAAACTGCGCTACGTCCTCGGGTGTCCTCTGAAGAAGCCCGTTCTCGTATAGGTATTCGATACCTGGAAAAGATACATTATTTTCAAATCATATTTATTATATACAATAAATCAAATATTGTTGATTGATTGGCTGATTTGTCCCTAAACTGCGTGCAGAAGCCATTACGACGGGCAGCAGTGTCCCCTTTGAGCGGTGGAACAAAGTGCGATCCGCCTGATGGGGGAGACCCATGTCCAGCAATGTCCACTGCTGGACATTGCTGGACACACCAACGGAAGATGTTGAATTACTTTATTTTTCAATGTTACAATAATACATTTGTATTCATACAACGACAGGTTCATTTAAACAATCAGAATATACACGACGACTCCTCATTTGGTAGTTATTTAATGTTTTCGCAAATATAAATGATAGTTCATAGCATCGTATTATGCTACGAAGGTCAAACAGGAAAATTAATAATTAAGGCCAACGCTCGGCTCTCTAGATTGAATAGTTGTTGTTTTTGCCTTAAGTATATAACAATGAATTATTTAACCGTTTGACTTAAACAGAAATCTGGGGAAACACTTATTCAAAACGTTTTGGGTGGCGAACAATTATGAATCATCTTACAAAAGAAAAAAAATGTATACTGAATGTTTGCGGAAGAGATATTTATTTATCAAAAGTCGAGATTAATTGACGGAGTACATCAACGGTTAATGTGGACACAAAAATCCATACATTCCTTAGATTACATAGCTCAATCCTCGCATAACACGTTGATGTGTTTTATACATTTTATTCACTGCCTTCCCTTTCGAATATTGGAAAGTGATATTCATTTATGTGTACTCATGTACGGAGGAAAGGAAAATGAGATTTACGTTCCCATTTGTGCTCGTGAACACTTGAATATTCAATAAGGAAGCGCGATTCGAATCATGAGTGAATGGAAAATAAAACACACTCGAGTTACTCTGTGAAAGCTTAGGGTTTTTATTAATGCACTGAACGTAACTATTCGTTATTGCTACGTTTAGGCATGTCACAATTGCAAAATATCCAGAATATAGAATTCAATTTTAATTATATAATTCTTCATATTGAACACATGCTCACATACAATTTATGCAAGTATTTGTTTTAGGATGTATGCGGGATTTGGATTCAGGCGAAACTAAAGTGGAATTATTTTTCTACTTAACTTTATGATTACCAACAAATATGAACAAAAATTTACAGCCTAGAAAAACAGAAAACGATTAAATAATATACCAATATCGAGGTGCATAGCCCAATAAAACAGCAACTAGTACCGTACTCATAACAATAATCGGCCGTAGAAACCGCGATACAAAAACATTTCCCCACTGGAAATGCAAATGTTGCCACAAAAATCACAAAATATTCATGCTGTCACATGAAAGCCGTCGAAAAACTTTCTGTACAAATATTTAGTCATAAAAGCGGTATCGTTAGTCAGTGCTCCGCTAAAAGCGGGGTTTCATAAGTCGCAGTGCAGTGCATTAGGCTGAAACGCGATCCTGTATTTAAAAGCGTTCGGTCTGAGACGAGTGGCTCTTAGTATTCCCGTGACTTACTGATGCTGACTGAATAAGGAATAAACGTGCAAAATAAACTTTGCCAAGTTTAGATACACATTTAAAATGTTGATTGATACTCGTTTTTCAAATTGTATTGTGACGCAATAAAAGAAGACAAGTCTTTTTTTTTTTTTTCAAGTTAAGCACATTCACACACACAACACTACAGTTTCGTACGTATACTACACCCGACCTGGTCTAGAAGTGAGGTGTGGGCACTGTTCATTGTATCGTAGTAAGTAGCGTAGAGTACGTTCACAGCGAATGACATATCGCATAAATCTGGAGCAGATCCCGCCTGGAGAAGTGTAGGTACCTCCTTACAGAAAAATATCACTAGGCCCTTTTCATAATATTGTATTCCTGTCAGTGAATAAAGTTGCCAGAGGGCTCAGAGCCCTAAGGCGGCGCGCATGTGGATCCTCTGGAGTTACAGGCGTCCATTACGATACTTAAGTATCCACTGTAGCTGCTCACCATCAGACAGGCCGTATGTATGTTTACCACCGTCGTAGTAAAAATGTTGGGCATCTCATGGACAGCGCATCGCACCAACGTGTCTATTCTGAACGAGCTCAATATAAAAACCCGACTCTCTACTATCTGCCTCAGAAAAATTCCTCGGCTTCTTTGGGCACTTGGCCCGGCGGGAACCTGACTGTCTGGAGAAGTTGATGATCGGTGGCCAGGTTAAGGGCAGAAGAGGCAGAGGTCGAATACCCACACGCTGGTTCGATGCCATTGAAGAAGTCCGCGCGTCAAGTTCCAGGGAAGGCAGGTTAGATAGCATTACAAGTAAAAGCGACTTATGGCGGTCACCACCCTCAGTCATGAGGTTACGACCAAGAAGAAGAATTAAAAAAAAAACTGCTACTAACTATATGACGCCGACTGTACAGTCGGTGACCGGCGCGGCGCCGTATGCGCACGCATTTCCGGCGCAATTGCCAACCGGCGGAATGCGCCACTCAAACAATGCACTGCGATTTATTTTACATGCGTGCTAAACCTGATTTTTACAAGAGCTTTATGCCATTCTAGAAATTACTACGACGTTGAGAAACGTATAAGATTATTATATCCTTATGGGCATAGCTTACCTTTTACCATTTTAAACTACTAATTTCTACATATTTGTATACACATGTAAACTATACGATGCAAAACCAGGAACATTAAATACCGTGAAATTATAAATATAAAAACAAACAACTAGCATTAGGTACTTTTGAATATGAGCCTCATACGGAGCTGTAGGTTGTTATCGTGGAAATGGCGAAATATCATTAAGCGTATTTTTTATCTTTTCTTTACTCGTGAGCATAAAGGGATGTAATATAAAACATAACGAACAAGCGCATAAGCTGTTAACTATTGTCCACATGTAAGGCTAGTTTTGTTTTATTAATTCTGTATGATTCAAGAAAGTGTATCCCTGATCCGTAGTAAATCAACTATCTAGTTTAGCTTAGAATTTTATGTACTGTACATTAAATAAATAAATATTTCGGACATTCTTACACAAATCGACCTAGTCCCACGGTAAGCTCAATAAGGCTTGTGTTGCGGGTACTAGACGACGATATATATAAATAAATAAATAAATAAATATTTCGGGACATTCTTACACAGATCGACCTAGTCCTACGGTAAGCTCAGTAAGGCTTGTGTTGTAGGTACTAGACGACGATATATATAATAGATAGATACATATAAATACTAAAATACATAGAAAACACCCATGACTCAGGAACAAATATCTGTGCTCATCACACAAATCAATGCCCTGACTGGGAATCGAACCCAGGACCATCGGCTTCATAGGCAGGGTCACTACCCACTAGGCCAGACCGGTCGTCAAATATATAATAAATAGATACATATAAATACTTAAATACATAGCAAAACACCCATGACTCAGGAACAAATATCTGTGCTTATCACACAAATGCCCTGACTGGGAATCGAACCCAGGGCCTTCGGCTTCATAGGCAGGGACACTACCCACTAGGCCAGACCGGTCGTCAAAATTGGACCACCGCATATCTGGTAATTGCACGTAGGAATATCGCTCCCGTATACACAGACATACCGTAGCTTGAGCGTTATCTCAATCGTCTAGGACAGTCGTAAAGGTCATGATCTCATGATCCTGTTTAGGAGCTATTGCGAGAGGTCTGCGACGAGGCAGACAGTTCGGGACTTAAACAGTTAAATTAGTATCATATTATGTTAATCGTGTAACAATTTTGCAATGTCACTCAACAGTATAGTTGGATCAAAAGCGTTAATAAACCGAGCCTATACTTTCTTAGTCATAGTCTATTCATGCAGACGTCCGAGCGCGGAAACACTTTTATCACACTTTAGTCTCAATTAATATGCTACATTATACTCGCAAAGTATAAATATCAACTAAAAATGTTACTTTAATATCTTCTATCTATAACCAACGCAGCCATCAAATTACCTCAAGAATGTTCTGAATGTTTGTCATTATTATATCAATATGTTCTATTAATTTGACGAAGGCTGTTTATGAGTTTGAGTAGCTAAGAATGATAAGAGCAATGAAAATTCGCGTTCATATCATTAAGTGAAATAATACATTGGGACAACTTAACGCACAGTGCGCTTATAAGAACTTAAGGAATGTATTGATTTTAATTTGGTGTGTGCCAGTCGTATCTAACTCCTACGCAGTGCGCCTCTATGACGTCACAAACACCCCGAGCAAATCCATTCTAATTGCCGAGAGCAGTGAGACGAAGTCTTAGAACCATACAACTGTGACCCTTATACCAAGTAACAACTATGACTAATAGAAGATAAAGTTATAACGGCGACTACTGGGTAATAGGAATAGCTAAGCTGAATAGGCATCTTTGCCAAGACTAAATCGTGTAGGCGGGAAATCTTGAAGTGAGATATTAGAAAAGCTCTTATTGATTCTGAAATTCAATAAAATAGGCACCAGACGGTTTGCCCTGAGAGCGACTTTTAATCTGCCCTCAGTAAATGTCAGTATCGTATTTCGATTCGACGCCTACGAAAATTTGAAAATAGATTTAGCCCACATCGTTATGTTTAATTTGAGACCTTTTTTGGGGGTTTAAGTTGCGTAGGTACAAATACGATACTTTTACTATTTTCCGACTAGATTACACCATTTTCTATTGTCATCGGTCGTTATAATATAATTTACTAGTACAGAACAGTACAGTAAATGGTTCTACACGGCTCAATGTATATTCAAATAATCAGGGCTTGAATAAAAAAACCTGAGGTGTATAATATTTATACCTATTGTTTTTAAGGACAACTAGCTGCGCCCCACGGTGTTACCCGCGGTTATGTTCCCGCAGTAAAACGTAGCCTATTGTGTTAATCCAGGGTGTCAGCTAACTCTATACCAAATTTGTTAAAATCGCTCCAACCGCTTAGATGTGAAGAAGTAACAAACATACACACTCACAAACTTCCGCCTTTATAATATTAGTGTAGATTGTTAAACAAGCTTTGCACCACGTACAAACAAGCTTTAAGGGCGCACAAAAATGTCATTAATTTGTCACGAAATTTCTTATTCCGTAGCCGACTTAGACTCACTTAACGACGCCATTATTATTCGAGAAAATATGACTCGTCTCGTCGATTCGCAATTTCGCATCGGGGCATTAATCCAACAAGGGTCCGCTCTTAACAGGTTTTATTGCGAAGACACATTTTTCTGCCAAAGGTCATTATACCAAGTGGGCAAAATAGAACCGGATTCATGTTTGTGCTAGCATATCGGCATGGATAATGCAGGTGGCAGTATGACGGATCGTCGGGTCGCCGCGGAACGAAGCCGGCAAACGATGTGTGTCGTGTGACGAACATTTCTGACATCCGTAGCGAAAATATTGCTTACACATCAGCCCTCATAGGAAACTCATAACATATACCTATGAAAACATGAAAAAAAAAATATAATTTACTCGCATCACGCGTGCTATTTGATTTCAAATTGAAATAATGTGTCCGAAATTTGTTGACAGTTGTTTGATGGTTTTGTACGGAGCGTCCCAAAACTCTCTACTCCCTTTCTGCAGCGGGTACATAATTGTACAAAGACTGAAGTTATAAATACAGGATCTAGTGAGATGCCAAGAGGTGATCTACAATCTAGCTAACCGGAGACGCCACTTAACAATAATGGATGAGTCGAATTGGAAGTCACAATTCTTATACTTCCCAGCGGATACAAATTCCCCGGTAACGATAGCATGCACATTGCTTTGTTATGGGAGTAGAGGGCAACATACCGGGGAACAGTTTGGAGGCAGGCAGATCTGCAATAATATTTTGCACAACGAAAATCGCATAAATATGTGACACGCTCTTTATTTTTTGGCCGGTTTCAATTCAATTTATGATATAAGTATTATTGGTCGAAGTAACGAGCTTACAATTAATCAGGTACAGGCAAGGTAAAAAATATCGATACGCCCAAAATGTCAAAATAAGTATTAATGTACTTTAATATTAAGACAATAAAGTCCATGTATACATGTTATGGCACTTTGATCGTATCGATATTTCTGACCTTGGCTGTACATATAAATGGTATAAATGGCAATTTCAGTCGCAATGCCACCATTGTTTCCACGTTTGTTCTGCTGCTTTGAATTTAACAAGCACAGAATTCGTCTACTTATTGTCTGATCTAACTAGTAGGTACTAAGTAGACGACAGGAGTGGGGTCATTTCAATGTAAGAAGAATAAATAGATAGAAGAAAGGTAGGATGGTTTTGTACTATAGAGCATCTAAGTTCTATGAAAAATTTACTTTTTACGTACGTAGTTGTAAAATGTCTTAAAAAACGTTATACTTCGACTAAAATATTCCTATTTGATAATAGTGTACTTAATGTGGAAATGAAACAGTACTTTCCAGACGACAGGTTTGACCTAGTTGGTAGAGACCCTGACTATGAAGCTGATGGTCCGAGTTCAAATCCCAGTAAAGGCTTTTATTTGTGTGATGAGCACAGATATTTATTCCTGATTCATGGGTGTTTTAAATATGTATTTAAGTATTTGTATATTATATACCCTCAACACAAGCCTTCTTGAGCTCACCGTGGGGCTCAGTCAATTTGTGTATGAAAGTCCTGCAATATTATATATATTATTAACCGCATACTGATATAAAAAGAAACTCCAGCCTTACGAAACAGTTTAGTATATTACCTATACTAAAATTAACGTGTAAACCGAGAACGTTTAAATCAATACGGCACGAGTCTGATGACGTTGCTTGACCATTCTAGAAAGAAACCGTTTCTCCGTTAAAAGAAACGGTTATTATAAAAAAACGCTATTTTCTAACAAGAACTAGCTCAGATAACCTTGATGTAGCACATGATTAATTACAGCTAGCTAGTGCTCCGGCAGGAAATTACGTTTACCTCAGTTTTCCTCATCACGGCAATTTATAGAAACGCCGGGAATATATAATACGCTTGTCGCTTACACACAATTACCGAGCTGGATTCCAAATTTCATCCTTCTAGGTCATCTGGAAGTAGGTTAGATTTAGGTACTATGTCAGTCAGTGCTAAAGTTTACGACCTTCATATCTTTATAACCGTTTGAACTAGCTTCATGAAATTTGGGCTCCTAGATGTCCCTATGGATATAATTAAACACACGTAGTCATGTGTTTACGTTAAAGAGTTTTTGAGTTATAGAATCAAAAGTGGCACAAAGTAGTGTGTAATATTACACTCGGTGCTGGCTAGCCAGTTCCTTTGCTTGAACTTGGCTTGACACGCTGCCGCATGTCTAGATTTATTACGGAACCAGATTATGTGCCATCGAGCCAGTAAAAATTCCCGGGGGAGAGAAACCCTTAAAGTCACGTGCCATGCGGGGTATTATATGAATTATGCAACGCCATTGCATATTCAAAGGATAAGCTGAAATGTTATTATAAAGCCCACTATATCCACTTTGTTATGTATGATAGGCACAAGTGATAAATTAACGTAACTAAGTATTGCTCACAACCCGTTTAATTGCACTAAATCAGAGTAGCGCAATTAGTTCTCGGAAAACAATCATAATATTTATTGAAAATGAATGAATTGAATTTATATACAGATTTCATGCTTAATTCTCGTCACAAATCTGACATAGGTAATTTAACTTTTACTGACAATTGAGTACACTTTTTTCTGAAAACTCCCTTACAATGCATATATGTATGGTAAAAGATATTTTCGATTGTAACCCGATCTCACACCCGAGAAGGTTCTTTCCGGCTAGGAACGCTTTTTTAACAGCAATGGACCTAAATATTGTTTATTTGGTTTTATTTAATATCCACACCATAGATGCACAAACTAGATGAAGGGATGACCTCGTTCGGGTACTGGAAAGTAGAGGGGCGGAAGATAGTAGGATGCTAAAATGTGCTAATGATCGCTACCCGTGGTGATGGTATAAGTCCGACTATCAAGGTCCGGGTTTAATTTAAATACTTTATTATATTAACCTAAATCAAAATTCAATGTTTGATGTCCACACGGCATTATCTTAATTGTATTTAAAAACGCAATGTTTCGACATCGAATGATCCTTCCAATGCCGATTAACTGCATTAACTGGACGTGTTTAGGTTACTTTAAACAAAATTCCTGAAAATCAATGTTGGCATTAATGCGAAAGGCACGTGCTAGCGATAAATCGTATCGCGTTGTTGGGATGAGCCAGAACGTGGCGAGTTAATGCATGTCGCTCTATGCCGACTTGGCAACTTTTACTCATTGGTGCACTAGAACACGAAACTGCCGGCCGTCAAAATAAATATTGTTTGCCAAATGCACGCTTCAAACAAAACGGTGCGTTCGTAAAATAGCTCTATAAATATTGATAGCTACCAGACTTTTTCGTATCGTACCTACCTATCTCCGAAAATTCGAAACTAATCAGTAGCTATAATGGAATCTATATAAATATTAAACATAAACTGATAGTACCTATAGTTGCCATTTTATCGCGTCCCGCGTCACTTTAGCGCTTACATATTTGTTAGAACGCGGCAGTTATGGTGACATACGATAAAGCCTGACTACCTTAAGCTAGCTTCTTACATCATTTCACGAGAATAGAGTGTCGTAGCCGGACATAGTCGGGAATCTAAACATAAGATAGCATAAAATTATGCTCCTCTGTAAACGTAGTGGTAAGTTGGTTAATATACTATACTTATGCCTAACATAAATAATGTCATCTTATTGCCACTAATAAATTCACTGTGATATACTCGTACAAAGATTGCCATCATCATCATCATCATGGCAATCGTCCGTCCGTCAACAGCTGGACATAGCTCTCAATCAAATATGACTTGTATCATCTTGGGAGGTAGTTGCCGTAGTCGCCACGCTTGGCAGGCGGGTCGGTCACCGCAGCAGGGGCATATTGGGTTTATCCGTCTGTTTTTACGCTTCACGACATCCGCGGATGGGGTGCAAAGAATGCCAACTTTCCTTTAAAAATTAATTTCGACTTCCAGACTAAATATTTCATTAAAAACTTAAGTTACCTAACTCGTGAATGTAATGAAAAAACGCGAACTAAACTCTTTCAGCTCGCGACGTCATTAAGAAATTGTCCATAGAAGAAAACTTGTAAGCAGC
The DNA here is from genome assembly GCA_022674325.2 of Grapholita molesta. NCBI lineage: Eukaryota > Metazoa > Arthropoda > Insecta > Lepidoptera > Tortricidae > Grapholita > Grapholita molesta. Next base: position 4,643,276 of record CP053127.2, read on the forward strand.
GTCGCTTGAGAGCCAGGAGTGTGTATTCAGAGTTGGCACAGACTCACAGAAGCCTGCTTGCCGCGCCTGCCAGCTTTGAACTACAGGCGACCTAATTAGCTTGTATAAAAAAATATGTACAAACAGCAACACGACAACACCCTTAACTGACCATCAGTAGGCCTTATAGCGTTGCAATAGAGTTTACAATTATTCAGTTAACACTGGGCAATGGTACCCACATTCATGTAGCCACGATTTTTTTAGTAAAGTCTTGAAAACATGTTCTCATCACATTAAATGTAGGTAGTATCTATATTTTTAGACGTGACCGTACTTATAAAGACGCATTAAACTGTCCTACAAGGTTCTTCTAGCAAAGCGATAAAGATAAAAACTTATTTCAATGTTCATAAATGTTTATAAATCCTAATATGCAATTGATTTTTGTTTGTCGCTTTCGTTTTTGTTAGAAAGGGTAAAATTGTATGATTCGGACTGTCGAATTACGTATTGTAAACCATTATAAGTAGATGTTGAGAATTAATAGATTAGACACAAATTCATATCAATTTTAGTTTGTTCTATTCTCTATTTTTATAAGTTTTTTTTTCTAGATGTCAACAAATATTGTCATTGAAATAATGTTTGGTTTTCTTAGTTAATTTTCTTTAAACGCAATCGAATATCCACAAGAATTTTTCCAATTTTATGACAGCAAAGCGGCCATGTTTGTTTATTATAGTCATAATTTCGCTTAAAGACATGTCTAAAGCTGTGTCGAGCGAATACAGCGGCAGATAAGCCCGTAACAGCTATACCCGCTATTTAATAAAGAAAGCATTTTATCTTTGAGTAAATATGATTTTACATTATCATCATTCATCATCATCAACTAGCCTGCATGTTTGCCGTGTGATGCCGGCTGACTAGAATAGCGCCACCCCATCTCCTCCCGCGGGTGTCGCAAGAGGCGACAAAGAGAAAAATCCTACGGACGGACAGCAGCTTTCGTCAAAACCTAATCTACAGCTACTGCGGTCACCAACCCGCCTGACAAGCGTGGTGACTATGGCGAATACCCCCAAGGTGATACAAGTCATATTTGTGGGAGGCCTATGTCCATCAGTGGACTCCATACGGCTGAAATGTAACTAGCCTGCAAGTGATAGACTTAGCACAGTCAACTGGCAATAATGTGTTCTCGATCCAGTGTTAATAACCGGACACCGATACATTTACGCGTACCTTCCATCGGTCATGTTGGTTAAGCGTCCACCGCAAAGATTCATAATTTCCACCGCGATTACTATAACGGAACACGGCCTTGCGGTGTCGTAACTGTTATCGGAGAATTATTTAATACTGATAGCTAATACGACACTACGGCAGTATTTAATGTTTAATTGGATGCACTTTTGTTCGTGTACAATTGACCATGATCTTATTGACCCGTTATATAATAAACTTCCTTGTCATTGCACGACTTTAGATATATAAATACTTGTAGATAAATAAACGAGTGATGTAGAATTTCTAAGAATAACATTAGTAAAAATGCGTCACCGATCCTGTGAGTGAGTGTGCTTTCTCCTCTTACTAAAACACGCAGGTCGAGGGAAAGGCGGCAATCAAGTGGTATTAAGTGCGATTCAAGATGATTCCACCTGTGAATGGATTCGTGTTAGTAATGAGACGTACCCAGGTAATGTCGCACGTCGCACTATATAATTCCTGGCCCCTATTTCACCACAGCGACAATTGTCACGTTCCCGACACGTAAATTTCTGACGTTGCAGGTGTCCACTGGCTACATTGACCGCTTACCATCGGGTAGGACGTGTGCTTGTTTGCCACCAACACGTTAGTTTTAATAAAATACCGTGTTTTGTTATTATATCATCAATATGGCTCTTGACAATTGAAACGAGAAATACGACAATTGTCGCGAAATTCCGACAGAGGACTAATCACATGTCGAAAAAAAATCGAAACTTCTTAGGATCGTGACAATTGTCAAGAGCTCTTCACCAAACTACTACCTATCTATTGATGATATAATAAGTAATAACGGTATTTTATTGAAGCTAACGTGTTGGTGGCAAACAAGCACACGTCCCGCTCGATGGTAAGCGGTAAATGTAACCAATGGACACCCGCAATGTCAGAAATTTACATATGTCGGGAATCGTGACAAATGTCGCTGTGGTGAAATAGGGGCCTGGCGGGATTCTTAGTCGGTCACAGGGTAAGTGGGGCCCGCTACGTTTTAGAGCGCAGGCGAGTTCAATGTTTAAGGCTTAGTCACATAGGGCGCGTTTTGTGGCGTGGCGCAGCGGGGCGCGACGCTGCCGTCCGAATATGTGCCTTATTTCGTTACGTTAGCCACACCGCTGTCACGCCCCGCTGCGCCACGCTCTCAAAACGCGCCTATCTGCCCAAGCCTTTAGAAGGTGTCTCTGTCACTGTCTTTTTTCTCTGTCTGTAAAGGTGTCTTTTTTATTCTACAGGTACTAATATGATTACTACAAGCACATCTGCGCCAATTCACCTAATACAACTGCTTAGTGCTTATACGACTAGGCATAAATCTAATTTATTAGCTTATCTGTCCATTCCATTAGTTGAATACAAAACTACATAGTAGAATGTTACGTTAGGACAACACATAAATATTTTTCGTATGTACAGTCTACCAATTTGATTATCAAAGCCACTTCGTGCTGCATTCGTACCTTATAAAGTGAGCCAGTAACCAATACTAACAACAAAAATTGAAATCTAGCCTAGATAGTTACAAGTAGGTAGGTAATTCCAGATTTTTCTACAACTGATTTGCCTTAGGGTTTTACTTGTCTGCGCTACATGGCCAGCGCAGCGACAGGAACCATACTCCAGAACTATTTGGCAGACTACTGTTAATTGGTTAGTTAACCAAATGAGTTCCTTTTACGCATTTCTGATACGGACGTAAAAGTGTATAGGTAGGAAAAACTAAACTTAACTTACCAAAGTTAGGCATGACTAAAACTAAAGGGTCCTAGCTCCCTGTCCTAATTTTTTAAATGTATTCTAATCAGCTCACATGCCATTTTTTGTTCTAGCACAATTGGTAAAACATAGCTAATATGCCCACGAAGCTGTACGGAAGATTAAACAAATAAATTATTATTTTTTAACTACTAGAGATCGATAGAAAACATAAATAATAGGACACTTTCCTTGCACGGGGTAGGGTACCTAAGTCAGGTACAGTGATCAACAAAAGTGTTCAAAATGCGACACGCGCTCTTATTCTCTCGACAATAAAGATGTGTTGACCTCATTTCAGACACCTCACCCGCTTAGCCACTGCTGCTGACTGTACAGTCAAGTGCATAAATATGTATACACTTTTGCACCCAATACCATTGCTATAAAGTGAAAAAGTGTATACATGTTTACGACGACTGTACGAGTAGACCTCGTTGTGGGAACGCCGCACCTGCCACTGTCGCGTGAATACCTATCAAATGGGTGGTATTGAATGTTCCGCCATTTTTATAAAGGCCATCGCATTATTGCGGCAAATACGCGAATATCACTCTATTTCTCGTATGTTTCATAATCTGTTCATGCTTATTATAGTTTTTATATTAAATCGAATGGTTTAATGGATGATGGATGTGCAAAAGGAAATAAATTATAGCTAATTTCACAATTGCGAAATTATATTTTACACGTTTGTTCATACATCATTTTATATAAACTTAGTCCTGACAGACTTTAATCAACGCCTAGCCCAAAACGTCGACAAATGGTTATTTATGTAAAGTAGGTAATAAATATTAAGGGATTTTCTGAAAATTCAACTCCTAGCTTGGGGTACTTTCGGAGTCGAGATATTGTATGGCGGTACGAAGTTCGCAGGGTCAGCTAGTAAGAGTAGTAACTTAGTATTTTTGACTAATTTATGAATATGTCATAATGAAATTAACATAACAACGATTAATTTGTCAGTGTTTTACATACATTCAGCGTAGAAGACTAGCGCTGAGGCAGGTCACAAAGGGGATAACTGAAAACAATCCATTTGTAGTCTCCTTCTGTCAAATTGCCTGATTTTGTCAAACCCTACAAGTCACTAAGCTATCGATATGTTAAGGGAGAGACTGCCGCACTCTCCTCTCCTCGACGGCGTCACCTGTACCCTTACCATGAGTTGTGACATTGACGTTTTCTATAACGAGTATCGAGTTTACTATCTGTGCATCGCGTTTGCACTAAAATAGTACAAGAGTTGCATAGATAGTAAACTCGATACTTCGTTACCGAAAACGTCAATGTCACAACTCATGGTAAGGGTACTGAACTGTTAAGTTACAGGGAGTTCTCACCTTTCTTGGGGTCCATGTTGAATTTCTTCCTGCCGATGCTCATCTGTTTGGCCTTGCTGTTCTGTTTGCACTCCTCCTGCCCGTCCAGGGCTTCGAGCTCTGCCACCACTTCGCCGAGCTCATCTTTGAGTTGCTGAAACAATCGAGGGATCGATAAGAAACGTGTACTATATTATGAATATGTAGTTCTTTTCATAGAAAACTCCCGTGAGACTCAGAAATATAAAAAAAATATATAAACCGGGTCACTCACGTATTTTAAGGTCGATTAACGCTCGACATGTTTCGGTCCAATTCGTGAACCATATTCATACGTGAGTGACCCTTTTTATATAAATTTTAACATGTTCCTATATAAGAGTGAGATATAGATGATCAATCTTTGGACAAGTAAATCATCCGTGTGTATTCATGGAGACATATTTCGTTAAGTTTTAAGTTAATCCCTATGTAACAATCAATTACGATGTGATACGATACGGTACTGTATTAGGTAAACTATTAAGGATTACATTTTTTCCTAATCATCGTTACCATAAAGATTTTATTTACATCTCTCTATATTTATATGCATAAATTATCATAAACAGCTAGTTTGTGATAATTTATGCATAAAAATATAGTGCCCAGCAGTGTTACCCGGGGTTTATTAGGGAAAAACGTAGCCTATGTGTTGATCCAGGGTTTCAGCTAACTCCATACCAAATTGTATTTAAATCGCTCCAGCCGTTTAGACGTGAAGAACAAACACACACACTCACAAACTATCGCCTTTAAAATATTAGTGTAGAAATCATGAAACTAGGAAATTAGACAGATATTTATATATCATAAGGAAATCATATTATAAATTATTAAGGCTACTGGAAATGCATAATATTAATAATGCAGGAATTTCTATTGCAGGCGCGTCTGGGCAGCCCGGACAACGAAATGCTCTGTGCAAATGCAGGCTGCACTTTGATGCGAAGCGTTAAGTGCATGTGCAACGATAATTATATTTGTTAGGAATGCAGGACGTCTATACTACGTCTATGCCATATTTGTGGAAAATAATTAAATAAATTGTTATCAAGTACGGATGCGAATTTAAATTAAAAAGCATTTTAGAAGAATATTATTAACAAGCGGAGGCCTATGTCCAGCAGTGGACGTCTTTCGGCTGACATGATGATGATGATGATGACGATGATGATGCAGCTTAGTTATACAGAATACAGATTTGCCAACAAAAACATCTCATGATTCGGAAACTCATAATGCTTTTACTGTAAAAACATCATCATGATGCCTCGTGTTGTTCCTGCATTTGTCACGGCTCATGAAAGCCTTGGGTCAGCTTGGCAACTAATCCCAGGATTTGGCGTAGGAACTAGACTCTTACGAAAGCGACTGCCATCTGACCTTCCAACCCAGAGGGAAAACTAGGCCGTATTGGGTTTAGTCCGGTTTCCTCAGGACGCTTTCTTTTACCGAAAAGCGACTAATAATAAAATATCATATCAAATGATACCTATTTCCTCATAAGTTTCCAAAAACTCATTGGTACGAGCTGAGGTTGAACTTGCGACCTCCGGATCGCAAGTCGCACGCTCTTACTGCTAAGCAACCAGCGGTCTACTGTAAAATCATTAGCACTTTATCAGACCCCAGGCCAAGCCCCTAAGCCCTCACCCCACTACCCCTAAACCTTGGTATTGGTTTGGCCATTTCATAGATCATCATGTCATCATTTTAAGATCCTGTGACGTCATTTCCTACCGAACATAGGCTCGCCAACAGACCAGTCTATCGGTCACATTCTAACATTCTTTCATTCATTCATTTCTAACATGGTCAACTTGGCTAATGCCTGCAAGTATTTGGGAAGCAACTGGCTCTTGAGACACAGGGAGTCAGTCAGGTGCCAATAAAAAAGTTGCAGTTGTTTGACATATCTTCGGTATGGTAAGAAATTCTATGAAACGGCCAAGCTATTTTTCTTACTCGACCTCATCAATAAAGCTTAGTTTTTTGCGGGGTATCTTTACTCTTTAATAGCAAAGCTCTTCTTCGTCTTATTTCTTTGTAGTTTTTCTTTATTACTTATAAAGTAATATGAAAACTTTCTTATTGTGAATCTCCTTAAAAATATTACTGTGATCACTCTCATCCTAACTTCTATAGGACAACATCTTGGTATCAATAGGTGTCAATATTATTCCTTGTTTGCGCAGTAATCTATGCCTAGTATGTACTCGACATGAATATCAACGCTACAAACTGTTTGTATACGAATGATAACCACATCTGTAGGGACTGTGGTCGAGGTCAAAGTTTCAAACGCTGTTTCTAAGGAGTAATCAATCAGGCAACTACTTATAATAATAACCTTAAGTATTGGACAATCAGCGTCATATAGGGTAGCATCCAAAGTACTCATAAAATTTAGTACATCATAGAATTTGAATAGAAAAACTACTTTGAATGCTGTCAACTATATGACAATGACTGGACAAGTAACAATAAAAAAAAATACACATTAGTAATTTGTGAGAATTGGGACATTTTAATATTTTTTAAGGTTTAACTACCTCAGCCACGGACGTCTACTACTGGATAGTTCTCCCCCATATAATGGGGGATGTCTGACCAAAATTTACTTTTTAAATGTTTTTTAGATTGGTATGGTCAAGCCCAAAGCGCGTATTGCGTAATATCGCTCTTGGAATCTCCAAATATTAATAGAATAATAATGCATTTGGGTATTTTGTAGTGATTCATATGCAGTGACTCCCTAACGATAGAAATAATATTGTTGATTGTATATCGCTTTGGCGAGGGAGGAGCTACAATGGAATTAATAGTTAGGCGCAAAAACGTCTCGCCAAGCGACGACGGGTAATTAAAGCAATTCGGTCCGTAGGGGAGTAAATTTACGTAAATGAAGGGGTACATGTATGTAGTATGTAGTACTACGATGCAAGGATTCAAAAATAAAAGGTCTAGACTCCTCTAAAATAGCTTGAAATGTTAACAAAAGTACTTCCTTACTTTCCAAAGTGTGTATCTAATGTGAGCGATAGCAACGACCGAAAATGTTTGAACAAACTAACCTGGCCCGGTACCGCGAACATCGAAGTTCGTATATTTCGGGCATCTTTCTCTTTTACTCCAATTGAGGCGTCAATGAGAGTGGCAGAGACAATCATCCGAAATTTACGATTATCGTTTTTCACGGTAGTACCGCTGCATGGATCGCATTACAATTGACTAACAAGACGCATATCATTGGTCTAGTCTGCGAATAACATTCCTAGACAACAAATCCCTAGACTAGACAGTATTGACGGAGCTCCATGCCGATAAAATCCGCTAAGACTAGTCTAGATATTCTTTTTATTTGTAGGAAGATAATGGACAGGTCCTTCAGAATCTTCCCAATCACTAAAAACTGTTGATATTGTATTTTTTTGCCAATAAATCGGATGTTTCATCATCAGTAGTGTATAACTTTATGACGTATTCTTTTTGATTAACTTTGAGAGCTAACTGTAAAAAACAATCATTTTCATTTATTTAAATTAGTTTTACAATACTTGTGCAGGTGTCTCTTTTTAAGTAAGCTTAATACTTATGTTAACACCTTCGCTGCGGCATGAGGTTGATTCGACCTCAAACAAGTATGCTTAATTGCGATGTTAACTAATTGCCGCAACGAAGGTGTTAAGAGAACTTTCTTTAAAAAAAAAATATTTCATTCTGAAATGATAACTAATAGTAGGTACTGGTATATTAGAGTTAACAAAGATCAAAATGACATTCTTCTAAAAACAATTAATTTTGACACTTGAACTCCGACCTTTTAGCCAAATTAAGGGGAAAATAATGTTATTATACCCCAAAGACTTATCGTTGCGGATATACCTAATTTATAATAGTTCGTTTCACACGGAAATTTAGCTGACTCATGTGAGCTTTGGAAACGGGCGCACTATACAGCCACGCTAACATAATTTGCGGTCTGCTACCTATGCCCCTGAGACATGATACCGATCCTCAAGTCTAGACAATGGAGTAATAGTAAACAGTCTAGTGCAACTGCGGCGCTACCGCGAACAACGATATTCGTAAATTTCGGACGATTGTCTATGTCACTCTCATGACAGCTTAATTGGAGTAAAAGAGAAAGATGCCCGAAATATACGAACTTCGATGTTCGCGGTACCGCTCCTGCATACTACTATGTATTCCATATCACAATGACTCTTAGTCTAAAAAGTTATGACGTTTCGAGAAACTGCTTCAAGTAGAAATAAACTAAAATACTGAAAGGTAGTTCATTTTAATTTATATGTACAGTCAAGTGCAAAAATATGTACCGAAAGAATCCTTTCATAAATACGTCCTACAACCTTATTTACTGTACAATAGAGTTGCTCGGTACATATTTTCGAGACTTTGGAAGTGAACGAATTTTTACACTTGACTGTAAGTATATGGAAGTGCATGAAACCAAGTTATCTCTATTGCATTTTGTTGGTTATATATTGTTTGGTAAAACGTTTTCATTATATTTTCATGTTCTATACTAGTAGGTATTTTGTTTTTGTTATTTTTAGTTTATAGAACGATTCTCTCTTCTCTGTCATTTCGCTTTTGACAGAGTGGTCGTGGTCACGTTGAGGCGTCGATACATAATTATTAGTTAGCTCTTAATTCTCTATTACTATCACAGTAGGTATGATAATAAGGACATCTCAATACAATAACAATGGCCAGTCACCATTTGAATAAAGTAAATGAAACGCACAAATTTGTTGACTGGTAAAGGTACCTACTTGTACTGTATTGGTTACAACATAAAGATTATTAACCAACGTTTATTGTATTTCAAATCAATTCTAAATGAGTAATACCTAAAACGATAACTCCGCAGCGCATTCTAATGTTTAAATCCACGGCACTTTACTTTAAACTGACAACTGGTGTAATATTTGATAACAACATCCTCTAAACAATACACAAAATACCTACCCACCATGTGTACATACAGATAAACTTATCCGTATAATTCCTAGAACCGTTCACGCAATATTTCTACTGTTCCGTAGGTATAAAATAAAATAATTTACATTTATTTAAACCTACGCGTTTACAAATGCGTTCACCAAGGCGAAGCGAATTGACAGATAATAAAAACGAACAAGTCGAACACAAGTTAACTGTGCACTTGCAGGCAAATAAGGCACAAACAATGTCATTACAGAAAAGGCTCGGGTTCGGCCCCACAGGACTGCGGACTGCTCAGAAACAGCTGAATAAAACAAAACCTACCTGGAGTGTCATTAAAACAGCTCACCGGGCTCGGGCGTCGAGAGAACAGTCGTGTAAGGGGTAATAGTATAGTGTTGAGACTATTGAGTCAATTACGCATAACTCTCAAAAGGGTTAACTGACTAGAGCACTTATCTTCCAAAAACAGAAATGAGTTATCGTCGAGTATAGTGCAATATCGCGTAACTAGAAGTATCGATAGAGTTGCAAATTCAAACAATGTACCAAGAAACTGTATCTTATTGCATTTGTTGGTTCTGCAGTATTGCACTACGACCGCTCCCCGACGTTATGATTTATGATAGATGATTTTGAATTGAAATCACCTATGTATTGTAACTTTACACTAAAGATCTTGGGTTTTCAAAGGCGGATTTAATAACAAATCACATTATTCTCTACATCAATTTGTTTCATCATATCAGACGAAGAACGTCCACTGTGGCACGTGCTCGTCACTAGAGAACCTTTCCGACCCAACAGCCATCAGTTCTACGTGCAATAGTCAGTTCATCGGTTCTCCGCCCAACCCGCTCAATATAGTTATTATATACATACGCCACCATTTCATAAAACAATTTATAATTTCCTTCTTTTAATGTTAACGTACTAAAAAAGATTGTTTACTTAATACATTCTTATTCTTACCTATTCTGGTTCACCCTAGTCGAAAACTCGCTGCATCCAAGATTCAGACGAGCATGAAATAATAAAATTCAAATCCCTAAGGCATGCAGGCAATTGCAACGTGATCATTTAGGACAAAGTAACAAGGTTGGCAATAAAGTGGATGTCGTTTTATAGGTTTATCAACACGTTTGCAGCCTACTCGCCTATCCTTTAATAATCCCGTCTAGACGGGTTTTTCAGTACAGCAGGTGCGTGGATTCCACGACGGAGAAAAGCCTCCGGGTGAGGCTGCGAGGTTTAGCGGTAATAAAAGAAGATATACTGAAATTACCTTGGAACTTTTGGTTGAAGGATAAAAATTGAGTAGGTAGTGGCTTATTTGGGTTATGTTCTTATCGAGCGCCCAGTTCGGCTACTTATACTTTAGCCTTTTCAGTTGGTCCAATTTTTGCGTACTTAAAATGTTCTGTAATGCTTTCCTTTGTTTTTGAACAGCACCGCTTACAATATTTTCTTCTTTGCCCTAAGATCGACTATTCGAGAATATATCATAGCATTATTTTCGTCTTTAGTACTGTCAAGGTCAGAAATATTGACACGAAGAACGTGCCAAAATATGTATAGGTACATGCACTGTATGGTTTCAATTTTAAAGCACATGTATAAGTACCTTATTTTGGAATTGACTGTAACTTGTAAATACCACTGACTATACGGTCAAGACATAAGTATTACTTTAAACATGATTGATTTGATTTTATTCTTAACAATATTACCAGTAAGCTAAATATAGTAACAGGTTTAACATATAAAAGATTCATTAAAATAAACGGACAAAAACAGCCTTGTATGATTTAATAGTTTGCCCTTTACCTGCATTTGAAATGCATGCACCCGCCTGAACATACTTGCAGCGCTAAGTCACGCGATTAGGTCATAGCTTTTACGACTTCTAGTTTACCATACCTTTTCTCGACCTTAAAGGATGTGGGCTTCCATTGCGTAGGGCAAGATACTGGCTGTTTTAGCTGCAATGAGTAGTATTTTCTTCTACTGTCCATATACTTTATTCATAAAATGCACGTAATTGAAAAGATAAAGAAATATCTTACATCGCCATATACATACTTTCGCTGTAAACCTTTCACCAATATCAAGTTATCAAAAGTGAATGTGCTATCATCAGTGCTGCGTATCATCAGCGCTGGAAGTTGAACATAATGTAACAATACCGTGGTTCTAATTAGCAACAGTTCATATTTCATACAACTTGTATGGGAGTTGTACCGTTTTTCAATGGAGACACAGTAGTACTTTCACTAGTCAGTAGCCAAGTCTAGCTCAAGAAGCTATTTTAGTCGTATTGGATACAGGGGTTATTTATTATTACATCGATAACCTGAGGCCAGGCAAGCGAGATCTTTGATTACTCACATCATGTCATAGATCTGGATATCACAGTACACTGGCTCGTCTGATTCCAGCGCAAATAGCTCCAATTGTGACTATATTCGACAGCAGAGGGTCGAGGTCAGACGTAATTCAAGTTAAGTTAAAAAGATCACAACGAGACAAGTGCGTCGAGCAAAATACGCGGTAAGCCGTATCTCTCAAGATTAATTGCAGTAGGGCTATCCTATCTTATGTACCGTAGGCTAAAGATAAAGTCTCGTCCAAGTTGCATGACTAACACTTGCTGTAGATAAGACTGGATCGAAATAGCTGAGTTTATCTGGCAAAACATACATCGTGCTTGTGATTTGTCGTGTCGCTCGGCTCATTTGGATGCGACGGGAGCTGTGCCGGTAATGGGCAGCGATTATGTCGCACGTATAAATAACCGCCGACACGAAATGTTGAACAAAATAGCGAACACGTGGTCCGCCTTTGAACGCCGTTAAACGCTGATGGATAAAATATCGCAGCTTGAAAAAAAAACAAACATAGCTAATATGACATACATTTATAAAAAGACAATTAGGTATATTCTCTGCAGTGCGGGATTTCCGATTAATCGTATGGTAGCTAAGTAACCTGAGAAGATAATTAGTGTTTCAAAAATATAAATAGTGTTGCCATTTTCATTTACCAATATAATATTTCCTTATGTAATGGTCTAATGGTTAAGTGCATATTCAGCTTTGTAAAAAAATAGAACTCCATACACATTTAACTTAAAAATATTAGAATTAGCAGTAAATTGATAATTATTAGGTTGACCCGATAAATTACATCATTTGGCACTTTCTAGACAGTATTCCAAATCAGCCGGATTATGCAACAAAATTATATTAACAAAGCACGAATCATGGTTTATAGAGCGTGCCAAATTAAGAGAGATTTACTGATTTGGGCATAACAATAATTCCTAAGACAATGGGTTGTGTAATCGATTTGCGACATGTGGACCGATTCGCCCGAAATTGAATCCGTTCTGAGAGTATCTAGTCAGACGACCCGAACATTGGACATCAATAAACGAAGCGATCATTCAAACGCAATAAAAGGACCCACATCATCGACGAAATTGAAAGGTCAAAGGGAGATGGGACAATTAAAACATTCATTATTACAATACATTCTTTAACGAGAGCGGCTGAAAAGGCGACGGTTATAAAAATAGTTGGCTACAAGACACCACGTGAAACTAATTAGTTTCAGAGTACATATGGCGGCATGCATTAGCTACCTGACTCCTCCGTGATAATAAACAACTTTATCTTGATTAATGTACGTGTACCTGACAACACATCATTTCATCGGAGTCAAAAATGAGCACTAAGCAAATTATTATCTCTGCAATCTAAGCACGTATCAATTCAAAGGCAATATACATAAGCATGCATTTATTCTAGAACATTGAATGCGTGTAGCGTGGACAAAATAGAACAAGGGAGGGGTTGGTATGGCGTGGCACGTGACCCACATAGTTAAAAGTTTAAAATTGACTGTAGGCACAAGGCGAATACTAACGCCAGTAACGCCGGAATTCAATGACCTGTAAGCCTGCGTATATGCTATATCTGGCACGTGACAAACTATGTACAACCATAATAGCTAGTGTAAGGTTTCATCGACTTAGCTAATACCTAAATTAATAAATTGTTATTTTAAAGTGACACGTGAAGTGAACTAGCTTAGAATTACATTGTGGAGAGGTAGTTAGTTGACTGATGGCAGAAAAGTAGTCTACTTTAAAGTTTGTCATGATCTTTTTATGTCCCGACATTTTACCACAGCGCAATGCAGCCTGGGTTTTCGAAGCAATTCCCTAGGATTCAGTGTAAAACCTACTTTTCGGTTTTAAAACTATCTGCCATATAACCTTCCAACGCAGAGGGTAATCAAATTTCGAATCCCGCTCGAGGTTATTCTTCGCCAAAAAAACACTATTAAATATCAAAGAATATTACACCCGCTCAGAATCTCAGTTAGCTTGGAAGTCTCGGGACCCTAAGATTGAAAGTCGCACGTCTTATCGCCGAGTCTCGCAACGCTTCGATTAAAGTTTGTATATTAAACAAGAAGTTTACGAAGAAAACTTATTAATCAATAAACCTTTGATAACCACAACACTCATATTTTCCAATCTTGTTATTCGTTCAATCTTCTGACCCTATTGAGATAGACCATAAATCCACATCAAGAGCAGATGCAAGAGCAATCAAGCAATTGAAACTGCAATGCTCTATTTGCAATTTCGCCACTGACTGCCTATTGGCCGTTTATTGACTTAGCGCATTAGAGTAATTGTTTAATAAGTCTAGTGCAGCTAATCTCTAACAAAAAAATTTAAGATTCAGATTTTTTTTTAAATTTATTATGGTCTGAAATTGACTCGACCGCATAGGCATTGGTCAATTTTTTTTTTGCTATACACGTCTTATGTGAGTGTCAAAATTCCTGGCCAAAAAAGACCCTAAATTCAACGTCTGAATTACATCTCTCAAGGAAACATTGTTTATCAGATAGTGTAACATGGCGATGGGGTTTACCTTATTGGTTCGTGCTGTACGCCCCGCCGGTCGTGGCATCTCGCTAGCACTTGTTAGCGGCCACAAGATGCAGTGCAAGCGGTGCAAGTCGTCTCAAGGTTGTATCACAACAATAGAGAACAGAAACCAGTTCAAATGTTTCGTAAATAACACTGAATTATAAATTGGGGTTCAAATTCAAGATCTAAAACGACATCACATGAACCGTGAAAACCGGCAATACCTAAGTAAAATTGCATTTTTGAATCTAAGAATTGGAAAGAGACATTAGAGATTGGAGTAAACAAATCACTGTAATATATTAAAGTGCTGCAGTGCACGTAAAGAGAACACGCGAATCCTTGTACTTTCCCCTATTAATTCGCTTTCGCAGTACTTTTTTTGTAGCTTCACGTTCGGATTAATAGATCCGTAAGGAACTGTGCCACAATTTTTGCAAACGTAAGAAAATTTCCAATAATCTCTTTGGGTCCGGTCCGCATGGGAATTTTATAGAGAGAAAGTCTACGTGTCACACGTAAAATCTAACTGTAGGTATTATTTCGAGCGGCGAAATAAAATTGGATAGACTATTGTTTGCGAAACTTAACTTTCTATTATTCATTTTGACATTTTAAACATGCAACCCTGAGAGTTACACTTACAAAACAGATGGCATTGTTTTTGTCCTAAAATGTCTGTTGCGCTCAATAACAATACATATATGTATATAAATATTAGTCATAAAAAACTTCTTTTGTCGCCATTATACTAAAATTACACCTGGACTTCGGTATTATGACCAAATCAAACACACGTCTAATTTATTGCCTGATCCGTAGGATTTGTAAATGTAAAATTAGTACAAAAACATGTAGTGACTTGAAGATGTTGTGCTGTAGGGAACTTTTATTTTTGTATACAGAGTGGTGGAGTGGTGGGTATAAAATATACCCACTTGACTTGGCTGAAAAAGTTTTAGCTAATTAAAGTAGCCCCCAGGAAAAGGTCACGGTATAAAGTTACACAAACATAAGTCCTCACGTGAGCCAACAAACAGTCCCTCTTGCCCCAATATTTACAAACTTATTCCCCTCAACAAAAACAGCTCCTTTATTTTAAGTCTATCAACTTATTATATGTATATATACAATGTAAACACAGGATGTTCAGCTAAAGTGTTCCGCTAATGTATTTATATAAGGCGTATCAAACAAATTGTAATATACCCACCGGGATTTGGTCAAATGCCGAGGCGTAATGCTGGAATTTGTACCACATAGTCTTTAAATGTCTGATTGTGACTGTGAGCTGATATTTAGCATACGTTGCTACGTAATATTTGTACGTAATTGACTAATTGGTAGATGAGTATTTTTGTGATTATCGGATAATTGCTCAAAGACGCCTCAATATGGCAACTGTCATTAAACAGACCTCAATCATTTTGGGATTTTTATAGTCGTTGATAAAAGTACAGTACACAGATTTTTGAGTGCCTGACAATAACTGCTTTCCCATCTATACGTGCCGGAGACCTGGGGGAATACCTAGACGAAATGCTGTCTTTAATTCCACAAGGAAACATTCCCAAATGTCCTCGCCACACGTGACCGATGTGAATAAAGATGTCTTTACAACCAGTCATCGAGGCAAGAAAAACAAAAAGGAACAAAAGCAATTGAAACGTATGCGAAATAGCCGACGTTTTAACCGGTTGTTGTGTTGATATTGCTTATATAGTAGGTCTAACAATAGGTCCCAGGTGATTACTCAAGCATTAATGACGGGCCATCGGCATCGGCCTAATGGGCCTGCTAATGTATGCCAAGTTATAAATAAAATTGAGTCTACAAGGGGTCAAACGCTTTCCAATACGTCAATATATGCTATAGGCGCAGCCATCAAATTAAGGCGAATGTGATTACTAGATTTACATATACGGTAGGTACCAGCGGCGGCGCGACCATCGTCTCAGTTCAACAGTTTTCTTTGGACCCATGGAGCTCTATCTTTCATAAGAAAAAACTTGACACAATTTTACATTGATAATGTAAAATGCTGGTAAAGCTAACGTGTCAGTAACAGAACATTTAGTTAGAGTTATAACTTTAAATACCCATTGGCTAAGTTTTATTAAGCCGATCATCACTAGTTATTCATTTTGTAAGTACATTTAGAAATTTATATACTGAAACAAAACAAATCATAAATATATTTCTTCCTTTCACGAGGTAAAACTAAGAAGTATCTCTTCATGTCAGACCACACACAGACACAATACACATACAACATCTCTTTATCCGTCATGTGTTTATAAACTTGGTAAAAATTAAGTTCGGAATATCCGGATACCAAGTCAATGTTAAACCTACAATGAATGAATAAAACAAAACAGCTCTCTTTGTATGAAAGTTTCCACATTAAGTGATTACTTTCGAGCATATTTTATCTATGCTTACAATAATTTTCTTGAAGATTTATGGGCTGATTTGGCAATGCTCCTAACTACCTAAGTATAAAAATGCTTGTCATATGCGGAGAGACGCCGCTGTCCGCTATAGCCTTGAGTAAACATTGTTTCATTATGGGTACATATTTGTTTGATGACGCCAATAAAAAATACATTATTAGCGCGCTCAAATTAAATTGATATGATGACATTTCTTCATTGTAACATGTTACACTAGGTACTAAGAACAATGTCTTTTTCCTATAGAGCCTTTGCTTTAAAATTAATTAACATTAATCTTGAGTACTAAAATCACCGTCGATTCTGAAATATATAATATAATTATTCAGAAATATTTTTTCACTCAATTAATTTGTCCATGTAGGAGATAATTTACTAAATGACACTCGTTACCAGCACTTTACCTCGTTATGGCGATTAATTAAATGTTGCACTAATTAATACATCCGAATCCGATCCGGGTAATTTTAACTAGCTACGTTAATTACGTTAATAATGATGATCAAATTTGAAAGGACAACATGGAAAATTTGTGATCATTTTCGAAAAAAAAAGGTACAATAATAAATATAAACTTCTAGACCCTCGCGACAACAGGTATAGTGACATTTTTGTCCTAAAGATCGCATGGTATCGGCAAGCTAAAGAGGTAAACGTCTGAAGTACCTCCCCAAGAACATAATACTGCTCGTATTGTAGGTTGGGTGCCAGTATTTACTTCGATGTTTTTCAAGGTCAAGGGCTAGACGGGACCGGGCAGACACGAGGCTCGAAAAAGTAAACATTGTACCATACATGCCCCAGATATTAAGTCATTAAAGATAAGAACCCCCACATTCAAGTCAACGCAGACCATTTTTTGTGCTTTCTTGTGGCCTAGTGATATTTACGACTGCGGCACAGCGGTCCGTCTGCCAATGCTTTTATTGGAGACGCCATTTTTGGATGAACTATGATATTTGCGAGTTTCATAGTGTACATGATGAATGAATCCTAAGAAGATATACATCTTTTTATCTACGAAGGTTTTGCTCAAATCAACATTCTTACTTCAAATTCCAACGGAATTTATGATGAAAGAATATTTACTACACAAAATATGTTATCCTCTAGCCGCCCATGGATCAAAACTTGACAGAGTAAATGCAACTATGGTTTGTCATAATTAAAATTCAAAATGTAATTCAATAGCAGACCTTTTTACAGGTCTCCGGGCTGCTAAAGGTTAATAGCGAATTCCAGTAGCCGCAAAAGAAGCATATATTCCGAAAACTAAACTTACTGGATTCTATTGAAAGTACTGCAGAAGTGAATTAGAATTAGTGTTGGCAAAAGAGGCCAAGAACAATTGCGTGTAATCACGAAAGTGAATGTTACAAATGCTGAAACGTGAGGCGATTCGAAATTAATAAAATATATAAAACTAATACACAATTAAACATTTTAATACAAATTAATGATACTGCTCTTTTGAAATTTAAGTCATTTATAAAATGTACTATGTACCACAAATAGTTCTAAATACAATTAGAATCGGCTATTTAAATTATCGCTCAATATTTTTCCTTAGAATAACCCAAAACTCCTAATTAACTAGGACTATATAAACTAACTGATAAGAACCTTCGCATATTAAATTAATAGCCACTACGTTATAGTTTTCCTTCTTACCACACATACATACGTTTTTAATTGATACCATATTCCACGGCTTCCAAGAATTTTAAGATGTTATTCACATCGTGTAGACATTAATTTATCATAACGCCAGTTAATTGGCAGTCATTAATGTCACCCGCCGCTAGATAGTATTAACAATACCGGCGGGATAGTTTCCTAGGGACGCCCGAGATGTCTATAAAACTGATACCGTAAGTTAATCAAGAAGTTAGCGAGCCGAGTCGGCAAGATTCTATCTGTAATAACTTTTCCAATCTCTTCCGGGATTAGAGATGAAGTTTGAACACGTTGTGACGATGTTATAGCGTTAACTAAGTGATTAGCTTAATGGATGAAACGAAGTAGCGCTAATGTAATGCTGGGGATTTAATAACAAAGGTCGGCAAGTAACAGAATTTGCCTCATACATAGGAGATTATAATCATCGATATTTTGATATTGCTTTAGTCTATGTTAATGTATAGTATAATGAAGAAAATGACAATTATACACAGACCGGGCCAAACTAAACTAAGCTTGGAACTATAGAATATGGATAAACGGTATGGATACATATGTAGAATGCTAAATACATGAAATAAGTTTAAAACCAATAGGCGAGAAGACTGTAAACAGAAATCTAGAATAATGAAGAATGGATTGTAAATAATCAAAAGAAGCTACAACAGAATGACATAAGCATTGATATTAAGGTATTGTATACGGAGTATGACGTTACTCCTCTGAAGGTAAAATTATTTAATATTAAAATGCGACTGATCACGGTTTTACCTCCTGTGTATTCGGTCGCTGCTAAAATGTATTTAATTTAGGAGTTTACTACCTTTGTTTAGTACATCATTAACTAATGTCTAAATTGTTCGAGGTACACATTTTACAAAGCCATAGTGAATGCACCCAAATTTCTAAAGATGCACGATCGATGAATCCGAAACATGTCACGTTTATACACTGCCAATAGATACGTAAGTTAACTGTTGTATTTAAATGTAAAAACCACATTGTGCAAAGATTAGTCCGTGGAACAGTACAGGTTGTATTTGCATATTCAATCACACTTACACAAGCAGATATTTTTAGTTCGTTACGCACCTTCGACACGATAAACAACCTTTGATGGCGTGGACATTGGATGGGTTTGTAGCAATCTAGAATCGTACCTGTGTTTTCTCTGTCAAAGGTATCTAAGGCTGCTATCACACTTCCGATTTGCGAGCGAGTTTTGTATGGAGGCGAAGTTTTGTATTGAAATCGCTTGCAAATCGCTCAAATATGATAACGCTCTTATGGTCGGAAATTCCAAACGTACCATGATTCTTTTCAAGAAATGGAACTTAACGTTACAAACGATCATGAAATCATGTGAATGGGTATGAGTCAGTGAGGGCAGCCGGTTAAATTCAATAAAGTTGGTGTTGTTATTTTTTCTGAGAAAGCAATTTGTAATATAAACGAATGTGTCTGGAACATGCTTATTAGATTTTTACATGTGAGAAGTCAATATTCTTATGACTAACAATTTATTGATTGTATGTAAGCGTAATAACTTGAACTTAAGATATAACAATGCTTGATGCAATTCCCAAGGGCATTTTTTAGATTTAAGGTATATTAAGTATTGTAGTTATTGTAATGATTACCTTAGCTTGTATATTATATGATTTTCTATGTTCTACTTGAATATAATAAAACAAAAACGATACATTTTGTAAACAAGTTTTGAGATCACATTCTTTAAACTTCCGGTTGCAAGAACTAAGTACTTTATATTATAATTGGCATACATAACAAGGCAGTCAAACTGGATCAATACCGAGACAAATTGACCGTAAAATGCAAACAGGATCTCAGAAACGGAGATTTATTGACGGTCAAGAGCGGTAGCGGGCAGTGATTTCATCGGTTTCGCGGGATCCGCGCTGGGGGCGACTTGAGGTCGTAAAACGTATTGTATGCCACACACGCCTCATTCAGAGCCAATGAAGCGTGACAATAGAACTGGTAGCGCACTCACACAAACCTAAATACATATATAAATACTATTTTGAGTTAGTCTATACTCATACACTTCCATCGCTATTTGTATGTTTTGGTTCTGAGAACCTCAGAACCAAAACATACAAACATACGTCCTCAGAGGCTCTAGTGTAAGTTTCTTTTGAGGTAAAAAAACGTTTACGAACGCGTAAGTGATAATGTTATTTATATGGGAAAAGCAAACGCGTTCGTGACGTAAAGTTACGTTAATAACTTACACTCAGGGCTCTGATGCCCGCGGCTTCGCCCGCATGGTTAGAGGAAAATGTAACATATTGCGTCTTCACGTGGGAATGAGATGTTTTCCCGCTGGAAAAAGTATCCTATGTCACTCTCCATCCCTTCAACTACCTCCACTTAAAAAATCACGTCAATTCGTCGCTTCGTTTTGCTGTGAGAGATGGACAAACAAAACAGACACACTTTCGCAATTATAATATTAGTATGGAAGTATGGATACGTCTCTACTGGAAACGGACAAGATTTTGATTGAAGAATTTGTGGGCAAGTAAATGGAAACTAGAAGTAACTTGACAGACAAACTCGGTGTAGGCAAACTTGTACAAACTTCCCACGCTCAAGTTTCCATTAGATGCACATAGATGATAAGCTTAGTTAGCCAGCGTACTACCCGCGAATCTTACTGGATCATTTGTTCCGGACTTACCTGTAAAGAAGAAAACAACATATTAAAATAACATTCTTACTAATGTCCAATAAAAAAAATAAGTTTATTAACCTCCAAATAGTATCAAGTTTTACACTATAATTACATTAATAGAACATATATTACCTATGCCACTCCCTAAAATTGCCGTTCATGTAACAATATGTAAAATCACGATATGACGTTTGGCTGGCATATTGTAGACCACTGTATATTTTCCAAATAGGTTATATGCCTATATTGTATACCATATGAAAACATTATTCACCCCCCTCACTCAGGCAAAATGACTGTATTAATTCATCATACTGATTTCTTATTTCCTTTCCAGCGGTTGAAGAATTGTTCAGTGTCGGGAAAAGAAACGGCAGGCAGAAATAATAATAAAGTGAGGCAGAGCAGACTACAGTCACAACAAGACGAAACAACACACAATGGGTTGATATTTCCGGTGCTCTGGCCGAGTATTCATTCCCATTGCCCACTGAATGCAGTCGACCTGAACATATAACTGTAATTTAAAGAGAAATGGCTATATCAGGGCAATAATATTTTAAAGGATTCTATGTATTAGCCTCAATTGCTATTGTAACAAACTTGATTACGACTTAAACGAAAAATGTCTCCTGGTTCTCCGGAAAATGTGGATGGGAATAAAAAAAAATCACAAATATAATTAAAACTGTTGCCAAGCCATGTTACTACTACTTAGTTACAAACGGATCAACTTACCCGAAACATGTCGCCTAGTGCGATATAATTACACGTGAGTTAATCAGTCTGTAACTAAGTACTTGCTTTCGACTGTTTTGAAATTAGAAAAATGTATATAAACGTATGATAGCTAAGGTCAATGTTTAGACTGTCCCATGAGATTTGTACTACACAATTTGCAGTGATATGTGCATTTAACTTCGCTGCCTGATCCTCGGTTAGATCCTAATCTGACTTACACTAGCTGGTTTGATGTAGGTACATATTAACAGACAACTTCCAAACGATTGGAAAGACACTCCTGAACAACTTCTTGAGCCCGCGCTGCAGTCTCCAACAACGATCGTGTAAATTAAGGCCGATTTTTGGACCTGGCAACACGCCAGAACAGAGACATTAAACAAATTTATACCATGCCAAGCGCGCTTGTCGATAGACAATAATAAGACTCATTTGTTGGCCCAGTTTCAGCGCGCAATGTGGACGGACCAGTTTTTTTTTAAACTATTATTGAATATTAATTGTTGCGGGTGAGTTATTATAGCCATAAATGATTTCGCTCATTATCATAAACCTACATGAAGTGTACTGAATGCATCATTTAGGCCTCAATCGCGTTTCGTAAGATTGGTTAATTATATCATATCAGTTATATGTATCATGTTGAAATTATTATACCGGTATTAAGGTGTCAAGAAAGAGTCTTGCGTCTGCTTAAACTTCATAAGCAAACCGAACTATTTTGGTTTTACTGCGAGTTGTAAACGAGTTCAAAACCCTTGGTCAACAGAAGACAGCAAGTTCGTTAAAACCCTGCCCCGTCAATTAGGTAATTAATTATACAAAATAAAGTGTGTAAACTGCGTCCGCAGATTAATTGCCCCCGTCGCTACAATCGAGTAAACCTAATGTAACTTATGCACTGTGCCAATAAGCAAATGCTAATTGATTTCAATTAAGCAACGGAGCATAACTTCCTATGAACAAAACAAATGTCCGTCGACAACACACGTTTCGATAACGGAGAAGGGTAAGTCGACGGAGAAATAATAAACTGAGTAAGCTGACAAGTAGGGTTGGGACTTACTTTACTATGTATACAGTAAGGTATCGTAAAACTAAGACTAATTATTTGTTATTTCACTTTGCAATCAACACATTCCTAGCGTATGTCGGTCGGATTGGTCCGCTCAAAAAACTAAGGCCATGTAACAATGTTAGACACTAACTTTATCCGAAAGCGGCTGCCATCAATGTCTGTTGATCTCCTGGAATTTACTATGGATGTAAACTTACTAAGGATGAGGGGAATAGGGTGTAGATCTATACAAATGAATATTGGTATGGAACCTTTCTAAATCACTATAGGTATAATTTTCACATAATCAGTAACGTATACATTTACACCTCGTTGCTGCGAAAAACCTCATATTGATACTGATTCTTAAAGTGAAACATGTATTGGTAAAAACGTACGAGTAAAAACGTAATCGCAGCCAATGGTATTTCCCCGGATAAAACGTAAACGCATCCCTAGCGACCGATGAGACAGTTTGTATGGGAGCGGGGAGCCCCGCACACATGACATGCAACGCCCCCACTAAACCAACATCGTCCAAATTCGACTGAGTAATATTTGACACGCCAATAAATAAAGACCCATCTAAATTCCGGGCATAACGTGAGCGTGGAAAGTGTTAATAGAAATATATAAATGGCGGGTTTAAATTGATCTCGAGTAGGTTTAGTTGTTAACGGGTATATATTTAACCTTTTGCCGCCCAGAGATTAATACAACGTGCCAGGCTAAATGCAGTTATGATTTGTCAAAATTGTAATACAAAATTACATTTATTGGGAATGACCTTTTTATGGTTCTCCGGGCGAGCAACGGTTATAATAATTAAAGTTGGGGATACCTAGTTGACAATCTGTTATCGATAAATATGACTGCGTATTTAGGCGCCATGTATTGTTTTTACCAATGTTTAACACCTCCATACAGAAACAATGTACGGTTTAGCTTAACGAAGGCACTTATTACATTACCTACTTTAATGTTTATGTTACCTATGTATCCATTAATTTAATCTACATAACAGGGGATGATTGTCATTTCACTCACTAATGTAACTAGTAATGCGAATTTAGTAACTGATGGTGATGGATGTCAATTTGATATAAAATTTTTATTTGTGATAAGTATAAAAAATACAGTATATAAACATTAACTCAAATAATAAAATAATACAAAAATAGGACTAGTCATGTATATAATGTACCACTCATAACTTCTTACACACTGTATGTAAGAATTTATCTCCGATTTTGCTAATTCTTATTTTTATTGACAAAATGCTAAACATTCCCTAAACTACTTATACGTTAATTACTTTCCTGATAACATTTTGTTAAGCAAATTTAACAAAATGACGAGAGTAAAGACCGTTTCGCCGAACTGCATATTGCGATATGCAAATGCCCAGATTAGCTGATTCGAATCCATTGTTTACGAATGCATGAGATTTAAAGTACTTTGAACTGCAATTTTGTCGCAAATTGCTTTAAAAAGAACAGTTCATGAAATCTAATACATTTTAATAGGTTCCGTTTAGTTTAGATTATTAAGGGTGCTTGTTAATGATTCAAAAATGTATGGATTGGCGGTTACTATTACGCGCCATCTCTGAATTTGAAAAGAAAACTGGCACCAACAGAAAACTTTAAGAATAATATAATTAAAATCGAATTTATTATAACTTCAATATTTATGTAACACACAGCTAAAACAATCGAGCAATGAAGATGACGTTTCCAAGTCCTATTTTACCTTACTCTGAATTAACTTCACGATCAATAAAGTTCACTGAACTAGCCAATAATTTATTTAAGCGCATCAGCTTTTCATTGGCTGCTTCAGGATTATGATAATCTTGAGGGCAAGTCAAAGCTGCTTAGCAAAAATGTAAGAAATAAAAAAGCCAGAATGTGAGAGGGCAGAGATACATGCCAGCGGCAGCCAAGTCGAAAGTTAGTCTCACTCGAGTTTCAAGTGGTGCGATAAAGAAGCCATATGGTAGAACACGTGTTGTCAAACGTTAGATTCTGTACCCGACCCTGACCGTGAATCTCACAGTTCATACAATTATTGAACATTGCCGGCATTTGTACTAATTTTTGTCTACAGAAGGAATATCAATTTTTTTTACATTTAAAAGCACCCTTGAGTCTGAGGAGGCCTACTTTCAGAATAAAACCTTTAATTTTGATTGATTTAATATGCCCTTCTTAATATCAAACAACGGAACAAGATTCTTTAAAGATATTTTCGACCAGTACTTAACTGAAACCTACCATTTCGAGTGATTAACTATATTCATTGACACCAACACAATATGCCCGGTCCTATTTATTGATACAATTTTCTAACAATAAGTACCAGGCCGTTCCCCCAACTTTCATTTTTAATCCTACTCAAACTACATTAGAACGTTTAATACAAATAACCCCCGAATAACGTGGTTGCTTCATGTAGGTCTCACGAAAAAAGGCAATTACATATATACTGATTTAGCCCGTCCACTGAGGGAATGAGCGCCCCATGGGACCATGGCAGTCTTTACGAAATAGACCGCTTAAGTCGCGCTTCGTTACGCTACATTGACAAGTAAACGAGCCATATTGTCTCACTATTTATGAATGGTCTATTATGAAACAGCAAGAACCAATCTGGCTTTAAATGCATGAGTAAATTGCTGCTAAAAAAAAAACTAGCGAAGATTTGATAAGAATTATTTATAGACATTTATAATTTGAATACATACGCGAGCATTCAAATTTCTCAAGATTGTCTGAATCGAAACTAGAGACAAATATTTTATTCACAAAAACATATGTTTGTTATTCCGAGCCTTTGATGTCGCCGTAAAGAATTTATTTTATACGAGGGGAGGTGACAGCGTCGCGTTTGACGTGAAGGCAATTTGTTCATATTAGGTTGTAGAACACCCCTTCTTGAGGGGGCCCTTTAGTTTATAGCTGAAGATATAATATATGAATTATTACCAAGAACACATACCTACATGTTATCAAACTCATACCAGTTATACGGTTTATCAGTAGCCACCGACATGCCACTATAAGTGCAGTAATATTAAAATCAAATATGCAGGCCACGTAGGTAAGCCACGTTTGGCTTTTTTGGCATTTGGCTTCCGTTTGTCAGAGCCACCAACTAATCGGTAAATATCCGTGAAAAGATTGGTATCTCGTTTTTTCCCGAATCTCTCGACCCGACCGTGTTATAAATGTTATAATATTCCAAGCACGCGCGATATTTCGACGGACATTTCATTGCAGACTGAGAATAACCAGCAAATTTTAGTAAAATCAGCACGTTTACGTGGTTTATGGAATCGTCTTTGCAGATTACAAGAATTTTATTCACGGTCGACCTTAAAACTTACTTGAAAATACAAGTTGGCATCAATACTAGAGCTATAGAGTAGGAAATGCAATCAAGTAATTCTCAGAAAGAGAACGCCTTACTATATTCTCCTGTCAACTCACCAGACCAGTTTCATCCGAACCGGATACAAGAGAAATCACTTAGAAAAATCTGTACCATTCCTTAAACAAAAGCTTAATTTAGCAAACTCGTGGAGAAAAATGAAAGAAACCTTAAAGAACATTAATCTCAAACTTTGAAGGGCTCCCGAACATAATATCTTTCATCAAATATTACGAACAAAAGGGAGCAATCGATTTATGTAAATCATACCTTCAAATATTCCATTCAATCTAAGCAAGGTACATATCTACCATGTTACATCAGAATTTCGATGTTTGTCGATAGGCCTGGAGGCCGACTATTAGACTTCTACTGATCCAGGATACAGACACGTGTTGTCAGACGAGTCACAAGACAAGTTTAATATCATGTGGTATAAACAATCGATAGCAAGCAACATTATTTGGAATTCTCTTGTTATAACTTGTGCTTCTTCATCTCATTGGCCCGAAAAACTCGAAACTGGGAGCAATGCAGACGCTAGGGTGCGATGCCTAAAAGTGGAACACTTAAATAGGCAAGAAACATGATAAAAGATGAAACCTCAATATTATCTTTATCGTTGTTTGTGATAAAGTTCATTTCATTAGTTCTTTATATATCGATACGTAACTGTTGGCAGAGAAAAGGATAATGACCCACGTGTCTTATATGTTGTGATTTTTTGTCGTTTCGTTTTAAAATGCAAGTGGAACCAGTCGGGGAGTCACTGACCGTGCTCACTTGGCAGACGCGCGGATTCGATCCGTATAAAACAATCAAAGGATTACGAATGTAATCTATGTATGTTGTTTTGGGATGTTTCGGCGCAATACGCCAGGTAAATTGCTTATTTTACTTGTGTTCTTTGTTTGTGTTGTTCTGTATAGACATGACGTGAGATTTTTTTAACAAGCGAAATCAATAAACATTCTACTGCGTATATGTTTGGAAATTACTCTCGAAGTTTCGAGAATGACACTATCTGTGATTCCCGAGAATCCGTAGGCCGTGCGAGTTTATCAAAATAACCGCAAAAACATTAATAACTTCCGAAAGTTTCAATCAGTGTATACGTTTTGTTCATCGTTACATATTATTTACATAAGGCAATAACTGTCAGAAGACCCCAAGGTCCTCCATAAGATGTCTAGTCTAGGGTCAATATTCCTTATGGCGTGTCACTTTGTGATAATATTGTAAATCCTTTACAAAAAGAAAAGCAAATTTGACCATCGTAGAGGAATTTATGGAATCCGATACACGATGCACTGTTGTAAGAGTTACATAAGATAACTATTAGTTTGACAGTTAAAGTAACAGTGTAGTTACGGCACGTTTAACGTGATCATTAAATTAAATTATCAGTAATTTTTCAAATAGCTTAGTAATGTGTATAATTTCGTTTTTTTAATGTCAGCCAAATTGCTTTAGGATTTGTCGTTTTCTATTCAAAGTGCCATGACAATTAGACGATCTTGTACTGACAAAGCGCGGTTGGTATTTCAATTGATAACCAACATCGAAAGTGATGATGTAAAATGTTCGGACATTTAATCAGGACACCAGTAAGTTCTATTCAATGTTTTATTATCAGAAAGTTATCAATTATATATACTGCCAATTAATATAATCGGATGGCTCAAAATACAAACATATGAAATTAACAACGTCGACATTAAACTAACACCAATGTACGGCAATACAGTGCATATATTTTTTATGGAACTGATATCCTTACTTTTAAATAAAACTCAAAATCTGTCTCAAATTGGATACGAATTCTGTTCAACGACATTTCTTCACAGAATGTAAAATAAAACAATCCGAATGCAAGACTGCATACTACGCACTGAGAAAATTTTCAACCGACCAGTTCATGTAAATATAGTGAGAAATTATTTTTTAACTTTAGTCATAATGGGCTAAACTAACCGGACTTTCTCGCGAAACAAGTTAGTGAGTCACAGCAGCCCGCAAGACCCCCTCCCCCGGCAAGGTCAACACCCCCCTCCTTAATGACTGCTATTTCTGGTTCCCGGTCTTAATGCCATCTGCTGCATGTGGCTATACTTAGACACAGTACAGTAGTTCCAATGCTGCGCTTTTAGAATACGATCATCTAGTGCGTTTGACACGTAATGTACTACTATTTATTGAGGAATGAATTCGCACCCATCACCCTTGGGTCCGTGAACAATGTGATCTAGATTCCTAAGAGGTATCTAGTGTAGTTCCATGAGACGAGACGAACGAAGACTTAGAAAATATTTATACCTGACAGCTGAGCAGGAAATACAAAAAACTTTTGATTTGCTTTCTCCGTGTTACATATTAATTACATAGAGAAATAAGGCTTTTTACTTATTTGTAAGTGAGGGCTTACTCGTATTACCAGAAATAGTGTTTTAAGTAGGTCAAAGGCAGTCTGATGAATAAAAATCCATACTAATCCACACTAATATTATAAACGCGAAAGTAACTCTCAGTCTGTCTGTCTGTTACCTCTTGAGCGAACGAATTGGGATGAAATTTGGTATTTTTTTTTATGATATAGGAGGCAAACGAGCAGACGGATTGCCTGATGGTAAGCAACTACCGCCGCCCATGGACACTCGCAACACCAGAGGAGTCACAAGTACGTTGCCGGCCTTTAAGATCCCTATACGCTCTTTTCTTGAAGGTTTGGATGTCATATCGGTCCGGAAATACTGCACACGACAATTTATTCCACAGTTTGGAGATAGTCTGAGCTACGAGAAAGGACATAGGATAATTTTTATCCCGCAACTATATTTTAAAGACAGGCATGGCTGTCATGTCGCAGGGGAAAGCTAATACTAAACAAATCGATATAACATCTGTAGAACATTAAAAACGTTGATAAGAGTTGAAAATCGATAACAAATTAATATGTATGTAAACATAACAGCTTGAAAACATAAAGAGCGCCATTTATCAAATCTAATGACCTCTCGATGTAACATTAAGTACTATTTTAGTTGTCGTAAAAGAGCGTATTTGGAAACATTATGTTGATGACTCTAAAAACTCCCTTAAATGAGTTTACGTTGAATAAGCAGAGGCAGTATTTATAAACTACTGTTTATAGTGTAGTAAACAACATGTATAGCGAATAGAATAGAATAATGCTTTATTGCCACACAGACTATACACAGACAACACAGAAATTAAAAAACAACCAAAGACAGTAACTGTAATTTGCTAATATCTATGTACAAAAAAAAAATCTAAGTGCGACGACAAGGATGGACTCAGCGTTTGCTGAGTTACATACTGGCTGTCACAGCGCTGGTTTTCAGTTCATCCCGAACTTCAATACATTTAACAATTCTTGCGGGTGTACTCGTATATTATGTCGACTTACGGCGTTATCACACTTGTGCGATTTGCAAGCGATTTCTATACAAAACTCGTACGCGGCGAACTCGCTGCGTATTCGCCTCCATACAAAACTCGCTCGCAAATCGCAAGTGTGATATCAGCCTTAAAATTATATATTATGAAGAAAAAAAAAATTTGAAATGATGACTATCTTGGGTTTACTGCGGGCAAGTATCATCATTATGAAATCACATAAACAATTGGTGTATTTTTTAATACTGATACCTACTGTTTTTATTACAAGAAAAGTTAATGTTTAAGATGCTAAAGTAAGCTTTGAAGAATAAATTGTCATATTTTTTTAGTTTACGATATATTAGATCTAATGGCTAAAGAAAAACTTGTCAGTAAATTTAATTCTGGCCGCTCAAAATTATCGTTCACGTAAGTCGTAATACGATAGTTTTGCGTAAGTCGCTCGTTGAGATACTTCTGCTAACAGATGTAGGTACCTTGCTTCCTGTACTACAGGGTGCAGTCGCCACAAGATATACAGGAACTGTGGAGGCAGTCACAAATATCTGAACATGCACTTTATCGCCTTGACAATAGAGGCGATGTTCCGATATTTGTGACCACCTCCACAACTCCGAAATATCTGATGGTGACTGTACACAACAAGGGTACGTTTGTTGTCGGGATGACTGATACTCAAAAATATAAAAAATATGTTACTTACATTTTCCCTCGACTATCTCACATAGCCCAAAAAATACTAAACTATAACGACGATAATAACATTTTTCAATTTTGTAATTTTGTCTTAGTTATTTCGAACATACCCCTGTCGTTACACTAGCTAACTCTAAGCAAATATACATAATTTATTATTATAGCCTAGCGCTTAATTATGCATTCCAATGCATAATATTATCATTAATAATTTCATACCAGCGAACAATTGAAAAATATCAAGGTTTTCGCATGCAACAGCGGCTCGACATAATAAACCTAATTACCTCTTAAAACATTACTTCAAAACTTCTCTTTTTTACGATTCGTCTCACGCTAATTGGGATTGTTGATATTATTTCAGCGGAATCACTCTAGTGGCCTCGTTTAGAGTCGCGTGTGTAATGTCTAAAATGTGGATCACGGGAAGAATCGCGAATATGTGACAAATAGTGACAATATCTAAAGGTTCGGGCAGATATGCGCGTTTTGTGAGCATGGCGCAGCGGGGCGCGACGCTGCCGTCCGAATGTGTGCCTTTTTTCGTTACAACCACACAGGTGTAACGTTTAGGTGTAGGTTTTATGAGAGGTAGGGCACAGCGATGACCATCATGCTTAGATCTGGGGCAGCCAGACTGGGGAAGTACCTTCTCCTTACAGACCATAATAGCACTGCCACCTTTCAGGTATGTAGTGTTGTGTTCCTGATGGTGAGTAGGGTTCCCAGACAACTCTTAAAGGCCGGCAACGCGCTTGTGACTCCCCTGGTGTTGCGGGTGCCCATGGGCGACGGTAATTGCTTAACACCGGGCAATCCGTCTGCTCGTTTACCGCCTATGTCATAAAAAAAAAAAAACAGGTGTCACGCTGCGCTACCGCCACGCTCACAAAACGCGCCTATGTGCCCAAGCCTTAAAGCGTCCTTATCACCTGCGCCGTGTCACGCAATGGAGATAATAAACAATATTAGCACACACGTTGAGAATGTAATACAGATTGCTAATTCTATAAGCAGATATGTCACTCTTGAAAAGGTATCTTGACAGCGGCGGTGTATGGTAGGTCAAGTGTAAAAAATGAGTGTACAGTAAAACGTATACAAATAATATATCCCATAGTTCTTATGTAGCAAAAGAAGGTTTTAGGGCATAATTATGAGTGAGTAAATAATATATAGTGAGATCACAAAATGGACAGTCTTAACTTTAACATGACAATGCTCATGCACGAGAGTGAATTGCAATTGTATTAAAATATTTACCAACACAATTTCATGCATGTAACTTAAATAGGAACAGCCTAATTGTCGTAACACAAATGAAATTGTTCACTTAAGACTTAACTCGCCTTAACTAGGTACATTTTTGATGCAATGCACCCTTAACACCTTCGCTGAGGCAATTAGTTAACATCGCAGTTAACCATACTTTGTGAGGGGTCAATAGGGGGGCCTATTATCGCAGTGAACGTGTTAAATATTTTTTTTATTTTCTTGAGTGGCGTATTGAAGTACTTAAATTTTAATCTGTGTCGCTACAACACACAGACAAGTGACGCAAGATGAGGATAGATGTCTAAGGTCACCTCGATTCGATCCGTCCCGCCAGTTTAAACTGTAACATTACTCAGAAGCGAGACAAATTCAGCTGATTGAGATTTATGCAATCTCGCCATTCACTGTCAGTAAAATTTGGTTAGCTATAACTTCCAGGTTAGTTATTTTTAATATTAGTAAAAAACAAGCTCGTCATACAGAACATTGATAGAGTTCGCGATTTCATGAATAAAAAAAAACTTCTAATGTGTCAAGTTATTTTATTTTGATTATTTACCGTAATAAATGTTGTTGTTATACATTTATCAACGTTGAAGTTGATTATTACTACTTCAATCCCAAATAACTTTTAGAAACTTCATGTACGGTACAACAGAAACTTTCGTGACCAATCGTGAGACTTCGGTAGTTCCAATTGAGAGCCCAGAGCACTGTACCCATACCATGAGATGTGACTTTGACGTTTTCGATAACGAGTATCGAGTTTACTATCTGTGCATCTCGCTTGTACTATTTTAGTGCGAACAAGCTGCAAAGATAGTAAACTCGATACTCGTTATCGGAAACCTCAATGTCACAACTCATGGTAAGGGTACTGAGTGTAAGTTTTTAACGTAACATTACCTACTTTACCATCGCGTTAGTGTTACCCATATAAATAACATTATTACTTACGCGTTCGTAAACGTTTTGATACGTCAAAAGAAACTTACACTAGAGCCTCAGGTGTAAAGCTTCAGTAACTTCCGTGGTGTTCTTTATTAAATCTAATCAGGTCAAACGGCTATACGCTTTTTCATTGCACATAATGATTGCAATTGCAACAAGGGCAGCCACAGTCTCGTTTGCCAAGACAAACGCCGACAATGTTTATTTAATTTTTCTTGGCGCATACCCGAGCTAGCATACATGTCGTAAATATCTACACATGACTTGCCTTATTACAATGGGATAAGATACAACAGTGTGAACATATCTTAGGCCTCGAGTTTCAAGAGCAAACAGAAAAAGTCCCGACGGTAATGAGCTAATTTTAATTATTTACAAGTGAAACAATGCGTTAGGTGACGGGTTATTTCGTAAAAATGTTTACGGCTAAATTTAAGATATTAAATAAGACTGTTCAACTATCTGTACACTGTAAATACATATACTGTTGTTACAATTTTTTATTTTTTTTTACAAACTACATGATTATTTATTTAACACAAAGTATAAAAAATACAGTATATAAACATTAACTCAAATAATAGCATAATACAAAAATATGACTAAAAACTAACTGACTTTTTTTTTTTTTTTTTTTTTTTTATGACATAGGCGACAAACGAGCAGACGGATTGCCTGGTGTTAAGCAATTACCGTCGCCCATGGGCACTCGCAACACCAGGGGAGTCACAAGCGCGTTGCCGGCCTTTAAGGGGGGTTGGAGCTCTGGGAACCTTACTCACCATCAGAAACACAACACTACATACCTGAAAGGTGGCAGTGCTATTATGGCTGTGGTCTTCTGTAAGGAGGAGGTACTTCCCCAGTTGGGCTGCCCCAGATTCAAGCGTGATGGTCAACGCTGTGCCCTACCTCTCACTGTTGGACGTAGTTTAAGGACATACCCGGGTCCAAAATACTATACTATACTAAATCTAGAAAAGGTCCCTTCGGCATGGTGCCGAAGACGCTGGCTGCGTTACCCCGCTGAACTGCGAGACAGATGCGTTCAACAACAAAATGATTATTAATCTACTTTTTTGCACTTAAAAATCATCTAATTGCGAAGATAGTATGGTTAATTGAATCATTCCAAACTCAAAAACCGCAATATCTCGAAATGTTGTCACAGTGAATAGACATGTTCTTTCCGTGGACCCTTTCGACTATTGTGTTATGTTAAGGGATTACTTTTTCGAACAATAAAAATCACAGTATCATGATCAGAGCCATCCTGTATAATTCTGATACGTTAGCTGATTGCAAATTGATAATGCTGATTGCAAGTTAATTTCATTTACATCACTTTAAGGGTTAAGCGATTTTGAAAAAGGTAAGATTTCATGATTGTTATAAAATGATGAAATCAAAAATATCGGACACAGTAATAGGTACAAATGTGGTAAAACGCAAAACTCGGCGTGAGAATCAACTGAAAGAAATGGTTTTTGTAAGTTGACATACTGTATATTCCACAATTAGCTAGTCCATATAAGATCAATAAAAATATGTATATCCCATTCTTGTATACGTTGCATGCATCCATATTTTTACACGTGATTTTACGAACATGTACCAACATCAGTTTCTATTTTTGCACATATGTATGTAAATTGAATAGGATAGATATACGTGTATTTCCCAAACAAATCTAAAGCAAATGCACAAAAGGAAATGGCTCCGAGTCATGCATGCATGACCGCGTCTTTTGTGCGAACTTTTATACCCAGGGTTGCCAGGTTGACAAAAGTCGGACATATCCGTATATAAACTTAAGTGTTAACTAAAAATAGACGTTACTTTTAGCTTATTAATTCAAACTATGAATAAATAATATACGGTATCGTTTATTAAACGCCGAACAACGTTGCAGTATTCCATTCATAATTGAACGAAACCGACACGATAAAAAATAATTCGGAAGTTAGGCCCTTCGCTGTCTTGCACGGGCGGACGGAGCGGTTGCACGCGGCGGATACAATCTGTGAATATAATCCGTAACACGCGAGCATGCACTATTATTCAATTAGACTTGCTACCGTGCACGTCTGATAAGGACCTGAGGTCTTTACCTTCAAACAATTTATTGTTTTAACAAGTGTTTATATCTCTCTCGTCTACACAAAAAGTACGCCGCTTTCATTATTTATTGATTTAATCTTGATTTTGCGAGCTGGTCGGCTACTAATTGCTGCACGCCTCTCTATCACTCCCGTTCAAAAGTCAGAGATTGAAAATAGTTATCAGCTCCTTAAAATCCCTGTCCGCCCATCCCTCTTTAACGAATTAAAAACCTAGTAGTGGTATTTGATTATTTTTGTACCAAATCAGTATTGAATCATGGTACGTTTTAATCATCAATGATGATTGGATACATGATGATGTACAGTTTTTTTTTTCGCATAGTCCGGATTTTGAAATGTACAGTCTGGCAACCCTAATCCCAGCTGGTTGGGGACGTGGAGTCAATAGCGTTCACTACAACAGTTTGTTTAAAACTAGATGTGGTCGCGATAACGAGGTTCAACTTTGTCAAGAGAGTTTGTCGCAACGACAACGTGATCCTACGTAGCGGATAAAATAATGTTATGGGCAGGCTCGGTACCGCGATCGTAGAAGTTAGTATAATTCGAGAATCTTTCTCTTTTATTCCAATTAATGCGTCATGAGAATGACAGAGACAATCGTCCGAAATTTACGAATATCGTTTTTCGTGGTACCGCCGCTGTTTACAGTCAGCGTCATATAGTTGGTAGCATCCAAAGTACTCAAAAAGTTCGGTACACCATAGAATTAGTATGGTAACTATATGACGCTGACTGTACTAGCTACTCACTACGTGATGGATGGTAAGGAGTTGTTATGAGTTTTGTGCGCTCATTGGCTCAAAACAAAAGAACAGACCGCTCTTAACTACTCATTAATCTCATTATAAACAAGGCTAGTAGGCACAACACTGATTAGGGAATGTAATATCGAATTGAGATTCGTTCGGACCGTCGAGATCGAGACCTAGATGCGTTATTTTAGACAATCTTCCAATATAAAACAATTTTATATTTCTTATTATAATTACATAATAAACATTTATTATCTATAATATCAATAGATCTATTAGGGGCTTATGGCATAGTGTATCTATTTGGGGTATCATGGGTTATCTAGGGTTACAATCAAAATCCGAAAAAAAATCACGACTGGTTCGAAATACGTTGCTAAATGTACTGAGAGCAGAAAGATAAAGTTGGTTCAAGTTGTGAGCGTAAAGTTCTTTCAATATTTTAAAAATGTAGTCTAGGTAGTTGTTGTGGTTAAGTACGGACTACGAACTAGTGGTACCTACAAATGGTACTTATGTTGAGCATTTAAACTTACTGACCTATATAAATACGTGATCGCATCATTATTATGAGACTAAACTTTTAATAAACCTATTCAAGGTAAATTATGACCCTCATTTTGCAAAGTTTACTTATTAAACCCGGTAAACGTCTAAATAAAGTTAAGCCGGCTAAGATATCCGACCCCTGAGTTTCTTGTGTTTACTACACAAGTTTCACTTTGTGTTAACATGATTATAGTAATCTTCTACATTTTTTTTTTTTTATGACATAGGCGGCAAACGAGCAGACGGATTGCCTGGTGGTAAGCAATTACCGTCGCCCATGGGCACCCGCAACACCAGATGAGTCACAAGCGCGTTGCCGGCCTTTAAGGGGAGTTGGAGCTCTGGGAACCTTACTCACCATCAGGAACACAGCACTACATACCTGAAAGGTAGCAGTGCTATTATGGCTGTGGTCTTCTGTAAGGAGGAGGTACTTCCCCAGTTGGGCTGCCCCAGATTCAAGCGTGATGGTCATCGCTGTCCCTACCTCTCATTGTAGTTTAAGGACATACCCGGGTCCAAAACATCATTTATTAGACATAAAATAAAAGTGTTGTTTATATGTTATTGCAAACGTTGTATGTATACGTATTTATACACCTACGCAGCAATAGCTGCTAGAAAAAATAAAGCGACAATAAAAAGGGCCTTTTAATCAGAAAACCAATACCACGGTTCTCCAGTTTTGTGTTAATTGGATTTCAGGTTCGTGACGTCGATGAATAGTTTTTCTTTATATTAAATTGTAAATCACTATTATTGCCTCGCAATGAAATATGATGCCATTGTTTTCGATTTCAGCTCATTGTTTATCTGACCACTATATCTAGGTACTTGTCTAGTACTAGTACTAGACAAGTACCTAGATATAATAAGTAACTATACGTATTAAGGTGCGATCACACCGCTACTTTAAAAACGGCGACGGTACGGAATCGCAGGGACGCATCGTATCCACGCTGCCTTTACCGCAAGGTCCCCACACCGCTGCTCAAAATACGCTAACTGTACGGAATCGCAGTGGCATCCCGTAAACTTCTCGACACACTGCATAAAATACGCAGACGTACCGTAAATTGAGCTACGTCAATCGTCTTTCGTATGGGACACGTCATGGCGTACAAGTTGCGTCTGCGTATTTTGAGCAGCGGTGAGGAGAGCATGCGTTAAAGTGGTGAAGTATACGGCGCGTCACTGCGATTCCGTACCGTCGCCGTTTTTAAGCAGCCATGTGGGCGCAACTTTATGCTACTGCCTGTACATTGCAGTATATTGACACCATGGCGGCTATTGTTCGTAAGCACATGTGCTGTTTTAGGTCGTCCAAACATTAACTTCGTGTAACAACGTGCATACCATATTTGTTCCTACAATCGGTAGCATTGGCGCCGAACATCGTTATGTTGCTTGTTATACTTCGCCGGTGGCCATGGTGAGGGTACACATCAGGTACCCTCACCATGAGTTGTGTCAATAACGAGTATCGAGTTTACTATTTGGGCATCTCGCTTGTACTATTTTAGTGCGAACGAGATGCACAGATAGTAAACTCGATACTCGTTATCGAAAACGTCAATGGCACAACTCATGGTAAGGGTACTGAAGGAAGTTAACTACAATCGAAGGAGTTAAGGTGTTTGCATTGCAAACTTATATATATATATATATATATATATATATATATTAACTACGTAGCAATCTCTTTGCATTCCAATGGAGTGAGATTTTGGCGGGCAGTGTAGCGTAGCGGCTAAAAACGATATTCGTAAATTTCGAACGATTATCTCTGCCACTCTCATGACGCTGTAATTGGAGTAAAAGAAAGAGATATTCCAAATATACGAACTCGGACGTTCGCGATTCCACGCCTGTTTCCAAAGAATTTGAGTACTGCACTGTGGCCGCTTCTATACATTTACATTTGTTTAACGTGAACGCCTCACGCTTCAGCCGCTACACGCCCAACTCAGTGGACGCTCGACACTAACTAAACCTCTATTTATCTATGACAATGTTATGCTGTCATAATCATAACATTTGCAACTGTTATGGGAAGCATCAGTCTTCTGTTTACGTCCCCTTTAGCTCGCTCCAGTTGCAAAAGGATTGCAACACCGATCGCATTCCCATCCATTATCTCCTTGCAGACATTCGCTACTCGATCCATCGTCGTTTGTCTTGTTTGGTAAACAATTTTGCAACTTTGCTCGTAAATTAAACTGATATGTTTGTAGACTTTGCATACCCGTAAATACTTTACGAAATTAATAAATTATGATTCAAAGTCCAGAGGCTCTAGTGTAAGTTTCTTTCGACGTAAAAAAACGTTTACAAACGCGTAAGTGATAATGTTATTTATATGGGAAACGCAAACGCTAAATAAAAACGTAAAAAACTTACACTCAGGCCTCTGTAAGTCTGTTTTTAAGCTACGTTTCCACCAGAAATTAGCGAGGATTTGTAGCGAAGAATGAGTTTTTAAGCACCAGTAGAGTCACATTATTTATCGAGGATAAGGGAATGACGTAATACTATTGGTTGTTAATAAACACATCCTCTCATCTCTGATGAAAACGCAGGCAACGCAGCCTTATTCTTACATGAAAGATTTACAATCGTATGTATAGAGATAAAATGATGGAATAGTAGCTTAGAAGCAAGAAGTATTGTATTACAGATTTATAAAGCATGCAGTTGATTGAATGACAGTCAAGTTTTACGCCATGAACCCTGTAGACGCGTGTAGTGTCAGTTTTGTTTATACCATATGTAGGTTTAATTTTTTTTCCTATCGTATACAGTACATAGTGGACATACACAACAGAATAAGTCAAGAAGTTGAGTTAATAAGAACCAAGTTTGACGTCAGTACTACCGCACGATGTTTACTAATGACTTGAAATCAATCGTCCAAACAATTTTCACGATTAATTAAACACAATAAAAAAAGTCAACAGAAGCATGAGGGCATTGAAAAGTCAATATTTTCTTAGCACGGCTCAAATGTCCCGACGTCATCTAATCTCTTTACAAACAAGAAGATCAGTAAAATAGTGGGGGCAACAAGTGGTGCTATTATGTTACTGTGTCCACGCCGTCCCCTCGTTGCGTGTGAGTGGTACAACTACGTGGTAATAAGCAACGCAGCTTAGCCACTGATGTTATTCCTGTAGCCCACTGAGTTTAGCCGAGCAACGCTAGCCACCGACTCAGAAAGTAAAATTTTTTTTCGTTTTTTGTTAAGCGAATTGTTGGACTGTATATAAACTAGGCATGCTCGTGATAATCGCGTTCGCAGTATCTCTACTTAAGCAAAGGCATAGTTAAGCGAAAGCCCTATCCAAGTCTTATGGTTAGGAACTCAAATCTACTGCGTCTGTATCAGCGGAGAAGACTTCACATGACTGACGGCATCACAATCCATCAGGTAATTCATATTGTACTGACTTCAAGTCGTCAGGAGCAGACCTGTTTGATTCCAGACCAGTTTTCCAAATACTGTTTATTAATAGTACCTTTCATAACCATAGCCCGGGGTTTTTGGTGCAGGAATGATTTGAGAAAGTGAAGGGATAACCAGAAAGGTTAGTTCGCAAAAACATCATATTATGCACAATGAATAACCTTTTCCCTGCGGATTATACTCATAACTAAATAAATAAAATAAATAATAAATAAAAATTATGTCTGATTTTTAGATAAGTACATTACTCTTTGGCCAATGTCAAACTTTCTTGCAACCCAGAGCTATGTTCATAAATAAGGCCTTATCTATTTATTCTGATGTAGGTACTCAAATATTCTTGAACTACGCGTTGTCTGACCTAAAGGCTACAGATATAGAAGTTTTTACGAGTCGAACGGTGTACTTCAACAGTTTAACCGATAGAAACACAGGGTCTGTTAGCTTGCGGATGCGGCATCCACTTTGTAGTCGGGTGCAGGCTTCCTCGAACGCTTCGGATACCTTAACACTATTAAACACATTAAGTGTCCGGGGTCCATAAAAAACTAACAATTTCTACATATATAACGAATACGACCGATACATACGATATATACGATAACGAATGACGACCAGTCTGGCCTAGTGGGTAGTGACCTGCCTATGAAGCCGATGGTCCTGGGTTCGATTCCCAGTCAGGGCATTTATTTGTGTGATGAGCACATATTTGTTCCTGAGTCATGGGTGTTTTCTAGGTATTTAAGTATTTATATGTATCTATCTATTATATATATCGTCGTCTAGTATCTACAACACAAGCCTTACTGAGCTTACCGTAGGACTAGGTCGATTTGTGTCAGATTGTCCCGAAATATTTATTTATTTATATAAGGCTCAACGGGATGTTAAATACTTGTGTAACAGGTTTACATGAACTTATTTTTTATAATGAAAAATGCGAATGTGTATCATGTTGCTTATTGAAAACGAAAATGGCTTACACAGTATAAATATGGAGGCCGTGTCTCGGCAAGCGTAGTGCAGGACGCCCCCAGGCTAGGTGGAGTGACGACTTGCGCAAGATGGCTGGCAGGAGCTGGATGCGAACAGCCGAAGATCGAATTCGATAGCGTGAAATTGGGGAGGCCTATGTCCAGCAGTGGACTGCGATAGATGATGATGATTATGTATAAATGAGAATTTCTATTAAGCAACAAATATGTTTGTGTTAGAAGGCCCCGATCTTCCGTGAAATTATTGAGTTATATTATAACCAATACAATTATTATCTACATTAATGTGTTAGCTTTTAACGGGTTCAACTAAATCTATTCAACCCAAATTATCCTGATTGTATCTAAAACTGGCTTAGACTGTTTAGATATTTGGGTATTACTGATAAATTTAACGAAATCAAATTGTAGTACATTGATAAGACTATCGTAAAATAGCTTTACCGATAGTAAAACCTATAAGATCATATTATTTTATGTATTGGGTTTGTAATCACTCAGGCCTGGCCCGGTACCGCGAACATCGAAGTTCGTATATTTCGGGCATCTTTCCCTTTTACTCCAATTAAGGCGTCATAAGAGTGACAGAGACAATAGTCCGAAATTTACGAATATCGTGTTTCGCGGTAGCGCCGCTGAAGCCGTGAACCTCTTCGATCGTTCATTTATGTCGCGATACACAGATATACTATAGTAGATTTCTGCTGATGGCCTAGCGGTAAGAGTGAGAGACTTGCAATCCAGAGGTCGGAGGTTCAAACCCCGGCTTGTAGGTACCAATGAATTTTTCGGTATATATTATACGAAATATCATTTGATTTTTACCAGTTCCCTTTCAAGTCTAGTTTCCCCTTTGTTTTGGAATAGTGCCTACGCCAAATCCTGGAATTAGTTGCCAAGCGAACCCCAGGCTATCTGAACCCGTGGCAAAACACCGGGACAACGCGAGAATAATGACCTGTATTCAGATTACATACTTATTTCATATAGTTCGTGTCGCCCCTGTCTTAAATTACAGTTAGACGCATTTTGAAGGCCCATGACTCACCCATAGTCAACAGTGCTAAATGTTTTTACAGCTGGACTCCTTTCTATAAGTTCCGCGTATCGGT
This sequence comes from Grapholita molesta, assembly GCA_022674325.2. Taxonomy (NCBI): domain Eukaryota; kingdom Metazoa; phylum Arthropoda; class Insecta; order Lepidoptera; family Tortricidae; genus Grapholita; species Grapholita molesta. Next base: position 4,684,971 of record CP053127.2, read on the forward strand.
CGCTATCGGCGGGCCACTCTAGTGATAATGATAACGCGAAAACAACTTGTGATTCCCAACAAAAATGTTTTAAATACTATTACGTCAATCAGCTTCAATGACAAAAATAACGTGTAGTGTAGGTAAACAAAAATACATCATAACAATCATACTCGGTAGTGTAAACAAAAATGCTTCATAATTCATAACAATCATAAGTCATAACATAACACTAATATTGTGGAGAAAAGTAAAAGATAAGACAGCAAAATAACGTCGTTACGTACTTTACACGTTTTGAGATATCACGAGAAATCTTCGGATCTGTACCCTTGCAATGAGTTGTGACTTTGAAGTTTTCGATAACGAGTATCGAGTTTACAATCTGTGCATCTCGTACGCACTAAAATAGTACAAGCGAAATGCAGATAGTAAACTCGATCGATACTCGTTATCGCAAAACCTCATTGTCACAAGTCATGGTAAAGGTACTGGATCACAGTGAACTTAAACCACAAAAAAAAACAGAGGAACTTAAGTAACAAGTTATTTCTCTAAAACATGAGTCAGGATCACGCGTGAAATTTGTTGTGACGTAAAGTTACACGTAAAAAAGGTTCGCTATTGTCTTGCAAAAAAAATATTGGCATAAACTCCTTTGGCATGTTTATTTGCACACAAATTAAATGACCTGACTGGGATACGAACCAAGGACCATCAATTTCATAGACAGGGTCATTACCTACTAGGCCAGACCGGTCGTCGAATATTGTCTCAGAAAACAACACATTCGGAATTATGAACAAAACACATTCTGATCAACAATGAATTATGCTTAATGATGAATTGTGACATTTAATTTTCTACCAGATGAGGGTAACCCTATAAAAAATTACTCTGTGGGATACGACGCAGCGTAAGGAGCGTCAGAGGTGCATGTTTCTGGACCGGCGCCAATTCTACGGGCGCCACGCATAATATGTCTAATGTGACATTTTTCGTAACCTAATCTTGAAAAATATAATAGCGTTGTATGTGTCGAATATTTATGTCCGTGTCTAAATCAGATGGGATACGAATCAACTGTGCTTTAGCATTGGTATCTTCTAATATTGATTTTACGAGTAAATATTTACTTTATAATATAACATATGATAGGTACTATGAATCTAATATACACCTACTTATGGATTTCTTCGAAAATCGTAATTAAAGAACTTTGTAGGTAAAACAAAAAAAAAACAATTGTATAGATTGCTAAGTACCTTCGTACGTATATATAAAAGTAAATTAGTATAGGTACCTATGTTACAAGTGTCGCAGCGGTAGAGTAAAAAGCATTACAGACCAGTCTAGAAACAGAAGTTAGGTCCCAGGCGGATCTGGTCTTGCCGCGGGGCTGGGTGTCCTTCCGCCTGCCCAGCGACCCGTAGTTGGAGGGCGAGGGCTCCTCGCGCCGCCGTCGGCCCCCTCGCCGCAGAGAAGAAAACCAGTTGGACACCGATCCTCGGCGTTCCTCCTCGGCCGGAGGACCGGCTTTGATGAACATCACTTCACGAGCGCATCACACGCTATCTAACCCTACAAGCCACGTGAGATTAGGAATGAACGCAACAAAGAAAATATGTAGCAATGACCTCGCCGCCCCGGTTCAGATAAGTCAGGTGGTCAATGTTCGAGCCGTGCTGGTTGTAACAAAAGAGGTGCAAGAACCATGAATATTAACCAAAATCAGAAAGTAAACAACGGAATTCAGAAGCGCCTAGCGAAGAATTCACATAAACATACTAACAGATAGCACAATGGGCATGACAACGAGCAAATGAGTGAATTTTCAGGTGACTTTGAAGAAATAACAGCTACGAGAATCCACCAGTAACCAGAACCCAAACAACAAAAAGCCAAAACAATAGATAAGTGCAATATGCGAAGGACACCTAACATATGAACATATCTATGATTGCACAAGAAGCATAACCTAGCGCATGAAGACATGGATAAGCAAAAAGCACTGACAGACCTGGTCATAGTCGTCGTCGAACGCGCTGGCCGCGCGCAGCCGCGCCAACAGCGGCCGCCACAGCGCGCCGCAGAGCAACCTCACATGTAAACACATCGTGTACAAACGCCATACACTTCCCAGTAAGGAGCGCACGATACTGAAGATAGCCGCGGACGCTTGGCACTGTGACAACTGTACCTACTACATGTGTATGCTTATCTTTCTTTCCGACAAGGTTGTCACACCTTAGAATTAGTTTATCCGTAGCGTAAAAACATATGAATGATTCAGAATACTACGATACACATTTCGCAATAGTGCTATAATTTGAGCGCATGTGTCGTGCACAAGTGGTATTCTTAGCTTAGTCAGCTGCTGAATATGTTCGATTCAAATTAAGAAGTGGAACAATAACATTGTGTAATAAAGACAAACTTGCAGGATTAATAGTTTGTAAGACGTCACTTGGCAGGATAGGATCACGGGAACAGTCTGTCCACATGTTTTGAAGTTCAACAAAATTCGACCCATTATTGTTATCAAAGTAACGGGAAAGAACGTAAATGGACAGTTCTGTTATCTGAGTTGGCAAGGGGCCGCGGAAGCGACAGAGGAAGTGTGACAGCTGATAAATCGATGAATCGCAAACAATTGTCCAGGCCGAGGGAATGCAACTGCAATGACTCAGTTCACTTGGTCACTCAAAACCGGTAGGCATTTCAATTATTGAATTCCAATACCGTACCAGAAACTGGCCCTAGTTTTAGGTTGTTGTCCGACCAAACGCGATAAAGCGACTAGCGAATTCCTATTTCGTCGCACAAGAATGGACAGAGGACTAGAAAGTAATCTCGTTTGTACGAAGTAGTCACTTTTTTTTTTATTATACCCATAATTTTATTTACGGTATAGTGAAGGTTCCTATTCTTATTTGCGTAACATTTGAATCCAAAACTTTCTTGACGAGTAAGAGCATGTTGTGAGTTAGCTGGGCTTCAAAAGGTGAAGGCTTCCAAGAGCAAGAAGTAATACCCGGTGGTCAAAATCAAAGGCAACCTATAAAACATTGTGGTCACAACAATGATTCTCAAAAACAACAAAGTAATTCGAATCAGCTGAATGCTCTATGGTTTTGTAAGAGTTCAGTACATTAACAGACATTCCAGTCGAGTACCTATGTAGGTATGATCTGCCATCATAAAATATGCCTAACAACTCTTCATGTTTGACAAAAGTTCGCTAGGTTTAAGGAACCTCTGTGTATAATGTCAGAATAGAGGCATAACTTCAATTGAAACAAATGACAATCTTAACTATCTTTCTCTAAATAACATTATGTACAAGTTAATGAAATGTAAATAGGAATGTAAAGTTAATTAAGCGTAAACACGACTTCAAACTAGGCATAAGACAAAAGGTCAATGCTGCGAGCCATTGCTCCGAGCCGATCCCACTGCGTATGGCCGTTTTAGGCATATCGTCGGTTTATGAGTTTTATGACCAAAGAACAAGTAACACATTACCAATCCTTGTGAATGGAATACAAGGCATATATGTATGATTCGTATAAATTATAACTATGACGTTGAGTCGGTTATAAGAGTAGCGACAGTTATATATTGCCTGTCCACCCTACTACCACAAAGCTATACAAGGGCTTTATTGCTCAGAGCATGCAATATGGATGCAGCTTTACGAAATGACGTCACTAATGAGTCTCTGATTGTTTGACGTCTTTAATGATTGTTTGCATGTATTAAGATGATGATTATTGACTCGCCAAACGCCAAGGCATACATTTCTGCTATGGTAATTAGCGACACTCACAATTTGCAATCATAAACTGCACGCGGTATCTCACTAAAGCGGTGCCGCTTGACGCTCCGGTGTGTGAGTGTGACATCGCTATGCAAATAATTGCCATCTTTTCCGCACACCGGTCCGGCGTAAAATCGATCTTAGAATAATAATATTTAGTTACTGATTTTCATAATTGGGATAAGAACTAACAAGAAGTTAAACTAGTAATTTTATCACTTGTTGATTAGGTATAACAAGAAGCTACGCGGATGTTTTTGCAGTCAGCCAGTCTTATGAGTGTAAACAGAAACCCGTTCGTAAAAACTCCGATAGAAATCTTGTTGAACAGGCAAAAACTTCGGGCAGGTTGAAGAATGCCCTGCATGGAACTTCCTACGCATAATATCTGCATAGTGAGCCTCATTATTGCTTCCACAATACAACCAGTTAGCCACTTACTAGGAACATAGTAAGTATAGAAAATATAGTTTCGAGTAATAAGAAACCTCAGGCTGGTTTGCGCAATTTTTTTTTATCCAACTATACAATTCAAAGCACCCCTCGAGCTCAATCAAAGACCCTTCTTATCAAGATGACTGGATGACACATTCACTACTAACGTCATATTTTTATCAATTTCTTGATATTTTTTTGTTACAATTCCCATGGAATTGTCAGTATAAACGTTTCTGTTTAACACCTTAGTTCTCACATGAAGGTTAACAAGTCTAGGAATGTTCTTTATAAACATTCCATTGAACGGAACCGAAAACAATATTCAACAAGGAAAATTATCGTCATGAAGACAAAACAAAGACGAAACCAATCGAAAACACGGCCAATATCAAAATTTAAACAGAATATTAGGGCACAGGTCAAAACCTATGTTTTCGATATTAAAAACCTGGACGGCGAAGTCATTCACATATGCTTATAAAACACTTACAAACTCACTAAACACTGCAGTCAGAATCCCTTAAGCACAAGTTCACGTTCACAGCGTACACAGTACCGGCACTGCGGTCCCGGTGTCAAACTGACAGCTGTGCGGTTAAAGATTACTAGCGTCGCGTGCGTGCGGCCTGCCGGTCCGTTTGTTACTGACTTACTACCACTACACCACTGTAGTAAGCCTGTGCATTGATGGCTTACGTCAGACTGGTCCGCGGGTATTGAATGAACCGGCTTCGCGGGGATGTCTGGATTTTTAGAGTGGGTATTTAATGGTTTTTTCTTTTGGATAAATACACAAGTATAAAAAGTAATGTTGGTGACATTATTAATGGGAAAGTATATCTGTTAGGTCTTCACGTTAAACCGCTGTATCAATTTAGATGTTTGGTATGGTGTGGATTTTTTTTTCTCTAGAGAACGTAAAAGGGGGTGAAGTTATAGAAAAGAAATTTATTTTGTTGAATAAGTACCGAGGTGCGAGTAAAACCTAGTATGAAATTAAATACATTGCAATGATTGCAGTCAGTCACGCTAAACTTAGGTACCTATTAACAAACCACAATCTGAGTTAGGGTATATTTCTAATGGAATCAAGTAGGTAGTAAGTTTAAGAATATTTTGATACTAAGGAGAAAATGTTAAAAGGGGTTTATAGGTTTCCATAGCAAGCTAAATGGTGTCAATAGTTTCATAGTAGTAGTTTTCAGACAGAGCAGGTGTCGATAGGTAATTAGGCATGTATCCAAACTACGAATAATCCCTAAACACATGGTTTCCAACACTACAGATTTGCGTGGTTGTTCTAGTTTTTAACAATATTTTATATGTATTTTATTATTATATGGATACAGGTCTGGCCTAGTGGGTAGTGACCCTTTTGCGTATTTTATTAAGCCTGCGGTCCTAGGAACATATTAAAGGCATATTAATTTGTGTTATGTGAACATGAACAATAGTTTTTATTCTGTAAATCATCCTATACTAATACTACATAGACAAAGTCGCAGGCCAACACTCCAGTACCTTTAAACGTATTAAAAAGGCCTTAAAAGACGAACTATTACCTTATACACATATACATGAAGTGATAACTAAAATAAGTACAATCAAAGTCAAACATACGAACGTGCCAAAATATGTATACAACATGCACCTTGTTGTCTCCATATTAAAACATATGTATACATTTTTGATATATTTTCCGTAATCTTTTACCTTGACTGTACCTGTATGAAAATTTAAGATATAATCTAATATTTTATTTTAAAGATCTACAGGTACCTATGTACAGTCAACCAATTTGATTTATGGGCCACTTGGTACTTTGTCACAGTCAAAATCTCTATGAAAGCCGCAAAAGATCCTATTAACATCACTCTGACAAGGTTCAAAGTGGCCTAGAAATCAAATTGATTGACTATACAAGTATACATAGATAGCATGGAGGCAAATATCCATCAAGCAACTCTAGGCTCTAACACTCTAAGCTTACTCTTTCTTTGAGACATGTAAGATATTAATCTGTTTTAAAATGAGAACCCCGTTAAGGATCCAATGTAAAGGAAAGCACGCAATCATGATTTATTGTAATTTTACTAATTTCCTAGTCCTGTAGTTTGGCAATCATGATTTATTGTAATTTTACTAATTTCCTAGTCCTGTAGTTTGCTGGATCTTGAACTAGGTTTTATCCTTAAACTGCAACCAGAGACTGGGCAACAGTATCTCTCCGGAACAGAGGATTACCTGCCATGCTCTTAGATTGCTCCCTGTAACTGATTGTGATTGCTGTGGATGTTAATAGCTGATAGAATGGTATGTAGATCGGTAGTATGCTTAACCCCCCCCCCCAAAAACGCCTTGTCCCATATCCGTCACAAGCCATTTGGACTTTAAATGTTATGTTCAAAGTCACTGTTTCAACAGCAATAATTTGATAGCGGTATTCCAGGGGTTAATAGGGCTTAAGCTTTTGGTACCAAGCAATGATACATACTTGCAATACAGTGAACAACTATAACTCTGGAAGATGCAACAAATATTTGCAACAAACACATAAATATGCCCCTGCACTCAAACTTGTGATATTAAACTTTGTAAACAGCCACTAGACGACTAGTTTAGGCTGTTAAGCTTGTTTGCATAACTTGTATAAATAACAAATTTTTAACAGAATTACTACTAGGTGAGCTAAGAATAATGATAGTGACTTTCAGTGCCAAATTCATACTGGTAACATGACTAAAGAATATTCTTTAATTCCAATTCTTGTGTCACTAGCCTGATATAAAGTGTTTCTTAGTTAACACAATAATGTGCATCTTCAAATCATTTTTAAATGCTCAGCAGTTAAGACAGCCCTTTTTTTTTTTTTTTTTTTTGTCGGAGTGGGGAATGCCTTTACGCATCGTCTCCCCTGACCGCGGGGAGGCCATATTGAGTTAAGACAGCCCTAACAACTCCCAGGACTCCTTTACAGAGATGACACTACTTCAAAAAGGATGTGGTGTATTTGGACTGAGTAACCTTATGGTATACTGATTTAAACTTTCACGGTTTGTACACATTATTAAACATGAACGGGACTTAACCGCGTATATTAACTTTAAAATTTACCTCCGACGTTTCGAAGACGACATTGTCCTTAAACGTCAGACAATCTGGCCTTTCCTTTGGCCTGGTTGGCTATGAAATTGGACAGTTTCAAGTTTGTCAAAGGTTGTTAAAATTGTCAATAAAAGGACATAAAAAAAAACATGAGTAGAAAGGAAAGCTCCTTAACACATTCACTGTCGTACGGGGTTGATTTGACCCTGTACAAGTATGGTTGATTGCAATGTGTGTTAACATTGCAATTAACAAAGCTGTTAATGATGTTTCACTTATCATCAAGGAGCGGAAAAGCCATAGCAAAAACTAGAGGTCGAACAAATGACTATTATTTCTATCGACTATCGATAAGGTAATTTTGTGTAGATAATAAATAAAGTCTTATAAACAAGGAGCGGAATTTGTTATAGCATAAATCACTAACTGTTTTATCGACTTATCGAGAAATATTTGTCACTTAACGAAACAAAGTTAAAGTAATGAAATCAGGCTTTTGGATATTTGTACAAACAAAGTAACGGTGTCCCTAATTAGCTGACCGTCACTGTATTTTATTTAGCTTAATCGTGCAGAATAAAACAGAAAATACTTTTATTTTAAATTTTTTATATCTTCATTCAAAATAACAGAGTCGTAATCTAAATCTGTACTAAATATACTTTCTTCATCTTCCCTGTAGTAAAATAAAATAGTCATAAAGTGACATAAATGACATATGTGACGTTGACATGCTTTACTTTAATATGGAGATGCAAGTTGCTTATCAAAGAGGTCAAATGTTACAGAATAATCTTTTAAGCTGATTATGAATACCTAATGCGATAATATTCCGTGATATCGATAAGTCGATAGAAATAATGGTCATTTGTTCGATCTCTAGTTTTTGCTATGGCTTTTCCGCTCCTTGCTTATCATATTTATTTACGAATAAAAGTTAATAGATTATTCATAAATTATTATGAATAAGATTTTAGAAGTATTGACATGACAATGATCGGAAGTTGAACCATTATGACAACCCCTTGTGTAAGTACCGGGTTCTGATTGCGCAGATAGGTTTTGCTTAGTTGTCAGTCAAATTAATATTTATAAAACATAATTCCTGAACGAGAACCACATTTTGAATATAAATATAAATACCTTTAATATTAGGAAACCATCCATATTTTTTGCTACTCCTTGCTCCACGGCTCAAACTTCAAATTTAATTTACTCAATCAAAACCACTTGTACAATCATGTGCCTGTGAAGCACTAGAGACATTTAGACAGTGACAGAAATCTATGAGGATAATAGAATACAAACAGTAATAAGTAGTCATAATTTTACATAAGAGTCATTGAGTACTGAGGTTGGGTATTAACCAGTAGTCACCACCACAAATCCAGGTGTGTGCAGAACCTACCACTATAGTATGTTCATTAAACATTTTACTGTATCTTTCAATAGGTGCCCTTATGTCTTCGTCCTAAAGGACCATGAGAACTGAATTAAGTAATAACTCTAAAAACTTATCTGAAAACATGCAGTCCTAGTAATTTTGTCACCAATAAAAGGAAGCGGCAATATTTATTTCTCTACCTCTACAACGCTATAAAATTGCTTCCTTTTCTAAAATAACATTCTGCTGACGCACAGTTGGCAACTTGGCACATGAATAACAATCGCACAATGTAAGAAACTACAATAAAACTTACCTGTATTTCTAGCAGCAACTCCGTTTTCCGACGACGAATGTCTATCAAGGTCTTCTGCTGTTCAGGTGTCAGCTCTGAAAATACCACACGAGCCATCAGCTAACAGCTAAGCATTGAGGTCAAGTTTTTAATTGAAAACAACTAAACTAGTTCTATGATGTACGTATACACTAGAAATTACACTCAAATTACCGGAATGAGTAAAATGATCTCCATGATTGCTCGTTGTATTAGTTCCTCCAAGGGACAAGTTTTCAAATTCACTTATCATTTCTTAACTAAACAATATTTTAAAAACAATCAACAACAGTTTACATCGTTATTAGTGGCGGGCGGCCATATTTATTATTTACTTCAATCTTCAATCAAAGCGAGGACTTGAAAAGTACCACAGAGTCGAAAAACACTACTCATTTACATTCCCATGCGGAATTCCGTAACGGAATAATATTAATTATAATAAACAAACATCGTCTGTGGCATCAAGCGCCAGGTCAAGCGTGTAAAGTCTATATTTTAAGTACAATTTTAATATGTAGTCATTATTATAAAGAGAAACATGCATGAAATATACGAACTTCGATATTCGCGGTACTAGGCCTTTATACAAAGCTATCAGACGAAGAATTGAATAAATCTAGATTCAAATTTAGAGAAATTAAATCTAAGTCTTTTATTTGTAAAGTCCTAGTACTGCGAATATCGAAGTTCGTATATTTCATGCATGTTTCTCTTTATAATGATGGCGACTGTACAGTGTACATATATACTGTATCTATTTACAAATAGAATATTACAGTGAGCGAACAGGCCACATATATTAACAAATTCTTCTTTAAATGAGGTAAAGAAGATGCATCAATCATAATGTACTGTTAATACGGATCTACTCAATCTAATTTACTCACTCGCTAAATATTTAGTCAAATGGAGGCCTATGTTCTCCGAAACATGTCGCGCGAGTGACTAAATAAGCGTGAGCAGAACCGTATCAATTGTTAATTATTGTAATATGTCTCACGAAAGTTTAAATACAAACACTATACTCATTTGGATCGCAAGGAATAAACAAACCTTAAAGTGAATGGAATTCATTCATTAATTTAACCATTCCTTGTACTTCTTGTTTTATCTGTGAAAGCAAACGTCAACTTCATGTCACACTGTCACGTCACCGGAGTTACCTCCTCACCTCACCCCGCCCGATACCCTTCTCTTCTGCAGATCCGTCCGTGCTTCACGCCGTGCCATATTCGCCTGCGCTAGCCTCGGACGAATCGAGTCGACTGCCCGGTTCAGCAACTAAAGCAAAGCTACTAGCTAGCGTCTGGGAGCCCAACCCATGGTCGTTTGAGAGCTCCGAGCTCGCGCTTTGCGTTTGCGTAGCCCTGCAATAACGCAAACGCATCTTACTCCTTCTACACATTTACATCAATATATTATAATCTTGTGTTTTTCTTTTGTGTTGAATTAAAACGTGTGTTCAGTCAGTGTTATTATGATGTTGTTTTAAAGCTTGCGGCGTATAAGATTTAGTTTTGCGTCGCCGGTGTTATACAAGCAAAAATATGAATGACAATGGATGCATTCACTTGAATAATTTTAAGGCCGCCAAGGGATCCAATCCTTATAAAATAGTGCATGCATTTTTTGTGTCTTGCACTTCTTTAGAAGCCAGAAGATATAAGGTAAGCATTGAGAAGTTAACGTTAAATCTCTGTGAGGACATTGACACTTACTTGGAATACGCATTTTATTGTCAAGACATTGACAAGGCTCGGAAAACAATGGAATGTTATGAATTTCCGAGATGTGGCTGTATAAACTTGTATTGTAACTGTAGTCAGCTGTTAAAATACTTATCAGCTGATTGGTTATACTTTGACCTCAAATCAGCTGATTATGTTAGGCGTCGCGATTGTCGCGTTCGACGCGTCGCGATGTCGTGATTCATACTTGTAACCACATTTATTCAGATTTATACATATAAAAAATATCACTACTCTAAAATCTAGGTAATACACGATACTCTGCTTTGAAAACAAAATATGTCATAAAAATTATTGTTTAACCATTATATGGATATGATTAGCTCACAATAATAATGTAAGTCTATGACCTTATTGATTATAATCTGGTATACCAAATTAAATTGTTAGTAACTGTATTGACATGGTATTAACTAATGAAAAAGACAGTCAAATTCTCTTTGTCTATGCTCTAAGTCCAATTACCTTGAAAATATTAATAGTAAAACTGTAACCAAAAAAACTTGTCAAAAAATGCAAAAGAATGTTTTTAAGTCATTGCAATTCAAATCAAAATTACATTGAAATAATTCTATAAGTGCACACAAGTAAAAATATAATTTTACTCAAATTGTCAAATAATGACAAAACAAACCCTAAATTATGTTCTATAATGAAAGTCTAATATTTCCTTCTGCTACTTTCAATCTTAGTTTGACTGACTAAATTAGAAAAAAATAGGTAGTACAATATATTTTTTGTACTAAATCGGTTACCCATCACACAAAATAGGTCTAGTTGTTGAGTTGTGGAGACCTGCCCATTTTACAATATACATATACATATATTGTTAACAACTTCCCTGTGGCAATACTTTAACCATTAACCATACTTGTATGAGGCGATCGAGCCTCATACTGCAGTGAACATGTTAATAGAAAAAAAACTAATTACCCCTTTTTTCAGGCTACATCATGTCTGTGCTTCACATGCGGCCAGCCCGGGCCGCGCATGCACTCTTGTCTCCATTGCATATTCTTCGCATGCTATGCCGGTCACATCCAGGACCACTCAAAAACCAAAAAGCATTTCCTGTATGTTGACCTGAGTTATGGAAATATATTCTGTGCTCAATGCCAGGACTACATTTACGACAGAGAATTGGCTGAAATTGCTTTGAATCATCGGCTTAAAGAAGCAAAGTAAGTAAACACACATATTCTCGATTTTGATTCCGAAGACAATTTAGTTTACTACTCTGAATAAAGAACATTTTTATAATCTCCATAAAAAAAACAGTAAGTGTGCTTAGTACAAGATTGAGTATCCTACCTAAATTATTTTTGTAGGTTATAGGAAAAATACCAGTCTGTGATCCCTTTTACATGAATACATGTTCCGACATGATTAGAAAAAAAAAAGGGATACATGCTACATAGATGATTTGATGAAGTACAAGTAAAAAAAAGGTTATATCATTGAAACAATTACACTAGAACCTGCAAGACATTTTAAAGACTGATAAATTGGGGAGGCCTATGTCCAGCAGTGGACTGCGATAGATTGATGATGATGATAATGATAAGATTTAGGATTTTGTATCATTATATTTCCTTCATTTAAAACTTTACGACCATGCTCTAGATAATTTAGGTGATAGCACCAAAGCCTTTATTTTTCCAGATAACCTACATTAACCTCTGATATCAGCAATGATAATCAAGATTGGTACTTATCTAGGGTTACCAACTTCTTGTTGGTGAATTGCTAAATTCGTTTTAATAAAAAAGTTATAACGGGAATAAATACAGAATGAGCAGGACTAACCAAACTAATTCAGATAATATTAAGGTACCGTTAACAGTCTTAGTGAAAATAATAAACTTTTAGTGTTCAAACATTAAGTTTTCAAGTTATTTAAGTTACTTATTTACAAAGTGCATAGTCAGTGTCACCCTTGTTTCTTAACATAAAGTGCAAAAAAAAAAGAAAAAGGTGCATGTGTTTTACTGAAGTGCAATACTAAACGATACAGTATCATTACTGTGTCTCGGAACTGCTCACGTTTCATGAATCATCCTGTAAAGTATATTTGAGTACTATATATCTTATCTATACTCAGCTGTATTTAGCACAAAATAAGAAATATTGTAAGGTTATGCGTTTAACTTAGTATGTTTCAAAGGTCGCTAGGTATCGGCGCGCCCTTTATGCCGTGGCTGCCGAACGCCAACGAGGCGGGCGCTCTGCGGCGCCTTCGCAAGCGCCGCATCATCAGCCCCTCCACCACCATAGGGCTCCGCGGGCTGCAGAACCTGGGCTCTACCTGCTTCATGAACTGTATTGTTCAGGTAACTAAAATCTAATTTTGAATTTGATTTAGTAAACTGACAGCAGTTTCTTTGTCTGTATTCCCGGTAAGATATACTTTGGGTCTTTTCAAGGCAAGAGTGAATAAGCTGTTACTGAACCAGCGTGCTACACCCTCGACCTCGTCGTCACTTACCATCTGGTGCGACTGAGGTCAAACGCTGGTCAGTCTTTTATAAATAAATAAAAAAGTTCGTACTAAAGTTGTTGTTCATACAAAGGACCGGTCAAATGTACGAGTATGAAAACTGCTGTCAGTTCTCCAGTTTATTAAAATCGTCTTCACTCAAGTTCATTTGTGTCGACACGTGTCGGAGCTTACGTGTCCATTTCAAGCTAGGCTGACAGTGCCGAGCCCCCTATACATCCCGAAACATGTCGCGCGAGTGACTGAAAACGTGAGCGTGTTGTTAATAATTTGTTAGAAATTTTTGAATGAGTCACGAAAGTTTACAAAGACTAAAGTTAGGGTGGGCACCGCGCATGTGAATCCTCTGGAGTGGTAGGCATCCATAGGCTACGGTAACTGCTTACCATCAGACGGGCCGTATGCTTGTTTGCCACCGTCGTTGTATAAAAAGTTATAGTTTGATTTTATTTTAGTCCGTTTTTACCTATCTCATACAAATGTATAGGTGAAAAACTTAACGTCTATGTAGTTGTGCAGATAATGAATGTGGTACTTATGTCAAAATTTGAATATAGAACGCCGACATGCGTGTATACACACGTGTTACTACTACATAGGCCTAAAGCTTAGCTTGGCACTTAGCTTAGCTAAAGCACCTGTTTAGCTAAATTTTTCACCTATATGCGATTGTATGTATAGTGTTTGGTATCACTAAAAGATATGGAAGTGACGTGCAAAAAATGCCGTTACTTTCGACGAAAAACTAATAGTCTAAAAATGTCTTCATACCTAAAACAATATACATTTGCCTTTTTTCTCTATTACAAATCGAGATTAATGAAAACACAAAATAAGAAAAAAAGCTATACATTAATTTCTAATCTGTGCCACGTGGTACGTAGGTACGTTTATTACCTGATCTAAAAATCCCTAAAGAGTTTCGACCTTTTACGGACCCGAAAAAGGTGTACGGGTCTTGTTACCTGCCATTGTAACAAAAGAAATCTCTGCGACCGAAATTACAGAAAACTGGAAATTGCAAGTGGATTATAGTAACGGAATATTAATGATATTCATCAGTTGATCACATAATTATACTTGAAAAAAGTGACATGACCCACGTTCCTTAGAAGGATTTTCGATATTTTTCCACATGTGATTCATCCTCTGTCGGAATTTAGCGACAATTGTCGTATTTCTTGTGACAATTGTCAAGAGTACCTAACCTAACTACTACCTATTTAATGATGATAAACGGGCCTCGGAGTATTTTTAGCATGGCAGATTATGGAGTCGTTGTTAACATTAAAATTAAATTCATACTCATACTCATCCTCATTAATTAAGTTCGTCCGAATCGTTTTATAAATACTTACTGGAAGGTCTCTTTTTTTTTACTGATATTTCGGTTGTGACCCCATAGTAAAAATTGATCGTTTACACGAAAAAATCTAGGAAATATATTTTTGTATTACCATTTTGATTTCATCTGATATATTTGTTAAATTCCTGTTGATATTATGAATCCGAACTACAAGAATGTTAAAGAAGTACCTTTAATAAAAACAGGAAACTGTGTTGTCAACAAAATACTGGAACAAGAGGAAAACTGTATCATTTTATTGTTATTTATAAGCTTAAGGCATGTTTGTTTACTGAGTATTAATTACGTCTTAGTCTGCTACCAAGGTACATAAACTTTTCAATTGACTTGATATACCTACAGTAAGTAGTTGCCCGACACGCCACGACTTTATATCAAGTCGTGCTTTGGTCAGGATTGTAAGTGCAATTTTGGATATGGCGGTGAAAAGGAACCTAAAGAAAAATAATGTGAAATGACAGTGCATTATTTCTGATAATTGAAAAGCTAGTCCATCTTCTCCTGCGGGTTTCGTAAGAGACTATTATAACTTCCCATTTGAGGGCATAGGGCAGCAGTGAACCACTTGGCTGAAATGATAAATTGTAGAGTTTAGTCTTAATAAATACCAAAATTAATTGGTGCAAAGGCAGATTCTGCAATTATTCTTAAATCGTCACATTTCATTCAATGATTCGAAATAAACTAATTAAGAATCATTTCACTACTAAGCACGTGACTAGGTCCAGTCGTCATCAGATATATCGGATCTGTTGAGTTAACCACAAATATCTGAGCAACGGCTATTTTTGCCTTTTTAGTGCTTCAATTATTTTTTAAAGTAGGTTTTACTTTTTTTTATTGTCTTCAGATGCATCAAAACGGTCGTGACCTAGTGGACCGCAAAAATTGGCAACGAGTGCCACAGAATAGTTGATTGAGCCATAATTACATTTCAGCCGTATCCAGTCCACTGCTGGACATAGGCCTCCCACAAGTATGAGTTGTATCATCTTGGGGGTAGTTGCCATAGTCGCCATGCTTGGCAGGCGGGTTGGCCGCAGTAACTGTAGATTGGGTTTCGACGGACGCTGCCCGACCGTAGGATCTATCCTATCTCGCGGGAGGAGATGGGGTGGTGTTATTCTAGTCAGCTTCCATCACACGGCAATAATGATGATGATGAATGTTTCCAGGCTCTGATCCACACGCCGCTGTTGCGAGACTACTTTCTCGGGGAGAAGCACAAGTGCAAGTCGCAGGGCTCCGGCAAGTGCTTGGTATGCGAAGTCTCCAAGCTGTTCCAGGTAAATCCGATTCAATTGTTGGCGTAGAAACTTTTTGCAGAAATCGTGTCTGGTTGACGTAACTGGTGACTGAAGAGCTGGCGGCTTCGTCGCGCAATGTATCAGCTTTGCGATACAACCGGTGGTATCACCAGCATCCTTGGTACAGACAGCGTCATATAGTTGGTAGCATCCAAAGTACTCATAAAGTTTGGTACACCCTAGAATTTGTATGGTGTACCGAACTATTTGACTACTTTGAATGGTGCCAACTATATGACTGGCAAAAGGCTGGCAAACGAAAGAACTAATTGGCGAATACTCCACCGACAAGAGCATGGCTCTTAAATTGTGATGATGATGAGGTGCCTTGTACAGTTATTATGATTAGCTTAGCTTTTACAAGCTATTTGGAGATAAAGCTCATTTGAATTGTTTTTATAAGTTTTACAAGTTAAGTATCATGTCAGTAGGTACCTTAGTTCACAGTCGTAATAATTATGGTGGAAAAATGTGCACAATTGTTTTAATTACAACTAAATTTCTGTTGTAATTTTTTTAGCTGTTGGATCTCCTTAAATAAATAATAAATAAATATTTGCCGTAGTGTAACATTGTATACATTTTCCACTTGTATTTGACGTTCTTAAGTGCATGTAATGTGCATAAATTGAAAATTAAAGGTCTTTTATCTTTTTTTTTCTTTAGTAACAAATGTATGAACTCGCACTAAATACTAGTCAATGTGTAATCAGGCCTAACCTCGAGTTAGGTGTTTTGGAACACTCGTATTTCAGCTTCTAAATATATATAGCCAAAAACATATATCAGAAAATAATTTATATATTTTTTGGCATTCCGACATAGGAGCGCTTGGAAAAGTGCATTATTTCTCAATGCATTAAATCTGTTTCCGCAGGAGTTCTACTCAGGCGCGAAGACCCCGCTGACGCTGCACCGGCTGCTGCACCTGATCTGGACGCACGCGCGCCACCTGGCGGGCTACGAGCAGCAGGATGCGCACGAGTTCTTCATCGCCACCCTCGACGTGCTGCACAGGTAACTGCTCACTCCCTAGTCTACTGGTGACCCTGCTTACAGAGCTGGTGGTCCCGGTACGCATCCTATTACAGTCAGCAGCAGAAGTGGCTAAGCGGTTGAGGTGTTCAAAATGAGGTCAACATATCTATTGTCAAGAGAATAAAAGCGTGTGTAGGTAATTTTGAACACTTCACCCGCTCAGCCACTTTTGCTGCTGACTGTACAGTTCAGTCAGCATGATAACTGAACTTACATAAATATGATAAATTTTAGCTCAATCGGCTGAAGATATCTGCTTCCAAATTGAGTTGCGAGATTTCACTCCAACGTACTTACTCGTACGGTCAGGGACTTTAATTGTTGAGCCATTTAGGGTTTACTTTACAGTGGGCATTTCATAGAGTAAGCATTAAACAAAGAACAGCTTGAACCGTAAGTGGCTCAACAATTAAAGTCGGTGACTACATAGCAAGTTAAACATCAGTCTTATCGGGCGTATTGAACTTCTGAAAGTGTTAAAATCGCCGGCAGTCTATAAAACTTTACAAGTAACTTAAGAATATAAAACTTTACAAAATAACTAACAGAATACTTATAAATTATTAGCGAACTGTCGTTAATGTCTATTTTTAATATGGCTTTATTACCACTATCTTTTCTTCATTAAATTCTCCTTCTACACAGACTTATGTCTCTGTTTGGCCCAGTGGTTGACTGGTAGATCATATCATTTAACATGAAGTCCGCCAAGTTTAAATAAATAATAACAGATTTGAATATTTTTCTGGGCTAATATATAATAGAGTAGTTAATAGTTCTACATACTCTTTATTCATACTTTTTTTCTCTTTTTATTCATACTCTATCACTTGAACTTTTTATTCATACTCTATTACTGAACATTTAAAATAATACATTTCTAAACTGACATTTATTTTTTTATGTCTTCAATTACTATTTCTAATGTCTTCAGACATTGCATGAACGGAGTAGAAGAGCACGCCGAAAAGAAAGAGAAGGAAAACGGCCGTTGCAACTGCATCATCGACCAGATATTCACGGGCGGGCTGCAGAGCGACGTGGTATGCACCTCCTGCTCCGGAGTCTCCACCACCATCGACCCCTTCTGGGACATCAGTCTCGACGTGGCCGGCCCGGGCTCCCTACAAGCCTGCCTCGAGAGATTCACAAGGGCCGAGCACCTCGGCTCCGGAGCTAAGATCAAATGCTCAAACTGCCGCGCGTACCGCGAATCAACCAAACAGTTGACGCTCGAAACGCTGCCAATAGTCGCTAGTTTTCATCTGAAACGCTTCGAGCATTCGTCTCAGATAGACAGAAAGATTTCGACCTTCGTATCATTTCCTGCTGAACTAGACATGACTCCGTTCATGTCGTCGCACCGTCGCTCTGTGGACAGCGGGGCGGCGGACAACAACAACGCGCCAGAGGGAGTGTTTGAGGACAACCGGTACTCGTTGTTCGCTGTTGTGAACCACCTGGGGTCACTGGACGCGGGTCACTACACGGCCTACGTGCGGCAGATGAAGGGCAGCTGGTTCAAGTGTGACGACCACATGATCACAAGGGCGTCGCTGCGTGAGGTGTTAGATAGCGAGGGGTACGTATCAAGTTATTTCCATATTGGTTTAACACGTTCGCTGCGTTATTAGGTCGATCGACCCCTAAACAAGTATGGTTAACTGCGATGTTAACTAACTGCCGTAGCGAAACTCACGATTTTTACACATAATTATTTCTTTATTTAATTATTATTGCACAAAATAAAACTAATGTACAAAAGGTAAACTTAATGCTATGATGCATTCTCTACCAAGCTTTGGGCAAAGCAGAGAAGATTGTAGGCGGTACATTTGGAAGAGTGTAAGAAATGACATTACCACATAATATATAATACTTAAATACAGTAATACGAGGTCATATATACATACGTACTATACTCAATACATATATAAAATAAATATAGTACTATTCAAGAAAAAAAAACATTCTTGAAACACATACTCAATACTTTTGATAGCTGCCAGCAAAGTTACCACGCACGGATTTTTTAAAAAGGAATTACAAATTAAACGGGAGTTAATTGCGTTTAAACTAAAGGTAAGGTAGCGAGGAGAGAGTCCCACATAACCCCTCACTACCATCATGGGCCTACCCCAGCCCCGGGGGATGCGTAAACGTATTTTCCCAGCGACAAAAATAAAGTTACCTAGCTGCTAACTGCTGTAACTCTTACCATGACCGCTATCAGGGAAATCACAGCACGCTTAGTTTAGACGCGGTTAAGTTTCATTTAATTTGTAAATTTATTATTTTAACTCCTGTACTTTTTTCTCTGTGTTTTTTTAATATCTCTTAATAACGCCAATGCATTTATAAATACCAGTATAGGTATGATGGAATAGTAGTTACTTCAGAGGCCGGGAAAAGAAATATTGCAGGGCTAGTAGATATATACGGCAGAACGTAGGGAAATTCCGTGCCGTCAGTCATTTGTGACATTTATTATTGTTGTAGAACCTTAAGTTGTGATATTTTCGATATTATAAAATCGTGAACAATATTTTCTTAGCCCGTTTTAGAAATATCTAAAGATCAAGTTTCTGTTCTTGACTATTTTATATAAGACTTTATTTTTAATTCAGTATTTTTTTATTCGACAGATATCTCCTCTTCTACCACAAGACTGTACTGGAGTATGAATGTGAAAACTTATAAATTAATAGTATATTTAACACTAGGTTGCGACTTAAGTCTTTGTTAAAAGTATTGAATACACCCCTTTTATTGATAAACAATACTGGTTCACTAAAACAAAGAAAGATCCTTGAAAATTATAATGCATGGGTGGTTAATACTTTTGGCAAGTTAGTTTGTAAGTGCTTGCACACAACGCATGTAGCTGGCGTAACTTGTGTAAGCAGTATGTACCGGACGCTTTGTATAGTCAGCTAGAGATGCAACGAAAAGTGGTTTGTCCGGATATTTGTATTCCGGCCGCCGAATGAAGTAAATTCGAACGAGCTGTAAATTGCAACCTTACTGGCATAACTTGATTCTCGATGTAGGCAGTCATTAACGGAAATTGTGCTAACTCTACAGGCAGTCCGTATTCAAATTAAAGTTATTTATTTCGTGTCAATGATCCATAGATTGAATTTTGGACATTGATAAAGGTCTGAGCACAGTAAGTAACCGCTTGCATCGTGCGCGAACTACTTGCACCGTGCGCAAGTTACTTGCACATTGCGCAAGTTACTTGCACCGTACGCTATCTACTTGCACTGTGTGCAAGCAATGAACGAAGGAATTATAGCGTCAACCGAGTGTTAGGATATGCTTTTGAATATAATTATACAAGAAGTATACTTTTAGGTGTGTTGTAATCATTAAACAACCGACATGTATCAATAATATATGCCATTCGAATTTAACCTTGACTCGTTTTTAATTGCTGAATGAATTATTAAAATTTTATAAACGCCTCTCAAACCGACTTGTTAACTTTGACTATTGTGTTTGTAATATACGAACACAGAAACATACACGGAGTGATAATGTATATAAAAGGTCGCGTTTCTCCGACTATTCCTCTTTTTCAGTACCATGTGGCACAGCGCCATCTATGGATACATGTTGAGTTACTTTGGCACCGAGATAGCTCTGAGACGTACTACTGTTAAATATGATAGATGTCGCTAATGTGTTTGCCAGGATGCGGCAATGCGGTTTTGTATATTGTCATGCCATGTCTTGTATGTTCCTTGATACAAATATACAAAACATAATTTAACTAGTGTGAGAGTCTTTTATCTTTTTTTTTTACATTGCGTTACTCATGATAATCTTTATTTTTATAACGCTACAGAATCAATTAAAAAAATACTGCATAAAAATAATTTCACCTTTGGGCGGATTTGGTTTTCTTTTTACTAAAAATACTTAATTATTTTTGGCATATATTATTAATACTAGTTTGGTGTATCAAGTCGTGTTTCCTCTCGTGATATTAGTGGGTAGATGTTTGAAAATGATCTTCTTGTTCGATGTTTTCTGCGAAACTGTTCATGAATTTGTTAGTTTTAAGAATGTGAAATATGCTCCTTGAATTTTCGCGCTATATGTGAATACCAGTTTAGAAAAATGGATAAACATATGTGGCAGTTTTATACAAAAGGTACCGATTTTGTCTCGCGTCAAAACGTGACGTGTACGCCAACGTATCGGCTAGTAAAGAACAAATATAAACCTCATCTGGTAGCAGGACAATTGCTTTGACAGCGTCCGCCATAGTCACTTTAAGGGTCGGTGGTATGGCAGTCACGACATCACTTTACTATCGACTTAATTGTCGTCACAAAGTTAACTGTGTCAGTTTTGTGACGATAATTAAGTATTAAATTTCGATACATACTTAGATTTCATGCTCGTTTCTTAAACTTTAATAGTAGTTTATGTATCTGTGCATAATGAAGGGCATTACAACAAGAGTGTGGGTTTATGAAACGAGCCGAAGGCGAGTTTCATAATAATATCACACGACTGTTGTAATGCCTAATTATGTATAGTTACATACACTACTTTATCTACACACATATCATTAAGTGTTTTAAGATGGGTTCAGAAACCGTAGGGAAATTACTTATTACTAGGGTTACTTGTAAACATTAAAAAGTCAACGAACAAAACAAATGACAGCTAGGAACGGCGGCGTTGCGTATTTCGTATCTCAGTCAATTTTTTTTTAAAACCATAGACAAGCGAATGAACTCCCTATTCTACTGTCACTCGAGTTCAAATGTCGTTCGATTTATATTAAAAAAACATAACGAATTGGCGTTTTGGTATCGTATCAATGACTGTTTTAATATCTATAGATACTACATTACTACATTAGACACCCCACTTGAATTTGACAGCTGTTCCAAATTTAAATTCATTACCTACTGATTTCAGTAGGTAATGTTAACATTACATCTCCATTCATTTCTGATGATTGGTAATGCTGGTCATTGCCTACGGTTTCTGGACGCATTTTAGAGCACTTTTGACATGTACGTAGATAAAGAGTATTACAATGCAAAAAAAGGCAATAATTGAAATTCCATACCTCTGTATGCTCAATTATCATCACAAAACTGAGATAGAATAACGTTTTGAAAAACGTTAATTGGGAGTACTTTTTTCTGAAAACTCCCAATAGATTATCTGAGTCCGCCATATTTGTATAAAGAAAGGGTACCTTTTTTCTAGAACCGCCATATTATGTACCGTCAGCAGCAAAATTGGCTGAGCGGGTGAAGTCTTCAAAATGACCAACACGCGCTCTTATTCTCTTGACAATAGAGATGTGTTGACCTCGTTTTGAACACCTCAACCGCTTAGTCACTTCTGCTGCCGAGCCAAAGGCAAGAAAAATATTTTATTTTCATTATACCGCTTTAATTTTAACTTGCTTTGTCTCAAATATAAATTATGTTTTTTTCCTATAGCCAATAAACAATGTATGATTTATATTAATTACTTCTGAATATAAACGATTATTTTGTAACATATTGTATACGCGATTTTTAGTATTGAACAAAATTTTTAACTACCTCGATACTTCTGGTTGCATTTCATTGGATCCTTGTAATGTTGTGTTCTTTGTGTATAACTGTAGTATTATATAAGTCCATAGGTACTTAGTTACTTGTCTAATTTACACGCGTAATGTTAAAACCACACGAGTGTGATCTTGATAGTCACCATACAAAGAAAATGTCAGTTGATTTTGTTCTCAACGGTGTAGAAAATAAAATACAATTTCTTTTGCTCGAATATCGTATATATCGTCTGAAACAAATGTTATGCAACTCTGTACAGTCGCCATCAGATATATCGGAGCTGTGGAGGTGGTCACAAATATCGGAATAACGCCTCTATTGTCAATGCAATAAAGTGCATGCTCCGATAATTGTGAGTTAAAAGTGGTTACAATTTCCTATAGCAGTTAAGGTTACAGACTCACTCCTAATCCCGTTATAATGAGGGGAGGGGTAGGGGAGAGTTTTTTCTTAGTGTCTAAAACTGTGTTCCCATATATGGCACTGGTCCCACCGCGAGCTAGTAAGCTATGAGCTATTAGCTATTTCAAGAGACAAAAGATAATCGCTCCCGTGTAAATAAAAGTCAGAGATATATATTTATAGCTCATCGCCCGGCGATGAACTACGATCGCCCGGCTATGACATATATGTCTCTTTTATTTACACGGGATCGATTATCTTTTGTCCCTTGAAATAGCTGATAGCTCATAGCTTACTAGTTTGCGGTGGGACCAGTGCCTATATGGGTTAGTCAAGGAGGCAATGTTTGATCGTCGAGTACTCGACTCGTGACATTTTCAACTCTATCAGAGACGAAGA
Source organism: Grapholita molesta (assembly GCA_022674325.2). Classification (NCBI taxonomy): domain Eukaryota; kingdom Metazoa; phylum Arthropoda; class Insecta; order Lepidoptera; family Tortricidae; genus Grapholita; species Grapholita molesta. The sequence continues at coordinate 4,708,379 of CP053127.2, forward strand.
AATGGTATTTTAGAAATATGATTGATAGAAATGAAAGATTAAGAATTGAAAAATTACGAATGCAGGACTTTCAAAAGTCGGCCTCCAATGAATCAATGTCCTTCCGTCATAGATTACATTTTTTTAGAACTTGACGAAAAATATTTAGTCACGCTCGTGTGTGTTGAGCATTTATTTGATTTGTTTAAGTAGTTAGTAAACCCGTGACTGAACTGACATTAGCTTAATGTGATATTTAATATTTATGACTTGTATTAGGATATAGTTAGCCGCGCCGACTTCCGGTGAAACTTCGAGTTTTATATTTTAATGCTTTGATGGAGGCAGGCGCGTCGATGTTCTCTGAAAACTTGTATAATTTACCTTTTTTAAACAATAACAGAAAAACATTTCTATTTAGAATCACGGGGCTATAAATGGAGGACCGTGGCGTCCATTACGACCATTTTCGAATAATGTGGAGATTAAAAATAACTAGAATAAATAACCGTCTGCCGGAAATAAAATCGTATACCAATTTATTAGGCAGGCGTCCGGTTTTTTTATCCAATAGCCCAGTAGCTAGTTCATCCTTTCCACCCAATAGCCTAGTACATTCTATATTTCATTAAAACTAAGTCCTTAAACCACACACTTGCATTTCATTAAATTGTCGAAAGGGCCTCTGCACGTTGGCTCAATCCGGCTCCGCGTACGCCTCCCAAATGTCTGGAACATCATTGTTCTGTGTACGGAAGAGAACTAGAATAATAAATGATCTTGAATATGACAATTTTTGCCTAAAGCAGCTCTCAAGGTGCTTTTTCACAGTTATTTCATTTTAAAGTGGTCGAGCCTGTTAGCCATAAATATTGGAATACAAGAGATGTTAAAACGATTTTTTTTCCTCCGAAATAGGGACTAACTATAAAAAGGTGTTATTAATAATTTTCAACGCCATGTCAAACGCAAAAGCTATCGCTATACCACATTACCGAAATGTCCAAACTGAAGTTAAACTTGTATGTGCATGTAGGTCTATTTTGCTCTGTGGTCTGTGACATATATATCAGTTTCTGGCGTTGGGCCTGCGGTGCCGATATATCAGTCTTTGGCGTGAAAGGAAAGGAAAGATTAAGTGCACTATACATTGTAACATGCTCAATTGCAAAAAAAACAAGTGATGAGATAACTGTTTTTGAACAGTTCGATCGGTAGACACTATCCACGCCCTCTCTTTTATTCTTATATCTCTGTTACCCTCTCCCGTTTGGTACGTACAAGTATTGCCTCCAAATTATGTTGCATTTAATTATTTAGCGGTTCTGATCCGAGCCTAATATAGAATTATGTATCTTGAAGCCATATTAGAAAATAATATGAAAAATATGTAAAATAAATGTGAAAATCAAAAAAATAACACCATTATAAGTATATCTAGTTAAGTCTTGAAATATTGGGCTCTTATGGAGCTATGATTGTCTTATCTATGTATGCTAATAGGTATGTACACAATATTTTGAACTTGGTCCCGAATTGATTGTCTATACAAATTTAATTAAAAGTACTACTTAGTTACTAACGGATAAACTCATGTGTAATTATATCGCACTAGGCGACATGTTTCGGGTAAGCTCTGGTATCCATTTTCATGCCCAGTCAGGACATACCGCTCGGAGTGAGGGTGTGTCACTCAAAACATGTCGCCTAGTGCGATATAATTACACGTGAGTTTATCCGTTTGTAACTAAGTATCACCATAGACAGAACAGTCTCTTAATAAACAGTTAAAGGCTTGGGCACATTGGCGCGTTTTGTGAGCGTGGCGCAGCGAGCCGCGACACCGGTGTGGTTAATGTGACGACGGCACACATTCGGACGGCAGCGTCGCGCCACGCTCACAAAACGCGCCTATGTGCCCAAGGCTTAATTATGCGAACTGTATAACTGTCAGAACATACTCCGATACGATACTGGATCAGCTATTATTGAAGAGTTCACTATATTGGGTATATGCTTAGATTTACAAAGAAACTGCTAAACTCGCTTGGGACTCGCCTCGTTCTTGATGTAACCTCTAATTCAGTAAGTACCCTTACCATGAGTTGTGACATTGAGGTTTTCGATAACGAGTATCAATTTTACTATCTGTACATCTCGCTTGTACTATAATTTTAGTGTGAACAAGATGCACACATAGTAAACTCGATACTCGTTATCGAAAACCTCAATGTCACCACTCATGGTAAGCGTACAGTCGGGCTTTGCGAGTCCTTACTTCATTCGACAAACTACATTACAGGTACTAAGAATTTCTCCTAAAATTAGCTATTAAGCAGAATGTCTTAATGTACAATGACTTTGATGTTAAAATACAATATTATTCCATTGATAATGTCTGGATGTGAGTTACAATTGTTGTTAAAATGAATGTTCAAATAATCTGAATCAAGTAATTTCTGCTGTTAAATGTCCATCCGTCGACTATCATTATGAAAATAAATAAATATTATGATGAAATAGATTGACTTTTTTTTTCATGTGAGTGTGTAGGGTTTCAAGTAGGAGGAATAATGGCTCGATTGCTCCATTGTCGCTCCGATATATCTCGTGTCGTCATTAAATTGTCGCTCCGATATATCTTGATGACGACTGCACATTTACCTTCAAACAATCCTTCATCAACGTTTTACTAAATCTTACCTACTATGACAAGAAAGCTCTGAAATTAAAAATTGGTTGACTGATACAGGTGTTTACAAAATATCCAAATAGGTACAGTCACCGACTTTAATTGTTGAGCCACTTACGGTTCAAGCGAGAGTCTTTTGTTTAGTACTAAATACATGAAATGCCCAATGTAAAGTGAACCCTAAATGGCTCAACAATTAAGTCCCTGACCGTACTTTAGAATCAAGGTATTGGAGTAGTTACGGTCTGCGTCAAATAGTTGGTACCAAGAAGAGTAGCCAAATATCGGCACAGGTCCTTTATCCGTATGGCAATAAAGATACCTACGCTATGATGTACAGTCAGCATTAATAGTAAAGTGTGAAACAACGCACAAAAAGTATCTGCCATCCTGTGTATCTTTTACAAATGGCATGTTCTCTACAGTTCTCGTTTCAGTCTATCGCATTTCAATTGATAAACAAGCAGAAATGTGTATCTTTTTGTGAACCGATTAAAAAACTGTAGATACTTTTGGTGCGCTGTTTCATACCCTACTGTTGCCGCTTATTTGGCCTTATTTGCACTTATTTTTTGTATGATGATGATAAGATGCCGTCAGTAGACCCATCACGTCAAATATATTATGCTTCACCTTTTTAACACGTTCGCCCCCGGTACTGTTTTACTAAACGCTTACAATATGCCGGTAGAAATTATCGCGATCACTTAGAGCATGTCAAAACTATTCTGCTAGGTCTATTCTGCTTTGTGATGACCTGTATATATATTAGTCTATGCCAGTGGTATAGGAATACGAACGTTTTTAACACAACTGTTGTGTCGCCGGCATTGGCGGTAAACTTATTTGAACACACTAACGTGACAACGGCATAGGAGAACGATCTTTTCAGACACAAATACGTGTCACTGGCATAGGAGTTTGATAATTTGTGATCACAGACGTTGTTACTGGCATTGGGGAAGGTTTAATAAGATCACAGACGTTGTGTCGTCGGGGCTGAACGTGTTAACACTATGTCAAACGCAAAAACTATCGTTCAGACGCAGACAAAAGACTATATTGTTAAGGAAACGGGATCGTGTGGAGATTTTTTTGAACACTTAGTTGAACGCTTAGTGACTTTCACTGCTGAGTCTTTCCGTCCTACAGAGGTGCAAAGAGGATACAAATGAAAGCCTACGAAGGATTAAAATACGTTTATTTCTTAAAATTTGTCAATAATCAGACAAGTGTCTTGGTACAACCATTCGGAAGATTTCCGAGTTATAGTATGCAATATACACAACAAAATTAATTATATACCAGCATACACTAAATACAGTACTTTAGACACGAAAGTATTATTGGCATTTTAAATGCCTTATATCATACGCTAGTTGCGAACTTAATCTACATTTAGCTCTTATATATGTTTATACATATTTATACATGCTTAAGTGTGGCTATAATAGGTCCATCAACTTTTTCTCGCATTCGTTCCGTCTTTCGGACAACTAAGATAACAAATACACTAATCGTGACACGTTCTATGTAAGTAATTATTTTTTTAATCATATAACCGTAACAATGTTCACGGCTGTCTGAACAACGGGACATAAAAACAAGAGCAAGTTGACTGACCCTTTATTGACAGCTAAGTGTTACGGTCAAAGCGTTGATGTCGAGCGCAGAGTCCTTTTCCCGCTGTTTTCAGTCATTTGCCTCCTTAAAAGAACTTTCCGATAAAACCGTTCGATTATCGACTTAACGCTGTTGTTTTTAAGTCGATTTTTTAAATGACCCGCGTGTAATCATTTTCCCAATATATTCCCTCGTTCAATTGATATAACGTACAGAAGGCAAGTAACACTGGTCGATAATTGGTAAAGTTAAATTTCCGTAATAATTTGCATCGCGTATGTACCATATATTTTGACTCAGGTCATTATGAGTTCTCCGTCAAATTAATGATTAGCTAAAGACAGCGGAGGTAATATGTGACGTTATCTATGAAAAGGGACCTTATTGTCGGTGGCGCTTCCGCCGTTATTCAAGATGCCGCAATACAAACGCAACACGGTTCGACGTAAGCGCCATCGACAATAATGTCCCTTTTGCTAGATAATGTCACATATTAATAATTCTGTATGTGGTTTATTGATTCTTGGAACCTTTAGTGAATCAAAAAAATATAAACCGAAATTACTACAACTTAACGATCCAAAAAGACCAGATACCAATCTAGAAACCACGGTTAAAATAAACTAGGTCTGCAAAGCTAAACTATATAAGCTATTGCTATCGTGGACTTAGTTATAGGTAAACAAAGTATGCGTTTTGGTAAGAACCAAATTTCTCTCGCGCAATAATTTCAAAGTAACATAATGATGCATTCGTAATTTTATACAAAGTATATTTTATACAATAATGATATCAGCGCTATTTACACGTTGCAACAGTCACCATACTCAATATGAATAATTTATTAACCGATAAATGAGACGGTGTTAAAGCGGAGCAAAACAGCAAACATCCCGCGAATCACAAACTACACAAGACCACGCACCTACCGACCTACGATTTATACACAAACGAGACGGGATCAAAACTGAATCACGCCACAAAGCCTCTCACATAATTCACATATTTAAATGCTAAAATAATCTTTCATCATTCAACCCCGCCTATACACCTAACGCTAAATAAAATATACTACAGCTAACATTAGTTTAAAATGTTGACAGTAAGTGCAATATATACTAAATCACAAGTTCTTTAAGCCGCCTTACCATTTATTCGAAATGTACAACGACAGTTAATGGTATTACGGCCATCGCATAAGGTCGTTTTTGAGATAGCTAGCGTTCATCGATCTGAAAACGCATTCCATCATAACTTTGAACAAATCTAGTATTTTCTGTCAATCGAACGAATAATGTAATAAATTTGTACGTATGGCATGCATACAGTTGTTATTATACGAGATTTTTATCAAAGAAGTGACGATTTCTGGTCTTAAAACATAAGGTTGCTCGAGGCAAATTTATAGCTGTTGAATGAATCCTTATATTTTGGTCCCAAAGGACGTTGGCTTGTAAGAAAATTTGATATTCTACTAATTAAAACAGTACTAAAACTATGTAATACTAATTCCAACTAAACAACGATGAAAGTGAAAATATTCATAGTCAGGAGCCGAATTAAGCGCAATTTCCGTTCGCTTAAATAAAAAAAAATGTAGTTAATTCAATATTATATGTTGTATCATTCATAAAATTACTACAGTTTCATTATGCTGGTAAGCCGGCCATATTTTATAACTAATTTGATCGAAGACATTACAATATTATAATGAACAAAAAATATTATCTCACCATTTCATAGTCGGTATAGATAAATAAACTGTCTCTCACCAAGGTATAATTATAACCCAGTTATTAAGTTGTCAACATTCAACACGCAATTGGACTTTTGAAGTTCCTATTGTAATACCAAACATTTATTTATTGCGCAAAATTATCTGCGGGGCACAGCATACTAAATATACTGATTATTGTAATGTTATATAATATCTCACTCTTCACCAGTTCTAAGCTTAATATGTACTATGGAGTTGGTGTATCGGTAACAGCTCGAGTTTGCACAAATATACAGAAGCTATACCCTTCCATTTGATGAAAAACAATACAAATCATAATAAACTTTCAAGGTTATCATTTTTACTTTTAATTGCTTTTAACTTTTTAAAGACCGGCGGATTTAAAGATATATCTATGTACCGGAGTTTTGTTATTTCTCTAATACATATTCATAAATCGAACACCAGTTTTCTTGTACCTATCTACATTGCTTCAGGGGGCTCAGTTACTAAGGAAATTGTTTTACTGTGAGATATAATCGTACAGGCAAATACAAGATAAAACCTTAAATTACCTATTTAATTTTATTGCATTATGTGGCAAAATAAAGGAACTATTTATTTGATTGCGTAACTTTACATAAACTATATGTATACCTATTAATACCAGAATATGTATAATAGACTTTATAATACGACAAATTATACACATACATTAAGTAAAGAAAATTCTGGCATTGCAATCTTTAAGTTATACGCGACATATTTAAAAATTAAGCCCGTGTCCTTTAAAAGATCGGGCGTCCTACACATAGACTTAAATGACATTCCATCAGTTTCTTCATCATTGTGATTCTGACCGACATTAAAGTTTATGTGGAGTATGTCCCACCTCTGTGGAGGCACCACGGACTGAGCAGCGTTTGCTAGAATTTTCTTTATTCACATAACTATACAATTAGTTAGCCTGTTCATGATCAAACAACGTGTCTATAATCTCTAGCGCCCCAGTGTGCTAAAGTTAGTACAAAATGACTTAGTTTACAACATAGTTGTTGTTCTGTTGTCAACACACACATTAAACCCAAAATTCACTTCTATTTTTTTCTAGCACAATAAGCTAGAGATTAAGACTGTATCGTAGATAAATCATTTCTTGTTACACGAACAAAAATTTCTGATTCTAAATAAGCATTTATAAATACAACTAAAATCAAAATATTAAATCGTTTCTTTAACAATACGAAGATAAATCAAAAGAAAACTGTACCATGCGAGTTATTATTTGTATATCAGAACATAAGTTTTTTATTCACTGTCTGTGTACAGATGTTGTGTTCACAGGTTCAGGCTATAAGTTGGGAAAAAGGATTAATGTACCCAAGACTTGCGCTTTATCAACGATTGAAATGACATGAGCAGTCTGCGCGTATCTCATAGTTGTTACTAAAGTGAGATATTTTTTATACAACCTGCCTCCGAATATGTGGCTTTAAATTCAAGGCTCGATTCTATACACTTTACTGATCCAATTTTGTTTTGTGACTTTAAAATATACTGACAACTTAGGCAATTTATTAGAAAGTTTAAGTTTAATTCTAAAGTCAGACATTTGACATTTCGTAAAAGTGAAACTAAACAATTTCGCGTTGGACTGTGTACATTGAAAATAACATTTAACATGTATGATAATAATAAAATTAAGAATAAATGTGTTTTTTTTTTAGCTTGCATAACAAAATATGCTCAGTTTGAGGAGTAAAATCAAACCTTCCATTTAAAGCCCAAAGACATCCTGTATCAGCTGAAAGCCCGAGAGGCGATATCAATTTTGACATTATTATCAACAATATCAACCAAAAACCAAAATTTCTTGATCTTTCGGACTTGCCCACAGATGCTGCTGTTTAAAAAAATCACTGCTATTTAGATCCTTCTAAATAGCAGTGATTTATCAAATGCTCTAAACTCTAGTAAGTCGCGCCAACTATGCCTGCTGTGAACTTCAAACTTCAGTGAAGTGTACTGTTACTGTGAGATAAGGCCACCCAATATTGGCCGTGTATATGCTCAAGGTTTTAAATAGCATGTGAATGAAACATTTAACTACTAAATTGCTTCGTTGGTTATTATAATTTGAGACATCAAAAATATTTCTATTGCTTCCATTTTATTCCTAAACCTTACATTACAAGGGCTGATAGGATAAAAATACAATGGCCGTATTGAAGGCGATTCTAAATTCATGACTTAGGTTTATACTTTATTGTAATAATTAAATTCTTTACAAGAATTCATTTTTACAAACTTGAACTGGGGAATATTTAAATTACGCATTTGTAAATTTATCTAGAAATGGGAAAATTTCGAAAACACTTTTCGTAAAAATGTTGTACTCGCGTGCCAAATTCATTAATTACATTAAACAACATTGTTAAATGATTTCTTTTGAAGGATTCCACTTCGTTAATTTCATAGATCGGTCGCCCGATCCCTAGTCACGACGAAGGCTCAGATACACACAGTAACTAAACCCTAAGTTACCATTCAACCACACTTTTAGGACATAAAAAATTAAATTAGCACTTAAAATATTCGATCGATTAAATAAAAATGTTATTCCGTCTACAAATGAGTTTCTATTAATTTAAGTAGCTCCTAATCAAATAAGCAACAATGATCGGTTACACATTTATTTCTAACTAAACTTATCAATAAATTATAATAAATCATTGCACTTAGTATTTTAATTTAAAAATGTTTAAGTCAGCTTCAAAAATACGAGAAACAATTTTATAAATTCGGCCACCCGCCGACTGCATATTTTTGAAGCTGGCAACACATAGTCACTGCAAGCGTATAGATAAAAAAGTCAAACTGACGTTTACAACTGTCAAACTATGCACTCGAGTCCAGAACTATTAAAAAAAAAAAACAAACGAAAAAGACATCCGTAGATCATACTACTGCATTACTTACGCGTAAACTAAAATCACTCTCAACACTGTCCGTAGCGTTCCCTCGTCGGTTATGCATATTGAAATTCCAGATTTAAATTACCCTATCACCTTATTATTGCCACTGTACCGGTTGGAACCACGTTACGTTCCGACGGTGCCGAGCGGGTTCCGCACACGCACATCTGAGGATCGTACTACGTGTCTGCGTGACTAACGCCCTCTATTTCAAGTTTTTATTAATTTTAGGGTTTAGTTAGTCGGTTTAGTTCCCGGAGTATAGCGGCGCCCGGGAGGGGGGTCTCACCGCGCCGCGCGTCAATACGCGCGCCGCTCCTCCGCCTCGGGCATCTGCGGCAAACGGACACACGTCAGTACTCACATACCAAGGGTCGTAGGGGTCGTAGCCTATAGGTATATGCCTATCGATAAATAAGCAAAGGAGACGAAGAATATTTTATAGAAAAGATCAAGTGACTTATGTACTTTCGATTGCGCTTCTATATTCGATTGGCATCTCGGTTAGGGCCCCAGCAATACAACATTTTTATCCTCTACATACGGGAAGGTACACATGATAATTACACACGCCAGAGGGGCTTATTACATTTTAAAGTCCAAAAAATTTTATAAACTACAAATTACAATGTCCACACTGTCCAAAACTATGGCCTCACAGTCTTGCCTGCTGTTTTATTAAATTAACCACAGGATCCCAAGCTGGTGGTACAGAAAAGCCATCCTCTCTATTGAAGTTTGGATACTTCTTAATTTCAATAGCCTCTCGCAACATTCTGGAAATATATCGTTTCTCCTTGGCAAGGATTTGGGGCTTATAAAATTTTATCGAGTGATTAGGCTTATCCGTGACATGCTCCCAGACTGCAGACTTAGGTCGACGATGCTTGACATCAGCTATGTGTTCCTTGACCCTGGTTGTTTGGTTCGTTTTAGTTGTTTTATTTCATGAGTAATTATCGCGGCAACCAAAGACAATATTATTAACTATGTCAGTTTAGTGACGATAATTAAGTATTAAATTTCGATAAATACTTAAGATTCTCGTTTCATAAACTTTAAGCAGAAATACAATGCAAAAAAAGGCAAAAAATAATAATAATTTCCATACAGAGTTCATGCTTAATTATAAAAAACTGACATAAATTAACGTTTTTCACGTCACGTTCATTATGGGGGGGACTTTTTTCTTCTAACTCCCATATGTAGTGTTCACTAGGTAATACACACATTATGCTTATGAATTAGTAACAATGACTCACATCCCGGTGGCGGTGGCGCTTGTGCGGCGGCTCGTCGGGCGCGGCCTCGATCACCAGCTCGCCGGCCAGCGCCTCCATGTCGCCCGAGTAGCGGCCCCTGCGGAGTACACGCTCTACACTCTGCTACACTCATTGTATGATCTTACAGTAACTCGACACAATTCAGATAAGAAAGCATATTAAACGTTTTGTTAGGCTATGGTCTCCTATTAACGCCGTCGGCCGCTTACAGCGTCAGCGTCACAATGCTGCCTATAGAGATGTACTGTTGTGGTCACTCTCACACGTCGACGTTGGCGTCTTTAACGTTGACGCTGACGTCAGACGTCGCGTGTAGCACAAAATAGGAGACCAAAGCCTTTTAACTTTGTTCTTAGCAGTCAGATTTGGACTTGTAAGTAATTATTTTTATTTTTTCTTTGGCAGTACATTTTTGGATTGTTGGATATATCAAAGGAAATAATCCTACGGACAGGCAGCAGCGTCCGTCGAAACCCAATCTACAGGTACTGCGGTCGCAACCCGCCTGCCAAGCGTGGCGACTATGGCAACTACCCCCAAGATGATGCAAGTCATATTTGTGGGAGTCCTATGTCCAGCAGTGGACTGCATACGGCTGAAATGGATGGATATGTTTTCTTATAGAATAATGCATTTTTATGTAAATGTTGAAGATATCTTAAATGTTTATGAAAAAATAAGTCCCGCCGAGTTTCTTGCCGGTCATAAGTCAAAATGCTTCTCGGGTCAGAGGTGTTGGGTTAGAACCGATGTAGTTTTTATTTTTCTTCTTTTGTATACTCGACGTATAAATGTCGCCTACTTACTGAATAAACGTTTGAGTTTGAGTTCATAGTAGCTGAGTATTATAATGTACCTGAGTGGCCATTGACTGGCGTTCCACACTGCCGATAACATATGAGCTGATACGATACATTCGATGTGAGGTGAAATGAAGCGGCGTAGCGGCAAACCCAGGCGGAACAATCTTAATGTTTTTCAAATAGATTACGCTGATACAACCATAGGCAGAGATACGTGGAAACATTTCGACAGTGGGACATTACAGATGAATAAAAAAAAATACTGACTGCAGGTAGGGCTCGTGGTGCATCGCGTCCTCCTCCTGGATGGAGACCAGCCCGCCCGTGCTCGTGCCCACCACGTACTTCTCTGTAACGGTAAACACACGCCAATTTTATTAACGTCATACGCAACCAGGGCTTTTAATCTATCTCAAAAAACCCCGAAATATTTGCAATTCACTTATGCATTTTTTTAATGACAAAAGGGGCAAACGATCAGACGGATTACCTGATGGTAAACATTTCCTGTCGCCTACGGGCATCCGCCCAGGGGAGTCAGAAGCGCGTTGCCGGCCTTTAAAATAAGAGTACGCTCTTTTCTTGAAGGTATGAGGGTCGTATCGGTCCGATATATCTTGAGCATATATCTGCTGCTCCAGCGAATTAGGGTGTAAGTCAAATTAGAACAGCGAAAAAGGGTACAAGTGCCGTACATTTTATAGGAATAGCGGCCTTTTTAGTGAACCAATTTGATTTATCTCCTTTTTCACTAGGGTCACAGATATATATCTTGAGAAAATATTCAGACCTTGTTAGACACTCTATGATGTACAATGTCGCCAGAAGTTTACTAATTGGAATAAGTATATGCATTCAAACTAATTTCTGTCTAAATTACAGCTGCGTCTTAACTTAATATGTAGGTAGCCGTAATTATGCCAACCCTAGAGAATCTAAAGATTATATTTAACAGGAAGCGTGATCTTTTTCGTATCACTGTCAAAATACTTGATTGAATTAGTTGAGTCAATCAAGTATTTAATCATTAGTGAAAATGCATTAAAATTCACAAAGCATGCACTTGTGTGCTAATTTTAATTAAATTCAATATATTATTTAATTCAGATTTTATCCATAGTGTTAATGTACAGTCAGCAGAAGTTACTAATGAAATAGTTTATTTCAGGCTTGACATGGCCCATAAAATTGTTAATTTTACATATTTAAAATGACTTAAAATAAGAGTGTGTCACTATCATTTTGAACACGTGGCCCGCTTAGCTTCCGCTGACTGACTGTATACTTAACTGACTGTATACGGGCCTCTCTTATTTATCATTAAAATTGACATCGCTGATGACACAAATGATGTATCGCTTGTGTGCGTAGATACGCAAAGTTGAGCATGGACTCTGATAGGTGGCAGCTCTGGTTGACACCCGTAGGTATAGGTCGTTCCACGAGAGTTGAGGCGAATGGATTACGCACACAACTTTATGAAGTACTGATTGAATGAATGGAATGAATGAGTAATTTCAAAATCTTCCTGTCATTACATGAGATGTTGTTGTGTGCGTGACTTCAACTCTCGTGAAACTACCTATGAGGGGTCAACCCCGATGACAGACAAGTGGTATATACGTCAGACCGACCTTCCCGCTCGCCGCCGGCTCCGTTGGTGACGACGGTGATCTGGTGGCCCGCCATCACCAGCCCGCTGCCGCCTGCGCTGTACGAGATGCCGTGCCCTGCCACAACCATTATCAGTAACTACACATATAATAATTAGAGATTGAATACCAGCGCCCAGGATTAAATTCCGAGAAGGGCATTTATTTGTGTGTTTATCACGATATGACTATATACTGGGTTATTGACATCCTCTATGTATTTAAGTAGGTATTTATATAGATATTGTCGTTTAATGTACAAAGCACTATCTGTCGAGTATCGTGTGTTACTTTGCTTTGCGGATGTTTGCCAGCGAACTAATAGCATTTACTACCATACAGTACCTTACTACCTACACTAGTGTCATAGCCAGCATTGCGGGAACGATATATCGTATGGGTATTGCCTAACCAAATCTTATATCATCTTTGGTTTTAACACTTATATTCAGTATTAAATTTTATTATTGTGATTTTTGTTGTCATCATCATCATCATCATCATCATCTCAGCCATAAGACGTCCACTGCTGAACATAGGCCTCCCCCTTGGATCTCCACAAGTACCGGTTGGAAGCAACCTGCATCCAGCGTCTTCCTTGTCCGCGCTTGCTAGTCCGTGCTCCACTCGAGCACTTTTCGACCCCATCTGCCATCTTCTCTGCGTGCAATGTGGCCTGCCCATTGCCACTTCAGCTTGCTAACCCGGTGGGCTATGTCGGTGACTTTAGTTCGCCTACGGATCTCCTCATTTCTGAGTCGATCTCGTAGTGAAACTCCGAGCGTAGCTCTCTCCATAGCTCGTTGAGCGAATTTTGTTGTAATCAACTAAAACTAAACTGATAATAGTATTCTCATTACTGCAATTCTCTCGTGAATACTAAGAGAAATTTAGTAATTGCAAGCGATATTTTGAAATTGATTACCAGTAACGATCCTCGCATGTCTTCCTGTCGGGTCAACCATAAAGATTGCTACAGATATTTAAAACAGAGCCGAAGTTAATTTTCCCCGTACGATCGAAGATGTTCTTTAATATACCTATCTTAACAGTTAAGTTCCGTTTTCCGCAACAACTTTGGGATGATCTATATAATAGAAAGTAGACATATTGCCGTTCCCGTATTTGCCGTATGAGCCGCGTGGTACAGTCGGCAGCAGAAGTGGCTAAGCGTTTAAGGTGTTCAAAATGACGTCAACACATCTCTATTGTCAAGAGAATAAGAGCGCGTGTTGAACACTTCAAACGCCTAGCCATTTTTGCTGCTGACTGTACTTCAGCGGGTGTCGTAAGAGGCGAAAACGTGAAAAAAACCGACGGATGGTCAGCCGTCGAAACCCAATCTACAGCTGCGGCCAACCTGCCTGCCAAGCGTGGCGACTATGGCAACTATGGGACAACAAGTCATATTTGGGGAGGCCTATGTCCAGTCCAGCGGTGGACCACTTGCGGCTGAAATCACTACATAGTATAAAACCAAGTCACTTTCTCTGTCCCTTTATCCCTATGTATGCTTAAATCTTTAAAACTACGCAACGGATTATGATGCTGTTTTTTAATAGATAGAGTGATTGAAGGGGAAGGTTTATATGTATAATAACATCCATTAAATAGTGGAGAAATACTAATATCAGCGTTGCACCCGTGCGAAGCCGGGGCGAGTCGCTAGTGATAATTATATGATGAGACAATTACCTGGCGAGCCGGGTGCACTCTGGCTGACGCCGCTGCGGCCCGAGAACAGGTACTGCGCCGCCTGCGAGCCGGAGTTGTTCAACCGCTGCTGCCCACTCTGCGGACAGACAAACAAGTTTATATACATGTGGCATTTACTTAACAGCGCCAGGAACCCGCCACTCGGGTTGTCTGTAGTCTCTTTCCTCTAGAAAGCGGACAAACTAATGTATATACATGTGGCATTTACTTTACACTTGGTGTGCCAGGAACCCGCCAGTCGGGTTCTCTGTGGACTCTTTCCTCTAGTCGGCTATGGGCGGAGCGCGTAGCGAGCAGTGGCAGTCAATGTGTTAAGAAAGAGATCAAACCCTTTACTCTTCTCTAAAGTATGCAACCAACCACTAAGCGGTTTTCAGAAATTCTCCTAATAGGTTAATTCGTGGTTCATATTTAAGTACGAGTATTATGGCAGTATGATGTTCGCGGTATCAGTTACTACATTTGCGTTCCTTATTCAATTTCCAAGTCGGACATATGTAACTGTAACTGCCAGGCTAGCACATAATACATAAATTAATAATAATTAAATAAATAATTACAGGACATTCTTACAGACTGAATGAGTCCTACGGTAAGCTAAAGAAGTTTTGTGTTGTGAGTACTCAGCCAACGATATAAATAATATACAAATACTTAAATACATATATAAAACACCCATGACTGAGCAACAAACATCTGCGCTCATCACACAAATAAATGCTCTTACTGGGATATGAAGCCAAGACCATCGGCTTCATAGGTAGGGTCACTACCCGCTAGGCCAAACCTGGCGTCAAAATCATGATTTAAGTATTATGTAAGTATCATTCGGTTTCCAAGTCGCACATGTGGCCCTGTAACTGCCGGGCTAGCATATGATTGGCGAGACAATATCTCGCGTCGAGATAGACTACCGGTCGCTCTTTGATTAATACAGTTAGAAAAGAGAGAGCGACTCGAATTGTCGGCTGCCAGGATATCTTGGACCTGCTTGACTCCTTGGCACTGTGTAGAGATGTGGCCTTACTCTGCATTTATTGCCGCATCTACAACAGAGTGTTCCGAGGAATTGTTTGGTTTTATCTCTACTTCCTCTTTCCGCCAGCGCTCTACACGACAACACTTCCATCATGACCACTTGGATGTTTGGCAGTCCTCAACTGTGCGTTATTCCAGAAACTTCCTGCCTCGCACAACAAATCTTTGGAATGAATTGTCGTGTGCAGTATTTCCGGACCGATATGACCTCCAAACCTCCAACAAAAGAGCGTATACCTATCTTAAAGGTCGGCAACGTACTCTCTGGTGTTGCGAGGGTCCATGGGCGGCGGTAGTTGCTTACCATCAGGCAATCCGTCTGCTCATTTGCCTCCTATATCATAAAAAAAAAAGGACTGGTAGTCTACCTGGTCGTGGTCCTCGCCGGTGAACAGGTCGGGCGTGGGCTCGCGGGACAGCTCCTCGGGGGTGACGAGGCCGGACACCCCCACCTGGGATGGCGACGTGGGCGCGCTCCTGGGGACACCAACACTTTATTAAACACACTGCATTTCTATTCCGATGAAATGAGAACTTGGTTTTAACCAGGGATCGTTAGGGGTATTACTAAAAAAGAGACTTTAAATTTAAAATTAGCACCAAGATAGATATGTAAGTTTTAACCATATTTGTAAGTTTTTATATTCAAACAAAATAACAAAATATGGACAATAACCTGGTCTGAAATAAATGCATTTTAATTATTTATTAAATAAAATAACAATACATTTTTAAATGGCATTTAGGTAAGGAGAGTACTTTATCTAATTAGCAAAAAAAAAATGCAAAAATATGCAATAACAACCGAGATACCGAAATAGAATACCGGTTAATTTGTATGAAATAATACCGGTATTCGATCCCTGGTTTTAACAGTGTTTTGTGACCTTTCAATAAGTTACACAGGGCGATCAATCCGAATAGGTCAGTATGGGAAAGTCAGAAACTATGAGAGAGCGAATTCTGTTCTTAAGAAGCATGGCGTCGGTTTTACATTTAATAATAATAACATTCAAACTTTTTTGAAACTCTCATACATAACCGGGAATCACCCTGATACACAAAATTATCTTAATGGGACACGCCAGCATAGATAGAGCTAATTTATAAGTTAACTAAACGAGATACAAGCTATAAAAGCTATAGACTATAATTTTAATTTTACTTAAGTACTTATCGATTACCTCGAGTTTTTTTTTAATTATTTATTATGACGAGCTAACCGTCAGTGACAGAATCTACAACTAGAACCAAAATAATTCCGTAATTTGCTTATTTGTATGCAAAATCTTAATTTTATAGTCCATTAAATACAAAATGGTTCTAATAGGTATATTTATGTACTTGATATAAAATAATATGAACATTAGAACTACTGACTTTTATGTCATAAATACACTATGCTATAAAAAATGATCAGAAATGTAATGTAATCTTATGGGTCGTATATATTCCTATAGTATACCGCAAAATACATATATATATATTTAGATGGAGAAATACTAAAAGTGATATACAATCACGTGGTACACGGATTGTTGAGCCGCATGCCAATGTAATTTAGGCCGTGTAATAAATAACCGATACCTCTAAATGTTGTTTTTCGGCTTTACATTACACGACTAAGTTACAAACACAAACAGGCGGCTCAACAATCCCTGTACGTGTATTAGTTCTAACGAATCTAATCATAAAATACGATGAGGAGTTAAGACGTTTTTAAAATAGTACCCACTAGACAGCGTTTACTCCCCAACTTCTTACCCCCACTGCACGCGTGTCAGTACTGAGATGATATTCGATTTGTACACCAACTTCTATGGAAATAAGGAAAATGTTTAACAATTCGTCATCGTGTATCAAATACTTGCCAATACAGATACAATATTTACGTAGCAAGTTATTGGAATCTGGCGTAAAGAATTTTGACTAGACGCCATGTTTCGGGTAAGTTTTGGTACCCGTTTTCAAGTCGCCATTTTAGGTCGCCCAGTGTGATATAAGTACACGTGAGACGGGAGGTCATCGGTTGTAACTGAATAGTAGTAGCATGAGTCACAACCGTTTTTAAGTCTATATAGTACCTAATATATAGATGTGAAAAAAAAATCTATAATAAGTCTGAAATAGAGCCGTTTAGGCCGAGCTTAAATCATCAGAAAAAAAATATGAATATTTTCTCATCTTTTCATTTGTCATCCATAAAGTACCTACTTAAAAATGTCCAAAATCTCAGACATGACACAAAACGTTTTGACGTCAGCTATCTTCGGCTTTAGTTGGCAAGGTCAGTTCTATTTAGATAAAAATGCGGTAGTAATAGCGTTGATAAAATAAAATGACGAAGCGACGAAATTAAACTGTTTTGCTACAAGCATTTCCAAATGAACGTCAGTGCTGACAGGTAAACAAAACAAGATACTGTCGTACCATAGAGATTAATACACTTTATTACTAAACCAAACAAGTTGTTATATAAATGAGACTAATAACGCCCTCTGGACAAGGATCGTGTATTTCTCGCCAGGCTTAACGATTCTTTAGTTAAAATAATACAGAGAGACAGAAAAGTAGGATTTGTAAGCACATGTGTCATGTGTCCTGGAGGGAGACAGGGAGAGGATAAGACAGACGTGGAAGTACAAGGAAGAGAGAGGAAGACAGAGACAAATAAGATTCATAAGTTAATAATGTGCAACATGCGACTACCCTGAAGAAAGGGGGAGGGTGATGCAGACGTGAAGTATATGGAGGAGTGAGGGAGACATAGAGGAGGAATTACATGTAGGAGAGACACAGACAGGGCGAGGGTGAGAGGGTAAGGGTAAAGGTACCTGGAGGAGAGGCCGAAGGGCGCGCGGAACTGCACGCCGCGCGGACGACGCGGGCGGAAGGCCAGCTCGATGAGCTTGCCCTCGCTCTGCGGGTCGATGCGCCAGAAGCTGCCCTTGCCCGGCTCCTCTTGGCTGCGCGGCACTTTGATGAAGTATCTGGAATCACGTGTGCTGTCATTACACGCAGCTCGACAATTCATCGCAGAACACAGAGTCTGGTGTGTATCAGTAGTGGCGCGTTTATACAAGCCGATTCCCGGCGGATTGACTAACTTTACTACAGTTGAACGGTTATCCTTGGGCTCATGAAAAAAAGGCTAAGACATATCGGCTCCGTGTTGCCTAAGAAAAAAATGGACGCGTCGCTACTGGTGTGTATTGCCTAATACACACCATATGAAATTGTTGTGTTACGAGAAATTTATAGTTATTTCTCACTCATAATCGTATAAAGAATTGATTTTAATAGCACATAAAAGGTGTCCCAATTCATACACAGTAGTTTTGATCTTCCATTACAATACTTACTGACATACAATTGTGAATGAAAATGTAGCGATAGTGGATTCAAAAGTATTCAGAAACTCTTTGTGTCCCACTAAATGTTACTCCATGATTGTAAATATTAATAAATAAAACTTTACTCGAATTCTGAACAACACCTGAATTTTTAACAAAAATTGTAAACGCTCAAATACCAGAAATGGTTTAGTGAACTATCAGTTCTTTCTTCTAAACCCCAAAACAAACTGGTGCTAGCCTGGAAAAAATTCTGACAACCTGAAGTCATACGACTCAGCAAATATAGACATGTTATATTCACATAGTATTTGAAAGATAAATTGTCCAATCAGATTATGACAGCAACTTTAACATGGAGTTAAATCCAAGGAATCAGTGTGTAGTGTGTACCAACCTGTTAAGTGATAAGTTGTGACGTATAGAGTTCTGCCAGCCCTTGTCGGCCGTGCGATAATAGGGATAGTGCTTCGTGATGTAGCTATAGATCCCGCTGAGCGTGAGTTGCTTGTCGGGCGCGGAGGCGACGGCCTGCACGATGAGCTGCGCGTAGCTGTAGGGCGGTTTGGCGTCGTCACGGTGCTCGCGGTCGCGGGAGTCGCGCACGTCTCGGCTGCTGTAGCCGGACTCGGAGGCTGACGAGGCCTGCAATGTCAGGTATACATATATATTCTCAGCTTCTGAGCCTAACCTGACTGTAACTGTAAGACTAACCTGTAAGACTGTCTATCTGGAAAGACCATCGACCAACAAATTCCCTACATTATCTCATAGGTATTTAGTGTCATATGACGGACTTCCCTTAAAAACGTAGTATGCCGGTCTTACCCACATTGACCTTACAGAGTTATAGTCATAGCAGTGCTATTGGAGGTGGGCCGATATGTCATGAGTCTGTCTTCAGGTGTCAACAAGCTGAGATGTGAATACTTACAGCAGTACCATTGGAGGTGGGGTGATGTGTTAAGAGGATATCTTCAGGAGTCGAAAGCTGTAGGTATGCTAAATTGGTTTATATTGGATAAACCAATATGGTTCTTCAAAAAGGGTGTAGAGGTTTTTACGGGGTCGGCAACGCGTGAATGTTGCCTCGGTATTGTAAACGTTGTTTGCCACCTCAGTGTAATAAAAAAAATTAAATTCGCCTGTACTGCTCAGCTACTTTGGAATGTTATACTCACAGCAGTGCCATTGGAGGTGGTTCGGTGTTGCGCGAGCTCGGCGTAGTGCTGCGCCACTAGGCCCAAGTCGGGGTGCCGCCTGCCGGACGAGCCGGCGCCGCGCGGCGACGTCGGACAGCTGTTCGCTGCGCTGATTGTACCTGGAATAACATAATAGGAATAGGATGAGGTGCAAGTACCTTCCGTTAGACGTTGGATGATCTGATCGGTGTAGTCTGACACGGACTAGAACATAAAATGAGTACATCAGTTCATAGTACAAAACTCAAAATGGCAGAAACACAAAATGACTTCAACACAATTAGTCGACCTCCTACTTTTGGGTGCTTTGGCTCTACGGGCCGATACAAAACGAACATAACCTAAACCTACCTATAGTGGGTTTACTTTTCCGCACCTGGTGTTTTTTTGTATGTGACTAATTGTGTTGTAGTCATTTTGTGTTTCGGCCATTTTGAGTTTTGGACTATGAGCCGATGTAGTTGTTTTGTGTTCTGGTCCGTGTAAGACTAACAGACCGATTTGGTCCAAGATATGATAAACTAAAATTAGAACATTTTAAAATCTGTTTATTTCTTTATTTATGTATCCACCTATTGCATCGGATTCTGCAACAATCAGGGTTTCTAAATTATCTAAAAATACAAATGACAATATGAAAATATGATGAATGGGATTAAAGTTTTTCAACGAGGTTTATCATCTGACAGACGTCTATGTATAGCCATAGCCATATTATTGTCAAATAACGATTAGGAACAAACCTTGAGGAAATGAGGTGTTGACTTATTTGCAGTTAAACTGGTGTTAGTTTGAATCAAGCTGTCCTCAACTTGGTAACCACTTTTATCGGTACGGTTGGACTATATATCGGACTGCACTCAAGCCAGATGTCATGAAAATATATCCGGATGGGTTGAAGAAATCTTAAGCCTTTATAAGGTGCAGGGAATATAATTTCCCACCATTATTTAAACTTTATTTCAAGGCAATAGGGTTCAGTTTTGCATAATTGTTGACACCCTTATGCCCGTTAAAGTGTTAAGACGCGAAAGCTTACCCGTAGGCGAAGGTGCCGGACTGCGTCCATCGTTGTCGACTGGGATGGTGATGCGCAGAGGCGGCAGCGGGGGACCCGAGCTGCCTCCCGCTCCGCCGCCGCTCTCTTCTAGCAGCGACTGGAACTCCAGCCGGATGTTCGTGGAAGGGAAACGGAGCGTGCATCTGGAAACAATATGGCATACGTTAATTCCCATTTTTTATGGCAAACGAGCAGACGGATTGCTTGATGGTAAAGCAAATACCGTCGCCCATGGGCACCAGCGACACCAAGGGAGTCGCAAGTGCGTTGCGGACTAAGGGGGTTTGAGCTCTGGGAAGCTTACTCGCCATCAGGAACACAACATTACATAACTAAAAGGGAGCAGTGCTATTATGGCTGTGGTCTTCTGTAAGGAGTAGGTACTTCCTCAGTTGGGCTTCTCCAGACTCAAGCGTGATAGTACTTCGCTGTGCCCTACCTCTCATTGTCGGACGTAGTTTAAGGACATATCCGGGTCCAAAAGGAAAGTCAAGCCGGGTGAAAGTCAGTGTCTTATTTTTAACCTTATTGAGGGCCACAGACTATCACACAGATCGAGCCGTCAACGCTTACAGAACAAAAAAACCTTCGGATGTTCCAGCACGGGTCTTTTGCTTGTTATACGAAATAGCCATGGCTGTCAAAAGCTCGCAATCTCAGGGTACAATTTTAGCGGTAAGATGAATATGTAGGGGCTTTTTTTGTAAGTACTATTGTTCCTAACTAGTTCGTAAAAAGTGCACTTTGCGTGCGAAAATTTATCTTTGTAAGGCACTTGTTATGAAAAATTGGGTTCGATACACGTGTAAAAACTTATTTAAGACGCGGGTGATTGTCACCCTCGTTTCACTCGGGCTCCAACTTATACCCTCGTCGAAAAAAAAAATTTTTTTACTAGTATCGGAATGTACTAATTCATATCACAGATACTCTGCTATGTGATTCAGATATGTCATCGTGAGTTTTATTTTGAACCCCTCTACTTCAGGGTTAAAACATTTACTATTAAGGTTTACCTAACTGTAAGAAAACTGAAATATAGCATACACTTTGAAATCGACATAAACGCCGCAAAAAAATGGTCCGTAATCCTCGTTTGGACGTAAATCATATTTTCTTTTTTTACCACATGATATAATTTTTTTTATACCTTAACTGGATTGTTAAGTTTCATCTAAAACTTAGCAAAGCTACACACCTGCATACGTTACTGTAAACTTGGCACCGTTACGTAAACGTACAAAATGTGGGGGGCACACTGCACACTGCCCACCCGTTTCGGGGTTGCAGTCTCTATTATTATGGATTTCCAGTATGTGCAGGCGATGTGGAGTTGGCAACCGCCGCGACCAACAACTCCAGCGGAGCGAAACACCGACCGATAACTTGCCAAATTCGTTCACTTGTTTGATTAAATTCGTTGGAAGTAAACAAACTACCTACTACTCATGTTTTAAACTGAAACACTTATGTAAATATTTTGATTGATCTTGCTTCTATTTTGTCTGTTCTCTTGCATACCTACTCAGAATGTGATAACATATGTATTCGTGTCCTATTTTCTTAATATAGATAAGATAGGTACGAGTAAACAAATTTTAGCCATATTGGCCGTATTTATCTTTTACCATAACTGAACCTACACACAATTAACTAATAAGATTTAGTACGTTAAGGACAAGGCCCGGACAGGAAAACATTATATTTAATATATACTGTCTAATAAATTTATATTTAGTCTTATAATTAAGTTTTTTTTTTTCTGTCAGTATAGTTCCATGTATTTTTCTTTTTCGTGTAAGTTGTTTTATTATATAATTGTTTTCTAAAAATAAATAGGTAGTCTAATAAAATAAATCTGAGGCAAGGATATAAAAGGTGTTTTTGTAATATTTTTATAAAACTGGAACAAGATGGGTACCTATGTGAAGATTTTGTCTTGAGAAATCCTATGGTTATGACCAGTCTAGCGATTTAATGAAGTCTGAGTCTTGGAGACCAGCGAAAGTATGCATGAAATATATTAAGTTGAAAAAAGGTTGAAAGATTGAAAAAAAAAGCTCTGCAAATGGCGCCCAACGTGGGACCACTCCGTAATTTACTCCCCGTATCACTGACGAGCAAAAACAGTATCGATCACAGCCCGACCTACTACACAGCGTTCCGTGAAATACCATTTAATAGCCGCACTGCAGGATTTAATAAAAGACCAGCATAATACGCACCACACACACATACGAGGCTCGGTATTGTGTTGTAGCGCATAACAAGTGGCGTTGTGGGAACACTCAAGTCACAGGGTGTTTGTGCGTATGCGTAGTTAAATGTTACGGGTCTAAACAAGCTCTGTATGTATGTGTTTCATTATGTTTCAGTTTGCTGAGAATGTTTTTCTCTAAGAATTCATAGCTTAATCGAAGCGTTATCACTTTTTTAACCTATGTAGGTTTTTCTCTAAGAATTCATAACTTAAACGAAGCTTATCACTTTTTTAACCTATGTAGGGTTTTCTCTAAGAATTCATAACTTAAACGAAGCGTCATCACTTTTTTAACCTATGTAGGTAGGTTTTTCTCTAAGAATTCATAACTTAAACGAAGCTTATCACTTTTTTAACCTATGTAGGGTTTTCTCTCAGAATTCATAACTTAAACGAAGCGTCATCACTTTTTTAACCTATGTAGGGTTTTCTCTAAGAATTCATAACTTAAACGAAGCTTATCACTTTTTTAACCTATGTAGGGTTTTCTCTAAGAATTCATAACTTAAACGAAGCGTTATCACTTTTTAACTTATGTAGGATTTTCTCTAAGAATTCATAACTTAAACGAAGCTTATCACTTTTTTAACCTATGTAGGGTTTTCTCTAAGAATTCATAACTTAAACGAAGCTTATCACTTTTTTAACCTATGTAGGGTTTTCTCTAAGAATTCATAACTTAAACGAAGCGTCATCACTTTTTTAACCTATGTAGGTAGGTTTTTCTCTAAGAATTCATAACTTAAACGAAGCTTATCACTTTTTTAACCTATGTAGGGTTTTCTCTAAGAATTCATAACTTAAACGAAGCGTTATCACTTTTTTAACCTATGTAGGGTTTTCTCTAAGAATTCATAACTTAAACGAAGTGTTATCACTTTTTTAACCTATGTAGGGTTTTCTCTAAGAATTCATAACTTAAACGAAGCGTTATCACTTTTTTAACCTATGTAGGATTTTCTCTAAGAATTCATAACTTAAACGAAGCTTATCACTTTTTTAACCTATGTAGGGTTTTCTCTAAGAATTCATAACTTAAACGAAGCGTTATCACTTTTTTAACCTATGTAGGGTTTTCTCTAAGAATTCATAACTTAATTGATACGTTTATTACTGCGTTTAGACAAGCCAATTCCCGCCGGCTTGACTTTACTGCAGTTCAACGGTTCTCCTTGGGCTCAAGAAGAAAAGGCCAAGACATGTCGGCTCCGTCTTGCCTAAGAAAAAAATTAACGCGCCGCCACTGCTATGTAGGTATATCAAGATTACAATAGTGTACACTTGTACAGGGTTGTCAACTAAAAATATCAACTTCTAGTAGACACCGTATTGATTACATTTACAAATCGAATTAAATAGTAATAATGATGTAACAGATTAATGAGCTACGCAAATTAGCAAATAATATGTACCGTCTCTGTAATCCACACAAAATAAATATTACAGGGCACCCTTAAACAAATTGACTTACACAAGCCTTCTTGAGCCCCACGGTAAGCTTAAGAAGGCTTGTGTTGTGGTTACTCAGTCAACGATATACATAGATATACTAAAATACATATAGAATACACCCACGACTAGGGAACAAATATATGTGCTCATCAGTCTCATCACGCATTTATGTCCTTAGTGGGATTTGAACACAGGATCCTCGGCTTCATAAGCAGGGTCACTGTAACTATTTTTTTTTTAAGTAATTTATTTTTTATACAATTTTACGTAAATGTGAGATAACAAGGACTTACGTACTGGATTATTATCGTAGGTACACATAAAATTATGTTAAAATAAATTTAGCAATAATAATATGATCATAAAAGTGTCTGCTGTTATGCTAAGGGTATTTATACCAAATAACATTATACCAGATGACGGTAACCCACCTTACACAGCAATATAGACACAACAGCCGCGCTGACTAATCTGAATGTCTCTGGCAAGTGCCATATGTATTCCACATAAAAGCCTCGGTCGGCGTACAAATCGAGTCACATACGAGAACTGAATTCAATCTTTCAAAGGTACTTGCTACTCCTCACTGGCTCAAACTAGCCCCAGGAAACCAGTATCGACCTGATCTCTGGTTACGAATGATTTGTACTAATCTGGAGTTGGACTTATTGAAGCTAAATAGTGCTCGTTTATCAAATGGAACAGGAGCCTGGGAAAACCGCAAGAAGCGTTCGAATGAAAAGAGGAAACTGATTGCGCTCCTTTCAATGAAGTTATATTATAGAAGTCCCATTGGACATCACAGGTAAAGTATTGATCAATGCTGGTAGTTGCAAAAAAAAAATGTAACGAACGGAAATAGCTTTATTACTAAACGAAATCTTTCAAGAGTAATTTGATTAGGTATAGATCGAGAACAAATTTGATATTTATATTGAATCGTTCTCGAAACTTCTAAATATAAATTGTAAACGGAATCCGGGTTACATTGATCAGAAAATAAAGGGAAGAAGCCTTGTAATGTCTCCTATAGGTAATCAAAGTTTTATTTGTAAAATTGTTTACTTCCAACCCTTGTTAACAACTTTTCGACAATTATTTAGATAAATTTAGCCCGCTCCTTCAAAATTCGAAAACTGTTACTTGATATTTCCGAATACGTAGAATTCGGCCAAACAGTTGAAAAACAAACAAGTTAAATGCACTTCAATCTCCTATAATAAAATAACAAAGATAATAATAAATGCACGTGTCGGAAGATAAGTGCAAAATACGTAACATCGTAAAATATAATATACAATTGTACGTATTGATTTTGTTACATGTACATGACACAGATTTATATCAACGTTTACCGAATACTGATCTTGTGACGAGATAAAACGATAAGGCACGTAGTAACGACTAAATGGGTTCGTGAAGACGTTCCACCTAAATTATTTAAGGTTTTATGAGTTTTTGAGTAACGAAAAATATAAGAAACATTTGAGTGTTAAGATTTCTCAAGAATCTATTTAGGTATGGATATTATTATTTGCGCCGCATCGACCAGTTATGATCTATTGTGGCAGCCCTTTTTATAATTCATTACTGATTCCCGGTGAGTCCAGAAAGCTCCAGATTCTTTCGGCTGTAATGTTGTGTACCTCATACGGTTTCAGTACCTGCCTGCCTAGGTGGATACTTCTTTTCTGCATTAGTGGCCCGCAGGAGAAGGTATGTATAACGACCTCGTTATCCTTAATTTTGTCTGTGATCGGTTGAACTGGTATTTTACTTGCCTGTGTGTAAAACAAAGAAAATGGCGCCAAATAACATTAAAATAAATCTTGCAGGCTTTCTTAAATTTTACAGGCTTCCACAGATCGACATGGTACTCCTAGCTTAGTAGCATCAAAAACTTTCCAAGGTCTTGTCTTATTTTCTTTGTTCTATGGACACGCGTTTCACATATCCGTAATTGCACCATATAAAGGGCCCTATTCATTCCCATGCACCCCATTCCGGGCAACCATCCGGTCCATCATCAATGAATGCGTCCGGCTTGACAGCGAATGGGATTCCTCAATCACGTGCCGTCTAGTCTCAGAAATAGAGTTTGGCCAGTGAAAAAAAATTGGTTTACTCACTTAAAGCATAGACGATTGAATCATACCGTCTCTTTCTTTCGCTTGCACTACGACCCCAAAAAAAGGGATGAGTATAGTTTATTTTTTCAACTTTAAGAGTAACAATCGAGTAATAATTGGTTAGCCAGACTCTATGCGGGACACTGCAAATTATTCATACAGGGATACAGGCTGTCATAAATTTCTGGGGCTAAAAGTGTTGATTTTAAGTTTTTAAGGTGTTGACTTCAAAATAACCTATTTACGCCCAGTAGATCGTTTTTGACCCTGGTATTTGTTTAAGCAGACTCATTAATAAATCATAATCCCAATATAATGAGTATGGTGGAGTCTTTTTCATAGAGCCGAAAACCAATTTTCGGGGAACCTGTAAGTTAATTCAGTTCCGTTTTAAAATAGTGTGTACCTATGTCATGTTTTTACAAATTTTACCGTAATAACGTAACTATTGCTAAAAAACACACTTTTTAATAAACAAAATTGTTTTAAGAGCTACGGTGCCACATAATACAAGGCGTTTTTGGGGCGGTCTAGGAGCTGGACGATTTGTGGCTGAAATGATGATGATGAGGATAAAATTGAATCATTTATTGGATACGACATGAAACTGATTAACAATTATCCTATATATTTATTCTGGGGGCATCTGTATACAACATTATCATCGAAATTAATCATTAATTGCTGCAGCTTGATTTGTAGCATTTCATAATTAAAAAAATACAATTACAACAGGGAAATAAATGGATTCTGTCGCGGCTGTAAATCCATAAAGTTTTTAAATCTATTCGCATATTGGAATCGCTTTTTTAATCTCAATATTTTTTCCAAACCAGATTCGGTAGTCTATTAATTGGATGCACGTAGAATGTACAGTTCGGCCCCTGGCAACTGGCAACGTGAGTTTCCGATGTGATACATTTTTATTTACAAAACACAACAATAATAAGTCTCGGTGTTATTGTTTTTTTTTCAAGTTTTTATTTCACTTGCAATTTAAGTAAGTTTTACTCGTAGGTATTACCTTTGAAGCAGATATCTTTAACCGATTGAGCTGATATTTTGCACACTTATCTAAGTTCGTGGACAATGCAATATTATGGTACCACTTATCTGATCTGATGCTGGAGCCATAGCAACTCCTAAAATACACGCGATAAGCCCGTGGTGTTCGGGCTCGTCAGAATCCTCTTGATGATTTTGATTGTGTAAAATAGTATAAGTTTAAAAGCTTGTATTTTTTGATAGAAACGTATTACCTATTTGATTTCTGTAAATCTTGTCTTCATCCAAGAGTGTAATAATTATGTGGTAGGTTCTAGGATATTTCGTGATTGTTATCCTACAAAGATATTACCGGCAGATATGGTATTTATTTTAAGGGTAAGGTTAGCGAAATTGTAGATGTTATATGCGCGGTTCGACGTTACTGGCATCGAGAATACGGTTCCTTTTTATAGATAATGTCACATTTAATAACATGAACGTACATACTAGTAATACTAGTCTTGGAACTGATTGAGTAAGAGCCAATTGGTTTATTTTTAACCAAACTTTGGACTTTCCTGAAACCAAATATTATTTATTATCATTATAAAAGACCTATCAAGAACCATTACTTATCTACACACAATACAAGTTTAGCTACCTAATCGTGTTGCAATTAAATATAAGCTCTATTCAAATGAGAGCAAGAATGTGTTTACAACGAAGTATCCAAGCCTTTCCGATCGATAATACGCTTGTTTACTTAACTTTTTCAACGTAAATTATTTTACAAGTGTTTACCACCTCTGTGGGCTGGTGTACATAGGAATTTGAACTCTGTTAGTACAGTGCTAGGGTTTAAAATTATATGTCCTAGACTAAGCCTATAGGCGACGAGAAGCCTTTAATAACTCCTTAGCAAGGCCTGCATGGCGCTAACCATTATGTCATGTTAGTACTTACAATAAAGACGTCGAGAATATGTGTGTGTTTTGTTTTGAGAAAGCTCAATGAATGAAAGATATCGCAATGTCTGTTTCATCCTGTCATGGCTCCCGGTACACATAAACACAATACGATCTCACAAATCAATATGACCTACCCACCAGTCCCACCACGTAGTTACTTTCATTTTAATCAGAAAACCGAAGATTACAAACACACCTAGACACCATGAAATTATGACATTATAAATTAAGTGTAAGTTATTGTATTATTATTTATTGGCTAAAAATCAAACCGCAATCTAATTTAAACTGCTGTCTAATTTGTTCTAGAAGTAAAACATAAACTGTTTGTTTCTAGCGCCTCATTTTCCCCGGTGCGAGAAACGTAAACAAAAACAGAATGGTCCTTAGAAGCGGACATGAATAATTTTATACATCGTAAGTCCTGCAAGCGTAGTTATTGAAAATAGTGTTCAGAACCCGCAATGTACGTCCAAGCACCAATACAGACGAGTTACATAATAATGGCTGTATGTTGTGTCTACTGGTAACTAACCTAACGCCGCACACAACAGGTCAGCAGGCAAGTTGGGAGTGCGCGACCTCGGAAACTGAGTCTTATGTTAATAGCATCATGGTTGTTATTGGCGTGTGTGTGTTCGAGTCATAGTATCGATCGTCGGATCCCAGTAAAAGCGTACGTCCTTCACCCGGTGGCCTTTCCGAATACAGTTCGGTTGTTCGATCGTGGGCGCGTCGAGATCTCAAGTACACTGTATAAAGCTGTCTCAAGGAATGTTGCGAATACATGAGATCGGAGACCAAATTACACTGACTATATGAGCTTTCGGTTCGCCCGCGCTCACTGGGCAGTTGGAATAACGTCCTGAAATCCGCCGCTTTCCTTCTGTATTGACAGGCTGTTAATTTCATAAGTGGCATGATAGAATAACTCGAGGTTACTGTAGGGTTATATTTGCTTTATGGCTTTGTAACGGATGGTAAAGGTAGTTCCACGAGAGTTGAGGCGAATGGATTACGCACACAACTATATAAAGTACTGATTGGAAAAGAGTGAACGAATGGAATGAATGAGTATACCCTATCATTACATGAGATGTTGTCGTGTGAGTGACTTCAACTCTCGTGAAACTTTTTATACACGGTTACACAATAAATCGGACTAAATCAAAGTACGTAAACAATTTACAGTAGTAGAGTTCAATCGAATAATAATGCGATTTCATCGTATCAGTTCAAGGATTTGTATGATATTAAATTGTGTTTAGTTTCTATAAATCTGTACTTAATACACAGCTTAATCATTAAGTCTTAATTTAATAATGAAACAATCTTAATGTTTACTATACACTGTCGTAACATATCCTTACTGCTATAAGTGCTACCTATATAAATAAAGAAGCCCGACTGCGGCTACTGAGGTAGCAACTATTTGACCGTACAATAGCAGCAAATACAAAACAAGCATAGTGGTTCTTAAATAAATTCGCTTAGCAACCGTCACATGAAGGCACATTAATTTCCCCTACAACTTAATAAAGCACAAAGTCCCGCTCAAATTACCATGTTCCAGTTCCCCCAACCCCTTATTCGTAATGCCTTTCGTTCCTGACATTTGTCATTATAATTTGGTCCCTCTAGACGTAACAGTTAAGAGTATTTAAGGTTGGTAAGTTACACTGGACACAATTCGTTGAGGATGTGAACTTGGAAGTCTGCAGCGACGGACGCGTTTGCAAACACTTTTGAAGGGTACAAATTATGGGCGTCCCAGGCAGGCGGCGTTTGTAGAGCGATAATGTAATTTAATACGTATTTTACAAAAGTAAAGTTTAGTATATTTATAGCTAATCAAATTACCGTCTATTCGCTACGGTAAAAACGGTATAAGAATCATATACAGATTAATTCGAATCGCGTCATTCCTAAGGACTTAGTGAAAGTTAAGGGTTTTATAGCCAAATATTTGGTTCTATGAAATGTAAACATAAACCGCTTCCCATTGACTATTGACCACAGAAAATACTTTTTTTATCAATCTTGATCAAAGCAAACTCATAAATCTTTGAGTATTTTTTTTAGGGACAATCTTACACAAATTGACCTAGTCCTAAGGTAAGCTCGTTAAAGCTTGCGTTGTAGGTACTAGACGTCGATACATACCTATAAATACTTAAATATGTAGATAGAATTATATATGGTAAGTATAGTATTATATATGATGAGTTGAAGTTGAAATATTTCCCTGTAAAGGATAAGATCGCTTTTGCAAGTATTTAATCATGTGCAGTATTAAATAGCATTAAAAATACGTAGATATGCACTACGAGTATACACAGCCACAGCCAGCCTACAGGGAGAGGTGAGTTAGGACAGGAATAGCGTAGGTATATGTAGGTCATATGTCATGCAAGATACAAGGCTGCCTGTCCACTTTGATACTAGAAACAGGTCAAATCTGAAATATAAACGGACCTATAAATGACTAAGGCCTTCAGTGCTCAGGGTTAAAAACAAACCCATCATAATCAACATCTAGGACCAAAACGTTTACGTATTGGTTATCTGAGGCTCTAGTAGTGTAAGTTTCAACGAACGCGTAACTGATAATTTTATTTATAAGGGAAACGCAAACGCGTTCGTGACGTAAAGTTACGTTAAAAACTTACACTCAGTACCTACCCTTACCATGAGTTGTGACTTTGAGGTTTTAAACACAAAACTATCGTGAGATTGAAACATATTAATTGTATAAAAGCGGTTAGCCAACGCGAATGGCTCATGATTATGCTCCTCGTTACGGAGTGAAACATGTCGAGCAATATTCGACTTATAAAAAGTGAGTTACCCGCTTTTATACAATTAATATGTGACTTTGAGGTTTTCGATAACGAGTATCGAGTTTACTATCTGTGCATCTCGTTCGCACGAAAATAGTAGGTATAAGCGAGATGTGCAGATAGTGAACTCGATACTCCTTATCGAAAACCTTAATGTCACAACTCATGGTAAGGGTAGAGGGCTCTTAAAGAACCCCGTAGAGGCCACGTTGGCGCGATGGATAAATTACATTCGAAGATTGCGGAGTCACTTCTGGCTGAGAGTTAGAGAAACGTGGAGTACACGAGGGGAGGCCTGTGCTCTTGGCGATAAACAGTTGCAAATGTTGATAAGGGCGAATCAACTTTTACAGTGATACTAATGATTTCACTTAATAAAATACTTATTAAATATTTTTTGTATTATTATATACATTAAAACATGCACGTTAGTAATATCACAAAATAAGAACTCTTGTGTCTCTGAATTCTTGGTAACTCCAGATATATTTTTGTTAACTTCAGACACGCAGAAAATGAAGGTATAAAATTTGTTTCGCTCATAATATTCTTGATTCTACGAGTGTCTATTAGTTGAGTTTCTAAATTCAAAAAGAAAACAAAAGGTTAAAAACGAATTAATCCTCTCTCTACTAAGAATAGTACACATTCGTTTTAACGTCTAAGAGTTCTCTATTTCATTTCTTATTTTAAATCACGGAATCCTTGTCCTTCGAAGTCCGGAAAGAATGTAAGACAGACATTTTCAACGAAGCTAAGTTAAAGTCACTTAGCTTGGACATAACAAGATTAGGTACTTTGGGACTTTTATTTCATTGACAACAACTTTTGCTTTAAATAGAACTCTAAATTAGACTTGGTGTAACAACAAATCTGCGTTAGATCACTGCTTAATAAACTATGAATATTTATCAATGGTTAAACACTACACAACGTTAATGACCAAAAGTCTTTGAGCCTCAAAATGGCGAATACAATAAAATACCTGAAGAGGTACCACACATAATTATACCAAGGTGAGAATAGAATTCTACACGATGAAATTCACTAGGTTGGCAACAATGAACACACACACACACGCCATGTGTGACGTCGCTTTATCAGGTTTCGACGGGAGACAGGGACCCCATTAAAGTATTTACAAAGCAATCGAAACTTTCCCAAAAAGGATTCGTAAGAGGTTTTAACTTGTCATCACAATAGCTTACATCGAGTATTACCTATGCCGAGACCTAAAGTTAAGTTTACTTGGGTCGTAGAGAAAATCGTTTATAAATTATAAAACAAACGTTTATTTTTAATCAGTTGAAATATAATTTCATATTAGTATTAATTAATATAATTAAAACTGTTGTGAGCCATGCTATTACTAATAAAAAAACTAATAAAATCACGCGTAATTATATCGCACTAGGCGACATGTTTCGGGTAAGCTCTGGTACCCATCTCCAAGGCGGTATACATTTCAGTCCACTGCTGGACATAGACCTCCCACAAATATGACTTGTATCATCTTGGGGGTAGTTGCCATAGTCACCACGCTTGGCAGGCGGGTTCGCGACCGCAGCAGCTGTAGATTAGGTTTCGACGGACGCTGCTGCCCATACGTAAAACTTCTCCCTTTGTCGCCTCATACGACACCCGCGGGAGGAGATGGGGTGGTGCTATTCTAGTCAGCTGGCATCAAGGCGGTATAAGTACGATATAATTACATGTGAGTTTATCCGTTTGTAACTAATTAGTAGTATTAATTATTTGGATTTAAATTTATAAAATTAAGATGCTGAATTTTATTATAATATTCATTAGCAATTTATAATGGTAAAGGTGAAGGCCACACGAGCGTAATTTCCGCCGAGTAAATTCGGCAGAAATTACGCGCGTGTGGCTTCATCCTAATAATTGATCTTTACGTTCAACACTGGCCCGGTACAGTCAGCAGCAAAAGTTGCTAAGCGTTTGAAGTGTTCAAAATTACCTATACGCGCTCTTATTCTCTTGACAATAGAGACGTGTTGACCTCATTTTGAACACCTCAAATGCTTAGCTACTTCTGCTGCTGACTGTACCGCGAACATCGAAGTTCGTATATTTCGAGCATTTTTCTCTTTTACTCCAATTAAGGCATCATAAAAGTGACAGAGACAATCGTCCGAAATTTACGAATATCGTGTTTTACGGTAGCGCCGCTGGATGTGTCCGATAATTTTGTTCCTATCTAACAAGAAGAGGTACTATTTCATAAATACTGAAAGAAACAAACGATTGAAAACCGCATATTAGGTTTGACAGGCGTTTACTAATAAACGCTAAAAAGCATAGATAAGAACAAATTCCAGAAATATATGGCAACTGAAAGATAAATATTTGTATTTAAACTTCCGTGAATTTAACAATATATATTATGAATGAATATTACGGCGTTTCGGAGATTTTTAAGTGCAGTCAGAGTCATATAGTTAGTTACGGCCAGTATGGCCAAATATATCGATATACACATTCTTACTGCTACATAAATGATCTGTATCGATATATTTGGTCATACTGACTGCAACTAACTATATGACGTCGACTGTACAAGAATACAGAGTCTGACTGAAAGCTTTTATCTTGTTTGCTGCTAATTATGTCCTTTGGCGTTTAATATGGCTTTATGGCGGCATTTTCTGTAAGAAGGAATGAAATAATATTTGCCCATGCCCAGCCTAATATTATAACCACCTTATCTTTCTCTGTGAACGTATCAGGTTCATATCCGTTTCCGGCACCACTCCAGGATCTCATTAATATTACCTATCGGGCGTGAAATGAATATCATTAGGAAAAAACTTTTCATCGTTATCTACTATTTTTTTAGTTACTTACGCATCACGCCTTAAGACAACTACAGTATTAAGTGGAAAAAAAAAATGAAAAAGACCAAAATATTACACAAAATACTTAACGATCAAGTAGAAGAGAAGAAGCAAGATGACTACTTGACCAATTTGTTGCGTCTTCCATTTTCAGTAATTAATTGAATCAGGCGTTACTTTGCGGAAGTCCATATTATTAACAACAATAATATTACTTTGCTATTCCGCTGTTTAATAGCGTGCTAGTCAATCAGTGCCAACCCGTTATATTTACTTGCGTATTATTTTTAACACATTCGCTGCCACCCCCTCCAAAAATGTATGGAAATGAACGCACATGTGCGTCGGTGGCAGTGAATGCGTTAAATTAAGCAGAAACGTCTGCTAGCATATCAAAGATATTTAAATCGAAAGAAAAATAGAAAAATTTGACTCGCAGAGCGGGACTCGAACCCACAACCACTTATTTACTTGCGTATTTTTTTCATGCATTAATGTTACCTCCCTCCCACCCCAAAATTAAATACGCAAATAAATATAACAAACCACCACCAATAATACCAAAACTCGACACGTGTTTCACCTCTCTACGAGGCATCCTCAGGAGATGCTTGAGATGTTGTCGGCCTGACGTCCGACAACGGATTAAACAGTGGAATAGAAAAGTAATATTATTGTTGCGTCTTCCATTTTCAAAAACTATTGACTGTGGCGTCGAACAATTATTTCATGACACGACAGTACCCGTACCATGAGTTGCGACATTACGGTTTTCGATAACAAGTATTGAGTTTACTATCTGTGCATCTCCTTCGCACTAAAATAGTACAAGCGAAATGCACAGATAGTAAACTCGATACTCGTTATCGAAAACGTCAATGTCACAACTCATGGTGAGGGTACAGGCGTGCCTTACCTTACGCCACCCGTTAAAAACATTGATGACTCGCTTGTCGTTTGTCGTGTCATCAGCACTGAATCAGCTAATGGATAGGTATTGCAGGAGAAGTTATGGTCTAAAATAAAGGTTGGGTATAGTGTTCTTACTGTTCTTGTTTTATTTTTCTAATTGTTACAATTAACATTTATGTTTGTCTGTGGCAAGGCAAAGCTACTAAGTCAAATAATAATCCGGTTTTTCGCAACAAAAACGAAAATCATATACCTTCTCTAACGATACTCTATAGTCTATAGTGTCTATACCTTAACAATGATCGAAATCCGCAAGCTACGTAGGGTTGGCAACAGGAAAGGGTGAAGTGACGTCACCCGGGCCCAAGGTCGCACGCCCTCGACACAAGCGTGTTGTGGTAACGGTTCGGGGCAACCCTAAACAAGGGTTGGCAACTTTTTTCGGGTGATATACTGTTTCAATAAATTATGTATAAAAATATAATACAATAAGAGAATATATAGTATGTACATCATTCCCTTTTATTCCCTGATTCACGTAATGTAACGAAAATAGAAAATATTAGGAATGAAAGGTTTTTTCTGACGAGTATATTACGGCTTCCGCCAGGTACTAGAATATTCTATATTAGTCACAACAAATGTGAAAATAAACAGAACAAGGACGGCTTGTAAAGCTCATTATGGTTCGAAGAGATTTTCTTTATTCATTTTGTCTTTTAGGCTATTTATATGCGGCTATTATTATTACATGATCAGACATTCAGACATATGTATTTTTTTTTAAACAGTGGTGTTTAGAACATTTTGTATGCTGTGAGAACAATACATATTTGTTCAGACTTTAAAATGCTATTATTACTATGACCGAATCTGCAATGAGTCACAAACAGGATCTTAGTTTCCGTTTTATTGCGATCTGCAATGCAGGCTCCGGCCCAGACAGTAGGTTCATTCTCAGGCGGTGACTAATTATAAATACTAGGTAAACTAGTTCTATGTGCAAAAGATTCAAAATGTAAGTATACGAC
Organism: Grapholita molesta; assembly: GCA_022674325.2. Taxonomy (NCBI): domain Eukaryota; kingdom Metazoa; phylum Arthropoda; class Insecta; order Lepidoptera; family Tortricidae; genus Grapholita; species Grapholita molesta. Next base: position 4,744,906 of record CP053127.2, read on the forward strand.
CAGTCTGGCCTAGTGGGTAGTGACTCTGCCTATGAAACCGTTGGTACTGGGTTCAAATCCCAGTCAGGGCATTTATTTGTGTGATGAGGACAGATATTTGTTCCTGAGTCATGGGTGTTTTCTATGTATTTAAGTACTTATCTATTATATATATGGTCGTCTAGTACTTACAAGAAAAGCCTTACTGAGCTTACCGTAGGACTAAATCGATTTGTGAAAGATTGCCCCGAAATATTTATTTATTTATAATTTATATTAACATTAACTCAAAAATTTTGATAATACAAAATTAAGACTAAAAACTATTTAATACTAAAGCTAAAAAAGGTCCCTGCGGCATGGTGCCGTAGGCGCTCGCTGCGTTACCCCGCTGAACTGCAAGACTGATGCGTTGAGCGAGGAAAATGCCAGCTAGCTCCCCGGTCCACTGTTGCATCTCGGTGTTTCTTCGAAATGTATTTGATAAGACTCAGAGCGCTAGAGCCCTACGGACCGAAGAGACAAAGCAATATTCGGCGCCCAGACCTTTATAATTAAATCAGAATGTTGAATTAAGTTAAACTTCGCTTGGTACCACGTGGCGCTACTATTTATATGGGTGCGCTTGGCAACTAATCCCAGGGTTTGGCGTAGCATCTGACCTTCCGATCAAGAGGGTAAACTAGGCCTAAATAAAGAAATAGCCGAAAATAATATCTCGAAACAAACAAAATGGAATCTTGTTAAAGCCATTTCTGATACCGGTAGCGTATAGGTACGTTATTGAGAGTAAACAACCCGCGTATTACTCTGACAGAAGGTCGTATCTCTATACAAGCCTTGTAATAACAAACTACCTTTTTGCTAAGGGCGGCAATGAATGTCCCACGAATGCTCTGCCATAGCAAACCAAAAGGTCTTACGTACATTATAGTATGTATTAACATCGGGCGTTTTAGCTCCCGTAGTAATTTCAGGGATAAATAAAGTTGGCCTTCACCCCGTCTGCTTCGATTTAGCCGGGTGTCTCTACAGAGACTCCCTTTGTAATAACGCCATCACATATATCGGAGCGGCCACGGTACTCAAGAATATCCGAACACGCACTTTATCGCCTTCGTAATAAAGGCCTTGATCAGATATTTGTGACTACCTTGGCCGATTATGTCAAAGTACAGCTGGTGGGATCCTATTATTAGTAGAAACTCCAATAATAAAAATCCGAATAATAATAAACTAATGTCAAGTAGGTACAATCCTCAAGGGACTTTTTTAGATATACCTACTTAAGAGTAGTTAAGTTATTGTTATGCCTATCTTATTTGTATTTTTTTAAGATTGTATATATTCATGGTAATCCTTAAATGTTAGCACGAGGTTTTTAATACTTTTATTTTAACCTTGTAGAGTTAGAACCACCACAAGTTATCGATTGATGATACTGAAAACTTCACGCAGTCGCATTGTTTGGATCGAAACAAAATTCTCCATACTATAAAAATGTATTTTTTTTAATGACAAAGGTGGCAAACGAGCAGCCGGATTGCCTGATAAGAAATTCCTGTCACCGCAACACCAGAGGAGTTACAAGCGCATTGCCAGCCTTTAAGGGGAGTTGGAGCTCTGGGAACCTCACTCACCATCAGGAACACAACACTACATACCTGAAAGGTAGCAGTGCTATTATGGCTGTGGTCTTCTGTTAGGAGGAGGTACTTCCCCAGTTGGGCTTCTCCAGACTCAAGTGGGATGGTAGGTACTTCGTTGTGCCCTACCTCTCATTAATTGTTGGACGTAGTTTAAGGATGGAGGTATGGTTCCAAATTTAGATAATCGATCCATGTCACTAATCTATTAATCGTTATAAAGTCATCATCATTAAGCTTTCGTTCAGAAAGTGAAAACTTCCTTACACTAGTATTAACAACGGGTATTATTTACCTATTTACCGTGTAGTTACAAAAAATATACTACGGTAACTGTTGATATTTCAGTGAATCAATTATTTGTTGTTGTTATTCTGTTCCATCAGCCAGGAGCCAACTGAAGCATAGTTAGTTAGAAGAAATGTGGCACCGCATTTTACTAACCGCAAACGGTAGGTGACCCGTTATGGAATGGACATATCGCTATCACAAATATGCATGTTTTGTGTATTTATATGCCGTAAAACTGATTTTTAAAAGTGTAACCATGGCAACGAGTGACATAAAATAGTTGATTGAACCATTTTCTTTTTCAATATGGATATAAAATGTTTGTGGGTCGACCCAACCCCGCCGTGACACGATGGAAGCGATCTTCAACAAAACCCTCAATAACACGACCACATTATGTTGGGTTCGTTTGTATCTCACGGAAATTCAGCTTCCTGTAAAAGCTGAAGGTGGAGATAAGATATTTTTTTCTGCGAATAAGGGAAAAGAGGACACGTAAAGCGTCTGTGTAGAAATGAAGGGTATTTTATCGGCAGATACATAATGGCATTGGGCAGATTTATTGGTTTTGTGACAAAACAAGGACACCTCACGTGGAACTACTATTAAATAACATTTGTTTCAGTAGCAGAAAATCCGGTTGGGTTTCCCGATTTTCCAACATGTGAGCGCTTTTGTGGTTACTTAACATGTAACTATGAATAAAATGAAAGGCCCAGTAGCTATGGCACGCATAAAAATATTCTTAATTAACTGGTAATCCACATTATTATTTTTTTATGACAAAGGTGGCAAACGAGCAGACGGATTGCCTTATGGTAAGCAATTACCGTCGCCCATGGGCACCCGTAACACCAGGGGAGTCACAAGCGCGTTGGCGACCTTTAAGGGGGGTTGGAGCTCTGGGAACCTTACTCACCATCACCATCAGGAAGACAACACTACATACCTGAAAGGTAGCAGTGCTATTATGGCTGTGGTCTTCTGTAAGGAGGAGGTACTGCCACAGTTGGGCTGCTCCAGATTCAAGCGTGATGGTACTTCGCTGTGCCCTACCTCTCATTGTTGGACGTACTTTAAGGACATACCCGGGTCCAAAATTAATTGTTGTAAGTATTTCATACTAATATGTAGCTTCAATTATGCCTCGGGCAAGGACTATAGAATACCAGGACTTCGATGCTACGGAAAATTTGGGCAACTGCACTATCATCATATATCCAACGCATTTGTTCTCAGCTCTATTTCGGCGATTTGTCACTGTCTGGATAACTCTACTACAGCACAACAGATGGCGCTGAGTCCCAATACAGAGGAATAGACAGCCTAAATATTGCGCAGTTTCGCACAGGTTTTGTTAGTCTCGTTATTCAATGATTCTTGATTATGACACCCAAAACTTTACTAAAAGTCAATAGGTAAATAAAAATAACTAAGTCGTTATGTAAAGTTGTCTCTGTTATATAAGACCATTATGATTTATGGTTTAACATAACGTGCCAAATAATTAAGCAAAGTTTGGCACAGCTCTTTGCATCCACGCAAGAGCATAACCATAATTTACTTGAGCAAAATCGCAGGCAAAAACTACCGTCTGAAGCTAAAGAAAACGAACAAGGAAACGAGAGTTTTGCATGCTTTCATACAATTTATGAGTGAATTCACGTAATTATTTTAACATGGCGACGGGGGGTCGAATTGGGGCTGAATGGTATCAAACGTCAAGTTCTGATGAGATTTCCTGGCGCCATTTACTTGTAAATTGAGTTATTTTGAAGGTCAAATTAGTTTAGGCACCTTTTGACGCCATTATTGTTCCCGCTCAAATTTCTTTGAGGAAAACATCAAGTAAAATTCTTCAGCTAAATTCAATTCCGACATTTTTTTTTACCTGACTTGGGCTTAATGTACCTGTTCGGCACGATAGAGCGATCGGACTGTGTGGGGGGAAGGTAGCCTGGGGAAAATCCAGGATACTTCCGCACCAGACTTGGCTTGTCAATTCAGACACAAGGACTGAATTTAGCTGACATGAACTGATTGTAAAAGAGAAACACTTTATAGCAATTAGTAGGCAGGTCGCAAAATCGGTAAAAATATTAATTAAAAAAAAGTGCAAGCTTTGTAATACATTTAAGTTAGTAAATAAAATTAAGACAAACTGTTTAAAGATTATTTTAAGTTAACTTCGTAGACGTTATCTATCGAGCCGTGTATCGGATACGGCAAAGTTCTTGGAAATAATAAATATTAAATATTAGAACATTACCATAGATTTTTCTTGCTTCACCGAACCTAATAGTGAAGTAATTTCAGATTAGGGTATACATATATAGCATACAGGAATGTATGTACATAGTATATGTCATAAGATTATACTATATGTGTCATTATCTAGCAAAAGGGACCTTATTGTCGATGGCGCTTATGTCGTTGTTCAAGACGATACAATACAAACGCAAGGCGATTCGACGTAAGTGCCATCGACAATAAGGTCCCTTTTCCTAGATAATGCCACATATTAAAAGAGTGTTTATATTCCACGCCCGCGTTCAATTCAGCGAAGCCGGCAGCGCGAGTGACGTCATCGAGTGACGTCATTACACGGCACACAAATTAGTAATATAGCAAACATTGGCGTGACGCGCGACTGCGACAATTGACAACCCACTCGCTGAATGCCGAATGTATTCGACGTTTGTTTATTTACGGACATGAATCCCGCGTTTTATCTTAATACCTAAAATGCCATCGCGGGTTTATCATAGTAGTTTATGTTACTGGTACATAATACATTATTTTATGAAACGAAGCGAAGTTGAGTTTCTTTATAACATCAAACGAGTATGTTTATGCCTAATAATGTATAGTGACATACACTGCTTTATCTACACACAGTATACGCTCTCAATAATAATTTCTAAAACCGCAAACGAAGTCTCATTGAAGATTAGTAATGGCGGCAAACGAAAACATTTTCCAAGCAACCGTAGTTTTTTTTTTAAATTCAGAGACATTCTAGAGTCAAGTTAAGTCATTTATGGTCGCGTTCATGGAAAGTTATGTTTGTTTTCTGTACCTAGTCTTCTTTTTATGTTTCATGTTATATTATAATTATGAATTTGTAAGTATGTTTTGTGTAGGTAAATTTGTGTGTTATCTGTCGTGGCATCACCGAATGGGCTCAGCGGAAGATCAGCGCTGGCTCCTGAGCTGGCAATATGCTGAGTTGAGTCCATTTTGTGATGCACACCAGGTGTATTATTTTTTCTTTCTTTGTTTGACATTGTTTTTGTATATGTGTTGTCACAAATAAATGTTTTTTATCTTTATCAAGTTCAATTCTCATATAATTTCTATAGTAAGTAACCAATTGTATTGTTTTTCAGAGACGTTCGAAATTTTTCAGTCATAATAAAGTCGAATTTTTGCTTATTATAGAGCATAAGAAAATTATTGTACTGAAGGTTTGACAAATGCTAGGCTTAATATGCTGTTATTGAGCGCATTTAAGAGGGTATATGATATGTGTGTTAGATAAAATAAACCTTTTTTTTTAAGGGTTTATAATATGCTCTCTCTTAATAATGTATTGAGGTAATGACTCGGTATATTAAGATTGTCCGATTATACATGAATAACATGAAATAGTCTACGGAAAACACCGTTTTCTAATAAGTAGGTCATGATATCCCTCCTACTTATATATATCACCGTACGGATGATATTTTTATGCGTAAGCTCCGGGTTTACCTGTAAAGATGAAATACTTATTAAATTTTTTTTTTTTTTTTTTATGATATAGGAGGCAAACGAGCAGACGGATTGCCTGATGGTAAGCAACTACCGCCGCCCATGGACACTCGCAACACCAGAGGAGTCACAAGTACGTTGCCGGCCTTTAAGATCCCTATACGCTCTTTTCTTGAAGGTTTGGATGTCATATCGGTCCGGAAATACTGCACACGACAATTTATTCCAGAGTTTTGCTGTGCGAGGCAGGAAGTTTCTAGAAAAACGCACAGTTGAGGACTGCCAACCATCTATGTGGTGAAGATGGAAATGTTGTCGTGTAGAGCGCTGGCGGAAGGAAGCAGCTGGGATTAACCCGAACAATTCCTCGGAGCACTCTCCGTAATAGATGCGGTAGAAAATGCAGAGTGAGGCCACATCTCTACGCAGTGCCAAGGAGTCAAGCCGGTCCGAGATATCCTGGCTGCCGACAATTCTAGTCGCTCTCCGCTGGATGCGGTCCAAAGGGAGAAGCTGGTATTGGGGTGCCCCTGACCAGAGATGAGAACAGTATTCCATATGTGGCCGTACTTGCGCCTTGTACAGTTGTAGGCGGTGGGCCGAACTGAAATACTGCCTCGATCTGTTGAGCACACCAAGCTTCTTCGAGGCCAACTTGGCCTTTCCCTCTAAATGACCGCGGAACTGGACTGAGCTAGAGATGTCGACACCCAGAATTCCGATACTATCCGTTATAGACATGTAAAAATTTAAAATGGTAGCGGGAGTAATTACATATTAAACTTAAAATTGCAGGCATAATGACTTATATAAACAATAAACGTGCAATCCCTTTAATCCAATTAAAATAGCACCATAAACGACAGTGCAGTAGGTACTTACATTTAAAATTTTACGAGTCATTGTATTTAAGAATGAAAATTACGGCTTTACTCACATTATACGCGCGTGAGCGGCGAGGCGAACGGACATTCAGCACTCCTAGTGCTTGAAAATGGAGACTTATGTTCTTCTAAACAAGTCGCAAGAGTACCCAATAAAATGTGTAAAGCCGTCATTCATTCATAAAATGACAGTGTAGTACCTACGTTTCAGATTTCCAATCTAATTAACTGGCCATGATTAACGGCCACGTCTATCCGCGACTTGCGGCGCGGCAAGCGTTTTATCTGCTCGTTGCGCGGTCAAGACGCGCAATGCACTGCGGTTAGTTGGGATCACCCGCAATGAACAGATAAAACGCTCGCCGCGCCGCAAGTCGCGCAGGCGCAATGTCAATGCCAGGCCGTTAATGCAATAGCGAGTAACTAAATCGAATCAAGATTTAAAAAGTTAACCACGCTAAAAATGTAAAAGGCTTACGCTTATTAAGGCAGAATAAAAGCAGAGAGCATCCGCACCACTGAATAAGTCTGGCTACGAGGCGCTGAAGTAACCTCATTCACTACGAAACTAACAACAGACAAACCCTCACTCAGTTAGGGCGCATTCCTCTCTTGAGCTAGAAATTCGCAATTTCGCCTACTCGTCGCCCTCGAGCCCTCTCAGAGACACCCGAGCTTCATTAGAGCATTCATAAACGCAAAAATCTGAAAGCTATTTTAAACCTTACCGAGTCGCTATAAGGGTTAACCAGTTCAATGACTCGTGATGGAAGCGTCAGTAAAATATGACGTTAAAGGCATCGCTTGTAAAGCGCTAAGGTGTATAAATTAATTAATTATAACCGATATCTGCGTAAAGCGTCATGCGCTAGAAGGTGCCAACTTGACGCCAGGAATAGCCAACAACATGAATAGGTGCTATAAATATTTTGTTACTACAACAATACTCGATATCGCGATTATCTCGCTGCGTTTATCTCGGGCAATCATTTATTTGAAGATAACAGATACATTGTAGCTTGTTGTGAACGTAAACTGGAGTAAATTTTATTACTAGGACTTGTAGTTTATCATTGAAGTGTACATTATTGCAGTGATATTGACGAAATGTATCAATCGAGAAAACATTGAGTTTGTAACAATGCAATAAGAATGTGTATATAAATGAAATACGGTATAAAAGTGTTTTTTCATTATTTTTTTATCTTTATATTACAATCGGCACAAAAAAGTTATGCATGCGTGCATATATGTATGCAAAGTATGGTCCCGTCCTCCAAACAGCATAAACCTGTGGGATGTACCAAAATGATCAAAATCCCTCAATTCCAAGCAGGTTAGCAATAAGTTAAGCTTCAGAAATAAGGGTTGATCCGAAAGCATGCAGCGTAAACAGAAAATAGCAAATTTCGAACGAGTATCTCTGTCACTATAGTTCTCTAGTTCATGTCTTATTAGTAACAGAGAAAGATGCCCAAAATTTTCGAACTTCCAATTTTTGCGCTATGCCTTCAGTTTCCCAAATTTATTGTTAGTTTGATTACAAATGTAAAATAAAAAAAAAAACATACTTAAGCATTTGCATGCTGTGCTTGGACTGAATACCTTCCAAAGATAAAGATTGTCTTTGAAAGCCGCTGCAAAGAATTTTTCAAAGAACGGCCCATATTTCAAGTACGCTGTTGAGTTTGCAAGACTCATATTCCCAGCTTAAAACGCTCTAAGAGCTATCCAAGGAGATTCGGTGTTATTCAGCCTCAACATCCGGAACGAACTAACAAATCTCAAAAACTATTGAAATGACTGCGACTTTTTGGTATCTACTGGTGATAAATCGGAATCGAATCGGACAATAACACATAAGCAAATGGGGCGTGGAAAGACGAAATATAAATTATGTTGATGATAATGCTTAAGTCATAGAGAGTCACTAAATAAAATAATAAAACATATACAACAAGCAATATTCTTAATAAATCACCTACGTACCCGTCAACGTCAAATAGTTAGTGGCAACTAAAGTGGCCAAGTATATCGAAAAAGATCTTTATTTATATAGCAGTAAAGGATGTGTAACGATATATTTGGCCGTACTGACTGCTGCTAACTATACGATACTGACTGTACCATAACAAACCTAATATTTCAACAACAAAGAGCAAAGCGTAAACAATGCCTGTCTAAAAGCTCAAAAGAAACTCCAATCCCCAAAAGGAAACTGCGAGGATTAACGTGAAATGGTATACAAGTCGTAAACAAACGGTGTGAGAACTCGAACGATCTCAACTTTATCAACGGGGGCGGAAATGCGAAAATCAAAATTCGCAATCAAATCTCGAACGATTGCTTCTGTCACTCTAATTACACATTAGTAAAGGATTTCCGAATTTTACGAACTTCGATTTACGTGGTAGGCCATCTGGATCCAGTCATTTGGAGATTGACGAGGAATTTATAACAGATTGTGTCATCAGTTAGCATAACTAAGTTAACGAGCTAGAATAAAAGGAATATTATAATCGCGGGTGGACATATAAGGTATTTTGAACAGTGGTAGATTGTAGGTTTGGTAGGTTTCAATCTCAAAATATGAGAGAGTAAGCAACTCAACATGGGAGAAGATCAAGAAATCTAAATTTGATTCTGCTATCGACGATTTTGTCAAGAATGTAAAAGCCCTGGTTACTGATGCCTTTGTCACTTTGTTCTTTTATATGATATCTAGAGAAGAAAAAATATAAGGCGATAACTTTGAACTAAGAAATAAAAAAGAGTACCTAATAATTTAACGTTAGTTTCTAAAGCAATCACTGGCAAGCTATATTTACATACAATATCACCTCATTGGCCAAAACCACGCGGTATGAATGGACGGAAGGCTCCATAAGAAAAAAGTTACTACTCAGAGGTTATTATTAACCGCGTGTCGCTGACTCACGCGACTAGGCTGTTGTCCTGTCCAAGGCTGGTAGAATACTAGGGTTGCCAGACACACAGTTCAAAATGTATGATAAAATCAAGGGTACTTATGGAATCAAGGTACAGTACCTTACTCAGTTAATACTCATTAATTTAATCATAATGGCATGTTTGGAAAGAAAGTTAGTAAATACATAAAGGTAAGATAGATAAAGTTAATTTTTAAAGAAATTATCGTATTCAAGCGTCAGATTCCGGCGACGTCTACTGTAAAATGTTGAGTGAAAGTTTATAATAAACATATATAAAAAATGCAATTAACACTTTATTGGACGGAAACAAGAAGGCTTGAAATTACTTTAACCTTATTAGGGATTTAAATGTAAGGATTGATTTTGCTCATAAAATCGATCCTTACAATAAAAGCCTTACAATATATATACATTAGTAATCTCAATTGCGCAATATTCCAGTGTGAATAGTAATAGACGTAATAAAATAGTACTACATGGAAGGAACCTTCAAGAAGAATACAATACTTCCACTACATATATACACTTCCCGTAACTAGCAACCATATAATCCTACACGCAATGTCATAAGTCATAAGCATGTGTACGTCGTCTGTGCCTTCCGACTAAAATTAAGTGCTTAATTATTTATAGAATTGATTATCTAAATATACGAAGAATTATATTTACAAAAGCTTCTGCTATTGGTTTTGGTAATTTTTTGAAGATCTCACCTAAAGCTGGATCTTCAAAAGTGCCCCCAAATGCACAGTTTCTAACCTCAATCCTCTATTTCTTTCGTTACATTTCTCGAGCCATAGGAAAATAACACCTCGTAAGTGGTAAGTTGGTAATTGGTAACACTGGAACGCTGGTACATAATTGGGGCCCCGGTGATAAATTTCGAGACCGACGCACTATTTCAAGGTTCAGGTTTCAATGAACCTACTTGTGTCGAATAAATGTTGTGACGTAGCCCATGTTACTTTATGCAAACAATGCGACGAATAATAAAGATGTCTTAGCTTATACTGTTAGATAAATAAATACGGAATAATACTGGAGTTTTCATAAGTAGCCGTAGGTAAACGAATTATGCTAGACTAGAGAATGTGCCGTAAATAAGTTTGTGCAAAGATGAAATCATCAGTAAAACCGGCGCGACGGCACAGACGAATACTTCACGGGTTTTGTTTGGGTATTCCCAAGTTTGTCTCCGACTGGGGACTGCCACTTATCGTCAGTTGACGACAAAATCATATTGATTAAACGTCTTAAAATAGCTCGGATATTTGTTCAATTATTGCGATATTCATATTTATAAGCATCAAACAAATATGAGAACTTTTTTTTAGGTTTTTGTCAGAATTAGAGTATTTAACATATACATATTATGTTTGTTAAATCGTATTAATAATGGCCTTAGTATTCAATAATAAAACTAAGTAGTTAATTACTGTTGCCGCAACCGTAGACGTACTGCCAGATAAAAATCAAATCATTGTAAAAATCTACGACTAGGATAGGTACATTAGATTAGATTTCTTTGGTTCTGCTGCTTCGAATGACATTTCTGATGCGATCGCACTCCCAGCGTCCCTCGCCATTGTCCTTTGGGTGACCACTTACCGGAATGCGCAGCGTGGGCATACCAATCCATTGGATGCGAGTTGCTCAAAATCGGCCATTGTGGGACGCTTTGGGGGAGGCCTATGTCCAGCAGGTGGACGTCCTTTGGCTGACATGATGATGACATCATATTTATGATAAGGAATACGCGAAACGACAAAACCGACGAGTACAAAAATAAACAATATGTTACCAATGCAAGCATTAAAAATTGATAAGGAAACAAAACTACAGAAGCGTAAAAGCATGCTTCAGTCCGCTGTTAAGTTCAAAGTTAACGAGCTGATATGAAGTACGGCATGCGTGCAAGCATGTGGTATGAAGTAGCTGGGTTTAAGACAAAAACCGATCAAGCTTACGGTGCAAATCACGTCCCGTAAGGACGAAGCATTGGAATCATGCATTTGCAAAATTTCAAGCTCTGCAATTCAGCACATTTATTACTGATCTGGAGGTCTTTGTTAAACTGGTTGTCGAGAAGCGTTTCGTGAACATAAGAAATACACGACTCGAACAAAACACGGTCGGCAGTCATGTGTTAACGAAACAAGATTGATGTACGTACGCGGGCAACGTAAAATAATCTTTATTATCAAGCCAAGAAAGTAAATTTTAGATGGAAAGCCGTTGAAGCTGTGTTGAAGGAAAAGAAGTCCTATATCCCAAGGGTTGTATTAAAACCTTGTACAACCAGGATAGCAACAAGATCTAATATCCTGAGCTTCGAATAACTTATATACTTAGTTTATTTTCATACATGTAGGTAAATAAAGAGCATCTGATAGGCCGTTTACGAGCCAGCCCTAGTGAAAAGATAAGGATCTTGATATCCGTATATGCGATTAGGAATGTGCGTGTTTGTTTACTACATCGAGTTATACTGGTTACTTTTACAAGCTTTTTCCGTCCAATTAAGTAAAAATATCTTGTTCCCGCATGTTTTACCTCATTTAAAAGGGATGTTTCCCAGAGAGAGAGTTTCAGAAAGTTCATTTGGTAAAAAAACTTGGGAATATTTTGTGAAAATACAAGCTACTATAGGTATGACGGAGACTTATCGGGGCCCGTATTCCGTATAATCGCCGGTTTTGCCATGTCAACAAAATGAAATGGTAGTCAAGAGTGCGGTTGGCTGTGTAAGCGGTAAGGCGTCGCGTAGTCTGAGGGCCACTGACCCCGGGGGTTCGCAACACTTCTGTCTGGCCTTATTGACAAGAGTGCTTCCAATAACAGTGACGGGGGGTGGCATATGCCGTATGTTGCTGAAGGAAAACTTTAATAAAATGTTTGCGACTGCCTTCTCAAGTTTTTCCTCCATCTAACATATACCCTACTTCGAGATAGAAGTATTGAATCTCATAGCGGTGTGATTAAGCCTTCTTTAATGTTTAATTTAATTATAATCGCATTAATTAAAAAACGGCAAAAACAATAGGCACTACTCGTAATGTGGTATCATTATATTGAAAAGGGAGAAGACGATATTCGATATAGGTACTCTTAGCTAAATCTTTCCAAGATTTATTCAGGATTCCACAACGCTGATTATTCCTCTTTCGTAATCACATCGGTGGCATATACGTATACGTGACGTTCTTTCCACATATTTTCCAGGACACTTTAAAACAGTGCTAATACGAGAAAGTGTATTTCGTGGTGTCGCGAGGCAGCTCTAACTAGTGGCACACGGCACACGTCACTAGCCTTACTGTATCGTGTTTACACTGTTTACATAAGGAGTTACGCAGCTGTAAGGTTGTAAACCTTCGGTTTTATGAAGAAACTCTATTATTTACGTCTTTCAAATTTTATTTCAGTAACGGAAAGTCACTATGTTTAGCATTTACAGACTAATACAGAGTAGAGATTTGACAGACAAACATGCATGGCCCAAACCAGAAACTAACTAAACCGCCTAGCAATTATTTCAACAATTGTATGTACTGCCTGATCATGTAAGAAAGCATATCAATGTATGTCTATTTTGTGAAGTCAAATTTTTACTTTTATATTTTAGTATTTTCAGTTACATCTTGTAATAAACTGTTTGATATGATTTGGGACTACGCATAATTATGTAGTCCCGCCGTAGTTTCTTGCCGGTATCTTCCCGAACCGGTGTAGATTTTGAAGAACTATGACGTTCATAAGTGCATGTAATGTGCCTAAATTGAAAAATAAAGATCTTATATATTTTTTAAATCATTTTATTAACTTTACTGACTAAATTGGAACCGCTATAAACTTCTAAAATATTAACTTGTTCAATTTTATCTATTATAGGTTGGGTATAGATGAAATTGAACAAGTTGTCTGTACCTGTACCTGTGATCCAGTCAGGCCCCGTCAAATAGCCTTCTCGTGCTAAGCTCCCTGTGCACAGACAATGAAATCGAGCACTTGGAACAAGAGCTCCGTGAACTTTCGAACAACGAAGCCTGAATGACTCACCTTTATGGTTCTAGGAATAAAGCCGATCAACATTTAGCGTTTAACAGACTGTATAAGAATGTTTTCTGTATCGGAGAAATCAATATACAGTACATAGATACCGTACTTACCGATAAAAACCTACTACTACATTTTTAAATTTCAGTAGAAATAAAAGATGGACGACGCAGATTTTCTAGTCTATTCACTGTCCATAGTTCACTGCAACCAATGTAATAAAATGAAAATATTTTGGGGATTACATGGGAAAATAGGTATTTTTGAAAAACATTAAATGTATTACAGAAGATACCGCGCGATATGTACCGACGTGGTGCAGCTATTTCATGACCTTTTAAACTCAAAAAAACTCAAAACTCAAACTTTAATTAAGTATGTAGGCCACAAGGGCACTTTTACACGCCGAGTATACAAAATGTTAAAATTATGAAATTTTAGTCGAACCAACAACGGAGTAGTCTGAGTCAGTGATTTTTAAAGTAAAAGGAATTGCTGAAACGTGTAAAAGGTAAAACTTGAAGTGAATTTTTAATCTAACTTATTCAATTAAGTGGGGGCAAGGTAAAATAGGGCTTGAATTTTTTTTTTATCTTAACATCAGCAAATTTTGTCATTTTCATTATATTCTAGAATCGGGCGTGGTCTAATCCACGCCACAAGCAGTTTTCCAGGAAAAGGGGCGCACCATTCTGATAATAACATTTGTTAGCACAAATTCTATAGAATTTATACCATGTTTGTATGTTTGCAGAGAATGCAGAGATCTGGCTCTGGCTTGGGCAGATAGGCGCGTTTTGAGAGCTTGGCGCGTGACAGCGGTGTGGCTAATGTAACGAAATAAGGTACACATTCGGACGGCACGCCACAAAACGCGCCCTATGTGACCAAGCCAAAAGACGCAAAAAGTTTTAAGGGTTTTATTGTGGCAAAAAGACGCAAAAAGTTTTAAGGGTTTTATGTTTGTTATACAACTTAATAATATCCCGTCTCAACAATTATACAACGATGAATCTGAGAAATATTCGTCAATGAACTTTGCCTCAGAGAGTGGCACAGTTGGAGGCGACATCGCGACAGTTGCATTGCCAAAAATACGCCGGCCATCTGTCGCCGGGATGCGCGCCGGTCGACCTATATTTACTGCCGCGAGATTTGTTTACAAAAGATTTTGCGATACGCGACGTAACGTTGGCTAGAGGCTGTCGAATGTCGGATTGTATTTATTTTCATTTTATTTGCAGGAAGGTGCTTCTTCTGTTTTCCTGCCCATGAAACCGATGGTCCTGGGTTCGATTCATTGGGGCATTTATTTGTGTGATGAGCACAGACTTATGTTCCTGAGTCATGGGTGTTTTCTATGTATTTAAGTATGTATATGTATTTATCTATTATATATATCGTCGTCTAGTACATACAACACAAGCCTTACTGAGCTTACC
Organism: Grapholita molesta; assembly: GCA_022674325.2. Classification (NCBI taxonomy): domain Eukaryota; kingdom Metazoa; phylum Arthropoda; class Insecta; order Lepidoptera; family Tortricidae; genus Grapholita; species Grapholita molesta. The sequence goes on from CP053127.2 coordinate 4,759,908, forward strand.
GTAGAGCTAGATCGATTTGTGTAAGATTGTCCCAAAATATTTATTTATTTGTTTTGCTAGTATCAGTGGCATTAAATTTCGATGTGACTTACGTAGCTAAATTGGGAGATACGGGGATTTTCTGGGCCAAGAAGTCTCCGTGTTTTTTTTTTTAAATTGTATATCTAATCAAAGTAATGGCCGATTTTATATATTGTGTAGAATTATACACATGTAAGTGACCTCGCATTTCTTGCATTGACCCGATTCTAAACGCACTGTCCCGGTCTGTGTAGTCTATACCACGTCTGAATTTGCATTAATAAGGAATTCTTTATTGCCTTACCCGATAGCGAAATATCGTAAAATAGATTTGCTATTGAGGTGAAGGTATTGTGGTTGATCGGAATGTTTGATAGGAAATGTATACGGGGCGTCCCACGTCCATGCCACATGGAGGGAAAGTGCCTTCAATGTTGGAGATGGAACATTTTACTGAAAGCAGACATTATTTCAATTTCAAAAACAATTTAAACTGCATTCACGGATTTTAAAATAATTACACGGTTGAACCGGGAATCGAACCTGCTACACAAGAAAAAAAAAATACCCTGTAGTTTTATCATACTGATCGAAAGGCTTCATCATAAGGACTATTTTTTGCTAAATGACATAGTGTCAACAGACTGTACAGTCAGCAGCAAAAGTTGCTAAGCGTTTGAAGTGTTCAAAATGACCTACACGCGCTCTTATTCTCTTGACAATAGAGACGTGTTGACCTCGTTTTGAACACCTGAAATGCTTAGCTACTTCTGCTGCTGACTGTACTTTCCCTCCATGTGGCCTGGCCGTGGGACGCCCTGTATAGAACTGCGGCATCGGCATTGGTGATCTAGTGAGGGAATTATGGCTCCTCTACATGATGTTTCACCGCTGGGTTTCTTTTTATATTCGCGTAGGCCTACTAGATATATATATATATATTTTGTGATATAGGAGGGAAACGAGCAGACGGATTGCCTGATGGTAAGCAACTACCGCCGCCCATATTATAATTAGGTTGAAGAGAGAGGGTGAGAGAGAGGTCTACTAGCTTCTTATTCTATGCTAAGGAGCAGATAAGACATTCAAAGCAATTATCGCCATTAAACTTTGATTACTTCGAGGAAAGCGTCCGGTACAATTAGCAACAGAAGTAGCCGTCTGTTTTTTTATTAATGCTAAACATCCTCTAGCTGCAGAGGCTTAAAAGGTCTTTTGAATTGTAAAGTTGTCAAATTAAGGTCGCATTTGACTTGGCAGGTTTTGAACTTTAGAAGACTAGAGGATATGATTTACTATAATAAAATGTGTTCATTTCCAGAAGCGTCATCGTCACAGTCTTGTAACAACCGCGTCACCAGTCAGTGGGTGCTAATTAGCATGAATCACGTCATCTATCGGCTATAGAATAGATCTTAGTGATTAGCATAGAACGCAAAAACCGTTAATCGTCATACGATATACAATGTAAGTAGCAGGAGCGGTTCCGCGAACGTCGAAGTTCGTATATTTCGGGAATATTTCTCTTTTACTCCAATTAAGGTGTCATAAGAGTGACAGAGATCATCGTCCGAAATGTACGAATATCGTTGTTCCCGGTAGCGCCGCAGGTATGTTCAGGTGAAACTTGCAACTCAATTTTGAAGCAGATATCTTCCAGAAGCTGAAATTTTGCACACCTATGTTTATGTAAGTTAGGTGACAAACGTGACAATGCAATATTATGGTATCTGTTGTGATGCCAGACGGAGCTAGAAGGTAACCCCATAGCAACTCCTAAAATACACAAGATAAACCCGTGGTGCTTAGGCTCGTTAGAATCCTCTCCATGAGTAGTTAATGTTAATAATTGTGCAAGAAAACTACGGTTGGTAGCAAGCTGGTCATTATTGGCAGTTTTTTTTCTTTCTTACTTGGATTTGTTATATTGCAAGAAAATAAGCGTGTGAAATGCCATTAAAAAAAACATGTACTTTACACATTAAATAACAATACCATAGACGAGCGTTTTTACTTAACCGTGCTAACAAGCATTGTCACAAAACTGACAAAGTCAACACCAACTTTTTTTTTATTAACAGATGGACGTGACTTACGGCGGGTTGCACCACGCGCATTAACGCACTGACCAAGACGTTAAATATGGTGCCGCAGCTGTCACATTGACTTTATACAAGAATATTTTAGCAATGACGTTAGCGTTATCATAGCCAATCTGGCTTTAAAGTTGACTTTCGTTAGATTAAGATTTATTAAACTTGATATTTGAATAAGTTATTCGAGTACCATGTTCAATAGCTTAGCAGGTACCATAGATTTTGTTTTTTAATTTTAATGTCGCAAGCAGGCTAACGGAATACGGAGTTGCAGCCAACTGCTCTATTTTTTTCTTTGTCAGTCTAATCTTAGTAAGCAAATTTTTAAAGTTAGAGCAGCGGACAATATTATGTTTCATACTAACTCCCTAAATTATTTCTTGGCCTAGATCAGCGGCGCTACCGCGAAACACGATATTCGTAAAGGCCATGCCAGGATAAGCTAAGAGAATCTGCCCCCAGCGAGTTTTGGTTTGTAATTTTTTTTTGATGATGTAGCTTTGTATTAGTAGCAAGTATGCAAAATATCAGCCCCCGAAATGTTACAGATTTTGGTAAAAAAAACAAAAAACAAAATATGATCATTCTTCAATATCTTTTTTTCTACCGAGCCGATTTTGACGTGCTTCTAACATATTGAGCATACAGTAAAGGTGATTATGCGACATTAATTATAGGACACATTGCCTTACAAAAAAATAAAAATTACAAAAACAAAAATACTTTTTTTTCTTTTTTGTACTTTTACGTCAGCGACACCTCCAAGTTTTTCACTAAAGCTAGCCTCTTTAATAAGCTTCGAATTGACTGTTTTAACTTAATTTTACTAGGGTATAACAAGTGTTTTTTAATTGAATTCATCACTGCGTACATTTTCTTTACCCGCTCATTATTAACCTCCTAAGTCCCAAATAGCTTTAAAAAGGACAAAATGGCGTTCAAGGTTGAGTCCTGAGTTTTGAAAAAAAAAAGATGTCACTATGACCGAAATAACTTTTAAAAGGTCTAAAGCAATATAGTCATTGAGTCCTGAACTTTTAGCGGCAATTTAATCTAATTTATACGCAACTATACCATTTTATCTAGAACAAACATTAGTCAGTAATAAATAAACTTTATTTTGTACTAAGTCAGTTAATCCATACTTTAGTTCTTTTTAAAAGACTCTCGTTCTTAGTGTGTAGCAGGAAACATAATAATAGTAGGTAAATAAACAAGGACGTTGGTTACAACCTTTAGTTTTATTCAATTTAATTACAACTAAAACAAGAAATCAAAAAGTAAAAGTTATCAAAAATATTTACCAAGATGTATTCTGTACGTGTACTCGTAACAATAACAATCTTAATAATTTTTTTATTCTAACATTATGCAACCGTGTGATGCCGGCTGACTAGAATAGCACCAACCCATCTCCTCCCCCGGGTGTCGTAAGAGGCGACAAAGGGAAAAATCCTACGGACGGGCAGCAGTCGAAACCCACTCTATAGCTACTGCGGTCGCCAACCCGCCAACCCAATACAGCTACTGCCTGCCAAGCGTGGCGACTATGGCAACTACCCCCAATATGATACAAGTCATATTTGTGGGAGGCTTATGTCCAGCAGTGGATTGCATATGGCTGAAATGTATTATGCAACTTTGGTTGCAAATGAGCTCACATCCCGCCCGACGGTAAGTGGTAACTGTAGCCTATGGACGCCTGAAAAGCCAATAATGGACACTTTTCACAATTGTCGCAGTGTCCACAACACGTGTCGTTACTTTATATATAATTATTTTAACACAGTTGTAATATTTACAAATTAACTTAATAAGAATATTATTAAATTCAAGCAAAAGATAACTAATAACGCAACACTATACTTCTGTACTTTAGGCACTAAGACCGAACATCCTTTAAAAAGGACAAACTATGTTACCTTTAAAAATCTCCGTTCACGCCGCATGATTATCAAAAATACCGCACTGTAGGTATACTTTATGAATTTATAAGTGCAAACACAGTTTTGATGAAAGTAAATGTCAATATTTGGCTAAAATATGAATGGATTTACTTAACGTTGTTTCCGACCTGCTGCCATTATGACCTGTTGCTGGCCACTGCAAATAAATATGGCATCTTGCTATGGTTCCATTCTATGCAAGGAAAGGGATGACCATATAAACCTTAAGATAATGACTTAATGGTCTTAAATATCGCGGTAAATTTCGAAAAATGATATTGTACCTTTGAAAGGCATCTCGTGCTAATGACAACTCTTGCTTTCGAATCGTCAGGACTTAACAGTGGTTGCCATTTAAGCCTTTTAAACGCTATCTCGGTCCTTATAACAACTATTTTTTAAAAAGGTCAGGACTTAGGAGGTTAAAATTAATCGATTAAAAACTCTTTAGAGAAACTTGTATGTTCAAAGGAATCAATACTTTTTAATTATTTTTTTTCAAGTGGCCAGTGCTCATTATAAACATACAAGTTTCTCTAAAGAGTTTTTAATCGATTAATTTTAATAATGAGCGGGTAAAGAAAATGTACGGTGATGAATTCAATTAAAAAAAACACCCCGTTATACCCCTGGTAAAATTATGTTAATACATTCATTTCGTAGCTTATTAAAGAGGCTAGCTTTAGTGAAAAACTTGGAGGTGTCGCTGACGTAAAAGTACAAAAAAGAAAAAAAAGTATTTTTGTTTTTGTAATTTTTTTTTTTTGTAAGGCAATGTGTCCTATAATTAATGTCGCATAATCACCTTTACTGTATGCTCAATATGTTAGAAGCACGTCAAAATCGCTCTCGGTAAAAAAAGATATTGAAGAAAGATCATATTTTGTTTTTTTTTTTTTACTAAAATCTGTAACATTTCGGGGGCTGATATTTTGCATACTTGCTACTAATACAAAGCTACATCATCAAAAAAAATTACAAACCAAAACTCGCTGGGGGCAGATTCTCTTAGCTTATCCTGGCATGGCCTTTCGGACGATTGTCTCTCTCACTCTCATGACGCCTTAATTGGAGTAAAAGAGATAGATGCCTGAAATATACGAACTTCGATGTTCGCGGTACCGGGCCAGAAAGTAATGTTCCTTACAATGGCCATAAATTAGCAACTTTAAGTTTTCGACGTCAACGCATACATTTCGAAATATGTTCGAGAAAATTTATGTATTAATTCCTCTAATATTATAGAAATAATCGTATCAAAGCTAGAATTCCTGATTTAATCGTGCCAAATAAGTAATAAAGCAGGTTCTCGTAAATAATAAAAGTCATATAAACATTCCACGTTCAACGGCAGATATGTCTTTTATTATTAGCATTGCAGACATAAACGCAAAGTGCGATGCACCGCGACGCAGGAATGTCGCGCCGTGGGCGCAGGGCTCGTTCACAAACATCCACAACTCGCCATAAACGTTACAAAACCAGCATAAGCTTAGCATTGTCATACATACAAATGATCTGGTCAGAGCTCAAATAAAACTGGAAACCTCTGAGATAAGCAAATACTTTGTGAATGCATAGAGAGACTTGCCTCGCGAGACAGAAGAAACGTATTATACACATATGGACTTCAAGCAAACATGTGACTTTTTTCGTTTGCGCCAAGTGTGGGAAGCGAATGAATTCAGGGGAATGTATTCCGTGTAGATACATATCGATATTGGCTATGGTTAAACTGAATTGGCTAGTTTATTGCCAAGTTCATGTTGTGCTTACTTAGATAACTTGAGTTGGTTTTACAAATATAATCACTTTAGTATTTGATACGAATATCCAGCTGCTATGTCAAACAAACAAGACGATCACTAAATATGTAAGGACTTACCCGATTTTATTTAAACATATTATCAAACCTATCTTTGTGTTATTAAAAAAAAGACTAGACTGGTACTGAAATGAACAGTCGCCATCAGATATATCGGAGCTGTGGAGGTGGTCACAAATATTTGAGCATGCACTTTATCGCTTTGACAATAAAGGCGTTGTTGGGATATTTGTGACCACTTCCACAGCTCCGATATATCTGATGGCGAGTGAACGATTATAAACGACATGTGACAGATGTTTACGAGTATTTGAATAATTAACTTTATGATCACATTTAAGTACAGCCAATGCAATATATGTGACATTATCTATGATAAGGGACCTTATTGTCGATGGCACTTATGTCGTTGTTCAACATGACACAATACAAATGTAAAGCGAATCGACGTAAGTGCCATCGACAATAAGGTACCTTTTCCTAGATAATGCCATATATGTTGGTATATCCTCCTAAGGCCCATGGGCCTTCATGTAGTATTTATTTTCAATAAATTTGAATTTGAACACAGTTGAATTTTATTTGTTTGTTGTTTCAACTTTATTTCCTATACTATGAACGAATTTGAGTAATGTCTTACTTGTATGGTGGCCCTTAGGAGGATAGGTATACAAGCTTTCATTAATGCATATGCAGATATTAACGCTTGTGTAAATGTACCATAAAGTTCATGTATATATATTTTGGCACTTTGTTCGTATCGATATTTTGACCTTGGTTGTGCAAGAGTACAGTCAAGTGCAAAAATACGTACCGAAAGAATCCTTTCATAAATACGTCCTACAACCTTATGTACCATAGAGTTGCTCGGTACATATTTTTGAAACTTTAGCAGTGAACGATTTTTTTACACTTGACTGTACATTTAGAAATTACAACGAACAAGGTATCAGTTCTATTCTAAAATCGGCTTCCAACCATTTTCAGAAAACAGAATTCAGTTAAGCGACACAAGTTAAATGCTTCTATTCTGAGGGTTACCGAAGGTTAGGTAATAATATTATAGTGTGTAGACTTTACTCTGTTTACCGAAGTTGTGAACTTCACCAGTGTTAACCAGTTTAAAATAGTACATTGTGCAACGAGGATGGTAAGTAAGGTATAGTAAACGCGAGTCTATTAGAAGCCCGACGACGAAGTCGGGTAAACTCAAGTTTGGTATACACTTACCACCCGTGGTACATACAATGTTTTTCATCACATTTGCGAGGAAATAAAATAAATTCGTTGAAAACACTTTGAAAACTACAATCAGACCGCATCCACTATAAAAGCTTGTCAACAATGTCAACTTTTTTCAATGTCTTCCACAGATAATGTTAACAACTGCGTTTTATTTTCGAAGTTGACAGATCATCCTGCCAAATAGTATCAATTATCAAAATCAAATAGAAAACAATTATTTTTAATAAATAATAAAAGTCAAATTTAATATAAAGATATGTTTTATACATATTAAAAGTTGGTTGTAGCACACTTTTGAAGATATGAAATTACACCTTGGCTGTTTGGAAACATCCTCAGTCCAAGTGAAGTATAGGTTCTGTATATTTTTAAAACTAAACTTAACAGCCCGTGTGAGCTAAATCGGCTATAACTGCTCTGTACTCTCGCAAGTAAAAACGCCGTTAACGAGCAAGTGTGATGAAAATAAATTAGACAATCTAATTATGTAAATCAAGGAAACAATAAAAACAAACCTATCATAAGCATTGAAATAGTGCTTAGCGATTTATGATTTGGAGTTAGACATATCAATTTGAGCGGTCTGTCTAAAACATTTAAATAATTCATTACTTAATAATAATTCATGTAAGAGTTTAACTGTAAAATGCAAAATATCTGTTTGTCTATAGTGTCTATACCTCTATTAACCATGAGACCCATAAATTAAGTCACAAGATATGCAACGGGGTCAAAAATTGAAACACTTGGATTTATGGATTTTTATTTTTCATTACCGATAATTCGACTGTACACTGTCTAACGGCAAGACTACCAGTATTTTTGCAACGACCACGCTAAATACCTCTTTCGCGTTTACTAGGTCGCTAAACCTGTATCTAATGATAATGACATATGGTTCAACAATAACCAGTCTTCAGAAAACCATTCACTCCCAATAGCTGAACGACTTCACAGGTCAATCTTATCTAGTTGGCTGTAGACACATCCAAGCTACAATGAGCTTAAGTGCTGTTCATTTTAATAGATAGTAAGGGTCGTAATAGATTGGAGTAGACCAACCTTGACGAGCTCCTCAATAAGTAAGCCGTCACAACACGAATGATTTAATATGGCGTCAAAATAAACTTAGCGTATAAGAGCAGATCTGCGAGGCATTTAATATAATTAATGTTATATTAGCGTACTGAGAATATAGACATGTTTCGGTAAATGTTGGTTTTGTTTATGCTAAACTAGCTGACCCGGCGAACTTCGTACCGCCTAAAAAGCGACAAAAGTAGTGATAGCTTTAAAAAATCACGGTATTTTTGTGATTTTTTTAGTACTTAATGTCTCAATCAGGGCTGTGACGATTCCAACCAATCCAAAATCATTTTAATCGGTTCAGCCGTTCTCGAGTTATAAGCGGTTGAACAAACCCCACTTTCTTTTATATATATATATATATATATATAGAAGATATATATAGATAGATAGATATACGGTATGTAAAGTATTGTTTGCGTACTGTTAATGCGTCCTTAATTTATTAGGAACTCAAAAGGAGACCAACATTTCTTAAGTATATATAAATTATAAGTAACTAAATGTCCTATTTACATATGATTTTAATGTCGACATTCTGTACTGTTCTATTCTGTACATAATGACAAAGTTAACGATCTTATCTGACAAAAGAAGAATTTAGGATGAATGTTCGACTTATTGTGCAAACTTAATTTTGCGACTGTTGTACTGCCAAAAAACATTAATGGGTGCAATTTAAAATGGTTGAGAGTTAATTGCTATTGGAAGTGAATATTATTATTGTAAATGGTAAAAAAAAAGTATCGTGACACATCAATATTTTGCTATATAAATACATCTGTGTATATTTGGTTACGTTGGCTGTCTACTAATTGACGCCGAATGTACACATCGACGGTGAGCTACTTTCTTTATACTATCTGTATACAGTGTGTAAATCTTATGCGGAGGGTAGAATAGGACATAAGAAATATATTTAGATAACTTTTGCTTAGAAGTACAATTAAGATTATATCCATATAAAAAAATTCGACCCGCAATGTAATACAAACACTCGAGTTAAATACTCGTTGACAGCTAGTTTCAAACGCTCATATCGCGTAATGTTCGCAGTACATTAAAATTTTACAAATATTAATTACATATGTATAATAGGTATAATTAAAAAAACCTTTTGGTTAATGATTATACTGGTAAATCCTATGTCTGGTTTAATTCTTCGCCCGTATTAGACTTACACACAGTATTAGATGCCTTCAAAATAGGCTATTACAGTTTTTTTGTTTAGTATTCTTTCTATTACAGTTAAATAAAGTATATAAATAATAATATATAAAATTATAATTAGGTTTTCGTAGTTAGGACTTCTTCGTACTTCACCGTCGACATACAGCTAATATGCCACGTCCTTTTTTAAGTCGGTTGAATAGTTTCCCAGTGTCAACACTGACCCGGCGTATGCATTAGTAATGCAAGAGCGACGTTATTTTCCTAACTGGTTGTTTGTCGGTGTCATTGCGCAACGGTGCAACTGAGTGGAGTGCGTGCATTAGCTTAGCTCTTGTAAACACATGCCAACAGGAGCGGTACCGCGAACATCGAAGTTCGTATATTTCGAGCATCTTTCTCTTTTACTCCAAGTAAGGCGTCATGAGAATGACAGAGATAATCGTCCGAAATGTACGAATATCGTCCTTGGCGGTAGCGCCTCAGATATGTTGATGTGTGTGTCGGTGTAACGGATAAGGGATATTACCGTCGTTTTGCGAGAAATTAATTTCTCCTTTAATACATATTGCATTGATTTATAAGATTGATAAGATAAACATATGTATGGGAATTGTATCATAACGTTCATAACCTTTTGTGCATCACACAGGCAGCATTGGTATCTTAAGTCATAAACAACGAAAATACTTTTTTTTTTAATACATATATTTTCAAACGTCCACCCACTCCTGGACATATACGTTCCCAACGGACCGTCACAGGGAGCGCTCGGCGAAAGCAACTTAATGACTCTATATATATCTAATCTAATAGAACGTATCTATGATGATATAAAACTTGGATAGGCAATACCCATACAATATATCGCTCGTGCATTGCTGGCTAAGGTACTAGTTCAGTCGACTACAAATATATGTATACAAATTATCACCTTACTCCTTTGTAATAAGATCCAAAAGTGTATACGTCTTGTACCATCTAGTGTTTCAGAGCCGCAATAGATCTCAGTTCCATTTTACTAGCAAACGCCAAAGCAACTACGCACGATACTCGACAGGTGGCGCTTTGTACACTTAGTACCAAAAATATAAGTTAAGCCGGCAGTTTTGAGGAACGCAATTTCTTATAGGAATTTTCCATCCGTCCTTATATCATCCATGATACGTATTAGGGATTGCTATGAGTATTAGGCGACGATATACATAATACATAGATAAGTAAGTACATACATAGATAACTCGGGAACAAATATTCGTGATAAAAATATGCTACACACATTATATAACTTATATATGCCCGCATTATTGTTGCCAAAAGTATAAGATCTCTTTCATTCTTTACGATGGTTGAAACGTCTGGGTTTTGCAAAATATTAGTACCTACCTAAATTAGGGCATAAATAACTTTTTTTATTAGTTTCGTTACGAAAATTTGTCATAAAATGTATTAGAAACCCATAATATTGTAGACATTCGCTTCTCCAATTTTAGAGAATACAAATCGTCGCTACTTTGAAAAACTTCTCAACTCATTGTGGCAATCAAAAGAAAAATGACGTAACTATGTATGGGATGAGCACAGACTTACTGCGTTTTAACTTGGAGTATCTGTGTCAGATACGAGATTTTTTCAGCCGTAATGGTAAACAGATATTCCTAAATAATAGTGAGAGTCATACAATAAAAATCACGTTAAGTGCGTTCCCATCCGCAACACCGGCCGCCATGTTATCACTTATCAGTTACATAATACGGACAGTCGTACTAGTAGCGATGTAAACAAGAGTCGGGTGTTGAACAATGCTCTAATGACACGAATGTACATTCAAGTGTATAAATATATATACTTTTCACCTCACTAGCTCGGAAAGAACTGTTTTACTCTTTAAAAATAGATAGCAAAGTTGCATTGCATTATCCACAATAGTGCAAAGTAATTTCATACAAATTATCACAACTAATCAAGTGTGTTTTTAACTTTAGGATATCAATGATTTCGATTACATTTTTAAAGTTTTAGAGTCAGTTTTCCTCGCGGTAGTGAGGTGAAAAACTACGTGTTTCACTCGGTAGCAAAGTGAAGAAATAACAGAACATAATATGAAGATGTATTACGGTTAAAACTCATATTAATATGGCCAAGGAGCCCAAACATCGAAGCGCTAAAATTTCGTGCATTTTTCTCGTTTACTCCAATTAAATAAGGCGTAATTAGAGTGATGAGACAATCGTCTATAAAACTGCCGAATGAATGCATAAAATTGCTTTATAAATGCAAGCTTTGCTTATTACAAATAATCCGTAATTCGCATCTAAGCTCAATAGTCTTTCTACTTTTTTTTCTGCCAGATATTGCCACACAAGATATTACACGATATAGCTACAATTCAACTGCGCACGCAACGGATACAGAACTTGCATACCTATATGGACGTGTATGTCATACAAGGGCATTCAGGACTTGCCCTAGATTCGACTAGAATAGACCTAGTACACACTACTACAACCGTCGTGTAAATGTATTGTAAATGCAAACATTGTTAAGGACTGTTGAATGAACGTTTCAGTAACGTAAACTATCCATTACTTGTCGTTAAAATCTATTTGGTATATATTTTTGTAAGGCACTACCTTCTGAAATAACCAAATATAAAGATCGAAAGCTATTAATAATTCGCGTTCCGATAGTAGAGTAATTTACCCTAGCATTCATTACCATTTATCATATAGATATTGACGACAGTTCTGGCTTAGTGGGTAAATGACCCTGCCTATGAAGCCGACGATCTTAGATTCAAATCCCAGTAAGGGCATTTATTAGTGTAATGACCACAAATAATTGTTTCTGTCATGGGTGTTCTATAGATATCGTATTATTTTTATAGATGGTTGGCTGAGTACCCCCAACACAAACCTTCATGAAGTTACCGTGGGGCTGAGGCGATTTTTTAGGACATCAGAGGCGCTACCGCCAAAACCGATATTCGTAAATTTCGGGCATCTTTCTCTGCCTCAGACGTCCTGTAATATTTGTTTATTAATATGCATATACTACGTAGGTATTGCAGTGAAACACTTATATTTGCAGTAAAACACGTATAATTTAAAAAATATAACCAAAGTTTGACCCTAAAAAATTCCACGCTGTATAAACTTAAAAATACTAATAACACAAAAATCGAATATTTTAGACCTGAACAAATTGTGTCAAACTTTGTGGCGCCAAATGACAGAATATTTTTTAACCAGTCCATGGTGGATGCCTATCTTCCGCTTTGAAAGGGTAAAAAAGGTAAAGCGTGAAAATTTTGCTGCAAGGAGAAAGAAAATGATTTGTGCGGGTGGTGCGAATGAAGGTTGCCTAAATTTTATCAATGGCGGAGGGTCTATATAACCCGATTCTTATAACTTGACACGTTTTACATACTTGCCCGGTATTCCTTGGACTACAGTAACGTTTTGCCTAAGAAAAATCTTGACCCGCCGCCACTGAGAGGTACAAATTAATTATGTAATTGGCTATATATATGTAATTTGCTGTGTATATTTCAATCATGGTTCTGAAAACATAACAAACACTCATTAAGAATCAAACACGGTTAATATTACATGTTACTAGCAATAATTCAATTCGAGCGCGCAGGCAATTAACCCAATTAAATATACAGTCGCTTTAAAGGAAACGTTATTAACTGCTAATAAAATTATTTGGGTAGCTACCTAGTACCTAGGGTTGCCATACGTCCCGATACGCGAGGACAAGTCCCGGTTAAAAACATGCTACGATAAGCAAATTGTCCTGGTCTAATTTACAAATCGTAGTTATTTACTAGGGGCCTCAACTTGATAAATAATAATATACCTACAATAAACTTAACTATTTAGGCTAACCGTACGTGGATACAACGACGTAGGCGCTGACACATGTCAGAGCGAGAGCACACTGGCTTAACCTAGTAGCTATAGTTATTAGGGTTTTTTAGGAAAGCAGGCAGACAATGATATCTCGGAGATGATATGTAAGCGGTGATAGACTCAAGGCTAATGTGATTTAAAAAACAAGGTTATCAAGATTATAGACGAACATTAGCTACCTAGGTATTTAAGGTGACATAAGGAACGGTGGACATGTGTATGTAGTACGTAGTGAAAAGTGAACATCAGCTTAATTAGCTCAATGCACACTGTTGTTGCTGGAAGTGGGTGATTAAACGTGAATCATTAATTATTTATCACCGAAAATCATAATATTTTTCTAATGGTAAGTAGAAAAAAAATATTCGCTTACAATTTGGTCACTCTACTCAATATGTCGTCTTGTTACTTCCCATACTGCGTATGTAAAAACGCATAGGGTGACCATGAGAGAAGTGGCCGATATTTTAGAATTTAGATTTTCTCGGTAAGCTTTCAGGTAGATGTTTAATTACGCCACGTAAATTTCTACTTACATATAATTGCCAGTGACAAAAAAAAGACGTTGAAAAATGTTACTTTCATAACTTTATAAAAAAAAAAATACTTAAATCTTCGTCGTTTTATGTGAATAATATTATTAACCATTAACTGTTTGTCGTCTGTATCATAATATCATGTACTTTCGAATAGCAAAACAATAAAGTAGGTAGGTATTTCTAGTAACAATATACAGGAATTAGATACTATTATTATACTGTTTAGGTAGTTACACAAAGATGTCATTGTTATTGTAGTTTGAACATGATAATTATCGCGTAAATACCTATCACACAAGCGGTTAAGCTGTCGAAGTAGGTAATATTATGGATAATAAACACAAGAAAATACGATAACAACATGCAAAAACTTAAAGATTTGATTATTCTTATCATCTCTCAAGGTGATTGAATACGCGCGCAGACCATCATTAACAACAAATAAGGACAGACGTAGAGTGCAGACAGAGACAGCAGGCTAGCTGTTTTGTTTACTTTTATTGTTTACACGCTCTTGTCGTATTCCAATCGCTTACCGCTACAACGCTGAAAAACATTTTTTCTCAGTCGCAAGCAGGCAAAGTTTATGAGTAAGCTGGCTTAGGTGTTTGCACCTAAGGCAGTAACATACTCGTATAGACATTTTTTTAAACAACTTTTTTAAGCGTTCGTATATGACATCCGATCGTTCACGCATATTTGTGACGGGTCTTCCATTAATGGTTACGTACAAATAAGCACTTGTCTCATGAAATTGGACACACGTATGCGCTGTATCAACATCTAAATTTAGCTACAAGACTGCACTCTATTCCGTCGTGGTACGGCGAAGAATGCATACATAATTTTGCGAGCGAACATTCATTATGAATTTTTGATCAATTGTAAACCTTATGCCGTCGGCGTAAGGTCAACCGGTTATCAGTCACCTATTCGTGATCGGCACGCGTGACGATTTGAGGTCGCCAACGTGGAATGACCCAGACAATCTAGAAGTTGCATTTGCCGACCACGTGGTAGTTTGTTTTGGAAGACATAAAAATATTTGCATTGATTATTGCCAATGTATAACTAGTTTATCAGTCCTAAATTATATGTAATAGTACATTAGTACAGATGCCGGGAAGTAAGGTGTTGCCGGCCGAATAGAATATACCGATGGCCCAATAGTTCTTTTCACGCCAATGTATGTAGTACTTGTCTCAAACATGCAATGAAATTAATAAATAAAAAATCTTAAAATCAAGTTCTTTTATCGCTGAATGCCATGACGTGATGCTGTGTCAGAAATAATGTGAAATGGAAATTAAAAATGAGCCACTTCCCGGTCTAGGCCTGCGCCTTTGTATGAAGTGTCATTAGTTTCATTACAGACCCGACGTATAAGCGCGCCCGAGACGTGATAGACTGGGAAGGCCTAAAATAAGACAAGACTTACAAGAAGTACCTACTATTTAGAATTAAATTAAAATATAAGTATATCAGTTTCCTTGAGTTTTATTCTTTAGCTTGTCTATCTCTAAGTTTTTCCATTTAGTCCTGTCTTGTGCGATTCTAGTCTAAAGTGGGCCAGCCGATTTATTGATATTGTCTTCTTACTATATTAATAGTAAATAACAGCTGCAGGTTGTCCATACAAGCCAACTTATCCGACTTTTCCCCAGCTCAATAGCCCAAGGAAAACTCCTTGGAGTGGAGAAAAGGAAAAGCCATATTGGCAAACAGAAACCTATCAATCAATATTAATTGAGAGATGGGGGGTTATCATCATAGTAAACAGTAAACATGACTAGGTCCGAGCAGGTCAGATGCCACACATGCAGTATAAAGTGTAGCTACTAGCACATAAGATAAGTACTCGAGTTGTGACCTATAGTAAAATAGCTGGTGAGAAATATGTAACATCATCATCTATGCCAATGTAAGATTTTAGTATGTGTGGAATTGTGGATTCTTGAAGAATTCAAACCAATAAAGGCCTATAATAAGGCATAAATTTTTATATCCATGAAATCATATCATATCATTGACCAAACACCTAAGTGCAAAAATGGATATTAAGGCATTCATTGACAGTAAGTCTATAATATAATAGCCACCAGATGCTAGTACTAATTGAAAATCTAATGAAACTTTTATGTTTTTATGCAACTCATGTTGAGTTGAGTGATATATAAAAAGCAAGTGAAATGTGCAATAATTGTACCTACTAAACCTTATTTATTTTGCTGAGAAGCTATGAAGAAACAATGATGTTGCAAATAATACTTACCTAATAAGACATAGCGGGCAATAGGATTTATTTGAGGATGATGTGTCATTTAAAGACACACTACACTTTACTGCCATGTAATAAGATGCAAAAGTGTTTACATATCTTTGATGTCCACTGACACATTTTAAAAATGAAAAACATTTTATCTTGAGTCCAAGGTATCTACATATTTTTTTTAAATTTGTATTAAGATGGTTTGTGATGTTTGTAGAAGAAAACAATAGATAAGCAGTGCAGTAGTATGCCATAAAATAGTTGAATGAACTATGATAAGATAGGACTGTTGTGAATTTGTCTCTGCTTTAATTAAGTGCTAATCAGTTAGAGTGAATAATAAAACAAAGATATAAACAACTGTTTGTAAGTGTTTCATACACAATTACTATTTGAGCATGTTGTTGGAACTCTAACAAAATTCATCATTAAAATTTACTTTTTTGTAGCAGGGTAAACTTTATTGACAGATTGAAGTTCATCCTTTTCCTTAAGTTACATCGTGTTTTAAAAAAAATTTGGTTCTAACTTCGTCAATTGTTTACAAATTAGGTAATGTGGAAAGCAGAGAATGTGGTATAACAGATATACAACATAATGCTGT
Source organism: Grapholita molesta (assembly GCA_022674325.2). NCBI lineage: Eukaryota > Metazoa > Arthropoda > Insecta > Lepidoptera > Tortricidae > Grapholita > Grapholita molesta. Next base: position 4,776,626 of record CP053127.2, read on the forward strand.
AAAAAAATAAAAAAATATACTCTGCCTAAAGGAAGAAATAAGACATATTTTTAATTACATATATTTTTTCACGTAAAGTAGATAAAAAAACCCATATAGCTCAGAAACAAGCCATTTTGATGGATGCTTAAATAACTCCTGAGTTATCCAGAGGCTACCAGTAGCCTAGAGGTAAATATATGCACCACATCATGGGGATGATCAAGCCTCAACAAGTATGGTTAACTGCATTGTTAACTGCCGGCTGCTGAGGTGTGCTTTGTGAAGATGATATTACTATTTTTCTAGACATTTAGATTTGTCGCAGTTTATAACCAACACATCATGTAGCCTACAACACAAGCCTTACTGAGCTTACCATATGACGTTGATTTGTGTAGATTGTCCCGAAATATTTATTTATTTATGTTGCAACAGTGGTCTTTACTGTTACTCGTAGTTAACAAATCAAACATATACATAATGGACTAAATATTTTTTTTTTCATGTGCTATCCCTATAACAACAAAAAAGTACAAATCATTTTAAGAAAAATGTCTGTGTAATATGGACAGGATGTCAAATTGTCAAAATGGATGGAGTAAAACAATCACCCTTGTTGAGTTACACTGAACTACATACATCCTTACAACATGTTATAAATGTGTAATGTTTTAAAAGTAAGCAGTTTGTTTCATCATATTTGCTTATGTCTACAAAATAGTTTGAAGTGCAGAACCACATAATGCTTTTAATAATTCAAGCCTAGAGTTCATGTAGTATGCCAATTAGTTAGGAGATGGCCCTTTAATTTGGTCTTAGCATAAAAATAAATTGGTTTTACCATGTAAATAAATTGCCTTGCATTAATTCTTTAATGTCAACAACAAAAGTGAGCAAAAGTATGCAGAGATTATAGATTAGCGCATCTCATCAGATAGGTGCACTGGTAATAATAATTTGGCACACATTGCATGGCTATTTAAAGAACTGTATGTCAACATCCACATTATCAGAATATAGTAACATTGTGTATTATGTTAAAATAAATATATTTTCTAATGTGACAATCACTTATATGTTCTTATTCAGTAAATAAGAATCAGAAACTCACAACATATTGCATTGAAATGGCCATGAGTTACATCATCCTACCTACCAATAAATGAATGGAATAATCAAGAAATTGGACTTTGATTTGTACTATTATTAAAATGCAGAGAAACCTTAAACACCATTTATAGGATATAAATTATTGCCAATATTTTTTTTATTGTTACAACAGGTGGGTAGACATAAACAAATATGTTTGTTTACAAACATAAAGCCAATGAGTAATTGTAAATAAAGTGACGCGGGCGGCGCCGTTATCGCCGCGTGGTCGGCGCACTCACCTCTTGGGCAGCAGCATCGGCGCCGAGCCCTTCCGCTGGAACACGCCGTCCACGAGCACGCCGTTCTTGCTGTTGCACGTCAGGTAGAACTCCGGCTGGTCGTAGAACAACTCCAAGTGACGCCGCGATATGAAACTCGAGTGCCCCATGTTAACGTCCACTTCCCCCCGGCTCGAGTTGCGCCCTATCACCACGCGCTTCTGCCGGATTAAGTACTCAAAGTCTCTTCCGTCGAGCCGGGCGATGGCCACCGGAGCCGGCTCCTGGGCCCACTGCACTTTCGAAGGCGACGGGGGCGACTTGAGCGAGAGCAGCGCCCACGCGTCGCTCTCCGAGCTCCGCGAGAACTGAGTCTGGGCCATGTCAGGCGCGCGCGAGTATCACCAGCGCTTCGGTCCACACGCGGGGCGCGCACTGCCACTGCTGGCACAAGGGCACATCACAAGTTCACACGCGTGCCGGATCCGCTGCTTCGCGACCCGGATGTCCGGAACCTGCCGACTCCGAACCCGCTCTACGATTTGAGGTTACTGACGGGACGCACATGCGCAAAGTTTCGACTTGTGCGGTAAACAAGAATTATATAAACCACCACACCACCACGTGATACTGTATACATATACCTAGTCGGGAACTGCGGATCGATACTATTCTAGATGGCGATTCCGTGTATGATCGAAATATTGATTGAGGTGTTGTTGCACAACAAATTTTTCGCAATTGGACCGAAATTAGACACTAAAGTAAACACGAGGCGAGAACAAAAATAACCAAAAACGTCAGTTTGAGATACGCAGTTTATAAGACCGTTGCGCCATCTGCACGGAACACAACAAACAACAAAGCGTGGTTTCAGTACACGCAACATCCGTTAATAACTTATTCGTTGTACTCATTTTAGTTTAAATATTTTGTTTATACAAAAATAATCCTACAATATTTTTATAATATTTCTTGAATACTTCATGTTTTAAAGTAAAATAATAGATTACTTACTTTATAAAATTAAGCCGATTTTAATCACAGTAACGAATTCCCGTTTAAAGGAACGGAACTAGTGTTGTTCCGGAAGAATGAAAATCAATGTTCAACATCACTATGTTTGTTTAACGTTTGCTCTATTCTCTATGACTTTACAAAACAAAATAATTAAGCATATATTTTGTACGCACATAACGTAAGCAATATACAAAATGGTGAAATATTATGAACATAATGAATTTACCATAAGAAGTATTGGAGTGTTATGACACTTCGTTTAATATTGTTTTATTGCATTTGTATCAAATTATGTAAATTCTCTTCGAACGGAAATAACTTTTGTCTGTGGTACATTTTATCACATCGGTCCACCATCGGTCGGTATGGTCAGCAGTATCTTCTAAGTAGTCTGTGATGGTCAGCGGCTAGCTGTCATTTTTCTTGTGTTATTGGGAGTAAAATACTTGACTTGAAAATGAATTTTCCTTGACTGTAGGAAATTTTTGTGATTGAATCCTGTTAAAAACGATTAGAACTAGTGTCGGTCAAAGTGTTTAATTATATAAAAGTATCGACAAGTTTTATTGTTAAAGGTAAGTCTTTAAATTAATTTATTTAATGAGCGGCAAATTTGATACCTAACTGTTATTTTAGTATATTTATTTATTTAGTATACAAACAACAACTTGTTTTATTTAGCACCTCTTGTAAAGGTAGTTTTAAAAAATGTTGCTAGTATTTGTTTATCAACATAGTGGTATAAAAATCTACCTCCAAATATTTGTGCAAATTGTAAAAGCATTTAAGTACAGAATTCTCCAAAAAAATACTGCGATTATTATATTTATTATGTCTATCCGTAGCGAAGTGTTAGGACATGCTTTCAAATAAAAGTCTGCAAATCAATTACGTTTGTGCTAACATTTCTATCAGAATATTAAATTAAAACTTGGGACTTAGAAAAATTCTTTATTTTTCAAGTTATATACCAAACTATGCCAATAACGTACCAGCTTGTATTTTTATACAATAACATGTTTGATTACTGTAACAAGCATTTGATTTAGAATTGTTAACACTTTCACTGCCACCCGCTCCAAAAATGTATGGAAAAGAACGCACATGTGCGTCGGGGGCAGTGAATGTGTTAACCACTACCTATAAAATGTTAACCTGTTGAACATATTTACTTCATGTTTTGTATATCTGATTGATAATCAGTTTTCCCATCTCAAATTTATTTATATGTAGTTTCCAAAGCATACCAAATTTATTGATGCCAGTGCATGGTTGCACTGCCAATTTTATTTATCTTTTTTGGCCCACTCTCAATCATTTTTAGAGAACTCTGAATCTATTTTAAAGATTAGCTTTGGATCCCACTTTTGACTTAAAGGCAGTCAACATGTTAAATTGCAACAATCTGTTGTTCATGCTTGCACATAAACTGACTCGGAGCTCTACAAAGCTGAGTTTTATATTTAAAACATTCACAGTCCCCATACAAAATGTTTCGATTTCCTTGTACGTCCAAGCTCATCACCTAAGTCTTTTACTTTACTAGTGACCCATCAGCTATTGTGACCCATGTGCAAGGCATGGATGAGGGAAGATAGTTTGTTGTGAGTTGTGACCCATACATGTAGCACTGGGCTGTGAACATGTTAAATACTGCGTTAAAATTTTAAATTAACCTTCTAAATGCAATAAAATATCAGTCCTGGTCATTCATAAGTAATGATTGGCGACTTTTAGCATTTTATGTCCAACATTATGACATGTGAATATGTCTGTGTTGTCAAAAATAAAACCATACTTATATTGTTAAGAATTCCCTGAATCTAATTTCTTAATGTAAATTAGATTTGATTACAATTTGTACATTTGATATTTTCAATCAATTGCCTTTAATTATTTTGCCTTAAAAAATTTAAGAAAAAGAGAAATTAGAGAATTAACCTTTCTATAGAGACGTATGTGGGAGGTGCGTATATGTACATCAATATTAAATAAAACTGCATACATTTTTATGTATTCATTTTGCATGGAATTTCAATGAAATCATATCCTATTACATGGATATATATCTATTGTCCAAAAAAAATGCTACCAGTCACCAGTCACTATTCATAAGTCATAACTATGCAATATGCATAGATCAAAGGAGGAATGAATATTGAATCAAACAATAACATATACTTTTAGGGTATCAAAATAAATATATTTCAAAATTTTATGACTAGACATTATCACAGTTTATATTTTACACATCAATTACACAAGTGTGGTCAAAAAGTTAGGTAACAATTACAATCTGAAAATTGCCTACTTATGTAGCAGTTTTATGTAAAATGTGAATTATCATACAATTCCCATTAATACAGAGTCTATTTTCGGACTTTACATATTTGCGGTAGTCGCCTAGGAGCCGATCAAAAGGGAAACTTAAAAATAATAAATAATTCGTGGCTCAGACCTAGTTTTAAACAAACCTACCTAGACCTACATTTGTTATTTTCCGGTGAACAAAGACCAACTACTTATTGTTCAAATGTAAACTGATTTGAGTTCCCTCCTATTCATGTCTGCAGAATTAAATTTATCTTGTCTGCCACAACAATATTATGCTAAGATAGTCAACCTTGGCAAGAAGTATTTGAAACCTGATACTTGTTTTCAAAAAATATCATTTAATCTGAATGTCAAGTACAGTAGGCGTCAAATATTAAGTAGCAACGCCATAATATATCGGCACAGATCTCTATTTCCGTCATGTTACGATCTGTTCGATCACATTTACTGCTACTATGAAAAATATTAGTTATTTTACTAAATTTGCCTTTTACAGCCATCTGCTAGTGCGCAAAATCTGTTTTATTTAAAGGCGAAACTGTGTATGTATGTAATTGTGAAGTACACCTACGATAGAGACAATGAAGTGTCGTTCTAAGCGCGCTCCGCGTTTAACACATTAAGCGCCAGCATTCGCTACTACGCCCTACGCTCGTAGCCGAAGCCTGTGTATTCTCCGTACGTAGCGAAAAGCCGCAACGAATACAGAAAGCGGGTTCCAGGCAATCAAATTGTGCAACAGAACGAGACATCAAACAATATCGTATTAAAGCGAATGGTGTGAACACTTACTGATGAGATGTAAATTAAAAAGTCTCGTTATGAATACTATTTCCCTGTTTCTATTTACTGCAAAATTATAAGAAACACGGGATCTCTACTATAACCACCTTAACTCTTCAATGAACTAAATTGATTGACAATCATCATCATCATCATCTCAGCCATAAGACGTCCACTGCTGAACATAGGCCTCCCCCTTGGATCTCCACAAGTACCGGTTGGAGGCAACCTGCATCCAGCGTCTTCCGGCGACTTTAATGAGGTCGTCTGCCCATCTTGTGGGTGGACGTCCTACGCTGCGCTTGCTAGTCCGTGGTCTCCACTCGAGCACTTTTCGACCCCATCTGCCATCTTCTCTGCGTGCAATGTGGCCTGCCCATTGCCACTTCAGCTTGCTAACCCGGTGGGCTATGTCGGTGACTTTAGTTCGCCTACGGATCTCCTCATTTCTGAGTCGATCTCGTAGTGAAACTCCGAGCATAGCTCTCTCCATAGCTCGTTGAGCGACTTTGAGCCTTGAGATGAGGCCGATAGTGAAAGACCACGTTTCGGAGCCGTAAGTCATCACTGGTAACACACATTGGTTAAAGACTTTCGTCTTGAGGCACTGAGGTATGTCGGACGAAAAGACATTACGTAGTTTCCCGAACGCTGCCCAACCGAGTTGGATTCGGCGGTTTACCTCTTTCTCGAAGTTGGACCTACCTAATTGGACTACTTGTCCTAGGTAGATATACGAGTCAACAACTTCGAGTACCGAGTTCCCAACAAAGACTGGGGTGGCCACAACATTGGCATTTGACATTATTTTCGTCTTGTCCATGTTCATTTTCAAGCCCACCCGTTGTGAAACTCGGTTGAGGTCATCGAGCATCATGCTGAGTTCCTCCATCGACTTTGCCATGACTACGATATCGTCGGCAAATCGAAGGTGAGTGATGAATTCGCCGTTGATGTTGATGCCACGCCCTTGCCATTCCAGGAGCTTGAAGGCGTCTTCCATTACGTCAGTAAACAGTTTTGGAGAGATCACGTCTCCCTGCCTTACGCCTCTTCGCAATGGAATCGCCTTCGTGCTCTGCTCTTGTACTCGGACTGACATGGTGGCGTTACTATACAAACACTTCAACACTTCGATGTACCGATAGTCAATATGGCATCGCTGAAGAGACTCAAGCACCGCCCATGTTTCCACCGAATCGAAGGCTTTCTCATAGTCCACAAACGCTAGGCATAATGGCAAGTTATACTCTTCGGTCTTCTGTATAACTTGCCGCAGCGTATGGATGTGGTCTATGGTACTATAGCCTTTTCGGAAACCGGCTTGTTCGGGAGATGATTGATGATTGAGAGTGGATTGACAATTCAGTCTCGGAAACCAGAATCAAAAGAACAACTATAGGTCGGTATCTATCTCCTTTTGTGGGGTGATCATTATTGTATATTGTATAGTATAATCTGTGATCTGACCGCAGCTATACCCTAACCTAACATGTTCAGTATCTAAATGTTAGCAGTTCAGGTTCATCATGTTTCAGGACTCATGATTATGAAACGATAAAATAATTATAAGTAACAAAGTTCCTGCCAGCCTAACCACCATATCTGTCACGTTCTAAGCATTTAAGTGCGAAACTGACGCTTGACGCGATTGGCGATACAATGGCAACGACCTAGCCATCCGTTCTAGTTTAGCTGGAACTGGTAGGCTAATTTACTAATCATCAAGTTGCGTCAAACTAGCAACGCCTCTATTGATCCAATGCTTTTGCGGTATCTGAGACAACAAAGTTATGAACATGACGAAGTTACTCGAATGCCCTGTCGTCGCCAACACGCCTTTCCTCTCACTAGTCTTGTATATAGGACAGAAGTAGCAAGGAGGCGGGTTGAAGTCCTGTATCAAGGCCGGTTGGAACCATATGATGGGGATAGTGTCGAAAAGGATTTTGGGATAGGATTCGTCCAACTCCATTCGTTCTCTGTTCCATCTTGCTCCTTCCAAGTAAAGGCCCTGAGGAAAAACATTCAAATTGAATGAAATAAGTTGCAACAAACAACTCTTTTACCAGCGTTTTTTCAGCAAGAACATACAAGACATAGAATGACAATGTCTACAAAACCGCGTTCCCCGCATCCTGGCAAACACATTAGCGACATCTATCATATTTAACAGTAGTACATCTCAGTGCTGTACTAGTTAGTTGTATGGAGATGTCTCGCTTTCAAAAATACTCCATAGATGGCGCTGCGCCACATAGTACCGAAAAGAGAGAAATAGCCAGCATGTCGGAGGAACGCGATTTTATATAGACATTCGTGTGTTCCTTGCTTTTCAGGCAAAAGGCAAAGCGTGAGGTGATAACAATGTTGATAACATAACAAAATAGTAGTATAGTTCAGATTGTCATCAAATAAACGTAATCGTAAAGCAATGTTTGTACGAATGAATAAATTTATTTATTGTTAAACTAAGAACGGAAATAAAAGAAAAAAAAAACAACGTTTCCAGGTAGTATACACCTTTTCTTGTTGTGATTTAGTCCCGTTGTCCAGGGGGCACTAAGAGCAAATTGTATTTGACCAATTGTTATACCGCGTTCTAGTAATGCGCTTAGTAAACGATCTCTGAGCTTATAATTAGCCCGCAAGTGCATATTAAGCAAATTTCAATGCAGTAAAGCCACGTTTTAAACAGTTGTCTCCAGGGCTGTTACCATGGCAACAAGTGACACAAAAAGTTGATTCACCCATCGAACTCAGCAAACTGGTAAACACGTCGACCCGTCTTGACCCCTAGCCGTCCAGAGACCTTAAAAAGGTCTACAATTACATGAATTTTAGAATTATGACAAATCAAAACTGCACAGCAGGTTTTGATCTCTGGGCAGTTTAAGGTTAAGTTGAGTGTACAGCCAGCAGCACAAGTCGTTAAGCAGGCGAGGTGTTCAAAATGACGTTAACACGACTTTATTGTTAAAAGAATAAAAGCGTTAAAAATCTTTCTGAACATCATGCCCGTTTAGTAACTTCTACTGCTGACTGTACGTGATATGATCCATTTTTAATTGTTTTATTTGGGCCATTTCCTTTAAGTTTTACACTCAACTTTTTTTTAATATTTTGATTTTTTGTGTGGATTCTACTATGAGTTCTTTCGAGCCTGATTGGAGAAAAAATGGCTTTCAAGCTTTTTTATTCCATTCCGTTACCATTTTCCATATATTTCATATGGCGGTAACGGAAGTAATAAAAAATGTATGAAAATGTTGGGACATATTTTTTCTCCTATCAGGCTCGAAATACCTCATGATTCTGTGTAAAAACCACACATAAAAATCCAAATAAAAAAAAAGTTGAGTATTAAAAATAAAATGACCCATTTCAATAATTATATTACTGTCGCGGCAACCGCAGTTAATTTTTTTTACAAATAAATATAATTTAGGTCTGTGATACTATTCTACTTAAATGAAAAAGTGAATTGAAATTAAGCAAAAGCAAACTCCACCTCCAAGCAAATAGTATCTTAATGTGGAAAGGTCATGCTCAGAAAGACATGCACACACTGCGACACAGCACACACTGACAACTTACCCAAACAAACACACTGTGCTCGTGTCCTTGATGTTCCATCTGTTGTGTTTGCTGCTCACGATACATCAATACGGTTAAAAATATCCCGAGCCCATATCAGATACACGGTTCATTGCAATTTTGACTCTCTGTTGTGCGAGTAGAGTTGAAATTGATTTGATTCAGTCGTCTATTGTTTATCGAATGATAGTGGGGGAAATGTAAATTTGCGAAGATATATGGAATAAATCTCGGGAGAATATAAACGGATTTTGACTTACGAGTTATAAAAGCAAGATTTATGTAATTGGATAAAATAAATTCTCCATCTTTAAAATTTATCATCCCCTTTAACCTAGTGGATCGTACAGTATGACTACCTTGCAATAGACTCCGAAGTCCGGCAACACGTTGCACTCAGCCTCCATGCTGGTGATCACGAATTCAAACTGGACCTGGTCGATGGGTATCTTGTTGTGGCGAGAGTAGTTCTGCAGAACGCCCGTCAGGAAAGACTGGGTGAAGTAGAACCCGGAGATCCAGAACACTACGGGTGGGCCTTCGTCTATCCAGTCTTGTAGAAACTTCAGTCTGTCGACAGCATTAGATTATAATGGGTTATATGAAAGAAGTTATCGGAACTTATGTGCGCAATATCATTTGATGTTAACCAGTCGCTTTTCGGTGAAGGAAAACATCGCGAGGAAACCGGACTAATCCCAATAAGGCCTAGTTTACTACTGGTTTGGAAGGTCGGGTGGCAGTCGCTTTTGTAAAATGAGTACCTACGCCAAATCCTGAGATTTATGTTGCCAAGCGGACCCCAGGCTCCCATGAGCCGTGGGACAACGCGAGAAAGATGATGATACAAAATGTAACAAGACTACCTCTATTCAACGCACGTTACAACGATTGAAAGAAAAATAACTATTTGCGACCAATACAAGCCTGCTGACAATAGCACGCTTATAATGGTGGTAGCGAGGCCCTGCCAGTATTTTTTATATGTGGCAGTCCACATGGAAACAACGCTACTGTTAATAATGAAGCGTTATATACTAATGTTACACTTTGCAATATAAGCGCCAAGGGCCATAACGTACCTTTCCCTGTGGACTACCACATACGGATACATATACTAGCAGGACACCCGTGATGGGCGGTCCCCGATTAGAAAAAGGAGCCGAAAAATTATAACCCCTACCTAGCAGCATAAATGCTTGTGGTTTAATTCTGTCTCGTGGGATGGAACATCCAAAGATGCACACTTAAGTTACAATGTTTACAAAATCGCAAACGCACTTCCATCCGCCATCTTCCTTTTTTCTATCGAAATAACTGCTGGTTGTGGACCATATAGTAACAAAAACAGAGAATATTGAAATTGTCTTCCTTCGTTGTTGGTTAACAAGAAATGTTAGAGCACATTTTACTCATATGATGTAGAATATCATCGGTACTTTGAATAAACCTCGAAGTTCATGCTGGCAACAAAAGAAAATTGATTTAAAAAATAAATGCTATGTATGGGATGAGTACATTTACTGCATTCCAACTTGCAGACATTGCACTTACCTGTGTCAGATACGAGATTTTTTCAAAGTAGCGACGATATAGCGTTCAATTGTTTATGTAGTTACGTTTTCGCACTACGCGTAGGTTTCGCGCGTAGCTGGCTACGTACGACTTTCATTCATACCTGTGGAATCGTGCTTTGTTGGCGTATACAAACAAATACTATACATACATATATACAGATTTGTAATTAGCGCTGTCTTGAATTTCAAGCATTTTTAGTTCTCGTCAGTTGCTCGGCGCGGACGGTTGAAGTACCTATAACATTTATGAGTTGTTTTGTTTGGCTTACTCGCTGCGCCAAGAATGAGTCAGTAGTCTCATATTACTCTACCACGATCCTAAAAATGTGAACAATACATTTCGAAAACAAAAGACTATAAAAATAACGCTTACTCATTCATCTTTTTTCTTCTATTCCAGTACAATGGAAGACCAAGTTCTTACCGAACAAACATGGCCGCAAGAGGCCGAAGCGGCGATCAACGACATACGCAAACACGTGAAAGCGGCCAACATATCAACGCAGCTGAAAAATGACAACCAGCGGATTTACATCAATCTGACAACCCTGGAGAACTCCGACTACTGTGTCGAGATGTCTGCCGCCGGGTTCAGAGTCGTGGGCAGGACTTACGACGACACAACCCTAGCGATCATTGAGAACATGAACTATGAAACCCCCTACGCTTTGCTCAATAGCATCAGTCAGAAATACAGGGAATCTTTCGGCGGTGAGTTGATGAACAAACTACTCGATCTCGCTAAAAAGGAGACTTGAATTTTGAGCGTTATGTAAACGTTTTAGAGCTTATTTTGTAGTGAACAGCCTTACTAGACATATATGTCACATACACGAGCTTTTGGAGAAATATTGTTGGGTTTCCGAATTTTCGAGGGTTGTTCAAAGTGATAATAAGGTTGTAATTGGCGACTGTCGCAACTGTCAGTATTTATCAGTGCTATAAATGTATGTAAAAAGTAGACCAAATTAGGATAAATTGTAATCTTAATACTGTTTCTCCAGAACTGGGTTAATTTTTGATGTTACTATATATTGTACCTAATACTTAATACTTGTGCTTCTACGCATATTAATGTAGGTCTGTTTAGTAGCTAGGAATTATTAATATTATTCGTACGGGGTATTGTAGTAAATACCCTATCTTGCGTTGTCTATGTAAATAGCAGGCTTCTTGCTTGCTGAGCGCCTATTGCGAAAAGCATCTTTCTCTTTTACTCCAATTAAGGCGTATTTAGAGTGACAAGAGGATAATTACGAATTTCGTTTTTCGCCGCAGGCCTTCTGATATCCATAAGATCAGTTTTTACAGCCTGTATGCTGTTACTTTTGATGTAAAACTTAATAAGTACAACCGTTTGGACGGGGACTGAACCGTTACAAAAAAAACAATTATGGCGATGTATTAAAAAAAATCACGTGATGTTATTTGCTCACTAGCTGTGTTCCGACAGCTTTAGCACATTGTCACGTACAGGGATTGTTGAGCCACTCTGATGTTCGTAACTTAGCCGTGCAATCAATAACCGATGTCTCCCAATGTTGCAATACGCCTGATATGCATTATACGGTTAAGTTACAAATATATCCCAGTACTGAGTACTTGGATGTACCTACCTAATAGTTGTTTTAGCTTTAGTACGTATCCTATGTTATAATTAAACCCCGGTCTTTTGTCGCCAAGACGCCACATAGGGCAGTTTGAGGAGTAAATAAAACAGTGTTGAAAAAACTCTGTTTAAATCCGAATCAATTTGAATAACTACGCGTTCATAATTGATCAATATTATTTTGGTAATACCCATTTCGCCGTCTTTGACTTCATACAAGGTCAGTACATTTCATGCCCCACACGCCACGACTTCATATCAGGTCGTGGTTTGGGACAGGATTGTATACTTATGTGCAATTTTTGACGTGGCGTTGATGACACTCTTATTACTTCATTGAAGTGTCGGCAAAAACATTTGTACGTTTTTTGATTCCGGGTAAACCTCAAAATGGCGAAGTATTCTTGAGAATTTTTTTGTATATAAACGTAGTTTAGTGTGTAATATTGATGGCTTAAGTGATCTAATGCAAATGAATCGGTTTCAAAACGCGTTTCACCACTATTTTGGTCATCATCCGGCCGCCTCATGGATCTCTGTAAAATGCAGCTACCACTTTAAAACGCAAGTCCTACTACTGAACAACATCATGCTCTAAGATCAAACTTGATATGTTATTTAACTTATTTGTTACTTTACTTGACATTGGCGAAATCATAGACTGATATATTGATGGAAGCCATATTTTTAAAAGAAGAAAGTGACTTTTGACTATGCGACAAAAGACGGGAGTCTAGTTATAATTTAAAATTTGAAAACACTATGACCACTGTGATTAATATATTAACTTTAAGGATGCACAATGTTGACTTGTTAGGTGTTGGGTGTCTAGTGCATTTCTATGTGTCAATTATTTAATAAGAATTTAGAATCTTTTGTAGATACAAATTTTTCACTTGTAATATTTGCCAAGTTATCCCGCAGGAATGACGCTTATTATCTAACGCGTATAACGGCATTGGCCTAATATTTACAAATCTTTACATTATAATAGCCTCCACCGACGATTCGACTTCGTCCGCGTGGAAGTCGGCAACAACTTTTAATCCCGTTTTTCTTATTTAAGTTTAATTTCCATTTTTTTGAATGAAAGCATTGCATGACATTACATTTAATACAATATGTATTCCAAAGTTGTGTTTTGTAACCTCTATCTCTAGGTTTGGAACATGTATACGATACATGCCATTAAACTGGAGAACTTTATCGTTTATCGCTCTATCCGTCACTTTCTAACTCGCATACTTGTTGGAGCGTGACAGATATTGTGACAAATGATAATTTGATAAACAATATTATTGTCAGATGTGTTACAAAAATGATTAGGTATCATGTCTTGAGACTGCCGTCATTTTGAGTCGAAAAAATTTGGAACTAATATCTAATGTCTCCTTAATGTTACGTTTCGGTGTGATCTGATTAGCTTATATGTGTGGTGTTTCTGTATTTGGTGTTAAAATAGTACCGAGATACTGACACTCTTTAACAGAACCCGGCCGTAAGGCTTCCTATCCTATTAAGAGTATTAAGGCCTATTGTATAGCAATTGGCATCGAAGTCTTTGGAATGTATAGGTAGTTGAAAAATACTGCATAGAAATAGACAGACATAATAAACCATCGACGCATGGTTTTTATGGATAAAGGACCGAATGGAGGATATGATAAAAGACCGAATGGTTAAATGTGTGTGTCACAGAAAACATCGTTAGTCTTTGTGGCTAATGGGAAACCCAATTCTGTCAACACCGATCCGCTAAAGCTGTGCGTGGATATCTAAGTTTTTTACCCACGCGATTCCAGCCGAATCCGCGTTGACAGATTTGGGAAGATCCTAACCAGATCATTTTTTCTGCGGGCCAAGCTGTAACCCGACTACTTAAATTCCGTAGATTGTTATGATTTATGGTGTCGGCCATTTTGAGAGTTTCTTAAATTTTGCGCACGCGTATGGCAACACTGGTTAAGCTTGCGTCAAGATGAAAGTTAAGTCGATAAGTTTATTCAAGTTCGAATATTCGAACTATTTTATTTGTCAAAAGCATGATCTTCATTAATGAAAATAAACATAATATTTCTGAAGACTAGGTGTGATTTAGTCATAACTTGTTTTGACGACAGGCCTGGCCTAATGGGTAGTGACTCTGCCTCTGAAGTCGACGGTCATAGCTTCAAATCCCAGTAGGGGCATTTATTTCTGTGAAGGTATTTGTTCCCGAGTCATGGGTGTTTTCCATGTATTTAAGTATCTGTATATTTTATATCGTTGGCTAAGTACCCACAACACAAACCTTCTTGAGCTTACCGTGGAGCTTAGCTAATTTGAATAAGTCCTGTAATATGTGTCATTATCTAGGAAAAGGGACCTTATTGTCGATGGCACTTACGTCGAATCCCATTGCGTTTATATTGTATCGTTTTGAACAACGATATAAGCGCCATCGACAATAAGGTCCCTTTTCCTAGATAATGACACATATTTATTTATAAAACTTGTAGTAGCACTGTTGTTGCTTTTTTTAACTGGTTCTCAAAGTTATTACAAAGTATGTATCTTTTTCGTGTCATATTATATTGTATTAAGTATATAAGTATGTTACACTTGTGCAACACGCTAGCATCAGTACAACAACGGACTGAGTACAAACAACGTATTTAAATGTTAGCTTTAGTATTGTGATAGTAAAATGAATTTATTTGTTAAAACTTGTTTTTACTTCTGCCCCTTTAATTAGCAAATTCTAGTAGTTATGTACAGGTGAAAAACTTAACTGAAGGACCATGTCTATGTAATTGTGCAGAGAAATTACTGACGTCATAATTTGTACACATACGTTACTATACTACAAAGGCCTGAGGCTCTAATGTAAGTTTCTTTTGACGTAAAAAACGTTTACGAACGCGTAAGTGATAATGTTATTTTTATGGGAAACTCAAAAACTTACATTCAGGGCTCAGGTGCCATAGCTAACTTTTTCACCTATAGGGTGATGGCACTAATGTTGGACACTTTAAGCTGACAGGCACCAATGCTGGAGACTTAGTTCTTAATTCAAAAACCTTAGTTCTTAATTAAGTAACCTATTCATTTCAATACCTCCTATTTATTAACAGCTTAAAATGAACCTTCGGAGATTCTAGCATGGTTCACTTCTGCGTGTTATACTTACGGACAAGCCGTTTCCCTCGTCCGCATTACACTTGAACGGCATAAGCCGTCATAGTTTATTTTTTAATACAACTACTGTGGAAACAAGCGTACGCCCCGCCTGATGGTAAGCAGTTACCGTAGCCTGTGGACGCCTACAATTCCAGAGGATACGCATGCGCGTTGCCTATCCTAAAAGTGGTTGGAGATCTGGGAACCTTACCATTAGGAACACAACACTACATACCTGAAAGGTAGCATTGCTATTATGGCTGTGGTCTTCTGTAATGAGGAGGTACTTCCCCAGTAGGGCTTCTCCAGACTCAAGCGTGATGGTACTTCGCTGTGCCCTACCTCTCATTGTTGGACGTAGTTTAAGGACATTACCCGAGTCCAAAGTTTCTGGAGCACAGCCTTCCATCTATGAGTTATATCATATCAATAGCTTACAAATCAACCAACCTGCTCAGCAAATCCGAAACGTAAGACCCTAGCGGCTTCATCGAAGGGTAGCTCTTGGACATCCAAGCGGCAGGAACGATGCCTTTCACAAAGGCGTTGTTACAGCCCTCCAGTTCCGCGCTCATGATGGCCAGACCCTGGGCGGCCATGTGGACGCCGTACAGAGTCCGCGCGACCACGGACAGTAGCCGGTTGTAGCGTATCAGCTCCTGGACGGATTGACAGGATATATGTCGGTCACTGAGTAATGTAATACTGGGCGGGTACCGCGATCGTCGAAGTTCGTACGAGCCCCAATGCAAATGAGTACGTCTGGTAGGAAAAAAATGTACTAAACTAACGTTATCCTAAAGATTCTGGGGGACGAAGGTGTTTGGAAGAATTAGCAATATAAAAACAGTATAAGTTATAAATCGTATTTTATTTATTCAATGAAAAAAAAAACGAACTTTCCTTGGTAATAAAAAAAAACATTGTTTCACCAATTGTACTAAAATGCAAAAAAGTTCGTCTTTAGTGTTACCGACGCAGATTAGAACGTCTACCACTTGGTGGCGTCTCCTTTTGCATCTAAAACGGCTTTAATTCTGAGCGGCATTGTATCTACCAGCTGTCGACACTCTTCTGGGGTTGTTTCATTCCAAACACAGGTAAGTTTCTCTTTAAGATCAGCTTTTGATCTGGACGGGTCCTTTCGCAACTTCTTCATTTTCCACCACAACGTTTCTATGGGAGACAAGTCCGGGCTGCTGGATGGCCACGACATGGTAGGTATTTTTTTCTTTTTCAGCCACGCCATCGTTGCTTTAGCGGTATGGCATGAGGCACCATCTTGTTGAAAAGTATACGCATTTTTATACTTTAACTTACGTATAGACGGCAGCAAACTCTCTTGTAAGATGCTTTTGTATTTTTCGGCATTGACGGTTCCATCTATAAATTGCAGACAGCCGACACCCTGTGCCGACATGCAGCCCCAAATCATTAAGGATGCTGGAAACTTTACCTTACGCTTAAGACAATCTTTTTGAATGCCTCTCCTTTTTCGCGAATGACTTTACTTCGTTCATCGCCTACTGTGACTTCAAATTTAGATTCGTCACTCCATATAATTTTACGCCACTGATCGACGGTCCAATTTCTGTACTTTTTGGCGAATTTCAACCTGTTAGTTTTCTGCCGTTGTGTAAGTAACGGTTTCTCTTTAGCAGTGTAAAAACCGTAGCCCATCCTCTTCATCACTCTCTTGCAAGTATCCACTGAAATGTTTTTTTTTAATTGCGTCACGCCATAGTACCGTAAGTTCTCCAGCTCTTGCACGACGATTTTTCTTGATGATCTTCCTCAGAATCCTGTTTTCTGCTTTAGTAGTAATTCGTGGGCGGCCGGATTTCTTTAAACAAGAAATTTTGTCGTGTTTTCGATGATGCTCGATGATAGTTTGGATTGTAGACCTTGGCAATTTGGTACGTAGATTTGCCTTTATTGTTACTGGAGATTATAATTTTCCGCACTTCTTCAGTCACTGGCTTACCTCGTGCCATCTCGATAGAAAACGATTTGGAGTAATAAAAATTAGGCTGAATTTGCCCTTTTATATAGTGGTTTGTCATTTTACATGACAGAGAATATTCCGTATTCAATTTGAAAATAATATTTTATATTACGAACCCTGGTAAACAGGTTTTATTTTAAATAGACGGCCTATTTTGCCTTAAATATGAAGCAGACGTAATTATTTGCGTGTGAGATGTAATATTTATAATTAAATTATTTTAAAATAAATAACGAGATGTACACTTTGTACAACTCAAAACTAAGCTAGCTTTAGTGACATTGCGTCTAGTGTATTCCATTAATCATCTGGTAGAAATACTAGTTTTTGAAAAAAAATACGCATGCAGAATTGCGACTAGACGAGCTATTTTGCATTGGGGCTCGTATATTTCGGGCACCTTTTACCCCAACTAAGACGTCATGAGAGTGACAGCGACAATCGTCCGAAATTTACGAATATCGTTTTTGGCGGTAGTAGCGCCTCTGACTGGGGCTAGGACTAAAAAGTGTTTGTACTACAGTCGCCATATATCGGAGCTGTGGACGTAGTAACAAACATCTGAACATGCACTTTATCGCCTTGAAAATAGAGGCGTTGTTCAGATCTTTGTGACCAGTTCCACAGCTCCGATATATCTGATGGCGACTGTACAAACGTCACTACTTACATTTTAAAAAATCGCACACTGATACTCTTAACGCGTTCTTTAAATAGATAGACCAGTAGCGGCACGACAATATTTTTCTAAGACCCCGTCTTGCCAATATGGCTATTTATGTTTTTCGTGACTGTTAAGCTGTAGGAAAGTTAGTTAAGCCGGCGGAAACCGGCTTGTAGGGACGTGCCGCCGCTGATAGGTACCTACAGTCAGCAGAAGTAGCTAAGCGGGTCAGCTATTCAAAATGAACTCAACACGCTCTTTTTCTGTTAACACTAAGGTCATGTCAAATTCATTTTTAACACCGACCGCTTAACTACTTCTACCGCTGACTGCACATATGACATTCTTTTCACAGAAATCAAATGAAACCGAATTACAAATTAAAATCATAGTACGTACAACGGTTAGCGGCTTTGTTTTAAAGCTTTTTTTTGTACTAGTTTGATGGGTCTTCAAAGCGACCAATCCGAATTCAGAGCGTTAGTGTTCAATGAGTCTGTAATACACTCAACGGCTGAATGAAGAGTATGTAACGCTAAAACGATACAAGTAGAAACTTCCATCACACTCACCTGCTTAAGCACAGTGTTCATACTGTTGTAATACTGAACCGGGTACTTGGCACTGACTTCGTCCACGTTGTAGAGGCGCGGCAGGCGTCCCATCATGTCTTTGGTCAGTTCCACCACCCCCCCGCCTTCGCCGCCGCCCTCACCCCCTCCTCCGGCAATGATGCTAGTCTGGGTTAGCAGAGTGCCGAAGAGTAACTGGAAGATAGTGCCAATTAGACTAAGTTAAAAAGAATTTGGAAGGATTCTTGTCACCTTAACAACAATGTGAAGACTGTCACTAGACTAAGGCACTGGGAGCGATCATCTTTTGTCCCTTGAAATAGCTGATAGCTCATAGGTTGCTAGCTCGCGGTGGGACCAGTGCCTTAGGCTAGCCTGTACTAATTTAGTATAGAAGTTAAGTGATTATTAATAATTCGCTTGTTAATACCAACATGGCGTTGATAATCGTCGTGGGTAAAGTCCTAGCCGGTCAAAAGGTTGCTATGCTAGCAACTATATACTACGTGTGTTAGGTACTTATTTGCCATATTAGCTGACTTCTCAACCTTCGTATCGCCTAACAGTATTAACACTAAAAACATTATCCTCCTTTTTTGGGAAATCGGTTAAAAAGGCCTATACCTATGTTAATCCAAAGTGTCAGCTACCTCCAGAAGATTTGTCCAGTTGGTTTTAACTGTTATGTTACATCACACCGAGTACTACTAAAACTAAAGTACACGTGACGTAGTCTTGGACTCCCACCTCCCCCATCGTGATCAATCGTGATATTTCTTTGACGCCCTCCCCCCCAAAAACGATAACATGATTTTTGAATGGGCACTATGCGGTTATCAGACTGCTGCGAAATTCAGATGCGACGACGATCCATAAGTAAAGAAGGCAGCGCTATGGACAATCGAAGCGCTATCTCTTTCCCACGTCGTCGCCGCATCGACAACGCGTGTGACAACCGTCTTAGTGGAAACATTCGTCAAATGTAGTCTGTAGGTATTGTAGCAGCCTGGATTTTTTTTTACGACATAGGCGGCAAACGAGCAGACGGATGGCCTGGTGGTAAGCAATTACCGTCGCCCATGGGCACCCGCAACACCAGGGGAGTCACAAGCGCGTTGCCGGCCTTTAAGGCCCGTTGGAGCTCTGGGAAGTGAGAACCTTAGCTCTGGGAACCTTACCATCAGGAGCACAACACTACATACCTGACAGCTAGCAGGGCTATTATGGATGTGGTCTTCTGTAAGGAGGAGGTACTTCCCCAGTTGGCCCAGATTCGCGCGTGATGGTCATCGCTGTGCCCTACTCTCATTGTTGGACGTAGTTTAAGGACATACCCGGGTCCAAAAGGGATTTAAAGATAGAAGCCATTTACAGAGCCAGTTTCCTTGTTATCCTTTGTGATGTCGGCGTTGTCGTGAAGACCGAAAACTTCTGGCTTAGCGGTCATGGGTAGAGCGCGTATGTGTTCCAGAACCGAGTTATAATCCATGGACGGCGGCATGCGGTAGTTCCCGCTCGGCGAGAACGCGTATCTGCAAAGAAGGAACGGGTTGCTGCAGGTGCTGGGTTTGTTGGTAGGAAATGCTGGGAGGGGTTTGATCTCATTTCATGTATATCTAGACTTAATTAGTTGTACTAAAGTTATATATGTGTACTATATATTTTACCTTTGAGAGTATGTTAATAAAAAAGTTCTTCCCGAATTCAATTACAAAACTACTTTACTTGGACGTTGTTGTTTCATCATCAGTTGATTGGTTTTGCTTCATCATCAGTATTATGAATTTGTTGAATATATGAGCAAGCATATACCATCATAAAAGTAACAGTTTCACATACCATTTAGAAAAAAAATATATAAATATGAGTTTTGATTCATCATCATCAGCCTATAGCAGTCCACTGCTCGACATAGGCCTCCCCAATTTCACGCCATCGTGTTCGATCTTCGGCTGTTCGCATCCAGCATCTCGGCAAGCGTAGTGTACGACGCCCTCAGGCAAGGTGGAGTGACGACTTGCGCAGGAGCTGGATGCGAACAGCCGAAGAGTCTTCATTGTCATTCTCATTTTTAGAGTCAGTCTTAGATTTCATCACGACATTTTTTTTTGTTAAAACAAAACTTAAAGAAACCGGGACTCACTCGGGGACTTCAGTAACCTCATCGTTATAAAAGAGTGAGAGCAATGAAAGTATGAGCCTGCGGTCCTTGTCGTCAGTGACTCGTCCGCCATAGTTGCACTCCCCGGCTAGGTAGTTCAGCGCATCGAACGGCGTGTCGGCGTAGTCGGTAAGGAACATCTGAAATCAACAACCTAGTTTTATTGAGGACCAGGAGTAACAGAAAAAGGTTGACAGAAAAAGACTTCTGTCGCTTCAAAACAGGCGCGGATCGAGCATTTGAAAGGGTTATACGCGGAAGGCCTAGAACGCAAAATGACTAGTGTATATTTTGCCTATATCGCAAAAGGTCTACATCGTAAACGGTCTAGAACGCAAAAAGCCTACATCACTTTCGTTGCTTTATTTTTAAGTTAGCGCTGTCGACAGAGGTCCGCTATTGCGGGGCTCCAATTCTGTACCGTTTGGCCATCGGCCATTTGAAGAAAACTAACGAACCTAACCTACCTAGACATGAGTGATATAAATAAACGGTTATTTTGCGTTCTAGAATAATACATTTGAAAAAATTTGTGGTCACTAAACTACAGTAGGACCACTACAGGTATCGGCATGCTACTGCCTCGGGAATCGTAATACCTATTAGAATCGGTAGTCCTCACACGCCCTATACGTTTTAAGGCGAAAGAAGGAATAGAATGCACAGTCGGTTTAGATTCTCCAAAGATCTGTAGGTATGCGAGTTAAATTCAACTATTTTATGTGCTCATGAGCTCATAACGACCACTTACACAAGGAATAAATAAAATAAAATGCATTTTGATCAGACCATTGAGTCTATCTATTGTATTTACAAGTGACACAGTGGAACTGGGTGATTTTCTACAATTTTTTCCCTCACCTGCATTATGGCAGAAAAGAAATCTATACGCGTTTCTCAAATACTTGCACACTACAGTGTTGAAAAAACAAACATGTCACGTTTCGACAATTGGGCTAAGGATCTCTTATAAAATATAACCTCTTATAAAAGCAGATTAACCTTGCCTGAAACTTTTTTTTGACGAAGTGGGGAATGCACTTACGCATCGTCCCCCCGGACTTATGCCTGAAACTGCAATACCTATGCCGATTTTCAAGTTGTTCTCATTAAATTCATACTGTTTGTTCCAATTGGCAGAACAAGCATCTCCTTAGCACAACTCTCTCTTATTCCAACCTAAACCTCAACCTCACCTGCAACTGCATGATGCAGATCCTCAAATCACTCTCGTTGAACTCGTATTGTATATTCCATCCGAGCGGCCCAAACGCGCGTCTCTCTTGCACGATGGCGTGGAAGAAACATAGCGCGAACAGTAGACGTCGCCACTCCTCCGTGCGAGGACACGAGATGTAGAACTCTGGGTCGCATATCGGATCCGATATGTAGGAGCGGTAGATGTTGTTCTTTAGACCTTTAGGGGCTTCGTTGGTCATCTTTACACCTGTAAAAGTTGAGTATTCTTTGACCATGGTCAATTAACTTTTTGAGAATGAGAATACTGGCTGTATTGATGATGGATGCGAACAGCCGAAACGATGGCGTGACATTGGGGAGGCTTATGTCCAGCAGTGGACTGCGATAGGCTGATGATGATGATGATGCGTGATGTCCCTAGTCGACAACACAGTTTAAAATAGACCCGTATTCCAACGTTCCCTTCTGCGTGTTATACGAAATAGCTGTGGCTGTCAAAAGGTTAAGAGTAAAATTTTGCGGTCGTAAATTATAAAAAGATACCAATCAAGCACTACTCTCATCCTGCTGATTAAACTAGCAATTTTATGGAAACTCAAATTACCGCACAAAGTCTAATATTGCGTTTCTGGCTATTCAATATTTACACGATGACATGTTAACAACCAACCGTTCTGCAGAACCGTGACCGGAAAAGCACGGCTAGGATACGAAGTGAGCCAGCATCGGAAGTTGTGATGCGTGGCCTGGGGTGTGATCACCTCGGCGCATATTCGCTCCAGCTCGCCCATCCACGAGTCCATCACGTGGCAGTTCTGCAGCACCACCCAGCCGCCGGACTTGATGGCTTCTGCTATCATGTTCGCTGCTATGGGACCCTGGTAAAATATGTCAATGTTAGAAATATATATAAACGGGTCACTCACGTATCTTAAGGTCGAAAACCGCTCGACATATGTTTCGGTCCAATTCGTGAACCATAATCATGAGCTCCGTGCCGCACCGTCGCTGGCGGCGGCCCTTCGAGAACCTTCGACCTTAAGATACGTGAGTGACCCGTTTATATATATTTCTAGTATGTCTGAGTCTCACGGGAGTTTTCTATTATGTCAATGTTGGTACATTGATAGCAATACGTGTTCCACTTGGTGATGACTGCTAGCTAGCCGGAGACAGGTGAACATGTATATCGTTGTATTCGAATACTAAGACTTACCTGCCCCTGTCCCAACGAGATCGTCTCAAAACTGATGACCTTCTTCTCCATGGAGAACTTGACCAGCCCCGACATGGGGTCGGAGCCAGCAGACAAGATGAAGATCAAGGGTGAGCAGCAGTTGCTGTCGTTGTAAGACTTCTCCAGGTCGAAAGGTGGCGGCTCGATGTACGTGCGACCCATCTCCTCTACCACGTACTGCTGGACGAGGGGTATGAGCTTGTCCGGTCGAATGCATCTATATAATTGAGCAAGTTTGAACATTGTTGTCATTATTATTTTCTAAATCTGTTACAAATTCTTTCTTTCAGTGAGAGGACCCGGGTATATCCTAAAACTACGTCCAACAATGAGAGGTAGGGCACAGCGATGACCATCACGCTTCAATCTGGGGCAGCCCAACTGGGGAAGTACCTCCTCCTTACAGAAGACCACAGCCATAATAGCACTGCTACCTTTCAGGTATGTAGTGTTGTGTTCCTGATGGTGAGTAAGGTTCCCAGAGCTCCAACCCCCCTTAAAGGTCGGCAACGCGCTTGTGACTCCCCTGGTGTTGCGGGTGCCCATGGGCGACGGTGATTGCTTACCATCAGGCAATCCGTCTGCTCATTTGCCGCCTATGTCATAAAAAAAAGAGGACACGGATTCCTGTAACGCAGGTTTATACCTAAAATAAAGTCAGGGACTTAAGCACTATTGTAATCTTTTTCTGGGAATAAAGATTTTTATTTTATTTTATTTTCTGAAAAGCGGTCACTTGACCACCTTGTAAATGCCTCTCATTGATTTAGGCGATGTTTAGGTAACATCGACGTTAGCAAGCAAGACATATTTTAAACTGATCAACTCTTTTGCTGGTAGTACATATCCTTCTATCCTTTATCAGCTGGGCAAGATAAAACGGGATGTGGGCGAGCAAGTAAGAAGTGACTACGGTGTTTAAAAATCACCGTAATTTTGTTAGTTATGGTATACGAAGGTGTCAATTCACACACACACACACATATTTCAGCCGTATGCAGTGCACTGCTGGACATAGGCCTCCCACAGATATGACTTGTATCATCTTGGGGGTAGTTGCCATAGTCGCCACGCTTGGCTGGCGGGTTGGCGACCGCAGTAGCTGTAGATTGGGTTTCGACGGACGCTGCTGCCCGTCCGTAGGATTTTTCCACCCGCCACTCTCATCCACACCCGCGGGAGGAGATGGAGTGGTGCTATTCTAGTCAGCCGGCATTATAAACACGGCATAGGTGTCAATTACGTTGTTACAATTGGACGATGCCTACCTGAGAATGATCAGCTTTGCTATGCCCTTAATGTTTTGATAGGGTGGAGGAACTTCGACCTCGTGCGGTGCGGCAAGGTCGTAGAACTCTTTCCAGCCCTTAACATTCTTACAAAAGTTGTCCTTGAATCCCTTAAGCCTGAAACATGTTAATATGACCAATAAAAAGACACAGATAATGTATTATAGTAAACAAATGTTATCTACTCGCAAAGGGCGCGCGACATGAACAATATACACATACCTTTATTATCTATTAAACATGCGCATTGTAAGAACGCGGACTATACGATTTACTGAAACTTCAGATATGCAAACAAACATTTATTTATAAACTGGGTAGTCGATGTCGCCTGGCTGCCTTAGCATAATAGACATATACAGTCAGCAGCAAAAGTTGCTAAGCGTTTGAAGTGTTCAAAATGACCTACTCGCGCTCTTATTCTCTTGACAATAGAGACGTGTTGACCTCATTTTGAACACCTCAAATGCTTAGCTGCTTCTGCTGCTGACTGTACATCGGACTAAGATAATCTCACAAACTGTTCAAAAGTGCTCAAGTAAAGGTTATTGATTCTAAAAATTCAAGATTAACAATCCTGTTACAAGTACCTACGTTATTACTACATTCAAGATCAAAGGTTCTAAGTAAAAATGAAAACTGATTTTTTTCTCTTGAACTGTTACTCTACCAAAATAGTTATTTAAGAAATTAGTCTTATAATATTCCTTGGATCATTTTTTTTCTCTGTATTCTTATTAAAAAAAACATAAGCTTCATAATCAGAGGCTCTAGTGTAAGTTTCTTTTGACGTAAAATAAACGTTCACGAACGCGTAAGTGATAATGTTATTTATATGGGAAACGCAAACGCGTCCGTGACCTAAAGTTACGTTAAAAACTTACACTCAGGGCTCAGAGTACTTACCCTGCTAGGTTACTGGAGCGTACGATCTCGGACCACGCCTTGTCAGACAGCCAGGTAGGAGCCGGGTTCTCGTAGGGATTGTCTAGCGCCACCCCACCGGTCAGCAGGAACGCTAACTGCTCCTCGTCTAATTGACCCTGTTTGTATTGCACGGGGATTGTTGAGCCATTTGGAAATGTTCGTAACTTGTGTCATTAATTAGGTAAAGGGACCTTATTGTCGATGGCACTTACGTCGAAGCGCGAATTTGCGTTTGTATTTCGTCTAGAACAACGACATAAGCGCCATCGACAATAAGGTCCCTTTTCATAGATAATGTCACATTTAGTTGTGCCATTAATAACGTAATAAGCGATGGATTTCGATGTTGTGTTACGCCTTATTTGCATTACAGGGCTGAATTACGGTCAATTCGGTTGTACCAAGTGGTTCAACCGACTACTTATCTTTATGCACGTAACTAGTTGTTTTTAACCGGCATACGTCAAAAATTTTACTCAATTAACTCGAACTCTATTTACAAAGGATTAATTAGCATTGTCATTTTGTTCCGTTTGAAAGTTATCAACCTGAAAGCGAATTGTAACGTTTCCATGGCTTACGAATTAACTCACTGGAGTGTCCCCTAAAAATATTACCTACGCTGCTTTCTAAACCAAATTATTACCATCAAAATGTACCTTAGCTCGCAGTATTCCAAGGGTGAGCACGAGAGAGAAGATAAGCTTGTCCTTTTCAAAGAGACTTCTACAAACGTTTTCGTAAATGCTCTTGGTAAAGTAACTGTTGAGACTAATCAAACGCTCTTCCAGCTCGTCGCATTTTGGAGAGTTGTTTATGGCTTGGTTGTAGAGGTTTATGAACCTGAGAAAGATAATGAGGGATAACACATATAATTTATGTCCTATATCATATTTCATGATATCTGAACTGCTTTTACACATATCGCACGAGTATGGTTTCTCTATCTTGTGACTTCTTTATTGTCTATATAAGTTAGATTATAGATTTCTAACTTAATATTTTGCTTATCACCAGGGCAAGGTTTCTACCCCTTTTTAACCCTACAAAGGATTGATTTTTTCTCCGCCTTCCGCCTTCTATTAAATACTTATTGCACAAATTATAAATGAAAACCGATCTGCCAGCTTCAAATTTCTAGTAAAGGACACAGTTATGTTTAGACATATATTTAGGCATCATTGTATCTAGCTTTGACTCATCTCATGCTCTCTGATGCAACACTGACTGATTGGCGTTGATATCTTAGGAATAAACCAGTAATCAAAAGAAAAAGAGCTACTAACCAGACCAGCGAATACTGATACATTGGATCAATGTTGCTTAGATCCGAAATGCAGAAGAACAGGACAGAGCTATGTTTAGACACAGGAACGTATCCTTGTCTCGCTTCGTCTATTTCCACCTCTGTGATGGCAGCGGCCGCCTGCTTGGCGTTGATCTCTATTGACAGAACCTTGGAGGATGACAAGATCTGGTTGGCTGATTCGTCTTCTAATATATTACCGGCTGAAGACAACACCTGGGAAAATATTGTTATGTCAATAACGTAAAGATATATAGGGTAGATGAGTTCTGGAGAGGAAACCTTAGCATAGGACGAATCCCGGCTGGATGGGTTTGCGCTGCGCAGGTGGTTGGCAGTGACTGGATTGCGAAGACCACAGGCTCAGTGGCGCGCCTTGAGATAGATCTATGTCCAGCATTGGAATGCATTAGTTTGATGATGATGGTGATGTAAGGATATATGTTGGTCGCAACTCAAGGCAAGAAGGCGATAATAAAATCAGCAAGTGTGATAGAGAAGACTGTCTTAATTCATGCTATATAACGCATACGTCTGGGCTTATGTTTTTGTCTACTTTTCTTTCCTATGAACGTAGGTGCATAATTTGCTCTCAATTAGAGCCCATGAGAAATGTGATATCATAACCTCGTCAAAATCTACTATCAGTCATTTCAGTTCAGATTTAATTTAACCTACCTACAATAAAATACAAATAATCTTTATCTCAAAAAGAAAATAGAGGAACAAAAAGAATAATAAAGTAGAGGTAAACTACATGCAGTCTTAAATTATTTTTTATTATGCAGAAACGTCTGCTAGCGAATATCTTCGATATTTAAATCGAAAGAAAAATAGAAAAAGGCAGTGAATCCAGTGGTTGTGGGTTCGAGTCCCGCTGCGAGTCAAATTTTTCTATTTTTCTTTCGATTTAAATACATGCAGTCTTGTCGCTAAAATGCGATCACTCATACATACCTACATAATACATTCAGAGACAAATTTAATTTAACTAGCAAGCCTTATGATACGGGATTTGGATACGCTATAGGACAAAAATCCCAAAATGCATCGTCGCGTCCGCCACTTGCGCTCTTGAACATGGTATTAAAATTACCTATTAAAGATTCTTTCAAAACACAAACAGTTAATCATTAAACACCTCTAGAATCTTATCTTCGATCTCTTTTAGCGTCCTCTTATTGTTGGCACCCTCGACGATGAGCTGGTTCTTCTTTAACTCCAGCTCGGGCCGGTCCTGCGCGACCACAATGCCCAGCAACTGGTCTTCCAGACCTTGTGGCGTTATCATGAAGTTCAGCAGGGTTACCTGTAACGAGAGATAAATCCTCAAATGACCAGGCGTGGCCAGTGTACAGGGAGCTGATTTTTGAGCGTCGAGTACTCGACTCGTGACATTTTTAACTCTGTCAGACACGAAGACATGGTATTTTATTAGAAATATGAATGATATAACTTTATAATCGTGGGTTTCTAAACTAGGTATCAATTCTCTGCATAAATAACCATGAAACTTTTGTGTCAAAAATCGGCACCCATCAGGCACTGCAAAAATACAACTCTTAAAGTGATAATACTCATGCATGTACATTACTGCAGAGGAGTAAATAAAGCATTTGGAACATTTTGTGAAACGCCTCTTATGTCTACTTAAGCTTGTTAGACTAATTTTATATGTGTTACGTGATAGTACACGAGTTGTACGAAAATTTGTAGGCGAGGGTCAAAATAATTCCCACAGAAGCGGAGTTTGTTTTTTTTAGTTCTTTGTATGCATCTATTTGACATACTAAAAATATAGAAAAATACATGTGTGCAAAATGTGATTTTTCACACGGCAAAGATTTGAAAAACTGAGAATTCTCCATATAGAACTCATATTTTGTGTGGTCTCAAACTACAGGAAATTACACACTAAAAACTATAATGAGGTTAATTTTATAATATAAACGTAAATAACAAAGTGGTGAATAAAAAAAAAACATTTTTCAAGCAAAAATTTTTTTTATCTTTAAATTGAAAATTAAACTTTACCTGTATAGACTATACACATCAATATACGTTATATAAATAATATCATGTATAAAACATGAATATTTCTAATTATAGTTATATTATACAAAACATATAGGCTGTATTTTAATTAGCACGAGAAAATATAGACCTCACCCATAGACTGCCACATGGAGCAATCTTCAACATAATGTAGTCACTGCTACCAGCGTTAGTTTAGCGTTTGTGGATGTCCGATATTGCGCTTTCCTAGACGTAGTCGCCTCGAGGACTTTTCTGTCTTAACGGCCATCGACTCTCCGAGTTACGTGGTCTTCCCATTGCCACATCAACAGTGCAATATATATGTGTGAAAAATGCGTTCTTTTGCCCCACAAAAATTGTATCTTCGAAAATTCATAAAATTTATTAAAAATCGTGTGTGGCATCGAATTACAGGACAATTAATGGTAAAAAAGGTTATGACGTTAATTTCTAAAATTTAAATTAAAGAACCAGATGGTAGAAGATTAAAAATAAGCTTGTGCAGTGTTCAATATGTTATATCATCATCAATATTTAAGAATGTTGGTGGAGTCTACTTTTCCCTCTGCTAGCCTTATAACAACAGCCTTCTTCTTTACGTGTCTGAGATATGCATATCTTGGCCTTCCTTGGTCTGTCATCCTCTCGATCTTGGTCTTCAAAATTTTAAAATAAAAGGTCTTATAACTCATCAGATGCCCTATCTACTCGTATGTCTCACCTTTTATCTGTAATAAACAAATTTTGCAAGACGTCTCCATTAGTCATGATTTCTGTCCAGCATTTGTTATGAGGTTTTTGGTAATAATAAAATTAATGTATTACTGTTCATTTTAAGGCTGAATCTATCAAAGATTTCATCATTTTTAAAGTGTCTGCTGTAACTTGTTACTATTCTCTGCAAATGGCGCAATGTCGTCTGCTAATCTTGTCAATTAAATTAAATTTCACAATTAACGTGTTCTTCATATTTAAACTTATATGCTGTTTTAGAATAGGAATTCCGCCATCTTCTGCAGCTTTGCCATTTGGAATATTCGACATGGCTTTCAAAAACTCTTCTTCAAGTATTATTTTCCAATCTATTACCTATTTTACTAACTATGTATACCTATCTTACTACCTATTCTATCATCTCTAGTCTATTAGTTCTGTCTATCTGTTCATCTTCCATATCATCTTCATCGAACTCGACAGGACTTATTAAGTTCTTCCATGTATCTTTTCCAATTGTTTAATGTTATTTGTAAATCTAATAATCTTAAATCACAGAGCAATAGAGAACATTTAAAACATTCTATGCCATATGTCGATAATATCTGCCACTACAACATTACTCATTTGTATACGGTTTACGGGCGTATTGACCATATTTACTATTAATATATTAATTAAAAATTCTAGTGTAGGGCTCCATTGACATATTGAGTAGTTGTTTTTTCCAACCCCCCTTCAAAGGCTTTCTCATAGACCTCATAGTCCACAAACGCCAAGCATAGTGGCTGATTACATCGTGGTTCGATCGAGACATGGGCTGTACTTCTATTTCTTCAGCGATCACCGATATTCAGGACCAAGAGCTCTGAGCCAATCCAGCCGCACCGAGGTGTAAGACAGGAAGATGTCATTCTTCGAACCTGTTTGCTGCACTGGAAGATGCCTTTAAGGTACTGGATCAATGTTAATTGCGAACACCTCACTCACCTTCGGTTCCTAGACTATGTCATTGTCATGTCTGAGCACTTCAGGACCTTAGTAGAGTTTCAGAACAGATAGGGCTGAAAGTTAACATATTAGAAGCATCAAATATGTCCTTGTCGCCATGTATACGATATCGGTTGGGAACGTTGCTGTCGAAGTTGTTGACGAATATTTGTATCTGGGACATGTAGTCCAGTTAGGCAAATTAAACTTCGTAAAGGCAATATCAAACTCGGCTGTGGAGCATTAAGGAAGACTGATCGTGCACTGGAAAGACCTATCGCTCGGACTATCACCACGTTGATGCAGTTCAATGAAATTCCGTTGCACTGTTGAAGTGGCAGTGGTGGTCGATGGCCGTTAGGACAGAAAAGTCCTAGTATAGTGGCGAGTACATCTAGGAAAGCGCAATATCGGACATCCACAAACGCTAAACTAACGCTGGTAGTCAGTGGCCGCAGTATGTTGAAGATTGCTCTATGTGGCAGTCTATGGAGGAGCTGTATATTTTGTCGTGTTAATTAAAAGTCTATTTTTTGTATTATTTAAGTATAATAGGAAATATTCATGTATTAAACATGCTTTTCTTTTTGTAACGTATATTGATGTGTATATAGTCTATATAGGTTCATTTTTCAAATTTCAAGTTTCATTATCAAATTTAACAAAAAAAAATTTTTTTGCTCTAAAAATTTTTTTTTTTAGTCAACACTTTTTAATTTACGTTTATTTTATAAAATTAACCTCATAAACTTTTTTTGTGTGTAATTTCCTGTAATTTGAGACTATACAAAATTTGGGTTTTATATGGGGAATTTTCAATTTTTCAAATCTTTGCCGTGTGGAAAATCACATTTTGCACACATATATTTTTCTATATTTTTAGTATGTCAAAAAGATACACACAAAGAACTAAAAACACCAAACTCCGGTTCTGTGGCAATTATTTTGACCCCAAACGCTATATCTCCTCTACTATGAATCTTCTTCACTTCTCAATTTGAGCATATTTGGGCAAAGCGTAGTACGGAATGTGTTGGTTTAATCAAGGCCATAAACCTGAGCAATTTAAGCCTTGAATCCTTGATGCCGTCTCGTGGAATAGGTACGTTATTTATGAGTCGTAGGAAAGAAAATGTTATGTGACTTAAAACTATACAGGGTGGCTCATTCAAATCGGTCAGTATGGGGAAATCTGAAACTATAAGACATACACAGATTTGTTATTAGGAACCATGTCATCGATTTTAGGGATAAGAAAAACTGCATAAATGGATTTAAAATAAAATTGTGTTCATTTATTGGAATCGACCACAGTTGATCAAAATAAAATTAAAAGATATTGAATTACAATGCATCTTATTCATTTGAGATATCATGTTTCATGGTAACTTTTGCTGCCTAAAACCAACACAATCTAAATCCAAACGAAAATAATTAAAGGTTTTATTTTCCAAAACAACCAGGTTTGATTCTCGAACAGAGTACAAGTTTTTTTTTATCTATGTATGCAGTTTTTCTTGTCTCTAAAATCGATGACATGGTTTCTAAGAACAAATCTGTGTATATCTTATAGTTCCAGATTTCCCCATACTGACCGATTTGAATGAGCCCCCCTGTATATTCTACTTGTTTAGGGTTAGTTGAAGTTATCTTTTGTATGATATGTTTGACAGTTCTTTATGGGATGACATGACATCTATGGGCGCCACCATATTTAAGGATAATCGTTTTTGAACGTGCGGGTGTAAGCCATCCTTAATCACTTGAATTAGCCGGGAGTTGACAGCCTAGGAGCCGAAGAGAGATAGAAGTAAAATTATATCTAAGAGGTAGAGTCAATGTACACACTTTGACGGCGATCTCGGGCAGGTAGTGTGGGTTGCTTAGCCGCGTGGTGATGTAGAAGCGGAAATTGTGGTTGTACTCCAGGATGTTGTCTCCGAACTTCAGACAGTCGATTCCACCAGACCTAGACAGATTAAAGCCCCATTTAGACCATGCAAGAACTTGTATACGATTGTCATTACATTGCGGGGTTATATAAAGCGACCCAATTCGCCGTACGCCGATAGCCCGCAATGTAATGAAAATTGCATACAAGTTCTTGACTGGTCTAAATGGGACTTAACTGTTAAATACATACACAGATAGACAATTACTGATTTTTTTTTATTTGTTGCGGTGTCGCCACTGTATAATAACGTGGTAATGGATTCGAGCTAACCTGACATATACCTAGTTACGTGAGTATATAAATACATATAAAAATGTATTTATATTTTTGCATAATAATTGAACAGCGCCAATAATACAAAAGCTTGTGACACGTGTTTTAAAACTCTTCGAGACATCCTTAGGAGGTGCTGCAGATGTTGTCTCTGGTTAATGAGTGAGTGTGATGGGACTGCTGGGAGTCATTAAGATAATTTCTTGTACATGACGTTCGGGGTTACGGTTATCAGTAATCAAAATGCGGGTTGAGAATTAGGTTTAAATCTTAAACCTTAAATTAAAGCTTAAAATCGTTTGTTGACAAATTCATAACAATATCGTGTTCCGGTATAACGCTATCCATGCGTTCTTAATAGGTCTTAGATCCATATATTTTGTTCTGGGATTCAACGTAGATATTAAATATTTATTCGTTACAACACATTGAAATAAAATACAGAACAATAAAGGTATCATAAAGGTATAAGGAACAATATCTGGCGGACCCTAAACTAGGCAGAGTGTTTATCTTGGGACCCTGGAGGCAACGTCGTCAAAACAGCTCAATTAAAATTCAACAGATAATTGGAAATAACCTGAGATTTTGAAGAATTTGATTATGTATACATAGACATTGATAATGGTATTTTAATACTTATTAAACTAGCCTTGTTACATTGGAGTCGTAGGATACGGATAGAACTAACTTTCCTCAGTCGTTTACCAGATTCCAATGGAACAGTAAATGGTTCTTGTACGGTCAGGGACTTTTTATTGTTGAGCCATTTAGGGTTCACTTTACATTGGGCATTTCATAGAGTAAGTATTAAACAAAAGAAAATAGCTTGAACCGTAAGTGGCTCAAGAATTAAAGTCGGTGACTGTACCTGAAGACATTCCTCAGCAGGATCGGCTCGAGCACCGCATCCAGATGCTCTCGAATGTTCTCCAATATGACGGGCATCCCCAGCTGGATCGCGTTCTCCAATACCCGGCCGTAGTTGGAGTCTGTCAGTTTTATCACTTTCAGATTTTTGTCGCGTTCCATGTTCTTTATCCATTTGTTCGCTTGCTCTACGAATAAAACAATAGTTAAGTATCTGTATTTTTGACCACCCAGACTCGACCTAGACTTTGCGACGAAAAGATCTATAAGTAACTATGCTGCTGCAACGGACATTTTTTTATTTCAGTTATTTCACCAGCGGTTCGCAAGATCTGAACTTACTCGTATATAGCTATGACATTGTGACTTTTGAACCAACATTAAGTAAGCCGGTTAAGGTAAATAAGTAGTTATTTTCACAAAACTTCACCTAAAAAAAATACAAAAAGTAAAATTTTCAAATACCTCAGGTTAGGAACAGTCAAGTTTGTAACACCAAATCACACCAAAATTGTATATCGGTGCCAATACTAAGAGCTATAAACTTCTAAAGGGCCTACCTGTGGTACCAATTACTTCAATTGAAAATGAAACTTTTGTAATTGGAACAGAGTTGCATTTTCATTGACCGCTCTATGAGGGGGCACCTAAAAGAGAGAGGAGAATAATCCTACCTTGAGGATCGATCATTAGCGGCCACCGGCGGCTCTTCTCCACAATAATGCCATTCTCGACCGAGAAGGAGTCGACTGGGAGCCCGGCGATGTTCCACGCCCGGATCACCACAGGTTCGCCCAGGGTTGTGATCAACGAGAATGTTTCAGAACATGGGATCTCTGGAACATCAAAACCGACAACTTTATTGAATTATTTATAAAAAACTTCGGGAATTCTTTAACGAAAATCTTTAATTGACACTATAATTTCCTTTCAAATTACAAATTAAACGGGATTTTATCGTGTTGAAACTATAAGTATTGTTAGATTTTTGACGGCGTTTCGGAAGTGATGTGACTTCTTTGGACACACGTCTAAATACCCTTTAATTTGTGATTAAGATTATGTATGAAAATCTTGAGAGTTGAAGTCAATATTTTTTCTGATCTGCCTAATTAATATTGGATCTCTGAAAAGTCTAACCCGAAAACATTTTTCTGTATTCATCGGGATTGATTATAAAGTTCTTAAACGATTTAATATGTAATTATCTGTGTTCGTAAAACGCGAGCGAATTCGTTTGAAACAAATGACGAGCTAGGGCACTTCAATGAATTTCGCTCGCATTTTACCACTGGTAATGCTTATCTACCACATCTTGCCACTAGCCAAATAAAGTAATTAAATAAAAGCATAACGAGTAATACAGTCAAGGTGAAACCTATCGATAAAGAAAAAGTTCCAAAATATGTATACATGTGCTTTAACCCTTTACCAGGCGACGGGATATATTCCTCCCACATCTTATATCGGGTACTGCAGTCAGGTTTTAACTCCAAACCTCCTACAAAATATTTTGTAAATCCCTAAAAATTGTATTTTATGATCTACATTCACAACACGCTTCTATATCGCGTAATATATCTTTGGCAGCCGTTTAAATTCACTTGAACGCTAATTGCAGTAAACTAAGGAGAAATTCGAACACTTTCCTTAATTTCAATGAAACAGAAGTACAGAGGTCGAACAATTTTTCGACATTTTGTAGATTTTGAGTGTTGAAAGGTAATGTAATGGTAAACATTGCTAAATATTTACGCCTTATTGTATATGACCAGAATTAGGATGTGGGTTAACATTATCCCATGGCCTTATTAGAGTTTAACTGTGTGGGAGCTATTCTTCCCATGGCCCGGTAAATTGTCTTGTCATGTCATAAAAACTCTTTAATTACAATTAAACTGAAGATCATAAAATAATATTTTCAGTGATTGATATAATGTTTCATAGTAGGTTTGGAGTTAAACCTTAACTGTGATAACCGATATAAGATGTGGGAGGAATATATCCCTTCGCCGGATCAAGAATATAATAAGACAAAATCGAGTATGACAGTTAATTACTTAGACAGGTGATGGGATAACCGTAACCCACAATTTTATTTCTGGTTTAAAGGAGCATCTCCGACTTTCGTAAATGCATTTTTTACAAGGCGTTCAATACGGTTGTAACAGTATATACAGTACCTCTATGAAGACAAGCTAGTTCTTTGGGGCCTGGTAAAGGGTTAATATTTTTTATTTTTTTTATTTTTTATGACATAGGCGGCAAACGAGCAGACGGATTGCCTGGTGGTAAGCATTTACCGTCGCCCATGGGCACCCGCAACACCAGGGGAGTCACAAGCGCGTTGCCGGCCTTTAAGGGGGGTTGGAGCTCTGGGAACCCAACTCACCATCAGGAACACAACACTACATACCTGAAAGGTAGCAGTGGTATTATGGCTGTGGTCTTCTGTAAGGAGGAGGTACTTCCCCAGTTGGGCTGCCCCAGATTCAAGCGTGATGGTCGTCGCTGTGCCCTACCTCTCATTGTAGGACGTAGTTTAAGGACATACCCGGGTCCAGAATTGGGGTGGTATTGAGGAATTAAGGTACATAATACCTATAAATATTTTATAGTATCTCTGACCTTGATTGTTCCAAAGATTGTTGATTGATGCATTTGAAGTTAACGCATGTGTGTGACAGTGGCATAATTAAATGCACATCCACTGATCACGATACTCGATTGGTGCAATAACTTCGATTATGATTTAATGCTGAATGATGGTATTAGGTTAGTCCAGGGCAATTCAGAACGTAGCTCACCCAGTTCCAAAGTGCGTTTGTTCCATTTGACCAGGATTTCCCGCCGGTAACTCACGGTGTAAGGACCGAGGTAGGCTATGAAACCAGCAGCTAACAGAACGTCACCTGAAAATAAACCAAATTTTCTTTGCTATCATGAACAATGCATGAAATTCTGAGTTGCGTCGCGTTCTATTGAATATCTCGGGTCCTGCGATGTAGGGTTAGCAACGTATACCTAGTTTTTTTTTTTACATTCATAAATGCAATAAAAATTACCCATTTTGGTTTCTTGAAAAAATAATGATATTGAAATTAGCAACTAATAACTCCGCCTCATCTTAAGGCGTGAAATACACACAAACGGCGTAAGGCATAAGGCACGGTGCCGCGCCTGCGTCGAAGCGACATCAGGCACGCAAGCGGTGCTGCGCCGCTTGAGTGTAATTCAAAATACGTCTCCTTAGTACATTTTGCATACAAACATTTTGAAGCGGCATCGTGCCTTATGCCTTACGTCGCTTGTGTGTATTTCACGCCATAGACCTAGATGAATCCCTACGCACCAATCACTTTGCCCAGTAGCTCTTGCAAATCGTAAGCCAACTCTGACCAGCGCGCCTTCTCTCCACCCAGGCCTCCTATGAGCTGTTCGGCTCTGGACAGTTTCGTAGAGCACAGTTCGATCTCATCTTCTAGTCCTTTCTTCTTGCGGGTCATGCCAGCGAACTCGTCGTTTAAGGCCTATAAATTAAATAAAAAAACCTAGTTAGCGACCAGTTGGAACGTGTTTCTTTGCTGAGAGATGAGAGCAGCGTGAAGTAAAAGACTGAATCTTGGTTAAAAATTTGACATTGCATAAAGTTGTTATACCTAATGGTGCAGTTCATATATCGAAGCGGGTGAGACAAAGCATATCAGTATATAATAAACTATGTGGACACATTGTTGGCAATGGTTTCTCCGTCCCACATAATCACAACACCTTTATTAAATTTGCATGATATAATATGACATTCTCGCGTTTTTTAGATCATCGGAACAAGTTCTAACACTTTACCAAGCTCAGGTTCGATCGTGTATGGAGTACTGTTGTCTTTTGGGACGGGTCTGCGTAGTATCAGCTGGCCGCTTTGGATTCAATAAAGCATGGTGATGGTGATATATGATACTGAGTTAGTGTATGTGAGGGTTACAGAGCCTTGAGCACCGTCTGAGAGTTGCTAGTTTGTCTGTGTTTAACAGGATACATTTTGGAGTGTGCACAGGAACTGCACGATTTAATTCCGCCAACTCCGTTCCTCCACCGGACGTCTAGGCGAAGGGAAAAAATTCATCCTTACGTTGTGTATATTCCATTCATTCGCACGAAGCGATTCGCTTCTTCCTCCCTAATGCGGACTGCTGATGCGGGAAGATATAATTTGGGTCTTTCCAAGGCAAGAGTGAATAGCCTGTTACTGAACCAGCGTGCTACAGCCTCGACCTCGTTGACACTTACCATCAGGTGTGACTGAGGTCAAACGCTGGTCAGTCGTGTATAAAAAAAATCATGGTATACTAACTTGTAATTTATCAAGCACGCCCTGCAGCTGCGCCCGCTTAGCATTCAAGGTGTTCATCTGCGCTTGCAGCTCTGATTCTGCTTCGAACAAAGCTGCTTTCTTTGGAGCTACCACCTGAAAGTTATAAAAAAAACTTCATCATCAGCCTTATGTTTGTGATATACGAAGTTAGTTTTATCTTTTTTGGTTTCATAAGTGAAGTAAGAAGAAAGCTTCTGTGTGTCCTATTTTTGGCATATCTGTCTACATATGTAAATTTCACCCTTTACCTATGGGTGTCAACCAAAGCTATCAAAGCCAAAACTCAACTTTCCCTAGATGCCACAAGATATCAATTTCAATGGTTAAGGACCAGGTAAAAGGATATTTTACTGAAGTTTTATCAAATACTATATACAGGAATTATAATATTTGTACTAGATAGATTAAACGCAAATATTCTGGGGTGATTACGGTTTATAAAAACTTATTCTTTTATAAATTTAGATTCTTATGTGTGTTAAATACGGTTTAAATGTATCTGGTACTTCAAAGTTTTGATGTCTCTTCATTATCTGTTGATACTAATTTGGACGTCACAGTAACACGTGTAAGAGTTCTTTGTGCGATTCCTCACCTTGATGACACGGTCGTAAACGTCCATAGCCCGCACCCATTTGCACAGACCCTCGCAGGCGGACGACACTTTGGCGATCACAGCTGGGTCGAACTCGCGGTCCGGAATGTATCTTGGAGAAAAATATGCAAAAGAAGGAAATTTAGTTTTTAATAGAACTACTGTCTTGTTAGATTGTATGTTACGAAGCAGAGTGTCGGTTAAATATCCAAAATAAGCCCAAACCATGCACCATTATCAGATCAATTCATTGTTTTTTATTAAGCAGAAACGTCGGCTAATAGCCAATATCATCCCGCTTGGACTTGTTAAATTTTTCTATTTTATCCTTCCTGGTATACGTCATTACGGGTATACCAAGCGGTATTCGTATAGTACAATTGGTAGTGCACTAGTGATCTAGGGTTGTGGGTACGAATCAAATTTTTCTATTTTTCTTTCGATTTAAATATCAAAGATGAATTGTGTCGCTTAACTTCAAACTCAGGTAAATCCATTTTGCTCTAAGGTTTATTATACATTTTTTTTAGATAATCAACCTTAAAGCAGAATGGATTTACCCGAGTTTGAAGTTAAGCGACACAATTAATACTTCCGTAAGTCTGATGTCAAAATCAATCCTAAGGATTACGAGTAGATATATAAAGTACGGGTTTTGTTTTGTAATAAAAACCGTGGTAATATGCTACAGAAACAAGATCTAATCATGTAATTCTAAAATTATAAGTGACTGTTGTGAGTTATGCTATTACTCCGTTATAACAGATAATTCATATGTCACCTAGTGCGATATACTCGTAAGTATACGTAAGTTCATTCATTGTAACTGAGCAAGAGTTATAATTACTTGTCTCGAATCTTCTTCATAATAGCAGCAGGTATGTTGTCCTTGTCGTAAGCTTTGAGGCCCTCCAGAAATTTCATATCACCCAGCATTTTCTGCGACGGACCCCAGTAATCCTCAAATGGCTTACCTGTCACCAAAACCGTCATATCATTCGGTTGATCCTTTAATTTGCTGTTATAATTCTGAACACTGCGTCTGGTTGAATTTTATTTAAAATTATAGGAAAGTTCCTTCCTATATTGTTCTCGTGAGGCAAAATTCTACTCAGGGTTTATGACATTTGAATTTTAAAAAAAACCTACTTTACTTTATGCCGTTTCCGTGAAGTTTTCAAACCTAATATGTGATTAGATAGGTATTAGATAGGTACCTCGTTATATATATTATAATATACATTTACTATGAAATTTGCGTATCATCGAACGGCCAGTTTGTAAAAAAACTACGAATTTGATGTGTCAAAAAAAAAAATATTACCGTTGTCTCCTGGCTAATGGTAGAATGAGAACGAGGAATAATTGATTAACCCATGAACTTAAATTGTGTCGCTTAACTTCAAACTCGGGTAAATCCATTCTGCTTCAAGGTTGATTATCTTAAAAAATTATAACAATCTAAAAGGTAATCAACCTTAGAGCAAAATGGAGTTACCTGAGTTTGTAGTTAAGCAACACAATTACACTAACCATCAGGACCCATTTTCCGATCCCCCTTTATCCCTTTCATCACGCAAACTGCCTCCATGACCAACTTCACGCCTGCCGGCGGGTTCTTCATACTCTTGACTAAGGTGATGTCTGCGGGTTTGAGGGTGTTGAGTGCGTCTAGGGCCGCGTTCAGCGCTGGCACGGCTTCGGCCAAGTCGGACTCGCAATCGTCCTTTATGGCTTGGGCAGCGGCGGCTGCCTCGTTGGCTAGAGCTTCATCGGCACCTACAATCTATTGCGAAGAGAGGTCAACCTTAAGGGTTAGTATTAGGCTGTGGAACATACATTCTACATTTTTTTACTGAATAACTTAATCCCTTTTTTATTCCAACATGGAAAAAGCGAACACTGAACGGTATCGATAGTGCAAAACTTAACGTATTGTAACATTTATACCTAGATATATTTCTAGCCCGAACGGTTTCTTGTAAGTGATTGACAAAATAAAAACATCGACAGTTCACAGTCCTGTTATCGATAAGTACCACTTCAACGTCATCAGAGTTGGGCGTAATCGATTCCTTTTGGAATTAATTACACGATTACATTCCAGTAATCATGATGCCTCATTAATCGATTATTTGGGTAATCAAAATTAATGTGACACTGTACTTTGATTACGTCCGTCATCCATTCCTTTGGAATCGGTATTGTAATCCACTACTGTAATATTGATTCCTCGGTAATCAAGTACTTAAGTAATCTGAATTACTTTACTTCAATTCCAGGCTTATTACTTAATTGGCAAAAAATTGTCACTAAAAGTAGAGTCCGAATTTAGGGTCCATTTTGAAATCTAAGATGGCGGCACGTTTTTAGGGTCACGCAAGTCAACCAGGAACCCTTAGGTCGGCCTTACACACTTAATCATAATTCATATTATGAGTTCAGAATGCACGGAATTTCATAAAATATACCTATATTACCTATCTATTTTGTATACGAATAAGTCGAAAACGAGTATAATAAAAAATATTGCAAAAAAAATTGCTGCCATCTTGGATCTTAAAATTGACCCTAAATTCGGATGCCACGTATGCGAATCAGTCAACACGATATTTAATTGTATGTTTAAGAAAACTTCATTTAAAATACACTTAACATATAGAAGTAATCTGGAAGTAATCAAGTCAACAATTCCAGTAATTTGGAATCGACAATGATTCCCAATTATTAGTAATAGTAATATTTGTATAGATGATTACTGATTCCATAATATGTAATGGTAATTTACCGTTTCACTTGATTACATTACAAGTAATCTGACACCCAGTAAAATTTACAAAGTAAAATCAAATAATCATGGATTCAGGAATCGATTACGATTTGCCCATCTCTGAACGTCATACAGGTCAACAAGACTAATATAAGGTAATAGGGTCAAAATTAAATAAAAATAACAAAACTATCTATTTATTATATTTTACATACTTCAAAAAACAATTTCGAACTATTAATTGCAAATAATAAAATAAGTTGGATCAAAAGTGTACGGATTACGTTCAATTTGTTCAAGATCGATGGCACGCGGCGTCTAGGTAGGCAGAATGTGTGTGCGTATTGTCGTTGAAGTACTTAGTATGTATTTACTTATCGATAACAGGATTGTCGATATTTTGATTGTGGCAAGCACAAAGCAAATGTCGTTCCTACTAGAAAAATATCTAGGTATAAACATTACATTTCATTATTTTTACGATACTTACTGTTAAGGTTTTTTTTTTTCAATAAGTTATTTGATAATGTACAGATTTCTTAGAAGAAGGTACTTACCTATTTTTTCCTAATGAAGCTGTTCTAAAACAATATAGCTGTCAACTAACCTCCTTCTGCTTCTCTACGACCACGGTATCCTGCTCGATCTTGATCATCAGTTTCTCGGTCTTGTCCGAAGTCTCAACCAGCAGCGGTTGAAGATCCCTTAGATTTTGCTGCATCACGGCCACTTGACCTGCCGCGAAGTCCAGCTGTTCTAAGCCAGTCTCATACCTGAAATCCCCAAATTAGTCCTGAAATGTCCATTCGTCTTGCGAGTCTGGCGTGATAAATCCTCGAAGAAATCATGCTTAGGTACATATGGCCACCGTTGAGCATACAAAATAGGTCCCTAGTATTGCAGTAATCCACAATCCAACCCAAAAAGTCAAACTACTGTCACATGTACACATGGTAAGTACAGTCAGCGTCATATAGTTGGCAGCATTCAAAGT
The DNA here is from genome assembly GCA_022674325.2 of Grapholita molesta. Classification (NCBI taxonomy): domain Eukaryota; kingdom Metazoa; phylum Arthropoda; class Insecta; order Lepidoptera; family Tortricidae; genus Grapholita; species Grapholita molesta. Next base: position 4,818,987 of record CP053127.2, read on the forward strand.
AGTCAAATTGTTCGGTACACCATACAAATTCTATGGTGTACCAAACTTTATGAGTACTTTGGATGCTACGAACTATATGATTCTGACTGTACCATCAGGTGTGACTGAGGTAAAACGCTGGTCAGGTCAGTCGTGTATAGAAAAAAAATGTAGTAACAACGGACTGTAGGTACCAAAACATGAAAGTGATACTCACCGTATTCTGGCGCGGGTTATCTGATCTACCTTCATCGCGTAAAGGCTCTGGAAGGCTTTGATCAGTTCTAAGTAACTGGTGGGCGTCACATACACCTTACGTTTCTGCTCGTTATAAAACCTACAATACAAATGTAACATTTTTCACTGACTTTATAAAAGCTGTAGTTTTTCTAGACTGCTATATTGGTTGTTATAAATGTTTAAGAAAAAAAATAACGTGACAAGTTTACTAATTTGTAAAGAAAATACTCCAAGGGAAGAAATTTGTTCATTCAAAAATATATCAACTGATAAGCATCTTCAGACATATTAAGCTTTGTGGTCACTTTAATAAGTTTGCGTTTGTAATACTAAGATATGACATAGTTCACCTGTCACTGAGCTGAACAACGCTCATATGGAACAGTTGACACATCTCAACACACGCTGTGCACATGTCCTCCTGAACACCCTCGATCTTGGATATGAACATTTGCGCCACCCGCTCTAAGGCTTCGGGAGGCCAAGCTGTAAACCTGTAAAGAATGGGTGCTAAAGTTTTAGGTTTCAATTTAAGCTGGTGTAACGGATAGCTTTCATATGGATATTTATGAAATTAAACTCCTAGGAATTTTGAAGTGCACATTAACTTTGGTTTGGGCTAATAAGATCAGTATTAGTCCCATGAACGGATACGAAGTAATTCTGACATTTCTGGCGAAGCCACTTACTGTATCCGATCTAAAACCTACATGATTTTCTCCAGTTATCAGTCGGTAGCGCAGACGTTGCTGAGCGACAGGAAAATGCGTAGTCTGTTTAAGTAAAACCACCTAAAATCCTCGTAGAATCTGAACATTACGAGTGTAAAATCCCTATCCCATTCTGTTCAGTCGACTACAAAGATATGTATTCACTTTTGCACCTTATTACAAAGGTTTAGGATGGAAAAATGTATACATATCTTTGTAGTCGACTGTTCAAGATTGAATATGAAGTGATACCAGTCAATTGTGCAGCAGTTGATGAGCGAAGGGAACATGCGCAGTCGGTTCCGGAACGAGTCTCCGATCGGCGACATGGCCATCACGATGCGAAGGTTGGCCTTCACTCGCTCCACGTAGAACCCGAACATGGCCAATGGAGTCGTCTCCATTTTCCTACCCTGTTTAAGTACATTTCAAATTCAATTAGTGGTTGTATTGTATTGTATTGTTTAAGAGTTTAAATGAAATGGACGCGCGTTAAAGATAATTTCTGGTTATTTGGATTAGTTTGTTTTTTTAATAGGTACAGTCGACGTCATAGATATGTTTATACTTTTTCACCTTAATCCTTTGTAAGAAGTTGCAAAAGTGTAAACATATCTTTGACGCCGACAAACGATTTCAATAGTTATTTGTGCAACAAGAGAGGAAAGTTGTTTTTTCTTGCGAGTGTTTATTTTGAGTCCCGAGTAAGCGAAAGATTCTAAAATTGAATCACGAGCGTAGCGAGTGATTCTAGTGTTAGAATCTTGAGCGTAGCGAGGCACTCAAAAACACGAGATGTAAAATAACTTTACTCTCGTGTGACACATACAATTTTTCACCTCAGTAGTGAGAACATATTAAAGCTTTTATTGCCGACTGTACTTTTTTGCACAATCGTCATCTACTCTTCGAAAGGATTCTTATGAGCCTAAAACACCACGGGGTTATCTTGTGTATTTTAGTAGTTGCTTTTGCTACCTTCTGGCTCCAGCATCAGATCAGATCAATGGTACCATAATATTACATTGTCACCGAACTTACATAAGTGTGCTAAATTTCAGCTCAATCGGTTAAAGATGTCTGCTTCAAAATTGAGGTGCAAGATTCCACCCGGATAAACATACAAATACATACATATCAAGTTTAAAAAAATTAACATCAAGTTATCCACATTAATTTAAGTGTTTTATCTGCAACTGCACTGGCTTCATTACTTAATATTTTGTTTAAATATTTTTCATTTTAAAATATGTACTTGTACCTACATTTCAAAATTATAATATTTGATTAATTTGTGAGGGTCCGAACGTGTTAGTGGTGTTTAGCGGGTCCATTATGTCCTATTATAATAGATAGATACATATAAATACTTAAATACATAGAAAACACCCATGACTCAGTAACAAATATCTGCTGTGCTCATCACACAAATACATGGCCTGACCGGGATTCGAACCCAGGACCACGGGTTTCATAGGCAGGGTCATTACCTACTAGGCCAGACGGGTCGTCAATTAAAAAGCTACTTTGTCTCACTCCCTGGAGTGACGAAAGTAGCAACTTTCCTCACTCCCTGAAAGTGAGGAAAGTCGCACTTTCCTCACTCCCTGGAGTGAGGAAAGTAGGCATGTTCGAGCTGCTGAGGTGAAAAAGCCATTTCGTGGTATTTTCGCGTTTTGTGTTTCGTTTCCTATTTCTTCTTATAATGTGATTTAAAATCAATTATCATTCTATTCTAAAATTTACCCATGAAAACAATTCGAAAAGCCTATAATTTTCTATTTATTTATAGTTGAATAAAGAAGAACGCAGTACCTACTTAATTAGTAATAGTTCTCAGTTAAGTATTAGCTATATTGGCGTTTCGATATTGGGCACAATAAAGCCATTTCAAGATAACTAGGGCCTACTAGAAAAACCTGTATAAGATATATTGCCTAAGATAATTCACGGCCATCACTTACGGACTCCCGGACAGCATTCTGCATCTTGTCAAGTATTTCCACCTTTTCATCCATGCCGTACAGATTCGGGATATCTCCAGTATTCAGCAGCATGTTTATATCTTCGACCATTCCTTCGTACATTATCTGCAATGCATGAATTCATTACGAAATTAACCAAATAAGTATTAATTATGTCATTTGTTTATGCGTTAGCATTATCAACATGACCTCTACCACAAGCAACCTTGAATTTACTATCAGTGTAACTAAGTATGTATTGTTGTCCTCGATTAAACGAAATCAAGTATCGTCGAGCCTGATGATTGGAGGATCCTGGGGTGCAACCGCGAAACACGATATTCGATACCACGATACTCTTCGTGACGCCTTAATTGGAGTAAAAGGGAAAGATGCTCGAAATATACGAACTACGATGTTCGCGGTACCGGGCCTGCGCCTCTGATTAGATTTAATGTGTACTTATGTGTCTGGCACCCGATATTTTTGCCGGAAAATCAATATCAATAACAATATGGTATCGGACAAAAAATAATCAAGGCTGTGATTGTTTTAAATTGTCAAACATTGACTTTTTATCAATTAGCGATACTAGATATTGTACAGTCGCCATCAGATATATCGGAGCTGTGGAGGCGGTCACAAATATCGGAACAATGCCTCTATTGTCAAGGCGATAAAGTGCATGTTCCGATATTTGTGACCACATTCACAGCTCCGATATATCTGATGGCGACTGCACGAACTACTAAACTAGCGCACTACCCAGCTGCCGAATTCAATGATTTTCTTAAACTGGTCCAAAATCTTTATTCCAGGTCACATTTGATAAAAATCCTAGAGTAGCGACCACCGACCACAAATACATTGGAAGTCGGTGGCTACAGTGTGCTTGAGCTCGCTTCCTGTGGCGGTTATTGGGGGATGCCTATGTTCAGCAGCGGAAGTCCGTGACTGATAGACACAATCGATAAGTGATATCACCTGGTTATCAGCAAATAGGAAGACCAGCGGCTTGCCAATTATGCCGGCCTTCATGAGCATCTTGCGGATGTCATCGCGCCACTCATTCTGGCCGTACACGCGAGAGATCTCTATCTGAATCACGTTCATCTCGAGGATGCTGGCTGCGAGCTTGACTGCGCTGCTTCGCCCACTTCCGCCCACACCGACGAGCAGGAGATTACCTGGATACAGAATAGGGGATTAAACTTACAGAAGTAGAGGAGAACTCTGTCGTTAGCAAAGACCTAATCGCTAATTCCGAGGCAAATCACAAAAAATCTGACCAGACAAAGAAGGTTAAACATTGGAAAAATCCTAGATGCTTTATAAATCTCATTCATCAAGCGAACTGCTGGTGAAAACCTTTCTTTTTCGTTCACATATGTCAGGACGACAAGAGATAAGTTTGACTCTCTATTCTTGGTATACCGAGAAATCGATCTCAGGTGGGGACCTCTCGTTTTACAAGCATTCTGGCACAACAGAAGTGTCCTCTAGTTCAGTAATATTTTAGTTCCGGTTTTGGGCTCCGTCAGCTACCTTTGTTGTCCTTTGTTGTTGGTATACTAATACTGGTTAACATTACATACTAAGGCTGTGTTTCCACCAGAGTTGACCGAGGATGTGTAGCGACGAATGTGTTTTTAAGTACCAATAGAATCACATTATTTATCGAGGATAGGGGAATGAAGTAGTTCTATTGTTTGTTAAAACATTCCTCGCGACACATCCTCGCTCATGTCTGATGGAAACGCAGCCTAAAAATATAAAAAGACGGACTTGAGTCTGACTTCAGACATAATATTTAATGATGACTATTCCTAGTTATATCTTACCATTGTCCTGTAAAAGCACCCTAGTGCACCTTGATATGTGGTCCAGAGCATATCGGAACATAACCAAAGCCATTGGTGATGAGGATACCACGTTATATTCGTCCAGATAGTATTCCATCTTCACCGCCATGTCGTCGAGGTTCGTCACCTAGGAAAACCAGTACCAGAAACTTAAATATGCATAACATGTTGCTAGAAATAATAATCTGTACATTTGAGCCAAGTGGACTTAAATTTAATAGGATTTCGTAATGACCAAAACCCAGAACACCTAATTAGGAGTTAATGCGCAAGTAGCCGATAAATTTCAAGAAGTTGGAAACATTTTGAGAAATTCCCGGACAATGGAACTAAAATATAGGAATGTTACATTAAGATAACTGTTAATTTCAATCACTATATAAACTTGAAGAAGTATTCAAAATTGACATTTTGTGAAAAATTCCGTAAGTGTTCTTTATGAAAATTCTGCGATTTTGAAAAATGTTCAGGTGCTAGCAAAATATCAATAAATATTTGAATGATATATTAAATAAATAAATGAAAAAGAAAGGCACCGGTAAATTCTGTTTACCAAAGGCACAACATTTTCACCGTTAAAAATATAATTAAATATATATTTTTTGTAAGTTACAATTCATAAAGCCAGGTTTTACGTCTATAAAATCTACCTGATCATAAATCTTCGGATCAGCATCAGGCTCCATATAGTTCCCAAAGAACACATTGGTAGCGTGTTTGTTGTTCAGTTTCTCGCCATCGGGCACATAGCCCATCTCTGTCATCACCTGGTCCATGTGCACTCGATAGTTGGCGTATACCGCCTTATACACTACTTCGAACAGCTTTTGTCTGAAAGAAATGATATTAAATTATTTTGTGCACTTGTTTTATGTCGGATTTTTTTTAAACTCGCTTCTCCCCTGGCTAGTAACATTTTGACTTAGATACTGTTCCAAGGCATGCGTTAAACGAATCATGAAATGTTCCTTTTTATCCCTACGGATTATTCAATACTGTACCATTATTAAATGAACACGAAATCAAATATTTATTAGCGTTCCTATGCCACAAATGACATTCTATTGGCAAGTAAGTTCGGTTTCAAGAACCTTATTGATGGGAGTTTTCAAAATTTGGTACACCCAATTAGCGAAAGTTGTTAAAAAAAGTTAAATTACTGTCAGTTTCGTGACGACAATTAAGCATGAAATCTTTATGAAGATCGACTTTTTGCCTTTAATTAGGTTGTAATATCGATCGAAGTTTATAAAATGAACAACAAAACCAAGTTTTTATCGAAATTTAATGCTTAATTGTCGTCACGAAACTGACAGTGAATTTTTTTAACAACTTTCACTAATTGGGTGCACTATTTTTTGAAAACTCCCTGATACAAGCCGAAACAGTTCGTAGTGCTCTCCGCGTGCTATAAAAGGTGTTAAAGTCCTTCGCATTAGGATCTTACATGGTAAATATCACATTATCAAACGTTATTGCTTTACGACCGGCTTGTTTGTATGTACTCTATTATCTTTTGTACGTAATTTCTACCACTAACCACCAAAGTCTGAACCTAACACTTTTGATACACTTCACCATTATCATCATCTTCGCCGAAAGATGTCCACTGCTGGACATATGCTTCCACCAAAGGGACCCAAAAAGGCCGGTCCTACGCCTTCCACATCCAGCGGCATCCCGCAACTTGCTTGACTTGATACACTCGCTCAAATAAATGCAAACCTGTCACTATCATCAATCAGCCTGTCATAAAAGACCCGGTAGGTCTCGTGTATCCACAGCAGGACCAGTTTGTTGATGTCCTTCATGTGTGTGGAAGGGACGAGTAGCACGCCTTTGATGACGCGTGCGAAGTCCCGCAGGTTGAACAAGTAGTGGCATTTGCTGGGCGTCGGAAGGAACTGGAGGGTTACAGTCTTGTATACTTCCATCGTTGCTGACACCACGTTCTGGAGACATAGTTACGAGACATAGTTACCATCAGGCAATCCGTCTGCGCGTTTGCCACCTTTGTCATAAAAAAAAACTTAGTGTAGGAGGAAAGAAACTTCGTGTAAGGTCCGAGTGGGGTTCCCTTTATTTGGCATAATTTGTTTTGTTCGAATCTTAATACGCATACCAAGTTTCGCATTCTCTCGATTTATGCCGAATGTTCAATTAATGTGGCCGATTTTTTACTTAGCACAATTCTTTAATAGCCGAATACTACTTTGTCTAAAAATATATTGGCATACTATTACCGAGGCCGAATGTCCGGAAGTGAGTTAGGTTAATTAGAACTCTGACAAAACAGAAAAACAAGGTGGGTTAGGTTAGGTTAGAACTTCGGCTTTAGAGTCGGGCGGTCCACGATCGATGCAGTCAAGGCCTTAAGAGATTTTTGTTCTGTGGCGGAGGAAAAAGGGGAGGGGGTCGTGGTGGTGTCACTCGATATCGCCAATGCATTCGGGTCCCTCCCCTACGAGGTCATTAAGGAGGCACTCCGCTACCATGGGGTACCGCCTTATCTTAGGAAGATTGTGGGGCACTACCTGGAAGACCGGGTAGTTCTCTACGAAGTGAGGGGTCGCCGATTAGAAAGGCCTATGGAGCTTGGGGTTCCACAGGGCTCAGTTTTGGGCCCGCTACTGTGGAAACCTTGGCTTTGACTGGGCCATAAGAGGGATCCAGCTTCCTCGCATGGTCACCATCTGCTATGCGATGACACGTTGGTGGCTGTGCGAGGAAGAATGCTAGAGGAGACTTTACGGAGGGCTACGGTGGCCACAGAGTTGACGGTAGGCAGAATCGGGAGTCTGGGCCTAAAGGTCTCCCGCCCCAAAACGGAGGCGATTGTGTTTCGAGGCCGGGGTTGGCGACAGGGTGTGGGTCGCCAGCTCATCCTCGAGGGGGGTGCTGGTCCAGGTGAGGGCCCACATAAAATATCTGGGCCTTGTTCTGGACAGGAGATGGGACTTTGGGGAGCACTTCGCAAGACTTGCTCCCCGGGTGGTTGGCGCAGCAGGGGCATTAGGGAGCCTCCTGCCAAACGTGGGCGGACCAAATAGCTCCTGTAGAAAACTCTACGCAGGGGTGGTCCGCTCAATGGCCCTCTACGGGTCCCCTATTTGGGCGGAAAGGTTGACGGAGAAGACAAGGGCCCTTCTCCGTCGACCCCAGAGGGTCGTCGCGCTGCGTGTGAGTCGGGGGTACAGAACCATCTCGCACGCAGCCGGATGCCTTCTTGCCAGTACTCCGCCGTGGGAGCTGGATGCTCGGGTGCTGGCAAAAAGATATGCTAGAAAAATGGAGGTCAGGGCGAGAAATGACCCCCCTGACCTCTAAGAAGAGGTGCGGGCTCGTCGTGAAGAAGACGAGGCCCGTATCACTCAGTGGCGCAGTGACCTGGAGGGCTGCTTTTATGGAACTCGCACCGTAGAGGCTGTCCTCCCGTCGCTCAGGGAGTGGCTTGGTAGGGACCATGGGACCCTCACCTATAGAATGACACAGGTAATGTCCGGACACGGCTGCTTCGGATGTTACCTGTGCCGAATAAGAAGGGAGGAGCTGCCGCTATGCCACGAGTGCGGCGCTCCTGAAGATACGGCATAGCACACCCTGGAAGTTTGCAATAGGTGGGATCAGGAACGCCGCACTCTAACGGCAGAAATGGCAAGGTGGGATAGGGATGACCTCTCGCTGCACAACGTCATCAAATTCATGTTGAGCAGCGAGAGGAACTGAGATATAGTAGCCCCCTTCTGCGACACCGTAATGTCACAGAAGGAGGCTGCGGAGCGGGAGCGCGAAGAGCGGGCCGATGCGTCCCAGCTCCGCCGCAGGCGTAGGGATCGAAGGCGGGCGCGGTTCATACGAGACGCATGAACCGCCCCCTCCCCCGTAGGGCTGGCGGGTGGGGACTCGCCACAAACATGCCCTACGCGTCTGAGGGGAGGGCTCAGTAACCCTCCCCTCCAGTAGGCGCTGCCCCCCACAAATAGGGGGGCGACCGGGGGGATGTCGTGGCAGAATGCTAAAAGCGACCCCGTGCCATCCCCTCTGAACGGTCAGGCGAGTACGCCCGGAGTGTTTTAGTGGGTATACCCTTCCCCCTCCTTAATAGGAGAGGCTGGAAGGGCGATTCCCACATACCCCCCGTAAGACCCTACACCGGGGCTGGGGGGATGCATAAATGCATTTCACTTCGTCAATAAAAAAAAAGGTTAGAACTGGGAACAGAAATCGTAATTACACCATTCGGTATTTCCAAATTATGCGTAACCATTCGGCTTAGTTGAGTACTACGTAATAGAATTAGGCGAAACAGAATTATGCGAGTTCAGTTTCTGCTTATATACAGTTATGACAACACTGAGTATTACCTATGCGATTTAAAATTATTACAAAACAAATTATCTGTAAACAAGGGAAACCGTCTGAGTGGACTCTCCATTTGGAGGTGCAGCAGAGTGGGCGTGAGGCTTCAATGTTCAACAAATGCAGATGTATTGCACACTACTAAGGTTTTAATACACTCATAATTTTAACCTGTAAAGCTGAAAAAACTCAACATTTCTTTTGAGACTTCATACACAGAATCTAAAGAACCTACAAGTTTTGCGAAGGCTCTTAAATCAGTTTTGCAAGCCAGTGTTGATTTTTAATACGCATTGATTGATAAATAAATACGCAGTTGGATCAACAAACAAAATATCACTTACCTTACTAGCCCGCATAAGTGTATCGTTAAAGCCTTTGCTGAAATGCCAGTCCATTATAGTTACGAAGATCTTGTTCAGAGTGTTGTCCTCGAAGGAATCCAGAGCTATCAATATTGTATGCCGAGTGAGTCTCCAGGAGATGAGGTTGGAGCCACCGCCAGGGGGCAGCATGGCTGAGACGAACAACTGGCGAGACATGTAAAGACGTAGACAATTAAAGAAGGAAAGTGTCTAATATTTTAATGTTTGGCATGAAACATTATCCTTATGAAAATAATATTTTCGTATTTTTTTGCAGCTTGATTAGAAGGCGGACAAAAAATGGGTTGACGAATTCAATAGAGGGTTGTTCAGATATTTGTGACCACAACTCCGCTATATCTGATGACGACTGTACTACTAGTGATTAACCTATCACTCAAACTAGGTAGATAGCCGATATAAGACTGTGTGTACGTCTTGTCGTTGAAGTAGTATGTATTTACTTATCGATAACAGGATTGTCGATTTTTCTATTGTGGCAAGCACTAAGCAAATGTCGTTCCTGCTGGAAAAATATCTAGGTATAGCTATCACTTACCACGTCGACTACCTCCTGCTTGACCATTTCCTTGAGGTCGTACCAGTGCCCGTGGTCTATCCACTGTCGGATCAGTTCCAGAGGAGGCTGTGCCCCGTACACCTCTTTCTGTGGCATGCTGAGGTCGTCTACGAAAAGGACGCACTAGGAAAAAAGGATATTAAGAAATACATCACATAATTAATTGTTAGTCAATAAATAAATCAAACAAACTTGTGAATAGAGGCTAAAAATGAATCTTTTATTATTTATTTATTCCTTATTGCACATATAGCGCATTTAATGCCACGAGTTAACCTTAGGTAAAACAGAAATGGTAGGCGGTCCTTCTCCTATCTGAGACGAAAGCTTATCAAATATACCTAAATATAACTCAAACTCCAAAAGAGACGATGCTAGAGATGAGAAAAAGGTAACAGTCATTAAACCTTCAGCGACCTTTCCTAATGTCCGGGAAAAGACCGTTCCAGAGACGAGCCGTACGAACGGAGAAGGAATTTGCAATAAAGCCTGTTCGATGAAGGGCGGTAGAGAGGGAGAGATTGCCCGAAGATCGAAACTGACAGTCAAGGGAAGTTTTTGAATAACTGACACTTCTATACCTTTTTGTTCATAGATGGTCCATATACACCTTTCCGTCGTCTATCGACTTTGGACATAATTATGTCTTGCGTCTGAAACAATATTATAATACATTCAAATACGAATGGAACAATTTCTATGCTTTTTAGACTGTTCTCAGATACCGATCTCACCTGATTAGCAGTAGTCCTGGCAGAGAAATTGATGGTGTTGGTGATGTACTTCTCCTTCGGCAGGGACAGCAGGAAGTTGAGGACGAGCGAAGACTTGCCGGTTCCCGTCGGGCCCACGATTAGGATGGGGATTTTGGACTTCACCATCTTCGAAACGAAGTAGCGCAGGCATGCGTTCTCGTTCGTTAGGATTATCAGGTCGTTCACCTGTACAGTAAAGAGCATTTGAAGCCTGTATATAATTAAAGGACAAAAGGACAAACGACTTGAATTGACAAAGTAAATATTTTTTTGCGTAACGGGCCGGCGATGCGAGCGGCGAGGCGAACAGACACTCAGCACTTTTAGCTTGAAGTGGAGGCCTATGTTCTCCGAAACTAGTCGTATTCAAGATTATTTAGTCACTCGTGACTAAATAAACGTGAGTGGAGCCGTTATTTTTTATTTATAAAATATTATATTGACTCGCGAATGTTTAAATAAAAGCAATTTTCCTTCATATTTAGGCTATTCCTTATTTTAGCTACTATGTGCTAAAGCGCCATCTGAGAACTTAAGATCAGTAATTTTGACAGCGAAATATCTCCTTACAACTAAGACCTACAAAGGAATAGAGGGTCCTACTGCGTTTGCCTGAATGAATCAAGCGCATTATGTAAAGATATCGTTTTTCCAAGTGTTATATATATGATACTAATGACTATGATGTTTGTCTATCATAGATCCCCCGTGAATGTTCCTATAAATATATTTTACTAAGTATCATCGACAAAAGGTCATCATCGTCATATGCCGAAAGAATAAATACTGCGATCAACAACCCGCCTCCCGAGCGTGGCGAATATGGCATTAAACCTCCCAAGCTGCATGTCTACAGGAGAACCTACATGTCTAGCAGTGGACGTCAGAGACTGGATAAGTAGTAAGTAGTACCTTTGCATTTGCTGCAATTTGCCCTTCTTTTTCCAACTCCATCCAGGGTATCCATGTCCCATTATTCCTCTTGTCGTACACGTAATCATACACCGTGTCCTTGTCGCCAAATAGCTGATTCTTGGTAAGTTTAAAACACTTTGGTTTGGGATATGCAGCGTTTTGTCCATCCAGAAGTTTGCGGAAGTAAACATCAAAAGCTTTGCGACTGTCACCTAAGAAAGGAAGTAACTTCATATCAGAATTATTCACCGTTATACAAATATATAGAATTTAGTCGAAATGCTCACTTGTGAGGGTAGGGCAAAGGCCCCACAGTAGAGAAAAGACGAAAATGCACTGTAGCCACATAGTACTGAACTGATTTTCATTCTCGAGAAGACATGTCAACAGGCGAGTAAACGACTGTAACAAAACCAAGAGCTATACAGTGTGTAATTCTTATACGGGCGAATCTCTTACCAGAGGGTAGAATAGGACATAAGAAATATATTTAGATAACTTTTGGTTAGAAGTACAATTAAAATTTTATTCATATAAAAAAATTCGGCCCGCAATGTAATAACACACTCGAGTTAAACACTCGTTGACAGTTCGTTTCAAAAGCTCATGTCGCGTAATGTTCGCAGTACATTACTGCTTAGAAATTTTACAAAAATTAATTACATATGTATAATGGGTATAATTAAAGAAAAACCTTTTGGTTATTGATTATACTGGTAAATCCTATGTCTGGTTTAATTCTTCGCCCGTATTAGAATTACACACAGTATACATTGGTAAAAGAACGACATACATTGCTTAAGCAAAACTAGTCTAAAATACATCAAATAAATATCATAGGACATTCTTACACAAATTGACAGCCCCACGGTTAGCTCATGAAGGCTTGTGTTGTGGGTCTTCAGCTAACGATATACAAACTCATAGAAAACACCGAAGACTCAGAAATAAATATCTGTGCTCATTATTCAGATAAATACTCTTATAGGGGTTTCAACCCAGAACCGTCGGCTTCATAGACATAATCACAATCTTAGTGGATAGTTAGACCCATCGTTAAGACATAATTCAGACCCAACTACGCACACACACTTAGACACACGTATAAGTACGTCCCTACACGCCCTAGGGCACAATTGTCTCATTGCGTAACAGGACTAGTCCCACTTTAACCCAATACGGATTGGAGGGTGCCTCTGCGTATAATTATCCTCTGAACAGTTCTGCGTTTTTCTCAAGATTCTAACATCATGACTTAACAGCTAAATACATTCCAAAAATTACGTAAAACTGATGTATTTCGCCAACAGAGACAAAATGGTTGCACTTAGTGCCCATGAACTCGAAGATGGCCGGCACCAGCCAGTCGATCAACTCCATGATCAGGTCGAACTGCTCGGGGATCAGCTTCTTGCTCAGCCATGTATTGTAGGAAGCTAGAAAAGCGCGCCACCCTAAAGAAAACAAAATGCATTAAGAGTTGTTTAAAAAAAAGTGACTTCAACAGGTCTATTTCCTATTTTAATACACATCCATTGATTATTATTAAACAATATAATATAAAACAGTAATACATAATAAAATACTAGATGATAGGTTCCCAAGTTCCTATAAGTTCTGGATTTAAAAAATAAAAAGTCGATAAACCAAAAGGCATTCTTATGAAACAATAAATGTTACAGAGAATCACAAATGTGATTGATTATCAATATACCTAGATATTTTTCTAGCACGAACGGTTTCTTGTAAGTGATTGACAAAATAAAAACATCGACAGTCCTGTTATCGATAAGTACCACTTCAACGTCATACAGGTCAACAAGACTAATATTAGGTAATAGGGTTAAAAGTAAATAAAAATAACAAAACTATCTATTTATTTATATTTTACATACTTCAGAAAACAATTTTGAACTATTAATTGCAAATAAAAAAATAAGTTGGATCAAGTGTACGGATTACGTTCAATTTGTTCAAGATCGATGTCACGCGGCGTCTAGGTATGCAGAATGTGTGTACGTATTGTTGTTGAATTACTATGTACTTACTTATCGATAACAGGATTGTCGATATTTTGATTGTGGCAAGCACAAAGCAAATGTCGTTCCTGCTAGAAAAATATCTAGGTATAATTATCAAGCAAACGTCTACCAAATTGTTATTTTTTTACTATTGAAATAATTCCATGGTCAAATTAAACATTTTGGAAACCATAACTCGGGCAATGTATGTGTGATACTTAATTAAGATAATTTTTAGAGTCTGATTAGACTATGATAGCTTATTGTAAGTACCTAGCTGCTCTGGTTCCATGTAAATCATCCCGCATCGAGATACCGTGGCTGGAGAGGCAAATTCCAGGTCCGCCGGTTCAAATATCAAGTTCATTTTGTTAGTCATCTGTAGAAACATAAATAGTTATATTACTATAGTCACTTCAATAACTTTATTAAATAAAATTTTGCAAGTGTAAACCAGCGTAACATTATTGTCAGTTTGTGAGCGTGTGAGTGTTTATAGAAAATCCCATATATTTCTTCCTGGACTAAAATCCTGGGCTAAGTCTGCTCAGATTGACGGGCACGTTATAATGTAAAATTGGATTGCATTGGATTTCTTAAAAATAAAGGGAAAATGGAAAAATCAACTGCTCCGGGCGAGACTCGAACTTGCGCCTCCAGGATACATGCCCATAGCTCTAACAACTAAGCTACAAAGGCTTGCCCAAAACCTGCAAATTTCTCCACCATCCCCTTAAATGCGCTTAGGAGGCGCCTAGCATAAAAGTGTTCACTTTTTAGCGGCATCGGAGTCTCAAATCATATCGAGGATTCACCGATATCGATGCGCTAACCCATAACTAAATTATATCATTGAATCTGTAGATCTGTAGGCATAAAACCCCGCATGCTGCTTATGGGGAACGAGCGGTTAAAGGACGGGGGGGGATTGCACATCCGCAGCTAAAGGGATTTTGTCTCGCCTGTATAATTTCGCCGCTCATGAGACACAGCTTCTTGTTATCGTCCAGCACCGTGTTCATGTTCTCGATCCACACCGCGTCCACGGGCCCGTCGAACAGGATCCACTTGCGGTCACGCGTTATGGACATAGCGTATTCTCTGAACGCTATCGCCAGTACACCGTCGGACCTGGCCATTGAAATTGGGACGCATAAACAACGATTACGTCAGCCAGTTCTAGAAGTAAAGTATCGAAATGATATGTCAGGTAGTTAGGTTTTGCCTGCATAGCCTCCTAAGGCCTACGATACAAGAAAATCGCCACTTAATTTTCAACGGTGTAGGATATAAAGTGGAATTTATTTTGTTTCTAACGAAACAAAAGATACGCAACTCAGCTCGAATTGAAAAAAAGTCATATTCGATTGAAGTAATTGATAGTACGCCCCACGGGCTTTGGAGTCTTAGGAGGATAAAAAGTTTGGTCTACGTACTTACTAGTGTGCTTAGTAGATTAATGAAAAGATGTAGGTCGTTTGTTTACCTTGTCAGGGAATATCTTAAACTCACCACTCATGTGATGCAGGGTCAAAGGATCCATACAGCTGACCCATAGTGATCGCCTTTGGATTAATTATTCTATATATAGCGCCGAACTCTTTATGGCGCGGCGGAGGTTTGGTCAGCTGAAGAGCTCGTAGGGAATCCGCAAGCGTTTGGTAGGCTTGGGTTTTTCCACCCATCGGAGGACCGACCACCATGAAGCCGTGACGTACTAGCATCATCTCGTAAATCTGGGACAAAAATTAAATATTCTACTCATGACTTAGTTCATTACGTTTTTCGACAAACAATTTTAGAAGACCTGATTGAGGCTTAATGTTCGTTTGGTGACTGTTTTAGAATGGAAATATATGGAATATAAATTGTATTATGTATGTAATACTCATGAAAGATTCATTCATTGACGAGAATTGTAGATAAAACACAAGAGTATTTCTATTTAAACTTTTGACCGCCCTCAAGCAGTTTTGACATCGAGAACATTTGACATAGCGTCAGTCCGTGACGCACGTTGATGCCAATGGGAATTCCACGTTCTTAGTGATTCTTAGAGACTTAGATGTAGTCTCTCTGACACATGTCGTGTGACTAACGTAAGTGAAGAGATGAAGAGAATAAAACATTAGAGTATCTATACAATCCAGTACCAAAGTTATAAAGGAATTATTATACTATTTAGCCTAAAGACACCTACTTGTATGATCTTCTCCAGATACCATTCAGTGCCCTGAAGATTCCGCTTCTCCAGTTCCTTAACGATGCACTTCGTCAACTCGTCCCTGTCCGGCTGCGGTATCTGAACCCCGGGGAACAGATCCGAATAGATGCCCATGAACAAAGGTACATCCTGGAATATCGTTAATCAATTTAGTTATCGCGATTACCAACAGCGCCCTGTTAATATCAAGTTGTGATTTGTGATATCACTCCTTTTTCCTAACCTCCATTACAAAAAGAAGTGTTTGTCACAATCTGTGGCATTCTAGATCTTAAAGACGATATTTTATTATTTTTTAGCAGATATTCTAGCGGCGGATCTTAGACATCTTATATGTTGACTTCCTCTTTTTTATGTTCATTTGTTTATGATATAGATTTAGCCCACCTACATTTCAAGATCCTTATTTAAAATAGGCATTTTATGCCCATTGTGCACAAGCCTTTCTTTAATTATAAACCAAATTTACAGACCATAAGCATAATCCCCATCCCCTTAGGTGTCTTAATCCGTCGGGTTATATAGAAGCAACATAACAATATCTACTAATATTCGAATTCACACATCTTGCCGATCGACCCCTAAACAAGTATGATTAACTCCGATGTTAACTCATTCCCGCAGCGAAGGTGTTAAGCTCATATTTTAACCTGCGAGAGAAACTTGGGCATATTGACATCAATAATGGCCCTCAACACCAGCTGAGCCTCGTCCTTATCAGGGTAGGCTTTCTTCAGAGCGCCCGATGCCAGCAGCACCGACTTTACAGCTCTCATGCCGTAGTCGTAATGGTTCTGCGAAGACAGCTGCTCGGAACACAGCTTGTAGGCTTGCACGATCTTGCGCGCCAATCTGTAAATTGTTTGATCTCTTTCTCTGGTGTCTTACTAACCAAATTGACGTAAATTGACATGAGACTATCAATGACATGATATAATGATATTATTTAACCCCTGGAAGGCTGGAGCGCCGCTGTAATTTTTTTGCACTTGAAATAATGACTTTGAACATTACATTTAAAGCCCACACGGCTTGTGACGGATACGGGACAAGGCATTCGTGGGGTTAAGTTACATTAAAATATAACAAATCAAACTTCGTTCAGTCGTAAACGCACCAGAGTAGAATACTCCACAATTTTTCTGCAATTTTCCGGTTATCTCAATGGATGCCAGAGACAGCTAAATCATAAAACCAAATAACAGCCGAAAACGTATTCGACTTCACCATCTAATCGTTTCCCAAGTTATTACAAAGTTGAAAACTCACGGCCCTGCGTTGACGAACCCGTTCGAGTACAGGGTAATCTCCCCTATCATGGCGTAGTCGGGCACCATCATAGCCACTGTCCGGAACAACACTTTCAGGTTATCCGGCAATTCTGTGCGCCCTGCGTAGCTGTGGAACAAACCATGTGATGATGAATGCTGATGAACTAGTTCACTATGTTTGGAACACTTTTATTGTATTGTTCTTAGAAGTAACGGAAAAATTACTGCCTCTAGCGAGATTCGTTAGCAGATGTTTCTGATTAATTATAAAAATACTTTAATGTATACATATTATACAAATATACATAATAATACATATATACATAATTCAATCATAGACCGAAAGAATTATAATCGATGTTGTTGGCCCTGAAAGTGACTCATCAACTGAAGAAAGTGAAGAAAAGTCGGAGCCAGAATCTCTTTGAATATTTGGATATCGAATATTTTGAATCAGATTTTGCTGGATAGGTAATATTTAATTATCAACTAGCTATGTTTTTGCGATTACCTGCAAACATCATTTCACAATCTACAAGTACATAATTGTGAATTTCACTAGTTTGTTCTTGCATGACGCCAATACAAACTGTGCGACTATTCATGATGTACAGTCGATATCAGATATTTCGGAGCTGTGGAGGTGTACATAAATATCGGAACATGCACTTTACCGCCTTGACAATAGAGGCGTTGTTACCATATTTTGACCACTTCCACAGCTCCCATATATCTGATGGCGACTGTACCTGCACGTATTATTGCCATTATGTAAGCTGTTTGTAGCGACATTATATCAGAGCTAAATAGGATAGGCTTTACTTAATGGATAATCACTAATTAGACACCGTTACGAGTAGGTATTGCAGCCGCCAAAACAATTCGTCAGTCCAACGATCAAATAATATGATAACGCGTCGCGTTTTCGTTGTAGTTTAGTTGTTTTGAAGTTTTATGAGATAAGATACATTTAGTATTTATTAGACTGTTATCGCCGAAGCACGCGGGAACTAAAACATTATTAAAATGCCCGAAAAAGTGTGGATTAGATTCGAGAAACAAACGAAAGATGGCAACGTAGTGAAGCTTAGAATACAAGACTTGCCGCCGGAGCGAATCGAGGAAGCCGTCAAGTTGAGGGTCAAATACTTCGCGAGGGACGAAGTCGTACATAAGGCGATAGGTATGATTTGATGTTTACTTAATTATGTAACCTACCATGTAGATCTTTCCTTTGCTTCCATGTCAAGTCAAGGTATGGGATTAATTTTTATTACCTAAGCAGAAACGCTGATAGCTCAGTTGGCAGAGCGGCGGGCATGTCAGAAGTATAAAGCTACAATATGAATTTAAAATAGATGACATATACTTAAGAAAAAGACCTCCGGCGGGCGACGTAGGATTCGAACCCGCATCTCCAGCTATCATGGCTGGCGTCTTAACCAATAGGGCCACCCGAACACAGCCTTAATAAAAAATAATTTGATTCTTAGTCTAAAGTAGCAAGGCAGATATCTTTTTTAGGATTTAGGATAACTGTGAGCATAATGCTAATGCAGTAGGTTCAATATTTTACATTCTGGATGTTATATCCGATTGCAAGCCTGGATTTTTGTTTTGGGTTACATATAATTTCTGTTGTGTTACGAACGCAATATACCATCGAAATCTTCGAATATTTAGTTACCTGGGCCATTTTATTTAAAGTTGTACACTCAACTTTTTTTTTGTTGTTTCTACTCAGAATCATATGAGCTCTTTCGAGCCTGATAGGAGGAAGAATGCGTCCCAAGCTTTTTTATTCTATTCCATTACTATTTTTAATATATTTCATATGGCGGTAACGAAACGGAAGTAATAAAAAAATTATGAAAATTATGGGACACTCTTTCTCCTATCAGGCTCGAAAGAGCTCATGATTCTGAGTAGAAACCACGCCAAAAAAATCCAAATAAAAAAAAGTTGAGTGTACAACTTTAAATAAAATGGCCCACCTACACTTTCCTCATGTTCGAATTTAGCTTAACTATACTCATGCATTTTAGGTATTACAAAGAATCCGGTGGCAATAGAACACTACGAACAGTATTTGACCATGGTAATGACCAGTCCAGAAAATAGGACCGTCATCTGCTGTGAAGACAACGGCGAGGAGGCGGGAGACATAATGGGGGTCTCTGGTGTCAATATCGCTGAAGAAGATTACAATTGGGAGGAGATATTAGAACTGTATAAGGAGGTAGAAGGATGTTGAATAATATTTTACTCTCACGGCACCTTCGGACAACTAAAATACTGAGACATGTCACACCGTCTGTCACCGGCTTAACCCTGTGATCGTTAGTGGTAGAAAGCTGAGTTAAATATTATTACAGGACATTCTTATACAAATTGATCATGGAAAACTCAACAAGCTTGTGTTGCGAGTACTCAACCAACCATATAAATAATATACAAATACATATATACAACACCCATGACTCACGAACACATATCTGTGCTAAACTCACAAAAAATGCCCTTACTGGGATTTAAACCTAGGCTTCATAGACAGGGGCCCGCTAGGCTAAACCTGTAGTCAGTTTCTGAAATACTTTATTACCCTTCCAAAGGTTAAAAGCAGGGCCAGGAATTTTCACCCCAAAACAAAAGACAGTCGCAATCCTACTAGAAGAGTCTAAAAAGGACTTGTATCTTGACTTTCAAGTTAGTAACTTTTCACTGTCTCATTCGTAACGAAGGCTTTTTCAGAAAATATATATTTTGAAAAAGTTTTGTTAAAATTCATAATGTTGAAACTCAAAAATGTGTTTATATTGCCGTAGATATTGACGTTTAACCTAGCGACAGAATATACATAAGTAGATTTAGTTTGCAACACAAAATGACTCGCAAAAATTATCCCAATATTCTACTGACGGTTATCCTACGTATATTAATTACACCTTTCCTTGGCTTTAGATTTGTATTAACTAATAAGCAAATTCCCGCTATTAAAAAAGTAGTCATTGGTCCATCAATGTTTTGATTAGCTATAATAAATGTCATACATCGGACCTCATGCGCGGTTGAGCTCATCTTCTTAATGATACCGTCTTTCTGAACTATTGTTTGTGGGATCATTATACAAACTTCTCTTTTACTCCAATTAAGGCGTTTTTCGCGGTAGCGCCGCTGTGCTTAATAGTAGCCATTAGCCACAAGCATATCATACCAACTTGATTTGTGTCTGTAAATTATCTAAAATATGGTCCCATTCTCATCTTGGTAACAAACTTTTTTCAGCTAAATAGTACCCCGGAAGTAAAAAAGTTGACAGACGTTTTCAAGTCACTTGCGGAGAAGTACCCTCCCATGAAAACGTTAAATCTGAAACAGTTTTTAGACGACGACACTGTTCTAGTGTTACCAGACTACAGGGGATGGGGAATAGGATATCAGTTTTTAAAACAAAGGCAAGTATTTTATTACAAGTAAACAAAGTAGAAATTAGGTCCGATGTTTGGATAACCAATATAGCTCTCGTTAGTCTCGTTACCTCAATCCGTCGGTTTGATAGAAACGCTGACTAAAGTTGACAACAACATCTAGCTAGGTTTTCGAACCCGCACAGAACCACGGATTTATCTTGTATTTTAGGAGTTGCTATGGGTACCTTCTGGCTACAGCAGCAGATCGGATCAGTGCTATCATAATACCATTGCATTGTCACCGAATTTACATCATTCGCAAAATTTCAGCTCAATCGGTTTAGGTATATATCTGCTTCAAAATTGAGTTGCAAGATTTCACCCGAACATAAATGTAAGTAACTCCATATCATGCATTCTGTAAATAGCTAAAGGCAAGAGCGATATGTGTAAACTTTTTCATTTTATACAATTTTTATAAGGAGAGACACATTCATTTAGGTGTGCCCTTGACTGAGCATAGTTGCCACATTTTCCTATCGATAAATAATGCAAGATAAGATTTATTTAAAGTAGTGACGATACTGATTTCATTGATTAGGGTATATGCAACTCAATCCGCATTATCTACAAGTGGCTATAATAAAATGTAATTAATCTCTGCATAATCTTTTGTAGACGATTGCTGTGTGCTGAACTCAATGTCCCTAAGACGGGAGGTTGGATGACGGGGTATGGGACGCAGAAGGCGGCCGCGAAAGGTGGCTGGCAGACTGTCTTCGAAGTCAAGTATGAAGACTTGACGCGCGAACATGGCCTGGTTTTCGAGGATGCACCTCCTACCACGAAGTATATGATAGCTGGTCCGTTGGAGTCACCCAATTGACAATCAATTAAACATGGCTTTTAATGTTTTTAATCATCTTATAAAAAATTCGTATTTTAATTAAATCATCATCATCATGTCAGCCGAAAGACGTCCACCGCTGGACATAGGCCTCCCCCAGAACGACCCAAGAAGACCGATCCTGCGTCTTCCACATCCAGCGGTATCCCGCGACTCTAACTAGGTCGTCGGTCCACCCTGTGGGAGGCCTACCTACGCTACGTCTTGCAGTTCGTGGTCGCCACTCCAGAACCTTTCCGCCCCAACGGTCATCGGTTCCTCGCGCAATGTGCCCCGCCCACTGTCACATAAGTTTGGCGATTCGGAGGGCTATATCGGTAACTTTGGTTCTACTGCGGATGAAATCATTCCTGATGCGATCACGCAGGGACACTCCCAACATAGCTCTCTCCATTGCTCTTTGAGTGACTTTGAGCCTATTATGAGGCCCATAGTAAGCGACCACGTTTCAGCACCATCAGCGGCACCATTTTAATTGAATATCCATCGCAAATTACGCCTTTAGAGATTCAAAGGAAAGCAATTACTTGCTATAGTCATTTGATTCTTTGTGATCTTTGGCGTAGACGCGTTGACCGCGTACACCAGGTACATTACTAGTGTCCGGAGTGTAATTTTACCTTTTCACCGCCATTGACTTGATATAAAAGTCAATTTCGTACGCCACGCGCCTTTATATCATGATCATGCGTCAATTTCGTACGCCACACGCCTTTATATCATCAAGTCGTAGTTTTGGTCAGAATTGTATACTTAAGTTAAATTTTTGACGTGGAGCTGATAACACTTTATTACTTAAAACTAAGAACAAATCAAATTATTTTTTATGAAATATTTTTTGATTTGCTTTGATTTTTAAGTAGTTATACTACTATATAAATTAAAAGTTGAAATAGATAACATATACTTAAGAAAAAAACGACGAGGACCTCCGGTGTTCGAGACGGGATTCGAACCCGCATCTCCAGCTATCGCGGCTGACGCCTTAACCAATTTGGCCACCCGTACACAGCGGACCACGTCGAAATTAATCAAGTATATGTGATCTTGTTTATTTTTTAAACGGTTTTAGGCACCGTTTTACCAGCTCTAAGGTGAAACACTACGTGTTTGCACCTCCTATATGAATACCTTTCGGGATTCTGATATAGCTAGAGAGTTGGTGCTGCCATCTATGAAACTAAGAACAAATCAAATTATTTTTTATGAAATATTTTTTGATTTGCTTTGATTTTTAGTAGTAATACTACTATATAAATTAAAAGTTGAAATAGATAACATATACTTAAGAAAACACGACGAGGACCTCCGGTGTTCGAGACGGGATTCGAACCCGCATCTCCAGCTATCGCGGCTGACGCCTTAACCAATTTGGCCACCCGTACACAGCGGACCACGTCGAAATTAATCAAGTATATGTGATCTTGTTTATTTTTTAAACGGTTTTAGGCACCGTTTTACCAGCTCTAAGGTGAAACACTACGTGTTTGCACCTCCTATATGAATACCTTTCGGGATTCTGATATAGCTAGAGAGTTGGTGCTGCCATCTATGAAACTAAGAACAAATCAAATTATTTTTTATGAAATATTTTTGATTTGCTTTGATTTTTAAGTAGTAATACTACTATATAAATTAAAAGTTGAAATAGATAACATATACTTAAGAAAAAACGACGAGGACCTCCGGTGTTCGAGACGGGATTCGAACCCGCATCTCCAGCTATCGCGGCTGACGCCTTAACCAATTTGGCCACCCGTACACAGCGGACCACGTCGAAATTAATCAAGTATATGTGATCTTGTTTATTTTTTAAACGGTTTTAGGCACCGTTTTACCAGCTCTAAGGTGAAACACTACGTGTTTGCACCTCCTATATGAATACCTTTCGGGATTCTGATATAGCTAGAGAGTTGGTGCTGCCATCTATGAAACTAAGAACAAATCAAATTATTTATTTTTTTATGAAATATTTTGATTTGCTTTGATTTTTAGTAGTAATACTACTATATAAATTAAAAGTTGAAATAGATAACATATACTTAAGAAAAAAAACGACGAGGACCTCCGGTGTTCGAGACGGGATTCGAACCCGCATCTCCAGCTATCGCGGCTGACGCCTTAACCAATTTGGCCACCCGTACACAGCGGACCACGTCGAAATTAATCAAGTATATGTGATCTTGTTTATTTTTTAAACGGTTTTAGGCACCGTTTTACCAGCTCTAAGGTGAAACACTACGTGTTTGCACCTCCTATATGAATACCTTTCGGGATTCTGATATAGCTAGAGAGTTGGTGCTGCCATCTATGAAACTAAGAACAAATCAAATTATTTTATATGAAAATTTTTGAGTTGCTTTGATTTTAAGTAATACTACTATATAAATTAAAAGTTGAAATAGATAACATATACTTAAGAAAAACGACGAGGACCTCCGGTGTTCGAGACAGGATTCGAACCCGCATCTCCAGCTATCGCGGCTGACGCCTTAACCAATTTGGCCACCCGTACACAGCGGACCACGTCGAAATTAATCAAGTATATGTGATCTTGTTTATTTTTTAAACGGTTTTAGGCACCGTTTTACCAGCTCTAAGGTGAAACACTACGTGTTTGCACCTCCTATATGAATACCTTTCGGGATTCTGATATAGCTAGAGAGTTGGTGCTGCCATCTATGAAACTAAGAACAAATCAAATTATTTTTTATGAAATATTTTTTGATTTGCTTTGATTTTTAGTAGTAATACTACTATATAAATTAAAAGATGAAATAGATAACACATACTTCAGAAAAAAAAAAAAAAAGAAAAAAAAAAAATTAAAACGACGAGGACCTCCGGTGTTCGAGACGGGATTCGAACCCGCATCTCCAGGTATCGCGGCTGACGCCTTAACCAACCAGCCGCGATAATCAGCAGCCTTAATCAGCCGCGATAGCTGGAGATGCGGGTTCGAATCCCGTCTCGAACACCGGAGGTCCTCGTCGTTTTTCTTAAGTATATGTTATCTATTTCAACTTTTAATTTATATAGTAGTATAACTACTTAAAATCAAAGCAAATCAAAAATATTTCATAAAAAATAATTTGATTTGTTCTTAGTTTCATAGATGGCAGCACCAACTCTCTAGCTATATCAGAATCCCGAAAGGTATTCATATAGGAGGTGCAAACACGTAGTGTTTCACCTTAGAGCTGGTAAAACGGTGCCTAAAACCGTTTAAAAAAATAAACAAGATCACATATACTTGATTAATTTCGACGTGGTCCGCTGTGTACGGGTGGCCAAATTGGTTAAGGCGTCAGCCGCGATAGCTGGAGATGCGGGTTCGAATCCCGTCTCGAACACCGGAGGTCCTCGTCGTTTTTTTCTTAAGTATATGTTATCTATTTCAACTTTTACTTTATTACTTAATTGACATGGCCGTAAAAAGGTTAATTATTTATGACATAATTAGATTGTACGTCACTTACGTACCTACAGTAGATTACCTAACCATCTACTTATACAGTAAATTTTTATTTGATTGCACAACTGATTATAGGTAGGTACTACATACTCACTAGTTTAATAATGCCATCACTGATCGCTACGCCCTCGTTCACAAACAGCCGCAGGCCAGACACTATTACAACGTTTATTGTAGGTTACACACAGCAACACTCTTAGCTGTACATTGGTGGACCTTATTATATAAGGTATAAGGTCCACCGACCACTAATCTAATGTATCACTAATCACCGTGCTCTAACACGAAGCTGTTAATAGCTAGGTGGACTAGTCTAAGATACACTCACCCAGGATTCATGGTGATGAAGACAGAGCAGGTAGGGTTGAGGCTGATCTCTGTGCCCTCGAATATGAACCGTTTCTCGCGTCGCAAGATGGCAAGCTGGATGGAGAGAATCTGCTGTGCCACTACGGATAGCACTTCTAGCTCAATACGGTTGAACTCGTCGAAGCAAGCCCATGCACCAGACTGCGCTAAACCCTAAACAAGAGTAAAAAGGTGTTCGTAGATGTTTCATTAAATAATTGTTTTATAACTTGATTAGATTCCTATTTAGGAATGAGTAGGTGGTCAGTAATTTTCGCCTTATAGGTAAGATGCGTGTTTAAACTTTTAAATGATTGTTTTTTATTAAGCAGAACCGCCTGCTAGCGAATATCATCGATATTTAAATCGAAAGAAGAATAGATAAATTTGACTCTTGACTGATTGATTATGATTATCGCGTCAAAAAGTGACGTACACAACACAGTGAAAAACTACAAAAAAATAATTATAAACTTGATCTGTGTAAATTGTTTTGACGCGTCCGCGGTAGTTTGTTTTGGTAACTGATGGTGTTAGGTGTTAGGTGTCGGTAGCATGGTAGGCACCGACATCACATGATACCTTTATGTGTTCTTATCAGTAAAACTCAAATGGACAATTCCAAAATCTTGATTAAGCTAGGAGCATATACTTTTTGTGGCAAAATATTGTACCTTGAAGAATTTGCCAAGCGCCTTATAGTCCAGTCCGTCAGAGCAGTTGAATACGACACACTTCTTGGCCACAGCCTTCGCCAAGTCCTTCGTGGTCTCCGTCTTGCCGGTGCCAGCAGGACCTTCCGGCGCTCCACCCAGGTTTAGCTTCAAGGCACTCATTAACGTTCTGGAAAATAGTCAACAAGTATGAGAAAAATAGGGTTTTTTAAAACATCGACAAAATGCTTTGCTTTTGGTCTCGGAAAACCGGAGGCTACCTAAAATCACTTATAAAAGCTATAGACTTGCTCACGCGTCACGTTATCGTTTATATTTAAAATTGTGGTGTAGTAACGATGGCTAAAGTTATTGCTCCTGTTACAGTAAACACCCGGTATATATAAACCAAGTGACGAAAAATAAGAATTAGTTTCATACCTCTGTGTCTGTAGATATCCGACTTTTTTAATTTACAATCGTTATCCGCACACCGCACAGTGCGAATTACCCTGGGCTAAACAAAGTTACCTGAAGCAGCGATCTGTGAGCGGTGTGGCGACCAGCCTCCCAATATTGCCCAGGTATTCAAACCCATAGTCCACATCAGTAGTAATCATGGAGCAAGTGACTTTCTCTCCGCGCCAGTAGTAACGCAGCTGCGATATCCAGTTGAAATCAGCTATGTCGACGACACCCTTTTCGCACATATCTTCCAGAATAGAACGACCTGACAATTTTAACAGAGTTTAAGATGGATGATCTCATAGGACACATGTAAAATTTTCATTGTAAAATTTGTTACAAATCACCTAAGCAGTAAAAGAGTGAAACAACTATTTATTCGTTGTTATTCTGTCCCATCAGCCGGGGGACAACTGAAGTATAATTTGTTAGAAGAAATGTGGCACCGCGTTCTACAAACGCGCTTGGTAGGTGACCCAGTCTGGATAGGACATATATCTACCGCAGATACCTACCAACAGGCCAATACCTATATTAGCGCATTGGCTGACAGACAGGAGGGATAATTGTCCGCCGGAGGGCGCCAGTGTAGAATGTTCGCGATCCTATGGCGCCCCCGCAAACGGCTAAGAGGATGAAACGCCGGAGTGGGGTTTAGTGGGTAAGGCCAATCTCCTCTCCTCAGAGGAGGAGACATGAGCGGCGAGCCCCACATACTCCCCAATATGGCCTCCCCGCGGTCAGGGGAGACGATGCGTAAAGGCATTCCCCACTACGACACCAAAAAAAAAAGGAGGGATAGTTGTGTTACAGACGCTGAACTATTGCACTGTCAGCGAAACAGATTTTTAAAAGGTACTGCTATTATTTACAACCAAACTAAAAAGATCTTATATTATCTATTGATTATTCATTTAACACTATATAGCTGAGAGTATTCTTCAGTCTATAACACACAATTTCAAACTATTGATAGACGAAATTTCTCAACTGAAAAAACAACCGAAAAGGGTCTAAATTACCATGCACGTCGATGACGATGAGCGCTTCAATTGTGACCCTGTTCCCTGGCTCCAAGTCGCCCTGCACCAGGTACACCAGCCCCGTGATCTGCTCGTTGCTCTTGGCTATCAACTCTGGCAGGGTGTTGGTTTGGATCGCTTCTATTGCCTGGTAATATGATACACTTTTCAGTAATTTAAGAGCTTTTCTCTGACAATAACAAAAAATGCATTATACAAAAAGCCCGATGGAAAAAATTAAAGAAATGACATTGTTTGAATTTAAGAAACGAGCAAAGGACAAAAATAGGTATTAAAATAATATGTGTAAATACACATGTACCCGTCATTTAGGCAAAGACAACATACGGTCTCGGGTTTGTATAATGTATATGGGTAGCGTCATATAGATCTTTATTTATATAGCAGTAAGGATGTATGCTGTGGCGCTCTTTAGGGGAGGGCTATATCCAGCAGTGGACTAATATACCCTGATGATGATGATGATGATGATGAAGGATGTGTATAGATATATGAGGCAATACTGACGATCTACCTATATGACGTTGACTGTACCAGTTTATCAAAGTACAGTACATAAATAGGACTAAATATCATAAATTCATAATCATCAGTTGCTCTCGCTAAATTACTGTCTAACCTCAGTTTTTTGCATTACGTAGCCGAGCAGACCTCATTCTAGCGTACAGTACATACAGCAACACTCTTGGCTATTTTTTTATTCATTTTGCTGTACATCGGTGGACCTTATACCTTATAAAATAAGGTCTACCTAAGTACAGCTAAGAGTGTTGCTGTGTGTACCAAAATATACCAGACAAAACGTCAGAGAAAAAATTACTATTCAATATTAATATCTAATATAATAGTTAACTCTCCACCGTATACAAGCACCATGACACTCAATTCCTTGAGTGGGGTTCATATTTGACGTGTTTGTGTTCATTTATTTGTACCACACTTAATATTATAAATTCGAAAGTGTGTCTTTTGTTTGTCCGTCTTTCACGGCAAAACGGAGCGACGACATGACGTGACTTTTTTAAGTGGAGGTAGTTGAAGGGATGGAGAGTGACATAGGCTACTTTTTCCAGCGGGAAAACATCTCATTCCCACGGGAAGACTCAATATGTTACATTTTCCTCTAACCATGCGGGTGAAGCCGCGGGCATCATCTAGTATTTAATCATCATCTTCCTCGCGTCGCGGAGCCTGGGGTCCGCTTGGCAACTAATCCCAGGATTTGACGTAGGCACTAATAGTTTTTTACGAAAGCGACTGCCATCTGACCTTCCAACCTAGAGGGTAAACTAGGCCTTATTGGGATTAGTCGAGTTTCCTCACGATGATTTCCTTCACCGAAAAGCGACTGGTAAATATCAAATGATATTTCGTACATAACTCTCGAAAAACTCATTGGTACAAGCCAGGGTTCGAACCTGCGACCTCCGGATTACAAGTCGCAAGTACTTACCACTAGGCCACCAGCGCTCTCAGTCTCAATCATCATCTAGTATTTAATAATTTATTTAAATAGATAGTTTCGACACCTCAGCGGTATAATGCACACAGGAGCCGGTCTGCACGATCTGTCCAGGCCAGATGAGCACCCATTCCTCGCGCTTTGTGATCGGGTAGGCGTTCACCGCTTCCGAGCCCACATCCCTCAAGCTCACGATCATCTGGTGCTCGAGTTGCTGTAGCCAGCGTTCCACCATACCCTGTGGAGAAGGAACAGCGAATTCACCTTTTGACAGTTCAGCTTCTTGACGAAACACTTTGTACCGGGCACCATGACATGTGCCATAAATAAATGGGGCATGCTTTGACCGAACTGAGAAATTCTTAGTTCCTGCATACGAAAACATTGCTGAGAACATACCCTAGCCCTAACGTATCATTGATATGTATAGGTTATGTACATTTTTTTCTATTAGAGCTATGCGAGCGGGGAATAAGAGAAGCGTAACCACAGGGGTAAGAGTCATTGGGACTGTTAATAATCTGTAGGTCTAAGATCCAGATGGTAAACGCATAGAATAGGTTGGCTACATTTACTATCTGCTTACCTTTGCATCAGCAGGTTGTATACTAGAAGAGAGCTTCACAACTTCACCCTCAGCAGAAGCCATGCCAACGATTTCTTTTGCTGCGTTGAATTCTAGTGTATATATCCCTTCGAAGCACTTCTTGAGGTGAGGCTGCACTTTCATAGGGTCCTTCGTTTCGGAGAGAATTTCGAGAAGTTCGTCGTTTGAGAGGAAGAAGAATCTAGAACAATCACGTAAAAATATCGAGTATTATTGGTCGACGTGTTTTTGTTAGCATTCTTATTGGTGGGTTTGTTCCTTGTTCTGCTTAATATTCCGCTAGCAAACCCTGTTTAAGGTTTGTTGTTTGTGTTTAGTGTTTAACGCTGTCAGCGTGTACATTAAACCAAATGGTCGAAAACACCCATATCGCTATTTAGGTAAAGGATGATGTTTTGATAATTATGGTAAGTTTCCACTGACCTTGGGAAGAACAACCTCTTCTTCTCCAAATAATCGTTTAATCCCCTCTGTATATCGTCCAACAACGAATTGTTGTATCTCAGCTTTTTCAACAATTGTGGAAAGTCCGTAGCCGTCAGCACCATTGGGTCCTTCATGGTTGCAGTCATGATGGTCCGCCATTCTTTGTCTACGTCACGGAAGTTGCGGGCTTCCGTCGGCATCTGACGCATGATGTCTTCAGAGGAGAATATAGGCTCCAAGTACATCCAGGTGGCTTGACACTGTGGTATAAAGTGAGGAAGAAGTTCATTAGATGTGTATTCATCTAAATAAGTCCTCAGAATACTTCTGACTTCTTCAGACTTCTGAGATTCAGGTTATTCACAGGGTAAGGTATCGATAAAGGTACATGATAATGAATTTTTGCATGTGTAATATTTGTATTTTTTTTTTATTTACGCTGAAAAAATTGTTTTGCTGTCGCACTGTAATTTGTTTATTATATTTTCGAATTGTATAAGTATGATTAAAATATAATATAACATGTGGTAGTCTACATGGAAAGGTACTTTATGGCGCTTGGCCCTTACGTTGTAAAGTGTCACATTAATATTGAAGCGTCATTAACAATAGCGTAAGCGAAAAGCGCCGTAAGGTACCTTTCCATGTGGACTACCACATATTATGTTTTACCGAGATCTAACGGAGCTGACACGGTCTAAGGGGCAAGAAATATAGGCCGTGGTATAAAGAGAAGGCAGAAACGACATATTTTTAGTAGTGGAATATTTAGAACAGTCACCATCAACCACTGATCCAAGATGTCCTGCATGCTGATGAGCTTCTCCTCCCACGCGGCCATGTCGGCCTCGAACGCCTTCACGTACGGCGAGCCGCGCATGGTCTGCGACTTGAGGATGTGGTCGTCTAGCTGCTGCTGGACATCATCCAAACCGCCGAGAATACCGATGCCAGTGTCTCTGTAAAATTATAAAGTTGCACCAAATCCTCCGTTAAATTCATCGTAATTTGTGAAATCTTCTTATGAAATGTTTGACAGTTTACTATGATATAGCTGTGCCGCCATTTATCTATCCACGGACGTCTACTGCTATAGGGGGCGGTCTCCAGTATACCGACTCCGAGCGAACGTTACGAGGTCACCGGTGCACCGTGCAAGCCACCCTTAGTCAAGAGAAAAGTCATTTTGCTGACAAATATCGCACATACCTGTACGGCGTGATTTCGAACTTGATCCCAACCCACTCCTCTTTCATCTTATTGAGCGCCTTCTCCAGGCTGTACTCCTTCGAGGCGTACTGTCCGATCTCCTCGAGCTGCGTGGCAAATACGTGCACGCCCTGCTCCACCATGTCCGCTAAACTTGTTTCCGGATCGTGGACTACGGGTTGACCAATTAGATCGCTGATTTTATCCCAGTGGCGATCGCGCATACCCTTTAAAAATAAATTCCGATCAGATCAAAACCCGATACCGCGTCAGTAGATGAGAAGATACTCATTGGCAGTGGAACTGATCGTGTGAGTTCCTTTGGTAATAGTTTATACGTTAATACTTACTAAAGAGACTGTGGTACTAAAGAGAAAAGTGAGGCTAATGAAGGCAGGTTACCTTGTTACATATACCGCAGAGCACCGGCAGAAGCACTTTAAATTTCTCCACTTTATTCCGCACCATATCCGCGATGCGCTTGGCGCCAGGGTACTCGAACAGCTGTTTCCCGAGCTTGTACAGCAGCTTCCACCACGCCTCTACATCCTCTGCTATCTGATCCGCGTCTAAACCGAGGAACGGGCCGTGGTACCTGTGGCAATCATTTTGGACTTTCGAACATAGCGAGAACCAGACTCCTCTTAGATAAATAAAAAAACGCAGTTGATTTTAAAACCCCCATGAAACATCATGCGGTTCCATTTCGGAACTTAGTACAAGTTTTAAATCTATATAGTTTAGAATTAATGACAATGGTTCCTAAGAACCAACAGATATTTGTATGCCTTATACGAGTAGTTACAGACTTGCCCATACTGGCCGATCTAAATGTAGCAACCTGCATGGCCCTACTTTCATTCTTCCTCCACTCACCACTTCTCGTAACCATCGTAGAAGTCGAACGAAGTGTGCCACAGCTTGTGGAAGGGCTCGATGCCGGCCAACATCGTCTGCAAGCTGAAGTACACCGACACGTCCTGGTCCAGTAGCTGTTCTTCGTTGGTTATGTCTTCCGCTTCATATTTATCCTCCTACAATTCCACATTAACCTTGGGATCTTATTACTACATGTAGAACGACTATATATTATTATTTTGTGTTCATTCTTTCGATATGATTTTTTATGTAGTATCGTATTCCTAACTTTTTAAAATAACAAATATTTCTTTCAGAAAAATATTCAATAACCTCTAGCCGCCCGGAGACCTATAAAAAGGTCTCTTATTGAATGCCATTTTGAATTTTAATTATGACAAACCATAGTTGCATTTGGGCTGCAAGTTTTGGTCTCTGGGCGGCTAGAGGAACTATATTTTACGTACTTTCCCATCAAGTCGCATAGTCTTGGGAAGTCCTGTATAAAGTTTTTGATAACTAGATGATCGTATGTGCATTGGTTACAGTGATTACTTACCAATAAATTCTGATTAATCTCATCAACCCTCTTAACAACCTCCTTCAAGAGATCCAGGGTCAACAGCGGCGGATCATATCGCCGGAACAGCTCCAAGTCTTTCTCGTGCGTCTTCAGCTTCTCCTCGAACACGGCCTTGCGGCTGCGCAGCTTGTCCTCTGCCATGGACTTCTTGGTGTTCAGCGTCTTGAGGGTCAGGTCGATGGTGTCCTCCATGTCGAGTGGCCAGAGGAACACACGGGTGTTCAAGTTTATGTCCTCAACTGATGAATTTGTTAAAGGTTGTTACAAATTATATATGAAATAGATCTTATATCTTATAGTATAAGTATACTTATGAAATAGTCACCGAGCCCACTGGTTTCTGACGCCGGATTAAAAAACTGCGTTTCGCCGTGACGTGAGTAGCAGTGGTCATGGCGTCATCCACGAAAGCTAAATTAACTACCTAAATCATTGACACTAACTGACACAATTGACACTACCACATTGTTAGTAAAATTGAGGATGGGATGGACTACCAAACTAATAAGTTTTTTATACTGCAGTCAACCCCATGAGAAGTAATATTTCATCATTTTTTTTTATTTCAAAGTCCCTCGATATGAAAACGTTATTATCGGGTAAAGCAAGTAAAGTTTTCTAGTTTACAGATAAATACTATAAACCAATGGCTTACAGTGGAGATGGGCATGAGTCATAAGGAACAGCACATATTCGGCGGTCGTGCGCGATTTCTCGCGGAGGTCAAACAGCGCACAATCTCGACTCTCAGTGATGAAATTGACGAGATCCACCAGCTGTGCGGTGGTCTCAGGAGTTTCGCCTGCTCGCGCAGCTATCTCTTCGTAAACATTGCAAATTCTGAAACAAAAAGGAGTACACTACTTTTTATATCGTCTTTCATATTCATCATTATGTCCCTCAACTTCTTTTTTCTTGCGATGATGTTTTTACCCATGAGTTCTACCTATACACCATGAGTACTGCCCCTACCTTGGCGACAATAAATCTCAGCTCAACTGCGTATAAACACGAGTGCTTATTTACTAGTAGGTACCAACCAGAGCTGACCCCCAAATTTTGCTCCCTTAGTACTTGAATTTCTAAACATCTCTTCGTAGCGGTTGCCTTGTTATATAGTAATAGCTGAAGCTTTCTATGTAAGTACAGCAATTTGGGTTGGGCGTAGATTTAAGTCAGTCAGTCAGAACTTTTACCACCAAAAACATAAATGTAAAAAAAGAGAACACTCGGTGCTGGTAGACAGTTCCTTTGCTGGAACTTGCACGCTGCAGCATGTCTATTATTACGTATTTCGAGACGATAAGAGTTGAACGGTCACTCACGCTCTATTCCATTTCCTGTTAACCAATATAAAATGATCCACAATGTACTGTCGCAGTCCAACAATGATGTCCTCCATGGCATCGTTGAGCGGAGCGCAGTCCAACATCACCATGTTCAGCGGAATGTTACGACGGAGGAACGCGATGTCGTCCCGAATCTCTTCGTACATATAGATCCTCTCTGTGAACTCCTGGAGGAAATCGATCTTATAGTATAAGTATACTTATGAAAAAATAACCGAGCCCACTGGCTTCTGAAGCCGGACTTGAAAACTGCGTTTTGCCGTGACCGGGTAGTTTAGTGGTCATGGCGTCAGCCGCGAAAGCTAAATTAGCTACCTGTATCATTAACACTAACTGACACCATTGACACTACCAAATTGTAAGTAAAATTGAGGATGGGCTGGGCTACCAAACTTATAAGTTTTTTATACTGACTGCCTAATGGGCAGTGAACCCCATGAGAAGTAATATTTCATTAACAAAATTTTTATTTCAAAGTCCCTCGATATCAAAATGTTATCATCGGATTTTTTACTTCTAAAACATTTACTCTAGATATAAATTTGATTGAACGTTATCGTGTGAGAGGATATGTTAGCCTTGTAAGAACATTCTAGTACATACCGATCGATATAAAAACCTCGATGAGTGACAAACCCATGACCTTTATCTTTAAAGGCGTCGCTTATTCGCTTTCGGGCTGTAAAATCTAGATGATTATCTATGGACCCTTCTCTCCTTGGATAAATATCATAGGGTTTCAGGTCTATCTATACCCGGGCACATAGCGACGCCCGCACATAGTCGACATATGAGAATCCATATTTCCTTTCCTGGTCCTTTAAGCTACTTCGAAATTTCGAATACTTTGTTTTTAATACTTTACCTTCAACAATGGCGGTGGTTCCTGTGCGAAGAATATCATCAGATCCTGCCTGGCTGTGCCGTCCAGTATGTAGTAGTACGGTTTGTACCGGGACAAGAACGAGATAGGGCCCGGTTTGTTAAGGTTGAAGTAGTGGATGGACTTGTTCACGAGGTCTGTCATGTACTGCTCCTCGGGGTACACGCACATGAGAGAGGGGTTTGGGCGAGTAGAACCTTAGAGAAAATTCGTTTCTAGTACATACTTAGTACTTATATGTATGGCGTGCACGCGTTTATACTGGATGTTATAAAAAACGTGATAAAAAAGATTATCAAACCGGCATCTGTTCAT
Source organism: Grapholita molesta (assembly GCA_022674325.2). Lineage (NCBI taxonomy): Eukaryota > Metazoa > Arthropoda > Insecta > Lepidoptera > Tortricidae > Grapholita > Grapholita molesta. The sequence goes on from CP053127.2 coordinate 4,854,225, forward strand.
GATTTTGAACATCTTTTACTATGGGGTCAAGTTTGTAAAATGAAATTTAAATTGAGCTGTTCAATAGAAGAGGTTAAGTATAAGTTGACGAAAATTTATGAGAGAGATGTTTCTTTTTACAAATTACAAAGTGGGATCAACGTAAAAATTGTTCCAAATCATGACCAGATGCCGGCTTGATAATCTTGTATCACCTTTTTTATAACACCCGGTATTAATAACTATTTGCACAGTGGTTTGCAAGTAGTGTGCATTGTGTGCATTTGCAATTGGTGATGCCAGTAAATAATGAGATTTATTAGTTAGGTATAACAAACAAATATCAGTAAGCGATAAATTTCAAACACTAAAAACAGTCTCAATCGTGGCCTCATGATAAATTCATAGCCACTAGTTTACGCGTATGACCGAATTTTATCTCTTTATACTCATCTTTATTGGTTCAGTCGCTTGGATCTGAATCTACAGCCCTGAACCTACGCTTTCAATTATGTAGTGCAGAGTTTAGTTTCGTAAATTGTACGCTTACCAGGGTACATGATGCTATCGACGCTCGGAAGCTGGCCGCCAACATTGATAATGCACTGGAACCACTTAGTGATCTGCATCGACATCTGTTCCAAAGGTGGATCGAACGTAATACTGGTCGAGCCTGGATGCGCTATTGCTTTTATTCTCAGAAGAGGACGCTTTATAAATGTATAGTCGCGGTATTCTGTTCCATAGCTGTTTCCTTCCTAGATTATAATATTAGTTATCAATACTGTAGACGTTACGAGACTCAATTTAATGAAGATTATGATTGACTTACAAAATAATAAGAGAAATACTCAGCAAAATGATAAACGCTCCGCTCGACCAAATCTCGAACTTGCTTTGACATTAACCCATGGATACATCTGAAACCATAATAAAGAGTACTCCACCAGAACGTCTACTTTGTCGGCCTGTTGACGGCTATGACAGTCACCTTACATCTATATAAAAAATTCACGAATTTACTTTGAAAAACCCAAGTTATACAACGTGTGGTTTGGAATTGGATGCAGTTTTCTATATGGTTAGACGTTATATTCAGTTGGGCTAGACAAAAATGGCTTACTGAAAGAATTGCTCCACTTGAAACGTAGACTCTTTCTTCTTCTTGGCCACGTATATGGACCAGTGGTGTCTCATCTTGATCATAGTGTCTGCCACGTCAATGAGCCAGTTGTTTACAAGCTCCGAACGAGATACATCGCAGATTTTTTGCAGGCGTTCTGTAAACTCGTGCGGGTATTGAGGAAAAGGCAGGCCTTCTTGCATCTTATTCATGTCGCAAATTAACATGTTCTGGTACCTGTGAAAATTGGGAATGGAATATGAAATCACCTTATATAAAATAGGGAGAAAAATACCACATCTTAGGTCGAAACAAGGAGTCAGTAGGGTACGATACCTACTGCTGACTCCTTCTCTCCTTATTTACTCTGAAATATTCTTCTTTTACACATTTGACGATTACACTTCGTGTCGTCGTCTAAATTAGTAAATCGCTATGACCTTTTTGCGACCTAAGTCGACGATATTAATTTATAAGTTAGTTAATCTAAATAGATTAGCTGGAAAAAGGAGGTAGTTAGCATCTACGTTATTTATCGCTTCTGTACTTTTCTCATTTATTGCAATAAAGCAATAAAAATATTAATTTATTAGTTATAATCACAAAACGCCATAAGACAATTTATTAATATCCGCACAACAGGCATCGCCAAGTGGCCACAAAAGCAAGGCTTCGTCTCGAACAAACCAATAATGAAATCCGCAACAGGCTTCGTAAAATCTTCGTGCAATAAAGTGATATGCTATGTTTTTTTTTATCTGCCCACCTTTCTTGCCACATCCTCCTCAGCTCTATAAGCACAGGGTTACCCTCGTAGTAACGGAAAGACATGGCGTGCTTGGCGCGCACGTAGTCGGTGTGCCACGGCATGGGCGCGCGGATTACGCACGTCGGCCATAATGGAGGTAGGAAAGCTATGCGCAAGCGCTGACGTTCAGCAGGATCCTCCAGGATGTATGATAGTATGCATCTGTAAATTCATGTAACTTGAAAGGAAAGTTGGGACAACTTTTACATTATACCGATTACTTACATAAGTTTATTTTAGAGGAAAGGTAGCAAGAATAATAATAATATAATATATCACAAAAAGCAAAAATATAAAGAGTTTAATATAGTTTAATGTTGATAAAATTGAAAACCTCAATACCTTCTCATAGCCCAAGTAAAAAAATCCTTTATGTCAGCCAAGCTTTGCCTTACGCAGGCCTGGTATGTGAGACTAAGCAACCTTTTCTTGATGTGTGCTGTTTGCTTGTCTACTGCAGTCTTCGCTCTTAAGTATAGTTGCTGGGGAAAATCTGGTAGGTGTTTCCCGTCAATAGCCTGAAGAGAAAATAAATAATCAAAAAAATAACAGTGTAAAGGGATGGAGATATTGGTTCTTGGGAAGGGATATAGGACAGGCTATATTGTCCGGCCCGTGTCATAAAGGCATTAGAATACTCATTTAATCACTCTGATTAGGATTAATGAAACCTGTTTCAGGAGCAGAAGTGTTTGAATGAGAATCTGAACAAATCTTTGTTCCCATGAAAAAAAAATCCGGTCAAAAATTACATTTTCGGTACAAGCTTTTATAGCCGTCTATACTTTTTCTGCACAATCATCAACTAGGTACTCAAGGAGAGTATTCTCGGGTAAACACCTCGGGTTTATCTTCGGATCGGGGACCGGATCAGTGGTACCATAATATTAGATTGGCACCGAACTGATTGCTTCAAAATTGAGTTGCAGGATTTTCATACGAACATATTTACATATTAAATACAAGCTTGTTAAAAACTAAACTCCCTCTCAACTGAGTCGCTAACCTACAGTTCTGCAAAGTGTTGAAAGTGTCGACTAGGGATGTAATGAAATTTCAGCATACTTAACGTAACCTCAGCCAATGACGAAAAAACTCAAACAACACTCACGACGTTCAAATAGTATTTGATCCTCTCCAAATCCTTGGGGTGAATGTATCTGTAGTGCTCTTCTTCGGTAATTGTAAGCATTTCTAACATCTGTTCATCCGGGTCTCTAGGTATCTCGAATTCTAATTTTTCTAGATGCCTACAACAATAGATAATTGGTTAAGACATAAAGTTAGGAAGACAGGCAACATATCACTGGTCTGTTTTTTTTATGACAAAAGGTGGCAAACGAGCAGGCGGATTGCCTGATGGTAAGCAATTACCGTCACCCATGGGCACACGTAACACCAGGGGAGTCACAAGCGCGTTGCCGACCATTGAGGAGGTTGGAGCTCTGGGAACCTTACTCACCATCAGGAACACAACACTATATACCTGAAAGGTAGCAGTGCTATTATGGCTGTGGTCTTCTGTAAGGAGGAGGTACTTCCCCAGTTGGGCTTCTCCGGACTCGAGCGTGATGGTACTTCGCTGTGCCCTACCTCTCATTGTTGGACGTAGTTTAAGGACATACCCGGGTCTGTTCAGCCAAGTAGATGTACTTAAATCATATTAGTCCATACAACGTACGTAGATATTTATAAAACTAGCTTTTCTTCGCGACTTCGTCGGCCAGCCATGCCCGTCTTTTAAAGTATCGCTGCTGGATAAAAATTATCCTATGTCCTTTTTCGTAGCTCAAACTCACTCCATACCAAATTTCAAGCGGTTTAAGCGTGAAGAGGGAACAGACAGACAGAGTTACTTTCTACTGCTCGAAATGCGAAATTAGCAAATCTCAATTGCTTGGCTCAGTCTATAAGGTCCGAACCAACCTATACTTATAAGTATCTCTATGACAATGGGATAATGGACGACAGGCACAATGGCAAATTAGTATATGTTTAAAATTCAAATGTATGAACGTATAAACTGTAATGTACCCACTTTTTCAAAGCGATTGCTGCAGCAGCTTCGGCGGCCTCCTTCTCTTGTCTTCTCTTTTCCTTCTTCTTACGTTTCGCTTCTGCTTCAGCTTCCTTTCTTTTATTATATGCACCGGAGACCAAGTCCTCCAGAAGCACTAGTCCTGGAAAAATAAAAGGACTTTGTTCTTATTTCCAAGTAAGTCCGATAATCGAAGTCGCCATTTGAAACAATTTAACTGACTAGAGATACAATTAACACGTTCACTCTGTACCCATACAAAACGATCTGATGAGATCAAAAGTCCAACTATGCATTCAGTATGGGGACGTGACTCATGTCATGTGTCATATGGCCGCCATGGCACCCGGACAGGAAACGTGTTAATATCAGGAATCCTTTTTCTTTTGTCTCTGGGAAAATGCGTTTACAGATCCTCCTCGGGCCTGGGGTAGGCCCGTGATGGTAGTGAGGCGGTATGTGGGACCCTCTCCTCGCTGCTCCTCTTGCTAGCCAAGAGGAGGGAAGGAGAAAACCCACTAAAAACCCAGCGGTGACGTCCGCATTGCCGTTAGGGGGAGTGCCACTGGATCACGATCGCACTCGATGTTTGAGCTAAAGATGCTCATTAAAATGTTTCGGTGCGACTCCCGATTGATCACAACAATTATATATTTATTATTCACGAAAAGAAAATTAATGTCTACCTCTTATGTTCGTATTGAGAGCATAGCATTTGGTTCAAAAAATTAAAACAAAAATTCTATACCTTTCACTGCACGTAAAGAATAAAGTCACAATAAAATTGATTGTTAAAATAATTATTAAAAAAAATACGTATAAGTAGCATTTTTATACTTGCCATCGTAATATTAAAAGTACCGTGAGAGGTCGGGGTAGGTACTTTCACCCTACGAAAGTTACCCAAAAAAACCTATTTTATTGGATAGATAAATTTTAAAAATGCTCATTATGCAGGTACCTATTCATCCGTTTTATTTTAAGCGTTAGTGTCGTTTTTAAGAATGGGTGAACACAGTAATCTTGTAGGGTCAAAGCACCCCGACCTTACGGTATAAATATCGTACCAACTCGTAGACATATCATTTAACTTTTTTTTTTTTTTTTATGCAAGACTGACCAACGTTTGACTTCAGTCGCACCTGATGGTAAGTGACGACGAGGTCGAAGGTGTAGTACGCTGGTTCAGTAACAGCCTATTCACTCTTGACTTGAAGAGACCCAAATTATATCTTGCCGGGAATACAGACGAAGGGAGCGAATTCCATTCCTTAGCAGTCCGCATTAGGAAGGTAGAAGCGAATCGCTTCGTGCGAATGAATGGAATATTCACAACGTAAGGATGAAACTGCTCCCCTCGCCTGGACGTCCGGTGATGGAACGGAGATGGCGGAATTAAATCGTGCAATTCCTGAGCACACTCTCCAAAATGTATCCTGTAAAACACAGACAAACTAGCAACCTTGCGGCGATGCTCAAGGCTCTGCAACCTTACACTCACTAATTTAGGATCGCCAATGAGTCTGCGAGCTCGGCGTTCTATTGAATCCAAAGCGGCCAACTGATACTTGGCAGACCCGTCCCAAAGGTGGCAACAGTACTCCATACACGACCGAACCTGCGCTTGGTAAAGTGTTAGGAGCTGTTCCGGCATGAAGTACCGCTTCACCCTATGTAAGACTCCTAGTTTTTTAGCAGCGGATTTCGCTTTGGCCTCAATAGTGGCGCCGAACTTCAGCTTAGTGGTAAATTTAACCCCAAGCAGCTCGAGGTGGTCTGTAATTGTTAAGGACACATTCTGGAAAGCAGGAGTCAAGTTAAAAAGGCTCCTTTTGGCGGTGAATAAACACGCCTGTGTTTTGGAGGCGTTAAACCTAACCAAGTTAGCTTCGCCCCACTCATCAACGGCCTTCAAGGTCTGGTTCGTTCGCTCAACCAAAGCTTTCCTAAAGGACTCAGCCTCTCCACCGGTAGTTTGGGCCTCAGAAAAATATCTCTCAGTCACCGTACTGTCGTCTGCATACCCAAAGATACCGGGTTTAAGCAGATCGTTTATATGCAGCAAAAAGAGGGTGGCTGAAAGAACCGAACCCTGAGGCACTCCGGCATTTATTGCCATGCGATCTGATGTGCAACCATCCACTACGACCCTAATAGATCGCTGCCTCAGGAAATCGGAAATCCAAGAGCACAAACCAGCGGAGATTCCGTACGCAGAGAGCTTGCCAAGGAGGCCGTCATGCCAAACCCTATCGAAGGCCTTGGAAATGTCGAGACGGAGCGTGCTAATAATAATACCATGATCGTAAGGGATGGTCTTATGTAACTTTCCATAGGTATGGCAGAGACGGCGCTGTTTTCGTCCGTCCTTGCACATAGTCTCACATATTTTTGTTCCCCTCCAAACTGAACCCTTCAGAACTGTCAAAGTTGGAGGGGAACAAACAAATATAATTGGAGTTTTCTTGGGTTTTCAACCAAAGTTGCGGTAAATAATGCAGAATAAGCTAATATTTTTGTTATAAAGGATGTCGTTACATTTTGGGCTACAAAAGCCAGAATATCTTTGTCCCTTACTGGCGCTCGCGGTTGCGTTCTCCAGTCATTATTCCTCCTAGTACCAACTTGATGTAACCAACCTTTTGGCAATTTTGCCTTCTCTTTCTCTTTTCTAAGCGCTTCTTCCTTCTCCCTCACCCGTTCGGCGTAGGGCTTCAGCGGCGGGAACTGGACTTCGCCGCGGGGCCCGAGCGGCCCGTACAGCACGGGGGGCACCCGGCGCTTCGGGGGCATGTTTATTACCCTCATGGTCTTCGTGGCAGGGGTGTAGCAGTTACCTGCACCAATAATAATACGCTTAGATTAAAATAAAAAATGTTAAGTGTTTAAAAAGAAGTGTCACTTGATAAATTTTTTGGGAATTGGTTTTAGCTTTTAAGAAAAATAATGTATCAACATATACGAGGTAACCGCCATCGCCATGTAGGAAGTAGATTCGGCGATCGGTCTCATAGTGAAGAGTCTCGACCTACACCTTGAATCTCGTGTTTGTGATTGGATCAAGGGTCAGATTCAGAAGGTGGACACGGCGCGTATAGTCCGGCGGCTCCTCCCTTCTCAGCCCTAATCACCTAGGTAGGTAGCCTGGGCCCTGCCTCGTTGCTGGCGGCACCAACTAGGTTAGGTTTTTTATATTGTTTTTATTTTTGATACCATAGGATTATTTTAGAACCTTTATAATATGCAGCTTTAGATAAAAACTTGTAAAGTAGCTTCAATTTGAAGGTTATCAGCAGTTAACACTATCCTGAGGCAACAGATGGAAAGCGTAAGCGCGGACACAAAAAAAAACATGAAAATATAATTGTATTTATATTGTCGTCTACCTACACACAAGCCACTCAACTTACTGTAGAAGTAGGCCGAGTTGTCTAACATTGTCCTGAAATATTTATAAGACTTTGACTGTTATATACGACGGTAACTGTACCAATGGAGTCCACCGGCTTGACGTGGTCGTAGCTGTCCCGGTAGGGCACGCCGCGCGTCCATGAGTTCCTTAGCATTAAGGGTGGGAATTCGCTACAGCCGCCTTCGCTTTCGCCTAAAAATGATTAAATAAATTATTAAAGAAATTTATTTTGTATGTCTCTTCCGTACACGGAACAATGGTGTTCCGGACATTTGGGAGGCGTACGTGAAGCCGGATAGAGCTAACGCGCAAAGGCCCTTTCGACAATTTAATGAAATGTGGTACACTAAGCGGATGTTGCCTTATTTTTATTATTATTATTACAAGATAGGCAAAATCGAGAGGTGTGCATGTTGGGGAATTCAGAAATAAGTTTCTGTATAATCTGTACCTATACACCATTATACAAATGTAAAGTCGACCAATTTGATTTCTAGGCCACTTCGAACCTTGTCACAGTGACGTTAATAAGAGATTTGCGTCTTACATATAGATTTTCACTGTGACATGAAGTGGCCCATAAATTAAATTGGTTGCCTGTACCTACTCACTTTTGAACCATGAGCGTAGAATTGGTAATAATTGTAAATGTGATTTGAAAAGTCTAGAAAAGTATTTTTTGGCGAGTTTTTTATTATAACTGGCTGGCAGCCCGGCAATTGACCCTGTAGTCGCACCCGTTGGAAATAAAGACAGAGCCTAAGATTCAGTTACTTAACCAGTGATACACACACACAATTTTGATAGAACTAGAAAGACGACAATGACCTTGTCTATGAAGCCGATGGCCATGGGTTCTAATCCATAAGGGCATTAATTTGTTTTTATATTAAGCAGAAACGTCTGCTAGCATATCAAAGATATTTAAGTCGAAAGAAAAATAGAAAAATTTGACTCGCAGCGGGACTCGAACCCACAACCACCTCCAGTGGTTGGTTGTGGGTTCGAGTCCCGTTGCGAGTCAAATTTTTCTATTTTTCTTTCGACTTAAATAGCATTTATTTGTGTGGTAAGCACATAACTATATTAATTGTTCCCTAGTCATGGGTATTTTCTAGTTATTTGTTTATTATATATATATCGTCGGTTCAACACCCACAACACAAGGCTTCTTGAGCCTACTGAGGGGCTCAGTAAAATTTCGTAAGGATGGTCAGTAATATTTATTAATAACTCTAGATTTAAAGAGACCGAGATCATGATTATGGGGGAATAAAGATGGAGGGAGGGTATACCATCCCGCAGTTGAACCGAGAGAGATAATGCAAATCGTTTCGTGAGGACGTATATGTAATGTTCGTAACGAATGGGTGCATTCGCTCCACGAGCTATATTTGATTTATTTCTAATGTTACCGCCACACATTCGCACGAGTAGCGAGGCGAAACGCGATCACGCATGTGTACGCGGACGGCTCGCTATTCCTCTCGTCCCTCGCATCGCGTTTTTGTGTAGGCAAATTAAGTAACGTTTCGACGAATAGCGAGGCGAGTGACGAACCAGCATGGCTAAACGTGGAGTTATAGCATACCTTCAGGGTAGAAATTTTTGGCAGCACTGAGAAGCACGCTGTCCTTATCCAACTCGGAGTGGCGACCGGCGCGTGGCATCCACGGCAAGCCGGGTGGCTTCCGCGCCGGGGTGACGAATCTCGGCGGGCAGGGCTCGGCGTCCACCGGCTTGGCTTTGCGCTTACGGTCGCCGCTTGCCATTGTACTGCTAAAAAGTTTTTGAAGTGACATTTTCTATACAATGTTGTAGGTTCAAATATAATGCGTTGTAATCGAGAGAACTGCCCTTATACTTAAGCTATTACGCCGGCATGTCGCGGGTTGAAGCATGGTGCTCCAACATTACCAGAACTATGACTAAACATTGTCCCTGTGTAAAATTAAACCTAGCAAAAGCGTAATAAACAGTAGGTATACATTAGGCAAGCGCAGTATTACTACCTAGGTACTTACAATTACCTACAATAAAAACCCTAATTGAATGCGAGAAGTCACATTAAACTGTAACCGTTAAATAGTTAGGTTAGGTTAGGTACATGTAGTATATTGAATAGTAGGGTACTATTGCAACTTTTGCGATGGGGTAAAGCGGCTACTAAAGCGGCGCAGGGGTTAAAAAAAATACCATTTTTACGACTTACGTAATTATTTTCGAACTCTATTAATAGGTATAATAGTTTGGTATTCTAACAGAAGGAAATTAAGCTATAACTAAATAATAAAGTGACCGAGTAATCTCAATATCACTAAGTAAGTAAAATAGTAATTGTTGCCTGAGTTTTACTTGTGCCTACTAAGCGGCTATTGCATGTGTTGAGCATAGCCCGACACGAAGTTGGCTGCTCTTGATTTGTATTAACTTACATAGTTCAATCCGTTAGTTAAAACACCATTTATTATTTATTTTCGAGAACTGAACTTACACAAAATAAATAACAATAAGTTGTCACAGTGTGACGCGTCTCTATGGAAACTGTCGGTCGCTATGTACATAGTTTCCTATTTTGTTATTTTAACAACCAGTTTAAAACACAAAGGAAGAATAGGAAAAAATACTCTCCGACACTACATACCGGGTGTGACCTGTAATAGAAGCAAAAACTTTAGGGATCGTTTCTAATACACCACGAACGTATTTATTTCATTTGAGATGCACAGATTGTCTAGAATAGAATCTATAAACTATACCTAGGTAAGTCAGCCACGAACGTCCACTGCTTGATATAGGCCTCTCCTATATAGGGTTTAACGCCACAATCACCTCGCTTTGCAGCCGGGTTGGCGATCACAGCATGTTCCACTGATCTAAAGGAATGCTGCTGCCCGTCCGCCAGTGGTTTCTGGACTCTATTTAGGAACAGTACCCTTGTCCGCGTTCGGGTTTTGTGTATAAGGGTCAAGCACCTATTATGTCCGTCGTTGCCATGGTAACGTTCCCCTGGGTCATTCTTAAACACAATTTTATGGATAGTCTCGTTTATTTATATCGCACTAGGCCACATCTTTCGGATATGTTTCTAGTGCGATATAATTATAAGTGAATTTATCCGTTTGTAACCAAGTTGTAGAAGCATGGCTCAGTTTTAATTATACAATTTTCTGGCATTTAAATATACCAAATATGTATATTTCATTTGTGGTAGCTACATGTCTTCCATAATGGTTTACGCTAGTCGCCTACCAATAAAGTCTTTAGCAGAACGCGATGCCATGGCACATTTCTTCTAACAAACTATGCCTCTGTTATCCCTTTGCTGATGGGGCAGAATATCAACACAAATTAGTGAACCCATAAATAAAACTAAATCATGATTTATTTTTGATATATAATTGATTTATTTAATACATTTATTTAACAGCATCATAATGAAATAAATTATATAAAACAAATACCTAATACTATAAAAAAATGTATAAAGATCTAAATTGTATTATGCAAAGTTCGTTTTTCACAACCAGCTTAAATTTATTAATTTCTTATTGTACAAATATACTATACTTAGCCAAAAAGCCTCCGTTGTTTATTATTATTTGATTATCACTGCATTGTAAATTTATCTAGTAAGAGATCTTAATAGTGTTAATAAACTTGTTAACCCGTTCGCTGACAGCAGGTACGCCTGTGAACGTACTGTCATATGAAACTGTAAGTAAATACATGCCTGGTCACGTGACAGTGGGTACGCCTCTCGACGTACTGTCAGCGAACGTACGACGATAGGAAAATACTATTCTACCAATCTCGGATCATAGAAGTAATTTATTGCCAATGTCTATAGAAAGTAGCATACCTTAAACTTGCTTGTGCATATATCGCAGCGCCATCTATGGACTAATTTTGAGTAATTTTGACGCCGAGATATCTCCGTAAAAGCAGTGGAACGAAGACCTACCGCTGCTAAAGGTGATAGGTAGCGCTAGTGCGTTTGCCAGAATAAGGGTATAGGCGAAAAACTTAACTGAAGGATGTCTATGTAGTCGTGCCAAGAATATGGAACATACGCTAAAATTTGAATATAGAACGTCGATGCGTGTGCAACGTTACTACTACATAGGCCCGCTACTTTAGCTAAGTTTTTCACCTATAAAGACATTATCGATTTATGTCTTCTATGATCCCTGCTACCAATATAAGGGAGTTTTCAGAAAAATGTATCCCCAATTAACGTAACGTGAAAAACGTTTATGTGTGTCATGTTTACTTATCCTCACAAAACTGACATAATTAACTTTTCTACAAGTCACGCTAATTATGGTCATTTTTTCTGAATACTCCCATAAACAGTCTTAAATTAATACAATTAATTAATACATGCTTTAACCTTTTTAACCTATCTAGGGTTGGATTATTAAAAACCAAAACAGTTAATTTGGTTTCGAAATAAGAACCCATAGTTACTTAAGGGTCTTAAGGTATAAACGGAGTAAACGCTCGAGCGACGGGTCTGGCGTCTATGTTAAACAAATTAATATGTATAGAAGTGGCCACATTGCACGCTTCTTGAATCCCTTGGACGCTCGACGCCGCACCGGATTCTCCGCCCGTCGCTCGCCACCAAGACCGTACTACGGTCGGCGACTTAAATTGTTGAGCCATTTAGGGTTCACTTTACATTGGGCATTTCATGTATTTAGTACTAAACAAAAGACTATCGCTTGAACTGTAAGTGGCTCAACAATTAAAGTCGGTGACTGTACAAAAGTTTACAATAAATTGCGGAATTCGTACAAAATAAATTACACTGGATCATAGGAGAATAAATGAGATACTTTTAAATTATCACAAACAGCGATTAGTAGCCGCTATCAGATATAGCGGAGCTGTGGAGGCGGTCACAAATATCTGAACAACGCCTCTATTTTCAAGGCGAGTAAGGGCTTGTTCAGATATTTGTGACCACCTCCACAGCTCCGATATCTGATGGCGAATGTACAAGAGTACAAACTTAGCTCAGTTAAGAAATGCATTATTTTTTGTGACAACGTTGAAAACTAAATTACTAGTCAAGTTTCGCATTGTAAATCTTATTTCATAAGTATTGTATATCTTAGTAATTGTATATCTTAGTAATAAAATATACACATGCTTTTTATTATATTATAGCAAATACGACTTAGATATTATTAATTTCAATATATTGGTAGCTCACTGAGATAGTTTTATATTTAATCAAACTTGTATTTTCATACAAGTCTTTTTTGAAGATCGACTACTAAGCACAATCGGCTGATATAAGAAAATTTCATCGTTCAAAAGTTTACACGTTAAAAAAAGTTATCGACATAAATTACTTAACACTTTCACGGAGTACACACAGCAACACTCTTAACTGTACATCGGTGGACTTTACGCCTTATATAATAAGGTCTACCAATGTATAGCTAGGAGTGTTGTTGACTGTACGTCGGCAGACGTGGTGGAGTAGTTTGTTTAAAAAGATAAAAGATCTTTATTTTTTAATTCAGGCACATTACATGCATTTATGAACGTCAAAGAATAATCTACACGTTTTCTTTGGTCTATGAATGACGTCACGCAGTCTCCGTGAACGTGTTAAGATTTGAAAAATTCATCTTCAGGAACATTCTAGAACAAAGTAAAGATGGCCTACCGAGATAATCAAAGTTCGTAAATGTTTACTCCAATTAAGTCATAATAAGAGTGACAGAGACGATCGTTCGAAATTTACGATTTTCATTGTTCACGGTAGGGACTAGAAGAACATCAACAATAAGATTTCATTTCTCAAGCATATACAAATACGGTCGATAATAGACTGCACGAAATGCCATAACGTCTGCATTGAAATTCAAATTCTCAAGATATATAAATAAGGTCGTTTTTAGCTCAAATCCACTTCTTCCCATCCTCTTTATTCAACGCACTGCTCGATCCCTGCCAGCTGAATGAGCTGTCCGTATCACCGTCGTCATTGGATTTTGATTTCTCGGGCGCATAGGAATTAGGTCGACTCTTGCTTGTGCGGTCGAGTAGAGAGTGATTGAGACGGGAGGCGTCGAAGTGGTAATCCGCGTTGGACGGTTTGCGGACCTCGTTTAAGTACTTCCAGGTGTGGCTGTTTGGGTCCTCGGGCTTTGGGCTGTACATCCATTCTGAAAAAAAAAAGATTAGGTAATAGTGTAAATTAAGTAGGTTTATTAGGTTAGGTAATAGTGTAGGTTAGCCGAAAAAGATTACTGCCTATGAAACCAATGGTCCTGTGTTCAAATCCCAGTCAGGGCATTTATTTGTGTGATGAGCACAGATATTTGTTCTTGAGTCATGGGTGTTTTCTATGTATTTAAGTATTTCTATGTATCTATATAATCTATTATATATACCGTCGTCTAGTACCTACAACAGAAGCCTTACTGAGCTTACAGTAGGACTAGGTCGATTTCTGTATAGGTAAATTAGCGAGAGGTTGGAATTGCATCAGTAGTGGTATTGTGTGTTTAAAGTCATTCTATATTTGAAATTTCCTTTTTCCCGTACAACCACTACAAATGCAATTCCACGCTCTCGCTAATTTATCTACAAGATAGTCCCAAAATATCTATTTAATATAAAAAAAAATATTAATTATTAAATTTAACTTGTAGTTGCAAGAATAAAGTAGTCAACGTCAAATAGTAGCAACTATCAACCAAAGTAGCCAATTACATCCGCATATTTTATTATTTCTATAACAACTAACAACGTAGGATATATTTGTTCACATTGACTATATCCTCCTAACCCACCTTACAAATAATATACTACTCGAATTTGTTTTTTATAATTTAGGAAATAAAGTAGAATCTCTTTTTCTTTCATGATGTTGTTAGAGCCATCTGGTGCCGACCGGGTCCTATCACCACATGCAATAAACGACCTTAAGTACCCTTGCTAAAGTCGAATAACATCGTAGATTTGTTGAAGGGAACGGTCGTCACCGAGGACTTTATATTATACCTATCCAACTCATACACGATATTGACAATGAGCGAGTAACTCAATCGCTAAGACCACGCAAAATCTTTAATAATTATTAAGATTAAGGCCTTAGGTTAAATAAAATGTATACTTTAATAGTAGTTTATGTATCTGTGCATAATGAAGGGCATCACATCAAGAGTGTGGGTTTATGAAACGAGCCGAAGGCGAGTTTCATAATAATATCACACGATTGTTGTAATGCCTAATTATGTATAGATACATACACTACTTTATCTACACACATATCATTAAGTGTTTTAAGATGGGCTCAGAAACCGTAGGGAAATGACTTATTACTAGGGTTACTTGTAAACATTAAAAAGTCAACGAACAAAACAAATGACAGCTTGGAACGGCGGCGTTGCGTATTTCGTATCTCAGTCAATTTTTTTAAAACCATAGACAAGCGAATGAACTCCCTATTCTACTGTCACTCGAGTTCAAATGTCGTTCGATTTATATTAAAAAAACATAACGAATTGGCGTTTCGTATCAATGGCTGTTTTAATATCTATAGATACTAGATTAGACACCCCACTTGAATTTGACAGCTGTTCCAAATTTAAATTCATAACCTACTGATTTCAGTAGGTAATGTTAACATTACCTACTGAAATCTTTCTGATGGTTGGTAATGCTGGTCATTGCCTACGGTTTCTGGACGCATTTTAGAGCACTTATGACATGTACGTAGATAAAAAATATTGAAATAAACAGCTAATTTTTGTTTGTGTCGTAACCGAAGGAAACAAATGATTTCGACTCAGTTTAAAAAATTTAATGAGAATAATTAGTACTGCAGGTAGGCCCGTGGGCTTTACGAGGATATAATGCTGACTCCTGGATGGAGAGTGGTCTTCAAAACAAATGCCTACCTCCCTTGGAGACCTTCGCGATGGCGTTGAGGAGGAAGTCCTTGTCCTTAGCCTGGAGAACCAGCATGTGCTGAAGTATCTCCACCATGGAGTGATGAGCCTTGGCCTTCGCCCGTATGTAGTACACCGACACACTGCAAATAATGTAATAGATTGCTTATGATATTTAAGTCGAAAGAAAAATAGAAAAATTTGACTCGCAGCGGGACTCGAACCCACAACCACTGGGACTATCTTTGATATGCTAGCAGACGTTTCTGCTTAATATAAAAATAATGATTGCTTATGAATTGGAAAAGACTTTGGTTTCTTTTGGTTGGTCTGATTTTGAAACGATCTCATTTGATTTTGTCTTGTATTATATGCATTGCACAAATAAGAACGTTTAAGTAGTAACACTACTATATAAATTATAAATATATGTCATATAACTAAGAAAAAGTGACGAGACGAGGACCTCCTGCGTCCGAGGCAGGATTTCTATAACCTCTACCCGCCCGCGGACATATAAAAAGGCCATTTTGAATGCCATTTTGAAATTTAATTAAGACAAACCATAGATGCATTTGGCCTGGCAAGTTATGATCTCTGGGCGGCTAGAGGTTAAGTAAATGTCATCTATTTTCAATTTATATAGTATTGTTACTACTTTAAAAATCCCGGTTTTGGACCCGGGTATGTCTTTAAACTACGTCCAACAATGAGAGGTAGGGCACAGCGATGACCATCACGGTTGAATCTGGGGCAGCCCAACTGGGGAAGTACCTCCTCCTTACAGAAGACCACAGCCATAATACCACTGCTACCTTTCAGGTATGTAGTGTTGTGTTCTTGATGGTGAGTAGGGTTCCCAGAGCTCCAACCCCCTTTAAAGGCCGGCAATGCGCTTGAGACCCCTGGTGTTGCGGGTGCCCATGGGCGACGGTAATTGCTTACCAGCAGGCAATCCGTCTGCTCGTTTGCCGCCTGTCATAAAAAAAAAATCAAAATATTTGCGGTAAGCGTCGGGTTTTAAGCACCACAGCGGAGCCTGAGCACCAAGAGCCAATGACGCCCGGGCGCGTCATGAACACGAAGACGCCCCGGAGCGTTTCAGGACGCCTCGGTAAAGATAAACCATTCATACCAAGCGGTAGGTAAAACACCTAACTGCCAGAGATACGTTTTTTATGGACGGACCGCCACAGATAACGCTATACGCACCACAGCGTGAGCACCAAGAAGCCGATGACGCCCGGGCGCGTCAGAAAGAGGAGGACGCTCCGCAGCGTCGGCCGTGTCGACAGCTGCAGGACGCCCTCCGTGAACAAGGAGAACACGGTTTCGTAGTTTTGGAACGGCCCGCACGACTGCGAGCTGGTGCTGTAACAAATGTTTAAAAATAGTCATAAACTCAAACTTAAACGTTTATTCAGTAGTGCCCTTACTGAATAAACGTTTTACACGTCGAGTATACAAAAAAAGAAAAATAAAAACTACACCGGTTCTAACCCTACACCTCGTACCCGAGAAGCATTTTGACTTTAGTGACTTACATATGTTATATTATGTGTTCCGTTCGGCACCCGGCACTGTTCGCCGATTTATTATCGCCTTAAGAGCTACTGATATGATATTTACAAAGTTAAGCCGAAAATATTAATTTTCGAAGACACTATACGACAAACAAGACCACATGTATCTCCTCGTAACGCTCACCATACTAAAATATTTAACAGTTAAAACCCACCTTAATATGCAGTGAATTGGGTTAAATTCTCTTTTGTACAAAAACTAATGAATCAAAAGAAATTCTACCCTATTTCCTTTTATAAAAGATTTCAACTCCATTGGAAGGCAGTGTACATTGTAATGCACACTGGGCGTTACGAGGATACTGTATAGTTTTAATATAGTAGGGTTTTCTAGCTAAGTCAAACTAATTGTCGTAACGTCCCTTAGCCATGAGGATACGACGAAGAAGAAGAAACAGATCAAATCATTTTTTATTAAACTCAAAACCCGTCCAATCCGGTGTGTGTCCAATTGGTTAAGGCGTTAGCAGCTAAATTTGGAGATGCGGGTTCAAATCATGTCGGACGACGAGGACCTGGTACGTATTTCTTAAGTACGTCATGTATTTTAATTCAGACTAAAAAGCTAATTATCTGTATTTGTTTTTGAACCCCCATCGGCACACAAACCTCTCTGGTTTTGCCAATGATGGGTCTTGTATAAAACAATGTATTTTTTATTCAATAAATCAAATATATATATATATATTACCCGAGGAACAAGGTCCCGATGCCGAAGAGCGTGGTGAAGAGAGACATGGTCACCAGCATGTACAGAACTGTCTGCGTCTGCGCCGCGCGCCAGATCTACAAAAACAAATTATTATACTTATCAACCACAATTACAACGCTATAACTAAACTAAATCTCGTACATCATCACATACATTTCAGCCGTACGAGTGCAGTCCACTGCTGGACATAGGCCTCCCACAAATGTGACTTGTATCATCTTGGGGGTAGTTGCACCACGCTTGGCAGGCGGGTTTGGCGATCGCAGTAGCTGTAGATTGGGTTTCGACGGACGCTGCTGCCCGTGCGTGGGATTTTCCCTTTGTCGCCTCTTACGACACCCGCGGGAAGAGATGGGGTGGTGCTATTCTAGTCAGCCGGTAATTAAACTAAATCTCGTATCCTAGTCAAATACTTAAATACATAGAAAACAGGCTCAAAACAAATAACTGTGCTCACCCCACAAATAATGCCTTTACTGGGATTTGAACAAAGGACCAACGCCTTCATGGGCAGGATCACTACCCACTAAGCCAGGCATGTCGTCAAAAAATATGTCACGCTGACATAATCCCTATTTCTGACGGTTAAGCAATGTTGGACACTAGTGTTACGGGCATAAAGCTCAATCTACAATGATAACGTACCTTTCTAGCGGGCTGGCACGCTCTCAAAGCGCACTCCCTCTTCACGTAGAATAGACACAGGAACTTGAACGCTACGGCCACTACTAACAGGGGCGAGAATAGCATGCCGAACCACAGCACGGCTTGGTTGTAGATTATCGTTAGAGAGTTGAACACGATATTGAACTCTGGCGCTCTGGACTTTGGGTTCATTCTGAAATAATTGGAACTTATTAAAAGAATTATAAATATAAATAAATAAATATTTTTGGGACAATCTTACACAAATCAACCTAGTCCTACGGTAAGCTCAGTAAGGCTTGTGTTGTAGGTACTAGACGACGATATATATAATAGATAGATACATATAAATACTTAAATAGATAGAAAACACCCATGACTCAGGAACAAATATCTGTGCTCATCACAATAAATGCCCTGACTGGGAATCGAACCTAGAACCTTCGGCTTCATAGGCAGGGTCACTACCCACTAGGCCAAAGCGGTCGTCGAAGGCATAGCAACTCCTAAAATATACAATATAAACCCGTGGTGTTTAGGCTCGTTAGAATCCTCTATATGAGTATTTGGTGACTGTGTAAAAAAAAGTACAGTCGTCAATAAATCGATTGAAAAAAAAAACAGTAATAGTAAAAAAATAAACATAAATCAATATAAAAAATAAAAGAAACAAAACTTACTTAAAAAATAACGCTCTCATAAACTCAATAACTGGCAACACTACAAGCGATATTATAGCGTCTAGCAACACCAGCCGATACGCTTCCTGGCCGAACGACGTCTCCCAACACTAGGCGAAAAAAAAGAATAAAATAATAAAAAACATAATTAAAAAAAAGATATCTCTTTCGAGATTAAAACCCAATTAAACCCAATTTCAATTGGAACAGAGCTACATTTCTTGTGTGTCGTTCGATTTTGAAACAAAAGAAATTCTATTCTATTTCCGATACTATTAAGAACAAATTCCACTGGCATTCTCTTTGTATGGTCATTCTTATGAGACCTCATATACACATGACCATGACCGTGTATGGTGAATTGAGTGGATCATTTCAGTGAAGGCTCTAGATAGTTTTGCGTTAGCCACGCCCCCGCCTGTCTGAGAAACAATTATGATTCTCGTACATGCAAGAACGAGATGCAAGGCTCTTTATTTAAATAATTTACAAAAAACTTGTTTGACGCATGCCTTCTGTTAGTCTTTAGATAAAAATAATGCAGATGTAATGCAAAACTATTTTCCATGGCAAAAACTCGTATCTCGATCGAAAACCGACGACCGCCGATCATTCATTGATAGTTCGGGTGTCATCGTAATCCGATAAAGATCCGAGTTATCCCGAAGTACAATTTCTCACTGTATCTGTACCATATTTTTAACTCATTATTTTTGTTTTATATTGCACGGTAAACGTAAGCTAAGGAAAATAAGGAATAAAAGGACCCAAAAAGATTGAGATTTTTTTCTACAATTGTGTTTCGGCTTACATATACCTAATACTACTACACAGCTGTTCCTTTTAATTGTATAGAAGCGGGTAACTCACGTTTTATAAGTCGAATATTGGTCGACATCTTTCACTCCGTAACGAGGAGCATAATCATGAGCCGTTCACGTTCCTTTTCCCATTTAGACGCTGGAGTACAGTCAGCGTCATATAATTAGCTGCAGTCAGTATGGCCAAATATATCGAAGCAGATCTTTATTTATATAGCAGTAAGGATGTGTATCGATGTATGTGGCCATACATGACGCTGACTGTACTTAAAAAGTGCATTATTTTTCATGCATAGCCTTAAATGTTGTACTCACATCAGCACCAGACGTAGACCAGTAATAGAAGAGCAGCATCAGCGTGCCAATGTCGAGGCAGCATGTCCTTGCTAGCGTCACGTACACAGCTGTTCTAGGCTTGTAGTATTCCAACCTGTAAAATTAAGAAAATTTTATTTTCCTAACTAGTGCGTAAAAAGTGTTTGTTGTTATGAAAAATTGGGTTCGATACACGTGTAAAAACTTCTTTAAGACTCGGGTGATTGTCACCCTCGTTTCACTCGGGCTCCAACATTCACCCTCGTCTAAAAAAAATTTTTTTTCACTAGTATCGAAATGTACTAATTTGTGTTTATTATGAACAAGCGGTGCTACCCGCGTTTTATCGACTTTCCCATTGTCGCGTACCACTCCAGCAGGGCGACCGAGGGGTGAGGTACCAGCGGGGGAAATCAAGTGATCACGTGACTTAACTATGAGCCACCACGGCAATAACTCGGCTCCACATACATTCTGTATATTTTTTATAATTATACTAATAACGATGGCCCCTCAACAACCATAGGGATAAGACATTTTCCCGCAGGAAAACGTAGCCTATATGTTAATGCAGGGTGTCAGCTAACTCCATACCAAAATTTTATTAAAATCGCTCCAACGGTTTAGACGCAACAAACATACACACTCACAAACATTCGACTTTATAATATTAGTGTAGATTATAACATTATAGAAAGAAGTGCCTAATTTTTGGGACCTATAACTTAGTAAGGCGATTCTTTTGGTTTTGAATTTGGGAGCTATTTTTATAAGTTTGAAATATTAACATAATTAATTCTAGTACAGTAAGCAGCAGGCAAGCGACACCTCGTATAAGCGTATCACTACTTTATTGTTAAGAGAATAAGAGTGTGTCAAGATCATTTTGAACACTTGACCCTCTTAGCTACTACTGCTGATGACTGTACCCAACCTTTTCTCTTTTATTATCAATCCACCACATAGCTGTTTGCGTTTTAGTTATTTAAGCTTAACACGAGGTTATAAAGTCTATATTAGCATACTCACATGACGATGAAAAAATAGCCGGCCAATAACATAATTACCAATCACTTACATAGACATAATAGTATCTCCAATTCTGCTAATTTACCCTCCCGGAACCTGCTATAGTACGCAATTATCTACCTAAAGGCAAGGGTAAAAAGTCTACAATCGCATACTCACTTAACTATCAACGCGAAGAATAGTGAACAGATAGCGACAGCCCCAGTAAATCCCAAAGACACCTGTATCTCCCAACGTGATAATTTACTTCCCGCTGTAGTATGCAACTAGCAACCTAAACGCAAGGCTATAAAGTCTAAAATCAAATACTTACTTGACTATCAGCGCGAAGAACAATGGACATATAGTAACCGCCACAGTGACTCCCAAAGACACCACTATCTCCCAATGTGCCAATTTACTCTCTCTTTGCAGTAAAAGTAGGAACCCGTACTCCAGTCCGACTATCAACCCTAATACGAAGGCAGTAACGACTATATTCGCCAGTCGCTGGCCGAGTCGAGTCCAGAAGTTCTTTGCGGACTTTTTCTTGTTTTGCTCGTTGAGGAGTTCCTGAAAGGTATAATAAAATGTATTTAGGAATTACAGCATGTGTAACATGGACAAAAAACGAGTATAATGAGATTTATGGGTTGTTTACAAACGTTGACATGTTTTTCTTATACTGTTATTTTTTTTGCGATTGCTACCGCTATCTAATACTGAGTTTAGGGATAAGTGATGGGGCAGTCACGATAATCTAAGTCGATAAAAAATTAAGTTGAATAATATATCAAAAGATCTTTGTCTGAGGTCCGATGTTTGAAATAGTCACTGAGTGATCTCCACAGAGAATTAATGAGAATCTCTATGGACATTACTCGGTGACTATTTAAAAAATCGAACCCCTGATTCATACTTCACAGAGCTCTGCTATAGTGATTTATTCGAAGTGCTATGAAATAAAATAATAAATATTATGTTTCGTATTAAATTAACAATATATGAAGTCAAACTTCGTCGCCGGCTTGTATTTTAAACATTCACTAAAGAAGAATTAGTTTGACGTATCAGCATTGCGATACAACGAGGAAATGCCGCCAGCATCCTTGGTACAATGCCTCAAGGGCCTTTTTTAGATTTTATACTGTAACTAGTTAAGTACTTGTAGTTATCCTTATCATTTTACGATTGTAACTTGTATTAAATAATTAATATGAGTTTGACAAATACCTTTTATAGTTAAATATGAATCGACTAATTATGTGAAACAACAACACTATTTTAGCTTGCCCCTTGCCCCCAAAATGAGCGTTAGATAACGGGGTGTAGCGATCGCATATAAAAGCCACTGTGTTACTCATTGTCAGTTACAACGGATGAACTTACGTGTACTTTGTATCGCACTATGCGACATGTTTCGGGTAAGCTATGTAGCTGAGAGTACTAGTAATATGACTCACAACAGTTTTAATAATACCGATGTTTTAAATACCTTGTGATATTTGGATAAACAAAATATTCTATTTTTTTAAATAATTAAAATTCTATTATTTACCAGTTGCTTTTCGGTGAAGGAAAATATCGCGAGGAAACCGGACTTTTGGAACCGGCAGTCAGAGAGCAGTCGCTTCCGTAAAACTAGTGCCTCCCATGAGTCGTAGCAATATGCCGGGATAACGCGAGGAAGATATGTAGTATGTAAAACGGACGTAAATTAGATCTTCCTTTATTTTTAGTTTATTTTTCTAATACCTAAGCTGTCACACCAACTGTATGTATACCGAGTCTCACTAAGCTGCTGAATATGCATGGTATAGTGCACAACGCAAATATTTTCGCCAACAAACTGTTTTGCAGTTTGGCGAAGTTTGTAATTAAATATTAAATTTATTTTGTTTTGCTGAGCGATAAATTAGGAAGTCCGCAATTGCTGAACACATGTTGCAGAAACAAATTATTGTATTGGGTTACACAACCCTCAGTTACTCTCGTCAGAATGACATTATTTTAAGTAGTAGTTGTAATATAAAAGCATATAACGTAACTTCTTATTACTTAATTGTTACCTTAAACTCGTTATAAATGCTGCTTGCGTGCAGGGCCTTGGCCTGGCGTGTGGTGATCCCAAAATCCCAGCCGCAAAACACCTGTAACATATAAATATACTCATCATTATTCATCATTTCATTCTTCTCAGCCACAAATCGTCCACTGCTGAACATAGGCCTCCCCCTTGGACCTGCACATGTACCGGTTGGAAGCGACCTGCATTCAGCGTCTTCCGACGACCTTAATGAGGTCGTCTGTCCACCTTATGGGTGGACGTCCTACGCTGCGCTTGCTAGTCTGTGGTCCCCACTCAAGCACCTTTTGACAGGCCACATTGCCACTTCAGCTTGCTAACCCGGTGGGCTATGTCGGTGACTTTAGTTCGCCTACGTATCTCCTCATTTCTGATTCGATCTCGTAGAGAAACTCCGAGCATAGCCCTCTCCATAGCTCGTTGAGCGATATTCAGCTTTGAGATGAGGCCGATAGTGAAAGACCACGTTTCGGAGCCGTAAGTCATCACTTTCGTCTTGAGGCACTGAGGTATGTTGGACGAAAAGACATTACGTAGTTTCCCAAACGTTGCCCAAATACACTCATCGCGTAATGTCAAGTGTAAAATAAGATTTAATAACAGCCATATATAAAATACTGCCGCAGAAAGGTGTTAGCGATTTTTTTTAAATCTAGGTTCAGTAAGTTGCATGCAGTCCATAACTTCCATAAGCACCGCTTAAACTCTATAACCATGAGTTTTAAGAGGTGCCTATTTTTACACAATATTATAAATGCGATAGTAACTCTCTCTGTCTGTCTCTCAGTCTCCTCTTAACACTTAAACCGCTGAACCAATTGAATGAAATTTGGTATAGAGAGAGTTTGAGCTACGAGATAGGACATAGGATATGTTTTATCCCGCAAACATACTCTAAAGACGGGCATGGCTGGCCGACGAAGTTACGAGAAAACGTTAAACATTTTTTTAGAAAAAGTCGATTATTACAGATTACTATAATAAAAGTAGAAAAATAAAGAGGTTGTTACCTTGCTGGCAAACACGTGGCTCATACCACCGATCCGGGCAGTTTCAATAAAGTTCCTCCGGTATGACAAAGCCGTCCTATAACAAAATAGACTTAGGTATATTTCAAGAAGCTTAACTATAATCCAAATCATAGATCTTCATAACATTTTCTTTTGTCGGAGTGTGGAACGCCTTTACAAATCGTCCCCCCTACCCGCGAGAAGAACATTATAGGGGATTCTACCCCTTAAGTTGGACTAGTTTATAAAAAATAACTGGACTGGTCGCGAAGATTACTTGTACCGTCGCCAACAGACATATCGGAGTGGCGAACGCCACAAATAACTGAATAACGCCTTTAATTTCAAGGCGATAAAGATCATGTCCCAATATTTTTGAATACCTTGGTCGCTCCGATATATATGATGGCGACTGTACATACAATGACGATAAAAAAAATAGATTTGCCCATGCTTTCATTCGTACAGTTACGTACGTATTTTAATACGTACGTAGCTAAGTCAAAATTATTAAATCATACAAGATGTTACAAAAATTATGGTAATCCCTTCTTTGTTTTTATTGCCCAAATAAAGCAAACGCATTTTTGTAATTATATTTTTTTTTTTACCCAAGACTGACCAGCGTTTGCCTCAATCGCACCTGATGGTAAGTGTCGACGAGATCGAGGGTGTAGCACGCTGGTTCAGTAACAGCCGATTCACTCTTGCCTTGAAGAGACCTAAATTATATGTTTCCGGGAATACAAACGAAGGGAGCGAATCCCAATCCCTAGCAGTCCTCATTAGGAAGATAGAAGCGAACCGCTTCGTGCGAATGAATGGAATATTTACAATTTACAACGTAAGGATGAAACCGCTCCCCTCGCCTGGACGTCCGGAGTCTATTATATTATTCTTGTAGTAAATCAAATGAGCTCACCTATAGCACAGCAGCGCGAAGAACATGAGATACAAGCACAGCATGGTGAAGAAGTATGCAAAAGGCATGCTGTAGCCCGGCGCCACGTTGCCGGTGTGGTAGTGCCCGTAGAAGAGAAGAGAGTCTTCGAAACCACCCTGGAAACATTAAGGCGGACATTTTGAGATTTTATTCTTTATTATTACTATTATAATTAGCACTTACAGATAAACCTTACGTACTAATATACTTATGAGCGATATATTTTTTAAATTTATATGTATTTGATTGTTTTGTTATGTTTATATTAAATTGATTTTGTTATAAACCGTCTTAAACCTCTCTGCTTTGTCTAAAGGTTGACTGATAGAGATTTTTTTGTAGCATTAAGTCCGCCTTTTGTACTTTGTGTTTTGTGCAATAAAGGTTAAATAAATGTACATCACCAAGTACCTTTTTGCGAACAATCATCAATCAAGGAATAAGTCCTTACGCATTCCTTACATGTAGGAACATGATTGTAACTTACTTTTTAGCTGACAAAGTTCCTGAAACTTCTATCCCTTGTCTCACTTCTCATCTCGTCGTGCAGTGTTTGAGGCACCACGACGAACGTGATCAGCACGGCGGCTAGCAACGCGTCCAGCATGAACAACCATCTTAGGAAATAGAAGTAGAAACCAACCGCGAAGCCGATCTAAAGAATGAGGAACATGATTGTAACTTACTTTTCCGCTGACAAAGTTCAGAAAACTTCTATCCCTTGTCACGCTTCTCGTCTCGTCATGCAGTGTTTGAGGCACCACGACGAACGTGACCAGCACGGCGGCCAGCAACGCGTCCAGCATGAACAACCATCTTAGGAAATAGAAGTAGAAACCAACCGCGAAGCCGATCTAAGGAATGAGTAAGGAGATGTAGGAACATGGTTCTAACTTACTTTCCCGCTGACAAAGTCCAGAAAACTTCTATCCCTTGTCTCACTTCGCGTCTCGTCATGCAGTGTTTGAGGCACCACGACGAACGCGACCAGCACGGCGGCCAGCAACGCGTCCAGCATGAACAACCATCGCAGGGGAGTAGAAGTAGAAACCAACCGAGAAGCCGATCTAAGGAATGAGTAAGGAGATGTAGGAACATGGTTCTAACTTACTTTCCCGCTGACAAAGTCCAGAAAACTTCTATCCCTTGTCTCACTTCGCGTCTCGTCATGCAGTGTTTGAGGCATCACGACGAACGCGACCAGCACGGCGGCCAGCAACGCATCCAGCATGAACAACCATCGCAGGAAGTAGAAGTAGAAACCAACCGAGAAGCCGATCTAAGGAATGAGTAAGGAGATGTAGGAACATGGTTCTAACTTACTTTCCCGCTGACAAAGTCCAGAAAACTTCTATCCCTTGTCTCACTTCGCGTCTCGTCATGCAGTGTTTGAGGCACCACGACGAACGCGACCAGCACGGCGGCCAGCAACGCATCCAGCATGAACAACCATCGCAGGAAGTAGAAGTAGGAGCCGACCGCGGAGCCGAAGTGGCCCTCTATGGAGCGGATGGGCTCGTACCACAGTTCGATGGAGAATATGAAGTCTCGGAAGCGATCGCGAGTCTGTTGATAAATCAATACGTTGTATACATCGATGTATAATAAACGTAGATTCACAATCAGCCCCAAAAAAATGGCTCTAAAAAACAGCCGCTCGAACAACTTGGGCGGTACATTTACGAGTAGTTAGTCTTCTTTGAACCGCTGTCAGTGCAACTATCAACAATGACTGAAAAGTTATTACTTTATCAATAGTGAAGTTTGATACTTAATAATTAGAACACTGAGCTCTTTTTTGTTTATTTTGTAGTATCTAAAAGAAGGTTATAAATTAGCATTATTAGCATAAACTGGAACGTGATAGAAATGTAATTTAGTGCCAAATTTTTGTACATAATTTGTTCGCGTGTAGGAGTCTATTTCTTTATGTCAGTGGTTATATAGAACAAAATATTTCCCGCTGTCCGTAGCTACAGTCGCCATCAGATACATCGGAGCTGTGGAGGTGGTCATAAATATCGGAACATGCGCTTTACCGCCTTGACAATAGAGACGTTGTTCCGTTATTTGTGACCACCACCACAGCTCCGATATATCTGATGGCGACTGTACGGTCATGGACTTTAATTGTTATGCTATTTAGAATTACTTCATATTGAGCATTTCATAGATTAAGTATTAAACAATAGTAGGTACACTATTACAGAGGCCGGGAAGTAAGGGGTTGCTGGCCGAGTATATGTAGTAGTAGGATTGCTACGAGGACGGCAACCTCTTTGCACGCCTAAGTATGTATAGTGCTCTTTTATGTATAGTGCTTGTGCTCAAACATGCAATACAATAGCTTTACTCATCACGGTAATTGAGTGTACTTTTCTGTAAACTCCCTTACACTTAATTTATGAAATGCTCAATTAAATAATTTAATCAATAAATTAATTTTATAGGACATTCCGACACAAATTGACTGAGTCCCACGGTAAGCTCAAAAAGGCTTGTGTTGTGGGTACTCAGCCGACGATATATATAATACACAAATTCTTAAATACATTATATAATTAGGCCAAACCTGTCGTCTGTCAATTGTGGGTCAAGCTGCTCTACAATATTTTTTTTATGTTAATATTATTTAAAATTTTGCCTTCTGTTATTTATCCTTCCTTATCATTTGATTCAGAATCAGTATCAACCAGGAATTCATTAATCATTACAAATACTGTACAATTTTTTTATGAATCTTACCCTTTTCCAAAGAAAGCTCATCCTGTACTTGAACCGCTTGAACACAGAAATGGGCTTGCTTTTAGAACGGAGGCTGACCGAGGCCGACAGCTTGGCCCTGACGTGGCGTTTCATAGTCAAGCCTTGCGGCAAGTCACGCAGGGCTTCCCTGTAAAAAAAAAAAACAAATAAAACCTCACATATCGTCGCTGATCCGGCGGGATTTTTGTGGGCCACGATCGCTGCTGTACAACACTGCCCCACGCTAAAAGTTAACGCAGCTATAAAGGTTGCGGCCGCGTCAGTGACGTCAGCTTCTAGTCTAATAAATGCCCTTAATAACACAAATAAATACCCTTGCCGACGGCTTGATAGGTAGGGTCACTACCCACTAGGCCAGACCTGTTGTATAGCTGATTCACCAAAGAAATAGAGTAGTATTTGTTTCAAGGTTGACTACCTGCGAAGCTCCTCGGCCTCTGGGTTGTCCTCCATGAGCCTCGAGTGCTGCTCCATCTCACGCACGATGATGTCGGCCTGGATGTCCGTCGAGTCTGGTGCATCCGCGGCCTCCTCCAGCAATGCGTTGTGGGATGCATTGCGTTTTATGCGTATGGTAT
This sequence comes from Grapholita molesta, assembly GCA_022674325.2. Classification (NCBI taxonomy): domain Eukaryota; kingdom Metazoa; phylum Arthropoda; class Insecta; order Lepidoptera; family Tortricidae; genus Grapholita; species Grapholita molesta. The sequence continues at coordinate 4,882,648 of CP053127.2, forward strand.
CTAGAAAAACAAAAAGGGAACATTTGAATTTAGACGACAGGGGACCGATTTTTGAGCACTCGACGCTTGAATCGTGACATTTTAAACTCTCTCAAACACAAAGAACTGGTATTTTAGAAGTATGAATGATAAAAATTAATAAGTAATAACCGTGGATATCGAAACTATACATTGTGTGTGATTATTTTCGTTCACAAAGTTTTATGAATTCGAGTGCTCGACTCTCAAAAATCGGCCCCCTGGTCGGCATTGTCTCTGTCACTCTTGTGACGCATTAATTGGAGTAAAAAAGAAAGATGCTCGAAATATACGAACTTCGATGTTCGCGGTACCGACCCTGGCCTAGTGGGTAGTGACCCTATCTATGAACAGGACTGTCCTGGGTTCAAATCTTAAATAAGAAAATTGTGTGAGCGGAGGTATTTGTTCCTGAGTCATGGGTGTTTTCTATGTCTTTGTATGTTACATAATATTGTGTACCCACAACCCAAGCCTTCTTGAGCTCAGTCAGTCTGTGTGAAGATCTCTTATAATATTTATTTCTTCAACTAAATATTTTAAAAAAATATAAATAGCAGCGGAGGCGAGTCCATGCGAGCCAATTTCTGCCGGCTTGACTAACTTTCCCATAGATAAACAGTTTTCCGTGGGCTCATGAAGAAAACGCAAAACGCTTCGTCTTGCATAATAATAAAGTTGAACCGCCACCACTAAACAATAAGATAATTGAAGTAACAACCAATGATTCCATGCGCGCTATTCAATTATTAGCATTTAACCCTTTATAGGGCAAGTTCAAAATTGCAATGCAAAAATGCCTTACCAACAACATAGTCTTTTGTATTTTTTTCTTAACAAGAATCATAAGGACAATCGAGCCGCGAGGAGGCTTGAACGCACGACCACAGTGACTTTTGGGCGTTAAAGGGTTAAGAGCCATAATATACCTTATGTTCATGGCGTAAGACATTTAATAACTGAAATAAATAAATTATACTTACACTAGGTATATGCTAAAATTATATTTTTACGCAAAACAGTTAGTAGTTACTAGTTTCTCAAGGTCAGAGATATCGATGCGAACAAGATGCCAAAATATTTAAACATGAACCTTACTATCTCAATATTAAGGCACATAACAGGTATTGTACATAATTTTGGAACTTTTTCCGTATCGATATATTTTACCTTTACTGTACTAATCTAACAGGAAAAGACAACTCTGTTCCTCTTGCTACTTTATGCAAATTCTCTTTAGAAATAACACGTTTTATACTAAACTGTTTACATATTTTTAATAACATCAAATTAGTGGTGCAGTGTGATTGTCAAAAGCGAATTCAGTAAGTTATATATATATAACGGTGTAACAATAAAAAATTAAACTTGTGAAAATTTAAGTAATTCATGACCGAGAATGAACATAATATACGATTTTTTTTTCCAAAAAAAACATAAACAAATACCTCGAATGAGTTCCTGCAGCTCAATATCACTCACAGATGCAGCGGATGTCACAGAGTCTTCCATTATTCTATACAGACTACAGTCTGTACTGTATACAGCCTAGGTTGGATTCTTATCACCAGTCACCATAGCTGTCACGTTCTAACTAGTTCGTCGGAAAGAGACGTATGACGCAATAGACAATAACATGGCATCCTATCCAGTCTTTAATTAAACATCGATTATACTGTATACAGTCAACACGCAAATGTTAGCAATATTACTTGCATTACTAACACAATATCGTAGCTAGGTACCTAACCTAGCTACGATATAAGATATAAGTAAGACCTTTTAAGTATTGTATACTACATGCTAACACTGTTTTAGAAAGGCTAATAGATATGACTATTTTATATTCATTGATTTTTACTGACAATAATTAGATAGGTATATCAATTAATTAAACATTTAATTTCCTTTTTTTAATTTTGAAAAGTAATACCTTCATTTGCAATGTAACATTATGTATAATTGTATACTACTATAGATAGAGTTAATTAAGTATACAAGTATTTAATGCCTTCACTTTAATATATACAAAATTGTAATGTAATTAAAAAGTTACCAACTGTCCCAGGGAACCACGCAAAAAAAAAACTAATCATAACTCTAATCACTTAGATAAATTATTTTTACTCAATTTCTGTTCTAAGTTTATTTAACAACCACAATATTTGTTTACAAGTTTAAACTAAACGTGTAATATAGCACAAATTATTTTTATTTGCAATAGTCAGTGTTATGCCTTCAAATGCCAGTAACAGACTGAATCACAAAAATTATAACATAATTAAGATAATCAGTGTTCTGGTACAGGCTGTAGTTAAGTGGTGATTCACTGTAATTTGAGCTGCTAAGATACTCTGCTAATGGCCTGGGTCATTAGAGTCTAGGTATAATTAGTGTTTTTTTTACCTTTAATTAATTCTAGTATAGTAGAAAACAGTTGTGATATACTTATCTACACTAATCTACCTACACTTAATATTATGCTGCCGCCACACACTCGCACGAGTAGCGAGGCGAATGGCGAGGCGAAACGCGAGCACACATGTGTACGCGGCCGTCTCGCCATTCCTCTCGTCCCTCGCATTGCGTTTTTGTATAGGAAAAGTCTCGTCGAACGTTTCGACGAATAGCGAGGCGAGTGACGAGCCAGCATGTCTAAACGCGGAGTTTTAAAGGCGAAAGTTTGTGAGTGTGTGAGAATGTATGTTTGTGACGTTTTCAAGTCTAAACGACTGGATTTTAACAAAATTTGGTATGGAGTTAGCTGACACCCTGGATTAACACATAGGCTACGTTTTTTCTCTAATAAACCGCGGGAACATCGCAGGGCACGGCTAGTTGATTATATATCATAATAACATTAATTTTCAAGGTTGACTAGTAGTCTACCTATGTACTTTAATTGAGGTAGGCAGGTAATATAGCATGAATTGGAGATATGTTATACTAAGTCAGTTTTGTAACAATAATGAAGCATTAAATTGCTATATATATGTGCTCCAAAAGTCCAGATTCAATTTCAAAAAATACAAGTCATTCTAATTTAGTACACTTCTCTGAAACCACATAGTTATATTCATAAAATAAGAAATAAAATAAGAATATGAATAAGATTGTATTCTGGTTTGGGGTTATCATGCATAATAATATTGTGAGTAGAAATATCATTAAATTGTCTCTAGGTATCAAAGTAATTATTTATGAAAAAAAAAAACAATTGAAAGCCAATTTATATCACATACACAGTATTAAACACCTTTGCTTAGTTAACATCGCAGATAAGCATACTTGTACAGGACGGAATCAACAGTGTTCCGAAGTGAAAGTGTTAAATTATAGTCTCTATGGGTACCACAAACACTGCAAAGGTTTGAAAATATTTGTTTTATTTTGAGATTATATGTTTTTTTTTTTAAATGTGCTCACCTTGTTTTTATGCTAATTGTGAAGGTGAAAGAAAAATGTGATCTAATAAAGATTCTAGGAAAAGTACAATCATTAGAATGAATTCTGTGGCCCTAGTGAAAAAGGGTATAAGTCAAATTAGCACAGCGAAAAAGAGTACAAGTGCTGTAAATTTTATAGGACTTGTGGCCTTTTTTACTGAACCAATTTGACTTACACCCTTTTTCACTGGGGCCACAGAATTGTTGGATGAGACTAGAACAGAATGTAAAACTAATAATATAAGTGACATACAAGATTTTTGGTAGCAACAATGTTTTTCTTACATTTATCAATATCTCTGACCTTAACAACCTACTAACTTATTTGCGTAAAAGTATAATTTTAGCATATACCTAGTGCAACTATAATTTATTTATACCTACATTAGTAATGGTGTTATTCAAATTCAATGTTTTTGTTTATTTTAATAATTTACAGCACTATTTGTAAATCTGTTTGGACATTTAACTGGTACAGACTGGTATTAAATTTGCCTTTGTACACTGTTTACTGTGAATTACACTCTAAATAAAGAAGTCCCTATAGTTATGTATAGTGATTTATTTATTAAGAGTTTATTACTTACTTCATGTAGTAAATACTGGAAGTGAAATAATACTTACTGCCAGGTAGCTGCCTGGAGGGCATAAAGTTGATAGCCACTTGTCTGGCTGCATTGCTGCGTAAAGAGAAGTTGCGGCGCGCACTTGGAGGCCGGGACTCCATCTCCTCTATCTCATCCTCCATGTTTACTGTGAAATGTTCTTTACATCTGTATACAGGTTTTGATATACTTACAATTTATATAACTATTAACTTTGGTCAACTTTAGTCCAGCTAGAAATTTATTATTGAAATACTGTTTATATGTTTGTTGAAATAAGTAGGTACATAGTACCTACCTATAGATTTTATAAGAATGCACTGAATATATTGAAACTTGTGTATGGTTTGTGATTGTATGCCAGAGTTAGTACTGTTATTAGGCAAAACTACAAACCAAATAGGAATAATATGTATTAAAACACAAAATTTACCTAGTCCGTAATGGACATCTATTTATCGATGCCACGACAACACTTGATAAATAACAATCATAGATAAATTGTATTAGGTACTTAATGTTGTGATAAGTTATCTTATCGTACAATAATACAATTAAAGGTATAAATTAACATAAATATGTGTACATAACAAAACACACTTTCATTGCTTTATTTAAATCTCCACCTACCTAGTTTAAGTTCTTGGGGTGATGCTAAGATGGTATATCGTAAAATTTGTTATCAGGAATATTTTATTGCATTTAAATAACACATTTTTCTATAAATAAAGTTATCAGTATCACTAATAATATAGGTTATATATAAACAAACAAAAGGGGCGGGGCATTTGGCTACGTATGTCAAGATTGTCAGATTAGGCGAAGCAGAGCAGCGCTTGTAAGTGTTTTTTTAGCATTTACAGCAACTCGAAGCGCTATGTAGTGTTTATTTTTTGCCTGGTGCGATATTTGAGATATAGTGTCAAACGAATCATTTTTTGCCTTGTACAAGCAAAACTAAGTAGCTCAAATATCCTGGCTTTTGTCAATAGTGTCGGTCGAATGTCAAGTCGTCAACTCGCAAGAAATAATTAATCATATCTTTATTCATCTTACGCTGTCTATATTTCGATCCTAAGTTTTTAATTGGTTTCTAGTTAGACATTAAAACTAATCAGTGGCTGCATAAATACGGATATATAAGATTTGGAATACCGAGGTTGTAAGAAAATAACGATTCCATTAGTTGGATGTCGTCTTTTAACAATGGCATCACCGCAAAACGTATCTGTTGACCAGATCCGGCAGATTTTGACAGAGATTATCGATGCTCTGGACTCCCCGGACTATTCGTCTAAATTAGACGAAGCTAAGGAAGCAGCGGGCAATGAGATGCTAAAAATGATGCAGATTGTTTTCCCCATGGTTGTTTACATTGAGATGGAAACTATCAAGCGCCACGGATTCAGTGGTACTCGGGAAGGTGAGGTCTTCATTATTTTGTATAGTTTCTATAAGACAAAGTGCTTGGAACAAACCCCAATCGTACACAAATGGACTTCTGAATAAAGTATTTGTTATAGAGTCTGGCTAACCAATTATTACTCGATTGTTACTCTTAAAGTTGAAAAAATAAACTATACTCATCCCTTTTTTTGGGGTCGTAGTGCAAGCGAAAGAAAGAGACGCTATGATTCAATCGTCTATGCTTTAAGTGAGTAAACCAATTTTTTTTCACTGGCCAAACTCTACTTCATTCATCTTATATTCATTTATAAAATTGTCAGTATTACATATCAAAAAACAAAATATATACAATCTATTTAACAATGCTTGTTACAAACATTAGTAAATTTTATTCTTTAATGTTTAGGAATACTTTGTGGCTATTAAATGTGAGGTAGAAAAGTCTTATTAGTTTTTCCTTGAAACAAGCAAATGAGCAAGCCATTTGGCATTTATATTGGAGTTTATTTAATTTTAAAATAAGTTACAATACTTATCACCTGGATCATATAGAAAAGTTAAAAATAAAGGGCGGCATCACTTGAAAGGCAGTATTTTGCTTATACTTTTATACTTCTGTGTAGAAAAAATTGAATTTAAGTTTGTAACTAGACAACCTGTGTTATGGAAAGTACTGTATAAGTTTTTTTTTTTAATTACAGGTATTGTACAATTCACTCAACTAGTCCGTGAGACAGAGAGTCTGGACGCTGAAGTTTCCCGCCTCCACAACCAGATCCGCAGCCACTACCTGCCTCCCGTCTCCATTAGCTCCACTGTGGACACCTCTTTGTAATTTGGTATGTTTTAGACGCACAGTATTTTTATAGTCTTGGTAACGAAATTTGTCATTAGTTAAATGGTAACAGAAAAAAAGTATATTTGTCTCTTTCTGTGACAATCCTAGAATAAGAAAAACTCAGTGTCATACTTTTGTCTATGCCTTTAATGAGAACTCTATAGTAGTTTTTTTTTTTACTTTAATTTGTTACTTGACTGAAATAATTCTATAATAAAATAAAGAGACAATAAAAAAAGTTGCAAAATTATATTTATAATATGTATTTTTGTATGGATCAAAAATTTTGTATACTTACACAGAAACTTTTCGTGTAGACATAATAAGAACATTATTAGGTATTTAAGAAGTTAGAAATTGACACGCCAGTAATGGACATGGAACCAATCATGAACATTAGTGCTTATTTCAAAGGAGTTAAGTGTTGTGCATTTGTTGGGACACAAATTCAATTTATAACTTTATGATTTTTGAAATAAGAACTAAGTGTCCATCATTGGTGCCTGTCAGCTAAAAGTGTCCAACATTGGTGCCATTACCTTATAGTGAACCCTGAACAGATTTTTTTTTTTATGCTTATGCAACACCCACAGATTAGTTTTGTTATTTCCCGCAATCTGGTTTATAAATATGGATTGACTATAATAAGTTACATAATAATTTTAATTTTGTGACAATGTAATGTAATGCTAAATCAAGCTTCTGATATATAGGAGTAAAATTAATTATAGTTGTAAATTAATAGAATTGGCATGACTAGAATGAAACTGGACTGAACTGACAAATCTATAGACTTAACAAGGGGCATAAAACAGGGACCAAAATTGTTTATATTGGTCCTCCAACATAACATGAAAGACTTAGAATTGATTTCAAATTGACTACAATCAATTTAACCTTTTAACCATCTTACATAAAAACGTTATATTTTTTAATAAACTGCCAAGTCTAGGAAATATCTATATCGGTGGCAGATCGTAATAGCCTCCAAATTATGTAATGGCTAGGTATATAGAAAAATGTGGAGAATATAATATATATAAGCCCCGCCACTATACATTAGTTTAATTGGACTACCATCAAAATATTACAAACTAATATTTCGCGCAGGCGGATTTTACAATCGGCCGCCGACATAATTATACATATACTCCCTACATACTAGATGGTACTTATAGAGTAATTTGTTTTGTGGTACTTTACCGGTCTGGCCTAGTGGGTAGTGAGTAGTGACCCTGCCTATGAAGCCGAAGGTCCTGGGTTCGATTCCCAGTCAGGGCATTTATTTGTGTGATGAGCACAGATATTTGTTCTTGAGTCATGGGTGTTTTCTATGTATTTAAGTATTTATATGTATCTATTTATTATAAATATCGTCGTCTAGTACCTGTAACACAAGCCTTATTGAGCTTACCGTGGGACTAGGTCGATTTGTGTAAGAATGTCCGAAATATTTGTTTATTTATTTATTTAGAATCAGTTTTTAGTCTCCTTTGATCAGCATCTGTTAAAAGGTTAAATAAATATGACACTTCAAAAACTTCACCGCAATATTTTGAAAATAACAAAGTAGATAACATCACAACCATTGTTTGTATCATAGTCTATTGTGTGACATATAAAGAGTGTTTTAAATAACAATTAGTTTGCATATCACTACTAACTACCTATTGTGTGTCAATCTTGCTAACCTTCCGATCCTATCCAATCTAGTAATTTAGATTTGATTTAAGAACGTAAGGCGTGACATCATGTAAACAATCACACAAATGATGTACACTGGTTTAGGCGGTTCACACACTACACAATCTGTCGCAGTGTGTGGACCGGCTGGTTTAAAATTGTGTGTCAGTGCGACAATTTGAGAATACAGACTCAACGCCAGTGGACAGCAGTGCTAATGGTGCTCTTTAAAACAGTTTTTTTTTTATATTCTGGACATTATATATGTACATATACAGTCTCTGTCGACCGACTGGCCGATCGAGTCGTCAATCGGGTCGATTGGTCACTCGTAAGAAGTTATTGACGGAGCCAAGAGTAGCATAATGATAGGTATTATTTGTCATTGTATCATATTGAAAATATGATACAACTACCTCCTACTTTTAGTCGGCGTGAGATGACCTACTTAATTTGGTCCAGTGTTTTACAAAACATCAGAAAGAAAACATTGTTCATGAACCTTCTCTATAAAGCCTAGTTTTCCCTTTGGGTTGGAAAGTCTGATCAGAGTGAAACGGAAAAAAAAGACGGTAGCTATTTTCGATCGATAGGAAAGATGGCAACTTGGTTCAGACGTTGATAGTTTCTATTATTTATCTGTCCCTGGAGTATAATTAAAACAAATATTTGGACTTGCCTCGGTTCACTGTGTTTTTATGTGCAGTAGCAGATAAGAGCGCCATATCAAGTTCCCTCGTGCTCATGTCATGGCGCTAATGTGAATATTCGTAAAAAGTATAATTTTGAATTAACATCAATTCAAAATGGTAATTTCCAATTTAATAGTGTATTGTTGTGTCGCAGTTGCTATTAAATTTGTACAGGTACTATACTCAGGGTATATACGTTTATAATTATAAGTGACTACATGAGCAGATGTGGTTTTTGAGCGTAAGCCTTGTTTTTTTGTTAAGTGCATTGATCTCTTTAAAAAAGTTTTTATGCCATGCCTACAACTTTGCTCTGCCTAAAGGTTGATATAGAACAGGGCTTCCCAAACGGTGTGTTGCGACGCCCTGGGCATCCAGTAAAAATTCGGCGGTATGCTTGTCGCACCACTTATATTGTCCGTAACTTTCATGGTTTCGTGACGAAAGCAAACCACCAGAACCCTTCTCTGGGTACTCCCCTGTGGTAGTTAGTTTTAGGCTAGAGGGGGGCGTTGCATAAACATGGAGGATGCCCAAGGCCGTCGCATCAAAAAAAAGTTTGGGAAGCCCTGATATAGAAGATAGAATATCCCCCTTTTTGAGATTGCGGTTTTTTGTGCAACCGAGTTGAGATTAATAAATAAATCTCTAGTTGTGTTGTAAGTGGTATGTATTCGAAATTATCATTTACGTATGTTCCGTTAGAAAACTGAGTTCTACTCTACTATAAGGGGTATTTTCTCATGTCATGTTCTTGGTTTCGAATATCCATTTTATTAAACAATCTTTACTCACGTTTATTTAGTAAAGGCCTAAGTGTTCATTTTCAAGCACTAAATCTGCGTGTGCCTTTGCTCTGTATCAATATCCGTCTTTGTGCTTGGAGACCTAAGCTCTCGGATACATGTCGAGTGACTAAATAAATGTGAGTTGAGCCATCGAGTATATCTCTATATTAGGGTTCACTACCGGTTTTGATATTGTATGGCAAAGCTGGTTTACACGCCTGAAAGTTTAGTCTGGTTTTTCAGTTTCGTATATTGCCGTAAAACTACCCAAGTATCATCCAAAAGTTCCCAACTATGGTCCAAAACTAAGTTAAATATCTTCGTTTTGGTGCGAGTGTTATTTTTGTATCAAAAACAAACAAGAAAAAAACAGAAATAATATTGGGATTGATACATATTTACGAATTAAACTTGTGGCCCATATTTGCACTATTTGACTATAGTTGTATAGACTATATCGTTGGCTGAGTACCCTCAATATAAGCCTTCTTAATTTTACTCTGGGGCTCAGTCAATTTGTGTAAGCATGTAATGTAATATTTATTGATTTTATTTTAAAGTCAATCCTTTGTGACCCCTACTCTTTGTCTATATTCCTAAAATGCATATTGATAGTGATTGCTTCTATTCCAGATACAAAATATATGAGCAACATACCAAAATGAAAAGGAGAAGAAATCTCTACGTATTGACCGTGTGTTTGGTCATGTTTCTGTATTATTTCTGCGGCATCAGCGACTATGTCTTGTCAAGAGATTTTGACAGTGAATTCGACTACCCGCTCAACACGGATATCCGGCCGATCGTTGCTAATATAATAAATGGCTATAAACCTACCGTCACCCCCATAAACATATACCCGTATAAGTTCCTCACTAACTCCGCCAAGTGTAAAACTGTAGAAAAACTAGATTTATTCATATTAGTAAAATCGGCAATGAATCATTTCACACACAGGGACGCTATAAGACAGACTTACGGCCAAGAGAATTATCTTCCAGGAAGGATCGTCAAAATCCTCTTCTTTCTTGGAATAAACGACATGAAGTCACAAACTCAGAAACTGATAGAAAAAGAGATAGAAGATTTTAACGATATTATACAGATAGAATTTATTGATAATTATTATAACAATACTATTAAGACTATGATGTCATTCCGCTGGGCGTATGAACATTGCTCTACCGCTGACTATTACTTATTCACAGATGACGACATGTATATCTCAGTTGGAAATCTCATGGATTATGTATCGGAGCAGCCTCCAACGGGAGTGAGCAGTCCAACTTATTATGGAATGTCAAAAGGAGACAGGCTGCTTTTCGCCGGCTACGTCTTCAAGTCCGCTCCACACAGATACATCACAAGTAAATGGAGAGTGTCTATAGACGAATACCCATGGAACCGATGGCCCCCGTATGTCACAGCGGGCGCCTACGTGCTGTCTAACAAGGCCTTTAAAATCATGTACATTGGGAGTTTGTACGTGAAACATTTTCGGTTCGACGATATTTACTTGGGTTTAGTAGCGAAAAAGGTTGGTATAGAGCCTACCCACTGTCCGAATTTTTATTTTTATAAGAAGAAGTATAGGAAAGAAGACTATAGTGAAGTGATCGCGTCACATGGATATAGTGATCACCGTGAGTTGGTGAGGGTGTGGAATGAACAGAATAGGATTATTTGATGGTTGTTTGATTGTGAAAATACATTGTGAGTGTGACTGTGTGTCAAATGATTGTGATAGAATAAATAGAAGCAATACTCGTAGGAAGTATAGTATGGATTAGTATTGATTAGAATGGATAGTATGGATTGACACTATCGAACCGAGCCAACAGAAAGCCGAACCAAATATTCCATTCCCTAAAAAAGGCTTGTGACTCCCTTGGTGTTGCGAGTGCCCATGGGCGACGGTAATTGCTTACCATCAGGCAATCCGTCTGCTCGTTTGCCACCTTTGTCATAAAAAAAAAAGTTTAGACTCTGACTTATCCAGAATTATTTTTCTGTTGCCCTTAGCATCTACGACCGAAGATGGGTAGGCGACAATATAGGTGAAAAACTACTGAAGGACCATGGCTATGTAGTTGTGCAGAGAATAAATACTAGTATGCTGGTAGACCAGTTGCTTTTAGGCGAGTTGATATGTAGACGAGCCGCGATTTACGAGTAGACAACCTGCGTTTTAGACGAGTTGCCCCACCCCTTACATCAATATATGAATATAGAACGCCTACATGCGTGTACAGACACGTTACTACTACATACCTAGGTCAAGTGCTTTAGCTAAGTTTTTCACCTATAGTAGTATTTCGTACTTTTGTTCGGGGGAAGGGGGGGGGGGGGGGGTACAACCATTGTGCAAAAATCTCTAAACACTGCCTTAGTTTAGCCGCAACACCATACTGGGGTGGGTATGGAATACCCTCTCCTCCACCTATGCTTATCTCAGTTGCTGTTGCGTCCAAGTTTACTATCTGTACGTGTGTAAATTTAAAAAAAAATAGTTTTATGATTAAACCTGGTCTATTTATTATACGCAGAAGATGCTATTAAGTTGAGCTACTCCAATAGTAGCATTTTATAAGTGAAATTATACCAATATGCCCTTGCACTCCATGACATAGCCTTTTATATGTCGTAGGTGGCATGTCATGTCGGCGGAAAACTGTGTCATACATATACATATGCCGTCAGTGTCATACATATGATCAGAGCCCGGAAAATCCATAGCAAAACAAAAGACTGTCGCAATCAAACTAGTGTTAGAAGCAATTTTTAATCGATCGATCGATAGTTGTGTAATATGAGAAAAAAACGGCCCACCAAATTTAGAAAAAAAAATATACAAAATTTCACATAGGTTCGTATAAAGGGTTATTACTTATTACTTAATATGAAATTTCATAACGTTGATAATATACATACGTTGCCTTGCGTTTCAGATGAAATAACACATATAAAACAAACCCTTAACTTACCACTTCTTTTGTGTATGGCGTGAATGATTATAAAATAACGTACCTAAACATATCGGTATGATTTTATTATACAAAAACCTCACTCGGTATCGATAAAAATGTGTTTCTATCAACAGTTTGATTCTGGCAGTCTTTTGTTTTGCTATAGATTTTCCGGGCTCTGCATATGAGCTTAGAGCTGGGGTAGTTTTCTATAGCCGATTTTGGCGATAGCAAAGGGATAGTTGCGAGTAGTAGCGTAAGGCGCCATACTCTAAAATGATCTCTGATAATTTCTATATTCATAATTTCAGCTGTAAGTCGTCCACTGCAGGACAGACCTCCCTCAAGTATGGCTAGTATCATCTTGGGTAGGTGTAGTAGCTATAGTCGCCACGCTTGGCAGGCAGATTGGCGACAGTGGCTGTACATTAGGTTTCGACGGACGCTGCTGCTAAATGAATTCTAATCGCCTATAAACAGAGTTCATGTTTAGTTTGTTTAGTATACTGTGGTCAGTTATTGGAGGGTAATCAGCAGTGATCGGTTTTTGGATTCGACATGGGGTGAACGACCTCAAACATTATGTTAGTATGGAAATACCCCGAGAATCCGGGCTTTAGGTTGTTAGAAAAGACAAAAAAAATACATTGTGTTTATTTTATTATACATTAAAACATCTAAATAGCTAATATACAAGCGTCTTACTCGCCGTTATTTTGTCCAAATTGAACAAATGAGCACAAGTTTTCACACTGACAGCTCGTTTGCTGCCACCAAATCGGCATATTTTGTACCGTTTGTACAAAAGTTCGACGAGTAAGTAAAAAATCCCTTTCACACAATTTCAATTGTTTTATTTTTGATTAATTTGTTCGGTATCGCGGGAAACTGTCGTATCTATATTAACTTTTCTACATGATATCCCGCGAGGGTGAATCCAAAAAACCGATCACTGGTAATCAGTTGCTAGCGAATTCTATTGGACATAGTTATATAATATTGCAAGTCTAAGGCTTTGCTTTTTGCCATGACCTCAAGTTAAGCCGAAAGCAATCAACTTGTATGAACGTGCCACTTGTTTTGCAATAATAAATAAGTTTATGACTATGTGAATTGAGTATTATGTAAAAAAACTTATAAATTGTATTTAGGAGGTAATTTTATAAGAAAAATGTACAAAAATTAACAAACGTATATTTGATAACATTACAACATTGTACTTACACATAATGTCAAATATAATAACAGGATTATAGATATTAATATAAACATGACTACACTTAACATGTACGTATTTTCATTTACAACAAATTTACCACCTTAATTCCTTGATAGAGAGTCTTTAATTTAATAACACTGCAGTTTAACCCTTAAGGCCTAGTTATGCAGATATGATACGAGTACCTACATGAAAGTTATAAATACAATTGATGGGAAGACATGGGAATATTTATAAATAAATAAATAAATGTTTGGGTAATTTTCATTTCTAAAAGAGTTTGCTTGTGGCGTCTATTGCATTAGACAACGTATTTAATTTGCTATCAGTCTCAAAACATTTGTGATATTGGTTGGTATTATTGATAAAGTCAGCAGCAAAAATGACTCAGCGGGTGAAGTGTTCAAAATCACACGCGCTTTTATTCTCTTGACAATAGAGATGTGTTGCCTTCATTTTGAACAACTCAACCGTTTAGCCTCTTCCGCTGCTAACTGTACCTGATACTTATGGTGCTCCGACACTAGCTGTCGTTTATAAATAATGTGTTTTCTCCCTCTAACAACCATAACACTAGTGAAGGAGCACCATTACGATTCTGAATATATTAACATTATTAACTCGACGTTCATAGATTTTATTTATTTTATAGTAAACTTATACCCGCAGCTAACTTTTTATATATATTGCCAAATGGTAATGAATTAGTATGTCTCTCGTCTCTATTACTTAGCACCTAGGGCGCCTATTTCATGTATAGCAACTATTCAATATACATAGATAAACGCAAAATATCACTGTACAATCTCATTATTATTCCATACTTTGAATATGACTACATAGGAGTGACGTTGCAGTTATTACTTTATAAGGAGCTTTTCGAAAGAAAAGGCAAATTTTAATTTAACTCGCATTTCTCACTTCTGTACGGCTTTTAGGCAATTGGTCCCATCGAGACATTAGTCCCTCATAACGTAATGATTAAATTGATTGATATAAATAACAAAAATGTCTAGCCAATTAAGGATTTCGTCGACAGCTTAATAACAATCTTAGTGTAGGGCCTGAGTGGATGCCCGGAGAGGAGCGTTTGGCAACTGCAGTGTAGCTTCGAGCTTCCAAGGGATATGAGCAAATCAAATCAAAATATTAAAAAAAAATTGTTTACGCTTGCAACACTGATGCACCGCGTACCAACCGTACGACAGTCGCTCGGCCAATCGGGCTGCGCGACGCCAGCGCCGCAGTTTCACACCAACGCCACGACATCCAAACGCCTCGCCTTCCGCTCTCTTGCAACTGACCGCCATTACGAACGCGCGTGTTCCAGACCATAAATTAATCCTAACATGCACACTAAAAAGAATAAAAATTTATCGTCTCTTAAATAAAACTCCCAAACAATTTGATTTGTTCTTACTTGCATTATTATGCTTGTTAAAGGGTTGTAAATCGGCTGCTAGGCAGTTAGATTTGAGTAGCTTTGCCCGCCTCCGCTTCTATCTCCTTGAACACATATGTTATTTTCATGATGGCGAGCCACAGATCCTCGTCGGTGATCCCGTTGTGGATGGTGAAGCGAATGGTTTGCGAATCGAAGATTATGCTCTTCAGTATAACTCCTTCGTCGTTTGCGGTTTTGCAGTCGCCCTGGTAAAAGTGATATTTTGATTATACAATTAAAGGTTGTCGCACACGTAACCGCTCCACGCCAGACCGGCGCCGCGTCAACTCGAGCCGTCCAGTATTCTTTGTAAGAAATTCAGAAAATTCTGGACGCACACATACCGGCAACGGAATAGCGTCGAATCGTCTCGACACAAGCTAGTAATCCGCAACCGCAACTTACATTGTTAATAGTAGTATAGGTGAAAAACGATCATGAAAAAGGATCATGTCTATGTAGTTGTGCAGATAATTAATATAACTTACGTCAACATTAGAAGTATATCACTTAAGGCTTGGTCACATAGGGCGCGTTTTGTGACGTGGCGCAGCGGGGCGCGACGCTGCCGTCCGAATGTGTGCCTTATTTCGTTACATTAGCCACACCGCTGTCACGCCCCGCTGCGCCACGCTCTCAAAACGCGCATATCTGCCCAAGCCTTTAGCTAAAGCACTGGGCCTATATAGTAGTAACGTGTGTACACGCATGTCGGCGTTCTATATTCAAATTTTGACGTAAGTTCCATATTAATTGACCCGGGTATGTCCTTAAACTACGTCCAAAATTGGGAGGTACCATCACGCTTGAGTCTGGACAAGCCCAACTGGGGAAGTACCTCCTCCTTACAGAAGACCACAGCCATAATAGCACTGCTACCTTTCAGGTCTGTAGTGTTGTGTTCTTGGTGGTGAGTAAGGTTCCCAGAGCTCCAACCCCCCTTAAATGCCGGCAACGCGCTTGTGACTCCCCTGGTGTTGCGGGTGCCAATGGGCGACGGTAATTGCTTACCACCAGGCAATCCGTCTGCTCGTTTGCCGCATATGTTATAAAAAAAAACCGTTGGATACGCAACCATTTTGGTTTTAAAGTATGTGGGTGAACACGAGTAGTGTACAAACCTGTGTTTCCTGCAGAGACACTTGCGCCAACCTCTGGACCACCCTGTCGGCGCCGACTGGACATTTCGGGGTCAGCCGCACGAGAACTATGTTGGTGTGCTGGTTCTCTACGTCCACGGTGAAGCACTTCAGGAACATGCCTTCGATAACTGGAAACAAATAATAATAAAGATATATTCAGGTGATAGGAAAATTAGGGCTCCTGGTATCCGTGATGTACGCCGACCCGTAGCTACGTGTTCTTAACACCGCCGGTACTAAGATCACGAATTTCACGAACACGGCAAGGTACGTGTCACGTACCTACGTTCGCATCCGGATTCACGTGACACGCCGTGACACGCCGTGACACGTAGCCAGTACCTGCGTCCGTGTGTGGAGCTTCGGGCTCGATTCCGTTGGATACTTATCGCACGTTTCGTAATTTCGCCACGCCCGGGAATATAATAAATAAGGACTAAGTTTTATTCTTAAGATACGTGAAGGCGTGATCACGCCTACACGGATCTACACGGATTCACGTATTCTTATTTCACGTAACCGAATGTCACGTGCAGAACGGACCATAAAACCGTTGCCGTGATTCACGAAACCGGGCGCACGGCTACGGGTTCACGAATCACGGACACGACCGCGAGCCCTAGTAAAAATGGTAGATAATTAGGAAGATGGGTTCTTATTGTAATGGAATACAGGTGATTTTTGACTAATTTTTCGGAATTGTCCGCTACTTTTATTCATTCGAAATTGCCCGATTATTATCTGTAATATAACCTTTCATTTTAATTTAGAAGCCCGGAATGTAGTAACTTAATAAAAGAAGGCACTAGTTTAATAACTTAACACAAAGACACAACATATTAATTGTAATCGGTTAGCCAACGCGAACGGCTCATGATTATGCTCCTCGTTACGGAGTGAAACATGTTGAGCAATATTCGACTTATAAAACGCGAGTTACCCGCTTTTATACAATTAATATGTTTGAATCTCAAGATAGTTTTGTGTTTAAATAAGACACAAGTTTAATAACTTAACAATAAAAGACATACATTTAATAACTTAACAATTACACGCATTTTAAGCCTAAACAACTTATTATATCTTTGCTTCAGTTGTTTGCCGTGCAACAGCCGTAACCAAAATGCAAAATGAATAATAAATTTTATGATTTTTGGGCTACCATACATCTAAATAGCACATTTATAAGTATAACACACATTTGATTCTGAGACGTGACGTCACCCGACAAATTCCAATGTTACCTTTAGCGAGTCTCTGCGCACGTTTGTGGTCCACCGCTAGTTGGGGGACGATCTCGTCGAGCGCCACGAGCGCGCACGAGGCTAACACACCCGCTTGCCGCATGCCGCCTCCCAGCATCTTGCGGACGCGTCGCGCTCTGGAAACAAGTGTCAACTTGCAATAAAATCTAAATCTCCTGTGAGACTCATCATCATCATAAACTTAAGAGTTAGTCTCTTGTCGGTGGAGTATCCTCCAGCTTTTCCTATCTTGTGCCAGCTCCCGTGAGACTCAGACATACTAAAATATACATAAAACGGGTCACTCGCGTATTTTAAGGTCGAATAACGCTCGACATATGTTAGCATACAACTCTTTCTCAAGTTCTCGAAGAGCCGCCGCCAGCGACGGTGCGGCACGGAGCTCATATGGTTCACTAATTGGACCGAAACATGTCGAGCGTTATTCGACCTTAAAATACGCGAGTGACCCGTTTTATATATATTTTAGTAAGTAGCAACTTTTATATTTCAACTGTCGTGAATACACCCCGTTATCTAAGGGCCGGTTTACACTTGCAGCAAGTAGGAACGCAGCTATAGGTAGTTCCACGAGAGTTGAGGCGAATGGATTACGCACACAACTATATGAAGTACTGATTGAATGAATGAAATGAATGAGTAATTTCAAAATCTTCCTGTCATTACATGAGATGTTGTTGTGTGCGTGACTTCAACTCTCGTGAAACTACCTATATAAGGAAGAATGAGATATAGCTATTTCATTTTAGTATAGCTGCGTCCCTACTTGCTGCAAGAAAACTTGCAAGTGTAAACTTCGCTTAACGCTCGTTTTGGGGGCAAGGTAAAATAGTGATGTTGCTGCACATTAGTCCATTCATATTTATCTATAAAAGTTATTTGGCAAACTAAAGCAAGAGAGATAACTCAGTCATTCATTTTAATCAGATCGAAGGGCGACAATTATAAAAATCGAATATCGTCAAATTGCGGTCCGATTTTTGAAATAGTCACCGAGTATAATCGTCATAGAGATTCTCATTCATTCTCTATGGAAATCACTTGGTGACTATTTCAAAAATCGGAACCATGATATTTGACATGTTATTGAGTAAGTCAATTTCTTCATTTTTTATCGATTTAGATTATTGTAACTGCTCAATCACTTGCCCCTAAACTGAGTATAAGATAACGGGGCGTAAACGTGAGTCATTTTAATATTTTATGAAAAATTACGGGTTTATCTGATCACTCGCGCACCATAGGTGTCTATTTTCAAGCACTAAGTGCGCCGAGTGTGCGTTCGCATCGCCGCTCGCGCCGCCGGCTTGGCACGCACTACCCATGCTCTAGTCTAGCTATTGAATACAAGGGATTAATTTAAATTACTACAAATCATCCTTGTAATTATACATAATATACATAATTAGCTTTACATTGTAGTCTTTGCAAAGCTTATGAAAATGTAGAAACATAGTACTGCCAAAAATATATTTTTCATAAATTTCTGACACAACATCTTGGAAATTGGCCATTAAAAAAAACAACTAAAAATTTCACTCTTATTTTTTGAAGTATTAACTATTGAATTGCATGTTTGAGAAAAGCACTATACGGGGGTTTTCAGAAAAAAGTGCCCCAAGTTAACGCGATCTGAAAAACGTTAAATGTCAGTTTTGTGACGATAATTAAGCATGAACTTTTTTTATTTTATTTTTTTATAAAAGACTGACCAGCGTTTGACCTCAGTCGCACCTGATGGAAAGTGACGACGAGGTCGAGGGTGTAGCACGCTGGTTCAGTAACAGCCTATTCACTCTTGCCTTGAAAAGACCCAAATTATATCTTACCGGGAATACAGACGAAGGGAGCGAATTCCATTCCTTAGCAGTCCGCATTAGGAAGGTACAAGCGAATCGCTTCGTGCGAATGAATGGAATATTCACAACGTAAGGATGAAACCGCTCCCCTCGTCTGGACGTCCGGTGGAGGAACGGAGATGGCGGAATTAAATCGTGCAGTTCCTGTGTACACTCTCCAAAATGTATCCTGTAAAACACAGACAAACTAGCAACCCTGCGACGGTGCTCAAGGCTTTGTAACCTTACACTCAGTAATTCAGGATCGCCAATGAGTCTGCGAGCACGGTGCTCTATTGAATCCAAAGCGGCCAGCTGATACTTGGCAGACCCGTCCCAAAGATGGCAACAGTACTCCATGCACGATCGAACCTGAGCTTGGTAAAGTGTTAGAAGCTGTTCCGGCGTGAAGTACCGCTTCACCCTGTGTAAGACCCCAAGTTTTTTAGCAGCGGATTTCGCTTTGGCCTCAATAGTGGCACCGAAGTTCAGCTTAGTAGTTAATTTAAGCCCAAGTAGTTCGAGGTGGTCCGAAATTGCTAATGAAACATTCTGGAAAGCAGGAGCCAAGTTAAAAGGGCTCCTTTTGGCTGTGAATAAACACGCCTGTGTCTTGGAAGCGTTAAACCTGACCAAGTTGGCTTCGCCCCACTCGTCAACGGCCTTCAAGGTCAGGTTCGTTCGCTCAACCAAAGCTTCCCTAAAGGATTCGGTCTCTCCACTAGTAGTTTGGGCCTCAGGAATATATGTCTCAGTCACCGTGCTGTCGTCTGCATACCCAAAGATACCGGGCTTTAGCAAATCGTTTATATGCAGCAAAAAGAGGGTAGCTGAAAGAACTGAACCCTGAGGCACTCCGGCATTAATTGCAACGCGATCTGATGAGCAACCATCCACTACTCTGTATCACGATTGATCACGATGGGGGAGGGGGGAGTCGAAGACCACATCATGTGTACTTTAGTGTTAATTTCGTTGACTTCGTAGTGAAAAGTGTCGACTCAAAAATCACTCGAAAACTACACGTGATTTCTAGGGCGTTAAGTTCACCAAATATCACCAAGGTTCAAAATATGGCCAAAAACGGCGATCACATGATTTTTGAATGAGCCCGTACATATATATAGCCCGTTATCATTATATCACACAAACTTACTGCTCAATGAAGTGTACGGAGCCCACGAGAGCCGAGCCGACGGGGCAGCTCAGACCCTTGCTGAAGCATACGGACACACTGTCGCAATGCTTGACCACCTCTTTCACGGGGACATTCAGGTATGCTAGACAGAGACGATTGAATACACGTTAGAATAGAAAGAAAGAACGGGCATTTTTAAACACAAAACTATCGTAGAGTCAAACATATTAATTGTGTAGAAGCGGGTAACTTATTTTATAAGTCGAATATTGCTCGCCACGTTTCACTACGTAACGAGGAGCATAATCATGAGCCGATCGCGATGCCTAAACACCACTCAAGCTTGGGGCTTGGGACAAGCAACGGGCAGTTAGGGAGCAAGGTAAGGTTTACAAAAAAACCCTAACTTACGAATATATATGAATTTAGTATTTGTAACATAATTTATATTTATAATACGAGTTTTATAAAATAGTATTTTTTTATTAACATAAGGAAGTGTCTGCTGTACGGAACAGGGTTATATTTTCAAAATGACGGGCGTTTGTCCTATCCTTGTTTATAAGTTACCAGTTAATTGTCATTTAGTAATCTCTAATGTGAAAAGTTATCAAATTATAGTTACACTACATACATTTATATTTAACTACATACAGTCGCCATCAAATATATCGGAGCAGCCAAGGTATGCAACAATATCGGAGCATGCACTTTATCGTTTGGATAATAGAGGCGTTGTTCCGATATTTGTGGCCACCTTCGCCACTCCGATATATCTGATGGCGATTGTACTATTCAATCTTTTTTTTTTTAATTGAATGGATATAGAAAATAAATGCCTAACGAACAGCCTCAGTGTCCAAGATATTCGGAATTCACACGGAATCACAGAAGTTTTGTAAGGTTTTTGTTTTGTACATACCTGCTGCGTTGAAGATACGCGCTCCATCCACGTGTAATGGTATGGAGTGTTTCTTGCAAATACTAGACAACTCGTCCAGCCATTTCATGGGCAACACCTGGAAACCAAATTTAGAATAATTATCCCCGTGGCCGTCATAGGAAAGTCGTGTTTGGACGCCAACGACGGCTATAGGTGAAAAACTTAACTGCAGGACCATGTCTATGTAGTTGTACAGAGAATTAATATGGAACTTACGTCAAAATTTAGTATAGAACGCCGGACATACGTGTACAGTCAGAAGCAGAAGTAGCTAAGCATTTAAGGTGTTCAAAATGAGGTCAACACGTCTCTATTGTCAAGAGAATAAGAGCGCGTGTAGGTCATTTTGTTCACTTCAAACGCTTAGCAACTTTTGCTGCTGACTGTACAGTCACGTCTAATAATATGTATACATTTGAGAACGTATGTCTGAGGCATAAGGATCGAAATCGTTAACATATTTTTGGAGGCGACCATACACACACGTTACTACTACATAGGCCAGGTGATTTAGCTAAGTTTTTCACCTATACGAACGTCTTTGGTAATACAATGGTATGGACCTAGGGGGGATTGCGTAAAGTTCAATTTCGCTCGACAAAATGCGAAAGAAAGGCGTCACGGGACGGTACATTTCTTTGTCATCTGGCGTGCAAAAATAAAAAACTAGTAGAAGCTAAACAAGAAAAGCTATTAGGCATGCTTATTTTGTACTATCTTGCCTCACTGACTTAGTAGTCTTCGTACCCTCTATAATTATATGCCCTACAATTTTAGGGTTCCGAATCCAAAGACAAAGGCAAAAAAAGGACCCATTGCTAAAACTCCACTGACCGTTAGTCCGTCTGTATGACGTGATTTTTTGCTCGATATTAATAACGACAACAGTTAGACGCTTAAAATGTTTACAGAATATTAACGTGTATATTATTTTATAAATAAATAGTTAAATTGAAATAAAATAGCTATTATATATTATTAATAAGAGAATATACGAGAATTATTTATAAATTTATGGAAACGGCGTCTTCGCTTGTATGGAATTTATTTAAAAGTAGACGATCGATCGATAGATATGTATATATATAGGTATATATCACCATATTGCTTTATAACTACCTAAAAACATAAACTATCATCTAGTTGTGAAGTCCGCAAATTAGATCAGCTATCAAATTAGGTACAAACGTAAATAGTACTTAAATACAATTACTATACTTAATTACTGTCCAACCAATACGGACTTTATCTATTTTATTCGTAACCTCTGAACTCGTGCCGTCATAATCATAAATAGAGCATAGTATCATTCGCAAAATATAATTTACACTCATTCGCCAAGTTCCCTAAAGTTGAGTTGCTTTTTAGCATACGTTTTTTTCTTATTGTATAGCTCGTGATTCTTCGGCACAATGCAAAAAGAAAAAGAGGGAGACCACAAAAGATATGGTCAAATGACCTCAAAGTGGGTGGCTGGCCCACTGTGGGTCAGGCTAGCAAGAGATAGACTCAGATGGCAGGAAATGGAGGAGGCCTTTGTGTCAAGAGGACACGCTGATCAAATACAACATGGTGTATAAAATAGTGTACTGTAATTATAACATATTGTAATACTATTAATTTTGTTAAATGTGAATACTGTTATCATATCAGCAAATAAAAGGTTTTGAAATTGAAATTTAAAAAAATAGCTCGTGATTAAATAAAAAAAATGGCAATTCTTAAAGAAATGCTCATAAAAGAATAACTAAAGCTGCAAACAAAGACGTAGCGTATTAGAATATTCTAGGGCCCATTGCGTAACAACTTACAACTAATAATATTAGCGGAACTCTTTTTCTTATAAAGGGACTTCCGCTAATATTATAAGTTACAAGTTGTTATGCAATTGGCCTCTGATATAACTAAATTTTTTTTTAACCTCTATTTATTCAATATCGTTGACGGTAAACAATACTTTATAGTCACGGAGTCATTTCAAATTTACAACTTTACCTATTATCTTTAAACCATAAAACTTTAATGACCTGACTGCACGTTAAATACCTAGTGTAAAGCATTCAAAAATATCCGAACATGCGCTCTATTGACCGACCAGATCGACCTGGTAAAAATCGCGGGAATCCACTCAAATTGGCGCAAAACCGATCCTGGTGGACCCGGTCGATGTGTCTATGGGTCTGTGGGGGAGGTCTATGTGCAGCAGAGGACGTCCTTTGGCTGATATAAGGAGCACTGTGTAGGAACACAGCCGGAACAGGAACCTGCAGCTCCAACTACAGGGCACTGGGCTGAATGACTGCAACAGGCTATCGACAGCTCGCCTGAGTCCGGACGGGCCCTACATTACATCTAAATACATCTTGGCTGATGATATAATGATCATGAATGTAATATTAAAGTAACATAGCTTACCTTCCCGCCACAAACGTTGTGCGTGTTCTCAATACACACGAGCGATGTGATTGGCTCGTGTATGTCGGTGCCTCGGATGCGGCTCTTCATCTTCTCCAGGTCAAACGTCCCGTCGGGATTGTTCTCCAATGTGGACAACTGGCAGCCGGCTACGTGCGCCGCACCACCTGCAATGTAACATCAGCAAGGATCGGACAAACGCCCGTCATTTTGAAAATATAACCCTGTTCCGTAAAGCAGAGACTTCCTTATGTTAATAAAAAAATAGTATTTTATACATTTATTGGACCATAATTTATATCCAGTGACAAATTAATTTATGATTGACATTCCGAAATTTACTTTCGCCAATAAAATAGAATTACCAAATTTTTTTCTAAATTATATTTTTATACTCAATAGATAAATCACAATCAGGTCACAATCATGGTCATCAGAAGAAGTTGGAACCTCCTAAATAGATATTCTGTGTTAGATTGTTATTAAATAAATCTTATAAAATAAAATATTTTAAGATCATAAAATAAAGAGGTCTCTACTGTACGGAACAGGGTTATATTTTTGAAATGACGGGCGTTTGTCCGATCCTTGAACATCAGTTAAAAAACGCTTTAAGTAACAAAATAATAAAAAGTCTGCGAATTTCTTTTGGTTTAGCTTAATACAAAATTAATCTAAATATGTTTTAATTATTGTTCCATAGGAGTATGCTACACTGGAATCTACAAAGTGGCAGGAACCTGCGGGTAAACGACGTCAGGGAAAACCGAGAAAAAGATGAACTGACACCTTAACTGAAGTATTTGTGTCGGACTGGATGACAAAAGCCCAAGACAGGGAGTTATGGAAAAAGTGTCAGGAGGCTTTTACCCTAAAGGGATCCACATTAAAATAGAATAAAATAAAACACTGTAATACAACATCTTTCTTTAAAAAGTGGAATAAACAAGCTATTTTATTATTTATTTATTCCGTACACGGAACAATGGTGTTCCGGACATTTGGGAGGCATACGCGGAGCCAAATCGACCCAACGACATTTTAATGAAATGTAAGGGGTACACTATTATTTATTATTATTATGCTACAAATACCTATTAAAAAAGAAAAACGAATTTACCTTGTTCATATTTGAAAATGTGTGTTTTATCACCAACAATGGCCTCTGAGCCTCGCTTGTTGCAGTGTACCATAACTGAAATAACAGAAATAATTATAAAAAAAGTACTTGACTGTGAGCATATTCATATAATTTTTTGCTTAAACTGACATTTGACAAGTACTTTTGCTTAAACAAAAAAAACTATTTATTATGACCACAACATACAATTTTTTTATTAAAACATACAATTTTAACCAGTAATATTAACATACATATAATTGAAACTGGCAAAACTGATTTGGTTTTAATTTTTAATAGCCTATGAAAGAATACATTGGCCAATCAACTTTTATCTTTACCAGGTCTTCAGACAGTTATTCAGGGGCTTGTTACCAAGGCAACAAGTGATACGGAAAAGTTAACTATACTACTGAGGGGGTAAAAACAACATTGAAACAAAACAATCAGTTCACATCGCCAAAGGAAGATGTATATGAAAAATGTATAAATTTCTAGAGAGTAACATATAATTTGTTTTTTTTTAATGACAGAGGTGGCAAACGAGCAGATGGATTGCCTGATGATAAGCATTTACCGTCGCCCATGGGCACCAGGGGAGTCACAAGCGCGTTGCCAACCTTTAAGGGGGGTTGGAGCTCTGGGAACCTTACTTACCACCAGGAACACAACACTACATACCTTAAAGGTAGCAGTGCTATTATGGCTGTGGTCTTCTGTAAGGAGGAGGTACTTCCCCAGTTGGGCTTCTCCAAACTCAGGCGTGATGGTACTTCACTGTGCCCTACCTCTCATTGTTGGACGTAGTTTATAGAGATACACGGGTCCAAAATGAATGAAACTTACTTGCAATCAAATTAGACATCGTACCAGAAGGTACAAACAACGCAGCAGGCTTCCCCATCAACGCAGCAATCTTACTCTCCAAGGCATTTACAGTAGGATCCTCTCCAAACACATCATCTCCCAACGCAGAATTCACCATGGCATGTTTCATAGCCTTAGTCGGTTTTGTTACAGTATCCGATCGCATATCTACTATGTACGCCATTGTAAAGTTAAAAAAAAAAACAATGTTCAAATTCTAAGCCACTCGAGAAACGTGAAATAACCTAACTTTATGCCGGTCCTCTTAACACTGCGACTCGGATAAATAAAAATGTCAAATAAAAACAAGTTTGATAAGATAAAAGAGACTCGGGTCTGTTGATACTACCATGTAGGATAATAATTCAATTCAAGGCTATTAGCTTATTATTCAATCAACCGGTTGAAAAATACCTACTTGATTCAAACTATTGTGGTACTACTATACTACTCCTCAAATTTACAAAATCACCAAGATTTATCAGATTATACTCATCTTTGGATATTCTTAATTAAGTAGCATTATACTTCAAATTGACAGCCGTCATCGTCAGCTGATCAAACGATCAAACGCCTGCGGCGCTACCGCAAAACACGATATTCGTAAATTTCGGACGATTGTCTCTGTCACTCTCATGACGCCTCAATTGGAGTAAAAGAGATAGATGCCCGAAATATACGAACTTCGATGTTCGCGGTACCGGGCCTGGAAAGCGTTTATAATGGACCCAACACACGAAGTTGTAACTAAAATGTTGCAAGGTTCAAGCATTCCGAAACACAATAACAAAAAATCACGAGGTAGTGAAGATCAACTAATATTAATAATTTTGTTTATGTTGTTGTTGTTCTCTAGTTGAGAACTGATTGTAGAAACTATGGAGAAATATCCCATATGCAAGACTATCATACCCGAACTTTAATAAACTGCCCCATACTGGCGACAGAAAAAAAATGCTGTTTTGGCTAACACGTTAACATTATCCGGTAATCTTTACACGTTATAAATTTTCCACCACAGGGCATACTGCGAACGCTGAACATTGATTGTATCGTATAAGTATAATATAATTCGGTATTATATTATTTGGTAGCAATCGTACGACGTTTTGATTTTCGATGCGGAAGTTTGTCTCTCAAGTCGCCCTTAAGGAAGGCTGCGCCTATCACCCCAATTTTTTTGGCTTTTGTGATTGCGATTTATAAAACATCTACTTCACTGGTAATATTTTTTCTTTGAAAATATAATATATAACAGATATCTTTAAACACAGGCGCAGCGTGACACGCGTCTCTAAACTAAGCTATTTCTTTAGCTTGCTTACTTGGTCATACAAGTTACTAATGAATAAATGATGTTACTTAAACTACAATTGTAATTTTCAAATTGTATGATTTGTATGCGTAAAATGTATCATACTTTATCATATTCTATCAAAGTCATAACACTAAAAACCTCAATAGTATTATTTAAATATAGTGACTATGTTAATTATGACTATATTATGATATGAAAATCGAAAGTATAAATAAAATAAATTAATAGTCTAGTAGAGTATTTCATAATTCATATTTTAAAAGTCCTCAACCATACTTATTACTAACTCGCTACGATGGTAGCTGTCATTTTTTTTTCATAATTAGAACATTTGATTAAGCATACTATATGTTTTTACAATTTACACTCTAGTACCAGTATGGCCAAATATATTGATACAGATCTTCAGTTATACAGCGGTAAAGAATTGTGTCGATATATTTGGCAATACTGAGACTGACTGCAAGTAACTATATGTTGCTGATTGTACAGTAGCCTTTAAAAATAAAAGTTTCATATTTCTATGACAAATTTAATTTGCAGAAGGCCTAGCACAAGAGGGGCGCGAGAGTATCTTGCGGCGAGAGAGACTATCCATCCTTTTCTAACTATATTATTTAAAGAGGAACGGGTAGTTTATCTTAGCTCGAGATACTGTCGCGCCCCTCTTGTGCTAGGCCTACAGAACTCTACATATAATACTGGTACATTTTGGAAAATACCATGAAGTTATCTCGTAGATGCAATAGGTATATATATGTATGTGTGTGTGTACATAGGAGTTTCAGCGCGCACATATTTTGTGCAGAAATCGCGAAGCGTCTGGTTAATGTAACTGGTGGCCGAAGAGCTGGCGGCTTCACCGCACATCGTATCAGCATTGTGATATATCGAGGACATACCGCCAGGGCCTTGTGTAGATTTTATACTGTAACTGGTTGTGTACTTGTAGTTATCATAATACGATTGTAACTCCTGTAAATAAATATATTGTGTACACTTAGACAGGAAGTTCCTCACTTTAAGCTTGGACATAGCAGATTGTTTTCTTCTAGCGGTGGTATAAAGATGGACTTATATAGTTTATTTTAATTACAGCTTTTTACGGTTTTCATTTATCAAAGTAAACATTTATTATAACAATATGTTCGCCAATTCTTAAATTACTGGTAACACCGTTGTAATGTGACAAGTTGGGTCAAGTTGGATAGTGTGTGAAACCGTTTAAATTTTTAGCTGAATGTTGTATCACAATATAAATTTTAAGTGACACATTCTTAGAATTTATGTTAATTGTTATTTTGTATATAACAAATTTAATATTAGTGCTAGAATTAGGCCAACAAAATGAAATGTGCCCTCTCCTCCCATTCGTCATTAGCTTGTTTTTAATTTCTAATTCGCTTACCATAGACTAATAAAACCGTTTTCATTGGTAGCTAGTCGTTTAGAAAAATATACTCCGACAACAATAGCCAATCCGGAAATAGACAGTAACGGCCAATCCTTAGGCATGTATATTTGATTTCAGTAACATAAAACAAATTTCAACGACAAAAAAACGAATCGGCAAGATTTTGTGCTGCGTTTCTTTCTGCTGTCTATCAGTGTAAAAACTATTTTTTCCGTTTACCTTCACAAACTATGTCTATAACAAAAACTTTATCGAGATAAGTGAACAAAATAGCGTTACACTTAAGAATTAAGTCTTACAACTATAATCTTATACGAATTAAGAACAAACTCAACGTGAAGTCGGGCGTCGACCGGTCCATCCCTCCTACCGTAACCGTCGGCGACTCCGCCGCCTGTCAGTCGCAATCTTCATTTTGTATCGGCGCCTCGCGCGGTCTCGGAACGCGGGTGCATTTTTAAAAGTGTTGTGAGGTGTAGTGTCGGTCGGCGCGACCGTTTAATGTGTTCAGTGCCGGCGTTAGTAAAACAAGTCGAGGCGCGCGGCGTGGTTCGCGATGGTTGACATGGATAGGAACGACCCGGAGCTCCGGTATCTGTCGGTGGATCGGAACAGCTTCAATGATCCGGCCACTCAGGCGGAATGGACGCAGAAGCGCTTGGTATGGGTGCCCCACGAATCCCAAGGGTTCGTGGCGGCTGGGATCAAGGGGGAAAGAGGAGACGAGGTGGAAGTGGAGATCGCCGAGTCGGGGAAACGGATGTTGGTCCAAATAGATGATATTCAGAAGATGAATCCACCCAAGTTTGATAAAGTAGAGGACATGGCTGAGCTCACGTGCCTGAACGAAGCCTCCGTGCTGCACAACATCAAGGACAGATACTACTCGGGCCTCATTTATGTAAGTACCTTAAATTTTTAAGAACGGCATTCTTGTGGCTTAATTACTTTGGACATTTGTTTAACATGCATCTATAACAATTTTACTACTTTAAAAGGGATTTTCATAAGCCTCTCATGCTCAATTTCAATAATCCATTATAAATTACACACTTAAAACAGTATTCCTTAATGTATATTCTCACTAGAATCACTTCAGATATTGATTGCTGGGTTTATACCTGGGTTTTTAAGGACTTATGTTCTTCTATATAAAGTATTGCCTATAGTTTTACACTAGCTCAGTGTTTGGGGACTTTGCATTCACAAGGGCCTTATTAATTTTGGGCTCAAATTTGGGTGGAATAAGTAGCCTAAGAAGGTGAAATATCTAAATTGATCCCAACACATCTATATGACTAAGGTAACAAAGTTAATTTTGCTGTTTATACTTTTCCATAGATATGTGATAAAGTGCCAAAATATCCATTGTCTCAATATTGAGGTAAGTGACAATATATACAATGGTGATGAAACCTCAGAAGGTACAGTCTCCATCAGATATTTTGGAGCTGTGAAGGTGGTTATAAATATCGGAACATGCACTTTACCACCTTGACAAAAGAGTTGTTTCGATATTTGTGACTACCACCACAGCTCCGATATGTCTGATGGTGACTTACACATATCATATCAATATGGTCTCATTGTAGGCTGGTCTATACCTGTTGCCATGTGATTAAGTAATTAATTTACCTACTCAATAATGGTTGAGGTACAGTCACCGACTTTAATTGTTGAGCCACTTTCGGTTCAAGCTAATATCTTTTGTTTAATACTTACTCTATGAAATGCCCAATGTAAAGTGAACCCTAAATGGATCAACAATTAAAGTCCCTGACTGTACCTCAACCACATTAGCCAAATACATTGGTACACATTTATTATTTCTTTAGAGGTAAGGATGTGTTACAATATTGGCCACTTTTACTGCTACCAACTATATGATACTGACTGTACAATGAGATAATATCGAAGTCTTTTACCTTGATGCACCATCTTAACACTCTGTTAACATAGTACAGGAAAGGCAGGGCTGTTGCTTTTGAATTAGACAAGTTAGAAAATTATCTAAACAAACCTCACAACATGGCCATATATCCTATCCTTATTTGTAATTCAATCTATTTAAAAAACAATTTTCAATTATTTTTGGTGCTGTAGGACTAAAACAGCCAAGTGGTGAGGAGACTTACAAATGAAACAAGTTTTAAAAAGAGACTAAGTAGGAAAATGGCAAGTTTAGGAAAGTGACAAGTGGTCCTGAGTGGGCTATCTGTATGAAGAAATGAATATTAATGAAGTAATAGACAAAACATTACAATCTAAACACAAGCTTTTAAATCATCAGATATAACAAAAAAACCTTAAGTATGACTTCATTGTTTAAACTATGAATCATCTTAACTTTAGGTTAACTAAATACATGCTCACAGCATTTCTATTAAAAATATATGATGTCACATGCCATGTACATTTTCCTAATAATGACTTGTAACAGTCCAGGAAAATATTTCATTTGCACATTGAAACCTATTTTTAGAAAGATTGCTATAGCATGGTTGTAACACTTGGATGTTTTCCTTCCTTTAATAATAATAAGTCTGTATAATGATAAAATAATTGAGAATTGTTTTTTACATAGATTCATTGCAGCCTGCTATATGCATATATGTTGTAATACTCATATTCATAAGCTTTTACACAGGGCCTGTAATAAGTATACCTAGATATTTTTCTAGCACGAACGGTTTCTTGTAAGTGATTGACAAAATAAAAACATCGACAGTCCTGTTATCGATAAGTACCACTTCAACGTCATACAGGTCAACAAGACTAATATTAGGTAATAGGGTTAAAAGTAAATAAAAATAACAAAACTATCTATTTATTTATATTTTACATACTTCAGAAAACAATTTTGAACTATTAATTGCAAATAAAAAAATAAGTTGGATCAAGTGTACGGATTACGTTCAATTTGTTCAAGATCGATGTCACGCGGCGTCTAGGTATGCAGAATGTGTGTACGTATTGTTGTTGAATTACTATGTACTTACTTATCGATAACAGGATTGTCGATATTTTGATTGTGGCAAGCACAAAGCAAATGTCGTTCCTGCTAGAAAAATATCTAGGTATAGTAATAAGTAAAGAAATAAATAATTAGGAATATATTACAAAAATTAACCTAGTCATACAGTAAGGGCAATAAGGCTTGTGTTGTGTTATAGGTACTAGACAACAATATATATATAATAGGTAGCTACATATAAATACTTAAATACACACATATCCATAATCTGGGAAAAAATATTTGTGATAAACACACTAATGTGCTTGCCATCAAACCTGAGACATGCTGCTTCATACAAGGGTCTCTAGCAACAAGCATAAGAGTATATGTGACATTATCTAGCAAAAGGGAACTTATAGTCGATGGCGCTTACGCCGTTGTTCAAGATTTCGCAATACAAACGCAACGCGGTTCGACGTAAGCGTCATCGATAATAAGGTCCCTTTTGCTAGAAAATGTCACATATGATCATTTATAATCTCTTAATCCCTCTATATCAATGTAAATTATGAATGTGTCGCGAAAATCGAAGTTTCTAAATTTCAGCCATCATTCTCTTTTACTTTAATTGAGGCATAATAAGAGTGATGCAGACAATCATTCGGAATTTAAAAATTTCCATTTTCGTGGTAGTCCTTCAGATAAGATGGTGGATAGTTATCATATAATTAAATACTACTAGTTAACGCAATATTTATTCCCTAAAAGGTGAAATTAAAAAATGGAGGGCAACTTAAATTTTTTTGGCCATTTTTTATTTACCATACATATTATATAATTGGCCAGTCATAATTTGTATGAGATTTAATTGAAGTCAATTATTTTTGATTTTATGTAAGGCTCTGCAACTTGTTTCACTTATGATACTGACATTGAGAGATGTTAAGATAATATTAATTTATTGCAGGTAAAATTTCATACTGGTCATTATTTTTGACATTTCATATCTTATACATACCTACCTCATGAAAAGTTGATGATGATGATGATTATGTTTTCCTGTTATCCCATTAGGCACTTAGGGCTTGTAGAAGAGTTTTCCACTAGTCACGTTCCTGTATGGCTACTTCCAGCTCATTCCAGCCAAGAGAGACCTATGAAACGTTCTAACTTCCTACAAAGTAGAAATCCTTCTTTTTTAAATAGAAATAAACACTATCTGACTGTGATTTCATGCGGATAAGAGTTGTTAAAACATTCAACCTCCTTAGTCCTTTTTAGGAGTTTATTTTCAATAGATTTTAAGTTCAATGGTGTTTGCTTTTTTTTAAATTTATTTTCTTGCTCTTTGGTTGAATGGAGAGTCAATGCGAATTTTATATGATTATATTATGTTCATGCAAAGAACATTTATCAATTCAGGTGAAAACATTTATCTGCTTATCACTTAGCACTTCTTATCAGCTTGAAGAGTTTAACAATATCTTCTTATAATAATAGGGCCCCAAAATACGCTACAGTTTTATTATGTACTTTCTCTGGATACATTCAGAGATACAGTCAGCATTAATAGCAACCTAAGTAGCCAAGTCTCTATTTGCCACCACAAGATCTATAGACATATTTGTTTTTACATTACATTAGGATGTGTTATGATATATTTGTGCACTTTAACTACTGAGTACATGATACAGTCAGCAACAGAAGTTGCTAAGCAGATGAGGTTGTCAACATGAGCTTGACACGATTTTATTGTTAAGAAAATAATAGCCATTCTAGTTCTTTCTGAACACCAGACAAGTTTAGCAACTTTTCCTGTTGACACAACCTAATGAGCTAAAGGCAAAACTCAGTCAATTCAAAAAGTGCAAAATCAGTCTTTAAATATCTGCCAATTTAGCACGTTTTTTTCGTAATTTCGACTTTAACCCTTATAGCTTACATTCAAAATGAGTAACAGTCTAAAGTCGCTCACAGCTGAGTTAGATTTCGTTGCATTTTAGTGCTGTGTCAGATACACCGTAACTTGCAGGTCCGTTTTCGCTTACGTATACTGTTGATAGGCACGTTTAAATTTTACAAATTCAATATTCTTGCTTCAAGTTAATTTTGTTGCAAAAAAAAAACTGGATATAATACAGATAATGTTTTTTTTTTTTTTTTTTTTATGAGATAGGCGGCAAACGAGCAGACGGATTGCCTGGTGTTAAGCAATTACCGTCGCCCATGGGCACTCGCAACATCAGGGGAGTCACAAGCGCGTTGCCGGCCTTTAAGGGTGGTTGGAGCTCTGGGAACCTTACTCACCATCAGGAACACAACACTACATACCTGAAAGGTGGCAGTGTTATTATGGCTGTGGTCTTCTGTAAGGAGGAGGTACTTCCCCAGTTGGGCTGCCCCGATTCAAGCGTGATGGTCATCACTGTGCCCTACCTCTCATTGTTGGACGTAGTTTAAGGACATACCCGGGTCCATGTTAAATTATTGTAGCATTATGGATAGTTAGTACTATTATTCGCTGTTTAGATTAATGCTTAAAATATACATAATATCCATTTTATGAATAAATGATTAAATTGAGTTCAATCATGTAATGTAACCACCCCACATTAATATAATAATTCGAACCCACAACCACTGGACCCGTAATGACGTATACCAGGAAGGATAAAGTAGAAAAATTTGACATTTCCAAGCGTTACTCGCATAGCACAATATAATAATTCTTTTATCTACGTACATATCATAAGTGCTCTAAAATGCGTCCAGAAACCGTAGGCAATGACCAGCATTACCAACCATCAGAAAGATTGCAGTAGGTAATGTTAACATTACCTACTGAAATCCGTAGGTTATGAATTTAAATTTGGAACAGCTGTCAAATTCAAGTGGGGTTTCTATTCTAGTATCTATAGATATTAAAACAGTCATTGATACGAAACGCCAATTAGTTATGTTTTTTTATTATAAATCGAACGACATTTGAACTCGAGTGACAGTAGAATAGGGAGTTCATTCACTTGTCTATGGTTTAAAAAAAATTGACTGAGATACGAAATACGCAACGCCGCCATTCCAAGCTGTCATTTGTTTTGTTCGTTGACTTTTTGATGTTTCAAGTAACACTAGTAATACTGCAGGTCATGTTCCTACGGTTCCTGAACCCATCTTAAAACACTTATGATATGTGTGTAGATAAAGTAGTGTATGCATCTATACATAATTAGGCATTACAACACTCGTGTGATATTATTATGAAACTCGCCTTCGGCTCGTTTCATAAACCCACACTCTTGTTGTAATACCCTTCATTATGCACAGATACATAAACTACTATTATATTTCTGCGTGCATTATAAAATTTATAAAATAGGAAAGACATAGGTAGTTCTTATCGTCGGTTGCCAGGATCTCTCAGATCGGCTTGACCCTATAGCGTTGCGTAGAGATGTAGCCTCGCTCTGCATCTTCTATCGCATTTACAACGGAGGCTGTTCAGAGGAATTATTCGGATTAATTCCTGCCGCCTCCTTCCGCCACCGTTCTACGCGGCAACATTTCCACCCCCACCACCTGGATAGTTGAAAATCGTCTACTGTGCCTTTCTCTGCTTCGCACATCAAAACTGGAATGATTTGCCGTCAGCGGTATATCCGGTCCAATACAACCCTCATACCTTCAAGAAAAGAGCGTGCTCCTATCTTAAAGGCCGTCAACGCGCTTGTGACTCCTGATATTGCGAGTGCCCATGGGCGTCGGTAATTGTCTTAAAAAAATAGGTTAGTTTTTATTTTGAAATCAACCCTAACGGATGTGAAAGGTTTTTTTTTTTTTTTTATGACATAGGCGGCAAACGAGCAGATGGATTGCCTGGTGTTAAGCAATTACCGTCGCCCATGGGCACCCGCAACACCAGGGGAGTCACAAGTGCGTTGCCGGCCTTTAAGGGGGGTTGGAGCTCTGGGAACCTTACTCACCATCAGGAACACAACACTACATACCTGTAAGGTGGCAGTGATATTATGGCTGTGGTCTTCTGTAAGGAGGAGGTACTTCCCCAGTTGGGCTGCCCCAGATTCAAGCGTGATGGTAAACGCTGTGCCCTACCTCTCATTGAAAAATGGTGGGCGAAGTCGCAGGCAAAAGCTATAAACTATTAAAACTTAGCTAGTCAGTTTAATTTTAGCAACAGGCTTGCATAATAGCGAGCGGTTAATATAAACGTGTTTATCAGAACAATCGATCCAACGTCACTGTACGTACTTTAATGGTACTCTGCTGCACCAAAAAAGCGTATCTCACTTGAAAATCAGTGCGGACTTGCTGTTTTGGAGTTGGAGGTAGTGTAGTATGGGCACCTTTGTTATTTAAATGTAAGGATTTCATGCACCATTAAGTTTGCGAACACGGATTGATGGTCAACCATTATGGTACCTTTACCAGGGAAACCAATGTTTTGTTTTGTGTGCTTCCACCCCAAGCTGACAGATATGTATGACACCAGGCGGGCTGTACACTTGTTTGCCCCCGCAATGATATTAAAAAAAAGATGTAGAATTGTTATCAGAACTTACATCACCCAAGATCTTAGATTTCTAAAAAAAAAACATGTTTGTAATAAAATTACAAAACATCGTCCTAGTAATTACAATTTCTTGTAGCTCAAAAGCAACTTGTGCACACAGTATAAGCATTTTGTTTTGTTCATGTCCCTCCAAATGCCACAGTATATGTGTAGGTATCATTGAACCGTTCCTAGAAGTGATTACAGATGGTCATTTGTGTATCATGTAGGTTAGGTAAACTCACATTAGTAAATGTCGTAATTTAAACACAATGGTAAGTAAATTATCTTGAAGCACTTGAATTATCGTATGCTTATGTAAGCTTGTTGCGTCCGAAATGTCAACCGTCCGTCCTATGAGTTCATCTGACTCGTTTTATGCAATAACTCTTAAAATATGCATTTGTTAATTATTCAGTTACTAGGGTAATTATGTCAGCACGCAATAATTAAGTAGTTAAATACAGCATCAGAAGTTGTTAGGGACTTACTTAGTAGTTTAATTATGCAGTTTTATACATTTATCATTTACTATTAGGTACGCCAACAGTTTAGGGCGAATGAAAATTTATACAAATGAAGCCATTCTAATGCCCGCCTTATTACATATTCATAGTATGTAGACAGTTTTAATAAATATTTGAAATTCCAGAAAAAACATCTCACGATTTTAAATATTGATGTGTACAATCACAATCACTTACTTATTATGTATTCTAGTTTATACTTTAATAAAATAACTGTTATAAGCCCCTATCTTTGTTTTAGGTGTTCACCAATCAAATGCAACAAAAAACAAACAAACCCGTGTAAAAGAGTCTATTATTTGAAATAATGGTGGACTCTCTCTTCTCCTTACAGCTGAAGCCGGAATTCATTGATCTGTCTCAAACCCTAAGCAAAAACAACCGGTTTAATTTCAATTTCTTCATCAAAACGAACTTCTTGTACCAGGCGTGCATAAACAGCAAGCAGACGTGTTTCGTCTACACGGACCTTCAATGTGTGAACTCTCGCAACCGGTCGAATCGCGTTGGCGTCCGGTTGGAGTCGAGGGTGGTAGTAGAACATTCATTTGACATTAGTCGGGTTATCAAACGTTTGGGCAAAGCGTCGTGCTCGAGATGAATGTCAAGGTGAGGCGCGCCGCGCCCGGCCGAAACGGCCCCGGCAGTCATTGACCTGGCGGGGAGAGAGCGGGGATGCGGCCCACGCGAATATACGCTACGTGCGTTTAACCTCCACAGATGTTATAGCGCCTTGGTACTTGTGGCAATCTTCGCCTGATAGTCCTTTCCACGTGAGGGATCTAACCTCCCAACTTGCTAGCATTTCCAGATCCTAGTTTTCTGCAATACTTGATTACTGGAGAACGACGTATTTCATCAAACACTAAAATTATGATCAAACAGTCTGCTTACCATACCTTTGATTTAAATGTTTAAATTCACACGTTCTCTTGTATCCATCGCAAGTCACGTTTAGCGCCGATAACTGAGTATGAGTCACGTATTAGGCCGAACATTTCATAAACAAGGTGCTTATGGGCATCTGGTTGGCTTGTACGCTAGCCATGTTCCTCTTTAAGGCTTGTTTCGCATCTACTTAAGCGAGCTTGAACATCACACCCCACCGAGTTTTCAAAACCTAGAGCTTTCTCAATTCAACACATTCGAACCGAATCAAACGAATGGGCAGATAATTTGTCCTAAGCTCACAACACGTCATGTACCTAATTATGAAAAACATTTTTTGTTCTATTCACACAAGGTTGCTATAATTAAATGATTAATCAAGATGTATTGTAAAAGGAAGTTTTTAGCATCTGCGCGTGGGGTATCTAAAATAGATGTGGAGATCGACAGCTTAGTCTCTCGGAAGTTGTTAACGATATCTTTAGCCAAAGTTACCAGCCGGTAACTGTGTAATAAGGATCATTATCAAGATGACATTAATAAAATCGACTAGATAGGCAAGAGTTACTAAACTACTACAGTTTGTACTAAAATAATAAGTCACTATTTAAAATACTCCTAAAGTAACTCTTTCGTCTAATTTCAAATTTCGAATACAAACTTATGTAGGTATCTTTCCATAGATCCGGTTGTGATTGGACACTGGACATGACATCAAACATAATTATTTAAATTTCAAACTACAATGTTCAAGTACGTAACATTGTCATAAGAAACAGATATAATCAGCATAATATCCTGTATCGTTTCGATATTCAGATTATAATTCTGTAATTTGCATGGCTATCTGAAATATCTAAATCCCCAAGTTTATAGGTTCTGAACGTTTGTAACGAATGATAGCAAGTTCATTCTTATGAGTCAGTCATTAATGATTGTTTGTGAAAATGAACATAAAATATATCGGTTTTATTTATCAGATAACAATGACTAATCAATCTAACCAAGAACTATACTCATTTTGATATTATGCTTTTTCTAATCTTAAAACGCAATACTATCAGACAAGCTGTTATGGAGATAATGGGCAGGTGCAAACACACTGACTGTCATCATATCATAAATACTGTACTGTGTATCCTATCCGTTAAGGCGAAAAAAGATTTTTCCGACATTACTATTTCTGCAAACCTTTATTCTAACGTTAGTGTAAAAATCGATAATTCGCTCTTGAAAGTATCTTAATAATTCACAACCTAATAGATATCGTAAATTATGCCGTTTTCATTGCATGCATAGCAATGTAAAAGGAATCTGTAAACTAAATATATTTATTATAATTTATTTATATTTATATATTTATTTACAAGAACAATGTAACTCAGCATTACAGTAAAAACCAATGCGCTGAGAAAG
The DNA here is from genome assembly GCA_022674325.2 of Grapholita molesta. Taxonomy (NCBI): domain Eukaryota; kingdom Metazoa; phylum Arthropoda; class Insecta; order Lepidoptera; family Tortricidae; genus Grapholita; species Grapholita molesta. The sequence continues at coordinate 4,921,568 of CP053127.2, forward strand.
CAATAACATATAAAATACATAATCAAATTATAAAAAATAATAAAAAATAACTTATTTATAGTAAGGTGCTGGATGGCCTATCATCCATCACCTCACAAAATCTGAAGCATTCACGTAATGTACGTACAATTTTAAAGGGTAAGGAATACGGGACTTTACATAAAGTTTTAAGATGGTACGCTCGTATTTTACGTGTAAAACAGCGCTCCTATAAGTAGCCGTGTAGATAGGTTTTGTCCCCGGTTCTGCCAATCCAATTATATGACACAGGTCAACCATCCGGTGTCAACTGCGAGTGCCTCTCAAATATGCATTGCTGTAAAATTCGACGAGTTTTCCTAGCTTCGCGGGCTCCCCAATGCAGCCTGTGGGGAGGTATGGTGAGGGGACGCAGTAAAAATAATAATACAAGTACTTTAACTTCGCATGAATAAAATGAGATGAGTATGTATTATGTTATGTGGTCGTTAGGTCAATGGCAATAATGATAACGATTTAGTAGTAAAGGTTTAACCTGAACCTGAGGCATTTGTTTTGTTGTTTGTTATAGGTTTTTCGACGACTTGTTAACAGTCTCTTAAATGTAATGAGTGAGCCAATGTATGCATTTGTTGGTTATACGAAGATATTATCATCGATTACATGAAGATGAGTTTAAATAAATTCTAATTTCTAAATATGAATTTATTTTTAAAGTCTTACCGTCTTGATAAGCTTCACTATTATAAGAGAGGATTTTTGGTAAATAAACTCCTCACTGGATGAATTCGTGGTCAAAAACTTACTACCACTTCAAGACGAACGAGATATGGAAAGGTTGCTGGAAGAGGGTAGAACAGGTGAGCTGCACTATGAATGCATCAAATAATATATAAAAAAACTTGTACAGAATTTCTATCTTAAAGTACTGACATGTTTATACCGTACTGAGGGCGCAGACAGGGTTTAAACTTTCAGACGTCCCAGACAAATTATTTGTGGTTCAAACAGCCCAGACCTCCGGATATTGTAGTTTATGCTTCATTTCTCGAACCAATCGCGAGAGAAATATTATGTATTATTTAAGAAAAAGTGCATTGTAATGTAAACATTTCCCCGTAACTTAGTGTTCAATAAATCAATTTGGTCACAAATAATTCGGACATACATTTTGTGCGTAATACTAGAAACAATATGTCTCACTCATTAGTTATGACTTTATGAGTACCTATTCGTACCTAAATATATTACATATCTTTCGTACCGTTTTAGTATAGTTTACTCTTGAACTAGTTATATGTTGTGTAAAAAGTAACTACTATACGTATTAAGATATAGTATTGAGAATCGTTTAACAGTTTGGGCAATTATACATAAAAAACATACAGACGAAATAGAAAATATTGAATAAATAAATAAATAATAATAAATAAATATTTCAGGACAATCTTACACAAATCGACCTAGCTCAGTAAGGCTTGTGTTGTAGGTACTAGACGACGATATATATAATAGATAGATACGTATAAATACTTAAATACATAGAAAACACCCATGACTTAGGAACAAATATCTGTGCTCATCGCACAAATAAATGACCTGACTGGGATTCGAACCCGGGACCACCGGCATCTTAGGCAGGGTCATTACCTACTAGGCCAGACCGGTCGTCAATTAAAAAACTACTTTTTCTCACTCCCTGGAGTGACGAAAGTAGCAACTTTCCTCACTCTCTGAAAGTGAGGAAAGTAGCACTTTCCTCACTCCCTGGAGTGAGGAAAGTAGACATGTTCGAGCTGCTGAGGTGAAAAAGTAATTACATATCATATTAAGATATAGTATTGAAAATCGTTCCACAGTTGGGCGAGAAATCTATGAACATGCATAAAAAACATACAGTCGAAATAGAAAATGTCGAATAGTGTGTTGAACATGTCGAATCCATATGAACAATTTATTCATTTTACTTACAGATGTTCCAAGTCTCACAGCTATGTAAACATTGATTTATTATATTATGTCATGGGAATTTTTACCAGTGCCATTACTTTAGTTAAGAAAACATTCATCATAACTTTACTTCATTAAACGCTTAAAATCTCCTATCCTTTTATTGCAGCGCCATCCATCAATTTGAAACCTATATATTATTTATTTGAAACCATAGCTTACTTACAAATTATCCTTAGTATATGACTCTGTGTAAGGGCACCTTCATTTTTTAACTTACTACTTTTATAAACAAATCGTTCCTTTGTCTGTTGAAAAATGAAAAATGATGAATGAAAGTCTGGTTTCGATCATGTAGGCGTGTGATGGACGAAAGATTTGTTTTGGCACGGATAACGCAGTTAATACGTCGCAACGCTATACTCGTACGGAACTAACGTATCTGATTTAGAAGACATTAAAGTTTTGTAAAAATTTTACGAACTATTTATTAGAGTTATCGTCGGTACCCATACGTATACCATAAACCGTTAGAATCGATGTCAATCGCCTAAAGATAATATAATTTATCAATTCATCAAACGACTGACAGTCGCAACTCCAGAAAATTAAACCTCTATTGATTTTTCCAATTATACAGTTTGGAATGGAAGTCCTCCCCGTTCTATCTGCAATGCAGAGAAAACTGCGGTAGCCCACCCCTCCGGGCATCTGGACCAACCATTACTGTGTACTGTCAATATTCATTCAATTTAAAAATAATGTTAATGTCGTAAGATATATACATAAATCATAAAAAGTGTCTTAACAATGTACATAGTTAATTTTTCTAGATGTCATAGAGCGGATCAAATGAAATATCGATCATGATTTTCCAGTCGCCATCAGATATATAAGAGCAACGCCTCTATTGTCAATGCGGTAAAGTGCATGTTCCGATATTTATGACCACCTCCACAGCTCCGAAATATCTGATGGCGACTGTCCATATGTTTGCCGTTAAACGGACACTTTTGAAACTCGAATCTATATTACACGTATCCTACGCAGTTTGTTAAGAATGGACGTGTAGTTTTGTGCTACTGCACTTGACCTTTTGTTATAAAATGAGCTAATATGTTGTAAATATAGAGTCGAAATGTTTTCTAAACGGTCGGTGATATAATAAACGTTTCCCATACCCACGTCAATGGAACGTATTCTTATATCTATGACTTCATTCATGTTTGTTTTCGTAAAAGTGCCAAGTTGTCTAGAAAGTTCTAATAATGTTATTTAATGAAGGATTTATATTCCTTTTATTAAAGGCAACTTAAAAAAATGAATGAGATATGTACCTTAGTGTGATTCGACCCACCTTGTTAGGAGTACAAATGGCGTGCGAGACGATTAATTTGCGACAAATTTTATAATCCTCGGCTTCGCGCCTAAAAATGTGGAGCTACGCATTATTTTTACAAATTGGGTAAAGTTTCGTGGTTGACTTGTATTGTGTGTTGTGTATCAGTATTATTAATGCTATGCAGATTTTTTTTGTATATACAACATTGATCAATTTGGACTGTGCCTACATAAATCAGAGCTCCATTCCACACTACAGTTTCCAGCAATTTTTAAATCTTGCTCAATAATAATACCTTACTTTACTCCACCTCCTTGAAAAACGTGATCCACGATCTCGCCATAGCATACTTAGGTATAAATCTAAATATGAATGAAACCGTTGTAAGGAGAATATTTCGAGATACGAAATCTGCTAGTACACTAGGCTACACAGACACTTTTACGGTTCTTATGTCATGGCAATAGAGGTCATTTCTGTTAGTAATTGTTTTCACAAACAGCCGGTTGTATGGTCAAAGATATGCATTTTCTGCTTTATTGCATGGGGATAAGGTGCATGTACAAAATTCTGACGTAGACAGCTCAAGGTACTATAACAACGTATGCAAATGCTATTTCTAGAGCAGTCACGTCGATGATATGTTTCATGCATTTAATAAATGTTTAAGCGTACTCTTTACTCTGATGAATTTATTTAGTGTGGAGCTTGGGTCAATGGGATGGACTCAATGGTTTGAGCGAGCAATAGAAAAGTCTTTGTGCGATGTTCATCAGGTAATCGTAATATCAATATCAAATACAATTTATTCATGAACATGCAGAACTATTGATATTGTATATAACTCATACGTGACTCACTTCTTATACAAATATTAAGTAACAGATTGCGTTATCTGATTAGACTCACAGAATTCTTTGAAGCGACTTAAAGTTTTCCTTGATTTTACTTTAGTAATATTTTGGTACCGAAATATTTTTATTTACTATAATAAGTCGATGACTTAGATATCTTTTTTTTACTAACATAATATTGAACAGCTTTCGTCATGTATATTTTTTTAAATTGCGACTTACATTCGTATTGATAAATTGTTTATCCAGAACTGTAAATCTATTTACAATTTTATTCAAGATACAGACAAAACTTTCGCTACTTATCTTAAAACCTAGTTCTTTTATAATTTAATTGTAATCGTTTTTCATTCGTTAAAGTTTCGCTCATATGAAAAAATAGACAGCGCTCTAGATGACAGCTGTTAATAAGACAATATTTTATCGTCTAACCGACATAATATTTTAATCCATACTACAATTATAAATGGACAAGTAGGTATAATGCTTAAGCCTCTTCCAAGCCACAGCGAATATATTCCATACAGTTACGTTTTGGTTATTTATTTTAAATCGAGTTACCTACTTTGGTCGATAATCCAATCTGTTTTAAAATGAACCTTACAGTCGAAAGCTTAGGTTGAGATTCAATTGACACAAACACAATTGATTGATAAATTGTGTAATGCTAAATACCTGAAGATTTTGCGCGGACATTCCTCGAGTTGTAAATAAGAACAAGCTTAGCGTAGGTTTAATCCTGGAAACCCAAATTATTACTACGACGACGACCAAAAGAGCTAGTAAAAGTAGTACTTACCGAATATACTAACAAGATACAATACAACAGGTGCGAAGTTTCGCTTTACAAGAACCCTGGCGTTGCCTATATTCGTCGCGACATTTGTAATCCCCACAAGAATTTAATACGCAGCGTTTTATACCGTTGCCCAATCACGTCGGCATTAACAAATTGCAAACGACATGCGATTTAGACGACTCCATATAAGTTGACGAGATTGTGCCGTAAGTTATATGACGTCGGATCAAGCCAATATGCCATTACTTATAATTGGCGAGCAGATAAGGCGTTAGTTTTGTAAAACCTTCGGTTATGTGGCAATCTTAGTGTCGGAAAAATCGCAATGCGAGTGACAATTCTGCTTTTTTCCTCGTATCGTACTTTTTTGTGGTCACTTTCACATTGAAGTCTTATTTCTGAAAAGTTACTCAACAACTCATCTGTACAAACGCCTAAACGGGACGAATGCCCGAACAAAGATTAATTTTACAGACGCCTAAACTTTACCACAAATATATTTTTTTTACTCGCTTTTGAATGATATACCTTACCATAACAATCTAATGGAAACAGGTAGCAAATAACTTTTTAATTTAGATAATATACGATCATATTCATATACATTTTATTATTGCAAATAAACTGTCCGCAACGCGAGTGACACATCTACGCGGGAGGCTCGACAATAGATATGCTCATAACTATCCATATACTAAATTATCATAACCGCACATTGTATTTCCTAACTTAATCCCATATTGATAGAATTGGTAATAGCTTGAACAGAACTTTAACATAATCAGTTCTTGTCTTTGTCCCGCGATGCTCTGAAAAGAGTTTAATTAATAGTTTTATTGGCCAATGCGAAACGGAATGTTTTTTTATTAGCAGCAGCTTATTAACATCGCAAATTGAATCTGGCGAAGATAAAACTTTGTAAAGGCTTGTTACGGGAGTAGATTTTTTGTTAAATTCAGCGTCTCTTTCATTCGGCAGCTGATTGTGACATTTGTTACTCGATTGATGAACAATTATGACGCTGTAACCGGCTGAAATGTTTATTATCGTAAAGTTCTTCTGATACTATGACATCAAGAACAGTATCTTTCCAATACTTTAGAGACTTTCTTGCCTGCTTTACATAAAAAAAAACTTACAACTTTGTCAATTAGAGTACCCATGTAAAATACATTGCCATCTTTATAAAGGAACTTTTCTTCATCTTTGAAAGTTAAGGATTACGCGACTGATGATCCATCATTCTTTAACCGACAATGAATGTGGAATAATGAAGAGCCTGTATACGTCAGAACCATGCGAGTAATCATTCCTCAAAATTTGGTCACGGACGTTCTCTTCACGACTTCCATTGTCACACCTCGGTCTTCACCAGCCCCGTAATGACATGGTCTAGGTTAGCTAAAAATAGCGCATTTGGTTTTTAATGCGACCTCATATCTTGCGAAATGACTATTATATGCGCAGTTTACTAAACTTCTAACTTTTGAAACTTCCAAATTTTGCTGACAAGCCGATGTAGGAACAACTTATTGGCTGAAGATATAAACGAAGGATCACACTCTAAATTTACATTTTCAACTCTGCATACTGCAGATCGGGCACAGCTGAAAGCGTCCCGTTCAATAAATTTTTGATTTGAAATTGGTGCTAGTGAAAGCATGAAGAGATTTCGAGTTTTCCAACGAGCAAGGTTCTGAAGAATAGATGATTGATTTCACTATACCATAAAAATGGCCAACATATGCACTCCATCCTCGATAACTAATCATGAGTCATATACACTCATGATATCAACGAGCCTCGCAGCAGCTCGGTTAATAAACAGCCTCATTGGCCTTTAACAGGCGTCTAAACTTTCCTACTATCAACAAAGGCCAAGTCAGCACGACTCACGCTCCGTCCATATGTCCAGGCCGTATAAGGCTATGTTTTAGCCATTTAACCAACCATATGCCACAACACGTTGAGTAACCTGCACAAGATGGTGTAGAATTGATTAACTGTAAACGGCTTTGGTACGCAATCAACGCTCATTGAGGTCTTTAGGCTCATTTTTTTCGGAGTGTCTCGACTTGACACGGACTTTTGTGGCGCCAAAGCTTTGAATATTGCATTCCGTTTAGTAATTGCCGGTCTGGTGTCGGTTACGAGATGTAAATGGAAGTGTTGATCGCATTGATTAATGCACGTTGAAACCATAATACGCGGTGTTAGACGCTCTGGGCTTAGAAACATTTTGATCTCTTGCTTAAACCGCGTTATAAGGTTCCGTGGGCAAGCAAACTTAATGTGCATTTTTTGCAAGTCCCTTAGAAGTATTTATTAGGAAATACCTCATAGGTTTCTTCAGTTATAAGTTGCCAAAGGTTCCAGTGATTTCTTACCAACAAGCGAATCGTCCACTTGTTTATCAGTAACTATGAGCTCTACAATTGATACAAACAGTTACAAAAGTAAACTTACGTAAGACCTAGAATTGCCTGTACAAATAAGGCACCCGTCAATGTCACTATCTTAACACCATATCAAACGTGTCCAAAACGATTTGAGAGATTATCGTGTTTACACTTAAAAGTTATTACAATTACGCACGGCAGTTCGCACAGAGTCACCCGGCTTGCGTAACCCTGCCATACCTTAAATGGCATAAGTCGAGGGACCTTCGAGAAGTGGGTCGACGGTATTGCCATCTGGTTGGACTGGACAGGACACGAGGCGGTGACGTGTATTCACCGTAACGGTACCACTCTACCGACCATCGGTTAATAATTGAAAATTCTTCAGGAATGTCGTCAGAAGGGTCAGCGTGGCGATTCGACGCCATTTGTGTGGACTTATTAAGATTTCTACAATTGTAGAGCGATTCCAATATGGATATGTTATGTATTTTATCGGATGTTCGTTCTCTAAAGACATTTTTACAAATGTCTTAAGATATACTTTATTTCGTATTAGAGCACTTCATACCGTATACTGTTCACCGTCATAAAAAGGTACAGATCTTCTACGAAAACTGCGCGTTGCTGCCTGAAAGACATCTGTATGAGAAGACCCTAAAACTTCACACATCATAACACCTGGAATAAAAATATCCACAACTATACGCGCAATATTATCTAATCTCCGTTCCGAAACCTCGCCTTTCTTACGTTTTGTCAGTTCATTCACCAGCAGTGCAATCTCAAAAGGGCGCAAAAATATCTGATGGAATCTTATTTGTAAAGCCATAAGAGCTGTCACATGTCATCTGCATTTTACGATTCAGATAAACTATCAACTTTAGAGCTCATAAGCTGAACTACTTAAGACGTTCCGAAAAATATCTGTAACGTCTGTAATAATATATTGCATTGACATTAGATCAGGCCATAAATCTCTTTCATCTAACACTAATTAGACTAAACCGAGGCTTAACGAAGCGCAGAAAAGCCTTACGTAAACAAAATTATCTGATGGCTGTGCAGTTAGTTAAACAAATAGCGTACCTCAGGGCGGATTACTAACAACTTATATTGACCATAGCTAGACTTTAACCTGTTGTAAATAAGGTTCAAAAGTAGTAATTTAACTGTGGTACACACGAAACGTAATGGTCGCTAATTTGCAAAGAATTGATCGTTTGGATCGATTTCAATGATTCATGACATGGCCAGAAGCAGTAGGTGTGTTTTCGGTATAACGGCCAACTATATAATAGGTCCAGTCGCGCAATTGCTTAATATTCCGAAAGTTCTTTACAACAAAAGAACATAATGGCAAATCATAAAAATATTAATGTATAGTTTAAATATAACTATCCAAAATTACCTTTAATTCTCATAGCAGAGAGATGATATTAGCGTGGTAAGGAAGGTGCTTAAGAGACTTAATAATTTAGCTGAACTTTTCGGGGCAGACTATTACATTCTTATCAGTATTTTTCCAGTTCGTTCAGTGTAGCCAATGTAAAAATACTCGAAAGGATTCCGAGCTACTGAGATTCTCAGAATTCGAATATAGTAAAAGAACTAAATAAGAACAGATACAATCCTAGTTTTCCTCCATTATCTACAAAATGCGGTTCATCTCACGCGATGAAATCATATTGGTATTACGTTGAGTATTTCACGTCCATTGTGCACGCAATGTAAGGTACACCTATTGTTTAAACGCTATCACTCTTCCTATACGTTGTTATAACAAGTATGACCTTTGTTTTATGCATATGCGGGTATCGCGCGCTTTCTCAGATTGTAGAATATTATAATTACTGTTAGAGTTCTTCTGTTGTTAATGTTAAAATTATATGTACCATAAATTATGTGATCAACTTGTTGTGGGTACTCAGCCAACGATAAATATAATATACAAATACTTAAATACATATATGAAACACCCATGACTCAGGAACAAATATCTGTGCTCATCACACATATAAATGCCCTTACTGGGATTTGAACCCAGAAACATCGGTTTCGGCCCAGAAACAAGGCCAAACCTGTCGTCAATTAATTGCAATAACTTTGTTACCCTTCCAATGGTTAAGAGCAGAGCCCGGAATATTCACCCCAAAACAAAAGACAGTTGCAATCCTAGTAAAAGTGTCTAAAAAGGACTCATGAATTTCTTAATTTGAAAGGCTTTTCACTTGTTTTCATAAGTCCATTGTTAAAGTTATGGGAAGAAAATGAGAGGCAAATATGCCAACTTTTAAATTGTTTTCCTAAAAATCTCACGACGACAGGACAGTTCTACGATTTTTATAATCTTTTAAAAAAACAAGCTTATAGCGAAACGTTCAAGCAAAGGTGGCATGCTGCAAACACAGGCGACTGTACTAACTGCAATGCTAATAATGGTATATCAAGATGACAGACAAATGTAAGAAATTATTATAGATTTATCTGTGCATTTCCTAATCTTTTTTCTGTATGTTTCAACAGGTAAGTTCCCGATCAATTCTAAGATAAGAAATGCTGTTTACATTCGGTGGGATGATTGAATGTAATTTGTAAGTATTAGCTACACTGTCTGCATCACGCAAATAATGATAACCTTTTGACTGTTTGGTTGCTAAGGCTTTCGTATTAGAAACGAGAACAGGTTTAGTTGGTTAGAGGGACCAATTCTTGTAAAATATATTTTTTATATTCTTTCCAAGCAGAAGAATATTAATCTTGTCTAAACGAAAGCCACTTAAACTCGTAAATTATTATAATTCTGCAAATTCATATGCTAATTCTAGCATTCAACCACAGATACAATTTAAAATTAAGTTCCGATACATGCTTTCAATTATTTTATTGACTCTTAATATCGAGGTCTTACGTTAACTGAGGAACAACATGCAGTGATGACCGAACCGGTTCTGGTACCGTTGGGTTTTGGGTAATGGGTCACAGGAACTGTTGGCATTGAATGGAATTCCCGTCTTTTTGTGGATTTCATCACTTGATTTCAGTTGAATGAAATTAACATTTTTTTATAAATCCTCGGCTTATGTTGGTCGCAGCTCGCAGCTGACTTGGTTTGCAACCCATCAGCATCACAGGTTAATGGTGTACCTTCCGCTATTTGTAACTCTTTCATTTTTCAGCTTTTTTCTATGGGGATCTTGATCAATCACTTTTACAAAACATTGTTATGCTTTAGCGTTTAATACCGGAATAAATTTCGTATTGTATTGCCAGAACAAAAACTTGAAGCTCGCATTTGATCTCTTACAATACAAAACTCAACTCACGCCTGATTGTCAGAGTACTTTGTTAACTATCTATTAGTGGCTTTCACTATCACGATGTTTAATCAAGTCATTATAACACATACGCTACGATATTAATGTTATGATCACCTGTAGTTAAGATCAAAATGACTATAATTATCTTGGAAATCAACTAGCTCACATCTGGCTATTAATTGGAGCTTCATTCGATATATTGACTGGGTTCATTCTACATTAGAGCTTACAGATTTAGTATTACTTTTCACAGTTTTCACGCACCAAGAAACGGAAATTTTTTTCGTTTTCATTCTTAATCCCTATTCGGTATAGCCCAGTGATCTCTTTTAATGATCAATACAGTTTAAAACTATCTTCCTGGTATACTTCGATCAGAAAATTGCAGTTTAGGACATCATGTTTTCATCGAGACCAAATCTACTCTTGTTGTCCAATGCTAATACAATCTTGATTTTTGAAAATCGATTTTAATTGTTCCATACCGAATCCAAAAGCTACAGGTCTATTATTCAATATGTCCCCATCAGTTTTCTATTTAATAAAACACGCAATTGGTTAGACAAGTTCGTAACTGCTCCGTTACATCAGTATCATCATCAGTAGTAACAGTAGGATAGTTCTTTCTCGATTACTCACAATTCATTGTCTCAGTTACTGTGGTATCTGGTCTTTTGTAATTGCTCTTTATATAATGCGTTCCGTTATTCACGTTATTGCATGTCGGCTTTGGTCATTGTCGCCTGGTTTTGTAACAGGGTCGGAGGTTGACCGGCTTTGTTCTTATTGCGAGCTCGTTACGAGGTTTTTTTTTATGTTCCTATTGGTTGTCTCAACCTGATCGCCTGGCAAAACATTTCGTTATTTGCCTCTCTATTACTACAATTTGGAAGAGCGATAAAGGAAGCCAATATTAGGATTACTATTATTAGCGCTAGAATATTTGGTGACGGTGATAACAGATCCTGACGTCAAGATAGATCGGGGAAGATGCATATAATGAATTCAATCGCAATACGATTTAATTTACATTTTGCAAATAATCCACCGATTATAATTATGTTGGTCAAGTTCATCTTGTTATGTTATGGTCTCAAGGATTTGCTTATTACTTGTTGTATCTTCTTCCATCGTGCTATTCAGCTCCTTGTTGCTATATGTTATCCTATTACAACTTTAAAGACAAGTTTGTTTGAAAAATGCTTATTCTCAGCTTAGAAAATGAAATGAAGTAATTGACATTAACGACCTTAGGTATCAAATCCAACATTTCCTAAATCCTCCTATCAATTAAACGTATATGACAGACAATCCTACCCGTTCGGAATTTAAATCAACGTGCCCAACCAATTTAAATTGCGATCTGTTAATAGACTCCTTGACACACCTTGTTCTATTTTAGTTCCAAACTCTTGGCAATAAGAACTCCTGACTTAGAGAACTTTGAAAAGCCAACCGCAAATGTAAAAAGGTGCGCCAAGGACATTACTTAACGTTTAGCTGGTTGTTTCAACGTTTTTTCGACCAGTTCGTGCGGTGATCCTGGCTCCCCCCTGCCCGGCACCCCCCAATGTCCTCACGAAACCAAGGTCAGTGCTCGGACGCGGACCAAATTTAAATTTTTGTGTTCCGAATGACAATATGGCTATGTGATACCGGATATTTGGAATTGGAAGTGTCAAAGTCGGTAAATTTGCGAGCTTACATTCCTGAGGCTTACTTTTATTTTTCTCAAATAAAAGTTGTTTTTTATTTACATATTGTGGTTAGTACCTGTATTATTACAATCTGTCCTTATTTTTGGACACAGGACGCTAAAGATAAATTGCGACTGTTATTTGATCGAAGTTAAGTGTATGCACTTGTATTTAAATGGAAAGAAAAATAGAAAAATTTTACTCGCAGCGGGACTCGAACCCACAACCACTGGTTTTGGACTGTATGCACTTGGAGAATATTTGATGTAAATTTTGATGATTTTCGTTTCCGACCATCCTTTTAAATACTACCATAAAATCACTTAATTACTTTTTCCATGTAATAATACAAGTCCGTCGTTGAAATACATATCTGGTTATGCGTATATTTTTTCATCTAAATATAGTCGTTCACCAATTTTTGGACACCTGGACAACTTTTTGATCGATCATAAATTCATAACATAAAGAACCTTCGCGTCGTGTTTTTATTTTAATATACTGAATGGCTTGTTTATCCATTATCATTGACGAAATATTCGTTTATTCTTACTAAAGCAATACAAAAAGCAATGAATTTGTTGCTACAAGACGAATTAGTGTGTGGAATATTTCCTACATGTACATAAGCTTGTGAGTGAATCAACTATTTTTTGTTATTATTCTGTCCCATCAGCCAGGAGACAACTGAAGCATAGTTTGTTACAAGAAATGTGGCCCTGCGTCCTACTGACGCGCATGGAAGCGACATATAGCTTCTACAAATATGTATGTCTTGTGTATTTAGATGCAATCAAATTGTGGTTTGAAGAGTGACCCGGGGAACGTAACCATGGCAACGAGGTACAGAACAGTTAATTGAGCCTTGTAATAAAAATGTTTTAATAGTAACAGTTATTACTTTATTACCTAGTAATTAAACTTCATCTCCACTACCGGTAAATACTGATTGTATATGTCTGTGGGGTCGTTATTCTCTCAAAACATACATGTCATTAAATTCCTGCGGTTTCCGATTAATCACATATTATTTTTCCGCATTGGCTGTATGTGTACAGGCTATAACCATGTTCATTTAAAAATAAAATTACTTGTTTTATGGTTATTGCTTTGAAATTGGAAATATTTGAAGTGAATTGAAACTTTCTTTCATGTTAATGAAAAAACAATTGATAGTCAGGTACTAGAAGAATAATGTTTTAACTATCAATATTATTGACGATGTATTAGAAAAAAATCGAATTGAGAATTTTAATTTTCCGTTTCTGTAAGAAACTACCGTTTATTTTAGCTGTCATTCTGACAGATTATATCTTCTTTCCCGTTATAAAATTTTTAAATTAACGACACAAACTATTTTATATTACGGAGATGGTTACGGACCGTGCGGGTCTCATCCACGAGACTTAAAATATATTGCGTATTCTTACTATCCTTAGTGGCGGCGCATCCATACAAGCCGGTTCTCGTCGGCTTTACTAACTTTCCCATTCCTTGGGCTTATGAAGAAAAGGCAAAGCCATAAATCCGTCTTGCCTACAAAAAAAAATACCGCCGCCAATGGTATCTTGGTATATATTCTTTTTCTACGTATTTAACATCTTACAAAGCCCCTAACGATTTACGCTGCGCGCATAATAGAATAACGTGATAATTTAATAATCTCGCGGGTTGAACGACCAGACCAAAATGTGCGAGTGTCATTGTATGAGACAACAGGATAATTTAAGTACCTATTATACTAGCCGTCGATGTAGTTACTTCATATTGAAACTCTAACTTCCAACAGCCGTGAGGTGTCTGACTCAAATACCACCCATCTCCCGCGGGAGTAAGAGGCGACAAAGGAAAAAAACCGACGGATAGGCAGCAGCCTTCAACGAAACCCAATCGACAGCTACTGCGTCCGCAACCACTCTACCAATCTTGGCAACTATGGTAACTACCCCCCAAGATGATACAAGTCCTTTTTAGGGGTGGCCTGTGGACATGAGTTGTGACATTAAGGATAACGAGTATCGAGTTTATCTGTGCATTTCATCTCCACTAAAATAGTAGAAGCGAGATACACAGATAGTAAACTCGATATTCGTTATCGAAAACCTCAATATCACAACTCATGGTAAGGGACTTAATGCTGAAACGACTACTCGCCATTTAGTTACTTGGAACTTAGTAACTTCAATAAGAAATCTAGACCGGTCCAATTCCATTGGCATAGCCAATTAGGCTACAGTCTGCCGAGCATCGGGAATTTAGTCATGTGATTCTACTTGAATTTGACTTCTTTTTTTTAGAGACATATTTGTGGGGACGACAGTCGATGGCGATAGAGTCAGTTGTGTAAGCTCAGAACCTTCATTTAAATGATCGCCGAACATTTCGTATTTAAAACGTTTTTACAGCTGTCAGTTTGGTCGTTATTTACCAAGTTGTGTAAGTTAATCTTTAAAACTTTTGTAAAGTTATTAGGTGCCAAGCGGACTTCATGCTCCCATGAGCCGTGTGAAATACCTGGAAAACGCGAGGATTAAGAAGTCCCTGATTTTGGTAAAACATAATAATAATTATGCCAAGATCATAAATTCATTATATTTAAGGACATTCTAAGGTAATAAAAACTGTTTCAAGAGCACATTTGTTTCGGAACTAGTTAGTTCTGGTGAATTACAGTGAAATGTTAGTTTTTACGCATTAGCTACGTATGGGGCACTAATTGGATGTAATAACAAGAGCGATGACATACGAAGACATATGAGCTCGATTTGATTACAACCAAAAGGATGTATAAAATCATTACATATACCTCGCCGTTGAAAACTGCGGCGCTACCGCGAAAAACGATATTCGTAAATTTCGGGCAATTGTCACTGTCACTCTCATGAAGCCTTCATTGGAGTAAATGAGAAAGTTGCTCGAAATATACGAACTTCGATGTTCGCGGTACCGGGCCTGGTTCCATCGTAAGCCGATTTTTCTCATGTCTAACCAGATATGTCGGAGCTGTGGAGGTGGTCACAAATATCGGAAAATGCACTTTATTGCATTGACAATAGAGGCTTTATTCCGAAATTTTTGACCACCTCCACAGCTATATATCTTATGGCGACTGTACTCATTTACTGAGTTTTAAGCGTTGATGTATAGTAACAATCACAATGGTGCGGTATCCGTATTATTACATACATTCATGATCACAACATGTATTTTTATGCGTGTCAATAGACTTACCGCTAACCACGTGTAAATTCTTCGCCACGAATAAATAATTTCTATTTCACTAAGGCTTGGGTTGTTTATACGCTAGACGACTACGTATACGTAATATAAACGTTCTTCGTACAAAAGAACGTAACAGCTTTAACAACTCTCGGAAAATAGCAACACATCCAATGCTTTGACTTCCCCTATGCATCAAAACCCCCTTTCATCACGTAACATCAATATCGCTTACAAAGAGATACTTCAAACTTACAACTACTTAGTCTAGACGCCACCTTTATAGGACTAGGATGCAGTATTTTAACAACATTACTTTGCCAAACAAAAGTCAACCTTTTACCTCTATTCTAAGGTTCATAATTGATATAATTGTACTGGAAACGTTGCCTGTGTTTGTCTAATTGTGAACTCTATGTCATGGGAATTGGGTGTTTTGTAAATGGCAGTAGGTTCCCGTAGGAATTCATACTGCATTTGATAGCTGCGGTTGGCTTTCAGCCAGGGTTACATGTTATTCCAGTCGCATGATAAAAGAGCTAGTGTAAGTATGAACTACCAATATCATACTTTTATGATGCCTATGGTGATAATGTAAACACATAATATAATGTAATCTGTTAACTTGTAGTTACACGTCGCATTGTTGAGGCACAGGCATCTTCTCAACACAGGAGAGCGATCGGTAGGACTTCATATTCAACTATGAATTTCTTCGCTGAGGTTTCTCAACTAAGTTCTCTTTCACGAAAACTGAATGCTGAATATCAAATAATATTTCGTACAGTTAAGGTCAACGATATCGACTCAACTAAAGCGGCAAAATAGATACACATATACCTTAATACTAATAGTAAGACAGTAATTAGGTAGGATCTCTGGACTGAATCTCTTACCCAGAGACCAGAGACCGCCAGACCCTGTAGTCTGACGGTAAGAGCAGCAATAGGCTATTATGGCGATGATTTGTAAAATATATTGAATACATGAAAAAACGCCACAGACCAAGAAATTTACATACCCTTGACTAGTATTATTGTGATTATATTAAATGATATATTATATAGATAGTATTAAAGTGCAATCATTGTAATGCTACACACTGGTCTAAGTAGACTCCGCGTTCGGACATCCATTGACAATACTCTTGCATTAAAGCTGCATATTGGCTGTTTAGCGGTCGTAAAACGTGTGATGTTAGCTTTACTAGGGATATACATTAAATCGTCTACTGGCTGATGTGTGATGCTTTCAGATCGGATTTATATACCTAGGTTGATCGATTATTGACGATTAATTTCTTTTCTAGTGAAACAATTCTTGTAATTGCATAACGGATTCAAACCCAAATATTAAAAACTTATAATATGCTTATAGTTTTATAAATTTTCCTGGCATTATCGAAAGACATAACAGTTATAAGATACTCGTAGTAATGAAAAAATAACACAGAAATACAAAGTAATATATATTTCACGTACCAAACAAAATATGCGCGTATGTAACAAATAGAATAACTTCTAGGGTTTTTTAGTAATTTCGTCGCGACTTATATTTTCTTGATTAATCCTAATATTCAGGTACTTCGCGAAACACCAGTTTTTTATACCCGTAATATCATAAAACTCATTCATAGCAACCATTGCAAAAAATACCTAAAATATTTTAACGAACGATTCTATTTACATCCATAATCATGAACCACTAACCGATGACTCATATTAACGGTCGCCCCAACCTCGTGAAACCTCAATGTCATATGTCTCATATCATAATAACGTACTTAGTACGTTTTGATTTCAAGCTTTTGCAGTTTTTTTCTACTTGTTTCTATAAAAGTTAACATTAGCACGAGCAGTGTGAATTATTGTCATTATAATTCACTCTGTTATAATAATTGAAGTAACTATAATAAGTACCTAATAAGAGTAATAAGCTAATAAGACGCAAGTTGTATAAAAATTCCTGAGCGTTCTAGATTAAGTATTTGTTAATTTACGAAGGAACACAGATACACTGTAACAGTGTATTAACAGGTTTATCAACGCTTGTTAATAGGAAGTGTATATGTCGACAGCAGATATAAGGGTAGTTCTATGATAAGAGGTTTCGTTTCTATAGAGGATACGGCCAAGGAGAAAAGTTGGAATTCTTCGATGAAACATAAATATTATGCTTTTTTACCAGTTTATGTACCTTTTCACATAAGGGCAAGTCACTTTATACATATTTTGTTACTTTTTAGAAGGCCAGGGTAAATACATGGGGCAGGGTAGAGACATCAAGATCAGGGTAGATACGAATTTTACCAGGGGAGAGAATTTGAAGCAATAAAAAAAGGATAAAAATTCAAACAATCGACTTTTATTAAACTTGTACTTAAAACTTATAATCAGGCAACATTTTTTATCATATTAATCATAATCAAACTTTTAAAAATGATTAATCATTAATTTTATTCTACCATATTACAGCCATATATTATCTTTCGCGCCATACGTTGCTCTCTAGGGCTCATTTGATGGACAGTTTTTATAATTCCTTTCTCCTTCTTTTTATTATATTTTACATTTTCTTTTTGCTTTTGCGAGTCATACTTTTCTGGGTCATTTTTAATCTTTTGATACCATTTTCTCTCTGCTTCACGTTTCTTCGCTAACTTTTCTTCACGTGTTAACTTTTCCCGTGGTGCCATATTCTATAACAATATTTGACAAAAATAATAATGATGACTATACCGTGTGTCCTAAAACACGCCATATGGAGGGGAAGCACCTTACATTTTGGAGATGCCTTACATTTTACTGCAAGGAGATCCCACCCTATTCCCAATAGTCAGTCATACTGCATTCACAGCCTTTTTTAAATAACTTACTTTGTCTGGGAATGAAACCATATTCTATATTTTGAAAAATATTCTATATTTTTATGATGCCAATCGAAAGGATATATAATAAAAAATAATCCCTTTAATGACACATACCTAGTAGTAATAAACACATACCACAATTTCACTATACAAAGAAACCGACTAAATTAAGTGAGCTAGCCACAGTATGCTATTACTTATTCTGGACCCGGGTATGTCCTTAAACTACGTCCAACAATGAGAGGTAGGGCACAGCGAAGTACCATCACGCTTGAGTCCGGAGAAGCCCAACTGGGGAAGTACCTCCTCCTTACAGAAGACCACAGCCATAATAGCACTGCTACCTTTCAGGTATGTAGTGTTGTGTTAATATACAAATAATTAAATGCTGAGGGCGTGATCCTTCTTGTATGCAATTTTAAATTCGCTGCCAGTTGAATACTCGATGTGGTGTCTTAATTTAGCTAGTGACTTTTAATGCAATATTACCCATTGCTGAAAACAAAATGAAGTCTCCTTTCAGGAAAATTTCCTTGCTTCAGGAAAATAGATGCTCAACCCATCAATTAACAACCCAACAATCCAGCGACTAAATCTTTTTTAGAATAGTTTCATACTGAAACGTCGGTTTTGACAGTTTGCTCGCGGTTAACCTAACACGCTCCTCTTCGCTTCGCTCGTCGTCGCACCTATCTGGACTCTGTCACATATGATATTTCTGTGGCTTCAAATTGATGGGTTGTAAATTCTTGGGTCGCGCCTTATCAATCCGTATCAACAATGCAAATCCCAACAATTCAAAGCCAACGGACTCTTATTGTTGGACGCGGATTGATGTGATTGTTACTCGTACAAAACGTAGCTTCAGATTTGCTGCTCCGTAACGCTTTTTTACGGACAGAAAAAGCGTAACCCGAGAATTGACGACCCAGCACTCCAAGTACATCATGGTCGCCAATTGATGGGATGTAGGTACATTCCGGGGTCGAGTATTGTTGGGGTTGCATTTTGCGGTGGTCAACTTCCCCTCCATGTGGCATAGTTTTGGGACACCCGGCACAGACACAAATCATACTTAACACAATTTAAACTGATGTTGATAGAAGTTAGCTATGTCTGAGATAGTTGGCAGAAAAACCTTATGATGCATATTATCTCCCCTGGTCAGTAAGTCTCTCCCCTGGCAGTAATACTACCAGGGGAAATACGCCAGGGGAAAGACGTTTTCATGACATAATCAATTATTTTGATTGACACAAGAAATATTTCGATTAATAATAAAACAATCTTTGACTATTACAGTATTACTAAATTAGGACAGGAAATGCAAATAAATTTAATGATTATTATAACTTTTATTACTTACCAGGGGAGAGACACAGTGATCTTGCGAAACCACTACACCGCACGGACGCATCACAACAACTGTTAAAATAGTGTCCATTTAACCGCTCCTGTGCCTAGTATTGCGAACTCCAAGTCCTTAGATATCCTTAAGCACGTTCGGGAATATGGCCGTCTTATATTTTATATTGCAATAGCGGTTAGAACATTGCCAGGGTAGATACGCAAAAAAAGCAGGACAAAAATTAAGTTCAACAATTATTGAAAATAAACAAATATTGTTGATTTTTTCTCAAATAATATTTAAGTATATTTACTTAGATTCCTGGTAAACGTAGTTTTCTTTAGCAAATAATACAAAGAATGTATGTATTGCATGCTAGTTAAACTGAAACCGGTAAGGGGACAGGCCAGGGTAGAGACTTTTTTGGACTTTAAATGAATTTTACTAATATATGCAATATTAATTGGACATTTAATTGTAGTGTTATTTAACAAAGGACATTAAAATGATGTGATTCATTGTAAAAAATAGTAACGCATAGATTAAAAAAACACGTTTAAACCGATTGCCGCAATAGTTACCTCTTATCGTAGAATCACCCATAAACATGTCTACACATGGCTTTTCGAGCTTCTTTCTCTTTATCTCCAATTAAGATGACATGAGAGTAACAGAGACAATCGGTCGAAATTTAGGAATGACTATTTTCGCGATAGCTCCGCCGTTACAGCCGTTGTGGTTAATTTAATTTTGTACGTGACTGAGTCTATACTTTTATATCTAACTAAGAATAATAATTAATTAATTAAAGCGTAAGTACACTTTAAAATGTTGTAAAATGAGGGGAATAAGCACGAACCGTATCTTTTGGCATATGTTTGATATACGAAGATTATTTTGACAACCTATTAACACGAACACGAATTATTTTTCCAAGCACGTAAGTTTAAAAATAAAAATTCCTTAACATAATTATGAACTTAGCATTTATTCAAGGATTAAATGCACATCAGATAACAATATCCTTGACAAACTCATTGTAGGATAAGTTGCTTGATCTTGGTTCAGTGACGTCATCAAATTAGTGGCCAGTGAGGCCCTTAGGGCTACATGATTGGACGTAGCGTAAGAAACTGGCATGACCGATCAGTGGCTGGTCAATTTGTGAGCATGACATATTAGGACCTTAGAGACGAGTTAACCCATAGTTAGGCAAAATAAAACATGCGTTTTAGCCTCGGCTGATCTGAATAGTCCTAAAAATTGTAAGCATAAAAAAATACCTTGACGACCGGTCTGGCCTAGTGGGTAGTGACCCTGCCAATGAAGCCGAAGGTTCTGGGTTCGATTCCCAGTCAGGGCATTTATTTGTGTGATGAGCACAGATATTTCTTCCTGAGTCTTGGGTGTTTTTCTATGTATTTAAGTATTTATATGTATCTATCTATTATATATATCATCGTCTAGTATCTACAACACAAGCCTTACTGAGCTTACCGTTGGACTAGGTCGATTTGTGTAAGATTGTCCCGAAATATTTATTATTTTATTATTTATTTATTTATATAAAAAGATGGTCGAATAATGTGTACTTCCGGCTTACACTGCCAAATTAAGGGTTAAGTCTGCGCTACCACCAGATATGTGCGAGGATCTGGTTGTTCATCATCCTTATAGAACTCTAGTTACACCCATAGCTTCAGTAACAGTAATCAAATTGTATATGCGAATAATAAATATGCTGTAGTAATTAATGTTCTTCCCTGAGCTATTTGGTTTAGTTCTGTTTTCTTATAAATCTAATATATTTAGGAAAACATTCATATTAGAGATATAATTTTCTCAGTAGATAATGTTTTGTTAACAATACTTATACTTATTGAATAGTTGTTCTGCTATATGTGGTACCTTGAAGAAAATACTTAGTATTTGTATTCAAACTTTCGTGAGTCATTGTAATATTTTAAAAATGATAATCACGACTCTACTCACGTTTAGTTAGTCACTCTCGCGTCATTTTCAAGCACTAAAAGTGCTGAGTCTTAGGGTTTGAAAATGGAGACCTATTT
Organism: Grapholita molesta; assembly: GCA_022674325.2. Classification (NCBI taxonomy): domain Eukaryota; kingdom Metazoa; phylum Arthropoda; class Insecta; order Lepidoptera; family Tortricidae; genus Grapholita; species Grapholita molesta. Next base: position 4,943,413 of record CP053127.2, read on the forward strand.
TGATTATCATTCGCCGTGATTATCAGAAGATCAGCCAGTACCCTTACCATGAGTTGTGACTTTGAGGTTTTCGATAACGAGTATCGAGTTTACTATCGCACTTAACCAGTACAAGCGAGATGCACAGACGGTAAACTCGATACTCGTTATCGAAAACCTCAAAGTCACAACTTATGGTAAGGACACAGGTTGAAGAGCATTACAAGTTAAAGCGACTTATGGCAGTCACGACCCTCAGTCATGAGGTTACGATGAAGAAGAAGAAGATTATCATTTATAAAAAAATACTTGGTAATTGTATATTTTTTTAGAACAATGACCGCTTATTCAGCCCAAAAGATGCATTTACTGTTTTGAATGTAATTATTTTCAATATTTCCAAATAAAGCATCGATGGCCCGACGCTTCTAATTAGAAGCCTCGCTTTATGCTGATGTGAATTGAATTATTGTTTTCCTCCGAACATAAGTCAATGCACTGCACCCAATGATAGGGTTGTAACCGGCTCTCATTTTAAATTATGCTGTTGTTACATATTCTTCTACGTCGCTTACCAAATAGTTGAGAACAGCGGAACAATCTGAGTATTTTTATTTAAGGCAGAAGTTTGTTGTTGTCGATAAAATAACAATTATTTTTCTAGTTATTTTTTATTTTGAAGAGTGTAGACGAGAATACTTCTTATTCGACTTCTTTCAGAAATTACTTTCGGTGCTGAGAATACTGAAAAGTACTCAATATCGCGTGTAAAATCAACAAGTTCGTGTATATTTATACTGCATCAATTTACCGCACGAATGTAAACAACTGGGTCATTCGTTTCTTACTCCGAAGTAACAAAGACGTCCGTCGTCCGTTAACTCGTAAGCGTATACCCAAAGTCCCGGCCAAGTATCTTGGCGTGAATCAACAAGGTTCCGTATGTTTACATCTGGTAAACAATCATTTATATGGACTACATTTGTATTATTACTACTAAAAGTAATAAATAATATGCTCTAGATGACACTGATGTATTGTATACGTAAGGAAAATCATAGATCATAGTATACGTATAAGGATAGAAAACGAATATAAACGGGTTTTTAGTATGAAGAATCCTAAAATCGTAACCGAATAAATCGATCCTTAAACAGTTTTTATTGTCTCTTAAACAAGTTGACTTATAGTTTTTGGCAACCCTAAGTGAGCGGTCGTTAGCCAAAATGCAAACATGTAAACGTGGTCAATGTACTGAAGGTATATGTTTCGACTGTCGGAATTTTCAGTTGTCTTTCTTACTTGTATCTCTGACCAACGTTAGAGTGAGCAGGAGGGTATTCGATTTAAGGTTATTAAGGTTGTTTAATTCGTGTCGACTTCAGACACTTCTTGCACAATTTGATAATGAGGTAAATAAACCCTGACAAATAACACGATGACGAACACCTCTCAGTGTTAATGTTTTCCTAGTAATGTTTACTTACTTAGTTGGTATAAAAAAGGCTATTATTATACTTTACTGGTGAAAAAAAGACTTGCTAAGTCCCTTTCAGTCATGGCAATTGTATCGTTTTAAGTATGTACATAAAAGCCTGGGCAGAGAGTACCATTTTGTACCGTTTGGCGTAGAGACGCTAGGTCCATGGGGTCCCAGCGCGCATAAACTTTTTGCAGAAATCGCAAAGCGTCTGGTTGATGTAACTGGTGACCGAAGAGCTGGCGGCTTCCTCGCACAACGTATCAGCATTGCGATACAACGAGGAAATGCCGCCAGCATCCTTGGTACAATGCCTCAAGGGCCTTTTTTAGATTTTATACTGTAACTAGTTAAGTACTTGTAATTATCATAATACGATTGTAATTTCTGTAAATAAATGTATACAATATGTACACTTTATATAATTCTTTTAAATCTTCTCGAAAGAAGTAAGTAGGTATTATAATTAAATTACGAGTAACCTGTGATTACAACCAATGACCTCAATAAAATAACACGAAACAAGCATTTTAGTAACAAAAGTTTCCAACTAAAACTGATCACGTACACAAAACCTCATTTCTAAAAGTTTTGCGTAATGCAATGACTCAAATGACTAAGGATTTTACGTTTCTCGAGAAATATGTATTTAGGTGAATAACAACTTATTTAGATATAATGAAAAACTGTGCGGTTTACTGATTCATTTTGTTTATAATTATGTTTTAATTAGAATTCGCTGTTACTAATTTTGTTAGTGATGCTTAATAAGGCGTCGAATGTCAATAAAGGCTTGGGCAGATAGGCGCGTTTTGAGAGCGTGGCGCAGCGCGGCGTGACAGCGGTGTGGCTAATGTAACGAAATAAGACACACATTCGGAAGGCAGCGTCGCGCCCCGCTGCGCCACGCCATAAAACGCGCCCTATGTGACCAAGCCTTAAGGCGCCGTTTTTAGGAAAAAATATGAAGTTACTAGTTCATGTTTTAAATGCGAAAAATGGCGTTTCTTTAATGCTGTTGTTTAGCAACTGAAAAACTATTCTAGGCTTTACAATTTTATTAACCAAAGCCTACTCGTATTGACTTTACGTACGAAATTACGAATTTTTCTTTTTAAAAATATGGCTTCCATCAATAAATCAATCGATGATTTCGCCAGTGTCAAGTAGAATAACAAATAAGTATTATAATAACATATAAGTTTGCCAAATTACGAATTGTTTAAGGAAGAAACTCAAGTAGGTAATTGAGCAATAAACACTAGGCCCAAATTACGAAAACACTAATAGAAGTATGTGGTATTGCGAGTATTAAGGCGAAACATGTTTAATTTTTTTAAAGTCGTCGTTCGCGTCGCCGGCACGTCACTCACGTATACTCTTAGTACTTGAAAATGGAGACCCATCCACTCCGGAATATGTCACGCAAGTGACTTAATAAACGTAGTTGAAGCAATCTTTTTTCAAAAGTTTTGAACCCGGGTATGTCCTTAAACTACGTTCAACATAGGGCACAGCGAAGTACCATCACGCTTGAGTGTGGAGAGGCCCAACTGGGGAAGTAATGAAGTGAAGTAGGTCTTAAGGTTTGTAAGGAGGAGGTCCTTACAGAAGACCACAGCCATAATAGCACTGCTACCTTTCAGGTATGTAGTTTTGTGTTCCTGATGGTGAGTTGGGTTCCTAGAGCTCCAACCCCTCTTAAACGCGCCTGTGTGACTCCCCTGGTGTTGCGGGTGCCCATGGGCGACGGTAATTGCTTACCATCAGGCAATCCGTCTGCTCGTTTGCCAGCTTTGTCATTAAAAAAAAAGCTTGATTACAAACAGCGTAACATGTTGCCATTTATAGAAAGTTAGCAAAACTCAGAAATATACTGATACTTTATTTAACGAATTTCTCAACTGAGAGATTTTAGATAAAAGTAAAGAAGGAAGGCTTCACATACCTAAGTTGAAATGAGTCACGGTCGGAGGCCCAACAGCGATAACCTGGAAATTTGATACGTGAATCATGTGTTTACATTGTTCTGCGGTTATATGGGGTGCGTGGAATGTCCATTGCCGAGGAAAGTGGCTCGTGTGTCATTACAGCTTCAAGAAGTTACGAGATTTGAAATTAAAAAGAGTTTCATATAGATTTTACTGTTAGAAAAATTAAACTTGATCGTGGACACTAATGAGGTTGAACCAGGAGCAATACTTTGAGCATCGATACTGTAGCGAGGCAATAGGGAATATAGTAGGATAATCAGAGACTTAACAGACTTTATTAGCATAGCACTTCACCCGGTTTAGCGGATAAAAAAGAGACTGTTTTTTTTTGCTCCTTCAAGTTAGATGTCTAATCTGGAGACATTGAGACACCTTTTAGAAACTCGTCACTATGATGCTGTAGTTATAACGCTCATGTCATTTATATTTGATCCTATATGCGTGTCTTAATGAAATAACTTGTCTCTAGACCTATACTCTATATTGCACGCAGTCACAACAATTTGGTTTTATGCATTGCTGACATCTACCCCTTTATAAGCTTTAACTGAATTTCTCATGATATTTTACGACTTTATTAGCAATCCACGTCAAATCAACATGATTTGTTAGTCTTTATTAGGTATGTCCATAACGCAAATGCATCTTGATATGCGATCAGATGGCAATTGACTTTGATTTCTAATTTCTCCGCGTGTGGTCCACTGATTTGCTATCAGAACTGTCAACGTACATCATTCGGCTCTTATACGTTTGACTACTGGTTTTATGATTGCTACGACTGTTACATTAAATGCGGTACATTACAAAACTATTTTTGTGTGTCATTTAAATACAAATGTTTTCTTTTATTTTTTTAGCAACTGAAGGTAAAATTTGTCGAGACAAATCTAATTCATTGAGCTTATGTCGGGTACTATTACAGATCTTCGCCATAAAAATGCTATGTGTGTAGGTATATTTCCTAATGGGCAATAGTCTGCATGGCTCGCCCATGTCGTTAAGACTCCATAAAATATATTGTTTGCCACCCTTGCACTAGCATATCTTTGGAGCATAGGCGTTAATCTTTTTAAAAGCTGCTACTAACGGGTGGTGGTGCTGCATTCTTACTTATTGAAGTGTAAAAAGGATAAATTATATGATCATAAACTTTTCAAAACCACAATCTAATTGCGCTTGTCCCGCTATGTTTTTATGTGTGTATGAACACGGGCGAGACCATATGTATTATCTTTTGAAGCGGTATTGTAGCATTAAAAGAAAAATGTTTTTGGAATAAATAGTTCCAATATAAAGGGAAAATTATTAATAAGACAGGTATTATGCCTATTTAACAAATTTTATAGATATCAATATTTTTGTCGGTCGTAATACATGTAATCACAACTTTAATTGTCATCATCAATTCGGATATCCGGAATGACACATTCGCTTTATAAATTAGCGTAGCCAAATCTGTGGTAATCGATTAAATAGTACAACACATCCGTTGCAGATTTTTTGAATGAGTCACCAACACTCCATCACACCACTCGAGGGTTTCAGTGACGCATATGCTTTTACTGTTACTGTTGTTTATTGGTCCATTTCAGAAAAGCTGGTTTAGCTTCCATCTGGTTTTGAGGCGCCATATTACCGTATAGTTGGGATATTATCATATTAAATTATAAGTCTGAAGATCTTAATACCTTTACTAATCTAGAATTATTACAAGCCTCGGTGAGAACGTAATAAGTTAAAACATTATGCTTTATTAAAATCTTAGTAAATAAGTCAAGAGCTCATAAGGGTAGATACGCGGCAGACCGGATAATTGATGAGACTAGACGCCTCGCCGGCGACGCCGACGTCTGACTTCGGTTACATACAATGTACAACAACAATACAATTATACAATGTATGTTTTATTTAGTCTACAAATCTTACGAGGAAGGCAATGACATTAGAGTTGCAATGACTTAAAGTTTAGGTAACTATTCAAATAGTTCATAGAAAAAGTTATTGCGATAAACAAGTTATTGGTTAGTTAAGCAGCAAAATGTTTTTATTATTTCTAACAATAATATGGGTAGTAAAATTTGTTACGCCAACGCAACTTATTGTGACACGTGGCTAACTGTCCAATACGTAATTAAAACGAAATAGAAAATTAAAAAAATACTACATAAAACGGGCCTGAGTCACGATCGTGTACCAATAAAATGTGTCCCGAATTTATTATCAAACAAAACCCTGTGAGGTCGACAGGTGGCTTCCCCTCCCTGGCAGGTGCAATGGCCGCCAAACCCGTCTGCTACATTGAATTCATTTGGTATATTCGTTTTGTGAGGTTATGTTATGCTGTGAAGGTGTAATACTATCCTAAACAAAAAAAAAATTGACAATCTTGGTTCCTGACAACAACTTTGGAATTATGAAAATGCTGCCTCAAACATGAGGCTTAAATCAGAATTGTATTTTTTTAAATATTCTAACAAGTAGTGTAATGCATACAGCCAGATTTAATATCGCAAACGGAAGTGACGTAGACGCAGCTTTATTTGCGGAAATATAACAACAAACGCCTAGTCGTTAGTAATGCTGCCTACGGAGTAAGAGGTCCCGGGTTCATCAGATACAACGCACACCTTGTGTTTTGGACGTTATTTATGTACTTAAGCACTGATACCTATATATCTTTTATATGTACTATGGTCGTCTAGTATCTTTAAAACAAGCCTATTGAGCTTGCTTTAGAACTATATGTCGATTTTTGGTAAATGTAAACTTTGTTCATACGTATATTACGTATAAAGAATAGGCTTAAAAAACGACTTTTCATTAGACTGACGTCATGCTCCTAGTTTCCATGTTATCAGGGTTATATCACCGTGTAATCTTTATGGCATACATGACGACATATGTTTAGGTTTAGGGCGGATGATCGCCGTAAAACCTTGAAGGCCGCTGGTTTGGCGTTGCCTGTTATTAGTATTCTAGTTTCACTTTAACGGATTCATAAATGGATCATATTTTGTTTGTACACACGCATTTAATAATAAACTACCATTTAATATGTTTATAGGATATCTTTTTGCTGTTAGCACAAATAAAGTTGGAGAAAAAATACATTCGCGATTAAATCAATGATTGTCTTGTGGCGTGGAATATAATGACAACAGGCACAATAAAATCTGGATTCTCTTGATACAAACTTAAAATACAACTTGCAACACACATTGTACTTCGAAAACCTTACCCTTCCTCCGTCATGGTTTATTTTTCCTGTCTCAATTCTAAAAGACATGCCTACAATCCTTCGAAAAGCTACGATCGTAAATGAACTGCCCAAAAACAATGGAATCAATTAACGTAAACTTTCTAATGAACTCTTTTAAACGAAAGTCACATTCAACAGACCTATGTACCCTTCGGGGAGTTCGGGGAGCTGTAATTCCAATGATTATTCCAGTTCAAAATATGTGATCGTGTAGGAGATCCAGTATAAGAATAAGTAATAATTAACAACTATGCTACACGTCTTTGAGTCATGGTAACACTGGATGACCGAAGCTGTCGACTCGCCTGCCTTTGAACATCTCATGAAGAATCAGAATATAAGGCCGTGAATCCGATTAAATCGGCTTGTCTGGGTGCGGTTTAAGCTGATTAAGTATTTAGTTGAGAATGTACAGATGAACTCTATATATTAAGTCTATAATCTCAAGAGCTATTAAGACTTGATATAGTCAAGAAATTCTTCTGGTTATTTGAACACCTTTAATACCTCGGCGATAATATTCAGCAGTATTGTGCCGATATTCTGTTGTAGTTTTTGATATTTATACTCCGAAATATTGAACTCTATACTGATCCAGCAAAACTACAACTACAGCGGAAGCTACATCGTCTTGAAATAAATTCTTGTATGCAGCTTAAAGCAACAAATAAAAACAGGCCCGGTACCGCGAACATCGAAGTTCGTATATTTCGGGCATCTTTCCCTTTTACTCCAATTAAGGCGTCATAAGAGTGACAGAGACAATCGTCCGAAATTTACGAATATCGTGTTTCGCGGTAGCCCCACTGTTCGATCTGCTCCGGTATCGCAGCGGATGCGCAGCGATACGCGAAACGAGCCTATATCCTGCGAGCGGGTTCAATGCTCGCAACGCTTTGATAATGAACGAATTATCGCAATGCTAATTGTTTTGAAACAGCAACTGCTCACCTGTTACATTGTAACTGTTACTAACGTAAAGAATAGCTATTACCGAAGGTACTTATTCCTAGAGGTAATTTATGAGATTCTTCACAAGAGGAGATTACCTATTTAGGCATCTTCAAAAGTTGCTTTAATATTAACGCCCAAAAAGATTTCTTTCTTTTATCTATACCACAATCTACACGGTATTTTAAGCTTCCACATTTCCATAATTTTCATCTATGTTCCTTACTGGTAATACTTAAACATCTTGTTGACGGATTACGTTTTCCTTTTTGGGGTACGTGGGCGACTGTTTGTTGTCATGAACTACTATGGACTTCTTAAGTCCACTATTACCAAAATCGGATTTCCTAAGGTCACTGCCCCTTTCCTATTTGCTGTTAACCCTTTTCGTAATCTTCATTCAATGGATCTATTTCCATTCTTGCGTATCATTTACCAATCTTATTTTGAGTCACCATTGACTGGTTTTCATTTTGTTGTTAGCCGCAAGTGGATTACGTTACAGGAATTTTATTCGTTACATTTTCGTTTTAATAATGACATTTTTTAGTTCCGGTTTACTTTTTTGATTCTAAAATGAGTATACGGTACAAAAAGTAGGACGGCGTTTTTGCGAGCCCGTACAAGTGTACCTTTATTGTTTGTACTGACCAAAATTACAAACATGTCAGCTCTTACGCTAACGATTCTCAGATAGTCGTGTGAGTCATGACTTAATTTTTAACCTAAAATTGAACTTTATTGCATTGAAATAAGCACATACGATAAGTCTCAGTTAAGTCATGCTAAGGTTATGTGGGTGTATATCTCTCGGTGCTTACGTACCTTCCTTTGCTCGAAATAAATAAATTATACATACGAGATGTTGTTTTGAATGTAAATGTAGCTATGTTGACCCTTATAGAAATATATCTACCACACCGAAACTTTTATTCATAATCTTAGCAAAAGCAATTGCATATTTCATGTAAGTACTCGTAAGTTACATCAAGTTCTACTCATAAGGCTTGTTTTAATGTAAACTTTATCTTTAACACTTGATATAAACCACGTTTACTTTTCTTTAATTGCTTAATGTTCCCATTTACCTCACAAAGTTATATGGTAGTGTGTTATATTATATATCAGTGAATCATCGCTCTGTTATTTCTTAAATGTTTCAGTTTCTATAAGCATTTAATTTCATTTCTTATGTTACGAGAGTTATTTCTTAGGTATGTCCTTATAGCCTTCATCCCTAATTTCCTGAAGGTTGTATTGTAGATAGGCGATTGGTCTTCAGTTTTTTTGGTTATTTCTACATAGTTGTACCATATTCAACAGGACCTAGATACCTTTTCGTTACTGTAACTTAGTATACTTCTCGCACGTAAAATTTCAATCGCTTATTAACCCATAGTCAATAGACATGGTGCAGTAATTAAACGCGGCCTCGCGCGGCCTTGCCTCCAGTTTGAATAGATGCGCGTTACTATGCCGGTGTGACTCAGCGTCGAGAATATGTATGGCCGTTACCTATATGGAATTATCTTTGATCCTACAAGTTTGTATTCAGCCGATATCACTATTCTAGTTGATATGCATAGGTTAGTTATTAGAATTGTAGATAGGCCTACGACTTATTCGTTGTGCCTTTGATGTGACAACCAGTCCAATCAGTCGTAATAACACTGAATTTATTAGAATAGAAATGGATACAATATTGATATTAAACGCGATTACAACCAACCAAAAATTCTAAGGCTTTGTAATATGCTGCTGTAAACCGAAAACAATTGTTAATGCTATATACTCGTTAGCAAAGAAAAGGTTGAGACCTGGGGAAAATAAACAGGTACAATTTATTTCCCATAGTAGCTTTAGAATATGAAGTCAGTTATAATTATAACTAGTAATTCAGCTTTGAAGAGCAATAATTTGCTGAAGTAGTATTAAAGTTTAAAAAACAGCATTGAAAGGACGTTTGCAATAATAAATAATAGAATCATTTATTTTATCAGCCATTAGTCGTATGATTTCCTTTTTGCACTCCTTATCCCTGTTCCCTATATCCTCAATTACCTTACATTGAGTATTATTTATTAGTTCACTAACCTTGCTCTTGTTACTTTGGAACGGAGGAGTTTTGAATTATTATTTGGTGACTACATTTGTATTTTTTTTTTGTTCTTATCCATGCCTTGTAAGTTCTAATATTATTCGAGACATCTTTTAATGCTTATTCACATTAGACAAACTAATCATTTCAAAGCTTTGCATAAATTCTTTTGGTTTTTGTGTGGTTCGTTTAGTCGTCAAATTGCAAATGCTTTCAAATGACTAATTGAATTTGTCATTCTGATTACGATTACTTATTTTATTATTATCTTCTTTCCGGTTTCATATTACCATTTTATTATTTTGTAGTCACATAGCTTAACCAAAATCGTATATGTATTTTTATTCTTAGCAAGCATTTTTAGCATAATCATAAAATTTGCTTCAATTTGGTTGCCCACTTGTGGTTTGGTTGCCTTCTTGCTTTTCTATATGTTGTCTATGATTGCAGAAATACACTTATTAGTTCTACTAAAATAGCTAATAAAGCGTTACGATTTAAAAACCAAAGACAGATTTGGTCGCTTAATTAACATCATAAAATTTTCACAACTCTTGCCCATAATTTAACGAAATCGCTGATAATAAAAAAACGCTCGTAAAGTATAGCGGCCATTTTGCCAAACGCTTGGATGGTGAACTCGTGAGTCATCCTACATTACCTTTTCTTTGTGCGCGCGCGCGTCACCACATGACAGTCCGTGTGTACTGATGATGGCTAGGTCATTCGGTTTTTTGCTTTAAATTTGACCATAGGAGAATAGGTAGTGATTAGAACACAAATTGTTCACGGTATTGTTACTGCTTTTAGGGTAATAGTAGTAGGTAGTAGTAGTAGGGTGCGCGTTTGACTAATAAAAGATTTCTTAAGCCTAACTAGATTCGTCAGATATGTTCAAAACTGTGACGCCCGTCTAATAGTTGAGGGGACAATGACTTGGGAACAAAAAGTAAATAATGTTTTTCTGAAATTACAATTGTTGTATGGTTGTTTTTCTTTGTCATCAAATAATCTCTCAGGATGAAGGTGGTCACGAATCTACCGTTAAGATAATATTACAGCAACGAAGCCAAATCACAACTAAACGCTGCTATTTACAGCATAGCTGTATAGCATTCAATCCAACGTTTATTAGGAGAGCCCTAGTAAGGAGATGCCGAATAAGGAGCCCGACTCGTGGAAACCGTGCCGTTGCAGTTTTTGTGCCGCTCTGCTGTTGCGACAGAGATACATTGCTGTGACATATGGTTGGTCGGGGAAGTTTAGTGGTCATGAGCTGCTCAATAGAATTGAAAATAATAAAAAAAATACAGGGAGAACCTAAGAATATCAGCCGTATATTTGTAAAAGTTGACACGCCTACTGAAGTTGGGTAACCTGAATTGATTCCCTACATTTACCTATTGAACTAGCAGACTAATCTTTTCATATGTGTTAGAATCACGTAGTAATGTTTACAAACGGTCAGTTTACTCCGTCTTTCGACGAGGCTACTTTTGTCGTATCGCAATCATCTAAAATGGATCACTTTTCTGATAATTATTTAAACGCAACTTAGTTAGAGGCATTATCAGTAACAGGCCACAATTTAAATTTATCTACCTCCTTAATTAGGTATACTATTAACTTAATTGTCTGTCTAATTTATTCGAATATTCATCTAGCGCTGCCTTTTGTGTAAATTTGATACGCTCTATTGCCTACACTTTATCTGTAGGCGTAGCCTTCGGCAATTTAAACGGTTTACATAGAAATGCGGCTCATTTATTTGCTGTCCTCAGTTCGATTGTATGTATTTCCATCATTGAGGTTTCCGGTTTTGAAAATATCTTAAGCATTTGATTGATGTCAATGTTTAATCCTTTCCTTTTTTCAATTAAATACCATAAATGTATATACTGTTGTTGTATCAGCGTCACTTTGCGTGTTTGTACTCCCAAAAAATATCTAAAAAATATATAATCATTATTCTTTCAAATTTTCCTGTCTGACTGATATCGTTTTGATTAACGTTACATCTTTGGTAGTACGCCAGAGTTAAAAATTGCATTACAATAGAGTATAACTCTTTATTGTACAGTCAGCGTCATATGGTTGGTAGCAGCCTAATTAGCCAAATAAATCGTTACACATCCTTACTCTTACACAAATAAAGATCCCTGATTGTATCTACACCTCAACTAACAATACAGAGAGACAGGATCAGACTATTTTCCCAAAGTTTGCAAAAAATTGGTTGTTCAGCGTGTCAAAGTTTAACATTTTATTAAAGGATTGGGTTCTTTTGCAAATTGCTTAACAATAATCGTGTTTACTCTTACACGTCCTCTAGACGTCGGGTCAGATCGCAAATTGATTCGCAGCAATTGCCCCCGATAATGTTATCAAACAGGCGCGCTTTGTAGTCGCCGAACGAGATAACGGATATCTTACGTTACTTTAATAATTATACAGGACGCATGTTGTGGTCGCGTTTATCGCCTGATGTGGACAGGATAAAACTGCCTCAACTTTCTGTGTGAATTCAAAAGATGGAATTTCTGAAATATACGTAAATTCTTTAAAAAACTCTTGTTTTTAGAAATAAACATTTGAACAAGGTACATTTATTCTTCTTTATTGCAAGCCTGTAGATCCATTGTCATGTGCATTCTAGATACCATAACGTATTACTAAATGGTACAAGACCAAGACTGGTTTTTTGGTGCGCCTAAACCGTCCTTCAAGAACTACTGCAACAAATTGATTTGCCCCGATAATAGTTTTACGATCACAGCAATTAGTTCAAAGCAATAATTCTATATCTAATTGGTTGTTTGCGCATATTCTACTGTCGGCGATGCTCCTTGTTTGACCTGTGTACGCATTACTTATTTAAACTACGCTGTAGGCCCGACTGCTTTACAAAATTTATTGAACTTTTAATTTGGGATCAGAGCTATTAAATACCTAGACCGTTTTAAACTACGTTCGTGTCTTAAACGAAAACTTTAGTGACAATCCACGTCGACAACAATGAGAGATTCGCTAAGGAAAAACCCAACAGCGATTCTGGCAGACATATCGATTCTAAGAAGTAAGCGATACACATCGGGGTCCGAATTCGTTGAGGTTAAAGGTATAAATTTGCTAAGGATCTTCGGCAACTTATTCCTTTTTAATAAAAACTGGTGACATTTGCATAAGTACGATGCCATAAAGAAATGAAAAGGCGAGGCAAGTTGTTACTGTGTTTACAAGCTGCCTATCCCAACATATAATAGGAAGTGTTAATTCCCATGACTCATATTGGTCATTGTTTTGATTTGTACTAGTTGTTAAAGAAATAAAGATTTTTCATTTTCATTCATTTTCATTTCATATTCTCTAACGACATATTGATGTCTCATCAACTCTGCAATCACCAATAGAAAGCATTCCAATGTTACCTAACACTTTACAGAATCTCACGGATCTGTGTGAAGTGAATCACTTCTTGCAGAAGCGGATGGGGAAGTCACTTTCGTCTTCGTACGTGGTATTGATACAATGCAGTTTTTTCTTTCGAGTATAAGTGTTGAGATTACAAGCAAACTGCTCTTAGCGTGTATGAAGAACATAATCCATGTTTAGTATTAGTTCCGATATTATATAAAACTTTTTCGGATTTCATGTTTAGGATTCTGATGGATGGATTAAGGTCATTATCAAGCTTAACTAAGCAATCCTGTTTCACTCAACTAATAACATAATTGTACTCGCCGAATCGAATGTTTAAATTAAGACTTTGTAACTAGACCGAACTTAGAACCGCAAACTTCTCCGAATGAGAAGTGTTTCCCATACAAAACTGTTACCTTGTCCCATGCTGAACGCTCCTAGAAAAATGATTGATTTCAATAAAACAAAAAACAATAACATGTATGTATAGAAAAGTATGACACAAGATGATCCTTGTAAGTATCATGTTGCAGTCTGCATGTTGCCGCGCTCAATCTATTGTCATTGAAGGTGATGACTGATGAAATACCAATAAACTCAATACGCTCTTAATATTACTGAGACCCCACGCAATACATTTTATTAAACTGCTTTTGAAACTGGCCAGCTTTGATAAAATTAAACCTATTTCATGTGACATAAAGTTTATTTTAAAACTATCTCTTTACTTTTGAATGGTTAACATTTCGAAAAGAACTCTATCAGTGCGTAATAAAGGTTATTTTGAATTTAGCTTGAGGTGGCGTCTAGATGTTGGTACTTAACTATAACGTTTAATATTTTTTAATGAATTTCTAATTGAATGGAATGCTGGTGACAATTTCTATTTCATAGTAAACATGTTTCACAATAAACATGTTTATATCGCTTGTTAAATAGTAATTGTCGGTTCTAAAATCTAGCTGTTTAAAATTATAACATGTTAATCAGATCAAACCTTTTGCATACTAGCAAATCGAATTAGGGAGTCAAATTAGAATCAATAACTTTCCTTTGTTACTGAAGTTGTAAATATATGTTTGGCTTGGTTAGTTCATACCAAAAGATTTAGCTTTATTTTGGCTCCTTTAAGCAATTTAGTATTGTTTACATCTAGATTCTTGTTTTTTCTGTTATTAGAATCAATTCATTGGACTTGAGTAGCAGCACATACATAAGGAAATGTCTTCCGTTGTCAATTAAAGTGTATGTCATTGTCGGTTGTCTATAAAGTCTATAAAGAAATAAACAATACAAATATTTCAATGTAGCTTGAAAACGTAAAAGTTACATTGGAATATGTAGAACAAATCAAACTGCTTCACCACCCATCAAATCCGGATCTAGAAGCCAGTAATGCTTTGATCATTCGATCATTTGGCTCGTTGATTTGATTTATTGTTGCTCATTGGGCTGGACCAAGGCTATGTTGCTGTCACCCTACTTATTACGCCTAACGATTTGTATTCTTAGCTTTTAAGGGACATTTCGTCTGTATGAAATAGCAAATAACCCAATAATGCTCTTTTACATGCCAGATAGCATGAGTATAGAAAATGTGACATGCGGCGCTATCGCGGACGATTGTCTCTGTCACTCTCGTGACGTCTTAATTGGAGTAAAACAGAAACATGCTCGAAATATACGAACTTCGATGTTCACGGTAACGGGCCTGTGATAGAAATTAGTATTAAGATCAATCGAAAATAGAAAATGAATTGATTGAGTTATCCCCTATCCCCATATGATACATTTTTAACCGATTTCAAAAAAGGAGGTGTTCAATTCGATTGGTCTAATTGTTAAAGTTTTTTTATTTTTGAGATCTATGAAACTAATATATAGCAAGTAGTCATATTTATACTTCATTAGCAACTCTTGAGTTGATTACTCCGTGAAGTACAAATTAACAGCAAATGTCTTAATTGTAACTTAATAGTTATAACCAGTTGAGACCTTGCCATAAAAACGTATACAAATTTGTTTTGATAGAAATATTGGTAATAGTAACAGGCTGGTCTGCTAAGATACAAATTTAATATTTAAACTGCGACGATTTAAGTCTTATTTAGCAGTGATTCTACCTAAAAGCTGCTGGTATTGGTGATCATAGAATTAAATATTTGGTTTTGGATCTTACACAAAAACTTAATTATATAATCATCAATATCATCATAGGCCACCCCCAAACATAACTTCTGTCACCTTGAGGGGAAGCCACAGTCGCCATGCTTGGCACCAATAGAAATATTGACAAAATTGTAACTAGAAAACTTTTTCCTCAGACATACTCCGGCCTCTTCTGCGTGGTGGTGAACCCGTACAAGAAGCTGCCCATCTACACGGAGAAGATCATGGAGAGGTACAAAGGCATAAAGAGGCACGAGGTACCACCACACGTATTCGCCATCACAGACACAGCATACCGCTCTATGTTACAAGGTCAGTATGTGATAAACAAGCTTTTGTTTACACATGAAATCAGTGTAATGCGTAGGTATAACTAATGTGTAATATGTGTAGCTTAATTTCAAACTCGGGTAAATCCATTCTGCTTTAAGGTGGATTATCTAAAAAAATGTATAATAATCTGAAAGCTAATGAAACTTAGAGCAGAATGGATTTCCCTGAGTTTGAAGTTAAGCCACACATATATTCATTAGTTGTGCTACTATTTCAACATTCGAGTTTCGTTGAACTTCAGTCATTTTACAAGCATGATTCGATAAAGAAATATAAAAAAAACTACGCTTCGAGCGTTCAGTCAAATCTTAATATATTAAATAAATAATACAGGACATCCTTACAAACTGAGTCCCACGGTAAGCTCAAGAAGGCTTGTGTTGTGGGTATTCGGCCTACGACATATGTATAATATACAAATACTTAAAAAAATAGAAAACACCCATGACTCCGGAACAAATATCTATAATCATCAGCCCAAATAAAATATTACTGAGATTTGAACCGAGGACCGTTGACGTCATAGGCAGCAACAGCAACCTACCGTCATAGTCCGTCAAACGTTACAAAATGTTACCACATTGACCAATTGCAATACACTAATTGTGTCCAGAGATAAGACATCATAAGACAAAGTCATACTATATTTCGCGTCATATTCTTGGAGGGAATTTTATTCACTATTCAATGTTATATAAATTGTATGGGAAACCTACATTTACGATATCGACCGTTGCATACAGAATTCTCTTTTTGACCCGGTTGTCAGTCTTACTTAATTATACATGAGATAGTAAGAGTAAAGACTTACCAAGTAAGTTTACTCTTGAAAATATCACGGAATATCCTATATGAGGACCGTTTGTCTTAGAGGGGTCTATGTACATAGCTGAACGAATATGATCAGGCATTTGTTCTCATATGTATGTATGACTTTTTAAAACTAAATACGACATTATACAATAGAAATCTTAGATCCGAATGGGATTTTACAGAATGGAAGCCAATTATTTGGTTTTGCAAGACGTATAACTACATTCTACTGTACTGTGACCCACCTAGTGCACGTTCAAATACTGCTCAGACACCATTTAGCGCATTCCTCTCAAATCACGAACCACCGCAAGATAGGCCCGCCGTATCGTGCCCATTAGTGAACAATTAGACAAATGGTCCGTCCGCCTTATCTGCCACTTCGTGGTGTTGAACTTGTTTAGTTTTTTTTTTAAGATTTATGGTTTTGTTATGTTATTAGAGTGCTTGCAACCTCTACCGAAACTGACTAGTTGCATCACTAGCGTTATATTTACAAATCCAGTAAAATACATTTGACTCAAATATTGCCATACTATCAACTGAAAATACTTAGTGGTACACCACACATTTCAAATCGACTTCAATCTCAAGTATCTCAACACAAAATTATTCCTATTGTATTGAATAAGCAGTAGACATTATCGTACATAACATAACAAAAACGTTCCGAGCAATATTTTCTTTTTTGACACTCTTACAGAAACTGATATATAAAATGTCTATCTACTATCTCTCGGTTCAACGTCTTTGTTATACCTTTCACATTCTTCCAGCGAATTTAACCCTTTGAACCTACGACATTCGATCGCTCGCGTCACTGGCTAAGTACTACAGCTGTATTGCCATAGCACCATAAAATTGACTAGTATAACTGAAACCTCCGATTTGTTACATACAAGATAATGTAGCTGTACGTTCACACTGGTTTGCTTGAGTCGAACGCTAGTTACGTACTTAAGTGATGGAATAAAAGCCTAGGTCCGACAGGAAACGCCCACGGTGTTTGCGTTTCGTAATTATAGTAAACAAAGGTGAGGATGCGCAGCGGTTCCGTGCCAACCCATTGTTTAAGATCGATTCATAAGGTTGCTGTACAGTTGACGAAGACACACTACGAGCGAACGAGCAATTAAACAGTAACGTCACAACCCAGACGAATCGAACCGTGACACCTTTTTTTTTTTTTTGTTGACCCAGTGAAATGCGTTACGCATACCACTACGTAACAAGAGACCCCCGGGGTGGAGTCTGTTATTACGTATTGGTTATGTGGGACTCTCCGGTGCATCGCACCGGCCTACCCACTAAAACACTGGGATGCTGCCGTCACCGTGCCTGAGTGGTAGTGTCGCGGGATGCACGAGGATTCTACCACAACACTACCGGCACCAGCGCCCTAGGGCGCACCCTCACCGCAATAAGGCACGCTGTAGCATAACCAGCGTGCCTTCCCGCACCGGCTTCCCTGTTCCCCGAGGAAGCCAGGGTCCTCGAAAGGACCCACCCTCCCCTCACCACTCCGACCTAGTTATAAGCAGCACCCTGCCAACCAGGATCGGAGCGGCCCACCACGCAACGGCGCAGGACCCTAGTTCCCCTGCCCGCAGTGCCCCCCAAAGAGACCGCAGGAGGACCGAGGTCCATCCTGCAGCCACCGTCACCTGCCGCGCCCAGGGAGAACCAGCTCAACCCGGCGCGGAACCCCCCATCCCCCCCACACAGGATATTTGCAGCACCGGTAAGCGATCTCTTGTGAGCCAACAAGAAGATCGCTTACCGTTGCCCCCAGGGTGCACCGTCCAGAACTCTTCCCTTACCTTCGGATCAACCGGATCAAAAGGTATGAGAAGAGCCCTGGCACTCGGGGAGGTTTCCTGTCTAGCACCCCATCGAACCGTGACACCTAACTTAAATGTCCTATTTTTTTAATTGGCACAGCGTGTCAATGGTAACTTTGTCTAGTTTAGCCTTTAAATTCTCGGAAGAGTCAATAACAAAAACTTCTGCAGCAATGTACACTACGAGTAACTTAAGATATGGCTTAACTTAAGTTCCTTTTAGTTTGGATCAAGGTGAGTCCTTAACCCTGTACTTATGGGTTTCAACTAGAGTTGCCTATCAGAGTCATAACTCTACTAACGGTAAAGAGTTAAACTGCGTCGAAGCCCGCTGGGAGATGGGCAGCAGCATCTCGCAGCAACTGTGTATTTTAATGCGAGCACCAACCCGCAGGCCAAGCGTGGCGAGTGTGCCAATACTTTGTGAAAGGTCTTTGTCCAGTACGGGACGTCTTATGGCTGATGATGAAGAAGTTACTCTTATTAAATTATGGCATGATATGAATGTCAACAAGACCGGATTCCTCCGTTTCAGTCACTATATCTACGTTCTACAAGTATCGTTTACAATGATGTTTCATAATGATAGTAAACAAAGAAGATAAACGGCAGTTCCGTATACGCGCACATTGTTTAGGTTTGTTGTGAGTTCGATGCGTTGACTCACAGCTTGCCTACTTGTTAGACGAAGACTAATGTTTGGTGTAGACAATGGAAGGTATGAACCCTGTGGTTAGGATTCTTAAGTATTTTTTTAATTCACTCCCATATGTGTCAATTTAATAGGTATCCGTCAAACTGGGTAGGCCGTTCCAAAAAAAAATGACATACAAATATATAATACAAGCTGAGCTCGGCATTGCAGTAACTACTTAACTAGTTTAACTACTCTAGATAGGTAGTCTAGAAATATCGTAGATAATTTGATGACATACGGTCGAAGGGAATAACCCGTCTACCGGTCTGATAAACAGATACCTAAACGGATAATTATCAAAACCGAAATTTTGTTCGCGGCATTCAAAGTTTTGTGCGTGGGCAATGTGGGCATATTCAAAGTTACGGGACCAGTAAAAATCTTTAAAATGGTCTCTAATCCGTATGAAAACTATTCCCTGTTCTATGTTAATAGGTGACAAAATATATATAGCTTATATACTAGCTTTTAACTATTCACATACATATCACAGGAGAGACAAAAACAAAGGAATACAATGTTCTCGACTTTTAGGATAAACCGGAACAAAAAAAAACATTCCTATACTACAATCTAATAATGTCATAATTAAACAACAATGTGACATTAATTATGTGTCGTTGTAAGATGACCCGATGACACATAGATATGCATCTTCTACACATTTGTAGTTAACTTTGTTGGAGATCTTTCTCACGTCAATCATCTTCATATATCGTTATCGCGGGAGCGAATTCGATTTGACAGTACTGAAAGATTATAAAAAACAGTCAAAAACAGAAATGACATTCGTGTAGAGAACGTTTATACCTACGACTTTAAAAATGTATAATTATTTTATTGAATATCAATTTTAAAAACGCACCCATTACAACAGTGGCAGTCGAAAGATCATTTAGCCAGTTAAAATGGATATTTACTGCACGACGCCGTAGATTATTAGTAGATAATTTTTAGAAACATAGAGAAATTTTTTGTCATATATTACGAAAATCACTTAAGATCAACAAAAATTAAATAAAGTCGTATTAAATTAAATCATTTATATTTATTTAAGTTGATGAGTTGATGATGATGATTGATGTCAATTTCAGGTATTTTTTTACTAACAGAGTGTAAAGCAAGATTTATTAACATTATGCAGCAAAAACTTCGTGCTAGTTATGATGAACTTCTTGGAGGCTTATAATGTGTAGGCAGAAAAGTCTGTTTTTCCTAAATGGACAGTCTGTTTTACTACTTCTACAACAAATTTATATTTGCTCCCGCGATAACGATGTATGATTCATCTTGTAGCTGATTTGATATTATCTGTAGTGTATAAAACATGGCGGGCACTGTTGGGCTTGCTTTTGTTAATGAAATAAGTAGTAGAAAAAGAGATGAGAAAGCCGAAAGGTGCGGGCGTGGGCAGACCACGCACAAGGTGAACCGAGGAGTTGGTAGAGATCGCGGGAATTCATTGGATGGGGGTAGCCCAATACCGGCCATTGTTGGTCGCTTTGGAGGAGCCCTATGTCCAGTACTGGACGTCCTTCGCTGATATGATAATGATGATGGTGATGAACTATACCTACCTACTAACGTAGACAAACGATGAGCGTAATTGAAAATAAAAAAATCTATATGTAAACACTTACACTGCTCTCCTTGACACGGATTGAACATTAACTTCGTGTACTAACTAAGGATGCAATAAAATTGTGCAAGTCGATATTTTTTGTGTACGTCTAATATTTAAATCGGCGAAACTACTATATACATTACAGGAAACATCATATAACAATTTCATACCATTTTCGCTGATTTCGACGAAACAAAACAGGGATCCCGGTACTCTTCCATAGAGACTAGTATTTCACGACTTTAAGGGATCAGGCTATAATGATCCGTTTCACAATATTTTTTTTGAGGTTTATATGCTTTTTTTATTCTTGTTTACAAAATGTGTTTTTAAATAATTTGTTATTGAAATACTGAATAAATGGTGATGCTTTTATATTTCGGCCATTAAGGTAATGGCACTAATGTCGGACACTTTAAGCTGACAGGCACCAATGATGGACACTTAGTTCTTATTTCAAAATCATAAAGTTATAAATTGAATATGTCCCAACAAATGCACAACACTTAACTCCTTTGAAATAAGCACTAATGTTTATGGTTGGTTCCTTGTCCATTACTGGTGCCGTCACCTTAATACTTTTAGTTACATACGCATATTTTCCTGTATTCCAGATCGAGAAGACCAGTCTATCCTCTGCACGGGAGAATCAGGCGCCGGTAAAACAGAGAACACGAAAAAAGTTATACAGTACCTCGCGTACGTCGCCGCCTCAAAACCAAAGGGATCCGGAGCGGTGAGAGTGTTTTTAAAGTATATTTGTTTGATAGAAACGATATTCCAAAATCTTAGTATTTGCCGATATTTGAGAGAGAGACAGATACTAAAAATTGTGTATTCAAATCTATGACATGAAACAAGTATAGTGGTAATCCGTTTATGTAAATATTAAAAAAAAAAAATGGAAATACGCACAGAGTTATATATGTACAGTCGCCATCAGATATATCGGAGCTGTGGAGGTGGTCACAAATATCTGAACAACGCCTCTATTGTCAAGGCGATAAAATGCATGTTCCGATATTTGTGACCAGCTCAGATATATCTGATGGCGACTGTATGTACGTTTTACGACCTCCTATGTATCGCGCATAAGGATATTTATATTTCGTAATTAGAATGTGATTCCATATTTTAATATATATCCTTAGTCTCATACTCATAACATATATCCAAGTTTTTCGTTACAGCCTGTATTTTGTCTATTGACTTTGTGCATACAAATCCTAAGTAATTATTGATATACAAGTTAAATGGAAATATGCGTCATCTCCAAACAAATGTTTATTCGTATTAGTAAGCATTCTATACCCGACTTAGAACTAGAGAATATATAAAATCCTACATGCCAGACTCAAAAACAAACAAGTTGTAAATGGTCACACCTTTTTTTTTTTCTCGCCGCTCTTGTCTCCTCCTCTGAGGAGAGGAGATTGGCCCTACCCACTAAACCCCACTCCGGCGTTTCATCCTCTTAGCCGTTTGTGAGGGCGCCATAGGATCGCGAACATTCTACACTGGCGCCCTCTTTATAAATGGTCATACCTAGGGTAAATCGCCAGTAACTGGCCACCGTCCAATAACTGACCACGTCATATCGAAAATGAATTGTGTGTACCTATAAATAAAACCTGTTTTAGTATTAAGTAGGCAGTAATTGAAACCTCACTATAAAATGTGTTCTATGTATATGTAAACAGAATTCATTTTTAGTACATTGGTGGCCGGTTACTGGCGAATTACCTCAGATATTTTTTTGTTTTAAAATGTAATGACGAAAGTTCTTTTAAAGTGTTATATAGCGAGGACCTCAATGAGTTTAAATATTTATGACCATAAATACTAAATTACAGGTTTTCGAACATCTGTTTCATGAATAGTCAGTTAAAATTCAAGTTAACACTTACTGGCCATTTACATACAGTACATTTTTTTTAACACCAACTAGTGTAATCAAGAAAGTTTTACACTTGCTTCGAAATTTTTTGGCATCTCGTTTTGACTTACATGAACTTGTACTAATTGGACTATTCGCACTCGATTTCACACCTCAAGATAAAACCCCGTATAAGGTTTAATAAGACAAGGATCGATTGAGTGTTCAGACTCATAAATACCTACATTGGGCTGTATATAAGACACGTTCAAAAGACTTATAACATACATTTGTCACAGCAATTTCTACCTTGTCGCTAAGTCGATAGGGTATAATGTCAAGTTAACGCAAAATGGAGTTATAGCTTTTACATCGTGTTCAGATGTGCGATAGCCCCATATCGTTCGCAAACTTATGTAAGGCTGGTCTTGCCATGTTTGTTTAAATGCGTGTTTTGTATAGTCAGGCGCGATTAATCCGACATTGCGTTACATATGTAGTTTACTTGTTTAAATTAACTGATAAAAAAATAAGTCTAGCAAGCAAATTCGCACAAAGTTTCGTTAAATTTATATACTTAGTATCATATTGCCCATAACTGGAAATTTTACGACATTTAAATGATCGTAATTTTAGTCAGATTGAGGACTTTAACCGTTTACAGAATTATATCATGCGATAACAAGCTTTGGTTCAAGAACATAAACATATTTAAGATATGTTATTTATAATAAATAAAATGTATACTTCATAGTATGTTGAAACATAATGACGTATAATTTTTATTAAATACACCTTTATAGTAATAACTGGTGAGGTACTTATTTGGCAACTTTTTTTTTGCTAGGTCACCTACAGAGTTGCTAATATTTGATCAGACTGCGTTGTCGCTAATATGAGTAATGACGTTTCGTGTGTTATACAATTCTTGGGATGATTTGTATAGCAGACATAGAAAAATATCTTTAGCACTCTAGTGCCTGACATCATGCACGAGTCAATATATAATTCTAGTTATTTCCTACGGGGGGTCACCGATCCCGAAGGATCTTAACCTCTATATAATAAAACGCGTCTGTAATATTATTAGTTTATTACTGACAAAAGACTACAGAAGTGCAAAATATATATTGTTAACCCTTTATAAGGCACCATTGACTGAGAGATGGTATCGCAGAATTCGTTGCAGCTATCGGAAGCCTACATTTCAAAGCCTATTTTAAGAGCAAGTTAAATTTCTAACAAGTACAAACGACATTGTGCCATATTATTAAGACAGTATGGCTGAATTTCCAAGTGAGCATATATCGCCTCTGCCTTATAAAGGGTTAAGAAAATAATAGTACTCTTGGTTTTCAATTACATTATGACCGGTCGTTTATAGTTTTATTTTAATATTGACTTCATAACTTGCATTCGTCTTACCCATATTTATACCGAAACCTTATATATTAAATGGAATGAGGCCGAAATATTCTAACATTAATGAAGCCAATTCTAATAAATTACAATTTAGACATATATTTATCAGTCATACAATATATTTATTTATACGTCGTAAGACATTCTCTTCCAAATTATGGATTAATGTGACTATAACAACGACAGGGTTATGACATAATAAAATAACTGATATTAAATGTATATATTTTTAAACAGGTTTTTATAATTTAATCGTTTATGTATACAGTTTTATTTTACTCTAGCGCTCACAAGTGTACTGGTTCGACTACCGTGTGAGGGTAAGGGGTCTCAGAGAAATCGCTAGTGCCAATGCAAAGCTATTTTGTAATGTAATCTATTTTTTAGAACCTATATTTGGTAGGCTATATAAAATTCTATATTTTAGGAACATTTTCTACCATATCCTTATAACAGTTTTTGTGGAAGTTCTTATTCCGATTTCTAGGCTCCCAAAAGTTTTCGCTATTTCCCTGCTACAATAGATTATTATCACATCCTGTTATAAAAAGTGTATATTATAGCACACCTGCATGCCGGAGGTGGCTTCTACACTCACTGTATAGCACCATTTATTTTTAAATACAGATTACAGAAAATTCTTGCATGCAAACTTACAAGACCTTAAATGGTCTTCCAAGACAATCTCTTGTTAAAACTAAATCCACAAAGCGCAAGAATGTTCTTTTTCCCAACTTCTTCGCGGTTGTTACTAGGTGTTAAACTGACCGCTTCTATCATCATTAATCATTAATTTATGTATAGTCAACCAATTTGATTTCTAGCCCACTTCGAACCTTGACACAGTGACGTTGATAAGAGATCTTTTGGATCTTTCATATAGATTTTCACTGTGACAAGGAACGAAGTGGCCTATAAATCAAACTGGTTGACTGTACTTAATTTACCTAGCAACAACCGTCAACAACATAGTTTAAGTCTACCTGTGTTTCTGAACATGCACTGATGTATATTTTTCTTTCCCTCTCCCCGATGCCTGGAACAACTGCAGGGACCCTCACCACAGTTGATAATCGTAAGTCTAATAAGGAAATTTCAACATATACCATCACCGCTTACATTCTATGGATATGCTACGCAAATTATCAAAATTTTATTTCAGTTTGATCATTCAGTAATTAATTAATTTCATTCAGTAATTAAAGAGTTTTCGCTCTGGTTTTTCATTACATATTGCGTTACGTATCCTATTAAACTACATGTTTTTTGGGGTGTGGGACATTTCCATCTTATTTTTATAATCCTTGGTAGTACTGACTTATTTACAGTTCATATTTTTCCATATTTTCCCTCGATCATTCTTCGGAAATGCTTGATTTTTCGCTTATTTTATTATCCAGAAAGTTTCTAATTGGCTTTTATTACAATAAATGTGATTCATTTATCCAAAGTGTATAACGATCTATCCAAGTCATTCCAGTTTATAGGTATTATAGCTAGTTATTGTATTTGTTTTGAACATCATAAAAGAACTTCGAACTTGTCTAACTTCCTCATCGTTATATTTCACGCTAACTTAGACCAATGGACCCACATTTGAGGTAAATTTCGTTAAAAAGTAATTGGTAGTAGATCAGTGTTCATCCAACTTTTTAACACCCCTCGCTTTTGTCACGTGTTTGTACTAACATTCATCAGAAACAGAAATAATGTCAGTATTTGCCCATGTTATGATATATCCAGATCTAGCGAATGCTGTCCCATGTTTGCATCAAATTGCGGGCTTAGCTAGTGTAGCCCAGCCACGGCTCACAATAAGCCAGTAATCTATATTATAACCGCTCGGTTTCACAAACACGACACATTTTCTAGATCTGATAAAATACTGACTGTATCCCTGATTTGATTTCTAATCATCGTGTTTTCCTTTCAGGGCGAATTAGAACAACAACTATTGCAAGCCAACCCCATACTCGAAGCGTTTGGTAACGCTAAAACAGTTAAAAACGACAACTCTTCAAGATTCGTAAGTAATTCATAATACATGTTACTAATGAAGATGGCTCTCTATTACCATACCATACCATATAACTTCAAATATTTTATGCACTGTATTGAGCAATGACTACAAAGCTTACCTAATCGTAACATTAACATAACCTTTTAGCTATGTATGAGCCATTGTAAAAAAATATTGGAGTAATTAAGTTGTGATTATCAGACTTATCCGATCGTAGTAGCTTACGATTACAAACTGGGTAAACACTGCAACACTGGAAGCAGTGGAAGCACTTACGACGCGTAGCGAAAAACTTGGCTTTCAAAATGTCACTTTTATCCATATTTCAGGGCAAATTCATTCGAATAAACTTCGACGCGTCCGGGTACATAGCCGGAGCGAACATCGAGACGTACCTACTCGAGAAATCGCGAGCCATTCGCCAGGCGAAAGACGAGCGGACTTTCCACATATTCTACCAGCTGCTGACCGGGGCCACGGCGGAACAGCGCGCCGAGTATATTCTAGAAGACCCGAAGAGTTACCCGTTCCTGTCTAATGCCGCTTTACCAGGTACGGTTGGAAAATTTTACTAGGCCACAACTATTTTTGTTGTATTTATGTTGGTTATTATTAAACAATTAAATTCCTTTACTTGATATTTTGCTCTAGGATAAGGACTACCTTGTCTAATGAGCTTAAAGCTATAAAACAATAAAATACATTAAACACAGCGAAAATTACTTTTGGCTATCTTTGTTTTGACATCATTTTAAATTAGTAAAAGTTTTCATACCATCTGAATACAAATATACATACTGAATACGCATGTGCACGAAAACATTCGTTTGGCATAAAAATGTTGAAATACTCATAATAATTAAGTTTATTCCAAATTTGAACGACATCCACTTTACATTTAGTTTAGAATCCTTTACAGTGCCCGGGATCGACGACGCCCTGGAGTTCCAGGCGACGATCAAGTCGATGAACATCATGGGCATGAACAACGAGGACTTCAACTCGATATTCAGAATAGTCTCCGCGACGCTGCTGTTCGGCTCCATGCAGTTCAAGCAGGAGAGGAACTCCGACCAGGCCACGTTGCCCGATAACACTGTTGCTCAAAAAATTGCTCATTTACTTGGTAAGTTGATATTTACTTTGTGTTACACGTTGTAGACTTGTCTTCGAATAAGTAGATATAATATTTTAGTATCTTCTTTTCTTCTTCTTACTATTGAAACTTAGACTAGCTTATATTCTCAAACTATCTATTAAAGTAGCTCTTATATTCTTCCAGGTCTCTCTGTAACGGAGATGACAAAAGCCTTCCTCAAACCGAGGATCAAGGTCGGGCGCGATTTCGTAACGAAAGCCCAGACCAAAGAACAAGTGGAGTTCTCAGTGGAAGCCATCGGCAAAGCCTGCTACGAGCGGCTCTTCAGGTGGCTCGTCAATAGGATCAACAGGTCTCTAGACAGGACCAAGAGGCAAGGAGCTTCCTTTATCGGTATTCTCGATATGGCCGGTTTCGAAATCTTCGACCTTAACTCCTTTGAACAGCTCTGCATCAATTACACAAACGAGAAGCTTCAACAGCTCTTCAACCACACCATGTTCATCCTAGAACAGGAAGAGTACCAGCGGGAAGGCATTGAATGGAAGTTCATCGATTTCGGTCTGGATCTACAGCCGACTATCGACCTTATCGACAAACCCATGGGCATCATGGCCTTGTTAGACGAGGAATGCTGGTTCCCCAAAGCCACAGACAAAACATTCGTCGAAAAGTTGGTCTCCGCCCACTCCGTCCACCCGAAATTCATGAAGACCGATTTCCGTGGCATCGCTGACTTCGCCATCATCCACTACGCTGGCAAAGTAGATTATTCTGCGGAGAAATGGCTGATGAAGAACATGGACCCGCTTAACGAGAATGTGGTGTCCCTTCTTCAGTCTTCTCAGGATCCCTTCGTGTGCCACATCTGGAAGGACGCTGAAATCGTCGGCATGGCGCAGCAAGCCATGACTGACACTCAATTCGGAGCGAGGACGAGAAAAGGCATGTTCAGAACCGTCTCCCAACTGTACAAGGAGCAACTGACTAAGCTTATGGCCACACTTAGAAACACCAACCCGAACTTCGTCAGGTGTATCATTCCAAATCACGAGAAAAGGGCGGGCAAGATTGAAGCTCCCTTGGTTTTAGACCAACTCAGGTGCAATGGTGTTTTGGAGGGCATCAGGATATGCAGACAAGGTTTCCCTAATCGCATTCCCTTCCAGGAGTTCAGACAGCGATATGAACTGCTCACTCCCAACATCATTCCTAAGGGTTTCATGGACGGAAAGAAGGCGTGCGAACAGATGATCGAGGCTCTTGAGCTGGACCACAATCTGTACCGCGTCGGCCAGTCAAAGATCTTCTTCAGGGCTGGAGTACTGGCCCACTTGGAAGAGGAAAGAGATTATAAGATCACGGATTTGATTGTGAACTTCCAGGCGTTCTGCCGAGGGTTCTTGGCAAGGAGAAACTACCAGAAGAGATTGCAACAACTTAACGCGATCAGAATTATCCAGAGGAACTGCGCTGCTTACCTCAAGCTGAGGAATTGGCAGTGGTGGAGGTTGTACATTAAGGTAAGATTTAACTTCTAATATCAGTACAAAAAAATGACCTATCACATTTAACCGTTAGCTAGTAACGAAATATACCAGGGTCCTCAAAGAAAATGAACAATTGGTTGCCCTTATCGACCGAGCGAGTGCGGAGCGTCTCTGTTTCAGTTTATAATATCAAATGTGTCATAACACATGACTTACTAATCTTGATCTAAGAACAACAATGTTTATTATTACAAAGACCAACGTTTAAGTAAAACAATTAGTTATTATAAACGACCTAGAGTTTTGGCAACAGCCTCGAGTGTAATGCGAAAGTTATGTAAATAGACCCACTTGTTCAACAGACTGTAGTTCGTAAAATGGTGCGAAGCTATCGGGTTTATCAATCCACTGCTCGTAAGTTTATTTATACTATAATGTTTTGATTAGTAAGTTTATAGATTGATTATGATTGGGAGTGGTCAAAGTTCAACTTGTCCACTTTATTTATCTTATTCTGAACAAAACTATCATTGTTCATATCACTTACGTATTATATATATTCTTTGTGAATGTATGGTTTTATAGAATTACGATGACCACCTGTAATTTTTTTCTTTATGATTACAATTAATGCATACATGTTATCCGGCAATCAAAAAGACAGATATGAAAATTGCTGTATCGATATGAGCCTAAATAGAGGCATCAATAATATCAATATGATGTCTGATGATCAAAATGGGTCCTTAATTTCAGTAGTCAAAATTAGATACATAAAGAACCATAGAAAAAATAAATAGATTTGGGCACTCAGTAAACATTAGTATTTGAGCTACGGCAGCCAACTTTTATTATGGCGGATTTTATGACACTAGGTATCAATAAATAGCAGTAAAGAAATATCATAATCTATTATTTCTAGATGTATCATGAACTGGTACTAACCTTTAGCTCAACGTGTTCTAGGTGAAACCTCTTCTAGAAGTGACGAAGCAGGAGGAGAAGCTGACGCAGAAGGAGGACGAGCTCCGCCAGATCCGGGACAAGCTGGACACGCAGATGAAGCGCTGCCAGGAGTACGAGCAGAAGTTCCAGCAGGCCAGCGCCGAGAAGACCCAGCTGGCCGAACAGCTACAGGTGAGTAGTCCATGTGGAATCTCTGCAAGTAGACCAGGAAGAAAAAGAAGACTTAATTAGTAAACCAGATTAAGCTAACTTTACAAAATTGGAGGAGGATATGATTATCCTCCTCGTTACGGAGTGAAACATGTCGAGTAATATTCGACTTATAAGGCGTGAGTTACCCGCTTCTTTAAAATTAATATCTTTAAAATTAATCTCACGATACAATCATGATACGGTCGTGTTGGCTGACCG
Organism: Grapholita molesta; assembly: GCA_022674325.2. NCBI lineage: Eukaryota > Metazoa > Arthropoda > Insecta > Lepidoptera > Tortricidae > Grapholita > Grapholita molesta. The sequence continues at coordinate 4,973,358 of CP053127.2, forward strand.
ACGAAGAACGCGTAAATTTTGATGTTTATGTTGGCTTACACTTCTTTGTTTGCTAGTTTGTGCAGAGTTAGTGCGGTTGATAATTAATGTAATCTCGAACCGAGATTTATAATTTACGCTTCCATTCATAACTCGAAGTCGAGATCATCCGTTCGATATCGCCTCAGTCAAACTGTCGTCATTGAGATTTAATAAATTAGTCAAAAATGTGTTCGATAATTCAACCGAAATTTTATAACACACGACTAGACTAAATCATAGCGTGATTACATCCAGGTCTCGCGGTTATTAGATCCAAAAGGTCAGTGACACCGCGCGTTACTATGCGTTTCAACTTACAATATTAAAACTTATCTATCTATCTAAAACTTTTAAATCCCCTAATCTACATCGATAACATGTTTTATAAATCCCTTATTCCTATTACAGGCGGAGCTGGAGTTATGCGCGGAAGCGGAGGAATCGCGCGCTCGCGCAGCAGCCAGGAAACAGGAGTTGGAAGAACTGCTGCATGACCTGGAGGGCAGGATCGAGGAGGAGGAGGAGAGGTGCACTGGGCTGCAGCAGGAGAAGAAACGGCTGCAGCTCAACATACAGGTCAGTGCTGGATCCAATCTTGAACGCGATCAGGGTATTTCATCAGGCTGATAAGTCAGCATCATTGTTACTGGGTCCTCTGGCTACGGAGATCTTTAACGTCCGTAACATGACAATTAAGCTGGATATAAGCTTATTTGTCAGCATTTCTAAGTTTAAATGTCCCATCATTTAAACTTAGAAATCGTGACACATTTGCACTGCCGAAATGTGGGCCAGATTTAAAATTTACACACACATTTTATTTTATTCGGAAACCTAAGTTTTTTTTTAAACAAGATATACCTATTTCTATCAATATTAAAATTAAAATAAATTGACCTTTTACTTTTTCTCCGGTAACTCTTTATTGCATAATTTTCAACGCTATTGGTATAGTTAAAAAAAACAAATATTGTTTTCGTGATGCGCTAAGGATTTTGATTTTGACCAAAACCACATTCATCATCATCTCAGCCATAAGGAATGTCGGGTCGACTTTCCTTCGTTCGTTACGAATTTGTTATTAACATCCAATCACAATAATTTCCTCAGGACCTCGAAGAGCAACTGGAGGAAGAAGAGGCGGCCCGGCAGAAGCTGCAGCTGGAGCGAGTCCAGTGCGACGCTAAGCTCAAGAAGTTGGAGGAAGACCTGGCGCTCAGCGACGACACGAACCAGAAGCTCGTCAAGGAGAAGAAGGTTTGGACAATACTAGTGTACAAACAGCAACCTTAACTGATCATCAGTAGACCTTATGCCGTTGCAATAGAGTTTACGAATGATCAGTACACTCCGTTATCTCAGGCACTGGTCCCACCGCGAGCTAGACATATATGTCATAGCCGGGCGATCGTAGTTCATCGCCGGGCGATGAGCTATAAATATATATCTCTTTTATTTATACGGAAGCCATTATCTTTTGTCCCTTAAAATAGCTGATAGCTCATAGCTTACTAGCTCGCGGTGGGACCAGTACCTTATGCTCAGTTTAGGGTCAAATGATTGGGCAGTTCGTAATTTATATTTTTTTATACCGAAAACTAATTCATGAAATTTAATATTCAGATCCTAGAAGAACGTGCCAACGATCTTTCACAAGCGCTAGCCGAAGAAGAGGAGAAGGCTAAACACCTCAGCAAGCTCAAGGCGAAGCAGGAGTCTGCCATCGCCGAACTGGAGGAGAAACTGCTCAAGGACCACCAGCTAAGGCAGGAGGCGGACCGCGCCAAGCGCAAGCTGGAGACCGAGCTGCAGGACGTGAAGGAACAGCTGGTGGAGAGGAAAGCTCAGCTGGACGAGTTGCAGATTGTGCTGGGTATGTTGAAAAAAAAAAAGTAAAGAGAAATTAAGTACAAAACGATCACCAGTGACGTTCCTACTTATCTCTGAAGTGTGATTTCACTTGTTTATTCCATTCGTTGCTGACTACAGCAACGAATGGAATAAAAAAATACCAAGCAGTTCTCTGGACCACTGTTTGATGTGTTATTTTATTGCATTTAAATTTATAAAATATATTTGTTTGTCTTCCTTGTGTCGTTTCTTCCTGGCACTTTGTCACGCCTCAGGTCCGCTTGGTAACTCAGTCTAAGAATTAGCTTAGCACTAGTTTTACGAAAGCAACCGTCATCTGACATTCTAATTTAGAGGGTAAATTAGGCCTGAATTAGTTCGGTTTCCATATAATGTTTTTTTTTTGAAGTTTAGAAAAACTCAAAGATGTCCTTTGATTGCGTGTCGCACGCTCTTTCGGCTAGGTCACCAGCGCTTATTTATAAAATATATTACTGTATTGTCAAATTTTAAGACATTATATAAGATTAGGTTTTAGATATTTGTCCAGGCAACCCCTTATAAAATACATATGAACAATTTTTTTCATTCAAAAAGATTTCGTATGTAAAATAACAATTAAAAAAAAGTCCATGTGTATTTTATATTCGTTATGGTGTTTCAATACGCGTGGTGTGTGTGTGTGTGCAGCCAAGCGCGAGGAGGAGCTGGCGGCGGCCATGGCGCGCGCGGACGAGGAGGGCGCGGCGCGCGCGGCGGCGCAGAAGGCGGCGCGCGAGGCGGAGTCGGCGCTGGCCGACGCGCACGAGGACCTGGACGCCGAGCGCGCCGCGCGCACCAAGGCCGAGAAGCTGCGCCGCGACCTCAACGAGGAGCTGGAGGCGCTCAAGAGCGAGCTGCTCGACTCGCTCGACACCACCGCCGGTGCGTCACCTTTTTATATCACATAATATATGTTAGATTTAAGTAACACTTTGCAATGTTTCTGATTCTTGCAAAGTTTCTAATACGTGTAAATCCAAATATAACAGGACTGAGTCATAATTCTCCGAAAAAAAAAACATTGTATAACATGAATCTATAATTATTTTTTAATGTATTGAAAAGATTACTCTCATATTTTTTGTATAATGTATTTTTTTTGTTCTACAAGGGTATATTTTGCAGTCCGACATCTATCAACAAGATTTGTTACAAGACATTGAATATTATATATGAAACTAACTTTTCCTCACAACTTCGTCAGCCCGTCTTCAAAGTACAGTTCCGATATAAAAATTACCCTATGTACTTTCTCGTAGCTCAAAGTCTCTCCATACCATATTTCATTCCAATTGGTTCAGCGGTTTAATCGTGAAGAGCTAACAGACAGACAGAATTATTATAGAGTTAGTATGGATATAAAAAATAAAATTATCATTTAAGTGTACATAAACACTGAAAATCTTAAGCTGCACAATCAGACAAATACGCCGCTAGCGTAAGCCATAAAGCTTTCATCAAACTTACACGCACCTGTAAACATTCGTCATCTTGATCCCCTTATTACACCTCCAACAGCTCAACAAGAGCTCCGCTCCAAACGCGAGCAAGAGGTGGCAGTCCTGAAGCGGAGCCTCGAAGAGGAGGCGACCACCCACGAGAGCTCGCTGGCTGAGCAACGGCACAAACACTCCCAGGAGTTGCAGCAGCTCATGGAACAGCATGAACAGATCAAGAAGGCTAAAGCTGGTACGTATAGAGTCTTCAACATAGAAACTAAGGACTTTCTTCTGAAAAACATCTTGTAATTCTTAATTTTCCAGTAAAAAATTACATAATTTCAAGTCTTCAGTCTCATGAAAGTACAATTTATTTAAAACTAGCTGTTCCCGCGAACTTTGTACCGCCTGAAAGCCCCCCCATATTACCCCAAGAATGTATGACATTACGATGGAACCTGCATCGTTTATTTTTAGAATTTGACATAAGGTTGCTGACACCTTTACCCACGTATAAACAGACTTAGTCTCTATAGTCCAAGATTTAAATAAACTTTTTGGACTAACCATTTGAAACCTTTTTATGGTTACTCTATGTCAATGTCATCACTGACGCTAAAAAAATAAACACGTTCCAATTATGACATAGCAAATTTTAACGTCAAACAATTATTTTTCGAAGCTCTACAGTAATTTCTGATTAAATATATTTTTTTACATAAAAAAACTAGTAACAGGCCATGCAGGCGGCAGCGGGCGATAAGCGAGATAAGAACGGAAAGCTTGCCTTATACAGAGACGACACAATGCTAACCGTCACGGAATTTCCCGAGGAAGAGGGGCGGTCGTTCCATTACGCCAGGGATTACTGGCAGAGTATGTGTTCGCCTCCGGATCGTGGGAGGGCTTCTCAAGCGGATTCGAACCGTGTCCAGTGTGAATAAATTTTGCCATGTGTTTTTATAGTGTGTAGAGTCAGTTGGCGAAAACCATGCGATTGGAGGGTGCTGCAAAATCGAAAAAAATACTATTTTACGATAAAAGCACGTTGACCTCCCGCTGCGCGTTGTAGTCTTGACTAATTTTAGCAAGTTATGTATAAATTTATGACTTCGGGCCAAAATGGGGGATTTATCTAGCCTATAGCCTATTAGACTTTACAATATGTCATAGCTACCCGCGAATCGAGAGTTGTCAAGATTGCACATCTGATAAAAAAATAAAGACTCAAAATACAATAGAATGGTATGCTCTGGGTGCCTGGAGTTTATTTTGATCCAAAGTATACTTTAGAGGGATTTTGTTGGGTTACAGACTTTCGATGGTCATAATTCTTTTTTTGGTATTATGTATTTTTTTCCGGAATATGTATTTTAAGGCATCCAGCTTGTTTATTACATTACATGATAATTATATATGTAAGTAATACAATGCTTGCCATTGCTTTAAAAAGACAGCTCCTACAGAATTTTTAATTTCAGCCCGTTGATTGACTGGTAAATAATTCCAAACATTATTTGTACTACCCTTGTACATTTATACCCGCTTTCATATATATCGAAGCTGTAGAGGTGGTCACAAATATCGGAACAACGGCTCTATTGTCAAAGCGATAAAGTGCATGTTCCGATATTTGACAGCTCCGATACATTTGATGGCAACTGTACTAGTTGTACAGTGCAATAAATATTAAATTAAGAGTCAAGCCATGAATTAAGACAATCGAGAAACTCGGAACCATAATTCAAACTCCACTGTCGATTCCAGGTCTCGAGAAAGCGAAGCAGACGTTGGAGGCGGAGAACGCCGACCTGGCCACGGAGCTGAAGTCGGCGAGCGCGGCGCGCGCGGAGGGCGAGCGGCGCCGCAAGCAGGCCGAGGCGCAGCTGGCCGAGCTGGCGGCCAAGCTGCAGGACAACGAGAGGGCACGGTGAGCACAGCTGCAAGGCTACCGGTTAAATTTCCAAACCGTTATCATGTACTTGGCGCAAAACCTTTTCATTTCGGTTTCAAGTTAACCGGTTTGGAACTTAAAAACCGGTTTATTTCAAAGAAGCATAAGTTGCTAGTAGCAATTTGTTACGTGTGTGTATTTACGCGGCACACGCGGGTGTTGCGGGTGACCATGGGCGACGGTAATTGCTTACCACTAGTCAATCCGTCTCGTTTGCCGCCTATGTCATAAAAAAAATCGGACGGTCGTCTCTGTCACTCTCATGACTCCTTAATTGGAGTAAAAGAGAATGATGCTCGCAATATACGAACTTCGATGTTCGCACTGCCGGCCCAGGCGTCTGGAGTACGTGGCAAGTATAGAGGCAGCCGAGCAGACTACAGACACCTCAACTTATTTCAACCCACGTAACGACGGCTAAATGCAACTATGCTTTGTCATAATTAAAATTCAAAATGGCATTCAATGGGAGACCTTTTTATAGGTTTCCGGGCAGCTAGAGGTTATTTGTTATACAAGGGGCAAAATTAGTGTTTATCTTCTCGTGCTAATATTAAGGCTAGCGAAACATTCCAAAACTGAACCACGAGCATAGCGAGACACTCAAAGAGTGGAATCTTGAGCATTGGGAGGGTCTCAAAGCACGAGAGGGGAACACACATTGCTGCCGAGTGAAACACATCATTTTTCACCTCAATGCCGCGAGGAAAAAAAAATGTCTAAATCTTTAAAAAAATAACTAATTAAAAACTTCAAAAACCAGAAAATATTACTTGTGAATAAAATGAAACTTTGCTCTGTTTATAAAGAACAAAATAGTTATTTCCGAGTTAGTGAGGTGAAAATAAATTTTTTGCAGATATTTTTTTGCCTTCCTTGTTTCTTTACACAAAGTATTGTTTTGACGACTGGTCTGGCCTAGTGGGTAGTGACCCTGCCTATGAAGCCGATGGTCCTGGGTTCGAATCCCAGTCAGGGCATTTATTTATGTGATAAGCACAGATATTTATTCCTGAGTCATGGATGATTTCTATGTATTTAAGTATTTATATGTATTTATATTATGTACGAGATGACCCGTTGGATTTCGTAACACCCGTAACTTCTCTTTTTATCTTATTACGTATATGGTTATAAATTCACAGTCAATGATTGACAGGTGGGAACAATTTGTATGGGAATAAAGAATCACTGTTTTCTAATTATCATCACAATATTTCCTTGTTTATACACTGCCTAAACCTTCTGCGGTCTAATACAAACATTTCAATACCAAAATTACCTAAATTGGTTCAGTGATTGTCGAGTTTATGGGTAACTAACAAACGCATTAAATTTATATATATATAGATATCGTCGTCTAGTACCTACAACACAAGCCTTACTGAGCTTACCGTAGGACTAGGTCGATTTGTGTCAGATTGTCCCGACATATTTATTTATTCATTAAGTATTGAATTCCAGAGCGGAAGTCCAAGAGAAGTGCGTGCGGCTGCAGAGCGAGGCTGAGCAGGCGTTGGCGCAGCTGGAGCAGGCCGAACTGAAGGCGTCCGCCGCCGTCAAGCAGGCCGCTACCGCCGGCGCGCAGCACGCCGAGGCGCAGGTACGATGATGATGATTTACTTATGCCAGTATAGGTGAAAAACTTAGCTAAAGCACCTGGTCTATGTAGTAGTAGAGTGTCTGTACACGGGTGTCGGCGTTCTATATTCAAATTTTGACGTAAGTTCCATATTAATTCTCCGCACAACTACATCAACATGGTGACTTTCTTAAGTTTTTCTCCTATAACCTTTTTAAAGGACATTCTTTTATACTTTGTAAATTAGGAATTGAAACCGTGGAAGGCAGAGGTTGTCGTGAACCTTACTGTTACCTAAAACGTGATCGGGTATACTGATGTTGATATTGTCCTATTTCACCTCGTCCTTTCCAGTGTCCATTTTAATTACTTATTAAGAGTCAGGGGAAGTGGATATATTTTTACGATAAATTTTACATAAAACTCCAAGGAAAAGGCAATCAACTATAACAAATATTATTGTCCAAGTATATAGGTTAAAATTTTCATTGATAAAATCATGTCGACGAGGTAACGACAGCGTACAACAAGGAAGAAAGAAACGAAAATCGTTTATTATACAAAAACAGATTATAAAAATTTTGACTATCCGTCGGTGACCAACCTAGGCTGAGCCTGTATCTTAGACAACTACATAGTAAGATTTTAAATGTCTTTTCTTCTGTAGACATCCTTATTACTTTTGCTTATAATGCTACAGTTTTCTCGCATGTGACGTGGCCTCTGACAACGTGCGTTCTCCTTTGGCGTTCTAAAGTTTACTAAAAATTTAATTGTGTTTCCAGGCTTTGTTGGAAGAGGAGACGAAACAGAAGTTGGCTCTGCAGACGCGCCTGCGCAATGTGGAGCAGCAGCTGGAACAGGCCCGCGACCAGCTCGATGAAGAGGAGGAGGCCAAGAAGAACTTCGAGAAGCAGGTATGGACTTGGTTAACATGTTAGCTGCTATGAGCATCACGGGCAGGATCACTTTATCTTCACGGATCACGAAATGAACTCGCAAAGTATAAAAGTCAATTTAAAATGCTGGTCTAATAATTATTTTGTCAATGATCATAGCAATGAATAAATTACAACAAAAATGTTTGAGATTACGCTTATGATGAACTTACGATTAAGATGAAGACTTTAAACTTGACAATGATCAAGACTTCTTTGTACATTATTTTTTACTCTGCAGAAGTATAGAATATCGAAGATATTCGCTAGCACGACAAGACAAGACACTTCTGCTGCAAAAAATAACAATGTGCTACCCCTTTCTAAATTATTTTTTATTATACATCTGTGCTGTTTATAAAAGTTTCCGACTTAAGAAAATTTAAATGCCGCAGTTTTTTTATAACGCCAGCCGATTTTATCTCTTCTATTAGGTCGCCGCACTGACTATTCAAGTTGCCGAAGCCAAGAAGAAGGCAGAAGAGGAGGCGGAAGCGGCGGCCATCTTGGAAGAGGCGCGCAAGAAACTCAGCAAGGATATTGAGGCGCTCCACCGACAGATCGACGAGCTGCAGCAGGCCAATGACAAACTTGACAAGAGTTAGTATCAATTACTATGCATATATTTTTAATTCGCAAAAGTTTTTAATAAGAAGAACCTGTCAAAAACTTTCTGAGGCAAGCCTTTTTCTTTATGATCAAAATAATAATGTTTAACTGTAAGAAAAGTAGTCGCGACGGGAATCGGGTTGTATGAACCCACTGCCTGAAATTTTATTGGCATAAAATGTCCTTTGGTAGAATTCATCATTTCGCATGTGTTTTTCTTGAAATTGTAGACTTATCAGAATGACTATAAAACTAACCTAACCTAATATGTATCAGGATGATGTATTAATCGTGAAAGCTATATAGTTTCGGAAAACAACATATTCTGCTAAATGATGAGTTACGCTAAATTATGAATTCAGACATACAAATCATACAATGTTCTGCCAGGTGAATGCAACCCCCACTTTATTTGAAATTTATTGTCATATTTATACAATTCACATGTTAAAACTGTTGCTTAGGTAAAAAGAAGATCCAAGCCGAATTGGAGGACACTAATATCGAACTGGAAGCGCAACGCGCCAAGGTCATGGAGCTCGAGAAGAAACAGAAGAGCTTCGACAAGGTATTGTATTCATTTTTTCTTCTCATTACTCATTTATTCAACTTTAACTGACAACGTGAGTTGGAGAGTTAATAGTCGCAGCCTTACATCCTCTACATACTATTGATAATAGTTACGACGTTTATGAGACGTTTGGAGGTTAAAAAATGACCATGCTGTTGTGGCTGATGCTCTGATCATTAGACAACAACAGGCCCCATGCAAATTCCTTATATATATTATGTATCTCTGATCGTTGGAACGATGTAAGCAAAATATTCAATAAACTAATGGTTGATTTTATTCTAAATTTTAAATGTGTTAATAATGTATTCAGGTGCATGTATACCAATAGCGGCGAGTTAATTTTTTTCTTAGGCAAGACGTCAACGGCTTTGCCTCTTCTTCAGGAGCCCAAAGGAAACTGTTGAACTGTGAGAAAATTGATGAAATCTGCGGGAATCTGCTCGTACGGGCGCGTCGTCGTTGATGCTTTGTGAATATCGTTGTATTTAACCATGACCGTGCACGTGAGGCGAGTGTCTACACTACAGTGTCGCGTGCCGCAGGTGGTGGCGGAGGAGCGCGCGGTGGCGGAGCGCTACGCGGCGGAGCGCGACCAGGCGGAGCGCGAGGCGCGCGACAAGGAGACGCGCGTGCTGTCGCTCACGCGCGAGCTGGACGACGCCGCCGAGAAGGTACGTGCACATGACGCTTGTCGACTTCTAATCTTAGCGGGAGACCCTTTTATCAGAAAGAATTCCGCTAATATTACTAGTCTTAAATTGTTTTGCAACAGGCCCCTGGTTGTAATTAGGACCAAGTTATTGGGTAAGGTATTATTACTGGGTAATCGTTAAGAATACTAGTATTTTATTAAGTAAAGCTACCCATAATAATCTCTCTTTGCCAATCAATAATGAAGACTATGAATAACTGGTTAAATACTATAGCGTTTTGTACAAAACATATTTAAAAAATAATAAAGAGTAAAAACATTTTAAGCTTCCTAGAGAAATTAACTTCAGCCTACATGAAAAATAATAACCATAGAGTTTGGCTACATAATCCCATGAACTGTAAAAGTAGTACTCATCGCTCTAATCTCATACTATCCCTCACAGATTGAGGAACTGGAACGCACGAAGCGCCTCCTACAATCCGAACTGGACGAGCTCGCGAACACGCAAGGCACCGCCGATAAGAACGTGCACGAACTCGAGAAGGCCAAGCGCGCGCTCGAGTCGCAGCTGGCGGAGCTGCGGGCGCAGAACGAGGAGATCGAGGACGACCTGCAGCTGACCGAGGACGCCAAGCTGCGTCTGGAAGTCAACATGCAGGCCATGCGGGCGCAGTTCGAGAGAGATCTCCAGGTGAGCGGGCGATACTTTACTGGCGCAGTCGGTAGGATCGGTCGTTTAGTCGGTGGGTGGCAACAGGCAAAACTTCTAGAAGGGATTGATCAAGGACGACTGACCGAGGTCACCAAGCTGTATCAGGAAATCAACATGCAGGTCATGTGGGCGCAGTTTGAGAGAGATCTCCAGGTGAGCGAGCGATGCTTTACGGGCGCAGTCGGTAGGTTTCAATAGTTTCAACTTAAGTCGCGACAGGTGACACTTCGAGAAGGGTTTGATCGAGGACGACCTGCAGCTGACCGAGGAGCCAAACTGCGTCTGGAAGTCAACATTGAGCGAGCGAGATTTTATCACGGGCGCGGTCGGTAGGTTTCAAAACTGAAGAAAAAGTTTCTGCTTGAGGCGCAACTGGCAAAACATGAGGAAGGGAATGGTTAAGGATGACCTGGAGCTGACTGGATGATTCTTTATGGGCAAAGATGACTTGAGTTGATACTTGATTTTATTGACGGAGGCGGTAAAATTTACAATTTAAATTGAAGTAGTTTATTTTGAAGGCAGAATCTAATATTGTATCAAATTTCAGGCTAAAGAAGAGCAGGGTGAGGAAAAGAGACGCGGCATCGTTAAGCAGCTTCGTGATTTGGAGGCAGAATTAGAGGAAGAACGCAAGCAGCGCGCTGCCGCTCTGGCTATGAGGAAGAAGCTGGAGGGAGAGCTTAAAGACGCTGAACAGGCTCTGCATCTTGCCAACAAGGTATAGTTTATAAATCAAATTTAAACAAAATAACGTTTTTAATGCTCTTTCTAATGTTTAAGACATGTATACACTGACATAACGAAATTGACTCCTACACGCGAACAAATTATGTAGAAAAATATGGCACTAAATGACATTTCTATCACTTTCCAGTTTATGCTAAGAATGCGAATATATAATCTTTTTTTAGATAATATAATCAAACAAAAAAGAGCTCAGTGTTCTAATTATTAAGTATCAAACTTCACTATTGATAAAGTAATAACTTTTTAGTCATTGTTGACACTTCCACTGACAGGGGTTCAAAGAAGTAAATGTACCGCTCAAGTTGTTCGAGTGGTTGTTTTTTAGAGCCATTTGTTGGGGCTGATTGTGAATCTACGTTTATTATACATCGATGCATGTATATTTAATGTTTTGAATCCGGTATCATCGGACAGGTGAAGGAGGACGCCACGAAGCAACTGAAGAAGCTGCAGCAGCAGCTGAAGGAGGCCGTGCGCGAGGCCGAGGAGGCGCGCGCGGGCAAGGAGGAGGCCGTGGCGTGCGCGCGCGACGCCGAGCGCCGCGTCAAGGCGCTGGAGGCCGAGGCGCTGCAGCACGCCGAGGAGCTGGCCGGCGCCGAGCGCGCGCGCCGCCAGGCCGAGGCCGAGCGCGACGACCTGCTGGACGAGCTCAACAACACCACCAGCAAGGTCTCACAACACTCCATCACAAACTTACACTTAACTGCAAATACTGTTGGTGCTTATACTGTTGCTTAATAAGGATTTTAGTAATTGCCTTTTTGCGTTTTCTAGTTGGCGAGAATAGCAGTAAAGCACGAGGGATAAATAATAATATCAATGGATACACTTCTTTAAGTTTCTATAATTATCTTGGTCGAGCAATCCTGATCAGAGTCAATTGTTTACCTATTAACAGACACAAGGAAAACGTGACTTAAGTCTCTCTTGGGTTGGGTTAAATAGTTAAACATGCCTTTACGGCATTTCGACAAGTGTAAAAGCAATATTCGAATTTTACTTTACTTTTATTTAATTTATATAACAATACCTCGCAGGGCACGCTCCTGGTGGACGAGAAGAAACGCCTGGAGGCGCGGATAGCAGCGCTCGAGGAAGATCTGGACGAGGAACAATCCAACAACGAAATACTCAACGACCGCCTTAGGAAGGCGCAGGTAATACAGTGTGCATATCCTTCTGTTCTCCAGGAAGATCAAAAGATTTGAGGAGCACTCTGTGGGAACTGTAACCTGCAGCTTCAACTACAGGGAACTGGGCTGAATGATTGAAACAAGCGACCGAGAGCCCGCCTGAGTCCGCCCGGGCGTCCCTACACTACATCTACATCAATAATATAGTGTGCCTATATCTATACCAGCCACGAACGTCCACTGCTGTCCCAATAGTTTGAGATCGCACCAAGGGTATGTCCACCAGTGTGCCCATAGATTGAGACGCTGCTAGTTGTCCTCTGGTGGTTTCTGGTCGCAGTCTTGGACCAATAGTCTCGTCCCACTTACAGCCGCCATCAAATAATATATCGGGGCGACTAAGGTACTCTAAAATATCTGAACATACACGAAGGCTTTGTTCAGATGAACGCGCGGCGACGCGCGATTGGTCCGGCGCGCGGTTTAAGATTGTAACTTGTTAAGTTTCGTTTTGCGTATTACGTATACGCGCGCGTCGCCGCTCCTTAGACTCGTCGTTCAGATGCTTGGCTGTTCCGATATAACTGTTGGCGAACCCTCACTGGAACAAATATCTTGGGTTATGGACCTTACCTATATATTGTGTATTTAGTTGTGATAACCTTAATACAAAACTAATTAGATTTTCTTAAGATTTGTCCCAGAAATAGGTTTATATATTTTTTTTGTTGTAGAACCAAATCGATCAAATCACCATGGAGCTTGGCACGGAGAAGTCCGCCACGCAGAAACTCGAGAGCGGCAAGCTGGTGCTCGAGCGCCAGAATAAGGAGCTCAAGGCCAAGCTGGCGGAACTCGAGACTGCACAGAGGACAAAGACCAAGGTAACATTAACTCTGACCTCTTCTATGATTTAACCTTTTGGACGCTAAGTTGATAAATTGAGAGGAGGGAAGTAGGCGCATTAGATTGTGAAGCATGGAAGAAAGGAGGGAAGAACTATATCCGAAGACGGGCGATGAAAATGCTTATGTAGATTAATAAACAGACAAGAGTGGCATTACAAACAAAATATAATTTAAAAATGAATAAAAAAATGTAAAGCAAAAGGGTCCTGGCTCATTGATACGCTTCACCCTTTCTGGCAAAGCACTGATATTCGGCCAGAACCCCGATGACGCAAGCAGAAGAAAAAAACAAATTAAAATGATGATGCTAAGGCCTAAGTATAAATAATAAAAAAAAAAGATTTGCTACTGTTTATAATTTCCAGCTATTCATTGTTTGCAAGTTTTTTTGTTGTTTTTGTTGTTGAATCTCCATAACTTGAATAAAGTACTGCTGTTTTATCCACGACAATGTACAACAAAAAACTTATTTTCCCAGGGCGTGATCACCTCTCTGGAGCTGAAGGTGGCCAATCTGGAGGAACAGCTGGAGGCGGAGTCCCGCGAGCGCCTCGCGCAGCAGAAGGCGTCGCGCAAGCTCGACAAGAAGATGAAGGAGCTGGCGCTGCAGCTGGACGAGGAGCGGCGCCACGCCGACCAGTACAAGGAGCAGATAGAAAAGGTAACACACACCTACTGTCCCTTTCATCCGTAGCTATACAAATACCTCGGATGCACTTGATCGACAAACTTGCAAAATATTTAATATAAATGAAATAATTGAATAAAAGAATTATAAATTGACGAGAAAAAGTAAGGAGGACCTCCGGCATCCGAGACAGGATATATATATCCGCGGTGTTTCTTGTCTGATATAAATATACGTATATAATAGTGTTACTACTTAAAATCACAGCAAAACAAAATATACATAAAAAAACAATAACTGGATTTCTCCAACAAATGCAACGCGCATGTGAATCCTCTGGAGTTACAGGCGTCCATAGGCTACGGTAACTGCTTGCCATCTGGCGGGACGTATGCTTGTTTGTCACCCTCGTTGTATAAAAAATAGTCGATTGACCTTAGTTAATTAGTTTAATTACAGTCACAAGTCGTAGTATATTTATTTCGTGATATTACACGGCTAGGTTTCGCTCTTTCGTTCATGTCACACTATCAGCAACTCCCTGTTATACTGTTAACACATTCACTGCCACCCCCTCCAAAAATGTATGGAAATGAACGCACATGTGCGTCGGTGGCAGTGAATGCATTAAACGTTCCGTATGCTCTATTCCACAGATGAACAACCGCGTGAAAGCGCTCAAACGCCAACTGGACGAGGCAGAGGAAGAGGTCCAACGCGAAAAGGTCGGCAAGCGCAAGGCGCAGCGCGAGCTCGAGGACATTCTCGAGACGCACGAGACGCTCACGCGCGAGTGCAACAACCTGCGCAACAAGCTCCGGTGAGTCGTCTATCTAGATACATGTCTGTGCCAATCGCGACGTAACCGGTTGCCTAAACTTTCTTGAACATCTAAACGTCTCGCTATCTACACGCCACCGACACTTAGATGTTATTGTAGACACTGTCAAAATAATGTTATAGGTGAAAGATTTAACTGAAGGACTATGTCTATGTGTATGTCTATGTCTATGTATGTAGTTGTGCAGAGAATTAATATGGATCTTACGTAAAAAATTGAATACTACATAGGCCCGGTGCTTCAGGTAAGTTTTGTCACCTATACTGCTCTTCACTAGTCGATGTTGGCGTATACAGGCATCAATAGTAGCGTATCAAAAAACGCACCAGAAGTGTCTGCCGTACTGTATATTTTTTCCTAAGGGCCAATTTTTCAATCGTCAGATAAGCCCTATTCTACGAATAACTCTGGAATACGAATAACCGAGGATTGAAAAATCGGACCTGAATAAGATATTTCTCAACACTTGGCGTTTCACGTGCAGAGTTATGTCTCATTATACAAATCAATTTTACAATGGTAGATATTTTTGGTGCGTTATTACGAAAGCATTGAAAAGGGTAAAAACCTATCGTCTGTTTTAAAGTCGAAAAAATTAGTGGCAGGCATTAACCTCGTCTCTCTTAGTATTAGTTGAGAATGACAGATAAATATCTACCATCTCGTTCTAGCCAATAGATTAGCCCCTACATACGTAAGTAAATCATACAATTGAAAGGACTCAAAAGTACCCTTTTTAAACGTTCCGTTTTTGCTTTATTGAAACGTTTCTATTTTCCTTTTAGTTACACTGAAATAGATGTCATGTACAAAAGAAAACGAAACCAAGGCCTCCAGTGGCCAGGGCTGGAATCGAACCAGCCTTTTCAGGAATATCGGACGCTTTAACCTGTAAGGCTGCGTGCGTTGCAGTGGTGCCCTTAGAAATTGCATATACAATATAATAGTTATAAATGTTACGTATTTGGCGACCATTGTCTTCATTTTCCTATATGACATCTATTTTAGTATATAGTCAAAGTCAAATATATAGATGCAATCAAAGTCCCAAAATATGTATACGTGCACATTAAAGTTAAGACAATAAGGTGGATGTATAAATATTTTGGCAGTTTGGTTGTGTACATATCTTTGGACTTGATTGTACATAAAATTTATAAGTACTATTGTTTGTAGTTTAAAAAATCGAAATACTTATTAAATTATTTGTTTGTGCGTACTTCGTTTTAATTATTACTAATACGGGTTGTACGTTTCGAGTTTAATCTAGCTTAGACATAATAATAAATTACACCTAACAATTAGTGGAAAATATTACACAACTAATAAGTAATAACAAAAACCAGTGTGGGAACACTCTAGATTAGGCTTTTATTGTTTTGATACGTTTTTATTTTACTTTTATAAAAATGTTATAAAAACCTAACTAATACGATCTTCTTAAAGGCCCCTCCACATCAATGCGCGAATTCGAACTCGACACTGCGTTCTCGATGGCGCGCACCAAATGCGAAGGGACTTCCAAAAGAGCACTAAAGTCATAATTTCACTAATTTGCAGAATATGCATTAAAACCCTTTTGATCTATAAAATACAAACAGTAGAAATAAGTTTACTGGTAACACTCTAACATAGAGAAACGCAATTTGACAAATTATCGCGCAAAGTTGTAAATTCAATATAGTATGTTTCTTTTATGCCTCAGAAATATTTAAATAATATTAAGTTTCTTCCTTATTTTATTAAGTCACATTAACCGGAAGTTATTATTAAAATATGCTATATTATATACTTTTTTTTCTATTGTATTAACTTTCCAGGAAAAAGACTCCTATTGCAAAAAAGGTTATTTATTTTAGATTAACATATTTTTTTGAAAAGTGTATCTCTCTCATTCTCCTTATAAAATTTCTTACTTTTTTTTTGTTTTGCAATAGCGGTCCAAAGTTTACATAAGTGTATAATGTGGTGTGTTGTGTGTAGACCATCGCGCGACGAGTCTCTCTCGGACTAGGCGGCGGTGTATCGTGTACAGTAAGACCTGGCAATACTATGGTGATTACAGCTTGCCACGCGGTTAACCACGGCTTGTGCTGGTCGCAATACTTGGCAAAACATAGCGATGATTATTTTAGTTTCACGTTAAGCTTTTATACTTTGAATTTATACCAATGTCTTGGCATTATGTAAGACTGAATCAACGTCGACGAGTCAATTAAAAAAAAACTTCCTACGTGAATATCGCACTAGTGTCGCACATTTGAAAGGTCTGGACATACCTTTATAGCAGTTAACATTTTATTTTTAAACTCAAGTTGATCTGAATGTCATCTTGTATGTTTTGCCAAACAGTTTTGCCTAACCCAGCATAACGTTCTATGTCTAAGCTTACGCATATGGTTTGATAACAGCCGACGATCACAAAATCATTTTCATCACACTTGCTCGTCAATGGCGTTGTTACTTGCGAGAGTACAGAGCAGTTATAGCCGATTTAGCTCACACGGGCTGTTAAGTTTAGTTTTAAAAATATATAGAACTCATACTTCACTTCGGACTGAGGATGTTTCCAAACAGCCAAGGTGTATTTCATATCTTCAAAAGTTTGCTACAACCAACTTTTAATATGTATAAAACATATATTTATATTCAATTTGACTGCAATTTAATGTTTAGTATTTATTAAAAATAATTGTTTTATATTTGATTTTGATAATTGATACTATTTGGCAGGATGATCTGTCAAATTCGAAAACAAAACGCAGTTGTTAACATTATCTGTGGAAAAGTTTGAAAAAAGTTGACATTGTTGACAATCTTTTTTAGTGGATGAGGTCTGATTGTAGTTTTCAAAGTGTATTTTGATTTTAAGCCTACATAAGTACTAACTAATATTTTACCAACGAATTTATTTTATTTCCTCGCAAATGTGATGAAAAACATTGTGTGTACCACGGGTGGTAAGTGTATAACAAACTTGAGTCATTAAAAGCCCTCCGACTTCGTCGTCGGGCTTCTAATAGACTCGCGTTTACTATACCTTACTTACCATCCTCGTTGCACAATGTACTATTTCATATTCATGAGTGCTGTTGTGCGTTTATTGCTATAGTGCTACTGCATACCTCTCTTTTAAACAAAGATGGGTGCTTGTACTTGCAATAAATAGCAAACAGTTGAGAACATCGGGTGTAATTAGATCCATTCAAATATATTGTCTATTTTTAAAGGTCTGAACCGTTCGGTAATCGGTCACGCTTTGAATCGCGCTCTACGCGTAGATAAGTTGTGCATATTTAATTCATGCAAAATATATCAAATTCTGATTATTATTGATACACAATTTCGATTCGACAAAACCGTGTGATTTATGTGCTATAATAAAAAACTATTAAAGTGATGTAGTTTAGCGGAAGGGATCCATCCTTCAAAAAATATTCATTTAAGATGAATGGGTTTCATTTTTAATAGCTATATTAATGTAATTAAGTTTCAATGACATTTTAGTACATTTTTTTACGCAAAAGCAACGCATTGAAGTACTGTTTGTTGACTTAATTTTCATCGCAATGAAGTATCTTCAGTCGGAGCAAATACATCTGCTTATATAATTGTATATCGAAATTTAAAGGCCAACTTTGGCAGTACTTTTCTTAGCAAGGGTAGGGAAAGATTGATTGTAGTAGAAAAGCCTCTAATCTTTTTAATTGCAGCAGTATCTGTAGTTAACATCCATAATTTCCATTTTATTGATCATTATATTTGCATGGATCCTATTTACACCGATAAGAAATATGTGGCTCTATTTAAAAACTACATGTTCCATATAACTTATATGAGACTGGAACAGTCAGCGTCATATAGTTAGTTGCAGTCAGTATGGCCAAATATACAGATACTGATCTTTATATAGCAGTAAGGATGTGTATCGATATATTTAGCCATACTGACTGCAACTACCTATATGCCGCTGTACGTTCCTGGCTATATGTGACATTATCTATGAAAAGGGACTTTATTGTTGATGGCGCTTATGTCGTTGTTCAATATGACGCAATACAAACGCAACGCGGTTCAACGTAAGTGCCATCGATAATAAGGTCCCATTTTATTGATAACCTCTTATACATTAAATGTGTCAATAACATATATCCAAGACTACGCCATGGTAAAAGAGTCGTGGCTACATATTTTAGTCACATTAAGGGCGCCTTTCCACCAGAGCTATGCTGCGCTACGTTTATATACAAACAACACATAGTTTCATTGCATAGCTTGGCCGATTTGTATGTAAACGTAGCGCAACATAGCTCTGCTGGAAAGGCACCCTAAATGTATCCATTTTTTCTGACGTACCGTTTTTACGAGGACCACATAAATATCCATCAATTTTTCCATTATTCATTAATTTCCTAAGAAAATTGTGCCGTCGTTTGGTTTTATGGTAAGAATCACTCCATGGCGAGAGCCCACATCACTGTGCTGTTTGGTTTTGACATCTGTATCAAACATGTTCAATCTGCGACTTGGCATACTTAATGTTCGTACTACTTTAGACTAACATATACTGTATTCAACTTTGTCCAAGTATGTTGTATAGACTCTATAATAAGAGAATTATATTTCGATAGCTTATACCAATATTTAGATCACTGTAACTAACGATTACCTTTACGTCGTGGTAATTAATGACTGAGCCCCGAGTGTAAGTTTTTAACGTAACTTTACGTCACGAACGCGTTTGCGTTTCCCATATAAATTACATTATCACTTACGCGTTCGTAAACGCTATTTTTTACGTCAATAGAAACTTACACTAGAGCCCCTGAAGCTTTATAACCGCCTCACATTCGAGTATACCAATATTCCAGCAATGGACAGTAATTATTAATGGCGTCGCGAATTACTTAAAGGAGAACTTGTAGTTAATTAAGAAAACTGAAAATTTTACAACCGAAATTGTCAGCTAAAATCGCATTCCTCGTTAAATTCACTGAAGAGTTTAAGAAATTTGCAGCTTTATTTAAAAGTACATTAGACTGTAAACTGCTAAACTCAACTTGAACGGGTTTACGATTTTGGCCGACGAAGTGTGTTCACAAAAGTGATTTTACTGTGGATGTCATCGCATATACATTTCCGTACATTTTGGTTCCCTGCTTAAACGTGACGTTTTCAAAATCCGCGGTAAAATTTGAAAGCGACTAAATGAGGACACGGGATTCATTCATATTGCTTCCCCTGTACATGTCATATTTACAAACGCATATACCGAGTACAATGAATATTAAAGATATCGATACGGATATCGTTTCAAAATATGTATACATACACCTGAATATTAACACAAGTTATATGTCAGCGATTGATAACATACATATGACGAATGGAGGCTGCATAGAAAGATTGGCCTACAAAGGAAGTATGCAAAATGTTCACTCAGAACAATAAGTGAAAACGCAGCTTTAATTTAAAGATTCTTCAACCGCGAATGAAAATTTTGCCAAAGAATTTTTTGATGGACCAATGAAAGCCTTTTATAGCGGGGATTTGCTTATTGGAAAATATCTGTAGCCGTGGAATTAAGGGCAGTAGAATATTGGGGCCATTTTTGAGAGGCATTTTATATAGGAAACAAAGTATATGAATTTTCAGTCGTTGGTATATGTATACATATTTTGGCACGTTGGCTGTTTCGATATGTTTGTCTGAACAATATTTCAAATTGCACTCTTACAGGCGGCAAGGCGGCGGTCCCATCGGCTTGTCCAGCGGGTCCTCCTCGACACGCATGAAGCGATCGTCGCTGGCGCCCGGCGGCGGCTCCGGCGACGAGTCGTTCGACGACGTCAACGACACCACCAACAGCGTCGAGTAGGCGGCGACCTGGCAACACGGCACCACGGCTATACACTAACATGTACCTACTATTAACGGGCGCCAGTTTAATCACGGTTAATCTTTTGACTGTAGCGGCTTTTTGTAGACCAAGTCGAACGTACGGGACTTCATACAACTAAATGGAACTTAGCTGCGTGTTTAATTTAGATTTCCTTACGGTCCTCGCGAAATAATGGGTAAATTGACATAAATCCGCGCGAGATTTCGAACTACCCGCTTAATTTTGTTTCTCAACTTTGAAAGTTTTGCACACTAGAGATGTAACTCTGTCAACAGTGAAGTTCCGTTTAATTGTAATCAAGTGTAACTATGAAAGTTTAAATGATTTTAAACTGTAATCGTTGACGGCTAGTCCAGTCTGTGGCGTTCAATAGATTAATCGTGACTTGAAATTAAGTATATAATAAAAATTTTCTTATGCTGGTAAACTGCTATTGTATCAATAAATCAAATGTGTTATATAAAGTGAATAAGAGACATGTTAAGTTGACATTGGACATACTAGTTGAAATATAAATGTATCTCACAGTCATGGTGGTACTCATTATTCCAAAATCGTTTTGCTCTCTCAGATACAAGAACGGATAAACTAATCATGTAGCTTTCTACCTATCGAACTTTACTATTTTTTACGAACTATATACAAGCTAATCTTATTCTTACGTGATCGTTATAAAGATTTTATAAGTAAAGTCGCCGATGTAAAATCACTAAGGATTGCTTGCTAGTTATCATTGCATTGGCTATATGATATTATAAGCAAGAAGCAAGGAAGGAGGTGGTCACGTACTTATTTATCTGGTTGATTCTGATTCTAATATTTCGATGTTATTTTGTATTAATCTATGGCAAATTTCTTACACATGTCATAATTACAAATCGTGTTTTGTATAGCAATAGTAAAGTTCGTATATTATTTGATTTTGTAACAAAATTAGTATCGATATTAAGTTTAAAATTATGTCATGTTTGTTTTCAATCATTATTATATTGAATGTTATATTGTTTGGAGGCCGTGTTGCTAAGTTAGTACATACATCGTGTAGCTTGTACGTCGTTTTTCAATATGTATATTACTGTACACCCCAAACCATAACGCAAAAATGAAATTGTCCTAATGAAATAGCCGAACATTGTGCATGTCTTTTGTATAAATATTTGCGACTTGGATGCGTCCTTATCAGAGTTTTTTTATGAATAAACTTTACCTCTTTTTAGAGAAAGATGGCGTTCCAACGAGCCAAAGGTATATTTCTTATTCAGAATATATAACGTAAATAACTCCGATAGCGGCGCACCTTAAATGTTATTTTATGCATTTAACTATCTACGCATTTTTTTTGTACGAAGTCCCATAAAGCATTTTTATAAATTGGAGCATTCACAATCCAGTATTAATAACGTAACATTCCTGACAATCGAGAGTTTGCTATTTTACCTTTGACATAGTCTAGCAGGTAAAATGTTGAAATTACTCATTGGGTGATATTGTGATGAAATTTAAAAAATGAAGAAAAAAAAGTATTATTAATAGTGGCAAAAGTACTTCATAGTAATTGGTTTAATTGATTTAAAGCGACTGAGTATTGAAGACTGTTGCGACAATATCGAGTCCCCCAAGCCGCATTCTGATTCACTTTTTGCTTCCACACTGAGCGTGTTTGATTATTGGACGTATTTGACAATCTTCTACAATGTTCGAATACATTCGAGAATGTTCATCGTACGCTGTCAAGTACGCTCAGTCGGTTGCTTGTACATGTAAATAATATCAGTGGACGTCACTGAGCGCTTAGTTGCCATACAAATTTAATGATACCTAGTAGTAAGTAAGAACATGTAAGCTTTCGGTGTGTGGCGTGGCGGCGCCTAAACATCAGCCAGTCCAAAAATAGCTGGAAATCACAATGTTGTGATTTAATTAGATATTTTTGAATTGTCAACGACTAATTGTAATGTTACCTACTACTGCCTCAATACAACGATGATTGCTACAGTTTTTATATAAATTTACAGTTTTATACAGTACAAATTCTACCGATGCCGCCACGCCTCGTGGGTGTTTTTTTAACAGATTTTAACTATCTCCTACTCCTTGGATTTGTACATACACGCTCCCGTCGCGCGGGCAACTCGCCCCGCGGCCATGTTGCCGGCGACGGCCCGGCTTGCGTTACTCTAGACTTAGGTAAGACACATAGTAATAAATTGTGGCCTTAGGTTTTATATGGTTAACATTCTCCTGCGCGAGACATTTTGATACACCCGATGTAACTTTGCGAGCATTTTATATGACTATTTACCGAAGTCTAATTATATAGTTTCTTTTTCTGAATAATAATATAAAATTTAAATTTAAGTAAACCATTGAAGCATAAACATATTTTACATAAATATTATATTTAATTATTAACAATTATAGATAATTGTAAAATTGGCCATAGGTTGTAACAAGTTATCAGTTGGTATGCCAATTAAACAATTTTTCATGATTTTTAACCATTCGTTTTATTTATATTCCCATTAAACATTTACTACAGTCGCCATTCGATATATCGGAGCTTGGGGATGTGAATATGTATGTCGCACCTGCCCCGCTGCACATTACATATATCGAAAGAGTACATATATGACAGAATTTATAACTCCAGTTGAACTGACATGATTGGCTTGGCGTGACGGACGTCTTTTTCTAATTAAAGAGGGACGGGGTAGTCTTATATCGCCGCGAGATCCTGTCGCGCCAGTCATGTGCTAAGCCTACTGTAAGTGTAAACGTAGTTGGGATTAGAGAAATACTGAGAACAAGAGGCCAAATATAATACTTGCTTTTTAACCCTATGGGCCTGTACACAAAACTGCGATGCGATGCGATGCGAATTCGCCATATGAGGCCATAGGAGGTTTTTGCGATGCGACGTCGCATTGCAGTTTTGAGTACAGGCCCTATAACTGTGTGTGCATTATATGTAATACACCGTCAAACTAGCTCTGTCAAGTCCACGTGCCGTCAGAAATCGATGGCAATGTACATTAGTGCATCATCTGTAATGCACGGACGTTGTATCGATTCATGTCAGTGGTGCAAGTGAAGAGACAGTTAGCGTTAATGTAATAGTAATTGTCTCTTGGCTCATGTACAGTCAGCAGCAAAAGTGGCTAAGCGTTTAAAGTGTTCAAAATGACGTACATGCGCTCTTATTCTTTTGACAATAGAGATGTGTTGACCTTATTTTGAACACCTCAAATGCTTAGCCACTTCTGCTGCTGACTGTACCTACATTTTTCTATTAGAGACAGACATAGTTTCAAAATGCCGTCTGAGTCTGGGTGTATTGATCCGTATAAAAAATAAATGCCTTGATCCGATTCGCACTTTGAGCTTAGTTAGCGCTCACAAAAATTTCGTTACGGTGCTCACACAATCAGTGCATGAGCATGTTGACACCTGTTGGAATTTCATGTTGGGAGCTAGAGCTGGTCCGGATGGCACGAACGCCAATTATGACCTCGAGTGACCTTGAACTGAGTTGACCAGCTGTCAGTATCACTGTTGGCAGTGTCAGCGTGATTCGGACCACGGCTAAACTTTACAACTGTCAACAATGTCAACTTCAGCTTATCACTAGAATAGTGTCATTGTCAATGTCATGTAATGTCAAAGTAAATTGCGACTTCCGAAAGTCGCGAATTTTACTTCTTGGTGTTTTGTAAAAGTATTCACAATTTTTTTATCTAACAGTATCATTAAATTAACTTGTTCTAAACAAGTATTAAGTGTCGCCGTACGATCAGTTTTTAAACCGTTCCGCTGCCGCATTCGCACGATGGCAGATCAGTCATCGTTGGTCGACGAATACTTCGAGTCGGCGCTGTCTTTGGTGAAAACTGCAGGAAACCTTATAAAGGATCACATTACTGGATACAAAGACTTCGAACTGAAGTCGTGTGATATCGATTTTGTTACAGAAATAGACAAAAAGGTGGAAGAAACCTTGGTGGGAGGGCTTACCAAATTATATGCCGATCATAAGTTTATCGGCGAGGAGGCGGTGTCTGAAGGCGCGAAATGCGAGTTGACTGATGCGCCTACATGGGTCATAGACCCTGTGGATGGTACTATGAACTTTGTCCACGGTTTTCCACACAGTTGCATCTCTTTAGGACTTCTTATCAACAAAGAATCAGTTGCAGGAATAGTATACAATCCTATTTTAGACCAGTTGTTCACAGCTAAAAAAGGTAAGGGCGCGTTTTATAACGACCGACAGATACATGTGTCCCAAATTAAAGAGCTGAGTAAATCATTGATTGTCACCGAGGCTGGTACAAGTCGAGACCCTGAAAGGCAGAAAGTCCTTTTCGAAAACTTTAAAATGATAATTACTAAAGCACACGGAATTAGAACCCTAGGTTCCGCTGCTTTGAATATGTGCATGGTGGCAATGGGAGGAGCTGATCTTAACTTTGAGTTTGGTATTCACGCATGGGATATAGCAGCGGGTGATATCATAGTCCGTGAGGCAGGTGGAGTCTGCATCGATCCTGCTGGTGGTCCATTCGACGTACTGTCTCGCAGGGTCTTGTGTGCGAGCACTGAAGAGCTGGCCCAAGAAATGGCTAAGAATTTATGCCAATTCTACCCAGAAAGAGATTAAATAAGTTGATGTGATTATTGAGTCAAATTGCTATTGTTAAGTTACTTGATTGTTCTATGTTGGTTTAGTCATTTTAATGTACTCTACAATGTACTTAAGTAAATTAACTATGCACCATTTTAAGTAGAACTTACTTATTCTTTTATTAACAGTTAAATCATCATGCTGTTTTAGAATTTCTTGTATTTAATGTAAGCATTTAGAATATCATTTATTTAGAGATCTTACGCTATATAATAGTGACTGATTATACATGTAATGTGAACAATAATTATACCAAAAAAAATGAATCTATAAGACCAAAAATGATTAACATTGAGAGGCATTTACTTATGTATTTCTAAATACTTATTTTTATTAAAGGAAGTAAAGCTATATACCAGGTTCATTCCTGGATCTATGCTAGAATTATAATAATTTATTGGTATATCTTAATTTATTATGAATGTTACCAGAATTAGTGTATAATAGACATACAAAAATGTTAATGGTGTTGTCATGTAATAAAAAAAATCAAATGTTATTTAAGCTTTTATTTCTACAAAACTAGAATGACTTATTTTACCTAATGTACAAAGTATCTTTAGAATATTCAGTTAATTTACAATTTTTACTTAGGTAGTCAGGGTAAAAGATATCAATACGGAAAAAACACCATAATATGTATAAATGTGCTTTAATATTGAGACAATGTGCATGTATACATATTTTGGCACTTGCCTGTACTTAGTACACCTAGCATAGTCAATGAATAATAATCAAAATTTTATCCATTCTCCCTTTGTTAGCGTTTTAGCTTTTTGTTTATTTAACCTTCTATGATCCTATACAATATCTGAAAAGTTTCACACTTAAATTTAAACTTTTAAAAGAGTCAATAAATTTTCTAATAAAACACTCTTTTGGGTTTTAGGAGGTAAACACAATATTTATAAGTGATAATGATGACAAACTGTTTAAGATACAAATATAGATCCACTGGTGATTATTTTCATTATGAAAACCAAATAAATACAAAACAATAATTATTTTCGTCATCATTTTTAATATTACCTAAATTACGTAACTAAAAGTGAGATTCTACATCATTGTAAAAATTAATAAATTCGTTGTTTTAATAAATAATTTTACAGTCAGTATTAGAAACATCTATCATAAGTAAATACTACAGTGCTGCGGTGAGCCAAACGGTGCTACACATGACAATAGCGGTGTCTCACTCGAACATAACAAACTGCTGCCCACAAAACAAAAGCGTAGCTATATCTACATACCATAACCATAGTTTTGTCAGTTAAATAGAAAAGTTTAAAAATACGGATTTTACATAAAATATACTTTTCCACTTAACCAACATTTTCTAAACCTAACTTCAAATTATTATTAATTAACTATAAATTATTGTCATACTTAGATCGCTCTCAGTCTGTCAACGGCCTTTGTTCCGTGTCCACATAAACTAAAACTGTTATTCATTAGAATAATTCCTTAGATATCAGGAGACGGAATGGCAGGCTCAAAATACAATAAATGATACTTAAGTCCGTCAGTCACGTAAATTTTAATAATAATAAACTGGTGTTTAACCTTTTAAGACCTCTCTGTCTTCATTTTTAACTAAATTTTCTGCGATTTTTACGTTAAGTTATTAATAATCTCAATTTCCTTGTTTAGCCCAATCAACTACTTTACAGTCAGTCGGGTACCTACCAGTGGCAGCGCGTTTATACAAGCAGTTCAAAAACTTTACTGCAGGTCAACGGTTTTCCTTGGGCTCAAAAAGAAAAGGCCAAGATGCCACTGGTACCTACTATCAATTCTAGTCAGTGTCGGTTATAGTACTTATAGTATTTTTTTAAGCAAAAGTGTCAGAAATTAACATCTCTTCCTTTAGAGGTAAATTTCAGTTACAGTCAGTCACAATTACAAGTCGATCAAGTCAGTTACGTATGTTTAAACTGTCGTAAGTCATTCTAACATTAGAGACACTAATAACTAAATTGACGTGAGTGAAGCTGTGTTTAATAAAATGTCAGTTATCTACTATTGATATTGTCAATCAGTAAATAGAGGTTTTAGTTATCTTCCGTAACTACTTAAAAATATATGTCAGTCAGTGTCCGTTAATTAATAATTGGCAGTATCAGTTGTAAACGTTACAGTTAATTATAACCAGATACAGAATTATCACTACCAAGATCAGCGAGTTAGATAGTATTTCTGTCAGTCAATGTCAGTAAGTTGGTGAACTTTACAGTCAACACGGAGTAGTCTGGGTCGGTTATTATCTGTATCACCAGATTATTGTTACTGATGTAACAAGTTAGTGTTAGAAAGCTACAATTGATTTCGATAAGTCAGTATATGTTCCAGTCAATGTTGTTTGAATTCGGTCAGGTCAGTTCGGGACTACGGCATAGTAAGTCAGTTGCGGCCAGTGGCACTTTGTCAGTCACAGCTAGTTATATTCGAAGTTATTGCACGCATTAGACAAAAAATATTCCGTTATATCCGTTAGTGTCAGTTATGAGTAATAGGAGTTGTAATGTCATTTTGTAATTGCCAGATACATTTGGGTCAGCGTTAGTCAAAAACTGTGATGGTAAGTGTTGCTAAGTCAGTCAATCTGTCAGTAATCGTCACTGTCAGCACGGTAGCAGTCAATGTCAATATCAATTAGTCGGTCCTGTAGCAGTCAATGTCTTCTAGTCAGTCTGTAATATTCAAAATTATACATCATAGGATAGGTGACAGTCAGTAGTTCTAGCCAGTTACAGTTGTAAGTCAACGTAAGATATGGATGATTAAGTGTCACTTAGTAAAGGTAATTGTAGTCAATGATAGTCAGTCATAGTTTAATTGGTTTTCAGTTATAATAGTCAGTCCCTGTTAGTCACAGTCGAATACATAGTTAAGTTAGTTTAACAGTAACTACAGCAAAGTCATTTCCAAATATATCAATATCAACCCGTTATGAGTAATAGGCGTCAAGTTTAGTATGATTGGATAGGTAATAGTCCAGTCATGTCAGCCATCCATAATAGTCCAGAAATGGCAGCCTCGTTATACGTTAATTGTGCAGTTGTGTTGTACAAATAATGTAAGTCTTTCTAGTCATAATCGTCAGTATGCAGTTGAGAGTTGCTTCTGTCAGTTATTGTTTCTGTCGTTTCAGTAACTTCTGTCAAATAATTCAATCGGTCGTCATTAGAATTTGTCAGTCGGTCAGTCAAAGTTTAGTCCGGTCTAGTTTAGTCATTGTCAACAGTTATCTTATGTCCGAGCATAATGATCAGTTCGCTGTTGTGAGTTGTGTCAGTAAGTTCATGTCTAGTTATCGTTGTAGTCAGGTCAGTCATGGTCATATGTCAAATATAAAGTAATATAATGTTTTCTATTTTTGTATAGTAACGTTACATTTTGCGTCAGTCAGTCAGATAGTTAGATATAGTCAAATTAATTATATAAATAAATATTCAGTCACTAATAAGTTAATTACGAGTCTGTTCGTGCAGTCAAGTCCTTGTCATAATGTCTAATCTAAAGTTATGTTACCCTCTTTGATATTTTTCAGTCGGTCAGTACCTAATGTTAGTCAGTCATTATTGTTTCTGCTTTTAGTCATTGTATCAAGTCTAGTCGCACTAGTAGTTAGTCATTGCCGTCGCGCATTATCTAAAATTCTTAAATAAAATATAGGTACCTTTATATCAACGTATCCACTATTTAGTTGCAATTAATCAAACCAGTTGTCATTAAATCACTTACATAGCCTAATTGATTACAACTTTATGTTCTATTGAATCTGTTATAAGTACCTGACCTCTTTAAAGAATCACATGAATATATACAACGCAATTTACAGCCTGTTTTGTGTTTGAACAGTCTTTTTTCATTTTCTTAGCCTTTCCCGGGTCTTCGTTTTCTTAGGTTCCCGAAATTGAAAGGTCTGGGGATCTCTTTTAAAGCGTACGGGTCGATTTTCATTGGTGGCATGCGTTGTGGTAGACCCTCTGGCAAGTCTTTCTCTTCATATGTAACCCATTGTGATGGACTGAAACAAAAAATCCTCATCTTATATTGTGTTTAGTAGGAGAGGCGGATATAAATATATGACTTATTAACCTTTTCTAGATATACTATCTACGATTTGTCACTTTGTCTATATAAAATTGCTGCCTTAGCCTCAAATAATGAAATTGTATTAAAGTATCGCACAAAAAGTTACTAGAAATTAATTAATTACGGTTTAGAATATCTGGGAAAAACAGTAAATAAATACTTTAATGACTTTTTGTGACCAACACAAGATGAAGAATGTAGTAAAAAAGACTATAATACTAACAAGCGATAACGATGCTTCGATATTAAACTACAAGACCAAAAAGCAAGAAGTTAAGAACTTCGATAACAATTTTTGGTTTGAAATTAGCGTTGCTTACTTGTTTTCACTGGGTATCACTTGGAATGCCACCGACGGTGTCTTCGCGGAACTCGACGGCTTGGCTATCTTCAACCTCGGCGTCTCAGACTCTGGGATCGCCGATTTTTCCTCTGCTTCTTCCAGCAGCGCCAGTTTATCAGCAGAAGACCTTTCCTCTATCATCACAGGCACTGGTTGCCCTGGGCTGTTATAGTTTTCCTTTATAATTTCTTTCCTTACAGTATCGTCAATTTCGTCTGTCACAGTTGAATGTGGATATTTCCTTAAAACGTTTCTAACAAAGTAATATTTGCTATTAGTCTTGGAATAGTCAGGCATTTGGTCCTCGTCATAGCGTCTCGTCGGTCTTAAATTATTATAAGGTTTGGTCGCAGTCTCGTAATGGAAAAATGTCGACAGTTTTATGTGTTTATTTTTGTCCGTGTCCAGTCTCTCGTCTTCGTAAGTTGAGAAGTCTTTACTTATTACTTCGTGTTTGATTGCTTCGGTAGAGTCAGTTTTAGTATCTTTGTCATTGTTTATGTCACCTTTGTATGTGCCTACATAACCAAATGTTACAAGCTTATATGGATTTGGAGTTGTTAGTTTATTGTTGTCAATTACCGCGATTTTGTCAATAGTCGCGTCAGTTTTTTTAGTAGTATTGAGTACTTTTTCATTCGATCTAGCGGAAGAAAATTCCTTATCATTTGTATTAGGTCTGTCATGTCTGTAGTTGTAATTGTCAGTTTTGTCTTCAAGTCTAATATTGTAATCGTCATTTCTGTTGTCTTGTCTATTGTAATCATAATTTTTGTCGTCTTGTTTGTTGTTGTTATTTCTATCGTCATGTCTATTGTAATTGTCATTTCTATCGTCATGTCTATTGTAATTGTCATTTCTATCGTCTTGTCTATTGTAACTGTCATATCTGTCGTCATTGCTGTTATAGTAATACGGTTTGTTAGGTCGTCTGTAAGTGTCGTCATAAGTCTGATACGTAACTTTAACTACGTCTCTGTCGTAAGACCGTCTAGTCGTCGTTCGTCTTGGACGTGTTGTCGTACCTCGCCAAGACTGTGTTGGTCTAGGTACGTAATTTATCAAGTATGTATATTTGTCAATGTTTTCAGTCACGGCAATCACTGGTCTGTTGTAAGGTCGCTTTTGTTGTAAGTTATTTATAACTACAGATTGTACACTATGCACTTCTTCGTCATCGTCATAGTCATTGCCGTATTGTTTTGTAGGTTTATTGTGATTACGTCGTCCGTCAGCCTCTTCATATCGTCGACTTTTGTTTTTAAAGTCAAGTTTGTCATCAATCTTATGTACAGTCTGGTTAGTCGTTATGTTCACATTTTTGTCGGTCAGTGTTGCGTTAAGTACGTCATTAACGTTGTCAGTTTTGTTATGTCTGTGCGTCGGTTTAGGTTTTGTCACATTATGCCCAGTAGTTGTAATAGGCACTGGTTTTTTCTGAGGTATTTTATTAGTGACAGCATGTTTTTGAGGTTTTTTTGTGGTAGTGTGTTTTGTTGAAGGTCGTTTGGTTGTTGTAGTTATCTTTCTCTTAGGTCGCTCAGTGCTAACTTCGTCTGCTTTACTAATGTCATTGCTCGAGTTAACATCAGTCCATGGCGATAAATCAAAGTTGTTAAGGAGTCCGTTGAGGCAGGATATCCTGTCGTTGTCGGTGTTGTCTGCAGAAAGAAATACGAAAGGCTGGATGCTGTCAATTGTGTCCAGGGTACGGCAGAGGATTTGGGCGAACGATATTCTCCGTATCTGTTGTAATTGTGCCGGCGTTAAAGATGACTCGAAGCCTCCGTTCTCGTACCTAAAAATAATACAATTTATATAATACAGCGGTATAACCTGTAGCTATTTAAGTAGGCAAATATATGTCCCTTTGATACTTATTTCATAGCATTCAAAGCCAAATAAACGTACCAGAATCGATCGCCTTTTCGAAGGTTTGAGAACTGCTGAGCAATGATACAGGCAAATGTGGGCCCCACGAGGCCTCCTACTACCGGCCTCTCTGACATGCCCGCCGTGAACAGATCAATGTCATCCACGTGCCTGAAATAACCATCCATTTGTAAATATGACTTATCGTGTTAAACAAGATATAAGTAGTAGGAAAACGGACTGATTCGAGACCGAAGATAGAACTTCATGTGAGTGAGGTTTTTAATCAGATTTCTACTAGTACCTGTATATACTCTGTAGCCTTCTGACAGCACGTGGCGACATAACTTTAAACAAATCTTCAAACTCATTTATCGGCGAAAGTCCACAAGGGTCCCTCCAAGCTGTATACGGAGCGATTCCATGGTCTCTCCCCCTCTGTATATTGATGGCGGCCAAATCCATCCCGAAGTCGAAGGACGGGGTTTGAAAGAGGTGGTTGGTCAGTTCTTCCGTGATAAACTCGTCGCGTTTCTGGATTGGCTGGTTCACCATGCCGAGGAGGAGGCGGTCGACAGCGCCCATGCTCCAGATATTAGATGGGTTTGTGAGTTCGTCATGGAGAGAGACGTCTGTAATAAATATATACTCAGTATTTGAACATGTTACAAATTGTCTTATGTTGAGATTAGTCCACAGTTCGGGATCAACTTACTGTTTTGCATAGGCCTGTGGAACCGGTCGTACCGCACCATGGAAGGTTGAACTAAGCTGTGGCCGAACCGGAAGGCAGCTGAACCGAACGAGCTCGCGGGACTGGGATTGATTTTCGGGCTGTAGCCATTGTAGTAGCCCTTCTTTAAGGGTTCCAAGTCGAACAGACGCATCACCTCTTGACCTGACAAAAAGAGTTTTTGAAAACAGTTAACTATAGTTAAATTTACTAGCTATATTGGATAAGATTTTTTTGCTGTAGGTTACACTTTCAGCAGTTGCCAATGGATAATAGAACTAAACGATGTATTGGTTGTAATATCAGCATTGACTGACCTAAAACAATCGGCAGGAATTCCCTGTAGCTGATATGCTGGATCATCGCACCGACAATTTTTCGCGTCTCCTGATACACTTTCTCGTCGCTCCAGTGAGGATTCAGATGCGCTAATTCCTGCGCCATTCTGGAAATAAGCATTTTTTTTACAATCTGGACGTATGATCTTTCTAACTTAGTTACCTGCTTAGGTAAGCGATGTTTATCATAATAATATGTGGTAATGTGGAAGGATCTCAATCGTCTGATGGCATTAGAAGTGGAGTACCGATTGGTAGGGAGTTATGCTAACCCAGCAGAATAATTATGTTTCGTGTTGTGATATTACCTATTATGCTGCCTCAGCCACACAATGTGAGCGGCAACCAGCCCAGGATGTTCGTTGACCCTGGCATCTCCTGACTTGAAGCAGTCAGAAGATACCGCGCCACCACGACAAAGCTCGTCACGTCTTTCCGGTGGAAGTAGAGGACGCCGATTCTGAACACGTCCGTACTGGAGCATCCCTGAAGAAAGATGGTCAAGCTGTTGAAAGTCTGCCTTTGCAGTTTGCTTTCCAGTTGCAGTTCGCTTTGAGTCATATTCAAATTGTATAGTTTCCTAACGATCCTTAAATGGACGTAGTTTATACTATAAACTACGTGCATAAATATAAACTATATAGGAAGATTATACTTGCAACATCGTCTATCGGGGTTCTGTTCCAAGTTTCTTCATTATTGTAAACAAGTAGGTACGTTGTTGTTTACATACCATTTCTGAACAACCGCAGCTTGTCAGACTGACGCGCCGAGCTGGCGTAGAGCGGTGACCCGTCGATGTACGCCGACACCTGGTTCATCTGCTCTCGCCAGCCCAGGGCACAGTCGTCCCGCGGGGCGGGCGAGGACCGGACGAAGTCCAGGCACCGCACCCCTTTCGGGCCGTAGAACGGGTCTGAGGGGGGAACTTCGATTGGCATGCATTCGGGGTGCTGCAAGAGACAAGTTGCTTGTGTGAAATAACTAAATTAAAAAAATATGTTCTCCATATTAACATAATTATATTATATTTATATATAAGTAAGTACTTTTCTAATAGAATAATTGGACAAATTGATTCTTCTAATTTAAAGGCTATTATATGATAATTCAGATGATAATTAGTAATTACCTACTTGACTAAAAAAATAAACTGAATTGACACATTTTGGTAATAATGTAAATTCTTAATTCGAATTTCAGGAGTAATATCTTGTTTGAATAGATAAATTTACTGTAGACGTGTAGACAATTAATTAATGAGACTGATGCGTAGACCCAACAAGCGAGAAGTAAACTCACCAAAAACTCACGAGGAACGAAGTCTCTTCCACCATCCTTGCAGCACCGCGGCACAGAGCCGTTGAACCCTCTCGACTGCGACGACGACGTCACATCATGGTCCAAGAACTGTCCCCACTGCATCAGCAGATGCGTGATACCAGGGGTTTCCACATGCTGGTCCTCATGAACAGATGAGCTGATCTCCCTCGCTGAGGGCAAGGCAGAGCCGAAGACCGACCGACGAGGGGCTTGGATGCCGTCGGAGTAAGACGGAGGCAGGAATCTCTGTACCGGGGTCATGGTGGAACCCCATCTCGGGCGGTTCACGTTGTTGCAGGTGCCATCATGTGTGCGGTATCTAGAATTAAAATTTTCCTTCATGCCAATGGTCTGAGATACAAACGTTTATTACACAGAGCGACGCGGTACCGTTGTCGGAAATGTATTGTGCTCGGCACAAATCGATGAGACATGCCAGAAGGTAACTGAGCTGATTATACCATCGCAATAAATGTCATAAGACCTAGGCAATAGGGTTGTAATGACGAAGTTAGTGGAGTGTCTATTATTTGCTCAGTTTTATATTTAAGGCTCTTGTTTGATGTCGTAGAAGTAGTGCAACTACCGCTGAATATTAAATTGAAAATGAACGTTGACCTTAGGGCTTTTGATATTTGAACACATCGTGTATTTGTAACCAATTGGCCTGTGGGCTTAAAAGTAATTTTTTAGAATTAATTTACTACCGTCATCTGCATCATTTGTGACATCAGCGCAACCTGGTAGATGTGACGCCAGTAATTAGTCCAGTAAAAAGTCCATCGTACAGTTCTTTGGGGCCTTTTTAAGTCAACGTAGGTATACACTTGGGGAATTGGCGCTTAGTGAGCAGTGCTGCAGCAGTGTAGACTGTCACAGAGCGCTGGAGACCGGGGGCGGTTCCGTCCGGGCCACCAGGCTAACTCAAAGAATACCTTTTAGAGTTAGGTGGGCACTTGGGCGCGCCTCACAGTGGGCTGTCTGGAGCAGAGATTGTCGCAGCGCGCTGGGGACCGGGAACAGAGTGATTTCCGTCCGGGCCTCCAGGACAATTCAAAAATTACCTTTTAGAGGCAGGTGGGCACTTGGGTGCGCCTCGCAGAGGACAGTGCTGCAGCAGAGAAGACTGCCGCAGCGCGCTGGCGGCCGGGAACTGAGAGTCTTCCGTCCGGCTCTCCAGGCCATCGCCACTGTGGACAAGAAATTTACTAATTAGAAAAGTTATCTATGTGTTATAATGTCGTACCTATGTACGTGTACGAATGATAATTCGTCGTAGTATTACATCAAAGTGAAGCTAGTCGACTTTATTTCCTTTCCGCGACTTCCTTATGGGGAAAATTAATTAGGTACTTTCCTCATGTTTTTACGAGCCACGTCCATATTCGGTCGTAATTTAACGCCTTTATAATTTATTTAAACTTCATAATGTATTACAATATGAAACCATTTTTTTTATAACAAAAACAATAGGTACCATAGTTACCAGGCCACCATCAAACTCAAGCACGTCGTGAATATCATATTCATGAACGTCACTCAGCTGCCCACTCTCACTATTATAAATTCTATATTTTATTACATTAGATAACCTATTCAAAACTTTGCCATACAAAATATGTGGCCCAACCTTTTAAATTAACATAAGAAACGAGAGTGAAAAGGAAAAGCCATCAAAATCATCACATCAGTTGTTAAAATATGCTTACGATTTTCACCTGGCGGAACACGGAAGTGTTAGGAAAGAGGATTATTATTAAAAATTATAATAATTGGATGTTCCCGCAGTTTCGCGAGTGCCAAATTAGATAATAATGAGAGCATCAACGCTACAGTGATTACGGTCACAAGAATAACGGACAAAAGCAAGTGGATCGGCCGCAAATAATCAGTGTCCATTATGCCCAAGTAGTAATCTTTTTTAAAAATGTTGTCTAATTCTTAGTAGGTATCTCGTATTTAGAAATAACTTGGTCTCGCAAAAACAACTGATTCCGTTCTAATTTTAGTTTTGAAGCTCACGCTGTGTCTATAGGTCTCTGTTTTGCACCAATAGCCTTCTAGCCTAGTCGGTCGTGATCCTGGTTACGAACAGGAGGTCCGGGTTTAGAATTCTGGCCAGGGCATTTATTTTTCCGTTTATCATGAATATTTGTAAGGGGTTTGTTGTGTTTCTATTCGTTTGTGTATTGATAACAGTATCAATAAGTGTTATCTATATACTTACGTTTTTAAACATGTATCTATCTATTATGAGTATATTATTATATCGTCGTCTGTACCTTACAAAACAAGCCTTATTGATCTGACTGTAACACTAGGTCGATTTGTGGGAGTTTCGTAAACTGTTTAGGTATTTAATTTATTAATTAAATGGTCACGGCTCAGGGCATGTTTCCACCGTTATTCAGAGGAAGCAATGCAAACAATGCAATGGAAACTTTTTAGATCTTTTTCTAGTACCCTTCGTATAACTCTAAAGATAACTGCCGGGATTAAACTTTATGATTTACGAGTTATTTGATAAGCTTTGTAAATATGAACGCGCATGCCGATTACCATATTGCACTGTCTTTAAAACAATCCATAAGCAACCAGAGATAAAACGAACAAAAATTTGAAAGCTGACAGTTAAAATTAAACCAGTTCTTATATAACCACATGAAAATTAATATGATAAACGCACGCACGATAATTCGCCGCGCGCGCCGGGGAAAGTGAAATCACTTTCAACTCCGGTTCGATAATATGACGTGCGCTTTGTTGTGCGTATGTTGTAATATTTAATTATTTGCCCTGGGGTACGTAATAAATAATATAAAAATCAAGGTTCATGGCGTCTGTTTGACACCATTTTGTGTCGTGATTTATTATTATTCATTATTTAAAGAATTCTGAGCTGTTTGTTAAAAAGTTGAGAGTTGCAGTTTAACTGCCAGGAAGTTCTAAAAAATCTAACTGGAAAAATATTTAGTTTTATCGTATCGTAATCAATTTTTAAATATACACACTATATGTGTATGTTTGTATCGATTAATTGACTAAATGTGTTATTTTGTTTTTATTCTGCCATTGTTGACATGTTGTATTGATTATGAAATTGACTAAATATGTATTGCGTTTTGCACTTTATTTATGACGTATGTTTATTTTGAATTTTAATTAAATTGACAAGGAGTCAAGGACTTAAAAATAAATAACTACAAACGTTTCGAGAAAATGTTTGCACAGTTTAACTATGGGATCCGTGAGTCTATTGCCTATCCGTTATTTGTAAGTATGTAGGTACACTGCATCGTTTTATTTACGATTTCCATTATTTTAGGTTGATAATAAGGATATCATTAGTTTAGGGTTAGAGTCAAACTGCGACATCTAGAGTCTAATCTTGAATCTTCGCGAATAGCCTCCCTAGGCGAGAAAAAGAGAACCTTTATTTTATATCTGACTTATGAACAAAATCCATGTCCAACACAAAACATATCCCTGCCCAGGTATAATATGAAGCTAAATACCTGCTACATATAGCTAAACTATTTAGACACACCTTGTTGGGGTATGCTGTTTTGAATTTTAGATATTTTAAGAATATAATATTTTAAGATGTTTTTTATATAAGATTTTATAAATTGGAATACATGACATATACTTAAGAAAAAGCGACGAGGACCTCCGGCGTTCGATATTTTGTTATTTTTTGTCAATAGGCACTATCTCTGTATCATTTCTTGTAGCCTTCAGCAAAGTGTTGTGGTGTATGCCCCTAATAACATTTTAATAAGGAATGTCTCCTTTAAGTAAAATGAGCTAGCTTAAGGATTTAAAGTAGTTTCCCTCCAGGGCCTGAGTTTAATTTCCACACTGTAGATTCAATCCTGAAATTAGGTCGATTGAAACTAAAACTAATTTAATTGGTAGTCGAACATTCTCACAACTAATTTAATCGTAACTAAATTAATTACAATTAAAAAATGCGATTGATATTTTTAGTCGATTGATTAGTTAACTAAAAAAATAGTCGATTAATGCCCATCTCTGATCTGTGCCTACTGGAAATATTTAGATTATCACTATCAGAAATGAATTTAATTATTAATTAAGCAGCAGGAAGTTCAAAATTTCACGCAAGCTCTCAACATAGCACAAGAAAATAAATTCTGTACAGTTACAACACTGGGAACTGGGTATAAGTAAGGGAAAAGTTTTACGATAACATTTTCTTATACATTTAATTAGCTTCATAAATTAATTATACAGCTAAGTTTATAACCATAATATGTTCTTGGTAATTTGTTACTTGGAACGTGATGTCACAATGCAATATTAAGTTTTTTTTTTATAAAGAAACTTTTATATAATCTGTGTTAAAGTCCGTTCTTGATATGTACTTGTTTTTCACTTGATATCATAAAATTTTAATTGCGAAACGTGTGTCATCTTTACCCTTAAACTACCTACTGAACTAATCCGGTGGGGACATAGTGTGAGAGTAAAAAATATATCCATTAATAACTTTACCCAGACGAAATCGCATCCAAAAACGCGTAAAATTTTTGCAAATGTTTTTTTTTTAAAATGTAATACTCTGATTGGCGACGGTCCTACCTGAACTACCTACTACATACATAATTTTTAATTGGAACAGTGCATTTCCTTTGTTCATAAATAGAAGAAATACTACGTTATTTTTGAAGCTATCGAGAACAAATTAAACTGACATTTTCCTTGTATGGTGGTTTTTATGTACTAACCTGCTTCCCAGCAGCTCCAAAAAATCCAGTCAGTCAAATGTCAGTCACTGTCACTGTTTGTCATTCTGTCACAAGTCACATTTATCACAAATTCGTCAGTAAGTCCATGTCACCACGAAGCCATGTATTCTGTCATCAGCGATAATTATGTCACAAGATTAAACATTAGTCAGTCTTAGTTGTCCTAACTTAGTCTCAGTCTTATAGTGTTTAAGATGGTAAAAGTCATCGATGTTTTGGTGTTGCGTTAAGTATAAGTAGATAGCGAACCGCGCGCGGCGCTCGCGGCGCGGCGGGGTACTGTGCGCCCGCGCAGGTAAGCTCCGCTCAAATACTGCCACTTCCAAGCTTCTAAGCGGCTGGTGCAACGCGTTGACAAAGTATGAAGCTAATTGAGTTTTTCTTAGTATCCGATTGCAATTAGCATGAGGTTATTGGTTTAGGAAATGCAATTTTTTTTTATATACGGGGTGCTAAGTTTGAGTACTTATTTTAACAAAACATAATATAGCAGTTAGACACTAAAACATTGAATTTTGAAGCTCTTTTCTAATAAGGTATTAGGTAAAGTCGGGTACAGAAATTACACTTGACTGTACTTCGGTCTTAAAACAGAACTGTCGTGGGGTTTATTATAGTTCCACAATTAATTTACAGATTTAAAAAAAATATTTTAAGTTCAAATTTGCACTAGTGAGCAAAATATACCTATAATAATATAGTTACTCATATCGTCCTAAGTGAACCGTTTGTATTGCACTTAAGCGTTTTGAGAGGTAACCGGTCCACTCCAAACAAGGTCTAGTTTCCCCTCTTGGTTCAAGGGTCAGCTGTCAGCAGACTTTCTTTAAAACTAGTGGCAATAAACAGCATAAAGAGTCTTGTTAGTCTAAGGCGGTCGGGTTTTTGTCATCTGTAGGTATACCTAGATATTTTTCTAGCAGGAATGACATTTGCTCAGTGCTTGCCACAATAAAAATATCGACAATCATGTTATCGATAAGTACATACTAGTTACTTCAACGACAAGACGTACACACAGTCTTATATCGGCTACCAACCTAGACGCCGCGTGCCACTGATATTGAAAAATTGAAAATAATCAGTACACTTTTGATCCAATTTACTTTTATAATTTGCAATAGAACAATTTGCTTGTATGCATACTTACAAAAAATTGTTCGTGCTAGGAAAATATCTATGTATAGTCAAAATATCTATCTGTCACTAATCTGTCACGTTTTAACAAGTAAGTGCGAAAGTGATGCATCATGTGTTAGGCAATAAATTGGAAACCATCCTATCCATCCAGACCGGATAAGACTGTCGGGCTTATCGACACGACAGTGAAAACTACAGTGCCTGTCCCTACAATCGCTCGTTGTAGAAAAATGCAGATGCAATATATTGATGATTTACTACCCCACTGGTGTGTCACTGGGCTAATTTTGAGTAAAAACGGGATGCAATATGCTCACAAGGTCCAGTATGATTTGCCGTACAGGTCTAAATGGCTGTCGGATAAATAGATTAGCTATCGCTAAAGGAGAGTGACGAATAATAGAATAACTTTCGGATCAGTAATCTTTATTTCTTAGGTACCTATATACCTTGAAGTCGATTTTTTGGCTAGGTTCCAGAGGTCATCTTACAGGAACAGTTGACCTCCTCTGTGTAGAGAACTGAAGACGTCGTATTTATATAAACCACGGATTGCAAGAAGAAGAATTATTCATGAAAAGTAAATTAGCTTCGAATGATAACAAGACATATCGTCGAACGCCCCAAACATACACTAAAAACTTAGTAGACAAATAAAATTACTAATAGGATTGACCTAATCCAAAAACAGAAACATTTTAGCATCCTTTCCGCAGTCGGATAGCATGACAGTTGGCAATCTGAAATCGCACCAGTTTCGGTTATCGGTTTGGTAATAATTTGTAATAATCCATCTGTTACGAGCAAACGCAATACCATAACCTCCGTTGCGTGAATTGGGTAAACTATTGCTTTGTTTTAAATCAGACTTACGAAGTTCCAATATTATAAAACAAAAAAATACAACGAGGGAGTTATCGGGTCAATGATCACTGATCAATGGTAGACTTGCGTACGTTGGTGGTTACGTTGTCCACCCGATGACCACGAACGCTGCTAAAGGGTTAAAATTAAATTACAGTTGTATTTATTGTTGAGTCATTATTCATTGTTTTTATATAATAAATAAATAAATAATTAAAATAACAGTCGTCCGATGACCACGAACGTTGCACTGCCCACCAAAGGGCGAAACGTCGGCATGAAATTTAAATTAGCATACGCGATATTATCCCTTTTTCAGTTGTTTTATTTCATGAATAATTATTG
Source organism: Grapholita molesta (assembly GCA_022674325.2). Lineage (NCBI taxonomy): Eukaryota > Metazoa > Arthropoda > Insecta > Lepidoptera > Tortricidae > Grapholita > Grapholita molesta. Next base: position 5,014,406 of record CP053127.2, read on the forward strand.
CGGCAACCGAAGTCAATATGGAACTCGACTGGAAGTCACCTGGAAGCGTCAACCAAAATTAGGCGAAGGCGAAGTCCTGCGGAATAAACTTGCTCGCTCTCCATTCTTTGAATTTCCCTAAGGGGCGTCGACTCGCCACAAAGATCTTATCCCTACGTAACTGAAAATAACTCCGACAGTCCACCCGATGACCACTAACGCTTCTAAGAGGTTCGAAAAGTCGGAATAAATTTAAAATTAACATTCCTATACGCGATATAATCCGTTTTCAGTTGTTTTATTTCATGAATAATTATTGCGGCAACCGATAGACAATAAATATGTTGGTAAATTGTAAGTCCACATGTTGTTAACTAATAAATACGATTAACATTTTCATGTTAACATTTACAAATCGAGAACAGTAATAATTTATCGTAGTTACTACGTAAGAACCGCATTCGCGACCTCTGTTCAGTTCTAGAGCAATCAATTACAAAGGAAGGAATTAAGTAAATAAATAAAAGGTTTTATTGGAATTGTGTAAAATTTAAGCAACGTGCAAGTTCGTGCCGCTCTGCCGCGCTTTGCGACAACATGGACAAATCGGATAAAACAAATCGATAGATTCACAGTTCATTAGATACGTCGATTAGTCGCGGAGACAAATTAACAAATACTGTAGTTGCAGTGTCAACTGCGTATCTAAATGAAACGGTACAAACCTCAACCCTACCAGCCTAGGGACAAACCTCAACCCTACAGAAAAACCTGCAGGTTTCTCACTGCCCAGACGAAGTTGGTGTCAGCTAAACCGTCTACGAACCGGTTGGGGTAGAAGTCGAGAGTTTCTGCACAGATGTGGCTGGAGAGAGTCGCCAGCTTGCGAGTGCGGAGCTGCGGTACAGAGCATGGACCATATTATCTGCGAATGCCCACTCACTAAATACCAGGGCAACCCGGTGGACTTGTTCACCCTAAATAACAATGTCACCCAATGGATCCAGCAATTGGGTGTACTGCTATAAAGAATACTTCATACGAACGATTGCGCTTTTGCCATACGATTAAATAAATAAATAATGCAACGGTTAATTGGAGTCAAAGTATCCAAGTATATCGTAGCATTCTTAACACATCCTTGCTGTTGTAAAGTCACCATCAGATATATCGGAGCTGTGGAGGTGGCCACAAGTATCGGAACAACGGCTGTATTGTCAAGGCGATAAAGTGCATGTTCCGATATTTGTGACCAACTCCACAGCTCCGATATATCTGATGCCGGCTGTACGAATAAAGTTGTTACCGATATAATTGTCTGTTTTTGTTACAACTACTTATTTGTTCTCGAGCCGAGATAGGCTACCCGTTCCTCTTTAAATAATATAGTTACAAGAGGACGGGTAGTCTACCTCGTCTCGCGATATTGTTGTGCTAGGCCCACAGGTTTCGTAGTATCGGACCCGGGTATGTCCTTAAACTACGTCCAACAATGAGGGGTAGGCACAGCGATGGCCATCACGCTTGAATCTGGAGCAGCCCAACTGGGGAAGTACCTCATCCTTACAGAAGACCACAGCCATAATAGCACTGCTACCTTTCAGGTATGTAGTGTTGTGTTCCTGTTGGGGAGTAAGGTTCTCAAAGTTTCAACCCCCCTTAAAGGCCGGCAATGCGCTTGTGCCTCCCCTGGTGTTGCGGGTGCCCATGGGCGACGGTAATTGCTTAACACCAGAGGCAATCCGTCTGCTCGTTTGCCGTCTATGTCTAAAAAAAATGTGAACTGGTTATATATAGGTAATAAAATTATTTCTCCTCCACGGGAAACACGATTCCTAGTGTGGAGGTCAGTAAAACTGTACCCATGTACTAGGTTTTTGAAATAAACAATTTTATTAAAAAAAATATAATTTCGGGACAAACTTACATATCAACCTAGTCCTACGGTAAGCTCAGTAAGGCTTGTGTTGTAGGTAATAGACGACGATATATATAATAGATAGAGACGTATAAATGCTTAAATACATAGAAAACATCCATGACTCCGGAGCAAATATATGTGCTCATCACACAAATAAATGCCCTGAATGGGATTTGAACCCAGGACCATCGCCTTCAGGCAGAGTCACTACCCACTAGGCCAGACCGGTCGTCATTTTAATAATTATTCTTTTTTTATATATTTAAAACGCGAAGTTTTCTTCAGGTAAGGATTTAACACTTCACAGGTTGTTAAACTAGCTAATAATTTGTGAGTATTATATTACATCCAACTAATGCAGTTCCCAGAGCCACTTTCACATAAACTGCGCGTGCGCTGCGCTGTCGGGTTTATAGTTTCATCTACCCTGCCATCAATCATCAGATATTAATAGTATAAATAGTAACAGTTTTATATTATAACTCTACATATAGTGTCTAAGAACTATACGGGCGAATCTCTTAACGGCGGTCAGCTAAGTAGTATAGATAAAAAAAAAGATAAAACTGATCTTTATTTTTCAATTTAGGCACATTACATGCACTTATGAACGTCAAAAAAAATCTACACCGGTTCAAACCCTACACCTCTGACCCGTGAATATACCGGCAAGAAACGACGGCGGGACTTATTTTTTCAATACAGTGATACATCAAATCTTAAAGTACTTACATAATTATGCGTAGTCCGATAAGAAAACATATCAAACAGTTTATTACAAGATATGAAAATACAAAATATAAAAGTAAAAGTAATAATGTATAAACAAATTCGACTTCACAAAATAGACATACTTTAATATGCTTTCTTATCTGAACTGTGTCATTTACATGAGCTGGCAGTACATACAATTGTTGAATTAATTGCTAGGTGGTTTTGGTAGTTTCTGGTTTGGGCCATGCATGTTTGTCTGTCAAATAATCCTCTACTCTGTAATAGCCCTTAGACATCAAAGACTTTTTTTAGTAATTCTTAAGTACTGGGAAGGGTAATTTTAAGGCATCATCAGGTAACTTGTTATATAAATGAATACATTGCCCATAAAATGATTTATACACTTTACGCACACGACACTTTCTAATAGCAAGCTTATTCTTATTTCTAGTGTTATAGGTATGGATGTCACAATTTTTGGTAAAAAACTGAAGGTTTTTAATAACGTACATAATGTTTTCATATATATATTGACAAGCTACAGTTAATATATTAATTTCTTTAAAAAGTTTTCTAACAGATGCACCTGCTTTTAAGTTATACATAAAACGAATGGTTCTTTTTTGTAATACAAATATAGTCTGTATGTCAGCTGCTTTGCCCCAAACCAGAATACCATATGACATTACACTATGGAAATAACTATGATAAACTAATCGAGCTGTCTCAATATTCGACAGTTGCCTAATTCTCCTAACGGCGAAAGCGGCCGAACTTAATCTATGTGCGAGTTTTGTTATATGAGGACTCCACTGTAGACTTTTGTCCAATGTTAAACCAAGGAACAATGTTTTATCTACTATCTCTAAGCATTCATTATTTAAAAGTATTCTAGTATCCACCGGTGTAACATTCGGCAAAGCAAATCTAACACATTTTGTTTTCTTAGCATTAAGCAACAGATTGTTAGTAGTAAACCAGTAGTAGTAAACCAGATATTTAGATAAGTGTGATAATAGAATTTCTAAATCACTATTGTATCACGTATTGGGAAGCGATAAATTTGGCGCGATAGCGGTAAAAGTGCGCGCACGCATAACAGATGCGTTCACTTTCTACAGCCGTGAACTTGCCGCGTCGGTCAAGCGTGCCTGTTGGTCAAGCCGGTGAGATTTTAACTCAGGTTTCTTTGATACTCTATGTCTAGTAGCTATGACGTAATAAAATTTTTGGGAGTCGATAAATTATATAAATTAATTATTTTTTATTATGTAGAAACGTCTGCTATAGCGAATATCTTCGATATTTAAATCGAAAGAAAAGTAGAAAAATTTGACTCGCAGCGGGACTCGAACCCACAACCACTGGATCGCTAGCCCAATGTACTACCAATTGTGCTGTACGAGTACCCAAGCACGCCCATACAAGTACACCCAAGTCACTCATGATGACGAGGCCCGAGGGATAAATAGAAAAATTTTACAAGTCTAAGTTTATATAATTACGGTACTCGTTTATATAATTAAATTAGTATTATAACAAATAAACGGCAATTAAGCGCGTATATTAACTTTAAAAATTACCTAAACTAAAAACCGTGATTTTCAGCTGTATTAAATTAGTATTATTCTTTTATTTTCTCTACCTATTTTCTTACTTCTTTTTGATCCGAAGTATGTCGCTTTTCTTAAGTATTATTATGTCATCTATTACAAATTTTAATTTATACAGTATTACTACTTAAAAATCAAAGCAAATCAAAATCTCGAACGCCGGAGGTCCTCGTCGCTTTTTCTTAAGTATATGTCATCTATTTAAATTTTCAAATCAAAGTATTTCATAATAAATAATTTGCTACAAGAATTCCTAGCTGCTGCTTACTAGGCGGGTCGTATGCTTGTTTGCCACCATCGTAGGATTAAAACCAATGCAATGCTCTAAGTACAAAAGTCACCGGTCTATCTTGTTAAGTACTTGATTAATTAAAACTTGGACGCGACTAGGCGCACATTAAAAGTGAGAGCGGCGACATAATACTTACGTTTAAAGTAAATATCGACGCGACAGAGTGTAACGCTAGCTTCCCGGGTATCGGCCATGCTTCCTACACGACATCCAATCATGCGATCTGCAGTCTAATTACTTTACAGTATTAAGACTGAATACAGACTTACAGACTCTGTACAGCGTTCACGTCACCTAATATGAAGTTTTCACACACAGTCAGTGAAAAAAGTACCTACTAGTTAAAAGGGGAATTCCACCGGCGAGACGAGGAGGGACGATTTTATTTATTTGTACGCAAAAGTCTTCACGTATCCTTAGAGCGTTTATTGCGGAGACACTCTAAAGATACGTCGTCATGGTTTAATTTTGCGTCCTCGTCTTGCCGGTGGAAAACCACCTTTATAGTGGTGGAGAAAAGAAAGGGTCAGAAACATTTAGAAATTATAAAACTGAAGCACTAAGTGATATAAAATTCAGTGATATTACTTCAATCTCTCGATCGTCGTAAGAAAACGAGATTGTCAACCTAAGGGCTGATTTTTCAATCGTCAGATAAACCTTATTCGGCGAATAACTCTATGGGTAATGTCAGATATCTGCTTATCTGACAATTGAAAAATCGGCCCTAAATCAATTACAAAGGCGGTTTACAAAAAAAAAATAATATTTGTACCCATAGTTTGGACCATACGAGTATACTTATCCTCCATTCAATTATTTTTTACGGTCTGTCATTTTATGCACGATTTAACCATAGACGAAATTATTAATATTGGTATGACTGATTGACTGCGTCATGGCGGTCTGCTAGTGCTAGTGGAGCCCTCTACGACGAATTTTGTTGTAATATGTTTAATTGTTTATGAGTCTTGCTCTTTGTACTGTACTGGTATCTATGAATTCACTATGACATATTACTATTGGTAACAAAAACTGTATATCGACTGGAAAGAAAACTTGAAGAATGCGTGTGACTCAAGCCAGTATGAACTGTTTCTCACAGTCATAAGCAGGAGTTTTGAAAATTAGTGACAATTATTATAATTAATTAGATAAAATTCAGTAAAATACGATTTAATAAGCAGCTAATTTAATCAGTAGTTAATTAACATTAACAGCCTGTTTAATATTAAAAAACTTTTTCATTGTGTGCTTACTTAAAATGAATGTATTTAATAATCATAAATATGTAGTTTTCAGCTATTACGGCACGCTGATCGTTGACATTTGACGACAAGTCTGGCTTAGTGGGTGGTGACTGCCTACGTCGCCGACGGTCCTGGGTTCAAATCCTAGTAGGGCATTTATTTATGTAGTAAGCACAGTTATTTTGTTCCTGGGTATATTATGTATGTCGTTGACTGAATCCCCATAACACACACCTTCTTACCGTGGGACATAGTTTAATTTTGATTTAAAAAACAAAGAGATCTTTTTATAGCTGAAGCGGTAAATGTTATTTACCTTTAAGAGGTATTTTGCTGGTATTTAGTTACTTTTATTTTATTATGGCAACTATGTACTTTTATAGTTTTTTCTACTTCGGTACTTTTATCTGTAAATTATGTGGTCCCGCGAACGAATATAAAAGCATGTCTTATACAATTTCTCAAAAGTCTATCTAGTCTATAATTCAAAAAGACCCTAGAGTGATTATGTGATAAAATGCAACTGCTAACAGAGGTGTCTAGGCCCGGTACCGCAAACATCGAAGTTCGTATGTTTCGAGCGTCTATCTCTTTTACTCCAATTAAGGCGTCATTATGAGAGTGACAGAAACAACCGTCCAAAATTTACGAATATCGTTTTTTCCGGCAGGACAGTGGTGAATCCAACAGATAAAAATAATAAGAAAACATTATATTTATAACGAAAGTCAAAACTGCCAATCTAACAAACAACTATGATTAGAAGCAGTAACAGAACTAAAATAATTGCTGCCAACATAAGGAAAAACACAAGTAAATGACAGTTGAAAAAATGATATATATATCGTGTCTATGATTACGTTCTGTCGGCTGTCATTTGTCACTATCCAACATCCCGCTCATTTTTATGCTATATTGCTGTGTTTGTTTAGCATTCTTAGAATAGTTATATATTGCGTCTTATGTAATCCCTAGTCGTTGAAAAAGTATTGTATGCAACGTTGTATAAAGAGGTCAAAAAAGGCTCATGGCGTCTATATTAACAATTTTCGGCTTCGCCTGAAATTGTTACACACGCCACTCACCTTTTTTGAACCCTCTTATACAACTTTTGCATAAATAACTATTAAGTACATTGTTTTTTACTGTTATCAATGCTATTCGACCGTCTATTAATAAAAAAGTAAAATTGATAGGTATACTGCCTTATATACAACTACTTACAACATTTAGTATGTACAACACTTATAAACTATAGCTTAATTATATGTATGCAACAGACGTATATGAATATCCTACATACATACACATTACACATACCATAGCGACAACTCAGAAAAAGAGTTCGTGTAAGAATGTCACTAAAAAGTCGCAATAACGTAATGGATCACATTCACTTTCATTAATCATTTCGATGGATCATGCAAATCGCGCGGACTGCGCATGAGTGCTGCGCGACACGACATGCGCGGATTTCCGCGAATATTGAGTGGCATGGCGGTTCACTGCACTCTTATCCAACTAATAATAAAATTGACGATTGACAGTCACACTGAGCGATCTCTGAGCATGGCCACACCTGGCGGGCGGGTTGGCGATCGAAGTCCTATTTGTTTTTAATACAATAACGGTGGCAAACATGCATACGGCCCGCCTGATGGTAAGCTGTTACCGTAGCCTATGGATGCCTGCAACTCTAGATGATTCACATGCGCGTTGCCTACCCTAAAAATGTGCCTAAAAGTTGGAGCTCTGTAGACGTTACTCACCATTAGGAACATAACACTACATACCTAAAAGGTAGAAGTGCTATTATGGCTGTGGTCTTCTGTAAGGGGGAGGTACTTCCCCAGTTGGGCTTCTCCAGACTCAAGCGTGATGGTACTCCGCTGTGCCCTACCTCTCATTGTTAGTCCAAAAATGACTATTAGGTACCTACTATTATCAACATTGCCATAAAGGGACGGTCCGTAGTCAAAATCATAGTTCTAGGGTTAAATCAACAGAGGAAACAGTCGATAGCATTTGTATGGAAAAATGACCACTCCAGTTACCTCAATGTATGGTCCAGGCATGGTAACCGGTAGCCGTATGGTATGGTACTGCAAATAAGGAGAGTTGTATAACACGTCTCGAGTCAGCAAACGCGTCCTTGCCTTGTTTCTCTCCGCTTAAGGAAACGAACGTCGACAACTACTTTCTTTTCGCCGAGTGATAGTCGGTTGTTTCTTCAAGAAATTCTACACTTTTATGGTGACCACTTATAGACTAACGTCCCAGCTAGGTATAGACTTGGCGATAATATAGTTCCACTTTCTAGAGCACCGATGTGAATGTTTATCAGTAAGCATAAGCAAATATTGGATAATATTGTCTTCGGTTGCCTCGGTTTTTTTTATACAAGACTGACCAGCGTTTGATTTCAGTCACACCTGACGGTAAGTGTCGACGAGGTCGAGGGTGTAGCACGCTGGTTCAGTAACAATGAATAGGTTGTTACTGAACCAGCGTGCTACACCCTCTTGCCTTGAAATTATTAATGAAATGAAACAACTCTTATATCGCGTATATACAGTGTGGAAAGATAACTCGGGTGTTGGAGGGAAACTACTTTAAATCCTTAGCTAGCTCATTTTACTTAAAGGAGACATTCCTTTATTTTTAAAAAGAAAAAAAAACGGCATTCAAAGATTGTGTAAAACCCACTTGTCTGTTTATTACATGATAATTCGCCAGATGAGCTTAACTGTAGCTGCTGCTAAAGGATTCGAAACGTTGGGATCAAGTTTTAATTATAGGTACACCCGATATAATCCATTTTCAGTATTTTTATTTCATAAGACTACCTTTAATATCACAACCCGAGAAATCCTCAGGCTTAAGGCTTTTAGAGCATGAACAGTTTAAGCCCATTGTGCATTTTAACTCAGCCCCTACGTATTTTAGCGTTTGTCCGAGTCCGGTTTAGGAGCTTAATTCTAAATAGTTTTTGCCGGTCATAAAAATCAAAATACTTAAAGGGTCAGAGGTGTAGGGTTAGAACCGGTGTAGTTTTTTATTTATCTCTACTTTTGTGTAGTCGACGTGTAAAAGTGCCCTGGGGCTTAGTTACTGAATAAACGTTTGTGTTTAAGTAACACCGCAGGATAGTATTTAAAAGACTGCCAGTAGGTGTATTTACATGTACTTGTATGTCGTCAGACCATTAAAATCACAGAAGATCTGTAATTTATGGTTAATTATGAAAGCCGCGTCGCAGTGACTGTTATGAGTTGAGGTTCTATAATAAGCCGCCTGGTCTGATCTATGGTTGTTGAAAATGTATGCTTTTAGCGAATTTGCATATGATATCAGTTTGTATCAACAGTGGAATATGCGTATTTTTATATATCCTGCTTTGTATAACTTCAAATAGAAATTCAGCTTTTAGTTAGTAACAAAGTATTCAAATAAATAAGAGTATATGGTAACAGATTTTATGGCAGTAAGGATGTGCTTTAATATATTTGGTTCATTAGATTGCTACCGGGTGCTACCTACTTTATTCTGATTGTTAGTTAGTAATCAGAAAAAAGGTAAGATAGAGAAGCTATTGTTTCGAGTCTGTAACGATACATAATTGAAAATATTTTCTGCCTCGCTCTAGTAAAGACACTTTCTTTAGCCTTAAAACAAATTTCGATCGAAACAATTGAAATGCTCCAACCGCAAAGTTAACTAGCTCCGTATTACACGCGGTGAAAGCGATTACATCTTGTGTGTGAAAAAATATCGCGAAAGTTGTGTCATGCTGACGTCACAAGTGGGATTTGTGAATGAGATAAATAGGTATCTACTTTTATATATTGAGAGAGAGGCGTAGAAATTCGGACTGATAAATTGTTTATAGGTGAAAACTAATGGATTATGTCTATGTACTTTTGTAGAAAATTAATATGGAACGTACGTCAAATTCGAATATAGAACGCTAACATACGTTATTCAGATACGTTACATAGGCTAAGTCCACGGAATTCTCTAAAGTGTTCTGTGGCCAGGTCAACTGGTTAAACTTTTCACATTTATCTCCCACACCCACGGACAGCACAGGCCTAAGGAAATCTGATTATCCATTGGAACAGAAGTGATTTTCTTTACTTTTATCCGATTTGGATTTGATCGAAAACGTTAATTATTTCCTAACTGAATATGACCAATCTGTGACATATAAGTAAGAGCGTGCAACTTGCAATCCGGAGGTCACAGGTTCGAAGCCCGGCTTGTACCAAGTACGATAAATATCTAATGATATTTCGTACATAAGTTCTGAAAAACTCGAGCTTTAAACCTGCTGAGACCTCCGGATTACAAGTCGCACGATCTTACGCTACGCCACCAGCTCCCTCATTGCAATTCCAATCTAACTGCTAATAAACTCTTGTTCACGCTGCATATAGGCCACCATTAGCGAATCTAGTCCCCATTAATAGTGCTGCAGTTTCCCTGGCCTGTAGAAAGTGCGGGTGCATCCAGCAATCAAGTGAGAGTCGCAAGGCTTTCTACTCACGTAGGGCGACTGCTGTTAACGTGTCTATTCTATTATCAGATAGTTATTACATGAATTGTGTGTTTCATACTTTGGTATAAAGGCGTCAATACATTTATTTTGTGAGGTTCATTACACGCGTGTATGGCCAAAAGCGTGCGATAATGAATAATGTAGGGTTCCGTAGTACGAGTAAGTTTTATTTACATTACAAAAATGGCGACTATATATTGGACACCATGAAACTATTAATAAAAAGAAAACTATTAATAGAAAGAGAAAGGAGTGTCGAGCTTAGGTATAGATAAATTAGCGAGATCGTGGAATTCCATTTGTAGTGATTCGGGAAAAGGGAATTTCAAATACACTGTGTATTTTTCATACGCCTATATTGTAGTGGCGATTAGTATTGGACCTCAAGAACCTATTTACATTAATTTTGGTAAAAAAAAAAATAGAAACTAAGTACAAATCAAATTATTTTTTATGAAATATTTTTTTTGATTTGCTTTGATTTTTAAGTAGTAATACTACTATATAAATTAAAAGTTGAAATAGATAACATATACTTAAGAAAAAAACGACGAGGGTTCGAATCCCGTCTCGAACACCGGAGGTCCTCGTCGTTTTTTTTTTTTTTTTTTTTTTTCTTAAGTATATGTTATCTATTTCAACTTTTAAAAAAAAATAGGTTATTTTTATTTCATACATAAAAGTTAAGCACGCAATGTATTATATCCATAGTAATTAACGTACCGATGCGTCATGTCATGTCAGTATTACTTGTCATGTCAAAATAAGCTGGACACCGTACATTGCTGGCTGCTGCCCAGTCAGACTTAAATAAATCGTTACAACAATGTTACAACACTATTTAACAATATTATTAACATAATACGAGTCGTATTACTGGATACTGTATGTGGGCAACTTATACGCCCGTATGAAAAATACACACTGTATAGAATGCCTATAAACACGCAACACCACTACAGATCTCTCGCTAATATATTTATACGTATCATTAGGTGAAAATCGATTTATTTATATTTTAATTTCCATTTAATGTATTGCAATTTGCAATGTTTTGCGTTGAGAAATAAATAGATTAAGTTAGTAAATATGAATTTAAAAATCACCATCGGTTTTTTTAATAAACTTTGTATTATGTAAGTAGTGCTTTAGATAACAAACTGAGTATGTTTACGTTTGAGCCCAGTAATATTCGTTGTTACGTCAAACAGTTTCTCAGAACTGCCTAATAAGACCAAATAAATAGTATTTATGAAGTAAATGTGGACCTAAATTACAGGTGCTAGTAAATTATACATGTTAAAGTTTAGACCGCAGACCGCAGACTGCATTTTGCTTATTTTAGAAGATTTCTGATAAACACATACATATGTAACAATATGATACGCTAGGAATGCTCTAATGTCAATACTTCTTCAATTAGAACAAAGGGTAAAGCATTTTTATTCAAGAAAAGTTATTTCCAGTAATGACGACCAGTCTGGCCCAGTGGGTAGTGACCCTGCTTGCTTATGAAGCCGATGGTCCTGGGTTCAAATCCCAGTCAGGGCATTTATTTATGTGATGAGCACAGATATTTGATCATGATTATATAAATATTTAAGTATTCATATGTATCTATCTATTATATATATCGCCGTCTAGTACCTTCAACACGAGCCTGAGCTTATCGTAGGACTAGGCCGAATTGTCCCGACATATTTATTTATTTAATAATAGATCATAAGAAAAACATACTGTCAAAAACATCATTGGCAGTGTTTTTGACAAAACCTTGTCAATTAAATTTTTGTTTATACATATAGCTCCATCTAGTCTGATCAAATCCGTGATGATTCCGCCAATATCTAGGTCAGTGGTCTCCAATTAGTTTCGCTCGGGGTCCGTTTTAAGAAATGAAATGACCATTGTGGTCCGCACATTTTATTTATAAGAAAAAATATTTATTAAACAAATGTAATTGAGGAAATAACAAAGGTATTTTGTTACATAGGTATCAAATTATCAATGCGAAAAATGACATTTTTTGTTGCGAATTATCTGTCTGAAGTTTGGAGTAAAATTGGTGCAAGCTATTGACATTAAATCCTGGAGATGTTCAGTAGTAAGTCGAGCTCGAAATTTATTCTTAATGAACTTCATCTTCGAAAATGCTGCTTCACAAATATATGTCGATCCAAACAAAGTAAGAAGTTTCAAAGCTAATTTTTGTAATTCTGGATATTTATTACCACACACAAATTTTATCCAGAACTCTTCACTGGAAACTTCCGATTGTTTGTGTTTTAAAACTGTGTTTTCTTGGAAATCGATCATTTCCATCTGCAGAGTAGCTTTATCACTTCCGAAAACAATTGCAGCTTCATTGCTCCATTCACCATCAGGATGCAGAGAGTAAATGCTGCTGAGGATTTCTACAACATTCTCAATTTTCTTAAAATCTGCGAACCTTTTTTGGAATTCCGTTTTAAGATCCGTAATGAACGTCTTGAATTGGCCGACGTCAGTCTCGTTGTCACTACTGATTATTTTATTTAAATTAGGGAAGTGTAAGCATTCATTTCCAAGATCATTAATAAAGAGATCAAGTTTTCTAGAAAAACTTTTGACATCTGACATGAGCTCGCATACCAGCTTTCCCTTGCCTTGAAGTTTAAGGTTCAGGTCATTGATATGTTTAAAAGTATCCGTTAAGAAAGCAATGACAGCAACATTTTCTTTTTCGTTAAGAAAACTTAAGTAAGCGTCTGCTGAAGTCTGATCACTGTTAAAAAGATATGTCTTCAAGTGTTCTAAAATGCTGAAGAATCTTTCTAAAACGCAGCCTTTACTTAACCATCTGATGTTATTATGCAACAGTAGATCGTCATATTGTGCATCAACTTCTTCAAGAAATGATTTCAATTCACGATGTTGCAATGATGATTTAGCACGAAGAAAGTTTACTATTTTCATCACTTCTTGCATAATACGCTCAAAATTATGATTGAGTTTGCAGCAAAGCACAGTTTGATGAATAATACAGTGGTAGGAAATCAAATTTTCATTACATCTCTCATTGCTTCTCAACAGGTGAACTAGTCCTTTTTTATTCCCAACCATTGCTGGCGCACCGTCAGTAGTTACCGATAAGAGCTTCTTCAAGTCTAACTCATCTTTTTCAAAATAATCCATCACTGCTTTGATCATGTCTTCTCCTCGGGTTCTTCCTAAGAGCGGCAAAAGAGCCAATATCTCCTCAACAAAAGTTTCTCTTGCTTTGTCCAGGTAACGTACAAAAATAATTAACTGTGCCGTATCAGTGACATCGCATGATTCATCCATAGCCAAGGCGTAATAGTTTGCATTATTTAACTGCCGTTTCAAATCACAATGATTTTCTTCTGCCAAAACGTGTGTATTTCTGGTGCTAGTAGAAGCAGATAACGGAATCCGTCGTATCGTCTCAACAACATCCTTTTTGTTCTCAAATAAAGCATTACCCGCCTCAAGAAAGCATTCTTTAACTACGTCAGCATCAGTAAATGGTTTCATATGCTTAGCCAGAGTCCAAGAAATACGTAAAGAAGCCTCACCACATTTTTCCTGCTCAGTCATTGAGCGACTTATGATCTGGGTCGAAGATGAGTAACTTGATAGTAAACTTGCAATTTTAGACTTACGCAGGTCACTACCAAGTGGAAAGTTTCCGGCAAATGATTTGTGTTTGGTGTCATAATGTCGTTTTATATTCGAGCTTTTAATTAACGCCACTGTTTGGTTACAAATCAAGCACATTGGTACTGCTCCAGCACGATTTGGCAGCGTAAAACAATATAAATCGGTCCATTCCGGCAAAAACTGTCTATTTTCATTTTCAACTTTTCTTTTTTTCGGTTCCATAATCAAAACTCGCTATAATCAGCCAAAACTCGCTATTGTAAACAGGTAGGTACACTCGTAAAGTAAACAAGCAAACATTAAATTTATTTCGGCGCGCCGCGCGGCGTTCTTCGCTCAAAATTGAAACAAAACACTAACCTCCCGGCGCAGGCAGCGGCGCGGCGGCCGGCAGAGCGATCACGTGATGAATTACCCCGGCCCTCGCGACACTTGCCGCAATCCGCGAACTCTTTCTCGCTCGCTCGTTACTTCGCCCGGCCGTTTTTAAGTGTAAAAGTAAAAGTTATTTATTAAGTTACTGTGTTCTCGCGGGTCCGCACAAAATGGGTCAGCGGTCCGGATGCGGACCGCGGTCCGCCATTTGGCGATCCCTGATCTAGGTAGTACTTATCCAATCGTAAGTAGGTACTCAATTAGACCATCTTGATATAAACATAAAAAGGGTGTTCACTCAATACTTTTATGTACTATACCATTTTAGTGTGACATAATATCAGCATCCCATCAACGTTCGGCAATAACGACATTTCGTCAATACTTTGAAAAAACTTCGTAACTCATTCTGGCATTAAAAAGAAAAAAGGCGTAACTATTTATGGGATGAGTACCGAGTTACTGCGTTTCAACTTAGAGTATCTGTGTCAGATACGAGATTTTTTCAAAGTAGTAAGGATCTGTCAAAAGTCAGAATCTAATTAGTGTCATAAATAAAAAGAAAATCAAATAGGTCGAAGAATGTTTCATACTATTTAATGAGGATGTTAGCTCAGGGAGCTACTTACATATACATTGTTTCGAAAGAGATTTATTATAAGTACTTTTACTCACATAGTCATAAGTCATGCTTCCTAATTATCTCAACTGGCTGACCATTTCCATATACAATGTATGTATATTCGTGTTTCGTAATAGCCTCCTTTTGACTCCGGGCCCATTGAAGTCGATGTCATTATATTTTTAAAGAATTTGGTTGCGTCATAAGACTTTTCAAAATAAGTACCTCATTATAATGATTTTGTTGAATAATAGAGGGTTTTCAAATGAAATCAAAACCGTTTTACGAACGTTGCAACATTGGCTACAACCCAAAATAAAATAAGTTTATGACCCGGGGAAGGATAGGATAATTATCAACATTGCGTACGACTAGTTAATATTAAAAACTAGCGTTTGGCTGCGATTTCGCCTACGTGAATCTCATAAAGCTTCCACTCTCTTTTTCACTCTCTTAAAATATAATTTCTGGACAAAAACTATCTTGTCCTTTCTCGGTTGACAAACTCTCTCCATAACAAATTTCATCAAAGTTTAAGCGTGACAGATGGACAGGTAGACAGCGTAGCTTTAGCATTATTAATCCAGTATGAACATATCTACGAATTTTTTACAACTGGCAAGTACGCAGAGCAACTTCACTCCGGCAACGGTCGAGCCTACCTGTTTCTTAGTGGAACCTTCCCTGCGAGCCAGGGTTAGCGAGTCAGTGACGAAACTCCCATTAGCTCGACACCATCATATACCACTCGAATTCTGTTAAGGCCGCTCCCACCAATCTCGGTAGAAATGTAAAATTGGTAGGTGTATTCCTGTAGTACAAATCAAGTCTGTGGTGCGGAAGGGTCCTGGATTTTCCCCAGGCTACCTTCCCTCACACGGGCCGCTCGCTCTACCATTCTGAACGGTTTATAGAGCCTAAGTCAGGTCAAAAAAAGCAGATCAACTATTCTCCCAGGAGTTAGCAGCCGGCAGTATGTCAATTTGGCACACCAGATTTGCTTATAAGGTCCAAATGGGACACAATTGGACAAAAATTCTAAGACAGAATAACAAAAAGATACTAAGAGTATTTAGAGTAAGCGTAAGTATAGAGTACTCCTTAGTCGAATCATGGACTCCTTCTTAGCAGTTGCGTGATCCAACGTTGGGGGTACCCAGAGAAGGAACCTTAAGAAGTAAACCGTTAGTGTGGGGCTTGGGTTGACGCTCTTGTTTATCGTGCAGAGATGAGGGAAAAACAAATGCAAACACATGCAAGCATTAAGCGTAAGGCTTTGGTCTCCTATTTTGTGCTACATGCGACGTCTGACGTGAGCTTCAACGTTCCTGAACAAATAAGACGCCAACGTCGACATGCCAGAGAGTGCACAACAGTACATCTCTATAGGCAGCATTGTGACGCAGACGATGTAGGCGGCAGACGGCGTTTATAGAAGACCCTAGCATAAGCTCGACGCAACCTTTTACGCTCCGCTTCGAGCGACCAGTGAGAGCGAAAATATGGGCTAATTACGAACGATTGTCTCTGTCAAGCTTATGATACCTTGGTTGGCGTAAAGAAGAAAGATACTCGAAATTTATAAACTTCGATGTGTGTGGTACCAGGCCAGGCTTTACACTTTGACCGGTTTGTCATGGAACTTCACATTATTATATACAACAATATGTTATTATCGCCGTAAACGAAATCGTGACAAATCCTAATTGATTGACAGACAAAATCTTCGCGAAAGATGAAAATAACTTTATTATATCACGGTTGAGTGATCACTTGAACAGTCATAATCATAAGTCGATAAGTAATGACGCTTTACGTAACCGTACGTGACAATAGGAAGCACTTTCCTCTATGCTCTATGAGCAAAGGCGTGACCATAGTGTTAACTGCCGCGTCCGTGTTTGGTAATCATGAATCGATTGGACAGGTGTAATCTTGTTAGGCTAAGAAGTTAGTAATGTCGACCAGTGTGTGTTGCCAGTGATGACGTATGGTGCTGAAACGTGGTCGCTTACTATTTGCCTTATAAGAAGGTTTCAAGTCACTCAAAGAGCAATGGAGAGGGCTATGTTGGGAGTGTCTCTGCGTGATCGCATCAGGAATTATTTCATCCGGAGTAGAACCAAAGTTACCGATACACCCCTCCGGATCGCCAAACTTAAGTGGCAGTGGGCGGGGCACATAGCGTGCAGTACCGATGGCCGATGGGGCAGAAAGGTTCTGGAGTGGCGACCACGAAACTGGAAGACGCAGCGTAGATAGGCCTCCTACAAAGGTGGACCGACGACCTAGTGAAGGTCCATAGTAAGAGACCATAAGACTTTTAGCATACGAGAATCATATTATTGCCTTTATTTTAAGCTACTTTTTTTCTTCTAATTCCATTGTTATTTAAGGGTAGGCAAAATTAGACAAAATTAAGTACAAAAAACCCCATAGGTAATTATCAAAATCATCATACACTTTTTGACTAGGTACTTCGTTACAGGTACAAATACAAATTATTCCATATACCACATAAGCAGTAATTATTTCCAAACCTAGTTTGCTTCATATTTGAACCTGCAAGACTCACCTCTTGCAATTGTAAGTGACGCCAGGGTCAAAGATGAATACTTAGCGAGCGTTTTGTGGCCCGCACCTCTATTGAATAAGCGTGCGATTAAAAAAGGTACATTAAATAAATTGATCCAATTAGTATAGTACTCGTAAATATAAGGTTATCTCATTTAGATCGGTCAGTATGGGGAAATCTGGAACTATAAGACATACAAAGATTTTTTGTTAGGAACCATGTCATCGTTTTAAGGGACAAAAAAAACTGCATAAGTAAATAAAATGTACTCTGTTCGAGAATCGAACCAGGTTAAATTGTTTTTTTTTTTTTTTTTATATAAAAGACCGACCAGCGTTTGACTTCAGTCGCACCTGATGGTAAAGTGACGATGAGTTCGAGGGTGTAGCATATAGACGAAGAGAAAATTTTTTTTTTAAGTTTTTAGTTTTTAATAAGTTAAGTTCTTTATATACTACGACGATGGAAAACAAGCATAAGCCCGCCTGGGCCAACCATAAGTTAGCACAGGGAGGAAAACTACTTACAGTATGAGTAGGGTTTATAGTGCAATTTGGTTATTGTCTGTACGTGTGGACGTACTTTCCCAGTAGGGCTCCGCTCCAGATTTGTGCGAGATGTCATTCGCTGAAATTTAGCAAGAAAGTATTCGCACTCTGCCCATAGCTCTCTTTTGAACGTAGTTTAAGGACGTAGTTACATTAGTTACCCCTGGTTCGAATATTATTGGACAACATAAAAACAACTAGTTGACTAAACCGCTTTATAATTGTGCTTATAGAATATGGGTTTATTTATGTCAAGTTGGTTTATTTACATTTTTAATAATACTTAACCTGTGCACTTAACTCAAGTTACTTGACGCATACTAAATTTTCCTACTAGTTTTCATGAATTTTCAATTCAAAACAAGTTTTTCTTTTTTATTGGTATTTAATCACGATCTTTTTTTCTTAGCTACAACTACTTACTGTAAGACCATTTAATCGGGTAAACCAATTTATATAGTTCCAGAAGAAAAACACCAACAACGTGGTACAAAAAACCAGTGTGATTCTTTTTAAATATTCCTGCTTAACACATATCAACACAGTGTCAAATCCGCGTTTATAAACGACAGTGTGTTAAATGCCGCGATCAGTATAAGCGTTTTCACCAATAAAGGAAACTTGGCAAAAAGCTAACAATCGCATAACGATCGAGTTTCTAATCCCATTCGCAGATGTTTTTTTTTAAACACAATTGTGGGAATATGAAATTGCGCCGGTACGGCCCTGTCTCCATGCGAAATCTAATGAGTTAATTAGCTGGTGACACAATGTTCTTATAAGTAATGCTACTTGGGATATGTCTCTTGACAGCAATGATAAAAGGATAGTTTGGTGTGTATATTTTAAAACTGAGTCTATTATGCCTGTTTCATTCATGGGAGTTTTTAACAGGGTATTAACCTCAAAAATCGCAACCAGAGACTCTAGAGCCACGTAAGTTTCTTTTCCATAGAATAAAGTTTCGACCACGTTAGTGATAATGTTATTTATATGGGAAACTCAAACGCGGTGATGTTTTGTTACGTTAAAAACTTACACTGAGGGCAGTTACAACTATAGTCACCATCAGACATTTCAGCGCTGTGGAGGTGGTCATAAATATCCGAACATGCACTTTACCGCCTTGACAATAGAGGCATTGCTCCGATATTTCTGACCGCCCCACAGCTCCGATATATCTGATGGTGACTGTACCACCGAACAACAGGAAGTGTCGGCCGTTTAGAGGGGTTGAAACATACTGCGATCGCTAAACCGCCCGCCGCGTTTCGGTTTTGCCACTATACTCGTCGCGGCGAATCATGGTCCCTATGACACTGACAGATATTCCCACGACACAAACTTGTAGTGCCGTCGCCATTACATTAGAATCGAATTGGAGGCGTCTAAAAATGCCGTTTTTTTATTTTAGGTAGATATATGCCATTACAATGATTTTCCGTTGGAATTGTAACCATTCTTAACATTTACAAGAAATTATCTCAATTAGATATTACGTTTACGCCCTGCAAAACTTACTTCGTTTGGAAGATATCGACTAGTGCAAACAGTATCAAAAACAAATGTCGATAATGGAAACGAGTGTACAAAATAAATAGTACGTTTTCACTGTCCGATGTACCTATAATCGTTTTCAGTTATTAATATAGTAAAGGTATTTGGATATTATGCTATTTTTTAGGATAGCACTATATTTAAGATGGATTTTTATTTTTACATTCGTCAAGCGGGACGTAAAATACTAGATGCTAAATGTTAAAAAGTTACATTTCTCGGCCAAAAAACTTTATTATTATTTTTTTATTATTTACTTTTATTATTATTATAACAACAACATAACAACCATAAGAAGTGCAGATTATATTTTTAAAATCATGTTTACCAACGTGGCTGAATGCAAGTCACGCCTTTGCCGATAAAAAAGTTAAGTTACATCGACACGACCCATCACTAACATGAACTGTCATAGGGATCATGATTCGCCGCGAGGAGTATAAACCCGTACTACCTATGGGAGGTCTATGTCCAGCAGTGGATGTCCGCAGATGGGTTTCATTCATTGATCAGAAGATCTAATGAGCATTGTGCAAAAGGCGAAGAAAAATAGTGAGATAACTAATAACTTCCCTGCTTTGCTTAATGGTTGACTGGTAGAGAATGCTTCGTAGCATTAAGTCTGCCTTTTGTACTTTTGTGTTTTGTGCAAAAAAGGTTAAATAAATAGATATAACTATGTCTCTTCCGTACACGGAACAATGGTGTTCCGGACATTTGGGAGGCGTACGCGGAGCCAGATCGAGCCAACGCGCAGAGGCCCTTTCGACAATTTAATGAAATGTAAGGGGTACACTAAACGGATGTTGCCCCTGTTCGTATCATGGGACGCGCACAGAGACAGCACCCGCCATGGTGTAAAGACTATTGAGTTATAATGGAATCTAGAATGTACTAGGCTATTGGGTGGAAAGGATGGACTAGCTACTGGGCTATTGGATAAAAAACCGGACGTCTGCCTAATAAAATGGTATTCAATTTGTATTTAACTATTATTATTAGAAGGATTCTACGGATGCTGATCTGAGTAAATGAAAACAACAATTTACTTAGCCCGTCATCGCCAGTAATAAAAAAAAAAATTTGCCACGTAGTTTAGTTTTTCATACGAATGAGGAGAAGGGATCTCATGCCTATCAAGCCTATCTGAATTGGCACCGACTTCAAACAGATACCAACAGGTACTTAACGGGTATAATTATTTTATTTCGCTTTATAGTTCTGTTGTTTTATGTTTGTTTTATACCGGGAATAATAGTTTTTGCGGTTGCCCTACCCCCGTTGCCCGCGTTGCGTACAAAAATAGTATGTTACAAAATTTGGATGCCGCTCCAGAATGCTTAATACTTATGTGTCTAATAGTTTTAGAAATATACATATTTCACTTTTTTATGTTTTATTTTTGATGATTAATACACTTATTAGACAAAATAGGCACTAGTCTTGTACAGATTTTAGAAATATTTTAGTCAGCTGCAATTATTTTGTAATCATCACATCAAGCGTAACGGTAGAATTATGAGAAAAAATACAATTCTCTCATTCATCTCTAACAAGGTAATAACAACAAACAAGGGAAAAGTACAATATAATAATCGTATCGTAAATATCTCTGTTTTGTAGCGTAGAAACGACTGAGAGATAATCTCACACACTTTTACGGTTTACTACGGTTTTTTAGAATTTGTTGAACAATAGGGAAAACAGTGTGTTATACTCATAAAACAATAACGACTCGATCATGTATAGATAAATCGGGCACGCGAACTATTCCTATTACGTAGAATATAATGATTTGATTGAGTTAAACATTGTTTTCTTGCATTCATCATCATCATGTCAGCCGAAAGACGTCCACTGCTGGACATAGGCCTCCCTCAAAACGACCCAAAAAGACCGGTCCCGCGCCTTCCACATCCAGCGGCATCTCCTTCACCAGACCGTCGGTCTACCTTGTGGGAGGCGTACCTACGCTGCGTCTTCCAGTTCGTGGTCGCTACCCCAGAACCTTTCCACCCCATCGGCCATTGGTTGCCCTGCCCACTGCCACTTAAGTTTGGCGATCCGGAGGGCTATATTTCTTGCATTAAACGATTTTATATGTAGTTTCTTTATGTATTCTTAGCATTAACAACAGGGACTGTATATAAGCGCTATATCAGATTGAAAGTCAGATGCTTTCCCTCGTTATTAGATTATATTAGTGCAAGCACGTACTGAATGCCCTTAGAAAATGGGATGAGGAGATTGCTTCAGAATTTTCCAGGGGGTCAATGTGTCCGATAGTTCAGGCACGCGGTTCGTACACCAGTGGGTTTGGCCACTTTTTCTGAAGTAAGTAAGTTGTCTCGGCGCCCAATACGAGTTCTCGCCATTTGGCGTCGAGACACTCGGGCCTTGGGGCAAGGGTGCGCTCGGGCTCCACAAAGAAATAAGCAAGCGTCTACGAGAGGCAACAGGCGACCCTCGCGCAGCCAGCTTTCTCGCTCAAAGGATTGCAATTGTAATTCAGCGCGGGAATGCTGCCTGCGTAATAGGCACCTTGCCAAGGGGCATAGGTTTGTTCTAGTACTTATAGATATAATTTGTTACCTATTTTAATTTACTTGGTTTTAGGTGGCATCTTTGTTTTTTATTATTTATTTTAAATAGATTATTATTTTTTTAGTAAGTGACATATTTTTCAATTTATATATTTTAATGTACCTAAGAATTACCCCAAAATATAGCGACTTATGAAATACCAACATACTAAAGTGTCGGGTTTCGTCAAATTATGAACGTACGACTAGAAGCTGTAGATATGAATTATGTTAATTATGTTGATTTAAAATGGCAACACTGTCCATATTAGTCGCTGAAAAATGTAACAGCAGAATACGATATTATACCGCTTAAGGTAAATGTTAATTTAAAATGTTAACTTGATGCCAGATATAATAAGTTAGTTGTGTAATGATTTGGTATTTTAATATGGGCTTGTATTTACACAGAACATAAGCATAAGGACTCACGTCATAAAAATAAAATTTTGTCATAAAAAGAACTTCGACAGGCAGGGTAATTGTCGGCTTAACGACGCTTAACAGTTTTATTACCGTCGACAACTTCGCACTTCGACTTTTCAAGTGTTAAATTGTAATCTACACTAATCTACACTAATATTATAAAGGGGAAAATTTGTGAGTGTGTATGGTTGTTACTTCTTCACGTCGAAACGGCTGGAGAGATTTTAATAAAATTTGGTATGGAGTTAGCTGGACATTCTGGATTAACACATAGACTACGTTTTACTGCGGGAAAATATCTTATCCCCATGGGAAAATCGATGAACCGCGGATATTCACCGCGAGGCACAGCTAGTACTTAATAAAAAAAATGGCTGTCATAGTCAGAAAGAAGCAGTATTAAATTCTGACTTGAGTGGTACGACTACTAACTAAGGCTGACTTAGACGTTCTAGACTAGAAACTGCATGTGCTGATCGGACACAAGCACAAGGTAAAATCGAAAGTGCAAACGTGTCGAGGGAAAGTCACCTTGCACTTGTAAAGGTGCAGCCTGCGGACTGAGGTCAACGACCCGGGGATCCAGTAGATTGGAACAGACGACGTGTGTTTGATGAACATGTTAATATATCTTTTTATGACGAAGGTGGCAAAGCAGACGGATGGCCTGATGGTAAGCAATTACCGTCCCCCATGGGCGCAACACCAGGAGAGTCACAAGCCGTTGAACACAGCACTACATACCTGAACGGTAGCAGTGCTATCATGGCTGTAGCCTGTAAGGTATTTCCCCAGTTGGGCTTCGCCAGACCCCAGGGTCCGGTTAATGTGCGGCTGAGAAAGACTTCAGGTGTTACGTATTTTCGATTATCATAATTCGTTATTTGTCATATAAATTCATCGTTATGCATAAAGTATCTCTGAGACTGTATTTTTCTGAGTGTTTATTATCAGGATTTTTCTGAGTGTTTTCCAAAAATCTTGTACATGTTGCGCAACATTCTCAAACAGTTTCTGAGAACTTTCACGGGAATATTAAAGTTTCCTAAAAGAACTCTTACTGTAATTTCGTACTATTACCATATGTACTATATTATCATTCTGTTTTGTTCGTACTACTTGTTTTTCTATTAAGTATTTAAATACTTAATTTTCAAATAATATACAGGGATTTCAATTTTACAATAACTACTAAACTAGTACATTAAAATCTAAAAAAGTGCTAGAGGCATTGTACCAAGGATACTGGTGGCATTTCCTCGTTGTATCGCAACGCTGATACGTTATGTGGGGAAGCCGCCAGCTCTTCACCAGTTACGTTAATCAGACGCTTCGCAATTTCTGCAAAAAGTTTGTACGCGCTGGGACCTTATATAAATGTTTAAAAAACCTGATAATATAGGCAGCCCATTGCGTGTTTTAGTAATTACTAAATTCAAATTTAAATTATGGGATTTTTCCGGGCATATTTTCGCTACCCGGGAAACTTCTTTTTGGTGCATTGTTACTTACAAATTACAAATCGTGATTAAAAAGTTTTTTATGACTAAATACTAGGTACACAAGTATGTCCGCCGCAGGTATTTTATTATAAAAATGCTTTAAATGCTTACAAATATAACGTGTATTAGAATTGATCTTGGCTCACTCATAAGTAACAGTTAACTAACCATATGTAATAACCATGGTACCGGCTGAAAACAGCACCACATCTCCTGCCGCGGGTGTCGTAAGAGGCGACAAAGGAAAAATAGCGACGGATGGGCAGCAGTGTCCGTAGAAACCGAATTAACAGCTACAAGATGAAACAAGTCATACTTGTAAGTCATTTGGGGGGGCCTATGTCCAGCAGTGGACGTCTTACGGCTGATATGATGATGATAGTGAATACAAGTACAAAACAATAAATAAATAAATATTTCGGGACAATCTTACACAAATCGACCTAGTCCTACGATAAGCTCAGTAAGGCTTGTGTTGTAGGTACATACTAGACGACGATATATTATTTATTAAGTATATATATAAATACTTAAATACACCGATGACTCAGGAACAAATATCTGCGCTTATCACACAAAATGTCACGACTGGGATTCGAACCCAGGACCATCGGCTTCACTATTTATTACCCACTAGGTCAGACCGGTCGTCATATTATATGCAATTCCGAGCAAGTAAGTTCCCTGGTAAGTAATAGTTAACTAACTACTATTATGCGCATAAGGTTTATCTATAGTCAGAGACTGTTAATTGTACTCGCCTCATAATTGTCTGCAACATACCTGAAGAATAACAGCCTATTCAGATCTTTATAGTTTCCTCCAACGATCTCGAACTAGCATAACAATATAAACGCATAATGCGACTTCCTCTTCCGACAGTAGATATAGTAGTTATACAGGCATGTCACTAGTCAGTTGGTAGTTTCTTTCCCATACATAACAACCATTTTTCAAGTTAGTCGAGTTACTCATAAAGTATTCGACGCTTTGTTGATGGAACGGTGCTTTTACGTCAGCTTCTGAATAAACCCAAATATGTAATTACTTCTTCATCTTTAAAGGTGTGGCTTCCATCCACATAAATATCAATCTATGATTTCGCCAATGTAATATTATGTAAGGTTTATCGTCACATATGTAATATAGTATAAAATATAAGTACTTACTTACTTAATCTAATTAGGTCCATTAACCAAGAAATGGCATTGTCACAGTGACATCTATCATCTTCAATATATCGGATCAGATGTCACGAACCGTTTCTTACTATCACAAAACAAATATTAATAAATTGTTTTTCTTAAACATTAATTTATGTGACTGCTTTTTATATATATATATATATATAAGTCTGGTTAATTAAACTAAGCATTTAAAAATTTTAACAATTAAAAAAATATGTACTAAGGTTAATTTTTCGCGAAATATATATTATCTATTTATGAACCGTTTTATTTTAATGGCAACACATTGGTAGATTTGGGAGGTGATTATGTGTATACTTTTTGAAGCATGCATCTTGTTTTGTACACGATGTTCGGTAAGATGTAAATTGCAATCATGACTTCTGTTACTAACTAAAGAGCCTTCTTTTAGATATATTTTCCTGTTTTTATTCTACTCATAATAGTCAGCATTTTCTAACCTATCTACAAAAACAATGCTATAAAACTATCAGTTACAGTATGTCAGGTGTTTGCGCGAACTTATTCTAATTCTTGACAGGCGTGTTCGCATTCATAGTTAAGTAGTAGGATTCACTGTTGTCCCTATATTTATGTACTTTGCTAAAATTGAGTTTCAATCGTCAAGTTGATAATTTAAGTTTGTAACATGTTACCTTATGTGATAAAATAAAATAATATACTGTATATTTTTTGTATGGAAATTTTGTGTTTTTTTTTGTCATCCGAGTCGATTATGCTCGAGATTTTGAGAAGAATTCTACCAGATTCTTTCATTAGGTAGCATCTGGTTATAGAATTTAAAAAAAATCTCATCAGTATCAACTCCGCCAACAGCACCGCGCATGCGTCGCCCGACCGGTTCGAGCTTTCTAGAGAGCTGCCGGCGCGCGCGGCTTTCGATTCCACCTACAATGTGCTTATAATTTATGATCACAAGAAACACATTAAAATGCAATGCTGGGGAAATTAGTTCTAGACTGGAGACTGGAAATAGACAATGGCAGTATAAAAAAAATCTTTATCTGACTACTTTGATGGCAGATTTTAGTATATCTGTTTTGTGGACTTTCATCTAATTTCATACCTTTATTTCATGTATGTATTTTTATACATGTATATTATCTTTATGGGTATAAGTATGTTTAATTCATATTAAAATGTGTTTTGGTTTGTGTTCATATAAATTTATTTTGTTATGAACCGCCTTCAACTTCTCTGCTTTGCCTAAAGGTTGACTGGTAGAGCATGTGTAAATAAATAACCTTGAACTGTAAGGAATTTATTTAAATCGAAAGAAAAATATAAAAATTTGACTCGCAGCGGGACTCGAACCCACAACCACTGGATTCGAGTCCCACTGCAAGTCAAATTTTTCTATTTTTCTTTTGATTTGAATAACTTTGATATGCTAGCAGACGTTTCTGCTTAATATAAAAATAATGTAAGGAATTTGTTTAAGTATCTACTTATTTATTAAAGAACGTATGTACCTGTACCTACTTAAGAATGTAATAAATCCTTCCTTCCGATCCGCAGTGGATATCCAGTGTTGGATATAGGCCTGCCCCATACCCCCACAGGGAGATTTAGCCATAATCGCCACGCTTGGCAGGCGGGTTGGCGATCACAGTACGTTCCACTGCTCTAAGAGCACGCTGTTGCTCGTCTTCCGGTGATAGTATATACTTAGGGATAATCTACGAGCTCAATACAGACATGACCTAAGCATATCTCGCCACGCTTGGGAGGCGGGTTGACAACCGCAGTAGCAGTAAATTTGTAACTTCTTACGTCAGGACATGGGGTAGTGATAGCACCACACAGCTTTCTAAGCAAGGTTAGATATGAAGGTCATTGACAGTTATCGTCGCCTTAAGACCTCTACCATGACTTGTGATTTTGCGGTTTTTGATAACGAGTATCGAGTTTACTATCTGTGCATCTCGTACGCACTAAAATAATACAAGCGAAATGCACATATAGTAAACTTGACACTCGTTATCGAAAACCTCAATGTCACAACTCATGGTAAGGGTACTCAAGTATGTGACTCGAATTTGCACCCGTAAGTAATTGGACCACAAAGTCACAAGGTCTCTGAATTCACATTATTGTTATCCTCAAAGTCAATGTCTGTTTATGCAGCACACAGAAACAACTTTAGTTATACTCCGTATGCATTTTAAATGATGTAAAATAAAATAAATACAAAATATTACAGGACATCCTTACACAAGAAGGATACTTAAATACATAGAAAACACCCATGACTCAGGAACAAATATATAGGTTCGAATATGTACCTGCGGCGCTACCGCGAAAATCGATATTCGTAATTTTCGAACGATTGTTTCTGTCACTCTCATGTCGTCAGAGTAAAAGAGAAAAATTCTCGAAATTTACGATTTTCGTTGTTCGCGGTACCAGGCTCGTCACACAAATAATTACCCTTACTGGGAGTTGAAATAGATGACATATACTTAAGAAAAAGCAACGGAGGTCCGGCGTTTGAGACGGGATTCGCACCCGCATCTCCAGCTATCGCGGCTGACGCCTTAACCAATTCGCCCACCCGTACACAGCGGAACCCGTCGAAATTAATCAAGTATATGTAATCTTGTTAATTTTTTTAAACGGTTTTTGGGCACCGTTTTACTAGCTCTAAGGCGAAATACTACGTATTCGGGATTCTGATATAGCTAGAGAGATGGTGCTGCCATCTATGAAAGTAAGAACAAATCAAATTATTTTTTATGAAATATTTTGATTTGCTTTGATTTTTAAGTAGTAATACTACTATATAAATTAAAAGTTGAAATATATGACATATACTTAAGAAAAAGCAACGAGGACCTCCGGGGTTTGAGTCGGGATTCAAACGGGATCTCCAGCTATCGCGGCTGACGCCTTAACCAATTCGGCCACCCGTACACAGCGGAACCCGCCGAAATGAATCAAGTATATGTAATCTTGACAAGATTACATATATGAATCCCTTTTGGGATTCTGATATAGCTAGAGAGATGGTGCTGCCATCTATAAAAGTAAGAACAAATATACTTGATTAATTTCGACGGGTTCTGCTGTGTACGGGTGGCTGAATTGGTTAAGGCGTCAGCCGCGATAGCTGGAGATGCGGGTTCGAATCCCGTCTCGAACGCCGGAGGTCCTCGTCGCTTTTTCTTAAGTATATGTCATCTATTTCAACTTTTAATTTATATAGTAGTATTACTACTTAAAAATCAAAGCAAATTAAAATATTTCAAAAAAAAATAATTTGATTTGTTCTTACTTTTACCCTTACTGGGGTTTGAACCTGGGTTCAATTGGGAACGGGAATCGGACGCTCCCACTGGGCCAGAACTGTCGTAAAATAAGAAATCTCGAAAAAAAAAATAACCATTTGATTCTTCCAAATTTTGGATTTTTTTTTTCTGAAAAATTTTATGAAAAATTGTTTTATTTATCAATCATCATCACCACTACAGTCGTAAGTCGTCCACTGCTGGACATAGGCCTCCCCCAAATCTCTTGTAAGTAACTATCAGTTTGTTATCAGGCGGCTTAACGACCGCAGTAACTGTATAGCACTGGTTTCAACGGACGCTGCTGTCCAACCGTCTGTTTTCCCTTTGTCGCCTTTCACGACACTCGCGGGGGCGTCTGTAATAGATGCTGGTAAGTTACACACTGCAGTACACTGTAGGGCCCTTGATAACACTCTTAACTAACTCTTAACACTCTTTTTGACGACCGGATGGCCTAGTGGGTAGTGACCGTACCTATGAAGCTGATGGTCTTGGTTTCAAATCCCAGTCAGGGCATTTATTTGTGTGATGAACACAGATATTTGTTCCTGAGTCATGGGTGCTTTCTATATATTAAGGTATTTATATGTTTCTATCTATTAGACTTATACGAAACTCCAAGTTTTTCCGAGTTTCCAAAAAATAGTGCACCCAATTAGTGAAAGTTGTTAAGAAAAGTTAAATCACTGTCAGTTTCGTGACGACAATTAAGAATTCAATTTCTACAAAAACTTAGTTCTGATGTTAATTTTATAAACTTCAATCGATATTTCAGAATAATTAAAGGCAAAAAGTCGATCTTCATAAAGATTTCATGCTTAATTGTCGTCTCGAAACTGATCTAATTTTTCTATACAACATTCGCTAATCGAGTATACCAAATTTTGAAAACTCCCACCTACAACACAAGCCTTACTGAGCTTACCGTAGGACTAGGCCGATTTGTGTAAGATTGTCCCGAAATATTTATTTATTTCGGCATTCAGCCTACATGGAACTGCGTCCGAAAGTTTTCATTGCCGGTTACCTAACCTGACATTGGCACCTGACTCGTAGCATAATGCCCGCCATTTGTAATTCAGTGCGAGCGAACTAACCGTATCGTAATAGGTCATCTCACGTAATGTTCGTGTTAAACAAGGTTTGTTAACATCAAAGTTAACAAGTTCATTAATCTTTACTTAAAAAATATGCATTGGCGTAAAAATTGCCTACTGTAACAAGAATTTAAGCCAACATAGCAATGTATAACTACTAATATAAAACTATAAGAGTTCCTAGTTAAGTACGGAACCCTAAAAACGGGATGTTCTCAGATATAGGGAGATATTTTTTTGTGTCATTTGACGTTAAACAATTAAGTTCCATATTCATTAAAAAATCTAAATAAATTAAAATACTAAAACTATAAAAAGCTAAAAACTAAACTTATAATACCTATCTAAAATAAAGGATCCTCCCGCGGCATGGTGCCGTAAACGCTGGCAGCTCTCTGGTTACCAGTAACGTCGATAAGACGTTTGGCCACATCTTTGAAAAAGGCATGGGCACTTGGACCCCACGGGCCAAGGGTCTCAAGTGCCTCAACGCCAAAAGGTACAGAATTATATTCGGCCCCGAGACCCCCGTATATTACCCTTATCAAAGATTCGGCCGTCTCTGCAGCTGCCCCGGGCTTTACTGCCGTGCCATGGAGATGGGAAGGGGCTAGTGTATCGACGCAAGTGAATCAACGACATCCCGTCCGGTCTCTTGCCGCCGTTAAATCCACATTAATAGATATGAAAGTGTCACTCATTTAATACGATCAGTTTGGGTGTCATCGTATTCTGATAAAGATCCGAGTTTTCCCTACGGAAAATAGTTTTGCACTACACCTGTAAAATGTTTCTTTGTAACTATGTAATTAATTAGTAACTAAGCTAACAGCACTGTTAAATACCACCATAATGTAACAAAGTAATCTTTATAATCGGTTTAATTTTTCGGTCCAAGGCTCGGCTATCCCACGCTTGTTTGTGCAGTTGTCTGTACTGTCGCAACTCCTAAACCTCTGAGCTCTTAACAATAGAATGATTAATTTTACGCCCAGCATGTTTTGTTCGAAGATCTAAAGCAATTCAATCCAAGTTTGACGTTTCTTATGACTTGAATAATATTAAAGCGCTGCGAAACATTAAGACAAATAGTAAACACTATAACACTATTAAGTACTTAATGACAAAATCAATCCAGTGCGTATTTGGTCTGATGATGAGTTTCATTGAGATCGGCAGCTTCATAGGTATTGGTGGTACACGTGATATGATCTCGCAGTCTCCTTCCGCAACGTGATAGATCGTGATATTCCAATTAATGATCAAATTATTTCTAGATGACTCCTTTTGGATTATTAGAACTTTCCTACGAAAATTCGATAAAATGGAACGGATTATTTAAGTACCTACTTAAATCATGCATGTAATCGGCGCGGTTTAGGATGGATTCGATGCGGGTTTGATTCTGGACTGTGACTGAATGCTTGCACAATTTTAACCTGAGTTTGTTGTATTACGGCACTGTTAATATTTGGGAATCTATCGTCGTTTAAGTAGGTGGAGAAAGGTATGGGAAAAATGGCGTCAGAATTCTTTAACTATGTGTCCCTGAAAAGTCAATTACCTATTCACACGATAATCTTATTAAACTCGGAGTATGTCCTTAAATTGCGTCAGAACATGGTTCGGTTATGCCCTTAAACTAAATATATCCAAAAGAGAGATGTGAGCACTGCGAATGTCATCTGTTATTAGTGTGGTTGGGACACGGTTGGGACTTTCAGTGGAAGACATTTCGTTCAAATCTGGAGCTTAGCTCGACTGGGGAAGTACCGCTATTTTACAGAAAAACACAGCCTAATATTACTACCTTACAGTGTTATGTTCCTGTTGGTGAGTAAGGTCGCCAGAGAGCTCAGGAAATTCGCGTGTGAATCCTCTGGAGTTACAAGAAGTCCGTATGTATAAAAAATATTAAGTAAAGAAAGTTTTACTAGTTATTGCAGCCGACTGTACCTAATTTTTACCACTATCTATGTATACTATATCTCTATCCAGTGTAATCTAGAATATCGATATAGAAATTAGTTCAGAAATAAACAGACTCAGGTCAAGTGCGTGTAGACTCGCGCTTTATCCCTTTGTCAAGGTATTAAAGAAATTTGAATTCTATGAAATTGGAACAGAGCTGAATTTCATTATTTTTCTTTCGATTTTGACACAACAGAAATTATACTTTATTTCCTACACTATAAAGAACTAATTCAAGTAGCATTTGACTTGTATAGTGGGCCTTAGGAGGATAATGTATATGCATGTGTTAATACTTCAAGTTATCCTGATCTATACTAAAGATAAGGTACTGAATACTGGTTTAGAGAGCAGACATAATCTGGACACTTGTTTACACAGATCATAAAATAGAAAACGGATAGTCCTGATACGACGGTTGCAACATTAAAATCTGCAAATCAAACGTTAATTAACTAGGCAAATTAATTCAGAGGAAGGCGAAAGAATAAGCCAGTCTTTACAAAATCCTGACAGACAGATTAATCGCTAACTCACCTTAAATAAAAAATAGTAGTTTTTATGAATCTACTTGTCAAGTGAGTGTGAGAATGAGACAGTCAAGGTGAAAAATATCTATACGGGCAAAGTGCCACAATTAGTATACGTGTACCTTAATATCAAGACAATAAGGTGCATAGTCGTTGATCCCAATAACGACGTACCCTTACCCTTAATAAACTGTACCCTTACCATCAGTTGTGACTTGGTGTTCGATAATGAGTATCGAGTTTACTATCTGTGCATTTCGTACGCACTTAAAATAGTACAAACGAGATGCACAGATAGTAAACTCGATACACGTTATCGAAATCCTCAATGTCACAACTCATGGTAAGGGTACAGTTTACCCTCTTGCTTGAAAATGGCAGCCGCTTTCGTAAAACTAGTGCCTAAGCCAAATCTTTAGTTAGTTGCCAAGCGGACCTAGGCTCTCATGACCCGTGGCAAAATGCCGGGACAACGCGAGGAAGATGATGATGACTAAGTATGCCTTCAACTTTTCAAGTGGTCA
The DNA here is from genome assembly GCA_022674325.2 of Grapholita molesta. Lineage (NCBI taxonomy): Eukaryota > Metazoa > Arthropoda > Insecta > Lepidoptera > Tortricidae > Grapholita > Grapholita molesta. The sequence continues at coordinate 5,047,200 of CP053127.2, forward strand.
TAACGGAGCCTCTTCGATTTCCTAAACTGGTTTCTAGTCATGTCTGGAGCAGGATCTCACAGCATTCTTATTACTCTATGCTAATAGTCAAGTTAGCAGTGAACTACTGAAAACTGGACATAAACGTCTCCATCTAATTGCGTTTGCGCAAGCTCTGAGTTATGTTAAAGAGCATAGGCAGGATGCCCGCAAAATTGCACTCCTGCGCAGCTTAGAATTCGTACGCTCTTTAGCAGGCAGCCGTACAAATGATCTTGCGCCTAACATTAATAATACTTACGAGTACATCCCTTTGCTGTCTATCATAATAAATGTGAAGCTATGCATTGCTGAGGAAATTTAGCTCTCTAGCAATATCGTGTATTGTATCGTTGTATAGTACAGTAGTAGGTACCTACAGTAGTAGTAGTAGTAGTATCGTTGTTCCTGACTTCAATTAGGAATATTTAAAATGTGAGGACAGGTTTTTGTAAATAACCACAAACGTGATTGAGTGGAAAAATATGTGTATGGCTGCCTGTGTTGCGTTGCTCGAATCGTTGCAACATACCATTTTGATGTATCCGCTGGACCAAGTGACACACATAGTTGAAGACGGAATACCAGTCAAGCATGTGGCTTATGTGTGACCGGGCCTAAACTACATCATATTATGAATTTAGTTTAGGCGTTTTGAGTATCCATGTTCAGTATAACGTGACCTTTAAGCTTGTAAATCTACAAAGGAATTTATGTAATACTAACTACAGATTTTATGTACATATTTTGTTTGCACAATCATTAACTACTCATCGAGAGGATCCTAACGAATCAAAACACCACGGGTTTATCTTGTGCACTTTAGAAGTTGCTATGGCTACCTTCTGACTCTAGCATCAGATGCATCGTACTACGCATATTTATGTATTTTAAGATTTGATGTATCACTGTTTTGAATAATAAGTCCCACCGTAGTTTCTTGCCGGTATCTTCTCGGGTCAGGGGTGTAGGGTTTGAACCGGTATAGATTTTTCTTTGACGTTCATAAATGCATGTAATGTGCATAAATTGAAAAATAAAAATCTTTTATCTTTTTATGAGATCAGTGCTACAATAATGTATTGTCACCAAACTTACAATAAGTGTGATAAATTTCAGCTTCCAACGGTTAAAGGTATCTACTTCAAAATTAAGTTTTACACCCCCTACTTTATAAGTTACTATCGAACAAAGTGATTCATGACCCACCCAGCGGACAAACGGTTTGAAAGTGTCAACCGTTTTCGATCTAGGTGGGTCATGAATCACTTTGTTCGATAGTACATAAAAGCTTCTAGAGTAATAATCTTTATTTACTAGTTCTATGGAGATGTCTCGCTGTCAAAAAAAATCGTTTCCATAGATGACGCTGCGCCACATAGTATCGAAAAGAGACAAATATATCTTAAGTTATTTATTTATTGTATGTATTAATCAATATTTAAATAACCGTATCAGACAAATACATGTAATTTACTTATTTTCATATGTTTCTTTTAGCATCTACCTTCATCTATAAGAAAAATATCTAGTTGACTTGACAATTTTTCGGATGAACAAATCGCAAAACTAAGCGGCCTATAGAAAACTTTAGGAATAATGTGTCTGTGCAGTGTGCACCCGACATACGACATGGAGAGCGAAGATTTGTAACTGACGCCGAGAGTTAAGTAAGAAAAAGTTATAAAAAAAAATACATATATAAATAAATACATATTTTTTCGGGACAATCTTCCACAAATCGACCTAGTCTTACGATAAGCTCAGTAAGGCTTGTAGGTGCTAGTCGACGATATAATATAATAGATAGATACATATAAATACTTAAATGTATAGAAAACACCCATGACTCAGGAACAAATATCTGTCCACAAATAAATGCACTGACTGGGATTCGAACCCAAGACCATCGGCTTCATAGGCAGGGTCACTACCTACTAGGCCAGACCGGTCGTCAAATGAAAGATATTTTCAATTTAAGCATTATAATTGTACTAATCTGGTAGAGAGGTAGACACTTATAAAGGATCATCATCATCCACGCGTTGTCCCGGCATTTGCCACTGACCATGGGAGCCTGGGGTCCGCTTGGCTGCTAAAGGATATTATTATGAAACTAGCTATTGCCCGCGGCTTCGCTCGCGTTAAGAAGTATTTAAGTTATTTATTAGCACACTATCTTTCAAAACGTAGTTTTGTATGTATGGATGTTTTTTGTTCGGAAAGTGCCGTTTTATCCACAAATGCCTACGTTATATATTGCGGTTTAAAATTCACAAAGTTTCATACAATTTCATTCAATCATACAATCAGGATTCTATTTTAAAACCACTCGCTTTGCTCGTGGTTAAACTATAGAATCCTTTCCATTGCTCGAGTTTCAATCCCACACTCGCAGTTAAAATACAATTTTGCACCCTAGTATAACAAATAACTATTCTTAGTGGATGACTACGTCATAACATCCACCTGCATGCCAAATTTCAGCCCGATCCGTCCAGTGGTTTAGGCTGTGCGTTGATAGATCACTATGTCAGTCAGTCAGTCACCTTTGAGTTATACATATATATTTAGATTAGAAACAAATGAAATATGAAAAAACCGGTCTTATGCGAGACCCGAACTCACAACTTTACGAGCCCGCATCGCGCATCGTTATTTATGGTATTTATTGTTAATAGCAGGCATTTCGTTGATATAAAATTTAACATTTTTATGTCTTTTTAATAAAAGTTACTACCTACTTTTATTGCTGTGATGTGTAATTGTGTACTACGTAAATGTTGGTTATCTCTATAAATACTTAAACCCCAAACTGTAACAGTGACTTTCTGCAATTGTTATAACTAATGTGTGAACACTAAACATTTACTCATTATTACCTATTTATTATGATGTCGGACATTTCTCAATATGTAATTAAGTAGCTCGCAGAGTGGTGAGCTGGTGTCCCCAAATCGCACGTTATTTTTATTATGGCTAAAAATCTAGACTAATTTCTCATAAATCATTTATCAACAAGATGGAAGGTGCCTAAAATGTTCAACAGGTCTAAAATGTTAATTTCTTACTAAGAAAATTACGAATGGCTATGACAAATTAAGTATAGTAATTACATTTAAAAAAGGCGAGATGCTTGGCAATCATGTGAATCAAGTTGAAGTAGTCGTTTTTGACGACAGGACTGGCTTGGTAGGTAGTAACTCTGCTTGTATAGCTACGGTTCTGGATTCAAATGCCAGTAAAGGAACTTATTTGTATGATGAGCACATGTCAAATACCTATATTCCTAAATCATGGGTGTTTTCTATGTATTTGTATTTTATATAATATCGTTGACAGAGTACCCACAACAAAAGACTTCTTGAGCTTGCCGTGGGACTCAGCTAATTTGTGTAAGGATGCCTTGTTATATTTTTTTATTGATTAAATCTTCAATTATTTCACTAACTGAGGTTCATTCATCATTCTTCATTTCAGCCTTAAGTCGCCCATTGCACCGTCGCTATCAGATATATCGGAACTGTGGAGGTGGTGACAAATATCTTAATAACTACTTTCAGGGTGATAAAGTGCATGTTCAGATATTTGTGACCACCTCCACAGCACCGATATACCTGATAGCGATTGTATCATCTTGGGGGTATAGTCGCCACGCTTGGTAGACTTGTTTAAGGAATTAGATATGATGTGCTTTTTGCACCTAAGTTTGTAATAGGCATTGGTTTTTATGTAGTTATCGAAAATTCAATTGGCAGATTGCTACACAGGCGATGAACCGATAAATAAGAATACAACGGCACAATTTAGGTTTTTAGTTAACGGAAATCGAGTGGAACATTGAGTTTGGTCATTATCTGAATTCATCTACACAATAAAACAAAGTCGAGATATTTACACCACTATAACTTAAGAACACGAATGTCTGGACCGATTTTGATGATATCAGAAACTAAGTTCGCAAACGAGCGATTGTCTCTCACTGATTGATCAGCGCTGGCTCCTAAGCTGGCAATATACTGAGTTGAGTCTATTTTGTGATGCACACCGGGTGTATTTTTTTATGTGTTGTTACAAATAAATGATTTTTATCTTTATCTTTATCTCACTCGCCGTAATCGAAGTCAAAGAGAAGGATGTCCGAAATTTTCGAACTGTACGCGGTAGACCCCCTGTTAGTTGGATTCGTGGATTACTTAGTTACAAACAAATACTCATGTGTACTTATATCGCACTGGGCGGCTTGTTTCCATGGAGTTTATCCGTTAGTATGGCTTACAACAATTTTGAATGTATTCAATCAATCAATCATTCATTTGCTTCGGATTTGGATTATGTTGCTTATAGTATGTATATATGTGGTACTCGTAGTCCACATGAAAAGGTACTTTATGGCGCTTGGCTTGGCTTATGCTATTGTTAATGACGCTTCATTACTTTGCAACGTAAGCGCCAAGCGCCATAAAGGTACCTTTCCATGTGGACTACCACACATTTGGATTAAATAGTGCCCCAACATACCTGGTGAGCTGCTTCAGCTTGGCAGCAGCTTGCAGCGAGGCGTACCCGTACCTGTAGAACTTCGCGGCGTCTTCGGACGGGGCGTTGAAGGCCGCCACGTACCGGGCGGGGTTGGAGTCCTCTAGCCACAGGCCTGGAAATATTATAATACATATGTAGGTATACATGCAATGGTCACTTTTAAGGAAACACTTAAGCTTATGACAGATAGACAGTATTGGAAAGTTCGAAGGTTTATTTTAGGCTGTAAGATATCTTGGGTCGCCTGTGTCTCTCAAAAGGATGAAGTAAATGAAACAAGAGAATTAGGGTTATTATTTCGAGAGGTTCAATTGTGTTTAGACTCAAATTTTCAGTTATAAAATTAGAAATATATCGTTTATTGTTTTTAAATTGCTTAGGATATTATCACTGAAACTTATGGTAAATGCATTTTATTCTATTTTATGTTTTTTTCTACAATAACTTAAATTTTCTGCACAAAAGTCAGTTACGTGGTCAGGTTCGGATTATGCCTGACTACTTTGTAGTATTCTAAAAAATGCAAAGTATAGAAAAACTTGCTGTTTAAAACATGGATTGAATGTTCACAATATGATATACCATGCATGCAATCATAAAAAAATTAGGACATTGATAAGACTATTTTTTTCTACATTTCCCTTTGTTCCAAAATATACCATCATTTTCGTGGCCACACTTATTAAGTAATATTTTAAACAAAAAAAGAGGTCAAACCTCCTGTAAATCCTTTTTTAACTATAAGCAACTTTGAAAATAAGACTGCGTTAAATATGACGTATAATGTTTATCGCAAGCCATAATTATTTATCTATAATTAATGTAATAAAGGTTCAATTTAGATTTGCGTCAAAGATCCAGCGTCATTTTCGTTACGGTTGCGACTTGGTGAGTATTGGGTAAATAAATATAATGTTTTATTGGTGCTGTGTCATTTGCAGTTAAGTTATTCAATATTGATTTCATTTGCTTCAAACCTATAGTATATTTACTGCAGAATTGCGAAAGTAAGAACTTTTCAATTTCGTGGTCATCATTTTCGTAGTGATATGGGCCACGAAACTGAGTAAAGACCACGAAAAAGATGATTTTCCCTACAAGTAGAAAAAATACAGATCACTTTTTACAGAATTTTCTACTTTTTACAGTGTAATCGTTTATGCCGTTTTACGAGACCTTACAATGGAGAACATAGCTGAAATATTAAATAAAAATCTTCTTTTTTACTTAGATGACAATAATTATTACAGTTTTGCTGATAAAGTAAGTTTTTCGACTTTTAATCATTAGTAACTGGTTGGGATCATCTGCAGCGTGACGTCAATTTGATTAATCGGCATGAAAAGTACCGACCCGTTTAATAATTATATATCGGTATGTCCGATAATGTTACTTTTATTCCTGCACTTATTGTTTTACATGATAAATTTTCGAGGATGGGTTTGGGATCTCGGATTGCCAGAAGTTTTAGGGAAAGAACTAATGTACCCTGAATGTACGTGTGAAATGTATATATCTAAATATTAAAAAAAAACTTCATCATTTAGAGGAACAGTTTGTTGTGTTGTTTCGTTGTAACATAATTTCGTTCGGGTCTACCGTAGTAGGTCTACCGGGTATATATATATATATATATATATATATATATGTATATATATATATAAGGTATTGAAAGCTGTTTTTGTTTGTGAGTGGAAGTTATTAATCTTACTTTAGTAATTTCATTAAAAAGGTTACAAAAATGACAATTTGAAGTCGTCATTTTCGTGGTCAAGTTTTAATTTTTTTTTATATAGATATCGATTGTATATTTCTGTTGATATCTGATTCATTAAATAATGCTTATCCGTTTTCTCATTATGATCGGATTTTCATTCAAATAGTACAATAGTAAGATTTTGAAATAAGCAAAATGTTCTTTTTCGTGGTCATGGTGCTCATTTTCGTTACCGTTAAAATTTGAATTTTGCTTTTTTTAACCAAAATAAACTTTATCGATCTCTGATAATATAAAGTATGTTATCGGTATATACGCTTATGTTCAAAATAAAACAGACCACATCAAAATGTGTGTTTTTATTTCTGTAACATTTATCTTACACCTCAAATAATGACCCATTAGTGAGTCAAGAGCAAAATAAATAGTTCTATACTCAAATGTCGGAATCGATCTAACTGAATTTATTACCCATATAGATCGGTTAGGCCATTGGTTAAAAACAAAAATAGGTGAACGGTTAGCTGAATCCTACAAATCGTCACGAATTCAAAAATAACTTCGGCCAATTATAAAAAAAAACTAGCTTTTCCTAACGCTTTCGTTGGCCAGCCATGCCTGTCTTTAAAGTACCTATGATTGCGGGATACTAACTATACTATGTCCTTTCTCGTAGCTCAAACTCTATCCATAAGTCCATACCAAATCCATCCGAATTTCAACCGAATTGGTTCAGCGGTTTAAGCGTGAAGAGGTAACAGACATAGAGAGTTACGCATTTATAGTAATTATTAGTGTGCATCTTGTTACTAGAATGCATACAAAGTTATTGCATCCCAGGAAAGAGCAGGAGATTCGAGTTTTATTCAAAGCAGTAACAAAATCAGCCATAATGTCTATGAAAAAACTAATGTAATCTAATTGTAAATATAGATACATACCCATAGAATATAACTTTGGCTCCATAACTGCATACAACTCGTGCATTTTCTGCATTCCGTAATCAGCTGCTTCCATTATGTCTTTCTTTTCATTTTTAGTTAAGTTTACTTCAGGTGCAAAATCTTCGTAATCATATTCGTCTTCGTCATCTACCAGATAATCATCATTTGTATTATTATCAGGCACTTTGAAGTCTGTTTCCGTATTTTCAAATGTTACATTGGCTTTTGTAAAATTTTCGTTATCACAGTATGTAACTACAATGGTAGAAATATTTTTTGTAGCCGAGAACGAATGATTCTTACTATGATCTCTTTCTATTATAGTTATGTTGTGTAGTTCTTTAGTCAAGGTACTGTTAAACATTGGCATAAGGTGTTTAAGTACTTCTATTATGTTAAGGGATGTAGTATTATTTATATTTGTGTTATTTGGTTCTATTGTCAAAATCTCGACGTATGTTGCTTTTTCTGTAGTAGTAGAACTTATCTGTAATTTGTTGTTGATGTGTTGCTTTGATGTATTTAATTTGACATCGAATTTTTCTTCCATGCCACTTTTTATTCCACTTATATTTATTTCATCGTTCTTACGTTCAGCCTTGTCTAAATGATTAGGAACATTTAATATTATTGCTTCATTGAGATTTCTCTCTTCTTCATTTGCTTGAGTAATGTTATTCTTAATTCTATGAATAGATGCGATAATGTCATTTACTAGCGCATCTTGAACTGACTTATTTGAATTTTTAATATCAGTGGTGACATCTGCTATAGAGTTAAGGACTAATTTTCCATCACTGTTAATGTCACTTAGTTTAGTTTGGTTTCCCATTTTAAATATATCTTCTACTAATTTAGTGAATGGGCATTTTGGAGTAGTGTGTACTTTGTTATTGTAGTTTGATGTTTTTTCATTGTTGACGTAATTCAAGAAGAAAGTCAATATTGTAAATACGTGTTTATATCTGGAAAAATAAAAATATTACTATATTAAAATTAGCTTGCCAATCATTTTCAAGTTTAAGAGGTAGGACTAGATAAGTACATACTCCATACGTCCGGATAATTATTGCTTAATAAATGAGCTTAACTTGTTAAATTAACGTCACATTCTCGTGAGAAGGACAAGTCCAGCATGTACCTAAGCTTGGTTATGACTTGTGAGGTAACCACCAAGTAGGATGTTGATTCAGATAATTTACTGTTCCGTTTGAGTAAGCCTCACACACATACGAGTCCAGATCTATAATTAGTATGAAGGATTTGACAGCATATACAAATGTCATAGCGGTGTCTATTACGCCCCATGGGTCACAAGTGTCTTGGACATAATTTTTTTTTAAACTTCATTGCACCAAATTAATATCAACAGTGGAAAAACGCTACTATCTTAAACAAAGCTTTCTAATCTCATATACCGAGGAAAGTAAACTTTCACTACCAGTAATTAAACATCGCCATACGTTTATATCAACACATAACTATACATACTACTGTATGTTTAAAGCACAAGTGTAAATGATTGTTCAATATTGACCCACGTGAGACAATATGTTCAATTGCGGTTGCCACACAAAACTTTTTCTCCTCGGACAAATCGCCGAGTGAATGTATAACAATGTCGGATTTATAAGATTGTTATGATATCGTTTAATTCAGTACAATGTGTCTATTATGACAAAAACATCGGAAATTGGCTCAGTGTCTTGTGAAATGACTGAGTATTGTGTGACAAAGCGGTATTTTTTACGGAATGATTTATCAATAATTAACTTCACTGAATAGATTTGGTGATTTAGTTAGCAATGTGACGTTAATTTTAAGCTCATTTATTAAGCAATTAAACAATAATCTGGACGTTTGGAGTGTGTCAAGACCAATGTGTGGCGTAGATTATTAGTGTAAGTTAGTTGTTTGGAGTCAAAACCTAGTTTAATGGCCTATGTATTAGTAATGTGTGTGTACACGCATGTCGGCGTTCTATATTCAAATTTTGACGAACTTAACTACATAGACATGGTCCTTCAGTTAAATTTTCACCTTTAATTCAAATGAATTATTAAGTTATAATAACATTTTACACACCCATAATTTTTTAAATTAAATTCGTAAATGAGAATACTTTTTCTGATTTCGTCGCATGTTTTGTGTGAGCTATCTCCATCGAAAATTAATTCGCTTAGATGCTGTGTGAAATCTGCGGGATTTTTTGTCAATTGACAACTAAGTGTAAAGTAAGTAAAAGCTTCGTAAACTTTTATGTAACGACACATATCCGCGTTTCAAAGATACGGAAAACATACACACAAACATTATGTAACGTTGACGCACGTGGAGTGTTAAGAAACTGGGACTTGCACTTTTAAGAATGTAAATATGATAATTTTTCCTTATTGCTGCATTAAAAATATCGTAACGAATACGATATCGTAATGTCAATTTTCAAATGTTGAATATGTATAATACGGTTGAAAATAAAGTAACCGCAACCGCGTATTTTCCCTAAACTGCGACTAGAAACCGCCGAATGACGGGCACCAACGCTCCTAGAGCTGTGAAGGTACTGCGATCGCTAACCCGCCTGGCCTGGCGACATGTCGTTAAACTTATGGTGGGACGGCCCGTGGCTGATAGATGGATATTGACAATTATACTGAATGTTTATTATCAATTAGTATAAGGTATACAAAGCAATATAAGTTATAACATACATAGCATATATTATATCGTTGTTTTACCTAACATATATAACTTTATAATATAACATATATAACTTAATATATTATATATGTTTTAAATAATCTTTATTACGGTTACATTATAAAATATTGAATAGCATTGCAAATACGATCTAGTTTAGTTAGGCTAGAAAATCCACACAGAAAGTACTCTATGGAACGTCGAGTCAAGAGTTTAAATTAAGTTAGTACCGAAAAAAAAAATGTATATCACGTGCCATTTCGGTATATTTTTATTTCGATTGACGTTTTCTATAAATGATTGTCAACTTGTCTATGATCCCCTGATGTGTCAAATTAGTTGTTTGCCGACTTTGCAGGGGCTGGTATCTACGGCCCTGTAATTTTTACACACAAATATTTCACGCAAACGCCTTATTACCAACTCGAACAGGTGAGGGCCACGTTATATATGCATTATTCATAATTCCAAGTGTAAACAAACCTTAGTATCTCCATGTTATTTTCGCAGTCATACGTTCAATTCGCTATAAAAACAATCCAATAAGTTTAATGTTTACACTAATTTGTGTTAACACTTTTGTCAAAGATATAATCCTTCTATTAATAAACGATCATCAAACAAGATATAAAACCGTTGCTTAGGACAGAAAGTTTTACGACAGTCACTGTCTAATGTCAACACGTTTCTTATCTGTAGATAACAAATGACACTGGTGGTAAGGCTAGGTCGGGACTAGAACCCGTGTTCCTGCGTTGGCAGGCGCGCGAGGACTACCTCTAGTTACGTAACCGGAGGCTGCGGATACAGTTATAAGGCCTCGGCCGAGCGATGATCCCTGTTCGCGTGCTTGTTTTGTGGCAAAATGAGCTTTTGGACGCGTTTACACCGAACTGAGCTTTTGAGCTTTGATTGATTTTTATATCACGTCGATGGTCAATCATATTATGTTGGCGTATCACTAAGTAGTCACTATCTTTTTGTTTTCGTATTTCTGAATGTTACATTGGCTTTTGTATAATTTTCGTTATCACAGTATGTAACTATAATGGTAGAAATATTTAAAAGTAACGGCACGTAGTCACAAGGGGACAATAGGGAGGTTATAGAGAATTATAATTAATCATATGAATAAATCATAATAATGGCGGAAATTCTCATGTTATTACATTATTAGTTTTTACTCACGAGATGGGTACTATGACTGCTGATTTTAGGCAATAATATAGGTTCTTAAATTTTATAAATACGTGTTGAAAACTGATTGATTGATACTGTTGTAATATGTTGTAGTATATTAAAAAAACACCTCCATCTATTTTACGACGGACCATTCACGGATAAAATTTTCAATAAGTCCAATAGTGTAATATGGCCTTGGGAATCTCCTCCCTCTTCCTGTAAGTAGCGTGAGTAGAATTCCTCGTGTTTATAAGTTTTGTAGTATATCTATAAATAGAACATGATTGTAATATTGTAATACTTGTGATAATATGACCGTTGTCACCGTCAATTGCATGATTAGACGACTGCAGCCGAGAGGAAGTTATATAAATGAAAGAACTTGCATAAAAACATGTCTAAACTAAGATGTAAAACATCTCCGACCTCTGATTCTGACCTTTTCTCTGACCTTCTGATTCATAATTTTGAAGCCTCGAGAAAAAATCGTGATATTAGATAAATATGATTGTACCCTAAGCTAAAAGCTGTAACTAGTATTCGTGCTACAGACGACTAATTTGAATTCTTAGAAACAAAAGAAAAGTGAAAATAAAATCAACTGCTTTGAGCAAGACTCCTCGTGACTCCGTAGTTCTACAAACCTCAATGCGCTGCTCACTGTCTAAAAATGGTTTCATTAGCAGATGAGTCTTCTTAATTCAAAATTAAGTTAGTACGAAATTTTTCGATTTTACTTAATTTTTTATAAAAGTGTTATGAAAGGTCTAGTAATGCTCGCGACGGTGTGACATTCGCCCTGGCGCCTCGCGTTAGATTACACGACGCCGGACGAGAGCGATTTGTGCAGGTTAAAGAACCCACACAAAAACATGGTGTCGCGAGCCAAGAACGAAACTACTCCAAACATCGGGTCCTGTACCAAGATTTACATACGTCATGTTTTTTACGTTGATCTGTTACGTTGTTTACTGATACAATTTCTCCATACAATTATCTACGAAGACGCTACCGACTATTTGCCAACTCGGGGTAGAGGCACAGTCATTAGGTAGTCTTCATCATCATCATATCAGCCGAAGGACGCCCACTGCCGGACATAGGCCTCTCCCATAGCGACCCATAGGGACCGGTGTTGCGCCCGGAATGCCGCAATCTTTACTAAGTAGTCGATCCACCTCGTAAGTATTTGCTTTAAATAACTATTAAGGTACATGTACAGCGTTACAGTATAAATTTAAAAATAGCCTATAATTTGTCATGGCTAACCAATCAGAACAGACTGAACACGAAACTGAATCGAAACGAGATGGTAAACAGTTTAAGAGAACAATCTTTTTCAGCTAGTTCTTACCTTGTATTTTGTAGTGTTTTATGTAAGTATTAGTTGTGAGGAGTCAGACAAAGTAAGGGGTTTTCGGCAAACCACATTATAATTTTCTACAACTACAATACACACTAACATTTAAATAAATTGCTGAGTTGAAGTATCGTAGCAGTTATTAGCGTAACTTTCTTTAAAAAAAAAAAACAAATTGGGAACAGGTGACCGCTATTATTACAAGTTGTCATATTCGTACAGTCAAGTGTAAAATTTCGTTCACTGCCAAAGTTTCAAAAATATGCACCGAGCAACTCTATTGTACAGTAAATAAGGTTGTAAGACGTATTTATGAAAGGATTCTTTCGGTACGTATTTTTGCACTTGACTGTACCGCACTATTAGCAAAGCATTCCATGGAAATGGTAAGTGTTTCAGATAGTTTTTTTTTCATTATTCCATTTCTTTTTTTAATGTAAACATGTAGAACGAAGTATTGCAGTATTTTGCATGCGAGTCGCTTGAAAAGACCCAGGCTTGGTAATTCAAAATATTTGGTCTGAATTACCCTCGCGTAACGATGGATTGCTCCTAGAGTGTCTAAAGTATTAAGCAGGTCGTGCAATTAGCAGCAGAAGTTCCTAAGCGGCGAGGTGTTCAAAATGAGTTTAACACGACTTTATAGTTAAGATAATAAGAGCGTGTCAAGTTAATAAGAGCGGGTAAATTATGAACACCTGGCTCAATCAGCAACTTTTGCTACTGACTGTAACATGTTGCATAATTGTCGTATCATAAAACTTATGGACGCGTAAACTAGGTTTAACTGTAATAAAAAAATAACACAACACTGTATGAAAAATGAAGTCATATTTAATAATTAGTAGTATAAACAGATTTTTACGATTCGAAAGTCACTACTAGTTACTTGTTTGTTGCGACGTGCCTATATTTCACAATCTCCAGTTAAACTTATCTGCCAGTTAAAATCATTGCTATCCTTTTCTCCAGTCATATAAAAGAAAAGGACAGCATACATTTATCTGACAAATATTCGTTAACTGGAGATTGTGAAACGGGCCATAATTGTTTTATCGTACTTTATGTAACTGGTACATAATAGGACTCCTTAAAACGTGTTCTTAAAGTGTTGTTTTATGGGAGCAAAACGACTATGGGTTTTATAACATTACGTTGGTACCCTAAATTAACTATTGTCACTGCGGAGTCAAAATGACTTTTTTCTCAGGAGTTAACTGCAAAAACTTCCTTAGATTGTGGCTATGAGGAAGCGATTTATATCCAATGTATAACGGATTCGTCATTAAAAATAATGTCACAGATAGTTTGGATTTATGCAAGAATATACTTAAAATATGGCTACTTTGCACGACTTATTAGATTTAAACAATAAAGAGATATGTACATATAAAGCTTTAAGGGTAAGCTCGTTAATATACAATCATTGGGGGCAAAAGAGAGGCTTTGCCGTACAAAAGGTGGGGGTTAAAATGTTTTCATTTATATTGCTTAAGTACAGGCTAGTTATGAAAAATGTAAGTTTTCGCCCTTGAGGGGTTGGAGCGTTAGTCGCCATCTTGAATTAAAGGGGCCGAATTTATTCTTTTTTAAATAAAACCTTAACTGTTGATTTTATGACAAAAGCGTCTATGAGCGGTATAAAGATAATAAAATTATAAATATATTTATGTAGGTCTTACAAATAGAAAGTTACACGAGGGAGAAAATTTAAGAAAGAAAATTTACACGGGAGCGATTATCTTTTGTCCCTTGAAATAGCTGATAGCTCATAGCTTACGCTCGCGGTGGGACCAGTGCTTCTTTTTAGGAGGTTATTACATATTATTACAAATAAACTTCAGAAATTTTAAGCGCCGAAATTTTTATACGTAACTCAAACTCAACTCAAACTCAAACGTTTATTCAGTAAGTAGGCCACAAGGGCACTTTTACACGTCGAGTATACAAAAGAAGAAAACATAAAAACTACACCGGTTCTAACCCTACACCTCTGACCCGAGAAGCATTTCGACTTTTATGACCGGCAAGAAACTCGGCGGGACTTATTTTTTCAAAACAGTATTACAAAAGATATCTTATGCATATTACATAAAAATGCGTTATTCTTTAAGAAAACATATCCAACAATTACAAAAAATGTCTGCCAAAGGAAAAATAAAAATAATAAAATTATTAATTACTTAAAAGTCCAAATCTGACTGCTAAGAACGAAGTTCACAAAACGTTCGATATGCTTTCTTATCTGAATTGTGTCCTTTATTCTAATTTAGAAATTACAAAATTAGTAATCAAAAGTTTCAAAAAATATTATATGTATAGTTATTTTGTTTACAAAATATACACAAAAATATATAAATACATGCTTATTACAAATAAACCTCAGAGATGTATAAGGTCTCCAGGTGTCATGATTTCAATATACTAACACTTTTTGTTTTTTAAAGATAAACAAGCACCGAATGAAGTGTATCACGTAAATAAACAAGAAGAAAACTACCTAAAACATAGCCCCAAATAGCCAAAACAGACCGGTCTCCACAAACAGCACCCGTTCACGAGTATGACGCGTATCTCAGCCATCGCCTCCCTCAACCTTTCTTCGGGAAATGGCGACCCGATCAACGACGCCACCATAAGCAAAGACTTTTAAGTGAGCATGACATGTTCAGGCTGGCAGGCTCTATCAATTAACAAATTTAGTCACATGTACATCCTGGTGAGAAGCCACATTCTGTGCTTGTCCATTACATACTTAAATAACACTTTTGTTATGAAAGGCATAAAGAGAAATGTCTCTATGCGTCAGAAGCTATAAATATTTATTTATGCAAATAAATATTCATGAATAATAATATAAATACAATAATTAGGGATGTATAATGTCCCTAAGTGTCTAAAGATTAAAATAAAACATTATAACAAATAAAATAAAAAAAGAAGAGAACAACATGTCTCGTGTCAAACAAACTGGACACTAGTAGATAAAGACCATATAGTAATGGAATAATTTGTACTACAGTATCAAGCTACAGGCTTAAAGGCATCCTTATCTTCAATGAAATCTTTTAGAGTATAGTATTCCTTACTTAACAAATAGTGTTTGACGTATGACTTGAATTTATTTCGTGGCAAATTAACTACATCAGCAGGAACTTTATTATAAAAGCGTGTACAGTTTCCAGCGAAAGATGAACGAACCTTGGCGAGGCGGTGGCCGGGCACAGCAATTTGATTTTTATTTCTAGTGTTAAAGCTATGAATATCACGGTTAAGTTTGAATTCTTGGATGTTATTCCGCACATACATAATGTTTTCTAGTATGTATTGAGACGCTACAGTGAGAATATTTGCTTCTTTAAATTTTTCTCTTACGGATGCTCGATCGCGCATTTTATAAATGCCGCGGACAGCTCGCTTTTGTAGCACAAATATGGTCTCAATATCAGCCGCTTTACCCCATAACAGAATTCCATACGACATAACACTGTGAAAGTAACTGAAGTATACCAACCTGGCAGTCTCAATGTTCGTTACTAACTAATATAAAAGCCTGCAGGCATATAGTACCATTTTGTACCGTTTGCCGTAGAGACGCTAGGTCCATGCGGTCCATCAGCATTGCGATACAAGGAAATGCCGCCAGCACGGTACAATGCATCATGGGCCTTTTTAGATTTAATGCAATAACTAGTTAAGTACTCGTATTTTGATGAATGTAATTATTGAAAATTACCTCCGACGAAGAGAAAGACTCAAGAAAGACATCGTCTTCGTGGTTAAGGTCGGATCTAATCGCGGTTACGTCCCATTTATTTATTTGATTTTTATGACTAGAATAGCACCACCCCATCTCCTCCCGCGGGTGTCGTAAGAAAAATTCGTTTGACAAATGTATTGAATAAAACACATTGAAGACATCGTCGTAATTTTTTATTTTTGGATCAGTTCTTGTTTCGCTTGTTTATAATTCACTAAAAAGAGATGTAATCTCGCCTCGTTGTATTCCATACATTTTACAAACGAATTTTTCCAAGATCTGCACTGAAAGATCCGAGAATTTCAAAAATTTTTTTTCTATACCTTCCCACCGATATTTTTGCATGGCTATTTATTTGGGGCTTACATACCTATTTATTAATCTCGCGTAAAAAAAAAGGCAATACAGCTGAGCCCACACGAAAATTATTATTATTTTGGTACTTTTTATTAACGCTGGCAACCCCTTCCCACCACCCGATCGATATTTTTTTTTTTGGGTTCACAGGGAGTACAGAGCAACTGTTTTAAAAAAATTTAAGTCGCTGAGTCCACATTTTTTTCTTTTTTTCCTCACCCCACTACACCCGCACCCACCGCCCGCGGCCTGCCAGCACGAAGATTATAGGAAGAGGTTGTTCAGGAAAGTAGCTAACGGAGTTTCAATGCAGCTGAAGCCAAATGACCGATTTGGTCGCTAGCTCTTAGACTATATTATTCCTTATCAAGCTGTCACCACGCTAGGACGTAAATACTCGTTGTGCTCTGTATATTTTAAAATACTCTTGTATTTATAGGTTTACATACATTTGCTTAGAAGCTTGGCTAAGATAACAGGGTAGTATACATGCATGAGATGAGTTGGCAATGCATTCGCATTCTTAAATCGAATATGTATGAGTCTCCTTACGTTCCTATATTTCCCGCTGCATAAAACTAAAACTATAAATAAATATTACAGGACATTCTTATACAAATTGAGGTTCACGGTAAGTTCAAGAAGGTTGTTGTGGGTGCTCATCCAATGATATACTTGTATAATACTAACTTTTCCTCGTGACTTCGCCGGTCAGCCATGCCCGTCGCGCGTCACCGTCGCCAAACCTCTTACGACAGATCAGCGTCCTATGGCAGATTTAGTAAAAAATCCGAGGGTAAGTGCCTGCAGAACTTACTACGAACTAAACCATCTTTTTTTTTTAAACAAAACTGATTAGCGTTTGACCTCAGTCGCACCTGATGGTAAGTGTCGACGAGGTCGAGGGTGTAGCACGCTGGTTCAGTAACAGCCTATTCACTCTTGCCTTGAAGAGACCAAAATTATATGTTTCCGGGAATACAAACGGAGCAAATCCCAATCCCTAGCAGTCCTCATTAGGAAGGTAGAAACGAACCGCTTCGTGCGAATGATTGGAATATTCACAACTTAAGGATGAAACCGCTCCCCTCGCCTGGACGTCCGGTGGTGGAATAGAGATGGCGGAATTAAATCGTGCAATTTCTGTGCACATTCTCCAAAATGTATACTGTAAAACACAGACAAACTAGTAACCTTGCGGCGATGCTCAAGGCTCTGTAACCTTACACTCACTAATTCAGACGATGAATCATTTGGACGCTAATTAAGACACTTTTTATTGGATTATCCATTACATTACATTGGCCACGACATTGGCATCTCATATTTCTATTTCAGGGGATTTCCGGTTGAACCTCAAAATAATCGTGTCGTGTGTAATATTGATAGCTTATTTTATTTATTTTTTAATAATGAAGAATTCATTTTAAAACTCGTTTTTTTCTACTTTTTTGGTCATCACCCGGCAATCTGCAAAGCATTCAAAGTTCAGCTACCGCTTTACAAAACGCAAGGCCTTACCAAACAACGTCATACTCTAAGAGTGATATGTTGTTTTGCTTTATTTGTTATTTTACTTAACATTGGCTACGATTGATATATTGATGGAAGACATATTTTAAAACAAGAAAACACATAACTAAGACATTGTTACATATGTACACACAATAGATCTATCAAATGTCGGGACGTCTACCATGGTTGACATTATATCGTCTAACGCACTATCCGTCACTTTCGCACTCACATACCTGTTAGAGAGTGACAGTTATTGTGACAAGTGATAAAAACCCGACCATATTAGACTAGCAGGGTTGTAGATTAAGCTTATTGGCTTCTGTTTCTCACTGGTTCACTCGGCCACACCATAACCGTGAGAAACGAGTACCTTCGGTTGCAACACAAAACACTATGATGGCATTAGGCATGCGTTTTGATCGCTCTGAATTATTCATGAGTTCAATTGGGCTAGGGTCAGTATTGCAATGTGATTGACAGGCGAATCACGCGCAGGGCGTATAATTCCTAAAGGCCAACAGTCCAGAACGGACTGGATGGTTTTAATTTTGTCACCTATCAAATTATGTGTCACTTTCGAAGTATCTTAGTTAGAATAGGACGGATAAAAATAGGACAATAATTTCACCATCTTAAGTTTTAGGTACTTACCCTATCAGGAGCGGTACCGCGAACATCGAAGTTCGTATATTTCGGGTATCTTTCTCTTTTACTCCAATTAAGGTGTCATGAGAGTGACAGAGACAATCGATCGAAATTTACAAATATCGTTATTCGCGGTAGCGCCGAAGCCACGGACATCCAATGATGTACATAGGTCTCCACCATAGACAGCCACGGAGAGCGATCTCAAGCAGACGCTCACAGTCCCCAAAAGGTTTAAATGACAATATACAACCGCGGAATTCATTTGCGTTTCTATTTCATGATAAAAAGGACCATAGGTATACAGCATTTACATATAAATGTCCTAGAGAACGAAGGACCAAACCTGAAAGAATGGCGTAGGACTACATTACTGCCTACATTTCCCGTATGATATTCCCGAGTAAATATAACTTACAATTTAAATTTAAATAAATTGATACTAAAGAGAAAATCACGTCGGAATTTTTCTAGAATCAAACATATTATCACTTGTAAAACTTCTGAAATTAAGTATTTTTTTTTAATATGTATATTATATTATTAGCCTATAAGAGTATCCCACTGCTGGGCAAAGGCCTCCCCTGTTTCTCTATATTTGGTCCTATCCAATGCACTCTCTCGCCACTCTTTAAAAAATGTGTCAAGGTCGTCCCGCCATCTTCGTTTTGGTCTTCCTCTACCCTGAGACCCGTCCTGTGGGACCCAGTCAGTTGCTAGTATCGTCCAGCGCTCTGGGTGCATTCGGTAGACGTGCCCTGCCCAGTCCCACTTCAGCTTGGCGGCCTTCATACCAACCACATCCACAATGTCGGTTTTGGATCGCAGTTCGGTGTTTTTGACACGATCGGTTCTACGAACACCCAATATGCTGCGTTCCATTGCTCTTTGGCAAACCTTGAGTCTAGACTTTTATTATTATTTTTAATACAAGATTTAATTCCCCATTAAAAAAAAATAAGTCCCCAACTGGTTAATTTAGTTTGAAGATTAAGGACACTATTATAATGATAAACCTCAAACCAGTTTATATCTTGCTTCTAAATATACAGTCATTTTACATCGCGAGTAGATTTGCTTAGTTTGAAATGACATAATTTTATTTTGGATTGCATTGAAATAGTAAAACTACATATGACAGTTTTTTAAATATTTTCTTTTTGACTAAAGAAAGTATTTTTCGGTTACAAGCACAGAAAAATGAATGCGGAATCTCGTGTTGCGACGCAGTGGAAGGGAGACGCTTCTATAGTTGTATCTCGCTTACCACCGCGAAGTTGAGATAGTTTAAAAACTTACTTATTTTTTATTTTATTTTAAAACCTCAAAGTCAAATCAAAGTTACACATAAATTTCCGAAACAATTTTATTATAAAAATATAAAACTACTTACATCAAAACATTTATAAAATTTTAACCTTACTTAACCAAAATATAAAACTTTCACAAAATATCTATCAGTATAATATTTTAAAGTTTACTTAATAATTATGTTCATTATTAATTATATAAAAAATAAATTCGTGAGTATACTAACATTTGTATAAAGAAACTAGAAATTTAATAATTCATTCAATTCCGATTAATAAAACACGAGTTGTATTTATCACTGGTCTTTTTTCCGAAGACCTACCGCGAACCACATCGTTCATTTTATTTGCCTCTTTGTCACTCGTATATGCTACAGCGATAGAGATGGAGATAGACAACTTTCGAATTTCGATTAGGTAGACCTTCAGTTCTGAATGCCTACCGCGAAAATCGAAGTTCGAAAATTTCAGACATCTTTCTCTTAATACTCTCTGATTAAGGCGTTATTGGAGTGACAGAAACAGTCGTTAGAAATTTACGAATTTCGATTTTGAAGGTAAGCCTTCCGATCATACCAAAGAAAAGTAAACCCTATAAAAATTGGAAACTAAGTATGTCATAAAATTACGCTTCTTCGTCCTTCTGTTGGATGACGTTGCATTGACTCTTGTTTTTAATTAATATAACTCTTGACGTAATTAGCCAAATTTGACTACTAGATGGCAGACCCTATAATGCGTAACGATACTGTTTGTACGTGTCTTAAGTTTTGTATTTAGATCACAATGTGGCGGTCCAACCAATACGCGCTTTTTACCTGTTAGGAATATTTTGCAAGTTGCGTATTTAGATTGGACAATTTATCAATTGTGACTATAGGTAGAACCAGCAGAAGACAAAGAAAATATCAATCTGTTCAGCCGTAACGTAAGAATTGTTAACGATTTCATAGTTGTTTATTTTAATATTTTGAATTGATATCACAATCATATTAGCCGAATTGGCTAAAATACGGTTTACCGCCATTCATAGAGTTATAATTAAGATAGCGACGAGAACAAAGTGAAATAGAAAATTATATAATTAATTACGTTGATTACCAATCTTCATTTGTTTACTTATCTCGGGTTACTCAGGTAATATAACAATAATGTTGCTATTGATGTATGTTTGGCCATTGGCTATGATGTTATCCAAATATCAAAAGAGTTTTGAGATACCTACATAGTAAATAAATGTTTGTTCGAGTCCTAATGTTCTAGTGAGTATAAAGTGTTCTAAAGTACAATATAGCACTATAATATGTATCATATTTATACTAGACTCTATTATATTTTCGTAATGGACGAACTCTCGAGATCACGACTTTCCCACTCCCTCACTCGTATCACTTGTCTGGAACAGAAAAATATTAAAACGATTAAGTTATGTAACATTTCGAAGGAATAGGTTCTTATTCATTAAGTATTAAAAATATCAAAGTTAATATTTCAATAGAGAAGTATTAACTTTCAGTCATTCATACTCTTTTATATGACATACAATTTAGCGCCATCTATTGCAATGTAAATTAGTTAACAAATATTAATATTCACGCTACCTATCGAACGCATCCTACACTAACCACCCACCGCGCTGACTTCGTCGCGTACAGCGCCATCTCTGGTCGCTTGCCATAACAAGTAACTCACCGACTTGCCGCGAGGTTGCGCTAGTGTGTCCGCCGCACCTCCCGCTCAGCCTTCTCCTGGAGCTTGAGTTCGTTGATCGAAGTCACGCTTCCGAAAAGGACTTTCGCTGTCATTTGCTGTGAACATGATTGGTGGTGAATCAGTGTGAAGTTAAGCGATAATAAACCTTAAGACAAAGAGTCAAGGTTATGCGTAATTAATGACGGTTTTTATTTAGCTTAGGGTGACGATGAGGATGTGTAATAGCTGTTATACAAATATTTTTAAGTTTAGCAAGTCAAATTTATCACTAGCAGTAGAAAAAGTATAGTGCGTGTCCTATTTTGTACTAATATGATATGCTAGCATAAGAAAAATACAACATGATTTTTCGACTATGTTTTAAATGAGGAGGTACAGTCGACTACAAAGATATGTATACACTTTTGCACCTTATTACAACGGATTAAAGTGAAAAAATGTATACATATCTTTGTAGTTGACTGTACCTAAGTGAAAATGCTAATATGGGTTGATGCAATCCAATACTTTATTACAATTGAACAAAAAAATAACGTTGATTTGGAACAAAAAGCAATTTACTATATATGTAGTGGTTTGTAAAATGAGGTCATTTTATAAGTTATTCTTAATTGTATTGTTTATTATTACATGAAACAAATTAGGTACACATAAAAATACACACAACTATACTGTCAAAAAGCTTAATTATAAAACTATATATAAATTATAAATAAAATATGGACCCCAAGTCCCCCTGGTATTGAGTATGGGTAGCGTACCCATGGTACCCAGAAGGCTGGCATGTTTCCTCTTTGTATGGTCAGGCTTAACTCTGACCGAAATAGCTGCCAGCCCTCTGATTACCCGAATGCTCCTTTTTTGCATATGTGTCGAGGTTTATACTTAATTTTATATATATGTTATTTACTTACTTATTTTAATAGGCTATTTTAGGTAAGTAATCACAATTACTTCAACATTTATGCAGTAATGCAAAACTGACATAAAATATTGAAATGGCAATTTCAATATTTTATGGCAATGGTAATGCAAAGACATTTCTTATAAATTATAGGCCATGTTATTTTTATTTTGGGAATGTTATCTCCACGCCTAGTAATAAAGAAACCGTAATGGAAACAATAACAAGTAATTCATACAAGAACTTAATTAAGTGAAGCCAATATCGCAGCCAAACCTATTTTTCATTACTAAAGTAATAAGTAGTACTTAAATAAATTGACGTTACAGGACATCTTTACACAAATTGACTGAGTCCTACGGTAAACTCAAGAAAACTTGTGTTTTGAGTACTCAGCCAACGATATATATATACAAATATTTAAATACATAGAAAACCCGGACCCGGGTATGTCCTTAAACTAAGTCCAACAATGAGAGGTAGGGCACAGCAATGACCATCACGCTTGAATCTGGGGCAGCCCAATTGGGGAAGTACCTCCTCCTTACAGAAGACCACAGCCATAATAGCACTGCTACCTTTCAGGTATGTAGTGTTGTGTTCCTGATGGTGAGTAAGGTTCCCAGAGCTCCAACCCCCTTAAAGGCAGGCAACGCGCTTGTGACTCCCCTGCTGTTGCGGGTGCCCATGGGCGACGGTAATTGCTTACCATCAGGCAATCCGTATGCTCGTTTGCCGCCTATGTCATAAAATAAAAAAATCTTCATTGAACTAGTGTAGCATTGAGACGTACTGCTGTTAAACATGATAGATGTCGCTAATGTGTTTGCCAGGATGCGATTAACGTTTCGCTCATCTCTCATCACACAAACAAATGCCCTTTGTCGCATTTGAACCCAGAACCATCGGCTTCATAGGCAGGGTTACTATTACTACACACTAGGTCAGACATGTGTAATAGTCTCCATTTAGGTAAACTATGTGTTACCCCCGAACGAGGTTTAGTGCATTCCACAGGCACTAGAAATTACCTCCAACCTACCTTCGGAGTAACTGGGACTTAACAAATATTGTTCTGCTAAAGATTACCTACCGACAACATAGAGTAAAATGCAGAGGGACCACTCTCTGAAAATTAAAGAATACAGGGTGGTAAAGTAAAAGGGCTCAGAAATAAAATATTGATATTCCTATCAGTACTCCATTTTCCTATACGATATCGATGATATACGATAATAGCTGAACATTAATGATAAAAATAATTCTACACTTTTGAATTTATTTTATGTTATAACAGCGATTTTGATGGGAATGTATTGAACTGGTTACCTACTAGCCTGATGATTGATGATATCGTTTATGAGTACTAAAAAACAACTGGTTGTAGGATATGGTCACAAGAATCATAATTATTATATGTTATAAAACTTACTGATATTCGATGTAGATTATTGAATAAAACCTAATTGACGCATTGTATTACTTATAAATTTCTTTGTTCTTATAAAAAAATATGTATAACTTTTTCTTAGAGCTTTAACTTAATTCAGCTTTATTATATGCTAGAGCAGTCAGGAACCCCTTTTGTTATAATTATACTAACCCATCAACGAAAAAACTTTCGTCTTTACTAAATTAACTACTGTATGACCACTGAACAGCCAATTTCGGCTCAGATAAAATACTGGCTTTATTGGGATTAGTCCAGTTTCACCACACAATTTCCTGCAACGAAGAGTTTCTTTTTATATTTATATAACGTTTACTAGATAGAATACGTTTAAAATATACAAAAAGATATGTAGAGTATCATAATCACGTATATAGGTAATGTATAATAATTGTACTGATAACTATCGAATGCCATACAGTAGATAAATAAAATCCGGGCTCTAATTGGCACTTGCTTAATCCCCAGTTTGGGAGGAGCATCGCTTTACAACTTTATAAATAATCCTAGCCGTAAAGCTCTTCGGTCACCAGTGACGTCAACCAGATGCTTCGTGATTTGTTCAAAAAGTTTCTTCGCGCTTGGACCCCATGGACCTAGCGATAGCGTTTCTACGCCAAACCGCACAGAATGGCACTCTCAGCCCAGGCTCTTATATTTGTTGCGTTTAGAAAAAAAAGAAAATATATTTTAGGTTAAGAATAAGAATAAAAATATTGATACACAGAAAAAAAAAGTTGATATAAAAGTGTGAAGAGTGATGATAGGCAAAGGGTGCTAGTTTCAGCATGTGCTGGACAGAGATGCCCAGCGCTGGTTTTATGTTTTCTTTTATTAAAGAAAACGTAATTAAACTTCATTACAATGTTTAGTTTTTTCCCGATTAGTCGCGTTCGTAAAACTTTGTGTCTATGCTAAATTTAGCATTAGATTGATCGCCAAGGCTCTGAGCGCGGAAAAAACTGCTATACAAACGCTACGATGGTGACCCTATCCATGAAAATGGATCCTCTGTCCGTACCTGCAGTGGGTAAGCGGAGTAAGGTGCTCTGTAAGGGAAATTGGATCGCGCGCGCCAAATTAACGGCGCCCTATTAGGCTCCCCATTATCATTTATGGCGGAGAAACGGTTAAGGGGCAGTGCCGAAAGAGATAGTTTCAGGGGTACGGTCGTGTGAACGTCTTTAGTAGAGATTGTATCTTTGCGATATCTGGTGGATTGAATTCTGTTTGTTACAGTCGCCATCAGATATATCCGAGCTGTGGACGTGGTCACAAATATCTGAACAACGCCTCTATTGTCAAGGCGATAAAGTGCATGTTCAGATATTTGTGACTACATCCACGGCTCCGATATATCTGATGGCGACTGTACATATGAGGCAGCTATCTCTATGGTATAATTCCTACAGCTACGATTGTTGTTAACTTATTAATGATATGAATCAACGTACAAGCGCGATACAATATAAATGTTTCGCGCATGTAACCGAAGAACTAGAGGTTTATCTTTGCTATTAATTTGTTTTACGCTACCTTAGAGAGATTAGATAAGTGTCAAATAAACGCAGAATAGCGACGGTTCTCGCAAACAAAATTCAAACAAAAACAAAATAGGCAAAAATATTGTATGCTCTTCATGAAGGACTCTAAACGAATTACCTAATGCTATCATATTATTCAATTGTCTGATTAATCGAGGTTTATTGTAAAGAAAATACCGTTTCTTGACCCCTAAAGACAATCATATTATGTACATAGACCATTCTATGTAATAATTTAACCTAAATATTAAAAAAAGAATAAGGATTTGTTTTCTTTAAGCGGAACAATAAATAGCTTTTCTTTATAGGTATGATTTACCTTTTTACAAAATGCTGTATTTTCACATTTTTATTTAAATTCCCTTCTAATTTGTCATGTTCTAAAAAAGGAACAAAGACTTCTGAAATACTTAAATTGATAAATCATTTAATTAATCTTAAATTAATTTATATTATGTTAAATAGCTTTAGCCGTTACAAAAGGCACTTCGCCTTAACAGGCATGCCAATGGCGGCGATTCGCTCCACATTTTATAATAAGTGCAATCTCGAGACATCGCCGACTCGGGCTCTCATGTCCGCACGCAACAGCTATCGCGAATTGCCAAACTCTTGTTCACGTAAATATTGACCAATATACACTTACTACTGGTAAAAGCTTTAATCATATGTACTCTTGTAATGTTCTATTTAACAGTACCGGCACCATGAGTTGTGATATTTACGTTTTCGATAACGAGTATTGAGTTTACTATCTGTGGATCTCGCTTGTACTATTTTAGTGCGAACGAGATGCGCAGATAGTAAACTCAATACTGGTTATCGAAAACGTCAATGTCACAACTCATGGTAAGGGTAGAGATATAGACTTATGATAAACGAAACGGCCTTATATTGCCAAAAAAGTATACATGAAAAACTTAAGGACCATGTCTATGTAGTTGTGCAGATAATGAATATGGAACGTCAAAATTTGAATATAGAACGTCGACATGCGTGTATACACACGTTACTACTACATAGGCCAGCTTTAGCTAAGTTTTTCACCTATATTGACTTGGTATATAAAATGAATTACAAAAACGAAAACAATTTTTTTGCAGCCTTTTGCCAGAAACTTATTTAAGGCTTTCTATAACTAACTGAATATTATAAAGGATGTTTTACAAGGGGTGTCAATCTTAATAATACCTCTTACCGAACCGATCATATTCCTAATTTTCTTAAGTTTATACGTGTATTTATAATGTATTTTCTACATTTTAACATGACATAGAGAATCGAGGACTAGCAATCACATCGCGGCCATTAAACAAATCTGCGTAACTCACATACTCGTCTGTCATTAAAATATGCATTTTCCGAGCACTTGTTGGAAGTTGAAACGTCATTTACATAGATATTTGCATGGTAATGGAAAGTCATATGCGCGTCGATTTGGCAACCAATAAACTTGGGGATTAGTCAGCTGCCTGACTTTAGCAGGAGTTTGAGTACCTAAAACGAGTATAAACTTTGTACAAGGCTATATGAACAAATCATACACTTGGACATAAATAGGATAAGCACAAAAATCTGTCTATTAATTACCGCCTAGCATTTAATTCAACAATTTTATGTAGGTACTGCCAGATTGTTTAAATGACACAGTTCAGGTAAGAAAGCATATCAAAGTATGCCTATTTTGTGAAGCCAAATTTGTTTACACATTATTCTTCATACTTTTATATTTTAGTATTTTTAGTCATATCTTATAATCTGTATTATATGTTTTCTTTTGAGATTACGCATACCTAATTATGTAATTCAAGATTTCATGTAGGTATCACTGTTTTGAAAAAATAAGTCCCGCCGTAGTTTCTTGCCGGACTTGCCGGTATCATCTCGGGTATGTGTAGGGTTAAAACCGGTGGTATATTTTTTCGTTGACGTTCTTAAGTTGATGTAATGTGCTTAAATTGAAAAATAAAAATCTTTTATCTTTTTTTTGTGCATAGGCGGGTCAATTGCAGAATTTTTGTACTTTTTGTCCCATAATTTTATCAATTTCGTAGAACAAACATATGGTTAAGTATCGTCATGTACTTAAGAAAAGGTTCGATTTTTATCAGTGTCATTACAAAGTTACCACATAATGTATTATTGATGTAACAAAACAGAAAAAATATACGAAAAGCAAAGGTACAAAAATTCTACAACTGTCTAGATCAGTTTCGCACAGCTAGGGAGTGGAGCTAGTTCGTGTTTGTAGTCCGTCGTGTTCTGGTTTCATTCAGAAACAAAACACTGATAAAATTAGGACATTTGGGAGGCGAAGCCCTCCAAGTTGGCCGTTTGGACAATATAATGAAATGTGTAGGTACCCTTACCATGAGTTGTGACTTTGAAGTTTTCGATAACGAGTATCGTGTTTACTATCTGTGCATCTCGTACGCACTTAAATAGTACAAGCGAGGTGCACAGATAGTAAACACGATTATCGAAAACTTCAAAGTCATAACTTATGGTAAGGGTAGTGAGAGGAGTATGTTAATGCGTTATAATTGTGTATCGATTTGTAAATACTTTGATTATTTAGATATTCATGCCGTGGCGATGTAATAGCCCCGTAAGTTTAATTTTAACTTTCATTGTAGGTAATATTTATAAGGTAAAATATAATTTACTGCTTATAAGTTGTTTCCACCGGGAATTGAACTAGACTCTCAATCTTGTTATATCACACAGTTCTTAATCAGTAAACTTCTAAGAACATTTTTAGAGCCCTTTGACAGACAAAACTATACTGTTTGTCCTAGGTTATTTTAATATTGGAAAAAACTTCATAAAACACTGTTTTAGGTTATTTATCAGATTCACTTTGAAGTTAAGTTGTCAAATAACGTTTCGTTTCGTTATTGAAACTGAATTATGAGTTTATATTTAAACAAGCTTTCAACTCCCTTTTAATCCCCTTAGGGGTGGAAAAAAATCCTTTCTTATTGCTTCTCTACCTTACCAAAATAACCTACCCTGAAAGTTTCAACTCTCTAGCCTCAGTCGTTTCGGCTCGGCGTTGATGATCGGTCATTCAGTCAGTCAGGACAAACGATTATTTGTTTATATAATCGTATAATATAATATCTGCGAAAAAACTATTTGATACATACAATTCTATAAGATAAGTTTAGTATTTATGATTGGGGTGCGCTATTTCTTATATAACTTTTTAAGTCCTATTATCGGAAGTCCGAAAATGTTTCTCATACCATTTTCTATAATAATGATTACTCTTCATAAACATATTTTATCATAACGATCGGAACTCATAATCATGAGAATTCATAATATAACTAATCATAAACCTTGTTTATACTAATGTTTGTTTTCATATATTTCTTAATCATACAACATTTTCTGTCATTTAGGTCAATTGTGCTGACATAAGTAGGTTAGGTTAGAAATGCGTCAATTCAACTATCCGAATAGAAGCTCCGCGAATCGGGACTCCGTCGATCTCTTTATGAATCATAATATTATAATTTTAAACATAATACAAAATAAAATAATGAAAAATTATGAACACAAATAAAAAAAAAATGTGAGCCGATATGGACCTTTATAAATTATAATTCATATATATTTACTGTGATGGCAAGAAACACTACGTGGCTTTGAAATTACTTGGTATAATGAGATTACCTAATTAGATCTTATACCTCGTACCTACTCTCGTAAATTGCACAGAGGCTATGTATCAATCCTTAATTTTATTACCTAGAGCAGTAAATAATAAACTTCGTTTATATAAAACATATAAACGAAGACCTGTCTGACCTAGTGGGTAAACTTGTCTATGAAACTGACGGTCCCGGGTTCAGATACTAGTAAAGTTACAAATGTGTGATGATCACATATATTTTTTCCTGAGATGGGTGCTTCTATATGTATTTAAGTATTTGTATGTTACATATAAAATTGGCTAAGTGCCCATAACTCAAGCCTTCTCAATTTTACCGTGGGACTCAGTGAATTTGTGTACGAATATCCTGTAGTATTTATTTATCTATTTATCTCTATTCTTATGACACAGGTGGCAAACGAGCAGGCGGATTGCCTGATGGTAAGCAATTACCGCCGCCCATGGGCACCCGCAACACCAGGGGAGTTACGAGCGCGTTGCCGGCCTTTAAGGGGGGTTGGAGCTCTAGGAACCTTACTCACCACCAGGAACACAACACTACATACCTGAAAGGTAGTAGTGCTGTTATGCCTGTGGTCTTCTGTAAGGAGGAGGTACTTCCTCAGTTGGGCTGCTCCAGATTCAAGCGTGATGGTACTTCGCTGTGCCCTGCCTGTCACTGTTGGACGTAGTTTAAGGACATACCCGGGTCCGGGAACAGCTTAACATGGAAGTTGATGATCTTTTGTATTTATCTGTTACTGATATTTTTAAAAAACAAAATTAGTCTGGTAATTTTCGAGTACTGGTTGATAATGTTAGTTTCGACATATTATTATTATAAAATGGAGTGGTATAGGCTTGAAGGACATTTCGTGTACCTGCAGTTGCCATCAGATATATCGGAGCTGTAGAGGTGGTCACAAATATCTGCACAACGCATCTATTCTCAAGGCGATAAACGACATGTTCAGATATTTGTGGCGACCTCTACAGCTCCGATATATCTGACGGCGACTGTACATCGCGACAATATTTCAGTGCAATTGCACGATCAATATTCATAAATAGGATAGGAGAAACTTTGTGGATATTGGCCATCAAAACAAGACTTCTAATCTAACTTAAGAGCTGGCGGCTTCCTCGCACAACGTATCAGCATTGCGATACAACGAGGAAATGCCGCCAGCATCCTTGGTACAATGCCTGAAGGGCCTTTTTTAGATTTTATACTGTAACTAGTTAAGTACTTGTAGTTATCATAATACGATTGTAATTTCTGTATCTAACTTTATTATGCAAAATTGACGCGTAAGCAGAGCGGATAGTGGAGCGAATAGCGCAGCGGAGTGGATAGCATAGCGGCTGTCACGGCATCTTTGATGCACGGTAGTCGGAATATATATACGCTTGACGCTGTCCGCCCCACTGAAGGCGCCACGCTGCTACGGCAAACGTTTATTATTTTTATTGTACACAGGTCTGGCCTATAGTGACACTTCCCAATTCAAATCCCAGTAAAGGTATTTATTTGTGTGATGAACACAGATATTTGTTCCCGAGTCATTTGTATATTATAATTATATGTTTATCGTTGGCTGAGTACCCACCACAACACAAGCCTCCTTGAGCCTTGAGGCTCACACATACTGTGTAAAAATGTCCTGTAATATTTGTGTGTAGGTTTAATTATTTTATTTATTTAAAAGAAATGTGACCATATCTGAAAACAAACTCAAAACTCAACTACCATTTTGCACCATTAGTACCCACCTGACCTTGATATATTCTCGTCCTGCCCAGCATTAATATTTAGCAAGATGGAATGTCCATTATAATGGATACTGGGCAGGACAAGAATATAATACCAAATATGTATCACAATGTACCTGATAGTTCCCATTAGTCCCCATAGAGGGAGGCCCGTACCCCCTCCCGTATCCCTGCGCACCCCCGTGATACAGGGTGTTGTTGTTCGCATCCCGCGTGGTCGCCGTGGTGTACGTCGTCTTGCAATTCTGGGACATCCTGTAGCCTGAAATTAGTTAAGAGTAAGGTAAATAAGACAGAATGGTTAAATGGTTAGAACAAAATTATTGTACTGCTTGCCTAATATAGTCGGGTTTTATCACCAGAGTTAGGAGTCTGGTGGCATTTTAGCACAAGTAATGCAGTGGAGTCGCCATTGTATATTTTTTTATTTGAATAAATGAATAATATCACAACATTTGTCACGCTCCAATAAGTATGCGAGTGTGAAAGTGACGGATAGCGCGATAAACGATAAATATGGTAACCATGCTTAGGGTGGCGTGACGCGAGTAGGGTGACGAATCAAGATGGTTCTGTAAGGATAAATCCGATAAAAACTGAAAGCTACTGTCTTTAAGGATTATATGGATAATTTATTATAAAATTGTGGTCATTTCTTATGTTTGATGGCGTGAGAGGTAAACAAAAATTACTGTCATGTGTGTATACTTTTCATATGTGTGTACAGGATGGATTTTCCAAATGGGCAAGTGAAGGCAGCTAACATAGTGCATTCAGTCAATTTGTGAAGAAAAAGTCTAAAGTTGTACCAAATTACCTTCCACACTGTAGGGCTAGATCGATTTATTATATTTAAGATTGCCAAAAAAAAATAGATTAGTGAATATAATTTTATTTCCTGAACTATTTTCAGACTATAAAGCATGTTTCCAAGCAGTTGGAGGAAAGGTTTTTCACGTAAAAGAAATGTAAGTTTTAAAGAGACGCTACTTAACTGGCTCGTTTGTATATTCTAGCGGAATTCTACCAAAAATGGCTGAAATTCCCTGAATCCTAACATTTCTAACGAAGCGAATACTTTAAATATTTGCAGTACGGGAACTTGTACGAAAATGTACTCTGCATGCAGTACAGTTAGGTACAAAAGTATTTATGTTGTATTACTAACTCTATGGATTGAAAGACCGAAATAAATTGTTTGAATTTGAAATTATTATTTTTTTTTATATCAGACCAAAAGTCCTCACATTCTTGCTTTTCATCTTCCTCGCGTTGTCCCGGCATTTGGCTACGGCTCTTGGAAGCCTGGGGTTCGCTTGGCATCTAATCCCAGGAATTGGCTTAGGCCCTAGTTTTACGAAAGCGACTGCTATCTGACCTACCAATGCAGAGGGTAAATAAGGCCTTGATCGGATTAGTCCGGTTTCTTCACGATGTCTTCCTTTACCGAGCGACTGGTAAATATTAATTGATATTTCGTATATGTGTCATTATCAATGAAAAGGGACCTTATTGTCGATGGCGCTTATGCTTTTGTTATTAATGGCGCAGTACAAATCCAGTTCCGTTCGACGTAAGCGCCATCGACAATAAGGTCCCTTTTCATTGATAATGACACATATAAGTTCCGAAAAACAGTCAACAATCAGTCAATCTCCGGATTGCAATTCAGACGCTCTTACCGCTAGGCCATCAGCGCTCTTCAGACCAAAAGTCCAAAGGTATAGTATAATTATCACAAATAGTGGTAACGCAAAAACGGTCGCTGTGTGTCGCTATGGGGGAGGCCTATATACATTGGACATCCTTCAGCTGATATGATGATGATTATGATGATGAATTAATTAATTACGCTACCAGCGG
This sequence comes from Grapholita molesta, assembly GCA_022674325.2. Lineage (NCBI taxonomy): Eukaryota > Metazoa > Arthropoda > Insecta > Lepidoptera > Tortricidae > Grapholita > Grapholita molesta. The sequence continues at coordinate 5,080,161 of CP053127.2, forward strand.
CGGCGCTTTCATAAAAGCCGATTCCCGGCGGCTTATCTTTCTTACAGTTGAACAGTTTTTTTGGATTAATTAAGCAAAGGCAAACCCATATTGCTCCGACTTGCCTTAGAAAAAAACTCGATATCCAACCGGCCGCCACTGGTACAAAAATTCAAGCCTTTGACCGTGACATTAAAAAAATATTACTTGTTCACTTGCATATTTATTTAGACAATCATAAGATTTGAAAAATGATAAATGCCAGCTTAAATCTCTGTATCTCTAGTCGAAAACGGCATAAGTCCCATACAGATTATTTGGAACTAGAACCATTTTCGACTAACGCCACATATTTGAGTAGTTCCAATATAGTACCAAGGTATTTAGAAGTTTAACACGATTTCTAATAGGTGAAGTAAAAAGAGATAAGAGGCTCTAGTGTAAGTTTCTTTTGACGTAAAAAAACGTTTACGAACGCGTAAGTGATAATGTTATTTATATGGGAAACGCAAACGCGTTCGTGGCGTAAAGTTACGTTAAAAACTTACATTCAGGGCAAAGGTTTAAATTCGTTCTTCAGTAGTCGAGACGTTGGTGAACACGACACGTTTTACCCCAGAGGTGTTCAAAAGAAGAATTACTCATTAAAATGTAGTTCCAATACAAAAAAAAAATGTATTGATATATCTATAAAAAAGTATGTATTTAACTATCACATGTTCTCTTCTGTTTTACGAAGTGCCTTTATTGTGTTAAAAAAACGTTCTAAGGATAGATAAGCGACTAAGTACCTATTGCTTTTATGTTAAAAATATTAAAAAATATGTATATTTTTTATTTATTTGAACTTGTTGCTAATATGAACCGATCTTTGTTTGCACTTTTCTCAGTATGGGCCAATCAAAAATGGATATTTAATTTTATAAAAAAAAGTATAAAGATATGTTTGATATATAAATCTTTCCATAAAGCAAGTCTATCAATATCAAATCTGCGTACACGTAATAATTGGCTATCTGCGCGTATATCTTGTGTTGAGAATGCCATAATGCATTAAGCCCGCCTCTTGAACACTATTTTTGTGCAATAAAAAATAAATAAATCAATTCTACTGTTTATGCTTTTCGTTCATCAATATTAAGCATACGCCATGCTGGCGTCATCATAACTATTATAAGCCTTAATGGTATTAAACAATAAAATTTTACTGTTCAAGAATTCACTTTTAAAAAGTAACTAGCCAAATTGAAACTTCATAATCCCCAAGGCTTTATAAAAACTGTCCGTATCAACAATATGGCATTAAAATATCGGTCAAGCGCGAGTCGGACTCGCGTCTCGAGGGTTACATTCAATTTACAACTATTTTGACAAATATGTGGGCCGATAACTTCGCTAAGCGTCGAAGGGCTTTTTGTAAAGTAAAGCTTTTAAAAATGTTATGAGTGTCATCTATGTTACCTTATTTATTTCAAAAAGTTAGACTTAATTTAAGACTATTTATTTATATTAAAATTATGTCATTAGGGAGTCTCATAAAGAGTGTTTATTTGCCCATTGGCAGCGATTTGAGGGATATTTTTTATTTGTAATTTTAGTTTACGAGTATCCTTTATTTATAATGTTATTGTGTTTCATTTACTATTGCTTATGTAATATAGAGTCAATGACAAACTAAAAAATAGAGTTCGTACTTTTTTATTGTTTAATTTCCGCCTTAATGCTTTTGATATATCATAATTTAAGTAAATGATATATCGTAATTTAATTAAATGATATGTTTAAAATGTATATATCATCTTCGCATTTTAGTAACCAAGAACAGTTCAGTACAGTTCTACTTATTTCTTGTCTGTACTTTGTAAGTCCCCGTTTTCCCTACAATAAACAGAACCCTGAAATGCATAAAAAGTAATGCCGTTGGCCGGGCTAATTAAAAAAAAAACTGGCCCCGCCGAAAGTACGGTGATACAGTTAGTAACTGTAACGTGAGATGGACAAGACAATCGGCGCATGCGAGAGCTTGCAGCGATTTTAATGCACTTTTGATTTTTATCATTTGACCGTGTTACAGAAAAAAACACGCTCCTTCTGCTCGGAAGCTGAGAAAGTTAATTTTTTTTTAACTGGTCATTTCAGTCTTTATCACTTTTATCAGATAGTCTGTGGTCGTCGATCGACGGGGGAGCGAGTGTACAGCTCTGTAATATACATATCTAGAGATGTTATTACAATGAAACTGGACTCAATCCTTGACATGGACTAGAAGACAAAAACAAAAATAATAAAGTATAACGAACTAATATAATGAACGGCCGAAGTCTGAACTTGACCTTAAACCTTAAGTAAATTATAAAAGTAATGTGTATAAAATAATAAATCAAAATTCTGTTTATTTTTAATGTGTAAAAACCGTGTAATTGAGGCTATTTATGTCAAACACAGAGAGAAATTGTTAGCATGTTTTTTTTTTAAACAAGGCTGGCCAGCGTTTGATGACCTCAGTCGCACCCGATGGTATGTGTCGACGAGGTCGAGGGTGTAGCACGCTGGTTCAGTAACAGCCTATTCACTCTGACTTGAAGAGTCCTACATTATATGTTCCCGAAAATACAAACCAACGTGATTGTTCCTCCGACATGCTGGCTATTTCTCTCTTTTCGGTACTATGTGGCGCAGCGCTATCTATGGATACACGTTGAGTTATTTTGACAGCGAGACATCTTTTTGGACCCGGGTATGTCCTTAAACTACGTGTAGGGCACAGCGTTGACCATCACGCTTGAATCTGGGGCAGCCCAACTGGGGAAGTACCTCCTCCTTACAGAACACCACAGCCATAATAGCACTGCCACCTTTCAGGTATGTAGTGTTGTGTTCCTGATGGTGAACACATGGAAAAAAATCTTCATTGAATTAGTGTAGCATTGAGACGTACTGCTGTTAAACATGATAGATGTCGCTAGTGTGTTTGCCAGGATGAGGGCACGAGGTTTTGTATAGATATTGCCATTCCATGTCTTTATGTGCCTTGGTCGTGAGTGAAGATATTAGCAGTTAGGCTCTTGCTTGCACGTGTATCAAACTGCCTGAGATGAACGAGAAACAAGTAGCTATTTACTTTTATTTTATAATCAGAAAAGTTTCAAAATCAGTTTTATGCTCCCATTCAAATGATTGCGAATGAACCGGAAAGAACAAACAGTTCAATCTGATTGATTGACATATCTTCTCAGTCGTGAGCAATGTAGTCGATGGATCAAATCAGCTAAATAAGCGAATCGAATCGAACGAGCAAAATGAGCGAATTGAGCTGCACGTGTATATATAATCTACACTGATGGAACTTAAATAAAATAAAATAAAAAACGGTTAATCTTACACAAACCGATCTAGGCTGGTATTACTAGTAATATGTAGGACTAGGGTTCACTATGGTATTGCAGAACATTTATTGCCATAAAATATCGTTTGGCATAATTCATCATTTCGCATAATGTGCTTCTCAAACTGTAATATATAATAGGTTGATGCATAAAATCGTCTGATTGTGTCTGGCACCTCTGTGTGTTTGGCCACTGGCCCAGTAGGTATATCATCCTAGCCTAAACTTTAGTGAGTCGCGTTGTCCCAGCTTTTTGCCACGGCTCATGGGAGCCTGGGGTCCCATTTATATGTATGAATCTATTATATATATTGTCTAGTAGGTTCCTACGACTCAAGCCTTATTGAGCTGACTATACTCGTACTAGGTCGCTATGTGATAAATAATAATTAACATTTATCTGAAAACAAATTTATGCCTGAGCGCCTTTCAAACATTTTCTCAGTATATCTTTCTAAACCAATAACCGCTCTCGCCTGTACCTTAGCCCTTAAGCCACTGACCATGTTTCATCCAAAACGGATTACCCGTTTTTTCCTCGACTGTACCGGCATAGAAGAATGTCAGTGACGTACTCGGTATCTTTATATCTGTGACCGCCTCCCATAGATCATGCATTCTCATCATTTTAATATCGTTTACCGATATTATTATACTTTTTTAGTGGCCTTAGTAGCAGAAGTTATAAGGAACCGGTAATACAATCTTCGATATGATATATACTTAATATCATATATCGACGACATTCGGTAAATTGCGGGTCAGTTCTGGGTGAGAATAACTCAGGACCGGTACTAGTGGCGTACTAGAAGAGAGGCCTATGCTCAGCAGTGGGCGATAAATGGCTGATATGATGATGATTTGTGGTGGACATATAAATGATCAGTAGGCTTAGCACATGACTGACACGCCAATATCTCGCAGCTAGATATACTACTACTACTACTAGATTATTCCACGAGATTCTGTCGTGCCAATCACATGCTAGTATTACTGGATTTGAACCCGGTATCTTCAGTTGCAGAAACTAGATATGGAAGTTGTTCTAAATAATGATATTCTATATAATATATAATAAAGATACTCATAAAAATCTATCGATATAAATATGTCGTTAGAGCTTATTCATCAATTTGACGTGACGAATATGTATGTTATAGGAAGACACAAAAACTAAAGCTTACATTTATATTATAAGTAAGGTCTGATTGATTTGCGCAGATAGTAACAATGGACGATCGCTTTATATTTGACGTAGCACTTACGCTGCAGAGTACTCACACCATGTAAGTGTGAGCAATCTGGTACTTTGCCCAGTATCCAGGTCGGGTTCATGTAACGAGTATTTGTTCTCGTAAAGAATGTTTTATTATGACGTTGTTTCTTTATGTACTTTATGATTAACAAATTTAACTTTTTTAATAAAGCAGACGAGCGGATCCCCGTCCTTTTTAATACAACCGTGGTAAATAAGCATATAAGCTGCTATGAATGGAAGCTTCCTGTGTAGCCTGTTCTGCCAGCAAATATACGCGTTGTCCACTGTATTAAATAATGTAATTGACTCCTATGAAGCCGACAGTCTTGGGTTCAAATCTCAGTAAGAGCATTTATTTCTGTGATGACCATAGATATTTGTTCCTGAGGCATAGGTGTTTTCTACGTATTTAAGTATTTGTATATTATATTATATCGTTGGTGGAGTATTCCCACTATAAGCCTTAAGCTTACTATGGGGCTCAGTCAATTTGTGTAAGGTTGTTCTGTTATATTTATTTTATATGTACAGTCGCCATCAGATATATCGGAGCTGTGGAGGTGGTCACAAATATCTGAACACTTTATCGCTTTGACGCCAGAGGCGTTGTTCAGATATTTGTGACCACCTCCACAGCTCCGATATATCTGATGGCGACTGTATACTCCCGTATAAACAAATGACCGCAAAAATATGTACAAGAAGCAGAAAGACTACATTTCTGGAGTTCTGTATAGTGATGGTCGCGGCAGTATTTTCAAACCTAAATAGTAAATTTAGGTATGAAAAATAGTTCTTTCAAAAAACTAGCATGACTTTACCGGTTAGCCTAGTCTACTAAGGAATCCAAGAGGCAGTTTCATTTTTTTTTAATAAGGTGAGCAAAGTGGACCTCCCAATAAAGCCTAGTTTTTGATAAGTAAAACGCTTTGTTTAAGAAAAAAATGCACTATGTTTACTACTACGTCTATGTCTAAGAAAATCATGGTCCAAAACTATCTCCATATCAAACACTTTTCCCAGTGCCCGTACCATGAGTTCTGATATAACGGTTCTCGATAACGAGTATCGAGTTTACTATCTGTGCATCTCGCTTGTACTTTTTTTGTGCAAACAAGATGCACAGATAGTAAACTCGATACTCGTTATCGAAAACCGTAATGTCACAACTCATGGTACGGGTACAGATTACTTGTTGAACAGTTTACTTTCGCAACAGCATTATCGTGGATTTCGCGTAGCAACAAAAGCCTCCTTGAAAAGGTCCGCTTACAAATGTAATGTATAGCAATTATACAAGTATTTCACCTCATTTTGCTGTCAAATTATACAATTTTCAACTTTATATATTTAATGATAGCGTGCAGTGAAGGCTGCGGTTACGTTGGTTTCCAGTTTCGTTCATATTTTGGAATTTACCACATTACCGCCTTTTCAATGATCTACATACGATATGTGTATGGTCTTGAGTTTTTTTCCATATAGCTCGATGGATCTCGTTTGGGTCGAATTCGCTTTTATCTAAACTGATTTTTAACACGTTACCTCTCTGCTTGTCACCAATGAAGCTTTTTTTCAGAAGTTCGTGTGTTGACTATAATTAACTGAGCCCACTAGGGGTGCCCTGTCGGATAGGTGGGACAGGTCCCCTGCCCCTGGCTTGCCTTAATCGGCCGTCCAGAGTGAACTCGCTAGAGCTGCGATCTCGAGGGTAGATGTGAAAACGTAAGTGGCGAGTTGGCTATATGCTTAAAGTCCAGTGTACATGTAGAGTCAGAAGCAGAAGGTACTAAGTGGGCTAGGTGTTCAATATGACCTTAACAGGACATTATAGGTAAGAGAATAAGATTGTGTCAACGTCGTTTAGAACACCCGCTTTTTTATGACAAAGGTGGCACACTAGCAGACGGATTTCCTGATGGTAAACAATTACCGTCAACGCTATTGGCCTTTAAGGGGGGTTGGAGCTCTGGGAACCTTACTCCCCATCAGGAACACAATATTACATACCTGAAAGGTAGCAGTGCTATTATTGCTATGGTTTTCTGTAAGGAGGAGGTACTCCCCAATTGGGCTTCTCCAGACTTTAAGCGTGATGGTACTTCGCTGTGCCCTACCTCTCATTGTTGGACGTAGTTTAAGGACATACCCAGATCCAAAACTTGCCAACTTCTGCTGCTCACTGTACAATGTATATGTTAGTGTTAGTTGAGTATATTTAATGAAATTTACTCAACTAACAGTATAACTACTGTAGTGATTTTATTGAGTAGATTTTATTAAACTAGATGAGAACCAGGCTTCTCTCGGGCATATATGATATTCCGGACAATGTATCCGAACGCAACCCGCGCACGTGACCCGTCACTGTCATGTTGTCAACCAAATGTAATATGGCCGACCGATTTGTCATTAAATTAACACTTTTAAACGCAAAATGCGCAGCAATACGATTTTTGCTGATATATGTGCTCGGTTAAAAATTCTGTAATTTTTTACGCTCTTTCATTTGGGTACGATTTCGTTCGGGTCTACCGTAACCCTCGACGGAATTATTAGTATAGATCAGCATATTTAAATAGACTCAACTTTTAGAGTTGGGTATCGAAATAAAGATTATAAACGTCGCTTACAAAACCACGTTACCCCTTATGTGTTGAACCGCAATCAAAATAAGTTTTTAAAGTTTATATTCAACTTATGTACTTGTCAACTTCTTTCATTAGAACTTAACTATAATAAATTCGTATTGGTCACTGTTGTGTCACCGCGCCGGATCTTAAATAGGATGTCCGTCTGTTTAGCATAAATCATAAGTGTTATGGTTATTGCTCAGTAATTATTGAGCCACACGACAGGGAGTCATCCGGAATCCATATAGGCTTTGCCGACCTGATCTACCTTTTTATAGCCGGCTCATTAAAAGAAAATTCTAGAATGTAGTTTTTTTAAGAGCGTATTAAATTAAATACCATATATTACGAGTACAACTATTTACTACATTAAATGTAAAAAAAAGTTATGCGTGGTCATACTTAAAAATAAATATATACGCTTCGAATTGAGAACCTCCTCCGTTTTTTTCGTCGGTTAAAAACGCCCTTGAGCCATTTTACCAAGTATGCTAGCGGCATTTCCTCGTTGTATCGCAATGCTGATACGTTGTGCGAGGAAGCCGCCAGCTCTTCGGTCATCAAGTACGCCAATCAGACCCTTTGCGATTTTTGCAAAAAGTTTGTGAGCGCTGTGAGACCCCATGGACCTAGTGTTTCTACGCCAAACGGTATAAAATGGTACTCCCAGCCCAGGATCTGATATTAGTTATATTAAAAAATGTCGGCGATTTCCGCCGCTGCACAAGCTTTTACATTAATAAAATTAGATTAAGATCTGACCAGTAGTTTTTATATTATCGTAAATAATAGGTATTTTACCTATAAATACCTACGTGCTTACGTGTTCGAGGGTAGATAAGATACTACGTATTGTATACCACTTCATTAGATGATGAAGTTGTCATGGCTACTTTTGCGCTAGAGACAACTCGAGGGGGGGACTTTTTGACCAGGCTTAGGTTAGTCCCAATTTAATATGTGTATAATTATGGTCATTTGATTACTAAATTATTAATTTTAATTTGGCGCCAGGTCCATTCTTTTATCCAATAGCCTAGTACATTTTAGCTTTCATTAAATCTCAATAGTCCTTACACCACGCCATGGCGGGTGCTGTCTCTGCTCGTCCAATAGTTAAAAAAGGCTTTAGTCCGTAATTTTCCGTCACTTAGATTTAAAAATTAAATAATCATAGGTAAGCTTACCTCACTGATCACCAATTGATAAATACTTTGTAAATTGATATAATTATAAATGTTTTTTTTTTTATCGATACTTGTTTGTTTATTAGCAATGCACATATTTTTTTCAAAATATGGTTTTCAATTATAAATAAATAAAGTTTTTAAAGTCGAATATTTGACACCTTGAACCGTTACAGTATTTTTATTATTATTTTTAAAATGTACTATTACTTATGTAGTACTGGTTTATCAGGATTTGTACAGACAATTTAAAGCTATAATCGATGTCAGTAATCACCATTAAAAAAAAAAAATATATCACACTTATTTCAAAAGTGAAATTACAATTATGACTTAAACGGATCATAAGTATTTTTTTGGTTGACGAGACCGGCTTCCTCGCACAACGTATCAGCATTGCGATACAACGAGGAAATGCCGCCAGCATCCTCGGTACAATGGCTCAAGGGCCTTTTTTTAGATTGAATGTAGTAAATAGTTAAGTACTCGAAATTTTGTACATAAAGTATTTTTAAGTTCTGCCACTTCCTTTCTCACACATGGCAAGGCTCATGTCCGCAGCAAGCCGGTGTTCATTTGACTTTTCTTTTATTCATAAGCCGTAGAGAAAATGCGCTACAGTTTGAAATATGCTGCTACTGTGCGACTAATATAGTTAAAATCTAGTTTTAGACGACATTTTTTAAATAATTAATGCGAATATTATAAAAGTTACGGTTAGATGACCTGACTGCATACTGACAGGCCTCAGGGTTGGAGGGTTACACGCGGATGACTAAATTCAACATTATCAGCCCTCCGGATCGCCATACTGAAGTGGCAGTGGGCGGAGCACGCAGAACCGATGGCCGATGGGGCGGAAAGGTTCTGGAGTGCGACCACAAACTGGAAAGGCCTCCCACAAGGTGAGAGGCCTACTTACGCTGGGTTTTCCACACCGCTGCGGTTACCACATTTTATAGTTCATACTAATAGCTACTATTTATAAAACTACTAGAGAATAAGCCCTAGGGCTGGGTGTAGGTAAAGCATTGATAATTGAGTTTATCGATATATTTCTTAACTACCGTTCATTGTACTTCAAAATGCCGATGCCGATGTCGGCTTATATTTACATTTATTTTGCATTTTACGACCGGTCAGGCCTAGTGGGCAGTGATCCCGCCTATGAAGCCGATTTTCCTGGGTTCAATTCCCAGTCTAGGGCATTTATTTGTGATGAGCACAGATATTTGTTCCCGAGTCAAGGGTGTCTTCTATGTATTTAAGTATTTATATGTATCTATCTATTTTATATATCGTCGCCTAGTACCTACAACACAAGCCTTACTGAGCTTACCGTAGGACTAGGTCGATTTGTGTAAGATTGTCCAGAAATATTTATTTATTATTTTATTTTGTCCATTATTATTTACTAGTATAAAAAAAACCGTTTGAGCTTTAAAAACTAAGACTACCAACTGACCAAATTAACTCTCCGATGTCCTTCCAATTTGTCACACAAAACGAATGCTCCAAATAAAAACCGCACTTAACCACTATTTAGATCACAATCACACGACGTCTTAAAATATCCCAGAAACAATTAACCAATAAAAGGTCACCCACACTCTCCAGCCCGGACTGGCACGAAACGATCCAACTTCCGCTTATATTGAGAAGCGTTAAGTAACGGCTCCCGACCACATCCGGGTTCACTATGTCCGCTAGTCTGAGATGGTCGGATTTCTGTCATCTGTCACAATAGCTGTCCCGCTCTAACTAGTATGTAAGTGCGAAAGGGGTGCATGACGTGATATGCGATATAATCGTAAACATGTTAGTTCTGGTTATAATAGTTCACGTCATGACTAGGTTTTTATATCAGAAGTATGTCGGCTACCGAATATAACGGTATCTGGTATATTGATATACTCAAGGGCAACTTGTTGGTTTAATCTATCTCGGTTATTAAATATAATTTTACACAGAAGAACTAGATATGTTTTTTTTTTAAATAACACAGATACGAATGTGTTGACTAAAGTAATCTCGCTACCGGTTCAAGAATGTTTAATTTTCAAAATTCTAGATTGAATATCTTATGACAACATTTTTATTGCTTATACTTTACGTATACCTTCTATCGTAATATATACTTCTTCAATGCAAAACGGATCATGACATGGACAAAAATACAATCTTTGTTTAGGAAAAACATACTAAGCTAACAGTTAAAAACATTAAAATTAAACTACATTAAACCTAAATAAATTTAAAATAAGCTACAATAAACATTTAATCAAAAGAAAAATTGAAAATAAAGCTACGTTGTTAAATCTAAAATAAAAAGAAGAACCTAATTATAAAAAGAAAAGTCCTTCTAAAAGTCCCACCTGTGGCATATATCCCATAACGCAATGGATCTACTTGTCTTATAATTTTTTTATTTTATACCAGAAAGTAGTTCTTGCCTTAAAATCCGTAATACGATATAATTCGTAGATTAGAGTTTCCTTATATCGAAATAAATATCTTAAACCTAGAGACTTCACAAGATTTTTTCTGTGTACCTAGAACATATTTTTTGATCCGTTTTAATTGAAATAACTTGGTTGTCGTTTGTCATAACAGTGTTTTCACAATTATTTCTGTAGTCATTTCCGACGATTATTACAAGACAACCCTTAATTGGTTATCCTTTTGCATCCAGCGGTAGTAATATTGAGGTAATTTTTGAGAGTTGTCCACTCGAATAAAAAAACTTTGAGGATTACAATAATCGCACACAAAAGGTTCTCATCACTATTTTTCCACGAAATGTTTAGTTTAGATACCCACGTTTATTCATTTCTTTCTCTTATGTTTCTAAAATACCTTTTCTTCGATTCTGCCAGAGTTTAAAATGTACTCAACGCTGAAAAATCGACCGCATGATAGACAACGATACTTCAAGTTAGTTCTTGCAGTTACAACTTAAATTAGCTGCTAGCCCAATATGGTCGGGTTTTATCATTTGTTGTGGTCACGCTCCAACAAGTATGCGAGTGCGAAAGTGACGGATAGCGCGATAAACGATAAAATGGCAACCATGCAATCCATTCTGGAAGAAATTCTTCAAAAACGGTGACCATGTTAGCTTAAATAGGATCCAATTTGATACAAAATAAGGTACCACTTGTTAACAGTAGCATGTAAAATCTGAGTGTGAATAATTTTTCTGTATACAAAATATTTATCGCGTCTTCTTAACTGTGAACATTTTATTATTTATAACGTCTCAAATATTATAGGATATGAGTACACACTTAATATTCGTTTAGTATTTTACGTAGAATTATCTTATCTGGAGACAATCACAATTTCGGCTCGAGGCTAGCCGCGAGGTAAACTTGTGAGAAATTTGAGTGACACACCCTTGGCCTGGCCATGTTGACCATTTCTAGAGGTAGTGTTAGACTAATAACAAGGAATTAACTACATGAACTTAGAGGTGATCCATAAGGGTTGGATCTCCCAAGTTTCACTATGACGGAGACGGCTGACTGAGGGCACTGCCCTTACCATGAGTTGTGACTTTGACGTTTTCGATAACGAGTATCGAGTTTACCATCTGTGCATCTCGTTCGCACTAAAATGGTACAAGCGAGATGCACAGATAGTAAACTCGATACTGGCTATCGAAAACTTCAATGTCACAACTCATGGTAAGGGTACTGATCCATACGGCGCCCCACTGAACCTGCGTTCCTACTACGGAACTGTTGGAAGAGCGTTGTAGTCGAATGCTCAAACGATCTTACGTCAATAAAGGTAAGGTCGTGTAACTAAGGTACGGCGGGGAGGGTGCTCGACCTAGGCATGCAGTGAGGAGGGTGTGTGGCGTGTATGTTAAACAAATGCAAATGTTTGGAAGTGGGCACAGTGGACGTAGCTGAAATCGTTTGTATCCTCGATGCAACGCTGCTTGCTCCACTTCGAGGATCCATTCAATGACCGGTCTGGCCTAGTGGGTAGCGACCCTGGGTTCAAATCCCAGTCAAGGCGTTTATTTGTGTGATGAGCACAGATATTTGTTCCTGAGTCATGGGTGTTTTCTATGTATTTAAGTATTTATATGTATCTATGTATTATACATATCGTCGTCTAGTACCTACAACACAACCCTTACTGAGCTTACCGAAGGACTAGGTCGATTTGTGTAAGATTGTCCCGCAATATTTGTTTATTAGTTACTTATTCAAGCCTCACACTAAGGTAAAGATAGTATTCGCTGGGTTTTTCGCAGTCGCGGCATCTTACCGTAGTCCGACATTGTCTTCTAGAGACGGAATGCGTAAAGCATATTTCCAACGTAAAAAGGTGACATATTCCGAATTTCCAATGCAGGATTAGAATTCGCATTTCTAGCTTTCGCGGCTGACGCCCTAATCTATTGGACCACAACGCAACCCGTCGAAACATCAAGTTTTTTTCATTTAGTGTGGTGTAGCGGGAAAAAAAAATTGTCCATTCAGCATGAGGCGAGGCAGGCCACGACACTGAAATTTCACATCCATTCAGTGGGTTCCATAAATAATACAGTAGGTAACCTAAAACTTACACTTCATTGAACCCGAAATCTCTACCTTTCTAGACAGGGTCAGTACCTACCGCTTTAGAACGTTTTTGAGTTTAGCAGTACATTTATAACGAAGAAGTGAAGTGGCAGTTCTGCTCGCTTTGATATGTAATCCCTTAAAGGCTTGACCAACTTTGTACTATTGCCGTACCGCCTTCCTAATCCTATAATCCTATAACAGCACTGATAGACATTGTCAGGTCGCAAGCTAGTCTATGACAAAGCCATTCCGCATCGAGTGTCATAGTCAATGGTTTGCCAATCCTACAAGTTAATACTCAGATCATTGTTAACGTTGTCTATTATATTGATATGGTTGGACAAACTTACATACAGCATTGGCCAAAAGTATTGAGCACAAACACACTAAACTGTTTTTATTCTAACTCTTAAAACCATCTCTTTCTAAATGTACTTAAACAAGTTTCTGATACTTCAAACTTTAATATATGTACACAACAAGAGTTCAATAATACTTAAAAGTACGTATTAAATAAGAAGCAAAATGCACCGAAAATTCGGATCTACAACTGCCAGGCAGCGCAACGAAAAATACCTAATCAGTTTAAATTAATTGATAATTATGTCATCAGAAAAGATGTAATTACTACACTAAAATACCAAATTTCGTACAAAAAACTTGGGTTCTTAATGCTATAATTAATTAAGTCTTGTAAGTACTTGATGTACGAAGTATACTGAAAAATACATACAATACGAGTATAGGTATAAATAGTCATTAGTGTGTTTTGGTATCGATTGGGGTATTGACAATAATTAACATAAATATGTGGGTAGTTCAATTTTATGAAGTCTATCTCAAATTTCTAACACAGTGTGTTAAACTAATTTGACCCTTTTCAGTGGTTTGACTAATATTTCAATTTATTAATTATAATCATCATCATATCAGCCGTAGAGAGTAGATTCCCGCAATCTTTACCATGGCCTCGGTACACCTTGTAGGGGGCTTTACTCATGTTGCGCCTTCGGTACGTGGTGGTCTCGAGAACCTGTACGCCCCAACGGCTATGGGTTCATGTGCAATGTGCCCCAGCCTCAGCAGCCACTTAAGTTTAGCGATCCGGTTAGCTATATCGGTTAATTTAATAATACCTATTTGTAAATAGTTAATGCATATTATTTATTACATTGCTGGTAAACTAAGTTTTATCTCCAACGGAACAGAGACGGTACATGCATTTTGGGTTAGCAGTTCTTTGTCTGTGTTATGTTAGTTAATATGGTTACGGTTTTTTTGACAAAACCATCCAGCGCTGATTCGATTAGTGAATAATGAATTTAATTAGTTTTGATTGATGGATGTAAATGTGTAGATGCCGCTATTACAATTTCGTTGAAGATATTGATTAGTATAATTTATTGAACATGAAATCTGACAAGGCTGAAACTTGATCGTGTAGATTATTAGAGTTATCCAAGTTATGCTGTTATGTGTAAAGTTAGTTCGTCAGTTCGGTACATTGGATAACTTTGTGTTCATAGCGAAATCAACTATTAAACCTAACGCTCACTGTTCATAACCATGCCTCGTAACCCGAAGTATCATCACGATTCAGTCTGGAGAAGCCCAACTGGGGAAGTACCTCTTCCTTACAGAAGACCACAGCCATAATAGCACTGCTAACTTTCAGGTATGTAGTGTTGTGTTCCTGATGGTGAGTCAGGTTCCCAGAGCTCCAACCCCCCTTTAAAGGCCGGCAACGCGCTTGTGACTCCCCTGGTGCCCATGGGCGACGGTAATTGCTTGCCATCAGGCAATCCGTCTGCTCGTTTGCGATTTTTGTCACGAAAAGAAAACCTATATATATTTAGACCCTAAAGAAATCCCACTATCCTCATTTACCCCTCAAAATTTAAAGGGAAAATCCCTAAATTTAAACCCTTCTCGTCTTCGTTAGTTCCAAGATCCACCATGTTAAAATCCGTTTCCATTATACAGAAAAAAAAAACAACATCCATCTAACTCAATTTTATCGCGCCAGTATACGTTTACAGTATGCAAATATGGTGACGAAGAATGACTTCAACTAATTGCCAGAAGTGTTGCCAGTTATTAAGCGATTAGCGAACTCGCCAGGCGAGTACTAGTACAAGTCGTCTTGCCCCACTGTCCACTTGATTGTGTGTGCCAATTCTTGCAGCCACGTTGGGGCCATTAGAACCTAGATTTTATAGAGTCTCCTGACTTCAATTGCGCTATTAATTGTTGTTTAGCTTTCTGCTAACGGTTGTTTTACAAGCTTTTATTAAGCGAATCTTCGTGCATACGAAGAGGATAATTAAAATTATTTTCTTTTCCGTGGATATCTATGTGTCTTTACAACATGTTATTGGACACGAATTTACGGACAATAATCCGCGTTTCAAAATGGTTTTACCATACCGACTTGGAAAAGTAGGCATATTTTTTGTCTTTAAATAAGAAGTTAACCTAGAAATTAGAATCAGTATTCTACCTATCACGTACAATCCGAGCATAGTTTTTTCATCTATATATGTTACGCTCTATCAGAGACTGGCAAATAAGTACACGTGTGTTCTTCTATAATAATCGTAAAATAATCAATTTTAATTGTTAAGCTATTTTACTTTACAATGGGAATTTGTTAGAGGAAGTACCTATTAAACAAAAGAAAACAGTTTGGGTTAACTTACTAACCCGAGACTATCCGGTTAAGCCTTTATATTTGACAACGCTTAAATAACTTTGGGTTAGCGGCTAACCCAAGATGGTGCAAGTAGGCCAAACGGGATCAACGGGAGCCATTGCTAAAAACGTGATTTCAAATAAAACGAAGCAGCTCCAAAGCCTCCTTAACCGTTTGAACGCCAAGGAAAGTAAATAACGTCGATGGATAGCTGTATCTCAGACAGACGCTATGACGTCATATGTCGCAGTACAGTGTCTTATTCATGTGTAATGGCGACTGGGATGCAGTTCCTTGATGATGAACTAGGCGGTCAAAAACTACGATGCTATAAACAAACAGACATGTAAGCGGACAGACAGACACTCCTACAGACAGACCGTCAGACAGGCAAATTTAAAACAAACCACGAACATCAAATCCTGGCAGAGCGCATGATCATAGACAATTCTAAACCGCTTGTTCTATGGCCTGACCATAGATCGGGAGCATCGACCGCTGCAGCAGCACATCCGGTCTATGTAACCTGCGCACTCGAATCTTTGTGCTGCATCCGGTTTGGTCATTCGTGATTTATAGTTGCGGTTCCGTTTCCTTTGCGCTTTTATTATTTTTAGGTTTTATGAATACTGGTAGTATTTATATAACTTATTAAAATCATGTTTTTTAAGGGTGGGTGGTGAAATCCGCCCTCGTCGCGATCGGGGCTCGGCACTTTTAATGCTTGAAAATAGATATCTTGACATTCCAAAACATGTCGCGTGAGTGATTAAAAAACGAAGCCTTTGTGTTTGATATGCAAGGATCGGACAAACGCCCGTCATTTTGAAAATATAACCCTGTTCCGTACAGCAGAGACTTCCTTATTTTATGATGTTAAAATATTTTGGAAGAACAGTATACCAATGTCACTGATTACATATGCCCCTATGACGTATGTAGACTGTGAACGGACTTTTTCAACGCATAAATGGGTCCTAAATTCACATCGTTATAGGCTCACAACTGAAAATTTAGAAAAAAAATTGGTCATTCTATTTTATTGGCGAAAGTAAATTTCGGAATGTCAATCATAAATTAATTTGTCACTGGATATAAATAATGGTCCAATAAATGTATAAAATACATTTTTTTTATTAACATAATGAAGTCTCTGCTGTAAGGAACAGGGTTATATTTTCAAAATGACGGGCGTTTGTCCGATCCTTGTTGATATGTTAGAATGATGACTCACAAAAGCTTATATATGAACATTGATGGATGTCTTAAAAAAAAAACAATAGTTGTAATTCTGTTTGAATGTTTAATCTATTTGAGTTTAGCGTTGCTCCCTTTCTCGTTCTCTTGAAAAGTAGCTCAAGAATGGTAAAGTCCATACAGAGATAGATGTCACAATTTCAATTTACATGAAACTCGGCGTACAGATAGAGAAAAATCTAAATCGAGACATAGGATACCTGTCATCCCGGTAATCCGTTCCCGTGGGATCTTACAGACGAAGTCGCAGGCGGAAGATAGTAGGTAACTATTTGATATTTTGATTAGTTTTTTAATCAGCAATAAAACTCCCATTAGCTCGATTCCACTACACACCACTCAGATTCGGTTGAAACCCTCTCAACCAATGTCGAAGCCTGGATTTTACCAGGCTACCCTTCCTAGTCCCCACACAGTCATAGAGCCTAAGTCAGGTTCCAAAAAAAAACAATATCAATAATGTTAGGACCTCAGTACAGTTTTTTTTTTCTGACTACTAAGGTCTCCACCAGTATAAAGCTACCAGTATTCCGTAGCAAGTAATTAGAATACTATAGGTAGTTGTTAGTAGTACGGTTTTTACTTGCTCTCATTATCGTACACCATTTACCGAGGCCGCCTCTTAGTCTATAATCAAAATAATAAGATAAGAGTTCTATTGCACAATTTCTACTAATGCTAATTGGTTTCTGGACGAAAATCACCTTTGTACTAAACTGATGTAAAAAACCGGCCACGAGCATGTCGGGCCACGCTTAGTGTAGGGTTCCGTAGTTTTCAATCCGTAATTCAAAAACGTTTCAACAGATCAAATTCAGAATAATTTTCCATGAAAGTGTCTATTAAGCTGTACTTTCATGATTTTTTTTTTCATATTTTTGGACTTGCGGTACTATAGTTAGAGAAGTAAAAATGTGTACACTCCTCGGACAATTTTTTTTCCAGTGCGTTTATTTTCGAAAAAAATACTTTATAAAATAGTATTTTAGTTTAGTAGCGTTTTAATACACACTTATTATACTTAGGGTAATAAATAATAGTTTATTAATCAGAGTACTTACTTTTTATGCAAACGGTACTACCAAGAAAAGTGTTTTGTAAGTTATCGAAAATTGATGGTATCTGAATTTAAATAATTATTACATTGACATTAAAATATAAGCGTTAAATGCTAATACCAATAACACGAAGTTTCATCGAAGTGTGTCGTGATGAAATGAAATCTCATGTCGCGCGTGACGCGACAAAGGGCATGGAAGAAAGGTTTTTATCGTCACGATAAGACACGGTGCAGGCAGGGATTTATAACGGAATTATTGTCATACAATTTATCTTTCATATGTTGGGCCCATAACCTGTAGGAAATTATACACCGATATACCAATTAATAAATATATTGGTGATAAGAAATCGAAGGAAACAACATTTACAAAGACCGAGGAAAATATATAAAAGTGACAATAAAATGAGACGTAGCAATTGCAATTAACTTATCACCGACTGAAATATTTCACACAAAAAATAAAACAAGTGGACTCCACCCGATGACCACGAACGCTGCTAAAGGGTTCGAAACGTCGTGATGGAGTTTATATTAATATGTATACGCGATATTATAGTCCGTTTTAGTTGTTTTATTTCATGAGTAATTATCGCGGCAACCGAAGACAATATTATATTTCACACAAGTGCAGTATTTTTCAAAAGATAAGTTATTTTATCGTTGGATAAGTATGTAGGTACTAATGAATAATATCAGTCGCCTGAAGTGTCCGTTCCGACATATCTTTCAAGTAACCTTTGACCGGCGAGCGATTTTTCACAAAAGGCAATATTTTGGGGGAAAATGCCCTCCAGTATATCCAACGGAAAATATATTTCAAAGGTCAGTATTTTTTTTACAGATTGCTTTGAATCTCATTAATAAAACATCCAGTCGGGATGATACCTATATATTCCAATTCGTAGTTTGGAAAGCTTAGTGAATCTGCCCCGAGCAAGCAAGCTTGTGTTTTTATTGTTTTACATATAAGTATACATAATTTGATAATATACTCAAATATTTCAGCCCAGTAATGTGTTGTTTTTTACGTGTACCGTGTATACGTATACCATTAAACAAAGGATAGTATTGATACAAAATAAACAATAATTAAATGTTTTCAGATCTTTGATAATTAAGTACTTTCACCCACGCTGGATTGTTTAAGTTGTAAAAATGCATGGTCACCCTACAAAATGCCAATGTCGTGTAGTTTTAATAATTTTACTTTCTTCATTATCTAAAATCTATCATAAGAATCAAAAACGGTTCATGTTAATTAATTAATTGCTGTAGGGTGACCATAACTTTTGAGCATGAAGTTGATTCTTAACAAAAAGGCCAAGAGGAAGAAATTGATTCAAGTGTTTCACTTAAGTGTGATACTAAACGATACAGTATCATTAACAGTCTTGTAGGGTTAGTCGTGCTCAAGTCTCACATATCAGCCTGTGTATATATGTTAATAAATTTAGTTACCTTAACAGCATGGAAACGGGTAATTTATGCTTCTATATAATATTATATTCATAGCAACCTGAATTATGTATGTTATTCTTTAATTTTCCATACCATTTACGTTTATACATGAAAACCTTATTAATATAGTCGATTGATAAAGAAAAATTCTAGAGGTAGTTTATCTCATGACGAGATAATAAACTACCGTACTTTTCTAACTATATTATTTAAAGAGGCATCCCTCTTTAAATAATGGTACTCCATCTCGGCTCAAATTAATAAATTATTTTACGTGGAAAATACAGTTTTATTAAAAACCCGGACGGGCTGCCTTTTAATTTAATATCGTACGTCAGAAATCGAATTAATGTTTAAATTGTATGTATTGTCCGAATATTTCCGCTTAAGAGATTCCAATATCGATGTTACGCAGTGGAATGGACGGGGCTGTACCCTTACCATGAGTTGTGACATTGACGTTTTCGATAACGAGTATCGAGTTTACTATCTGTGCATCTCGCTTGTACTATTTTAGTGCGAACGAGATGCACAGATAGTAAACTCGATACTCGTTATCGAAAACCTCAATGTCATAACTCATGGTAAGGGTACTGGGAAACAATATTCCTATGTGACTTGTGTCACAGTGTCCATGGTGTCAAATAGTAAGCCCATTGTTTTAATAGCTTACAAGAGTCCTAGCCAAGATACAAATCGATTGTAGAAAAGCAAATAAACTGTAAGATTCACTATGTATGTATTATAAACTTTTTGCAGTAATTGCGAGGCGTCTGGTTGACGTAACTGGTGACTAAAGAGCTGGGGGTTTCCTCGCGCAACGTACTCGTATTAGTATGGCGATATAATGTAAAAAATGCCGCCAGCATCCTCAGTAAAATGCCGCAAAGGCTTTTTAGATTTAATCTAGTTATTGTAATGGTAGTTCTTATTTGAAAATAAATAAATTATTTTTTGTCACGTACTCGTAATCTTTTCCTTACATTAATTTCCGTTTCAAACTTGCGTTTTCATTGCCCTTAAAAGATTTATACAACTTTATTAGCTTAGCTGTAAAGTGTTGTGTGGCTCTATGTAAATTCAAAGATCATAAGTTCGGATCCTACAATTCGCTCTAGATATATTGTCGTCCATTATGTACGTATATATGAAATATGATTTCATAATTATCATCGCTACAACCGGATTTGACGTGATGTATTAGAATGCCCGCTGTAAACGAAGCGTTACGTGATTAATTCCATACATTTTAATGATTCTATAGGCGTAATCAAAATACGATTGTTACTTTTAGGTTTTCAATTGTTAAGGTCAGTACAGGTACCTCTACATCGCAGTATAGGCACCATAATGCTCATGCAATGACTCTACTCCAAATTTAGGGTAGAGGTATTTAGTAGACGTGACCTACCTTATTTATCTACAGAGAGCAGAGAGGGTAATATTTGTGTATATTTTTTTGTCTAATAGTATCAATTCTCAATAAAGGCATTAATTACTAATTATACTCTAGAAACAGGTTGATTCGTGTAAGATATCCAATGTAATATTTGTATAATATATGGCTGTCACATTTTTGTGAGTACTGTTTTAAATCTGTACACTCGACAGCAAAAAATTCAATGGATGTCATCGCAACGACTGTATTTGTTGTTTTTTGTGGCACTAACGCTTTATTTATTGTTGTTGCAATAAAATATTTGTGAACTCCATGGAGTGTGGAGTCACTGCGCAATTTTCAAATGGGACGAGCAGTGCATGCACGATGACTGAATTTGTGAATGTGAATATGAGTTTTGTTATTTTGTATTGATTTTCTTTTTATTTTTTATTTTTTTATGACATAAGGTGGCAAACGAGCAGACGGATTGCCTGATGGTAAGCAATTACCGTCGCCCATGGGCACCCGCAACACCAGGGGAGTCACAAGCGCGTTGCCGACCTTTAAGGGGGGTTGGAGCTCTGGGAACCTTACTCACCATTAGGAACACAACACTACATACTTGAAAGGCAGCAGTGCTATTATGGCTGTGGTCTTCTGTAAGGAGGAGGTACTTCCCCAGTTGGGCTAACTCGAGCGTGATGGTACTTCGCTGTGCCCTACCTCTCATTGTCGGACGTAGTTTAAGGACATACCCGGGTCCAAATGCTGTTGTTTTGATGACAAATTGTATAGGTAACATGACGACACAATACATATAATATACGTACCTGTACCCTTACCATGAGTTGTGACATTGATGTTTTCGATAACGAGTATCGAGTTTACTATCTGGGCATCTCGGTTGTACTATTTTAGTGCATCACGCTTTTACTATTTTAGTGTGAAAGAGATGCGCAGATAGTAAACTCGATACTCGTTATCGAAAACGTCAATGTCAAAAGTTATGGTAAGGGTACTGTGCTTAGTAGAAATGATGACTGAGTAGTGGAGTTTTCAATCACTTCAATTTTTAATTTCAAGGATTAATAATTTCGATTAAAAGTATTTGTATTGGAAATGCAATCGGGTACATATCCGAATACCGGGTACTAAAGTTCTAGCCGGCTGTATAGCGGGTAGGTAGTGTAGTAACTGTTTTGGGGTGAACAGAAGAAATCTAAAAAAAAATCATTTAGTTAGTTTATTTTTTTAAAGCAATTAAATCTCTGCACTGAAAGTGCTAATTGAGTTAAAATTAATCATTAACCGTAGACTAATGGTGGTTTTTGTTATAAGTTATAAACAAACAAATACTTTATTTATATTATATTGTTTGCTGTAATGTTATAGTAAGTATAAACATGGTATAGTAAGTACTAATATAATTATAGTAGTTCAATGTGTATATATTTATAACCTTCCTTCGAATTTCGTTAAAAAAGAACACACGTGCTCATATTTGATGTCCCTGTAAAATGGTCGTTAGCCATTTTAGAACTTTGTCATCCTAACCTTACACAACAATGCGCCTGAACATTCCACTAAGAACGACAAAGTCCTTTAGATCTGTTAAAAACTATTAGTAGTTAATCAACCGTGAGTGTAGGTCATACGTGTAGGTCCGCTTTCTAGACCTAGCCTAGACTTTCACCCGCAGTCTGGTAATTATGAGACTCAAGATACGTTGAAACGGAGTTTCCCATTTTACTTTAGATACGGGAAAGAGAAAGCAAGCCAACAAGTTAGAATGTGAAGGAGAAAAAATACACATTCGATTTCTTTAAAATAGTTGATTATTTATACCAAGGGTTCAAACACACCCAACGTCACTGAGTGGATTAGTGCCGCGTACCGGATGTCGTAACAGGTGACAAAGGGAAACTGACGGATGGGCAGCAGTGTCCGTCGAAATCGCGAGGTCGCCAAACCGCCTGCCAAGCGTGGCAATACCCCCCATGATACAAATCGGCATGGCTGGCCAACGAAGTCGCGATAGGAAAAGCTAGATTTTTCATAATACCAACAATGTTTTGTTACCACGAACGGGCCAAGCTTAGGGCTGTTTATGACACAAATATCAAAGCATTTTTACACAAAAAGCCGAAACTAACGACATCGCACATTCATCAAGACGTTTGAGCCGACGAGGGCGTGCCAGGGAAATATGCTTACACACGACCACATTCTCAAAGTAATGCCTTTTTTACCGTTGACTCAAATAGTCTTATATAAAATAGCTTATGGCACTCGTTCAGCTATTACGAAGATTTTCTTTTACTTTGAACAAAATATGACACAGCAGTGCCGTCTGGTAAGTCGTAAGTAAAATAAATCATCTTGTTTTTATCGTATGTATAAAACGTAAAATACTAATCAATTATCCGTCCTTGTGATAAAAATACGTTTATAGATGTAATCGTTATCAAATTCTCTTTTTTGTAGCACAAAATTATATGACATAATGGTGTTTTAATACATTTTTTGATACTATAAACATTATAAAATAGTTTAAAGTTCAAAATGACACTGGCAATTGAAGTGCATCGTCCATAGACTTTTTATGCGTAACAGTCCTAACGAACCCAACCAGTAGCTAGTCTAAGATTAATTACTATTATAAGATAATTACTATAATATAAGAATAATTACTTCAGTAGGCAAGTACTTTAACTTGTGTTCAAACGTTTGTAACTAATTATAACACGCTCACAAATAAACATTTAATCGCGCGACATATTTCGCAGACCCTAAGTCACCATTTTCAAGTATTAAGAGTGCCAATACCTGTTCGCTTCTACGGGAGTTTTCAAAAATTAGTGAAAGTTGTTAAGAAAAGTGGAATCACTGTCAGTTTCGTGACGACAATTAAGCATTAAATTTCGATAAAAACTTGGTTTTGACGTTAATTTTATAAACTTCAATCGATATTACAGAATAATTAAAAAAGTTGATCTACATAAAGATTTCATGCCTAATTGTCGTCACAAAACTGACAGTGATTTAACTTTCTTTTTTTTTTTTATGTCATAGGCGGCAAACGAGCAGACGGATTGCCGGTAAGCAATTACTGTCGCCCATGGGCACCCGCAACACCAGGGGAGTCACAAACGCGTTGCCGGCCTTTAAGGGGGGTTGGAGCTATGGGAACCTTACTCACCATCAGGAACACAACACTACTACCTGAAAGGTAGCAGTGCTATTATGGCTGTGGTCTTCTGTAAGGAGGAGGTACTTCCCCAGTTGGGCTGCCCCAGATTCAAGCGTGATGGTCATCGCTGTGCCCTACCTCTCATTGTTGGACGTAGTTTATGGACATACCCGGGTCCAAAACAACTTTCGCTAATTGAGCGTACCAAATTTTGAAAACTTCCCTACACGTCACGAACATGTTTTGCCAGCGCATAAAAAACTAACAACTACATAAAAAGGTATGCTAATATTATAAACAGTGTGAGTGAGACCTATTTCTTTTACTATTGATTATACAACTATCTTTCAGTACAAGTATTGTTCAAAGATAACACTCCCCTACCACGGCACAAAAAGTCCGGAAATCAAATTCACGGAAACGTAGCGAAAACACAGACCGAATTCGATAACGGGACCCTACAAACATAAATAATTGAATGAAATATCGTTCCAGATGAAATGACAATAAAATGCCGGATAAAGATTGTGCGTTTTACTTCGTCACTTGATGTCACAGTACATTGATATAAACAGATTGTCATGCTTTATAACTTACTGGCTGTACCCCCCGGTACTAAAAGTTTATTAGGGAAAGAACGTAGCCTATATGTTCATCCAGGGTGTTAGCTAACTCCATGCCAAATTTTATTAACATCGCTCTAGCCGTTTAGACTTGAAGGAGTAACAAACATACACACTCACAAACTTTCGCGTTTATAATAATATTAGTTCGATAACGTAAGGTGTGTTCAGGCAATATCGATGTAGATTCATTGCATTCTTATATCATGTGCCTTTGAGAATGTTCAATCATAAGACCGTACTGCGCTTAATGCAACTACTACAACGACCGTGGCAAACAAGCATACGGCCCGCCTGATGGTAAGCAGTTACTATAGCCTATGGGCGCTATGCAAATGAAACATTTTTGAGGGCTTAACACTTATTGAGTGTTTTTTTTTTACTTAGGCTCTATGACCGTTTCGGGACATTAGAGCGATCGGGCTGTGTCCGGGAAGGTGGCCTGGGGAAAATCCAGGACCCTTCCGCACCAGACTTGATTTGTACTATTGGAATACTCCTACTGAGTTTACGCTTCCAACGGTTGAGTCGTTCTCAAGCGAATCTGAGTGGTGTGTAGTGGTATCGAGTTAATGGAAGTTATTGAATTACACTCTGTGCGAAATTATATGGATTTGAAGAAAAATATCGCGAAGTAGTTGATTTAACAGCACCATATTATGTAGTTGGACAACAATAAAAATTAACAATACAATTAAAATATCAAAAATTGTAAACTTAAAATATCTAAATGCCATTTCTGTTTTTTTTTATTCAGCAATCGTTATACTAGTTGATATAGGTACATACTATCTCATGTCCCATAACGGGGCACAAAATCTTCCCATAACAAATTTTATCGTAATTGGTTCAGTAGTTTCTGCGTGAAAAGGAGACAGATAGACTGACAGACAGAGTTACTTTTGCATTTATAATACCAAGTATGGATTCGTCGAAGTCGGAAATCGCCTAAGATTGGTTACAGCGTCTTCTGCACTTATTTAAATAGATACAGTCCACAAAAAACAATTTAAATTGGCTTTATCATGTCATGGTCTATAACTATTATACTCGTGTAGTAAGATCAGTAGCTGTATGACAGCTGTAGTTGTCATTGTGATAGTGCGAAAAAAAAATTAATGAACTGACAGGTTCCGCCATTTTTAACAAACTTGTCAAGTTATTCACGTAAAATTAGGTCGTTTGAGATAGTGACAAACCCATCAAGGACGAACACAGAGTTGAATCATATCATATTTTATGAATCATTGCATGATTCACTGACCATACCGTCATCATCTTCCTCGTGTTGTCCCGGCATTTGCCAAGGCTCATGGGAGCCTGGGGTCCGCTTGGCAACTAACCTCAGGACTTGGCGTTGGCACTAGTTTTACGAAAGCGACTGCCATCTGATCTTCCAACCCAGGTAAACTGCCTTATTGGGATTAGTTCGATTTCGTCACGATGTTTTTCTGCGGAGCGACCGGTAAATCTCAAATGATATTTCGTACATGATTTCCGAAAAACTCATTGGTACGAGCCGGGGTTTGAACTTGCGATCTCCGGATTGCAAGTCGCACGTTCTTACCACTAGGCTACCAGCCTTACCGCTAGGCTACCAGCCCTACCGTTAGGCTACCACTATAATGGAGTTCCATTATGCCATAACATATAAGACCAAGGGGGTTGCCTGTGCTCATAATCATTGTCTCTGGTGATCTATGGGGAGACATATGCCCAGCAGTGGACGTCGATGGCAAATAGACACTGCGATACATATAGGTGTATTAAAATAATTAAATGTATATTTTGACGCATTGCAATATACATGTTTTGGTTAACCACTGAGTTATTGGCTCAATTCCCAGTTTTCCAGACTTTGGTGTCTAAATAACGTTATAAATACGAGGACAACTGCCAAAAATTAGTGCTGGCACGGTTCATTGGAGAAGTTTCACCCATTATTGTAATAAACCATACTTAATTATTAATACTTATATAGCTTAGTAGGTAACTCACGTTTTATAAGTCGAATATTGCTCGACATGTTTCGCTCCGTAACAAAAACGTGAGTTACCAGTTTCTATATGATACGGAATTAAGGGTTAGCCGTCCGAGATTATGTAGACGGCCGAACGCAATGATGCCTCATTGCCTCGAGGCCGACAACCCTTTTTTACTCTGAGGTATGTATAGTGTTTTTTCTGAACATGCAATGCAAAAATTAAAAAAATAACTCCAAGAAATATTTTTTATATAAAAAATAAACTAAAAATAAATTTGAAACTAAGAACAAATCAAATTATTTTTTATGAAATATTTTTGATTTGCTTTGATCCCGTCTCGAACACCGGAGGTCCCCGTCGTTTTTTCTTTAGTATATGTTATCTATTTCAACTTTTAATTTATATAGTAGTATTACTACTTAAAAATCAAAGCAAATCAAAAATATTTCATAAAAAATAATTTGATTTGTTCTTAGTTTCATAGATGGCAGCACCAACTCTCTAGCTATATCAGAATCCCGAAAGGTATTCATATAGGAGGCGCAAACACGTAGTGTTTCACCTTAGAGCTGGTAAAACGGTGCCTAAAACCGTTAAAATAAACAAGATCACATATACTTGAGTAATTTCGACGGGTTCCGCTGTGTACGGGTGGCCAAATTGGTTAAGGCGTCAGCCGCGATAGCTGGAGATGCGGGTTCGGATCCCGTCTCGAACACCGGAGGTCCCCGTCGTTTTTTCTTTAGTATATGTTATCTATTTCAACTTTTAAAAATAAATTTGCCAATTAAAAGTCCAAAATGTACAAAAAATATAATTGTTTGTATTTTGACCACCAAATGTGACCAATCGTCATGATGCAGTGTCAGAAATTTATGTGGAATGTCAATTATAAAAGAGGCGTTTTTCGGCCTAGGCCGGCAATGTTAACCTTAACAACCTCTCGTGAATCTCGTCTAGCCAAGAAATGATTCACAGCCTAATAAGGAACATAATGTCAACATTGTAAATGTAGTGCATATGTGAGAAAACGAAATTACCGATAAAACGGTTTATTTGTATCGATAAGTTTGTTACGTATGGGGTCTTTAAAACAGCGTTTATTCATTGTTTTATATAGAAAAATGTATAAGTTAAAATAAGAAACTAAATGCATTCACTAGAGATAAGTTAGTATATATAAATTTTGAACATTTCATTGGGGCGAGCTAGGATTCGATCTCTATAAGTTCAGATTGAAATTTGCATGTCATACCGCTGAGCTACCCACGCCTCTAGTAACACAAATGAAGTATCTACATATCTATCACCTACCAACGTCCACTGCTGGACGTGGGCCTCCCGCAAACACCGCCATAGGGAGCGAATAGAGCGAGCTCCAGCACATCGACTCCCAGCGACCCTTATGAGGTCTATCTTGTAGTAGTATCTTGTGAACGTCAGACATTGCGCTTTCATATATGTGATCTATGAATTTTCTGCCCACTGGTCGGTGACTGCGGTCTGCTCATTGGCACTTCAACAATGCCATCCTGGGGCAGAAGAATCATCACAGAATATTCTTACAGATTGCAGGAGCGTGGCCGATCAACGGGCAAAATTCAATCACCAGCGTCACTCCTGAAAACATGTGGTAACCTGAAAAGGCTGCTGGTTTTTTGGGACCTGGGTTGGTTGAAGTAAGAGGTAAGGTAGTACGCAAAATGGCCCAACAAAGGTTGACACGTTAGAGCGGCCCGTCGCCGAGCCGAGGCTACCGTCGCTACAATTCGTCTGGAATGAATAACGTGATGACTGAGCCCTCCGAGCTACTCGGCCCCGGCCCGGGCCGGTCATGCGACGGACGTTACAGCTATGTAAATAGGCTCTCCTGAGCCCGGTGATAGGAAGGCGACGTGATGTCCACGCGATATCAATGATCGTTTACTCGCAACAAATGGCTGGATGGAACGACGCTCGTGTTAATGTCAGGCCGGGCCGCCACGGTGAGTGCACGGTGGGTTAACGGAAGGCTCGGACTCGGGAGGGAGACGCGACGGTGTGACGTGAGTCATCCTTAAAGCGGATAATTGCGGAAAAGCCCAAGTAAACTAACTATAATATTATCCGAGTCTTATCGGTTACTTTGGTTCCTCTACGGATATCCTCATTTCTGATTCTATTCCCTATATATACTGCAAGCATAGCTTTTTCCATGAGCGTCTCTGAGCCACCTGATAAGTCACAAAGAAGCTAAGTATAATTAATAAGGTATTTAAGGATAACGTCACGATTAGTTAGGATTATAACTGAAAATGCTGAAGCACGCGCCGTTGGTCAGGGGCGAGACTTCGCATAAATTACTTAAAACTAAGGATAAAATAATTTGTTTGTGTCTCCCAATTTGTCGTGAATGAAGTCATGAAAATGGCGAATATTTTCGGTGAAATGTAATGAAATTAATGTAATTTGGACCCGGGTATGTCCTTAAACTACGTCCAACAATGAGAGGTAGGGCACAGCGAAGTACCATCACGCTTGAATCTGGAGAAGCCCAACTGGGGAAGTACCTCCTCCTTACAGAAGACCACAGCCATAATAGCACTGCTACCTTTCAGGTATGTAGTGTTGTGTTCCTGATGGTGAATAAGGTTCCCAGAGCTCCAACCCACTTATAGGTCGGCAACGCGCTTGTGACTCCCTTGGTGTTGCGAGTGCCCATGGGCGACGGTAATAGTTTACCATCAGGCAATCCGTCTGCTCGTTTGCCACCTTTGTCATAAAAAAAAAAAAAATCTAGGAATAAAGACCTGATCCCTTCCTCCCTTAAATTTATACTAATTTTATTTTAATTATATTTGTTGGAAGTGAATATATAAATAAATATTCTATGAATATTTCAAGCGTCTAAATGTTGCCGTTAGTATCGAGCAAATTTGGCTAAAAATAACGTTTGTTTTATGGGAACCCCTTAAAAATTGATTTTGTTTTGTTTTTAGTATTTGTTGTTATAGCGGCAACCGAAATATGTATACATCACCTGTGAAAATGTCAACTGTATATACGATACGCCTGGTGACAGACATATAGACGGACATGTGGATGTATCTAAGTAATTAAGTACGGAATCCTAAATAAAAACTTCTAGTGAGATTTCGTAATATTCGAGTCCACCTAGGTCCGTTAAATATATATATATATATTTTAAAATTTTACATTGATTTTTAGTTTGTAATACGCATGTCTTACGCACCACGCAGTGTAGCACGGGAATGCGTGATCTAACGTTGCTTGTACCAGTAAGTATCTCCGTTTGTATAGAAAACATGCGCAGTCCAACACACTGAAAAAACGCAATGTGGTGCGTGGCAGATTAAAATAGATTGTCAAATAGCTAAGCGTAATTATTTAAGCCAGAAAATAAAAAGTAGCACCGATATTGTCAAAGCCACATGGAATGTAATTAATATGGAGACTGGTCGATCAAAACACAGAATGAATGAATTTAAGTTAAAATTAATGAAATATTGATTCCAATTTAGAAGTAGCCACAGAATTTGAAAAGTTTTTTACTGATATACCAGTATCCACAACCAAGCATTTAAATTCATCGCCCTTGTTAGCCGTTACCTTGTTAAAAGATAACGCCCCAAAATGTAACACTGAATTTATATTTGAGCATGTTAGTACCATAGATGTAGTAAAGGCGTTTAAATCAATTAATGTAAAGAAAAACTTGTGACCTCTAGAAGTCTCTGTCCACGCTGTCAAATCCCTTATAGAAATAATAGCGCCCGACTTGGTAGTTGTCTTAATAATAGTGTCGATTGTGGTGAGTTTCCTGATCTAATGAAATGTAGTAAAATAACTCCTTTATTTAAATCAGGTAGTACTTCTGACCCCACTAATTATATGGGCCAATATCAGTACTACCTACTTTCAGCAAAATATTTGAAAAATAGTTTTGAGCCAATTAGTAAGACACTTTAATGCCAACAATTTAATGCATAACAAGCAATTTGGATTTACGCAGGGTCGCTCGACTACTGACGCTGAGGGTTGAGCTGATCAAACATATTTTTGATGCCAGGGAAGAGTCATGGGATGCTTTAGGTATTTTTTGTGAGCTTTCCAAGGCCTTTGATTGTGTCTGTCAGGAAACATTGATCAGGATATGGGACTACTATGGGGGCAAAGGATCGGCACGGGATTTACTTAAGTCTTAGTTACAAGATAGAATACAAAAGGTTGACGTGAATGGACAGCGCTCATGGTCATTGGTGTTAATGGGTGTGCCGCAGGGATCAATATTGGGACCGTTCCTCTTCCTTGTCTACATAAATGACTTGCCATACCTCACTGATACCCACCATGATATAGTATTGTTTGCAGATGACACCTCGCTTGTATTTAAAATCAAACGACAGCAACGAGCTGACAATGATGTAAACAATGCTATTTCTAAAGTAGTTGATTGGTTCAATGTTAATAATTTGCTATTAAATGAAAATAAGACAAAGTGCATTAAATTCGTAACCAGTAATGTAAAGAACGAGCTAGCAAGTGTCATTGTGAAGGGCGAGGAATTGGAACTAGTTGATAGCACAGTTTTTCTAGGTATTACATTAGATTTAAAACTCCAATGGGGTCCCCATATTGGTTATCTTTCGAATAGACTGAGTTCTGCAGCGTTTGCCGTAAGCAAGATCCGTCAGTTAACAGACGTAAAAACAGCTCGTTTAGTATATTTCAGTTATTTTCATAGTATTATGTCCTATGGTATTTTGTTATGGCGTAGTGCTTCAGAGATAAATACAATTTTTATTCTGCAGAAGAGGGCTATTCTATAGAGCTTCACTTAGAGATAAGTTTAAGGATATTAATATAATGACAGTGCATTGCCAATATATATATATGAGAATATTGTGTATGTACATAAATATTGTTAAGTTTAGAAATAATTGTGATATTCATAATATAAATACTTGAAATAAGCATAAACTCGCAGTACCCTTCCCCGGCTCCATAAAATTAAAAAATCATTTATCGAATAATTATGTAAGGTTTTATAATAAGCTACCAATGAAAGTAACTGAATTGTCACTTAATAAATTCAAGATTATGTTAAGAGACAACTTATTTCTAAAGCCTATTATAGCACACATGACTACATGAATGATAATACACCGTGGGAACAAAATTGAATTATAATGACTGTCCTTATGTGTTAACTTTTGACATTTAGATTTTATTCTAGACAGTTCTAGACTAGTATTCATATACAAGATGTTTAATGTTTAAAATATTTTATTTTATTTTTTGATACTATTGTGACATTATTATTGATATTTATAAATATTATATTATAATAATTTTACCAATGGTGCTCTGTATTAATTAATTAATGAATTAATTATTCGATTAAAGATTATATTTGTATTTGACTATTCAGAAATTAGCTTTGTTACTAGGCCTACTTGAATAAAAATTGAAAATTAAAATTAAATTAAATTAAAAAAAAAATTAATTAAATTAAAAAAATTAATTAAATTAAATTATATAAAATAGATTAATGAAAATTTTGGATTTTTACAAAAATCAAGGACTTAGACTGGATAAATTCATTAAAAAAAAACATTTTATACCGTACGACCTTAGTACAGTCGCCATCAGATATATCATAGCTGTGGAGGTGGTCACAAACAGTACATGCACTTTATCATCTTGACAATAGAGGCGTTGTTCAGATATTTGAGACAAAACAAAACACGCCCCCGCGTCCTCTCCGCTCCCCGCTCAAGCAATGGCCCTAAATAATTTATTGTCAGCACAGCATTCCTAAATTGGGACCAATGAGGGTGAAATTAAAACTTACGCCCCCAAATAATTTATAACCGCCGTATGGAATATATGGCTTCATAAAACGATATTTCTTATAGGCCGTAAATTTTGGCAAGTTATCGCAATTTTTATTTGCACCACATATAAACAATTCTTTTTAATTGGCAACAACGACCAAATTTTTATGTAAGTTTTTTAGTTAATATTTTATAACAAATATACAGGATGAAAAATAAATCGTACGCCTTTCTAACTCCATAAATAAGTAGCAATTGAACGTCTTTTATTAATGTTTATGTGATTAGTTTTACTTTTGATGATTTTATTTTGCAACGGCTGATTAATCAATTTAATTTAGTAAACTGAAACTCCTCTTTGAGTCGCAACTAACGTCACAAAACAAATTTTTGTCTCAGTAAGATATGAAATTTCTTTAATTTTACGTCGTAAATATCTTATAAAACTTTTTGAATAATTAATAAGAAGATGAAGTAAATTAAGTGACGAGAGTAAGTTAAAAAACCCTTACCCTAAACCCCAGGCATCAAATAGTACTTGAAGGTTAAAAAACATATTTTTTGTTCACGATTTAACTTTCACCCTGTATCATAGAACCTGGGGCCTGTTTCATAACAATGTATAACTTGTAATGATAGCGGAAGTCTCTTTCCATTTCTTTTCATTAGAAAGGAGTTCTGCTATCATCATCATCATTTCAGCCGGAAGACGTCCATTGCTGGACATAGGCCTTCCCCAAATATGACTTGTATCATTTTGGTGTACATACCCCCCACAAGGTGGCCGACGACAAACCGGTAACTGGGTCGCTTTGGTCCAGCAGTGGCTAATAATGATGATGGACACACTGCAGTTTTTCTATCGGTTTTTTAAGAATAAAATAGACTCTCCGAGCTAGTGAGGCGACAATTATTTATTTAACACATATTTAGAGCGTTTCATTCACGTTGACAGTCCAGTGCCCCATGTATGGGTCACGACGAACTATATCTTCCCACGTCCGTGCCCCGCACATGGGTCACTATAGCCGATGGGCCACTATGAAAGTAGTTTGCTTGGACGTACGAGAAAATAGAAACATTTTGTATGGGGACTGTGAATGTGTTAAGGCAGGTAACTACAATGAAGATTCCATTTTTAAATTATATAATTGGGCAGTTACACCCAATCAAGATAACAACTTAAACCAACGGCCGAAATAAATGCCGTTATTGCGCGGGTCGGTTACACATTCAAATTAACATTTATTACTTTTAATTAGCAATATAAAGCATTATTTGGGTAGAACAGTTTACAAAATTATTAAACATCCCAAGTATCAAAATGTCCTATAATTTAGGCATCTTGTGAAAGCGTCGTATTAGTAATTTTTGCTGTGACGGCTCGTCATATAAATCATTTTGACGACCGGTCTGGCCTAGTGGGTAGTGACCCTGCCTATGAAGCTGAAGGTCCTGGGTTCGATTCCCAGTCAGGGCATTTATTTGTGTGATGAGCATGAGATATTTGTTCCTGAGTCATGGGTGTTTTCTATGTATTTAAGTATTTATATTTATCTATTTATTATATATATCGTCGTCTAGTACCTGCAACACAAGCCTTATTATTGAGCTTACCGTGGGACTAGGTCGATTTGTGTAAGAATGTCCGAAATGTTTATTTATTTATTTATTATTTATTTATATTCGGCAACACCTTTTTGCTCTATAACTTATAAGTTATAGAGCAAAAAGGTGATTATTCCCGTAACTTTACTTAACCAATTTTCAATTTAAAAGGAGGATTAGCTAAAAGAACGTTTTTTTTTAACTAAGATATTTACCGTCACTCAACCGTCACTACTTCTAGTACTCATTACTCGCCCTGTTTAGTGTTCCATAGTTTTCAGTTTAACGCATTCAATGATAAAAGGGAAACGTGAAAGTTAATCTTGTAAAATTTAATAATTTCATAATCGTGCAAGTTATGACAATCAAGATTAAGCGAACCAATATATAGAGCCTCATTGGTTACTTTGTAATGACGTTTAATTTTTTGATTTATTTAGTACTTAGAGGTAAAGGATCTAAAGAATACTTCTTTTTTGTTTAATGTTAACGAGGATTTCATGTTATTTAGTTTCCACTAGATTGTACAGTTACCGTCAGAGCTGTGGAGTTAGTCACAAATATCTGAATAACGCCTCCTTTGGTAAGGAGTGAAGTCCATGTCAGATATCAGTGACTACCTCCACAGCTCCTATATACCTGATGACGATTGGACTAATAGATTCTAGTCTCAACGACATTTGGTTTCAGTATCAAATGACTCAAAATATTAATCCCCGGTTTCTCAGTGTTTATCTATTGCAAAACGTTTAGCAATTACTGTTTCTTCTTCAAAATTTATTGGCGTGCCATAAACGTAATTTAACCGCAATGTTTAAAACTAATAACATATCCCTCGAATATGAACCTTAAAGCAAATGTGATAAAGTACAATAATGAATGACTGTCTTTCACCTTTCAAATGTTTATGATTGTGTTCAAATAGCAGACTGTAGTTGGTATTTAGCAACCTTTAGTGCTGAAAAAATTAGGTTAATGTTAATCCCTCGTTAATGTATTGTCTTTGTCCCGTTCAGAGACAAATATAATAAAGACTGATGTATTGAAGCACACATAAATAAATACATGAATATTACAGATGGGCATCCTTAAATACACATTGAATGAGCCCCTTAGTAAGCTTAAGAAGGCTTGCGTCAACTAACGATAGATTGAATATACAAATACTTAAATATCTCGAAAACACCCATGACTCAAGAACAAATAGCTGTGATCATCATACATTAATTATACGGATTTGAACCCAGCACCGTCGGCTTCAAATATGTATATTCTACATTATTTTGATTTTGCTATTACAATGTAAGTAGTTATTATTCTCATAGGTAGTTACATGGAGATAGTGGCGACTAAGCACTAGTGTGGAAATAAAAAAAATAAAATTAAATATTTTAAGCATTCGTTAATTGCTATTTAGGATTTTTGTGAATTTAAATTATTTCCGTTACACCTGTTTTAAGCTACATTAACGTCTGTAAGTATAATATAATAAATAATAATAAATAAATATTTCGGACATTCTTACACAAATCGACCTAGTCCCACGGTAAGCTCAATAAGGCTTGTATTGCAGGTACTAGACGACGATATATATAATAAATAGATACATATAAATACTTAAATACATAGAAAACACCCATGACTCAGGAACAAATATCTGTGCTCATCACACAAATAAATGCCCTGACTGGGAATCGAACCCAGGACCTTCAGCTTCATAGGCAGGGTCACTACCCACTAGGCCAGACCGGTCGTCAAATATGTATTTTAATTCATTTATATCAAGTATTTAAATAGCTTACGTATGATCCATGAGGAGAAAAAATATGTAAAGCGTTTTATATAGACATATATGCTACTCAATACTCCAACGTTACTAGCACAGAAGGCCATCCATTTTGTTTGGCGCTTTCTGACCGAGGGCAATAATAGCTCAACTTCCGACCAATAGATGGCGCTGTGGAACAAAAGGGGTGACATTGAGTTGTTAATGATGTCACATAATAATGTAATATTAACAAATAGCAATAACCTGCATATTTTTTTGGACCCGGGTATGTCCTTAAACTACGTCCGACAATGAGAGGTAGGGCACAGTGAAGTACCATCACGCTCGAGTCTGGAGAAGCCCAACTGGGGAAGTACCTCCTCCTTACAGAAGACCACAGCCATAATAGCACTGCTACCTTTCAGGTATGTAGTGTTGTGTTCCTGATGGTGAGTAAGGTTCCCAGAGCTCCAACCCCCCTTAAAGGTCGGCAACGCGCTTGTGACTCCCCTGGTGTTGCGGGTGCCCATGGGCGACGATAATTGCTTACCATCAGGCAATCCGTCTGCTCGTTTGTCACCTTATGTCATAAAAAAAATATATATGGCATATGTAACCTGTATTTTGGAGATACGTTTTACGATACATATAATATTTATTTTGTCTTCTTGATTTTGTCGGGCGTAAATGGACTTAGATCATTAGAAGTAGTAAACAATCTAAGTAAGTAATAGGGAGTCCGTGGCTTAAGTTGTATACAGTGTCGCCATCTACGGTTATGGACAAGTCACGAGAGACGTGAGTTTGTACAAAGCTTGACAGTCCTTATATTTTTTTTGTCTCCGGCTTAAGTTTTGACCGTCTCAATCTGTCGGTTTGTCAGGGTTGAAATTGACAACGTACAGTCAGCAGCAAAAGTGACTAAGCGTTTGAAGTGTTCAAAATGACCTACACGCGCTCTTATTCTGTTGACAATAGAGATGTGTTGACCTCATTTTGAACACCTCAAACGCTTAGCCACTTCTGCTGCTGACTGTACTCAAATCAGTTACAATATATATTAAAAAAAAAAACAAATCGCATACACAGTACAAGTTCGAGTTTAAGTATTTAGTAGTTTTTGAAATCCAGCGTAGAAGTTATACCAGTCGCGCCTAATGTCTTGAATCGTAAATAGTTTGTGTCCCTTTTCCTACATGCGTGTATGAGAGAGAGGTTACGAGGGCCATGTTTAATACAATGGGTGTTTGCAGTTTCGGCATTTCACTAAATCAACGATTAGAAAAAGATTTAATATATTATTAATTAGAAATATCATGAACTGAACTTGACTTCTACACCTATGTAATATTATGTGCATTACATATCAATTTCAAGTATACATTATCAAACCGTTTAATCGAAACACATAGTGTTGAAATTAAGATCAATCCACGGCCTAGGTCTCAAGTTTGATTCCTGGTAAGGGCATGTGTGAGTTTAATGTATTTAAAAATGTATCTATAGATATATTTTAGATAAATCTTTCCTGTATACGGAACAATGGTATTCTGGATATTTGGGAGGCCAACAAAGAGCAGATGGAACCTTTGGACAATTTAATGGAATGTAAAGGGTACACTTAGCGCATGTTGCACCTGTCCATGTCATGGGACGCGTATAGAGACAACAGCACAAATAAATTTATTACCTATTAACACACCTTACAAATTACGTCAATTGGCGTAATATTGCACAATAATGTTTAATTCATATTTAGGTATTTGTAGTTATTGTAGATTTCAATAATAATGAGATTTTATTCACTGCAGTGCTGACCGCAGACTAAAATAAAATAATTGAACTTCATTAATGTATCCAAATACATGCTTAAATATTAAAACGGTTTCAGAAATAACTTATTAATTAAAACAATGCGCTTCAATAACTAATTGGAGCAATTACTTTACCGAAATGTGCCCCCGCGGCAAGATTTCAATACAGCAAGCAAATTAATGTA
Organism: Grapholita molesta; assembly: GCA_022674325.2. NCBI lineage: Eukaryota > Metazoa > Arthropoda > Insecta > Lepidoptera > Tortricidae > Grapholita > Grapholita molesta. The sequence continues at coordinate 5,118,044 of CP053127.2, forward strand.
CCTATGACAAAAAAAAAACAATCAAAACCTACCTCTGTGTACGGACGAATTTAACTGGCATCCACAAAACAGAGCACGAATAAAAAACACTTCGCGCGCAAAACTGACAGCTCCAAAATGGCCGACTCGGAAATTCAAAATTTGAAATTTGGAACGCTAGTGTCGCGATGCACCGGTTAGTGGAGGTGCAGAGTAATGAATGGCGTAGTGAGGTGCCTCGGTGCGGCTTTGACGGTAAATGTGTGTCTTAAAATGTGGCGGGAGTAATGATAGTTGATGCTTGCTTGGTTGATTGACGAATGCAGTGCTGCCTGGTAAAAAGTGCAGCTTTTTGTTTGCTGTTTTTAGGTTTTGTCACAATGAATAAACAAGGTAGCTCAGGTAATTAGCTAACTATTTAAATAACTATTCTGATTGTATTATGGTTCTTGAGCAATTTTTTTGTAGCGTTAATTTAAATCAACAATTTGTAATATGGAGGTCGAAGTTTCGAACGCTGTCCAAGTTTTATTTGGTTTTTAACATCGGTTTTATGTTAGGAAAATATAGTGAAAATTACTTTATTAATTATATACATAGCTAAGAAAGTATCAAAGTAGTTTCGAGGCCATTTTTGTAATTATGTATGAAACGCAATTTCCCCCAAAAAAGGCGGTCTCAAAGCTGATAATGAATAAATATTGTAGTATTACTCCAGTGTAAGTAAAGCCAAGTATTAAAATATGGAAGGAATAAAATTAATACTATAAGTATTTACATGCCGATTAAATTGATACATATTTCTCTACTTGTTATTTTTCTGAAATATGTTTTTGTACCTAATTAATATAAAAGGTAGGCGGTTAAAACCACCGTGGGTTTGTAAATTGAATAAACTTTTATATTTCGTTACATCAAAACACCACAATCTAAACGAATTTGAATTTATTCTTCTAAATTTTCCCGCCCACGGATCACTCTTTCGCCGGACAGGATTTTTTACCGGGTTTCTCTAATTTGCATATCCATTTTTAAGAAAATATAATTTTCTTTTTTACCCAACGGTTTCTGCTATCTAAATTCATCATACCTGCAAACCCTTTGCAAATGAATATTCATCCGTTGTTAATGATATTTATTTTAAATGCTTTTATAAACATATATCCCTGATAACTTTCTTTAAAAAAACGTCGTCGGCTACATGTTTTATTGTTAAGATTTTTTAATAACAAATCTAAATATTATGGTAATAAAAAGTGGAATAGGTAGGTACATAGTTATTGCTGCACCTAACTGGCTGTGTTATTTCGTAGGTTGTTTATCTAAATAAAGCAAAAGTTTAATTAGAGACTTTGTTATATAAAGTTTAAGAATTCAACTCAATGTAGGATGATCTGTACCTACAACATAAGCTTTTTAATTTTCTTACTTTAAAAGTATAAATCATGAACATAAATAGCAATTTGAATTTAGTTACGAAGTCTACAAATAGCCTTAAATTGAACAAAAACCATATCTTAATGTTTCTATAAAATTAATTTTGTTCAATTGAAAAAATAAAACTTGTGTTTAAAAGACTGAGAGTGAGAGAAAGGCAAAAAGATGCAAACGGGCACTCGGCACTCATAGTGCTTGAAAATGGAGAACTGTGTTCTCCGAAAGAAAATTACTAAATAAGTGTTAGTGAACCCGTGTTATTAATAAAACGAAAAACTAACTACTGATAAACAAGTATATCGTAGTAGTACGAGTACTAAGTCTGACGCTATGACCTATAACGGGGGGTCAGCTCCAAAAACATTGATTTGCATAATAAGACAATGCATCCGTTAGAAATTTGACGAATCATCGTTGTTCAATTATCAAGACCATTCAAACGCTCGTTGCATAGCGGTCCGTAGATTCGCATCGGCGCTGGCATTTCGGCTGACAAATGTTGCTACGGGTCGCGGCTCCTAAGTGTGGAGGCGCCTTTTGTGCAGGCGCGGATCTAGCCCTCGAAAGAGACGTCCGGTACTGCGATTTTTAGTTTAGTACTGCAGAATCAATATTTGTATACAATAACCGCATGATATGACACAGTGGCACCGCGCCTCGCCTCCGTCCAAAAGAACTCACTCACTAGGCTACAGTAAGGACACTGGACTGGGTGGATGGGTTTACGCTGTATCAGGAATCGTAAGTATGACGTCACAAGTTTATTAGGGTTGTGAATATGCCCATTGTGGCTACAACGGTGGATCCGCGCTTGCTTTTGTGTAGGTGAAAAACTTACAAGGAAGGGTACCTAAATGTCCGACTGCGATTTGATTTATTTTGGTATATGTTATAGAGAAGTCTAAAATAGCATGTATTTAAAAAAAATATAACACGTCAAAGTTTTATACTTTTCATCGTTTCACTCTTCCCTTTTAGAAGATTGACGCTTCACGCCCCGCTGAGCTCTCCGCTTCGAGCGCTTTCTGTTCTTTATAATGCGATAAGGTTGTTTAACAATATAGCGGCATAGCAACGACACAGCTGCACCACAGCATCGCCTCAAATTTCGGCTACCAATAGCCGCCCGCGAGGTTGCTGGCAGCGAGCCATCCGCAAAGTGTGCAGGTAGCGTGCTATCACCGCGAACACGTAGTCAGGCGGCGCGCTGTACGTACGTGGTCTCCTCGCGTGCAGCGCGCGGGCTCCGCGACGAGTCGTAATATGATAACTGTAAGCGCGCTGTCTGCCCGCCGGCGGCTTTTTATATTGACATTACGAAATATATTATACGACACAGGTTTTAATGCTCTAATTTGAATGACAAGTAATTTGCTGGGTTGGAGCCGTGTCGGGTCAGTGCCGCATTTATGTAATACATTACGCATTATAAAGTAGGTCTACTCGTATGTAGTAGTAAACACGCTTTTCTTTAGAAAACGCCAGTTTCTTTGAATTTTATTTTGTAAAACATGCACAATTGTTGGTTAATTTACATCTATACTTTTTCGATTCGTGGTTTATTTGTTTGTATGTAATTATGTTAAAATAAAGCCTTCTCCACACATTGATGCACCAATGTACGCGCACAGACAAGGTTCCCACGGCGGATCGCACCAAACTCTGATGCAATTCCAGTGTCTAATGTCAGAGGTTTTCGTTTTTTGTACACCGTTAGCCTGCGCGAGTTTATAAAGTTAGAGCAGAAGCGGAGGCGGGAGCGAAAGCGGAAAAACAAATAATGTATCTTGGTGCAGTCGCGCTAGTCGTTTGTAGCATGTAAGCAGTTCGCTAGTGCACCGCTAGTGTAGGATTACAATAAATATGGGGGCGATGTATGTTTAAACGTGGTATACCGGGACTCATTCCTTCGATAGTGAATTGAGCGTTTAGTCTCGGGTCGAATGTGGATAAGATAGTTTTTTTGGCTACGACTTTTCGCTTTAGCACAGGTTAGTCGCTTGAATCTTGCATGTAGGTCGCTAGTGTATTGCGCGGCTAGGTTTGGGTCGCGAGTTAACGCGATAGTGACACGACACCGGCACATCGACTAAGTACAGTCATGCAAGTCGCTTGTAGATTGCTTGTCGGTCTCTTACAATTCGTGCTTAGGGACGCTTAGTGGGTCTAATCTGTAGCGATGGGCTACTATAGTAATACTAGTCACTCGCTAGTGAGCGGAGCACGGCGACTACAGACAGTTCGCTCGTCGCTAATCACTTGCTAGCGCGCTAGTCGCTCGTAGCTTGCTAGTCGCTAGTGCACCGCTAGTGCATTGTGCTCAGGGACGGGCCGCGAATCGACGCGATTGTTCTCTACTAACACCAGCACAAATAAGTCCTACATACACACAAGTATGTGTATAGGTAATTTTATTGACGAACTGAGATATATACTCAAATGTAAGTCTTGTACTTATATTTACGTTTATGGAATAACTTCAGTATTCATAAAGGTATTTGTATTTGAACTTTCGTGAGTCATTGTAATATTTGATAAAATAAATGATAATCGCGGCTCTACTCACGTTTATTTAATCACTAATGCCGTCTAGTGTTTCACAGCCGCACTAAATCTCAGTGGTACAGAATTATTAATTATTCGCTGGCAAAAAGTAACTACACACGCTCGACAGATGGCGCTTTGGGCACTTATTACCAAAATATTCGTTTAGGCAGCAGAGCGGAGTAATGCGGTTTTGTATAGGCATTGTCAGTCCCTACTTATATCATCCTTGATAGATAACTCGTAATAGCGACCTATGTGACACGTAATTTGTTAACTTGTAACCTAATACAGTGTGTAAATCTTATACGGGCGAATCTCTTAACGGAGGGTAGAATAGGACATAAGAAATATATTTAAATAACTTTTACTTAGAATTACAATTAAAATTTTATCCATATAAAAAAATTCGACCCGCAATGTAATGCAACACACTCGAGTTAAACACTCGTTGACAGTTAGTTTCAAAAGCTCATATCGCGTAATGTTCGCAGTACATTACTGCTCAGAAATTTTACAAAAATTAATTACATATGTATAATAGGTATAATTCAAGAAAAACCTTTTGGTTAATGATTATACTGGCAAATCCCATGTCTGGTTTAATTCTTCGCCCGTATTAGACTTACACACAGTATAAATGACTGCAACAAGCGATCGACAGCCCACCTGAGTCCGGCCAGACGTCCCTACACTACATCTACAATATGTTTACTTGTATTGTTATATAAGATTATGTTAACCTGTATACATTCTCCCCCATCTCCTTCCGCGGGTGTCGTAAGAGGCGACATAGGGAAAAATCCTACGGACGGGCAGCAGCGTGCATCGAAACCCAATCTACAGCTACTGCGGTCGCCAACCCGCCTGCCAAGCGTGGCGACCATGGACACCCGTAACACCAGATGAGTCACAAGCCCGTTGCCGGCCTTTAAGGGGGGTTGGAGCTCTGGGAACCTTACTCACCATCAGGGACACAGCAATACATACCTGAAAGGTAGCAGTGCTATTATGGCTGTGGTCTTCTGTAAGGAGGAGGTACTTCCCCAGTTGGGCTGCCCCAGATTCAAGCGTGATGGTCATCGCTGTGCCCTACCTCTCATTGTAGGACGTAGTTTAAGAGGGTCCGGGTGCAGAAGTTGGAAAATCTCGACCATCTTTGTCTTTCACTCTAATTAAGGCGTCATGGGAGTGACAAAGACAATCGTCCGAAATTTACGAATATAATTTTTCGCGGTAGCCCCTCAGTTTTTATAGGTCTGAAACACACAGATAAACACAGGACTACAATAGTGAATAATGGTTTTATTGTTTTAGCCATGTTCCTTACCGTCACCTTTGTTCCTCATTGTTCTCGTCTTGAATAAATTAAAGGAAAATTACCACTTGTTTTAGAAATAATTAAGGCTTTTACAGAAAGTTACGGGAATATTATGTAGATACGCCGCGGCCGGATATCTTATATTTTTGTTCTGTACTGCTATTTCTAGTTTGCAGTTTATCATTATCAGTGTATAATGGCATTTAGGCGTATATTCACAATTTTTGTTAAACAGATTTGCAGGAACATGTCTGAGTATTATATAAATGTCTTGCTGCAGCCACACAGAAATAAGCTCTTTTCAGTCAAATAAATCAAAACTTTCATTCTTAAGTTTTGAGTTTGTTCATCTTATATAATACCTATATTTTTGATTACGTTTATTTTATTAAAGTTTCTTATGTTTCAAAGCTTGCATTTATATCACATGAACGATTTGTTTAATAATGTTGTATGTGTGTCATATTAGAGACCTACGAACCGCTCGAAATTGAAAATTAATTTTCGAATTCCTGTTCTCAGATCGTATTACACATAAGTTGAACAATAACATTCTTTGTTCCTTTAATAATAAATAAATTTTTGACACCACCAGTTCGTATGAGGCACTTTTCTTCCCGCTAGGAGGTAACAAAGTGTTCTGTTTTAGGACTTAAATTTTTATTCAACCAGTGCGTCACTACAGATGTATGTAAATAATTGAATCTATTTCCATTTTACACTCGATAAGGCCCATTTTTTTTTTCATTTAACGTAGTTATTTTGCCTCTTTCTAACAGGGAAATTGTTTCTGTCCTAAAAAGGAGACGAATAGATTGATCAGTCTCAATAGATAATTTATTTCAATAAGGTAAATACATAGGTTTTAAAAATAAATATAAATTAAAAATATAACGTTTCGGTACAGCTGTACGTTTAACTTGCACTTATGATTTAAAAGTGAAATACAGTTAAAACAAATTCAATGTGAAATAAATGACAATGGTAGTGTTGGTCCCAAAATACAATGTCCGGTATAAATTATTTTCTTCAATAGAGGTGTGAAAAGCAGAATTTATTCTACCTCGGAACACTTGAATCTGTCACTAAGCTCTGGCGTCTATTTTAGAATCCCTTACTGCGCTCGAAATTCTATTGTGGACACCTTCCCTTCATTTAGGATTCAATGTACGCCCTCGCTGTAAACATTTAATTTTGCTCCCTTTGTGACACAATCTACTGTTATAACGCCTGTCAAGATGATAACTACAAGAGAATGTCAACAACATTTGCTATTTAGAATCTGGTATGTCAATCATGTTGACAGCAAGGAATATATTGAACTAGATGATGCCTGCGGCTTCGCCCGCATAGTTAGAGGAAAATATAAGTCTTCCCGTGGGAATGAACTGTTTTCCCGCTGGAAAAAGTAGCCTATGTCCCTCTCCATCCCTTCAACTACCTCCACTTATAAAATCACGTCAATTCGTCGCTCCGTTTTGCCATGAAAGACGGACAAACAAGCAGACACACTTTCGCATTTATAGTATGGATAATACTCCAGTCATTTTATTTTCACTTGTATGGGAAAAATAATTTATGATAGCAGCAGCATATTCAACTCTCGGGTTTTATAATCATCTGTGACAATCATATTAACATAATTATACAAAATCTAAAAAAATGAGAAACATAAAAAATGGTCTTTTAAATAGAGCACATCCTTAGACAAGTTAGCTGAGTCTCACGGTAAGCTCAAGAAGACGTGTTTTGTGGGTACAGTCAAGTGCAAAAATACGTACCGAAAGAATCCTTTCATAAATACGTCCTACAACCTTATTTACTGTACAATAGAGTTGCTCGGTACATATTTTTGAAACTTTGGCAGTGAACGAATTTTTACATTTGACTGTACAACAAATTACCTGTTCTCATCACACAAATAAATGTTGTTACTGGTATTTGAACCTGTGGTTTCATTGGCAGAATCACTACCCACAGGGTCAACTTACTGTCGTGTCGTCATCATATTGGCTCCGATTTGCCTAAGGAAAAACACACCCACCGCCTTTGCTGGGACATTGCATACATGTCACAACAATAGACAGTATTATATAGTGTTAATTGCAATGAAAAATAAAAATGCTCAATGTTTTATTATCTTTGTATTTAATCGTAATAATATACTCTACAAAAACCTACTACATACTAAAACCGATCAAAAGTTTTATTAGGCTCTATTCACATGAATTGTAACTAAATGTTGGTTGACTTACGAATTCTCTAGCCTAAAGTGGTCGGGTTTTTATCATTTGTCACAATATTCTGTCTCGCTCTAACAAGTATGTGAGTGTGAAAGTGACGCATAGCGCGACAAACTATAAAATTACAACCATGCTATCCGTTCTAATAGTCCCATATTATCGACAGCGATAGTGCTGCCATCTATGTCACTAGAAATAAATAAAATTATAAAAAAAATAAACAAATCAAAATATTAAAAAAAAGATTTGTTCCTAGTTCCAAGTTGAAAAATACGCATTACCAAGAGGCATTACTCTCCCACGAATTTGGTGTCACCCTTTCGTCATCCTCAGGGAGCTCATAATTCGCCAAGTCAAATTTGTCAGCCAAAAAGTTGTCTGCCTTGTACGTGGTCGCCTTTTCAGTGGAAAACAGACTTTCTAACCTAGACCATTCGGTCGCTTTTACTGTAGTAGCTTCGGTGGTAGTTTGGATGCCAGGTTCCGGTCGGCAATAGCCGTCGACAAAGTACCAGCCGTGGGGGCAGAGGAATATTTGTGGTTGCAAGCTGTCGAACTTGGAGCGGCAGAAGTAGTAGTGATTGGGACTAAGAGGCAGGACTCCGGTTTGACCAATTTTAGTGCAGATGGGCACTGGTCTGCTTTCGCATTGACCGTTTTTCAAACGAATCTGAAAAAAAAAATGTTGAGTTGAATGACTCGTTAGCGGACTGGATCTGTCACAAGTGAAAAATGTTTTAAAAAGTTTAATTTTTAAACGGCCTCCTTGCCTAATAGTTTTTACTCCTGCGCACGTAATTGTACGGACTTTTTTGTGTCAGTATTATATGGCTTTTCAGAAAAAAACTGGGTTATTTACTTCTTTGTGAAGAACAATTTTTTTTGTACCTATACGTTTTCTATGGACTGGCACAAAAATTACTCATACATTTTGTCGCAGTAGACATAGTCAACCCAATACCTATACAGTTTTATCAAACTTTATTGTTTTTCTGAAAAAAAAAAAAAATTGTTAAGGATGTATTTAAGTACGAGTACCTATCTGTTATCGTCGTATAGTAACTAAAATAGAAGCTAACGTTTGTCAAAAATTGTCTTATTGTATATCAGTTTTGCATAATAGTTCTTTAATAGGAAAAAGTTGGCGTGTGATACCGGCTGACTACAATTTTAGCAACAACCCATCTCCTACCGCGGGTGTCGTAAGAGGCGACAAAGGGAAAAATCCTACAGACGGGCAGTAGCGTCCATCGAAACCCAATCTACAGCTACTGCGGTTGCCAACCCGCATGCCAAGCGTGGCGACTATGACAACTAACCCCAAAATGATGCAAGTCATGTTTGTGGGAGGCCTATGTCCAGCAGTGGACTGCATACGGTTGAAATGTATGTATGCATGTAATAGGAAAACACTGTTACACTATAACTAATGGATATACCTATTGTTCATAATTTAACGACTAATTGACCTACCTTAATTAGCAGTTGCTCTGTAGGTATCTAGTATTAGCATTCTACATATATCGAAGCTTAGTTAGGTAAGTGGTATGTCGCCGTAATGCGCGGAATCTCAGGGGATTCTGGGATTAGCTGCATGTCGCTATGCAGTTAATGCAACCGCGAAATACAGGCACACACCAGCTTGTACCAATACAAAGTGAGGGGTTTAGTTATGAACTGATAATAAATGTATACTTTAAAAATAATGACTAAGCTATTACGCTGGCGTCCTCAGCTTTCGTAGCTGAAGACTAGACCATATACGAGTAGTTTCAGTGTAAGTCGTCGAAATGTAAGGCCATAACACAGATACATAAATGTCTCGGCCGGTTGCCAGAACTATCTATAGATAGTGATCTCATCATCATCAGCCACGACCGTACACAGCTGGACATAGGTCCCCTGCATACCAGCATGGAGGGCTTAATAACATAATCTCTACGCTTGGCAGGCGGGTTAGAAATCGCAATATGTTCCCACGTTTTAAGGGACGCTGCTGCCCGTCCTCTGGTCGCAGTCAGACAATACCCTGGTTCGTAGTTACCTCATATGAATGGAATATGCTGGCGAATTTAGATTCTATTGTTAGATCCATTCATCCAAAGTTTCTGTCGATCTGTCGGTCTACCAGAGTGAGCAATTGTTTTCAGAGATTATTGTTTTGAGTGAAAGTCAGAAATTCTCCTACCGAGCACTGAGCGGTCGCTGGATTGTATCCATAATGTCTGGGACAGAGGGCAACCCGGTGGTCTGCCGGTCTTCCACTAGGACTGTCTTCTGGAGGCGAGCAGATGTGGAACTTCCTGCAGTCATGGGCGTCGGGAAACATTCCTATCTGTAAAAATAAGTGGAGGTTTCTTTAATAAACTGCTCATATATTAATTGAATCTCATGGAGAAATTGTACTATTACAATTAGTATTCAAATTGCGATAAAAATAATGACATCAAAGGTAGTTTAAGGCTACTTTTATCAAGGATATAATGAACCCAAGATTAGAAACACTACATTTCGTCGACCGGTCTGGCCTAGTGGGTAGTGACCCTGCCTATGAAGCTGATGGTCCTGGGTTCGATTCCCAGTCAGGGCATTTATTTGTGTGATGAGCACAGATGAGTTCCAGAGTCATGGGTGTTTTCTATGTATTTAAGTATTTATATGTATCTATCTATTATATATATCGTCGTCTAGAACCTGCAACACAAGCCTTACTGAGCTTACCGTAGGACTAGGTCGATTTGTGTAAGATTGTCCCGAAATATTTGTTTATTATTTATTTATTTTATTTATTTTCCTATACCTGTTCACAAGTGTGTTGGTATTCATTGGTGGCAGCATCGCATTCAGGAACATGTTGCTTGGAGCATCCTCCGAGATGAGCGTTGCAAGTCATACCTTCTCCGCAAGATTCCAAAGGGACCTGTATAACAACAATGATCAGAGTATGTAGATTTTAAGTCTCTCAATAGTATACCTACATATTTTTCTAACATGTAGTACTATTTTTTCTAAAATGATTGAAACGCTGAATCCTCTTTTAACTGTTACTCGTACGGATTTATGGAATTTACACTCACAAAACATACATTGGTAGTAGTACCATGACTAGACTATGATGAGATATATATATTTATGTACATGCAGCAGGTATCAGGATTAGGCTTATAGAACAAAATAACAACAAGAAGTAGTAGCACACGAAGCATTATTGCTCATTATTCTCACTCGAAGCTAAAGGTCAGCTGAAACTCACTTCCGACTTAGCTAGAAAACGTAATAGGTCTAGCCTGAACTATATCTTTGGATCAGTAAGCTATTAATGTGGACAGTTCTAATCAAACTCCGAAAAAACATACCTTCAGCCATCCTATTGGCAGTATCACACACTTGATAGACAACGAGCAGTTCTGGCAAGCCACACCCTGCTGCGAGCAGATGCCTTCGACATCTACTTCACCCTCACTCAACGACACGCCCAAAGGAACTCCTCCCAACCGGTTACCGGAAAGCACACCTCCTACATCCTGGGAAGTGCAAGCCTGGAAGAGCAGTTTACGGATGTTGTTATTTCCCAATCTATTATCCTAGAGTTATTTAATATCCCGGAAGTCAGGTCAAATATGAGGTCAGTGATTTATCAAAAACACTTTGCTGGAATAAATACGGTTAGGGTCAAGGGTGGGACCCATAATATACGCAGTAGGTCTATCTTTATGGTCTAAGTCCAAGGACGCCTTTTCTCAATGTAAATATCATGACTCCTTTGTTACAAAAATCGTGTACCTATTGATAATTATCAATTATTATTGATATACTTAGGTAAAAAATTGTTTACAAGTATTAATATTTGCCTTCCTAATAATAATATATAGATTACTCGAAATGTAATCCGACTTGGCGTACAACAAGGCGAATCGATGTGCACCAAAATTCTCCTAAGTAGGTACTTAGAAAATAATGATGTTTTAGTAATACTGATGGTATACATGTCGCTGCAATTATGTAAATTAGCCTCATGAACTTATGATAATAATACCCATAGTATGTATGTATGTGTGTAGCTGTAGGTACTTACCGAAACGCAAAAAACAAGCAACACAAATTTTATCCACATTTTCATAAATTGGCAAAGACTAACCAACTTCACCGTTGTTTGTGAACTGACGATTTGGGGGCCCACTGCTCTTTGACCCAATTATCTGTCTTATTATGTCTGATAAAAGAATTATATTCTTTTACTGTCCTCAAATGATATCAGAGTACATAGGAATCTAAATGCCACGGTCTGGACATTGTACTCAAATGTGAGGTAAAAGAGAGAGATTTACAGGAAACCTACTTCCATGTCAACTTATTCAAAAGATAAAATTAATGAGAACTATTTTGCATTTCTATCCCTGTTAAAATATTAGAGCGAAAGAACGATACTGCAATGTATGAAACTTTGTTCGAATTGAGTAAGTGCCTTCACTTGGTTTGCTGGTGCTTATATTTAAGGTCTGTGATCTTTATCATGCCATAATGCAATGGAGTCTGTATCCTTAACTCGACAACTTAATCCCATGGTATGTTTTTAAATAAAACCACTGTCAGCAGACCCACATTATAGAGTTAATAAATGTAGATCTACGATAAAGAGTAGAGAACGAGAGTTCGCGTCGTGTGTCTATATGTATAAATCTAAACGGTTGAGCACAATACTCACGCCTACCCTTTGGCTTTATCGGGATTCGATGCAGTTTTGCTCTTGAATCCCGAATCAAAAAACAACTTATAAATATTAAATAAGACAAAAAAAAACTGTTTAATATAGTCATTTATTAATATTAGCACATACCTACATTATGTTTCAAACACCCCAAACTGTGGAGCAGTTTTTTGGCGTCGCGTTCAGATATTACAGTTTTTGTGCGGAGTATTGCTTACTAACTAACTAAATAAGTATATTATATTATGTAGATATATATATATACACAACGAGAACGATAAAGGCACGCGTCTTAACTTCTCCCAAAGGTGACAATAGTAATTAAGATAATACTTATATTTATTTAAATAGTATAGAAGTTTCAAGAATGTATCCGAACTCGCGACGAATTTATTCGAAATCCTCAAGTACCACTAAGCTAACACTAGATGGCTGCGCTAACTGTGTCTAACAGTTACGTTATGAATTCTGTACTTGTGTTTATAATAAAATTTTAAAAAGATGCCTCTGAACAACATATATTTAACACTTATTCCAGCAAATATTATAAATGTGAAAGATTGTGTGATTGATTAACAAACGTCCAAATACCTTTACAACGCATTTATATGAAACTGCTTACAGATAGGCAAATATCTGACTTGAACATAGGATAAGTAGAACTCAGTTGCAACGGATGTACTCACGTGTAGTTGTCCGGTAGGAATTGATGGAAAAGTATTCATGGAGGATTTTGCGGTAGGCGATATTTTGTACAGTCAGCAGCAAAAGTCGCTAAGCGTTTGAAGTGTTCAAAATGACCTACACGCACTCTTATTCTCTTGACAATAGAGATGTGTTGACCTCATTTTGAACACCTCAAACGCTTAGTCACTTCTGATGCTGACTGTACATTTATTTCAAGATACATTTTAACGTCTAAAGTTTGCGTCTTTTGTTTCACTTGTTTATCTTAAAAGCTAGCGCCTTGACATATGTCATAGCAAATGCTGACCGGAATCCATTTAAAGGTACTTGTGCATTTGACTTGTAGGTACAGACACGTACAGGGATTTTTGAGCCACTTGCATTGTTTATAACATAGCCTATAATGCAAATGGTGTTTTAGAAAGGTATTTAAGAACCGTTTATGCCGCAAACTTCGATACCAGAAAGGGAATCAAGGGTATTTTCTGTGAAGTCAGAAACTTGATGTTTCGTACGAATTCTGCCAGTTTCTTAAAGCACTGATAAAAGAAAAATTGCGAAAAGCCAGCATATGTACATTTTTATCTTTTACTTACAACTTGCTGCATCTATATACCTAGTAGTGTTGCAAGTAATATTTAATCCCCTCATTACATCCATTAATCGGATTGTTAATCGTCTGTAAAAATGTATGATACCTACTGTGATAACATTATGACATATGACCTGAATTTGATTAAAAATTGAACTCCATTCAAGAGCAATGCAAATGGATCGAATTGTATAAAAGTTTCTATAGAAAATGATTTGTTTATACTTGTATTTGGTGTAGGTGACCTAGGTATCTATTCGCTAACTTACAGTCTTATGTTATTATTTAACTATAGGTGGTTATATGGAATGACGACGAATGACGAGATGGACAGATTTCAGATGGGCCATAGCAAAACATATAAATAAATAAATAAATATTTCGGGACATTCTTACACAAATCGACCTAGTCCTAAGGTAAGCTCAGTAAGGCTTGTGTTGTAGGTACTAGACGACGATATATATAATAAATAGATACATATAAATACTTAAATACATAGAAAACACCCATGACTCAGGAACAAATATCTGTGCTCATCACACAAATAAATGCCCTGACTGGGAATCGAACCCAGGACCATCGGCTTCATAGGCAGGGTCACTACCCACTAGGCCAGACCGTCAAAACATAAATATAAAAATAAAATATTTTTCGGGACAATCTTACACAAATCGACCTAGTCCTACGGTAAGCTCAGTAAAGCTTGTGTTGTAGGTACTAGACGACGATATATATAATAGATAGATACATATAAATACTGAAATACATAGAAAACACCCATGACTCAGGAACAAATATCTGTGCTCATCACACAAATAAATGCCCTGACTGGGAATCGAACCCAGGACCTTCGGTCCATAGGCAGGGTCACTACCCACTAGGCCAGACCGGTCGTCATAGACATATGATACACATAAGGGCCTGCGACGTCTTAGTGTACACGTTCAATCGCGCGAAGTGTAGGAAAAATACTACAGTATAGTAGAGCCACAATCAGATGGGAATAATAATGCTAAGAAGAGAGACAGGGTAATTTTTTTTTTATGACATAAGGTGGCAAACGAGCAGACGGATCGCCTGATGGTAAGCAATTACCGTCGCCGATGGGCACCCGTAACACCAGGGGAGTCACAAGCGCGTTGCCGACCTTTAAGGGGGGTTGGAGCTCTGGGAACCTTACTCACCATCAGGAACACAAGTGCTATTATGGCTGTGGTCTTCTGTAAGGAGGAGGTACTTCCCCAGTTGGGCTTCTCCAGACTGGAGCGTGATGGTACTTCGCTGTGCCCTACCTCTCATTGTCGGACGTAGTTTAAGGACATACCCGGTTCCATAAATATCATTTCTAGACCTATAAAGCGAAAGTATGTTTGCATTATCCCTTGACACCTAAATCGCTAAATGGTTTAGATGGACACAAAGACATCATTTGGCATTTAGGCAGTTTGAGTCCAGGGGAGTAAGTTTGGGGGTACAGCAGCAATTGAGTAAAGTTTCTGTTGAAAGGTAGACTTAGACTCTTTATTTAAATCGTATTAGAGATGGCGGCTTTCTCGCACAACATCTCAGCATTGCGATACAACGAGGAAATGCCGCTAGCATCCTTGGTACAATTCTCAAGGGTATTTTTTAGATTTAATGGAATAACTAGTTAAGTACTTGTATTTTAATGTATCACAACACATCTATATTGTCAAGAGAATAAGAGCGCGTGTAGGTCATTTTGAACACTTTACCCGCTCCGCCACTTTTGCTGCTGACTATATGTACCATAATGAAATTATGTTTTAGAAAACAAAACAGATAGCAAATAAAACAATTATTTCCGAGCTAGTGAGGTGAAAATATATTTTTATAATAACTAGCATTTAGTAATTAACGTTTAATACGGTACTACTCACGTTTATTTAGTCACTCGCGCGACATGTTTCGGAGAACATAGGCCATTTCCAAGCACTAAGAGTGCTGAGTGTCCGTTCGGTTCGCCGCTCGCGTCACCGGCCCGTCGCGTACTCTGTGACGCGACCGTATTAATCGTTAATTATTAAATATGTCTCACGTAAGTTTAAATACAAACTAGCATTTAATTTCCTTATTGAGCTTACTGAAGGACTACGACAGGGAACGAGGCTGAATGACTGCATCCGGCGGTCGACAACCCGTCTGTTTCTGGCCGAGCGTCCCTATACTACATCTACATCTTTACTGGTTGTTGCATAATAATTTTTTATTAATTATGTTGTTTACCAGTCTTTGACAGTAAACACACATCCTGCCCACAGAACATGCACAAGTCTGTTCGCATGATTTAGTTTATCTGTCTTATGAATTATGCATCTGTGTCATCAATAACTCAATATACTTGCCAAGTTTTATACGGCTACTGGAAGTAGGCCAATCGACTTGCAAGAGTTTATTACATTATTTACTTATTTTCAACCAGGGATGATAAATAAACGTTTTTTGCAATACATTACCAGTATTACAGTACTCTTTAATAATAAAAACAAAAGAAATGGAGTATAAAAACTGGCCAAAAGCATGTCGGGCCATGCTCAATGTAGTCGTAGTTTTCGATCTCGAGAACGGATCAAACAACCGATGAAGTTCAAAATAATTTTTCATTTAAGTCAACTGTACGGCCAGTTTCGTTTATATTTTTTGACGTGTGGTTAGAAAGTTGAGGGACACACACATTGTTTTACTTCCAGTGTGATAATTTTAGAAGTTCACTTTGTCATAAAATGTTCAAGGAAAACCCTACAGTGGTTGTAGTGTGTCGATATTTAAGGGTAAACCCTCCTCAGTTTACCCTTAAACAGCGACAGACTTTTTTATCGAATTTCATCTGAAAATCAACAATTCGGTTATTTTAATTTGATCGAATATTCATTTCGTCGAATAAATGATATTTTTAAAACACCGATTTTTAATCTGTACAAATATAATTTACCAAATAGTATATGTCACACATCTTAATGTCATATTATATTACAAGTACGCTCCATATTCTAATATTTTGTAATAAATAAAAGTTGGTTCAGCTTAAAGTATTTTTCTATTTTTATTTATTTTGACCACTTTGTTCCCGTGATTGATTCACACATGCATACCAATTAACATCTCTTTTGGCTATCGGCCACTCAGTCGGGGAAAGACAAACAGACATGGCGTATAAAAGGGTTCATATTCCTAGTTGACTACGGAACCCTAAAAATAACGAATTGACGCTCCGCTTCGAGTGTCTAGTCTAATCTAGATAGTGGTATACATACAAAGATCTGTATCCATATATTTGGCTACTTGAAATGCTACTAAATGCTGTCCAATGACTATATAGTAGATTGTTTGACAAGGGGCTAAAGTAGGCCATAGTGCCACGAGATGGTTATTTTCCCGAACGAAGTGAGGGAAAATTGTTCGAGGGGTAATATGGCGTTTAGACCCAAGATATACATACTAGTTTTCACTTCGATTTCGAGAAAATAAAATAAAGTAACATTTTAACAATAAAAAAATACAATTTTATCGCAATGAATTCTGAGTCAAAAATGTTTAATTTGGCAATCTTTGTATTTTTTTTAGTACTTTGATACAGATAGGATATATCTACGCCGTGAATAAATGCCATAGACAATGTATAATTTGGGCTTCAAAGAGTTTGCCAACGATTTAAACTTTTTTTAATGCTTGTGAAGTAGGAACTAAAAAGCACCTAATGCTTTGAGAATTTGATGGCGTTTCCTCATTGGTCGATTTTAATATTGCGGTATATCTGATTGGTTGATACTGTATACAAAGTATTGTTTAATGATTTCACATTTTTAAACAGTATTCGCACCAAAAAAGAATCTAGAGTTGCAATTAACTTCGATATGTGTCGTGATTGGTGGTTAATAAGGTGAAGCGTTCTGGTGGGTCAATTTAAAACGTTTTGTATATCATAAATATGTATACATATTTTCCCAAGAGGCTAAATGTATTACTTTAGTCCGCCTTGGCAAGCATAATTATGACACACTTTTAGAGCATGAGAAGTGAAAAATATATTATATTGCACTGCTCACATTTCTGTGATTCCTTTGTTTTAATCAACATTCCATTCCCACAATCCGCTAGAAATCGCCAATCAATGATGTGGTTATCACCGAAAAGATACCAGAAAGGTTTAATTGAATCCCTTTCTTAATGGCAAATCGAGGTCAGAAAATCTATTACGGGTATCATCCAGGGCATAAATATGTATACAGTTTTCCGCCCTATGCCATTGCTACTGACTACTGTATAAACAATTGAAAAACGGTACAAAATATTTATTCTTCAATATCTATATAAAATATCTTTATAAAATACTTCATACAACTCATTCATCATCATCATATCAAAAAATGAACGTCCGCTCCTGGACCTCTCCTAAAGCGGGTTGATATCGGACTGTCAAGAACACAAAATGACTAGTGTAATATTTTAAACACAAAACTATCGTGAGATTGAAACATATTAATTGTATAAAAGCGGGTAACTCACGTTTTATAAGTCGAATATTGCTCGACATGTTTCACTCCGTAACGAGGAGCATAATCATGAGCCATTCGCGTTGGCTAACCGACGCAGACTGCGGGCCACAGCTCTCCGCGACCGCGCACTCGACGCCGGCAACAGCTGAGGGCGGGGAGGCGAGAAACTACCCTCATTTTCAGCAATATTGTCAATAGTAGGGTTGCACACTACACTTACTACGTCCGTTGGCAAAGGTCCGTCCACACAAAACGCCGACGCACCACACAAAACAGTTCTCCAACTAGGGGGCACAGACCATCCACAGTCACGGTTAAAGTTCGGGTAACGACTAATTTCAATAGCCTCCCGTACTTTGCGCTGAAGTACAAATTTTTCCTTCGAAAGTACGGTTACCTTATCGAAACGTATGTAATGAGTCGAGTCCGAGTCCAATATATGCTCCGTCACTGCAGAACCACGGCTGTCCCTGTTTTTCATGCTGCGTATGTGTTCTGATATCCTGGTGGCAATGTTGCGGCCCGTTTCTCCTATATAGCTCTTCCCACAGGAGCAAGGAATCCTATATACACCTTGACAGTTCAAGGGCTCTTTGTCCTTCGGCGAACGCACCAACTGCCTTAACTGCATATGAGGGCGGAAAATCGTCTTGATGCAATATCTCCGGCGTAACAAGTGTCCGATCTTATCCGTCACGCCCTTAATATATGGCAGGAATAGGGGCAGTCGTTCCACTACAGCCGGCCGGGGACGAGCCGAGGCGTTCGCAACACGACAACACTGCCTCCATCCATAGCCATTGCTCTTCAATACGCGCCTAACGTGTCCTAGTTCACGGTCCAAAAACGGCGGGTCGCAGAGACTTAATGCCCGATTAAACAAAGTTCTGGGTACCGAACATAAGTGAAGCGGATGGTGGTGCGAATCTGCTCTCAGATAACGATCTGTATGCGTTGGTTTACGATATACCGTGGTTTGTAAACGCCCACACGGTTTACGCATGACCAAAACATCCAGAAACGGCAAGTTCCCGTCATTTTCCTCCTCCACCGTGAACTGGACCTTACGATGCATAGAATTGAGATGCTTCGTGAAATCCTGTAGGTCGTTTCTCGAGATAATAGCGAAAATGTCGTCAACATACCGCCACCAATATCTAGGTCGTATAGTCGCACTGTTTAATGCACTTTCTTCAAACCACTCCATAAAGATATTGGCGGTCACAGGAGCTATCGGCGACCCCATAGCCACTCCATCAACCTGCAGATAGTAATCCCCATGCCACATTAGATAACCCGATTTCAAACATAACTCTATCGCTTCCATGTACACGGCAGGCAACGACGTAGGACTAATCAACTCGGAAATTATTTTGATAGTCTCATCTACCGGCACATTAGTGAAAAGAGACGTTACGTCAAAACTCACCATGAGTTCATCCTCTCGTAGTTGGATACCCTGTAGCAGGCTGATGAAATGCCTAGAATCTTTTATATGACTCGCAGACTTGCCCGTTTCCAGTAGCACCGACGACAGGTAACGAGCGAGCTTATAGGTCGGTGAGTCAATCTGGCTTACTATAGGTCTTAATGGCCAATCAGTCTTATGTATTTTGGGCAAGCCATAGATCTTCGGGGCTGTCGGATTCCGTGGGCGCAACTGGTTTGCTAGACTCTTATCCGGTAAATCCCTCAACAACTTATTGATTTTGGTCGTTACTCTAGACGTAGGGTTGTAACTAACCTTTCTATATGTGGTCTCATCACTTAACAAGTGAACCAACTTATCTTCATACGCTAGAGTATCGACAATAACTGTTGCGTTACCTTTGTCCGCTGGCAACACCAATATATTCACGTTGTCCCGTAGCTCACGCAACGCCTTTAACTCCTCCCGTGGCATGTTAGACCTAGGTAGACTGGACCTACGTAACATGGATGCGACGTCTTGCCTCATACAATCAGCGTCAACGGCTGGAATTCTGTTGCGCATGATAGTACCCTCCACACTCGTAACAATCACGTCAGTCGGTATCCGACGAGGGGTGGGGGCAAAGTTCAAACCCCGCGCTAACGCTTTCCTTGCAACTTCGCTCACATTGTGCGTTGACAAGTTAACAACCGTGGCATCCGTATTCCTTGCAACAGTGTTTAGAGTATTAGGTAATTTACTATTTAAAAGCCGCGATAGTTTACCTGTATGAGTCTTCACTGTTTCTTTCCGTATACGGTCTGCCCTACCGTACGTCATGACGTCTAAGCATGTCCACAAATCAACATCCAGGTGGTTACTCAGTTGTAAATGCAACGAAAACAACTCCACACTAACAAAAGCTATTTTACGGCGGTAGTCCGAAATAAGGACAAAGAGCCCTTGAACTGTCCAGGTGTATATAGGATTCCTTGCTCCTGTGGGAAGAGCTATATAGGAGAAACGGGCCGCAACATTGCCACCAGGATATCAGAACACATACGCAGCATGAAAAACAGGGACAGCCGTGGTTCTGCAGTGACGGAGCATATATTGGACTCGGACTCGACTCATTACATACGTTTCGATAAGGTAACCGTACTTTCGAAGGAAAAATTTGTACTTCAGCGCAAAGTACGGGAGGCTATTGAAATTAGTCGTTATCCGAACTTTAACCGTGACTGTGGATGGTCTGTGCCCCCTAGTTGGAGAACTGTTTTGTGTGGTGCGTCGGCGTTTTGTGTGGACGGACCTTTGCCAACGGACGTAGTAAGTGTAGTGTGCAACCCTACTATTGACAATATTGCTGAAAATGAGGGTAGTTTCTCGCCTCCCCGCCCTCAGCTGTTGCCGGCGTCGAGTGCGCGGTCGCGGAGAGCTGTGGCCCGCAGTCTGCGTCGGTTAGCCAACGCGAATGGCTCATGATTATGCTCCTCGTTACGGAGTGAAACATGTCGAGCAATATTCGACTTATAAAACGTGAGTTACCCGCTTTTATACAATTAATATGTTTCAATCTCACGATAGTTTTGTGTTTAAAATTGCTAATCTATACGGGGAGATATGGCAAAATAAAGTTAAGGCGTTTTCGCGGCTGAGAATAAAACGTACCAAACTTGAGTGTGGTTTAAATTATGTGCTGCAGTCGGGACAACGGAGTGATACCGAAGTTTGCGCGCATAAAACCAGTGAAGTGCATTCGAGACTATGAGTCTTTCTTTTGTGTAGCAAACGGAAAGCTACTGGCGAGAATTATTTCGGACTACCGCCGTAAAATAGCTTTTGTTAGTGTGGAGTTGTTTTCGTTGCATTTACAACTGAGTAACCACCTGGATGTTGATTTGTGGACATGCTTAGACGTCATGACGTACGGTAGGGCAGACCGTATACGGAAAGAAACAGTGAAGACTCATACAGGTAAACTATCGCGGCTTTTAAATAGTAAATTACCTAATACTCTAGACACTGTTGCAAGGAATACGGATGCCACTGTTGTTAACTTGTCAACGCACAATGTGAGCGAAGTTGCAAGGAAAGCGTTAGCGCGGGGTTTGAACTTTGCCCCCACCCCTCGTCGGATACCGACTGACGTGATTGTTACGAGTGTGGAGGGTACTATCATGCGCAACAGAATTCCAGCCGTTGACGCTGATTGTATGAGGCAAGACGTCGCATCCATGTTACGTAGGTCCAGTCTACCTAGGTCTAACATGCCACGGGAGGAGTTAAAGGCGTTGCGTGAGCTACGGGACAACGTGAATATATTGGTGTTGCCAGCGGACAAAGGTAACGCAACAGTTATTGTCGATACTCTAGCGTATGAAGATAAGTTGGTTCACTTGTTAAGTGATGAGACCACATATAGAAAGGTTAGTTACAACCCTACGTCTAGAGTAACGACCAAAATCAATAAGTTGTTGAGGGATTTACCGGATAAGAGTCTAGCAAACCAGTTGCGCCCACGGAATCCGACAGCCCCGAAGATCTATGGCTTGCCCAAAATACATAAGACTGATTGGCCATTAAGACCTATAGTAAGCCAGATTGACTCACCGACCTATAAGCTCGCTCGTTACCTGTCGTCGGTGCTACTGGATTTTACGGGCAAGTCTGCGAGTCATATAAAAGATTCTAGGCATTTCATCAGCCTGCTACAGGGTATCCAACTACGAGAGGATGAACTCATGGTGAGTTTTGACGTAACGTCTCTTTTCACTAATGTGCCGGTAGATGAGACTATCAAAATAATTTCCGAGTTGATTAGTCCTACGTCGTTGCCTGCCGTGTACATGGAAGCGATAGAGTTATGTTTGAAATCGGGTTATCTAATGTGGCATGGGGATTACTATCTGCAGGTTGATGGAGTGGCTATGGGGTCGCCGATAGCTCCTGTGACCGCCAATATCTTTATGGAGTGGTTTGAAGAAAGTGCATTAAACAGTGCGACTATACGACCTAGATATTGGTGGCGGTATGTTGACGACATTTTCGCTATTATCTCGAGAAACGACCTACAGGATTTCACGAAGCATCTCAATTCTATGCATCGTAAGGTCCAGTTCACGGTGGAGGAGGAAAATGACGGGAACTTGCCGTTTCTGGATGTTTTGGTCATGCGTAAACCGTGTGGGCGTTTATAAACCACGGTATATCGTAAACCAACGCATACAGATCGTTATCTGAGAGCAGATTCGCACCACCATCCGCTTCACTTATGTTCGGTACCCAGAACTTTGTTTAATCGGGCATTAAGTCTCTGCGACCCGCCGTTTTTGGACCGTGAACTAGGACACGTTAGGCGCGTATTGGAGAGCAATGGCTGTGGATGGAGGCAGTGTTGTCGTGTTGCGAACGCCTCGGCTCGTCCCCGGCCGGCTGTAGTGGAACGACTGCCCCTATTCCTGCCATATATTAAGGGCGTGACGGATAAGATCGGACACTTGTTACGCCGGAGATATTGCATCAAGACGATTTTCCGCCCTCATATGCAGTTAAGGCAGTTGGTGCGTTTGCCGAAGGACAAAGAGCCCTTGAACTGTCCAGGTGTATATAGGATTCCTTGCTCCTGTGGGAAGAGCTATATAGGAGAAACGGGCCGCAACATTGCCACCAGGATATCAGAACACATACGCAGCATGAAAAACAGGGACAGCCGTGGTTCTGCAGTGACGGAGCATATATTGGACTCGGACTCGACTCATTATATACGTTTCGATAAGGTAACCGTACTTTCGAAGGAAAAATTTGTACTTCAGCGCAAAGTACGGGAGGCTATTGAAATTAGTCGTTATCCGAACTTTAACCGTGACTGTGGATGGTCTGTGCCCCCTAGTTGGAGAACTGTTTTGTGTGGTGCGTCGGCGTTTTGTGTGGACGGACCTTTGCCAACGGACGTAGTAAGTGTAGTGTGCAACCCTACTATTGACAATATTGCTGAAAATGAGGGTAGTTTCTCGCCTCCCCGCCCTCAGCTGTTGCCGGCGTCGAGTGCGCGGTCGCGGAGAGCTGTGGCCCGCAGTCTGCTTCAGTTAGCCAACGCGAATGGCTCATGATTATGCTCCTCGTTACGGAGTGAAACATGTCGAGCAATATTCGACTTATAAAACGTGAGTTACCCGCTTTTATACAATTAATAGTGTAATATTTACCTATATCGCTTTTAGTCTACATCGCAAACGGTCTAGAATACAAAATGTCTTCAATTATGTAGACCTTTATTTATATACATTAATTTCGTCGTTTTATCTTTACGTTAGCGATGTCGTGAGAGCCCCGCGGGGCTCCTATTTTTGTGTAATTTGGCCTTCGGCCATTAAAAGATAACTCACGAACCTAACCTACCTAAGAGTGGTCATTTTGTGTTCTAGACAGTTTCCGATGTAGACTAAAAGGGATATAGGCAAAATATCACACTAGTCATTTTGTGTTCTAGACAGTCCGAGACCAAAGCCCTGAAGCGACCCACAATCACACAACGACATTAATCCAGTGTTAACGCGCGATCTTTACCAGGCATAGACAGACAGTCTCCTCACACCTTAGAGTTGAACCGTACAAAAATACCATCCTCCCTTTATAAAAAGCTAGTCAACATATATTCTCACATTCTTACTTTATTGTAGGCTACATTCGCTAATAGTTTACCGCCGTATCCGTACGGGGAAGTGACGGTATCTCTAATAGAATCAGGGCTGGTTCGTTAACTCCGGCGAAAGGGCGAATATATACGCCCCAATCTACAATCAAGAATAAGTAAACACTTTTTCACTCCATGCCATTGCTAAAGGCAATATAAAATTCGTTTACAGTGCAAAATGGCTCCCAAAAATGACTCCAATAGTCTACTGACAGTTATTTTCTCACCCCCTTTCTTGGTTTTACATATTATCCAATAAGGAAATTCCCGCTATTAAAACATAGTTGTCATTGCTTCAGTTTTGATTGGCATAAAATAATGTCATATGTCAAACCTTATGCGCAGTTCTGCGACTATATTTTAGACTCCGCCAGGACTAGATTTTGTGAGCTCATTATCCAGACATCATTATTGATAATATATACTCATTTTGATGCCCTTGACTGTACATTTGTGAGTTTATGTGCATGACTTGGTAAATTTGATGAAAAGAAATGAGCTCTGTAAAAGGTAAAATCCTTGCGGACGCTACAGGGGTCCAGTTTAGCGCCTTTAGTTTTGAATTTGGATGTTTAAGAAATCTAACTTGTAGATATGTTGTCGTGTACGATAGTTTTAGTTTCGGCTAATACCGGTATTAGTCACAGGAGAGCGCACGAAGGAGTTGACATGCTTACAAACTTAGATAAAAAACTCATTTAAATGACACATACACATGATCAATTAGCCATTTTTGACTGATGTTTCATTCAGTTAACATTTGTATATCTGTGGGAAGAAGGTTAAACACTGTAATGGGCATGGCAATACTGAAAGTACTTTATGAAAAAAAAAACACAAAGATGGCTGGATATAGACTGATTTATTAATCTTCTTACTGGTTTAAGGCACCATTCGGAAAGGGCGTGGGTTCGAATCCCACCGCAGTCAGCATGAAGCACACCCAAAGATGGCAGGATATAGACCGATTTATTCATCTTCTTGATCTACCTACACCATATTTATGCATACACTACACTTCTGCAATATGTTGAATAGTCGCCCTTCATTAGTAGTAGTAATAGTACCTACATATGGCGCAATTGCTTTTGATCAGATTATTGAGCTGTACTAACTAGAAGTGGAAAGCATTTTGATTTGAGCTCAAGAAGGTTTGTTTTGTGGGCACTCAGCCAATGATATAATGTAACATACAATTACTTAAATTACTTAAATACATAGGAAACAGCCATGACCCACCTGTGCTCACCACACAAATAACTGCTCTCACTGGTTTTAGAGCCCAGGACCATCAGCTTCATAGGCAGGGTCACTAACCACTAGGCCAGACCTGTCGTAAAATATATCTAATATTACAGATTTTATTTATCATCTAGATAATATAAAGCAAGAACAAATAGGTATTTAAGTAATAATCAGATATCATTACGAGTATCGCAGCTGCCAAAACGATTTGACAATCCAACGATTATATAATTTGATAACACACATCATCGACTATCATGTTATCAAAGTTATTTCGGTTTCCTCCGTTTTCGTTGTAGTAACGTTGTTTTGGAGTTTTGAGATAATACACATTTAGTATTTGTTATACCGTCATCGCTGAAGCACGCTGGCTCTCTTAAAATGCCTGAAAAATTGTGGATTAGGTTCGAGAAAAAAACGAAAGATGGTAATGTAGTGAAGCTTAGAATACAAGATTTGCCGCCGGAGCGAATTGAGGAAGCTGTGGAGTTGAGGGTGAAACACTTTGCGAGGGACGAAATCGTACATAAGGCGATAGGTACGATTTGATATTAAAGCATGTTCAATTAAGAGATGCCGTGATTGCCGTGTGATGCCGGCTGACTAGAATAGCACCATCCCATCTCCTCCGCAGTTGTCGTAAGAAGCGACTAAGGGAAAAATCCTACGGACGGGCAGCATCAGCAGCGTCCGTCGAAACACAATCTACAACTACTGCGGTCGCCAACCCGCCTGCATAGCGTGGCGACTATGGCAACTGCCTCCAAGATGATACAAGTCATATTTGTGGGAGGCCTATGTCCGCCCTGCATTAGTAGTAGTAATAGTACCTACATATGGCGCAATTGATTTGATCAGATAATTGAACTGTACTAACTAGAAGTGGAAGGCATTTTGATTTGAGCTCAAGAAGGTTCGTTTTTTGGGCACTCAGCCAATGATAGGTATATGTAATATACAATTACTTAAATACATAAGAAACAGCCGTGACCTACCTGTGCTCACCACACAAATAAATGCTCTCACTGGTTTTAGAACCCAGGACCATCAGCTTCTTAGGCAGGGTCACTAACCAGACCTGTTGTCAAATATATCTAATATTCAGTGATCGGCACTATGGGTGCAAAACTTTAACAAAACTCGTTAAGCGGACATAAAAGAGTGTATAGAGCCATAAAACAATTATATTCTTAAACTCAAATATTGGCATATCGAGATTCCGTTATACAATTAAATTGGACACTAATTTGCCAATGTTATCGTATTTTTGTTGATGGTAAATATTACTTTACCTCAGTTCAACAAGTTTTGTTAAAGTTTTGCACCGTTAATGCCGATCACTGCTAATATTACAGACTTTGTTTATCATCTAGATAATATAAAGCAAGAACAAATAGGTATTTAAGTAATAATCAGATTATCATTACGAGTATCGCAGCTGCCAAAACGATTTGACAATCCAACGATTATATAATTTGATAACACGCATCATCGACTATCATGTTATCAAAATTATTTCGGGTTCCTCCTTTCTTGTTGTAGTAACGTTGTTTTGGAGTTTTATGAGATAAGACACATTTAGTATTTGTTATACCGTCATCGCCGAAGCACGCTGGCTCTCTTAAAATGCCTGAAAAAGTGTGGATTAGGTTCGAGAAAAAAACGAAAGGTGGTAACGTAGTGAAGCTTAGAATACAAGATTTGCCGCCGGAGCGAATTGAGGAAGCTGTGGAGTTGAGGGTGAAACACTTTGCGAGGGACGAAATCGTACATAAGGCGATAGGTACGATTTGATATTTAAGCATGTTCAATAAGAGATGCCGAGATTGCCGTGTGATGCCGGCTGACTAGAATAGCACCACCCCATCTCCACGCGTTGTCGTAAGAAGCGACTAAGGGAAAAATCCTACGGACGGGCAGTAGCGTCCGTCGAAACCCAATCTACAACTACTGCGGTCACCAACCCGCCTGCCAAGCGTGGCGACTATGGCAACTACCCCCAAGATGATACAAGTCATATATGTGGGAGGCCTATGTCCAGCAGTGGACTGTATACGGCTGAAATGTATGTATGTAATTAGGACACTCGAAGTCAAGTCAGAGCGTGGGATTAATCTTGTATTAAGCAGAGATGTCGGTAGCTCAGTGGGCAGGGCGGCGGTCATGTATTCCGGAGTCACAAGTTTGAGTATCGCGTGAGACAGAGGATTTGGAATTTTCGGAATAACTGCGAGCATGGGATGCCAGAACTTTAGTTTTGAGTTAAATATAATTTTTGTCATGTTCAATTATTGGATGATGGTAGAAAAAAATACTCTCCCTCACCCCGTGTATGAACTTAGCTTAACTATCCTACTCGTACAATTCCAGGTATTACGAAGAATCCGGTGACAATCGAACATTACAAAGAATATTTGACCATGGTCATGAACAGTCCAGAAAATAGGACCGTCATCTGCTGTGAAGACAACGGCGAGGAGGTGGGAGACATAATGGGGGTCTCTGGTGTCACAATCTCTGATAAAGATTACGATTGGGAGGAGTTATTAGAAACGTATAAGCAGGTAAGAGGTTTGATCATATTTTACTCCTCGTCCCTCGGTCAACAAGGATCGCCATGTCTGTCCCCGGCTTACTATGTCCTGTTATATTTATCTTATTTCATGATTTTACTGTAGTCGTACCTGTAGCGAGACAGTGATTTTACTGTAGTCTTACAAGAGCTTAACTAGCTAACTCTTTGAACGCCAAGAACCACATCGTTAGTGTTAGAAAGCTGAGTAATTGAAACACTTTGTCACCTTTCAATGGATGTCTAAAGAGTCTTGATCCGATTTCAACAATAAGAGTCATAAAAAAAACAAATGAATAATTTTACTGTAAGGCATGAATTGAAGGCCTCAATTTTTCATTGAGAATCACGCGCTTGTGACTCCCCTGGTGTTGCGGGTGCCCATGGGCGACGGTAATTGCTTACCATCAAGCAATCCGTCTGCTCGTTTGCCACCTTATAACATAAAAAAAAACCACTTTCATAACGAAGACAAAGAAATTGTTTGAAAAACGTTCTTAGAAGTAAATTAACGTCTCATTTTAATCTTGTTAAATTTTTTTCAGCAAAATAGTACCCAGGAAATGATAAAGTTAACAGAACTTTCTAAGGCAGTTACGGATTTGTACCCACCCATGAAAACGTTAAATCTGAAAAAAATCTTAGACGACGACTCTTTACTAGTATTACCGGACTACCGGGGATGGGGAATAGGATATCAGTTTTTAAAACAGAGGCAAGTATTTAATTGATTGCAACCTACGCCCTAGAGAAAGGTTGGCTAGGGTTGACAACAACATTTGCTACCCGCACTTGGACTTGTTTACTAATTTTGAAGAACCGTATAAAAACCATGATTAATTAAATGAGGGGCGTTGGTGATAAAGACACCTACTGACACGTTCGTCTAATTAAAAAAAAATCGTCTAAATAAACGACCGGTTGAAGGATCAATTAGAGAAAGCATGTACTAACATATCCTGATGCATATCCTGATGTTTTAAAAAACGCCAGAGTGTGTCCAGTTTACAAAGGGAAGGGTGACAGGTCCGACGTCAACAACTACAGACCGATTACAATAGTTCCAACCATATCAAAAATAGTCGAATCGATTTTGTCATCACATCTAATGAGTCACCTGGAGTCTAACAACTTGCTTACGGACAAACAGTTTGCTTACAGGCGGCAAATGTCGACTACTACTGCGGCGTACAAGATGTTCGACTCCATAGTGTCTGGTTTGGATGACAAAAATAAGGTGGCTGGAGTATTGTGTGACCTGTCGAAGGCATTTGACGTGATAAGTCACACTCTACTCCTTAACAAACTAACACATTACGGCGTCCACGACAAAGCTCACCTACTGTTTCGGTCCTTTTTATCAGGCCGCAAACAAGTAGTGAAACTTCTTGCTGACGGCAAACAGCTGCAATCAGATGTAGGTTGTGTAAATATTGGTATTCCCCAGGGCTCTGCACTCGGAAATACCCTATTTTTATTATTTATAAATGACCTGCCATCAAATGTCGTAGCTGGTTTGTCCGTGTTGTTTGCGGACGACACAACTGTGTTGGTAACTGCGGAATCTTACGACCAGCTGAGCATAAACATCAATGATGCCTGTAACCAGCTGCAGTCCTGGTTTTCGGCCAATGGACTTTTACTAAACTGCACAAAATCAAATGTTATATTGTTCTCTCGTCGCAGGTGTACGTGTGTACCACCGTGTATGGCCAACCGTCCGATGCCATTATGTGAAGAGAGTAAGTTCCTCGGATTTACGATCGATTCTAATCTGAATTGGAAGAGCCATGTCGACAGTGTTTGTAGTAGATTGGGAAGTGCAGTGTTTGCGTTGCGAAAACTAAAACCCCTTATATCAAAGGAAGCTCTTAAGCAGGTGTATTATGCTCATTTCCACTCAATAATGTCATACGGCACGCTGATCTGGGGCTCTTCTACAGATGCAAAAAGGGTCCTGATTGTACAAAAACGAGCCATCCGTGCACTTGTAGGAGTTAAATACCGTCACCCCTGTAGGGAGCTTTTATTTCGCAGCGCATAATGACTCACTACTCACAGCATCTCTTCGACCTGCTTATGTTTGTGCGTAAAAATTTCTCCAATTTCTCAAAAGTAGATTGTCCGGGTAAGTTACTTCGCTCAACAGGACGCCTGAGGTCAGTACCTCGACGCATGGCCCTTTCAAGAAGGAATCCACGTGTGATCGGACCCACTTATTTCGAGCACTTGCCTGCCGAACTAAGAAATGAGCCATGTGACGAAACATTCAGGCGCCGTTTGAGAAACCTTTTGTTGGAAAACCCCCTGTACTCAATTAATGAGTACATTAAACTGAAATTTTGAATGTGGATCATTTTATTCAATGTATTGTTAAGTTGACATACAGACATATTATAAATTGTATATCATGGACTTTTTAACTAATTGATTATTATTATAATATATATATTTTGTTGTTAAGTATTGACGATTCTTATTGGGAGATATAATTTATTTAAGAAATATGTTTTATTAAAAATATTGGATTGTACACAATCCTGAACTTCCACATATTGTTTTTTAAGTATGTACATACACGCTTTATCCTGTATTTAAATTTTGTTTGACGATCCTTATTGGGAGACACGTATTTATTATTGTACAATATTATAACTGTTATTTCCATTGTGAATATGAAATTTTGACGATCATGATTGAAATTATTATAACTTTGCAAATAAGTCAAACTTATAATCTTTCCTGAAATAAAATAAACTAAACTAACTAAACTAAACATACATATTTTATCTTGTATTTAAATTTTGTATGACGATCCTTATTGGGTGGTACATATTTATTATTGTACAATACTATCGCTATTATTTCCATTGTGAATGTGACGATCATGATTGAAATTCTTATAATAAGTCAAATTTATAATGTAGTTATCTTTCGTGAAATAAAATAAACTAAACTAAACTAAACTAACAGCAACACTCTTTGATGTACTTGTACATTGGTGGACCTTATTATATAAGACATAAGGTCCACAGATGTACAGCTAAGAGTGTTGCTGTGTGTACACAAGGCGACATTACAGTTCGGCAGTTTAAAAAAAAATCCTACTTTGAAAAATATCGGTACACTGCTCCTCAAAGTCAAGGAAGTAACTTTGTATGCATTCCGCAAATAGGTACATGGAATACCATAAATAATAATTGTGAACTTTTTCGCCCTATGCCATTTCTATAAGGTGAGGAAATGTACACATTAACTTAGGTATGCCCTTGGCTGTACATAGTAACAACATTTTCTTTGCAATAATAAATAAAGTAAGATAAGATCATTTAAAGAATTGATGATACTGATAATATTTCATTAATTTCATTGATTGATATGCGATTTAAGCCGCTTTATCCAATAAGTATAAAAAGACGTACATTACATCATACATTTCAGCCGTAAACAGTCCACTGTTAGACCTAGGCCTCCTAC
Organism: Grapholita molesta; assembly: GCA_022674325.2. Classification (NCBI taxonomy): domain Eukaryota; kingdom Metazoa; phylum Arthropoda; class Insecta; order Lepidoptera; family Tortricidae; genus Grapholita; species Grapholita molesta. The sequence continues at coordinate 5,149,474 of CP053127.2, forward strand.
AAATATGACTTGTCTCATCTTGGGGGTAGTTGCCATAGTCGTCTCGCTTGGCAGGCGGGTTAGTGACCGCAGTAGCTGTAGATTGGGTTTCGACGGACGCTGCTCGCCGTCCGTAGGATTTATCCCTTTGTCGCTTCTTACGACACCCGCGGGAGGAGATGGGGTGGTGCTATTCAAGTCAGCCGGCATCACACGGCATAAGAACGATTACAGGTTAAAATACGTGATTGATATCTTCTATTTATTTTATAGACGATTGTTGTGTGCTGAACTCAATGTGCCTAAGACGGGAGCTTGGATGACGGGGTATGGGACGCAAAAGGCGGCTGAAAGAGGTGGTTGGGAGACCGTTCTAGAAGTCAAGTATGAAGACTTGGCGCGCGACCATGAGCTGGTTTTCGAAGATACGCCTCCGACCATGAAGTACATGCTAGCTGGGCCACTAACGAGTACCACAATTGACGACCAATTAAATAATTAAACATGTTCATTTGTCGCAATATTGGAACAAATATCAGGGCTCATGTACAAATATTGGAACAAATATCTGGGCTCATGTACAAATATCTGGGCTCAAATAAATGCCCTTACAGAGATTTGCAGGGCCACTACCCACAAGGCCAGATCTGTCGTCAATGCATAAACTTGCGCAAGATTGGCCCATAAGTATTATGAATATAACAACAAATTTTGTAATTTACGCACAACTTGTATTTTTATTTAATACTAAACTTGGGGGTTGATATGATGAAGATGATTACAAGTAATAGTATATTACGTACCCAGGGCGGTAAAACAAAGAATCGCGGGTATTTAAATAAACATAAACAAGCGATCTGAGGCCTTTTTTATTACCGCCCGTGGTACGTACATAATTTTAAATCTTCATCTGGGTGTAAAGTGAGATTTTCCGTCGCGCCCTAGGTCGGTTAGTCTCTCTAACCGCCCAGAGTGACGTAAAAAATAGTACAGGACATTCTTACACAAATTGACTGAGCCCCACGGTAAGCACAAGAAAGTTTGTGTTGTGAGTAATCAGCCAATGATATATATAATAAACAAATACTTAAATACGTATATGTGACATTAACTATGATAAGGGACCTTAATTGTCGATGGCGCTTATGTCGTTGTTCAAGATGTTACAATACAAACGCAACGTGATTCGACGTAAGTGCCATCGACAATAAGGTCCCTTTTCCTAGATAATAACACATATAGACACCCATGACTCAGGAACAAATATCTGTACTCATCACACAAATAAATGCCCTTACTGGGATTTGAACCCAGGACCATAGCCTTCATAGGCAGGCTCACGATCTACTAGGCCAAACCTGTCGTCAAATTATGAATTGTCAATATTGATTAAACCATATTAACTATATAGATAATAAAGATGTGTAACTAATCTTTACGGTGAATTCTTGTGTCAAATGTCACTGTTTTATCGCACTGACGTATCCACGCGGGTTTTACCTTTTAGTCTCTTTTATAATACCTATAGTACCCTTTCTTTACATTCAAAATAATAATTTTTATTGGCACTAAGCAATATAACTGTATATGTGTGTTAAGGGCAATTTGTTGCCCTATCCTGCCAACCCCAAATATAATGCTTCATAACGGTGGTAGAAAATGGTCTGATTGGCTCAGTGAAAACAATTTTAGTACAGATGTGCTTATTTGTTTTTGATCCACTTTGCATGGGACACTACTGTACTCCCTGACAACTAGCTTAAATTAGAGAAAGTGATTCCTTAGAGTTTGTGTCACAAACATATTGAATAACAGATCCTTTCGCATTTCAAAAACGTGATATATCAATTATTGGACCAAATAATATATATAAGATTAAGCATTAGAATTCCTATTGTAATCTAGTTGCTAAGGGTCCGGTAAAGGCAAAATTAATTATCACAACAACTTCAAAGACAGTGAGATAATAAAAACATACGAAGCTGGACGTCCAAAATTCGAATCCTTGCTAAAGCATTTATTAATTTAAACTTTTTATTTTATTTCATTTTGTCCCACTGCTGGGCAAAGGCCTCTCCCGTTGACCCCCACAATTCCCGTTCTTGTGCTGTTTCCGGCCGAGTGTGGAGGAAAGCATCCGTTAAACATTATTTTACAAAACAAATAAAAATGTACAAATGGCGGACTTTATGCCAAATGGCATTCCCTACCAGTCAACTATTGGGCCAAACAGAGACATAAAAGTTGGTCCAGGAGGAGAATTTAATGAAGAAAAAATAGTAAGTTAATCTATTTACGCATATCTAAGGAACGTACCTATTTATATGTACAATTTATTATATGTATATATCGTCTAATACCTAGAACACAAGCTTTATTGATCTTTTCTGTTACTCTATGTCGATTTATATAATGTTGTCTCAAAATAATTTTATAATACGATATATAACAGTATGTTATATTAATTAGTGTTTTTTTTTACTAAACCTTTTGGGTGCTGTTCCAAATCGCACTAAACCGGATTTATTTTGCCTAAAATAATAAAAGCTAATACTTCTTATTGATATGTTGTTATTCCTACCAGAACTCACAAGACTTGATTCCGAGTATTAACTGAGATAAGGTCCGTGAAACTTTTTATCAAAATAGACTTTACGTGGACGACTTAAGGCTGACATTAAGATGGCAATATTAATTATTTTGATATACTTATAAGTTATAGTTAAGTTATAATCAGGTATATATTCACTTGGGCCACGTTAATTATTCAGTTCTTTTAGGACGATTTAAGCGTAAACATGTATTTTACGCACTTGATTTTTGCTCTTGTTATTTGTTCGGTGGCCGCTGGTAAGTTTTATTATTTTTATATTTTTCAATATATGTTAGTTACCCTAAGTATTTTTTAAAATTCTTTCCTATTGTTATATGTTTTGTACAACTAGGAAAATTTAATTTAATACGTATATACGTATTATGATTTGATTTGGTTTTTAAGTACTTACATTATACCTAATATATAAACGTGACCATATTTACCCATATATGTACAAAAGTGACCTATTCCTACTATTGGGTTCAAATCAGTCCTTCGCCACAATTTCCTAAGTACACATTATTATCTATTTCTATTACATTTTTACCAGATTTTAGAGTTTTTTAACTAGCTATTTAATATATGTAATGTACATCAGATGATGATGGAAGAGGTGGCACACTCTTGACACACAGGGAAACCTAGTTTGAGAGCCAGGTACGATAAATGTAATGCCCTTAAGTTGCAATAAAGAAATTGTATTTATTTATTATTTATTTAGATATTTATCTGATAACCAGAAAGAACAAAAAAAAAAACTTTTAATGGCATTATAGTATTTTGCTCACGACGCTCTTCCAGCTACCTACGGTAACATCAGCATTAACAGTGGCTTAACGGGTAAGCTGTTCACAATTACATACATTATATCATTTATCATTTATCATTATATCATTTTTTAGGTCATGAAGATGGGACGTTGATTTCATTTTGAACAGCTCCTCACTTAGACACTGATTCTAACTGTTTCTGGTTTAACATAAATCGTTGCCAATCTATCGCGGCCATGCGGATTATAGGAAGTTTTGGGACCCGAACTTTCCAGATAAGGACAGTTTTCTTGTATTTCTTTATTGTTTTATTTAAGTAGTAAGTCCTGTCACGTGCAGGGATTGCTGAAACAATTGCTACTGTTCGTAATTCAGCTGTGTATTTAAGAACTGGTGTGTCACGATGTTGTGTACGCATGATTTGCATTACATGGCTAAAATACTAACCTAACCTAACACAACAATCCCTGTAGGTCTAGACAAAGGGGACGCGAAAAATATCTCGCGGCGTGATAGACTACCCCTCCATTTCTAACTATATTATTTACAGAGGGACGGGTAGTTGATCTCTGGGCCTTTTGTATATGACGGTATTTCAACGGTATTATTCCTTGAAAACCTTTATTAAATGTATTTTCTGTAAATGTACGAAATAAAAAGTCATAGATAAAATTGAAGTGTTCAAAATGACCTACACGCGCTCTTATTCTCTTGACAATAGAGATGTGTTGACCTCATTTTGAACACCTCCATCGCTTAGCCACTTCTGCTGCTGACTGTACCTACCCGAAATTTAGGCTTTCCTTTCCTTAAGGCGTTTCCAGAATAGTTGTCACATAAGATACACTTAAAAACTTAATAAAGAAATAAATATGAATACACAACCATTGATATGAATGTGTGCGTTGGGTACTCACGAATTATATAATATACGAAGTAGTGTCACAATCCGTGACAATACCGACAAGTGGCACCGACGGAAGACCAGCGATGGCCTGGTACTGGCGCCACGCTGAGTCGGAGCCATTTCACGACAATTTTTATGTTTTTTTTTTTTCATATTATGTTATTGTGTATTTGTCAGGAATAAATGTTTTTTCTTTGTTTCTTTCTTTAGATAGAAACTTGTATACGTTAACAGGTAGGTATCTCAATAGTGTTTATTTCACGGCACTGATTGGGTGCTTGACCTCTAACACGAATATAAATTATTTTATTTTTATCTCTGAGAGCGGAACATTTCCAAGATGTTTTTGCAATTCGTGATACCCCGCTTACAACAACTTGTTTTTCGGTCTGGACGTATTATTAGTTTTATTGGGCTAAGGTCATTTATAACGTTAAATTTAGATTAACATTTAGGTTAGCCGACGATTGATAAAAAAGGAGGATTATAATTTTACCTAAATTAACGAACACTAACACATATATATTCGTTAATTTGAGTTTGTATTTGTTTTCTTATGCTTAATAACAGTTTCACACACTCGACAACATTTAAATTAAAACTGTAGGGTCTTTATACAAATGTAAAAAGTATTTATACTTTATTATTTTCCTTATTTGAGGTTTAGCTTAGTCTTTGAATGCGTGGCTGTCAAAAATGTCATGTCATAGAAAATAACGATGCATGAAAATGATTACTGAAAATATTTAAATTAATAAGATTTAAGTGATTTAAGAATAGATGGACGAATGAACATTTAATGTCGTTTCTTTACTTACAGGTACGTAATATTATTTAAGTTGTTCATTCGCAAATGTTGTAGTTAGTTACACGGAGTAAATAAATTTCTTTACTTACAGAGCAACACATTATTTTTATTCGTCAATAAATAAATGACAATAAATTATCTTATAAAACGACATTATTGTTAACAAGTCGATCGAAAATGGAAAAACTTCGATTTGAATTTACAATATTGCCAGGAAGTGATGGAAAAACAAATATTTTGTGTATCACCACTATTACAACCGAGGACAGCAAAGTCTACGCCATACCGGAAGAGCTACAATCGGTTGGTTATCACAAAGAAATACTAAAAACAACTGCTTACAGCAAAATAAAAAACAGTTTAACTAAACGGCATCAGATACGGAGAGTTTGGATAGCAATGACGGAAGAACTTAAGAAGATTTATATTGATGAAGACGGCAATATACAGTTTGCTGATCGATACTTGGAAGAGTTGAACCAAGATCAAACTTCTACCACATCTCGAGGAGAAACAGACAAACTGGAGAAAATATTAGAAAAGTTAATTGAAAATACGCAAGAAAACCGTCAACAGAGTTTGAAACACATTGCCGAAAAATTTGTGATTGAGAAATTTTCGACTAAAAACTCAAACGCCGTCCAGTGGATGGATATTTTTGAAAGAGAATGTGAACGTTTTCAAATTGTCGATGAAAAAAAAGTTGAGATATTGAGGCTTTTTATGGACAAAAGTTGTTTAGACTGGTTTAGTTCAATGATTGTGAAGTTAACTATGGATGCTGATTGGTCTGAATGGAAATCTAAATTTTGTGACTCTTTTACAAATAAAGGATGGAATCCTGTCACAATGGCAATGTCATTTAAATATAAAGATGGCTCATTATTGGATTTTGCTATTAAAAAAGAGAAATTACTGCTTGATATGAGAAAATCCATTGATGCCGGAACTTTGGTGGATTTAATCGCATCTGGTTTACCAGATTACATAATAAATAAAATAGACAGAGAAGCATTAAATGATTCTGTTGATTTATTCAATGAAGTGAGCAAACTGGAACATATGGTTAATAGAAGAAGTTATGTGGTTAAAAGAAAATCCATATCTTTTAAAAATTCTAGCGATAAAACTAGTGATCTTAATATATGTAAGATTTGCGAAAAATTAAACAAAGGAACCCGTTACCACTCGGAAGCCGTGTGCTGGTTCAAACCTAAAGAAGAAGATAAAGCTAAGAATGTAGTGAAACATGTTAATAACGCAGTGATTGAAGCCCAATTAAACGAAAATTATCAAAAAAACGAATAATAACACCACTGATATATGTCAAACTAAAAATAAATGATAAATTGGAATTAAAAGCCCTTTATGATTCTGGTTCAAACGTTTCCGTTATTAATGCGAAGTATTTAAAACTAAAAGGAAAAGGAAACATTTTAAATGAATCAAATTTTACAACAATTGGTGGTGTTAATAGGACAAAAGGTTTGACAAACTTGAAAATAAGAATATTTGAGCTGGAAAGGAATGTTGATATAGATATTCTAGATGATAAAAAATTTGAACATGACTTTTTAATTGGATTGGATTTGATACAAATATTTAGACTACGACAAGATGAAAATTTAGAAATATCCCAAAAACTATATGAATGTAATGAAAACGAACGTGACGTTGTTAATAATAACAATGAAGTAAACTGTACTGAAGTTACTTTAAATAATGGATTTCAAAATATGGCAACGTATAAAATTAATTTTAATGAACATGTAAAAGAAGAAGACTTCAAAATGAATATTGATCATTTAAGTGGCGATGAAAAAACTGAAATAAAGAAATTAGTTAACAAATATAAGGCAATTTTTGCAAATCATAAATATGATATTGGCACAGTCAAAGAATATGAAGCAAGAATAGACTTATTAGTAGATAAATACTGTAGTAAAAGACCCTACAGATGTACCATAGAAGACAAAAAAGAGATTGAAGAACAGATAGCAAAATTATTAGACTATAAACTAATAGAAGAATCGTATAGTCCATTTGCTGCGCCAGTAACATTAGCATTTAAAAAAGAAGATAATAAAAAATCTAGACTATGCATTGACTTCAGAGATTTGAACAAAATAGTAGTCCCACAAGCTCAACCATTCCCATTAATTGATGACTTGATGGTTAAAACAAGGAATTGCAGTTACTTTTCTACCTTAGACATAAATTCTGCTTTTTGGTCTATTCCATTACGAGTTGAAGACAGAAAGAAGACTGGATTTGTTACCCAAGAAGGACATTTTCAGTGGACTGTCTTACCATTCGGGCTAAAAACTTCGCCAGCAATCTTTCAGAGAATATTAAGTAATGTGTTAAGGAAGTATAAACTTACAGAATTTGCCGTTAATTATATAGACGATATCCTAATATTCTCCAGAAATTTCACAGAGCACATTAGTCACCTAACACAATTGCTAGAAGCAATTAAGGAAGAAGGATTTAGACTCAAATTTACGAAATGCACTTTTGCATCAAACTCTGTCAAATATTTAGGTCACATAATCAAAAATAATTCTATACAACCCGTAAAAGATAATCTTATATCAATAAAGAATTTTCCTGTGCCAAAAAGTCAGAAAAATATTAGACAATTTTTAGGAAAGATTAATTTTTACCATGAGTACATACCAAGAAGTGCAATAATATTAGACCCATTGCATAATTTATTAAGAAAAAATCAAAAATTTGAATGGTCAGAAGAATGTCAAAAAGCATTTGATACAATAAAAAACCTACTTTGCTCCCAACCGGTGCTAGAAATATTTGATCAAGATTTACCAATCAATATTTACACTGACGCATCATTAGAGGGCATAGGAGCAATCTTAAAACAAACACAACCTGATGGGAAAGAAAAACCTGTTGCATTTTTCAAAAAAATTAAATGCAGCACAAAAGAAAAAGAAAGCCATATATTTAGAATGTTTAGCTATAAAGGAAGCTGTCAGATACTGGCAGTATTGGCTAATAGGCAAATCATTCACTGTATACTCAGATCACAAACCCTTAGAAAATATGAACTTGAAATCTAGAACAGATGAAGAATTAGGTGATTTGACATACTATTTATCTCAATATGATTTTCAAATAAAATATGCTCCAGGAATAACAAATTTAGAAGCAGACTGCCTCAGCAGAAATCCAGTTTTAGAATGTGACGAAAATAATGATGAGCAACTTAAAGTAATAAATTTAATAGAACTTGAAGATATATTAAGAGATCAGCATCAAAATGAAGATATACAGAAAAACAAACAAACGTTCATTGAAAAACATAACGTATATTTGAAAAAAATGAGGACAAAGGAGAAAATACTACTATCAGAAAAATTTAGCATTTCAATTTTAAAGACTATACATGAAAACCTATGCCATATTGGAGTTGGACAAATGATGAAGACTATTAGTCCATTATACTCGGCAAAAAATTTGTTCAAGAATATTCAGAAAGTTTGTGCGAATTGTGAGATTTGTATTAAAAATAAATCAAGAGGACAAAGCAAATTTGGACTTATGTCTCATTTAGGCCCGGCCAAAAAGCCTTTTGAAATAATGTCAATAGACACGATTGGAGGATTTGGAGGTTCGAGGTCAACAAAAAAATATTTACACTTGTTAGTGGACCACTTTACTAGATATGCGTACATTCTAACGTCAAAAACTCAAAGCTCAGATGATTTTATAAAACTACTTAAAAATGTTACAGAGACAAACAGTATTGATATGATTCTTAGTGATCAATATCCTGGAATAAATTCTAAAGAATTTAAGAATTTTTTAATAAACAATAATATAACTATTGTATTTACTGCAGTAAATACACCTTTCTCCAATGGGCTTAATGAACGATTAAATCAAACATTAGTCAACAAAATAAGGTGTAAAATAAATGAAAAAGGAGAAAAACGAGCTTGGGCCACAATAGCTCAAGAATGTTTAAGAAAATATAATGACACAAAACATTCAGTCACTGGCTTTTCTCCATCTTACCTTATGAATGGTACAGATGATAGGATCTTACCAATTGAGCTTAAGCAAGGACTGCACAGTAATATGATGAAAGACAGAGAGATAGCATTACAGAATACAATAAAGTCACATGACTATAATAAAAAAATATTTGACAAGAATAGAATTAATCACAAATTTTATGTGGGAGACTTTGTATATGTGGAAAATGGAAATAAGTTAAATAGGAAGAAATTAGATGAGTTGAAAATTGGACCTTATAAGATTATCGAGAAAATCTCAGACTCCATATTTAAAATAGACGTTGGTCACAAAAAAGCAGAATCTAACCTCTTCCATATAACAAAACTTGTTCCAGCTGTTGCAGCAGAAGAAGGAGATAGGTCATAAACAAGTAAAATGTGGTTTTAATACATAATTTTCTTCCCTTAGGGGGGGAGATGTAAAAAGTATTTATACTTTATTATTTTCCTTATTTGAGGTTTAGCTTAGTCTTTGAATGCGTGGCTGTCAAAAATGTCATGTCATAGAAAATAACGATGCATGAAAATGATTACTGAAAATATTTAAATTAATAAGATTTAAGTGATTTAAGAATAGATGGACGAATGAACATTTAATGTCGTTTCTTTACTTACAGGTACGTAATATTATTTAAGTTGTTCATTCGCAAATGTTGTAGTTAGTTACACGGAGTAAATAAATTTCTTTACTTACAGAGCAACACATTATTTTTATTCGTCAATAAATAAATGACAATAAATTATCTTATACAAATATTAGTTGATACTAGCTGTGCCCCGCAGTTTGTTAGGTAACAAACAGCCTATGTTTTAATCCGGGGTGTCAGCTAACTCCACACCAAATTTTATTAAAATCGCTCCAGCCGTTTAGACGTGAAGAAGTAACAAATATTCACACTCACAACCTTGTAGTGTACACACTACAGATACATATTAGTGTAGATTATGAAGTTGTAGGCGAAATGTTTTGGGTAAGCTCTGGTAGCCTTATAATATAAATACATGTGAGCTTGTTCGGTAGGCGTAGATATTATGTATGTTAACTTAGATTATTATTTATTTAATACAACCAAGACTTGCCAAACGAGACTTGGTTGTATTACAATGAATGTTTCAATTCTTCTCCTATTGATCTGCATCTTCACTTAATGATATTAAGTTCAGAGGTATACCAGTGCATTCGAAGGTCATTCGTTGACAATGAGCTCTATTGGCTGTACTGATACCCTATAGGTTATGTCCGGCTAAAATTTAACAACAAATCTATAACAATCAACTAAATATAAAATGTTTATTGTTTTCAGACAACGGCTATGAACACTACAGGCAGATTAAGGGTTGGCTGAAGGTACATCCCACTCCTACTACGTGGAGAACCGCTCGTCTGACTTGTTTTGAAGAAGGTAATAAATACAGCATTTTGACCTTATGACGTTACGACTAGCAATGTACAAGTTGCAGAATTTTCCCATAATTTTCGCACATTCGTGGAAACATTTATGAGTAAATGCCCATCGCTTCATTTGGTTTTTGTTAACATATCAATAATTATTACAGCTACTAAAAGAGGGAACTGGACTGGCATTTTTGCATACAAACAATCTCGACTATTTTCGAAGTACCTAGCTTTAAGTTTAGAACACTTTTTGCAAAATAGATTAATGCCATAAAATGAAAATCGAAGTTCGTAAGTTTTAAACGATTGTTGAAGACGAAATTTCGAATCAACAAAAGTTCGATGGTTAAGTGTGAGATGATTTCGAAATGGACGCTGATAAAAATAGAATATAAGTGATTCTTGACTGATTTCGAAATTACCAGCTTTACAAACTCGAAATTCCCAATACACCCGATTAGACCTCTTTAAACATTGCTTTGAACGGCTCACTCGATTTTATCGTTATCGGCAGCCAAAACTGAAGCAAAATAGTCCGACAAAGAATAACCCCTTATCTTTCGGTTTCCGAAATTTCCGAAATTCGGTTATGATTGGTTAACTTTTGGAGGAGTAAACAGTCGAAACCTCGATTATATTGAGATTATTGCGCAGTATTTTCTATGCTGCAGTTGTCCTTATCGCTCTGTTGCATCCCAGTTTCTTCTTAATGGGGTAATTACCATTTTTATTTGTGTATTCGTTTTTGTTTTGTTGTGTACATGTTAATTGGGAACTCAAAAACATGGTAAAACCCCGTTGATATATAAGTAGTTGTAAGATAATTAATAACTTGTTTTTCTGTACTGGATGGACAGACGCTACGAGGAAAATAATGTTCCTTTAGGAATTGTTTGATGCTGCTAATAAACTGAAGTGATGAACGTGCTACGATATAAGGAAAAAAACACTTTGTCTGTAGTGACCCTGCCTACAAATCTGAAGGTACAGGGTTCGAACCTGGCAGGGGAATTTATTCGTTTGCTTATCACGGACATAGGATTGTCCGTGTGTAAGATGTATCCAAAATAATTATTTATTATTTTATTTATTTTTATTATTGTATATTTATGTATCTAGTGCTTACAACATAAGGCTTTCTGAGCTTATACTAGGACTAAGTTATTTATGTAAGATTGCGTCATATTGATAGTCAAACGAAGCTCGTAGGCTACGAAAAAGTTTATTTAAGGCAAGAACCTATTTTTAGGTTAAATCATATACCTAGTAGAGTGACAGCTGCCCGAGGCTCGGTGAAGTAGAAAGCTCGATGAACACGTGATTAACTCTGTAGAAGATGAGGTGACGGTTGCCTCGGGACGGAGACGGTCTGGTTTACAGTGAGTCATCCTAAAGCGTTGGTAATGAGGAATTTATGTATGCTTACAGGTGGTGAACTAGCTTCGCCAGAAAATGAAGCTCTTCTGGAGGCCATGAGCGGCGCTATGCTGCTTTACCCTAAAACCCTGACATACGTATTCACCGGGATACACGATACGTTCTCTAAAGGTCTCTTCTACACTTTGGGAGGTAAGAGTCTAATTAATATAACTATCCTTTTTTGTGGGACAAATGCTGTTTTTTTTTTTTTAATGTAGGATCTTCGTAATATAGGCGTGTGACGTATACTGCTGTCTTTGCCACAGCCGATTGGCAATACACGGCCAAAGTTAAAGTTACACATTAATCGTTTGTGCAATTTTTAACATTTCAACCTTTAACCACCTTCTTACATCATATAAAAAAAGAAACTTCTTTTTCCAGGGACACCTTTAAAGAAACTTCCAGTACCATGGGCCCCCGGAAAACCTGAGTCTAAGAACGATGAGAGTTGCCTGAGCATGCACTACGACGGTATGCTAGTGGACAACGCATGCAGCGATGAGCTGCCCTTCATTTGTTACAAGAAGGATGTCGCCCCTAAGATCCCCAGTTGTGGCCCTCAAGATAACGGTAAGCAGCAAATAGCCTTAAATTCAGCGACTTCTTTTATCACCCTTGGTGGACATACAAAATATTGTCATCAACTTTACTATTTCGTTATCCCTTTTGAGTTTGTAATCCCGTGGATACCAAAGTTCCCCATTTTGTTTAAACATTTTCTGATCTACAAATAAAATCAATCAGTAATCGTATTTTTCTTACGAAATCTTCACTGGACCATCCAACCAATCGTGTCATACATTTTCATTTCCAGGGTACACTCTTGACACCAAAACCGGCAGCTGTTACAAGTTCCACAGGGAAGACAAATGGTGGAAGGACGCTTTCGCCGCCTGCGACAGTGAGGGTGCCTACCTGGCAATCATCAACAGTGACGAAGAGGCGGAGAGCCTGAAGAAACTCTTCAGGGCTAACCAGTTCGGTCGCCGAGAGGGAAAAGTACCCGACTGGGTCAACAATGTGGCTCATATAGGATTCGTGGACTGGGGAAGGGAAGGAGGCTTGTGGATGACTATCCATGGTAAGTCATTTGTTTTAATTTTATCAAAAAACCGCTTTTACAACTTCTACTGTTTGCGGTATTTGGTTTTTTGGAACAAAGAATTCAGATACAGACCTACTAATTACGTGACAAAGGTAATGAGTTGGTGTGATCTATGATAATTTACTGCGATTATATTTTTGGTTATTTGATACACATATTACATTGATTACTATTACTATGCATATGAACATTAGTCTTTAATCCAGTATACTTGAATGTGTATAGTCTCAAGCCTCACAGAAAAGTACCTACTCTCTGAAATGCTATACTTATGTATAGTCCACCAATTTGATTTCTAGGCCACTTCGAACCTTGTCACATTGACGTCTATAAGAGATCTTTTGCCTCTTTTATATAGAGATTATCACTGTGACAAGGAACGAAGTGGCCCTGCAACGCTCTTCTCTGCTACTACTTTGAAGATTAATCTTATAACATGTTGGACACCAGGTCAAACCCTAGAAGATGCTGGCTACTTGAAGTGGAATCACGGAGAACCTAACAACGCGACGAACCAGTTCTGCGGCGCTATGTTCCTGAACGGAAGGTTCGATGACGTCAACTGCTATGATGGTGACCCAGACCAATGGACCCGCTCTTTCATCTGCGAGAAAGAACCAGAATATGTTACGGAGCTGCCTATTGATGAAAACTTGCTGACTACTGTTGCGTGATTTATTAATCTGCTGACAGTTAAGCGTCGTAAGCCTATAAGATACCACGACTATCACAAACTGTCAGCGAATGCTTAAAATTTTTATCGCCAGCCCAGACGCTGAATTAAAAAAATGTGGAATACAGTTTTTTCATTTTTATTTTATATAAGTGAGTTTTTCAGAGTATACACTGGAATAATCGTACAACTATTTGTTATGCTACTTATGTTGTTTAACTGTCATTAAAGAAACGGGTTGGACACAGTTTTACCAGAACTTTTTGTTTGCCAAACCCATTTCTCTAGTCCTATCACTCAATCTCAGTATGGTCAGTATCAGGTCTATGTCAATTTTAGTAGAAGAAACAATCGTTAAAATCTCGTAAGTGATTTCCAAGTCAGAAATAGCGCTAAGTGAAAAATAATTGAAAACAATTAACGTAAATACAAAGAAAAACTGCTGGCTGCAGATATTTCACGGTTTATACGAGTCGTACAATAACCACGTCCATCATAAATACCTAATTAAAAATTGTTTACATAAATGGTGTAAAGTACAGTTCTACTGTCAGCAAAACATGTTAAATACCTTGTAAGGGCCACGGGCCTTCCTGTAGTACAAATTACTAAAGATTTTGATACAAAAGAAATTATACTTTATTTCCTACACTATAAAGAACGAATTCGAGTAGGACTTTACTTGTATACTAGGAGTATACTTAGGAGGTTAAACTTGTACACAAACACCGCTACATTTAAAAGCGATATCAGCCGCCTTTAACCATACCGGCCTGCCATGGCCTGCCGCGACAATCGAAGTACGAAAATTACGAACATCTTTCTCTTTTACACCAATAAGGAGTAATGAAGGCTTGATTGAGTGAGGATTTTCGAATTTATATTTTCGCGATAGATCCTTAAAATTGTAAGCGGCTGTAACTTTTTTTATAGGTAGAGCCCTACTAAGTATCATCTCGACGGACCAATTTTACGATCAAGGACCACAAATCCCAGTAGGGATTGACAATGTGTCAATAATTTACTTTGAAAACAACCTACTTTCACTAAGGTGATGGCACCAGTAATGGACAAGGAACCAATCATGAACATTAGTGCTTATTTCAAATGAGTTAAGTGTTGTGCATTTGTTGGGACATATTCAATTTATAACTTTATGATTTTTGAAATAAGAACTAAGTGTCCATCATTGGTGCCTGTCAGCTAAAAGTGTCCAACATTGGTACCATTACCTTACTTTAAACTATAAGTACTATTATATATTCGCATTTGTATTAGGATGAAAACCCAAATCTCGTTTGCGTTTTTCCTTTGGACATTTTTTCCAAAAGTTAAGAGATTCCATATTCTTTTTTTTAACGCAATCTATCTTATTCTTTCTTAGTTGGTAACAAAAATTAAGTAACACAAAAATAATTAAGTAAGTAACTCATTCTCATTATTATAAAAACTTTTTTTACCAGCGTTCGACCTCAGTGACACCTGATGACTCGACGAGGTCGAGGGTGCAGCGCTGGTTCAGTAACAGCCTATTCACTCTTGCCTTGAAAATACCCGAATTATATATTTCCAGAACCACAGAGGAAGGGAGCGAATTCCATTCCTTAGCAGTCCGCATTAGGTAGGTAGAAGCGAATCGCTTCATGCGAATGAATGGAATATTTACATCAAACGTAAGAATGAAACCGCTCCCCTCGCCTGGAAGTCCTGCGGTGGAACTAAGATGGCGGAATTAAATCGTGCAATTTCTTTGCACACTTTCAAATATATAACCTGTAATATCTGAAACGACAGAAAATATAAACTGAAAACCATCCGACCAGACTCATTACTTAGAATTGAACTTCAAAACTCCGATTTCTATCAGCTTAGTTTCTATTTTACAGTAAAAACCTTTTACAATCGTATATAATATTTAAACCTCTGGGACCTCTTTAGTTGCTGAATAAACAATGTCTTGTTTATTGTTTCTGAGGTAAAGACAAGTGAATAATAAGGAGTGGTCATATCCTTTTACATTACTGTTATTCATCACTGGCACATGTAAGGGTTTATCTAGTTACTCAGTAACTTCTATTAAATCTAATGCGCTGTCAATCCGTTGAAATACTTGAAAAATCAACTGCCTTTGGCCAGACTGGAACTCACTACTCCTAGATACAATACATGCCTGTAGCTTTACCAACTGAGCTACCGAGAATATTACACATCCATTATCTGAGGAAGTACCTCCTCCTTACAGAAGACCACAGCCATAATAGCACTGCTACCTTTCAGGTGTGTAGTGTTGTGTTCCTGATGGTGAGTAAGGTTCCCAGAGCTCCAACCCCCTTAATGGTCGGCAACGCGCTTGTGACTCCCCTGGTGTTACGTGTGCCCATGGGCGACGGTAATTGCTTACCATCAGGCAATCCGTCTGCTAGTTTGCCACCTTTTGTCATAAAAAAAAAAACTGCTAATATGCACACACTTTACCACTATAGTTTGGTTAACATACGTTTCTGCTTAAAACGTAATCAAATAATTATTAAAAATGAAATCAAACCATCTGTATAAATGCCTCTATCTAGGTTTCCAACCCTCATTCGTAGGCAGTAAGCTAGAAGGGCGATTATTGTACAATAATTGCGGTTGGTCAGTCTGTATAAGTTAGTAATCTCTAATTTGTAAAGGTTAAAAGGTGAGATCCCTTTATTTGACGACTTTCGAATCATTTGCTATTGAGGACATTGCTAATAAAACTTATCGTTCATAAAATCATTTGTAAATGTTGATTTTATCACTACTGTAAAGTTTTATCCTGGGTATGGTCATGGACTTTTGTTGAACCATGTAGAGATCATTTTACATTGGGCATTTCATAGATTAAGTACTAAACAATAGAAAATAGCTTGAACCGTACGTGGTTCAACAATTAAAGTCGGTGTCTGTACCTAATAGTCTAAATTAGGTTATGTACAGTCAGCAGCAAAAGGTGCTAACCAGGCAGGTGTTAAGAATGATTTTGACACGTTCTTATTCTCTTAACGATAAAGTCGTGTCAAGTTCATTTTGAACACCACGCCCGCTTAACAGAAAGAAAGAAAGAAAGAAAGAAAAAATCTTTATTCATGACATAAAAAAAGAGGCAAATAATACAAAAATAAAATAAGACAGAAATAAGTTTTGTATTAACAAGTTTTGCTGCTGGCTGTACGAATTCTTGTACAAATAATATTCTATTAAGAAATTACAGCAACTTATTATGAGAGGTAGGGCACAGCGATGACCATCACGCTTGAATCTGGGGCAGCCCAACTGGGGAAGTACCTCCTCCTTACAGAAGACCACAGCCATAATAGCACTGCTACCTTTCAGGTATGTATTGCTGTGTTCCTGATGGTGAGTAAGGTTCCCAGAGCTCCAACCCCCCTTAAAGGCCGGCAACACGCTTGTGACTCATCTGGTGTTACGGGTGTCCATGGGCGACGGTAATTGCTTACCACCAGGCAATCCGTCTGCTCGTTTGCCGCCTATGTCATAAAAAAAAAAAAAAAAAAACTTAAAATCACATACGCACATGTTATTTGGTTTTAAGTTGACTTAATAGACATATATTTATGTCTTTTATTTTTTCTCTGCTCTGTTTTTCCTATCGTGCCTACATCTGGCGCCGTGAAAATCGTTATTCGTATATTTCGAGCGATTGTCTCTGTCGCTCACATGACACCTTAATTGGAGTGTAGGTGAATGACGCTCGGTATTTACGTACTTCGATGTTCCCAGTACCAGACCAGGTATAGAACGAATATAAAACTTATCTAGAAATAAAATTGCTATGACGAGCGTCCGCCATAACTTTAGGTTTCGGCGACGTGGTAGACACGACAGCCCACGACACTTTTAGCTGTTCTTGGCGTTTAAAGGGTCAAGCGTATTTCTCTTTGCACTACAGGATATTTAACTATGCTCGAAAAAAGCCTTTTTATAAGCTGGTAAGGATAAATCGTATAGTGTAAATGTGCTGCAACGTCTGATTCACGTATGCTAGCTTGGAAGCTGTATCTGTTGCCAAGAATATTTGATTTGTAAGTGAATGCGTAACGGCATTGCGACATTTTGTACAGACTTCAAAAATAATAATGGAATTTTCGTCTGTTACCTAACTATATTATGTATACTACCCTTCTACCTCTTTTCTTCATACCGCCAAAAATGTCTAGCCCACATTTTCCTCTTTAGTAGTTGAATTTCAAAAAAATCCCTTCTAATTTCTTCCTCGCGGGTCTGGGGTCTGCTTGGCAACGAATGCAAGGATTTGGTGTAGACACTAGTTTTACTCATGGAGTCCGGTCTAATCACAATATTGTACATTACTAAATATCAAATGCCATTTTGCAAATAAGTTCCGAAAAACTCTTTGGTAGAAGCCGGGGTAAGTACAAGGAATGCACGTCACACGCTCTTACCAGCGCTTCATAAAAATCCTTTTTTTTATGACATAGGCGGCAAACGAGCAGACGGATTGCCTGATGGTAAGCAATTACCGTCGCCCATGGGCACCCGCAACACCAGAGGAGTCACAAGCGCGTTGCCGGCCTTTAAGGGGGGTTGGAGCTCTGGGAACCTTACTCACCATCAGGAACACAACACTACATACCTGAAAGGTGGCAGTGCTATTATGGCTGTGGTTTTCTGTAAGGAGGAGGAACTTCCCCAGTCGGGCTGCTCCAGATTAAAGCGTGACGGCCATCGCTGTGCCCTACCTCTCATTGTTGGACGTAGTTTAAGGACATACCCGGGTCCCTTCTATAGTAGTTGCGTACTTTATATAAAGAAGTAAACCCTGTCCTTTAAATTAAGAAGTGAAAGTTTAAAATAATATTCTTCACTTTAAGAACTATTAAGCACAATTAAAACAAAAATTGAAGTTATTGCTCTTCAAATCAAAATAGTATGCAACTGAGAGCAAATCATTAATGTTTTTTTATGAAATATTGTTTTGATTAGCTTTCAATTTTTTGAGGGCATTTATTTGTGTGCTTATCACGACTAATTTGTTCCTTGGTTGTGGGTGTTATATATGTATTTAAGTATATTTCTATCAATTATATATATCGTCGTATTTTACCTACAACAGAAGCTTCATTGAGCTTACTATTCGACTAGGGCGATTTAATATTGTTACAAAAATATTTATTTTAGTGACAAAGCCCAAGTTCTGTGCAAATACATTATGCAGCCGGCGCGGAAGCTCGATACAAGAAAGAAACTAAAACATTCAACTAATTAGCAAAGGCGAGTGTTCAAGGTACTTCCGGACTCGCCCCAGTAGGCCTAGCACATTATGCGCGCGACTGTGTCTCGCGGCGAGCTAGACTACCCGTTTATTTCTAACTATATTAATTAAAGAGGGACAGGTGCCTACTAGTCCGGCTAAGCAGGGACCGTTACCTATGTTATGAAATATCTAAATATTGAATTTATCTTTGATATTCTTAATTGGTATTTAGGTACGGATATTACATCATTTGGTTAATTGAATAAAATGCAAATATAATAACTGAGGCACGCAAATTGAATACCAACCGGTTAATTTGTATAAAAATACCGATATAGAATAATCTTGAGATATATAAGACATAATTAATTTGTAATTGCTAAATGATGTAAAGAAACTTGAGAAAAAATTAAAGAATAAACACCTCAAATTTAAGTTTTTTTAGTGTATGGGATTTTTGACTTTTAAATTTATAACTAGAGTGATTTTAAGTTTCTGTAATAAAAGGAATCTTCAACGAAATAATAGAAATACTATACAGATTTCACTCACTTTATACACGCATAAGAAAGTTAAAAGTTTTGATAATTAATACATAGTATAAAACAAAATCACTTCACCCTCTTTCAGAGGTTCAATCTTTATTCGGAATTTAATGAGCTTTTAATAAATAGGGGAACATTAAAATGTATGAAAATAATTAAAAAAACATGTCACTCAATGTAATAAATGGCATCAAGAGTCATATTCAGAAGGCATGAATCCTGGACACGGCGCGAATAGGGTCCTCTTTCCACGCGCCTATTCACCGACAGCCTAGGCCCTGCCCCTTGCACCCTAGGTTTGGCTTTTTATGTTTTTTTTTATTGTTTGGCTATAATTTATATTTCTATTTCATAATAAAGGAAATAAAATGGGATATAATCTAGTTCACAGCAGAGTATAATCGGACTTACTGATCCTGTAATTTTCCTAAGAGAAGTAGATATAAACTAGTCGTGTAAGGAACAACCCGAAAACTTTTGCACGATAATTAGTGTTCATTTCATTACGGAACTTGCACGTTTACTGAACACTGATACGATGCTGCCGGTTTCATGTCTTGTTAGGAAACAAGGCAAGAGCCTGAAGTGCTTTAGAGTTTTCATTCCTTGTAAACAAAAGAAGACTGAAAAAAACAACTTTCCCGGACGAGACTAGAACTTCCAACTAATCAATCAATCAAATAGTTTATATGTTGAATACGGTTACATAGACCACCCGTATTCAACCTGCATGCATATGCATCTATGTAAGTACATCTGTACATACTTTTATTAATATATTTTACATACAACTAAAATAATCAATTATATTATACATTAACATTATTTATATTCTCTCAAATTTATATTGAAGGAAGGATAGGGTGGTTTCGACGAACGTTGCTGCACATACATTTTTTGTTTAATTTTAAGGAGACGTTAAGGTCAATTTGAGTTTTTTCTTCATCATCATCATCATCTCAGCCATAAGACGTCCACTGCTGAACATAGGCCTAGTTTTTTCTTACATATTTTTATAAGCTATCTAGCTACTAAAGAAGCAAAAACATATCGCTTACCCAGGTTCTTTATTACATACATTATTACATATATCCTAATATTACTAATTTCTATGTCATAAACATCAAAAGCGTCTTTTTGTCTGGTTTTTATAATCAACGACTTCTGTGAGTTCTTGGAAGTGAAAAGTTCCGATATAGTTGAAAAACTTAGCTAAAGCATCAGTACCCTTACCACGAGTTGTGACATTGACGTTTTCGATAGCGAGTATCGAGTTTACTATCTGTGCATCTCGTTAGCACTCAAATTGCACAAGCGAGATGCACAGATAGTAAACTCGATACTCGTTATCGAAAACGTTAATGTTACAACTCATGGTAAGGGTACTGGCCAATGTAGTAGTAACGTGTGTGTACAGGTGTACACGTATACCGGCGCGGCGGCGTTCTATATTCAAATTTTGACGTAAGTCCCATATTAATTCTCTGCACAAATACAAACATTAAGTCCATACGAAGAAAAAAAAAAGTACAAACATTGTCCTTCAGTTAGGTTTTTCACCCATTTCTATGCTTTTATCAGTGTCCGTCCTGTCAGTTTTTAAATTTAGAATCGGGCATTTCAAAATTTGTACAGTCAGTACAGTCAGCATCTGGTACCTAAGTACAGAGGTCGGAAGTCCCTACAGTGTCATAGTAAACATTAACATCTGAGTAATTTCAAATAGAGCCGGTCCCAATGTTCCCAATAATATGTGTAAATAACCAATATATATAAAAAGAAAAATTTGAAGTTCTACCTTAAAAAATGTAATAATGCAAACATAGTTTTTCTTTCTATTCAAGCAATTTCAGTTTTACTACAATAAATCGAATCCCATATCTACTTATATGTTATTATATTATTCCAGTCAGGGCATTTATTTGTGTGATGAGCACAGATATTTGTTCCTGAGTCATGGGTGTTTTCTATGTATTTAAGTATTTATATGTATCTATTTATTATATATATCGTCGTCTAGTACCTGCAACACAAGCCTTATTGAGCTTACCGTGGGACTAGGTCGATTTGTGTAAGAATGTCCGAAATATTTATTTATTTTTATTTATTTATTTATGTTCAAATAACATAACACACAAATAATCCTTTTTTTAGCAGTTTTTGAAAACTTGAATTTTTCAAGCCGTATTTTACTCTGATCATACTTCACCTTAAAAGTGAACTGCCATATACAGGGTGTGCCAGAATATGTTATACGAGCTACAGCGACGGGCGACAATTTTACGAACACCAAGTTTATTGCGTACATAAATATAATCCACGGGCTATTTAAGCCAATATACGCCTCGGCACTTGACATAAATGCACTAACCACGTACTAAACTTCGTACAATATTGAACCTTATTTCATTAAAATAGGCTATAAATTTAAATTAGTTTTTGATTGCAGTTGTGCCGATTATTCTGCGTACAGATATGCAAAGTAAGCCGGGAATTGCTTTCTGATTTTTTACAATAAGCGAGTAGGTAGCAGATATGAAGGTAGGATATATGAAAGCGTTTATCAGAAAAAGCTTTTACATTTATTTGTTTGTAAAACTACATATTCATTAAAAAGATAATAATAAATGATAATCGCTTTTATAATATATATATGGTCAATATAATGACGTATTTTTATATAGATAAATCAGGACTATTATTTTATCATTATTGTCGACATGCCCAGACATGTACCTATGTACCTACTATAAATATTATTTCTAAAAAACTTGTCAACGTTTTCAATGGATCCTGTCTCTTGCATAAAAATCTGTCAAATCAAACAAGGCCATAATAATAGTTCATCCAGTTTCACAATTTCGAGATTATTAATAAGTGAAAAAATTTACAGTGGTTTGCTAACTTTCATGTTGAAACCGTTCGTCAAAAATGAATGGTTGTATTTAAAAAAAAAAACATTGTATACAAACATTGTCACTGAATTCGTCTATAAAACGGATATAACACTGATATACAATGGTTTTACGACCTTATATCCAGGCTGTATGTTAGTTCGCTTCGTAAAGTTTATGCGCCAATTATTTCACATTAAAGAGTTTCGTCACGTTTGGGCGGAGTTGGGAATAAACTTCGCACCATGTGCGCTGTATTAAGTATGAATAATGATTGGCCTCATGGCGGTAAATTGGCTGTAAATAAAATAGGGCAGATAATTTTTTTTTTCTTGTTTTGTCTACACTAATATTATCAAGAGGTAAAATTTGATTGTTTCTCTGTTTGCATTGAATAGGCTCCGAAGCTACTAAATGAATTGGAAAATTTCCGCATTAGACATTTACATTATTCCTGATGAACACAGGCTATATATATTTTCAAAATCAGTTAGGGATCTGAAATCTTCTATAATCTAACCGAAGCTGTGATTATGATAAATACCTCCTGCCGCTGCTGCTTGCTACATAGCTGTGTATATCGTAATAAATATAATATCGATATGGGGCTCTAACTAAGCAATTGAATCGATAATATAATGACTGTATTGTAATGACAAGTCTAGTGAACTTTAGCCTACAAAAACAAAAATACAAAAATAAAAGTTGAAATAGATGACATATACTTTTGTAGGGTAAAGATCATTATCAGCCATCAGCCGCGATAGCTGGAGATGCGGGTTCGAATCCCGTCTCGAACGCCGGAGGTCCTCGTCGCTTTTTCTTGAGTATATGTCATATATTTCAACTATTAATTTATATAGTCGTATTACTACTTAAAAATCAAAGCAAACCAAAATAATTCTAAAAAAAATAATTTGATTTGTTCTTGCTTTCATAGAAAAATAAAACTACAAAAGCAAATAGTTCAGCTGTCAAAAAAAATAAATAAACAAATATTGCTGGACAGGGGTTCCGCCAATATCGACTGGAAGACTCCGACATCAGTACCCTTACCATAAGTTGTGACTTTAAGGTTTTCGATATCGAGTATCGAGTTTACTTTCTGTGCATCTCGTTCGCACTAAAATAGTACAAGCGAGATGCACAGATAGTAAACTCGATACTCGTTATCGAAAACCTCAATGTTACAATTTATGGTAAGGGTACAGTCGTTGAGTAACCGCAACGTCGAAGTAACTGTTCCCTCTTCGCTCGAGTTTTGACACATTCCATTAAGAAGTGCTGCACATCAATCGTTCCGTGGTCTGCAGTTTGGGGACTCTGATTTTGTCATGAGGTGTACAAACGTGTTTAATGGAATGTGCCGGGATTGAAGTCTGTGGGCACTAACAATCTTCTTTCGGTGGACTTCACAATCCCACCAAGGAACCCGAGGAGGCTCGCACTGTATGGTCCTGTGTCAGATGCCTTTCTCTTGGGATCTCACGCCAAAGTATTCTTTCCAGCGTGTATACAGCACTTAACAACAAATTGTAACCTAATCATTTACGTTAGATGCCGTGTGATGCTGACTAGAATAGCACCACCCCATCTCCTCCTGCGGGTGTCGTAAGAGGCGCAAAGGGAAAAATCCTACGGACGGGCAGCAGTGTCCATTGAAACCCAATATACAGCTACAACAATCGCCAACCCGCCTGCCAAGCGTGGCGACTATGGAAACTACCCCCAAGATGATACAAGTCATATTTGTGGAAGGCCTATGTCCAGCAGTGGACTGCATACGGCTGAAATGAGTGTGTGTGTTACGTTAGATGAATACAAGTATAATTCAATGGTACAAGCCGGGGATTGAACCTGCGACCTCCGAATTGCAAGTCGCACGGTTTACAGGTCACCAGCGCTTATTAACAATTACTATATGATTACAAACTTCTCCTCCTCCAGGATAGTACTCCATTCTAAATCATAGTTACAAACGAGTTGAACAAAAAACATTGCATTGAAATGGCTTCATAAACCACCGCCTGTGCCAAAACCAATTTATTCACTGGCCGTGTGCCAACAATATTCGAATTAATTTAATCTAGGTAAAGGACCCGTCCATCCGTGAGATTAATCCCTTAGAAAACATGAGGATTAGGTTCAAAATGGGTACCAAGTGGCTCCTGTTTGTTAGGATTATCATTTATTTATTGATGATGGAATCACAGGATCCCTATTCTATCCCTATTCCTACTTCATAGTATCCCTGTTTTGATTGTATAGAAGCAGGTAACTCACGTTTTATAAGTGGAATACTGCTCGACATCTTTAACTCCGTAAAGAGGAGCTCCGTCTTCTTCGGTCAGCTAACGCACACGGCACATGGTTATGCTCCTCTTTACGTTCCGGTTAAAGGTTGACTCACGTTATTCCGTCCCGCATCCGAGCCGAGGCCACGACGCGACATTTTGTATAGAACGATCACGTGATCACCGAGCCGCCCGAGTCACTCGACCCGGGCACGGGTCGGTCGTGCGATGACCGTTACAACTATGTAAAAAGGCACTGCTCCGCCCGGTGATGGGAAGGCGACGTGATGTCCGCTCGATATCGACGGGCGTGTGATGATTGTCTACTCGCAATAAATGGCTGGATGGAACGACGCTCGCGTTAATGTCAATAAATATTCGAGTGTCTGGCAGCTCGGCCGCCCCGGTGGGTCGACGGTGGGCTCGGGCTCATGAGGTCGACGCGTAAGAAGGGCGACGGTGAAACGTGAGTCATCATAAATCTCATAATAGATTTGTGTTTAAAATAACCCTATTTTCTTATTACATGATTCTATCAGCCAGGAACGTCCAATGCGGCAATGCCTCCCCCTGTTCGTTGCTTTGATTTTTAACGAAAACATATTTGAAATAGCATATTTTGTTGTTTTTGATTGATCTCTGTAGTAACGCGTTTTAATAAATGTATATACACTTCAGAATATTAAAAATATTAATATTGATACAGACCTTTGTGTGTAACTTGCTCGTCAAATAAAGCCATTATCATATGGCCAGGTCATTGCGTAATAAGACCCAATCCTGAGAATGTTCTCAATAGTGACTTGTATAAAAATGTTCATAATAGGTTCGATTCTGTCGACTTTGTCGTTGTTATAAGAGTAGACTATGAAGAAGTTTAGTGTTTGAGCGTTGTACATGAAAAACTCTTTATCTACTTGAACAGTCTACCAAAGCAAGTATTATCCGCACATTCCTGAGCTAATCGAATGAGTTTCAGAGCAAATTGCTTACGAAGCTTTTGAGTTTTTCGTTCAGAAAGGGGTTAGTTTTTGCTTCCCAGAGATTAGGCGAGCGCAAGAACATGAACAACGGACTTCGCCACTTGTTGCTAAGTTTATTACTTATCAACAAGCCTTACATGAATAGAAAAAAAAAGTCGGTAATTGAATAGTCTTCACTTTTTTTCCAAATTTTCAAAAGTCCAATTTTACGAATAACTATTTGGGTGATTGTCGTATATTATGCTTAAATACCTACCTACTTATTTGTTTATCTGTTAGCATGTCTTTAGTATGCATCCATACGACGAGGCGATGCATACTTATCAACACTAAATTACTATCACGAGTATGCTATTCTTAAAGCAAATTATCATTTATCATTTACATTCGCATAAATCATCATTTCAGATTTACCATACGTCACATAGATTAAGTGTAGGTAATCCAGTCAATATATTTGCACCTCACTAGCTCGGAAAAAACTTTTTTTTTTAATACAGATAGAAAAGTTGCATTTCATTCACAAGAGTGAAAATTATTTCTTACAAAAAAAAATATTACAAATTTAGTGTTTTTTTTTTATATTAGTTGGTTAGATGGTCTTTTATTTAAAGTTTTTGAATGATAAATGATGGCTGCCAATAATTTTGAAATCGAAAAATAGGTAGTGACTTATAATGACGTTATAAGTTAAGCTTTAGGAAAAATAGACCCGTAAAAAGGATCACACAAAACAAAGTAAACTTATGATACGTAGGTTTTTAGTACACTTCCACAAATGTTCATCTTGGCACATTTAATAAGGGAATGCGAAAGGGTTCTCATAAACTTGGGGACCCTAAAAATGTGAAACATGTCCTACGCGTAACGCGGTTGAGAAAGCTTTTGAGTAAGGCCATGGCCATCTTACTGTATCAATAAGTTTGAAAAAGTGACACCTATGCATATTCAGCGAGAACAGATGCAGAAAATATAACAATATTTGGCTGCCTCTATGGTTATGTATATATACTAATAACAGTACTCTGATGAAAGTTTATTTTATTTTTATTTTTAATAAATGACATATTATACTTAAGAAAAAGCGATGAGGACCTCCGGCGTTCAAGATTGACGCCTTAACCAATTCGGCCGAATCGTCGCTTTTTCTTAAGTATATGTCATGTATTTCAACTTTTAATTTATATAGTAGTATTACTAATTAAAAATCAAAGCAAGTCAAGATATTTAATAAAAAAATCATTTGATTTATTCTTACTTTTTAGTGCTCTGATGCTTTTAAGGCATCTGTCTCCTTCATGCTCTTACAACATTTTAGTGCAGTTATTACCTATTATTCCAATAACAGGACATAGCCCGGGCTTTGTCCCTAAATTGCGACCAGAATCTACCGGAGGACTTGGAGCACCCCCGTTTTAGAGTGGTGGGACAAACTGCGATGGCCAACCCGCCTGCAAGCGTGGCGATTATGGCATTAAGTTCCCATCACATGAGATTGCCGCCTATGGCGATCCATGGGGGAGGCCTAAGACCAGCAGTGGACATCCGTAGCTGATACGTTTAATACAAGTATGCACTTAATAAAAGTTATTATACCGTGTAAGATTATAGCATGTGGAGATTCGCTTCGCTCGTCGTAGACCCCAGCCTTACCGGGGAGTATGCACGGGCACGCCCGCTACCTTCAGGGCACCTTTAATTAATTCTACTCCCACCAAAATGGAATGTCGGCTTCGTTAAACTTGTCAACAATCCGACTTTGAGTCCATTTTCTAAAAGTTACAAGATGGGGAGAGCAAAGGACAGTAGAAGAAGAATATTTCGAAAATAAGTTTCTGTCAAAAATTATATTTTTGGCATTTTATTGCCGTACAGCCGGCCTTTTTTTGTACAATGATCATCAACTTATCAAGATGATCCTAATGTATATTATACTAGCTGTCCTGGCGAACTTTGTACCGCCTGAAAGTCTATAAATGGGGTATTTTAGATTGAATATTTTTTTCTATTTTAAGCATACTATTAAAATTTTGGCCAAGACAATCACAACGAACCTAAAATTGTCTAAATCGGTTCAGCCATTCTAGAGTTATAAAAGCCGGAACTAATACAATTTTCTTTTATTAATATAGAAGATAACGTATATCCTTCTTGAGACTACCGTGGGACTTCAATTTGTGTAAGGATGTGCTGTAATATTTATTTATTTAAATTTGAATTGGGAACAAATATCTTTTGTGCCGTGTGATGCCGGCTGACTAGAATAGCACCACCCCATCTCCTCCCGCGGGTGTCGTAAGAGGCGACAAAGGGAAAAATCCTACGGACGGGCAGCCAGCGTCCGTCGAAACTCAATCTACAGCTACTGCGGTCGCCAACCCGCCTGCCAAGCGTGGCGACTATGGCAACTACCCCCAAGATAATACAAGTCATATTTGTGGGAGGCCTATGTCCAGCAGTGGACTACACACGGCTGAAATGTATGTATGTATGTATTTTTTGTGATATAGTTTCAGTAGTAATCAAAATCAAATTACTGGATCAGTGAAAGTAACATTGACATGGAAATTGCAGTGATAATCAAGAAAATTAGGTACCATTCAGACATGTTGATTGTGACAAGTCAATTGATATGATTTGCAATCAAAATGGATGGTTGCCGTATAGTCTACGGAACGGCGGATTAATTACTCGACTTAATTTAAATGGACTTTAAAAATGAGTTTCAAAACGCTTGACAGGTGGAGTGGTGACCGGAGAGAGTAGGAGGTGGGTTTTGATGGACAATGCTCTATATCCGTATTTCCCGGTCGGTTTTTGTATCACCTTGGGGGTACTTTCGAAAGTTGTATCGCAAGTATCCCCAAGATGATACAAGTTATATTTGGGGGAGGCGTATGTTCAACAGCAGACAACTTATGGCTGAAGTGATGCATGATGAAAGACTAAATTTTATATTTCATGATCATCTTTTCAATTGAAAGTTAGTTTGCATTGGTTGGTATGGTCGCCATCAGATATATCGGAGCAGCGGAGGTGGTTACAAATATCGAAACATGCACTTTATTGCAATGACATCAGAGGTGTTGTTTCTATGTTTGTGACCACCTTCACAGCTCCGATATATTTGATGGCGACTGTACCTTTGAATTCGATCAGTATCTGACTAATACGAGTATGTTACCACTGAGTGCTTTTGTTTTTACCTTAATGCCTTCAATGAACTTCATCTGTTTTTTAGTTATTCTATTTTTTCCAATATTAAGCTACTTAGGAGAAAGTAAATAAGTTTAATGACACAATTCTTTATAATACATTATGAAAATAAATTATATCAGAGAAAGCATAAACTAAAATTACAAATAAAAAATATCCCCCTAATCGCTGCCGATGGGTAAAGTGCCCAGAAGGCTGGCCGCATTGCCTCGTTGGATGGCAATACTTATTCGTTGAGCAAAATATAGGCCAGCCTTCTGGTCATCTGTAGTTTCAATTAAAAGGGACGCCAAAGCCTTAGTTATTGCAAAAAACTACCACAGTTTTTAGTATCAATGAAAACGCTGTTTTTCCGCCCTTAATGAAGGACATACAACTACGAAACTCTGATGACTCTCATGGATCGACATGCTCTCGCTATTATTTTTTAGAAAAAGTTGTCCATGGAAATGGTTATGTAAAGTTGATAAGTTAAGTTGAGATTTGTTATTATTGTCTGACTGTACCTACTTTAAACATCAAAAGAGAACTATTTAATCTTAAATCAAAGAACGCTGACCATAGTATATAAGAACATCGGCTTACTCCTCCATTATCTATTGGCTAAGATGCTCCGAGTAAGCTCATTCTTTCTTTTATTATCTTCTGTTGTGGCCTTAGAGGAAAATGCTATCGACTTTTCCTTAGATTTGTTAAAGGCTAGAGATGTCAAGTCAATTTGTTTGCTAACATGTGCTGATAATACTTGTAAGTCTTAGATATAATTAAACAAAAAAAAAATGTTCAATCTTTGATGTATATTAAAGGTCTCTTTGAAACTAAAACTATATTTAGATAGATTTTATCGAAATTTAACAGTTTGTCGAAAATATTTAAGTTGCTCAATTTGTTGTTGAGGTTCTTTATGTCCTAATGCTGTATACAGGCCTCCTCTCATGAACAATGGGGTTAAACTAGAGCCCCCAGGCTGGAGACTTCTAAAATATGTTTAACTTTCAATTAGGTTACAGATCCATAACTTCAATAATATTAATGTACTCGAAACATTTTAATAATATGAACATTTTTGCAGGGAACCAAAAATTTGCAAAGAAGGCATCGAAGTTATCAATTGCCGTTTCACAAGTGAGCATCGACGAATCTTTGTCAAATCTAGATTCGATAAGTCTTTGCGTAAACCGTTATGCTACTAACACTGGCGTTTTGACTGACACAAAATGTCCCCGCTTTGAAAAAACCGTTATATATGTAAGTCGGAACAAGTGCAATATCGCCTCATGTTATAAACTAAAGTGCTGATGGCTGGCGTTACTTTTCTATAGATGATAAACTAAGCTAAGGCAACTTGCTTGTAGTAGTAACGTGTCTGTATACGCATGTCGGTGTTCTATATTAAAATTTTGAAGCAAGTTCTATATTAATTCTCTGCACAACTACATAGACATGGTCCTTCAGTTAAGTTTTACAACTATATCAGCAGTTTGACCCGATGTGTGCAAATCGAATCATAAAGTAATTAACAAATTAGTACGTTATAAAACCTAAAACACTTAGTAATGGGGCAACAAAACTATTCTTAATACAATTAAGTATTTCTATATATTTCAGGCGTCGGAAAATCAATATTTCAGAGCAAATGTCAAATGGTTGGTCATAGATGTTTACACTTGGATTTCTAATACATCAATGCCATCTTACGTTGAAGTAAATGAAAATATGTCATGGCCAATGGGAATATTCGATAAATTAAATTTGAGCATAGATGCCGATGTAACATTATCACTACAGAAAGGTTTATAGTTTTAATTACTTATTCTTTAGTAACTCTAGTAAGTACAATTTGTTTTTATTACTATTTTTGTAATGTTGTAAAGGATTAATGAATAAAATCCTTATTAGTTATAATACAAATTTAAGTAAGTATAATATTTCTAAATAAGTTTGTAGCAACTAATATACAAAATATCAGTTTCACAAGTTTCACAGTTAAAGAATCCGAATCCATGGATTCCATGTATGTTACGTATTTCAAAGTCATTTTCTTTATAGGATTAGCAAATAATATTTACGATGTTTATAATTTTGGTAAAGTACGTGGAGGAAATACTCTGATGAAGAAGCTTGGAAACTGGCAAAACAGACAAGGTGAGTCCAACGGAGACGACCTTGAGACTTAGAATTTTAGTACACTGACTTCTACTGCGAAGTATTGAATATGAACTTTAATTATTTAATAGCAGTTATCGCCATGACAATATGCATGGTTGTAAATTAGCCTCGCAGACCGGTGCGGCTAAATCTTATAAAAATCCTTTCATATGGTTCCCTTAGTATAGTGGTTTAATATCATAACGATTAATCCGACCGCATAGATGTTGTAGTAATTTTTGAACCCCCTAACAATTTTGATTATTCATACGTACGTGAAAATTGTATTTAAAAAAAAACATTTAACAAGGAGTAATGAAACTAATATAGAAACCGCTAAAATTAATTTAAAATTACCCTTTAAAATATACTCTTAGAAATAACCTAAATTTGGACCCTTTGGTGCCTTTGATATCGTCCGTGTAAAATGTCAAAGAAAATACATCTTTTTAATACTTTATGAGCTTATGTAAATTTAACGTAATTTAAAACATTAAATAGTATAAATAATTGTCACACCGTCACTCATAATCATTTTGAATTAATTCTTCAGATGTGATAAAACAGTTGAACGTCTACAAGTACTACAGAAGATGGGACTGCGAAAATTCAAGTTTAAACTATATTGCTGTCGTAAGTAAATTTTTGGTATTCGGAAAGGAGAACTAAAGCAAGAATTGTAAAATGTTTTAGAAAATTAAAACAATACATTTATGTATTCATTTACATAAGAATATTTCCCTTCAGTAACTTGAGATTAAGTTTCTCTGGATCCCCAAAACTCTATCCTCGTAACGCCTAGTGTGCATTACAATGTACACTCCCTTTCAATGGAGTTTAAATCTTAAATAAAAAGAAATAGGGTAGAATTTCTTTTGTTTCATTAGTTATCGTGCACAAGAAAATTCAACCCGATTCACTGCATAATAAGGTTGGTTTTAACTATTGAATATTTTAGTATGGTGGGCGTTACGAGGCTATATCCTATATTTTACCATTGATTTTTAGATGTTAAATCCGCCAAAAGTTTTCGAAGCGAACATGCTTATAGGAGACACTCCGGCACCAGGGGTTGCAATTATTACTGCTACCGGCACCAGAATATTGTTTGAGATAGCACAACTCCATAATATCAGGTCAGCTATTACAGTAGGCATATTTATTCTCGTCTTAGCTATACGATTTATAGGAGCGACGGACGTAAGATTTGGAGGAAAACTAGACGCTCATGAAAGTCATGAATCTTTGAACAATTCTCATGGCGCAATATGGTTTAAGAATAGCTACAAACGACATATGTTTTTTTTTTTTTTTACTTGACTTAGGCTGTACTGACCGTTTGTCACAGTAGAGCGATCGGACTGTGTGGGGGGAAGGTATCCTGGGGAAAATCCAGGACCCTTCCGCACCAGACTTGACTTGTACTACTGGAATACTCCTACTGGGCTTTCGCTTCCAGCGAGACAGGTTCAGACGATCTCAGCCGAGTGGAAACGACATATGGAAGTTTACAGTATTAATAATGGCTCTACCAAGACTGGTTATTAAAACGGCGTACAGGTGACAAAGTTAACTGAAGGACTATAGTAGTTGTGCAGATAATTAATATGGAACTGAAGTTAAAATTTGAATATAGAACTTCGACATGCGTGTACTGACATGTTACTACTGCATTGGCCAGGTCCTTTAGCTAAGTTTTTCACCTATAACTACTTACTACTACAAGAAACATGATTTTTAAACATGTTGAACCATGGTTCCAAGTTTAACTAGATTCAGTTAATAATTATATTCTTTAATATTTACAGATATAATTATACGATCGTTGACAGATGGATTGGAAAGTTTGAGAGAAATAGCACGCCGGTATGTTTTTTATCACTAAAAGTATTTTTTGCTTCTAACTTTTCGATTCAATATTTTCAAATCCAAGTACTCGTTTAGTATAATTTGATTTTCAATAGAAACAAATATGAAATGAAAATAAATCCATATTATAAAAAACGGTCCTTTTGGAGATATTTTTAAAAATCAATACCACTATGATTTGAAGGGACTAAGCATACCTAAGAATGCAACTTTGGGGTTTTATTATACCATACCTAAATAAACATGAAATATTATAATTCAAATGAGATTTATTTCAGGTAGCCGCTACTTTAATATATTTTAAAGAACAAGACATCACACCAGTACTACGTATGTCACGGGAGAATATTCAAAGACTAGACATGGTTTCGACGCCTGTAACATCCATCGAGTATATATATAATGATACACTTCCATTTAAAATAAATGCTTTAATCTGCTAAGCTTTGAGGTTTTGCAGACCGTTTATCGCATCTTATAGTGGTTTTCTTATATCTATTTTCAGAACGAGATACTACTATCGTATCCCAACCACCGGCCCCGGAAAGTTCGAGAACCAGTTTTTACGGCCGCTGACGAATGGTGTTTGGGGTTGCGTCACTGCTGTGATTTCACTGTGTGCCCTGGTGTTGTTTCTGACAGCTAGAGCAGAGAGGCGACCAGCAGCGGTGCAGTATGCTTTATTCTCTGTAGCTGCTACGTTTTGTCAGCAATGTAAGTTTGGGTGCTAAAAGAACTGGCTGCCTGGCTGCTAAGGTCTTGGTGCAATCAACCAGATCTGTCCATACTTCTGTGTGCTGCTGTTGCTAGTCAGCAATGTATTATATTCCAATACACTGTTAGTGGAGTTGCTAAACTGTTTATATTTTTTTATTTGTGTTGTTTAGTAGCATTTGTTCTTAAGACTTTGACCATTTCGACTGTTCTTATTTTTTAAACTTTGACGCAGTTTATTTTTTCAGTTTATGAAGATGGAGGAGATATAGCTGATCCAACCCGAGAGTCGTCTGGTAAGCATTTTCAATAATTTTCTATTGCTAACCTTGGTTTCAACAGGAATATGCTAAATCTTGATTTTATAATACCAAAAATTCATAAGACTTAGTTTTCTTGTGCTTGCTCAAAGTTGATTATTTATTGGAGTTGGAGGGTGATAGCTGTAGATTATGTACACAAAAATGCTACTGATTCATTTCAGTATACTCCTCAATACAATTTATTTTCATTATTCGTAAACAAAATAAAATACCAATTAAGATCATCTTCCTTCCGTTTCTCCGCTCGGCAACTAATCCCAGGATTTGGCGTAGGTACTAATTTTACTAAAGCGGCTGCCATATGAAGGTAAACTAGGCCTTATCGGGATTAGTCTGGTTTCCTCACGATGATTTTCTTCGCCGAAAAGGGACTGATACATATCAAATGATATTTCGTACATAACTTAAAAAAAACTCATTGTTACAAGCCGTGGTTCGAACCTGTGACCTCCGGATTGCAAGTCACACTCTCTTACCGCTAGGCCCCCAGTGCTTTTATTACCAATAACCATATTAATTATTTTCACGATTTCAATCGTATAACACCTGTAATTTTCACTAGAATTATCCACTTATGCCTACCACCTTCCTCATCATTCATCATCGTACTTTTGCAGTGTCTACATTAAATTACCCTGATCATAGTTTTTTTTATCCAAAAGCTAGGCAGCTCACGATCCTGGTGACAGGAGCATCATGCGTGCTGATATACAACTACTACACGAGTAGCGTGGTCAGTTGGCTGCTGAACGGTCCGCCACCTTCCCTCAACTCTCTTCAAGAACTGCTAGAAAGTCCACTGTCCTTAATATACCAAGATATTGGCTACACTCGTAGTTGGTTGCAGGTATAGTTTAGAAATGTACATTTCGAACAATACGAATTTATTTTTGTTGATTGTTTCAATGTTGGAGAGGTAAACCAATAAAATAATTTCAGACTCCTACTTTTTATTTTAATACGAAGAATGCCGAGGTGGAAGACAAATTGAGGAGGTTTAAAGTATTCAAGAAAAAGAAGGGAGAACCCTTACTGGTACCCTTGAAGGAAGGTATTGAAATGGTGAAAGCTGGAGGTACGCCTACAACTTACGTACTTGCATATTACGGCCATCTTTTTTCATTGCATATAAATATTAAATTCCAATGAATACTAAACAAATTAGCTATAAAAAGGTAATAATGGTCAATTAAAGAGTGAACTGTTACTAAATCCATTTTCTAATAAAAGTATGTTTTAGAATTGTTTATATGTTTCAACGCGTGACAAAAAGATTTTTATTTATGAAATGTAGTTCACTCCCGACGGAGGTTGAAAAGGCATTGATGGTATCTTTATCATTGAAGAAGGTTTGACTGATTTTTATTTATATGAGTGAAAAAAATACATTTATTGAGTTGAGTTATGTAACTCAAATATTTTGGTCAAGGTCAAGTACTCAGTTCACAAACAAAAATAAATCTGTTGTAGTCTTCATTTTCTGGAGTTGACGTGACGTCTGTTTTGTACGCTTAATTTGTTGCAGGCTATGCATACCATACAGAAGTATACAACGCGAACTTCCTCATATCACGCTCATTCACTCAGGAAGAGTTATGTGAGCTCGGATTCCTACCGTCCATGCAGAAAGCGAACCTTTACATTACGTTATCAAAGGACAGTCCTTATAAAGAGTTCTTCAATTGGAAGTAAGATTATTAACTTCTAGAATATTGCTCACAAACTGACATTATTACAAAAACCCAGTGCCTTATGATATCTACTTATTACTCATTTGCTATTTGGACCCGGGTATGTCGTTAAACTACGTCCAACAATGAGAGGTAAGGCACAGAGAAGTACCATCATGCTTAAGTGTGGAGAAGCCCAACTGGGGAAGTACAAAATACCACAGGCATCATAGCACTGCTACCTTTCAGGTACCTATGCAGTGTTGTGTTCCTGATGGTAAAGTTTCCAAAGCTCCAACAACTTTTAGGGCAGGCATCGCGCATGTGAATCATCTGGAGTTGCAGACGTCCATAGGCTACGGTAACTGCTTACCATCAGGCGGTCCATATGCTTGTTTGCAACCGTCATTGTATAAAAAATGAAGATATGCCGCATCAGACAATTCTTGAAGCGTACAACGTGTTTTAAAATAGCGTGTTTAAAGCACTGGTCCCACCTCGAGCTAGTAAGCTATGAGCTATCAACTATTTCAAGGGACAAAAGATAATCGCTCCCGTGTAAATAAAAGAGAAATATATATATTTATAGCTGATGAGCTATGGCACGGCGATGAACTACGATCGCCCAGCTGACAAATATGTCTCTTTATTTACACGGGATCGATTATCTTTTGTCCCTTAAAATAACTGATAGCGCATAGCTTACTAGCTCGCCGTGGGACCTGCAGTGCCTTAGTATGGATGTTTGGAGAACAACCTATTTTTTCAGTATGCTGCGTATGTTTGAAACTGGTGTGGTCTCCAAGTACCAACGGCAGGCCAGCAGCCCGAAGATTTCCTGCGAGGGCAGCTCTCCTCGGGCTTTGGCTCTCGGTGGGGCTGCTCCAGCCTTTCTACTACTTGCTTTTGGATATCTCTTGGCTATTGTTATTGTTGTATTGGAAAGGTGCGTATTGAACTCGTTGTCATTTGAGAAGTAAACACTAATAATGACGACCGGTCTGGC
This sequence comes from Grapholita molesta, assembly GCA_022674325.2. NCBI lineage: Eukaryota > Metazoa > Arthropoda > Insecta > Lepidoptera > Tortricidae > Grapholita > Grapholita molesta. The sequence continues at coordinate 5,186,095 of CP053127.2, forward strand.
CTAGTGGGTAGTGACACTGCCTATGAAGCCGATGGTCCTGGGTTCGAATCCCAGTCAGGGCATTTATTTGTGTGAGCACAGGTATTTGTTCCTGAGTCGTGGGTGTTCTCCATTTATTTAAGTATTTATACGTATATATCTTTTATATATATCATCGTCAGTACCTACAACAGAAGCCTTATTGAGATGAGGTACCGTAGGACTAGGTCGATTTGTGTAAGATTGTCCCGAAATATTTATTTATTTAAACACTAGCCACGGTTATCAGCGGTGTGATCCCTGCCAGGGTAGGTTCCAAAAGGGGAGGTTAAATAAATCTCTACGTTTCTTATCAGCTAAGCTTATCGCTATATAGTGATCAGCAAGTTTCTTACTACTTATACATAAATAAATATTACAGAACATCCTTACACAGATCCGAGCCCGACTTGAGCATAGACACTGAGATTTACCCTTTCATTTTCATTCAAAAACAACTACAAAAAGACATGAGCATTTTATTTTTTCCATTCCTAGGTAGGTATACTAACAAATTTGGTGCTATCAACCAACTCGTTAGGTTGAATTTTATTTTTATGTTCTTTATTAAGCATTTATTTTTTTCAGATTCGTCGCGAGAAATGCGTACATCAATAGGAAAAATAATAAATTTAATTACGCGTTTTGAAATACTGAAGTAAAAAAAAAATATATGTTAATATCTGCACTTCAATCAATCAATGTTAGTAAATGCAATTATATAAGTCATATGCAAATAAGGTATAATAAATACATACCAAAAGCTGAACGATGTTTCTTTATTTATTAGTGTTCATCAAGCTTTCGGTTTGAAAAGAATTATCTAATTTATCGCTCCCTATTACTTTATGTTTCTCTTAGTATTATATGTATGACGTTGAAGTGATATCGATAACAGGACTGTCGATGTTTTTATTTTGCTGTAGTCATACAAATTGATTAAAACAAAAATAGTCTTGTCTGTGATCGATAGTTAACGGCTTAAGGATGGCTCATGTTAGACCAGCCCGTCTCCTACACGTCGCAGAGCCCTCCGTCGATCCACCGGACACTCACAGGGGTGGTCAAGGCCCGAGCGGCCTAATACTCCCTTATTGACATTAACACGAGCGTCGCGTCTCCGTTCCGCTCCCGGGCCCAACCGGCCGTGCCCAAAGTCGCAGAGCGTATGTCAGACGAGATGTTTATGTAATTGTCACTTTTTTTAAATATCACAAAGGTGGCAAACAAGCATCCGGCCCGCTTGATGGTAGGCGGTCACCGCAGCCTATGGATATTTACAATACCGAGGTTTCATTCACGAGTTGCCGACCCTGTAAAAACCTCTTTACACCCTTTTTGAAGAACACCATAGTAGTCCTTTGGGATGACCTCCGCAGGAAGCTCATTCCACAACCTTAGCGTACGCGGGATGAAATTCCTCTGAAACCGTAGGGTACGCAACCATTTTGGTTTTAAAGTATGTGTGATAAAACTATTATTAACAAAATACATATGTATTTTGTTAATTGTAGTCTGGTCAATATTTGCTCTTCCATTGGAGTAGCTAAGACCGTCGCACGCCCGTTGACATCCCATCACCCTCCCATCATGTAATCATTAGCGCGATATATTGTGCATGACGTGGTGGCGACGCAAACGGACCCTCGGCACTCTTAGTGATTGAAAATATAAGATCATACATAAAGCTATTTAGGTAGTAATTGAACAAAAAAGTGCACTTTTAATTTCTTCTTACAGGCACGAAAGTATTATGAAAGGTGTCACTTTGATCCCTTCCACCAGAAAAACCTTTATTGAAATAAGTAGAGTAAATAGGAACTTAAACAATTTATCCAAAAAAAATATTTTTCGACATATATCATTTAATAATTACTCCATAAAACTTTAACTCATAGTATACTCGTATTGTATGATCAAACAAAACTGAAATATAGTTAAAAAAAACATGATAAATAAAGTTAATATTCGGGCGAATAAATAGCAAGTATTAATCATAATGATTGAAGTTGTAGAGGACTATTCAATTTTGTTAATAATAATAACCATTGTCTTCCTTGATCATATCCGCAGCTTTCTCAGCCAACATAATGACGGGTGCGTTAGTGTTACCACTAGTAATATTTGGCATGGAACTGCTGTCTGCCACGCGCAGACGCTGCACGCCGCGCACACGCAATCGTTCATCTAACACTGTACCCATTGCGCAGGCGCCACTGTAGTGGTACATCGAGGCCCGAGTACTCAACGCGTGACATCTCCAATACTCGTGACTACCAACCTCCAGACCTTGGCATTCTGGTAACTTCATATCCACCAGCTCCCCATTTACACTTTTAAAAAAGCTCGATTTTCTTATCATATCGAAATCCGCTAAAGATTTTGCCATTGTATCCAAATCCGAGTCGTCAGAGAAATGGTTAAGAAACACTAATGGCGGGTCGGTGGGATCAACACTCTTTAACTGAATAACTCCTCGTGATTTTGGATGTAACAAAATTAAGGTTTCATAAAGCATTCTTCTGCCTTTACGAGCGTCATAAACATTTTGACAAGTATCATAATCTAGAGAGAACCCAAAGGCACAGAATTGTAAAGGTGCATCGGAATCATTTGGTACTACAACAGAAACTGATTGGTATGTAGGTTGTTTATAAGATTTATCAAGTGATACATATCCCATTATTATAGGAATAGGAAATTGGGCATAATTAGGCGGTTTCGGTGGGTCATTAGCTTCTTTAAACTTATATGCTATTACTGCGGCCGGATGATCTTGTAAATTTTCACCGACAGGCAGGTCAGATACAACTTTAATATCGAATGATTTTAAGTGTCCTGCTGGACCAACGCCAGACTGTAACAGAAGTTTTGGAGAGTTGATCCCTCCTGCCGAGATTATAACTTCTTTTTCAGCCAATAAGGTAATAGTTTCATTATTTTCCGTTAATGCTTCTACTCCAACAGCATTGTTAAAATCATCAAAAAGGATTTTAGTTACCAGAGTGTTTTTGAGTACGTGAAGATTAGGTCGTTGGTGGACTGGTCGTAGGAAACTAAATGCTGTACTTTGTCTTACTCCTGACCTGGCTATGGTATACGAGGGCTGGTTATATCCTAATGTATCGTAGCCATTGACATCTATAGTTATATTATGTCCTAATTCCTTAAACATTTCAAGGTATTCCTCTACCTCCGGATGTGGCTGTCTTGAAACGTGTAAAAATCCATTTGTGGCGTGAAATTTTTTATATTTTGACTTGAGAATAGTGGTGTCTTCCATATATTCGCTCTTTTTAAAGTACGGTAGAAGATGTTTGTACTTCCACGAGTCATCTTTTGCAGCTTCTGCCCAAGTTTCATAGTCTTGTGGATTGCCTCTTACATAGAACATATAATTGAGGCTACTAGATCCACCCAGCATTTTTCCTTGGACAAGCGGGGCAACGAGGTCTTTCTGGTATATTTTCCTGTTTTTATCAAACGCAGCAGAGTAGTTCCAGTCATAAGATGTTTGTGGTAAAAAGTTCAATAATCCAGGAAGCTGAAATAATAAGATTGAAAAATAAAAGGTATCACAAGGACGTAGCTTAGGTTTGGCAAAATTTTAATAATACCATGGACTCGAAAGGTTGGTCCCCACCAGCTTCAATAAGAAGAACATTGAACTTCTTATTTTCCGACAGCCTGTTGGCAATGACGCAGCCCGCGCTCCCGGCACCAACAATGATGAAGTCGTAACTGTCACCATCTTTAACATAAATTGCACGCATGAAACAATAGTTATTTGTTATACAAGGTAGCAGTTAGTGTTTGCCTTCTCGTACTAATGTTGAGGCCCGAGCTAGTGAAACATTTTGAAGAATCTGAAGGGTTTCAAGGCACGAGAGGGGAACACACTTTGCTGCCGAGTGAAAGACATAATTTTTCTTCACCTCACTATTGCGTGGAAAAAATGAACCCTAAAGCATTTGAAAGTGAATCAAAATTATTGGTAACAGTTCTTTCCGAGCTAGTAAGGCGAAAATATTAATCTGTAAATGCAGATGAATAAGATATGAAAACACAATTCCTAACATATTAAACACGCCCACTACTGGACGCTGCTGCGGCTGTGCCACAGGCAGCGATTTCTGAACATGGGGATCTCAATGCCAAAATAGCCACGCGGTATGCGGGTTGGTGATCGTAGAAAAAAACAATATTTTTATAAATGTTATGGTCTGGAACGAAATGGTATTTAATACAGTATTTACTTTGAGTTAAATATTATAAATATAAAGCAATATCTTTACTACTCGTAGGGCTGACGTTTTTATACATAATATAAATACAAAAAAGACAGGTTTAATAAATAAAATCTTATTTTGTTAACATTTTGTAATACGTAAAGTATATTGTAACCGTAAACGTATTGACGCACGCTACGTTACAGCTGAGTAAATTAAAATTATTTTATCCTTATTTGCAAAACTAACATAGATAGATAGTCGGATCTGTTTGATTTATTGTACTTATTTATTTTAAATTTTATTACACAAAAGAAAAATCTTAAGTTACAATATACAAACATATTTCTAATAGGCATTCTAGAGAATGCTAATCAACCTTCTATATATCTAACAAGAGCAAATCTATATAATATATAAACATGAAAGTCCTGACTGACTGATTGACTGTAAGGACCCACTAAGAAGGGATTTGTGGAAATTCCAGCATTAAGGGGGTAAAAAGGAGGCTGAAAGTATGTATGGGGATTGTGTAAAATTTAAAGCTAGAATTTGAAATATTGTGTAATCATTCCTTATTTTAATACAAATAAAGTAATTCCAGCGTATTTTGTAATTCATCTCCTAAGGGGTTGAAAAATCGGACGTTCTGCGCATGCGATGCCGCAGGCAAAAGCTAGTAACTGTATATGTGACTTAGAGAATTAATACAATATACACAAAAATATTTTTAAAGGATACTATTTTCCATTATACCTAACCACCTTAACTATTTTGAGATTTGAAAAGCATGACATACCTACGTCACGTAATATTTTTGAAATTACTAACCTGTGACTGAGGTTGTCGGTGGCCAATGTATGGCAGTCAAGCCCAATAGTGCAATGACTTTAAATGCTGCCTGGATTTGCTTGATATTCGCGACGGCTGCTGCGGCTTCCATGTTCTCAAGCTCTTCTAGAAATTTAAAAAATCTGGCATGTATACCTTAAATTTCATCACCGTATACCTCTTGAAGTGGACAAGCATAAATCTTATTGAAGAAAATTATACGAGCTCCTATGTCATAACTAAAACTGTTACCAATATCAGAAAGCAGCCAATGTTACGTCTTATTATAATATTATCACCAAGCAAAGTGATGTTTTTGTAATGAAATTGTTGCCCAATTCTTTAATAATCAACAAATATATAAAGTGCCAAGTATTTGTTCAAAGTAAACATTTCTGGTGGTAAAAATACGTATTTTTAATAATATTGGTTAATGTTGACGTCAACATTATCCGATAATTGTACGTCTTTTCCGTACACGGAACAATCGTATTCCGGACATTTGGGAGGCATATGCGGTGCCGGATCGAGCCAACGCGCAGATGCCCAATGATAAGTAAGTGGTACACTAAGCGTATGTTGCCCCTGTCCGTGTCCTGAGGTGCGCACAGAGACAGCACCCGCCATGATGTAAGGACTATTGACTTTTAATGAAATCTAAAATGTACTAGGATATTGGATAAAAAAATTGACGACCGGTCTGGCCTAGTGGGTAGTGACCCTGCCTATGAAGCCGATGGTCCTGGGTTCGAATCCCAATCAGGACATTTATTTGTGTGATGAGCACAGGTATTTGTTCCTGAGTCATGGGTGTTTTCTATGTATTTAAGTATTTTTATGTCTCGTCGCCTAGTACCTACATCAAAAGCCTTACTGTGCTTACCGTAGGGCTAGGTCAATTTGTGTAAGATTGTCCCGAAAAAATAAAAATAAACAGATGTAGGGATGTGACGACCCCCTCGCCGTCCAGAGTAGGGCCACTAGAGCTGCGTTCTCGAGGGTAGATGTGGAAACCTAAGTAGCGAGTTGGCTATATGTTTAAAACCAGTGATACCTCTCCACCCTTAGACCTATGCAGTGGTGTTGCCCTTGAACCATCTTTGATGTCGCTTATTTTGGGGGCCTATCTAGCGGAAGGTAAATCACCGTCTGACGGAAATAAAATATTATACCATCTTATTAGGCGGTGGTTTATTTTTACTTCTATTTATTATTATTTTATCAACTAGCACTAACAGTAACCTTACGCGCTAATTAGTGTTACATTTCTTAAGTAGGTAAGTAGAATTAGAATTCGATATAAATAGTTAATTAAAAATAACAACTGTCAAATAATTAGTTGATAAACAAATTCATTAAACAGAAAATAAATTACATTAAGACATCATGAACATCGAATAAATTACATGTGATGATAAATATGATAATACACGATACATTTGTTATACTCGTAAATTTAAATAATGTTAATTGACTTAAGTATTTATACACAGTAACGAATACTGGAATAGTAATATTAAAAATGGTTACCTCCACCAAGTCAGCGATTAATTTAAATTCGAATATATGCACTATCAATGGAACTAGCTGTAGTAACTGACTATGTAGTGATGCGGACAAAAATTTAATTTCGAATGTGGAAAAAATGTCAAGATGGTTATCGATGTCCAGTATGTTTTTGAGTATTTTCAATGCCCGTGGCAAAGTAAGGGTTGCGAGCATAGGTATTCGGGAAGGGGGAATAACGAAGATAGACCCGGGTATGTCCTTAAACTAAGTCCAACAATGAGGTAGGGCACAGCGAAGTACCATCACGCTTGAATCTAGAGCAGCCCAACTGGGGAAGTACCTCCTCCTTACAGAAGACCACAGCCATAATAGCACTGCTACCTTTCAGGTATGTAGTGTTGTGTTCCTGATGGTGAATAAGGTTCCCAGAGCTCCAACACACTTATAGGTCGGCAACGCGCTTGTGACTCCCCTGGTGTTGCGGGTGCCCATGGGCGACGGTAATTGCTTACCATCAGGCAATCCGTCTGCTCGTTTGCCGCCTATGACATAAAAAAAAAAAACGAATACTGGAATATTAAAAATGGTTACCTCCACTAAGTCAGCAATTAATTTAAATTTAAGTATATGCACTATCAATGGAACTAGCTAAAGTTAAAAAAGTAGCTAAAAAAATTAGTTCGAATGTGGAAATGTCAAGATGTCTATCGATGTCCAGTTTATCGTTGAGTACCATCAATGCCGGTGGCAAAGTAAAGGTTGCGAGCATAGGTATTCGGGAAGGGGGAATGACGAAGATAGTATGGCGAAGAGAGGGGGAACTTTGATTGTTACCTGAGTCAATAGTTGGGAATTTGTAATTAGACCTCGTATAAGTTGGAAAAAGTATTTGAGTAGCTACATTCTTCTTCGAGAGACGTGTAGACCATTCCGAGAATGAACAAAGTTGGATAGAGGTGTGGGTAGTACGTATACTTTTTTTATATAAAAAATCTTGCAGACATGCTGACAGATTTAGTTCACGGTAAGCAATATTTATAGCAGTTAAAGTTTACTGTAATAAAATCACAAATTTAGTATTTTAATGCTACACTTCAAGAAATCACAGAAGTTTCTATCTGAAACTAAATAGCACCCAAACATATTCTATTATTCGATTGTTATAGCTTATAAGTTTTTAATGATTCCGTAATAAGCGCTTAGCCTTGATAGTTTTGCGATATTTGTATGTTTTTCCTTGGGAGCTCAGTGATTGTTAGAAATAGAAAACAGAAATAATAATTTTCGGATCGTTGAATAGGATTTTTTTAAACCAAATTATTGATAATATCAAAAACTCCAAAAACGATCACTCCGAAAGTAAAACTCTGTATCTATCCCACCAACTTCGTGTGTTAGTAAGTGCTTTACTTTTACTATGAAAGCATCCTATTGATCGATTTCTTAAATCGATATCCCAAGTTACATGAACATATGAACAATATGTATGTAACATGTGGTTTACTCACCCGAATAATTACTTAATTAACGCACGGCTAAAGATTAACAGCTTATCTTGAACCGCTTTTTAACTAACCTTCATAGGTTTTAATTGGGGCACATTAATATTCAAACGGAACAGAATACTATGTTTTCTGGGTTTGAATCATTTACACGCGCCAGTTACTGTGATGTGCTTGTGAAAACTTGACGCGAAATACCGGCTTGTAAGTTTTAAGGGCTCCGCTGTAAGTATAACCAGCAAAAACATAAATGTAAAAAAGGAGAGCCAAGATTTATTGGATACCTATAACAATGCTGTTATTATTTAAAAAAAATGAGATATCAAAGTAAATAAGCATTGCGATACAGCGAGGAAATGCTGCCAGCGTTTACGGCATCATGCCACGGAGGAATTTCTTATATTAGATAGGTATTTTACGTTTAGTTTTTAGTTATTTATAGTTTTAGTAAGTTAGATTTGACTTGTTCTATTTTCATTAGTAATTTTATAAAGTTAATCAACATATAATGACATATTCAACATAATGTATATATATATATATTTTAATTCTGATAAAAACTGAATATTTGTATTAAACTTGCCTCTCCTTCTTTACATTTAAGTTTTTGGTGGGATATCATTACTTTTAGTAAAACACATTTTTTTATATTTGTCATACAGCAAATATAATTATTGAGATAGTTTCAAAAATCTGCTTGTAACGTTGTAAAGGTTTCAACGCTATAATAAATAAAAAAATTGTATGGGTACCCATACACCCTCTATTTTTTAACTATTTTTCTATTTTAGATTTTTTCCTACGCTTACACATAATTACTGAGCTGGATTACAAATTTCATCCTTCTAGGTATCTAAAAGTAGGTTAGATTTAGGTAGTATATGTCAGACAGTCAGTCAATGCTAAAATTTACAACTTTTTCACCTTCATAGCTTTATAACCTGTAGAGAATTCGATAGCTGGAAGAGTATTAAAAATGGGCTGAAAACTAAAAAGCGACTGTATGGCAAAAAATATAATGACAACTGAATAGAATGTATACAAAAACAGGATTCAAAATAAAGATATAGACAAACAGTAAAACAGTATAAAACCTCGTCGACATAACCATTTGAGCTAGCTTCATAAAATTTGGGTTTCTACATGTCTTTATGGATATAATTAAACAGTAGTTTTATGTGTTTACGTTAATAAGGTTTTGAGTTATATAAGGGTGTAACGTGGCACCAAGTGGTTCGTGTAATATTACACTCGGCGCTGGCTAGCCAGTTCCTTCACTTGAACTTGGCTTGACACGCTGCCGCATACGTCCAAGTTAATTACACACTTACACATAACTAATTGCTTTTTCTTTTTAACCGACTTCAGAAAAAGGAGGAGGTTATCAATTCGAACATTTTTTTTGTATGTATGTTATTGTTAGCTAGAATTTTCGCCTGTTGTCATTATAAGGTTGAATAAAATTACGAAAGTTGAAATATATCTATTTCAACTATACTAACTTATACTATATTCGTATTACTACTTAAAATCAAGACCCATAAAAATATTTCAAAAAAAAATCATTTGTTTTTAGTTTTAAAATTTCCAAAGTCATACTCCTAATATGTAGTACTAAAAACCGTGTACTGCGAGTATATTTATTATAATTACTTATATATACAATGTAGGTTATTATTATAGTCGAGAGTAAGATAACCATTTACTACTTTTTTTATTATAGCAGCTCCATCGCAGAAGATTATCGCGAAGCAAGCAGCGGTAAGTGGTTTGTTTCTTTTGTAGTAAATATAACCATGTTTCTTACATAAATGCATGTAAATTTTTTTGTAATTTGTTACTTGGCTTTGTAGTGTGATACTCAAGGATCGGACAAACGCCCGTCATTTTGAAAATATAACCCTGTTCCGTACAGCAGAGGCTTCCTGATGTTAATAAAAAGATTGTATTTTATACATTTATTGGACTATAATTATATCCAGTGACAATTTATAATTGACATTGAAATTTACTTTCGCCAATAAATGTATGAAATACTATTTTTTTATTAACATAAGGAAGTCTCTGCTATACGGAACAGGGTTATATTTTCAAAATGACGGGCGTTTGTCCGATCCTTGGTGATACTAATCTGTATCATATATAGGTGACCGATTACATGCCTTTACGTCAAACAATATATACATTAAGAGAAGATTTCGGGGATAAAAACTACCCCATGTATTTTTCACGTTGCAAAAATAGTCTTATGCATGATTTCAATGACAATGCCTTTAATGAGGGCCCTAAAAGTAACCCTCAAAGGTCCACTTGAACATAATTTATGCTAGTATGAAAGCAACATCCGATAACTCTGTTAGTTTAACTGAAATCAGTAATTATAAATTACACTTAAGATTGGGACACTCTTGCCTCTTAAAGTCGAAGATTGGAATTCCGTCCACACAAAACAAGCTGAAACGGAGACACTTTACTCGCTGTGCTTAATTAACTTGTCACCAAATTACAGGCAGTCTGTTATCGTAATTTATTTCCTCAGCTAAAACCATGGATGCTGCTTCAGCTGTTGCGGGAGTGAAAACCCTCCAGGCTGCCTTCCAAGTGCTCAGTTTATTGCAGTTGACAGCTGTTAATTTTCCGCAACAAGCGATAGTACAAGGTCAGTCAAAAATTAGAAGCAATGGGAATATATACTTTGGTAACTTATATGGGAATATATAAGTTTGGTAACTTATATATTCCCATTTCTTCTTCATATGAGCTGAAGGATTTAAATCTCCTCAAAGCCCTCCCCTCCCCAAAGGTCTGCCCACGGTGCACTGTCTGGTACCTGGTCGCCACGGATCTATATCGGAATCTCTAATTTTCTTTAACCTATTTTCGCGGACGGTCCTGGGTTCAAATCCCTTATTTTCGTACAATTTGGTCAGCCTACTAAATGTGGTGTCTTACCGCTTCCCACGCTGCGTATCTCAAAAGGCCTCACCCTGTGCCTGGGTCATAATTCGATTAGGTTTGTGTAATACAAATTTCAATCGACAAATAAAAAAAAATACATAGGTACCATAAGATAATATTGACCAGTTACAGAGTTAGAAAAATGGTTCTGTGTCATGACCCGGAAATTATGTATTTAATTGAATTTTCTTCTAGACAGGAAAAACATAATTTGAATTAAGAAACGTAAAAATTTGACAAATGAGTCTCCAATCTCCAACAAACGTAATATGGCATTATTTTCCTGATTCATTAGTTATTAATTTTAGCTTGTTACATGATAATAACAGATGGTTTTTAATTACACTAAGTAATGACGTCAACTATTAAGATAACAAACAAAACACTACAAGTACCCGTACATTGAACCAACGAATTAACATTTTTCGATGAGCGTTGATAATATTTTCTTAAACCTACTATTTAAGACCTTGATAAATTATGTGACTGACTTAATTGTTTCAATTGGCATTAATTACTTGCGAATAGCTTAGGTAAACGTACCAGTGCTCGACATGGGAATGCCCAATGGATGACACCCTTCTGTCTCCTCTATTGACATTTATGTGAAAGTGACATCCATTGAAGTGCAGTTGGCAACCGGAAGAATTTAGGAAAAAAACTACCTTTTATACTAGTACTGCACTATTTGTGAGAACGATAGATTTCCTCTATTAGACATAGAGGAAATATAAATAATCACTGCTTAATACAAATATTTATTAAGTACTGTGGTAGCGCATCAATATCATATTCAAGGATCGGACAAACGCCCGTCATTTCGAAAATATAACCCTGTTCCGTACAGCACAGCAGAGACTTCCTTATTTTATGATGTTAAAATATTTTATTTTATAAGATTTATTTAATAACAATCTAACACAAAATATATATTTAGGATGTTCCAATCGGTCCTAAATTCACATCGTTATAGGCTCACAACTGAAAATTCAGAAAAAAAAAATTGATTCTATTGGTGAAAGTAAATTTCGGAATATTAATCATAAATTAATTTGTCACTGGATATAAATTATGATCCAATAAATGTATAAAATACAATTTTTTTATTAACATAAGGAGAGACTGCTGTACGGAATAGGGTTATATTTTCAAAATGACGGGCGTTTGTCCGATCCTTGATCATATTATCAATATGTATGTAAGTATTTATATGAATGTATCTATGGTATCTATATCGTCGTCTAGTACCTACAACACAAGCCTTACTGGGCTTACCGTTGGACTAGGTCGATTTGTGTAAGATTGTCCCGAAATATTTATTTATTAATATCGATGAATCCTCAATGTAACTTGAGACTCCGATGTCAGTTAAGTGTGTACATACTTACAGTAGATGTTGCAAAGCGTCTCGCTAAGACACTTAGAAAGGATATGGTGGAAAAATTCGCAGCTATCGGGTGTGTTCTTAGTAGCTCAATTTTCATAGTCGGGCGTGTATCCCGGAGAAGCGAGTTCAAGTCTCGCATGAAGAAGATTATTTTACCTTTATTTCTACGCATTATAGCTTCGTCAGCAGATGTTCCTGCTTAATATAACAGGTTTTTTGTATTTTTCAAGATGGTGCTCGCTACAGCTTCATCATAGCGGGTGGTGGAAGCGCTGGATGTGTACTCGCTAACCGATTATCTGAAGACAATCGGTTTAGCGTGCTCCTCATCGAGGCTGGCGGAGACCCTCCCATCGAGTCCATGGTATTAGCGATCAGTTATTCTAATCACAAAAAAAAACAATCTACAGATAAAGACATGAATATAAATAAATTATTCAGAACTCAATAACAAAATATGCTCTTACAAACCCGAGACCAATTTCGCGGCATGATCATTATTGATTACGCTAGGAGAGTGTTATTAGTACTCCAGGTGAATAAGAAAACCTTTTTTATAGCTTCCAGGTTTAATGGCCTTTATACCAGAAACAAGTCAAGACTGGAACTTTACCGAGGAATATGACAAGAACCGAGATGTTTTTCAAAACAACCGTAAGTTGCCGTTGACACAAGGCAGAATGCTAGGTGGGGGAAGCAGCGCTAACTACATGTACTATGTAAGAGGAAATCCCAATGACTTCAATTCATGGGCAAGTGTAGTGAAAGATCCGTCCTGGAACTACGAGCGTGTTTTGCCATACTTCCGAAAAAGTGAACATATGGAAGATCCTGGTATTCTTAACTCAAAATACAGAAGATTTCATGGTACTAGCGGCTACCTTCATGTTACAAAAGAACCTCATTCTGAAGTCAAGGGATATCTCAGCATGTTCCGTGAACTAGGATATAAGATTCTTCTCGATATAAACGGCGATGATCATTTCGGTTATGTTGAACCATCATTGACAATTGCTGAAGGAGTCCGGCAGAGTACAGCCTACTCTTTTCTTAAACCAATCAAAAATCGACGTAACCTACACGTACTCAAGCATACATTAGTCACCAGAATACTATTCGATAAATCCAAGAACGCTATCGGTGTTGAAGTTTTGACAGAAGACCAAAGGACGATAAAAATAATGGCAGATCGGGAGGTAATTGTAACTGCGGGTGCATTCAATTCCCCGAAATTGCTCATGCTGTCTGGAATAGGTCCTAAGGAACATTTGCAATCTTTAAACATTAAAGTTATATCTAACCAGCCCGTCGGTCAAAATTTACAAGATCATCCAGCTGCTTTAGTTGTATACAGATTTAACGAATCTCATGCTCCACCACAGGCTCAAGATTACTCTATGTTTCCTTCTGCTTCTTTTGCCGGATACATAGCTTTGAACAAATCTAAAACTTACCCAGATTACCAATCCATTTGTTTTCATATTCCTAATGATTCAGAAGCCGCATTGTCATTATGTTCTTTTAATTTTGCGCTCGATTATGATACTTGTCAAGCTATTTATGAAGCCGGCAAAGGCAGGGAAATATTGCTTTGTGTGCAAAATCTGTTACATCCGAAATCACGAGGTAAAGTTGAGCTACGGAGCACAGATCCCACAGATCACCCCTTAATTTATTTTAGAACTTATTCAGAAGAAGAAGATTTAGAAACGATGGTCAAAGCTTTTGAAAGGTTGGACCAGATTAGAAATTCAAGTTATTACAAATCGGTTGGTGGTGAAACTGTTGATCATAGGTTATCGCAGTGTAAAGAGTTGGTATTTGGGACGAGGGAATATTGGCGCTGTCATGTGCTAAGCACAAGATTAGTGATGTACCATTTTTCTGGTGCGTGTAGCATGGGCTTGGTGGTAGATTCGAGGCTGCGTGTGAACGGAGTTCGGCGCTTGCGCGTCGCTGACAGCTCCACTATGCACAGTGTCACCAGTGGCAACATTAACGCTCCTATCATCATGATAGCGGAGAAGGCTGCTGATATGATCAAGGAAGATAATCGTATTCTGCTATAGTCTTTATACACGTATTTATTAAATAGATGCTATATGCGAAGATTAAGTTAAGAAAAATAAATTGTATTTCGGTGTAATTACCTTTCCTTAGTTATAGCCCTTATAATAGAAACATTGGAACATGTTTTATATGTCTATTATAATTTTCTGATTTTGTTATCTTAATCCATTGATAATTACTTATTTTAAATAGAAAATTCATGAGTTGCATAGGTACACAAATTTAATATATTGATAATTAAATGATTGCTATTTTGTAAGTACATATATAGTTCAAAAATATTCGTAAAAGTGAGAAAAATATAGAACTCTTTTGAAATTGTATGCTTCATTTTCTTACCATGCGAACTACCTGAAAGTCCTATTTTTGACTAAAGAAACACCTGTCAGCTGGTAAAAGCGACGTTTTCGCATTACAAAATGTTGTTTTTTTTCTATGACATAGGCGGCAAACGAGCAGACGGATTGCCTAGTTGTAAGGTTTGGCCCGGGTATGTCCTTAAACTACGTCCATCAATGAGAGGTAGGGCACAGCGATGATCATCACGCTTGAATCTGGGCAGCCCAACTGGGGAAGTACCTCCTCCTTACAGAAGACCACATCCATAATAGCACTGCTACCTTTCAGGTAAATAGTGTTGTGTTCCTGATAGTGAGTAAGGTTCCAAGGCCGGCAACGCGCTTGTGACTCCCCTAGTTTTTCGGGTGGCCATGGGCGACGCTATGGTCGTCTTAATTTATTTTTAGTAACGAAAAAGCCATTTAACTACCAAGCTTATGAGTCTACGTTGCTAATAAAACTAAATTAGTTCTTGAAAAGTGCGTGATTATGTAATAATGAAGGTAATTCTGAGAAGGAAAAGGTGAGCTTACTGTGGGGCTCAGTCAATTTATGTTAGAATGCCCTGGAATATATATATGTATATATATATTTAAATCGATTTGTTTTCATTATTTTTGATTTCTATTGGTATCCGGTATAGTCTACGTATACGAGTGACATAGAGGCAGGCGACAAAATTAAATATTCTATCAAAAACGTAATGAAATGGTTTGAAGTAATCCCGGTGTAATAAGAATAAAAACCTCATTCGCAAAATCTGAGAAATGATAAATGGTATTCATTAAAAAGGCTATCACTATTTACATTTATTTTCTATACGTCACCTTTTGTTTAGCATATTTTAGTGCCAACTTCTCCATTCTGTCCCGTTTGTAATATTTTCCTGAGAATCTATCGTGGTCATCTCCTTTTTGGTCTGCATTTACCCCGGCAGGTCTCTATGGCATCTCGTGGGTCCCACTCAGTAGCCATTTTGGCTACCGTTCCGGGTGTATGCGGCAAACATGCCCGGCCCAGTCCCACTTCAGCTTATTACTGAACCGCAATTAGAAAGGGATGGAGATAGCTTTCAATCCATTACAAATTTTGACGTAGGTAAGTGTATAATTGTAACTATGTAACTTTTAATCCCTTTATCTACGTACATATCATAAGTGCTCTAAAATGCGTCCAGAAACCGTAGGGAATGACCAGCATTACCAACCATCAGAAATGAATGGAGATGTAATGTTGTCATTACCTACTGAAATCAGTAGGTTGAGTTCAAATTTGGAACAGCTTTCAAATTCAAGTGGGGTTTCTATTCTAGTATCTATAGATATTAAAACAGTCATTGATACGAAACGCCATTTCGTTATGTTTTTTTTAATATAAATCGAACGACATTTGAACTCGAGTGACAATAGAATAGGGAGTTCATTCGCTTGTCTATGGTTTAAAAAAATATTTAACTGAGATACGAAATACGCAACGCCGCCATTCCAAGCTGTCATTTGTTTTGTTCGTTGACTTTTTAATGTTTCAAGTAACACTAGTAATAATGCAGGTCATGTCCCTACGGTTCCTGAACCCATCTTAAAACACTTATGATATGTGTGTAGATAAAGTAGTGTATGTAACTATACATAATTAGGCATTACAACAATCGTGTGATATTATTATGAACCCACACTCTTCTTTTAATACCCTTCATTATGCACAGATACATAAACTACTATTCTGATCGTGACATGATCCAATTATAACAATACCTAAAATAATCAAAATGAAAAATGGAATATGAAAATATTCCTAGAATAAATGGATATATCAAAATTTTACTGAGAACTTGTTCGACAAATTAACGTAGATTGATAAGAATGTTGATTGTTGTTGGATGATAAGAGATATGACCAACTATTATCATCATTGCATAGTTTGGCTACTTCTCGCTCAGTCAATTACTGATTATAAGGCGCCCTCATATTTACATGTGGCATCAAAATAAATAAATGTATAAAAATTTATTACTGTAAAAGATTTTGTGACAACACGATTAGGTTTAATTTGTGTACAGTGTATTTACTAAAATCGTAACAACCTAAAAGTATGCATATGAGTATATTAAGTTTTGATTTGGTGATTTATACATGGTAGGTCCAGATTAATAAACATAAGACGAGAAATAAATAGATAATTATTTTCACAATGATCATTACATTATTGCTGTGTGTTATGTTAATCATAATGTCGTATTATATGTGTGTACGTAAATATAATTACTGGAAACTAAAGGGGGTAAAATATGAAGAAGGCTTACTTTTTTTTGGAAGCATTGGCAACGTGTACGCCAAGAAGCTATGTTTTTCCGAATATGTTACGGAATTATATCAGAAGTATCCTAAGGACAAGTTCGTTGGTTTTTTTATCAGTCACGGACGTAATGCACTTATTTTGAGGGACCCTGAGCTCATCAAAAACGTTCTAGTGACTGACTTTCAGTATTTTCAATCAAGAGCTCTAAACTCTAACAAGACTGTGATGGAACCTATGTTGAAAAATCCCTTTTTCGCTGATGATGGCATGTGGAAGTTGCTGCGGCAGAAAATGACACCCGCTTTCACGGTAGACCGGATTAAAGCAATGCTCCCTTTGATCATAGAGAGAACAGTGTGTCTGCAACGAACGGTAATTAGCTTAGCAGAGCGCCGTGTAGAAGTAGACGTTCAGAAACTGATGGAATGCTACACCACTGATGTAATCGGTGTTTGTGGCTTCGGCATTGACTCTGATACCCTGAAGGATCCATCCTCCCAGTACATACAACTGAGTAAGCGCATGATATCTTCGACTGAAAGAGATGCTCTTGTTGCTTTTATGAAATGGACTTCTCCAGAGATAAACAAAAGTATGTATAATTTACCTCCGACAGTTGAGAAAGATGTTGTTACTATAGTTAAAAACATTATGCACGAGAGAAATTACAAGCCATCAGGCAGAAAAGACTTTATAGATATGCTTTTGGAGTTAAAAATGGAAGGTTCGATAAAGGAAGAGTCTTTAAAGGTAAGAAATGCAGATGATAAGCCACAGGTGTTAGAGATGGATGAGGTTTTAATGGCAGCGCAAGTGTTTATGTTCTTCGCTGCGGGGTTCGAGACAACTTCATTGGCAACCAGCTATACGCTGCACCAACTTGCGCTACACCCTGACAAGCAAGCGAAGTGTCATAAGGAGATAGATGAAGTGCTATCTCGACATCAAGGGAAACTTACTTACGAGGGTGTTGAAGAGATGAAATATCTACAGATGTGTTTGAAGTAAGTAAAGCTTGGACAACATTTGATACTTAAATTTATGCAGTGAAGTTGGTTGTATAGTTATAAAGATCAGATCTAGGCAAGCTAATTTAAAATCTTATAATAGGTAATGTTATACAGTATTAATACAGTTACCATTTGTACCGCCAGACTCTGAGCAAAGAGCGGTTAGGGTAATGTTATTATTATTTAAAGTTATTGAAGTTAGCCTTAATACATTAGAAAGACAGAAGCTGCTGCTTAAGACAATTTTTTAAATTAACATTGATGTGTTAATTTCAGAGAGAGTTTCCGAATGCTACCACCTATGGGTTTCCTAAGTCGACAATGCGTGAGGCCGTACACGTTTCCGGGTACTAACCTGAGTATTGACCCCGGCGTGCATGTCATAGTTTCCGTGCAGGGAGTCCACAACGATCAACAGTATTTCGTGGCTCCGGACCAGTTTGAGCCAGAGCGGTTTGGCGAAGGATGCCGAATCCCGAATCACGTGTATTTACCCTTCGGTGATGGTTCTCGGGCTTGTATAGGTAAATAAATGAATTTAATAAATATTCCAGGACATCCTTAGGTACACAAATTGATTGAGCCCCACAGTTAGCTCAAGAAGACTTGTGTTGTGGGCACTCAGCTAACGATGTATACAGTATACAAATACTGAAATACAAAAACATACATGACATAGGAACAAATACATGTCCTCATCACATAAATAAATGTTCTTACCGAGATTTGAGCCCAGGAGCGTCGGCTTCATAGGCAGAGTCACTACCCACTAAGTCAAACCTATCGTCAAATAGGAAAAACCAAACATTGATTTTATGGTCAATAATTCGCGACACAATTGTTTTTATTGATGAAGAGACCTAACCAGTTTAGTAGTAGATACATTTTGCACACTGTGTTATTGCTGTTCGATTCAATTTAGGCGCAATTTTGGTCAACATTATTTTTATGCCTAAGTTTAGACCATTTCGTTACTAACTATATTTCTACTTTATAGCTAATTGTAAGACATGAAAAACTTTGAATTTTATGTATGTTATGAAGCAGTGTTTGTCATTAATATTTTAAATGGTAATATCTAAAATTACAATTCATAATAAAGCACCACTTGTTCTTTTTTGGTGACAGAAGACTGGGCATCAAAAAGTATTTTCGTCTATTTAGTACTCTCATATTTCATAATGATTCACACTAAATAATCATTTGCTAAAGTGAATTATTGAATTCTAAATCTAGTGTTAATAGCTTTCGTATACAAAATATTAATCCAGATATTAGGTGAAACTTCTTAAAAACATTTGTATTCGTAAATGGCTAGACGGAACAAGATCACAACCACGGTGTTAAATTCGGCCTTGATTTTGGTGAGGTAAATTAGTACCTTGTTCTCTATTCTTACAGCCCAACAATTGGGGCAGATGCAGTCTCTGGCGGGGCTGGTGGCTATTCTAAGCCTGTGCTCCCTGGCACCTGGAGCCAACACCAGAAAGCCCATCATCGACCCGTCTTCTTTCATTATCCAGAAGGTCCAAGGTGGACTCCCACTCATTTTGACACTGCGGCAGAAAAATGATTCTGAGTCTTCTCAAATCAATGGATCAGTCGAAAGTGACCAACTTAAGGAGGGAAAGAAAATGCCCTCTATCAAAAACCGTATAAGTCATGTGCTGTTCAAGAAAAAAATTAAGTTAGAGAAATTACCTGCTACATGAGGATAAAAAATACTTGTAATTTATTTTTATTGTAGCACTTTTGTACATATGTATTCATACCATGAAAAACAAGAATAAGAGTGTATCAGGAGTCTCTATTGCCGTTATTCAATAAAATAACATTTAAAATAGACATATATATAATAAATAGCAAAACGTGTAAACAAAATATTCTTTCAATGTCCTTTTGTCATAAAATTACACAGAATTTGGTCAAATTAGGGAAGATATTTTCTCTAATTCTTTTATCAGTCAAAAAAAAGATTCAGTTTAATTCTCCCACTCTTTATCAAAATATAATATATTGACACGATACCAAATACATTATGACGTGTTGTTAACAAAGCACAACTTCAAATTTTGAAATTACAATATTCGAATCCTTAAGGATTTCAAGGAAGGAGGAAAAAAATATATTTTTATAACTTGACGAAGTATAAAAAAGGTTATTTTTTTTTAAATATAACGTAGGTTTGGTTACATATCTTGATGGTGTGAACAGTTGCAAGTAGTCGAATGTTAAATATAAATAATTTTCATTCAATTTTCATAAAAATCCATGCCACATTGCAAAAGTAACATTCTTGGGAATATTTTATTAAAAAATCTTTAACTTCATACATAATATTTTACATACTTCATTGTCTTGTCCCTTATTTATATTTTATGCTATTTTATTTCACAGCTGTTTTACATTATCGTAAAAATTAAATAAAACAACATTGAAAACAAAAAAATATATTTTATTTATCAAGTTGAAAAACATCATTCATTACTTTCATAAACATTTACTTATAACAGTTGTAACAGTGAACATAGATCGCATTCAGTATTCAGATCCTTGGTGCCCTAAAACGTTTAATAAAGTACGGACTGAAAGGTGGTAAATATAATCTAATATTTATAATTATCATTTAATTTTATCATAGACGGATAGTTTCATCTATTTCATTATAAAAAAATACATTATACTTATGAAAAGTGATCTAACCCAAAGATGTCCGTGGTATGATTTTACGTATATGGTTTACTATACATATATAAAATGGTCGATATGCTGCTGTCACTTTTATTGTTAATGACTTATGGTTTAAGATTGAAGATGACATGCCCTGGTGAGTAAAGTGATGAGGACCCAGAAGTCTACATTCCCTATGTCTTTAATTACGATTGACTGGGTTCGAGTCCCAGTCCCGTCCAATGAATGTCCTAGATTTGTGTGATGAGCACAGATATTTGTTCCTGAGTCATTGGTGTTTTCTATGTATTTAAGTATTTATATGTATTTTTCGTCGCCTAGTACCTACTACAGGCCTAACTGAGCTTACCGTAGGACAAGGTCGATTTGTGTAAGATTGTCCCGAAATATTAATTTATTTATTTAATTTACGACTAAATATAATATATTTCTTTCCAGATGAGACTGTATTCTCCTTTTCTAATGATACAAAGAGGCTTAAATTTAACAATACCATCCAAGTCTGAAATTTCTGTTTATTTTAAGTCTGTAAGTCTGTCATTTATTTTTTCTACATTTTGTACTGCAGGTTGAAACATGGACGCTGCTTCAGCCGTCGCCAGAATTAGACGAATACAAGCAGCCTTAAAGGCTTTGGTTGTGTTGCAGCTCACTGTGATACATGGTCCTCAACAAGCGATCGTGCCTAGTAAGATATGCTCCCCGTTTCTTATCTATAGAAATTTCTATTTAAAGTTGCTCAGTTTCTTTTGAATTTAAAAAAGACTAATAACGTTCTCTTGTAGTCCTGGTGAGAAAAATAAGGGTCAATAAATTCTCATGCTTTTTTTGTCCAGATTGTTATAATTGAAGTAGGCGGACTTTTGCTTGATATGAAGTAGTTGAAAGAACTAGTAAATCCATTATAAAAAAAGAAACTTTTATCAAATTAAGACAAGTACTGGCGTCTTTAAAAACAGAAGACCAAGGACTCAGAATATATAGAGGATGATGATGATTCATGAGACGTCAGCACGCCCAAGCCCACAGACATAGTAAATGGTCATGTATCATCTAAGCATCTAGGCACTTAAGTGCCTGCCCGCACGTTTTTATTTGTTTTACAAGTTTTGTTAAGAACCAATTTCTTCCCCAAAAATTATAGTCCTAAAACAACTAATTAATGAACATAAATCTTCTTTGATTGGTATGACATATCTTTGATTATAAAGAAAGTAACCAGGCTGATGAATTCATGACATTTAAATTGGCATTAAAATTATAGGGTGACACGTAATAAAAAAGGTTATTAATTTCACTAAGACTGGTATGAAACTGTAGGTTATTATTCACTGAATTCGTGGAGTTAATCTATTCACGTCTCCTTAACCAACCTGTATATAATATACTATACATCTATTTCCCTAATTGTACTTGTTTAAATACTGCTACAGTATATGTTCGACTATGTATTAAGAAAACCCAAAACGCTTAGTTTTATAATATATGTTGCTGTTTATGGACGCTATTGAATTTAGATTAACACAATGTTAATCTAAAATCACATAAATCAATTCTATATTATTTTGTTACATTTTTGTTATGTCGATTTATGTTGTATACTTTATTCAAACTCAGAAAAGTACTTAACAATGTTTTATAGACATGGTGTTTAAAAGTGTAAACATTTCGTAGAAGTTGATAATTTTAATACGGTATGAATTAATGACTTTTTATTTTAATTAACAGATGACGCTCGCTATGGTTTCATTATAGTGGGTGGAGGCACAGCTGGTTGCGTGCTTGCTAACCGGCTGACCGAGCGTTACCGATTCAAAGTGTTGCTTATAGAGGCCGGAGGAGATCCGCCCATGGAATCCATGGTAAAACCATAACAAAAATTGCTCTGAAACTCCTAAAATCCTTTGTCGTGAAATTTATATTATAAATTTAAATTTCAGCTGCCTGGTTTAGTTGGATATCTTCCAAAAACAGATGTTGATTGGAACTACACCGAACAATATGACGTAAACAGAGATATATACCAGAACGGAATCGAATTACCATTAACGCAAGGAAAAATGCTTGGTGGATCAAGTAGCAATAATTTTATGATCTACGCTAGAGGACATCCTCATGACTTTAATACTTGGGCAAAAAAAGTTGGAGATCAGACCTGGAACTACAACAATGTGTTGCCGTATTTCAAAAAGAGTGAACATTTGGATGATCCTGAAATCCTCTGGTCTAAATACTCGAAATTTCACGGAACTGCAGGCTACATGCATATAACGAGAGAACCTCATCCTGAGACCAAACCTTATTTAAATATGTTTAGGCAGCTAGGACATGAATATCGTTTAGATTTTAACGGAGATGAATATAAGGGATTTGGTGAGCCTACATTTACTATAAGCAAAGGAATAAGACAGAGTTCAGCTTATAGTTTTCTCAGGCCAGTTAAATATCGAGAAAATCTACATGTATTAAAAAAGACACGTGTTATCAAAATTTTATTTGACCAGTACAAGAATGCAATAGGAGTACAAGCTTTGACTCAAGATCGAAAAATAATAAATATAATGGCGGACAAAGAAGTAATAGTGACCGCTGGGGCATTCAACTCCGCTCAACTACTAATGCTTTCTGGTATCGGGCCTAAAACTCAATTGCAGTCCTTAGGAATCAAGGTGGTCTCTGATCTGCCAGTTGGGCAAAACTTGAAAGAGCATGTCGCAGCTTTGCAAGTATACAAGATGAAGAGATCGTCTTTGCCACCAAAACCACCGAATTATGCAGAATTTCCTTTCCCCTGTATAACCGGCTATACAAATCTTAACAAGAGTCACACCTATCCAGATACTGAATCTATATGTTACATCATTCCTAACGATTCAGATGCGGGGTTGTCAATATGTTCCTTCAATTTAGGTCTCAATTACAATACATGTCAAGCTATTTATGAAGCTGGTAAAGGTAGAGAAGTCCTGTTTTGCTTACAAGCGTTGTTACATCCCAAATCCCGCGGCGAAGTTGAGCTAGCTAGCAGTAACCCAGAAGACGATCCACTGATTTATTTAAGAGCTTACTCGGACAAGAAAGACCTACAGACAATGGTAAAGGCTTGTGAAGAGTTCGATAAAATCAGATCTACAGATTATTTTAAAAGGGTTAAGGGTGAAGCTGTTGATCTGAGACTGCCGAAATGCAGAGGATTACCGTATGGCACTAAAGCATACTGGGATTGCCATGCTTTGAGTACGAGGGTGACTTTATGGCACTTCGTTGGTCCTTGTAGTATGGGCCGAGTGGTAGATTCTAAGTTACGTGTATTCGGTGTTCGGCGCTTGAGAGTGGCCGATAGTTGCGCCATACGAGTACTCCCGCGTGCCAATATTCTCGCTGCCGTGGTCATGGTTGCTGAGAAAGCAGCTGATATGATTAAAGCTGATCATGGTGGTTAAAATGTTAAATTTATTTTTTTTGTAGTTAATCAGTCTAACTAATGATGCTGATTTATCTATGGAGATGTTTAAACTAATCAACTATAAAAAGTTAAAAATATATATATTATTAATTAAAAAAATATATATCCATATTTTTTTTGAATAATTGGCCTGTTCTGTGTATTTTACGAAATATTAAATAAAGAAGAAGTTTATAAAAATGCCCGTATAATATTATCTTTTGATTTTGCTGTCATTTTTATTTCAATAACCTGTCCATCCGTATTATAATATTAGTTAAAATACAATATTTGAATTGAATTAAATTGAGCGCAATACAATATTAATAGGTAACTATTTGGGCCGCATAGGCCATTGAAATGTAAATCACACAACAAGTCACAAATGACACAAATTGAGTAACAAAGGTTTACGTCCAGTTGTTACTGCCTAAGAATAAAGGCAAAAAACAAAAGTAAAAATACTAAATTATATATATGTATAATTTTATACTCTTCTAAAAAAAAAGTTTCATTATTCAAAAATTGTAAACTTGTGTGTTGTTATTATTAAAGTATCACTTGATTCCATTTAATCGCAGAACCCAATTATTTTTAGTTATTTTTTTATAAAACAATACATTTACGTAGTTTCTTTATTTACTTTTACAGAGCTAACAGCTGTCACTTTATTACTATGAGCAAGGTAATGTCATAAAAATGCAATAAACAACGCCAATAACATTTTTTCAAGTGGGTATTAAATGCGACATACAACATTAACATTTAAAAAGTAATGATCCCCAACTTAAATATGTAGAATTATAAATACATGAGTCAGCGCTACACACACCCTTTAACACAAAAATGTTTTATAGTCTACAAAATGGTCGGAATACCGCAGTTGGCAGAAGTACCTTAAATAAATATGTCGAGCAATATTGCGCCTAATAGAAACACGTGCTGATATGTGTCACCAAAATGTCAAAGGGTCCAAGAGACGTTTCATGCATCAACAAACTTCTCTCGATTAGGGTCATCGATTTAAATGTTCGTTGCTTTAAAAAATTTTTTTTTTAAATATCTAAACCAGGTCATATGGATTGAATACATAATAGTTTTAAAGGTCTTGAGATTATTAAGCGAAATCTACACTTGCAAGTTTTCTTGCAGCAAGTAGTGACGCAGCTATATGCAAAAATGAAATAGCGATATTTATCTCTCATTCTTCCTTATAGCTGCGTCCCTACTCGCTGCAAGAAAACTTGCAAATGTAAACTTCGCTTTAGGATTACACGCAGTGTCTCAAGATGAAAGTCTTTGACCAGTGTGTGTAGCCAGTGATGATAATATATTATGGTCCTGAATTGTAGTCTCTTACTATGGGCATCATAAGGAGGCTCAAAGTCACCCAAAGGGCAATGGGAGTGTCTCTGCGCGATCTCATCAGAACCGATATTATAGCCTCGATAAACTTAAGTCATAATGGGCAAGGCACATTGTACGTAGAACCGATGGCCGTTGGGGCATAAAGGCACAGCGGAGGCAGACCCCCCATAAGGTGGACTGACGTCATGGTAAAGGCCGCGGGAATCCACTGCATGCGGGTGGCGCAAAACCGTTCACCGTGGGTCGTTTTGAGGGAGGCCTATGACCAGCAGTAGACGTCTTTAGGCTGATTTGATGATGATGATGATGATGGGTATGCATGCATTACAAGTATGTTGTTTTATATACATTATTTAAGTCATGGTGTAACATCGCAAAGAAATAGGATCAACTCCCGATAAGGCCTTATTTTTCCACATCATTAGAAAATATTGCTGTCGTAAATATATTGTCTCTATGAAATCTTCTTTATTAAGTTGCCCAGTGGACTACAGGTTCCATTGAGCTATGTTAAAATGCGACAAACGCTAGAAAAATTATGTCATCGAATTGCTGGTAACCCTATTCATAGTGGAATTGGTTTTGCGCTGTTGTAAGTGAATAAGCCAAGTTTCCCTTTTTGTATTCCGCTATCGTGTGCCAAGCGCCATTTTATTTTCTCACGGTCACAAATAAATATTATCTTGTTGGTAGATGTTCAAAATTTTACTTTTGATGTTGCAGAAATGTTTAATGAGATTCGTCAAAAATAAATTCCAGTGCTGCGCTGGTGAAATTACTTTTACATGCATACAAGCCGATTTCCATCGGCATAACGAACTTAACCGCTTTTTATTTTTTATGGGCTCATGAAGAAAACGCAAAAATTAAATTAAATAGTTCGCTTTGCGGATCACACACGGATCTAATATTATTTACAAAAGCCGTTTCAGGGCGTGTTGCATCATATATAACCGAAAGTATCATATTAGAGGGTAGTGGTGCAGCTTTCTACGTTCGCTCGTTCGTTCCTACGCTCATTCATAGGTTCTTCTGTGATCCGTGTCAAGGCATAATTGTTTTTTTCTTTTTTTTTTATAATACAACGACGGTGGCAAACAGGCATACAGCCCGCCTGATGATAAGCAGTTACTGTAGCCTATGTACGCCTGCAACTCCAGATGATTCAAATGCGCGTTGCCTACCCTAAAAGTTGTTAGAGCTCTGGGAACCTTACCATCAGGATCACAACACTACATACATGAAAGATAGCAGTGCTATTATGGCTGTGGTCTTCTGTAAGGAGGAGGTATTTCCACAGTTGGTCTTCCCCACACTTAAGCGGTGTCTTCGCTGTGCCCTACTTCTCATTTTTGTACGTAGTTTAAGGACATAGAATCGTATGAATCATGGGTATCGTGTTCTGAAGAAATAGTACATTACTGCATCCGCCGGGAAAAAGGGGGTTGAAGGCTGAGTTGTATATACGGCCGACTGTAAGGAGGCCGGATAGTATACGAAGCCTTCAAGACCCTTTCACGGCTAGGCATGTATAGTACTTTTCTCAAACTAATGCAATGAAATATTTAAATAAAAAAATACCACTGAACAAAACAGCTTCACGACAAAAGTTTTTTAATTTTTCCTCCAATCCCGCTTTGTAGTATTTTTGCCTTCGATGTAATAATTAATGACTATCATAAATAGTCTGGCTATAATTACTATATAAAACATTTAGAAAAACCACCAAAAAAGAATGCACTTACCTTTTAAATGATGGCGCTACGGCATCTGCCTTTGGCGGTACACAATAACAAAATATAGATAAATAAAACCGGGCCCGGTTAGATTCAACAGCTAAATAGTGGTAAATGGTGTGATTCAATGCTTTTGTGACTTAGATATAGTGTTACGGGTGTATAAAAATTCAACAATTTTTATACACCCGTAACACTATATCTAAGTCACAAAAGCATTGAATCACACCATTTACCACTATTTAGTCTTAATAAACAGAGTTTTACACGCCGAGAAACTTTTCCATTCCGCCATTATTAAAACAAGTAAAAGTGTCCTGTGATTGGTTGAGTCAAAAATGCGTTCAAAAACGCGCATGCGTGGAGTAGTGTTTGGTGTTGCCAATACAATTTTAAAATTGAGAGCATGAATAATAAATATAATAATGTAATAACCTGATGATATGAATATTCAATTACATGATAAATAAAATAAATCTCTTCATACCATTTCGTCTGAAATAAGCGAGATTATTTTTTAGCCCGCTAATCATTTAATCACTAAAAATGATAAAAAAATATAACTCAGCTGTTTGAACAGGCTTCATGAACACAGACGCCAGGTATACATAAAAATAAAAAAAAAATACTTCCCGGCCTAGGCCTTCAATTTTATATGAAATTCGTTACCTGTCCTCTGGAGTCGATCCGCCCTAAACGTGATACTTCGAAGCCTATTATGACGCACGTAACGAAGACATTTCATTGCATGTTTGAGAAAAACATGTTATTATTATTTGGAATAGCTTTGCAAAGTTGGTTGAAACGATGCAAACATGGTCGGGAATTAATACATTACATCAATCAACGGGACAAGTCCGCAGTCGTGTAACAGCGCGCTGGCGGCCGGCCAAGCCTTACTTCACCTTACTTTGGTCGTAATAAACTTGGAGCTTACCTATAGATTTTCTATCAGTTCTTGGTTTCAAAATTCCCCTTGCAGTTAACATTTATCTTCATGTATTTTACTTTTCTACTTACTTGCAAGAGTTGCAAGATAAGGACATGGCGACATTATTATTATTATTATTTTTTATGACATAGGCGGCAAACGAGCATACGGATTGCCTGGTGGTAAGCAATTACCGTCGCCCAGGGGCACCCGCAACACCAGGGGAGTCACAAGCGCGTTGCCGGCCTTTAAGGGGGGTTGGAGCTCTGGGCACCTTACTCACCATCAGGAACACAACACTACATACCTGAAAGATAGCAGTGCTATTATGGCTGTGGTTTTCTGTAACGAGGAGGTACTTCCCCAGTTGGGCTGCCCCAGATTCAAGCGTGATGGTCATCGCTGTGCCCTACCTCTCATATATATTACATCAATCAACGGGACAAGTTATCCTCTCATATATTTGAATACTATTTGGACATTTGATATTTTGTGTCTTAATGAGACATAATCGTAATCAGTTGCTCAATCTGACACGCCTTTTCAATTAATTTGTAACAAATAACTATTAAGGGACATCCTTACAAAAAATGACGAAGCCCAACGGTAAGATCAAGATGGCTTGTATTGTGGGTATTCAGTCAAAGATATATATAATAGACAAATACTTAAATGCGTAGAAAATGCCCATTACTCAGGAACAAATCATACCTGTGCCATAGACATACCATTTAGCTAGACGGAGGGTGCTAATAACAATCGAAAGTGATGGTCTTATGTAATTTTCACTAGTATGGCAGAGACGGCGCTATTTTCCTCCGTCTTTGTCATAGTTTCACATATTTTGTTCCCCTCCAAACTGGAGCCTTCAGAGCATTTGAGTTTTCTTGAGTTTTAAATCAAAGTTGCGGTAATGAATACATAATAAAGCTAATGTCCTGTAAAGCAAAACTATAGTGAATTGTTACATTTTGAGCTACAAAAGCCAGAATATCGCACGCGGATGCGTTCTCCAGTCATTATTCCTCCTAGACTTGTGTTCATCGGCTTTATAGGCAGGGTCACTACCTGCTAGAACAGACCTGTCGTGAATAAATCTTGTGTTTTCTATTTGTGAGAATAGGACAAATTATATGTGACATTAGTAAAGTTTTATAAAGAAGAGGTTTATAATAAAATCTAAAAGATTATTGTCGAATACATAACTAACTTAGGTAATAAATAACTTGGGTAACTTTAATGACTGAAAAACAAATATTTCAATAATAGTTCTCATAATGAAACATTCTGCATAACATTACAAAGAGATAAGAACAGAGAAATCTACATCAGGTGTTCCTCTTAATCCTATTCTACAATGGAAAACGGGATTTGTTTGAAACGCGAGATTATCTTATAAACCGAAGGATTAAATGGCGGAGGTATTATAAAATATTAAATGATTCATCTTTGTATCACAAACGTGTAAATTTATATACTTAATCCTTATTATACTATCACGGCACAGCTAACGAACAAATAAATATTGGAATAAGATCCCTTGTGTATACATATGGAAAATAATTAGGAAGAGTGTATCTTCAAGAGTTTGATGTCAGCCCGTCTGACCTCTTTAGCCTTTTAGAGTACACGGCAATGATTAATTAGATAAAAAATTATATAAGTTATCATTGTTTATACAAAAATAATTAGTTTATAAGTTAATATAAAGCACTCGAAAATATGGCAATAGATCAATATAATATATAGATAATAGAAAATATGATATGAGAAAAGATGATCTTCGGTAGATGTCGCTACACGTTACCCGTAATGACGTATACCAGGAAGGATAAGATCGTCTCGATACCTCCTACGTATACTGAGACAACTGTCATTTTTACGATTTTCGTTTTTTTGCATTTTTGGGATCAAAATACTTATATCTACATGCTATAAAAATTTCGTAGCGAAATAACTGTTAGTTTTCGAAATAAAGTGACGTATACTGACCCAACTAACACTATTTTTTAAATTAGAACGTCGTATACTGAGCTAAGTCACTTGTACCAGTATACGCGGTACATCTAGCGGGGAAGGGCGGCGCGGGCGCGGCGCAAGTGGCAGTTGTCTCAGTATGCTCGTTTGCTATCGTTGCGGATGGAACTTGTCTCACTATGCGCGGGCGACAAACGATGCAGCATACGTCTTTTCTACCCGTTTTCTACCTACTACGTATAAAACAAAGCTTTTTATATTATGATTTTGTTATTATGATGTTGTATAGTAGTTTATTGTTTAATTAAACACAAAATACATCAAAATGAAGCAGACGAGAGGAAGAAGTCTGGTTGCACTGGCATTAAATAAACCATTTTAACGCGAAACGAGTGGTAGGCAAGTAAATTTAATTGTATATTTTTGAGAACATTAAATTAAAAAGCTAATTTGAACAACTATGGTGATATTTTCAGATTTTTTGTTAGTTGGTCCAGTAGTCGTGGTTTCAAATGAGAATATATGTTATTGATTTACTTATATCAATGCACGTGGGTTTTCAAAGGTTTTTTTAGTAATTATTAATGATAAGTAATTAAATTTGATTTCATACTTTTCAGTATATTTAATTAAAACCTAATTTGAACAACTATGGAGACATTTACAGACTTTTTGTCAGTTAGTCCAGTATACGATGTTACAAATTATTATTGAATTGCTTTTATCAATGCATGTGGATTTTCAATGGTTGGTAACTTATTTTAGTGTCCCCGTTGCCGCTGGGAGTAGAGGAGCTACGGGAGGAAATATATTTTTTATATGTGGATCGACGAACTAAGAAAATATAACGTTAATCTACAGTGGAGTCTTCTTATAACTAAACTCGCACATAAATTAAGTTCGGCCGCTTTCATCGTTAGGAAAATATTGAGACAGCTCGATTAGTTTATCATAGTTATTTCCATAGTGTAATGTTATATGGTATTCTGTTTTGGGGCAAAGCAGCTGATATACAGACTATATTTGTATTACAAAAAAGAGCCATTCGTTTTATGTATAACTTGAAAGCAGGTGTATCTATTAGAAAGCTTATTAAAGAAATTAATATAAATTAACTGTAGCTTGCCAATATATATATGAAAATATTATGTACGTTATTAAAAACCTTCAGTTGTTTACCAAAAATTGTGACATCCATAATTATAACACTAGAAATAGGAATAAGCTTGCTATCAGAAAAAGTCGTGTGCGTAAAGTGTATGCAATGTAGGTATTCATTTATATAACAAGTTACCTGATGATGCCTTAATATTACCTTTCCCAGTACTTAGAGAATTACTTAAAAAAGTCTTTAATGTCTAAGGGCTATTACAGTGTGTGGATTATTTGACAGATAAACATGCATGGCCCAAACCAGAACTAACTAAACTGCCTAGCAGTTAATTCAACAATTGTATGTACTGCTATATCATGTAAATGACACAGTTCACTTTCAGGTAAGAAAACATATCAAAGTTTGTCTATTTTGTGAAGTCAATTTTTTTTACATTATTATTTTCACTTTTATATTTTAGAATTTTCAGTTATATCTTGTAATAAACTGTTTGATATGTTTTCTTTTCGGACTACGCATAATTATGTACTTTAAGATGTGATTTATCACTGTTTTGAAAAAATAACTCCCGCCGTAGTTTCTTTCCGGTATCTTCTCGGGTCAGGTCATTTACTTCACTCACTATCACTTGATCCCTTTTTTTGATTCTTGTCCTTT
This sequence comes from Grapholita molesta, assembly GCA_022674325.2. Lineage (NCBI taxonomy): Eukaryota > Metazoa > Arthropoda > Insecta > Lepidoptera > Tortricidae > Grapholita > Grapholita molesta. The sequence continues at coordinate 5,218,165 of CP053127.2, forward strand.
ATGCGAATGACTTTGGCAATAATAAGAAGTTTCGTTTTTTATGAGGATTCATATTCTATTTTACCTTTTAAACTGATCTCAGTTGTTATATTTAGAGTTATTCATTTTAATTTTTATTGTTAATATTAAGAAAAAGTGTTGTTTAATAATTTTGTAGATATACTAAGCAATGAGAATGAAGAATGTAAGGAAACATATAAAGTCAATGGTTAATCAGTATTAAGTATTATGTTGATAATAACATTGGCTCTGAGTAATTCATTATAATTATTACCTTTATAAGAAACGCAACTTTAGTATCCACTTGCTTTATTTTTAGGTTCACAAACGTAACTTGCCTAAATATCTTCATTATAATTCTTTAAACTTTCTATAATGAGCACAACATACAAAATAATGTTAATAGTATACTGGTACATAATTCATTCATTCAGGCATTTCACAGGCATATACTGGTACAAGTGACAAATCAGGCTAAATTTAACCGATAAAATATATCCGAACTAGATTTTGGAGTTTTTTAAGATATCTAAGAATGATACGTGACTCATGGCGTTTAGTTTAATAAGATTATGTCCATATTCATCAAATAATAATTTACTACGTATACTGGATCAAGTGGTAGTTATCTCAGTTTATCAAAAAATTGAACTCGTTAATTTAATGTATACTGGACTAACTACAGTTTTTTCATAAACTACTAATAATTTTAAAATAGTAATTATGTGGATTTAAGCGAAATACATTCACCATACATATTTGAAAATTTCATGAAAATATGTCAAAGTATGAGCTAGTTATGGAATTTTATACCTTTAAACAGCTCTGCTGTAAAATCGTGATTTTGCACTTGTCCCAGTATACGTAGGAGGTATCGGTCTAAGCGGTACTCGTATAGCACAATTGGTAGTGCACTGTGCTAGTGATCCAGTGGTTGTGGGTTCGAGGCCCGCTGTGAGTCAATTTTTTCTAGTTTTCTTTCGATTTAAATATCTTTGATATGCTAGCAGACGTTTCTGTTTAATATAACAACAATTTTATGATAATAGATTTATTTTATTACATGGCCTCAAAAAATCTTAGGACAACGTATCCAAACCTATATTCATAAGTAGGATAATAAAAATCCCACTCATTTCAGGCGAGTCCGAGTAGCTCAGTGGAAAAATGAAATAAATGCGGCTATCCTGGTCTAAAACCGGGACATTACTCACGCTCAGCCCGGGATTTACCGGAGCAAGGGAAGCCCCTTACATCCCCGCTGAATTGTTTTTTATGAGAAAAAAAGTATATTGGACCAAGGCTCGGTCGTGCAGGGTTCTTTTCTTTTAATTAATTTTACATTTTGGTAAAAATTTAGTCAGTGGTAGATTTCTGTCTGATGTCTATGTGCCGCTGTAATTTACTGGCTGGTTATACCTAAATGCAAACAGACTAGATGTGAAGTAGAGTAATGCGGTAGAATGAGACAGTCTGAATTAAGCATGGTTGGCATTCCTAGACACTGTGCTGGTGGACGGTGGACATTCTGTACGTACTCGTAGATTTTATGTATTTAAGAGAAAGTGAGTTTTTTAAAGTTTTGAAATTATATTTCTTCATATTCCTCTTTCTCTTTAGACCCGGGTATGTCCTTAAACTAAGTACGTCCAACAATGAGAGGTAGGGCGCAGCGATGACCATCACGCTTGAATCTGGAGCAGCCCAACTGGGGAAGTACTTCGTCATTACAGAAAACCACAGCCATAATAGCATTGCTACCTTTCAGGTCTGTAGTGTTGTGTTCCTGCAGGTGAGAAAGGTTCCCAGAGCTCCAATCCCCCTTAAAGGCTCGCAACGCGGTTGTGACCCCCTGGTGTTACGAGTGCCCATGGGCGACGGTAATTACTTACCATCCGTCTGCTCGATTGCCACCTTCGTCATAAAAAAAAACCCTGATTTGATGTCTATAATGTCCTAAGTACAGTTGCCAAAAGGGCCTCTGCTCGTTAGTTCGATCCGGCTCCGAATACGCCCCCCAAAAGTCCGGAAAAAACATTGATAATTAATACACATGATTTAATGCCAACTTTGGAAGTCTCATCCAATCTCGATCGACTTGTAACTGCCGGAGATACCAAGTTTTCCAATAAACTTTGAAACTTCGGACCAGGTCACGGAATCCTAAAATCTGCATCATATTTATTTGGGAGTCACGCACGGAACCGCTTAAGGAGCTAATAGCCCCGCTTTGTTTTGGTTTCAGAGTCGTTCATGATCTGTGTTATTTGTTATATGAAATGACTATTGAGCTGGAATGAATAAAACATAGCGCAATGTGTATACGAAATAACGTATTCATAATATTGCATATTGCAGTTGCGTCAACAAAGCTGGAGGTTCGTTTTTTTTTTAATTACAAAGGTGGCAAACGAGCAGATGGATTGCCTGATGGCAAGCAATTACCGTCACCCATGGGCAACACCAGGGGGTCAAAAACGCGTTGCCAGCCTTTAAGGGGGATTGGAGCTATGGGAACCTTACTCGCCATCAGGAACACAAAACTACAGAACTGACAGGTAGCAGTGCTATTATGGCTGTGGTCTTCTGTAAGGAGGAGGTACTTCCCCAGTTGGGCTGCTCCAGATTCAAGCGTGATGGTACTTCGCTGCGCCCGACCTTTCATTGTTGGACGTAGTTTAAGGACATACGGGTCCAAACATTTTGTGAGTAACATTTAGGTAAACCTCCTTAGTATTTATTTCTTACACTAAATTGTATTGTGACCTTACAAATAGTACTAAGAATTTTACGAGCTGCTGATTACCGCTAAACTATAGAATCTTAGAACTATGTATATACACATTTATTTATAGATATTGAGTTACTATTGATAAAATTTTGCTTTAATAACTTTTGTGCACGATAAGTTCGTGTGTAATCGGTTTTATCAGTTGTCACATTATCTAACACGCTCTAAAAAATAGATGAGTGCGAAAGTGATGGATAGCGTGATAGACGATAAAATGTCAACCATGGTAGACGTTCAGGCTACAATACGACATCATAATGTTATTTGTTTGTTTGAACTGATTTTATTTAAGATTATTTTTATTAACACACTTGTTATAATGATGGGATTTTACTGAAGATCGAACATTTTAAAATTTGAAATTTATTTATCTGTTAGAATATAAGGAAAATTCGTATATTTCGTAGTTTTTTCCTAACTATTCACTAATTAAGGTATCTAACTTTGGTTTAAAACAATCTTTTTGTTTTTGCGTCCATAGTATTGACTTCATCTGAACCGATTTTATTAAATGTATTCTATGTGCATAAGCGTTTTCTATACATTGTGAGATTGTCTAGTAGACCAGTTGGTCGTAGGTAAAATGCTATGATAATAATATGCTATCTCATTTAATGCCCAGATTGGGTTAAATTATCGCGGTCGTGTTTATAAAAATGCAGAAATAACGAAGCATCCTGTATACTGTTATACCAAAGCTAGCTCAGTTGTAGCACGTAAGCTTGAAATTGCAATCAGCATCAAAGCTCGGACCCTGGCCGCAGTCCAAAAGCTTCTGCCAATTCTAAAAGCTCACCTTTACTTTAAAAGTCTATGTAATTACTTAATGATAAGTGGATTTTTGCTAGCAGCACGTGTACATATACTACATTATATAGTATTTTTTCCGGATTTAATAACTGAACTTCGTCTTAAACATTTTTTGATAAATTGAATACTTTCAGTGATGAGAAATGTGCCTAATATTATAAATGCGAAAGTGTGTCTGTTTGTTTGTCCGTACAACGTAAAACGGAGCGACGAATTGACGTGATTTTTTAAGTGGAGGTAGTTGAAGGGATGGAGAGTGACATAGGCTACTTTTTCCAGCGGGAAAACATCTCATTCCCACGGGAAGACTCAATATGTTACATTATAACATTATAATAGTATTATTCTTTACCTCTAACCACGCGGGCAAAGTCGCGGGCATAAATAAATCTTGAAAGTAGGAGCTTTATAAAGACTTTCAACGAAAAATATTTTGAAATTGATAGGTTAAATCGTTTTTGAATTTAAAGATCGAAAACTAGCCGGATCAATTTATTACTTCATACAGTATTATTAGATTCTTGATGTTTTTGACCTTTTTTACGTAGACGGTGGTATTAATATTAAATAAATTAAGGTTGTTTATCAGTATAACACTTTGAACTTTCGCGGTTTTTAAACATATTTACTAAAAACTATAGAGCCTTCTATTGCGAATTAAAATCTGCAAAATCCGCGAGAATTACCATGAAACCTGCGTCTAAAAAAAAAAAAAGATAAAAGATAAAAGATCTTTATTTTTCAATTTAGGCACATTACATGCACTTATGAACGTCAAAAAAAAAAAATCTACACCGGTTCAAACCCTACACCTCTGACCCGTGAAGATACCGGCAAGAAACGACGGCGGGACTTATTTTTTCAATACAGTGATACATCAAATCTTAAAGTACTTACATAATTATGCGTAGTCCGATAAGAAAACATATCAAACAGTTTATTACAAGATATGAAAATACAAAAATATAAAAGTAAAAATAATAATGTATAAACAAATTCGACTTCACAAAATAGACATATTTTAATATGCTTTCTTATCTGAACTGTGTCATTTACATGAGCTGGCAGTACATACAATTGTTGAATTAATTGCTAGGTGGTTTTGGTAGTTTCTGGTTTGGGCCATGCATGTTTGTCTGTCAAATAATCCTCTACTCTGTAATAGCCCTTAGACATCAAAGACTTTTTTAAGTAATTCTTAAGTACTGGGAAGGGTAATTTTAAGGCATCATCAGGTAACTTGTTATATAAATGAATACATTGCCCATAAAATGATTTATACACTTTACGCACACGACACTTTCTAATAGCAAGCTTATTCTTATTTCTAGTGTTATAGGTATGGATGTCACAATTTTTGGTAAACAACTGAAGGTTTTTAATAACGTACATAATGTTTTCATATATATATTGACAAGCTACAGTTAATATATTAATTTCTTTAAAAGTTTTCTAACAGATGCACCTGCTTTTAAGTTATACACAAAACGAATGGCTCTTTTTTGTAATACAAATATAGTCTGTATGTCAGCTGCTTTGCCCCAAACCAGAATACCATATGACATTACACTATGGAAATAACTATGATAAACTAATCGCGCTGTCTCAATATTCGACAGTTGCCTAATTCTCCTAACGGCGAAAGCGGCCGAACTTAATCTATGTGCGAGTTTTGTTATATGAGGACTCCACTGTAGACTTTTGTCCAATGTTAAACCAAGGAACAATGTTTTATCTACTATCTCTAAGCATTCATTATTTAAAAGTATTCTAGTATCCACCGGTGTAACATTCGGCAAAGCAAATCTAACACATTTTGTTTTCTTAGCATTAAGCAACAGATTGTTAGTAGTAAACCAGTTGAGAACATCAGCTAGTGTGTTATTAATTACATTAAAATCTGTAGATTGCCGGTCAACCTTGAAAATTAATGATGTATCATCGGCAAATAAAACTATATCACAACGGTTTTCTACTATACAAGGTAAATCATTTATATAAACCAAAAACAGGAACGGGCCTAATATAGAACCCTGTGGTACTCCTAATTTTACTAAAGCTCCTCTAGACTGGGTGTTATTTACAACGACTGTTTCTAAACATCGGTACTCATGGTAATCAATAATTCGCGATAGTCCGTTCTATAGTTTTTTGTTTATCAGTATTATAAATACATAATAAATAATTCGGGACAATCTAACACAAATCGAACTAGTCCTACGGTAAGCTCAGTAAGGCTTGTGTTGTAGGTGCTAGACGACGATATATTTAATAGATAGATACATATAAATACTTAAATACATAGAAAACACCCATGACACAGGAACAAAATATCTGTGCTCATCACACAAATAAATGCCCTGGCTGGGATTCGAACCCAGGACCATCGACTTCATAGGCAGGGTCACTACCCACTAAGCCAGACCGGTCGTCAAATGTTATGTTGTTATGCTTGTGTGCTTAATCCCTTCTTCACACGGAGTTCGACACAGTATGTTTACAATTTACGTCTCCTTAGGGATCTAGATTGCAGTTCCAGAGTTACGTGGCATTTTCTTCTGAGTTATAACGTTACAGAATTTAAATTTTTCATATATTTTATGTAAATATGTCTAGACAAAATGTCAATAACATCATATATGTATTCTAGAAAAGAGTTTATTAAAGCAGTAAGTTAGTCTTACTTAGCAAACCAACTATATCTCTAGCTCTAGCTATTCTAGTGTTCTTAATATGATACGAATTGCTAGGATAATAAAAAGTTTGCTATGCTTGCCATTTTATTTAAGGTAATGTTCTGGTGGCTGGAAAGTTTTATGACTGCATTTTCTGGGAGGGTAATTAGTGCAGTTTTTATGAGTTTCTAGATTTTGCTGACGATTCTCTTTAGCATTCATATATTTTTTTGTTCGCACATTTCTCCTTGACCGGTTTTGGATAAAATGTGGACTTTACGTCTTTTTTAAAATATTTTATTTGGAAATTTAAAAAAATGATTTTTTTTTCTGTATATTTTTAAAAAGCTTCGCTTATCTCTAAATGAAGGGATCAAACATTTTTTTAATTAGCTATGCTGTTACGAGAGTTAATCTTACATTTAAATAGCAGCATTAAATAAGAATGCATTTACTAATGATTATAATTCTTTGCTCTAATTACTTTGCGCACTATTAGAAAAATGCGATCCAGTCACTGTTTTTAAATGATAAAGAAGACTTTTCCGAGCGAGTATGGTGAAACATATTAGATCAATATATTATAAAATTTATAAAATAAAATTAATCAAGGTTAATTTTTCTTCTTCCCTTACTTATTGGAAAAAATATGTTGATGCCGACTGTACCCAGCATAATTTAAAAAATCGTGCCTGGATCTGATAATTATTATTTAGCTTCAAAAACCAACTACGGTTTTTTTTTTATCTAAGGCCTCAGCACAGAGCCGGTCATCTTGGTGAACCTAGGGGGAGGCCTTTGTTCAGCACTGAACGTGTTTCTACTGAAATGATGATGATGACCTTAACTAAATTCCGGAATATCCATACAAAAGATATATAGTGATATAGATATAGTTTATTGACTAATTCGATGTGTGTAAGATTCTTTACATACTCCTTGAAATTTTCATTCATTTTTGTAGTATTGAAACCCTCGTAGCAGTACGATTACGATACAAAGAGTACGCGATATGTGACTTGTACAGTTTGGCGACTCGCCAGCTTCTGTCGTTGCTGCCACCCTAGTAGTAATTTTTTTGATTCTTTTTTTTGTGAAAAGAATCTTGTTATCACACGTTTGTTTATCATTATTACAATATCGTTTAAGTAACTGATTTAATGAGTTAAATATTTCCACATATTCAAAGCATATTTATAAACGCCTATTTAGGTAGGTATAACACTTTCCAAATCGTAACAAAATCGCAGGTTTTATTTTATGAATTAAAGGACTTTCATAAAGTGCCCACACAACATCAAACACCTACAACAAATTGTTTGGTTTAGTTTAAAATAAATAAGATATGAAATATTTTATTTGCACAAAATTGTGTATGTACATAGTATAAAGTTTAATACTTACAATACAGTAAATTGAGCTTAATACCATCAGTCAGTTTGATGTCTCAAAGTGCGTACTAGGACACTCTACGTGTCATCGATTTTCAGTGAAGCCTACTAAAACTAAAATTAGACAACACCGACATCCAAGAAATAAGCAACATTTTTAACATAACATCTAAACCTTGCTATTAACCCCGCATATGCGGGTGTCAATATTCTCCGAAGAAAAAACGACCTTGAAGTTAATTCCGTTGAGTTCAAAAGCTAGGCACGGATCCGTGCCTAAGCATACGAAGGGTTAATCCAGAAAAAGTTTAGGTCTGTGACCTGGAGCGGTACCACGAACATCGAAGTTCGTATATTAAGGTGTCTCAGGCTTTTACTGCAATTAAGGTGCCATGAGAGTGACAGAGACAATCGTCAGAAATTTACGATATCGTTGTTATAATATAAGCGTTCACGAATATAAATATAAGCGTTCATACTTCATACTATTGCAAACATTTATTTAAAATGTTATAACCAGTGCTCGGACAAGTCATCGCAAAACAATCGCAACACGGCAATAAAACAAGATTAATCGAATCGTGTATTATTTCATTATATTTTTGAATGACATTTATTACTGCAACCCAAAATTCACCATACGCGTGTGAAGGAATTTCCATTAACATTTAATGCTGTTGGTTTCATTGTATTTATTTACACCATATTTAAAATGTTTAGAAATAACCATAATTAAGCAAATATTGTATTAATTTAAATTGTCACCAGTAAATAGTTTTAAGCATGCCACTTTGAGATATCCATGACAGATATGCGAGTAAAAAGATCAAATGTTAAATTACTATAATATTCGCTTTAGATAATAATAATGTCGAGTCTCTATAGATTCTTGTTCCATGTCCATATCTGTTTCTGCGATGAATTGTTCGAGCACTGGTTATAACTTCAAAATGTTGTAAATGAACGCGATAAAGAGGTCACGTAAAACTTAGTCTTTTGTATCATGTTTATTCTTCGCTATAAAAACAAACAACACTAAAGTCACTTAGCCGTTCGCGATGTACAAAGTTTCACAATGAAGGGGCGTATGTTTAGCTCAAGGATGATATAAGACTTGGGTAGGCAATGCCCATACAATATATCTTTTCACACCACGTTCAAAGCGACAATTGTCACGATTCCGGACATATGTAAATTTCTGACGTTGCAAGTGTCCATTGGTTACATTGACCGCTTATCATCGGGTGGGACGTGTGCTTGTTTGCCACCAACACGTTAGTTTCAATGACTATTGTCAAGAGCTCTTCACCAAACTACTACCTATTTATTGACGATATAATAAAATAAACAGCATTTTATTAACCCTAATGCGTTAGTGGCAAACAAGCACACGTTCCACCAGATGGTAAGCGGTCAATGTAATTAATGGACACCTGCAACGTCAGAAATTTACATATGTCGGGAATCGAACAATTGTCGCTTTGGTAAAATAGGGGCCAGCTTGTATAAGCCACTTTTGTTCCCCGCTAGGAGGGAACAAAGTGACATTTTTATGTTCTAGGACATTTGCTTTTTTTCAGCCAGTGAGTCATTACAAATGTATAAACATAGTTGATTCGAACAAGGTTCATATCTTTATTTTTATAATTTTGAAATAGTTATTCCGCCTTTATGTAATGGTGATATTAATTGCCTTTAACACATAAAGAGAAGAATAGGTTGATCAATCGTAATAGATAGTATTCTATTTTAACAAGGTAAATAATAGACATAAATAAAATAAAAAAATGGCGCTTCATGTACTTAGTACCAAAAATATACGTTTAACCAACAGTTCGTAGGAACATAGTTTTGTATGGACATTGTCAATCCATCCATATTATCATCCTTGGTTTAGCTCAGTATCTTAGCAGAACATAAATTGTGCGAGAACGACTACTGAAATATTTACTAGCATATTTGTGTAATATACTTGACCAGTTAGCTAAAACTAAAGCCCCATTTAGGTCATGCAAGAACTTGTATACGATTTTCATTACATTGCGGGGTTATATAAAGCGACGGAATTCGCCGTACGCTGATAGCCCGCAATGTAATGAAAATCGCATACAAGTTCTTTCCTGGTCTAAATGGGGGCTTTACTTTATTATATCCAAGCTTCTGCCCGCGACTTCGTCTGCATAAAATCCCACTGCGAAAGCGTTACCGTAAATATTATATGTCTCAATTCAGAGCTATGTTTATCCTGTGCGCAAAGTTTTATCCGTTCAGCTGTTATTTCGTGATTGAGTCACATACATCCAAACATTATCACATACATTCACTATTAGGTCTATGCAATTGTGCCAGTAACTGTTAAATATTGTAATGCCATAACTATTAGGGGTTTAATTTGGTTGAAAATTGAAATGAACCTGGCCGGTTTTTGACAGTTTGTAAACTGATTAAAATTCTAAAAACTATTTGACCGTATTCTGTTATTGATTTTATGTATTTCCAGTGAATTTTTTTTAATATCTTCCATGCACAGTCACGGACACTTCACTTTTTGTGCCACTTGCGGCAACTCCATCAAATGCCCAATCTAAAGTAATCCCGAAATTGGTCAACAATTAAAGTTCCTGACTTTACATTTCGACCCTCTTCAGCTGTATTATATGTAGAGATAGATAGGTAGATATTATTGGATAAATTGTGTTGTTATTTATTATATTAATTAGGGATATTAGACGTCAATTGTCTGTCAACCTTCAAAGGCATTAATAAGTCTAGGTGAAAGAGATTGACAGTTGAACCTCAAGGGGAACTCAAAGCGAACATATTTTTTGTTTTCCGTCATTATCGTAGTTTAGTGTGTGATAGCTTATATGATACACTGATTTAACGCAAATTGTGCAGCAAATGAGGAATTAATTTCAAAACGCGTTTCACCACTATTTGGTCCCGGGGTCACGGCCGCCTCTTAGCTTTCTGTAAAGTCCAGCTACCACTTTACAAAACGCAAGGCCTACTACCGAACAACGTCATGCTCTAAGAGAAAACTTGGTAAATTATTTTACTTATTTGTTACTTGACATTGGCGAAACCATAGATTAATATATTGATGCAAGCCATATTTTAAAAGAAGAGGACTAGGTAAAAGAAGGAACTCAATTTCGGCCCGAAATGGTTCGTGAATAGCCCACGGACGGTGTTTTGCGTTGCGAATTTAGCTGAAACACAGTCATGTGCCGTGTGTCTGGATAGCAATCTTCATCTTATTAGTGCTGTGTCGGCATTTTTCCTCGGCCTTTTACCTGAAAATGAATCTAAGGGTAACAAGATTGCGTAGGCACATTTATTTTTCAAAAGTGTCTATAGTCAAGGGCAGTCATATACAAGTGTATTTAATTAATAAATATTACAGGACCTAAGTTATACTCTTCAAGGCAAGAGTGAATAGGCTGTTACTGAACCAGCGTGCTACACCTTCGACCTCGTCGTCACTTACCATCAGATGCGACTGAAGTCAAACGTTGGTCAGTCTTACATAAAAAATATATATATATTTATTTATTAAAAATAATAATATATATTTATTACTTTATATATACATAAATACCGCTGATACCGCTGAATGTGGAACGCGCAGGATCGGTCTTCTTGGGTCGTTCTGGGGGAGGCCTATGTCCAGCAGTGGACGTCTTTCGGCTGACATGATGATGATGATGATGATGATGATATACACAGAACACAGGCTAGGAAAGCTACTCTTTACTGTCGGTTAATAGGCAAGGCGGAAAAGCTGCAGTTCTTGGCCGGCAGCCATCCGATCCGCGAGATTAGAATGATAATGCAAGCAGTTTGTCCGACGTCGCTTACAGCCGTAGATTGCTCCTACGAGATAGATTATATAAAACATTAAAACGATTTGTGTCAATTTACACAATAATACCTGTCCTTTCCTGTACAGGGCAGGACCGCTCATGCAGATTGTTGGAGAGGCCTATGATCAGCTGTGAAGATCTATTGTCTGAAATGATGATAATTAATATATTAAATGGCGTACGTTTGCAATGACTTATAGTGCCTAGGAAGCCGACGGTCCTGGGTTCCAATCCTATTACGACCTATTATTTATGTGATGTGCACAGGTCATTTTTTTTCACACAGTATTTCAATGTATTTACGTATATGTATATTGTATATAATATATCGTTGGCTGAGTACCCACAACCCAAGCTTTCTTGAGTTTACCGTGGGGCTCAATCAATTAGTGTAAAGATGTCTTGTAATGTTTATTTCTTTATTTATAATTTTTACGCTTGTCTACCACTAAATATGTAAGTAGACGTAACAACTTTGTCGGGACCGTTATAAATGCTTACAAAGACACCTATCAGTGCCGCCGCGTCTAAAAACCCTATTCCCGATGGAATTACTAATTTCCATAATACTTGAGCGATCTGCCATCGGCTTCTAGAAGAAAAGTATATAGGCATTTGGCTGCAGCTTGCCTAAGAAATATCCTTACGCCACATATTATAATTGTTAATATAACCCATCTTTATAAATTGAACATTTCTAAGGCCTAAAGCTTTTTTTTATGACCTAGGCGGCAAACGAGCAGACGGATTGCCTGGTGGTAAGCAATTACCGTCGCCCATGGGCACCCGCAACACTACAACAGTGCGCGTCACAACAGGGAGTCACAACAGTGCGCGTTGCCGGCTTTTAAGGGGGGTTGGAGCACTCGGAACCTTACTCACCATCAGCAACACAACACTACATACCTGAAAGTTAGCAGTGCTATTATGGCTGTGGTATTCTGTAAAGAGGAGGTACTTCCCCAGTAGGGCTGCTTTAGATTCAAGCGTGATGGTCATCGCTGTGCCCTACCTCTCATTGTTGGACGTAGTTTAAGGACATATCCGTGTTTTTCAAAATATTTTTTTTGTAAAAAAGTACGAGTACTTAATCGGATATATATAGCTGAAAAACTTAACTAAAGGACCAGGGGCCCATTGCATAACAATTTACAACTAATAATATTAAAGGAACTCTCTTCCTAATAAAAATAATTGGAAAGGGACTTCCGCTTATATTATAAGTTACAAGTTGACATGAAATATTCCCCATAACTTTGCAGTTTTGAAACGAATTAATATAGAACTTACTTCAAAATTTGAATATAGAACGCCGACCGCCACCGCCGTGATTATCGATGAAAAAATGCCTTATAAGGCTAAATAATCGGATTGCTGTGTACATAATCGATACATGCTCTATCTTGTAAGAAGTAATCTTTTCGTCCAACCATTTGTCATACGTATAATTGGCTCTCGGTCGTGGAAAGAATTCTGTGTTACATGAGCCATGTCGCCTTTGGCATTGGCGTAAACATACAAACGAGGGCAATATTGTGCGAAGTCTTCTGTCGGGCAAGATTTCTCGCTTATGCTCCTTCACTAGAGTGTTATGTTATTATGACTGTACAATCAAACTTGAAAATTATTCCTTTACTACATGGCGTTTAACTACTAGTGCCCAGTATGACACGAGCTATGTTGTCCTATTTTTTTATGGTATAAATTTTTTGTAATTGTTTGACATATCAATAAATAACGCATTATTTTGTATGTTTAAGATATTTTTTGTATGACATACTGTTTTTTGCCGGTCATAAAAGTCAAAATGCTTCTCGGGTCAGAGGTCAGAACTGCTGTAGTTATTTTTATTCTCTTTTATTTTGTATATATGTACTCGATGTGAAAAAGGGTCCTTGTGGCCTACTTACTGAATAAACGTTTCAGTATGAGTTTAGATATCGCTTCTTCTGGCAGAGGTTATGTCCAGCGGTGGACGTACTGGTGAACAATATTAGTTTGCCAGACTTTATGAGTATTCTGTACCTACCCGGCATGGTATCACGAACATCGAAGTTCGTAAATTCCGACCATCTCTTTCTTTATTCCAATTAAATGTCATGAGAGTGACAGAGACGATTTACGAATATCGATTTTTGCGTCAGCGCCACTGTATAGCAGTAGGATAAGTATTTTTTTTCTTAGGCAGTACAGGGCCAATCTTGCTTTGCTTTAAGAAAACAAAAGGTTAAACTAGGAAGGTTAGTACAGCCGACGGGAATAGGGAATGGACGAACTGCCGCTGCTGTATAGTAACCTCGCTCTCACTGTAAATGCTTTTTAATATACTGGTGAGCTGTCAAATAGTACCTACACTTCCAAGTCCGTAGTCCATACTGACCGTGCAGCAGTTTATTCTGACCCCTGACCTTGGCCAGTAATGTACTACCGTTCTGGGTTGGTTTTCACTATCAGCGTTTTGGTAGTCTAAAAGTCTATTGAATCATTTCCCGTGGGATTTTGAGTATATTCCTGTGTAATCCTGCTTGGTTTCTGTATCATATCTTTGCTACAGATAAACAGAGTTTACCAAATGTTGGACTGAGTCGATTCATTCTTCATTATTAAGACCTAAAACCTGTTGTACAAAGTTTGACACATTTACGGTAGATGTCGCTAGACGCCTCCGGTATTGAAGGATATGGTGGAGAAATTAGCAGCCATCTGTCATCATAGTTGTAGTTTTAGATGAGGTTTAATGTGCTGCGCAGTTTGGCGAAAATATGTTTATATTATATTTGTAAAGTTATAAAAAAAGCAATAAAAATGTCTAGAATAGCTTTGGCAAAAATAAACACTCACCAAAAGTCAATTGAACGTCTAAATGTTTGGGCCACCATTTTCCAAGGGACTCAATTTAAAAATACTAGCCTTGTACTTTTGTATCGGTTTCCAGGTTCCCTTTTTTTGACAGCCCCGCCTTAAATGAGACCTCGCCCGAAAGGGTCAGGGGACGGACTTTGTGACTGTGCAAAAAACTCCCCTGCTTTATTATGTCGGGCCGGACATAATGCTGCGGAAAGGTTTATAAATTCCCATTGAATTGGGTAGTGACGTCATTAACGGCTTAGTATACTGGCCGGTTCTGCTGAGCTCCGAGGCTAGCCAGCGTTACCTGACCTTGGTATCAACTATTCTGTGATCGGAGACGGCTTGTTTCAAGAAGCGTCTCAGCGCTACCGCTATTTTCAGTAAGTTATACATTGTATCTCCGACTACGGAGTTTTAAATTCGAGGCTATATTTTTTTTGTTTTACTTTTTTTTATACAAGACTGACCAGCGTAGCGTTTGACCGAAGTCACACCTAGTGGTAAGTGTCGACGCGGTCGAGGGTGTAGTACGCTGGTTCAGTAACAGCTTATTCCCTCTTGCCTTAGAAATACCCAAATTATATCTTTCTTGGTATGTTTAAGGTAGAAGGGAACGAATTTCATTCCTTAGCACTCCGCATTAGGAAGGAAGAAGCGAATCGCCTCGTGAAAATTACGTCCGATAGACGTCCGGTGGTGGAACGGAGATGGCGGATTTACATAAATCGTGAGATTCCTGTGCACACTCTTCAAAATGTATCCTCTAAAACACAGACAATCTATCAACCCCGTGACGATGCTCAAGGTTCTAGAACCTTACACTCACCAACTCAGGATCACCAATGAGTCTGCGAGCTCGGTGCTCTATTGAATCAAAGCGGTCAATTTGGCTGACCCGTCCCAAACGTGGCAACAGTACTCCATACACGATCATAACTGAGTTTTTAAAAGTGGGAAAAATATACTTAGTTTGGGGAGCTAAATTAAATCTTCCATTTAAAGCCCCATTGACAAAGACACCCCCTTTATTGGATGGGAGTTCGCGAATACGTACAAAAGTATCATAGAAATATTTTTAACACCGAAAAAAATAACCTAAGTCCCATATGCTTGTGTAAAAATGCTTGAAGCGTATGTAGCTTATAATAGCGGTGCAATTTTTAAGTGCTTCTTGGCCGGTTCCATGAAGCTCATACATTTGTTTTGTTCGGTGTTAGTCATTTCACGTGCGTTTAATGGTTATATTATTCTAGTTGACAATGCATAAAATGTTATTATTAATAAACGGGATTTAAACGCGTATACAGTGTGTAAATCTTATACGGGCGAATCTCTTAACGGAGGGTAGAATAGGACATAAGAAATATATTTAGATAACTTTTGATTAGAAGTACAGTTAAAATTGTATCCATATAAATAAAATTGGCCCGCAATGTAATGCAACATACTCGAGTTAAACACTCGTTGACAGTTAGTTTCAAAAGCTCATACCGAGTAATGTTCGCAGTAAATTACTGCTCAGAAATTTTACAAAAATTAATTACATATACATATACATAACCTTTTGGTTAATGATTAGACTGATAAATCCTATGTCTGGTTTAATTCTTCTTCTGGGAAAAGATCATCAACCCGTCGCAGTCTACTGCTGGACGTAGGCATCCCCCAAGGCAAGAAAAAGATAATCATTTCTAAATTGTGTACGGTATCAACTTAAGACATCCGTATTAATTTTACATCGTAAATTTGAGACAGAAAGAGCGAAATGCAGATCAACCCAGTCGTCTTTCACATAAAATGGCGATGCAAACACGCTTTCAACTTCTTCTAAAATCATCAGCACAAAATTACTTAAAGCTGTTACCTGCGATTACCGAAGAAATATACTTGCTTACGCTCTGTAAGCTATTGGAATAGCGCTTCTGGATATCGGGGTCAAAGTGACCCATGAAACGGGGATAATTGGAGACATGTTTATATAAAAAGAGTGCAGGATTTCGTATGACAAGTTTTATTTTTAGTAATCCAATTCTATAGAATGAATCACATGTTAGGAGAGAGCGCAGCATAGACACAACTCCCCCACGCCCCCAAGGTGCACCGACGACATAGTAAAGATCTCGAAGACTTATTTTTTATTTATTTCATTTAATAAGAAGTTTATCAACACCACCCATGTCACCAATAAGTGTTGTAACAGGCAACAGACGGAAAAATCCCATAAACAGCTACTGCGGTCGCCAAACCACCTACAAAGCGTGGCAACTATGGCAACACCCCCCAAAGCATATATACATTGGACGTCTTACGCTGATATGATGAACTTCTTGCTAATCGCAGCAGTGAAACGAGATCAGGCCAAGTACCGCGAACATCGAAGTTCGTATAATTCGAGCATGTTTTTCTTTTATTCCAGTTAAGGCGTCAGGAGTGTGACAGAGACAATCGTCCGTAATTTACGAATATCGTTATTCACGGTAGCGCTGCAGTATGTCTTCAGTCTTGGGTATATTTTTCATTAACAAGGATCGGACAAACGCCCGTCATTTCGAAAATATAACCCTGTTCCGTACAGCAGAGACTTCCTTATTTTATGATGTTAAAATATTTTGGAAGAACAGTATACCAATGTGAACGGCTACATATGCCCCTATGACGTCGTAGACTGTGAACGGACTTTTTCAACGCATAAATGGGTCCTAAACTCACGTCGTTATAGGCTCACAACTGAAAATTTAGAAAAAATGTTGGTCATTTTATTTTATTGGCGAAAGTAAATTTCGGAATGTCAATCATAAATTAATTTGTCACTGGATATAAATTATGGTCCAATAAATGTATAAAATACAATTTTTTTATGAACATAATGAAGTCTCTGCTGTACGGAACAGGGTTATATTTTCAAAATGACGGGCGTTTATCCGATCCTTGTAATCATTAAGCAGAAACGTTATATGCTAGTCAATATCATCAATGACATTGGCTAGCAGACGTTTCTGCTTAATAAAAAAACAATTTAGAAAGGGGTAGCAGATTGTTATCGATGAATTCTCAATCAAATTTTGAGACTTCGATATCGTTAAAACGGGTCAATACTCTTTCGGTAGATGTTACACGTCACCTGTAATGCCGTATACCAGGAAGGATAAAATAGAAAAAAAAATTAAGTCCAAGCTGTACTCGTATAGCACAATTGGTAGTGCACTGGGCTAGTGTTATAATATATTTTTCTTCCGATTTAAATATCGCTGCTTGTGTATATTATGGTGTAGCTATAATGTTATAGCTACACCATATATATACAATACTTACGTACATACTTAGGTATGTACCTAAGTATTGTGAGGAAGGGTGACCGGAGGGGTGCGCAATTGCTCTGAATCACTTCAAACGAAGCGCTGAACTATGCCGGAAAATGAAATGGTACTTACGTGGAAATTGAGCATTTTCTTTTATTCTCCTAAACTACGTGTGCTTGCGGTTCAAGAGTTCGTACATCGAGCGTTAAATCTCATTTGAAGATGATGTTATATCCATATTAACATATCAATATTATACCATGTGTGTCTTTCATAACGACATTGGTTTTAAGTAACGATAGCTTAAAGTGCTGTTTTATCAAAATAATATAACGATTACCTTTTATAATTAGGAGTAATTAATTTAAACAAAAATCTCGAGCAGCAATGTAATGCAAACATTTAAACAAACATCTGAAATCACATGTAAAAATATAGTTAAATGTGTCCATTGTTAAGTTTAATTTATTAAATTATTTATTACTGATACATCGCGTGCCCAATTAATTTGTATGAAACTTTTTATTTTTTAACTAAATATGCTAATTTCAGTTTATTAGGACTTATACTTTCAGCCCTTAAAATTAGTGTCGTTATGAAAGACACACACATTATGGTGAAAGTCCAGACTGGCTGTCTGATCAACGCCCAGCCCAAACCGCTTAACCTAGATAGCTGATTTTTTCACAATAGATAATTTATAGCAAAAGGACCCACTAAGAACGGATTTTTGTAAATTCCAGCATTAAGAAGACAAAAATGGTATTGTAAGTTTGTATGGGGATGGGGTTGTGTATAATTTAAAGCGTGAGACTTGAAATTTTGTGTAAACACTCCTTATCGAATACAAGAAAACCATATCAGCGTTTTTTGAAATTCATCCAGTAAATACGGGATAATCCGACCTTTATGGATGTATGATGTCGACTATAGGTATCTCATGTCTCTTGTCATTCAATAGAGATTTTGACAGCCATATCTTAGGGAATAAGGGTTAATTTATTAACTATTTGTAAGAAACTATCGCCTTAACGACTTTAGTGCTGAAAGTACCTATTTTGCTCGCAAAAAAGCGGAAGATGTATGAAATCATGCGGCGCTTCCGCCTTTCTCGAGCGAAAGCAGAGACCATTTTGGCAAAAACGCGTAAGATGTATGAAATCCTGCAGCGCTTACTGTTTTTTCGAATTGATATAGTTTGTATGGGAGAACAATATTTTCATTTTTTACGATATTCTTCGAATTTTTTTCATACTTTTTCACCGTTCAAACCTTCCCTGGACTTCCATGAATATTTCAAGACCAAAATTAACCAAATCGGTTCAGCCGTTCTCGAGTTAATATTTCGTCGGAGTGGGGAGCGTGAGGTTTTTTCGTTACGGAATTTCTGGATTCGGTCCCCGCGCTCAAGGCCCGCGATAGAAGCTATGCAATAGCTTAAAAATTGCAACTGCAGCTACTAAAAACCTTCTTCAATTTTATAATTAGAATGTTGTCAATAAAAAAAAAATTCAATGTTTTTTTCTCATTCTTCGTTGAAATGGCGGGAACGAAAGGTTTGCGTGCAACGGTGATTTCTCTGCATAAAGCTGGAAAAAAAGCTAAGGAGATTTTTAGGCAGCTGAAATGTTTTAAGGCTAGTCGTAATTTTGTTTACTACACAATAAAGCTGTACAGGGCGACAAGTTCTCTTGATGACCGCCCGAGAAGTGGCCGTCCTCGCTCGGCTAGGACGGCTGCTAATATCAAGTTGATCAGGGAACGGCTTCGCCGAAATCCGTTTCGGGCACAAAAGAAGATGGCTCTACAGACCAATATTTCCAGAATATCAGTGAACCGAATATTTAAATACGATCTTAAAGTAAGGGCCTACAGTCGAAGAAAAGTTCACTACTTAAATGATCGTTTAAGAAAATTAAGGCTCGCTCGATGTCGGCAGTTGCTAAAGAGACACGATCATAAAAAGATTTTGTTTACCGACGAAAAAATCTTCACCGTCGAAGAAAAGTTCAATCGACAAAACGACAAAGTTTATGCCAAATGCTCAAAAGATGTCCCGCCTTCTGTGCGAAATGTCCAGCGAACGCATCACCCCGCTAGTGTTATGGTGTGGTGGGGTGTTTCGTACGAAGGTGCTACGGAGCTGCATTTTTGCCAACAAGGTGTTAAAGTAAAGGCACAAAATTACCAGACTGAGATCTTAGAAGGCGTAGTGAAACCACTATAAAACACTCTTTTTAAAAATAAGGACTGGATTTTTCAACAAGATTCAGCTCCGGCACACAAGGCGAAGTCAACTCAGAAGTGGCTAAAGGACAATTTACCAGGGTTCATCAGTACAGAAGAGTGGCCATCATAAAGTCCAGACTTGAACCCGCTGGATTACTCTCTTTGGACTGAACTGGAGCTGAGGGCCTGCCGCAAGTCTCATCCAAATCTTGAGTCCCTAAAGCGAGCTCTGTGTAGAGAAGCGAAGCGTATTCCGCTAGAAAAGATTCGTGCCGCTATGATTGGCCTACACGATTAAAGGCCTGTGTTCAGAGCAATAGCGGCCATTTTGAATAGTTTTTTTTTTTATTAAATTTAATGTTTGCTCAGTTGTGTAAATTTTGTTAAAATACATTAAATACTTTCCGAGAAAAAAAAGTTTTTCTTCGTCTCAAAACTTATGAACATACGAGGTAGTGTTGTGTTGTGAGTAAGGTTCCCAGAGCTCCAACCCCCATCAAAGGCCGGCAATGCGGTTGTGACTCCCTGGGGGTGCTCATGGGCGATAGTAATTGCTTACCAACAAGCAATTCGTTTGCTCGGTTACAAAGGTGTTGTCATGAAAAAAAAAGGAGGTGTTCACGAATATCGGAGCAATGCCTCTATTGACAAGGCGGTAAAGTGCATGTCCTGATATTTATGACCACCTCCACAGCTCCAAAATATCTTATGGTACATGCATGTCGGTGTTCTATGTTCAAATTTTGATGTAGACACGTCCTTCAGTTAAGCTTTTCACTTATACGTTGCAACATTATATCCCAGAACATCATAAGACTTCTCAATGTTTAATGGTTTAAGTGATTATTCATCCCTTTTCCAATCCCCATATCCAATAAGAGTATACAATTCACATGAAGATCAACCCGTTACGTTTGATGAATACATTAATTTATAGTTTCTTAATCCAAGTTTAACCTTAAACCATTGCTAAATTTGCGGATTACATGTTCTCCATGCATAATAACCGTAACTGCCGTATAAAGTATCATTCAATAATTCACCGTATTTTCTGGGCAATAAATGCCAAATTTAGACTGGTCTCATTGGTATACTGCTGTTATTCGTTGCGGGGGAGATTAACTGAACGGAGAATAATAAATTATCGTAAAATATTATTACTAAACAAGAAATATTGTTAACAGTTTTGGTTATCGTGTTTGCATTATAACCGCGGATATTGTAAGTTTAAGATTAATAAATACATAGGTGCAAGCATCTGCTCTCCTATGTACAGTCAGCAACAGAAGTGGCTAAGCGGTTGAGGTGTTAAAAATTAGGTAAACACTCTTCTCTATTGTCAAGAGAATAATAGCTCGTGTAGATTATTTTGAAAACTTCACCCGTTCAGCCACTTTTGTTGCTGACTACAAGGGCTTAGGAAATATATGTAATGTGTCTTTATGAGTGTACTAGCTGTGCCCGCGGTGTTACCCGCGGTTTATTAGGGAAAAACGTAGCCTATGTGTTATTCCAGGGTGTCAACATACTCCATACAATTTTTTTATAAAGGCGCTCCAGCCGTTTAGACGTGAAGAAGTAACAAACATACACACTTACAAACTTTCGCCTTTATAATATTAGTGTAGAGTGTAATTTTACATGTAAGTTTAGAGTAATGCCTTGTTTTAGAGTTGTTTAGCACAGATTATAACGGTTTGTAAACCTTTGTCATCTCTGTTAAAAAATTACAACTGTCAAGTTGTTATGCAATAAACACCAGATAATATACTCTATCCTATAATTACAGTGACAGTATTTTCTTTCAATTGGCATAAGTATAAGGAAAATGTCAAATCGCAAGAAAGTCACTTGACTTGCACGAGTACTACTCCACTCAAATGTTGGCAGAGGACGGCACCTAACTGTTGAGAGGATAGCGATTATTACTGTTCTTTTAAGGAGTATTATTAATAGTTATTTGTTATACAAGTGGGCAAAGTTAGTGTTTACCTTCTCGTGCTAATATTGAGACCCGAACCATCGAAAGATTCCAAAATTGAACCATGCGCATAGCGTGCATCTTGAGCATTGGGAGGGGTTCAAAGCAAATGAGGGGAATACACTTTGCTACCGAGTGACATACAAAATTTATCACCTCACTATCGCGAGGAAATAATTAACTCTAAAACTTTAAAAAGGTAATCAAAATGATTGGCATCTATCATTTATCATTCAAAAACATGAAATAAAAGAACATTCAACCAGTTAACTTCAAAAAAACACTCGATTATCTTCTTACTTTGCACTCTTGTGAATAAAATGCAACTTTGCTTAGTGAGGTAAAAAAAAAGACTACAGCTAAAGGCTACATTAAAACCGTTTTTAAAAATATATAATCTTAATTGCATGTACTCTTCAGCTTATAGGTAATTCTGTGAGTGAATGGATTACGCACGCCACGAGATTATTTAGAAGTACTTACAAAAGGAGTGAACGAAATGAATGAATGAGTGAATGTAATTGAAAACACTAAAAATGTAACCCGTTGCAGTTTATATCAATAGTATCTATGGTACTGCAGACGCCGGAGAAGAAGAGTTTGCCGGCTGAGCAGGTATAGACGGCCGACCGTAACGAGGCCGGATAGTTCATACGGAGCTGCCAAGACCTTTTCATGACCGTATTTTTCTCAAACATATGCAAGGAATACAATAAATAATAAATTTATTAATATCGACCACAAATATACAATCCAATAAGAGTTTTTTTTATTTTCCCTCTGTGTGACTGTCTTTACAAAAAGAATATCTCTAAACTATATTTATTCTCTCTACGAATGAGTTGAACATTTATTCGTTTTTACATACACAACCAATACATCCTTTATGTATCTAGTCTAGGTCATGCATAGGAATAAAAGCAAAACCGTGTTTTATTGTTCCAAACCTGCATGCACTAATGCAATATCAGTGTTTAGTATTTTACTGCGCTGTTGTGCTTCGAAAAAATCGGTTGTACACATACTGATATCGAATTTCATTTACATACAGCGTAGAAGTAAAAAATATATTAAAAATTCATTGATATTTTCGCCATGTTTATCCTTTTTTCATAAATTTAATAGAACTAAGGATGTGAAACATGCTCGCAATATTGAACTTTTGAAGTGTCAATTGGCAGGCCATGTAACTTGGAGAGTCGATGGCCATCGGGGCAGAAAGGACCATGAGTGGCGACTGGCGAGTGGTGACCACGTATAGGAAAGCGCAGTACCAGACGTCCACAAATTAGATGGGTCGTTGACCTCGTATGGGTCGCTGGAGTCACGCCCTGTAGCATGCTGAAGATTGCTCCCGATGGCGATCAATGGGCGAGGCCTATGTCCAGGAGTGGATATCAGAGCTAATAAAAGGATGTGAAATTCATACATAAAAAAATGTTAACTAGGAACATATCAAATTATTTTTATTATATATCAGCCACGATAGCTAGAGATGCGGGTTTGAATGCCAGAAGTCCTCGTCCCTTTTTTTAGTTTATGTCATCTATTTTTAAATAAATAAAAAAAATTGTGGACGAAAGGTACATGAGTATAACTTTTTATCTTAATAAAATAAAAATAAAGTTTACTTATCGTTAAGCAAATGTTATTTTAATTCCGCCGTCTCCGTTCCACCATCGGATGTCCAGGCGAGGGCAGCGGTTTCATCCTTTGGTTGTGAATATTCCATTCATTCGCACGAAGCGGTTCGCTACTACCTTCCTAATGCGGACGCTAAGGAATGGAATTCGCTCCCTTCGTCTGTATTCCCGGAAAGATATAATTTTGGTATTTTCAAGGTAAGAGTGAAAAGGCTGTTACTGAACCAGCGCGCTACACCCTCGACCTTGTCGAAACTTGACTATCATGTGACTGAGGTCAAACGCTAGTCAGTGTTGTATTGTAGTATGAGCCTATTAACATATTAACAGTAACTAAATTAACGTTAATGCCTCCAACTTGTGACGCACGTAGTAATATATACAGTATAAAAAAGTGGTACAAATGTTTTTCTTTGTGCACATACTCGTATAATTAATTCATAATAATTATGTTCATGCCATTTAGTAGCTCACTGTACGACACGCTGACTTGTTCAACAACTCTCATAGGCATACGACTTTTTTCCAACATTTTTTTGGATTACGCAATCCTCTAACAGAAACCCAGAACAAATGGCAAACGAACGAGCTGCATTTATATGCCTATTCACTTATTCAGCGAGGGATTTGATAGCAGGTTTTTTGAAACAGTACCCTTACCATGATTTGTGACATTGAAGTTTTCGATAACGAGTATCGAGTTTATTATCTGTGCATCTCGCTTGTATTATTTTAGTGCGGACGAGATGCACAGATAGTAAACTCGATACTCGTTATCGAAAACCTCAAAGTCACAACTCATGGTAAAGGTACTGTTGTCACACCTGTCGGGGCTTCCAACCTCTGTACTGACCAGACTCTGACTGCACAGGCTGACTGACATGTTTTGGAATGACCGACACTAAATTTAAAGACTGGCAGGGAAAAACAGTGACCCGGGTATGTCCTTAAACTACGTCCAACAATAAGAGGTAGGGCACAGCGAAGTACCATCACGCTTGAACCTGGAGCAGCCCAATTGGGGAAGTACCTCCTCCTTACAGAAGACCACAGCCATAACACCACTACTACCTTTTAGGTATGTAGTGTTGTGATCCTGGTGGTGAGTAAGGTTCCCAGAGCTCCAACCCCAAAGGCCGGCAGCGCGCTCGTGACTCCTCTGGTGTTGCGGGTGCCCATGGGCGGCGGTAATTGCTTACCATCAGGCAATCTGCCTGCTCGTTTGCCACCGTTGTCATAAAAAAAAACAGTGACAAGAGAAAATAACTGAATCGACAGTCGACGACAGTAACCAGACCGAGACGGTTCGTTTAAAAGACTGACTAATTACAAGAACCAGACGAAGACGGTCCAACACCTGCGATCCAGCTGACGACAAAGTGAAAAACGCTCAGCCCGCCTTACTTGCCCCGCGCCCCAAACTCGTGATCTACTCCAGTCTCCATTAATTAGTATGATGCTGTGTAAATTTGCACGACTGACTCCAGGAAATAATTATTAAGTAAGACGAGTCCTGATAAAAAAAGAACTTCGAGAGCTTTATTATTGGAACGTTATCTAGTTGTTTTAATAAGATTTTTTTTTATAGAAAACTTGAGGCGTTTGGCCTGATGGTAAGTGTCGACGAGATCGAAGGTGTTGCACGCTGGTTCAGTAACACTATTCACTCTTGCCTTACATTAGATATGTCTTCCATTTTTTAATCTAAGTATAATAAATTATGATATAAAAAATAACGATGATGAATAGATGACATACATTAAAAATAAGTTGTAAAAATTGTTATTTTTTCTTGAATGCCATCATTGACATTCATGCCTCCGATAGTGGTGGTTTTGATAACTTTTTCTTAATTAGTTACTAATTTATATGTATAGCAAGCATCTTACTAAAGAAAGAAAAAATAAAATTTAATTAAATATTTTCATATTTAAACTTACATGAGACATGTTTAATAATTAACGATTAACACGGTACTACTCACGTTTATTTGACGAGACTGTTGGAGCATGTACGGAGTGTGAAGAAGATGGACTGCAGCAACTCCGCGGTGGCAGAGCACGCTCTTGAGGCGGGCCCGTCCCATTTCCTTCGCTTTGATAAGGCACGACTGCTGGTGCGTGAAAAATGTTTCGTACCACGCAAAATACGCGAAGCGATTGAGATCGGGCGTCGTCCAAATTTTAATCGCGATGGTGGTTGGGCTGTACCGCCAGCATGGAAACCTGCCATCTATGGGAAACATCAAAACCTTAGGGAGTGTTGTAACAGTTTAGTGGACACAGTGAGTTCGGTGTGCTTAGAGCCGTTGTTGGTGGACGATTCGAACCCGCGTCCTACCACTACAGCGGCTCCGGTGTCGGACCGCCCTCAACCAGTTTTGACATCAAGAGCGGCGCGGGCAGCGCGGCGCGCGTTAGTGCGCGACGGGCCGGTGACGCGAGCGGCGAGCCGATCGGACACTCAGCACTCTTAGTGCTTGAAAATGGAGGCCTATGTTCTCCGAAACATGTCGCGCGAGTGACTAAATAAACGTGAGTAGTACCGTGTTAATCGTTAATTATTAAACATGTCTCATGTAAGTTTAAATACAAATATTGCAAACCTTTACGGTGAGGTATGGCAAACGCGAGTGAAACGGTTCGCGGCATTGAGAGTGAAACGTGAGAAACTCGAGTGTAGCCTTAAGTTTGTGATACGGTGCCGGGATTGTGGTGTTATACCGAACTTTGCGCGTATCAAGTCTGTGAAGTGCATTCGAGATTACGAATCATTTTTCAAAACAATGAATGATAAATTCTTGTTGAGGGTAGTCCGAGACCACCGTCGGAATATTGCGGGAATAAACAATGAGCTTTACACCTTGCACTTGTTGTTATCTTGCAAGTTAAGACGCGATTTGTGGGAGAAACTCGACGTAGTGTCGTTCGGCAGGGCGGAACTAATGAAACAGAACACTCTTTTCGTGCATGAAGAAAAGTTTAAGCGCCTGATACGCACACAGAGCAAAGTTCATAGTGATGACATATGTGGAAAAGTATCGGCGGTAAGAGACAACAGTGTTGTCAACCTTTCGAAACAGCCTCTATCGGGTGATATGCTTAGTGTGTTGTCGAAAGGCTTAAACTTTGCTCTGACTCCGTTGTCACTCCCTGTCGAGGCCATTGTGACGAGTGTGGAGGACACGATTTTACGCAACAGAGTGCCGCATACGGAAGCTGAATGTCTTAGGCAGGATGTCTCGTCGTTTTTACGAAGAAGTAAACTACCTAAGCCCAATATTAGCAAACCCGAGAGGTCAGCGCTCGCAGCGTTACGCAGGAATGAGCAAATTTTGGTATTACCGGCGGATAAGGGTAATGCGACGGTAATTGTGGACAAAGACGCCTACGAACAGAAGATTACACAGCTTGTAGGTGATACTAATACGTACAAAAAAGTGACTTACAACCCTACAGCTCGTGTAACTACTAAGTTGAATGGTATCGTCGGTAAGTTATCGTTCCGAGACCAAACTAGGAAACTGCGACCGTTGAATCCCACTTCTCCCAAGATTTATGGGTTGCCCAAAATTCATAAGCCAGAATGGCCACTGAGACCCATTGTGAGCCAGATAGATTCCCCCACGTACAAGGCATCTCGGTTCTTAGCGGAGATACTTCAACCCTTGACGGGGAAAACTAGTAGCTTTGTACGTGACTCGACACATTTCGTACAGCTACTTGAAAATGTTCGCTTGCGGGGAGACGAGATAATGGTTAGTTTCGACGTAGCTTCATTGTTTACAAACGTACCAGTATTGGAGACAATTGCTATTATTAGAGGGATCGTGACTCATAACGACTTACCTACTGAGTACATGGAGCTTATTGAGTTTTGTTTGACTAGCGGTTATTTTGTATGGCGAGGTGAATATTTTTTGCAAGTTGAAGGCGTAGCAATGGGCTCTCCTATAGCACCGGTGGTGGCCAATATTTTTATGGAAGACTTTGAGCGGAGGGCGCTGGAAAGTTGTCCTTATAAACCGAAACACTGGTGGCGTTATGTTGATGACGTGTTTGCGGTGGTGTCGGATAAAGACGTAGGCCCGCTGCTTAGTTATCTCAATGACATGCATCCAAAAATAAGGTTTACCACAGAGAAAGAGTCTAATGGGGCATTGCCTTTTCTGGATGTATTGGTGCAGCGAGACCAGACGGGTCGTTTGAGTCATAAAGTGTATAGGAAGGGCACTCACACTGACAGGTACTTACAGGATGGCTCACACCATCATCCCGCACACTTGTCTTCTGTCCCACGCGCTCTGATTACCAGAGCCCTGCGGCTCTGTGACCCGCAGTATGTACAAGACGAGCTGCGACACGTGAGACAAGTGTTAGAAAATAATGGGTACAATTGAGGCAGAGCCAGCGAGTAGCGTTTGCGACTTCTACACGAAATCGACATACCGCGGAGAGGGCTCCAGCATACTTGCCGTATATAAAGGGCGTGACGGACGGAATTGGACGCCTATTACGCCGGAGATATTGCATTAGGACAATTTTCCGTCCCCACACAAAAATAAGGCAAGTTTTACGCTCTCCGAAAGACAAAGATCCACTGGGCAACCCAGGCGTGTACGAGATACCGTGTAGTTGCGGTAAGTCGTATATAGGCGAAACCGGACGAAACGTGTCCACGAGACTGTTGGAGCATGTACGGAGTGTGAAGAAGATGGACTGCAGCAACTCCGCGGTGGCAGAGCACGCTCTTGAGGCGGGCCCGTCCCATTTCCTTCGCTTTGATAAGGCACGACTGCTGGTGCGTGAAAATGTCTCGTACCACGCAAAATACGCGAAGCGATTGAGATCGGGCGTCGTCCAAATTTTAATCGCGATGGTGGTTGGGCTGTACCGCCAGCATGGAAACCTGCCATCTATGGGAAACATCAAAACCTTAGGGAGTGTTGTAACAGTTTAGTGGACACAGTGAGTTCGGTGTGCTTAGAGCCGTTGTTGGTGGACGATTCGAACCCGCGTCCTACCACTACAGCGGCTCCGGTGTCGGACCGCCCTCAACCAGTTTTGACATCAAGAGCGGCGCGGGCAGCGCGGCGCGCGTTAGTGCGCGACGGGCCGGTGACGCGAGCGGCGAGCCGATCGGACACTCAGCACTCTTAGTGCTTGAAAATGGAGGCCTATGTTCTCCGAAACATGTCGCGCGAGTGACTAAATAAACGTGAGTAGTACCGTGTTAATCGTTAATTATTAAATATTTTCAATAAAATAATTACATTTTTTTCTTGTTAAAAATTAAAATTTACGATGATAATAATTACAAAACAAATCTATAACTTTTATAATGCCGCGTGTCTCCAATATTGAGGCTTAAATGTAAGGATCGATTTTTTTCATAAGCTACTTTTAGGCTTAGAGTCCGGAGACAGTTTCCGTAAAATAATACTACAGGCTCCTTTCATTTCGAAACGATTCATCTTGTTTTAATAGGCATAACATTTGTTCAATCTTTTTTTGGATTATGCAATCCACCTAACATGATTCCTGAACAAACGGCAAACGGACGAACTGCATTTTGTATTCCTTTTAACTTATTCAGCGAGGTCTTTGATATCAGATTTTTTGAAACCTAAATTTAATCCAACCTCTCTCGATTTTAAGCTAGGGTCGTACGAAATATACTTTCAAGAGAGTAGACATTTTCTAGTCTTCTTTTGAATACTTTTCTCTCGCGTCAAAATGATATACAGACATTCTACTCTCGATTCGATGAATGAATAACAAATATTATGTTTTGTTTAGTATGATAATTGATAATACAAGTAGCTTAAATATGTAGTATATTGGATCCGGAGAAAGGTGAAAATTATATATTCGTTTTATTCAACTTAATTATTTATATGAAAGAACATAACTAAAACCGTATTACTTATATCACGTATATCAAACTTGAATAAGTAAAGAATTTATTTCATCAAGAACAAATATTATTACTTTAGAAATAAAAAAAAAACACGGATATACTCACGGTTTAGTCATGTTTCATGTTACATAGGCCTCCATTTTTAAGACGAAAAGTACATCCAACACTTAACTAACTCTGTTTAATGTTAGAAACATAACCTAATAAAACAGGCATTTAGACTAGGTCACAGAACAAACAAAATTTATGGTCACACTTATCATAATCAATGGTTTAATAAATGTTTTTATTAGGCACAGAGTTTAGGTCACAACTGTAAATAGCATCTTGATAAGCAAATATAGCCTATATTATAAAGGTGGTAAGGTTAAGAGTTGGGTTGGCATCGTGGCGACGGCTTCCATTCTTATTATACCAATAACAAAGTTACTGATAACTTTGGGGTTGTTTTGCTGTGGTACAAGTCATAAAAGTTAATAACTTATCACGACAACAGTACCTATATATACCAACTAGCACTGCACTAGCAGTTTAGCGAGGATTGTAAGTGGTAACTAAGTTGTACATGTTTTGTGAGAAATAAATGAAAAAAAAAAATTGATTTGATCCGTAACTTTTCCAAACACAGTCACGGACATTAAACTTCATTGTATATCTCAGTCATAACCGAGCCCATTTACCGTCAAACATTTTTGTATTTCCCTGCTAGATTTGTTCGCAAGATAGATCTGGCGAACATATATATAAGTATATGGTTAGCTTTTCCTCTAGATACGTATTAACACTATAAATGTCCGTGCATTACATGTAACCAGCTCTGTCAATTCTTTGTGAAGACAAAAATAGCTTTGTACAATTTTGTGCTTTACCTGTTACGCACGGACGTATCGAATCATGTCAGTGGTTAAAGAGAGGGACCATGGAAATTTGGTTTAAATTGTCCTTGGGACTCTTAAACTGTTAAATGGACAACTAAGAATAAAAAAACTAAGAACAAATTAAATTAATTTGTGAAATACCCAAGACTTGTGTTGGTTTTTAAGTATGAAACACTTACTATAAATATGTATAATTCACAAATCGAAATATAATATATATCTTATCTACAAAGAAAAAGTGGCTAAGTACACTGGCGTCTCATTGTATGTATACTGCACTGTACTGTATTTCAAAACGCTTTCTGCTTTTCGGCTAACACGCGAACAACATGAATTTTGTAATATATTTAGCTAATAAATAATAACATTTTATGTCCCTATCACTCTGCCTTCCTCTCGATTACATTCATCAAAAAAATATGATGCCATATTGATACAGTAATTTTAGTTAAACGGTTTTAAACAAACGCTTACAACTTATCACTTACTTAGCTAACTAGACGGCTCTCCGACGCAGACCAAACCATAAATTTTTGTTCCTTCTGTCATGAAACGATTTATGTATTCCAAGATACATGGTCAATGGAAATTGAGACGTTATTTGGCACTACGGAAATGTATGAGTTCTGTGATCTTAAATCTATCTTAGGATTGATAGCTTCGATCGCTTTAGCACTACTTTGGATTATAGACTGAGAGCTAGATCCAAGAAATAATATTTAATTTTGTGAGTAACTGACTCTTGTCGTCAGTTGGTCTGGCTGTCTTCGGTTGAGGTGAGAATGACAGATCAGCACAATTCTATTAATGTGATGATAGCTTATTTTTTTATCTAAATACGACCATGCTAAAGGATGGGGTCCCATTTCTTCATAGCATATGTATGAAAATAGGTTTATTTTTTCTGGCTTTTTTGTACATTAGCAAAATTTTACCCCAAAGAATCTATTAATACTGGATGTGAACATAAATGTGAAAAAAAAAAGTTTTTATTTTCATACAAATTGTATGGGGAATTTTCTCTATTTATGGCTTTTTTAACCAGCAATTTTTTTGGGTTTCATACAAACTTTTGACGGTGGACAGGAATGGGATCGATTGACATATATTTTTTTTGTGAAAAATGATCATTTTCTCGCATTTTGTATGTTTTTCCAAAATCTGTAAACACCAATCTTCATTAATTTGAAATCGAAGGAAGGTCTTTAAAGACCATTTTCGCCTAGCAAGACGGGATCTGGTAGCTGCCATCACTGACCCAAAATCTATTTCCACCCTGTAGTGTATAATTTTAATAACTAATTATGCAGTGTTCAAACGCAGAATAAGGTAACGTAGCTGCAGGTAATGCAAAAGTTGATTTCAATCGTGCTTCGCCTTAATCACTTCATATTGGTCATAAACCGGTTTCCTGTAAAGTCCAGTTATCACTTTACAAAACGCAAGACCTACTAGATACCGTATATATTACTGGCACGCTCTAATAGCAAACTTGTTAATGTTATTCGATAAATTCCCTACAATCACTTTAATTAATGGAAGTCTTATTTTTACTATATAATGTAAAGGCTTTCACATCTCTTTGTCTAATAAACTGCAACTAACTTTTCACATGTTAGCAGTATATCAGTATACCTTTGATTACACCAAGGCCGCTAAAATGGGATCCTAAGCCAAACCTGCCGGACAATAACCTCGGCACGTCGGCGCCTACATTATCCAGGGTCGGACGCGTGTGAACCGACCCTAAAGTAAAGGATGGGACTGCCACATATATTGTGATAATCCGCTCATCCCTTGTTAGTTGCGTACACTGCGGTGAACCTTACTGGTGAACTTCACTTCATCAAAAGCTGTGTAATCTTATTCACCTTTCATGCAGGATTTTACTATAATACCTAATCCAGCAGCCCACATACTTCGCTTGTCTGGATTTTAGTTTCGACTGAAAAACCCTCTGATGTACTTTTTCTTGGACAGTCTGGTGCCAAAGTTTTGGTGCAGACAAGGCATGCAAAAATATCTTCTATAGCTGAAATGAAGTCGTACAACATAAAAATGGCTGACTAGAATGACACCGCCTCATCTCCCTTCCGCGGGTGTAGTACAATAACTAGATTAAATATAAACATAATATTTTGACTATCGACTGTATGTGTAATCACTGCCCAATAAATCCAAAGACGTTGGAGAATTGCTGGCCTATTTATTGTAATCCGATCCGGCGGATCCTAAAATCCGGCAGGATCCTTTTTGTCTACTACCGGATCCGAGAAAAGAAACGAGCACCGGTCGCTTTCATAAAACCATCCTTACAAAAGTTTATTATTTTAACTAATATGGTTAAAATAATGTCAACCAATATGGTTAAACTGACAACTAAATATCCAAGCAAATGAAACATTTGACACGTGGCAAAATATTGGTATAAGTTCATTTGCAATGACTATATCATATCGTAGGTGATTATTGCACATTTCACCTAAACAAGAATGTAAATAAAAAAATATGTGTAAACAATGACTCAAAACAAGATTGTTTTTTTTTTTGTGTCATTGTAAAGTTATGAACATGTGTTTGTTTACATTATTTTCGTTTTCTATTGATTCCGAATATAGTTGAAAATGAAAAATGAAAATGAAAATGAAAATGTTTTATTTCATAAACAGTTGGTACATATAACAACAACAAGGTTGGGTCTTCCTAGTAGGTAAAACGATACCTGTGTCAGGAAGTCCCGCTCCTCCATTATAAGCAGTGGCTTTGTATAGTTATTTTCATAGTTTAACCCTATAGGTAACATAAATAACTATTATATTAAATTACTAATAGCTTACAGTATAAATTCCTTTACTTTCATTCAGTTACTTTATCTGAAACATTTCGGGCGTAAATAAGAGTACGAGTACATGGAAATTACACCATAAATTTATATAATATTAACATGTTCCTTTTCCGGGTGCCTTCAAAA
This sequence comes from Grapholita molesta, assembly GCA_022674325.2. NCBI lineage: Eukaryota > Metazoa > Arthropoda > Insecta > Lepidoptera > Tortricidae > Grapholita > Grapholita molesta. The sequence continues at coordinate 5,251,468 of CP053127.2, forward strand.
TTGGGCTACGCTACTTCTTGTCAATAATGCAAAGCTTTCAATATGGACTCACAACCCCATACTGCATGCATAGCCGGACTTTTGAAATCTACAGATCATTCACTGTTCTTGACTTACGTTTGCAGTGTAATCTGATCAGGTTTCAGTGATCGAATTACTGCAGTGAAGGATTGGATCTTGCGCCCAGTTACCGACACTCAGAGATTTAGAAGTATCCCACACTACACGTGTTTTAGGTAATCTGAGGGATCACAATGACGTCGGGGAATTTGGTATCAGCGTGCAAATCACAGATGTGACGAACTGAAATGCTTGGAGTGTTCTAGTCAGCGTAATATTTTACGTGAGTGTTGCCCGGTCAGATAAAAGTTTAGATTATGATATAGATGTAGATAAAACTTATAGTTCGGTCAAGCAAGTAACGTAGTAGCATGTGCCTACTACACTACAACTAAACTATAACTACAACTAAAGTATGATAATAATAATAAGAGGAAAGAGATGAATAGATTTCTTCATCTGAAAAAGACGATTGGCTTGATTAGTAGTAATTTATCCCCGTGATACGTCACAAAGGGTTCATATTGGATCAAAGTTTAAATTATATGACTTAGTATACACTTCACAAAATTTGGCGTGAGTTTTGTACTCAAATGTCGATATTTATATAGAAATACGGTGCCAACTCTTGTGAATCAACGTGTGGTTATCAGCAAACAAAAAGCTTAACAACTGTTACTATATTACTTCTAACATAATTACTAAATTCAATGTTTACTGACATACGTCTCAGAGGACATTTGGTAACTCCCTTCCAAATATCTTGTTTATTTTCCTAATTAATTTGCATACTGATCTGGGACCCGCGGGGACGTTCCACAACTAACTGAATTATTTATTAAAACGGGGTTTACAGCCTTATTGGTTAGGTTAGGTGATTACTGATAATTGAAACATTTCATTGTATATACCAAAACAGGAGCAAAGGGTCTCGAAAACTAGATTTCGAAGGAGTTTGTCTGATATTTAACCAAATGATTTTTTTTATGACTAAGGTGGGAAATAAGCAGGCGGATTGCCTGATGGTAAGCAATTACCATCGCCCATGGGCACCTTCAACACCAGTGGCAAGCGCGTTAAGCGGTTAGTAGAATAAAACCATAGCCAGCCTCTTGCGCTTACACAAATTATTTTAAAGAAGAAAATGAAAAATAGTATAGCGATTCAAAACTATAATTATAGTGGGACTAACGTCGTCCTTACACTCAGAAATATTTCATTTTACAATGGCTGAGCGTAACAAAACAATTTTCTGAGAAAAGCATCTAGGAATAGGATTAAGGCTTAGCAGGAGAAGGCTAGCCGGGAGATTTTGAAATATAAAGGAAAGAAGACTGGAAAATTGCTATTTCACATATTTTTTTCAATCTAAAATCATGGGGTCCGTTGTATAGCAGACCAAAATTGGTTACTACACATCAGCTACATAGGCTTTCAGTAGCGTATCATCAACATGCAGTGATCAAACACAAAATTGTGCAGTTAATAAAGAAATAATTTCAAAATTTGCGGACATTTTGAGAACATTTACATTACATAGTAAGGCCACTTTCTTTAGATTACATTCTCTTTATATTTTATGGGTTTTTATTGAATAATGTCTTATCGTTACATTATTTACTACATTCTAGTAAAGTGTTATTTTTATTTTAGTTATCCGAACGACAAAGTTTGTCGGGTAACATTAACGCACACCGTAGACTTCGTCGGCTGATAAACTGCTGAGATAAGCCGAATTTACGGTGCAATCTACGTCGCAACTACTACTTACCACCCAAATACCGTGTCGAACCTTAAAACATTTTCCTTATCCAGCTGAATCGCGAGATATTTTAGTTTTACAGTTCAGAATGGAAGAGTCAAAGAATGAACTGAGATTGTTAATATTATAGGAAAATATGGGAGTTTAAAAAAAATAGTGCACCCAATTAGTGAAAGTTGTTAAGAAAAGTTAAATCACTTCACAAGTTAAATCAGTCAGTTTCGTGAGGACAATTAAGCATTAAATATCGATAAAAACTTGGTTTTGCCGTTCATTTTATAAACTTCAATCGATTTTACATCCTAATTATAGGCAAAGTAGATTTTCATAAATATTTCATGCTTTACTGTCGTCATGAAACTGACAGTGATTTAACTTTTCATAGCAACTTCCGCTAATTGAGTGTACCAAATTTTGAAAACTCCCATTTATCGTTTAGCAAGCAATTAAAAATTGTGAAAGAGCCACGTTCACATTGGTTTATCACATTGGTCACAAATCCCCATCATTTTGAAAACTAAACCCTGTTCCATACAGCAGAGACTTCCTTATACAATACTATATATTTTATTATTTATTAACACATGCACAAAACGTCTATTACTCGTATGTGCAGTTTTTTAGTTTGTCCCAATTATCAAACGCCGCCAAGCCACAAGCATATTGCAATAACAATTACATAGGTACAAATACATGTATATTAATGACTACATATGTGTATTTAAACATTCGTGAGATATATTAAATAAATTAAAAATTAACACGGCTCTACTCACGTTTATTTCAGTCACTCGCGCGACGTGTTTCGGAGAACATAGGCCTCCATTTTCCACTAAGAGTGCTGAGTGTCCGTTCGATTCGCCGATCGCGTCGCCGGCCCACGCAGGAGAAACGTGAGTAGGGCCGTGTTAATTTTGAATTTGTTGACTACATATGCTCCAATAGGTCCTTACTTCACGTCGTTTACGTTCAAAAATGAAAATTTAAAAAAAATAGTTCGATTAAAATTTTACTATATACGGAACAGGCACACCGGAATGTCAATAATTAATTTTGTCACTAAAAACATATAAATGATGGTGTAATAATTACCTAACATACCTAATATTGTTTTAATAATGAATGAAGTCTTTACTATACGGAGCAGTATATTTTTTGCAAAATGACAGGCGTTTTTTCCGAGCCCAGTACCCTTACTATGAGTTTTGACATTGAGGTTTTCGATAACGAGTATCGAGTTTACTATCTGTGCATCTCGCTTGTACTATTTTAGTGCGAACGAGATGCACAAATAGTAAGCTCGATACTCGTTATCGAAAATCTCAAAGTTTGATACATTTGCACCTTCGCATTATGCGCACTGCCTCGTACTATCGTGAACACTTTCAAATTAATAAATGTATGATACCTATTACTGTTCTCATGCTTCACGACACAACACAAATCACAAAAAATCCGGAAATCGAAATGATCATACTTTCAATTTTTTTTAACCAATCGATTACAGGGGTGGCACATTTAAGGCTTGGCCATAGATATCGGCGTGACGCAGTGCCGCGTGATGGCGACGCAATACCTGTTGTAGTCTGTAACTATAGGTATACGAAGATCAGAGGCGCTACCGCCCAAAACGATATTCGTAAATTTCGGACGATTGTCTCTGTCACTCCCATGACGTCTTAATTGGGGTAAAAGAGAAAGATATCCGAAATTTACGAATATCGTTTTTGGCGGTAGCGTCTCTGTTCTTAGGAATCATATCATCGATTTTAGGAACAAGAAAAACTCCATTCGTTTTTAAAGTAAATCAAACCCGAGTAACACATTTCTTGTACATAACAAAAATCAGATGTCCGAAACACCTTTATACCTAACTAATCTCCTTGAAAACTCACTGAATAATACAAAAGGCAAGACGCGTGCGATTCAGTGTTACTTTGTACATATTTCATGAAACAAATTTTGTGTATATGAATTTTTCAAGAAATAACGAAGTTTGCTTATTCATGAGACTTGCAAAAATACGTGTTCTCTTAAGGAAAGAATATTAAGGGAAATGGATTTTGAATTTAGTTTCAGACTTTGGGCACAGTCCAATTACAATAAACTAAGTCTACCGTGCATACCATGCATAAGAGCCGTAAGTACAGCTAACGAATTGTCATCGTAAGATATTATTTAGGGTAGTAGTAACTATGCCTACAAAGCAGGAGCCCAGGTTTCTAATCCTGATATGGGTATATTAATTGTTTGTTTTAATCGCGAGTATTTGTTTTTGTATTTATGATTTATCATATCCATAATACATATAAATTATGTTTATATTTTGTCTCCAGAATTAAACATATTATACAAAAAACCATTAGATACATTTTTTGATATTTTTTTATGCTTGCTTTATTTGTATTTTAACTCCGAATTTAGTTCACGTACCTCACAGCCAAAATGAAAAGTAGAGTGTTTAACTTGGGTTAAATACCCCGTTCAGCCTCGAACTATTGGCGCAGCGCTGAAACGAATGTGAACTGTGTAACTTTTCACCTCTCGGTTAACAATCTGCAATTGCCTCCTTTTATGAAGTCGATTAAAAAGTCCCTGCCGGTTTTTTTAACATGAGGGGTCAATAACCGTCAGTGAGTCAATCCAATAAAATCTTATTAGGAGACTTCTAAAATGACCGAAGTCTCTCAAATCGGACTTTTCGGAAAGTAACGTTGCGTTGAGGTAGTTCCTAACCCTCCAATTACTCGGCCCTTCGATGTATTAGTGTATAAAACTAGGACAGATTTCCCCAGCGACTGCGCGGGTCACAGAGGCTCCGCGCGGGTAATTCCATGAAATTATGGGCTTTAGTGGATTGCCAATATTGGTGTGACGTCTTACATACACTGATGTGGTTATGCTTAGAATATGTATTGAGATTGTTTCTTGCTCACGTACACAAATAGAAAGCAGTTGCAGCAGTTGAAATTCGTCATGTTTTTTGCTTTGATTTATTAGGCTCTTTAGAATTTTTCTATACTCATTTTCTACGCAGATACTAGTGAATGTTTTAGAGTGAGGTACAACCGCTACCAGAGATATTGGAGCTGTGGAGGTGGTCACAAATATCCGCCTTCACAATAGAGGCGTTGTTCAGATTTTTATGACCACCTCCACAGCTCTGATATTTCTGATGGCAAATGAACTGTGCGTGCCATGATGTTGCAGCATGCTGAAAGGTATACCCTGGGTTCAAATATAGTAGAACCAGTGAGTTGATTATGACAGTGACTAGCGGCTCGCGCCCCTGCTTCGCACGAATAGTTATAGGTATTTAACAAATAATACCCCCTATAGTTTATGAGAAAGACGCAACTTTTAGTGATAGTTTGTTCTAAAACTCTGCTCAGCTATGCAATGTTTGTCTAGAATGTATTCAAGAGACATGACCCCTTTATTGGAAACAAAGACAAACTCCTCAAAGTAGGAATGTCATCTTAAAGTTTCACTTCGAGTTTCAACGTTCAACTACGCAAGAAAAATGAAAACGACTTAAGACTTCGAAGCAAAGTAAAATGTATTTGCTTGTAAAATCTAGTTAGTATTATTTTTCACATTTAAGAAACTTAAAAGCTTATACTGTGTAGTAAAAGTCGCCAATGTTGCCATCTACAAAAAACAAACATTCACAATATGGCTTCCATCATTCAATCTATTAAATTTTCCCCAATGTCAAAGTAATGTAGCAAATGAGTTATATAAAATAACGTAAAGTTTTCTCTTAGAGTATGCCGTTGTTCGGTAGGTAGTAGCTGGACTTTACAAACCATAAGTCATAATAGCACTGCTACCTTTCAGGTATGTAGTGCTGTGTTCCTGATGGTGAGTAAGGTTCCCAGAACTCCAACCCCCCTTAAAGGCCGGCAAAGCGCTTATGACTCATCTGCTGTTGCGGGTGCCCATTGGCGACGGTAATTGCTTACCACCAGGCAATCCGCCTGCTCGTATGCCGCCTATGTCATAAAAAAAAAACTACCACAAGGCGGCCGCGGGGACTGCTGAGTGTTCCAAATATTGATGAAATGCAATTTGATCAAATCTTCATTACCTACACATGAAACAACGGTGATGAACAAAAAACAAAATTATTTTTTCAAGGCGTTTTTGCCATTTACAAGTTAATTTCATTACAAAGCCGAAGTTAGAATCTAATTTACCTCTCACATTACATGTACTGGGCCCTGGAGAGTGACTGCCTTAAGTCTTTAAGACTTATGTTACTTAAAAGGAATGTGTTTCAATTTTTCGCTGTTCCGTCAGTCCGTCTATCACCAGGCTGTATCACATAAACCATGATAACTAAACAGTTGATTCAATGATGATGTTATTGCTGTTGCCACTATATTAGTAAATACAAAAAAAAAATTAAGGTGACGAAAATGAAGGTGAAAGAAAGTTATTACGATATTACTCGTATTAATGGCAACAAGTAGACGCTTGAAATATTTACAGAATTCAGTTGTTTATTTACTTCAAAAATAAAAGAATAATTAAATTGGAATAAAATAAATGAAAATCTCCCAGGCAAAAAATATTTTTCAGTTTTTTGTTTTCCTCTTCTTATCTATATAACAACAGGAAAACAAAAAAAAAATGAGCGCACGAAGTTTTCCGTAGCATTATCCTATTAGATTTTATATAATTTAAAGGCTTTTCCACTTTGTATCTGTCCCATGTTTGTCTATATGTGTCCCACTGCTGGACACAGATTTACTTTCAACTCACTAGAGGGTTCGTTATATAATTATACCCTTATTAATACTTCACCAAAAACTGTCTGTTACCTAACCACTAGCGTGATAGGGAACAATTTACCCAAAACCGATAAGCCAATATATTTTCGTTGCCATGCCACTTTGAACCTTAATGTGCAGTATTATGGTTTAAAGTTGCACGTATATTAAGTTGATTTAATTAAGGATTATTTTAACGGTACAGGCAATGTTCTAACGGTAATGAATATTGGTGTTTCACGTGTTTAACTATGTGTAGGAGCTAGTTATTGGCTTTATGTTTCTAGAAGACAAACGATGAGTTACGAAAATAGGTCTTAAGACGTAGTAATAAAGGTAATATTCAATTAATATAAGTTTTACTACAATTCGGTTCGGGCTTATTTTGATAATGTACCGTTAAACTCGCCGTAGGACCAAATCAAAAAATTATCATTTATAATTTTTATTTATTTAGGACAAATTCAAATTCACATATGAAGCGTTGTTTTGTTGTAAAATTAAAAAAATCCGGTTGCAGGAATTTAATTTTTTGTCATGATTATCTGACCCTGTCAAATTGTCACGATAAACACAAAAAATAGGAACACTGACCGTCTTACCACGTAGTTCAGGTCAAGAAAGACAGGAATGAGTTGTAAACATTTGTTACTTTTGGATATATAAGTTTTATCTACTGATATAATTATACCCCTAGTCCACAATCACCACTTCATTCCTATACGCTCCGTTTATAACACCAATTGTCCCCATACATGACCTGTCTCTCTCTATCGGCGTTCTAACTCACTCATAATAGTTATTTGTTATACAAGGGTGCAAAATTGTATTTTAACTGCGAGTGTGGGATTGAAACTCGAGCAAGCGAATGGATTCTATAGTTTAACCACGAGCAAAGCGAGTGGTTTTAAAATAGAATCCTGAGCGTAGCGAGTGTTTCAATACACGAGAATTAAATTACAATTGCACCCGTGTGTAACACAAAACTTTTCCCCTCACTACAGAGAGGAAAGTGATACATGCAAAAAAAAAACGTTTTGAAATCGCATTGACTTTTTCTTTGCGTTTAGATACATTCAACATTTTTACAAAAGGTGCCTTTAGCTTGGTTAGCTTGTGGTGGCCAGTGCGATTTTAGAATGTTCTAAGTCGATTTTCAACTCGGTGCGTTAGCGAGGCTCGCCCGCGCCCGCCGCCGCCGCCGCGGGGGCAAGTGAACTGTACTTCGCGAATTTAGACTTTAAAACCATAGCAATAAGAGCTATGAGAAGTCAACTTACTTTAATCACTAGTGGATAAAATGCGTTTTTACCCTCTCGTATTAAAGGATAAACAAGCGCTTTACGAGCTAGTGAGGGGAAAAATACATTAAAACTTATTTGTCATTTAGCTTCTTACAAAACAACAAGTGAAGAATAAATTAATTCGATCTTGATATATTAATTCTTCGATAAGTTAATTCTTTGAAAAATTCGACACGAATAGCAGTAGGTGGAGACTTCCTTTTAAGTAAATATAACCTGTGTCAGGAAGTTCCGCTCCTCCATTACAATTAGTCTTAAGAAATAATAGTTCACAATATAATATAGTAATAGTATATAGGCCAATTATTTGTTTTATGTATAATATTGTTAAGTAATTGTTAGTTAATGATTGACACTAGTAAGTATATTCATAAAAAAATATAAATTAATATGTTTGCCAATGTTCACAATATATATATTGTTCTTTTATTTTTTAAATGCCATATACTTGTTCAATTTCTGAGACCGACTGCGGGCGAGTTCAACCCTCAGTATGAAGTGTGAGTATTTGATTAAAATATAGGCACTGGTCCTCTCACATGCCTTTTCTATGTTATTAACATGTTCTGTGACTCCTCATTTCTCCTCTTCACCTAATAAACATTATCGGTTATGAAAATAAATGCAGTGTTATTTACCGCATAATTTTTGCTGATGAAATTTTTTTCCTATTGTGGAATGAGGGTATTCAAAATTCAAGTGAAGTCGGCGCGTCATCACTTGGTTCTTTTAAGATAAGTGCATAGCTAAAAACACAAGAATTCATTCTTATAAAATACTTTGTTACATAAACTCCTCAGTTTAGTGCACTAACGTTATTTACGATTGTCAATATTGGTGGAATCCCAGAGGAATCTCTTATTGTATCGATTAAATCGATAACTTCGCCAACTTTATAGTCTATCTCTTTACGATACTTCGGAGTGCGAGCCAATAACAGTTGTAAAATCAACTTTGTTCTGTAGTGTTAAGGGCGATATTCTTTTACAGTTAAATTGTTAGGTGGTGTACTAGACAGGCATTAGATATGCATAGCCACTGATAGAACATCTCGTGAAAGTCACTGCGGGTCCTTCGGTGACGTCATCAAGGGGTTAATGAACTTGAAGGGTATGGTTGGAAAAAAAGTGACAGACATAATATGTTGACGTTTGTTATGTCAAAACTTACTGAAATATAAGCTAAAGCGGTTTATGAGGTTAATGTCAAGCCAAATGTTTTAAGCATGGAATAGGTATGACATAAAAAAATAGAAGGTGATAAAAGAAATGGCGTCAGTCGGCACCCATAGACGGGGGTTTTATCATGCATTGCAGCGATAGATAATGCAGTATAGATAGGTATAGCATGCTGTTTCTTTTTAACAAATACAAACGTCAAAACAAAAGACAAGGATAAATGATTTACAACAGAATTCTTAATTATTAAGATGTTTATAAATGCCCACTGAATGCGAATAATGTGTCTCATTATTCTTTATGCTATTGTTTCTACCTGATAGGATATTAATATATTGCTACATGCAGGGTTAATATTTACGCTATCGTAAAAACTGGTCATTGACTAGCACCAGTAATGTTTTTTTAGCATTTACGCAGTACATTTCTGTCAGCTTATTTCTTATACAGAAAACACCACGTCCTCATTATTCTGTTACACATTTAATATGCATGAAATAACAGTAAGTAAAAAAGAAAAACATAGGCAAGTCAGCAAAATAAGACTTGTTTTTTTTTATTGTATCCCAAATTAATATTAAAAAGGCCTTTATTTAATATTTGAATGTGGGGACCAAGTGTCCATGCCTTTTTCAAAGATTTGGCCACATGTCTTATTGACGTTACTGGTGACCAGAGAGCTGGCAGCTTCCTCACTCAACGCATAAGCATTGCGATACAGCGAGGAAATGCTGCTAGCGGCACCATGCCACGGGGGGATCTCTTATTTTAGATAGGTATTTTAGGTTTAGTTTTTAGTTTTAGTATTTTATTTTATTTAAGTTTCCTTGTGTTTTTAATTTGTTCTTGATGAAATAAAATCATATTTGATTTTCATCAAAGACGTATTGCTATATCGTCAATGTCAGAGTGATATTACAAAAAAGTGAAATCAGAGAACAAGTTTGGTCTTAGAGTATGCCTAGCTTTAAATGGTCCTAAATGGTGGCTTAACATAATGGCTGTACATGATAGCCCCCTAAGATGGGCTTGCGTGTAGAGGGTAGTAGTGTCAGATGGCTTATGGCAAAACGGAATGATAATTTTATTATTACTTCTGTTGTTTATATTATTGATATCATGTTTTGAGCGCCTAGCTAAATATATAATAATTTACAGGTAGAGACAGCTCTGGCAAGTTAGTGACCCTGCCTATGAAACCAACGGTTCTGGGTTGAAATTCCAGTAAGGACATTTATTTGTGAGATGAGCATAGGTGTTTTGTTCCTGAGTCATGGGTGTTTTCTATGTAAATATATTTTTATTTGTATGATTATGTACACAGTTGACTTTGTACCCACAACAAACCTTCTTGAGCTTACGGACTCGGCTCAGACAATTTTGTAAGGAGGTCCTGATATTTTTTACGATTTTCTTAACAGCAAATTGACTAGGTATCATGTAACTATAACAAGTAGTCATATAAACTACTTTATATCACAAACTTTCTTCATTTTTAAATAATAAACAAGAATCACAGTTTTATAATAACTACTTAACTACTACATTAAATCGATAAAAGGCCCTTGAGACATTGTACCAAGGATTCTGGCGGCATTCCAAAGGCTGTCGCAATCTGGCTAATAATTTAAGTAATGTAAACACACGACAACAATGACAGGTTTGGCCTCTAGGGTCTCTACCCCACTGGGTAGGCAGGGTCACTACCCTGCCTATGAAGCCGATGGTTCTGGGTTCAAATTTCAGTAAGGGTATTCATTTATGTGATGAGCCCAAATATTTGTTCCTGAGTCATAGGTGTGTATATATGTACACGTATTTAAGTATTTGTATTATATATATCGTTGGCTGAGTGCTCATAACACAAACCATCTTGAGCTTACTGTGGGGCTCAGTCAATTTGTGTAAGAATGTCTTATAATATTGATTTATTTATTATTTTCTCATAGCATTGCTGGTAAGTTGTGCGCAGAAGATGCCAGCTCTTCGGTCACCAGTTACGTCAACAAAACGCTTCGCGATTTCTGCAATAAGTTTGTGCGCGCTGGGACCCCATGGACCTAGCGTTTCTAAGTCAAAAGGTACAAAATGGTGGGGTACTCCCTGCCCAGGCTCTGTAAAGAAACATAATACTGAGAAGAAGAAATAGCAGATCAGTTAATATAAAAAATGTAGGTATTGAAATTGTTTCTGATTCATTATTTTTGACCACTAATTCATTAACACTAACGCGTCTACTTTTATGTTGACCGTATTTACTTTGAATGATAATTCTCATACGTTGTTTTCATACAAAAGGCATCACGACAACATTATTTTGCTGACGCTCGTCTAGCGCGTCAATAGACGCGTTGTGTGCTCATTTTGCGCGAGGCGTGTGTGGTTTTCTGTAGTTTCTTCAACACTGTGTAACGTATGGTGCAAGATTATGTAAAAATAGATACTGAGCCCTGAGTGTAAGTTTTTAACGTAACTTTACGTCACGAACGCGTTTGCGTTTCCCATAGAAATAACATTATCACTTACGCGTTCGTAAATGTTTTTTTACGCCAAAAAAAACTTACACTAGAGCCTCTGAAACTGAAAACAAAATCATTATTTTCGTTAAGTCTATGTAAGTCACTTTTCAACTAGCAACTAAGTAAAAAGACGTCTTAAGTAGAAAGCATACCTACATAAGAATGTAGACAAGGCGTGTGTGGATCCTGCGGAGTCACAGGTGTCCATAGATTTCGGTGGCTGCTTGCTGTCAGATGGACCGTATGCTTGTTTGCCACCATTGTAGTATAGTTTAAATTATCAGTCAAATGTAAACCTGGCTTTTCACGTGTCCTGACGAGACAAAATTGTTGAGCTAAGTTTGCAGCTGTCGTGATGTATTAGGCATTTCTCGTTCTTTGTTTTAGGACTTTGTCTATGACGTAAAATCCTACATTATCATCATCATCAGCAGCATCAGAAAGGCATCCACTATTTATCACAGGTATAACCAACTTAACTTACCCCAACGATTTCCACAATGATAGCTCTTGCGCCGACCGGGTCCAACGATGTCCAGCAACCATAGCCACGTAGTTAGGTGCATTCCAACTCGACGTTTTCCGGTAGATTGTCGTCACTCAAGAACCTTTCAGCCCCATCGATCATCGGTTCTACGAGCAGTGTGCCCTTGCCTTACGCTTGGCAATTCTTTGAGCTATGTCAGTGACTTACTCATCCTCATTTCTGATTCGATAATGCAGATAAACTCCTACTCGTCCGCTACACACTATACGATTGAGTTGAACCGCTACCGCCTACAACTTGTAGTAACTCCTGGGATCCTTTACCTGCTCTCATCTCGTGACACGTTGAAATGAAGCCTCTGCATTTGTCTCATATCAGGATAGACTGAGAGCAAGGCTTAGTAATAGCTTAAAGGATTGATAGTAGATAAGACTAGAATAGTTAATCACTAAACAGCTAACATAGAATCAAATCCGATGATGGCTAGTTATTATGGTTACAATTCGTTTTATTTCTACGGAGTTTATATATCCAAATATGGAGAACTAAAAAATTATTTATTTTTACAAGCTTTTAGAAAGCATGGACAGAGAAGTATCTAGGCTGCAACAAACTAATGACGTCATCAACTGTAAACTATTTAAGACATATATTTATTTTAAAGTGAATACAGGTTATATTCCATTTAATATATGTCTTAATAACCTGTATGTACCTGTCTTATTAACATGTAACCGGTAGAATTATTATTGTTGTTATCTTTTAATTAAATAAGGATTTTATGTAAACACAACGTTTCAAGTCTCTCAGTTAACATTTGACTCCATCTCAATACAAACTTTTAACCCCCTTTTGTACCCCATACGGGATGAATTTCAAAAAACGCTGAAATCACTCTTCTTCTATAAGAATAAGGAGTATTTATTTTATTATTTATAAGAAAGAATAATGCACTAAACATACAAAGTACATGGTCATGTTATATATAATATTTAGGTAGGTAGGTAGGTAATAATCACTAATTTCATTTTATTTATTAAGAACTTAAGCGTTCCAAGAAAAAAATTATAATAACTAGCTTTTCGTTGTCCAGCCGTGCCCGTCTTTAAAGTATAGTTGCGGGATAAAAATTATCCTTTGTCCTTCCAAAGCGGTTCAAGCGTGAAGCGGTAACTGACAGACAGAGAGAGTTACTTTCGCATTTATAATATTAGTATGGATAATTTGACTTCGTATCGGGTCAGTACCCGACTCGTGCGAAGAGTCAGACAATTATTTAATTTAATTTAATTATTTATTAAGGATTACCAACAGATAGGTAATACATCTTGCATTCTCTTAAATCTAGATAACAATCATGGCTGATGCTTATCTAATTATAGGTAACCACAGCTTACATAAGTGTCTTTATTTGTAAACATGCAGAGATATGCTTAAATGTATAAAATTATGCTTAATAATAGAACAGACTGCTATTTTTGGTGATACAGATTATTGCTGATTTACATTATTAATTTACTATTAATAAATCTTTCTTAAGGCATCCATGAATTTGTGTCTAGTTACTTTGTGCTATCCAGTGAAGCGAAATATTTCACCACCTTCCTTTTAAATTGCTTAATGTTATCATTCAATATGTCAATACCCACGGAGCACGGAATTAGCGCACATTTAGAACGACGGAACATACTGCGTTCACCAACCCGCCTGCCAAGTGTTGCTGTTATGGGTGTGGCGGTCTATGGAGGCCCTTGTCCAGCAGTAGTCTTTCGAGACTAATAGGTGAAATTTAAATAGTTTTTCCAAGATTTTCACAAATGACGTCCATCTTTGTAGGAGGGGTCAGTAACGAATAGTCTAGGATGAGAAATCGTTCCATCATTATTGACTAATAGGTTGACGACATCCACACAATATGTTACGCCTCAATTTTTTAGAAGAGAGAGTGTGCATAGCGATCAGTCAATTTGATCATGTGAGTGAGCGAAGTACTGATAAGTTGGCAGAATAATAATCGATGAAGAAGAAATTTACCTCAAAATATTAGTATCAATCATTAAAAATTACATCCAACCCAGCTAAAAAAAAAATATTTAAAATTTGTATGAGATTACCTACTTTGTGCGAATAAAGTTTTGCTATCTGTTAAAGAATAAAAACGGACTTGCCTAGCTAATGAAGTCAAAAAATATTGGAGACTGTTCAGTTGAGAAATATTTATTATTAGCGATGTGCAAAGAAGATGGAAAATCAAAAGAGATACTGCTCTTTCCTATGTTTCCTATTGTTGTTCGTCACTATAGGACTATTCTAACTCAACGAAACAGTTTTGAATAGTGCGTGTTGCCAGTGATGATATCTTACGGATCTGAAACTTGGTCGTTGGGATTTTCGAGTATTAGGAGTCTCAGAATTGGTCAACGTGTAATAGAAATAGCTTATGTTCGGAGTGTCTCTCAGTCGAAGTGGTAATTGGCAGGCCACTTTGCCCGAAGAGTAGATGGCGATTGTACATATTACATTTCAGCCGTATTCAGGTCTGCCAAAAGCCTGCATCATAGGCCTCCCAAAAATATGACTCGTATCATCTTGGGGGTAGTTGCCAAAGTCGTAACGCTTGGTAGGCGGGTTGGCGACCGCAGTAGATGTAGATTGGGTTTCGACGGACGCTGTTGCCCGTCCGTAGGTTTTTCCCTTTGTCGCTTCTTACGACACCCGCAGGAGGAGATGGAGTGGTGCTATTCTATGCAGCTGGTATCACACGGCACATTTAGCGGCAGAGTGTATAGTTCTCGTAAGTAATATAGCGTACACCTGCTAGATATCGTCGACGACCTATTGAAATGTAATATTATGAAAACATAATTATGTTGCATAGGCCGGTATCTTAAAAGATACATATTGCCTACTTATTATATCTAATAATTACCTATTGAATGTCCCAAAAGTGCCAATAGCGTCGACGCTAAGTTGCAATGATAGAAATTACCTCTCTCCTCCAATGAGTGTAAAAAGCCGTGAAGAAATTTTCATTTTCACATTACAGTGAACAACTTACAAGGGTCATTACCTTCTACAGAATTTTAACGTGCTCTCCATAAAAACTAACTGCTGAATACGAGTACGTCAGCGTTTCTTTTATAGGCCTGGATGTTGCTCCCTAATCTCAAACCAGCATAAAAATGATCTTTCATTAGTTTTAGTTCATATGCACCTTGAGACTATGCTTATGTTGGTTTATCCTGATGTTAAAATCGGTAGATGATGGGGTATTTAACAGCTCTGCGTTAATCGTGTGTGAAGACTCTTTATGATAACATTATCTTTAGCAAACGCCAGGTTTTCGATGCTACTATTATCTTCGTAGTGTAGATTGATTCACAAAAGTTATTTCAATATTTTCATAGAGTTTTGGCACCAGATCATATGAATTTACTTTTTTTATGACAAACGTGGATTGATAGAAGCGGGTAACTCACGTTTTATAAGTCGAATATTGCTCGATATGTTTCACTTTGTAACGAGGAGCATAATCATGAGCCGTTCGCGTTGGCTAACTAAAGCAGACATAGCCAACGCGAACGGCTCATATTATGCTCCTCGTATAATAGACACTTTTCTAGATAGTTCCTGAATAGACAGACACTTTTCTAGATAAATCTTTAAATAGATAGATATAAGTAAACCCATTATTCGTTATGCAGAAACATAGCACGAAACAAAATTTCATCTTTAAAATATTTCACGTTAACGTATTAATAAGATGAACTTTATGACACCTGTGCCGTAATCTTATATTATAGCGCTAACTTCTGATAAAATCGGCGTACAATATGGGGCTCCCATGGCGGGGAATATTTATTGCGGGCGCTCCATCCTTGTTACTGCGGCCCTAGTCGATCCGATATATTACTCGCACTTGTTTACTAAATTAACTGGTAAATAGGATCGAAAAAATCACAAAAGAAACAGAGGTTGGACTTAACAAGAAAAAATTAAAAACAAAAACTATAATAAAGGTAAATTTTATATTTAAAGTTGACACGATACGACCTTCATACCTTCAAGAAAAGAGCGTACGTACTTCTATCATAAAAGCCGCCAACGCGCTTGTGACTCCCCTGGTGTTGCCCATGGGCGACCATCAGGCAATCCGTCAGCTCGTTTGCCATCTATATCATATACATGGTGGGCTGTTTAAACCCGACCGATTTTAACCATAGCTTCCTAAGCTTAAATGAAGTAAAGAAAGTGGTACAACATGTAGTCCAAAAACGCATATTTTTTTAGATAATCGAGATTTTAAGAATTTACCAAGTTGAAAAATCTCAAGTGTAACACACCCTAAGAATGTAAAGTAACTTAAAACGTTTCTGCGCAGAAACACTAAAAACTCTGTTCACACCAATGACGCGTCCGTTGCTATGGTTAAATTACAACAAAGCTCGGTTAGCCAATGACCGATCCCGGGAGTTGCAGGGACGCTGACGTTGCTATGGTTACATTATAACAAAGGTTGATTAACCAATGACTGATCACGGTTTTACCGAAAACTGATGTTGCTATGGTTACCCTATAACTCTTAGGTCTTAGGTAGGAACATCAGATCCTGTGATCAATATCAAACTGTCAGAATTTTCGTGGCTAAAGCCCTGAGATCTGCAGAAATGGCGGACTGACCGATAAAAGCTGATTAGTATTACACGACCAAGTTACAAACATTGGTAAGTGGTCAATAATCCCGGTTCGCGACTGTACCTACATACTTGACATAAAGTAGCAAACAATCCATGACACATACTCACTTTTCACTGACAGTGCATCGTGTGGTGTCGGAGTGATTCGTTAAGTGTCGTGTTTGCTTACTTACTCTGTTTCTCTATCAGGAATTGGATTTTCTTATTCACACTCTGACCTAAAGATTTGTTCGCAATGAAGTGCTAAGCTTAATTTCTTTATTTTGTTTGAAAAACAAAAAAATAAAAACTGCGTAATTAGGCCTATGTTCATATAACATTATTTAATTGTAATATCGTCAGAAATACGTGGTTGAAATCGGTCGGGTTTAAATAGCCCACGGTGTATAAAAAAAAACAAGTTTTGTGTTATGATTGAATATATATTATATTATGTCTAGTCAGGATCACAAATGCTCCTTCCATCACCAAGAAATCAAAGTTTGTGAATATTTTGGGGCACTTTTACTTTTAAAAGTTAGAGATGCTAAGTGGAAATAGCATATTTTAAAATTTATGATGCCCGTTGGGGGACAACTTTACCCTTTTAAATTTTTTTGATTTTATACCTAGGTACCCCTAAGAGTATTGCAAATGTGTCTCTCTGGCCGTTGGTCTGTTAGTGTCACCAAACCAGTCGACGCGGATTTCTCTAAAGCCGGTCGTAAAACACTCTGTTTCCTCGCATTAAGAGCGAAAAAAATATCATCATTCGGCTCGCATCGGTTTGTCCAACGCCGCTCGACGCCGCCCGAAGGTTTTCGGCTTTAGCCGAATCTGAATGGACTGGTTTGGTGAGACAATCTACACTAATGTTATAAAGGCGAAAGTTTGTGAGTGTGTATGTATGTTACTTTCTTCACGTCTAAAAATTGGTATGGGGCTAACTCCATAGTATGGAGTTAGCTGACACCCTGGATTAACACATACGTTTCATTTCCCGCAAAATTTATTTTCCCTAATAAATCGCGGGTAACACCGCGGGGCACAGGGCTATTGCAGTGTGACCTGTTTGTGACATTGTTGATTATTATGTTAATGCTAGTTCTTATTTTCAATTATGTAACACAATACATCTTGTGTCAGGTACCTACAAAATGAAATAAAGATATATATGTAACCTGTTTACAATTCATATTTAGGTGTCTGTACCCTTATACACGGGTTTTGTTAAAAGGCACTTGTAGAGAATTCGATAGCTTAAACAATGGGCTGAAAAAACTAAAAGGCGACCGTGGTTGAAAAATATATTGACAACTGTAAAACAATAGAATCACAAAAATATATAGACTACAAAACCAGAGACAATATGAAAAGTATAAAAACCTCGTCGACATCGTCCCCCCCGTGTAGCGAAGCTACACAACTTCGCCATTTAGGCGTGCCAGTTTTCTTGCGGGTCTGCGTAGCACTCCCCCTTTAGTGGCCACACCAACCACTCGCACTACACCGTCTCTGCCCGGATAAACTTGTTCGATACGGCCTATGGGTCACACACCTCTAGGCATGCTAGGGTCTACGACTAGGACGACGTCATTGACTTTCAAATTGGAAAACTGACTTCCAGACGAAATCGTTCTTCGTGTGCCGCTGTCAGATAGAATTTTGCTTGGAATTCCTCGACGTGCAATGAAACGGGGAATGCTCATGATGGCAGAATCAGCTGACAGGCTCGTGACAATTTCAAGGTGGACTGCTCTCGTCGACGACCAATTGTCACTTCAACGGGACCAAAATAGTCCAAACCGGTGTTCGTGAACGGGCGCTTATGGTGCTCTAGACGGCCGTCTGGCAAGTCGCCTGTTGTAGGAATCTGAGGCGTCGCCTTCTGCTTGATACATTAAGCGCATTTTCTCACAGTCATTCGCACTTCACTGCGGCAACGAAAAATCTAAAATCTCTGTTTCAGCTCATTAATTACCAACTCGTTAAATCCATGTGTAGCAAGAACGTGGTAATGTCGAATGAGAAGTCGAAGGATAGGGTGACGTCCATCTAGAATTATCGGGGCTTTGATAGCGTAATCAATGTGCTGCATGCGTTTTATGCGGCTATCCAACCTTAGGAGGCCATTTTCATCAATTGTTGGGCAGAGAGGATTCAATTTGCTTGATTTTGGTAGTGGCTTGGCATTTCGAAGCAAGGCGAGTTCTTCGCCGAACGAATCATTCTGTGCTTGTTGAAAAAATAGCAATTTCGGCTTTCTTAATCTCTGTAGCGGACAGCGACGGAAGCTTGGATGAAGGTTGGTTAAAAATGTTATTTGAATTTGGATTATTATGTGCCAAAAGAGATTGAAACTTGTTCGTGCATTGGATGACGCGTGCAGTTGCACGAACAAAACGTAACCATGCACTGAAACGTGCAGGATCTGGTACAACCGATGAAGGTTTATCCAGACTGATGTGTCCTACATGCACCTTACAAGGTTTTAACTCTTCTAAGGTGGATGCAGTTATAGGTGCAGATGGTTCTTTAGGCCATTTGCTGGACGGCAGCAATAAAAAATTCGGTCCAGAGAACCATCGCGCTAAATCAACCTCGCGATATTTTAGTCTTGTCGCGTCGTCTGCTACATTCAAACTACCTGGTACAAACTTCCAGTCACTCACGTTGGTTATTTCGGTAATTTCACCCACACGGTTTGCAACAAATGGTTTGAATGTCCGTGCGTCACTACGGATCCAACTCAGAACTGTGGTTGAATCCGACCAAAAGTAAGTTGAATCTGGGATAATGTTATGACCGGTACACACAGTGTTGGCAAACCGAGCAGCAATAAAGCCTGCTTGGAGCTCAAGTCTTGGTATGGATGTGGGTTTCAGGGGACTATGACGCGCTTTTCCACCGAACAGAGACAGCTTTACAGAACCGTTCGCGAATGTAAAACGCCAGTATGCGACACACGCGTATGCTTCCTCACTCGCATCAGCGAATGTGTGCAATTGTCTGTCTGAAACAGTATCATCTTGGAAACCACACCTATACCAACGAGGAATTTGGACGTTTTTAATCAAAGCCAGTTGTTGAGACCAAGCCTGCCATTTTTGAAAAGGTGGCAGCTCAGTATCCCAATCAATACCAGGGTCATAAACCCTCACTAAATAGGACAAAAACTTGCGCTTTGTTAGCTTGTCACTTACGGGAATTGGAGAACTTGTGCGAAATCCAAAGGTGTCGCTTTTAGGATAACAACTCAGTCCTAAAGTTCTCACAAAGGCTTCAGGGCCCACGTAAACAGTTTCAGGTGCAGGAGCTCTTAAATTCTCTGGCACGGAAGCGAGTGTAGCTGGGACGTTATGAACCCAACCGCGCATGGGAAAATGAGATAAATACCACCGTAAGGATTTGTGTGTATCATTTGTGTTCATCATTATAACGTGGTATGTCTCCTTTGAGCACTCTTCCGCATAACCTTTTGACATCATGTTATTAATGTAACCACAATAATCTTTCTTAAATTCTGAATCCCTAGTCATGCGTCTTTCCAAACCATGGAACCTCGAAAGCGCATGAGGATAACTGTCAGGTATGTTTGGCGTGTCTTTACGCCAAAGTAGGCCTACTTCGAACCTGCCTGACGGTAAACGATTAGTCGTAGTATCTAATATCTCTAAAGCGTGTTTATCCTCCTTGGAACACAAATTTTCTTGCTTAGAAATACCTACAGCATCAAGACGAAAATAATCCTTGACGAGTTTATCCATGGATGAATCACCATCATCTTTAGTTGAGACGTGGTTAATAAAATAGACGGGTTTGGTTAAAACATTGGCTTTTCCATGTAATACCCAACCTAAAGCAGTGCGTGTGGCAACTGGTTCAGTTTTAGTACCTTCCCTAAGTTCACGGCAAATTGTTAGATACCAGTGTTCCGCACCGAGCAAGACTCTAGGTGTGGCGTCAGATAATGTAAGAACATCCACAAGATCAGTCAGATGAGAATATGTCGCAATATCACTTTGGTTGACAGTTTGTGTAAATAATGACAGTGAATCTACGGCCTTGGCGTTATTCACTAAGAATGTTTTAGAACATTGTTTACCTTTAATTGAAAAGCTTACGTATTGCACAGGTTTGTGTGTTGACATACCACAGGCTCCGTCAACCTTGATAGAATGCATGGGGCCGGTCGCTCCAATGTGACGTGCCACCTCCCAGTCGATCAAAGTTGACATGGCACCGTCGTCAAGCAATGCATATGTGTCATATTTTCCTTGAGGTCCACTAACTTCAACAGGAATAACTTTTAAAAACACTTGAGAATTCTGAGATTGCGTGGTGGTTGTTTGGTCGTTTGAGTGTGATTCGGTAACGTTAGAAATTGTAGCAATATTATTTTCATGTTCAGGTGTATTGTAGGAGGACGATGGTAACTCGTCAGCAGTTTTAGAAACCTGGGGTAATGACGCTGAATGCAGTAGCAGGTGATGGAAACGCACGCACCCGTCAACGCCGCATCGACCAACCATACACGACTTCCAACGATGTGATTTAGTTTTTAAACACTTATAGCATATTTTAGCTTCACGCAACCAAAGCCACTTATCATCTAATGTCAGTGACTTAAAATCTTCGCAATCAGTTAGTTTGTGTTTTTTATTACAATAACGACATAAATCAGTATTTGTGTGACGTATAGATGCCACATGTATGTTTTCACTTTGTATAGGTTTGTGTGTGAAATTATTATTGTTGACTGTACCATGACCTTTATTTGGCCAAGAACCTGAATTAGCACCAGTTTGCCTACCTAAAAAGGGCATAAATGTGCCAGCTCGCCTACCTGAATTGGGCATAAACGTGCCAGCCCGCCTACCTGAATTGGGCACAACATTGCCAGGTTGCTTAGCATAGTCATGTACTAAACCAAAACGGTTGTGTTTTATAGCTTCAATATCCAGAAATTCAGAAAGTAATTGTATTTTGGGCACTTGTCTATCACTTTTATACGCAAAATCTTTCCACTGACTGTACAATATAGGTGTCAGTTTACTTAACACAGAGTGAAATAATTCTACGGAATAAATATGTTCTATTTGATCTAAATTTCTAATTACTGCTATGCAATTGCGCAATCTACTAGCAAAGTTACCGATTTCTTTTTGATCAAAGCTTATCTTTGGCAGATCCCGTACGAGACCAATCTCGTGAAGCACGATCATTTCAGGAAGAGCAAAGTTTGCTCCAGCACGTCGAGAACTTGTTCAGGGTGCTCCGCCGTGTACAGCAACGACGACACACTCTCTAGGGCTTGGCCGCGCAGCGCGCCGCTCAAACGTACAAGATTCTCTGTGGGTGTAAATAAGTGTTGAGTATCACGATAGACACGCTTAAACATCAACCACTCTGTAGTCTTACCCGAAAAGGAGTGAGTTGCAGTTTATGAGAACATCTCTGTGAATAAAATATAGGTTCGGGTTGTTTTGACAGCGCTTGACATTTATTTTCATCAAGCGATTGCGAAAATGACAGTGCCTTATTCGCAGAGGTTTGCAAAGGGTTTGAGTAGTCATTGACGGGCATTTCAAACCTAACTGGTTTTGCAAAAATCACGTTGACATTCACGATAATCATGAATGTGATTGTAATGGTTGTGATTGCGATGCGATGCAATCACATCATTCGAATGAAACTCATGATCTATAATATTTTGTTCCTGTGATAAATCTAGGTTTAGTGGCTTGTTCGTCTTATTTACTTGAACATAAGTAGGCTCTAAACCTAAATTTATTTTTTGTACAGGGGTAGTAACCGCCGCTTGCGTAGGCGGGATTTGTGGTACAATACTTTTAACGTTATTGTTAATAGGGTGATGCACACTGTGGTTCACGTCATGAACCCACGATGCGGTACGCAAATAAGAGTGACTTACTGTCTGGGTAGTGGATTGTCTGTCAGCTCCTTGCGCTGCTAAACTTGCCTCAATTTCGAGCACTTCCACTTGTTTTGTCTGCTCCAAAAGTTTACGCTGAAAATTAAGTTGCAGACGCGCGACTTCCTGTTCGCGCTCAATACGTTGTCGCGCAAGCTCCTGCTCGCGCTCAATACGTTGTCGCGCAAGCTCCTGCTCGCGCTCGAACAGCTGCTTTTCCCATTCCAGGCTGCGACGAGCCAACTGTGCCTCCGCGGTCAATCTTAGTGCCTTTACAGTGGCAGACGACCGCGAAGACGACCCGCGAGACCTGGAACTAGGGGAAACACTAATGGGCTGTTCGGAACTAGTTGTAGGGGGCTGAAGAGGTGTCCCGGAACTCTCAGGGACAGCGGCTGCAGGAGCACTTGTGGCTTTAGTCGCAACTGTGCCCAACTTAGGGGCCCGACCGAGCCCTCCCGCGGCGCTGTCTGAGTTTGCCCTTTCAGCATCCTTTGCTGGTGTGGTCAACCATTTAGTTTTAGATCGCGTCAGCATCGCGGTGAGAAGGACCAAAAATGTAGAGAATTCGATAGCTTAAACAATGGGCTGAAAAAACTAAAAGGCGACCGTGGTTGAAAAATATATTGACAACTGTAAAACAATAGAATCACAAAAATATATAGACTACAAAACCAGAGACAATATGAAAAGTATAAAAACCTCGTCGACAGCACTCCTTTTTCTCCGGGACGATAACATATTTTTCATTTCACTAGCTTGGAAAGAACTATTTTATTCTTTAAAAACAGATATAGGAGAAAAACTTAACTGGAGGATCATGTCTACACAGACATGGTCCTCCAGTTAAGTTTTATAACCACACCGTTATGAAGATAATTAATATGGAACTTACGTCAAATTTTGAATATAATCGTTAAACGCCGACATGCGTGTACACACACTTTACTACTACATAGGCTGGATGCTTTAGCAAAGTTTTTCGCCTATAGCAAAGCTGCATTTTATTCACAAAAGTGCAAAGTAAATTTTCATACAAATGGTTTTTTACTAATAGTGTTTTTTTGACGTTAGCTGGTTAAATGTTCTTTAATTTAATGTCTATGAATAATTAATGATGGACATCAATAATTTTGATTAAATATTTATATATTATATATTTTGATTAAATATTATGAACGCGGTACTGAGGTATAAAATTGTGTGATTCACTCGGCAGCAAAGTGTGTTCTCCTCTCTTGCCTTAAAACCCTCCCAACGCTCAAGATTCTAAGAAATGGTTCAATTTTGGAAACTTTTGCTAGCTCGGGTCTCAATATTAGCACAAGAGGGTAAGCACTGCCTTTGCTCCCTTGTTAAACGAATAACTAAATTTTCATCTCTCTACAAAGCACTAAAGTATTATTTAAAAACTGTCAGTAAGCAGATATCCTCTCTAAAAATAACAACTGTACCCCTTGCCATGAGTTGTGACATTGAGGTTTTCGATAACTAGTATCGAGTTTACTATCTGTGCATCTCGTTCGCACTAAAATAGTACAAGCGAGTTGCACATATTATAGTAAACTATATACTCGTTATCGAAAACCTTAATGTCACAACTCATGGCAAGGGTACTTGGCTTAGGTACTGTTCCGGCCGCGACTTTGCAGTCGGTACTGGCAAGCGGTGTTGAAAAAGCGGCAGGTCGGGTAACGGTATCTCTCTCTCGCCCATAGCGGCTGCCGCAAAGCGAATTGTGGGCGAGTATAGTACTTGTGCAAACTACTGAAGTTCGTTCCATTTCATTACAAAAGCAAAGCCGCTTTTCACTTAATTTGGGATTTTAAATATTGAATGTACTTTTCTACTAGTTGGCGTCCATTTTCCATTCTCCTTTGTATTTAACTTTAGTGATGCAGTTGTAAGGGGATTATACCTAGTTTTGTAAAATACGCGGTAGTGCTAGTACATATAACTGTTTTTCAATATATACAGACTCACACACGCAAAACTATACATCTTGGTATGTTGTTATTATTACGCATTTCTTATATTTTTCATTATTTGAATCATTGTAAGATTTCAATATAAAATACGTATTAACGAATCTCATCGATGTATCTTTTAATATATTTATATGATGTATAATTTAATATTATTTTCCATATTTATGATAGCAGTAAGACGCGTGACATTAAATCTGTAGTTCGCAGGTTCGAACCCAGGCTTGTACCGCTGAATTTCAACCAAAATTTAACGAGAGTTTAGTACCTGTTGTTATTTAATTTACTCGTTGCATCCATTTTTAATTTAGTACGAAAAAGTCTCGTTTCATATTAAACCGAATGAATTATTTAATTGAGGGACGCGTCAATAATGGAATTCTCAGTAGTATTGCAATACAAATATTTACGAAGGCAGCGGAAGTTTCCAACTCTACGGTCATCGGTAGCCTATTCCGAATTCTTAGCGTGGGAGGGCACAAATGACCCCACAATCCACATGCCAGGAATAACGCCTAATATCTAATAGTGACTGTACACCATTAGATATATCGGAGCTGTGGAGTTGGTCACAAATATCTGAACAACGTCTCTATTGTCAAAGTGGTATATGAGAAAAATGTTGTTAAAGAACCTGGCCTATTTAGTAGTGACGGTGTGTACACGCATGTCGGCGTTCTATATTCAAATTTTGACGTACGTTCCTTATTAATTATCTGCACAACTACATAGACATTGTCCATCAGTTTAAATTATCAGTTATCACCTATAAAGAGAATGTTTAGGATATTTTTGACCAGGGCCACAGTACCGTACAGATATATATCTGATGGCGACTGTACCAAGTGATTTTGGGTGCCAAGATTTATATATTCAGACATTTTGAGTTAAGGAATTTTCTTTTATTAACATAACTGACAATCTAGAGGTACATCGCAAAGGTAAACTTCAAGAGCTGGCAACTACCAAACATGATTAAGAAACTTTCCGTTCAGATGTGAACTTCCTCACGCCTTTTAAAGTTACCTGCTAACTCGTTGAAAAATTCTGTCTAGTTTACGTCGAATTTCAAATAGGATTTCTAGCACTAACTAAATTTACAAAGAGTTTCAAATTATTCTTACCTGTATTAACTGCAATCAAAACGAAAATGTATGGTGTGTGTGTAAGATTGTGTGACTTCATCCGAAACATTTTTGACGCCAGATCTGTCCTATTAACCCTGTTTATGAAGACGACAGCACTAAGGACACATACATTTATGTGATGAACTCATATTTCTTCCTCAGTCATAGGTTTTTCTTTGTAATTAAGTAAACCCTCTTGAGGCTACTGATTGGTGCTCAGTCAGTTTGTGTAAGGACCAATGGATGTGCTGCAATATTTATTTATTTCTATTTCGTATGGCGTTTTCTATAAACGATTCTTATGTTGCTTACGCCTCGGCTTCCATTACAGCTACGCTAAGTGAGGATAAGTTTGGGGGGTGAATCTATTGTTGTCGACTACATATCTATCAACGTATTCTCGCATGTGAAGTGAAAACCAAAACATAGTCATGTTACCTTAGAAGCATGAAACCATAATTTATCTTCATTCTAAAAAATAAAGGAAAAATGGAAAAATCAACTGCCTCGGGCAAGACTCGAACTCGCGACTCTGGGATACGTCATGTTCATCGCTCAACCAAATGAGCAATATAGGCATGCCCAAAGGTTGCAAATTTCTCCATCATATCCCTTAATGCGCTTAGAAGGCGCCTAGCGACATCTACTGATGTTAACACTTTTTAGCAGTATCGGAGTTTCAAATTAAACGTCTGCAGACGTTTCTGCTTAAAAATAATAATTTAAAATGAATGGTGAATTCTCAATATGTTTTTTAAAATTTTCCTTAATTTTTATGAATTATGTGTTTTTTTAGCAGACATTTCTGCAGACATTTATTTTTCTTTTCAAAACCTAGCGTATTATCGCAACTAACAGTTACGAAATGTTAACCTTATTTAAATTATAAATGATTTCATTTGCCATATAAATGATAAATGTATCTGTAAGTACGTGGGTTGTCATAACTCATTTCTGATTCCAGTACAAAGGTGTTCGTTCGTGCTTGGCCGAAATCCAAAAGGGTTTAGTCACCGCAATGAAATGCGTGGTGCCACTTTTAGAGAGTAATTAAAATGTGCAATGCGTAATTACAAGAGTTTTTTTTATATCTGGATGTTTTGAAAACGAGAGATTTGAATCCGATTCTGTAAAAATAACACATAATTGGCAGAATGTTCTTGTTCATTCACATTAAATTAATCCTAAGGCTAGGTTCATACGACAATGTCCTGCACGTTTTATACGTATTCGGTTTTAAACTTACAATCAACCGGGCGTTCAAATGATCTATTTCATATGTGAAAAAATAGTTTTCACGTCGAATAGCTACAGTTTCTGGACCCGGGTATGTCCTTAAACTACGTCCAACAATGAGAGGTAGGGCACAGCGTTGACCATCACGTTTGAATCTGGGGCAGCCCAACTGGGGAAGTACCTCCTCCTTACAGAAGACAACAGCCATAATAGCACTGCCACCTTTCAGGTATGTAGTGTTGTGTTCCTGATGGTGAGTAAGGTTCCCAGAGCTCCAACCCCCCTTAAAGGCCGGCAACGCGCTTGTGACTCCCCTGGTGTTACGGGTGCCCATGGGCGACGGTAATTGCTTAACACCAGGCAATCCGTCCGCTCGTTTGCCGCCTATGTCATAAAAAAAAAAGTTTTCAAATAATTGTATGAAAACACAGACGTGTATTCACGCTTAGTCGAACTTTTATACTGTTTCTATGGCGATACCCGCCGCTCCGTAAACCAGACAAAAAGTTGAAGTTTGTGTGGGTATCAACATTTCATAGATAAAGAATCTGTATAGGTATTGCTGAATGACTGAATGCAATAAAGCCACTTGTTTTGAATTTAACAGAACCTTACTGGACACCACTGCAAATCGAATAATAAAAATTTTGTGCAATGTGCGGATTCACAGAACTGTCTTCTCATAGTTTCAGAACTTTTCACTTTATTGCAGTAGAATATTGAAAAAAAAAAATTACTACATATTTATGCTCCGACTCTTCATACCTAATACATTTTGAAAAGTCGGTTAAACACGACGCCCTGAATTAACAAGCACATATTATTATAATAGAGTCCCTGCTTAACACGAATAATGCTTTAAGTGAGATTATTTTCCTCCGAAATAAATGTCTATACTGTGCCGGTAGGCACGCAGTAGTGTATGCAGTATCTTGACGCGTGATAAAATACTATCAACCTATCGTCACGCGCCAAGATACTGCATACACTACTGCGTGCCTACCGGCACAGTCTCACCTGTTTACAGATTTCACCTAAAAAGCAATTAAATCCAAAGCTATTAATTTGTATCCGCGGACACATATACCCTACCCCAAAACTGACAACTGCTGCGGTGCTCTAGATTTATCTCCGGGAGAATTTTTGATATCATCTGAATAGTGGAATAGTGGCGATTGCGTCCCAGGGCACTGGAAGAATAAATCACTGTACTCAAAGTGTGCGATCGTTCGAGAAGCTATCTTTAAATTGGTATTGGAAAGTGTAAATGTCTTTTGGGAACGTTCTCAAGTTTCCGTAGCAATCAGCGTGGACGGTTTTTTATTGGTGAACGTGCTTTTCAACTTCTCTCTCTTTCTGCTCTTTGCATTTTGAAAGTAACGACCAATGTAAATTGTCGAAATGTCTAAATGATATGACAACTGTTTTAAAGTTATTGGCCAAACTATTTTCTAAAGGTCGCTGTCGGGATTTCCGGTTGAATCTCAAAATAGTAATGTCGTATTAAGAATATATTTTTTGTATATGCATGTGCATGCATGTTCATGCAGCGATCAAACTCAGAATCGTGCAGCTAATGATGATATCAAAACGCGTTTTAATACTATTGGCTTTCTGTAAAGTCCAGCTACCACATTACAAAACGCAAGGTGTCCTACCGAACAACGTCAAGCTCTAAGCGCAATAACTTATTTGTTATTCTACTTGACATTGGCAAAATCATCGATTGATAAATTGATGGAAGCCATATTTTATAAGAACAAGGTCGCTGTCAAGAAATGCCTTTAATGATACATTTATTAAATCTAAAAAAGGCCTTTGAGGCATTGTACCATGGAGTGCTGGTAGTATGTACTCGTTGTGTTGTGCCAACTCTTTGGTCACCGGTTACATCAATCAGAAGCTTCGCAATTCCTGCAAATAGTTTGCGCGCGTTATACCCGTTGGAACTCCATAGACCTAGCGTTTCTACGCCAAACGGTACAAAATGGTATCTGTACCCTCACCATGAGTTGTGAACGAGTATCGAGTTTACTATCTGTGCATCTCGATGGCACTAAAATAGTACAAGCGAAATGCACAGAGAGTAAACTCGATAGGTAATCGTTATCGAAAATCTAAATGTCATGGTAAGGGTACTGATATTTGTTGCGTTTCAAAATTTCGCTGCTTTCCGCCATTGCGCCCGCTTTTACATTAGTTCCATAATTTGTAGTTAAATAATTTTAACTAATAACCGATTGGTATACAAATGTTTAGACTGGCTTGGAAACATATTTACGGTCTTCCCAACTTCATCCACAACACACAACTGCTAAACCCTAACCTACATGTCAACTTCATTAAGCATTCAATTTCCGTTTGTAAATACCTTGTCAGCAATATGTATCACACCGCTTTAAGATGTAAATTACTACGTGGAAGCATAATATGATATGCAGTTAGGACAGTTGAAGAGCTAGCATGTATCGCTCTCTGAGCGCTTCCTTTGCAAACTTTACCCATACGGAGTGAAACTTAAATCGTTAACAGAAGTATTTACGAATACCATTAAAAAGTTGCAATTAAATGTCCTGGCACACTTATAAATTGAAGATTTTTTCATTTTGCTTAATTTTTTTTCTTTTTTTTTACTTTTAAATGTGATATACATAGGTGAAAAACTTAGCTAAAGCACCTGATCTATGTAGTAGTGACGTAAGTGTACCCGCATGTCGACGTTCTGTATTAAAATTTTGACGTAAGATCCATCATTATTAATTATCTGCAGAACTACATAGACATGGTCCTGCAGTTAAGTTTTTCACCTATATTATGATATTAAATGTCTCGTTTCAACTAAAAATAAATAGAACGACGAGTTGTCTATATTACTAAACATATGAAATGAAATTGAATAATGTATATACGTTTATGATGTACAAAAACGTATTAATTTTGGATGCATCATAAAGAATCTAAATCTGCTTAATTCCCCCATCTCTATGTTAAGCTAAGGACATAATATCAAAGATTCTCTTTATCCATAAACAACAAGATGTCAAAATCCCAGGCAAGGCCAAGAAAGACCCGTGACGCAGTTATTTTATTCATCTCAGAGGTGTTCTTAGTTTACAAAACGTGCATGTGCCTTTGTTACAAGACAAAAGGTGAAGTTTCAGATAATCCTTTCATAAGGGTGTGAGTTCGTTGTAAATCCTAGCGAGATTATTCCACTGGCAAAAACTGTGAGTAATGTTCTACAAGTGACAGTTCCTTCCATCATTAAAGAAGATTTCATCTTAGTTGGTATTAATACTACGAGAACATCCGAGTTTATCAAAAAAAAATATTATCATCACCCCCTTTTACCCTAATTGTACCCTGATTACGTTTTTTTTAGGGTTCTGTGTTGTGGATATACGTACCTGATTTTTGTCCAGAATGTTGGAAGCGAATAATTTACAACTTTTGGGTGTATGTACTTCTTATCTAGTTATCTAGTATCTACATTGTCAGTTCACGAATTAAGTATTCTATATATTTAAGTACACGTATACGTATACGAATACGTATATTTATTTATTACAGATATCGTTGTCTAGCTCATAAAATATGGCTTAGCAATTTCACACAAAAAACTATCATGAGATTCAACCATACAAATACGCTTTTATACAATATATTCGACTTATAAAATGTGAATTACTTCTAAACAATATATTCGACTTATAAAATGTGAGTTACTGGCTTCTATACAATATATTCCACTTATAAAATGTACGACTTATGTAATGTAAAACCCACTTTTATACAATCAAAACGTCATAGGATTTGTGATAATTATGATTGTCGTCTGCCTCTTAGTCTTGTTGTTAGTGTCCTTTTCTACGAAGCAGGAGGTCCCATTTGAATCCAGGCAAGGGCATTTTGTGTGTGTATATCATCAACAGCTCTTGGTTACTTTATTCATGTATTTAAGTATTTACATAGAAGTAGTAAACCTACAGAAGGAATCCACCGATACAACGAGTTGTGACGCGTAATGGCGGCCACTTTACATGTGTGCGTATTTCCGTGTGGTGCCAGTTAAAAAAAAAATCCCAATTTCAGATTAAATATTTTAGTATAAAAATGTGTTATGAATATACATATTTGTTAAATAAAACGGCGATATGCGTATGATTTTATAAATATAGTAAATATATT
Organism: Grapholita molesta; assembly: GCA_022674325.2. Lineage (NCBI taxonomy): Eukaryota > Metazoa > Arthropoda > Insecta > Lepidoptera > Tortricidae > Grapholita > Grapholita molesta. Next base: position 5,282,700 of record CP053127.2, read on the forward strand.
TCAGAAGCGGCGAATTTAACGAAAAACAGCAAAACTCACTAATATTCAATTGATAAAAGTACACGATGTAAATGTGTGTTTTCTCACTCTTCTCGACCCGATACTATAATTTCAAGCACTTTTTTCTATACATATTTATTAATTATGAGGCACAGCAGTGGCCCCGCCAAAAAAAAAATTACAGTTGTGATAAATAAAAGAACATATAAATAAGTTACAGAACAAAAATTAAAATTAATTAAAACTAAACTTAAAAACCTGTACCTACAACAAACCCGCTCCGCGCTCATACATAATAGTTAAAGAAATGGAACATCAATTACCCTACGTTCGGGAAATTTCTCCGATTTTGATTGACCCGATTGTCTGGCAACACAGATGGCGTGAAGTAAATAGCTAGCGAATTTACTAATTTTTAATGTAATTACGTGGTTAATTGTTTATTTACTGATGAAAAGTGATTGGGGGAGTTTTTGTGTGGCGATCAGTAGCATTTTCACTTGATATTGACAGCATATGACGGCATATTTTAATATTTTTTGGTCCACTGCGGCGCGCTTTGACGTTCGGAGGCGACTGTTGGGTGTCCCGCGCATCAAGGCCTTGCGTATGTGTGTGAAGCCTGTCAGTACGAGTCGACCGACGCCATTTGTAGTCACAATTTGTTGTTGGCGGTGTGGAGTCTAATAATATTATATAGTCTAAGAGTATTTATAAGCAATTTTGTATTATCTATACCGCACCCGCGGCAGGAAATGGGGTGGTGCTATTCTAGTCGGCCGGCACCACGGGGCGTGTAATACCTGTCAAACCTTATTGAACTTACTATTGGACAAAGATGATTAGTGTAAGATTTTCCCAAGACAAATTTTTATTTAGTATACCTCTATTATACCTCTATTTGGTTTAGTGCGAATGAGACAGTAATATAAAGACAGTGTTGGTTAAAATCCTCCTTCAGCAAGTGCCCTCACTTTGACCACGGTCTTAGTCTATTGTGTAACGAGCTAAGGGTTGCCACACTCCAAGACAAAGCCTTCGTGACATCTACTCGCTTAAATTAGTCTCTTTTTCGATTTGACAACCATGCATCTTTTATTATTTTCAAGATATTGTGGAATATTTAAGTTAGGATGTTACTTGAGTGATTTGTGAATATTAATGATTGAAACCTATTAAATATATTCCTTTTAACCCAACCCAATTTTTTGAACGTCAACGTCACATAAGTTATATGCGACCAAGTGACGAAATAAGACCTTCTTGTCATAATTCAAAATGGAAAATTAAATTTTTGGCATATGGCGGTTAAAAGGTTAAAATAGAACGTAACTGTAACTCGTACCGTATAGTGGTACTTGTATTATATTACAAGTAACACTATTTATATTATATTTATTTTATTATACGCTTATCAGAGTAAAAATCTTGTTTAATTATTATATATTGCTATTGTTATATATATAGGTACATATATTGTTGTGAAGCAACAATCGGACAGGCGGGGATACTTACCACTATACTAACGAAGAATTTTCCGTGTGATGCCGGCTGACCAGAATAGCACGACCCCATCTCGTCCCGCGGGTGTCGTAAGAGGCGACAAAGGGAAAAATCCTACGGCCGGGCAGCAGCGTTTGTCGAAACCTAATCTACGGCTACTGCGGTCGCCAACCCGCCTGCCAAGCGTGGCGACTATGGAAACTACCCCCAAGATGATACAAGTCATATTTGTGGGAGGCCTGTGTCCAGCAGTGGACTGCATACGGCTGAAATGTATGTATGTAACAATTCGGAAAGTATGTAATGGAATATCTCTATAAATATTACCTGCTGCTGAGCGAGCATATCGATCCAAGTAAATATTGTGTAAGAATTATTCGTGTATGGTATGTTCGTATGTCAAGTCAAACTGTCAGCGATAATCGCATTTATTAACACTGGGTAAGGATGCGCCATGTATAAGCTGACAGCGGTTTAAATAGGATTTGACGTGGGTACAATTGTGCTACATGTGTGCCAACTTTAAGTGGGACAGGAGACCTTACAAAGATGTCGATCGATTGAAGAAACGATAAACATTAATGTAATGTAAACGATAATGTAAGATAATAGATGTAAAAGGTCATTCAATTCAAAACTTGTCGTTCAATCTGACATTCCAATACATTATCATGTCGATTGCGTTTCTACAATTGATAAGCATCTTGGCTAGGCGTTCTCGTTAAGTTGTGTTTGCTGTATTTATTGCAACAGAGAGGCCGAAAAAAAAACTATATAAAAAGAAGAATAGAAGAACGAACAATGCAGACTGAATGATCTGGGTGTATTTTATTACCCAATGGCGATGAATCCAAACTACACAAGTTGAGTGGAAAAGAACAAAGGCTTTTGTCAAGCGGTATGGCACCTCGAATATGATAATAAATTTTGTGATATATTCGGCCTTGTGGCAAAAGACATATGTTTTTGTCAATACCTTATCACTCGTACGAGTTCCTAATTCAGTGTCATATCTTGCAGTGAAGTGAAGTGTGTAGTCAGACATATATCTACATCTATCTTTCAGCCACAAACGTCCACTACCTGATATAAGCCACCCCCATAAACCAACACAGGGTGCAATTTTTTCCACACTGCAGCCACTGGACTGGACTCGCATCAGTCCATCTATATTACAGAAAACCACACTGCGCTTTCCTATCCGTGATCGCTTAACGAATTGCCGTTAAAAAAAAAAATTACCAGTTAATTAAGCGAAATGTGGCCAATCGGATGTTTTTTCTTTAAATAATTTACAGTTTTACGAATATAAAACGTCGAAATTGAAACCAAAACATATTGTCGAACGCTAAGCTACCTAAAGACGTGTCCTTAATAATCCTAAGCAATTAATCTTGGCACAACCGGCAACAATTAGACAAGATGATGGATGCTGCAAATATGCCGGGATTGAGCATCATAGAGATAACCCGGCGAGACGAAATATTGGATTCTCGGTAAAATATTTTTGTTAATATCACATCATCATCAAATTCCACGTATTTTGTACTGCTTCAAATAATCTTGTGGGCCGCATAACCGCAAGACTCTGCGTCTGAAATGTCTGAATATAGGTACTTAAACGATTGCAGAATTTCTAGATTAATGTAAAATTCCATTTCAAAACACGTTGTGTGTTCGGAATATTACTTAGGATAATAGTGAGCACCTAATCTGTTCTAGCTTTCCTATCTTCTTCTCCTTCCCACCTCATGAATATGATAAATGAGGTTTAAATACGTACTGACAAATATTTTTTCAAAAAGAAAAATTATGTTGCTTTGCTATTCCGCTGTTTAATTTTAATTACATGCTAGTCGATTAGTGCTTACCTGTGTTAAGTAGGTAGGTACTTGAATATTTTAAACACGCATTAATGTTCCGACCATTCCGCCGCAGTAAATAAACAATACGCAATTTTAAACACAATATCATAGTAAGAATCAACCATATATATTGTATAACGGGTCAAGCAAAGCGAACGGCCCATAATTATGCTCCACGTTACAGAACGAAACATGTCTAGCAACATTCGATTTGTAAAACGTGAGTTACTAGGGTCCATACAATTAATAATTACGTAAATAATAGTACTTTTATTTTATATGTATATATGTATTTATGTTGTAATGGTTTTTATTATTTTCATTTAATTAGGTGGCAAACGAGGAGATTAAATGCTTGATGGTAAGTAATCACCGCCGCCCATGGACACCTACAACACCAAAAAGGTCACCAGTGCGATACTGACCTATAAGATAGGAGTACACTCTATTTTTAAAGGTTTAAGGAATTCTATGTTTATTTGTTTAAGTAAAAGTATTTTAATATTGTCTTCTATTTCCGCGATAATAACTCATGAAATAAAACAACTAAAACGGATTAAATCGCGTATACTAATTTAAACTTCATCCCAATGCAACGTTTTATCCACCCGATGACCACGAACGCTGCTAAAGGGTTCGCTGCTAAGGGGTTCGAAACGTCGGGATGAAGTTTAAATTAGTATACGCGATTTAATCCGTTTTAGTTGTTTTATTTTAAAAGTATTTTATCACAAAAATACTAAAACTCAAAGCGTGTTTCCTGCCTTTCTATTCGTTTGTTTCTTATTCTTTTTTAACCCTTAACTTGTCAGTATCTGATAATGTAAACATTATAAAACCTCTTACTGCATTTTTAGGTACCGTAAACTGGGATTACTTTGGTTCGCCGGGTAACATTGGTCACCTATTATTCTACTATAAAAGGATGGTTTATTAACACGAGCTTAAGAGTTTAGTAATGTGGCTTGCATGCTTAACATTAATACATTAATTACAAACACTGTTAAAAGCACATTCTTAATAGTTAAAAAATTGATAAACAATGTTTCCCCGTGATTCAAAGTAACCCCAGTTTACGGTACAGTTTTTTTATTTGGTTAGTATTCATGATTTTGGTAATAAGTGAACTTTATGGTTAAGAATGTAGGTACACTACCTGCGTTCTGCTATAAAATGTTTACTTGCTGCAGAGTTATTTAAAAATAGCCTTCAATCAACACCTGAAGTAATTCCTATAATAAATATCAAAATTTAACTAAATGTTGGCAAACAAAGACAGTGTGACGAAATACTCGTGTCACTATTGATTCCCTATAATAGATAAAATAATATAGTCACGTTCTGAAACTTCGTCACGATCATGAATTCCAAAGACGTATGTCCATTGAACTCTGGACACTTTGAAGTACGACTTTAATGGAAAAACTTTGGACGGCTGACTCACCTACCCGGTCGGGCCTTTGCCACCTTTTTGCCCTTTGTAAATGTACTTAAAAGGGCCAAAGTAATCAAGACTAAGCAAAAACAATACTGGGGTAGATGAGAAGTAGGAAAGTTAGGTTAGGTTAGTGGTGGTTGTTGGCCAAGGACGAAATGAGCCAAGCGTGTTCTTTTCACTGTAGGTCAAAAGAAATTGTCAAATAAAAAACAACTAAGCTATGGACAATAAAATAATTACTTAACTACTCTAGCTTAAATCTAAAAAACCCTTTAGGGCTTGTACCGAGGATGCTGGTTCCATTTGCTCGCTATATGTCTGTATTGCGAATATTGCATCGCAATACTGACATGTTAGGTCTTCGGTCACCAGTTACATCAACCAGACACTTCACAATTTCTGCAAAGAGTTTGTGCTCGTTGAACCCATGAACCTAGCGTTTCTATGCAGAACGGTACAAAATTAAATCTCTAATGCTTTAATATATCTGGCTATTTTCCTCTTCAGGATCCCTAGCAAAGCATTTATTATACTTCTTTTCTTCCTCGTACACAGAACAATGGTGTTTCGGACATTTGAGAGATGTATGTGGAGCTGGATCGAGCCAACAATAACTTTCGACAAATTAATGATATGTATGGGGGATCAATGGACGCGCACAAAGACAGCACTCGCCGTGGTGTAAACATGATTGAGATTAAATGGAATCAAAAATGCACTAGGCTATTGGGTGGAAAGGATGAACTAGCTACTAGAGACTATTAGATTAAAAAAAAAACGAAAACAAAAAGAACCTGACTACTTTTCAACAGCCTGCCCTTCGTTGACTATTATATATTATTGAAAGCTTTATTTGCCATAACAATCAATCCTTGTATCGATGTCCGATGTGTCTGGAACCCGAGTCTCAGGTTATTAATCTACCTAAATAATTAAAATCAACTAACCCACTGGATTCCCCAATTCAATATTATTGAGAACTATTGGGGTATGGCCAGAATAATTGATCAGTATTATTTTTATCAGCCGTAATTGTACGGGTATTACTATCAGGCGTAATATACATTTGCTAACTTCAATGATGAAAAATTAATACATTTCATTAATTTGATAAGCAAACTAGCAATGAAACAAATGAAGTAAGGTTACCACGAAGCGATGAAAACATAAACTTATTTTCTTAACAGCTCTCACAGAAAAATGTCATGTTAAATTATATTAAACTTCATTAATTTACTTAAATTAATAATGTCTAGAACTTTACAGTCGATATTAAATTACAAATTATATTGTCTGTAAAGTTCAGCCTTTACTGAATTGAAATTTTAACAATCTGCTACGAGTACCTGAAACTTTACATCTGTTCCTAAATCTAAAATATTATAAATGGATTACATCTTAGACACCGCACTAAGAAACGTAATTTTACAACACACAATAATTGTACATTTTTTAATATAATAATTAAATCCCTATAGATACGAACCGACTGTCTTTTTTCTCATAATAATATATCGAGATATCTATATAAACGATATGCCGCCTTTGAATGTAACTTTATGACGTCACGACATATAGTCTTTTTTTTAAGTCCTCCATCGATTCTGATGATTTCGCCAGTATCAAAGTGATTGAAGCAAAATCGAAGTTTGCTCTTGGAGCATTCCAGTATAAGGAAAGCAAATAAGGAAAGTCAATTGTTCACGTCTAATAGTCTTTAGTGATTGTTTATGTCATTCTGCTAGCCTCAGGGAAGCTTAAAAGGTAAGGTTTTTATCATTTGTCACAATATCTGTCACGCTCCTACAAATATGTGAGTGCGAAAGTGTTGGATAACGCGATAGACGATAAACTGGCAACCATGCTATGCTTTCGGTGTCACTTATGGTAAAATCATGGCCAGGGTCGGCGTTTAAGCCATTACTTATACTTTACTTGGCCATACGATTACTTTCTTTCTTCATGTTACACAAAAGTTTAAATACAAACATTACTCTGTATTATTACTATGTATTAAAGTAAATAACGAAATATACTGAAATATCGATTGTAATAAAAAAGTGGCATTTTTATTTTCATAGAAACGGGCAGTACTTAGTTATATTCTCCCTATTCTGATTGAGGTAATCTGTTTCAAAGCAAATCTATATACAACGAGAATCGGTTGACACCCGGCTTTGTTTAGCTGTGTGGAAACTAGATGGCGTGCCAATCAGTTAAACTATTTGGGCCATTCCTAATACCACTAGAAAATGTAACGACGTGCTTTTTCGTGACTTATACTTTTTAACTACGACTTCATTGAAATTGCACACCTGAACCTGAAAGTGTTAAAAAAAACATTAAGTAGTAAGCATAGAATAGTTACTACTATTACTACCACTACGTTCTGTTGGTTTTTGAACCACCGTATTTTGAAGTTTATTATTGCTTATACAAGTTGATAGATAGGCTCTAAATTAAGCCTTATATCCTAATTATCGACGTAATAACAGCAATTTTCTACGCAAAATTAAGAATATTAATTTGGAGGTTTTAATTCGTTTTCTACACATAATTTTGGTCCTATTGGGGCATACAAAAATATTTAATCATTATGGTATTGAATTTGTAATATTGTATAAAAAGTAAAATGGCGATAGCTTTTCTATAAAAAAAATCTCTACTAAATAAGGTCCCTAAGCGAACTCTGACTTAGCTGTGGCAGCACCCTAAAATAATGAAGGTTCATGATAAGATTAGCTATACTAGTGATTATATTAATAGACTGATAAAAGTGAAATTGCACTTAATTCTCATTGACTGTTGATAAGTGGATATCGGAATACAAGGGGCAAAATTTAATGACAGGTGCGTAGTTCCTACATCGATAAAGTCAATGGATATATGAGATATAAAAAAAAACTTAAGTTAGTCTTTTGGTAGAATTACAGATGGTTTTTTCCCGTTGCAAGTATTGTTGTTAGATATACATTTAATTATATTTAAATTATCTTATTTATGAAATTGTTATAATTGATATAGTTTATTACATAGCTTTCATTTGTGTTATGTATTATTTATTATTAAATTTCATTTTCTGATTGACTAAAGTGATAAAAAATAATAATATACGTTAATCATTTCTATAGCGACCGGTGTCCTGCGTCTTCCGGATCCAACGGTTTCCCACAACCTTGACTATATAGATCCGGCTAGTTGGGGGCCGTCTAACGCTATGTCGCCCAGTTACTGATCTCCACTTAAGAACCCTTCTGCCCCATCTTTGTTCAACAGTGAATGGTTTTCGGCCTGATGATTATAATAATGATGAATATACTTTCGTCAGCATTGTTATTTCAGCAGTAAGATATCCACGGTTGGACATAGGCAGGCCCCTAAAACTGCTTTTAACATCTTGGAGGAGGGGGGACGTCGTCGTCGTGAAAAGTTTTGTTTACTCAACGACCATAACACTGTATTGTACAATTATTAAAGATACCACGTCTCTACTCACGTTTATTTAGTCACTCGCGAGACAAGTTTCGGAGAACATAGGCCTCCATTTTCAAGCACTACGAGTGCTGAGTGTCCGTTCGAGTTCGCGTCGCTGGCCCGTTACGCACTAAAGCGCGTGATTGATAGTGGACGTATTGAATCCGCGTCCTACCATTACAACAGCTCCGCAGTCGGACCGCCTTCAACCGGTTTTGACATCAAGGGCGGCGCGGGCAGCGCGACGCGCGTTAAGCCCAATTCACACATAGCGCGGTAGCGTGTCAACGCGGGCCCGCGGCGGGTCTCAAGCTTCCACACAGAGCACGGGTCGGGCCCGCGCTTGGCTGCATAACAGGCCGCTAGTCTATACCAAGCTGTCTGCGATGCGAGCAAGCGCGGACCCGCCGCGGGCCCGCGAAATACGTGCTTGTGCATCAAGCATAGTAACTTTCATTTCTTGCATACTGCAATGACTAAATATGGATTAATCACTGGAAACACTGACGAAATTATGAGACAAGTGTCTTGTGACACGAACAATTATATTTGCAATATTTTGCATGTCCAATAAATGTAGACAATGCAAAGACATAAATATTACGTATGAAGTTACCACTGTTGACAAATTAGATCAACCAGTCGAATGGTTGCAGTGGGAAAGAGTAGATCACATATATCAAAACAATGACGGAGACACAACAAAAGAAATTCACACAAAAAAAACAGCAAAAATTACTAAAACTGGAACCTTGCGTGACTTGAAAAAAAGGTACGAAAAAGATTTAGTATTGTATAGGAAACATCACTTTAACATGATTCACCAGCAAGCACAATACCAAATGGCAGTAACAGGATTAATGGAAAATGAAGCCCTGATTGTCTGTGACTTTTCTGAAAATTACGATGCTAAACTGGCAAATGAAGTTCAATCCATGCATTATGGAGCATCAAATCGTCAAATATCGTTACATACTGGCATGGTATACTGGAAAGATACTTCACAATCTTTTTGCACATTATCTGATAACACGAGTCATCAGCCGGCAGCTATTTGGGCACATTTGGCTCCCATTATTGATGTGATAAAGCAGGTAACCCCGAATATGACAGTAATTCATTTCTTCTCAGACGGACCTTCATCACAATACCGTCAAAAAAAAAAACTTTTATTTGCTGTCTTATTTCACAGCCGAGTATGGCTTAAAATATGCGACGTGGTCATTCTATGAATCTGGGCATGGAAAAAACGTAGCAGACGGGATTGGAGGATCAGTGAAACGGACTCTTGACAAAAAAGTCTGTTGCGGTAATGATGTTGTTGATGCAAACGATGCACACCGCTTGTTGAAACAAAGTTTAAGAATCACCAAAGTATTTCTTATAGACAGTTCCGAAATTGACCGCATAACGAATATTTTACCCGCCGAATTACCAGTGCTTAAAGGAACTATGAAACTGCATCAGGTCGTTACCAGCAAAGACTGCGTACCGTTCAAAATAAAATACAGAGACATTAGTTGTTTTTGTGGAGATCTAAAAGGACAATGCGACTGCTTTTCACCTCAACTACATTCTGTGACAACATCTCGTTCTCCTAATAATCTCGCTAAACAAAAATCGATTGGAGACGTAAATTAAACACTTGCAGTTGATAACGAATATGACCATGTATCTAAGCCTGATATACCCATAGACTTGGTGGATATTTGTCTTACACCATTCTCCGTCGATACACCTAACCTAATTAACCATATTATGGACATTCCTTTGGAAGAAGACGTTGCTTTGCTTCATGATGGTTATCAAAATCATCTTGACATAATTGATGACACAGACCTATCACTCATTCCCGTCATTGTTGCGGACGAAGATAATGAATGTCTTTCCGTAGATATAGAACCGGTCATTAAAAATAAAACAAAGTTAGCAGGACAAACATCAAAATTTGAAAGTATCGTTGACGAAATTTCTGAAGATCTCCTAGAAAACGACAAAACATCACTGGCTGCAATAATCTCAAACAGAAAAAGTAAAATATCTGACATTACCGAACTCGACGAAAACGAACCGAAAACGCGCCGTACTACCCGATATCACAATTTTCATCAGGCCGTAGAAAAAAACAATCTTAAGCCAATCAGAACCAAAAATACTGGACACATTAAAGTAAAACAAGAGCTTGAGAAACGCGACAGCTAAGGCAAAACCAAAAAACGAATTTTACACCAAAGATCAGAAGAAACACTATCAACAAAAATAAACCAGAACACGAAAAGGGACTTGCGATCACAAGACAGCATTGTACCCGAACCTGTCGAAAAAAAACAAATTCAAGACAAACGTAGCATAAGGAGTCACGCAGCAGCCGCGTTACATATTATGTGTGTATAAAATATTATGCGAATACTTAAGTTTGAAGAATGGCTCACGTTACACCGTCGCCCTTTCTACATATGGACCTCACAAACCCGAGCCCACGGTCGACCAACCGGGGCGGCCCGGGCCCGAGCGGCTCGATACTCGAATATCGACATTAACACGAGCGTCATTCCATTCAGCCATTTGTTGCGAGTAGACGATCATCACACGCATCGATATCGCGTGGACATCGCGTCGCCTTCCCATCACCGGGACGAGCCGAGCCTTTTTACATAGCTGTAACGGCCGTCGCACGACCGGCCCGTGCCCGGACCGAGTGACTCGGACGGCTCGGTGATCACGTGATTCATTTCATACAAAATGTCGCGACGGTGGTGGCCTCGGCTCGGATGCAGGCCGGTCTAACGTGAGTGAACCTTTAATTACATTATACTTTTCAAGTTGGGTTAAGAATAACCTAGGTCCCTAGTGTAAGTTTAAACTTATTCCAGATCATTTGCATTATAAGCAAAAGGCTACCCATCCCCGCCTGCAGGCGCACTGAGTTTCAATAATATTGTAATTAAGCTACAATCTGTTGAAAACTTTACTGTTACATACCTTTCATTAATACTATGTTAATGCTTTTAGAAGTCGCTTTGACCTCAACTGTTCTGACACTTACTCGTATGTTATTAGTTCGGGGAGTATTATAATATGTTTTGCATATATTATGACAGAGCTAGGGCTCAAAACTGCGTTTTGATTTCAATTGGAATGGTTGAAGGCCAGTGACCAGAGATAAAACATACTATGACATTTATTTTGAAATTAGAATTCTGATCTGATGTATTTATTTGAAAATATTTTATACTAGGTAAGATTGATTGCTTTGTCACTATTAATCGGCGGGGGCTCGCCCCGCAAAGGTTAATTTCAGTGAATCTAAGAAATGTGTTTATAAACATTTAAGGGGATGTAATCAGAAACATCTCCGATGTCAGGCAATTTTGACTATAAAAAAAAAAACAACACAAACAAGCCAATTCCAAGGAACTAACAAGGAATTTAAAATACACTAAACTTGTCTTCTTATCAATGTTATCACAGATTTACATAACTTAAAGAGTATAACTAGTATCATAGAAAAATAAGGAATCTAAGCAGTAGATAAACAAATACTATCACTGCCTCGATTTCCAGCTTTAATTACAAATCTTTAATTAATCAATGATAGTCTATCAGCACTTCCATGATTTGAAATAAAAACCTTAATCCCTTCCAATAAAGTGCGATATTTAATTATCTCTCAAGTAGATTAAAAAAGTAAAAGATTATTCTTTCTCGTTTATACGGAATTGTATGTGATAACACTTCAGTTGTCCAATATGTTTTATAGTGTATTGGTCTTTTTTGTATTAGTGGGTGTGGTGAGAGCAGGCAGATCGCCACATGCTGATTTAGTGGATAAACTCGAAAGAAGCCCGCAGGGTGCAAGATATTCTTCCGATGTTTTCGAAGATGGCAGACTTGATTTGGTATGTCTTGATGAGGGATTTGCTTTAACATCATCATCTTCATCATCTTCCTCGCGTTGTTCCGGAATTTGCCACGGGAACCTGGGGTCCGCTTGAAAACGAATCCCAGGATTTGGCGTAGGCACTAGTTTTACGAAAGCGACTGCCATCTGACCTTCCAACCCAGAGGTTAAATTAGGCCTTATTGGGATTAGTCCGGTTTCCTCACGATGTTTTCCTTCACCGAAAGCGACTGGTGAATACCAAATGATATTTCGTACGTAAGTTCCGAAAAACTCATTGGTACGAGCCGGGGTTTGAACTTGCGACCTCCGGATTGCAAGTCGCACGCTCTTACCGCTAGGCTATCAGCGCTCTGCTTACTTTTAACAGGGATTTGCTTTAACAATAATCTAAAATTATATATTTAAAATAATAATACAGAAAGGAAAGAAGTCCTACAGCGTGCTCAATAAGACTCATTGTAAGATACTATTTAGGCAAATAATTATTATACATGCGCCTACGCTTGTAGATATCAGTGCGTTTCCTACTTCCTGGTACTTAAAAAAATGTTATGTTTATTTTTTGACGTTAAAAGAGCTGTGTTCGGGTCTTTTCATTATTTACGAAATAATATTTGAAGTAAAACAGTCGGAAAGCATCGAGAGGATATCGGGCCTAATACCAATAAGACTTAGTTTTGCTTTTAGGTTAGAAAGTCAGAATATTAAATTGTGCACTATTTCTGCCGCATCATATAATTAAAATGCCATCCGAACTTCAAGTTCCATTAAGCCTTCATGAAAAGCTCGGATAAAAGTTAATCTCATCTCTCATGTTTAATCTATGTAGGTACACTGGACTAGCATCTCTTACTCATAAGCTCATTAGTCAATTTCTTTTAGGAAAGTGTAATAAGAAAATACCAGTACCCTTACGAAGAGCACTATGTGACTACAGAAGATGGGTACATACTGGGAGCCGTCAGGATCCCCCACGGGAGGGACCAGAACAACCAGCCCGGGACGAAACCAGTGGTTCTGTTGATGCACGGTCTTTTATCTTCTTGTGCTGACTTCGTTCTTCTCGGACCTGGGAATGCTTTGGGTTTGTATTTTTTCCTTAAAAGATCACGGACACCTCTAAACAAGTATACAATATGTATATCAAAGACAGATGCAAATGGAAGATAAATGACTATCTATACTCCAGAACTTCTACCATGGTTGACATTTTAGCGTCTATCGTGCTGTCCATCACTTTTGCACTGACATACTTGTTAGAGCGTCACAGATATTGTGATAAGTGTAAAACCCCGACCATTTTAGGCTAGCAGATGCGACACAATATCTGTCTACGCCCGGGTACCAATGAGTTTTTTATACTACTTCGGTGGCAAACAAGCATACTGCCCGCCTGTTAATAAACAATTACCGTGACCTATGAACGCCTACAACTCCAGAGGAGTTACATGCGTGTTGCCGACACTATAAAATCTGTACACCCCTTTTTTGAAGAATCCCATACTGAAATCCCTCGGGGGAACCGTGGCAGGGAGCTCATTCAACAGTCGGATCATTCTGATTTTAGGTACAGTCCCCATCAGATAAATCGAAGCTGCGGAGGTGGTCACAAATATCGTAACATACACTTTATCATCTTGATCATAGAGGCGTTGTTCAGATAATTTTGACCACCTCACAGCTCCGATATATCTGATGGCGACTCGCTAATTAGTTGCTGTTGTAGATACACAATCAACGTCTAAGCATATTTCGAACTTAATACTTGTACACCAATACTTGTTTACAATAATATATGTATATGTATAGGTTCCAAACGAGAACCCTGCAGACGTGATATTTATTTGATCAAATTTCTTTCAGCTTACATGCTAGCTGAAGAAGGGTACGACGTCTGGCTGTTAAACGCTCGTGGAAATTTTCACTCCAGAAACCACACAACCCTAGACCCAAACAGACGAGGAGATCCCTCTTTCTGGTCGTTTAGCTGGGATGAAATTGGACGGATAGACATTCCTGCATACATCGATTATATCCTAGAGTTGACTGGTCAAGAAAAAGTCCACTATTTTGGCCATTCACAAGGAGGAACTTCTTTCTTAGTCGGCATGTCGATGAGACCGGAATATAATGAGAAGATTATATCCTTCCAAGCACTTGCTCCAGCTTCTTACTTTTACAACCACAAGAATCCCTTTTTTCTGTTCTTTGCTACGTATGAAAGAGTTTTAGAGGTAATTTTAGTTATACTAACTAACTAATAATAATAATTGTCCGGACTATTGTAGCCAATAAGTCTGATACCGTGGTGATAGATCGATCGCAGCGCCGGGCAATGCTCATCGACATCACCGTCCCATGTGACGAGAACCTCGTGAAGGCCGAGAAGGACAAGTCCAGCAAGTACTTAGACTTGGCTCACGAGGTAACCGCCATGCTGGAAGTTGATTCGGCGATCATTGTACCGAAAGTTGTTTCCGCGAGCGGTCTCATAGCGAAGAGTCTCGACCAACATCTTGAGAGACCCTCGCTACGTGGTTGTGGTTAGATCAAGGGTCAGATTCAGAAGGCGGTAATCCTGGACACGGCGCGCATAGTCCGGCGGTTCCTCTCTCTGCAGCCCTAACCACCGGCAGCCTGGGCCCTGCCCCGTTGGCGGCGGCACCCTAGGTTAGGTTTTTATAATATTTTTATTGTCTTGATATGTTTTGGATGTATTTTTATATTCTACTTTTATAAAAATATTGTTAAAAACCTAGCCTAAGATTTAAAATGAATAACGATAAATAATTGTCCTAATAATAACTGGTTAACCATGAAACCATAACGAAACAAGGTTTCCAGATATTTTAATCAGGAAAATGTAAATTTCATATATAATACACAATCAAAAGTACAGTTCATAATGAGAGATAAATGGATATCAATTTAAATTATATACTTACTGTAAAATTGAACTCTCTTACCAATTAATTTCCAATTTCTATGACTAGTACAATGTGTTACAGGGACTCCTTGCTGACCTGGGTATATATGAAGTCCTAGGCCGAAGCGACGTGCTCACACCAATCCTAATGAACGTCTGCCGTGACGGAGTAGCCACACAAGCAATCTGCAGATATTTAATTCAATACGAACAGTATGAGGGTGTTTTTAACACGGTAAGTGATGGAATCCGTTTCTACGCTTTTTTTTATACAAGACTGACCAGCGTGCAGCGTTTGACATCAGTCGCACCTCTTGGTAAGTGACGACGAGGTCGAGGGTGTAGCATGCTGGTTCAGTAAGCTTTGGTCTTCTATTTTGTGCTATACGCGACGTCTGACGTCAGCGTCAACGCTCCTGAACAAAAAAGTCGCCAACGTCGACGTGTGAGAGAGACTACAAAAGTACATTTCTATAGTCGGCTGCTTACAGCGTCTGCGACATAAGTAATGCTGTGTGACGTAGACGCTGTAAGCGGCCGACGGCGGTTATAATATATGACACCATAGGCTTACATCCTATTCACTCTTGCCTTGTAAAAACCCATTTACTCCCGAGTATGCCTCCATACACCATTGTTACATGTAAAATCAGTTTTTAACCTAATAATTTATTAAATTTCAGACTATGTTCCCAGCATTCCTTGGTCACGCCCCGTCTGGGGCATCGGTCCGTCAAATCTCACACTACGGCCAAAGCATCAGATTCGGTACCTTCAGTCGGTTCCACTTCGGCCACATCCAGAACCTGGTAGTGTACGGTAGAGTGAACCCTCCCCCTTACGACATGAGCCGAGTGACGGCGAGGACCTACCTCCACTACGGGCTCGCCGACTTGGAGGTGAACTTCAATGATGTACTGGTCCTTGAGGAACGGCTGCCGAATGCGAGGGCCATTCAGGTGCCTAGGCCTGGGTTCAATCACATAGATTTCATTTGGAGCCCTGACGCTAGGCAGCAAGTGTATGAGACCGCTCTACTGATGATGAGGGAAGCTGAAAGGCTGGATTCTATGTGATAAAATAAAACGATTGTCTTATTCTAATTTGTTTTTATACTATAATGGACAGAAAACATCATATTTTTTTAACGCTTTTCCTCTCGTGCCAAAATGTGACGTGTACGCCAATGTATCTAGTGTAGAACAAATATAAATCTTATCGGTCAGCAGGACAATTTTTTGGGAGATTTTTTTTTTCCGCCACTTTATGGAAAGGGGGCCGTGGCGGACATGACATCCGCGGCCACTTAGTGGTGCTTGGCGTTCAAAGGATTAATACTTTAATTTTGAGTACCTTTTTGGATTTGGAGTAACTACGTTACGCGTAAGTGCTCAATATTATTACAATCAGTACCTACTTAAAACTTAATAATTACAATATAATAAGTAATGTATCATTCTAGTAGAGTGTAGTGTAGAGTTTCCGATATTTAGGTACTGTAGCGCCATCCTCACGCAGCAGCTGAAATGCTGCGAGATTTAACGGTAGTCAAACCTTACTCCGTAGCAATCTACCCTATTTCACTATATTATCACTTTAAGTACTACCGTTCGCATTCACTACTCGATCGCGTTCACTACATATAATACTTACTGTGCTATCTCGCACATTTTGCTTTCAAACAGACACTTTGCGGTTAGTGAATTTACGAATCAATTCATATTAAGTGAACCATGTATGAATAGTATACTCAAGATTATCTTTTTTTATATATAAAAGACTGACCAGCGCAGCGGTTGACCTCAGTTGCGCCTGATGGAAAGTGACGACGAGGTCGAGGGTGTAGCACGCTGGTTCAGTAACACCCTGTTCACTCTTGCCTTGAAAATACCCAAATCATATCTTACTGGGAATACAGACGAAGGGAGCGAATTCCATTCCTTAGCAGTCCTCATTAGGAAGGTAGTAGAAGCGAATCGCTTCGTGCGAATGAATGGAATATTCACAACGTAAAGATGAAACCGCTCCCCTCGTCTGGACGTCCGGTGGAGGAACGGAGATGGCGGAATTAAATCGTGCAATTCCTGTGCACACTCTCCAAAATGTATCCTGTAAAACACAGACAAACTAGCAACCCTGCGACGGTGCTCAAGGCTTGACCTATGTTTTAACATTGTACGAGTACCTAAGTGCGGTTTATTTACTTAATATCTTGAATTATTGTGTGGCCTGATTCGCTACGTTTTTTACTTTTCAAATAGACAAAATTAGAAATTAATCCTAATTGTTTATACAGAGCTAACAAACGCAGTAAGCCCACCATCGCGTTTATTTCCTTGCAAGGATGTTCCGGATAACAAACGAGAGCCGCTAAGTTACAATCTCCGATTTATATCAGCAGCCAGGGAGCAGAGATAGAGAGAATGGCCTGTGTATAAAGTGACTACCCTGTACTAGTTTATATTATAACTTTACTATTTATAACTTTACTACTTTCAGCATGCGAATTCGTAAAGCCCGCTCTCACTCGCGGCGCGAAGGCCCGCGAACGCCCGCGAAAGCCGCGAACCGCGAGTGTAGATGTTGTTCACGCCTTCGCGTTCGCGTTTCGCGTCATTCCCCGATCAGTGTCGGTTTTCGGCCCGCGACAAAGGGTATGCAAGGGTAGCTTTGCGAGTGTGGAGGCACACAGGTGTGAACGAACCGGTGCGTAAATTCACGCCGTAAAATCACGGAGCGAATTCGCGCCGCGAGTGTCGAGCGAGCTTAAGATCCCATGGGTAACGCATTAAGGCTGCGCTTCCACCAAAGCTGTAGGTAGGAAAATGAGCGGTGCGAGTTCGTGTATCGACGCTGCGGAACGTTGTAAGTGTGTGCACGCACACACCGCACGGTGTGATTCTATTGGTTCTTAAGGGACACATCCCTCGCAACACAGCCTCGCACAGCTCTGGTGGAAACGAAGCCTAAAGCAGGATAGCTAGTATTCCCAATTCTGAATTGTTTATATATTTTATTTAAACTTTACTGCACAAAATATAAAAAAAAATATGTGCAAATGGCGGACTTGATGCCTAATGGAAATCAATTTTTTTTACGAGTAGGCCTATCAACAAGCACTTTCGAATTTATTCTCTACCAGTCAACCATTGGGGTAAAACTAAGACATTTAATTTGCAAAACGAAAAAAGTAAGAGAATAATGAAACAACTAAAATATATAAGGGAACTGAAGAACATTCATTAGTAAAATAAACTACATTTGATATACATAAATATAATATTGAAATATATATTTCAATATACTAAATTAACTAAATTACTTCACCAGACTTTTAATCTTATCCCACTTTACCTATATATCAACTATAATATACACCGTGTTTTTCTCTTGAATTTATCTGTAATATCTCGAGATATTCTTAGCAGTAAACAATTACCTATGTTACAATTGCAATATTACAGACTGTACCTAAATACCACTTTTACTAAGTCATCTCCGCTAGTTTCACTCCCCACAGGCGTCTCAAGGTAAACACTACTCTAATTCCAAAGATCGATTCGGTGACGGAATTATCGAAATGGCTGCCATTTCTCCAGCTTCAGACGATCAATATGGATTACAGACGGAGAAATTGATTCTAGGATAGGGAAGCGTAGAGTCGGACGTCCACAAGCTGTATTCACGGACCCTCTTTAAATATTATAACTAGAGAAGGTCTATCTAATCCCAATAAGTTATTTGTGTGATGAGCACAGGTGTATTTATTTTGTATATCATCATGCTGATGGATGATTGGATGAACACATCAGGTACTGAATTCAAATATTTGTTTATATGTATATCGTTGACTGAAAAAGTTCCCACAACACAAGCTTTCGTGAGCTTGCCGTGTGCTCAGGATGTCCTGTAATATTTATTTATTTATATATATATATTTATTTATTTATTTATTTATTTATTTATTTATTTATATATTTATTGGACCCGGGTATGTCCTTAAACTACGTCCAACAATGAGAGGTAGGGCACAGCGATGACCATCACGCTTGAGTCCCAAGGAGAAGCCCAACTGGGGAAGTACCTCCTCCTTACAGAAGACCACAGCCATAAGACAATAGCCATGACTTCTCTGGTGTTACTGGTGTCCATGGGCGACGGTAATTGCTTACCACCAGGCAATCCGTCTGCTCGTTTGCCGCCTATGACATAAAAAAAAATATATATATACATTTCGGTTTTGTCCAATACACACTGTATTGGACACACTGTATTGCAAGATGATTAGTATAAGTTGTACAAGTTGATCTGGACTACAAATAAATATTTGCATTTGAATGTTTGTTTTACAAATCTTAAGCGGGGTTTAAAAGAGCTATTTCTGCAAGCTTGCTCGTGCATACCACGCTTAAAATATAAAATCTATTTTAATAACAGACTGGCCGTTATTTCAATATTTACTATATAAAATAAATAATCACTAACAGAGAATACCGGTTGCGTTTATTGTGTACGGCCTTTTTGACATCTAGGTTCGATTTCTGCGAAGCAATTTATCGATCGGTTTAGTTATTTTGACTAAAGACCTATTTCTCGAAAGCGTGTAATATCTAAATTGTAAAATAAGCGGAAGTCTTTTTTAAGTAAAATGTGTTAAAAAGAGAAATATATCCTTATTTAAATTGTCACGTTACACACATTATTACTAATAAATGGGCCTTCACTGCGTATATCAACTTAAAGAAATGACTCCAACTTTTCGAGGACGACGTTATCCTCGTGGTCTCTGATTAAGACTGGCTAAAGTTGGCATCGACATCTTCTAGCCGCGCGAGTTTTTCGAACTACCCGCACTTGATCTTGTTTCAAATCATACGAGACTACGAGTCCACGAGTACAATTTCGTTCTAGAAACGTCGGTTGTAATTTGTAAAGTGAAGTCCCGTTGAAGACGGTGAAGTCCCGTTGAAGACGGTGAAGTCCCGTTTATTTGTAACTAATTGTGCCCCGCGGTGTTACCAGCGATTTATTAGGGAAAAAACGTAGCCTATGTATTAATCTAGAGTGTCAGCTAACTCCATACCAAATAATATTATTAAAACTGTTGTGAGCCATGTTACTACTACTTGGTTACAAACGGATAAACTCACGTGTAATTATATCACGCTAGGCGACATGTTTCGGGTAAGCTCTGATACCCATTTTTTCCCAAAACATGTCGCCTAGTGCGACATTATTTACACGTGAGTTTATCCGTTTGTAACTAAGTAGTAGTAACATGGCTAAGTAGTTACATACCAAATTGTATTAAAATCGCTCCAGCCGTTTAGACGTGAAAAAGTAACAAACATACACTCACAAACTTTCGCCTTTATAATATCAGGGTATATAATTTTAAAATACATATTTACGAAAAAAAAAAGATAGCTAAAACGAAGATAAATTAATGTTAATAATGCAACTTTATTTCAGTAAAATGATTATTTACGTCACAAAAACTTTCGCCATCCGTTCAAAGGTTAACCAGGCAAAAGTTAAAACGGCTGCCATTATTTAAGCAACAAAAACTGCTCAGTTGGGAGTATTTCTCAAACTCGTGTATAAATAAAACAAATAACTACCTTTACGGTTAAACAAAGTAGAACTGGGTTTTGGGTATTTAGTCAGAAGTTTTGATTATTAAGCTCTCGGCGCAAAGGCTATTATAGTATAGTGGATTTCAAATGCACCTACGTTAGTCATCATCTGCCCGGCATTTTGCCACGGCTCATGGGAGCCTGGAGTCCGCTTTGGCAACTAATCTCAGGATTTGACGTAGACACTAGTTTTACGAAAGCGACTGCCATCTCCTGGAGCTTCCCACCCAGAGGGTAAACTAGGCCTAGGACACTTTTTTATATTAATCAGGATCGAATAAGCTCGTGATTCTTAGAAAAATCTGCCTTGGCACGTCCAGATCTGGAAGAATGAAGTTTAGGACTACGTTTTGTGTAAATGCCCTCAAACGCCATGTCACCGAACTGTCAAAACTGAAGTTGACCTTTATGCATGTGCATGCAGGTCTATTTTGCTCTGTGACTTATATGTGATACCGGTCTTTGGCGTGTAAAAGGTTAAATTATATTTTCACCTCACTCGCTCGGAAAACCTTAGTTTATAGCGCGAAATCTGCGTGGAAAAGCTTATTTTATCCGCTAGCGTGGAAAAGTCATACGAATTTCGAAGCCGATTGTTGTAATTCTCTGTGGTGCAAATAACTTTTTTTTAAATATAAAACTCCTTCAACGCGTGACTGACGCCGCTACCGCAAAAAACGATATTCGTAAATTTCGGACTATTGTCTCTGTCACTCTCATCGGAGTAAAAGAGAAAGATGCTCGCAATATACGAACTTCGATGTTCGCGGTACCGAGCCTGAGTTCATATTAACCAATCATAGATAATAACCAATCAGAAACCTGCGGCGCTACCGCGAAGAACGATATTCGTAAATTTCGGACGATTGTCTCTGTCACTCTCATGACGCCTTTATTGGGGTAAAAGAGAAAGATGCCCGAAATATACGAACTTCCTTGTTCGCGGTACCGGGCCTGATTAATTGATTACAGATTTTTAACTTCTTTATTTTTACCTACACTTTATTTTATGTCAAATAGGTTTTATTATAAATACTAATATTTTATGACAAATTGGTTTTATTGTAAATACTAATAGTATTTATGTAATTTACATATTTTGGCTAATTAATCCATTAAATAAAACACAATTATATTGTTTATTTGATAAAGAAATTGACATGTACTTTATATTGTAATATCTGAACGCAACCGAAAAAAAAGAAAAATTTTAAAAGTATTAAGTTATCACAATTCACGTAATCGCAAATTTGTCGGATTTGTCCTGTGCTAAGCTCTTTGAACTCAATGTTTGAACTATAAAAATGTGTGGTTCTAGCAGCGATGCCGATATGATTTCCCTGAAAAATCGCGCGATATGTTTCTTTTATTGTTTTTCTTCCCGCTCGAATTTTCCTCGCTGTAGTGAGGTGAAAAGATGTGTGTTCCGCATGGCTGCAAAATTATTTGGCGTCTCGTGTCTTGAAAGCCTCGCTCATGGATCAATCATAGCTACCTTCGCTTGCTCTGCTTTCAATTTCAACACTAACGCCAAATAACCACTTTGCAGCCTTGCATAACAAATAACTATTATTTGACACACTATCAAAATACACTCGTAATATTGATACCTCTTATCCTCAAGTATTCTTAAGGAAAACTTACATACTAACAAGTTCATAAATATATATACGATATTATACCTCATTTAAATGTGTTAAGGTATAAGGTATGTATACATGTTTATGCAGTGTACTGTGCCTTGTTATTTCATTTTCTGGCGAACTGGCCAACGGTACTTCAGTTTATCGGTTGATAAAGTCAAGATGAGGTATTCGTTATTTTCTGACACTACTTGGTAGAAATGTTCAGATATTTCGTTTGTGAAAATGAATCGTGAAAATATTTCGTTTAAGCGTAAAACGTACCTTATTTATTAAGGGGACGCCGAGTTTCTCGTGCCACTCAATTCTGCGCTCAGTGAATGTAAAGTGTAAATGTCATGGGTGAACCGGGTGGGAATTTAGGATTTTATGTATTATTTAAAAAAATATATTTTTGAAAATGTAAGACGTATACGTTATAGAAAATAAGTCATATTGTTATTTTTAAATAACTTATGACCTTCTATTGAGTATTTGCGACGTATTATGGCAACTCATTCTTTCTTAGACGTCACTTTGGATGTAATTTCTAATAATCAAAATTCAAGTAATCGTGTTTCTAAATCATATGTTTTATTAAGTTAATCCTTAAATGTCGAACTCATGACACTTATAGACAAAGATTAAGGATTAACTATAGAAAAAAGGAATCTAGCAGACGAAATTATGCTGAACTTTCTTCGATGCAGCCTCAAGACAGGTATTAATTATTCGATTAAGCGTATTTGACTATTCGAAAGTGCTTGTTGCTAGGCCTACTTGAATAAAAAATTGAAAATTGAAATTGAAATATTTGTGATACCACATCCCTGACTAAAATGTATGATACTGTAATTACCACTATTTCATCATTACGCTGGACTGATTTTTTTTTATCCCTCAATTACAAATTTGCAGGGTTGGATTAGACTTTCAACTAAAATATTAACTTAAATAGACATCATATGGTATAATTTAAAGAAAGTTGAATAGATCTATTGGAATGTTTCAATAACAATTGACCCGAAAATTATAAACTTTAAGATTTCAAAATATAAAAAAAAAAAATGTAACTAACAATACACATAAACGCAAATTGATAATTGCATTATTTTTCCATACTTTGAAGTGGGCAAATACCACCAAGCTAGGCGTATCAAGTTTGATAAGCCTAGGTAGGCGTGACGTCATAGCGTACGAGTTTCAAACTTTTGCTCTCATTTCTGACTTTTTTTACGCAATTTATCCCGTAGCTATATTTGATCCTTACAACGAAACAAATCGATTGATATAATTGATATAAATAAATAAAATCGTCGAAACCTTGAAAAAACGAGTGCAGGGAGTCTATATACGCATACATTATTAATTAATTGGCTCAAACGCGATAACTTCTATGGGTGCGTCCGAGACGGCAAAGATGTAATCACAATTTTGTTACAGACTACGGTCTTATTTATTCGTTAATCGAGTAGTAGTTACACTTAAATAAATAAATAAATACAATAAATATTTCGGGACATTCTTACACAAATCGACCTAGTCCTACGGTAAGCTCAGTAAGTCTTGTGTTGTAGGTACTAGGCGACGATATATATAATAAATAGATACATATAAATACTTAAATATATAGAAAACACCCATGACTCAGGAACAAATATCTGTGCTGATCACACAAATAAATGCCCTGACTGGGAATCGAACCCAGGACCATCTGCTTCATAGGCAGGGGCACTACCCACTAGGCCAGACCGGTCGTCAAAACTTATCCATAATGATCTTACCAAATATTAAACGTCATTAATCGGGACACCACCGATTTTGTAAAACTTCGTATAACCACCTAAATATCTTATAAACTGAACAATAGGGATTTTGCCTTATAAATTGGCAAAATTGAATTTCAAAACTTACGAGTTTAATTAAAAGTGAACATCATTCTTGAACCGGGTTCCTTCACTTCATTACTTATCCCCAAAGCCACTCATATCCGCCTACAAGCGGCGTGAACCGGTTGTATCCGCATTAAACCAGATTTACGATGTCCCACGGTGTTATTCCAACCGTTGATCGGGCACACGCGTGTTAAACACAAAAGTACTCTTTCAGACAGACATAAAATGTCTTGTTATGTGACGTTTATGGGCGTTTTTTTTTTTTTATAAAAGAGTATACCGGAAAGATAGCAGAAAAACTGAGCCCTGAGTGTAAGTTTTTAACGTAACTTTACGTCACGAACGCGTTGGCGTTTCATTATCACTTACGCGTTCGTAAACGTTTTTTACGTCAAAAGAGACTTACACTAGAGCCTCTGGAAGCGAAATGTTATAAAGTGTTTTCACTCTTCATTGTAAGGTCAAGTAAGTATTTGAATTCCACTCCACTCAAAAGCGGATTCTTTGAGTAAGTACTATTAATTCTACATTTACAAAGTGTTCTAATATTTTTGGATTTATGAGTAGGTACGCTTACTAACGTTTATTTTTCTTGTACACTTGTAAGGAAGTAGTGTCATGGTAAGTATTCGCAGTGGTATGCCAATTACGATTCTGGTGTGATTGGGAATGACAATTGTTCGTGCCAAGTTGTTACAGTAACAGAGAAGTAACTACCTAGGGAGGCACCTTCTAAGTTGCAGTATGAGAAGGTACAAGACATTACGTCCCAAAGGATCTGGAATTTTATAGATGCAGCGGAAATCACTAATGAACCTTAAAAGGGCTGCTACAATAGACCATTCCTAGTCGATGTGACAGTTAGGGCTCACACACTCAAGTTTGTATATTATGTAATATATCTGTGGTTGAGAACTCACAACACAAGCCTTCTTGAACTTACCTTACTGGACCGCCACAAGAACTGTTCATCCTTCATACTGTCGCTACCGAACCTAGCGACTCTTACGAGGTCACCCGTCCATCTAGTTTGTGGGCATGATATCTACCTTACACACCTCACATCTATTCACGGGATTAACTATGAGAGGCATGGGCCCTTTGAAAAGCTGACCGTAAGCTGGTTGATGCCTTCGAGATCTGATGTTGGAGGAGGACGATATAGACTGGATTGAGTTCCGCTTAAATCGACGAAAGTGTCAGTCAATCTTAATAACCAAATATCTTGATACTAGAGCCCTGAGTGTTAGTTTTTAACGTAACTTTACGTCACGAACGCGTTTGCGTTTCCCATAAAAATAACATTATCCCTTATGCGTTCGTAAACGTTTTTTTACGTCAAAAGAAACTTACACTAGAGCCTCAGAGCACTGAGTGTAAGTTTTTAACGTAATATTACTTTACCATTGGGTTAGTGTTTCCCATAAAAATAACATTATCATTTATGCGTTCGAGACGTGTTTTTACGTCAAAAGGAACTTACACTAGAGCGTCAGGCTATATCATCTTCCTGAAAAAGGTGCTAGAATAATTTGGCTACATAGCTGAAAACACGAACGACAAGGACACAGACGCCAGATGCACTGCTATGGCCAAATTTCTTCTGCACTCAGCATTTCTGGCAACAGTGCTACCACTTGACGACAGATAAAATATTAATGGAAAGCTCTTGAATGAACACGACCCTCTATCTTGGACCCGGGTATGTCCTTAAACTACGTCCAACAATGAGAGGTAGGGCACAGCGATGACCATCACGCTTGAATCTGGAGCAGCCCAACTGGGGAAGTACCTCCTCCTTACAGAAGACCACAGCCATAATAGCACTGCTACCTTTCAGTGTTGTGTTCCTGATGGTGAATAAGGTTCCCAGAGCTCCAACCCCCTCTTAAAGGCCGGCAACGCGCTTGTGACTCCCCTGGTGTTGCGGGTGCCCATGGGCGACGGTGATTGCTTACCACGAGGCAATCCGTATGCTCGTTTGCCCCTTATATCATAAAAAAAAGAGAAGGATAGTAATAAAATCAGCCCAGCTACATTAACCCACGGCTTTGTGTTTTAATTGAAACGCTTGTACCACGGCTAAACACTCGAAAAGCGATCGGAATTACTTACTAACACTCCTGGTCACATGCGAACCAGATTCAGGTCGTAAAATAGTTCGCTTCGGTTTTACTGGAAAAAGAAGTTTCGTTCGCAATTCTGTTGCGATTTTAACGCTGTGAACTTTATTAAGTTTATTGGCAGGGCAATAAGTTATGTTTTTAGCTTTACGATTTTCACATTTAGGTGCAAAGTTCCCACATAATTTAATAGCGTATTTATATATTTACTTTGTGATGCTTGAACAAAACAAATGCAAAAATGTGAATGTGTTAGGTTCCCCTCGCTTACGCAAAATTTCTAATGGTTGGTACGCATAATATGAAAAGACCGAATGGTGTCATTACGATATTTTTCACAGGAGTGCGATTATGTTGTGGTCGCAATTCTTACCTAACCTAACCCACGTTATTTCTGTTGTGGTCACAGTTACCTAACCTACTTTCGGACATTCTGCCAATATTTTCGGACAAATTAGTATCCGGCGAATGTAAGAACTATGCTTAATAAAAAATTGGCAATATTGACAATTGGCGTAAATAAGTTATGCGAAACTAGGTTTCCGTATTAAGATGCGAACGAAACAAATTATGACAAATAAAGGGACACCGCGAATGTAGCCGCAATGCATTCTGCTAAAATACTTTTAACTTTTTAAACAACGCTCCACGCCCCATCGACTGCCCTACTTCGAGTTTTCGCTCAAACCTTACACTAACACTTACTAAATTCAAATTTAGAAGACTGGCATATCTGGCATACCTGAGCCAGCACTGCAAGGACAATTCATGATAAAAAAATTGGGAACATACTTTTAAATTACTTTTTAGAATTTATATCTTTAAGTGATTGTATTGAGGTTGAATATATTTTAAATAATATTCCCAAATTACATTTCGGATGATGGCTTAAAGTTAAGATACCTAATCAGAAACGGCTTTAACCAAGCAATTTAGCTACAGTATGTGTATTCGACCCAATCGACCCTGTACGAGAAAAGTCTTTTAACATAACACTTCCGCACGTATGCTAACATCTTATACGAGTGGTGTTGATTACGAATTCCGTTAGTTCAAAAGCACTAAACCGAGTTAGCAAAAACGTACCCACTGGGTACTGCGTAAAATTTTGGTATACAATACAGATCTCAATCAATCCAGTCGACGTAATTAACGTGGTAGCGGTAGAATTATAACAAAAAAAACGGGAAATACTTACGGGCGATGCGTAGTCCAACCCTATGAGTTGCAAACATTACAGCCCAAAGAATCTGGATGCAACGGGCAGTAATTATCTTTAAAGAGTCGTCATAATATATCAATGCTGGCCTGCTGGTATATCAAAATGCCTGATGGACTGGTGGTAAAATAAGTGACAAGATAAATTGTAAAAAAAGAACTTTAATGTTTTCATACGTAAGTTACACTATGAACATTTTATTGTATGGACTTAATAAACTTTGTAATTTTTTTTTCACGATTTAAGTTTCATTCTGTATATCGTAAGTAATCCCTATTTATCATGTTTCTGTTATATAAACGGCTATAATCATAATTAAATAAAACAATGCAAGCCTTCAAAGCACACCTACTTATTTACAAAAGGGAACATAAAATTTTCTACAAGTCCGAACTTAGCCCTATATATCCGTCCTTTCTGGGTACAGGTACGTGCTCGTATTATATCTACAAGGAGCCCTTACGTAAGTGTCGTTGTCTTTTACGATCCTATGAAATTCAATAGACCATGACCCTACCCGTCATTTTCCTCATGGCGTCATAAAAACAAACAATAATCAGACTCAACGGGACAAATTAGGATTCCTTGTCGAAGTACGTAATTCACTCACTAACATTAGATATCAAAAACGGTATAGTTATCAGGGCTAGTACCGCAAACATCGGTACGAGCATCTTTCTTCTTTCACCTTTTAGTCCATCGAGGCGTCATGAGAGTGACAGAAAATCGTTCGAAATTTAAGAATATCGCGTCCATACAAGCCGATTTCGATCGGCTCCGTTGGTGAAGAAAAAACGCCGCCAGCATTCATTAGGTATAACAAAGCAGTTATTTATAAGTCGATATTGCGGAATCGGATTATAGACAAGAGAAGTTGGTCCCCTTCTCCCCAAAACCTACAATTTAAAGGACAATAAGAAAACGGGCCAATCCCATTTCGGACCGCGTATTTGGTAGTTCCGTACTCAATACGATAAATCGCGAATTGATAAAGCTTAGATATCGTAAAGGTCAAAAATGATGACTCAAAAAAGAGCCAAACATGTATACATATAGTAAGACAGTAAGGTATACCAATTTTGGTCCTTTGACCGCATCTATATCTTTGACCTTGATTGTACATCAACCTAATTAGTCTTGTCAATCCAAATATGACTCAAATTAGCAAATAAATTTGTTGTTAATTCATACCAACTATTGTAGATAAACATTAACTTTATAAATCTTAAAATTAGAAATAGATGACATATATCCCGTCTCGAACGCCGGAGGTCCTCGTCGCTTTTTGTTTAGTATATGTCATCTATTTCTACTTTTAATTTATATAGTAGTATTACTACTTAAAAATCAAAGCAAATCAAAATATTTCATAGAAAATAATTTGATTTGTTCTTACTTTTATAAATCTTTTTCAATTTTCAAAATGAACATACAGGATCGTTGATGGAAATCGAGGTTTTCAATTAAAACAAAATGTGTTACAAATAATCATGACAATGATTGTCTTCTTCATACTCTAAAACTATCACCCAAAAGCAAAAAAAAAATGGTTGGAACAGTCAAGGGACTTCATATGTTTTGTTTTGATCTATTTTAGGGACCAATAGGATATAATTTAATATCTAACAGCAGATAATTATCCCTTAAAGTCAAGAGTCGTAGAACAAACAACGTTTGTGTTGTAGAAACGATGCCAAAAATTATTGCTCTTATTACAGGAAATACCCGATATAAGTCGAATATTTCTCTATGTTTCGTTCTTATAAGTGATATCAAATTAAGGTCCAATCATTTTAAATGAGGTCATCCTTTGATTAACCCGAGAGACTCTTCTCTATAATACATATTTACACCCTCATTAAGATTTATAACAATACAGATGTTACAAAGTTTAATAGAGTTTTACAGCGCCTATTCATATAACCCGGCAATGTTTCGGAAAGCACAGACATCAGAGCACAGAAAGAGTCTATCAATTGAATATTTTCTAAACTAAAACAATATTTTTATAAAGAGAACAGATAAATCACAAAAAAGCAAACAGTTACACTACCAAATTCTAAGAAGTTATACGAACTTTTGTGGCAACCACGTACCGGAAGGCGTAGCGTGCGCAGAACTCCCAAAAGGTGGACTGACGACCTGGTAAAGATCGCAGGAATCGACTAGATGCGTGTGTCTCAAAATAAATCATTGTAGATCACTTTCGGGGAGACCTATGTTCGTCTGATATGATGATGATAAGTAGATAGATATCTAGATACTACATTAGAAAACTTCAAACGAGAAGGTATGTCTCTATAGACTCCAAAGCAAAATATATTTGGCCAATATATTATTATTCAGGGAAGAATCAATACACTATGCTTATAAGAAGGGATGGTCGTGAATAGTGAACGGAAGGGTGTCTGTTGTTGCTAGTATTTTGGAAATGCTTGGAGTTATATTTTGTGGATTGTTCATAAGAGATCTCTCTTTTTTAAATAGAACAGACAGGACATTGTTGCTGATTATTATAACACAAATTAATATCACCGATATTTGAGTCGTACATTAGTATTTCACATTTTGTTATTTTCGTTTATTTTAATTTATTTATTTGAAAGTTTTAGACAATCCTTTAAACATTGGCGCAGTCAACTGTATTGCAAAAGTCGCCTCTAGCAATCAAGTTTTAAACTGATATAACCTTCTAAGGCCCATACAAGTAAAATGCTACTCGAATTCGTTCTAGTGGAGGAAATAAAGTATAATTGGTTTTGTGTCAAAATCGAAGGAAACAAATGAAAGTCAACTCTGTTCCAATTTTACAAAATTCAAATATGTTAGTAATTAGTACTACAGGAAGTCTTACGAGGATATAAGCAATAATTTCTTACCATTTCCTAACTATTAGTTTTGGCGGAAAACAAGTTGAGAGCACACCACAAGTTTAGAAATTATTACACGTTATTTTTCTAAGCTTCAGTTGTTCTTATTGCAGTTATTTTTCTGCTAGCTCGACAGCACGACAGATGTATTTGGGCAATTTCACTTTCAGGGACACCCAATTACCGTAATTGTCAAATAAAAGTTAAATCAGTGGTCAGTTTAATGACGATAATTAAGCTTGAAATATTTATGTAAATCATCTTTATTCGCATTTTTCTATTACAATAACACGTATTATTTATGGATTAAACATAAAACAGTAGATTATATTGAAATTTAAAGTTAAATTGTCGTCACTAAACTGACCACTGATTTAACTTTTATTTGACAATTAACTTAATTGGGTGCCCCTGAAAGTGAAATTGCCCATTTATCTAATTATCTCAGTCTACAACAGACATTCTGTATAGTTTCCTCAGACGCTTACGTCTAGACAACTAAGGGTGCTAATCATTTGTATTTAGTAATGCAATCAGAACGAAAAATATCGTATAGAACAGATCTCGTAACTGGTCGTTTAAACTAGATAGCAATTTTACTAAACACATAAAAAGATAAATATATACAATTCAATTAAAACTAAATCTAACTTAAAAAAATTCAATATCATTAAATATTTACAAATAAAAAACTGGCTCTAGATCGGAGCCTGACGGAAGGGTGCCCAGAAGGCTGGCGGAGTTGCCACGTTGAATAGCGATGCCAATGCGCTGGGCAAGGAATGAACCAGCCCTCTGGTCACCCGTAGCGTCTTTTAGACGTTTGCTCGAACTGACATTCCGATACATTATTTTATTGTTTTGATTGCGCTTCTACAATTCATTGGCATCTCGACTCCTGAACTGATGAACTTCGCAGACGACCTCTTTAACGATGTAAAGTTAGCGTGCGTGCCGAAGTGCTATTTTGATCGGCTTCTCTTAAGAGTCTAAGAGAGATGTATACATGCGTGTGAAACTCAAACTGTGGTAATGGCCAGGATGAGGATAATTGTGGCTAGCTTCTTTTTGTTTAGGAAAGTAATATCTTCTAATGCAGTGTAACTATAATTATAGATTAGAATACCGTTGTATGAGAAAAAATAATTCTAATAGGTTAATGTCGAAATCTAATAGGCAGTGTTTATGAAACTGTGACAATAACATAACCAAGTTAAACGTCAGAAGGATTATTATATGATTATATGTTCATTCTGGCTTCTTTGTTTCAAGGCATTGAAATCCGTTAATGTCCTTATATTTCTGAGAATTACATTACTATAAATATATTGTGATTTACCTTACATTTGGACTAGAATTTGCCGTCTTTCCTCCAGTGCTCAACACAGCCCCAGTAAATGATAATTTGCTGTAACCTTTATTACAAATAAGCAAGGGAAGTGATATATTCCGGCCTACCTTTACCTTATAGCTAAGTAAAAAAAGACTTTCTTTTTACATTGAAATGAATTTGAAAATAAAAAGTATCTTATAACACTATCCGGGATATGAATGATTCTCCATATTTTACCCAAGATGCTCTTCGTAAACTGGGTAAACGTGCAGTCGTCCACAAACTATGCATGGACGAGCAAAATTACGTTTTCTTCTGTCGGAGAAAATATTGCTTGACAATATTATCGTTACAAGACATTTTTACACATTTCTATTTCATTATACTTGCATGCTTCAGTCTAACGTTGTGTATCAGAGCCCTGAGTTTAACCTTTTGAACGCTTTTCCTCTCGCGTCAAAATGTGATGTGTATGCCATGATATGACTTGTGAAGAACAAATATAAACCTTATCTGTCAGCAGGACAATTGCTTTGACAGCGTCCGCCATAGCCACTTTAGTGGCGAGGCAGGCACGACATCGCGCGACCACTTTAGTGGTGCTTGGCGTTCAAAAGGTTAAGGTTTTATCGTAACAAAACGTCACTATCGCGTTAAAATTACCCATATAAACGACGTTTACGTCAAAAGAAACTTACACTAGAGCCTCTGAACCGGAACCTTTTACATACAATTCGAATTTTGTTTTAAGGTTCTTACGTCTATTAACTCGACCAACTTTTTTCTTGCAGTTTCTTTTTAATACCATCTTACCGTTACCGTAGCCTATGGATGCTTGCAACTCCAGAGTATTCACCTGCGCGTTGCCTGCCCTTTAAGTACATATACACTCCGTTTTTGAAGAACCTCATACTGTAGTCCCTAGGAAAAACCTCTATGAATAGCATAGCATAGTAGGTGATCAATTATATTATTTAGCCGTCTGCTTTTATTGGTGAAATGAAAATACATTGAATGAAAATTTATTGTTGTGGTTTTACTAATTATAAATATTGGTTGAGGATTAGCAGTGTGAACGCAATAGTATTTTTTTACTTGAAATAAATTAGTTAAAAAAAAGGTCCGGTCCTCCGGCGTCCGAGGCAGAATTTGAGCTCGCCTCTCTAACTTTCGCGGCCTGACGCAATAACCAAAATAGAAATATTTAATAAATTACTTTCATTGTACAATAAGGATTAAAATGAGGAAAATAAGACGAGATAAATACAGATTTTCATTTATTTCAGTGATTACTGTTTACATATTAATAATAACATACGATACCTTAACCTATTGATTCTAAAAAAATCATTTCCAATATCACCTTATCTAGTTATTAAATTTTGGATTGATCCATTAAAAATTACTGTTTAAGTTTATTCTTAGCTTAAAAATGTGATTAGACTATAAAATGACGCGTAAATCTTATGTAGAAATTTAAACGTCATTGTACCTTCGTGGTCACTAAACTCATTTAATCACACAAGGAAATCTTTGGTTTCACAAAACTTAGATTAAATTCAATAAATTAAAACAAACGACAACAACTTAGCGGAATATTGAAATTTCGAGAATAGCTTCCATTGTACACAAATCAAACGATAATTAGAAACTTTGCCATCGAAATGTAGTCCCAAGTTCTTAATTTTAACTATGTAGATTTTATATAGACGATTACACTTCATTTTATTTTATGTCTAAGATTAATTTTCTGAATTGCATTTTTAGTATAATTAGATTAACAAACAACTCTCTTGTGTCTTATTTAAATCTAGGTCTACTAATTAATGACTAAGCCTAAGTTAAGACTATCGTAGCTAAGAGAGAACTAAGTGATGAGACAGAAAATGATCGGAAGGGAAATGTGGCTAAAGACGAGTTAGCGTACGTATGAAGAATTGACTTAGGTTACAACTTTGGTAATGCGTTGTTTGAATTTATGGTAGTTGATGCTTCTGCATAGTACATTTTCAAAAAGGTCATATATTTAGGTGAGGTTCTTGCTATTTAATAGATCACAATAACAGTTTTTTTTTTCTTTAAATTAATCCACAATCACTTATGTAGCTTCATCTGCTTCTCACACAAAACACTGATCTTCTTAAAAAATGTAGATGCCCTAAGACAAATGTATCGTGAGCATGAATAATTATTGTCGGTGTTAGCATTTTCTTTGTTTAAAAAATTCATTGACTGACTGATGATGATCGAAGCATTTAACAAACTGGAATTACTCACAGCCAGAATGATTTCTCGTAATTCATTTCTAGATATGGTAAAGGGGTAAGAGATATTAAAATTTATAGAGACTTTTTAGTGTAAGGTTAGTTTTTATTTTTATACTAAATTATCTACAGTGCATAAGTTTTTAAACTTTTTCTATTTTAATCAAAGTAGGATTTAGTTAATCCTTTTAAATGGAATAGATTAGTGCTACTTAGGTCGAGGACTCTGAAACGGTTTAAACACTAACGCTTTAAATAAACTCGGAGATTTTCTTAAAGCATTAGCTTTAAAAACATTTCAGGGTCTTCATCCGAGAAATCTTAGAGATAATTTAGAAGAAGTTTATTTGGAAACTACGATAGTTTGCATTGATCGAATTAACTTTCAACGACTTAGGTAGATTATTCTCAATTTAATTTTGAATTATGCTATTCTAATCAAGTGCTACTTTTAAATTGCAGACAAACCAAAGGAAGACAACAAAACAGCACATGCATAATATAACGGCGGTAAATGAAAAGGGGTAAAGCGTAATAATGGTATTGAAAGGAGAATAGAAGATAGATCGCTAAGTTTAGATAATGGCACTGCAGAATGTACCCGTGTTCATAAAAAAGTATCCTAATTCAGCTTAACATTACTTCGGTTTCGAACAAGATTATGTTGTTTTTATTCATCAAAGTTACCTTACATTTAATTTTCTTTCACTAATCTATATTTAAACACGATCTCGTCATCTACACACCTTTTATTGCCAATTTTAACTGGAACATTCCTAAGACGTGATGCGCCAACATTTGTTAAGTTGTGACATGCGATGCCCTATAGATTTAACATTATATATTATATAATATTTTTAAATGCGAAAATTCATGAGCTCAGAGAATTATCACATTTAAATTTTGTTTATTCTATGTTTCGATGGCAAAGTTTCGACGGTCAGTTTAAAGATATCAGAAGCATCTGTCAAGATTTAGAATCCACAGCAATTCCATACAAATTACTGGAAGAGGAAGTTGCTTTGTTTTTGCATGGAACCGCTTGGGTTCTGATTTGAAAGTGAATTATCCAACACAAATACCAATAAAAGCTATTCTCGCAACCTTACATTTAAATAAATTCTCAAATCTATATTTACGAACAGAACACAACGGCTGTAACACATTTAATTTTTGTTTATATTCTCATTACATTAACTTTCATTTATTAACCGTCCCGTTAGCTCTACCGATTGATCCGACCGAACATTCTATTACTAGAAATACAAAATTTAACGTATTTACAACCATTTTAAATTTCAACGAAACATTCATAAGTACATCCTTCGCAGTCAAAATGTACACTCTTCTGAACAGACTAGAAATGGAGAAAGAAAATTATGAACAAAATTGAATGCGTCAAACGGTTTTGGCTCGATGGCGATCCATCCAATATCATCCAAAACCTTGATCTCTTGAGCAACTCCCTTCTGATATTATTCTTCTCATCCTTTATGTGATTGTATATTTTAGAATCTGGTGATATTTTACTTCCTATTTAAGATTACATGATGACACACTTGCCCTTTTCGGCCCAAGGGTTGTTTTTCTTGTCGGGCGCGTGTATGAGGGGGTCGTTTTTCTCATTTTCCTCTACATACTCCCTCATTCTGAAACAAAGAATAAACATTCATTAGGTAGGAATAATATATGGTGATTTCGTAGAACGTTACCCGTATTTAAATAAGAAATATGAAGATTGTGTTTTCTGAGAATGTATAGGAATAGATTTGCGCTTTCAACCACTTTAATCTAAATAAAACGAACGATTTGTGTTCATTTTTGTGCAGTGACGTCATACGTGTTCCTTACAATTTAGTTTTTAATCACCAAAAATGTTACCTATCATAGTTCATTTCATTAAGCCCAAGAAAATGCAACATATTTCAAAATTCTTACTTTATATACATATATCTACTAATTTAAATCTAGTGTTTGTTTTAAAAATGCAGTTTATATTAGTTTTATAGCCTCCTCTCAGCAACATTGGCCTATGACTTTCTAACCTAAGACTTGATACTTAACATTGATACTCTTTTTAACAGTCACCTAACCAAATGAGGCCGAATCTTGAGGCTACCTTAAGGTTTATTGTAATGTAAACGCAAAAACATAAAGCAAAAATGTTTTAATAAGATCTGCGAATGGCGCAAAACCGGTCATTGTGGGTCGCTTTGAGGGAGGTCTATGTTCAACAGTGAATGAATTAAGTTTTTAATAGATTGTCATCATTATCATTAGCCGATAATGATGATGATCTATTAAAAACTTAATGAGTAGCTCGATCTGTGCCCCAAATGCATTAGTTCCGTAAGCATAATTCCTAGTCGCAGTTTTCCCCACTCGTTTCTTTTCATTCATGCATATCACCATTAGCATTTTTCCCTACCCGAATTATCAAATCTATATTTACATTCGGGTTTTTTATCAGATATTGTCACTGATAAATAAATAAAATAATGTATCGCTAAACAATGCCACGGTAAGTTCAAAAAGGCTTGTCCTCTGATTACGCAGCCAGCTAGATTATATACAAATTCTTAAATATATAGAAAACACCCATGACTCAGGAACAAATCTGTGCTCATCACAGAAATAAATGGAATGCTCTAAGTGTGATTACAACCTCTTCATAGACAGAATCACTACCACCTAGGCTAGACCTAACATCATGATTAACTGCACTTAAAGTCGCTTCTGAACTCCATACTATTAAAGTTACTTAAGGCACTGAATCAGTCACAAAGGAATTCGCCAATTCAAATATTCGCTTTATTCTTGAAGGCTGTTTGAATGAAATCAATTATATTGAAAGTTTAATTAAATTAGTAGGTGCGCTTGGAAAGTTTTCTTACATCCCAAATAGGGAAGTCTTTTCACTAGTTGACAATCGCAGTGCTGTAACAAATCTTGTAATTCTCAAGTTTAATTTAATTCAGATATAGCAAGTTTTGTGTGTGTCGCTTTTTTCAAGATTTATTGTTGAAAAAAAAACTAACATTTTGATTCTATACGGTTGAAAGTAGTATTTTTTTCTATTGTAACTCTAATGATGACGGCCTGCGTAATACAATGACTTCAATAAAGTAACGAGAGTATATTGTGCTTTCTATACTATTTTCATTCTCTTAATGATGCAATTATGTATATCAAGGCTATTTCACAGACATTAATATAATCAGTGGGTTTGACTTGGATATTATTTTATATTTGGTTTTGATTCTTAAATCTGGACATTTAACTAATTTTTGATAAATCACTTGTCACGTGGGGAAGGCCTCGACCGTGGTGAGCATTTGCCTTACGCTCTCACATGCTAGCGCGCTTAAAATTTCTTAATAGTGTCTCGTATTGCTTCTCAATAATAACAAAACTATTTAAAGTTAACAGGGGTAAAGTGTAAGAAAAACTATGTTCTGATTAGCTACCTGGCGAAATTGTAACTAAGAAATTAATTTCATCGAATTATCTTCATGTGTACTGTCCCGATCAGTAATATCGGAGTTGTGGTAGTCAAATATTAGAACAACATTTCTATTCTCAAGGGGATGAAGGGCATGACTATACAAAACCGCGCAATTTATTTAATAGTAAGGAGGCTGTTCACTCTGCCTCTCACGAAATATCTGCCGGTTTATAAGCAAAGTTGAACTCTTATCGTAAATTACGAATACGTATGACTTCCATTTTAAACTTCTCCATTCTTTGGAGTCTGAATTATGAATGGAACGCAGCAGTTTTCTTTTAAAAGCGTCCAGTTTTTGGTATTTGCATGTATTAGTAATGTAATGTGTTTACAGAAAGCCATAAGAATAATTATCGATGAGGTTTTAATATGAGATTTTAATAAAATGAAGACAATAGATATAATAGAAAATGGTACAGCATAGAACACATAATATGTGTTATAATTACATACATAAATATAAACACAAAAACTTGAATATTACACAATATATATTTGTTGTAGGTAATATTCAATGAACAGCGAAGAACTAATATAGTATTTACATTGAAGTATCTATAATCAATATAAGTTAGTGTACATACATGCGCCATAACATACATTAAAGACAAAATTTTAAAAGTTAATTTCCATTTAAAATGTCGGTGCTATTAAAATATAGATATGGAAAATAAATAATTATAAGAACAACGTAGTGTTTTACCTTAGAGCTGTTAAAAAAACGGTGCCTAAAACCGTTAAAATAAACAAGATCATATAAGAACAATATTAAATTAACAGACCTAGTCCCAAAGAATTGTGGATGTGTAGTACGCCCTGACTAAGATATTATATTCTTACATAACCAATAGTTGTGAAAAGTACCTACAATATTTTCTATTTTGCCATAAGGTTAACTGATAGATAATCTATGATATGATAACTTTTCTTGTGTGCAAAGATTAAATAAGTACCAATAAACACTTCAAATATATACATAGGGTAAACGTACCAGTGCTTGACATGCTTGCCCAATCGATGACACCCTTTTGTCACCTGTATTGACAATGACTTAACATTGGAAGTGGCATCCATTTATGATGCTAAATGATGAAGCCGGGTCACCGCCTAGGAGGCAAGCGTCCTCTAACTTCCTTATACATACATACAGATGGTTCAAATTCCTTCAACTCTAAACTGTGGCAAGCACGCAAGAAATTGTACATTAAACGTCAAAATCTACACGAGCATTTTAATATTATCCATTAATGGGCTTATAAACTTTTTCTAAAAATAAAGATCTCGGGGTTTTACGAGTTCAATAATTACTGAACGGCCGTAAATGTATTTTTGATGTAAACAAAACATAAAACTGGTGCTAGGAGCTAATCAGTTCAGCGTAGAAACGCTAGGCTCATGGGGTCCCGGCATACACAAACTTTTTACAGAAATCGCGAAGCGTCTGGCTGACGTAACTGGTGACCAAAGACACGTTACGTTAGTACTCTTTATTATACTGTATCAAAGAGCTGGCGGCTTCCTCGCCCAACGTATCAGCGCAATTGCGATGTTAAAGTAGTATAATGTTTATTTTGAGATTTTTGAATATCGAAGATCTGTATCACCTTCCCTCATCTAAGATAAAAAGAGAACTATACAGTGGAATGTATTTAGCGTCGGCGCGTCCGTAGCCGATTTCCGTCGGCTTAACTATTATATACATTTCCTAGGGCTTATGACTTTTCTTCATGTCTCTTCATGCCTAAGAAGAAAATGTACTCGCTGCCATTAGTATGTAGTCTAATATCAGTGGCCTAAGTGACAAAGGGTACAAGTGACGAACGACTAGTATGAAACTTATACCGTTTTTATCTAAGGCCACTGATATAATTATTATATTTTATGAAGGAAAAGAAAATGGTGGTAGTGCGTATTCAGATAATTATAACTTGTATCAAAAATTTAAGTAAGACGAGGAAAAAGCTAGCTATCATGAAATTATCACGAATCGCATAATATCTACGGATAATGGGATAAGATTCGCGAACGATAAAAATTACGAAGTTCTCATTTGATACAAGTTTGCGACCTATTATTTGCAGCATAACTTCTGAGGTTACTAGAATTACCTATTTAATTACGCAACTTAACCAAAAACAGCAAAGCAAACAGACACACACCAACAGCAAATATATACACACCTAAACGTAATTAAAAAAAAATATAAACTATAGTAAATAAAAAAAAACCGTAAATAGACTATAAACTTAACATTTAGAGGATGAGGTATATAAAAAACACAATTGTGTTATAGTTTGATTAGTTAGACATACAACGGAAAAGCTAAAAAAACTTTGAAAGTTCAATAAAAGCTTTCATTGCATCATTGATTAATGAAGTTTTATTAAAATAATAACGACGACTAATAAAGAACTTCAAATGAGAGAAGTTTTAATAAAAAAGTAAAGTCTCGGACGAAGCTGAAATGATTAAATAACTTTGAGCGCAGTTTTTTTTTAATTATATCATAAAATTGTTTCCTTGTGTATTAATTGCCAAGCGCACCCCTGGCTCCTATGAGCCGTGGCAAAATGCCTAGACAACGCAAGAAGGATGATCACAAAATTGTTTCCTTAAATATAGAGGAAAGTAGCTATCCATGGTCGTTATTTTACTAGTTAAATTAATGTTTTCAATATAGGTTAAAGGGAGTCTGGATGTTTACCTCCTTAAAATGACACGAAAATGGGACGGAAATATCTTAAATTGCAAAAACAAAAGCGACAATAAAGGATGAGTAATGTTTGGAAAATTGTATAAAACCCCCCTCTTTTGTTTTATGGGTGTAATATAAACATGTGGTTGGACTGATAGCGGTATTTTCCATGAGCGGTTGCCTAACATTTTAAAAACTAAATGTTTGTATATGCTATGATATGAATATGTTGCAATGCATAGAACTATTGATGCTTATTTACGTGTATTCCAATGCTATGAAGAAAGAGTACCTAGTATTGATTAGAATCTGTTTGTATCAATATGACTTCCGACTTGTATCTTCTTATGGCGATCCTGCTTGTATCTTCTTATGGCGACCGATATTTATCGCGCGCGAAAGTGTGAAAATAAAGTATTCTATGTAAAAAGTGCGGTCCGTATTCGTCGACATAGCGACGAGGACCGGCATTCGAGACATGCATGCGAGGATGCCTCGGCACAGGATCTTGTCTCGGATGCCGGACGTCCTCGTCGGGGTTTTTTAAGTATGTATATACACATGTATGTCATATATTTAAATGTTTGGTATGTAATCTTAATTCAGTATACGTTTTGGACCCGGGTATGTCTTTAAACTACGTCCAACAATGAGAGGTAGGGCACAGCGTTGACCATCACGCTTGAATCTGGGGCAGCCCAACTGCGCACCTTTCAGGTATGTAGTGTTGTGTTTCTGATGGTGAGTTAGGTTCCCAGAGCTCCTACCCCCCTTAAAGGCCGGCAACGCACTTGTGACTCCCCTGGTGTTGCGGGTGCCCATGGGCGACGGTAATTGCTTAACACCAGGCAATCCGTCTGCTCGTTTGCCGCCTATGTAATAAAAAAAAAACAAATACGTGACACAGAACTCGTGGTTTACTCTTGTTTATTTTATGTGTTGGGCTGTGACGTATTTGTCCTTATTTCGAATGATACAACTGAAAGACAAATTGGTTAAAATTATGATATATAGAGGATAAAAATGGCCGTCATTTTACGAGTATAAAAGGTTGTGTTGCAGTAATTTCAAGATAAGTGTCTGCTGTCATTAGCTACTGGTAGACATACTAGGACTGTTGTTACATAGATATGGATATATTAAATTTGTTAAAATATTTAGCAAAACCTCCTTTGTTTGTACTCAGAAAATGTCTTAATGGGTTAATTCTGCAAGCGTGGGAACTAAAACAAATAAACTTAATCTATCTATATATATAAAAATGAAATGCGTTTGTTAGTTACCCATAAACTCGACAATGCTGAATCAATTTAGATAATTTTGGTATTGAAATATTTGTATTAGACCGCAGAAGGTTTCGGCAGTGTAAAACACGGAAATATTGTGATGATAATTAGAAAACAGTGAATCTTTATTCCCATACAAATTGTTCCTACCTGTCTATCATTGAAAATCCAATTTATAACCATAGACATAATAAGATAAAAAGAGGAGTTACGGGTGTTACGAAGTTCAACGGGGCATCTAGTATTTAATAAAAACAAATAAGGTATGGGTAGGTTATATACTACTTGTAGTTATAGTGGTTTAATACGACTACAATTTTTAATATTATGATTCTCCCAGATAATAAATTCTTTCTAATGTAATGGGTACAAATATCAAAATATTTTATAGTATGAAAAATGGTTACACTTAATACTTGCGTATTTAATAAACATTATTATGCAAAAAAATAAAATCATATCATGATTATAATCATAAAATGGTATTATTAAAATTAACGGTAACGTAAAATACATAAATGTATCATCATCATCATCATCATGTATGCCGAAAGACGTCCACTGCTGGACATAGGCCTCCCCCAGAACGACCCAAGAAGACCGATCCTGCGCCTTCCACATCCAGCGGCATCCTGTGACTCTAACTGGGTCGTCGGTCCACCTTGTGGGAAGCCTACCTACGCTGCGTCGTTCTGTTCGTGGTCGTCACTCCAGAACCATTCCACTCCACCGACCATCGGTTCTGCGCGCCCACTGCCACTTAAGTTTGACGATCCGGAGGGCTATATCGGTAACTTTGGTTCTACTGCGGATGAAATCATTCCTGATGCGATCACGTCGAGACACACAGATAAATGTATACGTGTATGTAATATAATATATGAGCTTGATCCTTCTCCAGAACAACGAGGGCAAAGCTGTTATTGAAACAGTTAAGTTGTTTTTCATATTTATCTAAGAAGTTAGGGTCCGTTTTCATTGAAATGGCAACTTTAGGTACAAACGACAGAACCATAACAGAACGAGTTCAACCAATAAGAAAATTGAATATATTGGTCCGCTGAAACTCAGACCGCGCCCTCGCACCGATTCCCCACGAGGCTTTGATAAATTATTCAACAAGGGATCGGTTCCCGAAACACCTTTCCCCAACAATAATACACAAATCTGGGATACCGGCCGAAATTATTTTTGACATAGGTAATTTATTGTCTCTGTAACCACACTCCGGTGGTTTGTGATGTCTGACTGTTCGGGATCTTAACAACTAGAAGAAGCATAAACATTTTTTTTTCCAAAATACTGACTTAATTTACCTATTTAACGTTGTATATTGCTAGCTGATCGAAATGCTATACTTTCACTTTTTGCATGACGCTATATTACAATGTTAGTTTTTCGTAAAAGTGAACAAGCGATATGATAAGTAAGTATCTGTCTAGCTAAATGTGAGAAGCAATCATCAAAATCGATTTACCTAGTAAATGTTTTGAGGTACAAACACATTAAAAAATATTGTCGAATTGAGAAATTTCTTCCAGTTTCAAATTGGTTAAAAACTTACTAAAAAATAATACAAATAAGTGAACATTTTCGGTACGTGAGTCGACCTCATAATTATGTTAGTTGGGTTAACTGCATTGCATATTATATTAAATAAGTATTTATTGTGCATATTATAATCATTTGTATACTGGATGTTATAAAAAACTTGATGCAAGATTATCAAACCGGCGTCTGTGCATGATTTTGAACATCTTTTACTATAGGGTCAAGTTTGTAAAATTAAATAAAAATTGAGCTGTTCCATAGAAAACGTCAAGTATAAGTTGACGAAAATGTATGAGAGCTTTTTTTTACAATTTACAAAGTTGACCTCATAAAGTTGACGTAAAAATTGTTCCAAATCATGACCAGATGCCGGCTTGATAATCTTGTATCACGTAATACCCGGCGTGCATTTAGTGTTCGTGGTTGCTTTCAACTAAAAACTGAAGTATTCCAGATATTTTGCGTTAAATCTAAAATATACATATTATAAGCTCTGTGGATTGACCTCAAGTTAAATCGAACTTGAGGTCAATTCACAGACCTTATAATGTGTACAACCGAACTGAATATAGAGCCTAAGTCAGGTGACTTAGGCTCTATATTCAGTTCGGGATTTTATTGGGCGCATTGCGTGGGGGAATATAGCCGGCGGACAATTTTGGAACCCTCCGCAGTTGATTTGTACTGGAATACTCCTACTGAGTTTACGCTTTCAGCGAGATCGGTACAAGTTGTCTCGACCGAATCTGAGTGGTTTGTATCTGTTTGTTTGTATAGTATATGTATCGAGTTAATGGGAGTTTAGTCGTTGGCTCGCTAACACTAGCCTGTTGAAAAGACTCCAGCAAGAAACTCGGTTAGCCTTCACTCAGCTGTCGGAATGAAGCCGATAAAAAGGTAAGTTTAAAGGCTGAATTTGATTATGGGTCGCTACGAAATCACTATATCCCACCTAAATGTTTGTGGGCTTTTGCGCTTAGAAAACGATATGATATAAGTGTTGTATGTGTTTATGTTCGGATAACCCAGACTGAGTTTCGGAATTAAATCATCAATTTTACATTCATTCAATTTCGGGTACGGAAATATCCGATATGAAATGGAAAAAAGATTTTGTGGGTAAAAGTTAGACTATTAATCTCAATTCTGAATCTACCAAACATTAAAGTGCAGTTTTGTGTTTAATGTTGTTTTAGTTAAGGAAGTCGAATGA
This sequence comes from Grapholita molesta, assembly GCA_022674325.2. Taxonomy (NCBI): domain Eukaryota; kingdom Metazoa; phylum Arthropoda; class Insecta; order Lepidoptera; family Tortricidae; genus Grapholita; species Grapholita molesta. The sequence goes on from CP053127.2 coordinate 5,327,022, forward strand.
ATGCCAGTAAAGTTTGCTTGTGCGATTTGGTATATAATAAAAAATCTTTATTTGTGTTTTCAGTTTATGCCTTTTTATTTAAAGTTAGATGTTGCCTTTTTTATTGGATTTATTTGTGCGTTTCGATTCCGACTAACAAAAATATGTTGAAGTATTTTCATATATTTTTTGCGTGTTCTATTCCATTACCGTCGTATAAAGTCTATTAAAAATGATATCGAAATGGAAAAAACGTATTAAGACACTGTTTTCCTCGTGATTCTGAAGAATTTTAAATAAGAATATGCATAATTATAACGACCTCAACGAGCTATGGAGAGAGCTATGCTCGGAGTTTCGCTACGAGATCGACTCAGAAATAAGGAGATCCGTAGGCGAACTAAAGTCACCGACATAGCCCAACGGGTTAGCAAGCTGAAGTGGCAATAGGCAGGCCACATTGCACGCAGAGATGATGGCAGATGGGGTCGAAAAGTGCTCGAGTGGAGACCACGGACTAGCAAGCGCAGCGTAGGACGTCCACCCACAAGATGGACAGACGACCTCATTAAAGTCGCCGTAAGACGTTGGATGCAGGTTGCTTCCAACCGGTACATGTGGAGATCCAAGGGGGAGGCCTATGTTCAGCAGTGGACATCTTATGGCTGAGATGATGATGATGATGATATTTATAACTTCAAATAAGAGAAACATACTCACACTGTAAATAAAATTAAGATTGTTACTGAAAGACTGCATATTGTCAACAAACTAATATTGAGTTCGGCGAAGAAAACAACATACTATAGTATATTTTCCAAATATAAGTCTGCTTTTAATCCGTAATTTGAATTTGGCCGCAAAACAAAACGAATGCTTCCCTAATGCGCATATTATATTAAAAATTGTTCAGTTTGTCCCGAAAAAATATTAATCCTAATATCCATTCGGAAAATGATTAATATCATACTGAGCCTCAATCTAACTTTTAAGGCGTACTCCAGTTTTATAAGTTTGAGATTGAACCGATGTTATTGCCGTGTATGTCGCTAGCAATTATGTGAGCAATCAAGAAGCAAGAAGAAGATTATGGGAATGTATTAAGTTTTGGCGTCGGATGTTGAATTCAAAAAATAATCGGTCATAATTATAACAAAAATACCATACAAAGTCGCATTCCTTCAAAAATTTGTACAATGAGGCGCAGAGCCATCTATAAATTGAAATTGAGTTATTCTGAGAGTGAAACATCTTAGTAGAACTATTATACAACTGAGATTTTTACGGGTAAAGTTGAAAGATGGCGTCAATGTCTTCGTTAAGCGACACCCGATTTTGTATAGGTAGTGTCAATCCATGATTTCTATAAGCCAAGTATGTGAAATTTTCTCCATGTATTGTGTCTACACTTCGACCAGAAACGATCAACTGCAATCACAAAAGACGGTCACCAGTCCATGGGACGGAGAAACATACTGCAATCGCCTGTCGTGGAGATTACGGCTTTGTCTCTCCGATGCTCAGATATTGCTCCCACATAGGATAGTATAGGGTATGTGAAATTATATGTAATAGAATTTCTGTTTGGTTTTCATTTCTATTGCATCAGTCTTTAATTGTATTTGTAAATTTCCAACGATCTGTCACGCTCATGACGCCTTAATTTGAGTAAAAGGGAAGACGCTCGAAATTTACTAACTTCGATGTTCGCTGTACCAGACCTGGGTGGACGCCCGAAGCGGAGCTTTCCGCGGATCTTGTAGCGTGGCGTCAAGCGTCGACATAATGACTGATTAAAATATAACATATCTAAAACATATATGTATAAATAGAATCTTTTGAATTAATAAATATATAGTCTCGATATGCCGCCAGCATCCTTGGTACAATGCCTCAAGAGCCTTTTTTAGATTTAATAACTAGTTAAGTGGTTGTATTTTAATGAAAGTAAATATTGTTAGTTAAATTGTTATCTATCTTGTTAGTTACGACACTTATAACTCGAGAACGGCTGAACCGATTTAGACGATTTTGGGTTAGTTGTGATCGACGTGGCCAAAAGTGTAATAGTATGCTTAAAAAGAAAAAAAAAACAATCAATCAAAAAGACCCCATTTATAGACTGAAGCGGTACAAAGTCCACCGGGCCAGTTAGTTTAATATAAAAAATAGTCCCGATAACAAAGAAAATTATAAATATTTTGCTACAAAACACAAATTAAATTAATCCTACAGTAAGCTCTGGTATTAATATTATGATTCCGGGTGGACCCGGGTATTATCCTTAAACAGCGACCAGAAACCACCACAGGTCGGGCAACGTCCCTTAAGATATGTGAAACATACTGCGATCCCCAATCCGCCTGCCAAACGCGGCGATATATAGGTACATATTAAACAGCCTATGCGAGTGTGGGGGAGACAAAATTAACCGGCAACAAACCGCCTATTCTAGTAGGACGGACAACAACTCCCTTTAAGAGAGGTGAATAATACTGCAATCGCCAATCCGCCTGCCAATCGTGGACGATATTATAAACAGCTAGGAGACAGAATTAACATTCCACAGTATTCCATGCCAAAGCCCGTATCTACACTATGGCCTACTAATTACATCAGACGGCAGTTCAATTAGGGGCTAATTTATAATTGTTGCCCGTTAATGTGCCTCTAACACGCAATCTGTTGAAACACGTGTTTTGGCACTATTTAACCTAAATTACCTACCGTGCAAGCTTTTTCACACAAAATCAAATAAAAAGGATTCTTGTTTTAGAAAATTACAAGATAGGAAAAATGTATTAAGGCATTTAAGGTAGGAGATGTACCGTCGCCCGCACTGTTTACTGTCCATCGATGGACCTTATGCCTCTTGTAATAAGATCCACCGATTTACATTTAAGTGTGTTGCTGTTTGTATGGTAACATCAAAAAGTATGAATACATACTTATTATTATTATGTGAAAAAAAACATGAATACAATATTGTCTTCGGTTGCCGCGATAATTACTCATGAAATAAAACAATTGAAACGGATTATTTAGCGTATACTAATTGAACTTCATCCCGAAATCAATTCTTCTGTGGGATGAAAATTAAACTATAATTGAAACGGATTATATCGCGTATAATAATTTAACTTCATCCCAAAATCAATTCTGTGGGATGAAGTTTAAATTAGTATACGCGATATAGTCCTTTTTAATTGTTTTATTTAATGTACCCAAAACTTAAAGCCATAATTTGAGTGTGAGAATGGTGGTTACATATTGGTAACATTAATTGTATCCATATTTTCAATTCTTCTAGTTTGTATTTCTAAGACACTTCTATTGCCTAGGTATTATATATAAATAAATAAATAAATAATAATAAATTAATTAATAAATAAATATTTCGGGACAATCTTACACAAGTCCTACGGTAAGCTCAGTAAGGCTTCTGTTGTAGGTACTAGACGACGATATATATATAATAGATATATACATATAAATACTTAAATACATAGAAAACACCCATGACTCGGGAACAAATATCTGTGCTCATCACACAAATAAATGCCCTGACTGGGAATCGAACCCAGGACCTTCGGCTTCATAGGCAGGGTCACTACCCACTAGGCCAGACCGGTCGTCTTATATATCTTATTATATTCCGCTCTGAGACCAAATCAAAATTAACCTTCACAGCCATATGTTTTTCAAAAAAGTTGTAATATAAAACTCCAAAGACAAGTTTTTACAAAATACCTAATAGACAGACAAAAATGTAATTGGTGCTCCTAACTTTTTCCCCAACGTCGTTTTATATCTAACTTGAATCCCATATATTTTATTACTTAAGTTAGGGGTTTTTCGAAACGTTTTGTAGAGGTCTGGTATAATTGGATATTGATTTTATATAAAAATAATATTTAGTTTCTTTTCTTGGAAAAATAGCTTATTTTCTCGACTCGAATAAGTTATAATAACTATTTTAGTTCATTCGAAAACAAAATAATATCAGTTAACTTTTGCGTATTTTCTTAATTTAATCTTAAGGTCTAAGCAAACCTCAACAGAACATCATAATTCATATTATAATTAGAAAAAAAAAAAACTACAATGGTTTTACGCAAAGCAAGCGTCTTCTTACATATATCGAAAGTTATGGGACATGATTAAAAAGTAAAATCTAATTAATGACATGTTTATAAAATCTGAATGCAGCTGCTGCTTTGTGCCAATTATAAACTAATAACATTAACCCAAATAGCGCACGTCACTCAAACACTCCAAACTTTGAACCAATTTCCTAAAAGCAAAAGAAGCAAAATTAGTGTCATATTGACCTCATTAATAACCCCACCCCCTTTCATAGGCACAGATACAACAAGCCTATATGAGACATACCAATTTTAATTCCTAAAACTGTTCAACGCCCGGAAAATGGAGTTTACAGACACCTTGCTACACGAAACTAACTTTTAAGTTTTTTAAGACCAATGATCTCGTGGTTAAAATGCTACTGACATTCGTAATATCAATCTATCATAGGTTTCATGAAACTATGGATTATACAGAAACATTTAAGGTTGACATAATTAAAATATATTATTGATTCCATGGGGCAAACTTTTTGCAGAAATCGCGAAGCGTCTGGTTGACGTAACTGGTGACCAACAGCTGGCGGCTTCCTAGAACAACGTATCGCATTGCGATACAACGAGGAAGTGTCGCCAGCATCCTGGGTACAATGCCTCAAGGGCCTTTTAGATATTTAATGTAGTAAATATAGTTAAGTACTCGTAATATCGTAAATATTTTACATATAAATTAGGTCAACAATAAGTGTCTTTTATTTATAACTGCTATCAAAATTTATAATTTCAAAGTCTAGTATACTTTGTCACTTAGTCAAACTTATAAAGAAATACAAACTATAGCTATATTATAACAACTAATCTGCTACGAAAATATCTTGATCTACGAATCCGTTGAACGTAGTAGTAATAAATCTCAGTCAGTTTTTCTAAGTGGTGTATCTGATATATTATGTAGTCAGCGATGGGGGCAGACGACAGGGGGTTGTTTTTGGGTCAGTTATTCCGAAGAAGTGCTCGCAATATGGTGATGACATGTTATTGCTGTATTATACTGGGCGGGCTTGGATACGCATAATTTTTGTTTTTCTTCGACAGAGGCGACATCTACCTACATAGCCTATGTTTTGTAGTTATACAACAGAGAGAATAGATAAAGAAAATAATGAGCAAAAATTAGGTGCACTATTAGAAAAAATATTCACACTTTTTTAGAAATTGCGAAGCGTCTGGTTAACGTCACTGGCGACCGAAGAAATGGCGGCTTCTAGCAGTTCATACGTATAGGTGAAAAACTTAAGATAGGCACCATGTCGATGTAGTTGTGCGGAGAATTAATATGGAACTTACGTCAAAATTTGAATAAAGAACGCCGAAATGCGTATACAGACACGTTACTACTACATAGACCAGGTGCTTTAGCTAAGTTTTTCACCTGTATCAGCATTGCGAAACGAGAAAATACCGCCATCGTCCTAGGCACATGCCTATTTTCTAGATTTATATCAGTTTAGCATTTGTACAGTTAATTTTATAATAAGAAGTTATTTTTCTAATGAAAGACCATTCAATTCTAGTGGTGACGCAAAAAAAAAATACTTTCTCATTTTAAGCAAATCACAATGTATGAACTAGAATTAGAGAATCGAAAATAGTTATTTGTTATACAAGGGAGCAAAGTTAGTGGTTACCTTCTCGTGCTACTATTGAGACCCGAACTTCTGATTTTATTATTATTTGCTGTTTTTGGGCCATTGACTGCGCTGCATCGACCAGTTATGATCTATTGTGGCAGCCTTTTTATAACTCATTACTGATTCCCGTTGAGTCCAGAAAGCTCCAGATTCTTTGGTCTGTAATGTTGTGTACCTGTTAAGATTCCAGTACCTGCCTGCCTAGGTGGATACTTCTTTTATGCATTAGCATTAGGATGCCGCAGGAGCAGAGGTTGTGAATTGCAGTTTTCTCTGATTCCTGGCAGAACCTGCATGTTGCATCTTGTTTCTTACCCATTAGAAACATATGTTTGTTCAGCTTGCAGTGCCCGGTTAAAATTCTCGTTACTGCATCGGCTTTGTGTCTTTTGAGCCCAAGCAGCTCTTTAGTACTAACTTCTGATACTGACTGTACCTAAACATATGAAAGCCCGACAGCATCACATATACATCATCATGAAACTTATGCCATTCTCAATAAAGGTGACAATAGCATACACTTATTGGGTATACGCGTGTGAAGCACTAGTATCAAGAGCATAATTAAGTATACGATTTTCCACCCTATGCCATTGCAGTAAGGTGAAATAGTGTTTACATATGTATGCCCTTAGGTGTACGTTTACCTTATAGTGGTCACAAAATACGCCGAGTGCACTGCAGTTCATGCGGTCGTTATTAATGTTATTACACATTGCGGTGTTTCGATGCAAACTGTGTTTCACACGTGTTTGGTAAACTGTGTATTCCGGCCAATTAAAACGGTATGCGGTCGGCTACACTGGAGGGAAATTAAAACTGATCTAGTTATCATTTTTTTTGGGAAGTTCAATTTTCTGTCAGCAGTTGCCACGGTTATGGTCTCCTTGATTTTCTTCAAATCATCATCATCATACCTGCCAAAGGACGTCCACTGCTGGACATTGGCCTACCCCAAATTGACCCATAATTCCATTAAGAAAATAGTTTATCTAATATACAATGTTATGTATGTAATAAATTTGATCACAACTTGTAATTATTTGTTCTCGAATCTTCGTTACGGTATGGAAAGGGATGTTAAAGTAATTTGGACGAGGAAATTTAAGTTTATGATCTTTATTAGATCTATAAAGGAGTTAACTTTGTCCCGGTAATTAAATTTGAGGCTAAATGAATCTTGCTTGAAGCACTTCTGGTGCGCTGCGAAAGTTACGTCAAATTGATAATTTATCAAATTAATTGTATCCTAGAAATTTCAAAGGTCACAAGCTTTTGATAGAATTATAGGTATACCAGATTCTCATCTGGTATATATTATCTCTGGTCAGTGAAAGTATATTGCCTGAGCGAACCAGGGTTCTCGGTTCGCTCGGGCAATAAACCTTCACTGACCAACTGCCGATGCCGTTTCAAAAAGTTTCTGAAAGCAACCCGCGTACCCGCCACTGTCAAGTTGTTAATCAATAAATTAAATATGGCGGCCAGAATATGTCATTTAACACTTTTAAACGCAAAATACGCGACAATATGAATTTTACCTATATTTATGTCTTCACTTATTACTAAATTTTCATATCTCGATATCATAAATACACTTCCTTTAAAATGTCCTTGAAATACATAGGCTACGTTATTATTATGGTATTCTAGAACTATAATAATGTTATTATTAATAAGCCATGTTGTAGAGAAAAACATTATAATTAATTACAATTTCCTGTTCACGCGTTGACTGAGGTTTAGCAGATAAAGCTGAACTAATAAACAATCTTATTACTTACAGTATGGGGAAGTTAATACAGATGTAACATAACATTAACATTGTTACACACGGGTGCAATTGTAATTTACTTCTCGTGTATTGAAACACTCGCTACGCTCAGGATTCTATTTAAGAACCTATAGTTTTAAACTATAGAATCGATTCGCTTGCTTGTGTTTCAATCCCATACTCGCAGTTAAAATACAGTCAGCAGCAAAAGTTGCTAAGCGTTTGAAGTGTTCAAAGTGACCTACACGCGCTCTTATATAAAGATAGACAATAGAGACGTGTTGACCTCATTTTGAACACCTCAAATGCTTAGCTACTTCTGCTGCTGACTGTACAGCTTTGCACCCTTGTATATAACAAATAATGTTATTACATAACATTCCACTGTCTAAGAAATGTCATCAAAATGTAAGGGCCCTGGCACACAAGGGGCGGCCCTCAACGTTTTCCTGGCGATTTTACAGTAATCGGCACGCCTCGTGAATTTTATATGGGAACGCCGACAAAACGGGACAGAAACGCTAGTGTATACACGCTCTGGCAACCCAACTTATGTGACAGCTTACCACGTTCTTTATTAGAAATAAAATAGAGTACTGTAAAAAAATATACAAATAAATATAGAACTTATTTTTAACTGCATAAAGCCCAATTTAGCACCACATTAAACTGAATGAGGAATCTACGAAGTTTTTTACCCGAAGGCTACTTAGCCACAACTCTATTCTCGAGGCATAAAACACTATCACACGGATGAGACTTATGCGGAAAAGAGAAGGCAACTCGGGTATGTCCTTAAACTACGTCCGACAATGAGAGGTAGGGCACAGCAAAGTACCATCACGCTCGAGTCTGGAGAAGCCCAACTGGGGAAGTACATACCTCCTCCTTACAGAAGACCACAGCCATAATAGCACTGCTACCTTTCAGGTATGTAGTGTTGTGTTCCTGATGGTGAGTAAGGTTCCCAGAGCTCCAACCCCCCTTAAAGGTCGGCAACGCGCTTATGACTCCCCTGGTGTTGCAGGTGCCCATGGGCGACGGTAATTGCTTACCATCAGGCAATCCGTCTGCTCGTTTGCCACCTTATATTATAAAAAAAAAGCAAGGCTAGCAAATTTATATGAAAAGCTATAGGTGTCATTGTGTTATGTGTCAAAACAAAACAGATGAGAAATTGGCCACGATTTCATCCCGCTTTCTGCGGCGCTACCGCAAAAAACGATATTCGTTTTCGAACGATTGTCTGTCACTCTTATGACACCTTAATTGGAGTAAAAGAGGAAGATGCTCGAAATATACGAACTTCGATGTTCGCCGTACCGGGCCTGGGCCACATATTTCCTCTCCCGTTTTTTTTCTGCGGGCTGGGATGTAACGTCTCGTAGGCCAGATTTAACAAAACACTGATGTGAACATAAACTACTTATTAGTACACATTATTACAATAGAATGAATAGGTGATTTTAATTACCTTAAAAAAAACATTGATAAATATATATATTATTACAATTACACTGAATATACCCGTACCCCATTTCGATGAGTAATATCAGATAACATAATCCCTGTAATATATTATCTTTATGCAACATATAAAAGGGGTATTTACGACGATAAAACACCCGATCGGTCAAAGTGCTGATCCAATATGTGTTAATCCTTGTGTCCAGAATCGATCATGGTTCTATACGAGGTCGCCAATGAAAGAGCAAATATTTTTGGTCTGTTATTTTTACGTGTTAGAAAGAGCCAACATGCGTGTATAAAACGATATTCTGCTCACATGATATAGTTATAAGACGATAGTATCTTATCATAGTCGTTTTCCTAGCGTTAGTCCCTGATTTTATTGTAAAGGTGATTATTGAAGTCGACTCGGAACATATTAATCTAAATTTAAGTTTGTTTCCAGTTGCAAAGATGGCAGCACAATCTCGTTAATACGATTGAATTTACTTATATTTTTATACTAACCACAATAAAAACCGCAAAAACTACAATAAGTTCGGTTAGTAACTAAGAGGAACATAATTAATTTTAAATGAAATTTACATTACAATTTTATCCTTCAACCGAGATACCGAAACTTAATACCGGTATAGTAGAAATAATAGGTAGCAGGTATTCGGTTACAGCATTGTGTAGGGTACAGTACCGTCGAAATAGATTTTTATTAGGCAAGCCGTAGACAATATGGTTCTTCTTTTTTGCAGGAAAAAGTAAAATAACTCAAGCCGGTGGGAATTGGATGCTATAGACGCACCGCCACTGATAAATTACCTAATATATCTGTAAAATTGAGTTTACATGTTCGAAACCCGTAAACTCTTTGTGGATCTTTTAGTATCTCACGAAAGACACTCTCTTACTCTCTTTCCAATAAAAGTCGTAAGATCCATGAAAAACGCATGAATTTAAGCCGTTTAGTATAACGATTGTATTTAGCTCGGAAAAAACGTCATAAGTAACGTGGAATGGAATGGATATAGGCTCTTTTATATATCGTTGCCTAGTGATTGATGAAGATTGAATTCAGTTTAGTTAAAGTTGGATAAGAAAGTCACAGGTTGACAGTGTAGAATACTGTGTTACTTTTAAAATAATACAGTATACAAAATACTGTATATTAAAAAAAAAGAATAGGTATTTACACAGGTACCTAGCTGCAGCTGATGTCACCGAGGTCTGAGCCCAGGGGAAAGGTTTTTTTTATGACATAGGCGGCAAACGAGCAGACGGATTGCCTGGTGGTAAGCAATTACCGTCGCCCATGAACACCCGCAACACCAGGGGACTCACAAGCGCGTTGCCGGCCTTTAAGGGGAGTTGGAGCTCACAAGCCTTACTGCGCTTCCCGTAGGACTAGGTCGACTTCCGTAAAATTTTCCCGAAATATATTTTACTTATTACATCGACTTTACGCCATGGTAACATCAGAGTGAGGTTATGGCCACGTATTTTTTGTCATATAAACTGTATCCATGTTTTTAAACGTAACTGTATCTATACTGCTAGAGTAGAGAAAAAGGCAAGAAAGTATATCAAAGGCTTTGTGGTTTACAAGTGATTTGCATATACATTAGTATTTCTTTCTTTTCTTCATGTTTGGTTCTTTATTACTATCTTTGATGTTTTCTGATAGAACTTTAATCTCTATGTATTTTAACATTTAATGTATTGTTGTTTTGATGATATGAATTGCTAATTCTTTTGTATTATTTTGAAAAAATAAATCGTATTTCTTGTGTTAGAAGTGTATACTCGTATATAAAATAGTTGACTTACGTCGAAACAAAACAAGATCGTCTTGAATCAAGGTTAAACCAACACAAGGATAATATTTAGTAAAGTTAATATAGGTATACAGGGTAAGTAGGGTGTTCAGTGATCGTTTCAAGGCGCAGTGGGTTGGAAGCAGTCGATTGTGAACGCGGAGGGTGGCTAATGAGTTAATACGAGTACGAGGAAATCGACTTTTTCAAGAATATTCAGGGAAGATTGGGAATTCAATCATGCTGGCTTTCAAAATGTTTATATATCTTAACTAGCTTTTGCCCGCGGCTTCGCTCGCGTAGTAAACGTAATTTTTAACAGTCTCCAAAAAAGAGGTTCTCTGTTAGACTCGTATGTTTTATATATGCACACCGTACGTGCTTGATGTAGTAAATATATCAGAGGCAAAACAGCTGGGAAGTGATGGTAAGTACGTAGTTTAGAGGCGGTATGGCGAACTCATTCTACGCTTTCCCACTGTTTCATCTTGCTATTCATTCGAAAAATGACCTTGTAGACTTTAAATCATTAAAATTAAATCACTTGTGGAATACATATATTTTCCGGTGACACCCCCTCCCGTGCGCCGCCTGCACTCGCCTAGGTACACTGAAGACGATCGAGATGGCACACAAACCGTGTTCTATAGATCAATATCAAACCCTACCCCAATAGTATAAATGAATGCATTAATTTGTTTAACACATCGATTATTACATGTGACAGTTCATATAAATAGTAAGCTTCCATTCGTCGTACCACCTCGTGTTGAGAACACTCCCGTAACAGCTACAGCCAGTATCGGTATTCTTGGCGTCGACATCTCGAACGAAGTCCAGATCCGCGGTCATTGTCATTTCCCCCAATATTGTCACTTTTTTAGACAATACCACCTTTCGTTTAGTATCCAGTTTACGTTTAGGCGCATCAACGAACCATCCACATCCATGTCAATGCCGCGTCGTGGTGGACAGTCTGGGCCACCACGGCCTCTCATGTGTCCGCACTGGAAGGGCCCTTGTTAGCGCCAAACTGCGAGCAGTTTTGGAGCCGAGCGGTCTAGCCAGAGACGACGACAAGAGGCCCGATGGGATGACGCTGGTGCATTGGAGTATGGGTCGGCCGCTAGCTTGGTACGCTTCCTGCGTTGATACTCTTGCACCGTCCCATATTCCAAACAGTAAAATTAATGTTGGTGCTGCGGTAACCTCGGTAGAAGACTTCAAACGCCGCAAGTTTGTCACTCTGGGAAGTAACTACATATTTGAGGCGTTTAGCTTCTAAATTTTGGGGCCGGTCCTATCTTTAAGGCCGGCAAAGCACTTGTGACTCCCTTGGTGTTGCGGGTACCCATAGCCGGCGGTAATTACTTCATCATGTCAGACAAATGGCGTTCACTGCTGGATATAGGCCTCCCCCAAAACGACCCAAAAAGACCGGTCCTGCGCCTTCCACATCCCACGACCTTCACCAGGTCGTCGGTCCACCTTGTGGGAGGCCTACCCACGCTGCGTCTTCCAGTTTGTAGTCGCCACTCAAGAACCTTTCCGCCCCATTGGCCATCAGTTCTTTGCCCAATGTGCCCTGCCCACTGCCACTTAAGTTTGGCGATCCGGAGGGCTATATCGGTAACTTTGGTTCTACTGCGGATGACATCATTCACTGATGCGATCACGATCACGCATAGACACTCCCAACATAGCCCTCTCCATTCTACCCTTTGGGTGAATTTGAACCTTCTTATGAGGCCTATAGTAAGCGACCACGTTTCAGCGCCATAAGTCATCACTGGCAACACACACTGGACTGGACCCGGGTATGTCCTAAAACTACGACCCTGACCACCGGGGCCATCCCCCGCAACATCCCTAGACTACGGTGGAATCACTGCGATCGCCAACTCGTATGCCAAGTGTGGCGATTATATAGCGTTAACCCCTTATGAATCCGGCCGAACCAGGCAATCCGTCTGTCAATAAAAAACACGTGTGTGGATCAATGAGAAACAATGTGTCTGTTACAACCAAATCAATGCCATTTTCGTAATTAGCGTCCCAAAAAACCATGGAAACGACACCTGTATCGATATTTTGAGATTTCAACCCCATTCCACCCCTAACAGGGGGTTGGTATTTCACGTCCACACATTGTAATTTATAATTGTCATTGTTTTCGTAATTAGCGGACCGATATATAGAAGAAACAATACCAATGTGGATTTTTCGACTTCATCACATTTCCCTCTTCTAGGGGTTGAATTCTCAAAAATGCTGAAACACGTGTTTACTCATTTGTCGTTAGGAATACTATTGTGAAGTTTCAAATTAATTGGTGTAACTAATCATAAATCCCCATACAAACTTTGGACCCCCATTTCACCCCCTTAGAGGGTGAATTTTTAAAAATCCTTTCTTAGTGCACCCCTAGACCTTATAAGAAACCTGTGTGCCGAGTTTGGAAACTTTAGACCCAGCGGTTTGGGCTGTGCGTTGATTTAAGTGAGTCAGTCAGTCAGTCAGTCAGTCAGTCAGTCAGTCAGGACTTTGAGATTTATATATATAGATTTAATAGGAATATGCAGAGTGCAATTTTTGTTGTTTATAGAAGCAGAAAAATATATTTTGTATCACGTAAAAAATTGTACCCTGTATAAGGCAAGAAACGTGTTCAATAAATGCTTGAAAGCAAATGAACTAGACAGTGGGTAAACTTGTGTTTACTTGCTCATGTGTAATGACGTAAAGAAATCGATTTTAAGGAATTGGAATGCAGTTGTTAGTAATGTCAGAATTCATACGTTTTAGGTTATTCTTTTCCTGTATCATTGATGTTATATTATAATAAAAACGACTTGTAGATAATAATAATAGTCACGGAAAATATTAGCGTGAGTACAACTCGAATTTGTCAACACTTTAGATATGCAAAATTTTAAGAAATTATAGGTTCTACAACATAAACACTCACACACACAGAACAAACCATACTTGTAGATTTTTCCGAAATTGTATTTCCGTTTTTTTAGTATTAAATTTATAATGGTGTATCAAAAAATATTCTTTGTTATTCTGGGGACAGAATAAGTGACTGATGGGAATCAGCCAGGGGAAAACAGTGGCATATAAGTAGTCTGTTAGATGAAATGTGGCATCGCGTTCTATTAACACGTTTAAAAAACCTATTCTGGAATGGGCCACTGAAGCAGTGGTATTAAGAGTGACACAGGGGACTGTAATTGTAACCATGGCAACGAGTGACATACATGGTTAATTAAGCCATTAACATGCACATGTAATATAAACCTAAATAATCTTCACAAGTTCTAAAAAGTTATATATCTCGTCCCTTATTATACGCGTTATTGCGTACAACTCCAAGGGAATGAAAACAATGTTGTAACATAAAATGTCTAGAAATGTTTACGTATATTAGCATAACGCTTGTCTCGACGCAGGGAAATGAAGCATGGCGTATAAAATAAAATGAGTGGGGCACACACCCCTTCTTTTGTTTATAAAAAAACGAGATGGTTCCATAAAATAAAGTGAATCGATTATGTTACATTTTCAGTACCCTTACCATGAGTTGTGACTTTGACGTTTTCGATAATGAGTATCGAGTTTACTATCTGTGCATCTCGTTCGCCCTAAAATAGTACAAGTGAGATGCACAAATAGTAAACTCGATACTTGTTATCGAAAACGTCAAAGTCACAACTCATGGTAAGGGTACAGGAGCTAAAATTGTTGTTGTTATTTACCTTTCCAATTATAAATATAAATATGACAGAACGGATATCATGGTTGACATTGTATCGTTTATCGCGTTATCTCTCACTTTCGCACTCACATACTTCTTGGAGCTTGCAAGATATTGTGACAAGTGATAAAATTCCGAACATGTCAGGCTAGCAGGACATCCTTACACAAATTGACCGAGCCACAGTAAGCTCAAGAAGGCATGTGTTGTGGGTACTCAGCCAACGATATATATAATATACAAATACTTAAATAACATAGAAAACACACATGACTCAGGAACAAATATATATGTTCGTCACACAAATAAATGCATTTACTGGTATTTCAACCCAGGACAATAACACTATACATTTTGTGACCCTAGTAAAGAACTGTATAAGTTTCTTACTAGGTTGTTCGTCACTTGTATTCTTTGTCTCTTGGGTCATAGAATTTTTTAAACAGACGCTAGCCAGTACGATTTACTAAGCCGTGGTAGAGGTGAAAGCGACTTAAAATTTTGATTAATGACCTTTTAGTGACCATAGTAGTTAGTAGTAGTAGCAGTAGTAGTTAATGACCAGATACTTTTAGTGGGTCGTTTTATATGCTAACATACTGACTATACACACTGCGCCATACTACAATTAAAACTGTTGTGAGCCATGTTACTACTACTTAGTTACAAACGGATAAACTCACGTGTAATTATATCGCACTAGGCGACATGTTTCGGGTAAGCTCTGGTACCCATCTTCAAACCGAGTCAGGACACACCGATCGCGATGAGGGTGTATTATATCGCCTAGTGCGATATAATTACACGTGAGTTTATCCGTTTGTAACTAAGTAGTACTGCGCCATACTATTCAATACCCAAAAGATGAGCTAATTAAAACAAAAAAAATATGCGCATCGAATTGAGAACCTCCACCGTTATATTCGTTGGTTATAAAAATTAGATTTATTTTTAAACAAAGTGAAAAGTGTATTTGTTTTTTTAAACAAATACACTTTCGTGCGATCTAAATGGGCCAATCTATATAGGTATACATATAATATATCTGTCGTTGTCTACGTTACTGCCGCATTAGACTATGTAGTTTTGTCTAAGATTTAAAAAAAACTGTCACTTTTAGTAAAAAAAATTATACAGTATGTTTATTTTTTTTTAAATATTTAAGTGTTAATTGGTTATTACTTTGTAGCATCAGTTCATCCTAATTATTTTTATATCATGAATATCGACATTTGTGTTAGCGTCTAACTCCGGTAACCCAAAAGTGTGACGAAATGAAGTACGTACTACTAACCACTTCAAAAAAACAAAACAGTATGAAACGTCATTTGTTATGGACAAGGGGTAGCAACGAATCCGCAAGACGTGGGAGCTTTTTAGTGCAGTGTTACACATCTTTTGTATCAATGTTATTTTATATATGATTTCAGTGTAAACAGAAAAATGTAATTAGAGCTTCTTTTTTACTAGGATAATTATGAGAGTATAAAAGATAACATACCAATGCCTATTAACATAAAAAGCACGAAATAGGATTGACAGTATTTGTATACAAATAAAAAATATATAAATAAATATTACAGGGATTTCTGACCCAAATTATCTGGACCCGACGGTATGCTCAAGAAGGCTTGTACTCAGCCAATGATATATATAATATACAAATACTTAGATAGATACATAAAACACTCGGGAACAAATATCTGTGCTCATCACACAAATAAATGCCTTTACTGAGATTTGAACCAGGACCATAGGCTTCATAGGCAGAGTCACTATCCACTAGGCCAACCCTGTCGTCAAATGTATAAAATATATTATAAATTTCAGCGTCTGGTTAACGTAACTGTTGATAGAATAGCTGGCGGTTTCCTCGCACGACGTATCAGCATTGTGATACAAGATGGAAATGCCGCCAGCATCCTTGGTAAAATGCCTCAAGGGCCTTTTTTAGATTTAATGTAGTAAGTAGTTACGTACCTACTGATAGTTATCATATTATTGTATACATAAATGTATTTCCTAATAATTTTGTTTTTGCAATAATTATTTCAACTGATGTAGCTTTAATGATATAATATCGAATTCAAATTAAAAAGAATTTTTAAGAGCATTTATGAATATAATTTTGTTAACAATGGGAGTATAAAGTAAGAAAGGTTTAAGAACTGTTTAGTTAGATCATATTGGACTTTAATTATTTTATTACTGATTAAGGGCCAAATAGTGCTCATAACATGATCAATGTTTTTTTTCTAATTTAAAGACAACAACGAGAATACGTAATATTAAAGTATGTTAGTTGAAAAAGATATAGTTATGATACCTAAACAAGATGATTTATTTTTGTAGTATAGTATTTTAGATTTATATACAGAACTGATGTATCCAATCTTTGAGCGTTTATTTTAAAGGTACAAGGTTATAAGTAGGCATGTAAAATTAATCACATAAATATATGATCGTGTAAAATACCAATAAGAATTATCACTTGTTAATAAAACATATATTATTAAAACAGAAACCTGCGCACCATAGCAACATAACCTTAAAAACAACAATCGGATATAATTTTCACAGAAAAACCCTCTCTTGTTTTCATGTGACCGTAAAAACCACAAAATGCTGCCTAGTACGACAGACGCCTACACATCTCACTCGGCCCCATGCGATAATAATCCCATGTAACGTTGAAAAAAGCACCATTTTTGTATGCACAATTCACAGGGCACTCCCGGGCGAAGCATCGCCCTAATTTGTACACTTCACGTATGACGTCACGCGTTCGATTTTTTAAATTAGGAATAGAATGTTCTACTCACGCAGCAATGCTTTTCGATAGCGGCCAACGCTCCATGGAGGCTTGGTATTTCATGTTTTCGATCTGCTTTTTCAGTGCCTCTTTGTCCATGGCTGCGAGAATACTGGGGTCCATCGCGCAGAATCTGTGGTATAAAGCACGCACACATAAACACGTGTAATGTATTAGAGTGAATGAATAATGTTAGACAGGGACGGGGAAGCGTACATTCGATAACATAAATGCCTGAAATGGAACGCGGCGTTCCTGTAGCGGTCGAAATTGGAATTAATAAATGGAATGCGCTGTTTTCGGCCAGCATTTGAAAATAATAAAGAATATAGATTTTTATACAACAAAATATTTCATAAGAACGTAAAATTTAAATGATTGTAACAGGGATTGCATTTGACTGTACGAAATCTTTTATCTTGCTTGCACAATAAGGGGAGAGCTTCTATCGCATTTGTGTGAGTAATGCGCGCGCAGTACATTTAAGTTTCTATGACAACCCCTTTATACACACAAAAGTTAGCTTGCGCGAACTTGGTATGGGCTGTAACTGCATGCTATTTTGAATCTTATTACGTGGTATTTAAGGTTCATAGTGGTAGTTTTATTGTGGTGTAAAATTAATGAATTAAGGCAAATACCCGGTAGTTGTTGATGTTTTGTGTGCCATTATTCTTTGGCGGTATTCCTACGACATATTGGGAAATATGGCCGGACTATATTTCATGGCGCTTGTGAACAAGTCAACTATTAAGGAAAATCGGTGTATTTATCAAATGTATTGTAACAAATCTAATAAATAGTTATTGGGAAATAGAGGAAGATTGGTTTACAAGTACAAAGAAAGATAAACAGTTGGTAAGAGGAACATTAATAAAAGTTGGGTCGGTAATTTGTATGTATTTTTTACAACGGTTTATTTTTTGACACATTTTCTGTTATTTGGCTGTGCGGTAAATTAATACAATTATTATTTAAACATGTAAACAATAAAATGGGCTAATTATAAAATATTATTATGTAAACATTTATACAATAACATTTAAAAAACAGCAGCAATCAGCTTTTTTTTAACTATTATTAATATTTATAAAAATCAATAGGTCTATTAGGACGCAAAATGATCCAAGTTACGCATAATTATTTCTGCATTTTTATTATACTTATTTCATACAAGTACCCATTAAAAATAGCGGAGTGCTGTCTGTCAAAAATACGATTTTTTTTTTATTCTGATAGAGCTTCAATATACAATGATTTGTGAAAACGCTCATATCTTGATCATCATCATCATCATCATCATCTCAGCCATAAGACGTCCACTGGACCTCCACATGTACCGGTTGGAAGCGACCTGTATGCAGCGTCTTCCGGCGACCTTAATGAGACCTTATCTTGATATATAATATTAATTTCTGAAACTTTTCAGACGATAGTGTTCAACACGGTACTCGTTGACGGGAGCATAGTATGCGATGGCCATCAAAGGCCAAGCAGCGGCCTTTGATGGCTTCAGAGATCACATAGGCTAGACCTTTCACAACCATTTTGAATTTAATGAATCCTGCCAATGCAGGTGGGTTGGCGATTGTATGCGTGCGATTGGGTTGCGTAGCGATAAAAGCTTCTCCAAGATTATCATCATTATAATATAATAATATATTACTATTACTTATGGTAGGTCTATTAAGATGCATGATCCAAGTTACGCATAATTATTTCTGCATTTTTATTGTATTTACTTCATACAAGTACCCGTTAAAACTACTATTACGACAGGTCTGGCCTAGTGGGTAGCGACCGAGTAGGTAGTGGTGAGAAATAAGAAAAGATTATTAACGTTGTTGTGATCAAATACTACCATACACTGGTAATACTGATCAGTTACTGTGTTAGAAAATCACCCAGTTAAAAGTTTAGGGAAATGTTTGGATGTTAGTTTAGATGAAACTTATAGACAATGATCGGAATTGAGACGTATTAGGATACTTTATATCCCAGTTATGTGGGATGTGTCCTGTGGGATCTTACGCAGGGCAGCAGCTAAAATAATAGTTACATCATATTATATAGAATAGGCCTACATGATGACTTATATGGCCAAGTAATATTTTGGGGAAGGCCTACGTCCAGAAAGTCGCCTTACGGCTGAAATTATATTTTCAAACGTGACCGTCATCAATGTATAATAAACGTAGATTCACAATCAGTCCCATAAAAATGGCTCTAAAAAACAGCCCCTCGAACAACTTAAGCGGCACATTTAGTTAGTATTCTTTGAACCGCTGTCAGTGCAAGTATCAACAATGACTTAAAAGTTATTTCTTTATCAATAGTGAAGTTTGATACTTAATGATTAGGACACTGAGCTCTTATTTGTTTGTTTATATTATCTAAAAGAAGATTATAAATTAGCATTATTAGTTTAAACGGGAACGTGATAGAAATGTCATTTAGTGACATATTTTTGTACATAATTTTTTCGCGTGTAGGAGTCTATTTCTTTATGTCTATTAACTTCAAAATTAAAAGTACAATGGTTTCTGGATATAAATAATTACGTCCAAAGAAACAAAAGGCGTGTTTCCCTGACGTTGAAGGACAATAGGACGCAAGATGGTGGACGTTATCTCCTTTGTAAAAAATATGAAAAGAATATTTAAAAATGTAAACGGGAATAAGCTTTTGCCAACAAACGGTAAATTGACCTAGGGCGCGATTCGACTTAAGAAAATACAAAAGATAAAAAGGTCAAATCGTTATTTCTTAAACAAGTGAGCAAATCTAGTGTTTACCTTCTCGTGCTATTGAGATTTAAGCTAGTGAAAGATTCCAAAATTAAACCACGAGTTCAAAGAGTGGAAACTAGAACGTTAAATGGGTTTCAAGGCACAATAATGGAAGAAAATTTGCTGCCGAGTGTAACACATTTTTCATCTCACTCCCGCTACTGATTCTAAAACATTACAAATCTACTCCAAAGTTTTGGTATAAATCATATCACTCAAAATCATTATTTAAAATTATATCCAACCAGCTACATACCTAAGTATACGACATAAGTTAGTTAAATGCACAACACTTGACTCCTTCGAAATAAGCACTAATGTTCATGATTGGTTCCTTGTCCATTACTGGTGCCGTCACCCTACTAAATCACTCAATAAATGGATGGATGGAATGTATTAAAATGAAACTTAGCGTACTGTGAAGGTTGTGACCTTCACAGACTTCTTTGATAATTGAGATTCCTGGCTGCCTTAGTGTCAGTTCTTAATTTAAATTCTATTTCGAATATGTAACCAGAGAGTTCCTAGAGGAGTCAGTGGGAGACAGTCAAAGCGAGTAGTTGAATTGTCTTATATTAAATAATACGAATAAAAAGAATATCACAAAAGTTATCTTAATTATCTTATCAGCTCTCCATCTAGGCACGAACCTCCATACAGATACTATAGATAAAAAAATATCGGAATGAGACGTAGGATACTTTATATCCCAGTAATGTGTTCCTGTGGGATCATACGCAGGCGAAGTCAGGGGCAGCAGCTAAAATAGAAGTTATATCATATATTACATATATAGAATAGGCCTACACGATAACTTATATGGCCACGTGAACGATTATTATGCCAATATGGTTTAATCATACAATAACTAACTGACAGACAATACATGATTCATACAAATTGTTCCATACAAACCCAGACACGTGTTTCGACTATATTAGCCTTTAAAATACTAATGATATTCAAACACTCTTGTATAGCAGTGGTAATAATTTGTACCTTTTCATATTTGTAATTTTTCTTAGTTAGAAAGGTATAGCATTTATTTGTCACGTTTTATGGATAATTTTAACTATAGGCTGGAATTTCAGTAACCTCTTTGTGTGCGAAAATGGCAGAGATTTTTTTTTAATTGTACGCATGGCGAACTTAATAGTTTTAGGAAATCTCCAGTCTAACACTTGATCCAAAATAAACTATTAATAATTGTACCTACTATTACTACTTCACCCATAGACGTCCACTGCTGGGCATGGGTCTCCCCCGTAGATTGCAATAAGCAGCATGGTGTAATGCCATAATCGCCACGCTTGGCAGGCGGGTTGGTGATCACAGTATGTTAAACCGCTTTAAGGGACGCTTGCTGCCTGACCTACGTTGGTGTCTAGTCGAAGTTTAGGGACAATACCCCCGGGTATTGTCCCTAAACTATAAACACCCTCGCCAGGTTTGAATCCGGGACCACCTTCGTCGTAGGCACGGTCACAACGGACTAGGCCAAGAAGCAGTTAGAAGCTAAATATCAAATGATCTTCCATATATTCGCGTTTTACAATAAAGAAGGACTTATGAGGCTATATTTCTAAGTAACTACTTTCATTTAAAGTGCAAAGAAAACTGCGAGAACGGAGCTGTAAACGTGATTTACTATGTATGAGAATGAATGGTTAGATTCACTGCTCGTATAGTATTTGCGTAGTTGAGTCAGCTTGGCGAGTAAAGTTTATACACGATTGGACAAGATCGGATCGATAAATAGTAATTAATAACTCCGTAGTTATGACTTAACTACTCTATAATGAATTTTAAAAATACCCTCAAGGCATCGTACCAAGGATGCTGACGGCATATCCTCGTTGCATCCCAATGCTGATATGATGAGCAACGAATCCAACCAGCTCTTTGGTCACCAGTTACATCAACCAGGTGCTTCGCGATTTCTGCAGAAAGTTTGTGCGCGCTGGGATGCCATGCACATAGCGCTTCTACGCCAACGGTACAGAATTATTTTGAAATATTTTAATTTTTATTCTTTCCTACAAACCACGGAATTTTACTTCTAGACATAGACCTAGAATTAGCCTAATTTGAGTCCCACAGCTGGGAAAAGGTCTCCTCTCCGCCAATAAGTGCGTATTCTCGCCTGTCACTTAAGAAAAAATCATCCCGCCATCTCTTCTTTTCTCTATGCTAATGTAATCTTGAAATCATGTCATCACACCATGATATATATCGGAGTTGTGGAGGTGGTCACAAATATCTGCACATGCACTTTATTGTATTGACAATAGAGTCGTTGTTCAAATATTGTGACCACCACAGCTCCGATATATCTGATGGCAACTGTACCCACAACTTGAGAACCTTTACGCCCAAACGGCCACATTCTACGATTTGCAATCACTGCTGACTTAAGTTTAGCGATCCGGAGGGCTATATCTTAGTAGCGTCTGATGCGCATAACATCATTTCTGATATATCTGATGGGAACTGTACCAAAAAAACGGCTAAACCTGGGCAGAATGAAATGGTGTAGGATGCTACCATATTTCGATTCTTGAATCGGATTTTGTAAAGGTCAATTTTGGTTTCTATATCTGGTTTCTGTGCCCGTGTTTTTTTTTTGTTTTTTTTAGGCGTAGCTCGGCCAATATGGCTTTCATTTACTTTGACTGCTCGACTATACAAAAAAATATTCAAACTAAGAATCGAGTTCTAATACTATAGACAAGTTATCACTTGTAGCTGACACAGTTCAACATCTTTGCTATGTGATTATGGCTTTTTCCTTACTACTCGCTAAATCTGGGCAAGTTTTGGAATAAGATCGACACGCTTGCCAAATTCTGGAATAACAAGTTTGATATCGTTTCTGCATTTTACTAAGCGGTTACCAAAATTATTGAATATTTTATCTATGAAAACAGAAAACGCAGCAAACGAGTTAGAAAATGTAAAACAAACGTTGGTGCTATTTTACGTGAATTGATAATTTTCTGTATTCCTATTACAATTATGTACGTGTTTATTCATAGAACACTAGTCATCTCATCTGTTTCCGATTAGTTCAAGTTAGTTCTTTCTGATAAACAAAAATGATTATACTATAAAGGAAAGAGATTAAATTATATTAAATGGATGATAGTACGCTTATAAATTTTTAAATATGTTTGTTGTATTACGTGGTACTACACTGCCCTACTAAGCATAAGTGGAGTAATTCGCTTAAATTCTTCATTTCAATATGTATCTTACTGTTTTACGGGAAAGTAAGTAATTGCAAGAGATTTCAAGATTACTTACTTCCCTTATGCTTAGTAGGGCAGAATATACCTGCCCCTTTTTACCTATGTGAAAGTGATAAGTCTAATTTCCCTTTCTAAAGAGGATCGAATATACTAGTACTCCGAGACATGAAATGGGGTAAAAATTTTCTAGAAATGTTCTTCAAACTCGACCCTTTTTAATTGCTTCTAGTTTATTATTATTGCTATTACTTTAACAAACTGCTGTTGTTTAAAGAATACATCTAACAAGCAAATCAGAGTATGATTGTCAAACAGTAATCCATCTTCAAAAAAATATTAATACGAATTCTACAAAAAAATTACGGGAAGTGTGTTATGTTATGAGAATGGTGAAATATTAAGCATTGAAATCGTTTTTCTTCTATTGTAAGTAAATATTTTAGGGACCGCAAAATATATGTTGTATGTTGCTGTCATATTTATTAGGTACTAATGACTTTAATTTTAAGTCGATATGTATTAGGACAGTGATGAGTGCCTAGCATATCAGGGTATAGTAAAATATTTAGAAAAGTATTGACATCGTTTTTCTTCTATTCCAAGTAAATATTTTAGGAACCGCAAAATATATGTTATATGCAGCTGTGATATGTATTACTAATGACTTTTATTTTAAGTCGATATGTTTTAGGATAGTGATGAGTCTATCATATCAGGGTATATAAAATAATATGAGGAAGGTACACATGTTTGACTTCAACTCTTCATATAACATAACGACTGTTCAATTCTTACTGTTACATTTCAAGACTATTTAGCTACAACGATAAAACAAGATTATAACAATATTTACATCTAGCACACAACATTCATTCATTTTCAAATATTTTAACAGTAATATAGTCTTCATATTATTTAGCAACGTTCTTTCTTCTGTCTATTTTCAAATTCTGAGCTGACAATGTTTGGTACTTCCATTTCACTTGCTGCAAGCTGCGGCTTTCGTGAGCAAAACAACTTTGCAAACGAACCTACTTTTTTTTACTGTGCCACGTTAAACCACGTCTAACGGTAAACTCACGGAACAATTCCTATAACATCTCATAATTAATTTTTTATAGTTTTTCTCATCAAAAGCAGACGTGGAGATAAAACCACAATGGCCCATTAACCACTTTTTACACAGCTCTTTGTTTTATTAATTACACTTATCGAAGATATAAAATTTCATGAGAAACGTGTTTTTTTCATGTTACTTTTTAAGACCAACCAGGACTTATCTCTGTTTATTTCAGAATGAGTTGAAGTCGATTGGTAGACGATTGAATAATTTCTGATTGATAGAAAAACGTCAAAAACCTCTTCTACTTCTTAAGCTTTTTTAAATATCGTAAATTTTAGCTGTTGAATTTGAAGTTGTATTTTGTTCCCAAACATTTGTTTTTTAAATGCACAGTTTTTATTTAATTAATAATTACATCAGAAATACGGCGCTTCTCTTGTTAAAAAAACAGTTGTTTTAGCCTCAAAAAGGGGTTTTGTGATGACTAGCTCAATTTATTTGTTCATTACCAGTATCATTATTTATGTATTAATCAAAATCGGCTTTTAGATGAAGCCTCTCAATGTCAATACACTAAATTTCATGGTTAGTTTTTAAGTACGAGTATAATCGTGGACAAGTATGGTGAAGATGGTTTAAAACGAAAGTTGCTTTGATTCTACATTAGCGGCAGCCTAATTGCAAGACAAAGGTGCCTGTTGGATGTACAGTCAGCGTCAGAGATATGTGACCCCCCCTACATAGATTGGTTGTATGCAGGGGGGGTCACATATCTCTGACGCTGACTGTACAATGAATACAACTTGTTCATTTCATTTGATGCTAGAAATGTACTGCATAGGAAAGTAGTTTCTTTTGGGGCATTTCCTTGGTTAGCTTTTAAAAAATTTAAAAGTTTTGGTATGAATATTTCATAACATCACACAACACTCTTTTGTGGTTGTGGTATCAGAAAAATACAAATAGAAAAATACAATATATTTTTGTAAAAGTTTATAATATTATCCAATAAGACCTAGTTTACATTTTGGGTTGGAAGGTCAGATGGCACATTCGTAAAACTAGTGCCAACGCCACATCCTGTGATTAGTTGCCAAGAGGACCCTAGGCTCTCATGAGCCGTGGCAAATACCGGAACAACGCGAGGAATATGATAAAAATGACAAATAAAAACGAGGCTGAAGTAGACACAATTTTAATAACCAGTATAAGTGAAATATTCTAGCAACTTGAGTTAGACCCCTTACACACTGCGACTTTTAGCAGCGATGCAGTCGCGATGCAGCATCGATGCAGTCGCAAAGTGTCTACCTTTACACACTTGCGCTACTTTAAGCATCGATACAGTCGCGATGCTGTCGCGATACAGTAGCGATGCTGTCGCGATGCAGAAGCTGGCAATTGAACTGTAGCGATGCAGTATCGATGCAATCGCGATGCAGCATCGATGCAATCGCGATGCAGCATCGCTACTGTATCGCGTTAGCATCGCGGCTGTATCGATGCTAACGTGAGCCACGACGCGAAACGTATTTTGATAAGTCATTCATTGACTGCTACAGCGCTATGATTTCGATTGAAACTGTTAATCACGCTCTCTGTATTTTTACTTTTAAAAAAGAAACGTAAACGCAAACTGAGGAAGTATTTGGTCCACCCATTTACAAGTGAAAAATTAATAAGTGGTCATTATGTATCATAATATGTCAGTAGCTAGCTCTAAAATCAGATAGCTGCTTTTAGAACTGCTTTATCAGTAGATTTGGCAAACTGCCCACTACCCCGCGTCTGCAATTCTGCATCGATGCTAACGCGCGTCTGTATCGATGCTGTCGCGCGTGTGTATCGATGCTAAAGCGCTACTGTATCGATACTAACGCGCGACAGCATCGATGCAAAAATCTTTTCATTGATGATGTCGCGATACTGTCGCGCGTTTGTATCGATGCTAACGCGCAACTGTATCTATACTAACGCGCGACAGCATCGATGCAAAATTGCTGGTGTCGCGCTGCTAAAAGTCGCAGTGTGTAAGGGGCCTTAAATAAACGACACAGCCAGTTCAAATGATAAAATCTGCAGAAAAAATAATCATACCCAGCATTGACAAAACTAAAAAAGAAACAGAATGACTGCAATACCAATCTTCGAAAGCATTTTCCTAAAAAACTAGATATAAAATAACATTCATCTACTAACAAACCAGAGTAAAACCAACCTTAATTCAAGAACACAAGGCATCATTATCCTTCAAACCCGCTTGATTAGATCACGTCAGCCATTTCGGAGGGGCTGTTAAAATGGCGTAATTGCAAATAATTGTATAGATAGGAACAAATTGAGTTATATTGTCATCTCTCAGCCGGCACGGATAGAACGGATACATTTTTATGGGGAAAAATGACTGGGAAGCTCTGACTGTTCAGTGCAAGAATGTAATGACCCTGTTATATAAAACAATTACAAAAATAGAATCAAGAATAAAAGCATAGACAACAGTAAATAGTTAAAACCTGGCCCGTATTCCACCAAAGGCTCTTGATAATTGTGCCGAGAAATACGACAATTGTGGCGAAATTCAGTCAGAGGACTAATCAATTGTCGAAAAATATTGCTTCTGAGAATCGTGACAATTGTCAAAAGATCTTCAACAAAATACTAATACCTATCTATTGACGATATAATAAAAAATAACAGCACTTTACTAAAACTAACGTGTTGGTAGCAAACAAGCACACGTCCCACCCGATGGTAAGCGATCAATGTAACCAATGGACACCTGTAATGTCAGAAATTCACATATGTCGGGAATCGTGACAATTGTCGCTTTGGTGAAATAGGGACCAGAATCCTAAAGCTCGGCAATTTTTGCATTTAGGCCCCTTACACACTGCGACTTTTAGCAGCGATGCAGTCGCGCATTTCTGAAACGCGCGACTGCATCGCGACACCAGCAATTTTGCATCGATGCTGTCGCGCGTTAGTATCGATACAGTTGCGCGTTAGCATCGATACACACGCGCGACAGTATCGCGACATCATCAATGAAAATTTTTTTGCATCGATGCTGTCGCGCGTTAGTATCGATACAGTAGGGCGTTAGCATCGATACACACGCGCGACAGCATCGATACAGACGCGCGTTAGCATCGATGCAGAATTGCAGACGCAGGGTAGTGGGCAGTTTGCTAAATCTACTGATAAAGCAGTTCTAAAAGCAGCTATCTGATTTTAGAGCTAGCTACTGATATGTATCATAATACATAATGACCACTTTACTCACCATCAGGAAGACAACACTACATACCTGAAAGGTAGCAGTGCTGTTATGGCTGTGGTCTTCTGTAAGGAGGAGGTACTTCCCAGTTGGGCTGCCCCAGATTCAAGCGTGATGGTCATCGCTGTGCCCTACCTCTCATTGTTGGACGTAGTTTAAGGACATACCCGGGTCCAAAATGGGTGGACCAAATACTTCCTCTATTTGCGTTTACGTTTCTTTTTTAAAAGTAATAATACAGAGAGCGGGATTAAAACAGTTTCAATCGAACTCATCGCGCTGTGGCAGTCAATAAATGACTGATCAAAATACGTTTCGCGTCGAGGCTCACGTTAGCATCGATACAGTCGCGATGCTAACGCGATACAGTAGCGATGCTGCATCGCGATTGCATCGATGCTGCATCGCGATTGCATCGATACTGCATCGCTACAGTTCAATGGCTAGCTTCTGCATCGCGACAGCATCGCTACTGTATCGCGACAGTATCGCGACTGTATCGATGCTTAAAGTAGCGCAAGTGTGTAAAGGTGGACCATTTGCGACTGCATCGATGCTGCATCGCGACTGCATCGCTGCTAAAAGTCGCAGTGTGTAAGGGGCCTTAAACTTTTACGAGACATTGAAATATTTTATAAACATGTCGCGCGAGTGACTAAATAACCTTGAATAGAGGGTGTTTATCAATAGAAAATTTTAGTATAGAATGACCAGAAGTATAGTTTGCCTTTTAGGCAAAAATAATAATATTTCATAATGAGTTTCGTTTTTTTTTCAGAAACTTTCAGTATGACCTGAATAGCAATGCACCCAGACATTTACAAGTAATATAATATAAAGAAAATTACACCTAAAGTTCTCACAAGAAACTTTTTGTTCGGAAACTTACTTTAAATTCCCGTCAAAGGTATTACAAACTTCTGAGAACTTCTCGTATTTTTGATGTTGTCTTACTTCTTTGTCAAAATGAGCACTGTATACATATCTTCGACGTCAACTACACACACTCACACTTTTCTCACTATAATTATATGTAAAAAAACTTAAAGGATGAGCTTACATGATCCTTTTTACCAACATTACAATATAATTAATACACCGAATCAGGCGCACGTAAGTATCACTATTCACAAAGGAACATCCAAGACAAAGTCGCGTTCTTCCGACATGCTGTCTATCTTTTCGGTACTAGTGGAACAGCGCCATCTATGGATACAAGTTAAGTTATTTTGACAGCTAATGCAGCAATGAGACGTACTGCTGTTAAACACGGTAGATGTCGCTAATGTGTTTGCCAGGATGCGGGGAACGTGGTTTTTACAGATATTGTCATTACATGTTTTTTATTATGCAGAAACGTCTGCTAACGAATATCTTTGATATATAATTCAGCCATGATGACGTATACGACTAGGAATAAATAGAAAAAATTGACAAGTCTAAGCGGTACTCGTATAACACAATTGGTAGTGCACTGGACTAGTTATCCAGTGGTTGTGGAACCAGCAATAAAACTCCCATTAGCTCGATACCATTACACACCACTCAGATTCGGTTGAGACCGTCTCAACCAATCTCACTGGAAGCGAAAACTCAGTAGGAGTATTCCAGTAGTACAAGTCAAGTCTGGCGCGGAAGGGTCCTGGATTTTCCCCAGGCTACCTTCCCCCCACACAGTCGGCTTGCTCTATCGCACCACACATGTGCATAAAACCCAAGTCAGGTTAAAAAAAAACAGTGGTTGTGGGTTCGAGTCTCGCTGTGAGTCAATAATTTTCTATTGTTCTTTCGATATAAATATGGAAGATTGTCATTATATATTTTTTATGTTTCTGGCTTGATTAGATACTTAGACTGTATTAAAAAAAAGTACAAAAACAATTGTATTCCATTCCAACGTTCAATTTACAGCCAAGCACAATAGACCTGTATATCTAAATAAGCCCATTCGTTCAATTAAATTACCTATTCATCAATTAAGTGGATAATTCTAGATGACCTTTCGGCCCCATCTCCCCGAATGGGGACAAAGGGGTCAAGTGGACTTAAAATATTGATTGTATTAAATTTCACCGCGATGGCTGCTGGCGGCGTATTGAAAACGGATAAGACTATAAAGCTTTTTAAATATATTCTTGCTCATTTGTTTGAGCTGAGGTAAGATAGTAAATAGCTAAATCAAAACAGATATTATATATTTATAGCTAACAGTGGCGGCGCCTTTATACAAGCCGATTCCCGCCGGCTTGACTAACTTTACTGCACTTTAAAGGTTTTCCTTCGGCTCAAAAAGAAAAGGTTAAGACATATTAGCTCCGTCTTGCCTAAGAAGAAAATTGTCGCACTGCCACTGATAACTAATCGCCCGGCGATGAACTGATACACGGGATAAATGAGCACTTCTCAAAAAGGAACTTTCCTTTTTTGTTACCGAAAGTCTATAGAAATTTGGTAACAAAAAAGGAAAGTTCCATACAAACTTTATGGGACGTTTTGGGAAATATGGTAGATCTTGCTCAGCATCATTTACTCTATTAGTCTACCGGTTTTAATCAAAATCGAAGACGTGATCCAAATGTACAAACTTTTTGAGAATTGCTCAAATTATCTTTTGTCCTTCGAAATAATTGATAACTCATAGCTTACTAGCTCGGGGTGGGACCAGTGCCATATGGACGTGTCACTGCTTTTTTATAGCCATGGTTAAAAACCGTAATAAATACGGAATATAACTGATAAATAAACTCCACAAACATTTGCTACAAACACTCCACCTATGCACATTTCACGCGAGTAACAAGCTTACAATCTCATGCACGATTGTGCACTCCGCTCTGCAAGTGCACGCCCAATTGCACACACCGGCCGATTTGCAAGTGCTGAGTCATGTTGGAGGGTACACCTCCTATAGATATCGCATTTCATGTAGGATTTCACGATAATAATCTCGTAAGGCCCACGGGCCTCCCTGTAGTACTAATTATGTAATTTGAATTTTATACAATTGAAACAGAGTTAAATTTCATTTGTTTCCTTCGATTTTGACACAAATGAGATTCTACTTTGAGATTCCCTACACTATAAAGAACAAATTCAAGTAGGATATTATTGGTATGGTGTATAATAATAAATATTTGTGGACAATCTTCCATAAATCGACCTAGTCCTACGGTAAGCTCAGTAAGGCTTGTGTTGTAGATACTAGACGACGATATATATAATAGATAGATACATAATATAAATACTCAAATACATAGAAAACACCCATGACTTAGGAACAAATATCTGTGCTCATCACACAAATAAATTCCCGTGACTGGAATTTGAACCCAGGACCATAGGCTTCATGGGCAGGGTTACTACCCACTAGACCAAACCGGTCGGCGTCGGTCGATATAGCATCCTCCAGCCCGTATTATACGAGGGGCCTGGAGCTTCGAATGAAATTTAACGTCAAAAAATATCTTTTTAAATCTAGTGTTGGTTATTTGTAGTAATTAAATAAATACTTGAAGTTGCTATGCAGGGGCCCATTGCATAATAATTTACAACTAATAATATTAGCGGAACTCTCTTTTTCATAAAAGGAATTGAAAAAGGACTTCCGCTAATATGCATATTATAAGTTACAAGTTGTTATGCAATAGACCCCAGGACGTTACGAATTGGTACAGTCAGCTTCTTATGTGACTGATTATTACAAAAGGTACATCATCTCAGATATTACGCTGACTTTATAAAGTTAGTCAAAAGTGACGTCAAGAGCTCTCATTCCCGATTATTGAGTCACATTGTTGTTGGTTAGTAGGCAAAGTCACGTGCTTCGCTAATATAGTAAAAAACTTTCCGTTCCTCACAATCAGAAGGTAAGCAATGAAAAATAAAAAATACGTGTGAGAGCATTGATGACTGGGATAACATAATTCACATGTCATAAATGCAGACTCAACAAGAAATACCATGGGTCCAATATCTTTTTAATGCTGTATCTAGAAATGTGATCTATGACTCGTAGAGTGAATGTATTGAAGGATGAGAGCTGAAGCGATTTGAGGTTTGCTAGAATTTCATCTTCTTAACCAACATTGAAATTCTTTGTCGACAATCTGTATGTGCCGTCTCTATCAGATCTGAGCAGCCAAGGTGGTCAGAAATATCTGAACAACACCGTTTTTGTCAATTTGATAAACTTCATGTTCAGACATGTTTGAGTCATCATCATCATAATGTCAGCCGAAAGACGTCTACTGCTGGACATAGGCCTCCCCGAGAACGACCCAAGAAGACCGATCCTGCGCCTTCCACTTCCAGCGGTAACCCGCGACTAACTAGGTCGTCGGTCCACCTTGTGGGAGGCCTACCTACGCTGCGTCTTCCAGTTCGTGGTCGCCACTCCACAACCTTTCCGCCCCACCGGCCACCGGTTCTGCGGTTGATGTTTGAGTATTTTGACTATTATTTGATTGCGAATGTACCATCGACATCTGTACCCGGGTCCGGGTATTGTCCCTAAACTGCGGCCATATACCCCATAGAGCGGTGACACATGCGATCGTCAACCCTACTGTTAAGCGTGTCGATTATGGTATTGAACCCCCCATTCTTAAAGATTTGTCGTGTGATGCCTGCTGACTAGAGTAGCACCACCCTATCTCCTCCCGCGGGTGTCGTAAGAAGCAGAAAAGGGCAAAATCCTACGGACATACAGCAGCGCCCGTCAATACCCAATTTACAGCTAGCGGTCGCCAACCCGCCTGCCAGGCGTGGCGACTATGGCAACTACCCCCAAGATGATACAAGTCATATTTGTGGGAGGCCTATGTCCAGCAGTGGACTGCATACGGCTGAAATCTATGTATGTATGTTCAAAGATCATCGCCTGTGACGGTCTTTGGGAAGGTTTGTCCATAATAATAATAAATATTACAGGATACCTTACATACAGTCAGCAGCAGAAGTAATTAAGCATTTGAGGTGTTCAAAATGAGGTCAACACGTCTCTATTGTCAAGAGAATAAGAGCGCGTGTAGGTCATTTTGAACACTTCAAACGCTTAGCAACTTTTGCTGCTGACTGTATATAAGGTATGCTGACTGTACATTGACTTAGCTCCAATTAAAGCTCAAGAAGGCTTGTGTTGTTGACACTCAACCAACGCTATATAGTTAACATATAAATTTAAACTTAAATAGATAGAAAATGCCCACGAATCAGGAATAAATCCCAGGACAGTCTTTATAGCCAGGGTTACTACCCACTAAGTCAGACAGTTACTTGTTTTTCGAATGTAAATTTATAAGAGCGATTTTTTTTGTTTTTATCATTCTTAAATAATACTACTATTGTACTATGTGTAAGTGTAATACGGGCGAAGAATTAAACCAGACATAAGATTTACCAGTATAATCATTAACCAAAAGGTTTTTCTTTAATTATACCTATTATACATAATGTAATTAATTTTTGTAAAAAATTCTGAGCAGTAATGCACTGCGAACATTACGCGATATGAGCTTTTGAAACTAACTGTAAACGAGTGTCACTCGTTTACAGTTATACAACTAGAGTCTGTTGCATTACATTGCGGGCTGAATTTTTTTATACGGATAAAATTGTAATTCTACTTCTAAACAAAAGTTATCTAAATATATTTCTTATTTCCTACTCTACCCTCCGTTAAGAGATTCGCCCGTATAAAATTTACACACTGTATTAGTAAACATAACAATTACAAAAACTTACTTGTTATTTCTTCCTCCACTGAAATATCTTCCAGTCAACCAGTGTCAGTCCTTAGCCTCTTGCAGCGAGAATGACCTGAAAGCATAGTAGCATACAGTTATGAGGCGATCGAAGTCGCTAGAAATATTTAATGCATCGGTGAACGTTTCCATTATGCACGCGGTTCAGTCGCAGTTTGCAATCGACACAACTTTTTTTTAATACGACGGTGGCTAACAAGCATACCGCCCGCCTGATGGTAAGCAGTTAACGTAGCCTATGGACGCCTGCAACTCCAAAGGATTCACAATTTACTTATATATGCCAATTCCAATTCCACGTAAATTCTTGTCGTGGTATGCCGGCTGACTAGAATAGCACCACCAAGTCGTAAGAGGAGACAGGGGGAAAAATCCTAAGGACGAGCAGCAGCGGCCGTCGAAACTGAAACAGCTAATGCGGTAGACAACCTGCCTGCTAAGCGTGGCGACTATGGCAACTACCCAAATGATACGAGTGATATTTGTGAGAGGCCTATGTCCAGCAGTGGACTGCATACGGCTGAAATGTATGTATGTAAATGTAATTCCACAAAATACAGGTTGATTCGTGAGACATGAGCAGGATCAAACCTACAGACACATAAATGATTCGAGGATTGCGTGGTCAAACCCGATAAGTCGAGTAAATGGGATTTTGAATTTAGAACTATACGTGAATTACATAAGATTGTTACTTCAGTGGAATATTATATCGATTTATCGGGTTTGACCACGAAATTCTCGATATTGTATCGTTTAGTATTGCACTCAAGTAAAAAAGCTGCACCTTTTTCCTTAATTTTTACTTTTTGTTAATTTTGTCCTAAAAAATTATGGTCACTCTACAACAACTAAGAACTAGACATTAATAATCTTTCAATGTTATGTAATAATAGATGCTACATGAACAAAATAAAACAAATTGTCAAAAGTAGGTAAGCAGGCTGACTTGATGATATTTAATTTGGCACGCGCATCCAAATTGTAGGTTGACCATGCATTTTGTAAATAAATTAAGACTTATTTTTTTACTTAAAAAAAATTACTAGACTGATACAAAATAGTATAAGCAACTCTTCCGTACACGGAACAATGGTGTTCTGGACATTTGGGAGGCGTACGCGGAGCTAGATCGAGCCAACGCGCAGAGGCCCTTTCGACAATTTAATGAAATGTAAGGGGTACACTAAGCGGATGTTGCCCCTGTCCGTATCATGGGACGCGCACAGAGACAGCACCCGCCATGGTGTAAAGACTATTGAGTTATAATGGAATCTAGAATGTACTAGGCTATTGGGTGGAAAGGATGGACTAGCTACTGGGCTATTGGATAAAAAACCGGACGTCTGCCTAATAAAATGGTATTCAATTTTATTTCCGGCAGACGGTGACTCGCCCTATGCGAGATGGGCCCCCACAAAAAGCGACATCAAAGATGGCTCAAGGGCAACACCGATTATAATTAAGCAACTTATTATTAACTAAATGCGTGGGGTTAATCCTGCTCACGTCTGCAGAATCATCCTATATCTGGGTGCAAACATTCAGTGTTAAAAGGTGAGTATAAAAAAAATATCAAAACATCTGAGCCACTCGGCCCGGGTTCGGAATCAGAGGGCTCAGTGGTCACGTGATACATTTCATACAACATGTAGCGACGGTGGACTCGGTTCGGCGACGGGCCGCTCTAACGTGAGTTAGTCTTAAAGCTTGACGCACACGTAACCACTCGGCAACAGACCAGCGCCGTCTCAACTAATCGGCTCGCCGTCAACTGCGTCAACCATACGCAAGCACGTAACGGAACCGACTCACCACCTGCGAGGTATACACGCGGCTGCGGCTAGCTGACATCGCGCTTATGGCTGGGCGACAGCGCGCTTACGGCTGTGCGAAAATGCGCTTTTAGCCGGCGGCTCAGTTTGAAGTTAAACGTCCAGCGGATCGCACGGATGACTCAATTTTCATTGCGGGAGATGGCTAGCGTTAGATAATGAGGAAGAAGGAAACAGGAAAAATCGGAGGAAAGGATGTTGGGTACAGACATTAAACAGAGAGAGAAAGACCGAGGGAGAATATCGGAATATAAAAATAAAATCTCAATCTAAGAGTCCCATGACACGGACAAGGACAATATCCGCTTAGTGTACTCCTTATATATCATTAAATTGTCGAAAGGGCCTCTGCGCGTTGGCTCGATACGCCTCCCAAATATCCGAGACACTATTGTTCAGTGTACGGGAAAGGTAAATAAAATATATTTATAAAATATATTCGTTGGTTCATTCAATTACTATTGAATCGAACGGAGCACAGCACTACAACAATTTTTCTTGTAACATTTTTTATGTAGTGTCAAATGGAGTTGTCTGCCAGACGTAAGCGCGAACGCGGCCCAAGTTAAGCTCGTTGACCGCGAGGTGCCCGCGCGCCGATTGCGGATTACTAGCTTGTATCGAGACGATGCGACACTGTTCCGTTGTCGTATTGAATTTCTTACAAAGAATACTGGACGGCTCGAGTAGGGGTCTGTTACCGAGCGGTTACGTGTGCGACAACCTTAAACAATAAAAATAATGTTATTCTAAACCTCCCGCAAAAATAAATATTAAAACATTTAATTTTCCCCCACTTTACCTCAGTCGCCGATTTCCGCAACTACAAAGAGATATAATGTGAACAAACAAGTACATACATTCACGCCTTCGTGACATACACCAGGGCCTTAGATATCATACCTATTCCGACTTGCTTACCAGCCAGCTACGCGAACGTGCGGAGTCGATCTTGAAAATCAGTTCTGCTTTTTTTTACGTCAAAGTAAGTACTTCCGAGATTTCCGTAATAAGCGTTTATTAAATCAAAATATAGCAAAAATTTGTTTAAATCAAAATTAAAAACAGCTTATGTTAAAACAATTTGATAGTGAATTATTGTTTTTTATTTTATTTAAATATGAAACAAACGGTTCATACAGAAAATATTGTTATAGTTTCTAGTCTTAATCTAGACCTATAGTTTCCATTTTTTACTAAACATTTCTTCACTTTTTGACGACCGGTCTGGCCTAGTAGGTAGTGACCCTGCCTATGAACTCGATGGTCCTGGGTTCGATTCCCAGTCGGAGCATTTATTTGTGTGATGAGCACAGATTCATCTTCCTGGGTCGTGGGTTTTTTCTATTTATTTAAGTATTTACATGTATCTATCTATTTATATATATCGTCGTCTAGTACCTACTACACAAGCCTTACTGAGCTTACCGTAGGGCTAGGTCGATTTGTGTAAGATTGTCCCAAAATATTGATTATTTATTTATTTTAAAATACCCGAATTCATAAATATTCGATAAATAATATTCGATGAATTCATGAATATTCGAATTAATAAATATTCGATTTCAGTCCACCCGATGACCACGAAAGCTGCTAAAGGGTTCGGAACGTCGGAATGAAGTTTAAATTATTACATTGTTACTTTAGTTTATCTAAATCTCATATTTTCCAGAATATATTTTGTCCTTCTCGAGCATAGGTAGTAAGCATAGCAGTTTAATACTCTTAGTTTTTTTTAACTCGATGAGATCGCATGGTTACTAAGAACAGATTTTGTATGTGTTGTAGTTACATACATGCCTACATTGACCTATCTTGATGGGCCAACCTGTATATCAGGTGTTTCCTGTAATAAGAGCTATAATCAAAGTTGTCCGTAATAATCTTTTCACTTCTCATGCTCTAAAAGTGTGTCATATTTACACCCCGTTATCTTATGCTCAGTTTAGGGGCAAGTGATTGGGCAGTTACGATAATCGAAGTCGACAAAAAATTAAGTTGACTTACTCACTCAATAACATGTCAAAAGATCTTGGGTCCAATTTTTCAAATAGTCACCAAGTGATTTCCCTGCAGAATGAATGAGAATCTCTATGAAGATTACTCGGTGACTATTTCATAAATCGGGCCCCAAATTGACGATATTCAATAATTAACGATATTCGATATTTATAATTGTCGCCCTCCGATCTGATTAAAAAGAGGAATGAATTAGTTATCTCTCGGGCTTTCGCTAAAGAAGAATTTTAGCTTGTCAAAAAACTTTTATAGACTTTTATAGAATTGACATTATGTTTAGCAACATCACTATTTTAGCTTGCCCCCAAAATGAGCATCTGATAACGGGGTGTAGTCATATTATTCTTGCCAAGGCGGACTAAAGTAGTACATTTAGCCTCTTGGGAAAATATGTGTACATATTTATGATATACAAACCGTTTTAAATTGACCAATCAGATCACTTCACCTTATTAAATCCACCAATCACCACACATATCGAAGTTAATCGCAACTCTAGATTCTTTTTTGGTGCGAATACTGTTTAAAAATGTGAAATCATTGAACAAAACTTTGTATCAACTATCAACCGATCAGAATACCGCAATATTAAAATCGACCAATGAGCAAACGCAATCAAATTGTCAAAGCATTAGGTGCTTTTTAGTTCCTACTTCACAAGCATTAAAAAAAAGTTTCAATCGTTGGCAAAATCTTCGAAGCCCCAATTATACGTTGTCTATGGCATTTATTCACGGCGTAGATATATCCTATCTGTATCAAAGCAGTGAAAAAAATACAAAGACTGCCAAATTAAACAGTTTTAACTCAGAATATTCATTGCGGGCGAATAAAATTGTATTTGTTAATTGTTAAAATGTTTTTTTTTATTTTCTTGTAATGGAAGTGAAAACTAGTATGTGTAACTCGGTTCTAAACGCCGCCATATTACCCCTCGAACAATTTTATAACCATCTCGTGGTACTATGGCCTACTTTAGCCCCTTGTCAAACAATCTACTATTTCGGGTTCCGGTGGTAGAATTTATTGAAGTTCATAAGTGCATTGTAATGTGCTTAAATTGAAAAAAAAATATCTATTAATTTAGACGGTTTCTCTGTCCTTCAATACGGGGTGGGGGGTGACAAATTTATGTATTTGTACTTTATTGCAGAAAACGAATAGAAATGTATAAATAGCAGATTTTAATCTTAATTAAAACCGGCACTAAGTTGTGTGTAAGTGCCCATAATGTTCGCGGTATCACCGCGCTTGGTATAGGCTGTGAAATAAAGAATATTTTTTTTGATGTGATAAAAAAATATGTTTAACATATTATGAATTGTATGCCACGCCTGTGTGCGTGGAGCAAGAAAAGATCTTGCTCTACGACCCTAAAACCACACTATACACGCCTCGTATTTCAGTTTTTTTTTAGTTATTCTGAAGCCTACGTCACGTAATTTTACTTAGTTACTCTATGTAAATCTAGTTGACATTATGTAAATTTAATTTTACCTTGACCTTCTATGATTCGTTTTTCCAACTAATATTACGTAACTAAAAGCAACATTTTGCTTGACAATTTACAAAAATATAATAATAATCATTGTCTAAGCGAGATGTGACGACCACATCGCCCACTGGTTTTCTCCAGTGCAAGTAGTAAACGCAAGGCAGCTTGTGGCAAGCTGTTGGAGAGAAGCGACTCTGCGTAACCATGGGGTGTTC
Source organism: Grapholita molesta (assembly GCA_022674325.2). NCBI lineage: Eukaryota > Metazoa > Arthropoda > Insecta > Lepidoptera > Tortricidae > Grapholita > Grapholita molesta. The sequence goes on from CP053127.2 coordinate 5,366,101, forward strand.
TATCGGACAAGAGGGTCAGGTCCCCTGCCTCTGGCTTGCCTTAACTGGCCGTCCGGAGTAGAACTGCGGTCTCGAGGTTACTCGTAGATGTGGAAACCTAAGTGGCGAGTTGGCTATATGTTTAAATTTCAGTGACACCTTTCTACCCACATGATGTCCCTTTATGTGGAGGTCCATCTCGCGAAGGGTGGTCGCCGTCTGCCAGAAATAAAATTGGATACTATTTTATTAGGCAGGCGTCCGGTTTTTTTATCCCATAACCCAGTATCTAGTCCATCCTTTTCACCCAATAACCAAGTAGATTTTAGTTTCCATTAAAACTCAATAGTCCTTACACAATGATGGGTGCTGTCTATGTGCGCATTCTACGATACGGACAGGGGCAATATCCGCTTAGTGTGCCCCTTACATTTCATTAAATTGTCGAAAGGGCATCTGCGCGTTGGCTCGATCCGGCTCCGCATACGCCTCTCATATCTCCGGAACACTATTGTTCCGTGTACGGGAAAGACATACAAAAAATCATTGTCTTAAAACGTGGAACTGAAATAAGGTTGAATCTCTCGTAAAACAAAACGTCCAATCTTCCCCAACTATATGAAAGTTCTTCTTTTCAGATATGGCTCCCAACACGACTTTCAACGAGGTGGAGGAAGAGCCAAGAGGTCTACCGACGCTGGTGGCCCCGCAGGCAGACTCCCATAAGTTCAGTCTGTCTTACTTTAACATTGTACTGTTCGGGTACTGGCACGTAGCCTGCCTGTACGGACTCTATCTCTGTTGCACATCAGCTGTTTGGCCAACTATATTTTATGGTAATTGATATTATGATAAAAGTCATACATTCGATGGTTCATCTCACGATTATTACAATGAACCCTATACGGTTATAATTATTACGAAATTTCGTTAATCTGGGACCAACAGTAAAATGATTTTTATTCAACGGTATAAATAACCAAACAGTTTTTTAAATTTCTTGATTTTTTTTTTGCAGTTGCAATTATGATCGAGCTGTCAACGCTTGGCACCTTCTGTGGGGCTCATCGTCTTTGGACTCACAAAAGTTTTAAAGCTAAGCTACCACTTCAGATAATTCTGGTCATACTGCAAACTCTGGGTGGCCAGTACTCCGTGTTCACCTGGGTTCGAGACCACCGCATGCACCACCGATATAGTGACACAGACGCTGACCCTCACAATGCTTCTAGGGGATTTTTTTTCTCTCACATTGGCCACGCTTTTGTGGTGAAACACCCAGAACTCAAAAAGCGAGGAAAGGATGTAGACATGTCTGATATACTAAGCAATCCTCTGCTGGCGTTTCAAAAAAAGTAAGTAATCCAAGAAATATTCTTCCTCTAGCTCTAGACCGAAGACAATCCAAGATAATAAATACAATTAAAAGGAAATGCACTTAGTTAATTTTTATTTTTTGTTGCAGATACGCGTTTTTGGTATTCATTTTCATTGGTTATGTGATACCAATCGCTATTCCGATGTATTTTTGGAACGAAACTTTTAACAACGCCTACCATGCAAACATTGTACGATTCGTTATTAGCTTAAACTATACATGTCTAATCAACAGTGCGGCGCACATTTTTGGGGGCAGGCCTTATGATAAAAAGGTTATAGCCACAGAGAACCTGCCAGTAATGTTGGCAACTCTTGGCGAAGGCTCCCACAACTACCACCACGTGTTTCCCTGGGATTACAGGGCTGCAGAATTGGGAAGTTGGCTCAACGTTTCAAAAGCGTTTATAGATTTTTTCGCATGGATCGGTTGGGCGTACGACTTGAGGACGGTCGATCCGAAAACCGTCGCTGAGAGGGTAACAAGGACAGGAGATGGAACTTATTTGGGATTGAAATAAAACGAGAAATATAGGTATCCCTTAACTTTGTCAAACCTGATATACTAGGTTTAATAAAGTGAAAAGTTCATATTCGTGTGTGAAAAGTGGCCCCTGGTGAGAATATTTGTATTTGTGAATGTCAGTTGTTTGTTGCCATATTACTAATAATCACTCGAATATTCAGCCCGTCTTGAACTGTCACAGAGAAAATTTTTAACCCGTTTTTTTTTACTGCTTTATTAATATTTTGAACTTCAAAAACATAAGAATTAAATATCAATTTGAAAAAGATGCCCTAGGATTCGAATAACCTCCTGACTCGTAAGCGAGGTTACTACCGGATTGACAATAAAAGGTCGTCTACTATTTTCAACTGGCAATATTTTGGTACTTAGCAACGCTTAGATTTTCTTTCTAACAAATTGTAGTGAAGAGTCGAGCGGTGAACCTCAATTTATATATAAATGAGTGAATGAGGAGATATAGAATAACATAAAAAAGGGGGCCTTTATGTTATTTTAATATAACGAAGAATACAATCTTATAAAGGGATAAGCAGAAGGAAATTTATAACGGGAAAAGGTAAAAACAATAACATTTAGTTTTGGGTTCTAAACTTCTTTGTTTTCAAAAAGCGATAATAATTTAACAAATAAAGCAATAAAACTACTTACTATTTCGCCTGTGGTATTTTTTTTATATCCCAACGTTTCCAACCCTTTGTTGCAGTTTGGGTATTATATGGGTTGGTTAGTATGCATGTCCGCGTTAATTCAGATTTTGACATACTAGTAAACAAGTATCATATTAATTTTTTGTACAACTACATAACATAGTCTTTTAGTTAAGTTTTTCACCTATATTTTGATATGAAGAGTTATCGTTGGTTCTTGTTTAAATTATTAAGATTTTAATATGTGATGTGGTAAAAAGTAGTAAAGTAACATCTAAACAAACAGTTTTGGCTAAACTGTGGGGTAAGTAGCCGTTTCTTTATTATTAAAAAAAAAATATATATATTTTGTGAAAAAACATATAAACAATTTTTACAAGTATTATTATTACTAACTAACTTTACGTAAAATATTGGGAATTTCAAAGCGGCAGGCCTACACTATTGGTTGTTCTGAAGTTAATGATGTGTTATGAAGTTATAACGTAATTAACATTAAACACTAACATCGCGTAATAATTCAGTGATAACAATCGTAATTGTATCGATTACCTATCATGATAGAATCGATTACCTATCATCGATATTGCAATTAAATAATCATTGAAAATTTGATTCCCTCCAGTACATCTTGCGTATATTGTAGTGGCAATTAGTATAATATCTTGGGAACCAATTTTTTATACATAATAATTAAGCAAGCTATGTATTGCGTCCATAATAATTAACGTACCGCTATGTCAAAATAGTTGAAGTGTGTACATTGCTGCCCAACTATTTTACAACTATTTTGTAACACTATTTAACGAAATTTAAAACATAATAACGAGTCGTATTACTGGATACTATATGTGACATTATCCATGAAAAGGGACCTTATTGTCGATGGCGCTTATGTCGTTGTTCAAGACGGTACAATACAAACGCAACGCGATTCGACGTAAGTGCCACCGACAACAAAGTCCCTTTTCCTAGATAATGACACATATGTGCACAACGTATACGCCCGTATGAAAAATACTCACTGTCCACTGCTGGACATAGGCCTCCCCCAAATAATACTTGTATCATTTATAGTTTATACTTTTAGGTAGTTAACCGTTTCAGTGCGGATGACACGACAGGCGTGTCATCAATGTTTTTAACGAATGGCGTATGACACGAGAGGAGTGTCATTTTAAAATCGATTATAACTTCACCAAATTAAGTTTCAGAAAGGTTCACCCCGAACAAAACTATTATTGTTTGTCGTGTAGAACAAGCTAGTAGCCTTCGTTTCTGAAATATTCAAAATTTTAAGATTTTTTTTCAAATTCAGGTGTTAACAACCTTTTCATGCAGCACTAATTTTACTACTTAGCGTTTCAGTGCGGATAACACTACAGGCGTGTCATCATATTATAGAATATAAATGATTTGTTACCTTAGAGCATTTAATGACTGGAGACGCCTTTATAAGTTTACCCTTCTGCCAAAAAACTTGTACAATTGTGCAGATTGTTGTATAGACTGATGTTTTAGCAATGCATTTGACACTCCCCTTGCCCGCAAAAACCGTCAGTCTATTTTGTACGAAAAATGACAGCCAAGGCGTCTCCAGTTACTACTTAAATCCTCTAAGTTTGTTACCTATAAGACTCAAATGAATAGTTCAAGGAGAAATGTCGAAGATAGTAAATGCATAGGTTTAAATACGTCGCACTATAAAAATAATTACCCATTCCGTTACCCCACTATACATAATTAGCAGAGCCCGGAAAATCCATAGCAAAACAAAACACTGTCGTAATCAAACTAGTGTTAGAAACATTTTTTTATCGATATCGAGTTTATTGATGTCTTATGGAATACTAATTTTCTGAAGTTTATTATTTTCAATGAGATTGATTACCTCTTTGTCACCAGACTACGGCCAAGCCAAAAGGGAAGGGTTATTACTTAACACCTTCGCTGCGGCAATTAGTTAACTTCGCAATTAACCATACTTGTACGGGGTCGAATGAACCCCGTACCGCAGTGAACGCGTTAATATGAAATATAAATAACGTTGATGATTACGTTGCGTTTTAGATGAAATAACAATAAAACAAACCCTAACTTTACCACTTCTTTTGCGTTTGGCGTGAATGATTATAAAATAAGTAATGTACCTAAACATATCGGTATGATTTTTAGACGAAACTAACTCGATATCGATAAAAAATGTTTCTATCACTAGTTTGATTACGACAGTCTTTTGTTTTGCTATAGATTTTCCGGGCTCTGATAATTAGGAAAGTATAAACATTATACTTAGTAGAAAATGTTTGTGATATCTGAATTTTGAAAGTCACTTACCATCCATTTCGAGTAAAACTCGTAGTTTAAAAGCTACTAACAGTTTAAAACAATCTTTTGATCAGTTCACTTCCTTGGTTAGATGTCAACTGAACTCAATCAAGTCAAAATCAATGAAAAAAACGAAATTAATTCCGAATTTTATACACATGGCGGATGACACGATAGGCGTGCCATCATATTCCATGGCGTAAGGCACGCCTGTCGTGCCATGAAAAAATTGTTCGCCGCCACAGACTAAAGTTTTCGAAAATGGAACACGCAACGAATCGGTTAAAAACAGTTAAACAATCTTGACATGTGTTTTTAACTTTTTATTGAAAATCAGTTTTGAAAAATAAACCATGACAAGTATGTGACAATTATGAATCACATATGGTTATTTACATTATTTTGCTTTCGTAAGTAAATAGTCACTGGTTTTAAAAAAGCGTTTATTAATAAAAAGACACGTCAAGATTGTTTACCTTTTTTAAAATATTTAAATGTATAGACTATAGGAGTTGTGGCCATAGTCGCCACTAGGTTGGCGACCACAGTAGCTGTTGAGTCGGGTTCGGCAGAAGTTGCCAACCATCCGTCGGTTTTGTCCCTTTATTGATTTTTATGAAACTCACAGGAGGAGATCTGTTGGTGCTATTCTCTGCCGGTGTCTCTCGAGAAAAAAAAAGTTAGTTCTTGCTATCTGCGCCATCTTTTTAATGTAACGTAATGTAGCCAACATAAAAATAACATCTGAAAAGCCCTTGCATCCCGTGACAAGGTGGGCTTGGGTACCTTGTAAGTCCTGCCATACAAGATAAATGTTACCCGATATTGTTCTCTATAGTGTAGGTATTAGGTACTATAAGTCGCGTGGCTGACTAGAATAGCACCACTCCATCTCTTCCCGCAGGTGTCGTATCAGGCGACAAAGGGAAAAAACCGACGGATGGGCAGCAGCGTCCGTCGACCAATCTACAGCTACTACGGTCGCCAACCCGCCTGTCAAGCGTGGCGACTATAGCAACTACCCCCAAGATGATACAAGTCCTATTTGGGGGAGGCCTATCCAGAAGTGGACGATGTACGGATGATGTGAGGTGTATGAGTAGAACATAAAGTCTTAAACTAAACAAATGAAATAGTCTGTTAAATAAATTCAAAATAAGGAGATTTGTGACATGTATAGTCAACCAATAAGATTTCTAGGCCACTTCGAACCTTGTTACAGTGACATTAACAAGAGATCTTTTGCGTCTTTCATATAGATTTTTCACTGTAAATCAAATTGGTTGAATACGTGATATGAAGATTATTTTTATTTGTGAATGTCAGTTGTTTGTTGCCATAAAACTAATAATCACTCCAATATTCAGCCCCTTTCTTAATCTCTCAGAGAGAATGTCATAAATGTATTTTTGTACTACTTTTTTACCCCTTAATTACACTCCTGAACCAATATCAGATACCTAAATAATATTGTCTTTGGTTGCCGCGATAATTACTCATGAAATAAAACAACTAAAACGGATTAAATCGCGTATACTAATTGTCCACCCGATGACCACGAACGCTGCTAAAGGGTTCGAAACGTCGGGATGAAGTTTAAATTAGTATACGCGATTTAATCCGTTTTAGTTGTTTTATTTCATATCAGCTAAAGCTTCATTCATATTTTATGCTTAAAAAAAATGAAATTGAAATATCAATTTAATAGATATACACAAAAAATGCTATAGTCAGGATTCGAACAAAGAACCTCCTAACTCTTAAGCAAGGTTATCGGATAGACTAAGAGGCCGTTTACAATTTTTGACTAGCTATTTTTTTTTTGGTACTTAGTAATACTTAAATTCTCTCCCTAACAAACTGTAGTCAACTGTCGAGCGGCTAACCTCAATTTCTAAATGAGTTAATGAGTTTAATTATAATAAGTGTCTCGAGAATCCGCAAGATGGCAACCGGGTTGTTATTCTAATTGCATGCGTATTATTTATTATTAGCAACCAGTTTAGCTTAGTCTCTGGTTATGTATCGGTGTTATGGACTTTGAGGTTAAGTTTTATTGGAGTTTATGAGGTAACGTCCAGACAGCGAAGGCTGTAACAGTAATTTAAGCCGCGGCCTGACAACAGGACAATTGGATTACTATACCGCATCGTGGCTTAAGTCCTGAGTGGAAAAAGCATTTGTTGTACAGTCAGCAGCAAAAGTTGCTCAGCGTTTGAAGTGTTCAAAATGACCTACACGCGCTCTTATTCTCTTGACAATAGAGACGTGTTGACCTCATTTTGAACACCTCAAATGCTTAGCTACTTCTGCTGATGACTGTACCTACAATTTTCCTTGCACGTGGAGTAATTGAATTGTATTGAATATATTTATTTCAGAAAACAAGTATCCATATGTTTTTTACGTCATTATGTTAGTAAAAATATGATATAAATGTATATGTTAGTGAAAAGTATAGTGCTCATTGGATCGTACATGCAGAGACATCCAATGAGTGATAAGAGGGCTATCCACCCTATTCATAACCACCTTCAGCTAGCCTAATATGGTCGGGTTTATGTCAATTGTCACAATATCTGTCACGCTCTAACAAGTATGTGAGTGCGACAGTGACGGATAACGCGATAGACGACAAAATGTCAACCATGGTAGACGTTCAGGAGTGCTGTAGTGAGTATTTATGAGTTTTTTATAATTGAATTATTACACTTTTGTAAAATCTGAAATATATTTGAAAATCTGAAATATTAGCAATATTAGCATTTCTAGTCGTTAATTTCGACAATGAAAATAACGTATACAGGTGAATGCATGAAATTATGAAATAAGCAAAATCTAAATTAAAATGGAAGTTTTGGTATTTTTAAATTATTCTTTACGTAAACAATAGTGAAAAGAAGAGCTGTTTGCTTTTAATTTAGTTTCCATATGATAATAATATAAAATAAATAAAAATAAGGTGACGGCACCAGTAATGGACAAGGAACCAATCATGAACATTAGTGCTTATTTCAAAGAAATTAAGTGTTGTGCATTTGTTGGGACATATTCAATTTATAACTTTATGATTTTTGAAATAAGAACTAAGTGTCCATCATTGGTTCCTGTCAGTTAAAAGTATCCAACATTGATGCCATTACCTTAAATAAATAAATAAATATAAGTCAACGACACTATCTCCGTAATAAACATCAAAGACACAAAACGATTGTGAGATTGAAACATATTAATTGTATAAAAGCATTGCTCGACATGTTTCACTCCGTAACGAGGAGCATAATCATGAGCCATTTGCATTGGGTAACCGACGAGTTAACCGCTTTTATACAATTAAACATTAAATATTTAAATTAGATTATCTTAGTCCATGATATAATTGATATATTATGATATATTCCCGTATAAATTTCCATATAATAAAATGTCAAAAACAATAAGTACAGTTATTCAAAAATATGTTTTTGTAATGTCAACATTTTAATTATATTAGTTAAGGTGAGTATTTTATTAACGACACCTTTTATACAAGGTCAATGTGGGTAAAACAGTCTATCTGAAAAGACCGTTTACCAACCAATCCTACATTATCTCATAGGTTAGTGTCATATGACGGACTTCCCTTAAAAATATAGTATACCGGTCTTACCCACATTGACCTCATATGTAATTGGTCGCCTGAATCTATACTGAAATGTTAAAATTATTGACTTATTTTTTGTTCAAGTATTGTTTAGCACAACAGATAACAATTATGAGTCGACCTGTAATTATGCAACCGGTAAATATATTCATAAAAAATAAATATTTTCAACTAGTTTGAGGTTAAGCAGTTATTAATGTAGTGTACATTGTATAATTATGATAATTGTGTCCAACCTCGATATCCTTACAACTAAAACGAGAAAAACTATGTAAATAAACAATACATACAATTTTTGTACAATCCAAAAGCACACAACACCAAAAACAAGCGCAAACGTAGTTATTTCAACAAAAATATTGACCTACTCTGACGTCCGCCTCCGACGAGACACTAACTCAATTACCGCTAATTTGATTACTCCAATAATCCTCGTTTGACACGACACTGCCACGAATTTACTTTTAAACACGTTACAAAAAACAAAAGAACCATAAATACTAACCGATTCCGAATCGATATTTTTAGCAACAACACTGGCCACTTGTAACCTCAAAAAGATGACAAGAAAAAAGACTGTTCTAATTTTAAATTTCGTACCGTTTTTAGATCGCTTCCTAATGAAAAACAACCGTCTGTCTTGAGTGCTAGTGGGACTGTAGTACAGACCTAGTATGGACTTGTTCGCGCCACGCTCTGATTGGGAAAGCATGTATCATGCAACAGGGAATTAAAATATCTCGCTGTGAATATTAAGTAACGGTTTATTTACCTATTTGCGTGTACCGGCTGACAATGGTTAATGAATGTTCAAATCGATTCGCTAAATTGGGTTGAATTTGCATACCTATTTACTTTTTTCACTCGTGTCTATAATTATAAGGAAATCGATTTACCATAAAGTGATGTTCATAGAAAATAAACCTTTTTTTTTTATGACATAGGCGGCAAACGAGCAGACGGATTACCTGGTGTTAAGCAATTACCGTCGCCCATGGGCACCCGCAACACCAGGGGAGTCACAAGCGCGTTGCCGGCATTTAAGGGGGGGTTGGAGCTCTGGGAATCTTACTTTTACTTTATCTAAAGGGAAAAATATGCAATGATGAAAAGTCTGTTTTCATAGTCACTTGAACTCTTTATTTTTTTTAGTATACCAAAGTCTAGATTTTTAGTTCTTATAGGCCATCATGCGTATAAGAACTTGTATTAAAATGAAGATACTTCAAGCCTTTCGTCTCATTGAGAAAAGATTCATAAGAACGATCGTAAAACTAAAATAAATCTTTTATGAGTACACTTGAGATCAAAAGTAGTGGCATGTTTAATTACAGGTTTTTTTAACTTCCAACTTGTATTTATGTAAATGTTTCTTGTTTTATGTCCGTTAAAGGTAAGCCTATAAACATTTTCAAAACTCTAAATTTCTAAAAACTGGAAATCGTGGAAAAATTGGTTAACATCGAATTAAACTCATTATTATAAAACTTGTTCGTTATATAATTTCATAAATATCGCGGTTTCATAACGGAGGGTTTGAAAAAAAAAACAGTCGTAGGTAGGTACACTTGTTGATCATTATTAAGAATTTGTCGTATAATTATGAAACGTAGACTTTTCACTCAGGCTTCGCATTCGCTCAATCAAAAAAAAAAACAACCTTTTTTTTGTTCTTTTTATAGGTTAATCATAAATGGAAAATTTTCAGTTACCACGTTGTGCCGATGTATCGACGGGCAGCTAATAGTCGCACACAGGTGTATACCCATGTGTGGGTAGATGCATATTGACCGTTTAATGCTATGAGCTAGGTAGCGTACGTGTCCATTGTCTTACGTCGAGAAACGGCAAAAAATGTATTAACCTTTTCATCACCATGTCCAGAAAGCTACCGCTCAGACGCCATGTCACCGAATTGTCAAAACGTGTACAGTCAGCGTCATATAGTTAGTAGCATCCAAAGTACTCATAAAGTTCGGTACACCATACAAATTCTATGGTGTACCGAATTATTTGACTACTTTTAATGCTACCATCTATATGACGCTAACTGTAGGTACTATTTTCACACAATACGCGACACGTTTCGGGTAAGCTTTAATGTCCACTATCAAGTCGAGTCAAAACACATCGAACAATTCCTCACTGCATTCCTAATCTGATTATTAACACATACCGTCAATGAGAGTTTTACTGACTAAAGTAAACAACTGAACTACGAACTCAGAGTACGTAAAATGGTATTTACTTAATACAGAAGAATTAACATACTGGAAGCCCTTTAAGCCCTTTGACCTTGCGACCTCCATTATTTTGTATTAGACACCGTAAAACGTGGTCAGTGTGGATGAAAACTCACATTCAAACCTCGATAAAACAAAACACATTTTATGCAAAAAGATATATACATAAAGTGTTCTTGTATTGATATAGATAGGTCAATTTTATAACTTCACTTCTTCATAGTATAAAACAAAGTTGCTTTCTCTGTCCCCATATCCCTATGTATGCTTAAATCTTTAAAACCACGCAACGGATGTTGATGCGTTCTTTTTTAGTAGATAGAGTGATTGCAGAGAAAGGTTTATATGTATAAGTAACATAAGGTACTAATAAGTAACATCCATTAAATAGTGAAGAAATACTAATATCAGCATTGCACCCATGCGAAGCCGGGGCGGGTAGCTAGTTAAAGATAAACACAGAATATTAGGATATCCCAGCTTATCCTAACTACGGGGTATTGTATACAAAGCTGATTTGGGTAAATTATCGGATTGAGTACTGTTTGAATTACTATAGCTCCAGTTGTTATAAGAATATAGTTTAAGAGTAAAGTTCGACGACCGGTCTGGCCTAGTGGGTAGCGACTCTGCCTATGAAGCCGATGGTCCTGGGTTCGATTCCCAGTCAGGGCATTTATTTGTGTGATTAGCACAGATATTTGTTCCTGGGTCATGGTTGTTTTCTATGTATTTAAGTATTTATACGTATCAATCTATTATATATATCGTCGTCTAGTGCCTACAACACAAGCTTTACTGAGCTTACCGTGGGACTAGGTCGATTTGTGTAAGATTTTTGCCTTGAATATTCATATTCATATTCATAGTATTTAGGTAGCTTATAAAAACGTCTTCACTTCTGTCATGTATACTCACCCCATTCTTAACCTAACTGACTAACCTATTCGCCCCATGTTACGTAACCTATTAGTAAAACAGTGAAATATGTAAATTTGAAACAATACTTATTTTGTTTTATCATGACAAAGGGCACTTGAATAGCCCTTATAAGCGTTCTTAGAATATTTTTCACAGTATTATTTTTTATCGCGGCAATAAATCTAAACCCTATGTTTTGGAAACGCGCAAAATCCTATGGCGGTAGTGTCTGACATAGCAACGAAACATACATATAATGAGTGCTGGTATGATAGACAACTTCACATAGATTACTCAATAAAACAAAAAGGTACAGTATTATTTAACTTATCACATAATTAAAAATTTTGACTTCGAAAAAATTACATAGTTTAAATAAAGTCGCTGCCTGTTGTCTATTACTATTCTTAGATGTACTTATTAATACAGTTAACACACATACAATATATATGCAGTTTTATGGCAATATAATAGTACATTTCGATACTAGTGAAAAAATTTTTTTTTTCGACGAGGGTGAAAGTTGGAGCCCGAGTGAAACGAGGGTGATAATCATCCGAGTCTTAAAGAAGTTTTTTCCCGTGTATCGAACCCAATTTTTCATAACAAGTGCCTTAAAATGTGAAATTTACGCACGCGAAGCGTGCGCAAAGTGCACTTTTTACGCACTAGTTAGGAAAATTATATTATATCAACCATGCAAAACCGAGGTCGAGGTAGGAGTATGAAACAAATGAATAAATTATTAATTTATTCGAAACACGCACAAGATTTATTTTAAATATCAGAATAACAAAAAATAACACATTACGCAGCATAGGATGTATTATCAAATGCACCCATGGATAGGAACTAGTTGCTTATCATATTCAGGCATTCAGACATTTTCCACGTAGTTCCACAGAAAGCTAAATCATATACATATAAATACTTAAATATATAGATACTCGTGACTTCAATATCACAGGCACAAATATTACTTACAAATAAAATACTAAGGCCAATCAGTGATCTTCTACTATGAAAGCAATTTAACTTTGTTATTAGGCTATTAAATATAATGAAATATTTTACACATGTCATAAAAATAGTAACGTTCTAAAAACAATAAAGTACCGTGGAAACGTTTAGTTATGGTAACATCTTGCTATACTTATGAAGTTCTATTCAATTATTCAGTCTCACCAATCCCTATATTATTGACGAACAGCGTATATGGTGCTTATCATTTTAGGTGCAAAGTTATATTGTAGCAGTCGCGTGCTTCTGCTATTTTATCATTATGATCCTATTTGCTTTTATAGAACGGCCAATAATGTGGAGTCTCAAGACGCATAGAATGATCCAATATCATGCTTCATCCAGCAGGTAAGTAATCTGTGTCGGTGCTACCGATGTACGTACGTACTGGCAAAAATATCAATACATATCTCGCCTTATTGCTACGGGATAAAGTTCAAAATAGTTGTTGTGTTTAGTGTAAACTGTTATATCTACGTGACAAAACATAGCGATAATTCATCAATGTTTAGAGTTAGAACTAATCGACTTAACCGAGTCGGGTAAACATGTACCTCGCATATGTAATTTAATTGAAAATTTGTCTGTTCGAATAGCTTTGTTTTTGTTTATCGATTCCATAATTTAAACGTATTGGAACGTACTTTAGCTGTAAAACGTCCACTACTGGACATAGGCCGCCCCCAAAAATGATGCAAAATATTTTGGAGTTGTCATGCATGGCATGTCACCATGCTTAGAAGGCGGGTTGGTGACCGGGGATGGGGAGATGGGGTTTTGAACATACTTGTATCATTATCATCACCAATAAATAAAAGATGACATGCCATAACTTAATACTTTTTTTTACCTACGGTGTTTGCTAACCACCAAGCTTCCCCGAATGTTTGTTTGCCTCCATCGTAGTATAAAAAAAAAACAGAGAAAACGGGAAATATGTACTGTGACCTATCCATTTAGTGTAGATTGTAAAATAAATCAATTCGAAATAAAACGCCGGTGACATTGTTACTTTCTATAAATTCCCGCCGGGTTCGAAGAATGGAATATTAATTTTGAAGTTTCGTTTGGCACATTTATCTAAAATAATACCGCTTTTGTATCTAGTTTATTTAATAACTAAAATTGACGTGTTTATCGAGGAAATGAAAATTGGAAACGGAGTCGAAACATCACCTTTAATTTCTGTATCTGGACCATATTGTAGACGCTTACAAAATGCGAAAGAGGCAAAAATGTTATTTTGTTTCATTAACGCTATTTTCATATTCTTTATGATATTTTAATAAGATCAAATTCAAATCCTTACTAATATTATGAATGCAAAAGTAACTGTGGCTATCTGTCTGGTACCTCATCACGCTTAAATCGCTGGACTAATTGGGGTGAAATTTGGTATGGAGAGAGTATGAGCTAGTTACGAGAAAGGACATAAAATAGTTTTTATCCTGCAACCATACTTTATAGACGGGCATGGCTGGCCGACGAAGTTGCGAGGAAAAGCTAGTTTTCTATACCTGCACAAAACAAAACCAGACAAAATACTCGTAGATAGTAGTAATCTAACTATCAAAAGTCAAAATCGTTAAAGTCTAACTCGTCAAAGTCGCTCAACAAGCTATGGAGAGAGCTATGCTCGAAGTTTCTCTACGAGATCTTCTCAGAAATGAGGAGATCCGTAGGCAAACTAAAGTCACCGACATAGCCCACCGGGTTAGCAAGCTGAAGTGGCAATGGGCAGGCCACATTGCACGCAGAAAAGATGGCAGACGGGGTCGAAAAGTGCTCGAGTGGAGACCACGCACTAGCAAGCGCAGTGTAGGACTTCCACCCACAAGATCGACAGACGACCTCATTAAGGTCGCCGGAAGACGCTGGATGCAGGTTGCTTCCAACCGGTACATGTGGAGGTCCAAGGGGGAGGCCTATGTTCAGCAGTGGACGTCTTATGGCTGAGATGATGATGATGATGAAATACTGTCTCGATCTGTTAAGCACACCTTTGCTTTACCTTCTAAATGACCTCGAAACTGGACTTCGTTCTATATGTCGACGGCTAGAATACCGATACTGGTTGTAGCAGTTAGAGGAGTATTCTCAAAACGAGGTGATACGAAGAACGGAATCTTTTTAGCGGTAAACGTGCAAACCTGTGCCTGTGTCTTTAAGAGTTCATCATCATCATCATCAGGCTATTCAGGGTGGCTCATTCAAATCGGTCAGTATGGGGAAATCTGGAACTAAAAGACATACAAAGATTTGTTCTTAGGAACCATGTCATCGATTTTAGGGACAAAAAAACTGCATAAATGGATTTAAAAAAAATTGTGTTCATTTTTTGGAATCGACCACAGTTGTTAAAAATAAAATTAAAAGATATTGAATTACAATGCATTTTATTCATTTGAGATATCATGTTTCATGGTAACTTTTGCTGCCTATAACCAACACAATTCAAATCCAAACGAAAATAATTAAAAGTTTTATTTTCCAAAACAACCAGGTTCGAATCTCGAACAGAGTACGTATGTTTTTTTTAAATCTATGTATGCAGTTTTTCTTGTCCCTAAAATCGATGACATGGTTCCTAAGAACAAATCTTTGTATGTCTTATAGTTCCAGATTTCCCCATACTGACCGATTTGATGAGCCACCCTGTATAGTAGTCCACTGCTGGACTTAGCCCTCCCCTAAAGAGCGCCACAGCGCCCTGTCTTCAGCTTTCCGCATCCAGCATCTGCCTGCAATTATTTTTAAGGGTTAAACGGAGTAAATTCAGTCGAACCCATCGGGAAATTTGATTTGCTGTTAGCGGTATTTCCGGACCGATACGACCCTCATACCATCAAGAAAAGAGCGTACTCTTATCTGAAAGGCCGGCAACGTGCTTGCGACTCCCCTGGTGTTGCGGGTGCCCAAGGGCGACGGTAATTGCTTACATCAGGCGTCTGCTCGTTTGTCACCTTTGTCATAAAAAAAAACAAACGGTAAATAAAAATACCTTTCTTCTACAACAACTCATGGCACAAGAATAGAATGATTGTTTAACATGATTGTCAGCCATTATTAAATTTTAACACAAAATAACACGAATTCGTAAATTTTGGCGTCGAGACACTCGGTCCGTGGGGCAGGGGCCCTCGGGCTCCACAAGGCCTTAGGACATAGACATATCATTTTACTAGACGGAGCGTGCTAATAATAATACCACGTTGAAAAGGGATGGTCTTATGTAACTTTCCATAGGTATGGCAGAGACGGTACTATTTTCCTCCGTCCTTGTCATAGCTTCACACATTTTTGTTCCCCTCCAAACTGGACCCTTCAGAACTGTCAAAGTTGGAGGGGAACAAACAAATACAATTGGAGTTTTGGGTTTTCAACAAAGTTGCGGTAATTAATAACAGAATAAGCTAATATTTTTGTTATAAAGAATGTCCTGTAAAGCATAACTATAGTGAATTGTTACATTTTGGGCTACAAAAGCCAGAATATCTTTGTCCCTTACTAGCGCACGATGCGTTCTCCAGTCATTATTCCTCCTAGCCTTAGGAAAACGATTGCGGAATACCATTGGTGACCCTCAGGAGGTTTTCTTGCACAAAGAATTGCCATAGCAATTCAGCGCGGGAATGCCGCCTGAGTGAAGGGCACCTTGCCTAGGGGGCCAAAAGATATTTTTTTTTTTTGAGTATTTTTAAGTTAGTTATATTTATAGGTAGATTTCATTTAACTTTATGTCTCTTGTGTGTTTTATTTTATTATATTTCACAAAATAAGTACTCAATGATTATTTGTTTGCATAGACACAAAATAAGTGGGTAGGTCAAAATAAATTGCTAGAATTTTTACCAACTACCTGCTCTTCTATATCAGCCAGCTATAGACATTCATTACAGCTGAAACGGTAATAGTTAATATGGATCAAGTGTTGATAGTGATATTTATTTTTAATACCTGTAAGTGTTTTTACAATAATTTCAAAATTTGAATTACTTTTTTTTTTCATTTGAAACAGTTCATTATAGGGCTCCACAAAAATATTATTTATTTAAAGCAATAGGCATATGTATGGCCAAATATGTCGATACATATCCCTATTGCTTTAAATAAAAAACTGTATAGATATATTTGGCTATACTGACTGCAACTAACTATATGACACTTACTGTACCTAGAGGAGATGTAGTGTAGGGACGCCCGGCCGGACTCAGGCGGGCTGTCGATTGCCTGTTGCAGTCATTCAGACCTAAATGATACGAAAATCATAAATAAAAGCCCTAAATCCCTGTAGCTATAACTAATAAATTGAAAATGGCAGCAAAATGTACATAGTTAAAAGTATTCGTTAATATCCCCTATACCTAGTTGATATAGTTGAAGAATTTGTGAGGTATAAAATCAGAAGATACTTGAAGAATGCTGTAGTTACCTAATTTGAAACATTGTCGCATATCAACTTCTAGGTAATATACAGGAATCATCTTTCTCATTTCATGTGTTAGAAAGAGAGCATAAACTAAACTAAACTTGCAGATTTCACAATAGGACATTGTCTTGTACATTGTTGGTTACACGCGGCCATCTTTGAACGCGCACAACAAATAATTTAAAGCGTACGTTTCGCACACAATCGGACCAAGCATAATAGTCGGGCTGTCAGCCTTCGCTACGACAAGGGTGGTACACAATGGCACGCCGTTTCACATAGCACCGTGTCGTGTCACGGTATCGACTTGGACAAAGTGACAAAGTGAATAACTCATTGTCATGTTTTCGTTGAAAGGCGTGCGATCCTTGGATTATGTGAGGAAAGGAAAATTATTCAATTTTCTTTAAATAGATGTACAGTCACCATCAGATATATCAGAGCCGTAGACGTGCCCACATTTTTTTTAATACAATGACGGTGGCACACAAGCATATCGCGCGCCTGATGGTAAGCTGTTACCGTAAGGAGACCTGCAACTCCGGAGGATTAATTAATTAACGCGCATGCGTTGCCAACCCTAAAAATTGTTGGAGCTCTGGGAACCTTACTCACCATCAGGAACACAACACTACATACCTGAAAGGTAGCAGTGCTATTATGGCTGTGGTCTTCTGTAAGGAGAAGGTACTTCCCCAGTTGGGCTTCTCCAGACTCAAGCGTGATGATAC
This sequence comes from Grapholita molesta, assembly GCA_022674325.2. Taxonomy (NCBI): domain Eukaryota; kingdom Metazoa; phylum Arthropoda; class Insecta; order Lepidoptera; family Tortricidae; genus Grapholita; species Grapholita molesta. The sequence continues at coordinate 5,383,948 of CP053127.2, forward strand.
TTCGCTGTGTTCTTCCTCTCATTGTTGGACGTAGTTTAAGGACATACCTGGGTTCAAATATCTGAACATGCACTTTATCGGCTTAACTTTAAGGTGTTCATGAAATAAAACAACTTAAACGCATTATATCGCGTATACTAATTTAAACTTCGTTCCGACGTTTTGAACCCTTTAGCAGCGTTCGTTCGGAAAAGTTTAGTTTACCTCCATCCCAAAAAACACGCTACCTGTAACGACCTAGGGGGGAGGCCTATGGAGACTCAGCAGTGTTCCTCTGTGGCTAATTGGAAAGTATAATGATTGTGCATTTAAAATGATTACTTAAAACGGGACAGTTACCATGTGTTAAGAACTTAGCATGTGGTGGTCAAATTCTCGTTACTATCATGTCAAGTTGTCCGCGTTGAAAGGACCCCCACTAGGTGAATCAACGCTCTGGTCAACGGTAATCAGTCGTCGTGAAAATCATTAACCCATTAACTACGGGTTTCTATTATATAATCATTGAAATTTACATCTTGTGGCATCTACACAGAGATGATTTTTGACTGTGATAGATGGCAACTCTGGTTGACACCCGAAGGTAAAGGGACATATTTCATCATAGTCTATCGGCTGATGATGATGATGAAAATTGAGAATCGAGTAGAATATTCAATTAAAATTTAATCAACCTAAAACCCGTCCCAAGTAACCTTTGTTCAAACTTGTCAATATTCATTATATCCATAGATTTTCCAATATCCTGCGAGGGCGTGCATTATATAAACGTGTGGGTTAAAGATAAAACATACAGAGTGAATCGGGACACGTGAGCAGGATTAACTCTACTTATTTTGTGAAAAGGAAGCAATTGTTTTTATTGAGATTAAGGCATCTTTTTCTTTAGATACTGAATAAAACCTTATATGTCATTTTCGACACATTTTATCACTCGATAATTAGAATAATTTGATATAAATTAAAATTCCTGGTGCAACGTCCGTCTGTCGCAAATCAGACCGGCAACGTGGCGAGCGTGATGGCCACCTTTCCAACGGGTGTGCGCAGGGCAGTATTTTTGACTAGGTTAATAACTAATTTTAACCCAATATTTTCTTCGGTTGCCGCGATAATTACTCATGACATAAAACAACTATATCAGATTAAATCACGTATACTAATTTAAACTTCATCCCGACGTTTCGAACCCTGTCCAGTGTCCACCCGATGTTTGTCCCTAAAATCGATGACATGGTTCCTAAGAACAAATCTTTGTATATCTTATAGTTCCAGATTTCCCCATACTGACCGATCTGAATGAGACACCCTGTATATACAGGCTGGAACGCAAATAGGGCTTTTTTCCGAAAATGGCCGAGCTTTAACACTATATATTTTCCCTTGTAAATACCCTTGTAAATAAATATATTGTGTAACCGTTTTAAATTTATAGTTTTTTCAACATTTAAGCAAAAAACTGGTGAATTATAAATAAATAAGGTTACCTACTAGTAAACTAGAAAATTATGTATTTTTTTTTTTCATTCTTACGTTTTCTAGTAACGCGGTAAGTGTTGTTGTAACGATTCTCCTTGAAGCTCCATTCGTTAAAAGTAAATATCAAACAACAAAAAGGACTAAATCTATAAAATCATATAACATCATAATGCATATGCCTACAAATTCCTTAATAAGTACCTATAATTAAAAGCATAATTATTACACGAAACTGTAACAACACTACCCGCTCATGCCTGTCGCCTTCCAGAAGCTCTCAATTTGAAGCTCGTAAGCACTTAAAGAGCTTTTAAATGACCTCAGTAATTTTCGGCGACAGTTTCGCTGAACGATATTTAATGGAAGTTGTGGCACCAATGGATTCTGACACGGCACGCTATCGGGGTTTTAATGGGCTGGTCCGGTTGACTGGGGTGTCATTGGGTATCAAATATCTATGCTAAAAAAACCCCAGCAAATTCACTCTGTAGTGTCTAGTAAGTTTTACATGGATGAACTACGTTCCGAAATATTGTTTGCTTAATTTTTATATTCGCTTCATTACAATTTGATGAATTCACCTCGACAATACCTTTATCGCTCATTTCCCGTTAGATGTTATTCAGAAAGTTTAATTTAATTAATATGTTTTTATTTCTGTAATTTAACAAGTTACAAAACAATTTGAGTTATAATTATTACATTTTTTTCGTCATCATTTGTATTTTTTTATGTCAGCTGTCAGCTGTCAGCTTGTATCCGAGGCAGCCCAACTAGGGAAGTACCTCCTCCTTACAGAAGACCACAGCCATAATAGCACTGCTACCTTTCAGGTATGTAGTGTTGTGTTCCTGATGGTGATTAAGGTTCTCAGAGCTCCAACCCCCCTTAAAGGCCGGCAACGCTCTTGTGACTCCCCCGGTGTTGCGGGTGCCCATGGGCGACTGTAATTGCTTACCATCAGGCAATCCGTCTGCTCGTTTGCTGCCTATGTCATAAAAAAAAAGTTAGTCCGGAAACTGCAGAGTCGTCAGTTCAATCCACAACGTCAAGTAAGTCATTATCATATCAGCCGAAAGACTTCCAGTCGTCCACTGCTAGCTAGGCCTTTCCCAAAGCGCCCCGTAATGATCAGTTTAACTAAAACAGGAGACCATATACATAATGAAACTTTTCACCACACGGTTCCTCTGATTCAACCCTAAGTCAAGAAAATAGTATACAAATTGATAGTTTAAAAACACTTAACATCACCGTCATTTCGCTAAGTGTAGTTTGATGGCACCTCCGCTAATGGCATACTGTATGTTATCCATTTAACATCTTAAAAATCATAGCTAAAACATTTAAAATACAACCTTATACTTCCAGCAGTAAAGTTGAATCTCGACAAAACTTAACGGCGCGATACGATTTATTGAAAGTTATCCAACGGCGTTTGTAGTCACAAATATTTGATAGATGAATTTGAACTATAACAGTTCGTAATAAGGTAGTAATTCGTTTGTCGGAAGAGTGTCGCAAAACACCGGCCGGAGAAAATTGATTACTGTATCATTGTGGCTTGATGGTTACTGTTACAGCATAAGAAAAGTACGCTTTGGTAGTCAATTAGGAAATAATATCGTGTTACAGTACTATTACATTTTAGAATTCCATAGAATTGCCAGTGATCGGCACTATCGGTGCAAAACTTTAACAAAACCCATTAAGGACATACTATAAGTGTGTCTAAGAAATGCTTTTTCATTTCTCATGCTCGGAAAGTGGGTCATTGTTTATCTACTATGCGGGTGGAAAGTATACGTTTCCGCCCTAGGGTCGCAATTTGGCATGTTTTTATTAGTTCTCCCCTTGCGAGCACTCAGAAGAACAAAGTGGCGAAAATAACCTTATTTACTGACGGCAGAAACAAATACATGAGAATAGTTCTTTCTCTTAAATTATATCAATTTATTGTAGCGATTATGATGCATAAAATATGTCAATTAATTCAAATATTTATATTATTCGGTTCAAATATTTAAGTGTCTTGGCTCTATGTTACAGTAACAAAAAGGAATAAACCTACGAAGTTTTTTTAAACTTTAATATGCGCAGCTAAGCAACGGCAGTAACTTATACAGCCAAATAAGTACAATGTATAATTACTCATTGGAAATATCGATACCTCCTACGTATACTGGGACAAGTGCAAAATCACGATTTTACAGCAGAGCTGTTTAAAGGTACAAAGTTCCATAACTAGGTCATACTTTGACATATTTTCATGAAATTTTCAAATATGTATGGTGAATGTATTTCGCTTAAATCCACATAATTACTATTTTAAAATTAATAGTAGTTTTTGAAAAAACTGTAGTTAGTCCAGTATACATGAAATTAACGAGTTCAATTTTTTGATAAACTGAGATAACTACCACTTGATCCAGTATACGTAGTAAATTATTATTTGATGAATATGGACATAATCTTATTAAACTAAACGCCATGAGTCACGTATCATTTTTAGATATCTTAAAAAACTCCAAGATCCAGTCCGGATATATTTTATCGGTTAAATTTAGCCTGATTTGTCACTTGTACCAGTATACGCCTGTGAAATTCCTGAATGAATGAATTATGTACCAGTATACTATTAACATTATTTTGTATGTTGTGCTCATTATAGAAAGTTTAAAGAATTATAATGAAGATATTTAGGCAAGTTACGTTTGTGAAACTAAAAATAAAGCAAGTGTATACTAAAATTGCGCTTCTTATAAAGGTAATAATTATAATTAATTCCTCAGAGCCATTGTTATTATCAACGTAATACTGATTAACCATTTACTTTATATGTTTCCTTGCAGTCTTCATTCTCATTGCTTAGTATATCTACAAAATTATTAAACAACACTTTTTCTTAATATTAACAAAAAAAATTAAAATGAATAACTCTAAATATAACAACTGAGATCAGTTTAAAAGGTAAAATAGAATATGAATCCTCATAAAAAGCAAAACTTCTTATTATTGCCAAAGTCATTCGCATAAAGGACAAGAATCAAAAAAAGTGATAGTGATACCGGAAAGAAACTACGGCGGGACTTATTTTTTCAAAACAGTGATAAATCACATCTTAAAGTACATACTTATGCGTAGTCCGAAAGAAAACATATCAAACAGTTTATTACAAGATATAACTGAAAATACTAAAATATGAAAGTGAAAATAATAATGTAAAAAAATTTTACTTCACAAAATAGACAAATTGATATGTTTTCTTACCTGAAATAATTGCTGGATTAACTGCTAGGCAGTTTAGTTAGTTCTGGTTTGGGCCATGCATGTTTATCTGTCAAATAATCCACACTCTGTAACTAATAGCCCTTAGACATCAAAGACTTTTTTAAGTAATTCTCTAAGTACTGGGAAGGGTAATATTAAGGCATCATCAGGTAACTTGTTATATAAATGAATACCTACATTGCCCAAAAAATGATAAAATTTATACACTTTACGCACACGACATTTTCTGATAGCAAGCTTATTCTTATTTCTAGTGTTATAATTATGGATGTCACAATTTTTGGTAAACAACTGAAGGTTTTTAATAACGTACATAATATTTTCATAATATAATATATATATTGGCAAGCTACAGTAAATTTACATTAATTTCTTTAATAAGCTTTCTAATAGATACACCTGCGTTTAAGTTATATATAGAACGAATGGCTCTTTTTGTAATACAAATATAGTCTGTATATCAGCTGCTTTGCCCCAAACCAGAATACCATATAACATTACACTATGGAAATAACTATGATAAACTAATCGAGCTGTCTCAATATTTTCCTAACGATGAAAGCGGCCGAACTTAATTTATGTGCGAGTTTTGTTATAAGAAGACTCCACTGTAGATTAACGTTATATTTTCTTAGTTCGTCGATCCACATATAAAAAATATATTTACTCCCGCTCCTCAATTCCCAGCGGCAACGGGGACACTAAAATAAGTTACCATAACCATTCAAAATCCACATGCATTGATAAAAGCAAGTCAATAATAATTTGTAACCTCGTATACTGGACTAACTGACAAAAAGTCTGTAAATATCTCCATAGTTGTTCAAATTATGTTTTAATTAAATGTACTGAAAAGTATGAAATCAAATTTAATTATTTATCATTAATAATTACTAATAAAACCATTGAAAACCCACGTGCATTGATATAAGTAAATCAATAACATTCTCATTTGAAACCACGTCTACTGGACTAATTAACAAAAAATCTGAAAATATCACCATAGTTGTTCAAATTAGCTTTTTAATTTAATGTTCTCAAAAATATACAATTAAATTTACTTGCCTACCGCTCGTTTCGCGTTAAAATGGTTTATTTAATGCCAGTGCAATCAGACTTCTTCCTCTCGTCTGCTTCATTTTGATGTATTTTGTGTTTAATTAAACAATTAACTACTACACAACATCATAATAACAAAATCATAATATAAAAAGCTTTATTTTATACGTAGTAGGTAGAAAACGGGTAGAAAAGACGTATGCCGCATCGTTTGTCGCCCGCGCATAGTGAGACAAGTGCCACTTGCGCCGCGCCCGCGCCGCCCTCCCCCGCTAGATGTACCGCGTATACTGGTACAAGTGACTTAGCTCAGTATACGACGTTCTAATTTAAAAAATACTGTTAGTTGGGTCAGTATACGTCACTTTATTTCGAAAACTAACGGTTATTTCGCTACGAAATTTTTATAGCATGTAGATATAAGTATTTTGATCCCAAAAATGCAAAAAAACGAAAATCGTAAAAATGTCAGTTGTCTCAGTATACGTAGGAGGTATCGATATTACCTTCTTATTAGTCATTATTACATTGAATAGGACCATTTTATTACAAATTCTATTACTTTATACATAAAACAAGCCTTAAATTTTAAAAATAAAGGGTTGGGTTTTTCTATAAAACTAAAATGCTGTTTAAGACACCCATTAATTCGCCAATAACGCGCGCGAAAAAAAATAATTCTGTTCGTTATGACAATTATCTGTGGACAGTTATGCTGCAAGAAAAAAGTTAGAGGCTGGATTCCGCGCAACTATTGAAAACAATTGGATAGTAAACAAAGTATAGTTATATTTTGAAATTAATAATTACGGGTTATTCAAGCGATTCTAAAATCGACCTAACACCTGACGGAATTAGAAATAAAGGTTAAGTTATCATGGAAAGCCTCCTACCGCAAGTTTCAATAGAAAATCGTATCAGTTAACTTGTATGAAATGGCGGTCCGAGAAAATAGTGAAATCTTTGTCAGAATGTGTGCTGATCCTTTATAAATATATTTCAATGATTAATCGACACAACTTAAACCTTCAGCTCCATGCTTCAACTTAAACAAGCTGATGCGGTAAGATTAGTTTTTTAGTCAGTCATTTTATTATCTAAGAGACATTTTTTTTACTTTCTTCTTGCTCTTATTTTACTTTCCTCGCATTCGAAATGAAAAATAGTATGCTTAACTCGGGTAAAAATCACTCATTTCCGACTTGGACTATTATTAGCGCTCTCACTTCATTCGAGCGCCAAACTACCTCGTCGTCAATGAGTGCCTTTCTACCCTTGATTAACAATCTACTATTTAAACAATATCAATATATTATATTATATTTAGTTTTACAGAGACTTCGACTCCGCAGTCAAACCTATAATGGTTTTGTGGAGCTACATTATAAAACCCAATTTGTAACCATTTATATAATAAATAAATAAATAAAAAATAGCGTGCAAAAAAGAGTGTTTAGATCTATAAAAACCATTATATGTAACACACCCAAATATTGGTATAACGAGATTCCAATGTAGAACTAAATTGGACACTAATTTGCCAGATTTATTAGTGATTTTCTTGATGGTAAGTATTACAATACCTCAGTTCAACAAGTTTTGTTACAGTTTTGCACCGTTAGTGCCGATCACTGAGAATTACTATCATGGAAGCATTAAGCGTTGAGTTTTTTTAATAGTTACCTATGTGGCAGTCTTGCCCGGTGGAAGACTTAAACTTTTCTTTTGAAAAAGTGTTAAAATCAACTAAGAACATTTTTTTTCTATGTTTTGTTTTGCATTGATATTTAACAAATCATTAGATTTTCTTAAGTACATGTCATCTTTCTTGCAATTCAGAGGCCGTAGGTTCGGCTTGTACCAATTAGTTTCTCGGTACTTAAGTTAACTTAGGAAATTTCATTTAACATTTACCAGTCGCTTTTCGGTGAAGGAAAACATCGTGAGGAAACCGGCCCAATAAGGCCAACATCCCCGTCTGGGTTGGAAAGTAAGGTGAAAGCCGCGTAAAACTAGTATCTACGTCAATCCCTGGGATTAGTTACCAAGTGGACCCCAGGCTTCCCCTAGGCATGAAATGTAGACTGTAATGCTTCGGTATACGGGAGTCGTCCAATCTTACCCCGCTTTAACTTATTTGAAGTCTTCCGGATTTCACCTATTGAGACATAAAGCATTTTACCCCAAATTCGCTCAACTAGTCTGAAACATATTGTGCACCTAACCAATACCGCTAACCAATGAATGAAATATACCGATCGGATACCGGTAACAGGTAACACTGTAAACTCGCAAACAATAGATTGTGTAGCCTTTAGATCGATTTATTTTAGCTCCCAGGCTTTCACAATTTCAATAATAAAGCTTTAATGGATGGCATCTGATTCGGAATACAATTGAATATGATATTTAGATAGACATTGTTATTTTTGATTGCGATCGTGACTCTGATTGACAATGTCCACAGCTGTGTTAAAGGTTTCTATACAAATTTACCAAGTGTTTGCCATGTTTTATAATTTTAACTTCCTACGCAAATGTTTATGTATCTATGTGTGTGGTGCATAATGAGAGGCATTAAAAATGCATGTGTGGTTTTATGAAAAGGGCTAAAGGCAATCACACTAGCTTAGTGTTTTAATGCCCAATTATGTACAGCCCGATACAATGGCAGAAAATCTCTATACAGTGTGTAAATCTAATACGGGCGGCGGGGAATCTCTTTTAGTGGTGGGTAGCATAGGACAATAAATAGATTGAGTGCGCGACGGGCCGGTGACGCGAGCGGCGAACCGAACCGACACTCAGCACTCTTAGTGTTTGAAAATGGAGGCCTATGTTTTCCGAAACATGTCGCGCGAGTGACTAAATAAACGTGAGTAGTACCGTATTAATCTTTAATTATTAAATATGTCTCACGTAAGTTTAAATACAAAAAATTGAGATAGCTAGGACGTCCTATACAATGTTTATCCATACAAATAAATTCGACTCACAATGTAAAACAACGTATTTATGAGTATGTAAAACACTACGTTAAACATTCGTTGTCAGTTAGTTTCAAAAGCTTAAACCGCATTATGTTCGCAGTATATTATTACTCAGATTTTTTGTTATATTATTTACATGTGCGTAATAAAAAAAAATATTTTGAATGATTATACTAGTAAATCCTATATCTGGATTAATTCTTTGCCCGTATTAGATTTACACACAGTATAATTAAAGATTTTTTCCCCTCACTAGCTCGTGAAGCGTTTGTTTATCCTTTAATACAAGAGGGTAAAAACGCATTTTATCCGCTAGTGATTAAAGTAAGTTGACCTTGAAGTATAGTTACAATTCACTTCTCATAGCTCCTATTGCTATGGTTGTAAAGTCTAAATTCGCGAAGTAGGTACACAACTCACTTGCCCCCGCGGCGGCGGCGGCGGGCTCGGGCGAGCCTCGCACACGCACCGATTTGAAAATCGACTTATGAATATTCGAAAATCGTACTGGCCACCACAAGCTAGTAAATCATATAAGGTACCTTTTTTTTTTAAATGTTGAATGTATCTTAAACGCGAAGAAAAAAGTCAAAGCAATTTCAAAACCTTTATTTGCATGTTTCACTTTCCTCGCAATAGTGAGGGGAAAAGTTCTGTGTTGCACACGGGTGCAATTGTAATGTACTTCTCGTGTATTGAAACACTCGCTACGCTCAGGATTCTATTTTAGAACTGTTTTAAACTATAGGAACCATTCGCTTGCTCGTGTTTCAATCCCACACTCGCAGTTAAAATACAACTTTGCACCCTTGTATAACAAATAACTATTATGGCTTCAAAAAACTATATGATGCTGACTTTTCCAGGTACTGCATGACGGCCATTTGCCAGATTTTATTTACGACATACTCCTCTTGCACTCTGTTCTGTGCATGTTATTTATGGCACTCGGCGAACCCTCGATGAATGAGTGCTATCTCCACGGAAAGCTGAAAGGCAAATAATAATAAAGGTCCATCCAGAGGGCGCCATACAGAATCCAATAACAAGTGAACCGTGCAGATTTCGATGCGGCACAGATTAACTGAAATTTTAGAACGGACGCGACAATCCTCATTCAAATTTGGAACAGTAGCAGAAAACAAATGTTTATACAAAATAATATACAAAACTTCTACGAGTAAGTGAACCTATGTTTTTTCCATTCAGTCTATTCGTGAGCATTCGATACCAATTTCATGATGAAATATGGTAAGTACGACCTTTTCATGCAGGAATTTCATATGAAAGTGAATGTTTTTTAAGCAAATCGAAAAAAAAATCTATAAAAATCGTATCAAAAAGTCGAGTTGCGCAAGATAGGCTTACTGCTATCAGTCAGTTGACAAGTGACAAGGAAATAAGTTCATAATGATGACGGAAAAACATACTTAAATGTGGTAGTCCACGTGGAAAGGTACCTTATGGCGCTTGGCGCTTACGCTATTGTTAATGACGCTTCAATACTAATGTGACACTGCGACATAAGCGCCAACCGCCATAAGGTACCTTTCCATGTGCAACAAATACAAGATTTATAATTTACACAAGGAGTTCAGAACTCATTATTTCAGTGCCATTAATATTAATGAATGTTTTTTTGCATGCCAAAAAAAGACCATATAATGGAAAAAAAATCATGTTCATTTTATGAGACTCATCACTCAAGGTTTCCAGGAACGCAAAAATTGCACAGCTTTTCTAACTTATTTTTTACAAAGGCGATCATAGCTTCTACTCCAACGCCCCGTTCTACTCTATGCCCTCGACGGGCAATATCAGAGTTATTGCCTCGAACCCACCGATGCTGAACCACGCGCGCCAGTGGTCAAAGCAAACTGGAGTGTTTGCGTAAGGACTCTGTCGCCGCGGCGCGATGGGTCGTTAGTCACACCGGAAAAATTACTTTCAGGTCGAATTTTTGTTTAAAACTTACCTTAAAAGGCCTTTCTCCTCATTGTTTTGAAAATATAAGTCCCGCCATAGTTTCTTGCCGGCATCTTCAGAGGTGTAGGGTTCGAACCGGTGTAGATATTTCTTAGACGTTCATGAGTGCATGTAATGTGCCTACATTGAAAAATAAAGATGTTTAATCTTTTTGAAGTATATCGCATTATAAATTCAATGGGAATAATTCAATTAATTTTGAAATAATTAAAAAGTGTAAGCGGGTGAATCAATTATTTGTCGTTGTTAAGTATTCTGTCCCATCCTCCCGGAGACAACTAAAGCATAGTTTGTTAGAAGAAATGTGGCACCACGTTCTGCTAACACGCTTGGTAAGTGACCCATTATGGAAAGGACAATATAACTGCAACAAACATGATTATTTTGTGTATTTAGATGCCGTAAAACTAATTTTTAAGAGTGACCCACGGGAACGTAATTATAGCAACGAGTGACATAAAATAGTTGATTGAACCAATTAATATTTTATCAACAATTAACAATTCAGTCGAAAGACACACAACTTTCGAACCGCCGAGATTATTAGTAGCTATTCAATTACAACATACGTAAATAAACCTGATCTCAATATGGCCGAGCTATGCTTTGGATTTGAGTTTGGGTTTTTGGGTCTGACTTGGGCTCTGTCAAGCAACCGGACTGGGAAGGTAGCCTGAGGAAAATCCAGGACGCTTCTGCACCAAACTTGATTTGTACTACTGAGTTTACGCTTCCAGCGAGATTGGTTGAAGCGGTCTGAACCGAATCTGAGTGGTGTGTGACAGGTTTGCTTAAATTTCAGGATAAGGGTACAAAGACAACCCTTGATTTAATCGAGCTGAGGAAAAATAATGCTAGAAAGATTAATAAAATGGTTTTAACACTACGAATCATCATATCAGCCCCTTATCGCCCACGGCTGAGCATAGGCCTCTCTTCTAGTACGCCACTTGTCCCGGTCCTGAGCTAATCTCATCCAGAAGTGACCCGCAATCTTCCGAATGTCGTCGACCCAACGTACCAACACTACGAATATACTACAAGAAGTATAAAAAATATGTACTCAAAGGTTATTCCTTACAAGAGGAGCCATTTTATGCTGATATAAAATAAAACCAACATCCTTTAATAAAACATTACTAGAAGCCGGGAAGTAAGGGTCGGCCGAGTATATATAGACGGATTGTTACGAAGCCGACATCCCCTTTTCACGCCGAGGTATGTATAGTGCTTTTCTCAAGCATGCACTACAATAGTTAAAAAGACTCCAAGAAATATAAGTATTACATTTTTTCTTCAAAGGCAGTTAAAATTTGACTTTGTTAAAATGAATCCTTTCCCTAAACTACGCTCAAATGTAAATCAAATCTAAATGATGTTTGTCTCTTGCAAATTGAAATTGGAAGATCGATACAAGAGTCGCATGTGTGCGGACTAGTGAACCGTATACGTTTGAGCGCAGTCTGCAGCGGGCGTGCTCTGATTAGGATAGGTATGGCGCACACGAGCGATTTGTTACTAAAAATGCTTTTGTCATTTTGGAATGGTAGGTGATAATTGCACCCCGTTATCTAATGCTCATTTTGGGGGCAAGCTAAAATAGTGATGTTGCTACACATAATTAGTCGATACATATTTATCTATATTAGTTATTTAGCAAACTAAAATTCGTCTTTATTGAAAGCCCAAGAGATAGCTCATTCATTTTTTTTAATCAGATCGGAGGGCGACAATTACAAATATCGAATATCGTAAATTTTTTGAAATAGTCACTTAGTAATCTTCTCATTCATTCTCAATGGAAATCACTTAGTGACTATTTCAAAAATCGGGCCCAAAATTTTTTGACAGTTATTGAGTGAATAAGTCAACTTAATTTTTTATCGACTTAGATTATCGTAACTGCCCAATCACTTGCCCCTAAACTGAACATTAGATAACGGGGTGTAGTGATAATTTGCAAGCTTTGTTTCTTCATGCCCGCGGTAAGGTTTGATCATTTTTTATATTTATTTTGTATATCAGTCCGATAGTTCTCTGGACCTTTAAGGCATATGTTTAGTAAGGTCAGATATCAATTATTAGCTTTAAGTGTGTGACATTGCCTTGTATGACATTTTTTAAGTTTTTGTTGCAGCATACCTTGTTGTTTTTTTATGACAATTAAGTTTTTATTTTTTATTGTTTAATGTTAATATCAACAGCTACCATAAACCGGGGTAACTTTGATGTGTGGGTTAACATTACCTATTCTTTTACTAGAAATGGTTAGTTTATTAACACGATCTTAAGAGTTTAATAATATGGATTGCATGCTTCATTTCAATACATTATAGTCCGACAATGAGAGGTAGGGCACAGCGAAGTACCATCACGCGCGAGTCTGGAGAAGCCCAACTGGGGAAGTACCTCCTCCTTACAGAAGACCACAGCCATAATAGCACTTCTACCTTTCACGTATGTAGTGTTGTGTTCCTGATGGTGAGTAAGGTTCCCAGAGCTCCAACCCCCCTTGAAGGTCGGCAACGCGCTTGTGACTCCCCTGGTGTTGCGGGTGCCCATGGGCGACGGTAATTGTTTACCATCAGGCAATCCATCTGCTCGTTTGCCACCTTATGTCATAAAAAAAATACATTATAGACACCGTTAGTAGCACATTCTTCATATTTCAATAGTTGATGATGATGACCAATGTTACCCCGTGAATTAAAAAAAAAAATCCAGGTACAATATAAAACTTAAGCATTATAAATAATTATTGTACCTGGAGTTATTGGAGGTGGTGACTTAAAAATACTATCATATATATTTGCAAATATACATTTTTCGAAGGGTTGAAGAGTGAAAGGTACAGATTTTAATAATTTTCAGCTTTATGCAACTAAATAATATCGGAGAATACTCTACAGGTAATAAGTATGTACTAAAGGACTGAGTGATTGGCTAAATCGTCGTAGCAATAAAATTTAAGTATAAAAACTAGATGAATACAAGATATAACCTAACTAACTTCATGTCATTACAGACTGTGTTGCATAAACTATACAAATCCCTAAACATTATTTTAGTTATAAGCTTATGATGGTTTTGGCTTGTGTCAAGTAATACATTTTTACGACTTTAGGCAAAACGCATGTCACAGTCCTTAGATCTCAAATGTACAGTTTAATAAGAAAGTTAATGTCAATTAGTGAGTATAATAATTTAGGTGTGCCGAACAGTCGATAGTCTGCGGCCTATTGAATTGTTATCGTGCTCTGATGCCTTTGATTAGTTCTGCCACACGTTAGCAAACAGTGTTTATGATTGTATAATATAATTATTGATTGTGGTTTACAAAACATTTAATTTTTGTATAATCTGCCAGGGTTGTTTACCAATTGTAGGTTACCATAAACGTCAAAAGGTGTTATTATAAAAGTGTGTCTTTTAGTACGGTGTTATATTCTCTTTGGCTGCCAGGTCATTTTGTATTAAAATTTAACAAATAAGTGCCTGTCATGAATTTTTATACAATTGAAAGTGCACTAGGTACATTATGTTTGCAAATTTGATTTCAATTAAAGAATCTTTTGTATTTAAACTTTCGTGAGTCATTTTAATATTTCATAAAAATCATAAATGAGGACAACGGCTTTACTCACGTTTATAATATAGTCACTAGCGCAACATGTTTCGGGGAGTATAGGCTTCATTTTCAAGCACTAAGAGTGTTGAGTGTCCGTTCACCTCGCCGGCCCGTCACGGACTGCGGCGCGACTCGGTACCCGCGCCGTTCTTGATGTCAAACCCGATTGAAGGCGATTACCAAATACTCGTAGACGTGAGTAAAGAAGTAATTTTTATTTACAAAACTATTCAAATCTTTTCATTATTAAGGACTGTTCAATTTATTAAGCGGACATCAAAAATAGGTTTATACAGGGAATTGTTATTACAAAAATAAGTTTATAATGACGAATATTTTTTTACAATTTTAAAATAAAGCAAAATAAATACAAAAATAATCAAATTTAATTACAACGGTAGAATTTTCGGACTTTAGCCCGGATTCGCCCCATAAGTGTTTGCACGTCCTTTTTTGAAACTTTTCTACATGCAGAAAACCACATGCGTCTAAATTCTTCTAATGAACCAGCTACTCGGCCATCCTTCCTCAGGTGTCTCTTAACAATGGCCCAGTATCGCTTGATTGGGCGGAGCTCCGGGCAGTTTGGTGGATTGTCTACCTTTTTAACAAATTCAACGTTTTTTCTATTTAACAGCGTCACGGTCTCACCAGCATAGTGAGGACTTGCTAAATCAGGCCAAAACAAAGGGGGGGCACTGTGCTTTCTATATATTGGAAGCAACCGTTTTTTGATGCATTCATATCTATAAATTTCGCCATTAATAGTGGCGGTTGCAAAATAAGAGTTACTTTTGAGGTCACAGGAACAAATTGCCTGGCATATAAGAACTTTCTTACCGAATGTGTCCATCTTTATGGCTTTTTCGGCATCGGGTATATTTTCTCCTACAACTGCATTGTAATACTGGGGCCCTGGTAACGTATTCGTGTCAAATTTTACGTACGTTTCATCGTCCATAAGAATGCATCGAGATTTATTTGTCAGCAACATATTAATATATAAATTTCCGCACCTGTTTTTGGCCCGCGTTTGTTGCTCAACACTTCTCTTTGGCAGATTTTGTTTCTTGTATGTCCGTATGTTATTTCTTTTTTTTATATTTTGTATAGTACCTACACTAACACCTACTTTTTTAGCAATTTCCCGAACGGACATGTAGTTTTTGGATTTTAACAAGCACACGACTTTTTCATCGATATGTGGGTTTGCCGATCCACTTCGGCGTCGCGATTTCGGTAAATCTTCGAGGGCATGGTGCTCCCCAAACTTTTTGTTTATTTGAAACACCGCTGATTTGGAACATTGAAACTTATTTTATTAGCAATTTTCCGCAATGAATATTTGCCTGTACACCAATTCTGCAAGATTAATTTCCGATATTCAATATTAATTCGTTCCATCTCGAAAAATATTTTGACATTTAATAAAAGATATAAAACACTTGATAGAATTATTAATGTTTTATATCCGGCCAATACTTATTAATTAGTTTTAGTTTCAGTTTTAAAGCTTGAGTTAAATAATATGTCCGCTTAGTAAATTGAACAGTCCTTATATCGCAAGTATATACACGCGATTGATTATCTTTTGTACCTTGAAATAGCTGATAGCTCATAGCTTGCTAGCTTGCGGTGGGACCAGTGCCATATCCAAACGGTTTAGTAACCTTGATTGTGTAAATAACGTCACATTTCGAAAGCAATATAATTATTAGTATGATTACATTTTAAAGTTAGAAAACTGCTGAAGGCGGGAGAGGGGGTAGTGTTAATTATCCATTTTAGACATTAAACTCTCAAATCCAACTTTGAAGCGCACCAAAAAGTTAATTCTAAAATTACAAGACCAAAGGCACGTTGTAATTTTCCAACATGGCAACTTGGGAACACCGCGCTTTATTAAACATTAACAAGTATTCAGGTCTCAAAGCAAGCAAAACTTGAAAGATGCGTATTCCCGAAAAACAGAATACACTAATTTCAAGATAGCTGATAGCATACCGTATCTACTGGCCCACTTAATCTTAATCTGTCCACTTAGTCGGTTCCTTAGTTTGTATTTTTTTCCGTGAGTCATTTTTCATTATAATATTTTATGAATATAAATGATGGAGAGTGTTTCGAAGACAATATATCTCAATTTTCACGCACTAAGAGTGCCGAGTGTCTCTTCGCGTCGCCGCTCGCGCCGCCCGACCGCCGCGCACTGCTGCGCGCCGCGTTGTCCATGCGCGATTTCTTAGTTGCCCTTCATTAAGCGGTGAATGATAAGGCGGTTGTGTCACTGCGTGCGAAACGCACCTTCGACCGGCGCGGCATGCGGAATGCACCGTCGGCCGTGCGAGCGAGACGTCGCTCACACGCCGGATAACGTTGCGTTGAGCATGCAGTGTGACAACCGCCTAACAAATGTTTATATTTTTGTACTTAGGGCATTTTATTAGTAAGCAATAATCAGTGTATGTGGTAATATGACCAAGACAAACTATAATAGCGCTATCTTTGACATATAAATTGAAAGTTTAATAAGACCATCCCTGTCGATTTTCTTATTATTACCATGGCATGTCTATACTTACTATCTCTATGATTGAAGTTTAATAATTCAGAAACAACGCAAAAGTTGGTGAACACAAATAACTTTATTGTTAAGATATTAGACAACTTAAATATTACGCATTTAGCTTACAACAAAATGTATGACGCTTCTAAATAATACATAGATAGACTGTTTACTAACGCAAACTTGTAAATAAACTGCACGTTTACTGCAAACCGACTGCATTGCAACTACACAGATTCTATACGAATTGCAATTGAATTTCAATCGGTCTGTAATGGCACATACAATCTACTCGTAGAACTTAAAATGTCACGCAAGTGCTTCTATTATAACCAGGGTTCGGACAAGTCATCGCAGAAATAGATATGGGCATGGAACAAGGGTATAGAGTCGAGACTTTAGATTATTATTAGATATTTAAAACGGATATTATCGTAATTAAACATTTGACCTTTTTAGTCGCATATCGGTCATGGATTTGTCAAAGTGGCTGTGGTGACAATTTAAATTACTTAATACAAATATTTGATTTAACTATGGTTATTTCTAAACATTTTAAATGTTGTGCAAATAAAAACAATGCAACCATCAAAATGTTAATGGAAATACCTTCACACACGTATGGTGAATTTTGGTTTGCGGTAATAAATGTCATTGAAAAATATAATTAAATAGTACTGTACGTAATGCTATTCTATTAATCTTGTTCTATTGCTGTTTTGCGATTGTTTTGCGATGACTTGTCCGAACCCTGATTATAACTCTTAGCCTAGCTACTTAGTCAATTTCTAAGAAATATGTAAAAGAAATTCTACTTTATTTCCTTTTCCAAAGATTTAAACTCTATCGAAAGGGAGTGCACATTGTAATGCACACCGGGTCTTGCGAGGATATACATTTAGCTATTGAGTACAAGCGACTCATAATATTGCAATTATAGTAAAAGCAACCTAATAATTATGTAATATAAGTCACAAAAGTGCTTAGTTCCTAAAGTGCCAGTTATTTTTTCTTCATTTCAGTTTTCTTCCTCAGCACGTTTTCAGTTTGGTGGAGAGCTTCTTGTGTGATAGCTTGATCTCTTTGTTCCAAGACGTGATTCAGTTCGGGTGTCCAATTCGCATCTGTGAATATCATGGCGAAGCCAGCTCAACTTTTTTTTTTTTTTATGACACAGGCGGCAAACGAGCAGACGGATTGCCTGGTGTTAAGCAATTACCGTCGCCCATGGGCACCCGCAACACCAGGGGTGTCACAAGCGCGTTGCCGACCTTTAAGGGGGGTTGGAGCTCTGGGAACCTTACTCACCATCAGGAACACAACACTACATACCTGAAAGGTAGCAGTGCTATTATGGCTGTGGTCTTCTGTAAGGAGGAGGTACTTCCCCAGTTGGGCTGCCCCAGATTCAAGCGTGATGGTCAACGCTGTGCCCTACCTCTCATTGTTGGACGTAGTTTAAGGACATACCCGGGTCCAAAAAACCTAATAAAAAACTTAATTATCAATCGCTTTATTTACTGAAATCATGGATTATCTGATTTGTTTAAAATAATTATCTAGGAAAAGGGGCCTTATTGTCGATGGCTCTTACGTCGAATCGCATTGCTTTTGTATTGTATCGTCTTGAACAACGAACGACATAAGCGCCATCGACAATAAGGTCCCTTTTCATAGATAATGTCACATATAACAAAATAGTTTGTACAAAAAGCTAGTTTCTATTAAAAGCTATAATTAGCTTAATATGTTGGACCTAATAAGATAATAATGTAATTAAAAATAAAGCAGCAATCAGGCAAGAAAACATACTCGAAATAATAAGAAAAGGAATATATGAAAAGTAATAGCAACCATAGATTTTTGTTGTTGATTTATATTTTTAATGTCAATGATTATCATAGTTAGATCTCAAAAAAACTTAAGTTGTACTTGTACATAAAAAAAAAAATGTATTGAAAAATCGAGTATCGATATTGACATCACAAATATGATTAGTTGATTGATTAACCATCCCTAAGAACTTGACAGCAACCATTTTGCACCTTCGATAGCGGGGTCTATAAATAAGACATCAATTCAGTGATTGGACTTTGTAGTGCCATTTCGCGGGACTTCGTTGCATAAGCTGAGTATGGATATGGTTCTAAACCCCGAGACTTGATTGAAAAAAAAAATGAAAAATGCTTCTATAATTTTAAGGAAAGTAAGGAATGAAAGATGTGAAATAAATAAGTAATATAATAACTTAATATAGTGATGTAAACGTTTCGTGTTTTGTTTTATGGTTTTATTATTGTTACTTGTGTGTTAAACGAAAGCAAATGAATAATGTATTTACAATGCAATTTTTCTACTTTTTGTAAAGAAAATTTTCAGTGAGAGTTAGAGTCGGAGAGTCGGAAAATCTCAAGTCTTATCCATGTTATGTACAATGTTTAAGGTCATTCACCCAAAGTGGCACTACCAAATCCGATCGCTGGACATCATAGACAAAACCGCTCACCCACAAACAGCTTAGTCAGTAGATTACACCTATTCCTATGTTGCGCGAGTACATGCAGCTTGTTATGGTCCTGCAACTCTCTCATGCGGTTCAGAGCTCCCTCGAAACGTAAGAGCCTCTCAGACTTGCCGGCTTCCGCCATTTCTGGTGTTATCAGCACCCTGAAGTCAACATTCATAAATAGCATTAATAACATCTATCATCTATGAACGTAAACTGCTATGGATATTGCCTTCCTCATAGACACATAGAATTACCAAGCTTGGCAGGCGGGTTGACGATCGCTACGTGCCACCACTCTAAACCAGACTCTCTGTCTGAACGCAGCTTAGAGACAATCCCTCGCGATATCCAATAAAATGATCTACCTGGTGTCAATCTAACATTTTCCATTGCTGGGTTCGGCTTGTTTTCTTTTTTTTTGACGTTCAAAAGTGCAATGTAATCTTTATTTTTAAATATATACCCAATATATTTAAAAATAAAGATCTTTCGTTAACCTAATACGACTTTGCCGCATAGTGACTACGAAAGCGAGTGGGGTCTACAACCCGGAGAGAAAATAGGCCAATACCAGATTGAGTCCATTTTCCTTAGGATGATTCAAGGTTACCTTTACCAGTTTCACGTTTTTCGACCATAAGGCGCATTAGATGTCACTCAAACGCCAAATAGTCGCTAATATAAACCTTATTTTATGGCATTAAGGTTTCATTTACTTAAACCGTAATATTAAATTGCGTAACTGTAACCTTACCAAAAGTTGTGACATTGACGTTTTCGATAACGAGTATGAGTATGTGTCACCGCTCTATGGGGAAATGACCGCAGTTTAGGGACAATACCCGGACCCGGGTGCAGATGTCGATGGTATATTCGCAATCAAATAATAGTCAAAATACTCAAACATCAACCGCAGAACCGGTGGCCGGTGGGGCGGAAAGCTTCTGTACCTTTACCATGAGTTGTGACATTGACGTTTTCGATAACGAGTATCGAGTTTACTATCTGTGCATATCTGTGTTCGCACGAAAATAGTACAAGCGAGATGCACAGAACTCGATAGGTACTCGTTATCAAAAATGTCAATGGCACAACTCATAGTAAGGGTACTGAGGTTATAGACAGAATTAAACACGACGGGTTAATTTAAAACTTGTACGAGTAGGCAAAAGATTAATTTGGCTTCTTCGTGAAATACGACAACATTAAAAGTAAAAATAATCTCTACGTTTTCTTAAATCTTGTTATTTTTTAGATTAACGAATAGGTAATAGAAATTATAGACGTACTTTGGCTCTTCATATGACTCTTTAAGACACAGAGGTATAAATGGAAGAGGCACAAATTTGTCTTTGAGTGCTTCTGGTAGATTTAAAAATGTTACTTCTTCCTCGCTTTCCACAGTTGTCTCCAGCACTGAGAAAAAAGTTAAAAAAATAAATATATTTTTTGGATAATTTTACACAAATCTGTTTCCACAGTTCTATGGTATTTAAAAAAAAATCACCGTATTATTCGCGGAAAGCCTAGAACGCAAAATGACTAGACATTTTGCGTTCTAGACCGTTTACGATGTAGACCTTTTGCGGTATAGGCAAAATATTACACTAGTCATTTTGCGTTCTAGGCCTTCCGCGTATAACCCAAATCACCTACTAAAGGTGTCAGTGGAACGCGGTGTTACATTTTGTCTAACAAAATGGTGAGGTAAAATAGCAACATAGCATAGTTAAAATAGCAACCCCCCTTAAAGGCCGGCAACGCGCTTGTGACTCCCTTGATGTTACGGGTGCCTATGGGCGACGGTAATTGCTTACCACCAGGCAATCCGTCTGCTCGTTTGCCGGCTATGTCATAAAAAAAAAATAGTTGATTTACCCACGGTATTATGTAATAGATTGATGCGTATAAATACATACGTAATTTCCACAATCTGGGAATGAATATTATATGTATGTATAGGATTTGAACCCAATATACTTCGTACGCTGCGGCCGGTCGGCCGTAAGAAGGCAATCAAGAATACACACAAGAGTGTTATAGAAGCCCGATTGCAAGGCAGGCCCTAGGGTGTTTATAACTAGGGATTAAAAAATGTTCTTTAATTAGGTTAAATTTAAATAAATAGGTATTATACTTCCAGTCATTAAAAAGTAACTTCCTAATCATATTCACTCCTTAGTACAGTCGCCATCATATATAATGGAGCTGCCAAGGTGGTCAAATATCTGAACAATTAATGCCTCTATAGTAAAGGCGATTATAGTGCATGTTCAGATATTTTCGACCACATTGGCCGCTCCGGTATATTTGATGACGACTATACTGAAGTAGCAAGTTGCGGAAAGTTACTATTTAGTTACAAACGGATAAACTCACGTGTAATTATATCGCACGTGAGTTTATCCGTTTGTAACTAAATAGTAGTAACATGGCTCACAACAGTTTTAATTGTATTATTGCGGAAAGTTCTAGGTAAATTTCAGAAACGTTCACAATAAACGTAGAAAATTTAATTTTAAGAAACTTAAAGTTTAATTCCCGTAATTCAGAACTTTCTGTTTCTGCCTATGTGAAAATTTCCGCAATCATGTAAATTTTTCGTCAGTACTTACAGTAATAATAAAACCCTAGGTATAAAATAACACATATTATGGATACGTGTAGTAAAAAAAATACATACACACGCTCTCTGTCACCGGTGTTGGAAGAATAGGCACGGGTTCTGTTACAAAAAAGAAATATTTTTAACTACGAGCTAATGTAATGAAATAACTATTATAGATTTTTACCTATTTCCAAGATTGAAAGAATACCTGAGAGGCCAGAAAATAGAAGACGACGACACGGTAGTATTTTTTAAGAAGTCAATATGAGACCTTTTTTAAATGGAATTTAAAGTTCAGAAGGAAGATATAGGTACTAAGTGTTTAAGGTGACTTTGTGGAAAAATAAAATGACATTTAATAAACGTTGTTTATAACACACTTGTTTTAATTTTTTACTGATTGCCCCTCGTATACTTAAAACTAAAAATGGTAACGTTAGAAATTAAAATAGATGTCATAATACATAAGAAAAATTGCACAACGGTGGTCGTGACCAAATCACCTAACACAACATAGGAAAATCACACGTCGCCGGGTGTCAGTCTAGGCATAAGCCAGTAAAGAACGCGGAATTCCACTGTATGCAGGTGGCGAAAAACCATTAATTGTGGGTCACTTTGCAGAGGCCTATTTCCAGCAGTTATTTTGAGCAGCTGATATGATGATAAAGGTGCATGTATAAATATTTTAGCAATTTGGCCGTAAAGATATATTTGACCTGGACTGTATCTTTTCTGTCTTAAAATCTAAAAATGAAATAAAAAATGCAGCACCTTTTTTCCTTTCGACCATTTCTTCGTCCATGTACTCAGGGAATATTATTTCCTGCGAACAAGCAATTAGTATGAGATTTGAGCTTTTGAAGCTAAAATGCTTCAAAATAAAAGGCATATAACTAGGTAAGATTCATAAGGCGGTGATCCTGGACACGGCACGCAGTCCGAGTATTCCCACCGGCAGCTTGGGTTGGTTGTGTTTGTGTTTTAAATTATTCATTATTATTTTAATTTTACATTCATATTGTAAAAAAAAATCAAGCCACCTATTTTAAAACAGCGACTTAACAACCATTACAGTTAATAAAATTTGTATTCTTTTCGGTTGCCAATTTATATGCATATTGTGAAACGCAGTTAAAGCAAACTTCATCAGTAACTAATTATTATTTAAGTTAAGAAACTATGGTTAATAATAAGTCTCTAAGAAACTGATATAATCAATTTTTCAATTTAAAAGAAAACTAACTTTTAAACACGCTTACTAGGTATTATTTACATTATACTTCTACGAGTAAAAACAAATACCAACTTACTTCTTCAACTTCTCTTGTGCTCTCTACAACTGGGACTTCCAAGAATTCTTCTCGAAATTCTTTTCTGCAATCAATTCGTTATGGTGTATTGGGGTAATATCAGATAATTTCAAAAAAAATACTATTATTGTAATGCAAGTGATTTTCGTCAATCGAAATCAAAAATACACGCTGCTTTTACACATTTGTTTTTTTTTCTAATACATTTCCTTTTTAGTTCAACAAAATGTTGCTTCACTACCTTTTCATAAATGCGACAGCTTATAAAAATGGGTAAAATTTTATCCAAGTTCTTATAGTACTTTTAACTCAACATCTTGGTTAACTCGCATTAGTTTTGATCAAATACCTTGTAAACCCCAATAGTTTTATTTAACAAACCACCCCCCCTCTGACCTCATGCATATAAGTGTACCTGATTTGGGCTCCACGTTGGTTCCTGCCCGGCTCCTTGGAGTCCCAGAGACGGCGGGCTGCATCAAACTCCAGATCGCGGCTGAAATCCTGTTCAGCCGTTATGCCTACACCTTGGCCCACCGAGCATTCCAACACTATTCAGAATAATCCAAATAAAATTCTTATTTAAAAGGAAAAATTTACTAAACACTTCGACTTCCTAATGATCTTTATGTTATCATCGTCTACTATTTAAGCACTGGTCCCTATATAGAAATATATTTATAGCTCATTGCCCGGCGATGAACTACGATCGCCCGGCTATGACATCGTCACCCTAGTTCACAACCGTACTAACTACACTTTGAGCAATTTTACAGGAGAGCAAATTTAATGTTTGCATATGAATATTATATCAATGGTATACAAAAAGTTATAAATTATGTATTAGTGACGTAAAATAGGTCTTCGAGATATTATATTTCAAATATAATATACCACTTAGAAAGATTTCATACTGAAAATTGAACTTTAGACAACTAAACCCCTCACTTAATACAAGTGTGCACGTGTTAAATACGTCATCGATGTAGTTAGGACATAAGGTACTGTAATTATTAAAATATTTAGCCAATGGAAATGAAAAGAAACAACTAGACATGTTTTGAATTATTACTTTATTATTATTAAAACAAACATTTTAATAAATCTGAACAAAAATCGAACTTTAAAACATAATTATACTAAGCATTGTGTTAAAATCGTACTATAAAAAAAAACAATAATAAAACATAAATGCAAACTTTTGCGGTTCTATTTAACAAAAATGTAATTAATTTATTTAAACATTGTCGCATCTTACTAACATAATAATGAAAAATCTTGAGTTCCATTAATTTCTGTATCAGTGTACCCCTTACATTTCATTAAATTGTCGAAAGGGCCTCTGCGCGTTGGCTCGATCTGGCTCCGCGTATGCCTCCCAAATGTCCGGAACACCATTGTTCCGTGTACGGAAAAGACATACAAATAATAAATAAATATTTCGGGACAATCTTACACAAATCGATCTAGTCCTACGGTAAGCTCAGTAAGGCTTGTGTTGTAGGTACTAGACGACGATATATATAATAGATAGATACATATAAATACTTAAATACATAGAAAACGCCCATGACCCAGGAACAAATATCTGTGCTCATCACAAATAAATGCCCTGACTGGGAATCGAACCCAGGACCATCCGCTTCATAGGCAGGGTAACTAACCACTAGGCCAGACTGGTCGTCTAGTGTTTATTTTTAACTTTACTAGTAGAGGCATTTTGTGGGTAATGTATACTATTAAAAAAAGTCTGTTCTGACGCTTCGCCGGCCGCTGCCGTGGCAAGCCTGTTACTAAACTAATTGCTTATTTGTTTCAGGCAAGAGATGAAAAATGCCTAAACCTAACACTATCGCAATACATTATGAAAATAACTAAACAAAAAAATAACTAAAAAAACTAAAGAACATGTTAGTGTGGGTATCTTTGTAACTTGTATAATGTATGAAAAGGGAACTGTTGCATTAACTATACGTTATTCGACCAAGAGTTCAATTAATTAAGTGTACTTGGTGTGTCAAAATGCCAAACCAAACACGAATCAAATGTATCAACATCACTTCCATTATTATGTTCTACCACACTATGTGCTCTTAATGTTAAACCATTCATTGAATACGACTAAAATGCTAGCGCACAAGTGTATTAAGTGCTGTTAGTGTCATCAAAATCTAACCTTTACAGTATAAAAAACTGCGCACAACCATGTTAAGTGCTGTTATAGTATTTAGTAATTATTTATGTTTTGGTGATTTTGACATCATTCTGCTTTACCAAATGTACAAAGTCTTCGACCTTTACTTAACATTGTCACGAACGTAATATTTTCAATTACTATTACTACAACGACTGACTCCCTCCGAAAATATAGGTTGAGACTGTTGTGGGTATCTTTGTTTTTGTTTTAAAAAAATAATCTCGCGCGCAGTTTTCCTACCCCGGCGACGGCGCACGGCGTGGTACAGTAGTAGTAGCGCTCACGCTTCCTATTAATGTAGGTGTATAATAACAAATAATACGTATTTAAAATGGCTCAAGTAAATAACGAAGCATGTTAGTCACCGCTTAGAAAATATTATTCCTGAAATTGAATTATTTATACTTTTTTCAATTTCGCTTTAAAAAAGTTTACGAACATACCGACTGTATTAAAGTAACTTGACATGTTTGTCAAACAACCAGTTCAAAAGACATTCAATTAACAGCTCTTGTGACAATCTTGTTACATGTTTTTTTGTAATGTTTTGTACTAAAGCGACTTAATACATTAGTGCATACAAAATATAATAAGTTCCAATTGAACTAACTACACTTAGTACGAATGTGCATAATTTCAAATAGGAGTCAAATGGCCTAAAGTCACTTAATGCTTTTGTACATGAAATTTTTAAAAATAATGGATTTTAGTACAAAAGCGCATGCTTTCTTCGTACGTACCATTGTGTCACATTGTTTTTCATGGAAGGAGAAGGCTTTTAAGGTTTTTGTTAATGTCATACGATGCAGAATTCAATTTTATATAGGTAGCGATAAAAAAACAAATTTTGAAAAAAATGTAATTAGTACGGTTGTGAACTAGGGTGACGACATATAATTATGCCTCTTTTATTTACACGGGATCGATTAACCCCTTGAAATAGCTGATAACTCATAGCTTACTTGCTCGCGGTCGGACCAGTGCCTTAGGCTGTGTTGCCAGACGCTCCTTCAGAACTATGGTTCTGGAATCATATTTTATTATCCTCCTAATAATGTAGCACTAATACTAATAATGTAATACTTGAAAGAAATTTTAATTTTATAAAATTGGAAAAAGTTGAATTTCATTTGTTTCCTTCGATTTTGACACAAAAGAGATTATATTTTATTTCCTACACTATAAACAACGAATTCTATTAGAATTTTACTTGTATGGTGAGCCTTAGGATATAATGACATTGTTTTTATCCATGGTTGAATTTTGAAGCCAAAATTATTTTGTATGATTCCTTTGTTCTAATGGAGCGATTAGTGTTCAGTGACGTCGTGTAGCGAGGGATTCCATTTGTCTCAGCATGCAAGGAAGTTGACGCCATAACGCATATTTACTAAATATTATTTTTTATTTTAATTGGCGATATATAATTTTTTGTGGTCAAACATTGACATATAGTCCAGCAACCCCTATGTCACAAAAAACTAGCTATAAATTTTGTAATACCAACCTGCGTACGCGTCGCCGGGTTGCGGCGCTATGCCCGCGGGCGGGCCAGCAGCCGCGGCCTTGTCTCTGGCTGTCATTGACTGAAATCATGGATCCATATACAATAATATCTACACAAAAATAGAAAATATTTAAAACCTTCGCTGCGGCGATTAGATCGAATCGAGCCCATACCGTAGTAAACGTGTTTATTAACGTCACAATGTATAAAAAAAAATAACGACAATTCTACAAAACAGAATAAATAATACCGTTGATTATACAAAAATAATGTTTTTAGAATATAGCAATGAGCTGTATAGCTAAAAAAAACAATATTGTACAGTCAGCAGCAGAAGTTGCGAAGCAGACCAGATGTTTAGATTATCTTGACACGCTCACATTATCTTAACAATAAAGTCGTGTAAAGCTTATTTCAATCACTTCGCTCGCTTAGTAACTTTTGCTGCTGATTGTATCATAGCTGTTAGAATATATCCATTATAACCAACATAATAATATATGTGAACATTTTCATCTACATTCGTCCAAACTAGTTTATTTATTTATTCATTTTTTTTGTTTAATTATTAATTACTATATTTACTGGATATGTACATACCTACTATGTAACAAGTAAAGTTTGATAAAGTTGAGTTATAAGCAAAATTCAGTGAAACTTGTTTTAAAATTTACCTTGTTGGGAGTCGGCGGCTTTTTTATTGTCGTTTCAGTTTTGCGCAGCTCTAGATTGTTTCTGACTTCTTCCACCTTTCTCCACTGTTCCAAGGTAAGTGGCCAACCATTTGGACATGATAATCTAGAAGTGTTTTCATGATTTTTATCATAGAAATCATAATTAATTTTAAAAATCACACATCTCACCTTGCTACTCTAACTTGAAACGCAGTAACTCTCTAAGGTTCTCACATAGTTCCCCTCATCACACTTATTTTTTTTGATTGACAGAACAAAATTATAGTTGATTTTAAAATAGATGAAATACTACACTAAAGTTACTATAATACATTATTAATGTTACACGCAGCTAGTATTTCGCAGAGAAAAGAAAAACTCACTCGATGGTATAACATTTGGCTTGCACACTGGATTTGCTTTTGATATCCTTAGCCTAAAAGTAAAACGTCAATAATTATAATTGTTTATAAGGGAGTTTTCAGAAAAAGTGCCCTCAATTAACGTGATGTGAGAAAAGTTAAATCATGTCAGTTCTGTTACAAAATTAAGCATGAACTCTGTATGGATATATTTTTTGCCATTTTTGCATTGTATTACTGCTTTTTTTTTTAAACTATCCCCAAATCGAAATATTTTACCAGTCACGGTAAATGTGGGCATTTTTTCTAAAAACCCTGATTAAATAAGCAAAATCCCGAATAAAAAAGGGTATACTTTTATTACGGCGGATTTCTGTTTGAGATTTGCACTTCCCAGCCTTGATTTCTTCGAAAGTAGAGACTAGAAATGCAAAAAAAAAAACAAATTTTAAACTATTCAGCTTCATGACTGAGAAAAAATAACAGACTCAACGTTTTGCCATTTAATCATGTCCGAAGTGTTACAGGACTACATGCAACACACACTATGGACCACGATGCTACAAAATTGCCAGTTGTTTTCAATTATGTAAAAAATAACCCCCAAGAATTTATGATGAATATGATGATTATGCCAAGGAAGAGAAGAAGTGGCTGTATTTGGCGACACGTTGGGCGGACAGAGTAACATCTGTCACTAAAACAACACTACAGGCCAATATGTACCGGCTCCGAGACCGCGTGACTTGGAGAGCTTTGGTGACCGCATTCATCATATCCATAAGCAATGAGGATATGACGAAGAAAAATAAGAAGAAAAATAAATAAAGAAGAATCCTCTGTATCAAAATCAAATAAAAGAAATGAAACTCTGTTCAAATTAAATAAGCTTCATATTCCGATGATTGAATTAATGGGTACAGCAGGTAGGTCCATGGGTTTTAGGCTATACTCACTATGCTAAGAACAGCTTGTGAACGAGTCGCAGCTAGACTTTTGCTTCTCAGCACCGGAGGTATTGCTGGCTCCACTTTAATGTAGGGCCAGTACAGCTCTCCCTTTCCTGTACATTTATCTATGAACTCAATTGTACCGTCATCAGATTGGCCGCGAAGGATTGCTACCATGTCAAGCTGAAAAATAAGTTCATACTTGCAAGTCTTTCAAAAAAATTATATAGTATTCTTTTTCACCGACAATGAAGTTTTCGAGTAATTGGTTAGTAAAGAAATGTGTTACGAACACATTTCTTTAAAATTTCTCACGGAGGTGTGCTAAGAAAATATTTTAGGAATTCAATAGCATAGAGGGTACAAACTGAGATGCAAAATTATAAGGACTTCTAAGCAATCGGATTCAGATCCATTTATATATTCATTACATTTATTTACGACAACTTAGCTCTGTTAAAAAGTAGATTTATATATGAAAAAATTGTCCAATTTAATTTCACATAATAATAGTAATAAATTTTTACTTAAACATACTTACATCAGGAGAACTAGCCACCGCTCTAAAACTAACTATCCCGTACTGAGTCACAAACAACTTGATCCCACCCAAGATGTTTCGTCTGTTTGGAATGAATAGAGAATCTATGTGCAATTTACAAGATTGTGGCAACAAAATCTCGCGGCAGCAGTCGGCAAAGGGACTGTCACACACATGGAAGACGTCCTTGATGGAACTGAGGACTGTGAGATGCCAGTGTGCATCGGAGTAGCCCATAGGTTTGGTAACAGTGCCGTGACCCATTACCGTGTAACTAAAACAAGAGTTGAATTTTATTAAAAACAACCGCTTGACACACGCGTAACATGATTTCGATTTCAGTGACTAAAAAATAAACGTAAGAAGCGGTATTAAAAAAAAATGTTAGAATGTTTTATTAGCTACACCGCATTTGGAACATAGATATTCCTTGATAAATAAAGCAATTTCTATGATTACAAACGCATGTTTAACCTCCTAAGTACCAAATAGCTTTAAAAAGGACAAAATGGCGTTCATGGTTGAGTCCTGAGTTTTGAAAAAAAAGATGTCACTATGACCGAAAGAACAATTTTTAAGGCCTAAAAAAATATAGTCATTGAGTTCTGAACTTTTAGCGGCAATTTAATCTACTTTATACGCAACTATACCATTTTACCTAGAACAAACATTTTTCAGTAATAAAGAAACTTTATTTTGTACTAAGTCAGTTAATCCATACTTTTGTTCTTTTTAAAGAACTCTCGTTCTTAGTGTGTAGCAGGAATCATAATGATAGTAGGTAAATAAACAAGGACGTTGGTTACAACCTTTAGTTTTATTCAGTCTAATTACAACTAAAACAATAAATCACTTTTTGATTTCTTGTTTTAGTTGTAATGTAAGTTATCAAAAATATTTACCAGAATAGATACGTGTACTCGTACCAATAACAATCTTAAGTATTTTTAATTCTAACATTATGCAACCGTGTGATGCCGGCTGACTAGAATAGCACCACCCCATCTCCTCCCCCGGGTGTCGTAAGAGGCAACAAAGGGAAAAATCCTACGGACGGGCAGCAGCATCTGTCGAAACCCACTCTACAGCTACTGCGGTCGCCAACCCGCCAAGCCAATACAGCTACTACCTGCCAAGCGTGGCGATTATGGCAACTACCCCCAATATGATACAAGTCATATTTGTGGGAGGCCTATGTCCAGCAGTGGACTGCATACAGCTGAAATGTATTATGCAACTTTGGTTGCAAATGAGCTCACATCCCGCCCGACGGTAAGTGGTAACTGTAGCCTATGGACGCGTGAAAAGCCAGTAGTGGACCCTTTTCACAATTGTCGCAGGGTCCTCAAAACGTGTCGTTACCATATATTTAATTATTCTAACACAGTCGTAATATTTACAAATTAACTTAATAAGAATATTATTAAATTCAAGCCAAAAAGATAACTAATAATAAAACACTATACAACTCTACTTTAGGCACTAAGACCGAACACACTTTTAAAAGGACAAATTATTTTACCTTAAAAAATCACCGTTCACGCCGCATGATCATCAAAAATACCACAATGTAGGTATACTTTATGAATTTATAAATGCAAACACAGTTTTGATGAAAGTAAATGTCAATATTTGGCTAAAATATGAATGGATTTACTTACGTTGTTTCCGACCTGCTGACATTATGACCTGTTGCTGGCTACTGCAAATAAATATGGCATCTTGCTATGGTTCCATTCTATGCGTGCGAAAGGGATGACCATATATAAACCTTAAGATAATGACTTTATGGTCTTAAATATCGCGGTAAATTTCGA
Source organism: Grapholita molesta (assembly GCA_022674325.2). Lineage (NCBI taxonomy): Eukaryota > Metazoa > Arthropoda > Insecta > Lepidoptera > Tortricidae > Grapholita > Grapholita molesta. The sequence goes on from CP053127.2 coordinate 5,415,425, forward strand.
AAACTGATATTGTACCTTTGAAAGGCATCTCGTGCTTATTGCCAACTCTTGCTTACGAATCGTCAGGACTTAACAGTGGTTGCCATTTTAGCCTTTTAAAAGCTACCTCGGTCTTTATAACAACTATTTTTTAAAAAGGTCAGGTCTTAGGAGGTTAAAATGGTGACTAAAAAATTCTACTTGCATTTAAAGTACTAACCCAGTGTGATTAGGTGTAATATCGAACGTTTTAGCCGCCCGGAACGTTTGTGGCAATAGCAATCCAGTATCATTGTCATATACAGCCAATGTGTTAAATTGCAACGTCCCTTGAAGAGCAAAATGTACTTTGACAGCTTCGTGGCAATAGAAAATTCCTTGGAAGTAGGGTATCCATTTGCTCCGAGGTGAAATTTGCGACACACCAGTAAAGCTCTGTAACCCTGTAGTGCCGCTTAAAGCAGAGGCTACGGAATACGCTTGTTTGGCTCCTGGATACATATTGAAAAATTCATTCATCAGGGCAGACACGGCTTCAGGGTGACCGAAGGCAGATTCCATAAGCTGTGAAATACCAATTTTATTTTGAAATGACTATATAGTGCATTTTACAATAATGAAAAGTTTTTAAGAGATTAATGTTAAATGCGAAGAAATCCCAGACGTCATATTGACAATTTCTTTTCTTGACAGGTTAAGTATCCACTAGCATTAGTAAAACGTAACAGTATAAATAATAAGCTGGTGTGAAAAATAACGCTTTATGATTAAGTGTGATGATTATAAATGTGTAAGTAAAATGTACTTACACATTTATATACTTCTGGAGTTACAATAACTCTTTCCCTCAAACATTTCCTAGCCATGGTGCCTCTCCAATGCGATTGTAGCACGGTCACTGCCTCATGTTTCTGCAGCATCTTCTCCATTTCTCCTTTCAAAACTCCGCATGTATGTTCTGAAGTAGCCAGCTCACATACTTGGGAGATGGCTGGCAGAGACGGAGTTGTGAAGAGCTTATCCAATAATGATTGTGGGACTTTGTAACCGGGTTCTTCACCAACCTGATGACGAATCAATATTCGTAATAAGCTATAAAAAGTAACTTTATGCGTAGGATGAATTGTAGGTACCAATGGACTTGTATAACCTCGAGTTGTTGTTGTTTCCACATTCTACCCTCGAGAAACAAGCAGAAGTGACTCCTATCCTTTCTGGATGGACGGCTAAGGATAGCCATGGCCAGATTAGCAATCTAGATCAGGTAACATGATAATAAATTACTCAACTCGCATTTGAATATTTTTTAAATTTGAATATTTTTTGCTATAAAATAGTAGCATAATCATTTCAAATTTAAAGGACTTAAATAGTCGACTTTGCTTTCATCAATATTTGGATGTTGTACCTGTATATTTTCTGACAATTCACTCTCTTCCGTTTGTTCTGCTTCTGATATCGTACAATCACACGGATCGGATTTCATTATTTTCCTATAGTTCGAAGTGACTGATTTGTTTTCTGGTAGACCAAAATCGGGAGCAAGGAGGTAACGCCTAAATTAGAAAATTATTATATGTAATTGACAAGTATTTTACACAATTTTCTAACTGTTTTAATGTAATAGAGCGATTGATTTTCAGTACAAGGTGACCTGTTATTGAAAAGTTGCCAGTTAGTGGCGATTTATCCTGTATGTTATTTTACACATGTGATTGACCACTATATTTATGAATCAACACTGATAATTACATACAATTATGTAAATAATAATCTAGGTACAAGTTCTGATCTTTACTTACTTTCTTTTATATCAAAACTTTGAATAGTGGCACTAATATTAGAAGTGTTTTTCAAATTATTTTTGCTACTAGTGAATTGCCTAAGGATTTCGTGTTGTTTTATAATCGGAACTCAGTCTAATTTAACCCTTTATAAGGCAGAGACGATTTGGAAACCACTTAGTTAATAAACATTTACAAAGAAAGAACATCCACTTTTTTATTTAACTATAATGGTATTATATAGCAAATATATCAGGCTTTCTTTTCTTATTTATACTTTTTCGGTCATAATTTAATTTTAGTGTAATTAATTAATCTAAAGTTTGTGGTCAACTGTGTCCGTTAAAGGAAGCAAGCATTTGTCACTGTTTCCATTATACTATTAAAAATACACAAGTCGCTGTATCTAATAATTTCAATTATAGCTCTTGTAATTGCGAGTGGCGAGACTGTTATTGGTATGATAATAAGGTCTAATTTTGATAAATCCACTCTCCATCGTGATTTGCAATATTTGCAATAACTGAACTACGTTGTTTGTAGTATCAGGAAAGTGTATCATTTGCCACTTAAGATTAATAAAATTATAAAAGGTTACATGCTATATCGATAAATATTGTAATATGTAACTATTTGCATAGTATTACGTACATGGCAGTTATGACATATGAAGAAGTAGTGAGTATTGCCTGTCACGTATCTGTCAATGAATAGGTGTATTGGAAACAGATCATCTGAAAACTCGAGTGCACTAACGGGCTGAGTGCATATAATGACCACATGTTTTTATTAATGATTTCGGTTTTTTTTTTTGCCGTAGATGTGTTCCCCAGTGCATTACAAACATGGGAGTGTATTTAATACGTATATGTATTCACGTAGCATATCTGTATAACTGCGGCCTTATAAAGGGTACATAAAAGTCTCATTTTAATTTTATTTTACCTATAAAAGAAAAAAAAAATCAGTTTTGTCCTTCATTGTCCTCACTGAGGACTGAAGAGCATAAAGTGCTGTACTAACCTCAAAACAGTACAAGCTTCCCTATATTCCACGCGGGTCAGTCGCTTTATAAGCAGTGATTGGAGGGCTCTCCTGAACATCCAATGGAGTAGGCTCTTCTTGTATCCAACGACTTCTTCGTCCCAAGTTAAGTCTGGCTGATATGACCTGCAGAATATTAATATGATCTGTTCAAATTAAAAGATAAACAATATTTACTTTTATATTGAATAGTTACAATGCATTTACATTATAAAGGAATTACTTTAAATCATTGCTAAATAAACATTACATCTATTAATGACATGACTGATGATCATAACTTATATTTAAATCCCTTTCTTTTTCTTTAAATTTAGTGATGTTAAATTTTCATAATTTATTTTTGTTACATTTACAAGATCCATAATTTTTTCATAATAAAACCAAGCTATTAATGCCATATCAATAGCTAATATGGTTAGTTTTAGTTTTATGTAATTATCTTCCAATTGCAAAGCTTTCGTTGAAAATCCGGATTTACCAAAATACAAGATTAGTGGCTAACAGTGGGACTCATACCATTAAGTTGAAGTAATGAAGAAGAATTATTTTTTCGATCTACTTATTTAAATTCTGTTTCAGTCTGATGGCTTATAAGGTTAACGAACTGCAATATCCTCCAGGCCCACCAGGCATAATAATATCCTACTCGAATTTGTTCTTCATAGAGTAGGAAATAAAGTAGAATCTCTTTTGTGTCAAAATCTAATATAAGGAAACAAGTGAAATTCAACTCTATTTCAATGGTATAAAATTCAAATTTCATTAAAATAATTAGTACTACAGGTAGGCCCATGGGCCTTACGAGGATATACAAATCAGGGCCATCGAAGTATCAATTATACATTTTACTTAATAAATATACTTATATAATTCTTCTTCCGTGGAGACATTCTGAGCAGACTTGTTGGTCCTCAGTAAGTTAGAAAAGGCTGTTCCCAAGTTCGATAGAAAGTTCATAGCCCAAGGGCATTCGCGAACTGATGCCATTTGGATAACATCCTGGGTGCCCAGTAGGAGAGAAGACTCGCTGAGGAGTGCCACGTGCCAATTCATTTGGGAGTGGACCCAGAGTCTGAAAGTAGGGAGACATCTAAAAAGCAGCTTACTGAGCTACATACCTTCCCTGAATATTCTAGTGGACCTACTAATACTCCAGGAAAACGTCACAATAAGTTACCCAGACTTCTGCTAATATGAAATTCATAAGGTGTTTTGCTCGTTTAATATTTTATACTTTATATTTATTTATTCACAACAATGCAAACTGTTAACGGAATACAAGCGCATTCTTAGCTAAAAATCTTATTTTCCTGATAAAATAACAATATTTAGAGAAGTTGTTATCGCTTATCGCTAATAGTAATTTTCCTCCACTATTTATTTACCACTACTAATACTTCTCCTCATCTAACAAAGCTAAGTTCAAGGAGATTGGAACTGGCCACCAGTGGTCTTCATAAAGGTACACTAACCTGTGTTAAACTATCATTTTACTTTATTATAAGGGTTGTATAATGGTAAGGTTCTATTTTTAAATTTGAATTGAACAGTGGCCGTTGACGTGCGGGGGAGAAGGTGGGTCTTAATCAGCGACTGAATATACATAGAATTCGTTTCCAGTACAAAATGTATCTATCTCAATAATAACCTCGGCTTTAGATATTATCTAATAAGAAAACTTTCATTATTAGGAATTAGTCCATGAGTTTTGATTGGATTGAAAATAAAATGTCGTACGTCAAACCTCATGCGTGGTTTAAGAACTATCTTTTAGATTCCGCCTTTGGGGATAAATTTTTGTGGGATCATTGTACGGCGTAATACCGGTTGACTAGAATAGCATCACCCCATCTCCTCCCGCTGGTATCGTAAGAGGCGACAAAAGGAAAAATCCTACGGACAGGCAGCAGCGTCCGTCGAAACCCAACCTACAGCTACTGCGGTCGCCAACCCGCCTGCCAAGCGTGGCGACTATGGCAACTACTCCCAAGATGATACTAAGTCATATTTGTGGGAGGCCTATGTGGACTGCATACGGCTGAAATGGATTGTGCTGAGATCATTCGTCATATATGCACAATATCAATCGGTGGTCTTAGAAACGTTCAACGTGCGAGTATATTGGTCACCATTGAATGTAACTAGAACGAGCTATAATGGATTTGCTATATTACAGACCTGCAATAATGTCTTCCTGGCAAAAAATCCACCTCCACCGTATCATATCCCCTGGTGCGGACATACGCTTTTGGTTTTGGCAGCTCCACATCCACGAACCAGTGGAAACTCTCCAAAATTAAATACGCAGGTTCAACATAATCCAGAACTGGTGCTCCACAATTGAACATAACTCTTGGATGTATAATACTGAGAGATATCTTGAGATGATTCCGCCCAGGGCTGTCGATCTGAAGATACATGGGTTCAGACTTGGGCGCTACGATATCCAATGTTCTGCCCGTGGGAGCTTTGGTCAACTTCAGTGGCGGTGCGCTCCCGACTGTCGTGAAATTGAACATGGAAGGGAAACTGATAATTGTCATCCTCTTGACAAGTTCGAAGATCTGTAGAACAATGGATTTACTAGAATAAAATACAGGCAGTTTGTAGCCGTGCGAAGTTAATAATTATATAAGTATGAATAATCTATTCTATATGATCATGCAATTTTAATATAGGTAAAATATGTAACGATTTTACCGTTACTTACTTTACAGAGGTCAAAAACGAGTAATATAAAACGTTCAGTTATAGTAGCGCTTTTTTATTATGAACCTGAAGTTTTGGCCGAGAGTAAATATATAATTATGCCAGAGTGAGTCTACAACATAATATTTTTCATTTCTCATGATCGGAAAGTGGGTCATTGTTTATCTACTATGCGGGTGGAAAGTGATACGTTTCCGCCCTAGGGTCGCAATTTGGCATGTTCCTATTAGTTCTCCCCTTGTGAGCACTCAGTACAACATAGTGGCGAAAATAACCTTTTTAATACAGGTGCTCAAAAATGGGTACTTTTCGTAGCTGTTTAACGTGCGGAAAGTTGGATTTCGCGCACTAGTGCTTTTTACTTTTCCAGTTTTTTTTTATACTTGTTCCAATTCATGGATTACTAACGGGTGCTAATACTATAAGTCTCCTTTAAACATCTTAATAAACAAAAAAACCTACTGTTAATGTAAGAATAAGAAATAACAAATAACATAAACATGTCATATTTTATTACTTACCTCATCAATCATCATTATAACAAGTTTATTTTAAATATTGAAAAACCATTCTTAAAAAGTTGTCAACGAAACGAAACGCCTGTCAAACAAGAGGCGTTTATCTTACTGGTTACTGGTTATGTTTCCAAAGGTAGCATTCGATATTGTTTTTATAAATATACACAAATAATAGTAAAAAACGTAAATATTGTATACTCGTATTCACAAGTATGTATGTATTTTATAGAACATACATTTAAAAACTTTCATGGAAATGGATTAATAGTAATACTTAAAAAATTCCACTCTAGTCGAATTTAAGCTAAAAAAGACACCTCTTTATAATGTCAAAAACTGTTACTGCGATAATCGCACTTGTTGTTGAACGAGTAGTTGTTTTTCTTATTTTATTTCTTATTTGTTTTTTCGCAACTGTATTAAAAACCGTCGTTCGATACACGCGCGGAAATGTCATTCTTCACTCGGCCCGAGTATCGCCACTCGCCTTCGGCTCGTGGCAAAATATCTCGGGCCTCGTGAAGTAATGACATACTTTCCGCACTAGCATCGAAATGTACTATATTTAACGACGCCAGAAACAAATACATGAGAATAGTTATTTCTCTTAAATTAAAGGAATTTATTGTTGCGATTATCATACACTAAATATGTCAATGAATTCAAATATTTATATAATACGCTTCAAATTTTTAAGAGTCTTGGTTCTATATATCAGTAACAAGAAGGAATAAACCTACGAAGTTTTTTTTTTACTTTAAGATATTATGCGCAGGAAAGCAACGGCAGTAACTTATACAGCCAAACATAAACGTATACTTACTTATTGGCTTCTTAAATATTACCTTCTTAGTAATTATTAAATTGAGAAGAACCATTTTAGTACTAATTCTATTACTTTATATCTAAAACAAGCTTTAAATTTTAAAAATAAAAGGCTTTTTTTTTTGATAAATCTAAAATGCTGTTTAAGACACTTATTAATTCGCCAATAACGCACGCGAAAAAAAAAGATTCTGTGCATTATGACTTATGACAATTATGTTGCAAGAAAAAAGTTAGAGGCCGAATTCAACACTTGGATAGTAAACAGAGTATAGTTATATTTTTAAATTAATAATTACGGGTTACTCAAGCAATTCTACAAATAAATAAAAAAATATGAAATCCTGATAACTGAATCCACCAAAGCAGATATCTCCCTTTGCAGTGCCTATAACCGAAAAAACGGCAATGTTGATGACGTAACTAAAACATTCACACGTTTAATTTTGCAAGGCAAAATACGAGAAGCCCTCAACTGGCTCCTAACAAAAGATACGAACAAAATCCTTAACACTAATGACGAAGTTGATACTTCTGGAAAAACCGTCAAAGACGTCTTAGAAGAAAAACACCCTGCCGCAACTACCCCAGACCCATCCTTATTTACACTACCCGAAAACATTCCCGAAATGCCTCCTTTTCTCGACGTTGACATAACTTGCGACCATGTCGAATCAGTCGCCAGGAAATTACATGGTGGAGGAGGGCCAACAGGCACCACATCTGAAAATTGGAAAGACTATCTCTTACGTTTTGGAGAAGCAAGCCTACACCTAAGGATTGCCATCGCTCATCTAACCATGAAACTAAACAATGAATATGTTCCTTGGAGTCACATACAAGCACTCATGTCAAGTCGCCTTGTAGCCCTGGACAAATGCCCTGGCGGGAGACCTATCGGTATTGGCGAATGCCTTCGGAGAATTCTATCGAAATGTATGATTGAAGCCACCGGTTCCGAGGTTACTGAAGCTTGCACAAACCTGCAACTTTGCAGTGGATTAAGCAGTGGCATTGAAGGTGCAATACATGCTATGAGTGACCTATTCGAGAAATAATGCCAACCCAGCTCAAACTGGGGATTACTTCTTGTGGACGCAAATAACGCTTTTAATGCCGTCAACAGACAATTAGCCCTTTGGCAGGCACGAATATACTGGCCACATTGTGCCCGCTTTCTTTACAACACCTATAACGGCCACGCAGAGCTTGTCATTCGTAACTCGAATACGAGAATTTATAGCAAAGAAGGTGTTACCCAAGGCGATCCGCTAGCCATGCCCCTATATGCTCTTGCTACTTTACCTTTAATAAATAAACTCAAAGATGACCATAACACCACTCAATGTTGGTATGCTGATGACTCTTCTGCCCAAGGTAATTTTAGTAACCTATTTCAATGGTGGAAAAGATAAGTAGCATAGGGCCGGCCTACGGATATTTCCCCAAGGCAATAAATCATTCCTAATAGTATCTGAATCTGACAAACAAAAAGCAACCCATATATTTAAGAATACTAATGTTTCGATTGTAACCGGATCTCGGTATCTAGGAAGCTACATTGGAGAAGGAAAAGAAGAATTCGTAAAAAAGAACATACATAAATGGGTTTCCACCTTAGAAAAATTATCACTCATATGTAAAGACTCACCACAAGCTGCCTATACTGCCCTTACCAAAGCTACACAATTTCAATGGTCCTTTCTGTTACGAGTCCTAAAGATGCCGCAGAATTCTTTGATCCTTTAACAAATACCTTACGCACTACTTTTCTGCCGACTCTAATAGGGGGTGATGTGTCATCATTAGAAGCTGACTTATTTTCCTTACCCATTCATAAAGGTGGCTTAGCAATATCCGACGGCGCCACCACTTCAAATTTATACTATGATATGTCTAAAAAAGGCTGCACTGTTCTTTCATCCTCCCTACTTGAAATGAAGCATATGGAACTCGCAAAGCATCACAAATCCCTCAACGAAGCACGTAAAGAATGCCACAAACTGAAAGAAGCACATGACGATAACCTTTTAGATTCCATTTTAACCAATCTCCCACCTATCAAAAAAGAGCCATTGAAAGATCAATTGTGACCAAAATGAAAACAAAATCTTCTAATTGGCTATCCGTTATACCCACAAGAAAAGATCACTTTGACCTGTCTCCACACGAATTCCGAGATGCCCTCTCAATACGATACCATCGAACACCGATCTCAATGCCAAAATCTTGCGATGGATGCGGCAATAGCGACTTCAACATCGATCACGCCCTCTGTTGTAAAACCGGCGGTCTAATAACGAGACGTCACAACGAAATAAGGGATCTCTTTTGCGAATTATGCCAACAAGCGTGGGAAATGTAGTAAAGAACCAATTGTCACTGAAGGTGAAACCGGCCTACGAGGAGATTTAGCATGCCGGGGCGTATGGGTTGCACAGAGGGAGGCGTTGTTTGACATCCGTGTCGTAGACACTGACGCTCCCTCTTACACCTCACGCCCTGTTGCTTCTGTCCTGAAATCAGCAGAGTCGGAAAAACAAAACAAATACGCCAACGCCTGCGGGCTTCGTCATGCCACTTTTACACCTCTCGTCACCTCTGTGGATGGAGTTTTTGCACCACAACTAGCAACATTCGTCAAACACCTCGGGGAAGCACTCGCATCTCGCTGGGATAGATCCCTGTCTCGCGTATTGGGCTGGCTGAGGGCTCGTATAATTACTTCAATAATTAGAGCGACCAGCATGTGCATTCGTGGCACCCGCCACAAATGGAAGACAGCAGCGAAGTTATTCGGCTTCGATGATGGTGCCGCCCTTCCACACGCCGACTGACCTACGAACTCTTTCTACCACTATTTTATTTTACGTCTACCTATTTGTTTAAATTTTTTTGTGTTCTTCATCATGTTACATTATTATATACTTAATAAAACTTGATAATAATATTCTACAATGGACCTAACACCTGACGGAATTAGAAATAAAGCTCAAGTTATCATGGAAAGCCTCCTACCGCAAGTTTCAATAGAAAATCTGTACAACTTTTGTGAAATGGTGGTCAGAGAAATAAGTGAAATCTTTGTCAAAATGCTGATTTTTTTTTATATTTCAATAATTTATCGATACAACATAAGGTTTCAGCTCCATGCTTCAACTTAAACAAACTGATGCGGTAAGATTAGTGTTTTACCTAAGAGGCATTTTATTTACTTTTATCATACTCTTATATTACTTTTACCGCATTCGAAATGAAAAATAGTATGTACTTCGTTCGAGCGCCAAACAACCTCGTCGTCAATGGGTGACTTTCTACCCTTGATTAACAATCTACTATTGATAAGTGTAAAGCAGGCCACTGACGAGCCTTCCAAATGGATGCCGTTAAGGCGCTCTTATAGACGCATTTTAGGTATTTGCGGGGGTGAAGCAGAACGCGGTGGAGGCGCATGCGGGGCGCCCCGCACCACGCCACGCGCGTCGCTCGCGTAGACAGTTGATGGCCTTATTCTGTTCGTAGCCGTATTCTGGTTGAAGCAAATTCCAGAGCGTTCCGGAAATTATACAATGCTATTTGTTTTTAGAGATCCGTAAAGAGGGTAAAGGGAACCCCACTACTAAAACTTCGATGTCCGTCCTAGGTTGTCACTAGGTTGTATATCATTTTATTAAACCATCGCCATTAAATTTGTTTCGCTTAGAACTGCTTGCCAAATCATGAAATAATACATTTTTTTAATTCAAGTTTTGGACACAATATTGATAAAATGAACGAACAAATTTGAGGCCAAATTCATTTATTGGAATCCATTAATCCAACTCAAAAGATGAACTTTTTCAGTTCTTTTGGAAATAGAAACATCGGTTGATTGTTCAACGTTTTCATACTAAAATAAACCCCAAAATAAAGGTGTTAGCGAAAGAAAGTGCTGTTCAACTTTGGTCATTATACAAGCATTTGAAAAATGTTGCCTACGCCCACAAGTTGACCTCCGGCAATCTATTGGAAATTAATCACAATATTGAAAACATAACTTGAACAGCAAATATATCATTAAATAATAATAAAAACGTAATTTTTATTAACGTGAATGAAAGAGATACTCATATCTCTTTTTAGTCACGTTACTTAAATGAAAACGCCGGCGAAGTGTTGCCACGTTACGGAAAAATACACGATTTAATTATTTAGATCATAAGACGTTTCGTTCATCTTTTGGGTGCCGGTCACCTTTTGGGGCAACTGCCCTCCCTAGTAATGAAACTTAATTTATAACATGATTACACGATGGATTAGGGGCTGCGGTAGCCGTTGAGTGGGGACGTGACGCACTGTCTCTCGGTGTCGGGGTTGTAAGTGCCGTTTCGGGGTTTTTAACCGACTTCAAAAAAAGGAGGAGATAATCAATTCGGTTGTATGTTGGGTTTGTTTGTATGTGGGTTGCGTCAGAACTCCGTCGTTTATGGACCGATTTCAAAATACTTTCGTTGTTTGGAAGCATATACTTCAAGGTTAGTCCCATTGTTACCAGAACTCAGATATCATGATGGGATCCACGAGGAATTAAGAGAACTTTTCAAATTTTAAAGGTACATGTATGCAAAAAAACCGTTAAAATAAACAAGATCACATATACTTGATTAATTTCGACGGGTTCCGCTGTGTACCGGTGGCCCAATTGGTTTAAACGTCAGCCGCGACAGCTGGACATGCGGGTTCGAATCCCGTCTCGAACACCGGAGGTCCTCGTCGTTTTTTCTTAAGGTATATTTGTTATCTATTTCAACTTTTAATTTAGGGATTTCTGATGAAATATTACGAGTAACCTGATTTGATGTTTGTAGCCGGAATAGGTAACGGAACTTCATGATCAAATAATGTAGGGGGATCCTATTTGGGCTTTATGAAATCGTCATGAGATGCACTTTGGTAACCATGCACGTATTTATGAATGTCTCACGTTTTGATCTGTCACTACGTCATTCATTCCGTGCAAGTATCAAATGTATATATGTAATATTGAAGCTGCCAAATTAAAATAGGTACGAATGCTTTTCAATATTTCATCTGCTATTGCGTCGGTCACTATGGCCTAGCGGTTTAGTTATAAGAAATCATAATCCTAACATCAAAATTTATAGAAACTCGTTACTTTTCAAAACCACAAAAAAAAACATAGTGAGTTCAAGCCCCCGTACCGCTAATACCGTAGCGAGCAGCGTAAAGCTAATGTGTTCTGATAGCATTTTCGATTTACTAGAAATATATATAAACGGGTCACTCACGTATCTTAAGGTCGAAAACCGGTCGACATATGTTTCGGTCCAATTCGTGAACCATAATCATGAGCTCCGTGCCGCACCGTCGTTGGCGGCGGCCCTTCGAGAACTTTTAATTTGCCTTTTCGATTTGCCTATAAGAGGGTGTTCGATTCACGACCAAGGTTGCGGCCCTGCACAAATCCGCACGCAAGACGCATGTGTTCAGCGGTATTAAAAGGAATTAAAATTATCATTGTTATGTAAACTAGATCCCAACAAAACATAAATGTGTACAAAAAGGCCATATCTGAAAGAGTCACTGAGTCCGGGCGACTCATGCATGCCGCACGTTTCGCACAATAAGAGTAAGATAAGGACGCCATTAGTATCACGATGACGTCACGCTCTACCTCAGGCAGTGTATGTATACACCCTACATCCAGCAATCTCTTTTTAGTTTTGACATTGACAAAACCGAATGGTGGTTACTGGTTGTGTTGAAAATGTATTCGAGCGTAGTAGTACCTACGTTAAAGAATGTTTCCCCTCACTACCTCGTTTACGCTTTAGCGCTTGTTTATCCTTTAATACGAGACGATAAAAACGCATTTTATCCACTAGTGATTAAAGTAAGTTGACTTCTCATAGCTCTTTACTTTTACTATGGTTTTAAAGTCTAAATTCGCGAAGTACAGCTCACTTGCCGCCGCGGCGGCGGCGGTAACTCGCACACGCACCGACTTGAAAATCGAATTAGAACATTCGAAAATCGTACTGGCCACCACAAGCTAACCAAACTAAAGGCACCTTTTGTAAAAATGTTGAATGTATCTAAACGCAAAGAAAAAGTCAATGCGATTTCAAAACGTTTTTTTTTTCATGTTTCACTTTCCTCGCTGTAGTGAGGGTAAAAATTTTGGGTTACACACGGGTGCAATTGTAATTTAATTCTCGTGTATTGAAACACTCGCTACGCTCAGGATTCTATTTTAAAACCACTCGCTACGCTCAGGATTCTATTTTTAAACCACTCGTTTTGCTCGTGGTTAAACTATAGAATCCATTCGCTTGCTCGAGTTTCAATCCCACACAGTTAAAATACAATTTTGCACCCTTGTATAACAAATAACTATTAAATCGTATGCGAAGTGACTTAAGGTATATTTTCCCTAAATGCTCAGATATTTATGATCACCCTGTCTGTGCAGATAATTTTGACGAGTTGTGTGTTCAGATTTAATTGAAAAACCACTGCTCACATATTTATGGCGAATTGGATGTTCAGATGTTATTGACCTCATTAACTGTAAAGAATTTATTGAAATTTATTGCTGCTCAGAAATATTTGAGTACCTCGGCCGCTCCGATATATCTGATGGCGACTGTACTAGTAACTTTACTGACTTGAAAAGAAGATAGAATATAATAAAACTGTACAACACACAATTACTAAAACTGCACCAGACCTGCAAACTAACTACGTAAAAACGCATGTGAAATCCGCTACGACGCGGCCGGTTGAATGTTCTGGTACGTAGGTTACCGTTTAGGCATTCTAATATTCACACTAATATTTGTCATATGTCCTCTTAGTTCACTTAATCGTTTCCTCTTTCGCTTAACTTTATTTACACTGCGATTACCCGTATTGCTTCCTGTCTAAAGTAATATTGCCGCGTTAGGAAAATGTGCACACGTCCTACGTTGACAGCGGTCACGAGCGTACTGGCGACTGGGCAATAGTCGGCCGCCGCCGCGCGCTGAACCATTTTATTTTGCCAATAACCAAATCAATTGGTATTATCGATGTACACAACTTATTAAAAATCTAAGAAGTACAAATCGAAATCTACTTAAAAACTATTATTTAAAGCAAATTTTGTGTTGATATTCATAATAGTTATCGAAATATTTGGTTTAAGGTGTAAAAAACGAGTTATTTTCAAAAAAATCTATCGAGGTTTTTATCAGCAATCGTGTTTCTGATGAAGCCAAAACTAGAGAATAGACTGAAATTATACATATAAAAAAATTGCAGTTGTAAGTTGTGTGAAAGTATTTTATTAATATTTTCTAAAAATGGTGTTTTCACTATCTAGAGCGCCTTAAAATAGATTGATCCAAATAGAAGGCGTCCAATTATTTAGCACACTGACGATCCATCCATTTCATAAGTCCAGAGGTGTTATTTCTACGTGCTTGTGTGTGCTTTATCCGAGCCGTACAAATGGATTTGTTACTTGGGAACTGTGGTAGCCATTTACGTAAAAAGGCTTAAAAAACCAAAAAGGACGTGGAGGAAGAAAGTTAAAAAAAGGCAAAGCTTCACTCACACTGAGTGTTTCCGCCGAAAGCTGCCGGAGTTCTTGGTTCAATGACGATGCGCATGAGCGCGCGCGCCGCTGGTTCTTGTGTCTCTGCCGGCGGTGAGAGGGGAGGGCGGCTGCGCGGGCAGGGGCCCGTTCCCCCGCTCGTCTCCTCCCGCGCGGCAACACGTTATATTGGCGTTAACATCCTCCGGGGCCTTGAAACCTCCTGGTTTCAAGATCGTCATCGTCTTCTTGATAAGAAGGTAAGGGACAGAGCTTAGAGACAGCTCGTCGAACTAATCCTTTTCCTGTTCGGACGTCTACAACTCTCGTGACGCCGTCAGATCCTGGGTGCAGAGTATCGACGCGGCCAAGACTCCACTTCAATGGCGGTAAGTTTTCGTCCTTGAGAATAACTAGGTCCCCAAGTTTGACTCCTTGTCCTGTGGCTCTCCATTTTACACGCTGCTGAAGGTCAGAAAGGAACTCCCGAGTCCATCGCTTCCAGAAGTGTTGTCTTAGGGCTTCGAGATGATGGTAGCGGTTGAGGTTCATCTTCTGTGTAGGCTGAGATGGCAACGAAGCCAATGGCCGCCCGATCAGTAAGTGACCAGGTGTAAGCGGTGAGAGATCAGATGGATCGGAGGATATGGGTGTCAACGGCCGCGAGTTCAGAATAGATTCAATTTGAGTAAACAGTGTGGTGATCTCCTCAAATGTCAAGTTAGAAGATCCTACTACACGTTTAAGGTGAAATTTCGCGGCCTTAACTCCTGCCTCCCATAAACCACCGAAATTGGGAGAATATGCAGGATTGAATTTAAAATCTATACCGTTGCTGGACGCGAACCCACTGACGGACTCCTGGCTTGCCTCAAGCATACGTTGGAGCTCGCTGCTTGCGCCAACAAAATTGGTACCGTTGTCGCAATAAATCGTTTTTGGTTTTCCGCGTCGCGATATAAATCTGCGTAAACTTAAAATAAAAGAATTTGTACTCAAGTCGCTAACGACTTCTAAATGAACCGCCTTTGTAAAAAAACAGACAAATAGGCACAAGTAGCATTTCAAGGTTTTCGCGCCTCGACCCTTTTTGTTTAGAATCGAAAAGGGCCCAGCAAAATCAACGCCGCAGGTCTCAAATGGTGGAGCAGGAACTAGACGCGGTTTAGGAAGGTTACCCATAATAGGTTGCATGGTTTTAGCCTTTAATCTTTTACACGTTAGACAATTATGCACAGTGCTTCTAGCCAGAACTCTACCCTTAGTTGGCCAAAAATGTTCCCGAACTCCACTGAGGAGTAGCTGCGGACCACAATGAAGTAAACGCTGATGTTCACTTTCAAAGATTAACCTAGTGAGCGGATGTTTGCCATCTAATAGCATTGGATGCTTTTGATCGTATGAACACTGAGCATCATGCAAACGTCCACCAACTCTTAGTACGCCGTTATCGTCTAAGAACGGGTTAAGAGATAAAATACTAGATCTAGCCTTTAAATTATTGTTTTGTCTCAAAGAATTTATTTCATCAGTGAAAGAAACCGATTGTGACAATTTCGTTAATAATTGTAAGGCGGTGGTTAATTCTTGTGCGGTAAGTGAACCCTTTAAATTTTTATTTTTATTTTTGCATGCATTTATGAAGCGTAATATGTACGCGAAGATATTTATTAAAGTGCTCAATTTAGAATATTTATGAAAATCTACCACTGTAGTAGAATTATTAACTTTTATATTTAAGTTTGTTTTTATTTCAGGTATGTCAACTACGATGGACGTCATGTCCGGCCATGTATCAGCTCCTAGAAGAAGAAAGGCAGGCCCAGTCCACCAGAGAGTATTCCCATTTAATTCCTGACACTTGATACCCCGTGAAGCTAGATCCGCCGGATTTTGGTCAGTAGGTACGTGTCTCCATGCATGTTTATCCGTTAAATCGCGAATTTCCTGTATGCGGTTGCAAACGAAAGTCTTTAGAGTCCTAGGCTGAGCTCTGATCCAACTCAACACTATTGTTGAGTCAGACCAAAACACAGAACGTGTAATAGTCCCGCGAAACGACTGCAGAACTTTCGCATGCAATCGTGCACCTAAAAGAGCCGCACATAATTCGAGCCTAGGAATTGTTGTCGGTTTTAACGGAGCGACTCTGGACTTGGCGCATAGCAAATTCACAGAAACGTTACCCTCATCATCTATTGACTTGACATAAACGCAAGCTGCGTATGCATTTTGTGATGCATCAGCAAAACAGTGCAACTCTACACTTGTTGGGGTTTTCACCAGTGCATGTCTGGGTATACAAACCTTCGAAAAGTATTGTGTGTTGTTCTTATATTCTAACCACAATCCTTTAATGTCATCTGGAACTGGATCGTCCCATGAATGTTTGGTAAGCCAGAGCTTTTGTAAAATCATCTTAGGAATGATAGTGCATGCAGAAAGAAGACCAAGCGGGTCAAATGTCTTGCACGTTGCTGACAAGATGGTCCTTTTTGTTTCCTTTGGAACGGCCTCAAACTCAGATGAAAATTGCAAAGTATCTTTGACGGGAGACCAGTTCAAGCCCAGAACAGTGGACTCCTTTGAAAAATCTTGATTTTGATTTAAGGTATCGTGATCATCAAATATATCAGGCGCATTAGTCCTAAATTTTCGCAACGGGAAACAACCTTCCGCAAGTTTGTTTATGACGGCTTGAATGATGCGTTTTAATTCGCTTTTATCATTATGAGTAGTTATCAAATCATCGACGTAGAAATCGTGAAGTATAACATCGGAAACAGACTGATCTGAACATTCTTTGCCTAATTGCACCAGACACCTGGTGCTCAGGAATGGAGCTGAGGCCGTTCCATAGGTAACGGTATTTAGTTGAAGAACTTGAAGGGGCTCAGACTGCTCGTCTCTCCAGAGGATGAGTTGCAAATTCCGTTATGATTCGTCAATCATCACTTGCCGGTACATTTTCATGATATCACCTGTGACTACATATGCATTTTGACGAAATCGTACGAGAATTGAAAATAAATCATCTTGGACTACGGGCCCGATTGCCTGCAGATCGTTCAGGGACTTGCCTGAGGAGCTCTTACAGGAGGCATCAAAAACGACGCGTAATTTCGTTGTTTCGCTATGCTCTCTGATTACTGAATGGTGGGGTAGAAAATAGCCAAAGTCCGGTCGTGGAACATTTGTTAAATGCCCCAGCTGTTCATACTCATGAATGAAGTCCATGTACATTTTTTTAAGATAAGGCTTCGTTTGTAATTTTCTTTCTAAATTAAAGAAACGTCTTTTTGCGATACAGTGAGAATCACCAAGACATTGCTCTGGTGACGCCTTGAGTGGCATTTTCACGGAAAATCTGCCATCGGGAAGCCGAGTAACATCATTATTAAATTGATCTTCGCAGAATTGTTCATCGCTAGACAAAAGTTTGTTTTTTGTGGGTATCTCCTCGAGTTCCCAGAACATAGAAAGCCTATCTTTTATTTCTCGAGTGAAGTTACATTTTATATTTTTACCGGGTTTATGGGTGCGTTCACCAATAGGTCCGGCGACTAACCAACCCAAGTGGGATTTTACTAATGTAGGTTTATTTTTTCCTAACTTAACGTGGGTTTCTTCTACAAAATCATAGAACACGTCAGCTCCGAGAAGCAAGTCAACATTTGAGGGACGGAAAAGTCCGGGTCTGCAAGTTCTATATTTTCAGGCAAATTGAGCTTAGTGTAGTCTACCGGCGCGTTCGGAAGAGTGCCCGTAAGTTTAGGTATAACCAGACATGACACTGATGAATTAAATGAATTAAGTCTTGACTTAACACTTATCTCACAATGACGTTGTGGAATGTCAAAGTCGTTGTCATTGATTCCACAAATGGTAATGTGATCTTCATCAGATGCCGGTAGGTTTAACATTTTTCTTAACTTTTCAGTGATAAACGATGACTGACTACAATTGTCCAAAACAGCACGCGCGCGGATTGTATTATATGGACCCACTATGTCTACGATTGCCGTGCACAACAATACTTCCCCACACAAAGCAGCATTAACACGCACAACAGGATTAGGTAATTTAGGCTGCTCGCTGGTTTGACCATCGTTGCGCGGCGTATCTACCTTATCTACAGAATTGTCCTGACGATTGTCACAATTATTGTTGCTATTTGCTTCATTGTTGTTGCTACTGTTTTGCTGTATATGTACTAATGCATTATGTTTTCTGTTACAGATGGTGCACGGACCCCTGCGACAACGAGACTGGTGATGACCTGGCCGGAAGCAGTTGGCACACAATTTCAACCGCCTGACTGTACTTAACCTCGACTCTGTGTTCATAACTTTAAAATTAGGACAGTATTCAAGCCTGTGATTTTGCTTACATATAGGACATTCAATTTTATTATCACTCGTTGACGCCACATGAAGCAATTTCGTTTGTTTACCTGACGAATTTTTATTAATTGTGGTCCGCTCGCTACGACCTGCGTCAGCTTTACTATATTGTATTGTTTCTAGTACATCTGCTCGATCGCGCAAAAACTGATAAAACTCCTTTAAAGTTACTGAGTCTGACAAGGTACTTCTATGCTCCTCCCATTTGCGACCCGTGGCGGCGTCCAATTTTGAGGACATGTTGAATATGATCAGTGTGTCCCAGTGCTCAGTGGACTCACCCAAGCTACTTAATGCACGCAAGTTTTTTGAGACATGATCAATCATGAGTCTCAATGAAGTATGGGATTCCTTTGTAAATGATTCTAAATTGTACAAGGATTTTAAGTGATTATTTATCAAAATTATTTTATTATTAAACCTCTCACATAACAGTTCCCATGCTAACTTGTAATTATTTGCCGTAAAATCAATTGACTTTATTGCGATAGCAGCGCCACCTTCGAGGGAAGATCGTAAGTAATGGAACTTATTCATGGCAGGAATTTGTTCATTGTTGTGGATTAGTGATTCGAACATATTCCAGCCATTTTAGATGATCTCCGTCGAAGGTAGGTAGCTTGATCGTTGGTAATTTTATTTGTTGATAATGACCAAATGCAGCACCCTCACTACACTTAGACTTGGCAGACGAATTACAGGAAGCCGCGTCATTCTCTTCTTCGGGGTTCAATATAATCCCGGAGGTAGCAATTAAGTTACAAATCTTACTTTCGATTCGTTCGCGTTCCTCAATTTCACCTTCAAGCTCTGAGGGCATAACAAATACTTCGATTTGTGACTGGATGTCATCAAACTTTGTTGACAGTTCTTCAAATTTAGTTAATCTAATCCGAAATTCGCGGACTTGTAACGTTGTCGCATTTTCGTATTTAAAACTAGACACGTAATTTTCATATTTTGTTATTTGCCCTTTGATACTGCTGCGCTTTTGTCTCAAAACGATTAATTTTTGTTCGGTATCAGTCATTTTTATTTTATTATGAACGCAAACAACGAGCTTAAAACCAACGTAAACTTAAATAAAATAAAAGTGCAATCTCTGACCAGTTAATCCTTCAATGGGCACAGCGTCTAGCGGAGGTGATCTGTGACGCGTCGTCCCCAGCCGTCAAGATACTCGTAGGTACTGGGCGCACGTACTTGCGGGACTCGCGACGATCCCGTGGACCACGAAACGTAGGTAACCTGGAATTTGCGTTTTAGCGAAGTAGTTTGTGTTACCGCAAAGCAATAAGTACCTGTAGGGATAGTTATTGTTTTTTCCTCAAATTACGTTCAGAGTTAATCAAATATTACCTATAAATAAGTGCCTTTAAAAACATAAAATACGTGCATTCATGCAAAAACCCATCACGCAGGTGCGGAAATGTTACAAATAAGATATGAATGCACAAGAATAGCTTTATTTTAAATCGATAGGTATTACTTATTTACGTTAGTTAGCACTAAAGCGAGTTATTTTATTATAACCTTTTGTAAATTTACTTGAAACCCTTTGTTTATATTAGTAGGCAAGCTGATTCTTTTGGAAAATAGAAAAACAGGTGATTTTAAATCTATTTTGAAACCGAAATAGACGAAATAAAATGGCCACACAGAGTAGGTAGGTAAGTAACAATGCAACTTTGATTGCCGAGCGACAGGCAAAAACACGTAATACGCAACTCACTGTTTACTCAAATAGAAAAAGCGGTACAAGCTGTACTTACGATTTTATTAGTGCATATACTTTACACCTACTTAAACCTGGTACACTTTCGTCACAAACAACCACCAACAACGAATACCAATCAATATAACGTTGCACAGGATTCAACTGCTTGGTGTCTGTGACCACAAGTTTCAATGTGTGACACCGTCGAAGTTTCTAGATGGATCACGTCGGGGTCACCAAAATGTTTCCGCCGAAAGCTGCCGGAGTTCTTGTTTCGATGACGATGCGCATGAGCGCGTGCGTCGCTGGTTCTTGGGTCTCTGCCGGGCGGCGCGGCGGCGCGGCGCGAGAGGGGAGGGCGGCTGCGCGGGCAGTGGCCCGTTCCCCCGCTCGTCTCCTCCCGCGCGGCAACACGTTATATTGGCGTTAACACTGAGCGTTTGTAACATGCCATAAACATGGTTGATTACGATACCTCTATTAGTTACTATTAATTACTTGTAGAAAAACGAATTCTCGGTCTGACATTTTTTACCTATTATCTTGTTCGTGTCTTTATTTGGCGGCACTTTAAAAAAAAAATGAATAAAAAATGGACGTAGTTTTGCACATTCACGGAGCGTTTGGAGTGCGTCCAGGTAGCGTGGTGCGCGTTTTGTGTACGATTCTAGCACTGACGGTCACTCCAAAGTCTCCACGCCGATACCTCCGAATGGCGTGGCGTGATGGAATTCAATCCAAATGGAAAGCCACGATCAGGATGCCGTTTAAAAAAACATTATACGGTTTTGACATTCACGCACCGATTTTGGAATGCAGCCACGCCATTTGGACTGTTGGAAGGCTCGTCAGTAGCCACCTCAATATGTATAAGATATACACCGTGCCCGTTAATAACCCGAAAGATTCTAACCACTTATTCCTGATGCTAAAACAAGTAAAAAACGTCATACAAGTTTTGGACACTAACCAAAAAAAATTTTTTTTTTGTTTTTTTTTTTTTTAATTTTTTGAATGTTCGTAAGCATAGAAAGTAAATTTGATTAGGAAAAATATCGCTCAAAATGTTTTTTATTTTATTTCATATCATAACTGGTTAAAGAAAAGTGTTCCTTGTCACATTGACATTTGTGTCGCTATGGATGTCGTTAGACTAGGCGCCACAGTGGTAAAATCGTCTTTGTACGGGCATATTTCATTGAGTTACAATATTTTTTATGTTTTTTTTTAATTGGCATTAACTCCGGAACTCAGGCGAATTTGACCTAAAGTCATATAATGTTTTTCCTTTCTTTTGACCTCAGGAATGCTTGTTATGAATCTTTCGGGTTATTGACGGGCACGGTGTATATTTAAGAAGACTCCGGTTAAGTCATATTAACGTCTTTATGATGATTATATGAATTATTGAATCTTAAACTTACATTGTCAAATAGAACCCAATCACGTAACTCCTCTTTTTGTGATGTCGGGGAGGTAATAAGAACCGGTTTAGCACCCTTTTTGTCCTGAAATTTGATATTTTACATAATATGATATTGTTAAAATGTAAAGAAAAATATTTAAAGACAAGTAGACAATTAAAACTAACAATAAAATGCAACTTAAATTAACTGCGGCATGGTGACTCTGCATGCTGGCAGCATTCCTCACGTAGTTTTGCAAAATGTGTTAAAAACATGTTTAATTTAATCAGCACATTTCTGAAAATGTGTTTTGTAAACATTCAATGCTCGAATAAAAAAAAATGTTAAATTGTAAAAAACCTCCTGACATTTGCCTATATGCAGCCAACAGATTACTCGCCAAAAACATAATTCTACTTTTAATGAATTTCTTAGGGCCGATACAGATGGTGTGCATGCTACCCAAAATTTGTACGGGAACCGCATGCCGACTGCATCCTGACTGTACCATTCCTATACAATATATTATATATATTGGGTTGCAGTCCGTCTGTATCTGTATCGTACGGGACACTCACTGTTAGTGGACTGCGATCATGTATTTTTCTAAACTCCATTGTAATCTGTAAGCAATCATCTGGGTTTAAATGTTAAATTAAAATATTCAAATATAATCCTAATATCATTACATTAGTTGAATGTTGTATTAGTCTTGTATTATTAATTTTTATTTGTATGAATTTTTTTAATGTAGGATTTTACTGAAAGATAATAAGAAAATGGTTGTTTCTCCCAAATGCTTAAGTTACAACAGATTGCTACAATATTTAAATTTTCTTTAGCTTGTTAGTACCTCCTAATAAGTAAATAAATAAACAGTTCGGGATAATTGTATACAAATTTACCCATTATCGCAGTAAACTTAAAAAATCTTGTGTTGTAAATCCACGAAGTTGCGACCATACGAGTATATAATTATATAGACACATACATAAATAAATGTATATATACACACTAAGATATCGCCCATAACCCAGTAACACATATTCTTGCGAAGCACACAAATAATTTACCTTGTCAGGATTCTGAACCCTACCTATGCCTAATACCTTGCCAGGATACTGATTCCTACACATGCATACGATTCCCTGGCAGGGTCACTACCGAAAAGACTAGCTATCCTATATTGTTTTCAGATTAAAAATGATTTACCGTTTCTGTACTTTGAACATCCAGCAGATGGGGTGCATAAGACAACTTGAGGAATCCAGTCAGCTTGAGGAAACGAGACCTGGAGAAGTCGTATTCTTCGTACAGACCATGTCTCCGTGCCCAGTCTACCCAGCGGTAGTACTTCCATAAAGCGACCTCTGAAATCAGAAAAGGCTAGTTTGGTTATAAGCAAGGATCGGACAAACGCCCGTCATTTTGAAAATATAACCCTGTCCCGTACAGCAGAGACTTCCTTATTTTATGATCTTAAAATATTTTATTTTATAAGATTTATTTAAACACAAAATATCTATTTAGGAGGTTTCAATGGGTCCTAAATTCATATCCTTATAGGCTCACAACTACAACTGAAAATTTTGGAACAATTTTGGTCATTCCATTTTATTGGCGAAAGTAAATTTCGGAATGTCAATCATAAATTAATTTGTCACTGGATGTAAATTATGGTTCAATAATTTTATTTTATTAACATAAGCAATCTCTGTACGGTTATAAGCAGTGATAGGCACTATGGGTGCAAAACTTTAACAAAACTTGTTAAGCGGACATAAAAGACTGTATAGAGCCACAAAAACAATTATATGCTTACACCCAAATATATGAATATCGAGATTCCGATATACAATTAAATTAGACAGTCGTTTGCCAAAGTTATTCGTTTTTTTCTTTATGGTAAGTATTACTATGTAGTAATACTTACCATGCAAAACTTTAACAAAACTTGTTGAACTGAAGTCAGATCCCACTGCGAATCACTTCGTTCGTACGTCTATTTGCATCTTTATTGCGTGTATGAGTAAAATCGATAGTAAAGGAGATGGACAATTTTGAATTTCGGCGTTAGGTCCTCAGATATGTACAGCGAGATTCAAAATTGCATGGACAAATTACGAACGAATTATTTCATAATTCATTCGAAGCTGTATTTTGAAAGAAAAATATGTTCGTTTCATCATGCTTAGTAAGTGCCATGTGGATGTCTTACTAATCACATGAAATAGACTACATTTTCCACTTATGCGTTTTTCTTATAGCATAATGGATTTTTGTATTATTTAATACATATTATAACGAGCAAATAAAATTACGTTGAAAATGGTATCACTAATAAGTTATCAAATTATAAAATACTAACACCCTTTATACTGCCCTGCTAAGCCGAAGGGAGCTAAGTCTGAGATACGCCCTTTTAGGTTTTTTTATACCATTCGATAGCTTGAACTATTTCGCATCTAATGGTATAAGCCAAGTGGCGATATCTTATTTCTGTCATACGAAAAAATTATTAAGATTTTTTTTCATATCTCAATTTTACCTAAAATTTCTAAGGAATTTGGCGGCATATTGATTTTTTAAAAGTCCTTTATTGACATAGGCTGAAAACGCTTAGATGCAGTTGTTAACGTCTTTATTCGTGTTTACTTATTTATTTATTTTTATAGGAGCGAAAGTAAAATTTACTAAAAGGCGATTATCTCGCAATTTACTCAAAATGAGATCGCGCCTTTCGGCTTAACAGGGCAGTATAGTAGTTGGTAAAGCATTACGTAAAGTGTAGGATATAAATACCAAACTTCTGACTCTGACATATTAAATGTATTGAGAACTCACGTTTTCAAGACGAATATTGCTCGATAGGTTTTTGTTCACATTTGCAGCGACCCGTGTCGAGCAATATTGTAAACGTGAGCCCATTTAAATTAAATTATATAGGGTAAAACCTATATACACAAATTGAAATTTTAAGCTGGGTGGGAAACATACAAAAATAAAAAAGCTAGGAGGAATAATGACTGAAGAACGCATCCGCGAGCGCCAGTAAGGGACAAAGATATTTTGGCTTTTGTGGCCCAAAATGAAACAATTCACTATAGTTTTGCTTTACAAGACCTTCTTTATAACAAAAATATTAGCCTATTCTATATTAATTACCGCAACTTTGGTTGAAAACCCAAGAAAACTCCAATTGTATTTGTTTGTTCCCCTCCAATTTTGACAGTTCTGAAGGGACCAGTTTGGAGGGGAACAAAAACAAGGACGGACGAAAATAGCGTCATCTCTGCCATATCTATGGAAAGTTACATACGACCATCCCTTTCCATCGTGGTGTTATTATTAGCACGCTCTGTCTAGGTTAATGGTATGTCTATATATAAAAGACATCTATCTCGTTTCACCAGGTTTTCTAAATCGAAAATTGCTTGTTTTATGCTCTATCTCTTTCTAACTCTTTAACGAGGTGTTTATCAATGTTCGTTTGCGTTGACCTACGAAACCGTTTCAGTATATTTCACTTCACTTTTCTTCCAATAGTTTTAAGTATAAGATTGCTAATGGGTCAAAAATACAACCAATTTTTTGCACTTTATTTTCACCTTATAAATTTGTTTGTTTCTGTAACGAAGGTACTTCAGAGGCTCTAGTGTAAATTTCTTTTGACGTAACTTTACGCGACGAATGCGTTTGCGTTTCCCATATAAATAAAATTATCACTTACGCATTCGTAAACGTTTTCTTAGTTCAAAAGACACTTACACTAGAGCCTCTTTTCAAAATGTAAAAGTTTCAGATTCTTTTGAAGTAGATAATTGGTACTAAAGGCTATGAATTTAGGCATTAAATTCGACAGAATGATCACTATGGGATTATAATATCGAGGGTTGGGTGGTCAAACCCGATGAATCAATATAATGTTTCATTGAAGTCACAATCTTACGTAAATCACGTATAGTTCTAAATTCAAAATCCTATTTACTCGACCTATCGGGTTTGACCACCCAACCCTCGATATGTGGTAGTTTAAATGGAAAGGTACCTTACGGCGCTTGGCGCTTACGTTGCAAAGAGTCACATTAATATTGAAGCGTCATTGACAATAGCGTAAGCGCCAAGCACCATAAGGTACCTTTCCATGTAGAGTACCACATATCTACCTGGCTCTGGAAGAGGTTTTTTTAGCGGAACATCGCGGACCATGGTCACGTAGAGACCCATCTCGTGTCCTGGAGAGATCCCGGGCAGCGTGTATGGCGGCAAATCTTTCGTGTCTTTGATAGTCACTATGTTGCAACATCGCTAGAAAAATACGACTAATGGTTGATTTCTGCGAGTGAAATCTAATTACACAACGTCCTAATTTTAAAATTTTTGTAATCCTTTCGTAGTGGTCACATGTTTTTGGAAAATATGTTCTAAATTTTACGACCGACCGACCTAGTGGGTAGTGACCCTGCCTATGAAGCCGATGGTCCTGGGTTCGATTCCCAGTCAGTGCATTTATTTGTGTGATGAGCACAGATATATGTTCCTGAGTCATGGGTGTCTTCTATGTATTTAAGTATTTATATGTATCTATCTATTATATTATATCGTCATCTAGTACCTACAACACAAGCCTTACTGAGCTTACCGTAGGACTAGGTCGATTTGTGTAAGATTGTCCCGAAATATTTATTTATTTTTTATTTATTTATTTATTTATTTTAAGATTTGACTGACAATGCCCAATGCAATAGTTTTATCTACTGATGGCATTATTTTAAAAACGCCTTTCTTTAGTCCTTACAATTAAAAAAAAAGCGTTTATAAAATAATGCCATCAATTGATAAAACTATTGTATTGGACATTGTCAGTCTAATCTTTGAATTTAGAAATCAGAATTTATTTATTGTTTACCGTGTAAAAGAGATGTTACAAAATATACATAGTTAACAACAGTAACCTATTTCGGACATACAATAATTGTTACTGATGGATAGGTATTTGAAGATAGATTTAATTCATATACATATTTCATGAACATATTTTATTCCGTTTTATTAAAATTTATGTTCGTTATTAAGGAAATATATACCATATCGATTGTGTAACTTATTTTTTAGTTTGTTTGGGTTATGCAATAAACTATTGTTATGTTATGTTATGTCATATACCTTTACAGCCGTGGTTTCCTTCGTAGATTTATCTTTCTTTACTGCTTTCGACTTAGTAGGTGTATCTTCATCATCAGCATCCCACGTGAATGCTGGAACCTCCATGCATAGTTTCTCCCATAGATCCTCCTTGCCTGAAACCAAACGAATACATGAGCTTAATGTGACTACAATGCTTATCAACACATTCCCAGTCCTTATCCTCCTGAGGCCTATCACACAAGTAAAATGCTACTCAAATTCGTTCTTTATAGTGTAGGAAATAAAGTATAATCTCTTTTGTGTCAAAATCAAAGGAAACAAAAAGAAATCAACTCGGTTCCAATTTTATAAAATTCAAATTTCTTTAAAGTAATTAGTACTATATGTAGGCCTGTGGGCCTCAAGAGGCTATACAAAAAGATCTGACAAAGATAAAGCCAACTGTTTATTTAGTATGGGGACGTGACATAGTGGAAGCATGTATTCTTGAAAAACGTTTCATGTCCCCATATTGGTCCACGCGGATGGGAATCGTTTTAAGCCAGCGTCTTTGCTGATCTCTAGACATTGGTCATCAATGATTATGACGATGATGATAGAACTGATGATTAACATATATACCAGACTGGTGGACATATTTGAATTATTTTATTTTTATTGTAAAGCAAAAACGTCTGCTAATTGTAGGATATGGTGAAATTCGCAGTCTTTGCGCAAGCCTCTGTAGCTCAGTTTGTCAGTGATGGGCATGTATCCCAGCATAGCGAGTTCGAGTCTCGCCCGGGGCAGTTAATTTTTCCATTTTTCTTTATTTCTAAGAAATAATTGAAGACGTTTCTTAATTTTGCGGTGTAGAATCGTTTTAATAAATATACAGTGTACATTCAGTATTGGCACTAATGTAAAAAAAATTACTCAGTGCTTGACGGCGACACCAATCAGGAATAAATGCTATTTCGTATTTAATATAAAAACGACCTTAACTCTTTATTGAGTGAATTTTTGTTATTATAACTTAACCGCTCAATTAATAGACTTGAAAGTTGAAACTGCTAAAGACGCTTACCAGCAGGCCAAACATCTGTTTCCATTGCTCCAGTCAAAGAATGTATTATTTTAAATTCCTGCATTTCTTCATCTTCAATATCATCAGTTTCTTCATCAGAGTTCATATCGGGAGCCGCAAGTTTTAGTAGCGCCTAAAAAAATTACATAGCAATTAGTAAGTTTCGCGGGGAATTCTGTACATTCTAGCAGGCGTCAATTTATTGGAGCAATTAATTCGATTTGCCAAAATTCAAAGAATGGTTATTTGAAATATGTTAAGACTTGATTTTAAAAAATATAGTTTAGTATATATGTACTCAGTTGACTTGAAAGATTCTAATGCTAACGGTCGGTGGCGCGGCGACAAAACTCAATTAGGAACAAAGTCTATATAAATGTGACGCTAAGACCCTATCTTAAAGTGGTTTTCTCTGTAATTACAGTGGAATATTAATACTGTTTATTACTAAGTTGTTAAAGCTATTTAGCAATAACTAGGGATCTGGTGTAACAGACTTATTAACGGGATTTTTGACGTAGTGCCATTTTTTTTTGTTTTGTCTGCAAAAAAGTAAGAATATAATATTCGAACTTAATATTTCAAACATAACATGCCCACCAGTCTTTTACTTCTACTCAAGCCTAGTTTTTATATTTAAAAATAAATAATAATGTACCTGTTCTGTTATTTTTAAGTTTTGACAGTGCTTTTTATTCAAAATTTTCTACTAGGAACCAGTCGAATTATATATAAGTCGAAAGAAAAATAGAAAATTTGACTCGCAGCGGGACTCGAACCCACAACCACTGGATTCGAGTCCCGCTGCGAGTCAAATTTTTCTATTTTTCTTTCGACTTATATATCTTTGATATGGTAGCAGACGTTTCTGCTTAATATAAAAATAAGTCGAATTATGTTGTGGAATTCTTTAATTTTCGTTTTTTTTTTTTGCATTTTTGCAATTGCATCAGCAGATTTTTGCCAGCAAGCGAAACTAAACCTTGCTGAGCTGTGCAGGTGGTTATAAATATTGGAACATGCACTTTACCGCCTTGACAATATAGACGTTGTTACGATTTGTAACCACTTCCACAGCTCCGATATATCTGATGGCGACGTAGGTCCAAGGCCTCGACTTGATATCAAGTCGTGGCGTGTGGGCCATGAAATGTTCGGACTTCATATCAAGTTAATGGAGGCAAAAAAGATAAACCGGCGGGAATCGGCTGTCTGGACAGACCAGCGCTACTGGTCTCTCACCTTACAAAGAAGCAGTGGCCACAGATGGACCACCGCCGCTGTGACGGTAGCATGTTGGCGCCCCGGGGCCTGCTTGATGGGGGCAGAGCTTAAGAGCGGGGAGAAAGGGAGAAGAGGAGCCCCTGTGGCATCAACCGGCACTTGATCGCTGACCCACACGCAGCGCCACGCGCCGAGGTAGTACAGTCGAACCAGGTAGCAGCCTGAATAGTAAAAAATTATTACAAATTTTTTAGAAATATTATTACGTCATAATAACATTTTGTTGTGAGTTTTTTGCACGATATTTCATTAGGATTTCAGTTATATTTATACTTAACCTTTTCAACGCCAAAGACTTGATATATATGTCACTGGTCACAAAGCAAAATAGACCTACACGCACATGTATAAAGTTCAACTTAAGTTTTAAAATTTCGATGACGTGGCGCCTGAGCGATAGGTTTTTCGTTTGATATGGCGTGGGAACGGTAAATACATAGCTCTATTTCATTGGATTAATAATTTTCACATAGGTTCAGAAAATTTCGGAACAACGCAAGGAAGATGATGATACTTGTAAGATCAGATAATACCTAGAATGATAACGTCTTAAAAGTTCAGGCCAGTCTTTTTTCGTTCACTGTATGCTTCTCTATTTTCGTTATTAAGTGGCGTGGCTTAGTGCCATTTATACAACTTTATTATATTGGCAGTATATAGAAGTTTAAACCTTCTGCGATTACGACGCTATAGTCTACGTTGGTGTTTCGTTACTAGGTTTCCTTTTTACCATTTTTAGATAACAGCGGGCGATGCTGCACCCCGCCTCCAGGTTTGGTACCCGGTGAATATATGTGGTACCTCGGCCGCCATCCCTCTGGCAAGGAGACAGAGAAGTTCTCCCATTGATGCTCCACCTGCATCAAACTTGAAGAATAAACTCAAGAAGGTTTTTAATATATGATATGAAAAACGTCAGCCTTTAGAGAATGTCGTAGAAAAATATTTGTTTGAATTTGAACTTCAACTCGCTTCCAATAGAGTTAAAAATGACCACTGCCTTAAATAGCTTCGTAAATAGTAAAGGGTTAACTAGAAACCTAGAGGCTCTAGTGTAAGTTTGTTTTGACGTAAAAAAAAACGTTTACGAACGCGTAAGTGATAATGTTATTTATATGGGAAACGCAAACGTGACGTAAATTTACGTTAAAAACTTACACTCAGGGCTCAGGTGTATAAAATGGGATATTGACGTTCTATATTCGCATAAAAAATATACGCAAAGTAAAATTTTAAATAAAAAATAATGTGACTTGTTCCTAGTTGCACAGATATATTAAAAGATACAACTTGTGTAAGGATAACATAAGGATTCTCCTTTTCCGTCTGGGTTTAAATGAAATATATATTACATTTTCTTTAGCTTTACAATTTCGACTATTCACCTATCCAATTTATCACGTGCTATTATAACTTCCTAAAGATAACCTTCTCATTGAGATCGTTTACTTAGATGAGAGCGTTAAATTATGCAAATTTCAAAGAGCCTGATTGCCTACTCTCTCTATGTTGAAGTGCCTATTCTATTATTTATATCCCAGTTACTTGAAATAGCGTTTATAGGCACTTAGCTTATTGAAAGATTTCCTTTGAGTCTACGAAAGTTATTAGAAACAGATAGTATATAATTTCCTTGAAATAAGCAGAAAAGTCGACTAAAACACTTTAAACTTTTCACACGAGGCAGAGAATTTTGAAATTTTTAGTAAGTCGAATTTTCTACACATATTTACTAAAAACCTGATGCTCATGCGAATTAAATTAATCAAATTACGATAGAACTGTTAATAATAGTTTCTAGTAAATATGTGTAGAAAATTCGACTAATCAAAAATTTCAAAATCCTCTGCCTCGTGTGACAATCGAACTCATTACCTGTTTGCCAACTATGCTAAAATACATCTTTTGCTGCATTTTTTTCCACCATATACTTCCTCTACGCCTTATCAGGTAGTATTTATTATTTATTAAAGGAGAACCAACAGCTTACAAAATTATAATAGGAAGTTAAATTGTACATAGAAAGCCAATTACAGGAATTCACAGGTAAGAGCACAATAGCTGAAATTAAGCTTAGGGTAATAAGCTTAAAATACTAAAGCCCACTTGCGTCACTCAGAGTTAGCCAATTAACCCGAGGTTAACAAGTTAAGTCCATACATTTTTGTCAATAATTCTGGGGTTACAGGTTA
Source organism: Grapholita molesta (assembly GCA_022674325.2). Classification (NCBI taxonomy): domain Eukaryota; kingdom Metazoa; phylum Arthropoda; class Insecta; order Lepidoptera; family Tortricidae; genus Grapholita; species Grapholita molesta. The sequence goes on from CP053127.2 coordinate 5,447,079, forward strand.
ACCCTGAGTGGCGCAAGTGGGCCTAAGACGCATACACACATGCGAAGAAGTTCCGAAACGTTACGAATACCAGTTATTTACATCTTTTTAGATATATCATGCAGAAACATTGTTGTTTAGATGTAATTACTACACAATAAAGTTGAGATATATTACATATTTATATGATAAACGACAAGCGTACACTCACATGAAACAACGCTCAACCAATCTTTGCCTCAACACTAAGAATTTTGCAATTGAATATATCTATATCAATTTCCTTAGCTAGCTCATTCAGAGCACGTGCGATTTAAAAAACTATTTTCGTCTATAATTGGAGGATGCAGTATTGATTTGTATAAGGGGGTTGTACCTAAGTGAGCGGTAGGGGGTTCTAAAAGAGAGCTTACTAAGCAACTCGGAAAAATCAGTTCCACCGGTGGTGATGTTTAGGGGAAAGGTAACATCCGCTAATTCGCGTCGCTTTTGTAATGGGAGCAGGTGATGTTTACAGACCCGCAAATAGTCGGAAGAACTATAAGGATGCTTTAGTTTGAAGCATAGGAATTTTGTAAACCTTTGCTGAACGCGTTCAATTCGTTCAATATAAAAATTGTAGCAAGGGTTTCCAATTTGGGATGCATACTCAAGTTTGCTTCTTACTTAAGCACAGTATAGAACTTTTAGCGTTTTAGCCTGGTTGAAGTAAACTGAATTACGCATTATGAATCTCAGTGGTTTACGTGCTCCACTGACAATACTATCAATATGTCTGTCAAATATAAGCTTGGAGTCATGGATTACGCCCAAGTCTCTCACATATGATAATTTATCAAGCGGATGGTCCTTTATTGTGTAAGATGCGGGGATTAGCGCATTTACTGCCACCAACGCACATGTGCGTTCATCTCCATACATTTTTGGAGGGGGTGGCAGCGAATGTGTTAAAGTTTATTGGCGCGAGAATGTTATCGAACAGCACTCGGAGAGATTAAGTTCTAATTTATTTAGGTGACAATACTCATCAAGACGCGCAAGATCGGACAGTAATAATAAAGGAGTCATACCTCGATTTTATCATTCTAAAGACCTTCATGTTATTAGCAAAACAAAGAAGTTTAGAATGCAAAAAGCACTTATCAATATCATTGACAAATATAAGAAAAAGTAAAGGTCCAAGTAGCGATCCTTGAAGAACTCCGCTCGGTACTGTCACCCATCCAATATAATTGTGTACCACGACAGCCTGAGACCTCTTATCTATATAGGAAGAGAACCACCTAAGTAAATTCCCATGGATTCCGATGTTATCGTGATATAATCCGATTTTAGTTATTTTATTTCATGTTATATTCCATTTTAAGGATTGGGACAAACGGAACGGCAGGGCATTGAATTAACTGTACGACTCCTTCAAATTTTATATCTCACCAAATCAGACTTACCGATGCTAAGTCGACTCTTTCCAAAATATAACAAGCTGACAGCACTCTCCTACAAAATGCAGACCGTTGCAAGACTTGCGTATGACTGAGCTGCATGTCTATAATAGACATCTTATCAGAACCATTTTCCTGAAAAATATCGGTTCATGTTATAAGCTTGCTGCTGTAAGCAGCTTATTAACAGTTGTAAATATGTGATTTCGTTACAGAGAATAATGGTATAGCCAAGGGCAACCAATTAGTTTCTTTCAGGGGTTCATTTTGTAAATAATTTGAAGTTAAAAGTAGTGCTCGCTTTTTCGTATAGATTTATTCACTGATACAAGTTACAGTTTAATTAAGGTCCAATCAAAATTGACTATGGGTCCGGATCCGGATAATGCACATAGTCTGCCATTTGGTGACCTCTGTATTATTTTTTTGTGCCTAAATTGAAAAATAAAGATCTTTTATCTTTTATCTTTTTTTAATCTAATGATATTGATTTATATCAGTCCATGTGATGAAGTCTGTTAGTTTACCCATAGGTAATTTGTCTTACATCAGCCTGCTCCCACCGACTTGGTATTATCTGTCTATCACTGACTCATACGTGGAGGTATATACTCATTGACTACGACAGACTACTTGCTTGATCTACAAGTGGTCAGAAAGCTTGAGACAAACATTTTCTCTTGCACTAGCTCAGAGTGAGCTGATTCACCCTGACGCGCGAGCAGAGGAACTACCTTACGGGTATCGGAAGTAGCTGTGTCAGCTATCCTTAAAACATCGTTGTCTGCTTCAACTTCAAAAAGTATTGTATCCTCTCCATCTATCAAAGCCAGCAAGCCCTTTGGCATCTGCTCGTGTAACATTCGAATACTTCATGGAATACCTCAAAGACGACAGTTTCCGCTTCTTCCCACCGGGTGAGTGCCAACTGTTCAGCCCTGATCCACCCATGGAGGTACTGCCTTACCGAACGCGGTAATGGCTGCGTCTGCTCGTCTACCCATACATGGTCATGCGCCTGTTTGATCACCACTTTGTTGGCGATGACCGTTCGTAATGTGGCCGGACTCTGGAAAGTAAAACGTTTAAGTGACCCTTATTTTATTTTTTTATGACATAGGCGGCAAACGAGCTGACGGATTGCCTAGTGTTAAGCAATTACCGTCGCCCATGGGCACTCGCAAAACCAGGGGAGTCACAAGCGCGTTGCTGGCCTTTAAGGGGGGTTGGAGCTCTGGGAACCTTACTCACCATAAGGAACACAACACTACATACCTGAAAGGTGGCAGTGCTATTATGGCTGTGGTCTTCTGTAAGGAGGAGGTACTTCCCCAGTTGGGCTGTCCCAGATTCAAGCGTGATGTCAACGCTGTGCCCTACCTCTCATTGTTGGACGTAGTTTAAGGACATACCCGGGTCCGATTTTTAGTGGATTCTACTCTTGTTACACTTAGAACTCCCTACGTGAAAGTAGGTATTTCGAGAAAGCGAACGTCAAACTTTCTCAAGTAATTTGCGCTCCCGAGTTCAAATAAAGTTGGTATTATCGATATTTAAATCGAAAGAAAGTTGGAATGTTAAATAATTATTTTATTTATACATAAACCCCAGCTTGACCTAAACCTATTACAAGTAAGGTAGTAGTTTTTATCATATTCTATCACAACAACACTTATGAATAGCACGGCTTAAGTCATGTCATGTATATTCCAGGGACCGGCCCGCTATCCCTTATAAAGGGTTTTGTATGGGTTTTACATAAGGCTTATCCTCACCATATCCTTGTTCGACAATACCCTTTCATTTTACTTTTAAAGCCCTTATAAAAGCGCTAACCCTTATAACTAAGCGCTATCCCAATACCTTAACAAAACCCTAATCATCCGCTCACCAAAACCTTACATATTGCTTATAAGGGTTAGCCTTATAAGAGGGTTTTCCTTTTACATACAAGCGTGCTAATTGAAATCGTCTGCCTTGTTCATAAAGCACACATTGCTCTGATCTGGCGTTTCTTTGACTTCTTTGATTTGATGTACGCGCGCTTTTCGAACACTAGCGTAGACATATACTAAACCTGTCTCTTTCACGCAAGGATTAATTACGACATTACTAAAGGGAAAGCTTAATAAAAAGCGCTAAGTAATAAGGGTAACCCATTTTAAGCGATAGCAAGGCATAAAGGATAGCAGTTAGTGATTGTAAAGGGCTAGTTTTATGTTTGGCTTAGTCGTACGGTAAGGGATATTCAAATATATGGGCTAGCATTTCAAACTGGTAAGTCTTTCAATGTGTTAGCCGTGTTTAAGGGTTGCCCTTTTAATGGCTTTTGCCGCGGAAAGGGTTGTCCGGTCCCTGGTATATTCAGGACGTATTTCGGAAAGACTTTTCGGACTCTTATGTAATTCGTCCGCTACTGACATTTGATCCTCACAAAAAACCGTAACAATTGACATCATTTAAATACAAATATACTGAACGAAATCAAAATGCCGATACAGAGTTATATTTTTTGAATATATTCATGATTACATACATAAATTTTTACAATATAGTCATAATTGAAAAATCAGTAAATGACCTGCCCATAGTTTAGTTTAGTTTATTTATTTCATAATAATAAATTACAGTATAAATTATCTTAACCTAAATCTATATAGATTTATATTATGATCGTCAAGCAAATAGGTTATCAACATATAATAATACACAATTACATTAGAATGTCACAAAAAATAACAATAATTATAAAATTAAAAAGATAATGTCAATTTATCAAATTTAAAAATTACATTTCAATGTTAATCAATATGAGATGTCAAATCAATATACTCGTTTACGGAATATAATGGATTATCCAATAAAAAGTGTTTCAGTTGGCGTTCAAATGATTCGTCAGATGGTTTCGTTCGTAACCCTGCAGGCAGACAACATACTAACAACTACATCTAGCTAGCACCTAGTATGGGAAGATCTCTTTTTTTAACTGATTTTTCGGTTGTGTCCCCATAGTAAAAGTTGATAGTTATCACAAAAAGATCCAGAAAATACATTTTTTTATTACCTTTTTGATTTCACCTGGTATGTGAAGTAACCTATTATGGCGTATTTAAATGTGTATAAATATCAATAAATGCATTTATTTACAGAAATTACAATCGTATTGTGATAACTACAAGTACTTAACTAGTTGCAGTATAAAATCTAAAAAAGGCCCTTGAGACATTGTACCAAGGATGTTGGCGGCATTTCCTCGTTGTATCGCAATGCTGATACGTTGTGCGAGGAAGCCGCCAGCTCTTAGGTCACCAGTTACATCAACCAGTTACATTCTTAAACGTAACAAATATAAAAGCCTGGGCAGAGAGTACCATTTTGTACCGTTTGGCGTAGAGACGCTAGGTCCATGGGGTCCCAGCGCGCACAAACTTTTTGCAGAAATCGCGAAGCGTCTGGTTGATGTAACTGGTGACCGAAGAGCTGGCGGCTTCCTCGCAAAACGTATCAGCATTGCGATACAATGTGTATAATATTTTTATAGTTACTGAAGTGTTACTTACCATTCCCCAATAATCAATCGAAAGTTCATTGTCCCTGAACTCCCTAAACGGACATTCCGTGGGATCTATTTCAACGTTAGGATTGATGATACTTTTTGTCGTCTCAATCTTTTTCTCAGGCATTATGCAGTTCGTATCTTTATTTCAATCCAGTTATTGTTAGAAAGATTTCACTTTATTACAGTAACTGAATGCTTAAACTTAAATACTATTTAAGCATGTACTAATTCATATTATTAACTATGAATAACTTAAACATTTAATTAAATCTTTACGTTTTTTAAATGACATTTCCAGCCATTATTGACATCGAACTGATTTGGGTTATTTAATTATTGCCAGTTATGTAATATGAGTTTAAGTAATATCAATGAAGGTTTTAAGTATTCATGAGCAATTCTCAAAAAGTTTGTACATTTGGATCAAGTCTTCGATTTTGATTTTGACTGATAGAGTAAATGATGCTGAGCAAGATCTACCATATTTCCCAAATGTCCCAGAAAGTTTGTATGGAACTTTCCTTTTTTGTTACCAAATTTCTATAGATGTTCGGTAACAAAATTAAAGTCCGCTTTTAATCAAAATCGAAGACGTGATCCAAATGTACAAATTTTTTGAGAAATTTAAATCGAAAGAAAAATAGAAAAATTTTACTCGAAGCGGGACTCGAACCCACAACCACTGGATTTAAATATCGAAGATATTCGCTAGCAGACGTTTCTGCATAATAAAAAATAATTTTTGAGAAATGCTCAGCTAATGGCCGTAAGATTTAGGCATAGAGTAGGCCAATACAGATGGACTTCAACTTAACAGCAAATTTCATAGATTCGGTGCAACTGTTTTGTCTGTAATCTCAGATATCCAAAGGCATTCTTTAACTGTATCTTTGCTGGTATTAAGAAAAATCGAAATAGATACCTATTGCCGATAATTAATTTTTTTATGCTTTGATCTTGCAGGGTACCTATTAAGGTAAGGTGTATTATCATTATCTGATTAGTTGAATATCGAAAAATATGCAAAAACAAAAACAGTTCACGTTTAGGGGCACCAACAAACCACCCACATCGCTGTCAATGCGGCGTCATGGTGGACAGTCTAGGCCACCACGGACTCTCATGTGTGCGCAGTGCTGGAAGGATCCCCCGCCACGCCAGCATTAATGATGACATCCGAAGGGCCTTTGTCAGCGCCAAACTGCCGACAGTTTTGGAACCCAACGGTTTGGCCAGAGACGACGGCTAGAAGCCCGATGGGATGACTCTGGCGCCTTGGAGTATGGGCCGGTCGCTAGTTTCGGACGGTACCTGCGTTGATAATCTGGCACCGACTCATATTCCAAGCACTAAAATTAATGCTGGTGCTGCGGCAACCTCGGCAAAAGACTTCAAACGCCGCAAGTATGTCGCTCTGGGTAGTACATATTTGCGGCGTTTGGCGTCAAAACTTTGGGGCCGTGGGGTCCAAACGCGCGCCGACTATATAAAAATCTGTCGGCGCGCCTGACAAAGGCCTCGGGTGACTAGAGGGCTGGCTACTATTTTGCACAGCGGATAGCCAGCGTGGGAATACAACCAGCCTTTTGGGCACCTTGCCCGTTGATAGCGATTGGGCCAAATTTATTATCTCTAATTTTGTTTAAGTAGGTTAAGTTGTAAGGGTATAATAATTAAAATTTTACCAATTTTACTTACCTAAAACAACTGAAATATCGAAATACAATCCCGGTTAATTTAGTGTACCGGTATTCGATCCCTGGTTTAACATACCTACTTATTTAATGCCACCTGCGAGTCGCTGCTTGCTTTATCTTAATTAAAATAATTATAGATTACATAAACATGACGTAATCGTGTACGTGTGTAGACTATATTGACGTCGGCCACCCACTTTCTTAAGGATACGAGTAGAGGTAGATTCAGTAGTCAATTTACAGCCAAAATTAAAATCTACTTGTATTCTTACCTCCCACATAACGTTTGACAGCCTAACATATTAACATTAATTACACACTAGCTGTCTACACCATCACTCCATTAAGCTTTTGATATTTTACTCTGTATAATTACAGAAAGACATTAAGTCCTCTTATTTATTACAAGCAACCTGTCCTTTAGTTCTAGTATCATTATCATATTCTACTCAATACTGTAACGCCGTAAGTCATATGCTTTCTAGTAATGATATGTCTTTCTATAAAATTAAAGTTATAATTAGCTGGTTAAGTGTGAATTATCGCATAGCTGTCGAAAAGTGAAAGCGACATGTCGCTCCAAAATCGGACAAGTGTGGCGACTATCACATAATGAAATGGCGCCATAAGATTCCAGTTCGTAATATCAAGTGTATTAAACACTATGGTTGATGCATCTTCTTGAAGAAAGATTTGTATTTGTGCTTTATTTTTATTACGCTAAAATTGTATTAATGATAACGTAGTGTCCAAATAGATAGCGTTTTTATAAAGGATTTGTAGAACTATTTTCAAGAGTATATCGACGGTGGAAATTTCAAATGTCGTAAGGGACATACTTTTATATACGACTTACGACATTTGAAATTTCCACTGTCGATATCTCGCTAGAATTGAGAGAAATTCTAGCATAATAGTCATCACATCACCATGTAACTGTTGTAAATATTATGGAAATAAACTATTTATATTTGTATTAATTTCAGCCGTAAGATTTCCATTGCTGGACAGGCCTCCCATAAATATGATTTTTATCATAGTCAGCACGCTTGAGATGCGGGTTGGTGACCCCAATAGCATGTTGATTCGGTTTCCCTTTGTGACACATGTGGGAGAAGACGAGGTGAAATGACACGGCGTCAAAAAATGGCTCAAAACTTGATCCCAAATTAGACTTAATAGCTAATAATACAGCTCTTGACATAAAACTTGGCGTGATATCAATATCTAACCAAAAATACACCAGTAGATACTACCTCTACCACGAGGCAGAAATATACTCGCGCGTCTGCGTAAAAGAATTGTATGAAGAAGTGCCAAACAAATCGACGTAAAAAACGTGAGGTATGTCTATTGAAGCATATCGTGGTAGAGGCAGGTGATCTCGGTCTTTATACCTCCCAGCTCCTTATCCCGGCAATACACTCCGTGATTTATTATGGGGACGCCGCACCGTGTGTGTTTACACTCACATATTAATGTGTCAATTAGTACAGGGTAAGGTTTGCCATTCGAATCCACTTATAACGTTTAACTAAGGTGGCTGGTATACACGTTGCGTATTAATTATCCAGTTGAAGGTAGCTTTTAGGAAGTCTAACCTCGTACGGCTCACAAGCCTTCCAGTGGTACTAATTACTTTAAAGAAATGTGAATTTTATAAAATTGGAACAGAGTTGAATTTCATTTGTTTCTTTCGGTGTTGACAGAATATAAATTATACTCTATTTTCTATACTATAAAGAACGAATTTGAGTAGTATTTTACTTGTATGGTGGGCTTTAGGAGGCTAAAGCGAGTACAATTGCTGAATTCCAGAAGCAAGATACTACTGAATACGCAAAAAATATAAGAGTCTGGGCAAAGAGTACAGTCAGCAGCAAAAGTTGCTAAGCGTTTGAAGTGTTCAAAATGACCTACACGCGCTCTTATTCTCTTGACAATAGAGACGTGTTGACCTCATTTTGAACACCTCAAATGCTTAGCTACTTTTGCTGCTGACTGTACCATTTTGAAACCGTTGGCGTAGACACACTAGGTACATGGGGTTCCGCGATCGTGACATCACGAAGCATCTGGTTGACGTAACAAAAGAGTTAGCGGCTTTCTCGCATAACGTATCAGCATGGCGATACAACGAAGGTATGCCGCCAGCATCCTTTGTGCAATGCCTCAAGGGCATTTTTAAATTCAATGTTGTCATTATCATCATCATGTCAGCCGAAAGACGTCCACTGTTGGACATAGGCCTCCCCCAGAACGACCCAAGAAGACCGATCCTGCGTCTTCGACATCCAGCGGTATCCCGCGACTCTAACTAGGTAGGTCGTCGGTCCACCTTGTGGGAGGCCTACCTACGCTGCGTCTTCCTTCGTCTTTCAATATAGCAGTTATTGTAAACTTGTATATTATTTGAAAATAAAGTACATTAACTAGGTATACACGTATATATGTATCGAAATTGTTGCCCTTTATTGTAGTGAAACGTGGAGAGGCAAAAAATAATCTAAGACTTTGAAAGATGTTGAAGACGAATGACTAGATGAAGAGACAGTGTATCTTATGGAGAATTGTTACAAATAATGGGTTAAAGGAGTGCTCATTCTAAAGACTATTAAAAATAATAAAAGATTCTATGTTCAATACGATACGACCACTTTTTAATAAGCTATGCTAAGGGTAGATAGAAGCGGATAGGATGCAAGTGAGATGGAAAACCCATACTTTGGATCAAGTGAAAGAAAAAGTTGCCTTCTTTATCAAAATATATGACGACAGGTCTGGCCTAGTGGGTAGTGACAGCCTATGAAACCGACGGTCCTGGGTTCAAATCCCAGTAAGGGCATTTATTTGTGTGATGAGCACAGAATACTTTTTGTAGCTGAATCACGGAGATTTTTTATGTATTTAAGTATTTGTATATTGTATATCGTTAACTGAGTACTCACAACATAAGCCTTATCGAGCTTACCGTAGGGCTCAGTCAATTTGTGTAAAAAAAAGATGGAGAGAAACAAACAGAACAGCTGGAACATATTCCACCGGTAAAAGACTAAACCTATAATGTTTACAATGAATTATAGTATTTAAATATTTTTTTTTTCCTTCTTAACATATTACTTCACTAAGTCTGCCACTGACCATAATTAACAAGGATCGGACAAACGCCCGTCATTTTGAAAACATATCCCTGTTCCGCACAACGGAGACTTCCTTGTGATACTAATTCTTATATTCTATTTTATATTGTTTATTAATTTATTGTTATTTTTACTATCTGACCTGAATTCAATCCCATCATCCAATGATCGCACAAGTGAAAAGATCGAACAAATAAGTCATTCTTTTTTATCACGACAGTGAATTTTTCATGTAACCACACTTACCATTCCAGCATCATTCATATTTTTTTTGTCGCTGAATGTATTCTTATAAAAAAAAGTTTAAAATAATAACATTTTACAATATAATGAAGTCTCCGTTGCACGGAACAGGGATATGTTTTCAAAATGACGGGCGTTTGTCCGATCCTTAATAATTAAGTACTAATACCAATCGTAGTGTACTATCCGGATCTGAACCCGGATCCGCTTGTTCTTACATAGGGGCTCGGTTAAAAGAATATCTATCGAGATATAGCACTGTTGAAGTAATAACGCGCACTAATAGACTAGAACATAAAACAGTGGTAAAGGAAATGATTTTTGGTAGGTTTGTTTGTTTGACGTTTAAGTTCAACGATTTCTTGCAACCTTGACCAGATCGTCGGTCCACCTAGTTGGAGCCACTTCAACGCTACGTCTTCCGGTATGTGTGACATTATCTATCATAAGGGACCTTATTGTCGATGTCGCTAACGCCGTTGTTCAAGATGCCGCAATACAAACGCAACGAGGTTCGACGTAAGCGCCATCGACAATAAGGTCGTTTGCTAGAGAATGTCACATATGGTTGCCACTCCACGTTTCTGCTCCATTGATCATCAGTTTTTCCAGCAATGCCACTCAGCACAGGACCGGTCGTTATGACAATAGTTGGGCCATTGTCCAGTAGACTCTCGACTGATGATGATGATAATAATTATGACGTGTTACCTTAAAAGTGTTTCATTAACTTTTTTCAATCACATTCGCGACTATTCTAGAATGACCGGGGCTTATTGAACAGCGCTCAAGGTGAACTTCTTAAATGTCGACTGGACATTTTTAAGCGACAAGTGGACCTTGCCGTACATCCTTAAACCTGATTTAGTTTGTAATCAGTTTAAGTATAAGTTCGATTCAATGTTAGTCAAGTTTAAATAAAAAAAAAGTAAACTTTGTGACTTTTCTTCTCTTCTTCGATAATTTAGAATCCCGAAAGTTATTCGAATTCAAGCACACCCGATTTGCGTTGAGAAAATATAAAAGTTGAGTTAGAAGAAATTGAGTTACACAAAATTTAAAAGACAAAAAAAAAATGCCAAATATATAAAATTTGGTCAGGGCGTCAGCTGCGAAAGCAGAGATGCGGGTTTCCTTTTCACTTTTTCATCATTATTATGTCTATTTCAAGTTGTAATTGGAGCTTGGCCTTAAGCGTGGGTCGCGACCAGTGTCGGTAATACGGTGGCGCATTAATAGATGTAATGCAAAACTATTTTCCATCGGGAAAGCTCGGATGTTGATCGAAATACGACGGCACCCGAACTGTGTCAATAAATAATCGTTCAATCAATTAATATAAGTGTCAAATGTACTATCTCTACTAGTTTTTGATGTTCAAAACGTCAGTTTCAACTATCATGGCTGCAATGTAGCTGTTTTTGTAAACGAATATGTAAATTTTTTTTATGATATAGGCGGCAAACGCGCAAACGGATTGCCTGGTGGTAAGCAATTACCGTCGCCCATGGACACCCGCAACACCAGGGGAGTCACAAGCGCGTTGCCGGCCTTTAAGGGGGTTGGAGCTCTGGGAACCTTACTCACTATCAGGAACAAAACACTACATACCTGAAAGGTAGCAGTGCTATTATGGCTGTGGTCTTCTGTAAGGAGAAGGTACTAGCCTAGTTGGGCTGCCCCAGATTCAATTGTGATGGTCATCGCTGTGCCCTACCTCTCATAAATAAAAATAAATGACTCAGATACATTATATTTCATTGTCTTAATTATGTATATATGTTAAATATGTATGTATAGTCAACGTTATGTAGTTAGTTTCAGACAGTATGGCCGAATATATCGACACACATCCTTACTGCTATATAAATAAAATTCTGTATCGATATATTTGTCCATACTGACTGCAACTAATTATATGACGCTGACTGTGTGTTTCGATGGGCTCGTGCTCGTGAGGTCGACGTGTAGCAAGCGCGACTTTGTAACGTGAATCATCCTAAATTGTGAATATAAAGTACAAAATTATGAATATAAAATATAATATACTATTTTGACACGCTGAAACTAGCGTAAAGAAAAAGTAATTGCGAAGCGGAAACATAAATCGCTAAAAACGAAAGTCTGTAGTAGGTTACTGAGTCTGATTCATTCAGGATCAAACAGTGGCACGGAAATGTATAACAGTGGAGATGACTCACACAAATGAATCATGAGTCAAAGTTTAATAACCTACAACTTTTACTTACACCCCAAATTATATCATACATAGAACATTCAGCATGTGTATCAGACATTCAGTTCTTTATTACTTAACATTTATTAGTCATCATCATCGTCATCATCCTCGCGTTGTCCCGGCATTTGCCACGGATCATGGGAGCCTGGGGTTCCCTTGGCAACTAATCCCAGGATTTGGCGTTGGCACTAGTTTTACGAAAGCGACTGCCATCTGACCTTCCAACCCAGAGGGTAAACTAGGCTTTATTGGGATTAGTCCGGTTTCCTCACGATGTTTTCCTTCACCGAAAAGCGACTGGTAAATATCAAATGATATTTCGTACATAAGTTCCGAAAAACTCATTGGTACGAGCCGGGGTTTGAACTTGCGACCTCCGGATTAACATTTATTAGTATTTAGTACTTATTAACAATTAATTTCGGAAGTCCAGGTTATTTAACAATTATGATGCTTTACTGTATAATAAAACTTACTTGCGTATTACAAACAGCGAAATAGCAAAGTAATATTATTTTTGAATTCAAATAAATAATGACATCTAAGTATTCATTTAAGTAACAGATAGTGATCAAAGCAAATCCAAATATTTATAAATAAAAATGTTCTCAGTGAAAAGTTTTGTTTTTTGTTGTTTATTTTTAATATGAATACCACGTATCACTTAAGACTCTGCCGGTGAGTAGATCGCCATAGAGCTCAGAGCTTTTAAAGGTAAGCAATGCGCGTATAAATCTTGAAGTCTTAGAAAATTACAAGTGACTACTTAAATACCTCATGGCCAGACCACACATTCTAGGAGATTGCTCCCATAAATTCTACGTCATATTATGACACATTTGTTACATTGTTCAAGACCTGAATAAGTGGCTACACTTGGCAGCTCTCCACCGTAGCCTTAGCCAGATTTATTGTGCCTGGCAATATTACAATTAGTTTGGCTTCTACGAGGTAAAATGGACGCATACAGTATGGGATGCCACTCTGGGGTAAAATAGACTATTGGTCATAGTCGAGTCCAATTTAGTCTTGGCCATAGATTTAGATGAACTAAATGAAATACCGGTGTAAGCGTTGGCTACGGCCTTCAAAATAGGTAGAATGAACAAAGCTTTAGTACCTAGATAATATTAATTAAGATAGCTCTAGAACGGCTAAGCCTTTATCCAATAAACTTTCTAAGTTTTACAAAATATTTCATGTTTCTTTTACATAATATATATGGTATACAATCTCTTGCTATGTTTTTCCCAATAATACTGATTAATAAAGATATAAAAATGACTGTTTCTTTTTATCAAAAGATAGCTGTAATACGTTATAGCTATAAAAAGGAGGGCTACATTTCTCTAAAAAATGTTTTATTTTGGCGTCCATAGACTATGTTAACTGCTTACCATCAGGCGGGACGTATGCTTATTTGCCACCGTCGTTGTAGGTATTAAAAAAAGTATTAAATTTGAATACTCATACTTACTTTTCTAGTGATAACGATTACCAAGGTAAGCTGACAGACGGTCATGAATTAGATTTAGATTTATTTATTTATAAACCCATCAAATCTATATATATAAAAGAAAGTGGGGTTTGTTCAACCGCTTATAACTCGAGAACGGCTGAACCGATTAAAATGATTTTGGATTGGTTGGAATCGTTACAGCCCCGATTGAGACATTAAGTACTAAAAAAATCACAAAAATCTCGTGATTTTTGAAAGCTATCACTACTTTGTCACTTTTTAGGCGGTACGAAGATCGCCGGGTATAGTATAATATAATATTAGGTTGAACCTATGCTTTAGGGTACCGAAAATCAATTGTTACAATTGATGTTTTATTTATTCAATCTTGGGCAGATGGTGGAGCAATAGAGTTCCTATAGTCACCTAGAAATATATTTAACTGTGTACCAATAACATACGCTTAACTATCGACATAAAACTAAAAATCTGATGTAACTTACACATGCTTTAAGGTACAGGTTAAATATATAATTCCCACCTTCAAAACTCTAAATAAAATATACAAATTATTTGGACATAATTAATTTAAATTATCATAAATTGCCGTTCATAATCTTACAAAATCAGATGCCCTATAGTTTTCTACCCTACTTTTTCGCATGATAAATGTAAGCGCATATACTTGAATTACGATATAATGTATTTTAATCTCGTTCTGTTGATAATGTGCTGGCAATCTTTATGTTGGCGCGGCTACTTTCACCGGCGGTTTTGCAAGCGGCCTTAATATGGTCGGTGTAGTGCAATTGCATTGTATTTAGCAGTATGCAGTCAATGTAGACTCCTCCTAGCATTTTGTCATGGTTCGTTTTTTTTTTATGACATAGGCGCCAAACGAGCAGACGGATTGCCTGGTGGTAAGCAATTACCGTCGCCCATGGGCACCCGCAACAACAGGGGAGTCACAAGCGCGTTGCCGGCCGTTAAGGGGGGTTGGAGCTCTGGGAACCTTACTTACCATCAGGAACACAGCAATACCTGACAGGTAGCAGTGCTATTATGGCTGTGGTCTTCTGTAAGGAGGAGGTACTTCCCGAGTTGGGCTGCCCCAGATTCAAGCGTGATGGTCATCGCTGTGCCCTACCTCTCATAAATCAACTATGTCTGGCGGCTTCTTCACACAATGCATCAGCATTGCGATACAACGGAAAACAGCCGCCAGCATCCTTGGTACAATGCCTCAAAGGGCCTTTTTTAGATTTTATACTGTAACTAGTTAAGTATTGTAGTTATCATATACGATTGTAATTTCTGTAAATAAATATAGGTATTATGTCATTTATGTCACTGTGCTAGTGTATGTAAAAAACTAAGAGTGATTTACATATGAAATGAATGTCTGTTGAAGTATTAGTTCCAAAACACGGTGTCCAATATATATTATTTTCTTTCCTGCTGGTGAAAAGCAGTATGTGTCACACGGTAGCAAAATTGATTCTACCTCGGGCTTTAACACTTGAATCCTTCTCTACGCTCAGGCGTCTATTTAAGAATCCTCCTCCTTTTATTGTAGACGCCTTCCCTTCGTTTAGGATTCAACACGCCCTCGCCGTAAATATGTAATTTTTCTCCCTTGTGACACAACCTAGTTACTATCAAATACGTCTCTAACTCGTATGTTATACGAGTACGATTTATACGCTGCTAACATATAATGGAACATTACGTACATGTAGCCGGTTATTATATCAGTTCCGCCTTAATCGGAAGTGCCAGACAATCGAGCTGCAAGTATATCTATCGACTTGACGAGGTTACCAAGACAATGTGGATTAGAATCGAAGCCGTTAAAAAACGGTTTAACAACTTATCTGCGGTAGTTGGTGTTCCACCGGTAGGTCGAGACCCGACTATTTTTTTTAAACGTAGGTACGCCAAATAGAATTGTGTATTATTGCATCGTTAGAGTGCTTGTTTTTTTTTATGACAAAGGTGGCAAACGAGCAGATGGATTGCCTGATGGTAAGCAATTACCGTCGCCCATCGGCGAGTCACAACACTAGCCTTTAAGATAGGAATACGCACTTTTCTTGAAGGTATGAGGGTCGTGTCGGTCCAGAAATACCGCTGATGGCAAATCATGCCACAACATCATCAGACACAGATACTTCTTAGAGAGCTAACCTCATAGCCACCATTTTAATATATACTAAAATGGTGGCAAACAAGAACACCGCCCGCCTGATGGTATGCACTCACTGTAGCCTATGCTCGTCTGTTGCTCAAGAGGATTAACACGCGCGTTGCCTACCCTTTAAGCGTGTAAACTTCACGCAATGGCATGAACACAAAACTATGGGTAGGGTCCGGGGCAATTTGCGTATGGTTTTCTGTAAGATTAAGGTACTTGCCAATAAGGCTCTGCTCTAGATTCTGCGAGACACAACACAAGATAACATTTCCAACGCCCAAACCTCTTTTAGAAGCCTTTAAAGGACATCAACTTTAAACTTAAATCCTGAAACTTTAAGGACACACACAGAGTACAAAAATCGTTCACTAGTAGTTAATTTACTTTATAGTTCTTGAGTATTCTAAAGTTTGATTCCAGCTTATAGCTGGATTATTGTTTGAGAGTTTAGATACCCTAACTCCGAAGCTTAGTGCCGCCGACTAGAACCTCAGTAATTTGCGATTCATTGAGTAAGTTAAGTAAAATACCTTCCCTGTACAGTTTATTTATATGAATACATCGAGATATAAAATTCTCCGATTAACGAATTTAATTATTCTCAGTAATATTAACTTGTTTGTGTTTTCCTAATTATTGACTTCAAAATTTGATTTGACGACCGGTCTGGCCTAGTGGGTAGTGACCCTGCATCTGAAGCCGATGGTTCTGGGTTCGATTCCCAGTCGGGGCATTTATTTGTGTGATGAGCACAGCTGATATTTGTTCCTGAGTCATGAGTATTTTCTATGTATTTAAGTATTTATATGTATCTATCTATTATATTTATCGTCGTCTAGTACCTACAACACAAGCCTTACTGAGCTTACCGTAGGGCTAGATCGATTTGTAAGATTGTCCCGAAATATTTATTTATTATTTATTTATTTAAGTACCTAAATATCATATACGAATGACTTATATTTACATTGACAATAAAAACTAAGAAAATATTAGTTTGGAAAGTACTTTGTCATATAAATTGTGTTTCGTTCCGACAATGGCACCTCAATATATTTAGATATTACTTGTACTTAAAAATTTGTTATCTGCTATGACCGAGTTGTCTAGTTAGTAAGAGCGACAATCCGTAATATGCCGGAGACGCAGGTTCGGTACCCTTACCATGAGTTGTGACATTACGGTTTCCGATAACGAATATCCAGTATACTATCTGTGCATCTCACTTGTAATATTTTGGTGCGAACGAGATGCACAGTACCCTTACCATGAGTTGTGACATTAAGGTTTTCGATAACGAGTATCGAGTTTACTATGTGTGCATCTCGCTTGTAATATTTTAGTGCGAACGAGATGCATAGATAATAAACTCTATACTCGATCGAAAACCTCAAAGTCACAACTCATAAGGGTACAGATATCTTGGTATACTTTTTCATAGAATAAATGTGTCATATATTTCACAATTAAATTTCGTACATAGGTTGAATATTATTGAATATAAACTATTTTAAATATAAACATATGTGTATTAAACCGTTATGTAATAATGAATTAAATAGTTTAATTAAACGTTTTAAAAGCCTTCAACATAACCTTACTATTTAACTAACAAATACCAGTTCCGTGGGCGGATATGTGTCAATTTTTACCAGCCCCAAAAAGTCGTATGTACTTCTAATTCTAGTACCAACATACGTCCTTTATACAGATCGTGTAATGTGCTACAGGAAGTGCACTAGTTTACCGTGAAAGCCTCCATACTACCAGTGCGTGCGCTGGTTTCTATTTGATATAGATTGACGTTAGATCAACAAATCATTATAATACTTACATATAAATAGTTTGCAGCTTCTAGTCTTGTGATGAGTTATGGCTTTTATGTGACAGTTTTTTTTTTCAATATTGTTGTGTCGATTTAAAACTTTTTTATATTATAGTGTTTGATATTCACGACAATAAAACCAATTTTTTTTATTCATTTTGTCCACTAGGTTAGGTATTTTACAGTATAAAATAATTTCCGGCAGATGGTGACTCGCTCGCCCTATGCGAGATGAGCTCCCACAATAAGCGACATCAAATGTCTCCAAATGGCTCCAGGGCAACAACGGTGCACAGGGCTAAAGGTAGAGAGGTGTAACATATACATTCAGGTTATTATTATATAGACGACTGCTATTTTTCTGTTTCAATAAATTGCATATAGATAATATATATTGATATTAAATACGTTTATCTGACTCATTCAGATCATTATAATTTAACATATAAGCCTCTTTATGTGAGTCATTTTGATTGGGTCACAGTTTTTTTTAATTAATATTTATTAATGTCATTATTCATAATAGATGGTCACACCTTCATGTTTATAATGGGTACCAGAAGTTACCCGAAACATGCCACTTAGTGCGAAATAAGGTACTTACAATAGAAAACGAAAAAAATGTATACTAACCTAGCTTTATCTCCATAGCTTTGAAATTACGCACTTTTGCTACTACTACATACTACTACTGCCATAGTTTCACATTGAAAACATATTAATTTGTTAACTACATTCTTATTTAGTTCAAATATGCGATAATAACCTAATTTTTACAATAATGTTCTAAAATAATATTATTACCATGTGTCAAAATGCTTAGAAATGTCAGCCATATTTGTTTAACTTATTTTATTTTTCTAATGAACTTGAATGTACATATAGCAACAGTCTTAGCTGTACATCGATGGACCTTATGCCTTATATAATAAGGTCCACCAATGTACAACTAAGAGTGTTGCTGTGTGTACACGTACACATTGAGTTAATCAGTTGTAACTAAGTAGTATGGTCGAACCCGTTTCTTACCTTTTTACAAATATCGCTTACAAATGGACAATAGTACATTTCGATACTAGTAAAAAAAAAATATTTTTCGACGAGGGTGACAGTTGGAGCCCGAGTGAAACGAGGGTGACAATCACCCGAGTCTTAAAGAAGTTTTTACACGTGTATCGAAGCTAATTTTTCATAGCAAGTGCTTTAAAAAGTGAAATTTATGCACTTATTAATATTTAATAAATTATTATTATTATTTTTAATATGTAATACACACACTGGTGACAGTATGAGCGTCTGCTTTCGACTTTCTTTGTACATTTTTTTTTCTTCTTTTATTCCAAACTTTATCATTTTATGTTACACTCACAACTTCCAAATCAATTTTTTATTTCGCATAACTTCTACATTTATAGATTCTACGGCTTAACTACGATTCGCATCCTCTTTGCTCTATTTGTGTCCCTTTCTTATAAACAGAAATTTCAAAAACACAGGAAGGGACAACAAATTATCATTTTTATTTGATTTTTTTTTTATGAATTTTGTTACATGATAAAGGTTAAATTGATTGTTACAAATTATTATATTATTTTTATATTAAGCAGAAACGTCTGCTAGCATATCAAAGATATTTAAATCGAAAGAAAAATAGAAAAATTTGACTCGCAGCGGGACTCGAACCCACAACCACATATTTAAAATTTGGGTCATAGATGTGGCTTGCCATTTTTTTTAAAGAATTTTAATTAACGTACATTTAATTAAGTACGAACAGAACCGAAGTGGTTTTACGAGTTTTAGTGCTTTTTAAATGTCACCTACATTTTTTTTTTATCTTATCTCTTTCTTTTATTTTTTTCAGTTGGTCATTGAGTATTTTTTTAAATTATAATTAATCTTTAAGTAGTTGGCAATTTTGATTAAATCATTTAACGAAAGTGTATCAAGTATACGTATGGCGGCGCAGGCGCAGTTGTCAGCTATGTTACGGAAAACTGACAGTTTTTTTTCTTTATGCATTTTAGGTATTTCAAATTTCTTTTTAATATTTAATAATAATAACAATTTACACGGGTTGGTGTAATTTGCTCTTAGAACTATAATAAAAATAATGAAAGATACTAAATAGATGTTAGACTAGACTCAAAATATTTCACCATAATAATCATCATGTCGGCCTAAAATCGTCCACTGCTGGACATAAAGCCTCCAACAAATATGACTTGTATCTTGGGGAACAGATGCCATAGTTGCCACGCTTGGCAGGCGGGTTAGCGATCGCAGTAGCTGTAGATTGTATTTCGATGGCCGCTGCTGCCCATCCGTCGGTTATTAAATATTCATTGTTTTGAAATGGGTAACTCACTTTTTATCTTTACTTCCCGTTTTAGTCGAATATTGCTCGCCGAATACAATATAAGAAATAATTCTGTTTATTTCGAAATTTCAGTTTTATACTACGTCGGTGGCAAACAAGCACTACCCACCTTATGGCAAGTAGTCTACGCAGCCTATGGACGCCTGTAATTTCAGAGGATTCACACGTGCGTTGCCTGCCCTTTGAGACACTGAGGTCTCTGGCGGCCATACTCACTGACTTATTACGATTTTGTCATATTTTATTTGTCAACATTTACGATTATAAAACAGGGGGTATTACAAGAGTTGATTTCAGTTCGTTAAGTAAATAGCATATTTATTTTGCAATAAGGAAATAAATACTATCGTCGTCCTGCTCTCTCGTTGACATTTGCGGGAGAAAGGACATTGCGTACAGATTTTATGCTTAAACTGCAAAAACCGCAAAACAGTCTTGATCATTTAATGAGTGATCTGAAATTATTTAGTAAAAATCATGAAACACTAAAATTGAAATTTTAATTACTTTTTGACATTCTATGGTTGAAGCTATTCATTGCTTCATTGACCCTGCATGCGATGAAGTTGCATTATTATTGAAGATACGAAGAACTAGATGTCATAAACTGATTGTTTTCTAACTTTGGGTACACCTTGACAATTTATAAGAGCAGTTAACTATTTATAATATTTTCAAATTATTTAATCTAGATTACGTTTATTATCTTTTATTTATTTTTACAAAAGAGGGTATTACAACTATTACTTAAAACGGGATAGTTACCATGTATATAATTTTGAATGAGTTTCCGATATTGCAAGCGCCATCCTCACGGAATACTTAACTGTTATTCCGTGAGCATGGCGCTTGCAACAGTGCCGAAATATCGGAAACTCATATTAAATTATATAAATGGTAACTATGCCGTTTTAAGTAATAGTTGTAATGTGAATGACCATGTTTAGTTTAAAAAAAGAGGGTATTTCAACAAATTATATTCACGAAAAGTAAAAACAAGAGGCCCGGATTGATCTCATTACGCCCAACTTTACGCCCTGAGTTCAAAAGAAAGATGGCGGCAACCTGCATAAATAAATGCCTGGACCAATACTTCGGGTAACGTGACATCACAATCCAGGCACAATATTAGGCTAAGTACATTATGGCCTTCTAACTGCTGCCCGCGACTACTGGAAGTAATACTAATTTGGCGCAGACAAACTGCGCCAAATTAGTATTACTTCCAGTAGCCTGTTTCAAATATTGTAAATATATACAAAATTGTTATAAATTATAGCCTGTGTGTTGTTATGCTGTATAAGCTATATTATTGTTCAATTTTAGTAAAAAAACTTGGAATAGTTATTACTTGAAAGAGTAATAAACATCCATTAATACTCACAAACTTACGCATGTATAATATTGGAATAAGAAGCATAATTAAGTCAAAATATTTTCAAAAAACATAATTCTGTCTTAAAAAAATGAACGGTGACAAGTACTAAAAAGCAAACTCAAATGAAAAAAGCTATTATTTCTAATTTAAAGTAATGAACGCTCCATTGTTATCACCCGATCAAGATAACAACGGAAGAAAGCAAAATTAAAGTGCCAACGACCTTGAAATGCACGGATGTACACTTTCATTTTTAAACCAATCAAAATTCATGTCAAAGTATCAAGACAGTTAGGCTTGCGCGTACGCACCACGAATCGTTACGTACTTTCGGTTGGATTTAGTCCACGACTGTCTCTCGAACAGGGCGGACGAAAGGACGGACAAATTGACATTTTATATATAAATTATTGACAATAGTTTATGTGTGAAGTGAGTGAAGTGTGTGGTACTCTTGTGCAGTGATTTTTGTGTGTGTTTTATAAAAACGGAGAAAATGGTAAGTCGATTTTTTTATCGGAAAAAAAAAGTGCTTTACTTAATTATTATTATCAAGGTAAACATGTGGTTGCCCAAAGTCGATAACCAGTAGGTTTTGACACCATAATTACGGTCAGTGTTGATATTTAATTGAAATGCTTGAGTGCGAAATAAATTATGCAGGTGGTAATAAAAAGCGTGGGTACATAGAAATTTGAAGGAAAGTTTGAATGAGTCATATTAATATGTATGAGGGAGAGTTCGTCAAGTACAAAAAATTTTGACAAAACAAAAATAAAAAACTTTTTTATGAAAAAAAAATTTTTTTTTTAAATATGTTCTGCAGTTAGGTTTGCGCCATTCTAAATTGGAAACCGGCGCTGCGCGCGCACAATGGGTAAAAACACCCAGTTTCACTGGGAGAAAGTGGCGAACAATCGCGTAGAAATCGCCCGCTCGCTGCGACGGCGCTCATAATATGTCTATAATATCGATTATAGAACATGATATACAATTAAATATATATCGATTTTTTTTGTTTCATTTCTTAAAGTACCATGTTCATAGTTGATGTTTTTTTACTTACGTGTTTTAAAATTTATATATTTTTTTGTTGTTATGTAGTAATTAATATATTGATCCTAATAAAAAAATTGTAGTTATGTATATAAAATAAAAAAAATTAATAAAAGCCTTCACGCTTATCAAGATAGTTATTTATTTTATTTATTCATAACAACTTATGTTTTTGAAAATCCCAACTATAAACAACTAAAATTAGCTTTTTCACGACGGCTGCAATGTTTTTATTTAGACATCAACGCGCTATTGAGCTAGTCAAATTCATCTCGCTTTTATCTTCTTTTCATTTACTTGGTTTACTTACGTATTATAACAAAATACCTTAGTAACAACCAAGAAGGTTTGTAATTACTTATTTCTGTCTGACTAAATATTATTTTATTTTTCGGTTTTTGGGCTTATTGGCTGCGCCGCATCGACCTATTATGATCTATTGTGGCAGACCTTTTTATAACTCATTACTGATTCCCGTTGAGTCCAGAAGGCTCCAGATTCTTTAATATTATATTACGTACATAATAAAATTAAAAGTTTGCAATATAATGCCTTAAGTTTAAAGTAAATTTTCTTATTAAGTAGAATTCAATTTAAAATCATATATGAATTATTAGTGATATAGCTTGATTGGTTCAAACTCCGTCTTGTGCCAAGGAATTTTTCAGAACTTATGTATGAACTATCATTTGATATCATTTAATAGTCACTTTCTACTGTACACAAGGAAAACGTGAGCAAACCGGACTAATCCCAATAAGGCCTAGTTTACCTTCTGGGTGGGAAACGAAAACTAGTGTCTATGCTAATTACTGGGATTACTTGCCAAGCGAACTACAGGCTCGCATAAGCCTTGTCAAAATGCCGGCACAACGCGAGGAAGATGGTGATTTAAATTCAAATCAAATTTAATGTCCAGAATAATTGTTAACAGTTTAACAAAACCTAGGTGACAATTATATTTGTAACTTATTAGTATAAATAACTAAAAATGTTTAATAACTAACGATTAATACGGTACTACTCACGTTTATTTAGTCACGTTAATTATTAAATATGTCTCACGTAAGTTTAAATACAAACTAAAAATGTTAATTTGCATATTGTTAAACGGTCACTTTTAATATTACATTATTATTTAAAGACTTGGGCACATCGGCGCGTTTTGTGAGCGTGGCGCAGCGCAGCGCGACGCTGCCGTCCGAATGTGTGCCTTATTTCGTTACATTAACCACACCAGTGTCGCGCCCCGCTGCGCCACGCTCTCAAAACGCGCCTATGTGCCCAAGCCTTAATGCAACTTACATTTAGAAATTAGGTATATTGTAATTACCATTTTACGCAAAGGCTCAGCGTGCCGAAATATGTTTATACATAGATAAATTAAATTACACATACATGAAGATTCATACATAGATGTCGAAATATGTGTATGCATGTATGTAACGTACAGGGTAATGGGAAATATAAGTTTGCACGATTTTGCCTGAAAATAATAAAGATATAAATATTGCAGGACATTCTTCCACAACTGATTGAGCCCCACGGTACACTCAAGGAGGCTTGTGTTGTGGATACTCGGCCAACGATGTATACATACATCATACATACATTTCAGCCGTATGCAGTCCACTGCTGGACATAGGCCTCCCACAAATATGAGTTGTAGGTATCATCTTGGGGGGTAGTTGCCATAGTCGCCACGCTTGACAGGCGAGTTGGCGACCGCAGTAGCTGTAGATTAGGTTTCGACGGACGCTGTTGCCCGTCTGTACGATTTTTCCCTTTGTCGCCTCTTACGCCACCCGCGGGAGGAGATGGGTTGGTGCTATTCTAGTCAGCCGGCATCACACAGCACAACGATATAATATAATATGCAAATTCTTAAATACATAGAAAACACCTATGACTCAGGAACAAAAATCTGTGCTCATCAGTCAAATAAATGCCCTCACTTGAATTTGAATCCAGGACCATCGTCGTAAGGACCCTGTAGTATTTTAGAAACGTTTCAACGATTATTTTTTAAACCAACCGTACATTCGTAAAATCGGAAGATTGTCTCTGTCACTCTCATGACGCCGTAATTAGAGTACAAGAGAAACATGCTCGAAATATACGAACTTCGATGTTCGCGGTACCGGGCCGAGACCTCTTCCCTCCTTGCTAGCATAGTCATAACAAAACAAACCTCATAAACTCCTCCAATCTCCAATAACTCCCAAGTTTTCCATGAATATAAAGCGAAATATTTAACTACACAAAAGGAATTATCAACCAAACTTAATCAAAAACATGTAAACAAATTTTAACCTTACCTCAGCCACATAGAGTCCAAAACAGTTTACTTGTTTAAGATCGCGTGTGTGACTTAAGTTGTTTTGTGTGAGATAGGTCAAGTCATTCCAAGTTGGAGGTCAGTTGGCGAGTTCGGACATCTGTTGGATGGATTTTGCAAACTACGGTAATTACGAGTTGTAGAAATAAATTAAAGTTTCAACCTGAGATGGCGCGGTTTGCAAGAAGCATAATTAATATTAAGCATAAAACATACTACATTTCAAATCAGTAAAATTAGTTTAGACGACCGTGGTGGCCTAGTGGGTAGTGGGATGGTCCTGGGTTCGATTCCCAGTTATTAAATGTGGCATTTATTTGTGTGATGAGCACAAATATTTATTCCTGAGTCATGGGTGTTTTCTATGTATTTAAGTATATGTATCTATCTATTATATATATCGTCGTCTAGTACCTACAACACAAGCCTTACTGAGCTTCCCGTAGGACTAGGTCGATTTGTGTAAGATTAGCACATAGCTAACACAGTCAAAAGTTGTTTTTATAAATTAAAGATATTATATAAATTAAAACACTTTATAAATATTAACTTGCGTATTAGATTAGTGGAGTCTCTTGTTTTGTCTAAACTTAATTATATGGATACAGTGATTGGACCCCGTCTCCTTGCTAAAACAAAGAGACTGATTCAACGGGTCCAAAATGCCTGTGCCAGATTTTGTTTCAGCATTCCGTTGAGGGCTCATGTCACCCCATTCTTAAACCAACACAAACTCTTAAAAATGCAGCACCGACGTAAGCTTCATATGGCATGTCTGCTTTTTGGAGTACTCAAGCACAAGACCCCCAGGTATCTTTTTGAGAAGTTGCCAATTTACGCGTCTCTCGGAAGCCGGCGGTGTGTAATGCAGCTGGTAACACCTCGATACGCATCGGCTGCTTTCCGTGGTGGTTTCCGTTATGCGGCTTCAAAATGTTGGAATAATATTCCACCCCCCTTAAGGAACCTGAAAAATATACATAGTTTTCGAGCTAACCTTAAAAAGCATATATTTCAACACCAAGTAAACGAGGAATGTTATCTGGACACTAGTTGTATATAGACTGTGTGCAGCTGGGGTCCAGATAACATTGCAGCACTAACCTAATTCGTTTCGTTTACTTACCTCTGGATACTTTCCTGTAAGCCTTGCCAAATATATTCGTATGATATATTTTCATTTTTCGCTTACTTTTATGTGTCTTGTTCTTGTAAGTAATCTTATATTTGTAACTCATTCTAGTTTAAAATGCTATGTTCATATATTCCTTGTTTATTAACTGATTGTTTATAATTGTTAATAGTTGTCATATTTAGGCCGGCTTGACGCATAATCCATTTTGTTTCTTTTATTTATGTTTTCCATAGATTTACTATTATTCCTCCTAGATGTTTTCACTTGTCAGTTTTGCTTGTCACTTGTCAGTGTGGTTGCGTTGCGTTCAGAAACTATAAAAAAAACTGCAGTTATTTTTATTTTAGCCGCGCATACACTTCAAAATTTTTATTTTTATAATTATTTAATTTATTGTATCTTCATTGTTTATGTTGTTTGCCGTGAAATCACTTTAATGGTTCCTACGGAAGACCAGCGCTGGTTACCACACCAGCTTCATGCTGAGTAGGGACCATTTCGTGACATATATCTTTTAATTATGTATCTTTCTGTCATCTGTCATTTCTGTGTATGTCTCGAATAAATAATTTCTAATTCTAATTCTAATTCTAATTAGCCCGAAATATTTATTTTATTTATTTAAAAGTAGTATTTGATACTGTACTAGGGTGACGGCGCCAGAAATGGACAAGGAATCAATCATGAACATGTCATGAGTGCTTTTTTTTAATACCACAGAGGTGGCAAACAAGCATGCGGCCCGCTTGATCGTAAGCGGTCACCGCAGCCTATGGACGTTTACAATACCGAAGCATCATTCACGCGTTGCCGAAAAACTTGCTTATTTCAAAGGAGTCAAGTGTTGTGCATTTGTTGGTATATATTCAGTTTATAACGTTATGGTTTTTGAATTAAGAACCAAGTGTCCAACATTGGTGCCTGTCAGCTTATAGTGTCTTACATTGGTGCCATCACCCTAGCTCGGAAGTCCGATTTTTTTTTTATAGCAAAACTGTTTTTTTTTTCACAAGGGAGCAAAGTAATGTTGTACAAATTTGGTTTTTTTTTTGGCCTTAGCTAGATTGGTTGTAATTTTAAATGATAAATGATTGAAATTAATAATTTGGAGTTAATTTTAATGTTTTATCTTTAGTACTTTCTACGCGTAACTTGGATCCCTCCCAAGTCTCAAGATTCCAGTCTTCTATGGGCAAACAATACCTACTTATTCCAACAAATCAATATCTACTTAATCAAGTTATGCTAAAATTGTGTCATAACCAGTTTATGAACAAAGCCAATTATGACATATATTGATTATGCCATATACAGTGTGAAATTGTAATCGTGATCAGCAGTACGTTTTTATAACTACATGAACAACTAGAAATTGAATGACTTGACTCTAAAACTCTGACAATTCAAAGATATTTAAGAAATAAAGAAGAAGTTTAAATAAATGATGGGGACTAGCGAAGATATTTAATGTATAAAACTTATTTTATATTTTTTAATTTATTACTTTGAGGTAAATAATCAAATTTATAATATTGACAGTTTTATTCAAAGCAGCAAATCAGTAAGTATAGTTAGTTTTCGGGGCCTTTTTCGCATCTTAACAACCATTGTGCTGTTCCTATTTTGCGTGTTACACTGTAAGTATACTAATATAAACTACTAAACTCGCTATTAAATCCTTAAATCATCGTTAAACGTAAATATAAAAACAAAAACAAAGTAAAAAAAATCTTGTCTGGTTTTAGTGGAGTCGTAGCATTTAATTGCTAGTTATTTCTTGAGTAAAAAAAAAACATATTTATACTAATGATCATGATATAAATGTCACTCTGTATAAATATTTACAAAAAAAAGCCAAGACAGAGTTAGCCATCACTTCGCGTCAGTAGCGTACAGTTCCTTTTTACTTTGGAGCAGTATGTATGTGTTAGTGGCTCCTGAGATAATACTTCCTCTTAGTATGGATGTTTATGCAACCTTTCGATTCACTTTTTTTTTGTTGATCTAAATCAAATGATGACATTTGTCAAGTCTAAACTTTTGACAAATGTCATCATTGCCAAACATTGAAGTGATGCTGATGTGTGTTTATGGTTTTATCAAAAACATGATGGTGGTAGTGTGGTTAAGTTTAGGTGTCACAATTTTTTTTTATTAAAAAAAATATGTTTTTTTTTAAATGTTAGGAAATTCCAGAGAAGTAACCCAATGGCTTAAGAGATACTGTATAAATTTACCCGTTACGCAACAGTATGTAGGTTTCCCCGTTACAAAACTCATTACATAACATAATATAGCCTTTAAGCTAACCGTGCAACCAGAACCGGTATCCCGTCGCTATCACAACCCAGCATCTATTGCCTTGGGGCCTTGCAACATCCCTTACTGTTAATAGTTCTTATTGCTCTTGTAATAAGATTCACCAATAATCGGCTTGTCAAAGGTAACGGTTACCCAGCTGAGGTTGGACGATTGGATCAAATGTTGGTGCAATGAATCGAATGCATTCCAAATTTAATTGGATGACCGTTGAAGTTTCTAGGGCATTTTTTTTACCGTTATTTGTCATGTGAGTGATATTAAAGATCTACCACTTGTTTTACATAAAAACCAGTATTTTCCAATCAAAATATACATAAAATAAATTAAATAAATGCCTAGTACAAAATAATGGATTTATTTTCAGGGTCTATTTATGTATTTAAAAATAGCTACGAGTATAAGAAATCATATAGGTATTTCTTACTTTTAAAAAAATATATAAAATATGACAACTATACAGTGTGTAAACTAATAAGGGCAAAGAATTAAACCAAATCTTAGACTTTGACTATGAGGTTTTTTTTATAATATACTTTTTATATTCATGTGATTATTTTTTGTAAAATTTCGAAGCAGTAATGTACTTTGGACATTACGCGAGTACGTTGCATTACATCGTGGGGCGAATTAAGTTATCTAAATGATTTACACACTGTGTAATGTTGCGTTCATACATTTCACAGTCAAAACAAAAAAATTCTAGAAATTTTCATACATTAGAACGGGTGAATATTGCGATGTCGTATTATTCTATTATTCTGTAAAAGGCTTTTCGTTCGTTGATCACGAACGTCAAACTTTAAACTTATTTTTCTGACCTTTGTGTTAATTTTATGTAAGCTTCGTACAGATATTATATCCTCACAAAAATAGAAGTGATTGACAAAAAAAATTACAAATACTTGTCAAGGAGCTACTTGTATATATTTTTCAATAGAGTTACAAAATTTAATATTTCATTAACATAATCACAAAGTGAAATATACTGTTTAGGCAATACCGAATGTTAATATTCTCTTTGTGAGCATGTCAAATAATATCATTATAATTTTTAAGCGGATTAAAATCATTCAAATAATTTAATTCAAAATAATGAATTGTATACAATGTTGTTACAGCCATGAATAGGCGTTGTTTTTTTGATGAAATTTGAGAGTGATATAAGTTTGATAAATATGTGTGTATGCGTATGTATGTAGTATCGTAGGACTTAAACGGGTGAACCAATTTTGATGAGGTATTGCATATTTGACAACAGGGTTTTAGTGGTAATTTTTTTAGATGTTACAGCTATTTTATAATACATATTTTTTTTGATATAGTAAAAAATAAAATAAAAATAAAAAATAAATATTTCGGGACCATCTTACACAAATCGGCCTAGTCCTACGATAAGCTCAATAAAGCTTGTGTTGTAAGTACCAGACGACGATATATATAATAGATAGATACATATAAATACTTAAATACATAGAAAACACCCATGACTCAGGAACAAATATCTGTGCTCATCACACAAATAAATGCCCTGACTGGGAATCGAACCCAAGACCATCGGCTTCACAGGCAGGATCACTACCCACTTGGCGAGACCGGTCGTCAATAGTTCATTTTAATTAGGATTAGAAAAATCATGCTATTGTCGTGATGCGATTTTTTGGAAACTACTAATCATAACGTTAACAATGGATTGTTACATCTTATCTAGGAGGTAATTACGAGATTACTGAAATAATTGATCAAACTTGTTATTTTTCTAATATTAAAATTGGGGCACTGTGAATTTACTTTTATTTAAGGATCATCATATTAGACGAAGGACGTTCACTCCTGGACATAGGCTTTCCCATTCGCATAACGTCTCACAATGATTTTCTGCCGTATCCAGTGGATTCCATATGATATTGATATTTACCAGGTTGTCACCTTATGGGACTCTGCCCATGCCGCGCATATGAGGTTTGCCAGGATTACGAAATGTTCACGTAACGAGTCGCACCGTGCGCTTGGGTAAGCGAACTCACGACCGCGATAACGGTCTGCAAAATGCATGTCTGTATTGTAATATGGCAATAGGCCTGGCCTAGTAGGTAGTGCCTGTGAAGCCGACGGTCCTGGGTTCAAATACCAGTAAAAGTATTAATTTGTGTGATTAGCACAGGCATTTGTTTTATTTCATTTTTTTTTATGACATAAGGTGGCAAACGAGCAGACGGATTGCCTGACGGTAAGCAATTACCGTCGCCCATGGGCACCCGCAACACCAGGGGAGTCACAAGCGCGTTGCCGACCTTTAAGGGGGGTTGGAGCTCTGGGAACCTTACTCACCATCAGGAACACAACACTACATACCTGAAAGGTAGCAGTGCTATTATGGCTGTGGTCTTCTGTAAGGAGGAAGTACTTCCCCAGTTGGGCTTCTCCAGACTCGAGCGTGATGGTACTTCGCTGTGCCCTACCTCTCATTGTCGGACGTAGTTTAAGGACATACCCGGGTCCGGGGTTGAGTCGTGGGTACTTTCTTTTAATTTAGGCATTTGTATTATTAACTATAATTAAGTATTCATAAATTATGCCGTGTGATGTCGGCTGACTAGAATGTGCCGTGTGATATCGGCTGACTAGAATGTGCCGTGTGATATCGGCTGGCTAGAATGGCACCACCCCATCTCCTCCCGCGGGTGTCGTAAGAGGCGACGAAGGGAAAGATCCTACAGACGGCCAGCAGCGTCCGTAGAAACCTAATCTACAGCTACTGCGGTCGCCAACCCGCCTGCCAAGCGCGGTGACTATGGCAACCACCCCCAAGATGATACAAGTCTTATTTGTGGGAGGCCTATGTCCAGCAGTGGACTGCATACGGCTGAAATGGGTATTCATAAATCAGTATATCCGTGTAAGTTAAATTACACAACCTTTGCGCCTATTTGACGACTAGGCTGGCCAAGTGCCCTACCTATTCATAGTCGACGGTCCTGGATTCAAATCCCATTATTTGTGTGATGAGCACAGGTATTTTTTCGTGACTCATAAGTGTGTATATAGCTTCTTCTTTTTAAAGCTTACTATGAGGCTCAGTCAATTTGGGTAGAGATATCTAGTAATACATATTTTGCAATTATTGCAGACGATTTATACATCGCTGAGAAGGCAACTGAATCATTATTAGATTTCACCGAATACCTCGTGACAAACATTGGCCGTAACCATTTTGTGACTAACTCAATATACAATAAAGCATACCGATAAAGGTTAGTCAGGCTTATGGCTCAATTCTCGAATCACTAGAACATAGTTGAAATTGAACACCTAAATCCAACTATTTAAGTAGAAACATTACAATAAGTTTCTGTGAAAAAAATATTTTTGGTACAAGATTTTATTGCCGACTGTACATTTTTTACACAATCAAGTACTGATCGAGAGTGGGTTTATCTTGTGTGTGTTGTGGAGTTGCGATGGCTACCTTCTAGCTCTAGCAACAGATCAGATCAGGGGTACCATAATATTTCATTGTCACCAAACTTTCATAAGTGTCCTGTTTCATCTCAAATGATGAAATAAAAGCACTCGAACTACTTAGATTTAAATAAAATAAAATCTTGGACTATACGTATACATATTTTTGCCGAACTTCAAAGCGAAAATATAGTTAGTAATGCTTGTTTGAAATTGTTAGCGATTTTATATGTAGTAAGTATGATGTTTTTGGACACTATAATAATTAATAATGTCCTAAACAAAAAATATCGAAAATGTCCTAAACAATTTTTTTTCATTGATTTTTATGGCATTTGGGCAAGGATAATACATAATTTGAGAGGTAAATAAAATGGTTCCTTTTTTATAACATTTGATTTGACTGACAACCGAAGATGCAATAATAACCAAACAACCGGAATTTAATACTGGTATCAAGGTACGAAAACAAAGTTAGGGTAGTAATAGACCTGGAGGATCATTACTAGTAATTAATGAAAATAATACCAGTATCTGATCCTTCGATAAAATATTGTATTGAACCAGAATAGAGGCCCTGGTGATAGGTAATCCCATTATACGCTGGGTGCTTCCAATCAATTGATTTGATCATAAAATTATGTTCCTGCGTACGAAATATGACAAAGTGCGTTGGTAAAAAGGCAAAGAATATTTCGCGAGAATAATGCGAAGAGTAAATTATGATGAGTTTGTACATTTTTTTCCAGATCCTAAGGTGTTTACATATTCTTAATATATGATATTTACTCTAACACATATTAAGAGGTGATTTTGCAAAATTTAAGATGGTTTTTTACCTTATGAGAGCAACAGACGACCCTAGCCGTTAACTGCTGTTAAGCTTAAAATGAACCATCGGACATTTCAGTACACAGTTCACTTCGGCGTGTTATACGAAAAAACCCTGACTGTCAAAAGGAAATACATAAAATACTGATGGTTTGGCCAATAGGTAGCAGATATGATTATATTTTCACCATAATACCGAAATAAAACAGACATTTTTCAGAAAAAAAAATTAAAAATTTACTAAAGTTTCGTTTCTCGATATTTGCGGCTACTTACGACGCACGGTGTATAGGCTATTATAGAATATATAAAGAAGTTAGCTAGTTAGGCATTACGGTATTAGGCCACGTGACACCGCTGCTATTGATATTTTTAGATTCTGTTAGCTACCAAGAAGCACGGTGTATAACAGATAAGTAGCTATCGGCACTAATAATACATGTCGCAACAGCCGGCGGCGCGGAACGGTGAAAACGAGCCAGCAGTTGCGCAGTGGGTGTGGACTTTCCACCTAATGGCGGGTGCGGGTTCAATCGCTTAGAACTGTTGGCAAATAAACAAATAAATATTACAGGACATCACTTTACACTTTGACAAAACTGGCCTAGTGGGTAGTGACACTAGTGACCCTATGAAGCCGATGGTCTAGGATTCAAATCCAGTAAAGGCATTTATTTTTGATATCAAGTTGGGGCCTTGGATAGGTCCAAGGCCCCAACTTGATATCAAAAATAAATGCCTAAGTATTAAAAAAATTAACGTGCGTCACACGCTAATGGAATTATATCTCAGTAAGATTTGTTGTTGTTTGCTTGCAAATTCCTTTAGCGTGTGACGCACGTTAATTTTTTTGACGTAGCGACGAAAAGGTTAAAGTCAATAAAAAAAATAGATTAGAAGAGTGTCCAGAATCGAGCCTTAAAATTTAAGCTCCATAATCGGAGGCATGCTGTATATACTTTAGTATTTGTATATATTATTATTTATTATGCTTACATAATTATTATATCGTATCCTTACTTATACTAAAATAAACGTGTGATATTACATTTGGCTACTTTAGTTGCCATTAACCATTTGAGGCAGACTGACCAAAAACATTTATCCGACTGGTTTCCCATGACATTTCGAACGTGGTCAGCTGGATTAATAATTCCGTTCTAGTAAAAACGGTGCATGTTTAATACAATTTGTATGGCTCTTATGCCGTTTTTAATTCGAGCCTAAGACTTGTAGATGAGACATTAATGAAATGCTAAAGAAATATATGCTTTAAGGTTATATAAATAAATACCTAAGTATTAATTAATCATAATCAATCATCTATTTTAGTCATGAGTGATTAATTGTTAATCATTTATAAAAAAATATATCTTTCCGGGAATACAGACGAAGGGAGCGAATTACATTCCTTAGCAGTCCGAATCGTAAGTGTCGACGAAGTCGAGAGTTTAGCACGCTGGTTCAGTTGTGTTCAATTACTGGCTACCTAATACTGGAATAGGTTTATAGGTTTATTTATAGGTAAACATCTTTCATATTAAATATAACGTGGCCAGTTACTACAAGGTAAACACCTTACTGACAATATTCTGGCCATTTACCCTACTATACAGTGACTAAGTTATGTAAATTATGATACAGGGCTCCCGTGCGCGATTCCAACTCGCACTTGACCGTTTTTTTATAAAAGATAATAGATTTTTATTTTTCAATTTAGGCACTTATGGGCGTCAAAGAAAAATCTACCGCCGGCGCCGGTTCTAGCAACACCTCTGACCCGAGAAGAGACCGGCAAGAAACTGCGTAACTGGACTTGACTAGCAGTACATTATGCCCACTCATAATTATTCATAATTGTAATATCAGCGAAAGCATAAACCAATGCATTATTAACAATGTTTGACATTTATTAAAACCAAAGTCAACATGAAGCTTATTTTAAAATGCAAATTTACCTTTTAAACAATGTTTACGAGCCATGTTTGAGGTTCGGTAATCAATTTTGGATGAAATGTGTTTATGAACATATTTTTTAAACGAAACTCTTCAATACTGTTTCTTTTTGATAAATGATACAATGCACTTATGAACGTCATCAAATTCCTCCACCGGTTCTAACCCTACACCCCTACCCCGAGAAGATTATTACCGGCAAGAAACTTGGCTGGGCTCTTCAAAACAGTGATACATCAAATCTTAAAGTACATAATTATGCGTAGTCCCACAAGAAAACATAGCAAAACAGTTTAATAAAATACTAGATATAACGGCACGCATTTTCATTCTAAATGTGAGTTACTAATATTACTAATGTAGTAAGTGTGTAAGGTATTGTGCCGTGTGATGCCGGCTGACTAGAATAGCACCACCCCATCTCCTCCCGCGGGTGTCGTAAGAGGCGACAAAGGGAAAAATCCTATGGACGGGCAGCAGCGTCCGTCGAAACCCAATCTACAGCTACTGTGGTCGCCAACCGGCCTACCAAGCGTGGCGACTATGGCAACTACCCCCCAAAATGATACAAGTCATATTTGTGGAAGACCTATGTCCAGCAGTGGACTGAATACGGTTGAAATGAGTATATAAGAAAGTGCTAATTAAATTTAATTACCATGAACATAGACGTTTCGACGTGAGTTGCAGGTTTATTCTCGTCTGAGGTCCCAGCAGCATAGATACTGATGGTAATTAAATTTGGCGTAGAGACGCTAGGTCCATGGAGTCCCAGCGCGCACAATTTTTTTGCAGAAATCGCGAAGCGTCTGGTTGATGTAACTGGTGACCGAAAAGCTGGCGGCTTCCTCGCACAACGTATCAGCATTGCGATACGAGAAAATGCCGCCAGAATCCTTGGTACAATGCCTCAAGGGCCTTTTTTAGATTGAATACTGTAACTAGTTAAGTAGTTGTAGTTATCATAATACGATTGTAATTAAATGTTATAAAATTCTTTAAATAAATGTATTACTCATTAAATTTAATTCGGGCTTGACCCGTTCTATAGTCTTTAGTAAATATGTGTAGTAAACGCGAAAGTATAAAGTGTTAAATTAAAAAAAATGCTATTAATATTTTTGTCACGTGAAATAAGAAAACTTCTATAAAACCAAAATGACTTAATGTAATTCCACAAGAGAATATTCATGCATTTTATACCTCCACCCTGATAAGTGGCTTAACCATAATTTTAAAACCGGTCTCACAATAACCAACAGTCACATCTCACATACAATCTTAAAATTAAATCAGTCTACTGTTCTATTTAAAGAACGGCGTAACCGAAAACAACTTTGAAGCAACATAAACCCTTTCGTATATCTATTTATCTAGAGCACTAACGCGGTGTTAGTGCTTCCTAGTATGACTCTAATTGTCGCATATGTCAAAACTGAATTATGTAACTAGATTTGTGTTGTGGAATTTGCTGTGTGCTTTGTAGCGAGACCGTGCTGTCATCATCATCATATCACCCGAAGGGCGTTCTCTGCTGGACATAGATCTTCCATGAAAGTGACCCACAATGATCGGCTTTGCGCCTCTATCAGTGGATTCCCTCTATATATACCAGGTCATCGGCCCACCTTGTGGGGGGTTTTCCCAGGTTGCAGCTTCTGGTACGTGGTCACCAGAACCTTTACACCTAAACGGAGAAAGGTGCAATGTCTAATAGTGTGGAAAGCAAATTCTCTCTCTTGCTTCTCTACTCGGTTTGGGTCTTGTCAGCATTGGTTACGATGGTTCTGACCTGTCTTAGCAGGCTTCTGTCGAGCGGAATACCTACCTACAAATTGTATAGAACTATGTGCAGGACTCGAAGAGTAGTGTACTCCATTTATCCATATCGTTTCGTATGCTTGGGTTTACAGCCGCGCGATCTTTTTTTGTCTTCAACTGCTACAACCGGGTGTTAAGTTTTTATTATGCCATGCGATCAGTGTTATTTTCAGAAATAAATGAAAAATGGCAAAATCTACTGCATCGAGCGAGACTTGAACTCGTGATTATGGGATACATGCCCATCGCATGTGCTCTGAGCTACAGAGGCTTGCACAAAGTTGCGAATTTCTCTACCATATGCGCTTAGGAGGCACCTAGCGACATCTACCGTAATGTGTTGCCACTTTTTAGCTGCATCAGAAGCTCAAATCATATTGAGAATTAGCCGATATCGATGCGCTACCCTACCCCATAACATTAGTAGACTTTTCTGCTTAAAAGAAAATATATAGTTTGATCTAAGTAAGTGTTTTCTCTATTTCCCCTTCTGGAGAGAGTGACGTCCTTCCTACCGGTGTGTTATCCAATGAATTCTCCATATGTTTGAAGACTTCCACCAGTTCTTTTACTTTCTAATGTACAGTCAACGTCAAAGATATGTATACACTTTTGCACCTTGTTACAAAGGATTAAGGTGAAAAAATGTATACATATCTTTGGCGTCGACTGATGTTTATACAGTTCATTAAAAAAAATACATTTGTCACCGTTTCCATCCATTGAAGTAATTATACTTAATAATTTTATAATATCAAAAAAGGAAAACACTTGTAAAAGCGTGTGCCACTAGTAATCTAGAGCAAAATGATTTTACAATGTTTTTAATGGGCTATGAAAATATTTTGTTTCTTAAGTACATATAATTTATTTCAACATATTAACAAGCTAAACTATTACGCTAAACGCTGAGTTACGCTATTTATCTCTATATCTCGTTTCATTATTTTGTAACGTTTATTTGTATGTAGGCACCGTTTCGTAAAAGTGCTTTTCTATGTGATTCAAATTTTAAATATTCACTTATCATTTCATCTTAAATTTCTTGGGCAATAAAATTCCTTATGAACGAGACAGCCTGGCTTTAAATATTAATTTCAATCTTATTCAGTTTTATATAAGGTTCATATTGCAGGTATTATTTAAAGGTCGGTTTTTGTATTATTGAAATTGCAAAGTATTGCGATGGGCGTCATGCTTATGGCTGAACATTTTAGAGGTCTAACCGGTTTTATATTTTGGTGACAACTGCCGCTTTAGATCGAAATTTTGCGGGATTAACACTGTTTAAAACGTAACATTTTGATTAAAAAAACCTTTTATATAATTAGTAAGTAATCTACTCTGTCTATATTTACCATTTATAGCTTTTGCCCACGGCTTTGCTCGCGTAGTCACATTTCCCTCTTGTGGGGGTTGATTTTTTTTAAATCCGGAAACACGTGTTTAATCGTGAATTGTTAGAAATACTCTTAATGCAATTTCACGTGAAATAGGCCGACCAATCTTTTTTCCCCATACAGACTTTGGTCCCCCATTTCACCCCCTTACGGGGCGAATTTCGATAAATCCTTTCTTAGTGCACCCCTGCAACTTATAAGGGACCTACGTGCCAAATTTGAATTCTCTAGAATTAGCGGTTCGGGCTGTGCGTTGATATGTCAGTCAGTCAGTCAGTTTCTTTTTTTATATATTTAGAAGACTAGCTTTTCCCGGCCACATCTTCGGTTAGCTATAACCACTGTTTTTAAAGTATGGTTGATTGGTTGCGGGATAAAAATAAAATTATCCTATGTCCTTTCTCGTAACTACAACTGTCTCCATACCAAATTTCATTCCAATTGGTTTGAACCAATTCTCTTGAGGCTGAAGAAGTAACAGACAGACAGAGAGAGTTACTTTCGCATTTATAATATAACTATGGATTAGTTGTTACGAAAAACAATTTATTTTCTCAAGAGTTTAACGAACAAATGAACAGAGTCCCTCGAGCGACCGCAGACAGATTTCACTCGTCGACCGCAACAATACCAATCCACTTAGTGCTAATAGTTTTTTGACGATAGGTTTGGCCTAGTGGGTAGTGACCCTGCCTTTAAAGCCGTTGGTCCTGGGTTCAAATCCCAGTAAGGGCATATATTTACAAATACAAATAATTTATTTAACGTAACTACATGTGATTAAGTACATGTAAGTACATGAGGAGCACAGATATTTATTTGTGCTGGAGTCATGGATGTTTCATATATATTTAAGTATTTAAATATTATACGAGTATGTAACGGTCAACTTTACAGTACCCAGAGTACCCACAACACAAGCCTTCTTGAGGTTACCGTGAGACTCAATCAATGTGTAAGAATGTCCTGTAATAATTATTTATTTATTGGCAAATTATAGTCCTGAGAATTGACATAGCTTCTATCCCGGAATCATTTACTAAGTACACGAAGCAGCATCTATTATAATCTATCTCGTAATCAGCGTGCGACAAAAGCGATGGATTGCTAAGCGTAAGACGTGACGCAACTCTTCCTGAAACGCCTATTTGGTTTAGTATTACGTGGGCCACCTAGCTGTGATGAACATGTTTCAATGTAATGTATAGTGTATTAAAATGCCACACTTCACGTTTCCTCTTGGCTAATAATCGTATCTTTCTCTGTGGGTATTATTGAAAAGATTTTGATAAGCGTATTTTTAGTGTGCCGTAGCCAACTATAGTCGGCCAAGAACATGTCAGGCCATGCACAGTCGGGTTTTATTGTAAACTTCCAAAGCGATTCCTTCCTTTTTTCAAATGATGTTTCACTCAAACACCAATTCTTACCTACCTGTCTAAAAGTACCTCACATTTTAGGGTCGAAACAAAAAAAAAACTCCCACTTCACAGACACCCCAAAAAATTTTTTCTTTATTTTATTTTACCACTTTTACCGCGTGATTGATTTACGTATTCAAAAGCTAATTAAAGGAACATGGCGAAACTTTAAGGGTACCTAGTTTACGACGGGACCCTAAAAACAATTAAATTGATTAAATCTAGAGATTATGATGGTACGTAACGGTGATGTTGATTACCGTATACCTGGTTTAATGCAGCCATCATAATAACTTAACCCGACAAAGGTCGCCGTGTGAACTGCAACTAAACCCGAGTTAACCCGACGAGAAAGTGTCCAGCGAAAGTTGTGTGTGCTGTAAGCTATATTTAACGTACGTGAGGCGCATTCGGATTCGGAAAATAATATTGATTTGTTTTCCGCTCTTATTAATAACTAGCGGCCCGCCCGGCTATGCGCGGGTAAACATAGGTTTACAAACTGTTATTAAAACACTTATGTTTATTACATGATAATGAAGGTGTAAATTTTAGCTCAATCGGTTAAAGATATTTGCTTCAAAATTGAGTTGTAATATTTCACTTGAAGATGCTCAGTCCCCCGACAAGGTTGCCCGACAACATGGTAAAGATCGCGGGAATCCTCTGGATGCGGGTAGCACAAAACTGGTCACTGTGGGTCGCTATGGGGGAGGCGTATGTCCAGCACTGGACTGACATGATGATGTTAATTAACTCGTTCACAGAAACAGCGTAACGTCATGTGTCAAAGGAAACAAAGAACTGCGCCACG
The DNA here is from genome assembly GCA_022674325.2 of Grapholita molesta. Classification (NCBI taxonomy): domain Eukaryota; kingdom Metazoa; phylum Arthropoda; class Insecta; order Lepidoptera; family Tortricidae; genus Grapholita; species Grapholita molesta. The sequence goes on from CP053127.2 coordinate 5,487,167, forward strand.
TCTGTCGACGTACTGTCCCTGAACGTGTTCAGTATATACTTACATACCTACATTGTAAGTTAAGGGTTGCTTGTAAAAATAAATAAATTATTAAAACACGTTTAATGTGCAACAAAGATTAAACAACAAATATTCATAAAACAAAATGGTGCAATAACTGTTGAGGAGAAACGTCACACGAACAGCAAGGTTGACAGAGTTAATATTATAAATACATGTAATATTATAAATGCGAAAGTTTGTGAGCGTGTATGTTTGTAACATCTCCACGTCTAAACGGCTGGAGTGATTTTAATACAACTTGGTATGGAGTTAGCTGACACCCTGGATTAACACATAGGCTACGTTTTTTCCCTAATACCTACACCGCGGGTAAAACCGCGGGGCACAGCTAGTAACTAAAAATGCTGGTTAAAAAGTTATAATTAACAAAATGGAGGATGCACGTATAACGCCCTCTTACGCCATTCACGGTGTCGCTAACCCAGAGTCGTCAAAAATACGGGTTAACCAGTTAACTTCTGGTTACTGGCCTAACCGAGAGGTGCGCAGACGCTTGCTGGTTTTCCTCTCGTTCCAAAATGTGACGTGTACGCCAACGTATCAACCAGTGAAGAACAAATATAAAACTTATCTGTCAGCAGGACTATTGCTTTGACATCGTCCGCTATAGCCACTTTAGGGGTCGGTGGCATGGCAGGCACGACATCACGCGACCACTTTAATGGTGCTTGGCGTTCAAAGGGTTAAACTCTCTCTGCGCGGTCTCTGCGGAGGGGATAGAGAGCTGTTCTTATCTTCGTATAACCTCGTCTAAATACTCGTATTTAATTCTTCGTTTGGCCTCTAAATATTTAATTTAATGTAACAACTGAGTCGAATTTCAAGTTTTTAAAACAATATATTTCAATATACATATTTTATGCTTTTATTTTTACTTATCCATTATGATTTACATGTCATTTCCTTGACTGTTGGTAAATAAACGTCTTATATTAGTAAATATATATAATTAACCTTGACATAATTAGTCTACGAAAGCTAGATAGATAAACAATTTATTTACTTATACAACTTAGTAGAGAAATAAACAAGAAAGGGCATACATATTAAAACTAATTTACATAACTATTACAGAGAACGAAGCTATGGTTCAGTCAGCAGGAAAAATGGCTGAGCGGCTGAATTGTTTAAAATGACCTACACATGCTTGCTTATTCTCTTGACAGTAGAAATGTGTTGACCTCATTTTGAACACCTCAACCGCTTAGCCACTTCTGCTGACTGTACTACAGATTCATGTTTCGAGGCAGAGAATAGGCTCTGGCTCAGCATGACGACGCGACAAGCCACATCACTGATATTCTGCCAAGACCTTATTTTGAAAAATTTTGCAACGCTTTATAAAAATTGTTTATTTTAATGTAGGTCGACGATATATTTACATATTATTTTCCCCATTTGAACACGTTCACTGTGGCACCGGGTCGATTCGACCCCGTAGAAGTTTAGTAAAATGCGATGTTAACGCCGCAGTAAAGTACTCTTACCATGAGTTGTGACATTAAGGATTTCGATAACGAGTATCGAGTTTACTATCTATCCATCTCGCTTGTACTATTTTAGTGCGAACGAGATGCACAGATAGTAAACTCGATACTCGGGTAAAGGTATTTGCGTCAATGCGTTTTTGAACACTTTTCCCGAAGACCAACGAAAAACTTTTGACAGCGTCCGCCATGACACTAAGATGTTGAAAAACTTAGCTAAAAGCACCTAGCTTGGGTAGTAGTAACGTGTCTGTATACGCATGTCGGCGTTCTACATTCAAATTTTTCCATAAATTTAAAAGTTCCATATTAATTATCTGCACAAATAGACATGGTCATAAAATTTTCCATCTACAAGCACGACAGAAAATAACTATGAATGTTTTTGACGTTCATAGAACTTCCTAGCAGTACCCTTACCATGAGTTGTGACATTACGGTTTTCGATAACGAGTATCGAGTTTACTATCTGTGCATCTCGCTTGTACTATTTTAGTGCGAACGAGATGCACAGATAGTAAACTCGATACTCGTTATCGAAAACCTTAATGTCACAACTTCGCTTGTACTATTTTAGTGCGAACGAGATGCACAGATAGTAAACTCGATACTCGTTATCGAAAACCTTAATGTCACAACTTCGCTTGTACTATTTTAGTGCGAACGAGATGCACAGATAGTAAACTCGATACTCGTTATCGAAAACCTTAATGTCACAACTCATGGTAAGGGTACAGTTCGTATCGTACCGTAACTTAGACATGTTCAAGTACCTTAAAGTACGATTTGTACTCATTAATTTCGCAGGAGCAACGCTCCAACAATATGCAATGTTACGTGACCAAACTATTAAGAACTTCTATTTTACACAGACAATTTTTCGCAACGAGGCGTTAACGCGAAGAAATACAGCAAGGTTCATTCTGGCTGGTTTTTGCTGTGTAGTTTTGTAAACTGCAAAAACATGCGATGATGCTTTTATAGCACCCTTTCCCCAATGTTTTAGGGGTTTCCTGGTTAGAAACAAATTTAAAGAAATATTTATAGATTTTATTTTTCTGTCCAAATCTCCAATCGTCGACATGGGCAGTTAAGAAAAGTGTTATTTTCTTTTCAATCATTAATGTTTGGAGTTAGTAGTATCAGATTGACATGTACAGTTAGTTAAAGTCAATATGGCCAAATATATCGATACACATCCTATTGCTATATAAATAAAGATTTATATCGATATATTTGACCACTTTGGTTGCCATATTTGACGCTGACTGTACTAATACAGCAAGAAAATTGTTACAAAAATGCAACTCGCAACAAATCAAATTCTTTTATTAAATATATACCTTTTTTATGTCGGTTAAAAAGTAGATTTTTACCGGCTTTCTGGAAGACCTGTGATTCCCCTGGTCGCTACCAGTCAATATCTTAAATGTAAGCAGAATTAAGTCACTTTTAATTTGTAATTGTACGAAATCGTTAAAACTGAGTTAATGCCCAAGACGACAATCATTAAGACAAAGTGATATAGTTTAGGTTCTAAAAGGCCAAGTTTTTCTGGTTGTCCGGTAGAGGTAGACTGTGTCGCAAGCGTATGTTGAAAGCCGCACGCGCGCGCAAGGCCGGCCGGTCGGTAAGGACGCAAAACCTGCGCAGGCGCTTATAACAAAAACGTCTTATCTCCATACTTTACTAAATGCACTTACGTTATTTTTAATTGTTAGTTTTCTTTCATTAAATCATAGCTGTTAGAATACCGTGCAAGAAAGACTTATGACAACACGGTGGAATAAGTACTTACGTCCTTATTATATGTTATAGTTTTTGTTCATGAAATCATAGCGTTTCGAGTATTGTAACTGTGATATATCGCTCACGATCGTTTGATTGTGCACTATTAGGTAATGATACTGTGAGTTATTTATGATAATTTAACAAATATATGCCAAGCAAAGATGCCAAATGACCGTGGCAATGAAATTGCAACGAAAATGTAATGTATTGCAGTGACAGAACTAACAACAAATCAAGTGATCATTTTCATAAAAGGGTGGTATTTAATGACGCCATGCAGGTTGCGAAAACAAGTTCTAAAGATAACTTAGTTCGGCCAAGGTACTCAAAAATATCTTACAATGCACTTTATCGCCTTTTTTTTATGACAAAGGTGGCAAAAGAGCAGACGGATTGCCTGATGGTAAGCAATTACCGTCGCCCATGGGCACTCGCAACACCAAGGGAGTCACAAGCGCGTTGCCGACCTATAAGTGGGTTGGAGCTCTGGGAACCTTACTCACCATCTGGAACACAACACTATATACCTGAAAGGTAGCAGTGCTATTATGGCTGTGGTCTTCTGTAAGGAGGAGGTACTTCCCCAGTTGGGCTTCTCCAGATTCAAGCGTGATGGTACTTCGCTGTGCCCTACCTCTCATTAATTGCCTTTACAATATAGACGTTGTTCCACCTTTGCTCGCTATATCTGATTGCGATTGTTCTTTAAAAAATGATTCGTAGTTCTCTGCGTTGAAATGCCATCTATCTATATTAAGCAACTATCTAGTTGATCATGATAGTTAAGGTAGTTTTTTTTAGGTGGCAAACGAGCAGACGGATTGTCTGATGGTAAGCAATAATCGTCGCCCATGAGCACCCGCAACACCAGGGGACAAGCGCGTTGCCGGCCTTTAAAATAGGAGTATGGTATAAGGCGTGGGGGCGGTAGCGGTCCAGAAATACCGCTGACGGCAAATCATTTCACAACTGAAGAAATATAGACATATCTGAACGAACTTTATTCTAGTTGCCTATCTCTTTCATTAAGTTACGCGTCATTATCTTTTGTTAATTATACAGCTGCCTTCGAAATGGACTGTTTAATATGTTTTGAAGGTCTTTTAGAGAAGTTTGCATACTTCTTTGGCAATTGGGATGTTATTTCAGTGTTACAATGTGCAAATTTAGGCAGGCAATGTTAGGCCACCTCGAAGCAATTGTTTCAGAAGCTCGATTGTAAGTTTTTTTTTTTTATGACAAAGGTGGCAAACGAGCAGTCGGATTGCCTGATGGTAAGCAATTACCGACGCCCATGGGCACTCGCAACACCAAGGGAGTCACAAGCGCGTTGCCGACCTATAAGTGGGTTGGAGCTCTGGGAACCTTATTCACCATCAGGAACACAATACTACATACCTGAAAGGTAGCAGTGCTATTATGGCTGTGGTCTTCTGTAAGGAGGAGGTACTTCCCCAGTTGGGCTTCTCCAGATTCAAGCGTGATGGTACTTCGCTGTGCCCTACCTCTCATTGTTGGACGTAGTTTAAGGACATACCCGGGTCCAAAGTTTCTTTTGATGTAAAAAAACCGTCTCGAACGCATAAGTGATAATGTTATTTGTATAGATAACTCTAGCGCGATGGTGACGTTTTGTTACCATAAAAACTAACACTCAGCGCTCAGCGGTGCTATCGCGAAACACGATATTCGTGAATTTCGGATGATTATTGTCTCTGTCATTCTTATGATGCCTTAATTGGAGTAAAAGAGAAAGATGCTCGCAATGCTCTTCGTCTATTTTATGTTTATCGCTCGATTGGTAAGTGCGACAGAGATGCGAATAGTGGATTTTAGAACGTTGATTTTGAAGGTATCGCCCTAGTAGCCTAGTGATCGCTTTTTGATTACAAGGAGGAATAAACTATTATCCGTTATTATTTTCTCCCATTAGCAAAAGGGAAACCATTTGGTAGCTGTCTCATTACGTAATGAACATATAGTTACTACAAAAATATATGATGTCTTTAGATGCATGAAAACAGTGAGCTAATAAGGGCCCGTTCCCATGGCAACTTGTGACGTAAAACAGTTGATTGAGCCACAATAATTTACTAGTGTCTCTTCATTTTACTATCGTTGAACATTTTCATTATGTAGAATTATACATTATATATGTAAATATTCTAATTAATCTTGAAACTTCAAGTTCGATATATCTTCAAGTCTTCTTCCCTCCTATCTCTTCTACTGCAACACTTTTATCAACATCAACGTATTCACCCCGAGCGGTGTGTTCTGATCCTGACTGGGCCTGATAATGGGTACAGTCACCAACTTTAATTGTTAAGCCACTTACGGTTCATGCAATAGTCTTTTGTTTAGTACTTAATATATGAAATGCCCAATGTAAAGTGAACCCTAAATGGCTCAACAATTTAAGTCCCTGACCATACCAGAACTTACCCGAAACATGTCGCCTAACCATAACCATGCTGGATAACCATAAGTACAAGTGAGTTCATCCGTTGTAACTGAGTTGTAGTAGCATAAGTTACAATAGTCATTACATTTACAGTTAACATAAAAAAATACGACTAAAATCATAACTACGCTATTACTACAGTCAACAGCAAAAGTGGCTGAGCGGGTGAAGTGTTCACAATGACCTACACTCGCTCTTATTTTCTTGAAAATAAAGATGTATTGACCCCATTTTGAACACCTCAATCGCTTAGCCACTTCTGCTGCTAACTGTACATTGTGCTTAGAAATGTTTGTCGTATGCACGATATAAGTACGAAGTAGAGAACCATGACGCTCGCGCAACAGAACCTGATTTCATAATTTTAAATGATATGCAGAGACTTAATGTTGAATTAATCGTTTCGTTTGAATTGTTAATTGTTTTATTTCAATCGTTGATTTTAATTTTTGAATTATTAATACAGTGGCACATATTATAATTGCGAGTGACACTATTTTTATTTTTATTATTATTTATTTATTAAACATACTACAAAATTTTTACAATTCAAAGTTTACTAGCTTTAAGATATTTAGGTATGAAGTATTTTCTCTGATAATTTGAAAACCAACAACTCCAACAAGTCAAAACATGTATATATAATTTAGCGAGAGCTTGGAATTGCATTTGTAGTGGTCGTACGGGGAAAAGGAAATATCAAACATAGAATGCCTATAAACACACAATACGCTAATTTATCTATATTTCATATTTTAGAGCCAAACTCATAAATATTAAAAATTTAAGAATGAGGATTCATGCACTATAAGTGCACAAAGCAGTGACCTTAATTTCTAAACCAAAGCCGACTTCATATTTGTCCGACGTGTTTTGTCTTGATGCATCAGAGGTTCTAGTGTAAGTTTCTTTTGACGTAAAAAAACGTTTACGAATGCGTAAGTGATAATGTTATTTATATGGGAAACGCAAACGCGTTCGTGATGAAAAGTTACGTTAAAAACTTACACTCAGGGCTCAGAAAAGTATAATCTCTTTCATAAAACCATTCAAATATGGCTGCGTTCACATTTATCTGATGCAGTGTGCATCACACGTGTGTACATATGTATAAAACTTAATTGTACCGAAGTATTCACAACACAACACATCAGGCAAGTGTGTACCTTGCTTTATAAGTAATTAAACTTAATGATGCTTATCTCCCAAAAGGCCAAAACGCTTTCAGTTTCTTGTGTTTTTATTTAATGAATAGTTTTCATTATTCTTCACTTTCCACTAGCGCAGGTGTTTCCGTGTATAGAAATAATGCTTTTCTGTTTACAATTTGCTTTCACTTTTCAAGTTTGAAAAGACGTGTGTCGGACAGAGAGAAGATTAAGGTGAACCTTTTAAGTAAAGCCTTTAGTGCAATTACTGTTGTGTAAAGACTTTGTGACATGAGCGTCTTCATTGTGATAACATACACAAATAGTAGTTATACTTGAAAGGGGGTTATATAGATTATTTTCTAGTGTTTTGTTTTGGTGAAAGAAAGGAAAACTAAGATTAAGTATGGTATTTAATAACTAATAACAATACCAGCCTAGAAGTTGTCAAACCCGTTGTCACCATCAGAACGAATAGCATGGTTACCATTTTATCGACTACCGCGCTATTCGTCGCTTTCACGCTAACATACTTTTTGGAATGTGACAGATAACGTGGAAAATTATTAAAACCCAAACATATTAGGCTACCAGATTGAATTTAATAAAATAAATATATACATACATTTTAGCCGTATGCAGTCCACTGCTGGATTTGCCTCCCACAAATATGACTTGTATCATCTGGGGGGTAATTCCCATAGTCGCCACGCTTGGCAGGCGGGTTGGCGACCGCATTAGGTGTAGATTGGGTTTCGAGGGACGCTGCTGCACGTTCGTAGGATTTTCCCTTTGTCGCGTCTTACGACACCCACGGGAGGAGATAGGGTGGTGCTATTTTAGTCAGCCGGCATTCTACGACATCGACACAATAATAAAATAATAATTAAATGTTTTGGAGACAATCTCACAGAAATGGTACTAGACCTACAGTTAACTGAATAAGGCTTTCGTCGCAGATATTTGACGATTATATTAATACCTATAAATGGGAAAGTCTAAAACTTTTAAAAAAATGTGACGGAAAGAAGAAATATAATTCTTGTACGTTTTTATCGGCTCAATAAAACATGTACTATAAAAACTTTATAACGTGACTGGTTTATATATTATATTTACTTATTTTAATTAACATTTCACAAATATATATAACTAATTATCTTGTTTTTTTTTGCAGGTACGTTAATTTAATATAATTACCTATGAAGCCGAGGAGGTAAGCAGTTAATTATTTAATCGTTATTTTCATAGACACTTTCCAGAATTATAAATTATATCAATAACTAATTCATTAATTATTGTTTTAATAATCGAATAGTTGCACGAAATACTTTTGTAATTAGTTTCCTAGTTTTTTTATTTATTTTACTTGTTGAAGCAATATAAGTACAGTGCCATCAGATATATCGGACCTGTGGAGGTGGTCATAAATATCGGAACATTCACTTTACCGCCTTGACAATAGAAACATTGTTTCGATATTTGTGACCACCTCCACAGCTCCGATATATCTGATGGCGACTGTACCTACTAAGATAAAATTGTTAATGCACTAATTTTACAATTACAAAATTACCTTATTTTATGTGTATGTATTAATTACATTATTTTATGTGTCTTTCAATCTGTTCCTACATCGTCTCTCTGTCAGATTTTAAGTATGGGAGCATTTTAGGTATTTCGACTTTAAGACTTATCACGTACATCCGCCATCAAATATATCGGAGCTGTGGACGTTGTCACAAATATCTGAACAACGCAATTGTTAAGGCGATGAAGTGCATGTTCAGATATTTGTGCCGATATACGAGTATCTGATGGCGTCTGCACACACCATTCTAGAATTAAATTTAAACTTAAAATTTTAATTTATACAAATTTAACAAATTCTATTCTTCGTTTTTTTAATTTAACAAATCAAATGTATTATATCGACGTAGCCTTGAATACTAAAATAAATGATGTAATTTATGATCTGCCAATAAAGTTTATCAGATACCTAATTTAAATCTTCTCATTATGTAAAGTTATAGACGTTTGTGACTTAAATTCACTCGTCTGTCGTGCTATTGATCTTTTACTCTTTGTTATAAGCAAAAGTATTTTTTTTTATATAACGATGATAACAAACTGCGAGGATTGAGACGCGCATTATCTACCCTTTAAGTTAAGCTCTCTGGTGATCTTATTAACAGCCAGGAACACAACTGAGTGGGGTCTAGTGCAATTTTTCTCTAGTTTTCTGTAAGGTAGAGGTACTTCCCCAGACAGGCTCTACTCCAGATTAGTTCGAGATGTCATTCGCTGAAATTGCCCTACCGTACTAAGCAAGGTAACATTCGCAGTGCCTATTTACTTACTTGACTCAGCCTTGTTTTTTATATACACGACTGACCAGCGTTTGACCTCAGTCACACCTGATGGTACTTAAGTGTCGACGAACTCGAGGGTGTAGCACGCACCACGCTGGTTCAATAGTAGCCTAATCACTCTTGCCTTGAAAATACCTAATTTATATCTTTCCGAGAATACAGACGAAGGGAGCAAATTCAATTAACTAGCAGTCCACATTAGGGAGGTAGTAGCAGTGAAGCAGAGGGCAGTTGGGGGAGAAACATTAAAGTCCAGGCTTTGTGCAGGCGAGCTGGTAGGAGGCGCTGCAGTTCTGCGAGTAGTAACGAGGTCGTTCGGGACTAGGAAGATGTCTTCAGTGCCTTTACATAGTTTTAATTCGTATTTTTAATTAATTGACGACCGCTCTGGCCTAGTGGGTAGTGACCCTGCCTATGAAGCCGAAGGTTCTGGGTTCGATTCCCAGTCAGGGCATATATTTGTGTGATGAGCACAGATATTTGTTCCTGAGTCATGGGTGTTTTCTATGTATTTAAGTATTTATATGTATCTATTTATTATATATATCGTCGTCTAGTACCTGCAACACAAGCCTTATTGAGCTTACCGTGGGACTAGGTCGATTTGTGTAAGTATGTCCGAAATATTTATTTATTTATTTATTTATTTATAGTAATTTAAGTGACACATTATTGAAGAAGAATTATTTTCGCTAAACTACGTTCTATAGGTGAAAAATGCACCTCCATCTGGCTAATATCGTAGTAACGTGCCTGTACACGCATGTCGCCGTTCTATATTCCAATTTTGACGTAAGTTTCATATTAATTATTTGCACAACTACATTGACATGGTCCGTCAGTTAAGTTTTTCACCTATACTGTTAATTGTCTATTACATTAAGAGAGTGTTTGTTTTTTACCGAAAATATATTAATATTCATGTCGCATATTTATTACGACATCCGCGTTGAAACAATACGTGATTGGCAAGTAAAAGTATTTAATAAATGATAATGCAATAATATCATGACTGATTTACACACACGTTATTTTAATGACCTAGTAGCTGTAGGATCCGGGTTCGAATTTCAGTAAGGGAGTTTTGTTTGTTTTTTTTTTATGACATAAGGTGGCAAACGAGCAGACGGATTGCCTGATGGTAAGCAATTACCGTCGCCCATGGGCACCCGCAACACCAGGGGAGTCACAAGTGCGTTGCCGACCTTTAAGGGGGGTTGGAGCTCTGGGAACCTTACTCACCATCAGGAACATAACACTACATACCTGAAAGCTAGCAGTGCTATTATGGCTGTGGTCTTCTGTAAGGAGGGGGTACTTCCCCAGTTGGGCTGTCCCAGATTCAAGCGTGATGGTCGTCGCTGTGCCCTACCTCTCATTGTTGGACGTAGTTTAAGGACATACCCGGGTCCACACGGGTTGTTTGTACACATGCTTTCCTTAGAAACCGACTTTCTTCTGATATTCACTGAAGATATTAATCATATGAGCGGCTGTCACAAGGAATTCAAGGACCTGTATGCAAACGAAGACTACTTCAATATACTTAAAATAATAATTTAAACAATCCTTTTCAAAATATTGCAATGTTTTACATTAAAGAAAAAGATAAAATTTTTCGACAACCCTAGCGACCATACAGTTTTCGTCATACCATCAAACAGAACCAGTCATCAAGCGTGCCATATTTAAACACATAAACACCCATAACCGCTTGCGCCAGCGGACTCCATACAATCCATAAAGCACGTTGCGTCAGTCGGATGTTGCCATAGCCAATGGTTACCCAATGACCATAGACATTTATCTTTTTTTACCCTACGAGCAGCAAACAAGCATAAAGCCTGTCTGATGGTAAACAGTAATCGTAGTCAAAGTTTGTCTGTAACTCCAGAGAATTCACAGGGGTTGCCTACCCTTTTTGACTTTGGGTTCTCTGGCGATCTCACCGCCAGTACCCGTGCCGTGGTTGTGACATTACGGTTTTCGATAACGAGTATCGAGTTTACTATCTGTGCATCTCATTCGCACTAAAATAGTACAAGCGAGATGCACAGATAGTAAGCTCGATACTCGTTATCGAAAACCGTAATGTCACAACTCATGGTAAGGTTACAGGAACACAACACAATGAGTAGGATTTAGTACTATTCGGTAGTAGTTTTCTGTAAGGTCAACGTACTTACTCGGGCTCTGCTCCAGACTTGTGCGAGATATCATAATTCGCTGAACAAATATTATTCGAAATGTCCAAACCTTTGACGACCGGTCTGGCCTAGTGGATAGTGATCCTGCCTATGAAGCCGGTTCAAATCCCAGTCAGGGCATTTATTTGTGTGATGAACACGGACATTTATTCCTAAGTCATGAGTGTTTTCTATGTATGTAAATATACATAGATAACACTCAGGTCTTGTAGGTACTACACATCTACAACACAAGCCTTACTGAACTTACCGTAGGACTATTTATACCTTTTTTTTGGACGTTGTTTAACACATTCACGAACACTGCATGTCGTCATGTGTCATAAACCATAGGAAACAAACGACTACGCTACGTAGGTCGACGTACTGTCTGTGAATGTGTTAGGTATATTATATCCGGGTTCACATCTATCTATCAGCCACGGATGTCCATTACTGGACATAGCTTGCCCCATTGGCCGTCACTGGAAGTGATCTTTTTTTTATGACATAGGCGGCAAACGAGCAGATAGATTACCTGGTAGTAAGCAATTACCATCGCTCATGGGCACCCGCAACACCAGGGGAGTCACAAGCGCGTTGCCGGTCTTAAAGGGGGGTTGGTGTTCTGGGAACCTTACTCACCATCAGGAACACAACACTACATACCTGAAAGGTAGCAGTGCTAATATGGCTGTGGTCTTCTGTAAGGAGGAGGTACTTCCCCAGTTGGGCTGCCCCAGATTCAAGCGTGATGGTCATCGCTGTGCCCTACCTCTCATTGTTGGACGTAGTTTAAGGACATACCCGGGTCCAAAATCACTACAGCTACGGACTCAGACCGACCGCACCTAATTTCCTAATTAACTTTTTAAACAAACAATTTGGACTAGTTTAAAACAAGCTTGCAGTAATGAGGACTTTGTGTTTATTATAAAATATGGTGATTAATGTATTGAATTACCTAGGCAATTATAAAACGTGTTTGTCATAATTTTTTGTCATTAAAATATTGAGTATAGGGTCAGCTTTTTTTTTTCATTATTGCCAGCTGTGCTCAGTTTAGATTGAGTTGTGACGAATATATAGTGTGTCCATACCCATTGGACATAAGCGTAAATCGTACTAAAGGGCAACTTATCAAGAATGATTGTAACGTTAATTATGTCAAAAGGTAAATAAAGAAATTTCATACAAAAGTTATCGTATAATCGACAGCCAAAATAATCATACTGTATTAATCACTTTTAACAATAACATATTAGTGTGACATATCAACAAACGTCAGTATTTGTCTTAAATAAAAAAGATAAGATGGTCAAAGAAGGATTCATACTATTCAAATGTATTACTCCAGGAGCTACTAACACATACATGCTGCTACAAAGTAAAAAATGTTCAAGGCTTGGGCACATAGGCGCGTGGCGCGACACCGGTGTGGCTAATGTAACGAAATAAGGAACACATTCGGACGGCAGCGTCGAGCCCCGCTGCGCCATGCTCACAAAACTCGCCAATGTGCCCAAGTCTTAATGTGTATTTTTTTCGCAACTACCCCACAAGTTGTTATGATACTTTGTATATTCTAATCGTAACTTTTGGCTTTGTCCAGTAATTAAGGGTTACATTGTATGTCCGGTACAGTCTCACCAGTTTAGCTGACCGGCTGGCTAGGAGGTTGAGGTTTTATCGGCTAGTTTCGTCTTGGTATACTTATAACCAGAAATTACTTTCCATTCAATATCCTGCTTAGCACGTCCTTGACCATGAAATAGCCTAGTATGGCCACTTTCTTTTAATTTCAATTGTGTGTCACTATGTCAGTTTGGCCATTATTGATTCACAAAGTGATATTAACGTGTTCAGAATATATTGTTGACAAAACACAAAGTTGAGATAAAAATCAAGAATCGAATGTGGATTTTTAAAAAGAGGATTGAATTTTAACCACTTCAACATTATAATAAATATTTAAAATATTACTAGTTTCTGAAAAATTTGCCACTTTTAACTAATGTATGATTTTCTAAAAAAAAAAACATATTATCAGAAAGACGAAAAATAAAATGACGTAAATAAAATGTTTTAGAAAATTTCATATTTTTTACTGTTGTCACAAGATTCTTGTGTTAACACCGAACAAAATATTTGACAGATGGCAACACAGTAGAAAAAAAAATTAGGACTTTTTTCCCCATTGAAAGAATATTAAAATACTATAATTGTAATTCTAGTTACTAATGTAACTTCAATCGTGGGGAATTATGAAGAGGATAGGTATGCATGAATAGTTAAACAACTACAAACCAGCCGTATCCTTATGGTTTTGAGTTATCTCAAGAACACTGTATACTTTTACTGATAACAGGACAATATCTACTTTACTGGGCAAACCATAACACTTCAAGTTACGTCAAAATAACATTAAACCAAGTCAACAGTTTCAAATTTCGAATGTGTACACTACACGCAAAAATAAACTAGTGTTTTTTTTTACAAGGAGTCAAAGCTTTGAACCAAGCAACTTGATATTTACATGCCCTTAAATTAACACAAGCTGAATTGTAAGTTCCCCTTTAATCACAAAAATTCCCCTAATTCCTTAATTAAACAAAATTACTCCAACCTGGGTGTTAATCCCATCGCCTACCGCATGGGAGAGATGAAATGTCAGACCTACTAAAGTGACAACATCTGGTAAAACATACAATTAATGCGACGATAATTAGCTACGAATTATTTACCATAGCAAAAAGTCTTGTATACATGACGACTGATCTGGCCCAGTGGGCAGTGACACTGCCTATGAAGCCGATGGACCTGGGTTCAAATCCCAGTCAGGGCATTTATTTGTGTGATAAAGATATTTGTTCCTGACTCATGGGTGTTCTCTATGTATTAAGGTATTTATATGTATCTATCTATTATATATATCATCGTCTAGTACCTACAACACAAACCTTACTGAGCTTACCGTAGGACTAGGTCAATTTCTGTAAGATAGTCCTGAAATATTTATTGATTTGTTTATATTTATATTTATGATATTATGCTCAAGTCGTTTTTACAGATATGTTTTGGTATTATATATTTCGTAGAACAACGCCACTGAGATATCAGGCAATGTTAAAAATATTAGGCAAAATTGTACTTCAGTAAACTTATACATTTTTACCTGGTCCTAGATTTACTGGTTTTTTGGAAACTTTTGTTTCGTTTCCACATGGTAATCAGACCCCTGACCACTTACTTCCCTTGTTAACGGAATTTATGTTAAATTTGCTTCGGCAGCGGTATTCAAATTTCAGATAGGTAATTTTGTAAGGTAATTACTTCCAAAACTTGATAATTACTTGTTAAAAAAATAATTAAGAAGCAAGAAACTGGCTTTTGGGGTGTTAAATTTAGTGTAAGTAATTACATTTGTGTTCTTTAATCTTTATAATAATAGACGTTTCCTTGTTACAAAAAACGTGGTTTTTGATTTGAAAAAAAAAATATGTTTTCTAAGTAAAAAATCCAGGAGATAACCGAAAAATTTTATAACTTTCACATATACTTTTTCATATTATTTTCTTATAAGTAAATTAAATAATTCGATCAATAATAAATAATAATATTTATGGGCAGTGGAGGCATGCAATAATATTAATTAAATTATTATACCTACTGAACTAGTAAATAATACATACACAGATACACACATTACTTTTTATTTAAATTAATTTCTTAAAAGACCGATGGATGGTCAGCAGCGTCCGTCAAACCCAATCTACAGCTACCGTGGTAGCCAACCCGCCTGCCAAGCGTGGCAATTATGACAACACCCTATGACGATACAAGTCACATTTGGGGGAGGCTAGTCTAGTAGTAGACGACCTACGTCCGAAATAAAATGATAATTTTATTAAATGAGTCAAAAAATACTAATGTTTAATTAAATTCCGAAAATGTTCATGGCAGCACATAATCGCTTTTATTCTAAACATGCATACCAAGTAAGTACGTTATACGAAGCAAGTTACTTGAAAATGAACCGTCGTACTTCTTACTTAAGTATCATTTTCACTTGAAATACGAGAACTGTAAACACAAGCCGACCAACCCTAGCTGTCAAAGATCGGCACAAAGCAACTATCCTTAAAATAAGATTTTACGTGCATGGAATAAGTGTCATTCCTAACGCTAAGGAGTCAATAATGTTAGTAAAACCAGTAAAAAGAGCCATGACTGAGCCTGATGAGCTATTTTGCTTCTTATGGATCATAGATTTTGGACCCAGGTATACCCTTAAACTACGTCCAACAATGAGAGGTTGGGCACAGTGATGGCCATCACGCTTGGATCTGGGGCAGCCCAACTGGGGAAGTACCTCCTCCATACAAAAGACCACAGCCATAATACCACTGCTACCTTTAAGGTATGTAGTGTTGTGTTCCTGAAAGTTTGTGTAAAGGTTCCTAGAGCTCCAACCCCCGTTAAAGGCTGGCAACGCGCTTGTGACTCCCCTGGTGGTGCCCATGGGCGACGGTAATTGCTTACCACCAGGCAATCCGTCTGCTCGTTTGCCGCCTATGTCATAAAAAAAATGGAATTTCAGTGTAGGACTTAGACCTAGCCAGTAGATCTTTAAGCGTAAGGTGTTTAAAGCCATAAAAGACACACTTGGCGATCGCACCACTCTGATCAGGTCGGGACCACCCAAACCAATCTTGCTGGAACCGTCAAGTAGTATTCCAGTAGTACACATCAAGTCTGGGGCAGCAGGGTTTTGGATTTTCCTCAGTCTACTATCCTTCCGCACAGTCCGGTCGCTCAAACATCCTGAATTGAGTAATATTTTTAGACCCTAAGTCAGGTCAAATTAAAATGGCTATTACAGTATTTTATTTTATGTTATTATGTTATATTGTTCCATCGCAATGACAAGGACCGGGTCAATTTTGGTCTGTCTTTATTTAAGAAATCGCTAGCGCTAGTGGCTTAGTGGAACGTGGGACCTGCAATCCAGAGGTCGCAGGTTCGATTACTTCGAACCTGGTACAAACCAATGAGTTTTTCGGAACGTATGTACGAAATATCATTTGATATTTACCAGTCGCTTTTCGGTGAAAGAAAACTTCGTGAGAGAACTGGACTAATCCCAATAAGGCCTAGTTTACCCTATTGGTTGCAAGGTTAGATGGCAGTCGCTTTCGTAAAACTAGTGTCTACGCGAAATCTGGGATTGGTTGCCAAGCGAACCCCAGGCGTCCATAAGCCGCGCCGGGACAACGTGAGGAAAATGATTAAGCAATAATCATTATGAAATTTTGTTATGATATCTCAAGCAAATCACTCGCTCGCGATACTTTAAAATTTGCTAGTATTTGAGAATAAGTTTAAGGTCCAAAATAAGTAAACATTTGACCTCGCATGTCTCTTTATTTTATTCGTAAGATGTTCACTTCTGGACATATTCCTCCCCCAAATATGACTTGTATCATTTTTAGGGCTTCTTGGCCGCAGTAGCTGTTGTTATTGTGTTTTTAAAGTACTGTTTTGCAAAAAATATTAGCAAAATTCGGACTAAAAAGATCACGTCTTTTTAGTCCAAATATAATAATAATGTATTATGTTGAAAATATGGAATTCGTCAGTTCTTAGAAATATAAATAAGGCACATCTAAGCTCATAATAACATTTTACGTAATATATTTAACGATGTTTTTTACTAAACTTGACTCTAGTTAACAATAGGAATACAACACAGGTCATTGAACTAAGACTTGAAAAAAACAATAACAGCTTGAGCACTATTTAAATTAACGTCTAAAACGCGAGTTGCTTTGACATATACTTTTTAAGGGAAATTGAAAACAATCTTAGAAATAAATAGGTGCCAATGATTTAGAACAGATGTCAAATGTCGTCGTTAGTATACACTAATTATGCATCCTATCACAAAGGAAAGAGATGAAAAAGTGAATATATAGTAATCTTATACCGGGTGTGGCCTGTATTTAGGCATCGTTTCTACACCACAAACGTAGCAACATTTGTTCTACAGTTTTTGAAAATAACTTATAGTTTAATAAATACTAATAAAGAAAGATTTTCCAAGCAATCAATCTATTGCGAAAACTATGAAGTTTGTAGGCTGACAGCAAATGTCAACTAGACTATTGGATGCTGTTCATTGAAAATATTATTTAGTTTGTTCTAAAAAATCACAAGTAATAAATTACCCAATTATTTAAAGTTGTAGAATAAATGTTGTTACGTTCGTGGTGTAGAAGCGATCCCTAAAATTTCTGCTCCTATTACAGGCCGCACCCGGTATATTGGTTTGTGATTTATAGAGGTTTAATTTAAAACATTTGTATTTGATGTGCAAATAAATATTTTTAATTTGTATTAACATAAGATTATTCATTTAGTGAATAATTCGTAGGTATTTATATTTTTGTTTTAACCAACCTTTTATACTATTCAGTGCAGTACTATCTTCTTACAATTTTTAAAAAAGAAGGATCTAGATCCGGCATTGAATAATCTATGCCTAAAAATAGGCGTCATGACATTGTCACCTGCGAAAAAAAAAGAAATAGCAATAATGAACATTGCCAGCTGATCCTAAGGCAGTTTTACACTGGAGAAGCGAACGTTACGTATTTATTATCTATGAAAAAATTAAAATTAAAAAAAAGGATAATTCTACCTATACATAAGTATACCTAGGTATTTGTATACATACAACATTGATTACTACTTACGGCCTCAGGAATACGCTGTTTCTTTTTCTCCCTTTCCCCATGGGCATCCTGTATTACCCATCACTCAGTAGGAATAAATATCTGCGTCATCACTCAATTATATGCCCTTACTGGGATTTGAACCCAGGACCATCGACTTCATTGGCAGGATCACTACCCACTAGGCCAAACTTGTCGTCATTTATCGCCGATTTTGCGTAAATCAACATATTTATAACTCAAAGGTGATTGACTGACTGACTGACATAGTGATCTATCAACGCACAGTCCAAACCACTGGACGGATCGAGCTGAAATTTGGCATGCAGGTAGATGTTATGAGGTAGGCATCCGCTAAGAAAGGATTTTGATCAATTCTACCCCCAAGAAAATAAAATAGGGGATGAAAGTTTGTATGAAACTTTGTCAATTTGAAACTGATCGGGCTGAGACTTTGCATGCATAAAGCTACTATGACGATGACGTAGGAATTTGTGAATAAAACGGCATTTTCCGAACAAAAAGCATGCATGCATACAAAACTACGTTTGAACAATAGTGTGCTAAAAATTACTTAAATACTTCTTAACGCGAGCGGAGCCGCGGGCACAAAGCTAGTTGTAATATAAATTTATATACTTTTGAATTCCATTTCGGTAAGGAATAATATTAATGTCGGGTATTATTCAAAGTGTCTTTACTGTTTTCATTTTCTCTACTCGTATCACTAACCCAAGGGAAGCTCCTTTTCAATTTATGGAGATGATTTTTTTGACGTCTATAGATGAACGACTAAGCCAACTTGGCACGTGTCATACCCGTTCAGTGGCTATCACCTTTCGATATACAGGGTGTTTTTTTAAGGGGTTTGAATGTAGTGAAAAATCCTGATATTTCCAAAAAAATTGTGAGAACTTATTGTGAACTTTCAAATAAGACTACAAGTTTTAAAATATAATATATGTTCACAAACAATCCCAAGTTTAAGGATGTTGATGCTATAAGAGCTAATCACATGAAACTATAATATTATAAGATAAAGGGAGCTTAATTATAAACATGCGAATGTTCTTTAAATCATTAATTAAAAAAAAATCCTGTAGAAATTGGTGAACAGTAGTTATTCGAGTCTTATGACATGTAAAAGCAATTAAACTAATACAATAAGTCTGCCATTTTATTTGACAACTAATAAAATATCAGTTTTAAATTAAACTAAAATAAAGACTCCCAGAGCTCCAACCCCCCTTAAAGGTCGGCAACGCGCTTGTGACTCCCCTGGTGTTGCGGGTATGGGTGACGGTAATTGCTTACCATCAGGCAATCCGTCTGCTCGTTTGCCACTTTATGTCATAAAAAAAAAGACAAATGAACATTTTTACCAAAAGTTGCTACAATGCGAAATGACCTTTATTTTATTAAGAGTTGTACTTACTTTATATACAGGACGAACTTTTATTACGTGTTTAAAAAAATATCTTCTCTTATTCTTGTCATAAATGGTTATTATTTAAATTCAATTGAGGCTCAATTTAATAATATTAGGATTTAGTGTCCAAATATTCTATACTTGTATTTCTATATCCTGCTAATATCATATCATATAATATTTTTTTTTGTATACATAAGTATGTCAAAATACAAATGGTACATATAAGTCAAACATGCATTAAAAAAGGATACACAATAATTACAATATTATAATAACTTAACTAGAATGGATACTTGAAGCTATGTGCATAAATGCTAGGTCAAATACCTAACCCCCAGATGTCTCCATAATAATTATATATTAAATATATAGATTTTGGATCTGTACGACTCCATTTACAATATTTGGTAGGTAGAGTAGGTATTGTACAGTTATAATTACTATAACCTTAGTAATAATTAAGCTTGAAAATAAAGTATCTAAAGTTTTTTATATACTTTAAACACAAGATAATTCGTTATTTACTTGACCTCTACAGTCTAAAGACTGTAGTCTTGCAGCAATCGAATGTCAAATACGTACACATATCGGAATTCACATTTTTTTTCAACAATATTTAAACAAAATATTTTACAACAGACTAATTTGGTCTTATTTAATTAAACAAGACGGCATTCAATTCGCGCTCCAATAAAACGTATGTGATATGTCAATACAACTTAACCCAAATAACTTACCATGAGAAACTATGGCCAGTATTGATATTGCTTTGAACAAACGCCTAACGCCTTCCTATTTACTGCGTGGTCTACTCTTACCTATAAATTGTATGTAACTACAGGTTACTTTTATAATGGTTTGTTGCAGTTGAATGCAATGGAAATAGTTCAGCTAAGGAATGCTAAATGTCCTTGTTCTCCGCCCTTAAGCGTGAAGATAATGATACTGGTCAATTCATCAACCTTCGTGTTCTAGCGGAAACCATATTCACCAACTTACCAATTCCATCTAAATAACTGTTATTATCTATGCAGCAAAGCCGAGACTCGAAAATCTACAGTTTTAATAACCTGGCCGGTGGCGTTTGAAAGTTTCAAATTTCGAACGGCGGCTGCGACCGAGGCGTTTTTCAATTGTCTTAAATGTAAAGAGCGTTTTTACAAGTGTAACTCTTCATCCATAATATCTCTTATGGCGTTAGTATAACGGTTAAAACGGCTTGTTCTTTTGTAACAGTCATTTGAATTGACCTAGGTTTGAAGCAAATGGTTGTCTTAGTGTTATTATTGTTGTTTATGGAGCATTTAAGACAAGTCTGTTATAATGTTATTATTGTAATCTTAGTCATTATGGTTGATTAAGTCCTTACTGCCGGCAAGACTGATTTAGGAGCATCATTATTAAAATTTTATCAGTGTTTCAAAAGTTCAAGGTTTTTAAACTTCATCATTTGAATTCAGCAGATAAGGTTTTCTGTCTGACAATTTAGTGTGATCTGGTTTATTTGACCTTAACAATATTAATGATCATATGACCCACATGTCTATCAATATTGACTAGTATTTTGTGTCATTAATACATTTATAGCGACATAACATGTTACCAAGATACGCCGTGGTAAAAGATTCGAGGCGACATTCATTGCAACATTAATTGTATCCATTTTTTCTTTTTATTTATTCTAAATCGTTCGGCATTATCAAGCTATCACTTTCATCTATCCAAACATCTTTATAATTTTATGACAGATTTGTTAAGAGCTTATGTCAGTGTAATCAAAAACATTCAATAAATAAACTCAACAAATAAAGGTCAGTAAGAATAGCTGATTGTACAGGGTAATATTATGATTATATTAAATCAGTTTCGATACTTAAGCAAGTTATCAGCGAGTGACAGTGTAGTTGACGGTCCGGTGTTGCAAGTTCTACTCGAGTTGCGTCATTGTTAGCTTATTCCGTGGCTTTTGGTGCAGTTTCGTAGTATTATGTCCCTTTTCAATACAATTTTAAATCTATATTAAGAAATAAATGTATATTAAAAATAACTGGCTAATTTGTAAACCGTTTTTAATAAAAATACTAATATTTATGAAGTCTCTAGTAGGTGATAATTAACCATAATTCTATTGAATCTTAACTGACCAAGTAGATATTGTAAAATTGGTCCCATCGCCACTAAACACCCAGCATATTATTGTTCTGTTGTATGTACAATGTGTTTTTTTTTTAAGCTTAAACCTAATTTAAATAACTCTCTTAAATAGTATTTTAACAAACAAAATTATAGTAGATGACTTGCCAAATGGCGGGAAAGTACTTTTTATGATATATTTTTCAAGCCTGATAAACAGTAATTTTCATTAATTAGGTGTAAGAAAAATAAATAATAATACTATGTTTCTACATCTATCTACGTCCTAAAGTAAGGAGGTCCCTAGTGAACTATAATTAAATAATATTGTACCCAAACTTCTGTATATTCTTATATACTCTTCAGTTTAGAACTCGCATATATAACATATTAAAGTTTCAGTAGACTCCGGATCATTTGGCAACGAATCCACACCCAGTTTATGGTAAAATTTACGGGTCTCCGGGGATCGCGTCTAGTTTTATACCTCTTTTAGTGCTCAATAGGTATAAAACGGTATTCCTTAGTTCGGTACGCAAATGAGACATCAGTAGAAATGTGTTTCACTGTACTTTCTGTAAATTTGACATAAGTATGCCTATGGTATAAAAGATAATTACTTTTGTTGAAGAAAGGAGTAACTTCCTATAAAAATAGCGACCCAGTTGTTTAAGATTGAAGTTTTAATCCTTTCTCTTAAATCACTCTGTATATCAATGAAAACCGTACTTTCTCTTAATTGCATAAAGTATCACATAATAGGTGTTTTTTTATTGTCAAGTATATCTTGTCAAATAAATAAATAAAAATGTCTTGTCAAATAAAAAAATATAAAAAAAAGTAAATATTCCGCTGTTTAATTACTATTTGGATTTGTGCTATTTACGAGTATACTTACTTGCATATTTTTTACCTACAGAAATGTTTCCAAAGTCCTTTCGCAATAATAAATACCCAAATAAAAATAACAAACCGTTACCAATCACAGTACTAAAACACAGTACATTAATTATATAGAAGTGTTACTCACGTTTTATAAGTCGAATAGCTCGACATGTTTCACTCCGTAACGAGGAGCATAATCATGAGCCGTTCGCGTTGGCTAACCGACGCAGTCTGCCTGATGCGGACTGCTAAGGAATGAAATTCGCTCCCTTCGTCTGTATTCCCGGTAAGATAATAATTTGGGTCTTTTCAAGGCAAGAGTGAATAGGCTGTTACTGAACCAGCATGCTACACTCTCGACCTCGTCGTCACTTACCATCAGGTGCGACTGAGGTCAAACGGTGGTCAGTATTGTATAAAAAAAATGTACTGGCTGATGGGACAGAATAACAACAACAAATAGTTGATTCACCCACCTAATAATATAAGTACAGAGTATAGTCATCACTGATCATAATATTATATTTCTGGTTCATATCTTTAATGAAACAGCGGAATAGCATAGCAATATTATGTATGTTAATACGTATTTGAATTGATACAACATTTTTACCGGTACCAAAACAATTAGTTCAAACGAACTGGTTTAAATTTGTTTCCTGTATCGAAAGTAAAAGTACGATCGCAGACAGGTTGTCCGGGATTATGCAATGGTTTTGTGCAGGCGAGGGAAAGAATACTTACATCACGTATGGATAGTGGATAAAGTGAAATATAATTGAACGTAGTTTACCAAAATAGATATCCATTAGCAATAATATCATTCAGAATATTGACTTTTGCAGTGCTGATTGTAATTTTTTTGTGGGTAATTTTCCTTGCGAATCACAAATTATCGGGTCACAAAATATCGTAAAATGTACGAAAGATTAGTGGACCATGTGTTGACCTATATTAGAAAGTATTCTGAAAAACCGTATCCAAAGAGTGTCAAGTAAACTTAAATTATGACAGTTTTATGACGATAATTAACCCTTTAACGGGCACAAGGGTGTCAAAAATTACGCAAAACGAAACCCTATTGCATCGAAATAAAGTCCAAACAATGGTGGGAAATATATTCCCTACGCCTTATAA
Source organism: Grapholita molesta (assembly GCA_022674325.2). Taxonomy (NCBI): domain Eukaryota; kingdom Metazoa; phylum Arthropoda; class Insecta; order Lepidoptera; family Tortricidae; genus Grapholita; species Grapholita molesta. The sequence continues at coordinate 5,510,999 of CP053127.2, forward strand.
AGACTTAAGCAGACTTCAATCTGTATGGAAATTCAAATTTTGCATTTTTTGCATTGTAATGCATACTGTTTAAATGGTTAATGCTTAATATGGTTATAGGGTAAATCGCTAGTTACTGGCCACCTTTCAATAACTGGCCACCATATACTGAAAATGGACTCTATTTACCTATAAACAGAATTCATTTAAGTATAAGGTGGCCAGTAATTGAAGGGTGGCTAGTAATTGAAACCCCATTTGAAAATGTGTTCTATTTATAGGTAAACAGAATTCATTTTCAGTATAAGGTGGCCAGTTATTGAAAGGTGGCCAGTAACTAGCGATTTACCCTATAAGTTAAATGATGTCAGGATTGTAACGACATACAATAGGTACTGACATAATTTTCATTTGTGCATCTCGCTTGTACTATTTTAGTGCGAACGAGATGCACAGATAGTAAACTCGATTCTCGTTATCGAAAACCTCAATGTCACAACTCATGGTAAGGGTGCTGTCTTTTAGACTCCGTCTTTATGAATCAGTTTGCATCCTGACCCCAGGATGCAAACTTCATTCGCAATCTATGCATTTTTTTATACCACAAAGGTGGCAAACAAGCATGCGGCCCGCTTTATTATCAATCTGGTGACTGGCTGATGTAGCATAAACAAAATTAAGAATGGACAGCAATATTTATTTTTCCTAACTAGTGCGTAAAAAGTGCACTTTTCGCACGCTTCGCGTGCGTAAATTTCACTTTCTAAAGCACTTGCTATGAAAAATTAGGTTCGATACTCGTGTAAAAACTTCTTTAAGACTCGAGTGATTGTCACCCTCGTTTCACTCGGGCTGCAACTTTCACCCTCGTCGAAAAAAAAATTTTTTTCACTAGTATCGAAATGTACTATTATATTCTATTGTATTTTTGGTAATACTGCTAACGATACCTAGATTGGCAATATCTGGTTTCCGTACAAGATTCAGCTGCAACGCCGGACATAAACTCGCTTAGAAACGAGAAAAACTGCTTACTGTTTTATACCTTTCTTTCCTTCGTGACTCTTTGTTTTTCATGCACGTCCGGCACATAAATCTTACCAGAACTGTTGCCAGCCGAGAATTGAGTATTTTAATAAGATAAGGGAACAACAATGCTTGCGCTGCATAGGAACTTAGGTCGTTTTTATTCTGCTGTGTGGATGTGGTTTTATATTGCTTGAGGGACCGAGAGGTTTGGCTGTTAAGAACCGGTGACGTTTAAGTATTTAAAAGTTTAAGACAGTGCAGTGGTAAAACGATAAGAGTTTTATTTCTATTCTTAATCTATACTTAGATGTAAAATAAAGAAAAGTTATTTACGCTTGTCTAAAACAGCTGAGCAAAATAGATTTTGATGACATTTGATTCGAAAGATACGTCTCCACTGAGAATACAAATAAAACTTATATAGGTTATGCGTTTCACGATGTGAGCTTCTTACAATATTAAGCATATTTGTATCAATAATACTGGACAATATCGAATTTTCACTATTACTATATACAGCAATAATAAACCAATGTTTCCCGAACAAACAATTATTTAAAACTAAATAACGCGGAACTTTATGCTTTCTATATTCTCAATAATGTCTAGATTATATATAATAATATTCTTTAGAGCACGGTTGTGTTGAAAAGTATTCATTGATTGATAAATGTAAAAGCACATTAAACCTTTCGACTAAATCGCTACCTATTAAAACTTTGGCTGCCATTTTAAGCTCCTTACTACATGATAGTGTAATAATCCAAAGACATCTAAAGCAGGTATTTTGTGTCGAAACTCATTACCTCTACCATGAGATACGAGAATAAACGTTACGTTTTGGACCCGGGTATGTCCTTAAACTACGTCCAACAATCAGAGGTAGGGACAGCGAAGTACCATCACGCTTGAGTCCGAAGAAGCCCAACTGGGGAAGTACCTCCTCCTTACAGAAGACCACAGCCATAATAGCACTGCTACCTTTCAGGTATGTAGTGTTGTGTTCCTGATGGTGAGTAAGGTTCCCAGAGCTCCAACCCCCTTATTGGTCGGCAACGCGCTTGTGACTCCCCTGGTGTTACGTGTGCCCATGGGCGACGGTAATTGCCTACCATCAGGCAATCCGTCTGCTCGTTTGCCACCTTTTGTCATAAAAAAAAAAAACGTTTTTCACATCGGTAGGATTTCGGTAGGTGAAAAACTTAACTGAAGAGCCATGTCTATGTAGTTTTGAAGAGAATTAATGTAGAACACACGTCAAGATTTGAATGTAGAACGCCGACATGCGTGTACATACACGTTACTAGTCTAAGTCAGGTGCCTTAGCTAAGTTTTTCACCTATACATCTAAAGCACGGATTTTGTGGCGAAATTGATTTCCTCTTCTCGCTACGACTTGCCAGAGTATCAATTCTGTCGTCACGTATTTCACATCAATTTATTCACCTCTGTCCAATTTGTCCATACAAATATTTAAAAAAACGCTTGCGAGTACGTTTGTAAACTCATGGTACAGGCACAGGAGTAAATATCACATACGCCGTGGATTTTACGAAGTATGTGTAAACATACTGCGTAAAACATACGACAAAAAGACCTATCGATTTGCAAGTTACTAGAGACTTAAGTCATTTTGTCTTAAAATAACAACTGCATCCGAGGTTGCAGAGCACAGACCACTTACTTTATAGTTAAGGTAAAAACAAATACTGGCACTATAAGGAGTTTTTAAGAAAACAATGTTATGACTTTAATACAGAAGAAATCCAAATTTAAATCAAGCCTATTGATTTCTTAAAATTGAATTGTTAAAGTGGTTAAGCATAAACATTAGACAAGATTTTTTTAAATTTGATTATTCAAAGCAGGAATTGAATACCGGTATTATTTTCAGACAAATTAACCGGTATTCAATTTCGGTATCTCGGTTGTTAGAGCACATTTTTACATTATAACCAACTCATCAGATAATGTGTTCTCTTTACGTAAATACAATGTAAGAAGCTCGAAAGCAATACCGGTAACGATCCCTGATTCAAAGATAAAAATCACGAATTTGCTTCCAAAATAAGAACGCAAATTGATAATTAAGTTTATTTCTTCCATCTTGTCGAAAAAACGATTATTAAATCAACTTTTAATAAAAAACTTTTTAGCTAATCAATTATTTTCAATGGACGAAATAATCGATCACCCGATGTTGGTTCACTGCCGAAAAACCGATTAATCGATTTTACGCAAACTTACACCATCTATTTAACACATTCTGGGTTGCAGAGCGACCTTTGCCGCTCGGTGTCATGTCAGGTTACTTCTAGAGTCAACACGCTTGTAGGCTTTAAGATGATGAAATTACAATGTCGACCTTCTGTCATACTCATACTCTATACTCATGTATAGCATTAAGCGCTGGTCCCACCGCGAGCTAGTAAGCTATGAGCTATTTCACGGGACAAAAGATAAACGGTCCCGTGTAAATAAAAGAGACTTATATGTCATAGCCGGGGCGATCGTAGTTCATCGCCGGGCGATGAGCTATAAATATATATCTCTCTCTTTTATTTATACTGGAGCGATTATCTTTTGTCCCTTGAAATAGCTGATAGCTCATAACTTACTAGCTCGCGGTGGGACCAATGCCTTAGTGATACAAATTATATATATCACTAAGGCATATTTTTTGAACCATGTCATTTTAACGTCAAATTCCTCTACCTGCCATACGAAATCGTTAAATATGTAAGAACGATAACGATATAGAACGAAACGATAAAAATTATAAAATTATGCTTTTGATGTTGACTATACCTGCTAAAGTACTAGGTGGAGATGTGTATCAATTTCTAATTATATTTGTAAATTACTATAATGGGAACTTTGACTTTAATATAATTAGCCAAAGATAGTGTAGGCGAATATCCGCCACGCGATTGTAATAATAACAGTAATTTACAAACATACGGCGTGGGCAGAACCCCCACAAGGTGGTCCGAAGACATGGTAAACATCGCTTTGGGGGAGGCCTATGTCCATTAGAGGAAGTCTTTCGGCTGATATGATGATGACGATGATGAGAGGGTAATGCAGGCGAATGTCCGCAACTCGTCTACATACTCGTAATAATTGAATTTGTTAAATATTAATTTGGACCAATAACTCAAAAATAATTTTAACGGTACGAAAAGTACTACAGACATTACTTATACATTAATCTCGCCCATTAAGAGCTCGGAACTTCGAACTTCAACATCTCAAAGGCGAGAAAATTCCATTAGGGCTTTGTAAATAAATAAAAAATGGAACCCGACCCGTCACTCAAAATTGAAATTACAATTCATAAGATTCTAGATTCAAGTCGATTGGTAAATATATATTGAACGTTGCTTTGATGAGGGTTAAAGAACCGGGGTATCGTCCGTGGACTGCATCCAAGAATCGCCAGCAAAATCCCTGTAGAGAGCGGTGGAAAATGCGGTTGCCAACCCGACTGCCAAGCGTGGCAAGTTTGGCTTTGACCCTCCCATGCTGCGTTTGCCGTGTGATGCCGGCCGACTAGAATAGCACCACCCCATCTCCTCCCGCGGGTGTCGTAAGAGGCGACAAAGGGAAAAATCCTACGGACGGGCAGCAGCGTCCGTCGAAACCCAATCTACAGCTACTGCGGTCGCCAACTCGCCTGCCAAGCGTGGCGACTATGGCAACTACCCCAAGATGATACAAGTCATATTTGTGGGAGGCCTATGTCCAGCATTGCACTGCATACGGCTGAAATGTATGTATGTATGTATGATGCGTGTGCAGTTCTATGTGGGCCCATGCCTAGCAGTTTTCGAGCGTAGCTGATAACTAGTACTTTTATAAAAACATTCCCTGTACAAAACGCTAAACAATATGGCGTAATAATAATTAATCTTTAGAGTGCAGCATAAAAGGAAAAACAATTACCGGCCTCCGAAATGCGAGATTCAATTAATCTTCCCAAAACACCAACCTTATTCCGTTTGTTTCAGTCTAAAACAAATGTATTCTTATACTGATTTAAACTCTCACGATTTTAACACATAATTTCACATTGAAACTTAATCGCCTTTAAACTACAATACATTTAGTACCTAGATTTATATTATAACATGATTACTAAAGCCTAATAGAACGCGAAGCCGTTGAAATGAGAAAACAGAAACTTCAACAAAGAGACGGTTTTAAACTTTTTCGCCTGGAATTCTGTACCCTACCATGAGTTGTGACTTTGAGGATTTCGATAACGAGTATCGAATTTTCTATCTGTGCATCTCGTTTGTACTAAAATAGTACAAGCGATATGGAAAGATAGTAAAATTGATACTCGTTATCGAATACCTCAATGTCACAATTCATGGTAAGGGTACTGTAGTTAATAAGTGTATGCGTCATTAAATACCTGCCGATAAAATTAAGGGTACCGTGAGTCCCGTGAGGTGGTTTAGAAGCAAACCGAGTATGCAAGTGATTAATGAAGACCAAGTGCGGGTAGTTGGAAAAACTTGCACAATAATAAGACGTTGCCCGCCTCTTCAGTCCGGCTGCGAGATGGAAGTTACAGGACTTCTGTAACTTCAGGAAAACATCTAGGTGACAATTCCTTTAGTTTTAATGTCCCGTTTAATGTGTAAGAAATGTTTTCTTAATTCAGAGTCGAGAACCAATTTTATTATCGAATATTAATCATCAAGAGACGATATTCAACGAGAAATATGAGACTAGGATAAAGGTCTTCATCAGATCGGCTGTCATAACATAGTACTTAGCGGTTTTATCTAAGTGTGCAAACTAAGTTCAATGGACATTTACAAAACATATACGCAGCAAAGCAAAACATCCATACTATATGTGTTGTAAATGGACAACATACAATCGACCGTAGAAAACTTAAGAGTGTCTTCCCACCAGTTCTATGATGTGGTACGTTTACTTACAAATTGGCCAAGCCATACTATGAAGCTAATTGTTATTTGCATAGCTCCGGTGGAAAGGCAAAGTACTTTTCATCACGTTTATTGAACAATGAGAAAATAATTCTTTGTAGACTTCAAACTACTAAACACTTAATTTCCTTATCCTCTACCAAATAAGGTTTGATCGGGTGAAGGTCGTTAGAAATCGCACGTTACGATTGTAATCTAATACAATTACGTCATATTTGTATTTAAGAATTGACCTCGGAGACAGTAAAGTCTTGGAGGGAAGAATATGTAAGCAGAATGGATGTATAAAGACATTAGCAAAAGATTACTATGGCACGATATTGTTTCTTTAAATACCAATTTCACAGTAAAACCGATTTGAGTTCTGGGCTATTGGGTACGTACCTTGTCACAGTGAGATTAATATGAGACATTGGTTACATACATATCTATACTTAGTCAGTTTATTAAAGATTTTTACTATGACAAGTTACTTATGAAATTACAGAGGCTCTAGTGTAAGTTTCTTTGGACGTCAAAAACGTCTCGAACGCGTAAGTGATAATGTTATTTATATGGGTAACTCTAACGTGATGGTGACGTTTTGTTACGTTAAAAACTTACACTTACAGCTCAGAAATCAAATTTATTATAAAATAAAAAAAGTAACGCACAACAACCATTACATGTCAAACCACAATTAAATCTATCTGTTTTATTTCAAAATCTAGTTAGAGTAGATCTAGTTGCATGGAGAAAAGTTATAGCGCAGCGTAACTATATAGAGAAGTTTACCTAAGGTTAAATTTGAACCCGCTAATAGCATAATATCTGGAAAAGAGTGGATCGATAATACGGACACTTAACAATACAAACACTATTCGTATAATGAAATTGTTCAATGAAATGTAAGTCAAATATCCAATCTCCATGCTTTATAATTATTATAAGATTTACGCGGCGTCTCTATCACTCAGACCCTTTCTTTCACTCCCCCTGCCGTGCGTGACGGAATCTGTCACGGCCCAGTTCCGGCCTACGCCACTTGTCAATTTCTAAATAACAATGTTATTTTGATTTGTTTGAGTTTAGAGTGGGGTTTAGAGTTGAATTTAGTGTTATATGCAACTCAATTATTTACGGCTAGTGTAGTTTCTAGTTAGTTGATATAGTCAGTCTTCTAAATGAACTTTATATTATTAACAGTCTTGCTATAGTTTATAAAGAAAAGAAAAGATAAATTAAGTAGCTTTGTAACAAACAATCTATCTTGCTTAACAAGCATTGTACCTACCTGATAATGTTGTTACTATTAATATTATTTTAACTTGCTTAAGCTATTCAAGCTATGAAAGTTGAAATAAACATAAAATTTCAGGCACATCAATAAGTCATAACCAAACTATTCATCGATTAAGTGGTTGCAAGTGCACAACACAAGCGCAAGATTTTTAAAATCCTAATTTTGTAGAAAGTGTCTTATCTATCGATCTAAGTTTAGGTGAAGGAAATATCGTAAGAAAATCAAGGGTACGCTCTAGTTCTTTCTCCTTGAAACGTCATATGGCTGCGATTTCACGCCATATTTTAGTATTTAGGACATAGTTTCTGAACGGACTCCAGGCTTCATTGAGCCATTACTGGGCGAACCAGCCGTGTGGTGTCGGCTCACTAGAATAGCACCACCCCATCGCCTCCCGCGGTTACTGTAAGTGGCGACAAAGGGAAACCGAAGGATAGGTAGCAGCGTCCGTCGAAACCCAATCGGCTAGAGCAGTCGCCAAACCTCCTGCCCATAGTGGTGTCTAAGGCAACTAGTTATATTTAGGAGGAGCCTATGTCCAGCAGTGGACGATATACGGTAGAAATGATGATGATCTTACCAGGACAATCGAAAGATGACTCAAACAAGGTGGTAAACCATTAATCTCGACAGTCAACAGGCTTGCTCGTCTCCAAAGCGCTTTAGTATAACTAGCATTCTCAAATTAGTATGTCGAAACAGCATTACAAGTGATGATAATTGCCTACTAACCAACAAAACTAGACATAATTTCGCCAGGCAGACACCACAAGACTCGGCCATTTTGTCTCGCAACAGAAATCCATTTATCATTCCTGCAACTTTCGTAATAAACATAATGACATTAATGACACATAATTTTGACATTTCGATAGTTTAACTTAATGTGTTTAGTTGTTATCTATAAAATAATGTATTATTAAATGCTATTTAGTGAATGTTTTAAGTGATGCTAATTATGCTAATAGTATGTTATCGATAGGAGCTCTCTGTGCGTTTTTGTAGCTTCTAGTTTCTCTGTGAGCTCGTCTATGGGTACAATAAAAGTACTTATTCAGATTTTTAGGCGGCTTTTAACATATTTTAAATCTCAATATTTTTGAAAGTTTATAGAAACAGAAACATTAAATGTATCACAAAACATTCGTTACCAAATTATTTTTTATTATGCAGAAACGTCTGCTAGCGAATATCTTCGATATTTAAATCGAAAGAAAAATAGAAAAATTTGACTCGGAGTGCCGACGATGCCGTTAAGTGTTCAATACGCTATCGGTAGATGTGACTACACGTCACCCATGATGACGTATACCACGAAGGATAAGATAGAAAAATTTGACAAGTCTAAGCGGTACTCGGATAGCACAATTGGAAGTGCACTGGGCTATTGATCCAGTGGTTGTGGGTTCGAGTCCCGCTCCGAGTCAAATTTTAATATTTTTCTTTCGATTTAAATTTCGTTACAAAAATTAATAAAAAAATACCTAGATTAAAACCTTCAATAATTGGACATGAATTAGGTCTATTAGGTAACTACAACGAACAACGTTCGAAGTTATATAAAAAAAGTTACAATTACCATGATTAAGTTCAAAAAGCGTTTCAGTTTTTAGACCTAGTTTAAAAAAGAAAGGCCCTCTATAAACGGTCAGTTGGTCAGTCCGGTCGTGACAAAAACGTAAACGACCAAAGATTGCCCATGCAGAAATCGTATTGAATTTTTTGGCCTAAATCGTGCCTTTTCGACGCTGACCCACTTGGTCGTTACTTTGTGTATTAATAGATATGTATATGGCTTTGACGTAACGATTGCAAAAACCTTTTCAAAGTGTTGGGAGATGGAAAAATGAGCGATGTATTTTCAAGCGACTTTAACGAATAGGGGGATCTGAATTGAGTTAAATGTTTGCATAATATTTGTGACCTGAGGCTCATAGTGTAAATTTCTTTTGAGGTTAAAAAACGTTTACGAACGCGTAAGTAGGTGATAAATGTTATTTATATGGGAAACGCAAACGCGTTCGTGGCGTAAAGTTACGTTAAAAACTTACACTCAGGGCTCTGAGGAAATTCTGGGCGGTTATTAATGTCACATGTTAATAATCTGTAGGTATTATTGTATTGAGAGTAGGGAAAATTATACATTTTTTTGAATTTCCGGCAATCATAATTATTAAAAATAACAAGAAGGATTAGCGTTGGTAGTCTTCTGGAGGTGGGACATTGGGTGGGAGTTCAAACCCTGACCTGCCCAACCCCAACCTGCATTAGGCCAGTGGAGACACAATGTAGCCCAGTTTCTATCGGGAGTTGAGAGGAAGCCTGCGCCTGGATTGTATGTACGTATGTTTGAAGGTTAAAATATTATCATGACTTTCCGTTCACGGAACAGTGGTGTTCCTGACATTTGGGGACGTATGCGGAACCGGATCGAGCCAACAAGCAGGCCTTAAAAAAAAATGAAAATATAAGGCGTACACTATGCGGATGTTGCCCATGTCCGCATCATGGGACGCGCGCACAGAGACAGCACCCGCTATGGTGTAAGGACTATAAAATTTTAATGGAATCTAAAATGTACTAGGCTATAGCTAGGATGGAAAGGATGGATTAGCTACTAGACTATTGGATAAAAACCGGCTGCCTACCTAATAAATTAATATTAATCAGGTAAGAAATCCGTTCCTCATAAATTTTCATTTTAAGACATTTATATGCGTCATTAAACTAAAAGTATTTCTCTAAAACACAAGTCACGAGACAATCTAATCAGCTAATTTAAACTCTGCCTTTTAAATCTTTATCCCAGGAAATAGATCCATTAGTCGCCCGATAAATTATTTATGTCCAGACTAATTTCGAAATTATCTACGGGCATTGCTGCAGTAGATCTGCAGTGCCCTGTGGCCAGGCATGTCGGCGGTTAGGGTGGGATATTATCGATAAAAATATTTTGTCTCTATAATTTAAGAATGCTATGTGCTTTGAAACATCACTATTTTGAGCAAAGTCTCACACTCTCTCACAATTCTTCTTCTCACACTGCTAGTCCAATTCAAAACGTAAATTGTACATCCCATAATTACTATTTATTTTATTCATTTTATTGACGGTATACAATTCATAGGGTTCATATTTTTTTCAAGTAACGACGATAATATAGTAATAAAAAAGAATAAGACTATCAATTAAGTTGTGAGTTTTTATATAATTTTGGTACTTCTAGACAATAGTTTCTTATTTAATTGTAAACATAATTTAATATGTAATAAAAATTCGTTTTCGTCAATATATCTTATTAACTATAAGTAATGTTATACACATTAAATTGTCTTTAATATCATATTAAAAAATACCACAACAATGTACCAATTCAAATATAAAAAAGCAATTCTGCGGCTAACCACACTTCATGTTTTAACATGATCTATAGCAAGTCCTAATAGAGACTAGTTTCAAAAATGACCTTTGCGACAAGAACACGTATTATTAATTACTCCCTGACAATGAGAAGTCATTAAGCTACTAAATAAATTCACAAAATTATAGTCATTGAATAATATATGCACTATTACGAAAAAATCGTGAGAAATAGCTATCATTCTTATGTCACAAACCTTGACTCTAATGTACAAATTTGTACAGCCTAAATAAACTGTGTTTTTGGCCATTCTAGTGTTATAAAACTTCGGTTTATTGTTATTACCTCCTTTTTTGGCTTGCGGAAACTAAATTAGGCAATATTAAATGCGTAACAGATGTTGTTACTTCCACTGGTCGACGTTTTGTTTTTGATCTAAAATAGTCGTAATAGTTCTACTAATTGACTATATATTGTAGCACTGACAGGATTATTTGTTAAGAAAGATGGTCTGTGTTCTTTTATAAATTGATATTTCAGGAAATCCTTAAAAAATTGACTGAAAATCTCAAGAAGGTTTGTGTTGCGGGTACTAAGACAACTGTCAATAAAATAAAAAAAAACTGTAATCTAATACAAAATACTTAAATACATAGAAAACAACCATGACTCAATAATAAATATCTGTGCTCATCACACTACAAATAAATGTCCTTACTAGGATTCGATCCCAGGACCATTGGCTTCATAGAAAATAACATCAACAATACATAAATGAGCTTCAGCTAAAATAGATTTTAATCAATTGTATAGGTTATTCACGATAAGGCTTAAATAATTCAAACATGATTTTATAGTTTTCAAGACACCTACAATATCTGTAGTTTACCACGAGGCAGACTCTGAAAAAAAAAATCTAAATTATCGATATATAAAGTTAAAATGCGATCACCTGTCCATCCCTTCGCTTGACAATTTCGGGCTGCAACGTTGGACAAAAAAGGCGGACCTCATTGGAAATTTATATCCCCTGGCATTCCACCTAATGTTGTTTTTGCAGTGCATTAAAACCAGGCTAATGCAATATGGAGTACTAACAGAGTTATTCGGAGAGATTTGATGCTATTATAGCGCACCAATTGTTTTTATTGCTTTTTTTTGCTACACAAAGAGACAGATTCCTGGGTGTTTATCAATTGAAATGCGAATAATACCTTGAAACGCCAGCTGTAGACAATTCTTCATTAAAAAAACACAGGATGGCAAATATTCTGATGCTTTTCATATTCATCGATGATTTCGCCAATGTCAAGTAAAGTAACTAATAAGTAAAATAACATATCATGTTTGCTCTTAGAGCATGACGTTGTTCGGTAGTAGGCTTTGCGTTCTGGTAAATGGTAGCTGGACTTTACAGAAAGGCACGAGGCGGCCGTGACCCCGGGACTGCCGGGTGATGACCAAAATAGTGGTGAAACGCGTTTTGAAATCAATTCTTCATTAGCTGCACAATTCTGCGTTAGATCACTGCATAATAAGCTATCAATATTAAACACTAAACTACATGAATGAATAAAAAACAAAAAATATATTCTCAAGACGACTTCGCCATTTTGAGGTTCAACCGGAAGACCGGATCGCAGATACTTTTGGTGCCTTGTTTCATACGTTACTATTGATGCTGACTGTACTAGCAACTTTCAACAAAAGATAAAAGAATTCGGATTGGTAGAAACGCCTCATAGAATGTTGAATACTGAAACCAAAGAGGTAATATTAAACAAAAATAAGACACTATATTTAAGAAATGGCATTACAAACTATAAGGAAGATCAGCAGATTATTCGTAGTTATGTCAACAATATCAAGAGCTGTCATTACAAAGTCCGAATACGGTCCGAATTCATATTTCGTCTCGAGCAAAATTCATTTTCCGTACTGCAGATATGAAAGCAATTGCGAATCAAAGCTTGAATGCTGATTTGTTCGTAGGACTGCGGGCATCAATTTCGCTATTTTATACATATTTTTATATGATTTGTTTATACCAGAATACATTGTTTCACTAAATATTAAGTGTTAGATAAACATAAACTTGACCATAATCACTAATGTTCGACCATGGGCACTTAATGCATTACTATTATGATATTTGTCACATTAAAGTGAAACATAATAGGTATTTCATTTATTTGGCTTTTTTATGTTTTTACAATTTGACGCTGACTGTAGATAATGTATAAATATATGATTTAATTCTCTTTCAACCGTGATGTGATTTATATAATACAGTTCATTCTCTATTAATTCTTCAATCACACAATATAATACAGGCATATTATTATGATTTCCAAGTAGCTATATTATGTTTAAGGAGTAGTTGTTAATATTCCAACGTCAATTATAATTTCGACCTTATTGTGCACTAATCTAGGTTCATAATGGCATATCACGCAACAATTCTAAGAAGTCAACTTTCCAACTGTCAAATCGCGAACACTTGCAATTTTCACACAATCATAATACTATTGACACGCGTAGACTGAGCTAAGTTCAAAAACGTCGTATTTTACTATAGAACTCGTACAATGATACGACTTTTTTAGTCTCGCATTGTTCATTGATAATTTTAAAAGGTATTAAGTCTTATGTATATCAAATGCAGATAATGCGCTTTCGAATCGGCATAGTTTCGCGTTCCGGCCTGATAAGTATATTTCCTACGTTCCGGTATGACTTGGATTTCTTATTTTCGCACAAATTCCTTCGTTTTATTAGTCTTTATAATGATACTTACATTCTTTAATTAACGTTCTTGTTTTAAACAAGAATTTTATAAATTATACTAGTCTTAGAAAGTGCATATTCTACTGACTGTACTAAGACTGGTGTAGGTTTTTTTTGGTATGCAATGTTGTGTTCCTGGTGGTGAGTAACGATACCAGCTCCAAACTCCTCCTCCCTCAACTCCTCAAAAGTCGGCAGCGCCTCAGCGACCTCTGGTTTTGCAGGTGTCAATGGCGGCGATAGTAAATTATTTGATTTTAGCCATTCAATTACAATCTTTACTAAGCTATTAATATCATCATTATAAGAGTTAATGTCGTTACATGGTATTACAATAGAAATGTCATCGGCAAACAATATACATTGATAGTCAATAATATTTGGTAAGTCATTTATATATAATAAAAACAGGAGTGGACCCAAAACACTACCTTGCGGTACTCCTACTTCATTTCGTTGGAGGCTTGATCGTGTGTAACTATTATTATCATCAATCGTATAGTCAATTTGTACACACTGATATCGATTATTTAAGTAGCTTTTGATCCAACTTAAGGCTACTCCTCTAATCCCATATTTGTGACACTTCTGTAGAAGACGTTGGTGTGAAACAAAGTCAAATGCCTTGGTCATATCGAAAAAAATGGTACAGACTGGAATTTTTGCATCTATATATTCAGTTATACTTTTCATTAGCATGAACGCGGCTAGTGTTGTAGACTTGCCTTTTGAAAACCATTTTGTTCGTTTTTTATTATATTATATTTGTCACAAAATTTAGAAATTCTAATAAACATAGCTCTTTCAAAGATTTTAGAGAAAATTGGTACTAATGTTATAGGTCGATAGTTATTTAAAAGTTCTTTATCTCCTTTCTTGTGAACGGGTTTTACAATTGATAACTTAAGTTTCTCAGGAAAGGTGCCAGTTTCAAATGATAGATTTATCAAAAAACTTAGAACGCCCGCAATTTGTGTTATACATTCTTTTATTACTTTCGTTGCTACTTCATCATAACCTATGGCATTTGTATTTTTTAATGCTTTTACTATACTTATCACCTCGCTTTCATCACAAGGGTATAAATAGATAGATGAGTCACAAATATTTATATTTTTTTGCATTTTATGTGTCAGGTAATTGTAATTATTCATAGTCAAGTTTATATAATATTCATTAAATGTATTAGCTATAGCTTTGGTGTCAGTAATTATATTGCCTTCGTTTTTTATTTTGTTAATTCCAATTGGCTTATATTTATTATGGATTCTATTTTTTATCAAATTCCATGTAGCCTTACATTTATTTGCTGAGGCACTTAAGTAAATATTATTTTGTTTTCTTTTAGAATAACGTATACAGGCTTTCAGTAGCTTGGAGTATTTATAGTACTCCATTTTTGTTTCAGGTGTCTTCATTTTGTAATAAGAGAATCTTAATTTCCTTTTCGTTGCACAGGCCTTCTTTATGCCCTTCGTGATCCAGTTGGAATTTTTGCCAGTATTTGTAATTTTGATCCTATTGAGAGGAAAACACTGCTTATAGAATAATAGGAACGTATTATAGAATTCATTAAACGCGGAATTTAAATCAGTTTGGTTGAAAACCTCGGCCCAGTGTAGGCTTTTTAGGCACTTACAAAAATAATCTACATTTTCCTGACTCAGATCTCTCTTTGTAATGTACCAGGACTTTACAGGAAGTGTTTTTTTTGAAGTCTCAAAACTAATTGTTTGCCCTGTATTGTGATCGGATAGGCCCAATTGATGCACCTTTACAGTAGCGTTTGAGATGTTACTTACAATATGATCGATGCATGAGTTAAGTCTAGTCGGCAATTTTACGTGAAGCTTATAGTTGTAGTTAAGAGTTATTCTGTGTAATTCACGACTGCCTTTAGAGTCTTTAAGTGTGTCTATGTTAAAGTCACCGGTCAGTATAATACTATGAGACTTAAAACTATGCAACTTGTGTAAGAGGTTCTCAAGTTTTTGCAGAAATGCCGTCACAGTAATGAACGTAGGAACTCTATATATACATATTATTAAACATTTATGTTGCAGAAGTTCAATACCACAGCATTCAAAATTATAATCAGATGCTATGTCACCCAGGAAGGCGACTTCTTTACATTCAATATGGTGTTTACAGAGTATCACTACACCCCCACGCCTCTGATAGTTACGCGAGTAGAGTGTTGCGACTTTGTAGTCTTTGAGGTGTACGTGTTTCACATCTTCCGGTAGAACAAAAGTCTCTGATAAACATAATACATCAATGTCCATGCCTTTTTCTTGGAACTCCTGTAGACAAACCTCCAATATATCTTGTTTATTTAGAAGACCGCAAATGTTTTGATGAAGTACTATAATACTATCTTTGCATTGATTCATCCTGCCGCGACGTCGTTTGTTACTTTTACGCTCGAAAAAACTCTTCTTTTTCCCTCTCAGGTACTGTGTCATCGTCGGTTTTATCTACTTCAGCATTACTGTTATATTGCTCAATGCGTGCAATTTCTTGTGCTATCTGGTCAAATATGTTTCGCATTCCGTATTTATTTACAGATCCATGTATTTTTGAAAACATGTCGTAATCGTATGTCAATGAACTATTTGAGTCTATTAAGTATGCATATCCATGTGTGTCAATATCAAGATGTAGCAGGTTATTAAATACTTCTACTCTCCAGTTAAATAACGTACTTGAGATGTTTAATTTATATGTTGGCGCACATATTATGACGTTAGTATTCTGTATTGCCTGCAATGCTTCTCGGACTTGAACTATCACTCCAAGGTAGTTTTTCGTTGCATTAAAATCTTCTTCGCCGATAAGGATGACACAAAAATCATCCATAGTGAGATCAGCCGTCTTTTTTGATATGTCTTTGACAAGATCTGCTGTTCCACGATGGGGAAGTAGGTAGTGGCAAATTTCGGTGTTATCCGGTAATTTCGCTCTAGCTATTTGTATGATATTATTTTTGGAGTCAGTACTAATAATACAAATCTTAGTTTTTAATTGTGTTGGTCCGGGTTCAACTGGTTTAGGTGCAAGATCGAAGTCATTTTCGTTTGCCGTTCTGCTTTTACTTTTGTCCATAATATTAGTTTCTTCATTATCAGAGGATATGTTTAATTTATCACTTTCCAAAATAATTTCATCATTCACTGATTTAGGACTGTTCTTTGTATTCCTTTGTCTTGGAGATGGAAGGGAGTCGTCATCGCTGTCAAGTAGAACTGCCATACTGTTTCTTTTCAAAGGCATAGAACTCTTTAACGGTGTAGTTTTTTTCGGCGTATTCTTCTTGGTTACTGGTTTCTGAGTTAATAACTTCTTCAGTAACTCGGTTTTTTTCTGTTGAGCCTGTAATTTTTTTCCTAACTCACTTTTATCCATATTAAGCTGACTTATCTCGTCATGTGCACTTGCTAGTTCTATGGATAAATTTTCAATCTGTGCCCTAAGCTCAATAACTTCTTCATTCTCAGTAGTCGTGGGGCTTGGTAAACTAAGAATCGTCTCTTCCATTAGTGTGTCGGATTCCAAGCTACAGTTTAGGTTGGTAAGTGATTCCAAGGAAACCCGCCGCTTTGGTGTACTTATGTTAGGAGATGGATTATTTTCGTCTGAAGTGCTTGGTAGCTGAACAGGACGATGTGGCAATTCAGAAGGTTGCATCTGATCTGCGCCCAGTGTTTCATCTGAATCAAAAGCAGGGCTGGGCTCTGTGCGTTCTTTTGATACATGTTCTAGGCATATTTTACATGTCCATTTCTTCCGTGTTTCCAGACTTCTCAGCCTATACAATTTCTCTGAGACACCTGCACAGCCAAACTCATAGTGTTTTTTGCAGACTGTACATGCCAGAGTGGTTTTTATATCTACTTTGGTTTTGCACTTAAAGCATTCTACTAATACCATCTGTTGATTGCGAGGTATAACGCTCGTAGATTTTTTGGAGGCCATAATTAAAATTTATAAATGAATGATTTGAGTTGTCCTTAGTCAATGTTAATTTTGCGTATTTTGGAACGCACCTTTTTTTATTATGGTAACACTGGTATTATCTGTGTCACCTATGTCAAAATTCGTAGCTGTCAGTTGTCAAATTAATCACCCAATCAGCTGTGTGGAGTGTCTTTAATCCCGTTATTATTAGATAGGATATTTTGTTTGTTTTGGTGATTTTAAATATTAAACGGCTAAGTGGTGGTTCTTACCGTGATCTTAGGATTCCATAATTGTCTTATTTCGTTCTCGTGCGCCCCAGTGACAGTGTATAACCATTTGCGACTAGTTTCTCCAGTTCAATGTTTTCGGCACAACAGTATTGGTAATTATTTAACTAATTTTCACTATTTAAAACACAAGGAGCTCCTACTTAGTATGTTTACCTCGCCGGGGTTGCCAGCGAATCAAGAAGTCGCATTGCGTTTCTGTAAACGTCATCTCGTCCCTCTTAATTCATTATTTTGGGTACTATATATTATGTACCTATGACAGGAGGATTATGGCCTCCTTGGTCGGAGGAAAAATTGGTGAAAATGGAGCAGAAAGTGTTGGATGAACTAATAAAAACAGCAAAATCTAGCGGTAACGACAGTTTTAGACAAAATACTGATTTAAACTTTCACGGTTTGTGCACATTATTAAACATGAACGGGACTTAACCGCGTATTATTAACTTTAAAATTTACCTCCGGCGTTTCGAAGACGACGTTGTCCTCGTGGTCTCGGATTAAGACTGGCTGAAGTTCACATCAACATTTTCTAGCCGCGCGAGTTTTTCGAACTACCCGCACTTGATCTTGTTTATGAACTTGAACGTTTTAAATGAACATTTGAATTTTAAACTTAATATACGCGGTTAAGTCCCGTTCATGTTTAATAGTTTTAGACAAAATCAGGTTTGACGTACCCAGCAGCAGAAGTTGCCGAGCGGGAAAGGTGTTAAAAATAATCCCGACACGCTCGTTATATTAACAATAAAGCCGTATCAAGCTCATTATGAATACCTTGGTCGTTTAGCTACATAAAATACTATTATGTTATGACTTATTATCTCCATACTTTTGCTAATGTATAAGTACGGCTGCTATATGATGGCACCGCTATCCCAGGAAACCAGAGCTTTAGCCTTCGGTTGCCGCGATAATTACTCATGAAATAAAACAACTAAATCGGATTAAATCGCGTATAATAATTTAAACTTCAGTTGGTGGTCATCGGGTGGACTCCAAAGGTCGGGATGAAGTTTAAATTAGTATACGCGATTTAATCCGTTTTAGTTGTTTTTATTTCAGAGCCATTGATCCTTACAAACAAGCCTGACCTATCGCGACAATCTAACGAAATCGATTGTTTTATCATCATCATCATATCAGCCGTGAGTCATCCACTGCTGGATGTAAGCCTCCCCCAAATATGACTTGTATCATCTTGGGCTGGCGGGTTGGTGCCCGCAGTAGTTATAGATTGGGTTGCAACGGACGCTGCTGCCCATCCGTCAGTTTTCTCCCTTTAACGCCTCTTAGGACACCCGCGGGAGGATTTGGGGTGGTGCTATTCTAGTCAGCCGGCATCATACGGCATATATATGTCTTTAACATTGGCAAAATCATCGTCATTGATGGAAGTCAGTTTTTTTTTCAATCTATCTAAGATTCTCACAAAATGAATTTCTTTTCAACAGCCGTTCGACGAAGACTTCGAAACCCGAATTTAATCTAATTACGCCTTATTTAGATTAAATTTGACGACATGTCTGGCCTAGTAGATAGTGACCCTGCCTATGAAGCCTATGGTTCTAGGTTCGAATTCCAATCAAGGCATTTATAGTTATTTTTTTCTGGGTCATTGGTATTTTCTATGTATTTAAGTATTGATATGTATCTGTCTAGTACCTACAACACAAGCCTTACTGAGCTTACCGTAGGACTGGGTCGATTTGTGTAAGATTGTCCCGGTCTCTTTTTTTTTAATATTTATTTATTTTCGAACCAAGTGACGAACTTTCCTATAGTTCGGTGGTCTGAAGAAATCGCCTATCCAACTATGTCCCCGCCATATCGCTTCAATTAACAAGGGGCCCGTGTCTATCAAAGCATTAAATTGTCATGTCATGTCTCATGTGATACGATAAACGGTGTCACTATTGTTACAAAATACAAACTGTTTTGTACTTTCACGCTTTTAATATTCACAGTTGGTTTATTGTTTTATAATGTTAACTAGTGACCACTGTCACGTATTCTGGGAACTATTATTTTTCTACGTTCTTTGGTATTGAAGACATAGTAACAGCAACAATCATAGACAACTTATGGTTAGGAACTTTATTAGATTATATTAATAAATACACAGTAATATATATCTTAGGGGTACATTGCCCACACAACTGAATAAACAGTTTGGCTGTGGGATCCTAAGTCGCATAATATTATAAAGCTATTTTACTAAAACATGCATATTACCAACCCAAGTAGCAAAAAAGGCTTTGTTGGTTTTTGTCTTCAAGGACATATCATTGAAGACAAATTGTCCAATAATCGACATGAAATCAGTGAACTTATTCTGTTTTTACGAGAATATTTAGTTAGGTTACACAAATTATGAACCTTTAAGCAGATTAACGAATGTAATTGTAATATAATTAAAACTGTTGTGAGCAATTTTACTACTACTTAGTTACTAACGGATAAATTCACGTATAATTAAGTGAGTCACCCTCACCCAGAGCGGTGTATCCTGACTCGGCTTGAAACTGGGTACCAGAGATTTCCGGAAACATATCGCCTAGTGCGATATATTTACACGTGAGGTTATGTGCTATATATATGTTGGACATAGGCCAGTAGGCTATAGTCGCCACGCTTGGCAGGCATGTTGGCGAGCGCGGTAGCTGTTGATTCGGTTTCGACGCTCGTTGCTGCCTCTGTTTCAGTTTTTTTGCCTCGGTTGCCTGTTACGATACCCGCGGCAGTAGATGGTTGGTGCTAACTATTCTCTGCCGGCCCCTTACAGCCACATTATTAAAGCTGTATTTTCTCTTTCGTATTTAGATTTTCCTTTTCTATTTACCAATTACCACAAAACCCACTTAATTTCGCGACAAACCGGCAGCGAAAGCCTGCTTAGTATAAAATAATGTTGATTTTTCATATTCCCTCCCAGGAAGGCAAAAAGCTTTGGTTAATTGTTTGGAAAACAAATTTCATTCCGTTAAAGAGGGTTCCTTTGTGGCTAATCTCAGACATGCTGACCTTATTATACAATAATATTACAGAGTAGAACGGAGACAGAAGCTTGTAATATTAACAACTTATTAGGGCACGTAAATAATACATTTCGTAAGATACAGTCGTATAATGTTGTGGCAAAAAAGTACGATCAAATAACTGACCTCACAAAATGTATATCAAAATTGTGTGGTACAAAAACTCCAATGTATATAAGTTATATTACGTATACTCGTACTTACTATTTATTTGAAATATTCCTTAAATAAGACAATTAAACGGATTATATCGCGCGCGGAACACGAACGATTCAAAATAGTCGAAACTTCGGAAAGTAATTTAATTTCAGTATTTAAGGTTTAGGCTTTTTTTGCCATATTTGTTTAATTCTTTTTGATAATATTCACTCTAAAATCAAATGATTCTGCATTAAATTACTCTGTAGTCTCAAGTACATTGATTGTAAAGCCACGTGTCTGTATTCATTATTTAGTCGCGTAAAGTATAAACTATATCTCCGTTTATTGTGTCACACCAGATTTGCATTAGAACATAGGCAAGTGGCTCAACAATCCGTGAATGTACATATTTCGGTGATCAAATATAAATTATGAGTGCTAGTTCTAAAATGTCAATCAATGAGCATATTGTCAATCAATCGCCATCGGAACACATTGGCTAATGACAATTACGTTACGCGTTATGTAACGGTGTCGTAACGCTTTGTTAAGCAATTTGTTATTACGCCCACGGGGCCGGTTTAGTGCACCGCGTCGCCATTTGGTCATTTTGACGTCGTAACTTTGACTTTGGTCACACCGGCTTAACAAAGTTCGTGTTTTTTTTTTGTTTTTTTTTTTTTGTTAAATCTTGAAACTGAATATACAATGTATTAAATGAAGTACTTGTAGTTATCATAATACGATTATAATTTCTGTAAATATATGTA
Source organism: Grapholita molesta (assembly GCA_022674325.2). Classification (NCBI taxonomy): domain Eukaryota; kingdom Metazoa; phylum Arthropoda; class Insecta; order Lepidoptera; family Tortricidae; genus Grapholita; species Grapholita molesta. Next base: position 5,532,597 of record CP053127.2, read on the forward strand.
TTTAATAATAAATAAAAAAATGAAGATCATTAAAATATACTAGCGTGTCTCTATGAAACTAGTAAGTATTTAAACTGTAACTTTTTCTTCTCATATAATATTGAGATATGTATATTGAATTTAACATAACCTGTTAATAATAGCGTTATTGACCTGCCGGTAGAAGTGACTTTGTCCTAACCTAAGTCTTACTTTTCTCTCCAACTTGGAAATTAGGACGGCAAATAAAAGGATTGAATTTGGTTGCCGAGCGGACCTCAGTCACTATAGAGCCAGAGACACACGCTGTGATGATGATGAAAAATCCCTATAATATATGTTGGCCAAAAACAACTTTTTTCGTCATTTTGTTTTCCTTCGCTATGGAGTTTTATAAATAATCGTAGTCTCTGTATACGAAGTTGATCTATGCAAGTACCGCTCGCTCCTTTTCCTTTCATTTGGCCTTGCTCGGACACTGGACCAGCGCACGCGCAACGTATGCTTTACGACCGATTTACTACTTGATTGTAACAGTTTTATTTTACTAAACTATGGTTTTATGTCATTGATATTGCTATTTTGTCCTGTAGGTTTATTTAAAGGTGGACAAGTATTTTTCTTTTTTTTGACGTACTAATTTGACAAAATAAAAAATACAATAATTATTTTGTTGAGTTTAAATTCTGCATGACGTCACTTCTTAGTGATAATTTAAAAAAAAAGTTACGTTTATATTACTAAAGTATGCGCGATACATGTTTATAAATTTTCGTTTGTAACTGACTGACTAAATAAACTCATGAATAATATTTTGTTCTCTTTATTTTACTACATTATACAGTGTGTAACTTCAATCGTGGAATCGTAGTTAAGTTTTACATTTTTTGTCACCCATTTTACTTTAATAGGTGATATTATAAGCTGTATAAGAATAAAATTTATTTAATATCATATTTGAGATGTCAAATTAAGATAATTTCATTATCGCTGATAACATTTGTATAGGTATGGAAACATGTGATTTAATTTAAATATTGTTTCATATGTTCACATTTCAATACATTTTAATGCCGATGGCACAGTCAGCAGCAAAAATGGCTAAGCGTTTGAAGTGTTCAAAATGACCTACACGCGCTCTTATTCTTTTGACAATAAAAATGTGTTGACGTCATTTTGAACACCTCAAATGCTTAGCCACTTCTGCTGCTGACTGTACCATCGGTATTTATAAAAAAAACTGCTATCTGAAACCGATGCTCGCCGAGATTGGTCCGATTTATCTCTGTCCCATTTGCCTAAAAATGGGCGTCTAATGAAATTGTTAAACAATTTATTTTGGTAATTTTGTTGTCTCGTTCAATAAAATACGAAAGCTTGTTTGCGTGTCTGCGTTTTTGTGCAGACACGGGTATAAAGATTTATTGTTTTTACATATTGACGATAAAGTAGAGATGTATACTTTTTTTTTAAATTGACGACAGGGTCTGGTCTAGTGGGTAGTGACTGTGGGTTAAAATCCTAGCACGGGCATTTGTGTGATCAACACAGCTCTTTGTTTCAGAGTAATGGATGTTTCACATATACTCATATATTTGTATATTATATATCGTTGACTGAGTAACCACATAACAAACTTTGATCTTACCGTGCAACATTGCTCATTACAAGTAATGCTTTGAGGTAACGCAGCTAGCCTTATGGGGTCCATGCCGCAGTGGGACTTGCTGGATGGGATATTCTTTTTATAGTTATTTTAGCAGTAATTATTAATGATTCTATTTTTAATTAGTATAATTTATTTTTAGTTTTGTTATTAGTAATTAATATTACGACATATTTCATTGTTATTTTCATGTTTTCAATAAATTTTAAGTTTTATAAAAAAAAAGTAATGCCTTTACTCCGACTTGAACCCATGTCTGCTTCATAGGCAGGGTCAGTGCCCACAAGGCCACACCCATCGTCCTTACATGATGCTAACAATTACATTATTATAACTGTGTAATAATAATTAAAGACTCTCATAATAACTCATAATAAAAAGTCGTATTTGCCATGAAATTACGATAAAAAATAAGCTTTTTTTCTAATAACAACCACCGAATACTCGAAACTGCAGAAAATACTAATAATAGACGAGCTAATATTTACTTTGGAACAAATGAAGATAGATGACTTAATAAGATTGGAAATATAGCAAGAAAAATATTTGTCTAGTTAATAGTTATGGTAGTTCTGGCGGCTTAATTGAAGTGTCATCATCATCATCGTATCCGTTGAAAGACGTCTACTGCTGGACATAGGATTTCACCGAAACGACCCGCATCCAGTGGATTCCTGCGATCTTTACCATATCGTCGGTCAACCTTGTGGGAGGTCCGCCCACGCTGCGCTTCCGTAGTCGCCACTCGAGGACCTTTACGACGGCAATCGGTTCGTCAATGTGCCTCGCCCACTGCCATTTAATATAATAACATTTTAATATTTTGGACAATCTCGTACACCAATCAATCTAGTCCTGCAATATAGCCAGTCTTGTATTGTAGGTACAGTCAGTAGCAAAAGGTGCGAACTGGACGAAGTGTTCAAAATCAGTTTAACACGACTTTATATTTAAGAGAATAAGAGCGTGTCAAAATCGTGAACACCTGGACCGGCTATCTGCTCATGGCTGTACTAGACGAAGATATCCATACATAAGTACCTACATATAAATACCTAAATACATAGATAATATTAGTGATGAACACACAAATGATCGAATGCCTTTGCCAGTATTCGAACCTGTACCTGCTAGGCTAGGACGCCGTTGAATCTGAATAATGAATGAATTTAATGTTCTTTCATTACCTATTCATACGATTTTTGACTCCTGCTACGATTTTTGGTTTACTAATTAAAAATAAAAATATATTATAAATTATATTATATATATATATTATATTTGTTAATTAAAAATATATTATAAATTTTATCATCAGTATAGGTATTGTATAAATTGTTGTATGTTATTTTTTCCTATTTTTATATGTAACATTTTTGTTAATTTCTATAAAATGATTCAGTGAACTACCTACATCACGTTGTAGCGCCTATAAAGTCTGTATACCTACATCGTTCTTCGAAATAATTATATTTGGATTTTTTTATTAATTTCAAAAAAGGATTTAGTTATAACTGAGCGAAAAATAACGAAATATTTTCCACAGTATTAACCCGCGCTTATTAAAGTTTTTGCTGCCATTGTATGGACACTATAGGTTTAAAATTAAAAGTTTTTTGTCCTCGGAACCATTGTGAGGGTTTACAGTTAAAATTAAAACAGCCCCAAGGAGAATCCTTAATACGCTGGTTAGGTAGTGAAAACTTAAATATTTGATTGTTTGAACTGTTCTTTGGGATTTTAATTCCTCGTACTTTTAGTTCCTTCTGTTTTAAAGCTGTTTTGGTCGATGAACTGCTATATGAGCAATTCTCAAAAAGTTTGTACATTTGGATCACGTCTTCGATTTTGATTACTTTCGGTAACAAAAAAGGAAAATTCCATACAAACTTTATGGGACATTTTGGGAATTATAGTAGATCTTGCTCAGCATCATTTACTCTACAGTCTACCGTTATTAATCAAAACCGAAGACGTGATCCAAATGTAGGTACAAACTTTTTGAGAAATGCTCATCTGCTAATCTGCTATATTGTTATTATTCATACTATTTTATTTAAATTTCGTGTACCCTTACCATGAGTTGTGACATTAAGGTTTTCGATAACGATTATCGAGTTTACTATCTGTGCATTTCGTTCGCACTAAAATAGTACAAGGGAGATGCACAGTAGAAACTCGATACTTGTTATCGGAAACTTCAATGTCACAACGCATGGTAAGGGTAGTGCGTCCACCTTTCCCGCCGGCGGGGACGTCCACCACGCGACAACACCGACACATTCAGTCCCTTATCAACACGGTACCGCCGCGTACCGGTTAGAGTCACTCCGACAGCGGTCGGGCCTGCTGGGTTTCTTGCAGGAGTCTTTACCAGCAGGCTAGGAGTAGCGAACCAGCAATAAAACTCCCATTAGCTCGATACCATTACACACCACTCAGATCAGGTTGAGACCGTCTCAACCAATCTCACTGGAAGCGAAAACTCAGTAGGAGTATTCCAGTAGTACAAGTAGTACCATTTTCCCCAGGCTACCTTCCCCCCACACAGTCCGCTTGCTCTATCGCACCACACGTGTGCATAAAGCCCAAGTCAGGTTCCAAAAAAAAAAAAAAGTAGATGTGTGGTGCTATACCTGGTAGATGGTCTTTCAACAGCAACGTGCTTAAAAAAGTGCATGTCTTGTGAATTTTTATGCAATTTAAGTAATAAAACCAGCTAATGAAATAGTCCCAAGGGATTGTTACCATGGCAACGACTGATACCGAAAAGTTTGAAGTCCCGGGGCTTTTGATTTTCTCCTGTTTATCTAAATTTGGATTTAATAGTAAATATCTTAATCAAAATTTTGGTATAATCATTTGTATTATATCTACTTGTTTGTCTTTTCACACTTTTCTAGTAATAAAATGTAATATCTGATAAATTGTTTATAAATTTTATAATGCTACTTCTTAGAATTTAGAATCAATCAAAAACATTCAAAGACTGAACCTTGGTAAAGTAGGTAACCTTTCTTCACGACAAAGGTGAGAAAATGGTGATAAAATAAATGAACCTTAAGGAATATAAATTCATTTTCATCAGACTTGCTCATATTAATATGTATTTCTGTCAAACCCCATTATAGTTCCACGGTAGTTATAAATCTTAATTTTATTAGGTAACGGAAGTCTCATTAAACAGTGAAGGTGGGTCAAATTTATTGGTCAAGACGCAGCAAATTTAGTTTTGCCAGTTCTTCATGAAGTAAGGATAACTGCTGAACTGTGAAGAAAATGCAAAACCGGTTGGTAACGGCTTGTATTTTTTTTTTATGACATAGGCGGCAAACGAGCAGACAGATTGCCTGGTGTTAAGCAATTACCGTCGCCCATGGGCACCCGCAACACCAGGGGAGTCACAAGCGCGTTGCCGGCCTTTAAGGGGGGTTGGAGCTCTGGGAACCTTACTCACCATCAGGAACACAACACTACATACCTGAAAGGTGGCAGTGCTATTATGGCTGTGGTCTTCTGTAAGGAGGAGGTACTTCCCCAGTTGGGCTGCCCCAGATTCAAGCGTGATGGTCAACGCTGTACCCTACCTCTCACTGTTGGACGTAGTTTAAGGACATACCCGGGTCTAAAACACAAGGTGGACGCGCAGTCGCCATTACACAATCAAATTAAAACATAACCATCATATTTCACTTCTAACTTAAAAGTCTAACAGCCTTCGTTCCTAATTACAAAAGTTGGGAGCCCAAAACTCAATTCGCTCACAATTTTCCAGCAAAAATTTAAGGAACTATAAATTGGCGTTTCATTAGTGAAATAAAAGTAAAATAAAAACACGCGAACTAAAACTTCAACTTTGTCGAATAAACGGCCGAATTCTGCGTCGGCTAATTAAGAACTCAGCTTAGGTATATCAATATCAGCGTGAGCTTTTAAAAAAAAAAGGCATTATCTTAACCAGTACTTGGACGAGTTCTACGTAGAGTGGTGGGATCGTAAGTGACAGGGTTGAGAGAAGAAAAAGAGAGAAGACCTTTCCCCGGAACGGTATCCCAATTCCGAACACAGTGTAATAAAAAAAAAAAACAGTTCTAAGTAAACAGAAAAAAAAATGTTTTGTATCCTTTAGCCTACTACTACTAGTAAACGCGATATAATCGGTTTCAGTTGTTAATTAATAAAAAATATTTTGCCATTTCCTCGTTGAATTACGTTATAACACATTGAAGGCGAAGGCCTATGTTCAGAAATGGGCGTCTTATGGCTGAGGTGATGATTAGATGATGAAATTAAACAGGACTTAATCGCTTTGAAATGTTAGATAGACTTTCACCCTCGTCGAAAATATTTTTTTTTCGCTAGTATCGAAATGTACTATATTATGTATATATTATAGTGTGGAGCCAAACTCACGTGCGGTTGAAGCACACACAGCTATTAGACTCCGCCTTTGAGGATTACTTTATCACTTGGATCCGTTTTTGTGGGGTCATTATGCAGACGTATATAAAATCAAGCATAAAGATATAACAGATTCTGCGTAAAACTATTTCTCATATTTTTAATTCAAGACTGACCAGCGTTTGACCTCAGTCATACCTGATGGTAAGTGTCGACGAGGTTAAGGGTGTATGTAGTACGCTAGTTCAGTAACAGCCTATTCATTCTTGCCTTGAAAAAACCCATTTTGTATCTTTCCGGGAATACAGACGAAGAAAGCGAATTCCATTCCTTAGCAGTCCGCATTAGGAAGTCAATAGGAAAATTACAGTCTATCTAACCTAACCGCGTTTTAATTAAAAGTGCGCTAATCATTCTACTCTGTAACACAAAAAATACAATGGAGTGCATTCGTCGCCCGCATGCCTGGGTTCCGACTTCGTTTTTATGCCTTAGTTAAGAATGTTTGCCGTTCATATTGACAGGGGAAACTCAAACTGTCAGTAGAATATTCGTTTTTATTTAGTTTACATTTTGCGGAAAATTATCATACGTTTAATGATCATATCATAGTGTAGGAAAACCAACCGGCCTTATACTACATATAAATAAATATTACAGTACATCCAGAGCCCCACATTAAACTCAAGAAGGCTTTGTGTCGTTACTCAGCCAACGATATATATAATATACAAATTTTTAAATACACAGAAAACATCCAATACTCAGGAACTATCTGTGCTCATCACACAAATGCCCTTACTGGGATTTGAAATCAGAACAATTGGCTTCATAGGCAGGGTCACCCACTAAGCCATATCAAATACTAAATGTTTCCTTCTAAATTGGAAGAATTCATAGAAAAATAATACCTACACTAAATCTTATGGTACCTAGCTAGCACGCAGGGGATCCCCCGAGCTGCAACAGAGTACTAGCATAAAAAGAGTTTTGACAATCATATTGTTAATCCGATAAAAGATTATCGCAGTTTTTATGGAAAACTATCTCATCCTTACTTTAAAAAGTAATGTTCAGAGTAATGTTCAGAGTTCTAGCACGAGAAGAGTTTTGACAATCATATTGTTAATCCGATAAAAGATTATCGCAGCTTTTATGGAAAACTATCTCATCCTTACTTTAAAAAGTAATGTTCAGAGTAATGTTCAGAGTTCTAGCACGAGAAGAGTTTTGACAATCATATTGTTAATCCGATAAAAGATTATCGCAGCTTTTATGGAAAACTATCTCATCCTTACTTTAAAAAGTAATGGATGTCCGAGTCAGAATTCGAACCCGCATTTCCAAATATCGCGGTTAACACCTTAACAAATTAAGCCATCCGAACATTCCATGATTACACCCCACTTCATAATTTTCTATCTCAACTTACTTTTATGTAACTCCCAATTATAACCTTTTATACGTGAAAACAGTGTTGTTAAAAAATCAGCAAAAAGCGTATACAATTTATTCCCCTCCTAACAAATCTCATTTAACACTTACTAAAACACGATCACTCACTTACATAATACCACTAACCTCTATAGACATCAAAAGTCGATCAAAATCAACCCCAGCAGCCATCAAATTTAATAAACCTCGTAAACAAATCCAGCCATTGATCACCCTCTATCTGATTTCAGTAGGGTTACCAGATAAAACGAAAAAAATAAACAAAAATTCTGATTGATATCATAAAAATACTGACAATGTTAGTTATTATATTAAAAATGACTCATGATTTTTTCGTCATCTATACGAGTATGTCTTATCATTTACAATATACATTTTTATACCGCTATCACGTATGCTCAAATGTGTATTTTCCTAATAAGATGAAAAAAAGATGGATTTTTTTTCTACAAGTAACATAAAGCAAATAACACAACTAAAAAAAAAGGTCTAATTTTTCCCTAACGTCCTCGAAATATACAAACGTTTGGTAACGCTATCGGAATTCTCTCAATCCGAAAAATCTGGAAAATTCCAGATCACGAACGGGGCATTATAAAAACGGAGCGAGGAAAATTGGGAGAAGAAAATGCGATAAAATTATGCATTGGATGGTCCATTCGCGATTTTTCTATAGAGTTCCGTTCAGTTTCAAGATCTGCGAAGAATCTAAAGGATTTGAGCGTGTTTTTCAGGATGCCAAGGCTTACTTAAGTTGTAGATAGAAGCTTTTAATATTTAATAATGTTATGTGGAACAATGCAGGTTAGAATAGATTAAATATTCTGAATATTTGTTTAGTATAGTTGTGTTATATATATATAGGTAGCATCCCAAGTACTCATAAAGTTCGATACACCATAGAATTTATATGGAATACCGAATTATTTGACTACCCAAAATATATGACGCTCACTGTAGCCAAAGGCTTATCTTATGTATACAGTTTTAATGGTTTATGTCTAAAGTATGCATGCCTTGATTGTACTTATACTCACATTTAGACCCTAAATCAAAAATCCGTTTTCTTATCATTTGTGCAATGAATTTGTCCGACTAATTTACGCAAAGAAAATTAAAGACATTAATTAATGTAGTCATAGACTACAGTTTATACTTATAGGTTTTAAAAAAAGTTAAACAATCTTAATAATATGGATTTTTATTAAAAAATGCTTTTTTAAATCAGTGACTTACGAAAGCAAAATAATGTAAATAAAAATATATGTATATTTCATAAATGTTTTTCAATAAAAGGACATGTCAAGATTATTTACCTTTTTTAACCACCTAAAAGTATAGACTGTAGGTAATTCTGAATGAATGAATGAAATTAATATTATTTAGTCGCTCGTACTACAGTCATGATTAAGGCCATTTTATTCTTAAAGTCGTAGAATGACTCACGAAAGTTTAAATACAAATGGACTCATTCGCTGGAGTGATTTCCATTGTTTATCTATCTTCTGCCATCTGCAAGGCTGATACGACGTAATAGTGTTTTTTTTTTTTAATTTTGTATTTTTTTTTGTTGCAGTGGCCACCAAGATTACTTCGGTGGACATTCACCATTGTGCTGATAGTCGCCGTTATAGCACCCACCTCAGATTCAACCAGTAAGTTTTATATCTCTTTATGTAATTATGTTTATCTGGTAGTTTACATAGTATAGTTTTTCTATAACTGGAAAGTAGCAACATAATTGATAATGAATAAGCGGTATGCGGTATGTTAAATCTTATTTATGAATTATCTTACAAAAAAATATTACGCAAAGTCAAACTTAAAAAAAAACGCTCGATTCAGGAGATGCCCAACTGGTCCTCCTTCCAGAAGACTACAGCCATAATAAGCACTGCTACCTTTCATGTACGAGTATGTAGTGTTGTTGTTCCTGATGGTGAGTAAGGTTCCCAGAGCTCCAACAACTTTTAGGCTAGGCAACGCGCATGAGAATCCTCTGCAGGCGTCCTTAGGGTACGGTAAATGCTTACAATCAGGCGGGTCGTAAGCTCGCTTGCCACCGTCGTTGTATACAAAAAAAATTGATTCAAGAACGAATTTAAATTTAAATCCCCATTTAATTGGTGTCAATCGAATGAAAAAAAGGCAGCAAATTGCTGGATTACCCCCCATATACATGTCACATGTCGGGGGGACAGTCGGACCCGGTTTTAAATGGAGATTAATGTTTTGTGTCCGACGTTTCCTACAGTACACCCTCATCATTGCATCGGTATCGCGTGATAAAGGGTTACTTGGTAAACACGACAGTTGCAAAAACCAAAGAGTCGATATTAAGGTATGTACCTATACTTCGCTGTGCGGGCTGTGCCCTACCTCTCATTGTTGAACGTAGTTTAAGGACATATACGGGTTCAGACATGATCCAACAGTGGACATCTTTCGGCTGATATGATGATGATAATAATAAATATTTTGGATTGTATACCATTTTATTAGGCAGGCGTCCGGTTTTTTATACAATAGCCCGGTGGCTCGTCCATCATTTCCACCCAATAGCCTAGTACATTTTAGATTACATTAAAACTCAATAGTCCTTACACCATGGCGGGTGCGATCTCTGTGCGCGTCCCATGATACGGACAGAGACAACATCCGCTTAGTGTGCCCTTTACATTACATTAAATAGTCGAAAGGGCATCTGCGCGTTGGCTCAATCCGGCTCCGCATACGCCTCCCAAATGTCCGGAACACCATTATTCCGTGTACGGGAAAGACATACAAATAATCATATTTTGGCATTTTAGAAGAATCGATATCTGTGACCTTGATTGTACCGTAGGTATTGAACGGCTGGATCAATTTTGATGCATTTTTCACCACTTCGAGTTGAAGTAATATAAAAAAGATTAATCAACCAATGTACGTTAGCCGTGCGGCTCGACGAGTCCGTGACGTATGGTCGTGCGCGGATTTATTGCTGATCACCCACGATTAACGACGCGGGCGCATGTCACTGTGATGCACTTTTATTGCTATACGAAAAGCAATGGCGTATGACGCGATAGGCGAAAACGTAATATTTTTATATGTTTTTTTTTATGTAAGGCAGTCAAAAGTAGGAATCTGTTAGTTAATGTGTTTATCGAGTTCTGACTGGATGATACTAATAGATTTTGGTACTAACTAGAAAAAAAAAAGTATTAAACAAAGTTCTACGTAATTTAACCATGAGTTGTATGTAGAGATGTGCCATTCCCTGTAAATTCCCCATATTACTATGCCTCATACTAATATTGGAAATTTCCCGGGCACGGCACATCTCTAGTTGTATGACATTACTTAAATAACTAAAAATGCAGTCTCTAGTCTGCACCGTTGTTATATGGTTTGCCGTCTTTATCAATCAGACAACGCACACAGCTCATGAATATGCTCCTCGTTACGTAGCGAAATATGTCAAGCATTATTCGACTTATGAAATGTGAGTTAATAGTTACAATAAAATTAATATACTTGTACAAATGTCTCGAAATTCGTTTTGACATGCAATAATACCCGTTACAAATCAAAATTTATGTTCGTCTTAAAGTTTTAAACCATAAAAAGTTACAACACCAAATCGCATAGTATCCAAAGTATACACAAATCCCGAGACTCCCAGCCGGTTACGTTAAGCCCGTTTCTATATAACTGTGGATATAAAGAATCCCATAAGCGTTTTGCGGAACACAAACGGCTTTTCAGTCTCGACGGAGACATATCAAACGTATACAAGTACTCCAACGAAAATCTTACAACATAACTGTGAGTTAAAATAATTTTTCCCATTCGCGTTTTCGAAAACATCCAAATGGAATGCGAATTTCGTGTCTATGCTAATGGTATTTGGGTCGGTTTTCGTTTGGGAGACACAACCTATCATTTACTGAGCGCCCCTCATGAGCACTTGAATTCTAAATGTGCAGGGAATTTTATTACTCGGAACAGATTGGAAAATAGTGTCTCGGTATTGCTTATCCGCTAAATTTTTGTGCGTGGCTTTGAATAGCTTCCAGTCATAATTCAATTTAATCTTACCTCATTATAATTAAAGTACCTATATTTATTATGAATCTTTTAATAGACAAGTTGCATAAAAATACTGGTTGTAATTTCCACAAAGCATAAGTGCAATAGCTAATAATTAAATCTTGTTCAAATATCTAATACTTTTATGTAAAATAAAAAGGAACATTAAAAAATAAAAACGAAGTTATTGCACTTATGCGTATTAGGGCAGAATTACTAGTTCAAGGGTAATATTATTAAGTAGCTATCCAATTATGATTATGTCTAGCAGAAAGTGGCAAGTAACACCCCTGTAAAACCCTCAACATCGGCTTTATCTTAATGTCAATTAACTTTTGGAAATGTCAACCTTATTTTTTTTAATTTACCCACGCGGTTGTTCTTAATTCAATAAAATGTAATAATAATTATGGCGCGAAATATTGTTTCATATTATAAATGAGGGGTTGCATGGTCCCAAGCATTTCCCCGAATAAAAAAAACATGTAAAAATATGTAATTCTACTCTTACTATTAAACGGATAACTTACTTTATCGGGACAATATACAGGGTTGGGCAGATTAAGTGTCCTACTTTAAAATTTTCATAAAATGACAACAACTCCATAGATTTCAAATATTTTTTAGTAAATATATAAAACAGTAACTGTAAATTACTAAAATAATTCATTAGTTCAAATTTCTCTCCATTGGCTTTAATTACTTTCATAGAAGGAGCATGCATTCTCCCATAGAAGGAGTTACACGCGGCACGCACTACCTCATCTGGAATATCGTTCCATATCTTCACTAACCGATGCTTGAATGAATTTAAATTCATGTCGTGTGTTCTCCCTATATTACTACAGCATAAATCCCCATATTGAAAAATCCAACGGATTCAAGTCTGGTGACGAAGAAGGCCATTCTTGCCAAGGTATAAAGTCCGTCAAATTCATTCGACACCAGTCTTGAGTGCGTTTGGCTTTGTGAGATGGGGCACTGTCTTGCTGAAAACTAAAGTAATCACTCCCATATAACTTTCGGGCATTTTTTAATAAATGACCCTGCAATACGTTCTGAATATAGTAATCTTGGTTGATTTTGACTCCTCGATCGATGAACAGCAGTGGTAATTTGCCTCCAGGCGATATTGCACCCCAAACCATGACAGCCGACGCACTTTGAAATCGCTGCACAGCTAATTTGTCCACTGGTATGTCCCTCAATGATACGCCATACACACGATCACTTTGTTGATTGTGGCTATCTTGCAATAGAAACGTTTTTTCATCCGAAAAAATAATGTCATCACCCTCGTGCCATGCTAGTAGCTCCTTGCATTTTGTGACTCTAGCTTTTCTGGGTGTCCGTTAATCCGTATTTTTTGTTTCTTGTCGGCTTATAATCTAAGATCATGTCGCAATATACGACTCATGGATCGTCGGGATATTTACATATCTTTCGCGAGTTTACCTGCACTCTGAGCCGGATTTCGCCTAATACGCTCACGAACATTTTTGACCACTTTTTTGATACGGACAGATGGTTTGCGTCCAGGTTAGGGCCTGATTCGGGAAGACCCTGTTTTCCTGAATCGCTTGATGGTGCGAGATATGAACCTTGCATTGAAATTTAAATGTTTCAGCTTTCTTAATATCTCGCAAGGGCGAAAATGTTTCACGAACAAATCGACAACGAGCTCACGTTTCGCGTCCATTATTGAAAACAATAGAAAATAAAAAAAAGTCCAGTTGAAGTCTAGCGATCATAAAGCCGAATATATTGCCTTTTTAAAAACATATATATACGGTAAAAAAAGTAGGATTACTTAAGAAAAAATATACGATATAAGGCTAGGACACTTAATCTGCCCAACCCTGTATTATGTTCATGGCAGTTCTAAAAAGAAGTCTCTCGTTATTTTTGCGTGTATCCTTTAGTCTTTGTCTGAAGGCACGTAGTAATGAAATCTAAGTAAATGTAATGACATCGGACATGTCGAGTATCGATTCCATTTATATGTATGTCCTTGTTGCTCGCTGGTTTTATTCGAAATTCGACTTCAGTTTATCCGAGAAGAGGTAAAATGAGGTCGGAAGTCTTGTTCTGATAGAAGGGATAGAAGTAAACAAGCCTTGAAATAAACAATGCCAAGCCGATTTCTAAATCGCAAACTTTTTAAATTATTGATAAGAAATAAAATAGGTTCGCAGTTTTCAATACAAAATTTATGAATCCGCTCTGTAATTGTCCTTTTAAAATATTCTTATAAAACGTACAAATCGACATAAAAAAATGTAAATCAATAGGTATGTTGGGAATTCGATAGCTTAGTAGTAGAGAAAATGGGCTGAAAACTAAAAGGCCGACTGTGTCCAGCAAAAATATAATAACTTAATGACAACTGTGTAAAACAATAGAATAACAAAATATACAGACTACAAAACCAGAGACAATATCAAAAGTATAAAGACCTCGTCGACAAGGTAGATTTCACTTTTCTGAGTAAAAATAATCCCAATTTTTTTGTGTTTGTCTAAATGATTAATGACATCATTTTTTTCTAAGATGTTCACGTAAGTTAATATACGCATAAAAATATGTTCCCTCCTGTAATCGTAGTCACAGTCTATAAAGCAAAGTTTATGGTCTATTAAATCTGAATGAAGTTACTATATCAAAATCGTTCCTCATACCAGGTGCGGCCTGTAATAGGAGCAAAAATTATAGGGATCGCTTCTACACCACGAATGTAACAACATTTGTCCTACAACTTTACAAAATTGGGTAATTTATTACTTGTGATTTTTTCAAACAAACTAAATAGTATTTTCAATGACCAGCATCCAATAGTCTAGTTGACGTTTACTGTCAGCCTACAAACTTCATAGTTTTCGCAATAGGTACATTGCTGGCTTGGAAAATCTTTATTTATTAATATTTATTAAACTATAAGTTATTTTCAAAAGTCGTAGAAAAAATGTTATATGTGGTGTAGAAACGATGCCTAAAGTTAATGCCCCTATTACAGGCTACACCTGTACCCTTACCATGAATTGTAACATTGAGGTTTTCGAAAACGAGTATCGAGTTTACTATCTGTATATCTCGTTAACGAGATGCACAGATAGTAAACTCGATACGCGTTATCGAAAACCTAAAAGTCACAACTCATGGTCAGGGTACCGGTATAAACAGAAACTGATCACCATTGCCCATTTTAGTTGGACAATTTTTGTTTTAAGAACTGAGTTTCTACAACCAATTGGCATTGCCTGGGTCATCCCACGTATCATAAATAGGTTTTTGTTGAATAAATACAAATTCCACGAGTTGCTGAAAACTTATTAAATTGTTAAAAATGTAAATAGACAGACCATTTATTTGAATAGGTACCGGCCATTATGAACGGATTCCTTTGTTGAAATTGAAATTGGCGCAATTGGACGTAAAAGATGCAAATTGGTTGAGCGGTACATTCGGTACCCTGTCGCTGATATTCAGTTTTGTAATAATAACCCTTTGAATACCGATTTATTAAATGCTAATGTATAAATAAGTGATCCGTGTGACGTTCATAGAAAAAGCACGAAAAAATAGTAGTAGGGTAGCAGACAAAGTCTGTCAGTTGGAAAATAAAAACAAAACTATGCTCATCCTTTTATGTAGCGTAAGAAAAGGACAGTATGATTATTTCAGCCTATGCTTTAAATGACTATGTCAAAACGAAATGTGTGGATACATTTATTTTGACTAGCAACTGTCAAGGTTCAAAAGTAAAATTAATGATATAGCCTTAGGATTTTAGCCGTTCAAATGTGACAGAATTAACTTTTCGCCTAAGTTTTGACATGTCTTTACATACATACATTTTAGCCGTATTCAGTCCACTGCTGGACATAGGCCTCCCACAAATATGACTTGTATCATCTTGGGGGTAGTTGCCATAGTCGCCACGCTTAGCAGGCGGGTTGGTGACTGCAGTAGCTGTAAATTGGGTTTCGACGGACGCTGCTGCCCGTCCGTAGGATTTTTCCCTTAGGTCCCCGGGAGAAGATGGGGTGGTGCTATTGTATTCAGCCGGAATCACACGACATATATGTCATTAACATTGGCAAAATCATCATCATTGATGGAAGTCAGTTTTTTTTAACTATCTTAGATTCGATATTAGAATTACAATATAAGAAAAAGTACATTAATTATTCTCACAAAATGAATTTCTTTTCAACAGCCGTTCGCCGAAGACTCCGAAAACCGACTAAAGTCAGCACGAGTACTTCAGTATCAAGCAGCGTGTCCCGATCCTCCGACCAGGTCATATCAGCCAGCGTGAACCGGCCCAAGATCCGAGGCCGCCCGAGCATTGCCAGTCGGAAGTCTTCGGCTGCCATCGACAATTCTGTCGCCACTGACGACCATAAAGACAAGGATGGGTATAAGGTGAGTTCGCGAGCAAGCGAAACAATTAGTTGAATTATTAGCTTTTGAGAGATTTTCGTAGTAAACTGATTCAATCCAGAAGTTGCCAATCAGGAGTCTTCATATGCTGCACTTTTGTCGTCATTTACACGTCGGGCAAGTGAGACAGTCGTAATATTTGACTTTGTAACATTTCAATTCAAGCGTTATTCACTACTATCGACAAATTTATCGCCACTGATAACGATTGGGACAAACATAAGGCGAGTTTTTAGGAGAGCGACAAAGTCATCCATACTAAATATTTAGTCACATACAATTGGTTATTAAGTTATACTGGCGAAAGAGAATAGATTCAAGTTCCGAGGTCGTTCGGGCAGTAGGCTTCGGAAGTTGTCGGCTGCTATCGACAAATTTGGCGATACTAGTAAGACCCAACTTCGATTCTCTCAGAGATTTTAATAAGAGAAATTATTTTTGGAACTGTCACCTTTGAAGGTAATCTGTCCCAATTTTAAATTTTCCACCTTCAACGCTTCTTGCACATCGCATTTACCGAAGTAAAGTGACTATTTTATAATGTATTTTGAAATACAATTTCCTAAATTGACATTTAAACATGCAAAGGCATTTGAAAAATTTTAGTGTATGCGGAAGCTCTCTTCAACTATTTAATTTGTATTCAAACCTTTATTCCGTAATGAAATCAGATTGGTTCTATCGTGAACTAACTTTAAATACACTTTATCCCGTTCTATTTTAGTGAATATTCAAATTTACTAGCCTGTAATTTGTTACTGCGGGGCAAAGGCCTCCCTTATATTTCTATCACGATTTTTTATTTATGACAGTATCAGCCAAATAGTTTCCGAAAAACGTCAAGATAGTCTAGTCATCTCTATCTTCGTCTACCGCTTCCTGTTTAGTCTCTTAGTAGTCGGTAATTTCTCGAAAACAAGTCTCGAAAAGTTCTCTGTTTGTAAATCGCCGTAATTTTCGCTTCCATTTTCTTAAACAACCGTAACTGTTATACTTTTCCAACATCTATTAGACGGCTATTAGCTAGAAAACGATAGGATACGTGGAATTACGCTGTTCCGGTAAACGCATTTAGGAAAGTGGTCTTGCTGTGAACTTGCCAGGAAAAGACCATTGCCTTACGAGGACCATGATGCCAACTTAACTTTACTCTCAACTAACTCGTTATCGCTAGATTCTAAACCTTAAGCTGGAGCAGTAAGAGCGACAAATGTTTTAAAGAGTGGATGTGGTAAGCTTGTGTTTTAGCAAAATGCAACGCGGATGTGTTGTGGAGCTTTTTGAATGTTGAGTTGTTAGCCTTCAACGTGTATTTTGCTAAATCGTTTTGCAGTTTTCAAGAGGTCTATGTTTAAAGCCGTTGAGTATGTTTTTGGTTAACAAAACGTTTCTTTATACATTGGTAGAGCAACAAAGCTTTAAGAGGGAAATGTCATTCCGAATTTCTCTTGTGTTGAATAATGGTGGACATTGATAGATTGCGCTAATTGTTTGGAGAATAGCGAAGTATTTAAATGCGGTTTATAATGTAACTTGTTTTTGTTACCCTAGTATTTTATTGAGCTATTAAGTACACTAGAGAAACATTAAGCGACTGCGGGGTTTATTTAACTTAATTTAATGATCAGTCGTAACGCCTATTCAGAAGTTGTTAAAAAATCGATACCTATTACCGCACTATTTCCATGAAGAAGATGTTATAACTTTTGACTTATCGCACTGGCCGGAACGGTTAAAAATTTCCATAAGCAACTTATTTATGGAGCTAAAAAACTTAACACATATGTTTTACAGTGCTGATTTTTAGGGTTCTATATATCCAATGGGTAAATACGGGGCCCTGTTATTCAAACTGCACTACCCTCTGCCTCCGCGATAGCCAGACAGTTAAAATTTTAACACGTGATGTTTTCCGGCTATAACAACAAATATAATAACAATAGTACATTTCGATTAGTGAAAAAAATTTTTTTTTCTACGAGGGTGAAAGTTGGAGCTCGAGTGAAACGAGGGTGACAATCACCCGAGTCTTAAAGAAGTTTTTACACGCGTATCGAACCCAATTTTTCATAACAAGTGACTTAAAAAGTGAAATTTACGCTCGCGAAGCGTGCGCAAATTGCACTTTTACGCACATGTTAGGAAAAATAACATCAATATTTAAGCTTGTGGTGCCGGCTTAATAGCCAACCCGTCTGCCCGCGGGTGTCGTTAGAGGCGTCAGAGGAAAGATGGATGGACAACGTCCGTGAAACAGTATCAACAGCTACCGATCTGCCAAGGGTTGCGACTATGACCACTACCATGATACAAGTCATATTATGGGGTAGGCTTATGTCCAGTAAAGAAAGTCTTACGGCTGAATAATAATTAAAATAAATAAAGAGAGCCGCATAAGCACCTGGGGCGCTACCGCAAAAAAGGATATTCGTAAATTTCAGACGATTGTCTCTGTCACTCTCATGACGCCTTAATTGGAATAAAAGAGAAAGATGCTGGAAATATACTAACTTCTGTGTTACCGGGTACCGCGGTACCGGGCCAGGTCTATGTAGTAGTAACGTGTCTGTACACGCATGTTGGCGCACGCTTATTCTATACTAATTTTCTGCACAACTACCTACACATATATTATTTCAAGTGTCGGTACCAATGATCCTGTGACAGATAAGTTTATTTATTTCCTGAGTTAATCGTATTAGTTTTTTTTATTTACCATTCATTAACATGCTATTTAAATCGATATTTTAATAAAACTAATATATGCAGATACTTGTAAAATGAGTCAGAACCGGTATAACAGGCTTAGTTATTATCATGGACTTGGTTATACATAAGTTTTATTGCAAAACTACTTTCGCAGGAAAAAACCTTGTATAGTAAAATTATCTGACCAATACTAACTTATTTGTAAAATTTGGAATTTGCTTTAAATGCATATGGGCGATAATCAAAGCCACAGCTAATGGTCTAACGCGAACATTGAAAATCTCACAAAAGCATACAACCAAACGCCCTTCCCAGGATTCGATCTACCGTAGCGTACCGAAATATTTCCTAGTCACAATAGTTGGCTAGGAGTAAGTTAATTATGGCAACCACATGACACTACTGTACCCGCAGCAAAAGGCAGTCAGCAGCAAAAGGCTATAAGTGTACCAAGTGTTCAGAATGATCTCGACACGCTCTTCTCTTAATAATAAAGTCGTAATAAGTTGATTCGGCGATCATTGTACCGATAGTTGTTTCCGCGAACGGTGTCATAGCGAAGAGTCTCGAACAACATCTTGAGAGACTATCGCTACTTGGTTGTGGTTGGATCAAGGGTCAGATTTAGAAGGCGGTAATCCTGGACACGGCGCGCATATTCCGAGGGTTCCTCTCTCTGTAGCCCTAACCACCGGCAGCCTGGGCCCTGCTCCATTGCCGGCGGCACTCTAGGTTAGGTTTATTATAATGGTTTTATATTTTAGATACGTTTTAGATGTATTTTTATATTTTACTTTCATAAAAATGTTATAAAAACTTAGCCTAAGATATGAAATGAATAAAGAAAATTCGAGTAGTTTTAAACTTAGTTACTTTTGCTTCGGACTGTATGTATGTATCACATTTCTAACCTTAATATTTTCCTCCCAGATTGTGTGCTACTACACCAACTGGTCCCAATACCGTACCAAAATTGGCAAGTTCACACCCGAAGACATCCAGCCTGATCTGTGTACGCACATCATTTTCGCCTTCGGTTGGCTGAAGAAGGGCAAGCTGAGCTCCTTCGAGTCCAACGATGAGACCAAAGATGGGAAGACTGGCCTGTACGACAGGATCAATGCACTGAAGAAGGCTAATCCGAAGTTAAAGACTCTTTTGGCTATTGGTAAGTTCCATAAACCTTTCTTAATATATACATACATGACATATACTTAACCACCGGGGGATGGGCAGCAGCATCCCTAGAGTGCGATGCAAGCGTGCGATCGCCAACCCGCATGCCAAGCGTAGCGATTATCGCATAGACCTTCCATATGAAATGAATACCCAAAAACCATGGCCCCGAGCCCCCGACGGCCCCCGGTACCCTGGTTATGCCGGTAGAGGCCAGGGTATAAAAGGGGTCAGTGGTGCTAAGAATCCTCGGGCGCGATCCTGCTACTGACGACCTTGGGTCGCTCTGGGGGAGGCCTATGTCCAGCAGTGGACGTCTTTCGGCTGACATGATGATGATGATATACTTAACAAAATGCCCAAGCAGCAAAATTTCCTCCTGTAAACAACCTAAGACCATGAAATTTTCAGTCCTATAGAACTCCCAAAAACGTTTATAAAACCACAATTGGGCGCTTTTTATAGGATTAAATAAACCTATAGTCGTTTTATTACAGTCTTATAAAGTGCAATTCAGTTTTAATATCGTCATATTAAATGCTCTTGCAGGATAAGTTGCTCCTATAAGTGTCTAGTAAACGCAACTAACAAGCACAATTAGTCTTATAACGGTCTGGTGCATGCTGGTAATGGAGTAATCATTCCTATAGTGGCCAGTGGCTTATCTCCCGTGGTGACGTGTATGTTTGTGCTCTAATAAAATAAAACTAAACTGGAAAAGGGTATAAGTAAATGTGCTTATTGTATCATAATTATAGTATATAAAAGGAATTGTTTTTAACAGTGATTGAGAAGTGAATTAGAAAAAAATAACTTGCAAAATAAATTTTATTGATAAAGTAATAATCATAGAGACACATACTTTAACGCCCCCTTTTAAAAATACATAATAAAGATCGGCTTATTAATTATTTACTGGTTAAGTAGTACAAAGTGCTGACACTTGCCATTGCCATTGTGGATTTTCAGATCGCCTCCTTTAACAGTTAGTATCAGAACGTTAACAATACCATTCATACTAAGCCAGTGCTGTTATAAGACAAAAATTCCTGCCATTTTTATTTTTTAGGCCACTTGTTTCAATCACTCTTATAATGACAAGCATAAAACCCTTATAAGCCCAAAATTACGTATAATTATCAAACTTAATGCTAGTTTCATGCTAGTGATCTATTAGAAGTAACCATCAAGTCAGATCAGTCATGTAATTTTTTTGACCTATAACGAGTAAAATCAATAGCCTTTATAGGATTAATTGTCCCATTACAGATAGATATAAAACCTTAATAGGAGTAGCGGTTCTTATAAATGCTTTTATAGGATTAAAATATGCGTACTTATAACAGCTGTATAAAATGTATTTATAAGACTATTTGTGTTTGTAAGGGTCATATAAATTTATCCTATAAACGCTTTTAAGACTAAATTACAGGATCAATTCGTCTGAGGATCAAATCGTCTTGTATGATGTTGTTATAAGATTATTGGTCAAAAACGTGACTATTATAAGACTTCTATGAGAGCTCCGAGCCGGTAGGTCGTGTCAAAAACGTTTATAAAACTACAATAAGAGGTATTAGTCTTATAATTTTTTCTAATAGGAGAATTTTGCTACTTGGGTGTGACCGGGCCCATCGGCGTCCGAGGCAAAATTTGAACATCAATACATAGTTGACGCCCTGACCGATTAGACCACCCGGCTACACGGGTTCCTCCATCAAAAGTCAAGTATATGAAACCTCAGAACGGTTTCTAGCAACATATATTTCACATATCTGGTCCACACACATTCCCACAAAAAAAATCTCAGGTAAATCAAAGGCATCCTTTGAGGGCTATCCATGATCATGATCAACACTCTAGGAATTTTCGACCCCAACGATGTGTTTCACTAAGTAAGTACATAAGTTAGAGTTCACCTCACCTGGCATAAAATTGAAACGGTACAATCTTTTAGGACTTTTTAAGGTTAAGGCATCATTTTATTCAACATTTTAGGTTACGTTACGATTGTTTTACAGCAATTCTGAAAAACTCTACAGTTAAGATACTTTTTCTACTTATTAGTGTGATTGTGGCATTAGAATTCTGGCTTCTTATAAGTTACGAAATTGTATAACTTGCGAAATTGCAAAATCTGTTTTATTTACTCTTGATTATACTTGTTTATGTCACTGTAGCTTTTAGTCAGATATTTGTTAAGTATTTCAGTCATAAACCGATAGTTAGATGACTTAAATGCTTGCATGAAGAATTCGAAAAGCCAGAAATTTCATGCGACATCCACAGCCACCGCTCCTGAAAATTTCGAGCAAGTTTTCAGGCAAAGGTATTTCGGCGACAACACAGATATATTTGAGTAGAAAGCATACTAAATTACGTACACGCACTGCCTCTCTTATACCGTATGCCTTCTGACCTTTTGATCAGATTGAGATTTTTTTTCTTAGGAGATCTGAGCGCTGAGTGTAAGTCACGAACGCGTTTGCGTTTCCCATATAAATAAAATTATCACTTAGTTACGCGTTCGTAAACGGTTTTTTACGTCAAAAGAAACTTACACTAGATCCTCTGTTGGTAAGCAACTGGCAGTCACCTCCAGTCGGAATATTCCTCCCTATGCTGAGTTAAGTCCATTTTGTGGTCCACTGTCACAATTTTTTTCTTCATCTCTAATTTTAATGACAATAAATAGTGATGTAGGGATTCTGTGGTTAGTTTAGAAGTATATCTGGACGCCATGCTAGCTCGGGGCGGTTTCTCGTTACGCCAGTTGGTCAAGTGTGTGGAGATCGTGCTAAGGGTTCCATACAAAGATCCTCTTTATATGCAAATCCGGTAGATCTGACGTTGTTTTCGAGTTTTAGCATATTATTTTCACACATTCGTATTGGAGGAAATATTGTTCAGGAATGTAAAATACTTTTTCTATTGTACTATTTATTCATGAAGCAGTACCGTATATCATCATTTTCAACATACACTGGTCAAAGCCTTTCGTCTTGAGACACTGAGCAATATTGGAAGAAACTCCATGCCAGTAAAGACATATGGTACTGAAACGTGGTCGGTTACTGGTTCTTGTTTACTTAATATTTAACTGTCTCTGTCGAGTTCTTGTGCTCAATTAATTTTTTTTCTTCTCAATGTCTGTCCGGTCATTCCAAAACATGTCAGTCAGTACAGTCAGGGTCTGGTTAGTACAGAGGTCGGAAACCCCGACACCGAAGCGCCTTCCTATGAGACCTATAGTAAGCTATAGGCTTCATAGGAAGGCTCACAGTCACCCAAAAGCCAATGGAGAGGACTATGCTGGAAGTGGCTCTGCGCGATCGTATCAGAATTTATGCAATTGCACAAGTAACCGATATAGCTCTCCGGATAGCTAAACTTAAGTGGCAGTGAGTGTGGCATATTTCTGCCAGAACCGATGGTCGTAGGGGCGTAAAGGTTCTCGAGTGACGACCACGTACCGGAGGGTGCAGCGTGGGCTGACCCTCTTCAAGGTGGACCGAGGACATGGTAAAGATTTTGGGAATCCACTGGATGCGGATGGCGCAAAACCAACATAACGTCCTTCATCTGATATGATGATGATGATAATTATATTTCATGAAATTATGAACTACTAGCTGTGTCCCGCGGTTTCTTAGAGGAAAACCGTAGCCTATGTGTTATCCAGGGTGTCAGCTGGCACCCTGGAGTGTGTTCACTATTTTTTTGTTTTTTTTTTTTACTTCTGAAATATATTCAAACAAAAATGATTGTTTCGGTTTGCAACATAGTACGGCTCCATGTCCGAACAAAAGTCAGTTTTATGGTCCCATCCTGAAGAAAGCATGAAACTTGGCATGAATGTGGCTGTCATGTATGTGCTTCAATGCAGATATGGAAGCATGTCGAAAAATTATGTTTTCCCCCCATTCCCCCCCTTTTTATCTCCCTCATTCTGGTTTTTCGAATTTTCTACAAAAACCATAAGACTGAGGAGTTTACTCTTCAGAGACCAAATCATCGTCGATAAATTACCTACAAAACGATACTACATTTTATAGTGGTAAGATTAATACATTTCTGTATACAGCCACCAACGTATTATGAAATTGTAAAAACAGGCACCATTTTTTGTTTCTTGCTCCATTTATAGGAAAACGACAAGGGTGGTGATAAAATAGTCTAAAGAAGTTATATACCTTATACATTAAGCTACAAAATGACACTTATTTCATAGTCGTAGATGCATTATTTCCAGAGTTACAGCTTACCGCGTCTGACTCAAGTACTCTTTTTTTTTCCTTTTTACAATACTATCTTTACAGACTTAAAGCTAGGGTCTAGGGTTTCAAGTAATTTATTAAAAACACAGTAAATTACAGTTTATAATCATATATATTATATTTATATCAATGCATATCACAAGAATCTCCCCCACACTTACAGAGACCAGTACAGGGAAGACCAGACTTCCTACAAATGCATCGTCCTTTAATGCAGCTGCGGCATGAACACTTCGTCAATTCCTTTACGGATGATGACGTTTCTTTGTTTGTACTCCAAAATGGAATCCAAATACCGTCTTCTTTCATCCAACCCCAATTCTCAAAGTTCGGATATTCAGGATTTGGTATCAGACTTTGACCCCAGATCAATTCTGCTTGCAAATAAGCTCGCTTTGTAAGCTGCTCAAGAGCACCGAGTGTTGGTGGCAGCCTGTCCATTGCCCGTCCCTTGATGAATAACGCTTTTCTAGCTTGGTTAATGTCTTCTACCTCGCTAGTTTTGTCGTAAGTCAGAATGACATATCTTGCCAAAGCATCCAATTGATAGGTTTCAATTTCAATTTGAGGTCGTGACAAGGTTTCAAATAGTCTGGTAACTTCAGGGAAGGAATTCCAAGTTTTCCAAAAGGTGCGGGCAATGGACAGGCTGCCACCAACACTCGGTGCTAAATATAATATATATGATTAAAAACTGTTATTTACTGTGTTTTTAATAAATTGCTTGAAACCCTAGACCCTAGCTTTAAATCTGTAAAGATAGTATTGTAAAAAGGAAAAAAAAAGAGTACTTGAGTCAGACGCGGTAAGCTGTAACTCTGGAAATAATGCATCTACGACTATGAAATAAGTGTCATTTTGTAGCTTAATGTATAAGGTATATAACTTCTTTAGACTATTTTATCCCCACCCTTGTCGTTTTCCTATAAATGGAGCAAGAAAGAAAAAATGGTGCCTGTTTTTACAATTTCATAATACGTTGGTGGCTGTATACAGAAATGTATTAATCTTACCACTATAAAATGTAGTATCGTTTTGTAGGTAATTTATCGACAATGATTTGGTCTCTGAAGAGTAAACTCCTCAGTCTTATGGTTTTTGTAGAAAATTCGAAAAACCAGAATGAGGGAGATAAAAAGGAGGGGGAGTGGGGGGAAACATAATTTCTTGAAGTGCTTCCATATCTACATTGAAGCACATATATGACAGCTACATTCATGCCAAGTTTCATACTTTCTTCAGGATGGGACCGTATTTTAAGTTAAGGACTCGTACTAACATAGGAACGAGTATATTCCTAACCAAGTAAATAGCTTGGTAATCTTATATGTATGATAACCCATTCGCAAAGAATTTTGCATAATGCTATCAAGTAAGCCAATAGCTGTGGACAGCTGGCAAGCAATGCTTATGCCCACAAAAATAGTGGTGGGCATTTCTATATCAAACTATACTATCGATATTTTTGTATCGATAAAATCCTATTTTTTTTGAGTTGAAGCTTCATAAAACTTGGTTTGTTGATACTAATTATAACGTATGTATATATTAATTTATCAATATCATCACACATAAATAAGTTACATGATGTATACATTTTATATTGTATTTGGTTAAATGTTTGTGTACCTATACTCAAATCGTTACGACGCGATTACATACAAATGCAAAAGTAAATAGATGCGTTTAGGTAAGTGGATAGGATTACGATGTTCAGCAAAGATATTGTAAGATTGACTTACAAGCAGTTATAACGTAATCATAAACACAAAAACTTGCTTGCCGGGCCTGAGTAACAAGCGTGCAGTGCATTATTGAAACAAAGATATCAGCTTATAACCATCGACAATATTCATACTTTATATTTAAAAAAAAAACTAATTTGATTGGACGTCAGTTCCGTCCGTTGTTAAGTAACATTTCTTCCGTTTGCGTGCGATTTGACCAATTAAGTATAATAACGTTAAAACAAAAAATTCAAGTTCCGATAGTTTTAAATTATTAGCTATGACATAACTTAATTAACTTTTATTACTTTCTAATATCCATTGATATTATTTTTTAATTGCGGCGACCTAAAATTCAAATTTAATACAAATGAATATACACAAATATTTGTTGTTAATTTTAACTGCAAGCATGCGAACAACCTGTTATCTGATGCAATATATGTATAACTTTGCATTTCTGCTGATGATACCGTGCATATTTCAACTTAGTGTTGATAAAACTATGATAGTGATATAAACGCAAAATGGTTTATATAATATGAAACAACCACTATATCGATAGATACCTTACTTCTGTCTATGCGACCAAGCCAAGTCTTTCCCACGACACACGGCACAATCGTCGACATTTTCACCTATTTTCACGGGAATGTGTATAAAAACCACACCCGTTTCCCTAACTAGAGCCATGGCGTAACCGCGCATTATTCGCTTTGCGAAATCTGTTGCGAGTGTCGACATCGATATTTTTTTGTTTCACATCACTTTATAATTGTTTGCTTTGTTGGGAGAAAACGATTGATATGTTTGGTTACCTTGAGCGTTAAGAAAGATTCTATTGGATGTGTTGAAAGGTATTGGTTTCAAATACGTATCGATAAATGGTTAATATTTTGATGCTCAATAGATATTATTTTTAGTAGATACGAACCTCTATTCTGATGAATTGATGATTGATATCGCAATGTTACAATGTCAATTTAAATTAAATTGACCTTTTATTTGTAGCGGAAAAAGGTGTTACATAGTTTTATTGTGTTTAGTAATGCGTTCTTTTAATATTATGTTCCCGCAATTGTATAGAGGATATTAAAAATACATTCTTGAATTACATGACTTATCCAAGATGATAATTGTAATGATAATTTTGAACACAAAACTGTCGTGAGACTCGACTATATTATTTGTATTTAAACGGATAACGCACGTTGTATAAGTCGAATATTGCACGACAAAGTTCGGGCTTTAAAGAGGAGAAAAATCATGACCCCTTCATTATAGAGTCAAAATACTTCTCGGGTCAAAGGTGTAAGGTTAGAACCGGTGTAGTTTTTATTTTTTCTTTTAAATTTTTGTAAACTCGACGTGTAAAAGTGCCCTTGCTTTGTACTTACTGAATAAACGTTAGTTTTGACTTTTTATTGGTTGACAGTCGCTTAAACTTATCCAGCGATATTCGACTTAAAAATATAGTTGCCCGGTTCAATTAAATTAATATCGTCACTCGTTATATTAAAAAGTAACATACGAAACAGATCAAACGACCTCATTACAATGTAGGTACACTCTTAATGATTTTTAAGAGAAAATAAAGAAGCATTTCTCTTGTTTCATGATCATTCAAACAAATGAAAATTCAACCCAATTCACTGTGTAATAATATTCATATTAATTATAAACAACTTTTTATATGGCGGGCTTAACAAGGCTCTTCACGTTTCGATTTGTCACTTGGCGAATGTCATTAGAACCACTTCCTTAAAAACAAATATACGCGGTGACTTGAGAAGCTCCCCCGATTTTGTCATCGGTTAAAAATAGGATCCTGTGAATGTCTTTAAAGCTTAAAATTATCTGTGCAAGGTTTTATATTAACTGTAAGTTTAGCAAAACTATCATTAGCGTGTTTAGGCGGTTGTGTACACAAAATAATCGGTTTGACGTGGTAGATATAATATGTATATTTTATGGTCAAATGAAAAATCCGTACTCGCTGCCTTAAACCATTTTAAATGAGTCAACCTTTCCTTTACTTTTACTTTTTCCTTTACTTTACCTACTTTAATTTTACCTTGACTTTATATGAAGATTTGTCAGGCATCAATATAACTCTATCCTATTAGCCACTTACGTCTACTGTCCCATAATCGCCACAAGTAGGAATCCCTGAGCTCTTGGCTTAAATTTACATAGTATCCTACCGCGCTAAAGGGTCGCTGGTCCCAGGCAGAATCCTCGAATATACCTTGTCGAAGGCGTTTATTAGTAAAGTGTTTTATGAATAATTTTCTTAATCCAGGTGGCTGGTCCTTCGGCACCCAGAAGTTCAAGGAGATGTCTACGTCCCGCTACGCCCGTCAGACCTTCATCTACTCTGCTATTCCTTACATGAGGGACCGTAACTTCGACGGCCTGGACGTGGACTGGGAGTACCCCAAGGGAGGAGACGATAAGAAGAACTTCGTGCTGCTGCTTAAAGGTAAGTCAGAAGACTTTTAGAAACCATGTCATAACATGTAAGTTTAAGAAAAAAACAATAGTGGCAGTTTTTTTTTTTTTGCTTACTCGCTCGTACGATTGTCGTTTTGAAGCATTACGAAACAATGTTTTGTCGTTTCTCGAACGCGAGCTCATTTTAAACAGAAAAAAACTACTTATATTCTACTTAAAAAACAAAAACCACATGCCAACCGAATTGATAACCTCCTCCTTTTTTTGAAGTCGGTTAAAAATAAAACGTTTCTGTCAAAAATGAAATTTTATTACATATTTTATTATCGAGAGGATTCTAACAAGCCTGAATACCACGGGTTTATCTTGTATACGTATTGTAGGAGTTGCTATGGCTATATATTTTGACTCCAACATCAGATTAGATTAGTGGTACCATTTTACATAGTCACTGAACTTACATAAGTGTGCTAAATCTCAGCGCAATTAAAGATAATCCGCTTCAAAATTGAGATGCAAATTTGACCCGAGCATACTTATTATAATATCCATTCATTCTAATCTGTTTCTATGTTAAACATACAAAAAAATTCCGAAATATTTGATCAAAACATAATCGCTCTCATAAGACCTACAACAAATAAAAGTTTAAAAACAAAAAGCCCGAAAACATAATGAGAATCGTAAGACGCAAACAAATAAGCGCTTAAAATCGTAATTTATTTCCAAACTCTGGGTAAATGTAGCCAAATTTGTAAAAACAAGAAATGCGTTGCAAAACAAAAGGAATTTTTGCCAAAAATATACTGGAACAAACAATTTTTTCCCGATACAAAGCCAAAACATACAACGGCACTTTAAAATCTTTCCCCGTATCTTACATTCGTCTTGTAACGATTTTATTAGAGAAAACAACGAGAGTGTTCAACAAAATTAATTTTAACAAACCTCTTGTCATAATATTCTCTGAATGTGGCTCCTAAGCATGCAATGAAAGCATACTGAAGCACCTAATTACACTTGAGCTTGAGATACTTACGAGATATATCTAAGTAGTGACCATATTAAATGACAAATAGTTGCACTATCTATAGAGGGACCACGAATTAGTAACACTAACAACATACTCACTAGAGCCGGAATAATTAGTTTTATGAAGAAATAATACAGACTAGTAAATTTTCGTAAAACGTGTCGTATATTGATAGTCATGATGAAAAAGAATTGAAAATTACTATTAAATTAAAGACATTGTAGACTAAATTTTTAATCGCTTTATCATTTTAACAGTCAAATTTCTATAAATACTTTCTCAGTGCACCTTCAAAGTTCTACAAAGCACATTTTTGCTTTTGTAAACTATTAGTGAACCTTATAAGCGCTGTGTAGGTAATTATTAAACATTTAAATATTACACGTTCATAAAACCGCAACTTAAAAACTGCATCAAATCGTGTACTTTAAAAGGGCTAAGCGTACGCGGGAACTGTTTTAAACTATATAATAAAGTAAGGATAATCTCTCTCGAATTCTCTTTGGCTGAACTTCGCTTTAAACCGTATCGCTGAGCGCAATATCTGCTCCGGACGCGGCTAAATATCGGCGACATTGGATATCGCACAGGTGCAGCTCCAGCTCAGATCCAAAACGGCATATGTCTTAAAGAGGAAACTATACCTGTGCCTCGAGTTGGTAATAATGTACTCACTGGCGTAAAATATTTGGAGAAGTAGTATAGAGCTTGACAAATGGTGTAAAAATCGTGATGTATGGGCAACTGTAATAAAACCCTTGGTAGTAGTACCGGACTGATCATTTTTTCATATGCGTTCCACTGTTCCTTCCGTGATTTTGAACCCAAAGACAGTATTTTTTCAACAGAATATAATATTATTAATTCTGTTCTTGGTAATTTTGAGTTTTTTTAAAACATTTCATAAAACAGCTTACTCAAATATATCGCAAACAGTCGCCTAGTATTTAAATCTGATAACGCAAAACAATCTGATTCAGAATGCTTTCTTGTCATTCTGTTTGTTCTCTCAAATTTTCGTTATGCTCAAATTTTAAAAGGGGAAACAGTCGAAAGCGAAACTGGAGTTTTGAGATTTTACGCAGGATTTTTCATCGAAATTGCAGTTGTCCTTATCGAAGCGTTTTAAGGTGTTTAACAGCACGAAAAATTATAAGGAAAAGGGGCTCCGCTACCGTATCCTCTTAAGAGGTTTGAACAGCGTATACCAAATGCCTACAGAATCAAACGCTCAAGTTAGCCAAATTTACTATAGCCTAAGTATTATCCCACATTTCAGAGCTAATGGATCGCCTGAGCCTTTGCCTCGCCTATACTCTCGTAACAACACACTTTCGCCACCCTATAGTAAAGCTATTATAAGAAGGAAACCCTTTATGAAAGATTTTAAGGTATGTTTTTTACTAGTTTTTCTAAGAGTTAGGAGATAACCATTAACGATGCTTTATACAGTAAGTTTCAGCTTATTTGTAGAATTGATATACGATACCTGTTTTAGGAGACACTAGGTAAGACGCTGTATCTAAATTGGTCCTTTTTTTGTATACTATTGCAATAGTTTTTTTTAGACAAGCAAAATATAATTAGTTATATTTAGAATGGGCTTTTCAAAATACGAACTTAAAACTTAAAGGTCTCGACCACATTGACGATAGTCACTCGGCGTTTTCCTTGCAATTTTAATAGTTATCATCGGCGTGCAAATTTATATAGGAACGTCGAGAAAACGCGGGGACGCTAGTGTGCTCTTAACATAATGTTGTCGTTAAAATTTTGTCCTTCTACGTGTGTCTTTTATAACGACATTGGTTTTAAGTAACGATAGTTTAAAGTGCTGTTAACAGTTTTATCAAAAGAATATAACGATTACCTTTTATAATGAAGAGTAATTAATTAAAAAAAAATCTCTAGCAGCAATGTGATACAAACATTTATGCAAACATTTGTAATCACATGTCAATTGTTAAGTTTAATTTATTAAATTATTTCTGATACATTGCGTGTCCATTTAATTATTACGTTTTTACTTTTATTTTTAACTAAATATGCTAATTTTAGTTCATTCGGACTTATACTTTCAACCCTTAAAAGTAGTGTCGTTATAAAAGACAAACACGGTATAAAATTGACAGCTCTCTATGGCATGACAGCGGCGCCATATTTAAAGTCATTTTTTTGTTAATTCTGCTTGGCATAACCAGCAGTTCATTTTGTAATCTTTGATTATATCTCTATCTATAAATGTTTTACGCCACTATTTTATTGAATTAACCTTTATCTCGCAACTTAATCGTTAGTATCATGTTATTATCACGAAATGTTGTAAATACCACAGACTATAAAATCTCTTAAGTGTAACAAAAATGAGAACAAACTGGACCACGATTTACAAATTGTATCAAAATGCCATTTTATATGTCAATTATATTTGCAATGCCTTTTATATTTCATAAGTACCAAACCAATCTTGAATTAAATTATTCGTATTGAGTAAAGTGTATACATACTCGTACTACCGATACCATACCACAGAGTAAAAAAGTGTGTACAAAAGTAAGTTTAATTATAATATATCAGCAAAACCTCCGAAAAATACTAATCAAACCAACAAAAACTAAATCATACTGGACCTTATAACATTACAAATTCAATCCAAATTACTGGTATCAACTATTATTACCAACTAAATGTCAAACAACACTGAAGTGCTAGTGAGGTGAAAAACTGATTATTCATTTACAAGAAAATTCGTCGTCGATTAACAGTGCTCTCTTACGTTATTTTTAAAGAACTAGCTTCGAACACAGGACACAAATCTTCCGTGTTTTCCTTTATTAATTATTTTGTACTTGAATAAAACACAAGAAAGATCTCAAACCCGAGTATAATAATTTAATTTACACTCAAACAATTAGTTACTGGTTGACCTCACAAAAACGGTTAAAATGATTTCGGTCGGAAAGCCAATAACATTTGTTGCCATAAGGTCACTGCTGTCCACTAGGGAAGTGACCGCAATTTATACTTCTATC
Source organism: Grapholita molesta (assembly GCA_022674325.2). Classification (NCBI taxonomy): domain Eukaryota; kingdom Metazoa; phylum Arthropoda; class Insecta; order Lepidoptera; family Tortricidae; genus Grapholita; species Grapholita molesta. Next base: position 5,565,023 of record CP053127.2, read on the forward strand.
GATATTCCTGTGCTTCAGTGCACCTGTCGCTACCGCGTTAGTGTTGTAATCGATCGGTAGTTTTAATTGCTATCGATTAACCAATATTAACTGTTATTGGTTTGCAATATTTGTTAAATGTGAATGTTATTATGTGGTAGGTTAAGTTTTGCAATGTGTTCCGTAATTAAGGTTTTATTGTAGCTATGGAGCATTTTAGTATTAATTTGCGAGCTGTTCAAGGACATTCTTTTATTGCCTCAGGTTTTATTGCAGTCCAATTCGATTGAATCTAACAATATAGTTTATTTCGTTGATTTTATAACTTTTATTAATTTATACAAACAGATTAACTTGAATATAATCTAATATATTATATTGATATGATCTAATCTAATATATTGAAAACACTTATTAAACAAAATAGAGTGGTTTTCAATGCCTTTGATAATATCTGTCATGGAATCAAATTTACGATAATATCATCACAGAAGAGTCTAGATTTTATGTCCTAACACCTAATAGTGGAGGTCAATGCTTGCGACGTCTCTTTTTTATTTTTATAGTAACAAATGAATTACATTCGCCATAGAATACATCAGAGCGGCTAAGGAACACAAAAATATCAGAACTTTATTAGATATTATATTAGATAGAGGCATTGTTGTTGTTGTTGTTCAGATATTTATAACCACCGTGGGCGCTTGGATATATCCATTGAAAAGCTGATTAAAGGGCGTTATCGTATATAAAACAATACTGGTAATTATGCATTTTATAACAACAACTGGTCTCGTCTATGACAGAGGTGTCTACTAAACGATGGTCCCAGGATTCAATATGGGATAGAAATTTATTTTTGAGTTATCACGAATAATAAATTTTATTTATGGACGTTATCTATGAATGTATGTAAGTATTCTTATGTATCGATCTGTCCATTTATTAATAACGTCTTGTTATACGCAGCCGTAAAATACTATATTTTGTTGTGCATAATAGAAATTACTTTTTATATTGTAAAGCAATAATTCATTGTCAAATAATCTCAGATAATCCGCCTACTGATAATTCCATCTTATTGAACAAACAGGTTTTTTACTAGATATATTCGATATTAACATACTATTATGTTAATACTACCTTGTCGTATGCATATGATGACTCCAAAAGTTGCACGTTTGACATTTAATAAAACAAGCGAGTATTTATGCTTCGATTTTGCATTAATATTATCTTTTTTCATATCGCATTCATTTCACTTATTTAAGTATTTTCATTACATTAAAGAATATAAAATAAAGTGACCTATGTACATTATGATTTATACTGATAATAATTTACTTCACGCAATTAATGTCACTTGTATTTAATATAACTAACACGGACTGAAAAATATAGTAAAAAAAAAACTAAATTACTTAATTATAAATTTTTCAATGTTTAGGTACAACAATAAAAAACATCCAACAATTACGATCATTATATTCCAAAATTGCGCAAACAAAACCCAAACAAAGCGGGATCGTGACAAACTAAAACTCGTTACCGTTTTCCCTGAAACTTACGGCGGCCATTAAAGTAATTGGTTATTTAATCGATGTCGATAAATCATGTTGCGCATCACTGGCTCTCCAGTACGTTGCACGTTGGCGCATGCCAGGATGGCACGCTTTGTCGTGGCTTATGACATATCTTAAAATAATGCTTAGTATAAAACTATTATTTTTAGTGTGAATATTTAATTTCATATATACCAGCGGCGACAGATCTAATTTATTTTTAGTTAATACGAATCCAATATGGCTTTACGTTTTCTTTAGGAGTCCAATAAAAACTATGAAAGTATTTCGATGCTTTCCTTAAACTACGTCCAACGATGGGAGGTAGGGCACAGGTAATTATCACCACGCCTGAATCTGAAGTAGCCCGGTTGGTAAAATACCTCCTCCTTACGAGTATAGAAGATACAGCCGTAATAACGCTGTTCCTTTTTTGTTTGTTATGCAGTGTTGTGTTCCTGGTGGTGAGTTAGGTGCCCAGATCTCCAACAATAACGAAATGGAGGCCTATGTCCTCCGAAACAGTCACTTATTATTTGTATCACATTAGAGGAGGTTAAAAATGAGGAAAGATTAAATGACATCTACGGGGAGGAAGTTTGTACAGTCAGCAGCAGTAGTTGCTCAGAATGATCTAGGCACGCACTTATTCTCTTAAGAATAAACTACTTCTTCCGCTGGCTGAAAGTTTTTAAAAGTAACAAAAGACATTCAATGGTCTCATAAAACCTAATTTATACTATGACGTTATTAAAGCTAGACTGCCATTTCGTAATAAACCGTGATAGACAGATGTTATACAGACTATGATTCGTGATGTTTTATTAAACATGAAACCATAATTTGTTTCCATTATTTAGCAGACAAGGACGAGACTCGCTTTATCGTGATCTGATGTTCAATTCTATTGTGGCAACCCTATGTCTTTATTATGACACGATATTAAAAGTACAGAATACGTATCTTTCTAAAACATAAAAATAAACTGGTTTATTCATAAACATGCAAAGTTAAGTTATGTTTTGTCCTTATCTGTCAATTTGACAATTAGACTTGTAAGATACAGACAAAATACAATTTAAATGAAGTGCGGGAAAGATAATAGCTTGCCGCGCGCGCTTCAATGAACTGATTAAGTTTATCTTTAACAATGGCGACGCAGTTGTCATCCCATAGTGAACTGTCAAACTTGTCATATAAGAAAACTTCAACTATAATTATAACGTTAACATATAATTCGGTGAAAAGTATCCTAACGCATATATTTTTTTGTAGATAGTTTTTTATGAGTGCAATGTAATGTTGCTAAAATAAATAATAAATTAAATTAATATTATAGATATACATACTTACACAAAATGACTGAGATCCACTTTAAGTTTAAGAAGGCTTATGTTGTGGGTACTCAGCCAACAATATTATGAGATACAAATAATTAGATATATAGAAAATACCCATGACTCAGGACTAATACCTGTGCTCAACACGTAAATGAACTTATTATTTAAATCCAGGACAAGCGGCTTCATAGTAAGAGTCACCCACAAGCATATTTAATCTTTTATTAGGCCACAATGACGCATAAGCTTCTACTGTATCTTCGCGCAGATACAGTCAAAGTCAAAATTATATACTTTCAACCTTATCACAAAGTGGTAAGGTACAAATTTGTTAACATTTCTTTGAGTACGTAAAGTACAGGGTGCTCGTAATTAAACGCCGTGTGCGTGGAACAAACAACTGTCTGTGACGCCTTAATGAGGATCTAGTCCTCTCGACTACATACTGTGGAAACAGATAAAAGGAGTAGCGCGATATAATGTGCAGATGGCGTTGCAATCGTTTCAAAATACAATGAAACAAAATGAAAAAATAACACCTATCTGTCTGACACTGCTAAGCACAGGTCTGTTCCACAAACTAGTGACCAGCAGGGGCAGGGGAAGCGATCTTTGAGTGTGGTAGATACTCGTAATACTAGTGTATGTTACTGCTACATAATGTATGGTATAAACATACAAGTTAGTTTTATGAAACGAAACAAAACTGAGTCAAACGAACATTTATAGCGGCGAATGAAAACTTTTTCCAAACAACCGTTTTTTTTTTAATTCAGAGACAAACAAGAGTCAAGCCGAAGAGACGAATTCTTAGGGATATAATGCCGTTAATCTCACCGCTAGGCAGGCGGGTTGCCGATCTTTGTATAATTTACTGTTCTGAAGAGACTTGGTTGTCATTCCTTTGGTAATTTCTGTCAGGCTCCGAAAAATTCCTTCATCATCATTTCATCATACAAGGTGGAAGACGAAGGTATCCTTTGCATTGTCGGACATCAAACTCACAACATCTACTGCATCTGCTCCTGCTTCAATTCAATTTAAAGTATTTATTTCAGAAATTGGATTCATATAACCGCGAACAGATCAATACAAAGCGAATAAAATGGAAACAAACCCAATAACCTTCTTAGCTTCGTCATTTTAAAAAACAACGATGGTTTCTTTATCATTCTTCTGTTTTGTCTTTTTGTCTGGCTCTGTCCCGGCTTTGTCATTTAAACTTATATGGTCTAATTATGTATTTAAAATCAGATCACTAAAATTATACGGCATCAGCTCCCAATTAAAAAAAAAAAGCTGTTAATAGGTATAAATTATATTTGCGACACGAAATCCATTTCTTCCTCATTCCTCAAACCGCTCGGAAACCTCATTCATTCAATAAAATAGTATTCAACGCGGCAATATTCAGCTAGTTTAATTGGCAATATCGTAGCCCAAGAGTCTAGACTGGGAGCTGTTGCGGTTTATTGCCACTTGCATTCTTTATTGCGTGACGCTGGGTGGAGAAACTATGCTCTTACATTATAGTGGCATAGTTTTATTCAGTTTTAGTTGTGCTGTTAAATTAACATACTGAAACCTATATATGTCGGGCAGACCTGAGCCTATTATCTTACGCTGCTCATTATGGTGTAAATTAATTGATGCCAGCATCAAAAACTGACAGCTTCTATAGATTTTATGCGAGATCTGTGTATGATAATTATACAGTATCACTGAATTACCGAGTAACACCGATAAGGAATCTAAACAAATAAAAAAACAAATCAATCTCCAAGCTCGATAAGGCGAGTTTTAGATTGTAGTTACTAGATGATGATATTACTTAACATAATAGTTAAATATCTATAAATACTAAAACACATAAATGTCCATGTTAGAAATTGAACCCGTGACCTCCTACGAGCTTGCCTACCAACAAGCTCGTTACCGACTAGGCTAAGATGCCGTTTATTTTGAACAGAACGGACAGCATGGTCGCCATTTTCTCGTCTGTCGCGCTATCCCGCCCTTTCGCACTCACATAGTTGTTGGAGCGTGACAAATATTGTCACAAATGATAAAAACCCAATCTTATTAGGCTAGTAGCAACGTTATTTACAGAGACCGTCTTCTTAGATTGCCAGCTTTATAAATCCCCATCGATACTTCTAGAAATGAGCTGCCGTTGATGCCAGCTGACTAGAATAGCACCCCATCTCCTCCCGCGGGTGTCGTAAGAGGCGACAAAGGAAAATATCCTAAAGACGGGCAGCAGCGTCCGTCAAAACCCAATCTACAGCTACTGCGGTTGCCAACCCCTAAGATGATACAAGGCATATTTGTGTGAGGCCTATGTCCAGCAGTGGACTGCATACGGCTGAAATGTATGTATGTAGTTCTAGAAAATTCCATCTCCATACTTCCTTAGCCGAGAGGTTGAGAGCTATTAACAAACCACCTCGCCCGCGAGTCCTTTATTGCGCCGCGAACACGTGAACATAAATTATTTTTTAATTTCACTCATTTAGGGACTACGCTTTAATTCTGTAATGAATCTTAAAGTTTATAATTTAAAATATCTGAGTAGGTAGCCTTAATAAGAAAAAAATAACATTTAATTTTTTACTACTTAGTTACAAACGGATAAACTCACGTGTAATTATATCGCACTAGGCGACATGTTTCGGGTAAGCTCTGGTACCCATCTTCAAGCCGAGTCAGGACACACCGATCGCGTTGAGGGTGTATCACTCACTCCAGTGAGTGATACAACGCGATCCTCTCTCCAGTTTTAATTGTATTATTAAATTCCTTCAGTAGGTTTCAAATAAATAATTTTAATTGAATTGAACTTGAATCAGACATTCGATTGCATATAAGGCTTCGGTGCATTTGACGTGTTTGGTAAGTGACTAGTGTGTCATTCATCTCTATTCCGTTATTCTGAGTTGACCAAATCTTGTGGCACTTTTTTTAGGCCCGCAAATATAAGTAAGTATCTAATACCTAGTACATAATTATAAGTACTAAATTAATGTACAAGTTAAATCTATGTGGCTACATTATATTATTATTTTAGGTTCTTTGGTTCCTCTATAATTGAGTAGGTAGTAGTAGATAAGTAGGCTTATACTTTTTTCTTAAGATTTTTATTAAATTTCGATGAGATGGATACTTAATAAGCAAATTTGTCTGTTTGATTACTTCTATTGTCTGTGTATGAAATTGAAGAAAATATTGTTTATTATAATTATACCAGAATTTTAAATTTGAATACAAGCATTGTTTATCTATCCGACCTAACAAAACAACGCACTCAAGATACTTTTTCCGTTTCGTTCTTAAAATGGTTGTTATGACTCAAGCTAGTTGCAGTAAAGGAAGTATTGTGTCATCCGAAATGCATTTTGTCCTTGGCATTTCGCTAAAGTCACAAAGTTGATGTTGTTGGTACGTGACTTTGGTAACCTCCCAAACCGCCAATTTATCGCGTGTCGTCAGCAGGAGAAGTAAAATACGCTGTTAGATTTTATCTGCACACGATCTTGATTTTTCGACAATTGTACCATCTAAGTATCATCTGTTGTCCACTGTTGCAGTTTTCTCGCATACTGCATACTATCTCAGTAATGGTTGTTTTTCCAAAACATCATCATCTTTCATCATCTTGGAGTATTGCCATAGTCGCGACGCTTAGCAAGTTTCAATGGACGCTGTTGCCCATTCGTCGACTTTTTCCCTTTCGGTTTTTGGGTTGGTGCTATTTCAACCGGCACCACAACGTCAGCATAGAGATAACATGTAGGTACATATCTAACACTGTGATTACTGACTTTTGTCAGCAAGGGGACTTTATTGTCATACATGTCATAATCTCCACGGTTTTGCAACTATCTCACGCTAACTAGCGTGAGCATGACTAGTCTATTTCACTTATTTTGAGTTGTCACACATATTAGTTATACATTATTGTTTAACCCATTGCTATGGCAATACAGGATAACTACAGGATTCATCAACCACAGTAGTGGCAGTTATGAAACCACTTCCAATTGTGCTATACGAGTACCGCTTAGACATGTCAAATCTTTCTATCTATCCCTCGTCGTATACGTCATCATGCACTGTGTAGCATCGTGCACTGGGCTAGTGATCCAGCGGTTGTGGGTTCGAGTCGCGCTGCGAGTCAATTTTTTGTATTTTTCTTTCGATTTAAATATCGAAGATATTCGCTAGCAGACGTTTCTGCGCGATAAAAAATAGTATACATGAATATAATTATTTCGTATCTTCAATAAAGATTAAAATTAGTGAGACCTCGCAAAAGTGCTATAAAAACTCATCTGAATATTCGTGACAATGTTCTTACCCGAACAGTATGTCTACAAATTGAATTAAATCTACAAATTGAATTGAACTGCGTAGTTCCGAAACTACGCTTACAACAATGTTGAGCTCGAACATGTCAGTTAGCGCATAGTTGTAGCGATCGTATGCGAATGTAATCAGGGAACACTCTGATATTGTATTCAAATAGATGGACGACTCTTGGGTACCAGTGGCAGCGATTTTGTATATATTGCCTTTGTCCGCAAATTCGGCGATAAATTAAACTTGGACCTATTTATCGCCCTCTACAGATATTATACGCTATTTCACATCCATTCCTTAGGATATACTTACCTACAAATCTTCACGACGAGTCTTTTTCACAAAGTCTAAGTAAAGTATTGGATAGCTAATTGACAAATAAATTAACTGCCAGACAACAGATAATAGATCGGCTTTCGAGGGATGCTGTGCTGCCCATCCGTCGATTTCCCTTTGTCGCCTCTTACGACACCCACGGGAGGAGACGGGGTGGTGCTATTCTAGTGAACCGGCACTAAATGGCGTATTCGTCATTTGTATGTATGTTATCATTATCAATCGCTGGGTACAGACGTTTTCTATTAACCAAGAGTAGCGTTGATTTGATGGTCTCCAACAAAGGATTTTAATTTGCGGTAGGGTTTGAACGTATTATCAAATTCATCGCTCTTATAAACGACACTTGTAGGCATCGAGTAGGCTGATTTTATTTAAGGATCCTGACCCGTACCCATATAGATTACCCTTTACTAGACAGAGCATAAAACTGATTAGTATTCGGCACTGATATGTCATATCAATCAGCCAGTTCGAATGAATAATTGATTACGTTAAACTATGTATACTAATTTAAACTTCATCCGGACGTTTCCACCCGAGTCATGACCACGAACGCTGCTAAAGGGTTCGAAAGGTCGGGATGAAGGCAACGCGCGGCAACCCAAAGACAGTATTCTGAAGTATTACAAACTTAAAATAATAAAGTATTAGAGTATAATAATAAAGTATTTAATTTATATTTTTATCGTAAGAGAAGGAGCGGTTTATGTTGATTCATAGAGTCAAATATTGGCTTTAAAAGCCTTTAACTCTCTGTGGACTTTCACAATGTCCACAGCGAGGATGCGAATCTGATTGAGTTACTACCTTCCCCAATACAAATGTATATCATAATCCCGGGAAGTAAACTATGCCTATACGGCAATGCATTTATAATTAAATGTCAAAACTACCCAACCGCATCGACGGTTTTCAGCGACAATTAGAAAGAGCACTGCGTCATTGGTTGGACGAACAAGACGAAGCTACACGGGATTCTAATGCCGTTGTCTAAATGTTTTCGCGCAGTAGTACGACTGCCCGTTATTCTGCGCTTATACGCAGTACTACCATCAGACTAAAGGCGATGCGTATATCTAAGATAAAGTTTAGTAGGTATTCATTATTACTATTATTAGTTTCTAGTCGTAACATAGATGTAAGTCAGTCTAAGACATTAACATAACTATGAAATCTATGTAATATATGATAATATATGATATCTCATATTTTTGCATGCCAAGAGATTGGCGAATTATGCTGACCTGAATTGTTAAACTATACCATCTGTATTGTAACCATGATTCTAGCAAATAAAGAACTATGACTATGACTATGACTATGACTATGTATATCGTACTTCAAAATAAATATGTTTTGATTTTATTTGATGAAAATGCACGATCTTGTTAGAGGTAATCTCTCTCCGGCTCCGACCGAGATCGCAAGGGTGTGATTACATTATAAAGGGTGCTACTTCCTCTAAAACCTTATTTTCTAACGGCCCGGGGATTAAGCTTTTATGTCCCTTTTGTTAAAAAGGTTTGTATTTTTGTATAATTAGTGTTTGAGTTAATTAACACCGTTTATAATGCTTAATTATCAAATGAAATACTAATTTTATTACAACTAAATGAACTGGAATTATCGTTTATAAAAAATACCTAAGACTTTTCAAGAGCGAATATACATACTTGGTTTAAGTCCTCGTAATCATGTGTAAAAACTATGTTAGTTACATAATGTTCAAAGATCTTTCGAAAAACCTCGTAAAATCGTCCAAATCGGTTCAGCCGCTCTCGAGTTATAAAAGCCGGAATTAACACAACTTACTTTTATTTAATATAAATTATAATGTAATCAAGTGATTTTGTTGATATTTTAATTTCGATTTTATTTATTGCCGCTGTCACTGAGGACCAACAAAATAAGGCTCTCTCACTGATTGCAAACTAAATTAATTCAACTGCCAAATATCTGAGATATTCGTTAGGTTTCCACTTTAGAACTAACGAATAAATTCACTGTCAGATGGAGCCAACAGCTGAATTTATTCCGTCCCAATTAATATTAGGTATTTTCCCTGCTATATCCTAAATATCTAATTTATTTTGTGTAGTTGAGAAATAAATTAAAAATGACGTAATAAAATACCTAACTTTAAAAAAAAACAGCCGTCAAATCACATGTGGAGCTGGCTGAAAAAAGATAATTAAGCACAAAAATCCTGAGTCACAAAAGGTGGACTTCATGTCACGAGGCATTCTCTACACTCATGGTAATGGTACCTACTAATGTCTCTTCGCGACTCCGTGCTCCGACTCTGTGGTTAAAAATACTTTTCAGACCTATACTCACCTCTTTTAAATTGTTTTTTATTTTTCTTGATTTTACTAACTTTAAGCGTAACTATATTACATATTTCTTCTAATAGATTTTGACTCGCCTTCACAACTTTGCAGCTGCAAAGCATGTTTGTATGTATCTAGGTGGTGTTGTTTCAATGCCATTCCCAGGAATATTGTCACCAACAATGGTGACCACATACCTCCATAAATAGCAAGATGGAGGTGTCACAGATACACCTTTACCTACTTGTGCTGTAGTTAAAACCTCGCTTTCCATGATGAATAACTAGGAGGAGTAATGACTGGAGAACGCATCCGCGAGCGCCAGTAACAATTCACTATAGTTTTGCTTTACAGAACATTCTTTAATAACAAAAACATTAGCTTATTCTGTATTCATTACCGCAACTTTGGTTGAAAACCCAAGAAAACTCCAATTGTATTTGTTTGTTCCCCTCCAACTTTGATAGTTCTGAAGGGACCAGTTTGGGTGGGAACAAAAATATGTGAGACTATGACAAGGACGGCCGAAAATTGTGCCGTCTCTGCCATATCTATGGAAAGTTACATAAGACCACCCCTTTCGATCGTGGTAATATTATTAGCACGCTCCGTCTAGTTAAATGGTATGGCTATGATGAATAATGATATCGTGAAACTCTGACGTCAGATTCAGTCATGAATGTCAACTGCAAAATATTCTATTAAAATCCGCGCCCTTGACTTTATTTCATAATGATTGATAGATCCTACTGTGTTTCCAGTAATAAACGAAACAAGTAACATACAATTTGTAGGTACTTATGCCCTTTTACATTAAGACAGATTTATGTCAGTCAAAAGTGCAAAAAGCTATAGAGCTACACTTTGTGACACACGTCACTGTAAATGACCAGCCATTCAGTCCGCAGTCGTGTTGTAATAAACATCTTTTCACGGGTAATGTTTTGTGTCAGTCTTTATGCCTATTCACATAAGGTTCATTCATGCTAACCGGTCAGTTCCATATACTCGTAAAAGGAGTATGGGCAAAACGCCTTTTGTAAAAAAAAAACTGTGCGTCGCGTACGGACATATCAAAAAGTGTCCCAATTTATTTACAAATTGGTTGTCCCGGCAAACTTTGTACCGCCTAAAAATATATAAAGTCTTTTTGTGATTTTTTTCTTTTTTAAAGCATACTACTTATTAAAATTTTGGCCAAGACGATCACCAGAAACTCAAAATCGTCCAAATCGGTTCTGCTTTTCTCAAGTTATAACAGCCAGAACTAACATATCTTTCTTGTATTAATATAGAAGATTTGCGCCATTCCTGTAGACATGACCTGAGTTAGGGGATTATAATCGTATAGAAGACATTTTGTAATTTATCTTAATGTTTGACTAAAACAACATTATTCACACAAGTTGTTCACTATAGACCACAGAGACAATTACAAAACAATACTATGTTTTTGGCTCAGTGTTACTGATGCGTTTTCTGTGATTTTTATTACAAGCCTACAATGTAAGTATGTAAATATTTAACTAAGTTCGAGTGAAATCTTGTAACTAAATTTTGAAGCAGCTGTCATTAAACGATTCAGCTGAAAAGCACACTTATTTAATTTCGATTACAATTCAATATTATGATACTACAGTGGCTCTAGTGTAAGTTTCTTTTGACGTAAAAAAACGTTTACGAACGCGTAAGTGATAACGTTATTTATATGGGAAACGCAGACGCGTTCGTGACGTAAAGTTACGTTAAAAACTTACACTCAGGGCTCTGATCTGGTGATCATGGAATCAGAAGGTAGCCATAGTAACTCCGAAAATAAGCAAAGTAATGTTAGTCTCGTTAGAATACTCTCGATGAGTTGTTGATGAATCTACAAATACAGTTGGCAATAAAAGCTTATTTACATTTCAGCCGTATTCAGTCCAAAGCTGGACAAAAGCCTCCCACAAATATGACTTGTATCATCTTGGGGGGTAGTTGCCATAGTCGCCACGCTTGGCAGGCGGGTTGGTGACCGCAGTAGGCATTGGGTTTTGACGGACGCTGCTACCCGCCCGCAGGATTATTTCCTACAGTCTGCCTGCTACTGACCTGACATAAAAAAGCTAGTTTTGTCGAAGTCTATTATACTAGTTCGAAGGTGTACTACGAGGTTTTATAACGACTGTATTTGATAGAAGGTTTACTGGATATATTACTCATATAGCTCGGTCATGGTCGATACCGTAAGGTGTAGGGTCAGTTAATGTGTTATGTTGTCGGTTCTTATATAGGTAGCTAGCTTAGGGAAATACATTAATTTATATTATATAGCATAAACATTTCATAAAATGAAGCCATGTCCAAATGAACATAGGGGTCGGAAACATAACTAAACTAGACCTTCAGGCTTTTGAGTTAGGTAAAGAATCCTTTTTTTTTTTTACTTTACCTTACTTTATATTTAATAGCTAGGCCATTTTGGTCATAATACGTAGAAGAAACGTACAAATATATTTTTTTAAAGATTTTTTTTAAATTTAGGTAAAATCTTTTAGCAAAATAATGATGGAATATGGCGTATTCCAAAACAATCTCATAAATATATAGCTGCTATATCAATCAACTTTACCATATATCTCTACCTACTTAAAATTTTAATTACAAAAATATAAGATAATGTTTCATTTATATAGAAAACAAACAAAATATTTTGTACATTTCCCTACAACTGCTGATACCGATCCAACCTATTTGTTTCATCCGATAAAATCGTGCACTGTACAATTTTAACCTTAGGAAAACCCTGTAGTTGCATTTATTCTGATTCTCTCTACTTTCTCAGAACACTGACCAAATGTAAACGGCGGTTTTGGTGTATAAATCTCATATTTCATACGTCGTTTCGGTTTTGTATAAACGTATCTGGTAGCTTTCTAACAGTATCGTATTTATACTTAATCTCCTTTGAATATCAAATCGGCAAATTGGCAACATGCCATTGGAGTACTTATGGTATGAAAGGAAAATTCACTGAGTGCGAGTTACTTATGTACAGTCGACGGTATAGATATGTGTACACTTTTTCACTCATTTCTTGAAGGTAAAAAACTGTATATATATTTATGATCTTGGCTATACCTAATACGATTAAGGATTGTCAAATTGCATGCTTACGTTTAGGCTTGGCTTAGTTGCTCAGTCTGTTTGTTGTATTATACATAGCCTCTAACTTATAATAACCTACGTGCTTCGCGTAATCTGCTTCGTGAACCAAATTACATGTAAATCTGTTGAACCGTTTTCGTTTTCTACACATCCCTACATTTAAGCAAGCAAACATCTAAACAACCAAACATCCAGTTATTCGAATCTCTAAACGTATACATACCAAATCATGCGTTAAAAATCGAGACATCCATATATCCGGACCTCCGCACAATTAAGCATCCAAGTATTCAAACATACTTGTGTTTGTATTGTATACTAGTCTGTAAATATCACAAAAATTAAAGAAATAATTTAACTAACTAGCTAATAAACTTAAGAACATAATATTGTCTTCGGTTGCCGCGATAATTACTCATGAAATAAAACAACAGTCCACCCGATGACCACGAACACTGCTAAAGGGATCGAATCGTCGAGATGAAGTTTAAATTAAATTAGTATACGCGATATAATCAATTTTAATTGTTTCATTTAAAACTTAAGAACGCTATCCCTGAGTTACATTATATGGCAATGGTTTAAAAGGCTCTGGAATAGGTGCAACGGGGGACAACTACACAAAAGATCCCAATTTGTCGAAGTGTTTCCGAAAGAGTTTCCACATTACAAAGATAAGATAGGCAGCTTATTTACCATTTATTAAGAACAAACATTTTTTATCCAAATACCCTAATATCTACACCTAAGCGTCTAGGCATCCATACATGTGAACATAAAGACATTTATCATACAAACGTTTGCGTTCACGATATCAGTAGAATCATTTCTCAGATTCAATAAAAATACTATGGATGTATTCTCTCAGCTGTTCCATCTACCATTTGAATTCAATATGATCCAATATCGTACTAAATGAACTGAATCCGCAGCTGTCAGGTGTGACGGACAGTAAAATTTTATTGCATTGAAAAGCTATAAAATTAGAAATTTTATAAGAATTGATATACTTTTAACTGTTATAATTTATAAATAAAGACTTTTGTCTATCTATCCCTCGTCGTATCATCATGGTGACGTGTAAACACATCTACCGCCAGCGTATTAAACACTTAACGGCATCGAAGTCTCAATTTTAATTGAGAATACGAAGACGAAGTCGATAACAAAGTGCTACCTCTTTCTAAATTAATAAAGACTTTTGTATTTATTTAAGTTCTTTTTTTATTTCGTGGTGAGTACCACAAATTGGAAACAGATTCCCATTCCTATGAAAAAAATAACCGTGAACGTCTCCGGAAAATGTTAGAATTCATATCCCATCGTCGGATAATCCTTTAACGTCACGTACATTTCTGACGAAGAGGTCCAGGTGTCAAAACCAAGAGGTTCTAGAAAAGTGATTGTAACAAAAAATAATGCATTGGAATGACATACTGAAAGACAAGCCTCGCTTAGACGAAAAGTCACATGACTTATCGTTCGATACATTCATAAATGTAGAAGATCATTTAATCGTTTCTATTATCTATTGGCATCGTGGCTACAACCCCCAGTTATCAAATTAGTTGAACGTACAGTCGGCAGCAAATGAGGCTTAGCAGGTGAAGTGTTCAAAATTACTTTCACGCGCTCTTATTCTCTTGACAATAGAGATGTGTTGACCCCATCTTGAACACTTCAACCTCTTAGCCACTTTTTCCGCTGACTGTACATGACACAATAATGTTTTTTATCTAAGCCTTAGTTTTAAACAACTACATAATATTCAGACAACGCCATGTTCCCAGGAAATAGAAGCTACACGCAAACTATTACAAAGTTTAAATATGACATTTAACTGACGACCTAGCGGGACCTCGCGGAATTTTGTGTCAGAGATGAGTAAATTGAGACTTACAGTAAATGTTCTGTATAGCATTGAATTCTCACTACTTTTTTCTCGAAACCTTCTCGAAGTCCAAATATGCAATGCATGATTTATTTTGTACGATATAATTTATAAAATACTGTATAACTCGGGCATTATTTTGGCGGCTACTACCTAAAGATACAGTGTTGTAGAATATAATAGAATAGATTAATTATTTATTCATGAGCACATACTATTTCCACAAAACATGAAACTGATGATCATAAAACACTACAAGAAGTGCCACGAAATGGCCCTATCTCAGCATATTGCTAGCGTATTTTGTCGTAACAATCCCACGACGTCCTTGAAGTGATTCTTTCGCATTTCAGTTGCAATACTTTGTTTGTAAACATTACTTATTAACATTACTGCGTATTCTTCTATGCATGGCGTTACTTTCTAGTAATTTCCTATCTCGATGAAACCGACAGGTACTGAAAATTATTTCCATCCTCGAGTGAGTTAGTAGGTTTTAAAATAACAATTTCTACAATCAGACAGCTAGTTCTCCGTTACTTACCAGATTTGCAATAGTACAATTTTGATGCAACTGCGGAAAGTATACCATTACTTCACCGAGCCCCAGGAAATAGGCGAGGTATGCAAGTGGCACAGCTTCGAGCTTAGTACAGTCGCCATCAGATATTAGGGAGCTGGGTGAGGGTGGTCAAAAATATCGAAACAACGACTGTACAAGAGAATGACTCGTGTGTCAAACCATGTTTTTTATATAGCTGCGAAATAAATTACAGTATAAATATTAATAACATAAATATAAGGTTAGTATACTTCTTGAATATAAGTCACTTAATTTTATCCATAATTTTGAGTTATCTAAATTTATTTATCTTGAGGTCCGTCTTTTCGACATAGGTTTCACTAGTAATTTTAGCGAACCGCAGTCTTGGACCCGTGAACAAAAGGTGAAAGTTACAAACAGCTTATTTTATATCATAATTGACGACGAGTCTGGCCTAGTGGGTAGTGACACTGCCTATGAAGCCGACGGTCCTGGGTCCAAATCCTAGTAAGCACATTTATTAGTGTGATGAGCACAAATATTTCTGCCTGAGGGATTGTCTATGTATTTAATTATTTGTATATTATAGCTATATATCGTTAACTGAGTACCCACAATCCAAGCCGAGGTTACCGTGGGGTTTCGTCAATTTGTGTAATTATGTCCTGTAATATTTATATATATATATATATATATATATATATATATATATATATATATATATATATGTATATTACGCCAGTTTAAGTTGAAAAAATACCTAGAGCGCAAAATCAAACTTTCCGCACTACAAACAAGCCAGTCGGAGCAGATGTTTTAAAAACTCTGTTAACACTCGTCCTTGCTTCAGACTCCTTTCGAATTCCTTCTGAGCTCGACCTAAAAACGGCAATTGTGTGCTATTATATTCGCATTAACTATTGTTATTAATGGAACTGATATGTTATGATGTATCTATTGCGTGTGAATTATCTTCAGATCATAGAGAATTATGACTATTTGTTATTTTAGTTGCAGACATTTTCAATCTCATTTATGAGATTTATGAGACGTCTGATATAATTTATTCTAAAAATTTAACTAGGTCCTTACTCATTTAATTATGGAATATTGATATCCATTTTAATAGATGAAATCACGTAGGTATATTGTAATTGTAACTAGTTCATTAACATTATTTGATGGAAAAGGATTGATATAATTCGAGCAAATCCAATTTACAACCTAAATAAAGGAATATGAAATACATTACTTTAAATGATATCAGCAAAACAAAATGCAAAATATAACAGATTTTTATTTTTGTAATAAAAATGCAATTATGTGAATATATATACTTTGCAACTACAAATCTTATAATCATTAGGTACAAAGCCATCAACTTGAAGCTTTACGGACCGTACTTAAGGCGTTCGCGTACAACAGTTAATGGTACTAAGGTCCCTAACAAGGTCTAAGGACATTGAACAAGGTCCAAGGAGTGTTTGAGGTCTGCTAATGAGTTAAGGCAAGCTTGGTTTGAAGTACTATCTATTGTTCTACAAGCTAACATTGTATCAAACTTTCATTATTATTATGGATCTTGTAGTTGATTCAATTAGCGTTGTATAAAATTTGAGTTGTCGATTCAGAAAATGGAGGGAGAAGTGACGAGACCCAAAGTCATTCTTTTTAGTACAGTCAGCAGTTGCTAAGCGGGCGATGTGATCAAAATATTATTTATTCTCATAACAATAAAGTCGATTTAAGATAATTTTGAATACGTCGCTTTGAAATTTCTACTGCTGGAGGACTTTTCATCCCAATGCGTAATAAATCTTACGTTAAATTCATAGAAAACATAATGTCATAATTATTTATTAGTCATCGAATCTTCTCCCAGACATAAAATATTTATTACAGTCAGTAAAGTCGATTAAAAATGAAGTAGTCGTTACAGCAAGTAATTTATCATCGTATTAATTAACTAGAAACTAACTAAAATCGTACTTGAACTGAATACATCTTGATTAGCCTCGAGGCGAGGGAGTTAGATGCAAAACTGCTAACAAAATAATTAGATTAGTCTTTGGGAAATGTAACAAGTCATAATATACGACAAATTTAAGTCGGTTACAGTAGGGATGGGGGAGGAGGCTGGCCTAATGACAATCTAAAAGTTGAAAATGTTCCGATTCTGTTAGAGGATTAAATTTTTTACTTTTGCTATTTCACGCAGGCGCATCCTCCTATATCACGGTATGTATCATGCGTATGATTGTTTTGGGTTATTTCGGCAACGTTGCCAGCGGCATCATCTTGTATTAGTACTTAGTTGTTGTAATGTCAGTTAACAAATTGGTTGAAAATCATATTTAACACAATTTATATATTATTAACTTTACTCAAATATAATGATCTGTCGCTACAGGCATTAGTTTTCGGACTCATGATCGTCCATTATTGCTCTAATCAAAGATCGTCTATAGAAAATCGCATTCTGGTAGAATGCGAACATTAGAAACTAGGTACTGTCAACTTTCCAGTCTTTAGCGCAGTAGTAGGTCTCAGTTCCATGCCATCATCGTCATCATCATAACATTCCAGCCGATATACTGCTGGACATAGGTCTCCATATAATTCGGCAACAACTTAACTCAACTTAACTTAACAGAAACTGACAAAATATTGAAAGAACCCGATTTGTCATTTCAGATGTTTTATGATTATTGATTATCCTCCACAAATAATTTTGAAATATCAAAACTTTATCATATCTTCCTCTGTTTCAGAACTGCGTGAAGCCTTTGAAGCCGAAGCCCAAGAAGTCAAGAAACCCCGTTTGCTCCTCAGTGCTGCCGTTCCAGTCGGTCCTGACAACATCAAGGGTGGATACGATGTGCCTGCTGTCGCCAGGTGAGAGTGATGTCCTACCAAAACAGACCAAAGGCTGTAGGTGAGCAAACCTCGTCTGGTGCTCACCTTTGTGGTCAATCTTAGACTACACCACATTGAGGGTGGATATTATGTGCCAACTATAACCAGGCTAGGCTCCAGGTCTTTCAGAACTGTCTATAGCCTGTATAGAAAATACCTCGTCTACTGCTCACCTCTGCTCCTATCGCCAGGTTAGGTTAGTACTGTATAACCCCGGAGGCTGGGAGTAAATAAATCTCGCCTGGTGTTCAGCGATACGATACCAGTACAACAAGAAGCGTGGATACGAGTGTTTGCTGTGGCTAGTTTAGGCTCCAGATCTTTCAGACCTGTTCAGGATCAGAGGCTACTAGTAAAGAAACCTTGTCTGCGCACTGCTGTAGTCCAGACAACAGAAAAAGTGTGACGATGTGCCTTCTGTAGCCTCTTCCCGGACTACTCCAGGCTATGGGTTGGTAAAAAAACCCCGTGTGCCCATCATCGCTGTGGTTATAGTAGGTTCAGCATAGTGGACATGATGTGCCTGCTGCAAGTTAAATCTCCAGAAATTGATCTGTTTAAGTTCAGAGGCTGGTGAGGAAATATTTGGAGTTCAAATTTTTAAGACAAGAATATCGACATCTACATAAATTTGTAAAAGCAATGCCATTTGTCTAAACCACAGCCAAGTCTCATGCATTCACTTTTAAAGGCTGCAGCCTTGATAAAACAATAGAATATTAATACACACAATTTTCCAACATTCACTTCAAATTTGCGGACAAATTAGCTTAAAATTTCTTCTTAAATCAGGGTTAAAGCATGGCGACCTAAATAAACCTAACTACGCTAAAAAACATTGTCACATAAACGTATTGCGAAATTTCTCTCATTCATATTCCATATACATTGTTTACGCATTTCCCATACTCTAAAACAATGTACGGAAAAGCTAACATACTAATTCTCACGCGTAACAACTTTTTGTGCGAATATCATCTCTAAGTCTTGTGAATTACGAGCGTGTTGGTTTTTTGCCAGTGTGTTATGAAAGTTGGTGTTTAGCTTCATTCAAATACTTGACGCATCTGTCGAGTGTCATATTAGACATGGTGGTGCCTGGCGGCTTTTCATATCGAGTCGAACTTTATCAAAGGATCGGCGATGTTGACGCGATGCATGAACAGTGAACACATTATCGCTGCGACGGGACTATTATTCTGATTGGCATTTGTTTAATGGGGTTGCGAAACTTCAGGGTGAAACTCTTAAATGTGGAGCCTATCGTACGTGCGTAGAATATTAACGACTGGCGGTTGCCTTTTCGTGATTAATTTTGAATATATTTAAGTTTTCAGGTGGAACTTTGCTTTGTACTTATTCTCCCTCATTTATGCCTTTGTATTTATTACCCTTTGTACATCTTCTGACATGCTGATAAGCGTGCTCTTTTCACATTTATGGGTTTTGAATTTATCATTAACAACCTAATACACTTTAGACAACATGGTTTGTTTTCAATTATTAGTTGATTTATTTATTCCTTTTCTTTTCTAATAGTTACCTCGACTTCATTAATCTTATGGCCTACGATTTCCACGGCAAATGGGAACGAGAGACTGGTCACAACGCACCCTTGTATGCACCATCATCGGACTCTGAGTGGAGGAAGCAGCTGTCTGTAGACCATGCAGCCCATCTGTGGGTCAAGCTTGGAGCGCCCAAGGAGAAACTTATCATTGGTAAGTGACTTAAGGCTATGGATGTCTTAAATAAAATGTGCAACTTGAAAAGGAAGGTTGCTAAAACTCAGCCCAATACATATGCTTCATGAGACACTGAGTGGAGAAATAAGGTGTGTGTAGACTATGCATACGAAGAAAAACTTATCTGGATTGGAACACTTTCCTGTCGAGTGGATCACAAAAATTTTCACCTCACAACCGCAAAGAAATAATTATCTATAAAACAGTAATAATTTCATCAAAATTGTTGGTATCCATCAAAACATTTAATAATAAAACATTCAACCACCTAACATATCAAAAACGCTATATTAGTAATGAACAATTTGTATGATATTACTTTTCTATCTGTTTTCAAAGTATAAAACAGTTCTTTCCGACCAAATGAGAACAAAAAATACAATAATATCCATTTTTTTTGTAATACCAATCATAATATATTTTTTAAGATATATAATACTCTGAAGCCGCAACTGCAAAAAAGAAAAACAAACTCCACACTCAATTCCCATGCCACGATATCTAATGAAAATTCTAACAGTACTGCAAATTCCCAATTTGTCATGGACCATAAATTGTGACCCCTGACGTAGGGGTAAATAAATAAAACAAGGGTTCGGGGTTAGTTTACGACAGAAGGTCATCCCTGGTTGTAAATTAAAAATGACATTGGATCGATGTAAATAAGCTATACGATTTCGATAAGGTTGATGGGATTGCTTTCAAAAGTTTGAGAAAGTTCTTCAACCCTTTCTTGGGCTATAACTATATGTATAACAAAAAACCGACCGAGTGCGTGTTGGACCACGCTTAATGAAGCCACGCTTAAATTCCGTAGTTATATTTGAAAACGTACTGCCAAATAACATCTAAAACAAATTCTCGTTGAAAATATTTGAAGATATATCTTATATTTTTCTTTTATTTTAAGACGTTCGGTAGGATTATTTAAAAAAAAACTTAACAAATAATGAAAGAGTGGACTTCCTTAAATTATTATTCCAAAATGTTTATAATAAAACGAATTAGCGGCACTCATAACACCCTGTAACAAATTTCATCGGTATTCGCTTTATAGTTCACAAGTACGGTCAAGAACTTTGATTGTTGAGCCGTTTAGCCGTTCACTGTACATTGAGCATTTCATAGATTAAGTACTAAACAAAAGAAAATAGCTTGAACCGTAAGTGGTTCAACATTAAAGTCGGTGACTGTACATGCTTGTAAATTGACAGACGGACTGTTGGATATCACGAAACATTCACGGTAAGGAAGACGGTTTAATTCGTCAAATAAAAACACAGTGTAATAAAATTATTGATATTTTCAAGATTCAAGAGTGTTAAATTAATTACAAATTATTCTCCATTTAGAATCGAATCGAACTTCTAAAGATTCTGACTCCCGAATTTAAACCGAAATCCAATAAAAAAATGGTTTATGCTGAATAGGATTGAAACAAGAATACACGATAAAAATACACCATGTGTTTCCTGTTCTTAACTACACTTTAGTAGTGGCTAAATTCCCTCCTATTAATATTTTATGTAACACAAATATCTCTCCAGGTATGCCTACATACGGACGGACGTTCACTCTGTCCAATCCAAATAACTTCAAAGTGAATTCTCCTGCGAGCGGCGGCGGTAAGGCGGGCGAGTACACAAAGGAAAGCGGCTTTCTCGCCTACTATGAGGTAACTTTAATGAAAAACGAGATACGCATCTCGTTACATGCTTTACATGTGCCTGTAAAATTAAAGAACGAAGTAATGAACACTTTATCAACATTCATCTTATAATCTAAAATTCATTTAAAATGGAGGCAAATGACTGGCATTTAATCAAGTTTTCATTTTTTTTTTGCATTTGAAAACTGTGAAAAATTATACATAAAAGTAACTAATGGAGGAAACACATACGACAAAACAGAACGTCAAATGTGTCATTATCTAGGAAAAGGGACCTTATTGTCGATAGCACTTACGTCGAATCGCGTTGTGTTTATATTGTATCATCTTGAACAACGACATAAGCGCCATCGACAATAAGGTCCCTTGTCATAGATAATGTCACAAATATAGAAAAGTTGTTAAAATCAACACAATTTCAATGGCTCCAAGCTAGTTGCTTAAACTACTTTTATAATCCAGAGGGTCGGTTATGATTAACGGATGATAACTAAAAAAGAGAATAAGACGTTGATTTAACAATAAAACCGCCCAACTAACCCAAAACAAAACAATCAAGTGTCAACTCAATGCAGGCTAAGCTAAAGCAAGCGGCTATGCGGCGGAAAAAGAAAGCAGCGTTGTTGCACTCTCTGACACATTACCACTATTTCAATCTCATTAGGAATCAACCCCACAACAACACACTGACAGTGGAAAATAATTTACATTAAATGGACGTAGTTAAAGGAAAAGGATCCAATCCACAAAAATACCAAAACATGAGTTAAGTATACCAGGCAGGCCTTTAATGTGTATATTTTCATTCAGCAAAAAAACACTGAGCTTATACAGCGTTTTCATATTTTAATCGACATCGGATACCATCCCCCATGTATGAAAGATTAAAAATGATATTCAACAATAAGTGTTCAATACTCTTGGTACCTTGTTGTAAAATTAGTGTAGTGGCAGGACTGGTTTATATAAATTTCAACAAGAAAAATCCAAACTGCTTGGAATCTTTTTGAGAAAATGCAATTAATACTTTTCGTCCTAAATATATATCAACAAAACTGATCCAACCCATTTGGATCGTTTTTGAAAAACTAATTTGACGATGTGTATAAATACTTTAGCTAAACAGCAAAAACGATTCAGCAAACTTGGATCATATTTGTGGGATTCTTGTTATTCCACCATTGGTGTGTCAGTAAACAACAAAAACGATTCATAATAAAAATATTAACTTTGGGCGATATTTTTTAATTTAAACAGCTTTATACTTAACTTAAAAGG
This sequence comes from Grapholita molesta, assembly GCA_022674325.2. Classification (NCBI taxonomy): domain Eukaryota; kingdom Metazoa; phylum Arthropoda; class Insecta; order Lepidoptera; family Tortricidae; genus Grapholita; species Grapholita molesta. Next base: position 5,588,122 of record CP053127.2, read on the forward strand.
CATTTTTAATGCAAAATTTTTTGCCCTTACATTTAGCGTCAAACTTCAAAGTCGATTTAAGTTACTTGAATCTTTTTTGATGTTATCTCCAGGTATAGTTCATAGTGGCAAATTATCAACGGAAAAGATCCAGTTTACAAGAATACGTTATAGGGATATTTTATTTAAAATGGCAACACAATGCTAAATTTTAATAACGATCCATGTTAAATATATTGTTAATAAAAAAATTGCTTTAACTATTAATTTTGTTTAGACGTTGATACGATTAGTGATTATAAGAGGCTTTCATTATATTGTTAAACAGAAGTCATCTCAATTTTTTTTAATACTCAATATAGTACAGGAGTGGTACGAAACTTTGTAGGCGAAGGTCAAAATAATTCCCACAGAAGCGGAGTTTGTTTTTTTTGGTTATTTGTGTGTATATATTTGTTATATTAAAAATATAGAAAAAGATATGTGTGCAAAATGTGATTTTTAACATGGCAAAGATTTGAAAAACTGAAAATGTGTGGTCTCAACTTACAGGAAATTGCACACTAAAACGGTCATGAAGTTAATTTTAAAATACGAGTATAAACGTAAATAAGTTAATTTCTAAAATTAAATAACCAGATGGTAGAAGAATGTTATATCATCATCAATATTAACAATAGCCTTTTTCTTTACGTGTCTGAGATATGTATGTCTTGACCTTCCTCGGTCTGTTATTTTCTCGATCTTGCTCTCCAAAATGTTAAAATAAAATACCTCATCAGATACCCTATGTATATGTCTTACCTTTTATCTGTAATAAACATCTTTTTTCTCTAACTATTTCCAAGACCTCTCCATTAAATAGTCATTATTTCTATCCAGCTAGTCAGTTCCTTTCCCCGCTGTATTTGTTGTTAGGTTTTATGGTAATAAGAAAATTAATTGTATTACTGCTAATTTTAAGGCAGAATCTATTAAAGATTTCATCACTTTTAAAATGTCTGCTGTAACTTGTTACTATTCTCTGCAAATGCCGCAATATCGTCTGCTAATCTTGTCAATTAAATTTTATATTACAATTGTTTATTTTGGTCTTCCTAAATCTGAGGGTTGTGGTTTTCAGCGATTGATTTTAGTCAGTTTTAGATACTAACTTTATTCTTTAACTTGTAGTGCAGGGCTCAATTGTCATATTGAGTAGTTTTTTTTTTCAATTACAACCCCCCTTCAAACGCTTTCTCATAGTCCACAACCGCCAAGCTGATTACATCGTGGTTCGATCGAGACATGGGCTATACTTCTATATGTTTAGCGATCACGCATATCGATACATCAAGTGTCTGTTACATAAAGACCACAATGTCAGTCCTATTCAGGACCAGACCTCTGAGCCAATCCACCCGCACTGAGGTGTAAGACAGGGAGATGTCATTCTCCGAACCTGTTTGCTGCACTGGAAGATGCCTTTAAGGTACTGCATCAATGTCAACAGCGAACACCTCACTCACCTTCAATTCCTAGACTATGTTATTGTCATGTGACCAACTGAGCACTTGAGGACCTTACAACAGTTAGGTCTGCAAGTTAATATGGATAAAAGATTATGACATTTATGACGAATGCCCTTGTCGCTATTTATCCGATATCGGTTGGAAACTTTGCTGTCGAAGTTGTTGACGAATATTTGTATCTGGGACATGTAGTCCAGTTAGGCAAATTAAACTGAAAAAGGCAAAATCAAACTCGACTGTGGAGCATTAAGGAAGACTGACCGTGAAGTGCGTGGATTAGAAAGACCTACAACCACACATACAACTAAAACACCAAACTCTGGTTCTGTGGCAATTATTTTGATCCCAAATGCTAAATCTCCTCCACATACTTTGATAAGCTTTAAGATTGTTTTTTTTTTAAATAAAGTTTTTTGTCTTTTCTTGGAGATTTTCTTGTTTTTTTTCCAATTTTGTGAGATGGATCCTTATTGCCTATTTAAAATGAAAAAGGTTACATGGAAAAAGTATTTTCTCAAAATGGATCCAACCCCACATTTAGTTCAATATCCCAAGAAATACGACATTAAACTAAATCGTTTATGTACAGGATCTTAATACACGCCAGAAGCCATGTTTCATCCAAATAAGTATTATGGGTAAAGTGGATCAGTAATGAGGAATACCATTTCTAACTTTAAACCTTCATAACTTTTGCTCAGTTCGTTGTGGATTGAATCCTTTTCCTTTAACTACGTCCAAATCTGATCTTCCCGATAGGTTTGTGAAATGCTTCGAAACGGTGCCACCTATGTCTGGGACGATGAGATGAAAGTGCCGTACTGCATTCAAGGCGATCAGTGGGTTGGCTTCGACGACGAGAAATCTATCAGACACAAGATGAGGTTTGTGACAATTGTTATATGTACAGTCAGCAGCAAAAGTGGCTAAGCGTTTGAAGTGTTTAAAATGACCTACACGCGCTCTTATTCTCTTGGCAATAGAGATGTGTTGATCTCATTTTGAACACCTCAGGCGCTTAGCCACTTCTGCTGCTGACTGTATTACCGACTGATTAACCGCTCTGTCCGCCTGGCTGGTATTTACGTATTTTATTTTGTTAGCTGCCCTCTTTGGTTAGGCTTTAATCTTTTCTTAACCAACATTCTACGGAGTCATTAACGATTTGTCAGTTGACAATACATCAATGTTGTGCTTGATACATAAGATATTCAGATTTTTGGTTAGGCTCCCACTTTAATAAAATCTATCGCTTCTCAATATGATTCTCCATTGTTAACTACATTTATATATGGCTTTTTACAGATGGGTGAAAGATAATGGTTTCGGAGGCGCTATGGTATGGACCGTCGACATGGATGACTTCAGCGGTGGCGTCTGTGGGGGAGATGTCAAATACCCTCTCATTGGAGCTATGAGGTAGACTAATCACTATTAACGAGGCCCAAATCTATTGGTAAAGTTTGCAAAATAGGCAATTCACATGGTTCATTAATTTCTACCCGCGGCAACTTTCACAGTGAAATTAGATTGTTATTTCGTACCAATTGTTGTTTTGCTATTTTGATATGACTACTCTATTAGTTATATCGATCTATTGTATGATAGTAAATAATTAAAATAAGTATATCGCCACTCCCTAACATTGTGTTACTTGAAGTGGCTTGATCGTCTATCCAACGATTCTGAATGGTTTTTGTGATTGTAATATTTTTACCCTTAAAAAGTCTTCTTACGCGGTACAAATTTTATAATTCTAAATATCAATGTTTTCAGAGAGGAGCTTCGCGGTATCTCTCGTGGTAAAGACGCTAAAGACGTCGACTGGGCTTCGGTAGCGGCCTCAGTGGTTCTAGAAGTCACTGAAAAACCACAGCCGATTAAGATCAGTCTGTCCGATGTACTCAACAGAGTCAAGAAACCCACTAAAACCATTATTCTCAAAAACAAGAATGCTGTTGCAGAGCTCGATAAGAATAGTAAGTTTTACAAAGTTTTTTTTTTTCGACATAGTTCGTCGTATACTCTACTGATAAATCTCATTTTTATATTCCTAACAGATACCTTAATCGGAATATAGTTAAAACAATCTACAAACAAGCATTCTCACCATAGAGCCAAACTGTTGCTCATATATGTTTTTTTTTAAACAAAATCAAACATAACTTGTCTTAATTTAATACGATCACTTTCTCTCTTTAACTCGCCAATTGCCTCTGTTTGCATTTTAATGGGTAATATTAGTAATTTCCTCGCGTTCACTTTCGATTTTTTATATTTACCTGTTTGACTTTCTAAAGAGTTTTTAATATTTTTTGATGAGGCTTTCGTTATGGTAAATGACACGCTCGGAGATACAAAATTATATTTGCAGTTAAAAGCAGAGCTGCTGCGACATTTAATGCTCAATGAGTAGAAATTAAAGTTCGTTTCATATTTCACCGTCACTTTTCTAAAGTTGGTAGGTACGTTAAATTATACTTTCATACTTATGTTCTTGTAGATCATATATTTAGTACGGATTATTTAAACTGTGTTAATACTTATAAATTATGAATGAAATTATATAATCATTCAGAATGCTTATCTAATTAGACATATTTATATTAAACGTGAGTATCCATATATTTATATATTTTTGCAAAACAAGCAAAAGACGTACAAAGTACCTATACTGATTCCTTTTTTGCGGTAACAGTACTACCATAATAAGAGAAATAGACTGTGATTTTATTTGTCTAAATAAGTAACATCCTGACATATTTTGAATATAAATCACTTATAGGTTACAAAGAACACAGCGCACATGTAACCGCACAGGCCACAAAATACCACTTCAGTTTTTTTTTCTTTGCATGGTCAGCTGTAATTATGTACATAAAAGAAAACATTTCATTAATCTCACAAGAACTAAACGTTATAAACGTCTTTGAAAGTTCGTTACAATTTCCTAAATCTTCAAAACAATACTTCATACCTATCTCAACAGACACCCCATTAAAACAATGCGTTTGGCACGGAAAGCAACAAATCTCTCACGGGAGTGCCTCAAGGGTCACTCCTGGGCCCATTGTTTCTCCTGCCAAGACGCGAATGGGTCGCGCAGTTGAAAGCTTGAAGCCTCGACTGCTTTTAACGGTGAAATGTAGTTGACATATTGGTTGTGACAGGCTCGTAAATGTTGATATAGGTTAGGTACGCTTGAGTGCAGAAATGTGACGCGAAAATCTTCGACAGTTTCACATACTTAACATATAAAGCTGATTTTATGTTATTTTCTCTGTAAAACTGCTCGGTAATTTTAACAAACAAATAGTTTAGCCATTCCGTTGCCATGCCAAGACCGTTCGTTACCTTAAAACACAATTTACAAACCACAGATGAATGCACAGGAACTGCCAAAACATTCCGACGCAATCATAAATCACGGCAACTTGTTTAATATTTCACACAAACTAAATTCTTTTGGCTTACCAAAAATATGTACGTTTAAGCAACATTGTGATTTAAGACCCCTCAGTTATGACGCGACAATCTTTTCAAGTACCCCAAGTTTCCTCGAAGTACGTTATAAATAACATATTTTGAATGTTGTGGAATACTGGGGAAGTTAAATTATTCTTTAGGAGTTTTTACGGCGTGACAAAGTCTTGACGTGAATTATGAAAAGTTGGTTGTATGGAAATGTTGAAGTTAGTCTTGCTATAAAAAGTACGATGTACATACATTAGAGGCCCTCTTGTGTCTCGTAATTTTTAGAAGACAGTCTTGTACAAAAAAATTGTATCTGAATGTAACTTATTTTTACATATTTTTTCCACAAATTAAATTTAAATATTATAGGACATGCTTACAAAAAATTGACCCCACGGTAAGTTCACGAAAGCTTGTTTTGTGGGTCTCAGCCAACGATATATATAAAATGCAAATACTTAATAAAGGACCCTTGACTCAGGAACATATATCTGTATTTATCACACAAATAGATGCCTTTATTGGGATTCTAACGCAGGACCATCGGCTTCATAGGCAGGGTCACTACCCACTGTCGTCCAGCATGTATTTTATTTCATCTTTATTTAGGTTGTATTATGGATGTTATCGAATTATAATACCTAATTATATTAATATACGAAAATTACAAAAAAATGGTCAGAACGCAACTTTACTGTCACTAACCTGTCGGCAAAACACAAATATTTTATATTTCAGGAATTTTCATTTAAGCATTCATCAGTGTTATTATTAATAGAATTCCTGTAAGTTACATTTTTCACATTACCCAATGTCTGATTCAAATTAATTTTAATATACTTATCTTAGTTATCTTTCTCGGTAATCTATATAAATTATGAAATTGCAATAATATACAGAGACAGATCGGATTTGATGGTTAGAAAGTTGATCTGACGAACTTGCGAAAATAATGCTAGTTCAATATCATGCAGCGAGCAGTTAACAAAGATGCAAAAAATACGCGCAATAAATGAGTGCACCTAAATCAGTTGTTGATTAATTGAAACTTATTACGGGTTTCATCGATTGAATTACCAAGTCTTAGTAAGTAAAGGTAGGTAGTAAAACAGTTAAATAGATAAAACAATCTATATTTTAAGCTGATATGATCTTAGATAAGTATTTCTAAATTTAAATAGTACTCACTAAATTATAAAAAAATAACAACTACCTAAATAGTATTCACTAAATTATAAAAAAATAACAACTACCTACTTAGCTACAGAGGTCTGGTATCTTCCTACTAAGTGGTATAACTATTTCTCCTGATTAAGTTTTTCTAATATATCCAATAATGAGTTTTCTGATATCAGAAAACTCATTATTAGAGTGTGGAGAGATGAATAAAGTTGACTTTTAAAATCATATTGAAGAACCTTAGAATTTCTTCAATATTACCTTTGGATGATTGACGCTTAATATAATCGCCGTTTGAGTTTAAATAAGGAAACTCTCACAATTAGATTTCCTCGAAGCTTACAGATTGATAAATGACGGATTTATATTCAGCGGAATCAAAAATCAGTTTATCGAGATGACATTTCATAATTCAAATTAAAAAATAAAATGTAGTTTTAATCTTGAAACCTTTGTGGAGTCGATTGACATTTTAACCTAAATAAATGTCTATCCTGAAATATGCAATAGAATATGAAAATAAAACTTAAAATTTATTTATTTGTTTGCGTTAATGACAGCGGTGTTTTACTATGGTTTACGGTATGATAGTGGTAGTATAGTAGCGGTAGGGGAATCTGGAGATTCCCGCAAGTGTGGCAGACTACCATATAAGAATGAATATCTGGGATCTTGCTTAGTTCATTTACCACATACAATTCGCCCGCCTCACAAATTAGCAGATAAATATTCCTTCGATGTCAGAACATTGGGGCATCCAAACCGTAATTAGTTTGTTTTTGAATTTTTGACATTCTATACTTATTATTATATTATCCAACCTATTTTAACCATTCAACTTAATTAACAAAATCTAAAACGCTTGAATAAACTCCCATCTGGCATCATAAAATATTATGGTAACATATTACCTTAATTTACTATGGGTCTTTTTATTATTTTACCTAATTGTACTTCAATTTTTTTTTAGAGCGTGAGCCCCAAGTGCTCTGCTACCTCACCTCCTGGTCTTCAAAACGCCCAAGCGCCGGCCGCTTCACAGCTGAAAACGTGGACCCCAACTTATGCACCCATGTCATCTTTGCGTTCGCAACTCTCAAGGACCATAAACTGGCTGAAGGTGATGAGAAAGACGCCGATATGTATGAGAAGGTCGTTGCTTTGAGAGAGAAGAATCCTAATTTGAAGGTAAGATATTCTACGTGTAGGGGTGATTCAAATTTGTTTAATTAAAACGTTCATGACATGTGTCGTAGGCCAAATAAAATTAATAATGTTTTAGCCTAGGTTCGTATATTTTACAAAGTTAAAAATAAATTTTTAACCTCCTCAAGATTGATTACCCAATAATCTTTTGTTAATAGAGGTTCAAAACGCATACATTTAACCAACTGTGTTTTAAATTCAAAGTCGATATTTTGTTAAAAATTTTGTGGACTGCGTATATTTTATTTAAAAAATAAATAACGTATTTGTTATCTATATTATTTAAAAAACACACAAAACATACACTTGCTTATACACAAACGTCTCTTATACTTAACTTAAATTATCCTTTGTCTGTATCTTACACACACAATTTTCAAAGTGGCAGATAAAGACAAAACGTACTTAATTTAACTGAAGTGGGTTGAGAAAGGTTTATAAATAAGCTGGTAAAGGGGCGACAACTTTTATCTAAAATACTACGAAATCATGATACTGTTAAATAAGTGACACTCCATTGAGGAATGTTACGTGAGTGTACTGAATATTACATGTAACAAAACATTGTATCGGCCTATCGACACAATAATGTTAATTAACACTACACCATAACTCGATTGATAGTTCCACGCGAATTACTGGCACTAATTTAGCTTGTTACTAGGTGTTTGCTATTCCCACTAATGATGTAATTAAATCAACCAGCCGGGCAATTGTGATCTACGTTGTCTACGCGGAAGCGATACTGGCAATGTCTATCTTTTTCAATAATATGTTTTTAATAACCACTGTGTACATTATTTTTTCGAAATGGTATTAAAGCTAGCAATGGATTGTATTAAATGATTTTGAAATTTCGTTTGCAGTTATCTCTTTCGCTAGATCATAATATTCATATGCTGGAATGGTCTAGTATTTTCTAAAGATCTAATTATTTAACATATATTTTTCTTTCAGATTTTGCTTGCCATCGGTGGTTGGGCGTTTGGCTCCACCCCCTTCAAAGAACTGACTTCCAACGTTTTCCGCATGAACCAATTCGTATATGAAGCCATCGAATTCCTTAGGGACTACCAGTTTAACGGTCTTGACGTGGATTGGGAATACCCTCGGTAAGCGTTATCTGTAAACAAAGAAATAAACATCATTCTCCTTTTTAACCTTCTTGTTAGCAGTAATAATGAAGATGGCTAAATAAAATGCACTTTTATTTTGTTTTCCTTTTTAAGTCTCCGGCCATTTACTATCGAGATAGAATTAATCAAAATATATTAATATTTATGTAGAAGTATAAATGATCGAGATCTGTAAGTTGGGTACCTTAAACTGGGATACGCAAATCCGCGGAGAGTTTCCAGTAAAAGCTTTACAAAAACCATAAATATTTTAAATAAGTACCTTCATTAGAGGAACGATCAGCACTTTAACAAATTTTTCAGTTTCGAATCGATCAAAAATGTATTTGATTGACATGTCTTTGGATGTATTTACAGAGGAGCCGATGACCGCGCTGCTTTCGTCTCCCTGCTGAAAGAACTCCGGCTTGCCTTCGAGGGTGAAGCTAAGACCTCTGGCCAGCCACGCTTGCTGCTAACTGCTGCTGTACCCGCCTCGTTCGAAGCCATCGCTGCTGGTTACGATGTTCCGGAAATCTCGAAATACTTGGTAAGTTATCTTCAAATTCTACTTTTAGATAGAGCATACAGAAGCTATAAGTGATCGACACTATAACAGACTGAGGAAGAGTTTACATAGAAGCAATAAGTGGAAGCGGGATACCGTACCTACTCCTCTCGTTCTAACTTCACACAATCTCGTGGCCAAACTCTTTGAAACTTGTTCCAGCTTTTGGAATCACTTCACAGGTCACACTTCTGCCGCTACCATTATTAGAAGTTTATTTTATGACTTTGACCTTCTCCATAAATTTCCGGCGAATTTTTAAAACACAACACAAAGTGGAATTTGATACGCATGTTCTGAATAATATAGGCAGATTACTTCTCAGTTACAGCTGATATCTTCCGTCTTTACGCTGTCTGCCTTTCTTACTTTGTATTAATTATTATTGATCAATAACATTTGCTCCAGGACTTCATCAACGTCATGACTTACGACTTCCACGGCCAATGGGAGAGGCAAGTCGGTCACAATAGCCCCCTGTTCCCGCTTGAGAGCGCTACCAGTTACCAGAAGAAACTCACTGTGGTACGTACCTTTGGTAATCAGTAGATGTTCTATGTAGAAAGATGTATTTTATGGGCGCATGCTCTACGGTGTCCATAAAAATAATAGTTTATCTTTAAAAATCAATATTTTCTTGTATGAGATATTTGAAGGTACAAAATAAATAAATAACACACATATAACAAATAAATTATACAGGTCATTTTTACACAAATTGACTGAGCCCGGGCCCATTTGACGGTAAGTCAAGAAGGCTGGTGTTGTGGGTACTCAGCCAGCCGTATATATAATATACAAATACTTAAATGCATATATAAAACACCCAAACAAATATCTGTGTTGTGAGGACCATTGACTTCATATGCAGGGTCACCACTCATTAGGTCAAACCTGACGTCAAAATGTTCACCTAGGAACTCCAGAGCCTTGAGTGTAAGTATTTAACATAACTTCACGTAACGAACTCCTATCCTATGTAAATAACATTATCACTTACGCGTTCGTAAACGTTTTTTTATGTCAAAAGAAACTTACACTAGAGCCTCAGGTACTTATAATTACGAGTAATATTAGATTACTACAACAGACATTAGTTTTTTGATAGTACAAAATGTCTCCCTTGAGGTGGGTGTCACATTTGTTGATTTCATTGGACCGGAAACAATTTAACTTTTTAATCTTCTTAAGGCTATAAAATAAATTCAATTCATTTTTGCAATAATATTGAAGAATCGCTGTGGTTTCCGTTCTAGCCCCTATAGGCTATTTCCGAAGAATTATCGGTTGAATCGTACTCGTGTCACCTTTTCGGCCTGTATAAGTCATAAATCTGTCTAATTCTGCATATCGACCTAATAAAAGTGTTTTATAGCCATCATTTATGTTGAAAACACCGACAAAGAGGTATATTTATGTTATTCGGGAAATATCCTTCAGAAGATTCCCACGTTCTCTCGCACCCCCTAAGTCCCTCAAACAGTTGAAGTGTAAATTTCTGTCCTTAACTACAAACAAGCTTATTACCGCTATGCCAACAATGTACCCTATTATACAACGCTTTGTGTTTCAGTAAATATGTATTCAATGTTACTATAACTACTCCGGGTCGGTTAATCCTCATTAAATTTAGGCCCTCATTAATTTTGTTGCTGGTTACTTAACTAGAAATAAATAAATGTTATGTTCATACTTACTTTTATAAAAAGATCTTACGGTGTTCCAGATTCGCAAATATAATTATTGTCTTTTTAGTATTTTTTTAAATATCGATAGAATAAAACTTATTTACCACAAGCCCAAAATAATGTAAGATCAAGGTCACCACTTAATCGGATAGGAACTACTCGGGAAACATGAAAAAGATCCCACGTTTTTCCATAATACTGCCTCATTAGATATTCCTAAAACGTGCGCGAAAAATCAAAGAAAGGGTATAATAATAACATAATATTAAGACCCGACCCTTCTTCACTCGAATAGGCTTTTACGCTGCCTTTTCATAATAATTTAGAAATATCTTATACCTCAATGACTTTCAATCCGTCATGTCTGAAATACGATCTCTTTTAACCCAATACAAATTTAATACTTCCAACGCCTTCATCTTTAAAGAACTTCGTAATAAATTGGGATATAAATACCTGTAGTACCTAAGAGATGTAACTTTACAAAAACGTAACTTTTATAACTATCTACAGAAAAGCATAGGCATCAAGTAGGTATGAGGATATAATTTGGGTTTTTTCAAGTGACTATTTAGGCTGTTACTGAACCAGCGTGCCACACCCTCGACCTCGTCGACACTTACCATGAGGTATGACTGAGGTCAAACGCTGGTCAGTCGTGTAAAATAAATAGAAAATGAATAGTTAGTATCAGGGCGTTATCACGGATCGTTGTTTGATCGATTTTTGTCCGCATTTCAAGAAAAACCAGATTATTCATGATAAAAACCGTAGGCTGAATTCGTTTCAATAGGTGTGACAAAGTGTCCCAAAGAATACTACATTACAAAGTGCTTATAAAACGTAGCGTAAGTGGATTTTGGAAAGTTGAGACACATTTTGTGATCTATTAAAATGGATTCAGTTTACAATTTTGATTATAAATACGAGTAGCCTGGTGTTTCACGAAATATGACCGACACTTGATTTAACAACAGTCTCTCGGGGATAGGCCGTTGTCCAGCGGTGGACGAATATGATATATTTGGCCGATTTGACGAAGAATGCCCAGACCTTAAATTATTTTCTATGACCGTGTATATTGGGGACAAATTTTGCAAGCATCTTTGATGACAATGCTTTCAAGAAGGTTGACTGATTTTCTGATATTGGGGTTAACAGGTAGCCATAGAAACTACTGAGCTCAAAACGATAACTCCATCGTGTTTTAAGTTTTATGCAAAGGTCTTGAGGAGTTCTTTACCCCTAAGAGTTAATTAAGGTCAGATGATGACGAAAACTTATTCTAGGAACTACTGAACACACCTTTTGTGTGTGTTGTTGAGTAGGTACTACTGTTCGACTTATCTTGTCACCAAACCTTTAATCTTACCAATCTTTGCAGGACTACTCTGCTCGTGAATGGGTGCGCCAGGGAGCTCCCAAGGAGAAGCTGATGATTGGCATGCCGACCTACGGACGGTCCTTCACTCTCATCAATGAGACCCAGTTCGACATCGGCGCCCCTGCTTCTGGTGGCGGTGAGTTTTGATTGTAAAGACAAGAATAATGTATGGAATCAGATGGGATATCGCAGCCAGAAATATGCAGGTATACACTTTTCGCCTTGATTTAAAAGAGCGAGAAATAAAGTAAAAAGGATGGAACAGGATGGAACAGGATGGAAATAGATGATCGGTTCCAGACAAAGTTGATGTATACCACAATAATGCATGTTTTGTGAATGTGTGTGTTGAAGCCTTGATTTAATCAGTTACCCAGCAATGAGTGACAAAAAATTTTAGTTTATAAAACCTCTTATGAAGCAAAGTTCTGACGATGTCTGAACCAAAAATAATTATTCGATTAAGGTATAAACATCTGCCAATATTGTTTTACCCCAATCAAAGATGATCATACTGATAATTTACAGCATTGAATCACCCTTTTCAGATTTTGTGATGGAGGTCTAATACGTCTCTTGTTCACAAATTAAACATTAAAGTTTAAAAATCAATCCATCAGTCAATTGTTAAAAAGCTCTTTCATTTTGCATTTTGTTTTCAAAAATGCCATCGTATTTTCTGTTTATAATATTTTTAATAGCTTATTAATACGAGTAAGTTCGATAATTAAAGTTATTTAGAAGTATGGAGGCAACTTGTACATTCGATTTCTGTAAAATTAATCTAGTTGTAAATGTAGCAGTTTTTTTGACCTCGGGCGTAAAAACGTAGTCGAAATATGAAAATTGTATATCCATATATGTATTTATTTTGATATTTTACTAAAGAAAGGTCTCCGCACGTACCAACATTTTCAGGGCTAGAAAATAACAATGTAACCTGCGAATAACTACCTTATTTGTATATCAATAAAGATCAAAGTAAATAAAATTGGTTCAACGTCGTTACCTGCCCTCGTGCAAATCATTTTCATATATTGGTTTGTCTAAAGCGAATATTGTTTAAGTTTAAGGCCAGCGGTTACCTTGCGAATAGGTACGGTCTGACTTTGTACAGGTGATTGGATAAACGATTTTGTGGTTATTGTTATTCAAACGGCGCCATTGTTGAAGTAATACTAATATTTAAACGGCTTGTATAAACTGAAAGTTTTTTTGTAATTTAAGAGCAGTAAGATAGAATTGTAGATAGAATAGAACTGTCTTTCAAACCGTATATCTCAAGGACAAATTTTAGTAGGTATTCGTTTATTTATATACAAATTATTATGTTTAGTATATATAAAATGAAAAGAAGTCAGTAAGAATATATATACATATATTAATTATATTTATGTAACTACAATTTTGATTGTATCCTGCTTTTTGCTGACTTCATAATCTATAAATATATTATAAACGTGAATGTCCTGACTGACTGATCAATGCCCAGCCCAAACCTCTAAACCTACATAGCTGATTTTTTTCACAATAGGTATCTAGGATTTAGCACAAGGGATTTTTTGATATTCCAACATTAAGCGGGTAAAAAGTTTGTTTGGGGATTAAGTAAAATTTGAAGCGAGAGACTTAAAATACAAGAAAAGTGATTTCAGCGGTTTTTGAAGTTCATACTCTAAGGGGTCAAAAGGGGGTTCTTCTGCGCGTCCGAAGCCGCTGGAAAAAGCTAGTTCAAAAATAAACAGCAAGAAGGAAAATCACTGTTGCCTCATTTCGCAGTTTACTTTTTATTGTTTTTATTGTTTAATATATTGACTAAACAAATAAATTCTTGACAATCAGGCTCAGCCGGTCGCTTCACCAACGAGGCCGGTTTCATGTCATACTACGAGATCTGCGAGTTCCTCCGCGAGGACAACACGACCCTCGTGTGGGACAACGAGCAGATGGTGCCGTTCGCGTACCGCGACGACCAATGGGTTGGCTTCGACGACGAACGATCGCTGAAGACCAAGGTAAGACATCAATGAAGCTGATTTACTAAGAGACAGATAATGGACAGATGGAGCCATTTGCGTACCGCGACGTTCAACGTGTTGGCTTCGATGACGATCGCTGAAGACTAAGGTAAGACAGCATTGAAGAAGCTGATTTACTACGAGACAGATAATGGACAGATGGAGCCATTTGCGTACCGCGATGTTCAATGGGTTGGCTTCGATGACGGTTGCTGTACACCAAGGTAAGACATCAATGAAGCTGATTTACTACGAGACAGATAATGGACAGATTGAGACTTTTGGCTTTGGGTTGGCTTCGATGACGATCGCTGAAGACAAAGGTAAGACAGCATTGAAGCTGATTTACTAAGAGACAGATAATAGAAAGATAATAGAGAGATATTTGCGTACCGCAACGTTCAATGTGTTGGCTTCGATCATCAGATCAGACATCATTGAAGCTGATTTACTACGATAATTGTTACTTCGCAAAACACGACTCGCACTTCGCAAAACACGACTCGCATGTGGTGTAATGAGTAGATGGTGCCATTCACGTACGGCGAGGACCAATGGGTTAGCTTAGATGACGATGACAAACGATCGCTGAAGGCTTGAGGTCAATGGGATCAATTGATCGAAGCATATTTTGGCCCCCGAATGCATAGCATAAACCATAACACATCACGAAAAAGAGCTACACAAAAAGTTTTATATCACATGGCACAGTAAGAGGATCAAAGATATACATACAAACGTTCCTCTTCTCTCAGTTTGTCTGCTTGTTAGTACTCTTCTTCTTCACTCTTATGCAGATTCCTTTACTTTATCCTCGTGCCATGTAAGTTATGTAAAGCGTCCGCAAAAATACCAATAAATGGAACTCCATTTATTGGCATCTTTGAGGACATTTACGCTGCAACTGCAATAAGGAATTAAATTCCTTAAAATGGGAACCAAATTTGGGTCAGAAGTGAGAAAGCATACGTTCATCATCCTCTTTCTTTAAAAAGTTTTAGCATTGATAGTAATACCGATAACCAATTTAATTCCAGATGGCCTGGCTCAAAGAAGAAGGTTTTGGCGGGATCATGGTGTGGTCCATCGATATGGACGACTTCCGAGGCTCGTGTGGTACTGGGAAATACCCCCTCATCACTGCTATGAAGCAGGAGCTGTCAGGATACAAGGTCAAGTTGGACTATGACGGGCCTTATGAGGCTTCGAATCCAAATGGACAGTACACTACTAAAGATCGTGAGTTTCTTTTATATATTTGAATTTACTAGTACCTACTGTTTATCTGATAATATCGCAGCAATTATAAATTCAACGGGACTCGATCGCGAGAAAACTAAGGTATTGGAACTTAGATTATTCGCCAGTTCAGAAGTACTTTAACGTGGTCGTAGTGAATCTATGGTCGTAGCTAAACTACGAGGCAGGAAAAAACGTTTTTTGCTGTGAAAGTTTTCGAACTACACATACGTACGAACTACGTACACGGTCTTCACGAGATTTAGCCTCGTTTAATTACGAATCCATGAAAAACGCTACTTCATTGAGTATAAAGAATGATATTTCGTAGGAAAAAAATTGTTGTTGGGAATATCCGAACATTCACTTTAGGTATTTTTCCACTATAAACTTGCTTCGGAGCCTTCTAGATTTGTGGGCAAATTTTGACGGATACATATTCTACTGTTGTATAGTAACTAATATAACGAGTACATTAATGCTAAAATGAGCTAAGAGAATTAACAAAAACCTTAATAATAAAATTTATCTGAAACCAGTAATGAAACACTTTTGGTGTGCAATCACATAATATATTATTATTGTACCTGCCACGTATTTCTGAGGCATGCTACCGAAATAGGGTTTATGGTTTAGCATTGCAATTATGTTTGGCAAATTTAACATTCTATGCATAATTTAAGTCAGTTTTAAATTTAATACGCGCCACATTTTCCGCCACTAAATTCCGGCTAAACTAAACCAGCCCGCAACGACATGCAATTATTTATTTGGACACTTGTCAAATGATTTATTTCCGATATGAGCTAGGTAAAATGAGGTCAAAACAAAATTAAGTATAAGCATTACGAAAGCTTTGGCATACACAATTTTTTATCACGTTCTCTGTGCGCATGCCCCCAATGTGGGGACACAAAAAAGTTTTCAGGAGTTCATGCTTTCACTATGAAGCTACAAGACAAAGCGTTTTTATGGGGACAAGGAAACACCCAACCCAAGTGACACATACACGACAAAGTGACATGATCACGATAGCGGTGCGGTGCTACCGAGAAAATCGATATTCGTAAATTTCATGTCTTACAGTCACTCTCATGATGTGTTGTTGGAATTAAAGATTCTCGGAATTTACGATTTTCGATGTTCGCGAGGCCTGAATTCAAAGTGGCGAGTTAAATTTTTGACGTATGACGGTTAAAAGGTTTTGAAATATACCCGTATATTCCATCGCGACTTAAGTTTATTTACCCTGACTTAAGCTTCTAGAAACCTCAAAAGTCAGGGTAAATAAATTTAGTTCATATATTTTAGTTTTAGTAAATTTGCTAAATGTTGAAACGTTTTAGTTACTGGTCATGTATTTAGGAATTCAATTTTTTTTTATATATATACAAGACTGACTAGCGTTTGATCTCAGTCACCACCTGATGTTAAGTGTCGATGAGGTCGAGGGTGTAGAACGCTGGTTCAGTAACAGCCTATTCACTCTTGCCTTGAAGACCCAAATTATTTAATCTGTATTCAATATTTTTGGCACTGTTATATAATTATATTTAGTAACATGCAAATGACTGGTTAGGTTAACTTCAAGTTTCTTGACATAAAAACAAATAATTGATAACTAACTCATTTTTATTTCCAGCCACCGAAGTTGTCTGCGAAGAAGAAGACGGCCATATATCCTACCACAAAGACAAGGCTGACTGCACGCACTACTACATGTGCGAAGGAGAACGCAAACACCACATGCCGTGCCCGTCGAACCTCGTGTTCAACCCCGACCAGAATGTATGCGACTGGCCCGAGAACGTGGAAGGATGCCAGCATCACACCCAAGCGCCGGCCGCCAAACGATAGAAAGAGATAACAAATTTATGTTATGTTGGCTAAATTTTAGTTAATGCTACAGACCGTTAGTATTTATGAATGCTTCCAGAGTGTTATAGTTCTAATATTAAAAGTAAACAATAGATGGCGTTGATTACCACTACCTACATAACAGAATCTTGTAAGTACTAAAAAAGTTCAGACTGTTTTTCGTTTCTTGAACATTTAGTGACTTGTTGTTTTTGGTCGTTACACCAAAAGTGAACAGGGTTGTTCTGGCCTAAATATTAATCAAGCGCCCTCTGGAGTTACAAAACGAGAAATTAAAAACCTATTTGGCTTGGCCACTCATCTATGTCAATTAGAACTGAAACGTGTGAACTCTGACTACATTTGAACAAAAAAAGTAACCTAGGATCCCCGAACAATTATCTTTTGTTCTATGTTCGTTAACTATATAATCCACCAATTTATATTATACAGTCCATTTTTCTTATCGGTTGACATTAAAAATCGAATGGGAGATTCGTGTGATATATTGTAAATTAACATTATTGGTAATTTGTACGTAAAGTACCCTATCAATTAATAAATTATATTTTTTAAGGTTAATCTGTTACTCTCCCAAAGGTACACAATTATTATAAATCAAATTATTATAGAATTTATTTTAAATTAATCACCATGAATGCTAAATCGTTTATTGGAAATGTTATATAATATGGAACAAGGTTTTTTAAAATTGATGAAAGTATATTTACAAGGAAGTTAAAAAAAATGTTAATTAGGCAATTTTTATTATTAATCGTATGGCATGCACAATGTGAAGGACAATCAGAATACAGCTTTGAGGTTGTTAAGCCAGGCAACCAAGACAGGGGGGACGGATATTAATTAAATGAAACTAATCTTTGAAAACTAAATAGACATCTTTATGTTTAATGAAATATTGTGTTTCTTTGGGATTGTATAATTATTTTATTATAAGTAGCATAAACTTACTATATTATGTACTTAATACTCAAATCAGCTACGTACACTGCCTTACACACTGCCAGTAAACAGTTACTGTCGCTCGAAATTGTTACGGTGTGACATTATACAGAAATTACTGTAAAATAAGTGATAATTTAAGTTTGTAAATATTGTGTTTAGATAAAGAGACGTAGGTGTAATTATTAAACATTTTTATAAAGATAACTTGTTTATTATACCGACTTAATTCCTATAAACTCAATAGTCGTACTCGTACAGTCAAATAATTAGAATTCTGGAACACTAAATACTCGCCAGTTATTGACGACCCTCCAATTACTGGTCATAATTTTCATCTCCTTCGCGTTGTCCCGGAATTTTAATTGTAATTGTAATATGTACAACATACTATTTTTTTATTTCCCGGTATCAGAGTAATCATGACATATCAAGTTCATACCAAGTCCGGCCTAAAATACAGAATGTAATGCCGCAAACTGAAATCATATTGCCTACATTGTTCTTACGAAACATGTTTCCAATAATCCAGGACCGAATTGCGAATCGAAACTATGTAAGCTTAAATCTGAACAAACAACAGATTTTCTCGGAAAATTGGATCATAATCCAATAAAACTAGAGTTCCGAATCGCTTTATTCCGAAAATCGGATCAGTGGTCATTTACAGAATTTCAGATCATACCTGAAATAAGCGATTGAAAATTCATAGTAGTGTGCTTTGGTACGGATAACAGGGGTAAGTGCTTTGGGGTAAACCTAAAAAGTGTTTTAACATTATACCCGTCGACAATTTATAGAGAACATGTCTATACCACATAAAGACTGATAATTATACCTTTGTCGACCGACCGACGAAAAGAACCTAATGCATTTTTTATTTCTCATGCTCGGAAAGTGGAAGATTGTTTATCTACGAAGCGGGTTGAAAGTTATACATTTCCACCGTAGGGTCGCAATATGGTATGTTTCTATCAGTTTTCACCCTGTAAGCACCAAATAGAACAAAGTGCCGAAAATAGCCTTATTTGCCGAAGCCAGAAATAATATGGTCTTCGGTTGACGCAATAATTATTAATGAAACATAAGAACTGAACCGGATTATATCGCGTATACTAATTTAAACTTCATCCCGACGTTTTGTGCTCAGTGTTCGTATATTTTCCTCAGTCCACTCGATGGCCACGAACGCTGCTAATGGGTTCAAAACGTCGAGATGAAGTTTAAATTAATATTCGCGATATAATAATCCGTGTCAGTTGTTTTATTTCATGAATATGAATTTTAAATAAGGCACCTGCGCCAAATATGGTTGTTAAGATAGCTCAACTAATAAATTTTATACTTTTCGGTTCCCATGTTCGGCAGACCCCATGTACCAAATGGGTGTGAAATTTAAATTCATTCAAATGATTAAAAGTATAAAATTTATTGGTTGGGCTATCTCAGGAATAAAGTTATCTTTGACAGGGACCTTACATAATAATATTGTTAATAAGATTAAGATTCGGCGATCATTGTACCGATAGTTGTTTCCACGAACGGTCTCATAGGGAAGAGTCTCGACCAACATCTTGAGACACTCTCGCTACGTGGTTGTGGTTGGATCAAGGGTCAGATTCAGAAGGCGGTAAACCTGGACACGGCGCTCATAGTCCGACGCTTCCTTTTGCAGCCCTAACCACCGGCAGCCTGGGCCCTGCCCTGTTGCCGGCGGCACTATAGGTTAGGTGTTTTATAATGTTTTTATTGTTAATAAGACGAAAAGTTACCTTTGTATTTTTTTTTAAATTCCATTAAGTAACAGTAAATTTAAAATGGGCGGAATTAACCCAAATCACTTTGCCCAGTTCACAATTATCTAACTTAAGCTGCGAATACTTAAAATATTCTGTGACTATTCTATAGACTGTTTAAAGAGAAAATTTAGTATGTTAGTATTATTGCCAAACGTTTTAGGCTTGAAAAAAAAATGCACACTTTTATTTTTACAACAGAACTAATTTATTTTACATAAAAAACCGTTAACTTGAATACACAAAAAAAATATATCAAATAAATACCTGGTTGTTATTTACAAGTTAAGTCCCACATATACGTACAAAAACTCCACCTTATCCACTGAAGTAAATATAGCGTGGAATGACTGATGCAAACGATTGTATATCCATTGTGGTCTATTATTTGTTAATTGAGTTCTGTGTCTTTTTCTACAGTGTTCTTTACAAACAAACATGAAGGAAAGCTTCAAGTTTACCTATACTAGTTTACAAACGCAACAGAAATACTTTATTATTCAAGAAGTTTAGAGAGTTATTTATGTTTATAAAAATATTTTATTTTCTAGTTAATTGTAATTTCTCAATATTATAAAGAACAAAAACTTAAATCTACAATAAACTAAACTTACTACTAAAGGAAAAAGAAATACGCAAATATAATTAGTAATAAAAATAACTTATTCTAAAAGCCCGTCCGGGTCTCTTCCGACGCAAAGGTGCCCATCACACTCGCAGCGTTGCCGCGTTGAACTGCGATGAACAACCTTTGCATAAGGAACGACCCGGTATGGGAGTCAAAGCCCCATTCTCGCAGGCGGCGCCCCACCTCCTTGAGGAAGATGAGGGCTTCTTATTTTATAAAAATACCGTATATTTAATCTAGATCAGGCGATATACAGGATAATTATATTTATTTACATGATACAAAATATATTTTACTAACTCCATAAACAACTTGCAATATCTTGCTCCTACTCTCGCTGAAATAAAACAAAGTATTTTTTATCTTTTTTATTTATTTTTGTAATTTATTTTACCTTTAACAGGTATTTCTAGCTATTATAACGGTTTATTAGGCTATCTAAATTAATAATTTGTATCATACCTGTCCTTTTTGTAATTTGTGGCAGTTTACACAGTAATTTAGTTAAATTTACATTTTAAATATGTATTAAAAGCTGTATTAATATCATAATATGTTTACAAGTAAAAAAAAAAAAGAAATTTAAAATAGAAAATAAAAATGTGTTATCTGAATTAGATTTACAGCTTTCACTTGCTACCTAGTCGATTATGGAGTTCGAAAAATATATTTTTTATCGTGTAAAAAATTTCACACTGAATAGGGTAATAATCTAATAATATATAACCTACCATACGGTAATAATAACAAGTCTTTCCCTTACATGAACAGTGGGCATTTGGAGGGTTTATGCGGACTCCCAAATGAAGTAGATATACCTACTCTATTTTATTTATCTCCTGTGAATGACAAATTTGGTTTGCCAGACTGCAGAATAACTCGTAGTTCCAAACAGTAACAGCTGCATTCCACAAACCAGCCGGAATATATATTTGAAAAATCCATTTTTCAAAAGAAGTAGTTGTTGATGTCGATACCAAATGGCGTAAAGATTAAGTGGCGACACGTGATCTCTGCCAGTAACTTGAGAACAATTGTGAACGGTCTCAAGCGTACAGGATCAATTTATGCGAATTTTACATTCCCATACGTACATTCCCGGAGCAACTATTCTGTGCATTTTATGACTTTTTGTAAGTAAAACTATTTATCACCATAAATACGGTGACAATGTTGTAAAAAATATAAATAAATCTAAGATAGTAGGGTGATGGCATGGCACCAATGTTGGACACTTTAAGCTGACAGTCACATTTATATAATTTTTAACCACATATACTGTGTGTAAGTCTAATACGGGCGAAGAATTAAACCAGACATAGGATTTACCAGTATAATGATTAACCAAAAGGTTTTTCTTTAATTATACCTATGATACACATGTAATTAATTTTTGTAAAATTTCTGAGCAGTAATGTACTGCGAACATTACGCGATATAAGCTTTTGAAACTAACTGTCAACGAGTGTTTAACTCGAGTGTGTTGCATTACATTGCGGGCCGAATTTTTTTATATGGATAAAAGATTTATAGCATTTCTAAGCAAAAGTTATCTAAATATATTTCTTATATCCTATTCTACCCTCCGTTAAGAGATTCGCCCGTATTAGACTTACACACTGTATATAACGCTATAAATTGAATATGTCCCAACAAATGCACAACACTTGCCGCCTTTGAAATAAACACTATTGTTCATGATTGGTTCCTTGTCCATTACTGGCGCCGTCACCCTACATGCATACCAAAGTAAGTATATATACATACCTATATATAAATGAAAATATATGTATCATTTTAGTCACGTATTAAGCTGGCAGGAATTATAATATTTGCCATATCAGTAAATATTTTGTAATATCTTTGTTTACAATAATTACAATATTACGAGTATAATAACTACGAGTAGGTACTCAACTACTTACTACATTAAATCTAAAAAGACCCTTATTGTATAATGGATGAATGGACGATGTGCAAGGAAGCCGCCGGCTCTTTTATCACCAGTAACTGGCCACGTCATACTGATAATTAAGTCGATTACCTATAAATATAACCTATTCATATTTTAGTATTACCTAGACGGCCAGTTAAAATACAATTAAAACCCCATTATAAAATGCGTTCTATTTTTAATGCATTTTGTTTACATTTCAGTCGTATGCAGTCCACTGCTGGACATAGATCTCCCACAAGTATGACTTGTATCATCTTGGGGATAGTTGCCATGGTCGCCACGCTTGACAGGCGGGTTGGCGACTTGGGTTTCGACGGACGCTGGTGCCCGTCCTTAGGATTTTACCCTTTGTTGCATCTTACGACACCCGCGGGAGGAGATGGGGTGGTGCTATTCTAGTCAGCCGGCATCATACGACAATACGGCGCCGGCTGCAAACAACGGCACCTTGTTTATAGGTGATCTAAATTCATTCTAGTATTTGTCGGCCAGTAATTGACACGTACGTTCTTTTAAAATAAACTGTTTATATTTAGATGACCAGAATTCATTTTCATTGTAAGATTGCCAGTTATTGGCGATTTACCCTACTTATACTATTTTTAAACGTTTTTGTTTATTTATGATTTTTTTTTTTAATATTATGCACATACCGTCGACATGATGTTATCCTAGCATAGTGTCGACAAGCTATATTTAAATTCCTGCCAAAACTGCAGCGTGTTTCTTCCAGCACCTGGCACACGCTAATCCTGGACGTGACAATGTGTGGAGCGTGACTCGAATAGAAACTAGCGTGTCCGGAGTTATTGGGATCACGCTTTTAATAAACAATGCACGGTGGCAAAGGGTTTGTGGATGTTGTATAAACTAACCTCTGTTGTGCAGACTATACTTTTTAAGTTGTTTATTTCTATTATTTTTATTGTTTGAAATTCCTTGGTTACTTCGTTCTAATAAACACTCGTGTCAACACGCATCTTTAATATATTTTTCTCTTATATTTATATTTATTTACAACACGTTATCAGCACGAAGCTCTAAAATAGAAATAGAGAGCTTAGTTTTAATGTGAATTTAGTGAAAAATAATTAAATTTGTTTATTTGTGACTAAATAATAGATACATTTAAAAATGTCACTTGAACAAGGAGATGCTACGTGTGTGAAAAATTCCCTACGACCAGCTCATCTGTTCCATTCTTCTGCTTAAAAGGAAAAGATGGATACCCTACGTGGAAATTTAAGATGCGCAATTACCTTGTACATGAGGACCTGTGGGAAACAATAGGTACGTCGTGATTCTAAAGCACTCGCAAAAATATGTTTAACAGTAGACGGCGCAGCTATTACTCACGTGAGATGTGCGAAAACTGCGGCTGAAGCATGGAAATCTTTGCAGAACGCTTTTGAAGACAAGGGAATGGGACGAAGGTTAGCTTTAGAGCGTAAGCTGTACAGGTTGAGTCTGTCGGACTTTGATGACATGGAACTGTACATTAACGCAGTAATGTCAACCGCACAGGATCTAGCGGATATTGATGTAGTCATAAAAGATAACTCTATTGCTGCGATACTTTTGGGAGGTCTTACTCCAAAATACGAGCCTCTCATTATGGCTTTAGAAAACAGTAATGTCGAAGTGACTACAGAACTTGTTAAGACAAAACTGCTGAACGAAATGTCCAAATCTGCAACTTCATCTTTAGATTCCGTTTTTCATACTAAAAAGAAGCCGAAGGTAAAGAAAATATTATGTTACGAATGCAAAAAGCCTGGTCATAAGAGACCAGACTGTCCATTGAAGAGCAAGAAAAAGGAAGCCAATGCGGTAACTGTCAATAAAACTACAATTACATCGCTCAACACTTCTAGTAGCTCCTGCAAGGATATCTTCTATATTGATTCGGGCAGTACTAGGCACATGGTTTCTAGACGTGATTGGTTTGAAAGTATAACGATGCGAAATGAAGGTACCGTTACTGTCGCAAACGGAGAACAGATAAAGTGCTGTGGAGTTGGAAATATTTCTATAAATACACCAGAAAACGTTGTAAAGAAGATTAGTGATGTTGCTTTTGTACCAGATTTAAAAGCTAATTTACTATCTGTACACAAAACTGTTGAAAAGGGTTTTGTATGAGTTTTTGATATAAATGGATGTAACTTTTATAAATCTGATAATTTTCGTTTTACAGGTGAATCTGTTGCTCATGCCTCGCCCTGCGGTGGACTGTACGTTTTAGACGGTACAGTCAACGATGCCGTAAATTCGGCGGACAATTATTTGACACACGATGTGCACTCTGACTGTCAAGATAGTTATAAACTTTGGCATGCGAGGTTAGGGCATTTGTGTCGTATAGGTATGAGACAACTGAAGAATCACGAGGTAGGCGTAAAATTTACAGTTGTAGATAAAAATAGTTGCATCGCTTGCGTGGAAGGTAAACAAGCGCGAAAACCTTTCAAGAAAGTAGCTTCCAATAAGACTACGTCCCCGTTGGAGTTAATTCATATGGATCTCATGGGACCGGTATCTACAACCTCTTTTCAAGGTAATAAGTATATGTTAACTGTAGTAGACGATTATACACGAAAGGTATTCACTTATTTTATTTCTTCCAAAAATGAAGTTAAAAATAAATTCTGTCTGTTTCAATCCTTTGTTGAAAATCAATTAGACAAGAAAATAAAAGCTGTTAGGACTGACGGAGGCAAAGAATTTGTTAATAAAGAGTTCATTGATTATTTTGCTTCAAAAGGTATCGAGCATCAAACGACGACGCCTTACAGTCCTCAACAGTGTGGAGTTGCGGAACGTACGCATCGCTCGGTTACAGAGAAGGGAAGAACGTTGCTGGCTGATAGCTCACTGTCGAAAGCATACTGGGAAGATGCATTCAAAGTTGCCGTATATCTGAAGAATCGGTCTCCTCATAGAGCCTTGGGTGGAAACATTCCTTATGACAGATGGTATGGTCAAAAAGGTGATCTAAGTCACCTGAAAGTTTTCGGATGTAGAGTACTTGTCCATATACCCTCGTGTCATAGGAGGAAGTTAGATGCTAAGGCGCAGGAGGCGATATTCGTGGGATACTCAGAAATTACAGGTACTTATATTTTTAGAAATCCTGTTAATCCACGAAAAGTACTTATATCCAGAGATGCAACCTTTTTCGAGAATAAGTTTACAGCCTTAAAGCAGTGGCAATCTGAGCCAGTAGTACAATCTGACTCTATCTTACTGTTTGATACAAATACAAAGAAAGCTGAGATTGAGAATAGCCAGCCTGTGGTACAGTCAGACTGTACGCCTCTATTTGCAGAAAGAATAGAGCCTGACCCTGATAATAATCATGAAGTTGAATTCTATGATTGTGATGAGAGTACTGATCCTGTGGCTGAAGCGTCTTCATCAATAAATCTAGAGCCAGTGATATTGGAAGAGCAAAGCCTCCCAATGATTCGAGGCTATCTTGTGAAGAAAAGAGCCTGAAAATGTGGAAGAAGAAATTATTTCTGAACGTCGGTACCCATCAAGAAATAGGA
Organism: Grapholita molesta; assembly: GCA_022674325.2. NCBI lineage: Eukaryota > Metazoa > Arthropoda > Insecta > Lepidoptera > Tortricidae > Grapholita > Grapholita molesta. The sequence goes on from CP053127.2 coordinate 5,614,235, forward strand.
AACCACCTGACTTCCTTACTTACAATATTTCTATGGCTGATTCTAGTGAACCTACAACTTTTAACGAAGCTACTCATGCCGATGATGCTGACAAGTGGCACCATGCTATGGCAGATGAGTACAGTTCACTGAAAAACTCCATACATGGGATTTAGTAGATAGACCTAACAATAAGTTTATACCATGTAAATGGGTTTATAAGATTAAGAAAGACGCATATGGTAATATCACAAAGTATAAAGCGAGACTCGTCGTCAAAGGTTTTCATCAAGTCGAGGGAATAGACTACGTGGAAACGTTCGCGCCGGTGATTCGTCATTCTTCCCTCCGCACGTTGTTTGCATTAGCTGCAGAGTTGGACCTACGAATGAAGCATTTAGACGTGGATACTGCGTTTCTTAATGGAGATTTAGAAGAAGAAGTTTTCATGGAGCAAACCACTTGGTTTTATAGAAAAGGCAAGGAAAACAAGGTTTGTTTGCTCAAAAAATCTCTTTACGGTCTTAAACAGGCACCGCGAGCGTGGAACAAAAAGTTAAACGATACGCTGTTAAAAATAGGTTTTAAAGGAACTCCTTCCGAGCCTTGCATATATACGAAACTTTTTGATAAAGAACTCGTAATATTGGGTATATTTGTCGATGACATAATAGTCTTCTATAAGTCCGAGTTGACATTTGACATTGTCAAGAATGATTTGTCGAAATATTTTTCATTAAAGGATCTCGGAATATTAAAATGTTATTTGGGACTACAAATTTAATACGATTCCGACTGTATTAAAGTAAACCAGCGTAATTATATTATTTCTATATTGGAAAAGTTTAATATGAAGGAGTGTAAGGATGTCAATACTCCATTAGTTAAAAAACATATGGAACGGAGACCTGATGGTCAAACTGGTGAGTGTTATCCTTATCAGAATTTAATAGGATGTCTGATGTATCTGTCAGTAAACTCACGACCTGACATCACGTACGCAACGAGTTATTTAAGTCAGTTTAATACGTGTTTTACTAAAGAACACTGGAATGCTGCAAAAAGGGTTCTGCAGTACCTAAAGGGTACTTTAAACTATTCATTGGTTTACAGAAAGAGTGGAAAACCTTTGAAAGGTTTTTGCGACGCGGACTGGGCAAATTGTCCGTTTGACAGAAGGTCATACACTGGTTATGCCTTTATGTTGAGTAGAGGTCCAGTATCCTGGGAGTCCAAGAAGCAACCTACCATTGCCCTTAGCTCAGCAGAATCGGAGTACATGGCATTAGCCTCTGCTGCGAAGGAAGCGTGTTATTTACGTCGGTTTATCTACGAGATAACAGGTAAACTCTATTCAGTTAACTTAGCTTCTGACAGTCAGAGTGCCATTAACCTCGTGCATAATCCGGTACACCATTGCAGGACGAAGCATATAGATACCAGATTCCATTTTATAAGAGAAAAAGTATCTAATAATATTATTAATGTAACATATATTAAAACTTGCGATATGCCTGCAGATGTACTTACGAAGCCACTTGGGCCTATTGCACATAAAAGGTGTACGATTAATTTAGGGATAGAAACTTAAGTTGTATATTTTTGTTTGTCTGTCACAACTTCGATTAAGGGCGGCTGTTGTATAAACTAACCTCTGTTGTGCAGACTATACTTTTTAAGTTGTTTATTTCTATTATTTTTATTGTTTGAAATTCCTTGGTTACTTCGTTCTAATAAACACTCGTGTCAACACGCATCTTTAATATATTTTTCTCTTATATTTATATTTATCTACAACAGTGGAATATCGGCCTTTTTGATAAACAACGACATGGTATTTCTGTGTTTTCATTGCCAGTTGTTCGTATTCGGATTTTGTTTCGTATACGTAGAATTCTTCCAATGTCCTCTTGTGTCAGTTAATATGCTGGCTGTCCCAATGGCATATCTGGGCCTCATGGTAGAAGATGGGACAGTATGACCTTGGTTCTGTGTAGTATACGACGGATGCTAATGTGAGATACAACCTTAATACGCTAACCCCGTAATATTTCAACCGAACCTTCGGGAAGGGGTCTGAAAAGAAAGATGGGAAAGTACAGTGTTCTCATCGGTGAGTAAAATTTCGTATCGTTCGTTATTGACCTTTGGTCCGCGGAACTGTAGCGCTGTGAGTCTCTTCAAAGTTCAGCCGCACCCAAAAGTTTGACAACTTTCCTATAAACTCTAGAGGATTTATACGGTATTAGGACCCGGGTATGTCCTTAAACTACGTCCAACAATGAGAGGTAGGGCACAGCGAAGTACCATCACGCTTGAGTCTGGAGAAGCCCAACTGGGGAAGTACCTCCTCCTTACAGAAGACCACAGCCATAATAGCACTGCTACCTTTCAGGTATGTAGTGTTGTGTTCCTGATGGTGAGTAAGGTTCCCAGAGCTCCAACACCTTTTAAAGGTCGGCAACGCGCTTGTGACTCCCTTGGTGTTGCAGGTGCCTATGGGCGACGGTAATTGTTTCCATCAGGCAATCCGTCTACTCGTTTGCCACCTTTTGTCATAAAAAAAAACAAAAAAATTCTCCGACCAAACCCGGTGGTCAAACCCAATAATTAGAAATATTATTTAATTGAAATAGCAAACTAGCGTAATTCACGTATAGTTTTAATTTCAAAATATCGTTTGCATGTTTTATCGGGTTCGTCTCACAACCCTCGCAATTAATTTAGTCATGACTAATATATGTTTATACTGGATGAGTTTAAAAGCCGTCGTTTAGTCAATAGTGATAGTATGTTTGTTATTCAAGTTTCAACAGTGCTGAATGTTTGCAATACCGCCAGACATTCTACTAATGTTTACATGAGTGATTAAGTTTATTATTAAAATCTTTACTATTAAAACAAGGTGAATCAGGCTGTTGTATACGCTATTTTAAATCAATGATAACTAAATATTTTACACAAACATCTTAAGGCTGACTCACGTTAGAGCGGCCCGTCGCCGAACCGAGCTGACCGTCGCTACATTTTGTATAGAATGAATCAAGTGATCACTGAGCTCTGCTGGACGTGATGTCGACGGCCGTGTGACGATCATACTCGCAACCAATGGCTGGATGAAACGACGCTCATGTTAATGTCAATAATTAAGTGTCGGGCCGCTCGGGCCCGGGCCACCCCGGTGAGTGATCGACGTGTAGGAGACACGACGATATAACGTGAGTCATATTTACTTGTATTGCGGCTAAAAAAGACCATAAACCAAGGACTGTGGTGAAAGTTTTAGAGTTCCTAGTTGGCTAATTGTTCCTTGAAAGAGTAATTTAAAAAACGTTGGTCAAATCCTTTAAAACATCAAAATCAGTTGACTTGGTAAAAAGTTCCGAGGTAAGTAACCATAATATAGGTAGACAGTAGATATAAAACACAATGTTTACATTTGAGAACGCACAAGGAACAAAATCGTGAAGATATTTTTGGAGCCAACCGTGCCTAATAGTGCGTAGAACTATTGAGGGTAACCAAATGAACTCATTTTATGTGAGCTCTTAGGATTTTGATGATGATGGCAGTTTACCTATAGGTAAAGAATTAGTGAACAACAACAAAACATTAGAGATATTAAGGAGCTTTTTGGAGTGTTTGAATACTATTTATACAGTTTGGAAAGATAACTCGGGCCCTGAAGGGAGACTACCTTAAATCCTTAAGCTAGCTTATTTCACTTAAAGGAGACATTCCTCTATTTTAAAAAAAAAAACTAAACTGCATTCAAATATTTCTAAAACTAGCTTGCCTCTCCTGGGCCTTGCTAAAATTTAAAAAAAAAAAACACTCCCTATTTTATTATACCTACTAATCGATAGTATTAATATTTAGGTTAAAGTTTTTCTAACAAACATTTAAGGATTTAAGGTAGTTTCCCTCCAGAACCCGAGTTATCTTTCCACACTTTATATACATTTGTAGCGCACGACCAAATCTTTTTCTTCATTCTTTTTTTTTCGCCTACATTTATTTTTAGGTTAAAACTTAGTAGTCATGCTAGTCAAGCCATTACTGGTAAGTACCCACCCCGGGAGACTGCTGCTAACACAGTAAGAGCTAATGACGAAATCGAATCAGGCTCCCGGGACGTTCGCATTACGTTTTTACTAACATCGAATCAGGCTCTCGGGACCAGTAATGGGCATTACTCGATAGACATTTGTTTATAAATTATTCACGAGTAATTAGTCTGTGAATAAATTATTCGCCTTTATTTTAATTTTAAGTAACGTAAAACTCATTCGCAGCGTCTCCATCCCGCTAAACTTAAGTGGCATGGGGCAGAGCACCTTGCAGCCTGAACTGATCACCGTTTAGGCGTAACGGCCCGGCCACGACAATGCGCGAATTTCGGCGCGGCAAGCGTTTTATCTGAGCCCTGAGTGTAAGTTTGTAACGTAACTATACGTCACGAACGCGTTTGCGTTTTTCATATAAATAACATTATCACTTACGCGCTCGTAAACGTTTTTTTACGTCAAAAGAAACTTACACTAGAGCCTCTGTTCGTAGCGAGGTCAAGACGCGCAATGCACTGCGGTTAGTTGGGATCACACGCAATGAGCAGATAAAACGCTTGCCGCGTCGCAATTCGCGCAATGTCGTGGTCAGGCCGTAAAGGTTCTTGAGTGTCGGCCACGTACTAGAAGGCGAATCGTGGGTAGAACTCCCACAAGGTGGACCGAAGACCTGGTAAATCTCGGGAATCTAGTGGGTGCGGGTGGTGCAAAATCAATCATTGTGGGACTCAATGGGGGTGTCCTATGTTTACCTGATGATGAATGTATAATGAAGTTGTAATTTAAGCCAATTAAATCTTCGAAAATCGTTTAAGACGTCAGTTATTATCTTTATTTTTTGCAGCAGTTACTGCCATTTATGCCTTACTACTACGATAAGCTGTAATAGAATAAAAATCACTCTGATATAAAAAAAATAGTTTTTTTTTTTTATATCAAACAGTGATTTTTTAACGTGCACTTAGATGTCCTGGGATGGTTTCTAAATATCTAACTTTTAGGTATGCTGATTCAGAAAACTGTCGCTTTTTTATATTATTTCATAATACGAAATAAAAAACAACCATTAATAGACTAAATATAATATATAAAGTATAAGTGTAAATTAATAACGAAAAAAAAACTGTCTAACTTAATTCTATGTTTAAAATAGAAACTATTCACAATAAAAACACTCAATTATTCGAGAATAAATTGTTCAATCGGATAGACTCCAGTAGTACTCCAACACCCTCCAAGACAATAGATTTCGGATTGTACACAAATGACCCGGGTATGTCCTTAAACTACGTCCAACAATGAGAGGTAGGGCACAGCGATGACCATCACGCTTGAATCTGGGGCAGCCCAACTGGGGAAGTACCTCCTCCTTACAGAAGACCACAGCCATAATAGCACTGCTACCTTTCAGGTATGCAGTGTTGTGTTCCTGATGGTGGGTAAGGTTCCCAGAGCTCCAACCCCCCTTGGGGGCCGGCAGCGCGCTTTTGACTCCTCTGGTGTTGCCCATGGGCGACGGTAATTGCTTACCACCAGGCAATCCGTCTGCTCGTTTGTCGCCTATGTCATAAAAAAAAAAAAAAATACAAAATCTTTGAACCATCAATATTTGACTAGAAGGTTTAGAAGGAATTTTCCTCCCGCGAACGCCACCGCTGTGGAATGAACTACCTAACTATCGAGGCTTTCCCAAAGAGCAACAGCAAATATTATGAGGTACTTAAAGGATACGCGACACGCGTGTGTACCCTCTCGAGAGTTAGGCGTCCATAGGCTACGTTGACTGTTTACTACCAGACTGACTGTATACTTGTTTGATACCGCGGTAGTATAGATAATTTTTTGAATTTTGTTCAGGAATTTATTTAAGGAAAATTACGTTTATCGTACCCTTGTCACCTAGCTATACATATTATAATTATTAAACAGAAGAATAAAAAGTTAAATTAGAATCCATATTTATCCATACTAATATTATAAATGCGAAAGTAACTCTCTCTGTCTGCCTGTTAACTACTTCGTCACGCTTAAACCGCTTAACCGATTGCGAAGAAATTTGGTATGGAGAGAGTTTGAACTACGAGAAGGGACATAGGATATTTTTTATCCCGCAGTCTACTTTCAAGACCGACATGGCACCAATGTAGTCGCGAGGAAAAGCTATCGTTGTATTATATTTATCAATTTTTTTTTATTATGCAGAAACGTCAGCTAGAGACGAGGGATAGATAGAAAAAAAATTGACAAGTCTAAGCGGTACTCGTGTAGCACAATTTTATTGGTAGTGCACTGGGCTAATGATCCAGTGGCTGTGGGTTCGAGTCCCGCCGCGAGTCAAATTTTTCTATTTTACTTTCGATTTAAATATCGAAGTATAAATTTTAATATTTTTTTCCTTACTCTTATTCACTTCTTTTTTTTTAAATTCTAAGATTAAATACGATACCAATTATACCATTAAACAGATCACCAGTTATGAATCAACGTTACAACAGTTATGAATTTTAAGCTAATATACTCGGTCAAGCCTCACTGCATATATTGAAATGAACTCGTACTTAATACACGCTTCGCTGACCTTAATTGAAACTTAAAGCCCGATTAAGTCGACTGGTAAGAAGCTTTAAGATATACGTAGCACAGTGAGTGAACCTAATGTGAGAGCTTATTAGCACTTATCAGCTTTTTCACACGACTGTCTACAGCACGAGCGGAGAGCGTTTAAGGGTCAATTGGATTTTTTGTATCTTTTGTGCCACAATTTCCTCAGTTTCGTTAAACAAATGTATGGTTAATCGTCGTAATGAACCTGAGAAAAGATTTGATTTTTATCAGTGTCATTACAATGTCATTACATCAATGAATAATACGTTACGTACAGTTGTGTATGTATAGTTAACGTATTATTCATTGATGTAACAAAACTCAGAAAAAATATAGGACAAGTAAAGGTACAAAAATTCTGCAGTTGACCATTAAATAATCATAATATTTGATTGTTGCTCACTTGTATAAATAAAAACAATAAATAAACATTACTGGACATCCTTTCTCACAATTTACAGATATTTGTAAATATTTCAATTTTTGTATATCATGTAAATCGTTGGCTGAGTAAGCCTATAACACAAGCGTTCTTAAGCTTAACTCGTGTTATAGGCTTACTCAGCCAACGATTTACATGATATACAAAAATTGAAATATTTATAAACATCTGCGCTTATTACACAAATAAATACCCTCATTAGGATTTGAATCTACAATGTACATTTATTTAAAAAACCACAAAAATATAAGATAAAAACATGATAAAGATACTAACTAAAAACTTAACTATAAATAAAAAATTTGACCTAGGTCCTGGTCATTAGGTAGGGTGCCCAGAAGGCTGGCCGCGTTTCCGCGCTGGATAGCAATGCTAATCCGTTGGGCGAAATAGTGGCCAGCCCTCTGGTCACCAGAAACCTCTATAAGACGCGCCGATATCTCCTTGTAGAGTCGGCGCGCACTTGGGCCCCACGGCCCCATGGTTTCAACCCCAAACGCCGCAAATATGTAACTACTGCCCAGTGCGACATACTTGCGACGCTTGTGGTTCTCAGCTGAGGATGCAGCCGCACCAGCATCAACTTTTGTGCCCGAAATATGGGACGGCGCCAGAGTATCTACACAAGTAGCGTCCCATACGAGGGGCCTTCCCAAACTCCAAGGCACCAATGTCATTCCGTAGGGCCTCTTGCCGTCGTCTCTGTTTAGACCATTGGGCTCGAGTACTGCTGGCACTTTGGCACTAACGAGAGCCCGACGGATGACATCGTCGGATTTATAGGCAGAGTTACTACTACTCACTTATTTCTTTTGTAAAAAAATACATAGGATGGCAGCTATTGTGCTTGTAATCTTACTGCTCAGACTGCACTACAGACTCGTTGACGCAAACTATAAACGCTGTTCGCCTATCACTTGTTCTCTACAAACCACTAATTCCCGTTAGCGGAGAAGGATACAGCGCACCCAGTGGCACACTGGCCCGCTCTGTCACTTACTAATGAAAGGTTTTATTGTGTTGCAATTTTAACGGCTTTTACGCCGTTTTGACTATGCGCAGCAACAAGACTTGGGAGTCATTAGGTTGGTTTATCACTGGATTGTCTACTAAATGTTCGCACACGATGTTGACTTCTAGGTACGGCGGTGGATTGAGTGCATGGTAATATATAATTATATCTAGTACGTAAAATGCGAATAGCTTATCATGTGAAATATTTAAGTAAGAGTTTAGAATGATATATTTCTTGAAAATTCGTTGAAACTCTCTACTTTAAAAAATGCACTTTGTTGTGTCTAAGTATCAAAATAAAAGTGTAGTAACAATTTATGGGGTGCATACAGAGTTGCTGCGTTCCGACTAAGACTTCTTAGCAGTGTACGATGCAAGATTTTTTTTAAATAATGTAGATAAATATGTTCCTGAGGTTGTAGACAAGATTGCAGTCGATTGTAGAAAGGCAAATAATGTAAGTTTTAAAAAAATACTCGTTCCATATGTCATTCCTATACCTATAGGTACATTAGTTTTCGTTTCGGTATAGTACAAACTATTGTAGCATCAGCTACAGTCGCTGTTATCAGAAACGTGGTAGGACGTGCTGAAGAATTTTGAACCTGTCATGATCTTGAGTGGTTTCTCCTGATAGTTCTCAACAGAGGCGCTACCGCGAAAGATGATATTCGTAAATTTCGGGCGATTATCTCTGTCACTCTCATGATGCCTTAATCGGAGTAAAAGAGAAAGATGCTCGAAATATACGGTTGCGGTACCGGGCCTGAGATCAGCTTGAAGCAAAAGCCAGATCATAATTAAACGGTTTAATTTATAACATTTACCAAATTATTATAAATATACAAGGTAAAAATATATAAACAAGTTAATACACAAGGTAAAAAAAAAACAGATACATGTGTCGTCCGATTGACATCAGTCGAAAGTTTAGTAAACTACATAATGCGGGTAGTTCGACTGAGAGTGACAAACTATGCCATATTTAAGACATTAACATATTAGGATATATTATGTCTGCCGAGTCGTAACTATGTGAGTGCAAGAGTCGTAACTTTACAAATATTTGTTTTTTACATAATATCAAATTAAAAATTAAAAAATGTTCTTATTTTAATAGTTTCTCATTAGGCTTTGTACAATTAAAAACAGCCGGAAACTTTAATACAATTTTATATTATAATGTCCCTGTACTTTACCTTTTTTCTTCAATTAAATTATTGTTCGTTTGTTTTCGGCGATCACCCAAACTATTAAAATATCCAAGAAAACAACTTCTACCACCTATCTTTTAAGGCTTTGGAAAGTATGTTAAACGTCCATAGAGTATACTTTCGATTTGATTATGATTATCATCTCTTATCTCCTTTTGATTATGCTAACAATTGCGATAAACAAACTGAACAAACATTTTTTTATGAATGTATAGCGAAATTTCAGTGTTAAGAGTGCTAATCAATCACGTATATATGTGAAAAACAACTGAAGGACCATGTCTATGTAGTTATGCAGAGAATCAATAGGGACTTACGTCAAAATTTGAATATAGAACGCTGACATGCGTGTACACACACGTTAGTACTATGGGCCAGGTGCTTCAGCTAATTATTTCACGTAGAACGCATTTAAGTAGAACATTTCTTTATACCTTAGAAAGTATGAAATTTTTTAAAGTATACAAATTTAATGAGACTAGACCATATTAAATGTATAAAAGGGTAACACACGTTACTCACTCATACTCGAATATTGCTCTAAATATTTCGCTCCGTAATCAGGAGCATAATCAAAATCATGAGCCGCTCGCGTTGGCTGACCGACGAAGACTTACAAAAAGCCCCATTTAGACCATGCAAGAACCTGTAAACGATTTTCATTACATTGCGGGGTTACATAAAGCGACCGAATTCGCCGTACTACGATAGCCCGCAATGTAATGAAAATTGTATACAAGTTCTTGCCTGGTCTAAATGGGGCTTAAAAGTAAGTTACCCATTTCGACAAATACAAATATAAAGAGATGTTTAACTGAACAGTCATCCCTACCATTGACATGAAGTTATGCTAGGTAATGTGCGATTAGTAGTCGCGCGCGACAAATGATAATATTCTTCGCTATGACTAGACGCGCGCAAATGATCCCGTAAGTAAATCATACACAGACTAATAACTAACTAAATCATATATAAACTAATCTACAGTTAGGAATCTGAATATGCATAAACACATATTTATTTGCATAAAACATTTAGTGATATATTTTTATTGAATTTATAATCAATAAATCATAACAAAGTCGTCAGGCATCGCATACTTTACTTTTTTAATAGAAGAAGGTAGTAAATTATACAAAACATCCGATATTTTAATTCCTTTTCTGATGGAAGCGCAAATGCACCTGCCCAGATATTATTTTTGCTTAGACCACTCACCCATTAGTTCGATTTAATAATGGTTTGGCTTTGGTAGTCGAATACAACAATTGGTAGCCCAGTGGGCTAGTGATGGTTGTGGGTTCGAGTCTCGCTCCGAGTCGAAACTTTCCTAATTTTCTCTCGTTATTGAAAAATGTTTTGTAAAACATGTTAAAAGTTGTTTGTTTGTCCTAAAAGTGGAAAACATTTTGTAATATTTTTATTTGTCCTGTAAGGCGAAAAACGTTGTTAGATCTGTCAAGTTTAAGTAAAACTTGATAATAAAAATAAACGAATTAATCAAAAATTCTTCCGCAAATTTTGTTTTACGAACGGAACGCAAACTGCATAGTTCTACAAACCGTTATGAGTTATGATATTGTTTTGTTTACAAATTTTGCAATGATTGTCTGTCCTCGTAAGGCCCACGGGCCTACATGTAGTACTAATTACTTTAAACAAATTTTAATTGTATAACAAAGATGAATTTCATTTGTTTCCTTCGATTTTGACACAAAATAAACTATACCCTATTTTCTACACTAAAAAGAACGAATTCGAGTAGCATTTTACTAGTAACCATGGTGGGCCATGGAGGATATAATAACAACAAATTACATGCGACTTCTACTCAACTGTGTCCGCGCACCACCCCACCGTTCTCTCGAATGCTCACCTCGCTTGAGCGCGTGCGCATCGTCTTCAGTTCTCTGGGTCAAACAGGCGCAGTGCAACGCGGTGTCCGAATTTGTTGTGTGTGTGTTGTTGTTGTGTTTTGGATTTTGCCGGTCTCGTCAAGGTTTGTGTTGTGTTTTTCAGACTTTTTTGATGTATTTATTTAAGCGATCGCATGAAATACAGACTATTAAAATGTCAGTTTAGTTTTAGTTGGTAAGATTAAAATAAAATTAATTATTTTAATTAGTTATGTGAACAGAAAAAAACACAGTCATCGCATAAAAAAAAACATGGACGTCAAAATGGCTGAAACACTTTTATATAACTAAAAATAGGTAGGTACCTCTACAAACAAAATAATATAGTAAATATTTATTTTCCATATTAGCCATATTAATCACAATTAAATTGCACTTATGGTTAATGATGAATTTAGACTAACAATAATTCAATAACTAAATAAACATATACTAGGTTATAATTATAAATAACTTTAAAATAAATGTTAAATTGGTACTACAATTGTTAAAAGATGTAGCGAAAAATACGACAGACACACAGATTTACATATATACTAACAATACATTTCCATATAGATTCACAGTATAACAATATACTAGGAATGTGAACGTTACATTTCATTAATTACGAATAATTTACACGTGTTTTCGTTTATGTATACACTTCCTTGTATTCTGTCTATTGGTGGCTCCATTAGGTAATTAAGAAAGGCTGTCAAAGTAAATTAATGTTGGAAAGTAATGGATATATACATTATGTAAAATCATGCTTGTGTAAGAGGGTAGGTAAAAAACATACATAAATTTAATAACGGTACACGAATAATCAGTGTATATTCTAAGTTCTATTTAACTGTTCATCATGGGTGTAACGTAATCTAATCAGATCAAATCAAATTCGTTTAAATTATTGACAAATATTATACATTAATTGTCAAAATTGTACTTGCAAAAAGAATTTAAACTTTAGTATCGAAATTAATTCGGAGACATGGCAGACAAGCAAAATGTAAATTTCGGATTAATGGAGGATGATGTTGAAATCTAAGAAATACCCACAGAAAATTGGGGAACAGAAGAAGCAGACGACAAGAATGAGGAAATATTCGTGTAAGGTGAAAAATGAATCAACGAATGTAACAACAACTGTCTTAATCAAAAATACCATAGGGATTTGTCATTTCCAAAATTCCATAACAACGAAGTCGGATTTTTTGTCTTTTAAATTACCATTTTTTTAATTCGTCTACTAATTCTAACTATTGTTTAGTAGACTATTATATCAAAGTTATAGCGTTAAAGTTTACATTGGTCAAATCTATTTTATACTTTCTTAGCGGATGTAAATAATTATTGCCTAAAAATAGTTTTACCCTCGTTCCCCCTAGTGTGCAATAGGACGTACATTGTTATTACATGGAATCTTAGAGCTCGTTCCCACTATGTCGGATGTCGTGGCGATTTTTAATCGTGTGTCGTTGCCGCTGTTCTCACTATGTCGGATGTCGGATCCGGATTTCAATCGGGTGTCGGCGGTACTGTTCCCACTAGTCGTCTGTCGTGCACGATCGCAGCTGGCGCGGTAGCGACGCGCGGGTGTGTGAGGGGGTGCCGCGCGGGCGGCGCGGGCGAAATCGTTCCGACATCCGACAAAATGTGAACAGCGCTATATTCACTCGTACGCGAGCGAGACACGACACGATTTTTTTCCGGGCTGGGAGGGCTGGCAAAACGCACGACATTTTATGTCGTATACGACACAAAATCGTTGTCGGACGAGTGTGAACAGCTTCATATAAAATGTTCTACCAGTGGAACGTACGATTAAAAATCGTCACGACATCCGACATAGTGGGAACGAGCTCTTAACCTTTCCTGTAGCATACGATATTAAACTATTTCCTTTAACTCGTTAAGTTTTAGAGCAAAGGATACCTAATAATCAACCTAATAAATAAGACCAAATAAGATTTTCTTTGCTTAATTATTTTTAAAATCGAAAGAAAAATAGAAAAAATTGAATCGCAGCTGGACTCGAACCCACAACCACTGGATATCCAGTGTCTTCTGATTTTAAAATATCGAAGATATTCGCTAGCAGACGTTTCTGCATAATAAAAAAATATTTAATTATTTTTAGTATCTCTGGTACAATTAAATGTTCATAGTGCATACGTATAAAACAATATGTAAGTCAATGAATATAAATACAGTAAAAGAGAGAAAAAGTTACCATTTTCCGTACATAAAGACACCACTACGCAGCGGCGCTACCGGAAGATTGTCTCTGTCAATCTCATGGGGCCTTGATTGAAGTAAAAGAAAGATGCTCGAAATATACGAACTTCCTTGTTCACGTTCAGGATGCAGGCTGAATTTTATTGTTATCATGTACATGATAGTACTTAGGGTGCTTGTAGGATCCTAAGCATACCTACAATGAGCCAAAAATCTGACTTCCTACTAGCCTTGGGGATAGTAATCCTTCCTATAATTCTCGCATCGCTAAAAATAGCTTGTCTTTTGTTTTTGACATGACTAAGTGCATATTTTTGACTTTGTGCATCTAGATTATTGTCCCTAAACCTACTCACATCTTAAACTCTGGCAACGCAGCTGACCGGTCTGGCATTTCAAGTTCGCTGGGCAGCCCTAATTGCTCACTATTAGGTAATTCATCTACTCGTTTGCCTCCTATGTCATATTAAACACATCTGAATATTGTGCGTTTATACCACCCTAACTAATATACTGCCCGCTTTCTTTACAACACCTATAACGGCCACGCAGAGCTTGTCATTCGTAACTCGAATACGAGAATTTATAGCAAAGAAGGTGTTACCCAAGGCGATCCGCTAGCCATGCCCCTATATGCTCTTGCTACTTTACCTTTAATAAATAAACTCAAAGATGACCATAACACCACTCAATGTTGGTATGCTGATGACTCTTCTGCCCAAGGTAATTTTAGTAACCTATTTCAATGGTGGAAAAAGATAAGTAGCATAGGGCCGGCCTACGGATATTTCCCCCAAGGCAATAAATCATTCCTAATAGTATCTGAATCTGACAAACAAAAAGCAACCCACATATTTAAGAATACTAATGTTTCGATTGTAACCGGATCTCGGTATCTAGGAAGCTACATTGGAGAAGGAAAAGAAGAATTCGTAAAAAAGAACATACATAAATGGGTTTCCACCTTAGAAAAATTATCACTCATATGTAAAGACTCACCACAAGCTGCCTATACTGCCCTTACCAAAGCTACACAATTTCAATGGTCCTTTCTGTTACGAGTCCTAAAAGATGCCGCAGAATTCTTTGATCCTTTAACAAATACCTTACGCACTACTTTTCTGCCGACTCTAATAGGGGTGATGTGTCATCATTAGAAGCTGACTTATTTTCCTTACCCATTCATAAAGGTGGCTTAGCAATATCCGATGGCGCCACCACTGCAAATTTAGACTATGATATGTCTAAAAAGGGCTGCACTGTTCCTTCATCCTCCCTACTTGAAATGAAGCATATAGAACCCGCAAAGCATCACAAATCCCTTAACGAAGCACGTAAAGAATGCCACAAACTGAAAGAAGCACATGACGATAACCTTTAGATTCCATTTTAACCAATCTCCCACCTATCAAAAAGAGCCATTGGAAGATCAATTGTGACCAAAATGAAAACAAAATCTTCTAATTGGCTATCCGTTATACCCACAAGAAAAGATCACTTTGACCTGTCTCCACACGAATTCCGAGATGCCCTCTCAATACGATACCATCGAACACCGATCTCAATGCCAAAATCTTGCGATGGATGCGGCAATAGCGACTTCAACATCGATCACGCCCTCTGTTGTAAAACCGGCGGTCTAATAACGAGACGTCACAACGAAATAAGGGATCTCTTTTGCGAATTATGCCAACAAGCGTGGGGAAATGTAGTAAAAGAACCAATTGTCACTGAAGGTGAAACCGGCCTACGAGGAGATTTAGCATGCCGGGGCGTATGGGTTGCACAGAGGGAGGCGTTGTTTGACATCCGTGTCGTAGACACTGACGCTCCCTCTTACACCTCACGCCCTGTTGCTTCTGTCCTGAAATCAGCAGAGTCGGAAAAACAAAACAAATACGCCAACGCCTGCGAGCTTCGTCATGCCACTTTTACACCTCTCGTCACCTCTGTGGATGGAGTTTTTGCACCACAACTAGCAACATTCGTCAAACACCTCGGGGAAGCACTCGCATCTCGCTGGGATAGATCCCTGTCTCGCGTATTGGGCTGGGTGAGGGCTCGTATAATTACTTCAATAATTAGAGCGACCAGCATGTGCATTCGTGGCACCCGCCACAAATGGAAGACAGCAGCGAAGTTATTTGGCTTCGATGATGGTGCCGCCCTTCCACACGCCGACTGACCTACGAACTCTTTCTACCACTATTTTATTTTACGTCTACCTATTTGTTTAAATTTTTTTGTGTTCTTCATCATGTTACATTATTATTAAAAATAAAAACTCTGTAGAATGCATAACGATAACATTAAGGGATTATAGAGCCAAAACTAAAAGAAAAAAAAAAACTAATATGCACTAACAACTTCCTTCAAATCAAATCCTGAAGAAAACCTTTTTCTTAAGTATACGAGTATGACATTTATTTTCAATTTATCCATATTTAAATGCGAAGGTAACTCTCTCTGTCTGTCTGTCTGAATTTTACCTCTTCACGCTTAACCGCTGAACCAATTGGGATAAAATTTGGCTTGCAGAGAGTTTGAGCTACGAGAAAGGCATAGGATAATTTTCATCCCGCAACCATACTTTAGAGATGGACATGGCTCTCCGACGAAACCGCGATAAAAAGCTAGTACTTATGTATTAGTGTTACTACTTAAAAATAAAAGCAAATCAAGACATTAAATAAAAAATAATATGTTCTTACATAAGCATAAGTTATATGTGACATTATCTACGAAAAGGGACCTTATTGTCGATGGCACTAATGTCGTTCTTCAAGACGATACAATACAAACGCAACGCCATTCGACGTAAGTGCCATCGACGATAAGGTTCCTTTTCCTAGATAATGACACAAATGGATCGAAAAAAGCGGATCGATCGCGATCGGAGCGTGACGTATCGGCCGACCACATGCTGCAGACAATCTCCATCACGCTATTGCCATGTGAAACTCCCATTAGCTGCTAATCGTGTTCTACGGATTTATGGAAACGGCATATACAGCGAGGTCTTTCCATGCCTTAGCTACTTCAGGGAATCTTTTCAAAATGCACCGTCTGCGCTTTGAATAAAAATTTGCTCTGTCAGCTGAAACAAGAAAATGATAACCTAGAAGTAAATATGTGAACGTATCAATAAAAATGGACCTTATTGTCGATGGCACTTACGTCGAACCGCGTTGCGTTTGTATTGCATCGTCTTGAACAACGATATAAGCACCATCGACAATAAGGTCCCTTTTCATTGATAATGTCACATATGTGATACAGTAAGTTAAAATGGATTAACAACGACGAATGTTCACTGAGAGATATAATGCCGCTTGATAATGGGTACCAGATATCCGACACTTGTCGCCTAGTGTGCATAAAAACACGTGAGCTTATCCGTTGTTGAGTAGAGTAGTAGTTTTTCTCAACAGTTTTAATTTATTATTAAATACAAAGTTGGTTTTACAACATTGATTAGCAATAATTTCCAAGTCGCGTATGGGGGCTCCGCTCGGCAGTCATGCTTGCAACTGCAACTCGTACCGAGTACCTATGAAGAGTGAAGCCGTTGTAGTTAACATGTTAGAGTAGCCATGTTAGATACGTGATTAATTAAATAAGTGAAGATCTGAATAAGCATTGTTATTACATCTTTCGTCTCTTGCAGCAAAATCCTGTTCTAAGTCAGCATCGACCGATCGATCGAGGCATCGTTTCTCGAATCTTGTTGAGTTGCAAACTTTCAAGTATCATTTAATTAGTCATTGGTGTTTTTACGTCACACTGGGTGGTAAGAGAAAATTACCTCTATAGGGCGCGACGGAAAATGTCATTTTACACCCAGATGAAGACGTAAAACTATGTTCGCACCATGGGCGGTAATAAACAAGGCCTCAGATCGCTTGTTTATGGGACTCACCTCCAGCTCGGGCCACAAATACCCGCGATCTGAGCCATTCTTTGTTGTACCGCCCTGGGTACGTAATATACTATTTCGAAATTTGTAGACTTACCAAGACTCTTTAAGTCAGCATCCTGTTCAATATAAAAGGTTAGCTTTATATTATAGCAATCCCAAAAAGTTATATGTTCGATAAAACCGTATTATGTAAATAACGAATTATACCAAATGATGAGCTATGACAATCAAGATTATGTGACCTATTTATACGTTTCGGAGGCAGAATATACTATTGCGACAATGTCATGGCCTAGTAAGTGAATGTGGTAGGATGGTGCTGCATTGTTTTGACATCATTTTCGTCTCTTTAGTCACCTTCGTGCCATGAACCAAAGTTCATCGCAAATGTTACGACCCTCCACGTTTGCGCCATTCCATACCTTTCACTGTGAGTGTGAACTTCTCCCGGACTAATAATATGAAGGATTTGTTCTTCTTTTCATGTTACCCATCAGGTTAAGATTTTAACAACATTAATAAAAGTACATTGGACCCGGGTATGTCCTTAAACTACGTCCAACAATGAGAGGTAGGGCACAGCGAAGTACCATCACGCTTGAGTCCGGAGAAGCCCAACTGGGGAAGTACCTCCTCCTTACAGAAGACCACAGCCATAATAGCACTGCTACCTTTCAGGTATGTAGTGTTGTGTTCCTGATGGTGAGTAAGGTTCCCAGAGCTCCAACCCCCTTAATGGTTGGCAACGCGCTTGTGACTCCCCTGGTGTTACGTGTGCCCATGGGCGACGGTAATTGCTTACCATCAGGCAATCCGTCTGCTCGTTTGCCACCTTTTGTCATAAAAAAAAAAACATTAAAAAAAAATATTTGTAAAAATAGCTAACCCAGGGTGCTGCCGGCAGCGGGGCAGGGCCTAGGCTGGCGGTGGTTAGGGCTAATAGTACATCGGAAAGAACAAAAAGACGAATGCAGCCTTCACGCATTTCTTACTCACACTATAATATCACTTTCTTCAAAGAATCATCAACCTAATTAAGATATTTAAAAGTAAATTAATGTGTTATAATGGGCGTTTCTGATGTAAACCAAGGCGCGACCCGAGTACCGTTCGACTTGGTATTTCAAGTTTATGTGATCGGTGTCGGGTTCATATGCCGTAAATCCGATGATAACACGATATGTGTACAAAAAATATATTTATGTCTAAGATGTGTATAATAAAAAAAAAACATGTTTCTTGGTTATCTTACTAACTCTTAACCTAACGGTTAGATACCGCTGACAGCATATGGGCTACTGTATTTTGTAGTAAATGTATTAGTCAAATCCAATTTTATACATTATTTTTTAATTTATACATGAAGTGTTTCCATTTTTATGACATGTTTTAGGGTTTATGCCTCCATGGAAATATAAAAAAAAATATTTTATTACTTCTCTTGGGTTTTTAGTCGGATGAATCATGACAATCGAAACTATGCAAGTTTTGATTGTCATAATTCATAATTTAAATAAATAAATAAATATTACGGGACAATCTTACACAAATCGACCTAGTCCTACGGTAAGCTCAGTAAGGCTTGTGTTGTAGGTACTAGACGACGATATATATAATAGATAGATAAATATAAAAACTTAAATACTTACATAGAAAACACCCATGACTCAGGAACAAATATGTGTGCTCATCACGCAAATAAATGCCCTGACTGGGATTTAAACCCAGGACCATCGGCTTAAATGAACATGTTTCGACTATATGGGGGTCGTTGATCCTGCTATATATTTTAGTTCATATGTGAACAAAACGTAGTAAAATGAAACCTACATACATTTTGTAAAAACTGTGGCGCTGAAATCCTGTGTATTTTATAGTTAACCTGCTTTTACTAATTTCAATTAAATCGAGGGGTAGGTAGACACAGTTTTGGTCACTGAAAAGTACTCATAAAGTTTGGTACCTACACCATAGAATTTGTATCGTACTATTTGACTACTGTGAATGCTGCCAACTATATGACGCTGACTATACATAAACGAAGACGATAAAACCTGCATACTATGATGATTTAAAATGACTGCTATAAAGTAATTGAATTAAAACTGGAAAACACCTTGCACCAAAAACGATGTTTCACTTAACCTTCTATGACAAAGACGACCTTGAAACTCATTCATGCTCGACGACACTAAATGTTACGGTTGGTTTTTTTTTAAACGCAATTAAGAAAATAATGGCGGCTCGTGTTCATTGTAGGATACTGTAGTACAGGGGAAAATTTAGCGAACACATGATGTCTCCAGATAAGCGCGCGTCTTCCAGAGGTCACCACAGTTTCGAACTCTGGTTAGTACCAGTGAGTTTTTTCGGAACTTATGTAATTATTATGTTAATACTAAATTTCAACTTTCTAGTGCTAACGATCTCTGAGCTAGGCGGATCACAGACCGGACTAGTCGAATTAGTAAGAGTTCATAGTTGACACCGGTACTCCAAGACATGAAAGGAATTCAAGAGTAATATCGAAATGAAAGGGTAACTGATATCATACACCGTTTTTGAATATGGAGTCCAAAACACGGCTGGTTATTTGAAACCCTAGGTAATTTATAATATCTATTTTTTTGCTAGTTATTTGCCAAATCATAGTATATTAATAATTGCTTTGGTATTTGCCCCGATATGTATCAAAATTAGATACTTTTATACTTAGTACTTAAGACATCTATACATATTTTTACGTACCCGAAACCCCTTTTCGGGTATTTTAATGTCTTGTAAAGGCACATAACGAATGGTATTTGATATAATATAGTATCCAGTTCATTTAATTAGAACGTTTCATTTACCGTTAAAAATTATATCAATTTCATTATAAAACTGTAAAACATTTTAAGATTCAAACCACCATTTAGATAAAAAGTCCAATGACCGGAACGTTTTAGGTTCAACTGTCAAACGTCAACAACCGTTTAGGATCGAACGCGATTTGAAATTCAAATTCGGAATCTAAATTTAAACGGTTCGGTTCGTCACGACAGCCGAGACTTATGGTGAAGGAAGTGAATGAAACAATCGAAGTACAATATATATGTGCACCTAATAATTTCCGGTATAGCTTATGAATTAATCAGGATATCTATACGTTTAAATATAGGTATGTAATAGTTTGATTAGTGATGGCGGTGTATTTAGTATTGGCATGCATTGGTAGAGAAAATCATATTGATTTTTTTCTTACAACAATGTGAGCAGGCTACACTGACACTTCCGTGTATAAACCCAATAGAAAAAAAAATGCTATAACAGTTGAGGTACAGTCAAAGGTTTTTTTACCTTACAGCAATGATATTGTAAAGAAGTGTAAGTATACATATATTGTCAGGGGACTATACTACCCGATTTATTGGCAAAATTAATCACACGTAGTTAATCTCGTGAACCAAAAAGAATACAAAAAATAAAATAGTTTTAAGACATATTTAGCAAACTTTTACTTTGGACAGAGATTTTTAATACTTATTATTTTTAACTTAAGGTTGAATTGATAAAAAACTGTTGTTATATGCTAGTGTTAGTGTGTCACGTTTCAAGAAATCAGAAACCCTAGTTTCGTAGAAAATTTAAGCAAACTAGTCAGATCAAACACAACCTCAATCAAAAATACAGTTTGACTTTAAAATGATATACAAATAAGAATATAAGACTGGTTTAATATATAAATCAGATCGCACCGTTCAAGCGATACAAATTTAAATATCTTAATAAGACTCGAGGTTTTCTGCTAGAATGCTGCATTTGTGTTAGCATCCTAAACAATACAATACCATTATCTTTTGCTTCTTATAAACTGTTCGTACAGATAACCTTTTCAAGATAATGGGGAATCTTTAACGTGGAAAATTTAAAATACGTGCCTAGGGCGCGTCTGGCGGAGACACGGTGGTGAAGAGCTTGCTGTTGAGGCAACGGTTTGATGGAAAAAGCAACCGTATTGCATATATTCATAAAGCTTATTTTTCTAAGTAAATTCATTGTGAATTATGAGTGGTACTACTGCAGAGATGTCTACGAGTAGATTTATAATTCTATCATAGAAATAAATGGAAAAAATCACCGTATATAGAAAGATATTTATAGGTATATGGACCCGGATATGTCCTTAAACTACGTCCAACAATGAGAGGTAGGGCACACCGATGACCATCACGCTTGAATCTGGGGCAGCCCAACTGGGGAAGTACCTCCTCCTTACAGAAAATCACAACCATAATAGCACTGCTACCTTTCAGGTATGTAGTGTTGTGTTCTTGGTGGTGAGTAAGGTTCCCAGAGCTCCAACCCCCCCGGTGTTGCGGACGCGTGTGACTCCCCCGGTGTTGCGGGTGCCCATGGGCGACGGTAATTGCTTACCACCAGGCAATCCGTCTGCTCGTTTGCCGCCTATGTCATAAAAAAAAAGATTCGATGTATTGGCCTTTTGGAATATTGGTCTGATCATTCTGACCAATTACCTACAATAAGATGCCAAACGATTGTAGAATTGTAAACGAAACGAAAAATATTGTATACAATAGATCACGTGACTTGTCGTTTGATCTGTCCTAGTCTAATATGGTCGGTTTATATCATTTGTCACAAAATCTGTCACGCTCCGACAAGTATCTATGTGAGTGCGAAAGTGATAGATAGCGCGATAGACGATAAGATGGCATTATATCCGTTCTTTACAATTTATTATTACAATTGCAATTTATTATTGTTATGTTAAATTGTAATCCGTGTATACTTTTTATAATACATTTATGTTTCATTTATTATTTTGACGGCATCAAAGTCTCAAGTTTCATTGGAAAATAGTCGTTAGCAATTATGTATTTGGTAAGTAAGGTAACGAAACTAAGATTTAATTTAAAAGAAAAAAAGAACCACGGTGTGGAGCAAGGTTTTAGAGTCAGTTCAGTACCTGATATACAGTGAGTATTTTTCATACGGGCGTATACGTTGTCCACATATAGTATCCAGTAATACGACTCGTATTATGTTAATAATTTTATAATTTTTTTTAAGTCTGACCGGGCAGCAACGTACGCAGTCCAACTTATTTTGACATGACAAGTAATACTGACATGAGCATGACATGACGTATCGGTACGTTAATTATTATGGATGCAATACATTGCGTGCTGAATTACTATGTATGAAAAAAACTAACCTAATTTTTTAACAAACTGAATTTGAATAGGTTCCCGAAGTCCAATACTAACCGCCTCTACAATATACGCCCGTACGAAAAATACAGACTGTATGACAATCGGAATCTGTTTGTCAAGATATAAATATTGAAAAAAAAAACACACACACACTCAACAGTCTGTGTTTGAAAATAAAACTCAATCGACAGTATATTTACGCGGACTTCAAATAGGTGCTAATCACTATATAAACAAGTAAGATACTAGTTGCTTCCCCCGGTATTTCCCGCATAATCGCTGCCTGTTTTTCTTCCGGCACGAGTATGACATTACTAATGACAGTTTTACAGACGAATGCGCATGCGTGGTCCATACGATGAGTGAGGAGCGATTATATTGTGTTTACACATTATAGACAGACTATCGATCGGGAATTACAGCTTCTTATACAGAGCGGAAAGATCGAATGCCACAAGTATGGCAACTGCCTTAAATATTGTGAATTAATTGTTTAAAAAAAAGAAAGCCCGTTTTACACAGAATGCAATTTACATCTTGCGATCTTTCCATTTGGTATAGTTGCAATTTAAATTTGTAATATTTTTTGAGATTATTAATGAAAAATTATATGACTCCTATAATAGGTACTACTAATATGTACACGTAAAGGATGACTCACGTTAGACCGCCGCGCGTCCGAGCCGAGGGCTCCGTTGTGTGGAAAGAGTCACGTGACCACCGAGCCGCCCCATCCACTGGTCCCAGGCACGGGGCGGCCGTGCGACGGCCGTTGCAGATATGTACAAGAGGCTTGGCTTGAAATAATCTAGACCTTAAGAGCGTTATCTTAAACAACAAGGTTAACAAAAAATAAACTCCGGATTGGGGTCTAGTGGATAGGGACAAGCTCCCCCATTCATATCAAGGGGGAGCAAGAGCGGCGACCCCCACATATCCCCCATTATGGCTTTCTCGCCGTCAAGGGAAACGGAGACGATGTGTGTAAGACATTCCCCGCTAGGACAAAATAAAGGATTAATCCACATTATTAAATACTTAAGCTCGCGTATACCAACCATTTATTGTTAAAAAAAGGTGATATTTTTACCATATGCATCAAAATAAGTAGTCAACGATAGTTTTAAAATATAAGAGATAGATTAGTATATACTGCTCCCTCGAACGCTTATGCCATATACCACTCACGAGTGGAAAGTCGATGAGATACGTTCAATAGCGGCGCAGGCGCCGCCGCGTGTAATTACTCGTTACACTGACCCATTTGTACGCAGTTTCACACCACATTCTTACCCTAACTTACCCTTAGTCAGTTTCCAATAATTAATTTTCTTCAACAAATTTGCTCCATAGTACGTTGGATGTTGTAGTTGAAGTGGCAATGGGCAGTACCCTTACCATGAGGTGTGACTTTGAGGTTTTCGATAACGAGTATCGAGTATACAATCTCGTTCGCACTAAAATAGTACAAGCGAGATGCACAGATAGTAAACTCGATACTCGTTATCGAAAACTTCATGGTAAGGGTACAGGCCACATAGGCTGGATCGTCAGGGCATTTCCTTGATGTGCCACCACATACAGACGAAGTTAAAGATATGTTTCTGAGTCATGGGTGTTTTCTATGTATTTAAGTATTTATATGTATATATTTATTATATATATCGTCGTCTAGTACCTGCAACACAAGCCTTATTGAGCTTACCGTGGGACTAGGTCGATTTGAGTAAAAAAATGTCCGAAATATTTATTTATTATTATTTATTATGTTTACATATTTTGCCTTATTACAACTCAATAAGCTGCAAAAGTGTAGGTATATTATATATTTTTGACGTTCTCAAACTAGATAGATGAATGAACTAGTACGGTGGCGTTTATTTGTGACCCATTTAACACGTTAGTGGACAGTAAATGACGTCATCTGTTACAAAAGATAATTCAGTATAAAATAAATATTTTAGCCATGAGATTATACTTTTATGTCCCACTGGGCGGTAAGAGAGATTTACCGCCCTAAGGCGCGACAGAAAATCTCACTTTACACTCAGATGAAGACGTAAAATTATGTACGCACCACGGGCAATACTAAAAAAGGCTTCAGATCGCTTGTTTATGGCCCTCATCTCCGGTCCTGGCCACAAATACCCGCGATCTAAACCATTTTTTGTTTTACCGCCCTGGGTACGTAATATAATATTAAGTACCCCTAGTAATCCTTAGTTTACTATTGTACTATTTTGAAGAGTTCCATCTGATTATATACCTATATTTCCGTCAGTTTATGTTATTAACCGTGTAATACAAATTGGGCACATGGTTGACATAAATTATACTTAACGCTGCTAAATTACGAACATTTGCAAGTGGCTCAACTATCCCTGTACGTAGTACAGCCCGCGTCATACTGGGTGTTATAAAAAACGTGATACAAGATTATCAAACCGGCATCTGTTCATGATTTTGAACATCTTTTACTATGGGGTCAAAAAATAAAATAAAATAAAAATTGGGCTGTTCCTTAGAAAAGGTCAAGTATAACTTGACGAAAATGTATGAGAGAGTTGTTTTTTTTTTTTACAATTTACAAAATTGACCCTATAGTAAAAATTGTTCCAAATCATGACCAGATGCCGGGTTAATAATCTTGTATCACGTTTTTTATAACACTCGGTATAGTTGACAGCATTCAAAATAGTTCGGTACACCATATAAATTTTATGGTGTACCGAACTTTATGAGTACTTTGGATGCTACCAACTATTGACGCTGACTGTACACGTTATTGTACATATTACCGATGCGTGCTCTTAGTTAGAACTTATAACACTAATTGAAAAGGTATATATACGTGGAGAACACTGGAAAGAATTTAATTGCTTTTCTATTCCTACATTCCGGGATAAGTTTTCACGTTGGTAGTAAATTTCACGGTACCAGGATTTATCTCGATCTAAAACTAATCAAGTCACTTTATAAGGAGAAAAACAATTGTACCGAGAACACCAGAGGTATTGTGATTGCTTGCCGATCTGTGGCGATACTATATTTTTTTTTTAAAACCAGTCTGATCAGAATAGTATTTAGTAGATTTGTGTAGTGTACCTAAACCTATCCCAGGTGAGGGTTTTCCGTTGGTGAAGCTGACTGTTTTTCTCACTCGCGAGTATATTTAAAAAGTAATTAAAGTGATATTTTTTTTATTATGCAGAAACGTCTGCTAGCGAATATCTTCGACAATTAAATCGAAAGGAAAATAGAGAAATTTGACTCGCAGCGGGACTCGAACCCACAACCACTGGATCACTAGCCCAGTGCACTACCAATTGTGCTATAGGTACGAGTACCGCTTAAACTTGTCAAATTGTTCTATTAATCCTTTGTCGTATACGCCATCATGGGTGACGTGTAAAATCGAAAGAAAAATGCGAGTCAAATTTATCTATTTTCTTTCAATTTAAATATCGAATTAAAGTGATTATTTGAAATATATGAATTTCTATTGTTGCGATGGGCCTTCTGTGTCTTTTGAATCGAGGGTTTAGCTTTTCAGAGTATGAAAAAGTATTTCTTTGATGATGCTTAAAACGATTTTGAACGCTCAAAGTATATTTGACACTTTGGCGGACAGTATGTGAAACACCTATAGGAGTAGTGTCCGCTAAAGTGTTAAATAAAGTTACCCCTGACACTACACACAATTTTGTCTACATTCCTGGTGAGTAATGTTTATTTCTGAAAACTATTACATCGTATCATATTTAATATGACGTGTTGAAAATTGTGAATGAGATGCATATATGACAGAAAAAAACTGAACAATACTGTACTACACTGACAAATAAACGGCATAAGGGCAAACTAATGACAATTATTAAATTAAACTCAATGGCATAACTTTTTTAAATAACTAATTATAAAATACGTTGTAGTTTTACCTTTGCATTCTTCTAGTTATCATCTACGGTGCACAAACGTTTGTCGAAACTCGGAGTCTGCTAACGGGATAGTCGTAAACCTGAGATAGAAGTCCAGAAATCAAAATCGTATGCATGTTTCTCTTTTACTCGAATTAAGACGTAATTATAGTAACAAAGACGATCGTTCGGAATTTCGATTAATAATAAATTAAATTCGCTTGCGCAGAAGCAATGAGATTGTCTGTTGGACATAAACAATAAAACGAACCTATCACGCGATATGTTTGTTTGTTATGATCAATGCTGTATTACTAAAAAGCGACATTAAATCAGTAGGTGAAACTATTTTCATAACTTACTTTTATTTTCTACATTCTTTACTTGGCAAGAATGGATACTCAGCCAACGATATATATTATATACAAATACTTTCATACAAAACTCCCATGACGTAGGTATTTGAATCCGGGACCATCGGTTTCATAGGTCAGTACCCACTAGGCTAGACCTATCGTCGACAACTAGATAAATTAACATATAAGAAATATGCGTTTTTTTGTACATTTTTCTCGCAATGGAGATTTTAGAGTAGTAATTTGTTCATGAATAAGTAAATATTTTGGGCATACACCTTTGAATTTATTACGGATTTTTTATTTTTTCCTATCTGTCAGGAATTTTATTAACACGCTTAGTACACCTATAGGTCACCACCTATTATGGAATGGAGGTTATAGTCACCACAAAAAAGTATGTTTAGATGCATTAAAATGGCGAATCTCATTGGATCGTATCTGTGGAAACGAGTGACATAAAATCGCTGATTGTACACATATATACAAGAACAAATACTCTAGAATATTATACAACAACTTCCCTTGCTAGTATTCAATCCAGAACCTCAAGCTTTTTATCCTGTTTCGTTGTTTGTCGCACAAGCAAATTGATAAACCCCGATAAAGTTGTCTTGTTCAAATACGCCCAATATCCTCACAATATTGTACAGAAAGAATCCAGTACCAATAAGAATAATTGTTATCTCTACTATTGTTAACTCAAACAATAAAGAAAATACGGACAAAAATCATATACCTAATATATCGTTTCAATGAAAACATTCCGCTTCTTTTCTTTCTTACTGTTAAGTCTTTTAAACATATGAAACTCTATAAAATTTGTAAACAAAAGGTTCTTCACTAGATTTTCTTCACAAACGTAACTCGTAACACACATTTCACTTCCCAGTCTTAGCGAGAATCGTAAAAAATCACCATTTGTTTCCTTGGTTCTTATGCGAACATCGCGGATCAGTTAATAGACGAAGCATTGCATTGGATGACTCGTAATAAATAAACTTACTCCATGCTTATCTAAACCGCTGCTTAGTATATCTTAAACAAAACGTTAGCGTACGTTTTATGCTAGCGTAAAATTTAATAGTACATTTTTACAACCAATTATTTAAAATTTGGCTAATAACCAGTTGTAAATAATAAAACTTACTCGTAAAGATTATCCTCTCATATTAATATCCTCGAAAACTTCTGACATCCAATCAATTGGCAGTCCTCTACCTGACAGCTACCACTTACGTATAGGTATCAGTTGCCACAGTATTTTTAATTAAGTTTAAGTCCGCATACAGTGCATACATTCTTCATAAACATTTCAGAAATCGTGAAGTGTCTATAGATGGTAGTCTATTCCGAACATGTAACAGACATGCCGACCATTTTGTAATGATAGACTAGTTGTTGTTACTTTAAGTAGCCAGTTCCTATACCATTTCGATACCTATTCAATTTATTGCTCATTGTTTACTTATTTCATCGAATAGGTAAGCAAACTTACTTCTGAATTACATAAGTTTGACTTAGAGCTCTAAAGGCTGATTTAGACGGCGCGCGAACTCGCATGCGACTTTCATTACATTGCGGGTTTTGTCGGCTGGTTGAAATGCACATAACCAACAGTTCGCAATGTAACTAAAATCCCATGCTAGTTCGCGCGCTGTCTAAATCAGCCCTAAGTCAAACTTATGTAATTCACATTCACAAACTTATACAGGTTTAGTTTCCAATTTACATGTTAGATGGCGCTGTTTTGAGTAATTAAAATCCTAAATAAGATTTTTTGTGGAATAGCAAATTCGTCGACCATGCATGCTCTTTGCTGCTTAATATTTTATAGTAATTATAAGATTTCTCTGCAGGAAAATGTCGAATATTCATATTGTGGAGAAATATGATATACTGAAATATATCATTTTGAGAAATTAAAGCGATGATATTTCTGAATCCTTAATATACTTATATTACAATAATTTTACATGCATCATTTACAAAAAAATAAAATCTTGGCTTGTGGGTGATACTTGGTAATTTGATGATACTGCAAGCTATAATGACAGCTGTCAGTTTTAGGAGCTGGCAATCGACTTGCCAGCAATTCTTAACTTGCAATTCGCGATTGTGAGCTCAGCTTGCGATAATATTCTAATATCACCGACATGCCAAGGTTTGCATTGCGTACTTTTCAATTACATTGTTATATAAAACACAAGTACATAATTAACAGCCAATAAGGATATAAAAATTAACATAATGAAAAGGTATAAGAATCTTAAATTAGCGTTATAAAATAATTAAACGCATTTGCACTTTATGCATCGATGCTTTACGAATAACTTGCATACAGAAGCAACGAGCACATAGTCAACTCTTAACCGGTTCTTTTAAATAAATCGGAATTCTGCCTTATTACAAAAGTAAGAAGGTCGTTTTTTCAATACCATAATTGAATAAAATGCGAGCAAACGAAAGTAATCAACCTATATGTAAAACCTCTAACACAAACAATTAAATTTAGTTTTATCTCTTCTTATTTTTACATTCAATGTGAACTTAATTTCGTTCACATAAGGTTGCTTTTTCCATGATTATTTCTGTAAGATACGCGCTTATGAAAGTTATATGATGATATGTAAAACATCCTACATGGTCAGTGTGGTGTTACCACTTTTTACCGACAACGCAAAAGGAGGTGATGGTGAGGGACGCGTGAACATGATAGATTTATGTTTTTATTTCCTTGTTAATTAGTTTGTTGTATGCCGATGGTATAATGAGATATAACATTCATAAATTAAGTCCCATGCCTCACTGGGTCTCCACAGCAATCCACAGCAATATGTTAGCCAAATAGTTAATACTGAACCACTCAGATTCGGTTGAGACCGCCTCAACCAATATCGCTGGAAGAATAAACTCAGTAGTATTCCAGTAGTACAAATTAAGTCTGGTGTGGAAGGGTTCTGCATTTTCCCCACACAATCCGCTCGCTTTTAATTTTTTTTAGGTACATTAGAGTTAATTTGTCTTTTAAATAATTTTATGGTATTTTTAAACGCTTGAGCAGTGTACAGTCAGCAACAAAAATGACCTACACGAGCTCTTATTCTCTTGATAATAGAGATGTGTTGTCCTCATTTTGAACACCTCAACCGCTTAGTTACTTCTGCTGCCGACTATACGATGAAGATATTTATTTCTTATACAAGGGAGCAGAGTCAGTGTTTACCTTCTCGTGCTAATATTGAGACCCGAGCTAATAAAGAGAGCGAAAGATTCCAAAATTGAAAGTTCAAAGAGTGGAACCTAGAGCATTGGGAGGGTCTCAAGGCACGAGAGGGGAACACACTTTGCTGCCGAGTGCAACACACAACTTTTCACCTCACTACCGCAAGGAAAACTTTGACTAAAAACTTTAAAAATGTAATCTAAATTATTATCCAACCAGCTAACGTAAATAAAGACACTTGATTAGTTGTGAACCATTTGTATGAAATTACTTTGCACTCTTGTGAATAAAATAAAACAGTTCTTTCCGAGCTAGTGAGGTGAAATGTAATTAATTTCGTCCTGATTGAATGTATATTTTAATTCCACCAGAAAAGGTCGCAAATAACTGTTTGTTAAAAGGAAGATATATGAGTCCTACGCAGACGAACTCCTTGTATAGTTGCAATCAGATCGGAGCTATGGAGCCTGTATAAAGGCATGTTTAGATACATGTGACCACCTCCACAGCTCCGATATATCTATCGACTGTTCATCTACTAGACCAACTTCTTACATCCGGGCGTACTAAAGCTCCAATTAATATCCTTAAATTTTCATGTTATCACAGACCCTTCATAAATCTAATGATTACTCCAAGTTCCAGTGATTTTAATTAATAATAAATCATTGTTAACACAATGGGTCCTATTATGACGCCTTGGGCGAATTGAGCGTGGCTATCCGTTTTATTAGTCTGCGTTTAACAAACAACCATTTTGATAACAAAGACGATTTGACGCTCTTTGTTAAGTGTGGGAATGGGAAGTGTAGTTTAGAAAAAAGGGTTCTACAAGTGTAATGTTTAACTATTAAAAAAATCTCTTCGAGTCGCGACATATCAAACAAACGCCAGAACATAACCGTGTTCTGCGCAACTGAGACTTCCATGTGATGCTACTATAAATCGGGTGTGGCTTGTAATAAGAGCAATAATTTAAGACATAGGGTGAACGCTCCAGTGAATGAACACCCCCCAGTGAATGAACAAAATCTCGTTTTTTGGCTAAAATAAGAAATACAACTATTTCTACCACTTGTCGTATTTTTTTTCTTATTATCAACTTTGCTTTCTATACAATGGCAACACTTGGTAAATTTATTTTCGACTGGTTTTAATATGACCGGCGTTTGAAATTCACGTGTATCTAATTTTGAAGTTTTGTATGGAGAAGTTAAATCCCAGGTAAGAACAGTGCATGTTTGGAGCAACATTTAAAATGATTAAATGATACTTATCAGTTAAAACTTTTGTTATTTGGTTGACATAAGTGTACAACCTTTTATAAATGAACACTTTAGTCGTTTATTCTGCGATTAAGTTATTATTTTTTCGTGTTCCATTACTGACTTATCAAATGTTCTAAAACCAGTAAATGAACAATGTGTTCATTTACTGGTGTTGGCTCGATTTATTTTTTTGCCTAAATTTAAATGTTAACGTAATAGTATTAAGCTGTTTTTTTGAAATACTGCTCAGAAAACGATTCTGATACCTTCGGCCAGTATTGGAACACAGGTATTCATACATAGGCATGAAACATTTAGTAGATGGACTATGAAAATCAGACAGTGTTCATTTACTAGATTTCAACAAATTCTATATATGAACAACGTAACGACGAATGTATTTTCATACAATGTGTAAGTTCCACTTCGATAAAATAATTTGTTTTTCTTTATTTTATTCATCAAGTTTTTGTGTTATTGGGAATAAAATTCATGCTATTGTTTATTCCATTTGTTCTACTTTAGGTCAATATGAAGAAGCAAAATTGGTTCAATGGATAATCAACAAAGCAAAACTTAGTTTTCCCAGAAGTTATTGATAGCGTGTTTTTTTAATGCAAATGAACGCATAAGTAAGTTTACTAAAAATAATCCTGGGCCAAAATGGCCTGAATTGAGTGGCTTGTTCGCAAATGTATATCATTAAAAACTTTTTTTTTTGTAAAAAATACTTTCTGAGACTGAATAGAAGTATCGACAGAATTTAGTGTTTGTTATTTATTATTAAGATGAATCTGTGATTAAATAACAAAAAAGTTATTATTTTGTTTCTCTCATCAGTAAAAACAAAAGTGTATTTAGGTATAAATAAACAATTTTATTAATTAGTAGAATACTGTACCTACCTCATTTTTTTATTTAAGTAATAATTTCTGTAGAAAAACTCTGTGTATTATTTTCAAAAATGATTTTTAATACCGACTACACATTTCTAAACAATGTTCATTCACTGGGTTTTACTGTGTTCATTCATTCGATTTTTTTGTTCATTTACTAGGGTTTTGGGTATATTTTGATAAATTCTCGTATAACTCAAAAACTATTAAAGTAACAAAAAATCACAGAAATTATATTATAGTTTATTAAATGAAGATTTAATAAATTACATTACATTATCACAGTTATTAATACATTTTGAAAAATGATTTTTCAAAAGTGAAAAATTTCTTAAGTGTTCATTCACTGGAGCGTTCACCCTAGTTTGTACACTACAATCGTAGGGTCATGGCACCATGGTTGGACACTTTAAGCTGACAGGCACCAATGATGGACACTTATAGTTTTTAATTCAAAAACCATAACGTTATAAATTGAATATGTACCAACAAATGCACAACACTTGACTCCTTTGAAATAAGCACTAATGTTCATGATTGGTTCCTTGTCCATTACTGGTGCCGTCACCCTAGCAATATTATAGTTTACTAAATATTAATACAATAGATTTTCAAGCAATGTATTGTGAAAACTATGAAATTTGTAGGCTGACAGTAAATGTCAACGAGACTATACTATTTAGTTTGTTCGAAAAAAAAGACCCAAGTTATAAATAACACATTTTTTTAAAGTTGTGAAATAAAGATTGCTACATCCGTGGTGTAGAAGCGATCCTTAAAGTTATTGCTTTTATTACAAGACACATCGAGTTTTATTATATTTTATATTGTTTATTTATCAACGCGTCTATTTAGTATCCGACCTGAATTCAATCGCACCGTCGCATCATAAATTGATGTCACAAGTGAAAAGGTGAAAAAAAAAAGTTATTATTTTTGAATCACGGCAGTGGATTTTTTAAATACACACTTACCATTCCACCATCTTTGATATGATATAAAAATTATTTAAATAACAATATTTTAGAAGGTAAGGAAGTCTCCGTTGCACGAAACAGAGTAATGTTTTCGGAAGTTCGTAAATTTCCGTCATTTTTCTCTTTTACTCCAATTATGGGGTCATGAGAATGACAGAGACAATCATTTGAAATTTACACAGCGGCGACGAGTCAAAAGGTACATGCCAATTCCCCCCGGCTAAACTAACTTTCCCGAAGGTTTTTTTTTTGGGTTCATGGAGAAAATATAAATCCATAATTTGGCCCGTCTTGCCTAAGAACAAAAAATCATCCACCGCCATTGAGACATACAGATATAGTAAGCATCAATAATAAATAACGCATACATGAATAAGCGTACCAAAAGTGTCTGCCATGTCTAAAACAAAAAGAAACATTACTTGTATCTTTGCGTGTTTGACAATTGAAATGACAAAACCTTTTGATCGCGACTTGTAGATAATGTCTCAATTTGTAAAAAAATACAATGGCAGATAGTTTTGGTACGTTTGTTTCCTGAGCTACTATTGAATGATGAGTTTAACATGTACACAGAAAAATTATTAGTGAATAAGTTTATGTCAAAATAGACACTTTGGTACCGACTGTACTTTATTTTGGACGATCAAAAACTAAGAAGGTACTCATAGAATGGATTGTAACATCCAAACACTAACGTTTATCTTGTGGATTTTAGGATTTGATATGGCTACCTTCTCCAGCGTCAGATCAGATCAGTGGTACCATAATATGGAATTGTCACCAAACTTACACGAAATGCGCTAAATTTCAACTCAATCTGTCAAAGATATCTTCTTCAAAATTAAATTGCAAGATTTGATCTGTACTTATATTTACAAGGCTATGGTTTATAGGCTATAAAAGGCTTATTAAAAACACTAGTAGACCCCTAATAAGTTAGTGATTCGAAACAAACGCTAACAAATAAAGTTGTACAAATAAACGAAAATCTCTCAGGAAATCGTCATTCTTTTGTTTGCGAGAAAGTTGCTCGCCGAAGAAATGGTAAGCCAAGAAATTTGTTGAATTATAAAGACATTGCCTTCAATTGTCCTAAACTGTGGACTATAGAAAGTTTTTCCTTTTGTTTTTATTTTGGCAATAATAGATATCGCTGTTGTGCTTTGATGAATAGCTGTGACTGACCTTCCAATTGAAAACGAGTCTTTAACAATAGGTAAAACAGTTTAGATTTGAGCAAATCGTGGACAAATTACAATACTGAAACAAATTATTTAAATCAAGTCTACTAAAATGAAATGAATTTAAATGGACAATCTCACATTGACAATTTAAGTAAAAGAATATTTAAGATACAGAAAAGAGTTCTTACTAGGTAAGCATGCTCCATCATCGGCCTCATCGTCACTTACCATCAGGTGAGATTGGGGCCAAATGCTAACCTATCATTTATAAAAAAAAACTATGGAAGTGTGTACCCGATGCTAAATTATGGTATAATTTACTGGGATAACTCTATAAGTGTTTATTATACTTAGCTTTAGTTAACTGATCTCACATTGTTGAAACATATCGATTATTCTATAAAAAAATTAAAAATAAAAACGTGTAAACGTAGTCTGGTTTATAGTTTTTTAACAGAGCATAGACAGAGAATCATCGTGTTTTTTTCTTACACGATTAGATTTTTCTTCCAATTACGAACTAATTATGTTTCTCTAAGACAGTGCAGTACCCTTACCATGAGTTGTGACATTACGGTTTTCGATAACGAGTATCGAGTTTACTATCTGTACATCTCGTTCGCACTAAAATAGTACAAGCGAGATGCACAGATAGTAAACTCGATACTCGTTATCGAAAACCGTAATGTCACAACTCATGGTAAGGGTACAGTAAATCTGAATGCCGTGTTCACATCCACATTTAAGTACAGTTACGTTGCGGTATCCACATATTTTTTAATTAATCCATGGACAGCACCTTATAATCGATTTCACGCTCAATGTCTACTATTCGACCGCGAAGTTTAGAAGCAAATGTGAAATAGCATTTCTTACACAGTGTATAACAGAAAATATGCTATTCTGACATATGCAATATAATAAACAAATAAAAGACCTCAAAGAAATGAAAGTTTTATGTTTAGAGAAATTAAATGAAGACGTTCTGAATAGAACGAAAAATTTACCAAAAAATCATTGCTGTTTTAATAGGCGCTGTGGCAGAATATCCTCAAACCAACCAGCAAATATGACCAATATTTTTTTAAATGACCATTCTACTGTGTGACAAATTTATGTGGAATGGAAATACAAAAAGAGGAACTTCCCGGCCATGAGCCGGCAATGTTAACCTTAACGACCTCTCGTGACTCTCGTCCAGCCAAATCTGTAACGACATACTTCGCAGCCTATTATAAGTTACACAATGTCAACATTTTAGTTCATTTTTGTGAAAAATTCATTTTGACTAGCGTCTGACAACGATTTCGTCTGCCCAGTACTTCAAGTAGACTATTTTCAATATTTACAGAAGACCACAGCCATTAGCACTGCTACCTTTCAGGTTTATAATGTTGTGTTCCTGTTGGTAAGGTTCCCAGAGCTCCAACAACTTATAGGCTAAGCAACGCGAATGTGAATCCTCTGGAGTTGGAGGCGTCCATAGGCTACGGTAACTGCTTACCATCAGGCGGGCCGTATACTTGTTTGCCACCCTCGTTGTATTAATATGGCCATTTTTTATAATTAGTCAAAAACTGTACGCCGTTGATTTTATACCTTGAACCTCCTGATAGCAAGATCTGTGTGAATATAGCCCAAATTACCAAATAGCACCTTCAAAGTTTCTAGTACAGTCAGCGTCATATAGTTGGTAGCATCCAAAGCACTCAAAAAATTCGGTACACCATAGATTTAGTATGGTGTACAGAACTATTTGAGTACTTTGAATGCTACGAACTATATGACGCTGACTGTACAATTATTTTCCTGCTACAGAGCGCGACATTAGAAAAGTGAAACATTCATTAAAGACTCATTTTGTTTTAGAATGAGTAAGAATTTCCAGACAAATAAAGTTAGACAGAGCTAGACTGACTCCAAATAAGACAAATAGTGGATTTTAAATTTACTTCGTCTCTTCGTCGTGATAAATCGACCTCTGGGTTCGCATTGACGACGATCTTAACATTGATAAGCCGTTTACATACATAAATTGTTAATTTATTAGTTGCAGATATTTTGACATATGATAAGATTTGACACTTTAAATTAATCAAATGTAACTGCAAAACCTGCAAACGACACAATCAGATTCAATCAATCAAAAATAATAAATTGATTGAAACTGATTGTGATTTGTCGACGTGAAGTGCAGTTACGTGATAGGTTAAAAGTTACAAGAAACTCTTTGTCATAATGTCAATCACTTAAATATGGAATACCCTATTTATGTACTTAACAATAGTTAAGTATCAAATTTAGTTTTAGTTTTCTCCATAAAAACAGCGTCAAAACTACAATTTGTCAAAGACTCCATAGACCAAGTACCATCAGCTATAAAAATATCTGCAACTAATATTTTAACACCTTATACACTACTGTTTATTTAAACCGAGAACCCATTTTACTAAACTTTCATGTGTTTACCTCCTTAATATTTTTCTAAGTTTTTTTTTTAAACAAGACTGACCAGCGTTTGAACTCAGTCGCACATTATGGTAAGTTCAACGAGGTCGAGAGTGTAGGACGCTGGTTCAGTAACAGCCTAATCACTCTTGCCTCGAAGAGACCTAAATTTTATGTTTCCGGGAGTACAAACGAAGTGAGCGAATTCCAATCCCTAGCAGTCCTCATTAGGAAGGTAGTTTTATAAATTTACGATCACTCATACACTACATTAGTCACAGACGAATCATAATAATAACAACACCAGGATCATAAATTCAAGGATCGGACAAACGCCCGTCATTTTGAAAATATAACCCTGTTCCGTAGAGCAGAGACTTCCTTATGTTAATAAAAAATCGTATTTTATACATTTCATGAGAGGTAGGGCACAGCGATGACCATCACGCTTGAATCTGGAGCAGCCCAACTGGGGAAGTACCTCCTCCTTACAGAAGACCGCAGCCATAATAGCACTGCTACCTTTCAGGTATGTAGTGCTGTGTTCCTGATGGTGAGTAAGGTTCCCAGAGGTCCAACCCACTTATAGGTCGGCAACGCGCTTGTGACTCCCTGGTGTTGCGAGTGCCCCTGGGCGACGGTAATTGCTTACCATCAGGTAATCCGTCTGCTCGTTTGCCACCTTTATCATAAAAAAAATATTATTGGACATATTTATTGTCATTGAAATTAAGTACCTATGAGTATATATTTATCTGATGTGATGATATCCTATATAACATATAACGCAGGTAAATATCAATAAATTAGTTATACTCAATAGATAAATTACAATCAGGTCACAATCATGGTCATCAGAAGGGGTTGGAACCTCCTAAGTAGATATTTTGTGTTAGATTGTTATTAAAGAAATCTTATAAAATAAAATATTTTAACATCATAAAATAAGGAAGTCTCTGCTGTACGGAACAGGGTTATATTTTCGAAATGACGGGCGTTTGTCCGATCCTTGATCATAATAAACTTTCAATTGGTATAACAGAGAATTTACGGCACGCTATTATCATTCGTCCATGTTATAATCTCACATTGTGATTATTACTTACTACTAAAAGGCCCTAGTTAAGTATTATATAATCATATTATGTCGCCCTCCAGTCTCTTCGCCGCCTATTGAAGAGCAACAGACAAACCGACCGAATTAAGTAGACTGGCAATGGTATTCTATCAGCCATCTTAAAATATGTCTTGAAATTATATTTTTAGTCACATTAAAACATATTTTTTCGATTCTTTAGTATACTTCCTTTGAGGGAAAACTAAAACTAATAAATAGATAACCGTTTGACCGCCACATAATTAGCTAGATCCTTCATACACTGCATTAAGATTTGTTGGTGAAGGTCCTTGATACGAATCGATATTTGTTACGGAGTCATGGGTGTTTTCTAATCTATTTAAGTATAACACTTTAAACTTTCACGTTTACTAGATAGAAATTAAATTAAATTACCATAGTATCTATACTCATGGTAATTAATTTAGACGCTGGTCCCAGGAAGTTTCACATCATAGGTGCGGACTTTATGTGACTACTCGATGAATCTTTGTGAGGAAGTGGGTAGATATTAAAAGCACAAATTTTCAAAAGTTATGTTGGCAATAGTAGTTTACCGAAAGTTTGTATTTTTTTTATTTATTGTGCTTTTTTGTCGTGTACTGAAAAATTTTACATTCACACATACTTTAATTTTAAGAACAATCATCATCATATCAGCCGAAGAACGTCCACTGCTGGACATAGGCCTCCCCCAAAGCGCCCATAATGACTGGTTTTGTGCCACCCCGCATCCAGTGGATTCCCGCGATCTTAACGAGAGGGCTATGCTGTGAGTGTCTGCGCGATCGCATTAGAATAGTATTTTACGTACCCAGGGCGGTAAAACAAAGAATGGCTCAGATCGCGGGTATTTGTGGCCCGCACCAGAAGTGAGGGCTATAGACAAGCGATCTGAGGCCTTTTTTATTACCGCCCGTGGTGCGTACATAGTTTTACGTCTTCAAATGGGTGTAAAGTGAGATTTTCCGACGCGCCCTAGGGCGGTAACTCTCATTTACCGCCCAGTGTGACGTAAATGATATTGTCATTCGCAGCAGAACCAAAGTAACTGACGTAGTCCTCCGGATCACTGAATTAAAAAAAAAGATAGGTACTTATAAAAATAAATAAATCGCTGATCTGTAAAGCCAGTGTAAAATTTCTAGATTCTTATCTAGATGAATGTTAAATGTTGTTAATAAGTGTAATGTGCTAGCACGTTAGATTAAATTACCAGGGGTCCATAAATACAGTAATATAAGAAAGTAGCGATTAAGGCCGCGTCGCGTAATAATTAAAGGTGACGGCTGTCATTTATCACTATGACTAATATACTGTCAACGCGTGGAATACGAAAATAGGCGTAATTCACCTGATAAGATAAGACAGTTAACTTAAATGTCTTAAGAAATGGTATTTTAAGGTATATAGTCTAACTGCCGAAGGCTTTTCAAGTCAATGTTGCATAAAACAATCTGTTTACAAAATTACAGACAGAAAAATGTACAATAATTTGAATTTACCTATATTAATTAGTATACGCGATATAATCCGTTTTAGTTGTTTTACATTTCAGCCGTATGCAGTCCACTGCTGGACATAGGCCTCCCACAAATATGACTTCTATCTTGGGGGTAGTTGCCATAGTCGCCACGCTTGGCAGGCGGGTTGGCGACCACAGTAGCTGTAGAGTGGAGACTGCTGCCCGTCCGTAGGATTTTTGCTGTCGCCTCTTACGACACCCGCGGGAGGAGATGGGGTGCTGCTATTCTAGTCAGCCGGCATCACACGGCAAGTAGTTGTTTTATTTCATTAGTAATATTTTATCGCGGCAACCGAACACAATGTTATATAATAATTAATTGTTATGTACTTTATTTATATCGGACTAACGCTAAATTTCGAAGCTCATCAAAACCAATTATTTTTCTCAATTAGTCAGAAATGAACATGGGACTGCTTCTGCTAGGTGTTTGTCAAAATATTGCTGAAAATCGTATCTATTTTTTTTTTTCATTAGCCACACAATTTTACGTCCTCGTAATTACTGCATACCAAGCTGCATACGGACGGCCACCCACAAGATATGTCATTATATAATAAACTATGTTTATATATAATGACATATATAAACAAAAGGCAAAAAAAATAATTCTTAAGACGACTGCTATTTTGAGACTCAACCGGAAGTTCTATTTGTTGGCAAACTAGAATACCACCACCCCATCTCTTCCCGCGGGAGTCGTAAGAAGTGACAAAGGGAAAAATACCAGCAGCAGCATCCATCCGACGTAACCCAATCTACATCCACTGCGGTCGCCAACGAGCCTACTAAGCGTGGCGACTATGGCAATTACTCCCCAAGATGATACAAGTCATATTAGGAAGCCTATGTCCAGCAATGGATGGCTTACGGTTGAAATGATTATGATGAATGAACCAGTCCAGACCTTATTTATCCCGTTCTAAAATTTACAACACGAACAAAGTTTTATTTTCAGACCAGAGTACAGTCAGCAGCAAAAGTTGCTAAGCGGGTGAGGTGTTCAAAATGGCTCGACACGATTTTATTGTTAAGAAAATGAAAGCGTGTCAGATCTTTCTGAATACCTGGCCCGCTTAGAAACTTCTGCTGCTAACTGTACTCTATGTTAGTTATATAAAAGTGCTCCGAGGTTCGGGTTAATCCCTGCTGCTTCCTTCCCCCAGCGCTCTACACGACAACACTTTCATCATCACCACTTGGATGGTAGGCAGTCCTCAACTGTGCGTTTTTCCAGAAACTTCCTGCCTCGCACAGCAAAACTTTGGAATAAATTGTCGTGTGCAGTATTTCCGGACCGATATGTCATCCAAACCTTCAAGAAAAGAGCGTATAGAGATCTTAAAGGTCGGTAACGTACTTGTGACTCCTCTGGTGTTGCGAGTGTCCATAGGCGGCTGTAGTTGCTTACCATCAGGAAAATCTGCTCGTTTGCCTCCTATATCATAAAACCTACTATTATCAAATTAGGATACCTGTTAGTCTTATCCTCTATATGTTTTCTTTATCCACTCAATCACTGTCTCTCTTTAACAACGTCAAACATTTTAATTTCATTATACCGACTTATTTTCTCATCCACAGTGTAGTTGTAATACACCGAGTTTAAAATTGAATTAAAATGCACAGCGGTTATGTTTTAATTAAAAATCTTTAGTATACTAAATAAAACAGGTCTTTATTTGGCAAACTCTTATTAAACTATACTAAATGCTTCTAGACATTGTAATATTCATTCTTTAATAGATTTACAATGAATTAATTAGAGACTGCGTATAATAAAATGGATGCTTACTTTCTAAATAGTCTGAACGTTCCAGGGGCGTAGCTAAGATGCCAGTCGATTTAAGAAATGCAATCGAAATGAAAAATAATGCATTTGAATAACGTAACATCTATCTTTACTACCACACTACTACAGAGCCCTGAGTGTAAGTTTTTAACGTAACTTTACGTCACGAGCGCGTTTGCGTTTCCCATATAAATAACATTATCACTTACGCGTTCGTAAACGTTTTTTACGTCAAAAGAAACTTACACTAGAGCCTCAGTTCGTAAATGGCAATCATCGATATTCCTGATCCCTGCGAACGTTTTAATGAATTAAGTTATACATACACTTAAGTAGATAAATATGTTAGCTATGGAAAGGGCTATGTTCGGACTTTCTTTGGAGAAATGAGGAGAAGCGTGGACAAACTATGGTCACTGACATAGCCCAGTGGATTAGTAAGCTGAAGTGGCAATGGGCAGACCACGTTGCACGCAAATCAGATGGCTGATGGAGTCGAAAAGTTCTTGAGTGGAAACTATGGACTAACAAGCGCAGCGTAGGACGTCCACCCACAGGATAGACAGATGACCTTATCAAGGTCGGTGGAAGACGCTGTATGCAGGCCGCTTCCAATCGATGCCTGTGGAGGTCCACGGGGGAGGTTTATGTTCAGCAGTGGATGTCTTATGGCTGAGATGATGATGGTGATGATGAAATATGTTAGGTGAGGTTTTTGTAGTCTCGGCTTGTGTTAGTGGCAATGGCCGCATTTCGAGAGCAAAATATTAAATATTGTTGTAGATACATTAAATGTAAATATAAGAGAAGAAATATTATAAGAAATGCGTGTTGACACGTGTGTTTATTAGAACGAAGTGACTAAGGAATTTCAAACAATAAATAATAGAAATAGACAACTTAAAAATATAATCTGCACAACAGAGGTTAGTTTATACAACAAATATTAATACTATTTAAATATTAAAATAAAATAGTTGAAATAGATAACATGCCAATAAAAAGCGGCGGAAAAAAGGAATCCCGTCTCGAACGCCAGAGGTCCTCGTCGCTTTTTCTTAAGTATATGTCATCTATTTCAACTTATAAATTTTATAATAGTATTACTACTTTAAAATCAAAGCAAATCATAAAATATTTCGTAAAAAAATAAATTAATTTGTCCTTTGTTTCATTTAAATATTAGTTACACACAATAAATGCTCAATCAGGATGCGATTCCGGGAGCACCTGCTTTGCAAACAGCAGTAGGACACTAGGATGCCGTTTACACAATTATTCTCAGATAATACAATAAAATTTACTGATTGATACATTTCGGTTCATAGTTTTATGTTAAATATGCACTTCGCTAGTCATGAATGAATGTAACACATAGCCAGCGCCGTAACGATCGCTTCGTAGTCTAGAATCCAGCCATAAATAATGGGAGCTGGTAGTGTTGTCACAGATTCCACCGGTAATCTGAGCATTGTCACGTCCAGATTTACGCTGCATTGTGCGGATAATACCGGCAATTAGTATTGTGCGAATTAGCCTCGATTTATGTGCTAGTGCGTTTCATTGCATTCCCGAACTAGTGGCTTGTAGATTAAGTGTGAACCATTTTAGATTTTTCAATAACGAGTTTAAAACTTATTTCCTAAATCGCAACTCTCTCTCTCTCTCTCTCACACACACACACACACACATACACACACTCGT
Organism: Grapholita molesta; assembly: GCA_022674325.2. NCBI lineage: Eukaryota > Metazoa > Arthropoda > Insecta > Lepidoptera > Tortricidae > Grapholita > Grapholita molesta. The sequence continues at coordinate 5,657,239 of CP053127.2, forward strand.
TCTCTCTTTGTCCTCTTCTTCAGTGGCACATAAGCAGTTTGCTGTTTGATACGTTTTAAAAATCTGAACAGTTTATTTTTGTGAATCCTTTACGACAGTCCTTCGAGAACAGCTTTGCTGACAGAGCAAGTCGGTAAGGTTAACTAATGTAAACATTCCCTCGTGATATAAGAAAACTGTCATGAAAACAATGTGCAAAAAACTTTATCACTGTCAAAAAGATAAGTTAAGACTCCTGCCTCGCACATCAAAACTGTGGAATGATTTGCCGTCAGCGATATTTCCGGATCCATACGATCCTCATACCTTCAAGAAAAGAGCGTACTCCTATCTTAAAGGTCGGCAACGCGCTTGTGACTCCCCTAATATTGCCATGGGTGACGGTAATAACTTACCATCAGGGAATCCGTCAGCTCGTTTGCCACCTTTGTCATAAAAAAAGTAAGTAACGACCATTGTGTAGTCTAGAATCCAGCCATAAATAATGGAAGTTGGTCGTTTTGTCACAGATTCCACTGGTAATATGAGCATTGTCAAGTTCAGATTTACGCTGCATTGTGCGGATAATGCACCACTAACACGGACCAGTGTGTAGAGGGGTGCCAGATGGCTTATGGCGCGGCGAGATGGTGATGAGATGGCCGCGGTGTTTGTTTTTTGGTCGCAAATCGAAAGGTATTCGACATTCAGTTGTGATTTAATCGTTTTAGCGTACTCACATCGTGTCGGCATCGTGTCGTGGCATTTCATCACAAGGTCATCTCGTTGACTCAGCGCTGCGCCACCATGTTGCTCTACTGTGGTGACCATAGACATATCATTAACCTAGATGGAGCGTCTTAACAATAATACCACGATCAAAAGGGATGGTCTTCTGTAAATTTCCATAGATATGGCAGAAACGACACTATTTTTGTCCGTCCTTGTCATAGTTTCACACATTTTTGTTCCCCTCTAAACTGAACCCTTCAGAACTGTCAAATTTGGAGGGGAACAAACAAATACAATTGGAGTTTTCTTAGGTTTTCAACCGAAGTTGCGGTAATTAATAAAAATAAGCTAATATTTTTGTTATAAAGAATGTCCTGTATAAGCAAAATTATAGTGAAATGTTACATTTTGGGCTGCAAACGCTAGAATATCTTTGTCCCTTACTGGCGCACGCGGATGCGTTCTCCAGACATTATTCCTCCCAGGTGGTGACTACTAGTCTAATTAAAATGTGTCCCGTTTTACATTTAATAAGTAGATAAAATACGTTCAAGCTACGACCATTTCACTTGAACTTGTTCAAACTACTTAATACAAACTAGAATCACGTCCTTATTAAGCCATACAAGATTCATCCGCGTGTCTCTAATGCTATCGACACGCTTAATGCAATCCTGAACCTTATCACAACCACATAAAGTCCATAATTACCATTAACGTCCTGTATGCATTTACTGCGTACTTAGTACGCGTTTACTGCGTATAAATTACTTGGCGAAAGTCCATTTATTTAGAGCTAGGACCTGTTAGAAAGGCTGGAGGTATTTCTATTGGTTTATATGGGAAGTTAGAGTGCACACTAGCGTTTCTGTCCCGCGTTTATTCTGCGTTCCCACATAAAATTGCACGCTTCGGAGACGCCGCGTTTTCGCAGATTACTATGGAATAGCCAGGAAAACGTCGACTGGCCGCCGGTAGTGTGCCCTGTTCCTTATTCATTTTATCATCATTGTCATTCCATCCGAAATACGTCCACTGTTGGAAGTAGTTCACCTCAAAGAATACCACAATACGAAATCGTGTGCAGCTGCCTTCAACGGTTCCCCGCGATCTTGACCAGTTTGTTCGTCCGCCTTATTGGAAACCTTCCCACACTGCGTCTTCCGGTACACGGTCGCCACTCGACCACCTTTCTGCCCCAGCCGCCATCAATGACTTGAGTATGTTAAAAGATAAAACAATATTAGCTGATGTTGATGCGAATAAGTAGATACCGAAAACAACTAACAAAAAATGACATCATCATAAGCTATTTCGTAACTTGGCGACAGCTAAAATAGTGGAAAATTAGGGTTTTTGTTGCATAAATAGACCAACGCGATATGGACATTGCGATGTATTTAAGTAGTAACAGTTATACATACAAATTATACATCGAAAATAGGTATTATATACACTTAAGAGAAGAGAAAGGAAACTTTGAAAGCTGAAGTCGTCATTAAAACACGACACTGGTAATGTATATAATGTTTTTATAGTAATACATACATTGCTATATCTCTTGCCACAGATCCGGAAGGGTTAAAGATCATGAATCTTTTTTTAATTTTTTTTATATGTAGGTACATAAGTGTAAATTTTATAAGCAATATAATTATATAGTAAAGCGATTATTCTAACATATATGACATAGGCCTCCCCCAAATATGACTTGTAATCATCTTGAAGGGTAGCCTTCATACTTGGCAGGCTTAGGCGTAGATTGGGTTTCGACTAATTCTCGCCATCCCTCGGTTTTTTCTCTTTGTCGCCTCTTACGTTACCGGGAAATGGAATGGATATGAATAAATGATATGGAATCTAAATCTAAATTTAGCCTAACATTAACAATAGTCTTTGAGTACTACCCGAATAATGTTTAACTGAGTCTGAATCAAATCTCATAACAATTCAGCGACCTCTATTATGGTCTAAGTTTCCATATTGTCGGCACATACAGTGCTCAACTGCACTAAAGTTCATGTGTACTTCGACCGACCATTCCTTAGTCGTATAACAGATACACCACTCTTAAAAAGAGTCACGGAACTCAAGCAATATGAGTTCACAGCAATAAATATACAGGTTGCAAGTTTTTACGTGATACAAAATGTGTTTTTCTGAGTCTATAAATAATAAGCAACTTAGTGCCTCAACTCTTATTAATATAAGACATTTTTTTTTGTGTTTTTTTTTTGTCGTTTAATTTTCTTTTAACAGTGGATTTAGGACTTTACAACGGCTTATTACATATTTAAATTAGTGAATTGAATTACCTATTAGAATCGAAGCTGTCATGGACATCAATTTTGTCATTTGTCCCAGTTAGAAACGAAATGTTTACTTAATTTTTCATCAGAAATGCCTACTAAAGGTGCTTAACACCACTTTATCACTTGTGAAGGTAAAATAAACTACAAAAAAAAAACACAATTTTTATTTTTTTATTTTAGTAAGTGTTGGGACATTGCTTGTTGTTTATAGAGTCAGAAAAACATATTTTGTATCACGTAAAAAATTGCACCCTGTGTATCAAAAAATTTTACAGGACATTCTTATACAAATTGACCGAGCCCCACGGTAAGCTCAAGTAGGCTTGTGTTGTGGGTGCCCAACCAACGATGTATATAAATACAAATATTTAATACTTAAATATATAAAACACCCATGACTCAGGAACACATAAATGCCCTTACTGGAACTAGAACCCAGGACCATCGGCTTCATAGGCAGCATATTTAAAATAAATAGAATGTTAATAAATGTTTACACTTTATGTATAATTTGACGACAAGCCTGAACTAGCAGATAGTGATCCTGCCTATGAATCCTAATCCATGGTCCTAGGAAGACTCCTGTAATATTTATTTATTATTTATTTAACGCTTAGTTTTATATAGTCACTCGCATTACATGCTTCAGAGAGCATGGTCTCCATTTTCAAGCACTAAGGGTTGTGAGTCCCCGTTCGCGTAGTCGGCACATCACTGACTGCCGTACATTACATATATAAAAAATATATATAAATGTTGATTTGTAGTCGTAAAGCTTTTTAGGGATGCCGCGAATGACGTATTTAATACTAAAAACACTTATGTAAGTTACAAGCTTCTGCCTGTGACTTTGTCTGCACCAAATTGATAGAACTTTTTTTAATATAGTAAAATTACACAGTTTAAGCTATATTATTGTTAAATTTAATTAATATACTATCGGTAGATTTTGCGTGAAAGAGGAACAAACATCTATACATACATACATTGCAACTTCCGCATTTATAATATTAGTAGGATTCAAGATGGTGTTTTGCCTTTTCACGGAATAATTTTTGAATTTGACAATGACAACTAACTGCTAACAAATTTTCATATGGTAACGGTGTATAAACATGATAAAAAGTCTTTTTTTTCAATTCGGTTCTCTGCTCACCAATAGAATTTGACGTTCATGATGTTTCTTACTATGTTTAAGATAGTAGTATATCTCAAATATGAATACCGCACATCATATCTGTGCTCCAACTGGCAAGTGGTAAGTAGTGAGTAAGTAGCAAGTCGTGTGCCGTTGGAACGAGTTACTGCCACATGTTTGAGCTCGTAGTAATTATTTAGTTTAGTGCATGTGATAGTTACTTGCATTAAATGAGATGTAATTTGTGTCTCAGATCCAGATACCAATTTCAACTTGTAAATATCCTGGACCCGTGCCTTCTCTCTATTATATTATTGTTATTCATTTGTTAAATAACCTCCTTCTTTTTTTGAAGTCAGTTAAAAAATATTTTATTTTGTGTATTATTCATAAATATTTTATTTAGTCAGTAAAAAAATATTTTAATCTGTAATGTCGGTTACCTAAGTTTTTTTTTATTCAGAGATAATTTAGCGTCAATCTCAATTTTCATATAGGTTTTACATATAGTAAAGAACCAATTGCTTTGTTTTTTAGAGACGTTCAAAATTTTAATGTCAATATAATATCGCTTTTGATATCATAATGAAGCGATTATAATATTTACACAGATAAGAAAGACATAGTAACAAAGTAGTCTACTATTATGTGGGTCGTTATTTGCTATTTTTGAACGCATCATAGAGGGTATCATAAACCCAGGCCATTAACAAGAGGACTCGTAAGTTGATTAAGTTTCCTTGTCATTTCAGAAGCAGTACTTCAAATGGCTTACTAACAAACAGCAGCTATGGGCAGCGGTCTAAGCACCGCCACTAGCAAGAAAACCCGGAAACCAGACTCGCAGGCCGAGTCCTCGAGGGTCCTTTTCCTGCTGTACCTCATACACAGGACCTGGAATGTTCTGGTGGAACATGTGGACGCTAAGAGCGCTAGGTACGTTCAGAAGTTCAGCTTATTTGACACGCTTGAAAAGAGGCATTTTTTTTTATTTATATAACTGTTTTGGAAAATAAGTCCCGCTTAGTTTATTGAGATATAAGATTAGAGCTGGTGGTAGTTTTTTGTTATGCTTTACGTTAATGAATGGATTGTTATGTGCTAAACTTTAAAAAATCTTGACACCCTTATATCATGACTAAACTCATCCTCAGACAGTCCTAGTCATGTAAATATTTACATAAAACATTACAGTCAAACTTCTAACTCCCATCCATTAGCGTCGTGTACTGAAAAACCCAATTATGAAACCGAAACTAGACTGTTGAAGAGACTCTAAAGAGTGGTTTTAAGCACTGGTGCAATACTCCGTCAAAGACCAGAAATAAACCATGTCGTCTCCTTGATTCCAGATGGCGCGGCTCTCACACTATGCCAAGTTCTCGGCGGTTTGACTCCGCCAGCATGCCGGATTCAGATCCTGGCTCCTGCTACTCTTCCTGCAGCTGCAGCTATTGCCAGCTCCGAGAATGCGCCCAGGATTGTGTCAGGTGAGCATCTCAATTATATCAGACCCTCAAGTCAGAATTTCGTGGAGTAAAGGGCCTTGGGTCTCAGCACCGGCTATTACTGTAGTTCTATCTACTGTCTGCTCCGGAAACGTGCCTAGTGTCAGAATCCTGTGACACATCATATGAGTATTTCAATAGTCTTATGGTTAAGACTTGCCGTCATGGAATAGCCGAACTTGGAGCACTACCAAGGCCATTTTTCTCTCGCTGATGTCAGCTTCGAAAATATTTAAAGTAATTATAGAACTAAGTCTAGCCCCAGCCTTGATAGCATTGGACTTGGCATCGGCTATTTTGATTCAGATTTTGGGAACTTATTCATATGTGGACTTATCTGACTTTGTCTACGCTTCTGACACTCTTTGTGTGTCTGTGGTGCTCTCAGTTCTAACAGTATGCCTAGGATTGTATCAGGTCGTAAGAAGGGTATATTCTCTGGGATCTTTTCAGATACTTATGTCAACCAACTACACTGTATAACTTAGCAACGAACTTATTTGTTTGTATACCACGTATGTTACATTGTTTTTTTATCTGTTTCAGGTAAGGGGAGTCGCAGAGTCACACATATACAAAATATCGTCGAAGTTATTCTAAGTTTGCTTACTTTTGAATCTCTGAGATTCCCATTGGCAGTATGTAAAAGTAACATTGGCACTTTTCAACTACTGCTAAGGAAAACATTGCGATTAATCTATCTTCCATCAGTTCGCCAAGAAAGATCATTATAGACAAAATCATTAAACGCAAGCTTTTCCGAGATTATTTCCACTAAATTTACCTTGCAGATAACCATGAAGATTCCAACTCAACTCTTTATTTTTAAAAGCCATTATAAGGTTTAATTCCTAAAATTTGGCCAGCCATTCACGTCCACAGTAAACAAAATTGTAAATATATCGTATCTTATAGATATTTACGTATATTTTGAACTTTGAGTCTTCGGAATAAGTGTCATATTCAAGGTACAGGGTTTGTTACAATCCGTTCCTTCGAAATTATTATAATCCGACCCCTGACCCGCGGTTGATAAATGCGAAAAGTTTAAAATTAACCTAATTCAGTAGCGCTACAATAAACGACTTTATTACGTTACATGAAAGTTCACAATTGAATGAGTTATTTAAGGGATGACGTTGAGGCGCTGATAACTTACTTAAACACGTTTCCGGATTTATTTTTAGGAAAAGGTCGCTAACGATTGAGAAAAGTCGCCGTTCCATAGGGCTGACTGAATAACACAATTTGGGTTCCGCCTCGACTCCAATTACTACATTTTGCACGGGGAATTTATATTCCAAAAATATATTTAGCAATTTACTTTTCATTCATTTCAAATTTACACTCTAAAGTAATATAAGCCATTGTGAAACGTGTTATATTTTTCAATACGTTGGTCAAAAAGTGTTTTTTATTAATTTATTAACGTGCAGGAAAAATTACTACGCGCTAATCACCTTGCTGATCCTTTTAAAAACGTTAAAAATTGCATACGACAAACATACGCATACGTGTAATAATCTCCCAAATTACTCTCCAGCGCATATTTTACCTGAATATATTAAACTGAATTTATTATTTATGATTGTACTAAAGAACATAGCGCTTCTTTAAAACAAAAGTGACACTATACAAATAATTTAATATTGTATATGTGTCACTTTTGATCTAAAGGTGCGATAGGTCCAGTAAAGTCAACATATCACGTCACAATGAAAATCTATATGAAAGCAGCAGCTACAAGCCCCATAATAATATAAATATCACTATGATAGGATTTACTTTGTGACATTTATATGAACCCAGAAATTAAATAAGTCGACTGTATTATATAATTGTCTAAGTGAGCAATGAACATACATGGGATGTCACGAATTCAAATTTAGTAATTATTATTAGAAATTAAAGTATACATTTATTTACAGAAATTACAATCGTATAATGATAACTACAAGTACTTAACTAGTTACAGTATAAAATCTAAAAAAGGCCCTTGAGGCATTGTACCAAGGCACTTCCTCGCTATATCGCAATGCTGATACGTTGTGCGAGGAAGCCGCCAGTTCCTCGGTCACCAGTTACATCAACCAGACGCTTCGCGATTTCTGCAAAAAGTAATTATTTAGTTATCAGAGTCCCCAAACTGCGAAGACTGCGGAACGGTTGAGGATGTGCAGCACTTCTTAATGGAATGTGTCAAAACTCGAGCAAAGAGGGAACAGTTATTTCAACGTTGGGGTTACTCAACGGCTGATGTCGGAGTCTTCCAGTCGATATTGGTGTGGCTGAAACCCTGTCCTAACCCGCAATATTTGTTTATTTTTTTTTTTGGCAACTGGCCGATTTACTTTTGTAATTTTATTTTTGTATTATATAATAATATAATGTAGAGGTCTAACGCAAGTGGTGATATAGTCTTAGAGACAAAGGCTCCTAAACAAAACAGATAAAAAAATATTATTTAGCGATCATTTTATATGCTTGATAATTTTATGATAGACAGCTGAACTCCTGTGAGTCCCTTGAAATGTTTCGGAGAGCATATGTCTCCATTCTCCACTACGAGCGTTCGTTCGCGTCGTTGTTCGTCGCCGGCATCTCATGGACTGTCGGAATGAAAATGTTAAAACGACTCACAAAAGTTTAAATACAAATGTGTATGTATGTGTTATCAGTTCTCAGTTACATAAAGGAACATGTGCAATGTAAACGCGGCATTAAAACGGTTACATTTGTACATTAAAAACAAAGTAACTGAACCGCGAACCGCAAGATCCACTTAAACTTTTAAATGCAAGCTTCCAAAGCTGGCGTAAGTTCGATTCGTCCTTTCAGAGCTTTTAATCAATTTAATGGCGTCTGCCAGTGAAAAGTGTTTACTTTCTAGCTGGGTTTAGGTGTTCGTCAGACTTTTGATTATTTGTAAAAACGCGCGTTTAGCTGATGGATGTTATTACTGTATGATGCAACAGGCCGTAATGTATGTAGGCATATGCTTGTCTCCTCACTCTTACCCAATTTTTCATAAACGTAATATGAAACCTACAGTTAAATTATGTTTTGTCTTTATCATGCAAAATATTTTCAAAGTGAACCACGAACGAAACATAAATTAACTAATGTAGGTTTGATATACGTTTATAAGTAAGGGGGTTAGTTACTAAGCACACCAGAAAAGGAAGTTACAATACAGAGTGCAAAAAACTTATTGGAATTGTTTTTCAGTGTAATTACTCTATTGCGTTCCTTTAGTGTTTTCGGGCATTTTTGAGGTAGTTATAGAACGAACTCGAGCTACTTTCAGGCAAAATGAATAGTAAATATGCTCGGGTGTGGGCAAGTATCAAATGATCAATCAAAGGCTCGTCTAAGTCCATCCTAAACTGTGCTTTCCACGTGGCTTACATCGCACTTTTGGAAACCTTTATAATAATTAATAACACAGTTGATAAAAAAATCTATTTAATTTCTATTTCAAACTAAGTTTCGGTCAAAAAATATATTTATAGTACAAACTTCTACTAGCCAATTTTAACACCATGGGTTTATCTTGTACATTATAGGAGTTGCTTTGCTACCTTTTGGGTCCAGCATAAAATCAGATCAGTGTTACCATAATGTTATAAATTTACATAAGTGTGTTTTCATTTCACCAAATTTCTGCTCATTGGGTTTCACCCGAACATACTTACATTGCAAGTTAAATAACAGCTTGTAAAATGATAATTAGCCTAATCAGTTGTTTTGGAAAATCACTAAAATTGTCAATGTGAACATTTTGCGTTTACATTAAAATGAAATATGCTATTCTCTCTGTCGGGTTTGTTGGTGGTGCAATACCGCAAAGTGCATGAGCATTTAAAGCTTCCCAGGTTCATGTCTGATTGGCGAAGTTTACATAAAGAAATCCAAACTTTATCCAGAAATTCAGTATTTCAGCGGAATCTTATTATAAATGGAATGAAAAAGTTACGACACGTGAAAGTCTGTGTGACATTGATATACGAGTCTGATAACGGAAAGAGATTTTTATGTAAAAGTCCTAATATCTTCGCATCTAATATTTTTGCAGTCACATTACAATGAAGCATAATTTTTCAATAGCCATAAAAAAATCTGTTACAACGTCTAAATCCTAGACTATTTTTTATCGGTACATATGTTATTCAATTAGTCTAATGTGGCATAATACTCTTTTTGACAGATTCTGATGCTCAAAAGACCCTACTAGTTATTGGCGGTCCTAATTGGTAGCTATCAAGTTCTTAGGAATATGGTGACAGACGATACACTTTACCATCGCAGGATATCAGATATACATAAATAATACTTATTACATAATTTTTGCTTCGAGCCGGTGCCGTTGGAAGACTTCAGAAAAGCGAAGAGAAAATGAAAATTATACACGAATGTAAAGTGAGCTTTTTACATTGCTATTTACACGTAAAATCGAATATTAAACACGCTTCTACAAAAACAACTTTGTTGATTGAATTTGGTATTTTCATACGTCCTGGAATGATTATCAAGGTTTTATCTACTTATTATTTATTAATAAAGTAGTGTCAGGGTGTGGTACCAGTGCAAGAGAGTTTATAACTGGAGTTTACAGATTGTGGTCTGATCAAATCTTTTTTACATTTTAAAAGATTTTTAATGTTATTTCTACTTAGGATCATGAATTGATTTGAGTTGATTTGTTTAACTTTGTCCTAGAGAATGTTCCCGAATAGGAGCTCACAATATTATATAAAATATTAGTTATCCGTATTAAGATGCGATAATATTGAAAGAATTAGTATAAATAGTTTATTTTATTTCACGAAAGAAAATTACATTATAAATTTGTGTTAATTACAGATTTTTAATAATTTCAATCATGATCGTCACGTTATCAATTCAAAAACAAAATAGTGATATAATATTGTATATAATGGATATTTGTTTCTCCCAATAAGGATCGTCAAACAAAATATAAAAAAAAAAAAACATTTTAAGTAAATATGTAGGAACATTTTTAAAAATTCAATAATTGTTAATATTGTCATCATACTAAGTTTGAATAGATATTAAGAAAACTTCTCACATTATAAATGTTTGTTAGTATTTACCAAAAAGAAAGTTTTTTTTGTGTATAAATAATCTGTCATCCAACCGGTGCTTTACTGACTTTTACTTTTTCTTCTAATATAAACAGTAATAATAATTAAGTCAGAAATAGCATTATATGATGTCTCAACGTAAAGTGCCGCAAGTGACAGTTAAATAGCTTAGCTTCTTTAAAGCTGTTAAAAGATTTCAATCTGTCTTATTAATGTTTCATACCCGCATTTTAAATAAACATATTTAAAATATTCTAAATATTATGTAACTCCCTCTTATTAACTCACTCTTTTCATAATAAAGACCACAAAAGCCTGGTGCGATATAAGTACACGTGAATTTATGCGTTTGCAACTAAGTTATAGTAACATGACTCACAACCGTTTTAATTCACACTTCCTGCCTCGCAAAGCAAAACTCTGGAATAAATTGTCGTGTGCAGTATTTCCGGACCGATATGACCAAACCTTCAAGAAAAGAGCGTATAGGGATCTTAAAGGCCGGCAACGTACTTGTGACTCCGCTTGTGTTGCGAGTGTCCATGGGCGGCGGTAGTTGCTTACCATCAGCATAGTCAGGCAATACTCCTGCTCGTTTGCCTCCTATATCATAAAAAAAATTACGTTAAAGACCATTACATATTTAATATAATACTTAAAGGTACTCAAGAGAGCCGAACAGTAAAAATATTGGAAGTTATTTTAAAATATACTGATATATTCCGCTGTAGATGAAAAACTTAGCTAAAGGACCTGGTCTATTTAGTAGTAACGTGTCTGTACACACCTGCTAGCCTAATATGGTCGGGTTTTTATCACTTGTCATAATATCTGTCACGTTCTTGCAAATTTGTGAGTGGGAAAGTGACAGATAGCGCGATAAACGATAAAATGTCAACCATGGTAGACGCTCTGGTGTCGTTCTATATACAAATTTAAACGTAAGTTCCATATAAATTCTCTGCCCAACTACATAGACATGGTCCTGTAGTATCCATGGTCCAAGTTTAGTTTTTTTTACCTATAACACTGTAGCACAACCTCAAGAACGACAAAAGCAATTAAAGTCGTTGCGGTGGAAGCCATCGCGAGCAGTGGCAAAGATATCGCTGTCCCGGAAATTTCTGGCCGTCTTTTGCAAATTTGTATTTAATGAAATACTTGACATTTAATGTAGCAGTAACAGTATGTAATTATTATATAGGTAACTATTAAACTGTAGCCAGTCAACCCAAAGTAAGTAATCAAGACACGTGTCTTATATACTTAAAATATGTAAACATGACACGTCTTAAAATATAACTTAGACAGTATATTCCAACAGTTTTATGTTTTTCCTCTAGTTTTTTTTAACCCCATAATCTGCATAAACGTATTACTTAGACAGTAATACTTTATGTATATTGTTTAAGTTATTTTTATGGTCCCTCTGACATGTATCGACACGTGTCTTTTTACGTACTAGCTTAAGTAAACAAAACACGCTATAAATATAACTTAGACAGTATATCCTATCGTAACTTTTTGCCATAGTTTCACTAACTCGCAACTTCTGCATTTGGCATTTTGCCGTGTATGTGTTTGTCTAACACTTGCAGTCGGTGCGGTACGAGATTACTGCCTTACTTTCCGTAGTATTGCAATCACTTTGCTAGTGTTGGCGAAGCCAGCTAGTTTGCTGTCAAATTCGATACAAATTGGCTCATAAAAAGTAGTTCTGTTACGAACAGGGATTGTTAAGGCACTTGCCAATTTTCGTAATTTAGCCGGATATCTTCCGATGTCCTATCTCGCCCGGTTTACATTACACGGCTAAGTTACAAATGCAGCTAAGTACCAACTTCTTATTGAATTAGAACAAAATTGAATTTCATTTGTTTTCAAACAAATTCAAACAAACAAAAGCGATTCTATACCTATTGAAAATTGATGACAAATTAGGCACTGGTCCCACCGCCAGCTAGTAAGCTATGAGCTATAGCTATTTCAAGGGACAAAAGATAATCGATCCCGTGTAAATAAAAGAGTCGTAATTCATCGCCGGGCCATGAGCTATAAATATATATCTCTCTCTTTTATTTACACGGGAGCGATTATCTTTTGTCCCTTGAAATAGCCGATAGCTCATAGCTTACTAGTTCTCGGTGGGACCAGTGCCTTAGAGTTGAAATCCGACGTCCGACGTCCTGAGGTCCTCGTCATTTTTCCTAAGTGTTACTCCTTAAAAATCAAAGCAAATTAAAATATTTAGTAAAATAAGATAAATTATACTTAGTTGAAAAGATTTCTTTATTTACTGCACAAAAAATAAACTTAAACAGGCTTACTTAATGCCTAAAGGCAATCTCTACCGTTATACCCATTCGGAAAAACAGAGAGGATTGTAGGCGGTGCATTAAAAATATTGAGGTGAATAAATAAGTAATAAAAACAAGTACAACACATAATTCTACAACAACTACAAGTTGAAATAACATAATAACAAAGCAGGGCAGCTTGTGGCGAGCTGTTGGAGAGTAGCGACTTCACGTAACTGCCCCTGGGGTGCCCTGTCGGACAGGTGGGACAGGTCCCGTCTCTGGCCTGCCTTTGCCGGCCGATCAGAGTGGGGTCGCTAGAGCTGCGTTCTCGAGGGTAGATGTAGAAACGTTTCAAGTCCAGCGATACCTTTCTACCCTTAACCCTTTGCACCGGTGTTGCCCTTGAGCTATCTTTGATTACCCTACGCGAAATGCGCTCCTACATAAAAAGTTATGTAGGAGCCCATTTCGCGTAGGGCGAGTCACCGTCGTTCGGAAATAAAATTATTATACCATTTTGTTAGGCAAGTGTCCGGTTTTTCATCCAATAGCCCAGTAGCCTACCATTGTTTCGTTTACGGAAAAGACATAAAAACATAGAATATTTTAAAAAGTTGTAGATCAAAATATGCTCAGTTTGGGAAGCAACGTCAATCCTTCCATTTAAAGGCCCATAGTCAAAGATACCCTTTGGTGTATTTAAAGATCTAGTTACATTGGTGACTCAAAAACCTTTGCACCCAAGCTCGCGCTTCCAGCGTAATACACAAAATGCTGTATTGTGTAACTTTGTCAACTTCTGAGTACAAATGTATTGTTGCGTTTTGAAGTTGAATTTTAGCTAGATACCGTTAATCTGGGTGGCTTTGTATAATGGGGCGAATTAATAACTGCGGCGAAAATAATGTTCAAGTCGTGAAGTGATGAAATAAAACAACTGAAATTATATCGCGTATACTAATTTAAATTTCATGCCAACGTCTCGAACCCTTTAGCAGCGTTCGTGGTCATCGGGTCCACCCGATGACCGATGACGTTACGCGATATAATACGTTTTAGTAGTTTTATGTACCTATGCATGTTTATATTTAGTTATGTTGTTGTAGGTTTAACTAGACGATAAGGTTAACATTGGCGGTCTAGACCGGCAAAGTCCTCTTTTTTTAATTGGCATTCCATATACATTTGTGACATAGCATCATGGCGATTGACCATTAAGAAAAATATTTGGCACGTTTGCTTGTTGGTTCGATGACATTCTGCCATTAAAACAATAATAAAATGTGGTCAATTTTGCAGTTTGCAGTTTATTTGTTGGAGTCTTTTTTTTATTATTGTATTGCATGTTTGAGTAAAGCACTAAGCAACTTCATACCTACTCGGTGTAAAAAGGGGTTGTTAACCTCTTAACAATCATGGGCAAACATATACCCGGCCGGCCGCCCCTAACTTCCCGGCATCTATGGTAATATACTATTAATTAAGATATACGCGGATTGACACATGTTTTCCATCGACTGTAGATGGGTTATTATTTCGAGAGGTTCAATTGTGTTCAGACTCAAATTTTCAGTTATAAAATTAGAAATATATCGTTTATTGTTTTTAGGTTGCTTAGGATATTATCACTGAAACTTGTGGTAAATACATTTTATTCTATTTTATCTTTTTTTCCACAATAACTTAAATTTTCTGCACATAAGTCAGTTACGTGGTCAGGTTCGGATTATCCCTGACTACTTTGTAGTATTGTAAAAAATACAAGGTATAGAAATACTTGCTGTTTAAAACATGGATTGAATGTTCATAATATGATATACCATGCATGCAAACATAAAAAATTAGGACATTGATAAGACTATTTTTTTTCTACATTTCCCGTTGTTTCAAAATACACCATCATTTTCGTTGCCACACTTATTAAGTAATATTTTAAACAAAAAAAGAGGACAAACCTCCTGTTAATCATTTTTTAACTATAAGCAACTTTGAAAATAAGACTGCATCAATATGACGTATAATGTTTATCGCAAGCCATAATTATTTATCTATAATTAATGTAATAAAGGTTCAAGTTAGATTTGCGTCAAAGATCGAGCGTCATTTTCGTTACGGTTGCGACTTGGTGAGTATTGGGTAAATAAATATAATGTTTTACTGGAGCTGTGTCATTTGAAGTTAAGATATTCCATATTGATTTCATTTGCTTCAAACCTATAGGATATTTACTGCAGAGTCGCGAAAGTAAGAACTTTTCAATTTCGTGGTCATCATTTTCGTGGTGCTATGGGCCACGAAACTGATTAAAAGACCACGGAAAAGATGATTTTCCCTACAAGTAGAAAAATACAGAACACTTTTTATAGAATTTTCTGCTTTTACAATGTAATCGTTTATGCCGTTATGCCGTCTTTACGAGACGTTACAATGGAAAACATAAAGTATTAAATATAAATCTTCTAATCTTCTTTTACTTACATGACAATAATAAATACAGTTTTGCTGATAAAGTAAGTTTTCACACTTCTTATCATTAGTAACTGTTTGGGATCATCTGCAGCGTGACGTTAAATTGATGTAATCGGCATGAAAAGTACCGGACCGTTTAATAATTATATATCGATATTTCCGATATTGTTACTTTTATTCCTGCACTGATATATATATTATTATATTCCCGTGCAGGTCTACGGTAGACCCCAACGAAATTTTGTTACAACGAAACAACACAACAAAATGTTCCTCTAAATGACGTAGTTTTTTTAATATTTAAATATATACATTTCAAACAATGTACGTGTGAAATAAGTCTTGAAGATAGAGAGGTATTGAAAGCTGTTTTTGTTTGTGAGTTGAAGTTATTAATCTTACTTTAATCAAATAATTTCTAGATAGTATTTAAAAGGTTACAAAAATGACAATTTGAAGTCGTCATTTTCGTGGTCAAGTTTTAATTTTTTTAATATATAGATATCGATTGTCTATTTCTGTTGATACCTGATTAATTAAATAATGCTTATTCATTTTCTCATTATCATCGGATTTTCATTCAAATAGTACAATTATAACATTTAAAAATAAACAAAATGTTCTTTTTCGTGGTCATGGTGCTCATTTTCGTTACCGTTAAAATTTGAATTTTGCTTTTTTTAACCAAAATAAACTTTATCGATCTCTGATAATATAAAGTATGTTATCGGTATATACCCTTATGTTCAAAATAAAACAGACCACATCAAAATGTGTGTTTTTATTTCTGTAACATTTATCTTACACCTCAAATAATGACCCAGATAGGTTTGGCAAAAAAGAATATGGCGTGTATTTTCCGCAAAGAAATGATTGAAGTACTTTAACTATTCAAAGGTGACGAAGAACTATTGCTATGTACTCAAGTTAGTTAAACAAAACTAGGTCGCCAATAAAAACCGTCTTAGCAACTTCGCTACTGAGTTTAAACTAAATCTAAGTTCTGGTTCTATGTCATTTGCTTTGACAGAGACTAGAGAATAAACTGATACTAGGAGAGGAAAATAAATTGTACTAAACCCGGTTTTGGACCCGGGTATGTCCTTAAACTACGTCCAACAATGAGAGGTAGGGCACAGCGATGACCATCACGCTTGAATCTGGGGCAGCCCAACTGGGGAAGTACCTCCTCCTTACAGAAGACCACAGCCATAATAGCACTGCTACCTTTTAGGTATGTAGTGTTGTGTTCCTGATGGTGAGTAAGGTTCCCAGAGCTCCAACCCCCCTTAAAGGCCGGCAACGCGCTTGTGACCCCCCTGGTGTTGCAGGTGCCCATGGGCGACGGTAATTGCTTACCACCAGGCAATCCGTCTGCTCGTTTGCCGTAAAAAAAAAAAAACTAAAGAAAAAAAAACTAAGAACACACAAGTGAATGACGCCATCTTTTAGTGACGTTTTCGCTGGCCCAGCGCAGGGCCATTATACAGTAGGAGCCATTACATATGACAGAAATTAAAAAATGCAGCAGAACGTCTCTTAGACTGAACAGCAGTTTCATGGCACGTTGTTTAAACAGCTCTCTAGTTATTGTTTTATACACATATTGTTAGTTTTTGCTAACCTGGATGCCGTGTGATCCCAGCTGACTAGCACCACCCCATCTCCAACCGCAGGTGTCGTTAGAGACGACAAAGAGAAAAATCCTACGGACGGGCAGCAGCGTCCGTCGAAACTCAATCTACAGCTACTGCGGTCGCCAACCCGCCTTCAAGCGTGGCGTTTATGGCAACTACCCCCAATATGATACTAGTCATATTTGTGGGAGGCCTATGTCCAGCAGTGGACTGCATACGGCTGAAATGTATGTATGTTCAGTTTCATTTGAATCTTAGAATTGTGAACTGCAATTTCGTAGAATCTTAATTCGCCGATTGAAGTGACCAAACTTTTTTTTTGTGGACTACAGTTTTAATTTAAAAATTTATCAGTGGTGGCCGTTGCCACCTAGAAATTTAACAACTAGAGTACATACGAGTACCAGGGATCGTCAGCGGTATTAGGAAAAATCGATATATTACCATTAATTTGAAATTTTTCTTTAACTAAGATGAAATTGTATTTAAGTAGAGACGATATTTTCTCTGATTATTTGGATAAAATGCAAAAATATTCTATTATATTATATTATTATAATTATTTATTATGTAATACCTGATATATGTGTACATACCTGTCGAAGTCAGAAGCTAATTAAATTGTATCTAATCAGTCGGGCCGTATGCTACCGTCGTAGTATAAATACTTATAATGTATGCATATAATTACGTATATACCAGCCGCGGTGCGTCCATGCAAGCCGATTCCCGCCGGCTTTACTAACTCTCTTGCATGTCAACAACTTTCCTCGGGTTCACAAAGAAAAGGCAAAGCTATATGGCCTCCGTCTTGCCTAAGAAAATAATTGACCCGCCGCCACTGGTATATACCTACGTGATCTGTCATTGTGGGTCACTTTGAGGAAGGCCCATACCCAGCAGTAGACGTCCTTTGAATATGATGATGATGATTATGTTAACGTGTATACATATTACCGCACTTGACTGTACTTACGTTCGACGTGAAATGAATTTATAATATCTTGGTAATTATATGCAAAGGCTGGGTTATAGTTAAAGCTCTTAAGAAACTTTTCTACACATGACATGTTTTGTTTACCAAAGTTTCTGTATATAATTATGATTTAATTTAGCATGTTATACTAATATATGTATAACCTTATACCTTAACCATTACATAAAGTGGAGCGAGTTTAAAGTACATAAGACGAATATGGATTGGAACTAATTGGCACTAACGTAAAGTCTTTGTTAACTGAACATAAGTTAATAAATTATATCGAATAATATGTTTTGATCTACCCTAGAAAGAAAGATTCACTTAGTATTATATCGTGCAAGAATATTGCTGAGAAACTTTAGTGTGCGATAATTATCGTCCACAAAGATTTTTGAATTCGATTGCACGACTCTCATAACATAAATCGACCCCACGCACTGCACTTTGCTTTATTGCGGTAAGTGATACTCAAACCGTTTATTTATTACAGCGCCATCTAGAGGCTCTGAGCAAAACTAGCGCGCTGAGGAAAGTGTCTCAATGGGTACCTTTCACGTTGCAGTACCTATCGAGCTAGCTTTAAAAGCTTCCAACTAAATACGGTAATACAAGTTTGTTTGTATAGATGGCGTATAAATGTTACTTTCAATAAATTATTTGAAATGTGTGCAAAATCTACGTACCTTTGTTTAAAATCTAAATATTATTCATTATCTATTTTCAATATAGTTTTATTTGAAGTTGTACCAATTATTGATATTATATTATGCAAACCAACACCACCAATTAAACAGCTGACCTTGGACCGGGGGGCATATACCGGGTGGTCCGGGTGGCTAATGATTCTTACTTTAAGTTTCTTTATTTTATTGCTAACAACCGGGTATTGGTCCTAAAGTGCATCAAGAAACCGCCGGAGGACGGGCAGCAGCGTGCCATAAGAGCGTTGGAATATATTGCGATCGCCAACACGCCTGCTAAGCGTGGCGATTACGGTATTGACGGCCTATGCTCAGAATTAACTACTCCCTATGGCGGTTTATGGGGGAGGGCTTGTCCAGCAGTGGACATTTTAGGCCATACTTAGTGTAGGGTTCAGTACTTTTCAACCCGTAACTCAAAAACGATTCAACTGATCAAGTTAAAAATCTTTTTTGTTAAAAATCTTCATTGAATAGAATATAATTTGTTTATTAATGAGCACATACTATTTACACAAAACATGAAACAGACTATAAGAAACATTACAGGTAATGCCTCAAAATGGCTCCATCTCAGCAAATTGTTAATGTGTTGCCAGCGCTGGTCTTTCGATGAGGCCATCAGATGAGATACATCCACGACAGACAACAACATTGAGCTGCTACTTATCATCCAATTAATTCCATGTTATTTTCGGTTCAACAGTTAGAGAGATATATATTTGTATTAAGTTTTAGGACAATTATTTCCGAAAACATTCAATTTATTACAAAAAATTTAAGGCTAATTGGCGATTAGAGAACAATAATTTCATTTGGGGGTTTTTTTCTTTTATCAAGGTGAAGGCTAGATCTCGTGATTCTAAGTAGAAAGAGCACAAAAAAATTGTATAATAGAAAGTTGAGTAGACTTTAAATAAAATGGTCCACATTGGAGATCGATCCCTATGGCGGTCTAAGAGGGATGCCAATGTCCATCAGGCACTAATGGTCCCACCGCGAGCTAGTAAGCTACGAGCTATCAGCTATTTCAAAGGACAAAAGATAATCGCTCCCGTGTGAATTAAAGAGAGGATATATATTTATAGCTCATCGCCCGGCGATGAACTACGATCGCTCGGCTATGACATATATATTGTCTCTTTTATTTACACGGGATCGATTATCTTGTGACTTGTGTCCCTTGAAATAGCTGATAGCTCATAGCTTACTAGCTCGCGGTGGGACCAGTACCTCATGGCCGTCACGACAGATAGATGTGGGTTATCCAATAGAATAACCTCTAATAATTAGCGATTAACTAACTAATAACACTAATAATAACTAATATTAAGACACCTCTCTACCCTTAGCCCTATGCACCGGTGTTGCCCTTGAGCCATATGTGATGTCGCTTTTTGTGGGGGCCCATCTCGCATAGGACGAGTCACCGTCTGCCGGAAATAAAATTGGACACCATTTTATTAGGCAGACGTCCGGTTTTTTATCCAATAGCCCAGTAGCTACTCCATCCTTTCCACCCAATAGCCTGGTACATTCTAGATTCCATTAAAACTCAATAGTCCTTACACCATGGCGGGTGCTGTCTCTGTGCGCGTCCCATGATATGGACAGAGGCAACATCCGCTTAGTGTGCCTCTTACATTTCATTAAATTGTCGAAAGGGCCTCTGCGCGTTGGCTCGATCTGGCTCCGCGTATGCCTCCCAAATTTAATGTCCGGAACACCATTGTTCCGTGTACGGAAAAGACTAACTAATAATAATTAGCGATTTTGGTTTTGAAATCGATTACAGATAAATTCACACGGGATCGGCTACCGATGCCTCTCAAGGCAACTTTCATTGCCCGGGATACGAGCAATTATAACAGCTTTCCAAACATCTGCCTGGAAACTGTACATTATCATTAAAGCCTAGTCTGTTAATACTTAATAGCTTGCTTAATGTTGAATAACATAGCCTAGAAAGTAGGTACTACTGACGTAAGAATATTTTTAAATAGTTAAAAATAGTATACGTAAAAAAATTACCGAGCCCACCGGCGTCCGAGGCAGTTCATATTCACTTCATCATTCGCGGCGGAAGCCCTAACCAGTAACCAATTAGACCACCCGGCCACAGAACCCATCGAAAGTTCTAGGTAGTTTTACTACTTAAAAATACTAAAATCAAACCTGAATAGTATAACAAAATATCGCTTTTAAAATTGTGCTGTTTAATTTTATTTTAATGACGAAAGGGTGCAAAAATAATGCATCAATACTAAAGTTACGTTTTGCACAGTTGTCATACGTGAACACTTGTGTCACTTATAATACCCGAAAATGTATACGAAGTAAATGGTTTGAAAATAAAGACGGTAAAGGGATTAGGTAAATTACACTTTTGTCATACAGTTTTTTTTTTAATAACAAAATATGTATATATCATTTGTATGCCGCTCAGTATTTTCCTTGACATTTATAGAGGGGATGGTGTTCAGGACATTCAGTGCAACCTAATCCAATACTTGTATTCACTTTTGCTTCACAAGATCAGGTCAGGAGTGTTGTAACTACGTTTCTTTGCTTTATAATTCTATGGTTAATCTACTTCTCTCGTAAATAGGGCCGGAGATTAAAAGCAGGTATTACCTAGTAATAACCTAAATGTGCGAGTTTATACGTTTGAAAGTTATGGTTATCTAAGTTACCTATATACATAAAAGGCGCCTCATACCATATAATCCTTCCCCGATAAGTTGGCATCAACTTGTCAGTGGTAAATTGGCAATGGGGCTTGTAAATATCAAGTATACACAGCAACACTCTTAGCTGTACATCGGTAGACCTTATGACTTATATGATTAGGTCTACTAATGTACAGCTAAGAGTTTAAGGTCAATGTGGGTAAGACCGTCTGTCTATCTGGAAAGACCGTACGTGTACCAACCAATTTTCTACATTATCTCATAGGTATTTAGTGTCATATGATGGACTTCCCTTAAAAATAAAGTTATTGGTAAGCCCACATTGACCTTACCTAACATTTAATAATCATAATTTTACAAAAGACTTTAATTTTATGAGTTTTTGATGGCACTTGCAACTGTTGCGATATATAGAAAACTCATACAAATTAAAATACATGGTAACTACCCCTTTTTAAGTAAAATGTATGAAGTGAACGACCATTTTGTCGTGGTTTAATTCCATAACGAGTGGTTTGAACACGTTGGACTCGCCATCTTCTTGCTAATTTTCATAGGCAAAGTTTTCTAAGTGGCACTTATCGCCATTTTTTTACCCTGAAAATATATAGTAGGAATGCGTAGTGTCACCATTATCTTAACTTTAGAATCAGGTACGGGCGTACGGGTATGCAACTAACCATAAGCAAACATAGGAGGCGCAAGCACGTAGTGTTTCACCTTAGAGTTGGTAAACGGTGCCCAAAAACCGTTAAAAATAAACAAGATTACACATATATTTGACAAATTTCGACGGGTTCCGCTGTGTTCGGGTGGCCCAATTAGTTAAGGCGTCCGCCGCGATAGCTAGAGATGCATATTGAAACCTCAAATCCTGTGTCGGATTCCGGAGGTCCTCGTTACTTTTTTTTAAAGTATAATTTCATCTTAAATTTTTAGGGACAAGTATGTTTAGTACCTAGTCAAGTTATGGCTTCCTAGATTCATAGATTCGCGTCGATTAAACAATTCAAAAAAACCAAGTTAATTACAAATTGAATTCATATAGTGTTTAGGGTTACTAGTATTTTTGAAACAATAATTATGATGGCGAGTAGGGAATTCTATACCGGATTCTTTGGTCGGGCGATTCCATAATTCCGGTATTCGCCATACAACACATACCGGTATAGCAAGCCCTACGTATAAGGACCGTGAGCAATAAAATTAGATTATGGCAATTGGAAATAAACTGTTTAACACTTTTAGCTTTAATAGTACGTAAACCGAAAAGTCATTAATGTTATGCGCGCTCGAGTACCGCGCAAACTTGAAACCTCAAGTTCACCAGTCTAGTACCGGCGTTCGATGCGCGCGCACGCGGCGCCATCTTGAATTGAACAATTTAAACTTAACTGGATTTTTGATTGTTCGTAACTGAAGTTTTTGAAAATGTGCGTGTGATTTGGGACAGTGTTTGTGTGTGCATGGATGGGGATTGAAATAGTGTATATAAAGGTAAGTTGATATTAAAATATTAAGGTGTATTTAAAGCAGATTATAAAAAAAAATACAATTACGTTTACTAATTATTTTGTTGGTAACACAAACATAATATATAACTTCAAAATAAATAAAAAATTGCAATGATGTGCAAATATAAAAAGTCAGTATACCTATGTGAATATGTAAGTACACTTTTTGAAGTAGGTATTTTCCCATATGCACTTGGTAAGAAATGAAATATTTGCAGGTTTTTTTTTTTTTCACTTTACTGTAGTAAGTTAATTAAAGTCCCTGGATGGTAACTCATGGATAACATTTTTGTGAACTACCACTCATACGTAAAAATATGTTATCAAATAACTTTCATATACATTTTTACTGTGACATGGTACCAAATAGCCCAGAAATGAAATTGGTTGACTGTATAATGAATTAAGTCTTGTTTATGCGAAGCTTCAGTAGCTTGTCAAGCTTAGGTACTAAGTTGACTAATTTAGTTCACTAAGTCACTTGTCCAGTTGTTGTGCTAATAACTTTTTACCAACTTCGATTTTACAGTTTAGTTTATAGTTGTCAACTTTTTGCACTAGATGTCTCATTACCTCAACAAACCTGATCATTGACAGCGGGTGACTACCGTATTTTTTACACTTTTTGCCGTAGTGTGATAGAAATAGTTTTCTTTCCACACAATGCTCGGTAATGGCCATTGTCGGTCGTACAATTATTTATAATGAATAGGTTAATAGGCTCGTAAAAACTATAATATCTACGTATGAAGCATCTGTTGGTAATTATTATAAAGTGACATTTTATAACATTACCTCCTCATGGTCAGACTGCAAAAAATATTTATCATATTTTTTTTAGAAATTCACATAATGTTTTTTTTTCTATTTGAGCAATATTATAGTAGAATATGTTTTAAAATTACTCGATCTGCTACATTACTAATTTTATCTGTGTTTCAAAAGTTGACATACTTGTATACTTATAATCAAATGGCGAAGGTTTCGTGTTTTTTTCTTTTGTTTTTTGTTACGCTTTGTTATAAACTTTTGTTTATTTTCTTAGTTTAGAACTAGCTTTTCAAAAATGTATATGTTTTTTTCGAGATTGGGAGCTAGACTTTTTATTTTATCTTAACTTTCGTCTGACTTCCCCTTAACCTGCCCATCTGCCTTTTGCCGCATAATATGTTAACTAAGACGAACGTACATGTTGTTGCGTATGTTATTAATATTATTATGATGCACAAGTCATACGAGTAATAACTATTCATCGCCGTATTATCCAGCAAGTCTAGGCATTTTAAAAATAGAATAACCAGTTTTTGCTAATAAAATTGCTACTAGACCAGAAGAAAAAGTAAAGACATAACATTATAGATATTCGTCTCTTCTGCTGGAGCTGGAAAAAACTGTATCAATTTGGCTTGAAGATTTTCTTCTCTGCAAAATAGATAGTTTCGTTATAAACAAATATGTTTTTTTTTACTTATTGTTTTTTGATATTACATACTGTCACATGTTGATTATCGCCATATAGGTACTTTATATTAACATCAAACCGAGACTGTAGCTGGACAAAAATTGTAAAACTGCCAAAACCTTATGCCCCTCTTAAATAGTTTTAACCATTTTTGCAATCCATCATCAGGATTCCATCCTCATATCAGATGAAAATCCTTAGGGAAGAAAATACAGGAAAAGGATTTTGTATTCCTTTCCAGTTCATAATTAAGCACACATCTAGTGCTAAGTTAAGGCATTAATGCATGCATAAGAAGCAATAAATATGCAAATACAAAAACAAAGTAAAATCATGCAAACCTGTAAATAAGTTACAGGAAAATAACCAATCAACAAGGTTCAACGTAATCCATTAAAATTAACAAGCAATCAGGTTACTTTAGTTCTGTCAATAAAATAAACAAGAATGTTTATGTTTAAAGAAATGTGAAAGCAAAATCGAGATATAGCTTTCGTGCGTAAAAAGATATCTTGGCCGGTAATATAAGCCTCATTAAAACAAGATCAATGCATGAGTTTAATGTTGTGCCGTTTGGTTTGATGAGCGCATCGATTGGTTCTTTGTTGCGCAAAAAAACGTTATTTTGACTTACGGAACAGGTAAAATTATGACTTTTAATGATAAGGTAATAATAATCACAAGTTTATGAATCAAAAACTGTTTTGGTTGGTGGATACAAACGCAATATGCAACAGGTTTCATCTCATACAAACCAATGATGAAAATACGCAACAGGCTTCGCGAAATTTATTCGCTAATAGGAGCTAGGGCTTGGTCCAAATCATACTATCTGGCCCAAATATTCCCAATACTCTGGCAGCGTTACTCCTTTGAATGACCAGTTACATCTGTTGTTGCTGTTGTGAATGCCCCTGCCCGATAGCTACCAGCCCGAATTCCCGAATCCCAATAGCTTTGACTTACACCAAATAAACTCGTAGGTCACTTGATTTCTTATTACAACCTAACATTTATCCATGTTAATATGTGAAAAATACTTGAAGTAAGCATTTCACATATTTATTTATCGCAACTTAAACATTGGTTAAATTAGCATTAGATAGTTAAAGATCGTTAAAATTGCAACTAATTATATTAATAACTTAAGTTCAAGCCTCAGATTCAAACTTATTATGATGGTCCTGGGTTCGATTCCCAGTCAGGACATTTATTTGTGTGATGAGCACAGATATTTGTTCCTGGGTCATGGTTGTTTTCTATGTATTTAAGTATTTATATGTATCTATCTATTATATATATCGTCGTCTAGTACCTGCAACACAAGCCTTACTGAGCTTACCGTAGGACTAGGTCAATTTGTGTAAGATTGTCCTGAATATTTATTTATTTATTATTTATGTCAAATGTCGCAAACTTTATTTAACACATAATTCTAAGGTTCACGCAATGCAACTAAACAATTAGTAAAACTGTAACCATTCTGAATGGGGACACAATCTAACTTAACCGTGCTAAAGTTTTAATTGAACTTCGATTTCATGGTATTGACTGTTGCGTAGTTTTGTGAAATAATTGTTCTTCTTGACCTGCAATTTTGCATAATTTAAAATTTGCAATTATTATATGAATTTGGTAACATGTTTTGTAAATGTCGCACTTGGGCCATGGACTAAAATCGATGAGAATCCAAAGTTAGTTATCAATAATGTTTATTTAATTCGACGACATAACCACATATTATCGTCAACATTTGGGCGTGAATTTAATATAACTTCTATTGTGTCTTACTGATTATAACATTTTCAGAATATTATGTTTTGTTATAAATGACATAGAATTAACGTTTTATTTATGTGTATGGAAGAAATGTCTTCCGTTTCCGTACAAAGTAAACCATACTAACCAGGCTACAAGGAAGAGAATCAGGAAAATAGAAGAAATTATGTATATTACGATGAGTGGGTTAGTGTAAACTTCTTAGATAGATAACAATGGATACTTCGCGTGCATTATCAAGAGTTGTGAAATTGATACTGCATGCAAACTTTCCATCAATCAGTTGCAACTCTTATCTATCACTAAGATAGCAAAAAGGTCTGCCTTGCAAAATTTCTTTTTTTTTTTTTCTTTTGACATGGCATCTTGACACATTTTTTTTATTTGAACCCAGGACCAACGGCTTCATAGACAGGGTCACGAACCTACTAGGCCAGACCAGTCGTCGAATATAGTTTTCCTTTTTTTTTTAAATTGAATTTTAAGTATCTTATGACAGTGGTGATAAGACGTGTCTTTAAATTAGAAATGCCTAATTGATCACTTCATAAGAAATGATAGAAAATATTATTTAGGTATCAACTAAAAGTGAGAGTAGTTAAGAACTTGCGTGACAGAAAACCATGAACGCTGATTAAATTAATTCTAAAATATTTATATCACAACTAACCTTGCATAAGGTATTTTGTACAATGCAGTTATTTTTATTTTGTACCATTAACCTTCACCATACTTTTTAATGATTACTGCTCTATATATAGGTACCTATATTTTACCTAAGACTTGCATTGTACAGTCAGCAGCAAAAGTAACTAAGCTGGCCATGTGTTCATATTGATCTAGAAACACTCTTACTCTCGTAACAATAAAGTCATCTCGTAACAAAACTGCTCGACATAGGCCTCCCCTAAAGACCGTCATAGGCGTGCAATCAGCACACTACAGCTATCTCCAGTGAACCGCACTAGGTCCAACTAGTGCCTACGCCAATTCCTGGATTTCGTTGCCAAGCAGAACCCAAACTCCCATGAGATGAGCCGTGGCAAAATGCCACACGAGCGTAATTTCGGTTGCGTCATACTTTGTATCACTTGTTGTATGCCGCGACCGAAATTACCATCATTTTTACAAAAACTACCCTCTTGTGGCTTAGCCCATAACGCGAGGAAGATGAATATGCATCATCCTCATTCCTCCTCGCAGGGTTTACTTCCGCGGGTGTCGTAAGAGGTGACAAAGGGTAAAAACCGACGGATGGGCAGCAGCGTCCGTCAAAACCGAATCAACAACTACTTCGGTCGTTGACCCACCTACCAAACGTGACGACGATATCAACTTCCCCTCGAGATGATACAAATCATATTGGCATGTCTTACAACTTAATTGATGGTAGTAATATGTAATTCAGATTAGACAGCCTCTTGCTCAATTAAATAGATGTAAAAACGTGACAACTGTAGCAACAGACAATAAAACTCGGATCATTTCAGGCTAGCAGGGCAGCGGCATTAACACTGTTCCCACCAGGTTAACAGAACACGATAGTGGATGTTCATTTGAACAACAAAGTAACGTAGTTACTCGATTGGTAAACTAAATGACACCCTGCCTCACGTTATCCATAAAGTCATTTTTAGTATTCCATAGTCTAAAGAACAAGAGAAAAATTAAAATAACCTCCTGCCTACATATGTCCTGCTCATAGTACATAGACAGCAAATAAATGTTTACTC
This sequence comes from Grapholita molesta, assembly GCA_022674325.2. Classification (NCBI taxonomy): domain Eukaryota; kingdom Metazoa; phylum Arthropoda; class Insecta; order Lepidoptera; family Tortricidae; genus Grapholita; species Grapholita molesta. Next base: position 5,685,280 of record CP053127.2, read on the forward strand.
TTTGTCAATTTGACTGAGTTAAAATTTAACTAGCAAAATTTCGGTTAAAGTAGGCACGATGATAAAGAGTATTTCGACACTTTCCCCAGAATACAGAGTTTGAAATTTTGCAGAAAAAACACTACGAGTATTTAGGTACTCAAAACTCAAAACTCAAAACTCAAACGTTTATTCAGTAAGTAGGCCACAAGGGCACTTTTACACGTCGAGTATACAAAAGTAAAAGAGAAAAATAAAAACTACACCGGTTCTAACCCTACACCTCTGACCCGAGAAGTATTTTGACTTTTATGACCGGCAAGAAACTCGGCGGGACTTATTTTTTCAAAACAGTATTACAAAAGATATCTTATACAAATTACATAAAAATGCGTTATTCATTAAGAAAACATATCCAACAATTACAAAAAAATTCTGCCAAAGGAAAAATAAAAATAATTATTAATTACTTAAAAGTCCAAATCTGACTGCTAAGAACGAAGTTAACAAAACGTTCGATATGCTTTCTTATCTGAATTGTGTCCTTTATTCTAATTTAGAAATTACAAAATTAGTAATCAAAATTTTCAAAAAATATTATATGTATAGTTATTTGGTTTTCAAAATATACACAAAAATAGAAATACATGCTTATTACAAATAAACCTCAGAGATGTATAAGGTCTCCAGGTGTCATGATTTCAATATACTAACACTTTTTGTTTTTTAAAGATAAACAAGCACCGAATGAAGTGTATCACGTAAATAAACAAGAAGAAAACTACCTAGGACTAGTACGATAGGTTTTTGAAAAATTCTCAAATTGTATACTGCTCTCAGAATTACAACTTGATTTAAATTATAAAACTATGTCCATAATAGTATTTTCCTGTATTAACTATTATCAAGTTTTGTGACGGTATGAAATGCATGTACTTAACATTCACAAAATAAAAAATAGCAACAGATCTTTAAGTATGTTAGCTGTTTGTGTTCTTAACACGTTCGCTGCGGTAGGGGGCCTGTTGACCCCTCACAATGAATTAACTGCGATGTTAACTAATTGCCGCAGCGAAGGTGTTAAAGGAAATTATGTAACATACATAATAACATAAAGGTTATATATATTATAAACTAGAACTAAGCATACAGTATGAAATGAAACTTTAATGAAATATTTAAATTAATGCAAATTTTCCCCATAACCCAGTAAAGTAACTAACCTAACTCAAATATTATATAATATGTTAAATATAGATTCATAGATTTAACTTAATACCTTGCCTTCGTTACGTAATATATCAATAAGTAACATTTATAATGCGATTTCCAAAGGTAATTTATGATTCCATACCAAATGAGTTTTTATTTAAACGTGTAATATAGCGCAATATCGTTAATCCGACACTTCGATACACTGGTACGTCCAGTAATCCGGCACTATAAAAAATCTTATATTGCATTTTTTGTTCATTTATTTATTTTTATGTTCATTTTTATAATAATATTGTGCAGTTCTATTAAGATTTATTTCTTTTTCCATTTTGTTTAGAACCCCGGGTAATGTTTAGTCCCAGCGCGCACAATACCTTTTACAGAAATCGCGAAGAGTCTTCTCAACGTAACTGCAATGGTGACCGAAAAGCTGTCGGCTTCCTCGCACAACGTATTAATATTGCGATACAACGAGGAAATTCAGCCAGCATAAGATACAATGTATCAATGATCTTCTTTAGATTCAATCTAGAGTAGTATTACTCGTAATTCCTTGCTTTGCATGTATTTTATTTGAAAATACGAGTAAAGTATCAGAAAAAAAGAGAAGTTATGTAGTCTAAATCAATGGTCATTCAGATAACACACTTGTTCATTGTCTTACATACCATACATCATCTTTATGTTTCGTTTTATTTCAAGTTTCCAACAAAAACGACTATTAATCAAAATTTGCTCTGAAAATTCAAGTATTCATACGAATCTATGAATAAGTTTGCATAAATATTCTCGTATACGAGTCGACCGTAATTTATGTTTTCTTCTTTTTTTAATTAATTGCTTACGTAATTACCTGTTCATAAATATTAACAGTTATCAAACGCAATATTGGGCAAGTTGTGTAAACATAAGAAATCTGATTTTACCCTATATTAAGATATATTTTTTTGACAAACAGTTTTTATGACAAACATAAATTAAAGAACATCAGAACCCATTTATTTTTACACTGTATTCATAAAATACAGATACCAGATACCTTACCTTATACTAATCTATCTGTATCTATAGATACAAATATAGGAACAGGAACTCATACAGGGTGCGAATTAACGAAAGTAATTTTACAAGAATCTCACCACGACTTTACTATCTCAAAGTTAATTTAAATCGTAAACGCGGTCTCCTACTCGTTTTCTTTAGCCGGTAAAATGTAATGGCAGTGCATTCGCGAAGGTGTTCGCAGTTGCACCGTTATTATAGAACAACTTCACTGCGGGTTTATGATACCGCTTTATTTTAGTGTTTATTTCTTTCTTAATTTTATGTTCCAGAAAGATGGTAACATGTCTGAACTAGTTTGATGTAGTGACATAAAATATTTTATAGTCCATTTTGTAAAAAAATATTGTGAAAAAATAAGAAACTATATGAAAGCTGACTTTTGTGGAATCGAATGGTTTTTCAGATGTTTACGTAGTACCACGTAGATGTTAGTAATGAACCAGTAATGTAAATGGAAAAATTACTAAAATTAGTTTCGAATTAACATTCCAATATTACCAATATTAGCCACTCATCTTCGAACAACATTATAAATTCAAGAGTGAACGTTTGGACCACTTTCCAATCTTCATTTAAAATTTCATACGTGGATTACGGATGTCTTAAAATACCAGCTGTTTTCGCTACATTCAATCAATTAATGTGCAAGTTTATGAATACAACCACGGGAGTGTGTGGAGAAGCAATATTTAAACGCAGTAGTAACTGACATACAAAATATATTAAAGTTTTAAAGAAATAAACAAAATGTCAAGATAAATTGCAAGTAAAGTTGCAAGATATTTGCCCTAACTTTGACTATTTCGGTGCGTGTCTATAGTATGTATCTAACATTTCATCTAAGTACATTCAAAGCAAAACTGAGACATATTTGTTGACAATGTAGGATTCTTTTGTAATAGAATACAGGCTAAAACTATTTAGATAAGCTATATGGTCAATGTTATCTTATTATTACCCAGAAACCGAAAATATTGTAAAAAAAAAATCTTTACAGGTAGGAACCAATTAAATTGAATATTTTTCCCATCCTTACTTCTCCAATTTCAAGCTATCCTGTATTAATTCCCGACGCAGGGACCGTGTACAGCTTGTTGCGAATAATTATAAATACTGGTTTCTGATTGGAGGGTGCATTTGTTTGACGTATAGCGATTAATGGAAGATAGTCAGTTTCCATTTATAAGCAAACTGAAGACTAGGATATGTACATACTTAAGTATATTCTTGCATAATATACTACAAAATCGTAAAGCGGAACTGGACTCCGAACTGGTGATAAAAAAATGAAATTCGAGTAATTTTAAATGTATGTATTGCATCCACAGAGTATTTATTCAAGCCTGCGTCGCCAGATTTTTGTTGTGCTTTTTTTTTTGCTCTAATTTTTTTAATGTAGGTACAGTCAGCAGCCGAAGTAGCTAAGCATTTGAGGTGTTCAAAATGAGGTCAATACGTCTCTATTGTCAAGAGAATAAGAGCGCGTGTAGGTCATTTTGAACACTTCAAACGCTTAGCAACTTTTGCTGCTGACTGTACTGTACCATTGCTCAACACACGGCCCTCCATTCATTCCATGTTTACGCGGAACTAAAAAGAGGTAAATGTCGCAAAAGCCGACTCGATCGAATCGATCCACGTCCGCTGACCAAATGCGTTTCGATTCCAATCAAATCGGACGCGTGACTCCGTCGTGGGCAAAGAATAGCTCGATAGTTAACAGATACGAAACTTCATGCTGCTGCAGGGTTTAGGGCCTGGCCGTAGTACCACGGCGCAGTACTGTTAAGTTCCATGCGCGGCGTTTTCATGCGTTGGCTGAGGCAGTGAGGCATATTATGGAAGTTGCAATGCTGAAGTTGCACCGTGCCGTGGTGATGTGGCCAAGCCCTTAATAGGTTCATATCCTTCTAATGCAATGACATATTAAAATCGAAACATTTGCATTCTTTTGCTTTGTTTGATTTGAAACATTCATTCTATTTTATATCCCACACCATTGAAAATATTAACTGGCATATTTCTTGTATTGTTTTACCATAAATTCGTATCAGATAAGTCTGGCAATGAAAAATTGAAGTAATTTAAAAAAATACGCAAAATAATAAAATTTCAAGTAAATGTCAACAGGTATGAGAATTATTTTAAATATCACACGAAACCTAACATATCCCACCTACCAACTATTTATTTGGTGCAGTATGTTAAAGAATTTTAAAAATCCATTTTCCCCTATTTCTTATTCTTTGCCACTGGCTCTGCAAAGCGTTCACGCTTTTTGCTTCCCTCTATTTCTGTTTAACTGGTTTTTTTACACCGATTACCCCCTAATTGGCATTAGGGTAGAGAATCGCCGTATGGAGATAAAGAGCACGCAGTAATCTGCCGCCATAAAACAAGCTGTTAAAGAAGCATAAACTGACGTTATGCTTTGCTGTTTCACTTATAAATAAACAGTCAGTTATTCCACTTTTCCTTGGAGAAAAAATTGAGGTGACATTTTTCTTAACTTCACTCTTTTTTGGAGACTCGTCTACGAGTAAGGAGGGTATGAGAAACGCACGATAATCATACGTACTCGAATTTATAATAGGTAGGATGTACCGTATAAGTTCTGATCTTCAGCCTCATACGACTACTGTGTTTCTACCACGAATTTGTACGTAAAATATGTCTATAGAGATAATGTACGATCAGTCGCCATCAGATATATCGGATCTGTGGAGGTGGTCACAAATATCTGAAAATCGCCTCTATTATCAAGACGTTAAAGTGCATGTTCAGATATTTTTTGACCACCTCCACAGCTCCGATATATCTAATGGCGACTGTACAGAGCCTAACAAACTGACGTGAAAAATCACACGATAACTGTGACATATCGTGGTACAGGTACAGTATAGCATACGCTTTAGTATTTAGTATACCAAGGTTAAAAAAAAAAACTGTTTATTTCATTTAAAAATACAAATGCATTACAAACTTAACATCTACAATATTAACTTAAAAAGATTTTTTTAATGTTAAGGAGTCCGTTTTTGTTATAATTATGCAGTTGACATATTATATATTTTATAGTTTTTAAAAAAATATTATAACAAGTGAGTAAATTAAAATAATGCGCTGTGGCTACTGTTTTATAGTTCCTCTTAACTTTAACATTGTGTTTTTTAACGATATTTTTGTCATGAAAACTTAGATAAAGCACCTGGGCTATGTAGTAGTATCATGTGTGTATACGCATGTCGGCGTTCGATATTCAAATTTTGACGTAAGCTCCATTTTAATTTTCTGCACAACTACATAGACATGGTCCTTTAGTTACATTTTCACGTATACTCCACAGCCCTGAAATGTAACTCCTTTCTTCTTCATTTTCCGGAACTAAGGTTGTTCTAAGGTTCTAACGACAAAGCAAACATTCTCGGAATGGTCCATTGGAATCCACCTGGCTGTACCTGTGTAGCACACACAGATAACAATCTAACTGACATCTCAAGTCATAACACAAACCACTGACGTTCCACGCTATCGTATCGATACAGATCTACCTTATAAATAAGAACGTCATAACTACCATACATTTTCTATCGTCAAAAGACTTTGTCGCGATATGATTCTGAGGCTCCTTAGTATTTAAACTGACAAAATGTCTAAGGCCTTAAATGGTACTTACTCCTTTACGTCACTAAAAAAGTATCCACGTACGCTTGATAAAAGAGCGTTCGTTTCAAGTGTTTTATAGACGCATACGTCGTTATGACGTCAACTCTAGCGCTGCCCACCTGCGCGCTGCGCGAGAGTTATCTAGATAACTGCGCAGGCGCTAAGACGGCTAATGAGTCATGCGTTCCTATACTATGTCGTTTAAGCTCCTACAAACTAGTAGAGTGCATCTCCTTTACTCCCGTTTAAAAAACAGAGACTGATTTTAGGGTTAATTTAAAGGTTGGTATTATATAACTGGTGACCGAAGAGCTGACGGTTTTCTCGTATAACTTATCACCATGGCAATAGAACGAGAAATTGCATTGAATTTTTTGTTTATTTTAGAGTAGCTAAGTAGTTATTGTAATTCGTATTTTAGCTGTGTATTAGGCTTTAAAATACTTAACTTTCGATGTCAACGTGAAAGATGCGAACCGTAAATTACACCAAGACGCACATAAAACTGTAATTTATATTTATTCATTATTAACATTGCTCATAAGCTTGCCGGCTTGTAGTAACCAAGTTTATTTGTGAGCAAAGTCGATAGTTAATGGCTCGTGAGGATAGATGGCGTTAGGACACGATGTGATAGCCGGATCAATTAGAAAACGCTCGTAAATCAGCCTGTCGACTAATCATCTGTTACATTTGTAACCTAGCATCATAAATTATCCGTGTTATAACAGGATGCCTTCTTGCACCGCTATGAAATTATAATTAATTATTAAATTATATTTAGGTAAGAGCTAAAGAATTTCACCTATGTAGCTGTGTGGAAAACAGCTGTGTCTAAGAGGACAAGATATGGTGACGTATAATACTGTAAATCGGCACAACTTACATCAAAATTTGAATATAGAATGCCTTCGACCTGCTGAACTGAACTGCGACCAGAAACCACCGTAGATCATGTTTAGAGGTTGCTCCATGTGGCGGTTTTTGGGGGAAACCTATGTTCAGCAGTGGACGTTCTTGACTGAAAGATCAAAATCCGAATACATTTAGAACGCCAACATTCTTACACATACACGTTACTAGTACATACGCCTACTAGCCTAATACGGTCGGGTTTTTATCATTTCTCACAATATCTGTCACGCTCTAACATATTGTATGTGAATGCGAAAGTGTCGGATAGCGCGATAAAATTACATTCATTATATCCCTTCTGATCATCATAGTTTTTTGCCTTTTATAACATTTACATATACTTTTTAACTGGTAGGTAGCAAAATACCGATTTAAACTTTCACGGTTTGTACACATTTTTATACATGAACGGGACTTAATTTTTTTTTTTAAAGTTAATATACGCGGTTAAGACCCGTTCATGTATAATAATGGTAGGTAGCAAGTCATCCGCTACTTATATAACTTTGCTGAAACAAAGTAAAACTGAAAGTAGTTAATAATTTTACAGTAAAAAGCATGTTAATTAGACGTCAGTCTCTTCAGCTATTGAATTATGTCATCAATCCTATGACAATGATACCATATATCATGTTAATTGCAAAAGCGATTACGATATGTGCGTGATTACACTTTATATAAGCTAAGTGTTAAAAAGTGTATCGATTGTGCGGTGTAGTGTATGGGAACCAAATTGATAGACATCTTATGTGTGCGGGTTTTCATCAGGGCTTGGTGTATATTTTTCTGGTTTCGGGCATCTTTCTCTTTTACTCCAATTAAGACGTAATTAGAATGACAGAGAGAATTGTTTGAAATCTGCGATTTTCGATGTTTGCGATAGATTTTTAGGTATGGTCCTAGTAGGTAATATTGACCCTGTCTATGAAGCCAACAGTACTATATGTCATTCAAAATATCTGGAGAAAATAATAATGTTTAAATTTCGAACGTTTGAAAAACAAAGCAGTTTACGTACTATAGACACGATGAGAATTGGATCTGACTCTAGTTTGTCTCTGAATAAAAAAAATACTAAGGTTGCTTATAAAAATTTATTTGAATTTCTGTATGCGGTTCCGGGAATATATTATAGAAAGCTTATATTATAATTATGTGTAGCAAAGCAGTGTATGTAACTCTACCTACATACTTAGGCAAAAACTCTTTTGATATATTTTTATGGCTTTCATAATCTAACAGTCACATAAAGTACAATATTTTCTCATTTTTTCAATTATTGAAAATAAAAAAAACTCTATGAAACCAAAAACAAGAGAAAGCTTAGCAAAACTCGACTTTAGCGAAAGCCTCAATTTAAATGGGAATCTCTTTCAATGCCTGCTCAGCCCACACGTTGTGCAATCTATGGAGCAATAATTCAAAAACTATCTTGATCTAAAGCTATCGTATTAACCCATTTTTTTCTCGCAAATGGCCACAAATCAAGACTTATCTCAGCGCCATCTGTACGCAGTTTATAATCAATTACGCGAACTACTGATGCTGATAGGAATCGCTTAAGAGGATGTGAGTTTAGGATTTATTTTTAAAGTTTTATTCCGGACATTTAAACAGATTAAGCAGAAATATTAAGTACTTCGTACTTACGTTACTACTGCATAAGCCATCTATGTACTAGTAATGTCGGCACGCGTGTTGGCATTCTATATTCGAATTTTGACGTAAGTTCTTTATTCATTCTTTGCACAACTTCATAGACATGGTCCTTCAGTTAAGTTTTCAACCTTAATTAGGTATACATATTACTACAATGACAGCTAATAAATGTGCAGCCGTGTGATGCCGGCTGACTAGAATAGCATCACCCCATCTCCTCCCGCGGGGTCATAAGAGGCGTCAAAGGGAAAAATCCTACGGACGGGCAGCAGCGTCCGTCGAAACCCAATCTACAGCTACTGCGATCGCCATCCGGCCTGCCAGGCGTGGCGACTATGGCAAACTACCACCCAAGATGATACAAGTCATATTTGTGGGAGGCCTATGTCCAGCAGTGGAATGCATACGGCTGAAATGTAAATGTGCAGTACACTTACGTTAGATGTCGTTATGTGCCCTTCTAAGTAGCAAAGGTAGGAAATACTCAAGCGTAAGACTCAGTAGTTTTGTTGGCAGAGAGGAAGACTAGTCATTTTCGACGTTTCGTTTCGGACCCAAAGTTGGGACCAGTAGTCTCATCTATTTTCCTTTGTTTTTAATCACTAAATATATGATTTAGTGATGGACTTATCATGGCTAATGTTACAATAAGACGCTAGGTACTCATAACACAAGAATTGTTTCCCAGAATTATTCATGTATTATTAAAACAAAAATATAAGATGAAACAATAATAAAGATACTAACTAAAACTAAACTATAAACAAAAAAAATACCTATGTAAGTCCTGGTCATTACGTAGGGTCCCAGAAGGCTGACCGCGTTTCCGCGCTGGATAGAAATGCTAATCCGTTGGGCGAAATAGAGAACCTCAATAAAATGCGCCAATATCTCTTAGTAGAGTCGGCGCATACTTGGGCTTCATGGTCTCAGGGTTTCATCCCCAAATATGTAACTAATGCCAAGTGCGACAAATTAAATTTTGTTCTAAAAAAAAATCAAAAAGACTAACTTTAATGATACTCGCGCCAATGTACTAAAGCACGAGATGTCTTATATCCAAACCCAAACTATCATAGGTCCGAGATTGAATTCGAACCGGAAACAGTAGTAGTAACATAAATATATGATTAATTGCAGAGGTACGCTAATGATAAATATTAAAGAACGTTCGATAATCATCGGTATTATACGCTTACACATAAAATCGCCTTATAGACTAGAAGGTTCATTTCCTCAAGTTAAAATATACGACTGAGCCTTAATTTAATGCTATTTTAGAGTATTTTGCGGTAACATTAATACGACGTCCATTTTCTATAATAAAATTAAAACCTTCGTATAATTTATCGCTTCTGCGGTTATAAATAATGATTTATTCATACAGCTAGCTGTTACAGTTTTACCAAAGACAGATTAATAATAAAACCTGGTAATTATCCTTATGGTATGAGCGAAAACTCCGGGAATCTACTTAAATGTAAAAATGTGCAGATATAGACTTCTTGGACTAAACGCTGGTTGGCTGGTAGAGAATGGCATTAAGTGTGCTATTTTTACGTCTTATTATATGGGTAATAAAAAAATAACAGACAAACGACGATCCTGGACGAGCTTAAAATAACTAGCAGACACCCAGCGGGTACTTACTTTCTTTGGCTGTTTAAGCAAATCCGGGATCCGAATACGACAGATTAGAGAAGAATCATCAATCGAACCAGACATCCTGCCATGATTTCCGTTGTCACAAGCGAATGCATTGTAAACTACCATACCAGTGCTTATTCTTAGGAATTAATGTCATGTCAATGGATCCCGCAGTCAAACTGTGTAAACAGTTTTGCGGGACGATGTATGTAATTTTAAGAATTGTAAATAGATTTATTAAGTAAATAAATAATAATAAAAAAAAAATAATAATAATAATTGTCTAGTACAAACTGACACTTTCATGTTTAAAAAAAATGTGTTTTCGAGTCTATCGACATTCTATATTATTTACTTGTCTCTACTTTTACTATTCAATCATATCGATATTTGCAATATTTCTGTGCAATGAAGCGCACAAAATGTTCGTAGATTACTTTTTACTTTTCCTTTATTGTTTTGTTTTTTATAAGTAGGTAGTTACATTTGAATGGTTAAGTGTTCAAGGGTGCAACGTAGTTTTTTACTTTACATACGTAGATGTTTGTTTTATATGTCTGGCAGAGGTAGTAAAAAAGCGGGCTTAATGTGTTGAAGTATTATTTACTAGTCAACCTTAAGTCAAGTTACAGTAGTGAAAGAAAAACGAATTTAAATTGCATGTTTTACGTTTAACCCCTGGAATGCCGCTGTCAAATTTTTGCTGATAAAACAAAGACTTTGAACATTACATTTATAGTCTAAACAGCTATGAACTATGGCCAGTAAAACGACGGATACGGGACAAGGGGTTTGAGGGGTTAAGACTAAATTAACAGATTAACTGTAATTATATATGTCAGTTAAGATGTTTATCTAAAATATAGTTTCTTGTTACTAACTATCGACAAAAATGGTTTGACAAACTGTAGTAACAATAACTAACTGGATAAGAAAGTTTTAATTACTAGCTATGTATGTTAAACCGCTATTCTACCGTTAAAATACTCATTTTACTACGGCCATAAAATTCACGCATAGTTATGTTTACTCTGATAGGTTGTAACCTGTAAAACGTACTTTTACAATTTGTAATTGATAGTGCAGAAAATCATAAAATATTATATAACTCGATGAGAACCCGGCTTCACAAAAAAAAAATAGTACACATCAATAGTGCACGCAAAATAATATTAGTTTTGAACCGAAAACTCAAACATAGTTTCCGAACGTACCCCGCGTACTGTCAAGTGATCAACCAACAAAATGAAAATGGCCGAAGGAATTTGTCAAAAAATTAACACTTCTAAACTCAAAATACGCGACCATCCGAAATTTGCCGATATATATCCTCGATTCACAACCTTAAATTTGTTACACTCTTTGATTTAAGTACAATTTCATTCTGTTATACCGTACCCCTCGGCGGAATTATTAATTTATAGTATTGTTTTAATAGTAAGCACGTTTTTGCCGTATTTTATCAAACTCGAGTAGACTCAAACTCGAACGTTTATTCAGTAAGTAGGCCACAAGGACAGTTTTACACGTCGAATATACAAAAGTAAAAGAGAAAAATAAAAACCACACCAGACCTAACCTTACACCTCTGACCCGCGAAGCATTTTGACTTATAATATGACCGGCAAGAAACTCGCCGGGATTTTTTCAAAACAGTATTACAAGATTAAATGAATAAAACAATACAAAACACACGAAACCTCCGAAGTATATGTTCTGCCTTGGACACAATATTTCTTTTGACCGAATATCAGTTGTCAACTTAAGTTTGGCCGATTCACATTGATTTTAACTAGAGATGTTTTCATTAAAATCCGGTCGGCCGTTATCATTTGATGCGCGAACAAATAAACAGACAAAAATTCTAGTAACTATCGGAACGTGTTTTATTGCCGTTTCTATGTATCTCCAGTCAGTCAACTGTTTCGAATATTTTCGATGTACAGTCGCTATCAGATATATCGGAGTTGTGGAGGTGATCACAAATATCAGAACAACGCTTCTATTGTCAAGGCGATAAAGTGCATGTTACGATATTTGTGACCACGTCCATAGCTCCGATATATCTGATGGCGACTGTACAGACTTTCGACCCTCTTCAGCTTTATTGTATGATATTGTTACGAGCCGTAGGGTGCGTTAGATAGAAAATAGCCGTTCCGTTTAAAATTATAATAGTGTTTGTATATAGTTACAGCTAGTCTATATGCGCCATTTTATTACTTAAAGTTATCTACATTATGACTATAATTGCGCATCGCATAGGTACCTTGTTGCGACACTGCCATGACATTATCTTACGTTAATCTTATACTATCCAGTAAAAACCGGAAAATCCATTACTTAATCCGTAGATAACATTACTTAGAACACATTAGTTGCACTCACAATTATGAGAGATAACGTATAAGTGTCAAGCGCATAAATATCTATACACTATTTCATCTTATTCTTAGGACATAGGGTGAAAAGTGTATAACTATTTAGGCGCTTATAGGGAAATGTAGACATATTTGGGAGTTTTCATAATAATAATGTACCTAATTAGCAGTGATCGGTTTTTTGGATTCGACATGGGGTGAATGACCTCAAACATTATGTTAGTATGGAAATGCCCCGGGAATCCGGGCTTTAGGTTGTTAGAAAAAACAAAAAAATACATTGTGTTTATTTTATTACACTTTAAAACATCTAGGTAGCTGATAGACATGCGACTTACTCGTCGTTCTTTTGTCCAAATTGAACAAATGAGCACAAGTGTTCACACTGACAGCTCATCTACTGCCACCAAATCGGCATATTTTGTACCGTTTGTACAAAAATTCGACGAGTAAGTAAAAAATCCCTTTCACACAATTTAAATTGTTTTATTTTTGATTAATTTGTTCGGTATCGCGGGAAACTGTCGTATCTATATTAACTTTTCTACATGATATCCCGCGAGGGTGAATCCAAAAAACCGATCACTGCTAATTGACAACATTTCATATTTTTAACTCCTAATTTTAATGAGTTTATTGGAAAGAAGATGAAATTTTAATGTACCCGTATTTTTATTTTTTTCTGAAAAAGTGATTTTATAATGCAAAAAATCCATTTGAAAAACAGTTCATTCTAAAAGAGCGTATGTCACAAGGTTGGGAAAGTGACGTCACCAAGATTCCAGGGTAACTGAAAAAAAAGTTTGCAGACTTGACTTGACACTGACGGCTTGACAGTCAGTCATACGGTCAATCAAATTTTCTTAATTCAGTTTCCTTACCAAATTGTATTAATTGAATGTATATTATGCTCCAATAAGTCATGTAACAAGGCAAAAACTACAAGCAATATGCGTATGCATTTAGTAAATATTGTTTTATTGCCGAATGCAAAAATACTTTACTTTTACAACAGGCATCCATAGCTCATTAGAAATACAACGTAGTCATAAAGTTAAATGTAAATAATAAAGATATTACGAAAAAAAAGCTTTATTTAAATTAAAATTGCTCATATTTCCTACATAGAAGTTGTCGAAGGCTCCTCTGTCTTCTTTACTAGCCACATCAAAAATCATAATTGGTGTTTGCAACCCCCTTCAGAAGCCTTGCAGTAATGACAGGAAACATCCAGACAGTCTCACTGGTTTCACCTATCTATGCAGTCACTTTGTTTAGCTTCGAGCGGATCTTCTGCTCTGGACTGACTCTGCATTGCACTATACATTTTCCTGAATCTCTTTTCACTTCGACATAAACGACAACGTCCGACGAAGACATGTCGTCTAGCCCTCTTATCTGTGCTAAGTTATCCATATCACTTGCCGCTGTGTCCTCTGTAGAACTTTATTTTATTGTTTCAAAGGTAGATAGGTATATTGGTGTTCGGTTAAAGAATGCCAAGTCTGTAATTTTTACAGAGGTATCTAAGTCCAGTGAGTGAATGCCAAGTAGTTTGTGATTTATTATCTCAAACAACGTATGAATGTATGTATTTCATTTATGAAGCAAGTGAGCTTGAACAAGAAATAGTTATGGCTATGACAGTTGTTGACAAACAAATTATCAAACGTCAACCGTAAGAAAATGAGTACTGGTACAGATAACTTATTTTGGTAAAGTGACGTCATACTTCCGGTTTATACAAAATTACGGTTTTTTCCAAAAGTACAAGCGAATAAAATCCAAAAACATTTTTTTTTGTATAGTTAACACATGTTTAATAAAACACCATTAGAATTGAGACTTATTGAAAATATGAAATGTTGTCAATTAGTGTGAGTTATAGAAGGTTCAATTATTGTCAGTTTTTGACGGTACTTAAGCATGAAATCAGTATGGATTTTTTTTTTTGCCTTTTTACATAATACCTTTTGATTAGTTTTTGAAACCAGCACCAAATATAAGTATTTATAGAAATTTAATGCTTAATGATTGTCACAAGACTGATATAATTTAAGTTTCTCCACCATATCATATCCTTCAGCTTAGGAGGCACCTAGCGACATCTACCGTAAATGTGTTCTTCAAATCATTTTTGACCGATATTGATAACTAAACCCTAAACTAAATTTAAAACGTATTATTTAAGTTTTCTACAAATTTCGTTATTTCGGTAGGTACAGTCGACAACAAAGATATGTATACACTTTTTCACCTTATTACAAAGGATTAAGGTGAAAAAGTGTATACATATCTTTGTCGTCGACTGTACACTATTTTCTGAAAAGTTCCAATTCATGCTCTAGACTTCTGAGGCTTCTGAGGGTATTCACTGGCCTACCTATACATAGTGGTTTTCTATACTAAAAAAATGTTATAGATTTATAAACAGCGTATACACTTGTCCAACAGCGGCGAACAGGCTTATAGATATATTTTTGTATTCTATTGAAAAGACAAATCAAAAATAGAGACTGTAATATGCAGATCTAAATGACAAGAACGGTTCGGTCCTTGACTGTTAGGACCAATGACTTCTAAAGACAATCTGAAATCTGATAATTAATACACCCATATATTGATTATTTTTACTCTGAACTCTGAGGGCTAAATTTACGATTAATTATTAGCGATTTCAATAAAAGTATGCGTATACCTACGGTTTTCAATGCAGTGACTTTATGTTAGCCGTTTTATGACCGACTACAAAGGTATATTAAATAAAATTGTACGAGCCCCAATGCAAATGAGTACGTCTGGTAGGAAAAAAATGTACTAAACTAACGTTAACCTAAAAATTCTGGGGGACGAAGGTGTTTGGAAGAATTAGCAATATAAAAACAGTATAAGTTATAAATCGTATTTTATTTATTCAATGAAAAAAAAAACGAACATTCCTTGGTAATAAAAAAAAACATTGTTTCACCAATTGTACTAAAATGCAATAAAGTTCGTCTTTAGTGTTACCGACGCAGATTAGAACGTCTACCACTTGGTGGCGTCTCCTTTTGCATCTAAAACGGCTTTAATTCTGAGCGGCATTGTATCTACCAGCTGTCGACACTCTTCCGGGGTTGTTTCATTCCAAACACAGGTAAGTTTCTCTTTAAGATCAGCTTTTGATCTGGACGGGTCCTTTCGCAACTTCTTCTTCATTTTCCACCACAACGTTTCTATGGGAGACAAGTCCGGGCTGCTGGATGGCCACGACATGGTAGGTATTTTTTTTCTTTTTCAGCCACGCCATCGTTGCTTTAGCGGTATGGCATGAGGCACCATCTTGTTGAAAAGTATACGCATTTTTATACTTTAACTTACGTATAGACGGCAGCAAACTCTCTTGTAAGATGCTTTTGTATTTTTCGGCATTGACGGTTCCATCTATAAATTGCAGACAGCCGACACCCTGTGCCGACATGCAGCCCCAAATCATTAAGGAAGCTGGAAACTTTACCTTACGCTTAAGACAATCTTTTGAAATGCCTCTCCTTTTCGCGAATGACTTTACTTCGTTCATCGCCTACTGTGACTTCAAATTTAGATTCGTCACTCCATATAATTTTACGCCACTGATCGACGGTCCAATTTCTGTACTTTTGGCGAATTTCAACCTGTTAGTTTTCTGCCGTTGTGTAAGTAACGGTTTCTCTTTAGCAGTGTAAAACCGTAGCCCATCCTCTTCATCACTCTCTTGCAAGTATCCACTGAAATGTTTTTTAAATGCGTCATGCCATAGTACCGTAAGTTCTCCAGCTCTTGCACGACGATTTTTCTTGATGATCTTCCTCAGAATCCTGTTTTCTGCTTTAGTAGTAATTCGTGGGCGGCCGGATTTCTTTAAACAAGAAATTTTGTCGTGTTTTCGATGATGCTCGATGATAGTTTGGATTGTAGACCTTGGCATAGAAAGGTCCTTGGCAATTTGGTACGTAGATTTGCCTTTATTGTTACTGGAGATTATAATTTTCCGCACTTCTTCAGTCACTGGCTTACCTCGTGCCATCTCGATAGAAAAACGATTTGGAGTAATAAAAATTAGGCTGAATTTGCCCTTTTATATAGTGGTTTGTCATTTTACATGACAGAGAATATTCCGTATTCAATTTGAAAATAATATTTTATATTACGAACCCTGGTAAACAGGTTTTATTTTAAATAGACGACCTATTTTGCCTTAAATATAAAGCAGACGTAATTATTTGCGTGTGAGATGTAATATTTATAATTAAATTATTTTAAAATAAATAACGAGATGTACACTTTGTACAACTCAAAACTAAGCTAGCTTTAGTGACATTGCGTCTAGTGTATTCCATTAATCATCAAAGTCGATTCGGGTAGAAATACTAGTTTTTGAAAAAAAATACGCATGCAGAATTGCGACTAGACGAGCTATTTTGCATTGGGGCTCGTATTCTTAAAAAATATCGTAATTTCAAGTCACTTTAATTTTAAGGTCTAAGCAGGAAGGGTCCATAATGTATAATGTTTAGTACAAAACTATTAATTTTATAGACAATGGTAACTCACGTTTCATAAGTCGAATATTACTCGACGTGTTTCACGAAAACATAATCATGAAACTTTCGCGTTGGGTGAACGACGAAGAGTCGGTGTTAAGTTTTGTATAATATGCCATTCGAGGGCTGAGTTGCCCAAAAAAGGTTCTTATTATTTACATATCTCTGGCAACAGGAATAACATCAGCCCGTCTATGCAGTGTCCTTATTAAGAGGATAATCACCGCGAAGACAGAACCTGCTTTCTCATTAAGGGCACATCCTGTGACAAAGGCGACTTCCGTAACTAGCCATATAAGTGTTGTCTATACTAACAACTACTAGTGAATTTGCAGTATTTTTATATGCACCTACAATGATAGCGGTGCAACGAATCACCAATTAGAGATCGCATTCCCAGCGCGTTCCTACGCGGTACTCGCGTTCTGTCGATTCTAATGCCACTCGTATTTTCCGGAGCTGGCGTTTTTTGTCGCGCAATGTGTTACGTATGTATATACAGTCAGCAGCAAAAGTTGCTCAGCGTTTGAAGTGTTCAATTGACCTACACGCGCTCTTATTCTCTTGACAATAGAGACGCGTTGACCTCATTTTGAACAACTCAAATGCTTAGCTACTTCTGCTGCTGACTGTACCTAGCGTGGCATGTAATAGGTGCATTAACTTTAGGCATCGATTCTACACCACAAACGTAGCAACTCTTATTTTACGACTTTTTAAAATAACTTGGTTTACTAAAAAATACAAAATAAATTCAAAGCAAGCAATGTATTGTGAAAACTATGAAGTTTGTAGGCTGACAGTATAAGTCAACTAGACTTGGATGCTGTTCATTGAAAATACTATTTATTTTGTTCGAAAAAATCCCAAGTCAGAAATTACATATTTTTTTTAAAGTCGTAGAACAAATGTTGCTACGTTCGTGGTGTAGAAGCGATCGCTAAAATTATCGCTCCTATACAGGCCCCACCCGATATATAGTATATATCAATACGAGAGACAAGAATTTAACCCTTTAATCGCTATGTCGAATTTAATACTATTTCGAACTATATTTTATAGATATGTAAGTTGAAATTTATATAATGTTTAACTTTTGTCATACTGATAATACTTTTTTTACTGTGTATATTATTTTATATTTCTGTTCTTTTTTTTGGGGTGCACTGAAAATCAGCGTCGCTGCATGGCCATCCTGTTTGGTGTTTTATTTGTAGTCACATCCTGTAATGTTCTTTTCTCTATTAATTTTATTTCGCCAAATAAACAATTTCTTTCTTTCTTCTTTCTATATATTTGTGTTTACCGATTATTTTTTCATTCATCATTTTATTTTTCATTGACAAGTTGTACCTTTTCTAAGTCGGTTAAAACTTATCATACCATCCTATGATAACAAGAAATTACAATTTAAATCTGGATTCATAACCATCGGTTATTACCATAATAGTTACTAAACACACTAGCGCTATAAAGAATTTTCTCCGCTAAATTGATAGCAAATTACATGATTCTAAACACGTAATAAACCTATATCCGTCCGAGTGAGGTGTTGCCGCCGCCCAGTAGCTGTCCGTCTGTAATTCTCATAGCTGCGCAGGAGTGTATAAAATTGCTAGACTAGTTTACCGGGCCTAAAGACCCGTTACAACTACACTGAACCTTAGAGTGTACATATACTGGTTTTATTCATTTGAGTTGGTATGTGAGTGATTAGAATTGTATTCTGTACCGTTTTAATACGCGAACGCCGGTACCGCTGGGCGGTGGGGTAGCCAACCTTTTTGACCCGGTAATATTAAAAAGTAAATACTTGGACCTGGGTATTGCCCTGAGACTGTGACCAGAGGTCGGTAAGCAACGTCCCTTTATATGAAGCAGAACAATAATGCTACTCCTCAGAATCATAAATGAACCTTTTCATAAGAACTATCGAGTTGCACTGTCGGTCGCACGTCGAGATATACTATCCCGTCCCCCTTTAACTAACATAGTTATTAAAGGACGGGTAGTCTATCTCGCCGCGCCATACTGTCGCATATACACGTACAGATTTTGCGCTAGGTCTATAGTATAGTCGCCATCAGATATATAGGAGCTGTGGAGGTGGTCACAAATATCTAAACAACGCCTCTTTTGTCACGGCAATAAACACAAGCATTGCAATTGAGGCTTAGTTCATTCAACCAATAAGTTTCATCAGTGTTCGTGTGTCTCTCACTGCCGTACAAGGCGTAAATTCTAAGTTTATATATATATACATTTATACACAAATTTGAATTTAAGAATTAATTTTTTTTTTTATGATGTAGATGTTGATGTTAGGCCTCAATCAACTATATGTTCCTCGTTGCCATGGTTTCGACCCCTTGGTCACCTAAAAACTACAGTTTAATTGCATCTAAACACACAAAACATATATATTTGTAGAGGCCATATCTCCCTTCTATAATGGGTCACCTACCAAGCACGTCAGTAGTACCCACGGCCACATTTCTTGTCACAAACTATGCTTCAGTTGGCTGATAATACAGAATAACAACAACAAATTGATACATTCTTTAGCACCTTTCCGTTGAAAAGTTTAAGGTTTTGGACCCGGATATGTCCTTAAACTACGTCCAACCATGAAAGGTAGGGCGATAACCATCACGCTTGAATCTGGGGCAGCCCAACTGGGGAAGTACCTCCTCCTGACAGAAGACCACAGCCATAATAGCACTGCTACCTTTCAGGTATGTAGTGCTGTGTTCCTGATGGTGAGCAAGGTTCCCAGAGCTCCAACCCCCCTTAAAGGCCTGCAACGCGCTTTTGACTCATCTGGTGTTGCGGGTGCCCATGGGCGACGGTAATTTCTTACCACCAGGCAATCCGTCTGCTCGTTTGCCGCCTATGTCATAAAAAAAGGCAGTCTTTGTCAGTCAGCACTCTCTGGTCGTGCTCTTAAACTTTGGAAAAAATAATAAATTCCTTTCTTTACTATTTACTTTTGTGCATATTTGTGTTTTTGTACATTTTGTTCATAAATATATCTGATGGCGACTGTACAAAGAATAGTTGCAAGAAATAGTATGGTATAGTTATGGCATCGGCGGCGTGCTATTAGAATACTGTTAACACTCGCCCTATATTACTTGCTAATGGAAATAGTATGTTTCAATCATTATTTTATTTACTGAGATTATTACAGTCGTGTACCTTCATTTTATAACGGTTTGATAATAGCTTCATTAGATTATTATCGCACATATAATTATATAGCCCTTTATATACCTAGGTGAGAGGGGTAATTTTTGAGCGTAGGTACTCGAATCTCGACATTTTAAACTCTGTCAGAAACGAAGAAATGGTCCTTTGGAAGCATCAATAATAAAATTAAAAATTAACACGGCTCTAGTCGCGTTTATTTAGTCACTCGCGCGACATGTTTCGGAGAACATAGGCCTCCATTCCAAGCACTAAGAGTGCTGAGTGTCCGTTCGATTCGGCGTTCGCGTCGCCGGCCCGTCGCGCGAGTGAACATAAACGTGAGTAGAGCCGTGTTAATTTTTAATTTATCTGATATGTCTTACGAAAGTTTAAATACAAAAAAAAGATCAATGATAAAAATTTATAATTGTCGTTATCGAAACTATACCGACATATCATGCAGTAATGATAGTGAGAAACTTTTCTGTGAGATTATTTTCGTCCACAAAGTGTTTTGAATTCGAGTACACGTCTCCAAAAATCGGGCCCCTGTGCCCGAACGATCCTTAAAAAAGGTAGTACTTACCTAGTTCTGTTACCTAGTTATCTGGTCTCATCGGAAGATCAGCGCTGGATGTCGCCAGCATTACGCTGAGATGAGGTCACATCGTGGCACTTTCTTCCTTGTATGTTTTATGTTATTTGTATTTCTGTCACCTTTGTGTTGTGTGTCTAGGAATAAACAAATATTCATTAATTCATTTGTGTTCTTTTACATTCTTATTTATTCAATTTACATGAATAAAATTCCAATAAAACCTAATGTCTAAAGACTTAAGTTATTCTCACTATCTAGTCGGTGCAAACTTATTCCAACTACAAATTAGTCTAACAAAGCTGCACATTGCATAGAAAAATGCACTTCTTAACCTTTGCATGCCACGCTGCAGGTGCATTTGGATTATTTATACACGACAGGAAAAGGGCTGTTGTGTATAATGATTCACATATAGATGTGATATTTAGTGCAATATATTTTATAACACAAACTGTCTTTTTATTTTATTTAGGAATATATTAAGACTTTGGTGATATCGCTAAAAGAACAGGTATTTATAAGTTTTATAACGTGTCTATTGCACATTAACATAAAAAACTACAAACACACTAACATAAAGTACTAAATCAATAAAAAGGAAAACTAAGAGAGTTTATAAACTTTTATTCTAACCTACAATAGCGTTAAACTCAGCTAATCTAAAGATATGTATTGGGACTCATTTAATAATATTAGCGGATCTCTCTTTAGGTATATTATATAACATTATACTGCTATAGATAAGTAGTACATATTATAATGAATAACTTAAAATTTATTACAGGTATTTTAGTTTTTTTATTTAGTTTTAATATTGAAATACCTCTAAGGACCGATACATACGTACGCCAACTGCAATTTCCATAGAAACGGTGCAGTCAGGATGCAGTCAGGTGCAGTTCCCATGCAAACTTTTGTTAACATGCATGTCTGTATCGGCCCTAGGTTGTGAAACTATTTGCTTATACTTAAATACGCAATGGAAATGCCGCCAGCATCCTTGGTACAATGCCTCAAGGGCCTTTTATAGATTTTATACTGTAACTAGTTAAGTATTTGTAGTTATCATAATACGATTGTAATTTTTGTAAATACGCAATTACAAAACAGATACAAAAAGTACGCAGGAAGCTAAAAATACATACATATCCTTATAAATTGCAATAATACTAGTGAATATCTATGCCTCGATAAGACAGCCGGTACTTAATCCATTTCCGATGTATATAAATATTGCCATCGTAAAAACTACCGTCGCATCTATCAATGTGACGTATTTGCTACACCCGTCAGGATATCACACTAGCTATACGATAACAACTCTTATTGCGATGAGATAGAGCTCTTAATCATATGGCAGAATAAGTAACTGTATAGTCAGTTTAGAAAAGAACTTATGACCCGTGGAATCGTGAGTTATGAAGACGACAACGGGATACCATATAAACTGATAGACGACACATATAGCGAGCTGATGCATAGCGAAACGTTGATGGAAATAGATTTAGGATTGGTTGGAATGGAACTGAGAGCCTACCATAAAAATCAACGTTCGAAAATTTCGGGCATCTGTCTCTTTTACTCCAAATTAAGGTGTAGAGCGACATAGATAAACGTTCGTTTGCGATAGGTCCTCTTATTGTCTTTTGGTGAAATATGGTGCAGCTCATCCCATTAAGAACTGTGAAACTTTTGATACGAGAAAATATCAACATCATATTACGATGGCGAAAGGGATTCGTTGCAGCCGACCCTTAATAAAATTGTGATCTGATAACCTGGCTTATATAAATATGAGAATATCGGGTTATTTTTTACGTTGGTGACATCAGGTCGATTCGACCTTATGCAAGTCTGCCTGATTATCGAATTACCACAAAAAGATGTTATTAGAACCTGTCCAGAAACAAACGTCGGATAGGTTATCATTGTTTAGAACAGTTGGACATCTTTATTTTTCCGTTGTAGTTATTTTGATGTTTCAAATGCTGAATAAATTAACTAAGCAATGCAGAATTACGTTCCTTATTAGGTTTTACGGGTTTCCTTAATAACTCTTAAACTAAGCAAATCCATTAAATTACTCGTATATGGCAATGCACACGATTCAAAATTCAAAAGCATTCCTCAATTTGAATATAATAGAAAATGGCGACCCAACACAAGATGGCAGCTAATTTATATGCTAAAGTAAGCATCTGCCTGGATTTAAGAGGACACAAACTTTTTTGTAACAATGAACTGCTAACATACATAAAAAAACAAAGCTTGATCATCTATATCCTAATAAAATAAATGTGAAAGTAAATATAACTCTTAAAAAAAGGTACCTAATAAAACTCTTTCTGTCTGTTACCATTTCACGCTTGTACTGCTAAACTAATTTTATGAAATTTTGGATGCAGAGAGTTTGGTTTCGGAAAAGCATGTAGGATATTTTTATCTATGGCAGTTTGTAAGCGGAATCTAAGTCAACAAAGTCGCGGGCTAAAGCTAGACAATAAAAGAATGGTTTCATTTTATAAGTGAGTTATGTTATGCACCACTACTCTAAATATATTAAATTCATTGACAATTCTAATTTTATAAATAAGAGCATCTTCATAAATTTTTACATAAACTGTGGTTTGGTTTGTTGTTTATGAATACGATATAATGAAAATATCTGACGAGACATCATTACCTAGAGATCAGATAGGAAATTATTGCGATTGCGCGAAGAAATGTCCGCACAGTGTCCTCTTAAGAAAATAATTGCAGCCACTGATAATGTATGCACTTATGTATGCACGCGGAGTGGACTGTCGTGATTCGTGTTCGGCGAAATATCGTATTAATGTGAATATGCTAATAATTGTTGGAAAACTGTTAGTCTTATTACTTATAACAGTAAAAATAGCTATGAATGATAAAGCGTGTCAAAAAACACGAGTCCGCCTGGTTTTATATAAAAAAAAAACTATTTAACTAACTAGTTATAAACACAACTGAAACGATCACAAAAATCTTTATAAAACATACCATGCTATGATTTTTAGTTATAGCTTTACTACTTTAGTAACTAGTTATAGCTACAGTTCAAATTATTACAAAATATCGTCACTCCACAAATTTCACCATGTTGTTTAGATCAGACTGTAGTCCACACTAAACTATACAACATGGACATACCAGCAAGTTATTTGAGTCGTTAAAATATATTTTCTAAATAAATACGTAACTTCTTGAGTAATCTTACCAATCATTCCACTTCAGTTTAATATAAGTCTTACAATTACTTTTAAGTATACGTTTTGATTTTGCAAGATCATCCGGTTTCATTTAATTTTGTCTACTATGCTAGAGCATCATCATTATCATCATCAGGCTATATAGTAGCCCGCTGCTGGACATAGCCCTCCCCTAAAGAGCGCCACAGCGCCATGTCTTCAGCTTTCCGCATCCAGCATCTGCCTGCAATTTTTCACAGATCGTCATCCCACCTGGTCGGAGGGCGTCCCATACTACGTTTTCCGAGTCGCGGTCTTCATTCAAGAACGCGTTTACCCCAGCGGTTGTCGGTTCTTCGTGCGATATGGCCAGCCCACTGCCACTTCAGCTTGCTAATTCTTCGAGCTATGTCGATTACTTTGGTTCTCTGTCGGATGTATTCGTTACGAATCCTATCCTTCAGAGAAACTCCAAGCATCGCTCTCTCCATAGCTCGCTGAGCGACTTTTAACTGGTGGACCAACCCTACCGTGAGTGTCCATGTCTCGGCTCCGTAGGTTATGACAGGTAGGATGCACTTATTGAAAACTTTTGTTTTCAAGCATTGCGGTATGGATGACGAGAAGACTCGACGTAATTTGCCGAACGCTGCCCAGCCCAGCTGGATCCTTCTCTTGGTACATTTTGAATGTCTCTGTCACTCTCATGACGCCTTAATGGGAGTAAAAGATAAAAATGCCCGAAAATTTCGATGCTCGATGTAGGCCTAGCCTACTGTTGGGGTCGAATCCCATTTAGCGCATTTATTTGTGTAATGAGTACATGTATTTCTTCTCAACTCATGGGTGTTTTCTCTGTATTTAAGTATTTATTTTATATATATCGTTAGCCGAGTATCCACAACACAAGCCTTCTTGAGCTTGCCGTCGGGCTCAGTTAATTTGTGTAAGGATGCCTTGTAATATTTATTTATTTATTTGTGTACAATGCAGTGCTTACTTCTCTTACTATTATATAAATTATGTTGAACTATCCGAGCGGTAATTTATATCTCCAAAATCGGTCCAGTGTACTTTTCTCGCCCCCGCATTGACGAATATGGTTGCAAATTTGCTTCGAGCACTTCCCAGTACAAATAGAATCACGATCTGATAGAAATTGGAACGGCGACTACACAGTTTGGAACCAAATTGTTTTATTGGACGGCTTTATCCAGTAAACAACAATGTATTTCAAAGTAAGAAATCACATAAATACCTATTGTATATTCGTGATAAGCATTTTTTTGGGAATATGTTTGCCTACTACAACAAAATACTCATAAATTTTCATTCGAATGAAAATGTGATTGGCCATAACTTTATTGCAACCAAACATTTTTTTTTGTTTTTATTATTTTTGTCAATTTAAGATATTTTCCAAGGGTTTTAATAAGTTGACAGTCGTGTATCAAATACTAGATCGAGAATTTTCATTTTGTTCTAGATAGACAGAATCTATATCTAAGTATAAATATAAAAAATAACTTTATTTTCTATATTTATACTTAGATATAGATTGATATTGTCGCTTAAGAAATCTTATCCGTTTACTGTCAGAATAAATCATTATATTAGCTGGACATCCTGCATAATACCATCCAAACCCAGTATTGCACGATATAATTTGTAAGTAAACCCACGCGACTTTCTAAATCTAAAATCTGATATTTATACAGCACATTCTTTTTATTTATTGCTAACGTAAGAAAAATCAATCTTAAAAGCCATAGTAAAAGTAAGTATATGTTTAGCAGACGCAATAATTCAAACCTTTTTTGTTGCTTGAATTATAAGAAAGAGATTACGCAAGTAATTACGGTTTATGTATCGGAAATACGCAATTATGAATTATACTGTAATTCATAATCGGCAGAATGTAATCCTTACGAACTAGGTTATCTATCCTCGGTCATAATTTATAATACAATTTTTATTGTTTATTGTTCACTTTCGCAGAACCGAGTGCATAACACTATACATAATAGGTATAAGTACAATTATTATATCGATACCTGATTACGATGAAAAGGTAATTGGAATTAAAACTATGTTTGTGCATGCACACAATGGTTAATTTTTTTTTATGTAGTTAGTGTTTTTGTTCACTAGATTAACGGCATTTTCCTGTGGCCAATATCTAACAGCGGCCATCTTTAGACTTAAATGACTGATGTATCGCCATATAATTATGTGTACCGTGTACCTATCAGCTGCGGAAAAAAAAAATTGCCAGTCGACATTGGACTGCAAAAGTCAACGTCCAGCGAATTTAATTTTTGTATTACCCCCGGTATACGATTGTGAATATCATGCTACTACCAACTACAGTTTGACCAACCATCCATGTCGCTTCGAGAAAAAACTGAGCTAATTACACTAAGTACTTTCTTATTTCTTGAAATCATGATCATCATAAATGCGTCTGCTAATATCGTGTTCTATTCTTAAATCGACATGGAAACAGCAAATCAATTGTAAATAAAGAATCTTTAATTCATGATCATTGAAACTGAGGTAGCAGTGTCGGTGAAACGGAACGTGGTTTTTGCTCGGAACTATTCTTGTGGAAACCGCATGTTATGAAGCACTTAAGAAACATAAATGCATGATGCTTGTACATTGTATTTGTTGTGTGCTTGTGAGTCAGTTGACACCGAGATTTCAATACTTGCGTTCTAATCATGTATTCTGTTCTTGTATTCTACTGACGAAACAGTATAATTGTTATGAATTTTGGATGAGAAGTTATATTGTTGTGTATTCGATTTATTCTAAAAGTTAAGTACTGTATCTATACGAGTAGGTTCTTACCTCAAAAAATGAATCACCTTTTGCATCATCAGCATCAGATGCTGAATATTTAATTATGACATTGGGAAGAACCTTTAGAAAATATGGGTTTTAAAGTACCTAAGCTGCTTTGTCCCTAAGAGCAACAAAATTCTACATGACATAGCAATATCTTACATAGCAATGCTTGTTTCTATAATTATATCAAAATATGTAGTGTTGCACAAACTAGTACCTTACTGCACGTAGTTCTGTATATATTATAACTATCTTTACGACAATTCAAACAGTGACTACTATGCGTAATTGTGTAAGGTCGAATCGACCCGATGCCGCGATAAAGATACTATCTGATGATATTTCTAAAGATTGTATAACCACATACCTACATTATCCGTATATTTCAAAGATTGTTAGCTTACTCAATGAAATCTCTAATTCGCTTCATTTTGATCATCATCATTACCAGCCCAGTAAACATCATCACGTTTTTACCGAACCATGACTTCTTACACAACCTGTCCATACAATACAAACTCAAATAATCATTAACCTTAGAAAACGAAACTTTTCATTCGACATCCCTTTTCGACACTTCATCTTGATTTGCTATCTCTTTTACGACAAAGGAACTATGAATCGTCAATATTTTCGAACTTTTTATATTGCAGTGACTTGCCAAATATGACTCTTTGATTTTAAAAAGTAGTATTGCTTTATGAATTATGTTTGTTCTGCTACTATTTAGAAGTTTTAAGAAAATTAGAGAAAGTGGTCATGAGGATGACGAGAAATGTGTGTCAAGAGCTATGTTTTTACCACGATTATAATTGATTCTTAATAAAATTATCAC
This sequence comes from Grapholita molesta, assembly GCA_022674325.2. Taxonomy (NCBI): domain Eukaryota; kingdom Metazoa; phylum Arthropoda; class Insecta; order Lepidoptera; family Tortricidae; genus Grapholita; species Grapholita molesta. The sequence continues at coordinate 5,713,050 of CP053127.2, forward strand.
GTACAGTAGTACAATTTACTTATAATGTAAGAAAGTCTGAGTAAAGAGACTCTGGGAATGGGTTTAATGGAAAGGCATTAAGGCACCAATGTTTTTTGATGTCATATTTACATAAACCTATTTTTTATATCATCCTCGCATTGTCAACATTTTGCCACGGCTCATGGGAGCCTGGGGTCCGATTGGCAACTAATCCCAGGATTTAACATAGACACTAGTTTTACGAAAGCGACTGACATATGACCTTAAAACCCAGAGAGTAAACCAGGCCTTATTGGGATTAGTCCGGTTTCCTTACGATACGATATTTTCCTTCGCCGAAAAGCGTCTGGTAAATATTACATGATTTTGTACATAAGTTCCGAAAAACTGTTTTTTTTTTTATGTATCGTTGATTTTTTGTATGAATTTTAGTAAAATTGTGTTACATTTAACATGCGTTAACAGCCCTATTGGATTGAACTCGATACAAATATTTTTTTGTTATCAAAATAGTGCAGTTTAGTCACGCACGTACGATAGTCTTTGCCTAGCGGTTGTCCAAACAAAACCGGATCCGTTCATCAGTGTCCGTTCAGATTTGTATAGCATTGTAAACGGATAAAAAACTGTGTTGTAGTTAAATAACTTTCCTCGCTAATCCGGTATTGAGGAGTGACTACGGACACTTTCATCATTCCATCATTTGATTCGTAAGTCATCCACAGCTTGACATGGGCCTACCTCAAATATGATCATAGTGGACATAGCCGAAACTGTAGGTCTGGAGTTCGAATCAGGTATTGACGTTTGTATCATTATCAAGTTACGATAGTTACCTACTCTCATATGTATCCACGAAAATAACCTACTGAGAGATACATTAGCAACAGCTCGCCGTTCAGTAGCATAATTTAACTGCGGGACTAAATCGATTTGCGTAAGATAGTCGTATAATATATTATTATCGGAGTGGTTCCACTGGTGCGTTAGGTTAGCGTTCACGTCAATGGCGACGTAGGTATTGAATTATATTGGATACTTCGTGGCGTTGCAACGTAGCTGTTGGGGCTTGGGCCCCATTCTTTGGTATTATCTTATTCTATTTGAAATGCTGATTTAATAGGTATGATCGCAATGTGACATTGGAGTAATAACGTTACACAAACATTATTTAAAACCGATATTAGCAAATTAGCATTGAACACATCTGTGACTAGTCATTTATGCATCAATATGTATCTTGATGACATATTATACTTAAGAAAAAGTGACCGGTCCTCAGGCAGGCAAAAATGTTAACAACACATAAACATACTTCTTCATCTAAACAAGACAATCTATTTTCTATGAGCATTTATTATTTATTTTTCTAGAAACTTCCTGCCTCGCACAGCACAGCACAGCAAAACTCTGGAATAAATTGTCGTGTGCAGTATTTCCGGACCGATATGACATCCAAACCTTCAAGAAAAGAGCGTATAGGGATCTTAAAGGCCGGCAACGTACTTGTGACTCCTCTGGTGTTGCGAGTGTCCATGGGCGGCGGTAGTTGCTTACCATCAGGCAATCCGTCTGCTCGTTTGCCTCCTATATCATAAAAAAAAAAAAAAAAAAAAGAGCAGTCACTAATTATTGCATTTTCTTTTTTGCAGGTAAACTACAAGACTGCTGTTTTTCGGGTATAGGTATGCACGTAATTTATTTTCCAGCGGTGCTGCAAAAGTATTCTTCGGCAAGCCGAAAATCTGATCTCTCAATTATGTTATAGGTACTTATAACCCGCAAGCGTGGTGATTATGGTGTGATTCCTACTACCCATGCTACTTAAGGTGGTTTTCCACCGGTGAGACGAAGAGGGACGGTTTTATTTACTTGTACGCAAAATTAAATCGTCCCTCCTCGTCTCGCCGGTGGAAAACCATCTTAAGTAGCATGGGTAGTAGGTACCACACCATAATTATGGTAGACTAAAAGGGAGGCGCATGTGTAGGAGTGGATTTCCGTAGCTGAAGTAGTTGTATACCGTGTTTGTTTAGTTAAATCATTATAATGTCAAATACCCAGTTATTATTAGCAATTGTAATATGCCATTGATCATGTCAGCTTGAAATCCATTAAGATAAACAATTTGATTACAAATAAATCCAAACAAAAAATTATTTGGTTGCTTTTTCAACTATGAACTGCAATTTCTTTCACAACCACGTAACAAAAAGCGATTTAAAAAGCGCCGTAATGTCTTCATATTTCCCACACCCGCTCATTACCGGTCATTTCATTTTATGGCTCGAACAAATAGCGCATATCTACCCGTAATTGTCGAAAATTTTTATTTAATGTCCGCTATAACCATTTGGACGTATTTGTTCTTACATGCTTTAAAATCTGCCATTTCTTAAAAACGTAGATGGCAACTCTAAATTACAACTAATTTATTATAGCCCACAAATTATCACTATCACGATTTCTTAATTTATTATAGCGTACTGGCAAGTAGTGATGATACTAACTGACCCTTTTTTTTCTTGAACATGACTTAGGCTTTTTTCCTTCAGCTTATTAGAGCGATCAGACCGTGTGATGGAAAGGTAGCCTGGGGATAACCCAGGACCCTTCCGCACCAGATTTGATTTGAAAGCCGGCCGTGAAAACCTCTATATCCACGCAGTAAGAGAGTTGGTCGGCATGATGTTTGTTTCGCCTTTAATGCGAGGACATAATAGACTTTCACGACCAGTTTTAGCCGAATCTGCGAAAAATTGGCTCTGTCACTCTCATGACGCCTTAATTGGAGTAAAAACGAAGGATGCCCGAAATATGCGAACTTCGATGTTGGCGGTACCGGGCCTGCTTTGGCGTGGCCTTAGTGTGACAGCGACGCGTCAGGCTTCCAAGGCGTGTGAGCAGCGTGCACTGCGGACGCTTCTATACATTTTCCTATATTTGGTATACAATCCGCTCGATGCGTTCTTAGGTATATTTAAAATTCTGTTCGATAAAACTTGGCTGATATGCCATTGTAACAAAAAAAACACTAGTAACAATTTACTACATTCGTTTTGGTGTGTACCCATCAGTGCCCGTCGGGGACAATTGGAAATAGTTTCCTCTTACTGATCTCGAGTACAAGCCGAGTGTATTACGCCTTGTGGTGCCGGCTGACTAGAATAGCACCACTCTATTTCCTCCCGCGGGTGTCGTAAGAGGCGACAAAGGGATAAAAACCGACGAAAGCACGTCCGCCGAAACCCAATATACAGCTACCGCGGCCGCCAACCCGCCTGCCAAACGTGGTGATTATGACAACTACCCCAATTTGATACAAGTCATATTGGGAGCGGGAGGGTTCTATGTCCAGCAGTGGACGAGTTACGGCTGAAATGATGATGATGATAATGTCGAGAAATCATATCTATTATAGTTTATTTATGCATTTTTTCGAAGCTGGTACCACCTGATTCGTAGGCACGGTACGTTACCGGGTAGTGTAGGAAGCCATTATAAATAAAAAAATATATATATCGGGATAATCTGACACAAATCAACCTAGTCCTACGATAAGCTCAGTAAGGCTTGTGTTGTAAATAGGTACTAGACGACGATGTATGTAATAGATAGATACATATAAATACTTAAATACATAGTAAACACCCATGACTCATGAACAAATATCTGTGCTCATCACACTAATGGGATTGGAACCCAGGACCATCGGCTTCATAGGCAAGGTCACTACCCACTAGACTAGACCGGTCGTCAAATCAAATCGTCATTATTATTTGCAAAATAGCTCTGAAATCTCACGATAATTTCAAACAGTAGTAAAAGAAAGTGCATTCAAACAATCTAAGTATAAAAACGCAAAAGGCTATTTATTTGTGACCCGACACGTACAGAAGTAGCAATTTGCACAATTCCTTTAATGTCTCCATTGGGCTTGTAAATCGTTTGTGCTTACTGCTAATAGATGTGCGCATGCGATGAAGCATTTACTCTTTTATGTCTATTAGTTAGCGTTATAACATAATTTTAAAAACTGTCGAATCTTGTGTCATGAACAGTGCTCGGACAAGTCATCGCAGAAACAGATATGGATATGAAACAAGACTATAGAGTCGAAACTTGGGATTATTATTTTATTATTATCTAAAGCGGATATATCGTAATTTAACATTTGACCTTTTTAGTCGCATATCTGTCATGGATTTGTCAAAGTGGCACGCTGGATACAGTTTTGTGGTGACAATTTAAATTAATACAATTATTTGTTTAATTATGTCTAAATAGTTTAAATATGCTGCAAATGAATACAATACATCAGCATTAATTGAAATACCTTCACACACGTATGGTGAATTTTGGGTTGCAGTAATGAATGCCATTGAAAAATATAATTAAACAATACTGTACATACTGCGATTCTATAAATCTTGTTCTATTCGCGACGACTTGTCCGAGCACTGTTCATGAACTTTTAAAGATAGAAATGCATAGTCTTAACCAGAAACCATTTTTTTTATTTGTAAGGTACTCAGATCCTTTCACTTCCTAATATATAACGAGACTGTGCTTTTTTTATACAAGACTGACCAGGGTTTGACCTCAGTAACAGCCTATTCACTCTTGCCTTGAAAATAGCCAAATTATATTTTTCCGAGCATATAGACGAAGGGAGCGAATTCCATTCCTTAGTTTATACCTTTTTTTTCGGTGCAGTCCTAAAATGTGAAGTGTCGTTAGAAAAGTAGTTAAAAAAGAATCAGGGTTTGCTATAAACATTTTCTGATAGTGGTATATAGAATAAATTTTCCTCTCTGTAACTTAGAACCGCAAAGCCAAAATTAATGAAAAACTCATGAAAGTAAGTTTAGTAAGTAAGTTTATGAGCATAAAGAAATGTTAAAAGTACAGTCTAATAAAAACTTTATAAACATATTTTAAACTTGATCGGTTGAACCGTTTTAAAATTACAGATCGATAACTAAGAAACCCTACAATAGCCCGACATGCTCTTGGTCTGTTTTTTTTTTAATTATTCAGTTATTTGTTATGTACTCACCTTTAATTATAGTTCCCAAGTTTTACTTTACTTTTAGCTGTGTAATTATTAATTCTTAACTTCGGCTAATTAACTGCGCCCTATGATTTACTAGTGAAAATTAACGCGACTTTTTCACTACTAAAACACAGATTATAAACACTGTGTTTGTTGTTAAATGAAAATTGTGTGTGTAGCTGTATACTTTAGCCAATTAGCCTTAATTTGTCGCTACTAAATCATAGGTTGCGAACTGCAACAACCAGTAATGTGTGAAGTAAAGTTTTGTCATACATTGTAATGCGATACGCGTGTAGTGAAGCGTAGTGTACGAGGTCCTGTGTAATTCTGTGAAGCAACCAGTAAATATGCAGAGTCCTAGACCATATCATCATCATATCATTTCATAAAGTAGAAATTAATTTAACTGTGACAAATTAGTCCAGTTTCTGTAAGATACCAGTAGCATCATACAAGCATATAGCGTAACGTAAAATAAGCTTAATGAAACGTAATTTTGGTACAGTCGCGTACTTACTCGTACGCGACGTAACGCGTACAAACTTTATGCAGAAATCGCGAAGCGTCTGGTTGACGTAACTGATGGCCGAAGAGCTGGCGGCTTCCTCGCAAATCGTAGCAGCATTCCGATTCAACTAGGAAATGCCACCAGCATCCTTGGTACCAGGGCGTTTTTTGGATTTAATTTACTCGTAATTATCAACATGCTATCAAACAATATTGTGGTTTGTTGACAGACGAGGCTCAAAATATTCAATGTTACTAAATATGTGTTATTATCATTATCTAGGAAAAGGGACCTTATTGTCGACGGCACTTACGTCGAATTGCGTTGCGTTTGAATTGTATCGTCTTGAACAACGATATAAGTCTTGAACAAAGTCATATAGGAATTATACATTAAATTGCGTATTATTAGTAGTAGTTATGTATTATATTATTGTAATTCTTGTATTTTGTGAAAGTAAAATGATTATACATAGGTATTATAACAGATATTTGTTCCTTGGTCCTGGGTATTTTCTATGCATTTTATATATTAGCCGAGTATCGTACTTAAGCTTCAACTTTTACTTTTTTGGTAAATATCGACTATATTTGTACAATTCAATCTAGTGTACGGTTTTGAATAAAACGTTACGTGGGAAATAATCCAGATGAAGGATTGTTTGCAAATATCTAAAACATTATACAGAGAAAGCTTCACTTTCTCATTCTTCAAATTTATATCAATACCCTCTATAAATTCCTTTGTCTAATATTGTATTTTACGTACTTTATTACTAATTTGTCAAATTAATGACGGCTTGACAAGGTAAATAACAATTTTATTCAAAATAGATGCTTGTTTCCTTCTTATTAGTGAAAGTTGTATCAGTTATGTGTATATGTTTAAATCATATAATATTCATGAATGTTGAACACGATATCTAATTTGCAAATGATAACAGTGTCGATTTAATTTGCTGTTCATCATCATCATCCTCCGCGTTCCAGCTTGAGGCAAGCTTGACAGCCTAATCTCAAGAACTGGCGAGTAATTACGAAAGCGACTGCCATTTGAGCTGAAAATCCAGAGGAAAAATCAGGATTAAGGGCTTCCTTGCGAATATATCAATAAAATATCGATATTTAGGTATGTATAGAATAACTACATACCTGAATTACGAAAAACGAATGTGATAGCCGGGGTTTGAACCTGAGACCTCCGGATTGAAAGCGTTCATACCGAAGATTTGATTTGAAGTCGCATGTCTTGCCGCCTGCTTACCCACTGTGAAAGTTTTATATATTGATTATTATATTTTATTTCAAGGACTCGAACTTCGAACATTTCCATCACACACTGGGTTACACACTGTTTGTCTCTTAATAAGCCACAAAAAAATGCAGAAGAATCTAAGTGGACTGTGGACAAGATATTATATGGAAGATAATAAATATTAGGTCTGGAATTGATTTTGTGTTTTACGATTACTAGAATCACAGTAATACAATTCTCAATTGGTGAAATAAAATAGTTGCCGTGTGATGTCGGCTGACTAGAATAGCACATCCCCATCTCCTCCCGCGGGTGTCGTAAGAGGCGACTAAGGAAAAAATCCTACGGACGGGCAGCAGCGTCCGTCGACACCCAATCTACAGTTACTGTGGTCGCCAACCCGCCTGCCAAGGGTGACAACTATACCAACTACCACCAAGATGATACAAGTCATATTTGAGGGAGGCCTATGTCCAGCAGTGGACTGCGTACGGCTGAAATGAATGTAAAATGTATGTAATGAAATAAAATAGATCTGATATACCTAGTAAGAGTTTTGTTTCAACATTGCGTACTTCAAGTAGATAGCTTAACCTGGTAACTAATAAATTTCATTTCCAAATAGTACAATACGGCAAGAAACTGTCCACGCAGAAATATGTTAAGCAAAATACATTTTCACCTATTCCGCATTCCCGTTCGCACGCAACCCGTGCATAGCACGACAATGTTACATACCATGATATCCATTGATCGTTTTACTAGAACATTCGCTATTCCAATCTGGTAACGAAAGCATTGGAATGTAAATGAGAGATGTGGAAGAGGAATGTGTGAATTCTCGGTACCGGCTTACAAAACAGTGTGATAGCTACTTTCGTTCTACATTAAAATTGAAAGATTTAGTGATACAGCGGTATAGAACAATATGATGTTTTCTCAAGATGATTTTCTGAAACTATAGGAAAGTTGCGTATTGTGCCTTTTGTTTCTTTTTATCGGATTAATAAGCGGAAATTGTTCGATTGTTATTTGTAATTATTTTCTATGTAAGTAACGTCGATTACGTCTGCTTCTAAGAATTTGCTTTCATGTTGCTCTTATTTCTTATTAATGGTATAAGTTCGTACTTTAGAATGATTTAGCTGATGTGTGTAAACTGTAAACCGATTTCGTTAGTAAATCAATCTACGTATGACAACCCTTCATTATTAAACACAGTATTTTTTACTATTATTTTATGAACATTTATGTTAATTAAAATTAAACTTTTTTATTTCATTGCAAGTGTGAGCGAGAGTTACGAAATATTTTACATTACGTTATTTTTATAGCAATGACTTCATTCAATTTTTCTATTGTTTTTCACGGTCGACAATTTGTATGCAAAATGTTCGGAGGCTTTAGTGTAAGTTTCTTTTGACGTAAAAAAGCGTCTCGAACGCGTAAGTGATAATGTTATTTATATGGGTAAATAACTCTAACGCGATGGTGAAGTAATGTTACGTTAAAAACTTACACTCATGGCTCAGAACACTATGTGAAAACGCAGCTTAAACAAAATCCATCCATTTCTTTTTTACCTTTTTTAAACTTTTTTCACGTTTTCATAACAATCATAAGTCACAATATAAAATAATTGAACAGATCTTCTTGTTCTTCCTGGCTTCTTATTTCCATCTCTAAATGAAACAAATAGTATCAAAATAATTTTACGAACGCCTTACAATTACCGGAGTGAATTGTGTAATTTATCGTAAAATCTTGAGCCCTTCTCACTAATTTCTCACTTTCTACAAAAAATAAATATAACACCCAACTCTCTAGAAGCGTAAAATCAGCTGATTCGTCATTGTTTGATGGTCAGTGGTTAGTTAGCTGCGGTAAATGTTACTTACAGTTACACCTATTTTAAGGTTACTTTGATTCACCTTATAACATTTGGTCATAGTTACCAGAATAATGTGAAAACACGTGGTTATAAAGTTGCGGTTTGTGCGTTTTACTTATCACTGTCAAATTACAAATGTATTCTTAATTTGACAATGATAAGTAAAACGTATTGCGTGTGTTGTGTATGTATTATATAAATATTGTTACTAAACAATAAGTTGAACTGATCCCACTTCAAAATAGGTAGGAGTTTCTCAACTGACATTTTTTTATGTGACAGAACTTCTTCAGAGTGAACCGATTTTGAAAATTATTGACTGGTTTCATCTGGGATTTTCGTCTAGTCCCATTTAGTGTGTAACCATTACTTTTCGAGTATTCTATATCAATACATAATATTAACTATGTGAAGTCGGATATTTTTGTTAATTTACTTTCATCTCTACCACGTTCTAGTCCGTTTTAAAATATAATGATTTTAGATTTAACCTTACCGCCACTTATTACTATACAAATATTGTGTTTAGTTATTATTTATTACGACAACAGTATTATATATGGTCTTGTGTCTTATTTCATATTTATTTTCTCTTTAATTTCTATTTCTTTGGCTCGATGCACTCCTAATATTTTCGAACATGGTAATACTAACGAGTGTATGCGATAATCACATTATTAATTTCTCATCCTACACCTTTCACACTTCTAATGACTTTCATCTAACTGATTTAGCGTATTTCACACTAGACGTTCTAACCATCGTATCAACATGATTTATTATTTCTTAATTTGACAGCTTCCATACACCTCAATGTACTCTCAAATTCTGAACACTCCATTACTTTTTTATCATGTCAACAGCGCGTGCCGTACTGTTTAACAAGCTAACGTAACCATACACTTTATGAACGTTTTACCACTCATCATTAAAGACCATAATACCTTAGCAGAATTTTTTAATGCTGTTTATCAAACTGTTTTACTGAAGCAGTTCCGTTGCATCATATTACAATTCAATAAGGTTGTTAGTCGCTTGAATCGGTTGACGTTTCGGGTAACGCAACGGTCACTTACCTCCTAAGGCGTTATGGGTGCCTGGTACAAGCATTGTTTGTTTAAGAAAAAAGTCGAGTGTAGTCTTCGGTACCGCGATACAGTTATTTTATATTACATCAGTGGATCCCGATGTAATGAGAACACGTATTAACCAATCAGTAGGATTAAAATGCCAGTAAAATTGGGCAATTAAAATTGTTTAAACTCTTGCAGAACTGAGGCCTCTTGCAATTATTTTTGCGTAAGGCGTTCTTTGTAAAATCGCTGCCCTTATTTGCCAATTTTTGCAAATTTCTCACGTGATGTGTAGTTTAGAATCTGAATTTAATTTATGTAAGTTTAGTGATAAGGTAGGGAATAGTCGGATTAATTTCATTTCAATTTGACGTAACGGATAATGTAGTAAAAATAATCCAGTTCAAAAAATACATGCAGTTAAATACGGAGTAATAATATTATACAAACAATTGTAATACTAACGATATCAGTATACGAGTTTAGTTTAATCATATTGTTGGTACTTTCCGATTAAATATAACTAGCTCTACCAAAAATTATTACCAGATGTAAACTTTCTACAATTACCATCTTCATGATAATAATAATTCTGTAATCCAATTATAGCATAAGAAAATCATAATTCAAATTGTTACGAATTATACAACAAAGAAAGTAGGTAAATATGATCTAATTATGAATGGTATAATGTTAGATATTGCATGACCATTTTCTATTAGCGAGCCCTGGATAAGATTAGCATTGTGATTTTTATATAAATATACTAATAAAAATGAAATAAACTTATACACCTGATACTTTATTCTTTTGCTGGATGTTTATGACGGCCTAAAGGACTAAGACAATGACCATAGGGGAAGAAAAAACCTGACGACCATAGATAGAAATGTGCAGTGCCGAACATCACGGATGGATGGATTTGTAAGTATGCCAGACTGTTCAGGGGCCAATGATCTAAACCTAGCAGTCAGATATAATATATTATATCAAGCCCAACCCGGTGTGATCAAATATCGGACCAAATGGGCATCACATTTTGGCAACTTTTTCCGCAAAGCAATCGATAGCAAGAAATCGAGAGCTAAGAAAATTATTCAGAGGAGTCTCGCTCCTTTGTAGTGAGGGACCGACTCACTAGAGGGCTTATGTTTATGAGAGAATTCTTAATGCCTGCCGGAGACAGGTGTGATGGATGCGAATAGTTTTATTTTCATCCGGATCAAGGGTTTCCTTAATTCTGATTCACATCTGCGATACCTGCATCAAGTGACGAGCATTCGAACCAGATGAACATTATACTGATAAGATGCTGATTACATTATAGTGGATTGCACCAACATCTATCAACGTGGATCACAAGCGTTTTATTCCTTTGTTTTTGTTTCTTCTGCGGTCAATAGTTAACAGCTTGTGTGCATAAAGTAAATTGAACTGGGATTCCTTAACTAGCATCTCCACAGAAAAGGCGCATGAAGATTGGTTTTTCACCTGAATAGCTATTAATTTGCTTAATTGACCAATGAGCCTGGTAGCCCAAAAATTTATATTGGATTACTATACTGCATTGTATTACAATTTATTTTTTAAGTGCGGCAAATCAAAGTATTCGTTATAAATACATTTTGGTTCGTAGTTGGTCTATAAATTGCTGGTTCCATCTAATACTTAATGGTCATCAATACATCAACTTCTCTTTAACGTTTTTGCCTATCAGTCCTTCCGCATCAGGCTAGTTATTAACGCTGCCACATAATATGATAATCGTATCGAATTAATTTGACTCCACCGCATACCAGTTTTGTATTTCGTCTGTTACGCCACACATTTAACGGTATTCTTCAAATTTCTTAATCAAGGCAACTGGTTTTTAAGACATCAAGCAGCATGTTTATACAGTATGCGTCTTATTTGAATGTACTAAGGTATAAAATGCTAAAGTCTATTGGATCTTGGTGTCGTCGCTTCCCGGTGGTGAAAAAATCTTTTGAAACCAAATCGATTTGGTCATATAATTGGTTTGATATGGTGTCGCTGGTGACTGGACATTCGTAGCCCTTATCACAACGACATAAGATCAATCCATGATCAGTTACTGGTTTGGGGGAGTTTTTGTCAGGTTCAATCGAAGATCGGACAAATGGAAAGCGGTATTGACTCTGATAGAAACGTCAAGGAATAAAAAAAATGGTTGTATAAAGAGTAAATTAATTAAATCCTCTTTTTGTAATGGAGTTTTCTGTTATGTCACTACATTTTGAACTTAAAATGTAATAAAATAAAAAGTCCCGTGCACTCAACTAAGTCCGGCTTGAGACTTTGTTCTCGTAAAAGTTGATAGATTTTTCAACCAAGTAATCATCCTGATAGGAGTTAAATTTCTAAAAATCCTTTCTTAGGTGAGCTCTATAAATATACTTAGGAAAACATGTTTTTTGAAATTTTATCTCCAGTTTTAAGTCTAGGTGTTGCAATGGAGACAAGAGATAAGCCTGAAACCTATTCATAACTCAAGTTCGTAGACTTATTATGGAAGTTGAGCAACACCAGCTATGTCAGTTTTAGCATCGGCATCGGATGTTTTGATTTTTATTGTTCTATTTTGATTTTTGATATAGTAGCTGTATAGAATTTTATAAAAAAGTTTTCTTGGTAAAACCTGATCTTTCCTATCGTTTTTTGGCTCTCGCCAGTTACGAGATCGCAACGTGAACACTCCAATATTTCTGCTATTATTCACCTTTTGCGTGCCGACTGCTGCTGCAGTGACGCCGTATGAAACAATCAGTTAGGTAGTTAGCTTCTCGTCGAAGTCTGTGTTTTAATATACATAAACCAATCGCTAGCATTTTCATGTTAGTTCACGTCATCAACACGACAGCACGGAGATTAGGCAGCAAAACGCTTGCCGCGAAAATGGAAAATCGCTAATTTTGACCTATCTTCTCTGTCACCTTAATTACGTCTGTCATTGGAGTAAAATATAAATATTTTCGCCTACATCGCGAGCCGCATAGAAACCGCTGTTAAACCTCCCAAGCACGCGCCCTTCGAGTGCGTTTTACAAGTATGACTGAACATCAGCTATGTACATCATCATCAGTATTACAGCCAGTGTGGCCATGCCTTTAACTTGAAATCTCGCATTATTGCATGCCAATACCACCGTTACGTATAATTATATTAAAAGCTGGTTTTCTATGTAATAATGCAGTGATATCTTTATCTTAACCCAGTATTCCCAATCTCGCTATAAATAGCTAAGAAGCTTAAAAGGCTAAACGTTCTTCGCGACTAATAAAGTTGCCTAGTGTGAAACTTAACCCCACCGTAATAAGGCAAAACGTTTATACTTATTATGAACCCAGGCTTACGCTATATGGCGTTTAAGCCTTTTGAAGTTTGTGTTGTTCGATTTACTCTAACGACGCGCATTCTCGCCGTGGACCTTGTTAAGCGTAAGAGCAAGCGCGCATGTTATTCCTATAGCATGCTAAGCAATCGTCAGATTTTGGTAGGAGATATTTGGGATATTATGGCTCAATCAACTATTCTTTGTCCCTTGTTGGCATGGTTACGTTGCCCTGGGTCAGTCTTCAGACCACCGTTTAAATGTATCTAAATACACAAAATATGATAGTGCGTGATAGTGGAACGCGGTGTTACATTTTTTCCAACAAACTATGCTGCAGTTGCCCCCTGGCTAATGGGACAGAATAACAACAACAAATAGTTGATTTACTTTTATACCAAAATATATTTACCATTTTGGTGATATTTGACTGAATGACTGAATTGTTTAACTGAATGAAAGTATGTTTTAGTTTTGAGAATCCTGAAAAGAGGTGGGAGGAGTAAAATTGATTCATACATATTATAAGTATTTAAGAGGAAATGTCCATAGCTCAAGATCAGGGGGCAATTTTGTGGCAATTTCTCGTTGTATTTTTCGTTTTCAATTTTTTTTTATACATATATGTTCACGATACGAATAAATTACTTCTATTCTATTCTTCGTATTTGTGAGAATGACGAGTGAATCTTGTATAAAAAAAATTGCGACTTCTACTCAAAAGATTTGTTATAACCAAGGATCGGACAAACGCCCGTCATTTTGAAAACATAACCATGTTCCGCACAACGGAGACTTCCTTGTGATACTAATGCATATTATTCTATTTTATATTGTTTACTCATTAACTGTTATTTTATCCGGCCTGAATTCAATCGCATCATCCAATGATCGCACAAGTGAAAAGATCGAACAAATAAGTCATTCTTTTTGGATCACGACACTGAATTTTTCACATAACAACATCCATTCCAGATTCATTCATTAATTTTATTGTCGCTGAATGTATTCTTATAAAAAAAGTTTAATATTATAATATTTTACAATATAATGAAGTCTCCGTAACACGGAACAAGGTTATATTTTCAAAATGACGGGCGTTTGTCCGATCCTTGGTTATAACACACACAAATGTCATTAACAGGTCTGATAGTTTTGCAGTAAGGATGGATACTATGTCCTCTTCTAAATGGTTTTACATAGCCGGCACAACGCATCTAACATAAGTGTGAGCTTCCCATTTGGTGTCCAACACACATTGGTCTTCTAAAACCCAGAGCTATCGTTAAGCTGTGGAGACAACATCGCTAGCCATTGACTGCTAATGTCAAAAGTATCATACGGGGATACGGGTTCCGTTCCGTTTGTGTAATGCTGATGGTAATATTTCCCGCAATGTGACCTCTTTACATAATATTTCTTTAGTGTTTTGATACGTTATCTTATGGAGTTTCTTCTGCTACTGTTCAATACTCGTATGTCTGCAAATCTCTATAAAAAAAAGAGTATTATCTTCATTTCAGCCGTAAATCGTCCACTGCGGGACATAGGCCTCCTCCAACTATACGAGTACTTGTAGTTGCCATAGTCGCCACACTTGGCAGCAGTAGCTGCACATTGGGTTTCGACTGACGTTACTGCCCATCTGTCGGTATTTTCTCTTGGGTTCGATCTTGTCTGTTGAAATATCAAAGAAGACGTGTTGTCGATGTTGTTGTGTGGGTAAAGAAAAGTGGTCCCTAGGGACAATACATGAGTAAAGAAAAGGTGTCAGGTGTGTAAAAGGAGTCACAATGGTCAGCAAAAGGGGGGCTTCTAAAATATTGAGACACTTTCTATTCTAGTGACTACTGATTAGAAACAACAATATTTTGGAAACAGATCACTTAAAATTAAAATGCTGCGGCGTAAACTTCCTAACGTCCACAAACATCATTGATCTTTAACTTTAAAATGTTATTGCCAAAGTATTTCATACCAGCTCACAATCTCCCAAGTTTCATTGAACTATAAAACGAAGCGAATAAAGCGGAAATGAGAAGCGCTTAACACACGACCAACGACCATTGACCCTTGGTTCTCACATCACCAACGGGACAGGATCGCCGAAATATACCGTTGCTTAGACGGAAACCAGATCACACTGCGACGGAAGTCGAAGATTTGAATAAATTTTCTTACTTAACAAACAAAACTTATGTAAGTGTATAATCACGTAGGATACGAGATCATCTTCATCAGCATTTCAGCCACAAGCCGTCCTTATCGGTCCTCGGCAGCAGCGGCCAGCGGTTCCCGCAACCTCAATGCGATGTACGAAATATAATTTAATAAGGACATACAAGCAGACGGGCAGCAGATATTTTCTTCTTCACCGCTTTGCGCGCGCGTGTGTGTGTGTGTGTGTGTGTGCGTGCGTGTGTGTGTGTGTGTGTGTGTGTGTGTGTGTGTGTGTGTGTGTGTGTGTGTGTGTGTGTGTGTGTGTGTGTGTGTGTGTGTGTGTGTGTGTGTGTGTGTGTGTGTGTGTGTGTGTGTGTGTGTGTGAGTATTTGTGTGTCTGCCAGCAGTGTGTAGCACATTAGCTCTTAAACGTGTGAACCAATTTTTGTAAACAACAACGTGTCAAACAAGCATACGGCCCGCCTGGTGGTAAACAGTTACCCTAGTCTATAGACGCCTACAACTCCAGAGGATTCATATGCGCGTTGCCTAACCTAACCTTTAAGAACGTATAACCTACGCGGTACTACCGATGGGTTTTTATTATGTTTTTATGGTTTTCAAAATGAATTCTCCCGTTTAAATAGGGTAACTACTGTATCAGATTAGATACTCCTTTTCCGAAGTCGGATAAAGCAATAATTCCACAAATCTATTTATTCAAATAGTGTGAACGCTAAGGTCACGCCACGGACCGCAAGGAACAAAGGGCAGCTGACCTCATACAGTTAGCAACAATGGTGGCTGTGGGACTTTCCCACAAACCATCTGGTGCTGTTTCCTTCTCCAGGTACGGTCGTGACCATAAGTCTTTTTTTATGATTAAAGGTGGCAAACGAGCAGACGGATTGCCTGATGGTAAGCAATTAACGTCGCCCATGGGCACACGTAACACCAGGGGAGTCACAAGCGCGTTGCCGACCATTAAGGGGGTTGGAGCTCTGGTAACCTTACTCACCATCAGGAACACAACACTATATACCTGAAAGGTAGCAGTGCTATTATGGCTGTGGTCTTCTGTAGGAGGAGGTACTTCCCCAGTTGGGCTTCTCCGGACTCAAGCGTGATGGTACTTCGCTGTACCCTACCTTTCATTGTTGGACGTAGTTTAAGGACATACCCGGGTCCAAAATAACAAAATAAACCAAAAATCTATGATAATCTGTAGCATATAAGGTTTTAACCTACATACTCTTTATTCCACGAAAGTCCCTAACGAACACAATGTTGTACACTAATACACATAACGAATAGTTGATTGGCTATTAGAAAAGATGGCTGGGTATATATAATAAGTAAAGACACCAAAATTAATTTGAGTCTTTGGATAGAATGGATGATTAAGAATACTGGGTGAAATAAAAATGGCGATACAAAGTTATATTTTCTGAATCTATCTATCTATCTATCTGGTTGATGTAACTGGTGACCGAAGAGCTGGCGGCTTCCTCGCACAACGTATCAGCATTGCGATACAACGAGGAAATGCCGCCAGCATCCTTGGTACAATGCCTCAAGGGCCTTTTTTAGATTTTTTACTGTAACTAGTTAAATACTTGTAGTTATCATATGTAATTTCTGTAAATAAATGTATGTAGTTATATTATGTTAAAAATAACATTTTATGATTACGATCAACTTTTACTATGGAGCCATAACTGAATAATCAGTTAAAATTGACCTGCCCATACTACAGATAGCTAGCAGCTAGTATGGGAAGGTCTCTTTTGTTAACTGATTTTTTGGTTGTGACACCAGTAAAAGTTGATCGTAATCACGAATAGATCGAGAAAATATATTTCTGAATTACCATTTTGATTTTACCTAGTATTGTACTTTTTTCTTTTCTTACCATCATCAAACTTAAGACGTCCAGTGATTGACAAAGGCCTTCCCCAATTATGATTTGTATCATTTGGGAGATACTTACTGCCTTAGTCACCACGCTTAGCAGGCGGGTTGGCGACCGCAGTACTTGTACGATGTATAAAGAATATAATGTAAGGAACATAATAGTAAACTGCATAAACCGTTGGCGAAGTTTGTGTCAAACATCACGTACAAACTTTTTACAATAACAGCCGAGGTCGTTATTTCACAAAATAAAAAACCAGACTGCCGTAAATATTAGGAAATCTCGACATTGATGGCTGTTAAGAAATTATTATCACCAATTTACAACTCATTAGATTGTTTTTTAGCGTGATCAATCGAACACTCATAAATTATAGAAATACTTGAACCCGAACATTGAAATAGTTGTAACTTAAATTCAAATTATATCTTTATGGTAACAGAGGCTCTAGTGTAAGTTTTTAACCTAACTTTACGTCACGAACGCGTTTACGTGTCCCATATAAATAACATTATCACTTACGCGTTCGTAAACGTTTTTTTACGTCAAAAGAAACTTACACTATAGCCTCTGTAAGCAAAACTATTAGTTTGACAGTTCGTCATACATATAGCTATGTAGTGGTGGATTGTCGCATGTCTGTTTCTGATAACTGATGTTTCATCCGCCTCGCCTTATAAAGGAAGATTATACTATGACTTCATTTATTTAATATAGTTTATTTAATACTTTTATGATTATACTCTTCGAATTATTCGATTTAACTTACATGTAAATTACGCATTTTCAAAAAAGTGTCTTCTCTGGGCAATATTAAAAAAATAAGTCTTACCTAAATCCTAAAAAATGACGAGCCGTCTTTTATAGTGCAGCGTAATTCTTTGTCAAAGACGCAAAACTCATTAGGCTATAAAAAACTGCATATAAAGTTATAATAATATAAACGGCTAAGTGTATAAATTAATTTCAACTTCGACTTCAAGACGTAGATACTTAATCAACACTAATACACATAACGAATAGTAGATTAGCATTTAAAAAAGATGGCTGGGTATATAAAGACACCAAAATTAATTTGAGTCTGTCGGATAAAATTGATGATTAAGAATATTGTACTTTTTTTTTGTTACCATCATCAGCCTTAAGGCGTACACTGATAGACACAAGCCATCCCTACAATGAATTCAAAGATAAGATACTCTTAAAATTACTTTTGTAAACAACTTCATTGTATATACCAAAATAAAGACACTTTCGTTCTCGACAGTCAACACATAGGTAATGTAACAAATTGTATTATGATCAGAACGCACCTCCATTTATTACGTGTGCTTTACTAACATTTGCTATTTCAGCATTAACTACTTAACTGTTTTTTTTTTTTAATTATTTAACCTCTTATGAAGGATAAGTCTAGAAAGTACCAAGATTATGTCTCACGAGGTGAACGCCTGGTTGAAGAGTTGAGCCGGCGATCATTGTTAGGATAAATAGTTGTCGGCGAACAGTCCTCAACTGTGCGTTTTTCTAGAAACTTCCTGCCTCGCACAGCAAAACTCTGGAATAAATTGTCGTGTGTAGTATTTCCGGACCGATATGACATCCAAACCTTCAAGAAAAGAGCGTATAGGGATCTTAAAGGCCGGCAACGTACTTGTGACTCCTCTGGTGTTGCGAGTGTCCATGGGCGGCGGTAGTTGCTTACCATCAGGCAATGCGTCTGCTCATTTGCCTCCTATATCATAAAAAAAGAAAAAAAAAAGTATCACAGCGAAAAGTCTCGAGCAACATCTAGAGAGGTTCTCGCTATGTGGTTGTGGTTGGGTCAAAGGTCAGATTCAGAAGGCGGGCATCCCAGACATTGGACAAAATCCGGCAGTTCCTCTTTCTGCGGCTTTTATTTACGACATCACCTTAATTCTATATTAATGTTTGTATGTTGCGTTAAATTTTATATTGAAATTTCGATCAATGCATAATTCTATAATACTCGTATTATGATTATATCGTAAACAAAATTTTGTGCTTTACTTTCTAATACTGTAAACTCATTTGACATTTTTTAATTGGACGAATGCCAAAAGAGGCAGTTTTGATATAAATACGACAGAAATTTTATTTATTTATGTTCTTATACACATATAAACAATTTCCTAAAGTCAACCACCTTATTACCCAGAACGATGACAAAGGCTAGTGCTGTGCTCGATTGTCACCGACACCATTGTCTGGTACCAGGAATCGCTTCCTTCGCCACATGCCTATTGTTCGATAAACGACAATTATGTCAGCGACCTGATCTTATATTGTTTGCTGAGGATCCAGTACATACGATCTGTATATACTTCGAAATGAGTTATGAATTATACAACTGGAGTATTGTCTTTGTCCAAAGTACAAGGCGCGGTATTGGAAAGAAATACCATAGCTTTAAAAATTATCTTATATGGACTAATTTGTTTTCTTCTCCAAACTAATATTAGTTTTTTGTTGCAGGTAAGAATTTCATAATTAACCTTACTCCATCTTACTCTCAAGACAATCACTTACTTAAAGGTATGTCTCTACTACGATTTTAAATTTTCTCTTCTTAATCATAAAGCGTAAATTCCAAATACATGTTTCATCAAACGATTGCAAACGTAAACTTTGATTGATATACTTATCTGTAACAGCCGACACGGAACTGACACTATCCTTACAAAATTGACATATCACCGTCCTCCCGACACTTAACATTACACACCTCATTACCCTGATATCTAGTTAGCCAACCAATCAAAATGCTTCCATAAAGTGTCACTTTCGCTACATTTTCAGTTGAACACGTAAATTTCAACCTAAAGACGATCACGATAAGGCAATTAAGACTGCATTGGATATATCCGCTACCGTGACGGAGTGTCAATTATCGATAGAAAGTGAGCATCACTAATATCCACTATGCATACTTTTAAGGTGAAATACTGCTGGGTGGATATCATGCATTTTTCTTTTTATAAAATTGAGCCGGCTTTTTTAACTCAAGTTTGGTATTTCATTTCGAGTAATTGTTATTTTTTAATTAGTTTATTTTATTTTTATGAGTAACAGTAATTATAACTGCCATAAATCGCTTCGTATACAGTAAGGGGTTACCCGTATCGAATGGCTGGAATTGAGGTTTTCTAATGAATTTGACTGAAACCTAGAAACTTCTATTAAAATGATTGTTGAACGACTCTTTCACTGGTAAACTTAAAAACCTTATGATCTGCTCTCTTAAAACTAAAAACAAATCAAATTATTTTTGTATGTTTTTTTTTTTTTAAGTGTATGTCACCTATTTCAACTTTTTGATCTGCTCTATTATTATTTTATTAAATATACATACAGTAAGCAGTCCATAATTATAGTGTCCCGACATTATAATGTAGTAAAACTAATTATCTTCTAAGTGTTTTTAGTGTAAATAGTTTGAGTACTTGACTAAAACTTGATAATCACCAATGCCATAGGGGACTATCTTATTTTATTTCAGTTGGATAGGTTTGCATTTTAATTGTTATGTCCAATTTCGAAATAAAAGGCAATAGATGGAGAACATTAGGAAAAATGTAAAAGATGATACAAAACACAAGAGTCTTTTTGGAAACTTGCGTTTTTCCTGAGGATATTATTGAAGTAAAAGATTTTAAAACCTTATATTTGGTTGTACTTAATATCAGTATAGATAATCCTACACTTGGTCACGGCATAATACCTTTAGCAGTACAATACACTGCAATAAAACTATGAGAACAACATCTTGCGCAAAATAACAATTAATTTCTGCTAACAATATTAATTAAAATCCAATTAAGTAAAAGCACATCCGCTTTTAATGCTTAAACGAAATTAAAAACTTATAAGAGCAGATGCTTTAGAAAGTATAAGATAATGGGTATTCGAATAATGAGAGGTTGCATAGAAGTTTTATTAGAGCACTACAGTTTAACTGTAAAATACCGTTAAATGTGTGAGTCGGTAGCTCTTTTAAAGAACACACTTTTCAAGAACACGTTTCAAATTACTTGTCTTGTTGGACATAGGCCTCCCCCAAATATGTCTTGTATGATCTTGGCAGGAGTCGCTATTCGGATTTGGTTTCGACGGACGCTGGTTACTAAAATGTTTAAATAAAACACGGAACTTTAAATTTTAAAATAAGTATACATTTTTCCGAAACACAAAAATCGAGTACAAGCGATCTCTAAGCGAGGTTTATAGCTGGTAACGAATTTTGAACCTAAACGTATCGACTACCTAATTACAACCGGATAAACTCACGTGTAATTATATCGCACTAGGCGAGATGTTTCGGGTAAACTCTGGTACCCATCTTCAAGCCGAATCAGGACACACCGATCGCGTTGAGGCTGTATCGCTCACTCCACGATACACCGCGATCGGTGTGTGAGTTTATCCGTTTGTAACTAAGCAGTAGTAAGATGGCTCATAACAGTTTTAATTGTACTAAACTTATCGACTTAAAGTTGCCATTTAGTCAAGTAAGCATTGCCATGTAAGGACTTCATTGGAACGAAGAGGATCTGAGAAGGTAAAACTGATTTCAAAGGACTTTTTTGATAATTTAACAATCCCATAGCAAACAAAAATCTAAGAGCGTTCTGCGGTTCGCTACTCACTTTCGCTCTTTGATGCTTTTTTGACATAGAATAAAAAAAACGACAAACTTGATGAATATAACTGAAATAGGTTACAAAATTTCACATAAAGTCATTCACTAAAAAGATCTGTAGAAAAAGAAATCAATTTGTCCAAACTGAGGGAACGTTTCACTCGCTCAGTTAAAAAGGTAATTATAAAGTCGTTAGCATCTCTTTGTTTGTTTAAAGAATAACATAACTCAGCTATTTACCTAATTCTCAATCTAATCAGACTTAATCCAGTTACAACATTTCCATTAACTTCTTATATAACACATAATTGCTATGAAGAACTAACGATATTTGAATAGTTTGTAACAGAGAACGGTAAATAGTAAAGACTAAGAATAGAAGTTTATAAACAAAATTCCCGTGGGGTGTCACTTGTACAATTTGCGCACGAGCGCGTGCAATAGACAAGGTTGCATAGAATCATCAAAAATCATGGTCGATAACAGAGTTAGGAACTTAAAGCACTGAGCCCTGAGTCTAAGTTTTTAACGTAATATTACTTTACGGTCGCCTTAGTGTTACCCATATAAATAACATTATCACTTACGCGTCCTAGACGTTTTTTTATGTCAAAAGTAACTTACACTAGAGCGTCTAGATTTGTATGAGCAAACTCACGTAGCTCGTAATTTAAAAGCAATGTAGTTAAAAACTAATTTCGAAATTAACGTTAAAGACCAATTAGAAAAAGCATCACCTTTGTAACTAGAGAAAAATAGCATACGGTTAGTTGAAATAAAATTAGGTACGTATATTTTAGATATTTGTATTTTTAAGCGTCTTATTTCATGTATATTTTAAAATATTCGATTTAGTACGCGATTCGCAGTCTTTAGTAGATATTTGTCTTAACCCTTTAACGGGCATAAGGGTGTTAAAAATTACGCAAAACTGAACCCTATTACTTTGGAATAAAGTTCAAATAATGGTGGGAAATATATTCCCTACGCCTTATAAAAGCTTAACGTTTATATTTGTTGAGGCAACATTTGCTTAAATAACACAATGACACACATTGCAACTGCAGCGGTTAGGTAGGCCAGGTACAATAAAATCTTGTTAACATATTTGTGGCGCGAAAATTACCATTGCATAATATATCTACCTATATTCAAGAATCTTAGACTACGTGCTAGATAGAATAAGATGGGCGGGTTTTTATTTGTGTTGTCGCCGTATCCCATTCTAGTAAAGTAACCCATAGACTTAATATTAAAATAGGTTGATACAGACATATTTTATTATAATATAACATAACGACATAACATATATTCCTATTGCTTACGTAAGACAAAGATGCCGTTATCTATATCTTTGTCTTGCACATGAGTTTGTCTCAAAACTTACAGCAATAATTAAGTCGAAAGAAAAATAGAAAAATTTGACTCGCAGCGGGACTCGAACCCACAACCACTGGATTAGATCCAGTGGTTGTCGAGTCAATTTTTTCTGTTTTTCTTTCAATTTAAATATCGAAGATATTCGCTAGCAGACGTTTCTGCATAATAAAAAATAATTGCAGCAATAAGTTATTACTATTGCAATTACATTAAAATTGCAGTTGTAAATTCGGCTTTACCTTACCTCAGAGTCAAAGTTTTAACTTTATTCATGAACATATTAATAAACAGTAAGGCTATTAAACATTATTAGCCGAACCTTAAATTGTATGCTTCCTTTAATTACATTTTAAGTAATATCTTAGCATATAAGTCCGACTTTTCGCGGCGGCGTGCGACGTCAACAGTTAGCTAACAGTACACATCTCGTATTTTAGACTGGTATTACTTAAAAACAGACGTATCAGCCATTGGTTAATTCAATCAAATATTTACCTTATTCATCTGTAATAGATTCCAAAGTCAAACTGAGTTTGCAATGACTTGTGCGTGTACTATTTACGACTTGGTCGATTGAAGATCTGTGGCGTACTGTATGACGTTGAGCTAGTTATTAATTATTTTAAACGCATCGCATTGTCAATTATAGAATATTGTAGTAAATGATCCGCACACAATTACCAAAGAAAAGTTATGATTCTCAAAAGTATACAGGCTTTTCCTCCGTAATTGTTCAAATGACAACCTCAAAGTAAACCGCATAGCTGCAGCAAGATTCAAGAATTAATGACTTTAGGGTTAAAATAAAATACCTTCCATATACCGATTAATTTCAAGTGTTTTTTCAATTTATCTCTTTATTCTTTACCCTCTCATACCTTACGTCATTATTAAGAGTAAGATTGATACACTATATTTCCAAAAAAATATCAGCAATATAATTAAATAAAATTAACTGAAAATGCAACTCGAAATACAACCAACGATGTGCATAGCTCAACTTAAAGACTTATGACCTTTTAATGTTAAAACAGGTTATGAACCAGTTGCAACACACGCAACCGCACGAACAAATAATAACGTTCTTGTACCACAGTGACACCTGTCATGTTCATGTCAGTTCTACTCTCTATGGTTTTTGCCCTCCGTTCTCGCGTCTATGTATAGAACGGCTCATAGATTAATATCGATAGAATACAGGTCACTGACATAGATGGGGTAAAAACAATAATTAATCTAGTTCATGCCTATGATGCCTAATGCTCGACACGCTTATGCCTAAAAAATGACATGCTGCTGTCACATTTGTTGCGAATGATATAAATTTCAAGATGACTTGTAAAGGCACACTGTCGGACTCTCGTACGTTTATCTTATATGAATTCAGATTATAATTTACTTTTTTGAATTGCGAAATATAGTTAAATTTATAATACTATCCATTTCTCATAGACACAATTAAATTAATATTAAGCACTACTTCTGTTTTTATGTAGAATTTAATGTACTTACTTACCTATTGTTTGGATTGCAAAAATAGAGAATACTAAAAGCTTTTTTCATTCACACATTTTTATACTTATTTGCATACAATTAATCTTTCCGTTATGAAGCCGAAACACTATATTATAAAGTAAACGTACCAGTGCTTGACATGCGAATGTCCGATGCATTTCTGTCACTTCTATTGACAATAAGTCAACATTGGAAGTGGCATTCATTTATTCATTTGGACGTCTGAGTGCGTTTCTAGTCGCTGTTTACGTGTTTACACAGATAAACAAATAATATATAGTTTCTAACTCAAGTTTTGATCTGGTTCCTTATGATGATGATGACCCGTTTGTTTCTATCGAAGTTCTGATCAATTCTGTATTTAAATTTGAAGTCAGTCGTTCCAAAAATATGTCAGTCTATCGGTATGACAGATAGAGTATGCAGTATACAGGTCAGAAGCTTTTTAGTTTTTATGTTTCTTAACACATTTATTGCCATCATTCGCTACGCTTTACGCTCGCAACCGTTATGCCTCTTTGTACAGAAAACCGCCTACGTATGTACAGAACTCCCTGGCACTCAAATGTGTAAGAAAGAAAAAAAAACATTTTACTGGAATAAGTTTGACATATAATGACGCCGGTTCAAATAGTTTAAGTCAACGCATTATTGGTAACCAAATATTTCGGTACCGGATTTTGTTTCTATCGTATATTTCCGCATTTTGTATGTTTACGATTACGATGATAGAATATATAATGCTGACTTTAAGTACAGCCAGTCTGAAATAATTCCAGTCCACGTGCAAATATTTAAAGGCAACACTCCGAGAGCTATCATTTACCAGTATCTACGGCCCGCGGCGCACTAAATCTGATATAAATTATGAAGTGAGCCCATTCACAGCGCCCGCTGTCTCCATTACACTAATACAGAATCGTTTATAAATCAACTATCTGTGCCCTGTGGTGTTACCCGCGGCTTATTAGGAAAACAACGTAGTCTATGTGTTAATCCAGGGTGTAAGCTAACTCCATACCAAATTTTATTAAAATCGCTCCAACCGTTTAGACTTGAAGAAGTAACAAACACTCACAAACTTTCGCCTTTATAATATTAGTGTAGATATCATTTCAGTTTGAGAAATATACGATTTATCAGTCATTTTTATATACTGGGGCGGTTATCCTTTGGGATCCTTCTGAAAAGGAAAGCCATTTTTATTACACTTTGGATTAGTTAGCCTGTGTTTCTGGCCACCATTGACTCTAAAAGGCATGCAGTATGTAGCTTGTACCTCCTATTCGAAATACGAGAGAAATCAAAAATAATTATTAAAATAATGTGATTTTATTTTATTTTTATTTTAACTTTTAAGGACATCAACAGCAAATACGTTGATGTGTTGATGTGTGTTTACCTATAAATATAAGTAACTTAAATATACTTATATTGAATTAAAATTTAAATTAGGCCTTTGAGAAATATTCTTAGATTAACTTAATGTAACATTGCTCACGGCTTTTTCTACAACTCTAGTTCAAATATAAAAGAAGCCGTAAGCAGTGGCTATGCGCACACGCAGCTAACCCCATCCGGCTTCTGTTCTGCCTCCATTGAACGCATGAATTATACTTATCATTGCAAGTCGCCCATTTATAAGTCGATGCCTCCGCTGCCAACTCGGGATATTCCTATAATAGAGGTTTAAACATGGGGTTTGAATTTTTGCCACAAATGAGTGTAAGTAAAAAATCCTTTTCTTAAATACTAAACAGAGGATATTTAACATTACAATAATTTAAGTGCTAGTAGCCTAGCGGTAAGAGCATGCTGCGACTTGCTATCCGGAGGTCGCAAGTTCCAAGCCCGGCTCGTACCAATGAGTTTTTCTCTCTAACTACTCTACTAACTCACTTCGAGAAGGAAAACATCGTGAAGAAACCGGAAAAATCCCAAAAAGGCCTGGTTTACTCTCTGTGTTGGAAGGTCAGACGGCAGTCACTTTCGTAAATCTGGTGCCTACGCCAAATCCTGGGATAAGTTGCCAAGCGGACCTCAGGCCCCCAATGAGCTGTGGCAAATGCCGGGACAACACGAGGAAGATGATGATTTAACATTACAGCAATTTACGGTTTTAAGTATAATAAAAATCATTTGAGGTATCTAAGGTTTTCAGTAGGTCAAATAGTTACTAGTGGCCAATATTATTGGGTAATGAAATCTAAAATCAAATGTTTAATTAAATGTCAGTTTACTCCATTTAATAAAAAAATTGATATTAAGATAATTAATTTCCGACAACGAACAATTGATAAATTCTTTCATGTCTGCGGTGCGGCAGGGACTTCGAACAAATTCTTACCCATGAAAGCCCCGGGCACGGTCATTTTGCATAAATATCAGTTTGAAAGGAATCCCATCATACTTACAACGATTCTGGTTTCTTGGGCACATTCCATTATTGGTATTTTGGTATCTGAAAATTTCTAAAACCGTTATAATTATAAATTAAGAAAAGTTATTTTGGTTTTAAAAATTGTGGATACCTTTCACCCGTAAAATGGCGAATTTATCTCAATAATGACCAATAACTTTGAGAGAAAGTTTAATCCGTACACGGCGGTAAATTCAAGGTAAAAGGATAATTGGATTACCGTAAATGTATTTGGGTATGCCTGAATTGACATTTTGTTGTTGGCAGTAATATAAATATGGCTCACAGACTACTTAGAAGATACTTGGGATAGCTAATGACAATTTCAGTTTGGTTTCGCTTAAACGTATAGGTCGAAAAACTTAACCAAAGGAGAATGCATATGGGACTTACGTCAAAATTTTAGTATGGAACATGCTTAACACTGAAAGGAGGATTTCCGGTTCAACTTCAAAATGGCGAAGTCGTCTTGAGATTATATTTTTTGTTTTTTCTTCATTTACGTTGTTTAGTGTGTAATATTGATGGCTTATTATGCTGTGATCTTACGCATAATTGTACAGCTAATGAAAAATTGATTTTAAAACGCGTTTCACCACTATTTTGGTTATCACCCGGCAGTCCTGCGGTCAAAGCCGCCTTTTAGCTTTCTGTAAAGTCCAGCTACCACCTTACAAAATGCAAGGCCTAACAACACCATGCTCAACGTCATGCTCTAAGGGCAAACTTATAATTGTCATTTTACTTGACATTGGGGAAATCATCGATTGATTTATTGATGGAAGCCATATTTTTTTAAAGAAGTAGAACACTTAAAGGACGCATATTCTAGAGTTGAAACACACGTATTCGTATGCTCAAGTACAGCACACACCAATATTACTAATTTAAAGACATTAAAATATGGCTAATAGCTTACCTTTAATAGTAAACTTAATTTATACGGTTTCTCAGTTGCCCTTCAATAGTGACAGACCTTCAATAGTTCACAAACTTAGTGGCAAATGTTTATAATTGTACTGAGCCCTGAGTGTAAGTTTTTAACGTAACATTACGTCACTAACGCGTTTGCGTTTCCCATATAAATAAATAACATTATCACTTACGCGTTCGTAAACGTTTTTTTACGTCAAAAGAGACTTACACTAGAGCCTCTGAGAGCCTTTTAGAAGTAATAATCACAACTTGAGACTCTAACAAGGAAGAACATTAATTTTCGACATTACATTCGAATTTAGTATTATCATTACCATGACTCATCTGTAGCTAATATAATAATGTCCATGTATTAGACACAATACTTGATTGGTCCTTAAGTTAAGTTTTTCACTAGTGGCTTTTGTGATTCGCTATGTACGTTTGAAACTTTTTAAACCTTTGAACGCCAAGCACCACTAAAGTGGTCACGTGATGTCGTGCGTGCCACGCCACCGACCACTAAAGTGGCTATGGCGGACGCTGTCAAAGCAATTTTCCTGCTGACAGATAAGGTTTATATTTGTTCATCACAAGTCATACCAAGGTGTACACGTCACAATTTGACGCGAGAGGAAAAGCGTTCAAAAGGTTAAGTGGTATTTTTAATGTTTGATTTCTTACATAAATATTAATTGTTCTTACTAAATCATGATCCTGTTATGAGAAAGTATTTCAAGTTTTTCGTTGCATTTAATTTTATACGGCGATAACTGAATAGTATTTACGGAATAATGTATGATTCCCTGCATTTTTTTTATCATATTGAAATCGAATGAGCTTGTGATTATGATGGGAATAAAACGCCCAATTAATAAAGTATACAATTACTGCAGTAAATAAATACATACTCATAATTATGCTTAGAGACTGGTAGTTAGTCATAACTAAGCAATAAAATATTCTTCATAAACATACAAATAAACGCCTCAACCAAGATATCCACCTACATTGAGTAAATATTTTTCTTCTTGTCTTTTTCCGAAAATGTGATTTTTGAAATACCAAAGGTACCGCGAGCTAGTAAGCTATAAGCTATCAACTATTTCAAGGGACTAAAGATAATCGCTCCCGTGTAAATAAAAGAGAGAGATATATATTTATAGCTCATCCACATATATGGCTCTTTCATTTACACGGGAGCGATTATCTTATGTCCCTTGAAATAGCTGATAGCTCATAGCTTACTAGCTCGCGGTGGGACCTGTGCCAAAACATCTAATCAAAGCTTTGTATTAAAGAGAGCTATAGACTTAGGTCACGAGCGTCCATGTAATTGCAATTAAACCCATTTTTTACAGAAATAAAGCGTCATCAACGTGATGAGTTGATGAGATGACCATTAGAATACAGAAAGTGAAAAAAAAAACTTATGACTTTCACAAGGTCGGAAATAACTGTCACTGTCATATTTTCAAGCACAATGACTTGACTATATAACACGACAAACTTATTCATGCACCTGGCTAAAGTATGGATGGTCACTACGTCAAACAATTCGTGTCCATATTTTAGCGGCGGACGGTAAAATTTAATTTGTTTGGAGTTGTGAGTTATTTGAAATCGAATGTCATCATTTGGTGAAAATATGACAACATCTTAGGCACAGGTCCCACCGCGAGCTATGTCATAGCCAGGCGATCGTAGTTCATCGCCGGGCGATGAGCTATAAATATATATCTCTCTTTTATTTATACGGGAGCGATTTTCTTTTGTCCCTTGAAATAGCTGAAGCAGTGGGACCGGTGCCTAAAGATGAGTACGTCCAGATGTATATGAAGGCTGCAATTTCCCACAAAATAGGTTTGCTTGGTTTTTTTATAAGCGTAGTAATATAATGTTAGCTATTTTAGCTCTTCCGTTGCATAATATATTATTAGGTACGTGTAATAAAATACATGTACTTAAATAACTTAATAACATATTAAGTATTTTAACCTAGAAAGCGTACATTGTTAAATCAATGTATCTGACCGACTTTTCTGTTTATAGTAAATAAATAAACTATGAAAATTATGTTTCGTTTCGAGAACTACATTCTCCTCGTGGTCTCGGATGACTGTTTTTTTTACTTGTAAAAACCGTAAGTTTAAATCAGTATAAATAGATAAATCCTAAATTCCATATTGGAATACTTATATCAAACCACTACAATTATGTTTCTGACCTTGATGTAAATACTATTGGAATAAAAACATTACTAAATGATCTCACTAACACTCATGACATGTCACAAAAAAACATAATGTTATTAACCACCAACAAGATTAAAAGCTTCATAAAAAATGGTTACGTATACTAAACACGAAACAATCGTGAGACTCAAATTGTATTTATTGAACGAATTGAAAAACGGGTAACTGGCATCTTATCTGAATATTGCTCGATATGTTTTGATCCATATCAATATTCGTCTAATAAAATGTGAGTCCTTTGAATACCATTAATATATTGGTTACATACCGTGTGCCGCCGTCATAGGAGCTTTAACTTTGGGGATCGCTTCTGCACCACTAACGTAGCAGCATTTGTTCTACGACTTTTGAAAATAACTTATAGTTTACTTAATATTAAAAAAGAAGATTTTTCAAACACGCAATGTACTGCTAAAACTATGAAGTTTGTAGGCTGACAGTAAATGTCAACTAGACTATTGAATGCTGTTCATTGAAAATACTATTTACTTACATCATTTTACACAATTTTTTTTAATGACTCAATGACGGCGACACACGGTATACATGGGTAAATCCATGAAAGTTGGGTAACTATTGGACACATTTTGCAAGAGCAGTTTTTTATACGCAAATGACTAACTTTTTCATCTATTGGACTAATGTAACACCAAATAATATATACCCAAAAGGGCCAGTCGATTTAATAATTATTTAAGGAGAAATTCGCGTTTTTATGAAATCAGCGTTCTAGGGACTGACGGTCTAGGCTAGGGACTGACGCAACCAAAAGTTTATCATAAAAATACATGTAATGCTACATTAAATCACCATTTATTTTTGTAAAAACAAATAGTTTCTACTATTCTGTAAGTATAGTAATCATAAAATCTATCAAACATATATTAATTATTACTTATATCTATTGAGATAAATTTAAAGTGAGGTAAAGATATCTGACGCATTTTAGCACCGTCTTAATTGTATAATTAATATTATACTAATTTATTAAAATGAACAAAACTTAACAGTACATTCTAATTCTTCACAACATATAGAATCTTCTAAAATTAATATAAAAATATCAATAAAAAAACATACCCATAAATCTCTTACTTTTTCTCATAAATATTAAATTAATTATTGTTTTAAATATCAAAATAGAGGTTAAGGTAATGTTTAGTTCTCATAAATATTAATATATTTTTTTTAATCCTGTTTTTCGCTTCCGAATTATGTTCGGAACTGGCCACTCCTTCATCTTCACAAAAAGCATCTGCGATATCATTTTCGTTTAGTTCAACAGCCAGAAATCATCTTCTTCATCATATTTTGGACCTATCTCAGCTTATCGGTATTCTCTTTTTGTCATATGTAACTTATCTAAAACGTAATCTCCTTTACTCTAGTTTATTTTACGATTATGGTGCCCACTAGTGCAGGCATCTAGCTCGTCACCTTCAGAATTTGTAAAAACTGCTGAAACAGAAAGGCGATTGATGTTGCTTGCGTATTCTAAACTCCTTAATTCAAAATGAGCACAACCATCATCTTCGCAGAAACAACAGAGATTTCATAATAATTATATTTGGAACTTAATTATTACCCGTAATTTCATGAACCTGAAAAGTTCCTTTAAATGCTTTTTGGTGGATCGTTTATTAAGGAAAACATTATTAACCCTTTCTGTGTCGGTATCTTCAATAATAGCAACTTTTATACCTGAGCACTTTTCACGAAGCACACAGAAAAAAACAGATAGAGTTTTGATGTCTCCATTTTAAGCAGCTCAATTTCTTGACTCTCGAACTCCATTCGGAGCTATTTTACCATAACCCACTTTATGAAAATTCCACTTAAACCTCAGAACAGCACGGTATATCGTGTGTGTTATTAATCAAATGTTATAATCGTCAGTCCCTAGTCATAACGTCAGTCCCTAGCCAGTTACAAAACCAGGGACTGACGGTCTAGGGACTGACAAATGCAAGCAAAATCGCGTGTAACTTGTGGTTAGAAATATGTAGCGAAACCAAAGAAGCACTACCAAAGCAATGCACACAACACAGTAACATGCAATAGGTAACGGGAAAAATAACTCTTTTACTTTAGCTTGAATATCTTACCTAGGGACTGAAAAAGCGACTGGAACAGCACGTGTGTACGCTCTAAGGACGCCGACCGCCCTGGCAAGAAGATGGCCAAGGCGGATCGTGTCGTGTCCTCGGCTAACTTTACGTTATTACTTTTAAATTATGTGGTGTAACATAACGGTTTTGGCTTGAACGCTGCGTATTTTTAAATTTTAATAGTGGCTAGGGACTGACATAAATTATTGATGACAATTCTTGTGCACAAAAATTGCGATGATAATAATTATTTTTTTCTATCAAAGTCTTACAAAGTGTTGCGTTATGTAATGTAAATTGATATTAACACAAATAAACTAGTAATTTCAGTATAAAAACAAAACTTAAAAATAATAATAATCTCAAATGTGTAAATGAGACATGGCTAGGGACTGACACTTGAGCCCTATTATGATCATTTTCTATAATAAACAACGTAGCGATCAATAATAAAACGAGTGAACGAAATAAGCTGTCTTTATATTTATCCAGTATTACAAAAAATATAGAATAAGTTTTATATTTCACTATAAAAATATCTGAAACTCAAAGTTACCCAATTTTCATGGAATGTCCCACATATACATATCTCTTTAGTCTATCTCGTTACGTATACCTACCTAGATGCAAAACACAACTCCTACTCCACCTAGGTCCAGAATTTATGCTAGCATATGTAGTAAAACCATGTCTGTTATGAAAGCACGTTAGTGTTCTATAAACACATGGTAAAGCTGTAAATCTTCGAAAGTGTATAATGTGTAACGCCCTCCGACTAAGTGGAGCGACGATCTTCGCAGGTTAGCTGGCTAAAGCTAGATAAGAATGGCCGCGAACCGTGCGTGCATTTGGAGACTCCTAGGTCCAGCAGTGGACACATACATACTGATGGCGATGATGATGATGCTGTAAAGGTTTGTCCGTTTCATCAGTCACCGCAAAGACATTAATAACATTGTTCTCGAGATGCCGATTTTTTTATTCATATGCGCCATTAAGACACGTTTTACCAGGAATCATAACAAAAATCAGTCAACGCATACCTCGTCCGTGTCCAGTCTTCGCCTATTTCTTCTCTTCACCTCCATCCAGCTTTTCTTTGCTGTGTTTTTGTCAGTTCGCTATCGGTTCCCTGTAATGGAAGTAGGCAGGTACTGTGTTACGGGATATTAACACTTAGTCGGTGCACACAATGTGGCTCGCCAACCGGTTAGGACTAAGGTTTCCAAACTTATTAGCTTTGTGTTCCCTATTCCCGATGCGATTACATGGGGCAGGGAAAAGTGGAAGTAGATCCGGATGAAATGGAAGTATTTTCATTTGTCTCCGATGATAGGTATACATACACCTATTACATCCATATAAAGCGTGTTGTTGGTGGTAGGTATGTTGAAGGCGTAAATATGTAGATATAGCGTAAAAATGAGACATAATTTTATCCGCGATTAGCGATTACTAATATGCGTGATAAATAATATTTAGACCAACTTAGGGATTTCACGGACAAAACATACAAATAAGTTATAGCTGATACAATACAGTTAGCTTTGCGCTAAGTCTGACACTAACCTAGATTTAAACTGACCTAATCGATTACCCTAGTCGTAATGTGGCGGGAAGATAAATAAACGTTTTATAAAAACACGTTACTCAGATTCTTCGTAGGAACCTGAAGCTTCATGAAAAAATAGATAAATAAATATTTTACGATAATCTGACGGTGAGCTTATTATGGCTTGTCTAGTAGGATCACGTTACCGTATAATGTAATAGATAGAAATATTAGAAACTCAATTCCTTAAAGAGATAGAGACAAATAAATCTCCAATTCGAAATGGGGACCACTTCGTAGGCAGAGTCATTACTGTTCATTACACACAATTAAAATTTATCATTTCGCCCTGCCAGTAATTTAACCACTTCGCACAGTTTGAGAAGCGAGCGTCGATAGCCCCGTATGATAATGCGTCTAATCGGGCGGTTAGCCTGTGGGAAAAAAGGGTTCGCAATTTACGATCGCCCAACTTATTAACTGAGAGCTGCATACGCGCAAGGTCTACACCGACCGCACGGTTGCCTAAAAATATATGTAGGCCTTTAAAATGTATTTAGTTTAGAAGCCGTACTTATATTTTTGAGTACATAAATAGATCTGTGGCGTACCTTGGGAGAGGCCTACGTCCAGCCACTGCTGAACGGGCTGACGATGATGATGATGGGAGTTTTCAAAATTTGGTACATCCAATTAGCGAAAGTTGTTAAAATAAAATCACTGTCAGTTTCGTGACGACAATTAAGCATGAAATCTTTATGAATATCGAATTTTTACCTTTAATTATGTTGTAATATCGATTGAAGTTTATAAAAATTTAACTATTGATTGTCGTTACGAAACTGAAAGTGATTTAATTTTTTCGCTAATTGGGTGTACCAAACTTTGAAAACTCCCTGATATAACATTTAACATTTTCAGTTTTGCTCTGTTGAATTGAAATAAATATTAGAGACAGTTTTTCCTTATGGAGAATGCAAAATATAAACGCAAAAGCTGGCCCAAGATTTATACTAAAATATCAACAGTGTTGGGAACATATTATGTCCTTTCTAATACTATAATTAAAAGTATTTTTTATATTATGTTTTAAATAAGGACTTGGTGTATACATTTATGGTAGAGATTTGAAATAAAGTCTCTTAATTTTGAACCGGATTAAAGGTGTGATCAAGACTTTGTATTTTAGTATGTACTAGTATGTTCATTTGTCCGCGATTATTTTATTTTATTAAACTCTTATATGCTTTCTCTTGTATGCTACTCGTATATTTCACTGTTAATTATTTAAAAAAAAATATTATCATATAAATACTTCCTACAACATAATGTTAACTACTCTTAAATAATTGACGTTAAATTTTAATATTGGTCGGTGTGGACCCAGTTTAATCGCCTAAGCTTACCTTATACAGCCTATAAAAGAACGCTTGGCTTAAAAAACCCGTACGGTAATCCCCATAGTTTGTCTGTAGCTTGTTTATGATGGAGTGTGGAATTAATTAAATCATAAGTAGATAGAAATACTTATTTTATATTTTTTCTAACCATACATTTGTAGTACACGGTCCAGTGAGCTAATCTGTAGCTTCACATTGGATTCGGAGAACACCTAACCTTATTGCTTTCTTATTCTATATTGTAGCTGTATCCTGCGACATCAACGATAGTTATGTTAAATTTATAATTATAGTATAAGTTGATTAAAATAGGTGTAGGTATTTATAATAAGAACATTATATATTATGGACAAACTTGTATAAATCAGCCATGTCTCACAGCTCATATTGTAGGTAATATAACCCATTAATTATGTATAAGAATTATTAAATAGTCCTTACACCATGACGGATGCTTTCAAGGCAAGAGTGAATATAGGCTGTTACTGAACCAGCGTGCTACACCCTCGACCACGTCGACACTTACCATCAGGTGTTAGTGAGGTCAAACTCTGGTCTTGTATAATAAAAAGTCAGTATTAATGAAAAGTATACCCCATACATTTCATTAAATTGTCGAAAGGGCATCTGCGCGTTGGCTCCAGCTCCTCATTCGCCTTCCAAATGTCCCGAATACCATTGTTCCGTGTACGGAAAAGAAATACATAGTAAAATATACGAGTACATTTATAAATACAGAAAATTTCCAGAACTAAGCCATATAAATAAGTCATATTAGTGATTAGCTCAGATAAATGCCATTTTCAAGCCGACCTCCAACTTTGTAACCAATGCCGGCCAACCTAAACAGCCATAAAAATTAGTACCTATGTACGGATCAATAAGAAGATAGTCTTTAATTTACTGTATTGATATCAATTAAAAGATAAGAAAAAATACATTCTCAATCTTTTAATTGTTATCTCTTTCCAAGCGTATTACTACAGCAAAGGCAAAAAGTGTATTCCTGCAAATCGATGGGGATACCGCGTAACTAGAAATATCGATAGAGTTCAAAATTCAAACAATGTACAAAGAAACTGTATCTTATTGCATTTGTTGGTTACGCGGTATTACACTATCCGCGATGAAATGCATAATTCAAATCCATGTTAAGGTGTAAGCCATTCTAGATCATATATCTTTCATGTTAAGTAGGAAGATGCCATGTGAAACCAAACAGACTTGTGGCACTTCGCATCTGAACTACTAAAGTAAAACAATATGTTCTTATGGGATTTTACTTGTACCAATAATGGGAGTTCCTTGTATTAGAACACAAAACTATCGAAGTTTCATATTAATAGTTCTGAATCAGGTTATAATATATTATGTTATGGTCATGCTCCTAGCTACGGATTGAAACATGTCGAGCAATATTCGGCTTATAGAAGAGGTTAACGTGTGTTAACCGCTTCTATACCTACTATTAATATTTCCTTGTATTATCTGGATTTTGCTGTAGGTAAACAGTTTATGGTCGAATCGAACTCCATACGATTTTTGACTAATATTAACTAGAAATGATGAAATGAAAATGATATAATAAAGTTACTAAATAAATGTGTGCAATGAAATTATCAAGAACTGTCCATAATGAAATATCGCGATTTTCGAAATTTTTCGTTGGTGCATTGATAATAGAGAGAAGCACTCCGACTGTAGAAAATATATTTCTTAAATTAGATTTATTTGAAGCATTTTTCAAACTTGTTGTTTGTTTGACCTATCTTGACAATGATGATGACAAAAATATAATCTAGATTCGAAGAACGCTTATAAGATTAACTCAAATAATTATTGTATAAGTTTTAAGGTTATTCATCTTTTGTTTTCAGGTATGAACTTCACAATTATTTCTTCACGCAAAGCTCAAATGTTTCTCGAGGATACACAGGTAATGTATGTACTGGTAAGAGCCCGGGCACACTAACTTTCCTGTGCAGCAATTTCTCGGCGTTGCGTTGTCATATAAAATTGCACGGTGCGGAGACGCCGCGTTCACGTGCCGATTACTATCGAATCGCCAGGAAAACGTTGAGTGGCCGCTGTTAGTGTGCCTTTGCCCTAACAGACATACATATGCTTTCGAATTGGAAATATTACTAATATTTTTATATAAGGTACAACTACCTTTCACGAGGTATATGGGTCATGTTTTTTTAAAGAATTTATAAAAAAATATTAATTGACCTATCAATCAGAGCTCGGTTAGTCTACCCACGTGCAATGTCCTAGATTAAAAAAGTTGTCCAAACTTGAAACATAAAGGCCGTACACGGTCATCACCATAAATTGTCAGAAGTCCTTGATTTGTGACGCTAGTGATGCTCCTAGAAAAAATATTTATCGATAGCTAAGAAATAGGTATCATTTTTACTGTGTAAGAACATAAAGGGTGTAGCAGGATAAGCCTTCAAAAATTGCCCCCAAAGCTTTGAGTTCAAAACTACTACCAGTTGATGCCCCGTCAAATGAAAATAATCCACACCACTTTTTAACCCTCTACTGCCGCCTGGAACCCCGTGACATTCATTTAACCCTAAAAAGTTTTTATTTTTTTTCTCAAAAAGTATAAAACGGAAAATTATGAAATTTTTCATAAATGTTGATGTCATCTATACAAACTATCAAAAAAAAAACTAACTCTCTATTTACTTATTTTCCTAGAAAAAAACCTAAATAAAAAAATTAAACAACCTGTATATCAGTTCAAGCTCGTCGTACTATCAGCATTTTTGTACTAATTATTAACCAACTACCTATCTACATAATATATAAGTTTCATGTAAATAACAAAGGTGGAACAGTGTGAAAATATAAGTATTGTTCAGTACGTACCATGTATGTAACACGCTTACCAAACGTTGACGACACTAGTAAAAGATATCGGCCCGCCAACCGGGAAGCCATCCGTAATCATTTTTTTTTTGTTAATTTGAAATGGAGGACAAATGAAACTCATTAATACTTATTCGAACAAGTGTTTCTGTTTATTTTACTTTATTGTTTTGTAAAAAGGTACTACGTAATTGAGTTACTTAGCATTTTATGCAGTGATTTACTATCTAACGAATGCTAGATATATATCTAGAATTATAAAGCCAGCAGAAATTCTCACAAATATATTTGATTGTTTTGTAGATAATCTGACTGTAATAAATGAAAACAGCGATGAAGACTAAATACAGGCTGTATTTTATGTTAGTAGTTAGCATCTTATAGTTAGTTTGCTGTCATGGAGTAACACTTATGTTACGTTACTAAAAATATATAAATAAAAATACTTGCACGAATAAGTATTAATGAGTTTCATTCATCCTCCTTTGCAAATTAAAAAAATCAATAACGAATGGCGTCCCGTTAGGCGGGCCGATATTTTTTTTTAAATATCGTCATCGTAAGTTAGGTAAGCGTGTTACATGCCTACATGCGTACCATGTAGGCATGAACAATACTTATATTTTCACACTGTTCCACCTTTGTTATTTACATGAAACTTATATATTATGTAGACAGGTAGTTGGTTAATAATTAGTACAAAAATGCTGATAGTACGACGAGCTTGAACTGATATACAGGGTGTTTAATTTTTTTATTTAGGTTTTTTTCTAGGAAAATAAGTAAGTAGAGAGTTAGTTTTTTTTTTGATAGTTTGTATAGATGACATCAACATTTATGAAAAATTTCATAATTTTCCGTTTTATACTTTTTGAGAAAAAAAATAAAACTTTTAGGGTTAAATGAATGTCACGGGGTTCCAGGCGGCAGTAGAGGGTTAAAAATTGGTGTGGATTATTTTCATTTGAAGGGGCATCAACTGGTAGTAGTTTTGAACTCAAAGCTTTGGGGGCAATTTTTGAAGGCTTATCCTGCTACACCCTTTGGGTCTGTTACTTTAGAAGTCTGTGAAAAACAACCCACTGGGAAAATAAAGGCTTCTGTTAAAATCATTTCACAATAGTTTAGCTAAATGTTCGCTGATACTTATATTAATACTTACCTTTGTTTGTCTTTTTTTTATATAAAGTTAGTGTTTATGTAAATTACTGATTAAAATGCTTAATTTTCTTAAAAATGTTAAATTAAAAACCTACATGTTCATATTCTTACAAAGTCGGCCTTATTAGTTCAAAAGTAATTACTAGGTGCATACAGCGAAACTGTTTGATTGCATGCGCGATCTCGCCAACAAACTGGCGCATTTCAGTTTCGAGTGATTTTTAAACATTGTAATTATTTACACCTTTTTTAAGAAAAAGAAAATAAAAATAATGTTGACGATAAAGTTGTACTTTCAATGGTAAATTACATTGCTTAAATCTCGTAAATGGAACTCTAGGCAAACCTATACTCGATAATAAAACTAACGAAACAGCACATCACTAGAGAGCTCTTTACTAAAACAATGGCGTCCGCAAAAGTTCACACGCACTATCCAGAATGCCACCTACGAATTTAAAATAAGTTGAACTCGGTGAACCTTATGGCACTTATCAATAAGGTCGAAAATTGTTCACCGTTGCGCAATAAGACAATTGTCGAGTGATGACCAACATTTTTATTATAGCAAATAATGACCCGTGACTTTGCTTACGCTCTATTACATTAGACATTATAGTGGTTTTTGAAATGGAGCTATGAGTGTCAAATACTGTGTTCATTATACATCATCTTTATGATTTCTTACTTACATCGTGCTAGCCAGGCATCGACTGACATACTCTGTAACTGACATACATTAATACGGTCTTTTAAACTTTATTATACCA
The DNA here is from genome assembly GCA_022674325.2 of Grapholita molesta. NCBI lineage: Eukaryota > Metazoa > Arthropoda > Insecta > Lepidoptera > Tortricidae > Grapholita > Grapholita molesta. The sequence continues at coordinate 5,753,259 of CP053127.2, forward strand.
ACAGGTCAAAGGCATGACAGTAAACGATAGATAGACAGCAAACTATTTGGATCAAATTCTATAAGTTCAGTAATGTATGCTTACCTACTTAATTAGCCATACAACACTTTATTCTGAAGTCTTTACAAGTGCAAAGACTTGTAATAATTTATGTTTTGCCTCAATTTTTTTTTAACACGGCGTTTTGACACAACTCGAAAATCCGTAATATTAATATTTTATATCTGGCTGTGTAGATTCCCCATAAAGTTCCCAACCCTTGTCTTAAGGGATTCATTATCATAGTCATCCTATCTGGCGAACGACGTCCACTGCTGGACATAGGCTCTCCCAAAGCGACCCGAAGTGACCGGTTTTGGGCCCGCATACAGTGGATTCCTGCGACCTTTACCACGTCTTAAGAGATTATTCAGAGATAAAAATTACGTATCCACCTGTCCCGGGTGTCAAACTCCATACCAAATTTCATCCAAATAGGTTGAGCGGTTTAAGCATGAAACACAGACAGACAGAGTTACTTTCGCTGTTATATTATTACATTATTAGTATGGATATGGATGTTCATTTCTTATAATTTGTAAGAGGCCTAATGTTTTACACATTATGTAGTGTTAGTACTGAATATGTTTCACATAAATTAACATATAAAATGTTTACTGTGAGAAAGATATGCATTGTTTGTTTTCATTACCGTTTTATTGGTAGCTGCTACAATTTCATTTTCTTACCTCTTCACGTCTAAACGGCTGGAGCGATTTTAATAAAAATTGGTATGGAGTTAGCTGACACCCTGGATTAACTATAGGCAACGTTTTTTTCCCTAATACACCGCGTGTAACACCGCGGGGCACAGCTAGTAAATCATAAATGTCGATTATATTATTTACGATGGAATAATAAATACAATCATAAATACCATATTGAATAAATGTGTATTAGATCAATTAACTTTAATAACTTGATGTGTGTGTAAGGTAGGTATAACTTCCAGAAAGAGGTCAATTGTCGAATCCGATTTGACTGGGCAGCGTTTGGGAGCTACTGCTCATCTTATCTTTCAATATTCTGCCGTGTCTCAAGACCAAAGTCTTTGACCAGTATGTGTTGCCAGTGATGATATATAGCACTGGAACGTGGCCGCTTACTAGAGTCTCATAAGAAGGCTCTAGTTACCCAAAGGGCAATGGAGAGGGCTATGCTGCGAATGTCTGCGCGGTCGCATCAGAAATTATATCACTTGCAGCAGAACCATATAGCCCTCTAAAGTAACCGATATAGCTCTCCGGATCGCTTGCAAGCTGGACCGACGACCTGATAAAGATCTTGGAAATTGAAGATGCAGATGACGCACAACGGTCATAATGATGATGAACCTGATGACTAGTGAGTTTTCTCATAAAGCAAACAGAAACAGCTTAAAAAAAATGATAGACAAGGGAAAACAAAGCCAAGCACAATTAAAAAAAAAACTGAAATATATTTTTTTCAACTTTTTACAAGGAAAAATCCAGTTGAACGTTGTCAATGGAGTAGGAAATGAGGTATATATTTTTTATTTCAAAATTAAACAAAATAAAGTTATACAACTCTTTCAATTGCAAATCAAATTACATTGAAGTATTTGATACCTGTGCCCGTAGGGTTCAGGAGATTATGGTGTGACAATTATTGTACACTGTACAGTCTCGTCTGAAAATATGAATACATTCATTACGACAGAAATATGTAGCGACGACTCTCTCATCATGGCTTAGTCTTGAATACATGTTTTAGCAGCATTGAATGTATCGATATTTTTAAACGACCGTGTCTACAAATTGCACTGTCGATATCAAATGACAACCATTAGTTTACAGTCATTATATCCATAGAAACGCCGCTGTGGAAAGGTTTGAGGTTGACAATTTGCGTTTGCAAATGATGCGATAGACCCAGTAACCCAACAGTGGAACATTTCTGAGGTCCAATACTAAAACGCTAAAGATAACTGTCAATAATAAAATGTTGTTCGCGATTTTCTTATCGAAGTGACCAATATTAAGGTCCATTTATTTTATTGGGTGATATAAACTTTAATTAAATACATACGCAAATCTATTTATCAACTATTAACCACAAAAAAAGAAAAACATGTTTTAATCTGTGCAATCCTCCCCAAAAAGATACAATTAATTTTCGTCGATAACCTTCCAAAAATATTGTGCTTATGGACCCGCAGTTATCAAAGCACGTGGCATTGTGTGTAATATTTCTTAAAGACATTTTGGAACCGGGGTATGTACTTAAATTACGTCCAAAGCCTCTAGTGTATGTTTCTGTGGACGTAAAAAAACGTTAACGAACGCGTAAGTGATAATGTTATTTATATGGGAAACTCTAACGCGTTCGTGACGTAAAGTTACGTTAAAAACTTACACTTAGGGCTCAGACCTCAGCACTGCGAATGTCGTCTTGCTACGTTTAGTAGGGCACTTTCAACGAATGACATCTCTCATATATCGGGAGATTCCTACTGGGCCTCCCCGTAGGGATTTGTGGAGATGCAACAACGCAATAGCAGCTAGACTGTACTCAAAGTGTTGTGTTCCAGCCGGTAAGTAAGACCGCCAGAGAGCTCAGTGCCTTAAAGGGTAGGTAACGCGCGTGTGAATCTCATGGAGTTACAAGCGTCGATAGGCTACTGTTACTGATTATTATTAGGCGGGTTACGACCAGAGGGTTGCTTGTTTTCCAGCGTCATAGTATAAAAGAGATGTCGTTCCGATTCGCGGGTTTCCAACCTTTTACTACACCGGTTTCTCCAGTGTAGTTTACAAATCGCTAGCAACTAGTAACTTGAGCCGATTGACACAGTTCTACTGAAGCAAAACCGACTGATATCAACCTCTGAGATTATCTCGATCGCCCGCGGAAAATAACATCTTTACCAACCATTAACGAACTTATTTAGATCTCTCTTTCAAAGATTACGTTCTCCTTGGTAGTGACTGCCTACGGAGCAAGAGGTCTTGGGGTTTGGATCCTATCAAGGGCGTTAATTTGTATGCTTATTTGTCAGAAATATTCGTACGTAGAAATATTAACGTCATCTGTAAGTATTTGTATGTATATTTATATGTACCTATTCCCGGAAAGATATAATTTGGGTCTTTTCAAGGCAAGAGTGAATAGTCTGTTACTGAACCAGCGTGCTACACCTTCGAGCTCGTCGACACTTACCATCATGTCTGTCATGCAACTGAGATCAAACGCTGGTTAGTCTTGTATAAAAAAAATATGTACATATATTAGGTATAATTATATCATCGTCTAATACCTTCAACACAATCCTTATTGCAATTACTATAAGACTAGATCGATATGCTGAACATTACATTAAACTGGTTAACACTTCAAAAACTTATTAGTAAGTGTTTCTGATCGTAGTTGGGTACGCAGATGGTGAACGAGCACGTGGCTGATCCCAAACCAGATGGACTAATCACGTAAAGTACACGTACTACTCTAAGTTATGTTCAGTCGTAATTGGACAGGACTCGATGAAGACAAATCATTCAGTCCAAGTGCAAGCCATCCAATGATGAGCACGATCCTCAGCCATGAGAGAACGACTAGAGAGAGATAGTGTATGTTGCTATTTTGGGCATCCTGTATACCATATTTTAAATTTTGCTACTTCTAAGCCAATGCAAGAAATAACTATTATTTAACCGACTTATCAAACTTCCTATTAACACCAATATAGCACCGTTTACGCTATAAAACTTCTATACCAGTTCCTATCCATAATTCCACTTCCTATCGTGACCCGCGTGAATCTAATCCAATCGATTATGTAAAAAAAATCGAGACCGAATCGAAGAAAGTGACGATTTTATTGAGTAACATCCGTATCTGTATAACTCTTATTGCATTCACATCAAACCAATATAGAACTATCTTGAAGTTGGTAAACTTTATATACACTCAGAGATCTAATTGAAGTGGTTATTAAGTAAATTCTTAGTTGGTATAACAACTGTTAAGTCACGTTACGGAGTGATATATCGACTGACTAGTTTTTATAGAAAAATGTGGAAAATTGTTAAGTTACATAAGAGACGAAATACTTTATTTATGTTGACTAGAAAGCGTTATGAATTTTCTGTAATATTTTTACCAAATCATATTTTCTCGTAATATCGGAGCATTCAACCGGCCATCACATGCCGACACCCGTTCAACGTTTTAGGTTGATGATTATTTTCTAATATTGCCTTGATTGCCGCGAGAATTACCCGTGAAATAAGACAAGATCGGGTGGACCCAATGACCACGATATAATCCGTTTTAGTTGTTTTATTTTATGATTATTATCTTTTATATTTTTTGACTATGTTAGTCATAGAAAACTAATTAATATTCTATAAGTTCATATACGTGTGTTTCAGAAAATTATAGTAGGTATCTATAGCCAACCAAAATTTACAGCAGCAGTAAAAAACATATATATTGTTTTGCTGCGTACAGTAACAATACAAGCCTAAGAAAAACTGTATTTTTTTTCTCTTTTCTATTCAGATAACACTTTAAATATACCTACATATATATACCTATATATACACCATAAATATACCTATAATATACCTACTACCCCTACTAACATAACCAAACTGCATCGCGTCACACCAACTTAAATAGTCCTTTAAAAAATTGGATTCCTTGTACAGTTTTCTGCAGCTTCCAGCTCTACAGAAACCATCATCATCATCATATAAGCCTAAGGACGTCCACTGCTGGACATAGGCCTCCCCCAAAACGACCCACAGTGACCAGTTTTGCGCCACTCGCATACAGTGGATTCACCTTCCCGACCTTAACTCATTATTACTCTCTCTAGTATTAAATTTCTAGATCTGGAGTAAACTGGCATGGATACCCTTAATCGTCTAACCTTAATCGCTATCGATATACCGCTGATTACCCCAGCCATTTATGTAAACAAGCGTCCTTTTTAGACGATTTTAGCCTGTATTTCATTAGATTAGAGTCTAAAATATCGAGGTATACTTAGATAACTTAAAGAGGTTAATTTAGAAACAGTGTAGTTGTTAACTTGCTTTTCACATTACGTCGACTTGCTTTCAAACTGCTAATAGATCTGTAAATCAGTTACCTACTGTATACTAAAGCTAATCTTTTTTTATTACTACATAATTTAAAATGAAAATAATAAAACTGAACCCACTTGTTTTAAAACCTTTGTTAATTTCATACATCGTGAAACCGAAAGTACCCTTACCCGGCAAATTTTATAATTATTTGGAGTAAAACCGGCTTTGCCGGTGGCGAGAAACCCTGAGAGGCCTATGTCCAGCAGTAGACTTCCTTCGGCTGATACGATAATGATGAAATCGATACCTCCTACGTATACTGAGACAACTGACATTTTTACGATTTTCGTTTTTTTGCATTTTTGGGATCAAAATACTTATATCTACATGCTATAAAAATTTCGTAGCGAAATAACTGTTCGTTTTCGAAATAAAGTGACGTATACTGACCCAACTAACACTATTTTTTAAATTAGAACGTCGTATACTGAGCTAAGTCACTTGTACCAATATACGCGGTACATCTAGCCGGGGAGGGCGGCGCGGGCGCGGCGCAAGTGGCAGTTGTCTCACTATGCTCGTTCGCTATCGTTGCGGGGGGAACTTGTCTCACTATGCGCGGGCGACAAACGATGCGGTATACGTATTTTCTACCCGTTTTCTACCTACTACGTATAAAATAAAGCTTTTTATATTATGATTTTGTTATTATGATGTTGTGTAGTAGTTTATTGTTTTATTAAACACAAAATACATCAAAATGAAGCAGACGAGAGGAAGAAGTCTGGTTGCACTGGCATTAAATAAACCATTTTAACGCGAAACGAGCTGTAGGCAAAAAAAATTTAATTGTATATTTTTGAGAACATTAAATTAAAAAGCTAATTTGAACAACTATGGTGATATTTTCAGATTTTTTGTTAATTAGTCCAGTAGACGTGGTTTCAAATGAGAATGTTATAATATTGATTTACTTATATCAATGCACGTGGGTTTTCAATGGTTTTTTTAGTAATTATTAATGATAAGTAATTAAATTTGATTTCATACTTTTCTGTACATTTCATTAAAACCTAATTTGAACAACTATGGAGATATTTACAGACTTTTGTCAGTTAGTCCAGTATACGAGGTTACAAATTATTATTGACTTGCTTTTATTAATGCATGTGGATTTTCAATGGTTATGGTAACTTATTTTAGTGTCCCCGTTGCCGCTGGAAGTTGAGGAGCTACGGGAGGAAATATATTTTTTATAATTATGTGGATCGACGAACTAAGAAAATATAACGTTAATTGACAGTGGAGTCTTCTTATAACTAAACTCGCACATAAATTAAGTTCGGCCGCTTTAATCGTTAGGAAAATATTGAGACAGCTCGATTAGTTTATCATAGTTATTTCCATAGTGTAATGTTATATGGTATTCTGGTTTGGGGCAAAGCAGCTGATATACAGACTATATTTGTATTACAAAAAAGAGGCATTCGTTTTATGTATAACTTAAAAGCAGGTGTATCTATTAGAAAGCTTATTAAAGAAATAATATAAATTAACTGTAGCTTGCCAATATATATATGAAAATATTATGTACGTTATTAAAAACCTTAAGTTGTTTACCAAAAATTGTGACATGCATAAATATAACACTAGAAATAAGAATAAGCTTGCTATCAGAAAAAGTCGTGTGCGTAAAGTGTATAAATCATTTTTTGGGCAATGTAGGTATTCATTTATATAACAAGTTACCTGATGATGCCTTAATATTACCCTTCCCAGTACTTAGAGAATTACTTGAAAAAGTCTTTGATGTCTAAGGGCTATTACAGAGTGTGGATTATTTGACAGATAAACATGCACGGCCCAAAGCAGAACTAACTAAACTGCCTAGCAGTTAATTCAACAATTGTATGTACTGCTAATACTGCTATATCATGTAAATGACACAGTTCACTTTCAGGTAAGAAAACATATCAAAGTTTGTCTATTTTGTGAAGTCAAATTTTTTTACATTATTATTTTCACTTTTATATTTTAGTATTTTCAGTTATATCTTGTAATAAACTGTTTGATATGTTTTCTTTCCGGACTACGCATAATTATGTACTTTAAGATGTGATTTATCACTGTTTTGAAAAAATAAGTCCCGCCGTAGTTTCTTTCCGGTATCTTCTCGGGTCAGGTCATTTACTTCACTCACTATCACTTGATCACTTTTTTTGATTCTTGTCCTTTATGCGAATGACTTTGGCAATAATAAGAAGTATTGTTTTTTATGAGGATTCATATTCTATTCTACCTTTTAAACTGATCTCAGTTGTTATATTTAGAGTTATTCATTTTAATTTTTATTGTTGTATACTAAGCAATGAGAATGAAGACTGTAAGGAAACATATAAAGTAAATGGTTAATCAGTATTACGTTGATACTAACAATGGCTCTGAGTAATTCATTATAATTATTACCTTTATAAGAAACGCAATTTTAGTATCCAAGTGGATACTAAAATTGTGTGCGCTTTATTTTTAGTTTCACAAACGTAACTTGCCTAAATATCTTCATTATAATTCTTTAAACTTTCTATAATGACCACAACATACAAAATAATGTTAATAGTATACTGGTACATAATTCATTCATTCAGGCATTTCACAGGCGTATACTGGTACAAGTGACAAATCAGGCTAAATTTAACCGATAAAATGTATCCGAACTGGATCTTGGAGTTTTTTAAGATATCTAAGAATGATACGTGACTCATGGCGTTTAGTTTAATAATATTATGTCCATATTCATCAAATAATAATTTACTACGTATACTGGATCAAGTGGTAGTTATCTCAGTTTATCAAAAAATTGAACTCGTTCATTTCATGTATACTGGACTAACTACAGTTTTTTCAAAAACTACTATTAATTTTAAAATAGTAATTATGTGGATTTAAGCGAAATACATTCACCATACATATTTGAAAATTTCATGTAAATATGTCAAAGTATGAGCTAGTTATGGAACTTTGTACCTTTAAACAGCTCTGCTGTAAAATCGCGATTTTGCACTTGTCCCAGTATACGTAGGAGGTATCGAAATATTTCATAAAACTAGTAAATATTTCATCGATATTTAAAAAATACTAGTTACTTATTTAATTTCAAGCATGCTTTATAAGTTTCCATACAGTCATTTTAAGAAATCACAAAGCATATGCACGCATTGAATTGGAATTCATAACTCTTTTTTATTCATATTTATGCATAAACACTTATAATATAAAATTTTGAGAGGCATTTAATAAAAAGACTCTTTGTCATAACTAGGCTTCAACACAAAGTTATTATTAGTTATATTGGTATAGAAAGTGGACTACTAGTATTTAGGTATTATTTCCTAAAATACTTCCAGTAAATGTGAAGTAAGTAACCGATTTGTCGCAGAGTATACAAACGGGCCGTATTTATTGTCGTTGCAGCAAACACACAGACCGACGGCAATATAACAGCACCTGTAATGGGTTACGGGACCCTGACTGAGACGAATGGTTGGCTGCTGGCCCCGATGCCGGGGATTGATCTCGACATACCGCCTCGCACGAACGATTTAGGGGATTTAAGTCATGCTTACATGCTGTATAATAAAGGTTTTTATAGTAACGGTATTTTAGAAATAAAACAAGTTACTTTGGGAGAATTCTACATACATCTACCAAGCCATAAACTAAGCAAATGGATGTGCCATGATAACAATGTCCATAGCTCAAGACCAAATATTCAAGGTGGATACTCATACGAGTACATAATAGTAGTTTATGTATCTGTGCATAATGAAGGGCATTACAACAAGAGTGTGGGTTTATGAAACGAGCCGAAGGCGAGTTTCATAATAATATCACACGATTGTTGTATTGCCTAATTATGTATAGTTACATACACTACTTTATCTACACACATATCATTAAGTGTTTTAAGATGGGTTCAGAAACCGTAGGGAAATGACTTATTACTAGGGTTACTTGTAAACATTAAAAAGTCAACGAACAAAACAAATGACAGCTTGGAACGGCGGCGTTGCGTATTTCGTATCTCAATCATTTTTTTTTTTAAAACCATAGACAAGCGAATGAACTCCCTATTCTACTGTCACTCGAGTTCAAATGTCGTTCGATTTATATTAAAAAAACATAACGAATTGGCGTTTCGTATCAATGGCTGTTTTAATATCTATAGATACTATATTAGACACCCCACTTGAATTTGACAGCTGTTCCAAATTTAAATTCATAACCTACTGATTTCAGTAGGTAATGTTAACATTACCTACTGAAATCTTTCTGATGGTTGGTAATGCTGGTCATTGCCTACGGTTTCTGGACGCATTTTAGAGCACTTATGACATGTACGTAGATAAATATATATGTGTTTTACCTGACTCTTACCCGATACATCGGGTTTGGGAAGCAGGTTTTCATTAATATCTTAAGCTTCGTGACATTAATTTTTATAAATTCACATTATTAAGAGAGTGTAAATAATTAAAAAATAGACGTCTATATTATGTCTCTCAGTTTTTAGAAAGATTATTTAGAAAGATTGCACCAACTTTTATTTCCAAAACACCATGTATATTAGTTCAAATAAAAAATAACCTGATAATGACACGAAAACTGAAACTGGGAACTATAATATAGTACATTTCGAAGTGAAAAAATTTTTTTTTCGACAAGGGTGAACGTTGGAGCCCGAGTGAAACGAGGGTGACAATCACCCGAGTCTTAAAGAAGATTTTACACGAGTATCGAACCTAATTTTTCATAGCAAGTGCCTTAAAAAGTGAAATTTACGCACGATTACGAAGCGTGCGAAAAGTGCACTTTTTACGCACTAGTTAGGAAAAAATCTTTATATACCTTTAAATCATCGCACGTTAAGTTCAATATAGCGAGGGTTTTGCAATCCGTAAAGATAACTTTGGAACTATAGTCAACTTATGAAAAATAGATCTGCAGAGACTAGTATCCAAATACAACAGCATTCCTCCACGGTATGTGGGTTTGACCTCTATAAGGCCTTATTTATCTGCGGGTAATCCGACGGTACGATTTGTTATTTGTATCACTAAGAAGGGGCTAAGTTGAGTATTTTATCTAGCGCCCTGGATACGAGGAGCCCAAGTTACAAGAATCAGCGGTTTGAAGTTAATATTTACTATCAGCAACGGTTTGTGCTACGTGCGAGCAAGACTATGCACGTAGATAACAGTGTACTGTAACTATCGTGTACCGAAATTTGCAATTTTTGATTTTTGCGGCAGGCCAATCGATTAATGGCATAAACTCTACTTAAGTAGTGGTAAGCGGTGTGAACAATATATTAATAAGTTAGTAGCTAAGTATCCCTTGTAGTGGCTGTTTGTTTACCCAAATAAGGTAAAAAAAATTATAGATCCTTGAACTAAATTCTACATTTGAGCCTACTCAGATCGTGTCAAAAAAAAATCTCCACGATTATGTCGAGTTGTCGACAAAAGTGTAAGTAATTATTTGCATTTAGATCATTCACTCCTATAAACCATACATCCTTCTAGGCACTAATCTAATAAATTATTGTATATTAGTCGGATATATTGTAGTTAGTAGGAAGTGCAACATAATTGAGTCAATATGTTTAAAATTAGGCCAATACGTAACACTATTTTTTTAAACCTTAATAAGCATATTGTATTGTATTATTTTAGTGTCTCACTTCTAAAGCCTGCACCTTTTTCTCCAGATTCTTTTCGATCTACGGTTTTACCTAATTGAAATATGTTTGTATTTATTTCGCTGTTGCCATCCAGTTATGATATTTTTTTTGCAAGTCAAACATTATGTCATTAGTTAGATATATATATTTATTTCATTCAAACCTCTAAGTTTTTATACATGATCGTCAATTTACATGTACAAAATTCTCATGCAGTTTAATACATTTATATGTATTTATGACACATTAAAGTCAGACAGATAAAGGTACAAATACCACATCGCCGCCTGCTTCTTTCTTGCCCCAAACGGGTACCGTAGCGGCCGGCGGCGGTCTCGCTACCAACTCCTGCGCACGACTCTATCTGCGGCTACTCGTAATTTACTTATCCGCTGCGCGCACGCCTCGGGCATCATATCCTACTACACTCTTTTACAAAAGGTCTTATCTGCACTGTACATACATAATCTTATACGACTTTTTTTAAACTAGTAGCAAAAATACGTTAGTTTTCAGAAATTTACACTACGGTCCGCCATTTTTGTGAAGTTAAATGCGTTTGCGTGATCCGTGCTATTATAGATGACTAATTCTTAACGTTAATGTTAAATGGACATTTACAATAAACATAATATATTAGGTATTGAGGATGTAGTTGTTAATTGTAGGTCAGCTAGGTGGTCTACACGTTGTATATGTGACAGTTTGACAACCAAAGGTTAAAATTTAAAAAATATGGAGGACAATCTTGCACACAACAATCCAACCCTATAGGTAGTTATCTAAGCTCGTAATGTATTATATAGATTTTTTTTTTTTCATAATATTCAACTGTTGACTGACAACAAATTATCTTAATATATCCAATTGATAATAGGTATACAGATAGAAAATGTTCATAACTTACGCAAAAAATAGTCTTAAACTAACTACAAGAACGTGACCAAGTCTCTCAACGCTCCGAGAAAACATTGAATGATCACTCAATCATTGAAAACAGACCAAGTGAGATCACGCACCTAGTGTTGCCTACTTTGAGTTAAATAAAGTTGCTAGGAATCCTAAAAAAACCCAAAAAATACCTGCTAAAAGTTCTGTAATGAAAGTATATAGTTTTAGTCGTATAGTCCTTAAACTGCAATCAGAAACAACTGGAGGACGGGCAGCTAAAGGGACACCCTTTATACGATGGAACATACCGCGATCACCTATCCGCCTACCAAGCGTGGTGATTATGGCACACTATGGGACAGGTCCGTGTCCAGCAGTAAACATACGTGGCTGATTGAAGAATTAATGCAGCACATTTCCTTTAAAACTTGCTAATTTTAGCAACAAAGTGGCCAAATGTTGCCGCTGGGATCACGATTCAAGAGTCGTGATAAAGCAGGGACAGATTCTAATACAACAATGAATTTGCCCGTGCGTGTCGGTTCTCGGTAACGGTACGCGGATCGTGAAATATGCCAAAGTAGGAAGGATGAATATTTAATAATAGAAATATGGCCCGTGGGAATAAGAGAATCATTAACATAAAAACGAAATAATCTTGTAGAACGGTTAGAAGGTATATGTAATTATACATATAGGATACTCTGGAAATAAACCGTTCGGCCGAGTATGTCACCGAGTTTTGTAAGAAGTTAATATTGAAAAAAAAAAATATCCTCGTGCGAAACCAGTTGCAATCATTTTTGTTGCCAGTTGTCGATTTCGGCAGTGTGTCGGTACTTCTATTTCTGGGATGTTTGCCCTCCTGGCATCTGAAATTACCTTACTATCCTGGTGTTTTGCGATTAAAATCTACTCAAATATTTTTACTAGTTTGAAACTGGTGATGAGAAAAGAGAAAATTTTATCATTTTGTAACTGTTTACAATACTCCGTTGCATATGCGGACGAAAATGAAATAAATAGGTAAAACGATTATGCCAAAAGTAGCAATTTTTGCGCCTTTCTTGTGGACATGACGTTAAGAGAATAGATAAGAAAAGATAAAAGTTAAGAGATAGGTGCCACGCCTATTTTTTTTTTTTATAAAATCTGGTATGGTTCTGACTTAAAGGTGACCAAAACGATAACTTATAGGCACAACCCACCACAGGGGAGACAAAAACAAAGAAATGCAATATTTTTGATCCATATTGATGATTTTGTATTTATGGTACAAATGAATGATTTTCTGTACGAAATAAGAAACAAAAGTCGATCAATTAGGCATACTATTTATATACTTAAATGCGCATATGTGACAGTTAAGCAATTTAAGTTATTAAATATTTTTTAAGTAATATTTAACTCAACATTATATCGGTTAAAGAATTTACGAGTCACTTTTTTGTGTACTAAATTATTAATGCAATCATGAAGTACCTTCAGTTTAACCTAATTATCAATAAACTATTCCGAGAGTCTGTAAGTATTTTAAGTGACTTCCTCGTCATTTTATCGTCGTATAATCGGACGTTTGGTTGTTAACTCTTCCTCAATCCACGAGCGGACTATTCAGTCGAGTAAGACAAAGGTTTATGGTTACCGGGAACCATTGGTGGCCCGTCGCGAAGGTAATATCAATGTGATTACGGTATTTGTACCGCTATATGGTATTATAGCCATATTTCTTAGTCCTTTGACTTTTGTTTAAGGTTATAGGTCATTAAAACTGGGCACGAATATGTATGTCCCTACTTACGTAGTAAACAAACAACGACTTGTTTAATGTTTCACTACAAAATGTAGAATTATAAGACTGCACGGAATATAATTGTTTTTCCTCGTCGACAAAACTACAATAAATGTTCTTGTTCATTCCGTATCAAGCTGGTGCTCCAAGCTTTGACACTACTAAATTGTTAGATCGTGAAGACGTGTAATAAAAAAAAAACATTTTCGTTTCTTCTTGACCTAAGCGTATGGCAACTCTAATCTTACCAAGAAAGATCGAACAAATTGCGAAGAAAAAAGAAACACTAGCGAGGAAAAATCTTAAGCATTTCCTCGATTTATAATAAAACAATGAGCATTAAACTCAGAACATCTAACGCTATTAACACCATGTCTTATGGACTATTTGGAAGATAAAATTGATACTACGAATTTTCAGCATTAGCGATTTTGATTTTTTTTACTCAAGCGATAAGACTGACTATCCCAACACACCAGCTTTTAACGACGCGTCCACTATGTCTTTAGCTGTGCGCCCGCGCCGCTTTTTTGTCGTCACAACCACACAATCAACTGACGTAACCTTTATCACAATACAGTAAGGTTCACAATTGGTGAGTTTTGTCATCGATGGTATGAGCCGACTAGTTCCGCATTTGAAGGCACTCGTAAAATTAGCTGGCCATCGGATTGTGGTGCTAACGGGGTCCTTTTTATAGGCCTTGTGGGACATAGTGACATTTTTACGGTGCACTCATGCGGTGTATCACCAAGTCTCACAAATAAGGGACAGGGTGCCATTTATAGACCACATATTTATGGACCACGCAAGTACAGCATTAAACGGTGGAGTCAGGCGCTATAACAATAGAATAGGTTCGATTGTCAGTTTTAAGGACCACCACTATCATTATAATAGACTTAACGTCTCGGCTTTTTCGGTGCAGAATTTTCCATGTATATTTATTTTCCGCCTTTTCCTTGACTCCTGGTACGACAGGACGCTGAGTTTTGCCAAAATTACCATATGCTTTCCTTGGCTTGAATGTTGTATCCAAACAGCTCTTCTATTGTCAATGGTTCTTGAAAAACTTCCCTGTTTCCAATTACGTTTGCAGAACTACTTCGTAGTTTCGTTTTCTGTACAACTTGATATTTTTCCAAATGACTACAACTAGCAATGTACAAATTGCAGAACATTCTCAAAAAGCGGAAACGTTCTCGGGAATGTTCGCAGAACATTCCTGCAACATGAAACTTATTGTTTAAACAAGAGGATATGCCCGGAATAAAGTTTAAATAGGCATAACTTAAACCTACATGTTATTATGCATATATTATTGTCTATTACAGTCAACTATTTGGTTGATAAGTGATAAGTTACCAATAAGTTCCTTAAATTCTCATTGTATTTTAGAGAACATTTCGACTTTCGGACTTCACAATTATAGCCTTGGGCCGGTACCGCGAACATCGAAGTTCGTATATTGCGAACATCTTTTTCTTTTACTCCAATTAAGGCGTCATGAGAGTGAGAGAGACAATCGTCCGAAATTTACGAATATCGTTTTTCGCGGTAGCGCCGCAGATTTAAACTAAGTTACCGAACTATTTCTTGATGCTTGTCTTTGGTCGTGTCAAATTGACGCGTTGACTTGTGTCAACGAGTGAGCAAGGAGTTTTAATATATGCTGAAAGAAGTTTTTTGCATAATGACAATAAGTAAAATGTGCTTTATAAACATCACATTAAAGTTAACTTTCGCTAGCCGAACATGAAGAAAAAAAACAAGCTGAGTGGGACGGCTAGTACACAGACCTCTGTCTCTTTCTGAATGTTCTGAATTAATCTGAAGATCATTGCAATAAGTAATTTCTTACCATGTTGTGTACAAAAACAAATTTGTTTTTTAAATTCATTTATATATACACTAAAATGTTATAAACAACCGAACTAGGTCTTTGTTGTGGTACCATATTTATATAACAATGCCAATGACTATAATTACTTCGATACACACGCATTTTACTGTCCGTTGATAAGATGATAATTGATAATTAGAGTAAACTGGAGTGCAAACCCGTAAAATATTTATATTATAATGATTATATCTAAACTATGGTGAATGTTCATGGTAAAAACCACGAAGTTATTAAGTAATTCCATAAATTCTCGTTCTCGAGAACATTCTCAGAAGTTACCGAGAAATTCTCATGTGGAAAGTTTCTCAACTTTGGAAACTTCTCTTGCGTGCATTGCTAACTACAACAATATTTTTTACTGATCAATATTCGGTAAAATAATTTTATTATAGATGACAGTATTTTACAAAGTTAATTAGGCGGGACAGGCGTTATAATATATAGCGTAGCCCCCATAGATATATATAAAGCTGATAAATCAAACGCTAATGCAAAATTTATTTGACATAATTACACATAAAATAGGAGAACTTTTTATCGGCCCAAGTGCGGCCCAAGTGAGTACAGTCAGCAGCAAAAGTTGCTAAGCGTTTGAAGTGTTCAAAATAACCTACACGCGCTCGTATTCTCTTGACAATAGAGACGTGTTGACCTCATTTTGAACACCTCAAATGCTTAGCTACTTCTACTGCTGACAGTACACGTATCACTGATATGTATCTAAATATAGGCAAACAATATGTTTTTATAGTTCCTGCTTTTATAAAGATGTCACATTTAAATATCTCAAGTGTTGACAGGTTTTAAAATAACCTTCACATATGGTTATCAGGAGCCAATCTCACTTTCCACGCACATATCTGTAATCTGCATAGTAATATTTCAAGTCGACGAGTCGTTGACAGCTAGGACCGGTCCTTTATAAATATAGACGCTTTTTGTAGTAAAAATGTGGTCGCATAAATACATTCATTTTTTAATTCAAAATGGTCAGAAAGTTACATGTATTGTGTATAAAATTTTATGATAGAGCCGGGAATGTTAAGATCTAGGTTCGAATCTAGGAAAAGGCGGTTATTTGCGTGATTAACACAGGTATTTGTTCCCGAGTCATGGATACTTTCTATGTATTTAAGTATTTGTATTGAATATTATATATAGTTGTAGGAGTACCCTGAACACAAGCCTCAGAGATGTCCTGTAATATTATATAAATATTCGTATTTCTTGAAAAAATATTTTGTTTCGCGTATTTAGTTATTGAACGTTTTCTTTTAAATGCATTTATTTTTAATTAATGATATTTATAAATTTATGTTTCTATTTCCAAACAAACATACAATAATTTAAATATTATAAGAACAAAATAGGCAATATAAAAGAAAAATAGTAATATATACCTAAATTAATTCATTTCTGATGCAAAAGTGCCCATAATGCTAAACGTATTGCTGCGTTGTATAATTATGGACTACTTTTGCACCAGAAACGATAATTATAATAAAAGCTATGTTTAGTTTGAAGCTAGATCAATCTGACTAAAATTGTCACTTATTTAACATTTTGAATAAATTATTTTCTGGCTTTATGCTAACGAACATGCTCTTTAATTTTTAGTGAAGTTATGATTATGTCAGTCCTATATAATATTTTCACCATACCGGTTTGGGAAGGCGGTATTTAACCTTGAAAGTAGTGCACAGAGTTAATAACAGACTCGATAACAGGACTGTCGATATTTTTATTGTGGCAAGCTCTAAGCAAATGTTGTTACTACTAGGAAAATATCTTGGTATAGTAATAATATATTTCATTGTCTATACTAATTTCAAACGACATGACACAACTTAAAAGCCAGCCGTACAGCACTTCTTTTATTACACTTGACTGTAAAGTTTTTTCGCTGCTAGCATTTTAAGATTTCAATGAATACGTAATCGTAATATTTTACGTCCTCTGTCAACTAAGAAAGAAAATATACCTAATTCAATTTTTTTACCTTTGTATTACTCGGTTACACATAAATATATTTTTTAAACAGTGATAATAATAGTTCTCGTTTGTTTCAGTGAACTAACACTGCTGGAAGGCATGGCGGGCTGCGGGGGATGGAGTGAGGAGCCAATCTCCAAGGTAAGATACCGTCGATAACCTGCTACACTATTATTGTCTACCATACAAAAATATTTACTAATTATAAATATTCTCTGACATTTATTTAGTCACTCGCGCGACTAGTTTCAGAGCCCTGAGCGTAAGTTTTTAACGTAATAAAACGTTACTATCGCGTTAGAGTTACCCATATAACATTATCACTTTCGCGTTCGAGACATTTTTTACGTCAAAAGACTTACACTAGAGCCTCTGATGGCATAGGACAATTTCAAGCATTAAAAATGCGGAGCCAGGTACCCTTACCATGAGTTGTGACATTATGGTTTTCGATAACGAGTATCAAGTTTACTATCTGTGCATCTCGTTCGCACTAACATAGTACAAGCCAGATACACAGATAGTAAACTCGATACTCGTTATCGAAAACCGTTTAGTCACAACTCATGGTAAGGGTACTGAACCCGTCGTCGCCGGCACGTCACGGACTCTGACGTCTGACTTGCTATCTCACGAAAGTTTAAATAGAAAAACTTACGAAAACGTATAAAATATGTCATATTAACAATATCGCATACTCTATATCGAAGTTGGTGCCATAAAACCGCGAATCCAGTGGCCAAGCATTGCGACTGCCCCAAGATGATACAAGTCATATTTGGAGGAGACCTATGTTCAGCAGTGGACTTCTTACTGGTGAAATGATGGAACAAAATTTTCATGCACCTTTGACAATTGCAATAAATCGCGCAGGAGAATTTAAGCATGGAAAGTTTCCAATGGGGTATTAAAAAATACATTGAGGAAATTTGTGATTTTCCGTTGGCACATCATCAGTTCCACTTTCGTATCAAATGGCGGTACCGACGCATCATTTGGTTAACTCATAAACAGTGCTCGGACAAGTCATCGCAAATAACCGCTACACGGCAATAGAACAAGGTTAATAGAATTGCATTATCTATACAGTATTATTAATTTATATTTTTCAATGACATTTATTACCCGAAATTCACCATACGAGTGTGAAGGTATTTCCATTGAATGCTGATAATATGGTTGTATTGTATTTATTGGCACCATATTTAAAATATTTAGAAAGAACTATAATTAAGCAAATATTGTATTAATTTAAATTGTCACCATAAAACCATGTCAAGCATGCCACTTTAGCAAATCCATGATAGATATGCGACTAAAAAGGTCAAATATTAAATTACGATAATATCCGCTTTAGAATAATCTTTAGTCTCGACTCTATAGTCTTGTTCTATATCCATATCTGTTTCTGCTATGACTTGTCCGAGCGCTGCTCATAAAATCTCTAAATTCTCTATACACTAACTTAAAGTCTTAAGTTTTGACATCAAGAGCGACGCGAGAGGCGAACCGAATGGACACTCAGCACTCTTAGTGCTTGAAAATGGAGTCCTATGTTCTCCGACACATGTCACGCGAGTGACTAAATAAACGTGAATATTTATAATTTATAAAAAAAAATTGTCTTGAGGTTTTTTTTATATCTGTTTTGTTTGGAAGCCTGCGTATCTAAAACCATGTAGGCTTCGTTAGACCTCCACATAGTATAGGATCATCATTAGGTATATATTTAAAAATAAAATTATAAAAGCTAATCGGTAAGTTGTCAAAAAAACTATAATCAAATGTTGTAGGTATGGCCCGGGGTTGCGCAAATATCGACATCGATACTTGAGTAACCATCGAGCACCCTCTTTGCTTGAGTTCTGGAGTTTGTAAAGTGTTGTTCTCGTGTCGTTTCGTCTCAATTCATACTTGGAGAAAATGCTTCGGAAAGGCATTTGGCGTTAAACGGTTCAGCTAGTTTTTGTCATTATACGAATACTGTATCAGCCCCTTAAGGTTAGGTTTTCCTCCGTCATAGAAACCTTTTATTTCCGTAACCAAATAAATACTTTGCCACCTTCTGCCAATATTGCATAAGTCATATAAAAGCCTATTTTAGATACAAATTCGAAACTACCTTTCACTGGCGTTAAAATGATTTGCGAGATGATTTATAACTGAAGTGTTTCCAGTTGCGACGACACTTTCCTGGTACACAATACAGCACTTTGTGGCTCTGCTCGTCTAAGACGTTTACCGTGTTCAACTTTTACTGCGTCGCAATAAGTTACATTGTGGTTTTAGGATCGCTAATAGAGTGTACCGGCGGTGTCAGGTGCTCTACACATTCATTGTTCTATAAAAACCACAGACAAAATATAACTGTCACCGATATTGTCTATGGAATATATGGCAATGCCGGCTTCGTCGGCCAGCATAGACATACCATTTAACTAGACGGAGCGTGCTAATAATAATACGACGATCAAAAGGGATGGTCTTATGTAACTTTCCATAGGTATGGCAGAGACGGCACTATTTTCGTCCGTCCTTGTTTCACACATTTTTGTTCCCCTCCAAACTGGACTCTTCAGAACTGTCAAAGTTGGAGGGAAACAAACAAATACAATTGGAGTTTTCTTGGGTTTTCAACCAAAGTTGCGGTAATTAATACTGAATAAGCTAATATTTTTGTTATAAAGAATGTCCTGTAAAGCAAAACTATAGTGAATTGTTACATTTTGGGCTACAAAAGACTGAATACCTTTGTTCCTTACTGGCGCACGCAGATGCGTTCTCCAGT
This sequence comes from Grapholita molesta, assembly GCA_022674325.2. Lineage (NCBI taxonomy): Eukaryota > Metazoa > Arthropoda > Insecta > Lepidoptera > Tortricidae > Grapholita > Grapholita molesta. Next base: position 5,773,458 of record CP053127.2, read on the forward strand.
CATTATTCCTCCTAGTCGGCCAGCCATGTTCATGTTCAAAGTATGATTGCGGGATAAATTCTATCATATGTCATTTCTCGTAGCTCAAACTCACTCCAAACCAAATTTCATGCCAATTGGTTCAGCGGTTTAAGCGTGAAGTGGTAACAAGCAGACAGACAGAGTTACTTTCGTATTTATAATACAAGTATTAGTATACATTCAGTATATATAATTAAATTGAAAAGTATGAAAAAATTATCCCAGGAATTTGCAAATGACAAAAAAAGTCAATTTTACAGAATTTCGAGCGACAAAAAAGAAATTAACTACATGTTTTAATATCTTCAGATAAATTCAATACCGATTCTTAAGATCTTTGAGCGTATGCAAAACAGTAACTATATCGTATAATTTCCACCCAATTACTCCAAGACAATCCCGTTTATCTGACAATACAATAAGTTATCATTAACCAGCTTCACACCTCGACAACAAAGGGTAATCTTCCAATTACAATAAGAATAAGACTAATAGCTAATATCAATGAATCTAAATCCCACCCATTGATATATTCCTTAACTTTTTCACCCGCAATAAATTTCAAGAATTTCAACTTTATTTCGCAAGTAATAAAGTTGCTTTTGAAAACAATAGAACGGCAGTTGGAATAATTATCGATTAATTGGAATAAGGTAACATAAGCTATGTAAACATTTGATTTATATGATTTTTAAAGTCGAAAGTCGATAAGTTTTTCTAGAATTTGTAACGAATTCAAATCCCACGCTCTCGATTCCTATCGACTCGGAGTTTTTGTTGTGATTCCGACACCCGATTCAATCGTAAAGTAGGGATATGATTTATTATATGGGTACCGGTGGTTTTGTTGTTATAGACACAATTATTGGTTACGTGATTTGCTTATTCCTGTTTATTTCTTAATGCAAATATGATTTTCTTGATAATAATGACGTCTCACCAGACGTAAAAGTTTGTCAAAATTAAAATCTTGTTAATATAATAACAACTTAACATTCGTGCTTGATATTGTATCATATTGATTTTTTGACGGTTTTTCCACACTGTTACTGTTAAACGGGACTTTATCGTAATAGAGATTTGACTCTTTCTCAGGAGTTTATATTCCGAGATTACGAGGTTGTATACGCGGTCAGTATAAGTGTTACATACGCGGTCAAATCCCGTTTCTTTGTGTTATATATTGTTTAAGGAATTTGAAACAGGCTTCTACTAATATTAAAAAAGGCCTAGTTGTTATACAATGAGACTGTTCGGTAAAATCAAAATGATTGAAAGCGAATACGTTCAGAAACTAATTATGCCTTTGAAGACCCATTTAAGACCTCAACTAACTAAGCTCACATCAACATAGTAAGGATGGAATGTGAAAAATGCAGCTTCCTCGCCTTCGTCCGGACTATCTTGTCCTTCATGAATATTTATATTGCGTATAACACTTAATTAAGTGAAAATTGCTTTTTCCTGGTTATACACTGTAGGAACTTGGAGTCGTTTGTTTGACTGACGCTCAAGAAAAAGTACCTCTCCTTCTAATTAATGCAAATGAAAAAAAACACTTGTGGTTACGCTTCGGTTCCGCGTTTAAAATGTGTCGAAGACCATAGTTCATATGTAATAAGGCTTGCACTTGCTTAATAACCTGTATAGGTGGAAAACGTAGCTAAAACGTTCTATATTCAAATTTTGACGTAAGTTCCATGTTTAATTATTTGCACAACTACGTAGACATGGTTCATGAGTTAAGTTTTGTACCTACCTAATTAAAGTGTCTATCTCTATCTGCTATTGCTAATAGTCCTTTACAGAAAAATGATTTGCCGACTTTTACATTCAAAAAGGAAACATGCCATTTAAAACCTCCCACGAGTAGAGTATTATCAAATTTTCTGCCATATGTATACATGTGTGTATGTGTGTTTATGTAAATGCATATCTAGTTGAACTGAAATTCTGGTCCTGGTTAGTTTTTATCTCAGAAATCTTCTTCAAGACGGTGAGAAGAGGGTAAAAGTTTTATGGGGAATCTGAGAAAAATAAAGGCAATAGCTAGTAGACAATCAAAGGGAGACTATTTGTGCAGGATTTCAACAAACCTACCTATACGACTCTGGTTACTGTTCACATCAGAAGCGATTACAAAACGATGCAAAAACCATAACACTCGCAGTTACCACAAATTGGAAGAAGAGTTAATGGCTTATTACACAGTATCACGTCAGAGAAATTCACTCGTCCACTTTTACAATAATTTGCGCTATTTAACAATTACGTACGTATCGCCCTGTGGTTTGGTTTAATTAAATTAATTAAATGCCTGCTGTTTTTAATTGCCGCGGTGAGAATTCTGAGGCCACCGCGGTTACAACGAGTATGGTATAGTAGATATAACACTAACAGTATGCACGTTCTGACTCAGTTAATTATGCGTAACCCATACAGCCAATGCAATTGTTTTCTCAGTTGTTTTTAAAATTACCTAATTTTTAATTTCACACAGCTATACATGTCGTTTAAGCAATGGACATCTAGAAACAGTTAATAAAACAAAAGTTTAAAAAATATATTATTTATTAAAAAATTTAATAAAATATATTATTCGCATCTCTTTCTAAAGACTATGTCCAGAAGTTTAAATACCGTACTAAAATTTTTACTGATACGTGTCATAGCTATATATTGTTCGAAAAATGTGGAATCGGCAATTGCTCAGTTATTTAAGTGGTTTATTACCTATATCGTAAGGTCATAATGTTTTTTACAGAAAATATTTTTCAGTTTTACTCGCACTTGTTACTAAAACGACATTAAGAACAATCCGATAATTCCTAGAGACATCCAAAGTTTAATAATTAAAACAAAATTAATCATATGGTCACCGACTCGGTTATGGTCACTCGATATTACCATCACTGACTTTAGGTGCCGTAGTCATGTAATTTTTTTGGAATGACCGATTAAACAAAAAGTAATGTAATTCTTTTCAATATGTTAATTTCGTTACGAATGCGTCTTTTAAAACGTTTGTCATATTGCCTACGCCCTCAGTTACAGTAATCTTTTTTATAACGCTGATACCACACTAGCGATATGCGATCGAGTTGCGAGTTCGCGCTGTACGAGTTTTTTAATTTCACATTGGATTTGAGACGGTTTAACCCCGACAATGTCTTACTGTTTCTACTCTTCTCACTGCGTTACTACTTGTTGCTTCTATTATGAAGCGGTTCTTATGTATTTGTTCTTCCCGTGCGTTCAACTCGGAACTACGAGTATAACGGATGGGTAACAATTTGAACATACCAAGGAAATTAACGGTGGATTCCTTCGCTGTAACGGCTGTTTATGTCATATATCTAAGAACAAAAACCCTTAAGTACCTCCTTATTTAATTTTCACAGTTCTCTCCATATAACATTTTGGTTGCTACCTTCACATTTTATTTTCAGAAAACTTCTAGTCATAGACATTTTTTGATTCCAAAGTTCGATAGCTTTTGCTTCGGTTTTTGTATACACATTAGTAATAAGGCATTATCCTTATTTACATATTACTTAATACGTGTAAGTGACGTTATAATTATGGGTAAGTAAGTAAAGTATATAATAATAGGATTTCAAGTCAGTTGCTAACACGATACACTTTTTCCATGCAATTATGGTACAACCCTCTTGCGACAGAAATGGCTACGCAAATCAACATAAGAACAACGATAATTTCATAACTCAAGGCACAGATAAGATATACTAACTTACTCCACATATTTCTTAAATCGGCTATAAGACATCTTCACAAGACATTGTCACTCTGACAGTATCATAATAATCAGAATCCGTGTTTTTAACTTCCTATCCAATTGACACAGACCAGGTGCAAAGGAACTCCGGATTAGTTCCAAAAAATGAGGATAACCGTTCGATTTTGAACTTTCAATCAAAAGATTCTCGTAGTTTTTTTTTTAACTCGATAGTGATAAAGATCCCCTACAGGGAGGCGGTGTCCCGTGACGGTACAAACGAATGCACCAGTGCAAGAAGGGTCAGACCGAGTTTTGGAGTAATGAACTCTTGGAGCGTGTAAAGAATTAACTGCGTTCATAGAAAACTCAGGTGTTATCCCTAAATTGCTACCAAAAACTAAGGACTGGCAGCAGTGTCCATTTAGAATTGCAGTATACAGCACGATCGCCAACCCGTCTGTTAAGCGTGACGATTACAGCATTGAACTCATCATAAGATCGCTTCCAGTGGCGATAGCGATCAGTAGGCCCATTTCCAGCAGACGTCCTTGGTTGATGGGACAATAATAGAAAACATACAAGTATCCAATACGAATGTATGAAACAAAAGTATCTTCCCACTGAATGAATACGAGTTTCGATCATATAAACTACTCAACGAATTTAATGTATTGCGTATGTTTTATTAGACCATTTTGATAATATTATGATTCTGATAAAACTATGCATATGTTTCTTGTTTTTCTATTATTTGCCTCTTTTTTTATGTCATGAATAAAGATTTTTCTTTCTTCTTTCTTTCTTGTAGTGCTAGGCATACGAGGAGTCATACATTTTGAGATTTCATATATTTGGTAAAACATAACTCCCGCTGCGTTTCTTGTCAGCAATACAATTTTCTCAGATCAGAGGTGTAGGGTAAACTACCGGTGGTAGTTTCATACCGTTCATAAGTGCATTGTAATGTGTCTGAATTGAAAAATAAAAGTATTATCTTTCTTTAAATTTTATTTTCAAATTGACCGACAAACAATCTTTGCAGCCATATTGCCTGCGTCACACTAACGACATATTTCTCATCCACGTCACAACAAATCGCAACCCATTCAAAGACCAAAATAAAGCATTGAGCCATAGAAATGGATTCCCAAGCTACTTCATAATGACAAATTGTTTTTAGGAGAAGATAACTATCGGCCTTTCTCTTAACCCGTCCACTGTTATTAAAGTACTATGAATATATTATTAAATACGTAGTACGAGCATCCGGTGTAAGAAGAACTTTAGGGTTGAGTGGTTTAAAAGAAGAAGGGGTTCTATAAGAAGTTATTTAACGTGAAGTTATATCAACAAGTTAAGTAAAATATACAAATAAAGTAACGGCACCTATAATGGGAAAGGGCCCATTATGTACGTTCATTCTTATTATAAAGATATAAGAAGCATACATAAATGTTACCTTCATTCTTAAGTCAAACGTACATACATATGTGTATCTTTGACTTAAGAATGAAGTGTCCATCACTGCTACCTGTCAATTTAAACCGTCCATCATTGGTGCCTCTACCTTACACACCGTTTACTATTTTGTGACGGTTCTCAGGGTTCAGAGGAAGCTCTCAAGTCGGAGCGTATTTTTTTTACAGAGTACCTAGTCCGATTTTGATAATTATTTTTATATAGTCTCAAGTTATTAGAAATCGTTTACTTAAAGCAACTCGTTAAGAAGGTAAATTTGTTTGGTTATTTTTTTTGTGTTTAATTATAACTTTGTTGTTATTTACAATGTTATTAATTTGTGACCCCTACGTAATATACCTATACCTTGTGTATACCGGCCTCTTCATAATGTAAGTACGGAGTGTTTCTAATCATGTTATAAATATAAACCTTGCGTGTTTGTGTAGTCCATATGAATAACTGTATTCTTCATTGTTTCCAACAAGATACATATGTTAGAAAGAAAAAAGCATAAAATAGCAATAAACTTTATTTGTTCGTAATTTGTTTAACGACTTTTATATAGCTAAAAATGGCATATTGTTTTTATTATGGCGGATTCTTTACTAATCGCAAAATACAGTCATAATGTTTTATCTATACGTATATATAAATAACTTTTTTTATATAAACATAAACAAATGCTAACTATAGATTATTATAAGGAAAAGTGACCAAATCCAATGTGATCGGGGCTAGATTTTAACCGGATTTTTCAGGTTTCACAACATTCGACCAGACCACTCAACCCGGTCACCGGATTGATATTTCAATTTATTTTTAAGTATTTATATGTTTCTATCTATTATACATATCGTCGTCTAGTATCTACAACACAAGCCTTACTGAACTTACCCTAAGACTAGGACGATTTGTGTAAGATTGTCCCGAAACTATATGTTTGCGTTTGCACAGAGAACCCTAACAATATTCGGCTTCTGTACGATTACATCCACCTCATTACGCGATAAAATCTGAAGCACAACAAAAGATGTACCAGTGTAATCGTTATACAAAAATTATTACCACAAACTGGAGCGGCAATAAAGAATCATACTAGTTACGTGTCATTAGACAGTCAGAATTCGTACTGTATCATGTCGTAACGGTATAATCAAACATCCATTTCTTTTCTTACTATATGTGAAAAACTTTACTGAAGGATCATAAGTCTATGTAGTTGTGTAGAGAATCAATATGGAACTTAAGTCAATATTTGAATATAGAACGCCGACATGCGTGTACAGACACGTTACTACTACATAGGCCAGGCGCTGTAGTTAATTTTTCACCTACTTATATAATATCTGAATCTATTTTATCATTTAAGCGGTAAGACATCCACTGCTGGACATAAGCCTCCCATAAATGACTCGTGCCATCTTGGGGCGAGTTATCATAATCGCCGCGCTTGTCAGGCGGGTTTGCGACCCCAATAGCTGTTGATTCACCGTTGGTTTCGACGGACGCTGCTGCCGTCACCTGCGGGAAGAGATGGGATGGTGCCGTTTTATTTTGAGCCGGCAAGAATCTTTTTAACCGATTTTAATTTATGTTGAGTAGTGAATCTCATATCATTTTAAGGTGTAGGTACCTAAGTATTTAGTAAGCCCACTTACAAATTAAATAAATAAATTATTAATATTATGAGACAATACAGAAAGCTCAGTGAGGTTTGTGTTCTAGTTGAGGAGTTGTTGAGTTTGAACGTTGAGTACGTATCATAAATACTTAAAAAAATTGATGACGCCTTAAGCGCCATAACCGAGGAACATATTTTCGTGATAAGCACATAAATGTTTGCTCGAAGGGACATTGCGGCCCGTCCTCTGGTGGTTTCTGGCCGTACTTTAGGGACAATAATCGTGTCACCAACCAACATTTTGTACATAAAATTTGGACGCCGTGGTAGAATATTCGCTCGCAAACGGCTAAGAGGATGAAACGCCGGAGTGGGGTTTAAGGCTGATATCACACTTGCGATTTGCGAGCGAGTTTTATATGGAGGCCAATACGCAGCGAGTTCGCCGCGTACGAGTTTTGTATAGAAATCGCTTGCAAATCGCCCAAGTGTGATAACGCCGTATGGGTAGGGCCAATCTCCCCTACACAAGAGAGGCGAGCCCCACATACCCCCCAATGTGGCCTTCCCGCGGTCAGGAGAGACGATGTGTAAAGGCATTCCCACTCCGACAACAAAAAAAGGTAGGTACATATATAATTTGCCTGAAAACCTCACATGTTATTGATCACTTGATCATAGATGAACGCAATGGCGAGTGCTCTGTAAATGAAGATCGGTGATGCGTTTCGCGCAGAGAAAAGGATGCGATGTTAGTTGGAGTCACTTGAGTATGCACTAACCTACATACCAAAAGCTTTACTTAAGATTTCTCGTTTGGGTTAATCTTCCTAGCGAAATGTACATATACATTTTTTGTAGTTAAATCCAACAGTCACTTTCTGGAAAACAATTTTTTTAACTCACGATTGTTTCAAGAATGAACTCTAGTACTACTACTACTACAAAACTATAAGCTAGTAATTACAATGAAATACTATAATTAGTAATTAATTCATGTATCTAATATCAATATCCTTTGGGCAGGAGCACCTAAATACCAGCTTAGACCCTTTGACTCGGTACAAAGACGTGCTGTGCGAATCGTCGACGATCCCAAACTCACGAGCGATATTGAGCTTTTGAGTCTTAGGAGAGACTTTTAAGGAGAGACGTGGTGCCAACGGCCGCTTTCTACCACCGCACCGCTCGCCGTCGGCAGTGCATTCATCCTCACACCCTGGAGCCTAATTGGTAGCGCACTAAGCGATTTAAGAGGAATTTCCTCTCGCGAACGCTCCGGCTGTGGAATGAACTCGTGCCGAGGTATTCCCTAGGGACTACAGTATGAGGTTCTTAAAAAATGAGTGTATACATTCTTAAAGGGTAGGCAACGCACATGTGAGCGCTCTAGAGTTGCAGGCGTCCATAGGCTACGGTAACTGCTTCTCATCAGACTATTAAGTATACAGATATTGTGTAAATCGGCCACATTGAAAATAGACTATTAAGTGCTCTTACGCAGAAGAATACGCGGGCAGAAGCTAGTCTAAACTATAGATGGATTAGCAACGCGCTAGCGCATCGCTCCGTTCCGTTCATTAACCCTACTTTCTTTCGTCGTGAGCTAATTTGACAGTAATTGTTAGTTTAGCACTTACCGCGCTCATGTATTATTTATAATAATGCAACTTTGGGTTGCGGATGAATTGCGTTATTTCGTTTGTACCGGTTTTGGATGCAACGATACTTTTAGAACATAATGGAATAGGATAGACTAAGACTTTATTTGTGAGCACTATCGATATATAATAAACGTAAATTCACAATTAGTCCCAAAAAATGGCACTAAAAACAGCCGCTCGAAAAACTTGGGCGGTACATTTAGTCAGTCTTCTTTAAACCGCTGTCAGTGCAAGTGTCAACAATGACCAAAAAGTTATTACTTTATCTATACTTAATAATTAGAACACTGAGCTCTTTTTTAACCGACTTCAAAAAAAGGAGGAGGTTATCATTTCAAACTATTTTTTTTTGTATGTATGTTACTCGATATCTCCGAGATCCGTGAACCGATTTTAAATATTTATTTTTTTTAATCGAAATGTTATAACTCCGAATTGGTCCCGTTGGCACTAAGTCGGGATCTGATGATGGGATCCCGAGGAATCGAGGAAACTCCTCAAATCTTAAAGGCACACGTATGGTGATTTTTGTGTTTTTATCAACAACTCAAGCATTTCCATTCTAAACTGTGACATTTGATGAGATGGAACTGCTAATGATGTCCAGAACGGGACTCTTCAACAAATCATAGTACACATTTAGCGATTTCGCCTCTTGGATATTTTCGTTAAGTATTGAAGATTTCTGAGATGAATCTTTGCCAAGCTCGAGTCCTGATAATGGGATCCTGAGGAATCGACGGAACTCCTCAAATCTTAAAGGCACACATTTAGTGATTTTTGTGTTTTTTATCAACAACTCAAGCATTTCCATTCAGAATTGTGACATTTGATGAGGTGGAACTGCTAATGCCAGAGCGGGACTCGTCTACAAAGCTTAGTACACAATTAGCGATTTCGCCTTTACCTGTAGGCAACGGAACTCAGATATAAAAAAGTAGAGTGGCCGTGTTTGGACTTAATGGAGTTGTCTTGAAATGCAGTCTAATCACTAATGTTTTAACCGACTTTAAAAAAGGAAGAGATTGTCAATTCGATTGTCTGTTCATTTTTTGCGTGTTACCTTATAACTCCGTCATTTATAAACGGATTTGGTAAATTATTTCGTAGTTTGACTGCATATACTACAAGGTTGGTTCCGTTGTTACAGTGTTGTTAAAATGGGCAACGGAACTCCATGATAAAATAGTGTAGCGGGGTTCTGCCAACTTTAAAATAGAAAGAGGTTCTGAATTCGGTTGCATGTTCTTTTTTAGTGAATTATTCCCGAACTTCGTCATTCGGGACTCACTAATGCAGTAAAAACGTATAATTAAGTTTTTCGGCGACAGATCAACCATTTATGTTCAGAAAGTACCACCTTCTGGCAACGGAACCAAGTGATATAAAAGTGTAAGGTAACCGTTTTTGGGCTTAATGGGGTTGTCATGTGATGCTCTCTGGTAACGACTTTCTCATCATTATCATCATCATAATCACCATCATAACAACCAAAGAACGCTGAACATAGATCCCCCCTAAAGTGACCCACAATGTCCGGTTTTGCGCTATTCTTCGCACACCTGACTCAGTTGATACACTGGCGTCTATAATAGTAAAATGGGTATCGGAGGCCGCTAAGAACTCGAGGCCATGGCTTTCCTGTGCCTTGCATGGGGCTAAATGTCATAATCGCCACGCTTGGCAAGCGGATTGACGATCTGTAGTCAAGTGTTCGCGTTGACAGTTTGTTATCATCGAAATCATGATATCCGAATCAGCTATTATCTAACCTAAACTTCGAACACGACTCAATTCGACATACATTTTGTCTTTTTGCAAAGTTTATATATTATAATCCTTTTTTATAACATTTACTCGTTTTGCACAAAGAACACTGTCTCATACAAGCAGCGCGATTACCCGTATTTGGTCTGCCCATATTCAATTATTAAAAATCAGTGACAAATGTGAAACTAAAAAGTTAAAAATAAATAAACTTTTAACAAAAAATAAACCCGACTTCAAATATGAACTAAAAAGCAACAAATAATTGTTTTCTTTATTACTTGATAAGTACTTTGGGACTATTTAGAACAAATACATTTCTTAGGACAATTACCTATATACAATTATTTTTGGTTTTGGAGTCGGTTATATAGTTTAAAAAAAAAGAATTTGTTAGGCTAACGAGGAGACTTTCAAGTCAAATATTTTAGTACGATTGATTTTATGATCATTTGCAAGAAATCCTGTAGATAAGTAGTATTAAAGATAGGTGAACAGCAAACTAAATCCATAATTTCTAAAGCAAGATTATATAGCGATTTATTCAACTAAATATTTATTTAGCATTAAAATATAGTTCCTTAGCACTATCAAGTAGTGTAACTACAAAGTAGCCGAATAGGTACTTCATTCTTTCGGCATTAATAAATCTCACCTCAGTACCATTTTCAACTTAAATATTCCAGTTACATGTGAAACTCCATAAATAATCTAATTTTCCTCCGTTTCCCTAATCGTGTATGCAAATTTTCACATAACGCCGGTCATATTAAGTAAAAAGTAATAAAAATAGGCGTTTGTGGGTGTTAGAGTGGAATGGGTGATTATGATTATTTACGTCACTAAGTAGATGGATTAATACAGAACGTTCTTAGAAGTCAATGACTTAAGCACAATATGTAAGTTATTAAGTTGGCAAGTCAACAAACGATATAGCAATATAGAGTTTTGAATGGTGGTGGCAACACTTAGGGCCCGGGCACACTAGTGGTGGTCACCCGTGGTTTTCCTGGCGGCTCCGTAGTGATCGACACCGCGTGTACGCTGCGTCTCAGCAACGTACAATTTTATAAAAGAACGCCGAAAAAACGCGGGACGGATAACATCATGAGCATATAATTTGATTTTTTATTCGAATGTTAATGCAGACTATTTTATGAGTCATATTTATTGTTTATAAATAGGCGGCTGATATATATCCTATCTGTCGTGTCGTCAAGACATGATTAATCACTTAATCAACTAGCCTAAGGTGGTCTTGCTTTTATCATTTGTAACTATATCGCTTACGCCCTATGTGAGTAACACAACAGGCTTTAAATTTGAAACATTTTATCCGTTCAGACGATACAGTCGGGAATATTACGTAAAAACGCTTTGTAGGGGACACTAGTAAATCGCCATGACGCATTATGTTATACCTATGTTAATAATTCCGTCATTTGGTCATGGGTTCCGAAGGATCCGAAAGAAATTGTACTCTAATGGAAGAGCGGAAACAATAAGAACTTTTGAATTGAGGACGTATCGATAAAATTCATATTGACGCGTATTTTGCGTTTAAAAGTGTTTTATAATGACAAAATCTGTCTGCCCTATTAGATTTGTTACTTCGTGACGTGTGCACGGGGTGCGTTCGGAAGCTAAGTTTAAAATTCGGCGGCATACCATATTGGCTCTCTGTTAGATAGTATCAATTTCAATATTTGTCTTTATCTAATATTTAACTCAGTTCATGAGCGTCATTAAGTTCAAATTTAAACAATTTATTTTTATTGCCATGCAGTAAAAGGTTAAATTATTGCTAGCTGTGCTATGCTAGTGCTGCGCTCTGACGGCATACCAACAGTAATACTCCCTATTTGATCATGACATCATTAAATTATGATAATACAAAAATCCTGCATAATCATTAATCGTTGCCAATTTATATTTTAAATGGACTTAAAAGAAAGGAACTACCAATTTCAATTTCATTGTAACAATAACTCATACACTAATTTGCACTAATAATATACAAACAGATTCGCACTAATAGCTTTTTTACAATGGATTGTCTAAATGTTTCACATAGCTCAAATTCTTGAACAGTGTTCAAAACGCTTTCTCCCTTGTCGTATCATTGTCCGCGATGAGCGATGGTACGCCGCGGTTCCCAGTTAATTTGTTATGATTTGTGCAGGTACTAGAGAAATTCGCAATTTAGTATTGCTAATGTTGGCTCAAGCATCAGATAGCCAGACGAAATGGTATGGGAACGCGGCTATTGTGCTGCGCCGGCTTGATAGTAATTAATTTCTACGCAATTTGATGATGTTACATTTTGTAAACAACAGTGTCCTGTTTTAACTTGACAAGAAAAGGAAAAAATGAAGAATATAATTCTAAAAAGAAGAATCAAAAGAATGTAAAACAAAAAATTCCTTATATTTTTAAATTAGGCACAGTTTTGTGCCAGCCAGTAACGCCATTTATGAACGACAAAACAAAAGATATTGTATCATTCGCCAGTTCTACATTTTGGACCTGAAAAAGAAATTATTTCTAAGAAACTACAAAGACTATTTTTGTACCTAAAACCTCAAAATACGTATTGCATTATGTCGTTATGTGTAATCCTACCAGAAAACATAATTATCAACACCGTTTTATAGAAGACGAGACAGCAGAAAGGACTAAATTATAATCAAAACTTTGCTCTTGTTCCAGGAAAAGCAAAGACCACCAATCTACAACCCGGAAGACTACGCGACTTCCCTGAAGAAATGGGGCAAGAAGACTGGCGGCGGCAGCCTGTACGAACTCGAGCAAGAGTCGGGGAAGGCGCGGACGCTGCCCAACCAGGGCAGCAAAGACTTTAGGTACTGATTATTATTCATTCTAGTAACATGAGAGGAAAGTGGCGAAGGCAACCGGCTCGTATTGGACAAGAGTCAACAAAAACCTCACACGTTGCGTAACTAGGATAGCAAAGATTTCAGATAATGCTGCTTTTCATTCATTGTCGTACTGGGCGAGAAAACTGGAGTAAATATTGCTTCATTTACTCAGTTTGTCCTTGAAAAAATAATACTACATTATGTTCATTTAATCGTTGTTGCATCTGAATATTAAGTAATAAGATGTTGGAATCGGAAGAATCTTCGAAGAGATTCTTAAAAGCGACCATTAATGAATGAATGGTATTCATCAGCTCCGTAGTTACTGTCCTATGAGATCATTTATGTCAAATTCTTAGAAATCAATTGGTTTAGCAATAAAATTCTACTTCTACAAAATTCACTCAACATTGAATATTTTTTTAAAACAAAATGTGTTTGCTTCTTGTACAACGGACACGTAAACGAACCAAGAAAGTCGGTCAATAAACATTTCAGCCTCCTGTGCCATCCATTTGCTAACATTGTAGTTATGAGTAAATAGTTCCGAGAAAAAAAAACTCTCGATTGGGTTCTTGCTATCCGTCGTAACTGTTAGGTTATGTTACTGGAACTATGTTGGTTTAAGTATCAAACTAGAAGTAGTCTAATATTTAAGGAGTACCTGAGTAACATTGAAGTCTAAAAAGTAAAAGTCATCGATATGAATAGTTTTCCATAAAAGTGTGGTACAATCAAAAGCCTTTTCATTTTAATTCACGAGCCAAGTATGGAATTAGAAAGTCTTTTTATGCTACTTATACGTATTGGTATAATATAATTAGGAATCCGTTGATTGACAACGTTATTTTTAGCATAACCAAAAATGTTTTTTTTAATACAATCATTGTACAATGAAGTGTAAATACTTGGGTACCTGCAATAACGTTTATATATTTATTTATGTTACACAGATATACATAAAATTCCAGGTATAGACAAAATTCCCACTTATAGTACTTACAACAATAAATAAAAGGAGCTTAGATGACGATTTTATACAAGAAGCAATTAACAATTACAACGATGATACTAGACACTATAGGTACTTTTAAAGTTCTTAAGTTTAATTACTACTTACTTTACTTTTTAAGTTTAATTAGAGTAAGTATGTAATAGGCGTTGTAATTAGGTGATCGAAGTACAAATAGTAAAAAAAAATTTTTTTTAATTTTTAGTAGTATTAGTACCGATCATAGGATTGGTTATTAAAGAAGTATCTGTTCGCTACGTACACCAAACTACACCCTTGGCCAAAAGTATTGAGCATAGACATTTTTTTCTTCTAACTCTCGCTCTTTTCGCAATTTTCTGATATTTCAAACCTTAATATATGCACACAACACGATAACACCAGTTAATAGTACGTATTAAATAAGGAAACAAAAAAACACAAGAATTCGGATCTACAACGAACTGTCTTATTATTTTTTTATGCAATCACCAGTCACCACAACGACCAATTTTGATTACAAAATTAGTCCAAATTAATTGATAATAATTATGTCATCAGAAAAGATGTGTATACTACACTAAAGTATGGAGTTTTATATAAAAACCTCGGGTGCTCTATACATCTGGCCAAGGCTACTTATACGTTAGAAGTTATCAAGTGGATATCGTTATAAACATCTAAATCTAAGTATGATAATTTAAATTACTTATATACCTTACCTAACTAGGTCAGGTAAGTCATTTATATACCGTCTATGAATAAGTATTCATAGACGATGTCATTCGTAGTAGTGACAAAGCCAGCATTGTATTGTAAATGGATTGCCATCATGTTTACCAAATGTATTTATCTTTATAGGAATCCATGTCTCGGTATGGGGGAGGAGATGAGTTTGCGACAATTCGGAACTCCGAGTGAACTGCTTACCAAACTTCGAGCTGATCTCCGACTTTCTTTCCCGAGGTAAGATTTTTTCTCGTTCTTAAATTTGTTCCCGAATCAATTTTTTAATTTTATGATTCCCAAATTTTTATAGTTTTTATCACTAGAATTATATTTATGTATCCAATTTAGAGATACAAAACAAATGTTATGTATAAACATCAAAAATAGAAAATTAAACTACCTTCTTAAAAAAAAGTTAAATAATTCAAATAAATGTAAGTTACAAACCATTCGATACAGTCCTAATTATATTATTGCCGAATTCAGGAGCAATTTCTAATTAGATTGTTTCTTCAAGAAGATATTTTTGAAAAAACGATTTTTTGTAATAATTCTGTTGTAATTGTTTGAACCTGCGACCTCCGGATTGCAAGTCGCACGCCCTTATCGCTAGGCCACAAGCGCCGCTCTGTAGTTATTTATTCCGAATTTAATTTTCTCCCATTTTAATGAAAAATCTAACTTGATACACATAAATTGACATAAATATTCTAGACCATTGTGCTCGATCCCACTTAGTGCAAACTATTAAAGTAAGCATTTTATGAGAGTTGTAAAATAATCTAAGTGGTTCATTATATGCACCATAATCATTAATAGTTCGTAAACCATTCAGTAACTGGCGTCGGTAATATATAAAGTGTAGCACATTTTATATTAGGACACTACTTTTATGGTGCACCCTTAATGGACTGAATCGTTGAAAGGACTGTTGGGAAAATAGGGTGATTATTCCTGCGTTTGAACCGTTCTTATTACTCTGTCGAGTGTATTTCTGTAGAAGTGCCTGCATTATATTAAGTAGACTTTGGTTATCCTTTAGCCAGCTCAGCTGTCTACCAGTAAACAAAAAAAATCACCAAACTGTGCGATCATTTCTACAGAAATCTGGACAGAGTAATAAGAACGGTTCAAACGCCCGAATTACCCAATAATTGTAATACTAAGTTAAAGCGTACCTACCATACTTTTAAAATATGATGTGATATTTATTTATCTAACTGAAATTTGTCACACTTCGTAGCAAGAAGTAAAAATAATGAAGAGGGTATTTTCTTCAGATTTAGTGCTTAGATATATTAATAACTAAGAATGATAACTAAATTTAGATATAAATATAATTATCATGTGTGAACAGAAATCGACGATTTATTCTAAAAAATATTAAGGGATTAACAAGTACGAGTAAACAAAAATCCTGTCTAATAGATAAGAATATAAATTAACTACTAATTATTTTTCGTAAATGTTACATAAATCTACCTTAATATGACTTGTACTATTGCTCAATAAGACGATATAAATAATACTTATGTATATAGTTCGATAAAAATAAACGCAAGCATAATTAATACCGTAATGTAATAAAACAACAATTAGGTTTCCGTGTGATCCCAAAATGCAATCTTAATCTCGTAAAGCCCACGGTTTTATACTTAAAACCAACCTTAAAATACAGTCCATTGGATTGAAGTTCTTTTGTTCGTGTAAAATAATGAAACAAATGAAATGCTATTTTATTTCATTTTATATAAACTACTACTACATTTATATAAACATTTTATATAAATACTAGCTTTTCCTCGCGACTTCGTCGGCCGGAGAAAGCCTAAGGGATAAAAATTATCCAAAAGTCTTTTCTCGTAGCTCAAACTCTCTCCGTACCAGAATTCATTCCATTTAGTCCAGCTGTTTCAGCGTGAAGAGGTAACAAAAATAGTTACTTTCGCGTTTATAATATTACTATGGATTTATTTTTAATTGCAAGTAAATGAAAATTGTAATGCACCCATACTGAGCCTTACGAGGCCGAGGTTATACATGCTCTATTTTCGACTTAAAGTGTTGTATAGCTTGATTTGTAAACTTCTGATCGCGATACATTAAACTGTAATAAAGTTAACAATATTATACTTAACCGCTTACAGTAGCTCAAAGCCTTAATTTTACGACAGTATAATATTATCTTTAGAGAAAAAACCACTTAAGTTTATGACCTCATCCGTCAGATAGGTACTCGTAAAATAAGTACTTAGAAAATAAAATGAATAGGTTCAGAAGATACACAAAATATTAATGTTTTGTATTTACCTATGGATATAAATAATTTAGTTTATTCTTTATGCAATTTGACTTCTAGGCATTGCATTTGATTCATTCACCATTCTCTCGGTGGTTAGGGTTGCAGAGTGTCCAGGATTACCGCCTTCTCAATCTAACCCTTCATCCTTGATCAAACCACAACCACTTGGCGAGAGTCTCTCAAGATGCTGGTAGAGACTGTTAGTTAATCAGTAAAAGTCACTTTTTGAGTATAATACTTGCTTTTATTTAATAAAAACTATATTTAGTGAACAGAGCTATGCGGAGCGTGCGAGGTGTGGAAAAGAAGAGGAATTTGAATGAATGAATGGGAATAACTTGTCTGTTCGGAAACATTGATAGCTTAATTAGTAAAATAAACTAGTACATAGATCGCCAAATCAATTTATCAAATGGTAGTTACCTCGTAGCCAAAGTCTATGTATTTGCTGGACTTATTAATGTGTATTTATTATTATAAGATACCTTGTGTATAATGTTGTTAATAATGAATCATCCTAACGACAAATATTACCTTCTACATTGAGCTTCATAATTCAAGTCATCATTTGTTTTTATTTACTTCAAAAAAACTTCATTCATTTCATTGCTGGTCATAGGCCTCTCCCATAGACCGCCACGGGCAGCGAGCCGTACGACTCCCAGCGATCTATGGTTGTACATAATATGTATGGTTATGTACATAATATTTGAATACGCTTACTCATTACTTACTTATTTTATTTTTACCTAACTAAATGTCTACAACAAACATGCTTATTTTCCGTTTGAATTATATTTTACGTTAATAAAAATAAATTTCTTAACGTTAACTAACTTATTTCCGTATGTTTAACACCAATTTAAGCAAATACTTAAAAAAAGACTGCTCTAAAACGAATAAGATAAGTACGCTTGAGTTAAAACTGCATTACAGAAGTGCATTTTGCGTGCATTACCTATGTTATAAAGTGGCGCGGTTCTAATAATGATGCAGTCCTAATTACATCTCACTCGGATAAGCGCGGTTAGGTTATTGCCGTGGTTGGTGGTCCAGGATATGAACTGAAGCGAAGTAAGCTAACTAACTGACCGGCAGCGGCGGCGATTCCATTCTCTCTCTCTTCTTTTTTCGTTTCTCGCCGGCTTCACTCACTTTACCGCAGTGCAATAGGTAGTTTTCCTTGAAAAAAATGCAAAATCAAATCATATCATATCACCGCGAGGATTTTGCACAACGCTGTAATTACGCTAATAATATTAGAATGTAACTTAAAGTATTTGATGAAATGTCGTTTTGGCAAAATTTCATGGATAGCGCGTGCGACAATATGTCAATCCTAATACAATTAAAAGCTTAGTGCCGTTTACAACTATATTTTACATTGGGGTTGGCAACGTGGTTTATTACCGATTCGTTGGATTGACATAATTAAAAGAGCCTACCAAATATTCATACAAGAGTCAATTATCCAAAATCATGTAGGTATGTTTGAATTGAAAGCAATGATCTCATTTGGACGCGATACTGAAACATGATAAAAGCAGAATGAAAGATTTCGTAGTTAATTTTTAAAAAAATGTATCTCTTACTGCTATGATTGTTGCACTAAGGTGGAACGCAGTAACTCTGTATGAATTCTACTCGTAGTTTCGACATTTATTTTTTCTTTAGATTGACAGGATACACAATATTTTACGAGTACCTACTTAACTACTTACTTACATTAAATCTAAAAAAGGCCCTTGAGGCATAATAATTTTGCTGATAATTGATCGGTCACCACAATTACGTCAACTAGACTCCTCGCGATTTGTTCGAAAAGTTTGTGCGCGCTGGGACTGCATGCGTTGTTACGCCAATTCTTAAGATTATTATATATTATATATTTCTCGCTAGCGCTTGTATTTTAACCCACAGTTCAACACTTTTTACATCTCAAATTGCCAGGACGAGTGATTCCACGGCAATTTGTGACAGAAATCTTTCTTACGCCGTCAAATTATATGGCAGTATTATTGTTCTGTGCCATTCCGGCCTAATGGCGCCTTATCATACCAAAAATATACTGAATACAGGGTGAGTATTGCAAGTGGACGAGTAAGCGAATATTTGTAGTTTTTTATTTATTTAAGTGAATAAAAAAATTAAAAATAAAACAAGACAGTTAACTGGCGTGGAACTTGGCAGTATAGAATGTATTTGGGTCGATATCAGACTTTGGAAGAGTTTCAATTGCGGATAATATGTCACAAATATTAAAACAAGAGATTTGTATTAGGTAACTATCTTCTTATGTCATAAATTCATAATACAATAGAACCCACGGTTAAAACGCTTTTGATGTTCACCCAAATAGTATTTCTAGAATGGAGGTCGCAGCTCTTTACAAAAAAATATCTTTAGGTATCTCTTTGTGGTTTTGATTAGTGTTTCGAGATTAAGATCTAACACGGATTTTGCAATATCTTTACAATATTGTGGCTAAACAATGCTTTACAAGCTTGTGGACTTCTTTGGTAGTTAATGGTGGTAGAGGTCACAGGTAATCTTTGGACCTGGCATAGGACTTGGTCGTTGCGGTAATCATTAGGGTAGACCTTTGTCCAACAGCGGGCGTTTTCGGCTAATATGAATAATGATGGACCCACTCTGTATAAGGATACATTATTTTTTTCCTTAAGGTAGAATGGCGGTTTGTTTTATTTCGTTTAATAAGCGCATTTATGACTTGGGAATGTTCCAGTGGCGCCGGGAATAATGGAGATAAAATTATGATGTCCAATTAAAGTGGCATTTCCAGTTTTTGTGGAATATGGCGAGATGTAAATGTAATATTCCCGGTCATATATTTTAAGTGCTATTTGAAACTTTTATGACTCTGTATGAATATATTGTAAAGTATAAATATAGGTGGATAAGGTTGCGATAATATAGTGTATGATAATTCCGAAATGTTAATCCTAATAGCAGCTATAATATATGTGTTACTTATTTTATAACTGTATATGTATACGCGATTGATGATGAAGGATGAAGTCTGCATAATGAGTAATGAACCCACAAAGGTGGAGTCTAAAAGATAGTCCTTCGCGAATGAGGTTTTACGTTTGACATTTTGTTTAACCAATCATGAGCGGGAATCCGCTTATTACCTATATAATATCTAACGCCGAAGAAGAGGGTAAAGGGATATCTGTCAGTAGGATATTGGGAGCCAATTTCTATTCTATATATGTTCAGTAGCTGTTATACCCTTGTTTTAAGATTTCAATAATACAGTTATAGTGTTTAATAATAATAACTGTAGACTTACCTAATAAAACTTACTTCAATTAAATAGGGTAAATTGCCCGTAACTGGTCACCGTCCAATAACTGGCCACATTGAATTAAAAATGAACTCTGTTTTATGCGATTAGAATTGATTTTCAGTATAAGGATGCCAGTCATGCCATTTATTGAAATACTACTAAAAATGTAACTCTCAAATAGCCCCCTTATGCCATAGTGCAGATGACACTGACAGCATTTGTCTCCAGTGATAGTAGGCATCAAATAGTCAGTAGCAACCAAATTAGCCAACTATAGTGGTATTAGTGGTACTTATATAGCAATCAGAATGTGTTACAATATTGGCTCTTACTATCTATACTATAAGGCTGACTGATGATCAACCATCCGTTTGTCCAAATATCAGTACAGCCCCTGTGCTTGTGGAGCCCACAGATCAAGTCTCGATGCCAAAAAGAGTTGTAATTACCACCTACTCATTTACACTAATTTACGTTTGCAGCTTCGTGCAAGAGTTCGCCTGCGAGCCTCTAGATGGCGTGACGTTGCTACTGGAACTCCTGCGCAATGTGCAGCTCAGCCAAGTTGGTGAGGGGGCAAGAGGTCCCCCGGCGGTGCGCCGGCGACCGCTATTGGATGAATTAGCTTGCTTGTAAGTTATATTACAAATTATATAAAATTGATAACTTTAATATTTAAATCGAAAGTAAAATAGAAAAATTTTAACTCGAAGCGGGACTCGAACCCACAACCATTGGATCACTAGCCCAGTGCACTACCAATTGTGCTATCCGAGTACCGCTTAGACCTGTCGAATTTTTCTATCATATCCTTCGTGGTATACGTCATCATATAGTCACATCTACCGTCAGCGTATTGAACACTTAACTTCGATGCCGTTAAGTCAAAAATTTTCTATATTTCTTTCGATTTAAATATCGAAGATATTCGCTAGCAGACGTTTCTTCGTAATAAAAAAAAATTGATAACTTTGATTAAATATAACATCGTAAGACCCAGTGTACATTACAATGTACACTCACTTTCAATGGAATTTTAATCCTTTGTTAAAGGAAATAAAGTAGCATTTCATTTTTTTCATTATTTTTCGAACAAAAGAAAATTCAGCATAATTTAATGTACATTAAGATTGATTATAACTATAAAAACTTGTTGTATGGTGGGTCTTACGGGGGTAGATTAAAAAATATTGGACGCGTATTTAGAATTTTCTCATATACAAAATAAAAAAATTACGTGGGTAGATAATGTTGAGTACCCATACCCAAGGGCATTTTAATATAAAGTCAAGCTTTATATCATGTTTCCTATATTTAGTTTCATGATCCAGTCACTGTAAAATGTCACGTTCATTTCTACCTAAGTATATCAGTGGAAATTTCTCATCTATAGAGATAAACCTCTCCCAACAATGAGCACCACTGACTTGCCTGTCTTCGTCCAAGTTCCGTTACCTGATTACCTAGAACTATAAAGATATTGATTAACTTCTTTAGCTACAGTCTCA
The DNA here is from genome assembly GCA_022674325.2 of Grapholita molesta. Taxonomy (NCBI): domain Eukaryota; kingdom Metazoa; phylum Arthropoda; class Insecta; order Lepidoptera; family Tortricidae; genus Grapholita; species Grapholita molesta. The sequence continues at coordinate 5,795,453 of CP053127.2, forward strand.
GGCTTGTAGTTACCGCACAAGAACTTATCAAGCTGTGTATATGAAACTTTTTTGAGATCCGAAAACAACAATTTCTAAACATACGTTTGTAAGCAGTGTATATTATTCGATTCCACTGCGTCTAGCCAGTTTGACATAATTAGCAATGGCACTGGCAATCATCCTACTCATTCTGTACCAAAAACTTTCTTCCGAGTCTTATAAAAATTTTGTGTATTTTTCAGGCAATGTCTCTGGAGTTGCTGCAGCAGATACCCTGACTGCGTGAGGCGGCTAGTGGCTGGCTCCAACGGCGTGTACACGCTGACTGTGTGCATCATGTCCACGGTTAACAAATCCAGGGTGTTGGCGTTACAGGTCGGTGCTACTCCTTTAAGTTGTTATATCTCTTTCATTGGCTAAACCAGTTCCTTGCTATAGCGACGACTTCTTGGCGTGTCACTCGGTGACAGTATGCTTCATGCTTAACAAGTCCAGGGTGTGGACGTTTTAGGTGTGTCCTATTAGCCTTAAATGATACTGCTGCAGCTGATTCACTGGCTACTGTTGTATTAGGTCCTAGCGAGATTTACGCGCTGACTTTGAACAAAATGTCCACGGTTTATGTCACACTCCTAGACTGTAACTATGCTGTATCCGGCAGGAGTAGATCTAGGATTTTAGTACTAGCCTTCAATGAACCCTCTACTGCATCTGATGTCCTGACAGACTAAGGCGGCTAGTAATTAGCTCCAACATCATCCATTATGTTGACTCGATAGTCAGTCCCAATAATCAGCAAAGCAGTATTCTATCAGTTCCTGGGGAGTTAAACTTTAACAACAACCCTTCTAATTTCAGCTGCTCACTAAATCCTGCTACCCTCCCGCCAGCGGCCACGCCGTGGTCTCCGAAGCCCTGTCAACCCTCCGTCTCCGCTACGGCGAACCAGTCCGCTTCAGGTTCCTCGTCGGCATGCTCCAAAGCACTGGAGGCTCAGGGGACCTGCAGGCTGCCGGTCTGGCCTTCATAAATGCGCTGCTGTGCAGTGCCCCTACTCCGCAGAGAAAGCTGTACATACAAGCGGAGTTAGAGCAAGCTGGATTTGATATTGTCACTTTGAAGAAGGTAAGCAATGTGGTATGTATCGTCAATAAAAATTATACAAATTATGAAATTGAAAACTAATACTATTAAGGATAAATTATTTTGGACCCGGGTATGTCCTTAAACTACGTCCAACATTGAGAGGTAGGGCACACCGATGACCATCACGCTTGAATCTGGGGCAACCCAACTGGGGAAGTACCTCCTCCTTACAGAAGACCACAGCCATAATAGCACTGCTACCTTTCAGGTATGTAGTGTTGTCTTCCTGATGGTGAGTAAGGTTCCCAGAGCTCCAAGCCCCCTTAAAGGTCGGCAACGCGCTTGTGACTCCCTTGGTGTTACGGGTGCCTATGGGCGACGGTAATTGCTTATCATCAGGCAATCCGTCTGCTCGTTTGCCACCTTTGTCATAAAAAAAAATATATATTATTGATGTACACGTATAAAACCCGGATTCTAATAAAAAATCCAAGCATAACCATTGATAATTCACAACATAATTTTAACATGTCATTTGAACGTTTCTCAAAAAAATTACCATATTTAACAAATGTGTTTAAAAAAAATAGCCCATTATCAAATATCCATTCCGATCATAAATTTCTTTGTTCTAGCTTGTCACGAAACTACCGAGTACCAATGACCAGGTTACAAAAGAGATAGAAAGCTACGAAAAACAGTTGATCGACATTGACACGCTGAGTGAGAAGGCACACGAAGCACAGAGAGAGAAAGACGATCTAAGGCACAAGCTGGACTTGCTCGAGAAAAGGGTTAAGGTGAGACAACAACAAGATTATTTTCTGTATCCATTTATTTAAAGAAAAATCCGAAGACAAAAGATAGGAGTTATTGTCAGCTGGCTTCCTTGTTGACTTTATTTACATACCCATAGATACAATATTTTCTATTAACTTACAGATTCTTCAAGAGGAGAAAGGTATCCTTCTCTCTTTGGAGAAATGTTTAAAAGAAAAGTGCTGCGAGCTACAAGAAGAGGTCTCAACTTTGCGCTCAGAGCACGGCAACTCCAATCGGAAGAAAACATACGTGGTCAAGAAAAAAAACCCGGTTCACAAAAATAGAGGTAATTAACGCTTTGATAAAAACAACAACTATGTAATTTCTGGCAGAGTGTAAACCAGATAGTGGACACATATGTGAAGCGCTCTTTCCCTCACCGTCACCGCATCCAAGCATCCAAAATACGTAGCTTTGTGGCAACCGCTTTATACTATCGTCGCGTGGCATATTTGCTTGGTTAGGCGCTATCATGATCATGACTAACCGACCAGTACCTTTCAAAAAAAATATACTTCAGTTGTAATTTTCTCAACGTATAATTTCTAACACGCTTTAGTTTATTTCTTGCATTTATCATTGTTTATTTTTTTCGTTTCAGATGAGTCCTCGCCCCCTGAAGATGAAGGAATAAGTTCTTCAGAAAGATCTTTGAGTCCTGAAGGCGACGCGCAAAGAGAATCCATGGTATATGAAGTATTTAACGTCAAGAACGAAACCTTCGATATGATGAGAAACAAGCGCAATCTGCACAAGAAACTAGAAGCTACAAAGAAACATGACATACAAAAATCATCAGACGATGAAGAGGAAACCACTATAGATGAAGTAATTCAGGAACTAAGAAATATAGTCAATGACGCAGAATCCGAACAGTACGCTAAAAACAGGACTTATGATGACAAATCGTCCAGATGTAACGAAACTAGTGAAATCAATGTTTCCGTCCATGCCATGGAATGTCAAAAACATCGACATCTTGAGAAAGAAGATTCCATAACGAGCACCAAACACAGCATCCAGATAACGAGTAGTACAGAGTTCTTAAACGAAAGTAATGAAGATGATGAAGAGACCAAAATTGTACCAAGCAAAATATTCCCGCATCCACCAAGAAAAGCCAAGAGCTTGATACATTTACTCGTCCCACCGGTTGACCACGGCTTGCTTTACAATAAGCCTCCCGATTTATACGATGACACGTACTTCTCCAGCGATGAAGGCTCCGATTCTTTGCTCAGTGCCTCGCGTTGCCAAAATCCTATTGCAAAGAAAAATTCGGTATCCAGTTTTGATTTCCACGAATGCCGAGCCGTTTTCAATTCTATAGCCGAAAAGGAAAAAGATGATAATAGAGTTAAACGCTCGAGAACAAGATCCAGGGAAGAAACCAGGAGAACTTCCGTTAAAAGAAGCGGATCATTTCAAACATCCGAAAAGGGTTCCAGGCAAAGAGAATACATAGACAGCATGTTTTATAATGAAACGAATAATTTGCATGCTGGAACAGCTCTTCAGAGATCTAATTCGAAGTGCAGTCGGGTAGACGAAATAGTAAGCTTGATTGAATCTAAGAAACTCACTAAAAGCTTAGATAGGATTGACGAAGGATTAAACTCTATGGTAGACATCGTAATGATGAATGAACCGAAGAAGCCTTTGTGGCCTTACGAGAGGAGACAAAGATCCTGCTCAAGAACCAGCAGTGACGCTGGCAAAGAAAGTCCCTTAATTCCAGTTACAAGATCCAATAGCAAAAGAAATGCTATTCACCCAAGATACGATTCAAAATCGTCGAGCAAAAAAGATGAGCCGACTAACAAGCCAGATTCTCCGCAGAAATTTTACCTGCCTCATCCGAAACTGAGTACTGGGTCATTTGAAAACGCATCTTCATACAATAACGCGTTTCTCATGAAACGTGGTCATGTCAATGCCGGTTTTTATTCAGGACCTCACATCATGAGAGACGCACCAGCCAGTATGACTAGTCTAGTAATGACCGGGACGCACAGCCATTCGGATTTGAAGCGGACTTTGTCCCCCGTGGGGTCTTCCGGTTATGGAATTCACAAGTTGGCCGATATGCCTTCAGGATTATATTGAACCTGTAATATATATGTGTACTCAAAACCAACGATTAGTTTAAGATTTGTGTACCTACTTCGACTAGTGCAATATATACCCGTATAGGGAGTGTCGATGTGTAATGTAAAGTAAGTCTTGCGATTTAATAGAATCTTAGTGATTTTGTATGTAAGCAAAATTAACTTAAGATTACAAAACTTTCATTGCGATCAAATTGTAAAATTATTTTTTTTTTTCTTTGTGTAGTTATAAAATTATTCAGATACTTCTGAAACCTTTGCATATTTATTCTATTTTCTTTCCTATTTCTTCAGTTTACTTTTTTAAATAGGATTATTGCTATGTTAATATTAACATATTAAAAGTGTTTGATGAATTTCTTTTTTTTTATTTGATAAACTAGATTAAGTTTTTATCATTTTCCCATGGTTTTCACGATCTAAAAAGTATAAGTCGTGTCACGATAGGTAGGTCCCATTCGTTGTATTACGTAGTAAAACAAATGAAATAGTTTTATGATGATTAAGATAACATAATCTACTCCAGTTACAAAAATATAAATTATAATTCGATTGATTCATCAAGAATGTTAAACGCTGGATCACTACAGATATCAAAGCAATAGCAATGTTTTCATAAACAATAAGTCAAACCAAAACACATTGTCACCGAATGTTTTATTATGCAATGTGTAATGAATTGGAATCATTTTATAATAATCAGTTGTTAATAAACCACCTAAAGATGAGCACGAAAATTCTCCTGTTAATTACCTTTGCTGTATTCGGTAAAGATGTGAGTGGTCAGATAATTGTCACGACGACCGTAGATTTATTAGATTTGACGACCCCCGTATGGTGGAAGGAGATAAAAAACTATTATGAAGTGGTAGCAACGCAGAAAGGGCGGTAAGAATAATATTTCAAGCTATTGTAAGTAGAATTATAAGGACTAGAATAAAAAACTACTACATAACACAAAATGACTACAACACAATTAGTCGACGGAGATTCCTTTTTTGGGTGCTTTGGCCTTAGACTATTCATACTGGACTCGCCTTTAAGTAACTTCCCCTCCGTCGATAATCTTGCACAGATGTGCATGTACGTGCATAAATACGGTGTCAGTATCGATTCATGCTCAGTCACAAAATCGTCTCAAAGCAGAACACAGACTGTCACAGACATCGTCAAAATGCCTGCATGTGCTGTGGGCACATGCAATAAACGTTCCACAACATCGAGCAATGAAAAATATGGCATAACATTCCATTACACCGTATTTATGCACGTACATGCACATCTGTGCAAGATTATCGACAGAGGGGAAGTTACTTAAAGGCGAGTCCAGTATGAATAGTCTAAGCTATTGGCCGATACAAAACAAAACATAACAAAAACCTACCTGCCTAACGAGCCAATGGGTTTATCTAAAATGGTAGATAATAAATAATAATTCTGGTTATAATTTCTAAATGAAAAAAATACCAACCTTGCATAAAAGTGCAAGAAAAAACATTAATATTACCTACACAAGTTTTTGTACTTCTAGAATTGACTTTGATGACCGGTCTGGCCTAGTGGGTAGTAACCCCGCCTATAAAGCCGAAGGTCCTGGGTTCGGTTCCCAGTCAGGGTATTTATTTGTGTGATGAGCACAGATATTTGTTCCTGAGTCATGGGTATTTTCCATGTATTTAAATATTTATATGTATCTATTTACCTACATACATTTTAGTACCTACTACACAAGCCTTATTGAGCTTACCGTAGGACTAGGTCGATTTGTGTAAGGATGTCCCGAAATATTTATTTATTAAAATATTTATTATTGAGTAATAAATCCTATGAGATCTGGGAGGCTCCAGAAATATACGACTATGACTATAAATAGTTCCCAATATCGGTACACAATTAGATATATCGCCATAAAAAATACGGGAAAATATAACATTATAAAAGTAAAGGTACGAATTCCCCGTTATCCAATTTCCAGGAAAGTCTGCGCGAACTGCGGCTTTCCCCACATGGGCACGATGATCCACTATCAATACTTCGCAGAGACTGCGATAAAGCCGGCGAACATACCAGTAGCTAATTTGCTTACTAAGCGTGAGTTGTTGAATTTTTAATAATATAAAAAACATTTTTCATGTTAACATTTTTTTTAATTATTTAAATCGAAAGAAAAATAGAAAAAAAATGACTAGCAGCGGGACTTGAACGCACAGCCACCGGATGACTAGCCCAGTGCACTGGTTGTGGGTTCGAGTCCTGCTGCGAGTCAAGTTTTTTTTCTATTTTTCTCTCGATTTAAATATCGAAGATATTCGCTAGCAGACGTTTCTGCATAATAAAAACATATTCCAGTAATTGTATTGGACTTGAGCTCCTTAGCGAAAAGCAGTCCAAACCTCGTGGTAACCCTCGAAGACGCTCGTCGGTGGCTACCCGTGAAACAGGGGCTGACCCGGCCTACGCTGATTTTGTTCAAGTTTGGGTGGAACAGGGACCAGACTCCTCGTCCGAATTCTAAATGTTCCTGTCGGATACCGGGTACGTTGATTTGATAAAAACATTCTAAAAAGAGGGCCTCCTAGCCTTGTCGTAATTAGGTACTGCCTTCGATACGATCATTGAAGTATCTCTATTACATTCTTTCTTACTATGTGTGCAAATGTCATAGGCACAATAGGATATTGTACTTACAGTTTCGTAATAAAAATAAGTAGGTATGTTCTACCATTTTTTGAAGTTACAAATAGGTATTTACACGAGTTTTTTTATATTACGTCAGTGGCTGACAAGCACACGGAAACATCCACGCGCAAGTGACTAAACGAACGTGAATGAAGCCGCGTTCTCCGTGAAACTCACAACAATTTAAACAAATATAATTAGTAGTGTGTAGGTTAGTACCTACCCGCTGAGAATAACACTCTTTCTCCTCCCGCGAGTGTCATAATAAGCATACCTGGGATAACTCGGGGCGTTATCCATAAGTGCGTGACCAAATATTTTATCGATAATAAAATATATCGATGTTAATGACAACATCTAAATTTTATTAGACATATAGAAATATTCTTTTAGTCATATCGTAAAAAAAAAATTATCGGGTATTTAAATGTTTATTTTAAAATAGTTTTCATAATATACAATAAATATTTTTTTCATGTTCGTCGGTATTAATAATTATGCTCTGAGTTATACCAGATATGGCTTATTACTATTTACTGATTTAAAACTCTAGTAATAGAAATTAGTAACATATCGAGTAGTAATATGTATCGTCATTTTTTATCGATATCAAATCCCTATAACTTGCCCCAAGTTCTCCCAAGTCTGATAATATGTAACATAGGGAAAACTGACGGACGGGCAGCAGTGTCCATCAACACCGAATCAACAGCTACAGCGGTCGCCAACCCGCCTGCTAAGCACAACTCCTCCCCAAGATACAAGTCATATGTCCAGCAAAGGTCTTACAACTGAAATGATAATAATAAGCGGTATTTTCCCAACTACCTATCGGTCTCAGCACACATTTGAGTATAAATACGTCACTCCAGGAATTAGCTTCGACCTAGCAGTGTGGATAGCCGTAAACCTGAACCACGTAGTGGGGGTGGCGACAGACGCACCAACCCTGGAGTCGGAGCAGACGAGGAACTCCACTGCCAGGACTGTCTCCGCGCTGCTCGGGAAGAGCGGGGTCTACATCATCGAGAATGTGGACGCGAGGAAAATCATACCAGGTACAGTTGCCATCAGATATATCGGAACTGTTGGGGTCACCAAAATCGGAACATGCGCTTTATCGCCTTGACAATAGAGGCGTTGCTCTGAATAATAACTTGTTTTAAAAACTTTTGTAGGTAGAACAAAACTCTTTTTAGGGCAAGCATAAACTAAAGATGAAGAAAGCCCGTAACAGGTTAACACATTCGCAGCCATCCCCTCCGAAAATGTTTGGAAATGAACGCACTTGTGCGTTGGTGGCAGTAAATGCGTTAATAGGTAGGACTTCTGCCCTGAAACGCATAACCACGATCACTTTCTGGTTGTTGACGACGAAACGAAAGGAATAAGCATGGCGAAAACTCACAAGCAACGTGTATGAAACACAAATAGCTTTAAAATCGCCCCTTGAGGAAAGGGCATTAATTTTTAATAATTCTACTCAATGCGGCTAAAATATTTTTTTAGAGAACAGAGGTAGATCAAAATAAGCCTTTTGAGTAGCTTCGACTAATTTAATAATTACTCCCAAGTCACTTCTTCTATATGTACCTACTACCTACTTGCATGTAATCTTCACGTTTATAACCTACGGTTGTGTAATCATAATATTGATAATCTTAGATCATAGGTACCTGTCGCATTATGGCATGCACAAGAATAATAATATTATGCTGACAGGTAAACTTAGGTATTAACACTTCCCGAGCTTATTCATGCCATGTCACCTGCTTTAAAAAGGAAAGCGACTCGACAGCGAACATCGAACCCGTCTATCTAGCTCCTGCCACTTAAACGTGCCACTCAAAACGTTTTATTTCCTTCCAGGAAGGGGTTGCCTAGCGATGGTTACGCCTCTGAAACTTCTAGACCAGAACTACGTGCCGGCCCGAGTCACCGCCTTCTGCCCTCCTAGCCACAAGGATAAAGTAGAAGTTATCATGGCTTCTCGTCAGAAGTAATATGTTACAAGATGGAACTATGTAGAGATGTGACTTTATAGTGGAAGCACGGACTCTTTGTCAAGAAGATACACACATAATTATACCCGGACAAATTGTATAATACGGCCCACAATGCCTGATAGGCTGCAATTACAAAAAGGCTTATAAGTAGCAAAAAAAGTACAGTTTATAATTAAACAATAAGTTAAATGACGTTGCTCATTCTTTATCTCAAAATGTAACTATTCGTAGTTAGGTAACAGCTAGTAGTTAGTAACTCAAATATTTAACCTTTTGAGAGCCACAGAAGCCCTTACCCGTCGACGCGTACAACTTAAAATAAGCCTTCATGTTGCAGGCGTCCATAGACCATCAGGCGGGCCGTATGCTTGTTTGCCACCATCGTTGTATTAAAAAAAAAATACAGTTAAGTCAAGTAAATAAATGTTTATAGTTCTAAATATATATCAAATGGGACCCTAAAATTGTTCCGAAAGTGTCACCGGAGCACGGCCAGCAGTGTCCCCCTCCAGGCGGTGGAACATAGGTACTATCAGCAGCAGAAAATGCTAAACACGGGAGGTGTTCAAAATTAGCTTAACACGTCTTTATTGTTAAGAAAATAAGAGCGTACGAATATCATTCTGAACACTACATTCGCTTATCAACTTCTGCTCAGACTACACTGCGATCGCCAACCTGCCTGCGAAGTGTGACGGTTATGGCATTAACCCTCTTTCTCATAGGATTCATAGTTTAGACTATAGTCAACATACGGTTCAGGCGTCAGAATTTAATACCAAGGTTTCTGAACGTTTCTATGAACTGTTGCCTGCAGTCTACACTATATCTAACGAATTGTTACAGTCACCGACTTTAATTGTTGAGCCACTTACGGTTCAAACTATTATCTTTTGTTTAATACTTACCTACTCTATGAAATGTCCAATGTAAAGTGAACCATAAAAGGCTCAACCATTAAAGTCCCTGACCATACCATACTTTACAACTAAAGGTTACTTACTATTTATCATAACTTGAGATTTAAAACAAAACAAACAAAACAGTAAAAAAAACTGAAAAACCAGAAATACGTGTATTTTTTTGTACCATCTCAAACCCAAAAAACCAAATAAATCTGAGTTCATGAGTGACAGAGGGTTAAAATATGCATGCTGCTTGTTGCAGTCTATTGGGCTGCCTATGTTCAGCACTGGGCAGATAGGCAGATAATATCAAATTAAAAATACCAAATTGAATAAATAAGCTTTATTTTTGGCCAAACTATTACATTCCATAAAACTTTACACATCTACTGAAATATTCCATTACTATAGTAAGTAACAAATAAAAAATCATAAAAAATATAGCACAAACTAATGATAGACCCAATATTTGATACTATACTCATATATTTAACACGTTCAGCCCCGATGACACAACGTTTGCGATCTTATTAAAACTACTCCAATGCCAGTGACAAGTATTTACGTCTAAAAATATAATTATCCTATGCCGGCATCACGAAAGTGTGTTGAAATAAAATTACAAGCCAATGCCGGCTACAACAGTTATGTCAACAAAACGTTTTCCCAGGAGTAAGAACTTGGCTCATGATCATGACACCGGCATAGGAATAAAAAAAATGATCTGATCGAGATAATTTCTACCGGAACATTGAAATCATTTAGTAAACAGCGACGAGGGCGAACGTGTTAAGTAATAAGTGATGCCACGTCTAATCACAAAAAAATTAAAATAAGGTGTGATCGACACTTATTTTTACCTTCTGTCCAGAGCGTCTACCATGGTTGTCATTTTATCGTATATCGCACTATCCGTCACATTCGCACTCCCATACTTGTTAGAGAGTGACAGATATCGTGTCAAGTGATAAAAACCCGACCATGTTAGGCTAGCAGATCTGGTCCTACTGCATTTATTCACCAAGACCTCAAAATGCTCGCTTAAAAGTCCATGGCGTAGAAAGCAGAATTCACATTCCTTTTCGCCTAATGCACCTTTATCCCGCCAATTCACTCCGTTTTAGTAGTAACTTTTGTTTGCCATATTAAGAAAAGAAATACAAAAGCATGAATAAACTGTCGGTTATATAATACAGGTGCTTAGAAATGAGTGTGGCCTCACCCCATAGTATTGGGTCTTCGAAACATACTGACCGATAAATTACAAATATTACTCAGTGACGTTAATTTTAAGGTTAAACAGTAATTAAATTACAAGACGCACTTTTGGGCCTACTCAATGTTTATATATTTGTAATATTTTATTATTGATTTCATAGTAACGCCACTGGTAACCAAAAGCATAACTATACTTTTGGTATTACTACATTATATACCAATAAAAAAGGAAACTATACATATACATACTCCCTTTATCAAATTATATGATCTATTGTAAATGGTAAAAAATCACGGATGAAACTAGTTGTACATTTTCAACCAGAATGTTGAATAGAAGACTTCTGTATACTGTAACGAGACCCTGACTCCAAACATTACGGAAGACACAACTATTAACCACTGATTTATGTATGTATTATGAAATATTATAAATGAATATATAATAATTTATGTTGATGATATTTAAAAAAGCTGAGCGTACCTTAAAGTCATATTTATAAGTAGTTTAACTGGGTCTCGAACAACTAAGATTGAGGAGTAGAAGTGTTCACTACATATTGAAAAAATATTGCAGAGTGACCAGCCTCTCCAAAAACATTTGAAAATACATTTTATTGCAACCGCTTAAGGTCTAAAATCCCTCCCGCTTATAACACAGATACTAGCATATTAACATCCGCCAAGTGAAAGAAAGAGAGATGTAAAACAAATATGGCGGCATATCTTACAATTTGTTAGATTAATACGCTAGTCTCATGTTATTAATACCGTTTATACATTAATACTTTCATAATTATTGCCATGATTTACATTGACTGGCACTGAATCGCGTTAGAAGCGCTGTGAAATTTTAAAATAGCTTGTTTCCGTGCACCAATTTACTTATGTTTAATACTACATTTTTGGTGCACTGTGTAAGCAAGTTAATGTATCTCATCATTCAAATACAATAAAACAACTTATTTATGTTTAATATAAGTGGAAGGTAGTAGTTTAACCTTTTCACTACAACGACTTTTTATTATATCTCGCATTTATAAACCTTATCCGAAATTTTTAAAGCGCATTTTAAGCTGTACAACACGTGAAGCGGTCGTTGGCAGTGAAAGGGTTAAGTAAAATACAGTATTACACGTATTTTTAAAGCAGTTTACTATAAAAAAAGTACATTTGAAAAGAATTTACTTACACAGTACCTGTACATAAATTTGAGACAACGCTCATTCGCATACAAGTACAGTCGGAATAAATAACGTTAGCACACCCTCGGTCTATGCATTCATACGTCAGTCTTAACATTATTTCTCTGACTGTACCATCACGCAGCTTGGCTAGAAATGCTATTTATAAGGAATGCTAGTTTATAGCATGTTGTGTCGCTAGCGAAGTGGCCTGACTACTACATTTTACGATAACTACTATACTATATATGATAAGTAGATAAACTTATATTGTAAAGACCAAGCTAGTAAAAACTAACATTTAGCCTACATCTTATCCATGCTTTAATAGTTATTTGATTTCATTAAAATTGTAGCCAATTCCAATTTATTCTTCATATCAGTATATTCTAGTAAACGTTAAGTAAACATATAATCATAATCGATATATACTCATATACTAAGTTATGAGTATTTGAATGTAATGTATCTAATAGGTACAAAAATATTGTAGGATTCTTCGTAATCTACTAACTTTACATCTACTTGTAATGGTTTTAGTAAGGCTCATGTACGATCTACTGAAATTAAGGATAATTTATATACATTTTTTGTATATTATTAGTGAAAGTTATTATAAAGGTACTATCAAAAAGGTACAAGCGAATCCAAAGCTTAAACATTTTAGTATATTTGGTTTTGAATAAACTTGATTTTGATTTGTCCAAATCAAAATAAATTGTAAGTACGTTATTTCCGATGTTCCAATAACATTCCAATTTCAATTTGGTCAAATCATTTCTAAATGAAAATGCAAAATTTTAATTTCTAGTGTACAAAATAAATGAAATAGGGATACAGCTAGTGACTCTTAGATACTAATTTTGTCAATATTTAATATTTCAGTCAGCCACCTTTAACGACACAAGTCTAAGAGTTTTGTACTGGATTGCCTCAAAGTATCCAATTGGGGCATTAGAAAGTAAGGCGAAGGAAATTTATCTCAAACATCTTATATTGAGTATGATGATATCAAAATTCAATTTCTCAATCTTGGGGACACGGGAGAATACACGTCTAAAGGCAATTACAACAACTATGCCCGTACTAATACCAATATAATTAGGATACTAGAAACATATTTTGTGTACTTTAGTTTTTCAAGTCACACTCACGTCACATTGATTTGTAGGCCGAGCACAACTGAACCCCGAGGACTATCCGTCCTTGTTAAATGTATTAAAAAGAGACCGTTAGTCTACTCTTTTGCTCAGCCTCTGATCACGTCGAAGACATCAGTGACAACGGCGTATTCTGGTATGACTTTTCTGTGTTATATAATTAAGAGATCGCAGCCGAACCGATCTCCCGTAATCCCATTAGTTACAACTTAAAACGATCCAACACAGTCCCAATGGCACTTCAATCCAGTCTCTTACCAAGCTTAGTCTTTCCAGTCCTTCTTGATTTCGAAGCTCCACTCCCACTGGAGATGGACATTTTTATCGTCGTCCGTGAAGAGGCTGTTGACGGTGTAGGAGCCCCGCGCCATCATGCCGGAGGGGGCGTCTTCCGGCGGTGTGGTGTAGGATTGCACCTCCGTTTTGGGAGGGTAGGAGCCGACCATGTGGGTCATTTTGTCCACTGGAAATGCAAAAAAAAAAACAGTATATGAGTTATGTTAATAAGTGGGTACAGCCAAGTACTGGGATTAACGAACCACTTAACCGTATAATAAAAATCCGGCGTGATAAAACACCGAGAGATGTTGGTTATTATTATAAGACTGAATTACGAATATTGGCCAAGTGGCTCAGCAATCCTCATAAGAATTTGTTTACCAATTCCAAGGGGAAGAAAACATTCATCTACAGAAAATCTGTGGAGTATTCATGCTTTTATAATGACAACATTAAACATATATTATTGGACATCCTTAGACAAATTGACTGAGCCCCACGGCCCCAGCTCAAGAAGGCTTGTGTTGTAGGTACTCAGCCAACGATAAAGAAGATATGCAAATACTTTAATACATAGAAAACGCCCATGACCCAGGAACAAATATCTGTGTTGATCACACAAATAAATGCCGTAACTGAGATTTTTACCCAGGACCATCGACATTATAAGCAGGGTCGCTACCCACTAGCAGAGCAGTTGGATCGGTTGGACGCCTATTGAAATAGTATAAGCATCGCTAACCAACACTTTCATCGGACTAGTTGGCGAAGACCCTGAACGAGATCCTACTTACGTTTGAAATGTTACGCTATCGTACACCTTATCGTAATAGTCGTCTACTTCAAAAATAGCAATTTCCCGACACTTTAAATTTAACAACCGTTCCATCTTGAGCACTGAGGAGATCGTTCGTCTACGCTGTCTGGATATAGCGGGACTACCTTCACTTAGGAATTTCAGATATTCTATGCTTAATATTACAAGATTTTATTTATCTTGCAATGTAAGTATGTAAGTATGCTCGGGTAACATCTTGCAACTCAATTTTAAAACTGATATTTTTAACCGATCGAGCAGAAATTTAAGCCCACTTGTGAAAGATTGGTGACAATGCAATAAATAAATAAATATTTCGGGACATTCTTACCCAAATCGACCTAGTCCGTAAGCTCAGTAAGGCTTGTGTTGTAGGTACTAGACGACGATATATATAATAAATAGATACATATAAATACTTAAATACATAGAAAACACCTATGAATCAGGAACTGTGTGGTGCTCATCAGCATCACACAAATAAATGCCCTGACTGGGGATCCAACCCAGGACCATCGGCTTCATATGCAGTGTCACTACCCACTAGGCCAGACCGGTCGCAAATATTATAGTACCACTAATCTGATCTGATGCTGATGCCAGAAGCCTAAAATACACAAGATAACACCACCACACCCATGGTGTTTAGGCTCGTTAGAATCCTCTTGATGTGTAGAGAATACAGTCGGCAATAAAAACTTGTACCACAGATTACATTTTTTGACAGAAACTCATTTCTATACAGTGCCCTTGTTACGCGTAACTAAACAGGTATGATTGCAAACATTTCCATGTGATATGTATGAGTCAGCATGACAATGGCACAGCCGTGTCGCCATGCAATGTCGATGTGACGTGACTTAAATACAATAGGGCACGATCAATGTCGGGAAACTATTAGTAGTAACGTACAATTTGTTTACTACACTACACTGTTAATGGGTATGGTTCAAAGGGAACAATAAACCAGTCAAGGTAGGGAATTGATTGAGATAAAATGACAGCGATATATGAGCACTGACTACAGTGACTACAGTTACTACAGTTATTCAATAAATGGTGTTTATAAGAAAGTATTTATAAGACAATTGTTTTTGTTGCCATGTTTTATCTACATTTTCATTAACCGGTGACCGATCAGCTGGTGGCTTCCGCGCGCAACGTATCAGCATTTCGATACAACGAGGAAATACCGCCGGCATATTTAGATTTTTTTTAGATCTATGACAGTTTTGTATTTGTACAGTGTCTGTCATACTTCTGAATATCATTAAAAAAAGGATTGTACAACTAGCCATCTTACACTGAATATGAATTTCTACTTTACCTATAAATAGAACACATTTTATAATGGAGTTTCAATTACTGGTCAGCCTTCAATAACCGGTCACCTAGTACTAAAGTAGGTTTTATTTACATGAAATAAAAAAATCATGTGTCAGCTATCACGTAAAAAAAAGAAATGATCAAAAATGAGCTCATTTTTTTATGAGTTCTCGGCCACGTGTATTTCTCATGTAACAAAATTACATAACTACAACTGTTATACGCCTAAAGTCTTGGACTACTAACAACCTTTGGGAGGCTAATAACACAACAAAAGGGTAACTAACGCATTATCATGCATAGTGCCGTCTACAAACTAATTAAATGCACGGAATGTGCATTACATGTGCGTGAATCAATACCAAAAGGTACGTACCGGGCACTGTCCGACGACGCGTGAAACAAAAGGACGTATGTTAATCATTTGTATAGTAAAAATCTACATTAGGGTGACAAAGAGTAAAAAAAAAAAAAGAGTATAGACTTTAGCTACTACAGGGTCTAAAACTATGACTAAGAGCATTATCACACTTGGGCGATTTGCAAGCGACTTCTATACAAGACTTGTACGCGGCAAACTCGCTGCGTTTTCGCCTCCATACAAGACTCGCTCGCAAATCTCAAATGTGATATCAGCCTTAAGTAACTTTTGTGACTTAAATATTTCGATGTTAAGTAATATTTAGTATCTTGTTAAAATTATTAAATGTCAGTTATATATACCTATGAAATTGGCGTTTTGTCTAACAGTTCTAAAAAACCTAAATTTCATATACTGTAATGACCTAAAAATAAATTCTTTAGCACAACATTACACAAACCGACGTAGTCTCTCATTAAGCTACTTAATTAAGCATACATATAGCATCAAGCTAAAAACTTGGTGTATGACAAATAGATAATTTAGGACGATCTTACACAAATCGTTCTAGTCATGTATTAAGCTCAATCAGGTTTGGTAATAGATCCTAAACGAAATAGATACATACATATAAATATTGAATAAATATCGTTATACACGTAGGTACAGTCACCATCAGATATTTCGGAGCTGTGGAGGTGGTCATTAATACGGAACATGCACTTTACCGCTTTGACAATAGAGGCGTTCTGATATTTGTGACCACCTCCACAGCTCCGATATACCTGATGGCGACTGTACGTTATCCGCGAGAATGACCGGTGCAATACGCGTCGAAGGGTGGTTACTCGAGGTAATAAAATGTACGCGATAGACCCTTTCTATAGTTTTTAGATAAATAAAAAATAAAGTAAAAAAACGTGAAAAAGTGTTATACATATAAATACTTAAATATACAGAAAACGTCTATAACTAAGGAACAAATGTTCATAAAACTCTGTGAACCAAAAACTCTATAGTTAAACGACCTTGCAGTCAATCGATTATAGTTCGGATATCCCTTGCACATGCAGGACTTCGCCGATGCGATTCGCCAACATTTTAAGTATTACGTAACTTTACAAAAATCATGACACATGAAGTTTAAGTCACACATCTACGTGTAAATGTAGGTATTTTATACCGGGTGTTATAAAAAAAACGTGATACAAGAGGATCAAGCCGGCATCTGGTCATGATTTGAAATAATTTTGATCGATACTGCTATCGAAATATCAGGAAACATTTCGACTTGATAATTTTCTTCGCTACTAACGGCCGCAATTTTTATATTTGCTATTGGTACCCATTACGCCATTTTTTTTTTAATGACATAAGGTGGCAAACGAGCAGACGGATTGCCTGATGGTAAGCAATTACCGACGCCCATGGGCACCCGCAACACCAGGGGAGTCACAAGTGCGTTGCCGACCTTTAAGGGGGGTTGGAGCTCTGGGAACCTTACTCACCATCAGGAACACAACACTACATACCTGAAAGGTAGCAGTGCTATTATGGCTGTGGTCTTCCGTAAGGAGGAGGTACTTCCCCAGTTGGGCTTCTCCAGACTCGAGCGTGATGGTACTTCGCTGTGCCCTACCTCCCATTGTCGGACGTAGTTTAAGGACATACCCGGGTCCAAAACTGCTTAACCCTTTAATGCATTGATCATAAGGCTTGTCGAAATAATTATGGATAAAACTCAGATGTGAATAAGTATAATGAAAGGTTAAACGATAATTTCGCAAGACCACTTAAATAATTCGTGTTGATAAGATAGAGCCACTTTTTCAGTATTAGGCGCCCTTGGGAAATTCGAGGAAAAGTTGGAACCCTACATAACTCAGTTGTTCCTGGCGAGTTCCGTCTAGTGTGAACGTCACGTGGGTGAATTATGAGCTATATTTTCACGGTGGGATCTCTAGAGAGTACTGTATCATGATTTATAATATTCGGTAACTATGACGTCACTATATATTGATGAATGCAGCTCGTATAAAGTTTTTACCTTAAAAAAATGGTTACCAGACCCTTCGGGCATCTGAAGCAACCCAACAGTCCTAACCTATCTATCCATTAGTTGAATGTGGATACCATGAAACGATTACTCGGGAATATTTCAATCCGGCGAATTTTACGATCGGCCGCCGACCTAAACACAACCGGCATATATTTTCTTCCAATATTCTACAGTGTCTCAAGACCTGTCTTTGACCCACTGGTCAAAACGTTATCACCGATAAGACACACTTGTCTTGCCGGTGATGACATAATGCACTGAAATGTGGTCGGTTTCTATGGACCTCATAAGAAGGCTCAATGTCACCCAAAGGCCAATTAACCCGGCGAGCATGAGGCAGGGTATCTTATACCCCATCAGTCTCTTATGTCAATAATGAAAAGGTATATTTTCCTGTATTTTTTTTCACATCATGCTCCCCGGGTTAAGAGGACAGTGCTGGAAGTGTCTCTGTCCGATCGCAGCAGAACCAAAGTAATCAATATAGCCCTCTGGTTCGCTAAATAGCGTGGGCGGCGCATATGGCAGCGAGAGGCTCTAATGCAAGTTTATTTTGACGTAAAAAACGTCTCGAACGTAAGTGATAATGTTATTTATATATGGGTAACTCGAACGCGATGGTGACGTTTTGTTACATTAAAAACTTATACTCAGGGCTCAGAACCGATGGCAGTTTCCATTAAGGTTCTCGAGTGGCAACCACGTACCGAAAGACGCGGCGTGGGCAGACGCCATAAGGGGGACCGACGACCTTAAAGAAACATATGTCCAATAGGGACATTCTTCGGCTGATGATGATAAATGATGATACACGACCGGTTTTGAACCTTATTACAAAGGGATTTGACTCAGATGTCATTGTACGTAGTTGTCAAATCGCCTCAAAGGGTTATATAACCACGCGTTAGTGTCAGCCAATTACAGACACCCGAAGGGGACATACCGGCCTTGTGTTACATAAACCTATTCGGGCTTCCGCACATGCAATTTTGCGAGACCTAACGCCTATAAGGCCATCTTAAAAATACCGAATCATGAATTAGGGTCTTAACTCTGAAGGTCAAGAGAGTGTCATAGATAAAAAAGAAGCATACTTTTCCTGAATTTGATGATCAGTCTGTAAATATTTATAGAGGGGT
Source organism: Grapholita molesta (assembly GCA_022674325.2). NCBI lineage: Eukaryota > Metazoa > Arthropoda > Insecta > Lepidoptera > Tortricidae > Grapholita > Grapholita molesta. The sequence goes on from CP053127.2 coordinate 5,814,584, forward strand.
ACCTTCCAACGAGACGAAAAAATAATGATATCACAGAACATAAATATGAAATAATGGCCAAATCCTTGACAATATAATTAAAACTGTTGTGAGCCATGTTACTACTACTTTTTGCGATAAGCTCGGGCTCTATGCGATACAACATGTCGCCTAGTGCGATATAATTACACATGAGTTTATCCGTTTGTAGAAGTCCCTAACGATTACTCTAATTTAAAAAGTGAGACCTAACTGGACACGAATTCTGCGCCTAAGCCAACGAACTAGTAATACTATAGAAGCCTGAGTCGAGCTCAAAAATGACCCCACGGCTAGTGTGCCGCGAACGATTGACTGAGCCACGGCGGAGTTTGACAGCTTTAGTAGTACAGAAGCTTTCTATGACATAAGATGTCAGCTAATATAAAATTGTTAAATTAAAAAACCATATAAAATGCTTTCTTCTGCGGAAAATAGTACCTGAACAACTCCACAAAAATACAAGAAAATCTATGGGATCCATTGGAATGTGTAAGTTTAACCCTGAAGAAGATAAACAATTATTTAAAGTAACATATTGATATATAGACTAATACGCTGAACCAAATGTCGTAACTCTATACTAGTTTTATAATGACTTATGCCTTTATGATACTGAGTGACAAAATGGTGATAATTTTATGCAACATTTCTACTAGTAAGTAAACTATTAATTTTATGTTCAAGTAACGAGCAATTCCTATTATATGTTTATATTTAAAAACGCAAATACCTACGCTATAAATGTTCTGCTGGTAAACTTTTCGTCATAATCATTCTAGTTTCCCGGAGGCCGCGGAAAGGATTTATTATTTATTATAAATTATATTTTTCACGGAATTTAATTTTCTGCCCAAATGGGCAATCATTGAATTGTCGTTAGAGATTCGCGATGCCTTAAGGTCGAAAATTGTATTTCAGTAATAGGATTGAAATACTTACTATCTGTCATTGCATATTACAGATAACCTCTTTGTGAAAAGTTATCATTTTCTTTTCTAAATTTGAAAGCGGTTCCAGCTCCTTAGTGAGTTTTTTAAAGAATTTTTGTTATTTGCGTTACTATCATTTGAATATTGCAAGAACGAAAAAGATGAATATAGACTCGGTAGTCGTCTATTGTTGGCAAAATGTCTTTACATCCCAAAGTTCAGTACTCCACGTCGATCTTATTAATCTGTTGCCTAGTAAACAAAAAAATGCATGCGATATATGAAAGTAACGTCTTATTCTAGCTTGCTCTTATGGTGACAGTTTGCTATACCATAATACGATATTGAACCTTAGTGGGTTGGAAATTAAACTCCTTGACTGTACTCACACTACACGATTATTCCAAAATACATATGTACTACACATTAATATTGTGTTTCAGCTTTTGAGTATAACGATAAACGGGACTTAGTCGCGCAAAAACTTACGAAAATTTACCTCCGATATTCCCGAGCGACATTATCCCGTGGCACCTACTGGAGGAAAACTGAGGCAATGTCGTAATGCAAAATCGTGGTAGTGTTGTCCAATATGACATTACTATACCTTCTTATAAAGTATGGACAAACGTAATCTTAATAGCAAAATCGTGTCAAAATAAAACTTATATAAATTGGTTCCATCTCGGTTAGTATCATCCCTGTAAGTTTGACAACGCCATAATATTGCAACGCCGCGCATGAGGTTTGACGCTTAAAACTTTTTTTAACCAATCACAACTTTTTTTAAATCGCGCGAAATTGTCTATTGGATAAACTCCAAGCTGCTCTGACAATTTATGAAGAGGGGATTGCTGTCAGTGTCAGTGCGCCTGGGGTCAATTTTGGAAGGCATTTTTGTATGGAGAGCTGTGTCTATATATATTCAGTCACCGGCCTAAGCCCAGCTGCTGTCATGTATGTCATTTTATTTTCGCTTAAGAAAGTTATATAAGGGCTGAGGTGTATGGAGCATTGGCACAACATGGTTTCTATTTAGATTTTGCTTTGCGACACTGTTAGCATTATTTCGGATCACGTATCCTCCATATGCAGATTTTTTTTATTAATTATACTGAAAGAAAGTAACAAAATTGTTTACCACATGAGCCACTTCTGGAAATCTCAAGGGTTTATGACTACCCAACTTGACTACCTGCGGTTTACGGTATATTTTATACTTTTCTGTTTGAGCTGGCCTTGTCACTACTAACTAAATAATCTGATCCAACCGCGGCAACTATCGACCTATGTTATTTAGAGAATTTAATTAACAACAGCTCTACAGGATTATAATGTTACTTGTATTACCTGGTACTCCGAGTCGGTACGTCTTCTGCACGTACTTGAGACCGTGCACGATCTCGCGTTGTACGATGAAGTCGATCCTTATCCGGTATTGAACCCCCTCCTTGATAACGAACACCTGAAATAAAAGGTTAATATGTAAGTACATTTTTTATTAAACAATTGTCCTTGTCAGTGATTTAGAAGCGATTACAGCCTCCGTAGTCATTTCTAACCATGCATAATCTCGAATAAAACGTATCAATGAAAAATATTGATATATGGTCCGCATACCCTGCTACTCTAAATCGAAACGCTGTAACTATGTTTGCATCCTAATATACATATAGTTACGTCATTTTTCTTTTAGACAACGATGGTGGCAAACAAGCATACGGCCCGCCTGATCGTAAGCAGTTACCGTAGCCGACGCCTGCAAATCCAGAAGATTCTCATGCACGTTGCCTGCCCTTTAAGAACCTATACACTCATTTTTTGAAAAACCTCATACTGTAGTCCCAATGGAAAAATTCGGCAGGGAGTTCATTCCACAGCCGGAGTGTTCGCGGGAGGAAATTCCTCTTAAACCGTTTAGTGCGCGACCCTTTAGGCTCCAGGGTGTGTGGATGAATGCACTGCCGACGACGAGCGGTGCGGTGGTAGAAAGCGGCCGTTGGTATCATATCAAACAGTTCTTCAGAGCTCAAGCGATAGAATACACATAGGGAGTATTTTAATTCATAGTGACGACATAAGAACATGCGGCACATTGGTTGTGGACCGATTGGTCCACATATAGCAAAAGAATACAATTATTATTTTTCTGGAAATTGTATTATAATTTGTCATAATCACTTTCATGTTCATTTTTTAACCTAAGCATGGTTTGAGGTTTATATTAGATTGGACTACCGCAAAAAGAGAATCGATTTGAAATAGCAATTTGGGGTTATGGAAAAATTGGATTAGTCCCGCTTGGAAAAGGGTAAAATGGCGGTGTCGCTCCCTGAGGGTCTATGTGCTTCCAATCCTTTCCAATGACACATTTTTACAAATTTTCCTATGATGCTTGTCTGTAGTCACTTTGGACTTGTGTTGTAGTCAAGCCTTTTCGTAAGGTACTGCCCTGACAAGGCAAGGTTGAAAGATAAGTACTATATCCGCCTGCACAAATCGCAATATAGGGTGACGGCGCCAGTAATGGACAAGGAACCAATCATGAACATTAGTGCTTATTTCAAAGGCGTCAAGTGTTGTGCATTTGTTGGTACATATTCAATTTATAATGTTATGGTTTTTGAATTAAGAACTAAGTGTCCATCATTGGTGCCATCACCATATATATATGTTTTTTTAGTGTGACCTTATTGTGATGCAACAATGAATCTTTGCAGAGTTGTTTTCTGATTTACAGGCGTACAAGTCAAGACGATAAATACAGACAAAACTATTAAAAGGTGATTTCTTAGAAATTATTTTCCAACTAAGCCAAGCATCCAATCGTGTATCAAATACAGCAAAATGTCTTGTTAATTATTATACCTTCGCTGAATTTGTTGCGGGCGATATGTAACCTATACTTTGTTTATATAGAGACCTAGATAATCGGCCATAATAACCGATCCGTCGTTATATTCAATTCAGACTGTATTATCAATATTACGATACATTTTTCTCTTTGCACTAAAATAAATTGTTTTTGTTAAGACATTTTTCAAGCAATGTTAATTAAGAGTCAGCGAAAGTTAACTTAAGTGATCTGATAATCACTGGTGGGATCCAGGATATTGTCCTGAAACTGCAACCAGAAAATGCGATCGCTAACCAGCCTGACAAGCGTGTCGACTATATAGCAACTATATGGCAACTTCTCCCCAAGTCATGTTTGGGAATGGCCTACGTCCAGCGGTGGGCGTCTTACGGCTGAAATGATGATGAATAATGGAATCTCCACTTGCATACAAAGTACTTATTACTCTTCTTTCTTCTTCCTCGCGTTGTCCCGGCATTTGCCGGCTCATGGGAGCCTGGGGTCCACTTGGCAACTAATCCCAGAATTTGGCGTAGGCACTAGTTTTACGAAAGCGACTGCCATCTGACCTTACATTACAACCCATAGGGTAAACTAGGCCTTATTAGTCCGGTTTCCTCACGATGTTTCCCTTCACCGAAAACGACTTGTAAATATCAAATGATATTTCGCACGTAAGTTCAGAAAAACTCATTGGTACGACTCGGGGATTGAACTAGCGACCTCCGGATTGCAAGTCGCACGCTCTTACCGCTAGGCTACCAGCACTTAGTACTTATTACAATCAATCCAAAATATTCAGGTCATCCGATGCCCAGTACGCGCGACATATCCATCTGTCATCGGCACTGCCATTCATTATTTACCACGCAAAGATTGGCTATATACAGGATGCTGTGACTCGGTTAAAATTTTACACATAACCAGTATCTAAGCGGAATCTGTACCATGTAAACATGTTCTACTTAAAATTTGGATTATTGATTTAAATAATAAAAACTATCCTCGTTATCCTCTTGAATTTTCAATCATAAATAGTTTCAAATTTTGTATGAAATAGGCTAATGTATGCTTTACAGCGACCCATACCAAATATATTTAAAAGATATAGAGGAAAATTAAAATTAAAAATATTTATTTTTACTGTTCAAACCAATCCAATCATTAAATAAACCTCTTGATTCTGAGTAGTAATTACAAATTTTTCGTTAGGTTTTAGAGTTTTTTTACAAATAACACGAGTTATTAGTAAAAATTACAGATAAATAAATATATATTAAAATTCATAATACACGATCCTATTCGGTTAGGTCAAAAGCTTGTCATTATTAAACTTGAATACACTAAATAGATTTTTAATTAGTCACCGCTCTTGAACTGACCTATACATGAATGACCATGCTTCAAAGCATCGTTTACTATATCCACAGGAGTAAAACCGCGTGTTACACTTTTGATGCGTCCGTCGATTCATCCTGTATGCGCTGGACGTGCGCCAAAACGGATTTAATATCGAAGCAAATTGCGACAAGCTGCATTACTCTCAAGTCGCAGGAAACTATTGAACTCTAGCTCACATTCATAAACTTTTTTTAATGATATAGGTGGCAAACGAGCAGATTGCCTGATGGTAAGCAACTACCGCCGCCCATGGACACTCGCAACACCAGAGGAGTCAGAAATATGTTGCCGACCTTTAAGATCTCTTTACGCTCTTTTCTTGAAGGTTTGGATGTCATATCGGTCCGGAAATACTGCACACGACAATTTCGATTCATGACGAACAGTGGACGTCCGCGGCTGAAGTAGTATTCGATATAAAATAATAAAATAAGCTAGCTGCTAAAAACGATTAAACAACCCTACAGTGTACCCTAAATGCACCTATCGACTATTGCTAACAGTTTTCATATAACATCAACAATCATTTTACGATTGACGGCTATACATAGAAATCTCTTAAGACCCCGTTTTCCCCTAAAATTTCCATTTTAAAACATTTGAGGGAAAGAGATGTAATGTTCCATGTTTAGAGGTTCCACTTTTTGAAGCAATATGATTTGGTGAAGTAAAGGCCATAGTCGGGTTTAAATAATAAGTCGGCCCTTCCAAATTTTGAGAGAATTGATTAAATGCAGGGAAAAGGATGAAATCTACAAAACTATGTTAGTAAAATTTTTACACCAATAAAAAACGTAATTTATCTCAATTGAAATGAACAGAGGCTCTAGTGTAAGTTTCTTTTGACGTAAAAAATGTTTACGAACGCGTAAGTGATAATGTTATTTACCTATATGGGAAACGCAAATGCGTTCGTGACATAAAGTTACGTTAAAAACTTACACTCAGGGCTCAGAGAATGTAGCCTATTCGTCAAACCACGTCCAAATACTTACCCGCGACGAAACCTTATTCAACGTTTTGCATCGTCCACGCGCGCTGGCCGGGCGCCAAATCAAATATAATAACACCGCTAATTACGACAGACCAGTTTATGGGACGTGAGATGGAGCAACCACCTGTTGCTGGGACTCTTTAACGAATTGCGTGGCGTACGTAATTCACACACTGATATTTCAGTATGAAATGTAAATGGAAATAAGTATGCCTAGATATTATTCTAGCAGGAACGACAATTGCTTAATGCTTGCCATAATAAAAATATCGACAATCCTCAGGCTCTAGTGTGGCTTTTGACGTAAAAAACGTTTACGAAAGTGATACCTAATGTTATTTATATGGGAAACTCAAACGCGTTCGTGACGTAGTTATGTTAAAAACTTACACTCAGGGCTTTGTTATCGATAAGTACATACTACTTCAACGACAAGACGTACACACAGTCTTATATCGGCTACCTACCTAGACGCCGCGTGTCACCGATCTTGAGCAAATTGAACGTAATCCGTACGTAGTTTTGAATTGATCCAATTTACTTTTGTTATTCGCAATGAATAGTTCTAAATTGTTTTCTGTACTATGTAAAATATAAATAATTATATAGTTTTGTTATTTAGTTTTAATCCTATTACTTATCGGAAACAGGACTGTCTATATTTTTACTTTCTCAATTACTTAGATACAAGAAATCGTTTGTACTAGAAAAATATCTAGGTATAGAAATAAGTTTCGGTAATTCACCTTCCACAGATCACCCTAGAATTAAAAGTCAGGCTCTTTCTCAGCCTTTATATAATATTGCAATAGATAAGGGTTTATTTTGTCCTTTGCCACGATCCAATTGATCAAGCCTGAGCAAACACTAGCGATAAATTATTTGACCAAATATATGTATTTAACCATGTTTTAGTTTTTTAAATATAGAATAATAAAATAAACGAGTCTTTTAAATTTGACCTATCTTCATACCTCCCCTCTGGCCTCTACCCAGGTTAAAGTATACAATGGACCGTTTGGTCCAGGAACGAAATATTTACATACCTAAATCGAGTCGTAAAGTGAGAAAACTATCATACTTAAGTCTTTTACGTCCGTCGCGAGTCCATATTTTGCATAAAACTATTTGAACATCTTCAGCGTGTGCATATTTATGCAACATCTTTCTATGTCTGCTATGGGGCTGTGCAATATATCAAAAGGAATCACAAAGCATTAATTAAATCCAAATTAATCACCATCTGTCAGAGAGCATTTAAGCTAAGATTTACTGACAATCGTATCATAAATATATCTCACGTACTATCAAACAATCAGGTATCAACAGCACACTGTTTTTAAAAAGAACTATATACATCTCACTTTATGTGTGATTTTGAACTGAAAGGCAAAAGCAATATGGCCAAATTTGCAATGGCAGGTTTAATCTACTATGCTTAGTTAAACCTTACATCCATTTGCAAACAAGAGTTAAACTGACGGAGCGAAGCGACGCGCTATAATTATAATTTAATCTTGTGTCGTACGTAACAAACACATGTGGTATTACCGTGGCTATTTTTGTTAGGTTAACTTAGTGAAATTGACTTGTAATTCTAAGAGAGATTAAATTCATTATGTATTAAGCTGAGTCAAAGTGGAGTGCCGTGTGATGCCGGCTGACTAGAATAGCACCACCCCATCTCCTCCCGCGGGTGTCGTAGGGTGATGGCACCAATGTTGGACACTTTAAGCTGACAGGCACCAATGATGGACACTTAGTTCTTAATTCAAAAACCATAACGTTATAATTTGAATATGTACTAACGAATGCACAACACTTGACTCTTTTGAAATAAGCACTAATGTTCATGATTGGTTCCTTGTCCATCACTGGTGCTGTCACCCTAAGAGGCGTCAAAGGGAAAAATCCTACGGACGGGCGGCTGCGTCCGTCTAAACCCAATCTACAGCTAGTGCGGTCGCCAACCCGCCTGCCAAGCATGGCGACTATGGCAACTACCCCCAAGATGATACCAGTCATATTTGTGGGAGGCCTATGTCCAGCAGTGTACTGCATACGGCTGAAATGTATGATGTAAAGTGGAATTCGTAACAACCTAAAGCGAGTACCTAAGCAAAAACGTATGATCGAAATTAATCGCTAGATTTGGCTAGCCACCAAATCCAGTAGGCCTACCGCGAACATCAAATTTGGAGCATCTTTCTCTTTTATTCCAATTAAGGCGTCATGAGAGAGAAAATCGTTCAAAATTTACGTAAATTGTGTTCAATAATAATAACTTTAAAATCTGGTGGTGTGCTGATGATGGCAGATAAGTAAGTATAGTCAACCACTGTGATTCCTAGGCCACTTCGAACCTTGTCACAGTGACGTTAATAGGTCTTTTACGTCTTTCATATAGATTTTCACTGTGACAAGGAACGAAGTGGCCCATAAATCAAATTGGTTGACTGTACCTAGAGAGAGATGGCAGAAGTGGACAGTGGTATATATCAGAGAGAGTCAAACCTGCTTCTTGAGATCGGTGAGGTCTCCAGACAGGTCCAGTTCCACGTCGTCTCTACCAACGACGCACAGCGCCAGTTTCTTCACAATCACCTTGCGTGGGTCCGTGGCATCTGCATGGAAAAATAACATAACATCCTTTTAGAAATAAGTATTTTTGTTTTTATATTAAGCAGAAACGTCTGCTAGCGTATCATCGATAATTAAATCGAAAGAAAAATAGAAAAAATTTACTCAGCGGAACTCCAAGCCACAACCACTGGATCACTAGCCCAGTGCACTACCACTTGTGCTATACGAGTATCGCTTGGACTAGTCAAAAGTCACCCGTAATGAGGTATAACACGAAGGATAAAATAGAAAAATTTGACTAGTCCAAGTGGTACTCGTATAGCACAATTGGTAGTGCATTGGGCTCGTGATCCAGTAGTTGTGGGTTCGAGGCCCGCTGCGAGTCAATTTTTTCTATTTTTCTTTCGATTTAAATATCAAAAATCTTTTTTCTCTCTTCCCGCAGTATTCTTATCAGTTATCAATCCTTACGACCTGATAGGTACCAGATTAGTCCGAGCTGACCCAAACATAAAAATCCAAAATATATAGTTAACATGTTCAATAGATTTAAAATGAAATTAAAACAATATTTGATCAGCAAGGAATACTACACTATTAAATATATTTTAATTTAATTCCTTTTGGGGGTAGGTACTCATTAGATTTGCTATTATACCCTTGCAGGGTTCACATTGAAACTAGTTTACTTAGGACTACCCTTTGTACGTATATGTACCTAATTAGATACACATGAAACGCGATAAAATAGGTAGGTAGTATGTCTGTATGGTCTACGCTCATTTCAATGCTATGAATTTGAATGATTAATAAGGTACAGTCTAAATAAAATGCGTATATAGCTAATACATATAAAATGTGTATATATATTTATGCTTTTGATTATACGGGTGTACTGCCTTTTTGCCGAATTATGTTTGGTCAAATTTCATTTGGCAACCAACTTTTCGCCGAAGATTTATTTAGCAAAGCAATTTCTTGGCATAATTTTACTTCGTATTTTTTTTATTTCGATACGTTTTTATATTGCAAAATTTTATTTCGTCAAATTTTATGTGGTAAATAATTGTGTAGCAAATGATTTGCTAAGCCAAATAACATAATGACAAATAATTATTAAGTAAAAAAGAGAAAGGTGGTTTAGGTTAGGTTAGAACTGCGACTCTCACAGAACCGAATTGCTGCCAGAAAGCTGGGTCAGGTAAGGTTTGAACTGCGACCTTCACAAAGCCGAGATGCTGCCATTAAGGTGGGTTAGGTTAGGTTAGAACTGCGACCCTCACAAAGCCGAGATGCTGCCATTAAGGTGGGTTAGGTTAGGTTAGAACTGCGACCCTCACAGAACGGAAATGCTGCCGCCAGAAAGGTGGGTTAGGTTAGGTTAGAACTGCGACCCTCACAAAGCCGAGATGCTGCCATTAAGGTGGGTTAGGTTAGAACTGCGACCCTTACAGAACCGAAATGCTGCCAGAAAGGTGGGTTAGGTTAGGTTAGAACTGCGACCCTCAACAAAGCCGAGATACTGCCAGAAAGTTGGGTTAGGTTAGAACCGCGACCTTGCGGTTGCGCGCCAACGAGGTCATCCCAGTGGGGGGAGAATCGGTCCAGGTAAAGTCCCACATAAAATATCTGGGTCTTGTCCTGGACCGCAGATGGAGTTTTGAGGAGCATTTTTCACAGCTGGCTCCTCGGCTCGTTGGCACGGCGATGGCACTTGGCCGATTGCTGCCAAATGTGGGAGGGCCTCAAGATCCGTGTCGGCGCCTCTTCGCGATGGTAGTGCGAAGCATGGCGCTATACGGAGCGCCGATATGGGCAGAGTGCTTGAAGCAAAAAACAAAGGCACTCCTCCGAAGACCACAGCGAGTGATAGCCCAGAGGATGATTAGGAGCTATAGCACAGTAGCATTTGACGCAGCATGTGTTCTGGCAGGGAGCGTTCCATGGGAGCTTGACGCAAAAATGCTGGCGGAGAGGTTCAGAGAGAGGGTTGATGCCAGGCTTAGAAACGAGCGCCTAGCCCCGCAAGAACTGGAGGCAAGGCGCAAGGCAGCAGCCACACGTCAGAGGGAACGATGGAAGGAGCGGCTGGAGAACGCCCCATATGGAAGAATCGTGGTAGGGGCCATCCTTCCATCATTTGATGCGTGGCTAAATCGAAAAGAAGGGAGGCTCACATACAGGTTGGTGCAGGTAGTGACCGGACATGGCTGTTTTGGTTATTATCTGCACAAAATTGGGCGGGAACCGACTCCGGGCTGCCACCATTGTGGGGGGAACGAGGACACATTCAAGCACCCCCTCGCGGAGTGCACGAGCTGGGATGCACAGCGCCAGGTGCTGATGAGGACAATGGGAGTGGGTGATCTCTCGCTGCACAATGTGGTAGCGAACATGTTGAGCAGCGAGAGATCATGGAATGCAGTAATTGACTTCTGCGAGGAGGTCATGAGCAGAAAAGAAGAAGCGGAGCGAATGCGCGAGGAACAAGCAGACGCACATCCGCTCCGGCGCAGACGGGTGGGGAGAAGGCGATTACAATATATCAATCGACTTCTCCCCCAGTAAGGTCCGTGAGTTGGGGACTCACAATAACATAAGGCCTTACACGTCTGGGGGAAGGGTCTGTGCGTCGCCGATCCTTCCCTCCTTCGGCGAGAGGGTGCCCCCGGTGCAATAAACGGGGCGGCCGGGGGGACGTCGTGGTAGAGTGTCACGACCCCATGACATCCCCCTACAACGGCAATGCGGGTGACGCCGGTGTGTTTTTAGTGGGTATACTCCTCCCCTCCCTCTGGCTAGCAGAGAGAGTCCCACATACTCCCCCCAAATGACCTTCCCCGGGTCGGGGGAGATGCGTAACGCATTTTCACACCGATAAAAAAAAAAAAAAAAAAAAAAGAACCGCGACCTTCACAGAACCAAAATGCTGCCAGAAAGGTGGGTTAGGCTTAGTTAAAACTGCGACCCTCACAGAACCGAAATGCTGCCAGAAAGGTTGGTTAGGTTAGGTTAGAACTGCTACCTTCACGGAACCGAAATGCTGCCGGAAAGAGATAGATAGGTTATGTTTATTTTTATGACCCTAAAAACGTCCGTTTCGCATGCTTATTTTGGATACATTAATAAAAACTAAATGGAGATTCATAGCTGTAGATGATTTGGCCGAGGTGAATAAACATTCAAAATTTTGCTAAAAAAAGGTATGCCAATCAAAACATTTGACGAAATTATAATTGACATTATAAAAAAATCCCATGTAATATTTTGTCAAACAATAATTTATTAAATCATGAATTGGGAAAAGATATCAATGCGAACCGTTGAGTTGCGAAATAAAAATTTGACCAAATAAAACTTTGGGATACGTAGTTTGGGGAGTTAAGAATTTGCTAAATGTTTTTTGGCGAATAATTAGTAAACCGATTATACGTGGGGAACGACGCCTAAACAGCAAGTCCTCGTTTAGTGGCTTGTAAAATGACACAATAGACGTAAAATCGGTAATGTAGTGATAACTTAACAATTCACAAAAACAATTATTTTACATTTGTGAGCTGATGTTCTATGGGGGGAGGCCGTGGCTGATAGATAGAAAGATTATGAAGTTATCTTTCAAGTTTAAGTTTTTAAATCATTTATTGATTCATCACTCAGCGGGTTTAACCAGACCTCACGAAATAAGAAATTGAGATTAATTTGATTATCAAATTTAAATTAAAACAACGCATTTTAGATAAGTAATGCTATCAATTTTTTAGTACTAGCAGTAGGAACAAATCTAAAATTCAATTAAGTATTTTTCTACATACATAACAAAACATACGCAGTATATATCAGTATATATATATTGATTATATATTGATTATCCTTAGTATATATATTGATTTATCCTTCTCGGACAAGGAAGAAAAAAACAAATAACAATAAGGTATAATGGCCGTTAAATTGTAACGCCTTGTACATATTATACCTACACGTAGATAAGACTTAATATAATGAATAGTCGTTTACATAGTTTTATTATAACAGGAAACAATGGACGGAACTCATATTGTGTACTTTTGAAGGAAAAGGCACCTAACTATGGCTGTGCTAACTTATAATAAACAAATAATAATAATAATAAATAATTTCGGGATAATCTGACACAAATCGACCTAGTGCTACGGTAAGCCCAGTAAGGCTTGTGTTGTAGGTACTAGACGACGATATATACAATAGATAGATACATATAAATACTTAAATACATAGAAAACACCCATGACCCAGGAACACATATTTGTGCTCATTACACAAATAAATGCCCTGACTGGGAATCGAACCACCACCACCACCACTACCCGCTAGGCCAGACCGGTCGTCAGCCCCATAAGTCCAGGCCTCGGAAAACTTGCCGTCATTTTGAAAACATAAATTTGTTCAGAACAGCGGAGATTATCTAATGAACTTAAACTTTAATGTAAAAAACAAATAACAGATAACATACAAAAGTAGAACTTATATGCCATACGGTAAAAATATAAATAGCAACTTCTGCTGCTGGCTGTACTTAAAATGATGAGTTACATAGCCAGTTGTCGGAGTTGTACTTAGTTTTTCTGTGCATTGGTGTGATAAGATAACAGAGCAATGGTTAATAACAAATAACCATATCAATCCTGTTAAACAGATTTCACAAAACTTAAAAAAAAAAATGATTTGAAAGTGTTCTACTTAGTCTACCTACCTACTGGTGGCGGCAAGTTCATAAGATCAAAAAACTACTACTTAAAACTTCGTAAACCCTGTTAAAGGATGATTTATTGAGTGTTTTATATTCTGCAATTCAAACACAAATGTGAGGAACATTATAATTTTTACAGGCTTTTATTTAACTTGCAATGTATGTATGTTTATCCGGGTGGAATCTTGCAACTCAATTTTGATTTTGAAGCAGACATCTTTAACCGATTTAGCAGAAATTTAAGTTATGTAAGTTCTTTGACAATGCAATATTATAGTACCAATGTGATCTGATGCTGGAGCCAGAAGGTAGCAAAAGCAACTCCTAAGATACACAAGATACCGTGGTGTTTAGGCTCGTTAGAATCCTTTCGATGAGTAGATGACGATTGTGCAAAAATATGTATCGCAAATAAAGAGTTTAAATAATAGTAGTAAAAAGTAACATAATATAATGGTAATTTTCACATGTTAGCATGCAGTGTTCATATAACATTTTATCAGTGATATGACTAGCGTAAAACTATGTGAATGAGATGTGTCAAGGATACTTGTATGATGCCAGAGTAGGTATCAAACAAAAACAGTTGGTTATTCATTTAATAATTGATACATCATTCTACTATATCTTGGTAACATTTTTCGTATCCTAGTAACAACAAAAACACATAAACTAACGGCCAAATATAAAAAAAAAAGTTTTGTTACAATTAAGAATGTAACTAAACAAATTCTACCCAAGTACTTTCCTTTATGGTTACTTTACTATTGAATGTTCAAACTAATTTTACATGAAATTTATCTTTACTACCATGTAATTAGAGTCTATAGTTCAATGTCAATTCAAGTGTAGCAGGATATTCTGATAACATTACTGATAGCTGAGATATAACCATCAAATTGGACATTCTCAAGTGCCTATCTCGTAACCGAGTATGGTGCTGGAAAATAATTTCAGCAGATAAGGGAATTTATTAAACTATTGGAAACATTATGTGGATAATCAAGCTATGGATATCATAATCTGAAGTGGATATTACTGTGCACATGGAAATTATATTATAGCTTGTCCAGAGTTTCTCAGTAGAAGCATAGACTAGAGAAAATCATATGTATTTTCATTATGCAAGGGCTATTGCCACAATAAACAGGAATCACATTCATTTCTTGTATTGATAATGACAAATTTGGTATGCTGACCACATTGGTAATATATATTTCTTTCCACCAAATTGAAAAGACATAGTAAGAGCTTAATAGGAGTAGAAAGGACAAATAAGTTGGTTGTAACCAATTTCTTAAGCATGTGTCTGAATTTTGATTCATATATTTACATTTATTGTTATTTTACATTTTGACTACTAATCTACTTTTTAGCATTATAATTACATAAATGGGTATGTATTTCAAGTTGTGTTAATACATTACACCCTGATATTGAACAAAATATTATTGGCTAAAGTAATTGTTGAATTATTCATGTATTGGTCTGGAAATTAGGCAGTTATCAGGCTGCGAAGTTCAGATGCGGCGACGGAGCGTAAACAAGTGAGTGATATGGAAATACAAAGGGCCATTTCTTTCCCACATTTTGTTTTAGGTAGTTGTCAATACAACATTATTAAATAGAGTACAGTTACAGTTGGGCTGTATTGTACAAGACTGACCAGCATTTGACCTCAGTCGCACCTGATGGTAAGTGTCAACAAGGTCGAAGGTGTAGCACGCTGGCTGGTTCAGTAACAGCCTATTCACTCTTGCCTTGAAGAGACCCAAATTATATCTTTCTGGGAATACAGGGACGAACGGAGCGATTTCCATTCCTTCGCAGTCCGCATTAGGAAGGTAGAAGTGAATCGCTTCGTGTGAAATGGAATATTCACAACGTAAGGATGAAATCGCTCCCCTCGCCTGGATGTCCGGCGACGGAACAGAGATGGCGGAATTAAATCGTGCAATTCCTGAGCACACTCTCCAAAATGTATTCCGTAAAACACAGACAAACTAGCAACTTTGCGACAGTGCTCAAGGCTCTGTAAGTTACGTTTATAAGTTTCCTGTTGAAATCAATCATCATCAGGGTCCTAGGGGACACAATTCTAATTCATTAAATAATAGTGGATGGGACAGTAATCAAAAAAAAAAAAAAAGAGTAGTTTCAAAACACATTTGAAAAAAGAAGTAGAGTATTATTTTAATTCATTTTCCCACAATAAAAACATATTTTCACAAACAAAACCTGGAGTGAACACTAGTATATAGAACTAGAACCATATTGATACAATCAATAATTGAGTTTAACAATATGGAAACGGCCTACCTGTTATAAAATTATGCCCCATAGATTCCTAAGCGTGGTCATAATAATTTACTTTAACTAAAATCCGAAATACGAAGCACAAATCACTCACCAACAACAACAGTCCCCGTCTGCGCCTGTCCCAGCAGAGCCTCCTTGTATTTCCTCAAAGACTCATCCTCCTGGTCCGCTGCCAGGATCTCCTCGATGGTCTTCTCTGGAGGCGGCTTATAGGTGGACTTAATTTCTTCCTCCTCACCCTCAGGAGTGTGTGCAACATCGGGTTCCCCAGACATTGTTCTAAAACAAATATGTAATCTCTAGTAGTAATAGGGTTTGTGGGTATCTGGGTAACTGGCCCTCGCTATCGGTATACGGGAGTATGTAGGGTTAATCAGCTTTAAGTAGCATACATCATTTTTGCCAACCAGGCTACCGGGAGGTAATTCAGCCCTTCATTAGGGTTAAGTATTACTTCTGCTATGCTTTATTAATATTTTACCATTGGCACTGGCCTGTAAGGAAATGTTTCTTCAAATAGTTGATAACAAGTTTATAGTATAGGATTATAATTATAATAATGCTAATTTTAGTTAACTCATGAAGACTTGATTACAATTTTTGAGAAATGCATGTGCTAGATCATATTTATAATAATTATTAAGAGTAATTAATAATGTTTGAATTTTAGCGATTTTGATGAACTTTTCTTGTATTCAATTGTTTGAATTTTGAACCTGTTTGATTGTTATAACATTATTAAAAAATGTGTCAATAGGTTCTAAGTTCTAACAGGTAAGTTCATGTATGGCCTTTAGAGAAAACATTTACTAGCAATAATTGGTTAACTAATATGGCTCAAATAATAGTAGGTAGTAAATTTATTTTTAGAACAAACTAAACAATAAGTACATTGAGTAATGTTAAACAGGACATTATAATCTAGGATAGGTATAATATTTATTTTAAAATATGGAAATAGAAATAGGATTCAATATTTCATTTCTAGATTAATGATTTCTAAAATATGATGAAGAT
The DNA here is from genome assembly GCA_022674325.2 of Grapholita molesta. Taxonomy (NCBI): domain Eukaryota; kingdom Metazoa; phylum Arthropoda; class Insecta; order Lepidoptera; family Tortricidae; genus Grapholita; species Grapholita molesta. The sequence goes on from CP053127.2 coordinate 5,831,431, forward strand.
GTTCGCGTGGTGTCTGATTGTGGAGCCGCCCAGACATATGTAGGTTTTATTTCCACAAAAAAACTGATCACTCGTGAATTGATCCGATGAATGGAACCGTTATTTATATCCATGAAAGTGCATTGACAATGACGCACAGTTCAGTAGCTTGTACAATAACAGATATAAGCGGCTTCGGCTTCGTCATTACATCCCAAGCTTTATCATAATCTGAGAATTAATGAGACAAGTAAACTGTAATCTCACTTACTTCTATTACTGTTCTCGATACCACAAAGAGAAGCCGATTTGTAAATAGCAATTAATAAGTCTTAATGAAATCACTAAATAATTTCACGCAATAAAATTATCAATGTAATTTACAGCAATTTATAAAATCTATAGATCAAAAATGACGGACGAAATGCTTCCGGCCACAGATAACAAAAAGATTGATTATTTTACAGGCGCAGCTCCATCATTTCCGCTTCTGTGGTTCCACCTAGTTGTCTATGGTTCTAGAAATCCATTTGATCCTAACTCCGCGTTTAGACCTGTTTAGACATGCTGGCTCGTCACTCGCCTCGCCATTCGTCGAAACGTTCGACGAGACTTTGCCTATACAAAAACGCGAGGCGAGGTGCGAGAGGTCCGCGTACACATGCATGCTCGCGTTTTGCCTCGCCATTCGCCTCGCTACTCGCGCGAATGTGTGGCGCTAGCATTAAGAGGAATAATGACAGGAGCACGCATCGGCGAGCGCAAATAAGGGACAAAGATATTCTGGCTTTTGCAGCCCAAAATGTAAGAGTTCACTATAGTTTCGCTTTACAGGCCACTCTTTATAACAGCAATATTAGCTTATTTCATTGCCAGCGGCACCGTAGGTTAAGTTTTTTAAAATGTTTTTATTATATTTTACTTTGAGAAAAATATTATGTAAGATCTATTAAATTAATACGAAAAAAAAAACCATGATCGAACAGGATGCTCTTATTAAACTTTCAAAAGGTATGACAGAGAAGACGGCAGACGCCATTATTATTGTTTCACATAGTGATTATTATATTGTGAATGTTACCGACTAATAAAATTAAGGAAGCTAGAAACGGTATGCTATCAGCCGTCTTGATATATGTGTCTTGAAATTGGTAGCATTGGTGTATTCTGACATTTTTGACTATTTTGTCCTTGAATGTAGTATTTGTAGGTCGGGTTTGACCACCCAACCTTCAGTCGAAGGTTGGGTGGTCAAACCCGATAAATCGATATAATATTTCATTGAAGAAACAATCTTACGTAATTCACGTATAGTTCTAAATTCAAAATCCCATTTACTCGTTTTATCGGGTTTGACCACTAAACTCTAGCAGTAATCTTAATGACAGCTTAAGATGCATCCATACTCATTATGACATAATATCTGTTAATGTAGCCTTGCATTATTTAAAGTTTCTTTACTACTAAAATGTGGCATTTTAAAATAAATATAATTAAATGCCTAACTAACGTGGTCAACCTAATATTTCAAGACAAAGCGCTTTCCATAAGCCATCTCACTCGGCACGCTTTTTTTGGAACGACTGCGCAGTCTTTTTATACCAATATCTATGACACTATCAATATCATAGACAAAACCTAGACACTGACAGTTATTTTGACAGAAAAACTGGCATAATTTTGTAATATTTTGATTGTTTTTGTTATGTTTAATATATACTTTATTATTATGCTCACCTACAATAAATCATTATAACAAACAACAATGATTGTAAGTTTTTACCTACTAATATAATTAAAGAAAAAAATATTTAAAACGATTTATTTGACATCTTACTTTGAATTTTCAGATTTCAAGACTCCAGTTATTACGACCAACTATTAGTGGTATAATTGTACAGCGGATTAAGTACTGTACACCGAAATCAGACGCTGAAATAGAAAAAGAAAAAGAACTTGAGCGCATAGCTAATGACGTAATTATTAGTAATATTTAACACTGTGATTTGATATAAAATTCACTAATTTATCTTATAAATTCACATTTGCTTACGTTGGCTAAGGTACCTTAGACTTCAAAGAGGGTCTTTAACTTATGCTCCATCCCTAAAACTAGGGTCTTCCTGTAGCTGAGTTAAACTACTTGCTGCCTGCATATTATATAAAATTATATTGATTGTAATCATTATATAACTCACAATTTTTAGTTACTTTCAAAATAGACTGTTGACTGTACCATAATAATGTTTTAGGCATCAATAGATGAACCTCCTACAGCATGCTGTCAATCAGGCTGCGCCAACTGTGTGTTCATTGTTTGGGCGGAGACCTTAACTAAGAAAATGAATAACGCAGGTCCAGAGATAGCAGAGAAGATCATGAAGTCTGTTGAAGATCCTTCCATGAGGGCATATTTAGAACTGGAGCTAAGGGTGCGAGGAGTTAAGAAATAGTGGTTCTTAACATATCCTCTAACATCCCCCTAGATGGAAATTTGAAATACTAGCGTTAAAAAAAAAAAATTCTAAAATATAACAAAATAAATGAATCTTGACAATTTGGGACACCAATCAAAAGTAGTTCATTTTGTTAGGACCTCTACGGCAAATTGACATTGCAATTTGTTCAGTACCTATTCGATCCAGCAATAGGTCGGTGGGCCTTTAGAGGATATAATGCACATAAAATATCTTCTTAGAAACCAGATGTAAAGTTGAACTGAACTTAGTTATTATTTTGTAGAAACAAATTTAATTACCTCAAATTAGTTTGTAAATAGTGTCCAATCATATTTGTAAATAGTATTCTTATTAGGCCTATATTATTTAAATATTTTTTATTGTTAGGAATAATACCAATAAGTTGTAAGTAGAAATAAAATCCTCTTGTACAGATTGTAAATACATAAATTATTTGCTCAAAAAAGTGTTTGTTTAGATGTTTTACAACCATAATCATAGCCTAACTTGGTGAATATCTCCAGTGTTTCAAGTAAAACCCTGCAGTAAATACGACAGGTTCTGGAGTGGCGACCACGAACTGGAAGGCGCAGCGTAGGTAGGCCTCCCACAAGGTGGACCGACGACCTAGTTAGAGTCGCGGGATATCACTGGATGTAGAAGGCGCAGGATTGGTCTTCTTGGGTTGTTCTGTGGGAGGTCTAGATGTCCAGCAGTGGACGTCTTTCGGCTGACATGATGATGATGATGATGAAATACGACAGGTACATAATTGTATATTAAGTTCCATATTAATAGATAAGAAATTGTCACTCATTTAATACGATCATTCATTGCCAGTTGTCATCGTATTTTGATAATGATAATATTGATAATGATCCGAGTATTCCCTAAGGAAAATATTTTTTTTTTTTTACTATATCTGTATATGGATTCTTGTCTACGTTCTAGCATAGGTCTGTCTTCCTCACTCTTCTCCACTCCATTGATGTTCTGGAGAAATCGACAAGTGCCGCCATCATGTTTCAGCTCTTTGGAATAGTTGTTATGAGTTGTTACCCGTAGATTGAAGGTCTGAATGGTCTGATGATGATGATGAACGCAAGTTTGCCATAAAAGCAAAAAAAGTTACGATTGGTTTCTTTGAAATGATGTACATAGCCACCTAGGTACTTTATCCTGCGCAATAAAAACTTCTCTGATAAAATATCATCATCATCCTAGCGTTGCCCCGGCTCCGCTTGGCAACTAATCCCAGGATTTGGTGTAGGCACTAGTTTTACGAAAGCGACTGCCATCTGACCTTCCAACCCAGAGGGTAAACTAGGCTTATTGGGTATTAGTCCGGCTTCCTCACGATGTTTTCCTTCACCTAAAAACGACTAGTAAATATCAAATGATATTTCGTACATAAGTTTCCAAAAAGTCATTGGTACATGCCGGGGTTTGAACCTGCGACCTCCGGATTACATGTCGCACGTTCTTACCGCTAGGCCACCAGCGCTCTTATAAAATATATCAAATAAATATTCTTATTTACAACGTAAGTAATTATAAACGAGACGACCGCCGGTGAATTGAATTGAAAAAAAATATATTAATCATTGAAAACACAGTTCAATAGTTATTTTTAATAGTCTTATCAGAACCAACTAATCAAATAATTTATAGCTAACATTTTAACTTTATTTTGCGTTTTTAAACAAATTTTCCAACCGAAATTCGAGCGTTAAAAAAACTATGTTTCAGAATGGCAACATTTTCAAAAAGTAGCGCCTAACGAATATAAGCCTACATGTAGGTACCCTACTTCATAATGTTGATGAATTATTAACTGGATCTATGCCTACACTAATTGAATGTGATATCGCAAGATTTATTATGATGAAGTACTGAAGAGTTATAACACAGCACTTTAACCATTTCTCAAAACTTTTTGACGTTGTTTTTACAACGGCGCCTTGCGCGCTACAGGGGGCCATGCGTACAGGGGCGCTACCGCGAAACACGATATTCGTAAATTTCGGACGAATGTCTCTGTCACTCTCACGACGACTTAGTTGCCAGTAAAAGAGATAGACGCTCGAAATATACGAACTTCGATGTTCGCGGTAGCATGTCATCATGTGTAATGCGGTCAAAGTTCTATACTCAACTTTTTTTAATTTGGATTTTTTGTGTGGTTTCTATCAGAATCATGAGTTCTTTCAAGCCTGATAGGAGAGAAAAGTTAAGTATACAACTTTAAATAAAAATGGCCCTACTGACATACTTCAATTAGCTACGCGACCCCGGAGGTACAGTCAGCAGCAGAAGCTAGGTGTACAGGGTGAGGTGTTCAAAAATAGCTGGACACGACTTTATTAATAATAGAATAAGAGCGTGTTTTACTGAACACTTTGTTGTTTATTACCTAATTGTATTTGTACCGGTCTACCATACTTGGTTCCACATGCGAGTGACGGATCTAAGAAAATGCCAACTGGACTAAGCAGATATACATAGTGTAGGTATATAGCAGATATTTGTTCTTGAGTAATGTTATGTTTTATATAATAATATAGGTATTTTTAAGTATATATAATATATATATCGTTGGCAGAGTTAAGTACCCACAACCCAAGTCTTATTGAGCTTACCGTAGGGCTCAGTCAATTTGTGTAAGAATAATGTTCTGTAATAATTGTTTATTTATTATTTAAGTATACGATACCTAACTACAATCGTCAAGGAGTCTCTATTTGTCCGATTATGGTAATAAATTTTATGATTTTAGTAGCTACGGACCTATACATACAGCCAGCAGCAGAAGTGGTTAAGCGATTAAGATGTTCAAAATGGTCAACACATCTCTATAATTGTCAAGAAAATAAGAGCGCGTGTAGGTCATTTTGAACATTCACCCGCTCAGCCGCTTTTGCTGCTGACTGTACCTACCTACAAATAATATTTTTGCCGATTTAATGTTTTTTTTTAATAAGTTTATATGATTTAGGGTTTTCTTGAATAAAACAAGTGTTAGAAATATTTAAGTAAAGAAAATAAAACGTATTATTTCTTCTGTAGGTATTTGCCGATTGCCATTCTTATTTTGATTGTAAATAAGTTCATCCTCTTTACACTTACACTGTTACTTCTGACCGTACTTTAAAAACACGGTCAGATAAATAATTCATTTATTTCGGCCGCATTCAATCTTGTGATCCTTTCGACGCATAGTACCAAATTCGCAATGTGCCATTTGGCGTTTCGCGGAATGTTATATTTACACACGCAAAGCACCAAATTTTCACAATACCAAATACGCTTAGTGCCAATACGCGTAGTACCAAATTCGCAATGTGCCATATGGCGTTTCGCGGAATGTTATATTTACACACGCAAAGCACCAAATTCTCACAATACCAAATACGCTTAGTGCCAATACGCGTAGTACCAAATTCGCAATGTGCCATATGGCGTTTCGCGGAATGTTATATTTACACACGCAAAGCACCAAATTCTCACAATACCAAATACGCTTAGTGCCAATACGCGTAGTACCAAATTCGCAATGTGCCATATGGCGTTTCGCGGAATGTTATATTTACACACGCACCAAATTCTCACAATACCAAATACGCTGGTAGAGGTAGAGGATAGTTTGAAAGAATATGTATATATCTGATATATGAGTAGGTATATTATTCATCCTTAGTTTTATAAGTAATCAGATATTTTCAAGCACCGACCTCGTGCAACATTTATGCGGATATACGGGGTGTACAATCCAAATGGGTCAGTATGGTGAAGTCGGAAACTATGAGAGATAGCAAGATCTGTTCCTAGAAACGTAGTATATTCTAAGTAGTCTGTGCTAGAAACCATGTCATCGATTTTAATAACAAAGAAAACTGCATTTATACATTAAAAAAACTTATGCTCAGCTCAGGAATCGAACCCGGACGTTTAAAAAAAATAACACTACTATTTCTACTTAGATATCCATTGTGTAGATCTTAAGCAATAAATAATGTTATGAAACATGATATCTAAAATTTATATGTATGTAGGTACGTGCATATGTGTATACCCGCAGGCAGAAGTATTATATTTACTATTTATGTTGTTTTGATATTGCACCGCCTACAACTTCTCTGCTTTGCCCGAAGGTTGACTGGTAGAGAATGCTTTATAGCATTAAGTCCGCCTGTTGTACGATAGAGTTTCTTTTGTGCAATAAAGATTAAATAAATAAATAAATTATGAATGCAGTTTTCTTTGTTGCTAAAATCGATGACAAGGTTTCTAAGAACAGATCTTGCTATGTCTCCTATTAGTTTCCGACTTCACCATACTGACCCATTTGGATTGTACACCCGGTAGAGTAACGATATTTTTGGCGATCACAAAGTGTCACTAGCGAAGTTTCTACTCCGCGTGTTACAGCTTTGGTAACTAGCAAAGTTGGTACTATGCGAGTTGGTACTATGCGAATTACAGATTTGGTAACGAACGTAGTTGGTGTTGTGCGAGTTGGTCACTTTACAAACTTGGTACTTTACGAAATTGGGGTTTTGCGGAATTGGACATATGAGTATGTTGGCACATTGCGTTTCTGGTACTATGCGTCTGAACGCTTGTGATTCTTGTGTTGTATATATCTACATGAAATAATGTTATTTTCATGAGAATATAAGAAACATATTATGTTAACAAATCATAATTTTAGAGTTGAAACACCGTTCTGCGGCGCAACCGTGAAAAACGATATTCGTAAAATTCGGACGATTCTCTCTGTCTTAATTGGAGTAAAAGAGAACGATGCTCGAAATATACGAACTTCGATGTTCGCGGTACCGGGCCTGGTATCTACTCATCATCAACCTATCTGCGTCTACTGTTGAACATAGGCCTCTCTCGTTCCGCACCATCGCACACGATCCTCGGCTACTCTGCGGCGCCTCGGAAAACGATATTCGTAAATTTCGCACGATTGTCTCTATTACTAACATGACGCATTAAATGGAGTAAAAGAGAAAGATGCTCGAAATATTGAACTTTGATGTTCGCGGTACCGGGCCTGGTATCTACTCATCATCAACCTATCTGCGTCTACTGTTGAACATAGGCCTCTCTCATTCCACACCATCGCACACGATCCTCGGCTACTCTGCGGCGCCGCGAAAAACGATATTCGTAAATTTCACACGATTGTCTCTATTACTCACATGACACATTAAATGCACTAACCGGCACGTTAATGCGACACGGCACATTATGACAATACGAAAAGACGGAACTGAATAATTTTAGGTGAAAATGGCGCAGCTACAATTGAAGTCTTAGAAAAACAAGTGATCCATTGTACAGTCACCGACTTGAATTGTTGAGCCACTTACGGTTCAAGCTATTTTCTTTTGTTTAATACTTACTCTATGAAATGCCCAATGTAAAGTGACCCCTAAATGGCTCAACAGTTAAAGTCCCTGACCGTACCCTGGGTACTTTTTAATGTTGTGTGAACCAGTGATAACTTTGGGACCGCCTATTAATATAATAATTCGACTTAGTGACCTTAAGTCATTGTGTCCAGTAATCGATTTCGCATGCGGGACACATACCTAATAACGTAATAACCAACTTTAACCAATTATGCTGCATTGTTTACCAAGGGTACAAATTGTTCCAAACTTTCCTAATCTGTTGTTCATTGGTTGGAGATTGCAATGCTTATTTAATTTTAAGCTGGCGATAAATATGAGGCGACATCTAATCAAAATATTTTTAACTAACTTTTAAAAAAGGAGAAAGAAGAAATGAATGGCATTTTCATATTGATTAATATGGAACTTTGTTATTTAACGGCAAATGTTATTTTTCGCTTTGACATTTGACACTTAACAATAAAGTGCCATATTAATGGATATGAAAAAATAAGTCATTGCATACAATCATTCATTGACAGTTCGGGTTCTGCCGTCGTATTCCGAACCAGATCCGAGTTTTCCCAATGGAAAATCCTTTTGCACTACATCTGTACCTTAATCTTTTTCTAATTTCTGACACACAAATAAATAACTTTTTATAATTTTTTCGTATCAATAATTAGGTAAGATTTTTAAAGTTCTCGCACAGATATTCCATACATCCCTAACACTTTGTATTACAACTCTTATTGACCAATTTAAAAACGAAACAAATCGTAAAATTTATAAACAATATTTATCCGCCAATACTTTTCCAGAACAAGTCTTGTTGATTCGTTGTCTAGGCCCTATTTAAATTAGAATTCACAGTATAGTCCTAAAAGCAGTAGGTACTTATTATAAGAAACCATTTAAAATAAACAAAACTGAGAATTAGAAGCATAATAATATAAAAAGGGGTAACTCAAGTCGAATATTTCTTCACATGTGTCGCTGATTTTTTAAGAGAAGTTTTATTAGGAGAGGAGCCCTGGCTGATAGTGTTGGGATTATTTAAGTGGAATATTGGTAATAAAAAGAAAATAAGATGTTTACACGAGAACTATATTTGATCAACTGACATATAAATAAATAAGTCAATAAAACCGTTGCTATTCAAATATAAATTGACAAGGTTCCATCTACTGCCAGTACTGTGTACACAAGTAGATGCAAACGCCTTGCATTAATATTCACATTATACATATTTATCACTACATTTCAATACACCCCTTTAATGTGCATATTGGTAAACAAATTGCAACTTAACAAACATCTACGTATAAATAAATTAAAGTGATATCAAAGAACAATTACACCAAGACTAAACAATAAAAACAATTAACATACGATGCCTAAATCGAACATACACTTATAATGCTTTTCTCTAGGCAAAGCCTTTGTTAAAATGTCTGCTAGCATCAGATCAGTACACAAGTATTTTAACTCAATACTCTTATTGTTCTTTAATACACTTCGCACAAAATGATACCTGATGTCGATGTGTTTGCTTCGAGAATGGAACATTGGATCTCCGGCAAGGCAAATTGCTCCTGATTATCTACATGTAAGGACAATTGTGCAAACTTACGTAATCCAATTTCCGTAAGTAAACTATTTAGATAGATTGCTTCTTTCATAGATGACGCTAAGCTCAAGTACTCTGATTCGCAACTAGAAGTCGAGACACTTCTCTGCTTCTGTGACTTCCACGATATGCATCCACCTCCTAACATGAAAACATAACCAGAATATGAACGCCTATCTATCAAACAACCTCCCCAATCAGCATCTGAGTAGCCATGTAATGATTTACCTGTCTTTGTGTACAATAGTCCATATGTTTTTGTATGTTTTAAATATCGCAGTACACGTTTCGCAGCATTCCAGCATTTCTCATCAGGGTAATCCATAAACTGACTTAATATAGCTACGGTGTTCGTTATGTCGGGTCTTGTTCCCGTAGATAAGTACATCAACGAACCTATAATTTCACGGTACCGTTTCTGTTCACTATCACTACATTTCACAATAGGTCTCTCTAATTTATTTTTAACTTCCATTGGTGTAGATATTGGTTTACATTTATCCATGTTAAACTTATTTAACAAATTATCAATGTATTTGCTTTGTGACAATTTTATTCCCTTGTCACTAATGTCAAACTCTATGCCTAACATATATTTCGCAATGCCATAATCCTTTAACTCAAACTTAGTGGCCAGTTCCTTTTTGAAAGTTTCTATACACTCACCTCTTTGCGAAGCTATCAGTATATCGTCCACATAAACTAATACAAAGAGTTTGGTTTCCGAATCTATATCCTTAAAATATAAACATGGCTCGTTCAAGGAGACTTCCAACCCCATGGACTTCAGTTGTTCATCCAGTCTGATGTTCCACTGCCGTCCTGCTTGTTTCAGTCCGTACAACGATCTCTTGAGTCTGCATACACTCCCTCCAGACTTAAGGTCGCATAACAACTTACTGGCTCTATCATGTACAACTGAACTTGGCTGTTCTAATTGTGTTAGATCTTGCAAGCATTCTTCTAGAAGATCTGGCACCTTCATGTATATCTCCTCTTCTAATAATCCATTTAGGTATGCAGTATTAATGTCCAACTGATGTATTTTAAGATTGAGTTCGGCTGCGAGTGCAACTAACAATCTAACAGAGTCAAGTCTGGCAACAGGAGCGAAGGTGTTTTGATAGTCAATCCCGTACCGTTGACTAAAACCTTTCGCCACTAACCTTGCTTTCTTCTTTTCAGTGTTGTCCATATTTAACTTTGTTGTTAAATATAACGACAACCAACTACATTTCGACCCATAGGTTTGTTGACAATATCAAATGTGTCATTTTTAATTAAGCTCTTTACTTCTGAAAGTATCGAATCTTTCCATCCTTTTCGCTCATTACCTGACAAAGCTTGCTTGAGTGTAATTTCGGCAAATCCAACAAAATCTTCACAGTCTGCATACTCTTTAGACGACTCAAAGCTTTCTTCCAAGGGAACTTGTGACAGTTGCAACCCACCTTCTATTGACGTTTGCGGTACGTCTTCCATTGAAATTTGCGGCTCTTCTGCCATACGAGTTTGCGAACTTTCATTAATCATGTGATATATTTTCCGCGGGCGTCCGACGTGACCTCGCTCCAGTCTTGGTCGTCCTGGACCTCTCTTCATTGTCATTGTCTTCTCTCCATCAACATGAACGTCTGTGTCTTGATGATCATGTTGAAATCGTTCCATGAGAATATCTGGATCATCTGTCATTTGGCGAGCTTCGACAGAAATTTCATCTGCTTGCTGAAGTTCAGATTCAGAATTTTCGAAACCAATCTCACGGTGAAAGATCTGGTTAACTGGATTTATGTTAGCACTGTTTGGATAAAGTTCAAATTCTACCATCCTAGGTTTACCTTTAACATAAACTGATTCACTCTTATCAATTTCGAAGGGGTCAATCTTCATATTGACATCTTCTCTTTCGTCTACTCTCAATTCGTGAAATCTCACATCTCTTGACATAATATATTGTCGTTGTTGTGGTATCCATACTTTGTAACCTTTTCGATCCGTAGGATAACCTACAAATATTCCTTCCAGACTTCGAGGAGCGAATTTATCTTTTCCGGTTGTCTTGTCCAACACGTGTACTTTAGATCCAAATTTATGTAAGTGATCTAAATTGACAGGTCGTTCAAACCACTTCTCGAAAGGTATTTCACCTTGAAGACTTCTTGTCGGACAATGATTTCTTATATAGCAAGCTGTGGCTACAGCATCTGCCCAAAATCCCGGAGAAAGTCCTGATGAAATCATCATACACCTCGCCATTTCCACCAGGGTCCTGTTCTTACGTTCAGCTACTGAATTCTGTTGAGGAACTCCAGGAATTGTTAATCTTCTTGCTATTCCTTCCTTTTTCAAGTATTCGTCGAAATCTTTATTACAGTATTCGCCTCCGTTATCTGTATGAAGGTAAGTTATTTTATGACCAAATAAGTTTTCAACATGATTTTTATACACCTTAAACGTAGTAAAGACCTCACTTTTCTTCTTAAGAAAATACACTTCACACCAACGTGTATGATCATCAATAAAGGTCACAAAATATTTGGCTCCATTAATTGACGTATGCTGCATGGGTCCTACAACGTCAGAATAAATTATTCTTAGTTATTCCTTGCATGGCCCACTCGACGTAGAGAAGGGTAATCTACTCATTTTTCCTTGCACACAAACATCACAATCGTACAAATCAGCTACATCTGTCATCTTTACGTTAATGCCAGATTTGTTTAAAACGCGGACAAGATCTTTCACATTTAAATGACCTAAAATATCGTGCCACAACTTTACGTCAACCTTTCGTTCAGAAACAGCTGACACTCTATCATAGTGCTCCTCAACGTAATATAGATTACCTTTACGATTCGCGACAAGTTTAGTGTTACCGTAGCTATCTCGAACACTAGCTACGTTTTTATCGACGTAACGCTAAACCCTTGATCTGTAATTTTGGCTACAGAAATTAGGTTACATCGCAAATCCGGAACAAAAAGAGTATTAGGTAGTTGCACTACGGTTTTAGAACCATTATTACATGTAGATAATCTCACTATCCCCTTACCTTGTACATTTGTGTTCGAATTCGTGGCTAAATTTAGCTTACCAGACAAAGGTAATAGTGTAGAATTGAATTTTGCTGCGTCATTACATAAATGTGAAGTACAGCCACTGTCGAAGAGCCAATTTCCATTCTCCTTGCAAACAGCATTAACATCTGAAACACAATTAAATGATACAAAATTGGAGTCGACATCAAATAATTCACTATTGTTTGACACACACTTTACAGTATCGCTACACTGTTCCTTCTTCTTTTGGGTACAATCCGAGGCTTTATGACCATGCTGATGACATTTAAAACATTTATATCTGAATTGGAATTTATTTTCTCAGGTACGCGTTGCCGTTGCTCTGTGCTATAGCCATTCTTAGGCTTGGAACATTTCTTTCCTTTAATGAAAATGCCTTTTCTACACTTTCTTGACGGTGTCCGGAATGTTCCTCCTCTAGTATTTTAATCTTCAGAGCGTCTGGTGTCGGCAATGAATCACGAGATTCTATAGCACATCTAAAATTTTCGAAACTTGATGGCAAGCTATACAAAAGCATTATCGAGGTCAGATCATCATGCATTTCGATGTCCATATCAGATAATTGACTTTTCACATCAAAAATCTCATGACATGTTCTCTAATATCACCACCTTCCTCCAGTTTACGAAGCAATAACTCTTTTAATAATGTAGCCTTTTTCGCAGGTCCCTTCGATGCATGAACATTCTGTAATTTCAACCATACATCTCGTGCTGTTTTACAACCTCTCAAATGTCGTAATTCACTCGGGGTTATCGATAAAATGAGATCAGACTTAGCTTTAGAATCTCCCGTTTCCCATTTGGCTGCTTCGGCTGGTTCTGCTGGTTTCGCGATACTTCCGTTTACGTATCCCCAGGCATCATTCTTTATTAAAACTGCTTCTACTTGGATTTTCCATGTCTCATAATTGCTCTCATTGAGTTGATCAATTTTCACTGTAGTTCTCATTTTTTTCGCTGAAAATATTTTCCTTTTATACGTTGAAACTCTCCTGGTCGTGTTCTGGGCACATAACCACTGTTGGGATTATTTAAGTGGAATATTGGTAATAAAAAGAAAATAAGATGTTTACACGAGAACTATATTTGATCAACTGACATATAAATAAATAAGTCAATAAAACCGTTGCTATTCAAATATAAATTGACAAGGTTCCATCTACTGCCAGTACTGTGTACACAAGTAGATGCAAACGCCTTGCATTAATATTCACATTATACATATTTATCACTACATTTCAATAGATAGACACTAAATAAGACACGTTTCTATAAATTTGGAATATCCTACGGTGGAGTAAAAAGCTAATGTAAAAGTAAAGTGGTGCTGGTATACTGACAACTCATCTATAAACTGTGTAAACTTTACGTACCCAATATCTCAGACATCGCGCCCGTGACCTTGAATTAATTCAGAAGATACCCGACGGATCCGGGGAATTGTTGTTACCCAACAAATCCACGTGAAAAACTTGACATATACCAACTGTAGTACAGGTTCAACTCATGGTACATTAACTATATGGTACATTAAATATAACTATTTACGCTCAAATTTTAAGGCGGTGTGAAATGCAAGGGCGGAACATTTGGGGATATTTTTGTGTACGTTGTTTAGTAAGCAACCGTTTTTAAATTGTCTTATTCTTCAGTTTCTAAGCATCGTTCACAAATTTATACACAACACTAACCAGGAAAGACCATGCTCTTCGAGAGATGAGGTCAAAAAAAAAAGTTTGAAAAATAAATTACGTAAAAAGTATTTCATTCCATCTTTACATTACCTGTTAGAAATAAATTATCAATCAGTAATAAAATTGAATATCTAAATGGTTTTTATGTGGTAAAAACGTCATAAAACTGCACGACTGTTATTTAATTACTGCAGCAGTGATAACAAACTCGTAGTGATTGTATATACTTAGTGCAACAACGCTATGAGTTTCACCGGTAAAGTGGTAACAGTGATGGGTGCTAGCTCCGGAATAGGAGCGGCCATAGCTGTAGCATTAGCCAAGGATGGTGCCAAGTTAGCCCTAGTGGCCAGAAACGAAACCAAACTAAGTAAAGTCACCACACAGTGCGAACAACACGGCAGCAAGCCACTCATCATCAAAGCAGATGTATCCAAGGACGACGATGTCAAGACCATCGTACAAAGTACTATCGATCATTACTCTCAGTTAGACGTGCTGGTTAATAATGCAGGAATTATCAAAAATGCAACCATACAACAATGTTTTGGAATATTTTGACCTCGTTATGAACACGAATCTTCGTTCAACTGTCCTCTTAACACATTTGGCTGTTCCTCATCTAATCAAGACTAAAGGCAATGTAGTTAATATATCAAGCATTGCTGCATTCCGCATTCCATCAGAAGGGTATGTACCGTACGCCGTATCTAAAGCAGGGTTGGATCACTTCACACGCGCAGTTGCGTTGGACTTGGCTCCACACGGAGTTAGGGTCAACAGCATCAATCCAGGACCTGTCAAAACCGACATAGTAGGAAATGCTGGGCACCCGAATCCAGATGTAATATGGGAGATCTGGAAAGCCAATACTGCACTCAAGAGGTTAGGAGAGCCTGAAGAGATAGCAGACTTGGTACTATTCCTGGCAAGTGATAAGGCGAGAAGCATCACTGGATCTACATATGTGTCTGACAATGGATGGCTCTTGTAATTAATATTGTTTTTTGAAGTGTCAATGACTTTTTCAAGCGTCCCAGTGTTTTTTTTTCCTTATCAAAATAGGATACCTCCCTTTAATCCCTTTTAACAACTAAACCCATCACATGCTTTTTCAGAAATACAGTTTTAAAGCGACCGTTCTTTTTAGAAAAAATCACACCTTACGAGTACCTACTTAACAACTCTTGGTAACAGTTTGTACCAAAAACTTAAATACACGTAGCTATATGAATATGATTCTTCAATTCTTAATAGTATTAATTTATAAGAATGAACTGAATACTAAACTGTTCCAAAAGCCCTCTTGGAATCGCTCCAGGTACAAAGGTGCCCATTACGCTCGCTGCGTTGCCCGGTGAATTGCAATGAACTATCATTGTAGTTCAACATTGTACGACCCGGAGTGAAGTCGAAGCCCTTATCCCGCAGGCGACGCCGCATCTCATAGGAATTAGTATTTCATTTTGTTGAGTTGTTTGAGTGTTCATATCGACCTCGGACTGATCGGACTCTCTACTAATCAATTAAGTAAAATATTACGTTCACAATCACAATCACAATTTTACGTTTCGTAAAAGCAAAAACATAACAAGAAACAAATGACATCCGGCAAGACGTTTGTTGTTTTTATTTTAAATCATACGAGATGAGACTTATTTGAGTTTTGACAAATTTAAGCTCATTATATATGCACTGATTGAAATTGCATAATAAAACTGGTTATAGTAATGCTGATCATTGCCTACGGTTACTACGCACTATAGAGCACTTACGGTATGGGTGTAGATAAAATCTATTGTAGAATAGGAATCGAAACGAAAAATTAAGTATTAAAATGACAGATCGAACGACAAGTCACATTTTTTTTGCACACCTACGTTATTTTTTCGTTTCGATTGCCATTCTCAATAGATTGGTATCTTGGTAACAGAACAAATAAAACCACATGGCCACTTAATGCTTTTATTCATAAAATAAGTACGAGAATAATCTTTATTACGAAAATAAAATTACATAATAATATTTATTTTAAAAGTGATCCGTTGTCAGACACATACGTAGATCCAGTAATGCTTCTTGCCTTATCACTTGCCAGGAACAATACAAGATCTGCTATGTCTTCGGGCTCTCCTAACTTCCTGAGTGCAGTACCGGCTTTCCAGGCATCCCATTCTACATCTGGATTCAGGTGCCCACTATTCGCTATTATATCGGTCTTGATAGGTCCTGGATTGATACTGTTGACTCTTACTCCGTGTGGAGCCAAGTCCAATGCAACTGAGCGGGTGAAGTGATCCAACCCTGCTTTTGATACGGCGTAAGCTAGATACCCTTCTGTTGGAATCCGGAGAGCAATAACGCTTGATATATTAATGATATTGCCTTTAGTCTTCATGAGATGAGGAGCAGCCAAATGCGTTAAGAAGACGATTGAGCGAAGATTTGTGTTTATTACTAAGTCGTAATATTCCAAAATCTTCTCGTCTAATATTGTTACGTATTTGGTAATTCCGGCATTGTTGACCAGCACGTCTAACTGACCAAAAATTTCGACAGTTTTTTGAACGACGGTTTTGACATCGTCGTCCTTGGATAAGTCGGCCTTAATGATAAGAGGCTTGCTGCCGTGTTGTTCGCACTGTGTGGCGACTTCACTTAGTTTGGTTTCGTTTCTGGCCACCAGGGCTACCTTGGCACCATCCTTGGCTAATGCCACAGCTATAACCGCCCCTATTCCGGAGCTAGCACCTGTCACTATTACCACTTTACCGTTGAAACTCATTGCGTTGTAATTCTATCTGATACTGCGAATTTGTTATCACTATCAGGTTATCACTGCAGTAATTATACAACAATCGTGTAGTTTTATCATGTAATTATGAGCGTTTCGTTTTACGTCTTTCCTTCTAAAATCATTTAGAATTTATATTTTATTTCCATTAGCAGATTATTTTCTAGAATTATTATATTTCTAGAATTGCATTTGAAGGATTACTATAGGATGTTTCCGCCTAATCTCGAACCACATAATATTATGTGATAACATCGTTATAACTTTTCTTTGCCCATTTAGCGATTTTTTCTGCTAACCGCGCCATCTGCTGCACCAATTAAGTGTTACCGCCTGGCTTTGACCTTGAAGTGCGGTTCGTGCTTCTGCAGGAACCTAAATATTACGTTCTTATTTACCCTTAGTTCATACCTACCCTATATACAGCCCTAATTAGGTGTTTATGCGTTCACTTGAAAACTGTGAGACGTGTTACGTCGGCCGGTCGGTATTATGCAAATACATATACACGGTGAAAACTTTTTAAGGCATACCTACAGATTAATAAAAATAAAAATAGTATTTCCTGTAGACAGTAGGATTGCAAATAGTGTGTTTGTTGTTTAGTGTTGTATGATAGGAGGAGCCATTACGTTGATATTACATACAAAAATAATAGGTTTCAAAATAACTTAACTCCCTGATTAGGTTTGATAAATACTTTCAGTTTTAGGCGAACGTGAGCAGAGTTGGATACAATTTTTAGGAATGGCGATTACTTCTGAAAATTTTCATTATTCAAAAAATGTTGACACATTACTCATACTCAATGTTTGATGTCCAACATGTACTATTTGCGAAAAAAATAGACATTTACGTAGTCTTTACCTAGTTATTACCAATTTTACTACAACATTAAGATAATCATACTAGTATTATAAGGTTCCCCTTGTTTAGGCATAATTTGTTTTGTAATAATTTTATATCGCATACCCAGTGTTGGCATAATTGTATATAAGCAGAAACTGATCTCGCATAATTCTTTTTCGCCGAATTCAATAGAATTAAATTATGCGTAAAAACGCAGAATTTAAATAAGCCGAATGGTTGGTACGCATAATTTGGAACGACCGAATGTTGTTATTACGATTTTTTCCCAGGAAGTGCGTTTTTGTCGTAGTCGCTGTTCTAACCTAACCTAACCCACCTTGTTTTTCTGTCGTGGTCACAGTTCTAACCTAACCTAACTCTCGGACTTTCGGCCTCAATAATAGTATGCCAATATATTTTCGGACAACGTAGTATTCGGCTAATACAGAATTATGCTAAATAAAAATTCGGCAACATTAAATTATGCGAAGTTTGGTATATGCGTATTCAGATTCGGACGAATAAAATTATGCCAAATAAAGAGAACCCATATTATAAATGTGTGTCTACGCTAATTGTATTGGTACCAATACCGATGTAGATGTACATGTAGTAGATGTAGTGTAGGGACGCCTGGCCGGACTCAGGCGGGCTGTCGATCGCTCGTAGCAGTCCTAGCGCATACCAGTACCAATACTGATGCTCTGAGTGAAATTGTAGCCAGGCCTATAAATAGAATATTTTTAAAATATGTTTGGTAACAAAAGGTAATTGGACGAAAATAAGCGCTTATGATCTGTTTTTCCAGGGCGAAAACAAACAGCGAACATGATACTTTACAAAATGGACCCTTATTGAAAATATGCCACTGTTGTTTATAAAAATATATTTTGTTGCCGTTTAAAGTTAATGAAGCCTAAAATTTTAAAATTATACCATAAGTAACGGCTTACGTGTTTAAAGAGAGTGTTCAAATTGATGTCTGTACCCTTACCATGAGTTGTGACATTGACGTTTTCGATAACGAGTATCGAGTTTACTGTCTGTGCATCACGTTCGCACTAAAATAGTACTCGTTATCGAAAACGTTAATGTCACAACTCATGGTAAGGGTACGGACAATAGATGATCTTATAGGAAATAAATTGTATAGTTGTTACCGGACCACTGTTTAGCGTCATATAATTGGCCGCAATAAAAGTATTGGTGAAAATTTAGCTAAAGCACCTTGGCCCATGTAGGAGTAACGCGTCTGTACATGCATGTTGTTTTTTTATTTTTATTTTTATCCAGGCTTTAAGCACACGAGGTGATAATGTCAGAGCCTCATGAATTAGAAGAGTAAAAATAACAGTCGAGAAAAATTACTTAAGTAAATTAGTATTTTTTTCTATGTTAGTATAACGGTTATACCTTAACGGTTACTTATAAATGCTTAAACTGATAATTAATTGAATCAGGCGTTACTTTGCGGAAGTCCATATTATTAACAACAATAATATTACTTTGCAATTCCGCTGTTTAATAACGTGCTAGTCAATCAGTGCCAACCCGTTATATTTACTTGCGTATTTTTTCATGCATTAATGTTCCCTCCCTCACACCGCAAAATTAAATACGCAAATAAACATAACAAACCACCACCAATAATACCAAAACTCGACACGTGTTTCGCCTCTCTACGAGGCATCTTCAGGAGACGCTGGAGAGTTGTCGGTCTGACGTCCGACAACGGAAATAAATATAACGGGTTGGCACTGATTGACTAGCACGTTATTAAACAGCGGAATTGCAAAGTAATATTATTGTTGTTAATGCTTAAACTGATACACATAAAAGTTGAAATAGATAACATATACTTAAGAAAAAACGACGAGGACCCTGGTGTTCGAGACGGGATATATAGTAGTATTACTACTTAAAAATCAAAGCAAATAAAAATATTTCATAAAAAATAATTTGATTTGTTCTTAGTCTGATACACATAATTAATAAGTACCGTGCATATATCAGCCAGATCACTATTTTAAGCTATAGGTACCTGTCAATCAGCTATGTAGCTATGTATTTAATGTAATAAGTTTATAATGAATAATATTTTTCCATAAAAGTCTTTTATCGCGAGATATACGCAAACACTGTTAGCTTATTTTGTTGCGTTCAATAGTTAGTGAGTCAATTTAGGCTAGGAAAATGTATTACTATACCTATACTAGGTATAGATAGATTCACTAAAGCTGGCACGAATGGATTGAATGAGTGAATGATAATATTTATGTGTGCGTCACAAAATGATTACATACAGGTTGATACAAAAATTGATTATTGAAAACGTATTTGTAGATAAATTATACCGTATGACAGCCCAAATTCATCAGTAATACTACAAATACTACAAAAACTGAGTACCTACTGTCAAGGAAATTGATTTGTATACCATTTCGTACCTTGTCACACACAGAGACAATCAATATGAAACCCGGTAGATGTTATACGGTAAGACTTTAGGCAAGCTATGGAGTCGACATTTGCCATAAATCTCAAACCTTATTCATATTCATACTCATTTGTTGATTTTATGTTAAAATGCCTTTATAGCGATAGAGTATGATAAAATAATAAATTTATTTGGACTTAGTTGAAATGAGAACAAAAGCATTATTTCGGCAAAAGATTAATTCGGTTGAAATTTCCATGTGTATGCTGTGTTATGTACACCATCCTTTTCATAATTACAATTAAACAGAAAGTTAACAAAGACATTAAGTTACACATTTATAATCTAACATAAAAACAATCTTTTCTCAAACATGCAATGAAATGTCTTCGTTACGTGCGTCATAATAGGCTTCGAAGTATCACGTTTAGGGCGGATCGACTCCAGAGGACAGGTAACGAATTTCATATAAAATTGAAGGCCTAGGCCGGGAAGTAATTTTTTTAAAATTTTTATGTATACCTGGCGTCTGTGTTCATGAAGCCTGTTCAAACAGCTGAGTTATATTTTTTTATCATTTTTAGTGACTAAATGATTAGCGGGCTAAAAAATAATCTCGCTTATTTCAGACGAAATGGTATGAAGAGATTTATTTTATTTATCATGTAATTGAATATTCATATCATCAGGTTATTACATTATTATATTTATTATTCATGCTCTCAATTTTAAAATTGTATTGGCAACACCAAACACTACTCCACGCATGCGCGTTTTTGAACGCATTTTGACTCAACCAATCACAGGACACTTTTACTTGTTTTAATAATGGCGGAATGGAAAAGTTTCTCGGCGTGTAAAACTCTGTTTATTAAGACTAAATGGTGGTAAATGGTGTGATTCAATGCTTTTGTGACTTAAATATAGTGTTACGGGTGTATAAAATTGAATAATCTAACCGGGCCCGGTTTTATTTATCTATATTTTGTTATTGTGTACCGCCAAAGGCAGTTGCCGTAGCGCCATCATTTAAAAGGTAAGTGCATTCTTTTTTGGTGGTTTTTCTAAATGTTGTATATAGTAATTATAGCCAGACTATTTATGATAGTCATTAATTATTACAATTAAGGTAAAAATACTACAAAGCGGGATTGGAGGGAAAATTAAAAAACTTATGTCGTGAAGCTGTTTTGTTCAGTGGTATTTTTTTATTTATTTCATTGCATTAGTTTGAGAAAAGCACTATACATGCCTAGCCGTGAAAGGGTCTTGAAGGCTTCGTATACTATCCGGCCTCCTTACAGTCGGCCGTATATACAACTCAGCCTTCAACCCCCTTTTTCCCGGCGGCTGCAGTAATGTACTATTATATCATTTTACTATGCTTTTTATCACGACCGCAGATATTATTTAGTAAATCAGTATGTATGAATAAGATTTTAGATTTATGGAAAATGGCGACTCTATGGCTTGCCATTAGTTTTATTGTGCGTCATCTCATACAAAATATCATCAAAATGACGTAAGTCACTATGAATGTCGCAAATTTTTCCGATCGGAAAAAATTATTAGGTCAGGTACTTAGTATATCGTTTACATGAATGACATGATAAAGGAACATATTAGGCAACTGTCTCACATGTACAAACTCATACGAGACAATTGGATCGAATAGTGTCATCTCACATCCTAATTCTGGTCATACACAGATTGCATGAATATTAATTATTTCGGACATAATATTTTACCTGTTTAGTCTAAATAGGAAATAATAACAAATCCCATTTTGTTGTTGTTTACAAAATATTACGAGCCACCTGTATAAGAACGGCACTCACACTAACACTCGAAGTGACAGGTGACATAACTTTCATTCAATCCATTCGTGCCAGCTTTAGTGAATCTATCTATATAATCGGGTCAAATTTTCCTAGCCTAGCAATGTTTGTACGTCCAAATAGATTTCCCATTAACCCAAATTATGTCCTAAATAGTTACGTTTCAGCTAATAATTTCAATCTACGTTGTCGCTTTGCTCATTCTAATATGAAAAGTGAATGCTTCGGTTGAAAGTCCATTGACACGAATTTGTTTGATAAAACGTAGTACGTACTATGCCTGGAAAAGGGTTACAAAGGGAAGGGAAGGGAAAATAACAATGTGTAAAAATATGAATTACTTTCTTCATGTGTCGCCGGCAACAGGCCAGGCCGGGCAGACCGTATTTAGGCTACCGGTTCCATTATTAAATTTAGGTTACCGGTCCCATCCAACCGGTTGCCGGCGACACCGTAACTTACTTTGTAAAAAAAGTGTATTACATTTATTTCGTGTATTGTATTAGATTTGACCTGTATTAGCAGTATTAGCAAATTGTAAAGACCTAAATAAGAAAATAAACAAAGCAATATATAGATAGGCTTACATAACAATTTATGTGATATGCCTCGTATACTTACATATATATATTCTGAAAATTTTCTATGATTAAGTACAAAGGCTGTCTACCATTATAATACGAGTATTTCTCTACAAAAATACCAAAGTTTTGTTACTATACGTTTTTATGTTTCTTCTACCCGTGAGCTCGTGACTTCTACTCAGAGTCACGAGCTCTTTCTAATACCTACAATAAAGAAATGTTGTCCTTAAGTTTTTTTTTTCCTAAATTGAATCTCCCATATATTTTGTATAGTAATAAGTGATAACTGATAACAAAAGAGGAAATCTCAAAAATGTATGGTTTTACTGGGATTTTTTTTGTCTTAGCAGTAATGTAGATTTTGTTTGTCTTGGAATGGAAAGAGATAATTAATCTAAGTAGAAAAAAAAAAACCATTTAATTTGCATTTTTTTACAAATACGCTCATACAAGACTATTAATATAATAACTTTGTCTTCGTTTACATTTTCTCAATCAAATGATTATGTAATAGAATATACAGGTATCTAATAGTAGTTTATGTATCTTTGCATAATGAAGGGCATTACAACAAGAGTGTGGGTTTATGAAACGAGCCGAAGGCGAGTTTCATAATAATATCACACGATTGTTGTAATGCCTAATTATGTATAGATACATACACTACTTTATCTACACACATATCATTAAGTGTTTTAAGATGGGTTCAGAAACCGTAGGGAAATGACTTATTACTAGGGTTACTTGTAAACATTAAAAAGTCAACGAACAAAACAAATGACAGCTTGGAACGGCGCGGCGGCGTTGCGTATTTCGTATCTCAGTCAATTTTTTTTTTAAACCATAGACAAGCGAATGAACTCCCTATTCTACTGTCACTCGAGTTCAAATGTCGTTCGATTTATATTAAAAAAACATAACGAATTGGCATTTCGTATCAATGGCTGGTTTAATATCTATAGATACTAAAATAGACACCCCACTTGAATTTGACAGCTGTTCCAAATTTAAATTCATAACCTACTGATTTCAGTAGGTAATGTTAACATTACCTACTGAAATCTTTCTGATGGTTGGTAATGCTGGTCATTGTCTACGGTTTCTGGATGCATTTTAGAGCACTTATGACATGTACGTAGATAAACAAATTAAGACTTATACACTAAACATTATTTGCTAAGGTTATTGATGTTTTAACACTTAAATTACTTATGAATAAAAACTGCTCAATGTGCAGGTATATACATAAATCATACTTATATTAAGTATACTTTTCGACAAGCACAGAATATAAGAAAGGAAAAAAATATAGAATATACGAGGAAGAGACAGTAGCCTTACGTAACTAAGGTCAACTAATCTAATGTCTTATAATACGAATTTACTTGACCTTATAAGATAAATCTAATTTTGAAAATTCCTAATTCAGAAAGAGTTCTGTACCCATACCATGAGTTGAAACATTACGGTTTTCGATAAAGAGTATCGAGCTTACTATCTGTGCATCTCGCTTGTACTATTTTAGTGCGAACGAGATACACAGATAGTAAACTCGAAACTCGTTATCGAAAACCGTAATGTCACAACTCATGGTACGGGCACTGAAAATTTCAAACGACGCGCGTACTTATCTACTTAAAAAGATCTTTAAAGTGTTTCGATACGAGTACACAGTTACTTTTTATTTTGAGCAATGCGTTTAGTTACAGAATTTTCAACATTTCTGAATTTCTTTACACTTTTATTTCTTTTGCATTGTTTTACATTTGAATCGGGATTCACAATGGCATACACCAGATTAGTAATGCCACATAAATTCTTTTCCATGTCCAGTTTGAAGTAACCTTGGTCGCCCCAGCGAGACCCCCATGAGTTTTTGACGAGCCAATATCTTTTGCCATTCGTTTTCCCGTATCCCACAATGAGTACGGCGTGTGTTTGGCTCCCCGGAACAGATAAACTGAAAATAGGATCTACCTTAACATTTAAAACTCATTTAACAAATTGATAAAACAAATATAAACAAACAAACAAATATTTAATAAGTTAAATTTGTAATTTCATCTTTGTGTATTATTTTAAAATAAAGTAGCTTTGTCGTCATTATATTATATTGTAAAATAAAATATATTTGTCTACAAAAGAAAAAAATGTGTTATTCCAACTTTACTTACTAGATGTGAGCTAATAAAAACGTTTTTATAAAGAGAAAATATTTGATTGCTTGCAAAACAAATTGTTTAAAAAAACCGTTTTTATTAGGTTTAAAATTGAAATAGTAACAAATCAAGATTTTTAATAAAACAATTTTGACTAGCGTAGCAATTATGGCATTAAATCCCCTAGACTCAGAAATGGCTCCATTTGGAAATCTATGGGGGAAACCTAGGTCCAGCAATGGACAAGCATGGCTGAGAGGATATGAAGAATAAAATGCTTTAAAGGGTTTTACCATGTTTCGTCGTCGTATACACCAGAGCGATAGTAATATAACGATCCTGGCACATGCATCACTGTCGCCAAGGGCCCATGCTGACGAAGACTGGCCTAAAATAAAAAAAATAATCCTGGAAAATCAAAGTTTGTAGCTACAGTAGAAGAATAAAAAACTTTGATGATCCTTCTTTCACAGTGATAGTCAAGGATCGGACAAACGCCCGTCATTTTGAAAATATAACCCTGTACCGTACAGCAGAGACTTCATCATGTTATTAAAAAAAATGTATTTTATACATTTATATATCCAGTTATATAGTATTCTTTAGTCCTTAGTTTTATTTTAATTCTAGTTTTTTTTTTTTTTTAAGTTTATTTATATTGTATTACCAAATAAATTACGATTTCTTATTATTCAGATTAATAAAAGATTCATATACATCCAGTGACAAATTAATATTATGATTGACATTCCGAAATTTACTTTCGCCAATAAAATAGAATGACCAAATTTTTTCTAAATTTTCAGTTGTGACCCTATAACGATGTGAATTTAGGACCCATTTATGCGTTGAATAAGTCCGTTCATAGTCTACGGACGTCATACGGGCATATGTAATCGGTGACATTGGTATACTATTCTTTCAAAATATTTTAACATCATAAAATAAGGAAGTTTCTGCTGTACGGAACAGGGTTATATTTTCGAAATGACGGGCGTTTGTCCGATCCTTGGTGATAGTACTAATGCTAGAAAAACGGTATGATTATCTCGGTCTACAACATTTTTATCAGTGGAACCAAAATTCTTAGTATATAATATTCATTCACGTAGACAAACAATTAACGAGTTTATTGCTACGTAAATTTGTCATTGCAAATAATTATCTGAAAAACATTTGCTTACCTTTATAGCTTTGATGTCATTCGATTTTAGCCTTATATACTTATTTATGTGCATTAAGCGGGACTGTTTTAAATGGCAGTATCCTTCCTGAAATAAATAAGAATACTCAAAGAGAAACAAACACTAAGAATTGTTAGAAAATAGTAATTTTAAAAACCTGTTCTAATAATAACTGTAATACTGTGCAGCGTGGGCACACCCTCCACAAGGTGGACCGACGTCATGGTAAAGATCGCGGGAATCCACTGGATGCGGGTGGCGCTAAATCGATCAACGTAGGTCACTACGGGGGAGGCTTATGTACAGCAGTGGACGTCCTTCGGCTGATATAATGATGATGATGTTGAAGGGCATAGCTGCTAGAAATCCTTATTAAGCCCGATTTAGACCATGCAAGAACTTGTATACAATTTTCATTACATTGCGGGCTATCGGCGTACAGCGAATTCGGTCGCTTTATATAACCCCGCAATGTAATGAAAATCGTATACAAGTTCTTGCATGGTCTAAATCGGGCTTAATAAGGATTTCTAGCAGCTATGCCCTTCAACATCATCATCATTATATTAGCCGAAGGACGACCACTGCTGTACATAAGCCTCCTCCGTAGCGACCTACGTTGACCGATTTTGCGCCACCCGCATCCAGTGGATTCCCGCGATCTTTACAATGACGTCAGTCCACCTTGTGGAGGGTGTGCCCACGCTCCATCTTCCGGTTCGTGGTCGCTACTCGATAATCTTTACGCCCCAACGGCCATCGGTTCTACATGCATTGTGTCCCGCCCACTGCCATTTAATTTTAGCAATCCGGGAGGCTATATGTGACATTATCTAGCAAAAGGGACCTTATTGTCGATGGCGCTTACGTCGAATCGCGTTGCGTTTGTATTGCGGCATCTTGAACAACGGCGTAAGCGTCATCGACAATAAGGTCCCTTGTCATAGATAATGTCACATATCGGTTACTTTGGTTCTGCTGCGAATGACATCATTTCTAATGCGATCGCGCAGAGACACTCCCAGCATAGCCCTCTCCATTGCCCTTTGGGTGACTTTGAACCTTCTTATGAAACTTGCTATGACCTTGCTTGCTACAAAATGTATGTTTGCTACAACTTGTATACAAGATAGTTACAGATAGTTGGCTTGTAGCTACGACATGTACATTATGAAATCTGGGTCGTGACCCAAAATGTCAAAAAGTGATAGAGACGATAATACTTAACAACTTTTCCCATGGGACCAATATTGAAATCGCGAAAAAAAATTAGCTGCCCCATACATTAACTAGCAATTAACTCGCAAGTAAGTCCCAGTACCTATATATGGAGTAGCAGATTTTTTTTTCGCGAATTAAATATTGGTCCCATGGGAATAATTGTTAAGTACACCTATCTTTATCACTTTTTGACATTTTGAGTTATCACCCAGATTTCACCAATTACATTCGAAATGATAAATAACTCCTTGCTTCAGCTTACCATTGCCAGATACCGTCCATAATCTTTCTTTAACGGAATGCCGTTTTCTTCGACCCATTTTAAGCTAGAACTTAAATAACCACCGTTGCATCCTTGGTTGCCTTTTCTGGAAAAGAGTATGAAGGTTACAGTATACCTACAACGATAAGGGCCGATAAAGGTCGTAGTTGGCCGTCATGGTAGAGGGCTGGACTCTCCATAAAGAAAAAAAAAAGTGGAGCCCACATAGTTGAAACGCCTGGGCGGCTCTGGTGCGTTCCTTAGAAGATCCTATCTTATGCTTGAAGTGGACTTTTAGTGGGATTTTAGTCGGTGTGACTCCGACATGACTTCCGTGCTGGCATGGTCCTTGAACATAATTCCCCGTGGATCGAGAGCATCAATGAAGGATTTTCCCCTCGTAATTTTTACAGTAAAAAGTTACAGGGAATGTGTATATAGTATAGTATATGTAAGCTTGTTCATCAATAGTTATCCTAACACTTCTATCGTATTCCCTCAGTTTATGATCTTCATCAGTATTCCCAAAATGTCCCAATATCGCTTTCCAAGAGGTGTTTGAGTTACAATATAAGATACCACAATAGCAGTTAATACCTCACATTAACTGCTATTGTGGTAAGAAGAGTTATCTTAAAATATTTCGGATCCCGTCATGAGGTCGAGATATGTCGACGATGAAGATGAACTATAGAGAATATTATATCAAACAAAACAAAAATAAAAATATCCAGAGTTATGCTATAATAAATTGAATGCCAATGCAATTCAATTAAAAGTGATATAAATAATTAATGATACTTAATTAATTGACTATCAAAGCTTTAAAAACTATACATAATAATACTTTAATTCTGGACAATAGGCATTGTCGATTAATTATTATTATTTTATGTAAATGATTTGTTATTATTATTATTGATTGCGTGATTTTTATTATATTCTATCAATTGATTCATTCAATAATAATATGTATATAGTTTCTTCAGTCTATAAGTGGTTCTTCGCTGATTGTGGAATGGACAGCGGATACATTACTGCCGCATTGAAGGTATTAAAATATAATTATGCCAAATGTCACCCTCATTATTCTGGTGTTTCATACCCATTCGGGCCTCTTGAGCAGTCAATGAGTGCTTGTTCGCTGATCTCTTCCAAATCCTGGCAACCGTTGCTGACATACGCTGCAGACTCGACGGCTGCTGCGGTGGTGAACGCGTAGCAACTCCCACATAAAAACGTCTGATCTAAAAATTTAATATAAGATTTTGAACTAACATCACAACTGGTGCTGACATTACAATTACTATCCTATCGACTTCTGCAATGGCAAAATTGCAAGTCTTTTGTTTCGTTCGAATGAGAAATCTAAATTGGCCATAGGTAGCAATGTACGCAGAGAAGTTTCCAAAGTTGTGTAACTTCCCACATGAGAATTTCTCGGTAACTTCTGAGAATGTTCTCGAGAACGAGAATTTATCGAATTACTTAATAACTCCGTGATTTAGACCATGAACATTCACCATACTTTTTACATTATAAATAAATTATAATATAAATATTTTACGGGTTTGCACTCCTGTTAATTGATAACTTAATTGATAACTAGAGTAAACTTACTCCAGTTATCAATTAACATCTTATCAACGGATACTAAAATGCATGTCTATCGAAGTAATTATAATAGTTGGCATTGTTATTTCAATAAGGTACCACAACAAATACCTGGTTCGCTCGTTTATAACATTTTTGTGTATTATATGTACCCATATGAATGAATTTAAAAAACACATTCGTTTTTGTACACAGCATGGTAAGAAATACCTTGTTGAAATGATCTTCAGATTAATTCAGAAGATTCAGAAAGGGACAGAGGTCTGTGTACTACCGTCCCGCGAAAGTTAACCTTAATGTGATGTTTATAAAGCACATTTTACTTATTGTCATTATGCAAAAAACTTCCATCAGTACATATATATTAAAACTCCTTGCTCACTCGTTGACACAAGTCAACGCGTCAATTTGACACGACCAAAGACAAGTATCAAGAAATAATTTGGTAACTTAGTTTAAATCAGCGACCGCTAAAAACGGATTTCGTAAATTTCGGACGATTGTCTCATGACGCCTTAATTGGAGTAAAAGAGAAAGATGATCGCAATATACGAACTTCGATGTTTGTGGTACCGGCCCAGGGCTTTAATTGTGAAGTCCGAAAGTCGAAATGTTCTCTGAAATACGGAGATAATTTAAGCAACTTATTGGTAACTTAACACTTATCAAACTTTCATCCCCTATTTTATACCCTTGCACACATTCAACATTGCATGTAATGATAGCGAGGTTTTGAAATTAGTGTTCCTTTTTCGTATCGATAGCAAAATAGCAAACTACAAGAGTGACTATTGGTGTTGCGGGTGCCTATGGGCGACGGTAATTGCTTATCATCAGGCAATCCGTCTGCTAGTTTGCCACCTTTGTCATAAAAAAAAGTTTTATTTAAACTAAGTTAAAGAGACATACCTTTCACAGGTGATACTGCACCATACCATCTCCAATCAAAATCCTTACTCTTTTTGAAGCTTCGATCATTGTCCAAAAAACTCTGATTTAAGTTGACTAATTCCGGTCTGATTTTGGTACCAGATAATAATGATAGTTCGTCTTCTGTCAAATCTGCAAATCGGTTGACTGCCAGCTTATATGATCCTTGCCAGCGGTTCACAGACTGTATGTATCTGTAATAAAGTTGTTTAACTTAAAATATTGTAAAGGCAAATGTAGCAAGGTTGAATTAGTTATGAGCAAGGATCGGACAAACGCCCGTCATTTTGAAGATATAACCCTGTTCCGTACAGCAGAGACTTCCTCGTGTTATTAAAAAATAGTATTTTATACATTTATATATCCAGTGATAAATTAATTTATGATTGACATTCCGAAATTTACTTTCGCCAATAAAATAGATTGACCAATTTTTTTCTAAATTTTCAGTTCTGAGCCTATAACGATGTGAATTTAGGACCCATTTATGCATTGAAAAAGTCCGTTCACGGTCTACGGACGTCATACGTGCATATGTAATCGTTGACATTGGTATACTGTTCTTCCAAAATATTTTAACATCATAAAATAAGGAAGTCTCTGCTGTACGGAACAGGGTTATATTTTCGAAATGAAGGGCGTTTGTCCGATCCTTGGTTGTTGAGGGAATAAAATAAAATAACCGCCGTACACCGAAACATTAAGACGACTTTTTATGTTATTAACCGTGGTAAAAAACAATGTAGCCAATTTATCTTAAATGATTTCACAGTAAGCCGTCAGTTTGACGTCAGGGTTGGCCTAGTGGGTAGCAACCCTGCCTATGAAGCCGATGGTCTTGGATTTATATAGTAAAGGTATAATTTTATTTTTTTCATTTTATCTTATTTAAATACTAGCTTTTGCCCGCGGCTTCGCTCGCGTTAGAAAGTAGCCTTTGTCACTCTCCATCCTTTCAAGTACCTCCTCTTAAAAAAACACGTCAGTTCATGGCTCCGTTTTGTAGTGAAGCCGGACAAACAAAGAGACAGACAGGCAGACAAACAGACAGCCAGACAGACAGACACACTTTCGCGTGTAAAGATTTTGGGCATTGGATACACGCGAACATGCTACATACAATTGTCCATGGGAGAAGCACGGCTTTTCTAAGTTCACCCCAGCCACCTTTAATGTTTGTCCTTGCGCTTTGTTGATAGTCATTGCGAAACTAAGTTTAAGAGGAAATTGTAGTCTTTTAAATTGGAACGGGAGATCTGTAGGAATTATTGGGATTCGTGGGATCATCACATTTTCACCCTTTCCTACACCGGTTAAGATAGTGGCGCTAATGATATTGCGGCCAAGTTGTGTGACACGAAGTCTCGAAATAAACCAAAAAAAAATAAAACCACGATGCTAAACTAATTCCAAAACCAAAGTGATTGTTGTATTCCTTAAAAAAGTCGAGGAATATTATAAATTTTAAGTAAATGATTTAATTCAATCCGAAACCGGGTTTTTTTAAATGGGAAAACCAAACCAAGACAACAATACCAAATCGCAAAGCTAAACACGAATAGTCAAAAATCGAAAGCAGTCGAATCAAGAATATCAAGAATATAAGTGTATACTACTGTTAATCAATCGTCAAATTCAAGTAACAGAGTGTAGGTACCGTATGCACTGTATAGCGAAGCGCGAGCCGATGCCCGCACTTAAGTACAAATCGAGAGCACACAACGTTAGCATGTTTCATAACCCTATCAGCGCCATCTATTGGGATCCATGAGAAACATTTATATTTCCAATGTTTTTTTTTTCTCAAAACCTGATTGATTTATGGTTAAATAAATGTAATGATGATATTTTTAAACTAAATAGTTAGCGCGAGACACACTTCCAAAGTGGAAATAAGAGTCCCCCCTCCCCTTTGCGGAAAGCTCCATACAAACTTCCACCCCTCATTTTAGGAAAGTGGGCTGTTGGACAAAGGGACAAAAAGTTGCCTATGTCACTCTCCATCCCTTCATCTACCTCCAGTTTAAAAATCACGTCGATTCGTCGCCCCGTTAGACCGTGAAAGACGGACAAACAAACAGACAGACAGACACACTTTCACATTTATAATAATATATTAGTATGGATTATTCAGGTTGATTTCCAGGTCGTGACTTTAAAACCCTTTTCCTGTTTAACCAACATCAATCATAATCGATCTAAAAGTACGTTAGGTACAGTCACCATCAGATATATCGGAGCTGTGGAGGTGGTCACAAATATCGGAACAACGCCTCTATTATCAAGGCGACAAATTACATGTTCGGATATTTTTGAATACCTTGGCTGCTCCAATATAATTGATGGCGACTGTACTAGAAACTTAATCTACAGCTACTGCGGTCGCCAACCCGCCTGCCAAGCGTGGCGACTATGCCAACTACCCCCAAAATGATACAAGTCATATTTGTGGGAGGCCTATGTCCAACAGTGGACTGCATACGCCTGAAATGTATGTATGTATGTATATACCAGAAACTGACAGTCAACATATAGCCTAAACCTTTTGAAAGCTCGACCATTATTCGACCGCTATTGAAATTTGGAACATATTTCCTTTCATTTTTTATTATGTAACCCTTTTCCTACCAGGCCCAATTATTTATCAGTGCAATTGACATCTTGTGACACCTGCGTAGAGGTGGGTTATAACAGTGACAGCTGGTAACCTCGTACGCAAAGGGTTAAAGAGGGACGAAAACTTTGA
This sequence comes from Grapholita molesta, assembly GCA_022674325.2. Lineage (NCBI taxonomy): Eukaryota > Metazoa > Arthropoda > Insecta > Lepidoptera > Tortricidae > Grapholita > Grapholita molesta. The sequence goes on from CP053127.2 coordinate 5,864,301, forward strand.
TAATTTCTACGCAGATGAAACATTGATACGAGAAAACTACTTAGTTAAAATAAATGCTTAATAAAAAGCTTTCGGTATAGTAGTTTATGTATCTGTGCATAATGAAGGGTATTACAACAACAGTGTGGGTTTGAAGGCGAGTTTCATAATAATATCACACGATTGTTGTAATGCCTAATTATGTATAGTTACATACACTACTTTATCTACACACATATCATTAAATGTTTTAAGACGGGTTCAGAAACCGTAGGGAAATGACTTATTACTAGGGTTACTTGTAAACATTAAAAAGTCAACGAACAAAACAAATGACAGCTTGGAACGGCCGCGTTGCATATTTCGTATATCAGTCAATTTTTTTTTTAAACCATAGACAAGCGAATGAACTCCCTATTCTACTGTCACTCGAGTTCAAATGTCGTTCGATTTATATTAAAAAAACATAACAAATTGGCGTTTCGTATCAATGGCTGTTTTAATATCTATAGCTACTAGATTAGACACCTCACTTGAATTTGACAGCTGTTCCAAATTTAAATTCATAACCTACTGATTTCAGTAGGTAATGTTAACATTACCTACTGAAATCTTTCTGATAGTTGGTAATGCTGGTCATTGCCTAAGGTTTCTGGACGCATTTTAGAGCACTTATGACATGTACGTAGATAAAAATATTTACAGATGCGAGGAGTATTATATCTATTGTATTACAAGTTTACACGCTCGAGTCGCCATATATGAATACGGTCCGATGGTTAAATTTACCAACTATGATAAATTCAGTTTAGGTATGAGGCAATAAACATGTTTACAAAACGACTTGCTTTTAAATGTACCTACTTTTATTTTAGATGCAATTGCTGAAGTGAAAGTTGTATTTGATTATTTATTTCCAAAGAAATATAATAAATAAATAAATAAACAAATATTTCGAGACAATCTTACACAAATCGACCTAGTTCTACGGTAGGCGCAGTATGGCTAGTGTTGTAGGTACTAGGTGACGATATATATAATAGATAGATACATATAAATACTTAAATACATAGTAAACACCCATGACCCAGAGACAAATATCTGTGCTCATCACACAAATATGTTTTAATATGCGAGTACGTTTTACTATTAGTATTATACATATTTATATTTTCAACTCTATTTAAGGCACTAGTATAAAATACCAAGTACTAGTTCACATTTTTTTGTATTATTTCAAAGTTATAACATTAAAGATATTAGCCCCTTATTGTTACACCCGTCATTTATTAAAAAATACGGAAATAAATGAAAATAGCAGGAATATTTATGTTAAACTGCGCAGATACAAAATCCTACAAATTTGGAAACATGTTAAAATCGTCTTTTAAGTAGGTAATTCCCATAAAATCGTACAAATAAATGTTTAATATTTGTTTTGTTTCCTTAACACGCGCTCTTGCTGAATAAATATATATCTCAAAAGGTTAACCTTATGTACATATTGTAAAATATTTACTTCTCATGAAAAAGTAAGATTCTTGATTCATATCATAAAATTATATTTAAAATGATATAACCTAAAAATCGCTATTTTTAAAGAATGATTGAAAAACACGTAATTTTCCGAGCTGTGTACGATGTTTGGATGTACCTAACTAGCAATGTACCTACATGTACATTAGTAATGTTATGCAGAATATTCAAAATCTCAAAATTTCCACACATTTGTGGTAACTTTCATAAAAACTCTCATGCCATTGAGAACATTCACTTAAGGATTAGGGCTTATTTATTACGCCATGTTCTTGACAAAGGACGATCGCTTCGTTGAACTTTTTCAACGTAGCAAGTGCTATGAACATCTATACTGGGTGTTATAAAAAACGTGATACAACATTATCAAACTGGAATGTTCACGATTTTGAACATCTTTTACTATGGGGTCAAGATTGTAAAATTAAATAAAAAATTAGCTTTCCCATAGAAAACGTCAAGTACAAGTTGAAGAAAATGTATGAGGGAGCTGTTTTTTTTACAATTTACAAAGTTGACCCCATAATAAAAATTGTTCCAAATCATGACCAGATGCCGGCTAATGATCTTGTATCATGTTTTATAACACCCGGTATAAAGGCTTCAGAAAAAATGTACTCGTACGAAATGTAATATTGTTCTCGATTGAAAAGTACTTATTTTTAATCCTCATTCACTTGAGTGCAAATAATTTTGGGTCTAACGTACCCCTTGACGGAATTGTTAACAAAGGTAAGACATAAGATAATGCATCGTAGCAGATTGCTTGTGGAAGTGGAACCACTTACGACCCTACGAAGTCTTGCGTTATATTCCCCATCGGTTGACTGTACCTATTAGTGACAAACATATTACAAGAACTGTACCTAATATTCTTCAGGAAAACAGTAAACCTCCTGAAGTGCTCCTTATTATTTTTGTATTGCTTGTTATGTGTGATCTTGAACCTGTAATAGAGATTATGGAAATAGATATTTGTTATACAAGGGTGCAAAATTGTATTTTAACTGCGAGTGTGGGATTGAAACTCGAGCAAGCGAATGGATTATATAGTTTAACCACGAGCAAAGCGAGTGGTTCTAAAATATAATCCTGAGCGTAGCGAGTGTTTCAATACACGAGAAGTAAATTACAATTGCACCCACAGTAAAAACAGATTCATAATAACAGCCTTGGCCAAAAGTATTGACCACACACTTTTTTCTCTAAAAACCATCTCTTTATAAATGCAGTTAAATAATTTTCTGATATTTCATACAATAATATATGTACATAACAAGATAACGTCAGTTGATAATACAAGTACGCATTCAATAAGAAAGAACAAACCGAAGAAGTGACTTATTGCAAATTTTCTATACAATCACCAGTCACCGCAAACAATACCTAATCAGTTTGAATTGAATGAATGAATGAGTGAATGAATGAATGAATGAATATAAATATTCATTCGTTGCGAATTAATTGTATGGCACCATAAAATATGTAAATGCTACTTTAAAATATGGAGTTTTCATATGTATAAAAAGCATGGGTGCTCAATACTTCTGACCAAGTAATACCTTCCACTCAAATAGGTTTTTGTACTAAACTTTACTCCCAATTTTCTCTTTCTTACTTACGAGTATAAGTGTGTCGCTTAACTTCAAAGTCAGGTAAATCCATTTTGCTCTAAGGTTGATAAGCATTCAGATTATTATACATTTTTTTAGATAATCAACCTTAAAGCAGAATGGATTTAGTAGACCATATTTATCTTATCACTCAAGAGTATTGTCATCATCATCATCGTCATGTCAGTCGAAAGACGTCTACTGCTCGACATACCAGATCTCTCCCAGGTCCGCGATCTTTAACAGGTCGTCGGTCCTCCTTTCCCGGTCTTGCCCACACCATAATGATGAGATTAAAAAAAAATGTTTACCTTTCAAATAATTCTGACATGTTATGTTGCAAAATTGGACTTTCGACATCTAAAAAGGGGTCTACATCTCTGTCAGTGTCTGTTGAAAGAGTACTGCATCGTAGATCTGTTACGTAAAGAACAGTATTAATTTTATTATGATTATGTGTTATGATAATTGATAATTCTAAGAAATAAAGGTCCACTGACTCGCTTCCTTAAGGTACTTGAAAGAGTTATTGATTGTAGGTACCTACAGTCAGCAACAAGAATGATCTTGACAGACACAATCTTATTTTTTTATTATAAAGCTGTGTTTAGGTAATTTTAAACAACTCGCCCGCTTAGAAGCTTCTGCTGCTGACTGTACCTATCCTTAGCAGGTGTTTCTGTCTTATAATAACACACACAATATAAAAGATAATATACATGTCCTTAATGAAATTACGCATGTATATGTTGATAACTGCTGTATCAGTTATCAACATATATATGCGTAATTTCATTAATGCAAAGCGTATTAACATATCGGAAGCATACATTTCTATAGCCATCAACCGTAAACCATTGCCATATATGTAACTAACTTTTGCCCGCGGCTTCACATGCGTAGAAGAATATATAATTGTAATAATGAACAAATGCTGAAATAACTTTTCTTTTCACAAAAAAAGGAGTTTTACACACAACGTTTAAAGTCTCTCAGTCGACATTTGTCTCCATCTATGTACAAACTTTTACACAAAATGTCAAGTATCTAGCTTTCAATTTTACACAATCCCCATACTCAACCCCCTTTTTACCCCCTTAATGGTAGAATTTCCAAAAATCCCTTCTTAGTGGATGCTTACGGTATATAAACTTCCTATTGTGAAAAAAATCTGCTATCTACGTAGGTTAAGCGGCTTGGGCTGGGCGTTGATCAGTCAGTCAGGATTTTGATGTTTATATTATATATATGTATTTACATTGGGCACCAACGATACGAGTATAAACTACTATTTTACTCATGTTAATTTCCACTTACTTACCACTTGGAATTTTATACACATCTGCGTCGGGTTTGGAGCGGCTAAACTCTTCATAAGTATGTTCTATATAATCGCATTCGCGTCCGTCATAAATCATTCTGTACTCGTATCTGAAGTATTTAAATAAAAATTGTATTAAGCAAAGCCGTTCTAAGAAAGACGATAAATATAGGCAAAGGCAATAGTGAAGTTCAAACCATGGTACAGAATTACGGGAAGTTTATCGATAGGATTGTTAACCTTCTTAAAACTTTAGGACAACGTTAGAATTAGAATAATATTGGCATATGAGTCGAATCTATAACAGCCTCGAGCATTTAGAATATCAATTAACCCTTTTATCAAAAAAACATTTACAAACAAACAATTACACACACGAACATAAATATTTAAATGAAGCCGGAATGTTCCGTTTTAACATATGTATGCATCTCGAATATTTTTAACCCTTCCGAAACCATAGGTAAAGGCGATTTGTGCTGTAATCTAGACGTACTCATACGTACGTTTGGTCAGGAGCAATAGTCAAAATACATTTTTTTGTTTTTCGTTAAATCTTACCGGACAGGAATCCAGTCATTACTTCTCCCTGTAGTCCAGAGAGTATATTTAAAAACGGCGCCATATTTCTTCTCTGTAAACTGAAACTCCCATTTTGTTGTATGATTGACATCAGGACCTGTGAATTGAACGTGTCAAATACTCCCTTAACGTGTTAGTTTGCAAACTGACCGAGATTCTTTGGTACGGCAGGGAGGTTTGTGTTGCTAAAGCTGTCCAATACTCTGTGCACGAGGTATTTCAATAAAATAGTTTAAGTATTTTTGTAAGGGTAATTTTTTTATATATTTCAAGTGTTCTTTAAAGTTACTTTTCCACATTCTATTGTCATAAAGAGCCAATGTAGGCACATAATAGAATGCCGCCAACATCCTTGGCAGAATATCTTAAGGCCTTTTTAAGATTTCATCTTAAGCAGTTTATTAGTTATGTAGTAGTAATTGCCTAGCTTAGTTGTATTTTATTTGAAAATAAAAATATTTAATATAATTATAAGTGTATACCTGTTTCCTTGAAATTGTATGTAGGCGGCAAATAGTGATATAGTCTTTTTACTTCGCTTGAATTCACGTTTAATTGGCGACAGACCAAGTTGTTATGATTTGAGCTTGTTACCTCAGGGTTCACCTGCTCAGAATAAAAATAACTTAAGTTATTTATTAGGTGCGTCTTAATTTTCTTAACCAAAAAGATTACTTAACCTTTTCTATGCACATAAAATCCTGTAATTATTATTATGTTGGCGTCAACTACTATACCACTAATTCAAAAACCAAATATTGTTATCGTAGTGTAGGTATCGACCGAGCGACATCCCTAGTGTGCAAAAGTTGAAGTTGATAAATAAGACCCAAGAAGCTAATAAAAATAATCGTGTACCGTGTAAAACGTTTTTGTTAATGTAAAAAGCCAATTTGCTTCGTGTCCATGAAGACAATATCGTTCACAAACGAGCAATTATCTCTTTTACTCTAATTACGCCTTAATTTTATTAAAATAGACAGATGTCCGGACTTCGATATTCGCTTTAATGTCGCGTTCCGAAACTCGCGTTTCTTTTGTATTAGTTTCGGCACGCGAGATAAAATGCATCAGTTTCCACGTCATTACACCAGTCAAACAAAAATCGCGTTACCAACAGTGTTTTATGGACAAGGCACCAAAAGGGGAATAATTAATGTTTGTTAGTTTTGACCTTCATGAATAATGAGTGGAAATCCGTATAACTTCACGTCTCGGTACAAATACAAATATAAACTTTATTGTACGTGTAGGTGAAACAAAGCTAGTGTAGTTTGTACAAAGAACAAGTACACAAAACACCTACCCAATAGTATTGAAATTGTACGACGTTGTTTACTTGTCCATGTCGTCTCTGATACATTTGCGACATTCCTTTGTAGAAGTCGAATCTATGGTGCCCATTAACGCCATTAGACCTGCAAGTAATTTACAAGAGAAGGAGATAATTTAACAAATCCAAACGAACGCTAGTTCATGAAAAAAGTAGCCACTGCCTTATAATTTCTTTTTTTCGTATGAAACCATCGTTATTTTTTTCAGTTATCATAAAAACGAACTCATTTTCTTTCGTTTTAAGTAATGTTGTGGATATTTTTATCAGGTGTTCTAAATCTATGGCCCATTAAAAAACAACTTTGTATTTTGGGACAGTTTATTCTAATTTGAACATTTGGATCATTAAGTTTGCACTATGCTGTGTACTCGAACAAATTATCAATACTAGAATGTCCCGTGAATAATTTCTCTTAGATTTTACTATCGTAAACAAAGCCATATATATTTGTAATTTGACTCAGAAAATGTCGTATTTTTGTAACGTTCATTTTTGTTTTAGCAATACTTGGCGTTATTAACAGGTTTAGATGGTTGAGGTTAGATTTTTTCAATTTTGACACCCTAAACGTAAAATAGACAAGCAAATTTGTAATTCTATGACTGTTTCCACTACATGAACCCACCAGTTAACGGTGGAGCCGTATACAATGGTGGCTACTTTTTTTCGTGAACAGCCTTATTTTACTAATTACTAATTAGGTATATACATATTATGAATGAGAAAGCAACTCTCACTTTCTGTCTTTTACCTCTTCATGCTTGAACCGATAGGAATGAAACAATTGGTATGGGGAGAGTTTGAGCTTCGAGAAAAGACATAGGATATTTTTTATCGCGCTACCATACTTTAAAGATGGACATTGCTGGCCGACGAAGTTGCGAGGAAGAGCTAGTATTATTTAAATGTCGAAGATACACGATAGTTTAAAAACCGGCCACATGAATATAGCCTCGAGTACGAAGGGTTTTGTACCATTAGCTATAGGTACAATAAGAGGAAATAACGGTTAATAAATTATTTTTATTTGATATGAGAGCCCCACTTTATTTATTTTCACCTCACTTGCTCGGAAATAATTATTTTTGTTCACAAGAGTGGAAAGTAAATTCTTGTGAAGTGTTTATTTGACGTTAGTTGGTTGGATGTTCTTTTAATTAATGTTTTGAATAATAAATGATGGATGCGGATAATTATGATATTTTTTTTTTAAGTTTATATTTTTAGTTTCTAAAATTAAATATATTTTTCCACGAGGTATGTACTTAGCTTGGTGAAAATTTGTGTGTTTCACTCGGCAGCAAAGTGTGTTCCCCTATCGTGCCTTGAAACCCTTCCATCGCTCAAGATTCCACCCTTTGAACTCCTCGGTATGCTTGTGGTTCAATTTTGGAATCTTTCGTCAGGTCGGGTCTCAATATTAACACGAGCAGGTAAACACCTTTGGTTGGTCCCTTGTATAACAAGATACTTAACAATTATTTTAATTTAATGAGTCTTTTATTTTTGAAGTGAATAGCAGCAACGCTATGAATTATTACGCTTTTTGGTAATCGTCTTGCAGTCTGAGAACAGAATGCCGGATCTGTCTAGCTCCGATTATGCCGTTCGTTGTCAACGGAAGTGAATATATATATACACCTACTAACGTTCTCTGAATATTTCAAGTCTCTACCTGTTGCCTTTATTAAGATCGTGCTAGAGAAGGGACTCTACCGCTACTCTCAAATGGTAACATTCTCCATACTAAAATTGGTAACTAACTTGTCTCTATCAGCCAAAAATGGCAAAAAATGGCGTTTACTGTATGGGAGAGTGCATTTAGTATTTGCTGTTAAACAACAATACAGCAACATAAAATAGGCGACGAATGGACAAAAGCAATGAACGGGCGGCAGCATCCGACAAACTCAATCTACAGTCACTGCGGTCGGCAACCCGCCTGGCAAATGTGGTGACTAGGGTAACTACCCCCTAAGATGATACAAGTCATATTTGGGGGAGGCCATGTCCAACAGTGGACGATTAACCGCTGAAATGAGGATGTTGATGAATATTTGGTTCGAGTTAATACTCGTATCAGCTAGTCCTCTTATATAACACTATGCCATAAAAACCAAGGATCGTTACCGGTATTCTTACCACCGGTTTAAAATACGGGAAAAACCGGTTATAATTGTATTTCGTTATTCATTTCGCTAAAGCTCTGATTATCGGTATAATGAAAACCGACACCTATTCAAATAACATAAGCGGTTTCACACTTGGCAATTTACCCTTAAAACTATTACCGGTATTAGCCGTCAGTGTCAATAATTCAATATGCTCGAGTCTTAAAGACAAATTAACTTAATTACCCAGTATTTAGTTAACACTCCAGCCAGCTGTTCACACGGATGACGTTCGCACGTTACACTATTACACATATTTGTTAAGTTTTAGTAGTACTGTTTCATTGAAATCTTATCTTTCGAGTGCAATGAATACCGGTATTGAATATTAGTATTTAATATCAAATAGTCTAGTCATAGCGGTATAGATAAAAAACAAAGTGACAACAATACCTGTAATTAAAATACAGGTATTCTTCTATTAGCGGTAATAGTTTGTCAATTTGTATACAGGATTTTATTAAAACCGGTTTTCCAATACCTGTTAAAAACATAACTAGCACTCAGATATGACGTTAACTTCACCGGTATCCATTATGTAAGAATATATCTGATATTTAACCTCCTGACGACAATGTTTCAAAATTTGCCAGCGTAATTTACACTCTATCAGATTGACAAAGAGTCGTCATTTAATTGGAGCTTTTGTACTATATGTAGGTCACCAGACTTCGGGAGGATATAAAGTACTTACCAGACTTCATAAGGTTCTACCAAGTTTGCCGAAGGTATCTTCAGGGTCGCCTTGAAGTGGTATGCTTGTGGCCATTGCAATAATGCCTCGGTTACTAAAAAATAATTCAACTCTTTTGTGAATTCCAGGGCCCCTTTATCCCAGTTATTTTACCGGGTTGCGTGGGAGAAAATACTGCTGCTGCTCCACAGGTTTTTTAATACCGTTTATGCGATCACTGCACTAGGCTTTTGTATTTTTTTTTACAGGGTTTATGTTGTTGACGTTTGACGAGGTGAAAAATTACAGACTATTGAAAAGCGGCACAAAGCCAATATGTTTACGGAACTGCTTTTCTAAACGTATTTATTATCATTAAAAGTTCTGTGCTTTGGACGATGTTTTAGGTATTTAATTGCTAAAAATATATTTGTATTTAACATTTTTTGTTATTGTTCTAATGAAAGACGTACACGGGTAGCGTTTCTATATTTAGCGATTTTAATTCTACTTATAACTAGAAAATAATACTCGTTATTTATTCAAATAGATTTCAATAGGTACGGTAGCTATAAATGGTTTGTAAACTACAAATGAGTCTTATTGTTGATTGGCTATTTTAAAAAAACTTACCGGTAAAATGCATAAAAAACAACAGGATTGAACAGAGTAATAGAAACATGGCGTCAGCACAGAGGCGGGATTGGTTTTGTTATCGAAAATAACAATCAGCGTTATTCTCTGTACATTACATATTTATAATTAGAACTTTATCGTTAAGTTCATTAGTGTATTATTAATTTTCCCAATTATTATTTTTAATCTCGAAGATTATTATAATAATCTGTCTGGACTTTATTTTCGTACATTTTAGTTAGTAATTGTTTTAGGTTGTTATTACGAGTAATTATTTATTACGGCAATAAACTATAACCGTCTGCTATCGGCGTTTATTATTGTTCTGACTGTAGGTGTCTCTGACTGTAGGACTTTAAATGGAAGGTTTGATTTTACTCGACAAACTGATCATATTTCGTTCTGCAAATTAAAAAAAAAACATAGTAGGCTAGCTGATCGTCAATTGATCTAAAAATAGACTCGGTGCTGTTGGCAATAATGTTTACTACCTATCCACCACAGATATCCACTGCTTGACTTAGGTCTCCCCGTGTACCCCCAGGTGGTCCAATGCCGTAATCGCCACATTTAGCAGGCAGGTTGGCGATCGCAATATGTTCCATCATGTTTTTTAGATTTTAAATAATTAACAATGAATTACAAATAACTTAGAAGAGCTCGTTAGCAATGCGTGTTAACACTTAATTTAAATAAAAAATATGGCTTATAGAAAGTCTTTATTTGTCATAAATAACGTTGGACATCAATCAACATTGACTTAAATCTATTGTCGAAATGTCAATTTTCTTTGGATGGAGTTTAATAGTTATAACACTTAACATTGAAATAAGATAGTCATACAGGTTCTTAATAACTAAATTGACCATTCACAATAAATAACATCACATTCCATTAAAAACAGCAAACAACACCAGTTTTTAAAGAGAAGGTAAGCACGCATAGTTTTGTCATACATACGTATAAAATATTTAACATTCATACATAAATATAATCGTATATTTAATTTCGTTACGTGTATACATATTACATAAATATTGACTAGACTATTCATTCAACTACATCACACTCGTTTTCCACAATTTGGCCCAATGTTTTAGCACACTGCATAGACACAATACATTCCTTTTATGATTTGAATGAGACATACACATTTATAAAACATTAATGAGCTTATTAAGACACATACACATTAATGAATATTACGATACATTTATTTTTCGAGCTTGGCAATTATAGGAAGCCATTTATAATACTCTTATAAAGTAGACGGACGTATAAATAGATATTTACGCCCGGATTTATTCTATTCACTAAAATTTATTCGATTGAAGCGATAACAGTCTTGAGCAACATAATCTTGAAATCACGGCGAACCTCGAAATGTAAAAAATAACGGTGCCATTTTGTTTACCACATTTTGACTGTGAACACTTTGTTTGTTCATTGCGTTTAGTTTATTGTTATCTTTCGAATTACGATGAACGCACTATACAGAGGCGCTACTGCCAAAAACGATAGTCGCAAATATCGGGCATCTTTCTCCTCTCTTTTATCCCAATCAAGACGTCATGAAAGTGACAGTGACAATCGTCCGAAATTCACAAATACTGTTTTTGGCGGTAGCGCCTCAGGCTCTCGGAGAGCACTCGGAGCCGTGGTCCGATTCACGCTCACAGGGCTCAAAGAGCTTACAGTGCTGACAGCTGATCTAAATCAGTTAATGCTAAGGTCATGAAAATGGCGTTTTGATTCGGACCGGCATGAGCGTGAGCGCGATTTGAACTGTCAACATGATATTCTACCCATATGTATTATAGGGTGATGGCCCCATTGGACACTAACAGGAACTAATGATGGACACTTAGTTCTTAATTCAAAAACCATGACGTTATAAATTGAATATGTACAAAGAAATGCACAATACTTGACTCCTTTGAAATAAGCACTAATGTTCATGATTGGTTCCTTGTCCGTTACTGGTGCCGTCACCCTCATGATCATCTTTGATATCGTGAGCAAAGTAAGCTCTGCCAAATGATGCTCAAAAACCAAATCTGCTCTATACTGGCATAAAACCCTTTTTTTGGAATGGTAGTACCTCCTATAGTAAGTAAAGGACATCTCTGTGTTTAAGTAAATAACCCCTTTGCCAATCAATATACTAAACACACTAGAGCAAGACGACTCAAGTAAATCTCTCCATTTATATAAACAAAATTAATTATTTTTTAAATATAAAATAAACCTTAAGGTAAGGTCTTATTTCTGTTGTCCAGGTTCTAGTCTGTAACAATTTTTTTAATGGACTTTATGTCGTTTTTACATTGTCTAAGTTCAACAAAGCGCTACTGTAAAATTCGTTGGGCACAACTTAAAAACTGGTTATAACTTTCTTATAAAAAGAATACTGTCTACTTATTCCTAAGAAAGCATGTTTCAATGATCCTTAGTCCTGGCCGCCCAAATCAGTTAATAGTAATATAGAATTCGACTTATTCGTGTTCTATATTCGATATCATTACTAACTTTTTAATTATTATATAGCATAAAGGGCGTAAAAATGGTCCCATGTTAATGAATAATTCCTGCAAGCTAAAACATATAATCAATAGGGCCCGGAATTTTGCGTGCGGTTTTGGAAAAGTCTAAGGGAGAGAACACTAACGTTTATCGATGTATCGATAAATCGGTCGTGTACTCAGAGTCATTGAGATTAATTTATTTTTAATGAAATAATACTTGCATTATTGCAATCAAATACCTACTCGGGTTATCAATTCTTTGTAGATAACATACCAGTCTAATATAAAATTATTTTATATTATCTACATACATTTCGTACATTTTTCATCACTAATCATTGAAAGAGCAAAATGTATCATCAGAAAGTTTGAGTTATTATTTTTTTAAAACGCTAATAAAAAAACTCGGTTTATCGATACATCGATAAACGTTAATGTTCTCTCCCTTAGACTTTTCCAAATTCGCACGCAAAATTCCGGACCCTAATAATCAAACATTTTATAAGAATGTTCATACAAGATTTTTACATAAATCTCTCGCAAACGTTTTTCTTTTTTATTACTAACAGTCAAAAAGTAATATTTTTGTCAAGGTTATGCCTAAGTTGGAATATTTTATCAACGAAGTATATTTAATTCAAGTAAATAATTATATTATCACGGCAATATATTCCGTCTCGTTCACTGTATAATTCGTACGTTTATGTTAAGAATCAGCTAAACCTTGTTTACATTTATATTCCTAATAACAAATTACCGCCCGACCCAATTTGATGACATTTTACAGATTCACGAGTCGTTACTAATCTCGGTAATCCTACCGATTTCCATATTTAGATGAGTTTTCAGATGTTAAATATATATTGTTTCGGATAAACCTAAAGCAGATACTACAGTGTTATACAGTGCGTATTTTTCATACGGGCGTATATTGTAGTGGCCATTAGTATTGGGCGTATTTACATTCATTTTGTTGAAAAAAATAGGTTATTTTTATTTCATACATAAAAATTAAGCACGCAATGTATAGCATCAATAGCAATTAACGTACCGATGCGTCATGTTATGTCAGTATTACTTGTCATGTCAAAATAAGTTGGACTGCGTACATTGCTGCCCGGTCAGACTTAAAAAAATCGTTACAACTATGTTATAACACTATTTAACAAAATTATTAACATTATACGAGTCGTATTACTGGATACTGTATGTGGGCAACTTATAAGCCCTTATGAAAAATACACACTGTATTATATATAATTTACGTTAAGTTATGAATTCAAATTGATTCGTTCATTCTAAAATATGAGTATAATATAATATATAATATATTAGATGTAATTACGTACGTTTTTATATATTTTCTTTATCAATGTTACTCATCCAACAAACAAGAGACAACATGGTGCTCATTGTCTATGCTCTAAGTGAGTAAGTCACCGTTGAAGTTATAAATAATTATGTACTTTTTTGAGTTACGTATTAGTGCTATCTTAATTTATCCCGCCATTTTACAATGATTAATGGGAGCCTGGGGTCTTGAGGTCTCAGGCATTGGCGTAGACTTGTAGGTTTTGCGGAAGCGACTGCAATCTGATTTTCCCACACAGAGGGTAGATTAGGTCTTTTTGTACGATGTTTTCAAGTGACTTGTAAATAGCAAATGAATGATTTGAGTCCCGCTGCGAGTCAAATTTTTCCTATTTTTCTTTCGATTTAAATAGCAAATGATATTTCGTACAAAGTTTTGAACCTGCGACCTTTTGCAAGTCGCACACTCTTATCGCTACGACAAGCAATATTATTGGCAATAGTATTATTAATTCATCTGAGTATTTAATAATTAGATTTAGTTATCCTTCATTTACTAAATATTGAACAACACATTTTGTAAATCTATTAACGTACCACTTTATTCACAAATTTTATTCAACACGCGATTTAAAACACGAAATTGAATATGTACGAGTAATCCATCACGTCTACAGCTATTATTGAATCGTTCGTCTAATAAGATTTTTATCCAATCTTCAAAAGATGTAATCAATTAAACACTAGTATTCAGAATATTATGTATCTTTTAACAGTTTAACATCGTCGAATAAAGGTTCCCATAGATAGTTTACTTCAATTATTTTCAATTATATTTTCTAATACAATTTTATACAACACAATTTTTTATCTCTAATTTTGTTTAAGTAGGTTAAGTTGTTAGGGTTTTTATTTTCTTTATTATGTTTTTATACTTAATTGTAATTGTTTTAAATGAAAGCTTGAAAAAAAAATACTGGAAATAATGTAAATATAAAAAAGTATGTCAATAGATGGAGGTATACATGTCTAGAAATCCTAGGTTGTTAAAGTAAAAATATATTTAAATATGTAAATTAATATCAGATTTATTAAAAAAAAAACAGGTACTTGGATTGCGACGTGTCGCTCTAGATCGTTCCTGCAGCGCTACCGCAAAAATCGATATTCGTAAATTTCGAACGATCGTCTCTGTCACTCATCACACCTTAATTGGATTAAAACAGAAATATCCTCGAAAATTACGAACTCTGATGTTCGCGGTACCAGGCCTGGTTTAACAAATCCCTTGGCAAATTGGCGTGGCAACGCTGCCACCATCAATATCGGTAAATGGGTTCGTCCTAGGGTCTTTGTAACTAAGGTTTTAATTTGGTTTTAATTGATAAAGCGTGTGTTGGATTTATCTTTGTCTGTAACGTGACGAAGCTTGAGATTGACCTGTTGTTGTAAACACGTGATGATGCCTGCGTTAAAGATTTATGAAAAATTCAATATTAACGATACTTGAAAAAATAATACATGTTAAACATTTTAACTTTGATTTATCATTGCATTAAGGAAAAATAAATACGGCTCTCGGATTGAGTTTCAGCTAAAATTTATGATCTGGAATTAGCAATCGAAAATACAAGGGCACCTTGGGCTGTCAACGTACAGAGACCGACCGGAACGTGCAAGGACGAAGGATCTGCATATATAATTCCAGTGTGCAAATTATAATGGGAAACATTATGGTGACGTTACCATTTCATGTTATGGTTCCGTCATGATAGTCTTTTGTTTGAATTGATTTAAGTTACCATTTCATATTGTGGTTCCGTCACCATAGTTTTTTGTATGTATAGATTTAACTTTGAATCACAAATATAATTGATTTTACTTATATGTAACTGCACACAGCCGGATATCGTAATATGTTTCGGAAATGTAATTATTACAAATAATCGTAGGTTTGAAGTAGGCTAGAGAATTATTTTACATTCTTATTTTACTTAGCTGCCTTGATGATGCACATACTCCCAAAAATTATGAAAAAACTGATTTTAATAGCACATTTACATCTTTTAAATACTTCATTATAAGTTAAATACTTACATTAACATATTTACAATATATACTATTAAAGCAACGTCCCAGCGTAACACATTTTGTTACAACTGTAATTAAATTATTATAAAATATTTATCCGAAGCGTTCTATAGCCCAAATAACGTAATACTGAAATGGTGAATCCCTTTTCCAATTGAAAGTGTCTTTGACACCTGTCAGTAACAGCCATGGTTTATTTTGCTGAACACCTAGAAAAATATTTGTTATAGTCGCAAGTCCATTGTTAATTTGTGTTCCCTTAAAACTTTCCTTACTAATGTCGCTGACTTTACGACCTATACCGATATTTTATATATTATTCACCCCATAAAATAATTACAAACTTTTGTTTAAACTATATGCAAATATTCTTTTAGGCATATATATTGTGAGCATACTTAACAAATTAAACGGTCTTTGAGTACATTTATGTTAAAACCAACACACTCTTATTTTATCTTTATATATCTAGTCTTAACAAGGTAAACTGAGCAATCGTTTGAGTATAATGAATTATTAAGTATAACACCTAGGAAAACAAAACAATTCCCAAACTACTCTAAAATTGAATCAGTTTAATAGTCAAATTAAAAAACTGAACAAAAAATAGGATAACTACGCTGCTGTAATGTTTATATTAGGATAAGTCCTTGTAAGTCCAGATTTTGTGAAAACCCGGAAATAAACTGAACGTCTAATTCAGTCCTAAATGTTATTCTTAGGTACTGCTAACATCAAACAAATATTATATTATCCAGCCTAAACATACATCTCCATCATCAAACATGTGACTCACGTGGCCAAATGTCTATCTAAAAATACGTATAATAATTAGGCCTTAAGACGTTTTATGTGTATACACGCGGCCTTGTGATATTTTTACCACCATAATTTTCCAATACATTTATAAAATATTTATACATGTTTCTTAAATGAATTATTAGGTGTAAATCATTCAAGTACATTTCATTATCATATCGTGTTTAAATAAAATTCACTTTATTATATTTTAAAATGTCTCTAAATTTAATATTCTCACTTTATAAAATAAATGCTGTTATGTAAACAGACACATGTCTGCAATATACAAAGTATTTATTGTTCATGTTTAATAATTTTGGCTTATATTTGAAATCTCTTTTCTCCTTTGGTAAGTTTTTGTGACATTTGCTCGACCCCCTCTAATATTTCGCGTGTAATTGTCATAGTTGCTATTTAGTTGCATTTGTTAATTTGAGCTATTTGTTGGCAAGAGAATCATTAATTAAATTATAAGAGCGTATTCTTTTAAGAAACATGTAGGTAGCATTGAAAAGTACATACCTACTTTATAACCAGGTACCATAGTCAAAATCGACGGAACATAGTCTCTGCATAGCGGCTAGACCTCTTGCCCTTTCATCGGCACCTGCCTTATGTTTTCTTATTACGGTCTCCTCATCGCACTGGCTATAAGAATTGTAATAATTAACATTGACATTTACGTTCTCAAACGTTGTATAATCAGTCTTTTCGTCTAGGGGTCGAGTGGGCCGTTAGCGTCAGTCGTCACAGAAGCTGACAGCTGGAGCTGAGTGGTGGTCTCGTGGTGGGACGAAGCAGGCGCAGGCTGGGGGGCCAGGGGAAGAGAGTGCTGAGCCGGGGCCGAGGGAGCCTCCACAAGACAAGCGCGCCCGGTCGCGGATGCTCTGGATGGAGCGGTGTGGGTTCCACCAGGGTTCCTCTGAGTCGTCCATCTGCGAGGGCCTGTCTAGGCCTGGTTCTGTAACAAAAAAACAATTGTCATTAGGAAAATGAACAATCTGATTGGTTGAGCTCATGTTAACAGTACGTGAATTTAGTTGAAGAAATTTCTTAGTACCTAACACTCGTATTTCCTTTTTTCTGACAAGTTGACTGAGACCCAAAATAAGCTCAGGAAGGCTTATGTTGTGGGTACTTAAATACATAGAAAACACTCATTACTTCGCAATAAACACTCGTATCTGTGCTCATCACACAAATAACTGAATTTAATGGAATTTGAACCCAGAACCGTCGGCTTCATAGGCAGGGTAATAACTCATTGTAGTAATTGTCACATTCACTACATTAGCGGAGTCCACGAGGTTAAAATAACATTGATAATTTTGTCTTTAGCACGAGGTCCTAAATAAATAAACAATAGAACCCAACAAGGCCTTAAGTAAGTACATCAGAGACGTCGAATGCTTCTTATTTACTTTTCCTTATACTCGTATAAGTATTTTAGTATAAGTATTTATAAGTCTACTAAACTGAGAGATGAAGACAAACACTTTCTTAAGTCAAGACGTGTTTACGTAATAGACGTGTTAAATTAAAAAACAAATCCTCTAGGATTTTGTTATTAAAGTCTAATCTAATCAAAACCACTTGGTTGTTTTTATAACATTTGACGTCGATTAAGGCTTTCCATATTTTCTTTGTATTGATATCCTGTAGATACTATTTTTGCTTTATTAAAACTCTTCATTGGTAGAAAAAAAACTGTATTATACGACTAAATTAAAATATCGGTATCTCATACTTAGCTTAATTGGTTGAATCTAATTCCGGCACTAGTTCAGTAATATAACAAAATATGCGTGTTTAGACGACCGGTCTGGCCTAGTGGGTAGTGACCCTGCCTATGAAGCCGGTGGTCCTGGGTTCGATTCCCAGTCAGGGCATTTATTTGTGATGAGTACAGATATTTGTTCCTGAGTCATGGGTGTTTTCTATGTATTTAAGTATTTATATGTATCTATCTATTATATATATCGTCGTCTAGTACCTACAACACAAGCCTTACTGAGCTTACCGTATTGCTAGGTCGACTTGTGTAAGATTGTCCAGAAATATTTATTTATTTATTTAGTATCGTGGCTTATACACCGAAGAGTAGTTTAATAAGATTCATTGATAAGAGCCATGCTATACGAGTAAGCAACTGCATCAAAAAAGAAGGTTATATATTCAAAAACCTACTCTCAAATAAATACGCCTACGCGGCAAAATTACTTGTAAAATTACTATAGAAATTGGTAAATTACATTTAAGTTTCCATCACCGATCAAGTGATCACGTTCTGTATAAACGAATTCCTAACATGATATTCGGAAAAGAATGAAGTAAAAAAAGAAAGAATTTGTTCCTATATTTTTACGTTATACCCGCAGGCTAAACAATCCACGTGTCAGCACCAGGAATTTATGCAGTTAGTTTTTTTATGTAATGGATCCTTTATAACAGACACTGCATTGTATGGAGCTTGCAAGGAAAAAATTGGTCAGTGCACATTTTTTTTATTATTAACGAACTGAACTGTAAAAAAACTGAACAGTAACCTAAGTGTTCAATACTCTGACGGTAGATGTACTACACCTCACTCATGATGACGTATACCACGAAGGATAAGATAGAAAAAAATTGACAAGTCTAAGCGGTACTCGGATAGCACAATTGGTAGTGCACTGGGCTAGTGATCCAGTGGTTGTGGGTTCGAGTCCCGCTTCGAGTCAAATTTTTCTATTTTTCTTTCGATTTAAATATCGAAGATATTCGCTAGCAGACGTTTCTGCATAATAAAAAATAATTTAGAATGGGGTAGTACATTGTTATCGATGAATTCTCAATGTAAATTGAGACTTCGATGCCGTTAAGTGTTCAATACGCTGACGGTAGATGTGACTACACGTCACCCATGATGACGTATACCACGAAGGATAAAATAGAAAAAATTGACAAGTCTAAGCGGTACTCGGATAGCACAATTGGTAGTGCACTGGGCTAGTGATCCAGTGGTTGTGGGTTCGAGTCCCGCTTCGAGTCAAATTTTTCTATTTTTCTTTCGATTTAAATATCGAAGATATTCGCTAGCAGACGTTTCTGCATAATAAAAAATAATTTAGAATGGGGTAGTACATTGTTATCGATGAATTCTCAATGTAAATTGAGACTTCGATGCCGTTAAGTGTTCAATACGCTGACGGTAGATGTGACTTACACGTCACCCATGATGACGTATACCACGAAGGATAATATAGAAAAAAATTGGCAAGTCTAAGCGGTACTCGGATAGCACAATTGGTAGTGCACTGGGCTAGTGATTCAGTGGTTGTGGGTTCGAGTCCCGCTCCGAGTAAAATTTTTCTATTTTTCTTTCGATTTAAATATCGAAGTAACCTAAGCTCTTTCGTACGGTAGGTAAACAATAAGAACAAATAAATTGAACAATAAAGACCATTTATCTTCTAAAATGCATTGTATCGTCGAGAAAGAAATTAAACAGAGGCAAGAGTTAATTTATGTAAGACGTGGGTAGGCAATACCCATACAATACAGGGTCATTTCTGAGTCGCGAGGTCGTGTTCCAGAACAAGTTTTTTTTATCTCAGTATCATGGATTATCTTTTCTTTTTTTTTATTTAAAATAACCTTCAATTGACCAAATCATGGTTACCCTATTGTCTATGTCTTTTGACATACACAGTATGGGGAACGACAAGCCGTTACATTGAGTACCTACCTAAGGTGACCAAATTGTAAGCAAGTTTAATTTTTTTGTACTTGCCATCTGAAAATTGATTAATTTTTGGTGACGAAAAATGACTAATTAACATAATTAGCTTCACCTATGAATGATGTGCCATGTCTTGTTTTCTTGCTTCACGACCCCGAAATCACCCTATACATAGTTCCCGAATTCCTGGCTAAGGTACTAGTGCCAAATGCCCGCAAAGTAACTACACTCGATACTCGACAGATGGCAGTTTGTGCACTTAGTATCAAAAATATACGCTTTAAATATACATTTTGGAGGAAAGCGATTTTGGCATAGGCATTACCAATCTCTGCTTATATTATCCTTGATTTGTGCAGGATTCAGACCGAGTGTGCTGAAGACTAGATAGATGACGCTATAGCGTTAGCCTGGATTACGGGAATGCTTTAGTTTAGCCATTGGCTCGTTGCCAATCCATGTGTTATAGTAATAGTACCGATAAAAAATTTAAGACAATAAATAAATACAATAGCCTAAAATAATTATTTATATACTTAACTATTTTGCAGAAAAAAGGCAAACATGGAAGACGCGCTCGAAAGTCTGGCCAAGAATTTTATTTATAATATGGAGGAAAACGAGTAGACTAATTGCCTGGTTGTAAGCAATTACCGTCGCCTATGGGCACCCGCAACACCAGGGGTCACAAGCGTGTTGCCGGCCTTTAAGGGGGGGTTGGAGTTCTGGGAACCCTCCTCACCATCAGCAACACCACACTACATACTTGAAAGGTAGCAGTGCTATTATGGCTGTGGTCTTCTGTAAGGAGGTACTTCCCCAGTTGGGCTGCCCCAGATTCCCGCGTGATGGGACTTCGCTGTGCCCTACTTCTCATTGTTGGACGTACTCGTAGTTTAAGGACATACCCGGGTCCAAAATAAGCATAGTAAGCAACTACCATCACGCCTGAAACACTACAGATGCGTTGCCAGCCTTTAAGGTGATACGCTCTTTTTGTTGAAGGCTTCCAGGTCCAATCGGTTTAGAAGTCCTTAGGCTTATTCCACAATTTCACAAAAGATGAAACGAATTTGCAATGGTGGCCGCTAAATTTCGTTAAAAAATGGCAGAAAATGAAGATTTTGGGGCTGTGTGATATCAAATAAAAAATTCTAATATATTAATTCCAGGAAAAATATTTGTTGAGATTGCCATAAAATATTATATGTGTGACTTATCAGGTATATTATAATATTTTATAAATATAAGTTAAGTACCAATGTAAAATTTATGTAGGAGGTTTGAGTGTTAAGCTATTTATACATGAATCCACACGTAAATGAATGAAATCAAGTGTAATGAAGTTGTATTTATTATATTTATAGAAAAATATATTTCTGGTACAGTCGACGTCAAACATATGTATACACTTTTGCACCTTATTACAAAGGATTAAGGTCAAAGAATGTATACATATCTTTGACGTCGACAGTACAATAAAAATGCTTTAGGTGCTAGGCTTTAACGTTCATTCTTATAGGTTTTATCGCCCTATGTTGACAAATTTTAGGAGGAAACAGTGTAGGCGGGAGTCTTCAATTGATTTTATAAAAGCTACATTTTTATATTTTTGCCCTACGCCATTGGCATTAGTGTATACAGCACACAAATAGAAACGGTTTATTTTTATAATATGAATAGTGATAGACTAAACTAAAGAATCTTGTGTATGTATTTATGAAGAGAAATCTAAACATGGAAATTACGTCAAACTTAGAATATAAATATACTTATACAGATATGTTCATTACTTTCTAGGCATACTAGCCTAATAAGATACATAGGGTTTTTATAATTTTTCACAATATCTGACACGCTCCAACAAGTATATGAGTGCGAAAGTGACAGATAGCGCGATAGACGATAAAATGACGACGATGCTATCCGTTCTATATGACTATATAAATACATACAACGTTTATTAATTTTGACAATCAAAATACACATGGCGCCTTTTAGAAAATTCATATTCATATTCGGGTACTCCATTGTGTTTGCCTACGAATACATAAGCATATTATTCATGTATAACCTTTACGATTACATATACTCAATATGCAAGCTACGCTAAGCATCATGAATACATCACACATATTAAGCATCACAGTACTGTAACCTTAAATCTAAAAAAGACCCTTGAGGCATTGTACCAAGGATGCTGGTGGCATTTTGTTGTTGTATCGCAGTGCTGATACGTTATGGGATTTACACCAGTTGGTCACCAGTTACGCCAACCAGAAGCCTCGCGATTTTTGTAAAAAGTTTGTGTGCACTGGAACACACCTAGAGTTTCTACGCCAAAAATGGTAGTCTCTTCTGAGGTTCTTACGTTTATTGGGTTTTAAAACTTCTGCGCTTTATATTCATTTTTACAGTTTCAAAAGAACAGCACAGAATATTTTGATTAAACCAGTCTGAATCAATAGTGAAATTTAATAAATTAAGTACATAATCCATTAATTTGTGTGTTCATCAATACCTACATTTACGTGTTTATTTGTTTATGTATCGTTATCTACAACATAAGTTACATAAGTCTTATTGAGCTTCCTGTACGCCTATCGATTTCGGTAAGATTGTCTCAAAATGTAAATTTATTCTTTAATATGACATTTTATATTACATCAAAATCTGCCAACATTTAATTCTAAATAACACGTGTCACGGTTTTCCGCATCCACGTGTAACAGTTCTGTGTCTGCGGGTACTCGAATATCGTTTAAATTATGAATTGAACTAATTTACTTAAGAATACAATGGATAACCACATAAATTAAGATAACAATGCTTATAGTCTGACTAGCCCGATACTCAACAAGAAGGTACAAGGTACTGCTCTATTCATATCAAATCCATTCAACGAGGAATAAGGTTAAAAATTCGATACACACGCAATGTTCTTCCAACCTTTCTTGTATGTAACTGGTTGGCGGTTACAAGACCAATAGGGAATATAGATTTGTAATAATGAACAACTTCAGTTACAAAAATTCAACAATTTTCGGGTAGTCGTGGAAACGGATTATAATTACGCGCGAGTTCGTACACGTCCTTGGCGAGGTATAGAAAACGAGTTGTATTAAATCGGTACAATTGAATAGACGAAAGGTTGGATAGTGTAAATTAAATCTTATTGCAAGCTTCATAAATTCTAAATTCAATAAACGCAATAACAGCTAAACTTTTTTTGCTGTTGTTAACAGGTGTGTATTTTTCAGAACGATATTATGATTCGTTGAGTTAGTTTAATTATGTTTGCATCCTCATTTGAGATACAAATTTCATTACAATAAATTAACTTAAAAATTCAATTTAAATTCTCTGTATTGGAAACACAATTACGTGACGGGTATCCACTCGTATAAGACACAGACGAGAAATGAAAGTACCGTCAATTATTTCTAAGTGTTCACATGATTGTGGACAGGAAAGCCTAAGCCTTAGATGGTGTCAGAAACCTTCTGAACGGACAGGATTCTTGTCATTTTGATATGAATCACTCTCGCACTTACATACTTGTTAGACAGTGGCACATATGGTGACGTGACTTTTCCCTGACTCGGGCTCTATATTCTGTTTGGGATGTTAAGGTAGTCTGGGGGGAAAATCCAGGACCCAAACTTGACTATTATGTTATAGTACAATACTCTGTACTCAGGAGCGGCGCGGCACTCAGTAAGACCTGGACCTTACTGACTCTAACCACATGTCACTCATGTGCTCAAAGTCCGGGGCTGATACGTCCATGGTACAACATCCTAAATAATGGACATTTTGTGTCAAGTACTTTCTTTCATTCTTAACTTGCGACATTTATTTCCGAGGTAAATTTTACTTTTCATTTAATTTCGTCAGATGACATAATAAGCTTTATGCATTAACAAAGTAAATGAAATTTGGTACGGAGAGAGTTTGAGCTACGAGAAAGGACATAGGATACTTAACTAATATTATAACTGTCTGTTACCTCTTCACGCTTAAACCATTGAACCAACTGGGATGAAATTTGATATGAAGAGAGTTGGACAAGGATATAGGATAATTTTTATCCCGCAACCATACTTTAAAGACGGGCATGGCGGGCCGAAGAAGTCGCGAGGAAAAGCTAGTAAGATATAATTAATAAGGTCAAAAATTCTCCTTTTATTTTTACGTTGCTTAATATTAATATTGGCTAAAAATAAATAAAGTAGGTGCCATAACAAATATCCAAGAGATGACTGTTTTCGTAATATCACCAACTTAAAAATATCAGTTTTTTAAGCAATCCTTTTTACATGAGTACCCACTTATTAGCACTCCATTTAATTACTTACGCAGACACGCCTTTGAATAAATTACAATTAAAATAGCTAGAGATCTAAAGGAGTTAGTTTAAAGACCTTTTTAAATTCTAAAGTAAAATTTATACAGGATACCAACTAATTGAGAAAAATTGGTAACTTGTTTGTAATAGAATTAGGCGTCGGTGTCTTAAATCTTTTTTTAAGTCTTGTGATGCGACCGCAACCATTATTATAGCTGCGTTCACATTAATCGTCGGGCAGTGTCATACAGCAGCAATCGTGGCCCACAAAAAAGGTCCCGGCGGACGATCAGCGCTGACTCTCGGATCAGCATTTATGCTGAGTTTAGCACGAAAAAAAAATTGAATTTTAATTTTGATAAACTAAAAAAGGCACCCTCTTAGATAGAGATGTCTAAGTATAACTCTTAGTGTACTCTGTCCGCTCCGCCTGACGCGGCGCGTTCGGATAGAGTAGCGTCGAGCTTCCAAATGAATTGAGTAGCGTGCAGTGCAGCCGCTCCCATACGTTTCTATTTGTTTCCACTCAGGCCTTACTCAACCTTGAATGGGGACCTGGGTATTGTCCCTAAAATGCGACTAGTCACCACCTGAGGATGGGCAGCAGCGTCCCTAAGAGCGGTGGAACATATTGCGATCGCCAACACGCCTGCCAAGCGTGGAGATTACGGCATTAAATAAATGTAATCCTTATGCTTGTATTATTTAGTGCTTATTAAAGTTATCATAAAAAAGACACGAGATGGGCACCAAAGGACTTAAAGGTGTTCTTCCATAGTCTACTGTCCTGGTAGTGCCATATAAGTCATATAATTAATAACATCATGATGTTCAATAAATATATAAATAGTAATCACAAGAAGGCTTGTGTTGTGAGTAGTCGGCCAACGATATATATAATATACAAATACATATAAATACTTAGACAGCACATATGATTCAGAATTTATATCTGTCCTCATCACGTCATCACACAAATAAATGCCCTGACTGGGATTTGAACCCAGGACCTTCGGTTTTATAGGCAGAGTCACTACCCGCTAGGCCCAACTGGTCGCCATTAAGCCCCCTATGCCACAGCATAGGGGCTACACTCCGATACACATATCGGAGGTTATAGGCCCATGTCCAGCGGTGGACGTCAGTGGCTGACATAATGACCTGCCTGGTCTATAAATAGTTTACAATATCTGAATTTTAGATTTGTTATTAAAGACAGACGCGACAAAGAGAGTTGAATTGAATCGCATATATCTAGTCTGTCGAATCGCTCAAAATAAAGATAATAGTCAATCTCTATGTTCTAAAAGTAAAGTAAAAAGCCTCTGAACAACGTTTATTTAGGTACACGGCTGGCAACGTCGGAACAAAAACATCACTGTAAGTGGACGAATGATTAAAGAATAGCCACATCATTTTGCGCGACGGCTTTTTCAGCCGTTAGTTGTCCACTGCTGGACATAGGCCTCCCCCAAATATCACTTGTATCAACTGGGGGGGTAGTTGATATAGTTGTCACGCCTTGTTAGGTAGGTTGGTGACCGCAGCAGCTGTAGATTGGGTTTCTCTCACCGAAGTCTCAGTATATTTATATAAACTCAGTATATTTATATATTTTGTAGCAGTAACGGTTGGTCGGAAGGGTATTAAAACCTGTATAATACTGCTTAGACGTCTCGTAACAAGGAACGCTCTCGGGGTGAATGAAATATGTCGAGAGAAATTGCTTTTCCATGCCTATACAGATATTCAATATATTGCCGTTAAACTGAAACTGTCGTTTAATAAATTTAGATTGGTATTATTTAATTGGCAAAGATTTTTATTTCCGTCAAGCGTTTTACATAGTAAACGTTTAAAATAATATTTATATAGTCTAGGTTACTTTGACTTTAATTAGTTTACAAAGTTCTTCGCTTTTAGACGTGACTTGACGGCTACCTGAACAAACTCGACTTTAATTGACACCGGCTTTTTGTTTTCGATTCAAAGTACCTTTTTTTTTTTTTGTTGTCGGAGTGGGGAATGCCTCGATTCAAAGTACCTACCTACTGACAACAGTCATTTCTGAAAATGCATTTTTTCTGTGATTTTGCGCGTTGTGTAGCCATCATTAGACAGACAGAACATTTCGTTAGTTCGAACAGTTTCGATCGACCCATGTTTTTCCAACTACGCAAAATATCAAGAAAAAAAACCGGAATAAAATGTTTAGATGGATCAAAGCAAATAATACTTTTCCTCGAAGAAGTATTTTATTGTTATTCGGTAGTCATGGAATGGTACTATAAGTAGGTATAGCACAACAAGGGCATAAAGTGATCTATTTTTAAAATTGGATACTTATGCCTGCGTTATCTTATCAGTTGTAATAAAATTTTAATAAAACGATTTTATTATATGTATAGACGAGTATTTAATTAAGATTTTAATTATTTAATATGTTTGATCATCATCAGCACAGTAGCCCTCAACATCGAAAAAACATTCTATAGTGTAGACGGCTGTATTTTTTTTTTACAATTTGTCAAAATATGTGAGAAATATACTCTCCGTTAAAGTATTTACTTGCTTTTCACATCTCAACCCACGAAGTTTTCATATGCGATAAGCATACATCGTTATCGCGGGAGCAAATATAAATTTGTTGTAGAAGTAGTAAAACAGACTGTCCATTTAGGAAATACAGACTTTTCTGCCTACACATTATACGCCTCCAAGAAGTTCATCATAACTAGCACGAAGTTTTTGAGAAAAGTGTGTCTTTCAGAGATAAAATGACGTTTCAGAGAAGATTTTGTTTGACAAAAACTAACATCGCACTTCGAGCAAAATAGTTTTGTATCGCGATCTCTAACTCAGGATAATCCTGTATAAACAATCCCCCAAATTTTCCTTCGAACCATTTTAAAAGGCAACTTCTATTTGATTATGTTTTTAAAAATACAGATTAATCAAGAATGACTAATGTCTAAAGTGACTGATGAGGTTGCGTACCTAATAGGTAATCTTTTTAAGTACTAATCAAGTCAAATATGGAGGTACGATAGCATTGATATTCAATAAAATAATTATACATTTTTAAAGTCGTAGGTATAAACGTTCTCCACACGAATGTCATTTCTGTTTTTGACTGTTTTTTATAATCTTTCAGTACTGTCAAATTGAATTCGCTCCCGCGATAACGATGTATGGCGATAAGATAGATATGCTTTGATTTTGCCGGCAATATTCGTTCTACTACTTTTTGTACACTCTGCTGCATTATCGTATTAGGTAACAGTGCAATTTCGTTTAACTCGACGTCATTATTTAAGTAAGTCTAATCGTTAATAATTATGGGAAATAATAAATTTTCGTTGATTTCGTTTCTAATTCATCAAGAAAATCGTCAATTAAAACTGTTGTGAGCCATGTCACTACTACTTAGTTAGTGCGATATAATTACACGCGAGTTTATCCGTTTGTAACTAAGTAGTAAGAAAATCGTCGTTAAGAAAAAAAAAACAATTCAACTTTTTTTTATTACAACATGTGAGACATGAACATGACATGAACCTAGAGCTAGTAAGTAGATATTCATTTTTTGACCAAGTCATAAAAAATAAATCCTGTTATATTTGATTTTATTGATTTAATTATTGAAAACACGAAATTTTAATAATAATACTTACATATTAATTGTATAAAAGCGGGTAACTCACGTTTTATAAGTCGAATATTGCCTAATACTTACCTAGAATAAAATTAACCGAGTGCTGCATTTAATTTTCTTGTTTGACTGTATTGGTTGTTGAACCTCATTATCTTAGTTTTAGAAAAAAATCTACTTCATGCACAAGAGCCTAAAATGTGTCTTTATGTCTTCAGAACTTTATGAGCATGTGAAATGAAAACACTTAAACATTTGAAATTTCGAAACATATTCCATATTTGAACCCAATTTAATATGATAACCTTTTTGCTCACAGGGTGAACTTAAACTTTTGACCGGTACTGTACCTTGTATTTAATTTGTTCTGATTTCAAACAATTTGCTAACTTGTTAATCGGAGTAGATCTGTATTAAAGAGCTCTCCTTCGTACATTGTAATTTGTGAAAATGTTGTTAAATGTGTATGCATTGAATATTCAGAATGAGTTAAATATGTATTGTGTTGTACCTGTGTTCAACAAATATAATTTTATGATTTATGGTTGTTTACATCTTACAGACACGACTGTGAAAGTAACAAATAAGGACAAAACATTATTCAACTAAATTAGGTTTGTATTTAAAACTACTTATATTTTATTATTAACCTTAATGGTGTATGAATTACACTGTCAGTGTCCGACAAAATATAGATAAAGAGGTTGATACGAAAAACGAAATGGTTACTAATTGAAAACATCGGTGTTGTTTGATGCCATCGGTACAAAAAGTTCTAGCTGGTATAGGTGAAAACCATATACGTAAGTAACATGTGTATACACGCATGTTAGCGTTCTATATTCAAATTTTGACAAAAGTTCCATATTAATTCTCTGCACAACTACATTACACATGGTCCTTCAGATAAGTTTTTCACATATATAGGTAAATATAATTAGAGGGATGTGTGTTTGTGTACACGTGCAGTATTCACACAAGCCAAAAACTTTGATGACAGCACGGCGGGTATAGTTTTAGTTAGGAAAAACCGATCGACCGTGTTTTGCTGTTTATGCGTAACCGTATTAAATCAACATCAATATCATAACTTCTTTTCAATATCTTCAGCAGGCCTGGTATATGAAGGGTGTGACTTTATGTCGCGGCGAGATAGACCCGTGCCTTTGTTTTTCTTTATTCATTAAAGAGGGACCGGGTAGTTAGTATATCTCGGCTCGAGAGATACTGTCATCTGATAGCCCACCAGAAATGATAAGGTAATGTCGTATATTGAAAAATCTGTTTCTGTAGTAGCATCTTAACGTTTAAACTAAATATCGATAATTAAATTCAAATGTCAAACATCTTGGTAATAAATAATTAGTTGCAATTTCATTCAAAGTTAAACTAATGTTTTTATATACTTAGTTTTTTTATAAATTCCGAATAGGTATTACGACCGGTCTGGCCTTGCGGGTAGTGACCCTGTCTATGAAGCCGATGGTCCTGGGTTCAAATCCCAGTCAAGGTATTTATTTGTGTGATGAGAACAGATATTTGTTCCTAAGTCATGAGTGTTTTTTATGTATTTATATGCATATTTATATATCGTCGTCTAATGCCTACAACACAAGCCTTAATGAGCTTACCATAGGATTAGGTCGATTTGTGTAAGATTTTCCCGAAATATTTATTTATTACAATAAACTACTAGTTATTTGTTATACAAGGGTGCACAACTGTATTTTAACTGCGAGTGTGGGATTGAAACTCGAGCAAGCGAATGGATTCTATAGTTTAACCACGAGCAAAGCGAGTGGTTTTAAAATAGAATCCTGAGCGTAGCGAGTGTTTCAATACACGAGAAGTAAATTACAATTTCACCCGTGTGTAACACAAAACTTTTCCCCTCACTACAGCGAGGAAAGTGAAATATGCAAAAAAAAGTTTTGAAATCGCATTGACTTTTTCTTTGCGTTTGAATGTATCTAAATTCAACATTTTTACTAAAGGTGCCTTTAGCTTGGTTAGCTTGTGGTGGCCAGTACGATTTTCGAATGTTCTAATTCGTTTTTCAACTCGGTGCGTTAGCTGTACAAGTGAGCTGCAGGTACTTCGCGAATTTAGACTTTAAAACCATAGCAATAAGAGCTATAAGGAGTCAACTTACTTTAATCACTAGTGGATAAAATGCGTTTTTACCCTCTCGTATTAAAGGATAAACAAGCGCTTTACGAGCTAGTGAGGGGAAAAATAAATTTCAGATGTTTTACCTTTAGAAAGGTATGCAAGTTTCTACTCGTACTGCCTATATTATAATTACGAACAAATAGGTATAACGCAGGGACTGTGTGAATCGAGGATGTACTCGTACAAGGCTTTGGCCACTTTTAATTAACATTACAGGTGACCAGAAGGCTGGCCTGTATTTGCTCAGCGAATTAGCATTGCCATAGAGTATATTTATTATTTGCTATTTTACTTTTTGTTTTCTTTATTGTTCTTTATAATATGGCTTTAAGATTTAATTTATTGTATTACAATCCTTTTACTGTAAAATTGATTGTGAATTAATAGGTACTAACAAAATGTATAAATCTGTTATTATAATTTTACTTACGATATCGGGATAAGGAGTTTTTTCTCCTCGCATGGTCCTCTGCTACCAGCCACCACGTTTTCATGTCGCCTTTGCCCTGAAACAAATGATGTGCTTAGTACGTCACACACACACACATTATATCGTTCTACACACTCAACATAATTTTTGCTTTTAAAAAAGACGACGAAAATGAAACATCATTTACATTGTCATAAGACTTCTACGTGGCAGTTAGTATAACTTATCAAAAGGCCTACCGAGAACATCGAAAATTGCAATTTCGAGCAAATGTCTGTCGCTCTAATTATGACTTTTAAAACATAAAATATCTTTATTTTTCAATTTAGACACCTAACAATGTACTTTTGAACGTCAAAAATAATTCTACCACCGATGCTATCCCTACAACTGTGACCCGAGAAGATTTATTTATTACCGGCAAGAACCTCAGCGGGACTAATCTTCAAAACAGTAATACATCAAACCTTAAAGTAGGCACATATGCGCGACCCCACAAGAAAACATATCAGTTTTAAAACACAAGATATACAAACAGGACATACTAAATTGTGTAAAAAAATGTATATATAAACAAATTTGACTACACGAAACAGACACGCTTTGATGCTTGTAGAAATACTGTGTCATTTAAATTATCTGGCAATACAGACAATTGATGAATTAAATGCTATAGTTTTTAGTTATAATTTTTGGTTTGGGCCATACACATTTGTCTATCAAATAATCCTCTACTATGTAATAGCCCTTGGACATCAAAGTTTTTATTAAGTAAGTAATTCTTAAATACTGGAAAGGGTAATTTTGAGGCATCATCAGGTAACTTGTTATATAAATGAATACATTGTCACTTTACGCACACGACAATTTCTGTCAGCAGGCTTATTTTTATTTCTTCATTGCCCGGAATTTGTGAATTTCGGTTTTTAAAGTATCACAGAGGGAAAGCAAGCGATCTTGGCGGGTTTAATTATTGTAAAGCCACAATCGCCACGCTTGTCAACCCGTCTGACAAGTGTAGCGATTATGGCTTTACAGTATCATACCGTCCTCGAGAGACGCTGCTGCTGTTTTTGAGTTATATGATACATTATTATCCTTACCTTGATATTCACAATGCCCCTCTCCTTAAAATGGTATCCGCCATGCTGTCGGAGAAGATTATACGTGTCATTGCTGACATGTATCCTCTGTGGTTCTCCGCTGGACTCCATACGTGCCGCAGTGTTGACAGTGTCCCCGAACAGGCAGTAGCGAGGCATCTTCACACCCACAACTCCTGCTGCGCACTGACCGCTGTGTATGCCTATAAACAATAGCATGGGTAAGATACTAATAGGGAGACTAATAGGGGGATACTAAAGGATCCCCCGCATCAAACAGGGAAAAAGTATTTTCAGTCAAATCTCACGAAATTTTAGTATGATATAAATTCGAGGCAGCTCAATATTTTTTATAGGGGCACAACTCTCTTGGAAGTATACTTTTTCCAAGAGGCAATCTAACTCGTAGACTGGGTTATGCTCTGAAGTAAATCCATTTTGTTTACATGAATATTAGGTTATTCTGCAAGCATAGTTAAATGGTAGCATGGTGCACCACCGGGTGGTGGTATTACATCGCTAGTAATATTACATCGCTGAGAACATTCAACGGTTTGTTTTTACAGAATATATGATGCATTAGGATACGTATCTATACTGCAAACAAATATTTAGTAGGGACCAAAGAAGAATACAACTTGTAACTGGTGTGGATAACTATCGGAGTGGTTTATGTTATATTTATTGGTATATGTTTTATTTTGTATAGGTATTTTATTTATAAGTCATTTAAGATTCGTTTTATTTCTATTTAAGTTTATTATATTTTATTTTAAATACACTTCTTTATTCTTTTTTGTAACAGTTAACGTTCTAATAAAAGTGATTGGCACTATGTACTTAAACTTATATTACAACGAACCTTAGCGGAACTCTCTAATAAAATAATTGAAAAGGAACTTCCGCTATAATTTTATTAGACAGAGAGTGCCGCTAATACTAATAGTTATTTAGAAATGGTTATGTAATGGAACTGTTTAAAATCATATAAACAATTAAAACAAATTACCACTAAAGTTAGATAATATGATATATTATAACATTGTTCACTGCCATGTGCACCCAGCAGGTCTGACGGTTAATATATGAATACCTAAACACATTTTATGTAAATTTACAATACATTCAAGGATAACATACAATAAGTAACAAATGAAAGGTTATTAGTTTATATGAGAATTAAAATGTGCTTTTGTTTTAACAAAATCGTTCATTGACATTGCCTTAACGTGACCATAAATTGAAACAAAATTCTTATGGTCTTGATGTAAGAACTACTTTTGCATGAAGAGCAATAAATTATTTAATTTTATTTAATAAAATAAATGTACTATAAGTAGCCGGGCAAATTGTTAAATGCAGCAGTGCCTTTTGCAGAATCATCAAGTATTAACACAATGAGTTTCACCGATAAAGTGGCAATAATAACTGGTGCGAATTCCGGCATTGGAGCTGCCGTGGCCATTGCATTAGCCAAAGAGGGTGCCAAAATAGCATTAGTAGCTAGAAACGAAGAAAGACTAATTAAAGTGGCCAGACAATGCGAAGAACACGGCGCCAAAACTCTAATCATCATAGCAGACGTAAGTAAAGATGAAGAAGCAAAGACCATAGTGAAGAGAACTGTTGATCACTTCGGACAGATAAACATTCTTATAAACAACGCTGGGATTGTTGGTATCTCATCCATGTTAGATGAAGACCTGATAAAGTATTACGATATGGTTATGAACACAAATGTACGCTCAACGGTTCTATTGACAAGTCTAGCTGCCCCTCACCTGATTAAGACGAAGGGTAACATCATTAACATCTCCAGCATAGCTGGTTTAAAGGTCCCTGGAAAGAACTACATGTGTTACGCGGTATCAAAAGCAGCAATAGACCATTTTACACGCGCAACTGCTTTGGACTTTGCTCAGTTTGGAGTGAGGGCGAATACTGTGAATCCGGGTCCGGTTAAAACTGAGATAGTAGCAAACGCTGGAGCTCCTAATCCGGATAAATTCTGGGAGAGATTCAAACAAGGTACAGCTTTGAAGAACATATCGGAACCTGAGGAGACTGCTGATCTTATTTTGTTTTTGGCTAGTGACAAGGCTAGGAGTATCACTGGTTCTTCGTTTGTGACCGATAATGGCATGCTCTTGATGTAAATTGTCAATACATTTTATGTAAAATCAGCATAATACTGCCTGTGTCTTTCATAACGACATTCGTTTTAAGTAACGATAGTTTAAAGTGCTGTTAACAGTTTTATCAAAATAATATAACGATTACCTTTTATAATAAAATTAAGAGTAATTAATTTAAAAAAAATCTCTTACAGCAATGTGATGCAAACATTTGAAATTACATGTCAATTGTTAAGTTTAATTTATTAAATTATAGTTATTTAGAAATACTGATACATTGCGTGCCCAATTAATTTGTATGATTTTTTAATTTTTTTAACTAAATATGCTAATTTCAGTTCATTAGGACTTATACTTTCAGCCCTTAAAATTAGTGTCGTTATGAAAGACACACGGTATATAGTTAGTAGTAGTCAAAGTGATGGCAACATAAAAATACAGTGAAACGTGTATTTATAGAAGACTGTGTAGTTTTCTTAACCGAATATGCGTTTCATACAGTTCGTTTTCAACATATTATGATTAAAGTATTTGTACTCGTATGTCTTGGCTGAGTACTCACAACACTAGCCTTCTTGAGCTTACCGTGGGGTTCAGTTAATTTGTGTAAGGATGTTCTATTATGTATTCATATTCATGTGCATACTATACTGTATTGTGTACTATAGGTACTACTTTGTAAACTATATTGTATTATTTATTTATTATTGTAAATAACTTATCTTTATGGGTATATATATTTCAGAACTTTGCTACCATTTTAACACTGAGTGCATTAAACAATCCCAACAAAACATATATTTTTATTTAATATCGTTTTATCCTTTGGTCTATGTAATATTTAATATCATAATGAAAATAGTCTTTTCATGAAAATTTCAGATTAGCACCATTTAGCCGTACTTTTAGTATTAGGTATTCATTAACTACAAATTAATTTAAGCCCAAAAAAAACGAAATAGACGAAAAAATTATGCGTGATAAGTAGAACCACTGCGAGTGACATGAATGAAGGGAACTAAACAGAAGGGTGTCGATCTCTAAAGAGTATACCATACCATAATTCGTATATCATCTGTCGGGACTAGTTCTCCCTCTTTTGTATAATAATAATAAATATTTCGGGACAATCTTACACAAATCGATCAAGTCCTACGGTAAGCTCAGTAAGGATTGTGTTGTAGGTACTAGACGACGATAGATATAATAGACCTACAAATACTTAAATACATAGAAGACATCCATGACTCGGGAACAAATACCTGTGCTCATCACACAAATAAATGCCCTCACAGGGATTTGAACCCAAGTCCATCGGCTTCATAGGCAGGGTCACTACCCACTAAGCTAGACAGGTCGTCGAAGATTATTACCTCACAGCCGACGTCAAAGATATCGTCACTATTGTGAAACAATCTCGTATCTGGCACAGATGCTCAAAGTTCAAACGCAGTAACACTACTCCTCCCATACATACTTACGTCATTTTTCTCTCAATTGCCAGAATGAGTTACGAGGTTTTTTTAGGTTATGTTAGGTTTATATATATTTTTGACGTTGACTTTACCAAGGATCATTACATAGAACATCTGTATTGACAATGATTATACTAAATCGCGTTCCAATCAGTCGAACGCACTACCATCATCTGTCGACTCATGAACGAGGTAAAAATGTATTTTTGAATAAGTTCCTAATTATTTTTGGGATTATTTAAACAAATCGACCTACACTAATAAGGTCAATAACTCAATACATATGAATATTAAAAACATAGGGAACGTTAATAACTAAGGAACAAATATATGTAATATATGTACACACAAATAAATACCCTAACCCGTATAATATTCGAAACCGGGATTAACTTGCTTCGTGGGCAAAGTCACTACCGACTTGCTTGACAGATAGAAAAGGAAATTGAAAGCTTAACAGATACCGTTACGCCACATAATTATATACATATACTGAAAATACGGAAGAATTTATTCTGTGATCTTTTTTTATACTACGACCATGGCCAACAAACACACGGTCGGTACTGATGGCAAGCAGTTACCGTAGTTAGTTAACCTACGACGCCTGTAATTCAGAGGAACCACACGCGCGCTGCTTACCTTTTAAGAACCTATACACTCGTTTATTGAAGAACCTCGAACTGTAGCCTCTTGAGAGAAACCTTGGCAGGGAATTAATTCTACAACCGAAGTGTTCACGAGAGGAAATTCTTCCTAAACCGCACAGTGCGTGTCCCTTTAGGCTCCAGAGTGTAAGGTTGAACAGTATGGCGATGGCGAGTATTGCGGTGATAGAAAACGGCCGTAAGCATCATGTCCAACAATTCTTCAGAGCACAACCCATTGTACAAGCGATAGAACAAACATAAGGATGCAAAGTCTTTCCTTATACTCAAAGGTCATTAGTGAGTTTGAAGTCGAAGAGCTGGCATCCGGGTGCTCCAACCCAAAGGTGACCATCACAGTACTCCATATGTGGTCTGACTTTCGTATAGAAGCAGTGTCTGCCCCCAAGTATTCCGGAGGTATCCTAGGATTGTACTGATATACAATATCTTAAAAAATAATGAAGTTTATAACTTACCGATACGTATATGAAGCCGGGCAGCCGGCATGTTCCTCATACGAATTTTGGGGACAGCGTCCAAAACGTGCAGAGCGAGCGATGCCACCTCGGCTGCGTGACGCGAGCAGCGCTCGGGTACGCCCCCCACCACCATGTACGCGTCACCTATTGTCTCCACCTGGACATAAAAAATTATAGACATAGACAACATTATTGAGTACTAGATGATGCCCGCGGCTTCGCTGGCATGGTAAGAGGAAAATGTGACATATTGAGTCTTCCCGTTGGAATGGGATGTTTTCACACTGGAAAAAGTAGCCTATGTCACTCTCCGTCCCTTCAATTACCTCCACTTAAAAAATCACGCCAATTCGTTGCTTCATTTTGCCGTGAAAGATAGACAAACAAACAGACACACTTTCGCATTTGTAATATTAGTATGGAGAATAATATAAAGCAGAGGTTCCCAAACCTTTCTAATTTTTCCCATAGATCAATTTGTAAATTTTGCTGTTTCTGATGAACCCTCTGAAGATTCATTCCTACCACATTCCGAAAAGTCGACAACAAATGTGAAAATTACAAAGATTACTAAGTACGAAAATTGTAGTTGCAGCTGAGTTCCAAATAGTTTACGAAAAAAAAAGGATGGATTGGTTAATAAGGTAGATTAACATAAACGTCCGGATATCCGACAGTGTCCCAACGAATGCCGCTTTCAATGTTAAGTTATTGTCAACACGCATGACAGAAGGGTATGTCATCCACTAGGCATTCGTATGTCTCCATTTTTTAATCACGCCGACGTAGCCCGCATCGAGTTTCTTGTGAGTTTCCAGCGGTCCACTTTTGGAATCATTGATATAAAGCGTTACCTGATGGAATCACTGATATGACCGTCACCGCACGCTAGGTTTTTTTAACGCTAGGATTTTTGTAAAAAGCCGCGTGAATAATTCTGACCTCTACGTCTGTAACAACGTAGTTTTTAAACTAGTAAATCTATTTGAATTCAATTTGTAGCAACGTTGTTCATGATTTATCAAAATATTGCGCGTTTATGCCTTAAAAGCTTTCAATTCGTTATTGTATTCCCCAACAATCACGAGTACCGATGTTCTATGACCATCGTACTAGTATTTTCTTACTTAAGTCGTATAAGTGACGGCGTCGCAAAAATATTTACATTTAAATACAAACAGCTTTATTTACTTGATAAACAGCGTCAAAGCTTTTCTAAATGTAAGCAAATAAATAAATTCGTTAAGAAAATGAAGCTTACATTTTACAAGCGTTTATTTAACGTTTAATGTTTGTAATACGTTCGGGTCAAATATCACAACTGAATTTTACAGCAGTTACACTTAAATATATTAAAGTTCGGTAACATTGCAATGGTCTTTCACAATCGGCCTCATCTCAAAACTCAAAGTCGCTCAATGAGCTATGGAGAGAGCTATGCTCGGAGTTTCTCTACGAGATCGACTCAGAAATGAGGAGATCCGTAGGCGAACTAAAGTCACCGACATAGCCCACCGGGTTAGCAAGCTGAAGTGGCAATGGGCAGGCCACATTGCACGCAGAGAAGATGGCAGATGGGGTCGAAAAGTACTCGAGTGGAGACCACGGACTAGCAAGCGCAGCGTAGGACGTCCACCTACAAGATGGACAGACGACCTTATTAAGGTTGCCGGAAGACGCTGGATGCAGGTTGCCTCCAACCGGTACATGTGGAGGTCCAAGGGGAAGGCCTATGTTCAGCAGTCGACGTCTTATGGCTGATGACGATGATGATGATGAACATTGCAATATTATGGTACCACTGATTTGATCTGATGCTGGCGCCAGAAGGACTTGGGTATGTCCTTAAACTACATCCAACAATGAGAGGTAGGGCACAGCGACGTAGCATCATGCTTGATTCTGGAGAAGCCCAACTGGGGAAGTACCTCCTCCTTACAGAAGACCACAGCTATAATAGCACTTTTACCATTCAGGTATGTAGTGTTGTGATCCAGATGGTCAGTAAGGTTCCCAGAGCTCCAACCTCCCTTAAAGGCCGGCAACGCGCTTGTGACTCCCATGGTGTTGCGGGTGTCCATGGGCGACGGTAATTGCTTACTATCAGGCAATCCATCTGCTCGTTTGCCGCCTTTGTCATAAAAAAAAATGGTCGCCATAGCAACTCCTATATAAACAAGATAAACCCGGCTTTCGATTGGCGACCATGTACCGGAAGGTGCAACGTGGGAAGACCCACAAGGTGGACGGACGACATGGGAAAGATAGCACAAATCCACTGGACGAGTGTGGCGCACAACCGATATTTCTGTTACCCTAGTGAATAAGGGTATAAGTCAAATTGACTCAGTAAAAAGGCCATAAGTCTTATAAAATCTACGGCACTTGTACCCTTTTTCACTAGTGCCACAGATTTGTGGGCTTTGGGGGAGGCCAATTGTCCGGCAGTGGACGTCCTTCGACTGATATAATAAATGTCATATTGTAATATTATGCTTCCCTTCAATTCCTTATATTCAGATTACAATGCTAAAATATCGACAGGGTCAAATGTACCACCTACGTACGCCCAGTAAAGTAAGTAGCTACGGTACGCCCTTTCAGTAAGTATCTAAGTTTAGCCCCTTGTGACACAATGTACTAGAAGTCTAAAAATATATTATTTTTAGTTGTCCCACTGACCTTGTCTCCCACAAAACTTATCTTGAGAAGTTAAGATTCATACGAACACAAAGTTTTAAGGCGCAATATTTAGTTCATAAGTATTTGCCATTACGTTTTATTGTCAAAATCTAAATACTATTAATAACAATTGTACAATTTATGAAGAACTCAGCTTTATTCCCATTTATTTAACCGTGTTATTTATAGTCTTTTATCATTTTTATATTTCACTTTTATAAAAAAAAACTTAATAGGTTAAGTACATCTAAAACATATCAAAACAGCCGCAGCTATATCGGTCACTGTGGTTCAGCTGCTAATTATATTATTTCGCTCAGAGACACTCCCAGAAGACCCCTCTCCATTA
Organism: Grapholita molesta; assembly: GCA_022674325.2. Classification (NCBI taxonomy): domain Eukaryota; kingdom Metazoa; phylum Arthropoda; class Insecta; order Lepidoptera; family Tortricidae; genus Grapholita; species Grapholita molesta. Next base: position 5,904,072 of record CP053127.2, read on the forward strand.
TTCTTGGGTGACTTTGAGCCTTGTTATGAGGCCTATATAATATGACATTCTATAGACCCGAGCCTCCGGTAACATTCAGTTAGCAGCCGTATCCAACTATATGACAAATATATGAAAGAGGTTATATGAAAGTTAATCTCTGGATAAAAAATAAATAAATATGTTTGGAGCAATCCTACACAAATCAACCTAGCAGTACACTTATTAATACTTGTTTTGCATGGAATTAAACGGCGATACAAATACATATGTAATAGATACCTGTATCGGTGAAAACTTAGCTAAAGTACCTGGCCTATGTAGTAGTAACGTGTCTGTACACGCATGTCGGCGTTCTATATTCAAAGTTTGATGTAAGTTCCATAATAATTCTCTGTACAATTACATAGACATGGTCCTTCAGTTAAGTTTTTCACGTATGTAAACACAATTATCCACGTGCGAGCTCTTATAAAAATATTTTCTAAGGTCATATCTAGTTGCTATCTGATCCCCCGTCTCCGTTAAGCAATTATATTTTTATTTAGTATTTCATGTAAAAAGTACTTGGTAAGGACTCTAATTTATTGCGTTGTTAGCGAAACGTTTCTCAGAAATTTTAATTAAATTGTGGATATTAGTCCTTTAACTTTTTTTTTTCACCTGGCGTTTCCATGGCTTCCTAATCGATTGAAGTTTATTTTAACCTGTTAGGTATTCTGAACACTGAATATCGCCTAGTTTGAGCTACAATTCATAAGGTATTATTGTTTGCGGTAGTCGTAGTATTCTTCATGAAATAAAATATCTAAAATAATTTTCTAAATCGGAATCCCCTGTAGAAAGTCAGATGTAAGTAGAAAAAAATAGTAGATTGTTTGACAAGGGGCTAAAGTAGGCCATAGTACCACGAGATGGTTATTTTTCTGAACGAAGTGAGGGAAAATTGTTCGAGGGGTAATATGGCGTTTAGACCAGAGTTAAATAGTTAAATATTTTATACAAAGTTTTGTTTAATGATTTCACATATTTAAACCGTATTCGCACCAAAAAATAATCTATAGTTGCGATTGACTTCGATATGTGTCGTGATTGGTGGATTTAATAAGGTGAAGTGTTCTGATTGGTCAATTTAAAACGTTTTGTATATCATAAATATGTATACATGTTTTCCCAAGAGGCTAAATGTACTACTTTAGTCCGCCTTGGCAAGTATAATATGACACACTTTTAGAGCATGAGAAGTGAAAAATAAAAAAAATATGCATACAATTTGGTCACCCAACACAAACGTCTTGTCGCATCCCATACTCTATAGCTATGTGTCAAAAGGTAAGGTGACCATGATTTAGTTTAAGAGTTTTTTAATTGAAATAAATAAGAAATATCTGCTTCACGTTGTTTGATCAAATACTACCATAAGGTTGTGTGCCATCGTGCCTGTCGTGTCGTGTTGGCATGTCTGCTATATTTTGACGCTAGAGGAAAAGCTTAAGAGAAGCATTCAAAAGATTGAGAATTCTACACAAGTTTACAGAGTTTTGTGATATCTTCTAGCCCAGAGATAAAACCTTGCCAAGCCAAATGCAACTATAGTTTGTCATAATTAAAATTAAAAATGGCATTCAATGGGAGACCTTTTTATAGGTCTCCGGGCGGCTAGAGGGTAATATGTATGGAATTGACTTTTTTATTCGTGTTAAGATTTTCCTTGCGTTAAACCCGAGTGACATCAATCATTAAATGTATTTCAAATGTAACAACAATGTAATTACCTTATAAACATTATAGTATGATATGATCGCATCACAGCACGTGTATAAGTCGTTCAGGATCTCCACGACCTGAAACAAAAAATATACATTACGCTTTAATCGACAGGAAAATTGATGCTTTTCTCCTTGGGGACATTTGTAGGAGCGTATATTTACATAATAAGTAAAAAATGTAATTATGTCCCTTATATTAAGGCGTCTGGGAGTATATGGTATATAATGTTATCCATTATATTTTCTACGTATATAAATACTCTCATTTATCACGTTGAAGTAAAAATAATCATTCTAAGTGCCGCAATACCATGATTACATAACAAGGAACATACAAGACATCACGCTTGAATCTGGAGTAGCCCAACTGGGGAAGTACCTCCTCCTTACAGAAGACCACAGCCATAATCGCACTGCTACCTTTCAGGTCTGTAGTGTTGTGTTCCTGATGGTGAGTAAGGTTCCCAGAGCTCCAACCCCCCTTAAAGGCCGGCAACGCGCTTGTGACACCACTGGTGTTGCGGGTGCCCATGGGCGACGGTAATTGCTTACCACCAGGCAATCCGTCTGCTCGTTTGCCGACTATGTCATAAAAAAAAAACATGAAATGGCAATGTCTATACAAACTCGCGTTCCTCCGATATGCTGGCTGTTTCTCTCTTTTCAGTACTAAGTGACGCAGCTCCATCTAAAGATACACTTTAAGTTATTTTAACAGCGAGACATCTCCATAGAACTAGTATAGCACTGAGACGTACTACTGTTAAACACTATAGATGTCGCTAATGTGTTTGCCAGAATCCGGGGAACACGGTGTTGTATAGACATTGTATACCTACATATACCGGGTGTGGCCTGTAATAGGAGCATTAACTTTAGGCATCATTTTTACACCACAAATGTAGCAACATTTGTTCTACGACTTTTGAAAGTAACTAATAGTTTAATAAATATTAATAATAAAAGATTTTCCAAGCAAGCTATGTATTGCGAAAACTATGAAGTTTGTAGTCTGACAGTAAACGTCAACTAGACTATTGGATGCTGTTCATTGAAAATACTATTTAGTTTGTTCGAAAAAATCACAAGTAATAAATTACCCAATTATTTAAAGTTGTAGAACAAATGTTGTTACGTTCGTGGTGTAGAAGCGATCCCTAAAAATTTTGCTCCTATTACAGGCCACACCCGCTAGTATACACGTGTAATAGTATTATCATACCAACTCAGCAACTTCTCAATAAAGTAAAGTCTTCATTTTATGAAGTTATTAAAACTATTCTAATATAAAACTTCTATATTTGTATTAAGTACAAATATAGAAGTTAGTTTTCAATAAGAAAGTAAAGCTCTGTTGCTATGTTTTAGGCACTATAAAAATACCTTGTTCAATAAAACATAAGCATGATAAAAGTCCTTCAACTCCATAACTACCTTAGAGTAACAATTACATGTAAAAAATAAATATAAACATAGAACCGATTATTAAGATTGACAGTAAGGATTTCTTTACAGTATGGTTACCCTTATAAACATTGAAATATTTATATCAGTTTCATTTGTGGTATAGATGGTCATATAAAAATATCAAGAACATTTCAGAGTCTTGTACAACTAAAAGATATACGCAGTAGCTGTCTTAAATAAAAATCCTACTGCACGTAGAGATAAACCTCATAAAGTATTTCCCTTGACGATCTCCGTTACAAAACAAACTTATTTCTGATCGAAGCTGTGTAGAGTCTGCAATAAGCTTTTGCAGACTTATTGCAGACTTCACACACCTCCACACTTATTGCCAATAAGCCCGTAAGTCAATATTGATACAGCCTAAGCAACAACAAGTATTTGCAAGCAATCCCGAGACGCCGTCGTGTTATTTTTAGATGTCTTAAAATAATTATGTTCTCATGTGTTTTGTGGAATATAAAAATCTCGAATATAGGTATTACCTATATTCAGGTTTAATAGAACAGTAATATACTCGTACTATAGATAGTTAAAAAGAAATATCAAAATCGAACTACTCTGTAAAAAGTTATGCGTGGTCATACATAAAAAATATATACACGCGTCGAATTGAGAACCTCCCCCGTTTTTTTGGCGGTTAAAATATGGCTTCCATCAACTCTGACGATTTCACCCGCATCAAAGTGATTGTAGCAAATGGAAACCGATCGAATAACATAACAAGTTTGCTCTTAGAGCATGCCAGGGTACGGTTGTAGGCCTTGCGTTTTGTATAATGATTTTTTTAACCCACGGTTCAAAAGTTAGAAATCCCTTTATCGCCTATTTTTCTTAACTTTCAAGCAATTATTTACGAAACGAGGCGGTTGGAGGTAAAAAAATCACCCCCACTTTATGTCTACGTGAGCATTCTTTTTACCACTTTTTTGACTTCATAAATACCCATACTTCTACCAAATTCCTATACAACGCATCCTATATACTATCCTATTTTTATGTACAACGGATTACTGAGCTAGGTTGCGAACGGACTGACGGGCAGACAGATGGACATGGCGAAACTATATGGGTTCCTAATTGACTACGGAACCCTAAAAAATATTTAAAAAGGAGGTGAACATAAATTAATTACTCAATTTAATAAAATAATATTAAAATAACTGCCGAAGTCCATATGCTATTTTTTGTTACTTTATTCAAATACGTAAGAAGCGATAACGATTTCAGTTTTAATACATTTGCTACTTCTTGATTTTCTTATCATTTCCAATTTAGATATGACAAATGACATATCACGATTACGTTTTTAACCCACTAACCAAATTGTATTGTCATGTTATAGCAAATGTTTTAGGTACAAAATTATCTAGTAGTTTTAGGATTTGACTTGTCATCTCATACTGAGTTTCTATCATTATAACCAAACAATGCCTTATAATATGGAAAGCAATTCGGAAAGGAAACCATTTATCAACGCCTTCTGTAGAAGAATAACATAGCCATTTTTAGAATTCCGAAAATCATCGTTGACAACAAATCATTTTCTTGTTTGAATCAAACATTCACTTCCTTGCCTTAAATTATGTTGAAGAGAAGTATAATATAATTTTCTCAAACATGCAATGAAATGTCTTCGTTACGTGCGTCATAATAGGCTTCGAAGTATCACGTTTAGGGCGGATCGACTCCAGAGGACAGGTAACGAATTTCATATAAAATTGAAGGCCTAGGCCGGGAAGTAATTTTTTTTTAATTTTTATGTATACCTGGCGTCTGTGTTCATGAAGCCTGTTTAAACAGCTGAGTTATATTTTTTTATCATTTTTAGTGACTAAATGATTAGCGGGCTAGAAAATAATCTCGCTTATTTCAGACGAAATGGTATGAAGAGATTTATTTTATTTATCATGTAATTGAATATTCATATCATCAGGTTATTACATTATTATATTTATTATTCATGCTCTCAATTTTAAAATTGTATTGGCAACACCAAACACTACTCCACGCATGCGCGTTTTTGAACGCATTTTTGACTCAACCAATCACAGGACACTTTTACTTGTTTTAATAATGGCGGAATGGAAAAGTTTCTCGGCGTGTAAAACTCTGTTTATTAAGACTAAATAGTGGTAAATGGTGTAATTCAATGCTTTTGTGACTTAGATATAGTGTTACGGGTGTATAAAAATTGAATAATCTAACCGGGCCCGGTTTTATTTATCTATATTTTGTTATTGTGTACCGCCAAAGGCAGATGCCGTAGCGCCATCATTTAAAAGGTAAGTGCATTCTTTTTTGGTGGTTTTTCTAAATGTTGTATATAGTAATTATAGCCAGACTATTTATGATAGTCATTAATTATTACATCGAAGGCAAAAATACTACAAAGCGGGATTGGAGGGAAAATTAAAAAACTTATGTCGTGAAGCTGTTTTGTTCAGTGGTATTTTTTTATTTATTTCATTGCATTAGTTTGAGAAAAGCACTATACATGTCTAGCCGTGAAAGGGTCTTGAAGGCTTCGTATACTATCCGGCCTCCTTACAGTCGGCCGTATATACAACTCAGCCTTCAACCCCCTTTTTCCCGGCGGCTGCAGTAATGTACTATATTAGACCCCGGATTCTTGTCGCGATGACGTCACAATAAGGTAACTTGGGGAATAAATGGAACAGTAGTAATTCAAAGGGTTTATTATAAGATAAAAAATGGTGTTAATTAATACGAAGATGTCACTAATTATTTATTTGTTACTGCGAAACTTTCTTTAAATCAAATTGTCAGTTGTTTCAATTATTAAATCTTACACAAATCGACCTAGTCCTACGGTAAGCTCAATAAGGCTTGTGTTGTAGGTACTAGACGACGATACAAATAAATGATAGATAAATACCCATGACCCAGGAACAAATATCTGTGTTAACACACAAATAAATGCGCTGACTGTAATTTGAACACAGGACCATCGGCTTCATAGGCAGGACTGACCCACTAAGCTACACCGGTCGTTAAATTGAAATGAATATATTTTTAGCTTATCTTATTTATGTATCATTTTGTTCCACCGTTCCATTTACTTCCAAGGTTAGCCAATTGTGAAGTCATCGCGACATGAATTCGGGGTCTTTATTTACAATAATTTTCTTAGCCTTATTAAAATAAAAGTTTATTATTTCAAGGTTGGTTTGAAAATTTTGTTCTGACCAAGACAAAGTAAGGGATATTTAAATTCAGTATTTTTTTTAAATAAAATATTAAGACACCTCTAATAGTTAAGGTACATGAAACCCATATTATGATGTTGATATAAACAAGGTACTGACAAAAGCATAAATTTGTATACACGTATTCACCTAATAGCTAGGGCATAGGTTAAAAAAGTGTATTGAAGTGTACTGTCACCCGATTCCAGTGAGTATAAATTAATGTATTATAAACCCAATGGCTTTTACATTAATTTTCACACTGACTTTGTAGACCAGTAAAATTACCAAAACCTGGACATAATTCGATAACTGTGATTTTAATTTTCTATGAATTAAAGTTTTTTTTTTTAATATAAAAAATTTAACATTTTAGGGTTCTGAGTCAATATAAAAATAATAATGTGTGTGGGTATTAATAATAATGTTATGTTTTGATGAAAACGTGATCATAGTACACAATAACCTATTATTAAACAAAAATTTCACAGTTATGATTTTTAACTACCGAGAAATACATTATTATTAATACGTTAAGCATAAATATTTAATTTTTGTCTGTGTGTTTAAAAAGAAGTTATAAAGCTTAAAAAGTAAATGTCATAGTTATCATTTTTACTTATCTATATTGAGATTAGATGTACTACGAAAAAAAAACATACATGCAAAATTGGTTTCAGTCTAATTATGCTATTAAGTTAGCATTTAATGGCTATTCAAGATACAAGATATATATTATACTAACAAGGCATTTGGTTATATTTTTTGCTTTAAGCAAAAAGTTAGGAAGTGTACGATATCCATTGATTATTAAAAATACGGTTACGATTCCGGATTTTTCACTGAATATATTTATATTTTTTTATTATTATCCAAATGCATTATTTGATTATTTCTATATTTATTATTTTATATATATTTAATTTATATTCAATCATCATCATCATGTCAGCCGAAAGACGTCCACTGCTGGACATAGGCTTCCCCCAGAACCACCCAAGAAGACCGATCCTGCCGGCATAACCAGGGTACCGGGGGCCGCCGGGGACTCGGGCCCATGGCTTTTGGGTGTTATTCATGAGGGGGGTATATGCCATAATCGCGGGTTGGCGATCGCCGTGCTTCCACCGCACTGTAGGGATGCTGCTGCCCATCCCCCGGTGATCTTGGTCGTAGTTGTAGGACATACCCGGGTCCATTATATTCAATACTTAATATGAATATCCAATAAAAAAAAAAGAATTATGTCCAGGTATCGCCAATTTTACTGGGTCTATTGGAGAAATCAATGTCGTTCAAAGTATACACATTAAATACTACGCACATCGACTTGAGCTCTACGACACGCTTTAAGTGATTCCCATAAAAATGCAATTTATATTCTTATGGTGCGTGTAGTAAAATTACAATCGTTTCTTTTATAACCTCTTATCTAATCCACATATTTCATAGGAAAAGCAATCGTATACTTTATGACATAAGTAAGAATTTTCTTTGTACTTTCAATTTAGATAACAGTTGGGGAGTAAGGCAGAAAATGTCCCATCACATTGAAACGATCGAGCTTTCAAACGTTTTAAGGATATTTTTATTTGTTTAAATTTGTTGGGAATGATCTCATTCTATCTATTAGATTATTAGCTTAACAAATCACCCTTATGGAACTGCAACCTTTATTAACACCGTAAGATACCTAATATATCAGCCCTACGAAAAATGAAAAATAGTCGTGATAATTACCCAGTAAGAGATACGACGAGTGCCATTTTAATTCTACAAAGGCTGAAAAATTTATAATATTGAAAATATTTGAATACGTATTAAAATATTTTTTTATTCATTCATCACATTTTAAGTTTTTACTTCAGTCTCATAACGAATCCAAATTAGACACTGCCATGTATGATACAGTAGTATTTGACAATTTTTGACTCACTCTTATAAATAATAAATATTCGCCTCTGCACCACGGCACCATGCAAAGAGGTCATGTTATGCTTACCAAGGCGGACAAAAGTATAAGTAGACATTAAGGAATGTAAGTCCTTAATATCTAGAGGTGGGCGTAATCACTGCGACACAGCCTCCGACTACTGCAACTGATTACGATTGTTTTGTTTCATGTGAAACTTGTTTTAAATATTATGTTCAATAAATCTTTAGTACTTACATTTTGGTCTAGGGAAAATATGTTTACATATTTAAGATTTACAAAACGTTTAAATCGACCAATCAGAACACTTTATTAAACCCACCAATCATGACACATATTGAAGTTAATCGAAACTTTGGATATTTTTCTAAGTTATACTGTTTGTAAAATTTAAGTCATTAAAAAAACTTTGAGTTTAACTGTTTAACCAGAATACAGCAAAGTTAAAATCAACTGTGTGGAATTCGATAGCTTTAGAGTATATTAAAATGAACTGAAAACTAATAGGCGACCGTAGTTACCAAAAATATAATGACAACTGTAAAACAATAGAATAACAAAATATACAGACTACAAAACCAGAAACAATATTAAAAGTATAAAAACCTCGTCGACATCAATCAAAGAAGAAACGAATATATTTATCTAATTAAATATTAGGGCCTTTTTTAGATTTTATACTGTAACTAGTTAAGTACTTGTAGTTGTCATGATACGATTGTAATTTCTGTAAATAAATGGTGCATTTTAATTCCTACATCATTGAACAGCAATTTATTCGCAGTGGCGATATGTTGTATCACCATCGCGTCTATATAAACGCCGTAAAATAATACAAAGACCAGTAATTAAATTTATTTTCGCTTTAGACTTCAGTACCCATGAATTGTATTATTTTCTTATTTCCTCGCAATTGCAAAGAAAATAGATAAAGGGACACGTCTACGCTAACAGGCCAATTAACCTTCAGCAACAAAAACCTAGACCTTCAAAGCATTTAGAATGTGTAAAAATATGGACACTGGCAATGGTCTAAAAGTCCACTTTAGAGCCTTTTGAAATCTACTATTATTAAAATTAGTAATAAAAATATTAGCATTCTAATTTTGTATTAAACTTCGAAAGCACTGTATAGTCACCATCAGACAAATCGAAACTGTGCACAAATATTTGAGCATGCACTTTAGAGTCGTTGTTCAGATATTTTTGACCACCCGATATATCCGATAGCGACTGTACCTAAGCAACAGTCAACGTAAGTTGCAAATGCGTTTTAATTTCTCATACTCGTAAAGTTCTAATTTACGAGCATGGACACATGGACGACGGATTTATTTAGATAACAGGAGTTGACCATAAAATGAGTATCCACGTACTAGCTCTATGTTCACATGTTGAAATTAAAAAAGTTGTTAGCGGGAATTGCATTTTTTTTCCTTAACGATGATTTTCTCGTTGAATTAGGAACGAAGTTAACGAAATTTGTATTAAAATTGTATTACAACTGAAAAATTTCCTTGCAATCGAAATGAAAAGCAGAGTGTATAACTCAGGCATAAGTATCTATTTTTATCCTCGACCATATTGACGACGAGATATGACGACATAAAATGCCTCGGATATAAAATAGATCACTTTATGCCCTTGTTGTACAACCTACTATTTATGTGGAATAATATGCAAAGAAACTATAGTCTTCATTTATTTGTGTAGATAGAAACACCGTAAGAAAAAGACAACCGCTTTCTATGCTCTAAGTAAATAGGAAATCTAATCCTGACAATAGAAATACGTCTCCCAAGTACTGTCATGTCTGAACAAGAATGGACTGAAAAATGCAGCTTAAAAGCAAAATGTATAATAATGAAAAGCAATATCTTTAATAAGAAAATTTCTCATGAGAAACTGAGCCTGACCTGACCTATATTGTAACGTTTGTCTACCCCAGGTCAGGTCAGAGACTTTAAAGGAATGCACTTAGAAGTAGAGAGTATCAGTATGATAAAACACATTTTAATCTCTTTAATACTTACTATCTCCTATCCTGACGCCGTCGTCGGTCGTAGCAAATCGTAAAATTTTTATTCCCTTGTACCTACTCCATTGAATAAAATTATTCATTCCTAGTGGATGTTTACGATAATTAAAGCATATTGTCCCTTTTTCACTCTCATTGAACTTCATGAACAAAATATCATTTGATATTTACAAGCGCTTTTCGGGGCCATATCATAATAATCATACTAGCCTTAGTATTTTCCATGTGAGTTGAAAAGTCAAAGGACAGTTACTATTATTTCCTAATAGCCATGCAAAATACTGAGATGAATCTAAGAAAAGTGAAGATGCCCTTAATTGGTTACAAATGTAACAATGTTTTGTTAAAAACATTCAACAGTGTTATGTAGCCTCGTTAATGACTAATGCTAACTACCGAACGTTTACAAAAATTCTCTGCAATCTGCCTCTTCTCCATTAAGAATGTTATGTTATGTTCCCTATATAATTAATTTTCCGTGTGATGCCGGCTGAATAGAATAGCACTACCCCATCTCCTCCCGCGGGTGTCGTAAGAGACGACAAAGGGAAAAGTCCTACAGACGGGCAGCAGCGTCCGTCGAAACCCAATACAGCTACTGCGGCCGCCTACCCGCCTGCCAAGCGTGGCGACTATGGCAATTATCCCCAAGATGATACAAGTCATATTTGTGGGAGGCCTATGTCCAGCAGTGGACTGAATACGGCTGAAATGATAAATTTAACTTAGGTTTTGGGTACATCATGATTTTAGGAATAAAAAAACGTTGATACTAATACGTGAAACATAGGAACGGTTCTTATAGAAAATGAATGTTAATTGTATAAAAGCGGGTAACTCACGTTTTATAAGTCGAATATTGCTCGACATGTTTCACTCCGTAACGAGGAGCATAATCATGAGCCATTCGCGTTGGCTAACCGCGCATTCGACTTATAAAACGTGAGTTACCCGCTTTTATACAATTAATATGTTTCAATCTCACGATAGTTTTGTGTTTAAAAATGAATGTTAATGAAAATGAAAAGAACATGCTGACAATTAATCAATGAAATGAGTATCCACGTACTAGCTCTATGTTCACATGTTGAAATTAAAAAAGTTGTTAGCGGGAATTGTATTTTTTTCCTTAACGATGATTTTCTTGTTGAATTAGGAACGAAGTCAACTAAATTTTTATTAAAATTGTATTACAACTGAAAAATTTCCTTGCAATCGAAATGAAAAGCAGAGTGTATAACTCAGGCATAAGTATCTATTTTTATCCTCGACCATATTGACGACGAGATATGACGACATAAAATGCCTCGGATATAAAATAGATCACTTTATGCCCTTGTTGTACAACCTACTATTTATGTGGAATAATATGCAAAGAAACTATAGTCTTCATTTATTTGTGTAGATAGAAACACCGTAAGAAAAAGACAACCGCTTTCTATGCTCTAAGTAAATAGGAAATCTAATCCTGACAATAGAAATACGTCTCCCAAGTACTGTCATGTCTGAACAAGAATGGACTGAAAAATGCAGCTTAAAAGCAAAATGTATAATAATGAAAAGCAATATCTTTAATAAGAAAATTTCTCATGAGAAACTGAGCCTGACCTGACCTATATTGTAACGTTTGTCTACACCAGGTCAGGTCAAAGACTTTAAAGGAATGCACTTAGACGAAGTAGAGAGTATCAGTATGATAAAATACATTTTAATCTCTTTAATACTTACTACCTCCCATCCCGACGCCATCGTCGGTAGTAGCAACTCGTAAAACTTTTATTCCAGTGTACTCCATTGAATAAAATGATTCATTCCTAGTGGATGTTTACGATAATTAAAGCATATTGTCCCTTTTTCACTCTCATTGAACTTCATGAACAAAATATAATTTGATATTTACAAGCGCTTTTCGGGGCCATATCAGAATAATCAGCCTAGCCTTAGTATTTTCCATGTGATTTGTGTGTTGAAAGTCAAATAACAGTTACTATTGTTTCCTAATAGCCATAGCGAAATACTGAGATGAATCTAAGAAAAGTGAAGATGCCCTTAATCGGTTACAAACGTTTCAGTGTTTTGTTAAAAACATTCAACAGTGTTATGTAGCCTCGTTAATGACTAATGCTAACTACCGAACGTTTACAAAAATTCTCTGCAATCTGCCTCTTCTCCATTAAGAATGTTATGTTATGTTCCCTATATAATTAATTTTCCGTGTGATGCCGGCTGAATAGAATAGCACTACCCCATCTCCTCCCGCGGGTGTCGTAAGAGACGACAAAGGGAAAAGTCCTACAGACGGGCAGCAGCGTCCGTCGAAACCCAATACAGCTACTGCGGCCGCCTACCCGCCTGCCAAGCGTGGCGACTATGGCAATTACCCCCAAGATGATACAAGTCATATTTGTGGGAGGCTATGTCCAGCAGTGGACTGAATACGGCTGAAATGATAAATATAAGTTAGGTTTTGGGTACATCATGATTTTAGGAATAAAAAAAACGTTGATACTAATACGTGAAACATAGGAACGGTTCTTATAGAAAATGAATGTTAATTGTATAAAAGCGGGTAACTCACGTTTTATAAGTCGAATATTGCTCGACATGTTTCACTCCGTAACGAGGAGCATAATCATGAGCCATTCGCGTTGGCTAACCGCGCATTCGACTTATAAAACGTGAGTTACCCGCTTTTATACAATTAATATGTTTCAATCTCACGATAGTTTTGTGTTTAAAAATGAATGTTAATGAAAATGAAAAGAACATGCTGACAATTAATCAATGAACCCAAAAAGTTTGTTAATTTTATTTAAACTATACGTCCAATATGAACTCTTACAATTTTACGTGATTCCATTTCCAATATTAACTTTTTTTCCGCTCCCATAACCATCAGTGAATTATTGGACTTTAAGAGAGAAGATATACAAGAGGTGGGAATTAAGTGCTAGTTCTAGTACTTAACAGTTTGATAGGTACAATAAAATCACCTGTATAAGCCACAATCCACAGAACATTTAATAAAGTTAAAGCACCGTCGGAGAGGAATTCTGCGGATTGAAAGCTATTAGTAAAAATACTGGGAAAGCTTTATGAATCTATTGTTGTCTTATTTATTTTTTTGTTTTTGTTGTTCCATATTTTTTCACCGTGTCTTTAGAAAGGTTTTCTAAAAAATATAGCATTAGTTTACGATATAAATATTATAGGGTAAGGGCACTAATCTTAGGCTTAAGAAAGATCTTATCAAAGTGGGTCTCAATGTACATCTACTTATATGAATTAACTACCAGAAATTTCCACCAAAATATTTTTTTTTTATGACATAGGCGGCAAACGAGCAGACGGATTGCCTGGTGGTAAGCAATTACCGTCGCCCATGGGCACCCGCAACACCAGGGGAGTCACAAGCGCGTTGCCGGCCTTTAAGGGGGGTTGGAGCTCTGGGAACCTTACTCACCATCAGGAACACAACACTACAGACCTGAAAGGTAGCAGTGCTATTATGGCTGTGGTCTTCTGTAAGGAGGAGGTACTTCCCCAGTTGGGCTGCTCCAGATTCAACCTACCTCTCATTGTTGGACGTAGTTTAAGGACATACCCGGGTCCAAATATATTTCATTTTCACAGGTATTTGACAAAGTATTCTGAGCCGCGACTCTTACGCCTATAGATTTAATATAATACATAATTTATTGCTAATTAATGTCTCGCTCGTTGAAGTTAGAACTTTGAAATCCGTTTTCACCCCGTTTTCATATGTTTCAAACATTAAAGTATTTCAATTAACGGTGTAGGTTGCACGTGGTCTCTTCGCTAAGTAACGATGTTTTACACCCCATGCCCTCGACCTTTTGTGTTGATTTTTAATTTGTCTAATTTAAGAAAACCTCGAATGATTTACTTTATTTTGTAATTTACCGGGTGTGGCCTGTAATAGGAGCGTTAAATTTGGGCATCGTTTCTACACCACAAACGCAGCAAGTATAATAAAAAAAAAAAAAGATTTTCCAAGAAGCAATGTATTGCGAATACTATAAAGTTTGTAGGCTGTCAGTAAACGTGAACTTGACTTTTGGATGCTGTTCATTGAAAATAGTATTTAGTTTGTTTGAAAAAATCACAAGTAATAAATTAATCAGTTTTTTAAAGTTGTAGAACAAATGTTGTTACATTCGTATTGTAGGTACTTAAACAGTAAGGTAAAAAGGCTTGTGTCGTAGATACGCACAGAAATAAATGTCTGCTATGATTTTTTATTAATACCACAAAGGTGGCAAACAAGCATGCTGCTCGATTGATGGTAGGCGGTCACCGCAGCCTATGGACGTCTAGGGTTTCACAGGCTAGGTCATTACCGCCGTTCATATATATTCCCGAAACTGTATATCGCACATAATTATAGTTTAAGGCTTGGGCAGATAGGCGCGTTTTGAGAGCGTGGCGCAGCGGGGCGTGACAGCGGTGTAACGAAATAAGGCACACATTCGGACGGCTGCGCCACGCCACAAAACGCGCCATATGTGACCAAGCCTTTAGGGAATGAAACTCACCTGCATAGGTGTGTTGGTAGCAGCTAAGTTGGTGAAACCGACGATGTCGCTGAAGTAGATGGTGACGCAGTCGAAACTCTCGGCTTGCACCCTCTCGCCTCTCTTCAAAGCCTCCGCTACGGTCCTGCTCGAAGATGATATAATCTTTTTAGCATATTAATTACATAAGGTTCCCAGAGCTCCAACCCCTCTTAAAGGCCGGGCACTTATGAACACCCTTGTGAATCCAACGCGATTCTGAATCCCCTGGTGTTGGTACCCATGGGCGACGGTAATTGCTTACCATCAGGCAATCCGTCTGCACGTTTGCCGCCTTTGTCATAAAAAAATGTGTTTACAGAATTGATTAGGTTCCCCTAATCGAAAGGCGATTAGGTATTCCATTATAAACAAGTGGATCCAGGGGTCAGGGTAGATGGACAATGGGCAAGATATCCTAGACGTTAGTTAATATAAACCAAATAGCATCCTTCGATAACAGGCAGTCCAAGGAAGTTGAATATCGAAATAACAAGGAAAAGTATCAAAGTACATAGTATCAAAATAAATAAAGTCAGAGAACTTGATTAGATTTAGTTTGCATTTTAAAATGGAATTTACTATTACAATACAAGGAAAGTACAATCGAGAAAAGGGAGCAAAGCAGTTCGGTAATATGGAAATTTCTGTAAAAAACTCAAATTTAAACATTATGAGTTAATTGAACTGACAATAGAAAATGTATAGTGTCTAGAGAAGGAAGGGAAGGATAAAGTTCACATATAAGTGCCTATATAATTAGGTTGATTGTGTAATAAAGGCAATTGTAACTGTCCCTTACCTTATTATTACAACTTTGTCAAAGTCGTTATCTAACTTTAAATTGTTTTAATCGACTTTCAAACTTAACTTCATCTAAGTAATTTAAAAATACATGTCGCAGACTTTGTAGAAATAAAAATGTAAAACTTCTTGGTTAAACCTTTTATTTGTTGTATTTCCCAAATTAGTAAGATATAATAAGAACAATAACTTACTTATAAGTTATTGACAAAAATATGAATTGAACATATTGTTAACCGACATAGTGAAGTATTTTTAACAATTGTTTTATAAAAGTAATTCAGAATTTAGATAAAGGTAGGTATAGCACTTTATTGTAAGTATAAATATTTAGATTTTTTTTTGTTGATAATTTACTATTATTTGTACCTATTAAAACCTATATAATGTACTTTTTAACTGTAAGCTGCCTTAATACTTAATGTGTGTATTGTATGTTACTGTATATACTAACGCGTATGAGTACGTCTAACTCTAAATATTTGGATACTGGTCAATACAGTCGGAAAAGGTTTCGGAACAGCCTTAATTTTGCAATACCATTGTAATTTACCCTTTTTCTGCAAATACATTTTTGTTTGTTTTGTTTGTTTGTTTATATTATTATATTCTATTATATTAATAAAGAGTACTAATTCTACTGACCAGAGAAAATGTCCCATATTTTTTATATCAATAGGCGATTAAAAGCGAAGTTCTAAGATGAAAATATTTAATCCTTTGTTGTAGTAGAAATCTGCAATTTTATTGCATATCATCGGATAGATATTAGGACCCAACTAAGGTCAAAGTAAAAGTCGCGTTGAATCAGGCAGTCAAGGAGAAGGTGGAAGATGGACCTATAAATTGTTTCACCGACAAGTATATATGATGATTGATGTTAAACATAATCATCATCAGCATATTCAATATGTTAGTTTTAACTTGGAGCTGTTCTCACCTGGGCAGCATCCTGTGCAGCAAGTCATCTGTCCGCCGCTTCTCCTGCAGCAGCTGTTCGGTCCTGGCCGCCACCAGCGCTTCCAAGTTGCTCGCATACTTCTCCATCATTGCGAGCATGTTGTCAAATATGTTCGTTTTCCTGACGTAAAAATATTTTATTAGATTGAGATTTATCACAAAATATCTATATTAAAATATAACCAAACAAAAGTATTAATATACTTGTAATTTTTGATGGTACTCGTATGAACTAAGTACTACCCAGTGAGAAAAGAATCCGTTATAATACTATTTATTCTTAAACATTTATACACACATTATCCATACTAGTAACAGCTAAAATTCTACACTTACGAGTTCCGTAACATAATAAATGTATGTGAAAATACGTATTTTTATGTATTACATAAGAATATACAAACAAAGCAATATAGGCCTGATAAGTTCTCCTTCCGTTAAGAACTTCGCAACATCTGATATGTGTCCCAAACATAAAATGTTTACGAGGACTGCTTCTTTGTTTACCGAATTTCTAATCCTGAAATAACGGACTATATATGTATATTTACAAATCTGTCGTACAAACGAGGAGTACATTGTAGCTCGTTACCAAAATAAATACCTTTACAAGAAAACTTTGAAGTAAAACAATATACCTACATAATTATCTAGACTGCGGTCGCCCGTATCATAAACGCAGTATTATTAACGCTACATTAACTCCACTCAGTACTTGTTAATATAGCCCTGGCACGAAGCCCTTTCTGCCTTAATCACCAAAATTAACGCAGTTATACATACTTTCTTGGTCTGTTGCGACTTATATAAGGTCATATGAAGGATAATTCGTAAAATGTTTCTAACAGTTCTTACCTAGCATAGCTTATAACTAGGAAATTGTAAATAGTGAATGTATGAAGTAAGCTTGCGGCTTCCTCACGCAACGTAGCAGTATTGCGATACAACTAGGAAATGCCGCCAACATTCTTAGTACAATGCCTCAAGGGCCTTTTTTAGTGCAGAGACTAGTTAAGGACACGTAGTTTTCATATTGTAATAATTGTAAATAAAGATAAAAAAATAACTTAATTACATTGATGTAACCTCTAGTGGCTCGCGAAAATATCATCCGACAGTAAAATAAATTGAAACACTTAGCGTAATTAAACGAATTGGTCTCAATGTTTCATTCCCTATGGAAAACTTCATGTTAACCTTTCAGTAATTGGTAAGGTTAATGAGTAAGTACCTGAACTCACAAGTGAGGCCGTGGGTCAGGCCATTTACATCAACACGTGTCGTGTACGTGTTTAGGAAGCTAAAAGTAGTTCTGAGCGCCAGTCTATCTTGATTATTACTACCAAATACATATCACTCGCAAGTCAAGTCGTTGAACCAACTCAAGGTTCTGTTTAGGGCTAGGGTTACTCAATACTACGAGTAACAATGTAGTCTCAATACTTACACGGCTGTATTGTATACATATAGTCGCAAGTCATCGGACACGAGGTAATACGGTTTGCATTACTAAGAGTTCAGGACAGTTAAAAATAGTCTACTAGCTGACGTTACTTAGCTTGTAAACTGCCGCATGCAAATCTTTGAGGCTGTGTCGTAAGCACGCTCGCACTAACAAGTGTTCAGGACAGCTACTAGCTAGCTAGTTTCACTACATGCCAGTATGCATATCTTTGATGTCGTGTAGTATTAGCCACAATAAAATTCAGTCAGGCCTCTCGCTCCTACACGTGTCCAGGACAGCTTAAAACATTCTTCTCTTTAGTCTCACTCAATACTTCCATGTTAGTTTGCTTATGCACCTTTAAGCCTAAGCAGCAGGTCAGGCCTTCGCGCGCCGGTCAGGGCGCTCACTCCAGCACGTGTTCTAGGTAGAACTGTAGACCGTTAGGTTCATTCAATACTTAAATGCCAGCATGGATATCTATGAGCCTAAGCCGTACCAGCCGCAGGTCAGGACTCCGAGAGCCGGTCAGGCTATTCACTCCAGCATGTATTTTAAATAGAACCGTAGGCAGTTAAGATAACTTAATACTTATATGCTAGCATGCGTATCTTTGAGCCTAAGCTGTATTAGCCGCAGGTCAGGCCTTCGCGCGCCGGCCATGGTGCTCACTCCAGCATGTATTCTAAATAGAACAGTAGGCCGTCAAGTTCACTCAATACTTACATGCCAGCATGCATATCTTTAAGCCTAAGTCGCACTAGCCGCAGATCAGGTCGTCTGTCGGGCCGCTCGCTCCAGCACGCGTTCAAGACAGCCAACACAGACGGCCTGGCAGCCAAGCCGCTCATTGGCGGCCTGAAGAGAACGCCGCCGATTGGCTGCCGGACTCTTCCAATTATCTCTATGGAAATATACATTGATATACAGTGTGGAAATTTAACTCGGGCCCTGGAGGGAAACTACCTTAAATCCTTGAGCTAGCTCATTTTACTTAAAGGAGACATTATTTTATTTTTAAAAAGAAACAAAACTGCATTCAAAGATTTTCTAAAAATCGCTTGCCACGCCCGGGACTCGAACCAACTAAAATAAAAAAAATACTCACACTCTATTTTATTATACTAATCGATAGTATTAATACTCAGGAAAAAAAATCTCTAAAAACATTTGGTCTTAAAAATAAAAACAATCGCTAAATCTAACATTAACTTTGTTTTACAGAATTGTTACGTGTCTTTTACTTGTTAAAAGTGAACAATAAACAAATGTTTGTTAGAGAAATTTTATCCTGAGTATTAATACTATCGATTAGTCTAATAAAATAGAGAGTGTGAGTATTTTATTTTTATTTTAGTTGGTTCGAGTCCCGGGCGAGGCAAGCGAGTTATAGAAAATCTTTGAATGCAGTTTTGTTTCTTTTTAAAAATAAAAGAATGTCTCCTTCAAGTAAAATGAGCTAACTCAATGATTTAAGGTAGTTTCCCTCCAGGGCCCGAGTTAAATTTCCACACTGTATACTATGGTCTATGTTGAATTAAAAGTTAGCGCAGAGCGCTACAATGTTCTAAAAGTTTTACCTACTTATTGATGAAAAACTTAATTGAAGGATCGTGTCTATGTAGTTTTGCAGATAATTAATATGGAACTTATGTCAAAAATTTAATATAGAACGCTGGCGTGCGTGTGCCGACACGTTACTACTACATAGGCCAGTTGCTTTAGCCAAGTTTTTCACCTATCGCTAACTAATATTTTATACAACTATGACACTTAATTAAAAAAAAACAGCTAAGGCCGAGACGACTTTGAACGAATTAAAGTTCAAGTGCTGTTATTGTTATTGATAATAATGACGAAGAAAAACAGCTATAGAAAAATCAAAGCCAGAAAAATATTTTTACGTAAATATTTGCATTATTCAAAATTTTATATTGACACAAACGCAACCAGTGAGAATAGTGTAACGAACCCAATGTTAACAAAATAAATACACACAGTTGTGATGACGACAAAAACATTAACATTTTCTTTCTTTTTTGATATTTTTTCCAGATTTAAACAGAGCACGTCGTAGGTTGTTATTTAATAAGACTTACAACTAAACGAGTTTACCCATCCATCAAGTTTTGGAAAAATTATAGCTTAAGTTTTTTTTGATTAAAAAGAAAAAGAAAAGAGAAATCAACAAAAGACTAACACTACTTACGGTGATTGAAAATGGGCACAGCTAGTTAGAAATGATTTCTTATTTTTGACACAGCTTAGTCTGGGGCCCGACATCATAAACTCAAGACGTGACTTAAGTACATTTTTTCAAGCAACTTGCATCCGACCTCTGTTCCAGATAACTAAAACTTGGACTTGCAGATTTTGCTTCGGTAAATTAATCAAGTAACATTTCGTATATAAATGTAGGTATATAGTTGGCAGCATTCACAGACTTCACAGTAGTCAAATAGTTCGATACACCATACAAATTCTATGGCGTAGTGTACTAAACTTTATGAGTACTGCGGATGCTACAGTCGCTATCAGATATATCGGAGCTGTGGAACTGGTCACAAATATCGGAACATGCACTTTATCACCTTGATAATAGAGGCGTTATTCCGATATTTGGGACCACCTCCACAGCTCCGACATATCTGATGGCGACTGTACTCTACATGACGCTGACTGTACAATCCGATTTTCGAATCCCCGACCTTCAGATCGCAAGTAGCATGTCTTACTGATAGAGCAGAAACTCTTTGGCAAAACATTTTCTTGGCATTTTGCCAGAACTGGTCTTAGCTTGTTGTGATTGTGCCTCTTTTTGTGATAATTAATGTGTAAGAAAAAATAAGTATGCGCACACTTGATAGATGCGAGTAAAAGGCTTGAGGCAGACTAATTACTAGTAATATTTATATGATACCACGAGGCGTTTATCAAATACAATTAGGTCAATTAATTATTGGTTTCATCCTAACTTAATGAACTAGACTGGAGTGACTTTTGGTTTATTCAGGTCATCAAATTTGATTAGCAATAATTGGTTATCGATTTCATGCCAAATGCATATTTTAAAAAGAAATTGCTTATTTTTTATTGGCAGAAGGGTGATTGAAATATTATTAGTTGTTATTCTGTGCCACCAGCCAGGGGACAACCAGGGTCCATCAGCCAGGTTAGAAAAAAATGTGGCACCGCGTTCTACTAACTTGGTAGCTAAGCCATTACGGAAACGATATACATAAAAGTAATATACGAAAACGTAGTAGAAAATGGTTTTGTAACTGTAAAAGGTTGATCTATAGAAGATTTGATGGGTTCGGTTTCGTCGTATTCCATAATTTTTTTTACTCGTATTTTTTGTTTAGTTTTATAATCAGAACGCAATATGAATGAATGTTTCCATTGAAATGAAATTTTCAAAATGTTTTCGGAAAAGGTTAGTTGATAAATCTGTCAGTGAGTCATGATTTTTAGATTCTTTTTACCTTAACTTAAAGTTGCAGTACAAATCTGTCAGGTATTTTAAAAATTATGTTCAGCCTACTTTTATAACTGCATTTAACCTAGTTTCTAAGTAGAGCAACATTTTTGTGTGATAAATATCTGCAGAAATTAAATTAGAAACGTGGAAATTCATGTCCATTTTAAAATTTTAAACTGTATAACTAGGGGATTCCATCTAGTTTTAACAACAACTGAAACACATTCTTATGAAAGGGAAGATGATAACTCTTGCATAAAAATACCTAGCAGCGAAGTAATAAGTTTTAATAAGGCTCGGTTGTCTTCATATTTTATATCAAAAAATTAATTGAAATATATTAAAATATCTTTATCTAAGTTAACTTTATCAATGGCAAAAATTATTTCTAAATAGATTTTAATTAAAACCGCTTGAACCGATATAAATAATTCGGTAATTATAAATATATTTTCAAATTTGAAAAAACATAACGTTCATAAAGGAGTACAAACGACAGTCGTAGATTTTTGGCGAGTTCTGAGTTACCTACCGCTATTGCCTACTTTCCCCTTGTTATTAGTTTTCTTCTTTCAGCTTTTGTCTCAGTCCTTTGTATTTAATCGGTCCAGGCAGATATTGTTTCTTTTTTGCTGCTGTTTGTAATAAACCGTTACTGATGAGTCATCAGTGATGACGAGTCATAAGAACCAAATGTCATAGGAGCTGTAGACCCCTTAAATCATATGTCATTATCTAGGAAAAGAGACCTTATTGTCGATAGCACTTATGTCGACTCGCGTTGTGTTTGTATTGTATCGTCTTGAACAATGACATAAGCGCCATCCACAATAAAGTCCCTTTTTATAGATACAATTTTGTTTTGTCCGGGTACAGTACTCACCGGTATTAGTTAGGTTGGTATCGCCCCACGGTCCGTTCCTTCCCAGGATCTCATAGAGGATGATACCGAAAGAGTACACATCCCCCTTCTGCGAGCCCCGTGAGGGGGGGTTGGGGTCTCGGAGCAGCTCAGGCGCTCGCCAAAGCATTCTTCGCTCCAAGCGCAGCGCGTCTTCCGCGTCTGTGCAGCCATCTATTGGATTAGTAAACATTTTTTTATCTTTTATAAGAAGTAGGAAATAAATGGTACAAATGTAAAATATATTATTAAATTGTACTTGTAAAAATTTTGTGATTTAAGCTTTATTTTCTAAAGAATTAGACCTACAAAAAAAAAATGATTTAAGATACCTAAAAAATATGTTTTAATCTCCACGTCGGCACACAAACCTCTTTAAGATTTTGCCTATTGTAATATAAAATAAAATGTAATATACAAAATATACAAAACTGTTCTTATTTATTCAATAAATTAAAATAGAAAATACATATTATCATATTAAAATGGATGCTTTTGTTTTAGGTCGTGGACATTCTAAGCATACATGCTGTGTCATCGTATCTTACTAATATTATGTTTATAAGGTAAATATATCTGTATAATATAATGTATTTCCAACGCATCAAATAATTGATAGCAACGAGGATAAGAGCTCAAGGTGAAATTATTTTATGAAAACAAGTCTGTGCTTACATATATGTAGGATTCTTAACTATGTAACTATCTGTGGTATCTAGCTTTTGTTCTCGTATCAAAATGTGGCTTGACAACATATCGACTAATATAAAAAACGGAAATAAATGTTATCAGTCAGCAGGAAAATGGATTTGACAGCCTTCGCTGTGATAATTTAAGGTATCGATGTAGGTAGCGTGGTAGGCTTGACAACACAAGGTATTTTTGGAGGTCCAAGGATTAAAGTTGTCAGGTCCTGAACTCCTGAATTAATTTCTATTGTATTTTACCTATTCAACCGACGAAAAAAATGGAATAAGTTATCAAATCGTCGCGTTTTTTCTTATACGTGACTCAAAAGTTACATATACTTACATCAAGAACTTAGTTATTTGGGTTATATGTTTATCCAAACCTACCCACATATAAATTATTAAACTATTTTGGTGTGTGCACACATTAGGATAAAGTTTAAATTAGTATACAGGATATAATCCGTTTTAGTATTTCATAACAACTTATCACTCGCTTAAAATACGTGTATGCTAAATCTTTTGTGCAGTGCTGTTCAATCGCTTTGCAGAGTAGTTTTTTATTGGGTTGTTAAATTCGTTTAAAATAATAGAAGAGGTTGAAAACTTGTAAGCATCATTAGTTAACAAGAAACGATTACATTAATCACCTGAAAATTTAACTTCATCAATCATTTTACTTACACAGCTTTAAACGGTAAATGAAGCATAGCATTGTTTCCTGAACAAATCTATTAAACTATCTCATTGGCAAATGTTAACGTTATGCAGATAGGCTTAAGGTATCTATTTGAACGGCACTAGCAATTTCGTCACAAGCTGAATAGGCGGAGATGCTTTGATTTGTAAATATTAATGTTGGTAACAAGATTATTGAGTGTCTTCTTCCCCCTCTGGTATTTAGTTTGACTGATTAACGTTGTAATCTAATCTTATCTTAAACGTAGACCTATTATTTAGAAACGATTCGATTTTCTCTAGCCTTTGCTAACTTTCATTTCTACACTGTCCTAACTCACCTGATCAAACATTGAATTTTTCAGTCCGAATCAAATTTTATTAAAGGATTAGGTATTAGTAAATCCTACCTACCTAGTCCATTATCCTCAAGAAGAGTCTTGTTATATTAGTAAAAAGTACACATAAGTATCGAAGGTCGTCTCCGAATAACAAATTCCTTAAAATATCAATCAGCCTTTTCTTAAAATTCAACGTTATAATTATAGCCGTACGGATTTACCTAGAAGACCTATTAGACGAAGTCTAAATAAAATTCTATTTAAACAATTTTTTTTAAATCTCTTACTACAAGTACAAAATTAGATCTGCCGTACGCTTACGTAAATTTGGATGTTCGTATTTTACAATTGAGGTTATAAAGGCCAAATTGAGCAATTGAGAAATCAGAATTACGACAGATCTGGCCTAGTGGCTAGTGAACCTGCCTATGAAGCCGACGGTCCTGGAATAAAATCCCACTAAGGGCATTTATTTGAGTAATGAGCACAGATATTTGTTCCTGAGTCATGGGTGTTTTTTATATATAAGTAAGTATGTTGGTATATTATTTATATCGTTGGCCGAGTACCAACAACACAAGCCATCTTGAGCTTACCGTGAGGCACAGTAAATTTTTGTAAGTATGTCCTATAAAATGTATTTATTTATTATCTTCAGCACCCAGTGGATGTCCACAAGGCAGTTGCTACTTGTTTTTACGTAAACGAGCACTAGTGTCATATAATGCTGACCGACAGCAAACTTGAGGTTATGCAGACCGCAGTCAGAAATTGCAGCAACTAGCGGCAGTCTATGAGAGATCTGCTGCTTATGCATTTACACACTTATACATTAACATGAAACATGAGGAATGAGGATAATGTCGCGTAGATATATAACGTAGTCCGTCAATAAACTTGCGGTTACTCGGTAGACTTGACAGTAGAGAGCCATGGTCCAAGATGCAGTTGAAACTTGTGAGGTTCCCATGAGAGACAAGTCATAATCTAGTCCGTTAGCAAACTTACATTTGAGGTTATGCAGGCCACAGTCTGCAATCTGCAGTACCCAGCGGCTGTCCACGAGGCAATTACTACTTGTGAGGTTCCCGTGCGATACTAGCGCCGAGTCGTGAAGATATGTCAGTCCCCTTAGCAAGTCTGCCACCTGATCAAAAAAATTTAATTACATAACATTTATTCTCTTTACTCTCTCAGTTCAATATCTTTACCAACATACATCTACATACGATATATTGGCCAAATAAAATATAAGTCAATCAAATAAATATTTCTCGGAGTCTAGATAATTTCTTAGGCATTTAGCTGAGACGATAATATATATATCAAAGCGGAATTGGCGCAAACCCGTTCAACCGTGACAAATTGTCAACTTACAAGGCGAACATGTCATCCAGGTGCAGTGTCGGACTACCAGCATCCCAGCCAGCAAGCTGCAAGAGCATTGACTCGCGATGATTAGTGACAAGTTGTCAACTTACCAAGCTAGCCACAAACATGTCGACTAGGTGCTGGTCTCGGTCTTCCAGCTCCTTGGTAAGTGAGCTGCAAGTGCATTGACTCGCGATGATCAGTGACAAAGTGTCAACTTACTAGGCTAGCCACAAACATGTCCTCCAGGTGCAGGTCTCGGTCTGCCAGCACCCTGGCTAGCAAAAGCATTGACTCGCGATAATTCGTGACGAAGTATCAGCGAGCTGCAAGAGCATTGTCGCACGATGATCAGTGACGAAGTGTCAACTTACCAGGCTAGCCACAAACATGTCGTCCAGGTGTCAGTCTCGGTCTGCCAGCACCCTGGCCAGCAAGAGAATTGACTCGCGATAATTAGTGACGAAATATCAGCGAGCTGCAAGAGCATCGACGAGCGATGATCAGTGACGAAGTGTCAACTTACCAGGCTAGCCACAAACATGTCGTCCAGGTGCAGGTCTCGGTCTGCCAGCACCCTGGCCAGCGAGCCGCGGGAGCAGTAAGCGGAGACGATGCATGTCGAGCCGGCTTCCACGCACACACCGACGAATGCGTTGATATTTTCGTGACGGAGTTCGCGAATCTAGAAAGAATAATGTTTAGTATTGCCAACTGCCAACTATGTGATGCTGACTGTACAGCAGTTAGCAACATTTAAAGTAGTCAATAGTTCGGTACACCATATAAATTCTAGATGGTGTACCAAATTTTATGAGTACTTTGGATGCTATCAACTATAAGACTCCGACTGTACTATCGAACAAAGTGATTCATGACCCACCTAGATCGAAAACGGTTGAAAGTGTCAAATCAATTTAATGACACTTTCAAACCGTTTGTCGGCTAGGTGGGTCATGAATCACTTTATTCGATAGTACCTATGGCCGTGTTTTGTGTGAATTTCCAAGAACATACTTAAAAATGGTTTTTTTTTTTTTCATCGAAACTCAATATCTTACCTGCTTTAACTCCTTCTTAATAGCTCTAGTAACATCGATACTCTTCTTTTGCAGCCGCTTGACAGCCACTATGTTTCCTCTGTACAGTGCAATGGTCGTATGCGCCCGTCTCGCTTCATTGTCTTGAGGAATATTCGTCTGAAATGTCACTTTTACTTAATAACATAATTTTTTGTTCCATTTATAGGTCTGTACCTTTTGTAACTGATACCCTCAAATAGGATTACCAGTATTACCAGGTCCCAAGACCTCGTGTGAGTACCATTCGGTATAAGTGAAATTAGATCAGTCCTATAAAATTTACGGCACTTGTGCCCTTTTTCGCTGTGCTAATTTAACTTATACCCTTTTTCACTAGGGCCACAGCATTATAATTAGCACACCGAAGCAAAGACTTTCCTTCAATCATTTCAAGGAAATGTTAATACTGTTTAAGAATTATACAAGCTCCGAGTAACATATACCTACGAGTATATAAAATTTGATACCGTAATCGTTCTTATTTGTATCATTCACTCATTCTTATCCTAATACAGTCACCATACACCTAGATATGTTTCTAGTACGAACAATTTGTTGTAAGTGATTGACAAAAGAAAACATTGTTATCGATAATTGTACCACTTCAACGTCATACAGTTAATACAAAGACTAACATAGGGTAATAGGGTGCGATAAAATATAGATAATTATAACATAACTATCAATTTATTTATAATTTTACACACACCAGAAAACAATTTGGAATCATTCATTGCAAATTATAAAAATTAAATTGGATGAAAAGTGTACCGATTACGTTCATTTAATACTAAGATAGAAAGCACGCGGCGTCTATGTAGGTAACCGTTATAGATCTTGTCGTTGTATTAGTATTTGTACTTTTTTCGATAAGAACATTATCGATATTTTTATTGTAGCGAGCACTAAGAAAATTTCGTTCGTGCTAGAAAAATGTCTAGGTATATAATTATATTCGTAAGGGAGCAGTCAAGGCGATAAAATGGCTGTTCAGATATTTTGAGTACCTTTGCTGCTGCGATATATTATTTGATAGCGATTTTATATAGTGGGTTTGTCATTCAGAAAATGATGAATATTATTCTACACTTAGTCGAAAACGTGAGAGAATGACGTAAACTTTTGCAGGATTTAAGAGGTAGGAAATCCACAACTAAGGCTAATATTAATATAACAAAGAATAAAAAATATTTGACACTTATATTTAATAACTCAACAGAATAATACATAATTACACTAATTCATAAACAGTATAATTATTTTAAGGAGATGGAAGTTCATTAATTTACGACAAGGCTGTGTTGAAATTACCTTGTTAAAGTTTAATGATGCTTTTAAAGAAAATCAGATTTACTTTTCGCTTAGTTCAAGCCTTTGTTGAGAAGTTATATTCAACGTTTTCCAAGGGTTTAGGTACATGAATTGAATTACGAATAAAGCATATTTTTTTACTTTTGTATCTGAGGTTGGCACTTGACATGACTAATAAAATCATGAGTGCTTTTTGAGCCGCTTAACATTTACCAATTGAGCTTAGCACAACACATATGGCGCCTTATGAGACATGTCAAATCCAGTCAACGATTATTTGTGGCAGTTTCAATTAAAAGATAAAAAAATCTTTATTTTTTTATTTTAATAATAAAGTCAAAACTCATTGTCAGTTGACTTGAGTTCACCTAATGTACAAGCAATAAAGTTTTTGGTGTAAGTGCATCAGCCTTAAAATAGATTCTTAATCTATACCGGGTGTACAATCCAAATGGGTCAGTATGGTGAAGTCGGAAACTATGAGAGATAGCGAGATCTGTTCTTAGGAACCATGACGTCGATTTTAGATTTAATAATAATTAAATGCAATTTTCTTTTAATCTCTTATACATAACCGGGAATCGAACCTATCAATATTCTTTATACGGCTGATGATGATGATGATGAAAAATGTATTCATGACTCATGAATTTACGTTTCGTATCATAAACAATAACAACGAAAATTTTTCAGATTTACACCTAACATGGTTTACAAGAGAGATTGAGATTAGAGATTAAAAAAAAGTTTGAATGCCATTATTATTAAATCTGAAATCGAAGCCATGGTTTGCCTAAGAACAGATCTCGCTATTCCGTTATTTCCGACTTCTCCATACTGACCCATTTGGATTGCACACCCGGTATGTAGATAGATATATTTGTCCTGACTGATTACTCATCACAGAGCAGTTCAAAATTGCAGGTCAGATTTCAGATTGAATTCTTAATTTGTAGGTGAAATAAGAAGCGATATTTATGGAAAAGGTTTAATTTAAAAACAATACGATTAATTTAAAGACAATAACAGTTGTTTCAGCGTTCTCCGAAATTCAACTCCCAACAGTATTAAAGGGATTGAAAGTTTGTAAGGAGAACGTATTAAGTTTTGATTGAGAAGTTCGTTTTTATACAGGATACTTACTAAAATACTGAAAAATTTCAACATTTACGAGTAACAAAACTCCCCATAAAACAGGTTGAAATTTTGCTTTAATCATCATTAGACCCCGCTATCGGAGGTGCAAAATGGTAGCTGTCACGTTCTTGGGGATGGGTAATCAACTAATCATATTTGTGATGTCGATATCGATACTCGATTTTGCAATATATTTTTTTTATGTACATTTATTTGTATACAATTTATAATAATTTATAGGAAAAGAAACATAAGAAAAGTAATAGCAACCATAGATATTTTGTTGTACTAATAACGATTTATATTTTTAATGTCAATGATTATCATAGATCCCAAAAAAAGTTAAATTGTATACAAATAAATGGTACTGTAAATACAAAAAATGTATTGCAAAATCGAGTATCGATATCGACATTACAAATATGATTAGTTGATTACCCATCCCTAAGGACTTGAGAGCTACCATTTTGCACCTCCGATAGCGGGGTCTAATCATCATCATCAACATCACTACTGAATTGGACCGAAACAGCTGAAACCAGAAAGTTAATAAATATTTGCAGTTGAGGTCGGATTTTTAACATGTATAAATAATAAGATCTCAGCCATTTTAAATAAATCAGTAGGGTAGGACCTACAATTTTAAGTTTGACACCTAAAAAATCATATATTTTGCTAACATTTAGAGCGTTAATTGAAATTATAATATTTTATTTAACTTTGTTGTTTGTTTTATGTTTATATGCTGTGTTTTTTTTCGTAAAAAACAGACATAAATACATAAATGGTAATCAGGGGGAATGGATATTATGGGGTTGGAAGTGAATGATTCAGGCTGTTCAAAAACAAATGGGGGTTGTTTAAAACGGATTATCAGTAAGAGGAACAAAGTAAAAGAGCTCGGATAACAGTTTACGCAAACAAAAGTTGCGGGCATCAGAGTGTAAGTTTCATTTGACGTGAAAAAACGTTTACGAACGCGTAAGTGATAATGTTATTTATATGGGCAAACGCGTTCGTGACGTAAAGTTACATTAAAAACTTACACTCAGGGCTCAGAGAGTCCATGAATAAACATCCCAAACACATACATATAGTCACTCTTTTGTTTTACACCACTCAGATTCGGCTGAGACCGTCTCAACCAATCTCGCTGGAAGCGAAAACTCAGTAGGAGTATTTCAGTAGTACAAGTCAAGTCTGAAGGGTGCTGGATTTTCCACAGGCTACCTTCCCCCCACACAGTCCGATCGCTTTACTGTACCGAACGGTCATAGAGCCTAAGTCAGGTTGCAAAAAAAAAAACTCTTTTGTTGATGCTCGTTGTTGTTGAATATGGCATCTATTAAGACGATATGGTAGTTTGTTTTCCTTGTAACTAAAAAACGCAATATTGCCTTTTTACTCGTAATTACGAGTTTTATGAGTATACGACACATTTAGTCTTAAATCGCCGCATCTACCAGATTATACGCTACCCCATCCTCCAGTTGAAAAGAGAGACTCAATTATGTTTAGTGAAAATGAATAATTTAGGTTACGGATGGATTGGCGTCATTGTATATTAGAATATTATTTTTCATCACACTTGCTCGTCAATGGCGTTATTACTTGCGAGCGTACAGAACAGTTATAGCCGTTTTAGCTCCCACGGGCTGTTAAGTTTAGTTTTAAATTACATTTAGAACTCATATTTCACTTCGGACTGAGGATGTTTCCAATCAGCAAGGTGTATTTCATATCTTCAAAAGTTTGCTACAACCAACTTTTACTACGTATAAAATATATGTTTATATTAAATTTGACTGCAATTTAATGTTTAGTATTTATTAAAAAGAATATTATTATATTTTATTTTGATAAATTATAATTAATACATAATATTTGGCAGGATGGTCTGTCAACTTCGAAAACAAAACGCAGTTTTTAGCATTATCTGTGGAAGACATTGAAAAAAGTTGACAATCTCGTTTAGTTAATGCGGTTGCGGTTTGATTTTAATTTTCAAAGTTTGTTTTGATTTTAAGACGACAAGTTACTAATTATGGTTTCTTCAGAAGACGAATCCGAGTCGGTATTAATATCGACGCCACCTGACGTTTTGAGTGCGGCCCAACAACTCCACGACAATTTGTTGCCAGCAAAGTCGAAAGAAAAATATATGACCGCTTATGAAAATTTTCTTAAATGGAAAACAGAAAAAAAGGCCACCTCGTTCTCTGAAAACGTGTTGTTGGCGTACTTCGGCGAGCTTGGCGAGAAATTCAAGGCAGGGTCTCTATGGGCCACATATTCGATGTTAAAATGTACCCTGAAAGTGAAGAATTGTGTAAATATTGAACAGTATTTAAAACTTAAGGCTTTTTTAAAAAGAAGGACAGAGGGCTATGTGCCCAAGAAATCAAAAATACTAACAGGAGATAATATAGAAAAGTTCATCAATGAAGCACCTGATAATGAGCATTTAGCTAGAAAGGTAGGTATTTTAGCTTGAGTTCCTTATTTAGTTTCTAAATTCCTTTGTTTACATATTAAAGATGGAATGGAAACCCCTACTTGATTGAGTTCACATAGATAGTTTGTTAATATGAATAAAGAGGTAAATAATAATATACGTAATATCTAAATAATGATTACAATTTGTGTGTTTTTGTTTCAGGTTGCACTTATTTTTGGTGTCACTGGTGCACTGAGAGGCCAAGAACTATGTGATATAATCGTGGACAATGTTGAAAATCATGGAGAAATGTTGCTAGTTAAAATCCCAAACACCAAGAACAGGATTCCAAGGTCATTTGTGATATCAGGAAATTATTACAAAGTTGTTAAAAAGTATCAATCTTTACGGTCAACTAAGACAACCAGCAACCGTTTTTTCCTGCAATATAAGAACGGTAAATGCCCAAGTTATTGGTAAAAACAAGCTAAGTAGTATGCCGAAAGAAATTGCTCAATATCTTGATTTACCTGATGCCTCATCCTACACCGGCCACTCTTTTCGGCGTACATCTGCAACATTACTGGCAGACTCCGGGGCAGACATTTTAACTCTTAAGAGACATGGGGGCTGGAGATCATCTACTGTTGCAGAAAGCTACATAGATGATTCGATCACTCATAAGATAGATGTCAGCAAGAAAATAACTGAATCATGTCAGAGTATGTTGGAGCCACAAGAGCCTGTTGCATGCACATCAGCCATGATATTGTCACAGATAGAAAACCAACCTTCGGAACAAGACTTGCAACAAGCTTCTCAGAATATTTCTAACTCCATCCAATCTATTAAATATCCGGAAAAAAATGTAATATTGAACTTCACCAACAATAGCAACTGCACTATAACTTTCAACTTTAATAAATAATTTTTCCAACTTTTTTTTTATTTCCTCGCAAATGTGATGAAAAACATTGTGTGTATCACGGGCGGCAAGTGTATAACAAACTTGAGTCGTTAAAAGCCCTCCGACTTCGTCGTCGGGCTTCTAATAGACTCGCGTTTGTTATACCTTACTTACCTCCCTAGTTGCACAATGTACTATAAAATATGTCATACAATGGTATCTATGCGTTCGATCTCTGCTTGTTTAAGCAGGCACACTGCCGGTGGCCACTCGACGATTACCTGGCGATTCCATAGTATCAGCACACCACGTGTACGCAGCGTCTCCGCAGTGGGCGATTTTATACGGGAACGCCGGAACAAAAACGCTAGTGTTGTGTTACCTATTACTATTGATCCCATTGACTTGTTTTATTTTCAAGCAATGAATACTTTTATTAGGGCTGCACTATTTATTATATTACACACCGCAACTGATACATATACTCTTTTTGTTAGTGTATGCTGAATAGTCGCTATTACATATTATATCAGAGCTGTTGAGGTGGTCACAAATATCTGAACACGCACTATATCGCCTCCTGAACCTTATTTTATAGCGATATATGCAAAGTTATAATGTTTTTATATTTTTTTTTTTATGTTTTTAAAACTCGCTGACCTATGAATATGAATTATGAAAACATTTTGAAATTCGAAATGATTTTTTGTACAAATACCGAAGTTAATAAAATTAAACATAATAATACGTAGACGAAAGTTTACTGGACAAATAACAAATTATTAAACGCTTTCTTATTGTTTTGCAACATATTTGTTACGAAGTTCGTCAAGTACTAAAAATAAATACCGTTTTACCGTACTTACTTAAGTACATTTTAACAAGTATACAAATAAAATAGTACTTAAAATTGTCATCGTTTTATTTAATTAACAGAAAAGCAGAAGTCATTGTTAAATAAACGAAACAGTCATATAAATAGCACATGTTTAAAGGTTTCAAGGTAACAGATAACTTACCTTATCACCATCATTACACGCCAGTATAAATGTCAGATCCTTTGCCTCGATCCTCCACAGCACACTGGCTAATTTCTGTTCATATCGGTAATGCCTCAGCAGCAATGCCAGCGCTAGTATGGCTGCCGCTGCCACCGCGACTACGGCCGATATTATACCGGGATCGTGCGGCAACGAGCATTTCACACCGTCGAATCCGCACGGCGGCTCGGCCGCGGGCGGTTTGCCGTTGAGCCAGACGATTTTGTGAGCGCCTACCAGCTCCTAAAAAACAATCGAGTGTTAGGCAATATGCGGGAGATATTTCTTGTGTTTGCGAAGAAAATGTTTACACTTTGTTGTAATGTTTAATAGTTATAAACACAGTTATTACATGTCATGACATGTTATAAGACTCATTACATCTGGGTTTAGACGCTACCTATATAAGAGCCAGTAATATTTATGTGAATGTTATGGGTAGTTAGAATGTTATGTCACGCGTAATTTCGATTAACAATGTGGTATATTAAAGTTTTTGTAATATGTTCATCATGTCCTCCACCAAACAACGCTTTCTGAATTTTTTAACCCCGACCCTGCTGCGTTTTCCCTCAGGGGTTGCGGTTTTCGACTTCTTATTACTTGTGCAAATAATTATGTCACCCGATGAGCAAATAAAAAAACGTCGAAAATAGCTTTTGTTAATTTAATCTGGGAAGGTTTTTATTTTTGACGAATCCCGTATGACTCTGCAACCCAGATAAAAAACTAGGACTTATGAATCACGCCCAGTTTCCTTTCGAGATATTCCTTCGCAGAAAAGCAACTCCTTAATATACATGAAATTATATTTCTTATATTTGACTTGGGAAACTCAGTTGAGTGGTGTGACTTGAGGTTCCAAGCACGTATTTATTACTACAAGGCTACCATAGCATTTCTTAGCAAACTTCATAATTTATTTGCTTTCTTTTAACATTCGTATTTATGTGACAATAAAGATATGTGTATTTTCGTTTTATTTCATAATTAGACCGCTACTACGTAACAAAAAAGTTCGATTTAAGTAATAACTTAGTTGGTTTGTATTGCTGCGTTGTCCCAAGTGTATAACCTATTTTTTGATAGAAATGTCAGAACAGCTCTTAAGTTACTTAGTTAAGACTTTTCTCAAAGTTAAACAATCCTGTCTGTCTGATAAATATATTACAGTGAACTAGCTTTTTTTGGCCCAGTATAATCTACTGTACAAACTACTGAACAGTATGAACTACTGAATAATTATCGAGTAAAATTCAGAAAAAATCGAATGTTCTTCCAGGGACCCAAACTGTATTTTTACGGTAAGAATTAAATAGGCAATGCCAGCAATACAGGAACGATATATTTTATGAACAAATACATCGTTCCCACATTTCTGGCTAAGGTACAGGCAGCAGCAAAAGTTGCTAAGCGTTTGAAGTGTTCAAAATGACCTACACGCGCTCTTATTCTCTTGACAATAGAGACGTGTTAACCTCATTTTGAACACCTCAAATGCTTAGCTACTTCTGCTGCTGACTGTACTATGCCATCTAGTATTTCACAGCCGCAATAGATCTAAGTTGCATAAAATTTGTTCGCTGATAAACACCCGCAAAGTAACTACACACGATACTCGATAGATAGCGCTTTGTGCACTTAATAGGAAAAATATAGTTTAGCCACGTTCCAATAACTGATCGTGATCACATAATACTAAAAATGAACTGTCAATATTCAATTTTAATATAAAACAAAACCCAAGAACAGCGTATGCAATCATAAATTATTTTATTATTAAATAAGCATAATGACCTTATTTCATTTACAATCAATTATGTGTTTGCTTTAAGAGGCAAAGTCTATGTACGTATAAGATTTGCAGTAATATATTTAATTGGATTTATTAAATGTATACCATACCAGCTTATCCTCGTGACTACTGCGGCTAGCCACGTCCATATTTAAAGTGGTTACGCGATAAAAATTATCCTATATCCTTTTTCGAGGCTCAAACTCTCCGTACCAAATTTCATCCCAAATGGTTCAGTGGTTTAAGCGTGAAGAGGTAACAGACAGACGGACAGAGAGAATTATTTTCGTATTTAAATAATCAGTATAGGTTTTACATTCAAACACGATATTGGCATACAGGTAGTTTATAACCTAGACAAGATATTCAATTCCAAAATTTCACTTTGCGACGACGGCGTTTAAATTTAGCAAACTGGAAGTTAGGTACCTACTAAGAAAGAAAAAAAAAAGAAAGAAGTGAAAAAGAAATTATTAAACCACTTTTATGATCGTAAATTTTCTGCCTTAGTCTAATGGTCAAATAAAAGTAAAGGTTTACGAGGATTTA
The DNA here is from genome assembly GCA_022674325.2 of Grapholita molesta. Classification (NCBI taxonomy): domain Eukaryota; kingdom Metazoa; phylum Arthropoda; class Insecta; order Lepidoptera; family Tortricidae; genus Grapholita; species Grapholita molesta. Next base: position 5,939,968 of record CP053127.2, read on the forward strand.
TAAATGTAATAATACCAATAAAAAGGGGTGCGTAGGATTTCGAGGGCAGTTGGGGTATGAACGGGGGGAGTAGAGGTTTTTATAGGCTACTACAGTCTAAATAACGTATTCTTACTACATATGGAACTACACATAGTAATATTCATAATCCAAAAGTGTCGATCAAACAATTTTCCCAATCCACTTTTGTTGTAACACATCACCCCAACTATGAAGTGAGTTTTGATCTCCTTCTATCCTGTATTAATCTTTAAAACTATGAGTTGGAACTACCTATAATCATAAATAAACCAAAAATACAAACGAATGGAACTCACATTATTAATCAAATTAAGTTTACACAAATTGTAAAAATACAATTTTATCGCGGTTTGAATGTTAGTTTTGTCTCCACCCACCCCTTTTTGCGGTACATTCAGCTTCATATACTTAGTTGCAGTCAATATGGCCAAACGTATCGATACAGATCTTTATTAATATAGTAGTAAGGACGTGTATCGATACATTTGGCCATACTCGCTTTAACTAACTATATGACGCTGACATCTTTATTATTTTAGGTATGGCTTAGAGATTTGTATAACAAATTACATAGATTCTTAAAAAATACAATAGGTATATTTCTTTTTTTGATAAGCCGCTTCTAAGCCACCAGCGCTGAGCTAATAAATACCTACACATCGGAATACAAATGACAAAAAAAAATACAAATGGCAAGTCCTCTTTCATATGTGTTATATTTAAGCCAATGTAATTTATGATACATCTGCCTAAATTAACGCTTTATATTCATCTTCAGACATTTCATGGCCCATGGCGTCCTTGCGTATATATATTTACATGTTGGAGTACAATTCCAGATGCTTTGACATACTCGTATATCTAGGCGCGCGTCTTTTCTGTAGTTCTGTTATATATATATATTTTTTTTTTAATATTTCGAGACATTTACACAAATCGACCTAGTCCTACGGTAAGCTCAGTAAGGCTTGTGTTGTAGGTACTAGACGACGATATATATAATAAAAAGATACATATAAATACTTAAATACATAGAAAACACCCATGACTCAGGAACAAATATCTGTGCTCATCACACAAATAAATGCCCTGACTGGGTATCGAACCCAGGACTACGGCTTCATAGGCAGGGTCACTACCCACTAGGCCAGACCGGTCGCCAAATACCGTACGGTAGTAAAAGTTCAAATAGATGTTTTGTATATTTATTAAACAAATTAAGAATAACTTCATATGAACTCACGTGTAACTATATCGCGTTGAGGGTGTGTCCTGACTCGGCTTGAAAATAGGTACCAGAGCTTACCCGAAACATTTCGCCTAGTGCGACATAATTACACGTGAGTTAATCCGTTTGCCGTGTGATGCCGGCTGATTAGAATAGCACCACCCCATCTACTTCAGCGGGTGTCGTAAGAGGCGACAAAGGGAAAAATCCTACGGACGGGCAGCAACGTCCGTCGAAACCCAATCTACAGCTACTGCGGTCGCCAACCCGCCTGCCAAGAGTGGCCACTATGGAGACTACCCCCAAGATGACACAAGTCATATTTGTGGGAGGCCTATTTCCAGCGGTGGACTGCAAACGGCGGAAATGATGACGATGATGATTAAAAGTTTTAATTATATTAACTTGATATAAAAACCGAGTCTTAAGCTTTAGTTCTGAGGCCCGTGTACTTTGAGCTCAAAAAAAAACACGTCTCGAACAACTAAGAATGCCGTAACTCATGAAGTAACCTACATGAACCATACAAATCCAGGCCCGGTACCGCAAACATCGAAGTTTGTAAACGAGAATCTTTCTCTTTTACTCCAATTAAGATGTCATGAGAGTGACAAAGAGAATCGTTCGAAATTTTCGAATATTGATTTTCACGGTAACGCCGCAGTGACAGGGTAATTTATTAGTAAGATCAGTACCCTTACCATGAGTTATGAGATTGACGTTTTCGATAACGAGTATCGAGTTTGCTATCTGTTCATCTCGTTCGCACTAATAGTACAAGCAAGATGCACAGATAGTAAACTCGATACTCGTTATCGAAAACGTCAATCTCACAACTCATGGTAAGGGTATAGCTTATGGAGGTCTCGATACACTGGTAGACAACAACGGTTAGTAACCTGGTTTAGCTACACAGTAATCTGCTAACTGAATTAAGAAACCAATTTGCCTAACAACGCTCCGCCAGAAGCGTCGTTTTTCTTTTTCCTAGAATTTTGTAGGCAACGTATATTTTCCGAGTATTATTTGTAATTTCGGCAGTTATTAATTAAGTAGATACTTATTTCTTTATTTGTTCTTAGAATATACTTATGTTTAAAAACGACATTAATAATAAGAACCTCTAAAGTCGTAGAACAGCTGTAGTGGTTAGGTAATAATTTTATTTTATGCCACATATCTGGGTAGGTTTACTGTGTTGTTCCAACTTCCGAAATTTAACGCTATGTTTTATATTTGTTTTATTAAAAAGAAGAAAAAAAAATACGTGTGCAATATTTATTTCTAACCTAAATACAATTTCGGTGCGTAACACAGTCATCATCCCTACGATGAACGTCTATGTCTAACTCTTTCTGCACCCTCACCATGAGTTGTGACATTGAGGTTTTCGATAACGAGTATCGAGTTTACTACCTGTGCATCTCGCTAGTACTATTTTAATGCGAACGAGATGCACAGATAATAAACTAGATACTCGCTATCGAAAACCTCAAGTCACAACTCATGGTAAGGGTACTGCTACTTATTACAACGTTGAAATAGAAAGAAAAAGAAAGCGTCTACGAGTATATATGGAGTATGGACCAGGTTTTATAGTGACAAATTCGTCGACATCTGCTATAAAAACATAAGCAACAAAAGGTCTGTTCTTAGTTTAGTCACGTTTAAAACCCTCCGCCCGGGGAATAATCGGCAGATCAAAAAACAGCCTAGTTCAAGGGCATTGTAAGTATCATTGAGCCTCTAGTATTGTACTCAAGGCTTACGGGGAAAAGCAGACGATCAACTTGTTACCAGAACTTAGTACCTTTTTTCTATTATATGAGGGTAGAAAATGATATGCGAACAAGCTCATATTCATATGAGAAACATTTTTTCTTTAGACCAATAAATAGAGGTACATTGTGATAAATGAAATTGTTACTGTTTGAACTTTTTCTTAAAGGGAAAGAAATATGACAGACACGAATACAACTTGTAATAAAAATGAAATAACTAGCTCAAAGGAAAGGAGTATCTCTTTTGTTTTGGCCCCAGACTGAAGCACCCACACTAGTTAGAAAAAGACAAATTTACGTTCTAAATAACCCTTGTAGAGTTTTCTGTCACTTAATTAATTATTCATTAACAGGCATATATAGAATTCCGTGGGGTACATTTTGTTGACAAGTAGGGACTTCCTATATCGACAAATTAAACTATCGGTGTTCGTTCTATATACTAGTTATCACTTAAAGGTTTGTAGTAAAAATGTGTTTTTATTAAAAATATCTGTATTGTTTTATAGCGAGTATCTCTATTGTTTTATAGCGAGTGTCTAATTAGGTAATTTGCTTCTATTAAATTATCTATAGAGGTTGAGATAATTATTAACTATCTTAGTGCAACAGGTATACTCCCTACCTTTTTAAAACCTAGCGATTATTTACAGGGTTGGGCAGATTAAGTGTCCTAGCCTTATATCGTATATTTTTTCTTAAGTAATCCTACTTTTTTTACCGTATATATATGTTTTTAAAAAGGCAATATATTCGGCTTTATGATCGCTAGACTTCAACCGGACTTTTTTTTATTTTCTATTGTTTTCAACAATGGACGCGAAACGTGAGCTCGTTGTCGATTTGTTCGTGAAACATTTTCGCCCTTGCGAGATATTAAGAAAGCTGAAACATTTAAATTTGAAAGCAAGGTTCATATCGCGCACCATCAAGCGATTCAGGAAAACAGGGTCTTCCCGAATCAGGCCCTAACCTGGACGCAAACCATCTGTCCGTATCAAAAAGTGGTCAAAATGTTCGTGAGCGTATTAGGCGAAATCCGGCTCAGAGTGCAGGTAAACTCGCGAAAGATATGTAAATATCCTGACGATCCATGAGTCGTATATTGCGACATGATCTTAGATTATAAGCCTACAAAAACAAAAATACGGATTAACGGACACCCAGAAAAAGCTAGAGTCACAAAATGCAAGGAGCTACTAGCATGGCACGAGGGTGATGACATTATTTTTCGGATGAAAAACGTTTCTATTGTAAGATAGCCACAATCAACAAAGTGATCGTGTGTATGGCGTATCATTGAGGGACATACCAGTGGACAAATTAGCTGTGCAGCGATTTCAAAGTGCGTCGGCTGTCATGGTTTGGGGTGCAATATCGCCTGGAGGCAAATTACCACTGCTGTTCATCGATCGAGGAGTCAAAATCAACCAAGATTACTATATTCAGAACGTATTGCAGGGTCATTTATTAGAAAATGCCCGAAAGTTATATGGGAGTGATTACTTTTGTTTTCAGCAAGACAGTGCCCCATCTCACAAAGCCAAACGCACTCAAGACTGGTGTCGAATGAATTTGACGGACTTTATACCTTGGCAAGAATGGCCTTCTTCGTCTCCAGACTTGAATCCGTTGGATTTTTCAATATGGGGATTTATGCTAAGTAATATAGGGAGAACACACGACATGAATTTAAATTCATTCAAGCATCGGTTAGTGAAGATATGGAACGATATTCCAGATGAGGTAGTGCGTGCCGCGTGTAACTCCTTCTATGGGAGAATGCGAAAAGTAATTAAAGCCAATGGAGAGAAATTTGAACTAATGAATTATTTTAGTAATTTACAGTTACTGTTTTATATATTTACTAAAAAATATTTGTAATCTATGGAGTTGTTGTCATTTTATGAAAATTTTAAAGTAGGACACTTAATCTGCCCAACCCTGTAAAATATGCTATGCTATGTTGAATAATAGAACAAAAAACACATACCTAATGTTGGTGGCGATCACTAGTATATAGAACAAACATCGATAATTTAATTTGTCGATATAGAAAGTCCCTACCTGTCAACAAAATTTGCCCCACGAATTCCTTTGTCTATTCATTAAGTAGTGATTTAAATATGTTAGTACCGGGTGCCTCTAAAGGTGAGCGGCATCATTTTCGGTGTGTTTGGGGAGTTTTATGTAACAATGTAGATTTATACGAAACAATTATTCACAATTCCCTATTAGATACCCTATATAAAGAGCAACGTCATTGACTGACCGTCAGTAGAACACCTTTGGAATAGAATATCGTCACTACTTTGAAAAAACCTCGTAACTCATTCTGGCAATTGAGAGAAAAATGACGTAAGTATGTATGGGAGGAGTACAGTGTTACTGCGTTTCAACTTTGAGCATCTGTGTCAGATAAGTAGTGACGATATACAAACGATGAGTCAACAGTGTGAGCATGGTACTGACCGGCAGCGAGTCTGAACAGTTGGTGTATCGGAAGGCGGCGACAGGTGCCGCACGCCATCCCCCCGGGGCAGTGGCGTCCTCCACCAAACCTACCACCGTGAAGTTGCCTTCGGCGTCTCCTGCGCTGTCCATGTACACCTGGATGAAAACAGATTGTTAACAATTATATTTATTATAAGAAACAGTAAGCTATCGTGAGATTCAATTATCGTGAGATTATTATTAATTGTATAGAAATATAGGAGGATATAACCAATATGGAGCCGACACACGTACTAATTTCTATCGTAAAAATTCTGCCGTTTTCGGCGCGGGGGTGAGGTAACATACATAAATAATGTTAACACTAATGCATTTTTACGTGCGTCGCTACACACGCACACGACAAAATTATCAAACACTAGCATAAACTATATTCACACAAGTTCAAGAATTATGACCGGCGGCCGCGTAATTTTGGCAGAGGCGAACGCCTGTTAATGGCTACTCCATATTGGTTATATCCTCTTAGATAGAAATGGGTAAAACACGTTTTATAAGTCTAATATGGTTGCTCCCCGTAACAAGGAGCATAATCATCAGTCGTTCGCGTTAGTTGGTTGGTGTTCATCAATCATATGTTTGTTATTAATTTCACAGGGGAGCAAAGTAAGTGTTTACACTCTTTTGCTAACATTGAAACAGTGTTGCCATAAAATCAAGTAAAAATACGTGCAACCGACGGAATTTGTAACAAGGGAATTATTGGCCAAAAATGTGATTTAACACTTTACTAGTTAAGAAAGTCCTAATACTAAGATTAGTTATGTTATACATAAAAATATAAAGTAAGCATATTTTTTTATCATCATTCAACAAAGTGATTAACTACTAGAATTTTCTACTCTATTGAAAACAACACCAACTGGTATTTTTCTTGTATGACCTTAAACGGCTAATATTTTTAAGCAAGGAATTAACTACTTCAGTTGGTACATTCACATAGAGCAGCTACTTATAATAACCGTAGGGTTGATGGATTACAATATTTTGGTATTAATTTAGTGGTACTATTCACCTCTTTCTCTAAGACATATATATCCAAAATCAACAACTCTATAAATATATCTAACATAGATTCTAATAATTCTTCTCGAATAGTGAAACTAAACAAATAGTACCTAAGTGGAGATAAACTTATCTGTAATATAAGAATTGGAAACTTGTTAGTGAAGAAGTGAAGTTATTACCAAAATATAAACTTGAACAAATAAACACAAACCGATCAAGTACGAGTTGGACTTCAAACCGTTAGGAATAAAAGTAAAAGCTATAAATTTACGTATACCCTTATTACGGTATGCCCTTAATGCGTTCACTGCCACCGACGCACATGTGCGTTCATTTCCATACATTTTTGGAGGGGGTGGCAGCGAATGTGTTAAACTACGTCCAACAAAGAGGTATGGCACAGCTAAGTACCATCACGCTTGAGTCTGGAGAAGCCTGACTGGGGAAGTACCTCCTCCTTACTGAAGACCACACCCATAATAGCACTGCTACCTTTCTATGTAGCTATCTAGTATTGTGTTCCTGATGGTTAGTAAGGTTTCCAGAGCTCCAACAACTTTTAGGGTAGGCAACGAGCATGTGAATCCTATGGAATTCCAGGCGTCCATAGGCAAGGTAACTGCTTACCATTAGGCGAGCCGAAAGCTTGTTGCCACCGTCGTTGTATTAAAAAAAAACTCCCCAGCAGATTAAGTGTATACATGTTTACGGGTTGGGTGCGTTCTCGGTAGTTCAGTTGGCAAAGCAACGGGCATATTATATTGTTTCTCGGAGTCGATTGGTATTATATTACTGAGGCAGTAAAGTTGATTATTTTATTTTACTTTTATTTCTAACAACAATGAGTTTTATTGTTAATATCTTCAACGAATACAAGTTTGAGTCACCACTCACCTCCACTTTAGATTATTAGTACAACTTTTACTAAGGTTCTGTTAGTACAAGTTCTAGACACATAAGCTCATAATGTATGAGAAAAGAAATTCTCTTACTATTTATTATTGGCAACTTATCACGAGATAATCTAATTCGCCCAATTACGGAAAAAACTTTTGTAGATACGGTAATAAAACATTTGGAATGTTTTTGTTTTTCATCAACAGCCTCTTAACCTCGTAAGGCCCACGGGCCTTCCTGTAGTACTTATCACTTCCATCATCATCGTATCAGCCCTTTATCGCCCACTGCTGAGCATAGGTCTCTCTTCTAGTACGCCACTTGTCCCGGTCCTGAGCTAATCTCATCCATAAGTGACCCGCAATCATCCGAATGTCGTCGACCCAACGTGCCAACGGACTAATTACTTTAAAAAAAATTGAATTTTATAGAATTGGAATATAGTTGAATTTTAGTATTTTACCTGTATAGTAGGCCTTGATTACTGTATTTTTTTGCTAATATATTATAGAGTATATTGAATAGTTGGGTACATAACATATGATAACTTCTGTGTAAGAGCTTATATAAAACTAGTCTAGTCTTTAAAGTATGTCCTTTCTCGTAGCTCACACTCTCCATACCATTGGTTCAGCGGTTTAATCGTGAAGAGGTAACAGACAGACAGACAGACAGAGTTACTTTCGCATTTATAATATTAGCATGGATACTTTGAAACAATATTACACAAATAACCCTAGTCCTCAAAAGGCTTTTATTGTAGCTACGAGGTGACAATATAAATATGTATTTATAATTTGTGCCTACCGCTACCTGCACTATTAAAGAGATGAATCCAATGATTTATGATCCGACTCGTCAGTATAGTCACCTGATTATGTATGGATATCAAAGAAGAAATTTCTCAGTGACTTCTATTATTATAATAAAATAAGGATGACAACTGGTAACTACAGCTGCCAAAAGCACATGATTGGTTAAACAGTAATTATTTAAGAACAATTACAAATTGCTTTCACAATTGTATACCATTTGTCCGTGGCTAGCTTTCCAGATAATAGCAGGCAAGAAAACTAACTCTAGAAACAGAGTAACTTTAGGAGCACTGAATTCATTTCGTTTTGAAATATATGAATCTTGAAACTTGCAGCGTATTTATTTTAATCAAACTTTGCCCTTGAAAGTTGAATCTTTACTACAAAAATAACGGTTTACTAGAAGTTCGGTCGTTTACACAACTATGCACATTAGCTCTCTAATATAACTCGTATACAATCAAAAGTTTATGGATAAGAGTTTGACTACAATCCAGTTAAGGGTATAACCCTTTATAGGGCAAGTTCAAAATTGCAATGCAAAAATGACCACCCAACAACATAGTCTTTTTGTATTTTTTTCTTAATAAGAATCATTAGGAGAATCGAGCCGCGAGGAGGCTTGAACGCACGACCACAGTGACTTTTGGGCGTTAAAGGGATAAATTAACATGTTTGTAGTTTTACACCTGATATCAATAGTATAGGGCGAAAAAGTGTTTACACATATATTATAAATGTCCTTGCCCATACACTAGGCGATCTATTGAAAGTTGAAATAGGCGTGCTATTCCACTTTAATTATAATTACGTAGTACTTGATTAGCAGTGTATATATTGCCGGTTGCCGCTGTGGTGCCGGCTGAGAAAAACACAACCCCATCTCCTACAGCGGGTGTCGGAAGAGGCGAGAAAGGAAATAATAGCCACCGCGGACGCCAACCCCCCTGCCAAGCGTGGTGACTATGGCAAGTCAGCAAGATGATACAAGTCATATTTGCGGGAGGCCTACGCCTTACGCTTGCGGCACAAACATGATTCACCGAAAATAACGAAAATTGCTATTTTGACCATGAAATGTTATTTTTAACCGACTTCAAAAAAAGGCGGAGGTTATCAATTCGGTTGGCATGTTGTTTTTCAAGTATATAGTTGTCGCATGATGTTTTTTTTATTAAATTGCAAGGAAACATACAGTACAATTATTTCCACTTTTTTTTAAATAATCTATTGAAATTAAATACACTTTTTCAACATCAACTTTTTTATGATACATGGGCAATTTTCTATCCATAAAGCTAGAGTTATAATATAAAATTCTACATGTGTCAAATACCCAACTAGACACGTGTTATGGAATAAATTGCTTCTAGCGTTAAACTATCTATCTTTTACATAAACATTTTCAAGGGATCAAAGAGTCTACGACATAAGTTCATTCACCGGGTACTCCTTCCCATAGCAACTATAGAATTAAGGACCTCTATTTATTTCAATTAATTCGAACAATTAATATGTAATCCTTGTGAACCAGCTTTATAGTACATTTAGTTATGTTTTCTTTCCATTCTATTCGTTTAAGCATAAAAATAATGTTAACCAGTGAATCTCTGCCTTCACAGTAATTTGATATTTCCTCATTATTAGATTTTAATATTTGTTTTTGTTTTTCTAAACAGGTTTTAAAATATTATTATATACATTAATTTGGCTTTAAGAGGTTACTTAATACTGTTGATAGCACAGAGTTTCCTTCCAGTTGAGTTAAATATTTGGCTATAGGCTAATATTAAAGTAGTAGTAAACTACTCTGCAACGACAAATGGGTTATGAAGTAGCGCATCGATATCGGTGAATTTTAAATATATTTGAGACTCCGATGCCGCTAAAAAGTGTCGACACATTTACGGTAGATGTCGTTAAATAGGCACCTCTTAAGCGAATTACAGGATATGGTGGAGAAATTCGCAGCCTTAGCGCGAGCCTCTGTAACTGATTATAAAGGGTCGGCAACGCGCACGTGACACCTCTGGAGTTACAGGCGTCCATAGGCTGCGGTAACTGCTTACCATCAGGCAGGCCGTATGCTTGTTTGCTACCGACGTCGTTTTAAAAAAACTCAGTTGGTAGAGCAATGGGCATGTATCCCAGAGTCGCGAGTTCAAATCTCGCCCGGGGCAGTTGAATTTCCATTTTTCCTTTATATGTAACGTTATATGTAACAATTCTTAGAAATTGTTGATTTCATTGGCGTCTGCTGCTTCAAAAACGTCTGTTTCTGCTTATATATACTAATAATATTATAAACGCGAAAGTGTGTCTGATTGTTAGTCCGTCTTTCACGGCAAAACGGAGCGACGAATTGACATGATTTTTAAGTGGAGGTAGTTGAAGGGATGGAGAGTAACATAGTCTACTTTTCCCAGCGGGAAAACATTTCATACCCACGGGAAGACTCAATATGTTACATTTTCCTCTAAGCCGCGAAGCCGCGGGCATCATCTAGTTATTTATACAAATGGGGGAACCCAGTTTTCCGTATCGTCGTTGTTATAGTAACGGCCCCTGTACAACTGTGTTTAGATCTCGTTTTATTGCTTAAATTGATAGGCACGATCACTACCGACTAAGCTTATAAAGTTATAAGTAATCGCATTTATTCCGCGTAAATATCATTAAAAGTATGTCTAAGAAAATAATGTTTTATTATATACGTATAGCATTTTCTATACGACGAAAGAGTATTTAACAATGAAACGGGTAACTAGTGGGTTTTTGTCCTGTTTATTTAACAAGATTTTAAAGATAAGATATCTGAATTTCTGATGCAACAGCTCCTATCACTCTACAACTCACTAATCTAAATAACTTAACAATACATATACATATCTATATTGAATTCATGTTTTTCTTTTGACAAGCGTTCGAAATCAAAAGTTTTGAAGGCGAAAATAAACTCACACAAATGTTTTTGTTACCAATATTTTTTCACGAAATGTATGTTAGAGACTCACCATTTTTATTTATTATCATTCCTTTAACCAAAATACAATTTCTTCGTTTCTTATGTAATTTTACATGTGATCTCTCAGAAATTGCTCCCTTGCAACAACTTGTAACTTATAATATTAGCGTAAGTCCCTTTCCAATTCATTTGATGAGAAAGAGAGCTCCACTAATAATATTACTTGTAAATTGTTATGCAATGGGCTCCTGATTTACTATAAAATATTAGCCCTTATAGGTACGGAAAGGGAGTTACGTAAAAGTAGGCGCATTATTTTATTATGACAGTTTTTATGGACAATATTAGTGCCATGGCAACTTCACATGGGTTATCTTATCTTTCAAGATATTACATATCAAATAGCTACCAGTATTATGGATAGATTAAAAAAATACTGTAATCTCAACATTAAGAAAAACTTATGAAAAATAAATATACAAGAATGACAATAAGTATTATAACAACTATTCAACAATATAATTATTAATTCTAAATACTAAGAGAAAAGGAAAAACTAAAAATCTAATTCCACAGTTGGCTCCTGTAGCAGGTGCCGAGAATGCTGGCAGCGTTTCCTCGCTAAACTGCTATGCTGATGCATTGAGCGAGGGAGTTGCCAGCTCTTTAGCCAACAGGCGGTACAGGCATTGTGCTGCTAGACCCCGCGGACCGAAGGTCTCGAGGCCAAAGGCAACAAAATTGTAATTGATGTCGAGACCCCTACATTTCCGATTATTGAGCCTCTACCGCCGCGTCTGCTTTTTTTGTGGTCCCATGAAGGTGGGACGGTGCCAGTGTGTCATGTCCCACACGAGCACACGTCCCAATCTCCATGGAATCAGTTACATCCCATCGGGTCTCTTGCTCTTATCTCTAGCTATGCCGGTTCGAGAACGCAGGCACGTTGACGGTGGCAAGAGACCGCCGAGTCGGAAAAAAAAACTTTTGTATTTATTAATATTGAGATTACGTAAAATAATTTTTAGTACATTCCTTAAAACATAGAGCGCTGGTAGCCTAGCGGTAAGAGCGTGCGACTTGCAATCTGGAGGTCGCAAGTTCAAACCCCGCCTCGTGCGAATGAGTTTTTCGGATCTTATGTGCGAGTCGCTTTTCGGTGAAGGAAAATATCTGGAGGAAACCGGACTAATTCCAATAAGGCCTAGTTTACCCTCTAGGTTGGAAGGTCAGATGGCAGTCGCTTTCGTAAAACTACAAATCCTGTGATTAGTTGCCAAGCAACCCCAGGCTCCGATGAGCCGTGGCAAATGCCGGGGCAACGCGAGGAAGATGATGATTCCTTAAAAAAACTGCGGTCTAATGGATACAATGGCATTGTTTACTTGCAATAAAGCGGTTGTGATTAAACGATTTCGATTCTATGATACCGGAAAAGTGTATACAAAACATAGGGGTTGATTTCAATTGAACATTTAATAAATTGTACCAGTGAAACCAGAAGACTACTTTCGGTCCATTAAAATAATTATTTTCTTGGTAGCTATTGGTTTCCATTATCAATTTCATGCCAAACCAAATTTAACATCAACGTAAATACAAGTGTTTTTACCCGATACAGATAACGATATATCAGATGCTCTTTTGAATATAAAAGAAGTTCATGTAGGGAACCTATTATAAACAGACTGATTTTAAACACCCGTTCTGGTAATATAAATCAAGGAGACTCAAATTCTTACTATTTATTTCAAAAGTGATCCATTGTCAGACACATATGTAGATCCAGTAATGCTTCTCGCCTTATTACTTGCCAGGAACAGCACCAAGTCTGCTATCTCTTCAGGATCTCCTATTCTGTTAAGCGCAGTAAAGGTTTTCCAGGTTTCCCATACTGCATCTGCATTGGGGCGGCCTGCATTCTCTAATATGTCGGTCTTGACAGGTCCCGGATTGATACTGTTGACCCTCACTCCATGTGGAGCCAAGTCCAATGCAACTGCGCGTGTGAAGTGATCCAACCCTGCTTTTGATACAGCGTAAGACAGATACCCTTCTGATGGAATGCGCAAAGAAACAATGCTTGATATATTAACGATGTTTCCTTTGGTTTTGATAAGGTGAGGAGCTGCCAAGTGTGTTAAGAGAACGATTGAGCGCAGGTTCGTATTTATAAGAAAGTCGAAATTTTCCAGTATTTTCTCGTCTAGTATTGTTGCCGTTTTTCCAATTCCAGCATTGTTGACTAGCACATCTAACTGACCGAAATGATCGATAGTGTTCTGTACGATGGATTTGACATCTTCGTCTTTTGTTACATCAGCTTTGATGACGAGTGGCTTGCTGCCTTGTTGTTCACACTGCCTGGCTACTTCACTTAATTTTGTTTCATTTCTCGCCACCAGAACTACCTTGGCACCATCCTTGGCTAATGCTACAGCTGTGGCGGCGCCTATTCCGGAGCTAGCACCTGTCACTATTACCACTTTTCCGTCGAAACTCATATCGTTAATGCTGGAGTAATTCTAGATATACAATGCGAATTCGTTGTTATTAAAGTAATTATATGGCAGTCGTACAGTTTTATCTCTAAGCATGATTATGATATTTATGATAACAACTGGTATTGCTTATTACATCATTATCTTCGGCGGACACGAATGTAGATAATTTCTGTTACGCCGGAGTGGGGTTTAGTAGGAAGGGATAAGCTCCTCCCTCCATAGAGGAGAGGAAAAAACAGCCCTTCCGCGGTCAGGGGAGATGAAGGCATTCCCCACTCCGACAAAAAAATGTAATTACTGGTAATAAAAAAATATAGGTAAGCCGGTAAGCTTAACAGACCTTAAATTTAATAATATTTTTTGGCATAAAACAATAAGTTCAATATATACTCGTACGCCTATAAATTAATTACAAATACATAATAATGATCAAAGTCAAATCAACATACCTAGGACTCGGATCGTTTGACGACGTTAATGAATAAAAAGTGTTTGTAGACAGATTAGCTCTAAATTTTGTTTTAGTATCAAAATTTTTAGAATTCAGTTTGTCCAACTCAAACCCAAACTGAAACGTTTATTGAGCAAGTAGGCCACAAGGACACTTTTACATGTCGGGTATACAAAAAGTAAAAAAAGCAAAAAATCCTCTGTCAAATGGAAGTGAATGAATTTCTTAATTGACACGTCCAAGTTGCTAGTAGTCCATATGTGCATTCAAATTTGTTTCCAAGCTAGAATCTAGTATTTCTGCCAAAACTTGACTTTATATTACTACAATGGGTGCTATGTATTATTACAATAGATACATATACATATACGTATACGTTCCCACAAATTACTCGTATTTCTATAGACGGAAACCCTACTATTTATCTATTTCGTAAATAAAGATCGAAACGTACCAATTGCAGAACTTTGAAAAAATTGTTTCCATACTTTTGCTCTTTCCATACATGCACACATGTAAACAACTTACATCAAATCCCTGAACAGATCTGTAGGTAGTAGGCCGGAGCAGCTTCATCAGGGTTCCGCCGTCGGTCGGCGGGAGACCAGCCCGCATCACAGCAGTGGCAGCCCTAGCCCAGAGTATCACTGCGTCGTATAAGTGAGCCGCTTCTATCGATACCTAGTGACAAGTTACATATATTTAATTATTTAAATTTCAACGTTTAAATAAAATTATTAGTATTTTAAAATAGCAGGACCCACATTCTACCCAAAATAATTATATAAACAAATTTCACAGAACCTCATAGATATTTCATAGATACGTTGTTCCCCGGGCAACAAGTGAACTGGTATCTTTTTTTGGGAAAAGGGGTAAAGGATCTTTCGATGGCCATACCAAAATCGTTGCCAGGCTTCTGGATCCACCATTGGCGCAGCCGACCTTGGGAGCATTATTTATTTGTTTTTGGTATGTAAACTGATTTGACATTCAAAATAAGTTTCTGTCAAATATGAAATTTTTGGTACTAGTTCCCCTTATTTTTTAGTTCACCTAACGTACGTTTTTAATTGGAAGGCGATTACTTTTTGTGCGTTTATGGTCATTTTTTCAATAAGAGAACGAAAACTTTACTTTTCTTGATTTTTGTTTTGTTTACTTTTTAATTTTTTTTATCGAACTTGCAATGTCAAGTCTTCGTGCAGTTAAATATCGTCACCGCTTTGAACAAACTCACTCTGGCATTCAAAATAAAAATGTTGTAACTCTGTATGGGATGAGTACTGCGTTCAGAGTATCTTAGGTATCCGGATCAAGTACGAGATATTTTCAAAGTGATGACAATATGTATGTATGTTCGGGTGAAACTTTACAACTCAATTTTGAAGCAGATATTTTTAGCCATTGAGCTGAAATTTAACCCTACAATGCATGACTTTTTTTTTATGCGAAATAAAATTATATGTGATAACTATGGGTGTTAGCTTCTAGGGAAAAATAATAAAAAAAATATACAACAGACGGTTTCCGAGAAATAAGGTTTTTTATTCGAGTTCCACATGTGGAACTCCATGCAGTAAGGTACAATTTAAAGCAGTATGAAAATAAACAAATATGGCACTTTAGTGGTTTTTACAAGCTTTTATTTCACTTGTATTGTATGTGTTTATGTATGTTGGGGTGCAATCTTGTGACTAAATTTTAAAGCCGATACATTTAACTGATTGAGCTGATATTTAGCATACTTATATATGTTTTTTTTTTTTTGACAATGCAATATTATGGTGACACGGGTACAATCTGATGCTGGAACCAGAAGGCAGCCATAGCAACTCCTTAAATACACAAGATAAAGCCGTGGTGTTTGGGCTCGTTGGAATTCTCTCGATCAGAAGTTGATGACTGTGTAAGAAAAAGTACAGTCGGCAATAAAAACTTATACCACAAACTTCATTTTTGGCAGAAAAATATTTAAAATGTTGTGTTGTGTATGAAATGTGATGTTTATGCAAACAATTATTAACTATATCATATGTATAATGTAATTATTATCTGTTGGTATAATCATTGTCAAAGTACTTATATCATGCAATTCTGGAATCGTGTTATACACCCAGCAAGCCGAATAACTATGTTGGTGCTCGCCCCTAAATCAGGTTTATTTACATTTCTCAATTCCAGGCCTTGCTTAATTCCTATGTATATATTAAAGTTATAGTAATAGTAAAGTTATAGTTATAGATTATCGGTACAAAAGTAGAAGCTTATTTGCCCTTTAACCACTTATGTGGTTTATTTGGGAGATACTTATTGCCTCAAAATATTCGAAACCTTGGTAGCACACATTTGTTCATCTAATAACAGCGCTTCTCTTTTCGTTCTGGCGTATTTTTCGAAGCGTTTCTAATATATTTAAGAATTTACGAATTTAAGAGAGAGACCCCCGAAGAATGCAGTTCCAGTTCCATGCATTTTAACTTCCAGACAGTATTGATAAATATCAGCACATTTCGTAAGGATTTCTTCCTTATAATCTAAAAACAAAACATAACTTTTACTGTACTAAACTATTACAAAACCAATGTAACCATACTAACGCTTTACGCGAAATTAAAACTTATGCCAACGCCATAAAGACTCTATAAGTGTAAATGTTCCATACTTGGTTTGTATTAGCAATATGAACGTGAATGCATGGTGTACCATATCGGGAACGTTTGTAAAATACATCAAAACATTATCTAAATATAGTAATAATATAAAAAATATCTTACCATTTAATTATTCACAGTTTTGACGTCACAACAATAATTTTTTCGTGGTATTTTACTCTTAAATTATTTTGTTATTGTATTCCGAAAACATTGAAATCATATTCTAGCACAGCATACCGAAATTTATTCGATCGTTCGATGCCACGATCATTTACCGCTACCTACCGACAAATCGCGGAACTTTTGCAGAAGCTATGTTTGTAAGGAATTATTATAAGTATAACAGATGTCGCTGCCTACCCGATTTTGGTCATACTTCGCTAATATCATGGTTGTACCATATGTGGAACTGTATGCATTGTAGGGTTAACACACTTAAATAATTTCTGTGACAATGCTATATTCTGGTAGCGCTGATCTGATCTAATACTGGAGACATAAGGTAGAAACATAAAAGGTTTATCTTGTGTATTTTAGGAGTTGCTATTCCTAAAGTACACGAGATAAAGCCATCGTGAACAGAGTCGTTAGAATTCTCTCGATGTACTTAGTTGAAGATTGTGCATAAAATTACATTTGGCCAAAAACGGCTTGTAATAAAAACTATTTTTTTTTACCAAAATTTTGATTTAATGTAGAGTAGCTAAGCAGGTATTATCATACGTAGCTTAGCTATTTGTATCAAAATTTAGTGTACTCGACATAATGCATTTTAATTGTTTTATTACAAACAGGTAAGTTAAGAACACACAAATTTGTAAGGTAAAGCGCAAACTTTACATTCTAACTGATGTTATATGATATGTGAAATTTATTTGAATTTAAATGAAATAAATTAACCGGATTGCGGGAAAATAGCGACTAAATAATGAAATTTCTAGCACGTACGAACTAGATTCACATTTGATAATATACAATATTAAATCACATAAGGTAATGTTTGTCACAGACTTAGGGTTATTATACCTAGGTAACCAGACAGATTAGTCCTAAGAGGATTATTAATTATATCATCATTAAATTGTGTGTGTTTAGTTACTTTTGTTTCAATTTGGTATGTGAAACATAATAAAGTAGATCGTCTGCTGTCTGCCTCTATTATTGCTCCAGAACGTCTACCATGTTTTACATTATATCGTCTATCGCGCTATCAGTCACTTTCGCACTCACATACTTGTTGGAGAGTAAAAGATATTGTGACAAGTGATAAAAACCCGACCATGTTAGGTTAGCTCCTTACCTAGCCTAGTAATACATATGATCGGGTTTATCGAGTGCGAAAATGACAGATTGGATAGACGATAAAACGGCAACCGTGCTATTCGTTCTGTACGATGTTATTTTATTTTAGAATTTGTTCATTATTTAATACATTTACATTATTGCCTTAGCAAAAATAACAAATCGAACAAACATAACCCATTAATGTTAAAAAATAATTACACATTAAATAATCCAAATAAAAAAATAATAGTCTAATAAATTTTGGATCTTTGTTTGATTGTATTGTTTACTTAGATAAAACAATATTTTAATCATCAGAAGATAATTAATTGTTTAACAAAAGTACGTGATTTATCAAATTATCAGCAAAGAGCCGAGCAAATGAATAATCAATCTCAACTCTCAAACATTGCCATTTCTTAAGTTCAAACGATACACAATATTTGCCACCTTTCTCAGGAATAGTAGATCTACCGAGAACTAAAGGCCATTTCCTTAAAGTTCACCGAACGACTTATATAAAGGTTATTATAAATACTATCTATTTAAGGATGCTTTAACTCAAAACTCATTAAAATTTTGATTTTGGCAAAGCCTCCTTGAAATAATAAATAGGTTTGGCCAAGCACGAAGGGAGCACTCTAAGCTAATAATTTATTAATTTAATATACGTAATTAATATTTAATATATATTAAATAGCCGTACCTAAGGTGATATTAAAATGTAAGTAGTAAAACTTATTATTAGGTTTTTTATGACAAAGGTGGCAAACAAGCAGACGAATTGCCTGATCGTAAGCAACACCAGGGGAGTCACAAGCGCGTTGCCAGCCTTTAAGATAAGAGTTTGGTGAAATATGAAAAATAAAAGGTAACATAGATTTTATTTCCAAGAAATATATAGGTAGTATGCCATACCCCTTCTTAAAAAATAGACATTTATAGAAAATTATTACGAAGTTAGGTTTGGGAATCCTACTAAATTTATACATTTAAATTGAAGATGTTTGTTACTCAGTCACGCAATAATGTCTGAACAGATTTACATGAAACGTGGCGTGGACAAAGATCTGGATTGAGACATAAGATACTTTATATACACACGTTTCCGTATGAACTTACGCAGATTAAGTCGCGGGCACAAGCTAGTATGAAATATTTCTTACAAATGCTACTTAAATATTAATAAACTCGTAGCGTCTGAGCCCTGAGTGTAAGTTTTTAACGTAACTTTACGTCACGAACGCGTTTGCGTTTCCCACATAAATAGCATTATCACTTACGCGTTCGTAAACGTTTTTTTACGTCAAAAGAAACTTACACTAGAGCCATCCATTATGTTACTGTAAATGTTTTACAGGTATTTTTGCTGCCACTTGTTCGTTGGTTTATTATTCGTTCCTTTCTTGTTAATCACCTAAGGGCAAAATGTTTATCCTAAGTTTCAAGAGTTTGTAACGTTTACAATTTGCAAAACATTACTTTTATATCGAGGTTTTACCTTTAACGGTTCCTTTCACTTGTCTATCAGTTTCTAGATAAAACCGACTGTCTTTTATAAGGACATTATGTACATATTATATCTATATGTTTTGCGGCATTTTCGCAGAATGTTTGAACCACACCTACACCAATTTCTTTCCTTACCTATATCTTTTGGCCTAAGTACTTACCTATATTTCGTTCCATCAATCATTTCGTTAACCCTTCAACGGATAAAAATTGCTGAATTATGAGTTCTTATAGCGCTACAGAAATCGTGAAAAATCATACCATGTTGTTAACGGGGTAAGGTCGCTTCCTTATTAATAGAAATCACAGCATTATTCAGTATCCCGTATGAAGGAAATCTGCGATCAGACGTAGATTTTCAAGGTTATGTACACAGTCGGTGGGGAATCCATGAATTATTCAATTGGTATAAGAGGGGGTGCGTTGTTAAAATGGGGATTCTAGTAACGATAAATAACTAGCGGGAAATTTAGCCCCGTACGAGAAGTGGTAATATGTCATACTCTAAAACAAAAGAGTTGATAATGAAAAGCTTTAGTTTATATGTAGATCAAGGACCCGAACAATTTTTCACATCTAGAGGCCTATTTATAACTAGTAATACAAGCGGTAGTCACTTTTTGATACCTTTTGTTAGATAGAGACTTCCGCTTGTATTACCAGTTACAAGTGTTTGAGAAATAGGCCCCAAAACGTAGAATGTCAAAAACAGATTCTAACATCACGATTATTGAATTGATAATTAGGATAATTCAAAATAATATTATTATGACAAAAAGGATGGAGCAAAATAATGTTTTTATTGGGGTGTGCTTTTGTACCGATATCAGGTTCAATAGTGAATTGCAATACAGATGCAATAGAAGTTTTAGTTAAATATTATTTTGCCTAGATTAATTCAGACAAAAAATAAATTAAAATGATTGATATATTTCATTTAGGTATTTATGAATATTGATTCAAATAGTCTCATTTAAAGAATGCTACCATTAATATACCTTACCATGTGACCCGGCGATGAAGAATGATAACTAATATCATATCAAAATATATGACACGATTTTGTTTTATATACGAATTTTACTAAATATTTTTCATGGGATATAAATGTGGTAGTCCACACGGAAAGGTACCTTACGGCGCTTGGCGCTTATGCTATTGTTAATAACGCTTCAATACTAATGTGAAACTTTGCAACGTAAGCGCCAAGCGTCATAAGGTACCTTTCCATGTGGAGTACCACAAATTATGTTGTTGTATTTACTTACAGAGGCTTCTTGGTATAACTTGTGGTAGTTGGGCACGCAGAATGGTGGTGCAGCGGAACAGTTGCGGATCATCTGGCACAGCTCCCTAGAACACAACACTTTATAGCAATTTGTACGGTAATTGAAACACTTACACAGGGTGATCAATCCAAATGGATCAGTAGGGGCAAGTCAGAAACTATGAGAGATAGCGAAATTTATTCTTAGAAACCATGGCTTCGATTTTGGATTTAATAATGATGGCATTCAAACTTTTTTTTAAATCTCACATACATAATCGAACCTGGTCGAAATCTTGTAAACAATGTTAGGTGTAAATCTGAAAGATTTTTGTTGTTATTGTTGATGGAAACATAAAGTCGTGAGTCACAACGAGTACATTTTTTAGTAATTGACTAAGAAACCCAAAAAAAAAGATAATTATTTTATTTATGATAAAATAGTAACCATGTTCCTGGATGCAAAAATTCATTCTTTTTAAAAACTTTTGAATGACATTATTATTAAATCTAAAATCGAAGCCATGGTTCCTAAGAACAGATTTCGCTACCTCTCATAGTTTCTGACTTCCCCCTACTGACCCATTTAGATTGATTCGCCTGTATAATCCTAAAAAAAATATACAACTGTACGAACACGTAGTCTAGTATTAGCGGTTCATTGTAAGAAAACTATTGTATAATTTTGTCCTCAAATACTAGGGTAGCATATTGATCATGTCTCGGCTAAGGCGGTAATCTATGCTCTAATGTTTGATTCATAGAGTTTTGTTGAAACGTAATGCATATTTAATCGGTCGGTTGTTTTGTGCGATAGACGCTGCATTAAACGCAATTCAATTGACGAATAGAATTTCAAAGGTAACCAGGTAAACTACATAAACAAGTAAACTAAATAAACAGGTAAACTACATAACCAAGTCTACCTGGATGTAAGTTTCTACTACATTACCAGGTAAACTACATAACCAGCTAAACTTTATCCAGGTAAACTACAAAACCAAGTAAACTACATACACAAGTAAACTAAATAACCAGGTAAACTACATAACCAGGTAAACTACATAACCAGGTCTACCTGGATGTAAGTTACTACTACATAACCAGGTAAACTTTATCCAGGTAAACTACAAAACCAAGTAAACTAAATAACCAGGTAAACTACATAATCAGGTCTACCTGGATGTAAGTTACTACTACATTACCAGGTTAACTACATAACCAGGTAAACTACATAATCAGGTAAACTTTATCCAGGTAAACTACATAACCAGGTCTACCTGGATGTACGTTTCTACTACATTACTAGGTAAACTACATAACCAGGTAAACTACATAACCAGGTAAACTACATAACCAAGTAAACTACATAACCAAGTAAACTACATAACCAAGTAAAATACATAACCAGGTAAACTATATAACCACGTAAACTTACTGGCACCAGACTAGTACCAGATAAAAACCTCTAAATCTGTTGAACTATACAATTTCCGCAGAAAAGGATGTTACCATAATCTAGCAAAGTTTTGTAAATTATATTATTAGTTTGTTAGTGAATTTACTTACGCATAATAAGGATTGGTCGGAAACGAGGGCGTTAGCTTGAGCACAGCTCTGAACGCCATAATGTCACTACTACTATTTTGGCCCAAATGATCTGAAACAAAAATTAAAATTAAACTTAAATATTACGGTCATAAGATTCAAATCCACTCGCATCCGTATATAACTAGAGTCCTTTGGTTCGAAAAAGCTCTTATCTATTTAAATAGGATTGGGAACTATAATATTGACGTAGGGTCTGCATATTGCGGATGATTTATTGAATCTAATGTTTATTGCTACATGCTTGGCCGCAGTCGAGTTTATTTAAATCAATGGGAATTTTCTTCCATGAATAATTGTGTTTACCCTCGGAAATGTCATGACATTTTAAAAGAAAAATGCACTTTACAGTTTACATTTAAAGTTTATATTTCGAATACAAACTAGTTTTATTGTATCTGAGTGTGCCATTGAAATATGATATTAATATTAAATTCAAATCCAACAGGATATCTAATTTAAATTTAATCATAGATTACTCAGAACTAGAAATTAATTTTCGATTCCACTCCAGAATCAGTATTGATTTGAAATTTCCGGAGAGCTCTGGAAAATCGTAATTCAATTTTATTTTCATGTGTAAATTCCGTAAAATTTCGTAAGTCTCCAATTTTGCCCAGAACTTAAATACAGAAAAAAACTGTTTTTGAAGAATATTCAGTCAGTATACATGGTGTCCTAAGACTATGGGATACCAAGGGAAAGTATCTTTAAAAGTCAGTAATACTGCATTCCAAGATTTTCTACTTTACTTTTATTACAATCATTATTTCACGTTTTAATTGTATAAAAGCGGGTAACTCACGTTTTATAAGTCGAATATTGCTCGACATGTTTCACTCCGTAACGAGGAGCATAATCATGAGCCATTCGCGTTGGCGAACCGACGCAGTCATTATTTCATTGTTCCTTTCTTTTAAAATACTAAGTTACTTAAAAATAATTATTATTTCTTGTTCATTCTTTCGATTGACATAATAAAAATAGGGGCGTTTTTATTAATTGTTTAGTTAGTTCGATTCCCAGACAATCAAGTATTTTTTAGAATATCTTTGAATGTAGTATTACTTACATAAAATTTCCTTTCAGCAAAATTCTTATCTACGATATTTAAAGTACTTCCTATAATAAAAAATCCTTACTTTCCTATAATGTCTCATAGTTTTGGGACATTATAGGAAAACTCACTAATGGTTCAAGAATCAGGCGACGAGGATTCGGCTAGAGCCGGTCAGTAAGATCAAAACAAATTCGTCTTGCGTCGGGGGCGGCTTTCCCTCTTACTGGGATGTCATAAAGGTTTTTTGGGCTTTAGCCGAATCCGCGTAGACTTATTTGATATAGGAGACCAACAAGGCACGGCAGCGTGACCACCATCGCCTGCAAGCGCTACAAGCACAAATATGGAACAAAACTGTCTCGTTCGTAATACCCTACCACGTTATAATTTCAGAAACATTCCACAGCGACAGCCTCTATATCGCGTACCATATTACAACGGTATTTAGGGGCCAAGCGCGCCACTACGGATATGAACCGTCGCCAAGAGATGGAATCACGCTGGCGTAGATTAAGATTGAAACTGTTCTGACATGAATTTTATTACTATATTCAACATTTCACTTGTTAATTTTATGTTGAAATTGAAACTCATCTGTTTTTCACATTAAACTGTTATTTGATACAAGACACTGTTTTGTGGTTTAGAATTTATGTATAATGCGAGACATTCTATATCTTGCGAGAAGTAATTTTCGAGTATCATTATATCGAAATTAGAAAATGTCTAGTAGGTAGATACTTAAAGCCTCCTTGCCATGGTTACAGTCACCTTGGCACACTCTTAAAACCACAATTTTAATGCATCCATAGACAATGAACTTAATGAATGAATGAATTTAATTGAACATTATTGTCACCCTACTAGCGGCGTAGTCTAAAGAGTTTAAAACCTCTTTCGCAAGTAAGTCATAGCTATAAAAAATTAAAAACAAATTCGAAATAAGCTGTCAATTTGGTAACGCGATGGCACTTGACGTAGACCCTTTAATAAAATTAAATAGGTTGTCCATTCATGTATCCAGTGGTTATTAATTTTAACGATTTCATTAACTGTTAGTAGTAACATTAATTAGATAGTGAAGTTAATTACATGAGGTCTCACGTATGGAATTCTATTTAGATTAATAATTAATATTTTTCAACTCCTGATTACTGATTAAATTTCACCGTGTAGGTATATTTTTAATATAATAATGTCCAATCAAATATGGGTCACATGCCAAACGTGTTACTAAACCGCGGTGTCGTTTCTTTTAACAAACTATGCCACTGTTTTCCCCTGACTGATGGGACAGCATAATCCATAATATTCTTGGATAAAGATATTTCTCTCTATAGTATACATGAGGTAAGTTAAGATATTAAGATGAGGCATACCTGCATGGGCAATAGCGGCGGTACTCGGGTCATATATTTCGTCGTCGACCGCCACGACTGCGTAGGCGCCGGTCTGCAGAAGGCCGCGTCGCTGCAAGACTTGGACAAAATCCACCAGCGCTATGTGCTCTCCCAGGAACACGTATACTGCAAATAATATTGTACATGTAGTACCTCGATAAAGCAGATGATAACTGATACTGAGCAAGCAAAATCTTAAGGTAGTCAACATTTTCATTCCGCGACTGTACTATAAGATATATTCAAGGAAACATCATAAACCTGTACAGTTTATACAGTTTGACGACCCGTCTGGCCTAGTGGGTAGTGACCCTGCCTATGAGGCCGATGCTCCTGGGTTCGATTCCCAGTCGGCACATTTATTTGTGTGATGAGCACAGATTCATGTTCCTGAGTCATGGGTGTTTTCTATGTATTTAAGTATTTATATGTATCTATCTATTATATATATCGTCGTCTAGTACCTACAACACAAGCCTTACTGAGCTTACCGTAGGGCTAGGTCGCTTTGTGTAAGATTGTCCCAAAATGTTTATTTATTATTTATTTATAGTCAAGGCTAAAGATATCAATGCGATCAAAAGACCTACATAATAAATTAATGTTATAGGACATCCTTACACTATTTGACTGAGCCCTACAGTAAGCTCAAGATACATATAAATAAAACACCCCTAGCTCAGAAACAAATGTATGTGCTCATCGCACAAATAAATTCTGTTAATGGGATTTGAGCCCAGAACATGAACTGGTGGGTCACCCAGAGGCCAGACCTATCGTCGAAAATACATGCACCTTATTGTTTTAAAGTTAAGCTACATGTATACATATTTTGTCACTTCGGCCACATCGATATGTTTTCCTTGACTCACACAGAAGAACTAAATCGACAAGTTAACCACTGCCCTACTTTGTGCCCCAAATTGCATTTCGCTTTACAAGACACAACAGGGTTTACAAGCATACTCAGCAAGCACATCGCATTAAATACCTAAAGCAAATTGCTCAAATGTGTCGAGTGAGTCGGTCGAGTGACAATTCCGACCTACAATCCGAACTGGAAAACCAGCCGTTGGAGAAACATAGGTAAGATACATTTAGGTTAATTTAGGTTTATTTTTTTCTTAGGCAAGACGGAGCATATGGCTTAGCCTTTTCTTCATGAGCCTAAGGAAAACCATTGAACTGCAGTAAGTTAGGGAAGCCGGCGGGAATCGGCTTGTATAAAAGCACCGCCACTAATAGGTAAATACAAAACTATTTTCATAACATGAAAGAGTAATATACTTGCAAGGATCGGACAATCGCCCGTCATTTCGAAAATATAACCCTGTTCCGTACAGCAGAGACTTCCTTATTTTATGATGTTAAAATATTTTGGAAGAACAGTATACCAAAGTCAACGATTACATATGCCCGTATGACGTCCGTAGACTGTGAACGGACTTTTTCAACGCATAAATGGGTCCTAAATTCACATCGTTATAGGCTCACAACTGAAAATTTAGAAAAAAATTTGGTCATTCTATTTTATTGGCGAAAGTAAATTTCGGAATGTCAATCATAAATTAATTTGTTACTGGATATATAAATGTATAAAATACTATTTTTTTATTAACATGAGGAAGTCTCTGCTGTACGGAACAGGGTTATATTTTCAAAATGACGGGCGTTTGTCCGATCCTTGTATACGTGATACCAAAATTGACGTGCCTTTTTGTAATTTAATCGGATGATGACAATAATACGTACCTCTAGTTTTGTCGTAAGTCTGGTCAACAATTTTCTCCATGTTGGATATGTTTAAGGGAATATAGTCAGGAAAACTGTGTTCCGCCGTGACTATCATACCGTTTTGCCGTGCCAGCTTCTGAGGACAAAATATAATCATTTAATATAAATATTTAATATAATGAATAACAAATATTAAATTAATCCCGTCCCTTTATATTATTTTCTTTCTACGTTCTTGGCTAAGCTAGGGCATTATAATACCGAATTTACCTTAAATCTACAAAAGGCCGTTCCTTAAGCTGATGGTTCAATACCTCAAGGATCTTTTTAGGGTACTATAGTCAACTAGGAACCTTTATAGTTAGCCATTTCTATCTGTCCCCGGGTATGCTCAGTGACCATTAGTCCTATAAAGTTTTAAATCAATAACTCAACCATGCGAAGAAAGTGGTCAAGGAAAAACATGGAAAACATTTTTTGCGGTACCTCCCCTAAATGCGGGGAGGAAAGTGGGGATAATATTTTTTTTGTTTTGTATGAGGTGTCATTAGATAGATATTAGAAATAGGGAGTCGCGTTAAACATTTTTTTTTTAAATGATTAGTTAAGGAAATAGTCGCTGTGGAAGTAAAATAAATTGTGTCACCCTCACCCCTTCTAACTTTCGGACCGCAAGTCTTAAACATACGAAAAAAAAATATGCAACTTAAGCTGGACTTTCAAAGTCCCTTTGTTATTAACTACGAAATGCAAGGCAACCACCCTGGGCGCGTTTTATTAGTCAAAATTCGACTGGTTTGGCTTAGTGGGTAGTGACCTTGCCTATGAAATCAATGGTACTCCTGGGTTCAAATCCCTGCAAGGGTATTTATTTCTATAATGAGCACAGATATTTGTTCCTGAGTCATGGTTATCTATATATTATGTATTTAAGTATTTGTATATTATTTATTATATCGTTGGCTGAGTTCCCAGAATACAAGCCTTCTTGCGCTTACCGGTGTGAGGCTCAGTCTATTTATGTAAAAATGTCCTGTAATATTTATTTATTTCAATGTTTTTTACTTCTCGTTTTAACAAAATTGTCGAAGAAAGGAGATCAGAGCAATATTTATTTTATAAAATATAATTTTTGCTAGCAGACGTCTCTTCTTAGTATCTGCCAAATAATGTTGAATATTTATTTTCTTTATTATAATTCAACAGTTTAACTTTCGAATTTAAGGCGAATTGTCTAATACATTGTACTCATAATAGGTATCTCTACTCCTAAAAGCAAGTCTAGTTAAGTACCATCGTAATATCTTGGCTAAGCCACTTAAGGATTATCACTGGTTGCAGACACTATAATAAGTCATCTTAAGTATAATTTAGTTTTATGATATGAAGGATGTTAGCTACAATGTTCAAGTAGCAACAAGATAATATAGAGTTTATTTGGGTCACAGAAGGGTTCTAAAGCAATAAATGTTAATGTAAGAAATAGGCTAACTGTTACTTATTGCGTAACATGGAGAATATTAATGCATAAATCATAAGTGGCCAAGTGTACATTTTTATTAGGTCAGTACAAAGTATTGACCGTGATTATGGAAGCATCAGCAAAAAGTGGTGAGGTGTTTGAACTACGGCTGAAGAATAAAACCAGACTACATACAAATTATAAATTCGGCCCGCATAAAGAAGCGGAGTTTTGACTGTGACCTGTAGATCAATAGGGTCCAAAACGGAAAGGACTGGGAAGGAATCTTTAGACGGCCCCGAAAGTTTTATTTTATCTATAATAGTGTTTGCCAGCTAGTTTGTTTAACCTTTTTCCGATGATATTGAGTTAGTGGATATTGCGAATTGTGAATTAGCACTTGAACACAGACTGAGCATGTTGCGTAATCGAATAAAAATGCAGTTGTGGTAATCATAAACTTCGATCCGGTAACGCAACTCTTTAAAGGTATCTATTTAATTATGTTTTTATTTTTATCTATGAAATTTCATTTCGAAATTCCACACCTAACATACGAGCTGACCTCGCGAACCTCGTATTGCACGTAGAATGTTAGTAACAAAATAATTGGATTGTACTGTAAATTTTAATTAAATGTTCTTTTGGACTTCTAACGATGTAGCGATGCTCAGTGGCAGTTAGTAACAGTTTTCCAAAAAAAGTTAAAAAATAGTTACATTTTCGATTCAAACCTAACATACATACATATGTAGGTCGGAAACAGGTCAATTGGTGGTTAGGAGTTAAGTAGTAATCTGAAAATGCAAAATAATAACCAATTAAATGCAGAATGAATACGTGTAGTACTAACAAACTTTAATACATATGTAACCGTATTCTACAAATACATTATTTGGTTTAATTTGATTTATTCATTTGTTCTTGACAATGTTTAGTCTCCTTATATTATAGTTTGTTTTTCAGTACGTAAAGGTTTGCGCAAGTGATTCACTATGTTTTCAGGAGGTCTAGCACAATAAGAGCGGAATATCGAGAACCTTTACGCCCCAACATCCATCGGTTCATGGTAGTAATGCTTACTGTTCGGTAATTGGATCGCAGCCAAAATGTAATTACGAAATGGCCTATAACGGAATCACAATTGTAACATATTTAGTAAATACATACTTTATATACCAGCAAGGCCTGTTTTTAATTAAACAATGTGCAAAAACTAATTTACAAAAAACTGGTATTATACCTGTTAGAATTCTAAAAACTAAAAGCACATTTATAAACGATCAAAAAGGGAACATTAAATATGTAGTAAAGTAACAGTGAATCAAAGTATCTTCAACTAATTAATATAATTACTTAAGGCCATTATGACTAAAAGGTTTGAAACTGGCACTAAAACTTACGGTAGTAAAGAGTAACTGCCACAAAAATGGCATTAACAGTGAGCTAACTAAGATTAATGAAGAAAAAACTTTCTACCTTATAATAAATGTTATCATTTCATCGACATCAACTTTATTCCAGAAATCTATAAAAACTTTTTTATGGACATTACTTAGGCATTAGTGATAGAAATATTATGATATTTATCATATAATCTAACCAGGCTTATTGTCAACCGATTCTGAGGACTGTCTCTGTCACACTTACGCCTCATGCCTTAGTTGGAGTGAGAGAGAAAGATGCCCGAAATTTTCAAAATTCAATCCTGACTCAGTCGCAATTTATCCAGTAACCCAAAGGTTGGCTAGAAATGATCGCGATAAGACCGCCGATTGTGTTACCTATACTTCAATTTTTTTATTTATATTTTGTTTGGGTTATACAATAAAGAATATTGTTATGTTATGTTACAGTGGCTGAAGGATTACTTAAATTTATGTAGATTTCAGTCGATATTTCCATCGATATAAAATATTACACTATAATTGCTTCAAGGCCAGTAAAACGTAATGGAGAGTAAACGAGAGTTACCTAACTAATTATGCTTACAAAATATAATTACCCATCATTTTGTATAAGTCCCTTACAAGAAATTATGCTGAGCATTACGCTGAGATGAGGCCATTTCGTGGCACGTTCTTCCTTGTATGTTTTATGTTATTTGTATTACTGTCACCTTTGTGTTGTGTGTCGACGAATAATTCATTCATTCATTCATTCAAACACGATGTTAGGCTATGGAAGTACCTTTTATAATTCCAATTGATATCAACAGATACTTATTCAGGTTCTCATTCATTAGATATACTCTTATACTCTCGGAATAGACATAAGTTTTTGAACATTTTGCATTCATTAAAATTAAATAATACGGTACTGTAACTGTGTTACGACTGGTAAGTTGTAATACAATTTTAAGATAGTCCATGAGCCCAATCTAATATGAACTTCAAAGACGATTCCTTAGGTTTGGAATTTAAAATGTCACGAATGTGGTTATGGTTGTGGTCCTACAGTCAGCAGCAGAAATTGCTAACCGGGCCACGTGTTCATTTTAATCTTGACACTTAACTCTTATTCTCTTAACTATAAAATCGTGTCAAGCTCATTTTGGCCACCTAGCCCGCTTATCTAACCTTTGCTGCTAACTGTACTTTACCTAGAAATTTTCTTTTCACCTCACTAGCTTGAAAAAAACTGTTTTGTTCTTTAAACAGATAGCAAAGTTGCATTTTATTCGCAAGAGTGCCTTAGTACAAATTGTTCATTACTAATCGAGACTTTTTTGTTGTTAGCTTTTTGGATGTTCTTTTATTTAATGTTTTTGAATGATAAATGTTATACATGGAGTTAATATTTTCCTCGCGGTAGTGAGGTGAAAAATTGTGTGTTTGACTCGGTAGCAAAGTGTGTTTCCCTCTAGTGCTTTGAGACCCTCCCAATGACAATGCTCTAGATAAACACTTACTTTGCTCCCTTGTATAAAAAATAGCTATTATACAGCTGTAAAGCTTAATAAAACAAAAAACGAAAGCAGCATCTTTTGAGTTTTTTAATTATAACATACAAATTAATTAACGTATTAATATGTTATCCTTTTCTCTGTAAATACCGATGTTACCGAGCAAGCTTTAATTAAATAATCACTCATTCCTTTTGCCATATTTTTCGTAAAACGAGAAAATGTCTAGGTATACGCTTGATATTAACCAATTATGTTTTCCAATTTGATAGGTCATTTATTACCTTTGAGAGAAAATAAATTAGAATATGGCATTGATTACGAAGACCAAATTGGCGTCTAGAGAGGTCGAAGCATTTCAAATATGGATATAAATAACTAGATTGTGCCCGCGGCTTTGCCTGCATGGTTAGAGGAAAATGTAACATAGTGAGTCTCCCGGTGGATGTTTTCCCGCTGGAAAAACTAGCCTATGTCACTTTCCATCCCTTCAACTATCTCCACTTAAAATCACGTCAATTCGTCGCTCCGTTTTGCCGTGAAAGACGGCCAAACAAACAGACACACTTTCGCATTTATAATATTAGTATGTATATATGCTTTTAGATTTTACATAAGTTTTGAGCAAAAAAAAAACATTTTTATGCACACTTTATTCTTACTATTTATTAGATTTTTATTATTTTGACCACTGAGTTACGTTACTTTCTTTCAATAGTTTCAAAACAAAATACAAATTATAAATTGAAATACGAATAGATATCATAAACTTATCAAGACGTGACCAAGTTGAACAAAAATCCAAACTTAAATAATTTCAGGGAGCCAATTACATGAGGCACTTAAATTTTGTTTTTAATACTGACTTAATTACATGCACTTAATTTTTAATTGCTTAAGATTATTGGTACGTTATACGCTGCTTAGTGCAAACCAGCAATCGGTATTCAAATTTTCCTTCAATGTTTCCTTAGTTTGATGATTACTCATACAGCAATAAAAACATAAATGTCAGAACGGACAGCTATCTTTCACCAAAATGAGACCATTGCTTTAAAGACTTAATGCTTAAAATGTAAGTAATGAACTGTCGGGAATCTGTCCGCAGAATAATATTAAAAAAGTACCTTAATAGCGTCCTTCTGTTGAGCCGCAGCACTGACGCCATCACCAGATACTATGGCAAACTTATTCCAGTTGAAAGCCTTGAGCAACGCCATGACAGATTTGCTGATCTTAAACGCTGGAGGTAGCGTCCGCGCGAAAGTCACACCAAGACTTATGCCGGCTTCACGGTCGTTTTGTCTGTTGTTCCTCTTTAAGTTGTCATCGGCGCATTTCTGAAATAATAAAAAAGAATAAAAACGACGTCCCTCACTGAATATCTCTCTCCTCCGAAATCTTCAGATTACAATGTCATTCTATGGGATTTAGAAGATTAAAATATTTACAGTAAACCTTTTTTTATAATCAACATATTCAAGGCACGCCTAAACAATTTTAGTCCGGCAATCGTATTAACCTCATTACAGAGTACACGTACATTAATTACAGTGCCCTAATCCATGTAGCCTCAGGGAATAATTCTCAACAGTCAACATCGGACCTACGATTGGAGCAGTAATTAAAATACGAGAACGTTGTAACAGAAACATTTTCGAACCTAGATTTTAGTTAATTTACAAACTATTTTCACATAGAAATTACGGTTCGAAACATCAACTCTTTGCCAAGAGACTAAAACGTCGTGAATTATAATTATTATAGCGCCAAGTTAAGGTAATGGCACCAATGTTAAATATGTGTCAAAAATCATATTAAAGTTATAAATTGAATATGTCTCAACAAATTGTCCATTTGTCCAATCCAATTAACTCCTTTGAAATAACCACTAATGTTCATCATGGGTTCCTTGTCCATTACTGGTGCCGTCACCTTATATGTAAACTTTTTAGATACACTTTTTCATCAGTTAATGTTAGATGGAAAGCATATACCACTTTGTCGTGGTATTTAATTAAAACAGGCGTTAATTTTCGTAGTTCCATATTCTTAATTACAATAATGTAAAAATAATCATCAGGCTCGTCTATTTTCAATTTATAATTTAAATGCTACTTAAAAATCAAAGCAGATAAAATACATTTTATAATTTAATTTGTTCTTAGTAACAAATCAAATTATTAAATATATTAAAAAGCTATTTCTCTGTTCAATAACCTGCTAGTCGATTTAGGTGATCAAGATCATGTCCATATGAGAAAATACTAAGTAATAGCGAAAACACAATATTGAATAGTTATTCAATAATTAATCGTTATTGTTGAACATAATTATTTATATCTGTTCGAGCAATCTTTTTTAACAAACATAATATAAAAGATCAAAAGAATGATTCTCGGACATTTTGGGTAGCCATTTTGTGTTGTGCATAATTGGATCTTTTATGAGAGAGTCATAGTAATAGCATTTACTGGAACCATAGTTAATCGTAATAAACTATTTTTTCATGCATTTTAACATAATATTATTACTACTAAAACTATTGTCATTATTTTATCAAAATCAAAATTCAGTACTTCATACATCATAATTTTATAAGAAAGAAAAAATAAAAAAAATGAAATTTAATTTTCAGTCTCAGAATAGCTATTCGTAATTAAAGTGATCAATATAAATAGCCTAATTCCATCACACAGACACTCGTCTTTATTACTACTATTGTATTATATATACAAAATAGATTTCAACTATTGAGTCAATGTATTCAGTCTATTGTTCCCTTTGTCCCTGAAATAAATTTGATTCGTAATGTACCGTTTCATCAATAATATATTTTTGCTTACTATAAATGTATGGTATTGCCATCTTAATTATATCTGTTTAATTGAAACTGGTCACTTGTGTCAAATCAGACTAATGAGACTAAAATAATTGTTTGATTTTATTCTGTTTATTAGGATTAAGAAACATCGGTCACAATAAGGGGTTCTAATAACGTTAGTTAATACGTTTATCTACGTACATATCATAAGTGCTCTAAAATGCGTCCAGAAACCGCAGGCAATGACCAGCATTACCAACCATCAGAAAGATTTCAGTAGGTAATGTTAATATTACCTACTGAAATCAGTAGGTTATGAATTTAAATTTGGAACAGCTGTCAAATTCAAGTGGGGTGTTTAATCTAGTATCTATAGATATTAAAACAGCCATTGATACGAAACGCCAATTCGTTATGTTTTTTTAATATAAATCGAACGACATTCGCTTGTCTATGGTTTAAAAAAAATTGACTGGGATACGAAATACCCAACGCCGCCGTTCCAAGCTGTCATTTGTTTTGTTCGTTGACTATTTAATGTTTACAAGTAACCCTAGTAATAAGTAATTTCCCTACGGTTTCTGAACCCATCTTAAAACACTTAATGATATGTGTGTAGATAAAGTAGTGTATGTAACTATACATAATTAGGCATTACAACAATCGTGTGATATTATTATGAAACTCGCCTTCGGCTCGTTTCATAAACCAACACCCTTGTTGTAATGCCCTTCATTATGCACAGATACATAAACTACTATTTCTTAATTATGCTACTAACACCATTAACCACACCACAGATTATATTTCAAAAAATAATTAAATAGAAAGTGGTGGTACACCTTAGATGTAAAATATGTGCACATATCCACGTATGTAGGTATGCACAGAAATATTAATGTTTGAGCAAGAGCCTAATTTAAGTACAATAAGTACGTTCATATATAGCTAAGAAGTACATATCCTCTAGCCGCCCAGAGATCAAAAGTTGCCAGGCCAACAGCAACTATGGTTTGTCATGATTAAAATTCAAAATGGCATACAATGGAAGACCTTTTTAAAGGTCACCGGGCGGCTAGAGGTTATAGATAGCTAAGATGCCACATTGGATGCGACAAGGTGTCTTGGAAGGTATTCTAAATATAACATAATCGAATAATAAGTTATTCAATATTTAAAGTATTGCTACCCAAAAGGAGCAAGATAAAATTTACGACGATATTTAGGACTTGTATTAAAGGCCTGGGGCACTAAAACGAAAATCGAAATTCATCATTTTTGCGTTTATTGTTTCTTCCTTCTTGATATTCACCCTTCATATTGATCAAATTTGATACCAAATTTTCATGTCAAATACATAGCTTTCGTTTTAATTATATATTCTCTCAATTCGACCTTGGGCAAGAGCTTTCATAACGTTAATGATACAGCAGACGAATGTAATTAAAATTGTTCAAGAGGAAGGTTTATGACTTGCGTTGCCTGTTTATATACTCGTCAACGGCGTCAGGCGTCAGCCGGGAAAGCTGGAGATAGGGGTTCAAATCCTGCCTCGGACGCTGGAGGACCGGATCACTTTTTCTTAAGTATATCTCATCTCATCATCATCATCATCACGTCAGCCGAAAGACGTTCATGGTGGATATCCCTGCTGGTGTCCACGGAAGACCAGCGCCAGGTACCTACTCCAGTAGCTCCTGGCATTATGCTGAGTGGCCACCTTTTTCAGTGTAATTACAGTGTACAAGTTAGTTAAATCTTCATTGTTTATTATTATCCGGCATGTAATTGTATAACTTTGTACTTTTATACTGAAATAAATTTTATTCTATTCTATTCTATTCTATATAGGCCTCCCCCAAAACAACCCAAAAAAACCGGCCCTACGTAAACCAGAGTACCGGGGGCCTCTGGAGGCCATGGTTTTTGGGTGTTATACATAAGGGGTAAATGCC
Source organism: Grapholita molesta (assembly GCA_022674325.2). NCBI lineage: Eukaryota > Metazoa > Arthropoda > Insecta > Lepidoptera > Tortricidae > Grapholita > Grapholita molesta. The sequence goes on from CP053127.2 coordinate 5,975,820, forward strand.
ATAATCGCCAAGCTTAGCATGCGGGTTGGCGATCGCAGTGCTTCCACCGCACTTGTGGCCTTCGTCGTAGGTTTAGGACATGCCCGGGTCCATCTGTCATCTAGTTCAATTTATAATTTATTTAATAGTGTTAATGTGCATTTAGATTAACTCAAAGCTAATAAAAATGCTCTTATCTATTAGGAATGAATAAAATTATTTTATTGATTGTTCATACTAATATAATAAACTAATTTATTGATTGTTATTGATACGTGTTTCCGACACTGGAGGGTCTTTTCACGTTTTCTTTTAAAAATACTTGTTTCAGTTTCAATTCACATCTGTATCATTACCATGAGTTAGCAGAAACGTTTGCGTATATTTTTATGGAGAGATTGTGCAGTCTAACAAATCGCGGTAGAAGTAAAATAAAAAATAAAAACGGGTCGACTCAACAACCTCTTTCCTTTTTTTTTTCTTTGGGTAAAAATAAATATTGCATTAGATGTCTGCTAGAAACTTTGCAAAATCTGATACATACGCGGATATTAAAGTGGAAAGTTACAAACAGGTACACGAGCGACATAGCATTCAAATTTAAACTGGCAATGGCAACATGGAATTTACGTTTGAACTCATTTGCCTTTTGATGAAAGTGGAATCGAGTTTCGCCTAACTTTAAAACGTGTAACAATTTCATGTTGTGGCAATCATTTATCTACTGTAGGTATATGTATCTGAAATAACAAAAAAATACACGTGTAAAGTTTCTAGGACACTTACAAAAGTGAAAGTTAAACGTTTTCATCTTTATCACCAGCTTTTTAGAAAAATGTCACGAGTTTTACAGACTAAGTCTTCTTGTCTTCCTCCTGAACCATTGCGAAAAATAAAACGGATATTTACTACACGCACGGCAGATTTACAATTTGCTAACTCATTATGTTACTTATTCAAGGAGAAGAAGGATAGATATTCAGCTCTTTTTTTTATAGGAGGCAAACGAGCATTGCCTGATGGTAAGCAACTACCGCCGCCCATGGACACTCGCAACACCAGAGGAGTCCCAAGTACATTCCCGGCCTTTAAGATTCCTATACGCTCTTTTCTTACCAAGACCCTTATAGAAATATACCGATTGTCCAATAACGTAAAACCAAAAACTGATCACTCGGTTTGTTTCTAATACGAACCATATCTAATCTACTCGTAAACCTTTTTCTAGACACCAACGCATAACCCTTCGATCTCTTCTTGTGCCGACTGGCATTGTCAGAGATGATGGCAAGAGCCTGGTGTGGTGTTTTGATTCTTAGGAGCTTGGGACAGATGTTGGTGTGGGATGCTACCTACACACTAATGTACACGCGGGTGTAGCGGCGGAAAGCGCAACATTTTTTAAACATAACAGATACGTATAAAAGCCAGGGCATAGGGCATAATTTGAACCGTCTGGCATAGAAATGCTAGTTCCATGAGGTGCCAGCGTGAACAAACTTTTCTGAGAAATCTCGAAGCGTCGGGTTGACGTAACTGGTGACCAAAGAGTGGCGTCAGCATAGCGATACAACGATACAACGAGGAAATGCCGCCAGTATCCTCGGTACAATGCCTGAAGGGACTTTTTTAGATTTAATGTAGTAATAAGTTAATATAATGTTGTAAAAACTGTATATAATAAATACATTTTACTAAAAGCTTAAAAAAACCTCGTCTAAAACTAGTTCAAATGACGATTTAAAATCAAACCTTGTAAAGGCCCAAGGTCAGAAGCATCCCCTTGATATAACTTGTTAGGCGCCATGTTTGATGTTTGTTGACGATTCGCTTGCTAAGCTAATACACGTTGAGGCTTCCTAGTGATTCGAGGCCAATTGACTTGTATATATCCTCCTAAGGCCCACCATACAAGTATTAGTTCTTTTATGTCAAAATAGAAAAAAACAAATGAAATTCAACTCTGTTCCAATTACATTAAATTCAAATTTCTTTAAAGTAATTAATATTACAGGAAGGCCCGCGGGCTTTACGAGAATATAACTTTTTTTTTCTCTTACGGTTCGAAATATTAGATATATACGAGCTTTAACATTGAAAATATAAAACCATATTTTCTCTCATAATTATGTCACGTAATACTACTCTCTACTCTCTCATAAATCTCATAATTATTCAATAATATCATATATCAAATAACAAAATTCATCTAAAGTAAAATAAGTAAGTGAAACCGTTATTTTCATTTATAAAATATCTACCATCTTATTAGAGTTATATTATAACTAATAGTTATTTGAGTTGTTGGTTACTACCTACTACTCAAATACTAGTAGGTAAGTATATGAAATGATTATGGTAAAGACGCTTCACTTAATTTCATTGAAAGTTAATGTTTTTAAGAAAAATATAAGCATATTGAAGGACAGGACAACTTATAAAAATGAGCCCTGGCATGTCCAGATTTGGAAGAATGAGGTTTGAGACAACGTTTTTTGAAAACGGTACACCAAAACATTATCTTCATCTGTTACTATTTCTAATATTTTATATTTTTATCCATCTTTTACATTACATTTATTACATACATTTGCATCTAAATTTTAACTTTTCGAGTCGCGCAATTTAGGCTGTCTCTCACACCTCGCTGGCTCCACAGAAATTTAGCGCCGTTGACCACGTCAGTCGTTCCAACAGCATTGCTGAGTGGAGACCATTTCGACTTCACATTTTGTATTTAATAACTCTTTTTTCATTTTCCTTTTGGTTACTTATCCAATTAGTTATGGTGTGTTTTTGAATAAACATTTTCCTATTGTTTTTCTAAAATATTTAAATATAAGTAATAATTGATTGTAATTACGGTCACACGATGCGCAACAGACTAATAAGAACTGCAATGAGGAAGTTCTATGCTTTCGAAATTATGACCTCGGAAAAGCACGACCGTGTTTCAGAAGCCCGTGAATTATTTTATTAGACTTCGTAGTTTGTATTCAAATCAGTTACTAAATGAAAGAGCGCAAAAACCCGACACAAGTTTGGGCTCGGTACTCTTCGTGCTTAACGGCCCGGCCACGACTCTGCGCGACTTGCGGCGCGGCGAGCGTTTAATCTGTTCGTTGCGCAGTCAAGAAGCGCAATGCACTGCGGTTAGGTCACACGCAATGAACAGATAAAACGCTCGCCGCGCCGCAAGTCGCGCTTAGTCGTGGCCGGGTCGTAAGGCTGCCTGCCCACTAAAGTGGAGCGAGGCAGCGGAACGGTGTGCGATGTAAAAATTCATCAGTGGACAGGGAACCTACTATTATTATAGTATACCAATACTGCCAATAGGCATTGTACATATAAGTAGCTCCGGTTAACTTAAATGACTCACATGGGATATAAGCGGGAGGTTCCAAGCCGCCGCCAGTTTGGCCTCCGTGAGGCAGGTGTCGTCGGGGCCGAAGAACGCCACTACACCCAGATCTCGCATTTGAGTCATCACTCTGAAACAAAATTCATAGTCGAATATCTCAAAATCTTCCATGTTTAGCCCAGGAAAGTTAAGCTTCTTTTTTCAAACACTAAGATCCCCGCAGTAAACATAGGGAAAGAGTTGTTTCAGTAATATCTCACGAAATTTTAGTATGATATAGATTCGAGGCTGCTGAATATTTTTTTTATAAGGGCACAACTCTCTCGGATATTTACACTTCCAGAAATAATATATGTTTGCTGCGGGGCTTTTATAATAGTGATTTTTCTTACCTATATATCCGTATTACATTTTGATCTAAGACTACTGAATGAAAGCCCTACAAACTTTTATTACAAAATATATATGAAGCACTCATTTCTATTCTATGTGTGATTTAAATTTGTTCATAAAAAGCGTATGTAAAAAAATAGTACATTACTATAAAGACCAGTATTCAAATTATGGTACATGTTTGAGAAAAAATATGTACTTATTGTTTGTATTTTTATTTACTAACGATTTTAATAAAAATGTTTATTTGCAAGGATAATATTGTTGACTTGTAAAAATATTGCCTTTTATGAATAAAATGCCTGAATCTGAACCTATAACCACTCAGCTAGGCCCGTCTCATGGGGTCAAATGAAACAAAAAAACATTTACTGCATTCTTTGCTGAAGTTTTGGTTTAGAAACTAAAATAATTTTGTTTTAAATATTCTGTATATGACTCGTTTACCTAAATTGAATATAAGGACTAACATTTATGTACATCTACGAGTATACTTTATTTTTTCACAGTCAGAGGTCAATCGTCGAATACGACACGGCAGGGCAGCGTTCGGGAAGCGATCTTTTTCTTATTCAATATTCCGCAGTGGCTCAAGACGAGTCTTTAAGTAGGGTGTGTTGCCAGTGATGACACATGGAACTGAAACATGGTCTCTTACTATGGGCCTCATAAGAAGGCTCGAAGTCACCCAAAGGACAATAGAGAGGGCTATGCTGGGAGTGTCTCTGCGCGATCGTAATAGAAATAATATCATTCGCAGCAGAACCAAACCGAAACAGCCCTTAAGGTCGCTAAACTTAAGTGGCAGTGGGCGGGGCACATTGCATAACCGATGGCCGTTGGAGCTAAAAGGTTCTCGAATGGGGACCACGTACCGGAAGGCGCAGTGTGGGTGGTCTACCTGGATCTTTATGGGTCATTGTGAGTCGCTTTGTGGGAGGCTTATGTCCAGCAGTGGAAAGTCTTTCGGTTGATAATATGATGATTTTTCACAGGAAGAATATAACGAACACAAACTGTTTTTCCCTGTTTTTGATTTGATAAATAGCCACTATTTTAAAGCTGCGGTCCTCTCGCCAAGAGACGTAGCACTGACTGAGGTCACTTTAGTAATTAATTGACCTGATTTCAAAACGGGTAAATAAACTGGGTTGGGTCATTGCACCATATATTATAATTAGCGAGAGAGTATATCGACGGAAACATCAATATCCTACCACATAATTTCCTATAAAATTTTCCTTATGAAAATTTTTACTTATGAAAATTCACTGGATTGGAATTTATTATTCGAGTTTACGATATTTCTCATCCAAATTGCAAACAAGAAAAAAAGGGCAAATTAACAGTTTTTTTTACAACGGAGCAAATTTGGTGTTAACCCTGTCGTACCCGAGCTAACGATAGATTCCAAAATTTCCAAAAAGTGGAATCCTGAGCGGTTGGTGCAGAGTGAAACACAAAAACTGTTCACCCCACTACCCGGTGTTTCGAAACCTCATATAAAACTAAAAATAGCAACTAAACAAATCGTTCATGAGACTTTACTGTTATATAACGGGAAAAAAGGTATTGTTTTTATTACAGTCACGTACAAATATATTTCATAGTTTCGTACACTTATTTAATTTATTAATGTATGTATACATAGTACATAGGTACCTTAACTTATTCTAAGTACAAACATGGTAATTATAAAAAATAAAATGAAACGAGTTTACAGCAAATAAGCTTAATTTTATCGTACGTAGGTACCACTTAATTTATAAGAGATTATGAACTCTTAATTAAATAAGCCACCTGACTGGTATACAGGGTCGTGTTCAAGAACCAGTCTTTCTAACTCAGTAACTAGTCAATATTATCTTATAGATTTGATGAAATGTTCATAATGTTTTCTTTGATTTCTTTCTTTTTCAATTAAAATCGTCTTAAAATGACCAATAATCTTGATCATCCTATACCTTTTGACATGTTACGCAGTATGGGAATCGACCAGACGTCACATTAAGTAGGGTAACCAAATTGTAAGCAAATCATTTTTTATTTATTTACCATCTGCAAAATAATTATATTTTTCGTTGATAAATAATGAATTAGATAATCAGACTGTCAAGAGGACATGTGTCAGCGTTTTAGAATACGTTTCGTTTTAGATAACTTTAATTCATATTTTTGGAATGATTAGATCGCTCATTAAAATATTATTGATCTTTATTTAATTGTGTTAGCCTTTTAATTACAAAACATATTTCATTTATGCTAAATCCCTATTGGAATTTGATGTAATAAGTAGGTAAGTGTCTATATTAACTACACCACTTAGAGTTGAGACTCTAACGGTTCACTTTACGCTGGACTTTCGATAGACTAAGCTTATAATTAAATAAAAGAAAATAACTAGAACCGTAAGTGACTCAACAATTAAAGTCCTTGACTGTACCTACTCTAAATATTTTTATTATGCAGAAAAGTCTGCTAGCGAATATCTTCAATATTTAAATCGAAAGAAACATAGAAAAATTTTGACTAGCAGCGGGACTCAGACCCACAACCACTGGATCACCAGCCAGTGCATTACCAATTGTGCTATACAAGAACCAACCTACCTTACCACCTACCTACCTACCTACTCTACCTTATCACTTCAAATCTAAAAACATATGCTGGCGGCATTTTACTCGTAGTATGCAATGCTGATACGAAGCCGCCAGCTCATCTGTCACTAGTTACGACAATGGCCACATGGACTCGCATTATTAATTTCATTTCAAGGTTAAATTAAACTGACAATGAAAACCCGTACACGTGCAGTCAGTAGCTGAAGTTACTACCTGCAAATAATCGCTCCAAGTAATAAAGTTGTGTTTACGTCTCGTCGCCTACCCATTTTCAATGCTCACTTCTCAAAACAAAAAGCATTCATCTTCAGCTTGTTATGGATTAATTAAAGGCGATATAAGGCTTATAACTTTTAATGCGATTCATCAATCTTTAAACCGATGCCAAATTGGTTATAATCGCCTAAGAGGTTTACAGGAAGCGTATTAAATTTTTTTAAATATAATTAATTCATTTTAATTTAATGTGTTTTCTTTCAAATATTCGTAAGTCGCAACAGAGATGATATAGAGCGATTAATATCGAATAAAATAGTACATTTCGACACTAGAGAAAAAAAATTTTTTTCGACGAGGGTGTAAGTTGGAGCCCGAGTGAAACGAGGGTGACAATAACCCGAGTCTTAAATAAGTTTTTACACATGTATCGAACCCAATTTTTCATGACGAGTGCCTTAAAATGTGAAATTTACGCACGCGAACACACAAAGCACAAAGTGCACTTTTTACGCACTAGTTAGGAAAATAATATTATTTAATTGGTACCGAATACGTATTCTGACGTGTCTCAGAACCTAATTAATAATGTAATTGATGAGTTTCTCAGTTAAGAGAGAATGCGAGTATGCTGGTGCTGTGACTATTAAAAGGTCTCAATTTTAATAGATTTTACATCGATTCTAATAGGTAATACCACAGGTAATACTGATTATATTTGTTTTGCCAGACAATAAACATTAACGTCACATTTATTTTCAAGAATATTTAATTATTTACCAGCCACTTGGTGCCACTATGTAACTAATGTGTTATGTTACAAGACAAATTAGGTTCAATAAAAATAATCACAAAATATTAAATTCCTAGTCTTACTAGATAATATTGAGTTGATATATGACAGATTCAACTTTGAGACAGACGAAAATATTCACTCATGACTCAAATATGACCACAACTGTACTTCTGATAGGCAGTGCTAAAATGAAAACGTTCCACTATTTGCCTAACAGTTTGATGTGGGTCTAGAGTAAGATTTAGACATTTGAAAATACACGTAAAAATATAAATATCATTAGTCAACCCTCTCACTCCGCGGGAAAATGGCTTTTTTCTCATTCCTAATGTAAATAAAAGAGAAATGTTTTAGTAAAACGATTGTTTTTCCATTCATAAAAAAACGACATTTTGAGGGTCGGTACGTGAAAAATTCTTGTTAGGTAATTTAGGCATTCTTTGAAAGCAGGCGACAGTTTTTTTGTGATTCATACCGGGTGTGGCCTGTAATAGGAGCATTAACTTTAGGCATCATTTTAACACCAAAAACGTAGCAACTTTTGTTCTACGACTTTTGAAAATAACTTATAGTTTAATAAATATTAATAAAAATAGATTTTCCAAGCAAGCAATGTAATGCAAAAACTATGAAGTTTGTAAGCTGACAGTAAACGTCAACTAGACTATTGGATGCTGTTCATTGAAAATACTATTTACTTTGTTCGAAAAAATCACAAGTAATAAATTACCCAATTATTTAAGGTTGTAGAACAAATGTTGTTTCGTTCGTGGTGTAGAAGCGATCCCTAAAAATTTTGCTCCTATTATAGGCCACACCCGGTATATTGTAGAAATATGTTTTAATATTTACTTAGGAGTTTTATTATATAATACTCATGTCGAAAACCTGTAGCCTAGAAAGTAACAGGAAGGTAACAGGCTACTCCGGTAAATATATACATACAATTCTAAAATTTGCTCTTCGTAGAAGCTGTTGTATTTTTTTTTTTTACTTAAGGTGAATACATTTATTTACAGAAATTACAATCGTATTATAATAACTACAAGTACTTAACTAGTTACAGTATAACATCTAAAAAAGGCCCTTGAGGCATTTTACCAAGGATGCTGGCGGCATTTCCTCGTTGTATCGCAATGCTGATACGTTGTGCGAGGAAGCCGCCAGCTCTTCGGTCACCAGTTACATCAATCATCATAAGGTTAGTTAGCCCAGCTTTAATTATTATTAACTAGTAGGAATTTATTGCCAGTTATTCATGAGAGGTAGGGCACGCGAAGTACCATCACGCTTCAATCTGGAGAAGCCCAACTGGGGAAGTACCTCCTCCTTACAGAAGACCACAGCCATAATAGCACTGCTACCTTTCAGGTATGTAGTGTTGTGTTCCTGATGGTGAATAAGGTTCCCAGACCTCCAACCCACTTATACGTAGGTCGGCAACGCGCTTGTGACTCCCTTGGTGTTGCGAGTGCCCATGGGCGACGGTAATTGCTTACCTTCAGGCAATCCGTCTGCTCGTTTGCCACCTTTGTCATAAAAAAAAAAATAGTATTCTTAAAAGGTTGATGCGTAAATCATTGTGGATGAGGAATTTAAAAATATCTATTTTTGGGCTAACCCATAAAGCCTCCTATTGTATGCGTCATACTCTCGCGGAAGTTACAACTTTATAAGAAATTCACAAAAAGTAAGGTGGGAAATGTTTTTCCACTCACCGAAATCAAATTATCAAAATAAAAAAATGGTTTGGAACATATAAAAATCCTACTCGTTGCCCACTGGTAACAGTAAGCTTCTGTTAGGATTGAGGCCTGAACTAAATGATAATTGTACACGAAAACTGAAACAAAAAAGGGATTTCCCTTTAATATATGTTTTTTGTTTTAAGTTTTCGTGGCTATGGTCTATGGCAGACTTCTGTTGGCTGGTGTAATGATTAGTTCCCGTGTCAGTACGGTACGCAAGGGTGAGGTCGTTGGTCGAACCACTGTTCCCGAAAGGAAAACTGTGGACGAAGAGTAATTCATTTCCTGACAGTTATTCTACAATGGACACATGCTACAAAGTGACACATTTAAATGGAAATCGTATAAAATACCTAACGTAAAAACGCTTACCCGCGACTAAAAGAGGTTTTTCTTTTATGGAATAACGAAATAAAATTGCTGTTCACCAAACGTTGTTATTTATCGTAAATTCTTGTAATTCATTTTCAAACCTTTCTCTCATTGTTTGACGCTTAATGGTTACGAAAAATCAATGTCAGTAAAAAAATATAATTAATTTTAGCATTTGTGTAAAGAAGTTTTGATGCTGACCAAATTTAACTCAAGAAAAAGGTTTCTTTAGGTTTAATGGGAGAATTAATCCCGTACAGACGACAGTGGCCTCGGTTCGGACGCCGGGACGGTGTAACATGAGTCAACCTTAATGCTACAGATGTTATGTTTTAGAACTTAGGTATTAAACAGTTTTACTTCCAGACTAACGGACAACGCTTTTAAATTCTTTAATCTGACAAACACAAAAAAAAAACAATAAGTATGTAATTAAATATGAAGGAGTTCCACTGGAAGGATTTAAGAAAGCTTAATCCCGAGGAAAATACTGTTTAATGTTTTAATCCCTTACGCAGGCGAAGTGTTTTTTTTTTTCAAGCTGGTTTAGAACTTCGATATATTTTGATCAAAATTATATTCTAAGCCAATTGGAAAATTAAATCCACATTAAAAAGGGATTCTACCCGATTTATGTACAAGAAGAGTAGATAATATTATTTAGGAATTATATTACTATATTTTATTATATATATATGTGTGTGTGTGTTTTATGTAAGGTAAAAGAACAAACCAAATTAGATTCTTAAATTTATTTTGATTTGCGCTATGGTTTTGAAGTAACACTGCTATATGTATACATTAAAAATACACAGAAACCTGGCAAATTCGACTCACGAAGGGTTCCGTACCATTACCTATCTAGAACATTAGATATTATAATATTGAATCACATTTATAATAAAAAAGCGTATATTATAATTGTTCAATGCCGAATCGGCATATTTAAAAACATGTGCGGACGTGCCTCTCATAGCAATGTTGGAACACAGCCTAAATGGAACGAATGTGGAACATATACGGATAAAAGGATTCTAAAGGCTGAATAAAATTGCCTTTCATTTAAAACTCATTTTTTCCTATAGTAGCATGTAAATAAGCACAATCATACGTACATGATGCTTTTGGTTTTGAAAAGTCGGCAGTGAAGATGGGTAGGCGCCGAGAATTAAACACAACTTTATTACTTGGAGCGATCATTTGCAGGTAGTAACTTTAGCTACTGACTGCACAAAATAGGATACTATACTGTAAAATAATTCATTGAAGATAAACATGCCTTTAAGCCTGTAGCCTGATAGTGTAATACAATCAAAGTTGAAAATTATTTTTTTACTATAATACGAGTATAGCCTTTACCTACTAGTGTCTAGTAAGTCTGACACGGTTAATTATGTTGTTTTCTTTATTTTTTTGCTATACTGCTTCAATTCAGTGCACAGATACTTAGGTGCATTATACATTCCTAATGATGTATTGTATGTGCAGTAAATATAGAATCAAAGAAAGACATTGTCGTCAAACATTTAGCTAGTAGAAGCCACCAAGAAAAAAAAGATGGTTACTCTCCACATTTAGATTTTCCTTTAAGAGATAAACTAGGATTACAGATAAAAGATAACAAAATTTACTGTATTTCATGTAATAATTTACTTACATTTTACAAAAAAAAATTGTTCCATTGCCAGATGGCAACAGATAAACATCGTAATGTTTCTAAATTAATCAGTTCGAATTTAACAAGGATCTAACTTCTTTTTGAGTCCATTGCAACATTCCGTTGAACCAGCTGCAAAATCCTAACTTCAGAGAATTTATGTCAATTGTATCAATTTCGAATATTCAAAGGAAACAATTTTACCCAGCGAATCAAATTGTACAAAAACATACTTTATTTCAAAATAATGTCGAAGTAAGTAAGATGTTTAAGCATAAATTCGATGATTTAATAACATTAAATTTTTATGTATTTCTAGTACAGTCAGCAGCAAAAGTGGCTAAGCGTTTGAAGTGTTCAAAATGACCTACACGCGCTCATATTCTCTTGACAATAGAGATGTGTTGACCTCATTTTGGACACCTCAAACGCTTAGCCACTTCTGCTGCTGACTGTACATAGTAGCAAGCCTGACTTACATTTGGTACAGATTTGCGAGTTCGATTATGGGGTTCACCCATAATAACAACGGTGTAGGTTTTGGAAGTATGTATGGGCCCTACTTACGTCCTCATATACTGTGTGTAAGTCTAATACGGGCGAAGAATTAAACCAGACATAGGATTTACCAGTATAATTATTAAACAAAAGGTTTTTCTTTAATTATACCTATTATACACATGTAATTATTTTTTGTAAAATTTCTGAGCAGTAATGTACTGCGAACATTACGCGATGTAAGCTTTTGAAACTAACTGTCAACGAGTGTTTAACTCGAGTGTGTTGCATTACATTGCGGGCCGAATTTTTTTATATGGATAATATTTTAATTGCACTTCTAAGTAAAAGTTATCTAAATATATTTCTTATGTCCTATTCTACCCTCCGTTAAGAGATTCGCCCGTATAAGACTTCCACACTGTATAGTATCTACTTCATTATCGGAGTGTGACGAGGTCGGTGCATATACCTGAATGACCTTCAGCGAATATATTTTGGATATTCTGAGTATTAGGTATACCAGCCTGCTCGACACACTGTCGATGGCTATTATGTTGTTCGCGAGAGACTTGTAAACGAGAAACCTGACACCACCTTGGGACTGTTGGTCGCCCTCCCAGTGGTAGAGCAAGTTACCAGAGTTCAGGGTAATGGTGTCCTCCTGGGTAGCTGGATCTCTTCCGGAGATTCTTAGCACCTCTGACCCTACGAATGCCCTGACCGCTTCCAGAAAAGCCAGGGCACCACCGGGGATCATCGGAAATTAAGGCACATTGTTGGAGCATAACAGATATTGTGACCATTTTTTTTTTTATTACATAGGTGGCAAACGAGCAGACGGATTGCCTGGTGTTAAGCAATTACCGTCGCCCATGGGCACCCGCAACACCAGGGGAGTCACAAGCGCGTTGCCGGCCTTTAAGGGGGGCTGGAGCTCTGGGAACCTTACTCACCATCAGGAACACAACACTACATACCTGAAAGGTAGCAGTGCTATTATGGCTGTGGTCTTCTGTAAGGAGGAGGTACTTCCCCAGTTGGGCTGCCCCAGTTTCAAGCGTGATGGTCATCGCTGTGCCCTACCTCTCAAAAACTTACTTCTAAACGGCTAGAGCGAATTTAATAAAATTTGGTATGGGGTTAGCTGACACCCTGGATTAGTTACAGTTACATAGGCTATGTTTTTTCCCTAATAAACCGCGGGTGACACCACGGGGCACAGCTAGTAAGTCATGGAGTAAGTCATATTAAGAGTTGGAGCTCTGGGAACCTTACTCACCATCAGGAACACAACACTACATACCTGAAAGGTGGCAGTGCTATTATGGCTGATGATAAAAACCTAGCTGTCAGGCTTTAAATGTATCTAGTTTAACCGCTTAGTGCAGAGATACAGATTTCACTAAGTAATTTCCCTTCAACAAAATTACATTTTAAAGTGTATCCCAACTTATCTGTTTCTTCTACTGCCAGTGTTTTATAGCGCAGGCGCGCTGTAATCTGCTAGCCTTAATGTATGGGTTTTATTGTCATGTACGATAGTGGCGAAAGAAGCGATAGGTGATAAAACGGGAGGCTTCCTAACCGTTATTCTTTGGCATAGAGTGCGAAGCTAAAACAAGCGCAAGGCCAACTACTATTACACTCACTGAAGGACACATGAAGGGCAAGAATTAATGGTATGTGAAGTAAGGATACGTCGGGAAGCGTGCGATGGGATTACAAAAATATAATCCCCTGTTATCGCTCTGTCTGCTTATTTATAAATAAAATGAAAACAGTTTATCATTTTATGGTCAATTATCGTAGAAACATTCCAATAAATGTATTCAATGTTTTCTTTATCAAGATATGATATCTATTTATTTTACTTAGTTTTGTTACAATTTGTTTTCCCTATTGTAGTCAAATAAAAATGCATTTATTTTACACCATCTGATCCATAAGTAATTATTCAATTGCTTTACCTTTCTCCAGTTAAAAAAAATCAATTACAATAGTAGTTCATTTACACCCAATAAAGACGCGTAGGTAAGCAATAGTTATTCTATAAGATATCTGTTTAAGAGACATTTCGTGTTAATGCGGCTTAATGTTCAATAAACTGGGACAGGCTCCATTTTCAGGGCACTTCTTTAGCCGTGGGCGGTTATTGTTTGTTTACGGACTGAAACCCCTTAGGTATACGCCTCAATCACTATTTTATACAAGCTGTTTACATTATATTTAGTATATTAACTAGAAAATAGGAGTATAAATCTATACTTATCTGACTTAATATACGTATCTAAATATTTATTTGCTTATTTAACCTTAATAGCATAAATACACTCTCGGTTTAGAAACAGGACAAATAATAACCAACGAAACTCGGAGAGGATATTTCGCTATTATTTTCTCATTATCATCCCGATAACCTGGTTTATTATCTTTAATTAGACGAATGCTTAAATTGCTTACCTACCAACCGTACTACGTTCAAGTCGGATATATACCGACGGCCGGTCTGGCCTAGTGGATAGTGACTGCCTATGAAGTCGATGGTCCTGGGTTCAAATCCCAGTCATTTATTTGTGTGATGAGCCCAGATATTTGTTCCTGAGTCATGGGTGTTTTCTATGTATTTAATTATTTATTTATATGTATTTATCTATTATATAAATCGTCGTCTAGTACCTACAACACAAGCCTTACTGAGCTTACCGTAGGACTAGACCGATTTGTGTAAGATTATCCCAAAATATACATAATATACATGTATATATTATGTATGCGAAAGTATCTTGACTAACACTGTATAAAGTGAGTTATGTAATGTGAATCAATCAAACATGTATTTTACATGGGCGTAACAATTAAGTCGTTTATGTATGTCTATCACCACTTAAAATCAGGCTGTCCTTGTCCATCGGCATGTGTTGCCGTGAGAGACCGGTATGAACCGCGATGAACCGCAGCCGACGTCTGGGCTAGGCAACAAAGCTAGGTTCAAAGATATCTATCTTACCTTAAAGTCATGCTGTCCTTGTCCGTCGGCATGTGTGGACGGGAGCGACCAATGTCAGCCGCAACGAACCGCAGCCGGTGTCCAGGCAACAGGCTCGGCTCTCGATTCACTGCAGCAACGGCCAGAGGTAAAGCTCCGAGGATAGTCTGCAAAAAATAATTTCTGTAAAAAAAAATTTTTTGGTACAAGCTCTTTTTGTCGACTGTACTTTATTTACACATCGAAAAGATTCTAGTCGTTGTCTTGATTTCTTCATCTTGTGCATCTTAGGAGTCACTCTGGAGTGACCTCTGAATGCTGGAGTTAGAAGTTCTGACTCCAGCATTAGTTCAGATCCGTGGTACCATTATTTTGCATTGTCACTTTAAGTGTGCTAAATATATATATATTTCTGGACAATCTTACAGAAATCGACCTAGTGCTACGGTAAGCTCAGTAAGACTTGTGTTGTAGGTACTAGACGACGATATATATAATAGATAGATACATATAAATACTTAAATACATAGAAAACACCCATGACTCAGGAACAAATATCTGTGCTCCTCACACAAATAAATGCCCCAACTGGGAATCGAACCCAGGACCATCGGCTTCATAGGCAGGGTCACTACCCACTAGGCCAGACCGGTCGGTCGGAAATTTCATCTCAATATATTAATGATCAAAAAATTCGGCTCGCCTTAAATTCAGTTGCAAGATTTTACCCAAACCAGAATTACTGACATCATACATACATACAAAAGCTTCTGAAAAGATTAATATTTAATTATGCTGTAAGAAGTTACCTTTCTTACAGCATAATTAAATATAAAAAAAAATTTAATCACAAAATAACCACAATAAAGGCGAGCACAAAAGCAAAGTAAGGTGAATGGGTAGAGAGTAGATACATAATTAATATCAGACGTGCGGCTTTGAAACTCTGCTCATTTCCATGAATTTGTCGAAACTTGTATGAGGTATTTTGTCAGTTGATATAATGATATCAACTGACAAAATACTTGATAATGATCACTGGCTGCTTAGTATCTGAAGGATTCCATGAACTGAAACGCGATTTAGTTGCCTGTGGAACAGATATAAGTACCTATGAAAATATTGTTGACTAGCGGACCCGACAGACGATATTCTGTCTCAACTATAAATAACCCGTGATGTGCCCAGAGGCTGTAGTGTAAGTTTCTTTTGACGTAAAAAACGTCTCGAACACGTAAGTGATAATTTTATTTAAATGGGTAACTCTAACGCGATGGTGACGTTTTGTAACATTAAAAACCTATTTACACTCTGGCCTCTGAGATATTTTTTTTAACATCTTCTTTTACGATATTTGCTACACGCATTATGTTAATGTTATGTCAAACGTCAAAAGGTTACAAAAAAAGTTGAAAATGTCAAAAGCGTTACAATACATTTAAAATCAGTTAAGACTTCGGCCAACCTCGGTAATTGTCGTGAATCCCTCGTCTATCACATAGAGTTATCAATTTACAGATTTGACCTTTAATTATATAGATTACTCGTTGTCTTATTGAATACAGTAGGTACAAGAACGATATGAGCAACGAAACCTCCTTTGTAGCTCAAAACTAACACAACCTTTATATTGAAATAAGAAAGATGCTAGCAAGTACTAGATAGTTTGACAGGCTGCCTCCTTAGTGTCAAATAAAAGATACAGTCGTTAATGGTGCAAATTTTAGACAACACTCGCAAAATCTACGGTGTACTTCCCGTGAATTCAGAAATTTTTGAAATTTGGCACGAAGCACCCAGATCAAGGAAAAATTACGAAAAGCAGACATTTCAAACAATTTTTTTTTTAATTTTGAGCTTAGCTTTGTTGTTTTACTATATGAAAATGAAATATTACCAAAATCGACCAAGCCGTTTACGAAATGTGAATAAAATACGGTTGAAGTTAAGTAATTTTAATTTTATGATTATTTTATTATCAATGATTAATGCGACATAATATCGTACCTACTTACACCAAACAGTAAAATATTGACTCATATATGTATTCAGCTTCATTAAATAATTAATGTTCAAATTCATGTCGCTTCTGCATAACAAATTTCCTAGGTCTACCGGTTAATAATGTCATCTTGGCAGGTGCTTAACATTGCGTTTATGATACTTCAAATTAAATGCTACCTAAAAGTAATCGCGGCAATGTATATCGTGTCATTTCCGACTCCGGAATTAAGCGATGATACCCGAGAAAACCGAAGTCTTAACTGATTTTAATTGTATTGTAAGTTTACTTTAGAAATTTTTATATGGTGGTTAATTATTCTAAAATTTTCTACTTTTCCACGAATTTTTCTTATTTTTATTTCATAAAAACTTTTCGTGACAGACACAACAGAAAAACAAATAGCGAAATCGGTTCTACTGTTCACGTGTGGTAAAATAAGCTCTCTCTCTCAAGTCATAATATCATCATCATCATATCGCTTAATTATCGTCACAAAACTGACATTAGATTAGCGTTTTCCACGTCATGTTAATTACTGTTTTCTGAAAAACTCCCATATACATAAGTACAAACGCGTGGAAATAAAAATATTGATAATACCTTTCCCATACTCCTTGGGATCGCTTCACAAGTGAATTAATTAATTAGAAACTCAATATTTTGTCTCTGACGTCAAAATGATAGGCGGGAGTCCACCTTTCTCCCAAGACGTCAAAGTTTTGTTGACACCCTCGACCCTCCTCAACTGCCGTCTTCGACGACAGGCGCCTAGGTATTGTTTTTCAATAATATGAGATATTTCCGTCATATTTCATTTCTGTCTTTGTCATAAAAACATTTAATAAAAGGAGAACAACTAATAATCAATTGACTCGTTACCTGAATAATCCCAAAAGAAAACCGTAATTAATTTTAATTTTTGGTGTTATTCATTTAGTTCATTTACAGAAGTTAACAGTTGGCGTACTTTTTTGTTTGACATAAAAAATAGCCTGTCGAGTTTCATAACAATAAGTTTAGTAGTTTCGAAATTAAGAGGAACGTACGTCCATCGCAACTTTCACATTTATAATAGTTTTTTCCGCTTCGCGTGCGTAAAATTCACTTTTTAAGGCACTTGTTATGAAAAATTGGGTTCGATACACATGTAAAAATTTTTTTTCACTAGTATCGAAATGTACTATTCTATATCTAATCCATCAATGTTATATCCATGTTTGCTTGAAATAAAGACATAAAAATTTATAATATGTATACGACAGTGGAAATTTCAAATGTCGTAAGTCGCATATAAAAGTATGTCCTTTACGACATTTGAAATTTCCACCGTATGTAGGTAAAATAGGTGAACGGTGATTTTCTTTATCAAGATAAATAAAATTGCTCATATGATATCTAAATAAGTTAATTTTGTTAGAATTTGTAATATGTGTCGTCATCCCTATTATTAATAATGTACAATTTAACTTCAGTTATCTATTTTTATCATAAGTGAATCTTAACTTTAATTTACTAATGTTGTTGAGTTGTTGTTAAGTTGCAAATATAGAACTAATGTAATATAAACCGTATAACGGGGTCAGTAGAGACTAAATTGACATGCAAACATCGATAACATTTTAGCGTCGGATATTCTATCGCATGGTTAATAAAAGAAAACTATGGAGTCGATATTAACACTAAAATGTTACTCATATTCATACTCATTATTTACTCACTCATTATCTTAGTCGCAAAAAACTTTCATAACTTTATTGGTACAATGCCTCAATGTACGAGTATACAGTGTGTAAATCTTATACGGGCGAATCTCTTAACGGAGGGTAGAATAGGACATAACAAATATACTTAGATAACTTTTGCTTAGAAGTACAATATTTTTTTTTATCCATATAAAAAAAAACACTTGTGAATTCAAATTACACTGTAATGCAACACACTCGAGTTGCATTACAGTGACACTCGTTGACAGTTAGTGTCATAAGCTCATATCGCGTAATGTTCGCAATACATCAGAAATTTTACAAAAAATAATTACATAATAGGTATAATTAAAGAAAAACCTTTTGGTTAGTGATTATACTGGCAAATCCTATGTCTGGTTTAATTCTTCGCCCGTATTAGACTTACACACAGTATATGTTCGAGTATATACATAGCACAATTTTTTTTTTTACTTCATGTGAAGCCTACAGGGCCAACCTAGAAACTCTAGCACAATTTTCCACCCGGTTAAGACAAAACCTGAAATAACATCAGTCTCGGTATCCCAACAAACTTTTACTGAAGATACAAAATGAACGATTTCGCACATAAAGTTTAGTTTACATTCCATATTTATGTAAAATTAATGTTTTTTTTATGCCCCCAGACTATATGAATGTAATAAAAACACCGTGGGATTAAAATTATACCTCTGTTTTGAAATGGTATTTTATAAGTTTAATTCGGTTTATCTAATTTTTTTTTTCCTATACTTACTTATTACTTATTACTATGCCGTGTGATGCCGGCTGACTAGAATAGCACCACCCCATCTCCTCGGGTGTCGTAAGAGGCGACAAAGGGAAAATTCCTACGGACGGGCAGCAGCGTCCATCGAAACCCGATCTACAACTACTGCGGTCGCCAACCCGCCTGCCAAGCATGGTGACTATGGCAACTACCCCCCCAAGATGATACAACTGATACAAGATTTGTGGGAGCCTTATGTCCAGCAGTGGACTGTATACGGCTGAAATGTATGTATGTACTTATTACTTTATTTGAAGCGTAACGTTTATCGTTTGTACTTTTGAAAATTACTACAAGATTGTTTTTGTCAAGATTGTATGTTAGAACATGATGAAATAGTTTTCAATGAGACTTATTTCATACAGACATTTTCATTCTTCCGTGATTGTTACGTGTCGTTCGTGATACGATCGAACGTGATAGCTATGTTAGTGATATTTGGAGAAACTGAGTTGTAATCATTTACCAAAAGGCCGACATATTGTAAACTTTAAATTAAACCATGGTATTGCATTACCGACATGTCCAGTATTCATTATCTACATTCAGAACTTTGTGTATCTGTACGCCAAGTTTCACGTAAATCTGATGAGCCATTATTGTATGATTCAGTAACAAACATGCAAACTTACTTAGTTTTAAAGATTTAGGGAAATCCGAGACTAACACATTAGACTTACATTAAAAAACCCTATGAACAGCTAAATATAACTTTATTTATTACAACTTCTAGAAACCAGGAAGGTACTCGATGCAATAAACATTAATTTCACTTACGTGTCCATCCTACGACAATGTAACGAATCTACTAGACCTATCTTATTAATCTCCTGAGACTACTACATACAGTACAGTCAAGGTTATAAATGTCTGTACATACCTTAACCTTTTCGACGACAAATGATACCTAAGTTTTATGCAATATCCTCATTAGAAATTCCAAGATTTAAGTCTAGAAAACGTCTTTTAAAGAATTGAAAAGGGGGCGAGCGGAAGTCTGTATGGAAAATTAATAACCGCTGAAATGATTTCGATAAGTTTTATCTTTTTTAAGTTGCTACCAAGTGCTTTTTCTTTTAGTTGTGGGGAATTCAGATAGTTTTTATCACCGAGACTGTCTCCTAAAAAGTTGTTAAAATGGGAGTGGAAATCGTAAAAGACCTATCAGGCTTTTATTATTTAAACATTCATTAGAAATGAATAATGTTTATTCATTTTTAACCAATTAATCATCCCTTAAGACAGCAAAGTGATCGTTGTACAAGAAATCTATAAGTTCCTAATTTAATCGCAATTAAGTAAAAGTATAAATTCTACAGATACAATAGGTTGTATGTCAGTAATGTCATTATCCAAATCGAACGAAGTCACATGGTTTTGTTCGTATAATTTATTTAACTATAATATCCTCTCTGGATCCAATTTAGATGAAATTTACGAAGGATAACGTGGGGAACTACACTCGGTTTATTTTTGAAATCACTACGGAGATGAAACCGGGGTGAAATTTACTATGGAAAAGTGATAATTTATTGTATGTTCGCGTTTATGAAGTCTTTGAATTAAATTTTGTATATAAATTGCCTTTGTTAGTGAATTTGTTAAAATCACTAAGCTGACAAAATTTAGAACCGATTTAACGGGACCAGGAATCTATAGATGCACAGACGTTCAATCATGATAGATTTGACGATCGCAATTTATTGTTTACCGCTATTAACTTGGCTCAAGGCGCCTGACATCAAGTTGATTGATGCGAACTGTTGTGAGCTTCACTATTAGCGTGACATTCATTTTTATTTTGGTTTTCTCTCTTACTTCAATGTGGGAAACATGAAGGGTCTAAAAATATTGTCGCGTGTCTTGAAACTGACACAAACCCACATATTACAAGCTTTTATTTAACTTGCTTTATATGTAAGTTTTTCCGGGTGAAATCTTTAAGTGATTGAGCTAAAATTTGGCACACTTATGTACGGTTCGGTGACAATGCAATATTATTACCACTGATCTGATCTGATGCTGGAGCCAGAAGGTAGCAAAAGCAACTCCTGAAATACACAAAATAAACCCGTGGTGTTAAGTCTTGTTAGAATCCAATCGAATAGAAAAGCCTGTACCAAAAATGTCATTTACAGAAGCAATTGCGCCTTTGTAGTTGCCTGGAAATGATGCAATAATATATCAGAATATAAGATGATATGAGAGGTAGAGCTCAGCGAAGTAAAATCACGCTTGAGTCTGGAGAAGCCCAATTGGGGAAGTACCTCCTACTTACAGAAGACCACAGCCATAATAGCACTGCTACCTTTCAGGTATGTAGTGCTTTGTTCCTGATGGTGAGTATGGTTTCCAAAGCTCCAACAACTTTTAGGGTAGGCAACGCGCATGTGAATCCTCTGGAGTTGCAGGCGCCATAGACTACGGTAACTACTAACCATTAGGTATGCTTGTTTGTCACCGTCGTTGTATAAGAATAACAAAAAGATCGAACGACAAGTTACATGATTTTTTCCTTACATTCTTTTTAGTTTCCATTGCGTTTAATACAAACAATTGCTATCTTGACTAGGTCCTAGGCCCCCGGTCTGCGATGTCATGAGTGGACACTGTGATTGGCGGTGCATTTGTAGCTGTCAAGTTCTTAGGTAAAAAAAAAAAATGATGTCGAGATATCGAGTACTACGATATTCCTATTTGTGGAAAAATAAAAATTATATTACTTAATTATTTTATATTGGATTAATTTGTGAATGATTTGTCCTATGAAGAAAACGATAATTTGTTACTAATGATGAGTAATTGAAGATTATTACTTATTTATATATATATTACTATAACTTACTGCTCCCAAATCCAGGCATCTAATAATTTAGTTTATTTGAATAAACATTTGATTAAAGCTGATTACCAAATTTATTTGTGTTTCATCATCACTCGAGCCATTAGTCTGCTGCACATAGGATGATAGACATAGGCCTCCCGCAATTATGACTTGTATCGTTTTGTGGGTAGTTTCCTTAGTTGCCACACTCAGCAAGCGGTTGTCGACCGCAATTGTTTTTGATTCGGTTTTGACAGACGCTCCTGCTCATCCGTCTTTTTTTTCCTTAATCGACATTCGACACCCACAAAATATTTTTTAGGTTCCAACAGAATTTTCATATAATTTTTATGTTAGATAACAATATAATTTATATTGGTTAATCCTATTTGCCGTGGTCTTCATTCGAAACTACGAGTATAACGTCGAAGGTAAGGTCTCAAAACTTCAGAGGTAATATTTTTTAAAGTTAATATTCGCGGTTTAGCCCCGTTTATAATAATGTGTAAAAACCGTGAAACTTATTAGTAATCTTGTTTGAATTGTCAGGACCTAAAGATGGCCAGTGTTTTATAAAAAATACACGAAGTGCGATGCGTGGCAAACATTTGACAGCCGGAGAGAAAAAAAAACATTGGAGAGACGCGCGGAATGCGAAAAGGGGGCATTTATTGGGTGCCGGCAAACATTTTTATTATTGAATATTTATAGTAAATAAACGTATTTCAACTTTCGTGAGTCATTTAAACATTTTACAAATGTAACGGCGGTAAAATATAAAAATAACGGCTTTTTTTTCACGTTTATTTAGTCACTCGCGCGGCAGGTTCGCGTGCAAATGGAGACATGTTTCGAAAAACATAAGTCGTTCGCCTCGCCGCTCGCGTCGTCGGCCCGTCACGCACTGACAAAATAAATGAGATAAAGCGTTAATTAAATTTATAAAATAGTATATAAATTATTGTATACTAATAAATACAACGAATAACTTAATAAGTATGTATCTTTAATTTGGCTTTCTCCAAATAATTATCTTGACCGATTGCCAATCACCATTTGTTGATATGTTATGTACTTAATATAAAAAACATGCGTAGACAAAACAATTCGTAATATTGGTGATATACCTCGTAAGGTATCATTTCATAAGTACAGTTCTGCGTTAGATCACTGCATAATACGCTATCAATATTACACATGAAACTACGTTTGAACAAAGAACAAAAAATACATTCTTCTTCTTATTCTTTACTATCAAGAAACGTCACATTGAAAATTTATGTGGTCATTTGATTAGTAACCAAACTTTTTTGTCGGAATAATTAGGAAAATAAAATTTGTCGATAAAGTGACATCAGTAAAATTGAAATGTCATAAACGGTAAAGTTAATGCTGTTTATATGAAATATTGAAAATAATTTGCCTGCTACTTTGTTTATTTAATAAGATCGTGAAACAGGTATGAAGTGATAAATTATTCCAATGAACAAATAATGAAATTTCATGTAAAATACCTAATTGAAAAGTACCAATAATACACTTGTGGTTATCTGTCACGACGTAAACATAACATCTTACTTTTATGGTTATCCGACTTTGAAAAAGGTAAGAACTTGTAATTTGTATACAAAGGTAAAATTAAAAATATTCGTCTTTAACTAACCAAACATAAAACACTAAACTCGACACGAACTGGTTTAAACAGATAGTTTAAGTTACTTGACATACTGTATATGTTTAAAGTCTAGTGACACCTCTCTACCCTTAGCCCTTTGCATCGGTGTTTCCCTTGAGCCATCTTTGACGTCGCCCGGGGGCCCATCTCGCATAGGGCGAGTCACCGTCTGCCGGAAATAAAATTGTATACCATTTTATTAGGCAGGCGACCGGTTTTTTATCGATTAGCCCAGTCGCTAATCGATAATTTCCACCCAATAGCCTAGTACATTCTAGATTTCATTAAAACTCAATAGTCCTTACACCATGGCGGGTGCTGTCTGTATGCGCGTCACATGATACGGACAGGGGCAACATCCGCTTAGTCAAGTCTTAGTCTTAGTCGAAAGGGCTTCTGCGTGTTGGTTCGATCCGGCTACGCATACGCCTCCCAAATGTCCGGAACGCCATTGTACCGTGTATTATGGGAAAGAAAATCATAATAATCTGAAATAATTCCTCACCGCTCCGGAGAATTCACAAAAAAATGCAATTTTTTGCTGGAATGCTCGCAATATCATGGTACGCACATTTTTTTCTCTAGGAAATTTTCTTTTAACTTTTGGCAAACATACGTGAGCCAGAACACGGCAATGGCAACTTGTTCAATTTGGGCGGCAAACGAGGTTATCATAGTAAGTGCTCCACTTTGCTCGGTTTCGGCTCGTCTTGAAATTAACTTGGTTGCTTCCTGTTTGATCTAGCACTCTATTCAAGAGTAGGTGTCACGTCGATATTCGACGATCAGCTGCCGATCAGGTTTAGTGTATCCTTGATTCTTCTAGGTTATCGGCAGACCTCGAGGAAGTCCATTACTGAGACTGAATACTAAGTAACCGAGTTTTAAGCCCAAATACAGGGGTTCATAGAAAAGCTCAAGGGAGACGTGTTTTATTGCCGAAAACGATAGTAAGATCTTTACAGCACTGACGTCGCATTAAGCTTCTCTTAAAGTTATAGAAAATTAGCGCACAATATAGTTCCCATATTAATTTTTTGTGTTAGTGTAATTTTAAATGTTATCCTAATATCTTCTCTGTTTTTTATTTTTTATTCTTATGTTTTATTTCTTAATTTATTTTGCTTTCTGTGTTACCTGCCGTGATACTTCTTCACTTGATGGTCTCATCGGAAGATCAGCGCTGGATGTCGCCAGCATTATGCTGAGAGGAGACCATTTCGTGGCACTTTCTACCTTGTATGTTTTATGTTATTTGTATTTTGTGTTGTGTGTCTACGAATAAACGAATATTCATTCATTCATTCATTATTCATTCCATTTTAGTGACTAGTCAAATTTGAATTGACCCTACTGAAATAGTTCGGTAATCAAGGTTCGTACATTTGGTTTCAAATTATAAGTTGAAATAGTATGACAAGGTACTTTAGAATATAATTGTGAGACTTTTGTGAGAGGTTTGCATATGACAAGGCTTAAAAGAAGGACGGCCCTTGTATGTGCACGAGGTCGAAAACTCACTTGACCGATTTATAAATAACATGGAAAACTGGGAATTCGCAAAAGTTTGAACAAGATTTTTCTGTTTATTTAATTTTATAGTTTTCATAGACCCATATTTGATGAAAACTAGTTAAAACTGGAATAGTGAAGCAAAGATACTAAAGATTTCAACTATTAAAATTTTAAAAAAACGCAGGGTTAGGGACATTTTGGAGTTCAGTAGGCAAAAACGACTTATTACTTTGAAGTGGGCAAAATTATGGGGATTTTATACTTGTGCTTGCAGGTTTTACTCTAATAACTGAACATTATTTTAATCTGTAAATAAATTATTGCCAAGGCGACAAAGTGCATGTTCAGATATTTATGACCGCCTCCACATCTCCGATATATCTGAAGGCAACTGTACCTGCGAGTGAATCGTCTGGAGTTAACTAAAGTTGACTGCTTACCATCAGTTGGGCCGTATGCTTGTTTGCCACCATCGTAGAATTTAAGTAGGCCACTAGGATATTATAATTGCTGTGGCTTTAAAAAAATTTAAATATTTTTTTGGTACAAGGAGATTGTTATTCTTACTGCTATCGAATATAAGGACATTCGATGGCAATAAGTCCAACAATCTCGTGAGGGTGCTAAATGAAAAAGTGGAGAGTTGGAGTCTGAATATTTGTGTTGAAGTTTAATAAAAACCAAAATGTATTGTTTTCAATTTTATTAATGAATCATTTAAAAAGTCGGCCGCATGTCACCTTGATGTCTGTATGTCAAATCGTGGCCACGAGTTGTTTTTATTACGTTGTTTGTGATAATACTCATATATATATATACATGTGAATATTAATGACAAATTAATAGTAACGATATAACGTTCGTCTAGCATTAACGCTATGAGTTTCACCGGTAAAGTGGTAATAGTGACAGGTGCTAGCTCCGGAATAGGAGCAGCCATAGCCGTAGCATTAGCCAAGGACGGTGCCAAGGTAGTCCTAGTGGCCAGAAACGAAACCAAACTGAATGAAGTCGCCAGACAGTGCGGACAACACGGCAGTAATCCACTCGTCATTAAAGCTGATGTATCCAAGGACGAAGATGTAAATACTATTGTTAAAAATACTATTGATCATTACAGTAAGTTAGATGTGCTGGTCAACAATGCTGGCATTGGTAAACTGGCGACCATACTAGACGAGAATATTCTGGAATATTTTGACCTAATTATGAATACGAACCTGCGCTCAATAGTCTGTTTAACGCACTTAGCTGCTCCTCATCTCATCAAGACTAAAGGCAATATCATTAACATATCTAGCATTGTTGCGTTTCGTATTCCACCAGGAGGCTATCTGCCTTACGCCGTATCAAAAGCAGGGTTGGACCACTTTACGCGCGCAGTTGCATTGGATCTGGCTCCGTACGGAGTGAGGGTCAACTGTATCAATCCAGGACCTGTCAAGACAGATATATTAGCGAATGCAGGGTTTCCGAATCCAGATGAAAGTTGGGAGGCCTGGAAAACCACTACTGCGCTGAAGAGATTAGGAGAGCCCGACGAGATAGCAGACTTGGTACTATTCCTGGCAAGTGATAAGGCAAGAAGTATTACTGGATCTACATATGTGTCTGACAATGGATCGCTCTTGTAATTAAAAATAATATTTATATAAATGGATTTAATGTTTTTTTTTTCTTCAATTTGATAATTTATATGTGATCGGCGACCGGTAGCAATGATAAAACGAAAGTATTACAAAGGATAAGGAAAGGATTTTATTTAAATTTTGTGCGAAATTTATATTTTTTTATTTATTATCGGTGTGTAACTACTCATTTCTCACATTTCTTATAATGAATAATAAAGGTTCACATTATATATAAATTTTCTAATGAACCTTTTATTTGGATCCTAAAAAGGGAATCGATTGATAATAATATCAATAAATCGCGAAGTTATTTTGTAGTTTAGCTAAGTAGTGCAGCTTAAAACAACAATTTTTCCAGTCCTTTATAGTGTCCCCATGTATAGGTAGACTTCACTATTCTAACAGACGAAGTTTATTATTAGTACTAGTAGTAGACGGTCAATAATGCCGAAAATGTCAAAAACTAAACAATACAAATACTCGTAAAGTCTTATTCCAACAATTATTTCACCGTTAATTAGTACGATTGTGAACTAAGTACCTACTGATATCGCATTAGCTCTTTATTTCAGCAGGCAGATGATAGGCAAGGAATCAGGTTTGTTCCTGGTTCGTCGTATTCCTGATTCGTCGTATTCCTGTTTCGTCGGAATTATATACATATAATTAAATATGTCGTGCAGTTAACCAGTATTTACTAAACATAAAGATTTAACGTAATGATCGTACATTTTCTAGCAATTTTAGTGTGACAAATAAATAAAATATGTTTTCAATGGGTGATGTCATGGTAATTGCATAGTTTCATTTCATATTGACATTTTGACGAGACAGGAATCCGACGAAACAGGAATACGCCAAAACGGGAATACGACGAACCAGGAACAAACCAGGAATCATGAATTAAGGATAAATTGAAGGCGAATAAGCTATTTTACTCAAGCCGAGCATTGTACGCCCACCAGGCCGCCCGCCCATCAGTCTACAGAACTAAAGGGATTAATAGGATGAGGTTGAGGTGTTATTAGATTCGTCTCAGTTGTGGTAGCGATAATTGCGTCATTATCTCTCAAAATTAGCAGCAAGTAGACTCCTGAACTCATTTCAGGAGTATTATTCAAGAAATATATACCTGTAAGTAGATTCTTTGGTTTAAAATGTCGGAACCTAATAAGCGAACCGTTCAGCGCCATCTAGGCGTTCCTTACCTCTTTATGTTCAGTTCAACGTGACGTCATCGAGTTTTCTATCTGCACGCCTACGTTTTTACTATAATACGCAAAATAAAGATCTGTGGGCCGATTTTTGAGCGTCAAATCCTCGAATCGATACATTTTAAATTCTGCCAGAAACGATGAAATGCGATTTTAGAAACATGAATGATATAAATTAATAATCGTGCGGTGCGTAACGAAACTATGCATTTCGTACAAAAATAATCGTGTGTAAATTTTTGTGTGTGAATATATTCGTCCTTAATTTTTTTGTAATTCGAGTGCACGTCACTCAAAAATCAGCCCCTTGTTCGTTTAAAATTTCATTTTAAAACACAAAATCATAGTGAACGAATTCTGTCGTGAATAAAGCTTAATTGGTTATTTGATGCTTGTTAAGAGTATGAGTTTATGTTACTGCTACTTGACTGCTACATAATGGAAGGCATAAAAATATAAGTTTGGTTTTATGAAACGAAGCGAAACTGAGTTTTATCATGACATCAAACGAGTATTTTTATGCCTAATTATGTACAGTGACATATACTGCTTTATCTACAAAAATATAAGCTCTCAATAATAATTTCTGGGACTGCAATCGAATATTTGTAATGGCGGCAAATGATAACTTTTTCTAAGCAACCGTAGTTTTTTTTTATTCAGAGACAAACTAGAATCTAGCCCAATTCTCATATAGTTTATACCGGGGGTGGCCTGTAATAGAAGCAAACATTTTAGGGATCGCTTCTACACCACGAACAAAACAACATTTGTTCTACAGCTTTAAATAATTGGGTAATTTATTACTTGTGATTTTTTCGAACAAAGTAAATAGTATTTTCAATGAACAGCATCCAATAGTCTAGTTGACGTTTATTGCCAGCTTACAAACTTCATAGGTTTCGCAATACATTGCTTGCTTGGAAAATCTTTTTTTATTAATATTTATTAAACTATAAGATATTCAAAAGTCGTAGAACAAATGTTGCTACGTTTTTGGTGTAGAAACGATGTCTAAAGTTAAAGCTCCTATTACAGGTCACACCCGGTATAGCACTTAAGTGACCAATTGCTTTGTTTTTCAGAGACGTTCGAAATTTAAATATTATTATTAAGATCTCGATTTTGATATACCGTAATGGAGCAATAGCATTTACACATAAAATAAATACGTTGTATTGTTGTAACAAAATAGTGTATTATTATGTGGGTCGTTACTTGCTGTTTTTGAACGCATCATAGAGAAGTTATGTTATGTGTATAGATTAGAATTATAACTGCATTTAAGCTGTAATAAACCGTTGTAAAAGTCGTTACATTAAGAAGACTTAAAGGTTTTTTATTGTGTCATTAAGTGAAAATAAGAAGATGGATGAAACTGTTGACAGGCAATGCTGTTATGTACCTACCAAGGAAAACGTGTCATGCACAAAAACAAAATAACACATTATTTATTAAATATATTTTTTTAAGCTATAACATATTTATTTAATTACCAAGTTATAACATGAAATAAACCTAATACATTAAATTTTACAAAAGATCATTTATATAGTAGAAAAGGAATAGAAATCTACAGATTCAGGAAGGGCATTCTGCTGTCATCTTCGCATCCGAATCTCATCCGTTCTATTCTCCTTCTCGTACCTCTAATTCTAAGAGAAACTGCTTTGATTACTGACATTTGTACCTTGACTTCGATCCAGTTTATAATTTGTGAGTATGGCTTAGACCATTTTTCGCAAAGTTTAAGTGATGTTTTCTTTATAAATATTAATTATTTTAGGTATGAATTGATATTTCTTGATTAAAGATACCTTGGACCAAGATAAACACAATAACGTTTCAAGATTCTTTTAATTTCATAATTCAAAACTCAATGTTGAATGTCGTAGGAGGGCGACAAATTGAAAAAAACCGACTGATGGGCAGAGGCATGCTTGCCAAGGGTGGCGACTATGGCAACTACCCCCCAACTAGTTGCCAGCAAGATACAAGATTCAAGATTACTTCAATCATAACTGCAGTTTTTCTTCATCATCATCATCATCATCATTTCTGTCATAAGTCGTCCACTGACGAATCATCACATCAAAAGAATATTTAAATTTCCGTCCAATAGTCACATTAGTGGATTTACCATATTGTTCCTTAGCCAGTCAGTATCATTGCTGTTTGTTACTTGCTTTGCTCAGTAAACCCAATATAGTCATTCTTTAAATTTTTAAATTTTTATAGTATATAAATTTTTCTTAATTATATATTTTTTTTTATGAATTTGTCATGTTATACTTCATAATATTCCAAGTCGATATATACGTACGAGTACACTTTCAAGAATAATTAAATGTATTGAAATTCGGAATGAACTGAAAACCAGCGCTGTGACAGCCAGTCTGTAACTCAGCAAACGCTGAGTCCATCCCTGTTGTCGCACTGTCTTAGATTATTATTTTTTTGTTATATAGATATAAGCAAATTACGGTTACTGTCTTTGGTTGTTTTTTTTTCCTTGTTGTCTGTGTATAGTGTGTGTGGCAATAAATCATTATACTATTCTATTTCTATTCACTGCTGAAGCCCTCCCCTTAGGCCTCCACGTCCCCAGTGTTTTTTATTCAATTATTATTTGATTATATAATTAATAAAGGTTGTTAAATAATAAAAGTTATTGAAAACAGTAATAATCAATAATTGTTTTTGTGAAATGCCATTTTTTGTAAGCAGTGTATTTGTTCGTTCAGTGCACTGTACCACCTTCGCTGCGGAAATTAGTTAATATCGCAATTAACCATACTTATACCTACAGTGTTGAATCAACCCCGTGCCGCAGTGAACGTGTTAAGTCACGTTCGAGATATTTACTAATTGAATTAATTTTGATTCCTGCTAACATATTAATAAGTACTTATTTCTTAACATAATCATTCATTACACAACCATTGCAGTGGACGTCTTTCGGCTGACATGATGATGATGATGATTATGACACAATCATTACATATTACATCATTACAAAAGCTATAATTTAAATATTTTAAGGGTACCTAGGCTGACGGCGCCAGTAATGGACAAGGAACCAATCATAAACATTAGTGCTTTTTTCAAGGGAGTCAATGAAACAAATGCACAACACATTTGTTGGTACATATTCAATTTATAACGTTATGGTTTTTGAATCCTGTCAGCTTAAAGTGCCCAACATCGATGCCATCACCTTATACAAAAAACAAATATGTCGACCGGTCTGGCCTAGTGGGTAGTGACCTTGCCTATGAAGCCGATGGTCCTGGGTTCGAATACCAGTCGGGGCATTTATTTGTGTGATGAGCATAGATATTTGTTCCTTAGTCATGGGTGTTTTCTATGTATTTAAGTATTTATGTGTACCCACCTAGTACCCACCACACAAGCCTTAATAGGCTTACCGTAGGACTAGGTCGATTTATGTAAGATTGTCCCGATTGTATTTATATATACATATATATTTGATTAAGTATGTACTTGTACGCATTGTAAGAATCAAGTCCTGTTGATTTAACGTCTACAGCTTTCCATTAGAAGCATATAGTCGTAAAAAAATATATTTCAGTTCTGTAGTCTACTGTTGTGTAAGCTATATTTTGTTAAAAAATAATATATGGTAATTAGGTTAGAGCAATGAGAGTAGAGTAGCTTAATGGCTTCATATATCGGGTGTGGCCTGTAACAAGAGTAATAACTTCAGGCATCGTTTCTACACCACCAACGTAGCAATATTTGTTCTATTTACGACGAGGTTCGAACGTAGCAATATTTGTTCTATTGACGACTTTTGAAAATAACTTATATTTTACTAAATTTGAAAAAGATATTTTTTTAAAGCACGCAATATATTGTGCAAACTAAACAAGACTATTATATGCTGTTCATAGTAAAATACTATTTAGTTTGTTAAATAATCAAGTCATTAATTACATTTTTTTTGTAGTTGGAGAACTAATACTCTTGGCTCGTCTCTGTCGTTTTTTGTCAAGTTATTAAATTCGTCCCTTTCTTCTAAAACCACTGAGAAGAGCCAAGAGTGTTGCTTCGTTAGTGGTATATCGCTTTTAATATAAGCTACACCCGATATACAGCATCCTTTTTTCTTTTTTTTTTTTGACGCTGGGATAATGCATTGGCGCATCCCCCAAGCCCATCCATACAGGGGGTATGTGGGACTCGCCCCTCCATATGGGAGGGAAATACCACTAAAAACCCTGCTGCGTTTCCGTCATTGCCGTTTAGGGGGGGTGTAATGGGGTAACTTGGCATTCACCACGGCACCCCCCAACCGATATACAGCATCCTGCGAGTACTTATACTCTAAATGAATACACACTTCATGTCCGTCTCGAGTCTCAAGGATGTCCTGTAATATTTTTTTATTTAATCTAATTATCATTTCGGCCATAAGTCATCTGCTGGTGGACATAGGCCTCCCTAAAATTACTTGACACACACGGCATTTGAGATACTCATACGCACTCAAATAAATGCCCTTGCCAACATTTGTACGTACAGTCAGCTGCAGAGAAAAGGTACCACCCACCATACGAGTTTGTAGGGCACGGAGGTACCTTTGCAGCTGACCGTACTACCCACCGACTGGACTAAGAGTAGGTGGTCGTTGCACCAAATTAACTGTTATGTCATCATATTAGTTCTTGTATACCGGGTGCGGCCTGTAATAGGAGCAAAAATTTTAGGGATCGCTTCTACACCACAAACGTAACAACATTTGTTCTACAACTTTAAATAATTGGGTAATTTATTACTTGTGATTTTTTCGAACAAACTAAATTGTATTTTCAATGAACAGCATCCAATAGTCTAGTTGACGTTTACTGCCATCCAAACAAACTTCATCGTTTTCGCAGTACATTCCTTGCTTGGAAAATCTTTTTTTATGAATATTTATGAAACTATTAGTTATTTTCAAAAGTCGTAGAACAAATGTTGCTACGTTTGTGGTGTAGAAATGATGCCTTAAGTTAATGCTCCTATTACAGGCAACACCCAGTATATTATAGAAATGTTTAACAGTTATTGGATGACAGCCGCGCCGCCACGTTTAATTTCCCCTCTTCCATTTGACGTCTACGTCAAAACAAAAAGAGACAAGTTGAACTCGTGTCGCATGTGGGTAACGAGTTTTATAGGTCTGTGCATGTGCGCAGTCAGTTGTGTTAAATTTGACGTATCCCTAGCGATTCCAGCTGTCAAATGAAGATGGATACGTCCACGTGGAATCCATATGGATTGTTATTTTTTTGTTGGCGAATCGCGCCCCAGTTGGCTGAATGCGAATAATTCTACGTAAACAGTCATTACGTATACATCTTACCTGCCTACATTAAGGAATCTAATCAGGATTGTAATAACGCAGGTCTAACCCAAGCGTAAACTAGGACATATCTTTGCTCTCCCTCTGACACTAGAAACTTACTGTAAACTTACCGGATAATGGCAGCGTTAATCGCCTCACTTGACACCTACGTGACTGGAAATCCAATCAGGATTGTATTGTCCGAGGTCGGTTTTAGTCACTGACGCGTATTTATTGAGATCGGTTTGGAATATGATCTAAAACTATTTACTATAGCTACAAGCCGTGGTTCGAATTACACTCACAATGCTCACAGAGCTAACAGTGCTGACGGCTCAGTCCAGAATTTATTAATCGGACAACTGTGAGCGTCATCAAAGTGCTCAAAAAGCGAATCAGACCCCGGTAACAGTATACGGTGAATCTTACAATGTGTGGATTACAAAATCGTTTTAAAACCCAAAGAGATCTAGTAAGCTAAATATGTAGTAACTTTATGGAAATAAAAATATGTTGTGTGGACTTTACAGCTCTCTGGAAGTTATTATCATTAAAAACTTTAATCAACTCACCTGACTCCATCCATAAGCGCCCAGGAATCCAATCGTGATCGTATTATCTGAGGTCCAATTGGAGCTCAAACTGGGGCATATCTTAGCCCCGCCACAATCGTTGTCCAGCAGCTCGTACAAACTCACGCCGTCCACTTCTATATCTCCTGATATCTCCATCAGACTCGTCATTCCCGTATAAATGTTGTTCAAGTACAGTGAATTAATTTTGGTGTTGGTAACGCGTTCTACATGTGAATTAATGTTTTCGCATGAACTCTTGGCTTCGTTTTTCGGTTCTGATTTATCTGTTTTGATTTCTAAGCTGGTGTCTATGTCGCTGGAGTTGATTTTTTCGTATTCTGAGTAGTCGTAGTCAGAGATCCGTCGGGCTGTGTAGTTACAGCGGACTGTGGTGAGGAGAACTAGCATGACGTAAAGGGTCTCGACCGCCATTATTTTTAAATAGCTTTCATTGCGTCCGTCGATACCTGAAAATATAATGGGAATTTTAATTTGATTTAAAACGTGGTATACAGTGGACGACTATACTTTATTAGTAACTTCACAAAAAAATCTGAACTATAAGTATATTAACACATGCATGTTAAAACAATATTGTTTTTTTTTAACAATTTATTTCATTGTTTTTGTTTGAATTGGATTGGCGTGAGCAAAATATTCCAAAAGCTCCATTAACTCTTTTTCATTTAATTGTAATAGATTTTCTACAATTAAGACTCAATGTGAAATAAATGGCAATAAATCGAAGAACATCTGATCTCCTGCGTACTATGCTAACATTTATTACCGTAATTAACCGATCTTAACGAATTATTATCTAAAATATAGCAATTATCTTTTTTTAAGACAGATAGATAGGGATGTTTGTGCTTAATACAAAATAATTTATTATTCGAATAAAGACTAAATACGTCAATTAAATAGAACACGCTTCAAAGTCGTTAAGATCACCTTGACTTGGGCTTATATCGGATAAACAAGATTGTATAATATATATAATTATAATAATCTGGCATTAGCCCTTGATTACATACATTATACTCTAAAATTTACACGACTTAAAATAGCATGTATTTTATATGTCATGGCTGATAATGGTAACCCCCGGACGTCCACTGCTGACATTGGCCTACGCCATAGATATAGAGAGCGTTCTCTGAGGTTCAATGCCCTAATCGCCGCGCTTGGGAGGCGGGTTGGTGATTTCCGTATGTTCCGCTCTAAAGGGACGCTGCTACCCGTCCTCTAGTAGTTTCTTGTCGCGGTTTAGGAACAATACCTGGTTCCATGTTACTGTAGCGTCTTGTAATTTTGTAGAATTGTGTTATTGTAAAAACTTATGTAAATGCAAAGAAAAACGCAATTTAATTCCATCTAATCTGTTCAAATAGTTGCATTAACTTACGTTATGATACTGAAACGAGTAAATTCTACTCTAGTCGAAACTATCAGGGTTCCCAGTTGACTATGAATCTCTAAAAAGGAAACCATATTTTTTTCTTCAATCTACGCGGACCCTGTTTGAATTCTACAAGTATAATATATGTTAAAAAAAAAACAACTGAAAATGGACTATACTAATTAAATCTTATCGAATCTTATATTAACGAGGAAATGTCGCCAGCATCTTTGGTACAATGCCTCAAGGGCTTTTTTTAGATTTTATACTGTAACTAGTTAAGTGCTTGTAGTTATCATAATACGATTGGAATTTCTGTAAATAAATGTATTTATCTATATATCCAAAAAAAATCTTAACCCGACATTTTCAGTTATTTTGTCATGAAAAAAACAACCAAAGACAATATTACATTGTACAATAAGTAATTGATGTCTATTACGAAATAATGTGCCCAATAAAACGGCCATTCCCTCTTTGATATCTAAGCTGACTAGACAGATTAAGTGTTGTGAAATTCATTTCCAAGAATTTGTTATTTCTCTAAGTCCACGGAGACACCTTATAGATATTTTTTTTTTGTATTTTTCATCGTGTTGATGCTGCGAAGAAAACCAGCACCTTGACAAATGTCAAGGCAAATACTAATCAGAACAGGTAGCATGTTTGTCATTTTATCGTTTATCGCACTATCCATCACTTTCGCACTTACAAACTTGTTGGAGTGTGACAGGTATTGTGAGTGATAAAAACCCGACCATATTAGGCTAGCATCCATTTTAAAGTGATATTTGATATAAAAAACAGATTTATTTTTCATTATATTTTATTATGAGCCATACTACAGTATACTGTCCCACTTCTGGGCAAATTAACTTTTTCCACTCTTGTCGATCGAGAGCAGTCTCTGGCCATTTTTAAAAAAAAGTAGTCAATTTCGTCTTTCTATCGTTTCATAAAGAAACTGATAAATGCACAATAAACCTTCTTTATAATTTGTAGTATTCCGTAACCATCTAGGAACCCTTTTAGTTTTGCTGTGTCAGTCTGTCCCCGGCTATGCTCAGTGAAAGTAAGATAGTACAGCTGTAATTTGGTATTTAAGAGTACCTCGAAAATAAGAAAAGCAGAATGCTGAAATTTATTACAGCACTTAGCACATGGAGTCCGAACATGTGTTAAGTAGTTTGGTAAATACATCCCTTAATACAGCTTTGTGAACAGAATCAGCCCATTGTTCTCTGCGGTCCCACTCTTAAGGACGACTCACGTTATACCGTCCTACACGTCGCCCTTCCGAGCCCGAGCCTTCCGTTGACCCACCGGGCACTAACCGGGGCGGCCCGAGCACGAGCAGCCCGACACTTTTTTTTTTATGACAAAGG
This sequence comes from Grapholita molesta, assembly GCA_022674325.2. Taxonomy (NCBI): domain Eukaryota; kingdom Metazoa; phylum Arthropoda; class Insecta; order Lepidoptera; family Tortricidae; genus Grapholita; species Grapholita molesta. The sequence goes on from CP053127.2 coordinate 6,012,537, forward strand.
TGGCAAACGAGCAGACGGATTGCCTGATGGTAAGCAATTACCGTCGCCCATAGGCACCCGTAACACCAAGGAAGTCACAAGCGCGTTGCCGACCTTTAAGGGGGTTGGAGCTCTGGGAACCTTACTCACCATCAGGAAGACAACACTACATACCTGAAAGGTAGCAGTGCTATTATGGCTGTGGTCTTCTGTAAGGAGGAGGTACTTCCCCAGTTGGGCTGCCCCAGATTCAAGCGTGATGGTCATCGCTGTGCCCTACCTCTCATTGTTGGACGTAGTTTAAGGACATACCCGGGTCCCAACTCGACCCGGCTCCCCGAAAGTCCCGGGCTCGAATATTGATATTAACACAAGCGTCGCTCCATCCAACCATTTGTTGCGAGTCGATCATCGCACGCCCGTTGACATCGCGTCCAAATCACGTTGCCTTCCCATCACCGAGCCGAATAGAGCCTTTTTAAATAGCTGTAACGGCCGTCGCACGACAGGCACGTGACCGAGCCAAGTGGCTCGGGCGGGTCGGTCGTCACGTGATTTATTCCATACAAGACCCGGATTGTAAGAAGATTTGGACCCGGGTATGTCCTTAAACTACGTCCAACAATGAGAGGTAGGGCACAGCAATGACCATCACGCTTGAATCTGGGGCAGCCCAACTGGGGAAGTACCTCCTCCTTACAGAAGACCACAGCCATAATAGCACTGCTACCTTTCAGGTATGTAGTGTTGTGTTCCTGATGGTGAGTAAGGTTCCCAGAGCTCCAACCCCCCCTTAAAGGCCGGCAACGCGCTTGTGACTCCCTTGGTGTTACGGGTGCCCATGGGCGACGGTAATTGCTTACCACCAGGCAATCCGTCTGCTCGTTAGCCGCCTATGTCATAAAAAAAAAAAGTGGCCACGGCTCGGACGCGGGCCGGTGTAATGTGAGACAACCTTAAACCCGCCCCTTTAGACCAAAACAAAGGTCTCACAAACTAATCTCTTACGAATTGGAAAACCGAAGTCCGCAATTACTAAAACATTCTCCCGATACATTCAACCGTACCCCACTACACAAATAGTAATGTTTATGATGAAGATTTTTGGAACCGAGGTATTTCCTATCAACGAGCGGTCCCGGCTATACCTTAAACAATGTCCAAAAGAGAGGATGGATACTGCGAATGTTATCTTGCTGTATGTGGAAGTTCAGCATATGACGTGTTGCTCAAATATAGAGAGAAGTCCTACTATGGAAGTACCTCTACCTTATAAAAAACCATAGCGAAATAGCACTAATCACACGCATAGGTTTGTGTTGGTGCCGGTGAGGAAGGTGGCTAGAGAGCAAGGTTCATACGCGCGTTGCCTACACTTTAAGGCTCTTTCTTTTGGAATCCATAAGCTATGCTGAATGATAGCCATTAGGAGGGCCGTATGCTTGTTTTCCACAGTCGTAGTATAGTCAAATAAAGATAATGATTAATGAATAAACTTCGTAATTTTTATCAGTTTTAATATATTGCATTACTTTATGTTAACCTATATCGGGGTAAACTACCTTTGTTGTAGTTACTACAGAAGCTATCGTAATTTTTCAAAAAAAAAAAAAATTATTATAGATTGTGTTTTTATAAATACTTGAATATTCATACATTATAAATATATAATTTTTTTAAACATTAAAGAATCTTTATTTGCAATAATTACATTCATTAAAAAACGAGTACTTAACTACCACCAACATCCTTGGCAGAATGCCTCAAGGATCTTTTTAGGGTTCCGTAGTCAACTAGGAACCCTTATAGTTTCGCTCCGTCCGTCCGCGGATAATTTCTGTGACCTTTCTTTTTTGTGGCACTAGAAAGCTGAAATTTGGTAATAATATAGGCATGCATATCAATCACACCGACAAAGTGTTTAAATAAAAAGTGCAAAAAAAAATGTTTTTTTTTTTTATGATATAGGAGGCAAACGAGCAGACGGATTGCCTGATGGTAAGCAACTACCGCCGCCCATGGACACTCGCAACACTAGAGGAGTCACAAGTACGTTGCCGGCCTTTAAGATCCCTATACGCTCTTTTCTTGAAGGTTTGGATGTCATATCGGTCCGGAAATACTGTACACGACAATTTATTCCAGAGTTTTGCTGTGCGAGGCAGGAAGTTTCTAGAAAAACACACAGTTGAGGACTGCCAACCATCTATGTGGTGAAGATGGAAATGTTGTCGTGTAGAGCGCTGGCGGAAGGAAGCAGCTGGGATTAACCCGAACAATTCCTCGGAGCACTCTCCGTAATAGATGCGGTAGAAAATGCAGAGTGAGGCCACATCTCTACGCAGTGCCAAGGAGTCAAGCCGGTCCGAGATATCCTGGCTGCCGACAATTCTAGTCGCTCTCCGCTGGATGCGGTCCAAAGGGAGAAGCTGGTATTGGGGTGCCCCTGACCAGAGATGAGAACAGTATTCCATATGTGGCCGTACTTGCGCCTTGTACAGTTGTAGGCGGTGGGCCGAACTGAAATACTGCCTCGATCTGTTGAGCACACCAAGCTTCTTCGAGGCCAACTTGGCCTTTCCTCTAAATGACCGCGGAACTGGACTGAGCTAGAGATGTCGACACCCAGAATTCCGATACTGGCTGTGGCTGTTAGGAGAGTGCCCTCAAAGCGAGGCGATACGACAAACGGGAGTTTCTTTGCCGTGAACGCGCAAACCTGTGTCTTACTGGGGTTAAATTGAACCAAGTTCAATCGGCCCCATTCTGAGACTTCTTTAAGGGAAGTCTCAACTTCAGACACAAGCTTGTTCCGGCTCTCGATGACACTTTCCCGAGAAATGTTGGCACGGCCGGTATAGCAAGCATCACCCGTACTGTCATCCGCATAGCAATGAATACCGCTGGTCTGCAGCATGTCATTGATATGCAGGAGAAATAACGTGGGCGATAGCACACAGCCTTGAGGGACACCAGCATTTACAAACATGGAATCCGAGCATTCACCGTCGACTACGACCTTAATGCTTCTGTCTGCTAAAAAGCTGCTGACCCATTCGCATAATTTCTCGGGAAGCCCATAGGATGGTAGTTTCGAAAGAAGAGCCCCGTGCCACACACGATCGAAGGCCTTCGCTACATCCAGACTAACTGCCAATGCTTCACCCTTCGTCTCGATCGCCTGTGCCCAACGATGTGTCAGATAAACTAGAAGATCACCAGCCGAGCGACCACGACGGAAGCCGTATTGACGGTCACTAAGCAGCTGGTGGTTCTCTAGGTACCGGAGGAGCTGGCAGTTGATAATGGATTCCATTATCTTCGAGAACAGGGAGGTGATAGCTATTGGCCTGTAGTTGGAGGGATTTGAGCGGTCGCCTTTTTTAGGGATCGGATGCACCAAAGCTGACTTCCACGAGATCGGGACTACGCCAAAAGAGTAGGAGAGCCGAAAAAGACGCGTTAAAACTGGTGCCAACTCAGGAGCACACATCTTAAGAACAATTGCGGGGATCCCATCAGGCCCACTCGACTTATGGATGTCAAGGGAAACAAGAGCTTTACGCACAGAGCAGTGCCGGAACTGTATATCCGGCATGCAGCTCTCGCACCGCGGGATGGTCGGCGGCGCGTTTCCCCCATCATCCAAAGTCGAGTTAGACGCAAAGAGCTTACCCAGAAGATCGGCTTTGTCTTTTGCGTCATGAGCTAATGAGTCATATTCCGTGCGCAGAGGTGGAAAAGTCTGCATGCAGAAATTCCCCTGGATAGCTTTGGCGAGAGACCAGAACGCACGAGTTCCCGAAGGGAGGCGCTCTAATTTCTCGCCAATTCTACGAATGTGCAACGACTTTGCGATGGCAATAACTCTTTTAAAGGACCGGGAAGCAGAGTTAAACTCCTTTTTTAAAGCACTGGTTTTTGCATTACTGGTTTTTATTAGGGTATCTCCCCTATACGTAAAGTGGAGTGTTTCTTTTTTTTCTTTTCAAACCTAACGTGTGATATACTGTTGAATAGGTATTTAAAAATGAATAGCGGTTTACTAAAATTATTTTTAGATAATGTAAATATTTTAGGAAATAAGTAATCGCTTCGGAAGGAAAAAAAATGTGTCCCTCTAAGTCATATTATAAAAAAAATTCTAAGAACATTACTTTGAACGTAATATGTTGAATAATTTTTGAAAAAAATACAAAATAATTTCTGAACTAAGTTTGTAATTTTACCGTATAAGCAGGTGTTTATTTTACCTGTAATTTCTACAAAATCATAATGAAATAACGGGCTTTCAAGTAAAGTAAAAAAGGGGAAAATCGCTTAACGCAATAAAAAAATATCCCATTAAAATTATCTTCCATACTTTAAGCTCGCGCGCAATAGTCTACTTAATTTGCCGATAAAATGTCGTTGTACATGGAACGCTCATATCCTACATGGCGGTGTTAAGATTTTTCCGTATTTAATGGGGTCGGAGCAGGTGCGCCCATACATTAGGTCGAAAATTTGTCATGCTCGAATTGTCATAGTTGTCTTTGGTCGTTCGTTGTCTAATAATAATAATAAAATTGTAGATTCCTCTTTCTTCAGTCATTACCGTCCTTTGTGAGCCCAGTTGTAGGGTTCTATACTTAATATATTACGTCAATGTAACAAATAGCCCATATTTTAAACTCTTAAGTGAGGACACTTACTGTGACGGACGGAAAACTGCGGAACCCTACACTGAGCATGACCCGAAACGCTCTTGGCTGGTTTTTTAGATTTAATAACTAGTTAAGTACTCGTATCTTAATGAATATTAAATAAATTTAATAAACACAGTAAATTGAGATAGTATTTGAGGCATTTACTTAGCAGTTTATAGTTACTTATTAAACACCACCAGTTTTGTTATATATTTTTTGTATAATTATTATAGCTTGCATTTGCCCATAAAATAAAACAATGCTAAAAGAGTTCAAAAGTTTATTTTTATCGTGAATAACTATTTGTCCATGTTAATAAAAAGGGTAAAAAAAAAATCTTATTTTGTGATCTGGGTGAATTGCAAAAAAAATGTACGTAACACAATGGAATATTCACAAAAAAGTGACACATAATGATGAACGTTACACAAAGAAAATTATAAAGACCGTTCCATATTGAAATTTATACATACACGGACAGGGCGAAACTATTAAGAGTTCCTAGTAAACTACTAAAACCTTAAAACATTATTGTCATATTTAATCGGTTAAATTTTGGAGAATATATATAGTAAGAAACTTATTTCAAACCATTTGTTAAACAATCTTATTTTGAAAGGTACACAGTATATTATCAATGTGAACGAACCTTTTTAGGTAAAAATCTTTGTGTTACGTCACACAAAAACACACAATGGAAGTCAAAATCGACGCCGCCATATACCTAATCGCGTGTAAAATGAAATTAACCTCGAATTCAGGAATTCGCAAATTCCATGCCAATTGCCGCGTAATTTATCTATAGTATAATGAGGAAACAGTAGTAAAAAACAGTTAACTTATCTGTTTTAACTGCTATCCAAATTTCCAATTTTTTTGCGACAAAACATTGAAACACAACTTTTCTCCCCACAGCTCGAAAACCAATATGGCTGACGACACGTGCGTTGGCGCAGTCGTAGATTTAGTGTTCCCAGAAGTAATAATATAACGAATGCGTTCATATTTTGTCTATAAACGCGTGAAATAGCGTAACACAAGTGTGTAACACAATGGAACGAAATCTGTCCCCGATCTTCAACACACGATTAATTAAAAAAAAATATGTTGAATCCTTTTAAAACCATTTGAATACAAGTATTAGTTTGTATTAAAGACATATATTTAAAAAAAACACGCTAAATCTACTTATAGATAAAGTTATGATTTTTTATTAACAGTGGAGTGTTGCGAGGACATATGCATTTTGTATGGGAGAAAAAATATACCTTTTCATAATTATTTTTTTAAATACTTTTTAAGCAATATTGTACTGTTACAGTGTAAAATTTCTATTAGCATTTAAGTGACAACATATTAAAGAGTGGTTAAAATGAGTGTAAATGTACTATTTATTTTTTTACAGATATTTTAATGTTGAAGACATTTCATGGTTGTGGAAAGTACACTTTTTTTGATATTCACCCATCTACAACTATTTCACAGTATTATATAATTATAGGTATTTTGTTTTCAAGGTCGTAACAAGGATACTCGGTAATCTTACACATGTATAGATTTTATTTTTACTTCGTTCGATTGTTGTATAACATAATCTTCCGAGAAGAAAATATTTTACGTAAGAACATTGTTGTTAAGACAGGAATGAATACATAACAATAAGGTCTCTTCGGCATTGTTATCGGTTGAATCCTTTTTTACCTGGAATAACAACCAACAAGGTTATCTTCGTATGCCTTCGCCAAACATCAGTCTTCGAATGTATACGCCATTAAAAAGGGAGGACCAATTACACTACCCTGGGGTACTCCAAAAGTAAGTTGCGCTTGGCTCGCGTAATTGCCAATGTTTAGTTTTAGCTTAGTCTCTAGAGAAATGTAATAATTTACCCTTAATCCTCGTGGTCTCAAGATTTGAGAGTGGGCTGATAAATGTGTTCATACTTACACTTCTATGGTGATCATTCGAGAAAATGTAATCGATTATAACACCATTGATTCCAAAGCCTAGAGATTACAGCCATTAGTGTTGATTGGATAAGTAAAATGAGAAACCTGCAAAGGACAACGTGTCTGAAGAGGAAAACCAACATCTCATCATTCGTTCCGCTATCTCGCTGACCTCTGGTCGGTGCTGACCCTAACTCTCTAGAAATTTGTGTGATTATCTAAATCTAATTTTGCAGAGACCGTAAATATTAGACCAGAACTTAACTAACTAAGTATTGTTAACTTGGAAATACATTTATTTACAGAAATTACAATCGTATTATGATAACTACAAGTACTTAACTAGTTACAGTATAAAATCTAAAAAAGGCCCTTGAGGCATTGTACCAAGGATGCTGGCGGCATTTCCTCGTTGTATCGCAATGCTGATACGCTGTGCGAGGAAGCCGCCAGCTCTTCGGTCACCAATTACATCAACCAGACGCTTCGCGATTACTGCAAAAAGTTTGGGCGCGCTGGGACCCCATAGACCTAGCGTCTCTATGCCAAACTTGTTAACTTACTTAACTAAGAATGCAAGGATCCATATAATATATTCTCAATTTCAAATAAAACTACGTCAAACGCGAAATGCTGAAATCAGTATTCAAATCACAGATCGCCCACTGATATTTACGAAGAGGCTGCACGTAGGTCGTTAATATACGAAATTGAAGGACGGATATAAAGTACTCTGATATATCAATCCGCAAGTTTGTACTATTTTAAATGAAAAATAGCTATTAACCTAAAAGCAAATCATTGATATTAACCGTGGAAGAGCGTTTTTTCTGTCTCGTTCTAAAGATATATACACTGTATTCTTTATTTGTACAGCGTTACGAAAAAAAAGGTTTTTTTTTCTATAGTGAAGGCAAAGGTTTATTAACTTAACACGTTCACGGACACAGCGTGACGCCAAAGGAAACAAACGAAGCTACGTCTGTTGACGTACTATTCGTCATCGTCGAGTTAAGATTTCGGAGACAAAAAATAAGTAATTACGGAACGTTACATAATTATATGAACAAAATTTTCGGGATAGCTATAAATATTTTAATAACGATTTAGACAAATGTCGAAATTTTGTATGATTAGTGTATCTGAGAGGGTTAAGTTGTAATTTCAAAAAAATTGCGGAAATGGCCTGTAGCAGGATTGCTTCAAAAACACATGACAATCATAACATTTTATGACTTTAAAATCTCTATACTGTAGACTTGAACTCGTAGCGTAGAATACCGTAGTATAGGCAATTTACTTTCTGACTTTATCTACTCGTAATTTGAAAGTACTTTTCCATTAGCACCACCACCACTTACAGTTCTATCAGTTAGAGCAGACAATTTCTAAGTAAGAAGAGTCTCACTTAGAAAATTCCTGTTTATTCACATGCCTCGAGGGTATAAAACTTGGCTTATAACAAACTGTCTGGTAATAAATTTCAAAAAATTAGAAAAGTTATGACATCGTTTACATTTTCTTGAAGATCTTTTGTATTATGTATTCACTCTTCTTAATGTTAATTGCATATACAATTTTTGAAGTAATTATTATAATGATTAATTTAATAATGATATGAGTGCCGTGTGATGCCGGCTGACTAGAATACCACCACCCCATCTCCTCCCGAGGGTGTCGTAAAAGTCGACAAAGGGAAAAATTCTACTAACGGGCAGCAGCGTCCGTTGAAACGCAATCTACAGCTACTGCGGTCGCCAACCCGCCTGCCAAGCGTGGTGACTATGGCAACTACCCCCAAGATGATACAAATTATATTTGTGGGAGGCCTATGTCCAGCAGTGGACTGCATACGGCTGAAATGTATGTATGATGTATGAATGAGTACCAGATTATTGAAGAGGAGAACATTTTGCGTCGAATCCAAAGAAATAAACTAAGGGCTAACTAGTCTTACGAAAATCAGAAATCTACATCTTCATCATTGAGATACATCATTCACAGAAGTTATTCAATTTTTTTTTTTCTTTGCATTCATATTTGCTAAAACATCAATGATACAATTTATTTAAGGTATGTTGTGTTCCTGGTGGTGAGTAAGGTTCAGAGCTCCAATCCCCCTTAAAGGCCGGCAACCGGCAACGCGCTTGTGACTCCCCTGGTGTTGCAAGTGCCCATGGGCGACGGTAATTGCTTACCACCAGGCAATCCGTCTGCTCGTTTACCGCCTATGTTATAAAAAAAAATGAAATATGTATAACATTTTCCGCGGCACAGGCTACTAGCTACGGTCAGAATGGATCAAATCGTTTGCCTATTTTAAGAGCACTGAGACTGTGAACAGAACTGTAGGCAATCATTGAACTCATAAAGAAAACTCTGAATATTAAAAAGACCGTGACTTTTTGTATTATTGTTATAAATATCATTCTAAGAAAAAAAAAATTGATAAAGTGTAATAACTCTAATAAGATGTAATTTTTTTACAGATACAGATACTTTATCGGTAAAATAAATAATTAATTGCCTAATTTTATTGTTATGGAGGACGTATTAATATGAAATTAGTCAGACGTATGTTTTTCCAAATTGCCATACAGACACATGTAGTTAACACGTATACGTTAACACCAATCACGACACATATCGAAGTTAATCGCAACACTAGATTCTTTTTTGGTGCGAATACTGTTTAAAAATGTAAAATCATTAAAAAAAATTGTATAAAGTATCAACCAATCAGACAATAACCACAATAAAAATCTACCAATGCGGAAACGCAATCAAATTGTCAAAGCATTAGGTGCTTTTTAGTTCCTACTTCACAAGCATTAAAAAAAAGTTTAAATCGTTGGCAAACTCTTTGAAGCCCCAATTATACGTTGTCTATGGCATTTATTCACGGCATATATATCCTATCTGTATCAAAGCAGTGAAAAAAATACAAAGACTGCCAAAGTTAAACATTTTTGACTCAGAATTCATTGCGGGTGAATAAAATTGTATTTGTTAATTTTTATCTTATTTTCTCGCAATGCATAATTCGGGTCTAAACGCCATATTACCCCTCGAACAATTTTCCCTCACATTGTTCGGGAAAATAACCATCTCGTGGTACTATGGCCTACTTTAGCCCCTTTTCAAACAATCTACTATTCATGCAGAGTTCATGCTTAATTATCTTCACAAAACTGACATTATTTAACGATTTTCACGTCACGTTAATTGAGGACACTTTTTTCTGAAAACTCCCAAATCCGTTATAATCTATGGTTTTAATTAGCTTTCAGATTATATCGAGTTTACATCTTTTTTAGATTAACAACCTTAAAGCAGAAAGGATTCACCTGAATTTGAAGTTAAGCGATTCAAAATAAAAAAAAACACAAATCCGGGGTTTGAGTCCGGCTGCGAGTCTAGATTTTTCTATTTTTCTTTCGATTTAAATATCGAAGATATTCGCTAGCAGACGTTTTTGCATAATAAAAAAAATAAAATATAAAATGATTTTTAATTATGCATATTCGTGTTACTAGGTATTGTTAACCCATCAGTCAGCATATATAATCAGTTTTAATTAAATATGTGGAATACCCTTTGTAGAATAACCAGTTCGTATAAGATTTAGATACAACAGTTTCCGGGGATTTTTGTAAATACAACTATTACAGAGTCCATATTGTGCAATATCTCTTAGGCCTAAGCATTTCCCACCGTTGACAATATTATATCGAACGCCGCAGCGACCTTGAATAAATTGTTCCATCAATGAATTACGATATTGCTGGTAGGTTCTTAGTCTGACGCACTTTTGGCATTTTGCCATCGCAGGAGGTAGTGATACGGAAAATTACTTTTTCTGCTGAAGTTTCAGTAAAGCTTCCATTTCGAATATGTATTTATTACAATCGATAATAAATAGTAGTCACAAATAATTAAAATATTAAGACTTTATTTGAATTACAATATACATAAATAATAAACTTTTTCTCGTTAAAACCTTAATCATGAAAAATATTTTTCACATGCTGTTATTATATACTGAATATACATTAAAGATTATTTCGCGCAACTAGAGATTTCTTTCAATAACTTGTGTTTTAACTCTTACTAGTTTTATCATCAGGCTAAAGTAGTAAAAATCGGTTCTTCATGTTAGGTAATTTTTTTTTTTCCTTTCACTAGGAAATAGTTTTTTTCGCTAGTAAATAGTTTACTGTAAAAAATTGTTTATATTACAGTATTACGTTGAAATGTAAATGATTTCCTACTTATTACGTGTGAAATTAAGTATACATAGAAAACAATAGACATGTTATGATATGTGATATGTGTAAAAAAATTGTACGTCAAATTTAACGTTAATAAAATTCAATTTCCGATTTATTATAATTATAAACATTTAAAATATCTTTTTTTTTTATAACTTATCCCCTTGCTCCTTGTTTTGGAATTATTTCAAAACTTTGGCTTCTACGAAATCCAGAGATGTCCCGACTACTTTTTTTTTCCTACAAGACTCTGTTGTAAACAACAATTCAGCTAAGTTGATAATTAAACTTCGGTGTTCTATCACTAAAAACGAATACCATCAAGTTTTGTTAAACATATATAACGTATATAAAATAAGTCTTAAACTATCTTACCTGCAAAGTTCACCAGGAAAAATAACAACTAATAAGTCTCAATTTTACATCACACAAACTTTAACCATGTACTCATTCCGAATTGAAAAGTTTTCATAACAAAGTTTCATAGCAATCAAATCCATTTTAAAAAAGCAAAAATTATGGTTTATCTTACAAATTAAATCAACAAACACAACTTTTTGAAACAGTTACTGTTGTAAACTTTACTTGGCAAGCATCAGTGGGGATCACGTGCTATCTGCCCGGAGGTTCGCGTGATACTGAAGGCTCTATCCTGTACCTCAGAGCAAACAAATAGAAAGCTTATTGCGATTCTGAACAACATAACACCAATGTCATCAGAGCATCTCTCTCACACCAATGCATACAGACGCGAGTAGAAATCATGGTAATGTAATTTTAAAATCGGAATGAGTCTAGATTTCGTCACTTTCATTTGTCTTAAAAAGCTTTACGACGGAGGGAATAAAAATGTATTAAACGTTCGGTCGTAAAGGTTCGAGTGGTGACCACGGACAGGAAGGGCAGACCACAAGGTGGATCGACGATCTGGTAAATATCTCGGGAATCCACTGGATGCTGGTGACGCAAATCCGGCTATTGTAGAACGCTAGGGAGGCCTCCCAAACGATCCACAAATATGTCGAGCAGTCGACGTCCTTTGATTGATAAGATGATGATGATGATGATGAATCGTATAGGGTGAAATAGTGTAAAATTTATGTCTTCACAATACGTCTCGAAAACATTAAATAAAACCACATCCAAGCAGCTCTTATCAAAAAATACTCGATTAGTAATAAACAATTTGTACGAAATGACTTTGCACCCTTGCGAATAAAATGCAACTTTGCTATTTGTTTTTAAAGAACAGAACAGTTCTTTCCGAGCTAGTAAAACTTATTTACGATATGTAAGTAAGTACAGTCGCCATCAGATATATCGGAGCTGTGGAGGTGGTCACAAATATCTGAACAACGCCTCTATTTTCAAAGCGATAAAGTGCATGTTCAGATATTTGTGACCACCTTCACAGCTCCGATATATCTGATGGCGACTGTACTTACTTACACCAAGTTTACATACAAGAGTATTATTTTCACGAAATAACATCTGATTTAAGACTTTAAATCTCGACATCCGTTTTATTGCATAATTTAATATTTACAGTACCTACTGTCATACTTATCATCACGTCTGGATTCAGAGATTCTCGGAATATATGTACAGTCAAGAGCATAAACATAAATAAACTTTTTTTACCTTATAACAATGACACATGTCGAAAAAGCATACACATATTCTATTTTTAATTTTATTTTATTTGAATAGTTGTACCTATTAACATAATGTAGGCAAACAGCACTTTACAATATTCTTGGCATAAGCAACTTATAAATTACTTACATTATTATAAATGACAATTGTAAACAACATTTCCAAGTATTAATAAACTAAGATTAATAAAATTAAAAAAAAAAAATTCTTTATTTTTTACTTAACTACATAAAGTGTATTATAAAAAGATTAAGTACTACATAAACAAAGAAAAAAATCAACATATTAGTCATATTACAATACATTAAAAGTTCAATGATAACAACTTTGGGAGACTATAATATTTTTAAACTTAGACAAAGAGGTAGTTGATCGTCGAATCGCATGCGCATTTTATAAAACATTACTATTAGATGTGTTTGGGTTAAGCAAACAATACCTTATTTCGTGTTCTCCCGTTGTTGGCTCTAATAAAATAATTAATCCATATTTTGCACTTGACTGTACGTGCTATAAAGTAATTTGCCGCTCGTAAAAGATCTGCGGTGAATTTTGAATTTAAGCTTTTTGTTTCAAAATCAAACGGGGTAGAATTAGGCAATTTCAAAATGGATATATAAATTATTTATGTGACATAAAATGATTGCCTAAAGTAGGTTTTTACATACGTAATAAGTTTATATGTTTTCTATTTAAAGAGTTAAAAGTAGACTAAACATATTTTAAATGAGTGACCGATGCTGCGATTCACATTGCAATACAACGAGGAAATGCCGCTAGCATTCTTAGTACAATCCTTCAAGGGCCTTTTTTACATTTGATGTAGTAAATAGTTGAGTACTTGTAATATTGTAATTATTGTAAATAAAGACTTAAAAAAATATATATTTACTACTTGTAATTAGTGGGTAATAGGCACCAGCTTACAGTTAAGCAATTAAAAAATCTTCCACGGTGTAGTGTTTGTTTGCTAATAAAGTATTGTCTTATTTAATATAATTTTAAATCTATGTAAGTTTGTATTGTCCTATATATATTTTAGAATTTTATTAAATATATTAACTGCCTTAGCAAAGGGGCCAGTGTAAATCATTTTCATGTTTGGGCCAAGTCGTAAGATTGACGGAATACCTACTGCGGAAAGATGAAAAAAATATTTTAAACAAAAATACTTATTTATAAAATGTACATTTATGCCAGAGTTAAAATCTTAGGTAAGTCAGTGGATAAAGTAATTATTACAGCATGACGTATGCACACAATAAACTACCCCGCATAATTAAGAGCTAGGTAACACTTGTGTACTTAGGCTCAGTTTGACACGTCAACCCACATCCCACACAAATTATAGCCGCCAATTTGAAAAGCATCCAACAAAATTTCAAGCTATGACAACACTGCTCAGAGTAGGCTGTTTGCCATCTTATCGCCTATCGCATGCCTGGCATCACTGTCGCGCTTGTTTACTTGTTGACAAACGACAAAAACTCAACACACTTAGATTAGCAGGACTACTTAAATAAACATAATATTATAGTTTGCTAACTTCATACCTAACTAAAATATTACTTAAATAAAATAAACTAAAAGCAAGCGTTGATAAATCCGATTACGTGTAAGATTTAAGCTCATGAATTATTGAATTACTTTTTTAACTAGTATTTAAGTAAGTATATTTATATATGTTTGAAGTAAGTTATATAATATAACTACTCCCAATATGATACAAGTCATATTTATGGGAGGCCTATGTCCAGCAGTGCACTGCATATGGCCGAAATGTATGTATGTAATATAACGTATCAACAAGAGGACAGATCAACCCAACAACTACTCGTAGCCCAGCGATCCTATTCCTATATGTGTATTGACGTTTAATCAATATCAAATTGAATTTGTTAATGAAAAAATAAACAATATGACATTAGTAAATGACTATACAGGACGTAACTCATAATTTCGGTGTGACTTTATTGCCATCACGAGTACTTATTTTATTGCACACATGCAATTTGTATTTCAGTGACATTTTGATTCACGCATGAGAGCTATGACTTCATTTAAAACCTCACCACATATGAAAGGGGATTAAATGTTAAAAATGACACGTGAGTTTTGCACGGCCCCTATTCGGAGTAGCGTGTGCGCCGCGCCGTGGACACCACGCCGCCGCCTCCGCTGCGATTTCAAAAATTGGCCGTCTTAAAATAAGCAGTTTTGGACCCGGGTATGTCTTTAAACTACGTCCAACAATGAGAGGTAGGGCACAGCGATGACCATCACGCTTGAATCTGGGGCAGCCCTACTGGGGAAGTACCTCCTCCTTACAGAATACCACAGCCATAATAGCACTGCTACCTTTCAGGTATGTAGTGTTGTGTTCCTGATGGTGAGTAAGGTTCCCAGAGCTCCAACCCCCCTTAAAGGCTGGCAACGCGCTTGTGGCTCCCCTGGTGTTGCGGGCAATCCGTCTGCTCGTTTGCCGCCTATGACAAAAAAAAAAAGCAGTCTCCCTTCTATGCTGAATTAGTAAGATGGCCCTATGATGATCATGATTGATAGTTTGTTTAAGTTTTTACTCTATAATTATGATTTCTTTGAAGAATTAGCTTTTATTATCTACTTTTACTATTGTATATTAATAATCCATTTAAGACTATTATCCTCTAAGCCTTACTGGCCTTAGCATTACCGCTGCATTTTGAGTCTTATCATTCTCAATATTAAGGCTTATAAGTTAGTATGCTTATAAGTCAGTGGTTTCGTAGCGGCAGCTACGTAGGCCGTCTACGCCGTAGCTGTGGGCGTAGACACTGGCAAACAAAAACATTATTCTAAGTTTAAACATAATTTGTGACGGTTTTGTTATGTATACAATGTTCTTTTGATTTTAAATAAATCGTGCTAGTGATACGGTATTATTTCCACTTTAATACCCGGGACGTCTTGGTCTTAATTATAATGGTTGTGTTATATAAAAGATACAGCGTGTATTTTTATACGGGTGTAGTGACGATTAGTATTAGACCTCGGGAACCTATTTACATTAAATTTTTTACAATAATAGGTTTTTTTACTATAAAATTATTAACATAACACGAGTCGTGTTGCTGAATATTATTGTGGACATTGTCCACATCCACATATAATAATAAGCCCGTAAAAAAATACACACTGCATAAAGTATAGTTATAGGGGTTACTTATTTATTCATTTACACTTCATTCAAGCTTCGAAACTAGCATGTGCAATAAGTCTCTGGTCTCTCAGGCGTTCACTCCGACTGAATATAGAGAACATGCTTTTTACATTCAAAACACGGTCACTGAAATCATTTAATCGTTAAAAGTAATACATTTTAATGTAAAAAAAACTGTATTAATTGCACTTTTAATACAGCAGGCTTTTTGGGGTTTATTGGTCTTTTTTTAAATCAATATTGTAATTTTGTGTATAACGTCGTTTTTTTTCGTCGCATTCAAAGTAAAAAGTTCTACGGGAGACTAAACAACTCGCCCTTCATCCACCCTCGCAACATAGCTATGTTGATCCCTTTAGCGATAGCATTTCTGATAGCTATTATAAGCTTCTGCAATTACCACAAGCTGCTTGTATCAGTTGCATAATTAATATTAGTTTTAAATGTATATATGTCGTTTTCCATAAGGGTACGTTGTTTATTTAAAAAAAATTACACATTGCTCTCTATATTCGTGTAGATATATCATGGTGTTGCGGGTGCCCATGAGCGACGGTAATTGCTTACCACCAGGCAATCCATCTGCTCGTTTGCCGCCTGTCATAAAAAAAATCTTGTACCTTTCATGACACCTTGATACAATTTTTACTAGGTACAAACAGCAACACTCTTAGCTGTCCCTTACGCCTTATATAATACATTTCAGACTTATGCAGTCCACTGCTCGACATAGGCTTCCCACAAATATGACATCTTGCGAGTAGTTCCCATAGTTACTTATATAATAAGGTCCACCAATGTACAGCTAAGAGTGTTACTGTTAGTACCTATGAAAAGTGACGTCCCGAGCCCCCACTCCTCAATTTTGACAGGTTTTATCTTTGTCATTTGTGTCTTATTGGCAAAAAAAAATACGTTTGAACCTCAAAATGGCGAAGTCGTCTTGAAAATATATTTTTTGTTTTTTGTTCAAACGTAGTTTAGTGTGTAATATTGATAGCGTATTATGCAGTGATCTAACGCAGAATTGTGCAGCTAATGAAGAATAGATTTCAAAACGCGTTTCACCACTATTTTGGTCATCACCCGGCAATCTCGGGGTCACGGCCGCCTCTTAGCTTTCTGTAAAGCCCAGCTACCACTTTACAAAACGCAAGGCCTACATCCGAACAACGTAATGCTCTAAGGGCAAGCATATATGTTATTTTACTTATTTGTTATTCACTGGCGAAATCATCGATTGATTTATTGATGGAAGCCATATTCTTTTTAAAGAAAAAGAAAAAAAATACGTGTTCTGTAAATCTAACGGACGGTATTTGTAGAATTTGTTTTCGCTTTACCTGCGTCCAGTAAACTATCCACTGATGTTCCAACTTATCGAGATAATGTGTATTTATATTCCTAATTATAGTCACGTTTGGTGACGCAGATGACACATCCATGACCTCTTGCAATATCACGTCTTAAGGTCATCGACACCTTTGATCTAAACCGATGCGACTGATAGTCACAATCAATGAATAAATTATGTAAAAGATGTCACTTTTCAGAAGCGCATAAGTTTACATAATTAAAGGAACACTAAAATAGAATTTTCAACTTTGCCAGACTTTAGTTGCTTCAAGGTAAATAATGTTGTTTTATTAGAATAAAAATTGATAATTTCACTGCCGACGAGACTTGAAGTCTCGGCTCCGGTATACATGCCTGTCTCTCTGCCATCTAACATTTCATAAATTTCTTTTATTTCTAAACATTACATAATATGGTTTCGTTAGCAAACGTTTCTTCTTAATATTTGGAAAACATATTAACAGAACAAAGAACGAATGGTAAACACTATACTCTCTGCAAATAAATATAAAACAATACTCAAATCCCCGGAAAATCTGGCTTCCTGTTACGTCTGGGCGTTACGTCATAGATCGTGTATGAAAATAATGATCGACTGCAAAATTTTATACCAATCTGTGGAACTAATGGCCAAAGTCTACCAACCACAGTTCACGTAGTTCTTGAACATCACAGTATCTGTTACTTTAAACTGGATTATTATAATAAGCAAACGATAAGTACAACAAGTAAAAATTAATGCTTCGTTCTAATTACTGTAAATTAATTGTACTAATTAGTTTTATTTCACCCAAAGAGCAATGGAGAGGGCTCTGAGTGATCGCTCGAATGATTTCATCCGCAGTAGAACCAAAGTCACCGATATAGTCCTTCGGATCGCCAAACATTGCGCGACAAACCGATGGCCGGTTGGCGGAAAGGTTCTGGAGTGGCGACCACGAACTGGAAGACGCAGCGTAGGTAGGCCTCCCACAAGGTGGACCGACGACCTAGTTAGAGTCGGGAGATGCCGCTGGATGTGGAAGGCGCAAGATCGGTCTTCTTGGATCGTTCTGGGGGAGGCTTGATGATGATGATGATGATGAATTAGATTGTAATAAATACAAGTGTTTTATTGCAACGGTTTTTTACACAGAACTAATTGACATGGTTAGTATTATGGATTAGTGAGCGATTGATAAGATAATACATAGAAAAATATAACATTGATAATACATACAAAGTCTGCATAATGAACCCACAAAAACTAGTCCAGAAAGGCGGATCCTAAAAGATAGTTCTTCAACGACGGATGACATTTTAATTTAGCCAATTAAATCCTTGATGGACTAATGACAGTTTTTTCTAATAGTGGGAATTTGCTTATTGGAAAATATCTAAAGCCGAGGTAGGGATTAAGGGGATAACTGTCAGTAGAATATTGGGGTGTTTATGGGAGCCATTTTCTACTGGAAACAAATTATATATTGACCTACATTATATTACTAGCTATCCTGGCGAATTTTGTAACGCCTGAAAGTCTATAAATGGGGTATTTTTAATTGATTGCTTTTTTTTTAAGCATGCGAACCCAAAATCGTCCAAATCGGTTCAGCCGTTCTCAAGTTACAAAAACTGGAACTAATACAACTTTGTTTTATTAATATAGAAGAAGATATACAGTCGCTGGGAATAGTATATTCTAATGATCGAACTCTGAGTTTGACAGCCTTAATAGATGTCACTATGTTTTGTTATTAATGAATATTAAAGCGGTGAATTTAGACAATTATAATTATTCCAAAATATAAAGGAATATGAGGTTGTTCAATCCAAAAAATATCTAGTTGTCAGATTCGGGACACGTTTATTTCTTCCACATTACACAATCATATAAAAAAATTGGGTACAAGTGAATAGTCGGTTACAATCAACATTATTTATTTATTAAAATATGGCAATATCAACCATTACCTGCTAATATACAATTTCTGATATATATACCTAAATGGTAAAAAGGATTGTTTTATTGCCTATTTTCCTTCCTCTTAATAACAAACACGTGCCTAACTGTAATCGTACATTCTGGTATTTAATAAAATCGTTGCTTTTTTTTAAAGAGTATTCCTCAAAACGTTTTGAATGACAATGTAATTTATTACTTTTTTTTTTATTCATGGCCATGGATACAAATTGTTCAGTCGTAGTAATTATAATATAATTATATAATTAAAAAAGAGGGAGCAAAAATAAAGCTTGCAAGTACTACTAACGTAATTTCTTAGATCCTTTCAGGTTACAAGGTACAAAAATAATAACTTGAAATTTGTTCAATTAACCAAAGTTCCGAAATCAAAACACAAAGTTTTAAGAGACGGGCGTTATAAGAGTATTTCATACTAAATATGTAATAAATATTTACGTCACACTGGGCGGTAAGAGAGATTTACAGCCCTAGGGCGCGACGGAAAATCTCATTTTACACCCAGATGAAGACGTAAAACTATGTACGCGCCACTCACCTCCGGTTCGGGCCGCAAATACCCGCGATCTGAGCCATTCTTTGTTTTACCGCCCTGGGTACGTAATATACAATTTCAACATATTATATACTTATCTAGGTGGTTTTTGTCAGCGCCTTTATATCATATCGGTAAATAATCACGAACAACAGGAACAAAAACCGATTTTATGAAACATTACATGGATATTTGAAATCAAGTGACCCTTTTAAATATTCTTCAAACTAACATCAAGTTACTAGTAAAATAAATAAAAAATCTGATCCTTCTCCCAAGTCTAAACTCATATTACTCATGATCACGAGTGTATTCGAACCTAATAACAGTCTACATAGTTTTAATTAAATATTTTTGTGGCACTTTTTTTTATTGATACTTGTATGTACTTGTATGTATGGTAGAAAGCACAAAAAATCTAGAAGAAACGGGATTTTTATTGCAAATGTAATACCCTGCCTTATTTCTGCTAAGAACTTTGCGCAGCTATTAAATCCCACGGAAAAGTAGGACGTATAAATATTACAGGACATACTTACACAACTTGACTGAGCCCCACGTTAAGCTTAAGAAGGCTTGTGTTTCAAGTACTAAAAATTATAAATTTAGAGTGTTTTTTTGCCGTTAACTGAGTTGGATGTGATTTTAAATAAGAATTAATTATTGATACTGATATTTAAGAGTAAATTTTAATGTTTTAGTGTTCATATTTTACTCGCGGTAGGTGAAAAAATTGTGTTACACTCGGCAGCAAAGTTTGTTCCCATCTCGTGCGTTGTAAGCACTCAAGATTCTGCCCTTAAAAACTGCTCGCTATGCTAGTGGTTCGATTTTAAAATCTTTGGCTTGCTCCGGTATATCAATATTAGCACGAGCAGGTAAACACTTACTTTGTTTCCTTGTATAAAAAATAACTATTTCTTCGCTTAATATGTAGGTATGCAACATTTGAATTATCATTTTCTCGATACTTACATAAACCTTAACCCCAAACTAACCTTATTCTATTCTAAGATAGCCTCGAGTAGTTCTGACCAGAAACTTAGGTCTATTAGGCAAAGCAAACTATACGCATTATATGTACAGTCGGGTTAAGAAAACCTTCGCCACATAATAAATTATTTCTTTTTAAACAATAAGTCAAGTATAAGTGCAAATAAAATTATACTTACTTTATACGATAACAAGGTTCTAAATAGTATACACATCTAACCTATATGTATAGTATGTTTTATATCAGCCTTGAGAAACCTTTCTAATAACCTACTGAAATATATATAAACGAGTTCGTAAGAGTTAGTAATGATAGCAAATTAATAGAATAACATAACATAACAATTTACACCATGCTATTGCAAGATAGTAGACCTTGCGTCTTGTAAACTGGTAGCTGGACTTTAGAGAAAGCCACGAGCCAGCCACACCCCGAGACCGCCATAAATTCATTAGCGGCACAATTCTGGGTTAGATCACTGCATAATGAAGATATTATTTTAATTTTATTTTTATTTTTGCTGTGTAAAAATCTGGGAATCCCTTGGAAATAAAGGCTTTTTATTATTATTATAATGAAGATAAAACAAAAAATATGTCAAGAACACATTTGACGCTCTGCCAGAAGTCCAACTTGTGAATTCCAATTATGGTATATTTCATTAACAGTGTCGTTTTGCGATATAATAAATCTGAGTCGGATTTAATCTGAACGGATAGCATGGTTCGAGCGTGACATATATTGTGACAAATGATAAAAACCTACAAGGCTAGCTGATCGTTTGTCCGTTTTTATCATTATTACAAATGTCAGATAAATTAAACATTAACACGGCTCTACTCACGTTTATTTAGTCACTCGCGCGACATGTTTCGGAGAACATAGGCCTCCATTATCAAGCACTAAGAGTGCTCGGTGTCCGTTCGATTCGGCGATCGCGTCGCCGGCCCGTCGCACAGTTAACATGTCGCGCGAGTGACTAAATAAACGTGAGTAGAGCCGTGTTAATGTTTAATTTATCTGATATGTCTCACGAAAGTTTAATTACAAATGTCAATGCAATAGCTCTGTTTTGTTTGAGATAAAATGTTGGCAGGCGTGATTAATCAATTTTAATATGACGTACCTTTTCTTACACCGACTGTACCTACATACAGTCGGCAGCAAAAGTGGCTAAGCGTTTAAAGTGTTCAAAATGACCTACACGCGCTCTTATTCTCTTGACAATAGAGATGTGTTGACCTTATTTTGAACACCTAAAACGCTTAGCCACTTCTGCTGCTGACTGTAGATATGTATGTTCATTGTGTTTTGCGAGCTGAAATTAATTACATGGTACACTTTTATGTTATTTACGTTAAATGTTTAGCACCCTCGCCCCGTCGCTGGGCACAGCTATCAAGAATGATGGTTTTCCTTTATATTCACTCAAAATACGTTTCTTCAGCTGTTCAACTGCGTTTTTCTTTACCTGAAAG
This sequence comes from Grapholita molesta, assembly GCA_022674325.2. NCBI lineage: Eukaryota > Metazoa > Arthropoda > Insecta > Lepidoptera > Tortricidae > Grapholita > Grapholita molesta. Next base: position 6,034,605 of record CP053127.2, read on the forward strand.
CAATCAAAACATGATATAAGTAATATTGAAGTTCGCATTAATATAACTTAGTTTAAGTTCAACATCAAAATGTTGTGAAACATTTTTTTTTATTAAAAATTTTCTATTAAATATTTGGATTTTCTTTGTTTTTAAGTAGTAACACACTATATAAATTATAGATAAAATAAATAAATAAATATTTCGGTACAATTTTACACAAATCGACCTAGTTCTACGGTAAGCGCAGTAAAGCTTGTGTGTAGGTACAGTCAGCAGAGAAGTAACTAAGCATTTGAGGTGTTCAAAATGAGGTCAACACGTCTCTATTGTCAAGAGAATTTATAAGAGCTCGTATAGGTCATTTTGAACATTTCAAACGCTTAGCAACTTTTGCTGCTGACTGTACTAGACGACGATATATATAATAGACAGATACATATAAATACTTAAATACATAGAAAACACCCATGACTCAGGCACAAATATCTGTGCTCGTCACACAAATAAATGCCCTGACTAAGATTCGAACCCAGGACCATCGGCTTCATAAGGAAGGTCACTAGGCCAGACCGGTCGTCGAAATTCAAAATAGATGACATGGTGGAGTGACGACTTGCGCAAGATGGCTGGCAGGAGCTGGATGTGAACAGCCGAAGTTCGAACACGATCGATGGTGTGAAATTGGGGAGGCCTATGTCCAGAAGTGGACTGCGATAGGCTGATGATGATGATGAGATGACATATACTTTAGAAAAAATGACAAGATCCTCCGGCGTCCGAGGCATTGTATCTACGTCTCGAGCTATTGCGGCAGACGCCTTGACCAATTCTCTTTTTAAGTATATGTCATCTATTTTCAGAACTTAGATAGTTGTTGTCAATTGAATACCGTCCAACATATATATTGGACCGTAACAACACTCAACATTTTACTCGGAAGGCCTTTGTAAACGTGGAAGTCGGACCCACGATCACTAGACCCCTTGATTTGTAATAACAGATTGTACCTACCAAGGAAAGAAAATAAAAACGTGGTCAGGCATTTATTACCAAGACTCTATAAATAAATGATTATATCAAGCTAGAATGTCACACGAACCGCCAAAGTAGACGATAAATACGCAGGGCGACTAATTTAAAAATAAATTAGACAATACGGTTGCCATTTTGGTTTATCGCGCTACCTTTCGCGTTCTGACATTTGTATGTAAGTGCGAAATTGACAGATATCGCGATAAACCATAAAGTAACAACCAGGCTACCCCTTCAGAATGTCTATCATGGTTGGCATTTTATCGTGACAGATATTCGGACAAGTGATAAAAACCCGACCATAATAGGCTAGCGTCTCTAAGTGGATGAAAGCATACTATAAACAATGTACATTATTCTTGAACTTACATCTGGACATCCGGTAACTATGATTCGGTCCGGTATTAATGTAGCATTTAAAAAAATATTACTTGTTCTCTTTATTAGTAGAATAAAGGATTCTTAGTCTATCTGATTCATATGTTTCGTCTACATTTATTTATATAAGATATACGACTATGTATAGTATATTTATGTATAAGAAATACATAAAGAAATCAAAAGAAATACATAAATACATAGATTAATTTGAATCTATGAATTTATGTATTTCTTTTTGTCCGCAATCTACTTTGCCAAAAGGTAAGTAATAAATGCTTTATAGTATTAAGTCCACCTTATGAACACTAAGATTTTATTTTGTCGACGCACATCTTTGTTAAACAATGAAAGGTCCCTTTTCTACTTAGGAGCTTAGGAGTAAATAATAGGCAACAATACAAAACGATGCCAGCGGCCGGTTCCGCTGCTAAAATTATTTAAATGCTTATAACCATCACGTTCTTATTTGATATTATTATTCTCTTTTCTCGTACACTCTTTGTTGCTTTGGCTTTTGTAAGTCACTCTAAAATGCTGCAAGAATGCCTTCGAGAAAATGAACAAGCTCGAGATATTCGCAAATAACTAAAGAGAAAATGTAAAAAGATTTAAATATATCAGACGCAAGATAAATACATTTTATAATGAAGATACCTACGGCTTATCCCGTACGGTAAACCCTGGCTTGTAAATGCAAAATACATTCAAGAAATATGTTTTATATTATTTTCCTAGGAATACTTCAAAAAGATTACACTGTGTGGTTATATATAAAAATAAAATTTCTAAATGCCGAATTCATGAATTCAGTACGGGTATGATGCATCACTCGTATACTATTTAAATATCTACCCATTTTCTTGTCAGAAAACGATAGGCCTAAACTTGTCCACACCATAGACTGATATATCGGCACCGCAGGCCCAACGGCAAAGACTGATATATATGTCACGGGCCACAGAGCAAAATAGACCTACATGCACATGCACATGCACGAAGTTTAACTTAAGTTTTGACATTTCAATGACGTGGCGTCTGAGCGATAGCTTTTATGGTTGACATGGCGTGGAAAAGGTTAATGACGAAAAAAATAAGTTCAGCAGATTTTTTTTAAATATCCTTTTTTATTGCTGATTGTACTAACACCGACTACAACCGCAAACTTAGACTTAAATCAAATTATTGAGAACACCTAACGTCGTATATTTCAAGCATATTTCTCTTTTACTCTAATTAAAGCGTCATGAGAGTGTCGGAGATAATCGTCCGGAATTTACGAATATCCTTTTTTGGTAGCGCCGCTGGTCACACTAGCGTTTATATCCCGCGTTTTCTAGTCGAGTTCACGCGGCGTGCCGATTGCTATGGAATCACCACCCTTACCGTGAGTAGTGACTTTGAGGTTTTCGATAACAAGTATCGAGTTTACTATGAGTGCATATCGTTCGCACTAAAATAGTACCTACAGCGAGTGCACAGATAGTAAACTCGATACTCGGAAAACCTCCAAGTCACAAGTGTCACAACTCATGGTAAGGGTACAGGAAAACATCGAGTGGCCTTCGCAACTTTGCTCACGCCCGAGAGGTCTACGTATCGCTTGTGAAGTCTTATCCACCTTTCTACTTCATAACCAGATCAATTTGAGAGTACCAAATTATCGTAATATAGATAGCTATATCAGAATGTTCAAATCAACTTAATTGACTTACCTACTCATCTAATACCTTTTGGCCGAAACGGATTATTCGTTTGGAACGCGGAAGTGAACCTTACATATATTCACGAAGGTTTATTTTACGCTGTAAGTGTTGACGTAGCCGACTGGCAGCTCTCAAAAGGTTAATTACAAGTAATTTGTGTGTTAAAATAGGCATGTTATTACCAAATCCATTATCAGGTAACTCAATGAAAAATGAAGCCGATTTACCTTTGTTCCCCTAACCGAATGGATCTTTTGTATTATGCGTAATTTTCGTTAGAATTTTCTATAAATGATAGTCATCTCACTTATAGCCATGCCTGGCTCTGTAGTTTTTCGTGAGCGCTAAGTATCCAATAAAAATTGTTCAATCCAATGATATTCAAATCTAATTGCAAGCATTGAACTTGCGCTAATACAAGACGCCTCGTAATATTTTATCATTAATTTTTCTGAAGGATATGACGAAGGTTCCGATAATTACTACACCTACCTCTTTATGGTAATTCTTTTAATCAGATTGACTTAAATACAAGAGCCAGTCCAAATCGCAATAGCATAACGCGTATTAAAAAGTATGTGTTTTGCTATTGCGTAGTGGAATAATTATATGTATAACTAGTATCTGACTTTACACATACATTACATACATTTCAGCCGTATGCACTGCTGGACATAGGCCTCCCACAAATATGACTTGTATCATCTTGGGGGGTAGTTGCCATAGTCGCTACGCTTGGCAGGCGGGTTGGCGACCGCAGTAGCTGTAGATTAGGATTCGACGGACCCTGCTGCCCGTCCGTAGGATTTTTCCCTTTGTCGCCTCTTACGACATCGGCATCACACGGCGGAGTATCTAACTTTATCTTCGTAATATCTTATGGAAACGCATCCCGGGATGTTAAGAATCTGACAGCTCATTCAGATCTTTTTGTAATTCGACGCCAAGTTTCATGTAACTACTCGTACATACGTTATTGCGTGATTGAGTAACAAACATTCAAACATCTGTCACATACACTTTTATTAATTCCCGCGCGCGAGATGTTTCGGAGAGCATAGGTCTCCATTTTCAAGCAGCAAGAGCGCCGAGTGTCCGTTTTCCTCGCCGCTCCGTTCGCGCGGCTCGGGCAGCGTGGCAGCGCGTGGCGAGCCGAATGGAGAAATGATCTCCGAAACATGTAGCGCTAGTGAATAAATAAACGTCAGTAAAGCCGTTATTTTGATTTACATAACATCTCTCACATAATATTAGTAACATTTCACGACACTTAATAATTTTCGTTAATAAATGTTTATTATGTATATGCTACCCGGCTATGCGTGGGTTGTAAAGCATTATACATACTTATATAACACATTTAACCTTTGTATCAGGTCGTTGCGTCTTGCTTTAATTATATGCATGAAATGAGTCCCGTTATCGCGTCGAGTTGGTGTGACATCACTACTGGATTTTATTTTATACGAATAATTTTAAAGTAACGATAACCCTTAAAATATTTATGAATGAATTAATGATGCATTTTTTCGAAACAGACACACAACAACATGTTACATCAAGGTAAAATATAAAAATAAAGTTACATAGCTGCGGGTGGTTTAAAAAAGGATAATACTCAGCATGTGTCGTAGCACATAGTGATACGACGCTGATTTTCAGTATCCCCTGTTATTTACTATATAGTTACAAACGGATGAACTCATGTGAACTTTTATCACATTAAGGGCCGATTTTTCAATTGTCAGATAAGCACATATCTGACAGATACTCATAGAGTTATTCGCCGAATAGGCCTTATCTGCCGATTGAAAAATCGGCCCTAAAACTAGAATCTAAACTCACGGAATAAGAGTATTTATTTCGTAACTAAGAGTAGTTCGACAAGTCAATATACACAAATGTTGCTACAGTTTGGCAAGTGCTGCGGCCTTACCGCGAACAACGATATTCGTAAATTTCGGACGATTGTCTCTGTCACTCTCATGACACCTTAATTGGAGCAAAAGAGAAAGATGCCCGAAATATACGAACTTCGATGTTCGCGGTACCGCTCCTGTTCTTATCAATTATTCATAAATAAACCGATCACAAATTGTCATTGAAATTGACTAAGACTAAATAGTCGGTGTAATACAAATATCACTACGCCGTTCGAACTAAATTAAAAAAAAATGCCTGCACATGTCTAGTTGGATATAATTATGTATGCAAAACTGTTTCTTTTGCTAATTTTATAAAGTGGATAGGTAATGAAAGTAAATTAAAATATACCGACTAACTGTTCCGGTTCCTATTATTTCTTGTTCCCGGTAGTCCTATTGTTACGTGAAACTGGTAACGGATTTTTTATGTTCACCTCACTGGCTCGGAAAGAACTGTTTTATTCTTTAAAAACAGATAGCAAAGTTGCATATTATTCACAAGAGTGCAAAGTAATTTCATGCAAATTGTTAATTACTAATCGGGTGTTTTTTGACGTGAGCTGGCTAGATGTTCTTTTACTTAATGGTTTTGAATGAGATATTCATTGTATTGCTGTTGATGCCCCGAATAAAATAAAATAAAAATAAAAATAAAAATAAAATGTTGAATGCCAATAATTTTGATTACATTTTTAAAGTTTTAGAGTTATTTTTATCCTTGCGGTAGTGAGGTGAAAAATTGTGTGTGAATCGATAGCAAAGTGTGTTCCACTCTCGTGCTTTGAAACCCTCTCAATACTCAAGATTCCTCTTCAATTTTGGAAATTCTTTAACTGACACAAAAAAGCATCGATCGAAATGATGCATCGAGTTTTTATTTATGAAATGCTAGAAACTCTCCAGCGTGAAGATGTACCCGACGAAAATTTCCTTCACTGTCGTAACGTTAATTCTTGGTGTTACTAGTTACGTAACTATATCATACTCTAAATGCCTAATATCGGATAATGTTAATTTTTCCAAGCAAATGCATTGTCAAACTATACAAACAGTGTGTGGAGCAGAAATAGCGTTGTTTGACTCTCAGGAGTTTAATCGATCTTTGCAGTCACATAAGTCTTTTTGCATAGGCAAAGTGTACATGGGCATGTGTCTAGGTACTTATTATTTTATCGACATTTCTAGCCACTATATGTTTTTGCTATATCTGGCAACATTTTAACTCCCTGTCTACTCCGTGAGTTGTTGAAGTCTAGTTAGCCTCGCCCCGAGCGGTGTGTCCTGACTCGGCTTGAACACGGGTTTACCCATGTCGTCTATGTCATAAACATGTCGTCTAATACGATATAATTACACGTGAGTTCATCCGTTTGTAACTAAGTAACATGACTGAAAACAGTTTTAATTTTCTTAAAATATTTTTTTTTATGACATAGGCGGCAAACGAGCGATTTCCTGGTGATAAGCAATTACCTTCGCCCATGGGCACCCGCAACATCAGGGAAGTCACAAGCGCGTTGCCGGCCTTTAAGGGGGGTTGGAGCTCTGGGAACCTTACTCACCATCAGGAACACACCACTACACACCAGAAAGGTAGCAGTGCTATTATGGCTGTGGTCTTCTGTAAAGAGGAGGTACTTCCTCAGTTGGGCTGCCCCAGATTCAAGCGTGATGGTCATCGCTGTGCCCTACCTCTCATTGTTGGACGTAGTTTAAAGACATACCCGGCTCCAACTTAATCATATCATAACTATATCTTAATTATATTATATACCTCTATAGATATACAGGCTTATGCCTGTTAAGGTGTATTCGGGTGATTCCGAATAAAAAGTAGGAAATTATTCAAAGATTACCTATAGGTAGGTACCCAATTATAATAAGAATTTATTTACACCTTACAACGTAAATCTCTATGTACATACTTGTTATAATATCAATTTCGCGTGTGTGTGCAAATAACGTCTTGTATCTCATTAAATCTGCAAAATCTAACGCATTTTCAACAATATGTCAACTTATGTAGGTCAGGTCAATGCCCTCTCTCATTTATAAATAACGTAAACATCGTTGTAACGTAAGCAACGTAAATCAGAGCCACGTGTGCTCTTAAGGTGCCATTAATCAAGGATTGAAATAGTACATTTCGATTCTAGTGGAAAAAAAAATTTTTCGACGATGGTGAAAAGCCCGAGTGAAACGAGGGTGACAATCACCCGAGTCTTAAAGAAGTTTTTACACGTGTACCGAACCTAATTTTCCATAACTAGTGCCTTAAAAAGTGAAATTTGCACTTTTTATGCACTAGTTAGAAAAATGATATTTCGTGCAAAACTCACGTGTAATTATATCGCACTAGGCGACATGTTTCGGGTAAGCTCTGGTATCTTCAAGCCGAGTCAGGACACACCGATCGCGATGATGTCGCCTGGTGCGATATAATTACACGTGAGTTTATCCGTTTCTAACTAAGTAGTAGTAACATGGCTCATAACAGTTTTAATTGTATGATATTTCGTGCGTTTTTTTTATATATTTGTCTCTTTTATTCAAACAATATTATTTAAATGGTTACACAAATAGCCTATGTAATTTGAAGTAAATGACATTTAAGAAATAGTAACCAAGCCCACCTGTGTCCGAAGCAGGATTTGAGGTAATGGCCAGGACACCAGCATCCGTGACTGACGCCGTAACCAACCAGACTACCGTAACTAAATCAAAACTAAATATTTAACAACACAGATTAAAATAATACTTTTAGATTAATATACTTAATATAAAATACGCTTGAACCGATTCATTTAGAAAATAGGATTAGGTATTTTTTGATAAATAGTGCAAAATTTGAGCGGTGTGCAATTTTTTCTGTGACAAATCATATAAAAATTAAATTAAATCACATAGGTAGCTACATATACTTACCTACACGTAAAATTCAGAAACAAAAATAATAATAGTGTATTTTTTTAATATTGTCATTTCAAAGACTTATTTCATATTACTTCCCCTTAACTCCGGATTTTATACTTAGTGACAATAAATTTTCCTTGAATAAATCAAGCACAATAAGTACTTTTAGGTGTCGTATACGAACGTCCTTTTAAAACCGGGAACAGAACAGACTGTTGGGAAACGGAAAGAGCAGAAAATATGTATTTTAAATAGGTCACTTTACACGGATTGTATCCATGAACACGTGTGCGCAATTGGGCATTAAAACTGCTGAATTGCTATTCAATTGCTTAATATTTCAAATAATTTATACATCTCTTCAGGGTAAACAAAAAATCATCGTGGAACGTAAATATATTAAATCATCTACGTCGGTCAATAAAAAAAAAGATAAAAGATCTTTATTTTTCAATTTAGGCACATTACATGCACTTGTGAACGTCAAAGAAAAATCTACACCGGTTCGAACCCTACAACTCTGACCCGAGAAGATACCGGCAAGAAACTACGGCGGGACTTATTTTTTCAATACAATGATACATCAAATCTTAAAGTACTTACATAATTATGCGTAGTCCGATAAGAAAATATATCAAACAGTTTATTACAAGATATAACTGAAAATTTTAACGACTTTTTTTTAATTTATATTATTGTTTTTTCTTTAGTCTTATTGTTTACGTTGTATTTATCTGTAACTTATATACTATAATTACTTTTTTTTACACTAAAATACGATTTATACTAAAATACTAAAATATAAAAGTAAAAATAATAATGTATAAACAAATTTGACTTCACAAAATAGACATATTTACTTTAAATCAACTCAAATCATTTATTTGCTTGAATACAGTCAGTGGTATGCTTTCTTATCTGCCTTTCTAATAGCTGTGACCTGCCTATATATACGCGAACTGTATTTTTTATTGTAGCCAGATATATTCACCACTTCTAAGTTACTTACTATCATCGTCATACTCACCCGTCCTAACGTCATACTAGCTGTCACGTCAACAGCCATTAAAGCACTTCTATAATTAATCGCATTAAGTATAGGTCCAAAACTTAGCTAAAGCACCTGGCCTGTATAGTAGTAATGTGTGTGTACACGCATGTCGGCGTTCTATATTCAAATTTTGATATAAGTTCCATATTACTTCTCTGCACAACTACATAGACATGGTCCTTCAGTTCAGTTTTACACGTATAGTTAATTAATTTATTACATTAAGCTACTACTTACTACTTAGCTTATTACTTTTGACACATAACATTTGATGTGTGTAGTCCTTAGGCTAAAGCTATATACTGTGTCAAATTAATAAATTTGACACAGTATATGTTCCCCTCCAACTTTGACAGTTCTGAAAGGTCCAGGGAGAGGAGGGGAACAAAAATGTGTTGGACTATCACAAGGGCGGACGAAACTAGCGCTGTTTCTACCTGACCTATGGAAAGTTACATAAGACCATCCCTTTCGATTATTATTAGCACGATCCATCTAGTTAAATGATGTCTCTATGACAATAACTTACAAGAACAACCGCCGAGCCGCCAAACCCGCCGCCCGTCATTCTGGCGCCATATACGCCGTCAACTGTTTTGGCGATGGCAACCAGCTGGTCCAACTCTGCACACGACACCTCCATTTGGTCACGTAAAGTCTCGTGAGACTCGTAGAACAATTTTCCAACCTATAAAAAGTAATAACTTATTAGTTGTGGACGAGTTAATGATATCCTCTGAGTTAATGACTTATATATAAAAGTAGGTCCACAGAGCAACTTCGCAGGGTTGCTAGTTTGTCTCTTTTATAGGATACATTTTGGAGAGTGTGAATAAGTACCTATTACACGATTTAATTCCGGTACTTCCAGCGAGGGGAGCGGTTTTATCCTTACATTGTGAATATTCCATTCAATCGCACGAAGCGATTCGCACTTTCCTAATGCGGACAGCTAAAGAATGGAATTCGCTCCCTTCGTCTGTATTCCCGGAAAGATATAATTTGAGTCTTTTCAAGGCAAGAGCCTTACCTTACTGAAACAGCGTGCTACACCCTCGACCTCGTCGACGTTTACCATCAAGTGCGACTGAGGTCAAACGCTGGTCACTCTTGTATAAATATATATGTATATATATTTGAGGACAGGCTTGACCTCACAAAATCACAGTGCGGGCATTTATTTGTGTGATGCTGATGAGCACAGATATTTGTTTCCGAGTCATGGGTGTTTGATATATGTATGTAAGTACTTGTATATTTTATACTCGTATATCGTTGGCTGAGTACCGTCAACACAATCTTCGATATATATATTATGATATACCAATCCACTAGGCCAAACGTGTCGTCGTAATTAATAATATATCATTATAGGTAAAAAACAATGACCTGGCCCATGCCAAGTAGGAGTAACGTGTCTGTACACGCATGTCGGCATTCTATATACACTGAGCTTACTGTGAGACTAGATTTATGTAAGATGTTCCTTCATCATCATCATCATTATCATCATCACAATCTCAGCCATAAGACGTCCACTGCTAAACATAAGCCTCCTCCTTGAGCCTCCACATATACCGGTTGGAAGCGACCTGTATCCAGCGTCTTCCGGTGACCTTAATGAGGTCGTCTGTCCATCATGTAGGTGGACGCCCTACGCTATATTGAATACTAGCTGTGCTCCGCGGTTTAATAGGGAAAAAACGTAGCCTATATGTGAATCCAAGGGGATCCCTTTGATTCCCATAATTTTATTATTCCGATTTTCGAAAGTCAGAAATTGTTACCCATATTGTTTTAAGTCATAACTATCATTAGTCATAATAGTTATCAGACATACAACTAAATAAATATAATAATTAAATGCAATAATGTTACACGTCATAGGTATAAGACAAAAGTCATAAAACTAATCAGCATAATATCAAAATTCATAATCTTACAGAAACGAACTGTTACCAGAAAAATGTGTTAGGTTAGGTTTGAACTGCGACCCCACAGAAACGAACTGTTACCAGAAAAATGGGTTAGGTTAGGTTAGAACTGTGACCCCCACAGAAACGAACTGTTACGAGAAAAGTGGGTTAGGGTTGAACTGCGACCCCTACAGATACAAACTGTTACCAGGAAGGTGGGTTAGGTTAGGTTAGAACTGCGACCCCCACAGACACGAACTGTTACCAGAAAAGTGGGTTAGGTTAGGTTAGAACTGCGACCCCCACAGACACGAACTGTTACCAGAAAAGTCGGTTAGGTTAGGTTAGAACTGTGACCCCCCACAGATCCAACCTGTTACCAGAAAAATGGGTTAGGTTAAGTTAGAACTACGACACCCACAGACACGAATTGTTACCAGAAAAGTGGGTTAGGTTTAGTTAGAACTGCGACCCCCACAGATCCAACTAGTATGCCTTTTGACTTTCTACCTTTCAATACAATTACTATATTGAACGTTATGACCAATAACGGTATGAAATTCAATAGTTATGACTAAAGTTATGACTAATGACAATATGGCTACCAACGAGTATGACAAACATCGGTATGGTTAAAAAAAAATCGAAAGTTTAACATTATGGCAGTCAATATAGACCCGAATCCAAGGTGTCAGCTAACTGCATACCAAATTTTATTAAAATCGGTCCAGCCCTTTAGACTTGAAGAAGTAATATACATACACACTCACAAAGTTTCGCCTTTATAATATTAGTTAGATAATCAAGAATCGATTAGATAAACTAAAATCTACAGGTTTCCGTTGTCCTTTTAGCTCCTATCTTGCAAGTTCATTGTCTTTGTTATCGATGTGTATACATAGTTGAAGTCAGTTCAATGATCTCTACTATTTAAAATGGAGATATGGCATTATGCACATCTGACTGCGTTTCCAATATGTTGCATTCATGACGTCTCCTAGGAGCAGACAGGTTATTAGTACCTAAACGATTTTATTGCATAGGTAACGTTGAACGCAGCTACTAGACGCTGTGCTATACAATTTGCTCAAAATAATGTTATTATTACACCGAGTTTATATATAAGTCTATCGCTTGTACAATGGGCTGTGCTCTGAAGAACTGTTTGACATGGTGCCAACAGCCTTTTTCTACCACTTTACCGCTCACCGTCGGCAGTGCATTCATCCTCACACCCTGGAGCCTAAATGTGCCTGGGTCGCGCACTAAGCCGTTTAAAAGAATTTTGTTCCGGCTGTGGAATAACTCCTTGTCGAGGTTTTCCCCAGGGACTACAGTATGAGGTCCTTCAAAAAAGGAGTGTATAGGTTCTTAAAGGGTAGGAAACGCGTCTGACCCCACTGGATTTGCAGGCGTAGGCTACGGTAACTGCTTACCATCAGGCGGGCCGTATGCTTGTTTGTCACCGCAGTTGTATTAAAAAATATATAAATTCCAAGAGCTTAAGACGTCCACTGCTGGACATAGGCCTCCCCATAACGACCCAAGAAGACCGATCCTGCGTCTCATCGGAAGATCAGCGACTCTAGATCGTCGCCAGCATTACGCTGAGATGAGACCATTTCGTGGCGTCTTCCACCTTGTATCGTTTTATTTTATTTGTACTTCTGTCACCTTTGGCCATATATATATTCTACGAGATAAGACAAATATTCATTCATTCATTCAATTAAACAATGATCAGTTGTCAAAAATATTAATTACCAATCAAAAATATAATTCATTATTGCAATCTTTTGCGTCTCCACTATTACTCACACGCAACATATCGTTACCAAGCACACTTGTATCATCATTCATAATATCCTATTATTAGGCGACATATTATCAAGTTTATTCACCATCTAATTATTTAATTAAGTTGTTCAAATTAATAACCACTGGATACATTGAAGCATACTTATATTAAAGGGAGAGATCTAAGATCATCGTATGTTTAATACGCGACAGTCGATCCGGTTCCAATTGTTGACACCTTTAAAGAGGATTCCATGAGCACATACATTTTTCCATATATCAGCCGTATGCAGTCCACTGCTGGACATAGGCCTCCCACAAATATGACTTGTATCATCTTGGGGTTAGTTGCCATAGTCGCCACGCTTGTCAGGCGGGTTGGCGACCGCAGTGGCTGTAGATTGGGTTTCAACGGACGCTGCTGCTCGTCCGTAGGATGTTTCCCTTTGTCGCCTCTTACGACACTAGCGGGAGGAGATGGGGTGGTGCTATTCTAGTCAGCCGGCATCACACGGCACTCACATTCATATAAACGAGATGCACAGATAGTAAACTCGATACTCGTTATCGAAAACCTCAAAGTCACAATTCATGGTAAGGGTACTGACGTCTTTTCTCACATGCAGGAACTTTGAGTAGAGTCTAGTACTATTTGGCTGTTGGTTATTATAGTGTAAGGTTCTTACTCGCTCCAAGTCTCCAACCCGCAGGCTCTTAGCGCATTCCTCGGTGAGGCGTATCTCTTTAACGACATGCTGGGCCCGTTTTAACACGTCTGCGTCGCATTTCATACTTCTTAAATCTGAAAATAAGTAATAAAGCCAATTATGAATATTTTTAGATTTATACTTATCTATAAATATTCAAAATGTATTCACTGAAAATAAAACAATGCCTTAAAACCAATGATAGGAAACGCTTTCAAAGCCGCATTTAATAAGACGGTACGGAAACACAAACAGGGTCGGTAGGTACTGCGAACATCGAAGTTCGTATATTTCGAGTATATTTATCTTTTACTCCAATTACGGCGTCATGAGAGTGACAGAGACAATCGTCTGAAATGTACGAATATCGTTTTTCGCGGTACCGTGGCAGACTTTGTCTCGCACACAAACAAACACGCACACATCACATACAGAGCGGTCACACTATAAAACCCCTCTTCTTTGCATCGGGCATATATATCTGTCCTATATTAAACGAAGAATGAATCGGTAAAATATTTAGACAGACGAAAACCGTGTTATAATCATCATGACAATAAGTGTTTCAATTATGCAGTATTATAAAGTGACAGTTTTCAGGATGGTGACTCTGTGATCTAAGTGATCTTACAACCGCTAGGTAGAGTTTTTGGTTTTAGTTCGCACCGAGTCAATGTATTACAAAACTTAGCATTTTTATTTTCACACAATATTTACAATTTCAATAGCTACTATTTATAATATATTTAAAGGTAGCTTCAAGGTCCTATTCTGATAAATAAGGTACTTAACTGGGAAATTTCTTGGAAATACGTTAAGAAATAAGCTTTTAAAATTGAGTGGAACGTACATGGATTAAATCTTTCACCTTCATAATATACAGCGTGGGCTATTTAAACCCGACCGATTTCAACCACGTATTTCTGACGATATTACAATTAAATAATGTTATATGTACATTGTCCTAATTACGCAGTTTTTATTTTTTTATTTTTCAATCAAAATAAATAAATTAAGCTTAGCACTTAATTGTGAACAAATCTTTAGGTCACAGTGTGAATAAGAAATCCAATTCCTGACAGAGAAACAGAGTAAGTAAGCAAACACGACACTTAACGAATCACTCCGACACCACACGATGCACTGTCAGTAAAAAGTGATTATGTGTCATGGATTGTTTACTACTTTATGACAACTAATTTCAAGTATGTAGGTAGGTACAATCGCAAACCGGGATTGTTGAGCCACTTACCAATGTTTAAAACTTGGTCGTATAATACTAATCGGCTTTTATCGGTCAGTCCGCCATTTCTACAGATCTCAGGGCTTTAGCCACGAAAATTCTGACAGTTTGACATTGATGACAGGATCTAATGTTCCTACCTAAGACGGGACTGTTATAAGGTAACCATAGCAGCATCAGTTTTCGGTAAAACCGTGATCGGTCATTGGTTAATCAACCTTTGTTATAATGTAACCATAGCAACGTCAGCGTCCCTGCAACTGGCGGGATCGGTCATTGGCTAACCGAGCTTTATTGTAATTTAACCATGGCAACGTCAGCATCCGTGCAACGCGCGGGATCGGTCATTGGCTAACCGAGCTTTGTTGTAGTTTAACCATAGCAACGGACGCGTCATTGGTGTGAACAGAGTTTTTTGTGTTTCTGCGCAGAAACGTTTTAAGTTACTTTACATTCTTAGGGTGTGTTACACTTGAGATTTTTCAACTTGGTAAATTCTTAAAATCGCGATTATCTAAAAAAATATGCGTTTTTAGACTACATGTTGTACCGCTTTCTTTACTTCATTTAAGCTTAGGAAGCTATGGTTAAAATCGGTCGGGTTTAAACAGGCCACGGTGTATAGGTGATAGATGATTAGGATGTATATAAGTAATCCTTTTATTCAATTTGATCACTTCTTACAGTGTGAAGTGATAGTTAAGCGCTCGAAATTATTTGCTACCTTATGTGTAGTGGTTGGCAGGAAGCGGGGACATATTTAATTCGTTTTTGTAAGTACTGTTCAACTGCCGTTTCACTGTCTTTACCATTTATTGAATGGGCATTATTGACATCAAATCAATATTGATTCCCACATAATTGTCATTATTAATATTTGACCTATTTTGCGTTACTCTGTACTCATTGCTCCTTAACTTACAAAAAAAATAATACACATATTCGAAGGTTCGCCCGTAAAACCGGTAATAAAGATATGGACATAATAGTTAATTAACTTTTCAGTCAACACAACCCTGACCTTTAAGAGACAAAAACTAATTAATTTCTTCGAGATTGCAACGAAAATTTCGAATGATTGATGAGAGCAAACAATAATACTGATTAATAAGTTTACTTTTCACCTTTTCGATAATTGAAGTCACACTTTGCGAGGAACTTTAAAATTGTATAAAATTTTCGACGAGAAGGGGTACTCACAAAAGCAGTAATAAGTAAGCAACTAAAATTCAAGCTTAAAATATGAAATGAAACTTATAATAAAATGACTCATGTTTTTCTTATTGGATTCATGTGAAAAACATGCATGCTAGATTGCGTAAAGAGATTTGAAATTATGTAATCTAGAAAATCTAGCATTACTTGTTTTTCATACAGGGTTCGTATGAAAAACATGTAATGCTAGATTTTCTTTGTTAAACGCATTAATTTGCTTAATTACGTCCCCCAAACAGGTGGTTATCATTCTGCAAGTAAATAAATATAATAATATGTCATCTGTTAATTTTAGTTAGGTAAAGGCAGGTTGTGCAGTGGTGCCGGATGAGAATAGCACCACCCCATCTCCTCCTGCGGGTGTCCTAAGAGGCGACTAAAAGAAAAAATCGACGGATGGGCAGTAGGGTGGATCGTAGAATTTTATTTTTAGATATTTATAATTTTACTCCACAGAAACTGATAATTAGCATCAAAGGAGCAAATATTACGGCCACTTTTGTCTATTGCTTTAATTTGTACTTCATTTTGCAGCTTAAAATTTGTCTCTATTTTATATGATTTTTAAGAATTTAGACGTTACGCATTAGACAAATAACATTTTCGGTTTAACACTAAAGTTTAAGATGTCACTAGATTTGAAAAAGAATTGAGGTTTGCCTTAATTTAGATTTCGATTGACATACATGACTGACGTCTTAGCTAGGTCCCCACATATGATAATAACAGTTAAACTACATAATCGTAGTCGTGATTTTAGTCATAGTCGTTGCAGTCGTTTTATTAACGTTGGGTTAAGAAAATCAGGTAATAGATACGACATTTATGTTATGTTCGATAACAGTAGGTGACTTGACATAATTATGAAATTATGATACATTCACGTGCAAGTACTTTACTAATTTAATACCATCGGCTTAAGCCTGATACAATGGAAATATTAATAGAATTTCTCTACAAACCGGTTGCGTCAAAGCTGCTACGTAACATCGAGTACGACACAATTGTCTAGGTACACGTGAGAACAATCGGCTTAGTTAACACGGGGCTGAAATAGTGACATCAACTCAATAGGCACGGTGGGGCCACGGCAGGTGCCATTATTTGCGACAGTAATGGGGGTCCAGTGATTGTTCAAAATACACAGCAACGTATCTGTTGTGTCGGTGGCGACTAGAGAAACAATTTGATTCTGATTTTGAATCTCTGGGAATCGGCTTGCTATGAATCCTGGATGTTAAAATTGGTTGCAAATATCTGGTAACCTATTCGTACCGAATGTCACAGAGTATATTTAGGTCAGATATTTACTACTGAAACTAAGTAGTTTTTTTATTGAAATAGTGGGCATAGCATAATATAATACTTACACAATAATAGTTTATGTGACTGCTACATAATGAAAAGCATTAGAACACAAGTTCGGTTTATGAAACTCATAGAAGCCGAGTTTCATAATCACAGCAAATGAATGTTTTAATACCTAATTATGTACAGTATTATCTACACACACATTGTAAGCTCCACTACATAATGTAATAATTACACTGTATTTCATTATTTCATTTGTTATGTTTGAAGGGCGCAGGTTTATCATTTTAATTAAATATTCATTACTCTTTAATTTATTATTTTTTAGTTATAAGTAAAACGCTTATGCGACGTTACAATCGTTACAGAGTTCGAGTAGAAGAGATGGCGTAGAGAAAAGGAAACGAGTTTGCACTATTGTGGTATATAATATTTTAATTATCTTTTTAACACATTTGTTCCTTGTTTTCATACGAAATTGACTGAAATGAATGTTACAACCTTTAATATGTTCATTAGTAGCGTCTCTAAACAAAGGAAACCAAATTAAATCAGCAGCCTTCCGGCACCGCGCATAAAGCTGGGGATTTACTGCCGGTTAGTTGTAGTTTCACGTTACTATAGACGACGCTATTTTCGTCTTACACGACCGTGTAAACACGTCATTTGATTTCTTCCTACCAGCCACGAACATTCACCACTGAATACGGGCTTCCCCTATAAACCGCCACAGGGTGTGTGTATAAACTGCCTCATCATGGAAGGTTAAATGCCCGTTGTTGTCTTGGACCCGGGTATGTCTTTAAACTACGTCCAACAATGAGAGGTAGGGTACAGCGAAGAACTATCACGCTTTAGTCTGGAGAAGCCCAACTGGGAAAGTACCTCCTCCTTACAGAAGACCACAGCCATAATAGCATTTTCAAGTACTAAGGTTGCACGTCCGCACTAGTGCTTGAAAATGGAAACCTATGCTCTCCAAAGTAGTGAATTAGTGTTATACATAAGTTTACTAGGGCGCGGGCATTTGCGTGCGGTTTTGGAAAAGTCTAAGAAAAGAATACTAACGTTTATCGATGTATCGATAAATCGGTCGTGTACTCAAAGCTCAGAAAGAGTCATTGAGATTAATTTATTTTTAATTAAATAATACTTACATTCTTGCAATCAAATATCTACTCGACCTATCTAATATGTATAAGTATTGACACTGGCATATTATGTATTTATGTTTGATGTTTAATTTATATTTTATTTTAGAATGTATCGCCGGAAAGTTTGAGTTTAAAAACGCTAATAAAAAAACTCTGTTTATCGATACATCGATAAACGTTAGTGTTCTCTCCTTTAGACTTTTCCAAAACTGCACGCAAAATTCCGGGCCCTAGTTATTACGATTAACGTACCTTCAACGTGTTTACTGGTAGCGTCCCTAAGCGAGGGAATGCCTAATAAGTCTGCAGCCTTCTGACACTGGGCACGGCGCAGAGGATACTCGCTGCCAGTCAGTTGGTGCTTCACGTTGCTGTTGATCACGAGGATCACGGTGTCGCCGATCGTGATGGGGACTTGCGTGGACTCTAGAGACCTGTCAAAGAGTTTGAAAGTAATTTATATTCAGTGACATGATAAGGGTGTCCCAGAAGTAAAGAGACAAATTTTGAATGTCGTACTAGTCGAAAAAATATTTTTCGAAAACGGAAACATAACTTTTTTTATTATTATGCAGAAACGTCTGCTAGCGAATATCTTCGATATTTTATTTTTCTTTTGATTTAAATATCGAAGATATTCGCTAGCAGACGTTTCTGCATAATAAAAAATAATTTAGAAAGGGGTAGCACATTGTTATCGATGAATTCTCAATATGAATTGAGACTTCGATGCCGTTTAGTGTTCAATACGCTGGTGGTAGATGTGTTTACACGTCACCCATGATGACGTATACGTCGAGGGATGGATAGAAAAATTTGACAAGTCTCAGCGGTAGTCGTATAGGACAATTGGTAGTGCACTGGGCTAGTGATCCAGTGGTTGTGGGTTCGAGTCCCGCTGCAAGTCAAAGTTTTCTATTTTTCTTTCGATTTAAATATCGGAAACATATCTGTCATGGTGACCGCCAAAAGCAAATCTATAAATTTATTCGGCATTTGCGCATTGGTTTCCTAAAATTTTCAAAAATGAACAAGTTGAATATGTACTACTCGCGAAGCGAGTTATTCAATTTCATGAGTGTCATGGTAAAATAGATAACAATACACCATTTTACCCAAGAGGGATCAAGAAGAACGAGCTTAAATCGAATAATAAAACGTTTTACAGAAACAAAATAACAAATCATTCAAAAGCCCACCTGGAAGACGACGTGCAGTTTTGACGGCTCGAAACTTAAATAAGGGAAAAAGGGTGTTTCATCAGACTCCCTCGTTATCTGTCAGAGCCGTGACGGATAAATTAAGAATATCCAAGTCTAAGGCCTGTGCCGAAAAAAAACTGTAAATTTCAAATGAAAAAATAACGATATTTAACGATATTAATATAAGTAAAATAAAAACCTATCTTCGGCTAAGATAATTGTAAGTTTTTTTTTTTTTTATCAGCCTTTACAGAGCTTTTTTTTACTTTTCTGGCTGCAGCATTCCATTTTTTGCGGAAGTCGTCTATATTTTTGGCTACTTTACCCGTCTTTCTTAAAATACCCTTAACTTGAGCCCAATTCGATTGGGCGGCTCTGTGGGACGTTTGGTGGGTTCAGTTCCTTGGATACAAAATTGACATGGTTTTCCTTGAGGAAATTTATCGTGTCCTTAGCGTAGTGGGCTGGGGCTAGATCAGGCCAGAATAACGTAGGAACATTATGCTTCTTCACAAATGGCAGCAACCGCTTTTTAAGGCATACTTTTATGTAAATTTCTCTGTTGACGGTACCTTTTGTGATAAATATGGAGCTTTTGTCGCCACATTCAAAGATAGCTTGCCATACGAGAAATTTTTCATCTAATTTCCCAACCTCAGTTGTTTCAGAATCCAGAAAAGTTTCGCCTTTACCCGCCGTGTAGTATTGTGGGCCAGGAAGCGTTGTAAATTCAGTTTTGCTATAAGTTTCGTCATCAATGATTTAATGTGATTTTGTTGTGCCAAATAAATTGTATAGTTTTCGAGCTCGGCTTTTAATTACAGAACGCTGCTTTTAGGTCACGTTTGCCGTCTTAACTTTCTTTCGTGTCTGCATACCTTGCTCTCTTCTTAGCTCGTTGCACCATGGATGCATTTTTAGCAATATCTCTGACGGACATACTACGATTCCGGATTATGAATCAATTGACTATCTTTTTGTCAAGCCTAGGGTCACTTGGCCCTTAAAGTCTACCACTTCCGGGCTTCTGTTCAAGAGACAATGTATTAAAATAGTTGTTCAGAATAAAATCCACAGAACTTCGCGGTAAGTTTAGGTCTATGGCGATAAAACTCGTAGGACGTTGCGGATTTTCATGTCATTTGGAAACGACCATTTCGCGGCGTTGTTTTCTATTCATTGTAGAAAGTAAGTATTTTCAGATATCGGATTAATTTATATAGCAATGGCTAAGATAAGAATAACACTTATTAATGACAGCGAGAAAATATCTTGTTTAGAATGAAAATTACAGTTGTTGGAAATTTACAGTTTTTCTTTCGGTACAGGCCTTAGTGTATCTAGAATGAAAAGATAGGACCTAAACATAAAAGCCTACGCAATGTTATCTGTTCCCAAATACATTAAATATCAGGACGTGCGTGCTAAAAAGGGATGTCGTAAAGTTTACGCGAAAACATTGAAAAAAAAACCCTTATAAATATTATTGATTGATTAGATATGTGTACCGGCGGACCCGTGCGAAGTGACTGGCAAGCAATATTTCCACTTTACCCCTCGAGACGCTGTGGATTATACGCAAAGGGTCTTGCCAAAGTCTACATTTTTAAACAAATATCTCGTTTAGCAAGCTATTGACCAAAACGGCAATATATATCTGCCTGAACCATATATTTGTACTGGATCCATGAACTCAAAGGTTTAGCTCAAAGAGTGCATAATTATATAATTATTTCCATTTATAAACAAACACCATCGTGCATCGTGGATTGATTAAATACTCAAGCGTAATAGTGCGCCTAAAACATTTCAATTCCTCGAGCTTGGGGTACATCCAATTCCTCGAGCTTGGGGTACATCCAAGCTCGAGAAATTGGAATGTTTTAGGCGTCATGTAAGAAAGAGTATAAAAAGCGAACAGATAAGCCCAAATCATTGACGGCTTTCAAACATCAGTATACCAGATTGGCAAAAAATGTGGCAGCAAAGTCTGGAAAACCGATTTTGCGGCGAGCAGCAATATATCTGAGATACATAGGGTACAAGAGTGTCGTTGGTGCAAATTTGATATAAAATTTTATTATGTGTTAATTTATTATTACATATAACTAATTCAATTTAAGCTGTTGTCTTATTTAAAAAATCAAATATTGTCTCTTTACTTATGGGACAGCCCAGTACTTATAGAAATAGAAATCATTTATACAAGGCAATTTACGTCGATAAAGTCGTATAAAACTAAAACTTTTTTAACAAAGATTGCCTCGAATTGGTAATGAGACTGAGACTGAGAGGCTGAGACTCAGCATAATGCTAGCCCGAGTAGCCAGCGCTGATCTTGCGTGGGGGCCATCAACGGTCACGGAGCGTGGGGCAGACTAACAACTAATATAAAACAATACGATAACAATTACAAAACTTATTTATCATTCTAAGCTAAGCGTTGAACAAATGAGCTCGAATATTATTTTTAAAACGCCGCCTACCGGCAAAATTATTAAATGTATGGGGTAAACTAAGCGTATGCCTCTGGTCGTGTCACGGAGACAGCACCCGCCGTCGTGGTGTAAAGAATATTGAGACTTGCTCGAATATAAAATGTAATATGCTATGCAGTAAAAACGATGGACTTGGTATAGGGCCTTTTTGAGTTATACATATACTTTTTAAATACAGCTTTACCTATTTTTCAAAGTAAACTCACATTTAACAGACAGCATAAAAAATGGGCATGAGTGTATCTTTAATTTATTAAATAAAGTCATCTAATCGTGGTTAGCCTTAAATCCTCGAGGGTTTAAAAATCTGGACGACTATGACGTGTCAGAATAAATTGTTTTAGTAAAAAATATAATTTTATTGTCATGATAATTAATTACAAACAATTCATATAAATTGTATCATAAACCCCCCTGCAGGGGCAATAGCGATTATCGTACACGATTGTAAGGGCGCTATTTATTAACGACTTAAAATAAATCTCATCTAAATAGGATATATTGATGAGCGGCTTAAATTGATCAATAGGTACTTTTTTGGAAGTCACATTACATATTATCTTTAAAGTTGACTGGAAAATTGAAAATTAACTAAAATATAATGATAACCACCCACCAATGTTACCTACATTCTTTTTAGGAGTTTAAAATTCAAACAAAAATCAACCTTTGCAACTAAATTTTTTGTAATGCCTTTATTATTATTAAGGAGCGTTAAATTTGGGCTAAATATTTTACTAAAAACTATAACTTTATAATTTTCTTATTGTTAAATTACCAGGTTTATTGTCCCTAACAGACATGTGCCGTTCCTGGTAAATTCCCAATATTACTAAGCGGAATATTCCCAAATGGTATATTTCCTAATACGGCATACATATATTCATACACACACATACAAGTTCCGCTGTGCATTTAGTATGAGTAGTAGTTTTTCATATTCAATCGTTGTCCATGCAAAGTAAACTGAAAGCAAGAAGTGCGTAACATCATTTGCATTCTATTATTCATATCTTCATGTATTAATAATAAGTACTGTCATAAGAAAGTACAACTTATCGATAAAATAATATCATGTGGAAGTCTCTAGCAAAATTTTATTCGTGCCACGAAAACTTCTATGCCTGGTCACTACCCACTAGGCCAGAGCTGTCGTCAAACTGCTTATACAGTTTCCGTTTCGTCAATGGAAATTAATGGACCGCTTTGACAGAATAGAGACATGACCCTTTCGCTATCAGACTACTTGAACAAAGTGACGGAGGGACGCGACAACCTTCGAGCGACCTTATCGCGTTTTTTAATAAATCCGTAGTGACACAATCTCGTATTATGTTTAATCACGAACAGTTTGGCAGTCTCTTATAAAAACAGAACTTAAGATTTCGAACATAATTTGTAATATGACGCAGGTTAACACGAAAATAATCACACACAAATATTCCTTACCGTAAAATGGGGTGAGTAGGTTTCGCGGGGAGAGATGGTTTATGAATGGGGAGAGAAGGTTTGAGAGGGGGTGAGAGGAAATTTTAAGGCTACTGCTACAAAAATAATTTATTCCAATTTAAAATGGAGCTATATATTTTATCATGCGTATTACTACGCATGATAAAAAAAAATATCCAACTATCTTCTAAAATCACTTTTGTATGAAAAACCCTCTCATCCCAAATACGAAGCACTACGGAGTGAGGCAGGTTTTTCTCTTTCTCGTCAAAGTTATGAAATGGAAATAACCAAAATAAAATAAAAACTAAAATACAAACGTCCGGAACACTTACTATATATACCATTCAATTTTCATATGTAAAAATAAAATGTTATCGAGGTTTAAATCTCAGTTTTCAGCCAACTCACCCCATTTTACGGTATCATTTTTTTTTTTGCACAAAATGTATAGTTTCGATAACCGGGATTATTAATTCCTAACATTCATTTTTCTAAAATACTCTTTCTTCATTTATGACACAGTTTAAAATGTCACGACTCGATATACTAAGACCACAGGGATATTATATACTAAATTCTTTGTAAAATATTTAAAGAAGATATACTTAAAACACACATCGATATTGCCGACTTACGACACACCGATTATTTTAGCCGACTGTTGAAGGAGGGTTATGCTTTTCGAGCGTATGTATAATTATGTCTTTTGAAGGATTTTATAATATAAGTATTCATAGTTATTGTTGGACTGAAACTGTATATTGTATACATTTCTCAATACCATTAGCGCATTCGGTCCTATTGTTTTACACTCCGCATTCTTTTTGTATATAGATATAAATAAGTTTGATATATCCAAATGATAACTAATATACTAAGACATAATTATATTATGCGTCTGTGTAGTGTTACAACTTTATTCGTAGGCTTTTATCGTATCGTGTTACCTATATAACACCAACTACAAAAATGCGAGCTTCGGTCTGGGTTCCCACTATTTGGGATATTTTTTTGTCCGAAACGCTTTTGTCATAACAGACTTGGCATAATCTATTTTCGCCGAATCCTAATGTAGCAGAAACATTATTTGGCATAATTGACAATGTTCAGAATAATATGTTTGCATAATAATATTGTGGCTGAATCTTAGGCCTCGATTAACAGAAACCCACTGCTAGGAAAAAGTGGGTTAGGAAAGGTTAGAACTGCGACTTCAAGAATAATTCACTTGTAGGGCAAAAAAGTAACAAAAACATTCTTGATCATGATTTTGAGCATCGAATCATGCATACACAATATTCGGACAACTCGAATTTCGCCAAATTAAATTATGCTAAACATCACTATATGTATATATAAGGTAATGGCACTAATGTCGGACACTTTAAGCTGACAGGCACCAATGATGGACACTTAGTTCTTATTTCAAACACAATAAAGTTATAAATTGAATATGTACCAACAAATGCACAACACTTAACTCCTTTGAAATAAGCACTAATGTTCATGATTGGTTCCTTGTCCATTACTGGTGCCGTCACCTTAAATACGCCGTATATAATTATTCATAAAATAATTAATGTCACAACAGGGTGAACCTATCGTTCTATCAATTCAATCGAATAAGATGTCAAGTAGTTTTAATGCTACTGGGACCACAGTACCTCTACCGGTATAGGATAGAACCGGTGTAGATTTTTCTTTGACGTTCATAAGTGCATGTAATGTGCATAAATTAAAAAATCAAATCTTTTATCATGAGGAAAAGGCAAAGCCATATTAGCTTCGTCATACCGAAGTAAAAAATTGACCCGCCGCCACTGAGATACCAGCATAATAGCACATAGTAAATATTAAATAAAAATGTAATCTCGAGCTTTGTATGGGGCTCAAGACATGAGAGGAAAATAAACTTTGTTGCTAAGTTGCATGCGCAAAACTACGAGATAAAATAAACTGAAAAACATCGGCAATTGGTCTCTATAATAAATCGCAAAACGAAAACCATCCCTCTAAAAGCCGTTCTACTAGATAAAGTACTCGCAAAAAACAAGTCAAAACATGCTTCAAATAATTTTCCACTCTAGTAAATAAAATACTATTTTAGAGACAACTTTAGCTTGAAGGATAAGAGCGGTTTTCCGAGCGCAAAACTAATATAAGCACATTACCGTTTTCATGTAATTATCGTTTTGGTCAGCCATCTTTTTCCTTTTAAATGTAATTTATAAAATTTAACCCTATATTTATTCATCTAAACATTGAACCTCAATATCATGCAATTTACGGTCCAGACATACTACGATTTATCAATCACATGCGTGTCAATTTAATTTCAACCTAAGCATTCAACTTTAAGGTTCATTTAGATTAGACTATCCCAAAAATTTACTCTATTTAAATTAAATAACCAAATAAACGTAACTATTTAGAATAAACCGGCCAAGTGCGAGTCGGACTCGCGCACCGAGGGTTCCGTACAAACCTGCAAGGTTTACAAAGTTTTTTTTCACGGGTTAAAGGCAATTAGATCTAAGTATTTGATATGAATTTCAACTTGATAGCTCTACGCGTTCATGAGGAAAAAAGTAATAAGTTTATATTTATTAAAAAATATATATTTTGTAATGTAACTAAAAATTTAAGGTTTTCGGAATTTTTCCTTTATGTGTGCTATAAAACGTTGCTTCATGCCAAATTTCAAGATTCTACGTCGACTGGAAGTACCCTTTAGGTTTTGATTCCCTTGCGAGTACTTGCGAGTTTCAAAATATGCAGCTTAAATTGCTGTTTCTTTTGATTGCGTTGACATAGAAGTTTGATTTTGCTACAGCTTAAAGGTATTATAGACCTGAGTATTTGGTATGAATTTCAATTTAATACCTCTACGCGTTTATGAGGAAATGGGTAGTAAGTTTAAAATTATAAAAAAAATATATTATGTGATGTAACTAAAAATTTATGGTTTTCGTAATTTTTCCTTTATCTATGCTATAAGACGTTGCTTCGTACCAAATTTCAAGATTCTGAGTTCACGGGAAGCACCCTGTAGGTTTTGATTCCCTTGCAAGTGTCGAAAATTTGCGGCATAAACGGCTGTATCTTTTGATTGCGTTGGCTTAGAAGTTTGATTTTTTCACAGCTTCAAGGGACAGTAGACCTGAGTAATTGATATAAATTTCAGCTTCATACCTCCACGCGTTCCTGAGAAAAAGGGTCTTGACAGACGGACGGACGGACGGACAGACGGACAACAAAGTGATCCTATAAGGGTTCCGTTTTTTCCTTTTGAGGTACGGAACCCTAATAATTTAGACTTTTTGGGAAAACTCCGGGAAAGGGTTAACTAACAATTTATAACCCTTACAAATATTGCCACGAGAGATGACAGTAAACTACGTACCAAACTCAAAAAAAAAAAAACAATGCCCAGAGCGTTATCCCCAACACGCGAGCCGTATTTCCCTTTTGAACAGCTTACGCCTTTGAGCGAAGTTACTGTATATCCCGACTGGTAGAAAATCTTCAAACAATCGCACGCGACGCAGTTTGTATCTATGCAGACCGTATAGGAGAATTTTTTCCAGAAAAGTACCGTACCGTACTTATTAAAAAAGTAGATACCTGCTTACTTTTTTAACAATCTTACCATAACTAACCTAACATATGTCTTATATAGCTATACAAAAAAAAACATGTTTATGCATATTTCATTAGTTTAGATACCAACATGTAGGTAGGTAAATACTTATATGTTTATTTTCTGCGATCCGCAATAATGACTTCGAAAATCTATATGAGATTCGATGGAGTAGATTTGTATAATAATAAATTTTATTTGTGTAATGACTGGTGTGGTATTGTACTACTCAGTAGAAAGATAATAACATAACATACTACACAAACGTACGAAATAGCAATTAATATTACTTTGTCTTTTGGAGTTTTATTACTGATTCGTCTTTATTCTGTGGCGAAGTAAAACCCAGCCCGTAGGCATAGACACCTGACAATTTCAGTCATTATATTAACCCTCATATTACCCCCTTAAAACTTACAAAACGTCTGATATATTATGTTACTTTCTAACAAACCAAAATTTCAATAGATTGAAAGGGACTAATGAATATCAACATCACTGGAAACACACATTATATAACAAAACACAATATGTAGAAACCAATCATAGATATTAATTTTCAACAATACCGTAAAGTAAGTAAGCTTGCCGACGGTATTTTTTTAAATTTAACTTTTATCATGTACCGTGTACTAGGACCATTTGGTACTTCTTGAACACTATTTTTATTATTACGCAATAAATCGCTGACTTAACTGGTTAGTGGTGACCGAAAAGCTGGCGGCTTCCTCGCACCACGTTTCAGCATTGCAATACGAGGAAATGCCTCTAGCATCCTTGGTACAATGCTTCAAGGGCATTTTAGATTAGGCATTTTTTTAGAATAATGTTAATTTTTATAGATTTTTATTGTTAGCTTTAGTTATTGATTGTTTTTTTTTAATTTAGTAGTTTTTTATGGAACTTATGGTACGCACCAATACGTAGAAACAATAAAAATACTCGTATTATATGCAACTTAAATGTAATTTCTGAATGTAAACATATTCAAGAATTATTTTTCAATTTAATTTTAATAAAAAATAATATTGAGAGAAATAAGTAAGCATAACATCTACACCAAATCGTGTACACACAAAAATTCATTAAAACATTACTTAACTTATTTAGGTGTTATTAAAACTTATTTTAAGAATAACGTTTACAAAAGAAAGAGTTATAATAAGCCGAATCCCAGTACAATTACAGAATATAATAAGTTATGCGTGGAAGTCATTAAAACTTTCGAACACATTTTTGTTCCTTAAATAATAAAGTAATATTTTCTTAGACTTTTGCAGGATATTATATGCCAACCAATTTTGTCAGTAGCAGAAGCAAGGTTGGACATTATCCCACTTATTATATTTAAATATAAAATAATATTCTGAATATAAAAAAAAAACTTTAAATTAAAAAAAGGAATGTTGGCTTTTAGTCCTGATGTACCAGGATAGCTACGCAAGCCTTATATATAACTGGGCCTCGAGAGTCTAGACAGTTTTAGGAATTAAAAAATTAACAGCAAATAAAAAATATGCACAAAAAACCAATACTTATAAGAATAAGCACTTCTTATTGATCTAAAATGTTATTCGACTTAAGGCATTACGTAAATTAAACCAAAGAGTATATTGAATAGGAGTGACGACACGGATATAAATAACCACCATTTTGTCAATTCACAAAAAGCCTACAGCGTTGATAAAGGCAAGGAAAGGAAGCCCTAATCAGATTAAGGGGAAAAACACTTTCACATCGTTTTGTGGGATCACAGTCCATGTGGCTTTTTACTGACCTTTCCTAATTTTACGAGTGCCCTAACTGCCTCCATTTGGCCGTGTTTCAGTTGAGATACCAGCAGGGTTGCCAAGTTTCTTACAAAAATGGAACATCCAGGCAGGATGAAGAGGCATCCCCAACCTAAATGGACAGATCAAGTAAACGACACATCTTTCTCAAAACGATTCGGGTTCCTTATAACCAAATATCAAAATGTCCTATTATTAGATATTTGACGAAATTTCAAGTTGACGAAAATGCCTAAATTCCCAAAATAACTTAATTTCAATAAAATAAAATGTCATAATAACATTACACTTTACATCCGATATCTAAAATGTATAGTCGGTAAAATGAACAATCACTTGTAACAACGCCATGTACAGAAACCCATAGGAAAAGTTCATACACAAGAAGTACAGATGATAGATAGAGAAAGAGAGAGAGAAAGAGAGAGATGGACCTTGTGGCACTTTTGTGCCTTCCGTAATTAAATAGGCTGTCCTCTATCACCCTATTACTTAAAGTTAATGGAGCAAGACTTTCGCAAAACGAGACAATTGGTATATATTGACGCAATAGTAGAAAATAAATAATAGACAATTAATAAATAATAGACGAGTATTTACTACATAGTAAGTACTTACTACATAGTAAGTACTCGTAAAATACAAAGTGCCAACCCTTGGTATCACTAAGCCTGCGGGAAATTGCTAAATGGACTTTTTATCTGATCTTCCTTTTCGAAGACGGCATCCTTAAACTTTGAATTGCTATTAGGTACGTACAAGGGCTGTCTTATTAATCTGGCTGTGTCTTTCATCGGCCTACAATTATGAACTTCAAAAGGATCGTTCTTTTTTTGTGTCAATGTATAATAGGAAATTTCCAATGAAAATTCGCTGTATGTTACCTATATATATTTTTTACGAAACTTCAGTGCTTGAAGAACTCACTTTTATGTTTATAGTGTTGGCGAGTAAGAGTAACAAAAACATTGTTGTAACTTGACTTGGAAGGTGTTAATAGTTATTTGTTATACAAGGGTGCAAAGTTATATTTTAACTGCGAGTGTGGGATTAAAACACGAGCAAGCGAATGGATTCTATAGTTTAACCAC
Organism: Grapholita molesta; assembly: GCA_022674325.2. NCBI lineage: Eukaryota > Metazoa > Arthropoda > Insecta > Lepidoptera > Tortricidae > Grapholita > Grapholita molesta. Next base: position 6,064,608 of record CP053127.2, read on the forward strand.
GAAGCGAGAGGTTCTAAAATAGAATCCTGAGCTTAGCGAGTGTTTCAATACACGAGAAGTAAATTACAATTGCACCCATGTGTAACACAAAACTTTTCTCCTCACTATAGCGAGAAAAGTGAAACATGCAAAAAAACGTTTTGAAATCGCATTGACCTTTTCTTTGAGTTTAGAATACATTCAACATTTTTACAAAAAACAAAGGTGCCTTATATATTTTACTAGCTTGTGGTGGCCAGTACGATTTTCAAATGTTCGAATTCGATTTTCAAATCGGTACGTGTGCGAGGCTCGCACGCGCCCTCCGCCGCCGCCGCGGGGGTGGGTGAGCTGTATGTACTTCGTGACTTTAGACTTTAAAACCATAGCAATAGGACCTATGAGAAGTGAATTGTCAGTATACTTCAAGGTCAACTTACTTTAATCACTAGCGGATAATATGCGTTACCCGCTTGTATTAAAGGATAAATAAGCGCTTTACGAGCTAGTGAGGGGAAAATAGTTATTTGTTATACAAGGGTGCAAAATTGTATTTTAACTGCGAGTGTGGGATTAAAACACGAGCAAGCGAATGGATTCTATAGTTTAACCACGAAGCGAGAGGTTCTAAAATAGAATCCTGAGCTTAGCGAGTGTTTCAATACACGAGAAGTAAATTACAATTGCACCCATGTGTAACACAAAACTTTTCTCCTCACTATAACGAGAAAAGTGAAACATGCAAAAAAACGTTTTGAAATCGCATTGACCTTTTCTTTGAGTTTAGAATACATTCAACATTTTTACAAAAAACAAAGGTGCCTTATATATTTTACTAGCTTGTGGTGGCCAGTACCATTTTCAAATGTTCGAATTCGATTTTCAAATCGGTACGTGTGCGAGGCTCGCACGCGCCCTCCGCCGCCGCCGCGGGGGCGGGTGAGCTGTATGTACTTCGTGACTTTAGACTTTAAAACCATAGCAATAGGACCTATGAGAAGTGAATTGTCAGTATACTTCAAGGTCAACATACTTTAATCACTTGCGGATAAAATGCGTTTTTACCCGCTTGTATTAAAGGATAAACAAGCGCTTTACGAGCTAGTGTGGGGAAAAGCTTGCTAGCCCACCGGGTTAGCAAGCTGAAGTGGCAATGGGCAGGCCACATTGCACGCAGAGAAGATGGCAGATGGGGTCGAAAAGTGCTCGAGTGGAGACCACGGAATAGCAAGCGCAGCGTAGGACGTCCACCCACAAGATGGGCAGACGACCTCATTAAAGTCGCCGGAAGACGCTGGATGCAGGTTGCTTCCAACCGGTACTTGTGGAGATCCAAGGGGGAGGCCTATGTTCAGCAGTGGACGTCTTATGGCTGAGATGATGATGATGATGATGATGTGGGGAAAAAACTATTATTTACATTCCATAGTGTCTACTTAAATATCAAGTGGTTAGTGGTTATGGAAACATGCCATGCCCATAACCACTTGATATTTTTATACGAAACTTCAGTGCTTGAAGAACTCACTTTTATGTTTATAGTGTTGGCGAGGAGTAACAAAAACAATGTTGTAACTTGACTTGGAAGGATTTAAACTCATATAACATGACCTGTGGTTACTAATAATGTCATCATAGATTTGTGCCTATGATTTATATTCCAAGAAAAAAGTTTCACAATATCCAGCCGACATCTCAAAATTCCCAATGACGCTGCATTCCGAGATCCCAAGCTATACCCTAATAACAAAGAGTTTTTAATTCAGAAAAACGTAGATCTACGTCGTATTACTAGTCAAATCTTCATAACAGCTTAAAGTAAAGTCTTGTTGGTCAACTTACCGGCAATCAATGAGGATAGCGTGGTCTTTCTTCGCCATCGCGACCACATATTGGTCCATGATGCCACACGGCATGCCCGGGAACTCGTGCTCGGCTTTCTGACAAAGCTCGGCTTTCTTCACTGGGCTGAACAACAAAAAAAATACAACTTTTTATTTGGTCCATTACAAAATGCACAAGTTCCCCGTAGGTATACCACAATCGAAGCTGCTAGATCGGGTATCATTTTTATAAAATACTAGCTGTGCCCCGCGGTGTTACCCGCGGTTCATTAGGGGAAAAAATAGCCTATATGTTAATCCAGGGTGTCAGCTAACTCCATACCAAATTTTATCAAAATCGCTCCAGCCGTTTAGACGTTAAGTAGTAACAAACATACACACTCAAACACTCACAAACTTTCGCTTTTAGAATATTAGTGTTTCTACTGTATGAGAAATTATTTATATCGATTAGTTGTATGTATCTTGTATAGAACAACTGTTTTTAATCCAGAAAAACATATATATTCCTGGTCAATTTTTTTCCTGAACCCTTAAATCCTTTTAAATACATATTTAAAAAAGTCAAGTACCTATAATTTAAAGTGAACCCACTCGGGAAGCAATAACTTAATTCTATCGATAAATTGAGCCCGCCACTTTCAAAGTTAAAATAATTTGCCGGCAACTTATGTAAATATTTGACGACAACTTTTTATAGTTACATATACCAAGTGTAATTATATAAATAGGAATGTGTATGCATTACTTTATGCAACAAAGTATGAGCAATTTTGTAAAGTTGACTGACCCAGTGACAATTTTACGCTCTTCTCTCCAGGCCTCCAGGGAAATAGCTGCAGATCTTTTAAATATTTTACACATCTTCAGTAGCAACTATGTCATACGTAGCGAATACGTATTTATTTTAATGTATTCGTCAGTCATACAGGACATAAATACGGACATAGTAGTCGTGTTTACTGACTCGGCAGACTACAGCCGGCCTGACCTTTCACAACGTGTGCTTCGTTATCTTCTTGTAGAACAAAGTAACATTGAGCAATAAAAGCGAATGCTTTTGGGAATATTTCTTCTCATGAGATGCAACACATGTGAAAGTATTGCATTATTATAAACAATTTAGAAATGTAAAATTGAAAGCCAACTTATAAAAACTATAAGATTTTGAATTATAAATACATTTTTAATTGTATCTTCCTAAATAACGTAAAGAAATATCCCAGTCAAAACTTTAGAACAATTACTTTTCACACTAGTGGATAAAATATGAATTTGTTCCCTTGCGATTATGAAAAAAGTATTGAACTCTAATAGATAACCTGTAATAAGTTTACCTTGCAGAATTAATTAAATTAATAAATGTATTAAGTGCTATGGCGCAGATGCGATTAAACAAACTTGTATGACAATAATAACCTTATTTTCAAATTAACAAGCTATGCTAACCATTACCATACCATTACCATGTACAATTGGTACTGTACAAAGGCCATTGAGGCAAGCTTGCAAAATATTATTATTAAAAGTTCATATAGAAATGTACAAAGGTTAGTACAATCCGCAACACAGGTTTCGTCAGAAAACATGAACAAACGCATAAGCTTGCATTATTAGGTTTTGTCTTTTTGGAAATACCATAATTTTTGACATTACTAATTTATTATACCTTAATAAATTAGTAATGTTTTCTTATCTCTCAAAAGGGCCTCCAATGGCCACGTGAGTGACGGGCCGTAATGGTCAGCAATTGCTTTTATAGACAAAAACATGTTTACATTCTAAATCCCGCAGAGAGAACTTAGTCGACCCCTGCGTCATTGAATAACTTTTTTGATAGCCCATTCACAACAGCTAATGCTTTGGTTCTTATGATTATAAAGCTAAAGTCGTATTTCATGTTGACCAACTGTCCTGGAATGAATTATTAGGACCGTTTATTCAATCGACCCGCGAAATTATACTCTAATACATATTTGTGCTAATATTTACTTCCATCCTATTCAAATATAAACTGTATCGTCCTAACTATAAAGCTTAGTTTATTGGAATTATTTCTACTTATATGTGAGGTATCAAAAGTTAGGGTATGCTTTTCTAAAAGTGTAACTTCTTTGTTGGTCTCTCTCTGAAATTGTGCCGTAATGACTTCACACTAAAGTTTATTATCCTAGAACACAGTTTGAAGCTTTCGAAGTAATATTACACACGCGAGGATATTTCTGCTGCCTTGTCCTGGCTTTGGACACCTGACGAATGAGCCTGGAATCAAGGTTAAGGGCGCAGTATAGCTAATAGCAGTATGCAGACACAATAAATATATTTACCACTAAGGATTCCGTAGTAGATTTTTAGGGTTCTGTAGTCAACTAGAAATTTCGCTATGCCGTCCGCTACAGAATAAGCAATATAGTACAAGTAGAGATTAGAGAAGATTCACTCCGCAAACTTATTTAAATAAAAAGCGACCCTCGGCACGTCGCAATAAAGTGCTATCCAGCTCGCGCAGCACTAACCGCTAAATTATATTCACCTACACTTGCGTCTCTGTCTATCGCATGCTGCTGCTAGCATGCGTCTCAACCAGCGCGTGGCAGCGCACTAAACTGAGCCTTATTACCAGTGATCGGCACTATGGGTGCAAAACTTTAACAAAACTTGTTAAGCGGACACAAAAGAGTGTATAGAGCCATAAAGATAATTATGTTCTTACACCCATTTTTTAATATCTCCGAAACACGAATTGGGGGTCTGTTTATTCTCGCTTCAGTCCTATTATGAACTTGTACACCCCACGCTTAGCTTAAAAGAGTACCAATGATTACTTGGGCATTAAAGTAAACAGTTTATACCCAACAGTGTATACCCAACTATTGAACCGTCTGCAAACCCTATTTCACCCCTTCTAAACCCAATTCACTTAAAGGCGATATGACTCGTTAATAAACTAAAAAACAATAGATAGTAAATTCTTTTACTTGTAAATAGTTATTTAATTATTCTCGTAAATAAGTTATATTACTGTATGCACAGTTTAAATAATATAAAAAAAAACAAACTCAGCTCTCTTTTTAGGGTTCTGTGCCCAAAGGGTAAAACGGGAACCATGTTACTAAGACCCGCTGTCCGACCGTCAGTGTGACGTACATATAATATATAAACCATTTTACAATTTAGTCAATTAAATCCTAGATCTATTAACTAGGATATATTGGAAAACTGTCTGTTGCCCCCCGCCATTTACGATTAATGATTACAGGATTCGGTTCGGGAAATCAAAGGAGACATTCCATTGGACCTATGTACAATATATGTATAGTTACTGTTTGTAGTTATTTCTGTTGCTGCCTCAAAATCCATTAATTTTGTTTCTTGGAAAGCTAGAAATATGTATATTTAAACTATCGGGAGACATATTAAATAAATTAAAAACTAACACGGCTCTACTCACGTTTATTTAGTCACTCGCGCGACATGTTTCGGAGGACATAGGCCTCCATTTTCAAGCACTAAGAGTGCTGAGTGTCCGTTCGATTCGCCGATCGCGTCGCCGGCCCGTATATAAATAAACGTGAGTAGAGCTGTGTTAATTTATATTTTTTTAATTTGCTAGAAATATGGTTGTGTCACACGGTTTTACAAAGAATTGTAATTATATTTAGAGGATTCAGCGCCAGGCCACAGGATTGAGATTCATTATCCTAAAATACTTTTTACGGTTCGTCGGTTTTTTAAAAGGAAAGTTCGTGAACCGTTCATAAAACTCTGAAATTTCAATCGTATTATTTTGGAATTCCAACCACACGAAAGTAATCCAGTCATTCGTAAATGGAGGCGTCAACAAATGTAACAAATAAAAAAAATTTTTTTTTCATTTAGCCATTTTATTTTAAGTTGTATACTCAACTTTTTTTTAATTTGGATTTTCGGTGTGGTTTCTACTCAAAATCATGAGTTCTTTCGAACCTTATAGGAGAAAAAAGGATTTCCAAATTTTTTATTCCATTCCGTTACTAATTTTCATATATTTCATTTGGAGGTAACGGAACGGAAGTAATAAAAAATGTATGAACATTTTGGACACATTTTTTCTGCTATCAGGCTCTCCTAAAGAACTCATGATTCTGAATTTAACCACAAAAAAAAAAAAAAAAACAAATTACAAAAGTTGAGTAAGTATACAACTTTAAATAAAATGTCCCAAATATGGCTTCCATCAAATACAATTATATTGATGAAGTCAATTATAGAGGAGAAGCAGATTCAAGTGTGTCACTTTGACACAGTAACCAAACTGCCACCATAGTGTTCATAGTCAAGCTGTAGTGTATACAGCATACAGCACTTATGTTTTATGTTTTTAAATGAACTAAAAATTATTATTTGGAGTTTCTTAGAGCGATCGGACAGTGGGGGGAAGGTAGCCTGGGGAAAATCCAGGACCCTTCCGCACCAGAAAACTCCTATTGACTTTACGCTTCCAGCGAGATTGGTTAAGGAGGTCTCAATCGAAACTGAAAAATGTTTGAAGTAAAAACGTGTCTAGTCATAGCACTTCATCAAACCAAAATAAATTTTTCGACATGGCATTTCACAACTCTTTGGGTCTCCGGTCACCAGTTACGTTAAGCAGGCGCTTCGCGATTTCTGTGTTTTTGTGACAAAAATTTGTGCGCGCCGGTACCCCATAAATACAGAATTTTAAAATGTTGCCAGTAAAACAAATTATTTATCCCTCGAATTCATTTACAATTATAATGTTATTATAGTTAAGCTAACTTAATTACTCGTACTCATCTATTTATTAAAAAGTCCATCAATTAAATGTAACATACATTTACAAATAAAAAAATGGCTCCAAATCAGTGCCAGCTGATGGGCGGCAATACTGATGTGCTGGGCAAAGTATGAGCCAGCCTTCTGGTCACCTGTCGCATCGACAAGACTCTCAAGCAGTCTTCTCGAGTCTTGACAAGGTCTTTATTGGTAGATTCTGAGCGCTCCTGGTCCCCCGGTCCAAGCGTCTCCACCCCAAACGGCTGTACTCGTTATATATTATTCAATATAATTATTATATTCTTTTCATCCATTTGTCCATACACATAAACAAACACTTTTATCACACTTTACAGATGTAGCACACAGTAATTATTACATTGAGTAATGTGCTGTTACTAATATACATATATAATTGCAGTAACTCGCAAAGTAAACTTATCACTAAAAATATTCTCGGCAATAATAATAGTAATGACGAATATAGGGAGTATTAGTTCAAATTTCTGCTACCAGAGCGCAGTACTAGCACAACTAGCAAGAACGACAATACGAAAGTTGCCAATATATGTTCTCCATTTAAAACATTTTTATATGGTCTTTCATTTGAGTACAATTTCTTTCAAGTCTACCGTATCACTTGACGGGATTATTCATGTAGATATGACATGACATAATGCATCATAGCGGCTAGCGGCCCGCTTGGGCTAGCGGAGCCACCTGCGAAGAGTTTTGCTTAATTCCGTATTACCTCAAGAATGTTTGACAATACAATGCCTGGATTTACTACTACTTAGATGTACATGGCTCACAACAGTTTTAATTGTATTACTAGATTTACTATGTATATATTTGGTTGTAGTAACGTTGTTTACGTGTTTATAAAACACAAGGACGAAAATACCTTAGTCCTCGTAATCTCGAAAATAAATACCTATAGTAAAATATCTTTACTGTGTGTAGTTGAAGCACATTGCGGCGTCATCGGTCATTCGTTGCGTAGGTGTCCGCCAACAATACAGACAGCCACTTTATATTCATAAATTACCGCGAAAATTGCTTCAATGCCGGCTCGGCATCACTTTGCGTTGATAAAATTAATGTTTTAAGTGTTCATTTTTAACTTTGTTAAAATTATTCCATTTTGTAATTCAATAAACTCTGTCATAATTGTAAATTGAAATTGATGACCTGGTTATCCTTAGCAAAAAGTCACCTCGCCCTCCGGTAGCCGAGTAAGATTTGAACCTGCGTCTTTGGCATTCGCGGCTGACGCCATGACCAAGTAGACCACCCGGTCCATTAAGTATAAGTACATGTGATCTCACCGTTACAGCCATATTTGTTTAGTAATACCATAATAATATTTTCAATCAACAGCTGCACTATAATGAGGTTTTTTTAGCTTACACCCCGGCCAAGTGCAAGTCAGACTCGCATCATTTTTGTTTTACAAAATATAGTTCTCTTTAACATAGGTATATTTTCCATTGTTTTAAATATCCTTGATACGGCAATATACAGAACATATTCCGTGTAAATTTCGTTCTGTAAATATTATTGAGACAGCGCACTGTAATTTACATGGAGGGAATATACTAAAATTTCCCGACCATTCTTCAGCATTCGTGATTAAAGTGTTTCTTTTTATTTCATGAATAATTATCGTGGCAACAGGAGACAATATTACAATACAAGGTAACTTACTCGACACGAATCCCAGTAAGAGCCTCCAGCAAGGTAAATGTGGCGACTTCGACGGAGGCGCTACTTGACAGGCCAGCCCCCATCGGTAGGTCGGACACTATCACAGCGTCGAAACCTTTCACGATTCCTGAGAACAGACAATTTTCAATTAACCAAGAATCTGAACACTTTTTTTTATTTTTGTAAACGGCAAATATAGTCTGTATAAATTCCTTCTATAAATATTACTGAAATAGCGCCCTGTAATTTACATATAAAGAAGCTATAGATTTATAGACTATAACTGTGCGGTTCCTGTCCGTATTCGGTTACGGAATCCGTGCGAGTGCGATTATTGAAACACAATCGGAACCTTCCTTTTTGAACACCTAGTAAAAAACACAAATATAAATATCTCGTACAATCCTTGATTTTGTAATAGTACCTAGTTTATGTATCTGCGCATAATGAAGGGCATTACAAGAAGAGTGGGTTTAATAATATCACACGAATGTATAGGTGCATACACTACTTTATCCACACACATCATAAGTGTTTTAAGATGGGTTCAGGAACCGTAGGGATATGACCTGCATTATTACTAGTGTTACTTGAAACATTAAAAAGTCAACGAACAAAACAAATGACAGCTTGGAATGGCAGCGTTGCGTATTTCGGATCTCAGTCAAATATTTTTTAAACCATAGACAAGCGAATGAACTCCCTATTCTATTGTCACTCGAGTTCAAATGTCGTTCGATTTATATTAAAAAAACAACGAATTGGCGTTTCGTATCAATGACTGTTTTAATATCTATAGATACTAGAATAGAAACCCCACTTGAATTTGACAGCTGTTCCAAATTTTACTCATAACCTACTGATTTCAGTAGGTAATGTTAACATTATGGCCCAACACACATGGTGAAACGCAACTGCAACGAAACCCTTTTGAAATTATAGGTTTGAAACCAGTTTCAAACATTTTCCACACACGCCGCTACCTAAATATGATGAAATTAGTCACAATCATTCCGATTTTGAGACCAGACAGACGTCTCCAAAATGTCAAGTGATGAAGAAGTTCTGGTTCTGTATTTGTATCTTCGACAAATAAGGAGGCGTAAAAGAAGAAGTATGTGGTTACATCCCTACATTGAGCCCATGCTTTATCAGTCTCATTCTTGCGAGAGTAGCTTGAAAGTGTTGTATTGTACAAGCAAGGATGCTTCTCAACTTCCAATGCGAATTGAATGTTTTTATTTTCGTCGTCATCCATTTTGTCGAACAGAAAAGACGCCAAATCCGACACGAGTTTCCTGCACGCTGGTTTCAAAGCAACTGATCTGCAACGCGTTTCAAACCGGTTTCAAACTAGTTGCGTTGTGTGTTGTCTCTCAAAGGTATCTATGGCATAAACTCAAATTAAACTCAAAAGTAACTAGTAGTTGCAGTTTCGTTGCAGTTGCGTTTCACCATGTGTGCTGGGCCTACATCTCCATTCATTTCTGATGGTTGGTAATGCTGGTCATTGCCTACGGTTTCGGGACGCATTTTAGAGCACTTATGATATGTACATAGGTAAATGTTTATTATTAATTGTAAAGTTTTCATAACCAGACCATAAATGGTAGTAACGCGTTGACACCGCGCGTGATCGGTACAAATATTTTCAACAAAACGTTGCGAATAGATTTTAAAAGAGAGTTTTCCCTACAGTCCTTTTTTTACACCAAATGCTCTGCAATTGATTTACTTTACATTATATGAATTTATTAACTACACACGCTTTTGAGTTCTAATTACTGACTCTTGTACTAGAACTCGACTTTTGTTGATCTTAAACTCGTAATGCAGATCCAGATATAAACCGGCTCTTACATCAACTTTCATTTTACTTTCACACAAAACAATCATGCCTCAATCAAACCTCCTTATTCATAATACCTAGTCATCCTCTCTTAATGGTATCTTTATTACGAACACGAATGCCAAAATGACGGATAGAGGATAACGATCATCTATAGACCCTTAGTTAAGCTTTTAGTAATTCTTAGGGGTGCTGTAATGAATGCGTAATGAAATTGCCTATGTAAGTCACTTGAGAGCGCTCTCTATTGTAATAATACAGTCGCTGTGATAGTTCTCGTAAATTAATGATTACCAGGAAAGTTAGCTACGACGCCCTTCACATAGTTAGCCCAAGCCGGTTCTCCAGGCTTAAGCTGACCAGAACTGGGCGCCGGGAACGACACCTCCTGGCGTCCTGACTCCAGCACGGAGACCACGCGACACGACGATGTGTCGTTGTTGGCACCCACCACCACAGTTAAAAACGGCAGCGCCTGAGGGTACAATTTTAAAGTTAGTTTAGTGTTCCCGGGCAACAAGTACTCACGTAAATTTTTGCATTCAACATTTTTGCAGTTTTGTCGCTTTAACTAGGAATAATGCCATACGACTAAGATAAATTTTATACTACTGTATCGTCTGCCTCGGAAACTGGTAACGCCGGTAGCGCTGTACACAGGCTTGCAACATGCTAGTTAAAAGTGATCAATTTTTTTTCCAGTAACGTCAATTATTATGGCTCTGATTCTACGAGTATCACAAATTTGGTGGCAGAGAACAGGCACGACAGACACAGGCAGAGAACACGCAACCAAAAATCGCTTTAAATTCAGACTTAATTAATGAAATCCCCTTAGGACTCGTGCTAGTCGGCACATTCCCGAAAAACCTTGACTTAGTATTAATATCCATACCCAGTACTCCTGAATATCATATTCTAATTTGCCGTTTTAGAAGTTTTATGTACACTTGGTGTCAGACTACTTGGCAAGGCTTCATTTTATGAATGACCGAATCGAGATCAAAGCGTATACCTAATGATAGTAATGATTGTATTAGGTACCAGGATTACTTAGCTCAGACATAAAGCCCCTCAAACATACGATTTAATCAACCGAAACTAAATTTAACTACTCATTGTGTTGAAATAAATCCTAGCAACAGCGCCACTTATGTATAACTAAAGTCGTTGACTTCAAGACAATGCAGGAAGACTTTCAGAGAATATAAATGAAAAGAGTAAAGATTTCATATAATCTCATGTAATCAACAAAACATTGAGGAATTAATAAAATAATTTAATTTGAATAAGTAGTTACATCAATGATACATATGTATAGGGTGGGCCACTTTCATGTCTGGGTATCTTGCATCAAAAACGCTTTAAACTAACATTAAAAACCAGATGCGCTGTACAATCAAAAGACAATATTGTCAAGTTTACTATCAACATGATTTGAAATAAAACTTCTGTTAAATTACATTTTCCAATAGAAAATTGCGAACTTGAGCTTGAACTTGAATGTCAATCCAAATATCAGACATAAATCGAAGGATATAAATTTAATTACTTTTCTTCCCAGCCGAGCTACATTAATTACATTTTCTTGATAAATGAAGGATTATCAAACGCAATTTGGTTCCGAGCTACTATTGCACTAGGGTAAAAATCGAATATGAATTTGAGCGGTGGTATGAGTCTCAAGTGACTTTACCTTCCGTTTATTTAGCGTAGTAAGTCTTTGTAGGTGTTGCGTCGCAAACTCTCACACGACACAAAGGATTGGGCATGAAAATCTTTTTAGAATCATAACGAATTCCTAAAGAGGTCTGCCTCCCAGAGTGAACAAAGTGCGTTTTCGATCAAAGTAAATAAAAGCAGAAAACAAACTCAGAACAACAAAACTTGCTCCACGGATAACAGTGTAGGTTCTAAAAAGTATATATAAATAATAATAATGAATCAATATGAGAGAATATTAAATTTAAGAGTACAGTGTTTTTCTTCTCTGGCGCAAAAATACACAGCATTTATCAGAATGTAAAGTTATGATGGGAATAATTCAAGTCAATATTGGTTTGCCCTTTTATATATTCGGTACAGCAAGCATCTTTAATCATATATGATTTATTGCCTATTTATTACATTACTAAGATAAATAAAGAACAAGTCAAATAACGAAGTTTTTTAAATATCGTTACGCGTATTTTATGAATGATTATATTTGTTATCTAGTCTTATTTGCCTGTAAGTTCATAAGCGTTAGTCATTAAAAAAATACCCTTAGCGGGTATAAAAAATAATGTACAAAATAAACGTACATATTTAAGTTTTACAAATTTTGAAAATGTTTATATTCAAGGATTTGACGACAGGATTCGCTTAGTGGGCAGTGACCCTGCCTATAAAGCCGATGGTCCTGGGTTCAAAGCCCAATAAGAGCATTTATTTGTGTGATGAGCACAGATGTTTGTTCATGAGTCGTGGCTGCTTTACATATGTATTTTTTATTTGTAATTTTACTTTATCCTTCCTTTATAATATTATGGTAATTGTGTTTCTTTTACTATTGCTTATGTACGAATTTAAGTACTTGTATAATAATATAACATATAACGTTGGGTGAGTACCTACCTACAACACAAGCCTTCTTGGGCTCAGTGAAAGTGTTTATTTATTAAGGTTCTACCGTCAACCGTTATAGTTGTCTATTGTCTGTCAGTGTACATTTAGAATTTTAGTTAGCTAGAAACACTGTAACCACAATCTACAAAATTTACTCACATAGTCATATCAGGTGAAATCAAAATGGTAATACAAAAATATATTTTCTGGATCTATTCGTGATTACGATCAACTTATACTATGGGGTCGCAACCGAAAAATCATTTAAAAAAGAGATCTTCCCATACTAGCTACTAGCTCAGTTATTCCGTGAGGATGGCGCTTGCAACAGTGCAGAAATATCGGAAACTCATTCAAAATAATATACATGGTAACTATCCCGTTTTAAGTAATAGTTGTAATGTGAATGACCATGTTTAGCTTAAAATCGTATATAGCTACTAGCTAACTGTAGCTGTTAATATGGGCAGGTCATTTTTTTAAACGTACTATGGCTGTTTCATTTATGGCTCCATAGTAAAAGTTGATCATAATCATGAATAGATTCAGAAAGTATACCTAACTTTGTATGACCATTTATTTATATTTCACCCAGTATAGTAAGTTACTTTCGAGCACTCTGGAATAGCACCCAATGTTATTGAACGAGCATTCGCAGCTGCGTACTTATAGTCATCAATCTGTATTTACTTCACTTTTGTTTATCATTGGTGTCTGGAAATTTCCTGAATTCTAGATATTTTTAGTAAATAAAACTACCCTGACTGTTACTTTCTTAATTATACTGTGTGTGTCTTTCATAACGACACTAATTTTAAGAGCTGTAAGTATAAGTCCTAATGAACTGAAATTAGCATATTTAGTTAAAAAAATTAAATTTTCATACAAATTATTTGGGCACGCAATGTATCAGTAATCATTTAATAAATGAAACTTAACAATTGACATGTGATTTCAAATGTTTGCATAAAATATGTGTGCATTACATTGCTACTCGAGATATTTTTTTATTAATTCATCTTATTTATAAAAGGTAATCGTTATATTCTTTTGATAAAACTGTTAACAGCACTTTAAACTATCGTTACTTAAAACCAATGTCGCTATTAAAGACACACGTAGTATTACGTTAAGTACATAAAATAAAATTAAACACTGGTCAACAATATTCCGTTCATCACAGATAAACTCTCTAGAAGCGCGATACCTCATTTCAGTTACTTCTACGTATTTAAAAAAAATACAAACATTGAGGTTTATGACAGAACTTTGGCTATAATACAATCTGTCTGATTTGGTGTAAAATTAAAAATTTGAAATAAAACCTATATTGATTACCGATTCACAATGCGGTGTGTCATAAGAACCACTATCGTAACAATACTTGCGATAAACTGGCACCTTAGGCTAAGAAAAAAGTTATTTTTATATATTGTCCATGAGATCTGAATGCCAAACTGGAAGTCAAACCGTGAATGTATGGCGATGAAGGCGTTCGTACCTGTCCTAGTTAAATCGGGCTGTCGAAGGATATTGCTAGCCCGTAATGAAGTCTAATGACCATAACCATGTGTGGCATAATGTTCATAACCAGACATGACTGCCGGTCAGATCTGTACGTGTAACTATAGGTACGCTCGATCCTCATCCAATGGACATAATTTATGCGGCTGTGTGTTCAGTCGCCATCAGATATATCGGAGCTGTGGAGGTGGTCACAAATATTTTAACATACGCTTTATCGCCTTGACAATAGAGGCGTTGTTCCGATATTTGTGACCACCTCCACAGCTCCGATGTATCTGATGGCGACTGTTCATACCAGGATACTCGGTAAGCCGGCACAAACGATACGAAGATGAATGATGGCTACGCATGACAGTTTAAGAGCTCACCTGTTTAGTGGAGATACCGGTAAATGTTATTTAAGCGTTTGAATCTCCTTTACTCTATTATATATAGGAACTAAGCAAGCCTACGTCCCGCTGCGCCGAAGTTGTAAAGCAAATCATATTCTGTAATCAAATTGTTATTGTACTATGTATTGTATTTTATATCACTTAACAGATAACAGCGTAGGTTGCTATAGAATTTCCATAAGTATCTAATTCCTTTTCATCCGGTGTTTTACGAACAAGACTCTCTAAATGCAATTTTCTGCTTTCACCGTGTGAAAGCACTTTTATATTCAGTTACATGACTTAGCTCAAAATGTAGAATAAATACAATGTCATTTACAATTTTTATATTGGTATCTAAAAATCTTACATGTTGTATTTCAATCATTTTTAGAAAACGTTTCCTTTTGCTTTTACTTGTCTAAATTTAACTTTTTTCCCTTCAGACACTCCATTCAAAACTCGCACGATATTTCGAAGGCTTCTTAATAAAGATTGAGGAGCTAAGCAATCAAGTATTTTAGTTTTGATGACTTACCACTGGTAAAACATAGCCCCCGCAGTAATCAACATGGTCTCCTATGAGGTTGACGCGGCCGGGCGCCGCGGCAGCAGCGGTAGGACGGCGGTTAAACGTTGCGTTAAAAATGTCGCACGCCCTTCTTAGGAGTGCTGCCTCGCCCGTCGTATCGACATCAGTCGGAGTTGGCATCTGGCGGAAAATAGGGATTTTTTTTTTGTATTCTGGTTGTGTTAATGTTGAGTAACACTTAATTTCATTTATTTCATAATTATATTCAAATAAGTTAATATTTATGACATAACAGTAAAACCAATCCGTCATGATACACGATTGTTCTTCTTCTTCTTTAAAAAAAATATGGCTTCCATCAATAAATCAATCGATGATTTCGCCAGTGTCAAGTAGAATAACAAATAAGTATAATAACATATAAGTTTGCCCTTAGAGCATGACGTTGTTCGGTAGTAGGCCTTGCGTTTTGTAAAGTGGTAGCTGGACTTTACAGAAAGCTAAGAGGCGGCCGTGACCCCGGGATTGCCGGGTGATGACCAAAATAGTGGTGAAACACGTTTTGAAATCTATTCTTCATTAGCTGCACAATTCTGCGTTAGATCACTGCATAATACGCTATCAATATTACACACTAAACTACGTTTGAACAAAAAACAAAAAATATATTTTCAAGACGACTTCGCCATTTTGAGGTTCAACCGTCAATCCTCTACACGATTGTTAAACGTTGACAACGTTTGACGTTGCAACTTTTGCAAGGGACCATAATCTATAGTTTGCGTCAGATATTTGTCAGTGCTTAGAATTGTGTACAATTATACCTACCTACTACATGCGTGTGGTTAAATACAGTAAGGCAATTGAGAAATTAAATATCATGTCAAGTACTTATATGGAAATAGTAAAAAAACTCACTTGTTTATCAAAAATGGCGTGCAATGTGAATGGCTCGTTAAAGAGCTCCTAGTTACAGTGAAATAAGAGCCTAACCATTTCTATATCCACAGGTACTAATATTATAAATGCGAAAGTAATTATTTCTGTCTGCCTGTCTGTTACCGCTTCACGCTTAAACCGCTGAACCAATTAGGATGAAATTTGGTATGGTGTGAGTCCTTTCTCGTAACTCAAGTTACGAGAAAGGACATATGATAATTTTTATCCCGCAACCATACTTTAAAAACGGGCATGGCTGAACGACGAAATCGCTAGGAAAATCTAGTAATTACTAAATATAAAATACTAGCAGACTACGTCACCGGTCACCGAGTCAAAATCATCACAAATTTCATTTTTCCACATTTGACTACTTGTTTGTGATTTCTGAACTAAGGCGTAGTTACGGCCCGGCCACGACATTGCGCGAATTGCGGCGCGGCAAGCGTTTTATCTGTTCATTGCGTGTGATCCCAACTAATCGCAGTGCATTGCGCGTCTCGATCGACGAACAGACAAAACGCTCGCCGCGCCGCAATTCGCGCATTGTCGTGGCCGGGCCGTAAAACCTGCTAAGTCACTATTCGTTAATCATCGGTGGCTCGCGTTGGTTCATTTCGCGATCTTTCGTCTGCCTGCCGAGGATAATACTTTTTCGAGAGTTCGTGTGTAAATCTAACACGCTTCCAAATATGATGGATTATGTTGAAAACTAGGTAACACGTTCTGTAGCCTCGACAACAGGCGTGTTCGATAATTTGTGAGCACCTTGACCTATTGATCATCATCATCATCATATCAGCGAAGGACGTCCACTGCTGGACATAGGCCTCCCCCAAAGCGCCCCTCAATGACCGGTTTAGCGCCACCCGTTTTCTTTCATCCATTGGATTCCCGCGATCTTTACAAGGTCATCGGTTGACCATGTGAGGGTCTACCCACAATGCACCTTCCCGTATGTGGTCGCCACTCGAGAACCTTTACTCCACAACCACCATCGGTTCTTCGTACGATGTGCCGCGCCCACTGCCAAAGTTTAGCGACCCACAGGTATCAGTTACTTTGGTTCTGCTCCTATGATATTAATAAAATTTGTTTGACCACAGGTTTGTCCTAGTGGGTACTGTAGTGAAGCCGGTGGTCCTGGGTTAAAATCCCAGAAAGGGCATTTATTTGTATGATGAATAACAGATGAACATATTGTTCCTAAGTCATACCTACAATACAAGCCTTCTTGAGTTTACCGTGTGGCTCAGTCAATTTGTTTAAGAATGTCCTGTAAAATATATCTATTGAATATTTATTGTACAGTTGACGTCAAAGATATATATACACTTTTGCATCTTATTACAAAGCAGTAACATATAAAAGTGTATACATTACTTTTGACGTCGACTGTACTTACAGAGAATGCCTAATTTAAAATTCCCAATTAATTATCAATTAAGTTTATTTTTATCTTTTCGTTTTATCTCGACCTCAAAACAAAGTAGCGTAACATCCTTATAATGTTTATTAATATTATTAATATCATTATATTATTGAGTCCACTGAGTGGGTATAATTCCAAGTTGTTGCCTATATAAGCTTAAAATGTTTATTGTGATTTCTTTTTTTTTTATGATATAGGAGGCAATCGAGCAGACGGATTGCCTGATGGTAAGCAACTACCGCCGCCCATGGACACTCGCAACACCAGAGGAGTCACAAGTACGTTGCCGGCCTTTAAGATCCCTATACGCTCTTTTCTTGAAGGTTTGGATGTTATATCGGTCCGGAAATACTGCACACGACAATTTATTCCAGAGTTTTGCTGTGCGAGGCAGGAAGTTTCTAGAAAAACGCACAGTCGAGGACTGCCAACCATCTATGTGGTGATGATGGAAATGTTGTCGTGTAGAGCGCTGGCGGAAGGAAGCAGCTGGGATTAACCCGAACAATTCCTCGGAGCACTCTCCGTAATAGATGCGGTAGAAAATGCAGAGTGAGGCCACATCTCTACGCAGTGCCAAGGAGTCAAGCCGGTCCGAGATATCTTGGCTGCCGACAATTCTAGTCGCTCTCCGCTGGATGCGGTCCAAAGGGAGAAGCTGGTATTGGGGTGCATCTGACCAGAGATGAGAACAGTATTCCATATGTGGCCGTACTTGCGCCTTGTACAGTTGTAGGCGGTGGGCCGAACTGAAATACTGCCTCGATCTGTTTCTGGTCAGAATTATATCTATAGATAAGTATAATACGTCGATATGAAAATAAAACATTAACATTTACCATAATATGAATATTTATAGCCGTAACAGATATAATATCTTTGTACTACCTAATCCTAATTTAATGATCATGTGATACTAGATTGATAACGACTTATTGCCTGATAATGATCATAATCTGGTCTCAGGTGGGTGTTTTTACTTTGTTTGTAAATACTTGTGTGGGTGTTTGTAATTTTGAAGTTTATGCGGGTTCAGGGAATTTTTAGATTATTCCTAATTAGGATCTTAAGTACTTATACTAATTGGTTGTACTCGGCCTTAGTTATAAAAAGTTACATAATTGATACATTGATATTTAAATCGAAAGAAGTGCACTACCAATTGTGCTATACGAGTACCGCTTGGACTTGTCATTATTTTCTATTTTATCCTTCCGTATACGTCATTACGGGTGACGTGTAGACTCATCTACCGAAAGGGTATTTTAAATATCGATGATATTGGCTAGCAGACGGTTCTGCTTAATAAAAAACAATTTAGAAAGGGGTAATAGCACGTACATTGTTATCGATGAATTCTCAATCAAAATTTGAGACTTCTATGCCGTTAAAAGCGTTCAATACTCTTTTGGTAGATGTCTACACGTCACCCGTAATGACGTATACCAGGAAGAATAAGATAGAGAAATTTGACACGTCTAAGCGGTACTCGTATAGGTCAATTGGTAGTGCACTGGGCTAGTGATCCAGTGGTTGTGGGTTCGAGTCCCGCTGCGACTCAAATTTTTCTATTTTTCTTTTGATTTAAATATCTAAGCAAGATTGTCGTGAACTGAAGCAATGATATACGGTATCATTCTAAAGAATCTTCTATTGAACTAAAGGTTTAGTTTTACAAAAAAGACACCATGTGACATATAAAAATGTCGTTATTAAAGTACATATATCGTGACCAAAATACCATAACAGGCCGTAAGATAACTGACGCGCTATCACATCATCGTGGCTACAATAATTGAGTTTACTACATTAATACGATGATAACGAACCAGCAACAACCAACATACTAAACTGAGCATTTGTCCCTACTGACTATTGGTTCAATTATAAAAGTATATAATGGCGGCGGATTTACTACATTTCTTATTCCAAAATGCCATTACTATCCTGACCCTATTTATCAATCCTTTATTTATTCGTTAATTTAATAAAAAAAATATAATAACGTCTATAGATACCCTAAAGAACAACGACCCTTTGTTCTCTAACTACCTACATCCAAAAGAGAGGTACCTATAGGCAGTGCGAATGTTATGTTATTAAGTGTGGTATGGGAGCCATCAGCAAATGACATCTCGTTCAAATCTGGAGCAGTACCCGACTGGGGAAGTACCTCAACCTAATATTAGACAACACAGGATAATAGCACTAGTCCTTCCCATGTTGTGTTCCTGCCGGTGAGTGGTGGAGTTACCGGCTTAGTTAGCCATAGGCTAACAGTTACTGCTTACCATCAGGCAGGCCGTATGCTTGTTTGCCACAGTCGTAAAATAAAAAATACAGGTACTAAATTAAAAACTACTAAAAACTATCTTGACAAGACTTACTGGATATTAATAATATACTTAGTACGAGTACTTACTTACTTCTACATCTTATATTGTATACAAAAGTTGTGTATAAGCACCGAATCGCCATGCCGCGCAGGCAATAGGTTTTTATACAACATTGTTGGCTCAGGCTGACTGGTTATACTGACATGCCCAATACGACCATATACTACACATATACAAATACACGAATACATTATAAGTACATGAACATGTTAAGTTAAATCGAAGAATACGAATTTGCGGTGCTTGCAGTAGAAACTCTAGGGCCTTGGTCAAGTGACACAAAAAATATTGTAAAAGAAATGTCGTCCCGCCTTATAGTTGCCAAAGGGGACTACAGGGCCGGATCCTTCCTGGCCCAAAAACTAAGTCTGGCAATCCAGAAGGGCAACGCCGCCAGTATTCTGGGCAGCATACCGGAGGCAGGGGGATTTGGCGAGGTTTTTTACATTTAATTTTATTTTATTATAATACCAAACTGTGTATTTGAATTTGAATAAATAAAGTATTAAGTTAAATCTTGTCTACGATTCTTGAGAAAGCCGTTATTAATCGTCTTCTTTATTTTTAACCAACGAAAGTTGGAAAAGGTAAATAAACGACAAACGATAAAACCGGAGTCATAATTTCATATAAATAAGAAGGTAGGAAGGCGTAACCATATCCGAACAACTTTCTTAATTTATTAATTTTCCTCATTTTACGGCCGTACGAAAATGATCCTTATGTCCTTGCAAATACGTACCGTGATAGGAAGTTTCAATCCAGAGGCGTTTTAACAGTTAACCACAATACTTGCACTGCTCACGGTCAAACAAGCGAGACTGAGGCAATATCGGTCATAATAATGAAGGAAGTTAATGTTTAAGGGGATTTATAGAGCATCAGTAATAAAGAAAATAAACTTGGATTAAATAATCTTTTGTTGTTTTGTCTTTGGTGAGACAATATTATGTAGGTAGGACATTTTCTTGTCTTTTATACTGTATTCAATTGCATTACAGACCACAATTGTTTACGTTATATTATCCTTAACTACTACCCACGTGGAATCGTTGTTATTGTTATTATATTGCCAGTTAAATTTCATATAAATAAGTCTAGAAGAATAATGACCGGAGAACGCATCCGCGAGCGCCAGCAAGGGACAAAGATATTTTGGCTTTTGTAGCCCAAAATGTAACAATTTACTATAGTTTTGTTTTACAGGACATTCTTTATAACGAAAATATTAGCTTATTTTGTATTAATTAGCGCAACTTTGATTAAAAACCCAAGAAAACTCCAATTGTATTTGTTTGGTCCTCTCCGGCTTTGGCAGTTCTGAAGGGTCCAGTTTGGAGGAAAACAAAAATGTGTGAGACTATGATAAGGACGAACGAAAATAGTGGCGTCTCTGCTATACCTATGGAAGGTTACATAAGATCATCCCTTTCGATGGTGGTATTATTATTAGCGCGCTCCATCTAGTTAAATGGTATGTCTATGGTCCAATAACATATATTTGAATGTAGACAAGCCGATGGAAGTAATTGGAGCAGTTAAGTAGTCCCTTAGTGAAGTAATGTGTAATGCTTGTAGGTAATCGATATGCATGTACAACGTTAAACTTTAGGGAACCCTTACTATCGCCCAATGTAATGAATATTTTATTTCAGTCTACAAAATACTATTTTCCTCCGCCCTACCTAGTCCTCGTAAAGACACTAGGCTTTACGAGGACGTACACGCGTATGTACATTACAATGTAGGGGTTGCGACCATTATAAAACTGCACCCTACCATACCCTTAGCAACTGAATAGTCGTGTAGGTACTTACATAAAGTTCAGTTAAACACTAAGCTACCGCGCCGGCCATGCCCTTGTTTGCCTCCGTGGAAACATGAATAGTGTTCGCCTTAATAGTTTTATCAAGCCCCGGCTTATGTTTATAGCCTCCACTTGATCTCTGATAAAATAAAGTTATGTAAACAACCGCTGCCGCTGACACTATCTGCCTTACGTTGACTGTCTACTAAGACACTCTGACCACTAGGTCATAGTCAGAGTTCAATGAGCTACATGGTTATAGATAATAAACTAATTTCTAGTTTAAGTTGATCTTTACAGCAGAAACAATTGTGCGCTATCAGGGCCCAAGTTAGCGGGTGGTAGTTGGACTTCGTTTATATTATTCTCAATCAAATGTTTTAAAAAGTTATAGGTATAGCCTATTTAATTCAAATGTTTTTGAACCCCCAGTTTTTATCAATCATACCGGCTACATATAAGATCTTTGGCCTAATTAATATATAGTATGCAAATTGGATAACATCTCAGATATTGCCAGACAGTTTCACAGGAGATTTAAGGAGTGAAAATTTCAATGAAATAAGGCTTGTGAAAACTGAAAGATCCATAGGAGATATAATGACTGGAGAACGCATTCGCGAGCGCACGTAGGGAACAATGATATTTTGTCTATTGCAGCCCAAAATGTAACAATTCCCTATAGTTTTGCTTTACAGAACACTCTTTATAAAAAAAATATTAGCTTTTTCTGTATTCATTACCGCGACTTCGATTGAAAACACAAGAAAATGCCAATTGTATTTGTTTGTATCCTTCCAACTTTGATAGTTCTAAAGAGTTCAGTTTGAAGGGGAACAAAAATATGTGAGACTATTGCAAGGACTGACGAAAATAGCGCCGTCCCTGCCATACCTATGGAAAGTTACATAAGACCATCCTTTTCTGTCATGCTGTTATTATTACCACGCTCATTCTAGTTAATTGTATGTCAATGAAAGATCCCCAAGATGATAAATGATGACAAAATGACAGTTCAATGAAGCCACATGAAACATGAAGCATGTGCATGAAGGAAGCCTTGAAACAAAAAACGCTATCAGACTGTTTGAGTGTTATTAATAAGCGCCTGTGAATTGTAAAACTAAACTGTCAAAGTCAAATGCCAAACGTCAGCGTCAACCAAGACGTGAAGGTTGATTGTTATTAGTCGGAATCGTAATATCATTTTTCTGATAATTGCTTTTCTTATTTATAATAATGTCTTTTAGTACAAAAGACATCGTGCTATCGGAGTCGCGACCGAGAACTCTACTTCTACAAAAACATTCTGACTATTTGGCGGGGTACGGGCTGAACAAAGATGACTTCGAGTTTTGCATGACTGAGTATCTTCGTATGTCTGGAATATACTGGACTGTTACAGCAATGGACCTGATGGGACAATCTTCTAGGTATTGTTTTATCCATGCCTATAATTTTACCGTCACCAATATGAAATTGTCGTAATAGGTATGTCGTGTTGTAAATAGTGGACACAAGAGAATGAGATTCTTACCAATTGACTATGAATTAAGCTAAATCAAGAAAGAAATTTTAGTCTGTTTTACTAGATATTTTATAGTAGTGGTTCTCGCCATAAGAGAATCATGAAATAGGTTAGGAAATATTTTCATGTATGACGAAATGGATTTGGGTCATACGCAACCCATCAATTTAGGAACCACCGATTAGCGACCACTGTTCGTATTGCTTGGTGGTTGGTAATAATCCACCATACAAAAAAGTGAACACCAATTATTGGGTAATATATTGGTGGGTTGCATTGCATTATTACATGGACCCAATGAATTCAGTAGTATATAATTATTGGAATAGCTTTTCATCTGGCACAACTTCTATGCACAAATTGAGGCTAAGAAATTTTAGATTGTCTATAGCAAAAATTCATTGCATTTCTTTGGGCAAAGTGTGCAAAACAAATCTAAGATACAGTTTGTCTAAACTAATTTGTATAAAAGTAAATAAATAAAATAAAAAGTATATCTGTTGATATACTTTGAATATTATGTCATTTCTTTCCATAATACATAATATAATATATCAACAAAAACTTGCTTGTGATTTGTTTAAAATTAGTTAGCTTTATGGACATACAACATTTAATGCATACTTCAATTTCTTTAAACTTATTATTTACAGAGGCCTGAGTCACAAGAATATGCATACATTTTGTGTAGGGGTCACAAAAAAAGTCAAAACCATTGAAACATATTTTTTTTCTTAAGTATTTAAGTATATGTAGTATTACTACTTAAAAATCAAAGCAAATCAAAATATTTCATTATAAAAATTAAATGATTTGTTCTTAGTTCCATTTAAACAGTTTGCATAATTTCTTGATGTTCTCCAAAAAACAGTAGCACTTATCAATTGCATCTATCTACATACTTCCTTAACTTGATGACATGCTGAAAAATTTATTTTAACCTGCGACTTAAGTTAAGACTGTACTAATGGTATAGCCGCCTGGCCTATGTCCAACAGTATATGTGCATATCAGATAAGAGGAAAGGAGAGAATGCTAAATACTTAATTAATAACAAAGGAATAAAATACAACAAAGTAATTACTAGTTTATATGTGATTACAGGATGCCCAAAGAAGAGATAATTGAGTTTATCACATCATGCCAGGATAGTGAGAGTGGGGGCATCTCGGCTAGCATAGGACACGACCCACACCTGTTGTACACATTGAGTGCAGTACAGGTAATGTAAATACAGGATCAATTCTATTATTAAAAGAAACATTTATTTTTACTACATCCCATAAATAAATAAATAAATATTCAGTACAATTTTACACAAATTGACCTAGTCCTATGGTAAGCTCAGTGAGGCTTGTGTTGTAGGTACTAGACGATGATATATATAATAGATAGATACATTTAATACTTAAATAAATAGAAAACAACCATGACCTCATCACACAAATAAATGCCCTGACTGGGAATCAAACCCAGAACCATCGGCTTCATAGGCATGGTCACTACCCACTAGGCCAGAGTGGTTGTCAATAAATACTTCTATCTACTTCAATCTTATTACTTTAAAAAAAGTGTTAAATGTAAAAAACCTGATTATAAATATATGCATTTAGGAACTTATTTGGTTGTTATGTTATAATATTTGAGTGATGGGTATTTTATAGTTATTTTGTAAAAAGGTTTGATTAATAATTTAAAGAGGGAAGATGCAGCAAGTCAATCACTATTAATGTTAGATTTATTGAATTTGTTGGTGGAATCTAGGTTGCTATTTTTTTTACATAATATGTGTAATGATAAGAACTGCCAATACAAGTATTATCAGTATGAACATGTATAGACTGTGTCATTTTTTAAGAAAAAAACTTATTCTTTCAGATTCTTTCATTATATGACAGACTGGATGCAATAGATGTTGAGGGAGTTGTCAGATATATCAAATCTATGCAACAAGAGGATGGCAGCTTCTTTGGTAATTTTATGTGTAATTTTGTTTTGTTTGTGCAATAAGGAATATATTATTATTTTATTTATTCAAGACATCAAAGACATCAAATCATCCATTATTTTGTTAGTAACAACATATAAAGTAGTGATTTAAGATTAAGTGTTAGTGACTAGTTACTGTCATAAGACAATGAAAATACTACATACTAAAACTATCACCTGTTAGCAGTTATGGCCAAAATGCCACATAATGGGTGAGTCTACCGGGCCACTACAATAGCCAGGGTTCAGCTAGCGTGCACTCTCCAGAGCACCGAGGCAATCCTCCTTTTGCGTATTATGGTGTAGTAGCCATCAGTGCGAGCTACTGCAAACATGCCTGATGTGCTATGTACTAATACCATTAAAAAGGACTTTCCTAAACAGTGTTATCCATTGGTACTCTTGGTTTTATGCTTTATGTGCAAGGATAGGACAAACGCCCGTCATTTTGTAAATATAACCCTGTTCCGTACAGCAGAGACTTCCTTATGTTAATAAAAAAATACTATTTTATACATTTATTAGACCATAATTTATATGCAGTGACAAATTAATTTATGATTGACATTCCGAAATTTACTGTCGCCAATAAAATAGAATGACCAAGATTTTTTTCTAAATTTTCAGTTGTGAGTGTGTGAAATGTGAATTTATGACCCATTTATGCGTTGAAAAAGTCCGTTCACAGTCTACGACGTCATAGGGGCATATGTAATCGTTGACATTGGTATACTGTTCTTCCAAAATATTTTAACATCATAACATAAGGAAGTCTCTGCTGTATGGAACAGGGTTATATTTTCGAAATGACGGGCGTTTGTCCTATCCTTGTTTATGTGACATTGTTGACCTAACTAACTCTTTCAAGCTTAACCTAATCAGAAAATTCTGTCCAAAAAGCTTAAATACTAACTCTAATTATTACACAAAATTACCTTTGTATAATTCAGACAAATGCACTAATTCTATGATGCCATAATTGCAGTAGGTTTAAACTTCGTAGATTTTGTATTGTTGTTGTCAAAATGACTGTACTTCCATTGACCAAAAGACAATGCGACCTAATACCTTTAGAGACCTACCATTGAAGATTTTAATAGAGATTTTCAAAGGCAGTACTTATGTTTTTTCATTATTTACTACTTACATCAGTCTAAAACTTGTCATCATCATCATCATCATCTCAGCCATAAGACGTCCACTGCTGAACATAGGCCTCCCCCTTGGATCTCCACACGTACCGGTTGGAAGCAACCTGCATCCAGCGTCTTCCGGCGACTTTAATGAGGTCGTCTGCCCATCTTGTGGGTGGACGTCCTACGCTGCGCTTGCTATTCCGTGGTCTCCACTCGAGCACTTTTCGACCCCATCTGCCATCTTCTCTGCGTGCAATGTGGCCTGCCCATTGCCACTTCAGCTTGCTAACCCGGTGGGCTATGTCGGTGACTTTAGTTCGCCTACGGATCTCCTCATTTCTGAGTCGATCTCGTAGTGAAACTCCGAGCATAGCTCTCTCCATAGCTCGTTGAGCGACTTTGAGCCTTGAGATGAGGCCGATAGTGAAAGACCACGTTTCGGAGCCGTAAGTCATCACTGGTAACACACATTGGTTAAAGACTTTCGTCTTGAGGCACTGAGGTATGTCGGACGAAAAGACATTACGTAGTTTCCCGAACGCTGCCCAACCGAGTTGGATTCGGCGGTTTACCTCTTTCTCGAAGTTGGACCTACCTAATTGGACTACTTGTCCTAGGTAGATATACGAGTCAACAACTTCGAGTACCGAGTTCCCAACAAAGACTGGGGTGGGCACAACATTGGCATTTGACATTATTTTCGTCTTGTCCATGTTCATTTTCAAGCCCACCCGTTGTGAAACTCGGTTG
Organism: Grapholita molesta; assembly: GCA_022674325.2. Taxonomy (NCBI): domain Eukaryota; kingdom Metazoa; phylum Arthropoda; class Insecta; order Lepidoptera; family Tortricidae; genus Grapholita; species Grapholita molesta. Next base: position 6,091,777 of record CP053127.2, read on the forward strand.
AGGTCATCGAGCATCATGCTGAGTTCCTCCATCGACTTTGCCATGACTACGATATCGTCGGCAAATCGAAGGTGAGTGATGTATTCGCCGTTGATGTTGATGCCACGCCCTTGCCATTCCAGGAGCTTGAAGGCGTCTTCCATTACGGCAGTAAACAGTTTCGGAGAGATCACGTCTCCCTGCCTTACGCCTCTTCGCAATGGAATCGCCTTCGTGCTCTGCTCCTGTACTCAGACTGACATAGTGGCGTTACTATACAAACACTTCAACACTTCGATGTACCGATAGTCAATATGGCATCGCTGAAGAGACTCAAGCACCGCCCATGTTTCCACCGAATCGAAGGCTTTCTCATAGTCCACAAACGCTAGGCATAATGGCAAGTTATACTCTTCGGTCTTCTGTATAACTTGCCGCAGCGTATGGATGTGGTCTATGGTACTATAAAGCCTTTTCGTAAACCGGCTTGTTCGGGAGGCTGGAAGTCATCGAGTCTGTGTTCGAGACGATTCGTGATAACCCTTGAAAACAGCTTATAGACATGGCTCAGAAGCGTGATGGGTCTGTAGTTCTTCAATAGGCTATTGTCACCAAGAACAGCACCACCTCGCCTCTGTTCCATGTTTCAGGCGTTTTGCCCTCGGACAAAACGGAGCTAAAGAGCTTCTGGAGGATTTTAAGTACCGGTATTCCACCCGCTCTCAGAAGCTCTGAAGTGATTCCGTCTTCGCCCGGCGCCTTGTTGTTCTTAAGCTGTTTTAGGGCCATCCTAATCTCGTACAGACTGATGTCCGGGATATCTTCGGTATAATGTCGGGACAGCTTGGCTCTTGGATCTCCTACCAAGCTGTCAACGGGCTTTGCAACCGAAGTGTATAACTGTCCATAGAACCTCTCAATCTCGCCTAAAACCTCTGCTTTGGTCGACGCTATGCTGCCATCTTCCCGTTTCAGCTTTGTCAGCTGGCTTTGCCCAATAGACTTATCCTTTACGAACACTTTGGAGCCTTGGTTTCGCTCAATAGTCTCTTTAATACGGTTAGTATTAAAGAGACGCAAATCATGTCGCAAGGACTTAGATATACGTCTATTGAGCTGCCTAAATGACTCCGCGTCATCGGGAGACTGCAGCTGTAGAGAGCGTCGTTCAGCCATGAGGTTTAAGGTTCGCTCGGTTAGTTTCTGAGGTCTATCCTTACGGCGGGGTCTAAAAACCTTAGACCCTACTGTGTGGACAGTTTCCACTAGCCCGTTGTTGATCTCGTCCACTGAAGCTAAGTTCTCTAGGCAGGCAAAGCGATTACAGAGCTCAAGTTGAAAGCTCTCGGGGTTTTGAATATGGGCTCGAGTAGGTCGGAGCGTAGACTTCATCAGGCTGGACCTTTCAAGTCTAACATTGGTATTCAGTGACGCTCTTACGATTCGGTGATCACTACCGGTCTTTACCTTGTTGATCACAGAGACATCACTGAATATCCGTCTCCTGTCGGTCATGATGAAGTCTATCTCATTTCTCGTGGAACCGTCCGGACTCATCCATGTCCATTTCCTGTGAGGCGGCTTCTGGAAGAAAGAGTTCATCATGAAGAGTTCCTCTTTCTCCAGAAAGTCGGCCAGCCTCTGGCCCCTAGGGTTCCGCTGCCCATACCCAAATTGCCCCACTCTCAGCTCATCACCGCTTCTCTTGCCCAGCTTAGCGTTGAAGTCCCCATAACAACAGTGAAGTAGGTTTTCGAAGTATGTATGGCCCTACTTACGTCCTCATACATAGCATCCACTTCCTCATCGGAGTGTGACGAGGTCGGTGCGTATACCTGAATGACCTTCAGCGAATATCTTTTGGATATTCTGAGTATTAGGTATACCACCCTGCTCGACACACTGTCGATGGCTATTATGTTGTTTACGAGGGACTTGTGAACGAGAAACCCGACACCACCTTGGGACTGTTGGTCGCCCTCCCGGTGGTAGAGCAAGTTACCAGACTTCAGGATTATGGTGTCCTCCCCCTCTCTACGGCCTTCAGATAACCCTACAATGTCCCAGTGTAACCTGCTCAGTTCCTCTTCCAGTTCGCAGATCTTTTCGTCAGTCCTCATAGTGCGTATGTTGTGTGTTACCAGGGCCAGCGGTCGTCGGGGTGGGTAGCCGGATCTATTCCGGAGATTCTTAGCACCCCTGACCCCGCGAATGCTCTAACCGCTACCACAATAGCCAGAGCACCGGAGGTCGCCGGAACCTCGGGGCCGTGGCTTATTTTGACTTTTCATTGGGGGGGGGTTTGCCATACGCGCCACGCTTGGCAGGCGGGTTGGCGCGCGCAGTTTTTTTATTTAACTGGTATTTTATTTTAGGAGATGCTGCTGCCCATCTCCCGGTGTATTCCCTTAGCAGGCTCTTACTGCAACCACGAGAAGATATGGTGGGGGACAATTCTAAGGCCGGTCACCCCACGGCCTTAGAAAAAAAACTTGTACGTCTGTTTTATTTTAGGAGACAAATGGGGCGAGGTGGACACCCGGTTCACGTTCTGCGCTGTGATGTGCCTGTCCCTAGTTAAGCGACTGGACGCCATTAACGTCGACCGAGCCGTGGAGTTTGTGTTGAGCTGTATGAACTTTGACGGAGGCTTCGGCTCTAAACCTGGCTCGGAAAGTCACGCTGGTAATTCCCACTTACCTCTACCCATTCCCTTTTTTTTATAAGCGGCAAACGAGCAGACGAATTGCCTGGTGGTAAGCAATTACCGTCGCTCATGGGCACCCGCAACACGCGTTGCCGGCCTTTAAGGGGGGTTGGAACTCTGGGAACCTGACTCACCATCAGGAATACAACACTATATACTTGAAAGGTAGCAGTGCTATTATGGCTGTGGTTTTCTGTAAGGAGGAGGTGCTTCCCCAGTTGGGCTGCCCAAATTCGAAGCATGATGGTCATCGCTGTGCCCTACCTCTCATAAATACTTACTATTTAGATTTACATTATTCCAATGTCATTTCTCCAGAAAATTATGTTGTTTTGCAATTAAGGCTTCAACTGAATATTAGAATTAACACTCGCTTTTAAATAATATTGTCTTCCTCAGTCCACCCGATGACCACGAACTCTGCTAAAGGGTTCGAAATCTCGGGATGAAGTTTAGTATACGGGATAAACTCTCTTAAAATGAATTGGGTTACCTAATGAAAAACGGATCGAATATTCCTATAATGACTGAGAATATCAAGAATGAAAACATGTGCAATTATTTCTTTGAAAAATGTAGGTTAAATGACCCTTTTCTAACAACATAGAATTTAAAAAATAATTTTATTTAATTTCCTAGTCTGTCCATTGCGGATCAACGTGGCCGCGGCGAGCTTAATAGGCACCTTTGCGCCTGGAGTTGGGCAGGGCGACTTTTAAAATATTTATTTGACTAATATCATATTCTCGTAACGCCCACCATACTAAAATATTTAATAGTTAAAACCAACCTTACTAGCAGTGAATTGGGTTGAATTTTCTTTTGTACGAAAACTAATAAAACAAAAGAAATTCTACCCTATTTTCTTTTATAAAAGATTTCAACTCCATTGAAAGGGAGTGTACATTGTAATGCACATTGGGTGTTACGAGGCTATAGTTGTATTTTTTCATATCTTAGGTCTAATCTACTGCTGCGTGGGCACACTATCCATCTGCCGTCGTCTAGATGCGTTGCGCGCCGACGAGCTCGCGTGGTGGCTGTGCGAGCGCCAGCTGCCCAGCGGTGGGCTCAACGGCAGGCCGGAGAAGCTCCCAGACCTCTGCTACTCATGGTAATGGCCTTGACTTGAAGAACACTATGTGTGACTTGTAGTAGTTGTAGTTAGTATTAAATATACGAGTAAGAAACTTACTACTGCTGAGCAATTAATTGAATAGATTCTGATAAAACTGGCCTCTCAAGCTGGTAAGTTAATTGTGGTTATAAAAGTAGAATAACGCATTCACTGCCACCAACGCACATGTGCGTTCATTTCCATACATTTTTGGAGGGGGTGGCAGCGAATGTGATGATAAAAGTATTCAAGATTCAAGCATATATAGAAAAAGCTAAAAAAGTCGTGCATGTATATAAACCGTAAATCAAATGTCAAATAGAATGATGATGAGAAAAGAATATATATCATAGATTTACAGATGCGATTTCAATGACAATATGAAATTATTTCAAATTTTACAATGTTTCAGGTGGGTAATGTCATCCCTAACAATGCTTAACCGGATACACTGGGTTGACAAGAAAGCCTTAGAAGAATTCATCCTCGCCTGCCAGGATGCCGAGACCGGTGGGTTCAGTGACAGGCCTGGTGACATAACAGACCCATTCCACACACTCTTCGGTCTAACAGGACTCTCCCTGCTTGGCAACTCTAGCATCAAAGCTGTCAACCCAACCTACTGCCTACCTCAAGAAACAATAGATAGATTAAGATTAGAACCGCAAATTTTACATATTTAGTAGAAGTAGAGTATTCATTAAATATATTATTTATGCACTGATTTCTATATTGGACAAATATTAAATGGTTTTATAAATATTTGTGTGATTTTTTATTAAATAGATTGGTAAACTATATTGACTTCACAAATACAAAGCATCCAGGAATTTATAAACCTTTGATTATTGAAAGTGAATAACTCCCAGCTGGAGGCTTGAGCTTCTGCTAGTCAGGGAGTTATTCGCTTTGAGACTGTAGAGGAGTAAGTACAGTTTATTCTTCTACCTTGTCTTATGCATTTGTTTTACCAGGCTATAACCATAATATCCATGTAAACATCCATATTCCTGTAATTCCACTTCAAATCGTTATCGTGGTTCCATTTGACATTCTTCGGTTATTGTTTTTTTCTTTTTTGTTATAATATGAACGCAGCTATAAAGTGACAGCTGACCACCTGACTTTGACAGTTCAAATTGAGGTTAGAAAACATATTTAAACAGTATTTTATAAAGTTTGTAAACATTAAATAAAAATATTTTATCATATTTATACGTTAATTTTGGAGTTAGGAGATAGAATATAATATGGATAACTTCCTCTTTTTTGTCATCAGTGTTTGCGTGAATTCATTTGCTCTGTTTGTTTACATTGTTTATTATGGAAATTTAATTGGTGCTTATAAAGACAAGCTTGATCAAGAATACGACTTTATTATTAGTAAGAAAACTTCATTTTTTGTTTAATTATAATTGTAATCAAACCAATTTATATCAGTCACATGGAAACTTTTAACTATAATTATATCTTTGCCTGGAAGTAACATTATAATTACGTTAAATTTTAATTCATAAGTATATGGACCTAATGTATGTACGGCTTTTTGTTATTTATTTTAGTTGGCTCAGGAACAGCCGGCTCCTTAATAGCGCGCAGACTGGCCACAGAAACCAATTTTACATTCATTGTATTGGAGGCAGGGGGCCATGGTAATCCACTGTTTGACATACCTGTGTTGGGTCCCCTATTACATGGATCGCCTTATGACTGGCAGTATGAGACAGTGCCACAGGAAAATGCTTGTCTTGCTATGAAAAATAGGGTATGTACATAATAATTTTTTTTTTGTATGTCAATGATGTACTGCCTAAATATACCTACACTAGCTTCTGCCCGCGACTTCGTCCGCGTAGAATAGTTACTTTTGGTCTTCGCTTATGATATATAGCCTTTATCTATAAATGGGCTACACACACACACACTACTGAAAGGATTTTTCAAAATCCCAAAATTACTTTGAAAAGGCATATCAAGTTAAAATAACATACACACACACACACAACATAACAATACATTCATCCGCTATGTGGGCTTGATCCTCCTGTACCTATAGTACCTCCTTATACACTACATTTTTGGTTGTCCCTTGAGGTGCTAGTATGACCAATCTGCTCGGGGAACTAACTCTCGAACAAGCCACATAATACTGGCCGTGTGAGAAGCAGTCTCCTCTTAGATCAATCCCTGCCATTTTCAATGATTGACCCTGAGATTTATTAATCATCATCGCGAAACAGACTTTAAGCGGGAACTGCAACCTTTTAAATTCAAATGGGTAATCTGATGGTATAAGAGGTATGCGTGGTATATACATGGATTCACCTCTAGCACAACCAGTAATAATAGTTGCCTCTACCATAGGAAACATACACATGTCGTTTTTCAGACTTTTTAAACCCCATTTTCTCCTATTAGGGGTTGAATTCTCAAAAATGCTGAAACACGTGTTTACTCATTTGTCGTTAGGAATACTATTGTGAAGTTTCAAATTAATTGGTGTAACTAATCATAAATCCCCATACAAACTTTGGACCCCCATTTCACCCCCTTAGAGGGTGAATTTTTAAAAATCCTTTCTTAGTGCACCCCTAGACCTTATAAGGAACCTGTGTGCCGAGTTTGGAATCTTTAGACCCAGCGGTTTGGGCTGTGCGTTGATTTAAGTGAGTCAGTCAGTCAGTCAGGACTTTGAGATTTATATATATAGATAAAATATATCCTAAGCGTTTTGAGAGACAAGATTATATGTATATCCATAGCTGTCGCTTTCTGTGTTGCTGTAAATTCATTTTCAAATAATTTTTTTTGTCACACTTTAAAGCTGTCAATTAATATTGAATAGGTATGTCATTTACATTTACTGGTATTTTTTTAGAAATGTAAACTAACCCAAGGAAAAATAGTTGGAGGCTCTTCAAAACTGAACAACATGGTGCATGTGCGAGGCAACACATCACATTATGTCAAATGGTTTCACGGAGAACACAATCAACAGTACATAGAGAAACAGTTTGAATTTGTGGAGAAACAGTTTCTTCACATTGACCAGTTGTTATATCAGAGTGAACTAGCTGATGCAATAATAAACGCTGCAAAAGAATTAGGATATGAAACAAGCAATGGCGATTTCAGAAAGAGTAGACTTAGTCAATACAAAGGTAAAAGATGGTCCATGTCTGATAATGTTGACAGTAAATATGTAATTACAAATACTTTAGTTTCTAAAATTTTAATTAAAGGAAATGAAGCTTATGGTGTAGAACTAATAAAGTCTGGAAAAGAAATTAAATGTTATGCCAGAAAAGCAGTTATAGTCTCAGCAGGTACTTACAACAGTCCCAAAATTTTACAATTATCTGGGATTGGACCGAAAAAAATATTAAAATTGTTAAACATAACAGTAGTGCAAGACCTGCCAGTAGGCAAGAACTTGCAAGAGCATATTGCTACTGGCCTTGATTTACTGCTGTTCAATAATTCTTTAAAAGTAAATGCTTTAAATGTTCTAAACCCCATGAATATTTATGAATATTTTATAAATAGTCAGGGACCATTTACATCTCCTGGTTGTGAGGCTCTAGGTTTCTTGTCAAGTGGAGATAAAAAAGAACATGATTTGCAATTTATGGTGTTGCCAGTCGGAATATCATCTGACGGAGGCAGCCATTTAAGAAGATCTTTAGGAATCAAGGATGTAGTTTGGGATAGATACTTTGCAAAAGTAATAGACAAGCATACATCAACTATTCTACCTATAGTCTTGCACCCAAAAAGTAAAGGCATGGTTTATATTGACAGTAAGGACCCTAATAAACCTCCTCTGATTGATCCAAGGTTTTTGGAAGAAATAGAAGATCTAAATATTTTAAGGAATGGTTTAAAAAAAGTTTTACAGTTTATTGAAACGCAGGCCATTAAGGATATAGGTGGATTTATAAATACTTTATCATTCCCAGGGTGTGAAACACATAAACTATTCTCTCATGACTATTTTAATTGTTATATAAGGCATTTATCTTTGACGAGCTATCACCCTGTTGGTACATGTTCAATGGGACTTTCTAGATCAAATTCTGTAGTTGATACCTCATTTAGAGTACATGGTGTAAGGAGGCTGTATGTGGTAGATGGTTCAGTGTTGCCAACATTACCTAGTGGCAATATTAATGCAGCTATTGCTATGATGGCAAACTTATTTTTTGACAAAAAAATTAAAATTAAAATTAATGATATTTGTTACAGAGATGATATAATATATGAATATATTTATAATATTTGCTTACAAATAAGTCTGTGATAGTAAATAATAATGCACTTGTGTTTAGAAAGTTTATTTTGAAGTATTAAGGACACTTCTAACATGAAATATTTAATATTACATGACATTTTGAGCCAAAATTTCAAAACAACCATTTTAATTCTCCAATTAGACATCCAACTACAAAAGTATTACAATATCTAGGACTAATTGATTGTCCACATTGTATTTTCAAACCCATTGTTACAAGTTACAACCCTCCTTGACATGACATGTCAGCGATATAAAAGATTATTATTGTTTCACAATATACTAAGACATCTAATAATTATTACATATACTAAAGTTCCTACTTACTTAATATTATAAACAAAACCATTCATATTGCAATGACTAGACACAATTTATTACTACTTAAAAAAAAATGAAATACCTACAAAAACCTAGTCAAAGTTACACTCTATTTCAATAAGAGTAGAGTCTAATTTTCAAACATGGTGTTAAAGTGTTAAACGAGTAAATATTATAGCTTGTGTTTGTCCCTATTTTTTTAATTACACATTCCAATGTAATTGTACATTTTAGTTCATACCTATCGAGTTTTTCGATTAGTGTCGTGAGTTGGAGCGAATTTCTAGTCTTTTAAAACCACTCGATTCGTAAAAGCTAGTGAAAGTCTCAAAACTCGATAACATTCATTGTTTGTTTTTGTATTTCTTTCACGAAACTTACTGTTTCATGCAAGCAACTTGGTGGCATTTGAATTTTGAAGAATTTAGTTTTAGCCTAACTCACAACACTTTCCGAACGAAGCGTCATTTAAGGTAAAATACCAAGTGTTTTAGAAATCTTTAACTTAAGTTTTATTTAGAGAACAACCCGAAATAAACAAGAATATGATCTTCTAAAAACTAAACACTTCATCTGTTTGTTTCCCTACGCCATTTATGCTTTAAGTACACATTTATCCTTATTACTAATCCGTAAACTTACAGAAATTCCAGTAGTAAGTATGTAGGTATATAGGCACAAAAATCTACTTATCAATTCATATAAGTGCAAGAACACACATGGACGGAACGGTGTACCTATATTAGATATAATACATATTTCTATATTTCAATGCCTAATTTACATTGCTTAAGTAAAAAAGTTGTAAAACCGTGTTTTACGTGAAACACGAATCTGTATCTTATTTATATAAAATTAGAGACAATTAGTAATAGCTTGATATTAACACCTGGCCAGTGGCCATAACTTAAAGCGGAAGCGGCAGCGGCAAGAGAAAATGAGACCAAAGCTCGGAACGCGATATATTTTATCGTGTGCACAAGTCTTGACTTAAAAAAACCGTTGAGCGATAGTGCACAACATTCAGTTGGCGTAAAACAACCGTGTTAAATGTATTCTAGTAGACTCGTTTCCCAGTGCTTAATTCAAATTACTTAGGTACAACCATTTCACAATTAGTAGTCATTTTGAAATGGTTAATTATGCACATGACGGAGATGCCGCCCTTCGATGTATCGTTGGTAACCTAAGCTCATAGAATGATCTGAATGATTGACAATATCTATAGGTACAAAATTATTTATGTTTTAGTAATTCAGGCAAATGTACTAGCGCTGGCCATCGCAAAGTAAACCCAGTCGGTTTCAGTTGGATATATTTTTTTCGCCGTCTTGGCGCTGCACGCTATCAACATAACATCGACTAGTCCGCCAAAACCATAATCGGCACATCTCTACTAGCTAACTGCCTGATGCGGTTATATAAACATGCCTTAAATACCTACAATCATATCTCAAGTTAAAGTCTACATATAAATAAAATATTGCTACATATCAATAGGTACTTTTACAATACATTTGTAAATAAATATAATTTGTGACCTTGTATACATAGTGCTGAGCAAGCTATATACGCATAATGCGTCTTATATAATACTGGACGGATTCCTGATACCGAAGGCTTAATTATGGCGTTCCTCTAAAGTTATCTCTCTAATATGGCCGATATGTTGATTATGCAAATGATATGGTAATCAATGATATGAAATGGTATGGTATTAACAAAATTAGTTTGAATATATGATGACGCTTAAGCCATGACGTTATTGCAGTGAGACGTGATTATTAATAGATTATAATACGTCTCAACTTGTTTGCTGTTCAAATGGAGTTCATGTATCAAAAGCTAATTTATTTAATTAACACCCCATTAACACCTTCGCTGTGGCATAAGGTCGATTCGACCTCATTTATTTATTTATCGTAAGGCGGTTACACACTGGTTGCATTATGACCTCATACGAATATGCTTAATTACGATGTTAACTAATTGCCGCAACGAAGGTGTTAATAAAACATATTTGAATTAAACAGTTATATAACAATTTTCTGTTAATATTTTTTTGTTACTGATTTATATTACGAACTTTCGGCCAAAATTAAATAGTTAAAATATAGAGAAGCTACCATTTTAATACTAGGTACTTATTAGTAGCTTAGCACTTAATTTATCTAGATTAAATTGTACGTCATAATACTGAAAGGTAAATTGTCGCAAATGTTACCACATTTCTATAAATTATTAGTTTACAATGCTCAAACTTTTATAGGCGATTCTTAAGTCGTTAATGTGATTTGACATTATAACGTTCTCACTTTCTGAATGATCACTGTATAAGTTATTTTTTATTATGCAGAAACGTCTGCTAGCGAATATCTTCGATATTTAAATCGAAAGAAAAATAGAAAAATTTGACTCGCGGCGGGACTCGAACCCACAACCACTGGATAACTAGCGCAGTTTACTACCAATTGTACTACACGAGTACCGCTTAGACTTATCAATTTTTTTTTCTATCTAACCCTCGTCGTATACGTCATCCAGTGGTTGTAGGTTCGAGTCCCGCCGCGAGTCAAATTTTTCTGTTTTTCTTTCCATTTATATATCACTGTATAAGTGTTTATTTAAGTCATTTTGTCATTGTGTGCTTAGGATAGGGTACTGAAAGGATAAGGATATCATAAAATGGAATGAACGACGTAGTAGGCCGTTGTAAACAGATTTAATGAGTTTACTCAATGAAACTCGTAGCGCTCTTACGTCGTAGGCTTTAGTCTACGTCGTAGCTAGTGAGCACGTGTACAACTTAACTCAAGATTTAATAGTATATTACGTACCCAGGGCGGTAAAACAAAGAATGGCTCAGATCGCGGGTATTTGTGACCCGAACCGGAAGTGAGGGCCATAAACAAGCGATCTGAGGCCTTCTTTATTACCGCCCGTGGTGCGTACATAGTTTCACGTCTTCATCTGGGTGTAAAGTGAGATTTTCGTTAGCGCCCTAGCGCGGTAAATCTCTCTTACCGCCCAGTGTGACGTATAATATTATACTAACATGATAGTAATGTTAGAGGTGTTCTTCAAGTAGGTAGGTAGGTAGTTCTGCGAGATATGAGGTGTATTTTTTGGTGAAGGAGTTATATTATTATTTTCGTGTAAAGACCATTTTATAGCAATCCTATTGGTTGCTTTTATAATTAGCAGTGTCGTTATCGAACGTCGATGGACTGAACACAACTGTGTCATAGAATCGTACCTATTTTCTAACGCATCGAAATAGCTTCATTGTACAGTCGACGTCAAATATATGTATACACTTTTGCACGTTATTATAAAGGATTAAGGTGAAAAAATGTATACATATCTTTGACGTCGACTGTACTTACACTGCAAACAATAAAAGTGACCACAGACAGCTATTTCTATGATTGCTGTGCGCCATTGTTACAAGTCAAATTAAAAAGGCGACTGCGGTATGTTTTCGCATTTGAGTAAATTTTCGACGCGAGAATCCATTTTCTCTTTATTATTTTATCCTTGTCAACTTATCATACACCCGTACGAATGTAAAAGGGGTTCTTAACCGGAACCGGAGCTAATTAATCCATTTATATTATTTTCAATTTCAATATATGTTGTCAAGAAAACAATTCATTGTTTTCAGGTCTGGGTACTGCAGACCTTCTAGCCTCAAGCCCTTGGAAACTAATTTTAGTTTTTTTTAAATCCATTGAGCACGTGTTTGTTTGTTTTACAAAATTGAAGAAATGTATAGGTTTAGTTTAATTATATTTATATTACATATCTTTCGTTACACAAGTAAATATTAAACGTAAATAAGTACATTTAAATATATAGTTCTAATATTCTGAGCGTTTTGAGCGTACTAATACTTTGTATTGCGACTGTCTTTAAAATTTTATTTATATTTGGACGGCATTATGCATCATTTGAGCTTAAATACTACACCTATTGCTAAAGATTTGCATAAAACTAGCATTTGTGCTTTATTGCATTTGTACAAGCGTAACAACCTTGTTTGATTACATTAACAATTGTTTATAAGGTTATTTATTAAAAAGGAGTACCTATAGTGGTCTCATCGCCTACATATACCTATATATTATGTTTCTCTCTTTGACCCAAATGGTAAAAGAAGGTGAGGATGTCCTCATTTCTCTCTTTCTTTGTCCCTGACTAGAACACTTAATCTACTTTGACAAAAGGCAATATACATACACATATTGATTGGGACACACACGAGTTTATAGGTACATATTCTATTATGTTTTATAAAACTACAAAACCGCTATACGTTCCATAATGATGTGTAGTTATGATCTCAACCACTTGCTTTTACACTGGTTCTAGTTGTTATGCGTGATACCCCCATTAATTTGGAAGTCTATGACTCCCTTTACGCTAAGTCACTCGAAGAGACAAATATCAAATCCCACAGAAATCACATACATAGAAATTATGCCTATTTGATTCATACTCGGCAGTTCATGAAAACTTTCTAAATACATGTAGATAAAAAAACGAGAATGTTCTAACCTTATGTAATACCTTTGTTGACTTACTGGACATAGTAATTCTAAGGAAAACTTTGCTTAGCTCCTCTTTACCGTGGTGCCGTTTAGCATAATGACCACTTCATGGAGCGCTGTCTAAGTCAAATATACAAATATTTCAAATAAGACTCGTTAACAGTACCTTTATCTCTATTTGAAGCATGAGTCAAGATAATTATCCAGCATGTCCAACTGCAAATCATCCCAGTCCGTTGGATTCAGAAGAAGAGAGCTCAAGTCTTCCTCTTGTATCAAAGGTGGAGGCGCCACCGGTTCCACGACCACGTTGGCTCCTACATAGCTTTCCAAAGTTATTTCAGGCAACGGCAGACCGAACTCAGGAAGATGCAAACTTACAACATGCCCCATATCAGTGGCTATTCCTTCAACTTGCGGTATGTTCGCAACGGCTATTCGGTCCTCATTTATTTCATTTGTCTTGACATTGTCGCTCTTCTTCTTCTTATGTGGTCTGTTTGAGATGCGCTGGGTCCCCTTGAGGTGTCCAAGGTCTAGTTTCCAGAATCCGCCTTTTCCGGGCTCCTGCTTCGAGCGGGCGACTTTGACGAACACTTTGTTCAGGGACAGGTTGTGTCTTATCGAGTTCTGTAAGTGAGATAAAAACTGTGAGAAAGACATTCTTTAAATTTGTATGTAAAATAGTAAAACTGCCGCGTTGCCTAGAGACTGGCAGACAACGCATGTAAAGGCAGTTCTCCACAATGTCATTGTCGGATTTGTACATATTTTGTTAAATAATGTAAAACTACGCTCAACTTTTGAAGAATTCTTGTAACAATACTAGTGCTTAGTCTTAAATTAATCTTAATTTACGAAATTTCTTCTTTATGTTAGGAGATAATCGCAAGACGACAATGACTTTTGTGGAGAAGTAACCTTAAACGTTGAAAGGAGCATGTGTTCGTAACATGTCGTGAAGTTGCAATCGCAGTACTGCGATCTTCAGAAATTCTTTGTATAGCGGGCGCACACAGGGCTGAAAGTTTTAACATCTACTACCTACCTACTCGAACGAAGTCTCGGGTAGAGTTTGTTTTCAACATGACTTAAGTTTGTACTTACACACGAGCGTAATATACTGTGTGTAATTCTAATACGGGCGAAGAATTAAACCAGACATAGGATTTACCAGTATAATCAATAACCAAAAGGTTTTTCTTTAATTATACCTATTATACATATGTAATTATTTTTTGTAAAATTTCTAAGCAGTAATGTACTGCGAACATTACGCGACATGAGCTTTTGAAACGAACTGTCAACGAGTGTTGAACTCGAGTGTGTTGCATTACATTGCGGGCCGAATTTTTTTATATGGATAAAATTTTTATTGTACTTCTAAGCAAAACTTATCTATATATATTTCTTATGTCCTATTCTACCCTCTGTTAAGAGATTCGCCCGTATAAGAATTACACACTGTATACAGACTGTAATCGTAGATATTATGTTTAAAACTTTCTGATATCTGTTATATTTACGGAATAATCACCTGGCTACACTTAACAATTACAGCCTGTATAGGGCAATAAAGTTAATATCGAGTCGCTGAATTGAACCCACAACATCTCATTTAGGTAAAAAGTAGTTTTGACCTAAATTAAAACGCTGTTTCGCTATTGTTTACGTACGTTCAATTAAATGTCCTATAAATACCTAAGTAAAAATAAACATTATCGCTCAACGTATGATCCAAGAACGAAAAAATATATTGAATTTAATCGTATGTGTTCATATCTATCACATCAGAAACCACTCGAAACAAAATCCACGGCCGACATATTGCTTGATATTACCAATTATGCATAATCTAATCGCACGCCGATTTAACGTTTATTAAATAAGGGCTCCCGGTATGATAAAACCAGGATAGTCAAGTTCTTATCTAACCTAGATCCCTGAAAAAAATATATATATTTAAGGTACATATTTATTTAAGACTTCGTTGGTTCGGTCATTTACTCCGAATGGGAGAGGATCGTGCTGCCAAGAGAGCGTACGTGGGACGACCGACTGGTCGCCGCCCAGTTGGGCGACCCAGATACCGCTGGGAGGACAGTGTGCAGGCGGATCTGCGTCTTCTCCAAGTCAGTGACTGGCAAGAAGCTGCGCATGATCGGGACAGGTGGCGTGCTCTCGTTTCGGAGGCCAAGACCCTCTTTGGGTCCCTGAGCCAAAGTAGTTAGTTAGTTAGTTAAGGTACATATTTAAGCACCTATAATGGAGTGGGACTCATTACTCAAGGGTTCTTATTATAAAGAAATAAGGTCCATACATAAACGTTAGCTCAATCAACTGTCAATCATACGATTACGATTTGACTAAAACATGAAGTGTCCATCACTGGTACCTGTCAGCTTAATCCGTCCATCATCGATGCCTCTACCTTATTTGGATTTGTTTTGTTTTGTTTTACCATATCGGCTCCGTTAGGCCTCAACATCATGATTTTATACAGTTAAAAAAATATTTATGTACAATTACAGTGCAACAGCAAATATTGCAGCTTTGGACAGCGGGGGTCACGCTAACATCGTCTTAGAGTACGTTTGAATTACAAAAAAAACATAGATACTAAGTAGGTAATAGTATAAGTACACTAATATTATAAAGGCGAAAGTTTGCGAGTGTGTGAGTGTGTATGTTTGTTACTTCTTCACGTCTAAACGGTTGGAGCGATTTTAATAAAAGTTGGTATGGAGTCAGCTGACACCCTGGATTAACACGTAGTGGGCACATCTAGTATAAGTACAGCACCAGAAGTTGCTAACCGCAGGTCATCAGAACAATATTGGCACGTTCTTATTCTCTTAACAATAAAGTCGTGTCAAGCTCACTTTGAGCACCTCAACCGCTTAGTAACTTTTGCTGCTGACTGTACTTATACGTGAAAACTTAACTAAAGAACCATGTCTATAGAATAAGTGAAATAATGTACAAAAGTGGTTGTGAAAAAAAAATAGAATTTACGTCAGTATTCGAATATAGGACCCCAACATGATAAACAGACAAGTTACTACTACATAGGCCACTAAGTGTTTCACCTATATAATGTTAATAATTTGTGCACTTTACATAAGTTACGTACCAATACAAATTATTACGAAGATTTAAAAAGCGTTACTTCTCGACTCGTCTATTCTTATAGCGTGTGTCCGTCCGGCTTTAAATTTAAGAATCGATTTAGCTCATAAAACTGATGTTCTATTTTAGAGTCGTAATTCGATAAGCGGTTAATGGTTACAAAGTGACCGACCCTTTTTTAATTCAATTAGCACGTGCGGTTTTAATTTGCAATATACAAAGATTTAGCCGTAGGTAGAGGACAATTTTAAAGCCAAGTACCTAGCTTTTAGTAGACAATTATAGGTACTTGACGACTTGAATTCCATAGAGGACGCATTTTCTAATGTTTCTCATAACAGTATTATTTCATTTTCATTATTGAAATGATCTTAGTAAAACTCGCTAAAGAGATAATAAACGTATTAGAAAATAAATCGTCAACATAAAAGTTTATTTCATAAATAAAATCCACATTATAACAATGTTTCTCAATACTACAAAGTAGTATCAAAAAGTGTGTTAAAAAAACAACTAAAATACTAAACAATTTTCAAAGGTGTGTTAACGTGACCACCTAGATGTAGGCCATTGACTGTTCCCCCTAAAACAAATTTATTTCACCTTGAACCTGTTTCTTTAGAAGAACTTTAAGATCCGATAGTTAGTAATTAACGTTAACATCACACCAAATATCATCAAAAGAATATAAGCACATGCTAATGTTAGCGGCAACAGTTCTACTGCCGGGTTTTCAACAGGCAATTAGAAAACACCTCCAGTGGAAGTGTTCTCATTCTAAATTGATGTAGTAGTAGGTACATTGTCTATGTCTAATAGTGCTTCAATAGATGTAAGGACTTTTGCTCACTAACCTGCCAAGTGGGATCAGCATTCCTATAGTATTTAAAATTCTCCTTTATCCACGAGTATATAGCCGACAACGTCATCTTATCATCATTGTACCGCATGGCCATGCAAATGAGCGTGCTATACGAATATGGCGGCTTCTTCTTACTGTTGCACTGATACTCCTCCCTATTCTCCATAAAATCCCTTTGACACTTTGCTATAGTCTGGTTAAACTTCTGCAGTCTCGTGTTCTGCGGCGTCGTCTTGACCGGGGGACTAGGCGAGACAGGCGGTATCGGAAACTGGGGAATCGCCATTATGTTGGTAATGTTCTGCAGCCATGTTAGGTTAGTCAAATCCGTTTCCTGTTCGTCGTCAACCACGATTTTCTCCGGTTTCTTCCGCACGTTTTTTTGTACTTCGGGAGCCTTTACTGGTTCTAAATCCACCTTTGGCGCGCAGGTTTCTGGTTGTTCGTAAACGTATTCTATCTCCACAGTGTGCGAAGACTCGGGGACGGCGTGGTCGATGGAGAAGTAACCACATTGGTCCCCGGCCTCCCCGTACAGTTGGAGGACTGACGAGTCCAGCATCTCGCCCGACGCCGGCGACAGACCCGAGGTTATGTGCATGGTCGCTTCACATCACTGGAACAGCAAAAACCGATGAGTCATTGTCGATGAATAATTGACGCATTAATAAGTTTTTGTGTTAGCTTGGTACGCTGACGCTACTACTAGGATTTTGGAAAACAACTGCGGGGACAACCAAATTCATTAATGTGTTTTAGTAAGATTGAACACTAAAGTGGTCGCGTTTAAATTAAAACCTATTTTTATACCAAAAATTGTCCGAGACTGGTCGCACTTGGGAACTACCGCTGAAACAATCACTTTTGACGCAACCGCCGTTTTTGAAATCAGAACGAACCGTTACAACTTTTGAATTTAGAACAGATTTACTGGGCAGCAGTAATGGTGGTATAACCTGCCAGTGCGTGGTGGTCAGCGGATCGATAGGCGGCGTGACGTGGAGGCGGTCAGCGCACGTTCGCGCGGCCGGCGGCGCGGTGGATTGTGGTGGTAGTATGGGCAGGTGCGCTCCCCCATTGTACCGCGAACAGGTGTTCGTGCGATCGATATTTTTCCGCTTTGAAGAACGAGGGTGTAGGGGTGATTCTATGGTCTTGAAGTAATCGAATAACTATTATTTTATTTGGTGACTATATTTTTCGGCACCCGAATTTGTTCTGAATCATGGCTATTAAACTTTGTGCTAACTTTCAGCCAAGCCAGTTCAGTAAATCATTAATTTGTAACTAGTTATTCTATATGTAATAAAAGGTTCGTATCACATACGTAATTAGACGATATCCCATTTTGATTGTCTCTGTTAACATCACACAAAGGACCAGCCTTAGACAGACTGGCATAAAATACTAACGAGGTTCTCTCTCCGTAAAGTCTGTAGACATGCCCCGGCGCCCGTATGAGGCGCAATTTGTCGCCACTCACGGATATCGTCTTATCACCGAGACCGTGCGGGCTTCCTCCAACTTTAAATGCTCATACTACGCAATTACTTTAAATGCTAAACTTTGATAAGGCGGCTTTAGGACAATTTAGCTGCCAGCACTGCAACGTTCACATTTTACTGTAGGGATAAATAGGATCACTAATTGTAGCTGACAAGTGATAAAATGTTTGGGGATAATGAGTAGAACAATAACAGTATTCCTATAAGCTACACATATAACTTATACAGCTATAAGTTTGTAACATTTGCCGGTTAAATCGAAATATGTTATTGTTCAGAAATATACCTCGTCAGTACCACCGTTTTGAACCATATTTTGAGCGAATAAAGAATTTTATTTTTTAAATGGAGTGCTAATCGTAGTAGGTACATACTTATAATATTAAATTAGCGCAAGCTACATACGGGTACCAGGATCCGGGAGATAGTTCTAAAAACTAGTCATATTGTATTTTTACTTCGCTCTAATAAATACGAATGGAGAGCTTATTGTAATAAAGTACCAAAGCACTCAACTTGAGCCGACTAATATAGCCAGAAGGGTTTCTTACGGTAAACAAGGTCTTGACGTCAAGAGTTCGATGCACTCTTTAGGAAAAGTAGGCAAGAGGTGCCTCTTGTCAAATGGGGTCGTCGACACGTCCTGCCATGTCCGCAAACTGACGAATGCTCCTAATTTACTTACATATAAAATTCGACTGGCAGTTTTCTTTGTCCTTGTGAAAGGAAAAAGCTTTCTTTATCGTCAAGTAGCGAGCGTACGCGAAGGTACTGGAAGGTTACCTAGCTAACAAATATGTTCTAGTACATTATATGATCCAAAAATATAAGTTATTTGCCAAAGTTCGGCAGATTTCCTTAGACTCACGAAGAAAAGAAAAGTAATATGTGGTCATATTGACTCCGTCTTCTTGTCTAAAACAAAATTTTACTCGTCGTCACTGCTCCCTAAACCTAATAGATTTCTTGAATGTATATGCGTCATAGGAATGTTAGTGATGTCTCAAGGTTATTGTATAACGAATTAACTATAAGTTAGAGTAAACGATTTTTAGAGAATATCGTAGTTAGATTAGGTTAGTAGTACCTATACGTATTTATTTCTCAAAAATATTACTAGTCGGTAAATGATTTTCAGAGCCTGGTATGTTCATAATGATACTAAATTATCATTAGTAGGTACTCATTTATCAAATCTAAAAAACGAATATAGATACAATGTACAACAGAAGACCTAAATAACGATATTATAATTTTTTTGTTGTTTCAAGTAGTTGAAAATGTGAAATAGATACCTATTTCTTTATTCCAGTGTTTTTTACGTGGTTCCGAACAAACTAGTGTAATTTTTTTTTAATAAAAGTAATATACTATGTTTTCCATGTTATGTATCTGGTTTTGAAATCAGTTAAATTACGGGGAAATATCCATAACACGGAAAGTTATTAACAGTAAAATAATTACAGTTAAGGTCGATAAATTAAATGAGAAAATACTATTGATACCTAATTGATATACCACGAAAATAAGGACTGGACTATCTATGGCTAAAATCATACCTACTATCAATATTTACTAAAACTAATCACGAAAAAAAAAAACATTATGCAAGTATGTTCATCAAATCATCATGGAAATCATCCCAGAATATCAATATCAATAAGGTATATATGACATATTTTTTCTATGGAATGTCGTATTAATAAGTAAGTACCTTACTTGCCCAAGTATCAAGGAGACATGCATAAGTGCAATTCATCGGGGGAGCATATGTATACGGGACTGGTGCGGGTGGCACCGTTCCGCTGGTGCGCGCGAGGGTGGAACATTGACAGGTGATGTTACAATGGTTCCGAAGACTAGTCATACTGTCATTCGAACCATTTATCTTATAACGGTCATTATATTCATGTAATTTAAAACAATTGTGCGCTCTGGTTACTTGTTTGTGCCTGAGTAATATTGTAGTAGATAGAGAAAAGGTGTATCTGAGGGAAATTGTGATATTTACGTTATACAGTTCAATTTAGCTAAAGTACAATTCTTGATTGATTTAAAACCCTTTCTCGCATAAGGAAATTTGTTTAGATTTGAACTTTTCCCCAGTTAAAAAAATGGTAGGTATATATTTATGTATATATATATATGTAATGGGCCAATGGGTTTGTCACCAAAACGCGTAAAACACAACCTAAGAGCGTATATTGATATTTATGGTATATACAATACCATAGAGAATGGCATATTTTTTTATAAATACATAATGATTAACGAACTTACTTTAATAGTGCAACAGCTTAATACTCCAAATACTTTAACAAATAATTGTCAATGCAGACCAATTCAGATTAAAATTAATAATAAGAAGAAATCAGTGGTCGCCCTACATTGTGTTTTTTTTAAATTATATTTATTTATTGGCAGTTGGCGCCCAAATCATCGAGGTAATCCAGCCAGCATTATTGTGAGGTTGTATGTTTTCTTCTTTCAATTTAGGTATGTCAAACGCGAAAAATGTTGTTAGCTCAATCAAATAGCAAAATATTTCAATAACTCGTCGTTTTATTATTTTATCGGATAGATATTAATATAACGTATGTAATATGATTTAATTATATTAAGTAATCAATTCGGCAGCACCCTTCAGTTAGATAGCTTACCCATAGATAGTGATTCGAATCATAGGTCACGTTGCACAAACTGCCTGAATGTTCGTCTCGCCACGTCTCGCCAACGTTGAGAATAACGCCACCACAAGGGGGAAAAGAGCGGGAAAATGTGACTAGTTCGCGGCCATACTGCGCAATTGGAGGGATGTTTACGAAGTAAACAATTGACTGGTAGTCAATGGTTGACAGGTTATAGGGGGAGAATTTTGATATTTTTAAGTGTACCAGCCTACCGATCTAAATGTACACTGTAGATCTAAGTGTACACTGTGTAGCACTTAAATTAAATTGACATAATTATATTGCGATAAGAAGCTATATTTCTTAAAAAGTTGTACCTCTATTGTAATACAAGCGGAAGTAACTTTTTAGCACCTTTCAGGTGAGGTTGAGGAAGAATACGCCTACGAAGCTGAAAGCCCGTGTTCGAATCATGGTATCTGATGACATTTATTTGTTTGGTTACTCGTGTATATACATAGCTATTTATAGAACGACACAGCCTTATCATGTTTATTGTAGACTTAGTTCTCGAATTTTGTTGACTTGTTCCAAAAATACTTACGCCTTTATATTGTATAGGTATTAGGCGCATAAATAAGTGAATTATTCCTACTTAGTCACCCATACGTTAACTTTTTATACCTACCTACAGTCTTATCTATGTAGGAAAACGATCAAAACAAAACTATGTATTTAGGTACCCTTAGTTTGTGTATAACAAACAGTGACCAAATTCACAAACGATGAAATATTTAAATTGAATAAGGAACCTTTAGTAGTTATAACTTATAAGAGTTATAAGTGAAAAACTTAACTGAAGGCTCATGCATGTAGTTCTGCAGAGAATTGATAATATATGAAACTTACGTCAAAATTTGAAAATAGAACGACGACATCGACATGCGTATTGTAGACACGTTACTACTACATAGGCCTGCGGCGCTACCGCGAAGAACGATATTCGTAAATTTCGGACGATTGTCTCTGTCAGTCTCATGACGCCTTAATTGGAGTAAAAGCGAAAGATGCCCGAAATATCCGTACTTCGTTATTCGCGGTACCGGGACAGGTGCTTTAGCTAAGTTTTTCACCTAAGATAAGTACAAATTGATTTTTTCGATGGCTGATACAAAATTTATGTTCACAGCGCAGCGTTGTACTTTTCTTCCAGACACTTTGTAACCACGTAGGCGTAGGTACAAGATATTTAATTTTATTATATAAAACTCAAAATTCAAAGTCCTATTTTCAAGACACTGTCGTTGTTTGACTCTACGGTCTTACGAGACGTAGAACTTGAACATATTTTTGTTTATTAGACCGTGTAATAGTTATTAGAACTACAGTTACGAATCCTTTGATTTGGAACCTTCTACGGAACCGTTTGGAACGATCACACAAACACATGTCGCGCCACCTGTCTATTGAGCTCGTAATTGGGGTGGCAATTTGTATTGTTTTATTGGCTCTAGGGTGCTCTGAGTGTTTGTCTACCTTAAGAGCTCACACTTAAGGGTCATTTTCATTCCCCTGACATTTAATGTATTGTCATTTATCATGTTTTGTAAAGGGTAGGTGCAAGTTTGATTTTCGATCGGGAGCATTCCACCGATGTTACAATAGTCTTCGGGCTTTTGGGAGAATAATGCTTAGAAATAAACGGAAAAAATATTTCGCTACCTCGGGTGATACCGGAATTTGAGAAATTATTTTTTTGAACTAAACCAAGTATTAAAATATAATAATGCTCTTACTTTTCGAATATAATACGGAACTGGTGAGTTACCCAACGGCGTATAAAACGTTGGAAAAAGAATTCAACTCCCATATGCACACTTGTTTATGATATAAATCCTTATCTATAAATTAGTGTTAAATATACAAAATAAAATTAAATGTAAAAAACCTCGCCAAATCCCCCTGCCTCCGGTATGCTGCCCAGAATACTGGCGGCGTTGCCCTTCTGGATTGCCAGACTTAGTTTTTGGGCCAGGAAGGATCCGGCCCTGTAGTCCCCTGTGGCAACTATAAGCCGGGACGATATTTCTTTTAAGATTTTTTTTGTGTCACTTGACCAAGGCCCTAGAGTTTCTACTGCAAGCACCGCAAATTCGTATTCTTTCGATAGGAAAGCATATTTGCGGTGCTTGAGTGTCTGAGCTTGGTCCGCGGCAGTCCCCGGCTTCCGGGCAGACCCTTCAACGTGGGATGGGGCTAGCGTATCGACGCAGGTCGCGTCCCACGCTAAAGGGCGGCCCAGGCTCCATGGTACAAGAGTGCAGCCATCAGGTCTCTTGCCGTCCAATGCGGAGAGGCCAGATGGTTCCAATGTTGCAGGGAGAGAGACGGTGCTGAGGGCACGGCGGACTAGGTCATTCAGTGTGGCATGCCGGTAAAGACGCCCTGCGCTCTTTTGGCAGTGTAAGCCATGTCGTCCCAGCGTGTCCACCCGCTGTCCACATCTGCTGCAAGCGTGAGCCTCGCATATTTTTAAGCCTAGGCGCAGGCAAATGGCTACCCGCAAAGCAGATGGCTCCAGTGCAGAACCAAGGTTTCGGGATGGAAGCGCGTGCAGCCAATGACCAGATTCGTTTTCAGACACTGCCAGAAGCCTTGCCCGTTCCTGTTGAAAACAATTTTGTACAAGCAGCTCATGTTCCATTTTTATGTTTATGTTATCCCAAGCCGCTTGACTGGATTTTTCCTCCGGTATCTGTCCGACGGAATGGCTCGCTCGCCAAGCCAATCCAGCCTCTGTCAAGCATACAATGAGGGTAAGCGTGCTATAGGCAGAGGATAGAAAGGCTGGGAGGGCGAGGCTGCCCGTCGTCCGAATACCTAGTCCGCCATATTTAATTGGGAGGGTGGCTTGGTTCCAGCTGGGGGATGAGAAAGTAATGTTTAATATTTTGCTTAGGGCATCTTTCAAAATTTGGTCAATGTTTGCAGTAATTTCAGGAAACTTCCAAACGGGAGTGCAGCGAAGGATATATATAAATTTAGGTGAAAATAGGCAAATACGCAAAATGTACATTGCCATGTGAGGGTTTATTTTGTAAAGTAAATCGGAACACTTATGAAAATGTTCTATTTTTGAGTCTACGGATAGTGGGATAGACTCGTCTAAAATAGGGGCCCCTAAAAGTGTAAAATTGTCACGAGATAGAATTTTGATATTTGGCATGAGCTGGCTAATGTCGTTGATTATGGATGATCGTGTATTAGGTGAAATCGATTCTGAAATAAACATTTCGCACTTGTCAAAGTTGATAGAGAGGCCAATTCTCGAAAAGCGGTCTATTAAGGTTTTTAAATCTGCGGATACGGAAGACTTACTACCACCAATAGTACCGTCGTCTAAATACCAGAAATTTAGTTCCGATGTAAGTTGGGTGATAATCGGATGGATAGCCAGACTAAAGATGACAGGGCCCAATGGGTCACCTTGTTGGCAACCTACGCAGGATGGAATTTCATTATTTTTATTCATGAGTTTTGTAGTAGATCCGTAACACTGCCACAGGTATCCTTGTATTTCTGGTAAATCGTTTTCTACTTGAGTCAATAAAACACCACGATCAACTGAGTTGAATGCGTTTTTGACGTCGACTTTAACAATCATTTCAAACTGTCGGTTATCCAAAAAAGACCTGGTCGCGTGTACTGCAGCTTCGCAGCCTCCCTTAACTCCAAAGCCCAGCTGCATAGGTTTGAATTTATTTATCAAGCGGGAACGAAATTCGCGGCAACAAATTTTGGACGCGAGCCGCCGGAATGTACTTCCTACTGCAATGGGTCTAATACCACCATCTTTTTTTTTGAGAGCTATAAGATTGGCACCATACAGTACAGGGACGATGTCGAGGCAGACTTTGCCCGCAAGCATAAGGTTCGTTAATGCTGTTAACTGCTCTAATAGAGTCTCACCAGCATCTCCTGCAAGCGGACTGGTCAAATCTTTTAAATGTTGCGGTGATATACCGTCCAAGCCACCTGCTGACCCAACTGGAAAGGAGAGCACGGCTTGTAAAATTGCAGTTCGTGATACTTGCAGTGGTTGGTGAGATGCAGCTGGAGGATTGAGTTGTGGTGAAGACGCTGGAGTGGTGGGGTGCTTTTCTTGAAGAGCACTGAGCACAGCAGGTGAGTATGGTGCCAAGGTGTCACTTGAAAAAAGTAACCTGGTTGCTCCCCTGAAATCACCATCCGATAATTCATTCTATAAATTAATATTAAATAGGTATAGAAAATAAACAAAACCGCAACTATAAAATGGTTTATTTAAAAATATCAAATTTATTCACTTACTAGTTTAACCGTTAGGTACAATAGTTGCCTTAGGTACCCGTTACGGGAACCTGCTGTAGGTACAGTCGCCATCAAATATATCGGAGCAGCCAAGGTATTCAAAAATATCGGCGCGTGCACTTTATCGCCTTGATAATAGAGGCGTTGTTCAGATATTTGTGACCACCTACATAGCGATATATCTGATGGCGATTGTACAACAGCAAAAGTCGCTACGCGGGCGAGGTGTTCAAAATGAGCTTGGCACGACTTTATAAGAGAATAAGAGCGTGTCAATATCATTCTAAAAGATGTGCTTAGGAATTCGTTCTTGTTTAGATGTGTTAACCCGTTACAGTATCGTTAATCGTACAGAATGGATACAATGGAAATTTGAGAAAATAGTTTACCAAATGTTGAGGTTTCAAAAAAAGTTAATCGATGTTAGTTTATTGGCAAGATTGAATCGTTAAGTCTTTATTAAAATCCATTTTTTCTTCTTTTAACACTGTATATATTGTATAACCGCTTAAAGTTTATGAAATAAATACAAACGCCATGTTTGACTTAAGTGTTAAATGCTTAACCCTTTATAAGGCCGCAGTTATACAGATATGCTACGTGAAAGTTAAATACAGCCCCATGTTTGTAATGCACTGGGGAAAACATCTACGGCAAAAAAAAAAACCGAAATCATTAATAAAAACATGTGGTCATTATATGCACTCAGCCCGTTAGTGCACTCGAGTTTTCAGATGATCTGTTTCCAATACACCTATTCATTGACAGATACGTGACAGGCAATACTCAATACTTCTTCATTCGTCATAACTGCCATGTACGTAATACTATGCAAATAGTTACATATTACAATATTTATCGATATACAATACATAGCATGTAACCTTTTATAATTTTATTAATCTTAAGTGGCAAATGATTAGGGCCCGGAATTTTACGTGCGGTTTTGGAAAAGTCTAAGGAAGAGAACACTAACGTTTATCGATGTATCGGAGTGGATTTATCAAAATTAGACCTTATTATCATACCAATAACAGTCTCGCCACTCGCCATCGTGAATTACAAGAGCTATAATTGAAATTATTAGATACAGCGACTTGTGTATTTTTAATAGTATAATGGAAACAATGACAAATGCTTGCTTCCCTTAACGGGCACAGTGCATTCATTGACCACAAACTTTAGATTAATTAATTACACTAAAATTAAATTATGACCGAAAAAGTATAAATAAGAAAAGAAAGCCTGATATATTTGCTATATAATACCATTATAGTTGAATAAAAAAGAGGATGTTCCTTTTTTGTAAATGTTTATTAATAAAACCACTTAGTTATGGTTTCCAAATCGTCTCTGCCTTATAAACGGTTAATTATCAGTATGATCACACATTTGGCAGTGAAGAGGTTTTCTTGACAACTCATGCCAATTGGATACACAATTTTCTGAAAACACTTATAAACAGTAGATTATTCAGTTGCAGTATAATGACTTTACTGCTTATAAAACTTAGGTAAAAAAAATATTGATATGAAAAATTTATATGACACTAAAAATTATATTATTTTATTACAAAAATCTGTGCTGTCCGTTTGACGTAAGTACGCCTCAGCTTAACCTTTTGAACGCTTTTCCGTGTCAAAATGTGACATACACATCAACACCTCGAATAGTGAAAATGAATATAATCTTATATATTCAGCAGGTTAATTTGACATCATTCGCCATAACTCGAGGTGACGGCGGCGCGACATCACACGACAGCTTTAGTTGTTCTTGGCGTTGAAAGGGGTAGTGTCCTAAGGCAGATGCTCCAGCAGCCAACTGGCGCTGTTGATGAGCTGGTCCATCTCATGCGGCAGCGACGACAAGGAGTGGTTGTCATCGTACATGTACACTCTGGGGGCAGAATATCAAATAATCAGAACTATGGACACATTATAGTTATTGTCTTCGGTTGCCGCGATAATTACTCATGAAATAAAACAACTAAAGTGGATTAAATCCACCCGATGACCACGAACGCTGCTAAAGGGTTCGAAACGTTGGGATGAAGTTTAAATTAGTATACGCGATTTAATGCGTTTTAGTTGTTTTATTTTATGGACACATTTTTTATACTAACCTAAACATTGATTTGTTACCTTTGCCCTCGATATTGTACCAAAATGCGACCAGTAACCACCAGAGGACGGGCGGCGTACATTTAGAGCGTGGGAATAACGATCGCCAACCCGCCTGCCAAGTCTACAGCGAAATATAATCCAACAAACTGTTTTCATAATTTTCTCAGCAATACGTACGTACAAGGATTATGAGCCACTCAAGTAGCCAACGTTCGTAATTCATCTGAATAACCGATATCTCCCGATGTCGTCAGTCGTGTACGCCCGATTTGCTTTTACCAGCTTAGTTACGAAAATGGGCTCATGTATCTCAACAATGTGGCAAACAAACTGTACGCGCTTGTACCTTGAAACTTATTGCTTGTCAAAAATACGCGCTAATCAACTTTTTGAACGCTTTTCCCTTTTTTCAAAATGTGACGCCAACGTTTTGGGCTAGAGAAGGACGACTTTTTTTTCTATGACAAAGGTAGCAAACGAGCACACGGATCGCCTGATGGTAAGCAATTACCGTCGCCCATGGGCACCTGCAACACCAGGGGAGTCACAAGCGCATTGCCGACCTTTAGGGGGGCTGGAGCTCTGGAAACCTTGTAACCATCAGGAATACAACACTACATACCTGAAAGGTAGCAGTGCTATTATGGCTGTGGTTTTCTGTAAGGAGGTACTTTCCCAGTTGGGCTTCTCCAGACTCAAGCGTGATGGTACTTTGCTGTGCCCTACCTCTCATATGCAGGGTGATCAATCCAAATGGGTCAGTAGGGGGAAGTCAGAAACTATGACAGATAGTGAAATCTGTTCTTAGGAACCATGGTTCTCTCATAGTTTCTGACTTCCCCCTATTGACCCATTTACTGTATACTCATAATTATAAACCTTATCTGTCAGCAGGAAAATAGCTGTAACCGTGACCGCCATAACAACGTTTGGGGTGGCGTTCTTGGATTTGAATCTCACCTGGTCTGGACCCCGTTAGCCTTTAGCCTCCTCGCGATTTCGAGGCCCTGGTAATGGGGGACCCGTTTGTCCCCCTTGCCCAGCATGAGGGCCGTGGGGGCCTTGACTTTGTGCACGTGGACTAGGGGAGAGCATCGACGCATAACCAGGAGCTCCTCCTCCGAAGGCTCGCCTTTCTCGCTGAAGGGGAAACCGGCTTCTACGGCACACCTGGGCGAGAAGGAAAATATTTAAAGAAATTATCATTTGATAAAATTGAGACTATCTTAAGCTAATCGACTTAGTGATCACAGTGAGCTTAATAAGATTTTTGTTGTATATCTTTGTCTGTCTAGTACAGTCAAGGGCGCAAAAGGTAATGTTTTTTTGAGATATATTTCATAAAAATTCTGACTTTTTTACACAATGTCAGATTAGAGACAACCTGTATACAAAAGTTAAATTTTTGAATATACATACACATGAGTGACTACAACCCGTCACAAATATATGTTGTACCAGGTTTCGAACCTGAGACTAAAGCCGATGAATATTTTTGTTTATTTTTTGAATAAGCACACAAGCGAAAGGACATTAAGGGTAGCTCCCTGGCGGTCATCGCCATAAAACAATACATATCATAAAACAATACATAACATAACGTTTTGCGCTCTTGGCATCAAAATCAAATGAAAATCAAGGAGCAGGGCGACGTGAGGCGTATAAGGTAAACAAATGAATACGTAAGGGAGCGGCTGCAGGACACGCTGCTCAAATCCCTTGGTAGCTCGACGCTTCGCTGCCCGGTACGTCGAACGCCAAACCGATTCGAGCAGCCCAGCCTTTACAGTTATGTTAACCAGACATAGGAATTCGTGGGACAAGTTTTACTGACAGGTAGGGACTTCCTATATCGACAAATTAAATTATCGATGTTTGTTCTATATACTAGTGATCACCCCCAACATTATGTGTTTTTTGTTCTGTTGTTGAACATGGCATATTTTAATTAATCGCTAGGTTATATTATACCTATTGCACTAAGATAGTTAATAATTATCTCAACCTCTTTAGATAATTATATAGACGTAAATTACCTACTTAGAAGAAGAGTACCGATTGAGTTATTATTTAATTATTATGTTTTACTATTCATAAAAACATATTTTTACAAACAAAACGAACTATAATAGAACGAAACCGATAATTTAATATGTCGATATAGGAAGTCCCTACCTGTCAACAAAATTTGCCCCACGGAATCCTATGTCTGATGATAACGTATGTTGTTATTCTGACTCACCCGTCAGAATTATCAGCATAATGGCCCTTCGTAGCCATATCGATCAACGGATTCCTCAACACCATACTCCTAAACCTCTCCGGCCATCGTCCAGCCATATGAGCCACCAAAAATCCCCCGTAGCTTCCACCCATGAGAGAAACGCTATCAATGTTCCTTTCTAACACTTCAGAAAAAGCGAGAAAGCAGTCGTCGACGTCGATTCGACCGGCATTCGACAGCAGACAGCGGACGGCAGCGTCGCCGTGGCCGGTCGAGCCCCGGTAATTTATGCGGAGTGAGGCAAAACCTATGAATTATGGACGATATTATTAAAATGAATGCCAACGATTAGAAGTTTGAAGGTAGCCCCTTTCTGTTCAGACTTTCCGTAAGTGTAAGGCTGTAATAATTTAAATAAGTAATAGTTACGTAGCGTCGCAGCATACACCTATAAACGATACGACCAACGGAAAAATTGAGGAAAAAACAGCATTATTTCTATACAACTCGTGAAAAACGGCTTTTCATACAAATTGTATCCGTTTCATCTCACTCAACGGCAAACGTTGACTTTACCCTATTTCTATACAACTCGTGAAAAACGGCTTTTCATACAAATTGTATCCGTTTCATCTCACTCAACGGCAAACGTTGACTTTACCCTATTTCTATACAACTCGTGAAAAACGGCTTTTCATACAAATTGTATCCGTTTCATCTCACTCAACGGCAAACGTTGACTTTACCCTATTTCTATACAACTCGTGAAAAACGGCTTTTCATACAAATTGTATCCGTTTCATCTCACTCAACGGCAAACGTTGACTTTACCCTAAAAACTGTTAAAAAACTGACACCACTTTCTGATTGTATGAACTCACCAATCAGGTATATCAGAACAATTGAACATGCTAGCCACATCTATAACCGGGTTTCTGCTAACCACGGCGTAGTAAGTATCCGGGTGCTGCCCGGACAAATGCGCCACAAGAAAGCCGCCATGCGAGCCGCCTGCCAGACAGACTCTCTTCGAGTCTACGTTGCAGTTGGTAATGGCGTCGTCGGTCGCGAGTTTGCAGTCGGCCACGTCGGCCGAGCCGGCGCGTTTGGGCAGGAAGGTGACCGAGTCCTCGCCGGCGCCCGTGGAGCCCCGGTAGTTTACCTGGAGCACCGCGAACCCTGGAATAGGGGATATGCATTTTATACACGAATTCCGTTTTTGAAACTATCATAGCAGGGATATTTATTGAGACTACTAGCTGTCCCGGCGAACTTTGTACCGCCTGAAAGTCTATGAATTCTTTTTTCTTTTGTAAAGCATACTATTAAAATTTAGGCCAAGTCGATCACAACGAACCCAAATCGGTTCAGTCGTTGTCGAGTCAAAGCCGGAACTAACACAAATTTCTTTTATTAATATAGATTAAGTGCACAATACATGACGTTAGAGGTTGTTACTCGTATAGTCAAGGTCAAAGATATCAGCTCATCCAAAGTGAAATAATTTGTATACATGCACCTTATTGTTTTACCATTAAGATACATGTATACATATTTTTGCATTTTGAGTCGATATCTCTGACCGACTGTACTTGTCATACGTAAGAATGGGTAAGAATGAAGCTCATGCTTGTGCAGACATCAAATATACTTAAGTTTACACTTTGTACCCTTAGTCCTTTGTAATAAGGTGCAAAAATGTAAACATAACTAACATCAAAGGTATTCAAACTTACAAGCTCATCACAAAGCGGACTCCAAAAGTCATATTTAATGCTGCTTAAATAATGATAATGCATAGAAGGTGTGCTGATAAAAGTTAAAAGGCTAAGTTTAAGAAAAAATAAGAATAAATATAATATTTTAACTATTAAAAAAAAACATTAAATTATTAAAAAAATATATAATCATGCATATCCCCTATTCGGATGCACGGTACTACCCATTTGATTAACGAGGATTTAAAAAAAACGCAATAATTGCTTATGCATCTGCTTCTTAAATGACAACAAAGTCTAACAGAAAGGGGCACTTCTTTTATAAAACAAGTTACAAAGAGTATATTCATCATTTTTGATGTATAAATTAGTAAGTAATATGACTATTAACAAGTGAGATATATTGGTAGCACTAGTAATTTAGCCAGCAATGCAGGAACGATAAATTAATTCTATAGGCTTTGCTTATCCAAGTCTTATATCATCCCTGCTACATAGTAATTATCACTTGAATAATATACTGTTATATCCATAAAAATACTCGCAAATTATAAAAAACAACTGTGTTTAAATCCCAAAAGATGCTTTGTCAAGTAATGTTTACTTGGATAATAATTAGTCATTAATCAAAGCAACAAACGAATTATATCAAGAATGACAGACATAGCTGTCTACATTTTCTATGAACTTCACGTAAAGGCTTGGTCACAATGCGCGTTTTGTGAGCGTGGCGCAGCGGGGCGCGACGTTTTTTTTTTTAATACCACAAAGGTGGCAAACAAGCATGTGGCCCGCTTGATGGTAGGCGGTCACCGCAGTCTATGGACGTTTACAATACCGAGGCATCATTCACGCGTTGCCGACTACGCAAAAACCTCTTTACACCCTTTTTGAAGAACCCCATACTCTAGTCCTTTGGGAATGTGTGTCTTATTTCGTTACATTAGCCACACCGGTGACACGCTGCGCTACCGCCGAGCTCACAAAACGCGTATAGACGTTTGGAATACGCGTTTGGATAACTAAAGAACAACTTTAGATACTTATGCGGTAAAGTAATTAAATATTCAGCTTACCCAACATATTGTAGAAGGCAGTTTCTAACGAGTACGCATTAACATAGCCAGAGTGCGGTCCACCGTGTGGCCAGACAATCAATGGTAGTTTCTCGGTAGATTTTGGAGCGAGGTACAACGACGTAAACGTCTCTGCAAGTAACACGTTATATTAAATTATTAGGTACTCAACAAATCAGAACAGACATGTCTGCTTTTTTACGAGACAAAAAACGGAAAACAAAACACCTCGTCAAGATCCGGAATTAAAATTGGAACACTGGTGCCTTTGCCAAACATTGACGCTTACTAGACTTCTTTTCTACGTCTTGCTCGACGCGGTACTTTATGATATATAGGTAGTTCCACGAGAGTTGAGGCGAATGGATTACGCACACAACTACGAGTATATGAAGTACTGATTGAATGAATGAAATGAATGAGTAATTTCAAAATCTTCCTATCATTACATGAGATGTTGTTGTGTGCGTGACTTCAACTCTCGTGAAACTACCTATACTAGCTGTGCCCCGCGGTTTATTATGGAAAAAACGTAGCCTATGTGTCTATGTGTCATCCAAGGTGTCTGGTAAATCCATACTAAATTTTATTAAAATCGCTCCAGCCGTTTAGACGTGAAGAAGTAACAAATATACACACTCACAAACTTTCGCCTTTATAATATTAGTGTAGATAGTGTAGATTTTTTGAATATACATTCTAAATCTATTAAAAAATTATTGTGCCTGCTTAATTTCAATTGAACGCTACTGTATAATTTACACTTTTATTTAATGCACCAGTGGAGTTCTATGTCCGCAGTGGATGTCTTAGGCTGAAATAATGACTTAATGACCAATGGTGAGGCACTTATGCTCTAGTTACATAGTATGTCTATGGTGGCAGTACTTACTGACGGCATCATCCGTGTTCTCATGCTTATGGTTCAGGTAGTGGACGGCAGAGCTGGCCAGCGATTCTGGAACCTTCACTGCTTCACTGACAACGTTCCACTTCACCTCCCCTTCCTTCCCTCCCCCTGGCAATTTTCCTACATATAACTGTAAAAAAAATATATTGTTTATTATTCATGGAATATAACAACTTGGAAATGGATTAATTAAAAAAAATAAATTATATTGCTTATAGTGAATTTAAATTACACCCCAACTGTTCGAAAACTTTGCAGGGTTCGTGGTCACTGAGTCGTTTCATGAATAATTATCGTGTGGCGTAAAGATTATTGATATGAAAGTATTGCCTTGGGCTGTATTTAATTTTATTCACTGTTTTTTTGAATAAACTTTTTTTCTTCTATATACTCCGCATGTATAGCTGCAAAAGTGGCTGAACAGGTGAAGTGTTCAAAATAACCAGCACGCGCTCTTATTCCCTTGACAATTGAGATGTGTTGACCTCATTTTGAACACCTCAATCCTTTAGCCCCTTCCGCTGCTGCTACTACAAAATTCGCTGCCACTAACTCAATGCAGTCTATGCCTAATATAATAATATAATATTTGTTTTGAAATCCCAGACACTATATTCACCATATTTTTTTATATGCTAACCAGATAGTAAACCTATTGAATAAGTGATCATTATACCTGCGCAGGAGTCTTCATATCGGAGAACGAAGCCAAAAGGACGTCGTTCTTGACATCCAGCACGGAGAGGGAACCTTGCCGCGCCTCAGGGTTAGAGATCTCGGTTATTTTGCCACTATCTGAACAAAATTGTATATTTATATTATAGTACACACAGCAACACTCTTAGCTGTACATTGGTAGACCTTATTATAAGGCATAAGGTCCACCGATGTACAGCTAAGAGTGTTGCTGTGTTTACGTAAGCCAAAATTACATTATTTTTAATCTGTTGTAAATTAATGAACTGCATGAACTGAGGAGAGAGGTTAACTAATGAGGAAGTGTTACGACGCCACCAGCCACCTGCAGGGCAGCAATTGAAAATAGATGCGGTAAAACGATTGGACAGTCACCATCAGATACATCGGAGCCGTGTGGTCAAAAATATCGGAACAACGCCTCTATTGTCAAGGCGGTAAAGTGCATGTTCCGATATTTATGACCACCTCCACAGCTCCGATATATCTGATGGCGACTGGACATTTGATACCACATAAACATTTGATCAAAACTATCCTGAAGGGACGGATATAATGCAAGCGAGGAAGAGGGAAGCCCAGGCGCTACTTTGATCGAGTGAAAGAAAAAGTTGGTGTAGTGTCGTATCAAAAAGTCTAGGAGGCATGGCTGGAAGATAGTCCACCGACAAGAGACTTTTAAATTAATGATGATGATAATACTAGTGCTTTCTTAACGCTTGCATTTTGGTCTTATCATGCAGACTATCAAGCAAGGAGAAAGTTACATAAATAAATTGCTCTGAATGAAATATTAGCAGCTTATAATTATGACATTTGTATATATTTGAAACTGCTTTGTACTCCTAGAACGAGCATAAAGGTGTCAGAAATTATGCTAAAATTAACCCTATCACTTTGAAATAAAGGTCAAATGATGGTGGTAAATACCTTCTGCCCTGTATACTGTTAAACTGTCTCAGAACTCACCAATATCCACGGTGTATGTTTTAACATCACACACGCTCGGTGTACTGAATACGATCTTAGATCCGTCCTTGGTGAAGCAGTTCTTGGGTAGCCCTTGGTTGTACAAACCGTAGAACGACTTGCCCTGCAACGTCGCGATTTCTGTCTGCACTATGTCTATTAATGGTGAAACTTCGCTCTGAAAACATAAATAAATGGGATCAATTTTGTTGTAACCGCCACGCACACAAAGACTGCACCGCCATTGTGTTTATAAGGACTCTATGAAATATATGTCTTTTCCTGACACGGACAATAGTGTTCCGGACATTTGGGAGGTGTAGCCAACGTGCAGCTGCAGAGGCCCTTTCGACAATTTAATGAAATGTAAGGGGTATACCAAGCATTTATGAGAGGTAGGGCACAGCGATGACCATCACGCTTGAATCTGGGGCAGCCCAACTGGGGAAGTACCTCTGCCTTACAGAAGACCACAGCCATAATAGCACTGCTACCTTTCAGGTATGTAGTGCTGTGTTCCTGATGGTGAGTAAGGTTCCCAGAGCTCCAACCCCCCTTAAAAGCCGGCAACGCGCTTGTGACTCATCTGGTGTTGCGGGTGCCCATGGGCGACGGTAATTGCTTACCACCAGGCAATCCGTCTACTCGTTTGCCGCCTATGTCATAAAAAAAAAGCAGATGTTGCATCTGTCCGTGTCATGGGACGTGCACAAAGACAGCACCCGCCATTGTGTAAGGACTTTACGAAGATTATTATGACGTTACCTGTCCTTTCTTCCTGATGACCAGCGCGTGGCAGGCGTGGTGCGGGCCGCCGGCGGCGCGCTGCAGCCACGCCACGTCGCCGCCCGGCCGCGCGCGGGGGGAGCGCACCGCCACACCCTCCGACGACAGTTTACCTGAGGGCACACGTATGGAACTTCTTGTTTAGTAGACACTGTAAGTATGTCTATACTTGAGGTACACCGGGGGCAATAGTACCGCGGGGCAATATTTACATTAACATTAGTAAGGGTCAATTGTAACAAGCGGAATCATTGACGAAAACCAAGATTTTCTGCCATATTCTTAGTTTTTGTTTTCGTTCAG
Organism: Grapholita molesta; assembly: GCA_022674325.2. Lineage (NCBI taxonomy): Eukaryota > Metazoa > Arthropoda > Insecta > Lepidoptera > Tortricidae > Grapholita > Grapholita molesta. The sequence continues at coordinate 6,128,026 of CP053127.2, forward strand.
CATTTATACTTTCTGAGCTATGAACCATTATACAAAAAGTAGTTCAATCGTCCCCGATATACACCAATATGTCTTTAGTCAACATCAAAAGTAGATTATGATTTTGGAAGTTTTTCGCATTAATACGATATCACTTTTGAAGCTGACTGTTCTTAGATTCCAATTTTAAAAACACTTAAATTTTATTTATAGGAATTTTAAAAATATAACGAGGGAAGAAGGATTTAGAACAGCTAATACATTGAAATGGTCAGTGGAAAATTTTTTTAGTGGCCCAAACTCGGTAAACAAAATTCATAAAAGGCTACATAGAAGATTTTTAAAATTGTATCTATTTTACGCATGCTACTTCTATAGGTTTTAAGCAATTAATCCCATAGATAGAGACACATTAAGTATGTGTACAACGAAACAAACCGATTGCTGCCATAAATAAATAAAAAATCTAGCCTATTGTAAAAATCACCCCTCAGGTCACATAGCCACGTATTCAACCATGAGTATACTTACTGAGTTGACCATCCAAGGTCAAGTCGAAGACAAAACTTGGTCGGTTGCTGCAGAAGATCAGGCCAAGCCGCCGCGGCTCCGTCTCCCAAGCCACGCCCAGCACGCTCTTGCCGTCGAGTGCGAAACGTACCTTCAACGAGGAACCATGGTATTGAGGACGCAACAATTGTAGTATGTGGGTAAGACCGTCTATCAGGAAAGACCGTCTACCAACCAATTTCCTACATTTCCCATCAACGACATCCTCCGCCGGTCTCTGGCAAGCGTCAACGTACCGGCTCTTCTCGAGCCACCCGGGATGTTGTTGATTCCATGGAAGGCGGGAAGGGTGCTAGTGTTGGGACGCCACCTGCATCGATACGCTGACACCTTCCCATCTCCATAGCACTTGTTTAGTTAATAAGCGTGTTCAGTTCATTTTTTAAATTTCAAATGATTGTCAAGTTTGTTTTTAAAACTGTTTATTGAGGGGGCACTTATCACTGCCTCTGGCAAATTATTCCATTCACGCACAACACGGTTTGATATGAAATGTTTTCTTGGATTTCTTGAGCTGGGTAATGTATTAATTTTTAAGCTACATACTTGACCTGGGCAGCAGCTCTCAGGCAGCCCCTCCAGCACACTGAACGTTTCGGACGCGATCTTGCACACCACGATGACGGACAGATGCTTCCCGACCAACTGCTCTCCCCAATCTTGTCTATAAACGTACTCTTCACCCTGAAATACAAATAAATATACTAAATAAAATTTCACCTCGACCGAATAGTGCAAACAGCTGGCGCTGCTGCGGATTTTGCTTCAGTCAAAAAGCGGAATAAAAATTCGGCTTAGGGCATTAATTATTGTTTTGAGACCACTGCTTGCTGGGGGTTAGAGGCTATTACGTTCATTAGGTAAGGGGCGTCGAAGTATAGAGGGGGATCTCGCACGGTACCGCGAACATCGAAGTTCGTATATTTCGAGCATCATTCTCTTTTACTCTAATTAAGGCTTAATAAGAATGACAGAGACAATCGTCCGAAATTTACGAATATCGTGTTTCGCGGTAGAGCCGTTGACCCCTAATGGGTTTGCACCTGCTGCAAAAATTGTCCATCGCCATTCAATGTGGTAACGCGGCTAGCGTGATGCGGACACTTTTCCTAGTAGCTTGAACCAGTCTTAAGAAAAAAAAAAGAAAACAAATTGATTTTATATTCAATACAAAGCTGTATTAAATAAATAATACTCAGTAAAGCGGCATATGACGTCGTGGCGTCTCGAACAGAACTTTTCGTCGACGCAATATCATCTTTTTGTCGTTCAAGATTAAAAACAATACTTATACGTAAATAAAATGTGTATTTGTACTTACCTTTTTCGGTGCAGGATCTCCACCGCCGGACTTAGACGAATCATCAGCTTTATTCCTCTTTATATAAGGCTCAGATTTCTTCAACTTTCTTTCAGCGACATACACTACAGACGTTTCGTCCTGCGACCAATCAAGGCTACCAAATTCGGCTGGAAAACAAACACATCAATAAGACAAGTTCAATATTGGTATACAATTAAAACCGAGCTCTGCAGTGACTATAAAGCAAGCCTATATCCAGCATTGGACGAGGAGAGATTGATGATGATGTAGATTGACAATGGGATTGAAATCGTTTCATCATCATCATCATCATCATTATCATCATCATCATCATCATCATCATCATCATCATCATCATCTCAGCCATAAGACGTCCATGGACCTCCACATGTACCGGTTAGAAACGACCTGAATCCAGCGTCATCCGGCGACCTTAATGCGGTCGTCTGTCGATCTTGTGGGTGGACGTCCTACGCTGCGCTTGCTAGTCTGTGGCCTCCACTCGAGCACTTTTCGTTTACAAATTCTTTTTTATTTTTAAGTTAAGTATGTTTAATGATAATATTTTTGTTTTATATTTCTAATATCCATAAATACATTTTATTGTAGGTACATACAGCAGCAAAAGTGGCTAAGCGTTTGAAGTGTTCAAAATGACCTACACGCGCTCTTATTCTCTTGATAATAGAGATGTGTTGAACTCATTTTGAACACCTCAAACGCTTAGCCACTTCTGCTGCTGACTGTACCTAAGTACCTACAAAAAGATCTCACCACAAACCACATTAAACCACAAAAATGATAGGCATTGACACATTTGGTAATATTATCAGAAGATACATATACCTAATCAAATTTGTGGTTTCGTGATATAACTAAGTTTTCAAGTAGATTTCAAATTGACAACTTGCGCCTACTGCATAACTTAATATTATTTGCACCGCAAACTGAAATCCCATAATACACATTCACAATTGAATTCTGAATGGTGACCAAATGTAAACCGAAAAGTGCGATGGGCACTCGAGTCTGGAGAAGCCCAACTGGGGAAGTACCTCCTCCTTACAGAAGACCACAGCCATAATAGCACTGCTACCTTTCAGGTATGTAGTGTTGTGTTCCTGATGATGAGTAAGGTTTCCAGAGCTCCAACAACTTTTACGGTCGGCATCGCGCATGTGAATCCTGTAATTGCTTACCATCAGGCGGGCCGTATGCTTGTTTGCCACCGTCGTTGTATTAAAAAAAAATTAATACTTACAGTCAGCATAAACATCTCCATGTATGTCAAGTGCAGTCAGATCAATGCAGTTGGTGAGCCCTGCATTCAGTCTCCATATCTCCAGGTATTGCTTCTTTGTGTCTTTGTTGTCTTTTTCCTCGCGAATCACCGCTTTATAAGTCTCTTTTGGTGACACAGCTGACAGAAGTCTGTTGATTAATAAATTTGGTGCCTACTTAATTGTTTTGGATTAAGTACTTATGTACAGTCAGCAGCAAAAGTGGCTAAGCGTTTGAAGTGTTCAGAATGACCTACACGCACTCTTATTCTCTTGACAATAGAGATGTGTTGACCTCATTTTGAACACTTCAAACGCTTAGCCACTTCTGTTACTGACTGTAAATTTTTTGGTCACTTTCATTTAATATATAGTAACTGGTTAGGAGATCTTTTTAATGAGACAAAACTTTTATTGTTTGCTTAGTGCTCTTACACATAACTTTTGTAGAGTTACATAGCCAAGTAGAAGTTAGTTAAGTATACCATATTATTGTCTTGTTTGAGTTAAGCTCAACTTAATATGTAATACATTTTCAAGACCATTTTTTAACCATTCTATTATATTATACGAATAAAATTAATACTATGGGAAAATCTTCTCAAATTGCTTTACATCTAAATAATCTCCAAACTGCATCGAAAATAATAAGGTATGATTAAATAAAAATAATGTTTGAATAATATCATGACAATGTTACTACTAAAAGTTTTCACTTTACATGTAACTGTAACACAATCTTGATCCCAGATTTAATACAAACAATAGTACCTTTGCCTCAACAAATAATGTTCAGTTTACATGTTATCTCTTTATTTGCACAATGAATACCACAAATGAGTTCACATAAAAGATATATCACAGTGCCTTTATATAATTAGCTATCAATGTTTGACATTAATTTTTCTCAGTTATAGTTTATTATTTTCCAGTATAGTTTTTATACCTTTTTGAAATCATGTAATAAGTATTTAAGTAAGTTATTGAAATCTTGATTTAAACCAAAACTATATGAATTAAAATAAATTCAGTCATTTTCCTTCACTAATAAGCACAGCCAAAATTATTGAAGATACCCTGCAATTTGGGACAAGTATCCCTGAAATATCAAAAACCAACACCACAAAAATATTTTTTGAAATTCAACTTCTAAGGGGGTGATACAAGGTTAAATCTTTCAACAACTTCTATTTGGACAAGGTGGCAAGCAAAGGCTAGTCACTTGCTATTGATGTAAATTAGTTTTAGTGGCTGTAGTTTTGAGTTAGAATCATATAGTCAAATTATACTTACTCATTACTAATATCCACTCCGTAATCTGTTTTAGATGTTACATTTAGATTATCGTCCAACACATAATTGTACACATATTTACTATTCTTTCCTTTGTCAATGTTTCTCACTGACTGCACACTGGTAATCTTATTGGCTGCATTATTTAGCCTTCCTGCGGTTATGGTAGGTATTTTGGATAATGTCTTGTATGCATTCACTATTGTTTCAATCTGAAAATTAAATACAAGTAATAATGATTTAATGTTTTTGACTAACTTAATGCCATACATCTTTAACACCTTGGCTGCGATGATTAGTTAACATTGCAATTAACCATTCTTGTACAAGACGGATTAGCCTCGTAACACAGTCAACGTGTTAAGTGGGCTGTTAATTTTGGGAGGCCAAAGAGGGCCCTAGTTCATGCTTCCAGCTTAAATAGAATCTTCGGGCATTCCAATATGGTTCACTAATCTTACAAAAATCAGTAGTTGATAAAAAGGTTAAACTAATTTGTACTGAGCACTAAAGATTTCCTAAAGTAAAATAGTTATATGTTTTAAGAAATTTTGATTATGTATACATTTGGAAAATAAACATGAATTGTGTAGCATTATTTTCATAAATAGAAAATATCTTTGAGATTTCAATATTAAAACTAGTAATAAATAATTCATTTTATTTAGTTATAGTTAGCTGTAACTAAATAAAGGATTTCCTGGTAAAAAATGTTTTTTTATAGGAGCAATAGAACCATATGCTTAATATTTAATATACTGCTTAATATTTAACTACAAAATAATATTTAGCTAGATTATGTTTATCGAACACAACAATATCTAGAAAGGTTTAGCCATTAGTATAATTTATACAAACATTGATGTTGAGCCAGTTATATTATATTTTCATACAGAATATTGGCTGTTTTAACAAAATTAAAACTACTATAATAACAAGGTAAAGTTACTTACCTGAGAAGACATTTTCAACATTACTATTCCACTTCAGTTCAAATATAATTACAATATGTGTTGAATATGCGATAATGGCAATGATAATGATAAACTTGCAAACAAAGCAAGTAGAATAGGTAAAGTTATTTTTGATAAGTCAGCTCAGCTGTGAACTAAACTGTCTAATTGACGCGCCGGCTGTCAAAATAATGACAACAATAGAAATAGAACGGAATGAAAGTATTATAAAACTTAAAAACGATGCGAACAAAACGCAAAATGCGCGGTATTTTGAATTCTGCCGTGTGAAAAACAATACCTAGTATGCCAACTTTACTACGTGCCACCTATTTACTTCGTGGTTTTACTTATCAGGTTGTCCTAGTTGCACTTATTTCTTTATTAACACAAAAAAATTTTTATAGCATGCAAGAGTTTTTTGAAAGTTGAATATTAATAAGTACAGTTAAAATATATTGTTTAATTTAAGAAAATATGTTAAAGCTGCTATGTCAACATACTATGTCGTCTAGTTAATTCGTGAGATGTATATATTATTTGTTAATTAGTAACTAAGATTTACAAATTGTAGTGGCCTTGCAGGGTTCATAGCTGAAATGATTTGTGTTATAATATCTCGTGTAGGTACATATGAAAGCAGTAAATTACTGATTACGTCTCAACCACCAAAATGCCCTTAAGTAACACAAAAAAAAATTAAGTAAATAATTTTTCATCTCTCCTGTTCGGAAAGTTTATTTTTTATAGATTGCTTAGCCTACTTGAAAATTATGTTTTCATCCAATTATGGAAAGAATTTGTTTTTAATTCTAACGATTAGTCACTGAGTCCTTGATTTATGGAATTAATTGAATTAATATGACGATTTTATGACAGTGGGAATAAAGAAAATCAAAACTTAAAACCATGCCATTACTTATTACTTAACTATTCTGCTGTCAACCACAATGCCGGGGCGTGATAGCATGACACTTTTTATCACGTTTCTGCATGACCATCTAGATGCATGTCGTGACCAACTCGATTATAATAGTCTACAAGTGGCCAGTATGAAACGGTTGGTGATTTACCTATATGCAGATGAAGTTAATGAACTGATATCTAAGCTTTATGTGTATGTTAATTCCGAACCTAGCAAAATTACTTTACAAGCAGTCGATATGAAAAGTAGAGTGTCATACCTAATCGTAACATGTAGCGCGACTAGCGCGAGTGAATAAACCTGAGTAAAGCCGTTATTTTCATTCGTAAAATATATATTTGACGACCAGTCTGGCCTAGTGGGTAGTGAGTTAGTAACCCAGCCTATGAAGCCGATGGTCATGGGTTCGAATCCCAGTCAGGGCATTTATTTGTGTAATGAACACAGATATTTGTTCCTAAGTCATGGGGTGTTGTCTATGTATTTAAGTATTTATATGTATATGTCTATTATATATATCGTCGTACCTACAACACAAGCCTTACTGAGTTTACCGTAGGACTAGGTCGATTTGTGTAATATTGTCCCGGAATATTTATTTATATATTACAATGACTCACGAAAGTTTAAATACAAAGTAAGATATCATTTTTGTTTGGAAGTGATCCTATATGTATAGTTTAATTGAGGACTCTCTTTAAATTTCATATGCCACAGTAGTTTGGGTATTTTATTAGTAGCATGGACATGGACTTTTGAAAGGCATTATTTGCTGAAGTACCTAATACCTACCAAGAAGAACAACCAGTCAGAGTACATGTCAAAAAGGATGAAATTCTGCTTTTGGCCCTAAATACATCGACTTGATTGTTGTTCAAGTAGCACATGTAGGATATGTTTGTGGATGGAACCGCTTTTAATATTTACGGATTAGGGTTTCGGTGTAGGTATACACACCTACAGGAAGTACACTCGAGCACGGCAACGCGTCGCCGCGCCGCGCCGCTCGATACGCGCGGCGCGCACGTCCCGCGCGTCGCCCCTCGCCCCATTGCCTCAATATCAGCCCTCCAAACAACACCCTTCCGTATTCCGGCTAAAATAACCAATAATTAAAACTATATGTATACAGCTATTTGCACGTTTCATTCCGATTAAGTGTAGTGCTTGATTTTTTTGAAAACAAGATCTCCAGGTAAGCCGATAGTAAACAAAAAGCAACTGGGATATATGTATTTATGTATCTAAAATTTCAATATTTATGTATTTTAAACTATTAATGATGTTTACTTAATAATACACCGAACGAACGAAAGATAAGTTATGTTCATATGTTAAAAAAATTGTAAACAGTTCTATTCCCGCGCTTTTATTTCTTTTTTCATATTTGATGTTGACAGCGGACTTATTCTTTTCAGCCAGCATATAAAAGATGAATGAGCTAGACTTGATCAAGGAGGTCGAGAAGCGACCGATTTTGTACGATAAATCGGTCAGTGGGTTTAATAAGACGAAATTGCGGGATGACGCGTGGAAAGAAGTCCAGGAGGCACTCAACGTGTCAGGTACCTACTTTTAAATTTTGTTTATAGGTTCAGAAATCGTATGTGTTTTTTAATTAATTCGTTGCATCTCAGTCCAGGATGTATCAGAAATAGTATGTCGTTTTCGGAACCGAACCCTATTACTTAAAGGCCATACCGTCAGTCAATGGTCACTTTTATAATTATGGCAGAACAGGCGACTAAAGTATATCGTCATGATATTTCATTGCATTCACGTGTAACATAGGAACAATACATGTCAACAAAATTGTAATACAATGAAAACGAAATAGAAAGAGAAACAACTGGTAGTGCACTGGGCTAGTGATCCAGTGGTTGTGGGTTCGAGTCCCGCTGCGAGTCAAATTTTTCTATTTTTCTTTCGATTTAAATATCTTTGATATGCTAGCAGACGTTTCTGCTTAAAAATAGAAAGAGAAACACATTTAAAATAAATACCAACATATAACTGTATATGAAGCACCTAAAAAAACATTTAATATAGAATTTATTATAAAAATCCCTAACTGTATAAATTATTGCTCAATCAGATACATTCTGTAGCACAAAAATCCTGTCCCTACTAGCTACAAGTCCCAAAGGACAGCCTGAAAGGTGACCCTGCAGCCGGGGAGCTCCATAATTCTTAAGTATATGTTATCTATTTCAACTTTTAATTTATATAGTAGTATTACTACTTAAAAATCAAAGCAAATCAAAAAAATATTTCTTAAAAAATAATTTGATTTGTTCTTAGTTCCATAATTCTCGTTCAACCACTATATTTGTAATCATACGTTAAACCATCAACAGCGACATACGGCAACAATATCGTAGCCGTCAATGGCGATTTGTAATTACATCTATCGAGAAATCCATTCTACTTATAAGAGTTATAAGCAATATTTAAAAAATTGATCTTCGTTTCACAGCTGAAGCCGAGTGTAAGAAGCGCTGGCGATCTCTTCGCGACTCCTTCATCAAATTGCAGAGGACTCACGGGGGCCGAACTCGCTGGCCTTATCACCAGGCAATGCGTTTTTTGTTGCCGCACCTCGATCCTGCCCAGAATAAGTAATTTAACAATTTGAATTTTGTTGCATAAAAAGTATCTTGAGGTACAAAAGGCGGGCTTAATGACAAAAGGCATTGTGGACTTTCTTATTACTAGACATAGAAGTTATATTATATATACGGAACATTTTATCAATAAATCAATTGTTCATGTGAATCTGTAGTTCAATTGCCTCTCTCAAACCAAAGAGGACGTCTTAAATAGTATCGCATATCAATGGCATATTTTTCTTATTCCAATTTCAGTTCAGTTAAAAAAGAAGAAGACTCAGACACGGAGGAGGAGCGCCGCCCGCAACAGTCTCTTCCCGACCTCTCCTTTCAAGACAAATTCGATTATGACGAAGAACACTCAGCACCTAAAAAAATACGTCTCAACTCCTCAGAAGAAGAACCACAGAGAACAGACCCGGACGAATTATTCCTCTTCAGTTGCGCTCCTATTTTAAAAAGGTTGAACTCGAAACAAAACGCAGCAGCGCGTCTCAAGATACTGCAAGTTCTGTATGAGGCGGAATTTGGAAGCCAAATGGAAATGCCTTATGTAACGACGACGGAAAATGGGATAGGTATCATCGATGGCGTCGAATAATTTAGAATAGGAAATTAAATCGCGTTTTAATAAAATAAAAGGTTGAAATGTCTTCAAGTTATGCATAAACAGAGGGTCATGCCGGGTTTACCGTGGAAATCATAGTTCGAAAATTTCGGGTTTTCTCTTTAACTCCAATTAAGATGAAATTAGAATGAAAGAGACAATCGTTCTGCGATTGTGATGTTCGTGGTAGGCCCTGAGAACAAGTTTTTAGGTTTTAAGCAGACGGCAGATTATGTACAATACGATTTTGACGGTAATATTGTAAGTAAAATGTAAAAAATGGCTATCACTAAATGCAATTAAAAATATAAGCTATATTTATCTACTTTTCATTAATGACTTTTAATGTGTTACTTAAATAAATGTAATTATATACCCTATATGTCTACCACTACCAACTGAAGCTTTTTCTATCTCGTCAAAACTCGGCAAAACGAACGATATAGAATTGTTTGCCCTAACCAAACCATAAGGCATATTAAAAGTTTCAAAAAGTGCTAAAATATGTATGTACTATACTATTTTACATGCACCTACTGTTTCAGTGCTTTCAATATGTATCTACCTATAATATTCAGGGTTAATAGTAAAATATAATAAGGTAGGTAAACAAATATGGTTGACTCACAGCTAAATTTATAAGCAAAAAAAGAATTTGGCATATGACAAACTATTATCTGCTATTATTATAGATTTTGTGCACTGGATATATATGTAATCATTAACCGACTTCAAAAAAAAAGGAGGAGGTTATCAATTCGAACTATTTTTTTTTGTATGTATGTTACTCGATATCTCCGAGAACCGTAAACCGATTTTTATTTTTTTAATTGCATATTTGAACTAAACGAGAAAGTATTAACGTATTAATACAATATATATGTATCTATTATATATAGTATAAATTGATTTATATTTTATATTGATCGGGTTATCCAATTATGTGACTATTAAATGACTACTGACGCAATTATTATGTTATTTCAACAAACGTTAGGACCTACATTTACGTGACATATATAGGTACTGTAATAACACTATGATTTTACTAAATGGCTTTGAACCGTACCAGTACAAAATAAGTCCGATATTGTGTTATCACTGTGTGTCACTGTTTAGTTTCCTTTACTGATCATGTGCGGAAATAACTGCGAACACATACTGTTATCGGTCACTTTATGTAGGTATGTTAACAACATGAATAAAACGCATTTTCTGATTGTTGTTGGACTCGGGACGGGTTCCCCTTGTTTACGCATAATTTCTTTTGTAATCATTTGAAATCGGATACCCAGAGTTGGCATAATTGTGTATACTTAAGCGAAATGATCTCGCATAATTATTTTTCGCCGAATTCTATTACGCAGAACCGAATGGTTAGTGCGCATAAATTTGGAAAGACCGAATGGTGTTATCACATTTTTTACCAATAGTGCAGTTTCTGTTATAGTCGCAGTTCAAACCTAAGCCATCTTGTTTTTCTGTTGTGGTCACAGTTCTAATCTAACCAAACCCACTTTGGGACATTCGACCTCGAAAATAGTATGCCAATATATTTTCGGATAAAGTAGTATTCGGCTAATAAAGAGTTATGCTAAATAAAAATTCGGCAACATTCACATTCGACTTAAATAAAATTATGCGAAACTTGGTATGCAATGGCGTAGCCTTTGTGTTTGCCGCACGGGGCCGACCCAAATAATTGCCGCCCCGTTAATGATCATCATCATATCAGCCGAAGGACGTCCACCTACTGTTTGACATAGTCCTCCCCCAAAGCGACCAATAATGAGCAGTGGATTCCCGCGATCTTTATGGTGTGCCTTGCATGGGGGATAAATGCCATAATTGCCACACTTGGCAAGCAAGTTGCGGTTCGCAGTGTTCCATCGCACTCCAGGGATGCTGCCCATTCCCCGGTGATATTGGCTTTACAACATACCCAGTCCCGGTCCGGGTCGATTATGAATTTTGCGGTCAACATTAGTTAGTAGACAAAATAAAGATCGATAAGCCGTGCCGTTTGCGTTTAAAAACCACGCCTCACAATATAATACCTACATGTAAGCACCCGGATGGACGGTTGAGAGACAGATCAAACAGATAACGTATGCGGAGTGAAATTTGGACAAAGTTTGAATATATAAAATGTAAAAAACAAAAATCTAAAAAAAATATGTGTGTATGTCAATATCAAGTCTATATATCTGTGAATCAATCTGGTAAGTTTCATAAGGATTGGATGTTTGATTTTGTAATTATGGTAAATAACCAAGAACGCCGTCGTAAAACTGTATGTAATTTCTACAGTATACATCCCCTATGGCCGAAATCGAAGGTGGTGGAACATTTTGTACAAATGGGTGAGAGTCGAAGCACCATTTATAATATTTTAGCGTCTTTTACCTTAAAAAACAACCACTGCTAGAAAGCCTGGTTCTGGAATTTATCCCAGCTTGAGCAAGTTTTCTGAGAGAGCTCGACTAAAGAAAATTACCGCCGGCCGTGTTGCTAAATCTTACAGAGAGCTCGGAAGAAAATTTAAATGTGACGGAAAAACTGTCAAAAAATATCTTGAAGACATGGGCATCGATAACCGGTGTAGAAAATTTAAATCCACCGTCTCCGAAAATCAAAAATCCACTCAGAAAATAAGGCTGCGTAAATTGGTCAAAGAAATATTTTACGCCAAAAACAATGTGACTTGCGTCATGGAAGACGAGTCATATTTCACGTTAGATGGAAACTAGTGGCAAGGCAATTACTATTTTGAGAAGACCAATGGTCCAACTGATGAGAACGTGAAATATATTGAGCATACCAAGTTTCCTAAAAAAGTTTTGCTATGGCTTGCCATCAGGAACGCGGAATGTCCAAGGCGGTGTTCTTTGAATCAGGTTTAGCTGTGAACGCCGATCGCTACATAGAGCGTTGTTTGCCATTAGTGCGAGATTTCATAAATACGAGTCATAGAGGAGAAAATGCTGTGTTTTGGCCAGACTTAGCCTCAAGCTATTATTCCAAAAAAACACTTAGCAAAATGGCGGAGCTAAACACCCCATACGTACCGAAGACATCAAATCCAGGAGTTGTATAAAATGCCCACATCTATGTTTTCGACAGGGATGAACAAAGTTCCTCAGAACTACCGTAAAGCATCTCGCATGGGAGTAAACTTTTTTTTACATTAATCATTATTAGGTACTTTATTATAAAAACATAACTATTTAAAAAAATAATTGTGTTTTTTTTATTTAAAACAACATTGCACTTTGTCCAAATTTCACTCCGCATACGTTATGATGGGACGATCGGTTAAAATATATAAAGCTGAAGCGAGAATGTCCTCCTTTTTTGTTGTCAATTAAGTGACTCAGGCGAACCGGAGCATGTGTGGCGTCTATCAGCCGGGCGGCAGCCTACAAAGAATCTACGGCGTCAACACAACGCGCTGCTCGATTCGCTCACCAAATAGCCCAAGTTGGTGGTTGTGGGCAATACGTCTTCCTCACTAGAAGATCACCACCGCCTCCGCTCTCACTGAACTTGACGATGCAACAACACATGTCTGTCGAAAGACGAGCTGCGCACTAACTGGGGGTCTACTACGTGTTAGGCAGCGGCAGCGTGGTTTACCGTGACATCCGAGACGTCCAACAGGAAACTCTTGGAGTTGGACGACGGACACCATAGTAGCCGCCAGTGTGCTACCTCGAGAACCACTGAGGCCTTCGTTTGGTTAGTCTGGACGATTTCAAACGCGCCAACAACTCCAGCTATCCCGCGCCACACTGATGAAGGGCTTCGTACCACTACAGCCACGGCCTTAGACACCTAAAATTCTCATGGCAGACGCTCTCAAATATCCTGAAATTTGTCAGTATAGTGGTGATTAGTATATATTCGTTTTTCATCATTCGATTTGTGATTCGAAAAGCTTTCAAAAGGTTAACTTCACTGAAGCGACAGCGATTAAGCGTACGCTTCGTGGTCCGTACCCGTACCACGAGTATCGAGTTTACTATCTGTGCATCTCGTTCGCACTAAAATAGTACAAGCGAGATACGCAGATAGTAAACTTGATACTCGTTATCGAAAACCGTAATGTCACAACTCATGGTACGGGTACCGGTCCTCGAAACTCCTATGTTAAGCAGTGGATGAATGATGAAACGAAATAATAATATATACGATACCAATACTTTTGATTCTAAAGTTTAGAATAATCTACGGATCAGCTTAATTAAAAAACGTAAAGATTTCAGAACGGATAGCATGGTTTCCATTTTATCGTCTATCGCGCTATCCGTTACTTTTGCACTACTTGTTGGAGCGTGACAGATATCGTGACAAATGCTAAAAACGCGACCATATTACTTGTAGGTTAGCAAATCCCACAGAAAAATATGGCAAATCCTATAAGTTATAGGTATGTAACTATCCCTAGGGATTGTACATTTTATACTTGTAAATCGAAGATATGAATACCTACGTACAGTCGACGTCAAAGACATACACTTTTGCACCTTATTACAAAGTATTAAGGTGAACAAAATTTAATCTTATTTTTGATGTCGACTGTGCCTACTTCATCTTGAAAATTTGTTATAGGCAAATATGATCGCAAGTCACGATCACGAACACGTCTAAGTCCAGAAAAAGGCATGACATTGAGTTTATTCATAGTGTCTTTGCTTATAATGGCTTCCACGGTGCCGACTTCCGGTCGCAGGTTCCGACTTTACTTTCAAAATGCTCAGGGCAATGACATACGGTAGGAAGGGTCAAAGTATTTTAAGTTCGAATTTGTGTTCTGCATATGTTTATTTACGAATTATTTATTACTTACCTACTTGCGAAGCGTTCATAGCCGAAGGTTGCACTTTTGAGTTCCGGATCGTACCAATGATATACCTATATATAATTTCATAGAATCTAGCCTAAAAAACCTAGTTTTTCCTCTCGCCTGGAAGGTTGCCGAACAGACCCCCGGCACCATTTATTCTTGGCAATAAAGGCCGGGAAAACCGTAAGAGGGCGATTATGATATTTATGATACGATATAGATCAATTCCAATATTTTTTTTACTAGTAGAAAAATATTCCATATACTTGTTTGTCACAAGCGTGAAAAAATACTGGCTCCAGTTTTATCCAATCGCCAGAAGCGCTGAAATTGTAAAACTGAAGGCTTAACGTAAACATCGGAGTTTTTCTTTTATTCCAATTAAGGTGTAATAACAGTGACAGAGATAATAGTTCGAAATTTGCGAAAGCCGATTTTAGCAGCAGGCCTTTAGATCGGCCTCCTCGCACAACGTATCAGTATTGCGATACAACGAGGAAGTGCCGCCAGCATCCTTGGTACAATGCCTCAAGGGCCTTTTTTAGATTTTATACTGTAACTAGTTAGGTATTTGTAGTTTTCATAATACGATTGTAATATCTGTAAATAAATATATTTAATGTTAAAGGAACAATTTTATTACTTATTGATTTGTATGTAGGGTCACTAGGGTGACGGCACCAGTCAAGGACAAGGAACCAATCATGAACATTAGTGCTTATTTCAAAGGAGTCAAAGTGTTGTGCATTTATTGGTAGACATACATATTCAATTTATAACGTTATAGTTTTTGAATTAAGAACTAAGTCTCCATCATTGGTGCCTGTCAGCATAAAGTGTCCCACATTGGTGCCAATCACCTAATGACAACAAAAGCAATAACGGTGTATGTCACCACGGTTACTATACTGCGAGTACTGCCTCCCATTATAAAAGGTAACAAGTCAAACAGCTGATAGTGATGAGCTTTCTCCAAATCTGTTAAAGAAATTAGTTGACCTCACTCCGACCCGTGCAATCGTACCTTACCTTCCGAATAGCTAGGTTGTCTAATTTAAACCTTAATTCGAAGCAATAAGACTTACTTTAAAGTTTGAGTAGATGTGACAGCAAATACAAGAATGTGCAGAAATGCATTTGAATACAATCATACGGTTCGGGTTCGTAAGAAATAACAATTAGCTTTACATGATTATGTTGGTTCTCACATTGTCTTCTCATCCTACGAGTAGTATTTCATACATAAATATTGATTAGATATTATATATGATTGATGCCGTGTGATGCTTCTGACTAGAATGGCAATGGCACCACCCCATCTCCTCCCGCGGGTGTTGTAAGAGGCGATAAAGGGAAAAATCCTAGGATGGGCAGCAGCGCCCGTCGACACCCAATCTACAGCTACTGCGGTCGCCAACCCGCCTTCCAAGCGTGGTGAATATGGCAACTACCCCCTAAGATGATACAAGTCATATTTGAGGGAGCCCTATGTCCAGCAGTGGACTGCATACGGCTGAAATGTATGTATGTATGTAATTGATTTTCCTCCTTTTCTTTTTTTTTAATTACTTTTATTTTATTTAAATCGAGGATATGGGCTGCCAGTGTTAATGAAGTAGCAAGATCCGCCACAAGATTTTGAAAAGCTTGCATTTTGAATGCACTAGTCCAATCTTATAACATCTACATAACAACTACAAGCTAAAACGATATGAATACCTACTCATTATAAACAATAAGGTGCAAATAGATTATAGTAGTCGATTAATCGTTGTTATGTACCTACACAAGACTGGACTCGGATTGCGAAATACAAGTCCAATATCCATGTTAAATACTACATTACTAGCAAATCCGCTAGAGATCCGTATCTGCAAATAGTAAATAACAACGATTTTTTCATTTTCTAACGATATTTGTATTGATAAAGTTACTTAACCAATTCTAGTACCGTTATGGCCGTAGTTTGACCCTGCAAGTTTACTTTGTTTACCTATGAAAATCATTTTATTGAATTGATACACTATTGAAAACATATTTACAATAATTACTTTCATTAAAGCAATTAAACTACGAGTACTTAACTAGTCATTGCATTCAATCTAAAAAAAGCCCTTGAGGCATTATATGACTGACTGACTATGTGACTAATCTATTCTAGTTTAACCGTTTAATATAGTTTTTAAGACTTAATTATTTAATAAAAATAGTTTTTCGTGGACAAAGTAACCTCTTAGGATCAAAATTGTCAAAGTACCCCGACGGTATGTTATTCACCTTTCTATAGAAATTTAAGAAATAAGATAACACTTAGCATACAGTCAGTCATCGTATTGGTGCTTTGGTACAGGATAACTGTACCCTTACATTGAAGTTTTCCATAAGGAGTATCGAGTTTACTATCTGTGCACCTTGCTTGTACTATTTTAGTGCGAACAAGATGCACAGATAGTGAACTCGATACTTACTCCTTATCGAAAACCTCAAAGTCACAACTTATGGTAAGGGTACTGTTGTTGTTTTGTTGCGAAAAGAAATGACAGCCTTCAATTAAGTATTATTTGATTAAGTAATGAAAAGTGCATATTATGTTTTTCTCTCCAGGATCAATCTCGTGATTTCAACGACATAAATTAGGTAGTACTTTTATGTTGTTATAATTTTGCTCTCTTTATAATGTTACTCACATGGGACTTAAAAACAAAAGTAAACTTAATCTTACCGTAAACGTAAAACTATAGTTCTAAGCCGAATTAGGGTAGAAAAGTGCAGACATGGGCTAAGTGCGGACAACCAAAACAACAAAAGATTTTTACTTAAAAAAAACAGGATTTCAATAGAATCAAGAATTAAAAGGTCTACATTACCTAATCTCATGAGCTCACTTTACTCCTACTGTACTTGGCAAATTATTGCATAGATATTATGACATAAAAAGTCTATGTAATAAAAAATAGGCTATAAATATGTGATTACATGATTTAATTACTAGAGAACCCTGCATAACACGTGCCTAGATTGTATGCAATTGCACATATTCTTCATATTACAATGACGAGACAATTTACTCCATACATCGTAACACTGACACGTGAGTCGTATCGTTAATAAAATATACTATTTTTTAATGAATATTCAACAATACTCGTCTATTTCGTTATTTACTTAACCCTATTGATCAATTATATACATTTCAGCCGTATGCAGTCCAGTGCTGGACATGCCTCCCACAAATATGAGTTGTATCATCTTGGTGGTAGTTGCCATAGTCACCACGCTTAGCAGGCGCGATTGGGTTTCGACGGACGCTGCTGCCCGTCCGTAGGATTTTAGTTGAGGGAGGCGATGGCTGAGATACGCGTCATACTCGTGAACGGGTGCTGTTTGTGGAGACCGGTCTGTTTTGGCTATTTGGGGCTATGTTTTAGGTAGTTTTCTTCTTGTTTATTTACGTGATACACTTCATTCGGTGCTTACATCTTTAAAAAACAAAAAGTGTTAGTATATTGAAATCATGACACCTGGAGACCTTATACATCTCTGAGGTTTATTTGTAATAAGGATGTATTTATATTTTTGTGTATATTTTGAAAACAAAATAACTATACATATAATATTTTTTTGAAACTTTTGATTACTAATTTTGTAATTTCTAAATTAGAGTAAAGGACACAATTCAAATAAGAAAGCATATCGAACGTTTTGTTAACTTCGTTCTTAGCAGTCAGATTTGGACTTATAAGTAATTAATAATAATTTTAATTTTTCCTTTGGCAGACATTTTTTGTAATTGTTGGATATGTTTTCTTAAAGAATAACGCATTTTTATGTAATATGTATAAGATATCCTTTGTAATACTGTTTTGAAAAAATAAGTCCCGCCGAGTTTCTTGCCGGTCATAAAAGTCGAAATGCTTCTCGGGTCAGAGGTGTAGGGTTAGAACCGGTGTAGTTTTTATGTTTTCTTCTTTTGTATACTCGACGTGTAAAAGTGCCCTTGTGGCCTACTTACTCAATAAACGTTTGAGTTTGAGTTTGAGTTTTACCTTTTGTCGCCTCTTACGGCAACCGCGGGAGCAGATGGGATGGTGCTATTCTAGTCAGGCCGCATCACATGGCAATTATTGATTTAAAAAGATATTTATATTAATTTAATCATTTGCAACGTCGCATTCTGAGCACACGTGCTACATTTGTAAATAAGTATATAAAATAATATCATGCAAATAAGTAATAGGAAGCATTTTATTATACACAAAACAGGTTACAATAACTAGAGGAGACTGGGGTACGTTGTAGTGTAGGTTTACATTATTCAATAAAGGACCTATGGTTTTGTTTGGTTTTCCGTATTTGTATAAGTAATTGAATGTGATACATAATAATAGTAGCCCTCTGGAGTTTGCTCCAGGATCATAAACTTAAGAACCATATAATCATCATTTCAATATTTTTTTTTCTACACTAAGACTGGACTTGGACCCGGGTATGTCCTTAAACTACGTCCAACAATGAGAGGTAGGGCACAGCGATGACCATCACGCTTGAGTCTGGAGCAGCCCAACTGGGGAAGTACCTCCTCCTTACAGAAGACCGCAGCCATAATAGCACTGCTACCTTTCAGGTATGTAACTAGTGTTGTATTCCTGATGGTGAGTAAGGTTCCCAGAGCTCCAACCCCCCTTAAAGGCCGGCAACGCGTTTGTGACTCCTCTGTTGTTGCGGGTGCCTATGGGCGACGGTAATTGCTTACCATCAGGCAATTCGTCTGCTCGTTTGCCGCCTATGTCATAAAAAAAAAAGACATTTCCGACACTAAAATGTACGAGCTAAACGAATAGTGTAGGTGAACATATTTTTTTTTTCTAATAAAATATCGAAAATATTTATTAAATAAGATTAAAACATACCAATAGAAGTTTCCAATCATAAATTTAATTTCATTGCTAATTGACCCCGCCTTTGTATTTTCTCTTATTTACCACATCATAATATCCTCGTAAGGCCCACGGGCCTACCTGTAGTACTAATTATAATGAAATTTGAATGTATACAATTGGAACAGAGTTGAATTTCATTTGTTTTCTTCGATTTTTACACAAAAGAGATTCTACCTTATTTCCTACACTGTAAAGAACAAATTCGACTAGGATATTATTTGTATGGTGGGCTTTAGGAGGATAGTATTTCGAGACATTTACTCACTGTTCCACCTAAAGCCAGTTTCCCATCGTGTTTACCCACCTGTGCCCTTACCATGCGTTGGATAACAAGTATCTATCGAGTTTACTATCTATGCATCTCGCTTGTACAATTTTAGTACGAACGAGATGCACGATAGTAAACTCGATACTCGTTATCGAAAACCTCAATGTCACAACTCATGGTATGTGTACCCTTACCATGAGTAACTACTTGTTACAGTACTTGTTAAAACACGGGTTTTATATCGGACATAGATTTCTAACCGTTGCGCTGCAGTGCGACTTTTTTCGTGATCTTATAGCACTCTGGTTCCTAAAAATAGGCAAGCTGGTAAAATAGGTATACACGTTCCATGGATATTCCCGCTGTTTTTATAGCAAAATAACGTGATTCATTTATTTTCGTGTTTCTATTTTAAAATTAATTTGTGAAAAGCGCGTGGCATTTGTCAAGTATGAAGAGCCATTATTGTGAAATCGAAATAGTATGAAGATCCATTTTATAGCCTCTAGACACTTAGAGGTCTATTAAAAGGCTTTGTTTTCCATTATGATTCGTGTATTTATAGGTTGGTGGGCGGTTAGAGAATAGTTATATGTAGGTAGTATCGAGTCAATGTACCTAGAGGAATGTAGGTACCTGCGATGAAAATTAGATATCTGATAAGCTATACACACAGCGGCGCTACCGCGAACAACGATATTCGTAAATTTTGGACGATTGTCTTTGTCACTCTCATGACACCTTAATTGGAGTAAAAGAGAAAGATGCCCGAAACATACGAACTTTGATGTTCGTGGTACCGCTCCAGTCAGCATCAATAGTAACGTATGAAACAATGCACCAAAAGTATCTACATTATAGAATATAATAGAATAAAATTTATTTTAGTAAAAGAAGTACATAGTTATACAATTACATACCAGATAATAATAAATAATGAAGACTTAACTAACTTGTACACTATAATTTTGTGTATTTTTTTACACGTGATTTTCTATATTTCGCGTTTCAATGTTTCTATCGCATTTCAATTGATAAACACGCACAAATCTTTCGCCTCTTTTTGTGAAGCCATTAAAAAACGGTAGATACTTTTAAATAAAAAAATATTTAATTCAGATTAATAAAAAATCCTTAGTATTTTTAAAGTAAAATTAAATTTTGGTGCGCTGTTTCACTTGTACGATTGATGCTGACTGTACATAAATATTGCATGATAAACTTTATTAAGCATTATTCACTAGGAATCATTCTCACACACTTGTCATGAATTATCCGTGTCAAAGCCGTCAACGGTCATTGGCCCATAAAAACAATTGAATCTTGCTTAGTATTTTATACCTACTAGCGAGTGCTGTCGGGTATAAGAAAAAAAAATATGTGCACGATATTAAGACTTATTAGCAAATTAGATTACACGAATACTGTACAGTCACGGACTTTAATCGATGAGCCACTTGCCGCTGTTCATGTTTTAGCCGTGTTATACATGCTGCAACCTCACCATGGCGACGTTTTAACGTGTCCATAGCAACAGTAAAGATTGATACCAACATAATAGAACAATATAATACGAGTAAAATCCATCACATTGTGACAGTTGCGATATATGTCAGCTATATTTTGTCAGACTAAATTTAATATCCAAATCGCCAAAAATATGTATACACATTTCATGTCGTTTGATCTTTATTCTTTTTATTGATTCCGACCTCTTTTTAATTAAAACTCAATGTCAGTTAAAAGCTATGTCAAAGATGACAATTTATTGAATCTTATCTAAAGCAATATTAAATTGTTTACACCATAATGCCAATTTATCACAATTTCCGATAAATTTCCAAAGAATCGTGTTAGTTTCATGGTCTTGAGTAGTCAGCGTCAAGAGGATGCTCCAGAAAAAAGCTTATTCCATGATGTTGTTAAATACTAAGATATGTATATAATATTATAATAGCATATAACCACAAACTTTGTTGTGTGTTAAAAAACACTGTTGCGTTTAGGGTATGACGATAACCTAAGCCAACAAAAATGTAACTATCATGGTCAGATCAGAACAGCCAGCGGCCCGATGCATTTAGCGAAGAGAAATACTCCGGACTATGAATTTGACGGATTTGGATTTACGCATTTCGCAGCGACATGGAACGATTTAATAATTATGAATACATTAACTAATAAATGTAAACTTTTAAATATTGTTTTTTATTGATAATAATATTTTATATATATTCAATAGTTAATGACTAATACTTAGCTATTTTCAAAAAAAGACATTCAATTTCTATGTTAATTCTTCTAATGATGGCGGCCGACTGTTATTGTTGTCATTTATGATAACCCATTGATAACCTGATTTCATCCGAATACTGATTCGGACAAAATCGGATTTTTCGTTTCTCCCACGTTTCTCCTGTGACGAAATGTCAATGCCAATCAATCATACTGCTACGCTATAACAATTTTATTGTTAATTAAGATACGGTTGCTATATCTGCCATTGGTTAACTTTTCGTGACAAGTGACTCTGTAGCTCTGAAGTTGTCCAACCTTTAACATTCGAACCTTAATGACGGTTGCTAAATACAATGATAAAGATAGAAGTATAAGTTTGCTCTTTTATTATACGAAGACTTGTCTTTCTTTAATACGAGTGTACGCGACTAAAGCCGATTTGTATAACGCGGCTAAAATACGAACAGTGGCAAGTGGCTAATCGATTAAAGTCCATGACTGTACCTACCCGTACCATGAGTTGTGACATTACGGTTTTCTATAACGAGTATCGAGTTTACTATCTGTGCGCATGTCGCTTGTACTATTTTAGTGCGAACGAAATGCACAGATAGTAAACTCGATACTTGTTATCGAAAACCGTAATGTCATAACTCATGGTACGGGTACTGTGTGTAAGTCTAAAACGGGCGAAGAATTAAACCAGACATAGGATTTACCAGTATAATCATTAACCAAAAGGTTTTTCTTTAATTATACCTATTTAACACAATATAATTAATTTTTCTGACCAGTAATGTACTGCGAATATTACGCGATATGAGCTTTTGAAACTAACTGTCACCGAGTGTTTAACTCGAGTGTGTTAATTGCATTACATTGCGAGCCGATTTTTTTATGTGGAGAAAATTTTAATTGTACTTCTAAGCAAAAGTTATCTAAATATATTTCTTATGTCCTATTCTACCCTCCGTTACGAGATTCGCCCGTGTAACATTTACACACTGTATACCGGGTGTGGCCTGTAATAGGAGCTTTAACTTTAGGCATCGTTTCTACACCAAAAACGTAGCAACATTTGTTCTACGACTTTTGAAAATAACTTATCGTTTAATAAATATTAATAAAAAAAGATTTTCCAAGCAAGCAATGTAATGCGAAAACTATGAAGTTTGTAGGCTGACAGTAAACGTCAACTAGACTATTGGATGCTGTTCATTGAAAATACTATTTACTTTGTTCTAAAAGATCACAAGTAACATATTACCCAATTATTTAAAGTTGTAAACAAATGCTGTTACGTTCGTGGTGTAGAAGCGATCCCTAAAATTTTTGCTCCTATTACAGTCCGCACCGGGTATACATTTATGTACGTAGATTCTAACCAGAATAAGCCGCTAGCAGCAAGATATTCAAAGACGTCTTTCAATTCTGTCTTTAGTTCGTCATCTGCTTCTTTCAAAATGTAACTTCTATCAATATAATCAACCGATGATTTCGCCAATATCAAGTAAAGTAGCAAAAAAGTAAAAATACTTATAAAGTTAGCTCTTAGAGCATGACGTTGTTGGGCAGCAGGCCTTGCGATCTGTAGTGGTACTTACTTGAACTTCAATATTTTGTTTATAAAGAATGTCCTGTAAAACAAAACTATAGTAAATTGTTACATTTTGGGCTACAAAAGCCTAGAACATCTTTGTACCTTACTGGCGCACGCGGATGCGTTCTCCAGTCATTATTCCTCCTAGGCCGTGGTCCGATTAGCATTTTAAATGCTGATCTTTCTTTCTGGACTGAGCTGTCAGCATTTGCAGTGTGAGCGTGATTCAGTGGCGCTACCGAGAACAACGATATTCGTAAATTTCGGACGATTGTCTCTGGCACTCTCATGACACCTTAATTGGAGTAAAGGAGAAAGATGCCCGAAATATACGAACTTCGATGTTCGCGGTACCACGGCAGACTACGGTCGGCTATGATAGACGATAAAATGGCAAGCATTCTATCCGTTCAGGAATCCGAATAAAACTAATTCCAATAAAACGAAACATAAGGTAAATAATATAATGCATATCAATATAATTTAATGGCATTATTAGGTCATCACATCACAGTTAACTCACCTTACGAAAACACGTGTTCTTGTTCTCACCTTATTATTACAATAGTTATTTTCACCTCACTCGCTCGGAAAACCTTAGTTTATAGCGCGAAATCTGCGTGGAAAAGCCTATTTTATCCGCTAGCGTGCAAAAGTCATTCGAATTTCGAAGCCGATGATTGTAATTCTCTGTGGTGCATGTAACTTTTTTTTAAGTATAAAACTCCTTCAACACGTAACTGGCGCGCTACCGCGAAAAACGATATTCGTAAATTTCGGACGATTGTCTCTGTCACTTTCATTGGAGTAAAAGAGAAAGATGCTTGCAATATACGAACTTCGATGTTCGCAGTACCGCGGTGAGTTCATAGTAACCATAGATAATAACCAATCAGAAACATGTTTTTGATTACAGATTTTTAACTTTTTTATTTTTACCTACACTTTATTTTATGTCAAATAGGTTTTATTATACAGTATACATAGGTGCCTATTTGTAATCTTGTTTTATTTTTTTAAGGTTAGGTTTTTGTTAGTATTTCAGTTTAATTAACATATTTTTACTAATTAATCCATTCAATAAAACACGATTTCAATGCTTATTTGATAAAGAAATTGAAATATAGGTTTACATACTATTGTGATTTCTGAACGCAACCGAAAATTTCAAACGTTGAGTTCAAAGAGCTTAGAACAGGACAAATCCGACAAATGTGATAACTTGAATTGTGATAACTTAAAACTTAAAAATAAGAAATTACAATATTAAGTAAACCTATATTTCAATTTCTTTATCAAATATACATTGAAATCGTGTTTCATTTAATGGATTAACTAGTCAAAATATGTAAATTAAACTGAAATACTATTAGTATGTATAATAAAACCTACTTATTTGACATAAAATAAAGTGTAGGTCAAAATAAAAAAGTTAAAAATCTGTAATCAAAAACATGTTACTGATTGGTTATTATCTATGGTTATTATGAACTCACCGCGATACTACGAACAACGAAGTTCGTATATTGCAAGCATCTTTCTCTTTTACTGCAATGAAAGTGACAGAGACAATCGTCCGAAATTTACGAATATATTTTTTCGCGGTAGCGCCCCAGTCACGCGTTGAAGGAGTTTTATTACTTTTCATCACACTTGCTCGTCAATTGCGTTGTTACTTGCGAGAGTACAGAGCAGTTATAGCCGATTTAGCTCACACGGGCTGTTAAGTTTAGTTTTAATAATATATAGAACTGCATACTTCACTCCGGACTGAGGATGTTTCCAAACAGCCAAGGTGTATTTCATATCTTCAAAAGTTTGCTACAACCAACTTTTAATATGTATAAAACATATCTTTATATTCAATTTGACTGCAATTTAATGTTTAGTATTTATTAAAAATAATTGTTTTATATTTGATTTTGATAATTGATACTATTTGGCAGGATGATCTGTCAAATTCGAAAACAAAACGCAGTTGTTAACATTATCTGTGGAAGACATTGAAAAAAGTTGACATTGTTGACAATCTTTTTTAGTGGATGAGGTCTGATTGTAGTTTTCAAAGTGTATTTTGATTTTAAGCCTACATAAGTACTAACTAATATTTTACCAACGAATTTATTTTATTTCCTCGCAAATGTGATGAAAAACATTGTGTGTACCACGGGTGGTAAGTGTATAACAAACTTGAGTCATTAAAAGCCCTCCGACTTCGTCGTCGGGCTTCTAATAGACTCGCGTTTACTATACCTTACTTACCATCCTCGTTGCACAATGTACTATAAAAAAAGTTACATGCACCACAGAGAGTTACAATCATCGGCTTCGAAATTCGAATGACTTTTGCACGCTAGCGGATAAAATAGGCTTTTCCACGCAGATTTGGCGCTATAAACTAAGGTTTTCCGAGCGAGTGAGGTGAAAAATACTTTTCCTGTCATGTTAATTTAAGTTCTGCGTACATAGAACGTAGACGAACGTTTGACGACCGGTCTGGCGTAGTGGGTATAGTGACCCTGCCTCTGAAGCCGATGGTCCAGGGTTCCCAGTCGGGGCATTTATTTGTGTGATGAGCACAGATATTTGTTCCTGAGTCATGGGTGTTTATTCTATGTATTTAAGTATTTATATGTATCTATTATATACATCGTCGTCTAGTACCTACAACACAAGCCTTACTCAGCTTACCGTAGGGCTAGGTCGATTTGTGTAAGATTGTCCCATAATATTTAAATATATATATATATATATATTATTAGAGCCTACAAAAAAATTGTTAACTTTTTAGTGCTAATTATCAATTAGGTATTATGTCACGGAAATGCAAAATCATAAGAACTTCCTAGTTGACCATAGACTTATGAAACCCTATAATTAATAATACCTACGTCTACTACCAAAATACAGTATCTATTACACAGTAATACTACTACAACAATATGTAAAAAGTGGTAGTGATAAATAAATAAATTATTTACTTAATCGTTTTCAAAATAACGAAGTGTGGGTGGTTATAATAATAAAACTCTGAGTAGGCCACACAAGTCGTTCAGTTCTTTAATTACTTACAATTAAGTACAAAACCTACATGCGATCCACAACGTCTGTATATCACATTACATTCACTCCTATAAATATCTATAAATAGGTATAAATTATGTGTATCACTTCCTTCCGCGTTTAACGACAATTTTATATCTTAACCGGCATATAGATAATTGGTACTACCTAATACTCTTTATTCCTTATTTCATTTCAGCTAAGCGTGTTTATAATTCTAAGTTAAAGGCCATAATTGCTCACGCCATACTGAAATGATACAATTACTTATGGTATAATAAATAAAATACAATTTATCTACACTTGTCGAACGTACGGCAGCGACGTACCTGTGCTGTCATCAAATAAATCGTCTCCGTAATTTGATAATAGTTCTAATAATACCCCATTCGTCCACCCGAAACCATCTTGCACCCCATACTCCCCACCGTCCCCGGGGTGCCCCGGCTGAACTGCACTATACTTCTCAAACATCTTGCTGTACCTGTCGTACCCTAAGTAGTTCGAACGAATCCAAATCTTGGCTTGCTCTTTCGCTAACTTTCTAGCTTCTTCGTGACCGCTTTTATCTAGACCTCCAATGAGTATGCTTTGCATTGGAGCCCACGCGTTTGGATAATCCCACTGCTCGCCAGAATGCAGAAGTGACGAGGGGATTCCACCAGGAAAATCTAGTCCTCCGGATGAATGCAAATACCTTACTAAGCGCGCAGCTTTTTTTGGAGTGTCTTCTTTCTCTACTGCTCCCGCCCATAAAGGTGTAGCACAACTCGGATAAAAATGTTTCCTTCTCGCTCTTGCCATAGAATCGTAGTCATACCATGTCCCATCGGAAATATCCCAAAGCACGTTCTCAATCGACCTCCTCCAGTATTTTGCAAGGCTATACCACTTCTGCGCTTCACGGCGATCGTTGAGCAGGCTTCTCAAGTCACCAGCTAGTTGCAGTGCACCAGCGAATATAGAATTTAGGTCAACCGGTAGGATACGCGAGGCGTGCACGTCTGTCAGATTACCCACTGGATCCGAGCTGGCAGTTACGAACCATCGAGTGGAAAAGTCCCACCCACTTTCTGCGGCGCTCCTCATTTCTTTATAGAATTCCTGACGCAGATCATCTGAATGCAAAATCCGAGATGTCGTGTAGTCTTCGTAATATGATTCTGGTCGCGGCCCTTTGGCATCCTCATCCGAATTGTAGCGAAGCAGCACATACTGGTTTCCGTTTATTTCTACCATCACTTTCTTAGTGGCCAACCAGTACTGCAACTCCTTTTCGACTGTAGGGATATGGCGCTTTAACCACACAAGATCTTCCGAAACTGCATAGTAATCTGCAACCATAGCTGTGAGAAGAGGTGGTTGGCTTCTACCTAAATAATACATCCGACTGCCGTTTGGAATATAACCAAACTTCTCAACTAAATACAAAAGATTTTCAACCATACCTCTGGCAGTAACTGTCATGTCACTGAGCAGAAGTCCACGTATGATCCAATAAGAGTCCCAATAATATAGCTCCCTAAATCGGCCTCCAGGTGCAATGAATCCATTAGGAACTGGTATTAAGCTGTACCGATCAGGATTCTGTTGAACAATAGGCTTTACTTTCCGTCCCAACGTTGCCCAAATGGCAATCACATTTTTAGCAAACACTTTAAGTTTCGTATCTATTATTTTATCTAGAATTGGTGGTGATGGATTAAAGTCTGGAGGCATCCAATACTCCAACTCATTTCCTGGCTCGAAATGCTTCGTCAGGAACTTGGTAAGTTGTTCGCGCGAGGGATTCTGCTGTGTGTCATGCATCAGCTGAGAAAAATCTGCCAGAGTGTCGTTCGGAGAAAACACTAGCTTCATGTCGACGAAAGTTTTTGAGTCCGGAAAAATTCGCGCTAGTTGGATGCGGTGCAACATTTCACCAGTGCAATAGATTGAAGAGTTGCAAGCAGGAATGTACGCCTGCGAGTAGACGTTGAGCAAACCCAGGACCGGGTATAACGGCAAACGTAGTGTCAGCATTTTATTTATTTTTTACACGCGGTAAACATAACGTATGAACGGCGAGCGTATGTCGGCGCGCGCGGTACGACTGTGGCTTCCGGGCCGCGACCGCTCCGAACCGGCCGAGAGTCATGACCGTCTCGCTCACTTCTCGCTGATCCCTGGAATCTACAATGCTATCTGACGTAACGAAAAACTAGAGCACTTTCACAGATGATTCTAGGTAAATAGGTCGCGTAATTTTGATAACGGGAGCATTTCAGAAGACAGCGTGTACTGTCCCAGCGACGTGGGCTGTCAAACTGACGTAACGTAATAATATTCGATAACTCCGTGTATACGCACGCGCGGCGAGCTCGACCAATAAGACTGGGGCTTGAGTAACTCATGCAATGTCTTATCTAAGTCAGTAAAGCAGATAAAATTCAATCTAATATCCAATTACTTATGGTGAACTTTAAGTAGGCTTAGCACTGTAAAATATGATTGCTCTACATTTATTTTTTGTAACAGTTGTGTCACGAACTAACTTTGTATCTATCACTGTTATCGCTGTTATCAGCTGATTGTTATGTTAACACTGTAGTAGGTATAATAATTTTTCTGGGTTTATATACGTGAATACGACTAAAATAATTTTATCGACAATAGAGATATCAACATTGAGTTACGTTTTTCTTTCGTTAATTTTCAGTTCATTATTGTTAACTCCATAACACTGTTCAGATTGTTCCTACGAATTAAGGTACAGGACGTTGACATTGTATTATCCTACGCCAATTAATCTGTATACCTACTTTAAAATATAGCGTATCTACCTATAAACTTTATACTTATAATTGGTACAAGAGTCTTCTCGGGTCGGTAGTCTGAATTTTTATTCACGATCTATCTCCTACATGATGAATTTGAACGTAGAATAGTCGGATATACATTGCCATAAAACTAATGCTAGGCGTTTAAAGTTAGTTTAAAACGAAGCCTAATCTATTAAAACCTATGAGAGTATTATTAGGACTAGCTAAGTTAGTCTGCCATCAGCTAGGTTTTATTTTTAAGGAGAATGCGGTGCAACTTGTTAGGCTGTGTTTCCACCAGAGATGAGTGAGGATGCGTTGTGAAGGAATATGTGTTTGTTAACAACCAATATATATAATTACTTTGTTTGCCTGTCTCGCTCTATCTCTATCTACACCTCCTCGCTTATCTATGGTGTTAACGCAGTCATAAGGTTAAATTTGACTTTCCATTTCTGACTGCATGTTGATATTGCCAGTCTATCTGATAGTGATTATTAAGAGTGACATACATATTTATATGCCATATAGGGAGAAGTTAACCTTAATGGCAAAGTTTAAGTTCTAAGATATGCCAGTAAGTGGTGTATTTTTATAAGACCTGCTGGCGCTGTATTTACAATAAACTATCATCAATTAGATCCCATTCTCCTGTCAAAATCTTCCTTCAAATCTGCAGTTACATAAATATTGCCCAACGGCGATGTAGCAGTATTCATAATGACCAGACAATGTGATAAATATTGAAGTTTAGCTTGTCACTTGCCACTTGGCCCAGTATAGCTAGTTATTATTCATAATGCCCGGGCATTACAAATTATGCCCGTCCTTATCACTTGGTCCATAACATATACACATACAAACACACACTGGTGCTGCGATTCTTGTTATGTTCCTTTAATTTGTTGCTTATGTAACATAAATTAAAAAACATAAATTGAGACGGTATTTTTTACTTTTTGGGTAACTATAGTCGGCTTTGTTTACTACTGTTATATTTTATAGTTGATATAAATTGTATTAGCTATGGATGTCTTTAATAGTTAAAATAAAATAAATTACTAAAATGGTGGTCGTTAAACATTAATTTTTATATCATGCACTTGGATCAAGTGAATGAAAAAAGTGGGGTCGTAGAGGTGTAAAATAAAAGAAAAAATATAAAGACACAGCCTTTTATTTTCAAACTCTATCTAAAGAATAATTAATATTTCTTAAAATTAATACAACAATATATAGCCTATATATTGAATTAAAAAATATACATAATATTCATGTAACTACTTAGTTTAAATGTGAAGGAACTAACTATACCTCTATAAATATACCAAATGTAAATATTTTGCACACCGTCGAATAGGGTTGTCGCAAGTGTTGCAACTTAATTTGTAGCGAAATCCAACAATTAGTAATGTATATATAGTTAATGGTAACAACAATAAGTATCATATTCTTCAGAAATAAACCATTTAAAATTTCCAACTCTATTAATTGTTCCTAAGTTTTACTTGGTAATTAAATAAATTCGTTGAAACTTATATGTACGATGTATCTATAATAATTGTCAGATGATTTTCGGTCAAGAAAAGTAAAGTGTACCGGCTCTTGGATAGCATTGTGACTATACATATATCCCTATCCCTCTCCTGGGTTGGGTAATGTTCAACCTCAGAATTTAGTTCAGGTAAAATGCTACAAAATACTAAAGAAAATAATTAAAAGAAAGCTTCACTTTGTCACTGTCCTACTTATTCGGTAGGTATTTGTAATACTTGCAATGTGTCGCACAAAGTTTTATATTATTACATAATTATTGAAAATTACTCTTTTATAACTTGGACCTTTGTGTTTGAAGCTATATTATGCTATAGGCTATAGGCATAAACACAAAGATCTACTTAATGTTTGAGTAAAACAGATAATCCTGAACATGCATAATCACGCTAAGTATTTGAATTTTATAATAATACCTGCCTACTACGTACCTACTTATGGCGATAAAAAATGTATTACTACTGACTTATAACGTAATATAACAAGAAATGCTTAATGTATGTTATTATCACAATATTTTGTTAAATAAGTACATACAATGTCTAGTCAGAACAGTAGCAATAATTGGTACTTAGTACCCTGTCCTTTACGACTCGGATGGTGTGATAAAATAGTACATTTCGATACTAGTGATAAAAAAAATTTTTTGCACTTTTTACGCACTAGTTAGTAAAATGCTTATTTAAAACTTACAACGAAGCGTATTGAGGTAAGGTTCTATCAATATATAAATATATTTAATATATCTTACATAATTGACCACGGCAACTTAAGCTATTTGTGATTTGATCACCATATTATTAATCAAAAAATGTTTTTTTTTTTTCTTCTTTGTATAACCTTCATTATCGCATTAAAATTAATTTAACTTATCTATGTACTCACAGTCAGGTACTAAGTATAAGTACGAGGTATAAGTAGGTACAAATATATTTGCCATAAAAATGTAAAATCATTGATTTTTCGCATTAAACATAAAATGTAAAATATAATTGTTTACAAAATGCCTGGTAATGCTGCTGCTGCTCAACAATAAGCACTCGTATCTTGATTAATGATATGTCTGATACCTGTACGGGGGTGTGCCTGAATTGTCTATAATATCGCATTTAAGACATTTGCAAAATTATTGCAGGTAGGCCCTAACGACCTATATACTTTTAGGATTCTAAGTTCTAATAGTTAATTCTATTTTCGTCGTCTATCGCTGTCAATGTCTGAAAAGCGGTCATCAGTAGGGTCCAAACCCAGAACAACGGAATCATCAGCAGTTAAAATACTGCCATATTTATTCAGAAATTCTAACACAACACCGTTCGACCATCCGAAGCCCTCCTGCACATTGTACTCCCCGCCTCCGCCAAATTTCCCTGGTTGTTCCGCGTCATATTTCTCAAACATTTGTTTACTTTCTTTAAAGCCCTGCAAACAAGCGCGCACCCAGGTTTGAGCCACTTGGAAGGCGGTTCGCCTGGATTGCCGATTTCCAGTAGCCTCGAGTGCATTAACAACGATGCTGATTAGAGGTGGCCAGGCGTTCGGGAAGTCCCACTGCTGACCACTTCGAGTCAATGAAGTGGGTATACCTCCAGGAAAGTCTAATCCATGTGACAACTTAAGATACTTTAAAACACGGACTGATTTCTGTCGAACTCGCGACCTGTCGACAGCTCCCATCCAAAGTGGAGCCAGGTTACTAGGATAGAAGTACTTCCTAAACTTATTGTCAAGTATGTCATAGTCGTACCAGATACCGTCTTGCTCGTCCCATAAAGTTTGCTCGATAGCATTTCTCAGCTGCTTAGCGCGGTTAGCATACAAAGCGGCTTTGACAAAATTTCCTAAAACCAATTGGAACGTGGCCACGTTTTGAAGAGCGTTTGCATATATAGCATTCAAGTCTACTGGGATAATGTCCCTTGTGTGGATATTCAAAATGCGACCCGTGTTCTCTCCTTCGTCGTCGATAAACCAACGGGAAGAGAAGTCCCACCCGCTCTCGGCAGCGCTCTTGATGTCAGTGTAAAATTCTTGTTGGCGAGCTGGATCGCTGCTTAAGTTATGAGCGGCCTCATAATCTTCGTAGTAGGATTCTGGCCTTGGGCCTGCACTCGGAGCGTAGTACCTGAGCAAAGTATGTGATCGGCCGTTCTTCTCGAATGTCACGAACTGGGTCTGCCTCCAATAATCCAACTCTTTTTCCAAGTGTCCAATGTTGTCCTTTAGGAATTTCAAATCTTTCGTTTCCCTATAATATAACGCTACCATGGCAGTGAGCAGCGGCGGCTGACTGCGCTCCTGGTAGTACACTCGGCTTCCGTTCGGAATATGTCCCATTTTCGTCAGCAGCTCGATAAGATTTTCAATCATCCCTCGAGCAGTATCACGCATTCCACAAATGAGGAGACCTTCAATGATCCAGTAAGTATCCCAATAATAGATCTCTTTAAATCGCCCGCCAGGTATGATGAATCCATGTGAAATTGGAATTAGACTGTGGTAGTCAGGTTTCTCGAATACGATAGGCTTTACTTTTCTACCCAGCGTAGGCCAGATGTTGTTAATGTCTCTAGCATACGACCTAAGTTGTTCGTCCCGTATCCTAGCGAGAAAAGCGGGATTTTTCGAATGATCCGGGGGAGTCCATTCTTCGAGTTCACTCTCAGTGCTGAAGTGTTCATTAACGAACGCTTGAAGCTGTTCTTTGGAGGGGTCGCCGGTTTCGTTTAGAAGCTTGTCGAATGCTGCGAGAACGGTGTCCGGGTCATGGATCAACGGGAGGTCGACGAAAGTCTTGGAGTCATTGAAGATGCGCTTCATCTCGACGTGGTGGAGGAGCTCGCTGTGGCAGTACACTTTGCTGTCGCAGGTGGGCGGGAGGTCTGCCGCAAGGGCTGCAGCGGTCGCAGCCGCTATCAAGAAGACACGCAACATCTGTAAAGAAAAAAAAGTGTATTTAGTTATTTAAATCCGAGTAGACAACATTCGAAAGATTATCATTTATCAATTTCTAGTGTCTGTTAAGCAAATCCCTATTTCCAGTTTATATGTTGATAAAAGTTAGAGGTCGTAAATTTCAATTTTAATAATTTTTAGTAAATATGTGCGCGGCATGTGTGGTGCTGCGTAACTCTTATTAACTCATTAAAGTCATTAAGTACGGTATAAATAAAATAACTTATTTTATGGCCGGCTTGGTAGTTTGCGCTTGTTTAAAAACGATTACGAAATTAAATGTGGGAAAATCACAAGCCTCAAATCGTTTACGGAATTAAATAAAATACATACAAGATTTAGATAAAAGTGTTAATAGCCGCCGGCAAAAAGTCATTATTATAATCGTTCCCTGATGTCACTCAATCATGACTTCATATACCTGCCTAGTACCTAACTACCTATATATACTCAGTCTTATATCCCATTTTAGAACCTATAGTTGTATATATGTGACCTAGGTAAGCTAGATGTGTTTAGAACACACATCTGCATTTTTATCTTTAATACTCGCTCAGTTCACAGGGCAATCATGAAATTCTTTCTCTAACTCATGTTTCAATCTCTACACTGGCCGGTAAAATACAAACCCTTTTTTTTCTCAAAGGCCAACAAAACTAAGGTCGGATTTAGGTAACATCTATGTTTATAAACACAACATATTTGAAACCAGCATTAGCACGAGTCGAGAATAACGTATGGGCTCGCTCGCGTTTGCGTAGAATATTTGCATAACGAAATGCTACAGAGCTTAATAAATTGATTAAGAAAACGTGACGTATATCAACCTAATTTGAAGCGTCCTTGCCATTATTGTGTTTTATGGGAGTAAAATACAAGTTTTATGTTTACATTCTAAATGAAAGGATGGTATAGCTTTCAGCTTGGAGTTAAGCATTAAATCCTAAGCAATTTTCATCACGTAATGTGTACTGTGTATTCAGATCCTTTTCTGACGAAATTTTAGTATTCGAAAGCGCTACTGCAAAAATCTAAATATATTCGTTATTTTCGAACGATTATCTCTGTCACTCTAATGACGCCTTAATTGGAATAAAAGGAAGTAGAATTAACGTCGTAAATATATTGAATCTGCTTTTAGTCTAATCTGGCATCATAGACAACTTTAATTGTCAAGAACCAGTGTTGGTATTAAAATGGTAAACAACAACGACCATGACCCGAGCACCTAGCGATATCATTGATATTCAGTCTGGGTTATATATTTGCATTTATCTTTTTTCGAACGCCTTAGCCCGTTTTGTTTTTTCCAAAATGCTAAATGACCTGTTCGTCCTCATTCGGAATTTAAATTTCGTTATTTTTTAAGTTATTTTATTATGTGCTAAAACTGGCTAATTTGATACCAGGTTTTTTATGCCGACTGTCGTGTTTATTCACTGACATGAGCTCATTAAATAAATATAATGCTAATATAGCATGTTTAACATATTAACTAGAGATTAAAATATATGCATCCCTCTCGTAAACATAGCTAAAGCACATCGTTAATTTCTGGGCACCAAGTTCAAAGTTATATTATGATATGATCATGCAATATCAGCTACCATATTTTAGATAGCCGATAAAAGAAATGCCGCTAGAAATGACCACACTGTAGTGTGTAAAAATATTGAACTTTACTGAGTGAGAACAGTTAGTCACAACTTTACAGTAAGTAAATATTTTCAAAAATACAACAATTGTACTGCTTACGAGGTTAAAACATACATTTTGGCTGGTATTGATAATTCACTTCTCTACTATTAGGTACACAAATGGCGATAACGATGTCAATACTTCGCTATCGTAAGCACAGGTGTAAGTTGTTAAATGTTGACCACTTGATATATGAATAACGTGTAATTTTATTTAAATAATGTTGTATTTTTAAACTCAAATCAACCTTACATAAGGCATTTTGCAACTACGTATGCCGACGTAAACATGAATGACCCATACGCCTATGAAGTACGTGTAATGGTAACGATACACAACAAGACAGGCGCCATTCATTACAACACGATTAAAAAAATGCATATGGCCGACTTTCATTTTAAACCCAATTGCTGGAGCATAAGTCTCAATATCCTAGTAAGCAGATTGAGTATTTGCAGTTTATATTCCGACACAGCTTCCTATAGACAAGGAGGCTTTCGAAAGCGCATCATGTTTTTGTAACATTTCAATTTAAACTTTATTAATATTCATAAAGTGCTTATACTATAATACAACGAAGACTCAAATGTTTGAAGCGTCAGTATTGGTAATATTGTTATATAAAATGCACCAGATCTGTTATTTTGCATAACCCTAACCAGATGACCTTAATCTGTTATCAGGTTAAGTAATATTATGACTGTTATAGATTATAATCATCGGTCTCAGGTGGCTATTTACTTTACCACGACTTGTTTAGTAATTAAAACATATATTATGGTTATGTTGACTGCTAAGAATAGTACCTACATGTGCAGGTAGCAAATTTTTTTCTTAGGTAAGACGGAGCCGATATGTCTTAGCCTTTTCTTCTTGAGCCCAAGGAAAACCGTTGAACTGCAGTAAAGTTAGTCAAGCCGACGGGAATCGGGTTGTATAAACGCGCCGCCACTGGTACCTACTTAACCATTTATACACGTAGACCTGTAATAGACTCGTTTTAGTAAGCAAATAAGTATATTTGGCTGTACGGTTATAAACAAGACATTTTTCGCGTTTTTCCCGTGACATAACCAAAGCTTGCAGTATTTTTGATCCGGTTCGTTATACATATATGGGTGTCAAACACATAACTTATATCCACAAAAGCTAACTATTGGCCTCAAGAGAGACAACAACATAAAATTTCAGACAAAAAACATTATGTTTCTACAATGGCTGTCTGACATTATTAATATTTTTTAATTACTTGCTAGCTAAGTCGGTAATGAAGGCCTACTTAGATAACGTTAACAGCGCAGCAGCCTCAATAAACCAAGCCGGAGTAACCTCGCTCTTCCGTCAATGCCAGGGTCGCTATTCACAATAACTAACTAAGATCCACTAAGCCTGACCTATGCTTAGGTACACTTGTTAGGAGTCTTGGATCCAAGTTATACTAGTATTTAGAGTCGACCTGCGTGAGTTATTATCTTTAGTTAGACGTCAGTATTATCAGCAATTTGAATATTTTACCACCATGAATCGTTTGAGGTCAAATATGATGTTCCAGGTCATTGTAAGTAGATTAAAAGGCGCTTAATTGAGAATGTTCCGCAGGTTTTGGAGCGGTACGAAAGGGATGACAAGTGACGTGCCATAACGTGTCCCTAACTGTCACGCTATTATTTTGGTCGTCACCCGGCAGTCCCGGGGTCGCGGCCGCCTCTTAGCTTTCTGTAAAGTCCAGCTACCACTTAACAAAACGCAAGGCCTACCGAACAACGTCATGCTCTAAGGGCAAACTTATATGTTATTTTAGTTGACATTGGTGAAATCATCGATTAATTTATTGATGGAAGCCATTTTTTTTTAAAGAAAAAGAAGAACTGTCACGCTAAACATATTTGACATTGACGTTCCGTAAACACAGCCTTCCTATAAGGCTTCACTCCAATACCTTAGAAACAGATTTCAGTTATGCGTTGGGTCTGTAATCCCATTGAAGGACTCATTAGAGTAATCCATATAAATTATATGCCATAACTTTTTTTTTTTTTTAACTTTACGTATTTAATAACGGACTTGCAGGCGTCCATAGGCTAACGTAACTGGTTAACATCAGGCGGGTCGTATGCTTGTTTGCCACCGTCGTTGTATTAAAAAAAAAATCTCCAAGTATGTAGTCAAATGCCAATTTCCATGGTTTTTATTTAAATGTTTTTTACATTTTGATAATGCAAAAAAATCTATACGCACGTGGTTAAGTCCTTACATTACTTTGTAGCTATGACGCTGATATCGGATTGGTTATACCAAAACCGAATACTCATGATGGTAACGAGAGACTTTTTACGCCTACCGGTTTTTCCTTTGGGTTTTGAGTAAAAAAACCACGGCCAGATCCACTCAAGCGCAACAAGATCGTGTTCGATCGGATTGCTTGTCGTTTTTCAGATCTACACGGCAGCGGTGGTTTAGGTTCTACTCTAAGATTTTAGACGAAAGAAGGTATCGGTTTTATTTCAGATATAATTTTTCATTTTTGTTGTTATAATTGATCAGTTCGCCTGCAGCTCAGATATGATTTTTTTTTCTAATATATATGTACGCACACGCAGTTAAGTCGAATTTTTATTTTGTCATAATGTGAAGAAGCCGTGAGTTTTAATACCTGTGTATTCTTTATGTTGTATGGTTTTGAATTATTGTTTTCTTTTATTTATTTATATTTATCATGTTGTTCTTCAATGCTCAAAGTTAAAGTAAAAAACAAGAAAAAATATATCATTGAGAACTTATTGTACAATATAGAAAATATAGCCCTTAGACTTGCGACTGGTTTCCTGCTTAGAGTTTCAGTATGTAGGTACGTACGCCACATATATGCTCTTGTGACGGAACGTGAACGGACTGGGACGCCACGAATTATTTTATCAAAAAAGTGCAGGCCATTTTCCTCGACACACATCGCTTAAGAACATAATCCGTCTCGATCTCTTGCCACCATCGATGTGCCTGGTCTTCTTGATCCGATCTTCATTGTCAGAGATGTTGGCAAGAGGCCTGATGGAGTGTCTTTGGTTCCTTGGAGCTTTGAACGGATGCTGGTGTTACCGGCGTAGACACACTAGCGCCATCCCACCTCCAACGAACTAATGTAAAAGCGGATGAAGCGGCGAAAAGCGATGAAATTTTTAAACGTAACTAATATAAGAGTCTGCGCAGAGAGTATCATTTTGTCAGCATTGCGATACAACGAGGAAATGCCGCCAGCATCATGGTAGAATACATGAAGAGCCTTTTTTAAATTTAATGTAGTTAGTGGTTAACTTATTATTATAATATTTTATTTTTTGTATATTTATTTGCAAATAAAGTCCTATAAAAAATGTAGTTACCTGTATTTTTAATTACTTACTAATGAACTAAAGGATAAATTGCAATAGTGAATTTATGCACTGAAATTAAAAGTGCATCTAAAAACACGATTGGAAAAAGCTAATTTTTACCCCCAGTCTAATTAGAACCTTATTTCGATAACCCTAAGTTTCTTTCTTAGGTATAGGTTCAGTTAAATTGCTATAATGCTTTTTATAGTGTTACATAAAAGTATTAGATTAAGTTTTTATTGCCAATAGAACTTCTGAAATCTAGAAAGTATTAAATTCATTATATCATTCGATGCTAAATCGCTGTGCCTAACTTTTGCGAAGGAATTACTGTTTTTAGTAATAGCTAAACAAAAAGTAAAAGCGGTTTACTTTTTGCTAAAACGATGCAACCTGCAAAAAGCATAATAAAAACTATTAAATAACCATGTTGCGGCCTTTTGTCATTTTAA
Organism: Grapholita molesta; assembly: GCA_022674325.2. Taxonomy (NCBI): domain Eukaryota; kingdom Metazoa; phylum Arthropoda; class Insecta; order Lepidoptera; family Tortricidae; genus Grapholita; species Grapholita molesta. The sequence continues at coordinate 6,167,352 of CP053127.2, forward strand.
CAAGTATTTACGGACTACGCATAATTATGTAAGTACTTAAGATTTGATGTATCACTATATTGAAAAAATAAGTCCGCCGTAGTTTCTTGGCGGTATCTTCTCGGGTCAGAGGTGTAGGGTTTGAACCGGTGTAGATTTTTCTATGACCTTTCATAAGTGCATGTAATGTGCCTAAATTGAAAAATAAAGATCTTTTATCTTTTTTACGTAGATATTTATTATGTCATATATTTTATTATGCCTTAATCGTTTATTACTCGACTTCTAGTTTTAGGTTTTCTCTGATTGTGATATCACTGATATGCTATTTAGCCTAGGTAATACAACATGTATAAACGTTTACATCTTTTGATAATGTTTTAAGCTGTTTGTAAGACGCAAAGAATGCAGCCTAAGTACCAGAATGATTTTGGCCACACAGTCAAACGTAAAATAAAAGATATCTAAATATATTGTTTTAATGCATTACTAATAACTCTTTCTTATCGATTTATGTCTAGGTTTGGGCTCGACTTTTGGCACGCCTGTAAACTTAATACAATACTATTCAAACAAATCTTTATTCAGACATAACTACTTTGAACCGTTTAAATCATACGCATTGTAACTAACATGTAGTAAAATATATAAATGATATTTTTTAAGAACATTTCTAAGTCAACCCTCGTAACATTTAACAAACGAGCGTCATCATCAGTTCATATACGTACAACAATGGTATCAAGTACCTATTGTTATATTATATTGCTTTTCTATTGCGTCTCTTAACTGTCTTATGGGTGAACAGAAATGAAAATAATTGAATGCAGAAATTAGTAAAATTTAGATTATCATTATCACTCTTCGATATCAGGAGTTATTGATTATTTTAAATAAAGTGGAAAATATTTTTAAGGACAAGTTGTGATGGAGAGGTTTAGGACGTTTGAGTGGTCGTCAAAGGATTTACCCCGGTACCTCTACAGCGGTTAACTTACGTCACCATTTTTACATCAATTTGTTAGGCTCTGTATAATTTCTCCATACAATCTCGTACGTGCATAGAGGTACGAAATCATTCCATTTTAAAATTTTAATTATTAATATTTGTTAGGCTCGGTATGTACACCACATACATGCTCTTGTGGTACGGACGTGAACCGACTGGGACACCACGGATTATCTTGTCAGAAAAGTGCAGGCCGTTTTTCTAGACACGCAACGCTTAATGACATAATCCGTGGGTCTCTTGCCGCCATCAATGTGCCTGTTTTTCTGTGATGCCATCAATGTGATGATGGCAAGAGGCCTGATGGAGTGTCTTTGGTTCCTTGGAGCTTGGGACGGATGCTGGTGTGGGATGCTACCTGCGTAGACACCGCGCCGTCCCATCTCCAACGAACTAATGTAAAAGCGGGTGCAGCGGCGGAAAATGCCGAAATTCTTAAACGCAACAAATATAAAAGCCTGGGCAGAGAGTACCATTTTGTACCGTTTGGCGTAGAGACGCTAGGTCCATGGGGTCCCAGCGCGCACAAACTTTTTGCAGAAATCGCGAAGCGTTGTGACACGTTATAAGAAAATTAAAAAGTATTGTAAATAAGTACCTATTGTAAATAAGTATTGTAGTTATGAGTTCAGTCAGTTGTTCAGGTACAAAAAATCGTTCTTGTGTGGTATTAATAATGGCGATATGATTAATTCCTTTGATAAAACATCCGGAGCCGACGGATTAGAACCTTTACCTACCTAGTTTAACTATTTGTCCAAGTAATGTAAACAAGTCAATTGTTGTTCTGATTAGACACTCAACAGATAATTCGCCAGTTTGAACATTGATAAGCTATATGAAACATTTTCCATTGATACCTAGTGACAATGCTCTTCAGATAAGTGTGAAGTATTGAAGGCCTGACGATTTTAACAAGAAATGATGATATAGGACAAAAATAAACTTTTCATGTTCATATCAGACATCGAAAGGTGATAAGCCTTTCAAGATTGCATTAATATTTATACTTTGTCCTTAAAAATAAAGAATTATTCACTGGAAATTAGCAATAATGCCACATGTAGGACAACGACCCAGTGACATTTCGCACCTCAAAATGTACTTATACAAGTTCTAGTTCTACACTCTGTACCCAGGATGTCATATCCTTGCTGCCGCTGGTGGCAGGACAACTTAATAGTCATAATATCTTATTTAATTTCCACACACGTGCATAGATTACGAATAATAAAGAAGGTATTTCCGAGAAGCGAAAAAAAAAAGTTTTTGTGCAACTTTTCATTACTTGATTCGGTGGTAAAGCTGACAAACTCATGCTTTTGGAAGTTTCATATAATAAAATAACCATAAAATTCTCAAAAAGACCGTGGAGCAAGCAAATATATCGTGTCTCATCGTGTCTATTTACAAATTATTGCGCCTGTGATCTATAATATTCACAAAATCATAGCAATTATAAATGATATCTGCACTGATTGTATCACTTTTTTGCGATGACTATCATCAACACTGCAATTATTGTATTGTGCTCCTATACAAATAATAAAATAATATTTTTCCTCTGTAACACTAGAGTAATTGATCTCCTATATTGACGTATAATTAAGATATTTTTAGATCGACTGTTGTTATACTTATACATAATTGTTTGTATAAAATGATCACATGAACTTTACTTGTGTTGTTGCAATTTTAAGTGATTTTTTGAGTTATTAAGAAATAAACCTGATTGCGGAGCACATTGGTTTGTTATCGTATTCTCTGGATGAATTAACAAGGTCTGCAATTATGTTTTCTGAAATATTTAAGCATAATATATAAGATAGATTGTTAGAGAAGTTAAAGGTTTCAGTAGGTAGATAAAAAGTCTTAGGATCTGTAAAAATAGTTGCAAGTGTGGAAACCAAGTATTTATTGTTTGTTCATACAGCAACATTTGAAATTTAAAGGACCACGTTACATTTTCGTACGTATCGCTCATTACGATTCATTTTTAAGATTGCCGGTTTTTTCGATTCGCATTGTCGATTAACGATTACCACACAACATTTTTATCTATGGTCTACATAAAGCTATTAAACTGTAGATATATATTAATAACCGCTGGGCATATACATTTGTGGTGTGTGTAAAAGCATATTTTAAGGAAAACTGCAATTACTATGAGGTAATCAGTTTATAAGCACTTCTCTGACGTAAGTGCATACTGCATAGTACAAAATATAAGTGCGCCAAACTGTAAGTTACTACTTTAAATACCGACGGAATTTGAAATTATATAATCTTTGTAACACTTTGAACGGCCAAGCCAGTTTTTTGTCATCAGCAGGAATATTTTGTTTTCCAATAATGAGTGGATAAGTTATAAATGTTATAATATTGCTTCATTTTTGCTGAAATTACTAGAAGTAGATACTGGTTAGTATCGATGTTAATTTATTTAATATCTTTTGAGCAATAGTAGGTAGTATCAACTCCTAGTATTTATTGTTTCTTATTGAACGCTCTTAACCCTTTTACGTAATTAATTTTCTCCCTACATGTAACTGTAAGTAACAATGGCTTAACTGACCAAGTCTTTAGAATGGTACCTATATCTTCTCTAGATATCTGTCTAGAAAGCTGCATCTTCTTCCCTCTCCCATCTTTTATTTTTATCTTACCCCGTCTTGTCTTCCCTTCTTGGAAAAATGCTCAGGAATAATGCTCCTTTTATTTTACATATAATAAAAACCACATTTCTTAATGTTGGCATTGTTCTCTTAATGTTTTTTGAACAGAAAATCATAACTTAGTAACATTTTAACAAAGTCAATAAATAAATTAAATATAATGAATGGCTGACTTAGATATAAGATCGAGTACTTTGCTTGTCGGCAATAAGGAAAATATTTTTTCCTCTAAATTTCCGGTAAATCCCCTTTGTTATCTTCTTATCTCTTAAACCAAGAAATTATTAGATATATAAAAAAAAAAACTTTTTTATCAGACACAAACAGAGAGAAACAATGATAGTGCGATTATATAAAACAAGGTTCTTAAGTTAATCACGAAAATCAATAACAACATCATAGACCTTGTTAAGGGCTAGCGGATGCTGGAAATCTAAAAATCTGCTGTAATTTATAAATATATATTGTTGTTGTATAACAATATATATACAGCAAATTTTAGATTTACTCCGCTGCCAAACTAATATCAGATTTGTGATTATTAGATGATTACCTGCACTATCAATGCCAACAAACGGTTATTCAGTTTGGCAGATAAGTGTTTGATAAAATCCATTTTTATGTTAAATAAATAAAAAAACAAAAACCAAAAGATGGCACCGCGCATAAGTACGATAAGGATACCTGAAGCCTCGAAAAAAAACTCCTGAGTAAAATCTTAAAAAAGCGAGGTTTAATTCTGATCTCGACAATTTTGCTCCGCCGAATGTTAGTTTAGTGGACATTTAATTGGAATTTTGCATTGTTTGTTATTAGAAGTTGTAATATGATATGTTTCTGTGATTTTTTTTCAGGTTTTCTATCCTATGCCGTCATTTTTAACTATTATAATTTCGTTAATTGTGCGAGGAGGCAAAATTTCTGGGATGCTACGCCGCATTACTAAATTATAAAATTGACTAAGTGGCCATTACGAACTATTGTTGTAGATTGGAAAGAAAGGCAAATAACGAAATTACGATTATCAAACTTCGTTGTAATTTGTCAGACCAAACCTGACTTACGTAATGCTTTAATGCCATTAGTCCCGCAACATTATTATTGTGATATGATTGTTTTTTAGAAAAAAAACTTCATATTTTCTGTTAATAAAGTTTAGATCGCGATGCATACATAATTGCCATTTGATGTGCATTGTTTTCGTTCCAGATCCGTAGTGTTATAAACGCGTAATAAATCTTCATTTGCTTCCCATTTTAATCAGTCTTGATTTGACCTTCCTCAAAGTATGCAAATAATCAAATACAAGATTCTAGACAAGATTTAGAAGAAAAAAAACTTGTTCTGTAGCTAATACAAAAAAATTGTAAACACATATAATTTGATAAGGAATACGCAGTTTTTGGAGAAGTTAAACAATAAAAAACATCATATTAAAGAGTGAGAAAAATCTATTATCGTAGCATATTACAATCATCAATAATCCAAAAAATTATGTCCTGTTCATCATACAATGCCTCATAATAAGATACTTTGTGATCTAAACCGCCTACTGCCTACAGTACACTGTCCCAAATGCGTGATTAAAAAACATCAACATCTTTAGCGTCTAACAAAATTAATTACCTAGACACGAATAATAGATTATCTATTTTATGACGTTATGAGACTCGGCATTAAATAAATTGTGATCTATTAGCAAAGATGAGCGGACAGCAAGGCCACAGGTTCAACAGTCGTTGACGAAGACCTAGACTTGATGTGCTATAAAAAGTACAGCTCTGGTTTCATTTTCGAATGTTTTAATTGTACTTGATGCTTTTGTTTTTGTTACTTTTGTTATAGTATTTTGTTGTTTTGCAATATTTCTAGAGTCTTGCTTCAATGTTTAATTACTACATAATCTGATCTAGGTGTCATATCATAGTTTAACTGTCTATAGCACATGAAAAGTTGTTTAATGGGAATTAATTTACAAGTATGTAGTTGACCTGTTTTTGTATCCTCGTGATGAAGCCTTCGGTGTGGATTATAAAATCTTGTATAAATTTTAGTTGATCAATACTAATATACCTATTAACTTGTAACCAATTTACAAGTATTATTTGGAATGTGATCAAAACAAAACACATTTATTTATACAACTGTAACCAGAATATCATTTTGATATGATGTAATTTAATACAATTTCTATTGAAAACATAATCGGCAAAGCAAATATTCAAAATTCCAACAATACTGAAAAATATATTCACCTCACTAGCTCGGAAAGAACTGTTTTATTCTTTAAAAACAGATAGCAAAGTTGCATTTTATTTACAAGAGTGCAAAGTAATTTCGTAAAAATTGTTATAACTAATCGAGTGTTTTTTTTTTTGACGTTAGCTAGTGGGATAATATTTTATTTAATGTTTTTAAATGATAAATGATGGATGCCAATAATTTTGAATACATTTTTAAAGTTTTAGAGTTAAATTTTTCCTCGCGGTAGTGGGGTGAAAATTTGTGTGTTCTTAATAAGTGTGCTCCCCTCTCGTGCTTTGAAACCCTCCGGGTGATCAAGATTCCACTTTTTGGATTCCCAATTTGGAATCTTACGCTAGTAAAAAGTTCGCTACCTAAAAACACAAACAAGTTTGGCAGAAAAGATGCCAAGTTCAGAAATCAATCAATGTTAATTGTTATATTATAATTTTTAACACGTAATATTATTGTAAACGTACAGATAGACAGTATGATTAGCCATTTATGTAATGCGAAAAATTCATTAAAATCGTAACAAGCAATTATAGACCTTATGCGTTTTTGCGTTACAAACTATTATGAATGTACGATTTTCCTCGATTATTTTAGCTACGTTGATTGCGACCACAAGACAATTTAGAGCAGCAAAAAACGTTAAAATTGTAATAATTAGTTCGAGAATCCGGTATAGGTAACATAGCAACACGTATCTACGCGGATAGACAGGGTAATCTGTCTCATCATCATTTGCCTCTTGCCCTCTCATCTGCAAAATCTTTTATAATTATTTTCCGATGCTTAGTAAATTAAAACATGTGCATTGTATTTTTCATCATAAATTCATTAACTTTTATTATTTTATTTTGGGATTTGAATAGATATCCGGACAACATCCATTCATATACTTTAATTGTATTATACAAGTACTTGTTTAAAATGTAATTCAGTATATCCATTAAATTATATAAAAAACCTTTACTTCAAGGATTCGGAACTTAATATCAATATTACATATTTACATTCATAACATAATAATATTTTTAACCCACTCTTGAATTTAAACTTAAAACCACTTATTAATTAGGTACTATTCCGCTTTTTAAAAATAAAATTATAACAATAAGACTATCGACTTTGTAACCCTATCTCTATGTTGGTGTCCTTTATAAATAAAAAACATTAATTTGTTAAAAAAGGTAACACAGTATTTTATCAATGTAACCCTAGCATTAGCATTAAAAGTGAATATTATGAGTTTATTTAAATTTAATACTATATGATTAGAAACGCCACCATTAATAAAACTTTATTATACCCCTGCTATAAAACTAACCCTAAATAAATAACCCCACTAATTAATAAATAAACAAATAAAACAACTTACCTTGTGCTAATTCCGCTCAATTAATTCACAAGCACTATCTTATCGATCGTAAAGTCGCTATCATTCGACGTTTGAAATTTAAATGTTTGAATCGAAACGCACGCGCGTCCGCGCCGCACTTGTCGTCTCGACTGACTTGGCTGCGGCACTCGACGAGGAGGCGTGGGCGCATCCTTTTATATTACACGAAAAGATAAAAGCTGACGTGAGCTTCAGCCTGAAACTACCTCCTGAAGTGTTTACACTTCAGGTGATAATGATAATAAGTGCGGATCAGATACCTACATACAGTGCAAAGATAACTGCCTATAAACGAGGTGGAATCAACAGATTTGTTTTTATAGGGCGAGTGTCCGAAATTACATTATAAATCGAATTACATACAGGAGATTTTTTTTCTAATATTACATACTCGTATTATAGTATAATGTATTCCGTGTATCTTCCGTAAACGAAGGAATTAAAAAATCAAATGTCGCCCTAATTTTTTTTTATTGAATTTAATACATAAGTAAAATATTAAATATAAAACTAGATATATGATATATGACATACATATTAGAAATAATAAAATGGGTGAATAAAAATATTATTGACCCTTCCTTGTTTTAAGTAAAAGTTAATTTTAAGTTAAATCAACTGGATTGTGTCGGATGGCATAATCTTGATTGGCATTTGATTGGCATAACTCATCATTTGGCATATGATGTGGGTGCACCCTAAGTCGACAACTGAATTGCAAAATCATTTCTATCCCAAATATATATTATTATTATACATAAATAAATACAGTCCTAGAATAAATAAGTGCCGCATTGATGCCTAAAATCAAAATTTTAATTAAACGGAGTAAACTGACAGCAGGTTTCATACTAAGTTGTCAAACGACCTGTCAAATGTATGAACACTGCTGTCAGTTTACTCCATTTAACTATATTTTTTATTATAGCATGAAAGAAAAAAGATAGTCCTTGCAAAATATTTACTTAGGTATGTAATTATAGAAAACTATAATGAGACTGTAAATTAAACAGTGTCCGATCATAAGGTATAGGTACGTATTTACTATTAATACTACAATTGAGTAAATTGAGAATTTAATCAATTGTATTGTTTAACTTCAGTCAACAAGTTATTAGTATCTATTTTTTCTTGTCTAATATCCTTTATATATTTATACAATAGAGTGTAATAAAGAAACAGCTATGTGCCTGTCACTGTGATGTGTAGGTAATTCGTAATTCGGTACACCTATACTATAAATACAAAATACTACAACCCGAAAAGTCTAATATCCTTTATATATTCCTCGTTATTTTTACATACAAACGAACCGGTTCAAAGGTTCATTTACGTATTTCTTTTTACACTTTTACCTATCTTTTTCTCGTATTTAACTAGGTAGGTACTTTCTCTTTTTCTAAGAAAACTTGCAATTATTTTAAAGATATTAATAGTAGTTATAGGTACTTACAAAAAAATTTATAAAACAGTTAAGATTAACATTTTAAACTTATACATCCACAGTTATATGGGTGTGGCATCCGGATATATAGACAGACGGACAAATTAATTAACAGACAAACATTATGAAACTGACATAATTCCAATTTCAGTGACTTATCATCATTGCATTGACTAAAATTCGCCCTGTACCTAATCTAATAGGGATTTAATTCAAATTTTGTTCATCTGTTTTCAAGCTGTCATTCTAATTTTGCACTTTTGGCATTTAACAACCACGTATAAATTATACATATGTGTTTAGATTAGTTGTAATCGAACATTATATTTAATATTAATTATGCCTCATATACCTATTTAAAAACTAAATTTGAAAATAAATTTACTTAACTTTTTGTTCTTAATAAACGTGTTATGATTCCTTCATAGCAAAAAGTAAGCGTTGAAATCACGATTTTGGTACTTTTTGCTTAAGGCTTTTGTAATTAATATTATTAATTGCTTGAAGAGTGGATAAAAAATCAAGATATCTTATTTTTCTATTTTATTTGGTATTTAACCTTTTCAAATAAATAAAATAAATATAGGCAAGTGGGAGAGACATATTTCAATTATACATTGTTTATAATATATTTCTTAATACGACACGCTTTCCTTTATTTGTTATTACTCGTATGTAATATTTGACTGCATTTTTAGGACATTCAAATAACGACCCATTTTCAGTGTTAAATACCATATACCAGAACAAGGGCGGATATAGATGAATATAAAATTTGTAGTTAGTAATAGAAATATAAATCTTAAGTAAATTTATAAGTAGGTACAGTCATCATCAGATACATAGGAGCTGTGGAGGTGGTCACAAATAGGTATCTGAATATACACTTTATTGCCTTGACAATAGTAGCATTGTTCAGATATTTCTGACCACCTCTACAGCTCCAATGTATGTTATGGCGACTGTACCTACTTTGCAGCGATTGATAATTGTATATACATAGATGAAGTATGAAGTCTGCCCCACAAAAATGGTCCTCAAAGGCGGAGTCTCAAAGACATCCCTTTAATCGCTCATGAGGTTGACGTATGATATTATATTTTATCCAATGAAAACGTTGGTAGAATAACTTATTTTTAATAGTGGGAATTTGCTTATGTCATTGGGTAATACCTAAAGCCGAGGAAGGTACAAGGGGTATATCGTAAGGGTACAGTTCCTGGTATTTGGTTTTCGAAATAGGTACTTGATAATTCGGTCATATTGCATTTTTTTTTTGCCGGGTTTACAATTTAGAAGACCCAAATTATATCATTCCGGAAATATAGACGAAAGGGAGTGAATTCCATTCCTAAGCAGTCTGCATTAGGAAGGTAAAAGCGAATGCGAATATACATAGTACATAGGAATAATTATACATGCGGTAATACCTATAGACAATACGGCGCTAATCTCGTGAAGCGATCTATACATATAAGCGAGATTTAGTTTTAGTTTTATTATTTTAATTTATTTAATTGTCATATTACGTATAATATTGTAATTTTTATGTACGAGCATTGTGTTAATAAAGCGAGATTTATAGTTATGAATATATCAAATATCTCGTACCTAAATAAAACCTTAAGGCCTCTTAATACATGCGTACAATTTTTAACCCCATTACAACTGGTTCTGTCAAAATTAGGTCAACGTAACGTGCGAATTATCAATGGCAAACCATTTTGTTTTATCTTGCTGCTTTAATTGGAAGCAGGCAATTCACGAGACAGACATTTTGATAATGTGACATAGTGCTATTACTATTGTTTAGCCTTGCAACGAGGAAAGTCGCGTGATAATGTTATCGCATACTTAAACTCATTCAAATTGTTTTAAGAGGTAGCAACAATGTTAAAAGCTGAAGCCAGTGCCATATTGAACGCAAAATAGGAGCAGCAAATAGCAATTACGAGTAACAGGGTAGAAAATCAGAAAAAAAACTTTAAAAATCTGCACACTTATTACTAAATGTTTTTTTTTTTATAAAATTAGGAGGCAAACGAGCAGAAGAAACGCCTGAAGGTAAGCCATTACCGTCGCCCATGGACACCTGCTACACCAGAGAGGTCACAAGTGAGCTGCCGATTTTTAAGGGTGTTGGAGTTGGGGTTGGAGGTCTGGGAACCTAACTCACCACCAGGAACACAATACTGCATACCAAAAACAATGGTAGCAGTGTTATTTTATTATGTGGTCTTCTGTAAGGAAGAGGCATTTGGCCAGATATAGAACAAAAAAATAAAAAAATATACAAATAGTTTTAAATAAATCCTAAAAATAGACATTAATTTATGTAAAGTCTATCGGGATAAAGGAGTCACCATTGTTTTAGAAAAGTCGAATCTTATTTAACAGCATGTGATGAAGTAATTAATACGTGTATTGAAATACTCTTTCGTTTTGTGATTTCTAGCTATAGATTTTATTTTTATAAAACGGGAGTTTAGACGTTTTTGTCCCACTTGGGGAAAATGCATCTTCCTAAAATATTTGATAATAAACAATTATGATTAAGTTTAAAAATGTCACTTTGACATGTCCACTGTGGCAACTTGTGGTAGAGAAAAAAATGTGACAGTACCCTAACATGAGTTGTGACATTGACGTTTCCGATAAAGAGTATCGAGTTTACTATCTGTGCATCTCGTTCGCACAAAAATAGTACAAGCGAGATGCACAGATAGTAAACTTGATACTTGTTATCGAAAACGTCAATGTCACAACTCATAGTAAGGGTACAGCTTAATAAAATTACGTAGCATTTCCTTGCCTTTCCACTAATGACATTCGTAAAACCAATAAATACTGACAACCTTGACTTCCATGGGGGCTCGTATTTCTTCTCGCAGAGATAAAAATTCTCATTAAGCATCAACTATCAAGTGAGCCCGTATCAAGTATTTTTAGAAATGACGCCTTAATATTTTTGGGTTATCCGGTTTCCTTCATGAACTTACAATGTTTGATATTTCAGTTCGAGTCCGACATTTTAATGACCCTGGAAGACGATGGTGAAGCCAGGTGGTAAGCGAAGGCAGATAAGACCGTACGTAGCCTGTGAATTCCTGAATTTACGAGTAGAAATTTGCCTCATGCACGATCCTTTTTATACGCAGTAATATTTCGGTACTATAATATAATTGCTATACACCACATCAACTTCATCTTTACAAAACATACTTGCTCTTACCAACATCTTGGAAGAAAATTTGGATAACAAAACATAACAACCTTACAAATAGACGGGACTCAACCGCGTATTTAAAAATTACCTCCAAAACGTTTCTAGAACGACGTTGTCCTCGTGGTCTAGAATAAAGATTGTCTAAAGTTCACATCAACATCTTATTGCAGCGCGAGTTTCTCGAGCTACCCGCACTTGAACTTGTTTATGAACTTGAACCTCATAAAAGTCATTTTTTGATAACTTTCTGTGTCAGAAAGTTAGGCTTAATAAATTACTCCCTAGGGAATAAATGGGACATTACTTCCGTGAAATACCACGCTTTATTTATAAGCAAGGAATTTAGATGAAAAAGTTAACCTTATGGCACCATGCGGGTGCCATTCATTATTTAGAACAGGTGTCAATCGGTGAAATATAATGAGGCAAATCTAATTAGGTTTTGTATGTAATAATTATATTATCGAATACCTATACTTATTAGATTGTCTTGTCTTAAAAAAATGGTATTAGTCGAGTCTCTTTATACCTTTCATGACTGAGGCAAGTATATAAGCGTACCGCCAGGCACTAAGCGGTTGCCAGAAGAAATACTTGGGACAACATTACACTAAATAAATACCTATCTAAAATAAATGTTTTGGTCGTCTACTTATGTTAATTGCCTCCCTGTCTTTTTGAGCGGGAGTGCAAGGTAAAGATAGGAGAACTGTAGAGCAATTGGTTGGCAACCGATTCGTAAAACAAATAAATATATTCATTAACACATAATATAGTTACAACTACATTACGAATCTATGTTTTTTCAGATGCTACATAGTACTAGAGCTGAATTTCTCTTTCAAATAAGTGTATAAAACTGTTAAAAGACGAAATTCGGATAAGTACATAATAATTTAACTCGGAGCGGAAATTTGACCTCATGATCTTGTGGTAGGTAGGTATAACTTTGCGTCCTTCGTTATGCTGTACATTATTTCAAGTGACTGTACCCTGCCTTGGGGAAGAGTCATCTTTGTTATATTTACCTCAGTGTTGTTCAACGTCACTGTACTTACCTGTCTCTGTCATCAAAGGATAATGTTTTTTGGTATAATTAGTATACTCATTGTCATCAGCTGGTTACAGGCGAATTAACGAACGAACTTACCTCGAATTACACATTTCTATCTAGTGGTCACTTTTATCAAAGTATACAGAGTTTCAAGCGACTATGGTAAAATATATTACGGCTACCGAGTACATTCATATCTCAGACCATAATATAATAAATAATATTGCCATATAGGAATACCCGTTGCCAATAAGAGGCATACATAATGTCTGAGATTAGGAGGATAGTGTAGTTTCTCGATCGTGATTTCCCACGTATGTTTTATCAGTGGTGACCCCAGACGTTTTCCTAGTCAAGCGTATTTACATTATATTAAGTGTGAGCAAGTACATCAGTAAATAACATTTGTGTCGCTCAGATGTGTAGACTGTAGCAATGAAAACGATTCATTTTCTAGACAAAACTCCATACGATTACATTTTAGTTGCTTTTGAGTGCAATTTCTGTAGAACCGGTCTGCAGAGTGAAATTTTCTTGGGTCTTTTAAATTATTGTTCTCATTAATCGTCCCCGTTAATATATGTCGGCGGCCGATCGTAAAATCCGGCATAATAAAATGCCTCGGCATGTCGTAAAACATAAAACAGTTTTTCATTCCCAGATTTCTGGTCATTTTGCCCTTCGTGCATCTGAAACAACCTAAGCTAGGTATACCTATGTACATATCAATAAGTTGATGCGGGCGGGTGGATCGGGTTTGTTTTATGATCGGACTCTGACATATATACGAAAGACATACCAATTTTAAAAATTCGAATGTGATCAACAGGCGGTCTTAATGCTTAAGATTGATCTCCTTTGGAAATTTTTTGTCTGTAATCTCGAAGCGTTGAAAAATTTGTACGAAAAATTAAGTAACATATTGAAACAGATGTCACTTTGTGGGAGTACCATGTTATTAAAAACAACAACTTTACCTTGATATTCCTTGTTATGTGCTAGTTGATACGTAGCACCTGCTAGACTTATATTATGTACATAATTCAGTACGTTAATGTTGTTACTGGTGAAATATTTGAAGTGAAAACTGAAAACGGTGCGAACTATAAGATCGGTTACTTCGAAAATGTTATCGTTGTATGGAGATCCCATTTCTGAAAATGTACTAACATAAATGAACGTTTATTGTAGACTGTATGTACATGCTTTTAATGTCATAGGAGCTATCTATTAAAAATAATAATAATGACCAATAATTAATAAGCCTGGCCTAATAAGCAAATAATAGGCCTCGTACCGCGAAAATCGATATTCGAAAATTTCGAGAATTTTTCTCTTTTATTTCAAATTAAGGCATCTCGAGAGTGAGACAATCATTCGAAATTTACGAATATCGATTTTTGCGGTAGCACCGCAAGGGACTAGGGAACCCTAAGCAAGGAGAGTGCTTGATATATGCACTTCCTTACAGCGACTCGTTAATATCGTTTATTTATATCTTAAAAACTCATTGTGCGCGATTGTTTCAATGTTAAGTATACAATGATCAACCTTGACATCAGAATTAAGAAAAACATTTAATTTTAGCAATGGGTCTGAGGAAAAGTAGAAGGTTTCGTGTTTGCATTCAATCTTCAATTTTATTACCAAAGTGCATTGAATGAATCCAAAGAAACACGTCCTTTATATTCACATTATTTAAACGGGCAGTACAGTATAGTTTCTCTGTGTTTAAACCCGGCGAAAAAACGAATCAACTCCAGTTTGCCCATCTGGTCTTGTAAACACCCGCCATAGCTATATAGTAACGTCCAACCAAAGAGACGACTCAGGTCATAAAGCTAAACAGCCGGTGCCTTCAACTTTCCCTGTCGTTATTGGTTCTCTCCAAACTTTTCGAGGAGTGTCGTAAGCGGCATCTGAAGAATGTGATCCTAGCATGTTGTCGACAACCGGTGTTTTATGTGGAGACATAAGTGAATCAATTGCAATACTGACCATAGATGACGCACTCAGCACTCTCCCAGTTATCTCAAAAATAGTTTTTCCTCCCGCCACGGAACCAGCGAGGCCGCACGTACATCGTACGCACTGCAAGTCGCTCGACGGTGTAAACTCAGCTTCCGGAAATATTCGTAAGAAATCGATTTCCTTGTCATTGGTATTCATAAGGGCTTTATGGTGCTGTTGTTTTCCTAACGCCCGTAAATTTCGCTCGAGATCGAGAGGGACATAGCATTTTCGCTCTCAGCGCTATCCTGGTTGTACACTAATTTATTTGACAACTCAGTGATCCTCAGGTATTAAAGATGTCACAATTTCACGAGGAAAATGCTAACGCGCAAAAAACAACAAACAAGTTGGCAAGTACCAAAGTGGGACTTAAACGCGTACTTTTTGAAACATACTTCCATCGTTTCAAGGACGATACTGCCCTAGTGGTCCCAAAGAAATTGGCTTAAGTTAATATCATCATAGCTAAAGCGTTCGAGACGAGAATCTAAATAGATGATAATAACTTAATGAATTCTACTAACCTTTAACCTACCTAAACTTAAACTTTAACCTCCATTTGATTATTAAATGAAAAATAGCTGAAACGATTTTTTTGAACATATTAGTTACATATTATTTACTCAAGATAAGAGTATCATCTTTTTTTAATCCCCTTAGGCACTTAATTTTTAAATACGCCGCGTTTGATTCTATCTTCAGGAATTCCGTATTCTATAAAAAAATCCCTCCACGTGCTCTTAAACCACTACGTTTTTAAAAGTTACCTGTATAACACGTGACACTATAAGCACAAAATGATGAATAAAAGCCTCTAAACAGCATGCTTTAAGCCTTAGCGGAGAAAATTATTCATAACTCAGCAAGATTCACAATTATGAGCTTCATTCATTGATTTGATTTCAATACCGTTGTAACTTTAGACATACTTGTAGAATGTAGGTAATGAATATGTATATAAATCAAACATGCGGAAGCCTGCAACATTTGTATATTATAGTAAACAATGCACAATCCTCCAAAGATATTAAACAAATTGCTACAGATGCTAAGGGAAATCCCTGACACAACCACCAAGTTAAATCACCTCGTCAACGTGTTGTGTCCACTATTCAGAAATAATGAGCATAAACAGTTTAACAGCGTAAAACGCCGTAGGACTTAATGAGCTGGTGGCCTTATACTATCAACACATTACATATACTACCTACCTATACAGAGTACCTAATACGACCTACCTATTCCAAAGTGGTCCGGAATTTCTGATATTACAATAGAATTTTTAGATATGAAGAGAATTGACCCATTTTTGTTACTTCTACTTTGTAAAATATTCCTTTGGCACGTTCCGAAACTAACTAATTATATTATTATCAATGCCACGTTATTCCGATAAATTATAAAGCTGGCTCTCCAAATTGTTTTCCTTTGAGTAAATACAATCACGATACTTGAATCGCCATCGAAAACAATGGAAAGTTACTAAAGTACCTTGGAGAAATGGATGGATGTACATTTGTATAACTCAGTTTAAAGTAGGTACTTGACATATGTATCATTGGCCATAGTGACGTTTATTAAAAACTACAAGTACTTTATCCCACCTGCTTATACGAGTACTAAAACAAACTAACAACTAACAGTCAAGCGCCGTTAACTGACTAATTAAAAAACCAGCCAAGAGCATGTCGGGTCATGCTCTGTGTAGGATTCCGCAATTTTCGTTCGTAACAAGAAAGAAATAAATTAATATTTCAGTACAATCTTACACAAATCGACCTAGTAAGCTCAGTAAGGCTTGTGTTGTAGGTACTAGACGACGATTTATATGATTGAAAACTTTCAAGTACAGACGGTAACGTGGCCCTGACAAATATTAGGACCTGCCGCCAAAATAGAACTTCGAAAATCCTATCTCGCTTTCTATCGCCTTTGCAAATACGAGCCATCAAGCGACAAGTAGACAAACGAACGAAGTGGTTGGCAGTAGGCTATCAGGACGCATCCTTCGATTCAACAACGCATATCTGACAACTCTGGATTTTCAAGTGCGTCCGTTATTACGTACATACGTGCTAGTTTGTTGTTTACCACCACGAGGGTTAAAACAAGATGATTACGTCACTAAAGTGCGGCAAACAAACATTAGCTACCTACTAGGAAAAGTACTTCGAAACTTAAAACAATAGGCTGTACACAGCCGTTTCCTAAGGGGCATTTCCCTACAGAAGTCTTATTACCACCACTAACCAATTATTGGCCTCAGATGAGCTACGTGGTTTCTGATCACTCATAGTATATACTAAACTAGGAATAGCTTATAGTTTAGTACACTTAAGGTGTGAGCTTGGCAAGTATTGTGAATAAGTCTTGACACACCCACAAATGACTTCAGTTCTTATTATTTACAAACGATATTATACAATAAAATAACAGGTTTCATATATATTTAGTCATAAGCTTGCGGTTTATGATTAATTGAATCATTACGACTTTCAACTCATTAGCCCTGATATTCATTAGTGTTGGTACCTACCTACTAGTCTAATATGAACTAGGATTACGCTGAAGTCTGTTTTAATGTATGTTCCTATAATCCAGTAAAATATAACCCTTTACAAATCTCTTGGTAAGATCAGGGGGCCTATTATGGAGAATCGTGCATTCGAATTAAAAAAACTTTGAGGTCGATAATAATCGCGCACGAAAGTTTTTCATCATTACTTTCGATACCCAGTTTTTTTTCACGACATAGGCGGCAAACGAGCAGACGGATTGCCTGGTGGTAAGCAATTGCCGTCGCCCATGGGCACCCGCAACACCAGGGGAGTCACAAGCGTGTTGCCGGCCTTTAAGGGGGAGCTCTGGGAACCTTACTCACCACCAGGAATACGACACTACATACCTGAAAGGTAGCAGTGCTATTATGGCTGTGGTCTTCTGTAAGGAGGAGGCATTTCCCCAGTTGGGCTGCCCCAGATTCAAGCGTGATGGTCATCGCTGTGCCCTACCTCTCATTGTTGGACGCAGTTTAAGGACATACCCGGGTCCAAACATCTAATATTAAAATGTTTCTAAAATACCATCTCTGTTTCTGACAGAGTTTAAAATGTCCGAAGTCGAGTACTCGACGCTCAAAAATTGCGGTTTAGTTAAGTTTTGGTTATTTATTTAATTCCAATGTAATATAAACCAATTCCAATGAAATGCTTACCCTTAGCTATGCCTAATTGACATAATCGTGGTTGATAAATCGTACCACGGTTAAAACAATTTCCGTCAGCAAGTAAGTCGACTATTACGATATTTCCTTTTAAGGTTTTTCATATAGTTATATTGATTTTCTCTGAATACATGGTTTTTTAAAACGTACATATACTAATCTGTCACACGTGCCTTCGTCATGAAAGTTCCCCGCAGTTTTACCGGCACAATACGAGTATCATATGTTAACATTACACATACCCACGTAACACCTAGTTTACAATTTAAATAAATGGTAGTTTGTCAATATTGTTAAAGCACTACTGCCATAAAAATCATATATAAATAAACCTCAGCAACCGCCTTACCATCACAGGATAAAATAGCTATATTGGCGGTATAATTTATTACGGCATTTTCAAATGTCGTAAGGTATTCATGACATTCGAGTCTAGGCTTTTTGTCCCTTCTAGGAGGAATAATGACTGGAGAACGCATCCGCGAGCGCCAAGGGACAAAGATATTCTTGCTTTTGTAGCCCATAATATAACAATTTACTACAGTTTTCCTTTACAAGACATTATTTATAACATAAATATTAGCTTATTCTGTATTAATTACCGCAACTTTTGTTGATAACCCAATTGTATTTGTTTGTTCTCCTCCAACTTTGACAGATCTGAAGGGTCCAGTTTGGAGGGGAACAATTAAAATGTGTGGACGAAAATAGTGCAGTCTCTGCCATACCTATGGAAAGTTACATAAGACCATCATTTGATCGTGGTATTATTAGCACGCTCCGTCTAGTTAAACGGCATGTCTATGTGTCCCTTGCTTGTTAGGATACATACCTACACCCAAGCAGTTATCCTTGACTGACGTCGCAGGGGCTCGTCTACGTGACCTGCCGTACGCGGTCGACCACTAACCGCAACACTGTCAAACACTCGTACCGCCGACGTCACTAGAGATCCCCGCAGGTTTCCCCTGCGCTTGATGCCTATATTTGACATAAAAAATAATAATAACTTAATATTTTCGGACAATCTTACACAAAACCTAGTCCTACGGTAAATACAATAGGTCAAGTAGGTATTGGTACTAGATGACGATATACATATATACAGGGGTTACAGGCCATTTTTTAAAGTTTAAAGGATTTTTTATGTGCTTTCTGCGAATTCTGAGAATCACAAGCTCTGTCGATCCTGATAGGAGACAAAAACTATCTTAAAATTTTCATATATATTTTTTCAGTAGATATATTTATGAAATATATGAAAAAAGACTTGGTTCACTTTTGCGAGGGCTGTTTGATAAATACCCGTGTTTAGAAAAAAACAACATAAGTTTGTATATGTGTATATTTATTTTTCTACATAGTTACCTTCCAACTCTATACACTTGTTCCAGCTGTATTCTAGCTTTAATAAGCCGTCAAAAAAATAAGATTTAGGAAATACGTGAAAATAGGCCTCCGTGGCGGCAATGACCTCTTCATTGGATGAAAATTTCTTTCCTACGAGCCATTTTTTTAAATTTGGGAACAAGAAGAAGTCACAGGGAGCCAGATCTGGGGAATAGGTAGGATGAGGCAGCAATTCATAATGTAATTCTTTTAATTTGGACTCTGCGATTCTTGAGGAGTGAGCTGGTGCATTATCATGGTGAAAGAGAACTTTTTTCTTTTTTAGATGTGGTCTCTTTTTCTCAACACGGTACCAAATTCTTGCAATAAATTAGCGTAATATTGCCCGGTTATCGTTCTTCCTTTTTGTAAATAATCAATATGCATGATTCCCTGCGAGTCCCAAAAAACAGTCGCCATGACCTTTCCAGCCGATGGAACGGTCTTTGCCTTCTTTAGAGCCGATTCCCCCGGCAAAATCCACTGTTTGGACTGTTCTTTACATTCTGGGGTATAGTGGTGTATCCACGATTCATCAGCAGTTACAAAACGCCGGAGGAACTCACCCGGACTACTTTCGTACTTATCTAAACAGTGCCTTAAAATTTGCTTCCGGGTGAGCTTTTGTTCCTCGGTGAGCAAACGCGGCACCCACCTCGTCGAAACCTTCTTCATGCCCAATTTGTGTTCTAAAATAATCTGCACGCGTTCAATCGAAACACTTGCACTGTCAACAATTTCTCTAAGTTTTATTCGGCGATCGCTCAATACAATATTTTCAATTTTTTTCACCATATCATCTGTGGTCACCTCAAAAGGACGTCCCGGACGATCTTCATCAAAGACGGACGTTTTGCCTCGTTTAAATTCATTGTACCAATATCTAATGGTTGTCTTAGAAGGAGTATGATCCTCGTAAACAGCTTGCATGCGTACTTTTATTTCATCACACGAATTTCCCTCCAAAAACAGGAAACGAATTACAGAACGATACTGCTCTTTCTCCATTGTTGCAATAACAACGCGAATTCCGTCATACAAAAGCCGTTAAAAGAAAAAAAAACAAAAGAACGCTGTACTTTTTTTTTCATTTTCTGGCCCTAAAGGATGCCTAAAAAAGTTTATATACATATTTTCAGCCAGTAATAAGAATAACGTTTAAAAACGGGTATTTATCAAACAGCCCTCGTATTCTCGCATTAATATCGAAGGATTCTGAATAAAATACACGCAAAAAAGTCCAAATAATTTTTTTTTGTGCCTCTAACACTTATTTTTCACTAAGTTAACAAATTAAATAGGCATATTTTTCAGTAGTATGTTTTCTAACTTCATAACTACTCAACTAACAATTGACTCTCACTAATAAAAATAACCCCTGTTGACATAAAGAAATAAGCCTTTTTGAAAACACACTACTCATATAGTATAACAACGTAATCTTACACCTAATAAATAGTCAAGTTCAAATGCTTATTTGAAGTAACACATGGATTAAAATAAGACATTTAAATTATTTGGAAATACCCTGATCTAGTCTCAAAATTAGATTCTTTAGTCGTGGAAACTCTCACATCCATCTTCAATATTTCTTTTGATGATAGAACCTGAACCCAGGCTAGCCTACCTATTAGGTTTGGCGGCCTCGGTATTCGCAAAATTTCCTGTGTGGCACTACCTGCGTTCTTGTCTTCGGTGCATAGTGCTCGAAACCTTATAGGAAAAATATTAGCCCCTTCCATCGGGTCCATTGAGGCTGCACACTGCTCCGAGGCCGAGAACGTTTGGTCCGTAACTTGTCCAAGCACTGACCTTCCTGACAACCCCTGCTCGCAAAGGCGATGGGACGAGCCGCTCTGTCAAAAATTATTGGATTCGTCTCCTAGTTCGACTGACCGCGCTCGTCTCCTCGCTACTGCAGAGTGGGAGTCAGGCCTTTGGCTCACAGCTTTACCGTCCCCCAATATTGGCACTCTTTTAGATAATACCACCTTCCGCCTAGCAGCCAGTTTACGTTTAGGGGCACCAACAAACCACCCACATCGCTGTCAATGCGGCGTCATGGTGGACAGTCTAGGCCACCACGGACTCTCATGTGTCCGCAGTGCTGGAAGGATCCCCCGCCAGCATTAATGATGTCATCCGAAGGGCCCTTGCCAGCGCCAAACTGCCGGCAGTTTTGGAACCCAGCGGTTTGGCCAGAGACGACGGCAAGAGGCCCGATGGGATGACGCTGGTGCCTTGGAGTATGGGCCGACCGCTAGTTTGGGACGCTACCTGCGTTGATACTCTGGCACCGTCTCATATTCCAAGCACTAAAATTAATGCTGGTGCTGCGGCAATCTCGGCAGAAGACTTCAAACGCCGCAAGTATGTCGCTCTGGGAAGTAGCTACATATTTGCGGCGTTTGGCGTCGAAACTTTGGGGCCGTGGGGTCCAAACGCGCGCCGACTATATAAAGATCTGTCGGCGCGTCTAATAGAGGCCTCGGGTGACCAGAGGGCTGGCTACTATTTTGCACAGCGGATAGCCATCGCTATCCAGCGTGGGAATACAGCCAGCCTTCTGGGCACCTTGCCCGTTGATAGCGATTTGGGCCAAGTTTTTTATCTCTAATTTTGTTTAAGTAGGTTAAGTTGTTAGGGTTATTATTTTCTTTATTATGTTTTTATACTTAATTGTAATTGTTTCAAATTAAATAAACACCATTTCTTTATCAAATAAAAAAAAAAAGACATTTAAGCTAGACAATAGTTTGTAAGGCTACATAATATCAACAACAGTTTGTAAGGCTACATAATTGACTAGCAACAACCTTTTACTGAGCAAATCATCAATTTATACGGGCCTAGGTACAGTCAACGTACTTATAGTACGTTGTACGTACTTACAGTAATCGCGGCATGGCATCCATAAACAAGTCCGTGACTTATTATTGCTTTCTCGCAAAGATACTGAACAAAAAGATTAATTGGTGCTCAATATCTGCTTTATGGTGAACTGCAATTTATTATCGTTAGCCGTTTGAATTTAGAGATTTCAAACGGCTCTATAACGGCCTCTATAATGTCTATAGCTACTTCGTTGGGTGTGTGTGTGGGTGTTTGTGTGTGTGTGTATGCCTACATAAAATAAATCTATATCTTAATAGATAGAGATTGCATTATTAGAATAATATGTAAAAAAATATAAAAGCTGTTGACTTCCATATTATTGTTTAAGATTACCAAGGGATTGGAAATAAGAACACAATGAATATTAGCAGAAATTATCTTTATTCCACAAACAACTTTTAGTGCCGGCTGCATCAGTTCATAATTTAGGTTAATACTTAAATAGGGTTAAAAATTAAGGCATTAAGTAAATTTTTGAATACGCTCCGGAACTGCAGTGGTCTCAGCTGGAGAGGCAACAACGTGTCCTTGCGGTGCGAGGTTTCCAACTACCCGTACGGTCTTCATAAATAATTGCATACTTTATGCATGTTTTTGTCGGAGGGTATTTGTAGACGCTTACGCTACGGATTCCACACCGATCAAAGGTTATAAAATCAAATTTATTATTTATTCAAAATGAATATATTGACTATAATCATCAGGAATAATAATTATAACTAATATTTATAAGTTTCGTGACAGAATGGTTGGTTGTCATACCCCAGCCGCCTGAAGTCCTTGGAAACCATTGATAGTTGCACAACAATCGTCCCGTAGGACTCGGTTCTCAAAACTGAAACAATTGGTCCGTTTTACAATGCAGAACTGATTAAGATAACATTTGGTATGGAAATTGTTTTAGTCCAAGGGAAAAACATATGATAGTTTATATCCCAGATATTTTGGACCCGGGTATGTCCTTAAACTACGTCCAACAATGAGAGGTAGGGCACAGGGATGACCATCACGCTTGAATCTGGAGCAGCCCAACTGAGGAAGTACCACCTCCTTACACAAGACCACAGCCATAATAGCACTGCTTCCTTTCAGGTATGTAGTGTCGTGTTCCTGATGGTAAGGTACCCAGAGCTCCGACCCCCCTAAAGACCGACAACGCGCTTGTGACTCCCCTGGTGTTGCGGGTGCCCACGGGCGACGGTAATTGCTTACCACCATAATTGCAATCCGTCTGCTCGTTTGCCGACTATGTCATAAAAAAAAAGATATGATACCTTCGTTAGCCAAAATGGCGGTAGGCAGAGCTGACTAATTATTAAAAAAAATCAGTATTAAATAGAGCCAGACCCGGTACCGCGAACGTCGAAGTTCGTATATTACGGGCATCTTCCTCTTTTACTCCAATTAGGGTTATCATGAGAGTGACAGAGACAATCGTCCGAAATTTACGAATATCGATGTTCGCGGTAGCGCCGCAGATTTGATGACTTTTATAAGGGATAATATGAAACATTTTCTGTGTTACGAAGCAATACAGGTGACCGTTAATCTTACCCCTTGCAAAAAAACCCTTGAATCTTCCCCACTTTATATTAATTGTTTTTGGCAAATCGTAAACAGTATTATTTGCTACAACGATGACATTTTCTTGCTTGGTAATCTGCTGGTTTAATTATGTTCAGGTAATGATGATGATGTCGGACATCGACCGACAAATTCTCCGCCTTCAATGCATCGAAGAGACGAAACACGTGTAGTTTTAGTATTCTCTTTATTTATCTTGTTTCTTAGGTTAGATTATTATACTATTTTTATAAAAGTAGTATAACGTGAATGAACATCTATAATCTATAACATATCAACACTGTATTATTTATTTTTGTTGCTGTTTATTTATTTTTACCTCACTAGCTAGGAAAGAACTGTTTTATTCTTTAAAAACAGATAACAAAGTTGCATTTTATTCACAAGAATGCAAAGTATTTTCTTGAGTATTTTCCTTAAGTTTTAGGTTTATTTTTTTCATCGCGGTAGTGAGCTGAAAATTTTTATGTTTCACTCGGTAGCAAAGTGTGTTCCCCTCTCGTGCTTTGAAACCCTCCTCCCAATGCCCAAGATTCCACTCTTTGAACCAACTCGCTATGCTAGTGGTTCAATTTTGGAATCTTTCGCTAGCTCGGGTCTCAATATTAGCACGAGAAGGTAAACACTAACTTTGCTCCCTTGTATAACAAATAACTATTGTAATTTCTTACTTAAAAAAATATATATTATTTACGCTACAAAAAATGGACGAATGGGCAGCAGCGTCCGTCGAAACCGAATCTACAGCTACTGCGGTCGCCAACTCGCCTCCCAAGCGTGGCGACTATGGCAAATGCCCTTCAAGATGGTACATGTCATATTTTTGGGAGGCCAATGTCCAGCAATGGATGCCTTAAAGCTGGAATTATGATTTATACTCTAGGTACCTACCTATGCGCGCCCGCCGTGTCCAGGATTAGCCTTCTTAATCTGACTCTTGATCGAACCAAAATCTGGCGAGTCTCTCAAGATGTTGGTCGATACTCTTCGCTATGAGACCGTGAGTACTATTAGTATTGGCCATGGTTTGTTGTACTTACATATATTTATTTATTTTTGCGGCGACCGGACAGCAACAAGCAAGTCTATCTCGAATTGGCACCTAATCGACTAGGTACTTAGCATATAATCAAACAGCCGAATAGCAATTCAATATTGTTCTTAATAATATGGACTACCACATAGTAACACCTGCTTCAATAAATTATAATATTTTTGCATGTTTTACCACTTATTCAATAAGTAAGGAAAGATCTTAATATTCTAAGATTTAATGTATATATAAATTATTAATTCTACGCTGACGAAGTGGCGGGACAAAGCTATCCTATACTTGATGGCAATGTCTGGGTACCTACAACAGTCGTAATATACCGCAGTTTTTCCTTCTATAAAACTAAAAATTGCGCGTCGCCAAGGTAAACGAGAAGATCATAGATTAGGTAGGTATATAATTATTTTGGGGAAAACTTCATAAACATAGAAATGGTTTACCTTTATTTTATTAGAAATAGGTACTATAGGAATCAAATGACAGCGCGATCATAAGATACTGAAAAACTAAAGTCTGTTTATTTATTTATTTTATCGTAGAATCAGGTCTCTTGCTAAAAACACCACTAAATCAATCATTATATCAGCCGAAGTAAGTCCACGGCTGGACATTATGCCACCCCACACCGACCCCCATAACTGGAATTGAGCCACCCGCATCCTTAGATATCCGCGATCTTAATCAGGGGCCAGTTGCATAACAATTTAGAACTAACAATATTAGCGGAACTCTCTATCTAATAAAAGGGATTGGAAAGGGCCTTCCGCTAATATTACAAGTTACAAGTTCTTATGCAACAGTCCGCAGGTCGTAGGTCCACCTTGTGAAAACACCACTTATTTATTATATGAGCAATATATATCATAATTCATAATAAAGAAAACATTGAATAAATCTATGGTAGTGTTTCAAAGGTAATCGACCCTAAAATGACAAACATTCAAGTTTATAACATTGCATTACTTTATATTATTGATTTATTTTTCCATACCTACTAGTGGGCGACGACCGACCTAGGCGTAACGTCATATAAGGAGTGCTTGCTTTATATTTACAATATTTACAACGAAACCCTCTATTTTTCTTTTTTACATTTACCTTTCGTCGATTAGGTAAGTTACTATATTATATAATATTTACTAAGCCATTTTTTTCTATAATATTAACAGAAATATGCAGCAACCAGGAGCCATAATTCGGAACTATTCGCCAGAGCGCGCAAGAGAAGCCGCTCCCAGTTAGAGAAGACCCGAGATAGGATACGACCT
The DNA here is from genome assembly GCA_022674325.2 of Grapholita molesta. Taxonomy (NCBI): domain Eukaryota; kingdom Metazoa; phylum Arthropoda; class Insecta; order Lepidoptera; family Tortricidae; genus Grapholita; species Grapholita molesta. Next base: position 6,193,814 of record CP053127.2, read on the forward strand.
TCTTCTTCTTTTATAATATTAATATGGCTTCCATCAATATATCAATCCATGATTTCGCTAATGTAAACTAACAAATAAATAAAATAGCATATCAAGTTTACTCCTAGAGCACGACGTTGTTCGGTAGTAGGCCTTGCGTTTCGTAAGTGGTAGCTGGACTTTACACTAAGCCAAGAAGCGGCCGTAACCCCGGGACTGCCGGGCGGTGACCAAAATAGGGATGGTGTGAAAAAACGCGTTTTTAAATCAATTCTTCATTAGCTGCACTATTTTGCGTTAGATCACTGCATAATAAGCTATCAATATTACACACTACGTTAATGAACAAAAATGAAAAAAATCATTCTCAAGATGACATCGCCATTTTGAGGTTCAACCGGAAATCCAGGATATACAATAGAAAACAGTCATTAACGTCACTCATGTCAACAAACAAATCATTAATTGTCAATTTAGATAAAATTAAAAATAGATAATCGGCGACGGAATATTTTTTTCTATTCCTCAATTTTAAATTAAATACTATTTCAGGAGTCCTTAACATGGATGACAACAGTGCATCGAGGTCTACCGAACATGAGGACAATGAAGTCAAACTTAAAAAGATAAGCATTTGTGACCATAGGGAGCCGAGTTCTATGGCCAGCGGTATTTGGTTAGCGCAAGAAGGCCGTGGAATCGTGGAAGAGCCATCCCGGAGCACGGCAAGAACCACCTTTTCCCGATTTCTTAGCTGGAAATTCCTCAGGCTTCCATCACAAAGTGTTGTCACCATACCTCATTTTGGTGGCAGCGATCAAAACATCCCCAATAAACAAGAAAGACCCGCTACGACAATCGAAGAGGCTTTTAAGAAACCATATAAGTTTTGGCATACTCAACCCGTACCCAGAATAAATGAAAAAGTTGTTTCTAATGAACCTATCATACCAAACGCTTGGAAAGTACATTTAAAACCTTACACTCTTCCTGAGGAATTTAATTGGGACACGTTGAATATAAATGACCCTCTAGTTTTGGAGGAATTGTATATATTTCTAAATGAAAATTATGTTGAAAATGATGACAGTATGTTTCATTTTGATTACCAAACGTATTTCATCAAGTGGGTGCTTCAGCCCCCTGGTTGGAGAATTAATTTCCACTGCGGTATGCGTGCGGCCAAGTCTGGAGAAATAGTAGGCTTTATTTCTGCTATTCCGGCCCAGCTCAAGATATATGATCAAGTACAAACTACTGTGGAAATAAACTTTCTATGTGTGCATAAAGAGCTCCGTGGTGAAAATATTGCCACATCTCTGATGAGAGAGATGGTTAAGAGAGTTAAACAGGCTGGGATATATCTGGCTGTTTACACAGCAGGTGTTGTGCTGCCTAAGCCAATTGCTACATGCCGTTATTGGCTTAGGCCCATCAACTTAGAAAAACTAACTGCTACTAAGTTTAGTAAACCGCCAATAAATATGTCTATGCAAAAAGCAGCAAAACATTTTATGCTTCCCAATTTGCCTAGAACACCTGGTTTTCGGAAACTAGAGGCTCGAGATTGTGAAAATGTTGTTTTGTTACTAAATAAATACTTGAGTAAATTTCATGTGACACCTATTTTTAGCGAGGAGGACTTTACGCATTGGTTTACGCCGCAGACAAATATTATTGACAGTTTCGTTGTGGAAAGTGCAGATGGATCTATCACAGACTTCGTAAGCTATTACACACTGACATTCACTGTCGCAGTTCACCATCCAGTGTATAAAACCTTAAAAGCAGCTTATGCATTTTATAACGTCTCAACTAAAACCCCGTGGGTAGACTTAATGGAGGATGCATTAGTTACAGCAAAGAACTCAGGATTTGATGTGTTCTATGCATTGGACCTGATGGAAAATAAAGAGTTTTTGAAACGACTAAAATTCCATAAGGGTTATGGTCATCTGCATTACTACCTGTTCAATTGGAAATGCCCTCCCATGAAACCAAATAAAATGGCTTTAGTTCTTCAATGACCCAAAACTTGGTAGATTTGTTTCAGTCATTTTTTTTTTTAGTTACATTTTATAAGTTTTGAAGAACTATATTATTACTTTAAAATTGCAGTTTGATTCAAATCAGAATAGGTTAGGTTAGGTTAGCATCACAGATCTATTTATGAAAGTATCACAGATCTATTTCGTCTATATTACTTATATAAAAATGATCTTTAAGTAACCGTTTAACCAACAATCGTTAATATTTCTATATTACATTTTCCGGAGAAAGTACACTAACTAGCCAACTAGTACAGTCCTAGGTACAGTCAACAGCAAAAGTGGTTAAGCAGGTGAAGTGTTCAAAGTTCAAAATGACCTACACGCGCTCTTATTTATGACAATAGAGATGTGTTGACCTCACTTCTGCTGGTGACTGTACTAGTTTTCAGGAACATGGAATGGCACAACTTTGGAGGCACTATATGTATTTCATAAAGGATATTTTGTTCCTATACGTACATAAACGACCTTTAAGATAAAGAACTATAACTTTCATTTTTACCTTATTTTAGCACAAGATTCGTCAAAGATTATGTTGCTAGCTTCATACTTACGGTAATTTTCTTTTCCAGACGCCAGCATCCTCGGCTCAGCAAGCTCAGGGTGCCTGCCAGTGAGCCAAGCCAGCCACTCGCCCAGCATAGTCGCGGCGAGCGGACGCAGCAGTGGCGCCTCGCACACACGCGCACCTGCGGTGGCCGGCAGCGGAACTAACGCGTAGCCGCGTAGGGTGTCTCCGCCTAGCGTGTTCTGTGCTCGGACTGTGATCACTAGTTGGGGCCCTGTTTAGGCAATTCAAATCAACATAATGTCTACAATAAAATAAATAGGTTTTTGATACAAACCGTGAACGCAAACTGTCCTTTGTTAATTAACTGAACTTCAATTAGGCTGGCCGGAAAGCGGTTAATAAGCTAGAAGTCTCATAGCAAGTTGCAGTGTCATGCTTTACCAGGTGGTATTACCAACAAATAGATTAAAACAAAAAAACAAATTTCTCATATTAAAACAAAAACTATTGCAGATGTTACTCACATCCTGATACATTGGTGCTGCTGAAAACCATCTCCAACGGTAAGTTAAAAACTACCGTCTCTGGGTTAGCTCCTGATCGAGCCATCTGACTGCTTCCCGATGTTAAACCTGTCATGGGACTCCAATCCGGGCCCCATACAGTTTCATATTGAATATACAACAACTCGTCGAATACACCCGCCGGAAACAAGACATGTTCAATTTGACCAGTGAATGATACAAGAAACTTAGTGATTTCGATTTCTTTCATTTATAAATTTGCAAAAATACGTATTTGTTGTTCAAACAGTTACCGCGTGCGCTTGGTGACGTAACTGTCAGGAAAACGAAACCAAAACAAACGTCGCTATAGCAACGAATGTTGCCAGAACTAAACCATGCTGCGTAAAAACCGTAAAATTAATTCCATTTCGTTTGTACCCTGTAAAATATATCGTTTTCAGGCAATATTTACACAAGAATAATGTCACTCTTCATGGCACGTTAATTAATTTTAATTCGTCTTATTGGGGTTAATTTTGAAAAGTTACGGTTTTTTCTATAACCATAGACAATATGAAAACATGCTTCCGTTGACTGCTTTACCGACACGGCTCAAAATTATGCCACTAGATGGCGTATCTTTCAAAATTTCGCCAATCGGCCACCATTGTTGGAAGTGATTTACAGCATTTTGTCGAAATTTGTATTATTTGTGATAGTTATCGGCAAAATACAAAGTTAAACTCGGTAAGACACATTAGTCAACATTCCATACATGTCTTTCAAGTCTTAAATTGCCGCGTAAGTGTACAATTTTGAAAAGTAAATGCGTTCAAAATGTCACGCGAAGTGAGCATCAGACCCGTGAACACCATTCCACACGCTAAATAAATCTGGTTTTCTTTGATACAAGTGTTGTTTACGCCCGTGAGAGTGCTATCGGCGTTTCGGGACAGTTGTCGGCTGTGCGGTGGCAGTGAAATATTAATGAATACGCATGGGAACTTTTCAGAGGGATCTGCACACGTCGTAAGGTAGAAGAGTTACGCGGGCGAAGGCTTAAAAGTTGCCGGCATCATTATGGTGGACTGAGAGGGTGTTTGTTGTGGGACTCAGCTGGAATCGCGTCGAGAACCGCCATGTCCGGCTCGCAACACAACCCCAACGGGCGGCAGGCGCAACTGGGCTCTAGCTGGAGCCCCCTGCAGGTGGTACTTTATATTCTTGTTTTGTTGTCCCGAACGCATTCATAACCTATCTCGCTGGTCTTGTCAGAATAATCATTTTTAAGGGGTTTGCCTTGATTTGAAACAACAGTTTTCATTGTCTTATCATAGAAAAATGAAGCTACACACAAATCATTTCTAAAGTTTTTGACAATATTATCAACATCCTTGAAAGTTTTTCCATCAGATATTTATGAAAATCTCAGGGTAAACTAAATTGTTTCCAATATGTAATTTTGCTAAATCACTTCCTAAGAGATTTGTATTCATAGTTATGGTCACATAAAAATCTGGTTGTAAATAATATTTGTGGCGTTGATTAACATGTATCTAATATTTCATACCCATGTTATCACTTCACATGTGCATGTCAGCTGATCAAGTTGCAAATGTGTGTCAATAACCTAAGGTCATATTATGTCATTATTTTTATCTTGCAAATTGAAAATTATCAACATATTTAACAATATCATTGAGAGTATAACCAGCCCTTGAGTAATTATACAGTTTATTATTCTAGGTTCTCGAAATGGGAATCCCCTTTTATTACTACATGTATTAGATAAGTAAACTAAATTATCATCTATAGGAACTTAATTATGTTTCAAGAATCAATACTTACAATCAATATTTATCTTTCCATTTAAATTTAGATGATATTGGCTAGCAGATGTTTCTGTTTAATATAAAACAAGACTAACAAAGTCCTTAAACGTCACATATTTCATCATAAAATATTTAATTGTATCTTGATTTCAATAAATAGTAATATAATCATAATAGACAACCCTAAAACTCCATTAATCTCTTCCGTACACGGAACAATGGTGTTCCGTACATTTGGGAGGCGTACGCAGAGCCAGATCGAGCCAACGCGCAGAGGCCCTTTTGACAATTTAATGAAATGTAAGGGGTACACTAAGCGGATGTTGCCCCTGTCCGTATCATGGGATGCGCACAGAGACATCACCCGCCATGGTGTAAGGACTATTGAGTTATAATGGAATCTAGAATGTACTAGGCTATTGGGTGGAAAGGATGGACTAGCTACTGGGATATTCCATAAAAAACTGGACGTCTGCCTAATAAAATGGTATTCAATTTTATTTCTGGCAGATGGTGACTCAGCCTATGCGAGATGGGCCCCCACAAAAAGCTACATCAAAGATGGCTCAAGGGCAACACCGGTGCATAGGGCTAAGGGTAGAGAGGTGTCACTGGACTTTAAACATATAGCCAACTCGCCACTTAGGTTTCCTTATCTACCCTCGAGAACGCAGCTCTCGCGACCCCACTAATTATTATGCTATTTACTATTTGTAAATATAATCAGGAATGCAAATAAATAAATACAGGACATTCTTACACAGATTGACTGAGCCCCACGGTAAGCTAAAGAAGGCTTGTGTTGTGGGTACTCAGCCAACAATATATATAATATACAAATACTTAAATGCATATATAAAACAGACATGACTCAGGAACAAATGTCTGTGCTGATCACACAAATAAATGTCCCTACTGGGATCTGCACCCAGGACCATCGGCTTTAGGGTCACTAGTGTCACTAACCAACCTGTTGCAAATAAAAATAATACTTGAGATATATCTGCCCGAGGCCTGTGCATGGCAGTAACCTAGTCAAAGCTGAGAAAACAATATTTTCCAAAATGAGTATAATTAACATCCTTTTTGTATAATTAATTAAAATCAAAATTTGCTGTAACTATTATTCCTAAAGTTCATTCTCTAACTTATTGGGAATAAATTGAGAAATACATGTTTGTGATTATATCATCTGAGTATCTAATTACCTTTTTATATTAAGCTGTATAAAAATATTATGTTGCAACTCAACTACAACTGGTATTTTAACACTAGGACATAAAATGTTACATTTAATATTAACAAGTTGGACATTATATACAATACAATTGTATATTAATTACATTACATACTCAGATTTTTGACATATTTTATGCCATCACCAAATTACTGAAATATCCAGGCAACAAAGGGGAATCTTGATGGATCTAAATCTAAGTTTAAGCTAATATCAATCTTCTATGGCACTAATTTGTAGAGCAACATAAATGACCTAAATGAAGCATTGATAAACTAGAAGATGTACTGGTAACTGCATAACTTTACCCATACAAAATTTTTTTTTAATGTATGAACAGGCTGCTTGCCAAGTGGCACATTTTGCTTAAATTACCCAGTTGTATTTTCCGAAAAGTGTACATAGTTTTCTCATAACATTGAATGAATGACACACCAAGGTCAATGCGACCTTGGGCCCTCAAAGCCTAAGTTGGCAACCATGTGAAAGGCCATTGAATATAATCAGCCATATTTGCTTATATAGCATGTGTAATTTTAAATTAATGCGTAATGAGTACTGAGACAACTTATTTCTTTTATGAGTTTGTCTCTACTTATGGTTGCTTCACACTATATCCTATAGTGTAGTTTCAAAATAGTCATTATTTTTACTACCTTGGCTTTAATAGACTAGAAACATAATTCAGATTATTGCAGCAAAAACACAGCAGAAGGCTAATTAATGAAATAACAACTCAACTTTTCAGGGACAGGTGTCATAATTTAAAACATCAATCAAATCCCAACAAAGTTAATTAATAATACAAGCAAACCAAGTGTCACATGTGAACATTCTCCATGAAATACTGCATTCAAATACAATATCTAAAAATTTGTTTAGTTGATTGACAGCAGCAATTTGAATGTGGTATGTGCCTATCTGGCTTGACACACAGCTGAAAATAAATCATACGCCATTAAATGAGCAAATCTTATCTTAGCCATAAGATATTTTTTAATTTCGTAATACCATATTATTGTCCGTTATGGCATAATACAGAATGTAGTTGACTACTTTGCCTGAAGGTAGGAGATATAATATTTAGATTTTTGTTTCTGGACTAGTGTTTTGTTCCTGATGGTGAGTAAGGGTCCCAGAGCTCCAACCCCCCCGTTGCCGGCCTTCAACGCGCTTGTGACTCCCCTGGTGTTGCGGGTGCCCATGGGCGACGGTGATTGCTTACCATCAGGCAATCCGTCTGCTCGTTTGCCGCCTATGTCATAAAAAAAAAAAATAGAACTGGCAGTGTGTTCTCCAAATTTAGAACTTTAACATGCAGTTGCAGATGGCGAACCTGCTGGCCCGCGCGCCGCAGGCCCACATGGCCTCCGAGCGCGGCGTGACGTGGCACACGCCCACCCCCCCGCCGCACCTTTACCACGTGCCGCAGCCTTCACCCCCTGATCCGTTGCAGGTAAGAATCATCTGTTCGATAAAAAGGGTTCAATACTCTTTCGGTAGATGTCGTCTACCAGGAAGGATAAAGTAGAAAAATTTGACTAGTACGAGCGGTACTCGTATAGCACAATTGGTATTGCACTTGGCTAGTGATCCAGTGGTTGTGCGTTCGAGTCCCGCTGCGAGTCAATTTTTTCTATTTTTTCTTTCTATTTAAATATCGATGATATACTAGCAGATGTTTCTGCTTAATATAAAAACAATCATCTGTTGCCTTAATACTCAGCATTGCAGCAGCGACCGGTGGTTATAGGAGAGAAGAATAAAATAAAATAAAATGAAAAAAGGTTTATTTACTAATACAGTGTTACAAAATAATTAAGACACTGTGTCCTGTGCTAGGAAACCCTGTGTTACAGGACCCAGTAAGTATAAGTATAAGGATAGTCGAAGTAACATATCTCACTCTCACCTACAGCCACTGCCGCGAGAAGGCGTTGCTTGGCCGTAGTAGATAGTTGGTTATGAGGTCTCTAGTGCTGGGTTGTGGAGTATCAATGAAACCAAACATTAACAATTGTAGTTTTAGTCTAGTTAAAAACTAGTTGATTTGGTAAAGTTGCTGTCTTAAGAAACCACCTTATTATTTATGTCTACGAAACACTTACAATCAATCAATATTTAAATCGTTCTATATACCATACTGGTTGGCAATTAAGCTGTGGTTAAAGAATGTATTTACATTCTACTATTAGTTCCATGTAATATGCTACTTTGATCGCCGTTATACGCCTATAAAATGTCTACCATGTCAATTTGCAACCATAAAAGTCATTCATACAAACTTGGGTTCAGAGGTCATGAACATAATAGATATCCAGACCTCTGCAACTTCAGGGATATTACCTCGCTGTCACTCCTACCTAGAGTTCAGCTCTAGAGCTCACCTGGCTATAAGATAAAACTTAATCATGATCATTAGGTATTGTTACCTCAGTTTTTGTCTACGTTTCGGAAATGATGTGAGCCTGTGACCTCCGTAGTACTAGACTAGGTTCTCTTCAGGGGAAATTATCTGATCATGTACATATAAATTTATGTTAGAATTTATGATCACTGCTGTGAAAAAATTTCGTATCTCACACTCTCACACCGCTGCGTAGTAACTCTGCATGCGTCCCATACACAGATACGACATTTTTCTTACATTGACAGACTAAGATAAGAGCTTTTTTTTTTTCAAAGTAGTGACGATATTCTAATATAAAATTATGAGTGACGTGCTGCAAATAATAAGAATATCGCTTGTGAATACTCACGACAATCTCAGCTGCTTATTAAATATAAAATCTAACACATTTCTCAAATGTTCAAATTCTTACGTACAATTCTAGTAAGAGGGCTGACACACCAAAAGTGGTTTGTACGTATATTCCCACAACCGTGTTACCGTCGTAAATGTTTTCTTTACATTATTCTGTGTCGGCTTAAACATTCCACCTATTATCTTATCCTACAGATAAAAGAATTATAACGAATATTTTACTCATGCACAGAGAACCTCATTCCATAGAAAAACATTTTCAACTTACTCACTCGGATAATCTTTTTTTATTCTTTAAAAACAGATACATATTTTATAGAATGCGAAGTTATTTAATGCAAATATAATTTAGAGTTAGTGTTATAGCAGTAGTGAGTTGAAAAATGTTGTGTTTCACTCGAGAGTAAAGCTTATTCCCCTCTCGTGCCTTAAAACCCTCAAGATTCCACATTTTGGAATTTTGCTAGCTAGGGTCTCAATATTAGGAGGAGAGTGCAAACTAACTTTGCTCCTTTATACAGAAATAACTATTGTGTATTTTTTTTTGTTTTTTTTTTATGACTTGGGCACAATGTTTATCCCTTAAAAGGCGCTCATGTTGCAGGCGATGAAGAGCGCGGGCAACTCGGTGTTCCGACACACGGCGACGCCGCCGGAGCTGTATCGACACACGCCGACGCCGCCCGACAAGCATCTACTCAGGTATGGCGTATCAGTATCACCAGTGATCGGCACTAACGGTGCAAAACTTTAATAAAACTTGTTAAACTGAGATATAGTAATACTTACTATCAAGAAAAATACGAATAACTTTGGCAAATTAGTGTCGAATTTAATTGTATATTGGAATCTCGATATGTCAATATTTGAGTGTAAGAATATAATTGTTTTTACGGTTCTATGCACTATTTTATGTCTGCTTAACAAGTTTTGTACCCATTGTGCTGATCACTGCTTATCACATTATTATTAACCATAACAAGCCGTTTCCCACCGGCTTAGCAGTAAAACAGTTTTGTTTGGGCTCCGTGACCGGCCGCCACTGAAATGTACGTTATATATTGCTTCCTCCATACATCAATTAAAACTAACTTGAAGTAAGTTAAGAATGGATATTTTTTATAATTTTTCGTAAATAAAATATTAAGTTGTAAGTGAAATATATAAATTTAAAGCATAAGTAAAAGTATCCATTTACGGAATGAGAAATAAATATTACTATGTGTATGAATTTGAAAGATTACCTCCAATATTTTCAAAATTACATTGTTGTTGTCCTGGACACAGACTTAATTTAAATCAAGTCAAATACACTGATTTCACATTTGCGTTTAATGGTAAGCAGATTTTGTAGTTTATATGTCTGTCTGTCTGTTGTCTGTTTATGTTTATATATGAGATGCTTGTAGTAAAGGTAGTTGTTACAAGTTTGGTTGTATTTTGTTCCGCAGACATACCCCATCGCCCGGAGATGTGAAAGCCGGCGCTGCGCTGCCCCCGGCCGACTTATACGCGCACATGGGACCAGGGAGAGGTAAGAATAGTACCTGTGTATACAGATATTTTAATGATTTTATGTTTATGTTCCCGCCTGCCGAGCGTGGCGACTATAGCAACTACCCCCAAGATGATACAAGTCATATTTGTGGGAGGCCTATGTCCAGCAGTGGACTGCATACGGTATATGTGTGTTTATGTTCATTTATTTGCATTGTGAATTTATAGCGCACAATTTTGAAATGCGTTACTGAATGGATCTCTGAATAAATATGAAAACTGTGGGCTTATAGTAAATTAGTGGTGAAAATAATAATAATCAAATGCGTTTTTAAAAGATAAAAAAAGATAAAAGATTTTTATTTTTCAATTTAGGCACATTACATGCACTTATGAACGTCAATTAAAAGGTTCGTATTATGGTAAAGATATGGAAGCATAATAATGTGTTTGATTAGGTCATGTAAGAATCAGGGACTGCTATGGAACAATCCAATTTATCTATAGGAAAGAAGCTAGTTATGGTGTCCAAATATTTCTTGTGATCACGATGACAGTTGTCAATGAATATGGGATTAGATATATATATGTGACGTTCCGCAGCAAAAGGTACCTAATGGCGGTCGGCGCTTACGTCATTGTTCACGACGCTTCAATACTAATGTGATGCTTCGCAACGTAAGCGCCAATCGCCATAAGGTACTTTTTGCCGCGGAACGTCACATATATAGAATGTATGATTATAAATATGTGTAGGATAAAGTGTGCCAGCCGTTTCTTAGAAAGTTTCGGCTTCGTTTCTGATTCCTCCTACTTATACGTCGTATCGTTCGTGAATTCCAGAGAAACGTATGCTGGGGGCGGACCTGCTGGGCGCGGGGCTGGGGGGCGGCGGCGCGCGGCGTGGACCTGTCGCTGGGCGGGCGCGCCAACGGCGCCGCGCTGTCCGTGCGCGACGCGCCCACCATCAACTCGCTCATCGCGCGCGCGCCGCGCCACCACCGCGTGGACGAGTTGCTGGAGCGGCTGGCCCCGCGCCCGCGCCCGCCCGCGCCCCCGCCCGCGCCGCTCGGCGTCATCGTGGCCCGCGCGCCCGCGCCACGCCGTCGCCGCCGTCCTCGGCCGACGACGACGACGGGCCGCGCCGCAAGCGCAAGCCGGAGCGCACCGTGCGCGTGCCGGCGCCCGGCCCGCCCGCGCCGCCCGTCGAGAACGGCGCGTCGCCGCCGGGCCGGACGAAAACCAGGTCCGGCTCCGCGGAGACCATCGACGACATCGCCGCCATGATCGCTAGCACGCAGCAGAAGGTGAGTTGTTACATTGCCGCTTAGGGTTTCTGCGTGTACCGACGCAGAAACCCTTCGTTTCTATAGAAAACCCGGCCAATTTATATTAACATGACATGAAATCCTTCTGTTTCGACCTTAAAATACTGCATCCACTTAACCCTTTCACTGCCGACAACCAACCTTCATTATTTTTGTAATATGGATTGAAAAAAAAAGCATTCTAATCAATATAAAGATAGATTTTCCTAAGGTGTTTAATATTTTTACTCACAATACCTCGTATGTTCATAAGTCTTGAGACGAGTTTTGTTAGGGTAATAAAAAAAAATTGCAACTGGCAGCTACTAAAAACCTTCTTCAATTTTATAATTAGAATGTTGTCAGTAAAAAAATATAAATTTGAATGGTTTTACCTCATTTTTCGTTGAAATGGCGGGAACGAAAGGATTGCGTGCAACAGTGATTTCTCTGCATAAAGCTGGGATAAAACCTATGGAGATTTTTAGGCAGCTGAAATGTTTTAAGGCTAGTCGTAATTTTGTTTACTACACATTAAAGCGGTACAGGGCGACAAGTTCTCTTGATGACCGCCCGAGAAGTGGCCGTCCTCGCTCGGCTAGGACGGCTGCTAATATCAAGTTGATCAGGGAACGGCTTCGCCGAAATCCGTGTCGGACACAAAAGAAGATGGCTCTACAGACCAATATTTCCCGAATATCAGTGAACCGAATATTGAAATACGATCTTAAAGTAAGGGCCTACAGTCGAAGAAAAGTTCACTACTTAAATGATCGTTTAAGAAAATTAAGGCTCGCTCGATGTCGGCAGTTGCTAAAGAGACACGATCATAAAAAGATTTTGTTTACCGACGAAAAAATCTTCACCGTCGAAGAAAAGTTCAATCGACAAAACGACAAAGTTTATGCCAAATGCTCAAAAGATGTCCCGCCGTCTGTGCGAAATGTCCAGCGAACGCATCACCCCGCTAGTGTTATGGTGTGGTGGGGTGTTTCGTACGAAGGTGCTACGGAGCTGCATTTTTGCCAACAAGGTGTTAAAGTAAAGGCACAAAATTACCAGACTGAGATCTTAGAAGGCGTAGTGAAACCACTATCAAATACTCTTTTTAAAAATAAGGACTGGATTTTTCAACAAGATTCAGCTCCGGCACACAAGGCGAAGTCAACTCAGAAGTGGCTAAAGGACAATTTACCAGGGTTCATCAGCACAGAAGAGTGGCCATCATCAAGTCCAGACTTGAACCCGCTGGATTACTCTCTTTGGACTGAACTGGAGCTGAGGGCCTGCCGCAAGTCTCATCCAAATCTTAAGTCCCTAAAGCGAGCTCTGTGTAGAGAAGCGAAGCGTATTCCGCTAGAAAAGATTCGTGCCGCTATTGATGATTGGCCTACACGATTAAAGGCCTGTGTTCAAAGCAATGGCGGCCATTTTGAATAGTTTTTTTTTTTTTTTTGTATTAAATTTAATGTTTGCTTAGTTGTGTAAATTTTGTTAAAATGCATTATATACTTTCCGAGAAAAAAAAGTTTTTCTTCGTCTCAAAACTTATGACCATACGAGGTACATATTATTAAGGTGCATCAACTTCAATTTAACTTTTATTAAATGTATTTACAATTATTTTTAAATATCGAAGATATTCACTAGCAACATATAGACGTTTCTGCATAATAAAAAATATTTTCATTATATTTTAATTGCATTAAACTTAATATTGTAACTCATAATTTGAAGGTGGAAGAGCCCGTGCTCAAAGAGCCGGAGAAGCCCGCCGAGCCGCCGGTCTCCATCGACAACCTCAAGAGCGTGCTCGCCAGCGAGCCCGAGCACAAGCCAGATGAAGCTCTCAACTCACCTCCCACGATTCAGGTCAGTGCCCTAAAGGATTAAAGGTCTGCAATCAAAAAACTGAGGAACACGCTCGTTACGTCACGTTTATAGGTCGTGACGTATGGCACACAGTTTTCTGTTAACGTGATTTGCAGCCTTGGTGTTTTAAAAAAAGTTATTAAACAAAAAAAGTAGAGGCTTAAAGCTAAAAAGTAGTTACGAATGAAGAATGGGTGGCGAAAGCAAATCTGGACGAATTTATGAACTATACAAAAAACGATTGAGACGAGTCAAGACGATACCGAAGATAATACACCAACTTATTTGGGATGGCTAAAATCTAATAGTTAATATTGATCGCCTCGTTTCGGTCGTCAGGATATATGCCTTCATGCAACTTAGCCGTTTCAACATTTTCAGGCGCAAGATCGGTACTGTAATTCGCGACCTAATTTGTATCCGCCAAAGTCTAATTTTTTGACAAGAAGAATTTAATAATAATATATTCTAAATGATGAACAGGCGGAAGAGAAGCCGGCGGAGGCGAGGCCGGCCCCCGCGCCCGCGCCGTCGCCCCGCCGTGCGCGGCGACGGTGACGACGGTGGTGCCGGCGACGGTGCCGGCGACGGCGGCGGGGTGGCGGCGGCCCCGCGGCGGCGCGCGGCGCGCTCGTCGTCGTCGCCGCCGCCCAACGTGCCGGTGGAGTCGCCGTCCGAGGCGCGGCCCGCGCCCGCCGCCGCCGCCGAGCCCGCCGCCGCCAGCTTCGTCGAGGTCGAGAACCAGCTCGAGATGATGTTCGCCGGCCTCGAGGAGGAGCCGCCCAATCCGGAAGGTTCGTTACGGTTCTATTATGGAGTACATTCAAGGTCTATGCGACCGAAGGATATACAATAAGCTAATACAGCTAATTCACAGTACTTGTATATTTACTGCAAACATAAGTAGGATACACATTAATAATTGATGAGGTGAAGAGAGAACCTATATATCCCACTATAAGTTGGTGAAACCTTTATTTATGAGTAAGGCACTGGTCCCAACGCAAGCTAGTAAGCTATGAGCTATTTCAAGGATCAAAAGATAATCGATCCCGTATAAATAAAGGACACATATGTCATATAATATATGACATATGTGTCATAGCCGGGCGTTCGTAGTTCATCGCCGGGCGATGAGCTATAAATATATATTTTTCTCTTTTATTTACACGGGAGCGATTATCTTTTATCCTTCTAAATAGTTGATAACTCATAGCGGCGGTATCAGTGCCTAAAACTGTTTGAAAGAACTATGTCATTTATTTTATTTCCCAACTTGATTAATTTAATTTGCCGCTGCTGCTTGATTGATTCATTTAATTTAACATTTGAACTTGATATTGCAGGCGGCCAACCGGTAGAGAAGGAGAAACCTCAAACCACAAAAGCGCGGAAGCGAAGAAAATCTGCGCCCGGCAAGGGGGAGAGGAAGGCCGCGCGCCGCCTGTCCCGCGCCTCGGCCGACGAGAGGGAGGCGCCGCCGGCCAAGAGGGCCAAGGACGCGCCGCGGGACGCCTACGACTCCGGCAGCAACGCCAGCTCCGGCCGCTCCAGGGGGCCTTACATACAGGTGCATACCGGTCGTAGGCTATCGCGGGCTAATACTGGGACTGTTCAAGCATGGCCGGCATATATGTATAGTGCTTTTCTCAAACATACAATGAAATAAAAGAAATGCTACAAAAAAAATATTTCAAAATCATAACTGACAATGAAATAGAAATTTATTAAAAATTAACATCAGCTGTTTGCTATGACATCCGCCATCATTGCCTCTGTATGGATAATCGTCGAAAAAAAAATTTATTTGCAGGCCTGCAAAGTTATGTGAAATTCCATTTCTGTCCCCTTCAGTTGCCGCGCCCAAAAAACCATACTTCCGAGTCTATACACTACCGTCAAAAAGTTTAAGACCAAACACAAAAATGTATGCAAATAATCAACTTTTTCATACTAGCACCTGGGTCCTTTTATATGAACTAGGATGTTATTTGAAGAATTGAGAGCTGCGATTCTGAGAGAGAGATTCTTAGAACAAACAATATCGTTTAAATCTCAAATTTTGAACATTTACTTTTAAGTGCCTTCTCAATCAAATACTTTTTCCTTACAAATGTATAGAAAAGAGTATTTGCTAAAGGTACAAAGCCAAAAATAATAAGTTTACCTTGTTTTCTATTGATTGCAAATTTATTTTGATGTTATTTAGAAGAGTTTATAACAATAAACTAAACATTGTGTTTGGTCTTAAACTTTTTGACGGTAGTGTATAAGGAATGTAATAGAACATTGTTGCCCAGGTATAGAAAGTAAGCAATAGATGGACGAGTTAGTTGTTGCGAGTCCATCTATTGCACTTTTTACCGAGGCATTACTATGTGCTTTTCATGCCTAATGTAAGGAAATAAAACAAGTTGAGTTATAACAGTTTAATTAAAAGTAATATTGATATTCGCATTAGGGCAGTTGGTGAATGACAAGGAAATGTTTTTTTTTAATTTCAATTCGTACAAAATTATACACAATTTATAATATCTGAATGTTTGTTTCCAATCCAAAGAACAGAAGAAATTTTCCTTCCCGCCTTTTTAATACTTACTTTTTTTAAGCATGCAAAGGCGTTTTACACATATACAATCGCAATAATACACATTCACTGAGCGAATTTGACGTTATAATGTTTTAATTAGACGCTTAAATGTTGCTCTCATAATTTAGTTTATTTTATTTTATAGAGTTACTAATTTCAAATATAATCGCCCAATAGCAAAGTAGAAAGTAAAAACGGCCGCAAAACACTATACTTTGCAAATTTATATTATAGGACTGTTTTTGAATAGTGCTACTAAGAGCAACTTTCTACTCTCATTTCAATCCATTTTTGGCCCTATTTCCGAGCAGTGGCGTGAAAAGACAATATTTCATTGCATGTTTGAGAAAACTTAATCGTGCGGCTTTTGTAACGTGCGAGTCGGTTGCAGATCCGCGGGCCGCGCGACTCGCCGCTGTCGGTGGCCGTGGTGAACGCGGCGGCGGGCGACGACGAGGGCGAGGCGCCGGCGCGGCGCCGCCACGACTTCCGCAACGGCGCGCGCGCCCGCGGCCTGCACTGCAGCACGCTCGGCCTCAGGTGCGTGTCTTATCTGAATACGGATCTCAACTCTAAATTAAAAAACACAGTCGCCATTTTGAATCTCTTAATTTTGGATTCGATTATGGTGAAAATCAATATCTGAGGATCCAAGAGACTTAATGAGAATCAGAAGTCAAAAATTGCAAAAAACGGCCGCCATCTTGAATTTCGTTATTTTTGATGCGATTTTGTTGAAAATCGATATCTGAGAATCCGAAAGAGGTCTTAACACGATACAAAAGTCAAAATTGCAAAAAACGGCCGCCATTTCGAATTTCGCCATTTTTGATGCGATCAACGATCATGTTGCAAATCGATATCTGAAAATCGGAGAAACCTCTTAATACGAATCTAAAGTAAAAAATGGAAAAACACGCCGCCATTTTGAAATTCGTTATTTTTGATCGGATCGTGGTGAATAAATATCAGAGGATCTAAGAGACTTCTTAATGCGAATCTGTAGTCAATATTTAAAAAAACGGCCACCATCTTGATTTTGTCATTTTTGATAAGATTTATCTGCATCTACAATTGTTATTTGTAATTTAATTAATAAACACCCTCCCCAGTAAATCCTCCCCGCCCACTTCCCCGAGCACCCCTCATCGTTGCTCTGAAAATAGCCGGAGCTTTCCCACTATATAGCTACACTGTGCCTGTACTCACCCTCGCTCTGTTTGCCAGATATGACGCGACGACGCCGGACGCCACGTGGCTGTGCGTGTTCTGCGAGCGCGGCCCGCACGCCGCCGGGCTCGGCGACCTGTTCGGGCCCTACCCTCTAGACACCGACTGCGAGGAGTACAGGTGCGTACCGCATAACTAACATTTTAAATATTAAACTATCGTTAACCTTAGACACATTAATTATTTTTAAACTAATATTGATCTACATGTTTCGCCTCATAACGACATAGACTACAACATAAAACGCATTAAGTAATATTTGACAAAAAACATGCCTTAGATATTTTATTATATTTAAAACTTAAAATGTATAGTAAGTGTGTCGAGCGTTATTGCTAGAGTAAGCGATGAGCGAACACGCATAAAATACACGTACGTGTATTAAACCACAAACTCCTCGCGTACAAGGTACGATCTCCTCAGCGACCGTCAGTACGACTTTCGCCGAAATCCATCTACTGGAGACCTCCTAGTGTATACTACCCACATTTAGAGCGAGGCCATTGAGAAACGCGGCAAAGCGCTCGCTGTGTCTCTCGACATTTCCAAGGCCTTCGATAGGGTTTGCCATGACGGCCCCAGCAAGCTCTCTGCGTACGAAATCTCCACTACTTGGAATCCTCACAGACTTGTGGTCTTGGGTGATGTGCACAGATATTTGTTCCTAAGTCATGGGTGTTTTATATATATATATTTAAGTATTAATATATTATATATATTGTTGGCTGAGTACCCACAACACTAGCTTTCTTGAGCTTACCGTGGGGCTCAGTCAATCTGTGTAAGAATGTCCTCTAATTATTTATTTATTTCTGATAACCTGAGGCAGCGATCTATTAGGGTTGTACTGGATAGTTGCACATCAGATCGCATAGCAATTAACGCCGCGGAGCCTAAGGGTTCTTTCTACCCCTCTTTTTTCTGCATGTAAACAATTTCCTAAAGCGTTATCTTTGGGTGTGCAGACGACAGCAGAGTGACTGAGAGATATATTTCTGAAGTTCTAACTACCAGTGGAGATACCGTGTCCTTTAGGAAAGCTTTGACGAGTGGGGCGAAGCCAACTTAGTTAGGTTTAACGCCACAGGCTTGTTTATTCACCGCTAAAAGGAGCCTTTTTTCCTTAACTCCTGCTTTCCAGAATGTATCCTTAGCAATCACGGTCCACCTCCAGCTAATTAGATTAAAATTAACCACTAAGCTGAATTTCGGTGCCACTATTGAGGCCAAAGCGAGATTCGCTGGTAAAAAAAAATAGGATTTTACGCAGGGTGAAACGGTACTTCACGCCGGTACAGCTTCTAACACTTTACCAATTTTAGGTTCGATCTTGTATGGAGTACTGTTGCCACCTTTGGGCCAGGTCTGCCAATTATAAGCTGGCCGCTTTGGGTAATCCTGAATTATTGAGTTTAAGGTTACACAGAAATTGCACTTGCAAGTATTTCTGTGTTTTACAGGATACATTTTGGAGAGTGCACAGGAATTGCACGATTTAATTCCGCCGTGTCCGTTCCACCACCGGACGTCCAGGTGTTCCATTCATTCACACGAAGCTATTACCTTCTATTCCTAATTCGGACTGCTAAGGAAATGAATTCGCTCCCTTCGTCCGTATTCTCGGAACCATATAATTTGGGTCTTTTCAAGGCAAGAGTGAATAATATAATAATAGTATGAATCAATTCAACGAGGTGTAATAAGAACAATGTATATTAATGACAAACTTATAAAAGTAAACCAAATCTCATAGGAAGCTCATATTGTGGGTAATACACGAAAATATTACCCATTAATAATGTATAAGAATTAATAAATAGTCCTTACACCATGACGGATGCTTTCAAGGCAAGAGTGAATATAGACTTGTTACTGAACCAGCGTGCTCCACCCTCGACCTTGTCGATACTTACCCTCAGGTGTGACTCAAACTCAAACGTTTATTCAGTAAGTAGGCCACAAGGGCACTTTTACACGTCGAGTATACAAAAGAAGAAAACATAAAAACTACACCGGTTCTAACCCTACACCTCTGACCCGAGAAGCATTTCGTCTTTTATGACCGGCAAGAAACTCGGCGGGACTTATTTTTTCAAAACAGTATTACAAAAGATATCTTATACATATTACATAAAAATGCGTTATTCTTTAAGAAAACATATCCAACAATTACAAAAAATGTCTGCCAAAGGAAAAATAAAAATAATTATTAATTACTTAAAAGTCCAAATCTGACTGCTAAGAACCAAGTTAACAAAACGTTCGATATGCTTTCTTATCTGAATTGTGTCCTTTATTCTAATTTAGAAATTACAAAATTAGTAATCAAAAGTTAAAAAAATATTATATGTATAGTTATTTTGTTTTCAAAATATACACAAAAATATAAATACATGCTTATTACAAATAAACCTCAGAGATGTATAAGGTCTCCAGGTGTCATAATTTCAATATACTAATACTTTTTGTTTTTTAAAGATAAACAAGCACCGAATGAAGTGTATCACGTAAATAAACAAGAAGAAAACTACCTAAAACATAGCCCCAAATAGCCAAAACAGATCGGTCTCCACAAACAGCACCCGTTCACGAGTATGACGCGTATCTCAGCCATCGCCTCCCTCAACCTTTCTTCGGGAAAGTGGCGACCCGATCAACGACGCCACCATAAGCAAAGACTTTTAAGTGAGCATGACATTGACACAAGGTTATTTGCCGTAAACCAGTTCTCTACTGTGGAGATAGCATTGTTAATGCTCTCGAAGTTACTTTGCCTTCTGTCCATTTCAAAAATCAGCGATGTGTCGTCTGCAAACAGCACTATGTCATGTTTATCTTTCACAAGTTTCAGTAGGTCATTAATGTATACCAAAAACAGAAACGGGCCAAGAATAGAGCCCTGAGGCACGCCAAGTGCTATAGCGGACCCGGAAGATTGAGCTCCATTAATAATCACTCGTTGTGTTCTGTTCGAAAGATAAGACGAAACGAGATCAAGGGCCCTATTTTTTATCCCATAATGGCAGAGATTTCTCTTTAAATTTTCATGATCAACGCAGTCAAACGCCTTCGAAAGATCGCAGAATATTCCAAAAGCGTCTTGTTTTTTTTCCCATGCGGCAAATATATGATTGAGAAGGACAGCACCTGCATCAGTGGTCGAGCGACCTTTGGTAAAACCAGATTGATTTCTATCGAGCAATTTGTTTCGGTCGAAATGTGTCAAGAGTTGATTTAGAATTAGCTTCTCGAAAACTTTGCTCAAAGCCGGCAGTATTGAAATTGGCCTGAAATTGGTTGGTTCTAATCTCGATCCTGATTTAAACAGGGGGATAACTTTGCTGTGCTTCATTATATCCGGAAATACTCCTGATTCAATACATCTGTTGAAAATATCAGCTAAGTGTGGTGCAATTGATTCAACAATGGAGTGTAGTACTTTGATAGATAAGCCCCAAAGATCTTCAGTTTTTTTTTTAATTTAGTGATCTAAAAGTTTTAATAACTATATTTGGAGAGATATAAGAAAATGTGAAAAGTTCTGTACACTCCACTACATTCGTTTTCAATATTACCTCAGCGACGTCAGGCGACGATTGAAGAGACTTTGTTGTTTCTAAGACTGAGGTCAAACAGTGGTCAGTCTTGTATATAAAAAAGGATTGCAAGTATGTAATAACCAAGGACACACCTTGTTTGAACGTTTATCATATTTATGAATACTAAGGTTCATAAGAAAGGTTTTGGCAGTTCACAAATAGTCCCTTTCGAATCCGTATAGTACCGCGTTTGTCGTTTAGTGTAGTCATCTATAGTTTGTACACTCTCCCTTCTCCATATGTAAAATGAGGACTAAGAAAATAAACAGTTGGCTTTTTATTTTCATGAATTACGAGTTCGAGGGCGGTGTTATGAGGGTTGCGATATAAATATTAATACAATCTCGTACCATGATTGCAGAGCGTTGGACGAGGCGACGCGGCGGAAATACGAGGCGGTGAGCACCGTGTGGCTGCACGAGGCCTGCGCCGTGTGGGCGCCCGGCCTGCTGGCCGCCGGCGCGCGGCTGTGGGGGCTGGCCAGTACGTACCGCGTTTATACTGTCCCACTGTTGCTGTCGCCCGGTCTTTGTGGATCCGTCAACTTACAAACAATGTCATTTTCATCACATTTGCTCGTAAAAGATGTTATTACACGTAAACAAATCGGGCCGTAAGTCTTAAATTACGGTCTAGGGCTGTAAAGTAACTTTTTAATTTGAAAACGTCGTTTAAATTTTAGGCAAATTTTTAGGTCCAAATCAAAGGTCATGTACAATTTCATGGCATAAGATATTTTTAAAATATTAAAATTTCATTAAAAGATGACCCTAATAACTAAAATAAAATATTTAATGTTAATTTAAACATTACTTGTCGTTTTTATTTATTTATTTATATATTTCGATTCAAATTTTAAGATTTTAAGTTTTTACCGGCTTCTGTAGTATCGGAATGTAGCGTGTACGACATTAGCTTTATCTATGGATACGATACGCCGTGAAAATCTCTATTTAAAAACGTTGCATGAAATGTGTATGAATTATAAATGAAGTGTGATGAAAAACATTGTGTGTGCCACGGGCGGTACAAAAATTACGAACTCGTGTTAATTAAGAAATTCGAATTTAACACTCGTTCGTAATTTCTTGCGTACCGCCCTTAATACACAATGTACTATTACTTCAATTTGTCATTAATATTCGAGTGAATTTAGTTTATCTGTAAATCTCCGCTCAACTTCAAACTGTGCTACATTTAACGTAACCGACACGCCCTCACATTTATTTACGTGGCAGGCGCGGTGTGGTCGTCGCGCGGCGCGCGCTGCGGCGGCTGCGCGCGCGGCGGCGCGGCGCTGGCGTGCGGCGCGCGCGGCTGCCGGGCGCGCGCCCACGAGCCGTGCGCGCGCGCGCAGGGCTGGCAGCTGCGCGCGCACGACTTCCGCGCGCACTGCCCCGCGCACGCCGCGCCCAGCTAGGGCCGCGCCCGCTGTGGCGCCGTCTAGTGCTCCAGTACTCGCTGAGGTATCCGAGGGACGTCCGTGTCTGTTTCCTTTATTTATCGATGATTTCCTTCAGTTGTATGCCGTTGTGTCTCCTTGTGATAGAATAAAAATGCTGCGTTACTCGAGGGGACCTCAGACAGCGATGAGACATTCGCCGAGGCGTGTTTGTGAAAAACCGATAGGATGTTGCCTATCCTCGCTCCGCCGAGTCATTTTGACTAGAGCGACCCTGAACAATAATATGTGAGTGAAGTGATTCTTTTGATTATTAAGAGATGTGTACCTATTACGCGCCTTCACACGTTACGAAAAAATAACCCAAAAGTAAAAAAAGGCATTCTAAAATGCCTACATGTTTTTATTGAGAATAACATCTTTAAATTACGTTGGAAAAATTACGTGGGAAACTCTCCGTATTAAATACAATGTGGTATAATTTTATCCCCCTTATTCGAAAACATTTATCAAACAAACATTAATTAATTTATCTGTTGTTCTCATCTGTCACGTTAGCAATTGTTATTGAATGATAAAGACAAAACATAAATTAATTAATGTAGGTTTTATATACGTTTATGAATAACCGTAAGTATTTACTTCGTCGACTCGCACCTCTAACACATTGGATATCAATCGTTCTATGAGTAAAAAAATGAAGTAAGTACTCAAGTATCGAAACGCTGAAAAAGCTTGAGGTCTGGTACCGGATTAAGTGCAGAAACTACAAGTGTATTCAGTCAATCAGACTGTAAATGAGAAGTTAAGCGGTGAGCTTAAATAACTATAATAATATAGTTTGCGCGCGCAACTCTTGTGATATGATTTTACTGCAACTTATGCCCTTTTGATGTATTTATATCTTAGATTTTATTTTTGCGCCCTTTTTTTAATTAAGTTCGTTTTTTGTAAATTTGGAAAGTACTCTTATCTGAAGTTGGAATCTCTGTTACCTATGATTTGACGATGTCAATATTTGTTAGGGATGATTCCGAATGTAAGCTTTGCACCGTTTAAGGTGTGTACTGGTGTGTAAGTACATCTAGATACAATGGTAATTATAAGCGAATTATGTAATACCAGTATTGAATGTGCTTTGAGAGAAGTTACTTTTGTATTGCAGTAGTATCTTGAAAGTAGAACAATGACATTGGAATTGGAACACTTTTACAACAAAAATAATATTTATAATCAAATTCGAGTTAATGTCTATTTTTTTTTTCAAATTACTACTGCAATGCAAAATCATAGAGCTACCAAGCCACAGTAGACGCATCATAAGCCGTAATCTTACTTTAAACAATACCATCTACCTGACCATAACGTTTTTACCGTAAGTGTATTGTTTTTGTTGCGTCTACTGCGGTTGCGCTATTTAAGTCTACTGCCGTTTGAACCATAAGCAATAAAATATTTGTTATTTTTTTTAATCAATGTTTTATGAGCCAGTGGCTGTGTGCTTGTGGGTATCGTGGTGGCCGATGCTAAGCGAGGAGAACCTTTCACCTAATCGCATGTGATGCCGATTACAAGCCATTCCATTTATCAGACAAGGATCTAGGGGGCAAAACTGTATGACACGTAGGGAGTTCCTAACAATTACAGATGCCTGTTCTATATACTCTATACACTTGTGATCACTCCTGGTTTTGTTTGTTAAAATATGTTTTTATTAAAAGAGTAAACATCAAACATAACGTGGTATTCTATTTTTATTTTCAAAACGATTTATGAAACTTGGCTCATCATTTATTTTTCTTCATCACTGACCTATCTACTGTTATTTAAAAAAATCTGTATTTGTTCCATATATGTGTAAACATCATACTCGTCTTAAGAACAATACTTACAAAAAAAACAATGCTTTGGATGATGTCTAGTAAATAAGCATCTATAAATGAGGTATCGAAATGTAAGTTCATATATCCTACCTGTCATAAAATTATGCTCCCTGCCAATCCTATGTCTATATGATGCAAAACTTATGGCGAAATAATCCAGACGTTATATATAATAGAGGTAGCTGTAAACAAATGCATCTTTTTTATACGCTCATCCTCCTCGCTTCGCTGGTCGCCACATTTCACGTATAGATGTTCGTAACAATTAAATGCATGTATAGAGAATTTGTAGATAACGTTAACATAATATATTATCCAATATTCGAAATCCGTGAAATAATAAAAAAAAATGTACAGAATATTTTACATATACATTAAAAATTAACAGTGAATAGAGGTAATTTTTTTAGTAATCGGAATTTTAGAATTATGTAAATACGCTCTGTGGCCTCCTTTGGGGTGACTAGGATTGTAAATATAGTATTAATGTAAATATCAGTTATGGACAATGTGACACTTATTTCGAGGGTATGTATAGCAAATGTAATATGGAATACAGTATTGCAAATAATTGTGAGGTTTACATTATTTGTTGCTTTCATTCATTGCCTTGGCTTTGCTAGAACGAAACTGTCAGCTTATACAAATGAAATGTCCTTTAACCAATATTGTGAAAAATATCATAAAATTAAAAAATATCAAAGCGAGTGTTCAGTAAATACTCTTAAGTGGTGAACAGTGGTCTGTCTTCAAAACATTTTTTTATCAGTACTGTGTATACAGGTCGATTCACGAGAGTTGGCACGAATAGATTTAATGAAACTTTCATTGTATGAGTGACACTTGTATCGGTATACAATCGAGCCACTATTTTATTGGTTAATGTGACACACACATACACATTTTCATTCAGTCATTCATTCCTTTCGTGCCAACTCTCGTGAATCGACCTGTACTATTGCCCTATCAAAAATGTATTGACTTTGAAATATTTATCTGATTACAAAATCTAATTTGTATGTATGGAATAATTGTAAAAAAACTATCCCAATTGTGTAAAAAAATTAGGACAATTAATTGTTACTTTTTATAGAAAGTATTACCGATAATTCGTTTCGTATATTTTTTTCATTTGGCTCTTCTTAAACCATTCCGAATATGTAAACCTCATGTAACTGTTGTTACGAAGGACTTTTTTATGGAACTAGCATGAATTGGACGCGCGATATTTTACATTGTGAATTGGATGTAGTTTGAAGAAAGGTGCCCTATCCGCTAAAGAATTTTAGGTATCTGTCAAAAACTAGCATCATTTACATAAATAATTTTTGACAGAAACCTCGAACATTTACAATTTTTGGTGGTTGTTGGGACATGTCGGTACAGTCGAGTTCGTAAATATATGTATAAAAGATGTTATCAAATTAGTCAAGGATATTTTAAAGGTCGTTAATTTACATCAAATCTTATGATTTTTTTGTTTTCATTTACCAAACAAAAAAGAATATTATAATTTATTTTCTAAATAATCACCCTTATGTAATTACCTGTCAAGATGTTTATTTAACACTGTCTGTCAAGTCACGTCGACAGTTGTTTTTCTTAAATGTCATGATTTGGCGGGAAATCTGTAGGTTATTAAATGCCTCCACAAACAGGCTGGCGGGGAAAGAGCGGCGGTCTCATTTAATTATCTTATTAACAGAGTGTTTTAGCATAGTAAATTTGTTTCCTAGTTTTCTCCAAAAAAACATAACAAAACATAATGTTTCATACATAAATATACTCCAGGAGCGGAGTACTATCAGCCGTAAAAATATCCGTGACTAATTTGATAACACCTTATATACCTCAGTTTAATCTATTGAAATAAGTTATGTTCAGTCATCATCAGATATATCGGAGCTGTGGAGGTGGTCACAAATATCGGAACATGCAATTTACCGCCTTGACAATAAAGGCGTTTTAACATATTTGTGAGCACCTCCACAGCTCCTATATATATGACGGTGACTGTACATATTTCTCAACTAGATTGTCCTTGCAGTTAACCGTGCTCGTGCTCCGAATCCTTCTTGTTTAGATATAAAAACGTTCGCAGAGGCGTGTAACAAGGCAGTGATATTAAATAACTAATAAGAAATGCGTTACATACGTGTAATGTTATATTTTACGTACACCATACAACTGTTCAGTTGCCATTTTAGTATCAAAACTAGTCTAATGTTAGTATCTTGTGATTTATAAAAATTATAAAAAAAAATCTGGGGTCTATTAAAAATACAATTATCTTTTTAGCTTCATATAAGTATGTCGATCATATAATTGTTGAGGATAAATTAAATACACAGTAATGTGTAGTGATTATACTTAATGGTTATTTGTACCAAGAATTTTACGCTTAAAATGTAACTGAAATACCTGAAATTGCTTACGTTGTTTGATTTTGAATGTTTTTTTTTATTTAAGTTTGTGTGTGAATAAAAGCATACGGACAAAAATAACCTTTACATAACTTGTACTTTCAATAATATAATATCAATATCATTTAATGTTGATTCTAGTAACAAATATTTTTTTATTTATACCTACGGCAATTAAATTTACTACTTAGTTACAAACGGATAAACTCACGTGTAATTATATCGCACTAGGCGACATGTTTCGGGTAAGCTCTGGTACCCATCTTCAAGCCGAGTCAGGACACACCAATCGCGATGAGGGTGTGACATGTCGCCTAGTGCGATATAATTACACGTGAGTTTATCCGTTTGTAACTAAGTAGTAGTAACATGGCTCACAACAGTTTTAATTGTATTATTGCAATTAAATTTGTACATCGGGACATAGAAATAAATAAAATACTAGTCCTTATCGATTCATAATTTAAAATGTAACATTAAAAATCCCAGTAAATTATGTTAATCCTTTTGTCGAAAAAAATAATAGTTGTATTGTATTTTATAAATATTACACGCGTTAATTGGTTTTAATAACAAGTCTGGTCGAAATCAAACACGTAACCAATCCTAAAGGCTATTTCGTATAAGTACGAGCTATCGTAGCGTGCACGCGCGTTGACGTTAATTAATCTTGTACTTTAATTCCAAGGATAGGAGATAGACTGTATTTAGAAAAAAAAAAATTAAGGTACAAATTTACGGTAGGGAGATCAGGCCAGTTAGAATTTTTAAAATTTACGAAGCATTGTACGGATAGCTACCCAAAGCCTTGGTTTTTTGTAAATGGTGTAAGATTTTTTTCACTTACGGCAAATGATTACTTTATTAAGTATGTAATTGTTAAAAAATTATATTTATCATGACATTATAAGCAAATTGAAATACAACATGTTTAAAATGAACCTGTGTTTTATTAAGATTAGTATGGAGACGAAAATAAGTTAAAAACATTTTGTGTAGACAAATATACCGTAACACATTCTTATTGCTATAAAAATACAGAACTACTACACTTTGGTTACTACTTACTCGTAACTAACTTGACGCTGACTTTACACATAGTATTTACTTCACAAAAGTTCCGTTTCAGTTTAACCTTTGGACTGCTGAAGATGGCTGTGGCCGTTGTCGAAAATTCGTACCGTGTACACCCACGACTGCTACGGACGTCAGCCTTCTTAATGCAGTAAGGACCTACGGGAGACTCCATAAAGTGCAACTACGCTTAACACAATTCGGTATCGTGACGGGCACGGCATATTTCTTTGTCGTCTGGCGCTCGAAAGGTTAAGCTACTCACAGTAAGCCAAGATCAATATTGCCAATATGCATGCTGCAATCATAGAAAGAGCAAGTAGCAACTGTTCCCGAGTCATCAAACTTCCAATCTGCTCCGTACGCTATGCTCTCGTGTTCCAAATATTCACATTGCACCGAAATGTTGTCTTTTACATCTGGAAAAAAATATAAATCTCAAGTCCAAGCGGTATATATTCAAAACTTAACCTTTTGAACGGTCGCGTGACAGGAACAGGCACGACTGCCACGCCACCGACCACTAAAGTGGCTATGGCGGACGCTGTCAAAGCAATTGGCCTGCTGACAGATAAGGTTTATATTTGTTCTTCATAAGTCACCATGTCGTACACGGGCGTTTTCAAAAAATTGTGCACCCAATTAGTGAAAGTTGTTAAGAAAAGTTAAATCACTGTCAGTTTCGTGACGACAATTAAGCATTAAATATCGATAAAAACTTGGTTTTGATGTTCGTTTTATAAACTTCAATCGATATTACAACATAATAGAAGGCAAAAAGTCGATCTTCATAAAGATTTAATGCTTAATTGTCGTCACGAAACTGACAGTGATTTAACTTTTTTTTACATCTTTCGCTAATTGGGTGTACCAAATTTTGAAAACTCCCACACGTCACATTATGACGTGAGAGGAAAAGCGTTCAAAGGGTTAAATTGACTTTTAGATGATAAATAAGACGCTAGATTTGATAATACTAGGGCGACTGCTAAGAGAATTACACTCAAAAGCCTTCCGGCCGTTTTGGGTTTAGCACAACAAGAATTTATATTCTTGAGAGAAAACCCATACAAGTATAGATAGGTTAGGTTCGTCAGTTAGCCGGAGGTCAGAGCAGAAATATATCGTAGCTGGTGCAAACAATTATCGCCACTGGTTTTGTAGTTACAAAGAATAACATTTTTTATTCGCAATGCTTGTGAAAAAACAAAAAAAACTCGAGTCATAAATGGTTGCGAATCGCAGTTTTGCGAAAACGGCCGGAAGGAAAAAAAGTGTTCAACTCAGTTGCGCACACTAGTCAATATCAATGCAATCAAATAGTAAATAAAATATAAATATCGACGACATACATTCGAGTTCATAAATGTATACATTCGCCATTAGATATATGAGCTGTGGAGGTGGTTTCTGAACAACGCCTTTATTGTCCTCACCTCCGATTTATGTGATGGCCACTACATAGATGGTATTTTGGGATTGGGATTCTGGTATTGATCCAGCATATAAAGCAGGAGGTCCCGAGCTGGTATACTGGGTTATACGGACGTTCTGTATGTTTATATCTATTATATTATATCTTCGTCTAGCAAGGTAACGGCACCTATAACCCCCATTAAGGACGTTCACTCTTATTTATATTAATGTTACGTCAATCAACTGTCAACCATACGATCTTTGACTCATTAACCGTCCATCATTCGATCGTGCCTCTACCTAAGTACAACAGCAACACAAGTCTTATTGAGTTTGATGTAGAACTAGTCGATTGTGTAAGAATGTCCCAAAATATTAATTTATATATTATATTTATGAACTCCATTATACAACTTACTTAACCCTTAACTGCATACTGTATCATATTTGATATTTCTAAATAGTAACTCTGTTGATAGCGGGTTAACTCGTTCAGCTTTGACGACACAACTCTCTGATTAACCAGTGTCTTAAAATAAATTTACTGGCCAATACCGGCGACACAACAGTATGTTAAAAAAAAAACGTTCGTATTCCTATACTACAGGCAGTAATAGCCACTGGAGTACGAACTTATGACATCGGCATAATAGGAACAAAAATTCCGTAAAACGCCAGTGACATTTTCTGAGTGATCGAATTAATTTGTAACGGCATAATGTAAACATTTAGTAAAACAGTATCCGGTACTGTTTTACTAAATGTTTACATTTACTGTTGTGTCGCCGGTATTGGCCAGTAAATTTATTTTAAGCGAACGTGTTAAAGTTCAAATTCAAACAACTTATTTTTATATATTTTCATGTAGTAAAAGGTAAGAATTTACCTATACCCTTAATATCTAACCGTAATGCTACCGCCACACATTCGAGCGAGTAGCGAGGCGAAACGCGCCCGCGTACACATGCGTGCTCGCGTTTCGCCTCGCCATTCCTCTCGTCCCTCGCATCGCGTTTTTGTATAGGCAAAGTTTCGTCGAAAAGCGAGGCGAGTGACGAGCCAGCATGTCTAAACGCGGAGTCATACCTAAAACTCTGAAACCTCCATACATGCAGGCCGCTAGAACAGTGGTAGGGCTGCGGGGATGGTACTTGAGTCTCCAAACGCCGCCACCCAGTGCGGTGTCGGTCACACTGCGTTTCAAGTTCCGGGTATCCCAGAGTCGCACGTTTTCGTCGTAACTGTAATAATAAACACACACTAATTATTTGTACCGTTCGGGATAAACCGACCATGGCCCACAGCGTCCATCGAAATAGAATCAACAGCTGCTGCGAACGCCAACACGCCTGCCAAGCGTGGCGACTATGGCAACTCCCCGCCCAAGTAGAAACAAGTCATATTTGGGGGAGGCTTGTGTCGAGCAGTGGACGTCTTACAGCTGAAATTAATGATGAATGAATTACCATTTTATTAGGCAGGCCTTTAGTTTTCCAATAACCCAGTAGTTGGTCCATCCTTTCCACCAATAGCCTAGTACATTTTAGATGCCGCTAAATCTCAATTGTCCTTTACCCTTGGTGAGTGCTGTCTCCGTGGGCGTCCCATGAAATCCCATGAGAGGGTTAAGATCCACTTAGTGAAATATAAATGCTACTGGTATGCCCCCCAAATATCCGGAACATCATTGTTCTGTGTACGGGAACCACAAACTAAAATAGTTAGGGTAAATCCCCATACCTCGCTACTGTGTAATAACTGGCCACCTCACACTAAAATGAATTCTGTTCTGATCACAGTGATCACCCAGAAACAGAAGCAAATGTAAGGTAAAAAATATGGTATAATTAGAGTTTTTCTTAGGTAGGTAGTTATTGCAAATTTTGGGTCAAAAATTAAATGTATCTACATAAGTATATCTACTTAATTACCAATTAGTGCTATATTACGCAACTAGGTATATTTAAATGGACATCATTCTGTAGTAAAACAATATATTCCGGAAAGTATAAACGTAAAATTATAGGAGCTGACGGAATTTAATGGAATCAAGAAATGGAGTGTAGTGCGTCGGTTTGGGAGGCCTATGTCCAGCACTGGACATCCGTAGCTGTCTAGCTGTAAGAATGAACACCAGACTGACCTGCCAGTCATCAGTTGATGTTCCACATCCACATGACTCCTGATGGACGTAACACCAGCTTCATGGCTGCGGTTCAACATTACTGCTGCATCAGGGACCCTGATATCGTAGCTTTTGAACATGCAGTCGTCGCCACCTACCGAATAGACACATACCTGACACGTTTACTAATATATATCTTGTATCGGACTTATTCCGATTATTTCAAGAACTATCAACGTAGCGCGACTCACTTTTCGTACAACGGCACCTAGCGTGTGATTCGTTAAAGTACGAAGTTGTCATCATAGTAAAAAGAAAAATAATTATATAACATCATCTATCGGGCAATTTGGTAATTATATAGTCTTTATTATTCTCGTCATTATCTCAACACAAATCTTAATAATTGTATTAAGATTTTTAGTACATCTAGTAGCACAAAAATACATTCACATTAATGATAAGATAACGTACGTTCCTGTTTGAATAGATTCAAACATTTTTCTTGCCTATTATTTTGTCGAGTAGGTGGCAGCACTCTCTCTCGCCATATTAGGTTCCAAAACAGAACCAAACAGTAGGTAAGTAGGTAGACATTTTGGGTGCATCAAATAAGATTATATTTAATTCCATATTCTTAATATAAACAAACATTGTTTAACATCTTGTTAAAAGTATTAATGTATAAAGAGCCGAAACAAAAGACTGTAGTGTAATGTATAGGGTAAAAACAAAACTAAAAATCATATCTACCTGAATAAAACACGTCAGGACTCCAATAATTAAAAGCAGCGATCCATGCTTCAAAACCGTGACTCTTCCACGTCCCGACCCTTTCCAAACAATTCTCAGCGATCTTAAAAACAGTCACATTACCGGCAGAATCACTTACTACTATCATTGGCTCGCCTGATGTCTTATTCGTCGACCAATCCAGCGACAGTGCTAAAACGTCTTGGCCAATCGAATCTTCGACCCACAATTTTAAACTGTAACCATCGTTTTCACACAGTTGGTATAGTTGCAGAGATCCTTCCGAGGTTACTACAGCGAGTACGGGATGATTTTGAATGTTATGATAGCTCCATTTTTGGTCTAGGATGCCGGCGGTGTCAACTGTTTGGACGGGGCATAAATCGCTGATTTCTTGGTGGATTTTGAAGAGGTAGATCCTGCCAAGTCTAGTCTGTTTTTTCGGCTGCTGATCTAAAAATAATATACAGTTATTGATTTGGTCTTTGGAGCTCAAGTCCAAAATCTATCCATGTGTCGTCGTGTACTTTCATCTTTTTTTTCTAGCTGGTAAGTGCCGCACACTAACACGTCCCGATAGGGCTCCACAGGGCACCACTCGACGGAGTCCGCACTGTAGCCCGTGTTCCACCGCCATTTAGTGCTCCAAGATGTCATGTTGGGTCTGAAGTAGCAGTTGACGAGGCAACATGTAAATAAGGAAGATATACATATGAATATATTTAACTTCTTGACAGACGGCCCTATTAGCCGCCAACACGTACCTATAGGTTAAAATGAACCATCGGACATTCCCGTACGGTTCAATTCTGCGTGTTACATGAATAAATTTGAAACGATTGCTAGTAATATCTTTAGAGAATGCCTTTAGACAGTAAGTCCACCTGTACATTAAGTGTATTTTTGTGCAATAAAGTTAAAATAAATAAATAACTCTGGACAAAGCGTAGGTAAGTATAACGTATAGCATAGCCATATATTTATTATTACACTTATAAAGTTACAATCAAAACCAAACCAAATAGAAAGGATGCAGGTACTTCCTGGATGATTCGGTCTAAAAAAATTCTTAGTAATAAAGGATATTACATAATGAAGGATACCGTGAAGAAATTCGCAACCATCTGTTGAGTCATGATATTTTGGAGTCGCGAGGTCTAGTCTCGCCAACAGATATTTCTGCTTAATATTAAATTACTTATCAAAGAAATGTACCGTAGGTATAATAATGTATCGGTTGACATTTTATCACCTATCGCGTAAGCTTAAATATCGCACTTAGAGACTTGTTAGAACATGATAGACGATAAGCGACCACCTCAAGCTAGCTGTTCCAAAAGTTTCATTTGTGTACATCTATGTACTATTGTCGACACAATTTACCGACCATTTTTAAACCTTATTGCCTCGAAATAAAGCCTAGGATTCAATAAAACGATTATATACTATTTTAAACCCATTTATTAATATTAATATAATAAAAATATGCCCATACATGAATAAATACAGCCGACTAAAGCTATTTCTCATAAACTGTAATGAATTCAACATTTATTTCACAATTCTTTACATTATTTCGCTAAAAATTTGTACTGTCTCATGGTTCATTACTTACAATTACCTCCAAAACTTTTAAAATTCATAAAACAGCTAATACTTTCAGATAAATAGACAGACAGAAGTATGTACGAAAACAATAAGAGAAAATCTATCTATAAAAATATTGATTGAAACGGACTCAAATTACAATTAGTAAGTTTAACATTCAAGTAAGTACTTTATTTATTAATGGTAACTTATTTTATATATTTAAAGACTATTTCGTAATTTCTCCTTAACACTAGCGTTATACTAAAGGTATACATTTCCGGCAGTTGGACCAAAATGTTTCTTACAAATAAAACGTGCAAATTACTCACTACAGAGGGCACCTCTTAAGACGTTTTGTGAAGCTGATTTTTAATACGGTTTATTTAGTACGATCCTCAGTATGCTATATTTAAAATTACACCGGGGAACTCATAAATATCTACAGACTGACAGATTGACTTTCTTTGGCCTGCAATTAACATTTTCCACGCCATGTCAAACGAAAAAGCTATCACTCAGACGCCATGTCATCGAAATGTGCAAATTTAAATTGAACTTTGTACATGTGCATGTAGGTCTATTTTGCTTTGTGACCCTTGACAGATATATCAGTATTTAGCGTTGGACCTGCGGTGCCGATATATCAGTCTTTGGCGTGTACAGGTTAAACTTGAAAATGTTTTTATGGAATATGTAAAACTATATTTTGTGGTATAGGTAGGCGTGGTTCCGTTTTGTATTATTAAATAAGACCCAGGCAGGTTTTAAGATGTTTGTTATTGTATAATGCCAAATGACTACTTGGGTCACCAGTGTTTAATTTTCGTAACGTAAGAATACCAAAATATGATATAAAACTTGGATAGCAATGCCCATATAATATATCGTTCGAGCATTGCTGACTAAGGTCATAGGGCCATCTAGTGTATCATAGCCGCAATAGATCTCGGTTGCATAGAATTTGTTCACTGGCAAACGCCCGCAAAGTAACTACACACGATACTCGACAGATGACGCTTTGTGAACTTAGTACTAAAAATATGTATAGCCAGCAGTTCGGAGAAACGCGATTTTGTAAAGGCATTGTCAATCCCTCCTTTCAATTTACCCGTCAATTGTGTTTTGACCTAGTTCTCAGAGGCACCCTCTTTTTTGTGCAGATCGATTCGACAGTATGAATATCTCAATAGTTACTTTGAAGTTTCACCATCAGAGTATTTTTGCCTTTATACTGCACTTATTATTTGGATATAAGCACCGAACTTAAATGGATAGAAATGGCAAATACAGTAAAATGACGAGCATTGGAAATATGGAAAAAAAAATCTAACATACATACGCAGCTCATAACTCCGAAAACATAAAATAAATTATATTAGGTAACACACAATTAAGGGTGAAGTTCTGTAAACGTATTAAAAATTAAAATAGTTATATACAACTTAAATGCTAATAATTCAAAATTATCAAACAGTGAGCACTTTATCTTACATTAATTTACTCTAATTTGAGGTCACATGATTGCCTTTAAAAGCAATATGTATGGAACAAATAATATCGGGTTATATTGCTCTTAAACTGATGTACCTAGGAATTCACCCAGCTTGCAGCAACATGGTTATTTTTATTAAAAGTAAACGGGACTTAATCCCGTATAATAACTTTAAAAATAACCTCCGAAGTTTCGAGAACGACGTTGTCGTCGTGGTCCCGGATTAAGACTGGCTAAAGTTGACATCAACATCTAGCAGCGCGAGTTTTTCGAACTACCCGCATTTTATCTTGTTAATAGTCATTTCTTGATCGTTGAAGTTGATAAACAAGATCAAGTGAGGGTAGTTCGAAAAACTCGCACTGCTAGAAGATGTTGATGCGAACTTCAGCCAGTCTTAATCAGAGACTACGAGGACAAACGTCGTCCTCGAACGTCGGAGGAAATTTTTAAAATTAATATACGCAGTTAAGGCCCGTTTATTTCCAATAATGTGTAAACACCGTGAAATTTTAAATCACTTTCGTTATTTTTGTTGTACGAAAAGCATTATTCTATGACAGTTGAGTACAGTCAACCAATAGGTGCAGTCGGGCGTAATTTTGGTAAAATGTAATAAATGAGTAGCCTAAAAACTTACCCAGTATTAATAATAGTAACATTAGATATTTGCTGGCATTTCCAGAGCGTGTTCACCCTTGGTACATCATTAACACTCGGTACATTTAAAATACTGTGACAAATCAACTAATACTAAACATTTAATTGTGACTTGATAGTTTCAAGTCTCAAACTAGTTTTAATGAGTATCATAAGGGCAGTAATAGGTTAATTCATAAGAGCTGACACCGCAGTCCACGTAAATGTTGATAGTTCAGTAATCTCGCGGCAGCTTTTGTAAATCGACCTACACCTTAAACTTTTTTACCGCTAACAACCGTGCAAATACGTAACAACGCGTGCAGTTTAAAACAAACCTTAATTACATCGGATAAGGTTTATTATTGCATATTATATAAAACAGTAGTAGCGGTTAAAGGTTTAGTACAGTCCGAGAGGCAAGCATCAATTAATGAATCTGAATCTCACTGAGGTTCTTATTATTGAGATTTAAGATTAGTATTTGTACAGGGCTATTCTGCATAAGCAGGTTTATTTTGCTCGCGTTGTCCACTTTTGGTTTCTTTTAATTCTATTATAATTATAACAACTTTATTTTAATTTTAACACCAACTTAAACAGTGCACCAGACTGCCTACTGCATCAGAGCCTTTTAACTGTAAACATTGTCCGGCACTAATATTGCTAAAACTAAATGTTGCCCCACGGACTAGTAACTTATGGCTGCATTTAATATCATGAAACATCAACATCACAAAATACCAAGTGTCTTATAATATGCTTATTAAACGTTAATAATATTTATTTTTACTTTAAATATTGTTTTGTCTGAGGTAGATGTTCACAATAAATGTTTCGATCACAGCCTGGCTTATCAGGACAGCTATCTCTAACAGGTCTCTTTTTAGCAGAAGTTGTCAACCATCAAGGCGAGAAATGAGGCCGAATGAGGGCAAAAATGGGAAATGGAAACTCATTTTATGCCAAGACTGAATGTGAAAAGGTTGATAACTTCTGCTTTACAGTCAGCTACGTAAGCTACATTTAGAAAATGCAACCTGTTTTGATGTAGTATCTTTATTCTTATACTAAATCAAAACCCATGTTGCACTCATGTTCTGTGTTGTCATTAGAAGTCTCATAATTGTTTTGACACAAATATAAATTAGACATAATAATGAATAAAGTATAATTTTGTGTGTAAATAATGATAGTTTAATATCATCAATATTATGAGTCCATTCTTAATTGGTGAATATGTAATTTGTATTGGCAGACCCGTCAGATTTATTAAATAGATTTTGACAAAGAATGCAAGCAATCCAGAAAAAGTTCAATTAATCTCTAAAAAAGAATGTTAGAATTGCTCTATACTCTGACTTTTTAGATAGTTTAGATGCACAGTGTATTACGGGTTCAAAAACAACTGCCAATTGTTGTAAATTACTTATCACTATTCAAATTTAACTAAATCACTTTTAAAAAAAAGCATTATTTTTGTGTATCAAGGTAAAATATTGAGAAATTAATTATTGATACTGGCTAAAGCACACACATTACCACCATATATTGATTAAGAATTTTTCCTTCCTCCTGTTACTGAATTTTGCTATGGCTCAATGCTACTTGGGATCTGCTTGACATAATCCCAGAATTTGGTATAGACGCTAATGTTTAAGAAAGCAACCGTCATCAGGCCCGGTACCATGGACATCGAAGTTCGTATATTTCGAGCGTCTTTCTCTCCCTCTTTTACTCCAATTAAGGCATTGTAAGAGTGACAGAGACAATCATCTGAAATTCACAAATAGTGTTTCGTGGTAGCGCCTCTGACCTCCCAACCCAAAGGTAAAACTAGGCCTTATCAAGATTAGGTCCAGTTTCTTCACAATGTTTAGGTTAAGGGTGAGGTGTTTAATGTTAGGCCTCGTCACACGCAACTCACGTTAGTGGTATTCAAAACAGGTGTGTTCAAATGTATACATGTGGATTGGCTTGTGTGAAGATTGACGGAGTGAGCCGTGATATCTCACATTGGTTTAAACCCACTGTGTATGTGCTTTGCCTATACAGTTCCAATATAGGCTAAAATTCAGAAAATTTAAAAAGTTATAAGTAATCACATTTTTTAAATAAATCTCTTAAATTTAGTCTAAGTACCCTGAATTATATTTTCTTTTTATTTCTAATAAATAAGACCCTAACTTTTATTATCATGGCAGCATTATTCTTATTCCGAAAATATAAATATATACATTGATGTCTTTTATGATGAATGTAATAATATTGTTTTATTATTATTTTATTACTTTTACAAGTATCATAATGTGCTTATTTTTGTAGTGTATGTATACAACGTTGGAAATTTCAAGTGTCGTAAGGGACATACTTTTATATGCGACTTACGACATTTGAAATTTCCACTGTCTATATGGACATCTTTCCAGATTAATTCCTATTTCTTCCAAGAAATTTGTAATCTGTTAGTCAGTGCTTTCATTCAAAGTAACATTGTAAATTTGTTTACTTATAAAAAGTTGCTAATCTGTTGTATTTAAAGAGAATAAGAATACTGCTGCAAAAATGTTACACTTCTATTATCAGTAAATGTTAGGGACACATTACTAGAAGAAATATTATTATTAGTATACTTGAGACTTACACTAAATATACTTTGACTGC
Source organism: Grapholita molesta (assembly GCA_022674325.2). Classification (NCBI taxonomy): domain Eukaryota; kingdom Metazoa; phylum Arthropoda; class Insecta; order Lepidoptera; family Tortricidae; genus Grapholita; species Grapholita molesta. The sequence continues at coordinate 6,232,250 of CP053127.2, forward strand.
TTTATGAGCAATAAATAACTTTTTTCAGGGCCATTTGCGAGCCTTCAATACATGTTTTAGACTACTTTATTTCTCAAATTCACTTGTGCAGGCCTATAAGACAACTAAACTTACTCTGTCCACCTTAATGTTTTTATTCTAATAACAAAGAAATTGAGAAATTAAGCAGTCTCTCTGTTTGCAACTTCATTGGCAGTCACACAAAGAATTTGTTTCTGAGGTATGCTAAAATTGACTGTGTTGATTTAAAAGCCGAGCTTTACTGCCGTGCTGAACGCTCTGTTTCAATGAGACATTCCCTGACGAGGATACGCGCGTGCACGATCCCGCGTTTCAGACGCTCGGCTGAACTGCGGCTACCTGAATAGCTTGGCCGCACCTCCTTGCCCATCTCCTCTATCACTGCCAACAGCTGCGCATACTTTGAGGTTCCGTTGTCTTTATCCTTCCCTATAGACGAAGGCGACGCCGCCGGCACAGTAGATATGGTCGCGTGACTGCTTCCACCGTGACCCAAGTCTTTATGGACGTTCTTACCGCTCATCGGTATCGCCGTAACTGTCACATCGCTCAATTTCGACTCCACCGCCTGAATATCCATAGCCTCCATTTCGTTCTGAAAAAAAATCTCCTCTTAGTGACACAAAAGAAACCTAAAGAATTTGCCAAAGAAACACAAACTTACCGAGCTAACTACCAACAGATAACACAATCGCGAATGAAAACACTGTTCGTAAACACGTACGCGTAAATAAATAACTAATAACTACTGTGAAATGTAGATAATGTAGGACATACCTAGTCCAAGCACCTTCAGAGTCGGAGACAACGAAAGAAATGGCCTTTTTCTTATCGCCAAAACGCAAAACCTCAAGCGGTTATAACGTATACTAATGGAATGTGATATGTATTTTATAAATCAAAATGTTTTAATACACTCTTTCCCGTATTTTATTATTTCTGAAATAATAAACAACACCACAAATTACCACCACATTGACAACATCTTACTTTTTTACTACGTCCGTCAGTGAACTTAGACTTGAAAATAATACTGCCAAATTTTAATTTTATGTAACTATTCTTTTTTCAATATTACACACTCATTTAGTTGAAGCTCAAACTGTATCTGAATTATTGCAAAAAAATAAATACTAAATTTGAAAATATATTATTTCCGTTTCATTTATTTGTTGAATTCGAAACCGGCGAAACGGAACGCAACGTCTAATGTTGCAAGGTCATCGACACCATTTTTCCTTAATCTTATGGGGATTAATGATTTATTGTGTAAGAACATATTTACAGCAAGCATTATTTTTATATTAATAATAAAAATTGTGGATTGCAATATGGCAGACTCATTGTTGTTGCCAATTTTGAAACTTGCCGCATGCGCTTGCCAGTCTATTAGAAAAAAAAAAACAAGCTGTCACCCATGTCAAATGATATGATTGGGGATCGTCGTCGGGATTGTCGTCGTCTCTCGCTTTTTCTTTTATCCCGAACCTATTTGTGACCAAAACAAATAAAACAACCGCGTGCGACCTCCCCGTATCAGGTTGCCCAACGGAAATAAATCGTCAGCTGCGATGCATAGATCATGCATCCATGTCATGTTGAATTGATCAAATAAAATCGTAATGAAACAATGAGCTCGGTCGAGCGATTTCTCCGCCCACTGGGGCTTATTACGCGATTGAAGTATGTGTGGTGAGTAGTGTGTGGCGGTGTAGTGACCGGAGGTATGGCAGACGCGGAGCGGGCCTCGCGGCCCAACTCGCTGCTGCTGGAGACTCCACCTCCGGAGCGAGAACCACTCCGCTTCGATGTGCAGCTGGTCGGCGCTCCGCCTGAGGTGGAACAGCTCGTCAACAACATCAAGCAAGTGGCTGAAGACTTCTTGTACCATTGGAAAACCTTTCCTATAGGTGAGCATAGATTATTTATTAGTTTTGAGTTTGGTAGAAATTATATTTCCTATAAGACTATAATAATAAGTTATTTTGCGTTATCATACCTGGTGGTTTTCAAAAACATGGTTTATCACCTGCATAAGGAGTAACTTTCACCTTTGTTAGACTTGTCTAAATTAATTAATTATTACAATTGGCACTGCTCCATATTCCAAACCCATTGTATAAGTTTAGTGTAATTTAACCATGTTACTGTATAGTAGAGATTATGTCCCAGTGGTGGCAGAATAACAGCTTCCATTACTTGCTGGAAGGAGGAGTGCTTTTACACCTTGTAATGCATACAGGAAATGAACCACCATGCTTTTGAAATTGTCAGTGTAAAGGCCTTATCTTTGTTTCATTGTCAGAACTCACTACATGGACCTTTGAATTATGGTCCCTAATTAGTAAAGTTAAGTGTATTAAACCTTATGAGCACCTAACTATTAAACCTATTGAGAGCCATCTGAATGTAACAATTTCTTAAATATTTCAAATCAGAACTGTCTATCAGACAACATTTCTATTCACATTGACATACTATCCAATAATTTACCAACTATTGTACAAAGTTATTGAACAGCTTACAAGAAATACCAGTACAATTTGAATCTTATGGCTTTAACTATAAATTTACTTTTTGTATAGCATGGCAATTCCTTAAGAGTCAAGTTTGAAACACATGTTTGGAATTACACACCACATGTGGTCAAAATGTGACAGAATGTTAGTGAGCTTCTGTTTTTACAGACAATAAACAGAAGACTATTTTCCCATGGCACTGTTTGATAGATGGTTGGCAGTCCTCAACTGTGCGTTTTTCTAGAAACTTCCTGCCTCGCACAGCAAAACTCTGGAATAAATTGTCGTGTGCAGTATTTCCGGACCGATATGACATCCAAACCTTATAAAGGATTATAGTAGGATCTTAAAGGCCGGCAACGTACTTGTGACTCCTCTGGGGTTGTGAGTGTCCATGGGCGGCGGTAGTTGCTTACCATCAGGCAATCCGTCTGCTCGTTTGCCTCCTGTATCATAAAAAAAAAAAAAAAGATTTAGTATTTAGATACATTCTTTAAGAACAATATATCTAAACCTATACTCAGTTAAAATTAAATGTACTCTATAAAGGATTACATTTAACTATAAATTTTAAGTTTGGCTTCACAATTTCCTCAATGTACAAAAAAAGGTGTTGAATATTAATAGTTTTTAAATGAACCCTGATTGGGCACAGCAATAGTTTTAAATTTGAATTAATGTTGAATATAAAGTGTTGGGCACATTAAACTTGTTACTGTAGTATATAAAATTTATTTTAAATATTAAAGTTTATGTCATTGACATTATAACATTTGCCATGTGGTGCCGGCTGAAAATGGCACCAATACCAATTTTTTCTTATCAGAAACATGAACTGAGAAGTACTGTGACTAAATAATAAAATGAGTGATAAAGATAAAACTCATCAAAGGTTCCAAAGAATTAGAAAAAAATGTTGTGGTTAGAAAATTAATGTAACACACATTAAATTTTATGCCTTGACTGAAATTTCCTTTCTGGTGCAAACAAATCGAAAGAGATGCTCATATGCTTGCCAGAATCATCCTGATGTAGCCTATCGCAGACATTAAAATACGATATTACGTTATTCACCTCTCTGCAGATAATTCATACTTGACACAGTATATAGGCAATTATATATAAGTGTAACGGAATGTGTTGTTTTTATATGTTTGCCATTATCACTACCTATACACCATCAGCTCTCAATCAATGTTCATAATATCATCAGAGTCTAAGTGAGCCATGTTTGTCCCAGTCCTGCCGTCGTCTCGCTTCACTGGCCCCGGCAACCGGCCCTCCGACATCATCATCGCGCCGCCCTGCGACGAGCTGGACGCCGCGGCTCTCGACGCGGGCCTGGAGCCCCATCCGCTATCGCCGAAACAGCTCCACCAGATTAGGGAGAAAGGGTGAGCAAAGTTTCATAATTCACTATTTCCAAATGGTGCTGGCATAATTTTAACGTAAAGGTACGTCCAGATCGGGTGTATAAGTACATCTGTTTGCGTTTCACTTTTCGTGTGCATTGCGTAGTACCAGGCTGGGAAAGGCCAACAAGACCAGGGTAGCTTTCCGCAAGCAGGAGGATCGAAACTGGATATTGACGGCCCTGTTTACTATCCCTGCAAGTAAAGCCTCTGTGTGCTCACAGGGTCTAGTGTGTTTCTTTTGACGTCTCGAACGCGTAAGTGATAATGTTAATTATCTGGGTAACTCTAACGCGATGGTGACGTTATGTTACGTTAAAAACTTACACTCAGGGCTCAGAGTCACATACTTCCTGACAAACGCCAAATCGACAAGCGATTCGTAAATGGTGCGTCATTGTCGCGTGCTTACCAGTTCTGGATTCACCAGCGACAACGTTAAAATTTGCCAAGTATCGATTAAACTAAAACTAAAATTAAGAACAATATTATTAAAGTCATCTATAGCTTTGTTCACTAACATAGTTTTTACTTACACATCAATAAGTACATTTATTATACCTGGTTTGTTACAAAACGATTAGTTTCTATCGTTATTATATAAGTATTATGTACGTAGGTACATACATACAATGATTATACATATATGTATTTGCATGTCACCAATAGAAAAAAACATCATACGCTAGAAGAATCAGTACACATAACCATCTATTCTTGTATGAAAGTTGTAGGTACGCGTTTTCATTAGACATAGATTTTTTACATTTTGTCATGGGATTTGTAGATTTTTAATTTATCGTTCACAAACTACTTGCGCATATGTTAATGCTTGCGTTTATATTGTGCCAAAGCATTCATCTGGTCCTGTCTCTAGACCATGTAAAATATAAGCTTATTGTTTGTTAAAGCATTAGCAGAAAAGCAGAATGGACGAATGGCACAACTATCTACGAATAATGTGTTACTTAGGTGTCCAATAAAATTAAGTGGAATTTCAACTGAAACAATGCATCACGATTCGAAAGTGTTTGCAACAATCTACCGAAACTATAGTCGGTTCATATAAATATTATTCAATCAATTATAATAACCGTATGACGTGTTTCTGTTTACAGTAAGTACTTTAAATACCGAACAATCCTACCTAAAACTAGACCTGTACCCTTACCATGAGTTGTGACTTCGAGGTTTTCAATGACGAGTATCGAGTTTAGTATCTGTGCATCTCGTTCGCACTAAAATAGTACAAGCGAGATGCACAGATAGTAAACTCGATACTCGTTATAGAAAACCTCATTGTCACAACTCATGGTGAGAGTACTAAAGATTTCAATTAACGGCATAGCATACACTCGCCGTTGTCACACGTCTACTTTCTCATCGTTTCGTCTTCTCTCCTATAACACAAACAACCTACCTATGGTTATTGCTTACGTTACACCAGGGCAATATTTAACGTTATAATAGAAAATCTAAATGGTACGGGCAACAAATTATCAGATTAGATATCTACGGGAATTAAATACCGGGCAATTCGTATATAAATACAAATAAATGAACTATAAAGAGCGATAAACGATGGTTTTTAGTTTAGCCCCTGTCACATGCTCAGGAGTTGCTCAGGGGTATGATTTACCTACCTTAAAAGGCGAGTAGCCAGTTTCTTGTAAATACTTTAGTGTAATTTTACCGGGTTATGGTCACTTAGGACGCATCTAGTTACATGGGTAAGGTTTCCCGCCACCCCACACCTAATCCATTATTGCCCGAAAATTCCAAGGTCAACACACGTTTCCTACATATTATGTATACTGATAAACTAGTTGTTTGTTAATTAAAACATGCGTGTGCTTTTATAAAAACGCGACGGCAGAGGATACACAGCAATTAGTAGGAATTACGAGTGTGTATGTTTGAGGAGGGTCCGGTGGCCGCATATACAGTAATGTGGACGCGAATAACATAAATTGAACTTGATTGATGCGGGAGATATGGGTAACTTTCTCGTTTTTTTTTATCTTCTTTGCAACGTGTTGTATTATAAATTCGTATACATACTTAGGTACACTGCTTGGGGTTTCTGTAGCAAAAAACTATTGTCAATAATTTTAGATGTTGTATAACGCGGGAAATCACTGATTAATCTCTAACATTCTATTCGAGAGTTTAAAAAATGTTTCAATTGCCTTTCAAGTTTTGAATGGATTATTAAAAATATATGAAATCTATGAAAATACGTTGAACGAAGGTTATGTTGAACATTATCGGATATTGGTAGGAAATTTTTCATCGTGCTTAGACACGGATTTGTCAGAATTTAATTGATATTTTGAAAAACTAGATTACACTACCGATAGCTATAGGATTACATGCCCATAGTGTGCATACCGCAGTCTCGCTCGCACACCGGAGCGGCGCGCGGAATTCGTATCGCTGTTATGACCACCAAAATATGCTGGTATAACCACCAAACCATGCTTGATATAACCCTATAATACAACTTACATGTACAATGAAATGATAAACATACCTCAATACATATAGCCAAAGGCATCATCTGGCATTTACATACGATAAGTGTAATCGATACGAAACTGCATCTGTACTCTTAGTGATATGATATTTAGAGATAGAGTTACATCGTTATACACGTATTTCCCTACATGAGATGCTTTTTACATATTCAACGCGTCAAATATGGCCGAACAAATTAGAGGTAGATTAAACTATTTTTTTTACAACTAATACAAAAGGCGGGCAGAGAATGGTAATTAATTAGTAAGTAAGCTACAGAAACAGCCCTATGTAGCTGACGTTATTGACCAGTGTTACTGCTAAGTATTCAGTGCCGTCGAGGGTTTGGGGGAATAGAATTGTAGGACCACAAGAGCTAAGGATATTATACTAATCAGAAAGTAAAACTGGGCCCAACCCATAGTCGCACTCTTCTGACCCCTACAAGTGCAATAGGGACGGCCGCGTTCCATTCAATTCATTCAACCCAAACGTGCTATTACTATGGAATGGATTTTTATTGCCCCCCTTTATAGAGCTCTAAACCATGGCTAGACGTCATTCTGTATGGAAATATTCATGAATAACTATAGCAAGACCGTATGTCTTTGTTGTGTTCCGTTGTAAACTAGACTTTGTGGCGTGTAAGTAAGATTTAAATTTATAAAATTGCTTAAAAATATATTTACGTGTGTATTGTTTGTGCCTATCTGTAGCCTGTTGTTTGTACGCAGATATTAAGATAAATATATAGGTAATTTAATTGTACAGAAACGTAACTACACTAATAGAGAGTATAAAGTTAGTGTGTTTAAATGATTACTGATTACTTGATTAGGGAGCGGTTTGAAAGATTATTGAAATAACTTATCGATACATCACTGTATTTTTAAAACATTACACAAGTAGTATTCAACATTTTGCACACATATTACACTCATGATTACTCGGATATATATTTATAATTTGCAAAGTTAACTATTAACACCTGGACGAAATTACGCAGAAAATATATTAACTCAATGTCATATTAGTAAACTTTTAAAGTAGTCGTAATGTAAACTACACTTCGACCCACTGCCGTCTACAAAGTTTTTTGTTCGCGCCACCAATTTAAATATACGCTAATTCAGACCTCCGGAAATCCGGTGATCGCAGTACCTATACGATCTACCGGGTCTACTGAATTACGGACTAAATCGATACTGACAGCGGATTTGCAACGGTTTGATTTAGTCAGGGATGTCACTTTATTTTACAATTGAATTGTACTCAGATTAAGGGCCATATATTTTCTGCTTAACTTCATCCATTATACATATTTTATTTTTCTTAAGCGTGCACAAGGACAGGCTAATGCCGAAGAAGCTAAATAGTAAACAGTTGGAATCGATTCGCGAATGGGGGTATGTCGTATATGTACTTATATGTATGTTACTTAAGTGTATGTATTCGTGCGTTGGCGCCAATGTTTGGTAAATATTATGCGGGCTATTTGAAGACAGTTCAGAGTAAGGTGATGTGGCAATTTGATTTGACTTTTCCGGACGGTTGTAATAATTTACAACCAAAGACAGTAATGAACTAATGAAAATTCAAATTAGCAAATGACGAAATTGCTGTAATCTTCTAACCATTCCGTTCAAAATCAGTTGTTGATTTTACTTAGATACATATGTTGTTTTAAAAACGTTCTATCGAATCTAATGTTGGTGCCAACGTTGTGCCCTAGCATGACCCTATGTATTATTATATCATTAGCCACGCTTTATAAAATATTGTTTGTATCAACTATCATGTCAATAGTGTCATATCTCTTTATAGGTATATTTAGCATATTATATCTCCCTGTAAGGCGAAGTGGGCTAAGACAGTATTTCGATCAATTTTTACCACTAAATATTACGTAATCGCATACCCACGGACCTTTGGACCCGGGTATGTCCTTAAACTACGTCCAACAATGAGAAATAGGGCATAGAGAAGTACCATCACATTTGAGTCTGGGGAACAACTCCTTACAAAAGACCACAGCCATAATGGCACTGCTACCTTTCAGGTATGTAGTGTTGTGTTCTTGATGGTGAGTAAGGTTCCCAGAGCTCCAACCCCCCTTAAAGGCCGGCAACGCGCGTTAGCCACCTTTATCATAAATTAAAAAAAAAAAACAATTTTAGAGATATTGTTAGTATTACTAATATAAAGTTCGTTTGATAATAAAATATGTCGATAATCGGCTGGGCCCACCTCACCTTAGGCATATATCACTTCACATCCTCATTCGAATAATTTGTTAGAGCTAGTTATCTTTTTTTTTAATTTGCATGGTTAGTGTTTATTAAGCCTTTTACAAACAAAATGCAATCATCTCTTTATCGGTGGCCATAAATTGATTTATTCTCTGTCAGTGACTCTGTAATTCTGATCTATTTATCGTAATTTTTTTCTCGTTTTGTGTTATTTAGATCGAATTTACATATAAAAATATGAAATGTCCTCAATGGTAACTTAAAATATTTTTTTCGCTTAGACGCCTCAGTGAGGCTTGTAATACTTTTTTTTAATAGTATCAGCTATACCATTTTGAAGATAAAAAATACTTATACTGCTATAGGTATGCATTAAATACTGTAATGTTTTCTGAAACCCACTATAAAGTATTATTTTCGGTACACTCGTATCTTTATTAATTACCATTTATTAAGCAAGTTAATTGCAATGAAACATGTATTAGTCTTATGATCGATAAGTCCGACTTTCGTTTGCAGAGTCGTAGATCAACATCAAAAAAGCCCTAAAACAATTACTACACACATTGTAAGACGCAACCTATGCTCTTGTTAACTAGTCTCAAATCCCCACAGCGAGTTCGAAGTACCGTCCCGCCACTTCCCAGGGCAGACGCACGTGTGGCGCGTGTCGGGCTGGCTGCAGCGCGGGCGCGCGCGAGCACGCGAGGAGCTGTACGGGCACGTGGCGCGCGCGTGCTCGCTGGTGGTGGTCGTGGCGCGGGACCGGCTGCTGAAGAATGAGCCGCTGTCGGTGCTGGCGGGCGCGGAGAGCCTGCTGGCAGGAGTGCACCGGTAAGCCCATGACCAGCCTGCGGCGCTACCGCGAACAACGATATTCGTAAATTTCGGACGATTGTCTCTGTCATTCTCATGACACCTTTATTGGAGTAAAAGAGAAAGATGCCCGAAACATACGAACTACGATGTTCGCGGTACCGCTCGTGTTATCATACACTAGCCTAGGAGCTTTGGAGATTTTAATATTTTCAAGTGTCATGAAATTTTCTTTAACAGCTGGTACAGTCAGCGTCATATAGTTGGTAGCATTCAAAGTAGTCAAATAGTTTGGTACACCATACAAATTCTATGGTGTACCGAACTTTATGAGTACTTTGGATGTAAACAAGTATATGACGCTGACTGTACATTATAAAGAAAGCGCTGGTAGCCTAGCGGTAAGAGCGTGCGACTTGCAATCCGGAGGTCGCAAGTTCAAACCCCGGCTCGTACCAATGAGTTTTTTGGAACTCATGTGCGAAATATCATTTGATATTTACCAGTCGCTTTTCGGTGAAGGAAAACATCGTGAGGAAACCGGACTAATTCCAATAAGGCCTAGTTTACCTTCTGGTTTGGAAGGTCAGATGGCAGTCGCTTTCGTAAAAAAGCCAATTCCTGGGATTCATTGCCAAACGGAGCCCAGGCTCATAGGAATGAGCCGTGGCAAATGTCGGGACAACGCGAGGAAGATGATGACCTGGTACATTATAAAATGATGTGCTGTACTAAGTCCTAAAGACTCATTAGCTAAGTACTCTAATTTCTTTTGACAGGCTAATGGATCTCATAATCGGAATGCCATCGCTAGAAGCCAAAGACCTGGATAAGAAGATCCGAGAAGAACGTTCCAGATATTTAGTGGCGGAGCTTATATGCATGGTAAATGTTTCACAAGCGTGTCAGATATTCAATTATAAATGAATTAAATCTCTCTAAATCTTTTAAATATGAATTGCATGTAATTTTTTAAACCTTATAAACTGATTTTAATTTTTAGATTGTATGTATCGTCTACAAATGATGTTATATTAAATTTAACGCTTATTGTCAGCAAAATGTTTTACATCATTGCGCATGGGCATGGCTGGCAAATATCATCATAATTGTCAGATATTTTATTAGTAGCATCAATGAAGAATTTTTGATTTCGGTACACTGAAAGGGCCATTCGAATACTCGTCCATGCCGTTTGGATGTCTAAATGCGCCTCCTATTTATCAAAGAGTGAACACACGTAAGTGGTCACTTATGTACGATTCCCACTGACCGGGCCGGGCGAAGTCGGCTGGAGCCATGTCGAAACGGGCGCTCGGGCAGCCGGCGGAAGCCGACTGCGTCCAGTGACCAGGTCGGGCGGAGTAGGCTGCCGCCACGTGTCAGCGTGGCTGCTCGAGCGCCCGGCGGTAGACGCCCGGGCGGTGGGAATCGTACATTACAGTCCTAAATGTGAAATGTGATTAAAGTTAAAGCTGGTATCTTCTTTTAGCCTGAACATCAGGAAGACATCGCGGCGCTCGCAGCGTGGGTGACCCGGGCTATGCGCAGGGCAGCATCTGAGAAAACTGACGCACGCGAGCCACCTAGGATTGCGCCACGCGTCCCTTGCGTGTATACCACGCCGCAGCGCACAGAGGTAACTCACGCATTTTCACATTAAAGCAGTTTAAAACTAGTTATTATATTGAAACCGATTTTCAAACTTATTTTGGTATCTCTTAACCTAAAAAGGGAACTCCTGAAAATACATATTTTAGAATGTGTGTTTTTAGATTTATAGGGGCGGTTGCACGAATCTTGTTTATTCAATTCAATTTGTCTATTTACAATGACGACTCATTGGTCCATTCGTTCCCTACTTATGTAGTACCTAACTCTGCTAAGGTCTTAATAATTTGTGACATTATCCATGAAAAGGGTCCTTATTGTCGATGGCGCTTATGTCGTTGTTCAAGACGATATAATACAAACGCAACGCGATTCGATGTAAGTGCCATCGACAAAAAGGTCCCTTTTCCTAGATAATGACACATTTTGTGGTATTAAAAGTTTGGCAATGTTCTATGAAGCGACGTTTCGCTATACGTATATATAAGTATATAAAGTTGATAAATCCGTTAGTTGTGCCTATTACAAACTGCCCTTAATCTTTTTGTCCACTTTGTGCTCTGGTCACCTAGTGGTTAGTCAAATCCTGTCTCGGATGCCGTAGGTCATGGTCATTTTTTCTTAACTACCTATATATGTCATCTATTATCAATTTATAAACAGGTGGACCTAAGATTATACCGGCGAGAAATAACCCGTCGCGCGGCGGCGCCCCTCCAGGCGATTCTTGAGCGTGAAGCCAGAGGATGGTTTTTGCACTTTCGTGAGCGTAGGGCCGCACACCTGGCCAGTCAAAAAGTACCACCGAAGGATATTGAACAGGTACGTACATATAAACGAAACATGTTTTTTATGTTTGGAATTTACCAAATGGATTTGACGTCTAGGGCATTTTTATCTTACTTGTACCTTAAGTATATTAGGCCTACCATACAACTAAAATGCTACTCGAATTCGTTCTCTAGAGTATAGGAAATAAATTATAATCTCTTTTGTGTCAAAATCGAAGGAAACAAAAGGAACGCAACTCTGTTCCAATTTTATAAAATTCAAATTTCTTTAAAGTAATTAGCGTAGGCCTGTGGGCCTCAGGAGGTTAAGTCAAGTGACAGTTGTTTAACAAAGGTGTGTTAGACGTCGGCCATCAGTTTTTTGAAGACTGCTGTAGATTAATGGTGTACATTCAAGTGTAAAAAATCATTCACTGTTAAAGTTTCAAAAATATGTACCGAGCAACTCTATTGTATAGGAAATAAGGTTGTAGGACGTATTTATGAAAGGATTCTTTCGGTACGTATTTTTGCACTTGATTGTGCCGGCGTTCTCACTTAGACTTTGGCATCACACTCGCCTGTTTTGGTATCAATTGGTCAAATCATCTGAAAAGCAGTGTTACTCCTCTAGTCTACCGCTTTTAATAACAATTTTTTACATTTTGTATCAATTAGTTAAGCAACTAAAAAAGTAACATTAATCAAAACAGAAATATCCTTATCTGATTCAAGTGCATGCCCCATACTATAACCTACTAACGCGCGTTAAACATCTTACGGATTTACCAGTCGTTTACAGTTTTTTTTTATTACAAAAAAAATTGCACAATTTAAGGGTAACTTAAGTCCCACAAAACTGTTTTACACAGTTTGACTGTGGTTGAGATAGCCCAGTAGACGTTACATATTTTTCAAATTGCTATCGCTTGTAGGAGGTGCGGGCAGCATCGATGCGTGAATACGTGAACAGGGTGTGCAATGCTGTGCTATCTAGCGAGCAGCTGCGCGCTCTGGGCCCGGGCATTCCGGAGCTTTTACACGACCAACTGAAGGCTTACGATGTCATCAACAGGTACGGGAGTATTCTATTATTAAGAGATTAAAGTATAAATTGCACAAACTAGGTAGGTCCACAGTAAGCTCAAAAAGTCTTGGATCCAAAGCCATTGCAGAAGTGTTTTGTTTCACCTTTTTATCGCCCAGTCAGTTGACGGAAAACTAAGACCCAGAGACGCCGTGAGATGGCTCATAAGACGAGACTGTAAAATTGAATACGACGTCTTTGTGTATGGGATACAGCTGCCCGTCGAATTGATTCGGCGTTCAAAAGGTAAACATATCTTGAGTCGTCATTGGTTATTGTATTCTGAGTACTAGTGTAAATAATGAAATATATACTTTACGCAGCGAGCGCGACTTCAAGACTGACTGTTTTAATTTATGATTTTAGTAACTTTTTAAAATTGAAATATAGAAGTATATTTGAAGTACTTATCAACAGCCTTTTGGTGAAGCTAATACAAACATGGTTGGCCGCCTTTGAGAAACTTCATGTCACCATAATATAGGATTATCACAACTTATGTATGTACCGGGTGTATAGTATAGAATCATTTGTATTAAGCGACCAGTATGTGTAGTGGTTTGACTTGACATATAAATTGCCGCCAGCTTCCGAAGCATTTGGCTCTGCGGTCATTTTTCCCATGATAAAAGTTAGCGTCCACCCGTCGCAATGCTTCATCATAGGAAGCCGCGTGTTGCGAACGGCAGTGGCGGGTGGCGAACGAATGTTCCCGATCTCCCGAACACACCTATTGGGCCGTTGGACGCCTCGTGCGTGAGGCATAAAGGCTGCTCTCCACAATATGCCATCATGGCTGAGTGTAAGGGACGCAGTTATACGACGGAACGAGACCGCAACATCGTTTACTCTTTAACGCGTAGCTGTGTCTCTATAATGGCCCATGATGGCCCATTGTGTAGTGGAGCCTTACTCTTAAGGCTCCTGACTAGGGTTTCTGGTTTCTCATTTTTTGTCTCGAGTTTCGAGAAATCTTGACTCCAATTTCTCGAGTTTTCTCGACTCTGGTGAATGGAGGTGAAACTCTCGAGTTGTCTCGAGTTCGAGAACTCTCGAGCAGAAACCCCACTCCTGACGGATCCTCTGATCCGCCAACGTTCTCCGCAGAGCCGAAGAAGGCGTCCGCAACAAGATCGAGGCGTCGCTGGCGACGGCCGAGGCCCGCCTGCGCGCGTCGCACCCCATCCTGTCGCGCGCCGACTCGTGGCGGAGGGAGCGGCTGGGCGCGGCCGGCGCGCGCATCGCCGCCGAGCTGCGCTGGGCCGCGCTGGAGGACGCGGCCGCCGCCATGGCCGCGCACTCGCTGCAGCAGCACAGATACTTCCTGCTGCGCGAGCTGGCCTTCCTCAGGGAGCGGGAGCCCCTGCTGGCCAAGGTGCGCGTTTGCTTTATAAACTAAAGTCATTTGGCAACTACCTACTTTCGTGGCGGTGTATTAATTTTCCCTAGGCAAGATGCAGCCAATTTAGATCTATGGGAAAGTTAACTAAGCGACTCACCCATCACACACGGGTTCCCTTTATTTGGCATAATTTGTTTTGTCCGAATCTTAATACGCATACCAAGTTTCGCGTAATTTATTTACGCCGAATGTAAATGTTTCCGAATTTTTATTTACCATAATTCTATATTAGCCGAATACTACTTTGTCCCGAAATATATTGGCATACTATTATTGAGGCCGAATGTCCGAAGTGGGTTAAGTTAGTTTAGAACTGTAAAATCAAGGTGGGTTAGGTGAAGTTAGAACAGCGACTACGACAAAAACGCACTTCCTGGGAAAAAAATCATAATAACACCATTCGATCTTTCCAAATTATGCGTACCAACCACACGGCTTATTTAGATTCTGCGTAACAGAATTCGGCGGAAAAGAATTATGCGAGATCAGTTTCTGCCTATATACAATTATGCCTAAACAAGGGGAACCATCACAGACTCCTAGTAAATTGACAGTTGCTTACATAGCCATACATAGAAATCTGCATAGTAAAACTACTGAAACGCGCATTTTATGCATAATACATTAACCAACCGCGACGTACTGATTTCAATTGATACATAATGAAACAGGAACTTCGCGCCGCCAAGACGCCAACCCGCGAGTTCTCCTGGGAGACCCGCATCTGGCTCCCCCAGAACTGGGTGGTGGTCCGCCACTTCCGCGGCCGCTCGGAGCGGATCCCCACCGTGCTGAGCACGCGCGCCACGTCCATAGTGACGCCGCGCTCCGACCCCAGCCAGCCCGTGTTCCTGGTGGACAAGGAAACGGTGCGCCGGACCAGCACTCGGTGGCCGGGTTGGCGGCTTGTTAATTTGGCACACAGGTCAGTTACTATAATATTATTTTTTTATGACAAAGGTGGCAAACGAGCAGACGGATTGCCTGATGGTAAGCAATTACCGTCGCCCATGGGCACTCGCAACACCAAGGGAGTCACAAGCGCGTTGCCGACCTATAAGTGGGTTGGAGCTCTGGGAACCTTATTCACCATCAGGAACACAACACTACATACCTGAAAGGTAGCAGTGCTATTATGGCTGTGGTCTTCTGTAAGGAGGTACTTCCCCAGTTGGGCTTCTCCAGATTCAAGCGTGATGGTACTTTGCTGTGCCCTACCTCTCATATCTCAATTCTTAATCTCTAGCCGCTTAGAGATCAAAACTTGCCAGGCCAAATGTAACTATGGTTTGTCATAATTAAAATTCAAAATGGCATTCAGTGGGAGACCTTTTTATAGGTCTCCGGGCGGCTAGAGGTTAATACCACATACCCTCAACATCATCCGAGAGCAATACTGGATCCCTCAAGGCAAGGCTCAAATTCATTAAAAAATGTGTGAAGCAATGTGGGGGACACTACAAACTACCTCAAACTTCGGACTTACCTCCAGAGCGAGTAAACTATAGCACTCCGTTTGCGTTCACGGGGGTGGATTACCTCGGACCTGTGTATATTAGCTCCGCAACTGTAGATAAAGAGACTTGCTTATTTGTGACAAACCAGCATAACTCATACATAATGAATAAATAATGCAATTATTACTCATTATTTTATGACTGTAATTGGCTTTTTATTGTGACCTAAGCATGTATAATGTTTATTTATAGTTGTTTTATAGTGCGTATCGTATGTTTTTAATAAACATTAATTATTAATTTAGAACCTCATCAAAATGATTGTATCGGCATCTAGTGAGTTAAGAAGTTTGTTTTTTTAAATACACGACTGATACTAACACTAATAAAAACTAAATGTTTATAAATAAAAAAGACTATCAGGAAATATACAGCGCCTCGGGAAAGACTTTGATATTCTACGAAATTATGCAAATATATAATCTGTCACAGCCTTATTTCAATTATAAGTGTACATAGATGGATAATAAGTTAATTTGGTTATTGTAGAAACCTAAACTCATTTATTATAAGTTTAGATAGATGGATAATAAGTTTTGGTTAACAATAAAGGCTTGGGCACATAGGCGCATTTTGTGAGCGCAGCGTGACACCGGTGTGGCTAATGTAACGAAATAAGGCACACACTCGGACTGCAGCGTCGCCCCCGCTGCACCACGCTCACAAAACACGCCTATGTGCCCAAGCCTGAAGTGTTGTGACGGCAGGTGTTGGAGCTGGAGCTGGAACATGATGTTCCTCCTGGGGGTGGTGGTGGCGTGGAGCTCCCCGATATCCCTGCGGACGCTCATCCGAGTCAAGCCGCTCGCGCCCGACCTTGAACTGTCACAGGTAAATAGTCTACAATTTTGTTCCATAGGAAAATTTACAGCTAAAATGTCAAGACAGGTAGAATAGAAAAAATCATATTTGTAGCTGGGTTCATTTTTTTCTGTCGTAAGGAGCAAGGTCCGGCTAAACTCAGGAATACGCTGTTAACCATTTCCACGCCATGACAAACGTAAAAGTTATCGCTCAGACGCCACGTCATCGAAATGTCAACTTTGTGCATGTGCATGTAGGTCTATTTTGCTCTGTGGCCCTTGACAGATATATCAGTATTTGGCGTTGGACCTGCGGTGCCGATATATCAGTCTTTGGGGTGTAAAGGTTAAACTTGAAAATGTCCGTGACATAGATATATATCAGTCTTTGGCGTTGGACCTGCGGTGCCGATATATCAGTCTTCGTGGAAAAGGTTAAAATTATTCCGTTTGCTGATGTTACGCCATATAGTACCTACAAAATATATTTTTGTGGTATTGTGTACCGTAAGAGGGGGAACGGTTTATGTTAATATTTCATACAATCAAAAATTTGGCTTTAGAACCCTTAACTTTCATAATGTCCACAGGAAAGAGACGAACCTAACTAATCTGTATTACCCATAGGCGGAAACATCGCCTCTGGTAACCTTAAGTTAACATTAATATTTAATCTTATTTCAAAATTTACTTCAACGTTTTATTTTTCCTTTTTACATACTAGGTGAACGGCACCCTTTTCCCGAAGAGAAGTAGCGAGACGCAGACCATGTGGTCGCGCTTACTGAAGCTCTGGCGACACGTCTCTAAAGAGAGGACACGCTTCGAAACGGAACCCGATACAGGTGATTTGTCATTCCACTTTGAACCTTAATACGAATAGAATATAGTCGCTTTTAATCTGACCTACATGCCTTTATTATTGATAATCAACTCAAAACATATACTTAACCTCGTAGGGCCCACGGCCCTATCTGTATTACGAATTACTTTAAATTAAAGCAATTTGAATTTAATAAAATTGGAACAGAGTTGAATTTAATTTGTTTCCTTCGATTTGAATACAAAAGAAATTATACTTTATTTTCTACACTATAAAGAATGAATTCGAGTAGCATTTTACTTGTATGGTGGGCCTTAGGAGGTTAATTATTACTCTATGACGACCGCTCTGGCCTAGTGGGTAGTGACCCTGCCTATGAAGCCGATGGTCCTGGGTACGATTCCCAGTCAGGGCATTTATTTGTGATGAGCACAGATATTTGTTCCTGAGTCATGAGTATTTTCTGTATATTTAAGTATTTATATGTATCTATCTATTATATATATCGTCGTCTAGTACCTACAACACAAGCCTTACTGAGCTTACCGTAGGACTAGGTCGATTTGTGTCAGATTGTCCGGAAATATTTATTTATGACTAAGTTTCTACCTAAGTTATTATATGTACTGCGAAGAAGAGTTATTCGGCTAAAGGCAAAATGTTGTCAAGCTATTTCATTGTATATCATTACATCTAAAACTAAAACTCTAGGTCTTCTCGGCAAGGGTCTCAGCCGGCAAGCTAACCGCCTGTGGAACTACGGTGTCGTCGGCGGCCTGGGCTCCCTCTGTCTCCTGCTGCTGTTCCCGCTGGCAGCGCTGGTGGGCAGCCTGCTGGCACTGGCGGCGGCCGCCACGGTAACGTGTGACATATAATCAGAGATCGGACAAATTTGCGTCATTGCTCGCAATAATCTGGACATGACTCTAAAATGAATCATAGAAGTAATCATTTAATTAATTTCTTACTTGACATATAATTTGATTCCTGGTCAATAAATACAAAAATTTGTTAAAGTATAGATTTTTTAAACAAAATAAACAGTATGTTGTCCAAATTTCACTGCTTTACATATCAAAAATATACTTAAGTTCACAAATACTCCGCTCGCAATCCACTGATGTTAACGGGGCAAACTTAAGTAATTTAATAGGGATATCCACGGAGGTTTTCTACCTATAAAACCAAAAAAGGCTTCGTTAGAAATAAAAATCGTAGCAGGATATTTATAATCGTGTCAATTTAACATCAAAACTTCTTTTTCTTCGGACGAAAATGCTGACCACATTATATAAGATTCTCATAATAAATATAGGAAACTAATATTTGATTTCAAAAATAATTAATTGAATAACCTTTTGATTAATTTTGGAGTCATGTCCACATAAGCGAGCAATAATGTCGCAAATTTGTCCGATCTCTGCATATGATCCAAATCCAGAGTTACCCTTCTGTGAAGCTGCTTACAAAAGTGATGCTTAATTTGATTATCTATTTAATAAACGATTAATTTAGTAGCTTATTTAACGACACTGATGAATCACAGGTACCCCTTTGGATGCCGCCTATAACCGTGGGGGTGTACGCCGCTAACGCGCTGTTATATGACTTAGATTGTCCTGATCCTCCGCGGCTTAATAGGTGAGTGTGTTCTCTACATAATTTATACAATAAAAACTAACATAAGTCTTACTAAATTCTTGTCATAAGTCTTACTAAAATCTTTAGTTAATCGAAATATATACTTTTGTTCTATATATTCTATTCTACAATGGATTTTGGGTTACAAAGAGCGTTCAAACGGCTACTGTCATATTTTTTAGTAAGCTGTTCAGAAATTACTAGATTCAAAATTGAAGATGAGTGCGCTCCTTCGATAATGATTTTTGTACTTTAATCGAGTGGGAGAACGTCCGTTAACTTTGTCAAGTGAATGTGTAAAACACATTGACAATCTAAAGCGAAAATGTCTACTATACCTTAATCTGACTACCTATACTCATATCCGTGCGCAGGGTTTTTAAACCTTATACATAGTTTTTTAATTATAAGTTGAAAATGAGCATATTGAACATATTTACCAACTAACATATACAAACATACATTTTGACATAAACCAATTTGTTGCAGAATAATGGTGTTATTCGAAGTGTTAATTTGGCGCATCGTAGTTCTAGGAATCCTGCAGCCTGTAGCAGCCATATTGGTTGCCGTTGTTTTGTGTCCTGTCAGCGCTTTCTTACTTCTAGTCGGTAAGCTTACGTTTTTGACAATAGTAACAAAATCTCCCTCAATCATCGTATTTGACTTTTGTTGTACAAACAGGAATATTCTTAACTAACCCTCAGTAGACCTTATACCGTTGGAATAGAGTTTAGTAATAGTCAGCTAACAGAGTGGGCGATGATGGTGATACTATCTAATTCCTCTGCTTTCTTAGGCGGCGTAAGTTGGTGGGGTATTCGCGCGCTATGGGAGATGGTGGCGTGGCGCGTGCTCATCAGTCGAGCGGCGCGAGTGCCGGCGCACGACTCCGCGTTCTGCCGCCGCGTCGACGGGCCCGGCCTGCGGACTCGCACGCACTATCAGATCACGTGAGTGCCGCTTTTAATAAGAATAAAAAATGTATATCCTGGTCACGGCACCAAAATGTAAACTCTTCTCCTATTTATCTCCTCCAAGTATTTATTTAATTATAAATTACGAATATTTCTTCGTGGCTTATGGAGGTTTTCTATATATTTAAGAATTGATACGTATTTATTTATTGGACATATATTGTCATCTATTACTTGCAACACGAGCCTTATTGGGTTTACGGTTGAAGTATCACTAACGATTTGTGTAAGATTTTTTCAAATTTTTTCAAGGTTTATTTTATTAGTTATATAATATGAAAGTGAATAAATTTATTGTTATGTATTTGTACAAAACTGCAGCTAGGCTTACGTTTGTAAATGTCACGGTTGTCGGCCGCCCGCAGATGTGCCCAAGCCGTGGCGGCGGCGGCGGCGCGCGGCGAGGCGCAGGCGCTGGGCGAGTGGGCCAGCGCGGCCGAGCGCGCCGTGGAGCGCCCGCTGCGGGACTACGAGCACTTCGTCACCGCCTGCTTCGGGCCCTTCTCCGTGCAGATCGCTAAGGTCCGTTTCTAACCAATACATACATACATTTCAGCCATATGTAGTCCACTTCGGGACATAGGCCTCCCACAAATTTGACTTGTATCTTCTTGGGGGTACTTGCCATAGTCGCCACGCTTGGCAGTTGTCGCCTCTTACGACACTCGCGGGAGGATATGCGGTGGTGCTATTCTAGTCAGCCGGCATCACACGGCATTTCTAAGCATTACTGTAGCCATGTGAATGATATTCATGAATTTATTGGCATTTTGATTGCTTCAAATTATTGATTTATGTTTATTTGTTACGATTGCTTTGATTCTTTGACAATTGTATTGATTGTTGGTATTATTTTGCTTCCTGTCGCGTAAGTCAACAACCAGCAACTTAGTGGAATATATGTGTTTGTTTTGGACAAATCAGGGTAGGTGCACGCAATCTATACAGACTTTAGCAAGGCCTTCGATCTGATAAATCATGAAATTCTTATAGCAAACAATTAAAGCATGGGAATTCTCTGTTCCCTGCTTAGATGGTGTGAGTCTTAATTCAAAAATAGGTCACAGCTTGTGGCTGTGCACGGTTTCAAATCCGAAGTTTCACGTATTCCATCCTGGCGTTTCACAGGGGTCACATCTGGGGCCGTTGTTCTTCATAATTTACATAAATAACCTCGTAGAAGCTATATCGTGCAAATTTAAAATGTATACAGATAATCTGAAATCGCTAGATGCATTTGCAAGATAATATTGGTAGAGTATCGACTCGGTGTAGCGAAAATAATATGGTTTTAAATGGCACAAAATGTCAACACATCACAGGCTAGCTGTTACTGAACTAGCGTGCTACACCCTTGACTTTGTAGACTCTTACCATCAGGTGTGACTGAGGTCGATCGCTGGTCAGTCTTGTATAAAATATATACATATATACATTCGATAATTCCGTAATCGTTACTAACCTGAATGTTATAGAACACCGGCGGAGTTTACGCACAACTAGAAAAAGAGTGCAGTGAACTGATAACGTCGCTGCGAGAGAAGGTTGAAGCGAGACAGCGCGAACTAGCTCTGGGGCTTAGCGACGCCGCGCGTGTGCGAGTACGGATGAGCGCCAACGATCTTAGAGTGAGTTACATTTTCATTTTGCATTTTTATATTAAAACTAATCTTTACAACACGAACAAGATATGCATAATGCCGTTTTCATCTACCAACCACTTACACTTTGTCTCTCCTACGTAAAATGATGCTTTATTTTGTACAATAAAGAGTTTGCACATGAGTTGAATAGTTAGGTTTTTAGTATTACCGTTGAACAACATTACAGAGGGCGATACAAGCCGCGGCGCTGGAGCTGGCGCGGCTGTGGGGCAACTGCGCGCGCGGCGACGAGTGGTGGGGCGCGCGCGGCCTGTGCGCCGGCGACTGGCCCGCGCTGGCCGCCAACACGCTGGGCGAGGTGCGTGCCGGCCGGACTACTGGAGCTTATGGAGTTCGCGAGCCTTATTTATTCTTATGCAGTTTCAGTTTATCTATTCTTATTAGAAAATCAGTTTCATAAAACCGAACTCTTATATTACTGTAGCAGTACCATAAAGTACAATAACGATACGAAACGTGCTTCATGAGTTAAGATCTACTCGATTATACACGAGGTCGGTGCGCAGGTGTTCGACCCGGAGATCCTGGTGGCGCTGGAGGAGAGCGAGGCGCGGCTGCCGCTGGACAGCGGCGAGGGCGCGCGCGCGTGGGCGGCGCGCTGCGGCCGCGACGAGGCGCCGCCCGACGTGCTGGCCGAGCGCGACGACTGGCGCCGCGCGCACGGTGGGTGCTGCACGAGGTCGGTGCGCAGGTGTTCGACCCGGAGATCCTGGTGGCGCTGGAGGAGAGCGAGGCGCGGCTGCCGCTGGACAGCGGCGAGGGCGCGCGCGCGTGGGCGGCGCGCTGCGGCCGCGACGAGGCGCCGCCCGACGTGCTGGCCGAGCGCGACGACTGGCGCCGCGCGCACGGTGGGTGCTGCACGAGGTCGGTGCGCAGGTGTTCGACCCGGAGATCCTGGTGGCGCTGGAGGAGAGCGAGGCGCGGCTGCCGCTGGACAGCGGCGAGGGCGCGCGCGTGGGCGGCGCGCTGCGGCCGCGACGAGGCGCCGCCCGACGTGCTGGCCGAGCGCGACGACTGGCGCCGCGCGCACGGTGGGTGCGGGGCCTACACCGGCCAGGATAACGAGTGCCAGAATATGTATACGTCAATCTGATTGTCACAATGTGTATACATATTTAGGCACTTTGTCACTGTCACTTTATGTGTACACGGGTAGAGGCTTGGGCAAATAGGCGCATTTTGTAAGCGTGGCGCAGCGGGGCGCGACACCAGTGTGGCTGATGTAACGAAATATGACATTACCCCCATTCTCAGAGACCGCTCCCTGTGGTGGTATCCATAGGAGCGGGCTTTGTCGTGGACGTCTGTAGCTAATCGGTTAGAATAGGAAATATGGTCGCCTAGTGCCGACAACACTAGCCTTATTCAAATTATTGTCTTGTCCTTTAATATTTATTTTCATATCCACGAAGATGTTTTATGGCGTCATAATTTAAGTAGTTTATAATTGACGATCTGGTTGTTCAGGGAATTAATAGCTGTCCTGTTCTCAGGCATGTGGAGCGAATGGGGCGGCGCCCCACTGCCGCGCGTGCCGCCGCCGACGCTGGAGCTGAGCGCCTTCAGCCCGCGCGTGCCCGCCATGCCGCCCGTGCCGCCGCCGCCCGTCGTGGCGCTGGTCCTGCACAACAGGTACACTCCCTACACGAATGGGGCGGCGCCCCACTGCCGCCTCATGAATCTCGAGTGTAGACGCAGCTTAACTGACCCTTTTTGTGTTTTGCTTATATTTCTTTGGTGTTGTCTGCCTTTGTGTACATAGTTATTTATCTAAATATTCATTTTACAGGGAATCAGATAACCCCGTCCCCTTGGATTCGGAGCTGTGTGCCGAAATTTTGAGGAGTTTAGAAGACGCACCTGACTGTGATGATAGAAGAGGTAAGCTTACATCAAGAATACTTAATGAAAGAGAGCGGTGGACGTGTTGGTGTGAGACGGTGTGTGCGATGGATGGATTTGGTTGCTCTTGCAAAATCTATATAAAAGCCGCTTTAATGAAACTTTACAATAATAGCTTATTGTAAAGTTTCATTAAAGCGGCTTTTATATAGATTTTGCCCGTTCAGTCGAGGTAAAACGATCGCGGTATCGATACGGAAGATGTTCCAAAATATGTATACATGTCCTTTAATATTGAGACTATACAAGGTGCATGTATACATTTTTGGCAGATTGTTCGTATTGATATCTCTGACTTCGAGTGTAGATCATAATAATTAAAAATAAATCACGTCACGGACAGAAGCTAGTATACAATAATTATAGGTAGTGTTACCATACCACTTAAAAATCAACACAAGTCAAAATAATCAATGAGCGATCAAATCTAGAGCCGTTCGCTTTGGCTAACCGACGCAGACTGATCGTTAAGCTCCTCGTTACGGAGTGAAACATGTCGAGCAATATTCGACTTATAAAACTTGAGTTACCCGCTTGTATACAATTAATATGTTTGAATCTCACGATAGTTTTCTGTTTAAAATCAATGGCATAGTTTAATTTGTTCTTCTATTAATCGCTCAATTGTAATTGTAACGTATTCGGGGTCAAAAATATTGGAGGTTGCATATGCCGGTTTTATAATCCATACGACATATTATGACATAAGTTTGATTCTAAATATATCTTTCACCACCATAACTTGTTTTGAACTATCACTCACTGCACCTCTGCTGGAGCCCTAATTCTCCAATTAGGGCGGATTAGAGTTAGATGTTTGAGTGTTTGATTTTTAGGTGTTTTGTTGATGTAATAGAATAATTTTCTAGAATCTTTCTTTATGCAATCTGTTGGATGATTTATTTTGTGATTACCTGTGTACAGTCAGACACAAAAGTTTTGATAATTTATATTACTTGTTTTATGTACCGAGTATAGGGAAGTTCAAATGTTTAAAGTATTATGTACGTAATGGATTAAGAGGGCGTATTGGAGGTTGCATATGCGTATGCCGGTTTTATAATCCATACGACATACTATGACATAAGTTTGACTCTAAATATATTTTTCAACACCATAACTTGTTTTAAACTATCGCTCACTGAACCTCTGCTGTAGCCCTAAGTCTCCAATTCTACAATAAAAAATATATTATGTTAACCTTAATTTTCAGACGGTGTGGAGCGATATCGCGGCGGAGGCAGCGACGAAGGCGGCAGCGACGGCGCCAGCGAGGGCACCCTGGACGACGACGCCAGCTCCAGCCACACCCGGGACACCGACGGAGCGCTCTGCAGGTTAACTGGGCTTAGATTCGACAGGGGACGGAACGTACCTCTTTCATTGTTGGTACATTGGCTAGTAAGGCTGGTTTCAGACATGATGTGTAGGAAAAATTAAGTCACGCTACATAGTTGGGGCGTAAGGGTATTCGCGACCACGCCATCGGGAGGCGCAGTGTGGGTGGACCCCACAAGGCGATGACATGGTAATGATCGCAGGAATCCACTGGATGGGGTGGCGCAAAACCGGTTACTGTGGGCGCTTCGGAGGAGGACTATGTCCAGCAGTGGACGTCCTTCGTCTGATATGATGATGATGATGGCAAGTAATCAGTTGTCATTTTTAATTTGACCCATGGTGTGTTTGTAAGATCCAGACAGACTAAGTTCAATAAAGGATTTCCGGATGAACCTCAAAATGGCGAAGTCGTCTTGAGAACATATTTTTTTGTTTTTTGTTCATTAACGTAGTCTAGTGTGTAATATTGACAGCTTATTATGCAGTGATCTAACGTAGAATTGTAGTTAATGAACAATATATTCCGAAACGCGTTTCACCACTATTTTGGTCATCACCCAGCAGTCCCGGGGTCACGGCCGCCCCTTGGCTTTCTGTAAAGTCCAGCTACCACTTTACAAAACGCAAGACCTACTACCGGACAAGGTCATGCTCTAAGAGTAAACTTGATTATGTTATTTTACTTATTTGTTACTTCACATTGGCGAAATCATCGATTAATTTATTGATGGAAGCCATATTTTTTTTTAAAGAAGAAGTTCAATAAAAATATTCATGTAAGGAAACAAAATGTTCCAGAGTGATGCCGAGCGCAGAGCGCGCCGCGTGCCGCTGGACGCTGACCGGGCGCGGCGTGCGCCTGCGCGCCGACCTCGCCAGCCCCGAGGACGTCACGCTCGACGCCGACCGCGCCCACGTCGGCACCTCCGTCTGAACTTCAACCCTATCACCACTACAGAAACTCCACATTCGACTGTGACGCGAACGGCGCTTCCGCCGCTTTCGCTTCAGGCTCTACGAAAGTTGGTAAGGGACACTTGCAACCTTATTGTGTACACCGGAGGTTCATATTCGATTGGGACGGCCGAACGCTTACGCCGTTTAAGTTTTGGGGAGAATGCGTAATATTGAAGCTTACGATGAAAACCGAAGATAGAAATACGATTGTAGGGCGATAGGCTCGTAACCATAACTACGCTTTAAAAATATGACGACTTGCACTTCTTTATAGATAGGGTATTGCAGCTGCTTTTCAATTATATTGTGTTTTTTGAAAGTATCACTTACTTGAGCAGAAAAACATAATTAATTATTGATCAGACTTTTTGTTTGCTTTACTCAGATAATTGTGCAAATGGTGTGCCCTAAGTTAAAGTGGAATGTTATCGTAAAGTGAACGCTAGAATCGATGAAGTAAGAATTATGTCAATTGGCAGCTGGTGATTGGGAATGTGTGTGTGTGTGTGTGTGTGTGATATTTATATGCATTATTCTTGTGGCGAAGTGTTATGTTTTGGGTGTTTTCTATAATACTAAGTTATAAGAATGCCTTGTGAAAATGACCGAAGACGCCCGGTGAATGAATGGGATTCGAAAATTGATTAGAAAGGCTAACTGCTTGTGTCAGAAATTATTTATAGTATATTTATAGTGAATTTCTCATATTTAATATTTTGTATCTATTGAATTATGGTGACATACCATAATTGTTCACGTGGTTTATTTTTACTTTTTTAAATGCTTATGGAAGTGCACTATCATATAGTAGCATATTTATTTTATTATATCCTTCGTCATATGATTCTCAGTTATTGTATGAAATCATTTAGGTCATCTTAAAATACTATTGATAGATTTAAAATCCTTTCTAATCCGTCGTAGCTATTACTCTATATTGAACTTTACAGCTTTAAACATACGGTTTTGTTTCGTATATGGTTTGTGTGAATTAGTGATATTTTTATTATTTAGTTCAATCATTGTAATTAGTCGTTTTGGCTAAATTACACTTAGATAATTTCGGCTCTAAGACTTGTGAAATGAGATTGAGTTATGAATGTTTTTTTCCTAATCTAAAATTACTGAATGACGAGTAATCATTGCTTTTTAAATTATTTTATTTTAACAGCAGGTTTAGGCGAAGACTATTTTCAGCCATCTAAATTATGGCACCTAAAAAGGTACCGTAAACACTAGGTGCCATTTTTCGCGGCTAGCGCTGGTAATAGAAGAAGCGTCTATTTTTTGGCACCTGTGACCTCCGCCCGCGTTTCTCGCGCCTAATTTTCGCGGTGTTTTAATGACTGGTACAGGCAGCGTCATACAGTTAGTTACAGTCACTATGACCAAATATATCGATATACATCCTTACTGATAAATAAAGATATATATCGATATATTTGGCCATACTGAATGTAACTAACTATATAACGCTGACTCTACTGATGAGGAACCGTGTAATCGAGTTAGTATCGCTTTGCTGGACACTGGTGCCTTAATCACGCGTCTGAAAATAGTCTTCGTCTAAACCTACTTTAAGCGTTTGTTAACAGCATTTTATATGCATTAAAATGATAAATTTCATTACTGATCAGCAAATGAACTGTATATAGTCGCCATCCTTAATACTTTGTTTTAGTAGTATAAAACTATGTGTGTGATTGCTGTGGTATGACTCTAGGGAGATGAATTAAACAATTGTGAAGTGCACTTGTACTGAACAACGACAGCGGTTGACTTGGGGCTGAAAGGTGTCAACTTACTCACCCTGGAATTTAACCATAACCTTAAGGTTGGATTTACACTGACGCGCGAATACAATTATATACATTGAGATTATAATCATAAGTATTACAACACCGTAGCTTGAAAGACTGTTCCCATGACGAAGAATTTTAATATAAACCTCTACTGTCTGTCCCTCGCTCATTTTATTATCATTATCATTGTCGCGCGCACGATGGCGTGTGACGTCGTTAATGAAGTGTTATTGCAGGCCAAGGATAATAGAAGGAGGAATTGCCAATGCTTATACAAAACCGCGTTCCTCCGAACAGCTGGCTAAATGTATATTTTTGGTACTAAGTGTGCCAGCGAACTATCTACACAATTGTGATCTATTGCAACACTAGATGGCACTAATATCTTAGCCAGCAATGCGAGAACTATATATTGTATGGACATTGGATATCCAAGTCTTATATCATCCTTGTTGCTGGCGTCAATATTAAAAAAAAAAAAAATTCTCGTATTGATAATTTCGGGGTTAGTAAGTTGTCGCAATATCATTTGACATTGGTAGTTGTAAGCTTGAGATTTATACTATTTATTTATTTAAAGATTTAAATCACGAGGCATTATATTAACGCATTTATATCGATCTCTCAATTTACTTTATATTTTTTACGTAGCAGCACAACTTAAGTATAAATTATTCTTTCAACTTGTGGCATTTACTCTTACGAAGAACTTTTTATGGTAGTTTTACAATGTTTGTAGTTATTTTAATTTCTAAATCTATAACGTGCCATGTTCCTTGCCATGGCTATTCGAAATTTTACAAAAATGGTAGGAATCGTGTATTTTTACAATCTTTTCGCATTAAGCTCACTGAGACGTCATCGGCCTATAGGAAACCCTACAAAGAAAATTACCTCATGATTTCTAAATAATTATACATTTTCTTCCAGACATAACTTTATATAGTACAGATGTGTACGGGTTGTAAATTACTATTTTTATTTACATTTTAAAGTCGATGCTTAGTGACACTGACGGGTTGCAGTTCAAGTTATTAAAATGTAAAAAACGGTGAATTTATAGTTGTCTATGATGAATTGGTGACACGTCAATTTACGCAGTTAGTAATACTCTGAATAAAAAAAAACAGTTTCAAATTCACTTACCCGAGTTTAGAATTTAAAGTGCTAGGAATTATTTTAGATAGCTCTTTTAAATCTTACATTACTACATTGTACATTCGGTAATTCATCAGTCGTATCCAGTGTATATGAAAAATCATACATTTCTCTAACGTTGTAGAGACTCTATAAATGATGTAGTTCGTTCTTACTCGTTATTGTAAAATGATGGACAAGATTTTCGGTCAACATGTAATTTGGCATGATGAAATCCCACAGTTACGGAGATGCATTGATGTTGCAGCGAATAATGACTCGTATATTTTAATAGTAACTACGGAACTTTAATATTAAGCAGTATTTTTACTGACTTATTGAATGGTCATTTCGTAACGTATAATTGCAGGGCTACCAACATATTTGGGACGATAGCATAGATAGATATGTCCAAAGTTGGTATTTTGGTTGGCCACCAAAAGCGCAATCGTTGTGACTAACTCGCTGTAGCACATTGCCTTGTGTTAGACGCACGTATCCCTATCTTGCCTTAGAACATTGGACTCTATTTAGTAGGCTATAAAGTCGAAACACAAAATTATCGAACAAAATAACTAAATATCCGAGGGCAACAAACATAGTTCTGGGTCTGACCATTAGATGTTGCACATTGGTTCCACGCTCAATGGTTTATCAAACTCTTGTTATTTTGATCTAAGTTCTCTAGGCTAGATCTCTTCATCATTACAAATCAGTAAAAAATCACAATAAATGATTATAAAAGTTGCAATTATATATTGAGCGTGTGCACCTTAGATTATAGTGGTAGAGGCTTTCCTAATATGCCTTTAGGCTAAGTGTTTTACGCTTGGCACGCTCAAACGTATATAATTCTAAAATTTAAATAAAAGAAAATGTATTTTAGCGTCCAAATAACTTTAACCTTCCCTAGGAGATGTATCTATACAAATTATTTTCACAATGTATCTGAAACAAATGTAGATAAAAGTTTATTTGTTTTTATTTATAATAATGGCTCGTTTTTTTTTTACTTATAGTTGAACCCTCTATGTTAAATAACCCTTTATGTTAACTTATATGTAGATTATGAATAGTTCTTGTTTTGTGAAATTAAAAAATAAAAAACAAATATCCGTTGACAGTTTTACCTGAATTTTGATGTCTGTGAATTTTTCCGGCGAAACCGGACAGTCCTAAAAATACCGAAATAACAGATCAATTATAAAAGCATTTGCTAGAGTAGAGTTAATGATGCAATATTTTACGTGACCATGACTGTAAGCTTTAGTTAGGTTACATTAGGCTAGGAATTCTATTTATTGTACCTAGTATAAAGTACAATATTAGGTTGACAACTCCCGTATAACACCGGATCAATGTCACTTCAGTACCCTTACCATGAGTTGTGACATTGAGGTTTTCGCTAACAAGTATCGAGTTTACTATCTGCGCATCTCGCTTGTACTATTTTAGTGCGAACGAGATGCGCAGATAGTAAACTCGATACTTGTTATCGAAAACTTCAAAGTCACAACATGGTAAGGGTACAGTACTTATCCTATCAGAATCGTTTGTTTTTAAAGCAGCCGGGCTAACACAGCATGTCGCGGGTAGTCAATTGTCGATAGGCGTTTGACCAACGAGATCATAATTAAATTATATCCGGGAGTTTTCAACCAATTTGTAAGAAATATGTGACATTATCTATGAAAAGGGACCTTATTGTCGATGGCGCTTACGTCGAACCGCGTTGCGTTTGTATTGCGGCATTTTGAACAACGGCGTAAGCGCCATCGACAATAAGGTCCCTTTTCATAGATAATGTCACATATATTGTAAGTAATGAACTTTGACGCTCTCTCTTAGATTCTAAAGCCAAATAGATACGGATTAAAATTAATATATAAGTATAATTATGTTTATTTATACATAAACGGAGTCATAGGTAATTTTAAGCCTGAATTAATTTTGAGGATAAAATTAACTACATATAGTTACGTACGTGGATTGTTGAGCCACTTGTCAATGTTTGTAATTGAATCGAGAAATAAATAACCGATGTTTCCCGGTGTTGTGTCCACGTTTAATTTGAATTATACTGCTAAGTTACGAACGAAGGTAAGTGGCTTAACAACCCCGGTACGTTACTGTTTATACGATACAAAGTTTAAATACTGCCGATAAAAGCAATATTAACGAGAAGTCAATAATTACAATTGGATTCTTAACGATCAAAAACGTTTCATCATACGTCTTGTTTACTAACAGGGCCGTCATAATAATAATATTTTCACAAAATAACCTAGTCCTTTAATAACGTCGAGTGGGGTGGACAGGGGCATGTAAGAAACACTTCAATGTAACAGTAACTGATTTATTCGGGTACCACGTACAGTCGCCCTCAGATATATCGGAGGTGTGGAGATTTCAAGTTACAAAGGCCTAAGGATGTAAAGTCACGCCTTTCACAATCACTTCACTTCTGAAAACATGGATACCTACTTACTTTAAATGTGACAAAAATATGTAGTCACGACTCTTACCATGTCGTAGACTCCTCACATGAATAAATATTACGGGACATGTGCAACCCACACTTGAGCAATTGTAAACTCTATTGCATTGGTATAAGGTCTACTGACCAGTTTTACTGTTTATACAAGTAACCAGTTAACCCGAGGCGATATACTCGGTAAGGGACAGTTGAGTTCTCCCGTCTCCCTCACTCGCGATGGCCTTAGCCCACCCGATTTTGCTCATTAACTAATATTTTACACCTAGTCTTAAGTATTGTCTTCGTATTAATTTTAAGAAAGCACACAATTTATGTTTTGTGAAATAATCGTGATACTCAAAATAATTGTGTAATTTTCACTGGATGTGCCTACTGTTTGTCACAAAGTTTTTTTTAAAATAACAGATGTAAAAATGCTTTTGTATATTAGTTGGAACCATTCCGATACTGTAGTTAGCTTATTAACCTTCAATTTGTTATTTTAAATATGCATCATTTGTAAATTAATGGATACTAGGTACTATTTTACCGCCAACATGATAAAGCAACTCTTCTATGACAATTAATGTAAGTACCGTCTCAAAACTAGAACCAAGCGGTTCACATCGCTTCCGAGACCAAGATAGTAGCCGTGGTCCGAGAGACGCTAGCAATGCTCACAGAGCTTATAGTGCGGACAGCTGGTCCGAATCAGTTAACGCGCTCAAAGTTCCGAAAATGGCGTTTTGATTCGGACCAGCGTGACCGGGCCAGGAGCGGTACCGCGAACATCGAAGTTCGTATATTTCGGCCATCTTTCTCTTTTACTCCAATTAAGGTGTCATGAGAGTTACAGAGACAATCGTCTAAAATTTACGAATATCGTTGTTCGCGGTAGCGCCGCAGCGTCATAAGCGCTGTCAAATGACGTCATCAATAACGTCACGAGATTTTTGTAAGTCCAGAAAGAATGAATCGGGCTTCAAAACTCAAAACGCGAATCGGACCACGGCTAGTGTATGTATGGAAAAGATCATGTGACTTTAATAATTAATATCCGATTGCCATTGAGATCTTGACTACGGCCACTGGTTGTTTGATGATTACATAAGAATAAGTAACATCAGACAAAAGTTTTTTGTTAATTTATGTGTGTGAAAATTTACATTTTTAACACACTGATGAGTTGGCTTTTATCACCGACAAAACGTCTCTCTCACTTTTTCTTATATAGTATAAAAGAGAAAAGTAAATATGTATGGGTGATAAGTGCAGACTTTATGCCTGCTGGCATTCTTTGTTTAATAAATGCAATGTTGTGAGATTTTTATTTAATAAAGCGTTGAGAAAACATTTATGGTTTCATTTAAGATTACTACACACTGACAGCTACTACCGTCCTCAGCGTAGTTTGCTATGCCATCTTAATAGAGCTCGGAATATGGCAGCTGTTCATTGGTACAGGCCAGAGCGTCAACTCATATTTTGAAATAAAGTACTCGTCTTAACACGTTCACAGTCCAGTGCCCCATGCATGGGTCATGACGAATTATCTTTACAAGTCTGTGCCCCACACGTGGGTCACTATAACCGACCAGGTACGCACTGAAATCAAATCACTTCCAACTGCATCCAATCCTGCTAATAATATAAAGGCAATTCTGATTTCTCTATATTTATCTTAGATAGACAACAGAATTCAGTAATATATATTGTAGTAATCCAAGTACTGGGCGTTCCTTAGTGACCCATACGTAGAGAACGGACGTGCGGTGGAAGTAATTTGCTTGGACGTAAGAGGAAATCAATACATCGAGGGTTTCGTGGTCAAAGCCGATAAGTCGAGTAAATGGGATTTTGAATTTGGAACTATATGTGAATTACGTAAGATGTTACTTCAATGAAATATTATATCGATTTATCGGGCTTCACCACGAAACCCTCGACATTTTGTATGGCGACTGTGAACGTGTTAAGCTTAAATGTGTTACTTAACTTCAAACTCAGGTAACTCTATTTTGCTATAAGGTTGATTATCTTTCAGATTGTTATATATTTTTTTAGATAATCAACCTTAACCCTTTACCAGGCTCCAAAGAACTACCGTGTCTTCATACGTACTGTATATACTGTTACAGCCGTATTGAACGCCTTGTAAAAACTGCATTTACGAAAGTCGGACATGCTCCTTTAAACCAGAAATAAAAATGTGGGTTACGGTTATCCCATCACCTGTCTAAGTAATTAACTGTCATACTCGATTTTGTCTTATTATATTCTTGATCAGGCGAAGGGACATATTCTTCCCACATCTTATATCGGTTATCACAGTCAAGGTTTAACTCCAAACCTACTACGAAACATTATATTTATCAATCACTGAAAACATTATTTTATGATCTTCAGTTTAATTACTTACATGAGTTTTTGTGACATGCAAGACAATTTACCGGGCCATGGGAATAATAGCTCCCACATAGTTCAACTCTAATATGGCCATGGGATAATGTCAACCCACATCCAAATTCTGGTCATACACAATAATGCGTAAATATTTAGCAATGTTTACGATTACATTACCTTTCAACACTCAAAATCTACAAAATGTCAAAAAATTGTTCGACCTATGTACTTCTGTTTCAGATAAATTATGGAAAGTGTTCGAATTTCTCTGTAGTTTACTGAAATTAGCGTTCAAGTGAAATTAAACGTCTGCCAAAGATATATTACGCGATTTAGAAGCGTGTTGTGAATGTAAATTGTAAAATACAATTTTCAGGGATTGACAAAATATTTTGTAGGAGGTTTGGAGTTAAAACCTGACTTCGGTAACCGATATTAGATGTGGGAGGAATATATCCCTTCGCCTGGTAAAGGGTTAAGCGGAATGGATTTACCCAAGTATGAAGTTAAGCAACACAAATAAAGAGTTTGAGGTTTAACCTTTTCGCCGCCACGTCAAAAAAAATATGACACTGCGTCACACGCCAAGTTCTTGCAAACGAGCGAAAAGAAACCTTATCTCTCAGTACGTAGGTCCAAAGCCTCTATTATATCAAGTCGAGGCGTTTAGACTTCATATCAAGTCAATGGCTGCGAAAGGGTGAATCTCAACATACACTAGTCCTTGAGAAAGGTGTGACTGACTATGAGTGCCATAAAAGGTGGTCATTCACGAGGATCGGAGCGGTACGTAACGCTGCCGCCGTCTCTCATTTCGGTAAGTGACTATATAAAATGTGATCATTGCAGCAAGTGGTCATTTTCAGAAATGGTTATTTCAAGATGGGTAATAATTAATATGAGAAATAGGTACGAGTACTGGACATTCTGAGTTGAGGATATTAGTAAAAAGTGGTCATTTTCATTTGTGGTACGAAACCGCGCCGAAACGGTGTATGCGAACGCTGTATACATTTAAATGCTCCTGGGACATTGTTTTTCGTTAACACATTCACGGACACTGCGTGACGTCATCTGTCATAGCCCAAAGGACACAAACGACTACGCCACGCCTATGGCTGTACTGTCCGTGAACGTGTTAACAATTAGGTTTGTTTGATTACTGGTTCTGTTAGACGCTCCAGTATAACTCTATACATTTTACACATAGCCATCCAACTATCAGGAATAAGGAGTTTTACAAATAAAACACTATTTTATTGAATGGAATTGAAAATTTATTAAACCTACCTACCTAGTAATAATAATTATAATCTTCACATCTCTGTTACACATATGTATCACATGGATTTGAAAATTATTTGATTATAAAATACTATGACGAAGCCTGAATGCATGTTCCGCAGTTAATAATAAATATAAAAAAATGAAAACATAATTCATTTGATCTTCTTCAGCGTGAGAATCGCAATTTGTTTTCTACTACAATATTAGCTATTTCTAATTTAACAATAATAATTTTAAAGAATTTGTTGGAGCTACCTACCTAAAGATTAAATAATTGAAAAAAATATTATATTAATAAGAACATATAAAAAGGGGTTGTTATTATGCGTACGCGACATATTTGCAAGCGATAGAAACAAGAATTGGATCTAAATAGTTAACTAATGCAAAATGCAGTAAAAACGGAATATAAGCACAGGGGTATTGACGCTGAACAATCACTGTTCCATTCAACGTGACAAATTACTACACCGTAGTAAATAGGTTCGCTTCTCTTTCCCACAAAGCTGCTAATATACAGTCAGCGTCATATAGTTGGTAGAATCCTAAGTACTCAAAAAGTTCGGTACACCATAGAATTAGTATGGTGTACCGAACTATTTGAGTACTTTGAATGCTACGAACTATATGACGCTGAGTGTACATACGTGAAACGAACTGTTCAGTATTTTTACTCCTGTGTACGTAAAATAATGCTTACTAACGAATAAATGGATAACACAACAACCACGCCGCACGTCGACACACAAAGGCGATGCATATTTTGACAAATAAACAATTTTGAAAATATTGCACATTCGAGAACGACGCAACGTACCACCGACGTTTTACTAAATCTCGTATTCTTATTATTTCCACTTACAATACACAATCTTATTCTTAAAACAATAAAAGCGAGTCACATTTATATGAGAAATTTAACCTGTAAGTATTTTTTACAGATTGAATAACATAGATCAAGTTATTGTACGAAAAAGTTCATGTCGGTAAGCACGCAGCGTCTCTTGAAATACTGTAATTTACTGGATATTTCTGTTAGACCAATCGTACCATATAAATATTCAAATTTCAATAATGAAAAGTTACTCTCTCCATGTGATAAAGACTCTATATAAAAATAAGTGTGACTCTAATACTATCTAAATTTTTAAATCATTAGAAATACAAATAGCTAGTAAGCTAGAATACTATAATCTATGGCCACACAGGACATTCTGTACCGACAATGACGAAACCAGTGTGATTAAACACGAATTTTGAGACTCGACCGATTAATAATTTATTTGTGACGAATTAGGCCTGCCGCACACGAACGACTGGTCTGAGTATTCGCTGTCGCGCTTGTCGCCCGCGTGCGGCCGATACGCGCATAGCGGCCTCTCACATATTATAAAATACACCAATTTAAAGTAAATCACGCCAACCCTTTACTGAACATGAACACTCCACACCAAAATGTACCGTGTCGACATACTATATGTTTATAAATATGTAATATATTTGAGTAAAGGCGGCTGTGGTCATATTGCTTAAGATACACGACGGCTCGCAACTACACACTTATAAAATAATGTCCATTACAATTTGAAAACACTACTTACATCTAATCCATACGCCTAGGTTAAATTTGTTATAATATACCGATACAAAACTTTCAAGATTTTCAAAATATATAAATATTTTATAATGTACTAAAATCGAAATAAACTTTTATATAAAATGCGTTTGTATAATGTAGTATAGCGTAGTAAATCGTTAGCGTACGTGCCCGTACCGTTTGTAGCTAAATGTATATATGCTGAATCGTTTGACCCAAAAGATGGTACTCGAAACTTGATAACGACTACTAAAACCAGAAACAAATAAATAATGAAGACTGGTAATTTGTACACTAAGTTTCACTCCTCATTATTGCTGCAATTGGTGCCATGCTACCAGGTATCAATCCCATACATTTTTTACAGGTATAATCTCTATTCTGCTATAAGCAAAAGCTCACAAAGATAAATTGGGTTAAGGCAAAACATAATTAATGAAATGTCATCAGTTTTAAGAAAAATCATACATTGAATTTAATTTACAGTCAAGCGACATATAGTCAAATTATCGGAGCAGAATCAATTCTTCAATTTAACTTTTTACCTACATCTAAATCTCTGACATGGTGCCATCTGCAGCAGCAATAAGGAGCGCTACAGAGTATAACAATTTTTTATTAAACACAATTAATAAAACTAAATGCGTACCCACACCAAAAGAGAAATAAAAACGTAACTTCTAACAGTTAATAAGGAATGTTAACATAAAATGCACTACATACTATTAGCCAAGTATGCACGCGGGGAAGTCCCGGGCAGTAAGACTCGCTAGTACCCTCCTTTGCGTCAGAAAATAATTAGGGCGGCTCGGTTATGATATAATGAAACTTATATTTAACACATACTTTTGAACTTAGAATTAACCTATGTCAAAAACTATAAAAATACGTTAGTGTTTTTCTTAAAAGAAATTAAGGGCGTTTTTACTTAACTCTTTGCCATAAACGGTCAGACAGACACTTAAGTGACAGTCTACCGTAATTTAAACTAAACTAAATCGTGCTGGGTACAGTTTAGAAACAAAATGCCCCTAAGAAAAATAAGTCAGTTATTGACAACTGTTAGTTGGCGTGAATAAACCATATTAACCTCGGAAACACATTAAATATAATCGAATACCGAGCCGACCTGGACAGACAACGGGGCGCATAGAGCAGCAGGTCGGACGACCTCACGTTGTGATAGCGATAGTTGGATATAAATGAATCGTCTAGATAGTTTGTCATAGTGACGTTTGTCTACCCCAAAAATTAATGCCATACAAAAATCTATGATGGAAATATGCATGATACATTTAGCAGCAAAATTTGCTATGCCGGCGAGGTGTTCAAAATTAAGTTAACACGACTTTGTTAAGAGAAAAATAACGTGTTAAGATCATTTTGCACATCCTAGTCCGCTTAGCAACGTCTGCTGCTGTACAGCTTCCATTAGAGATGTCGCTAGCAGAACGCATGATCGCCGACGCTGGCCCGTGTACATCTAAGATTGGTCCGACAGCGCGCAAACAATGATGCCGAGAACCTCCAGGAAGCAAATTGCAGTCACACATTAGTTCACTTACAAGTACACGATTTTAAAAAATGTAGAAAAAATTAACAACTTCCAGATTGTATGATTTTATTACTACTAGATATCCTAATGAACATGCAAAATGATGTTTGAATATCGTTATAAAACTAAAAACTACTTTTAATATTCTTCAATTCTTATAAATTCTAGTTATCTTGGGCGTGCTTCCACCAATATCTGTATCTTTTAGAGTCGAACCTTTAATTTTGCAAAACACTATAATTTAATCCATTACCTCCCGATATTTGGTGAAAGCATGGCCAGGCGTCGACCTATAAAACCTCGTTAAATGCCTATAATATAATATGTGTATGTTCAGTAAAAGCAACAACTCCACTAGTAATGATCTAAACGAAATAACATCAAAAGCATATTATTTTATCTTGTAACATTATAAATCTCTACTGTGTAAACCATGCACTAAATAATGTCTATATATGTTGAAAAGCATCTTGATTTGTCACAAGATGTTTGAAGAATTATTAAAAGAATGGTAATAGGAGATAGGTATGATGAAACGCGTTCTGCCGAATGATTTGTGAAGGTGAGTTTAGTTAGGTAATGATGACTTTTATTAGCGATAGAGCCGCCGGTAAACAGACAAACTGGGAGGTATGTGGTGTAGCCGCCGCAATGGTAGCAAACGGCGGCTATCGCTTCAAAAAATCATCGCGTCATGTGCGATGTCTCTCGAATCTATGGTCACAAGGTTACTATAAGAAGAGGGCAGTAGAATAACTCCAGAAGTAACAGATACCATGGATGTTCCACTGCCCGGGTATACTATACTATGAAATGATGTTGGCAGTTAATTTGAGAAACCCTAGTCCATGTATTATAAATTCATTCGATAAATTTATTAGAATAAGTCTTGCTCTTCACTAAAATTAAATATTCTATCATTATTATCAAGTGATATAACACGTTACACCTCAAACTACCCATATATAAAAATATCAAGGAAAGTATCTGTCGCACCCACGGGTGTTATTCGAAAGACTAATGAGTAGAGAGCGCTCGAGTCGGCGTCCGCGGCCTACCTGCACACACTTACATCAATTTCAAAATATGCATCTCATAATTTAGAAACATCGTGATTTGTTACAGTCAAGCCAATTTCTAGGTAGGGCGCGGCCGTCGACTAGGGGCCGATATTATTTAGCCATATCATACATACCTACTATTGGATATAAAAGTTGGTACTAAAATCTCATTTTCAGTAAATCTACTGATGTGCCTGTAGCAAATCGTCAGTTAGTTTAAAGAGTATACTTACGTGTAAAATAAAAAATGTGTTCCCATGATATATGGTGTATTAATATCGGCCCAAATTTATAAACTGAATCGCAATGAACTATCAAAATATTTGAGCTTGTTACGGTATATAATATATCCTGACGCAATAGAACTAATTAGACAGAAATATCACACGAGTACTCATGATTATCGACCGTTTACGAGTCGCTTAATTGTCTGGTGAAGCATAAAATGATAAACCGCAGTAGGGTTTGAAGAACAAATGACTTACTTGGCATGGTTAATATGGTTATGATAGATCAGTGCGATTCGAGTCGGCGGCCTACTGGTGGCGCTGCACGGGCGTCTGGCAGTAGGGGCACTCGTCGGCGGCGCGCGCGCACGTGTCGCACAGCACGTAGTGGTTGCACGGCGCCAGCGTCACCGCGCGCGGCCGCTCCTCGCACTCCATGCACTTCGTCGCCGTCTCCAGGTACAGGACCTTCTCGATCTCCTCCAGCTCCGCTCGAGCGGCCGCCTGCAGCTGCTTCAGGGTCACCAGCGGCAGCGTGCGCAGCTCGCGAGCGCGGGAGGCGCCCCGGCGGCGCCGGCGGCCCGCGCGGCCTCCAGCTCGCGGCGCAGGTTGTGGGCGCGAGCCACCGCCTCGTCCCTCTGGCGCTCCGCCATCTGCGCCGCGCGGACCGCCTCGTCCGCCTCCCTCTGCCAGGCGCCGCAGGCGGACCTCGCCTGCGCTATACGCTCGTCCCAGCGGAGGGCGGCCGCCCGAGAGGCGACGACCTCCTCCCTCAGGCGAGATATCTCCCCGGGCGCGCTCGGCGACGTCGAATCCGCTGCCGCCGTAGCTTCCAGTTTTTATAGTCGCGTGGGAGTTGAATATGCGCTCGGTGTCGTGCGCGTAGCGGAGGAAAGGCGGCAACGGGGAGCCGGCGGAGGGCGGGCTGAACGCGCGGAGCGACGGGTGAGCCCCGCGGGGGATGTTCACCGGCGCCGACGGAGCTAGCATAGATTCGCCGTCGGCTAGATCCCTATCTAGAGTGGCGACCAGCGACAGCGGATCGTCTAGATGCAAGTCGTCGAGGGCGTTCCCGACGACTTCCTGCAGGACTGTCGCGTCGAAGGCGCTCCGTTGAGCCCAGACGTTATGCTGGGGCGGCTTGGGGTCTTGCGGGCGCGGGCCCACGGCGCGGCCGCCGCTGGAGCCGCCGCTGGACGTGCTGGCGCACTCGGAGTCGCCGCTGCCGTTGGTGTGCGGCGCGGGCGCCGGCGGCGAGGCCGGCAGCCCGCAGGCCAGCAGGTCGGGCTTGGCGTCGGGCAGCGCGGAGGACAGCAGGTCGGCCAGGTTGGTGCCGCATTCTAATGGAGCGGCCAGTTCGCGCGCCGCGGTCAGATCTTCGGCTGTAAATTGCAAGCGATCATTAGTGACACCGATAAACCAAAAAGCTTGGCATAACGGGTGGGGGTGTACGTACGTTCGACGTGTGCGAAGGCACAGAAGAGTCCCCGCGGGCAGTAGCCGGCCTGCTGCACGTCGTTGCACTTGGTGCTCTTGTATATCTCGGGGTGGAACTGCTGCTCCGTGCGCGTGTGGCAGTAGCCGCACGCCTCGCCGGCCTCGCA
This sequence comes from Grapholita molesta, assembly GCA_022674325.2. Lineage (NCBI taxonomy): Eukaryota > Metazoa > Arthropoda > Insecta > Lepidoptera > Tortricidae > Grapholita > Grapholita molesta. The sequence continues at coordinate 6,273,428 of CP053127.2, forward strand.
GTTGCTCGGCTCGCCCCACTCCTCGCCGTGCTTCACGTTCGGACATGGGGTGCTTCGGTATTTGTACTTGCGCGGTGATCTACGTTTATCCTGGAAAATATTGTGATCATGGAAGAACTTTGTTTTTAACATAAATAAAACGAGTGTACAACAATAAAATATTAGAGAAATAGTGTCGCACATAAACATTTTATGCAACAAATCAACTTGTTTCGCAATGCTTTGAGGGTAAACTTTTAATAAGTTATATATGCAATATTTCCGCAAAGTATATATGCAGACAGAATGGCACTGGACTATAAGCAAATGATTATGGGAACCACTTTTGTCTTAGTATTTCTGTTCTTATTTATTCTATTTTTATTGATACGGGTGGATTTCAACAATTTGATCTTGGACATATTTCATAACAATTTGTAACTTATAATAGTAGCTGAACTCTCTTACTCGATAGCAAAAGGAATTGGAAAACTTCCGCTAATAATAGAAATTGTTATGCAATGAGTCCCTTTCTGTAAATCAGTATGAATAGCATTTCCATTTACCTTACTATTGTGATATTGCGGGCAAGCATACCCTTGTCTACATAACCTAGGAGGCCTTTTACACGGCTCCGTTTTATATGAGGATAATACGTAATTCGTATCTGAAAAGTAATAAATTAGTTACTTAAAACAGGAAATACATTAATATATTCAATTTCATTAAATCATTTTAATTCATTGATTTATATAAATATCGATGGAAATATAACTTGTAAATTGTATCAATGACTAGTTACTTTTTCAGGTAGATCAATTATTAAATGAAAACAACTAAGTGCAAAATGGGATTATTGCTTGGAAGAATGGCCCGTAGATTTCAGAGATTTCAATGTACACCAGCGACGGCATGTCCGTGGAAACCGAATCCCACCGGCTTGACTAACTTTCCTGTATTTCAACAGTGTACCTTGGTCTCATGAAGAGAAGGTAAAAGCATATTGGCTCCATCTTGCCACAGAAAACAATTACGCGCGGGTACTGATGTACACATACAACTATATTATAAAATGTCTGTCTACATGCATTTGCAAACTTGGTGATGGAAAAAGTGGTTCAGAAAAAAAAAGTTATACCAACTTTTCATAAAAAAAGAAAACATTAAGTATAAAACAAATGACTTTGGTAGACATCAAATAAGTAATACAAGAAAACATGTTTGGTACATGGTTGGTCTGTAATTAGTTGTTGTAAACTCAGTGAACATGCACCTTGAAAGACCCAGTTGGAGTCAGGTTAGTTTTTTTTTTTTTTTTTCTTCCATATATGGCTTTCACTCCTTGCCGATTTTAGCAAGGTGGATTTCGCCAATGTCAGGTAGAGGCTTTTGACATATTTAATAGGATTTTTAATAGGTTAGAGTTGCAAAACATTTAAATCTGCCTAGATCTTCTGTCGGAAAGGTTTTTGACTTGTAATTTTTTTTCCGAACCACTCCTTACACACCACAACCATATTTTTTTTTTATAAAAATTATCTAAAGCACAAAATAAAATAGGCAGAGGCAAATAAATATAAATAAATATTTTGGGACAATCTTACAGAAATCAACCTAGCCCTACGGTAAGCTCAGTAAGGCTTGTGTTGTAGGTACTAGACGACGATATATATATAATAGATAGGTATATATAACTACTTAAATACATAGAAAACACCCATGACTGAAAACTGAATCTGTGCTCATCACACAAATAAATGCCCCGACTGGGAATCAAACCCAGGACCACCAGCTTCATAGGCAGGGTCACTACCCACTATGCCAGACCGGTCATCAAAATTACCTTGCCATTTAGGATCTTCATTCATCAAATTCCGTTCCCTATCTAAAGCATTAGGCGCAGCGGCGTCTCCATCCGCCTGGTCCGGGTTCTCCATAGCTTGGAGCTCCCTAACGTCGAGCACGGGTGGCCGGAGATCCGGCGCTCCGTGCGCGAACGCACAGTGGGCGCCGTTCTTCGTGCACAGCCCGCGCGCGTCCGTGTCGTGCACGCACATACACGTTTTGTAGTACCGGAGGTGGTATCTCCGTTCGGTATCGCCAGCGGTGCGGTGGAGGTAAGGACATCTGTAGGATAGCATAACGTAAAAGGTCTACCGATAATAATATCAAGAATAGTGTTTCATAGTATGTAAATCCAGTTGTAAGCTGTCTATGGACAAATATCACACAATTTAAATTTACAGTATTTAATGTCTGCAGACTTCTGTAGCAGTTTTCCCTTAACCCTTAACTTTGTCTTGGACAAATTGAGTCATGGCATCATAAGTATCATAATCATAAAAACTAGTTCCAGTAACTTTAGGTAGGTAGAAAAGTTCTTAGGGTTAACTAGAGTTAATTTCTTTAAGAAACTACTTTTATAACTAATTGTGAGATATTCAATAAACAATATTTACTGGTGTAACAGTATAAATAATGTTCTTCATTATATTTTGTTATTACGTGTTAATACTCTTAATAATATTAATTTACTATAAGGTGCATTTGGTATATTCTATACTTGTAAAAAAACTTCACAATTTCAAATATCTGAATATAATGGAATACAGGTGATATTTAATAAATTTATGTAATTACTACTTTTATACTTTCTGTAGCACATTATACAAAAGAACAAACATGTACGTTTTTTCAATATGACAACAGATAGGTAGCGTATGTTAATGAAACACAGTTTATATCTAGATAAAATGATACATTATCACTTTTCAGTTATTATTGCTAATTATTACCATTAACCCTTTACCAGGCGAAGGGATATATTCCTCCCACATCTTATATCGGTTACCGAAGTCAGGTTTTAACTCCAAACCTCCTACAAAATATTTTGTCAATCCCTGAAAATTTTATTTTATAATTTACATTCACAACATGCTTCTAAATCGCGTAATATATCTTTCGCAAACGTTTAAATTCACTTGAACACTAATTTCAGTAAACTACAGAGAAATTCGAACACTTTCCATAATTTCTCTGAAACAGAAGTACATAGGTCGAACAATTTTTTGACATTTTGTAGATTTTGAGTGTTGAAAGGTAATGTAATTGTAAAAATTGCTAAATATTTACGCATTATTGTGTATGACCAGAATTAGGATGTGGGTTGACATTATCCCATGGCCTTATTAGAGTTGAACTGTGTGGGAGCTATTATTCCCATGGCCCGGTAAATTGTCTTGCATGTCACAAAAACTCATGTAAGTAATTAAACTGAAGATCATAAAATAATGTTTTCAGTGATTGATAAATATAATGTTTCGTAGTAGGTTTGGAGTTAAACCTTGACTGTGATAACCGATATAAGATGTGGGAAGAATATGTCCCTTCGCCTGATCAAGAATATAATAAGACAAAATCGAGTATGACAGTTAATTACTTAGACAGGTGATGGGATAACCGTAACCCACAATTTTATTTCTGGTTTAAAGGAGCATGTCCAACTTTTGTAAATGCAGTTTTTACAAGGCGTTCAATACGGCTGTAACAGTATATACAGTACGTATGAAGACACGGTACTTCTTTAGAGTCCATCCTTTTTACTTAAAATAATTATGTATTGTAATGTTGCATACAATCATTTAAATATTATTTATCAAGTCTATAAAGTGAAAAAAAAAAAATTTGTGAATGCATATGAAAATGTAAAAAAAAAACAATATTAATAGGTAAATTATTATTTATGTAGTAAGCATGTCTTTAGGTCATTAACATATTTTCCATACCATACTAACATTTACAGGTTTTAATTAAACAAAATTATGAAATTTTATGTACAGGCCAGTGACTTGTGACAAAATGCTGCTACTTATTTATTTTTTGTAGCCTACTGTATCAAAGATTACATTTTAATCATGTGCAGTATGTACTTTTATCCTTAATTAGTTAGTAACTTAAATGTTTAATTTCTGCCACTTGAACAAACAGCAGTATCCAATTAATTGCCATGGTGTGTGTACTCTATGACCAAGGTTCTTACTTCCAATTGGAATTACACACTACAGCAACTTTCACATTTCCTCTCAATAACAACAAAGAAAACCAACTAAAAGGTCAATAATCTCATTCATAACATGATGTACAGTACTTTTGTACAGTATTTAAACAATAAAATAAAGTGTTTATCTCATATTTATCTTATGTAGTACAAACAAAACATCATTTCATTGGCAAAAACACCAAAATGTCAAAGGATTAGTAAAAACATTTTCAATATTGAACAATGGGCTTGCATTACCCCACCAAAACCAGATGTAACCCCAACAAACAACAAGTACGACGCGTAGATATACTCCAAAACAGGTAGCATTATAATTTACTATTGGTAAACAAGTTTTTTATCGCAATTTACGACAATTTCACTTACACTGTCATGTAATTTCAATTCATAATTGCATTTATTTTACGTTTACTTAGATACGAGTTATTAGATGCCACGAAAGCGAGGCGATCGCGTAAAACAAAGCAATGACAGCAATACTCACTCGTCTCCATCCTCGCAAATACCCGATGTCTCATTATATTTGGTACAGTAGTTATCTGCGCTATAATTGAAAGATCCGTCTCTTTTTCTAACAGGTCTTCTTCTCCTCTGGTTATTGAAATGCCAATGAAAACATGTGAAAGGTCTGTGTTGTGTACATTTGTGTTGTAAGAAAGAAGGACACTGCTCCACTCGGAATTCCTTTAGATATCTGCAAGAATAGACCACGGGACTGAGTGAATGGCACACCACTAAAAACTACGTTAAACGCACTTTCACTTCACAAAAACTATCATTTTATTACGGAACTTACTTATAATGATTTGGTTTTTCTGTTTGAGCTGTCAACAAAGGCTTCGATTCCGACGGCATTTTGGAAAACTATTATTGCGTTGCGCCTCTCGCGTCGCGCAGGGCACGCTCACCGACAACCAATTAAAATTCAATAAGATCACGTGACGCAAAATATTTTGGAAAGGCACAAATTGTAAACATGGAAGTTGTAATTTAATGTAATTATGATCAAGGAAGATACACGCCATTAGTTTTAATGGCCTTGAACTTAAAAATCTTATCTAGAGTGAGTCAAAGGAAAGTCGATCACCGAACAAAAGAAAATTAATAAACTAAACGCAAACTATTTTTGACAATTACTGAACTGTCACTGCTATACTGCTAATGTTTTCTATGTATTTCTCTTTTCCTCTAAAACCTTTATGCCCCAGTAAGACCGAAACAAAAAATAGGCCAGTGTTGTTTGACTAGACTCTAAAAGTTACTATTATTTTGTTTTGAATGCCATTGACAGAAATGCGACTTGTGACTAATAAAAAAAAATATTTTCATACCATTAATGAATCAATAATTTTACTGTGTAATTTTGCGATTTATACCGGAATGAATCCAACCCAATTGAAATATCAGCATTTATTGATTTGCTGAAACATTAAATAATGTAAATGCAGTAAAAAATACTATTGGACACTTGTATTAAGGTAGTGAATATAGTTCTGCGGTTATATGGTTACGCCAGAACCATATCACCGCAGAACTATATTCATTAATTTAATCCCAAAAAAGAAATATGGAAGTAAAAAGTTAAAAAACAATGAAAATAATGAACATAAACATACAGTTTTGTAAGCTGTCAACATTTTCAACAGGATACACCAATCGAAATTGATTACACAAGCAACTTTACGGTTAGCCAATCAGAGAGCTTACATTTCGACTAATCACAGCCGAAGAATCGTTGCGAGGGCAACCAATCACCGTACATTGAACTAGCGTCACTGAACGTTAACCCGCCATTCTCTCGGCGCCATTTTGAGCATATGATCATTGTTGTGAAGCTCCTTGTGTAAATTGTGTTTAAATTCGTTGAATCCTTGCAAATTCTCTTAAAAGGTAAATATTATCATTCATTACTTTGCACTTCATGGTTTTACTGTAAAATTTATCCGTGAAATGGTCATTTTAGAACACTTTTCGATCTTTAATGTCCCCCTAATATGTCAATGACTAATAAATTATGATTTGCTAAGCGTCATCTCTGTATTTCTAGTGAAAAATGGCACGTACCAAGCAAACTGCGCGTAAATCCACGGGAGGAAAAGCTCCTCGCAAACAATTGGCTACTAAAGCCGCGCGCAAATCGGCGCCAAGCACTGGTGGAGTAAAGAAGCCCCATCGTTACCGCCCTGGTACAGTGGCCCTTCGTGAAATCCGTCGTTACCAGAAATCTACTGAATTGCTGATCCGCAAGCTGCCTTTCCAGCGTCTCGTGAGAGAAATTGCTCAGGATTTTAAGACTGATCTGCGTTTCCAGTCTGCTGCCATTGGCGCTCTCCAGGTGGGTTCACGAAAATTATAAATAATTGTACACACGTGGTAATTGTAACATTAGAACACGCCTTGCATGTCTAATTTGGTAGTTACATTATGTTTGATGAAAAAAACTTATTGCCACAAATGTTTATTTCTTTTTATTGATCTCTCTTTTACTTATAGTACTATATTTCATATATATTGCGCAATTCACGATCAAAATATCTATTACAGGAAGCAAGTGAGGCGTACCTTGTTGGGCTGTTTGAAGACACCAACTTGTGCGCCATTCATGCCAAACGTGTGACCATCATGCCTAAAGACATCCAGCTGGCCCGACGAATCCGTGGAGAACGCGCTTAATTTAGTCTTAGTGTACTTTACTATAATTTATATGTAATTCAATTAATATTAAATTCCATAACATTTTTCTATAACATCTCACATGTAACTTGTCTTTTATTAACATTCATAATTATATTTGTAAGCGGCAGAACTGAATTTTTTTATACATGCATTCTAATTGTATAAGTTTACTATGTGTTCGCATTAGATACTGACAATGATTTTACAAAGTGTATTGTAATTTTTTCTTAATTTGTTTCAATGCAAGGTACGGTTACAGTATCCTGTGCGAGGCCGTAGTTTTATTTTTAGTGACTATAGTTCTAATTAGTATAAAAGGCAATGTTGTTGCTAAGACAGTATGAGAATTCATAGCAGTAATTTGATGCACTTAATGTATGTGTAATGAGAAAACTTGGTGTTGATTAAATATAATTAGAATCTATTCTATTGGTTTATTTTTTGATGTCATTACCCTAACCTTCATGTATGTAGTCTAAGGAGTATCTGTATGTGGAACAGTCTCATCATAGATCTTTGGATTCTATTGGGATAGGGTCTTGTGCTAGTACTGTCACTTCAAAAAAGGTATGGCAGTCTGCTAGACTAGCTCAATTTTTGGATCCTATTAAAGTTTGATAAGACTAAAACCAACTATTTATAAGTAGAAGGGAGACAGTTTATAATATAGGAGTCTACCTACTCAAAAAATGATGTATCTATAGAAGTAGAACAGCTATGCAACCTAGCATCAGATTTGATACCATTTGAACTAAATAGACAAATGTTTGACCAGGAAGTTTTTACTTAACCCATTCACGCCACATTGGCGTGATTTTGAAACGCTCCTCGCCCACTAGTCACGCCAATGTGGCGTTGCTTTTTTTTAGCTTCTATCTCTATAATTCGTAATCTTTTTAACATTATTTTATTAATTTGAAGTATTAAGTATACTTAACATATGTTGAGAATATTTTAATAGTATTCCTCTATATTTATTTAGGTAAAGATAAAGGAAATATTATTATATAGCATAATGTTCATTTATCCAAACTTCTTAAATGAAAATTCTGATAACTGAAGATAGAAAACTGAGATTTTGATCATAGGTTTTGGTAGGAATAAAACATGTTGAAGACGAATGATATAATCTAAGAGGGTTAAAATCCCGTATGAGAAGAATGTCAAATTTTAGGTTTTTATTTTATCTACCGATTATCAAACTTATTTTAATATTACCATATACTTTTAGCTATTAAAAAACTATTTTATATCATTTTTTGCGAATGTTAATCTCTCGATTTTATTATTATAAAAAATCTAAACTACAATATGAAGTAAGATACTTGAAAAGTTGATTGTTGGACAACTTATTTAATTAAAAAAATGAGTATTAAATAAATTTTCGAGACAATCTTACACAAATCGACCTAGTCTTATGGTAAGCTCAGTAAGGCTTGTGTTGTAGGTACTAGATGACGATATATATAATAGATACATATAAATACTTAAATACATAGAAAACACCCATGACTCAGGAACAAATATCTGTGCTCATCACACAGATAACTGCCCTGACTGAGATTTAAACCCAGGACCATCGGCTTCAAAGGATCACTACCCACAAAAAAATATATATTCATCATTCCTTGTGGCATCAAAAATTTTTTCTTTACATTGTATGAGAGTCCTTCCCAAAGGTGGGGGTGTACAGGGTTGAAATTAGGTTATTTTAATTCAATATACCTACTAGCAAAACTTATTTTATTTTGTGGCAAATGTATGTACCTAAAATTAAATGGTTTTACAGATTGAGTTACAAGTATGTATTACAATAATTAAGCTTGACAAAACCTGTGGAAGGTTGAATCTGAGCTGTTTACAATAATGTATTCCTCCATATTTATTTAGGTAAAGATAAAGGAAATATTATTATATCAATGGCTAGTCCTAGATATTTATGTGGTTTGCCCTTTGGTATTGATTCCAGAGAGGAAATTATAAGATTAATCTGATGGATAAACATAACACAAAAACCACAAGTTTTTGATTACATTTACTTTCAACAATAAACTATAAAGATGATTAAATTATTTACAAAACAACTAAATCTTAAACTATGCTGCTGCTTTGGCCTCTTCAAGTTCTAGCTGTCTAAGTCTCTCCTCAATATCTACAACACTTAGCCCATTTTCTTTATTATATCTATACGATTGCAATAACTGTTCTTTTTCAAGGCCTTTTATCCTATCATACAATGTTTTATTGAATTCTAAATCTATATCACTCTCTTCTCTCAACACACAGAAATAGATGAGGAAAACAGTAACACTGGCCAGTACGGAATACGGCTGGTACCATGGCATGTCTGATGGATTACTTCTTATTGCAATTGGTCGGATAGTTTTACGAGCAGCCGCAGCACTTGTAGTGAATTTGATGGGTTCATTTTCGCTAGCTTCTATTTTAGAGCTGAAGTTTCTGCTGGTCAGTTGCTGCCGGATGCAGCCCCTGTAATATTACAAAATATTTATACTATTGTACTCATGTTGTGTAAATTTTACGACATAGTAAATAAAAATTCTCGCAGCAGAAGAATTTAACATATACAAAACATAGACCTAAGTTGCATAACAATAAGTTATATAGTTAACGCAGCAACTAAATGTATAACATAAATATTTACCTCAAAAGACGTAAATAGCGAATCATTTTTAGAATAAATTTAAGAAATTTTATAAATAAAAGGAAGGAACAGGAACCATGAGATTTTTTTGCGATACTGACACTGACAGTGACAATGGCACTGACAGCTCTCAGTCAAATTGTTTTTTTTTTTGTATGTTGCTTCTTGGATATATCTGAAAATTGTGAATTTCTAATGTATACGCTATGTTATATACTCAGCTAAAGTTTCAGGAATAAATCATCATCATCATATGCGTCACTTCTGAACATAGGCCTCCCCCAAAGCGACCGACAGTGGATTCCTGCGATCTTTACATGTCTTCGGTTCACTTTGTGGGGGATCTGCCCACGCTGCGCTTTCCTACGTATAATTATTTACGTTGGGATGCATATAATTATTTTCTTTATTCTATTAACATACCAGCTATAAAACAATACTCATTTTAATCTTTTTGCAGATTTGCCACCATTTCTAAGGAATATCGCAGTGCATTTTTAATTCTGCAAAAGAAACATACCATGTATGTAAATCTTATTGTAATATTCGTTATTAATGAAATAAATAAGTTTAAAGTACTTTAACTTTAACTTGTGCAAGTGCTTTGTTCATATGCAAAAACAATAACCTAAGGTCAATTTGAAAATAATTTTAATTATAAATTTATAACCTTATGAACTCTTCCCCCTTTTCAGGCTCAGCCATTAAACGCTCACGCTCCTGTAAAGCCCGTTCGTGTCTTTCTTTAGCTATTTTAAGACGTTCCTCAAATGCAGCCTCTCCATCATTTTCAGTAGGCTTCTTCACTACCCGGTGTATTAAATCAGTGTTAACGGGTTTCACCAAAAGAGCCCATACGTCGCACTCGTCCGATATATTTTGAACCGATTTGCACAATGTAGACCGGAGAGACCAAACATCCGAAATTCCTTTATCCTATGGGTTAATATTATTAGTTGTGTATTATACAGGGGAGTAAAGTTGTTATTTACCCCTCGTGCTTATATTATGTTGAGAACATATAAGCAAGCTTAGATTCAGAAGTTAAACCACGCGAGCTTAGCGGAAAATGCGCTTCAGCGTTCTCGCGGACTCACCTGCAGCGCTACCGCGAAAAACGATAAGAGTAAATTTTAGACGATTTTCTCTGTCACTCTTATGACGCCTTAATTGAAGTAAAAGAGAAAGATGCTCGCAATATACGAACTTTGATGTTCGCGGTACCAGCCGAGCACTGCCCGCCAATAGAGCGGTTTTTAATGAGTAAACCGGGTCTCATTATCCCAAGAGTCCTTTATATCTATCGGGGCTTGATCGGGGCCCGTCTCGTCTCTGCGCGTAGGTTGTATGCGTAACGCATTTTTCCCTCTTAAAAACGGCATTATGGCACAAGAGGCAAATAAAACTATCAGTCACTTTCATGACGCCTTAATTGTAGTAAAAGAGAAAGATGCTTGAAATATACGAACTTCGGTGTTCCCAGTACCGGGCAAGTTATCAACTGATATTATAAACTTTAACTCATTTCTTATTCTTATAACTGGCATGAAAGGGTCGTATGCTGTAAAGAGTTAACAAGTAAGTAAGTAAGCAAATTGAAATCTTACGGATTGGGCTCTCAATATTTCTATTTCTTTATTACAAGCTTCAACCTGTGCCGCCACTGCGTTTCGTTTTATGCGCTCCACTTCCAACTGAGCCTTCAGAAAATCGTTTCCCTTATTCAACTCTTTGATCTCTTCCTGATGTTTTTCAATTTGGAACATAGCGTCATGAATGGAACGATTCAATGCGTTTACGGCCGCTTCATCTGTTAAATGATAAAAACTATAAAAAGAAATAATGTATTTACTAACGGTAACGACCCCACTTCGTATACGGTCATTCACGCAGCCGTACATTCTGATCCTATTTAGAACCGTAAAAGTGAACGTCCACGATATTTCGTTACCGGTGACTTTCGTTCCTTCCCTTATTTCGTTAACTTCCACGATACATTTCCATGGTAGAAATTGTAAGAGTGACCATTAATTACATATACACACATTCTCGTTTTTCTCGCAGTTTGGCTTCTTTGTCCTGCTCTTGCAACTTAATTTTTTCTATGGCATTGCTCACGTTATTTTCCATTTTATTAGCAAATTCACGGACACCACGTATTATTATAATTTCCCTTTTTTTACCAGTGCTTTGTACTTTACTCTATAGTAAGAGTTTCCCCGCCAAAATGTATTTTTTAATATTAAGTGACGTTACGTTTCGTTTTTACATAATACTTACATGTGACTTACATCCTTTGGTCGATACTCTTCCGTTGCCCGGGTAATTTTAAAACATTGATTTGATGTTGATAATCTGACACTTTGTTCCAGAAATATTGTAATAAAAATAAATCAAGGTCCGGAGGAAATTAAAGCGATAACTAAGTTTATTTTTATATCATTATTGGTTCAATACTATTATGGAGACCCCAGATGCAAATGGTTATGTCCACGTGCAATGGCCCAGTAAAAGTATTCCCCATGGGGGTATATTTCATACGGCTGTTGTACAACCTTCAGTAGCACAACAAAAATTCTTAAAAGGTATTTTTTTCAGATGTTTACAATTTTATTATAACAAAAAAATAATTTTACAGAGGACTATCCGTATTTCGTGTATACGATGTACTAGCACTGGTTACAAAATGTGAGTAGGAGTGAAGCAGTTTCTCCGACTGAAATAGTGCAGTCCAATAGAACTGCGCAGCTGCTTTTCAGTGTGTGTGTGTGTGCGACAAAAATGTATGGCAGCAGCAACCTCACAGTCAATTTGCAGTCGTCGATTTACTGTACTGTACCATTATCATTCATAGCACACTCACAAAGCGGAATACCTACTATGTTATTTTTTCAGTTCTTCTCGAAGAATCAAAATTGAGTATCGCGCTACGTCAGAAGCAAGCGTGGGCTTTACGACAAGACGATGAAGCTAAGGCAAAACAGTGTCCCAGAAGGGAGGTGCCTATGATCCGACCGACGACCTCTCGCCGCCGGTCGCTGTCTGCCATCAGAGAGTCAGGCGTTTTTGAGATGGAAAAGTTAGTCATCATCAGAATGTTTTTCTATAGTGTTTTCCTTCTTTAATTAGCTAAAACTAGTATATACGACCAATACGATTATACCTAAAATTAGTGTTTACGATTTACGGCGATTGCTATAACGATATAGCGGCAAGAATACTTACTGCACTACCCGGTCGAGTTAATACGATGTCCTTTATTATTAACTAACAATAGCAGCCGCATTAGCCTTGAATTTTTAAAGGCCTTGAGGTTCAACCGATCTACCAAAACACCATATACTTACCGTGTGGATAAACTCACCCCACTCAAAATAATCTCCTATGAAATAATTAACAGTTGGTCTTCCACTAGATATCAGCCACTAAAACGTGGCCAAGACCGGGAAGCGCTCAAGGCCAAACTGGCAATCAGCATGGAGCACGGAGAAATGCCGGAGCAGTTGCCTCCGCCGCCGCCTCGCATAGCTAAACCCAAACCCCAGTTGCCCACTAACAAAGATAAGAGGAATGAACGTAAGTGGATCCTTCAGGTAACTTAGTCGAGGTTGTAAGCTGTATCGGCCGTTGAAAAGGGAGAAGGTGGGAGGAATCAAGGCCTCAAGTCGTGTTGGCACTAATATATACCATCTCTGACGACGTCAGGTCCAATCCAATACAACTTATTTGTCATAAGCATACGTCGCACTCCAGCGGGCAATTTGGTGGCATGTCAAAATGATAGATAAGGTTCACAAATACATCAATTCATTTTCAAATAATCAGAAGTATTTGTACTTAGTACTTGGTACCTAGTATTTATAATGTAGAATTCTAAATATCTTAGCAACTAAGGTTGTACGTAAATTACGTGTTTATTTTTTAGTATTCATTCAATTTTAAACAAAAAGGCAATTGCAAGTATGCAAAATATTTAATTTACTTAAGCAGCTATGTTATAGGAATATATTATTAATGTTTTTTCTAAATTCCCGGCGGTCAACGTTTTTCTACGGCTTGAAAATATCCATTTTAATTGGGAGAACGTTCTTTCAACATCGACTGAGGTAATTGGCATTGTTCAAATTGCTGAAGTGTGTTTTTGTTAACATCATTTGTAGTCTCAATCTCTTCGTTTTGAATAAGACAACAACAAATATAAGTTTGAACGACAGTCATAATGACACATGTCAGCTATTTATTTGTTTTATAAGTGGCCACTTAAATAGGCTATCAGTTATCACTGCAGAGTATCTATACGATAAAGACACAGAGAACTACCTATAGAGTCGCAATGTTCTTCATTTTGTTCGCGATACAAGCTGCCAACACAAGAGGTGAAACGTGAGGGGCGGGAGGGCGTTAACGTCGCTGCGATTGGTTGTCTCAAGGACGACGCGCGGCCGCTTGAGCGTGTAGTGATGGGACATGTTTTTTACCGGAAGCCTAACCGGTAGTCATTTATGTTTGGTAAACAAAAGTAACTATAAATATAAATCAGTAGGTATAGTAAAATTATTTTAACTTACTTCAAAAGTATAGGTTAAAATACTAAGGGTGTAATAATCTAAAAATTCCCTCCTCCAGAAAAGAGTACAAATTACGATGCGAAATGGTACAATTTTTTTGACCAAAATAACGATTATAATATTATGTACGAGAGTGGTTTGTTTGTTCATAAACCACTCTCGTACATATCATAATGTGGGTTGGAATAACTATAATTAACAGCCTATTAAAAAAAATGTCTTTTTGAATTAATTAATTAGTTATTAATTAAATTGTTGTTGTATGTAAATAGTGCATTACTGCAAATACTAGTCATCCTGGATGAGTATCAGTTAGGCGACCGGACTGAAGGTGAGGAACGAGGCCAGAATATCACTTGCTGTCTAAACAGTCCCTAATTCAAAAATAGGACAAATTGTATGAATGGAATCTTGCAAATATATTAAAGTTAATACGTAATTTGTATTTTTATAAAAATACAAGGGTTTCAAATAAAATACATATACATACGTATGTTGTTTGTGTAGGTAGACCATAGCTGTGCCCCCTAAGGATTCTCTGTAGACCACCTCGGCCACCATGGACTCCTGTGTTCTTCGGGCGCTGGCCGCTTGTCCCGCCATGCTACGTTAAGTTAAACTATATTCTCAGAAGGGCGCTTGTCAGCGCGAACATCTCCGCCACTCTGGTACACCAGATTGTGCGGGGTCAGATGTCGTTAATACCCGTTGTTGGAGAATGGGTCGCGCACTGGTGTGCTATTCTATGACACTAGACCCAAGGACTCACCAAGTGGATTTTAAAAAGCCCCCATAACATACCTCTATCTCAAACCAGCTATGAGTGCCCTGGGACTTCTTCGAAGTTCATCATCAGGCCCATTCTATGACACTGGACACAAGTACTCACGAAGTGGATTCCAAAAAGCCCCCATAACATACCTCTATCTCAAACCAACTATGAGTGCCCTGGGACTTCTTCGAAGTTCATCATCAGGCCCATTCTATGACACTGGACCTAAGTACTCACCAAGTGGATTCTAAAAAGCCCCCATAACATACCTCTATCTCAAACCAGATGAGTGCCCTGGGACTTCTTCGAAGTTCATCATCAGGCTCATTCTATGACACTGGACCCAAGGACTCACCAAATGGATTCTAAAAAGCCCCCATAACATACCTCTATCTCAAACCAGCTATGAGTGCCCTAGGACTTCTTCGAAGTTCATCATCAGGTCAATTCTATGACACTGGACCCAAGTACTCACCAAGTGGATTCTAAAAAGCCCCCATAACATACCTCTATCTCAAACCAGCTATGAGTGCCCTGGGACTTCTTCGAAGTTCATCATCAGGCCCATTCTATGACACTGGACCCAAGTACTCACCAAGTGGATTCTAAAAAGCCCCCATAACATACCTCTATCTCAAACCAGATGAGTGCCCTGGGACTTCTTCGAAGTTCATCATCAGGCCCATTCTATGACTCTGGACCCCAAGGACTCACCAACCCCCTCTAGTCCACTACATAACTCTACATAAAAATAAATATGCGTACAAACATATTCTACTACTACTAGTTAGTATTAAATATAATATACTATATAAACTACTGAAATATAAATATATACTCGTATATATATATATATATATATATATATATATATATATTTAGTGCGTTTCCCTGATTTCTATTATATTTTGTAAATTCGGTACACCCTCGGTAATCCTAAGCACACTATTACGGTTAATACGGTAACGACATCAGCACATCACTAGAGCTACACGTGGCTTCGTAAGACAGGAATAGCACACTGTATTTACAATATGATGAAAAGAGACGAACAAACTATCTACTTCTGTAAGCGACCAGTATAAATGAACTCCGCTAGGAACAAATAATTTTTCAATAATATAATCATTTTGACTTATCTGTGGAATGTTATACCATCTTTCTTGTAATTTGATGTCTTAGAATTTTTACCACACCATCTTACAGTACAATGACACATGATGTCAACGTTTTTATTATAATTATCTATTTTTTAGTGTAGTAACAATGTGCACTGCGCGCAGGTCAGATACTTGGACGCAACTGAACGGCACTGCGCGCGACCGGGAATTATATAAGCCTTGTAGCGCATACGGACTGATGATCGTCAGTGCCCTGCAATACTTGTCTATAGGTTTACTGGTCTGTGGTTAAAGACTAATAAAAGTAATAATTGATAACCGGTAACTAATTTTAATAAACTGTTACAAATACTAAGTACATTAGAATACTTGTAAGTTAAGATTTTTTTGTAAACCTTACCTTGCCACCAAACTGCCCGCTGGAGTGCGACGTATGGTCATAAGAATATGAAATGTATCTATTTTATTATAATATTAAGAAATGTACATACTTGGATGCAAATAATGAATCAGATCATCTAAGAATGAATGACCCAATCTAATTAGTCCTGTGTTTCATCAGTATCAACCATATATGCATCTTAATCATATAGCAGCTTATCGAATCCGATCTCTCGAAATACGAGTCGTGATCATACGAAGAGTGGTGGAACGGTATCTCTTTCTCACCAACAATTATTTTTCAGTGCTTACCCAAATTCGCGAGCGTGCAGAGTGGCTCGCAGAAATGGAAGACCTTGGACACGCAGCCCCTCATCGAGATATAGTACGCGATCAGATCGCAGAGCGACTGCGCGCGCTCGACTGCCTAGGTATCGACAGCGCTCTCTCTTCAGTGCGATCCTCTGCACGTTCCAGAGGCTCTGGGTTTAACACTAAGGAAGAATACGCCCAGGGTAGCGCACGGTCTAAGGAGAGCGCTAAATCTGGTGAGTTTAAATAGTGCGATATCCATTTATTCGCCGCTACCATTGCTTTCTGCCTCAGCTCAACAAAACAATTACAATTTACTATCATACGCTATTCAGCCTAAAATATGTAAAGTTTACTCATACATATTACTTACTAGACTAAATAATGCAAGTATTTTTTCAGTGCATTCAAATCGCTCAGCCAAATCCCAGGAGAAGCAAAAATCGTCAAGAAGCTCGGCCAAGAGCCGATCAAAGATGGTTGAAAATGTCTTGGCTTACAACAATATTCCGCCCTTGCAGTATTCACCAAGAAGGAGAGTTTAAAGTTATACTTAATTTATTTTCTCAGAGCAACAGAAGCATTCATCAATACATAATAAGACCTCATAGTCATAATAATCTTGTGTATTGTATGTCCACAGTACTTATATACAATAAGCACTCTGTGTAAGTTCTGTTGCGATTGTACTGCTAACGTTCCCTACAGCAACTATCCTGTCTCAGCAATATAATACACTTACAATTATGTATTTATTACATTAACCTTTTTCTGCCACGTTTTAGTGAGAAGGACAGAGTGGTGCATATGATATCTCTGTCCCTCTCACTAATAAGTGTTTAAGGAAAGATTGTTGAAATAAGTGCATTATAAGTACTTTATATCTTAGTTGCATAATCAATTTTATATTGTCCCAGTTGTTATATTTCAAATTTTGATGGTAGCATTAAAGATTAAAATTAATAAAAGAACATTTTATAAACAACACTTATTTTAATAACTAACACATTCTTAATTATCATCATCATCATCTATTACTATTGTCTTTACTTTCTTTGAATGTGAAGCATCATTTGAATGTGATTTTCTTTTCTTTGGTGCTTCTTTTTCATGTACTTTTGTACAATTATTTTCAAATTCACTTGGTGCTGGCTTATCTAGGTCAAAGCTAGTATATTTTCTAACAGGCATTTTTATAACAAAGTCAGGGTCTTGCACTAAATCAATGTTAGGGCCTTTCTTAATGTAGCTGATTGTAGAATATGCAGTGAAATGGAAGTCTTCTACTAGGTAGTTCTCCACCAACAAATATGCAATGACATCTTCTCCCAAGTTACGGGATAGATTAGGTTCTTTATCTTTATGCCTCAAATTTACTGGTCCTTTCAAAAACCATGCATCAAGTAGCTTTTGGGCAGTTAATTTTGTATCTTGCTTTTCAGCATTGTCAATAATGCTAGCCAAAGTTCTGCAATGCATTTCGAGATTTATTCCTTTCACATTAGAGTTGGGATTAACACAAACATCACACATTTTGTTGCAATCAGCATTGCCCCAATCTTCATCAAAATGTTCAGCTATCAACTGCCTTCTACAAAATGTTCCATTGAGGCAGTATTTTACCATGCCATAGAGGTGATCTAAGCTGCCCACAGATGAAAATACCATTGTGCTAACCTTGAAAACATCCTGCAATCTATACAAAGTCACACATTCTGCTCTATTGCTGTCTCTGCCTGCTCTCCCACTCTCTTGGTAATAATTCTCCATGGATTTGCTGATAGTGTGGTGAATCACAAATCTTACATCTGGCTTGTCTATTCCCATTCCAAAAGCTACTGTAGCCACTATAGCTTGGTAGTGCTTCTCATGCCATTTTGTGTGGACTTTAGATCTCATGTCTGCCTCTAAATTTGCATGGTAACTTGCTACTTTTAGACCTCTTTTTCTTAAACCCAAGGCAATTTCTTCGCAATCTTTGATGCTATGTGTATACACTATACCAGTTTCACCTTTATACCTATATTTAATTAGTTTCTCTAAGATATTCAAGCACTCTTCCTGTGAGGTAGGTTTTTCTAGAATTTTATAGAACAAGTTTGGCCTGTTGAAAGTAGACTTTATAACCAGACAGCCAGGGATATTGAGGATTTTTTGGACATCAGTCAAAACGTGGGCAGTTGCTGTAGCTGTTAAACCCAAAACAGGAATTTTAGGAAACATATTAGATAATATTCCAAGGAACTTGTAATCTGGCCTAAAGTCATGTCCCCACTGGGAACAGCAGTGTACCTCATCTATTGCTATCCTTTGCAATCTCCCATCGGCAAAACATTTTTGCAAATTTGCCATAAATCTTTTGCTTTTGGCAAACCGTTCTGGTGTTACGTAAAGCAGTTTAATAGGTGAATTTTTATCTTTTAGTATGTTTAAAGCGGCATTTGATTCATCTTTTGAAGAGGTGCTTGTTATAAGTTTTGCAGGGATGTCTTTTTTTGTTAAGGATCTTACCTGGTCTTCCATAAGGGATACAAGAGGGGAGCAGACTATGGTGATGCCGGGTTTGACAAGTGCCGGCAGCTGGTAGCATAAACTTTTGCCGGCTCCCGTCGGCATAACCACGATTGCATGTTGCCCGGAAAGAGTACAATTTATAGCACTTAACTGATGTGGTCTAAACGATTTCAGCTTGAAAACATTCTGGAGAGTGTTATTTACATCTTCTGACCATTCGTAGCTTTTTCCAGCCCAGTCAACGCTCGCTAAACTATCAGATTTAATTTTGTTTATTGAATTTTTGAGCGCAGTTTTTTTTTCCTGCAGTTGACGTTGGTTGTTTTTCAATTTTGCTATTTCAGCTTCAACTTTGGATAATTCTCTGTCAACATTCTTAATTTCCTTCTCTAATTCATCCACAGTCTTCATTATTCAATTAAAAAAATATCGCAGCATGTACTAATTCCGTTGTAATGAAATATGAATGTCCACAACTTGGACAATTGACGCTGTCACTTTGACAAATGTCACAAATGTGCAAATAGTTGGACTGATTGCATTGCGTTTTGATCAACTTTCAACTGCATTTTGAAATATTTTGGTACCATTGCGATGTGCAATGCTTCAAGGGTTTAAAAAAAAAGGTAGAGTAGGCCCGGTACCGCGAACATCGCAGTTGGTATATATATTTCGTGAATCTTTCTCTTTTACTCTAATTAAGGTGTCATGAGACAATCGTCCGAAATTTACGGATATGGTTTTTCGCGGCAGTGCCTTACGTATCGTACAGTCATTGTATTATTCTTATTCATATAATATTTGAAAATAAAGTATTAAAAAACAAGTCCCGCCGAGTTTCT
The DNA here is from genome assembly GCA_022674325.2 of Grapholita molesta. Classification (NCBI taxonomy): domain Eukaryota; kingdom Metazoa; phylum Arthropoda; class Insecta; order Lepidoptera; family Tortricidae; genus Grapholita; species Grapholita molesta. The sequence continues at coordinate 6,293,318 of CP053127.2, forward strand.
TGCTGATAATAGAACTTACTCAGGTCAGAGGTCAAAGTTAGAACCCAATAAATATAATAGTTAAGTACACTAGTTTGGGTTGAGTTAGAACTGAAGGTGGTAGTTCTTTATTTTTCAGGTTCCAAAGTAAGAATAGCATAGCAAAGTAAACATATTTTAGCTTTAATGTTTCACTAATTGTTTATTTTAACAAAATGTTAAGTATATTACATTATGCATTACCCTGTTATGTTCTTTAGTCCGGTCTCATGTTGTTCTACATTCTTATGATTAAATGTTGGTATATTATAAAAAGAGCTGTACTTATAATAAATATATCTGGACAGTGGTAAAAAAAATAGTTATTTGTTACACAAGAGAGCAAAGTTAGTGTTTACCTTCTCGTGCTAAAATTGAGACCCGAGACCCGAGACTTATCATTCTAAAACATTAAATAAAAGAACATCCGACGAGCTAACATCAAAAAAAAAAAACACTTGATTAGTAATAAATAATTTGCATGAAATATCACTTTGCACTCTTGTGAATAAAATGCAATTTTGCTATCTGTTTTTAAAGAATAAAACAGTTCTTTCCGAGCTAGTGAGGAGAAAATAATATTGTTTTCTCCTTTCACATGAAGTAGGGGTATTTATTTTCGTTTCAACCCTTAACTGTGAGGAGTTGTTAGATAGGTATTTTTTAAAATAAGAGTTTCCTCTAACTTTTGATCCATAAGTCCAACAAATATGAAAAAGAAAGATTTTAAGAAAAAATATTTTGAATTTGATCGGTACCATTTTTGAGTTCTGATCAGGGCCCAACATGCTCTTGTACGGTTTTTTATATAATTTTCCTTCTCTCATCCTTTACACTAAAAAGGATAGATGGGATTAACAGTTAAATACGCAGTCTAACGTTTGCGTTTGTTATTGAACGATAAATATTCAATGTAAACAACAAAGGTTAGATATTTTTACTTAACAAAAATATACATAACGCGCCTTTTTTCAATACAGGTTTATATTATCGCACGTATACATTGTTATCTGAGAATACAAATACTGACACTACGACTGACAGGAACTTAAGAAAACTACGTAACTTGTTATATTATCCTATCAATAAATAAAGAGGAAGTGTCAATTACGGGCCCTGCTATCACATACACGCCACTTGGATTTGTTGGGTGTTTAGTAAACATGCAAGTAGTCATTTTGATTTCCTTTGTTTCAGTTGTGTACGTGTTTTATTTACATGAAATATAGTGCTGGGCATCAGCTTAAGAATAATATTGAACGTGCTAATGTGTTAGTTTTGCAGAAGTAAAAGGAAAAACGGCAGTTCTTATCCTTGCGAGAGGTGGATCGAAAGGCATTCCCTTAAAGAATCTGCAAAAAGTCGGCGGGGTGAGTTTATTAACTCGTGCAATCCACACGGCTAAGATTACTGGAATTGCTGATGTGACTGTATCAACTGATCATCCACTTATTGCTTTAGAAAGCATTAAAAGTGAGTATATATGTAGTTCTATTGAGAGAATTGTAAACATATTTTATATCTTAGTCTTTAACTTACTCAAGTACTGTCACCCCAAAGAGGGAGGAGTACCTACCAATAGTTTTTATTAATGTTGAAAAATATGTTTTTTTTTTTAACCAGATGATAAATAACTATTGTTTGTGTATATGTGCTATGTGTTATAGTAGAACTTTTTATAATTTTCAATAGGTGGCGCCAATATTTTTAAAAGAAGTGCTATCACAGCAAGTGATTGGGCACCATCTATTTGGGGAGCAGCAGAGTTTTTAAATCATAAACCTTATGTAGAAATACTTTTACTACTCCAAGCAACGTCACCTTTCATAAAGCCTGTTGATCTGAGAGAAGCTTTACAAAAATTGACTTTTCCAGCTGCATATGATTGTATATTTTCTGTAACCAGGTAAGCAACGTTTATTGAAATCAGTGGTTACATAATTATAATTCATTAAAAATTTTATTTGTACCTACTAGGTACCTACTTTAAAACGAAACTTCGTAATTTGAATAGATAATTGCATGCATGTGGGTAGTAAAAAATCGCGAAAGATGTAAACCGTAAATAATTTCGCTAATGGATTCGCGAATGTGATTTGTTTTTATTCTTTATGACTGGACGTAGTAATTTCTAGGAAGCTACGAGAAGGTTCGATTTATGTGTCCTTTGTTGTGCATCAAAATGAACAAGCGTGAATGCTATAGAACCATAAAACTTTAGCATAAACGTTTCTAAATGTAATACTAAAAATGCGGGATTTCCTGGATCTCCGGGTTGGGTATTTGACACAGTTGATTTTTTTGTTACAGAAGCTATAAACTCCGCTGGAAACCTTTACGTATAGGAGTCAAACCTATTAATTTTGATCCTCGCGCTAGACCGCGAAGGCAGGACTGGAATGGAGAATTCACAGAAAATGGAGCATTTTATATTGTTCGGAGAAATCTTGTTATGAATGGACTGTTTCAAAACGATAAGTAAAATGAATACTTAAAAATTATATTATTGGATCATTATGGGATAAAAGCTTTCGTAGGAGAAATATTTAAGATGTTGGGTTCGTACGGCAAAGTTTGCTCTCCACGGAAAATGCTAGAAAGTAGTTATAAGTAGGTATATACTTAGTTATTATAAGTATGTTTAGTAAAATTCATATCATTCATTAGTGTATGTGTGATTATGTTCATACATTTTAGTATTGATGAACTATGCACTGGTTTAATAATAGGAAATGTCCTAGGGACGAAAAGTGCCTCATACGACCTCGTGGCGTGAAAAAAATATTTTAAATAATTGGTACGGTCATGAATATTAAAAGGTAGTTTTTTTAATTTGCCGCCCATTCTACTGATACAAATGGTTTGACAAACCATACATCCGGGTAATGGAGCAATGCACTAATGCAGTAACGAAACGCATAAAGTCAAAGTTAAATTTATTCATGCGTTCCCGTTGGCTTTTGAAATTAAATTTTGTAAATTAGTTTTAAATTCTAGATTTGTACATTTCTTTGTATATTTCTTATGTAAAATAGTCTATATAGTGTTAGTTTTGTACATATTACGTTAGTGCGTTTCCCCATAATGGGGAAGCGCAGGAACGTAACGGCCGTAAACGATCGCGAGTTACGGGTGAGTCTCTTACAGAAGGAATAGATCAGGACTTACCTTCTTCATCATCATCGACGACTTCATATTCTGATGCTGAAAATAATGATCGTCCACTAGCGAAGAAAGAGAAAGGATAAGTACACACCTTATAAAGCAGGGAAATTATAACAGATTTTATGACGAAAACTCGCAGAAGAAAGATTTTATTGTCTTCCTCAATCGCGAAGAAGATAACACTAAAATTACAGATAAGGATAGGTTGGCCATATCTAATGGCATCAGAAAACATTGTGTTTCAGGTGTAATGCATCTGAGGTCAATTAATGCATTCAAAATTGGTATAACTTTCGACCTCCCCTAACAACGCTAATGTTTTCTTAAGAACGAAAAGCTCCTAAACGAATTGAGGATGGTTGGTTCAATACCGGCTGCCGAAACAGAAGCCACTGGGGTTCTCACATCTGTACCTTACGATTATTCCAATAAAAAATCTTTCAGCTTATTGCTTCTAGTAAAAAGTTATTAGTGTGAGGCGTTTCATGCGACGGGTAAAAGACGCTCAAGGTGTCGTTTCCTTTCTTCAACACAGACAGTTGCTGTTACATTTTGCTTCAACGCAGCTCCCGAGTATGTTACTTTAGACCACTGGAGACATGAGGTAGGAGTTTATGTTTCCTCCTGTTAAACAGTGCCTGAAGTGCATGAAATTCAACCACATTGCTAAATTTTGTAAAAACAATGAAACTTGCTCAATTTGCTCAGGCAGCCATAATTTTAAACAATGTGACAGGTCAAAACTCAATGTGCTTAACTGTGGCGGTGACCATATTGCAATTTCTACCACATGTCCACTTAAAAACAAAAACTAGAAAACAAAATAAAGCAAAAAATGCAAGATATTCTGATCTTTTTAGTGCAGCTCAATTTCCACAGCTAAATTCAAAATACATTGATACTCAAATATCCAATTTAATTAAATCGACAAATTTATGAATTTATTAGTTGAAGCAATGCTTGAAATATGTTCAAAACCTGATGTGCCAAAAATTCTAAAAGCATTAGAAATTTTAGATAACACTTTTAAGAAAAAAACACATAACCTTTTTATGGATACATTACATATGGTGCAATGGAATGCTCAAAGTTTAATTAGTAATAGGCTAGTTTTAACAAAATTTTATATGATAACAACATACATATTGCCATAATCTCTGAAACATAGTTTGAAACCATCAATTTTTTTCTATCAAAGGGTACAATATTATTAGAAATGATTGTGGGAACAACCACAATGGTGTGCAATTTTAATTCATAATATTATAACACATTCTCAAATTACAACTCATTTTGATAGTTCTTTTACAAAATGTTTGTGTGAAAATCAAAATTAATAACAATGAATTAAGTGTCGTTAGTTTTTACAGTCCATCTAATACAAATCCACCATTTAATAAAAATAATCTAGGCGTTTTGCTTAAGTCATTCCTAAACCTATGATATTTGGAGGCGATTTTAATGCTCATCACATGTCTTGGGGATATTAAACACCCTGCCTCGAGGTAAGGATGTTTTTAGATGTTATTGATGAAAATGATCTTGTTCTTTTGAATAATGGCAGTCCCACTACAATTGGTTCTTCATCTTGGCGAGCTAATGCTCTTGATTTAACTTTAGTTTCTCCATCTTTGGCACTTTCATGTGATTGGTCTGTTTATGATTATCCTCTGGGTAGCAGTTATCACTTGCCTGTAATTATAAATTTGGTTGGTTGGAAATGAAAGTAATCTACAGAATAATATACAATGCAATAATGTACATTTACCATTTCAGCATAATTACAAATTAGTTAATTGGAAAATATATAGTCAATTAATGGATTCAAATTTAAAAAATATTGACTTTAATGCTATGTCTCCACCAGAATCCTACAATTTGTTTTGTAACATAATACATTCTGTTGCTGAACAGTCAATTCCACAGTCTACCTCCACTAATAAATGTAATAATATTGCTAAACCTTGTTTACCAAAACATTCTAAGTGTCCTAGTTTACCCTGGTGGAACTCAAAGTGTTCAGAAGCTGTTCAAAACTCAAAGAATGCTTATATATATTTTAAAAACAACCCTTCTGAGGAAAATTATATTGAATTTAAGAGATTGCGAGCTTTAAAAACTAATACTTAAAACAGAAAAAAACCAACAGCTGGATGGAATTGTGCAACTCATTTAATAGATGTACCTCATTGTCATTGGTATGGAAGTACATGCGTAAATTTAATAAATCATTTACTCTTAATAATTCTCTTGATGATAGTTGGATTCCAGATTTTTATATGTAAATACACTCCTGACTTTGTTTTGAATGAGCCGTTAAATTATAATAAAACTGATAATATTGGAAATAATTATTTGACTGATCCATTTTCGTATCAAGAACTCCATTCTGCGTTGTTTTCTAGAAGAGATACATCCCATGAATCTAGATGGGATTCCATATATACTTTTAAAAAATTAACCCCAAATTGTCTCATAATCTTTTTAAACTTATTTAATCGTATGTGGAAGGAAAACTTTATACCTGAGGAATGGAAAACTGATTGTTTGGTTCAGTTTAAAACCTGGTAAAGATAAATTGTTGTTGCCGGATTCGTATCGACCCATAGCTCTTACGTCTTGTATTGGAAAGATATTTGAACAGCTTTTAAAACAACGCCTAGAATTTTATGTAGAACAAAATGGTCTTTTACCTTACAACCAATTTGGTTTTCGCAGAGTCGGTCTTCTCGTGAAAGCATTTGTCAGCTAGTATTAGATGTCAACACAGTCTGTATAATAATCAATATCTTTTATGCGTTTTCTTTGATATTGCTGGTGCTTTTAACAGTGTTAATATTTCAGTTCTTTGTAACGAGTTGTCAGTGATAGGGATACCTGGGCAATTAATAAACTGGATACAAGCATTTTGACCAATAGAAAAGTATTTGTTAAATTTAATAATCATTTATATGGTCCAAGATGCTCGTCGTTAGGAGTATGTCAAGGAGGAATTCTGTCTCCATTAATATTTATCTTATATATTAGACGATTGAATCTTATTTTGGGATCGAATGTAAAAACTTACAATATGCAGATGACTTAGTAGTTTATACATCTGGCATGGCTTTAAGTCAAGTAGCTTCTACTGTAAATAACGCACTTTCCAGTTTATATAAATACTTTTCATACCTTAATTTAGATGTTAATCCTACTAAATCAAAAGTCTTCATTTTCGGTCGTAAATGTGTAGCTACACCTAATATTTTGTATAACAGAATTCCATTGCCTATATATAGTGAAGTAAAATTTTTGGGTGTAACTGTTACTCCAAAACTCTCATGGACAAAATACATTAATAATATAACAACAAAAGCAAACAAGGCTTATAATGTATTAAAATCTGTTTGCGGGACTACTTGGGGAGCAGATCCCAAAATATTGTTAGTGTTATACAAATCTCTCGTTCGTAGTCACTTTGAATATGGTTTTCTTTGTTTTGCTGGAGATAGTAAATTAGTGAATAGTTTGGACAAAATACAAAATAAATGTATGCGCACAATACTAGGTGCCTTTAAAACTAGTCCTATTGCTGCTTTGCAAATCGAAACAAAACTGCCACCCATTAGTGTTCGATTCCGTTATTTGAAAGAAAGATTTATCTTGAAGCTTCATAGTTTGCCTAATAATGATCTTCTTACCAATTTAATTGCTTCTCAATCTGCTCCTTATAAGCAACATATGTTTATTTTGCAAGATTTTTCTTGCTTTTTCATTCTCTTGAAGAGTTTAATATACATTTGAACGATGATGTTCTTCCTTGTTATGCAGGCACATTCCAAAGTAAATATGCCGCAATGAATATTGTAATCGATTCAAGCTTGTCTTCTAAGGAGGAAGTTTATCTGTTATTGTCAGAATGGACTAATTATAAATTTATTTATACTGATGGGTCCAAAAATAATGATGCTGTATCTTTTGCAATTTACCAGACCGAAATCAATAAGGGAGTGGGATACAAAATTAATAAATATGCTAGCATCTTCACTGCTGAAGCAACAGCCATCCTTTTGCTTTAAAACATATTATGGAAAGAAATCAGTTGAACAAAAATTGGGTAATAGTCAGTGATAGTATGAGTGTCTTAAAAGTTTGTCAAGTAACAAAATGAATGCTAACATTAACTACCTGACTTTTACTATTAAAGAATTATGGTGGAAGTTATCCTTAACTGACACTGTAGTACAATTCGTTTGGGTACCTTCGCATATAGGAGGCTGAGGTAGTGGAAACGCAGATCGTTTAGCCAGAACCATTGTTAATATTTCTGATTCATGCTCACGTTTAACCATCAAGGAGTTGGATGTCGCTTTGCCGTATACGGATATGATATCTAATCTTAAAAAGCGCATGATTAGTAATTGGGAAAACATTGGTATTTTGTAGAGAAGTTGAAAATAAAGCTCATATATATTCTTTGTTAGACGTTCCTGTTAATAGTACGCCATGGTTCTGCAAGCTTAAACATTTTGTTCATAGAAATTTCTATACTATAATCAATCGAATGCGCATTGGTCATTATTGCCTAAATTTTCATCTTCATCGAAAAAATATAGTTTCTTCTCCTTATTGTGATCGTTGTCAAATGAATGAAGTTCAGTCTCTCGACCACATCATTTTCGTTTGCCCGTCCTTCGGCATTCAGCGCCTTGTGCTGATGGATGAGCTTCTTAATATTTATGAGGCATCTAATATAATCCCGCTGTCAGTACCAGATTTGCTAAGAGAGCCTACCACGTATATGTCTTTGTATAAATTTGTACATAACACCATAAATAAGTTGTAAATATTTTAATACAATTTTTAATTTTAGGTCCTTAATGCAGATAACATATAAATGTAAATTGTATATATTTAAAATAAATCTAAATATCGCTACTAGAATATTTCAGGATTGTACTGTTTGGAAAGGACAATAATTAAACTGGATTATGAGATTGAACGTACGGTTTTGACTTAATTAATGGATGATACATACATACTGAAATTGTATAAGAAAATAAAAGTAACTGAAGACATTGAACTCGGATTTGACCTAATATGAATAGTACTTACTGAAGACGTTGACCGGATTGAACTTATGAAAAAGAAAACAAACTACTTATGACAAGGCAGTATGGCTTAGAGCTTTAGCCTGTCCAGATGGACGAAAAAAAAAAAAAAAAAAAAATCATGCGTTCCTTTTTTATAAAAAAAAAAAGTTGTTGCTATATTATTTATCTATCTTCCATGTGGGAAATTAGAAAGAAATAATTGCAATTTCAAATATACATTATTTAAAGTACTAGAGGATTAGTAGTCTTTAGCCTTCTTTAGGAACAACGATTAAAAAAAGTACCGTACCGTGGGAATCGTTTGACGTCTGACGTCACTTTTAACTTTTTCTAGTTTCTCGCAATGCAAATAAGTTTGGCACTTGGCACCTAGTGTACTTGTCACATTGTTTACGTGTAACATGTAATTTACTTCACTTGTTCAGTGTACAAATAACTTTCTATCGACGTTTTACAGTTGTACAGTGTGGGAAGTGTCAGAAGCAGAAAGTTTCGAAGTTGATTCATACCACGATCTTCAAGTTGCAAATGTTTTACTTAACTCTAACTTAGCTTAAACTTTTGTTAAGTACTCTTCGCACAGGTACGGCTTGATTTATTAACTTTATTTGAGTGTCTAACCGTGGTCATATTTAGCCATAAAACAATTTAGACAAATGCATAAACGTAATGCCTGAAAAAGCAATACCCGATCTTTTATTTTTTTTAAATACTAGATTAACTTCTAGCATGTTTTAGTACTTTATGACAATATTGAGATAGTAGTCAAACTTTTTTTTGTGAATCCTTAGAGAAAAATATTTAGCGTATGTAATCATGTCTAAATAAAATTGATTAAATTTACAAACAAATCAATGAAAATTAAATCAATATGTAACTATGTCTCTGACATTGGTTTCGCTTGACTATCTTTGCAATAGTCAGTTCATGTTAATGTTATTTATTTATGCATGAATGTTTAAACAGATGGCCTATATACATTTCATATTAGCTTTACTTATCCCACAGTTGTACTGTACTGCTATATATTACATATAAGCATTATATCAGATTGTGAAAAGTCTTATACATATTATATACATTTGTTAACAATTATTTTCTTACTCAAACAAGACTTATTATGCACTTACAATTTTTTTTAATGAAGCCATATCTATAAATCATGAATGAGTGGTAAATATATAAGAGACAACACAAATACCTATGATTTATGTAGTATCAAAAAAAGTATTGAAATTGTCATTAGTAAATTCACAAGGGTGTAAAGTTAGATTTTTACTTCTCATGCTTAAATTGAGATCTGAGCTAGCGACAGATTCTAAAATCGAATCACAAGCATAGTAAGTGGTTCAATAAATGGAATCTTGAGTGTCGAGAGGGTTTCAAGGCACAAGAGGGAAACACTTGGCTGCCAAGTGATACACACAATTTTTCACCTCACTACCGCAAGGAAAAAAAAAACTTTAAAACATTAAAAATGTAATGAAAATAATTGGCATCCATCATATGTCATTCAAAAACACTAAATTAAAGAACATCCACCCAGCTGACATAAAAAAAAACACTACGAATAATACACAATTTGTATGAAAGTAATTTGCACTTTGTGAAATGCAACTTTGCTATCTGTTTTTAAAGAATAAAACAGTTCTTCTGAGCTAGTGAGGTTCTTTAAAAACAAAGAATATTTTGTTGTCATTATTTTCTACATTGGGAAAATACTGGGATCATAGCATAGGGAATAGTGCACTTGCACTGCTACAGAAAAAGTTTTAAACCTATTGCCAACATTAGTCAAGCATTGGTCAATACTACCTATTCTGGAATATTTATATTTCTGTGTCTGATTGATTATTTAATTTTCAGTTATAATTATGTCATTTGAAGACCTAGAAGCCACAGACGTGATTAGTGTGGAGCTGGTTCCTGAGCGTAAAGGCCTCATTCTCAAACACTGTGAATATTTTGTCAGCTCCCGAAGACATGGCACCACTGTGACGCGGAGATATAATGAGTTTGTCCAGCTGTATGATGTGCTATATGCCAAATATCCTTACCGGTATGTATTCCTGTATGTATTAATTATCTTTAAGAGTAGGGTCAAATACATTACATACATACATACATTTCAGCGTATGCAGTCCACTGCTGGGCATAGGCCTCCCACAAATATGACTTGTATCATCTTGGGGGTAGTTGCCATAGTCGCCACGCTTGGCAGGCGGGTTGGCGACCGCAGTAGCTGTAGATTGGGCCTCGACGGACGCTGCTGCCCGTCCGTAGGATTTTTCCCTTTGTCGCCTTTTACGACACCCTCGGGAGGAGATGGGATGGTGCTATTCTAGTCGGCCGGCATCACACGGCGGTCAAATATTAGAAGTTATTTTTAGAGAAATTAATATTTATTTGCCCTTGCATCTTAGACCAAATTGTAATAGCTGTTGCCTTTATTAATATGGAGCTAAAAAAAGGCAAATTGTTGTATGGGATCCCAGCTAAATATTGCGTGTGATCCCAACTAACCGCAGTGCATTGCGCGTCTTGACCGCGCAACGAACAGATAAAACGCTTGCCGCGCCGCAATTCGCGCAATGACGTGGCCGGGCTGTAATAGAGGTAGGAGAAAGACAATAGCTTTTTACCCTTTTGGTACGGAGTACATGGGTAATTTTCCATCAATCGAGTTAGTCATGTGAGAAAATCCAGAGTAATAGGGAAATTCCATACAGTGTACGTTTAGTCATTATATTTTGAACCCTATTGCAACTATCATAGAAATTTTTGAACTTGGCAGTTAGAAACTCCCTATCAGTGTGTAATTTGACTAATTTGTACATGACTGATAAAACGTACTTTTTATCTAATCCTTGTCTAAAGATAATAAGTTCATTAAGAAAAATAAGAAAATAAGGGTCACCTTTGTTGATTAGCTAAATTTTCGCAGTGGATCATGTGGTTAGTTTAACGCGTGGGAGGAAATGCGATAAACGCTTATTATCAACTTACTCGCATTTTATGACAGGATTCGCAAAGGGTGCAAGCGATGAGCGACAGCGGGACGTGTGTGGAAAATACCTACTTCACAACTGGGTTATAAATTATAATAAACAGATGCTTAACGCCTCCGCTCTCACGGATGCCGATCGTTCGTAATTGCATCGCACTGGTTTTGCTGTTCTGCATCGAGTTGAGAGACGCGAAACTCAAAACGAGTGCGATTGATTGATTGCGACGAGAGATTTTCTCATTTAATTATAGCACCTATGGAGGCATGATTGAAAAACATTTTTTTTTTATCAAGTGATTTATGTAAATTTTAATATATATCTTTTTTTGGAACTGCTGCGAATAGGACCATACTAAGCATGTAGGTATTTGTGGTTTTGCTTTGCTTTTTGTAAAGAATATACTTGAGTCTAAAAATGTTGATGTTTTCAAGAAGTGGCAAGTGCAGTAAAACAATTACTTCTGCTGAACACGTATAATTTCACACTTGTCACAAAATTTACAAATCGAATGTGTGCACGAGGCACAATGTTATTTAAAATTTTATTGTCCAGTAACCACGAATTTTATATATAATTGACACCCCTGTCTTCTCTCTGCTCTCCCTCTTTCTCTCTCCCTGCAATAGTTACCACTTGAAATGACTATATCTATTAGTTTCTAAGCTATTTTGTACAATAAACGCTATCCGCTTTAAATATACGCCACAACATCGTGAAATATAAGCTATGTCAACCCGTTGGCCTCGAGATAAAAAACTCAATCACGGTTCGTTTATGTTGCAATATGTTTTATAATCATGGCTGTTGTGATGGATGATACTTATGATGATTATTACATTACAATGTGGTTAATTATTTAGCCAAATAACAACGCGGCGGCGGAACATAGTCGATGTCTTTCAGTGGCGGTAGTTCTATTTTTTTTTGGGATAGACTGGGCCATTAGGCTTTCTTCATAAGCCTAAGGAAAACTGTTGAAGTGCAGGAAAAATGTCGGGAAACGAATTGTAAGGATACGCCACCGCTGATGACTTGTATGTTTAAAATGTAGGTACTGATGCTGAGATCAGCCTCACAAACTTATATTCAGGAAAAGCAAAAACCCTAAGTTTTAATATTAGTGATTTTACACCTTGGTAAATCAGATTAGTTTCTATAGATACATATACGTATAAATATTAATCTGATATCTTTATATATAATTATTTACATTTACGTATAGGCAAGACGGAGGGCTTAAGGAAATCTGTCGGAAACTTAGTTTTCGGCTTGGATGGACGCGCCGCCGCTAGTACGCAAGTAGAATAACGCTAGGGAATTAACTATGACTACATTTTTTTCAGAGCCGTTAGTCACTTGCCTCCAAAACGCGTAGTCGTCAATGGCGGTAGCCCCCTTTTCCTCCAACGACGTCGTGCCGCTCTCCAGAGATGGTTAACGCTCATGGCTAGACACCCCGTATTGGCCCACGACGCAGACTTGAGAATCTTCCTCTGCGAGGCCAACTCGAGGCTCGAGAGGCCTAAACATGACGAGTTTACTTTGGCAGGAACGCAGGAAAGCAACGCTGTAAGTTGAACTTTATTGCTAACATTGTAAAGTCTAAAGTTTATTATCATGCTGTAAGCTGTTTAATGACGCCTTAATAACGGTATATCGGAGATGGAGAGGTGGTCACAAATATTAGAACAATGCGTCTATTGTCAAGGCGATAAAGTGCATGTTCAGATATTTGTGACCACCGCCACAGCTCCGAGAATAATATACATAGAATCGAAGCATAACGGTAGGCGGTGACAGCGGTTGTTTGAATCAAGTCAAGTCAATTGTACACCTTTTTATCGAGACATGCGATCCGCCTCTCGTGGTGTCTTCCCGCTCTGAGCGGCGCAATCAAATTGTATAATAAGTAATGGACCTGTTTTAGGCAACAGTGGCCGCTCGTGTGTATATTACTGATCACTGTCAGACTATACAGTATTTATTTTTTCTTACCCACTTACACAGACCCGGTACCGCGAACGTCGAATTTCGTATATTACGGGCATCTTTCTCTTTTACTCCAATTAAGGGTGTCATGAGAGTGACAGAGACAATCGTCCGAAATTTACGAATATCGTTGTTCGCGGTAGCGCCGCAGTATTTATATTGTAGTAAGGATAAGTTTCCGCTCCACGACGGTCTAGCGACTATTTTGCTTGATGGCATTATACAATACATACAATGTCACATACCTATGTAATTAAAATTTTACCATATGTATTAGGGTGACATGACCACAGAAGAGATGCAGGCAGCTTTCGTGTCGAGCCAGGAGCAACTGCGGCTGGTACAACTGGGCTTGGAAAGGCTCTTCCAGATATTCGAAAGAGGTTGGTCCTTCTAACCGGGTTACATCAATCCGTATATTTACGTTATCATCGCCATTAATGCAGAATAAGTTACAGAAGTAGGTACTTGCAGAAATATATGTCCTACATAAGTTACATAACTAATGTTTGTCACGTTGACTGCGGAATGTCACGAAAAGTAATATATTATCTCTCTCTATCCGCCCAGAGACCTATAAAAAGGTCTCCCATTGGATGCCATTTTGACTTTTAATTATGACAAACCAGAGTTGCATTTGGCCTGGCAAGTTTTGATCTTAACTTCTAGTGTACTTCATACTAATATTATAAATGCGAAAGTAACTCTCAGTGGTTATAACCTGTTTTTACCGTTAAACCGCTGAACCAATTTAGATTTGGTATCTAGAGTTTTAGTTTAACCCGGGACAAGACGGACATAGGATAGATCTTATCTGAATCATGCCTTTAGGGGGCAAAAAAGGGAGTGGAAGTTTGTATCGGGATTGTCTACTTGTCACAGCAAAGAAAGCTAGTTTAAAATTATAATATTTATAGATATTATATGTATAATATTTACAGATATTATTGTTGTGGTACATTATGAGCTGGTTTGATTCGACAAAAACTACACAGGGCCGGCCGCAAACCTAACCTTATACCGGCGAGTAACATAACCTCGTCGTACACGTCACCCATGATGACGTATACGACGAGGGATAGATAAAAAAAATTGACAAGTCTAAGCGCTACTCGTGTAGCACAATGGGTAGTGCACTGGGCTAGTGATCCAGTGGTTGTGGGTTCGAGTCCCGCCGCGAGTCAAATTTTCTTTCGATTTAAATATCGATAACATAACCTTGCCAAAACGAAATAAATTTTGTGATATCGCTATTTAAAAATATTTTTCCTAACTAGTGAGTAAAAAGTGCACTTTTCGCACGCGACGCGTGCGTAAATTTCACTTTTTAAGGCACTTGTTATGAAAAATTGGGTTCGATACACGTGTAAAAACTCCTTTAAGACTCAGGTGATTGTCACCCTCGTTTCACTCGGGCTCCAACTTTCACCCTCTTCGAAAAAAAAATTTTTTTCACTAGTATCGAAATGTACTATTTTGCAATATAGTTTGTGGATTTTTACTTTTTAAATTTATTGACTATGTTATGCTTTGTAGCGGAGGGTCGCTGTGAAGCAGAGAGGGCGGATATCCGAGAGCTGGGGGCTGGCTTGAGCGCGCTCTCCGCGACCAACGTGTCGGACGCGGCCCGCTGGTCGCCCGTGCGGGAAGCGCTCAAGGTCGCCGCCGAGTGAGTTCTGTTTACACAATGCTGTTGTGTATTTGTGTTATTTTCTAACCCCGGCTTGTACGGTCGACGTCAAAGTATGTATACACTTCCACCTTATTACAAGGGATTACGGTGAAAGTGTTCATATCTTTTACGTCGACTGTACCAATGAGTTTTTCGGAACTGTATGAAATATGTATATGTATCGTATTTACTAGTCACTTTTCGGTGAAAGAAAACTTCTTGAGGAAACCGGACTAATCCCAATAAGGCCTAGTTTATCCTCTGGGTTGGAAGGTCAGATGGGTCGCTTTCGTAAAACTAACGCCTACGCCAAATCCTGGGATTAGTTGCCAAGCGGACCCCAGGCTCCCAAGAGCCGTGGCAAATGCCGGGACAACGCGAGGAAGATGATGATGTGTTATTTTTTTACAGTTCCGTGGACCCATGGGATGGAAACCCTATTATTAAGACCCCGCTATCTATCCGTCCGTACACCAAACCGTATCTCATGAACCGTGATAGACAGTTGATATTTTCACAGATGATGTATTGTAATGTCAAAAAGTAAAAAAATAATATACTTACTTAGGTAATTCAAACTGTTGTGACCCATGTTATTACTACTTAATTACCCGAAACATGTCGCCTAGTGCGATATAATTACACGTGATTTTATCAGTTTGTAACTAAGTTAAAAAAATGCCTGTTTAATTAAGGTTGGCAGTTGAAATGGGTGAAAGTGCAACAGAAAACACGGACTTCACAGAAGATGGAATTGGAGGTCGGCTACTGCTGGCTCTGGATGCTCTAGGGGCTTACAGGTACCAACGTTTTTTTTAATTTTATATGATGTTTTCTATCTGAAAAAAAATGCCACAGAATAGTTACCATCAATTTTTTGATGCCAATAATTAACAGTTACAATTTAGTTATCACAAAACAACGTCAAACTTTTAAACACAAAACTATCGTGAGATTGAAACATATTAATTATATAAAAGCTGGTAACTCACGTTTTATAAGTCGTATATTGCTCGACATGTTTCACTCCGTAACGAGGAGCATAATCATGAGCCATTCGCGTTGGCTAACCGACGCTAGTTGGGTAAGTTACCAGCTTTTATTCAAAGTCAAATTATAAAACTAGAAACATTTCTTAAATACTTCTCTATTATCTTTGATTAACTATTAAAGCAAATTGTTTTATTTGGTGGAAGAACACGAATTTTTTTAATGCAGAAGGGGCTCCACGGAAGATCAGCGTCAGGGGTCATACGGCACCTGACACAAGCTGAGTGGAGGCCATTTCAGTGACGCTCCTTTTCTTGTATTTATAATTTTAAATGTTTTATTTTGTTCTGTCCTGAATAAATTTATTCTTATTCTTATTATTCTTATAATTTTAATAATTCCGGGTCCAGTGTGGGTTGAACCTATCGATATTAAAACGGTTCAATTTATTTGTAAAACTGATACCTATTTAAAAATCAGTTTATAAAACTATAAGCCCAGCTGACTCATCCAATAATTGTGTCAATGCACATAACAATGGATCAGACATAAGAATGAATCAATAAACAATTGTCGCTGGATTAATCTGCTTACCAATAAAAGAGCAAAGAAATGATAACTCTTCGCCTTTGTATATTGTATGCTATAAAGCACATATTTTTACGGTCACCAGCGTAGCTTCGGAATTTTAGTTGCCTTCCGTGACAAGCTTCAGTCGCTCATATTGCGTGAATGCGTGCTATACGACAGGGTGGGGTTGCACTCCCTTTCCTTGTGTCTTTTGCAATAGTACATTACATCAGAGGCCGGAAAAATTAAGATTTCCGGCCAAGTTCGTATATACGGCCGAGCGAGCGTGTGAACGAGGCCAGATAGTGATACGAGTCCGGGAATCCGTTTTCACGACGAGGCATGTATAGTGCTTTTCAAACATAAGGCATGTATAGTGCTTTTCAAATATACAATGAAATAAAAAAAAATGCTTCAAAAAATGAAATTTGCAAAATCACAACTAACGAAATCGAAATGTATAAAAATTAACATCGGCTGTTTGCCTCTGTATGGATAACCGTTGAAAAAAAGTTAGGTCTAAAGTTATATGAAAATTCCATTTTCTCAAACATGCAATGAAATGTCTTCGTTACGTGCGTCATAATAGGATTCGAAGTATCACGTTTAAGGCGGATCAACTCCAGAGGACAGGTAACGAATTTCGTATAAAATTGAAGGCCTAGGCCGGGAAGTAATTTTTTTTTAAATTTTAATGTATACCTGGCGTCTGTGTTCATGAAGCCTGTTCAAACTGCTGAATTATATTTTTTTATCATTTTTAGTGACTAAATGATTAGCGGGCTAAAAAATAATCTCGCTTATTTCAGACGAAATGGTATGAAGAGATTTATTTTATTTATCATGTAAATGAATATTCATATCATCAGATTATTACATTATTATATTTATTATTCATGCTCTCAATTTTAAAATTGTATTGGCAACACCAAACACTACTCCACGCATGCGCGTTTTTGAACGCATTTTTGAGTCAACCAATCACAGGGCACTTTTACTTGTTTTAATAATGGCGGAATGGAAAAGTTTCTCGGCGTGTAAAACTATGTTTATTAGGATAAATAGTGGTAAATGGTGTGATTCAATGCTTTTGTGACTTAGATATAGTATTACGGGTGTATAAAAATTGAATAATCTAACCGGGCTCGGTTTTATTTATCTATATTTTGTTATTGTGTACCGCCAAAGGCAGATGCCGTAGCGCCATCATTTAAAAGGTAAGTGCATTCTTTTTTGGTGGTTTTTCTAAATGTTGTATATAGTAATTATAGCCAGACTATTTATGATAGTCATTAATTATTACATCGAAGGCAAAAATACTACAAAGCGGGATTGGAGGGAAAATTAAAAAACTTATATGTCGTGAAGCTGTTTTGTTCAGTGGTATTTTTTATTTATTTCATTGCATTAGTTTGAGAAAAGCACTATACATGCCTAGCCGTGAAAGGGTGTTGAAGGCTTCGTATACTATCCGGCCTCCCTACGGTCGGCCGTATATACAACTCAGCCTTCAACCCCCTGTTTCCCGGCGGCTGCAGTAATGTACTATTGCAAAATCACAACTAACAATGAAATCGAAATGTATTAAAAATTAACATCAGCTGTTTGCTATGACATCCGCCATCTTTGCGTCTGTATGGATAACCGCCGAAAAAAAAGTTAGTTTCCAGGCCTAGGCCTAAAAAGTTATTTGAAATTCCATTTCCGTCCCCTTCAGTTGCCGCGCCCAAAAAAGCCATACGTCCTACTCTTCCGAGACTATTATAAGTTATTAGGAATGTAAAGACAATATTTCATTGCATGATTGAGAACAAACTCTCGGCAGCACAAATAAGGCTATGTAGGCGGTGGGCCGCTTCGAGTTTTTGCAACCACTTTATCACTCCAGTACCCTTACCATGAGTTGTGACATTGAGGTTTTCGATAACGAGTATCGAGTTTACTGTC
Organism: Grapholita molesta; assembly: GCA_022674325.2. Classification (NCBI taxonomy): domain Eukaryota; kingdom Metazoa; phylum Arthropoda; class Insecta; order Lepidoptera; family Tortricidae; genus Grapholita; species Grapholita molesta. The sequence continues at coordinate 6,311,770 of CP053127.2, forward strand.
TGTACATCTCGTTCGCACTAAAGTAGTACAAGCGAGATTGCACAGGTAGTAAAAACATGAAAGTCACTACTCATGGTAAGGGATGTTTCACACGGACCACAACCACACCACGTCGCAGCGTCAAAATGTGGTCACGCAGTGGTTACGTGTGAATTGTGTAGTTGCTGGCCGTTGCCACAGACGTGGTCGATAATGACTGCAAAATGTGGTACGTGTGAATTGTACTATTTATTTCTCATACAAAATATGCGCCCGACCACGTGTTGTGGTTGTGGTGTGGTTGTGGTTGTCGTGTGGTTGTGGTACGTGTGAAACAACCCTAAGGGTACAGTTTGACTGTTTTATGAAGTATGGTAAACTTGCAGGGAGCTATGCGGGCGCCTGACCCGCGGACTGCACGCCGAGCGCGCGGCGGCGGCGGCCCGGCACCCGCACTCGGCCGCCAGCCAGCTGCTGCGCGCGCGCCACCGGTACGCGCTCTGCTGCGCCGCGCAGGTACCGACTACACCACTCTAATTACGAAAATAAATCAGTAGTACCAAAACCTGGACATAATTCGATAACTGTAATTTTCTTTTTCTATGAAATAAAGTATTGTTACTTTTAAAATATAAAAAAATTAAACATTTTAGGGTTCCACGTCAATGTACAAAACACAAGGACCCTGCAATTTACAAATCTTACTAACTGACATTCTTTATTTGATATACAAGGGGTAGTTAGTGTTTACCTTCTTGTGCTAATATTGAAACCCGAGCTAGAGAAAGATTCCAAACTTCTCTCTATGCTAAAACTAGCTATGCTCGTGGTTCAACGAGTGGAATCTTGAACATTGTGAGGGTCTCAAAGCACGATAGGGGAACACACATTGCTACCGAGTGAAACACACAATTTTTCACCTCACTGCCGCGAGGAAAAAATACACTAAAATTAAAAAAAATATATTCAAACCGTCATTTCAAAAACATTAAATAAAAGAAAATCCGCCCAGATAATATCGAAAAACACTTGGTAATAAACAATTTGTATGAAATTACTTTGCACTCATGTGAATAAAATGCAACTTTATTATCTGTTTTTAAACAACAAAGCAGTTCTTTCCGAACTGGTGAGGTGAAAATAAATTATGTACTTAACGAATCTTCTTAAAAAATAATATCCATCAACTTTTTTCACAGGAAGCGGTCCTCTCTCGTGCATACGCACTGGCTGCTGTCGAATCTCTTCCGCCTCTCTTTCGCACACAAGGCGCAACGCACGCGCGAGTCGCTACGCTGTGGGCCGATCTACATACGGCACTTCGACACGCCGCTAAACCAAAATAAACCTTAAGCCAAAGGTATACAGTTCGAAGCTAACATGATGTAGAAAATTCTAACATATTTTTAGAAAAAACAATTACAATAGCGTGTGACAGTTTGTTATAATGAACCCAAACAGGTTAAAAAGTCAGAGATTATAAATATTTATTCATAAAAAGTAATAATTATAAAGTGTAACAAAACAAATTAAAATAATTCACTTCAGTAATAAGTAGGTGAAGTTTAGCTGGTGTTGGGAATAGCTGCTCCGTCGTCAAACCCCAACAGTTTCGCTGCAGGTTTGAATTTGAGACGTGTGCCTCGTATGCACATGCTGGTGGCTCGAATTATAGCAGTGCATATTCTTGTTCTAAGCCAGCCCAATACCGTACTTAGCGACTTATTCCAGCGGTCTGCGAGGGCTTCGCTTATGTGTTTGACAAAGGGTTCATCTGTGGTGCAAACACGCCATCGACGGAAGTCACAGATTATAATTGACTCCTATTATCCTTTTTTTCTTAAACTTCATAAGTTTAGGGTAATTTTACCACTGACTTTAATTATTTGACCTATTAATTGTTGTTTTTTCAAAGAATTGCAGCTCTCAACAGGTTGCTATAATATAATCACCAATAATCATATCAACACTGTGTACGTTTTTATTTAAAACATTTAAAATTTTAACAAGGAAAGAATGACTTACTGACATTGACATCATTTTGCCACCCCTATAAATCATTTTTAAATAGGATGTTTGCCCTTATAAGGTAAACATACATTTTCCATTATTTTTTGTTAAGAGACCTACTTTTTAAGCGTAAGTTCTAAATCAAGGTCAATAGGTCTTTATACTTAGACATTTAAGCTTTATAGTTTAAAACTATTTTCTTATACTGAAATTCATGAATAATTAATTAAATAATGCTAAGTACAAATACAATTAATATTGGATACCATTTGCTTCATCGCTATCCATATTAACTGTGGGAACTTGAGTGTTTATATACGAATGTTAAATTTGTATGTCTTTTCCGTACACGGAACAATGGTGTTCCGGACACTTGGGAGGCGTACGCGGAGCCAGATCGAGCTAACGCGCAGAGGCCCTTTCGACATTTTAATGAAATGTAAGGGGTACACTAAGCGGATTTTGCCTCTGTCGGTATCATGGGACGCGCACAGAGACAGCACCCGCCATGGTGTAAGGACTATTGAGTTTTAATGGAATCTAGAATGTACCAGGCTATTGGGTGGAAAGGATGGACTAGCTACTGGGCTATTGGACAAAAAATCGAAAATGTTATTAATTATTATGAATAGTCTTGAAATATTTTATGAAATCATATTTTTTTAATATATTTAAACTACATCAAGTGTCTTCCAAAATGATAAACGAATATTTTAATATATTTTTGAGCATAATAATTAGGGTATTTGGGTTTTATAATAAATTACCATTTATATATTTTTTATTTAGTCAAATAAGTAAGACGAGTAATGAAGTGTGTTTAATATTAAAATTAAGTAAGACAAAAATAATACTGATATAAAATTATGATTTGAAATTAGACTACAGACGATCGTGACAGATGGCCATGTACCTTTTTAAAACCCATTTAATTAAATTGAGCCTTTTGCTCATAACTTTAGGGCTCAGTTTATATTGCAGTGAAACGACCCGTTGCGGTTGCGGCACGCGGTCGGAATTGGAATTAAACCCTAAGAAGTTAAACTAACCAAAATTATTTATTTTATCTGTGATATTGTGTAAAAAAATCGCAATTGTTAATTATATTATGTAGAAGCTTTGTCAAATTTGTCCAAATTACTATTGCAGTTATACTAACTATAGTTTGATTAGTAATAACAATTGTGCGCTTGTTGTTTCTTCGATGTGTATTTGTTGACATTATTTTAATATGGTATAGATTTTGTTTTAAAATATATATTTCTTGTAAATTAATTCGTTTGTTTTTATTTATAATGATCCTTCATTTGCCAATAATAAGTATGTAATAAGTAATAACTTATAATTATGCAAATTGGGCAATGATTGTAATTGTAAGTAAACAAAAACTATTGATGAAAATGACGGGTTTACTTTTGTTTATTTACTCAATCGCGCGACATATGTCCATTATCAGGCACTAAGAGTGCCGAGTGTCTGTTCGCCTAGCCGCTCGCGCCGTCGGCCTGTTACGAACTGTCGCGCGCCGCGCTGCCCGCAACTAGGGAATGCAATCTCGTACGCGATTACCGCCTAGCGAGATCTCGCGAGATTGGGAGAATCGCAATTAAAACATATGCAAATGCTTCTTTTAAGAACTAGTAATTGACATGATATGTGATTAAATAGAAACTGGGTTGCTTAGTTATAAAAATAATGTAAGTTTTAATTTAAAAATCAACAGAGTACTTATTATTTTGTCTCTAACTCTAATAACATTTGTTTATGTCTATAATTATTATACCTACTGTAGCTAATCAGTTCAAATTCTTACAATATTGGTAACAAAACAATAATTATCTATATTTAGTCTTTTGTAAATTATTACTTTAGTTTCAATAATTAAGAGTAAAAGGAACATTACTTATCTCGTTATCTCACGAGATCTCGTGCGAAATTTGACGAGATACAATCTCGTAAAATATGGCCGGGATCTCGCGAGATCGGGATCTTGGCGAGACGAGATTGCATTCCCTACCCGCAACGCTTTTGATGTACAAACCGGTTAAGGACGGCCCGAGACGAGATATAATTCATCCAGCACTAACGGCTCTAAGCACACCGAACTGTGTCTGCTTAACTGTCACAACATACCCTGAGATTTTGACCATAACCATTTAATCAGGCTTCTTACTGCTTACCATATCTCGTACAACCAACCTCGTACCAACTCAGGCGTGGCTAGGGGATCTTTGTCGTTATAAGAGCGTAAAACTTGCCTAATCTTTGTATGGGGACGGAAAATTGTCCTAATCTACGGCGTAAAGACGTCCAATTCCAAACGCCACGCCCTTTATACAGGATGAAATCTGGGTCATGATCGAAAATGTCAAAGAGTCATAGAAACGATCATACTTAACAACTTTTCCGATCACTTTTTGACATTTTGGATCATGACATGACCCACATTTCACCCATGATGAGTAAATAAAGCCGTCATTTTCATTTAAGTATAAACTATACTATAATATTTATAATGGCTCGCGAAGCTTAAAGACATACAATAATTGCAAATTACTAAATACAACTTAAACAGAAGGACCTTTGTGTTTTCCTATTTATTTAAATTAATAAATTAAATATTTCTAATTATATTAAGCGATTCGTTGCGTCTTCCATTTTGAAAAAAAAAAAATATTTGGCGGCCAACAACGCCATTAGGTATTTAATGACGCGGCAGGCGTGGATTACGCTAAATGTGATGACTGATGACACTACTCTCGTGTCATACGCCCCGCGTTAAAAACATGAATGACTCGCCTGTCGTGCCATCCGCACTTAACCGGTTAACCAGCGCTGTCTGACAGTCTAAATCTAATAGGTTTTTCTCTTTAACTTTATGACCCCATTTGTCCTACCTTATTAAATGAAAAAATACTTAGTTAAGTACCAGAACTGACCATCAGTTTAGTTTACCTGGCAGTTTAAGTTTTAAATAAAGTCAAATATAAATATTGGTTTTAATAGTGACACGGTGAAAACAAGTAGGTATATCGGTAATTTCATTCAAATAGAAAGTCTGACGACAGGTTTATCCTAGTGGGTCACTACCCACTAGGTCTATAGTCTCAAGTTCAAATCCTAGTAAGGTCATTTATTTGTGTGATGAGCACAGATATTTGTTCCTGAGTCTGGTCTATATATGTACATAAGTTTTTTTGTTTCTTCTTATTTTAGCTTTACTTATTTAGTTTTAACGTAGCTTATTTTAGATTTATTTAGGTTTAATGTAGTTTAATTTTAATGTAAGTATTTGTAAATTTGTATATTATATATGTATACCATATATATCGTTAGCACAACACAACTAACACAAGCCTTCTTGAGCTTACCGTGGGGCTCAGTCAATTTATGTAAGAATGTTCTGTAATATTTATTCATAATTAATAAATCCTTGGCATTACAAATGTTTAGAATCATATCGCATAACTAGAACAAATGTTTAGAATCATATCGCGTAACTTGAACTAATGAATTGTTCTATTTACGTAATCACGAATTAGGCCCCTTACACACTGCGACTTTTAGCAGTGATGCAGTCGCGATGCAGCATCGATGCAGTCGCAAATGGTCCACCTTTACACACTTGCGCTACTTTAAGCATCGATACAGTCGCGATACTGTCGCGATACAGTAGCGATGCTGTCGCGATGCAGAAGCTGGCCATTGAACTGTAGCGATGCGGTATGTAGTGTTGTCTTCCTGATGGTGAGTAAGGTTCCCAGAGCTCTAACCCCCCACCACTTACCCCCACATCTGCCCCCCCACCCTTAAAGGTCGGCAACGCGCTTGTGACTCCCCTGGTGTTAGGGGTGCCTATGGGCGACTGTAATTGCTTACCATCAGGCAATCCGTCTGCTCGTTTGCCACCTTTGTCATAAAAAAAAGAAGTGAAAGATTAAGAAGTGGTCATTATGTATCATATGTCAGTAGCTAGCTCTAAAATCAGATAGCTGCTTTTAGAAATGCTTTATCAGTAGATTTAGCAAACTGCCCACTACCCCGCGTCTGCAATTCTGCATCGATGTTAACGCGCGTCTGTATCGATGCTGTCGCGCGTGTGTATCGATGCTAACGCGCTACTGTATCGATACTAACGCGCGACAGCATCGATGCAAAAAAAATTTCATGGATGATGTCGCGATACTGTCGCGCGTGTGTATCGATGCTAACGCGCAACTGTATCGATACTAACGCGCGACAGCATCAATGCAAAATTGCTGGTGTCGCGATGCAGTCGCAGTGTGTAAGGGGCCTAAGGGGCCTTATGTGTATCTAGGACAATATCTATAGGTGTATTATTAAAATTATAATACAATTATCGTTCTTTTTTCCACAGACATATTTAATAGATACCCCATGTCACGCGTGTTCTATAATATAAATGCAAGTATAGTGCCAGGGCAAAAGAGATGTTTATATTTTAGTTTACTCGTATTTTGAAAGGCTCTTTATAAAACTTAGGCGTCGTAACACTTAGTAACAATGTAAAAAACAAGTAAAACAACCAGGTATCGATTACCGGTAATTATTTTAATGCAAATTAACCGACATTCAATTTAGGTATCTTTGTTATTCCATTTTATGCAATTAATCAGATATTTTTTTTACATGAATACTCTTTATAATAAGTATATTGTCTTCGGTTGCCGCGATAATTACTCATGAAATAAAACAACTAAAATAAAACATCAAATAAAACAACACTGTCCAACACTATGGCCTAGTGTTGGACTGTGTGGACATTGTACTTTGTAATTTATAAAATTTTTGGACTTTAAAATGTAATAAGCCCCTCTGGCGTGTGCAATTATCATGTGCAAGCCCCCAAAATTGTTTAATAATTTATATGTAGGTTTGCATTTTGTAATTTTTTGAAGATTGAGGTAAATTAATATTTTTCCTCAGTCCACCTGATGACCACGAACGCTGCTAAAGGGTTCGAAACGTCGGGGTGATGTTTAAATTAGTATACGCTATTTAATCCGTTTTAGTTGTTTTTTTCATACTATTTACGAGTATAATGTGAATAAAAAAATGGGAATACTTCGATTTTTAGTAATACCGGTAATGAAAACCATAAGTTCATGCTGCCAGCAATGGCGTAGGCGAATGGGCCGCCCGTCCGTCGCCCACGGCCTTGCGCCCGTAGGGGCCTCGCGCGAGGGCCGCTTGGGTAGAGGATTCCTGAGTGACTTAAGTTGGGGCCGACAACTTCGTACTTTTGCCCCTGTGCCATACTAAAGCATGGGCACAATGTGCATAATTTGATGTATAATCTCAAAATATAGTGTAAGCATAAGTTAAATTATGTCCCGCTGCCGCTTGTCATATGCCGCGCGTATGACAAGTGAACTTTAGTAGATATTTGGATACAGTAATGCACTAATCTGATCCGATGTTGGAGCCCGAAGGTATAGCAGCTCCTAAAATACCTACACAAGATAAATCAGTCGTGCTTGGACTTATTATAATCTCTCGATGAGTAGTCGATGATTTAGGTATCAATGTAAAAAATACAAGTAAATGCTTGTACCAAAAATGAATTTTGGACAGAAACTTATCTCTAGGGATAAATACTGAGTATATTGACAATAGGGCCTCGTGCGACTAAATATGTATACATTCTTTTTAATACATTATTTCGCTGACTTCAGCTGTATCGTTTAAGGAGTTACATTTACCTTTGCTCATAACGACATTCGAAATGCTAGTAGGTACATTGGTTCCAATTCCATTGAAATTGAATGTAGGTACTTTATTGCAAATAAATTTCTGCAATTGAACTGATTAAATGATACGAAAATTTTTAATTTTTCGGGTGTTCGTATTTAACGCGACGTTCCTCAGATTTCGACTGCGTTAAGTAACCAGGAGCGGTACCGCGATCATCGAAGTTCGTATATTTCGGGCACCTTTCTCTTTTACCCCAATTAAGATGTCATGAGAGTGACAGAGACAATCGTCCAAAAATTACGAATATCGTTGTTCGCGGTAGCGCCGCAGGCACGCGCCACGTGTACATTATAGTATAGCGCAGTCATTAATTGTCACTGCCAATTGCATCTTACCTTGCGCAGTCTAGTAGATCTTTATGTCTGTCGTGTTTTCAATGATACTCAATGCTCGCTATTGTGTCACTGTCGCTTCGGTGTTTACAAACACTCGCTTCCCTTGAAGTCGGCTGGCACTCACAATATCAGTATTTTTTTAACCGCCAAACCAAATGGAAATGTTTTTATTGCTTTTCGGAATATGCATAGCTACGGCTGAATATAGCCTGGATTACGGACACATAGAAGCGTTTTTGAAAGAAAGAAAATCGGCACAGAAAAACAAGAATGGACCACTGTTTCATATATCATCTCCCGTCGGCTGGCTTCGGGATCCTGCAGCGTTCATATATTTCAAAAACCAGTATCATATTTTTTACGAATATCATCCCAACAACGGCGCGTGGGGGGCTATTCATTGGGGCCACGTGGTCAGTTCTAATCTGGTTGATTGGGCGCATTACCCGCCAGCCCTCGTGCCGAAAGATTATTATGAGAAACAAGGCTGCCTCGCCGGAAGTGCCATCATTCACGACCGCTACCTCACTTTGTTCTACACTGGATACGCGCTGAGAAACTCCAAAAGCTGGCAGACACAAAATGTCGCTATCAGTACCGATGGAATCATCTTCCAGAAATACCTTTACAACCCGGTAATAAGGGAAGACTTGCATGGCGTCGGTAACTTCAGAAACCCTAAGGTGTGGAGCTATCGGAACAACACCTATATGATGCTCGGGACCACGTCTAGAGAACAACTAGGCCGATTAGAACTCTACACTTCCGTGGATATGAACATGTGGACCTTTAACAAAACCCTAGCGGAATCCTACGGAGACATGGGTTTCATGTGGGAGAACCCCGACTTGATCCAGATGGACGGCAACGATGTCCTTATTCTATCCGTCCAGGGTATCCAGGCGGACTGCTTTAGATTTAAAAATATGTATCAGACTGGTTACGTTGTCGGACACTTTGAGTACAGCAAACTGGCTTTTGAGAATATGGAATTGTCGACTGCTACTTTCAACGAATTAGACCATGGACACGATTTCTATGGTGTGAAGACTACAAAAGCTCCCGACGGGAGAAGGCTTCTAATTGCTGGACTAGGAATGTCAAGCTTATCGGAATCTAAACACGGCTGGGCAAACATGCTTACTCTCGTGAGGGAGTTGCAGCTTAACAAGCGGGGAGAACTCCTCATGACCCCCGTCAGAGAAGTGAAACAGCTCCGCAGAGAAATTCTCGAACGCGCCTGGTATTCTCCAGGGGGCGCCTTCACATCCGACACTAAATACTTCGAGTTGATTTTAAATGCTACAACTATCACTAGAGACATTAGTCTCACTTTCCAATGGGGTGATGGCAGTAACTTTAAAATCGGATATTCCTCCGAACATCGATACGTGACTGTCGACAGAGGGAGAGAGGATGGCGTGAGACGCGCCGACTGGTCTCCTAGAGGGGTTGTTCATTGGCGCATATTTATGGATTACTGCGCCGTGGAGGTATTCTGTGGGGGTGGTGAAGTTGTATTCACAAGCAGAATACCTCTGCCTCGAGGACGCGTGGTCGTTAGAGTGGGCGGGGAAACGATGGTTCACATCACGCAGTATAAACTCAGAAGGGGTGTCGGTTACAGTAGAATTTCAAGCAGAAAAATGAAGTATGAATATCGAAAGAAGATTGAGAAGAAAGCAAAGACGAAGGCTAACAAAATGAGTTTAGATACGTGAGTTTGGAAACTAAATATTGTTACATCAAAGCTTGGCAAAAATAGGTCTTTAGAAAATAATAAAGTGATACTGGGCTATAGACACTTAGCTAAACACGGAGTACTAACTAAATTTACTTCCTCAAAGAATTAAGTAGGTACCTACAATCAACATCAAATAGTTACGAGCAACCACATACTACCTAACCAAATAAGTATATCGCTACAGATCTTAATTTCTAGTTATAGCGCTAAAGGATGTGTGTCGATATATTTAGCCACTTAGACTGCTACTAACTAGGTGTATACCGCTGGCTATGCCAGTTGAATTATGTACAGTATACTTAATGAATACCTACCGACAGTTGAGATCAGACATAATTATCTTCATGGGGCCAAAAGCATGTGTACCTGGCCCAGTACCGCGAATATCAAAGTTCGTATATTTCGGGTATCTTTCTCTTTTACTCCAAGTAAGGCGTCATGAGAATGACAGAGACAATCGTCCGAAATTTACGAATATCGTTCTTGGCGGTAGCGCCTCTGTACCTATCCCTACTTGGGCTATGTTGCCCTGTGTTCATGGTTTCAGGTATTATACTGGAGCGGTACCGCGAAAATCGAAATTCGTATATTTCGGGCATCTTTCTCTTTTACTCCAATTAAGGTGTCATGAGAGTGACACAGACAATCGTCCGAAATTTACGAATATCTGTTCGCGGTTGCGCCGCTGTAAATTTTTGATAAGAAAAGCCGCCTGCAGTAGAAATTACAAGTTCTAGGAAACCGAAAATAACCACAACAGAGCTGTCAATGAGTGGTCCAATTAAGAGCTTAGGCTGTGTTCCCACCAGAAATGAGCGAGGATGTGTAGCGAGGAATGTTTTTTTAAGAACTAATAAAATCACATTATTTATCGAGGATAGGAGAATGAAGTAATTCTATTGGTTGTTAACAAACACATTCCTCGCTTATCTCTGGTGGAAACGCAGCCTTATTGGGCGGTTCTAACTTCTAACACTTCCTTGCTAAGTGAGTTTATTAAGAGTGTATATATTTTCATTAAGGGATGAAGTTATCATTTTATAGAAATGTTACGTTTGTACCATGTTTGTAACTATTGGCTTAGGCACATGGAATAAAACATTTAAAACCAATTTAAAGTCGTGTTTTCCAGGGCATTCCGAGATGTGTGTTGTTTTCAACATTTCTACAAACACTGTTTTGCAGTCGATGAAAAGTAAATACAGACAATGTTCTAACAGGCACTGGCTTTTCGGTCTGTAGGTGTAACTTTGTCGTCCGTATTATTTCTCCAGAGAGAAAAGCCCACGCCTTGTCAAGCGCTCTAGTGTAATTTCGCTTCAAAGAACCGGGACATACTTGAGTGTCAAGTCAACCTACTTGTGTACCAGGATAAATCCACATGGAAAATGTTTAACATACACGTGTACCAATACCAACCAGGGAACAGTGGATTTAGACTAGGGCAATGGGTATATATTTTAACACGTTCGGTGCATCTTCAGGCCGATCGACCCCCCAACAAGTATGGTTAACTGCGATGTTAACTACTGCAGCGAAGGTGTTAAAGGGGCATATAAGGATCTAGGGTAGGACGAAAGTTAGTGTGTCACTAAAGACTCACTAGGAAGCAAAGTACGACGTGGTAGTTTTATAATTATTCTTCTACGCTTATTATATATTAGAATCCCAAGCGTAGAGAGTTTAATAATATTTCCAACAATTTTACACTTCCGTCAGGATTCAAGTATATGTACCTACACGTATTTATGATGACCGTATTACGAGTATGACATTTTTAGTGCGTTGTCTGTAGGTACCTACAATTTGTTTTCAATTTATGAAATGAACCAAGTTATAAAATGAAAGTTATTACTGTAGGTACCTACTTTAGTAAAAGGTTCAATCATGGTTCAATACTAAAAATAGAAAAGCTAGAAAGTTCCCAACTCTTTCTTATTTACTACCTACAAAGGGGAACAAAGGACGTTATATTTCCTTAAGATAAAACTTTTATTATTGAAATCCGGCTTCTACTTTCAGTCAAAGGGTTATTTCACGCTTGGCGCTCTCGCCTACGGAATCTCAAGTATAAATACGTAAATACGTCACGTCTGCGTTTGTGACGTCATTGGGGGGATTTGCAAAGACTATAAGAACAGACTAGGTACCTAGTTGAGTACTAATAGTAAAATTGTTTATCGTTACTTTATAAATAATCACGAGAAAAATAAAAACTAGAATCGATGTACCTTCATCGTTTCTAGTTTTGACAGACATACGTTGACATGAATAAGTAAATGGTAGTATGTTGCACTGTAGTGCACTGTAGTATATTACATAAATAAGTTGCCTTTTACCTCATTCGTTGATCTATGCCAAATGATACCAGCTGCGGAATAATCTGAAATCGTGGTATAAAATAATTAGTGGTTAATATAATTGTAAAAACTATATTGAATCAACAAGACAAGACACGTCATATTGATTTCAATCAATCAATCTTTGTGTGTGTTATGGCTCCATCGATGGTGTCGATGATTCCGCCAACGTCGAGGTTATTGATTTCTTATAAAGAACCAATATGACGTACCAAACTTTTCCCCCACCAGTTACTCGTCGTGACCTCCGGGCACACTGTTTTCACCAGCCAGCAATTTTTATATGACTGATGTCGTGATGTCCCATAGTACCTAAACTGTCACGGGAGGCGTAAAGGATGGTGATCCTTGAAGATGTGGATCCGGGAAGGAGTAAAAGATTGTACTAATATTTCAATTACAAAATATTCCGACACTTAATAGTGTTAGGTGTAAGTAGTGAAATAGGGCTAGCTACAGAAGCGCTAACACCATAAACGATATTCGTAAATTTCTAACGATTGTCTCTGTCACTCTCGTGACGTCGTAATTGGGGTAAAAGAGAAAGGTGCCCGAAATATACCAACTTCGACGTTCGCGGTACCGGGCCAGTTGCTATAACTGCATCTCCCTCTGCCATCTGCCTATGCTCTACGCGAGTAGCTCATTGGTCAATCTATAATAAACCTTTAAATTAAAAATAGGAGATTTTAAATTTTACACCTGGTATTACTGCATTTGACGTTTCCAAAGGGGGTTGGGAGGATGAGAGGAGAGAGGAGGGCCGAAAGGTTTGAATGAGGCTTGTAGTGTTACATTACAGTGTTAGCGTAGTTTTAGGGAGTGAGTGAGTGAATATCGCAGAGGGCGGCTGATTGGTGGTTTGCGGTGACTTTATAACATATGTTCCTCTTAGGTGTAAAAACAATCAGTTTCACAAATTCACAAGTACACTAACAATATACAGATAAAATGTCTCGATTTTTCACGTATCTTACGGTGGTGATTCATTGTTTTATTTTAGTTAACTCTAACAATGCTCTGAAATTTTATCAGGAAAAGGTAAGTTTGATTATCATTTCATTAAAAACTTTTTTGTTTGTGCTAAGTTTGAGTTTGACATAAGAGTTCACAAGGTCAGCCATAAGGAAATGTAGTTTTACAGTAATTTGACCTTTACTTTCGCCAGTCTAATGTTTAATATGATGATACCTGTTGAGCGACTTGATTTGACTTATTGGTAATATTTGATAATCACCAATAGGTTAAAGTGATAACTTAGAATATAATAGTCTGTGGTAATAAAAAAATACTACAGGAACAATAGGATAATTTATTAATGATAATTAAAACTTAAGTCACTTTAATAATTAGGTAATTTAAGGCCTCTTTCCGTACATGTTGATGTAGTTGGATTTAATATATAATAAGTATTAAAAAAATTGAGGATGTATATGTTTAAACAATGTTTTTGTAGAACTACCATGAAGCCCAAGAACTAACAGACGAGGCCATTAAAAACATAGCTGCTATGTCTGACATGACACATTTTAGAACAGTACTGGATAAAATAATGATCCCCAGAGTGGTGGCTACCCCCAATCATGCCAAGGTAAACAAATTCATTAAGAAAGAGATGACCACTCTAGGATGGAATGTGACAGAAGATGCATTTGACGATCAGACACCAGTTTTTGGCACATTACGGTTTAAGAATATAATTGCCACATTAAATCCCAACGCGGACAGATATTTGGTGCTTGCGTGCCATTATGACAGTAAATATACAAGAGAACATGTGTTTATTGGTAAGTTGTATTATTATATTATAGTACTGAGATTACAGTTTTGTAAGATTGTTTCACTCCCTATAAAGTAAAAAAAAAGTATAAGAACAACAGAAAAGAAAAACTGAGCCCAAAACTTGGAGCTCTGGAACCTGTACACAATACATAATATCTGAAAGATTGTTTAACTATTTTAATTTTATTGAATTATTTTACTGTTATATTTTATAAAACTCAGGCTGATTTGTACTCAAATATATTTTTTGATATAGTAAAAAAATCAGTTACACCCATTTATAAGTTTTTTTTTTAAATTGAGGAGTTTTAATATTTTTCAACAGGTGCCACAGATTCTGCAGTGCCATGTGCCATGATGATAAACCTGGCCAAAGTTATGGCCCCGAAGCTAGACAAGTTAAAAAGGGCAAACCTGAGCCTTATGTTTATATTTTTTGATGGAGAAGAGGCTTTCCGGCAATGGGGACCTACAGACTCCATCTATGGTGCCCGGCATTTGGCCAAACAGTGGCATGGGCAGACTTACAAGGATGGTGCTAATCATTTGCAAAGGATGGTAAGTATCATGTGGACTAATTATTTGGCACTATATTACTAGAAATAAATAAATAAATATTTTTGCACAATCTTACACAAATCGACCTAGTCCTACGGTAAGCTCAGTAAGGCTTGTGTTGTAGGTACTAGACGGCGATATATATAATAGATAGATACATATAAATACTTAAATACATAGAAAACACCCATGACTTAGAGACAAATATCTGTGCTCATCCATCACACAAATAAATGCCCTAACTGGGATTCGAACCCAGGACCATCGGCTTCATAGGCAGGGTCACTACCGACTAGACCAGACAGGTCGTAAAAAAAAAAAGTTTAAGGTTAATGCCACTCAGTTTGAAATAGAATGTACTTTTTTAAAAGAATTATAAACTTTTTTATTACAGAGTTGCATTTTCTTTAGCTGGTTAAATTTTAGTAGGTACAAAGCAAAGTCAACCCAATTAGAAATAGCATTAGATTCAAAATAAAACTATATTACCAATTATTTTACAATACAGTAAAGAAGAAAAAGTATACATTGGCCTTGGTTCCTCCTGTACTACCTCAAACCCTTTGATTTAAACTCGCACATCGCACAAACAGCCGGCAACCCTTTTTAGGACCGAACCTAACAAATATACCCACTAATATACATATCCATTAGTTCACATATTATGTTTAAATTTTCCATATGCGCACTTTTATTTACCATTCGTTTTAGATCTTTGTATCTGTCTATTCAATTTTCAGAGCACATTTTTTCTAACCTTGAAACTTTGTTTTGTATGCCTTTGAACAATACGAATTGATTTGCATTCAGACTGTAACCTCTTTGTAGTAAAAATCAGTAGGTATATTTTATATTATTGCTATATGCTTAATTTAATGGAACACTTATTTCGTTCACTCGCTAGTGTTTCAGTTTTGATGCTAAGCAACTTTGCGAAGTTATAACGGTTTAAAAAAAGTGTTAATTGAAGGTAAAAAAAGTGCTAAAGCAGGCCACAGCACTGAGTAAGTGCGTACGACGGATTCTCAGAGGCTCTAGTGTATTCTTTTGACGTAAAAAAACGTTTACGAACGCGTAAGTGATAATGTTATTTATATTATGGGAAACTCAAACGCGTTCGTGACGTAAAGTTCCGTTAAAAACTTACACTCAGGGTTCAGATAATGATATATTCTATTACTTTGACTTTTACCCACCACTTAGAATTATGTTACTTATACTCTGTATCTATAAATATTTAATTAAAAGTAAACAAAATCTATACTGGCTCACGATATACTAAATTAACTAAAAATATTCTGGCTAAATTTATACTAAACTGGTTTAAGAAAATAGATAAAAATTTTGGACAATCAAATAATATAGTCGCCATGCTTGGCAGGCGGGCTGGCGACCGCAGTATACTGTATCTGACGGACGCTGCTGTCCATCCGTCGATTTTTGCCCTTTGCGCTTCGGTCGCTTCTTACCACAGTGTACCCGCGGAAGGATAGCGTGGCGACTATGGCAACTACCCTCCAATATAGAAGTCACATTTAGGGGAGCCCTATGTCCAGCAGTGGATGACTGGCGGCTGAATTGATGATGATGACTATGAAATTTAACCTATATAGGTTAAAGTGACAGATATAGGTTAGAGCTAGGAGGAATAATGACTTGAGAACGCAACCGCGAGCGCCAGTAAGGGACAAAGATATTTTGGCTTTTGTGGCCCAAAATGATACAATTAACTATAGTTTTGCTTTACAGGACATTCTTTATAACAAAAATATTAGCCTATTCTGTATTAATTACCGCAACTTCGGTTGAAAACCCAAGAAAACTCCAATTGTATTTGTTTGTTCCCCTCCAACTTTGACAGTTCTGAAGGGACCAGTTTGGAGGGGAACAAAGACATGTGAAATTATGATAAGGACGGACGAAAATACCGCCATCTCTGCCATATCTATGGAAAGTTACATAAGACCATCCCTTTCCATCGTGGTATTATTATTAGCACGCCCCGTCTAGGTTAATGGTATGTCTATGGGTTAGAGTGATAAGATCAGAGCTAATAAGTGACACAAAAATATGTATATACACAACCTTATTGTATACACTGGAAATAGTTCTATACAAATTTTTTTTTACTAATGAATAGTATACGAGTACATATATCATATATCTATGTATTTTAGACTTTGGCCTTGACTGTATTTTATAGGGATGTTGACACATATTAAGTAAGATAATAAAATTAAGTGAAATTGGCTCACAATGACGAATATAATCAATTAAAATTAAAATTGGATATAAATACTTATTTGATTTAAAGATATCACATTTTTAATTTGCATAATTTCAAAAAACCGTGGTACCCATCAAATTCTCGCAGTTTACTGCAAAATAAATTGTAAGGCAATATTACTAAAACGCAATATTTCGCGGTCAAAATAGTAATTTAAATGTTTCTCCATACTTTAGAGAGCGCGGCTAGGAATAAGTGACGTCATACGTTCTCATCATTTTGTAAGGAGCGTTCCGCGAAAACGCTCCTCCTCCAAATACGAATGTCAGACTTTGACGCTCATTTCTGTCTGTTGTGTTAATTTAGGCCACTACTCCCATACAGACATTTCATCCCTAGAACGAAAGGATCGATTGATAAAATAAAAATAAAACAGTCAACTAACCTATTAAGTATGGATTAGGTAGATACGTTATACATTCTTACTCTGTCTTCGATGAATATTTGAAGAATTCTGTGATGTAACTGTTACCTACCTGACCCGGTACCGCGAACATCGAAGTTCGTATATTTCGACTATTTCGAGCATCTTTCCCTTTTACTCCAATTAAGGGGTTATAAGAATGACAGAGACAGTCATCCCAAATTTACGAATAGGAATAGGTATTGTGTTTCGCAGTAGCGCTGTAGTTACTTACTTTTTATACTTTACATTTTAAAATGACGTAAATGGCCATATTTCTCGCGTCTTAATCAGCTTTTGCAAATATACGTATCTCGTTAATAATGCAATAATCAAATACAAAACGAACACGAAACGTGCGAAACGGATACACCTTAAATCGATTGCATTGAACTGGGAATCGATTCCACGCTAGCTCGCCCCTGTGGCGGTTAGAAGGGGATAAATTATTCAAAAGCTCTACTTACTTATGCTTCTATAAATTGAACCTGAATGAGCAAATTTTGAACTTCCTAGCTTCACAAATTATGCATGCTTATATTTGTAGAATGTTCAGTTAAGACTTAGATAAACGATAACTAACTAAAGGCCTCCCACCATAATCGAAAGTCGCACGAACGATTGTCTCTGTCACTCTAATTACGCCTTAATTGGAGTAAAAGAAAAGATGCTCGAACTTCGATGTTCGCGGTAGGCCGACTGGTCACTTTAATATATATATCTTAATTAATCTAAATTTAAGTACGTATATCATATTTCAGTTACTAGTAAATTTCTAGTTTTGACTCGTGGTCGATTATTTATTTATTATTATTAGGCTTTAGATAGGTTCTTGGGTGGCTTACGTACTGGATGACGTCGTTGGATGACGTATTGGATCAAAAGTGCACGGATTAGGTACGTTGATTTGTTCAAGATCGGTGGCACGAGGCGTCTAGTAGCTAGGCGTAATAAGGCTGTGGTTTTATGTACGTCTTGTCGATAGTTCTCTCGTTCCATTTTTTGCGTTGGGGTTAATGACGTTATTTTGTTTCCAGGATGTTTTAGTGCTCCTAGACCTCCTAGGCGCCCCAGACCCAGTGTTCTACAGCTACTTCCAATCCACGGAGAAGTGGTACGTGAGGCTGGCGAGCGCGGAACAGCGGCTGGCTGAGCTGGACCAGTTCGGAGGGTACACCAAGGGTAGGGCCGAGCAGACCTACTTCAGACTGTCGAGCTCCAGGTCTTATGTTGAAGATGATCATATCCCGTTCTTGAGGAGAAGTGAGTATAATTTGTTTTCTCCATTCTTTTGACCAAACACAGGCTCCAGTGTAAGTTTCTTTTGACGCAAGAAAACGTTTACGAACGCGTAAGTGATAATGTTATTTACATGGGAAGCGCAAACGCGTTCGTGACGTAAAGTTAGGTACGTTTATAACTTACACTCAGGAGCGGTACCGCTAACATCGAAGTTCGTATACTTCGTTTTTTTTTCTCTTTTACTCCAATGAAGGTGTCATGAGAGTGACAGAGACAATCGTCCGAAATTTACGAATATCGTTGTTCGCGGTAGCGCCGCAGGGCTCAGGAGGCCGATTTTTGAGCACTCGACGCTCGAATCGTGACATTTTAAACTATCTCAAATACGAAGAAGCATGAATGATATAAATAAATAATCGTGGGTATCCAAACTATACATTTTGTGTAAAAATAATGGTAAGAAACTTTTGTGTGTGATTATTTTCGTTCTCAAAGTTTTAGGGATTCGATTGCACGACTCAATAATCGGCCCCCAGGTCGAAAGAAAAGTGTGTTCTAAACATCTGACATGTGTCATAATTAAGTCAAAAGTAAAGCGACATATGTCGTGACATCTGGGACACATTTTTCTGTAGTGATTCGCCGCTCATGGTGTCCAAAAACCTAAAAGCATTCCTGCATAAAAAGCAATTTCAGTCCTAGCTTTTCAGACGGCACTGATCTGAATCAACCGATCATCGAAGGTATATTTACTCCTATATAGTAGTTACGTTTTAGTATTGACCTAATGGCAAGACGAGTTTTTTATGTGACCTGCAATCTAATTTGAACCTTAAGTCCACCGAATTACGTGTTTAAAAGCTATATGGTATAATAAAGACCCTATTATTCGCGCGCCGAAAATTCGGTGAGAAAGCGGCAGGGTGTAACGCGTAAATGATACCCCGCTGGCATATGCTCGTTTATCGCAATAAAACAGTTATGAGCTACGATAATATTGATTTAAAAATAAATCCTGTATGTTTTACATATGGCGGAACGATCTGGATGCTTTCCTCAGCACTTGGCCGGAAACAGCACAAGACCGGGAATTGTGGGGTCCACGGGAGTGGCCTTTGCCTAGCAGTGTGACACTATAGGCTAAAGAAAAAAAAAATGTTTTAATTATTTAATTTCAGTAAACGCGAGAATGTACCTACAGTTTAGATAACTATAGGTAGGTTTAATCAACTAATTGATTTATTCCTTGTACCAGTTCTGGCACTGTGAAAATCTATATGAAACCCGCTAGAGATCTCATATAATTGTCACTGTGACAAGGTATAAAGTGGCCCAGCAATCAAATTGGTTACTGTACCTACATAGTACGTCATTTGTCCCTAATTGACGGTCACGGTTATGAACCAGGGAACTTATTAAGTGAGTTAAATTAAGCCATTAGGTACACTGTAGTATAATTATGTTTAGAATTATATGCGCTTTCATTGTATTATGTACATTGGATCGTTTTTGAAACCGAGACGCACACGATAGTTTTAAAAGTTAAGAAGTAGCTGTAGAAGTAGATATAGATTCAGTAATTTAACGTAAAGCATTAGGTTGCCAAGCGAACCTCTACGTTCGGTTATCTTTTAATACTGTGATATAATAATTTAAGTTCTATAATTTTACCTAATTGATGTTTTTATGATTCTACTCCTAATTTTCCGTCGGTGAACTTAAATTATCGCGGCAACCCAAGACAATATAAAGTTTTTTTTCCATAATTTTGATCAGCTGTATATGTACGATTAAAATAGTTGCATATACGATTGTAATATTTATAATATTACGATTTATCTGTTTTTTTTTACTATATTGTAAATAATATTAAATGTTTTGTTATGTAATGGTATAAAACCTTAACAGATCGAATCTCGTGACACTGACGAATCTTGCATTTATCTTATCGGCGATGTTCAATGTTTAGCGAACTATCACGTAAACTACTGTGCAAGCTGATATACTAATACCTAATCTAATGGCACTTTACATAATAATACCTAAACAGACATCTCGTGAGACTGGTGGTTATTGTTGGGTCATGGGTACATAAATACTCAGAAGGCGGTAATCCTAACATGGCGCGCGTAATCTGGAGGTTTCTCTCTGCGTTCCTAACCACTCCCAGTCTATATCTTAGGCAGCTTATGTTTCTTATAATGTGTTCGTGGTAATTTCGATTCATAATATCCGTAAAAAAAGTTTTACGGTGATTTATGCATTAATTAATTTGATATGATTACCGTTCTTAACTAAATTAAAATAATAAGAGTAAATAAATATATAAAACGCAATTTTGAAGTAGAGAAGCCATCAAATACATATATAGGAGCAACCAAGGTACTCAAAAATAACTGGACATCCATTTTATCGTCTTGACAATAAAGGCGGTGTATAGAAAGTTGTAACTGCCTTTCCTGCTCCGATATACAGTAATTAGAGATGTCGAATATAGTCTCACAAATTTTAGAATAAGTCATAAGTCATTTATTAATAATATTATAAATATTACATGTCATGTTATTTATTTATTCTATTAAATACAAAGATTATTTTAATATTAAATTATGAATATGTGTATTACAAACACAGAATGTGTATATGTATTACATTAGTTGATAGGTGCATCTATTACATTGGTGATTCAATAGCCACCTTTACTAGACGCATTAATAATAGAATAAAGGTGCTTCCGAATTTACGATATATTATTCATGTTTGAGTAATGGTGTGGCGTCACAATAATTTTGTATATGAAAGAAAGTGAGTAAAGTGTAACCAAACAAAAACTTCACAACCCAAGCCATGACCAGAAATTAAATTAAATTTAATATTTAGGTAGGTACCTACCTACAACAATTATTATTCCTCTTTTTCCTTTTTTATTCCGCTGTTAGTCGATTAGTGTTAACTAGCAAGTAATTAATCAGCGGGATAAGTAGCATATCAACAAACACACATAGCACAAATATTTATGCACTGTTAAAAATAGCACAGGTTTTACACCTGGGAGTTAATGTTTGCTCTCTCGTGCTAATATTGAAACCCGAGCTAAGCGAAAGATCGAAAGAGCGTTGGGAGGATTTCAAAGCACAAGAGGGGAAGATACTTTGCTGCAGTGTAACACAATTTTTCACCTCACTACTGCGACGAAAATACTAACTCTAAAATCTTATCAAATTTATTGGTATCAGTAATTTATCATTCTAAACCATAATTTGAAAGAAACACTCAAAAATTGTATTAAACAATTTTACAATCTTGTGGATAAAATGCAGTTTTACTTTCTATTTAAACATGCTTGTCATGCTAGTGAAAAATATCTTATCAAACGAGAAAACTGGTATTTCTGCATGTAGGTTTTGTAGGTAAACTTACATATGTATATGTCCTACTCGTATAATTGGTAATTATACGTGGAATTTACAATAACAAGTTGTTAGTTGAAGCGATTATAATTAGAGAT
This sequence comes from Grapholita molesta, assembly GCA_022674325.2. Classification (NCBI taxonomy): domain Eukaryota; kingdom Metazoa; phylum Arthropoda; class Insecta; order Lepidoptera; family Tortricidae; genus Grapholita; species Grapholita molesta. The sequence goes on from CP053127.2 coordinate 6,333,753, forward strand.
TGCATTTCGTAATAAACGACACGTGTAAATATGTACGTTGAGTTGACGTTTTCTAAAAAACATTAAGTTATTTAACTGTGAAACATGATAATCAAGAACAATAAAACCGAGTCAAATTATGTGAAATCTGTTTTGATTAATCTTCGGTAAGTAATAGTAAGAAAGAGGGGAATGCTTCTTGTCTAAGTGTCTTCTCTAATGATTAATGATTATTTTCTTAAACTGGTACTAACGATATTACTTTTAATTCTCATACATTTGATAGCATTGCTGTATATTAAACTGTAAATAAGCAATTATATAGAGTGAGCATGATAGATATATAAGCACATGCATGATACTTTAGTTTTTAGGAATAAGGTTACCTAATAATATTTGTATGCCTGTTGGCAATATATAGTGAAACTATGTTCAAAATTACCACCATTGTAACTACCTATATTTACAAATAAAGCTTACTTACTTACTTACTAAAAACACCTCAATTATCTTAGATTTTTATCACAATTATTTTTTGGAAATTAATAAATACATGCGATAGTATTATGACTTGATGCAAAATAGGTACCTACTTACATACATAAACGGACATATTTATAAATGTTGTGCCTGCTCATGACCTACATTATTAACATATAACTTTGTTCCAAATGTTTTACAAAAGCAACAAGTTTACACAGTTGCACAACTTCCTATAAGCAATGTATTACCTAAATCGAATCAATTTACTTTCAAATAACTCGTACAGTCAAGAATGCAGAAGTTTTATGAGAAACTATATCCCTCCCACGGCTAGCATGTAACTAGGTTTTAGATTTGTCATTGTAGAAACGTGATAAGGCTAGGAATTATTGCAATTAATATCTTAGAGTAGGATATTAGAGTCATGGGCGTTTTCTATGTATTTAAGTATTTATATGTATCTATCTATTATATATGTCGTCGTCTAGTACCTACAACACTTACCGTAGGACTAGGTCGATTTGTGTAAGATTGTCCCGAAATATTGATTTATTTAATTACTTGTATATTAACATGACTTTAATGTCTGCGTCGGTTAACGTGAACGGCTCATGACTATGCTCCTCGTTGTGGAGTGTAACATTTCGAGCAATATTCGACTTATTAAACGTTAGTTACCCCCCTTCTATACAATTAATATGACTAGGTTGCACTATCGCAAAAGTATTTGAAATATACTTTGGGGATGGGAAAGCCATTTGGATTGGCGCAGCTTGGAAAAGATAATGTAATTATTTTGGAGAATACTTCCAATATTTTTATCCTTCAAGTTCTAACCTGATCGATTGTTTTCGTAATTGGTTATGTTACGTACATACCTACTTACCATTACCTCACTAGATGCAGGTGTATATATTTACCTTTTTAGTGGCGTAATATTATGCTTTAAGCTTATTAAGTTTGGTTACAGTTAACTGGTCTCTTAATATTCATCAAACCATTCACGGAGTGAGTCATTGTTATTGTCTTCTCGTAAATGTTGAATATCACGCCTTGATGTACTGTTTTCATTTTGTACCTATTAGATAACGTTGTTTTCAGTGGATAACTCGATCATACGTCATTGAATCAAGAACATAACTAAACTGCTAAGCTATGCTACGGCTTACAGACCTCGTAAGGAAAGGGTTTTCACAAAATTGATGCAGACTCTATTTCCACGTAGTAAGAGCGAAACAAACACGCATTGGTTGACGCGGCTAGCCAACATTTTTTGCAATTGGGTGGACGTATGAGGATTTATTTGAAGATTCTAAATCCGGTCTTTTGTATACTAGTATTTGAGGAGACCCTAAATCGGAGCAAATAATTACCGAAACGACTACGTTACTTATGAGTTACCATAATAATTAATGAAACAATTTTTGTTTGAGCAATTGGGCAGATCTCGAAAGGAAATAGCCGCGCGATGCAGCTCGGGCATTGTTAGGCTTGAAATACACACTAGCGACGTAAGGCATAAGGCGTAAGGCACAAGGCATAAGCAAATCGTTTGTATACAAAATGTACTAAGGAGACGTATTTTGAATTACACTCAAGCGGCGCGGCACCGCTTGCGTGCCTGATGTCGCTTCAAAACGTTTTCATACAAAATGTTCAAAGATGACGTTACTGTAAATTACACTCAAGCGGCGTGACGCAGTCATGAGGATAGGACAAACGCCCGTCATTTCGAAAATATAACCCTGTTCCGTACAGCAGAGACTTCCTTATTTTATGATGTTAAAATATTTTGGAAGAACAGTATACCAATGTCAACGATTAAATATGCCCCTATGACGTCGTAGACTATGAACGGACTTTTTCAACGCATAAATGGGTCATAAATTCACATTTCACACACTCACAACTGAAAATTTAGAAAAAATCTTGGTCATTCTATTTTATTGGCGACAGTAAGTAAATTTCGGAATGTCAATCATAAATTAACTAATTTGTCACTGGATATAAATTATGGTCTAATAAATGTATAAAATAGTATTTTTTTATTAACATAAGGAAGTCTCTGCTGTACGGAACAGGGTTATATTTTCAAAATGACGGGCGTTTGTCCTATCCTCATGCCTTACGTCGCTTGTGTGTATTTTACGCCTAGCGCGCAAATGCTCGAACTGCCTCGCGAGTCTGATCGGCCTAATGACAAATTAGACTTACACATATATTTATATTTCCAGACGTGGACTGTCTCCACATAATTCCATCCCCGTTCCCCGACGTGTGGCACACGGCCGGCGACGACGCCTCGGCGCTGGACTTCAACACCATCGAGAACCTCAACAAGATCATGAGGGTGTTCGTGTCTGAGTACCTGCACACGAACGCCTAGCGCCAAGACCATCGCTGGAAGCTATGGAAGGTTCTAGTTACTTAATGGACTGTTTTAATATTCTTAAACATATGGCTGGCTCCATTTTTGGCGACGTCACAGAGCGATGCGAACGCATGGATCGCTAGCCTCCGAAACATGACACGCGAGGGATTAAATAAAAATGAATGAAGCAGTGTATTTAATTAAATGTTAGAATGCCCCACGAAACTTTAAATACAGATGTTATTCTACTTTAGAAAGGACAAAATTTTGCAAGTTTCTACCGTTAGGTTTACTAAATGACGATTTGGGAAAACTAAACATTCCGTTTTACATTAACAATTGTATGTTGTTTTACTTAAAGGTAAAAATATACATACATACATTGATTAGACAGGCATGGTCTGGTGAACTTGCAAGCCTTACTTAACATTTGAATTAAGGCATATATTATACAATTTTATTGTTAATGTGACTTGTATAATGTAACTTATTCTGCTTTCAATCGGGTAACATTAGTGAAGTCAAAATAAATGTATCATCAAATTCAGCAGTGTCTTGGATATAATAGGTACTATTAATAGGCACAACAAGCAATGCTTTAATAACTTTTTAAGAGTTTCTCGTTATGAAGTGTTTTACATTCCGAATTAAAATATATATAGGTACACTTGCAATGTGATGATACACACTTGATAATGAACGATATTATGTCGTTTTTTAAGGACATTATTGTTATTTATAATTTTTTTTGCCTGATTGTGATTTGTGTTTCTGTTTACCAGACGTTTAGCTAAAGTATGTATAGTCAAGATAAGATATATCGATAGGGTCGAAGTACCAAAATATGTATACAATTATACATGCACCTTAATATTGATACAATAAGGTGCATGTTTGCATGTTATGGCACGTTGGTTTTATCAATATATTTGACCTAGACTGTACCTAGTGTACAAATAAGTTACTTTCATACGTAGGTACTCCCAAGGATGATAATATAAGGACCATGACTATGCCTAAACTAAACCGCATTCCTCCGAACTGCTGGTTAAGTGGCTAAACGCTACTCTGCGCCACCTGTCGAGTATCGTGTGAAATTAGTTTGCGTGCGTTTGTCAGCGAACAAATTCAATGCAACTGAGATCTATTGCGGCTGTGAAACACTAGATGGCACTAGTACCGTAGCCAACAACGGGGGAGCGATATATTGTTTGGGGCATTGCCTATTCAAGTTGTATATTATCCTTGCGTTTGCCCTATGTTGATTAATTCATTTGATTCGTCTCGCTTGTATGAGTGACATGGAAAATAAAACAGTGGATTCCTCCAGTGGAATGCAAAGTCAGGACAAATGAGTATTTTTTTAAATTAAATATTAATATTTATTTTCAGTTTTTAGGCTTTAATTTTATTCAAGTTAGACTTGTGTTTATCACGATTGTGGCCACAATTATTTGTAATAAGATAATTATGATATTATAGTAAAACTATTATAAATATGAAATTAATATTGCTTGAATAGATGTGGCTTATGTGAATTTAAAGCTTTCTATGTATTAACTTTTTTGAAAGCTTGAAGTGTAATGTAATTATATGCCTATTTTGTATTTATTCGCGTTTTCGCATTATATACTTATATTATATTAAATGTAGAATTAATAGAAATATTAAAATTCAACTTGTTGACCGTCTTGCACGTAATGTTTACGTCATATCTAAATTGTTCTTTTTCAAAGTAAGTACTTAATGGATTTTGTAAAGGTAGCCATTGCTTAACTTAATTGTTGAGCCGGCGTTTCTTTGTCATATCTTAAAATGTAATGTCGCCATCATCAATGCAATTTTACGTTGTAAGTAGACATATTCTTAGGGTCTCCTTACGGCACTGGTCCCACCGCGAGCTACTAAGCTAGGAGCTATTTCAAGGGACATAAGATAATCGATCCCGTGTAAATAAAAGAAACGTATATGTCATAGCCGGGCGATCGTAGTTCATCGCCGAGCGATGAGCTATAAATATATTTCTTTCTCTCTTTAATATGCACGGGAACGATTATCTTTGGTCTAGAAATAGCTGATAGCTCTTACTAGCTCGCTGTGAGACCAGTGCCAAAATCTGTCGACGCAGATTCAGCAAAAGCCGGTCATAAAAACCTCTATGTCCAAGCAGTAAGAGCGAAAAACACCGGCCGGTGTCGTGAGCCGTCGCCCTTGTTGATGCGAACCGAATTGTGTTTGGCGTTCGCCGGCTTTTGCCGAATCCGCGTCGACTCATTTGTGGAAACACTTAGAGACAGAGACCCCTAAAAATAGTCATAAGTCATTATTGTCAGACGTTCTTCCAATATCTGAGTACACGTGATTATAGTGGTATTAGGCACAAAAACTCACAAAATGTAACCTATTTAAGAGCCACAGATGGCTCCAGCTTTAAATGAACCTTAAGACGTTCAAGTAATGGTAATTCGTGTTATTACTTATTAGCGTTGCAGAGGTTATATCATTATTATAATGTCACGATCATCAAATAGGTACTTAATAGTGCAAGTGCGGTCTAACTATAAAACTAAATGTCTACTTACCACTTGACGGGGATCGTTAGTGACAAGATAAAAATGAATGTTATGCAGCCGTATATGAATCATTTCTATATAGCGCCAAATACAGTAAAGTTTAATCTCCTGCAACCATAGCCAAGGCGACAATTGTTTATAAAAAACGCTAATCGAAATAAAAAAAAAGTATCGGGATAAGATCGAACGGATTGCACGTGCTTCTTACCTGCCATTACTCTGACAAGTGCTAGCTCGTGTAAACCTAGCATTAAGCTCACAAACCATCTCAGTTAAGTAGCAGGGCTACAGCATATGTTGTTCCTAGAAGGTTGTGTGGAAGATATTAATCTTATCAATTGTATTTTTTGAGATTTTATAACTCTGACATTTTATATAGACTTTGTTTATACATTTAAAAAAATGACATTAAAATAGATACAATACGTATAAAATATTATTAGACCTAGACTAATTTATACAACTTTTTTGAATTATATTTAAGTTATGATAAAGGGGTCGAGACATGGAGATATTAAAAAAACGTGTTGTTATTTAAATTTTATTCCAATCCATTGCCGCTTAATACAAAATACCTACCTACATAGAATTATACAGAACAGATCTTATTTTAAAATATTTTTAACATTTTTGCTAGTTAAAGTTTAAAACCAGTGTCAAATATAATAAAAGGCTGGCTGTAAATAAAATAGATCAATTTTTTTAATTAATTCCATAGAAAAAAAAGATGTTTCAGAATAAGATCTTTCTCTGTCAGACAGCGAATTATTTTTATTTGGGGCAAAGGACATATTACGGATACTAGCAATTATTTCCTATTTAAATGCGGATTAATTAGAAGCACATAATATGCACTTTACCCCCTCCCTGTTTCTGAAAAGTAATAAAATACTGTATTATCCAACTGTAAACGAGTTTTATGCTGACAAAATCTTGTACATGACTTACCATTAATTATTTTCAGACATTTTTCTAAGAAATATCAGTTTTTTGTCACAATTGTGTTTTCATTGGTTACATATACTTAGTATTAAAGTATTAATACTTTGCAACTAAAAGACTAAACCACAAAAAAACTGCATTCAAAAAACAACCTTAAAAGCTTAATAATATATGGTTTACCATCAAAGCAGCAAAATATTTATCAGGAGTTTTATCAGTTAGGAAAGCTAATGTCCACTTTAGTTATAACAAAAGTTCAAAAGAAGCTAGCTTCAAATCAAGTCAGGATTGCGGATTTAAGCGTTATTCATGTTATTGGTAATAAAATAAAATATATTATATAAATAAATCCTGTATCTTTTTTTTAAATACCTACATATGTTAAAGCAAATTATTTAAGTAAAAAAATGACATTTTAATAAAAAGTATAAAAATATTATTTTGGAAACAACACTTCCATGACTAAATTAATACAAAATAAAAATATATTAACTTAGCACAACGAACTAGCGGTAATGTCAGGATATTAATCCATCTCCTAGTTTTAGTTTAGTTAATGGAGACAACTATGAGTAAGATGAGTAAATATCCGTCGCAAATAGAGCCAGGCTCTAAGCGTTTAACGCATAAACAAAACAAAATTGCACTCTTTCTCAATTCCTATACGTATGAGTAAACAGAGAGGTAATAAGTTCCAAAGCCCACAAGTTCATAGTGACTCAGCTCTGTAAGGGGTTGTTGGGTTCGGTAACAGGAATTTATAGTCAAGGTCCAAACCATACACCTCCGTCTTCATACAACTTCTATTTCTTGCAAATACGTAGACGGTACGGAATCGCAGTGACGCACCGTAAACTTATCACCTAGTTGTTCTAAATACGCAGGTGAGTGTGTGTGTGTGTAAATTGAGCAGCTCCAGCAAAAGCTTCGTATGGGGCACGTCACGGCATACCACGTACACGCTGTGTCTGCGTAGTGAGCATGCGGTAAATTCGTGTTATTTACGGCACGTCACTGCAATTCCGTACGTCACCGTATTGTAAGCAGTACTCTTACCATGAGTTGAGACATTGAGGTTTTCGATAACGGGTATCGAGGTATCGAGGGTACAGTGGTGTGGCCGAACCTTTCATTTTATAACAACTTTATTAAGTCTCTTTTTATTCATCGTATGTTTCTATTTCTATTACAATATAACATCCCGTCTCAAGATTTCACCCTGTACATTTGTGCACATATAGTTAATTACGAACCGATTTTTTGTTAGTCCTAAGTCTTGGATGCATGTTTTGTCCACATTCAATGTATCGATTTTCAATTCCGACAATACAAGTGGTTATTTTAAAGGACCATAACTCTTTAATGCAGTTAATTTACTTATTTGTATAGTACAGTACATTAATACAGCCTATATAATAGTATGAAAGGTGGTTACTTAACATGTAAGCAAACTCAAATTAAACGTACTTGATGTAACTATTTAAGCAATCAGTTCATAGTATCTTACTTTTTAAAATGCGAAAGTCTGAAATCTATTAGTTAAATATTTCTAGAATATGCTATCTAAAAGCGATCCCTTAAACTTATTTAAAGTCTTCTCCTCCAATTCAGTTAGTTTAGTTTCAAGATCTTTCTTGGTTTCATTATTAACTACTTGTATTGTCTCATTCTTACTTTCTTCTAAATTGGGTACTTCTATATTATCATTACTTACACTTGTAACGTTCTCTGCGTACTCAGTACTCACATTAACACTATTATCCTTTCCTGTATCCGAATCACTTTCCACATCCTTAACATCAATACTCTCTTGAATTTTCTCAATACTATTATCATTTTCATTATTAACTATGTCATTTATCGCATTTTGATAGTCGGCTGTGCAGACATCTGTTTCATCGTTAACATTAACCTGATCACCGTTTAATCTTTCATTTCTAACAATATCTTTAAAATTCTCTGTATCGGATTTTATCATTGCTTGGAAATCCATGAATTCTTCAACACCTGTGATTGGTTTTTCGTTTTTAATGAAGCTTTCGACGTCCATGCCATCTTTGTAGTAGTCCTTAGACGTGATGGTGGAGTTTCTTGTTGTGGTGTCGGATCTTGGTATTTTGGCGGCGTGGTTGGATTCACTCTCTATTCTTGCTTTGGACCGCTTTATTTTAGTCCCCGTTGCGTCTTTATTTTTCCGTGATATTCGCGGCGGTTCGATTACTAGCTGTGTGCTCGGAGTGGTTGACGGAGGAGGCGCTTGTATCTGTAAGTGAAAGGAGTTGGAGTTGATTTTAAACACGAAACTCTTGTGAGAATCTAACAATTCTAACATATTAATTGTATTGAAACGGGTAACCCATGTTTTATAAGTGGAATGTTGTTCGATATGTTTCGCCACCTTAACTTCCAGTGACTGTAAGACTTATGTTTTTCGTGGGAGCCACATGTCGAGCAGTCTTCGACTTAGTAATTAAAGTATTTAATACTCGTAATCCAAAAAAATCAATAGATGATGAATAGTCTACTACTAGTACTTTCTTCTAAATCTGGCCTAGAACAAGTCTCATCTCAACAGTTACCATCTTACTATAAATTACATTGTATATAAATCAAAGTTTAGGTTGACCTGTGAAAACTACGCTTTAACATGGTATCATTGGGTACTTAGGTGAATGAATCTCACTTAACTTCAGTTATCAGTCAATGATGGCATAAGTATTTCAACACTATGATAAAACATATATTGACAAAAGAAAGACAAGAGTATTACTTGAATACGCAGTTCTCGGCAATATTTAGTTTAGACGGTATTTTGTACAGCTTAACCCATTATAGACTGAGTTTTTTTGAAGTGACCAATATTTTTAATTTTTTAATATGTTCTTTATTAGAGCTTATGTAACGAAATTTGAGTAATAAATTTTAATTTAATTATATAATTTATTTTTATTTTAATTATAATATTATAAATTTACATATTATAATAAATCACGCGAAATTAAAAGTCGTAAATAAATGGCCCCATATGGTACCGCTAGTTAATAATGAGTTAATGATTTTTAATTTTATACATAAGACATACCTCGTGTTTCTTAAACGGCGTGAAATTCTTGCTTCTAAAGACGACGTCTTCGCAAACAAAGTCTAGTAAAAATATCTTTTTCTCCACATCGGCAGGATCATTCTTGTTAGCTGTGAATAATTTGACGTCGATTTCGTCCCCCTTTGGAAATATCCAATTGTATATAGAAGAGAAGGTAACCAAATTTTCCTGTAACAATAACGTATAATGGTAAGGTAAACGTGATATTGACATACTTTTATTAATAGGGATATGATGTGATGAAAGGTTCGTGAAGATGATTTAATTAGTTGAAACTTTAATTGTAGAACATTGACTCTGACCGCCGCTTTGTCGTGTGTCCGCGTGTTGCGATTAACAGATTACATACGATAAATTATCTTGACACAAACATGTATACAATATTTTAGGCGTAAAATACACACACGCGACGTAAGGCATAAGGCGTAAGGCATGCCTGCGTCACGCCGCTTAAGTGTAATTTACAGTAACGTCGTCTTCGAACATTTTGTATGAAAACGTTTTGAAGCGACATCAGGCTCGCAAGCGGTGCCGCGCCACTTGAGTGTAATTCAAAATACTTCTCCTTAGTACTTAGTACATTTTGTATACAAACTATTTGAAGCGGCATCGTGCCTCATGCCTTATGCCTTACGCCTTATGCCTTACGTCGCTTGTGTGTATTTCAGGCTTTAGACATTGTAAAAGTCGTGGCTATCATTTGTACAGGCATACCTTCATGTCTTCATTGGTGAGGAATATCTTGAAGTCGGCCTGCAAATCCCTCGGCAAGTCGTCGTCGACCACGGCCACGGACCAGGTCCGGCGACAGAGAGACGGCAGCTGCTGGCGCGTGTTCACGAAGATGGATTTCTTCACGTACGGGTTAGAGGACTCGAAGATTATGTCTGGAATTTAATTGATTTATTTTAAAACCCCGGTTGGTATTGGCTAATCCCTTGAATGAAAAGAACACCGACACCTAAGGCTGCGTTTTCACCAGAGATGAGTGAAGATGTGTAGCGAGTAATGTGTTTTTAAGTACCAATAGCAATGTTCCTACTGACAGATAAGGTTCATATTCATTCTCATCAGTCGAGATCTCGGCTTGTATACGCCACATTTTGATAACGAAGGGAAAATCATTAATGGTGTAACAAGCATGTTGCCGATCTTTTAAAAAAGGATTTGTTTTTATGACAAAGGTGCCATACACCAGGGGAGTCACAAGCGCATTGCCGGCCTTTAAGATAAGAGTAGGTACTCTCCTTTCTTAAAAGTATGAGGGTCGTATCGGTCGGGAAATACCGCTGACGGCAAATTATTCCACATTTTTGATGTGCGATGTAGTAACTTTCTAAGAGTAACAACATTTCTTAAAACCAACATAGGGCTATTATGACATAATCTTTATATTTGGCATTACAAAACTGGCTTTAGGACCTGTTTGTGACTACATACTTTAATCTAGAAACTAGTTAATTTGACCTACCAATGCTATTGCTATTTTGTACTGTCGGTTGTTTTGTACTCTTTCAGCGTACCCGTCAAAGCCGAGCGACAAGTCTAAAGGTTCCACCGGAATGGTGAGACGCGACTGTTTTTTTTGCAAAATTGTACGATGTATTGCTGCATCTTTTGAGTGCTTTTTGTACAGATATTTATTACTCGCGTGAGCCATCACGAGAACATACGTCCGTACAACAACCACTCTAATAACGCAGCAATATATAGTTAATTTAGCGAACGAATTAAAAAAAAACCTCGCGCCCCGCTCAGCCAGTGGCAACCCACCTTAATGGTAATTAATTATGTACTGGTTTCAAAAAGATAAAAATGTTTTTGACTTCGCACACTAGTACGTGGGTTGCCAGTGTTGCGACCTTTTTTTAAAAAGACTATATTATTTTCCAAGCCAAAAAACTATAGTGTAAATCGCCACCATCCAAACTGCATCAACTTGTAGGTCCGTCAAATTTTTTAAGGTATGGGCCAATTGATATGTAGTAGATTACCTTCCGTGCTCGCCCACGTATGGAAGTGGTGGCGCCAATGTTGCAATTCCGCTGCCCGGCTAAGCACAAGCGCGGGCGAGGGCAACACTTTCTGCAAAGCGTGCAGAAACAATACTGCCACCACCGTCTTTCCGTAGCCACTGGGGTCGTTGAGAATCACACCACCAGATTTCTGTGGAAACAAATAAAAAAAAAACGAATAATAAGTTACTTATAAAAATCAATAAGCAATTGGACTTGAAAACTTGTTAAACTTGACTTTAATGTACATCAAATTGTTTAACGATTTGCATACGGGGCTCAATACGGCAAAATATTGTATGTACATAGAAAATTGCCTACACAGAGTTGAGTTATAACTTATAACTATGATAGATGTTCTGAAAAGTTGCTATCCATCTATGAAAGGTTGAATATTAACATCACCCTATTTATGTTTTACATACATACATACATTTCAGCCGTATGCAGTCCACTGCTGAACATAGGCCTCCCACAAATTTGACTTGTATCATCTTGGGGGTAGTTGCCATAGTCGCCACGCTTGGCAGGCTGGTTGGCGACCGCAGTAGCTGCCGTGTGATGCCGGCTGACTAAAATAGCACCACCCCATCTCCTACCGCGGGTGTCGTAAGAGGCGACAAAGGGAACAATCCTACGGATGGGCAGCAGCGTCCGTCGAATGTTTTACATTCAGTCAAACTACATATACATAAGACAGGGCCCATGCCCATGCATAAACACTTAGTATGCCATCCTAACTATGCAATTCCCCGAGGTTCCAACTTTACCTTTTTATATTGGGCATAGAGTAACCGGAGTGCATCAATCTGATGCTGCATCAGCTGGTGGTGGTCCACATAGATGTCTTCCGCTTTTGAAAGGTACAGCCGCTCTTTCGTCTTAATCTCAGTCATTTTATATTATTACCTGCAAGTGAAAAGTATTTATGAGTATCATATGTTTGAATATTTATTTATTCATTGCTAGTTGCCAAGCTATATGCACTTAAATTTCATTGACATACTATATTTTGCTATTTAAATATTTAGTATGTTTAATTTCAGCATCAGAAGCCCTTGGATTGATCAAACATGAACAAAAACATTGTTACACAATAATATTTAACCACAGGAAAAAAACACATGATAAACCAATAGCCCATAAATGACCTAGTAGTAGTAGTAGTAGTAGTAGTAGTAGTAATATTCTTTATTGCACCAAACAGAAATTGTTACAGAAAAAAAAATACTTAAGAATAATAGGTAACAACAGGCGGTCTTATCGCTAAACAGCGATCTCTACCAGACAACCTTTGGGTAGCAGGAAATGTAATTATTCATTGAATTATAAGCAGGCAGTGCACTTATTACAAGAAAGAGCTTTTTAAATATAAATAACACACATCTATAACTGAATACATATACTTACATAAATACATAAAATACAATAAACATACATATACCTACATACATACATATTATATATAATAAATATTAATAATAATACTGCAATTAGGCAACCAGAGTTAAGATAGTGACAAGAAATGTTGTTTAAGGAGATTTTTGAAAATTGGAAGAGATTTTGCGCATCTTATTTCTACGGGCAAAGCATTCCACAGCCGTACGGCTTGAGAGGTAAAAGAGCTGCTGTAGAAGTTTGTGGAGCAAGGACGTGGTTTTGGGATAATCTAATAGAAGCGAGACGACTGAACCGCTCTTTTAGATAGAGCGGGGTGGAAGGGAGGAAAAGTATGCTGTAAAGAAGAACAAGAATATGAGAATCACGACGAAGGCGGACAGGAAGCCACTTGAGTTGGGTACGAAAGTTAGAGATATGGTCGAATTTGCGCAAGCCAAATATGAACCTGATGCAGAGATTTTGAAGTCGCTCAAGTTTATTTAGCTGGTCCTCAGTAATGTCCAAATAACATATATCAGCGTAATCTAGTACGGGTAAGAGAAGAGACTGGGCCAACGCAATTTTCGTCGCAATAGGCAAAAAGTTTCGAAGCCTGCGAAGAGAGCCTACCGAGGCAAACATCCTCCTGCTTACCTCACTCATCTGAGGGATCCAAGTAAAACTTCGATCCATTATGATGCCTAGGTTTTTTACCTGGTTCGAGTATGGGATTCGAACGCCATCAAACATTATGACTGGTAATTCACCAAAGTCAATCCTAGGAATGAGCTTATGACTACCTACAATAATTGCCTGGGTTTTAACTGGGTTCACCTTTAGTCCATAGCGATTGCTCCAGTTTGAGATACGATCCAGATCAACATTAATTAAGTGAATGGTTTGTGGCAAATCATTTATAGCGCTCTGCAAGTAGATTTGGAGGTCATCAGCATAGAGATGGTAGGAAGAGAAAATATTAGTGGTTATTGAGTTTATGAAAATTGAAAACAGAAGAGGGGACAACACACCACCCTGCGGGACGCCAGCTAGTGTGTTGCACCATGAAGAGCGAAAGGAATCTACTTTAATGCGTTGCCGGCGACCTCTTAAATAACTTTCAAACCAGTCAAGCACTGCAGGAGAGATGTTAAGTGAACGCAATATCCCGAGTAAAATTTGGAAATCGACTGTGTTAAAAGCTTTACTGAAGTCCAACAGTGATAGTATGGTGACTTTTCGATTATCCATGCCGGCTCGTATGTCCTCAGTAATTTTTATAAGTGCAGTTGTCGTACTATGTCCCGATCTAAACCCAGACTGATAAGGATTCATCAGTTCGTTTTTGTTTAAGAAGGATGTAAGCTGTTGGTGGACAAGGCGTTCAAGGACTTTTGAGAGGAAGGGAAGTATAGAAATGGGTCTATAATCCGAGAAAGTAGATGGTTTGGGTTTTTTAGGAACAGGAATTATATCGGCATCCTTCCATGATGAAGGGAATGTACTACTTGAAATGGAGCTATTGAGAATATGCGTAATAATGGGAACAAGGAGATCAAGAAGAGGGAGGATCTAGATAGTCTTATTTTTTTTTTACAAGACATGTTTGACCTCAGTCACACATGATAGTAAGTTTTGACGAGTTTGAGGGTGTAGCATGCTGGCTAAGAAACAGCCTATTCACTTTTGCCTTGAAATGATCCAAATTATATCTCAGGAATACAGAAGGGAACAAATTTCATTCCCTAGCAGGCAGGTAGAAGAAAATTACTTCATGCAAATGAATGGAATAAGTATGTATACAAGGAAATAAGGATGGATGTAAGGATAAGGATTTATATTTACACACACTGGGACACAAAATGGGCATCTATGCTATGGAGGACATGTCATACAAGTGACTAAATAAATGTGAGCGAAGGGCTTAATATTAAATAAATATAATTTTGTGATTTAAATGATTAGCAAATTCCCGTAATACAATAATAATTGATAGTGTATGTAAAAGTGTATCAGTCAAAAGAATATTAATCCATTTTAAAGCAGTCTCGGCAGATTCAAGGACTAGCCAGATGGTTGTATTGTAAATACAAAAGGGTTAAAGATCATGTAGTAAGTATATGCCGATTGCCAATTCACACACAATTTTAAGGATTACACATGTCACTAAGAAAAAGGTAGGTTTATAAGTAAGTAAGCAATTACCACAAATCACTAAAATTATTACTTATTCCAAATGTTAATGTATATAAGTGTATTATATAAATTTTAGCAGACAGGTTTGTTTTATCTGTGTTATACATATTATACATATAGCTACTAGTAAATATTTAAGTCAGGGTTGATGCAAGCATTTTACAACATTACAATCTATTTAAAGGAAGGAAGGAATTGTAGCTCAGCAGTTTGGCAGCCTAATATTAGGGATATCATTGATTTCTTATTAAAATTTTAGGTTGCATGTAGGCAGAAATCCAAAAATATTAAGGTTTTTTTCTTATGTTTTAATAAAAAAAACTAGATGTATGCATTAATAATAGTTAATAAAGAACTTCAAGAACATGCCTGCAGTCTGTTTGTAAACATTTTCATCATTAATATGAGTTACAAGAGAATACTATATTGTTATCATATTAATCTAAATAGCACTTCATGTTAAGAACTACACAGTTCTAAAGCATTGGTTACCGAAGTGCAATAAACCCATTTAGGTAAATCGCAATTACAACTAGCAATTAACCTAAATGTTCATAACTTACTGTTGAGGCACACAGAGAAATCTTCAACGTTTTACGATGGCATATTCTGATTGAGTCTGTTCAATATAGACAGTGTCATAATCAGAATATACAGCATTTCCAAGTAAAACAACGCTACAAATACAGACACACTGGTTTTATGCACTTCTAGGTCCTCAAACTCCTGCATGATATGCCTGTTACGGTAAACATGATCCCAAAACATGGAAACCGATTTTACTAAATTTACACGCGGAACACACTCGTAGGAGTCGAAACTTCACTTATAACTAAAGTTGTAAAAACATTTTGCATTAATTTGCTATGTATGTAAATTAATGAATTTACAAGGTGAGAAACACGTCGGTTTCCGATTATTTCTTTGATCACATATCCTACCAAGTTGAAAAGACTAGAAGGATTTGACGTTAAGCGCTGCCGGTCAGTGTTGCAAGTGCGAAAGTTAATGAAGTGTTAAAGCGTATAAGATAAACCATCACGACTTTCTAATTTGTTCGTATATTTTTAAAGTGACAGTTGCCAGCTGATTAGTGCCAGGGTTAAAAATAAAATATGTACAATCTCGGTCTGTACAACTATGGTCCAAATCATCTTGTAGGTAGGTAGGTAAAAATCCACCAAGTCCGTGTCGAACCACGCATAATTTTATAGGTTCTGTAGTTGTACAAGTAATTGAAAATTGTTTATCCAATTTCGACCTAGAACATTTGTTTATTCGTCGAATATTTAAGGTGGACACATCTGTGTGGTGTGTGTTTAAAAAATACTGTTATTTTTAAAGATCTGTCGATTGTCGCGCAACATAAGTACTAATATATTTTGTTTTACATTTAGTTACATATATGCCAAGAATCCTGCACTATTTTTTAACAATGTTATTTCAGAATCTGAACTTCGCTTTATAGTTTAAGAGTTAAATGGGTTTAAAATAAGGACAGCCAAAACTATTAGGGTTCCTTTTTACATCTACTACGGAACTTTAAAAAAGTAATTATATTTATGATGTCCCCCCTAACAGCTGCCATACCACCCCATTCTAAAGCTTGAAGCCAGGAACATCTTTGTTGCGAAGTCACAAAACATGGCATGTAGGAATATCGGTATGGTGGCGTACGGGTCATTGCACTAAATAAATAAATAAAACTTTAAAATAAAGTTGTATATTTAGTAAACGGTAATAAAACAATAAAAACTGGATTTTAAACAAGATAATTGCACTTTTTCTTACGACCTACATGATGTTTTTTAGTTTTTACGTAAAGTTAGTTGTTCTTGAAGGTGGGTGGCCTCTTCTCAACGAAAGCTGTCATGCCTTCTTTGCGATCCTCCTGCAATTGAAAATAAGGATTTATTATAAATTTTATATTGATAACCATACAAAGCTAGAGTGTTAACTTCTAGCAACCGCATAACATAACGCATAATCAATCCTTTCAACTAAGCTATCCTAATACTAAATAATTCCTGCGTTGTCACATGCAGTACTGTCAACATTTGAAAACCGAAATAAAAAAGTTCAATTACCTATATCGTGTATATTGAACTGAAATTGCATCTCAATATTCATTTATATGTGGGTAGTTTTGCACATTGTATTGCCGACCAGAAAGTATTCGACACGTCAGGACGTTACTTAAATTCAGTATGCTGGTACAACCAGTTTTATGTTGTTTCATTTCATGAATAACCAGACTGGGTAGATGTAGAATATAGATAGGTAGCTTGACCATGTTTCAGGAATCGTAAGTATGACATTACAAGTAAAGTGACAAGCATCCTATGTGTTCCGCAGTGCTTCTTATCAAGGGTTCATTCAAAGATCATGTGATCGTTTTTGGCCTTCTTTTGACCCCCCCCCAGTCAAGATCAGGTGTAGTTTTCGAGTGATTTACGAGTCGACACTTTTCACTATAGTCAACGAAATTATGTTACATCACACCAGTACTACTAAAACTAAAGTACACGTGATGTGGTTTGACCCCCAAAAGATGACATGATTTTTGAATGAGCCCCAAGACCCTTTTATAAATTTCTAGAACTCACCGTGGCGAACGTCCCGTAGAACAATTGTTTCTCGAATTCTAATCCGCTCTTAAGCGTCGTCTCGTACGCCTGGTTGACAGACTTTTTGGCCAGTTTGACGATGAGCGGGGAGTGTGTTCCGATACGCTCCGCGAGCTTGATCGTCTCTTCTAGAAGCTTGTCTACAGGGAACACGCGGCTCACCAATCCTGAAAAATTAGTAACGTTTGCGTTGAATATAAACAGCAAGAATGGGAGGGTAATTTTATTAAACACACAAAAAGATAAACATATACAATTCAATTAAAACTAAATCTAACTTAAAAAATTAAATATTATTAAATATTTACAAATAAAAAGCTGGCTCTAGCTCGGAGCCTGACGGAAGGGTGCCCGAGAGAAGGCTGGCGGAGTTGCCACGCTGAATAGCGATGCCAATGCGCTGGGCAAGGAATGAACCAGCCCTCTGGTCACCCGTAGCGTCTTTTAGAATTAGTTTTGTCTCTTAGTAGCAGTTTTATAGTGATATGTAGCGGTGTCGACAGGCTACAAGCGCTGTTTTAGCGGCAATTGCAAATTTTTATGCTTTAGCAATTGGGAACATTTGCATATTAAAGAAGTCACTTATTCTGTATAAAGTTCCTTTACATAGAGTAGAGACTGACAGACTCAGCCTATATACTTGAAAACCCGGAACATTATATTCTTTAAATGTAAACAAGAACGAATTTATTCTTAATTCAACTCCTAAGAATTGTCAATTTTGAATAAAAGTTAACATCGCCAATTTGACGGTTATAAATGTATTCAGAGTGTGTGCAATGACTGCAATGTATCCAATGCATATGACTGAATGATCTTTAGGATAATTATTACTTTTTCAAAAGCCGTCGAAAGTGAGCAACTAATTTTTATCCACAGCACAGGTTGTGTCATAGTCGTCCCATTCAAACAAGATATCCCTAATGCTTCATTAAAAATTCATCATCATCATCATCATGTCAGCCGAAAGACGTCCACTGCTGGACATAGGCCTCCCCCCGAACGACCCAAGAAGACGGATCCTGCGCCTTCCACATCCAGCGGTATCCCGCGACTCTAACTAGGTCGTCGGTCCACCTTGTGGGAGGCCTACCTACGCTGCGTCTTCCAGTTCGTGGTCGTCGCTCCAGAACCTTTCCGCCCCAATGGCCATTAAAAATTACAAAAACGAAATCGAACATACCCATCTTCTCAGCTTCGTGGGCATCGATGAAGTTCCCTGTGAGCACGATCTCCATGGCTTTGGACTTGCCGACGTACCGCGGCAGGCGCTGGGTGCCGCCCGCGCCGGGGATGGTGCCGATGTTGATCTCCGGCTGCCCGAACTTGGCCTTCTCCCCCGCGTAGATGATGTCGCAGAGCATGGCCAGTTCGCAGCCACCACCCAGCTGGAGGGCAGTTAAGTGATAAATATGAACTCGTAAAATGGACAAGACTATGAAATCTAAGTGCGAGTTGGAATAACTTGCACAGCATGAAGACTGCCCGCGTCATCAGTGTAGCCACGACATTGTAGGGCATTTGCGAAACGTGGGGAAAATCTAGGTAACAATACCTTAGGAAGCGATTAGGTCCTGTTTAATTTATGATTATGAGTGAAAATCGTGAAAGTTTAAATCACTATAAAACTTAACTCGATTTTACAAAATACCTTTAGAAAGGTAATTCATATCGATACTGCCAAAGCGACATAGTATGTAGATATACATATAACTTATTCCCTTAACCTATGTTCATAATATGCCCAGGTCGTTTTTGACCCTGGTCATTTAGGAATACAGATTCTTTATCAATAACGTAGGGGCAAGTTTTTTCACTAGGACATGTATCACATGGTAGAATCATAAATTATGATTCAATCATTATTTTCGATATGTACAAAGATTGGAATTAATCTGTACGCTAAGGTTTCTGTTTCAGAGAGTTGTAGAGACGCTACAAACAAAATTCTGAGATACATTGCTTGGTTCATGATTGTCCCAGACGCCACGACGTAGAATGTAGATTTACAGTGTCCTATACATCTGGCACACATCTGCTAAACAAATGAAGATCTAATATCTACTTTGGTTGCTATTATTGACGCTGACTTAACACAATCTAGCATGAAACACTCACAGCAAAGCCATTGACGGCAGCGATGATAGGCTTCCCGCAGTTGGACACGTCCTCCCACTCGCGCAAGAAGCCGGCCTTCTGGTTGTCGGAGTATGTGTTGTTCTGCATCTCCTTAATGTCGGCGCCGGCGGCGAATGCTTTCTCGTTGCCTGGAGATCGAGAAACAACTTTTATCGAACACCTTTTTTTAAGCCAGTGAAAATGCGTGTACGCATCCAAACCAGCCGGATCACTTTTGCAAAGTGCGCGCTTGAAGAGGATTGTGTTCACGGTTGCCTAGGAAAGCGGGAACGTCGGCCATTTTCAATTGTTATTGGCGGTGTTGTGCTATTACTGTAATTACATCAAATACTTACTGAGATATCTGTGGAGATATCGATACAATTGTACTACTGAACTGATAATGAAATAGAATTTGGTAATACTTGTACCAATTCCTCATAAACTGAATGGTCTAAATACAGATAAAATTGTCGTCAGGAACTTCTGCAGCGAAAAATATTACAACCATTACTTTTTTTAAGACGGGACTTCCATGTAGAAGTATGCATGTGCTTATACTAAGCTTTTAGTACTCAAGTGATACAATAAATAATATGATGGAACAGAGTTTTGTCCCTAAACTGGCCCTTAAACCACCGGACGCCCAGCAGTGTGTACCGACTCTGCTGCGAAGTTTGCGATCGCCAACATGATGCGTTACATGTTCAGAGAACGCTCCCTATGTCAGTCTATGAGGGAGGCCTATGTCCAGCAGTGTATGTCCTAGGCAGATAGAAATAGGCCTTTCAATGTAGCCTGGCTTCATATAAGCTGGCTCACAATAGGATAACCTTTACGGTCTTACACAGTGAATTGTAATTTTTTTTAACCCTTCGACGTGAATCGAGCATCGTCAAATCAAGTAATTACTAATTACCAGTAAGTATGATGGCTGCGATAGAATCATCGGCATCGAAGTCCCGCACAGCCTGCCCCAGCTCCTGGAACAATGGCTTGCACAACGCATTTAGGGCCTTGGGCCTGTATAGCTGGATCACTCCTACATTCTTCTTGGCGCCCACCACTTCAGTCTTAATGTTATCGTATGCTGGAGCTGTAAAGCAATAAATAGATAAAAATATGAATATTACAGGATATCCGACTGACGGGCATGGAACATGGACGGGACGGGGAACTGAGTACCATGGTAAGCTCAAGAAGGTTTGTGTTGTGAGTACTCAGCCAATACATAAATTATACCCATGACTCAGGAACAAATACTTGCGATTTTAAATAAGTGAGTTGCGTTATGTGATGAGGACACATGGTATTGGAATATAGTCGCTTACTATGGGACTCATAAGAAAGCTCAAAGTCACCCAAAGGGCAATGGGGAGGGCTATGCTGGGAGTGTCTCTGTGCGATCGCATCAGAAATGATGGCGGCAAAACCAAAGTTACCCATCCGGATCCCTAACCTTAAGTAGCAGTGGGCGGGGCATAAAGGTTCTCGAGTGCGACCACGTACCGGAAGACAGCGTGGGCAGACCCTCCACAAGGGGGACCGAAGACATGATAAAGATCACGGGAATCCACTGGTGGCGCAAGTCCGGTCGTTTTGGGGAGGCCTATGTCCAGCAGTGGACCTCCTTCAGTTGATATGATGATGATGATGAAGTTGTTGGAACCCTGGGTCGTATAGACGAGTTTCTACATGATTTTAAGTTAAGTTGTAGTTGTATTAATTGTTGAGAATTATATGTGGTAGTCCACGTGGAAAGGTACCTTATGGCGCTTGGCGCTTACGCTATTGTTAATGACGGTTCAATACTAATGTGACACGTTGCAACGTAAGCGCCAAGCGCCATAAGGTACCTTTCCATGTGGATTACCACATACACGAAATAGGTACTATTTAGTAATTTCTAGTACTCGTACCTACATTTTGAGCATTGAAAATAATAGCTTGCTTTCTTAAAGCTTAGTGTCTATGTTATACTACCTATCATGATAAACCCATAAAAACCCAGGCTTGATGGCTGCAGTCTCATTATCAGTCTTAATGCTATCTCTTTTAATCTAGAAAAATCTAAAAGAGAAAGCATTATGACTGCAATCGCCAGTTTATATTACGGGAAGTATAATACGCTGGGACGTACATGAGTAAGATGAAGGAACTAATTTTTGACTCTAATTAACTCTAATACATAACAATGCTTGTACACTGAAAATAAAAAATAGTTGCAAGTATTTGGTAAGACTTTCAAAACTTTTCAGTTACTCGTTGTTGGGTCTTGGATGTCAAATATGTTAGGAGCATTCTATGAAAACGTTACGTAAGCGACACCAGTACTAATACCACCGAGAAGTAAATTTAGGAAGGTAATTATCAGCAATGCAATATAATAACTCGGCTTTAAGATTGTTGGTGTTTCTTAAAGACTAATACGTTTTATTATGGCAGGTGCCATAGCTTTACTTGGCTTTACGTAAGCGACAAAAAGTTGACGTTTTCATGAATACTCCATTAAGTAAAAAAAAAATATATATAGTAACAATGCCTCCATTGTCAAGACGATAAAGTGCATATCCAGATATTTGTGACCCTTTCAACAGATTGGTGACTGTACACTTCGAAAATTATTAAAAGATAAAGATATAATTAGCTGACATTACACACCCACATTTGGTTATATAGATTTCAAGGTCAGCATCTACACTGAAACAAGTTTTTGTAACAAGCAGATAAGATAAACATTCAAACAATACTTTTAATGATCAATGCCAAGGTGCAATTGTCGCCAAGCCAAACTAGACTTTACTCCTTTACAATAAGCCACAATATCTGTAATGAAAATAATTCTTATTTATTATTTAAGTATTTTATGATTGTGATATCACAGTACAGTTCCAATTTAATCTAATTGTAAATGAGGCAATATATGAAGCCAATTTTGCTATCCTTTTTCTCCTTGATACTTTGTATAGATACATAATACAGGAGAAACAATCATTCACTATAATATAATGACCAGAGCATGGTGGGGGTGAGCTGTTTTCAGAGTTTGCACGATATGGACATGCCTTGTCATTCGATATGCGGTGTAATTTGGTAACTAAAAAAATAGTTTATATAGGCTGCCTTTCCGCTAGGATCTTTGCGTCGCCATTCTGTTGTGTTATTTTATTATTTTTATAATTAATAACGTTTTATTTTCTTTTGTTTTAATATTTCTTCCTGAGGTGTATCTATATTAATATCTACACTTGACAAAAGTGACGTCAAAATGGCTCACCCCTGCCGAGCTCTGATAATGACTGATAAATCCTATCTATAAGTATTTAAAATATTCTCATATTTCTGTTAGGTTATTACCTAGGCTCTATTATTTTCTTTATGTGCCCAATCCAACAACTAAAATTTGGGTATCACAACAATCAACAGTTATCTGCACAGACCAAATTCCAAGGAAGCAAAGCTGCGGGCACAGCTAGTATAGATGTAAATAGAAACTGTACAATTAAACTGTCATCATAAGTAATGTATTTTAAAAAAATCTGTCTGGCAATGAATAAATGTTACAGGTCCAAATTCCAATTTGGTTCAATGTATCAATTTAACACATTACTAATTAACTGGTCTTCTTCCTACTAGTTGTGACAGTGCAGAACAATTGGCATTGTTCGGTTTTAGTAACATCATTTCAGAACTCTTATCACAGAGATATTTTTTTAAAACTCAAAACATTTATTTTATACAAAATCCTGACAGTAACCATGTATAGTCAGTAGCAGAAGTTGCTAAGCAGGTGAGGTGTTCAAAATGATCTTGACGCGACTTTATTGTTAAGAAAATAAAAGCGTGACAAGATCATTCTGAACACCTGGCCTGCTTAGCAATTTCTGCTGCTGCCTGTACCATATGTCTGAATAAAATATATTGCAATTGAAAAATAGTGGTCAAGTTTCTGAATATTACATAAACTTAAAAATCAACCGGTGCAAACAGTCAGATTCTGCATAATATGGGTTCATAATTTATATTCTTATAGTTTACCTGCACTGTAAAACTTCACCAAACCGGTATTAGTTGCCGCTACGAAGCGGCCACCGTTGAGAACATTCTTGCCGAGCAAAGCACGTGTAACAGCACCAACGGAAGCCATTTTTATAAAATACTGTTAAATCTACTTATATCGGTGTCTATAAATGAAATGAGATGGTAAACGAAGCAATAAGAAACTTCGTTGAACTTTGGTACAGTGATAAAATGATAAGAAACAAAAAATGAGGAATGTGTCAAAGTGAGTGAATAAAAAGACGAAGAAAAGAGAAGAAAATAGTTAGGTGTTTACGCCAAACCAAAAAATTAAGAAGCCTCTCGGATGGCCTGCAATGTTATCAATATTATTTGCGTTTCAATATTACAGGATTATACGGCAGCACACGATCCATTCTACGGACACAAAGTAATGACTTACTGAATACTTATTTTATTAGTGATTAAGGCGATTAATGTCTAAAATTATTAACAGATATTATATCTGTTGTAAATAATAACGAGTTAAACTGAAATTAAAGCAGTTATATTAGTTTTACATTATTTGACCGAAAATAAGATCACGGTTTAGTTCAGTGAAAATGGGACGATAGTGATTCACTGACTGATTCTGATTGTTTTGTTTTGTTTACTTATCTGTCTACTGTCACCTGTGTAGTGGACCTATGTCTTGTATTTTGTAATCAAAATATCGCGCAAATTTAACATTTACTAATATTTTATTTTAAGTGTATGTGAATTTCGTGTACGTATAGCAGAAGGCGATACAAGAAATATGGCGAATAAATTAAGATATTTCATTTTAACCGGCGACCCAGGTTAGGTAGATTGACAACCTAAATCTGTTTAGCAAATTCTAGGTCTTAAAATCTAATAGGCTTTTTCTCACAGGAGTTGGAAAAACAACACTAATAAAAAAACTATGTGAAGAAATCCAACAGGCAGGTATACAAGCTTCGGGTTTTTACACTGAAGAAGTCAGAAAAGATAGAGTGCGTATGGGATTTGATGTAGTAACTTTGGAGGGAGAAAGAGGCCGGCTGGCGAGAGACCTGAACCTGTTGACAGAGCCAGTCAAGTACAACGTTGGGAAGTATGGCGTACTGATACCAGAATTTGAAAGTATAGCATTATACAGCATTAGAAAGGTAAATGGCATGATTTAAAGAGGTCATGAATACGTTTTCGTATATTGAAATCTGGATTCGCAATTTATGTGTTTTTATTATTGTATTTGCTGACATTATAGCGACATGCAGCATATTAGGTTGTTTAACAATGCTGTCAGCAAAAGTACTCAATTTTTTACCTGCTACTGCATCCAACATTATCTGTGGTTAAAACTAGTTAGAATATTGAGATTCAGTGTCTGGAATCTTCTTTGACCCCTTGCTCTTAGTTTGGGAGTTTGTACCGTAAAATGGCTTTAGATATATTTTTGGTTGTTTCTCTTTGTTAAGTAACTTGCCACTCCTTTTCTTGCGAGGTTTATACAAGGCAAGTAGACATTTAAGATATTTACGCTTAAGTTGCATAGATAATAAAAATTGTGACTATTAATTTACAGTCAGCGTCATATAGTAAATTGCAGTCAGTATAGCTAAATATATAGATACAGATCTTTATTTATATAGCAGTAAGAATGTGTATCAATATATTTGGCCATACTGACTGTAACTAACTATATGACGCTGACTGTACTCAAATATTTAGGTGATAGTAAACATTATTTACAACCAGGTCTAATTCTGATAGGTCCTAATTTGCCCTACTGGAAGGCTCAAATGGCCTGAATAAAAAAAATTGTGTGTATGCTAATACTTAGAATTAGGTTGGCGAGAGGACTCTAGGATGATTATGCTGTGACTACATGTCAGGTCAAACACTAGGAAGATGATGATGCCCATTATTAATTATTATACTGGTTATCTATTTTCTACTTTTAATCTAGACTAGGTATACAACCTTTTGTTGCTTCAAATCCATTGGTGTGAAGATGATTTCTTATTCTAAAATAAAAATAAAACAAATATAGCTTTAATAATAAAAAGTTTGAATTAATTATCATAAAATTAAATGTCACTGACCTGTGTTGTTCAGCCATTATCTTCTAGTTACCGGTCTTATCACAATTTGCTAATGATTTTTATAATAAACCTTTTGAAGAAAAAAAAATACCCCCTTCTTTGTTCTTTGGTTACCAATCACAAACTAAACTACTTAAATTATCAACAACAGTTTTTATGTGTTTATCTTGACAAGTAATAGCAGTATAGTAAAGTAAAAAAACACTTGTCAGGTACAATAGGGTCTAAAAGCCATTATTCATAATAATATTATTGTAAGTTTTAAAACAAATATATACCTACTTGGTGATTTTTTTTTAATGTTTTCGGCACCAAAAAATATTTCTCTAACTCATCCTCCACTCATGGTCCCGGTATTTTACCATGGCTCATGGGAGCCTGGGGTCCTCTAGGCAACTTATCCCAGGAATTGGTGTAGCCGCTAGTTTCACGAAAGCGAGTGCCGTCTGATCTTCCAAGTCAGATGGTAAATTAGGTACAAAATATATTTACACTTTAATACCTTGTCATTCAAAGTACTAAAGTAGGTATAATCATATTTTTGACTTCACCTGTACAAGTTTTTGTTGCCGACCGTACTTTTGCACCGTCAACTAGGTCCAACACGACGGATTAAATAGATAATTTGAGAGCATGGTACTGTTTTCGGTGATTGTCATTATTGAAATTAAAAATATCAAATCTGTAAAGATATTTATGAGCTTGATCTTGAATGAAGCTTGGTAAAGTTTCTGATGTCACTAAAAATGTACGCGTATTTCCGGCACATTGGCAGTAAATCTTATTCTGTAACATGCAATGTAAAACTGTGTCACAACTTTTGTAAATGTTTTTATGGAAGACAGGAGATCCTCACTGCTATGCCAGTAGATATTTACCGCCTTCCTACAATTCAGTGCAACAAATGATGCCGTTTTGGTCATGTCAAAGCAATTTGCAGATCCAACCCTAGGTGCTTTAAGTGTGCTCAACCCCATGAAGGTGCTGATTGCACAGTCTCGCCTGATCAAGTTTCTTGCCTATTTTGCAATGGGCCCCATGCTGCTACTCATTCATCATGTCCTGAACACAGTAGACAAAAAATGATGAAACAGGTCATGTCTGAGGAGAGCAATTCTTACACTGATGCTTCCCGCCGCCACCCTCCTGTGAAACGTTTATTTGCAGACTTAGTTCGTGTTCCCTCTAATACTTCCCCTCCTGTTGGTTTTATTCCTCAATCTCTGCCTTCTCCAACCCAGATAACTTATAATAAACAACAGTTTCTGTTCCTCGCCGTCAGGCCCCTTTGGCAGGTATAGGGTATGATAAAGCTGCTTATGACAACATCATTAGGAACTCAGAGTCTTCTCAACCAAATGGTTGTGGTCTTAATAGTGGTTCTTCTCCCAATGATAATTTATTGCAAGCCTTAATGAATGCCCTAATGAGTATAATTCAGCGTTGGTCAGATGCCCTACCGAACAATGTCGTTGGTATGATAAAACAGCTCTTTTCAGTTGTGGACTTTCTCAATAATGGCCTCTGAGTCTACAGTGATACAGTGGAATTGCCGAAGTGTTAGACGTAAAAAAAGCATATTTTTGTTTTTTTTTTTTAATTTTCCAAATATATTATATGGTGGTAAATATATTCCTATGGTGTTAGCTATTGCTGAGACATGGTTGAAGCCTGGCTCCCATTTTACGGTTCCAGGGTTCGCATGTCTCCGGGATGACTGTGATAATGGAAGAGGTGGTGCGACGTGCGACGAAACGTAGAGAACGTTAAAAGAGAAGACAAGCACCACCTCTCTTTAATTCCAATTCCTCCCCATTCAATAGGTTTGAACATAGTAGCAGAAAAAATTCTTAATGTCACTTATATTTCCTGGTACATCCCTCATGCCAATTGCTCTCTTTTCTCTGAACTAGAATCTATTCTTGATTCCCTTCCAAGTCCATAGGTTGTGATAGGAGATTTTTATTGCCATAATATATTGTGGAGGTCTTATTCCATTTCTAGTCATCTACTGAACGTCTTTGATGTAGTCAATCTTTATTTATTAAATGATGGCTCCCCTACTAGGAGATCTCCCCCGACTTAAAACCCCAGTCCTGTTGACCTCTCGTTGGTGTCTCCTAGGTAAGCCCCTCGTCTTATTGGGGAGTTCCCACTAAGTCGTTTGATATAACAACCGATCACGAGTCTTCACATTTTGGACATTTTTTTTTCTAACCGTACTCTTGTAGCCTCCAACCTTGACGCTGGCAAAATTGTCCCTTTGGACAAACGCCGAACAAAAATATGGAACACAGATTGTAAACTGAATGGAGCATTGACTGAAAAGCATAATCTGTCATGTCAGTTGTAAGCATGTTTTCGTCATGCAATGTGTAAACGTATTTAAATGTAAAGGTGTTTTTGACCTCGACTGTACACACATAAAAAAACAGCTTCTCACAATAAATTATGCCGTGTTCATTCTGACGGAAAAATACCTATTAGGCGCAACCAATATTAAAATTCAATAAGTCTTTGTGTTTAAAAATAATATAAAATAAGCATTCAGTACAAATATTTTTTAATAAACAAGACATACGCATTATTTTATTATATTGTCAAAACTTAATTACTTAACCATCACGAACAGGAAAATTCTAAACCAAAAACAAAAATATCAGGTCAAATATCACAAACAACAAAACAGCTGCGTTACAAATCTTATTTCAAAATAAAGTGTTACTTAAAGAAATAGAATAATGCTGAAATAAATTGCCTTGGCTAGTCTAATATCAGCCCATGTTTTTGCACCGAATTTTATATGTTCATTTGTCATTGTAATACAAGTTACAATCGCTATTTCCCCGGTCCCAATTTGAGATGGGACATTACTGGTAAGTTACCAATTTTAGTATGGGGAATGTTTCCGTTTTAGAACATTCCCTATAGTAACTTTGGTAACTTACCGGTAGCGTCCCATCTCTAGTCCCAATAACTAGTTCCCGTAACTCTATCTACGGCCTTGGCCAAAAGTATTGAGCACACACTTTTAATCTTCTAACTCTAAAAGTTAACTCTCTTCTTAGCGCGCACAAACTTTTTGCAGAAATCGCGAAGCGTCTGGTTGATGTAACTGGTGACCGAAAAGCTGGCGGCTTCCTCACACAACGCATCAGCATTGCGATACAACGAGGAAATGCCGCCAGCATCCTTGGTACAATGCCTCAAGGGCCTTTTTTAGATTTTATACTGTAACTAGTTAAGTACTTGTAGTTATCATAATACGATTGTAATTTCTGTAAATAAATGTATATATTTACTCTAAAAACCAACTCTTTCTAAATGCAATTAAACAATTTTCTGATATTTCAAACCTTAATATATGTACAGTCAAGGTCAAAGATATACATATCTGCGGTCAAATGCACCTTACTGTCTTACTTTTCCTCTCGCGTCAAAATGTGACGTGTACGCCAACGTATCGATTAAAATCAAATTTTTAATTAGATTGAGTAAACTGACAGCAGTTTTCATACTAAAGTTGTCAAACGACCTGTCAAATGTATGAAAACTGCTGTCAGTTTACTCCATGTAATTAAAAATTTGACTATAGTGAAGAACAGACCTTATCTGTCAGCAGGACAATTGTTTTGCCAACGTCTGTTATAGCCACTTTAGGGTCGGTGGCGTGGCAGGCATGACATCACGCCACCACTTTAGTGGTGCTTGGCGTTCAAAGGGTTAGATAAGAAAACAAAAAGCACCAAAATTTCGGATCTACAACAAAGTGATTTTTTGCAAATTTTGCTATATGCGCTTACTAGTCACCGCAACGACCAATACTAAATCAGTTTAAATTAATTGATAATATGTTATAATAAAATATGTAAGTACTAGACTAAAATATATCAAGTTTTCATATATAATTATAAAGCAATCGGCTGCATCCTTATATCATACTTCACAGTGCAACGTGGTGTGGCGTGGCGTACGGCGTAGCACTTAGACAGCCACGGTGTAGTCGTTTGTTTCCTTTGGCCGATTACAGATGGCGTCACGCTGTACCAAACCAAATGCCAACGTATATAGGGGTGGCTACAGTGCGCGTTGCTCAAATCCTTTAGAAGCTCGATGCAGTGAGGGCAAGGTCCTCAGGCCTACCACGAAAATCAAAGTTTGGCATCTTTCTTTTTTACTCCAATTTAGACGCAATTAGAGTGACAGAGACAAGAATCGTTCGAAATTTCGATTCTCGGGAAGCCTTCTGACAAAAAGTGTAACACACGTGTGAAATCCAGGAAAAAGGAATGCCGTGCAGGTCGTAGGTACTCAATAATTGATACACACGTATACAGTCCGTAAGAGGTTAGGTTAGGTATATTACATACGCAACGATATGTGGTAGTGGCGGCGGGTCAATTGTTGCCTAGGAAGAGCTAATATAGATAGATAGATGGATACTTAATTAAATTTTTGAGAATGCTGTTATATAGGTCCCTGCAAATCTTTCTGAACGGTTTGTCTGCAGGTTTGGGAATCTTCCTTCTTTAGGTATAGCTTTTCCTTTTCTTCATGATCCTAATTAAAACTGTAGAACTGAGAGAAAGTTAGTTAAGTCGGTGACTCTGCCGCTATACTAAGTAGGATCCTTGTTTTTACAGTTCCGATGTCCTGTGGCACAACTTCTTTTTCTGCAAATTCCTGTACAAAACACTTTAAAAATACCGCAACCTTTTTCAGCAATCGCCGCCATCTCTCCTAGTAATAGATGAGATAGGAAAAATGGAGTTCTTCAGCGCCCCGTTCAAATCCAAGGTGAAGGAGGTGTTCAGTCCCGGCTCGGACTGCTTTGTTTTGGCCACCATTCCTATGAGGAAGGGAGATGCACTCATCGAGTCTATTAGGAGTAACAAGAACGGCAAGCTTTGGGTGGTAAGTTCTGCCTGCCTGCCGTCACATTGTCCTCGTTCTATTGAATTCCTATAAATTTCATGGGTATTCCAGGGTATTTTACTAACTTCTTCCTAATGTAATACCTACTGGTGGTTGGTTACTGATTTTTTTGCAAGTATTGACGCCATTTTGTGCTAATTTGATGCATAACTGCATTCTATAGACAAACGCTGTAAAATAAAAAGCGTACCTATGATTCAGCATGTAAGTAGTAATTCGCCCGCGATAAAGACGATATATACAAGATACGTTTACATCTTTGCACGTCTGTCAAAATTTAGTCAACATCAACATCGTACGGTGCGGACGCTTTCATGTGCTTATCTTTGCTAACTCATTTTTACCTGGCACGTTTATTGGACTGTTTCCCGTCTTTACCCATACTTGAAATTGAATAGCTTACATACGTCCCACTGCAGGGCACCCATAATTAAATATTTTTATCTACTACTTAAATTGATATAATTATCAGAAGAATAAACATCTCATGACAATGTCATGTGATTAAAAAGTTAATTATTTGAGGCGCCTCTAACTACAAACAAAAATCGAGGAATATTACGGATATTTCAACAGACGGCATGTTAGCCGAGCCCGAAATGAACGTGTAATTGTTGACGCCCACTGGCAGTTTCTTGTCCCTTTCATTTGCATACAAAGGTGCAGAGAGAAACGGTCTGCTAACTCTGTTAAATAGACCAAGAATAGTCCTAGCGGTCATAAGGTTTCATTGTTATTACACGCAAAAAAATGAAGTAAAAGAACCGTAAATTCTCCTTAGATAAGCCAGTCACGCAGAGCTCTATAAAGTCCTACCGTTGCATAATTATTAATATGCATCTTTATTTTGACTAATCAGAAGTGCGCGAATTTAGGTAAAAGTAACAATTAAGCCTCGATTTTGACAGTTGGATTAAAATTAGGTGGCGCCCAACGCGCGTCTTAAATCAAGCAGGGTTACTGCGTGATGTACGGCTCCGTACAGCGCCATCTACTCATACACATAAGATCAATTTAATTCAATTTAACATCAATATATTTGTTGCAGGTGACAAGAGAAAACCGGAATCGCATTTATGAGGAAATATTAAACGAAATTAAATTTGCATTACTAATCACATAATTAAGTGGTTGTTATTAATATTATTGTCTTTATATTGTTTGATTTGACTGATACTTAATTAATAAAAATGTTTTATTGTTATATTATGCGGTTTTAATGATTTTTACATTTATACCGTATTATAAATAGTATGTGTTTACGAATAAATAATTTCTATTTCTATTATGTTACGTACAACTTATTGGATTAAGCTATTCGACGCCATTGACTTGGTATGAAATCAGAACATTTGTTGCCCCACACGCCACGACTAGATAGCAAGCCGAGGCCTTGAACCTGCGTACTGAGTGATTAGGTTTATTTTCGCTTGCTTGCAAAATCCTTTGGCGTGTGACGCACGCCAGAGTTTTTTTCACTTGGGGGCGAAAAGGTTAAACAAAGAAAAAAAAAAACAAAATGCAAATGTTACGAGGTCATGGTGAGAGGTTATAGACTTGGAATTGACAAAACACTTGAATAATCTAAATATAAGTAAAAAACACGCGTTTTTTTGAGACTAACGCATAAGTAACGCACGATACTCGTTGATAGTACCTAAACCCTTTGAACGCCTTGTTATGGCTTGTTGGCAACTCCAACAGAGCAGTGAATGATATGTTCATTCATTCCTTATGTCTACTTAATACGAATGATCCGTTCGTTCGTTCTAGCATTTGTTATACTCATTCATTCGCTTTTTGGAGCTTTACAAGCTCGCACTTGTGTGACAGTATGTAAGTGCCAATAAATTTATTAGTGACCACCGAGCTGACTCTTTTCTTCGACCTCAATAACTACTTTATAAATGCTCCGCTGAACATGGCTGACGCTGCACTGTCAACACAACTTTACGGCTAACAGATAAGGTTTATATTCGCTCTTCACTTGTAGAGACGTTGCATCTTACATTTTGACGTGAGAGGAGAATAGTTCAGGTGGTTAAAATATAAACTCACGTAGAAATTATTTTGAATATTACAAGGCTATTATTTAAATAATAAACTGGAAATATTGTTCGAAGTATTTTATTGACTTGGTAAGGAATCAAATATGTTTCTGGATATAAAATAACTACGGATCCTGCCGCAATTAAACTGATTTCATGATAGTCTCATTTTTCTTGGCGATCAGTTGTAAAGAGTTGTGGCGTGACACTCGAGAAAGATCCACTTGTCATGAAATCTTAGTTTAGTGCCGGCTGTAGGTATTTAAGGCTGCTATTTAGTTGGTTACATTACACTTTTTTTCACTTACAGTTCTACAAGTATAGCATATAGATGTCGTCAAAAGTACTTAAACTTATTATAAATGTGTCATGGCATGTTCTGTCAACTTGAAATTCATTAGACAAGATATTAATACCTTGGCGCGTCTACGTACTCATCACCGGTAGGTATCATATTTCATATATCACAAATATATTTTCTCAAACTACTGTCGTAGTGCTAAGTTACTGTGACAGAGTAGGTACTAAGAAAATAGAATGTTTATCAATAAGGTAACTTTAATGCATGCATCATTCATTTTTATAAGTTTTATAACATTTAGCATATTGTATAAAAAATAATGCGCTTTATAGTTCTAGCTATTATGCGAAACACGAAAGTACGCAAAGAAGGAGACGAAAGAGTCAGACATATATCCTCTAGCCACCCGGAGATCTATAAAAGGTCTCTCATTGAATGCCATTTTGAATTTTAATTATGACAACCATAGTTGCATTTGGCCGGGCAAGTTTTGATCTCTGGGCCGCTAGAGGATATAAAACTGTTAATAAAAAAAAACGAGTAGACATATAAATTTTACAATTTGTTTATTTTAATGTAACAAGAAAGAAGCGTGACCATAAGCGTCGCTAAACTAGGGCTCCTGGTATCCGTGATGTACGCCGACCCGTAGCTACGTGTTCTTAACACCGCCGGTACTAAGATCACGAATTTCACGAACACGTCAGGTACGTGTCACGTACCTACGTTCACATCCGGATTCACGTGACACGCCGTGACACGTAGCCCGTACCTGCGTCCGTGTGTGAAGCTTCGGGCTCGATTCCGTTGGATACTTATCGCACGTTTCGTAATTTCGCCGCGCCCGGGAATATAATAAATAAGGACTAAGTTTTATTCTTAAGATACGTGAAGGCGTGATCACGCCTATACGGATCTACACGGATTCACGTACCCTAATTTCACGTAACCGAATGTCACGTGCGGAACGGACCTGAAAACCGTTGCCGTGATTCACGAAACCGGGCGCACGGCTACGGGTTCACGAATCACGGACACGACCGCGAGCCCTACGCTAAACTACTTAAAATATTATGCAACTTAATAATATATTTATAATACATACACTACTCTAACTTAGATTAGGTATGGCACAGTTGCCATCTTTTACTGCTAGTTGAGCACAAATAAAAAACTGCCAAAATAAAATTGCAATTCTGATAAATGTATAATTATATAACTATAAACGTGAAAGTCCTGACTGACTGACTGATCAACGCCCAGCCCAAACCGCTTAACCTAGATAGCTGATTTTTTCACAATAGGTAGTTTATATACCGTAAGCACCCACTAAGAAGGGATTTTTGGAAATTCTACCATTAAGGGGGTAAAAAAGGGGTTGAAACTTTGTATGAGGATTGTATAAAATTTAAAGCGAGAGACTTGAAATTTTGTGTAAACACTCCTTATTTGAATACAAGAAAAGTAATTTCAGCGATTTTTGAAATTCATCCCCTAAGTGGTCAAAAAGGGGATTCTTCAGCGCGTGCGAAGCCGAGGGCAAAAGCTAGTACTCAAATATATAGGAACAGGCCTATTTTCGGGTCTCTGTAGGCGGGTTCCAATGGCCTCAATCCGATTCCATCACTAGACCAGCTACATGGTACCGAGTTCCAAAGGTATATCTCAATTTCTGTTGAATGAACCCCGGGAAAATAATATTGTTTTATTTTTTCGAAATGAACGAGTCGAATGTAAGTCTGTTCCTTCATTGTAGTTATTTTGTAAGTGTTAGGAAAATTGCCTACAAGGGGAGTTACTTTGAATAAATCAAATCATTTTATTCAGTATTTTTAGCTGCTTTGCTGTGAATAATTTAAACTACTACTATGATTTTTAGATGGTCTACCCTCAGCCGCGAATACTTAAGGCGCGGCGCGGGTTCATATCCTTCGTCGACCACCCGCCGGGTTAGGCCAACAGTGGGATAAGATAGCGATAATTACACATATAATTATGATATAACTTAATCTATGAGTTTTCTGTCCTTAATACCTACTTTTTTCACTATCCTATCTATTATATTAATAACCACCAAGGTAGAAATTGTACTATAATTTATTAAACTATGCTTATCTTATAAGCTTAACTTAATACTCTAATCTAATTGAAAGTTATTTATGGACGTTTTTATACTTTATTGTGAACATGGAGGATATCGTCTCTATAAGCAGCACAACAAATTCCAAGTCACTTTCCTACATATTTGTTCCTGAGTCATGGGTGTTTTATACATGTATTTAAGTACAAGACAAGCCTTCTTGAGCTTACCCTGGGTCTCGGTCAATTTTTTGTAAGGGTGTCCTATAATATTTATTTATTAAAAAGTCCGTTCGTTCAGCTAATATTACTTAAAATTGCTGTGCACCAGTATTGATGGTCATGTCACCAGGTGATGATGGTGTAATAAAATGAGACTAATGGGAACAAATTATACATGCAAAATTATGTGTTTGCGATCCTCAGTAATGACAAAGTAGCGTTAAAAAACCAGACTTAAACATTAACACTTGAAAACTGGGACAAAAGATAACCACTCCCGTGTAAATAAAAGAGAGAGATATATACGTTTATAGCTCATCGCCCGGCGATGAACTACGATCGCCCGGCTATGACATATATGTCTCTTTTATTTACACAGGATGGATTATCATTTGTCCCTTGAAATAGCTGATAGCTCATAGCTTACTAGCTCGCGGTGGGACCAGTGCCAAAAGCTAGATATTATGCATTCTTCGCAGAAGTGGCCAGAGGTTCTACCGCAAAAACCGAAGTGTAAAAATTTCAGGCTTCTTTTTCTTTTTTGTTCCTTAATTGGCGTATTAATTAGTGACAGAAACAGTCCCGCGATATATGCGATTTTCGATTTTTGCGGAAGACCTTCTGACTGTGGTTCTTAAGGCAATGAGTCTGGACACCCCTGCAGTATTTATACTAAAGAAAAAAAAATGTCAACTATCCTCCTCAACATCGTCAAACTCTCCATCAGACTCATACCCCGGCATGGGATCGAACCGCACGGGCGCAATGTGGTTATCTGACGGGCACAAGTTCCCATTCTGCATGGCCTTATTAACGAAGGCCTGCCAATACGGCTTGCCTTTTGGGCGCTGGTATACCACATTGTAGGGTTCCCAGTATGAATCTGAATCCCAGTCTTCAGGGGAGCTTGGTGACTTTCTTGATTCTGAAAAATAACAACTTGTTATAAAACAAAACAGTATTGCACATTAAAGTAAGTATCTAGATTTGGTAATTTAATGAGTCATCATCATCATAATCATTTCAACTGTGTGTCCACTGCTAGACTAGATCTCCTCCTGGCTTGTATCATCTTGGGGATAGTTGTCATAGTGGCCACGCTTGGTAGGCGGGTTGGACAGCGTAATAGCTGTTAATTCGGTTTCGACGGTAAATATGTAATAGGCAGTTCACAAGTCTTGATTGTCATCTTGTGATAGTATGTAGTTTTTCTTGGTACTCTAAATACTATACGCAAATCACTTCATTGTTAACTATATTATAATTATAAGTATTATAACCCAACGCATATCTGTTTGAAATAATCGATTTTAAACCATTGACATCCAAAATTTTTTGTACCTATTTAAACTTACATGAGACATATTTAATAATTAACGATTAATACGGTACTACTCACGTTTATTTAGTCACTCGCGCGACATGTTTCGGAGAACATAGGCCTCCATTTTCAAGCACTAAGAGTGCTGAGTGTCCGATCGGTTCGCCGCTCGCGTCACCGGCCCGTCGCGCACTAACGCGCGCCGCGCTGCCCGCGCCGCTCTTGATGTCAAAACTGGTTGAGGGCGGTCCGACACCGGAGCCGCTGTAGTGGTAGGACGCGGGTTCGAATCGTCCACCAACAACGACTCTAAGTTCGGTGTGCTTAGAGGCAGCGCGGCGCGCGTTAGTGCGCGACGGGCCGGTGACGCGAGCGGCGAACCGATCGGACACTCAGCACTCTTAGTGCTTGAAAATGGAGGCCTATGTTCTCCGAAACATGTCGCGCGAGTGACTAAATAAACGTGAGTAGTACCGTATTAATCGTTAATTATTGACATCAAAAATGTTATCTTTTTATATATACATCACAACAACACACTAACTCTTACAGTATATAAAATATAAAAAAATATTTGTCCTTCAGTGATATGAAGGACAAATATATTTTTTTTATTATTGTATTTTGCCATAGGTTCAAGTGACATGGGATACTTTCAGTAGAAAAGATTTAAATAAAATAGTAGTTATCAGAAGTGAGTTACCTGCATCTGAATCATTTATTTCATTTATACTTTTGACAAATTCTTCATCACTTGATCTCGAAGAATGTTCACTTTCAGGTGTTTCTAACTTTTCTAACTTTCTGAAAAATTGTTACACCATTCATTGATACAGCACTCACCACATATGTTATCTATAATCATATATAATATCTATAATCAGTTAAATTAACAAATAAAAAAAAAAGATTTTTACCTCCCAGTCATTCGGTCAAAATTACAAAGTCTCAATTTTCCTCTCTTTTCTAAGTAATCCTCATCATCAGGCTCTTCAAAGTAATTCTGTGCCAAATCAAGCTCTGGTAAGCTCCTAATTTCTTCAGGATATTCCGATATATTGTTATCATACAAGTCTAGCACCTTCAAGTCAGTCAGTTCCATAATGTTCTCAGGTATCATGCAGAGTTCATTGACTGCGAGGCACAGGATGGTTAGCTTTTTTAACTTTACTATATTGTCAGGTAAATACAGTATGTTGTTGAAAGATAATATACAAACCTCAAGGTTTTCTAATTCACAGAATTCTGTTGGTAAGCCATTTAGGTTATTTTGTGATAGATTTATTTCTGTTAACTTTTTAAATATGCTTATTTCTGAAGTAATAGTGTATATGTGGGTATTGGTTAAGATTAGTCTTTGTATATCAAAGCATTTGTCAAGTCCCTGGCACGGTAGTTCTTGCAAGTGGTTTGCAGCATAACAGCTCCAGTCGGGAGTCCCGAGTACAATTTCTTCAGCCATTGGGAAGGTGCCAAGGAATCTTAGGTATTTCCCTAATCTACAATTATATAATGTGACATGCTTTAGCTGAGTGTTGTATTGCAGCAGCTCATCCACATGTCCTTGTAATAACTCTGCTATGTGCATGTTACAACTAATATCTAATTTATAGAGGCTTTTTGGAGATTCTGACCATATCCAGAGTGGAGGACACCTCAAGTCATTGTTGGATAAATTGAGATTTTCTATGACATGACAGAATCTTGGAGTATCGTTGAAATACTGTAGTTTGTTATTAGATACATCAAACACTTGTAAATTGTTAAGGTCTAAAACAATCTTTGGAATCTCTAAAAGTTTATTGTGTGACAGATTTAGGCTGCGTAAACAGGGTGGAAAAGCTATATGCGGATCAATTTCTTCAAGGCTTTTCTTACTTAGGTCGATTTCTGTCATGTTTACAAAGTTTTCTAAAGTGTAATCAATCTTCGCTATTCCATTAGGAATATGGATTTTCTCCATAATATTTCTACCCGCAATACTACTATCATCAATACCTGTAATGTTTTGGCTGTCGTCCATTTCTACCGCAATGTTTTGCAGGTTTTCCGATACGTGAGGTGCTACCACTGTTGTTATTTCTTTGAAAACGTTCTTTGCCTCCTCCAATTCATTTCTATTTATAATATTAGTATCCATGAAATTGAATCTCTATTTAACAGAATAATGAACAGTACCTACTTCATATTATTTTATTTTATTTTCTACTATTTACGATGTCAACAATCGTTTGGATTGGATTGGACAAATTTAGAGGTTATAATATTTGACATAAGATAGTTGTTTTCATGATGAGACGTCAGCCATTAGGCCAAGGATGCTTACCAATCTTCCCATACAGCCAGTTAAAAGATGAAAATTATTACCAAAGTCCGTTTCTACCAATGCAAAGTTTGTATGTATGCATTAGTGATAGATAAAAAAAAAGAAACAGTAATTACGCCTTAATTGGAGTAAATGAGGAAGATGCTCGAAAGTTTCGAATTTTCGCGGTAGGACCTCTGATGCAAGAGAATTTTTAATTTTACGTAATATACATCACTGCCTCTATCATTGTCATTATTTCATCATGCCCGTGAACACCTTTTTCAATTTGGCTGGCGTGGTTTACTTTGCAGCAGTTTACAGGCAGGACCTCGTTGAAAAGGATGAAGATATCATAGGGGCTGTTCGAAGCGAGCACATCTGTATAAAGAATTGCACTTATTTTCAACTGCATGATTTCGTTTCTACTGTTATTGACTAGAGCGTGAAAATAAAGATGTTTTTTTCATAATCGAGCGATTGGAAGAATTGACTGATTGATCACTGACTGTACCTTAGGACAGTTTAGGGTGATAATATTATCGCCAGAAGTCGTAGAACCTAAGATATATTATAATATTACAAGTACCTATTAAATTCCTTAGAGATTTCGTATAGAATAATTGGCCAGAATTAGTGTTGTGGAAGTACAAATCTTATTACCAGCCAGCAGGTTTAGTGTCGTTGCAGCTATAACAACTGAAACTTTCGTAATCTACCTTAAAAATAAAAATAATGTCCATTGCCTGTAAGCTTTTTCTTTCAGCCAATATTGATTTGTTCAATAAAATTGCGCAACTCCTTATCAAGTTCCATGTTTTGTAATTCATCTTGGTTTTGTAAACACTCCCAATTACCATTTCCTTACTCTACGCAGGAAACCAGCATAAACAGAAATATGTAAACATTTTCCTCACTTGAAGTAGGATTCTCTTATTACCTAGCAGTAGCTAGAACTGGTCGATCGTAGGTAGTCACAATGATTTTCAAAAAACATTTTATCGCGTTATGTTCCTTAATTTTAGTGGTAATAGTAGATGCTGGTAAAAATTCGGAAGAAACCAAACCCGATATTGCCAGGACAGTAGTGCAAGGAAAAACCAGAAGAAGTAAAATGGGTAAGCGCCTTAAATTGTTATTTATACTTTTGCTATGATGTTCCTACAGGATACTCAAATATTTGTTATTTATAGATAGTTTATATTTTAGTTTCGTTCTGTCTTATTAATTAGTAACATGACAACGTTAGCATAAATAAAGAGACGAGTAAAATGTCCTCAGAAAACTTTAGTGAGCCAAGGTAAGGTAAACGTACTAGTGCTCGACAAGCGAATGCCCAATGGACGACACCCTTCTGTCATCTCTATTGATAATGATTTAACATTGAAAGTGGCATTCATTGGGACGCTGTCGGGCATCTGGACGTTTACCTTAACTACTGTAATAGAAACGACCGCTAAAATAAAATAACATACTTATTTGTCTTGTAACTCTTTTTTTAGAGGACAAAACTTCCACCGGCACACTTTCTAACGTGATAACTCTAATTCAAAATCTGCCTAACATGCAACTGGGGAAAAGGTTTAGATCTCCGTGCAAAACAGGAAATCGCTGTGGAAAGGTAATTTATGTTTTTATCTTCGGGTGCCACATACTGTGTTACATACGTAGATTTTTTTTTTATGACATAGGCGGCAAACGAGCAGACGGATTGCCTGGTGGTAAGCAATTACCGTCGCCCATAGGCACCCGCAACACCAGATGAGTCACAAGCGCGTTGCCGGCCTTTAAGGGGGGTTGGAGCTCTGGGAACCTTACTCACCATCAGGAACACAGCACTACATACCTGAAAGTTAGCAGTGCTATTATGGCTGTGGTCTTCTGTAAGGAGGAGGTACTTCTCCAGTTGGGCTGCCCCAGATTCAAGCGTGATGGTCATCGCTGTGCCCTACCTCACATTGTTGGACGTAGTTTAAGGACATACCCGGGTCCAAATATTAATTATGAAAAATATTAATAATTGATAATTATTGAAAAATTGTGTGAACCATTTTCTACCTTATTGGTTTTGCAACTGGCGTTTAGTAATCTAGTCATCAGTCATCGAAAGTGACGTTAACTCCCTGGTCCCCGTTTATATTTGTTTTATCGTTAATTTCTCACTCTATTTACATTTAGTGTGTAGGTGAATCACACGAACTGTAGAAGGTACCCAGAATGCTCAGAATACTGTCTATCATTCGAACACACCAAATGCCAGTCGCCAACACACATTTAATTTTATTCGTATGTAAAAGTCAGTCACGCCCGCTCAATTATCACATACGCTCTAATATTAATCGTTTTATTAAGGTCATAAGAAGACTGATGGTTCCAAAGCTGGCGCAGCTTGAGAACACGATTATGGGAATAATGAAGGAGTTGGCTAAGATGCCGCCGGGGGCGCGCCTTCCCGACAAGTTCACCAAGACTGAGCCCATCAAACTGCTGCTGGACCAGAATTATAAGTAAGTCATTTGCTGAGGCTGAGATCTAAATCATGTAATGAAGATAATTAATGTGCCTTAGACATTTCTAGCGTTGCCACCGTCATGTGCTTTAGTAGGTTCTGTTTATGCTTAATATTGCCACTGTTCCCGGTCCTGTAAGTGCAGACTGTTTATCAGAACTAGGACGAAGGGGAATTTAAAAGTTTACGGGTATTGCATTAGATAGATAGAAACATTTATTCATGACACACACACACATAATAATAACAACAAAAATAAAAACAGATTACACGTGTATTGCATGATGAATGTATTTTTGTTATTTCTCGGCGAATAAAAATAAATATTGATAAATCCATAGACACCGTAAAAACAATCGTTCGAAAGCACCCGCGTTTTATAGTAGAATTGCTAACAAAATCTTCATAAAACTAAGAACAAATCAAATTATTTTTTTATGAAATATTTTGATTTGCTTTGATTTTTAAGTAGTAATACTACTATATAATTTAAAAGTTGAAATAGATAACATATACCTACTTAAGAAAAAACGACGTGGATCCCGTCTCGAACACCGGAGGTCCACGTCGTTTTTTCTTAAGTAGGTATATGTTATCTATTTCAACTTTTAAAATCTTCATAACTAAACTATGAGTACCTTTTTCAAAGTAGTGTAATTCTATTTCACTCAGGGAATTATTAAGCAATTAAAAACAACACTAGAAAACGTTGTGCAGACTTGCTGGCAGAGCCTTAAATAGCTCTATAAAATAAATGTCACAAATATTGCATTCTTTCAGGGAGGAAGTATGCAACGATAAACTGGAGACCTGCCTGAAAGAGGATAAGCGACGCAAGCGCATATTGAAGAAGTTGTTCTTCAAGAA
Organism: Grapholita molesta; assembly: GCA_022674325.2. Lineage (NCBI taxonomy): Eukaryota > Metazoa > Arthropoda > Insecta > Lepidoptera > Tortricidae > Grapholita > Grapholita molesta. The sequence continues at coordinate 6,376,252 of CP053127.2, forward strand.
GTACAATGGGCTCAGGCAAGAACTTATAGGTTACGGAGGACGACGACTCTGGGGAGGGGAGGGCAATCTGTTTTACAGGAAGTAAAGTCATACGAGTGGCTGATAAAGCATTTGTTTCCTAAGTGAATGAGGGAGAGGATACATACTTTAAGTTATATGTTAAAGTAGTACCTAACGATTATATAGTTGTAGTAGTGTTTATTTCAGTTGAAAGAGCAATAAATGATTTTGCAATAATTTTATTTTATTCGTCCTTTTACATTATTACTACCTTTTTTCACCTGTGACTAATCATCAACATCAACTTTTACTTTTAATTCTAACAATGCCTTTATAGATTTTTTTTTATTGAATGATTACGAGTATGAGTAGGTATCTCTAAATGAGGTGTATAGAAGAAGCCTCGCGTATAGACCTGCGACTGATTGTGTGTTCGATCCCAGCGTGTACCACTGAGTTTAAAAAAATATATATGCGAAACTTCTGTAAAGTTTAGTGGATAATCGGTTTTGAGTGAAGAAAAGCAACATGAGGAAACCTTCCTTTGGGTTAGAAGGTCAGGTGGCAGTCGCCTTTGTAGAAATTAAAGTTGATGCTAAATCTTAGGCTTAGGTTTTAGTTAGAGCAGACCTCCGTTTTCATCGAACCGTGACCAAAAACTCCAGGACACTCGCTAGGAAGATAATTGTGCAATACTTATTTCTCTTTAAATATAAATGAACGTGGTAATGTCAGGTTAGGTAGATTTCACGGAATTTAGAATAGAATTTATCACTAAACGATAGAGTACTTGTAACTACCAAATAATAAACTATAATATAAAAAAAAGGACCATATTACAGAGCAATAAAAAGTTATAATAAAATACGCACATATTTAAAATCAGCACAAATAGACTCTGTCTTTATAAACAGCCTAAAACATAAACTGGTCGAAAAGTGTTATTACACAATAACAGAATTTATGGAGGATAAAACTTTGTAAAAACAACTAAACCTAGTACAGTTAAATGTGAAAATTACAGAAGTTTTTACCTAGATTTGTATAATGTTAATGTGTAATGCTCTTGATTAAAAATGTTTTCTTTTTTCAAATGTGGATTATACATATATACAATGAGTTATCTGCACTTGTTATACTAAACCTATGTTGCTACATCCTATCAGGGTCTAGGTACATATTTATGTACTTCGGGTTGCAAATAAAGATCTCTTATCTCTTAAACAAATATATAACAAATGTTGTCAAATTATATTTACGAACTTTGCGTTTTAATAAGAACTCACGGACATAAAAAATACAAGTAGGTAGGTAACAGTAAAATAAAATAAATACTCGTACCTATATACTTAAAGCTTTTTAGAGTAACATTAGTACAAGAATCTGTCTCTGTTTATGTTGTCTTTAGGGTTTCGTACCCAAATGATAAAAACGGGACCCCATTACCAAAATTCCACTGTCTGTTTATTTGTCTGTCTGGCAACAGGCTGTATCTCATCGAAATTTCCTATAGACATTTATGAAAAAAATATTTAAAGAATCAAAAAGTTTCTATCTCCTCAGGTAAGCGTATATAGCAAATACCTAACAATTATGTTACTGTTTGCCCGCTGCAGTGTATCGCCTTAAAGTTAAACCTCTATAGAATAACTTACTTACTCGTACTTACATCAATAAGACCTAGAGCATGTTGCATAACAACTTGTAACTTAATATTATAAACAATCCAGCGGAAGTCCCTTTCTTATATCCTGTAAACGAAAGAGAGTTCCGCAAATATTATGAATTATAGATTCTTATGCCATTGGCGCCGAGGCCTATGTAGGTATCTTCCTAAGGAAGTGTAGTACCTTCCGAACGTGTCTGTATAAGGATCAAATAAGGATACCTACTGGCGTTCTATATTTGAATTTTGACATAAGTTCCATATATTCATTTTCTATAATATTACTCTACTACATTATTTTTCTATGCATGGCGCTTTAGTTAAGTTTTGAACTATACTCTCAAGTATAGAGCGTGGTAAAATATAAAGGATAGCTAAATATTAAATAATTTTAACAAACTGCATGCTAGGATTAATTTGTTGTATTTATGGTACTTTCAACAAAAGGTGGTTTTAAGGATAAAAACACCCTACTAACAGAAAAAGTCAGTCAAAATGAAGTTAAAAGTGGTATGTGGTATGGAAACAATATTTTTTTAGACTAACTTCTTCTGCTTAGATTCCTTTACAAATATAAATCAAACTTAAATTAGTTAATAAAAAAACTTTTTATGATAACTGGCTTTTTTATATTTGTAAATACCATTTAACGACACCATATTTATATTTACATAGTTAGTGAAGATTTTGAAATGACAATTTCAAGTAGCTGCACTAAAGTCATGGTTATCTAAGGGTCATTTCACACGAACCACAACCACGCGACAACCATGACCACAATGCAAATTTTGTATTAGAAATAAATAGTACAATTCACACGTACCACATTTTGCAGTCATTATCGACCACGTCTGTGGCAACGGCCAGCAACTACACAATTCACACGTAACCACTGCGTGACCACATTTTGACGCTGCGACGTGGTGTGGTTGTGGTCCGTGTGAAACAACCCTAAGCAACCAGTAAGGCGTTTACTTAGTAATAAATATATTTCAAAATCCACTTTGTATATCTTATGTCTGCAGGAAAAGCCTACTGTTTCAGTTTGATAGTATCACTGTGTATCATGATATTTATGATGTTCCACTTTGTGTAATACGATATCTTGTTATTACACCTACACTACCCACAGTCATGTACGTAGTGGATCTTCTGTTTCAGAACTCGAACGTTGGGACAATGGAACGGGCTCGATAACAAGACCATGATTGAAACAAAAACGAGTCTTAATTGGCCTTCTACGAGAATGCTCAATGAGGTTTTTGCCCATGTAACTTTTTTAAATCCTTCTTTGTCAATCGTCAGACTCTAAAATGATCTAAGACTGTTAGGTCACGTGCAACCCGGTTGAACCTTTCCCGTGTCACACCTACCTACTACTTATTCTACATTCCTTATCAAGTCTACCTAAATTAGCTACATGGATTGAATCGTTATTTTTCTGTTACGCAGGTCACGTGCTTGTTGTTGCACAATCCACTGTAAGCAAACGGTGCTGTTTGCAAACATGTTTTCCTTAAATTCTTAAAACACCCGGTATTATGGAAACTTCTATTCTTAGCAGGAAATGTCCTAGACTCAGTAGAGCCCGATCGCTTTTACGATTGGCTGGTTACTTTCGCAGTTTAAAGAAATGGTTAAAAATATCCGAGTTTAAGAAAACATTTTACAGTAAATAGACAGAGCATAATTTAAAATTTAACATCAATATTATTTTAATTATTTAAAATGAGTGAAACAAACTTAAAATTACAAATCACCTTAATAGTTTTAAGCATAGTTTTAAAAGGTCTTCATGCGGTAGATGACTGTAAGTATTATTGTTTAATATATTGACAAATGTGCTTTTTACATTCTCTTTTATTGGACATCCAACAGCATCATGTGCGTCCTCACCAAACGAAGGAGTATTATTGTACCTTTGACTCTATTTAGTACGCGCTAGAAACAGTAAAAATTAACAACAAAAACGATAAACGTAATGGTAAAGTCCTGTCAAATGTTGCAGCATTACTATTCACCGTGACACGTCCACCACGTTACTTCGGCATCCTGCAAGATCACCGCGGGCAGCCACTCTCCGTGGAGATGTCCGAGGAGTATATGGACCAGGACTACATAGCTACAAACAGGTAACAAAATAAAGCTAAAATAGGTACAGGTTGATTCACGTGAGTTGGCACGAATGGATTGAATGAAACTTTCATTGTATGAGTGACACTTGTATCGGTATACAATCGAGCCACTATTTTATTGGTTAATGTGACACGCACATAGACATTTTCATTCAGTCATTCATTCCATTCGTGCCAACTCTCGTGAATCGACCTTGTACCCAGTGTTTTTCTGCTGTCTTTTCTTCGATGTAAAAAGAAAATCATTATTATTCAGTCGTATTTTAACGTACATATGAATTAGTGGTGCTCATTAAGAATCATAAGAAAAATTTTGTTACCTAGATCACTTTGATTTTTATTGTCACGTTATTGTTTTTTCAGGAAGAGGCATAAGATGAATTGGAATAGGTAAGTAACAAGATCGTACTGGCTAGATTTTTTAGATTTTCTTGTTTACTCTTTACATAACTATACTCCGTCCACGATAACGAGCTAGTACCAGAAAACTCAGAACGCACGTGATTGGTTAGCGATAATGGCGATGAATGTGTAACGGGTGAGTTTACATGTCAGTCAACTCTGTCTCTTGTACGGTGCGGACGCGTCTATCCATCCATTGTATTGATTCCCGTTTAAGTAATCTTAATTTAGTCCATCAATCTGTCAATTCAGTATTGGTCATAAATATGCAATTGGTTATTAAAACCTAACTAACAAGTGTATAAAATAAGTCTTATAACCACAAGAAATTAATAAAAATAAAATAATGGTAGCGACGCCATGTAAGCCGAGCCGGACCGCGAGGTGTCACTGTTCACGCCCACTGCCCTTTTTTGTCCTTTTCATCTGCATACAAAAGTGCAAAAGAGAGGCGTCTATACTATACTAGCTCGTTATCGTGGACGGAGTTAGACGGTATACCAGGGTGGCATAAAATGCATGCAAATAATGAGAGCGAACGCGCAATCCTAAGCACTGATCGGGATCGTAAATGTAAAAAAAAAAACACTAAACAAAACAAATCAACTTCATTTACTACCTAAAACTACCTTATGTTCTAATTATAAATGTGGGTTTTTAACATTATTTATTGTGATATTTACAGGAACCCCTTGGATATAGAGGATTTCGATGATGACGAGACAGAAGAAATATTTGAAGACAAGGACAAAGATATCAAAGTGCCCAACCTACAGGCTGGTCCAGTATAGAAACGTGGGCATAGTAAGGCTAACAGACGAGCTGGTACCTTGGCTATAATTGTGAAATGCTACGTTCACATATTTCCCTCTCTACCCGTCGAATACACCAGACTCACCAGAGCGATATAGAGGCAGATATTTTTACGTTGATGTTCGTGGTAGATCCGATCTCATAAACATAATTTTCAGTTGGCAAATAATTCGATTTTACATGGAGTCGTAAGGATTCCCTTGGTTGACAAACTTCGTACAAAGCAATTAAAAAAATAAGTTGCAATGTAAAAATGCAAAGGAACTAAGTCTGTGTAGTCCAATAGTAATGTCTTGATACTGAGGTTTTAAAACAAAAAAGTAAGCTCTAAAGTTGAGTGTTCATGTGTCGTGTGTTCTGATTGGCCTTATCCATCTGTACTTTAAGGATAATATAGGTATTTAGATATTGACTAAAATAAAGATGTTCAGTCTGTTGTAAGTAATAAAAGTTAATGAAAGAAATTATCATATGAAATAATGAACAATTGTCTATCATTATTGAAATTTAATCCTTACTTCTTCCAACCCTTTGAATGCCATCCATAAGTACAAAAATCACGCAAATCATGAAAGGACGAAGTTACAAAATTTATAGCGTATGCAGTACGAGTATATACTTACGACGTTAGTCAAGTTACGATAGTTAGATGTGTTGGGTGTCAACTGTCTAATGGTAATGTCTGTGGTATCGAGACAAACCACATCGGTTTAACGATACCATTAAGAAAAATGGTAACCATTATTGTAATTATCTTTAAATAAAAAAAAAAGGTAGTTAACAATTTTACTGTCAACAACTTTTTCGATAGGTAAAAACTTTAATCTTTAACATCGATGTATAATAGACGTAGATTCACAATCAGCCCCAAAAATGGCTCTAAAAAACAATAGCATAAACTGGAACGTGATAGAAATGTCATTTAGTGCCATATTTTTCTCCATAATTTGTTTGCGTGTAGGAGTCCATTTCTTTATGTCAGTCATCATTAACCAAGCTTTACTATTCTGGCAAGTGTTATGTAACGGGCGAACACGAGTCCTTACATTTTAAACACTGCAAGAAACATGAATGGTATACATTAATAATTGTGGGTATCAAAACTATATATTTCGTGCAAAAATAAAGGTGTGAAACTTGTGTGCGATTATTTTCTCCGCAAAGTTTTTGAATTCGAGTGCACGACTAAATCGGCCCGTACATATATTTTGGATTACTCTTCTCCTTGGCCACCTTCAGTTTACATTATCGTATAAGCTTATCATAATAATATTCACGAGTTATAGAAATATAAATTATTTATTCATGAGCCCATACTATTTACACAAAACATGAAACAGTCGATAAGAAACATTACAGGAAGATCGATTTAATGATACCCGTTTCTTATCACATAAGTACGAACAGAAATAAAAGGCAAGTCAAATAAAAGCTTGTATAAACAAAATAAAAACGTTTAATCATATATTAGTAAAAAATACAAAATTACAAAACACCACATTCTCAATCAATTACAACTGTTAGTCAAGGAACTGATATTTCACTGTCATCAGAGTTCGAGGTTTTAGCTTCTCACTGATCAGGATCTTGATAGATTTTGTCATCATAGACGTCCATGAGAGGCATCTGAGGGTTAATCGCCTCCACTGGTACTCGGATCATTTCGAGAGACTCCTCGGAATAATCGGAGCTCTCTCCATCAGAATATTGCTCGTTCATATGATCTTGGTATATTTTCTCGCACTCATTCAGCGTTGGAGGGCTGCTAGGATGGAAGCCTAATCCATCTATAGTGCCTACTGTGAGGTACGGGACTTGGGTTGTCACCTCAAAATGTTTTCCTGGAAGAACATTTTTAAGTATATGATTATTTTTGTTCAGCACGTTATTAGACCAGTAAAATTACCAAGACCTGGACATAATACGATAACTGGAATTTTCTTTTTCTACGAAATAAAGCATTGTTAGCTCTTTTTAAAACATATAAAATGAAACATTTTAGGGTTCCGCTTCAATGTAAAAAACCCAACACCTTGTGTTTAACATTAATAGTAATATTATCTATTCAATAACATTTTGGCGACCTTAATGAGGTTGTCTGTCCATCTTGTGGGTGGACGTCCGACGCTGCGCTTGCTAGTCCGTGGTCTCCACTCGAGTACCTTTCGCCGGATGCAGGTCGCTTCCAACCGGTATATGTGGAGGTCCAAGAGGGAGGCCTATGTTCAGCAGTGGACGTCTTGTGGCTGAGATGATGATGATGAATTAGATTTTTAATTTCTTATGTTTTGAAGAAAACGTGATCGTAGAATAATACGGTCTTGGGTTTTTTATATTGACGCGGAACCCTAAAATGTTTAATTATTTATATTTTAAACAGAACTAACAATATTTTATTTTATAGAAAAAGGAAATTACAGTTATCGAATTATGTCCAGGTTTCGGTACTTATACTGATCTATTTTCGTAATTTTACTGGACTATATAGCAAGCAATTATAGATAAAGCAGCAAGTTTAGTACTTAACTGCAACCTAATTGGCGTAGCGAGGGTTTTAAGGATATGATAGTAGATTTGATGACAAAATTTTTCGAAAAGGCGCCAAAGACGCGCCTAGGTGTTAGAATAAATATGCAATAATTATACCTACACCATACTACTTTACATCACCTGATATAATATGTTATATTTACAAATATTTATCAGACTATAATTGGATTGTCAAAATATGACTTATGTATTGATTCAGGAGACGTAAGGATTAACCCTACGAATTCAGTTAATTTTAAGGTATTGTTTCGTACCAAGACTAATTCGTACGTACTAAGACTACGTAACAATATTTTTTTACGGTTAAATAAAATAAGTTTTCTATTATTTACAAAATACATGGTCCTGCAATTTGAAAGGTTCTGCCAAATTATATTCGTCAACTAATCAATCTGGTACGTATTTTGCCAATTTACTTTCGTCATATTCAAAGATCTGGCACAACACTCGAAAAAGGATTTAAATGTTCATTACCTAAGTTTAAGGACGAAATTGTTTCTTAACAACGGTGCAGGTATTTCGCTTAAACGTGTCACTACACCATAAGTATAGGTATCGGCACGAGAGTTGAGGTGAATGGTTTCACACACTGTTACATAGAGTATTAATAGCAAAAAAGGTAGCGAATGAACGAATGAGTGAATGACATTTAAGTGCACGATCGAATTATATATTTTCAAAAAATAGGTAAAACAAACAACGAGAAAATAAAAATATGCTTTAATTGTATTACTAGTCACTTGACATATCTTCTTCCTATTCATTTAGATTTATTTCAAGGGCATGGTTTTCGGACAAACTATCAATCTTAGATTCCATTGACCTGTATTCTGATGTATAAGCTACATTATTGTAAAATTTCATTAAAATCGATCTAGCCGTTTAGACGTGAAGAGGTAACAAACATACACACTCACAAACTTTCGCCTTTATAATATTAGTAGGATTATGATCTGTTTTAATTCAATGGGATATTTTTGTCTAAAAAAATAATTGTAACTAAATAAATTGGAAAAATCTTTATTAATCTTGCAGTTTGCTATTTTGTTATCGGTACGAAAAATGAACACTAATTTCAAAACCTCGCTATCATTACATGCAATGTTGAATGTGTGCGTGGCCTCAACTCTCGTGGCGATACCTATAAGTACAGTATCATTTACATACTGCACAGTAAATGTGGGCTTGACCCTGCTCAGGTCTCTCGAAACATCCTGTAAAAGCTTATCAATTCGTCCATATGTAAAAAAAAAACTTACTGTCAACGTGATCCGGTATAATAACCGTAGCCACCGTCCTTTCTACTGCGTCGTCATAGTAATCTCCAATGATTTTGACCGTGGCTTCCTCTCTGACGTCATGGGCCCATGGCTTCGGCGAGCAGTCTTCAAAATGGCGGCGCCCGTCTTTGTGGACGTGAGGACCGATGGGGGGAGGGATCTCTGTGAGCGGCACAAATTTCTTAACGGCTGATGGGCCCACTGGCTTGACATCGGCCAACCTGTAGGAACAGTCGGAGATTAAATAAAAAAGACATAATGGATTGCCACTACACATACAACTTCGCTTAAATTTTGATTCAATAGTGCTTAAATTTGTATTGAATTTTTCAGAAGATCGTTCACGTTGATATTGTAGGTACGTAAACTGAGAATTATCACTACATAACTGACGAGGCTGACGCCTTGACCACTAGACCAACCCACGATAAAAAGCGTCCAAATTTCCAAACCACCTTGCAATTTCTGACTTATACCTATTGACTGACCAGCGTTTGACCTCAGTCGCACCTGATGGTGTGTCGACGAGGTCGAGGGTGTAGCATGCTGGTTCAGTAATAGTCTATTCACTCTTGCTTTGAAGAGACCTAAATTATATCTTTCGGGGAATACAAACGAAGAGAGCGAATTCCAATCCTTAGCAGTCCGCATTAGGAAGGTAGAAGCGAACCGCTTCGTGCGAATGAATGGAACATTTACAATGTAAGGATGAAACCGCTCTCCTCGCCTGGGCGTCCGGTGGTGGAACGGAGATGGCGGAATTAATGACTATACCTATTCTAAGGTCACACATTTTACTCACTTGTTAATTAAAGCACTTTTCCTTATAAATCCCACGACGTACACCGCCTGCAGCGCCAGACACACTATAACCTTCATGGTTTCCAGTCAACGGAGTAGCATAACCAATGCACTAAGATTTGGATACAGCTCTTATAGTGGTTTCTGCAGCTATTCCCACTGCCTTGCCTTAGGTAAACTAGTCTAACTATGATTATGCATAAATTTATCGACGTCAGCTAAGTAATCAATTATGAACTTAATTGTAACCAGAGAAAGTCTATATTAGTCACATATATTAGTGATACTATGAATCTTGAAGTTACATTTACGCTGGATAGACCGAGGCACAGTGCTAAAAGCAGCAGAATAAGAGCTGTTATCTAAAACTTGGACAATGATCGGAACCTGCATTGTTGCAGTACAATACAACAGGTGTGCAGTGTAGTTTTATTGTGTCTTATTTAATAGGCTCGGTTTGATGAGGCAAGTTTACGTCAAGAGTTCTCGACATCTTGATCAGAGTTTTGCCTGAGCTTGAGTGAGATTGCTCGTTTACAACGAGAGCTAAGGAATTATGTTGGTGAAAATGGTTATGCGAAATAACATATTCAAAATGGTGAGGCATATATTTTAAACTAAAGGAGATGTTTTAAATGTGCTTAAGGAAAATTTGTGATGTGCTAGATTCTAATTGGCGTCTTAAGCTTTCCATGTGTAATTAACAAGGATCGTAAACTGCGAGCGAAATAAATTGAAATGACGTATGACAACAAGTTAGGGATGGCGATGGTTCTAAATTGATGAACTAAAATTTTAAATACTAAAGTAATACAAATAAATATAGCTGAACAGAATTTGAATCTCAGTTTGATGTTATTATTACAGTTTAATGGTAATTTTTTGTATTATATTTACAATTTTTATCCAAAACTCTCCAATTTTTTCACTTGGGATAGTGAGTAATAATTTTCGCAAATTCAATGGCGAAACAACGCAAACATACAATAAGCATTGCAATTTCCTGAAAAGAAAAAAACATACTGTATTGATTCTAAACCCGCAAATCGGAGGTTTTTATCGAGATCGAAAAATATTACGTCGTACGTCCATTCTGATAAACAAAATCATTAAAAGAAATATAGGTTAGGTGCCAAATGAATGAAATAATACAGACTACAGTCCTTTTATGTGCAGTAGTTTCGGATTAGCGGCCTATTTGGATGACTGATATGTTGCATTGGTATTTTTTAAGCACCGCCATAACTTGATCCCAACTGTTGTTGAATTTAATGTTTTCAACGTCTTCAAGCATTATTCTTAGGCATCTGTCTTGAAAATGTATAAAAGTCAATTTAATAAGTTGACGGATAAAGTTGTCATTTAATTACGATATTGATGTGGGTTGTCACATTATTGCAAAGCAGCATCCAACCTAGACACTGATAAGTATAATTTAATAATATAATGATATCAATGATAAATAAACACATTCCCCCATACACATGTATAAGTAACAACCCTAGAACGTCAATGAATTTTGCTCGCACTTGACGATGCCTGGTTAATTACTTATTTAAAATATGTTCGTCTTATCCCTACGCACAGTTGCCAGTTTTTTTTTCCATTGACGATTGGATAGATTTCTTGTTAAATATTTTCGCCCTTCACATCACATATGTGTCTAACTGTCCTCGGCTCATGCAAGAACATCGAAATGAATGACAAAATATCGATCTTTCATTCCATTTGCTTCCCTTAAAAACTGACATTTTGGGAAGTTAAACAGCAAATACAGAGTAACCATGAATTCTTTCATTGGCTAGATTCAATAAAATCTATATACTTTTTCGACTTACCGATAGGATACGCGTATGCGTAAGTGTCACCCTAGGAGCTCTAGTGGAACTAATCCAGAACGCAATAAGTCTAAATATATATAAAAGAGCCTTGTTCCACAATCACACTATAAAGCCTGAACGGTTTTCCATGAAACTTGGCATACAGGTAGACAACTGACAAAGATCCTGAATTATGACATGAATATATGATTGCGACATAACATTTGTGTCATTATCTAGGAAAAGAGACTTTATTGTGGATGGCACTTACGTCGAATCGCGTTGCGTTTGTATTGTAGGTATCGTCTTGAACAACGACATAAGCGCCATCGACAATAACGTCCCTTTTCATAGATAATGTTACATTTGATTGCGGTAATGCGTTCTCGTTGGATCCTTGTCCGCGTAAGGTCGCTTGAAGTCGGCAGAAGCTAGTAATAGATGAATTAATAAAAAATCCAAGGAATAATAAAAGGAGTGCTCGCGTAACACGAATGTAAGACTGAATTAACTTTTAGTTTGCAAACACAAAACGCGCACTTTCATGCTAATTTTAAGTACGTTACTTTTAAAAGCCATATATATACTAACTAATACGAGTGTTTATTAGCATATTAGTAGAACCCGATGAAACAATTCTCAAAACAAAACTTGCAACTAATAATATCCTTAGAGGGACAATAACAACAAGATAAAAGTTGATCAGTTGATACCGGCAAATTTCAGCTTCACATCTTCATCAGTGATCACATTGTTTTGTATTGACCTTATTTACACATTATTGTTAATTTGTCTGTATAACGACGTGTTGCCTGAAGAAATGCTATTCTACACTATTCTATTCAAATAATGGGAAGTCAGAATGAATACACAGTATATTGTCAAGGTCCATCAATAGAATCTGTTCTTCTTCCCCTTGTACAAGACAGGGTCCAGGTGCCAGGTGGTGTTCCCGCCGCACGAGATCAGGTTGTAGCAGCCGCCGAAGACGATCGGCGGGTCCGTGTCCGGGACACAGATGTTGTCCTGGCAGAATGTTGCTGTGCCTGTTCCAGGGAGATAGGTCAAGCAGTTGTTAATAACAACAACAATAGTACATTACATCAGAAAATGAGGATTTCCGGCCAAGTGGGTATATACGGCAGAGCGAGCGTGCGAGCGAGGCCGGATAGTGATACGAGGCCGGGAATCCGTTTTCACGACGAGGCCAGTGAACGGAAATAAAACATGGAAGCAGCATGCGCGAACATTACCTTTAAAATTATCGGGACAATTATCTCACAGACACAAATACGCTCACATTGAAATATGACGTTATATTTACACAGCGTTTATTCGAAAATACTAAGTGAAATTATAGTCATCTCTTTTACACTGTTCTACATAATAACGTGTAAAAGAAACACATATTAAGGCAATAACTACCAATCTCTAAGGGCACCAACATTTCGGCTAATAGGCTTTTGACAGCAGCAGAAATATTCGCCAATCATACTTCATCAGGGATCCTATTTTAAACCTCATCTTTCATTCGTTCGTCTATTTAGCTCTCTATTGTTCCTATATGCAAGAGCGATGGAGACAAACGAACGAACAAGGTGATTAGCAATAGCCCCTCAGATGACATGGATAGGTTTATGCAATACATTAAAGTGACAGTCAAATAACTAATACCAAATAATGAATACATTAAAATGTTGTAAAGTATTAAAAATATATTTTATAATCAAATAATAATTTTAAATAGTAATTTGAAATTGTATTTTTATGCGTTATTTTCATTTTCGCCGATGCCCCTGTCCGTATCACGGGACGCGCACAGAGACAGCACCGGCCATGGTGTAATAACTATTGAGTCTTAATGGAATCTAGAATGTACGAGGCTATTGGATGGAAAAGGGTGGATTAGTTACTGGGCTATTGGATAAAAAACCGGCACGGCGGCATGCCCGACAAATGTCGACTGTATACTTCTGGTAGTTATTCGTCATGATAACTTCATCCGCAATTGCACAGGCAAAACCCTCGGTTTCTCCGAAGAGGTCCCCAAATCGTAGCCAGTTCACCGACGCGGGCAGGTATACGTCTGGTCCCGTTAGGGCCCTGTGGAACCGCCCGTGTAGCTCCTTACTCTTCCATACGGCCTTGCGGTCCTCGGTGCTCGGTGCTTGCCAAGGAGAGTGGTGTGAGGTTCCTGTCTACTGCCACCACATCACGATGCATCCCACACTCGTGGTTAAGCAAGTAATTCCTGAGATTGCACACCTCACGGTTATGGAGACTTTTGGCATTTAAAAAGCCGCGGCCTCCACACATCCGTGGGATATACAATCTCATAACCGACGAGCGTGGGTATAGCAGGCGATGTGTGGTGACTAGTAGTCGGACCCTGCTATCCAGGGCATCCACCTTGGTCTGAGTTGGATCTTCTGTGCCACAGGAGTGTATAAGTAAGGGTATTTACCCAAGCGTTTAACCTTGTTGCCACCTGACAAAATGCTTTTAAGTACTATTGTCAGTCGACCGAAAAAGTGCTCGTTCACCGCCTGTCTAATAGCCACATCCTCGAGACCCAAAGACTGACATACCAAGGTATTTATAGGTTTCTGATTTGGAGATAGGTCTGAACGATATCGTCTCAGAAAGCTGTAAATTTGTTGAATTTACTACTTTCCCCCGCTGTACATGCAGAACCACTTGCATGTACACTTATCGACAACAAACTCCATCTTAATGGCACTACTGAACACTTCAGTGGTTTTCAGTAGTTCCAGCAAGATTCGGTTATTTGGCGCAAATAATTTGAGGTCGTCCATATATAGAAGGTGAGAAATGACTTCACCCTCCCTCCTAGTCCCAAATCCTTTAGTAAAGTACTGAGCGGATTCAGAGCTAGGCAGAACAGATAGGGGACTTAAACCTCACCTCACCTTGGAATATTCCTTGCTCGATCCTTATGAAGTCCTGCGGGACTGGCTAGAAACGATGGCAAGCGGCCGGATGGCATGAAGGAGGGTCTTACCATCTTTGGAAGTCAGGAAGGCCTCTTGTCTCAGACGCCACATGTGCGGATACTTTTGCGCCTTCCTACCTTCCAGAGACAACGCTGCTGCGGCATCAGAGGCAGCGGAACAACGAATTATTATTATTTTAATTACATTGGGTGTTATAAGAGCAATAACTTTAGCCATAGTTCCTACACCACTAACGTAGCAACATTTGTTCTACGACTTTAGATAATATTTTTTATAATTTACTAAATATGATTAAAAAAAGATTTTGGCAGAAAGTAAATGTCAACTGGACTATTGGGTGCTTTTTATTGAAAATAATATTTTTTTTAATTCCACTTACACAAGTCACATTTTTTAAGTTGTAGAAAAACATTTTGCTACGTTCGTAGTGTAGAAGCAATCCCTAAAGTCATAACTTCTATTACAAGTCACACCCGGTATGTAACTATCAATGTGATAAAGGGCAGTGCGTAAATCTGATTCACGTACCTATGCTTAAATGTCAATTTAAGAATGATATATCAATCATGTCAAACACATTTGAAAACATGTACACACATTATGCGTAGGCTGACAAAAATAGGAATAGTAGGGGTTCAATGAATAGTAGTATGGTATTGATAGTATAGTACAAAATGAAATGTTTTTATTTCATGATCCACATTTTCGAACACTATTTTAGACACTAATTCATTGCTGCTACATTTACAAGCAAACAAGAAAACTTGAGCTAGTATAATTTAATATATTACTAGAGATCAGGTACGTATGGTACAATTGCTTTACGTATTGTTAGATCGATTATTGCTAATAATTATGCAAATATATGTTATAAGCTCATATTAGAATACAGGACGCAAAATTTTATGACAGGTAGCGAGGCCGTATATCCATGAACTCAGTTATCCATGTTGGTCACATACTACTAGTGACCCCAATATAGCGTGTTTGTTTTTTCCAAATATTAGTGCTAGTACTAAAGTGGAAGAAAACAAAGCACGAGTAATATACTAGAAATAAATTAGACCGATAGATATTTCGTAGGACTCGGTGTTTCTGTGATATTTTTTTTATTGTTTAATGTGAGTGTTAGCGTCTTAAGCAGTATAATAGTAGCAATAAAATTTTGTTGCTTTTGTTCCTTCTTTTCCTGTCTCTCAAATTGATTATTATTTCCATAGATCTTTAGGAAAACTGAATAAAAGAAAACAGTATTATAATTATTAATTGTGAGTTCAATATACAATCAATAGTTAAGGATTTGTACAACCATCGTCATCCTCCTAGCGTTTGTCCTGGCTTTTTGCCACGGCTCAATTGAACCTGAGGTTCGCTTGACAACCTAATCCCATGACTTGGTGTGGTAATAGTTTTTTTTCCGGAAGTGACTGCCTTCTAACCTTTCAACCCAGAGGAGAAACTAAGCCTTATTGGGATTGGGTCCAATTTCTTTAGTAAGTTTATCTTCACTGAAAAACGACTGGTAAATACCAAATGATATTTCTCATACACAAGTTCCGAAAAGCTCAGTACGGCCCGGCTTTGAACCCGGTAACTTCAACCTAATCTCTTACTAGAAAATGCAACCCGGGTACCCGGATACCCGTCCAAATTTATGGTCGAGTAAAACTCGGGTTTTCAACATGGAACCCGGGTTTACCCGAGATTAAGAAATATTGGTAAAAATATTTAAAAACGCGAACAAAATGTCAAAGAATGGTCTAATACACCTTTTAATCTTAAATAACATTTTATTTTGGCCTCTAAATACATTTTAAACACTACATGGATAATATGCCAAAATAACTCTTACAAAATCTGACAGGTTGGTCAAATCAATTTTATTATACTAACTTATAAATAAGCATGACTATTGACTAAATATGTTTATAACACTTCCTATTAATTATTGTATTTAAACATTTAGTAGGCTATTTAGGCTTAACCTTACTATGAAACAAATATACGTTTGGTTATTCTGGCGTTTTCTTTAAGCCTTATAATAATTATTTAATCGTCTCGTAACTTGTCTTATACGCTTATCTTAGCTTCATGAATGTTAAGACTATTAACAACTTTTTCTGAACTCCGCCATAGATCACCACAGTTTAATGTCGACTCGTAATCGCTATACTTGGTTCCACTGCTCTAAGGGACGCTGCTTGTTTTTCAATGGTGTCTGGCCGTCGTTAATTGACAATATCGAGTCAAATTGAATTAGTACTGTGTAAGGGGTTTTTAATTATAGTACTGTGATATTATAATTTATTTGTATTGCTAAAAATTCTGACTTCTTATTATATTGTTGATTTCGACTAATAGATGTTTAAATTGTTAAAAGTGTTAAAACTAGTACTGTCATTTTTAGTTAAATTACATTATATGCTTTGAATGTTTTATATTTACCCGTTTATTGTGAATTTGTGACTAGAAAATACTAAGTCTGTAATTTAAATACCTTTATTATGCTTTAAATATGCGTAAAATGCCTAAAAAGTAACATTTGATCCAATTTTGGTGAAACACGGTTATTACCCGGGTACCCGGGTTTTGATACTTGAAGTCGGGTAATACCCGGGTTCCAGATTTGAACGGGTATTGCATTCCCTATCTCTTACAATACACACACTAAATATTAAAATCCAGTTACACAATACAATAATGTTCTTCATTTGGCATAACATCATCCCCATAGAGAAAATGACGTAATATTAGTTTGCATATTTCTGTGAAATTATCCGTTTAAGTACATGTGTAAACTTATCTCACTATCTTTAAAATTATTGGAATGGCTTTTGCACCACTTCACTGCACATGCGGGCATGTTTAACTAGTGTAATTGTATTTTAAAACATTGTATTAAAATACAATTTTTGGCATCCGTCACTCACTGTCATACGAATCGCACTGAAGTCGACTCAGGTGAAGTCTAAGCTAAGCCCGCCCACCCAGGTAAAGTATTAAGCTAAGCCCGCTCACCCAGGTAAAGTTTAAGTGGTGCTATTATTGAAAGGACAGAATGCTTCCATGTTTTATTTCCGTTCACTGGACGAGGCATGTTTAGTGCTTTTCTCAAACATACAATGAAGTAAAAGAAATGCTTCAAAAAATTAAATTTGCAAAATCACAACTAACAATGAAATCGAAATGTATGAAAAATTAACATCAGGTGTGGCTATGACACCCGCCATCTTTGCCTCTGTATGGATAATCGTCAAAAAAAAGTTACTTTGCAGGCCTGCAAAGTTATATGAAATTCCATTTTCCCCATTGTCCCCTTCAGTTGCCGCGCCCAAAAAAACATACTTCCGAGTGTATTATAAGGAATGTAAAGACAATATTTCATTGCATTTTTGAGAAAAATTTCTAATTTAAGTCGCGGTAACTAATCAGGCCCGGTACCACGAAAATCGAAGTTCGTAAATTTCGAGCATCGTTTTCTTTTACTCATATTAAGGTGTAATGAGAGTGACAGAGACGAGAGAGAGTTCGAATTTTACGAATATCGATTTTTGCGGTAGTGCCGCTGTGGCGAAGTTATTTTTATGGCGAGTATCGGTTTTGACACCACCGCTGCAAATTATATAGGTGGCCCTAGGTTCTAAAAAATATAGGGTTACTTGCCAACATAGCCAGTCGGCCTGGCCTGCCGCTTATTCTTCACGTAGTCAACCACAGCCTTGGCCAACGCGTAGAAATGCTTGCTGGCCTTATATCGCATCTTGGCTAAAGCGGCATCGCAGTCGCTCTTGTCGGCGCGGCAGTGGTACACCATGTTCTTCGTGTTGGCCTTTATCATGTCTTCGCGGAGTACTTGGTATTTGGTGTCCGTATACAACATTTGGGCGAAGCGGACGTTTACTGGTGAAAATATGGTTTCAATTAAACTGTAGTTATTACGAATAAGCGGCATTATGTCTCTGTCTTTAAGGAAAATTATTTACCTGCTTGAAAATTAGTCAAGCTGGCAGGAATCAAGTTCTAAGGGCTCGCACTGGTAGATACGTTTAAGGCGTTAAGTGGGCTAGTGTAGGATGTGTAAGATGTCAAAATGGTAGCTAATATTAAAAGGAAGTAGGTAAAACAGAGGTTTAACCCTTCGAAAGCCAACGGAAAGCTGTGTGTGGAAAAGGAAAACAGTTATTCGAAGGGTTAAAAAAAAGGTTAAAGAGTTGATTAGACAAGCATTTGTTTACTTACATCCGGCGCCCACAACGTATCCATCTCCACGTCCAGCGAAGAACAGCACCAGACAGATTACAGCCACTTTCATTTCTACCGACATACAGGGTGACATCTGAGATGTAGAAAGAGACTAAGAATAGGATAGAGACGATATTAAATAAAGCAATGAGAGGTCTAATTTAATTTATTTCGTTTGGTCATGGATGGTCTAGCGGTAAGACGTGCGACTATAAATTTTATCTCCCGCTCGGCTACTGAGTATTTCGAAATATTGATCCTTTATGATAAGAAACACATCATGGGAAAACCAAGTTTTCCCTCGGGGTTAAAAGGTCAGATGGAAGTGTAGATTTTTTAAAGTGAAGTGTAGGTTGTCGAGCTGACCCTAGGCATAGCACCTAGGTAAAATTTCGGATATATCGCCTAGGAATAACACGAATATAGTTCAATTTTCGACTACGTATGAAACTTAGTATAAGCTCCCGTATTTACTTCATAAAAATGTGTAATCGTTATTCTAAATAGGTTTAAATAACAGTGTAAATAACCGTCAACAATACAGAAGGAAAAGACAATTTCTGATTACCTGCCAGATATACTATGTCACCCTGTAAAGGTATATAAAATAAAATAATAAATTCTATCGTTGGCACTCCCGCGCCTACTACCAATAGACCAACATAACCAATAACGGCCAATGCTAAACGACCAATTAAGTGCTCAGTTATACGATTATTTTATTGGCAGTAAAAGTGTTAACGGCTCAAAGGTGTTTAATTAGGAATGTCACTATAGTACCTCCGTACCGAACCCTAGACGTAAACAAGATCTGTAAGTATCTGAGGAATCTAAAATAGTGTTGTAAATGGAATAAAAAAAATTAAATGCCAAGAAAGATAAAATTACTCAATTATTCAAAGATCTAACGATATTAAATGTTACCATACTGAATTGGACTATCTATCAGCTTGGCACACAAAAAAAATCGAGCATCTACCGCAATAATTCACGTCACCATAAATAAAAATGTAATCGTACTCGGCATTAGTAAAAAAAAAAGTTTGACTTTGAAAATACGAAAAATCGCGGAATATACATGGGGGTGATTCAGATAGCCCTCTAGGTCCTCTACCTCCCAGCTTCAGTATATCAATATGTCTTGGGGCACCCTGTATGTCTTAGTCATCAAAAATACATTGAAATTTGAGTAAAAAAGAAAATGTTATCTCGTGTTTTATTATTTATAACCGAGCGAAATGCGGTCCGGCGCGAACATCGGGTCGTCTAGTTGGTTACGATACGGTGTAAACTTATTGTTTACTAATTGAGTGGAATGCATAATATTGGAGAGTGTGCACAGGAATTGCACGATTTAATTCCGTTCCAACACCGGACATCCAAGCGAGCGGTTACGTTGTGAATATTCCATTCATTCACACGAAGTGATTCGCTTCTACTTGGAATTCGCTCCCTTCGTCTGTATTCCCGGAAAGATATAATTTGGGTATTTTCAAGTAAAGAGCAGCGTGCTATCTCGTCGACAATTACCATCAGGTGTGACTGAGGTCATATGCTGGTTATTAATTAAAATCCGTGTCTTTAAGTCAGTTTTTATTGATTTACGATTTTTCTTATTTTGTGGCCCGATCACCCTTTCAATCCCATTCATATAGGCTACGGCCTATTTGATAATGATTTGATTTCAGTTGTCTGGCTCGTACCTACCATCGCGTATATACGCCGGTTTCCTAGCCTATAGTTGACTCCGTGTTGCCTAAGAAAAAGAACGACTCAACGTCACTTGGTACAGTCAGCATCAATAGTAAGGTATGAAATAACGCACCACATGTATCTGATGTATTTTTTTTACAAATTAGATATTTTCTACATTTTGAGTTTCTATTGCATTTCAATTGACAAACACGCAGAAATCTGTATCGTTTTGTGTGCTGTTTCATTCGCTACTATTGATGCTGAACCTACTTACCTACTTATATCCTAAATGAAAAACAATTTATGCAACTTGTAAGAAACTTACACAGTATTTCACTAAGGTCATTTATTATATGTATGTACTTAACTACTTACTTATGTTGCATTTAACAACATTACTACATTAGACTCAGATTATTTATAGTATTGAGACCTAATATCATACAGTCGACCTGCAGTCAAACGTGATTTCAATAATTCGCATGCATCTGCAAAAGCAATAACAATGCAATGCTAAAATACTCCAGATAAAGGTAATAGAAACAATTAACAATGGCTGCAGCCCGTTGCCAAATCGTGAGTCAGCCGAACAATGCAATCGTTTAATGCATAAACGACATATTTGTGTTCAAAACCTACCTTTTAAGAGAAACATATATGCCTTATCTCAATGTGTTAAGGTTTACGATAGGTAATTAACTTTCTTTACGAAAATGGAGATGAGACATTTTGGAAATATGGAGTATTTCCGCAGTAATTACTGCCTGTCAGGAAAGATAGCTCCAAATCTTATGCTGGGCTGTTATTTATATAATTTCTGTTCGCCCCAGTGAACCAATGTAAGTTTGGTTCCAATTTCACTTAGTTTGTGCTTATGATGGGTTCAAAACATAGAGGACAAATAGGTATAAATGAGTTGATGTTAGTGAATAGTTTTCAATTGCATAGTTATACAATAACTGCATTTCATGCTTCGTATGTTATCCTAACAACTAATTAAGACTAACTACAACTAACTATTAAGACTAACAACTAATTTTAATTAATAAAGTTCAACATCCTGAAGGCGTACCCCGAACAAAATTTTGTGTATTTTTCTCTTTTACTCGAAATAAGGCGTAATAAGGCGCAAACAAACGTTCGAAATTTGTGAATTTCGGCCTTCACGGCATAGGACTTGTGGAACCAAAGTTAATTTTTGTGTAATTGCATTTATACTTATAAAGGTAAAAGTAAAATCGAGAAGATTCACAGAAAACCACGGTCAGGAGCGGTACCGCGAACATCGAAATTCGTATATTTCGGGCATCTTTCTCTTTTACCCCAATTTAGACGTCATGAGAGTGACAGAGACAATCGTCCGAAATTTACGAATATCGTTGTTCGCGGTAGCGCCGCAGCTCTCGGGTTTACAATTTTAAACTTGAGCGCACAATGCTAAAAAAATCCCGCGGTTGTTAGGACATTTTTTTTAAGTAATGAAAGGACCAACGAGCTATAAAAAAAGTCAGTACGGGAACAAATACATGGAAAATTTTAGCAACGGATCCAGCCGATTTCATGATGATCATACACCATCCGTTACTCATACATGTTTTATCTATCCGCCAAGCAATAAGAGTCTATGGCGCGCGTGCTATCTGCTTTATAATCGACTACAATATTATATCGGGTGGCACCGAACAGCAGTACCACTATGCGTGGGCTGTGCTCGAGTGTCAAGACAATTTTGCGAGTGTCTTGCCCATTTCTCTACTTATACTGACCATTTATGTGATTTTATAATTTATCCGTAGAAAAGGGTATGATGGTCTCTTTGGTTGGTTGGTACTCGTATAGCGATATTAACAGAAAAATATAGTTCAAGAGTAAATTTCAAATGGGTTCTAAGTAGTCTGGTCTCTAGTATACTATCTATATATAATGTTTTACAAAAAATCAATGTTAATCAGTCTCATAAAATGTATTGGTATTAATTAGGTTTTTGTTGATCTTGTTAATCTATTGAACTGAGTTACATCCTCTATTTTTCCCTCGTTTTATCGAGTCTCATCAAAAATATCAGAATTAGGTAAGCACCACTCCATTCTCCTGTTTAATTGAATACCGAATCTAAAGCGTACCGAAAAAGAAAAATATCAACATCGATGTCCACTTGTTTCTGGTTATCATACTGAAAAATCTTATCATCCTTTTAAGAAGAATCAATGTACTCCATCCACCGTAAACTTCCCGTAAACAAATGGTCTATACCAAAAAGGACTCACTAATTGTGCTACAAAATAATACATCACGCTATCGACCGGTGGCGCCGCTAAATAATTACACTTACATTCTATTGTTCTGGTGTCAGATAATATTATTTAATAGGTGGTAGCAGTGTCACTGCAGATAACTCTAATTGGTGTTGCCTAACTTATCTAGTTACAAATGCATAAATCCCGTGTGCATTATTAGGGTGGTACTTATTTGCGTCGTGTCGGTATAAAATGTGTGCTTATTAACTTATTATATTTTAGCCTTATTATTTAGGTTTACCACGTGGACGTGAGCCGTTTTATTTAAAGTTAAATACTCAACTTTTTATTTTTGTTTGGATTTTTTTTGTGTGGTTTCTACTCAGAATCAAGAGTCCTTACGAGCATGATGTCCCAAAATGTTCATACATTTTTTATTACTTCCGTTCCCTTACCGCCATATGAAATATATGAAACATAGTAACGGAATGGAATAAAAAAAGCCTGGGACATATTTTTTCTCCTATCAGGCTCGACTTTGGACTTTGGAATTGGACTGCATACAACTCAGTGGCACCTAATTGGTCGAACTATTTTCTCGAGCATTTCATAATAAATCAGTAGGTTCTTCGGAAGCTCCATTAAAAATTACATATATGGTTTACGAAGTCATCATTTGAACATTATAGTCTACGAAAAAAAAAATGCATTCCGAACAATATTCATTGGCAACATTGTAGCTTCGAACACGATCTATCGGACAATACTTAACATTAACTTCGAGCACAGAATTATGACGGACTGACGGCCGCCGCTGTAGCAGGTGGATTTATAGACTGAATACCTATTAAACTTGTTACTTGTGTTATCCATTTACAAATGTATCTTTACAGTTGATATAAAAAGCTTCAATCAAATATACAACTAATCTTTCTTTTAATAAGGATGTACGGTTAAATCTGGTTGGGTTACAAGTGTTGTAGTTGTGTTGGTAATTGTATTCGCATTTAAGAAGGGTGGTCGCGTCGATAAAACTGCTTTATAGGCTTGTGAGAGCCGTGAATGAATACATGGTAACTGGGTTATATTGTATGTGATGTGATCTAAATTACTATGCAGACAGAGTTAGACAATTAATGATGTATTTAGCCATCTATGTCGTCAAGCACGCAGCGTTAACACGTTAGCAGAAATATTACTTATGTACTGCGATTGGCATGTTCTACCACTGGCTATCTGCCCAACAGTCTTTGCGCGGCGGTACCGGGTTCAAAAAAAAGTAACAACCCATGATAACGAGAGCACATTAATTGTTGTAATGCCTAATTATGTATAGTTGCATACACTACTTTATCTACACACATATCATAAGTGTTTTAAGATGGGTTCAGGAACCGCAGGGACATGACCTGCATTATTACTAGTGTTACTTGAAACATCAAAAAGTCAACGAACAAAACAAATGACAGCTTGGAATGGCGGCGTTGCATATTTCGTATCTCAGTCAAATATTTTTTTAAACCATAGACAAGCGAATGATCTCCCTATTCTATTGTCACTCGAGTTCAAATGTCGTTCGATTTATATTAAAAAAACATAACGAATTGGCGTTTCGTATCAATGACTGTTTTAATATCTATAGATACTAGAATAGAAACCCCACTTAAATTTGACAGCTGTTCCAAATTTAAACTCATAACCTACTGATTTCAGTAGGTAATGTTAACATTACATCTCCATTCATTTCTGATGGTTGGTAATGCTGGTCATTGCCTACGGTTTCTGGACGCATTTTAGAGCACTTATGATATGTACGTAGATAAAAAACATTAAGTGAAAAAATATAATGATTGCATAAAATTATCTTTTCACCTCACTCGCTCGGAAAACCTTAGTTTATAATGCGAAATCTGCGCCTATTTTATCCGCTAGCGTGCAAAAGTCATTCGAATTTCGAAGCCGATGATTGTAATTCTCTGTGGTGCATGTAACTTTTTTTTAAGTATAAAACTCCTTCAACGCGTAACTGGCGCGCTACTGCGAAAAACGATTTTCGTAAATTTCGGACGATTGTCTCTGTCACTTTCATTGGAGTAAAAGAGAAAGATGCTTGCAATATACGAACTTCGATGTTCGCAGTACCGCGGTGACTTCATAATAACCATAGATAATAACCAATCAGAAACATGTTTTTCATTACAGATTTTTAACTTTTTTTATTTTTACCTACACTTTATTTTATGTCAAATAGGTTTTATTATACAGTATACATAGGTGCCTATTAGTAATCTTGTTTTATTTTTTTAAGGTTAGGTTTTTGTTAGTATTTCAGTTTAATTAACATATTTTAACTAATTAATCCATTAAATAAAACACGATTTCAATGTTTATTTGATAAAGAAATTGAAATATAGGTTTACATACTATTGCAATTTCTGAACGCAACCGAAAAAAATTTTTTTTTAAGTTTTAAGTTATCACAATTCACGTAAATTTATCGAATCTTTCCTTTTTTTTTAAGCTCTTTGAACTCAACGTTTGAACTATAAAAATGAATGATTCTTGTAGCGATGCCGATATGATTTCCCTAAAAAATCACGCGATATGTTTTGTTTTCTTGTTTTTCTTGCCGCTCGAATTTTCCTCGCTGTAGTGAGGTGAAAAATTGTGTGTTCCGCATGACTGCAAAATTATTTGGCGTCTCGTGTCTTGAAAGCCTCGCTACGCTCAGGAATCTATCTTTGAACCATTCGCTTCGCTCATGGTTCAATCTTAGCTTCCTTCGCTTGCTCAGCTTTCAATTTCAACACTAGCGCCAAATAAGCACTTTGCAGCCTTGCATAACAAATAACTATTAGTTGTTTCAGTTACGGTGAGTCAACTTTTTCTTGGACAAGACGGAATCAATATGGCTTTGTCTTTTCTTCATGAGCCGAAGGAAAATTGTAAAACTGTGTTGTAAAGTTAGTTAAACCGATAATCAGCTTGTTGTGTTGTTTCATAACAACGTAATTGTTTCTATAAATAACAAATATATTGTTAACCAACGGATAAAATAGTCTTCGTTTCCTGTGTGATATTGACTTTACTTATCTCGCGTGTTCCCTTATTTTAAGGGTATACGACAAATTGTGTTATGTTAAATTATGTAGCCTTTACGCGAGTTAATTGTTATATTTTTCACTACAATAAAATCACGTGTATATAATATACCACCATTCATCTTCCTCGCGTTGTCCTGGCATTCTGCTGCGGCCTTTGAGAGCCTGGGGTTCGCTTGCCAACCAATACCAGGAATAGGCGAAGGCTCTAGTTTTACGAAAGCGACTGCCATCTGACTAAAATTAGGCCTCATCGGTTAGTACCGTTTCCTCACTATGTTTTAGTTCACCGAAAAACGACTAGTAAATTTTAAATGTGTATATCATAAACGATAACAGTTACACGAACACATTACACTTATAGTATGTTACCTTGAGGTAACTTTGATTAAATAATTTAGGCAAACGGACACACGATCAAATGACCATACAATGTATCATCTACGATTCCGATCCGCAATCGCTTAGCCATTCACAGACCGTCGTCGGCAAAGCACCGCTCGTGCCAGTTAATTTGGTTGGTGGAAACAATGGTTTTAAAATGGCCGGCATCTGCTAATGCAACAATAGCGTGATAACCCTCTCACCCCATTAGGGAGCACCGCGAACACCAGTTTATTAGAATGGCTTTTATCTGGATAATAAAAGGAATCCATAGTTGGATATTATGCTTAGTGGCATCATTGTGATCTTTATTGACCTTATCCTTTAGTGGAACAATTACATGTTCGGTACCGCCTGTCTGGGGCTACAGTCAGGTAGGAATTTTCTTGCCTACAAATCTCAGATCTGAACATTTCTCAAAAAGTTTGTACATTTAGATCACGTCTTCGATTTTGATTAAAAGCGGTAGACTGATAGAGCAAATGATGCTTAGCAAGATCTACCAAATTTCTATAGACTTTCAGTAACAAAAAAGAATAGTACAATACAAACTTTATGGGACATTTTGGGAAATATGGTAGATCTTGTTAAGCATCATCTGCTCTATCAGTCTACAGCTTTTAATCAAATTCGAAGACGTGATCCAAATGTACAAACTTTTTCAGAAATGCTCATCTAGTTGGAGCCTTTAATTATGAACTGGATTAGCTCTTATATATAGACACTTAAGAGAGTATTTTTTACAAAACTAAACATTTCCACAAATGTCTTTGCAGTAATAAAAATTATATAATAAAAATATCATACGCAAATGACGAAATTAAATTTGACAGATCGAAGGAATAGTCATAGAGATTGCATCTCTGGATGTTTTATCTCTAAGAAATAAATAATTTCGTTTCTTTTGATATTCAAAACTAAATGTATGTACGGCTGTACTAGGATTTAAATGAAAATTTACAAAGCCTACTGTGAGTCCATACTGTCACAGAAATGCATGTATATTTGATATTCCAAATTTCTAGAAACTCACTAGGGATTCCCTACAGAAACGTGGAATCCGAAGTGTGTTATGTTTATTTATCAAAAAATCGGGACCTTGTGTTGATATCTACATATCACAGTTTAGCACGTCGAATGGGGTGCTATAATCAAATTACTTAGCGTAAAGGATTTCTAGCTAGCAGCAGCAAGCACGCTGCTTTGTTTGGACCTGTGGTAATGGTTTAATAATTTTCTTAGGAAATTCATCCGGAGGCTAAGATTTTTATTTTTTGTATACCTAGCTAACGAAAAAACTTCTCATGATAAAATTAAACAAACCGCGGTTGAATAGAATTGCATTGACGTCTCACTACTGTGACGAGACTGAAACGAGCATTCGACACTAAAGCCCCATTTAGACCAGGCAAGAACTTGTATACGATTTTCATTACATTGCGGGCTATCGGCGTACGGCGAATTCGGTCGGCTTATATAATCCCGCAATGTAATGAAAATCGTATACAAGTTCTTCCATGATCTAGTGTATTGCAACCACGCACATTCGTTGAACTAATTATCCTTAACACATTCGCTGCCACCCACTCCTAAAATGTATGGAAATCAACGCATATGTGCGTCGGTGGCAGTGAATGCGTTAAACATAGGTGCTGCGGGGGGTGGTTGCGTATAAATAACTGTCAAACTTTTTAAACAAGGAAATTTCAACTATTGCGATGACATTAAGAAACGATTTGCTGCAACCGACCCTAGATGGGTTAAGCCGATATTCTGAGCCCAAGCAAAGAAGATACCAACTTGTTTTATCGTCGTCTTCTAAAAGCTATTCTCGGCATGTTTTCAAATTTATGAAGCGATCTATTGTCCCCGTGAATCAATAATGCTACTGATCGTGCGAAGTCGGCTAATAGCAACCTTCATTGATGATTTATCCACGGTCGTATAATAATGGGACAAGTGACAAACGGGTACTAAAGGTCTAAATGCCATTTCGAAGCAATTGTGGGTGCTGCCAACAAATCATGGTATAGTCGGCCTCAAAATTAAATTAAAATTTCTTCGCTCGTACTTAAGCCATCAGGTATCCTTAGTAGTTCAGTGTGGGTATGCTGAAGGCATTATTGGAACCTTTGAGTCAGGTACGATGCATGTTATTCAAGTCTAGTTTTAGGTTTAATTTTTATTTAGGTTTAGTTTTTAATATATTCTTATAATATATACTCTTATAATATATATAGTAATATTCTTTTCTCATAAAATAACTTAATGAAGTAAAGTACATTTTTAATCTTTTGAATCAATTTTAATTTTAAATCTTAGATACGAAAGTGCTCATATATTTACATTTAATATTATTTAAAGGATAAATTATTACAGAGTTTATAAATCGGTTAAAAAACACACCAATAAACTAAATTTTAACGCGAATCAGTTCTATTTGGAATATAGGTAATTGAGTAAAAAACGTTTCAAAATAGATAATCTTATAATTAAATTTTAGGTATCCATCATTTATCATTCATAAACATGAAATATAGGAACTTTCAACTTAGCTAACGTCTAAAAACACTTGATTTAAAATTTGTATAAAAATTACTTTGTACACTCTTGTGAAGAAAATGGTATTTTGATCTGTTTTTAAAGAATACAACAGTTCCTTCCAAGCCAGTGAGGTGGAAAATGAATTATAATATTTAGTCGCATTTACATAATTTCCCTAGACTATATGTAGACTGCTATGTTTACTCTTTTTTTTTTTATGACATAGGCGGCAAACGAGCAGACGGATTGCCTGATGGTAAGCAATTACCGTCGCCCATGGGCACCCGCAACACCAGAAGGAGTCACAAGCGCGTTGCCGGCCTTTAAGGGGGGTTGGAGCTCTGGGAACCTTACTCACCATCAGGAACACAACACTACATACCTGAAAGGTAGCAGTGCTATTATGGCTGTGGTCTTCTGTAAGGAGGAGGTACTTCCCCAGTTGGGCTTCTCCAGACTCGAGCGTGATGGTACTTCGCTGTGCCCTACCTCTCATTGTCGGACGTAGTTTAAGGACATACCCGGGTCCATACTCGTCCTTACTATAAAATTATCTTGTCGAGTATACCGTACCGGTGGTATCGGAGCGGGTAGATAAGTAGGTAGACGCAATATTAATAAAACTAGTGGTAGTGAGAACAATGAGCTGTAGTCCATAGCGAGTCCATAACTTTTATGACATGTTTGTCGGCGTTTGCGTGGTAACCCCGGGAGCCTAAATTTTATGACCGTTTCCTTAAACTTAAATTCTGTATTGATGTCATGTGAATCGAAAAGGGCTAGTTATCGTCGAGGAATTTGTCCGCGTACGAGTTGTTAAAAAAATTCCAGAACATTTTCTTATAGATAAATAAAAAAAAAAAACATTTGTTGTGCACCTGTATAAAATTAGAAGAATTAATGTTTCAAATTTCATAAAATTTCACTATCTGTAAGATGACACTAAGGTAATGGCACCAATGTTGGACACTTTTAGCTGACAGGCACCAATGATGGACACTTAGTTCGTATTTCAAAAATCATAAAGTTATAAATTGAATATGTCCCAACAAATGCACAACACTTAACTCCTTTGAAATAAGCACTAATGTTCATGATTGGTTCCTTGTCCATTACTGGTGCCGTCACCTTAATACGTTGTATTTAGACATTCTTTTCTGGCGAGGAGGTATTTTTAATCGACGTAAACATAAACCGGAGGAGATTTTTATTTTGTGTATGACCACGCATAACTTTTTACATGGTATGCCGATTTTGTTGTTTTTTTTATTGGAATGGGTGTATATATACCCCGAAGGTGGACCGATGTAAAAAGAAAATATTTTTAGAAATTACTAAAATTATAATAATAATGGTGAGAAACATACAACACATACATACAATTATTTTCGTCCTCAAAGTTTTTGAATTCGTTAGCTTACAATAATGTAAGATGCGATTACAGAAATCAAACGCGTTTTATTACATAGGATGTTGCCAGCTGTGGAGCGTCAAAGGAACACGATTCCCATTGGATTACCTAGTTCATGTTTATCCCTAGAATCTAACAAGTTATATACCTATTAATAATCGGTGAACCCATGATTCCGTATACTTTACAGCGTTTGGAATCACGGAATATAATAAAAAAACAGCATTGCACCCTCAACTTGCCTACGAACGCTAACCGCAAATTGCCACCGGTTGTTAAATTAAATTAATTTCAACTTACGCTATGGGCACTATTACACACGGATGAACTAAAACGGTCATAATCACTGTGATAAACGATTAGACATAACACAGCACTAATTATAGCTTGTAACTATAACACACAATTCATAATTATATTGAATTCATGATTAATATCTTCTTCTTCTTTTAAAAAAATATGGCTTCCATCAATAAATCAATCGATGATTTCGCCAGTGTCAAGTAAAATAACTATAATAACATATAAGTTTGCCCTTAGAGCATGACGTTGTTCGGTAGTAGGCCTTGCGTTTTGTAAAGTGGTAGCTGGACTTTACAGAAAGCTAAGAGGCGGCCGTGACCAAAATAGTGGTGAAACACGTTTTGAAATCTATTCTTCATTAGCTGCACAATTCTGCGTTAGATCACTGCATAATACGCTATCAATATTACACACTAAACTACGTTTAAACAAAAAACAAAAAATATATTTTCACCTCATCAGCTCGAACATGTTTACTTTCCTCACTCCAGGGAGTGAGGAAAGTGCTACTTTCCTCACTTTCAGAGAGTGAGGAAAGTTGCTACTTTCGTCACTCCAGGGAGTGAGACAAAGTAGCTTTTTAATTGACGACCGGTCTGGCCTAGTAGGTAATGACCCTGCCTAAGAAGCCGGTGGTCCCGGGTTCGAATCCCAGTCAGGTCATTTATTTGTGCGATGAGCACAGATATTTGTTCCTAAGTCATGGGTGTTTTCTATGTATTTAAGTATTTATATGTATCTATTTATTACAATAGGACATAATGGACTCCCTTAACACCACTACCACGTTCGGACCCTCACAAATTAATCAAATATTATAATTTTGAAATGTACATATATTTTAAAATGAAAATTATTTTAACAAAATATTAAGTAATAAAGCCAGTGCAGTTGCAGATAAAACACTTAACTTAAATAAAAAACTTAAATGTGGTTAACTTGATGTTAATTTTTTTACAAGATTTTATTTAACTTGATGTATGTATTTGTATATTTATCCGGGTGGAATCTTGCAACTCAATTTTGAAGCAGACATCTTTAACCGATTGAGCTGAAATTTAGCACACAAATTTATGTAATTTCGGTTACAATGCAATATTTTGGTACCACTGATCTGATCTGATGCTGGAGTCAGAAGGTAGCAAAAGCAACACCTAAAATACACAAGATAAACCCGTAGTGTTTTAGGCTCATTAGAATCCTTTCGAAGAGTAGATGACGATTGTGAAAAAAAGTACAGTCGGCAATAAAAGCTTGTACTAAAAATGAAATTTTTGGCAACTTATTTAACCTTTAATATGTTCTCACTACTGAGGTGAAAAGTTGTATGTGTCACACTAGAGTAAAGTTATTTTACATCTCGTGTTTTTGAGTGCCTCGCTACGCTCAAGATTCTAACACTAGAATCACTCGCTACGCTCGTGATTCAATTATAGAATCTTTCGCTTACTCGGGACTCAAAATAAACACTCGCAAGAAAAAACAACTTTCCTCTCTTGTTGAACAAATAACTATTTCAAGACGACTTCGCCATTTTGAGGTTCAACCGTCAATTCCATGATTAATATAAAGACAAGACAACGGAATTATTTGTTAAAAGAACTGACATTGAAAACCGTAATCATATCTTTTTGAGAAATCATTTCCGAACTCTTTTTTAGATATAATTTGTCACCAACCTTCTTGATATAAACTCTAAAAAACACAAATATTAGTTAGTGGACAATTCTGTCATTATCATGTCCTGATGGAGTAAACAAACCAATAGTCTGCACTTTGTATCGTATTTGATGGTGATGATGGCCAAACCTTCAGTGCAATAAAAAAAATGAAAAATACAAACAATTAATGTTATTACGTAAACCAGTTTAATAGTTAGCTGTAGCTGTAGCTCCCGTGTTTGGTGATTATGATTACAATCCAACTGAGTGTGTGATTTGAAAATGTGACTAGTAGCTACTAGGTACCTACCCATGTGTGAGAAACTGTTGGCAGAAGTATCTATGTCTTGTGTGACTGTGGCGATGGTGGTGGTAGGACGTTCTAGAGGTAAGTGAGTGGATTGAATATGAATCAGATCGGTCCAAGACGAGCCCGTGACGCGAACGATATTCGGTATTCCTGTACAAATGGCCTATTGCGAAAAAACTAAGGTCGTCGTCACAATTAGAGTGACGAGGGACAATCATTCGAAATTTACGAATTGACATTTTAGCGGTAGACCTTCTCGTGCTTCAAAGAGAAGACCCTGTGCTCTTCGAAGTCTCCGAAACATCTCGCGCCAGGTGAGACGCGACGTGATGTTTACGTGAGTGAATCCGTGTTATTCATAACATATATAGTAGTAGTAAACCCCTTATTGAACAAAAAACACATTACCAAACAATATTGAAATACACATGTATAAAAATATACGAATATCGAAGTATTCTCCTGAAAACTGAGTGGAGAATATGATGAACTAGGTAGACAAACTATAAGATCGGAATCAATCATTCTAGATGCAGTGCAGACTGAGTGACGACTACCTGTGATCAAGACATGAGGCATAATGTATAAAAATTTGTAACTTGTAATACAAGCGGAAGTCTTACTGGAATTCCTTTTGATAGAGAGATAGTCCATTAATAGTAATAATACCAAATTGTTATGAAATAGGCATTATATATCACTAGAAGTGTTTTGTAGCCCGGGCTTAAGTCCTATTCGTTAAAACAATAGCAGTTGCTTTCTAATACTCTCCTTGTAATTGGCATTGTCTTAACTCTTTGCCGTACAGCCTTTATGGCGACTGAGCTCTAAATTAATTACTTTTATAGCGCTCTGCTGGCCCGAGTGAGACCTCTGAATGCGGTAGTTTGATAAATTATTGATACTATATTATTGTGGTGACTCAGATAAAGATTTAGTCGTCAATGGTTAGCTGCAAGAGGTAGGGTTTTTATGATGTGTCACGCTCCAAAAAATATTATACCTAAGTGCGAAAGTGACATAAAAAAGCAAGATATGATACAATCATTCTATCCGTTCTGGTGGATGTTGTACGTAGAACATAAATAAAAATGAACCTTACCAAACTAAAACTTACCACTTTGCCTCGGTAACTTTGTCTGCATTATCAACACGTTTTGGGTGAAAAGCATATACAAATCTGCATATACATATCATACTGTCACACTGCCGACATAACGGATCAAAGTACTCCACTAGAAATATAATTGTAACTTCACTCTTGTGCATAACCATTTTATATAGACATTTCCAGTCTCTACTGTATTGGTACCTAGCTCTCCTCAACATCACCCGAGGCTAAGATAATGCTTTAGAACATTTCTATGGGTAATTTTTCACTCAGATCAAAGTCATTTGCCAATGACAGCCCCGGTCTTTGTGAACTCGCGTTATTGATTATTTCCAATTGAGATGCATCGGAATAGGAATTAGACACTAAATTATTGTGGGCGGTTTCGATAGACATGTTCGGGTTTTATTTTCTCTCTCTTAGAGCTTTAATTTATACACGTACTTGTAACTACTATGTAACTAACTTGTGCAGAAATACGAAGTATAAGTACTTAAATATTTTAGAAAAGTTACTTGAGTAATTAAAAATAAGTTATTCAACGTAGCAGGTCAAGAACACATGTTTTCACCGATTCCAAAAAAATATTATTAAATTAGCCTATAAGTTAAAACAGCGTGTTATTTACCCGCTCTATTTACTTTCTTAAATCTGTTTTATCTTATTTGTATTGTACGCGTCACATTGCCACAGCACATACCTATAAAAAAAAACTTTTCAATTTTAAAGAAGCACAAGCAACATGAAGTGCAGAGATATCCTGTTTAAGTAATCCACTAATCTCTGCCAAGAAACCATCAGAAGTTGGATCTCAATCGGATCGGGGCCAGGCGGATCGGGCAAATATCCCCCGGCGGGATGTAAACTGCCGTATCTGATGCGGCCGGAGAAATACTTAGGTAACTAACATTGGTTTTCGATTAGCAAAGCTTTTCATGATATTATAACGAGTTAATTTTGTTCTGGTAGCGCATGCCCAGAATTTCGAGCGACCCAGGTAATCAACCGGCACCATATCATGGTCCCGCAGGTGTCTGTCGTAAGAGGCGACAAAGGAAAAACCCGATGGCGCGCTTGTCGAAACCCAATCTACAGGTCCTGCGGTCACCAGGCGTGGCGACTTTGGTGATACAAGTCATATTTGGGGGAGGCCTATGTCCAGCAGATGCAATGACCGTATCGTTTTTTGCTGATAATGATGATGATGATGAAGCCCAGGATATCCTGGTTAAGGGGACGAATGCTTCCTTACGCAGTTGCCATACGATTTACATGTACAAAGCGTGTTTCTTTACACTAGTGTTCACTAATGTCGACTGTATTCCTTAATAAATTTGATTTGGGTTATTACTAAATCAGTGAACTATATCGTAGGCTATGTCCACACATTCCTCGTGATGGTGGTTAGTTAATAAATAAGATAATGGGGGCTGGTCAGTGGATTGAAGAGTGCTTCAGATCGATTCCAAAGCCAAAAAAATATTGTGACCTTTAGACTCACTATAGACCATATTTTATTAAGATAGTTGATGATGGAAATGTTGGTAGGGGCTAAGTGCAACCTGTGTTATCGAGTCTGGGGGTTCTTGCATCTGTTTGCTCAGTGCAGCCACTTTCAGAACTTTCTCGATGTCTAAAGATGTGATCGGCATCTCTAACCATTTTATAACCAATATTATAACCTTACAGGCTTAAAATAATCAGTATTCTATGAAGATTATTAATAAAAAAACACGTGATGCAAATTTTCGGCCGATGGAATAGTTGACTCACATTTGCCAAATTGGCCACTTTAAAAAAGTATCTTGAGATTAAACATATTAATTTACTAATGTATCTTCATAATTAAGCTCCACGTTAAGGAGCAAAGCATGTCCAGCAATATTTGATTTACAAATCGAGAGTTTACCTTTTTCAACAATTAATATTATCAATTTGCGATTAAGTTTATTCAATTTGCCTACGTAATACTCGGAGGAGAGACTTTTGAAACAGAAGACAAACTTTTTTACACATATACTTGGACCCCTGGGTACATGAGATCTTTTTGTAATCTAAGCGTTACTTATAGAGTAATTCCAGTTCCTTACGGTTATTTGCCACAATCTATAACAGATATGACATAATTTCCGAGCTCTGTCGAGGGAAGTATTTATTATGCCATTATTATAAGTAATAACTGACAATAGTTCCTATGAAGGAGCCGTTACAGTATTAAGAGACCAACTAAAAAGGCACCGGGAAGGCACCACTAAGGAGGCAGTGGGCCGTATCGGAACACCCAGGTGCACTGTTTAATGTGTTCGTTCAGGTCTTGTGGTGCCAGGCATAGAAACATGGCTACGACTGGATTCAATATGGAACATGGCATGACATCCATGAAATAAAACAACTAAAAAATAACTAAATCGCGTACTGAGTTTAAATTTATCGAAACGCTTTATATTAATTATTATTACAGTATTATGTACGTCAGTATGATCTGAAGTTCAAAGCAAATAATATCCCATTTAAATTACCTTGTATAAAATACCAGACTAGTTAAAAAAATGTTTTGAACTACGTATTCAATGATACCAGACTTTTCACCATATACAATATTGTGCTATATATACATACAAAATGGCCGTTTATCACTTCTCTTGAGTATATATTCTATATAATCTATGTCTTAACTTTTCCGCGCCAATTTAAATTCTGGTATAATTCTGGTTAAGTAGCGCTGGTGGCGTAGCGGTAAGAGCGCTTGACTTGCAATCAGGAGGTCGCAGGTTTAAACCTCAGCTTGGGTTGGGTTTGAGAACCAATGGGTTTCTCGGAACTTAAGTACTTACGAAATATCAATTGATATTTGCCAGTCGCTTTTCGGTGAAGGAAAACATCGTGCGGAAACCGGGCTAATCCCAATAAGGCTAGTTTACCCTCTGGGTTGGAAGGTCAGATGGCAATCGCTTTCGTAAAACTAATGCCTACGCCAAATGCTGGGATTAGTTGCCGAGCGGACCGTAGGCTCCCATGAGCCGTGGCAAAATGGGACAACGGGACGAAGATGATGGCAATTTAAATTCTGGAAATATTTTATTATTTCGTGTTGTTTCATGCGCTGGGTTTGATTTCTTGTACCGCGTCCGATGGCACGCGCGTAAAATATGGCGGCGGCGTCTACGCTTCGTGCGCGCACAGATATTACTCGCTGCGCCATACTGCTATTAGTCCAAGCGCGAAAATGGTAGTCCGGGCTTTGCAAATTTATATAGGTTTACACGTAAACATATCTAAAAGTGTTAATATGTCAGTGACGACGATAAAGCTATATTGTTTTTCAAAAAAT
Source organism: Grapholita molesta (assembly GCA_022674325.2). Lineage (NCBI taxonomy): Eukaryota > Metazoa > Arthropoda > Insecta > Lepidoptera > Tortricidae > Grapholita > Grapholita molesta. The sequence goes on from CP053127.2 coordinate 6,413,024, forward strand.
AAAAAGTGCTGATGGAAAATTAGGTGTATCAAAATATTTTAAATATAAATTACCGCTAAATGTTTATATATTATAGCTTACGTTTTAAGGGTTGTCTAACCGGAATTGCAAAAAAGTCTTAGTTAAGGTGAGTAAAAAATAATTGACCACAAGTAACTTCTGTCTACACCTACTTACGCCAGTTATTTGGTTTAAAAGCCAACCCCAGGGTTGCTAAGTGAATCTAGCCAGAAAATTGCGAGAGACAATGGTAAATATTTTTTTAATTACCACTAGATTTTTGATACCTTTTACCATCTTGTTATATATGTTACCTCTAGAAATTAAGATGTTTCGGTACACATGTAAGCAGGTGTCTGCCAGAATCGCTGCAATTCTGTTATTGAACAAAATATTACAACTTATTTCGGGACCATAAGTCTGTCGGGTAAGGTCCAAAATTGGGTACATAACTTTACTGCCGTATGGTGTGTGTTCGGTGAAGACGTGTTGGCTTCCTCGCACAACCTCTTTGTGATGAAAGAACTGGATTACTGTATTGGAAAGGAAATACCGCCAGCATCCTTGGTGCAATGCCTCAAGGTTTTTTTTAGATTTAATGTAGTAACTCTTTAAGTACTCTTAGTTATTATAATATTGAACAAATTGTATTATTTTTTATTAAATATTTTGAATTTCTATAGAATTTTAAGTAAATACAACTAGGTATATAAGTAAGAGTTTTAATACCGAAAATGTGAGGTGATGTGTCATCAGTGCTCATCCCTAGCATATGACAGCTAGCATTGGCGGGATTGCTTTTACCGCGAGCGCATGTATGTAATGTCTTGTGGATATTTTAATACTTAACACTCTTAACCATTAAGTTATAAGCATCCCGCGACTTTAGTTAACGTCTTCCTATAGGGTAGCTCTTGTTTACCACTGACGTAGCTCGTATACTACTCATGTTCCCCCGGAGTAAAAAAAATAAATATATTTTTATACAACGAAGGTGGCAAACAAGCATACGGCCCGTTGTATATTCTGTTTACTTCGTCGCCATCCCTAATAGTCCAATTCTAAATATTATTATTTCTAATGTCAAGGAGCTTCCCTTCGGCAACCGAAACCCTTTGATAATAGAGCCATTACCACGTTCTTTGACGTTTACCGACGTTTAGCGAAGTTTACCATATTCGCAACGCACGCATGCTCGTGCCGATACCCGAATGGCGAATAAGACATTAAGTGTACGCACGGATGTTTCTTACGAGCGAACACGCCACTAAATATCGGGGATTAAATTACTGTATTGGAAATTACGAGTACTGTTAGATCAGCACGGTCAACCAATATAAAGTAGCTTATAAATTAATTGGTAGACCGTTCATGTCATTTCTATACTGAGCTCTGAAAATGAAGGCGGGATGTCAACTACACTGGCGCACAAGACATGTTGAGTTTGAGGAAAATCTAAACTTATATGTAAAAACACTGATCGTAAATTAACCCACTCACAAGTCACTCATTCAGTCGATTGATAAAACTAGCACAAACGCCGATAATTGAGACAAAAACTTGTAGAGCGAATACATGTTTGTCAAAGACCGGCATACTATATTCTTAAGGGAAGTCCGTCATATGACACTAAATACCTAGGAGATAATGTAGGAAATTGGTTGGTAGACGGTCTTTTCAGATAGACGGTCTTACCCACATTGACCTTGTAATTGTAATTGTAATTGTGATACGGGCGGGTTTCTGCAACTCGACGACTGGGCGCCTATTTTGCGTATATTGACCTTACATCTAATCTTTGAAACATGCGGATAACTAAATATATTAGGCCAGTAAAAATCGACAATAAATTAACAAAGCATGATGTATCTCTGATTTTTTAGTATGTTGTTTGGACCGATTAGGACTATATATACACAAGTTTGCAATTCGCAAAAAGTTGTGGAATTTTTTTTATACACAAAAAACCGCGAAACCGAGTTTTTTTTAGATTCTGCTGTGTGCCTCCTAATCCATGCATTTCTTGTCAAAAGCTCCTATAAGGGTTTTGAAGAACATTAAATTTGTGATAAGGTAAGCCTAATTGGACTTATATACGTCAATTGGTTACGGAAATATGACCCTTTGAAAATGGGTAACTTTTTGCCCAAGTCGATAATTTAAGTATTATACCATTTTTGAATCCAAATTTTGTAGAAATTCTTACACCTACGAAAAAAAATATTATTAAAATTTATAGGCAATTTATTGAACTTTAAATTAAATGTAGAAGGGGGTCTGTAACCCTAGTAGTTCTCTCAATATTTCAGAAAAACCCAAGACGGAATCGCATTTGTCTAGGTATGTTCCATGAACTTTCCTATTTTTAGTGTTTTGCATTAGTATTTTTTTATACAACGACGGTGGTAAACAACCATACGTCCCGCCTGATGGTATGCAGTTACCGTAGCCTATGGATGCCTGCAGCTCCAGAGGATTCACATGCGCGTTGCCTACCCTACAATGAAACAAAAGGCTTGAAATCATTAAATAGACAATCAAATGTATTGTTATATAGACATAAGTGATCATATGTACTTACTTTCTCAATCAATCAGTCAATCAAATTAGACACATATGTAGAGTCGAATAACTACACTGTCAGATACGAAAATATGGTATTTTAAAAACACGAGTGCTGGAAATCAACCATTGTGGACTAGTACGTGAGTTTAAAAAATAGACCTCGTGGGTCGTGGGTCATAATTTTCGTTGCTCTATTCAATAGATAGGTCTCCAATTGGCGGGTCGCCAGAGTTGGAGTTGATCATGATCATGAAGTCCTCTCGAATGATGGAAATGGCAGCATTCCGGTTAGTTTCTCTCTTCTTTGCAAGAGAGGAGTCCTTATTTTTTTAGTACTTTAGTTTCTATAGTTTTTTTTAATCAAAATATATATTAACATAAATCTAAACCTTCGAGCGCGCCGTGCCAAGGGTTAGCGCTTCCTGAATCTGAGCCTTGATCCTTTACACAACCTTGAAGCGAGTCTCAAGATGTCGGTCGAGAAACTTCGGTATGAGATCGTTCGCTGAAACAACTATCAAAACAATCATCGCAGTATCAACTTCCCATATGCCGGTTCCCTCGTCAGCCAAGTTTAGTTACTTGCTGGACTTTTCTGCCTACACGAGGGTCTCCTCACACGGGATGGTGATGTCAATGAGCATTGCTCGGCGTAGCGATCGATCATCAGCGCCGATATATTTATATGCTTATTGGCTCAAATATTAGTCCTGTCCGCGATAACAACAGAGCAGAGACTGGAACTGGTGGCGCAGGCGAGGGTGGTACATAAAGTATGCCACCTCGCCGTCCAGATGAGCGGTCTAACCTTAAGGACAACCTGCTAGTGTATAATCCTGACTGGGACTTTATCTGTTCAAAGTACTCGCTGTTAGCAAGAACGATGAGAACGACCGGAAATAATATGACTGACTCTTATTGCAACAATGGTGTTCCGAACACATGATAGAAGTCTGCGAAGCCGATGCTAATGACACGAAAATATACAGGGTACAATAAGCGCATGCTGTCCGCGTCGTACAGAAAGATACAACACTCGCACACGGTGAAAATCACTATTGAGATTTAATGGAATCTAAAATGTACTAAGGCTAATTGTTGAAAAAGACCTTTATTATTCTTGTTCTGTAATGTTTTAGTACTTTATTATTATATAGGTATAGTACTATTAGGTATCTGAGGTAGGTAGGTATATTATATTCAATGTATAGAAGCAGGTAACTCACGTTTTATATAGTTAATAAAAACTAATAGAATTGCTTGTAAACTTATAATATAAAACGTGAGATCTCACGATAGTTTTGAGGTAGGTATATTATTTTACATTAGTTTTCATATACGTCTTTATCCAGACACCTAAAGAAATGTGTCGTTTTTATTTTATTTTACATTTTATTCTTTTGTTAAATAAGTTTTACGTATCTTAAAATTGGGCCTATAGGTATCTAAGTTTTAAACATACTTAACATTTGCTAACTAGGAAACCCCTTTAGTCTGATATTACGTATTACTTTGTACTATAGTTATTACATCTTCCTCAGTTACACAATATTCATAACTCCCGAGGGAATAACGAAGGCTATTGTTCTTTAATATACATGCATAGTATAACAACTTTAACAAGTAATCTTTATGAAGAAATGTTCCATAGGTACATATTTGTTAAATGCGGATTTTACCTCGCTTGGGTTTTTTTGAAATTATGACAGAACTACGAAGCCTACAGAACCCGGTCTACATTTATTTTAAAGCTTATCAAATTGCCTATAAATCGTATCCCATAAGTTGTACTAGTTGGATCAGTAGTGTCGATGCAATTTTAGCCCACAAAAAGGCTATAACTAAAATTTACATATTTTTTAAAAAGTGGCCTATTTTCATAATATTGCCATTCCGTGACCAATAGCCCTATTGATCTCTAATTAGCTTTAATTTATCACAAATTTAATGTTCTTTAAAACGTATATAGGAACTTTGAACAAAAAATGCATGGATTCGGAGACATAGAGATTAATCTAAAAAAATCCTGAAAATTTCGTGGTTTTTTGTGAATATTTTTTTTTCCACAACTTTTTGTGAATTGCAAACTCGTGTGTACATAGCCCTAATGGGTCCTAATAACATACTAAAAATTCAGAGATACATCATGCTTTGCGAATTTAGCTATTTTTTGTGTCGATTTTGACTGGCCTATATGTAAATTGCAGGTAGTTAAATTCCAATGCATTATGTGAAAATAATACGCTATATCGGTCGCAAAACTTAAAAAAGGTTACATGTCAATTTTCGTTTCTAAGTCGACCCTTCACTGTTGAATTCGTGGCTTTCACGGAAGGGTTGGGTTGCTATTGGGCCTTTTATTTATTGCATTACGAGTATTCAACTTGATGAAGAACCTTTGATATTGGCATCTGTAGTTCTTCTGCCAAGTGTTTGGACAAGCAGAGTCCAAATTAAAGCCCGTTTCACGCGCGGGTCCGCGCCACACGCACCCGCCCGCGCCCGCCGCTGTGTGAAGGTGTTCATTTAAAACTAGCTGCCTTAGCGGGCCAGCCGCGGGCCCACGTTGACACGCGCCCGCGCTTGATGTGAAACGGGCTTTAGTGTGCATGCAGTTTTTTATCCGCCCGTATGTTTCCTGCAGTACCTACAGACTGGTCGTTACGTAGTCGTTACTGATCGGTTCCAAGCCACTCGGGCGAGCATTACACCCAGAGGCCTGCGCCAACCTTTTGCTGCAGTTTGATAATCGTATCTACATGTTGAGACATAGACACGGTCGGTACCTCCCAATTGACAACATTTCATATTTTCAATAAGTCTCAATTTTAATGGTGTTTTATTAAACATGTGTTAACTATAGAAAAAAAATTTTTTTTGGATTTTATTCGCTTGAACTTTTGGAAAAAATCGTAATTTTGTGTAAACCGGAAGTATGACGTCACTTTACCAAAATAAGTTATCTGTACCAGTACTCATTGTCTTACGGTTGACGTTTGATAATTTGTTTGTCAACAACTGTCATAGCCATAACTATTTCTTGTTCAAGCTCACTTGCCTCATAAATTAAATACATACATTCATACGTTGTTTGAGATAATAAATCACAAACTACTTGGCATTCACTCACTGGACTTAGATACCTCTGTAAAAATTACAGACTTGGCATTCTTTAACCGAACACCAATATACCTATCTACCTTTGAAACAATAAAATAAAGCTCTACAGAGGACACAGCGGCAAGTGATACGGATAACTTAGCACAGATAAGAGGGGCTAGAGGACATGTCTTCGTCGGACGTTGTCGTTTATGTCGAAGTGAAAAGAGATTCAGGAAAATGTATAGTGCAATGCAGAGTCAGTCCAGAGCAGAAGATCCGCTCGAAGCTAAACAAAGTGTGAAACCAGTGAGACTGTCTGGATGTTTCCTGTCATGACTGCAAGGCTTCTGAAGGGGGTTGCAAACACCAATTATGATTTTTGATGTGGCTAGTAAAGAAGATAGAGGAGCCTTCGACAACTTCTATGTAGGAAATATGAGCAATTTTAATTTAAATAAAGCTTTTTTTTTCATAATATCTTTATTAAATACATTTCACTTTATGACTACGTTGTATTTCTAATGAGCTATGGATCCCTGTTGTAAAAGGAAAGTATTTTTGCATTCGGCAATAAAACAATATTTACTAAATGCATACGCATATTGCTTGTAGTTTTTGCCTTGTTACATGACTTATTGGAGCATAATATACATTCAATTAATACAATTTGGCAAGGTAACTGCGGCGCTACCGCGAAACACGATATTCGTAAATTTCGGACGATTCTCTCTGTCACTCTTATGATGCCGTAATTGGAGTAAAAGAGAAAGATGCTCGAAATATACGAACTTCGATGTTCGCGGTACCGGGCCTGAATTAAGAAAATTTGATTGACCGTATGACTCTGTCAGGCCGTCAGTGTCAAGTCAAGTCTGCGAACTTTTTTTTCAGTTGCCCTGGAATCTTGGTGACGTCACTTTCCCAACCTTGTGACATACGCTCTTTTAGAATGAACTGTTTTTCAAATGGATTTTTGCATTATAAAATCACTTTTTCAGAAAAAAATAAAAATACGGGTACATTAAAATTTCATCTTCTTTCCAATAAACTCATTAAAATTAGGAGTTAAAAATATGAAATGTTGTCAATTGGTGTCAATTTGATGCTGAAGAATTATTTGAAAAGGTTTTATTTAGTTATATTAATTTATTTCACAGAACATATATCGCTTGTAAAGGACCTTCTTTTTTTAATACGACTCCCTTGAAAAATAAGTCGACATTGTGTTTGTCACTGTCTAACCCAACCAAGCTATCCAGTTAGTTATCGGTTTCGGTACAATGCGCTTTTAAGCACCATTTTCTACTTTCTGGTGCGACCGCTTTCTTCATTGGCTGATATCATAAATATAGATTTTTCTTTATAGTAGAAGACGGAACATAGATAGTAGACGTTAACATTATATCTTGTACTGCTAGTAACTTAATTGGATCAGCGTATGTTCGCATACAACATTAAGAGTCAGGTTTTCTGTAAAACTTCTATTGTTCTCTGTTATATAATCTATCATCGAAATATTGAGAAACTTGACCCGTATATGTATATCCTTGTCATATATTCCTGTATATCGCTCATGCAGACAAGTTGCGTGTCGGTTTATTATACGACATGGCTACTCGTAATTTTGCACCGACTAATTGGAGTGGGTACACTGACACTGACAGTTTACATGAATTGACTTATTTGACAGCAATGAAGGTTTACCGCGTAAATCGAAATTCACAAATTTCGAACGATTGTCTCTGACAAATTACGCCTTAGCTGGAGTAAAGGAGATGCCCGAAACTTACGAACTTCGATTTTCGCATGCCCTCTGATTTTGCACCGAATAGGTAGATTAAATGCCATATGCAAACTGTTACTTACTATTGAATTACAGTGCGGATTAGGTTACTAAGACTTACATATCTGAAGGGAAACTAGACCTTACTGGAATTGGTGTGGTTGCCTCACGTTGTTGTTGTACAGTCAGCAGCAAAAGTATCTAAGCGTTTGAAATGTACACGCGCTCTTATTCTCTTGACAATAGAGATGTGTTGACCTCATTTTGAACACATTAAACGCTTAGCCACTTCTGCTGCTGACTGTACTGTAATATTACCGGAGCAAAGAGCCTCTAATCACAATATTCAAGTCCTAATTTTCTTCAAAGTTTAGCATTAGACTTTTGTTCTATCTCACTCATCTAAACTACATTCTATCTCTGTCGGAAACAAATCACCATACACTTTATTTATCTCCATACACGAGAAATACCACCACACTGGAAGCTGCAATCTAATCAAGAAATGGATCCGATTTGTTGGCTGTCAGGGCCAACTGCTGTCTCTCTCCTTTTCAGTCGTAGGGGAACCGAGTGAGAGGTATGTATCCAATTTGTCCGAGCATTTAGTTTAATGCTCAAGCCCTGATACGCATGCGTCGTGATGGACTCATTAACGGGCGATCCCATTTGTCTATAGTCAGCGGGTATAGTTAGCGGGTTGAAAACATCCGTAGCGAGGAACTTTGTGTTCTAGCTAAGCTTAGGAAACAATCTTTGACTTTTTACAGTAACGGTTCAACCGATCAGGCCCAAGATAATTTTACTTGAAAGTCTTTAATAAGAACGGAACTTTTAAAAGTTAGGGAGGGAACACATTTTTTGATAAAGTAAATATTTTCGGAAATATGTAGGTACCTTATCAAAAAATGTTTGAGTATGTACTAAATTACATTTCAAATATTATTATTACAGGGAAAAACCCATAAAAACTTTTTTTTTCGATATAATATTTTACCACCTTGTCCGCCTGATTGATATACATATTCATATCAAATTACAACTCTATATGACTAACGGTTACTGAATTAAGCCGTGACAGACATGGCGAAACCAGAAGGATTCCTAAATTGACTACAAAACCCTTAAAAGGATCATTATTTTTACCTGTTTCTCTGATACATACATATATTTTTGTGTCGATTAGTGATTGCCATCTTTTTTACGGCGTGTTACGTGATTCCGGTGGCCTAAAGCTTTGGTTTGCCTTGAATGAAGCGGCCGTCTCCATACTTTGTTAAAGTAAAATGTATGAAAACGGCCGGAAATGGTATAGAAATGTCTAAAGCTTGCCGCACTTTTGTATGAGTTCCCGCCATGAAGGTTATGGCGTCAGTCAAAACCAACGTGGGTCGCGGACCAGCGGCGCTACCGCGAAGAACGATATTCGTAAATTTCGGACGATTGTCTCTGTTACTCTCATGGCGCCTTAATGGGAGTAAAAGAGAAAAATGCCTGAAATATACGAACTTCGTTGTTCGCGGTACCGGGCCAGACACTGGAGGGTTTGGTCACTATTTCTTAAGTATATGATATCTATGCCAGTTTTAAAACGCTTTGTATGTAAATAGCCACTTGGAAGTGTGGAATATGTATGTGATTATCCATTTAAAATGCCTTGCGATCAACCGTTCCAGTTAATGTGAGTAAAATTTCGCGTTCCGGACACTGGGCCCATAAAATCATTGAAAGAAGTTGTGGGCGTATAATGGTTCTAATTATCGTGCCTTAATGCGGCAGTTTTGCTAAGCGAGTTGTTGTGTACTAACAGGAATACACTTAATTAACTATTAGTTGGGTTTATTCTAGTAACAATAAGGTTTATAAATGGTTATTTAACTGTGTCAAGATGGTACAGTTCATTAAAAGTAATGTTAGTCTATACCGCTGCAAGTCTGTCGTACATCTTTTTACGTATTATATGCTGGTGTTAAATGGATGGGATTATAAGGAATTTAGTAGGAAAACAGACTTGCTGTAATTTAAAAAACTAAGCAGTTTTACCGTGAACTCTAATAATGACATTATTATACCGGCGCTGATGGTACTGTGCACTTTCATTGGTAGAAAGATTTTGACGGTTCATCAAACTTCGACGGATTCAACCATCAAAATGCGATTGTGTCTCACAACATGTACTTGAAATAATTATAGTTGCCATTTTCCAGTGAGCCAGTAGGCCGGCAACTGTGTTCCCTGAAGTCAATGACACTTCTTTGAAAGATAACTCTGAAAAAGTTGCAACAAGAATAAATAAAAATTTAAAAACTTCCAATTAAACTATTATTTACGAAAGCCGCAACGTGATATGAAAAATAGTATAATTAAAGTGCAGTTTGCGACATGGTAGACACAGATATACAAATATGTAGTTTTACGTCGCAAAGTAGTCAACTTTGTTTTACCATTGTGTTTTATTGCTTAATGTTTTTACTTGTACTCGTATTCATCCCGGTTTTTCCTTTTATAAGATCTAGACCCATATATAATTCTTTTATTTGATAGATAAATCATTATTATGAGCTAATTCGACAATATGTTTCCTTTTGAACTGTAGCAAAAGCTTTGATCTGTCTGATAATGATGAAAATTGAAACCTGTTTCTTCTATGTTTAGGCTTTTCAGGTCCTATTTCACTCAGAACCAGCATTTTCTATTTTAACCAATAAAAATCCATGGAAGGGGATTAAAACTTTGCTATCAACCATTTCTTTATTCCTGAACGTAGGTACCGTACTGGAAACTTCAATTTTGTATCGAAAATTCGGGTATATTTTTTGGATATGCCCGTGCCAAGGAAAGTGAAATGTAGAAGAATCAGGTGTTTCGGATTTTTTTATTACACAATCCCAGTCGTTAATAGACAATGATCCTTGTTAAACTTCAACACAAGGAGAGCGTTTGTTAGCATAGCGTTTGTCTGGTGTGTCTGCGATGTGCGATAGTGGTGCCAATTTGTACGGTTTCCTAACGAACATGACCTCTCACACATGCTACTGTCGCAACTGCGTTAGCTACGATACGAGGGGCGGATAGCGACCATAGTTTTACTCGAAATGGCGAAGCTAAAATGGAAGTCAATAAGGTATCCTTTCAAACATAATTACAAGCTTGCAATGTGAGTGCAATCTCCCAACTCAATTTTGGAACAGATACCTATCTTTAACAGACATCACTTATGCTTATATAAGTGTGCTAAATATGAATTCAATCGGGACCAATAATGCCACTGATCTGATGCTGGAGCCAGAAGGTAGCCATAGCAACTCCTAAAAAACACAGGATAAACCCTAGTGTTTAGGCTCGTTCCAATACTCTCGATGAGTAGTTGATTATTGTGCATAAGAAGTCGGCAATAAAAGCTTGTACCAAAAATGCCATATTTTACGAAAACTTATTTTAAAGGATAGCAATGCAGATTTGCTTTTTTTAATGCGGCGTCGGGCACTTGAGGGATTGGTCTATTGATTTATTTATGACAACTATCTATATAACATTTTTATGGACGTTTTTGGAGTTCATTTTACCTTTTTGGCTAATTATTTGCATGAAATATCGGCTGGTGGTAGGCAGGTATACCATGAAGTACCAGTGTTATTAGTAAGTCTAAAATAACACGACAAATAAATAATAATATTAAAAAATGCTAATATTAATATTCCTTCTCTCCATTGATATAAAAAAATACTACCTATAAAAAGAATACCTCAGTTAACAAGTCCCCATGCGGCATGGACTCCATATGCTGGCATTGTTACCTCTCGGGGCCGATTGGACGATACGCTGGGAATCTGGGAAACCTTAGTGCTAATGTTTTTTGCATACGTTTAAACTGAAATATCTGGGAGAATTCATCATTAAGTTACGTCGCCACTCGATAATTTCTTAACAATGTTTATTATGAATTAAGAATTCACCGTTTCTCAGCTCTTGTCATTTCAGGGCAGGACTCGATCCCATCGATTTACCCATAGCCTCAATGGCTCCACTGAATTCCTTAAAGAGATGTCATCTAAGGCGTGAAGCCCTCCATTCTCGACCTATCGCCTTCGTTAGCAACTATCTCACCCACCGCGGCTACACGGACCAGTATCGCTTGTACACCTCCACAGACCTCGACCTCAACGACATAGCCATGCCCAAATTAGTCACGCGGCTCTCGACCTTACTGTCTTTAAAACTCAATACTCGATATGTCCAATGGTCATTTCAGTCCAATATCGTATGAATCACTTTTCGCCGGGCAAAGTCTTTTATACAGTTGAGAAAATAAAGTTTCCACTGACTTGTTGTTTATGGCCTCTGCTTTAAGAGTTATATTAAAATTTATTGTAGTTGTTTTTATTGTTGTTTGGTATATGCCACCCGCAAACGGATGGCGTTTGATAAGAAAAGGCAGTAATGGGCTGCTGTTATTGGGAAAAAATAGACGAAAATGGATTCTCGCTAAATATCTGAAATAGGACAATTCGTGTTCGTTTATTCCTTATTCAGTGACAGGACATATATAGAATCGCTAACACCTCTATGAAAGACAAACGCGTCTTTAGATATATTGTTATAGTGGGTAAGTACTCGTATAAGTTTAATCTCGCACAAGAAATATCCCTGCTCTTTATCATTCAGTCAGAGTGTGAGTTTTGGGATTCTAACCATTATATTTTGTGCGTTTTCGTATAGAATTATTGAAAAAAAAAAATGTTTTATTTCATGTTCCATATACGAACTCGAAGGCGTAAGATGGTTATCTCTATAGAAAGATATAAGAGAGATAAGGACAAAATCGATGAACTCAAATAAATATGGCGGTAATAGAAATGGCGGCCATATTAGGCGCGCCCGCAATATAGTATTGTTTAATTGTGTTGCTGTGGTTGTAAAGAAACCTTATCCTGGATCTAAGTGCTGGGCTAATGTCGGCGCGTCTTTCTGTGGCCAAAGGGATCGTTCATACATCATCATCATCAAGTCTACTTTAAAAATGTGATGTTAGCGGAAAATTACAGAAGTAGATACAAAGCAATAATAAGCGTATCAGAAACGAAATTATCCGGAGAAGAAACAAAGAAACCGACATATATAGTCCTTCGAATCGCTAAACATAAGTGCCAGTAGGCAGCGCACATTGAATGGAGAACTGATGGCCGTTGGGGTGGTAAGATTGCTTGAATGGCGACCATACACCGGTCCACACGGACCACGGTCGGACCATAGTCCGGTCGGACTGGTGACCTATTGAAGGTGGCTGGAGTCCGTTGGATGCGGGTGGCGCAGAGCCGGTCAATGTAGCGTTCAATGGCCAGGCCTATGTCTAGCAGTGGACGTCTTTCGGATGAAATGAAGGAAAGCAACAGGGAAATATAACTCGATTAATTTTAAGTAGCAATGCATATACCTACTAGGCAAAAACTAACAACTCTCATAAAGTAATAAAATATCTAAAAGAGAAAGGGAGAGAGAGAGAATGAAAATTTCTTCAAAGCAACATTATACATACGCCGACTGCAATAAGGATTGCTTGCCTTGATTCCTAAATCTAGTCAACTAGACAAAGCAAGCTCTAGTGCAATCAATTGACTTGCAGATCCCACAATGGTCATTGTGGTAAGAGCGATGCCGGTGAGGTTCGTGTTGGTGTCGAGAACATTGTCTTAAACGGCTTTAAACTATGATGGCTTTGAACCATAGACATACCATTTAACTAGACGGAGCGTGTTAATAATAATACCACGATCGAAAGGGATGGTCATATGTAACTTTCCATGGCAGAGACGGCGCTATTTTCGTCCGTCTTTGTCATAGTCTCACACATTTTTGTTCCCCTCCAAACTGGGCCCTTCAGAACTGTCAAAGTTGGAGGGGAAACAAACAAATAAAATTAAAGTTTTCTTGGGTTTTCAACCAAACTTGCGGTAATTAATACAGAATAAGCTAATATTTTTGTTAAAGAATGTCCTGGAAAGTAGTATAGTGAACTGTTACATTTTGGGCTACAAAAGGCAGGATATCTTTGCCCTTACTGGTGCACGCGGATGCGTTCTCCAGTCATTATTCCTCCTAGCTTTGAACATTTGTGTGGTTACCGCTATCCGAGGTGATTGTTTGAGTAAAATAGTAACAAGACTGAGCAATGTATCGTGGCGCACACGTATTTATGTAGCCACAGGCGCTTTCATTTGTTAATAAAAAAACAGGGTCTTGTCGAGAAATGTTTTCGTCAGAATTAATTGGTTGGCGAGAACCACGTAGTGACACTAATAATAAGTTGCAAAGGTGCAATAGAATTATATCGACAAATGTGCATCTTAACTACCAAAGTAATGAGTGCCAAAAACGTCCTTTATTTTTGTCAGCACCAGTTTATACAGTTGATTTTAGGAATAATTTTATTATACTCATTATACTTATACTTATAGCTCATGTCATATCCGCCCATACACAACATGCCAACCTTTACAACGATTTACTATACCAATTTCTTTAAATATTGACCTTCTGATACTAAAATTACAGTTCTTATGTCAAATCCTTTCGATCAGGCTAATGTGACTGATTTAATATAAGATTCGGCAGATCAGGTACTCGTAAATAGTAAATTAAGTCACTTTTTTTATTATTATTATTGTTCTATAGGGATAGAACGAGCAACCATAACAGTAAGTATCTGAATAATGAAAAATAAGACTGATATAATTTACCCCAAACAGTAAAATTGCATGTAAATTCGTCGCTAGCCTCTAGATTTAAACAAGGACTATAGTTTTGCAAGTTTAAGATAAAATTACAATAACCAGTTTCTTACCCCGTAGCTGTTATCCTATTCAGCCCTTTATGGCCTTCTATAATTGAGTATTCATGGACTTAAGACCTCATTTAATTGACAGAAGACGACTCGAGGTGTTAACCTGATGTCCAAGTATGGCAAAACTTATTTCACTTGGCCACCATAAGGTAAGTACCTACAATAAGGCACTACAACCATTTAGAATTGTTATTATTTAAGGATACATTTATTCGCTTGTCTAATAATTTATTTTGGATTTAGATCATATTAAGCAGCTTTGTAAATTAGAAGTTATAGGTACAAAAACTTAATGGTTTATACATTTATATACAAATTCATATATACCAATTGTCTTAATAATAATTTAAAAAGTTATTTAAAAGGAGTTGTATGTATGTGACAATAATAGTATTTGTGAATCATAATGTTATGATCCTGTTGTACTCGTATATACGTTGGCGTTACAGATACCATGATGAGTTTTGCATAAGTATGTAAAATTCTTGCTCACTTAACAAAAGGATTGGAATTACTGGAAGGCATGGAAGTTTTTCTTTCTTTTATTGGGTAACTTCCCGAATGCATTATTACATTTATTACTTTACATATGCTACTCGTACTTCATTTGGTTTTGTATTATCATACGGCGTTGGGAATGCTCTAATCAAACATTAAGGGCCGGTTGCAATGACCAATTTTAGCAAACCAGTTTACATAACTTTGTGTTTAAATAGAACTGCAGTGTGGGTACCGGGAGAGGAAGGAGGGAAGGAATTGTACACTGTACAGCGTAAGTTGGGGAGTGAACTAAGAAACCTATTGAAAAAAAAACCGGCCAAGAGCGTGTCGGGCCACGCTCAGTGTAGGGTTCCGTAGTTTATCGTCCGTCACAGTAAGTGTTCCCACTTAAGAGTTAAAAATGGGCTACTTGATACATTGTTGTTGACATAATAATATTAAGTACAGAACCCTAAAAACAGGCCCACAAAGGACGCTGACAACTAAAGAAAGAGTTATAGATCCCAACTATACATGGAAAATTCGAAAAAAAATTGTCAATTTCAGTCCCACCACGAGTAGTAAGAAGGGTTTGTAATATGGAGTGATAACCAGCCAGCCTCATTTGAAGTCAGTCAGTCGATTTCAACCTAATGTATGGGCATGTATGCTCCGACCCCATTATTCAAAAAGAATCTTAAAACCGCCATGTAGGGTATGAGCGTTCTACCTACAGCGACTTCTATCGGCAAATTAAGTAAACTATGCGCGCGAGCTTAAAGTATCAGAGGCTCTAGTGTAAGTTTCTTTTGACGTAAAAAATGTCTCGAATGCGTAAGTGATACTGATATAATATGGGTAACTAACGCGATGGTGACGTTTCGTTACGTTAAAAACATACACTCGGGGCTCAGATGTAGTGAATAATCCTTTCCTATCGTATTGTCTCGGAAGTACCTACCCATCTGAAGTAGTAAGACAGCGGAGGAGCATTGGGCGATGTATATTAGTGCAGATTCTTATTTACGGTTAAAACTAAACGCGAAATTATACATAAAACGATACTCGTTTTCGGACGATTGTCTCTGTCACTCTTAGCGCCTTAATTACAGTAAAAGAGAAATGCTCGACATATACGAACTTCGATCTTCGCGGTACCGGGCCTGAAGTGAGGAAGTGTGTCTTGTCATTCAATAGAGATTTTGACAGCCATATCTTAGGGAATAAGGGCTAATTTATTAACAATTTGTAAGAAACTATCGCTTTAACGACTTTAGTGCTGGAATAATATAAAGTACCTATTATGCTCGCAAAAAAGCCTAAGATATATGCAATCCTACGGCGTTTCCGCCTTTCTCGAGCGAAAGCAGAGACCATTTTAGCAAAAACTCGTAAGATGTATGAAATCCTGCGGCGCTTACAGCTTTTTCGAGTTGATAAAGTTTGTATGGGGGAACAATATTTTCGTTTTTTAGTATATTACTCGATATTTTTCATACTTTCTCACCGTTTAAATCTTTTTGAACTACTACAAATATTTCAAGACCAAAATTAGCCAAATCGGTAAAGCCGTTCTCAAGTTATGCGTGACCAAGAGAAATAGGGGTTAATTTTTACATATATAGATTTTTATTCAAAAACTATTGGACCTATCAAGTTCAAAATAATTTTCCTAGAAAGTTTATGTAACGTTCTACTTTTGAGATTTTTTTCATATTTTTTAAACTTGTGGTTCAAAAGTTAGAGGGGGGGGGACGCACTTTTTTTTACTTCTGGAGCGATTATTTCCGAAAATAATGATATTATCCAAAAATGATGTTAGTAAACCCTTATTCATTTTTAAATACCTATCCAACGATATATCACACGTTAGGATTAGAATCAATAAAAAAATCACTCCCCACTTTACGTATATGGGGGGTACCCTAAGAAAACATTTTTTTCCACTTTTTATTTTTGCACTTTGTCGGCGTGACTGATATACATATTAGTACCAAATTTCAGCTCTCTAATGCTAACGGTCACTGAGATTATCCGCGGACGGACGGACGGACGGACGGACAGACATGGCGAAACTATAAGGGTTCCTAGTTGACTACGGAACCCTAAAAATATGGAAGATTTTTTTCGTTTCGATAAACGAGTTTGATACTTGTATTTGATGTTATCATACAACATTTAACAGAGATATGCTAAAACAAAGGGGCTGTCACTAAGAGATAGCAGTTAGTTTGATTACGATTTGTTTAGAAATGTAGTGCAAGCTATGTTATTACTTAAACCGGAGAATCAAGTTTAGAGCCTGGAGTTATGTATGTGTTTTGAGTGAGTCTGTCGTTTACAGAAAAGGGGTATACCTAATATATATCCTTCAATTCCTGGGTTACAGCAGACCTATGCTTAGCAACCGATAAAAGGCTGACAATGAATGAATGGCCCTAGTTGTTACAACTTAATTGAATCCCTCTCTTATTTTCCAGTGATAGTAAACAAAAACAATCTATCATCGCCAGATCCGTATCACGCCAACCCTAGTTAGGAAGCGAGTAAGAGTCATTTAATTATAATCCAATATTTACAACAGTAATTATTCAGGTTTCGCGTTAAGTACATAGGGCTGTCAGCGGAGAATTAATTGGTCGATCTCATTTGGAGATACGCGATTGGCTAACAACACCCTGTGGTAATGGGTAAAGATACGATTTATATATAAACTGTGATAATGCGGAGTATTGTGACTTAGAAATAACAGTCGATAATTACATATTACTTTTTGAGAGAGTTACGTACACACGTATTGAAGTCAATCAGTCAGTCTATCTAGATAGATATATATACTTAGACAAATACCAGTGTAACAACGTGTATCCATTTCTCGTTACGTTCCAACGAAAGTTGCGTGACGATACGTTACGTTATGTTAAGGTATGTTACTTTATATTAAGATTAAAACAATACCTTAAGAACATTTTATAACTAACTAACTAAAAAAAACGATTAATTCCTCAAGCTCCCTCTACTACAAGTTTGTCAAATCTGAGTATAGATATTGTGTCTATTTATAATGCAGTACCTACCTGTAACAGCGGTAGTCTGATTGTATTGAGTTATAATACTGGTAACACGGTTTTGATTGCCTGCCCTGCCGCTAGCTAAGCTAGGCTAAATTATATACTGAAAATTGACAACAGAAATCAGTTAATAGATTGTTTATTTATGTCTTCCATTATATTATTTATGTGACATGTTACTAAGATATTATGTCGGGTAAATTATGTTTATCTAATTCTTGATGGTCGATTTAGATGGTAACGTTAAATTGGTAAATGTTTCTTAGAATTTGAAAGAAATATTATTGGTGTATACGATTTTCGTTTATATGTTGGCTATGGAGAAAATAAAAGCGTACGGTTTCATGGGGTGGTCATAGACTTTAAATAGTAAGATTTCACGTTAAAAATTATACTGTTTATTTTTACCAATGACCAAATCCCATCAAACCAATTTGATTTTATTCTCCAGAAGGAAGGATTATTTATAGGCTAATTAACCCTTTATAAGGCAGAGACGATTTGGAAACCACTTAGTTAATAAACATTTACAAAGAAAGAACATCCTCTTTTTTATTTAACTATAATGGTATTATATAGCAAATATATCAGGCTTTCTTTTCTTATTTATACTTTTTCAGTCATAATTGAATTTTAGTGTAATTAATTAAACTAAAGTTTGTGGTCAATTAATGCACTGTGCCCGTTAAGGGAAGCTAGCATTTGTCACTGTTTCCATTATACTATTAAAATACACAAGTCGCTGTATCTAATAATTTCAATTATAGCTCTTGTAATTCACGATTGCGAGTGGCGAGACTGTTATTGGTATGATAATAAGGTCTAATTTTGATAAATCCACTCTCTATCGTGAATTGCAATATTTGCAATAACTGAACTACGTTGTTTGTAGTATCAGGAAAGTGTATCATTTGCCACTTAAGATTAATAAAATTATAAAAGGTTACATGCTATATCGATAAATATTGTAATATGTAACTATTTGCATAGTATTACGTACATGGCAGTTATGACAAATGAAGAAGTATTGAGTATTGCCTGTCACGTACCTGTCAATGAATAGGTGTATTGGAAACAGATCATCTGAAAACTCGAGTGCACTAACGGGCTGAGTGCATAGAATGACCACATGTTTTTATTGATGATTTCGGTTTTTTTTTACCGTAGATGTGTTCCCCAGTGCATTACAAACATGGGAGTGTATTTAACTTTCACGTAGCATATCTGTGTAACTGCGGCCTTATAAAGGGTTAATTTAACTCTAAATGTCTATAAAAACAATGACAGCTGCTGGTTCTAAGCGGTTCTGGCGCCATAAGGTCTACCACGAACCATGTCGTTCGCTTTCATCTGGCCCGGTATCGTGAACATCGACGTTCGTATATTTCTAACATCTTTTTCTTTTCCTCCAACTGACGCGTCATGAGAGTGACATCTGGAGACAATCGTCCGAAATTTACGAGTATCGTTTTTCGCGGTAGCGCCGCAGTTTGCCTCTTTATCGCTCGTATATTCATGAGCGATAGGAGATGGAATTAGAAAATTTCCTTTTGGATCAAATTATAACTAACAGATAGATATAAATGTCATGTTACCTAACCGAAGGTGCAAATGAATATCATAACATCAGCACTATCTTCTAATCAGACCTCATCAGGACATAGACAAGGACTTTTAATCGATAAGAGTGCAAGTTTGATGCATTGCTAACGATTATTACGATATAAACGAGACTTAACCGGATAACCGGGTATATTAACATTAAACATTACCTGTTTCGAGATGACTTTGTTCTCGTGGTCTCGGATGAGTACTGGATAGTTTTGAAAAAAACAAGTTCTGCCGAACTTGCCGGTCATAAAAGTCAAAATCTCGGGTGGTGTAGGGTTAGAACCGGTGTAGTTTTTATTTTTCTCCTTCATTTTTGTATACTCGACTTGTAAAACTGTCCTTGTGCTTGTGGGCTACTTACTTAATAAATGTTTGAGTTTGAATTTACTAAAGAACCTGACCTGTATAGTGGTAACGTGTTTGTACACGCATGTTGACGTTTTATATAAAAAAAATTACATACGTTCCATATTAATTATTTACACAACTACATTGACATGGGCTTTGATTAGGATTTTCCCCTATATCATTGGGCATATTCCTTGAAGAGAGCAGCAAAAATAATGAGCATTATTTAATGTGTTTCTTGGTTTAGCGTGTTCTTCGAAATCACTACACTCAGCTAGGTAATAGCTGCAGCAAAAAGTTGGTAAGTTAATCTATTGCTGGACAGCTTTAAGTGGCGGTTAATTCCCGGGACAAAACCGGCGCAGGCGCTCCTCGTTCGATCGATCATTGTGGTCATTTGCTTAAGCGAACGGCGGGGCAAGCCATGAGAGAAGGCGTTTTAAAAACTGTTGTGTATTCTTCCCGGGACGGGAGCTTAAGTGGGCGTCTGGAGAACTATGAAAGACAGACATTTGAAAATTGCTATTACGTGTCTGTACTTTATAGTTATTAACTAGTGGTCGAAATCCTGGCCACCGAATCCAGTTTCAAAATGCAAAAATAATCCCATTTTTTGTAGGTACAACGGTATTCTATGATTTCATTTGTATTAGTCCGTGACATGCCTTTGACGCGAATGGGATCAGCAATCTTAGTGCTTTATAATTAGAGACCTAATACTGACTAAATAAATGAAAATGAAGCTGTTCTCATCTCATATTAATCGGCACGCATGTTAGGCATTTTATATCCTGTTGCTAATATGCTGTGTATTTATTAGAGTAAGAGACGGAAAATGGTGTAGTAAGTAGTAACACAATTTTATCAAAATCTACTCGATGTAACCCCAACTTGTTCAAAATGTTTACTTACGTGAGGAGGTAATGCTTACAGCCGCTAGGCAAGGTAAGTTGAATTTTAATTAGGATTTTAAATTCTCTTGTCTCTTGTAACTTTAACGCAGGAAGACATACCCACTCTATGCAGCGTACAATTCAGAACAGATTAAAATGTACCTCTGATAGCATAATTTGTCTTATTACGCGAATCAATTTTGCAATCTATGGACTCTTGAATGGATCGCAACAAAAACGGTTTATTTAGCTTTGAGACTGACAATACAATGAATAGCCGGACAATGATTTTATAATCTCACTAGACAAGAACGCATTAGGCAACATTAAGATATGTCCAAAAAACATCATAGAACATTTATTTAAAAATAAATGATGGGTAACTAATTTAAAATTTAATTTATGTTTATGTACGAGCATATTAATATAGTATTTCATTTGTTTTCCTACGACATGTATAAAAGAGACTGACATGTTTTCTCTAATCTGCTACCATTGGACCTTATCGGCTTAATCAAGGCTAATTATCGAGCTATAGTTAAGGTCTATCTTAGAAATGTAGTAAAATTATATTTCTATTGCATCTCGATCGCAGTTACAGCATAAGTGGAAGCTAACTATATACAAAATAATGTAAAAGATATAATTTTAAATCCATAAAAAACCGGTAGTGTATGTTGTCTCCAACTGCTGGGTAAACTCTGCCGTTAATAGCTACAACATGTATCCAGGCCGTCCCGCCATCGCCTGTTCTGCCTCAGCCGAAACCTTGAATTAAAGGGGTTTTGAGTTATAGAAGGGTCAAAAAACACCAAGCGGTTCGTGTAATATTACACTCGGCGCTGGCTAGCCAGTTCGTTTGCTTGAACTTGGTGTGACACGCTGTCGCGTGTCTAGATGTTAAAATAAAATGCAAGTTAGACCGCATTCAATACGGCTTTTCTTTTTTCCGTGAACCGAACCGAAGAAAAACAGAACGCCTATCGCGGAAAGCGATATTCGCAATTTTCGAACGATTGTCTCTATCATCTAATTACGCTTAATTGCAGTAAAAGAGAAAAATGCCCCAAATTTTAGAACTGTATTTCCGCGGTAGGGCAGACAGTTGTATGAAAATTAGACAGCTGGTGGCAATCGTGTTACATATGGTCTCGCTCACCTGAATGCTATTTTTTATGTTCCAGGCATTATTTTATATTCACAAAATTTTAACGATATCGGTTTAGGCGTTTAATCGTAAAAAAAACAAAAGAGATACACACAGACAATTAAAGATGATATACATTAATACATGAGCTAGATGGCCCGCGACAGCCTGCGTAAGACGCTTTGGCGTTTATAATATCAGTAGTGTAACTTATCAGGGCTACCTACTACAATCCTTGTCACGGCACACCAAAATGTAACTTCCCCCCTCACTAACCAACCCCTTACCTTCTACTTAAAGCATTTATCAACGACTTTACAGTACCAAAATGTACTTCAACGTCTCTTATAATTATAAAATGAATTGAACCCTTAATAAACACTAAAATTTGGCCAAAATGTGATCGTCTAGTTAGTGATAGGACTCTAAGTTGCACCGCCGAACCCAAACTTCTTTTTATGAGAGACAAAGCTAATTTTTGGACTCAACTTAATAATTATTTGAACTTATTAACACTCCAATGAATTATATAGGTATATGCAGATAGTTATTGGTAAATTATAAAATGACAATTAGGTTATTTACTAGTTACTGAGATGGTTTAAAGAAATGCAAAATATTTATGTAGAATAGTTCGTTAAATAGTAGAAATCATTGGCTGATGAGTAAACTATAATTGAATAGTTTAAGAAGTTGAATGAATTAAGTATTTATATATTTAAAAATATGGGGTTTGCACCCCAATTACCCTCTACGCCTACGTGAGCTCCGGTTTAACAAAAAAAATGGCATTTGTCCTGGGATAAGCCCTCTTAATTGACCTGTTTGCAATAAAACCATTTAAACTCAATTAGTGTAAACAATTAGCTAAGTGTGTTTCACACACTATGCCACCTTTTCGCCCGATGAAGGACTGGAGCTGTCCTATTCCAGTCAGTGTGAGAATTATTCTCGTCAACTGGGCTTAGATAATTTATTTTATACAAAACCACCAGCTCAATAAACTGTAAGCTGTATTTCTGTGTTTTCCATATGTAATAAACAAAATACTGAGTTAAAGATACCATTAAGAAAGTTCTACATGTTTTTCTGATATATTGAGTATTATTTCGCTCAACATAAACAGAAACCACCCAATGAACTGCTCAGCCTGTCAATGGGGCCCTATAACAAGTCATTCTTCCATCACAGAATAAAATGTATGCCTAGGATAATTAATTACCGTTAAAACCAGTTTACTCAGCACTTCGCTTCCACACAAGAAAACCAGAAACTATATACAAAGTAGGTTATTATTTATTTTAATTTGACAAACGACCAATTAAGAACAATTATTGACAACAACAAGTTAAATGGACACACCTACAAATACTAAACATGAAAAATAACCGTAAATAAATATACCTTATCTTTTCAATACGTCCGATGATACCAAAACCCTATTGTTCCCTACTTTCCCACAATTGTGTGTGACTTTACCCTAACACTACCCCTTTCTCTAGTATACCCAAAATACCAGTCGCACTTACCATAGACCAAATATTTTGGTATATACAAAGTGTATCCCTAGAATAAGCTGTACACGTTCGGCCGGCGAAACCGAGATAGCAACCTAGCAGCCTGTGTTCTTGTCTCCCCTCGCTGACGTCCGAGGACAAGGGTGCAGCGAGTAAGACGGCCCTAGCGTGTATATCAATAAAATATATAAATAAATTTAACAAGAAACTATTTCCTGAATTACTGAACAGACTTCAACGAGCTAGGATATCCCTAAAGGCCCGCACGTGAGACCCTCGCATTCATCTGTCAGACCTTCAAGAAATATAAGAGTTTTGAATAAGCCTCCTATCGTCGGTAAAAAGGACGGCTTCCCAGCCCTCTCCAAGCATGGGTCTAACAACTAAAAGACCTCCAACTATCTTTCGTTTAACACCGCTAGGTGAAAGATAATTAACCAGGCAAACAGTCTGCCTAGACACTGATCTGGCTTCATTAATTAAAATAATAAACTCAAACAATAACATAAGATAATTAAAACAAAATAGAAATAACTCACAAACACTTAAATCTGAATTTAACAGCACGGGTCTATTGCCCACGCACAGAAAAACAAAACACACAACTCAAAATCCAAGCACTATAAGGACATTGTCCTTATCAAATTCCATCTACGAGTCAGTATAAAGTATTATGATTAAACAAATAACGTTACGTTCTTTAAATAAAATAATTCTAAAAGATTAAAAGCAAAGTAAAATAACCCACAACCTCTTGTACCCAAGCTTAACGTTACGGGGATATTGTCCACGCACAGTCAAACCAAGATACCATTATTCTAAGTAAGATATTACGAGGATATTGTCCTTAGTAATTCATAACCCAGAACATATGTAAAGTCGTGAAGAAATTCCATTCACCGATAATCACCTACGAAGCCAGAGTTCGTGCCGGTCAAGCGCAAAGAATCGAATGTCCTCCCTCTACTGTCCGCGGCCCTTTTATTACCGAAACGGCGACTAGCGACAAGCGACATGCGACCGACCGACGCCATCTAAGATTTCGGTGATAAAAGGTTATAAGTCTATACTGCTGTTTATTATTTTGTCTTACGCATTAAGGTTCATATTTGAATAACTTAAAATTTTGTTAATGTAATACTAATTTTATTTTCTTATTTAAACTTTAGATATTAAATATAATAAGGTCTTAAAATACATTGATTTACAGAAATTACAATTGTATCCCAGCTGACAAAAACAAAAAAAGGCCCCCGAAGCACTGCACCAAGGATGCCGGCGGCATTTCCTCGTTGTATCGCAATCTATAATGTCTTTAGTTTTATATGAAGATACTTTAATTCTTAGGTATTTTTAGATATATAATTTAATAAGCACTGCTTCTATTAACATCACAACAAGTACACGTATTTACCCAATTTCATAACTACTATGTACCTATGTGTACATAAGTACCCGTTCTTATAGTACAAAGACAGTTACACGAAAAGACAAACAAAATCTTTAGTAAAAAAATTGATAAATATGAATAGAGACATCCGTCTAGTCACATCAGGATGAATGAGTGTGGTTAGTTCTTGAGTTACTATGTGACTAGTCTGTCAATTAAAGTGATAGATAAAGAAGAGATAAGATAGAATCATAACTGCAATTGATTCTTATCACGCAATTTTATCATGTAGCACCTTCGTTTAGATACTATTCGTTTTTTACCAGGCAACAGGATCGCCTATCGGAAAGTTACCATGAGCGTTTGTGGACCATAGCACGAAACATTACACCTTCCACTAATTATACTTTTAACTATTTTTACTATTATATTTTACAGTAAAAAAATTTAGAGCCTAAAAACACTTTGATTGCAGACTTTCAACTTATTCCATTTCTTTTGTGCTTTTAGAGAGAGATAGTGCAGTTAAGTGTGATCAGACTGATCAGATGTAGATAGATACGAATAAATCGATTTTATTATGTTTAGCTATAGTTTTTAATTTTTGATTTAATCGATATGTGTATCTGCTATTCAGATGTTCATAATTTACACATATCGATTACGATGACTACAGTCGTAGTCAAGATAACAATGGTTCATCGACAACATCAGACGAAAAAAAAAACGACTTTCAAATATGCTGTGATTAAAGAGTTATTTAATGGAAACTATCTGTAAAGAATATAAATTAGTATCTTCCAAACCAACTACCGGCTCTAATATCTGTTTAATTTTAATTATTTATTATTAAGTGCGTTTTTATGTTGTTTTCATGTCAACGTCAGCAATCAAATCTCTATTGATTTGTATTACTAAATATTTATTATTTCGTATTCCACACAATAAGTGAGTGTTTAATGAATTATTTCTGATTTTGAGATTCAGGTACGTATGAATTGCTATAAATTGCGTCTCTTATACACTCGATCGAAAAGATAGAAATGGAATTTAGGGTTAGTTAACGTCTTAACCTGCATGAATGATTTTTTCATTTGAATTTGAACTTTAACTCACTTCCAATAGAGTTGAACATTATAACTGCTATAAATGGCTTCCTTTGAAGTAAAGGATTAACGAAAAGTCACGAGATCATGTCTACATATTATTTAAGTTTCGATTGGTGTTGTTATCGATCCAGGCCTTCTGTTCATTAAAACTAGGCTAATTGTAGGCTCTACAATTAGTGTATTATGATCGATTTCCTAGGAATTTGGCACAAAAGGTGTTAAGTATTTGTAAGGAACTTTAATTTCCGAGCGAAAATCTGTATTTACTAGCGCTGCAGAACGCGTTGCATAAATACCAATGTAGTTACTCAAGGGTTAATCGTAGGCCCGAGACTCTTGTTAACTATCGGAATGGGATAATTGCTATTTCAGGTCAGGAATGGTATTTTCATTGTTATTGGCCTTTTTATGCACTTGAACATTGAATACAAATTGCAATATTAAATAGGAAATGTTAGCAGCACTCAAAAAGTTGAGCAAGGTTAAAAACAACTGAAAAACACATCAGAAAATTAGTCGTTAATATTTTTTTTTCGGTCTCTGTATAGTCAGTTAGTCTTGTCATGGGGAAAAAGTGTAGTTCAGATATTTGTGACCACCTCTACAACTCCGATATATCTGATAGCGACTGTACCTTTATCATTTTGTGAAATATAGCTATAACTATACTAGTAATAGGTCACGAGTCCAGTTGTTCATGCAAGAACCCTGCCAGTCCATTATTTCCACCGAATAGCGTAATACATTTTAGATTTCATCTCAATATTCCATGTGAGGACTATCACTGCGGGCCCAACTTATCTTAACCTCCTTAGTGTACCCCTTACATTTCAATAATTACCGAAAGGGCTTCTGCGTTGGACGTGGCCCCGTGTGCGAGTCCCGAATGTCTTTGATACCATTGTTCCTTTTATATAAAACACTCACACCTATCCCACGTTTTAATCGTCGGTGCACGTTCTTCGGTGCCCCCCAAGTACAACAAACGCAAATCAATTTGACGATAAACGTGAAATAGTCCCTTTAATACCCAGATTTGCTAATATTATATAGTATTTATAGTTTCATTGTGTCCCCGCATGGACATTAAGTTGTTCCACTGAAATACCGTCTCTTATGTGCAAATGAGGGAATTGTGATACAATGGAATAGTTTAGACGCGATTTTTTTAACACTTAATCTAAATGGCGCTGCTCTTGAAAACTATACCTTGTAAGTTTATATTTAAAATATAATTTTGAAAGAAGTTGTGAAAGTAATATGTCCTCATGGAAATTTGTGCTTTAGTAACTTTAGTTTTAGAAAAGGTCAGAATGTTGGACAGGAATTTAGCTAACGTAGTGAATGGGCTATCCAGTGGACTTGGGTACCGTTTTGTATCACAGTAGGTACAAGTTTACAAGAATACTTATTGTATATTAAAATCAATGAAAACCCCCAGAGTTTCAACCCCCACTTTAAGAGCTACGGTACCACAGACAGATATACAGCCAGACGTAAACTAAGTACTAAAAACGTCATTGTTCCTGGTAACTTTTAACACACGTACTTTGAGGACCGACGAGGAGGTTAATGCTAGAAGAATAAAGCTAGAAGAAGCGTACTGACATAATATGGTGGGATTGTTTGAAATCCGAACAGAGGAGGAGGTTACAACAATCCTGAAGGCTGGCAACCTTTTCTATCGCCGAAAAGAGAACCTCGTCAATAACGTGACTAGGGTGGAGTGTATCGGCGGGTAAATTCGTAGGTATCAAATTCATAAAGAAAAATGGCTAAAGACACCCCTTTTCCGTGCGCAGTCGGCAGCAAGCCCGGTGGACGCGGTAGCATTTATGGCGATCGTTGGTCTGAACGGCAGCGCTTGGTAATTTTGATATGTTCCTTACCTGTAGACTGTGTAACAGAAGCCTATGCCCACTGCTGGACATCCTGATATGATGATGATTATATTTACTGGCACATACTTATGAACGACCATTTTCTTATTTTATATTACTATCGGTGGACACCAACACGTAGCCAACAATGCTTGACCCAGCAATTGGCGACCTAGATGTACTTGGATTGCTGTAGCAATAATGTGATCCATCATTCCACGTCTTTATTAAAATCTTTTTTTTATGTAAAAAAAAAAACAATATAATATGAAACTATCCCAGAATAGATTTGGTGGCGGGTTGTTGGGTCGTCAATTGCTGGATTGAGCAGTCCAGGGTCGCGCAATCTTGGCACGGGCCAAGAATGCACGGCCAATAATCCGCGTCACCTGAATGGACGCCAATTGTTAGGTCGTAAATTCTTGGGATGCGCGTTCTCGGGTCGTACCAACGCGTTACGAGGCAGTAATCTGAAGCCATGTTTTTGACGCGTCAATAATGCTCCACTCATCAATCTGCGTACAAAAATGTCGTCGCCAATTGCTGGCTCGTTATCTGCTGGGTTGCGTACCTGGGACCTGGACTTAATCCAAGCCATACAACAGACGATTGTAAAATATAGACTGACAATGTCGATGTAACACTAGTGTATAGCGTAACCACCTGTTATGGATGACATATTTTTTTCTGCGTATTTAAGTTAATATTTACGGAAATAATAGATTCAAAAGTTTTAAAAATTGTGTCTCGCCCCGCGTTACTTTAAAGTAAAATTGTAAAGATAGTTTATTGTATATTCATCCAACGAAAACTGGTTTAGGCGTTTTCAAGTTACCTTTAGAAATATTCTTCCATGGTCCTTCGACGTGTTGAAAATACAGCTACCCTTTAATATGCGCGCGACACGAACTATTTCGGTTTTTTACTTATTTGGTGTTAACGTATATCTCTTCTTCTTAGTCGTATACTCTTGTTAGAGTAGTCGATGCCATTGGAGTCGTTGCACTTATACTACCCCATCCTTCTCTACCGAGTGCATTTCGCACGCATAGATATAAATGTGATTCAGTGAGAACCATCACTTGGTATGTCTTATATAACTGTTATAATAAAGCAGTCAAACCTATGACACTATCGTTTAGTCTCACGAATTCACAATACAAGTAGTTAAACACCGACCGAGGCAAACCCTTATCAGCGAGCAAAGACATAAAGTGAAGAAGCAGTCCTTTTTAATTATTAGTCTCTAGTTTCTCCCTGATCATTAAGTTAAGTTTAATATGATTGTTATAGTCGCCATTCACACCAATAAAATCTAATGAATGCGACTAGTATTAACGTATCGAATTACCGGTTGTATAAAACGTAGCGCCGGCGCCAATACCGGAATGCCATCCAGGAAATCAGTTTTTTAGGGACCCGTACCTCAATAGATATACCCAGAAGAATAAAGTTTGGTATAAAGTGAATTAACTATTTGATGTTGTTATTCAGTCTCATCAGAAATGTGGCACCGCGTTGTACTGACGCTACCAAGCGCGTCAGTACAACGCTACCCATTATGGAAGGTACGTATCGGTAATTCGGTACTACAAATATGCATGTTCTGTGTATTTATATGCCGTAAAACTGATTTTTAAGAGTGACCCAGGGGGTCGTAACCCTGGCACCGCGTGACATAAAATAGTTTATTGACCATATTGAGCAGACAACGGACTTAAAATCAAGTTTGACTCAAATCAGAGGCTCAAGTGTAATCTTCTTTTGACGTAAAAAAACGTTTACGAACGCGTAAGTGATAATGTTATTTATATGGGAAACGCAAACGCGTTTGTGAAGTTACGTTAAAAACTTACACTCAGGGCTCAGAGAGATTATGTTAAGTACTGGTGCGCACTGCGTCAGACTAACGGGAACGCAGTCAGCACCACGGAGTACGTTGTTGTTTCCTCATTATGTTTCTCTTTCATGGAAAAGTCAAAAGGAAATATCGTTTTTCGGTTAAGGAACATTACGCGGAATCTAATAGCTGTGTCTTTAATCTATCTATTCTATTCATACATATGTGGGTGTTGCAAGACTTCATCGTAATTGCAGTTGCAGACATCTGGCCGAAAGGAGTCGTGATCTAAGGCCGAATTCTACTCCAGATAATACGATGCTGACCAGAATTGGCCGCGAAACCAAAATAGTTTTAAGTTTTTCATATGCTTTATTCAATAGATGTTTTGTAGGTCACAGTCTCACAGTGCTTTAGTATTAAAATAAGCAAAAAGTGCAACATCTATGACCAATGTCTTTATGAAGTCCAAACCAGCACAAGTCCAACTCGCTGCGCAGAACACAGATTTATCAAAACTAAGGGATAACGGTTTAGATCAGCATTGAATGATCTTCATGTATCCTGTAAAACTTCTAATTTAATTACATTTTGTGTAACCTGCATAAGCGTTTTGAGTTATGAGATATACGCTGCAGGTCCCCAGTTAGCCTAAGGCGGCACGTGGCAAACGGGCTCCAGAAATAAGCAATCATTTACATTCAGCACCCTATCCTGCGCATATTAGACCAGAACTCCGTATATGGGCATCATTGCGTGAAACAGAACCCTAACCAAATTAGGTCTCGATTAAGTCAAATAACTCACTCAGTAATTGCAAAAGCTAGGCAACTAGCCCATTACTATATATTATAGTGCTTCAGCTCAATAAATTACCTCAATGCTTTATCATCCCATCGGTAAAATGAGGTAACGTCCACCATCATGCGACTCGGAAGCCAACAATGCTAAACAATTTATTTTAATAGGCATTTATTAAGTTGCCCGTATAATATCTAATGGAGTATTCCTAGTGCGACACGCAAGTTCCCTTTAAGAAACAACCATATGTTGATCTCCGTCTTTTAAAGGTACTATATTGACCTAACTATTCATATATATAGGTATCTAGATATGTCTGACTATACACCTACTTCCACTAGGATCGCTGACCTCTTCGAACCTTGATTTCCAGAACTATTATGTTTACCTAATTGTTATTTGACCTTTATCATCGTCGATGGTCTCTCGCGGGATTTTATCAGGGTTAAGTCACAGTACAATATCAGTGAAGCTGCAGCCTGAGGTTTGACCTCAGTCACACCTGATGGTAAGTGTCGACGAGGTCGAGGGTGAAGCACGCTGGTTCAGAGTGATACTAATCCTCGGGAGCAAGAAGCACCTCAGCACTTGCTCCATTAGTATGCATACTGGAACAATCCTCGAGGCAGCACGCGGTTGTATGAATCTTGTACCACTCATGGCGTTTGGCGTTGTACGAGTTCACCTGCTACGAAACTTATACTGGTCCGTGCGAGACAAATGTTCATCTGCATTAGCAAGTGAAAGCTCGGCGGGTGGCATTGATAATCTTCGCCGGAGCACGAATGAGATGCGTATCGTTCAGAATAGTTCGGATGTGTTCGGACTCGGCTATCGATGACAATGGCCAGCTAATGTGATCACGTTTTCATCGTATTTCTATGTTATTACAAGCTTTTCATTGTAAATGAAGGAGAGCAGGGTCCTATTTCATTGGCTACCTTTTGCCTTCATTATTGGGAAATACTTTGTACATTTTTTTTCTTCCTCCTATTATTTTATAAGATAGGACAGGAATATTAACTAGCTCTGGCAAAGAATACTATGTATTTTCGAATGCTCGGTATCTATGTTATAATGTCAAAGCACAATTAATTTTATATTATTCTAAAAATGTTACACTAGAGGTATTCTATAAATATTAAATGATTTACATAGATAAATGTAGTCCTGACTGAATACGCTACAATTTTTGCTGTGTTATTATTAAAAAGCGGTCCTTACTGTTGTGTATTGTTTTCTTTTTACGTTATCTTCCTTCTTTACCTTATCAACTATTCAGCTTCTAAATGCTATTACAGTTTTTATGCCCGAAACCCAGATGGCACGCTTTCATGGAAATTAATGTTCATCTCTAGTCAATATTGTGATGCCAATTGGGTACGTGGAGGTAAGAAGCGCCAAGCTGCGGCGCTACCGCGAACAACGATATTCGTTAATTTCGGACGATTGTTTCTGTCACTCTCATGACACCCTAATTGGAGTAAAAGAGAAAAATGCCCGAAATATACGAACTTCGATGTTCGCGGTACCGCTCCTGATAAGATGACATAAACGAGTTGGAGAAGAGCCGAACAATTACAACGGAGACGATGATTCCTATAAGCTTCATCATGTACGCTTGTTTAGCAGTGAGTGGTAAAATAACTTATGGTATAAAATTATAGCAGAGCTCGTCACTCGCCAGAGCTACCCGCCTGTAAGCAAAATTTTTATCTATAATTAAAGCATTACAGAAGATTAGTTAAGTCTACCACAAGTTGGTAAAGACGTATAAAAATTAAAATACATAAATGCGTAAAATATGTGAGTTTGTACATAGTCTAACAAATCGATTTGTACTGGATTGGACCCCATCATATTTCATCAAATGGTTTGCTGTAAATTAGAAAATAAGGCAGAAATACTAGAAAGTCCCTGGTTTATATAATTACTTATAATATTAATCTTTTTCTAAAACTTAATGATATGTGGATTGGATACCAAATGTATTAGGAATGGGTAAGTTGTTTTTGTATCTTGGTGTAATGAGAAAACAGACTATATTTGTATCAAAGAATAGGCCCAAACTCTCTTCTTAAGTCAAGTCTCGCGCCGTACCAAATAGAACCCAAAATGGACATCCCATTTAACATCTAACAAGAGATCCCCAAGTCGAGGTATATTATTCCTTCCCGAACCGAGAATGGCAGCAATTTCATAAAAGCAAAGCATCCGCCTCAAGCTCTGCGTATCAATCAGATTAAAATATATTCTGGAGAGCTCACAGATCATTCGCCGACTAGATGGAGCATAGAATATTACCAACTAATAACGGCTTGGCCTTAGAGACCAACCTTTGTAGGTTCAAACCTCAAAATAAAAAATACCAACGCTTAGTCATAAGCAAAACTATTAAAGGTGCATCAAGGATTTGAGGCTAAAAAGATGTCCGTCTTTTTACTTCTTTGATAAAGTGTAATTAAAAAGACATGAAGATAACATGCGGTAGAGCGGTGCCATAGATAGGGAGGAAGGAAGAAAATTGGAGGACGGTTTTGCTAACTGACAAACGGTCGCACAGAAATGGAAAAAAGAGGGAAAATTATGAATTAAAAAAAGAAAAACTCATATTTAAATATTGTTACAAAATATACATGAATGAACTGGCATGACGTGGATGACACGAGCGGCGAACCGAACGGACACTCAGCGCTTTTAGTGATCTATGTTCTCCGAAACATATCGCGCGAGTGACTACATAAACGTGAGTAGATGCGTGATTATCATTTAAAGCTTATACATACAGTGTGTAATTCTTATACGGGCGAATCTCTTAACGGAGGGTAGAACAGGACATAAGAAATATATTTAGATAACTTTTCCTTAGAATTACAATAAAAATTTTATCCATATAAAAAAATTCGGCCCGCAATGTAATACAACACCCTCGAGTTAAACACTCGTTGACAGTTCGTTTCAAAAGCTCATATCGCGTAATGTTCGCAGTACATTACGGCTCAGAAATTTTACAAAAATTAATTACATATGTATAATAGGTAAAATTAAAGAAATACCTTTTCGTTAATGATTATACTGGTAAATCCTATGTCTGGTTTAATTCTTCGCCCGTATTAGACTTACAAACAGTATATATAATTAAAATACAACCCGTAATAGCAAGCTGTTCTCGGGCCAGTAAAGAATTACCGTTCCAAATGCGAGGTTGGATGCAATTGCAAATTAAGGAGTAGGTAT
Source organism: Grapholita molesta (assembly GCA_022674325.2). Taxonomy (NCBI): domain Eukaryota; kingdom Metazoa; phylum Arthropoda; class Insecta; order Lepidoptera; family Tortricidae; genus Grapholita; species Grapholita molesta. Next base: position 6,446,639 of record CP053127.2, read on the forward strand.
GCTTTACAGCGCGTATTGCTAAAAGTGAGTATAGAAAAGACTGCCAGTTGAGTGTAAGTATGATTCATAAGCTTTACAAAGCAAAATCTATGGAAGGTAATCTATAGCAGAGCTTCAAAGGCAACAACATGATATGGCTGCATTGTGCAATTTGTGTGGACCTCATACTTGGTCACACCCAAACCAACACAGAGCTTCACCGTGTAAAGGTTCCTACGAAGATACCTTAATAAGATGCTTCGCGAATTTCAGTTGGAAAACCCGGAATGATTGGCAATAATGTAAAGCTATAAGCGGCTGTTTCAGCGTGACCTGTGATTTCTAAGAACTTGCTGGTGTGGGTGTTCCTTTTTAAATTGGTTGTTCAGTGTGTGGTCTTAGTTACAGGCGAGTTAGTCAACATTTTATTTATATATATTTCTTCGAAAATCACTATACCACTACATATAATTACTAGGTAGTACTACCTATATTTACTCAATATATTTCCGTGGATATGGTGTATGTTGATGACTTAGTACATGAATAGTCAGCAGCAGAAGTGGCTAAGCGGTTGAGATGTTCAAAATGAGTTCAACACATCTCTATTGTCAAGACAATAAGAGCGCCTGTAGGTAATTTTGAACACTTCACCCGCTCAGTCACTTTTGCTGCTGACTGAATGATAAAAATGACTGTAAGTTATGTCATGTACTTATGTCACATACGATACCACTAAAGATCTGCTACTATCTTAGAGCTTGTAATGTACCTAAGTACCTAATTTTTAATTCACTTATAACTTGATCCGAACCCCAACTGCCACAATTTAGAGCTCCTGCACAGCGTAACTTTGTAGGGCGTCTTAACTCATCTCTAGCTCAATATAAAATGCCTTAACTCGCAAGGAATCTAACCAGCCTTTACGTCCATTTACTTCTACTCGCTTATAGTTGCGCATAACTTAGGCACAAAGGGCGCACGCGCATGATAAACGCGGGGCGTCGCCTTCACGCGATCTAGAATATGGGGCTAAGGGAGAAATGTCTTAAGTGGAAATGGGAACTTTTGTTCACAACAACAATCATACAATAATACCAATTTGGCTAATTGGTAATTTTCTGTACTAGGTATTAGAGACAAGGTCTGATTGATAGTCTCTGTCTCATTAACTATTGTATATTACAGTACTAACTGTGGTATCATTATCATCATCATCATCATATCAGCCTTTTATCGCCCACTGCTGAGCATGGGCCTATCTTCTAGTACGCCACTTGTCCCGGTCCTGAGCTAATCTCATCCAGAAATGAAGTAACTTTTAGACATATCATCACTTAATTAGCAATAAATGTGAGAATAACATGTCAATAATTGGGAATTAGCATATAGAAGTTGGACTAGCATTTTTAATGTTTCTACTTTACCCGAGTTACATTTTTATTATGTTGTCTCTATATTTTATTTAGTGTAGTATAGTCACATATTTTAATAAATTAGGTATTTTATATTACTTGCCTTTAAATTTGAACGGTAGATGTTTCTTAAAAATATGCCGTAATACGTTTAACATAAAATCTTGAAAATTGGTATGAGATGTGCTGAGATGAGTATTGAAAACACTGTCATCGGTAGCTATGCAGCCCGTGATCGTTACCGGTATCTAGTCAATATTATAGAATGGTTTTAGTCAAGGAGAATGTGTAACGAGATTCAGAATAAAATGGAAAAAATGAAAATATACCAACCACTATTAAGATACCGAAATTGAATATCGGCCAATTGATCAGTATCTATTGACGATACGGACTGGCAAGCACGCCCACAGTTTGTACAAATATGCAAGAGTTATTTTAAGATCTTTATGGTATTTAGATAGGTAGGTAATTGTAATACTATACTATATGAACCGTTTTGTTTGTCTATGTTGTTGGGGTCTCTGATGTGCCGGTATTACAAAAGTACCGACTGTCTTTGTCTTTAAATAAATAAATATTTCTGGACAATCTTACACAAATCGACCTAGTCCTACGGTGAGCTCAATAAGGCTTGTGTTGTAGGTACTAGACGACGATATATATAATAGATAGATACATATAAATACTGAAATACATAGTAAACACCCATGACTCAGGAACAAATATCTGTGCTCATCACAAATAAATGCCCTGACTGGGAATCGAACCCAGGACCATCGGCTTCATAGGCAGGGTCACTGCCCACTAGGCCAGACCGGTCGTCGTCTTAATAAACAAACAGCACGAAGTATGCTTAATTAACTTATTACTATACCTATAAGTAAGTTATATAATATGTATGAGTGTGTGATACACAGACCTCGAAGTCGCGGTGGCAATAACATCAATTAACTAGGGATTTCCTTCCGATATAAAATTTATCGATAACTGAATGCTTATTCGGAATTGACATTTCATATATTATTAGCTGTAAAATTTACAGAATAATTGAAAATTAACTAAACTGTGATGATTACTTCCCGTCAATGTTACCTATATAGGAGTTTTTAGGATACTTCTTAGGAATTTTAAAATTCAAATAAAAATCAACCTTTACTACTAAATATTTTTTTCATCAATTTTAATGCAAAGTAAACTGAAACCTAGAAATGCATTTCATTATTTTCATTTAATCAATGATGAACTTTATATTAGTAACAAGTAACAAAGTATTTTAATCTTGTGTTTAGTACTTCAAATAGCATACAAATTGTTACGCATTGTTTCCAAATAGATGGGAGAACGAGATCTATTATTTATAATTTATAAGCAAGGATCGGAATACGATCTCATAATCATAACATAAGTACTGTCATAAGAAAGTACAACTTATCGATAAAATAATATCGTGTGTCTCTCCCTAGCAAAATTGTATTCGTGCCACGGCGACTTCGAGGTCTGGTGATACAGTATAAAATATGATGAGTCCACACTGCTTACCACTAAATGCACGGTCTTGCTCTTTTACTGGCTAATTTTCTGAACCAGATTTTATCGTGGTGTTTCTGACAATTCTTGATAGCGTCCTGCCACTAGTGTGTCCACATAAGACCTTATTATTCTGATGTAGTTAGTTGTTAATTCGTTCTACTAGGAAGTATGGCTTGAATAGGGTTTGTCTATCGCCGATTTGCATTACAACAAATTCAATAAATTACAGATATCTATTGTGTGAAACTACTTATGTTACGATCCTGTTATCATTTCGCAATCATTTACTTATTTGCCTTTGAGTGTCAAATCTATTCATTGGATAAAGGTACTTCTGTGGATATTAAATCTAAGTTAAGAAAGTATGATAGATAGTGTTGATATTAAATCTTAGTTAACAAAAATGTATAACAGCTGGAAGCCTTACTCAATAACGGGGTACATTATTAGAAATAAAAAATCAACTGTGTTTTACACATTATCAATACTCTCACCTTTAATGTAACTTAAAAATATAAAATTGTTGTTTGTCGTTAAAGCTTATTATTTTGAAAATACTAATTCGTCAGATATATTAGTATACATCCAGCGATGGTCCATCCAGGATACGAAGTGAACTCGCGAAATATCTTCGTTAGAGTTATAGAATGATTTTGAAAATATAAGCCGCCTAGAACAACTACAGTCTGCTAAATTAAGGGTCGGATCTCTGGGATTTGTTGCCAAGCGGCGATATGTGGTAGTCCACGTGGAAAGGTACCTTATAGCGCTTGGCGCTTACGCTATTGTTAATGACGCTTCAATACTAATGTGACACTTTGCAACGTAAGCGTCAAGCGCCATAAGGTACCTTTCCATGTGGACTACCACATATACGTGAACAACGCGAGGAAGATGATGTACCTTTTTGTTAACAATAGCAATACTGTATTGATTCACAAACCAAAATCGAATTTTAATTAAGCCAGCAATTTCACCAGACTGAACAACGAGCCACGACTCTCTATTCAACAGTTGTATTCTATATCATGTGCAAGTTCACTGAACATCCAGTTTCTACTGTATACGATTATGTTTTAAAATGTGTCAAGGAGGAATATTAGGTATTGTGTGTACGTTGTTGACGCCACTTAATTTAGCAGCCATTTTAAAATGGACCGGTTTTATCGCCACCATAGCTATACAGTTTAACTATGTCAGTACGAAAGTAACGAAATATTCGATAGGCGACAAAACAGTCACCATGGAGGTACTACCTGTTCTAGGGCACAGTATAATAAAGAGTACTAACGTATCTAGGGTCAGATCCAAGATGACATTCGTTCATACAAAGCGCCAATCGAAATGCATGAAATTATATTACGTGACTTTTCGTTCGATGATGATGATGTTTGCTTTTTAGCTACGACTATAAGATCGCCTGTAATCTTAACTTGTATTTCGTTCTTACTTGTGATACATTTTATATTATACTAGGTGTGCCCCGCGGTGTTACCCGCGGCTTATTAGGGAAAATAAATTTTGCGGCAAATTAAACGTAGCCTATGTGTTATTCCAGGGTGTCAGCTAACTGCATACCAAATTTTATAAAAATCGCTCCAGCCGTTTAGACGTGAAGAAGTCACAAACATACACTATCACACACTCACAAACTTTATAGTGTGTGTAGTTTACTAGCGTAGATTTCGATTGGCGTTCTGTTTCAGAACTTTTATTTTCAGTACGTAACCTTCTCCATGGCATTTCAATATAATAACAAAGCTTCTAAGACAATCAGGAATTCTGAGATCTAGTTAGCAAGTTGGTAGTGTCAGAGGTCAAGCCTCGGGGTCCACAACTTCCTGACGCACCTCCGCGTTGTTAAGTGCTGCGCGGTGTGCCCTCAGGAGCTATCAAACATATTATGATATAAAGACTTAATTGAAAAATATCTGCAGTTGAATTTCAACCTTAAACGGAGGTTACAATGTTTAAAATTGAAGTGTTATGAAGTTGGAGAGTGTATCAAACGTGAACATTGTGCGTACGAGTAGTGTTTGTGAAATTCAATATTAATGTAGGGTGTGGCTTCTTGGAAAAGTATTGTCTTGAGCTACTACACCGCTAGTTACTAGTGAAAATTCATACGTGCGAGCTTGGTTTGTAATACAATAACGAATTTATGGGCGTCTTAATGTCGACTGATGTTTTAATTTAATAGTCATTTTAAAGTGTGTAGATCTTTGATATTAACCCTTTGGTTAAGATGGCAATTTTGCCATCTTTAGAATTTACATATAATATCGACTATAAGTAAATGACGCTTGGAAAAATAAGTCTGCATCTAGTTCAAATATTCTGTTTTTTCTGCATAAATTTCTATTGAAATTGTCTGCCAGAAGTTATATATTTGTGTAAACTGGTAAAATCAAGCGTATAAGTACGACTTACTTAACGAGACAATATTTAAAACAGGCATTATTTATATATTGTGATATAAGGTATATATAAACCCGCAGTTCCTAAATTTAAGGAAGCTTACACTTATAGTTGTGATCTAACACCCAATTATTATGTCATCTAATACACCATGTGTCTGATTTAAACCTCTTAAACTGGCATTGTGACAGCCCAACTCGTCAAATAAATACTCTGTTCCAGAAGCCTTGACATCCATACTAATATTATAAATGCGAAAGTGACTCTCTCTCCATGTCTGTATGTCTGTCTGTTACCTCTTCACGATTAAGCCCCTAAACCAATTGGGATGAAATTTAGTATGGATCGAGTTTGAGCTACTAGAAAGGACATAAGATAACTTTTATCCCGCAACCATACTTGAAAGACGGGCATAGCTGGCTGACGAAGTCGCAAGGAAAAGCTAGTAGCTCATAAATATGACATGGTAATAGCTAGGGAAATACAGCTAAAACACTCACGTGGTAAGTAAGCTTAACTGAAAGACGAATGAGCCCTAATAAAACGTAATTAAATCTTGGCCTACTTTATCCTATTTGTAGGTGTAGCATTAGGCATAAATACTCAAAACCCTAGGACCCGGGTATGGCCTTAAACTACGTCCAACAATGAGAGGTAGGGCACAGCGATGACCATCACGCTTGAATCTGGGGCAGCCCAACTGGGGAAGTACCTCCTCCTTACAGAAAACCACAGCCATAATAGCACTGCTACCTTTCAGGTATGTAGTGTTGTGTTCCTGGTGGTGAGTAAGGTTGCCAGATCCCCCTTAAAGACCGGCAACGCGCTTGTGACTCCCCTGGTGTTACGGGTGCCCATGGGCGACGGTAATTGCTTACCACCAGGCAATCCGACTGCTCGTTTGCCGCCTATGTCATAAAATAAATGTATTTAGTATTCAATTTGTTACATTAATAAAGAGCCGTTGGAGAGCACCGCACGTCAACTTTAGTAAATACGATCTCCCTGGAACATTGTGCATAGTATCTGCACAATATTTCGTGCACGCACGACAATTAAATTATCATAGGGAAGTCACCGCACGCGACCGCTGAGTTATGGAGACGGTTACCACCCGCCAAAGGGAGTAGGGATGTAAGTTAAGTAATTGAGATTTTGCTGGTCGATTGTCATTTATTTCAAAGTAAGTTTTTACATATATGAGTGGTACAATGATAGCTTTCAGCGATTACGATTGTTTAAATAAAAAAAAAAAACAAATAAATAAAAGTGTCAAAGGTGGAAAGAAAATATAAGTCCAGTCGCTTTAAAGTAAGTTCACTGTTTTCGATGACTAAAGCGGCTAAGTCAAAGTCTGAATAAGTTGTGCATTCCTTTAGAGTTGCAAATATAGTAAAATAAACGTCTTAAACACTTTTTTTATGTACCGAAGTTAATAATAATTATATTTTATATTTTTGGGTACTTTATATACTCCTATGAGATAAAAAATACTGTACTGAAGCGTAAGTATCGTCCAAAGGAAATACCTTTGCAGTAAAATTAATTTACTCACTAACTCCCTTCACTGGTTATTCCTAAAATATTCGGTTTGTTTATAAAATATCTCGTATTCCACTGAGTATTTTTTTGAGAAATGGACAGTGGCATTTACCTACTATTTGTATTTTGTACACACCCACCGGGGCGTTCTTAAAATTGTGCGTTAATTGTCAAATAAATCAAATAATTTTCCATAATTCAAATTCCTGTTTTACGTCACTTCACCGCAGCGCATCCTCACTGGGTGGCGCATGTCAATTACCAGAGTTATGGCCGCGACAGATCGTGAGCCGTGTCCGCTGCAGCGTGTAAGGTGCGCTTGCGCCGCCAGTGAACCACCTCATTCGATAACGCACTAAGTCATTATGTGCCTCATAACGAGTTAACGCTTTTCTGTTTCCCTCGAGTAACCTACTCTTTTGCCGATATAAGGCTACTTTTAAAAGAAAAAAGTCCCATGTCCTAGTGAGGTTCATAGAAGTTAACGCGTTTTGTTCTGGGGTAAGGCAGATGGGGAAATGTGAGTTTAGAAAAGGAATTGGTACCATCGATTGGTGAATTATGAGTTATGACTTATGACCGAGGAAATTTACATTAAATTTGCATGGAATTAGAATTTTTACAATGGTATTTTGTTCATTATCTATAGTTTTTAATCTTCAGAAGTAGACGGCACGATTGGCTTTAGGTAGAAGTAAGTACGAATCGAACAAGGAGTAGCTAAAGGTGCCGTATTGTGCCCTCCAGATTTCCTCAATTCATTTCTATTCAGAAATGTTTAGGAGCAAGTAATTCAGGTTAGAATCGAGCCCGAGGCTCCGAAACTTGTAATCTTCGCGTCTTGAACAATGCCCGGGCAGTTTAATTGCTGATGAGAAGTGGAATAATGCGGCGGTTAGATTTATGATAATTTGAAGTTTACACCTGACTAGGAATGGTTGCAAAACATCTGACTGAAGCGAGTAACTTGAGTTTCTAAATATACCTAGCTATTTCATAATCATAATAGTAATCTTTTGTTACATCTCATGGATCCTGACAGTGGTATTACACCCAGTGATAACAGAACTTCATGATTATAAAAATTTGAGGAAACAGACTTTGGGAAGAAGCTTTTAAACAATAGATCTTTCTTTCGATCTTCCCAGCAGTATTTTAAGGATTGCCTTTAACAGTCGTAGCTGGCGTTCGCCCATCAGCCTTATGACTCATTTAGTAGAAATCATCAATAAACTACTATACATTACGTCTACTTATTTAGGGCTTCTTAGTTAATTATCGATACAATTAATTCGGCATTATGTTGTAATTGTATAATTTGCTCAGACGTTTTTTTTTATGACATAGGCGGCAAACGAGCAGACGGATTGCCTGGTGGTAAGCAATTACCGTCGCCCATGGGCACCCGTAACACCAGGGGAGTCATATGCGCGTTGCCGGCCTTTAAGGGGGGTTGGAACTCTGGGAACCTTATTCACCATCAGGAATACAACACTACATACCTGAAAGGTAGTAGTGCTATTATGGCTGTGGTCTTCTGTAAGGAGGAGGTACTTCCCCAGTTGGGCTGCCCCAGATTCAAGCGTGATGGTCATCGCTGTGCCCTACCTCTCATTGTTGGACGTAGTTTAAGGACATACCCGGGTCCTAGGGTTTTGACCTAGAAAGGCTACAATGTTGGAAGGTTTATTATTGTATGTCTTTTCCGTACACGGAACAATGGTGTTCCGGACATTTGGGAGGCATACGCGGAGCCAGATCGAGCCAACGCGCAGAGGCCCTTTCGACAATTTAATGAAATGTAAGGGGTACACTAAGCGGATGTTGCCCCTGTCCATATCATGGGACGCGCACAGAGACAACACCCGCCATGGTGTAAGCACAATTGAGTTTTAATGGAATCTAGAATGTACCAGGCTATTGGGTGGAAAGGATGGACTAGCTACTGGGCTATTGGATAAAAAAAGAAGGTTTATTATTATTATTAAATAATAATGGTCTGAACCTGCGTCATCGTCAGTATAATAGTGACAAAACAAATAATTATTACAGGACATCCTTAAACAAATTGACTGAGTCCCACAGTAAGCTAACGCGGACTGCTAAGGATTGGAATTCGCTCCCTTTATTAGTATAACCGGAAGGATATAATTTGGGTCTCTTCAAGGCAAGAGTGAATAGGCTATTACTAAATCAGCGTGCTACAGCCTCGACCTCGTCGACACTTACCATCAGGTGCGACTCAGGTCAAAAGCTGGTCAGTCTTCTGATACACCTATGTACATTAGATAAAGGTACGGTCAAGGACTTTAATTGATGAGCCATTTAGGGTTCACTTTATATTGGGCATTTCATAGAGTAAGTAGTGAACAAAAGAACATAGCTTGAATCGTAAGTGGCTCAACAATTAAAGCCCGTGACTGTACCTAATCGCTCAAGGGCAGCTGGTATAGAGAATACTATAATTTCTACAATATTAGTTAATAGTCGTTCAATTATGCCATATATTATAGCTCACTTCCGATAATGCATAGTCACACATGTAGTTACATTACGCCATTATGCTATAACATTATGCTAACTTTAGTATTAAGCATAGCCGGTGTAAGCATTGGCCTGAGGTGCGTAGATCTTGTGATAAGAATTTAACCTGTTCCTAGTCGCTCTGCTGCGGCATGTAATATCAAAAATATAATAAGTAAATATAATACAGATGCGTTCGTGAAAAAACTGCTTATTGATGTTTTTTTTTTTTACTGACACTTTTCCTGAGAAAGAATTAGGTAAAGTGTAATAAAAGTTACATGAAATTCTTATACAAATTGACTGACCCACGGTAAGCTCAAGAAGGCTTGTGTTGTGGGTACTCAGCGATCAACGATATATATAGTATACATACACTTAAATACATACATAAAATACTCATGACTCAGGACCAAATATCTGTGCTCATCACACAAATAAATTCCCTGCGTTCAAATCGTAGAATTTGAACCCAGGACTATCGGTTGCATAGCCACTAGGCCTGTCGGCAGAAATAATTTATTACTTTTTCTAATTAAGTAGGTACTTTAATTAAGAGTACATTTACTCATTACCCCATACTTTACGTAGATAACTTCATATAGACACTGACTGTACCGAGAGCCGGTTACAATTTTCATTAACACGAGATCTACAGATACGGTGCTGACTGTACTTAATGCCTTAATTAAGATGCGTACGATTACCGTGGACCAATTTCTTTAATCGAATATCCGTACACCGTATTTATGAGTTTTATCGCAAACAAACTAGCACTGTATTTCCTATATGACAAGCCTGCTTTTACAATGAATATGTGCAATAAGATACGAGATTACCAAGTTAAGTTGTAAATTTCCTATGTAAAACGCGTTAACGAGTTAACCGACAGCTTTAAACTACAATATAATATCAGGATTCTATGATTAAAATTGGTAAAATAACTCAACGGAAATTGAACCTTACGGTACTGAAATACAGCTCAAGTTAAACAAACAAGTAGACACGACAAGAGGCATAAGTAATCGGGGCTCATTTAAGGACCCAGGGCATATATTTTGCTGTTTAATAACAAAGTCGATGAAGAATGTGTTAATCGATAGTTTAGTTGGCACTTAGCGTATGTACATAATAAATTACACCGTTAACATAACACAATATTGTGTTGTAGTAAACCACTACAACCTCCACAGCGATGACCATCACGCTTGAATCTGGGGCAGCCCAACTGGGGAAGTACCTCTTCCTTACAGAAGACCACAGCCATAATAGCACTGCTACCTTTCAGGTATGTAGTGCTGTGTTCCTGATGGTGAGTAAGGTTCCCAGAGCTCCAACCCCCCTTAAAGGCTGGCAACGCGCTTGTGACTCATCTGGTGTTGCGGGTGCCCATGGGCGACGGTAATTGCTTACCACCGGCAATCCTGCTCGTTTGCCGCCTATGTCATAAAAAAAACATCAGCGAGGAGGCAACAGTTGACTGATTAATTGAAATCATGTTGTATCATTCTACTACCAATAATATTAGATGGATCTATAATTAAACGTTCGTTTTACGTATATTTTATTTTGTTACTGCTACAAGTCACATATTTTATTCACATATACACAAATCGTTTACCCTGTAATTAGACACATGACACAATTTAATTAAATTTTTAAGCTAAATATTATATTGCATGTTTAAGCATTGCTCACCCCTACTTGTAGGAATTAAGGTACTGGCAGAATACCAGCGATGTGGTTTGCCGTATCACAACGCTGAGCCAGCGCAATTTCGGTGCCACGACACATGGCTTCTTGTCTTGTTTGTGACGCAAATCATACTGTTCTAGTTTTTAAGTTGCATGAATTTTGTTTCTTTTTTGTTCTGTTTTCAATGCCATTGTATATTGTGGGAATTAATAAAAAAATTATCTATATATCTACCATGCATGTAGATAGACACTAAAATAATATACCATACATATACGTTTACATATTAAGTTATGTTCACACCCGAAGCTATAATAGTCAATACCACCCGTTTCTGTAGTAACATTACTCTTGCCAATAAAGAGCTATAGAAGCACGTGTTAAATACTTACTACGGCCTCTGTAAATATTGTTGAGAACTAACTAGAGATGTTATGCTGTGTAGCCAAAGTTTAGTACCTCAATAATAGAGCGCACATTTACCTCAATTTTAGAATTATTGTAAGTGCTAAGTGCACACCATAAGAATAGATGTGGTTATGCTATTTATCACGACCTCGGTATGTCCTTAAATTACGTCCAACAATGACAGGTAGGGCACAGCGAAGTACCATCTCGCTTGAGTCTGGAGAACCCCAACTGAGGAAGTACCACAGTCATAATAGCATTGCTACCTTTCAGATATGTAGTGTTGTGTTCCTCATGGTGAGTAAGGTTCCTAGAGCTACAACCCCCCTTAAAGGCCGGCAACGTGCTTGTGACTCCCCTGGGCGACGGTAATTGCTTACCATTAGGCAATCCATTTTCTCGGTCCTTGTCTACCAAAAAAAAAAAAATTCTTCGTGCTCTCCAAGAATTATATACGATTATGAACGTAATCATTATTGTAGACTTAGGCAACATTCTTAGGTTATATTTACACACGCGATTAAAACACTTGACGTCAGTCTTACGTTAAGAGTATTATCAGATAAATTCTTTAATAACTTGCTTGATGCTTCTGTATGTGTATCTTGCGGTATTATAATATTCACTTTAGACTCCAAAAAAGTCTTTGGGAACTCTCTTCGGATGTGCTACAATTCGGGTGTGCTTCGGAGGTACTTCATAAAAAAAATCTGTTTTCACATGCAGTCAATGATTGAGGTAAGTTTTGTACCTCATCCGTGTCACAACCCTGAGTCGAAAGCCTCACAATGAGCGAATAAATTAGATTGAAGCAGCCCTAGCGCGGCCGCGACGACTCAATGAAGGCTTATCGAGCGCATCTGAGGAATGGCATCGTCAATGCACTTTATATTTACAAAATCTTTCGGCAAAACTCGATTAGTCATTCATAACTTTGTCTGCGATCATACTTTACACCAATTTTTTTTTATGACATAGGCGGCAAACGAGCAGGCGGATTGCCTGGTGGTAAGCAATTACCGTCGCCTATGGGCACCCGCAACACCAGATGAGTCACAAGCGCGTTGCCGGCCTTTAAGGGGGGTTGGAGCTCTCACAGCACTACATACCTGAAAGGTAGCAGTGCTATATTATGGCTGTGGTCTTCTGTAAGGAGGAGGTACTTCCCCAGTTGGGCTGCCCCAGATTCAAGCGTGATGGTCATCGCTGTGCCCTACCTCTCATTGTTGGACGTAGTTTAAGGACATACCCGGGTCATCTTGTCATTCAAGGAATTACTTCTTATTTTATTAACAGCTTTAATTACTTATCGGAGCAACGTATTCCATACGACGGTTCGCTAAGATTTTTTGCTACCATTTAAAGATTAAACTAAAATAAATTGCGATTCAAGAATTTCAATGATAGAGAAGTACAACAACTACACCTTAAAAGGTATTTCTATTTATATAAATTTATTTCTACCACTCATGTGTTTTTGTTCACATGTGGGAGCGCCCCCCCAGTGGGGCAGCATAAACGCCCCCCCAGTTCCTTCCGTGGCCCCTATCGCCCCCCTGGACCTCTTCAGAGCCCACTGGAGGGTGGTATGGACCACTTTGGGAAACTATGGTCTAGACAGACGGACTGCGTGTCCAAAATTTGTATGGGAACTGCACGCCGACTGCACCGATTCTATGAAAATTACAGTTAAGTTGCAGTCCATCTATATCGGGCCTTAATGTTTTTAAATGTTTGCGTATTTTTTAAAGGCTCACTCTAAAAAAGCCTACTTATGCTTTGCTTTTTATAAGCAAACTTATTAGTCATAGATTACTTTAATCCATCAACTCTGAAGAAAGACGCAAATTGGTTGACTTCATATTTTAATACATTTTAGTTCAAACACAGGTTAGAACGTCAACAACCACACAAGACTAGCCTTACACTATACATTATAGACTCTTCTTCGCCTCATAAATCGCGCGTTCACACGCTGAATCGGTCGGTAAATCTGCTCGCGCGCATTGTGCGCGTTGTCAACGCGCGCATGAAATATCTGCGCACTGACCGCGGGAGCTGAATGCGTGTGTGACGGGGTGACCAGACGTGGCCGTTGTAAGTCATCTTGTAAAAGTCACTAAAGAGCTCTCTTGAACGACTAACTTTTAGGAATAGACTATGAATCTGGTAATCCCAAGATTCTTATCAATTTTACGACATTTCTAGAAGATATTGTAGAAGGAATTTATTGGAAGATATTGTATCTACTCGTATTTAACATTAACGAATAAAAAAAAAATATTTTAATCGTTCACTAGATAACACCCTTACCCAAAATAAAGAAATAAACTTTATTAGACAATCTTACACAAATCTACGTATAGCACAATTGGTAGTGCACTGGGCTAGTTATTCAGTGGTTGTGGGTTCGAATCCCGCTGCGAGTCAAATTTTTCTATTTTTATTTCGATTTAAATATCGAAGATATTCGCTAGCAGACGTTTCTGCATAATAAAACATAATTTAGAAAGGGTTAGCATATTGTTATCGATGAATTCTCAATGAAAATTGAGACTTCGATGCCGTTCTGGCGGTAGATGTGTTCACCCATGATGAGGTATACGACGAGGGATAGATAGAAAAATTTGACAAGTCTAAGCGGTACTCGTATAGCACAATTGGTAATGCATTGGGCTATTTATCCAGCGGTTGTGGGTTCGAGGCCCGCTGTGAGAGTTTTCTATTTTTCTTTCGATTTAAATATCGAAAATAATAAGGTATGTGTTTTTTAGGTACTGGATGAAGACATATCAAGGTTTTTATAAGGAGGGATTGATAATGCCTACGGCTACTAAACGTACGTATATGTTGGTACTAAGCGCCATCTGTTGTGTATCGTGAGTAGTTACTTTGTGGGCGTTTGCCGGCGAAGAAATTGTATGTTACTGACATATGTTGTAGCTGTGAAATACTAGATGGCACTAGTACCTTAGCCAGCAATGTGGTAACGATATGTTGTATGAGCATTGCCTATCTAAGTCTCATATCATCATTGTAAGATAAAATATTAATTGTATATACGTAAGTAAATATATTAATAATACTAAACGTAAGTAATTGGTGGTACATAACTCCAGATAATATTATTCTGATTACAAACCGGTACTAGTCTCGACATTGGTAATAATGGCCGATACGAAGAATGTAAATATCTTAGTGTCACTATTTAGAAAGCCGATCAAAACATCTCTTTAAGTCACGGCATTAATGTAAATTTATTACGTTGTTAAATGTCAAATTCCTTACCAACATTATTAGTCTCCGATTAACTATACAATTATTATGCGTGGATGTCCTGCACAAGCAAACGCTAAGTCACATAAATCTAGCACTTACGATCTGCTGGAGAGGTCTAAATATACTAGATCTATTTACAAAATAGTCCTCGTCTGTAAGCTGGATTCTGTTAAAATTTGAGCTGTTATTTTCATTATAACTTTAATCAATTATCTTACAATTATGTACGAAATTATAAGAAACCTAGTTTTATAATAGTAGTTTATGTATCTGTGCATCTTACATAATAATATCACACGATTGTTGTAATGCCTAATTATGTATAGTTGCATACACTACTTTATCTACACACATATCATAAGTGTTTTAAGATGGTTTCAGGAACCGTAGGGAAATGACCTGCAGTATTACTAGTGTTACTTGAAACATTAAAAAGTCAACGAACAAAACAAATGACAGCTTGGAATGGCGGCGTTGCGTATTTCGTATCTCAGTCAAATATTTTTTTAAACCATAGACAAGCAAATGAACTCCCTATTCTATTGTCACTTGAGTTCAAATGTCGTTCAATTTATATTAAAAAAACATAACGAATTGGCGTTTCGTGTCAATGACTGTTTTAATATCTATAGATACTAGAATAGAAACCCCACTTGAATTTGACAGCTGTTCCAAATTTAAACTCATAACCTACTGATTTAAGTAGGTAATGTATTAACATTACATCTCCATTCATTTCTGATGGTTGGTAATGCTGGTCATTGCCTACGGTTTCTGGACGCATTTTAGAGCACTTATGAGACGTAGATAAAAGTAATTTACGTAAAATTAATTAAAATATAAACTACTTCCATCGCATTTCAAATAACGAATATCCAGCGAAGCAGCGACATTACAATTTACAATGTATAAAAATTTGTCTGAACCTTAGACTATATAATATTATTAGACTCCACGCCGCCAACAACAAATTGTGATTACAAATGGCGTCGGTCGACTCGTACTTACGGGCTTCACACACATACGCAAGGCCTTGATGCGCGGGACTCCCAACAGTCGCCTCCGAACGTCAAAGCACGCCGCAGTGGACCAAAAAATATTAAAATATGCCGTCATATGCTGTAAGATCAAGTAAAAATGCTACTGATCGACACAAAGAAATTCCCCCAATCACTTTTCATCAGTAAATAAACAATTAACCACGTAATTACATTAAACATTAGTAAATTCGCTAGCTATTTACTTCACGCCATCTGTGTTGCCAGACAATCGGGTCAATCAAAATCGGAGAAATTTCCCGAACGTAGGGTAATTGATGTTCCATTTTGTTAACTATTATGTATGAGCGCGGAGCGGGTTTGGTGTAGGTACAGGTTTTTTAAGTTTAGTTTTAATTAATTTAATTTTTGATTTTAATTTATTTCTATGTTCTTTTATTTATCACAACTGTAAACGAATGGATACCAATAATGTTGATTAAAATTTTATAATTTTATTAAGTAACGTTCTTTACCAAAAAAAAGTACACAGTGTTCTTTTGCAAATTATTATGTAATTGCAACTAGCTTTTCATTTTAATAAGTTCTTTAAAAACTACGGTAAACCCGTATACTCTACCACCATAATTTAACTATGCGATCTGTTGTTTTGCAATCTTAGTTATGAAATTGCAAATAAAGGCTATGAATATCTTTAAGTAGTGTAGGATACTGCTTCCTGGTTTAAAAATTATGGCTTGGCTGTTTCATACTAAGTAGGTAAGTCAGAACATTCAATAGACGTCTATGGCCAACTCGTTGTGTTTTAAGTAAATACCTACATTAAAATTTAAAATTTGAGAGTTTAGTCAAACAAAAAAAGTATATTTGTTTTTTTGTACATTATATTCCCGTACTAATCACATTTTCTCCTGTAAATGTTTGCTCTGAAGTGTTATCTGGGATAAACCTATGAGGATTTGAAATTCAGTAGTTTTTTTTTTGGCTTGGCGGGGCCATTGCTGTGCCTCATAATTAATAAATATGTATAGTAAAAGTGCTCGAAATTATAGTACCTATCGAATCGAGAAGAGTGAGAAAACACACACATTTACATCGTGTACTTTTATCAATTTAATATTAGTGAGTTTTGCTGTTTTTCGTTAAATTCACCGCTTCTGAAATATATTTTACTATATTTATTAAATCATACGCATATCGTCGTTTTATTTAACAAAGATGTATATTCATAACACATTTTTTATTCTAAAATATTTTATCTGAAATTGGGATTTTTTTTTTAACTGGCACCACACAGAAATACGCACACATGTAAAGCGGCCGCCATTACGCGTCACAACTTGTTGTATCGGCGGATTCCTTCTGTAGGTTTACTACTTCTATGGTCTGAACAGTAAATTTCGGAGCTATCGCAAAAAACGATATTAGTAAAGTTCGGACGATTTTCTCTGTGACTCTCATGACGCCGTAATTGGAGTAAAAGAAAAAGATCCTCAAATATAGGAACTTCGATGGCCTGGCTTCAAATCCGTTGCTTGAACTGGTACTTAAGTATATAATATACCGGACAGAAAATCGTTGTGAATATTATCAATACTATGACTCAAAATGGGTACAAATTCCGAACACTATGAAACTTGTATCATTTTTCAATAGGATTACATTGACTTTATTACACTCATCAATAAGATAAACTTATGCAGTGGAATTAACTACAAGACTAACTTTTTTCTAATCAAGAAAAAAAAAAAATGTAAATATAAATAAAGTACCGATATTAATTAGGTTAGGTTAGGTTAAAAGAGGCCAATGACATGTTATCGTCAGGTGACAACCAGAACTCACAAATTACTACCACAAGTTAATAGCCATAGTGAATCATAGGTGTACTGCCTTTTTATTAAACCCGAATTATGTTTGGTCAAACTTCATTTGGCAACCAACTTTTCGCCGAAGATTTATTTAGCAAAGCAATTTCTTGGCATAATTTTACTTCGTATTTTTTTTATTTCGATACGTTTTTGTATTGCAAAATTTTATTTCGTCAAATTTTATGTGGTAAATAATTGTGTAGCAAATGATTTGCTAAGCCAAATAACATAATGACAAATAATTAATAAATATTAAGTAAAAAAGAGAAAGGTAGGTTAGGAGTTAGAACTGCGACTCTCACAGAACCGAAATGCTGCCAGAAAGGTGGGTCAGGTAAGGTTTGAACTGCGACCCTCACAAAACCGAGATGCTGCCATTAAGGTGGGTTAGGTTAGGTTAGAACTGCGACCCGCACAGAACGGAAATGCTGCCAGAAAGGTGGGTTAGGTTAGGTTAGAACTGCGACCCTCACAGAACGGAAATGCTGCCGCCAGAAAGGTGGGTTAGGTTAGGTTAGAACTGCGGAAATTTTGAGCACGAAGTAAGGTGTTTTTAACTAGAGGTTTTCAGACAGGTGTTTCTTGAGGGTTTTGTGCGATTTTTGGTGATTAGACGTAAAATAATTTTGGCTATTCGTTCCGGACATCGCATCTACCTAATTTGAAGATTTTGGCTTGTTTTGAGGATTTTTCGTTTTTGCATATTACTTGGATTTAGTCGATTTTGGTTTTTTGTGATTTTCTATTTGTCTTTCTGTATTTTGATTAGCTCTCTTTGCTTAAAATATAGTTTTTTCGGTCTTTATATTACAACCCTGTTTACGAATTTTTGGACTTCCAGTTCAAAAAGTTATCAGGGCCAACAAGGGTTTGTTTTTGAAATTTAGCTGCTTCACATTTCAATTTTTCAAAATTCTGTGTTTTCCTTCTTTCTCTTCTTTTCTCTTCTTTTCATTCTTGTAACTTGCATTTAGGGTATATTTAGTATTTGGCGTTTCTCGCATAATTTTCCGACGTCTAGTTAGCGAGTTATAGCGAAAACCAATTGCTATTTTTATTTGGCAGGCACCCACAGCTTTTGCATTAAATTTGTAACTGGTGGTAATCTTGAGGGGAGTTAAAAATTTGAGTGGGGTGTCAGATAGTAGAGGACAATCTTCTCTACCGTTAGGCACCACATTCGGATTTTGGGTCTTAGTGGGAGTTTTGGGGGGTCGAAAACCGACAAGTTCTTGAGTTTGTCGGTTCTGCCGACCTCGCACTTGACCATTTTGGTCAAGTTACGTTGCGGGACAATTGCTCCGGGGATTTTGCCCGGTAAAGGGGGGATTTCGTTTGGTAAAATGGTGGGGGGTGGAAAACCCCCCCCCCTTGCGGGAAAAATGTGGAAGAAAGGTGACGAACCAGCGAGGGACGACGATCTTTCGGTCGATGGTGAGGGTGATGTGCCACAAAGACGAAGGGGAGAGCCCAAAGCGGGTGCCAAAAGGGTGCACCCCTATGCCGTAGAGGAGCTACAACCCAACGCGGCCAAATGCAACACGGCCCGCAGAGGTAGGAAGGCAGGCGGTGCGGCATCGGCACCCCGCTTTAAGATAAAAATCTCCACGCGGGGGGAGAAGAATTTCACGGGGGCATACGCTGAATCTCTCGGCCGCGAGGGAAAGCCTGAGGCTCGGTGTGGACTCAGACACCGCGCGAGAAGACACGGACGACGACAGCGTTAGTGAGGGCCGTATGTCCCCCACGCAGCAGGGCGACCCAATCGAGGCGGCTCGCCGGGCTGCCCAGACGGTACTGGAGCAGACGGCGAAGTCGTCGAACCTTCAAGGGGGCGTGAGGCGCCGTATTATTAAAGCCGTTGCCGAGATTGTAACTGCGGCTGGAGCAGTTACAATCGCGGCAGGAAAGTTGATGAAATCCGCATCCTAAAGGCGGACAATCGAAGGATGCGAGAAGAGCATGCCCTGAGGCACTCCGAGACAAAGGCGCTCCGGAAAGTCGTTTCGGAGAGGGGAACGGCGCCTGCTGGGGAAGAACACGACGAGCAAAGGGACTAGGCTGAAAAAATCCGGACGGAGGTGGAGACACTCCTCACGGCCTTCAGGGAGGAGCTCTCTGAAAGCTGTTCTCTCCCTAGGGGGAGATGGTAAACACCCGGCTCGAGGATATCAGAAGGCGCTTACCTCCGGAACCCATTATCCGCCCCCCACTAGCGGCAGATAGACGCTTGGGGGGCCATGGCAGCGCCCCATCTTCTGCCCCTAAACCAGGAGGTAGCCAGGCTGCGACCGGGTCCACTCTGATGCCCCTCGCAAGACCAGCGCCTGCCCCGCGGACTAAAAAGGCGATGAAGCCAAATCAGCGGCCACGCCTGCCGCCGCCGCTGCGGCCACTGCCTCCTACTACTCCTGCACAGGGCCTGCCAGGCAGGAGACGTGGACGAAGGTTGCAAGGCGAGGGACCAACAACCAGAAAAAGGATGCCTGCCCTGGCCCCGCCTGCCAAAGCGGCGGCACAGAAGGCTGCCGGCGGCCCCAGCGGCCAAAAGCCAGTCATGCCCAAAACGGCAGCAGTGGTGGTGGCCCTCAAGCCGGAGACAAAGGAGTCGTATGCCTCCGTAATGCTGAGGGCCACCCAAGCGTTCCAGCTGCAGGAGGTCGGCTTGGATAGCCTCAAGGTGCGGCGGACAGCTGACGGGACCCGGATCCTGGAAGTAGCAGGGGCGGATAACGGCCGTACAGCTGACGCCCTGAAGGAGCGCCTCGAGGCAGCCATAGGAGACGCGGCAAGGGTCTATAGACCCGTGAAGATGGCGCGCCTCCGCGTCTCCGGCCTCGACGAGACTGCCACCTCCGATGCAGTGGCAAGGGCAATCGCCACCAAAGGGGGTGCCTCACATGCCGATGTTAGGGCAGGGAAATTCGCTTCGGCTTCGCAGGGTCGGGTTCCGCCCTGGTGCAGTGCCCAATTGGGGCGGCTAGCGTGGTGGCCTCGGCGGCACGAGTGACGATTGGGTGGTCAGTCGCTCGTGTGGAGGCAATGGAGCCTGAGGCGCTCAGGTGCTACAAGTGCCTGGGCACCGGACACACGAGGGCCACGTGCCCTTCGTCGGTAGAACGGGGAGACCTGTGCTTCCGCTGTAGCAAACCGGGCCACCGGGTGGCGGATTGCCAGGCGGAGGCCTTCTGCGCGGTTTGCCACCAGGCCAAACTACCGGCGAGGCACAGGATGGTGGCCTGTCTTGTAACCCCAGTTAGGGGCGGAGCCCAAAATGAAAATCGCTGGGCCTCCGAGAAGGACCCCTCCGGCCGTGAGTCCATCTCAGGCGGAGCTCAACGAGGGACAGCAAATGGACCATTGATGCCTGTACACCCTCAGCGTCAAGGTCCACAGGAGGTGTTGCAGTGCAACATAAACCACTCAGCTCGTGCCCAGGACCTGCTCATGCAGAACCTGGCTGAGTGGGGTGTTGCACTTGCGGTAGTGGCGGAGCCCTACGTTGTCCCTCCCCGGCCCAACTGGGTGGGGTCCAGAGACGCAGGAGGTGGCGCTGGTGGCTCCAGCAGACGGGGGGTCTCGTGGGGATCGAGGAAGGAATGGGGTTCGCGGCGGCCAAATGGGGAGGGATAATTGTAATTGGGGCGTACTTTCTCCCACCGTTCGCCGCTGGACGCCTTCCAACGATTCCTCGGGGACCTAGAAGGGGTAGTGCATAGGGCTGGCCGGGCGCCTATCCTTATGCTGGGTGACCTGAATGCCAAGAGCCAGGCCTGGGGGTGCCCCGGCACGGATCTCAGAGGGGCCGAGGTCGAAGACTGGGCGGCCGCAGTGGGTCTGGTCCTCCTCAATCAGGGCAACGCGCAGACGTGCATCCGCTGGAACGGGGGGTCCATAGTGGACGTGTCGTTTGCGACCCCCGCCCTGGCGGCGCGTGTCGCCAACTGGAGAGTGATGGAGGACGAAGAGACCCTCTCGGATCACCAATATATCCGCATGAGGGTCTCCCCATTGCAGAGGGCCACACCACCCAACCCAGGTGGCAGGGCGGCCGGCCGGGAGAAGTTCCCGAGGTGGTCCTTGGCCCGCCTCGACAGGGAGCTAGCAGACGAGGCCGCCATCATCGAGGCGTGGGGTGCCCCTATTCCGGCGCCAGGTGGGGTAGAGCGGGAGGCGATCTGCATCAGACAGTCCCTCACTGCCGTCTGCGATGCCTCCATGCCCCGGGCCCGGCTTTACCAGGGCAGGAAGCAGGTGTTCTGGTGGAGCCAGGGGATCGCAGCCCTCCGCACGGCCTGCAATGGGGCCCGGCGGGCCTACACACGATGCAGGAGGAGGAGGCACACCGTGGAGGAGGAAGCGCTCCTCCGCACCGACTGGGCCGAGAGGAAGCAGGCCCTCCAACAGGCCATCGCAGAGGCGAAAAAAGAAGGTTGGGAGGAGTTCCTGGCGACTCTTAATAGGGATCCATGGGCGCCCATATAAGATGGTGCGGAACAAGTTGCAAGGCGCCCCCCCCATGGAAGCCATGGAGCCGGAACTCCTAGAGAGAGTGGTGGAGGGCCTCTTCCCGGTGGCTCAGGAGTTTGTCCCTCCAGCGATGGCCCCCCCAACAGCGGATCCTGTGGGACCTCTCGTCGTCCCTCCTGTCACCGATGATGAGATGGTGTGGGCACTGGACAGGATCAAGGCCACTCGGAAGGCGCCGGGACCTGACGGGGTCCCGGGGAAGGTCCTGTACCTAGCGATGAAGCATCTCGGGAACCGCCTCAGATCCCTCCTGGACGACTGTCTTGAGGAGGGGCACTTCCCGAGATGCTGGAAGGAGGGCCGCCTTTGCCTGCTGCGGAAAGAGGGCCGCCCACCAGATTCCCCAGTTGGTTACCGCCCCATTGTGCTGCTGGACGAGGTCGGGAAGCTCTTTGAGCGAATTTTGGCTTCCCGCATCCAGCGGCACCTCGAGGAGTCGGGCCCGAACCTGAACGTCCATCAGTTTGGGTTCCGAAAGGGGCGGTCGACGATCGACGCGGTGGGCGCTCTCAGAGAGTTCGGGCAGGTGGCGGAGGGTAAAGGGGAGGGAGTAGTGGCGGTGTCATTGGACATCGCCAACGCTTTCGGCTCTCTCCCCTACACGGTGATAGGTGAGGCACTCCATTATCATAGAGTGCCTCACTACCTGAGGCGCATCGTGGAGCACTACCTTACGGGGCGGGTAGTGCTCTACGAGCAGAGGGGTATGCGCAGCGAGAGGGCCATGGCATGCGGGGTTCCACAGGGGTCCGTTCTGGGCCCCCTTTTGTGGAACCTCGGCTATGACTGGGTACTCCGGGGGGTGCAGCTCCCACGCATGGTCACGGTGTGTTATGCCGACGACACACTGGTGGCCGTGCGGGGAAAAGAGCTGGAGGAAGTACTCAGGAGGGCCGCGGTGGCGACCGAACTCACGGTCCACCGCATCGGCCTCCTGGGATTAAGGGTAGCCCTGCCAAAAACAGAGGCCATGGTCCTCGGAGGACCCAGGGGCTGGAGGCTGCGAGGAGGCACGCATATGCGGATCGGGGGAGAATCTGTCCAGGTATTGGGCCAGATGAAATATTTAGGCCTAATCCTGGACAGGAAATGGGAATTCGGGGAGCACTTTGCGAGACTTGCTCCCCGCCTCGTAGGTGCTGCCTCGGCCCTGAGCCGCCTCCTCCCCAATTTAGGCGGCCCAAACGCCTCATGCAGACGGTTGTACGCGGGAGTCGTCCGGAGCATGGCGCTCTACGGTGCGCCAATCTGGGCCGGACGACTAACCGACCGAACGAGGGCACTCCTCCGCCGGCCGCAAAGAGTGGTGACGCAAAGGATGGTGAGGGCATACCGCACCACCTCTCATGCAGCGGCGTGCCTCCTAGCCGGCACCCCACCCTGGGAACTGGATGCGGGAGTGCTGGCGGAGAGGTACCGGAGGAGAGCCGACTGCAGGGGGAGGGGAGAGTGCCCGGACCCGGAGGAGGCCGAGAGGTTGGAGAGGGCAGCTGCCGAGCGGCTGAGACAGGAGTGGAGGGAAGCACTGGAGGGTAGCCTCTATGGAACCCGCACGATAGGGGCTATCCTTCCAGTGATGAATGAGTGGGTGGATAGGAGGAAGGGGGCCCTAACATTTAGGATGACGCAGGTGGTGTCCGGGCATGGCTGCTTCGGGCACTACCTGCATAGGATAGGGAGGGAGTTGGGGCCCCAGTGCGCGGAGTGCGGCAACGCGGACGACACGGCCCAGCACACTTTGGAGGTGTGCAGAAGATGGGCCGTGGAACGGCAAGCTCTCAGGGGCGAACTGGCGGTGGCAGACCTCTCGCTGCACAGCGTCATAGCGGCGATGCTGGGCAGCGAGAGGAAATGGGAAGCGGTGGCCTCCTTCTGTGAATTAATTATGTCACAGAAGGAGGAAGCGGAGAGGGGGCGGGAAGCAGACGCTGACGCGCCACCTCTCCGACGCAGGCGGCAGGGTCGAAGGCGACGTGCCTATCTTCGCCTAGACCCTTAGTGGGGCCAGCGGGTTCGAGACCCGCATGGCACGGCCCCACACACGTCGTCGGGGGAGAGATCAAGCGTTTCTGATCTCTCCCTCCTTTGTGCGGGAGCCCTGGCGAAATGCCGGGGCCGCCGGAGGGCGTCATGGTAGAATACCTGTGGTCCCATGACGCCTTCGCGAACGGCACAGAGGGAGAAACGCCGGAGTGGGGTTTAGTGGGTAGGGCCAAGCTCTCACCCCTCTCACTAGGAGAGGGGGACAAGAGCGGCGAGTCCCACATACCCCCCCATTATGGCCTTCCCGCGGCCGGGGGGACGATGCGTAAATGCATTCCCCACTCCGTCAAAAAAAAAAAAAAAGGTTAGAACTGCGACCCTCACAAAGCCGAGATGCTGCCATTAAGGTGGGTTAGGTTAGTTTAGAACTGCGACCCGCACAGAATGGAAATGCTGCCAGAAAGGTGGGTTAGGTTAGGTTAGAACTGCGACCCTCAACAAAGCCGAGATACTGCCAGAAAGGTGGGTTAGGTTAGAACTGCGACCCTCACAGAACCGCTTCGCTTCGCGAACAGTTTCGCATGCTTATTTTGGCACCTTTTGCTGGATACATTAATAAAAACTAAATGGAGATTCATAGCTGTAGATGATTTGGCCGAGGTGAAAAAATATTCAATATTTTGCTAAAAAAAGGTATGCCAATCAAAACATTTGACGAAATTATAATTGACATTATAAAAAAATCCCATGTAATATTTTGTCAAACAATAATTTATTAAATCATGAATTGGGAAAATATATCAATGCGAACCGTTGAGTTGCGAAATAAAAATTTGACCAAATAAAACTTTGGGATACGTAGTTTGGGGAGTTAAGAATTTGCTAAATGTTTTTTGGCGAATTATTATACCGAATCATATTAATGACTATATAAGGTTGATTTTTGTTTAATTATTTTTCAGTAGTTTGTGAGTTTTGCTGCTGCCCGTTGGTGACATCCAATTATTAAGATTTCGTGATAGTAAATCAGCTTAAAATATATGCTTAGAATGCTACAATATAACGATAATGAGAGAAAAATATACCACTTGTAAAATATGAGTGCAAAAACGTTTATTTTAAAATATATATTTTATTATCATACAAAAATGTTATAAAATCATATTTAATAAAATTATCACAATTTTAAAAATTCTATCAAAGAATATCAGGCACGCTTAGATTTAATATTATATCATCGATACAGTCCACAATTAAAAGTTTTATATAATTGATTCTATTAGTACAAGACTCTTTCATACAAGACCATGTATATCATTATCATTAAATATTATTCTTAATGTGGGTTCAATGTTCCAGTAATATCAATGACTGGTAGTAAAATTAATCTTGAATTATCGAGTAACTGCTTGTAATAATTAGATTATACAATCGCCTAATATTGGGAGAACCAACGTCAAATTAAAGACACTAAAATTGGCTTTAGTTAGTACTTACATGTCAAGGTAAAATAAAATTGATGCCTAATCATTATGTTATAGGGGATAATCAACTTGGACATTCCTGATGTAGCATTTGCCAATTTCATTTTCTGTTTGGACATTTTATGGAACGGTTTATAAAATACTCAACTTTTTAGTCCCGTTTGAACGACAATAATACACCAATGTTTTGCAAAAGAGGTTAGGTTAGCCCGTACCTCTACACGAGATGATAAAAACAAACTACTCTCTATAGCGTCTGCAAAAAATATTTGTTTAGAGACAATATACAGAGCCTTACAAATCGACGTAAACGTGACGTATGTCAACTGTTGCAACTTGTGGTAGACGTACAGTCAGCATCAGAAGTTGTTAAGCAGGCTCTGTGTTCATAATGAGCTTGACACGTATTTATTGTTAAGAGAACAAGAGTGTGTTGAGATCATTGTGTACACCGGGCTCGCTTCGCTTCTGATGTTGACTGTACTGATTATTTCCAAAAAATAAGTGACGATATTTTAAGCAATACAATGGTAAACGTCTTGTCATCGAACGGAGAAGCCGTGTATGCTCTGGTCGATAAAGGTGGGAATTGCGGAGAATCTTGTCCGCTTTGTCTTCTTGTTGGGCTTGTTGTCGGGAGGTAGGAAGTTCCAGAGTATTAGGTCTTCGTCTGCTGTGGCTGTTGCTGCGAAAAGAAAGTCTTTCATAATTACCGACACATCATCTGTCGAAGAGATTTCCTGCCAGACCAAAACGTCTTCTGATCTCGGCGAAGTTCTGTAGTAGACCATTGTTCTTTTACGGACTTTGACTTCAAATACAATTACAGTATGAGCAGTTCACGATATTTGATACTTCATTATAAAATCAAATTTACCTAGCTTAGTTCCATCAGGACTGAAGACCATGGTTCTGACCCGGTCTACACCGTACCGGCCTTCGCCCCACTGGTCTACCACAGTATCTGGTCCACTCATTACCACAAGTTGAGAACATGCTTTTGGGTATACCACTTGCTCTGAAAGAGAAATCATAGGCAAGGTTAAACGAATAGGCGGTTTTGTTTGATGGAATGAAGTGTTGAATCGCTTCGGAGGCTATAAGGGATGCTCATCTTTCACTCTCTCTCACAGTGAGGTTAGAATTTAGAATCGTGCCCACTAAATTCATACGACTCTTAACACATTGCTTTCTGAGTGATGTCATTATAGGATCGTGAACATTCCATATCTTTCCATTCCATACTATGGCATGAACATTGGGTTGTACCGCAACATTTTATCCAATCACTACAATTTCCTGTGCCCCATCAGTGGTGACGGGTCAATTTTTATCCTCAAAAAGACCAGAGCCAATATGGCTTTATTTTTTTTCATGAGTCCAAAGACAACTGTTAAACTTTGGGAAAGTTAGCCGGCGGGAATCGGCTTGGACGTGCCGCCGCTGGTCTCCATGCAAATTTTAAGCGCCACTCAAAAAGTTATTTCCATTTCGGCCAGTTGGTAAAATGTATAATTTGTTTGATTTATTGTTAATTAAGTTTTTGGTTAGTTTTTAGCATTGTGACGATAACGCATCGATATATTATAACAGGTATTACTGTAAATAGTAAATTCATTCACTTTATGGTATAATAATAATGATTAAACTAAAACAACTGGGTGCGTGTTTACGGCTATATATAATTCACTGGCAAGATACTAGTGCAGTCATCATTATTAGATTTTATTATGCCTTTCTCCATACATATATGAAATATCGGCAATTTCCTAGTTGCACTCATTTAAGTGATTGTGTCGATTGTCGATAGTATGGCTAGTTTTGTAAAAAATCCTAATGTCCCAAACACACAATAAAGTTCTGCTTCGGAAAGTAATTCAGTCATGAAACATGCATTTAACAATCCGTCACTTGATAGAAAGATAATTGATCTAAATACGTCAACAATAATTTGCATATATTATGATAAGCGGAATCAGAGGTAGACATCAGACAACGCATATTACTGTGATTCTTATAGTTTAATATAAGATAATAAGGTTCATAACCTGTGTTCCATAGACTAATCACTAGTTCTCCAGTCCGGTGGCTGAATAACATGGTATCCAGGCAGTAATCGCTGTTGCTGACATCGGTGGTAGCGCGTAGACAGGCGCGCGGGGCATCCCAGAGCGCTATCCACGATTTGGTCTCTGTGACACCGCCGATGCCGAGGAGTGCGCTGCGCCACGGGTGCCAGGCTATAGTCTGAAAAAAAGAGGTAGGATTTAGTTCCCGTTACGTTGATGTATAACAGATGGCAGGTATTGCTAAGGACTGCAGTAGGTATATATTTAGCGAAATACCAGGCTCAAGCGTCATGGTATTTCGCTGTGCCCTACCTCTCATTGTTGGACATAGTTTAAGGACATACCCGGGTCCAAAAATACTGGAACATGCATCATTATCGTTGGAAGAATACATAAATATTTTTTTTTTCTATTTTGTGAATATAGTGAAATACATTCAAGACGTGATGATATGAATCTATCAAACCATATGTTAAGCAATTTTATACCTTAACCATCCAGTCGGAACTAATAGCCCTAGATTCCACTAGGGACGGCCACAGCATCACCAGCACCTGACGAATGATGAATATACAATTATATTTCCCGCAGGCAGTGATTAAAGAATAACTGTTATATCATGAAAATAACCTATAAAGGCTGGAATACCTACCACAAAGAGTAGCCTGGCCCGGTACCACAAATATCGAAGTTCGTATTTTTCGAGCTTCATTCTCTTTTAGTCCAATTTAGGCGTCATAAGAATGACAGAGACAATCGTCCGAAATTTACGAATATCGTGTTTCGCGGTAGCGCCCCTGGTGTCTATTGATTACCTGCGAGCTATTGACGGCGGCTGCGGCCACGTAGCGCGCATCTGGAGAGACCCGCACGAGGAAGATGGCGCCGGTGGTAGCTTGCCGATAGCTGATGAGCGTCGCGTCGCGATCGAACGCGGTGATCATTCCTCGAGAACAACCACTAAAATAGTTATGATCATCGCTAAATCATCAATTTTTCTGTTTCCACACTATTATTTATAGCCAACTGTGACTTTACTTCAGAGAGATCACTGTCTCACTGGTCAATTAATCAAAATTAGCTTTAATTTTTATGAAGCTGAAATATCCACTAACGAACCCATAATACTAAGAAATCATGGAAAAATGCAGCAGCAGGCAGGGTTTTGCCTATATTACTCAGTAATCTTAGGTTAATTTACATTTCAACATGATTTGATGACAGACGGTATTTAGTTAGTTAATTAGAAAGCGGCATTGGACTACTATGGAATAGGCATTTTAAACAAATTTTGATTTATCAATACATCGCCAGATTCCAAACCAATGGAAAAAGAAATCATTATTCAAGCAATTGCCGCCACCCAAGAACACCTGTTCTTTTGTGTCTTTTGTAAGGAGGAGGTATTACACCAATCGGACCACTCCAGATTCAAGCATAGTGATAATTCGCTGTGTCCTACGTCACATTTTTGGACTTAGTTTAAGGACATACCCGGTTCCGATCATAAATATTTCCAACGCAATCAAAGCTATCTGAAATGACACTCACGTGACGATGGAATTCCCAGTGGGACTCCAGTCAATGGCGGTGACCAAACAGAAGGCCTGCAGTGGTTTGGAGGCGCAGCGGCACCAGCCCCCAGCCACCCATTTGCTCCACGCGTTATGGACTTCTATGCGCTGCATGTCGGTTCCTAGCTGCAAGGCATTTTATGTTAGGAAGAATAATCCTTCGGTAAATAATCGTTTGAATTATTTCGAGTTTACTAAAGTAGCGACGTGATATTAATGCTTATCACGGAGGACAAGTTTTCTCAAGTTATTATGGTATAATATAAATTATGGTTCTGGCTTCAAACCTGTTGAG
Source organism: Grapholita molesta (assembly GCA_022674325.2). NCBI lineage: Eukaryota > Metazoa > Arthropoda > Insecta > Lepidoptera > Tortricidae > Grapholita > Grapholita molesta. The sequence goes on from CP053127.2 coordinate 6,476,235, forward strand.
GGTTATAGTTGATATTTGGTACTTACTGCTAGTCTTTCTCCTGTAGGATCAAACCTACAGCAAGCTGTGCTGAAGAGGGTGAAGCCCTTGCCTATTGGGCTCTGTGAGTGCCAGCTCCATTTGTAATATTTGGTGCCAAGAGCTGCCACTAGAATGTTGTCGCTGCTCCAGTCGAGAAGTTCTGGAACTGAAAATGAAAAAAATTTAGAAAGTCACCGATCGTCCATCATCAAGGACGAGTTAAATATAAATTATTCAATGAACGTTTGACCGATGACAAGTAAAAGATTATCTAAAATCTGATGGAATGAAACTAGACTAAATCGCGTTAAAACCAAAGACATTGTCACGTAGATTTTTGCTTGTTATAAATTATACTTCTTAAAAAGAATTGAAACAGCATGATCAATGTTAGTTTACTTACAGACGGCAGAGCTATATGTCGGTAAATCCAGTACGTTGTCAGCTGAAGACAGAAATGTTCGCGTGCGCGGCACGCAGGGCCAGGTTTGTTCAGGTTGAGAAGGTGGTCGAGCTTCGAATCCAAAGGCTTTGTCGATGTGGTTCGCGTACTGCTTTTGTTTCAGATATTTGCCGTGCTGAAAATTAGAAGATGAGTATTTTTAAATTGGGTTTAACACCCAATTTATATAAAAAAAAAATTCATAAATTATTATTCTAGAATTATTTCCAAAATGACTGATCCCCACAGAAAGCTCAAGAAGGCTTGCGTTGTGGGTACTAAGCCAACGATTTATAATATAAAAATACGAGTACATAAATATAACACCCATGACTCAGGAACAAACACCTGTGCTCATCATGCAAACAAATGCCGTTACTGGGATTTGAACCCAGAACAGGATCTGCACCGTAACATTAAGTCTCAGCTACAGGGGTAAAACTTACCCAGATGCTCTCCGAGCGCTGTTTGTTGGCGAACACGTGCTGGCGGCGCCGCAGCTCATCGAACGATTCACGCGGAGCTACGAAACGGTCAATGCGTGGTCTTTGGGATCCGCTCTGAAATAATGACGTTATTACCTCACTGATGATATGTTTTTGACATAGGCGGCAAACGAGCAGATGGACTGCCTGGTCGCAATTAAGCAATTACCGTCGCGGGTTGCGGGTTCCCATGGGCGACGGTCTTCAAGGGGGATTGGAGCTCTGGGAACCTTACTCACCACCAGGAACACAACACTACATACATGAAAAGTAGCAGTGCCATTGTGACTGTGGTATTCTGTAAGGAGGAGGTACTTCCCCAGTTGGGCTGCTCCAGATTCAAGCGTGATGGTCATCGCTGTGCCCTACCTCTCATAAAATGTTTGGTTCTGTTTTGTTCACTTACACCAAAGTTTGGTTGATTTTTCAGTTCAATTTACGTTATTGTCTAAACTACGAGTTTCTAGTTGAGTTTTACTCAGACCATGGTGTTCAATTTTTTTATTTTATTTATTTATTTATTTTCTTAGGTACAGTATTAACAATATTCTTTATAATATTGCCCCACACAACTGCATAAACAGTTTGACTGTGGGATCCTCAGTCTCTTAACATTTTTATATGTATTAATAAAAATTTATAATTGTTCAATTAACATAAAATTATTAAAGAAATAAATAAAAATCTAGCAATTGATTTGATGTCGTTGAATGAAATGAAGTCAGTAGGATTACTAATATACTATTTATTGCTTCATTAATTTATTTATTGGAAAGTTTAACCAAATGTTTTTTGTCTTAATAACAACAACACTACAATAACACGACTCAGTGCCCTTGAGCACCATGACCCATGGCAGCTCCAGTATGAGTACGATAAACAATTTAACTAAACTAATTGTGATTTCTTAAGTTGTAATTATAATATGTAAAATAAATATTACAGAACATCCTAACACAAATTGAATGAGCCCTGCAGCTACAACAAAGCACATGTTATGGATACTCAGTCAACAATTTTTAATATACAAATACTTAAATACATAGGAAACACCCATGACTCAGGAACAAATACCTTTTTTTTTTTTTTTTTTTTTTTTTTTTGACATAGGCGGCAAACGAGCAGACGGATTGCCTGGTGGTAAGCAATTACCGTCGCCCATAGGCACCCGCAACACCAGATGAGTCACAAGCGCGTTGCCGGCCTTTAAGGGGGGTTGGAGTTCTGGGAACCTTACTCACCATCAGGAACACAGCACTACATACCTAAAAGGTAGCAGTGCTGTTATGGCTGCGGTCTTTTGTAAGGAGGAGGTACTTCCCCAGTTGGGCTGCCCCAGATTCGAGCGTGATGGTCATCGCTGTGCCCTACCTCTCATTAAACCTGATATTACCTGAGCTTATCACACAAATGAATACCCTTACTGGGATTTGAACCCGGGACCGTCGGCTTTATAGACAGTGTCAATACTCACTAGGCCAGATCTGTCGTCAAGAAATGTCGTAAAGAAATGAGTTTATCATTAGAATTGAATTGAATCGAATTGATTGTTACTTACAGTTTTTTTACTAAATGCATTCTTGTCCATTTGTCAATATTCAAATACACTTTCTTATTATTTTAATTTGTAATATATATAAAATACTTTAAAATTTGTATACTGATTCAAAGTTATTTCATTATTGCAAAATCAGTTAAACGTAAATATTTTAAATACTGGGTATTTATAAAACAACTAAAATGTCATTGTTATTCAATACTACCCACCTTTAGTTTATGTATTTAGGCATTTTGTTGACTGCTTGCTTTAGATATATATAAGTAGAGGTACTATTATGTTATGATATATATCAATTCATTAATCCAATAAAATAAGCAAAAGTAAAAAATAAATAAATATCGGCAACTGATTTATGCTATCTATTGTAACAGAAATAAAATGTTTCAACGAACACTTCTTGTCTCTTTACTGGCAGTAAAGTAGGTATTTAAGCTCTAAGGTTACTAGTAAAAGGATAATATTTTTTTCACCTCACTACCTCAGATAGAACTGTTTTATTCTTTAAAAACAGATAAAAAAGTTGCTTTTTATTCACAAGAGTAAATTCATACAAATCGTTCACAATTAATCAAGTGTTATTTTGACTTTAGCTGGATGGATGTTCGTTTATTTAATGTTTTTGAATGATAAATTATGGATATCAATGATTTCGATTACATTTTTAAAGTTTTAGAGTCAATGTTTTCCTCGCGGTAGTGAGGTGAAAAATTGTGTGTTGCACTCGGTAACTAAGCGTGTTCCCCTCTCGTGCCTTATGTTGAGATCCGCCCAATGCTCAAGATTCCACTCTTTGAACTCTTCCACTTATTTCCACTCTTTCAATTTTGGAATCTTTCGCTACCTTGGGTCTCAACATAAGCACGAGAAGGTAAACACTAACTTTGCCCCCTTGTATAATAACTACAGTACATGTCTTATTCTTTTTAGTATCCTATAGTTCTGTGGAACATGTAAGACCATCTTTAACTGCATAAAAAACACTTAATAAATATAAAAAAAATTACGGTTTCGTAATTACATTAGTAATTATAGAAATAAAAACAAGGCAATTATATAGTCAGTGGCGTTGACAAATAGTCAGACAAGATGTCTTGTTATTATGCTTTTTATTATGAAAACCACTTACTTAAGTGGGTTAAGTAATAAACCCAAGGAGCGTACGGTATTTGACTTTTAAAGGATATGTCAGACCCGTCATTCATTTCTTCCAAATTCAACCGAATTTAACTTAAGCCGGTTAAAGGACCTGTACATAGTTCCGTATAATATAATTATACAGTGTGTATTTTTCATACCGGCGTATATTTTAGTGGTGGTTAGACTGGTTAGTATTGTAGCTTGGAAACCTATTTAAATTCAGTTTGCCAAAAAAATTGTTTTTTTTTCATACATAATGTATTGTTTCCATAAAAATTGTTATGTAAACTATGCGTCATGTCATGTCAAAATAAGTTGGACTGCGTACATGGTTGCCCGGTCAGACTAAAAAAATGGGTAATACTATTTTATACTCGCATACTTTAATCTGTCAATTACGATAACATAGACAAAACTACAAGCACATACTTTTCAATATCAGACTGTCTATGATACCTCCAACTCAACTATAATAGTATTTTATACTATCGTAACATAATAAAGTTTTTCAATCTCGTTTATTACTCGGTAACACGGTACTCGACTGAAAAACTTATCATTATGTCACGATAGTATAAAATACGATTATAACACTATTTAACAAAATTATTCACATAATACGAGTCGTAATACTGGATACTATATATGGACAGCGTATACGCCCGTAAAAAAATACACACTGTATATGTACATTATATGTACATATCGTTTATATGGTCTTCTACAGAATATACCTACAATACACGCGTATTGAGTTTACTTTTGGATTAAGTGGGTGGTGAGAGCACTCAAAAATATATTTAAAAAAAATATTCACGAGGAAAAGAAGGTACTTAATGTTTTTAGACATAATATTAATTACTTCCGAGCACGTCCTTATTTTGATCGATACTCGTACTACGATTATCGTTGCCCTACTATCTTTAACAGTTTGATTGCTTTCAACTAAACACCTAATCACTGGTCGTTTGTCGGCGATCTCATTATCCCGACGTTATTGCTGTAAATGAGTACTTCACTTTACTCCGATGCGGTTAGCGAAGATTTTTTCAATGAGCAAGACAATGTAGGCTTAAGTTACGTATTAACGAAGTAGTCGTGGCTGTCATTTGTGTTTTCAACTTAAGTGCGTTTTCGCAATCGTCAAAATGGATTCCGACGGGCCAGGGGAAATTTTTCATGTATTTTGCTTCTTGTAAATTCAAATAATACATCTGGGCTTTTTGCTAGAATATATGCTCATATTCAAGGACTATTTTGAACTGTAGTTTCGTTCTTCTTATGTACAAAAGTAAAACTAAGTGTAAATTCAAGCGAAACCTAGTAAGTGTCGAACGAACTAGAGCCACTTATTATTTATAATCATCGTTTTTTATTTGTTGTTAAATAAGTTACATGCATAAGAAATAGTAATCAAAATGTAAAGCGAAATTAGAAATATTTTGACCGACTGTACGGCCTTGACCAATATTAAATAATAATTACAGGACATTCTGACACAAATTGACTGAGCCACACGGTATGCTCAAGAAGGCGTGTGTTGTGGGTGCTCAGCTAAGGATATATGAATATGATATATGTAATATAAATATACAAATACTTAAATATATAAAACACCCATGACTTAGGAATAAATATCTGTATTCATCACACAAAGAAATGGGATTTGAACCCGGACCATCGGCTTCATAGGGTCACTACCCACTACGACAAACCTATCGTCAAATATTTATTTAAAGGTTAATAAGTAATGTTATTTCAATAGAATTTTTAGCTACCAAAACTAACACCTATAAAACCGACTATAAAAATGCTATGGATTATTATTATTAGTTACAATTTGCAGTTACTATTGAAAAAATCAGCATATCACTCTTTCTAATGTTCACGAATGCTGTTTTTTATGCGGCAAGTGGTCACATTACAATGCAAATAATAACTATTATGCGTAGTATCGCCCACAGGTATGGCCTACGTAATGTACCTAATTATCCTTATATATCAAATAATTACTTATTATTAATTCATACCTAGGACACCAAGCCTTATCTAAGTTAGACAAAGTAAGCGGTCAGAATCACCCACCATCAACACGCCTCACTTTCCCACCATTCACAAAAACGTGCACGCAAACATCACACTTAAACTAACTAACGATAAACATTACAATCGTTTGCAATGATAAGTGATAGTTCTTAGCCCGTTCACGCGATAATAAGCTTTATGTGGTTGATGATAATGGGTGTAACGGTGTGGAAAATGGTGACAGAACACTCCTACCGTGCGTTACCTCCTACAAATATGGTTAACTCGATGTTCACGATGTGTCACGCTACGTGACGTCACGATGTTAGGTTCGAGCGATGAGCGTTTGGAAGCTACTAGCAATAATTTAGCACTTTGGCTATAGACACTTTTACTATACCCACATATAATGTGCGTATTAGGTTGTTATGTTACAAAATGTGCGTCAAAATCTGCCAGTGTTTGGCGTACCATACGTCGATTCTATCGCATGTCATTGAATGATTCTATGTCAACACAGAAGTACCTATATTAAATATTAAATATTTCGGGACAATCATACATAAATCGACCTAGTCCAACGGTAAGCTCAGTAAGGCTTGTGTTGTAGGTACTAGACGACGATATATATAATAGATAGATACATATAAATACTTAAATACATAGAAAACACCCATGACTCAGGAAAAAATATCTGTGCTCATCACACAAATAAATGCCCTGACTGGGAATCGAACCCAGGACCATGTGCTTCATAGGCAGATAACACAAATAATAAAGGGCAGTGTGTTTGTATATACCATATTAGTGTGACACACACACATAAACATCACGTCTTCTTCTTTTATGATATGCCTCCATCAATATATCAATCGATGATTTCGCCAATGTCAAGTATAGTAGTAACACATAAGTAAATTAATATATCAAGTTTGCTCTCAGAGCATGACGTTGTTTGGTAGTAGGCCTTGAGATTTGTAAAGTGGTAGCTAGAATTTACAAGAAGCCACGAGGCGGCCTCGGCCCCGGACTGCCGTTGGTGACCAAATAGTGAAATGCGTTTTGAGATCAATTCTTCATTAGCTGTACAATATTGCGTTAATTCACTACATAATAATAAGCTATCGATATTACACACTAAACAACGTTAAAGGACAAAAAACAAGAATTATATTCCCAAGACATCTTCCCCATTTTAAGGCTCAACTGGAAAACCTAAGCATCAAGTGAATATTTGGTAATGTTGATATTTGTCAAAAGTAAGAATAATAAGTTATTAGACTCATAGTTAAAAAAGTTAATAGAAAGGTCGAAGGTTTCATACTAAATATTCTGTAAGGATGTTTTACCCCAGGAGCTACACTAACGCATACAGGTTGCTCCAAAGTAAAAAAAAAACCGGCCAAGTGCGAGTCGGACTCGCGCACCGAGGGTTCCGTACAAACCTGCAAGGTTTACAAAGTTCGTTCACAATTTTTTTGGTGGTATAACTACTTAAAATTTTAAGCTTTTCGGAATTTTTCTGTTACCTGTGCTGTAAGCTATTGCTTCTTACCAAATTTCGAGATTCTATGTCAACGGGAAGTGGTCTTTAGGTTTTAATTCCCTTGCGTGTAGTTGCGAGTTTCAAAATATGCGGTATCAATGGTTGTACTTTTGCGTTTTCCTTTTTCGCGTTGACTTGTAATTTTTTTTTTTTTTTTCACGGGTTAAAGGCAATTAGATCTAAGTATTTGATATGAATTTCAACTTGATAGCTCTACGCGTTCATGAGGAAAAAAGTAATAAGTTTATATTTATTAAAAAATATATATTTTGTAATGTAACTAAAAATTTAAGGTTTTCGGAATTTTTCCTTTATGTGTGCTATAAAACGTTGCTTCATGCCAAATTTCAAGATTCTAGGTCGACTGGAAGTACCCTTTAGGTTTTGATTCCCTTGCGAGTACTTGCGAGTTTCAAAATATGCAGCTTAAATTGCTGTTTCTTTTGATTGCGTTGACATAGAAGTTTGATTTTGCTACAGCTTAAAGGTATTATAGACCTGAGTATTTGGTATGAATTTCAATTTAATACCTCTACGCGTTTATGAGGAAATGGGTAGTAAGTTTAAAATTATTTAAAAAAATATATTATGTGATGTAACTAAAAATTTATGGTTTTCGTAATTTTTCCTTTATCTATGCTATAAGACGTTGCTTCGTACCAAATTTCAAGATTCTGAGTTCACGGGAAGCACCCTGTAGGTTTTGATTCCCTTGCAAGTGTCGAAAATTTGCGGCATAAACGGCTGTATCTTTTGATTGCGTTGGCTTAGAAGTTTGATTTTTTCACAGCTTCAAGGGACAGTAGACCTGAGTAATTGATATAAATTTCAGCTTCATACCTCCACGCGTTCCTGAGAAAAAGGGTCTTGACAGACGGACGGACGGACGGACGGACGGACAGACGGACAACAAAGTGATCCTATAAGGGTTCCGTTTTTTCCTTTTGAGGTACGGAACCCTAAAAAATGTTTATTTGTTAATTACTCTGTAACCACTACATCGGTTGTTACGATACTTTGTATACTGGTTCTAACACGAGAGCGATTATCTTTTGTCCCTTGAAATAGTTGACAGCTAATAGCTTAGGTACTAACTCGCGGTGGGACTAGTGCCTAAATACCGTAATTCATATATTATTTACATTTCGACTATGTCCATGGCGTTGGCTAGGGACATAATGTATGCTCAAAAACATCTCTCCATCTCTTTCTCGGTTAAAAACATGTCGTTAATTTTCTCCATCAGTACTAGCGTGATCACGTTAATCCAATCAGGAGTGCGTAGGCGTCCCAAATGATGGACAGCGGTATACACACTGCTATGCTGAAATGACCAGTTTCTCACGAACATCCGCGTCGCTTATGACGTGTTGCTTTCGAGGAATGTTGTTAAAATGGATTAGCGTGCCCGAGCGTGTTGTGGGCTTTTGCAGGCCAGTGAAAGGGCACCCTTTGATGAGATTTTCTTCTATTTATGTAAAAGAATACTTATTATTACATAGACTTAATGGACTATCTTTTACATCCTACTTAGATTAGTGCTTGAAGAATAATATCCGGGAAAAAACTATTCTGTCGTTCCTGGGAGTGAAACTACTTTCATACCTACAAATATTTATAGGTTCAATTAAGTGTTACTTACACTTAATTGAACCAGAACAAGTTATTTTTTACACAATATGTAAGTCTCTTATGTCTACTCATTCATTAGTATCATCATCATCATATCAGCCGAACGTTCACTTCTATCGACCCAAAGTTGTCATCATCAAATGTATGTTATTTTTACATCTAAATCATCTTTTAAACGTGAATAGGTAATTTTTTTTACAAAAGATTGTTTTTGGTATTTAGAATATTGAATGTGCTCGCCTGGACAAGTTCACTTCGCTTCATATGCTCACTTGAAGCAGCGGCGCTACAGAAAAAAACGATATTTGTAAATAATAAGTAGATTACCCCAGAGTCTGGGAAGTAACGGTTTACCGGCCGAATAAAATATATTTATAATAACTAGCTTTCCCTCGCAACTTCGTCGGCCAGCCATCTTTAAAGTATGATTGCGGGATAAAAATTATCCAATGTCCTTTCTTGGAGCTCAAACTACCTCCATACCAAATTTCATCTCAATTGGTTCAGCGGTACAAGTTGAAGTGGTAACAGACAGACAGACAGCAGACAGAGTTACTTTCGCATTTAAAACATTGATAAGTAAGTATATTAGTAAGTATGGGTAACTCTGCATCTAATAATCTATTAATAATAGATTTTATATTCTACCCCCGCTTCGAGTCGTTTCTTGTGCAAAGGGTAGCTATCCAGCGCGGTAATGCTGCGAGTGTTATGGGCACTTTTGTACTGGAAACGGCGAGGAACGGTAGTGTTTAGTGTTTAAGGGTAAAAATATTTTTAAAAATTATGTTAAAGTGTATGATAAATGTGTGAAAAGAAGTAAAATGAATTTTGTATTGTAGGAATATTTTTTTTGTTACCTAAGGTCATCTTACACTGGTTAACTTTAAGCACTCTGGTCGCCTCGCGAACACAATACAATAACACACGATCAGTGCGCCCGCTATCTACGCATCAGGGTTCGATTCCCGGTTGATAAACACGCCGGCGACACGCGATCATACTTAAAGATTTATTTGTTTTCGTATGGAGTTATTTTGTGTATGTGTGGTTATACGGTTATATGAAATACAAGTTAATTTTATTATAAAAATAACGTAATGTGAAAGGAAAACCTAATGTAAAACGTGTAAGGAAATTGACCTATTTTTTAGTGTCAGTGTCACTGTCACTTCACTTCACTTTCCTTTATGCCAATGTCCGGCCAAGACAGGTGTGGTCGAATACGAGGGCAAGTGGCAAGCGTTTTCTATGTTTTTATTTTAAATTGTTTTCATTATACTGTGTTACTTTATTTTATTTATTTTATTTTTATTTTGTTTTATTTTATTCTATATGCGCTTTTGTGTTTTGTTGCCTTCTGTGTATTTTTTTCACTTAGTGGTTTCTTCGGAAGATCAGCGCTGGCTAACGCTGGCAACATGCTGAGAAGGGACCAATTCGTGACATATTTCTGTTTTATTTTATTTTTCTATTATTGTCTCTTTTTTTTTTATGTCATGAATAAAGATTTTTCTTTCTTCTTTCTTCTTTCTAATGCGGCTTTTTGATAAACCGTGTTTAAATTTCAAAACATCACTATAAAGCATACGGCGAGTAAAAAACCGCATCCATATTGGTTCACCCGTTTATGAGTAACGATGCGACAGGCAATCAAACAATTTTTTTCAACAACCAATCTGGAAATCAGTCAATCAGAGCGATGTGGTAAGTTCAATCTTTGCAAAGCCCTAAAAAGCTTCAAAATACGGGCAACGAAACGCACAGAAGCATCAACTTATTTGTTTAGCGTTCTCTAAGCCTGTACTCCGTCGGGGTTATGTCTTCTTTCTATCAGGTGCAAAAAATTACACACAGAACATATTACTATAGAAGTAGGTAGGTACCTTAGGTCCTGTCACCCGGGCACAAAAATACAGTAACATCTACTTAACTATTAATATAATCTAGAATGGGTATCAAAAGTTTATGTTTTTATTACGAACAGAACAGTATAGCTAATATTGTCTTCGGCTGCCGTGATAATTATTCATGAAATAAAACAACAAAAATGGATATATACTATATAGCTACTAAATAAAATGGTTTGAAGTTTTGTAACATAATTTTTAAATAATACTGAAGGGATTTCTCTATCAAATCGATCCAAGGAAAAGGGGACGACCCTAAAGTGTTGTCATTTTTTATTTTTTTGTCGGAAAGTACTTCCATTGCATAATTAAGATAAAACAAAGAAAGATAAAAGATCTTTATTTTTTCAATTTAGGCACATTACATGCACTTATGAACGTCAAAAAAAATCTACACCGATTCGAACCCTACACCTCTGACCCGAGAAGATACCGGCAAGAAACTACGGCGGGACTTATTTTTTCAATACAGTGATACATCAAATCTTAAAGTACTTACATAATTATGCGTAGTCCGATAAGAAAACATATCAAACAGTTTATTACAAGATATGAAAATACTAAAATATAAAAGTAAGAATAATAATGTATAAACAAATTCGACTTCACCAAATAGACATACTTTAATCAAATGTAAAGATTGCAGAAACCAAAATACATAACATTGTATTTTCTGAATTATAATGTGCTGTGCTTTTACACATAGAGAATTTTGTAACTTTTTACGCGACAAAACGAACAGTACATGGTTTTCAAATAACTTTTACGTCACACTGGGCGGTAAGAGACATTTACCGCCCCAGGGCGCGACGGAAAATTTCACTTTACACCCAGATTAAGACGTAAAACTATGTACGCACCACGGGCGGTAATAAAGAAGGGCACCAATACCCCCGATCTGAGCCATTCTCTGTTTTACCGCCCTGGGTACGTAATATACTATTAGTATGTAATACGTGTAATAAGTGCAAAAAATATTTTGAACACATGACCGGGTAGTTACTTCTATTGGTGACTATGATATGTCACAAATAGACTCCAGAGTCCTCTGTCAAATGACAGCAACTGACCGTCGCGTGCGCACGGCACGCAAATCACACAGATCGCGATAACGCGCGATTCCACATCCATCGTGCGACGCCTGTTCTACGTTGATCACTTATTATAGATGGCGCATTAGTTGTATAGCCATGTTCGAGTAACAGGGTGGTGATAGCATCCACGACTTTAAGAAGAACTGATAGGAAATAATCTTTGGGATAAAAAAAAAACGAATGTCTCCAAGACTCAAAATATCTACAAAATAAATTCCATTTCATTGACTTCGTATAGATTGTGTACTATGACAATCAACCGACTTCCGAGACGTGTTTCTTGAACGTTAAACGGAATAATCACGTCGGGTTAAGAGTATCCCGTCGGGGTCACCACTGTAGGGGTAGCGGCATGATGGTAAAGACACCGTTGACTGGCTGACTTAGACTAGTTTATTCCTTACTCGCTAGTGCATATATACATGTGTGCTTCCTTAATATTACGTTCTTAATCTACATTTGTACAATCCTAATCTTACTGAGTCGGCGCATGATAAAATACTATCAATACCTATCGTCACGCGCCGAGATACTAGATACACTAATGCGTGCCTACCGGCATAATATGTCACAATAAAACAGGTTATAAGTGAGTGATTGAGACATTTCAAAAATATTTCTGATGTTACGTGAACCATATTGTCTTCATAGTCTCAGAGATTAGGTTTATTTATGACAGAGGTGGCAAACGAGCAGACGGATTGCCTGATGGTAAGCAAATAACGTCGCCCATGGGCGCCCGCGACACTAAGGGAGTCACAGTGCGTTGCCGGCCTTTAAAGGGGTTGGAGCTTTGGGAACCTTACTCGCCATCAGGAACACAACACTACATACCTGACAGGTAGCAGTGCTATTATGGCTGTGGTCTTCTGTAAGTATTATTGGTATTTGTAGACCATCATCACCATACCTGGGATAACTTGGGGCATCTATGAGTGCGTGACCAAATATTTTATCGATAATAAAATATATCGATTTCAATGACATTTTGTAAAAAAAAATTAAAACGGGTATTTACATGTTTATTTAAAAATAGTTTTCATAATATACAATCAATATTTTTTTCATGTTCGTCGGTATTAATGATTATGTCCTGAGTTATACCAGGTATGGTTTATTACTATTTACTAATCAGTAAATAGTAATAAAACTCTAGTAATAGAAATTAGTGACATATCGAGTAGTAATATATATCTAAATTTTTTATCGATATCAAATCCCTATAACTTGCCCCGAGTTATCCCAGGTCTGATCATCACTCGAAAAAGACACAGCCGGTGCGTTCGCGGGAGGAAATTCCTCTTAAACCGCACAGTGCGTACACCTTTATGTGTCAGAGTGAACACCCTGCTGACGGCAAGTATTGCGGTGATAGAAAACTGCCGTATGCATCATGTATTCATGTCCAACAATTCTTCAGAGCACAACCGATAGAACACATAAGGAGGCAAAGTCTCTCGTAAGACTCAAAGGTCCAATATCGCTGGTGAGTTTGAAATCGTCGACGATTCGCACAGCGCGCCATCTACCGAGATTTTGAGCTTTGTTACGTGCGGACAAATTATATTTGTCTTATAGTATTATTAAGAGGAGGAGCGGTTAATGCTGAAATAGTATCTAAATATATGTAAGCGAAGGTATGTAAATGTGTATGTATTTATAATATTATAATATTATTTCTGTAAGTTTGTTATTACTTTGATTTGATTTGTTGTTATTTACTATGCTATAAATGAAAGTTTTCTGTTTATAGCCTACTGGTAGAGTAGAGGCGTTAAGTATACCATTTTTACTTTTTGTTTATTTAAAATTGTGTAATTTATAATTTAAATTCTAAATAAATAAATGTTAGTTTTTAAAATCCCTAACATTCGCAGCGTTCACAGGATACACTCGAAGCTAAATATCTTTATAAAAAATATCGTATGTGCTTAATACTGATTACGGATTCTATGCGAAGTGATCTGTGTTCCACAAATTCACATAATCGACTTGCGACAGCGCAGACGCAGTAACGCTAGTTCACCCTCGTTAGTAAAGACCCAGGGTAAACACCACACTATAAATAAACTCATAAATTATAATGACCAGGGGTGGTCTTAGGGGTTTTAGTTAAATATAGTTGTTACTTTTTTTAATTTTATCGCAACTGGCGTAGTAAGTGAAGGTAAAATATGAAAAGTTACTTCATTATCTTTCATTTGTACTGAGCTGAGACAGGTTATTATATCATTTTTTAACATAGGTACATGTACAGTCAGCGTCATATAGTTCGTAGCATTCTAAGTAGTCAAATAGTTCGTTTCGTGTTTTATTGTAATTTTATTTTATACGTTTATAGTTCGGTACACCATACTAATTCTATAGTGTACCGAACTTTTTGAGTACTTGGAACGCTACCAACTATATGACGCTGACTGTACCTTTATAGTAGGATAGTAAGGTGAATGTTGACTGTTCGTAAATAGGAAAAATATTCCGTGTGTACAGTTTGTTAATACTTTGTCAAGTTTATTATGAATGTAAGTATTTAGTAATGTAAGTATTTAGTAAGTAGTAAGTATTATGAATGTAGGTACTAACGGTTGAATCATTTGGATTTTTTTATATAAATTCAGATAATTATACCAAAAATAGATTTTACACCAACAATACGTTAGACAGTGAGTTACATAAGACGTGAGAATTCAAATTTTCTAAGATATAATTTTGATACCACAAATATATAAATACTGGGTGTTACAAAAAACTTGATACAAGTTAATCAAACCGGCATCTGTTCATGATTTTGAACATCTTTTACTATGGGTCAAGTTTGTAAAATTAGATAAAAATTGAGCTGTTCCATAGAAAAGGTCAAGTATAATATGACAAAAACGTATGAGAGAGTTGCTTTTTTACAATTTACATAGTTGACCCCATAGTAAAATTGTTCCAAATCATGACCAGATGCCGGCTTGATAATCTTGTATCACTTTTTTATAACACCCGGTATAACATATTTTATTGCCTATAGCTCTAATATTTCTCTTACGGGTTTGACCACGCCTACTGGGGGTTAACATAAAATATGTACTAGTACTCGTATTTATGTTATTCTCGAAGCGTCTGGTTAACACAACTGGTGCTCGAAGAGCTGGCGGTTTCTGCGCACAACGTATCAGTATTGCGATACAACGAGGAAACACCGCCAGCATCCTTGGTACTTTTTTAGATTTTAATGAAACTATTTGTTTATTGTTTATTTGTAGAATTTATAACACAATTATATTCTGAATATTCCATGTTTTCATACCTACAAAAGAGTTCAACGCGCATCTCTTTCTTCAAAAGCTCGTTGATGTCTTTTATAGTATTTCTTGTACGAAATGTTAACATGACAAATTGTTGACAGGTAATTTTCATGTTAACAATTCGTACTTTGGGTACTTTTTTAGATTTCAATTGAACTATTTCTATATTGTATATTTGTAGAATTTGTAACACAATTCTATTCTGAATATTCCATATTTTCATAATTAAGAGTTCAACGCGCCTCTCTTTCTTAAAAAGCTCGTTGATGTCTTTTACAGTATTTCTTGTACGAACTGTTATTACATGAAAATTGTTGACAGGCAATTTTCATTTGAGTGCCGAATACAGTTTTTTTTATATAATACGTTCTTATATAATATTGATTGATTGTTTGACATTTAATTTTTGACCAATTTTAATGTAATTTTTAATTTAATTTAATTTCAATTGACTTGTTAATTTGTAATTTGATTTTAATTTATATTATATCTCATTTTTATTTTTTTTTATGGTTTGTTTACTGTGTTTTATTGTAATTTAATTTTAATTATTTTATTGTATTATTCTTGTAATTGTAATTCTATGGACATTCTGTATAAATTTGAATATATGATGAAAAATAAATGAAATTGAATTTGAATATTAAAGAACATAACTCAAAGTAAAAAAAAACAAGAGTGTAGGTACTTTAAATAAAACTGCATAATTCTATTAAATATTTGTCATTATTCATTTAGTACCATTTTGAAATTTAATGGTGTTAATTATTTTGACATAAAATATTAATTGGCAAAATACGAGTTAAAAAGCTATAAAGCTGAATGATCCAATTAGTACAGTTTATCTAAAAACAAATCTAACGCCTGCTTATAACACTTATAACCGGTTAAATACTTTATCAGCGAACGAATCAATGTTAAATCTTTACGCAAAATAAAACAGTTGATCGTTTAGGCAGTTGGAGAGTTAACTGTTACTGCCAATCCGGTTTAATTAAACGTTAATGTTATTTAAAAGAAATTACAGAATCTTGGTAATCGATATTAATACCGTTATCGTAATATATACTTTGAATTATCTAAGTCAACAATTTAAACATGATTTAATAAAAAAATATTATTAGTAACCTACATAGTCGACATATTGTACATATGTAAAATAATAATGAAATAAACATTACAAAACATCCTGTTTTTTTTTATTGACTGAGGTAACGGTAAGCTAAAGAAGGCTCGTGTTGTGGATACTCATTATACGATATATATACGACTAATATACAAATGCTTACATAAAAACACTCATAAGCTCATAACTCTGAAACAACCTGTTCTCATCACACTAATAAAGGATCGACCTGGGATTTGAACCCAGGGCCGTCAGCGTCATAGGAAGTGCCACTAACCCACCACCTACTTGATGACGCCACTTAAAATTATAATTAAGTCATCGTTATGAGTAAAATATGAACTCTTGGTATCTGTCACCAGGAAACTGAAAAAAGTGAAGTGACACATCATCGACAAATAATATTAAACAATTTAACATATTTACAAAACAATGTACCTTCATACACAGGTTAATAGCCTATTAATCAGAATTGATTAAATTTTAATCTCGCGTACGGAACGATAACCCCACTTCCGTTACTCGCACAGATGTTGGGGAGATGCTTGAAATAGTTCTTCGGCTCCTCATTCGCTGCCGCGCGGCCGGCGCGGGCGCACGCGACGCGGGCGACATCTCTCGGGGAAACTGTCGAAAGTGACAAAAAGTACGACATGAAATATTCAAAGTTAACTTAATCTGTCGACATTATAAAATTATTGACGTGCTTAAAAAAACTTTTATTAAAAAAAAACCTTACTAAGTATAGAAAACGATTACAAAAATAAAATTTTAACACAAGTGTTGTAAAGTGACTTAAGGATCCGTAGTCAACTTGAGTAATTTATTAGAAAAAATATATATTTACGATTTGTGATCATATAATATTTTTAATTATTAGGAATTATGTATTTACACTAATGTACGTATTTATAAGTATAATACGACTTTGTAGTATTGCATTAAACTGTGTGCATTGTAAATTTGATTGGATTCTCTGGAGGTTTCCGATGACCTTGCGAACAGCTGATGTGAGTGTGTGTGTGATGTGATGTGAAGTGATAAGTGATCACAGCACAGGTGAGCACAATTATTTACTTTACTTTTCCATTTTCCATTTTATTCCTGCATTATTATGAATATGTTGGAAATTCGCAGCCTTTAGGCAAGCCTCTGTAGCTCACTTGGTAGAAAGATGGGCATGTATCCCAGATTCGCGAGTTCAAGTCTCGCCCGGGGCACTTGATTTTTCCATTATTCCTTTATTTCTAAGAATTAGATTTTTTAGCAAACGTTTCTGCTTCAAAATATAATTTTTATGTAGAATTGTTCTCTTAATGGCATTTAAGGATGATTCTTCGGGCGTTTGAACCGCTGTTATTACTCTGTCCAAATTTCTGTAGAAGTGCCTGCATTGTATTAAGTAGGTTTTGGTTGTCCTTTAGCCAGCCCAGCTGTCTACCATTAAACCAAAAATAACACCAAACTGTGTGATCATTTCTACAGAAATCTGGACAGAGTAATAAGAGCGGCTCAAACGCCCGAATAATCACCCTTAAGATAATTTAATAATACAAAATATGCTGTAGTACACAAACCCGCCGGAATTGATTTGGCCTGACATTTTATTTTAACGCGAGCCTTTGCTTAACTTAGTTATTAGAGTAAGATAGTGCATACTTACACGTTAATAAATTTAAATTACGAAATGAAGGGAGGATCCAATGAGATATTATTTTAAAATCTTTAATGCTAGTCGCTTTCTATTGCATTTTTATTAGTTTGTGTTGGCCTAAAACTTTGTTTAATTTACATCCTCAGAGACACTTAAGCTGAGATATTATTTATTAGATACTCACCAAATTTAGATAAACGGAATTTCATAAATGATAATAACGACTCTACTCACGTTTATTTAGTCACCCGCTAGACATATTTCGAAGAACATAGGACTCCATTTTCAAGCACTACATAAGTTGCTGAGTGTCGTACTTATAAAATACTAGCTGTACCCCGCGGTGTTACCCGCAGTTTATTAGGGAAAAAACGTAGCCTGTGTTAATCCAGTCAGCTAACTCCATACCAAATTTTACAAATCGCTCCAGCCGTGAAGAAGTAACAAACATACACACTCACAAACTTTCGCCTTTATAATATTAGTGTAGATTACAATGTCTCACGAAAGTGTAAATACATATAAACGGAATAGTACAAATATATCTATAATTATAATCACAAGATATATAATACTATTATCTAAATCAAAATATTGGTTATTTCACCAGTATTGAAATCCTTGAGACAAAACAGAACATTAAGAGATCCAGTGGTTGTGGGTTCGAGTCCCGCTGCGAGTCAAGTTTTTCTACTTTTTCTTTCGATTTAAATATGAAGAGAGCATCACACAATTCAGCATATTGCTATGTTTGCAGTCCGCGCTGGCTGCCGTAACCCATTTGGTGATGCTGACTCGTAGGATAATTCTTAGTGCAGATCAACTCAAACTATTACTTATCATTTTCTTTTTTAGAAATGTCTGGTAGAACATTTTCGAATTCATACTAATATGAATGAATAAAATTCTTGCTCGTCTAAGCTAAATCTAAACTTATTAATTGTATAAAAGCGGGTAACTCACATTTTATAAGTCGAATATTGCTCGACATGTTTCACTCCATAACGAGGAGCATAATCATGAGCCATTCGCGTTCGCTAACCGACGCAGACTCATACAATTAACAACCCGCTTTTATACAATTAATATGTTTCAGTCTCACGATAGTTTTGTGTTTAAATCTACACTTATATTCTACACTAATATTATAAAGACGAAAGTTTGTGAGTGTATATGTGTGTTACTTCTTCACGTCTAAACGGCTGGAGCGATTTTAATAAAATTTGGTATGGTATGAAGTTGGGCTACGTTTTTTCCTAATAAACCGCGATAAAATTTGGTATAGAGTTAGCTGACACCCTGGATAATCATATAGGCTACGTTTTTTCCCTAATAAACCGCGGGCATAGCTAGTAATAGTATATTACGTACGAATACAATAGATTCGTTTCTAATAAGTTTATTAAAAGTGTGAGTTAATGTATACTCTAATTATTGTTCGCCACATAATATAAAACTTATTATAGGTACGAACTTTTTCTGACATGATTCGCACTCAAAAAAGGCGGCGGACTGACGTGCGCCTGACAGGCCGTCCGGCGTACGCGCAGTTTTAATAAACAACGCTACACTTATACGTACCTTTTCTCTTTTTTATTTAATAAGAAATACAAAGGTGTCCAAGATATAAGATAAGCTGGTCAGATTATCGTGCTTTCAAGTCGTTAATAAAATAACTTTGAGGGAAAACGGTAACATTGAAATATAGTACATACAGTAAAGTTAAGGCATATTTTTTTGACCTTACTTAAGCTTTATATTCCTGGACCCTTAAAATCCAAAACCCGTCTTCACTAGACTTAATTTGTACTCCTACTGAGTACGAGTATTCCAGTAGCTTCCAGCGAGATTGGTTGAGGTGGTCTCACCCGAATCAGTGCCCTTACCATGAGTTGTAACTTTGAGGTTTTCGATAACGAGTATCGAGTTTACTATCTGTGCATCTTGTTCGCACTAAAATAGTACAAGCCAGATTCACAGATAGTAAACTCTATATTCGTTATCGAAAACCTCAATGTTACAACTCATGGTAAGGGTACTGGGTGATCGTAGGGAAGTGACACGCACGGGCTGCTAGTGAACGGCATATAAATTACTAGCGGCCCGCCCCTGTTTCGCATGGATTGACAAAAATTTAAAATGTAATATCCTGTATGTTCATATTTAGGATTACATACATTAGATTTCAGCCGTATGCAGTCCACTGCTGGACATAGGCCCCCCACAAATATGACTTGTATCATCTTAGGGTAGTTTCTATAGTCGCCACGCTTGGCAGGCGGATTGGCGACCGCAGTAGATGTAGATTGGGTTTCGACGGACGCTGTTGCCCGTCCTTAGAATTTTTCCATTTGTCGCCTCTTACGAAACCCGCGGGAGGAGATGCGGTAGTGCTATTCTAGTCAGCTGGCATTAGGATTAGGATAATTTAGAATGGTGAAAGATTTTTTCAAATGGTACTTACAGTCAGAGAAGATTGTATAGACAATTACGTTCTACCATTCTTCAAACCTGCTTGAATTTTCTAATAAATCTCTCCTAATGAAAACTAGGGAACAGGGAATAGTTATTTGTGCAACAAGAGAGGAAAGTTGTTTTTTCTTGCGAGTGTTAATTTTGAGTCCCGAGTAAGCGAAAGATTCTATAATTGAATCACGAGCGTAGCGAGTGATTCTAGTGTTAGAATCTTGAGCGTAGCGAGGCACTCAAAAACACGAGATGTAAAATAACTTTACTCTAGTGTGACACATACAACTTTTCACTTCAGTAGTGAGAACATATTAAAGGTTAAATAAGTTGCCAAAAATGTCAAGCTTTTATTGCCGACTGTACTTTTTATCACAATCGTCATCTACTTTTCGAAAGGATTCTAATGAGCCTAAAACATCACGGGTTTATCTTGTGTATTTTAGGAGTTGCTTTTGCTACCTTCTGACTCCAGCATCAGATCAGATCAGTGGTACCATAATATTGCATTGTAACCGAAATTACACAAGTGTGCTAAATTTCAGCTCAATCTGTTAAAGATGTCTGCTTCAAAATTGAGTAGCAAGATTTCATCCGGATAAATATACAAATACATACATAAAGTTAAATAAAATCTTGTAAAAAATGAACATCAAGTTAACCACATTCATTTAAGTGTTTTATCTGCAACTGCACTGGCTTCATTACTTAATATTTTGTTTAAATATTTTTCATTATAAAATATGTACATTTCAAAATTATAATATTTGATTAATTTGTGAGGGTCCGAAAGTGTTAGTGGTGTTAAAGGAGTCCATTATGTCCTATTATAATAAATAGATACATATAAATACTTAAATACATAGAAAACACCCATGACTTACGAACAAATATCTGTGCTCATCACTCAAATAAATGGCCTGACTGGGATTCGAACCCGGGACCACCGGCTTCTTAGGCAGGGTCATTACCTACTAGGCCAGACCGGTCGTCAATTAAAAAATTACTTTGTCTCACTCCCTGGAGTGACGAAAGTAGCAACTATCCTCACTCTCTAAAAGTGAGGAAAGTCGCACTTTCCTCACTCCCTGGAGTGAGGAAAGTAGACATGTTCGAGCTGCTGAGGTGAAAAAGTATTTTTAAAACAGGGACTACTCTAATTCATAACAAATGTACCGAAAACATTGTGATCTTCTTTAGATTTTTTTTATTTTATTCAACCGCTAAATTTATTTAAAACAATTAAATACGTAATAAATCATTAAAACTACTTAAAACTAACAATAAATTTAACTAAACCTAATATAAATCTAAAAAAGGCCCCTGCGGCATAGTACCGAAGATGCTGGCAGCATTTCCTCGCTGAATCGTTAGACTGATACGCTGAGCGAGGTAGCTGCCAGCTCTTCGGTCTCCTGTGGAGTCTCCGAGTCTTTAGATTAAGATTAAAAATAATAATTTTGTGGGTATATATTAATGTAATATAAGTTTACATAAAACGGACTATTTTTGTGTACTGCCTACTTCGCCGACGGTGTTACGGCTATTTGAAGAAAGCAAGGAATAATGAGCTGCGTGATTGGTAGGTAGGCACCACTGATGTTTCTAGGCTTGCATTTATTGTATTTTTTATAAAATACAACATTTTACTTTCCTGGATAGATACCTAGATGATAAAATGTAATTAGGTTTCATTTTGTACAAAAATAAATTAGTTATGTAATGTAAATATAATAAAAACGTTTTTTTTTTTTTATAAAAATAAACCTGCCCGGCACACAAAGCTATCTCAGGTTTTGGTAATGATGGGTTTTGTCATTACAATATATATCATATCATATATGTATATAAGTGTTTGTATATGATATATATCGTTGGCTGAGTACTCACAACACAAGCCTTCTTGATTTTACTGTGGGGCTCAGTCCATTTGTGTAAGCGTGTCCTCTAATATTTATTTATTGTAATATAATTATAAATCATTTTGTATTATTTAAAAAATAATTAAAAAGTACGTAAGACTTATTTGCTATACAATACAATATGCAGCCAACTGATAAAAATGTGTTTCATGTACAGTCAGCAGCAGAAGTGGCTAAGCGTTTGAGGTGTTCAAAATGAGGTCAACACATCTCTATTATCAAGAAAATAAGAGCGCGTGTACTTTTGCTGCTGACCGTACCTAAGTTAGAAGCAACCTTGCAGCGAACTATTTAACGGTATTTATAGTTTTCTATGTTTTTTGCCGCACGCGTTGTTATGTTAACATAAATAGTAATGCAAATTCAATTGCCGGGAAATACTGAGCCGTTTCTTACACACAGACAGGTGTTTCAAGCACATAACTCTACAATTACTGCCTGCTTGATCTCTGAACTGTTGCTGTTAAATTTGAATCTAAACTGGGTAAAGCATTGATCTTTTAGAGTGCGGTTGTCAATGGGTTACTGGCTTTATAAAAGGGGCCAAACTGAAAACCAGCGACGGACATTAGTTCGGCATTTGCTGAGGTTGGTACCCATGGCCAACATGTGTTTGTAATTTAGTTTATATACTTTATAAGTTAATCATTATCCAAAAATAATAGTCATAAATTGTTTGTGGATATTATTTGTACTACAATATTGATCTTTATTTTTGTAACATGTTTTGGCAATAAATTAGTTTGGTTTGAGTTTGAGTTGAGTTCATAGTCTATTGCACAACAACTGTAAGTTGTTTGAAAAATAAATTTTTACCTCACTAGCTCGGAAATAACTGTCTTATTCTTTAAAAACAGCAAAGTTGCATTTTGTTCACAAGAGTGCAAAGTAATTTCATACAAATTGTTTATTACTAATCGAGTGTTTATTTGATGTCGGCTGGCTGGATGTTCTTTTATTTCATATTTTTGAATGAGAAATTATGGATACCAATAATTATAAATACGATTTTAAAATTTTAGAGTCCTTTTTTCTTCGCAGTAGTGAGGTGAAAGTTGTGTGTTTCACTCGGTAGCAAAGTGTGTTCCCCTCTCGTTCTTTGAAACCCTCCCAGTGCTAAAGATTCCACTTTCAATTTTGAAATCTTTCGCTAGCTCGGGTCTCAATATTAGTACGAGAAGGTAAACTCTAACTTTGCTCCTTTGTATAACAAATAACTATTAAACGCCTAAATCGGGTGTGGCCTGATATAAGATAAATAACTTTAGGCAACATTTCTACACTACAAACGTAGCAACATCTGTTTTACGACTTTTGAAAGTATCTTATACTTTACTAAATTTTTTTTTCTTTAGCCTATATTATCCCACTGCTGGGCAAGGGCCTCTTCCGTGGACCCCCACAATTCTCGGTCTTACTAAATATTAATTAAAAAAAAAATTAGCAATGTATTGTGTAAACTGTGAAGTTTGTAGGCTGACAGTAATAGTCAACTAGACTATTGTACGCTGTTCATTGAGCATACTATTTAGTTAGGAATAATCCCAATTATACATTTTTTTAAGTTGTAGCACCAATGTTGCTACGTTCGTGGTGTAGAAACGATCCCTAAAGTTATTGCTTCTATTACAGGCCACACCCGGTATTAGGACGTATATCCGTAAATAAGCTCGATTTAATTTCCTGAGTACCTGGTGTTATTTTTGAATTTAGAATATTGCTATTGAAATAAAAGATTACGTAATTTTTAAAATAATTGTAAGCAACTAAGTATCTGAAGGACTAATATAAAACCAATTTAAGCAAAATAAACTATTAAATTATTAAAAGTATTAAATAAATAAATATTTACACACAATCTTACACCTACCAAGCCACGATATTCGTAATGCTTATTTATTAATTTATAAATAGTTCTTTATACATAGGAAACAAATAATTTCGGAGTAAAATACAGTATAAAACATTTCGGGTACTAGGTTCATGTTGGTTGATTAATAACAAGGCTATAGAGACCGTCAAAAATACACAAATGAATTAAATCTTTCCAAATTTTAGTTTCAAAACAAACAAATCTACTAGTTCAGTGAACTAACTAAATCAAGGAATTATGGCACTTGTAAACTCCAGTAATATAATATCAATAAACGTAATTTATACCAACTAAATTACATGGATTATTGGGAAATGCATTATTTTGCAATTAAAGCTGTCTGAGCTATGTGATCTTTAACCTGGCTGTAGAATGTTATACCGTTTCAGCATAAACTTGTATCGACTCGAACAGAAAGTGACAAATATAGCCGATCATACTTATTAGCCAGTAGGTACAGTCAAGTGTAAAAATTCGTTCACTGCTAAAAGTTTCAAAAATATGTACCGAGCAACTCTATTGTACAGAAAATAAGGTTGTAGGTATTTATGAAAGGATTATTTCGGTACGTATTTTTGCACTTGACTGTACAGGTCATACTTATTAGTCTCTATTACTCTAATCGAGGCGTAGAAAGAAAGGTTCGCACTAACTTTTAGAATCATTCTTCTTTTTCTGAGTTCACATAAATATAAACAATAGTTATTTGTTACATTAGGGAGCAAAGTTACTGTTTGTTATATTAGAGAGCAAAGTTTTGTTTCCTTTTCGTGCTAATATTGAGACGCGAGCTCGTGAAATATTTCAAAACTGAACCACGAGCACGGCGAGAGTTATAAGGCACGGGAGGGAAACGAATTTTGCTGCCGCGTGAAGCACGAAATTTTTCATTTTACTACCGCGAGCAAAACAATAAAAAAAAAACTTTGAAAATGTAATCATAACTAGTATAGTATACATCATTTACCATTCAAATTATTTAATGAAAAGAACATTCAACCAGCTAACACTCGATTAGTAATAAACTACCTACTTGTATGAAATTACTTTCCACATTTCTGAATAAGATGTAACTTTGCTATCTATTTTTAAAGAATGAATCAGTTTTTTCCGAGGTAGTGAGGTGAAAATAAAATAATTTCATATTTTGATTGCAAATCCAGCTAGGCACACAGATGATATTTGTCACTTTTCATAAATATATTATATCTGCAATTTAAAAATATAAAACGTATGATTCCATTGTAATTCATGACGCTCTACTTCTCTTGAATTCCTGAAGACCAAAGCCTTAAACTGAAGCCGAGGAACGGTCATAGGCTTACAAGAACCAGTATAATATTACTCTAGTTTACATATAATTCTTACACCTACCAGGGTCACATAACTCTGGACAACGAAATACTCGCTTCACTCGTCCTCGCGCTATGTCAATATTTGTACTGCACTGCTTTACTTGATATTACCATCCTATTAGTGTTCGTAGTGTTCCTACAGACTTACAAAGTTATATGCGTACAGAATACAAGATTAGTGCGAAGTGGCTAAAAAGAGGTTTAAAGAAATACTATTGGAGCAGATAGCCCTTGTACGGAGACTTCTAGACTTGCAGATGGAATAGAGGGATAGATACGTCTCGGGATACGAAGAGATTTTTTTTTATGACATAGGCGGCAAACGAACGGACGGATTGCCTGGTGGTAAGCAATTACCGTCGCACCCGCTACACCAGATGAGTCACAAGCGCGTTGCCGGTCTTTAAGGGGGGTTGGAGCCCTGGGAACCTTACTCACCATCAGGAACACAGCACTACATACCTGAAAGATAGCAGTGCTATTATGGCTGTGGTCTTCTGTAAGGAGGAGGTACTTCCCCAGTTCGGCTGCCCCAGATTCAAGCGTGATGGTCATCGCTGTGCCCTACCTCTCATTGTTGGACGTAGTTTAAGGACATACCCGGGACCAATTGTGATTGTGTATTTATTTTCGCTTTTGTAGCAGTTATGCAAAAAAAATACATTTATGCTCACAGAGCTAACTCTCAATATGACAGTTGAAGAAAAAAAGAAAAATTAGAAAATGTAGTCACAAGGCCAATCGCATATTTCACCTACGAATGTTGTTTTAACAAAAGTTACTTTAAAAACACAATAGCGCAATCTACACCTACATCCAAAAAATATACAAATTCATCACATCTTTTTTTGCCCCTTTTGTAAAAATGTATTGACTATTTTTTATTATGCAGAAACGTCTGTTAGCGAATATCTTCGATATTAAAATCGAAATAAAAATTGAAAATTATTGACTCGTGTGGCTGCACCTTAGTGAAAAATTCGCTCTAAAAGTAATTTTTTTGACAGGCATTAAAATGTTAGCTGATGTATACGTCCAAAATTTTGGATATTACGAATTTAATCACAGACTTCATTCATTTATCATTTAGTTTTGTTTAATTTCCTATCTATTTGCATGACAATGACAATCTAGTGCTCTGCGCGTAGGTATTTATACACAAGGGGCGCAGCCGCAAAAATCGATATTCATAAATCTTTCTCCATCTTTCTCGTTTACTCCATCGTCGTAATTAGAGTAACTAAATAAGAGTATCGTTCGAATTTTGCTAATTCCGATTTTCGTGGTAGGGCTGAAGCAGTCTAACGCATCTATTTTATATCGGCATCGTTGTCACAATGATCCGTGGCCGTCAGGGTTGCCGTAAGCTCCGCACGTAAGCTCACCATTAATTAATTTCATCATAAATGGCAAACCGGCGCTCACGCAGCTTATGAGATCAAACATTTACTTTTTCATGCATTTTACCTTAATTATTATGAATGTCATAATGATATTATTATGTGATTCCGACATTGACAAGCCGTCTTAAGATGCTCACTTTTTATGTTGCTTAGAGACTATCTGGGAAAATTTTATAGTTATTCGCAATAGAAAATGATGGTGAGTAAACTTAATGAAATGCAATGTTATTTCTTAACTCAACACTATAAGTAAGTAGCCTTATTAAGCTTATGGTTGTATTATGTGTCATCATGATCATCATCATGTCAACCGAAAGACGTCCACTGCTGGACAATGGACATAGGCCTCCCCCAGAACGACCCAAGAAGACCGATCCTGCGCCTTCCACATCCAGCGGTATCCCGCGTATTATGTGTAATTGTGTAAAATTGTTCCAAATATGTATTTATATTTTATTATAAATAATTATTAAAAAAAACTACTTAGAATAAAATGCCAGTACAGACTCTATATTACATTTTAGATTATTGCAGCTTAGTAATAAGTATTCTTAATATATCTGTTAATTTTTAAAAAACATCTGTTCATTATTAGTTTATGACAGATACTAGGTAAAATTGTACATTCTAAGTACACCACTAAATCCTTAGTCACCACAAGTCGGCCTGGGGAATTAATACGTACGGGTCATTAGCGACAATTCTCATGAATATGAATGGACAGACCAATTAAAATATAGGCGTGGGTGCGGGGAGCATCTACAGGCCGCACCGCCCACTAGAAGGCTGATTTTCGATAAATTATATTAGAATAATTAATTTATCCTGGGCCGTCTTAGCTTAACACCGGAAGCTTTAAGATTATACACTATGGAGAATGCATGCAGTTGCATATGAGGTCATTTATTAACTTCAAAGTGATTCCGTTAAAGTTGTTTAACAGCTATTGTCAAGCGAATAGAATGTGTCTATGCTGACTATATCTAATTAAATCACAGGGCAGAAAGAGGAAAAATTAAAAGCACTAGTGGATGGACTCATTAATAATCAGAAATCCTTTTTCCATATATTTTTTTTATATTTTTTATTACACAAAAAGGTACAATTTAAGGGTAACTTGAGTCCCAGAAAACTGTTTACACAGTTTGACTGTGGGATCTGAGTCTCAAATTACATCTAATATAATTTACAAAATTGATTTATTATTTTAATACACTGTTAATATATAACTCAAATAATTTTCTCTTAAACCTTGCTTTGTCGGCCTCCAGTCTTGTTTTACCGAAATAGACGACGAGACACAGTGAGAGACAGTGAGAGATCTGTATGCTTCGTAGTTAAGTAAGTAAGTTTACATTAACCTGAAAAGACCTACTTAAAGATTAAAAAAATAAATTATCTTAATTTTTTTAATTCAGGCACATTAATGACAATGCATGAACATGAAAAACAATTTTTAATGGAAGAACAAAAAGGGTGATAATGGGGTTAAAAATTTGAATATTTCTCGGATCTAGACCTGTTTATTAAGTAAATGTATATCTAAACTTATAAAGTATAAGTAACCCATTTTAATAGAAATAATATGGTCTCACAATAGTTGGTTATTAAAAAGTTAAGCGTACGACAAGTGAACTGAAATTAAATTATTAATAAAACATGCTATTTTGCTTTTGCACGTGAACAGCAACGGTAGTTAACTAGATCTTAAAGGGGTTCTTAATAGAACAGAAACAATAATAACAAGGCTCCTTATAAAGAACTAGGTTGTCAGGTAAATTAAATAACCAGTTTAATTAATATTTAGCCAACTTCTGATATCTGACATACATGCTAAAAAAGATAAAAGATATTTATTTTCCAATTCAAAGTAAAAAAAAAAAATCTACACCGATTCGAACCCTGCACCTCTGACCCGAGAAGATACCGGCAAGAAACTACGGCGCGACTTATTTTTTCAATACAGTGATACATCAAATCTTAAAGTATTTACATAATTATGCGTAGTCCCATAAGAAAACATATCAAACAGTTTATTACAAGATATGAAAATACTAAAATATAAAAGTAAAAATAATAATGTATATACAAATTCGACTTCACAAAATAGACATACTTTAATATGCTTTCTTATCTGAACTGTGTCATTTAAATGATCTGACAGTACATACAATTGTTCAATTAATTGCTAGGCGGTTTAGTTAGTTCTTACACTTCTCAAAAAGTTTTGGTGGTCTACTATACTATTAAATGACTACGATAGGTTAGGCTTATTGTGTAGTGACGCTGCCTTTGAAGCCGATAGTCCTGGGTTCAAATCCCAGTAAGAGCATTTATTTGTGTGATGAGCATAGATCCATTCATTCGCACGAACCGATTCGCTTCTACCTTCCTAATGCGGACTGCTAAGAAATGGAATTCGCTGCCTTCATCTGTATTCCAGGTAAGATATAATTTGGATCTTTTCAAGGCAAGAGTGAATAGGCTGTTACTGAACCAGCGTGCTACACTCTCGACCTCGTCGTCACTTACCATCAGGTGTGACTGAGGTCAAATGCTGGTCAGTCTTTTATAAAAAAAAGAGATTTGTTCCTAAATTATGGGAGTTTTATATATTTAAGTATTTTGTATATTATATATATCGCTACCGCAACTCAAGCTGTAGGAAGCCCACAACTAGGTAAACGGATGGTTACGGTCGTGGCAAATTGGTAGACCCGGGTGGTACAGAACGGCCATTGTGGAAATATTTGGGGACGGCCATTGTCTAGCAGTAGGACTTTTGTTTCATGATGATGATTAGAGGTATGATATGATTTTTATTTTTTTATGACATAGGCGACAAACGAGCAGACGGATTGCCTGGTGGTAAGCAATTACCGTCGCCCATGGGGAGTCACAAGCGCGTTGCCGGCCTATAAGGGGGGTTGGAGCTCTGGGTACCTTACTCACCATCAGGAACGCAACACTACTTACATGAAAGGTAGCAGTTCTACTATGGCTGTGGTCTTCTGTAAGGAGGAGGGACTTCCCCAGTTGGGCTGCCCCAGATTCAAGCGTGATGGTATTCGCTGTGCCCTACCTCTCATTGTTGGACGTAGTTTAAGGACATACCCTGGTCCGGGTCCGAGGATAATTTATACATTGTCATATTCAGTATAGGTCGTTTTTTTGATATTACTTTTGCTTTACATTTTTTTTATTCAGCACCGGTTTTTAAATAAAATATGTAACGTCCTTGCACTTGATAAGCCGAATTTGTCTGAGCGAAAAAAGATCAGAGTATCAATTTAAATGAGAGGTCACCCACCCCGCCTCCACCGGTTTTTGTATTGTAAGCTACCACATAATATAAATAAAGTACGCAATTGATGCAAACTCTGCAACTTTGTATGTTTATGTACGCCTACTGTGCGTTTCTCTAGAAACTTCCTGCCTCGCACATGAAAACTGTGGAATGATTTGCCGTCAGCGGTATTTCCGGATCGATACGACCCTCATACCTTCAAGAAAAGATCGTACTCCAATCTTAAAGATCCGCAACGCTCTTGTGACTCCCCTGGTCTTGATGTCCATGGACGACGGTAATTGCTTACCATCAGGCAACCCGTCTGCTCGTTTGCCACCTTTGCCATAAAAAACTTAATAATTGACGCACACTAGAATCAAATGACCGTAACAAACGGTGGAGAGATATTATTACGTAAATTAGAATTATTATTTATGTATTTATTACTATGATCACTACACTACAGGTCTGTGTCCTAGTGGTTAGCGTCCCTGCGTATGAAGCCGACGGTCTTGGGTTCAAATCCCAGTGGCATTTATTTGTGCGATCAGTACAGGTATTTGTTCCTGAGTGGTGGGTGTTTTATATGTATTATATGTATATATTTTGTCATGTGATGCCGGCTGACTAGAATAGCACCACCCCCTCTCCTCCCGCGGGTGTCGTAAGAGGCGACCAAGGGAAAAATCCTACGGACGGGCAGCAGCGTCCGCCGAAACCAAATCTACAGCTACTGCGGTCGCCAACCCGCCTGCCAAGCGTGGCGACTAGGCCTCCCACAAATATGACTTTTATTATAAGTCATATTTGTGGGAGGCCTATGTCCAGCAGTGGACTGCATACGGCTGAAATGATGAATGAATGATATGAATATATTATTATATTTATATACATATATATATATATATATATATATATATATATATATATATATAATGAATAAATAAATTATTTGTAAGGACGTCCTGTAATATTTAATATATTTTATTACTTACGAATATTTGTTCTCGGGTTTCGGACGTTAGTTATGTGTTTAAATATTCATGCGTCTACATATATATTATTCATAAATAAATTGGTGACTTCTAACACTAGCGTTTTTTAGACGTATAGTCAACCAATTTGATTTCTAGGCCACTTTGAACCTTGTCACAGTGACGTTAATAAGAGTTCTCTTGCGTCTTTCATATAGATTTTCACTGTGACAAGGTAGGAAGTGGCCCATAAATCAAATTGCTTGACTATACCTACTGTTGTTAAAATCAATTTATGTAAGATTGTCCTATAATATTTATTATATTGACGACTAGGAGGTAGTGGCCTTAAAAATACTTAAATAACGCATTCAGTAGCACTGCCTCAGTTGACATACCAACGTCGTGTTTTTTAGTCAATATAATTACTCTGCATCTACAATTTCCCCATACAAATATTTACGCAGTCGCCAGCGACCACATTTTCGCTAACTCACGCTAACTAATGCTATACACATTTCGTAATTAAATATTTTTCTGAGATGCGTTGTATACCTACGACCAAGCGTTATCTGATGGCTCTCCCGCCCCGCTGCCCGCCGGCGGACAGACCCCGGCCTAAGGCCCTGGTTTCTTTGACCATCCGCCTCTTCTTAGTTTTAGAAATGACTAGGCATGACAATAATAGTACCAAGATCGAATGGGATGGTCTTTTAAACTTTCAATAGGTATGGCAAAGAAGGCGCTACATTCGTTCGTTCTGGGGCCATTGCAATTTACAACTAATATTTGAAAGAATTGAAAAGGGACTTCCGCTAGTATTACAAGTTACAAATTTTTATGCAATACGCCCTTGGTCATAATTTCACATTGTGATTATTACTTACTAAAGGCCCTAAGTGGTTTATAAACATTTGTTACTCTCCAAATCGTTTTGATGAAGAACTGAAAAACCGACTAAATTAAGAAGGCTATCAGCCATCTTGAAATGTGTCTTGGAATTGGTCGCATTGGTGTATTTAGTCCTTCTTGAGCATAGGCCTTGCCTGACAACGATCAACAGCGTGCGAATGTGTTATTGGGGAATGTTTGAGGTTTTCTGAAATGTCACCGGCGGCGAGTAGGCAGGAGAACCCATTCTCAAACCATAAACATACCATTTAACTAGACGGAGCGTGCTAATAATAATACGATGTTCGAAAGGGATGGTCTTTTGTAACTTTCCATAGGTATGGCAGAGACGGCGCATATTTCATCCGTCCTTGTCATAGTCTCACACATTTTTGTTCCCCTCCAAACTGGACCCTTCAGTACTGTCAAAGTTGGAGGGGAACAAACAAATACAATTGGAGTTTTCTTTGGTTTTCAAACAAAGTTGCGGTAATTAATACAGAATAAGCTAATACTTTGTTATGAAGAATGTCCTGTAAAGCAAAACTATAGTGAATTGTTACATTTTGGGCTACAAAAGTCAGAATAACTTTGTTCCTTACTGGTGCACGCGGATGCGTTCTCCAGTCATGATTCCTCCTAGGTGTGAATTTATTATTTGCGAATGTTTGAGGGTGGGTTCGCGGAAACGTCGCTGGCGGGTAGGTCAGAGAAACCACCCTTAAACATTTCCGTACAAAACATTCGTCGGTCACCGATCGCCGGCGGCGGGAGTCAGAGAAACCAGAGCCTAAACGCGTTTTTGCGAGCGCGATAAGAATGACAAAACGTTCACTAAACAGGTTCTAACTGTGAACTGATTACAACAGGTCGAATTAAAAAAAAATGAAAGCACCTAATAGACTTTGGTTCAAAGAATGCACTAGTAAAAAATGTTTGTTACAAAAAGTTGCCTAGCGACGGCTCGGCACGTGTAATCTCTTGTTATTTATTTTGCATTCTCTCCAACAAGCCTGAATTACGGTTCTTACTTGACATCTGTCGTTGTTGCGCCAAATCTGTGGGCTATTATTTAAGCCCCATTTAGACCATGCAAGCACTTGTATACGATTTTCATTACATTGCGGAGTTAAATAAAGCGACCGAGTTCGCCGTACGCCCATAGCCCGCAATGTAATGGTATCGTATACAAGTTCTTGCCCGGTCTAAATGGGGCTAAATGGCATAAAATTGATAGTTTGTCATGTCATGTCACACAGTGTATGGGTTACAATAATATAAATCATTTTTTTTTATACTATTTGAATTATTATATTTTAATATTAAAATTTTATCTACGTCTTAAATAAATATGGAACGGTTTCATCGCGAATTAATAAACCTATGATTTATAAAACTAAGTACAAATCAAATTATTTTTTATGAAATATTTTTTTTTTTGATTTGCTTTGATTTTTAAGTAGTAATACTACTATATAAATTAAAAGTTGAAATAGATAACATATACTTAAGAAGCTACATCAGAATCCCGAAAGGTATTCACATAGGAGGTGCAAACACGTAGTGTTTCACCTTAGAGCTGGTAAAACGGTGCCTAAAACCGTTTAAAATAAACAAGATCACATATACTTGATTAATTTCGACGTGGTCCGCTGTGTACGGGTGGCCAAATTGGTTAAGGCGTCAGCCGCGATAGCTGGAGATGCGGGTTCGAATCCCGTCTCGAACACCGGAGGTCCTCGTCGTTTTTTTTCTTAAGTATATGTTATCTATTTCAACTTCTATGATTTATATTTTATTTTATGTAACATTTATTAGATCAATGTGTTTATCTTAAAGCTAAACGTAGCCCCCAAAAGTAATAAACGAATTTGTGCATTTTTTTCCATAATATATTTTTATCGGGGATGATGTTTAAATTAGTATACGCGATATAATCCGTTTTAGTTATTTAATTTGTGTATTTTTTTAATAATATATTTTTATCGGGGTGATGTTTAAATTAGTATACGCGATATAATCCGTTTTAGTTATTTAATTTGTGCATTTTTTTTAATAATACATTTTTATCGGGGTGATGTTTAAATTAGTATTCGCGATATAATCAGTTTTAGTTATTTAATTTGTGCATTTTTTTAAATAATATATTTTTATCGGGGTGATGTTTAAATTAGTATAATACGCGATATAATCGAGATCGTGGCAACCGAAGACAATTTTTTTTGCATACATACTTTGTAATGTCATATACAGTTAATGAACCGTGTCATGGCATCTGGCATACAGTTTCCATTGTCGAACTGAGGGTGTACCGCGAAAATCAGTGTTCGAAAATTAAGGCGTAATTCTCTTATTACAAATTGTTAATAAATTAGGTCCTATTTCCTAAGATATGGCTGTCAAAATCTCTATTGAATGACAAGACACACTTCATCACTTCAGGCCCGGTACCGCGAACATCGAAGTTCGTTTATGTCGAGCATTTCTCTTTTACTACAATTAAGGCGTTAAGAGAGTGACAGAGATAATCGTTCGAAATTTGCGTGGCACGGCAGGCCTTCTGAAAGATTTTAGGGTAAAAGAAATGCGTTTCCATTTTTACTACATTTATATATTACAACGATCTTAGGTGATCAGTTATAATAAATTGGGCTGTAGCGTTGTTAGCCACGAACGTTTTAAATAAAGTCGGACGAGGCTGGAGGCAAGTGTGAACTCGCCGTGAACCGCCCCGGTTGTTGCAAGTCACTTAAGAATTCCGATTCATCGTTTTTTAATTAAAGTTCGTAGCCAGCTGTTGGGCTACTTACTTGTAAATTAGATGTTGGGATGTTACTCGCGTGGACGTGTTCCACTTGGGCCTTAGGTTGAGATTTAGGTCCACTGATTGTATTTTATATAAACCCGATAAATACGACGATAATATTGATCGTGAGTAGACTTTTATGCCAGTTTGGTGTTTTAAGTTGTAAAATTATTTTGTGAAAAATTTACACTCGTAATAGTTTGGTTTTATTTAATTTTATTATTATTTACTCTTTCTTATTATTTACTTATTATTTGTAATTATAATCGTGTTATGATAAGTACAAGTTACAGTATAATATCTAAAAAAGGCGCTTGAGGCGTTGTCGCAATGCTGATAAGTTGTGCGAGGAAGCCGCCAGCTCTTCGGTCACCATGAACCAGACGCTTCGCAATTTCTGCAAAAATGTAATTAATTAGATGTTGTTGTGATTTATACTACATTTTTTTAAAAAATATAACCCAAACAACGCAAATTAATATTTATATTTAGGTTTGAAGTAACATACCTATGTATAGTTAATGTTCATATTTTTGTTAGAAATCAATTTGAACTTTATCCACTATGATTGTCATATCGTGAAGCCATACAAAAGACTTCAACGTGCTTTCGTTTTAAGAAAGAATGTTTGTTAATTTCAATGAAGTTTAGAATATATAAAGTAGTATCTACATGTGTCATGACATGAATACATGGTATAATATAATGCAAAAAAAAAACCAAATAAAACTTAATTTTTTATTACATAATTAAAAAATCCGAAACCCACATCATTCGATAGCTCATGTATTTCTGAAAGCATTATTCTACAAATATGGCAGATGTATAATACATACAAAAATGCAATATTGCTGAATCAAAATTTCTATATTTCACCATAGAACCTTACCTACTATAGGACTTACTTAAAACAGGCTAGCTCGACGTGGCGTCATAGTAAGTAAGGGTTTCGGGCGGGAAGCGCGAATATAAGATTTTTATCTCTCATTTCTCTACGTGTATGTAGTGTGTGTAGTTTTAAAGCACTTGTTCTTTTATAGAAAATTGATCCCTACAACAAAAGGAAATGATTAATACCATAAATACAAAATAAAAACCTATATTGTTAATATCCTTTGTATTTAACCTTCGTGAGTTATTGTAATATTTTATGAATGGAAATTACGGCTTTACTCACGTTTATATAGTCACTCGCGCGACACGTTTTGGACAACGTAGATCTCCATTTTCAAGCACTAAGAGTGTCCGTTCGCGTCGCCGGCGCGTCACGCACTGCCGCGCTCTTAATGTCAAACTGGAAAATGGAGTCCTATGCTCACCGAAACATGTCACGCGAGTAACTACATAAACGTAAGTAAAGCAATAATTTTCATAAAATTTAAATTTCCTATTATTTTCAAATATGACAAAGTGGAATAAACTAATGTTTAACATTAAATTTATCTCCATAGAGCTTACCACGATTCCTTACTGCAAGTATAACCTCCCGTGTACGACACGACCGATAAAATAACATTAGTATACTTATTAATTAACACCACGTATTAAGTTCTGTTTTTATTGCATTGTACACGTAGTTATGTGTTTTCGTTTAATTTAATAACTTTTATATAGAACTATTGCATGTTATTGCTACTTGTAATTTAATGGTTACATGAATATGATATTTATTAATAAAACAAGGTGTAACAAAAATAGTGGGAATCCGTTTATATTCGGAAATATTTGTCAAGTTGTTCAGATAAAAAAATGGAAAGAAAACGATTTTTTTAAACCTCCATATAAGATACAAAAAACTTTTTTTTTCTCGTCAAAATATTTTTCTTCCCGTTTATCCTAATTAAGTAACATGACCGGATAAAAACGAATCATACATACATACCTTTCAGCCGTACGCAGTCCACTGCTGGACATAGGCCTCCCACAAATATGACTTGTATCATCTTGGGGGTAGTTGCCATAGTCGTCACGCTTGGCAGGCGAGTTGGCGACCACAGTAGCTGTAGATTGGGTTTCAACGGACGCTGCTGCCCGTCCGTAGGATTTTTCCCTTTGTAGTCTCTTACGAAACCCGCGGGAATAGATGGGGTTGTGCTATTCTAGTCAGCCGGCATCACACGGCAAACGAAACGAATCACCATCTTTAATATATTAAACTAAGTACGAATACATGCCAGTACCCTTACCATGAGTTGTGACATTGACGTTTTCGATAACGAGTCTCGCTTGTACTATTTTAGTGCGAAGGAGATGCACAGATAGTAAACTCGATACTCGTTATCGAAAACGTCAATGTCACAACTAATGGTACGGGTACACGGTACAGTACCAGAGAGCTGCCGCGTACAATCTTAAAAAAGCTGTTGGTTACGGGTCGATACATGTCAAGCAATATTCGAGTTAGAAAACTTAAATTACCTATTTTCATATACCTATTTAATATTAACATAATTCCCTTGTTCTTTCCGTGCCCCAATTCCTGTAAAAAACGCGCGCTACCTTTAATTGAGGTAGTCCACATGGAAAGGTACCTTATGGCGCTTGGCGCTTACGCTATTGTTAATGACGGTTCAATACTAATGTGACACTTTGCAACGTAAGCGCCAAGCGCCATAAGTTACCTTTCCACGCGGACTACCACAATTTTATTTCTCATCATCATTATTTCAGCCGTAAGACGACCACTGCTGGACATAGGCTCCCTAAAATGACTTGATTAACTTTGGGTGTTGCCATAATCGCCACGCTTGGCAGGCGGGTTGGCGACTGCAGTAGCTGTTGATTCGTCCGTTTTCCCTTGTCGCCTCTTACTACACCCGCGCGAGATGGCTATTCTCAGTCGGCACCACATGGTCAGTTTTTTTGTAATTCTTACACCGTATTTATTCTTAAAACACAAAACTATCGCGAGATTCAACCATATCAATTGTATAGAAGCGGGTAACTCACTAAACATGTCAAGCAATATTTGACTTTACAAAACGTGAGTTACCCGCTTCTATACAATTGAGATGTGTATTTATACTGGTCACTACTAAAAGTATACAATTTAAACCATCGCAGAACAATAAAATAAGCCCCACAGGATAAATCCTCCACGGTAACTAGCCGAACAGCCGAAACGACATTTACTGCTCGGCTATTGATTATAATTATTGGTACATGATCGCTACACGAGCCACAAATCCTGCCTTTGATTCTGCCCGCCCATAGACGTAAAGGCTCAGTCACACTCGAGCGTAGCGGCTGGCGTGAGCGCTGCGCGACAACGTTGCTACTAATGTAACATAAGGCATTGTAACCGTTACCGAGAACACATTATTTGGCTGTCAATTTCTACACTATATTTTTTTAACGGTCGATGAGGTAGAATGGCGTACGTTTCGATTGGCGGCCATGTACCGTAGACACGTAGCGTTGGTTGGCGGAAAATTGTTGGTCTGTCAGCTGTGGAGGTTTTTCGGATGAAGTCCCTTTTAATCGCCTTAGGCATCAAATAGTAAGTTTGAGTTTCGCCCGAGGCAGTGGATTTTTTTTCCTTTATTGCTAAACATTATAGTTTAGCTTGAAGATAAATGACATGTACTTAAGAAAAAGTGACGAGAACTTACGGTTTCCGAGGCAGGACTAGGACATCTATTTTCACCTAGAGTTGCAAAGCGTCCGTCACTTTCAAAATGTCCGAAGGACATTTATGAAAATGTCGGTAATTTTCGACATTTACCTGACATTAATGGACATTTAAGGACACCTACGACATTAATACAATTATTTATATAACATTTATATTTATGTGTTGAGGGTGTGTGCCAATGCACAAAAACTTTAATACTCGATAAAAAAAATAACTTTATTCGTAATAAACAAAAAACACAACTTCTAACAAAATATTAAACATTAGTAGGCAGGTTTTCATAATATACAACTATAACATTGTACCTACATATATGATATAGAGCTAGTTTATTCATCATTGTACTCGGTAACATCGTCAAATTCATAATTACTATCATCCGAGTCTGATGAGGCCACGACTTCATGCTCGTCACAATACCGCAAGTTTTGACGTATGGTGATCAGTTTATTAATAATAATTAGATAAGGGCCCGTTCAGACGGACAGCATTTCAACTGCAACCCAGCTGCAAAGTGGCAGTTCCGGGGCTGTTCTGATGCAGTTGGACCAACTGCATCAGAACTGCAAACTCATTGTGCAGTCCGGTTGCAGGTGTCATGCAGTTCTGTCAACCGCACACCAGCTGCAATCTGGCTGCACTTTTGTAATGCAGTTGTATTGCAATTGGAGCAACTGCAATACGACAGCAATAGAACTGCTCATAATGTCTGTAGTGTTTGTTACGCTCCGCCAGTTACTTGTGGAAGTGAATAGAGTGTATACGTTTTTCAGTATGAAATTTGACGAAATATTATTGCTGCTTCTTTTGCTTCGTCGTTGAAGTCGTCGAATTCGTAAAGTGAAGGTGAAGCGAAAACGTAATGTATGGGTTCAGCCCTTGTTACAAAATAAACATGAAGGCAATTTTCATACTTTAACACCAAAAATAAAAGATGATGAAAAATATTTTTCACCTCAGCAGCTCGAACATGTCTACTTTCCTCACTCCAGGGAGTGAGGAAAGTGCCACTTTCCTCATTTCCAGAGAGTGAGGAAAGTTGCTACTTTCGTCACTCCAGGGAGTGAGACAAAGTAGCTTTTTAATTGACGACCGGTCTGGCCTAGTAGGTAATTTGGTGAAATCATCGATTGATTTATTGATGGAAGCCATATTTTTTTAAAAGAAGAAGAAGAAGACCCTGCCTAAGATAAGAAGCCGGTGGTCCCGGGTTCGAATCCCAGTCAGGCCATTTATTTGTGCGATGAGCACAGATATTTGTTCCTAAGTCATGGGTGTTTTCTATGTATTTAAGTATTTATATGTACCTATTTATTATAATGGGACATAATGGACTCCCTTAACACCACTACCACGTTCGGACCCTCACAAATTAATCAAATATTATAATTTTGAAATGTACATATATTTTAAAATGAAAAATATTGAAACAAAATATTAAGTAATGAAGCCAGTGCAGTTCCAGATAAAACACTCAAAAGAATGTGGTTAACTTGATGAAAAAAATTTACAAGATTTTATTTAACTTGATATGTATGTATTTGTATATTTATCGGGATGGAATCAATTTTGAAGCAGACATCTTTAACCAATTGAACTGAAATTTAGCACACAAATTCATGTAATTTCGGTTACAATGCAACATTATGGTACCACTGATCTGATCTGATGCTGCAGTCAGAAGTTAGCAAAAGCAACTCCTAAAATACACAAGATAAACCCGTGGTGTTTTAGGCTCATTAGAATCCTTTCGAAGAGTAGATGACGATTGTGAAAAAAAGTACAGTCGGCAATAAAAGCTTGTACTAAAAATGACATTTTTGGCAACTTATTTAACCTTTAATATGTTCTCACTACTGAGGTGAAAAGTTGTATGTGTAACACTAGAGTAAAGTTATTTTACTTCTCGTGTTTTTGAGTGCCTCGCTACGCTCAAGCTTCTAACTCTAGAATCACTCGCTACGCTCATGATTCAATTATAGCCGCTCACTCATATAATCGCTTACTCGGGACTCAAAATAAACACTCGCAAGAAAAAACAACTTTCCTCTCTTGTTGCACAAATAACTACTTACAATTATTTTCGAATGAATGAAAATAGTGACCTTACAGTATTCACTCGATCGATTAACTGAACTGAATAGATAACCAATGTGTTGCAAGAAGCGGCATTGCAGTTATATTGCAGTCGTACCAACTGCAATACGACTGCATTACAAAAGTGCAGCCAGATTGCAGTTGGTGTGCAGTTGACAGAACTGCAACCGGACTGCGCAATGAGTTTGCAGTTCTGATGCAGTTGGTCCAACTGCATCGGAACAGCCCCGGAACTGCCACATTGCAGCTGGGTTGCAGTTGAAATGTTGTCCGTCTGAACGGGCCCTAAACCTCGTACCAGCATTCTCGCATTAAATAACAGCCACCAAAAAGGTTATATATATTATAAACCATAATTATGATATTTAATATTTATTCTTATTTAATTTTATAAAGTTATTAGTTAGATAATATTATCGCAAATGAATTATAAACAAATATTCTGTCCATGATTCCATTAATTAATACACTAAAGTCATGACATTTAAAATGTCCAAAATGCTCATAAATGTCGAATGAGTCCGGTCATCTATAGATAAATGTCAGTCATTTATCGAATGTGTCGGACACTTTGCATCTCTATTTTCACCTATAATTCATAAAGTAGTTAACTACTTAAAAATCAAAGCAAAAATGTTTCATATATATTAAAGAGTTTTTTCCTGAGTTGTATTATAATTTATCGTTAGCAGACCTTCTATCAAAATGAATTAATAATCGCATCAATATATAATGTAGATTTTAGATGCATTTACAAAACCCTCTCCCTAACGCATTGACAAGATATATAGTGGAGAAATTTGCAATAAACCAGTGTTTTCTTCGGTAGGTCATTTGGCAAAGTGCGACTGGTATGTATATTTCGGAGCCGAGAGTTCGAGTGTCACGCGAGGCAGTGGATTTAAAAAAAATCCTTTGTTCCTAAACCTTATAGTTTCATTAGCAGACGATTCTTCACATTTTATTTATAAATATATATATTCAAACGTCAGTGCCCCGCACTGCTCGCGCCAGCATCGCGCGCGAGTGTGACTGAGCCTTAACGCTGAGTACGCTGCATTGTAGTTAGAACATTCGGTTTGTCTAAGGGTTATTCGCCGTGGGCCTGAACGATCAGACTTTCAGTACATGTTTCTAGCGGCATTAAATACTACATAAAACGGATTGTCTTATGGAACATTCTAAAGTAATTTAGCTATGTTCATGTGATCAATATAGTACGAGGAAGTGAAATTGCGATATTTTGTGTCGTTTGATAAATATGTGTTTATTTGTAAATGTAACAGACACAATTTTCAAGAGTCAGCAATTAATGCAATAAAAATAAAATTAACATGTGATTAAAGCTTAAAATAAGCACACCAATGATATTTTCGTGGTCTTATTTATTTTGTGCCCCTGTACCACTTGGTTATTATTTTGTAATACTTACATCTAAGAGATTTCTTTGCGATTATATTTATATAAGTACAATTATGTTATACAGACCCACAGTTACTGGGACGCAGGGAGTTTTACAATTACTGGGACGCAGATTATCCGCGAGAATGACCATTACAACGCGCGGAATATCGGAACCTGAGGTAAATACATTTTTATTAGCGATAGACAAGTTCTACGATTAATTAATTAATTAGTTTTTAAAGCGTATAAACCGATCAATTACCATTAAAATTACTAACGTCGAAAAAAACCTATAGCTTATCTAATATTAAAATGAGATTCGCTCGACAGAAGCTCAGCCAGTATAAAACAACGACTAACATCTAGTCCAGTCGTTCATCTGCGAGAAACACGACTGGTAATGAAATTAATTTGATTCCGCACCGTGTCCATTACTGCTCACGGTGAGAAATAAAGGACAGGGCACATAAAGTCGGCATTGGACGCATAAATATTGCATTCTTCGATTTCTTAGACCATAAAGTTTGGTTCGACACAGAGGAGGGTCGTCGCACACTGGCTCGCATAGCAATCGTCTTGCTTACATTTATTTTCAATGGTGTTTTGAGTTGGCTCACGTGACTCGTGTCAAACATTTCAATATCAGTTTTGTAATAGGTGAAAAAACCCTACTAAATCTAACAATGAACGTTTTGTTATAATTTCTTCCTTTTCTACTCGTAGCCATTCCAGAATTATATAAATATATGAACACGTTTCCCAGCGGTGCGACTCACAATCCGGAGGTCGCAGGTTTGAATCCCGGCTTGTACCAATGAGTTTTTTGCAACTTATGTACGAAATATCACTAAATATTGACTAGTCCCTTTTCGGTGAATTAAAACATCGCGAGGAAACCTGACTTATTTAAGTTTACCCTCTGAGTTAGAAGGTCAAATGGCAGTCGCTTTAAAACTAGTACCTACACCAAATCTTGGGATTAGTAGCCAAGTGGACTTCAGGCTCCCATGAGTTGTATCCAAATGCCGGGACATCACAAGGAAGATTGACTGTCACAGTGCAAAACGATCTGACCAAGTCACGAATGTATTTGGTATGGGGAGGTTAATCCACAGTGGAATAAAAAACGCTATATGTCCTCACATTAGGGGCACGGTTTCTTGCCCACGCTAACGGCCCAGCCACGACAATGCGCGACTTGCGGCGCGGCAGGCGTTTTATCTGTACGTTGCGCGGTCAAGACGCGCAATGCGCGGTTAGTTGGGATCACACGCAATGAACAGATAAAACGCTTGCCGCGCCGCAATTCGCTCAATCTCGTGGACGGGCCGTAATGAGTGGAAATTATGCGTACAGTTAAATACAGAAAGTAATCTTTATTTATTAAAAAAAGACTGACCTGAATTATCAGAAGAAAATGCATTTAAATAATTGAGTCTTAATTGAATACTTTTTCTTACATATTGATTTACTGTTTTTTGAACTGGCACCATTAATCTGCTATAAGTAACAATGTAGCAGACCACCAACGAATTATCGATTATCGGTTCAAAATAAGTCGATAACGATCTTAATCGATGGGTATAAAGCTGTATAATCAAATAGTATCTGTAGGTTGATTGAGAATATATTCTGTCACTAAATTTGTTATATTAGTCGGCATTTTCAGGTAAGTTGAAGCCATAACTTGTTTATTAGAAAAATATTTTATTTTTATTTACACCAGCTCTTAAATCAATAAAGAAATACGCACATTTACATACATCGTGTATGAAAATGACGGATATATTTCTTTCTAACCGACTTCAAAAAAGGAGGAGGTTATCAATTCGGTTGTATGTTTTTTTTATTTATTTATATGTATAAGTCCATGTCTTAATTCTGGTTCTAAATTTAAATAACCTAACGTTACTTCATTATTCCGAAAATATAATTAGATATTTTTCAAATTGATATTCTAATAATCATTCATTAACCTTTCAAATGCGCAGCGTCTTATGAGTCACAGTTTTCCGTTGACAACCTATGTGGTCGAAGCGAGAAACAAATATTAAAAAAAAACCACTGCAAAGTTCACAACAATCATAATATGAGTATAAAGACTTATTCTTTTATGGAACCTCTTTATTACCCATTATTTAATTCAATCACTTTGAACTCCGTCGATTAGTCACGATAGTATAAATTGATTGAGGCAATCCGCGTTGTGGAAAATACGGCGAAACGGTTTGTTGATGGACAAGGCTTTCATCCAATAGTATTTGTACAATACTTTGACTTATTCGAAATTTGATGATTTCGAATAGATTTTTACCTAAACTAAGTGACTAATTTAAGTACCTACAACGATCAGTAGGGGTAGTATCAACAACTATTATACTTAAAACGGTATGTTTCTAAACTCAAAATATACTCACATTCACGAAGATTTCTTGTTAGAAACCATGTCATCTATGTTTGTGACAAGAAAAATTGTACTAATAGATAAAATAACTGATATCAACGCTTACATTTTACGATATACGGTGTTTAAATTTCTTTTAGACTTTAGGTTTTATTTTTAATTTTGGTTATTTTACGAGTATATAAGTGTTATCATGAAGTTATTTTCTTCTCATTATAAAATAAATGTAAGTTTACGTAGACTACGTGTTTGTCAGGTTTATTTATAAAATCTATAAGTTT
Source organism: Grapholita molesta (assembly GCA_022674325.2). Lineage (NCBI taxonomy): Eukaryota > Metazoa > Arthropoda > Insecta > Lepidoptera > Tortricidae > Grapholita > Grapholita molesta. The sequence continues at coordinate 6,520,960 of CP053127.2, forward strand.
CACATTTGGCCTCACTAACCGATGAAAATGGCTGCCAGATGTATTATACCAACTTGACACAAATCGCAGTACGCTTTACGTGAACCAAAGATCCAAGTATTTTAGGTCGAACATTTTAGGCCAGTCTTCCAGTCATGGTTGGTTCCTAAATGTCTATGTGACAACGTTATCCCGATGAATTAAACATTACCGTCGGCTTCCTCACTACGATCCCAGCGTTCATGAGCCTTTTGTAGGCTCAGGCGGAATCGGGTTCGAGTCCTGGGCATTTATATGTGTTTTTTATCACGAACATTTATTCCTGGGCTGATTAATTTGACCTTTATTACACATACAAAACAACACTAAAGTACAAAAGGCGGACTAAATACTACAAACCATTCTCTACCAGTCAACCTTTAGGCAGAGAAAATGATTCCAGTGTACGTTGGTCGTAATCTTACTTATGGCACTGAGGGTTAATCTCACCTGTCGCGCTAGTTCACGCGAACAGGTTAGGTGTCGGTTATGGCTGGAGACGGATATTATCGCTAATAATAAATAATACAGCTGATGTGTGAGAATCATTCAGTTTTGTCACCGGTTAACGGCTTCAATCTTAAATGGTTAATGTAAAAAAATTACTTGCATTTATACTGCTATTAATTATTATACAGTCGACGCTGGGATAGGTCAGCCATCTTAGAGCGCACGAGAGCTAAGCTCGGAGTCGAATTTTCACCGTGGTCGAAATAGGAACGTTATAGAGTGAAGTGTAGGAAGTTTGTGAAGATGTCTGGTCTGTTACTCGATCACGCACTAACAGGTGAATTTATTTACATGAAACTTAGCGTACAGTCGTTATCAAATATATCGGAGCTGTGAAGGTGGTCACAAATATCGGAACACCGCCTCTATTGTCAAGGCGATAAAGTGCATGTACAGATATTTGTGACCATTTCCACAGCTCCGATATATCTGATGGCGACTGTACAGATATGCAAAAACCCGAATTGAGACGTAGCATACTTCATGTTCCGATAATGCGTTTCCGTGGGATCTTACGTAGACGAAGCCGTGGGCAGAAGCTAGTAATCTATCCAAACTCATTTCGGATATATCATAATAATTCTGTTTTTCCATTAGTTAATATCCCGTAGCGATTTTGAATTCAGTTTTCTGGACATGCCGTTAACTTGAAAGGCGTTGGGAAGTTTGAAGGAGTCTTTGTAGAACTGGCCTTGTATTACGAAAATCGGAGTTCGTATATTTCGAGCGTGACCGACATGACATCCAAACCTTCAAGAAAAGAGCGTATAGATCGGCAACGTACTTGTGACTCCTCTGGTGTTGCGAGTGTCCATGGGCGGCGGTAGTTGTTTACCATCAGGTAATCCGTCTGCTCGTTTGCCTCCTATATCATAAAAAAAGACGTCATGATCGATTGTCTCTGTCACTGAGACAATCGAACGATTGTTACGAAGAAAATTACGAAGATTTTAAAAATGGATTGTCATCGAAATTGTCTTAAATATGGTCTACGTATTCGTAGTAAAAAAGGGCTCACATATTTAAGCTTCATTATAAGTAACGTTGTTAGAAAGAGATAGCACGAAAATGGCCGCTGCAAGGACTTTAATTTTAATTTCCCATTTCATTGCCGCGCAATTAATAAAAGGCGCTAATTGTCGGGTCGGGTTGACGCACCAGGTGAGATCGTGACGTTTCGACGTTTCAACGTTTTAGTGCGTCACGTCGCACGCCACAGCGATTAAGAAATAAAACGGAAAGTTATTATCTGTTAATCGTACGAAACACCTTACAAATTAATTAAGGTTAAATTTGTAGCTTATTAGAGTTGTTACCTGCTTTCTGATATCAAATTAATACGGAAAGGTAAAATGTATAAATATGTGCCCTTCTACATTTATTTACTATTTAATAACTTGCTTCAAAATAAGATATGATTCAATTCAAAGCTGACAGGGTCACGGCGCTAGAAATGGACAAGGAACCAATCATGAACATTAGTGCTTATTTGAAAGGAGCCAAGTATTGTGCATTTGTTGGTACATAATTCAATTTAAAACGTTATGGTTTTTGAATTAAGGACTAAGTGAATTGGTGCCTGTCAGCTTAAAGTGTCCAACATTGGTGCCATCACCCTACTTCAAATATTTGTAGTCGGTTGTGCTAGAAACACAGACAACCCGTTAATCACCAACCAAGAAATCGCTTCTAATTAAGGTGGCATCAATCCCAGTCATATTTAAAACATGCTGAAATATTATTGTTAATAAGATCGTCAAAAATAAATCCTGTTACATGTCAAATTAAACCTTGGAACTTCTTGTGACAGTTATATGTTCAGCTGTGTTGTTGGGGCTCAGTCAAATTATTTAGGATGATCTGTAAAAAATGATAAAAAAAAATATGTTTGTATACGCGCTATGGATTAAGAGACATGTACGATACATTTCGCGAACACCGCAAGAAGTGACAGCTTGGCAAGTGTGGGATTCGAATCGGCTGATTAATGCGACCGTTACGCTTATGTGACACACGGTCGGCTGGTGCAACGAACCGGACGATGTTGTTTGAGGTTACAAAGTTAAATGATAATACGAAACAGCTGATCAGTCCGAACAATGACAACGATACGCTACTTATAAGCAATTAGTGGAATAAATAAATATAACAGGATATTCTTACACACATTGACTGAGCCCCACGGTAAGCTCAAGAAGGCTTGTGTTGTACTCACAACACAGCCATATATCTTTTCTATATCTATATATATATAAGAAAGTGGCATAATTCGAGAACGGCTGAACCGATTAAAATGATTATGCCCTGATTAAGACATTAAGTACTAAAAAAATCACAAAAATCCCATGATTTTTGAAAGCTATCACTATTTTTGTCGTTTTTTAGGCGGTACGAAGTTCGCCGGGTCAGCTAGTTTATAATATACAAGTATTTAAATACATATATAGACACCCATGACTCAGGGACGAATATCTGTGTTCATCACATACATTTTACTGGTATTCGAACCCAGGACCATCGGCTTCATAGGCAGGGTAGTGACCCTGCCGTCGTGAATGGAAACCTATCAGCCACATCCACTGTTGGATATATCTAGGCTTCCCCCGTATACTTCTAGCACACTGCAGAAAATAAGTCCTAGATCCTAGATAAATAACTTGTAGTAGGAAAATCTCTTCTTTATCGTGCAGTGTTGGTACTTTTTTGCTCGATAAGGGACACCTGCTTTAGACTTTAATATCATGAAACGCACTAGAACATTTTTTTAATGACAAAGGTGGCAAACGAGCAAATGGATTGCCTTATAGTAAGCAATTACCGTCGCCCAAAGACACCCGCAACACCAGGGGAGTCACAAGTACATTGCCTGCCATTAAGGGGGGTTGCAGCTCTGGGAACCTTACTCATCATCAGGAACACAACACTACATATCTGAAAGATAGCGGTGCCAGTAACTAACTTGTTCCTTTTGATAGGTTTTTGCTAGGGCCACTGAATTTGAATTTGAAATATTTTATCCGTTATCTAGTTTATCCGTTAAGTGGCCTACGTTAAGGCAAATAAATGCATCAAGCAACCTTTCAAAGACATGCCATTCCATTTAGAAAAACGCGGGAAGCTAGCTCGGGATATGTTGGAATTGAAGCAAGCGGTCAGTCTGGCCCGGTACCGCAAACATCGATGTTCGTATATTTCGAGCATCTTTCTCTTGTACTCCAATTAAGACGTCATCGTCATGAGAGTAACAGAGACAATCGTCCGAAATCTACGAATATCGTGATTCGCGGTAGCGCCGCTGATCCTTAAAATTCTCACTGACAACTAGCACAACATAGTTCTGGAGACGTGTCATTTGATTTTGGGATACGCGTAAGAAATTGAAGTTAGGGACGCATGGAAGCGATCGACGAGTCTGATCGTTACATAAAAGACGGGCAGCAAGAACGACTATAGTAGTTTATGTATCTGTGCATAATGAAGGGCATTACAACAAGAGTGTGGGTTTATGAAACGAGCCGAAGGCGAGTTTCATAATAATATCACACGATTGTTGTAATGCCTAAATATGTATAGTTACATACATTACTTTATCTACACACATATCATTAAGTGTTTTAAGATGGGTTCAGAAACCGTAGGGAAATGACTTATTACTAGGGTTACTTGTAAACATTAAAAAGTCAACGAACAAAACAAATGACAGCTTGGAACGGCGGCGTTGCGTATTTCGTATCTCAGTCAATTTTTTTTTAAACCATAGACAAGCGAATGAACTCCCTATTCTACTGTCACTCGAGTTCAAATGTCGTTCGATTTATATTAAAAAAACATAACGAATTGGCGTTTCGTATCAATGGCTGTTTTAATATCTATAGATACTAGATTAGACACCCCACATGAATTTGACAGCTGTTCCTAAATTCATAATCTACTGATTTCAGTAGGTAATGTTAACATTCTTTCTCTGGATTTCTCAGCATTACCAACCATCTTTCTGATGGTTGGTAATGCTGGTCATAGCCTACGGTTTCTAGACGCATTTTAGAGCACTTATGACATGTACGTAGATAAACAATATTAAGATGGGATTTCATGACCATAACCTATCTTCTTAGCGTTTTACCACGAATCATTATCCTCGAGCTTGTGTTCTCGTACAACGTTGATCTAAGATTCGGCATTATTAAGACATTATGTTCTACGAAAGCCATATAAACTTCCAACCGAGAAGGGGGTTAGAAATTTAAATACACTCGTAGACTTCATTATTATTTGGTCCAAGTCCAGAAGACAAAATAAATATAAAGTGATATTTCGCTTTAGGTATACCTATGTGCGACTGTTACGCCTACGCCTAATCTACAGCTGCATGCGGCTGAAATGTATACCTATGTGCAAATGAAGATATCGAGGGTTCGGTGGTCAAACCCGTTAAGTCGAATAAATGGGATTTTGAATTTAGAACTATACGTGAAGTAAATAAGATTGTTACTTCAATGAAATATTATATCGAATTATCGGGTTTGACCACCCAACCCTCGATATAATGTAAATCGCAATTGGTTATTATGGTTATAATAACCAATTACCGAAAAGTAGGTTTACTTACTCGTACGTTTGTCGTATACCTTAACAGACTACTGTACCTAAAGGGTTGTAATAAAGGTCTCTTATCTGTATGTGCTTAAACTAGCACTTTTCACTTTCAAACCACCACTGTTTATGACATTAACTACATGATAGCCCTTAATGAAGGTAATTAATTACTATATTATCTTATCATAAATTCATTATATATTGACCTTTCGGTCTCTTTTATTAACCGACCAGAAAAGACTTTGTGTGTCTGCATTAATATGGTTAGAGTCGAAAATTGTCTGGTTTTGTCCGGGTGGCTTTTCCTTTACCTACCTATCAACCACGGAGGCCCAATGCAGATCTTATGGCTCCCCCATGGACCACCTCAGCTAGGTATCTCTAGCACACTGCAGTCGCCGACACCTAGCAGTCCATATTTTTCGAGGATCTCCGACACCACGCTTCCCTATCCGAAAAATTTTCTGTCACAAATGATAAAACTTTTTCATTAGCTGTTCTATTACTAGCCGAATGATTAAGAATATCAGATCGGTGTGGTAAAAAAACGAATCCCGGTACGTTCGGGTAATGCTTATGAAGTAAGTGTCTAGTTTTTTTTACTACAAAGTCTCAAATCATACCCCCGGCATGCCTAGACGTGCTTTGACGTCAGTTATAAAGTGTATTCTTAAAATGTGTAGTTATAAATTAAAAGTCTAGATGTATTCGTTGATCAAGACGTACATTTTGAAGGCGTTTTAATTGAAGTTTCGCTTTTAATAATGTAACATTAAGAGGTTCATTAAGTTTTAATAAAGAAGTTCTTGTGATCGGTTTCCATCATGGTTAGTTGATTGCTTTTTCATGATATCTATCTCGAGGTGGCGGTCCCAGCAGGTGACGAACAGCGAGCCGAATTCATGTTAGGAAATCTGAAGTATAATGTTTATAAAATATTAAAAATAGTATATTAAATTATAAACCTTTTTATGCCATGCGATATAAAGCTTTCGTCAATTGATCTAGTCCCACAGCAATCTCAATAAGGTTTGTAAAGGTATATTGTATAGATACTTAAATACATAGGTAGATAACGTCTATAACCCGAGAATAAATAACTGTGATAAAAACAGAAATAAATTCCCTTGTCGTTATTACTGCCTAAGTGTTAATACCAACAAGACTTAAAGGCTTTTGTTTGAGTGACATTATGTCAATACGTGTGTGTCAAGATTACTGAGTATTTTCTTAATAGACATAACAGCGATTAATGCAATATTTTTTTGTTTACTTCCTGCCATTTCATTTGAAAGGTATGAATTACATACTGGTGATTATGAATTATGACAAACTTATTCCAAAAACCTACAGCTATAAGTTTGGGTAATATAAGTTGTACAAATCAATTTAAAAAGACATTTTTGTTATTGCTACTTAAAATATATGTTTTAATTTATTTACACATTACATTACATGTTTGGTTAATTTGTAAAGACGATAACGACTCCATGTATTCTAGAACCATGGGGAACATCCAAAAGTTTTAAGTGTATTATTAGTATTAAGGTATTATTACTATGAAGGCTATATACACCGTCTGATCACTTTGCTCTGTGCTGATGAAAATATTTGTATTTGTTTAACCATCTTTGTAACCGTATGTCACCTTTTAGCGACAGCCGGGCATGTGATTCTATATCCGTCTTTAAAAACTAAAAAGTCATAACGACCAATAAGGTTCCTTTATCCCTGCCACGTTATGGAAGTACGTCAAACCTGAGATCCTGAGTCGCTCACACGATATACGTCACACGAGCGAACATTCCGTGCCGACGCCATCGCGGCGTCTGAAGACTTCCCACTCATAGAACTTTGACAAAAAATAAAAATTAATTTAACATTTCTGACGGTGTTCTGATTGAACCTCAAAATGGCGAAGTCCTCTTGAGAATATATCTTTGTTTTTTGTTCAATAATGTGGTTTGGTGTGTAATATTGATAGCTTATTATGGAGTGATCTCAAACGCGTTAAACTTAAACACCACTCTTTGGTCAACACCGGACAGTCCCGAGGCTGTCGCCGCCTCGTGGCTTTCTGTTAAGTCCCTACTACCGTACACTGGTATGCTCTACTCGTAAGAGCAAAATTGTTATGTTATTCGATTGATTTCAAGCTTTGCTTTGCTACAATATAGTCAGAAACCAGTTGGTTTGAGCTAACCTAACTTTTATATCACTGGTATACTATAAATATTTATCGATTTATTACCACCACCCCTTACGCTTTTTCGATATGTGCCTATATACTAGCATGATAATTACGAACTTATCCGAGATTTTGCGAAAGGAAACGATTTTTTTTTTTTTTATTAATGATAGGTTAGCATTTGGCCCCAATCTCACCTGATGGTAAGTGACGATGAGGCCGACGATGGAACATGCTTACCTAGCAAGTGCTTATTCACTCTCGACTTGAAGATACCCAGGTTGTATTGCTCCGGGAAAAGATCAGCTGGAAGAGAATTCCACTCCCTAGCTGTGCGAATCAGAAAAGTAGAAGCAAAGCGCTTTGTTCTGGTTGAAGGAATATCCACAACATAGGGATGGAATCTCAACGCACGCCTCGTCCCATAATATTTAAATGGAGATGGTGGAATGAGTTCATGCAAACCACTCGCACACTCGCCGAAATGTATCCTATAAAATACCGACAGGCATGCGACTTTCCTTCGGTGTTCGAGGCTTTGCAGCTTTGCCCCCACCAGATCAGGATCGTCAATGAGCTTCTGGCACGTTTATCTATTGAATCTAAGGCAGCAAGTTGGTACTTCGCGGATCCATCCCAAAGGTGGCAGCAGTACTCCATACACGACCGGAGCTGCGCTTGGTAAAGCTGCAGAAGCTGTTTAGGTGTAAAGTACCGCCGCACCTTGGAAAGAATTCCAAGTTTCTTGGCTGCAGTTTTAGCCAAAGATTCAATATAGTGTCCGAAGTTCAAATTGGATGATAAGCTCATGCCAAGAAGTTCCAGGTGATCAGAAATGGGTACGGATACACCCCGGAAAGTTGGAGTCAGTTCAAAAGGACTCCGTTTAGTGGAGAACAGACAGGCCTGTGTCTTAGTGGCATTGAACTTGACTAGGTTGGCTTCTCCCCAGTCGGTTACTGCCTCGAGAGCCAAATTCAATCGATCCACCATGCTCTCACGACAAGACTGGACTTCATCCCTTTTGGCCTTCGCACTGGACAAGTACCTATCTACCACCGTGCTGTCATCAGCGTACCCAATAATTCCCGGGACTAGCAAATCGTTGATGTGCAGCAGAAATAAGGTTGCAGATAAAACAGATCCCTGCGGAACACCGGCATCAATATCCCGTTGGTCGGAAGTACACCCATCTACGACCACGCGAATCGATCGCCCTCTCAGGAAATCTGCAATCCAGTTGCACAGGCCAAAAGGAATTCTCACACTGCACCTAAATATGGTCAAGTCTGAAAATATTTATACATTTGATGTGACAAAATTTGATAAAAATAATTAATTATTTAATTATTAAAGGATAACTGCCATTGGCCTATACTATTATATCAATATAGCTTATCATGTTAGTGTCCTAAATAAATAAAATAAACACATGAATCCAAGTCTTCAAAGCTATGGTAATAGAGTTGTATCTACATGTTTGTCACTTTACATGTATTCATATTTTGAGGCCTATGTTCTTATGGCTGAGATGATGATGATGATGATGATATTTTGAGTCGGTGCCATACATAACCAATAACGACAGGTGATCGTTGACAGTCGTTAATAATATCACGTTCGCGATTGCAATGATGGACGACAGTGCGTATAGCTGAGTAATCGTCGCCGTTCACGGGCGAATTAAATTGTTATCTCTAATGAATTCATTCATAAAAACGTTTTACGCATAGTTCTGCTTGTATTTTTTGTCATACTTATTTCATCATCAACATATCAGCCAAAGGACGTCCACTGCTGGAATTAGAGACCCACAGTGACCGGTTTTGCGCCACCTGCATCCAGTAGTCCTACAGATCCTACCTACGATCTCTTCCATGTCGTCGGACCACCTTGTGGAGCATCTACCCACGCTGCGTCATCCCTGGTCGCCACTCGAGATCCTTTACGCCCCAATACTTATTTGAAGGTATTAAAATCTAATATTATGTTATCCGTAAATAATAATAAAAAAAAACTAACGCTAACAAGTCGAACTGATAGTAATAATTATTATATTACAGATCATCGTTAGAAATCCTAATTTCAAATAACATAAAACGGATTATACCATCGGAACAGAAATGTATTAAAGTGTTCGAAATGCTGGATACGAGATATCGCTGTGCGAGGAAGCCGCCAGCATTTCGGTCACCTGACCCTTCGCGATTTCTGCAAAGATTGTGCGCGCTGAGACCCCCATAAACCTAGTGTTTCTACGGCGTGGCTTTCTGACGCTGCACCTACTTTTAAATTAGTACCCTTGCCATGAGTTCTGATCTCGTTCGCACTAAATTGCACAGATACTCGTTATCGAAAACCTCAATGTCACAACTCATGGTAAGGGTACAGTTAGATCCCACACCAGCGTCACTGACAACGCGGGTCTGCTTAAGAAGAACAGACACATTGATACACCATCACTGTGTCTGCTCTGTCCATCCATCATCAAGAGACCAACGGATTATGTCATTAAGCGATGAGTATCGAGAAAAACGTCCTGCACCTTTTTGACAAAGTAATCCATGGTGTCCCGGTCTTAATCATACATTACGCTTGTGATAAATAGGGAGTTGTAAAAACTCGTTGGATTCCCTAACTAACAAGCGGCCTGTATACGCTTATTTTTCACTTATCGTAGTAAAATATGCCGTGTGATGCCGGCTGACTAGAATAGCACCACCCCATCTCCTCCCGCGGGTGTCGTAAGAGGCGACAAAGAGAAAAATCCTACAGACGGGCAGCAGCGTCCGTCGAAACCCAATCTACAGCTACTGCGGTCGCCAACCCGCCTGCCAAGCGTGGCGACTATGGCAACTACCCCCAAGATGATACAATTCATATTTATGGGAGGCCTATGTCCAGCGGTGGACTGCATACGGCTGTAATGTATGTAAAAATGTATGTAGTACAATATGCTAAAAAGTTCACAATTCAGAGCTGTAAATTATACTTAATATATTACAATTTCATGCAACATTATTTCAACAAGTACGATATGATATTCAACAAACGCTTTGTATTTAACAGTATGCGAAAAGCTAACGTTTTAATGCTAAATATAATTAATGCATTCTCATTCCGAGCTTCGTGTGGTTGTTTTTGCAACTATAAATTAAAATTGCATCTATGTACAGTCGCCTGCGTAAAGTCGTCTTTGTTGTATAGTTTCTAGTGAATTCTACAAGTCATCATCATCATATTAGCGGAAGGACGTTCACTGCTGGACACCATTTTGCACACATTCATATTTCCACGTTCTTTTCATCCAATATTCGGCGGTGTCTAAAGTCGAATGTCTTTGACCAGTGTGTTGTGAGTTATGACATATGGCACTAAAACTATTAGAAGTATTTACTTGTAATTACTTACAAGTAACGTAGAATTTCATCATTATCATTATTCATTATGTCAGCTGAAAGACGTCGTCTGCTGAACACAGGTCTATCCCACACCGATCCACAGTAACCGGTTTTACGTCACCTGCATCCACTGGGTTCCCTCGATCTTTACGTCTTGGGGTATGCCCAAGCTGCGCTTCCCGGTCCGTGGTCGCCACTTAAGAACCTTTATGCCCCAACTGCCATCGGTGCAATGTGCCGCCCACTGCTACATAAAGTTTGGGATCCGGACGGCTATATCTTTTACTTTGGTTCTGCTGCGAATCAATTCTGATGCGAGAGACTCCCAGCCCTCTCCACTGCCCTTTGGGAACTTTGAGCCTTTTTATTAGGTCTATAGTAAGCGACCACGTTTCAGTACCATATGTTATCACTGGCAACACACACTGGTCAAAGACTTTCGTCTTGAGACTGCGGAATATTGGATGAAACATTTTTACGTCTTTATAAATATTATACCTAAGCAAATACGAGTATATACTAAATAACAATGATCAACTCGATCAATAGTATATATTAACACAAAAGACATGCTATGTATAATTATGGATGTTGTCTAGTTAAATGTTTCTCAATAGTATTCCAAGTAAAAAACTATTAGCATATATTTTTATAGATGCCAAAATACAAAAGTAGGCGATTAACAAAATTAAAAAAGGTAAGGTAAAGAAACTTAAATGTAAATAGAAGTAATCAAAAACAACTTATAAATAATATATTTATATCAGCATATTATAGTTTCAAATATAAACTAGCTTGCTGCTTTCCACTCGTATATCTGGCCCCCTTCGTGATACGGGTTTTATTTGTAAACAGTACCTAATTCAAGGAGGTTTATCTGTTTAGTCTCATTTTTAAGTGACTAAAAATGAACGTTCTCAAGTCATCGTTTAATGTAAATGATCTTGTAATAAGTTCACCTACAATCCTAATGCTGCCGACTGTACCAATCATAGGTTATCCGCATACAATGGCATGAACGGTGCCGTAAAAACAAATTCCTGGGATAATTTGTGTAGCCAGAGCGATGCATTCACATCAGACTCGAAGATTACGGACGCTTAAGCATCTTCCGGACGACCGTAAACTGATGCCATTGATAACATACTTTCAATCTTTATTCATGTCAGCTGTGGCCTAGTTAGTGACCCTGGCTATGAATGCGACGGTCCTGTGTTCAAATCCCGGTAAGGGCATTTATTTGTGTGATGAGCTCAGTTATGTTCCTGAGTCATTTAGTTTCTATGTATTTAAGTATTTTTATATTATACAACTTGTTCGTGCTGACTACCCACAACACAAGCCTGTGTCCTGTAAAATTTAAATATTTATATTTATTATGTTAATTAATATCAAATAAAAACAGCAAATGGGCTGCTTTATTGTCGTAAAGCATTCTCTACCAGTCAAATATTGGGTAAAAAACAAACAAATCATATTTTCCATAGAAATATATATATTTTCCATTCAAATGCAAAACAAACAAACCGATCCATTAGCTGAACTATAAATATCGCTGTTCGTTCCCGAGTTCCCATATTTCTCGGCAAAAGATATGTATGACTCTATCTGCGGAGCGCGCACACTGCGTATGACTTGAAACTCCGGACAATCATATGTGGCCGTAGTCAAGGTGACAATCGTTTATAGAAAAAACAAACGATACTAAAATGAATGTATCGAAATGACAGATCAAACGAAAATTCACGTAATATTTGCCATATAATATCTTCATTTGGAAGTCGTCCGTAAAGAATGTGATTCCATTGGTTAAAAGATAAAACAGCTTTTTCAATTTAGGCACATTACATGCGCTTATGAACGTCCAAGAAAAATCTACACCGATTCAAACCCTACACCTCTGACCCGAGAAGCGGTATCTTCTAGATCTATAGGCAAGAAACTACGGCGGGACTTATTTTTTCAATACAGTGATACATCAAATCTTAAAGTACTTACATAATTATGCGTAGTCCGATAAGAAAACATATCAAACAGTTTATTACAAGATTTAATTGAAAATACTAAAATATAAAAGTAAAAATAATAATGTATAAACTTTGATTTCACAAAATAGACATTCTTTAATATGCTTTCTTACCTAAACTGTGTCATTTACATGATCTGGTAGTACATAAAAGTGTTTTTTTTAAACGAAACACTCTTGCTACTCATTCTCGCAAAGATTTCGTGAAAATGCAACCTAATTATATAGCATTTCGCTAAGTCTTCCATTGACACCTTATATTTTCTATACCTACGTTGAACGTGCCACTGTATACGAAGCGTATGTCATGAACGAATTAGGCGCAGTGGAAAACACACAACCAGACATGTCGGCACAGTGCAGTGTACGCAGACAAGGCTAGGTGTTTTTTCACGGGCACATCGCCCGCGTAACAAGCTAGGATGTAAATCAATGCCGTATCTGCATACCGACTTGTGCGTTCGTTACACCGGACCTTTAAAATACCTAGCTACTTGACTGATGCGACTTATATTTTTGAATATATGAATGTCTGTTCTTAATACGAAATTATTTATAATAAATAATAAATAAATATTTCAGGGCAATCTTAACAAATCAATCTAGTCCTACGGTAAGCTCAGAAAGGCTTGTGTTGTTGGTAGTAGACGACAATATATATATATATATATATATATATATATATATATATATATATATATATATAATAGACCGATACATATAAATAGAAAGAAAACACCCACGACTCAGGAACAAATATCTGTGCTCAACGCACAAATAAATGCCCTGACTGGGATTTGAATCCAGGACCATCGGCTTCATAGGCAGGGTTACTACCCACTAGGCAAGACCGAATGTATTGATGGGTATAATTTCATATACAATTTTTTGACGAAACTGGTGACCGAAGAGCTGGCGGCTTCCTCGCACAACGTATCACCATTGCGTTACAATGCGGTATATCGCCAGTATCCTTGGTACAATACCTCAATGTCAGCCGAAAGAGATCAATGCTGGACATAGGCCACCCCAAAACGACCCAAAAGTCTTGCACCTTCCACTTATGAATTCGTAATATTGTAATCATTGTAAAGAAAGACTTCTTTTTTTTATTTCATTTTCATACTATAATTTTATTCACCGGCCGACAGCGTCGTTTAGTGAGGATTTCTGCTAGTAAAGTGCTCATTGTTTTAAACAAATATAACAATGCATAAATTTTTGGTATAGCCTTAAAACATAATTATGAATAATTAGGCAATCGACACTTGTTCCTGTTCTTGAAATTTCAATGTCTTTATAGTTAATATATTGCGAGATATCATTATATAAAATTGGATTCCGAACACCTTTTCCCAGTAGTTTGCTAACTGGCCATGACTCTACTTGTCGACACTTTATTTCCTGTCACTGTTTGTTGTTGTTAAACTAAACTAAGTAGAAAAAGATGGAAATTAGTGGCGTTGTTTAACAGGGATCCTTTCAGGGCATACATAAATTTGATACCATAATTTTTGCACGATATATACGTCGGACACCTCAGCACAATACTGAGACAGTAACCTTTTTACTGCCGCGAAGACACACACATTATATGTTGTATGTTTTACTGTCCAATATTATGTATTTGTGTGTCTTTTGTGCAGTAAATAAATGTTTTTCTTTCTTTCTTTCTTCCTTTCTTTCTTTCTTTCTGTCTTTCTATATGAACTAACAGCAACACTCTTAGCTGTACATTGGTGGACTTTGTTATATAAGGCATAAGGTACAATTATTAATATCATTAATGTTTCTTAAATAATATTTCTTCGTTTTGACTGAGTTTAAAATGTCAGAAATTGCGCCTCAACTTAGCCAATAAAGTTGAGATATATCAACAATAAAAAATATTTATTATTCCTTATCAAAAATATTTGTACCTAATAATTGAATTGTATAAACATCCAATTAACATAAGCACTCAAAATTAATCGCATTGTGTATTTATAGTTGTCAACTGTTTATTTATACTCGTATGTACTCTAACACTCGTGTCTTCTAACTTGTTCACGGTCGTAAATAATTTTCAGCCGACTTAATGAAGTAATTGTGTCCATAAAGTTAAATAAAAAAACATAATGTAGGCCTATGCCGAGGGCTATTTCATAATATATGAGTCTTTATCGCGACAAATAAATTATACATCATTAAACAGCCGTAACCTTTAAGTTGCGGGTAGTTTTTGCTGTGTCAAGAAGCGTTCGAATGGGTAAGAGGTTTATAGTGAGAGAAGTTAACTGACGGCCAGTTAAGAATTTTTGCTTTTTTTTTTCTTCCAAACGGTGCAGGCAAGCTAGGTATCCGGGAAGTTGTTCTTTCTTTCAACAGTTTCAAGTTCAAAAGGGGAACCATTTTTAATATTTGCTTCATGTTTGTTTAACATCACTGAAAAAGGAAGAACAAAAACATTTGGCAAAAAAAATGTTTTCGATTTTCATCATCATCTTCATCATGTCAGCCGAACGACGTCCACTGCTGGACATAGGCCTCCCCCAGAACGACCCAAGAAGACCGATCCTGCGCCTTCCACATCCAGCGGTATCCCGCGACTCTAACTAGGTCGCCGGTGCACCTTGTGGGAGGCCTACCTACACTGCGTCTTCCAGTTCGTGGTCGCCACTCCAGAACCTTTCCGCCCCACCGGCCATCGGTTCTGCGTGCAATGTGCCCTGCCCATTGCCACTTAAGTTTGGCGATTCGGAGGGCCATATCGGTAACTTTGGTTCTACTGCGGATGCAATCATTCCTGATTCGATCACGCAGAGACACTCCCAACATAGCCCTCTCCATTGCTCTTTGGGTGACTTTGAGCCTTCTTATGAGGCCCATAGTAAGCGACCGTTTTCGATTTACGTGTAGTAAATCACGGAGCCTTGAAAACGAGTATATTTATCAATGTTTAACGTTCACAAAGAAGTGCATATCTGGTATATTCTGGTATTTTAATAGGCAATAAGAAAGCGTTTTGGTAAGGTGCAAGATTATATATGTATGCTCCTCATATATTGTTACATTGGTTCTTCTGAGCGTTACGATAAGCAATATTAACAGCTCAAACGCCACTAAATGAGTCAGAATAGCTACTCATGACTTAACACCCTCAGTTTGTTTATCAGACAAACTTTTATACTGGCAGTCATAATATTCTGACACGTCAAATGGGCCCTCTGGGCCAGGATGCAGCAATCACCGTGGAGCGAGCTTAATCGATTTTAAACTATCAGTTGCATTAATGTTGTTCACACGTCTCCGAGCGGTTGAGTCGTAGGGGAGTTTTCAAAAAATAGTGCACCCAATTAGTGAAAGTTGTTAAAAAAAAATTAATTCACTGTCAGTTTCGTGACAACAATTAAGCATTAAATTTCGATAAAAACTCGGTTTTGCTGTTCGTTTTATAAAATTCAATCGATATTACAACCTAATTAAAGGCAAAAAATCGATCTTCATAAAGATTTCATGCTTAATTGTCGTCACGAAACTGACAGTGACTTAACTCTTCTTAACAACTTTCGCTAATTATGAATAAATAAATCAATATTTTGTAAGATTCCTGCCCGCGAATTGTTAAGATCCAATTGGAACGCAATACCGGGATATCCAATGGCTCGATTCAGATCTTTGCCTATCTGTACGTAAAGTTTCGTGTAAATCATCTCAGCCGCCAAACATCAGCCGACAACCATCCAAACATCTTTACAAATATTAAAGCTAATATTAATTGGATCTATAATAGATTATATATGGACAAAGCACTGCCTAAAACATAAAAATTTTGAAACACGTATCCCTAAATTTTGTGAAGCTCCAATAAAAATCGGTCTTTCAAATCTATCTTGACGATGGAATTGTGTTAGTCGCTTACTTAAGTGATAATAATGACATCCATATTGGGCGTATCTATGCGCAACACGAAGCCTGTGCAGTAACGAGATTTTTAACCGGGCACTGCTGAACAAACATATGTTTCTCATGGGTAGGAAACAAGATACAACATGTAGGTTCTGCCAGGAATCAGAGGAAACTGCAATGCACATCCTCTGCTCCTGCGGACCACTAATGCATAAAAGAAGTATCCACCTAGATAGGCAAGTACTGAAGCCTTATGAGGTACATAACATTACAGCCCAAAGAATCTGGAGCTTTCTGGACTAAACGGGAATCAGTAATGAGTTATAAAAAGGGCTGCCACAATAGATCATAACTGGTCGAAGCGGCGCAGACAATAGCCCAAAAACAGTAATAAATAATAATAAAAAAATGCTCTGTGCAGAGTATGCTCTCGTACATTACCAACAATATATCATGATTTTTTTTTTTGGTTATACAGTACACATATTTACAGTGACGCTACAATCAATATAATTTTTTTTCCATTTGTTGTTGCAATGACACTTTCTTCATAAATATTTTTTAAGTCACATGAAAAACCACTCATTTCGAAAGGTATTATTTAAGGAACTTGTTGGCATGGTTTAAGAACTTGTTCTCAGACATTTTGTGCCACGAAAAAAATAAAATGAAATGTATTCAATATCCACAGGACTCGCGTGACCCTGACGTAACCAGCTTTATCCTACGTGACAGGTGCGGCAGCTTAGTCACAAGTGACATCTCACATTAATGCTTAAATTTTTTGTCACATGCAAAAATGTCACCGTGTACAAGATAGTCACACCTTCAATTAAAGTATAATTCCGTCATTTTCGTTTTCAACGAGCGTATTATCATCAATAAAGGACCTTTCCGTACGCGGAGGCGCACTGTGGTTAACTCAAAAGGTTTCGATCGATTTTTTTTTTCAAACCTAAAATTACACATACTCACATAATTGTATGGGAATGACACTGCGTGGAAGGCAGGTGAAATGACACGGTTTTTACTATGCCACTTACCTGCCAATTATTTTAAACTCTGAATTATATTTTAAACTGCAACAAAGTTTTCTGTTCAGTCAGCTACGGCGTGTTTGTAACAAGTTTGTTTGCAAAAATGCGTATTACGACTGAATAGTTATCATGGTTTCATAATGCCGATCTGAGCATAGATAAAAATGTAAGCCATCGATTTCACAAAACAGCTAATCAACACGTGGTTTTTTCTTCTAAACGTGGTTCGATGTTAAAGGAAGAGGGAAATGATAGAGTGCGAGTATTTATTAAAGCATTAAGTCGTTCAGAATGACATTTTTATTGATCGCCGGCAGTGACACGTGAGCTCGTTAGCACTTATGCTCACGACTAACTACTAGCCGGGGTATTCATAGGAGTGTAAACGGGAAATTAGGTTAATTCCAGGCCGATAAGCTTGTATGGTTCTTGTGTAATGGAGAGTCAATGGGTACATCGTGTCGTCTGAAATATGTCTAAAGGAATGGTCCTTTAAACAGGGTTAGTCTACAGGGTATTGAAAGTATTTTTTTTATGACAAAGACGGCAAACGAGCTGACGGATTACCTGATAGTAAGCAATAACCGTCGCCCATTGGCACCCGCAACACCAGGGGAGTCACAAGCACGCTGCCAACCTTTAAGGGGGGTTGGAGCTCTGGGTACCTTACTCACCATCAGGAACATAATACTACATACTTGAAAGGTAGCAGTGCTATTATGGCTGTGGTCTTCTGTAAGGAGGAGGTGATGGTATTTCGCAGTGCCCTACCTCTCATTGGACGTAGTTTAAGGACATACTCGGGTTCAAAATATTTAAACTAGATATTACGAGATTGGTCTAAGGCCAACATACTTAATAGTATAACTACTTAAAAATAATTACTAAATTAATTCTTTACGTTCTATCTTGGAAGAACTACCAAGAACTAAGTATATGACCTACTAAAGAGTTATTAACTCTTTTTTTCTATTTTTTATGACAATGGAGGCAAACGAGCAGACCCATTACCTGAGGGTAAGCAAGAACCGCCGCCCATGGGTACCACCCTGGCAACACCAGAGGAGTCACAAGCGCTTTGCTGGCTTTAAAAAAAAAAACAAAATCATATTTTGCAAGATTCTTATTGAATTTAAATCGACATTGTTTGTCGCGAAATTATACAGAGTTGAAACTGGTAATACGCATGTGTTACCAGTAATGACTTATGGCTCCGAAGTCTTTCACTATCGGCTTCATATCGCTCTACAAGCTATGTAGAGGGTTATGCTCGGAGTTTCTTTACATGATCGAATCAGAAATGAGGAGATCCGTAGGCGAAGTAAAGTCACCGACATAGCGCACCGGGTTAGCAAGCTGAAGTGGCAATGGGCAGACCACATTCTCGAGAGGAGACCATCGGACTAGCAAGCGAAGCGTAGGATGACATGCCACCCACAAGATGGACAGACGAACTCATTAAGGTCACCGAAAACGCTGGATGCAGGTCGCTTCCAATCAGTACATGTGGAAGTCCAAGGGGGAGGCCTATGATCAGCACGTCTTGGCTGGAAGTCTTATGGCTGAGATGATGATGATGAGTTTTTATTTATTTATTTTTAAATAGGAAAACTTACAGCTAGACTAACAAAGTAGATAGTAACATAGCAACAGGGAGCCAATTTTTTTTTTAATTTTACTACAAACAAATAAATCAAAGTGCCTCCTACTCTCAATCATTGTGATATAACCTCTCAATCGTGTTCGCGTAATCAAACGCATTGCGGTGACCCGTGTGTGCTTAAAAGGTAGTAACTGCATACATTGTGAACGGCACATACGCGTAGCGTAAGCTAATGGGAAATAATGATAACCCAGGGATGTTTCAATTATAGTCCAGGCATGGTGATTATGCTTCTGGGCATAGAATAACTGTGTTGGAGACTCGGCAAGAGTAAAGAGAGACTGTATTTTATGTGATTTTCTAGAACTCATAAATAACAAAGCTATTTGTGTAAAATTTTAGTTTTTCAATTTCAAAAGTGGTTTACACCCTGATATTATCAACTCCCTATGCATATAACGACAATGCCATAACATTAGTATATAAAAATCGTTTATTATAATTATACGGGTATAATTTATCTATTAAATCAATCCTTCCTTACTCACAGCTAAAATGCATAAGTATGAGAATATCAAAATTTAGATAATCGTGGGACGGTCAAAAGAAGTGCGACGACAAGCAAAGCGAAAGGAGCCGTGTAAACTGTAGGCAAACAGCGCAAGAACAGCCTTTTCTATTGTTTTCTACTTACTAATAATAAACTCAAAAAAGCGAGTACATCAGGAAAATATCGCAGTAAGCTTCCCGCACTCTGCTCTTATCTAACAATGATTTCACTAAATCAATCTATTGTATTCGTAGTTCATAAAATACACGTCTGCCCAAACGCTTATACTATTATTATGCATCCTCTTTTTTCTTAAAACCGGCGGATAATAATGTGTATTTTTTTTACTATTATTTTTTATTACTTATATACTTCTTCACGTCTTCGTTTCGATTAATTACATAACACTATCTATGTTAAAAAAAGTATAGCGGAAAAAAGTACTCCAATGAGTATAGCGTTAGCAAAGTCGGTGTGGTCAAAGCTTATTAATACATAAAAGAACAACGTTTTCTAAATAATTATAGTCTAATACAAAGTGTTAATTCGTGTAGTTGTTAAGAATCCCTCTATTCCGAAGGCACCAATCAACAGACGTTATGGAACATTAATTGCAATAGTGGATAGGTATACGCGTGCGTGCTTATAAATAACACATAAAAGATAGATTTACGATTTGATGTAGGTATTATCTGAATTTCTAAAAACATTAGCTACGTAAAGAAGTTTGTTATTAAACAGTATCGTGACGTGTATTGCCTATTGGCTAAGGATTTCAAACATGACGCTTGTTCTATTTGCCGTAGTAGGGGAGAGTGGGGTATAGTTAATAGTGGCTCACAGTCAAATATTTTACTGCAACTTAGCTTATATTATTCGTACATAATTATAATTGTGTCCACGTTAATTCTTTTAAGTCTTTCAGTATGCCAATTTACTCTTAAAGGCAATGAAAACGGGTCAAAGAGTTTTTTTTTTATGACAAAGGTGGCAAACGAGCAGACGGATTGCCTGATGGTAAGCAATTACCGTCGCCCATAGGCACCCGTAACACCAGGGGAGTCACAAGCGCGTTGCCGACCTTTAAGGGGGGTTGGAGCTCTGGGAACCTTACTCACCATCAGGAAGACAACACTACATACCTGAAAGGTAGTTTTATAGAAGAATGAAGTTATTAAATGATAATACAGAGAATAAATAAAGGTAATACCTAAACGTATTTGTAAACACTGTAAGGCTTTATTCAAAAAGCGATGTATCGATGAGGCAGTTCTCTGTAAGATTAAGACCGAGCTCTGCGCTTCGTTATATAATATTATATTACGCATTAATCTTTGGCTCGTTATTAAGGAAGGATCCTGTAATGGCGTCGAGACCAATCAGGGTAAACGCTATCGAACATTAATTGCGGATGTTCTTACTGTATCCTATAGTATGCGCAAACGCAAGCATGTTCTCTATACGACCAACGTTGTTTGACCTCTCGATCCGAAACACTTGTTTAATCGACAAACGAATCTAAACTGGTTCTTATAATTCATCGTTTTAAAAGCGTTAGGAATAGGAAGCGTAATCCATATGGATGCTAGTCCATAATTTCTTTGCAAAAATGACGTAGAATAGCGGGAAGAGTGTGGTACTTACAACTTCTTAAAACAGGATTAGTTCGAAGAAAGGCGTAGTCCTAGGTTTTTCACAGAAAATGGCTGCGTTGTGTTTTACTTGAATCCTCTATGGAAATAATAATTATTATAATTTTTTAATAGTATTATTACTTGTATTTTATAAAACGATCACCAAATCTGAGTATTTATAAAATTTGAATACTTAATTATCATTCCAAAATTGACATCATTTAACTTTTTACTTGTCACGCTAATTAAGGATATTTTATTCTGTAAAATTACTACTTTCTTTACAGGTTGTCCTAATGATTAATTGGCATAAATGTCCATTTGTCTTCTTTATTGTTATTGGATTTAAGTGTGTTATATCCTTAATTTGATATGTCAAATAGAGGGCTAAATGAAATATTGTTTTTTTATTGTTTTTCTTGTCTCTCGCATTTTCCTCGCTGTAGTGAGGTGAAAAGTTGTGTGTTCCGTATGGCTGCAAAATTATTTGGCGTCTCGTGTCTTGAAAGCCTTGCTACGCTCAGGAATCTATCTTTGTACCAATGCGCTTCGCTCATGGTTCAATCTTAGATTCCTTCGCTTACTCAGCTTTCAATTTCAACACTAGCGCCAAATGATCACATTGCAGTCTTGCATAACAAATAATTATTGTTTCGTTCTCTTTGTGGACATAAAGGCTTTTACAACTGACTCATAGTGTGTCAAGAATCCGATTTAGTCTCATGTCGATTTTTTTTAACTATTCGAGTTTAGCCGAATCGACTGATTGCGAACACTGAGCTAGAAGGGACTATATAACAGATTATTCATACCTCGTTTACTTTCTTGACAGAGGTTTGAAGTTGCTACATCAAACTATGTCAAGCTACTAGCTCTGTAGGGTTACATCCCTGCCAATTTCGGTTAACATCTGTGATCCCGCACTATATAAAAGATAACAATCTCTATTGTGCGCTGCCGTCGTATATCATCTTACCTCTTATTTATGACGGTATTATCACGTCCAACCATCGTAAATTTAAGAGAACCTTTACTTAAGCGGGCAGTCGGTGATGTATATTATATACATTGCTGCTTCATTGAATTTCTTGTTTATCTAAGTCCAACGTGTGTTTAATGGACGCTGTTATGGTATGTATTATGTCAGATATAAAATAATATTTAATGATGTTGAAAAATTAATTCAAATAAAACACTTTTAGTTTCTCTAAAAACAAAGATTCCCATTATGCTCGACATGTAGCGTCGTTGAATCGACAACGGACAGCCTCTGTGGGTACTAGGCAATACTCGTATTTAGACTATCTAGAGCATACATTAAAAAAGTCTTATATGAAGTACCCATAGGAAAAAATGTATTATTTTACGATTTATGAAAATAGTCATTCCTGTGGAAATAGTCTTATTGTGGTAATAGTCTAGTTTAAATGATAAATATTTTCTGATATTAAATATATAGAATGTATATACAGGAAAAACGCCAACCTAAAACTGTACGACCACCAGATATGAGCAAGGATACGTTGAGAGTCACATTGTTTACCGAGGATAGTGGAATGAGGCAATTACATTGTATTATACTAAACAATTCCTTGACAACTCTTGTTTGCTAATCTTTGGTGGAAACGCGGCCCAAAGGAACCAATGGCCAAAAAACTTAACGCCGAAGTACAAGCACTAAGGCTGAGGCCAAACATGGCAGATGAGTTACGGTCGTCCGGACAATAGTGATGCCTATCTGCTACACGTGCCGGCAAGTTACAGCTTGATAATGTTATGAGGTTACAGTTACTTTCTTTGTTATTTTGTTTTGTTTTTTCTGCTCGCGAAATCTTTGGAGAATAATTTTCGTGATAGTCAAAGAACATGAGGGTTTGTAGTCGGTTTTTGCGGCCACGCGAATCACGATAGTGACTATGGTAGGTAATACACATAAAAAAATGTCTCCAACTACGCCTTTTGTCGTACCTATTTATTAAAAGCTCGTATCCGCTCTGAGAAATAAACTATTTTTTTATAGTAATATATGTACTTTTTCAACACTTAGTCCATACTTGTCCCATCCAAAACTTGTCTCATCGGAAGACCAGAGCGCTGGCGATTGCTGGCATTACGCTGAGATGAGGTCATTTCGTGGCACACGTAGTTTGTGTAATGTGTTTTTTTTTTGTTATTATTATGTGTGTGTGTGTGTGTGTGTGTCATGAATAAATGTTTCTATCTATCTATCTATCAAGATTAGCCTACTAACCAGAGGTTAATCGGTTAAGCTTGCGCACCTCTGAATTAGCTAACTAATCCGAGGTTTACCAGATAAGTCCGTACATTTGATGACACTTGACTCTGGGTTAGCAACTAACCCTGGATGGTGCAAGTGGCGCTTAGCTACTGAAACCGGCATCATGGCAAGGAATATTTTACCCGTAATCATTATTTGAAAGAGTATTAATATTTGTCTATACGGGATTTAGCTTTTAACAATTCACGTTCTCTATAAATCGAAATGAGGTTTTAGTGATGACTGACCTCTTTTAAGCTGAACCAATTTGATCATAACTACATAATGGAGGCAGCTGTAACACGATACTGACACAGAAGTCTTTAAGGCGACTAGTGTTGTAGAACGTTTGGTTTTGAGGTCTTAAGGCTCTTAAGACAAAAATAAAATTGAATTATTTGTATCTTCAAAGTACCTTTGCCTTTTGCTACTACGTACTTAGGTTACAACCACAAGTATTTGTCATCATTGTTTAAAAGATAAACAACTTTAACGCAGTATATACACAATTTATTTAACTTCAAAATAGTAAGTCTTAAAATACTATTTTCTTAGATAAATAAACCCAGTAGTCCCAAAGGATCGTCCCTTATAGTTAAAGGAAAGAAAGGTGTACAATTATGATAATTAATGAAAGATTAATTTGACGTTTGGAGACCAAGAGGATCGCCATGTTGCAAAATGTCATTCATTTTTGCGACATGGTGTGATACTTTACTAAAATTTCTAGTTCCGTCGTAACGATATCGCACCGACGACTGTCGTACGAAGCGATAAGTCATCCCGGTTATTTATCGGCCATTATCCGCCGCGTTGAGCGAACGGTAGCCGCGGGCGACACAGCACACGACAGATTTACACGGAAATTAAAAAAAAAAAACCGTTATTCAGTTTAGAAGTTGAGAGAACAATGATTGTAGAATATGATGTATTACTTGGGACTTATGTTTTAAGGAAAAATATGGTCAATTCTTAAGTCACAGAGGCGACGTGTCAGATATCCGCAATTATAATTTACTCCACAATTCATCAGATTTTCTTGGGTAGGTGAAGAAAACGCAAAGCCTTGGGTTCCTCTTGCCTAAATAAGAAGGTCTGTTGTTCGGAGGAAATCTTGGAATCTTATAGGCACACTTATTTTATGTGTATTTGTTTATTTATTTTTTTGATATTTCCAAATACACCATCTTGTTGTGGTAATGAACGATTAACTAACTGTAATTTTTACGAGGTGCTTTTTGGTCACAAGTGATTTTAGTAAGCTGGCCTTAGAGTTATTAATTATTATTATGGCAAAAAATCGTGATTGCAAAATTATCCGCTTAGAAGATGTACTAAATAATAAAACAGTACAGTTCAGGTAGACAATGTACAGCTTAATGAGAAAGGACGTTTATAATTGAACCCAAAAATAAGTTAAAATGGCATTTAAAGTTTTAACGACTAATTCTCCATTACAGTATCTCAACTAATTGCCAATCGCCAAGGAATTACTGTTTCTCATAAGCTGTAGCGACAGGTTCCTCTACGATTGACATCAAAATTGCCTGGAGAAGTGCGTAAGTTGAGAAGTTGCAATTTACGTCGTCTCCGAACCTCTGCTTCGTACCAAATGAGAGTTATTCACAGGTCTGGAAGGCAATATTTTACGAGATAAACATAGGGTTCCGAGTATGACTTAGGCCATTTCGTTCCACGCTATTGTTTATAATAGAAAATCAATTGGTTTGATGTAAAGTTTGATCTAAGATAATATTTACTTAGAGTTTAATCTTAGTTGTAGATGATCTTCAGCTAACCATCCTTAAAATAGCTAGCTAGGACCAAACGTCTCTGCCTGTGACCAACAGTGTTATGTTGGTTCCAGATTTCAGTATTGATTAGTCGAATGTTGGTAATTGTTTCTTAAAATAATTCATTTAATGTAAGCAGGTATTGCTTGCCCTTTTAGTAATCCTAAAGGGTTGGGTGAGGTTGAGATTATACGTACATACTTAAGCCCACAAATTACAATATGTTAAAGAAATCTGATTTTAAGAGTGAACACACAAGTAGGATCAGTTAGTCATCATCATCAGCGTCAACCTGTATTTGTCCAATGCTTGGCATAGAGGCCTCTTCAATCTCTCAGCAAGTTCGCGGCCAATCTCGTTCAGTTCTTGCCAGCAACTCTGAAAAGATCGTCGATCCACCTAGTCTAAGAGCCTCCTACACTACGTTTACTGATACGGGGTCTTCAGAACTCATTTACCCCAACGGTCATAAGTTCGGCTGATTTTAGTTAGTTAATAATATTTATTGAATTCTTATGCGGACGTCCCCTATCGGCGGCAATTTCAAATTTCTTAATTCCACCATCATTGTCTGTATGTGAAAGGTTAATCTAACAGCCATTAGATTTATTCCAAAACGCTTGCATTTAAATAGAAACTGATAGAATCGTTGCAACAATTTATCACGATAGCACTTACAGAACGGGGCCGTACTAGGTTCCGCATATCGTGAAATACTGGTCCATTGTGGCAGCCCTAAATCTCAGCGTATGCCAAATCGATCTCTTACTTAATCAAGATCATATCTCTCTTAACATTAATATTGCAATTACAACCTTATTTCGTTAGCGGGAAATTTCTAAATTAAATTAGTTGATGAATAGATTTGATGGTTTGGAAGTAAGGCGGTGAAATTAAGTGATTATGAGGTGACAATGCTGATGGCGATAAGTGTTTGGAGACTAGGGGTGTCACGATATCGAAAACTAATTTTTTTGACAATTCAGATAGTTTATTTAATGATACATTATCCTGTGTTAAATGATTATATTCAGCTTTACTGTATAGGATAAAAAAAATCCTCCCATTTTATTACTTTTAACTACATAATTACAACACTTATTAGTCGCTACATACTTAAGCGACATGAAAGTATCATGGAAATGCGTTTAAATGTTTTTGAAAGTGTCGGCTTATGGTTTTACCATAAATTTTATACTACAGGCCTTCACAGATAATGTTGACCTTTTATTTTACACTCAGAGCTGTAATGCAAAATTTTATATTAAGTAAGTATTTAAAGTCCTTGTAAACAATGTATAGCGGATATTAAACCCTGGTAATTTGCCTAATACGGCTCTAATAGAGCAACATCGCATGGTAAACTACTAGAATTTCATATTTAAAGATTAAAGCTACATCTATTTCAAACTTTGTTGCTTTACTATTATTGCATTTTACGCCATGTTACATTTTCAACAGCAGTAAAATACCGGAATACCGCCATTTGAAGTGTAACGTGTATTTAGTGGTGTGACAATTATCTACTTGTAAAGGTATCTCTAAATAATGATTGCTTCAATCATTTTGCTATTAAAATGTCTTGTATGCATTTGTTAGGTAGATTATTTTTGTCAAGTGTCAGGATATTATTACACTTGTCAGCTACTTATTAGGTACCGATATTTCGTACTTTCATCATAATCCATACTAATATTATTAATGCAAAAGTAACTCTCTGTCCTCTCTGTCTGTTACCTCTTCACGCTTAAACCGTTACCAATTGGGATGAAATTTGGTATGGAGAGAGTTTGAGCTACGAGAAAGGACGTCCGAAATTTTTTCTCCCGCAACCATACTTTAGTACAGCATGTTTGGCAGTGTTTACAACAAGCTTTTATTGCAGACTGTATTTTTTTGCACAAATATTCGTCGAGAGGGTTCTAACGAGTCTAAACACCACGGGTTTTTCTTGAGTATTTTAAGAGTCGTTTGGCTGCCTACTGGCTCCAACATCAGATCAGATCAGAGGTACCATAATATTGCATTGCCACCGAACTTACATATGTGCGCTAAATTATAGCTTATAGGTTTAAGATACCTGCTTCAAAATTGAGTTGAGACTTCATCGGAAAGACTAACAGGGTCATACAAATCTATTAGGTTCGCATCTTTTCTGTGGACATTGTGAGAGTTAAGGGTTTCAAATGCAAATAATAATATCGACATAAACCGCTCCCCCTCTTACGTAACACTATACCACAAAAACATAAATTGTACTCACATATGACGTTAACTATTGACTACAAAAAAGATGATTGTTATTTTAATCAATCTGTAGAACTCACCATACGAGTACATATTTACAGACTTACATTGCAAGTTAAATAAAAGCTTGTGAAAAAACATATTGTTTTTAGAATGACGATATTTTATTTAAAATTGTATGAGTCATTGTATAAGTAAATTCTTAGTGTAATTCAGTGCCTGAAAATGGAGCCCTATGGGTGTAAAAGTAAAAGTAAGTCAAAAAAAGTAGTTTGTCATAAAATTATGAAAATATTCTTTTATTACAATTATTTGAAAATAATCTAGTATTGTAAAGTAAACATACACCATGCAAAAAATATGTTAAAAGTCAATTATTAATTCTGAGACAACTGCAAACATTCCTCTTTCAGAGACACTTGACTGACATCTTGACATTAAAATACAGAATTTATTCACACATTTCTACTTACCCATTATTAAAACTAGCTCAGTTCTTTGTCTAAGAAATATCTCCACCTTGTTTACTACGTATTCGGAATGCGTTTGAAATGTGCTGTTTCACATTCTTTCTCCAAAACGACACGATAATTGTAATCGCACATTACAACGTTGAAGTCGTAAATAATCGGTTATGCATTTATCAAACGTTTTTAAGTTAATTGAATATGAATTTACGTCAGTTTACATTTACTGGATATTCATAGACATTAAATGTTAAGCATTCGTGTAGAAACTGTAATTATGGTATATACACGAGGGAATTATTTAGATTATCTTGCTTTCGACATTTTTTATCGACTAAGTCACAGCGCTATTGGAACAAGTGACATGTGACACGTTGATGATATAGTTGGGCCAAGGAATTTCTCACTTAAAGCACTTATTTATACTAAAGTAATTCCAGGGTAGGGGAGGGATAGACGACAGAAATTATGTATGCAATTGTTTCCTAGGTGTTGCTGGCAAGTACCCAATTACTTTTCATATATAAGTATACAGAAAAGATACCACTTATTGCACTAAATGTGAAAGGTATTTACCGAAAGAATAAAACAAGTTTAAAATGAATATCACTTCGAGGAGTTTTCCGACCGATAATGTCAGATTAACGATTTCTCCGCTAATAAACACACATCCAAGAGCTTACTCAGTTACGTTAATTGAAGATTGGTCATCATCATTTCAGCCGAATTACGCGATAGGTGGGAATGTTGTGGACACTACTAGACATAGGCCCCAAGAACCGCCAAAACGACAGTTATTCTTGTTGGGCTGTTTGTGTTCAGCGACTTTCGTTGAAGGTCGTAGGACCACCCTGTGCGAAGTTTACGGTTTACGAGTCGTTTTTGTCCCATCGGCCAACCGTTCGTCTGGCAATGTTGGTGATTCCCTTGCTAGTGTCCTCTCGAAGTTTATGATAGCTAATTTCACAAGTCTAGACTGGCAACACTAGTCTCCTTGCCGTTGAGTGTGTTCATATATCAATTCTGTCAATGTTACAGATACACGTTACAGCTGTAAGTGTAGGAGTATGTATGTCGTCAATATAAGTGTGATAACACATTTATCTGTGTACAGTTAGGTACATTAAGAATGTCAAGTTGTGCAGTAATTAATAAGTACATATTTATTTACGTCAGTCGAGGTTTTATGTGCATGTATATTTAGATAGTAAGAGTTTTTTGTGCAGTAAGTACATTTTAAATGCTGTACATTTTGCCCATGTTAGTATAAGTTTAATTAGTGTGGTGTGTAGATTATCTTTAAATTAGTTTTTTTTACACTTTTTATAAGCACTTAATTTTAAATTACACGATAAGCAGTAATTTTAGTAATAAGTAAAATGATGTGTTCACCTGTAATTAGGGTGCACAATTACCCTACATAACCTTAAGAAAATACAGTAAGTATTCCACTTATTCTTCTGTACCCTGTTGGTGTTGGTGGTGAATAACATACGAGTATTTGGCAAACTTATATTCTCGTATTATGTTATGATAAATAATACATACATTAAAACATGTATAAGTGGTTGTGTGAAGAAATATGATTAATATCATGTATTTTTTTATTTTATTTTTATTTTTTATGACAAAGGTGGCAAACGAGCAGACGGATTGCCTGATGGTAAGCAATTACCGTCGCCCATGGGCACTCGCAACACCAAGGGAGTCACAAGCGCGTTGCCGACCTATAAGTGGGTTGGAGCTCTGGGAACCTTATTCACCATCAGGAACACAACACTACATACCTAAAAAGGTAGCAGTGCTATTATGGCTGTGGTCTTCTGTAAGGAGGAGGTACTTCCCCAGTTGGGCTTCTCCAGATTCAAGCGTGATGGTACTTCGCTGTGCCCTACCTCTCATTCTTGGACGTAGTTTAAGGACATACCCGGGTCTAAAAATGTATGGTCGAGTTAAGAAGTTTTTTTACTAAAAACTATCTAAGTAGAGCAAGCAATATATATTATCATATATATTATCATATATATTGCTTGCTACAAGATTAATTTAATCTATTAAATTATATAGCCCAGTAAGATAAGCCACCGTCTCTACAGAGATGTGGTACAGGTTTTTGACGGCTTATAGGGGGATGGCGATGTGATGGTCGAGGTGTCGGTTTTTCGGCCGCACGTCTAAGAGAGTGGACCAGTACGATTAGATCACAACTGAATGTCGCCATCGTGTGGTGGAGTTCCAACCATCACATGACCATCTTGTGAAGATGACCACCAGTGCAGGGGTAATCATGTAGAGGAACCATACCATTGAGTTCTTACTCAATTTTTTTTCATAAATTTTAATCTCGATGTTGCGGCCCGATCGTCTACTGATTACGTAGTGTTTTTTTACTCGCGATCAAAAATATCAGTTAGTGTATACTATGTTGTCAGACTCTTAAATAGCTTGGGACAGCAAGCATATTATTTTGTGAAGTTGTATTTAGTTAGTAAGACCAATATGTAATATATTTAAATTAATACTATACAATACATTTAAGTCTTAACAGTCGTAACATCAATATCTGAGTGTACAGTCGTGTACATAACCGTTGCATCTACCGACGTAAACGTCATCGGCGTCTCTAAGCCCTTCGTAAAGCAACAACGCGATCAATATTAGTCCATTAAAGTCACCCGACATGCATTAATGACTGCACGACCGATGTAACTGTCGCGGATACATGACTCATGACTTATGGTGGTGTAAACTTGTGTCAATGACGAGAACGCTGTGATAGTGTCGATGAAAAATATCGATGTATTGAGTCGCTGACGTTGATAATCGCGATGGTAATACGATAAGTTAATTTAGTAAGAGCATTGTTTGTACTTGTTCTTAACTTTTATTTAGTAAATAAGGGTTTTAAATTTTAACAGTTGCTTCGGAGTTTTATGTCAAAATGAACTAAGAAAAATATAGTTTGTTCAAGTGTAAGTCGTGTACCAAGGAAACCATATATTTACTGTCCCATCTGGATTTTTAAGATTGTTAGTTATATTATATGATAGTTGAGTTATTGTGACAGCGAGACATCTCGATAAAATTAGTATGGCATTGAGACATTACTGCTCTTAAACATGATAGATGTCGCTAATGTGTTTGCCAGGATGCGGGGAACGGGGTTGATAGACATTGTCATTCCATGTCTTGTATGTTCCTTGCGTCTCGGTATAAATGGCGATGCGTTCATGTTCTCATTATGAACACGACATATGAGCCGCGAGGCACACGCGACTAGCGAAAGGAAGATGGGAAAGATTCCGGCCTAATAGCCTCATAGTCGTTAGTGACAACATCAGACCCTGCGGCGCTACCGCGAAAAACGATATTCATAAATTTCGGACGATTGTCTATGTCACTCTCATGACGCCTTAATTGGTGTAAAAGAGAAAGTTTCCCGAAATTTACGAATATCGCTGTTCGCGGTAGCGCCGCTGAGTTAAAATCTTGGCAAGGTTCGTTTATCACAAAAATTTTCTTCCTGGGTTATGGACGTAATCTATTCAAGTACATATTTATTGTTTATTTATCCTCTACATTACGCTGGGAACGCCTATCAAAATAATATCTATGTGTACAAAAGGAGAAAAAAAAAACAAATCTTTCACAACTTATTTGCTTTAGAAAATTGTTAAATTTCATCAAAAAAAATAAATGAGTTTATTAAAAACACAAACAGTCACGATGTATACAATGCAGTGTATTTACTATCTTACTAAAAATAAAACTGACTTGTAGGCCTAGCACAAGAGGGGCGTCCGTACAAATCCCTCTTTAAATAATATAGTTAGAAAAGGACGGGTAGGGGCGAAATACTGTCGTGCCCAGAAACCACCTTGCTAGGCCTACTGGAGCTACATTTACAAATTGTACATATACAACATGTTAACAGAATAACAACAATTCGTAAGAAAAAAGATCACGAGCCAGGCTTAAGTGGCATTTTACTGTAAGTTACAATAGGTAACATATACATTAAGTAATCAGCTTTAACTTTTTAGGTTAAGTCAGGCCTTATAAATTTTTCTCAAATATTTATTTTGGGAAAATATTTAATAATTTATATTCAATTGCACAAACTAAATATTAATGAATGGTTCCAAATATATACTATCTACAAATGTTCACTAATTTTATTTGTAATTTTACTTACGTATACATTTAAATTATATTTTCATTCCAACGTCCGCGCAACGCTTGGACACATGTACCGAACTAGAAAATCGGCGCAAACGCATTCTCCCCTCTTAATACCTCCCACTCATTAAGCGGAGGTATGCCCCATCCCCCCTCTGGGAGGAGGTACTAGTTGAATGGGTAATTTAATCAGTCCGAGAATTACGCGTTTAGATTGTTAACAGGGAGATAAATTTGAGATTAAATTGGTATTGGTATACAGCAATTGGATTAACTGGACGTTGATTCTTGAATATTTTTGCATTGACATAATTTTATCATTATTATTATCCGGAGTCTGTACTGTTCCAGTACTGAATAAAGGCCTGCTCCTTATTGTTCTAGTTATGTTAGTCTAAGCGTCTCAAACTATTTTTTTTTTCAAAAAAGACTCGAGACTGTATCTCCACCGACAGCGAGGTCTGACCCATAGAGTATATTGAATAGTTGTCTGGCACATCCTCGATGAGTTGTCTACATCTGTATGACTCATATACTGTTTCCGTTCCGTAATAGTAAGTTTGTATTGTTAAGAAGATGTAATTATTTCATTTCTACTAGGCCACCTAGGGTGCCTAATAGAAATGAAATAATTACTATAAGCCTTTAAAAAAATTGGCCAAAGAGTTAGTACAAGTAGTTCAGTAGATCTATTTCAGGATTTTCTCGATTTAACTTAATATTTCCACAATATTAATTACACTAGTGGGTAGTGACCCTGCCTATGAAGCCGATGGTCCTGTGTTCAAATCCCAGTAAGGGCATTAATTTGTGTTATGAGCGCAGATATTTGTTCCTGAGTCATGGGTGTTTTATATAGGTATTTAATTAATTGTGTATTCCATATATCGTTGGCTGAGTACCCATAACACAAGCCTTCTTGCCCTTACGTGGAGCTCAGTCAATTTGTGTCAATATGTCCTGTAATATTTTATTTATTTATTCTGTATATTCTTCTTCTTCTGTGTCAATAATTAGCAGCATTTACTCAACTGGTAATCCTTTACCGTCACATACAAAGTTAAAATACCTCAACAAAATCCTTTAACTACACCATGTTGTAATATCTTCACGCCCCTATATTAATTTCGATATACCTTGAGATCGTAAGATACTCAGTCATACCTAATTACAATGCCTATTAAAATCGAACACTGCAATTTGAGTTCTAATCTGTTTGATACAAGATCCAGATTCAGATGGCATACCATTGTAAAGGTGGTTCTATTGTTATTTTAATAGGCTGAAGCTAAACAGATATTATGATACTCAATACATTACATTAGAATATATCGATCTAAGACATGGTATAAAGTATAATCTTTACAAAATAATTTATTAATGTAATCACAAATATGTCAGAATCAAATGAAAAATAATCTTGTAATTGAACTACGGAGTTTTTTTCAGACGATAATTATTTGCAAATTCAGGAAATATAAATGCAACAAGTGAAATACAAAAAAAGACATCATATAAAACTGTAAAAAAAATATTTTATGCTTATTACTGAAACAGTTAAAACTTCAGGGTTATTATTAAACATAACTTACCCGATTTTACATAGTGATGTTTTAAAAAGTCATTAAAAAATCTAAAATTTCAATTAAATATACACATAATAAAATTTATGCCAGATGGCTTCCGTTATCCCTACCCGTCGTACCCATTAAAAAAATATATATCGATAAAAGCACTATTTATACTGTACGTCCCTAACTTCTGTGACAGAACCATCAAATCATGCAAAATCCAGGAATATTTTAACTGAGTCTATAAATAATGATATCAATTAAAAACGTCCATATCTATGCAAATCCTAGAATCACTAATTGCTCAGCTGAAATTGGATTCTGATCAGTAATAAATCTAATTTTGACAAACAACATTATTTGTATTCATTAGGCGCAGCGTGCGTCCAGGACACTTTTATAATTTATTGGCAGGGTCTGCACCGACCGACAAGGCTTGAAGTAACGACAGATAGGAACGGGTTACTTGTATGTTACAGGACCTAATAATCTGTTGTTCTTAATATCGACGTCAGTTACCTTTATGTATAAGTAAAATGCCTTTCTGAAAACTCTTGTTTTTTGTATTTGGAATCTGTGATAAATATCTAATTATTTTTATGTTGTCCTTCAAATATACACCTTGTACTCAATCTTTATCTCACGAGCATCATACTAAAAAGTAAATCACATAACAATTATTAACTGACTTGACATCAGTATTAATATACACATTATTTAAAAAACTCAAAACTAACTTAAAAACAGTTTATACTTGTTCTTACAAAATAATCTATACAAAATGACCCGTTACTATTGCTCTTGACTGTATAAAGATGTTAAAAACTTACTCGAACCCTGAGTCAGACGGAAGGATGCCCTTCTGGTGCACCCTGGGATTTACCTATAGATTCAATACAAAAAATCTGTGTCTGACCTGTTATCAAATTAAATCAAATTACATTATATTATATTATATTATTCAAGTCTATATTGCAGGATGCGGTAGGTGTGTACTCTAAGATTAATCAGTTAATTACAAGATTCTTAACGACCACATGGCGCTTACACTTGAGAATTCTCATGAATATCTACTGGGTGCTACCGGACCAATTTCCTCGGCACTGAAGGGAACCAGGGCACGGGCCCCCTGTTACTATCTTGGCTACGGAGCCAAGATAGTAATCGTTCATAGAAAACGCAATCAAATCGAAAATCCTATCAGATGTACACTGCTGTATACAGGAATACCCATAGCAATTTCTAAGCATGGGGTTTGACAGGCGGGTTGGCGATAGCATGCTCCACCACTCTACCAGGTTACAGGATGATTCTGCCCAGTCTCTGGTTGTTTCTGGTCGCACTTTAGGAATAATACTTGGACCCCGAACGGTAAACGAAAATATTGTATGGAAATGTATCACGTGACTTCAATTTACTTTCATTATTATTTCAAGTTATCTTAGATGATGATACTTTTGAGGAAAGCGAATTCCATTGCTTAGCTGTTCGTATTAGAAAGGAAGAAAGAAAGGTGGAAACAAAGCCTTTTCGTGCATATCCATAATGTGAAAAAGTATAAATATAATAATACTTTTCACTTCTCATACTCTAAAAGTGTGTCATATTATGCTTGCCAAAGCGGACTAAAGTAGTACATTCAGCATCTTGGGAAAATATGTATACATATTTATGATATACAAAACGTTTTAAATTGACCAACCAGAACACTTCACCTTATTAAATCCACCAATCACGACACATTTCGAAGATAATCGCAACTCTAGATTCTTTTTTGGTGCAAATACTGTTTAAAAATGTGAAATCATTAAACAAAACTTTGTGTAAAGTATCAACCAATCAAAATACCGCAATATTAAAATCGACCAATGAGGAAGCGCAATCAAATTCTCAAAGCATTAGGTGCTTTTTAGTTCCTACTTCACAAGCATTAAAAAAAAGTTTAAATCGTTGGAAAACTCTTAGAAGCCCCAATTATACGTTGTCTATGGCATTTATTCACAGCGTAGATATATCCTATCTGTATAAAAGCAGTGAAAAAAATACAAAGACTGCCAAATTAAACATTTTTGACTCAGAATTCATTGCGGGCGAATAAAATTGTTTTAATTGTTAAAATGTTATTTTTTATTATTTTCTCGCAATCGCAGTGAAAACTAGAATGTATAACTCGGGTAAACGCCATATATTATTACCCCTCGAACAATTTTCCCTCACTTCGTTCGGGAAAATAACTATCTCCGGCTACTATGGCCTACTCTAGCCCCTTGTCAAACAATCTACTATTATACTCGCACTTATATATCTTGGTTAGTCACAAAAACAATTATTTTTACATTAGTATACAAAAATAGTGTACTGTACTGAAGGTACACTTTTTTTGAAAGCATTACATGTATTATGAAATATTCAGCCTAATAGACTCTAATGTTTTGTATTTTAAGGATTAACGTTCTTTCAAATTTGATCCAGAGTTTTTAAAAACAACAAAATGCAGTGGAAAACTGTGTTATGGTACCTACTTGTGTTTCCATTTGAAAATGCAAAGTTTGAGTACACTTATCTTCTACCATGCGCCCTGCTGTACCCGGTTTATGAGGTACAGACAAATATTACCCTTCTGATATAGAAGGGTGTTAGTAGAAGAGGCGAGATTGCCTTGCAGCTGACAGCAAAGGTTCACGATCCTTATATTATGACATTATCGTAGATATTCCATGTCACATTGGCAGAGCAAATCGAATCGCTCCGAGATTATCATAAGCAACGGTATGGATTAACATAATTACTAACTCTACACACGACACACCATCTAGTCCTTAAATTAACCAATTATGAACCCTACCGCTTAGAGAATAAAGTAACAAATAACCTCTTGTGACGAAAAGTGTGACCGGAACATATTCTTTTCCATATTTTAGATGATTGTAGTCTTTATGTCTTTGTGTTAAGGCTCATAGTCTCGCCAAGTTAAGTTATCAGTTTGTTAATTGAGATGCGTGCAAAATTGTAGATGGGTTTATAAATATTGAAAGCTTTAGATTACTTGTGTTGGTCTTATAAATCCGAAAAATACGCAAAGGTTTATTTATTGTAAGGAAAAACAGCAGCTTTAAACTTACTTATACATAAATACAATAAACAAAACAAGGGGTCAATTATAAAGGAATTTGTATATAACAACAAATGAAAAACTAAATGATTACAAATATAAATCCTATGTTACCGGTTTGTCAGAATGACAGGCCATGGCGTGACATTTCTCTTAGAATTGTTTTGTTGTGCTTGTGACATTTTAGTCACGACTGTCGGAATGGCGATCGGTCTGGCCTTGTCGGTAGTGACCTGCCTATGAAGCCGATGGTCCTGGGTTCAAATCCCAGTAAGGGTATGTATTTGTGTGATGATCACAGATATGTTCCTGACTTTCCTGAGCCATGGGTGTTTTTAGTAGGTATTAAGATTTAATTGTTTGCATATTATATGTACGTTGCACAAGCCTTAGGCTTACTGGCTCAGTCGATTTGTCTAAAGCTGTCCTGTAATATTTATTTAAAATTCAAATGATTTCAATTTTATGGATATGTTCTTATCACAGGAATTTAAACTTTCATTTGTTTCCTTCAATATTCTATACCACGTCTGTGACAACAAATTTTGTGATATTTCTTCTCCTCAATTGATTCTCAACTGAATATAGCATTAGTTGCAAGTCAGTGAAGCTGCTGGCAGACGTCTGTAAGTTTATATTTAAAATAGGTTCCCAGAATCGATCTCGTGACGTTCAAATTCTATTAAAGGTACACTATAACCGCATATTTAAAATATGACCAGACTCACGAGCCTCGACGCACCGGACAGATTGGCCAACGACCCCGTTTCCGTGAAACCGTGGACCGAATAAACTTCAATCTCACAATGATCCGACGGTTTCATGCTATACTTTTTGTGTTCACGAAAAACATTATAAAATCGCACTTTTTTGTCGGCACGCGGCGAGGCATGGAGTAGTTCTTTGAAATATATCTAGCTCTAAACAAGTAATTGAAATGTAATGGCATGACCAGATATTTTATGAAAAACTTCGATTTCTTGGAACTACCAAAATGGTTTGTGATTTTTGTGAAGTGTGATCCACCATACGATAGCCTGTTAAACAACAAGTGATCGTGCCCCGGCCACTATAATGAGGCAGGGCATTAAAGTCCCTCCGTGGTCGAATTATTAATGTTGTCGATGACTATTTTATAATCATAATAGTGAGTAATATTGTCTGTGATTACGTAATCGTTATTCATGAAATAAAACAACTAAAAACAGCAGACCTAATGAAAAAAGCAGACTTTTGGGTATAATTATCTGCCTCATCCAGGAGTGAATACTCGTAACTCCGGGATACCAGCCTACTGCCAACTGGAACTTGCTCGTTACTGGGAATATTTCCGGTATATCTAACCGCCGTTTACCTAAGTACTTCCGTCTGTCAGCATAAAATTAGTATCATCATCATTTCAGCTGTAAGACGCCCATTGCTAGACATACACCTACTCCAAATATGAGTTGTGTCATCTTTGGGGTATATTGCCTTAGTAGCCACGCTTGGCAGGCCGGTTAGCGCCCGCAGTAACTGTTAATTTGGTTTCGATGTTGCTGCCCATCCGTCGGTTTTTTCTCTTTCTCACCTCTTGAGACGGGAGTTGGTGGGAAAATTAGTATCGTTGTTGTTTAAATATGACAGCTCCACAGCATCTCTGTCCGAGCCATCCGTTTTTGCTGTTGCCGTAAGATTCATTCAGTGTTATAATTACATCGCGCTCCAGCTCCAGTCTGCCTACTGTTGACCTTTCTTAACTAAAATCCACTTCAGTCGTGAGAATGTTCTAATGTCTATTTTAAGCTAGTCTGCTATGTGTTTAGCTACGATTTTTATTTTATTAATAATTGTAATGTTATTAATAAACATATTTATGCAGTATTAATTATTCTCAATACAAAAGAAACGATTATTCGCAGATACTGTGAACTTACTTCCGTCTGACAGCTCATGATAGTAATGTGTACCTATAGCGTGACAAAAGGTTGTATAAAATGACATTGGTTAATATCGTTCAAATGATAATTTCAAGCAACTTGTCATTTTATCACTGACAATTATGTTATAGTGATAGTAATATAACAGGCCTACTGGTTTAATAAAAGTATCGAGAATGTACGTGTTTGCAATAAATTCGCCGATTGCTCGCGTGCTCCATATGATACGATGTGCTAAAAATACAAGTAATTTTCAACCTTATTGTAAATACCTGAAACTAGAGCGAAGGATGAGTGGATTGAAAGTCGACTGGAGCAGAGGCAGACCTAAAAGGAGATGGCGGAATGATCTAGAAGGATTTTGTAGCAACTGGCGGGAGCATGCATTAAGCGATAACTGGTTACGAAGAGAAGCGAGGTAGGCCTTTACCCAGTAGGGGGACACCATATACTGCAGCGTTGAATGCTGCGAGAAGGTATTAGAGCAGTATGCACTACGCCGACTCTCATACGTTTGCATATGCTTAAGGAGGCGCCGAACTTTTCGCGCTACTTGATTCAATTTAATCATGGCGGCTCAGGTAAGGATGGGCGAGCCGCTCGCGAATTTAGGAATTTACGACGTATACGTTACGTAAAAATAAGTAATTTTGTTATTATTAAAAAAGCTATGAGCTTCTGTTGAGTATTTGCAACGTTTTAAATAAAGCCTATCTTTTATAGAGGTCATTTTGGATGTAATTTTTATAACGCAAAATTCAAGTAATCGTTTTTCTGAATGTTATGATTTATTTAACTAATGTTTAAATATGTAACTTCTGACGCACAAAGACTAAGATTAAGAATGAACTATATAATAAAGGTATCTAACAAACGAAATTCTGCTGTCATTTCTTCGGCGCAGCCTTAATATGCATGCCGCTCGCCTCGCCCTGCTGCATGCCCAACTCGAGTGTACATCAAGTCAGGTCCTACTTAGGGTTAACCCTCTACTGCATAACATAATTTTTTTTTGTTATAATATGAACTTTAATTCACTCCAATAGAGTTGAAAATGATAACTGCCATATGCTTCGTATGCAGTAAAGGGTTAAGTAGCGAGCTATTAGCGCATTCACCAGATCTAAACGCACCGTATGAATAGCGGGACTTACTCCGGACTTTAATCCAATGCACATTACTTAATCTCCATAATGTATCCCGATAGACCCCAATAGCGCTGTCGTGCGACCTTACCGCTATCGCGTCCTCCAGTCAACAAGCGATGCACAATCTGCCCATATTAATTAACTTGCCAATTACTGCTCCGATGCGCGAGCGCAAGACGTCTTTATTGTATGATCACAGGACCGTAAGGGCTTAAGTTCTGTTACTAAGGCAGCTAATAACCAGGGGTAATGGGTATTGGTAGAACCAGAGGTTCTCTAATATTTTTTATGGATTCTTTAACAATTGTTCTTTAATTATTAAGAAACATTATTACAACAGTAAAATAAGCAGTGATCTCATTTGATACTGAAATACTTTTTGTATTATTTGAACAGAGCAGTAGGAACGCAAGAAGGTTAACAAAGGCGATCTACTTCACGCCAGGGAGGTACAGTTAGCGGCAGAAAGACGACCGGTCTGGTTTAGTGGGTAGTGATCCTGCCTATGAAGCCGAAGGTCCTGGGTTCGATTCCCAGTCAGGGCATTTATTTGTGTGATGAGCACAGATATTTGTTGCTGAGTCATGGGTGTTTTCTATGTATTTAAGTATTTATATGTATCTATTTATTATATATATCGTCGTCTAGTACCTGCAACACAAGCCTTATTGAGCTTACAGTGGGACTAGGTCGATTTGTGTAAGATAGTCCCGAATATTTATTTATTTAAAGTGCCTAAGAATCTTAGGTATACAAAATTACCTACGCGCTCTATTCTATTATGTAGGAGTCCTTTAATATAATTTTATGAATGAGCTGAGCTGGTTTTATGTAGGTAGCTGGTTTTTTTTTTAGGCAAGACGGAGAAAGTATAGCATGGACTTTTTTCATGTGCTCAAGAAAAAACTACTGGAAAGTTATGTAAGCCGGCGGGAATCGGCTTGTAGCTATGGACGTGCCGCCACTGGTAGGTACATCAGTTAATTTAAACTTGACTTCTTTTGGATGGAATTGATATATGTCAACATGTCAAGTTGATACATGTCGAGTTATCTAAATTAGGTAAATCTATATCGATTTAAATAATTGACAGAATATTAAACAAATACCACGAATTATTTATGCCTTCGCCTAGCCGCAAGAGTGTATTAAATATTGTATAATTCGAGCTAAACGCGAGTAAGCGAACGAGAACAAATTGAAAACGTTTGCAAAAAGACCAACTCCTGCGCAGGTCACTCGATTTATAACTCGCTGTACTACTCGTGTTGCTCCGCAGCCGACTGTTTCAGATCAAAACCTGGTACTTAGCAAAATCATATAGCCTGTAAAACTTAATCTTCGTCTGGGTACTTGTTTAGAATGTCATTGTCATCTCGAAACGTGTGCTGTTTTGATAAACGGCCAGATAGTACTGTCAATGTGCGCTGCCACGGGGAATGACAGGGGACACGAGTGATGCTTGATTTGATATCAGAAATTTAAAAAAAAACTCACATGAGCGATGACATAGTAATTTTCTACAGAAACATTGACAAAAGAATATTATCTATGGAAAATAGAT
Source organism: Grapholita molesta (assembly GCA_022674325.2). NCBI lineage: Eukaryota > Metazoa > Arthropoda > Insecta > Lepidoptera > Tortricidae > Grapholita > Grapholita molesta. The sequence goes on from CP053127.2 coordinate 6,562,689, forward strand.
GACATATACGTAAGAAATAGTGACGAAGAAGAACCTCCGGAGTTTGAGGCGGGATATGAACCCGCATCTCCAGGGTATTAGGTATTCTGATATAGCTCGAAAGATGGTGCTGCCATCTATGCCACTGGGAATATTTTTTTAATACAATACAAGCAAATCAACATATTTAATAGAAAAATAATAGTTTGATTTGTATTTAGATGATTATTATCTAATTATAATAAATAGTTTCCAAATTTTAAACAATAGATAGAGGAATTCAGGAGGCTTATTATATTGAGTGCGGTCTTTAATTATTAGTATACCTTCAGACATTTTCTATGAATCTCTCTTTACCCAGTTCTGAATCAGCTCACACGCCGCTCCGAACGAAATCGTTATCATTTACAATATTAATAGGTTATTTTGTGTTTGAAATGTGTGCAATAAATATCGGTTTTGTTAGGCAGATATAATTAATGGATGTTTTGAATGTTCGCTAGTATATCGCTACCTGATTGTGGGCTGCGGTCGGCATTTATATTTTATTTAGTAATATCAATAAAATAGCTCAGGTAATCAGAAATTGATAACCATGTTCTATTTATTTGCGACTGCTTAGCCAATATCAGGTTTTTAATGTCACTTTACATGTTCAATGTACACATGGATGTGATAACTAGGAAGAGAGTGAATATAATATTTGGACCCGGGTATGTCCTTAAACTACGTCCAACAATGAGAGGTAGGGCACACCGATGACCATCACGCTTGAATCTGGGGCAGCCCAACTGGGGAAGTACCTCCTCCTTACCGAAGACCACAGCCATAATAGCACTGCTACCTTTCAGGTTTCTAGTGTTGTGTTCCTGATGGTGAGTAAGGTTCCCAGAGCTCCAACCCCCCTTAAAGACCGGCAACGCGCTTGTGACTCCCCTGGTGTTGCGGCTGCCCATGGGCGACGGTAATTTCTTACGACCAGGCAATCAGTCTGCTCGTTTGCCGCCTATGTCATAAAAAAAAAGAATAAAGAGATGACGGGTCACAGAGAGGACACATTTGTGACATATAACGATTTTAAGAAAAAATAATCATTTATGTGACTTGTGTTTATACGTGCATGTTACAGTCGTAACTATTCGACTCACTTATAAGATGAAGAATAAAATTATTATCAGGTTATCCACTTGATTCCTAGGAGCTTATCATCGTCATAGATTTAACCTTTTGAACGCCATGTAAGGTATAAGCTGTCGAACTAAAACTGTATTACAATATCATACTTAAGTGTTCGCTTCCAACCGGTACATGTGGCGGTCCAAGGGGGAGGCCTATGTTCAACAGTGGACGTCTTATGGCTGAGATGATGATGATGATGATGATGATGATCATGACTTATGTGTTATGACTTCGTGTCTGCTCAGGGAGTTTGCCGTCAATAAGTGTGGTTCGATCATGATAAAAAGTACATTGGTAAAAAAAGTTTCTCAGCTAAATATTGCACCTGCGCATGTTATTAACTTAAAAATTTAGCTCTCTGTTACACATGACACACTGATGACTTAAAGTTGTCTAGGAGAGAAGAAGAGAGATGATTATCAATAATGCAGTTGAACTCAAGCAAAGAGAGTGATAAAGAGGCCCGAGGGATTGGACATAGGAACTCTGGGTGCCCGCTCAAACGTTGGGCTGATGACTTAGTGTAATCGCTATGAGATGGCTCTGTTTAGCTGATAACCGAGATACATAGCAAATACTGGAGGAGGCCTTAAGAAAAAATAATATATATACACCTAAGTTTGACCTAACAGGGTTAAACATTTAACACTATTAGGTGAAATTCAGAGGCTCCAATATTGGCTCTTGGCGGTCGTGAGCGGCCGACGCGAGAAGCGAAAGAAATTATTGCGCCCTATCGCCCATCTCTATATTGCTGCATCACTCCAGGGTTGCTAGCCGGAAAAAGCAACACGCCTAGTGTCAAACAATTCTTTGAAGTGTTAAAATAAATTGTAGGTAGCACAGGCATGTATTCAAAGTATTTTTGTATGAAAATACTTATCTAGATTTAGGTGTCAAATAGATTTCTAGAAACCGAACTGCAGTTTTTTAAATTTAATTTAATTATATTATATTTATTAAACTTGGGCAAGGCGTCTTGGTAATAAAATTTATACGGAAAAAATATCGGTTTAATAATATTTTTTTATTATAAACTAAACACAATAACATATACTAACATATAAATGTAGTTTATTTTAAAAACTGTCGAAATAGGCGTGCCTGAATAAGTTGAGTTACATAAAAAGGTACATGTATGTATTAATGCTCTGAAACTGCCAGCAAAAAATACAAGCTGTAACCAAATATCTGAACAGATCTTTATTTGTTACAGTAAATATGTATTACGACGATATTTTTATCCATTTTACTCGTACTGCTACTTACTATAATTATCTATTCTCAAATACTCACATATATATGGAAATCTTGAACGCCACGACGAATTTATCGAAAACATAATAAAAAGTAAAATATCGAGTCGCATCAGGCAGTCAAGAACGGGAATACAGGAAGTTGCATTTATATGGAAAATAACTCCACCAAATATATAATGATAATAAAATGTCAAATGTAAAAGTGCCTACTATAAATAGACTCCTCCGACAACCCTAGACAAAGTATTTCACAGTTTACCCTCTGCCGTACCACAAAATACCAGTAAGTAGAAAAGAGCAAAAAACCCCCGCGCAATTTGCTCGATCACATCCTAGCGTAACATGAACTCATATTTGTTATACACCTACTGATTAAAACTAAACCTTATTTCATGGGCGCAAGGTCGGAAATTGCAATAGCTATGATAGTGTTATACGTAATTGCGAAAGTTAGGAGATAGTATTAAGATCTCATCTGTGGAAGAAGCTCGAAATTGGAAGTAACGGAACAGTAATGTAGAGTTAATAAAGTGTTGGCTTTATTGTTTCTTGAGATACACAGTACTACAATGTTGTTATAAGTGTTGTTCTTTTGATATTTTGCCTTTTACATTGTGCTTCTGTTTATTATTTCCTTTTGAATATGCCTTTGGAACTATTATTACCAATAACGGCCTATACAGTGACCTGAGGTTAGGTTGTTCATTTTTGTTTTTGTGTTTATCATTGTCGCTGAATGTATACTTAGGAATTATGATATAAAAATGTTAAAAATAATAATATTTTACAACATAAGGAAGTCTCCGTTGTACGGAATAGGGTTATGTTTTCAAAATGACGGGCGTTTGTCCGATCCTTGTTTATCATGAATTTGTACCTGAGCTATGGAGTATAATCAATATATCTATCTAGAGATAAATATATTGATTTAGTTCGATTCTATTATATATAGTGTTATATGGAGCATACTGTAGGACTCAATTTGTGTAAGATTGTCCAAAATTTTTATATATTTAATATTCGTAATCAAAATTTTAATGCTAATAAAGTAAAACGGCAACGCTCACATTTTGCCTCGAAAATATACCTATCATCAGGAGTATATTGCTGGACGAAAACAATATTATATGTTCTCTAAACTTGATTTTTAATATAGGTACTGAAAATTAGCACCCTTAGATTGGTGCTAGATTCGTGCGTGCTGTTCGTTACGTTTGTCGTAAGTTACACCAGAATGGCCGGTTCGCACGAACACCGCACTTTACGAGACAAAGCTAGTGTGCTGATTGCAGATTATTCTATAACTGGAATGCGTTTTTTAAAACGGAAGTATATGTTATGTGCAACTAACGCATCGCTACAAAGTATTCGAACTTGCAACTGATGTTGGTATCATACGCCCATGAGTCTCGCACTCAAAATAAGTCTAAATGGGACGCACGTGCGAATTTGGACAATTTTTTATTAAAATGTTCGCGTCGGCTAATATCTCGCTGCTTTTATAAATGCTAATTACAACAGAGGCTGTTTATTTGGCTCCGATCGCAATGCTATCCTCAAACTAACATCAAAACTCATAGTGGGAATTGTCTTAGGATTTAGTCTATATTTATACTTGGAAATCTTACCTGTAAATGTTTTTGGTCTGTGTCTGTTTTTTTTCCCAATAAAGAAAAAAAAACAAAGAAAATAAGAGGCAAAGGATAGGGAAAGGCCACCCCGGATCTTAGTTCATTATGAAATTGATTGAGTTGAAGTTCATTATGCCGCATTATGAAATTGTTACAAAATTATCGCTTGTTTATAGAATAAACAACTTGTGATCCATTACAATGAGCTTCAATTTTCTTAATTTAGTATCCGCTACTTACGTCTTCGAAATTAGAAATATAGTAAAAGCTGACTTCAGCCACTGACGTCCACTACTGGACCTGGGACCCCATAGACCACCATAAGCAGTATGGGGTATTTAATGCCATAATCGCAGTATGTTCTCTATCTCTAAGAGCTAATCCATAGGCTTATTTTACTAAAATACCAAAAATAAAGTGTTTTACTGTTAGTACTAATTTTTAGCTACTACTAGGAAAAGCATAATTCTGCTTTCATTATTACCAAGCAGTATCTGGTCATGCTTAAAACATTAAAAAGTATAAATACAGTGTATTATACATATACTTTCGTTATTTCCAGATGGGTGAGCGGAGATGTCCGATAGCGGGTAAGCCGAGCTCCGCGCAAACTGTAACAAATAACTAGAACGAGTAATTACCCTTGCATAAGCTACTTATTATTATATTCGATTGATGAAACTCACGTATTTTACGCTACAGTTACAGATAAGATGGTTTTACTGACAGCTGTCATAACTTATAAGCATTATTTATACGAAGTTATAATTTATACGAATTGTCGTGTGCAGTATTTCCGGACCGATATGACATCCAACCTTCAAGAAAAGAGCGTATAGGGATCTTAAAAGCCGGCAACGTACTTGTGACTCCTCTTGCGAGTGTCCATGGGCGGCGGTAGTTGCTTACCATCAGGCAATCCGTCTGCTCGTTTGCCTCCTATATCATAAAAAAATGAAGTTTCAAGTCTTTATTTTAAGATTTGTGTTCATTTCGTTGGTTCGTTTATTTATGTACGTCCAGATTGACTGTAAAAATGTACGTTTATATATTACTTTGTCTAATGTAATATGTTATTTTATGCAATTTAGAGTTTAAAGGAAAACTGCCTCCAATTAGCGAGATTTTCTTTTTAATTTACTGTGACTTATAGAAAAGTTAAATTACGTCAGTTTTGTGATGATAATTTAAAATTTAATTTTTATAAATACTTGTATTAGTGCTCGTTTCATAAACTATAAGCAATATTACAATGCAAAAAAAGGCAAGAAAAATATTTCTCATGAGTTTACTACTAGCCACGTTAATTTGGGGCACTTTTTTCTGCAACATATATATTAAGAACAACTTATAAAATGACGTCATCTTACAGATCACTTTATCTACACTCTAAACTAATATTAATAATGGCAAAAGTTTGTGAGTGTGTATGTTTGTTGCTTAATCACGTCTAAACGGCTGGAGCGATTTTAATAGTATTTGGTATGGAGTTAGCTAACACCCTGGATTAACACGTAGGCTACGTTTTTTCTCTAATAAGGGCAATTTCACTTTCAGGGACACCCAATTACCTTAATTGTCAAATAAATATGTAAATCAAATATTTATGAAAATCATCTCTATTCGCATTTTTCTTTTACAATAACACGTATTATTTATGGATTAAACATAAAACAGTAGATTATTATTGAAATCTAAAGCTTAATTGTCGTCACTAAACTGACCACTGACCTGATTTAGGTAACTTTTATTTGACAATTAAGTTAATTGGGTGTCCCTGAAAGTGAAATTGCCCATAAACCGCAGTGGGGCACAGCTAGTATATACATATAAGCAACTGCTTAGAAATCAACGTTGAATTGTTTTCCTTGAGTCAAAAATAATTTCCACAAATATTTATACGTATGATTTTAAGCTAGGAGTTGAGATAGCTTTATAACCTAAAAACCTTGCACACACTATTTTTTACCAAATGATTTTGTAAAGACGAGTGCGATGCTCGATTTGTCTCGGCTGAGCTGAGTAAATATTTAAAATTGCTTTTGTGCTGTTAATCGATTTTCTATTAAACGTGGTAACCATGTTATTTTTCATTTAGTATATTTCATAGCATGAAAGACCTTTAATGCGACAAAATACAGTGACGACAGATAGACGTGCTTTAATCAATCAAAATCATTATTTTATTGAAACCTTGACAACGGGCAAAGTAACCAACCTCTCTTCGTTTTTGAACTTCGTTCTTGAATAGGAGATAAGATGGGTTTAGATAATACTCTTTTGTAAATGCCCGATTTGAGTAGAATATAAGCGCCTTCTAAAAGAAGACCTTGCATAGGTACTATTCCTACACTTAAATTGAAAAAAAAAAAACTAAGAACATAGGTAGATGTTTCTTGTACTATCAGCGTCATATAGTTGGTAACATCCAAAGTGCTCATAAAGTTTGCTCATAAATGTTCGGTACACCATATAATTTGTATGGTGTACCGAACTATTTGACTACTTTGAATGCTGCTAACTATGTGACGCTGACTGTACGTACTGTGCTCTTAATGTACTTACCTACTTAATTTCTATTTGCCGATTTGCAACTGATTCTTTCCAACAAGGGAGACATGGGGAATAAAATATATTGTTTTTTTTTTAAATACATACTAATATTATAAATGCGAAAGTAACTCTCTTTGTCTGTCTGTATATCTGTTAACTCTTCACGCTTAAACCACTGAAGCAATTGGGATTAAAAGGGTATGTAGAGAGTTTGAGTTACGAGAGAGGACATAGAATATTTTTTATCCCGCAACCATACTTTAAAGACGGACTAGACTGGCCGACGAAGCTAGATATAATTTTGCAAGGGGATGGTTGTTATAAAAAATATATTTTCGGGCATTTTTAAATATGTATGGGAAAACAGAATACAAGTCAGCGCATATATGAGCATATGTTTACAACTGTGAAACATTGGCTATTGTCATGTTAGCATTATAGTTTAATAACATTATAACAAAAATAAATGAAACTACGTCCAACAATGAGAGGTACTATCACGCTTGAGTCTGTAGAAGCCCAATTGGGGAAGTAGCTCCTCCTTGCAGAAGACCACAGCCATAATAGCACTGCTACCTTTCAGGTATGTAGTGCTGCCTGTGTGTCTGCCTGATGGTGAATAAGGTTTCCAGAACTCCAACAACTTCTAGGGTAGGCAACGCGCATGTGTATCCTCTGGAATTGCAAGCGTCCATAATCTACGGAAACTGCTTACTAAAAGGTGGGCCTTATGCTTGTTTGCCACCGTTGTTGTATTAAAAAAATGTATTTCCTTACTTTGACGTCCTATTGGCTTAACTCTTTGGAATAAGTATATACTTCCGAGTATCAAGTCAGCAGAAATTTCTAAGCGGGCAAAGTGTTCAGAATGATCTTGACACGCTCATATTCTCTTAACAACGACGGACGATGAACGAACAGGACGGTCGAAGTAACTCGTTCTCTAAGCCGCTGTTATTAAGTTAAAAACGATTCTACCTACTTTAACATGTATAACTAGAAAATATAGTTAATTTGATAATCCGTTTATTAGAAAATGCACGCTAGCTTTAAAAATATTGTTAAATATTAGTGTACATCTAATTTTAGTGAATTTTGCAAATTCTTTTTGAGTAATAGATGTCTTAAACCATAACAATAAAGTAGCTTCAAACTCATTTTGAAGACCTCTCCCGCTTAGCAACATTCGCTATTACTGCTATACACGTTAACACTTGACTTGACGAATTAATGCAATGACACCCTTGTTTAAGAAAGAACTAATTGTAACATACCTATGCTGAATATAAGAAGGGCAATATTTAAATAACAAGTTTTTTGATAACTTGATCGACTAGCCTGCGACCACATGTGGTTGAATATTTGAATAAACATTTATTTTTTGTCAATACATGCATATTGAAATCATCATCGGTACAAGTGTCTCTGTTTTAAATAGTTTTTATAACAAACACCTTTTTATTAGGGTTCCGTACTAAAGGTTGATAAACGGAACTTTACACGAAATATTTCAATGCCTTCGCTATCTGTTTATCCTGTGAGTCAGTGGTTCGTATTCGAAAGTGTTCTTTTGGTGCTGCGACAACAAATAATAATTAAATTAGGAGGCTCATTACATTACTTGAAACTTTTGTTATAAAGAACGAAATTGGTATAGAAAATTTTTTGAGACAATCCTACAAAAGTCAGTCCCACCGCAGGTTTAGTAAGTTTTGTGTTGTACGTAATAGACGACGAGATATTAGAGATATCGACGATACAAATATTCAAATACATATAGATAATGTATATAATCCAGAAACAAATATTCATGAATTGCACACAAAAAATACACTGATCAGGGTTCGAACCGGGGGCCTTCTACACCGTAGATAGAGACACTACAGACTAAGCCGGGAGGCCATATAGGGAGCATGAGTGAACTTTACAGGACCATTGTTTATTGGTGCGAAATGCTAATATCACGCACAAGTTGCCAAATCAGTCTACTAGATGGCAGGATCAAGGCTGGCACAACACGCAAGGGTACTTTACGTCTACTGCAGAGGGTAGCACCTTTCTTTTGACCCTGTTAAATGCGCTACGCATACCAATACGTACAGTCAAGTGTAAAAATTCGTTCACTGCCAAATATTCTAAAATATGTACCGAGCAACTCTATTGTACGTAAGTAAGTTTGTAGGACGTATTCTTTTTTCCTCTCGTATTCGTATCCTTTCAGGATTCTTTCGGTACGTATTTTTGCACTTGACTGTAACAAGAGGCCCCCTGGGTGAAGCCAGTTATCACGCACTAGTTATGTGGGACTCTCCACTGAATCGCACCGGCCTACCCACTAAAACTCTGGGATGATGTCTGCATGCACATTGGGTGATATAATAAAACTTAGTAAGAATAAGTCGGTCTTAAAATAAAAACATAGAGTAAAATATTAAATTGCGGAACTCTTTATGCGTGAGTACGACTCGCACTTGACCGGTTTCAGACAACTTAACTCGAATGCTAAGTATTTATTAATGACTCAATTTCTGACTAACAAGTCAATAAGGTGTATTTTTTGTATACAAAGGTGTAGTATTTGGCCTTATTACCTTTACTAATTTGGCGCGTTTTAATATATGTAATTATTATACACTGAAGTTCAACCTAAAGGGGTATAAGTATTGATGTCAACAGCTTATATATTTCTGCGGTTAATCATACTTTCCGGAACTCTAAGTTTAAAAAAAGTTTGCATTCTTGTAAAATCATTTTATCATACTCGTAATCATAAACTTTCGTTAAACATAATCTACTGATATACAAACCCTTAAATGTTTGCCAACACAACCCTATTTGTAACCTGACTTGCAACATTAAAATATTTCACTCGGAAATAATATCCATTGAAAATTCTATATTGTTTAAAACAACTCTTAACAACAATAATATTACTTTGCAATTCCGCTGTTTAATAACGTGCTAGTCAATCAGTGCCAACCCGTTATATTTACTTGCGTATTTTTTCATGCATTAATGTTCCCTCCCTCCCACCGCAAAATTAAATATGCAAATAAACGTAACAAACCACCACCAATAATACCAAAACTCGACACGTGTTTCGCCTCTCTACGAGGCATCCTCAGGAGACGCTGGAGATGTTGTCGGTCTGACGTCCGACAACGGTTTTTGCGGTGGAAGGGAGGGAACATTAATGCATGAAAAAATACGCAAGTAAATATAACGGGTTGGCACTGATTGACTAGCACGTTATTAAACAGCGGAATTGCAAAGTAATATTATTGTTGTTAATAATATGGACTTCCGCAAAGTAACGCCCGATTCAATTAATTACTTAAAACAACTCTTTTATTTAGTTCAATAGTACTCATCAAAAGTGTCCCATTTCCGTCAGTGCCCATCTGTCTGATTATATACGGCTTAGTTCAATGACCAGTAAACAAAAAAAAAACACGCTATATCGTGCCATAGTCTTTATTTTTTTTTATGACATAGGCGGCAAACGAGCAGACGGATTGCCTGGTGGTAAGCAATTACCGTCGCCCATGGGCACCCGTAATACCAGGGGAGTCACAAGCGCGTTGCCGGCCTTTAAGGGTGGTTGGAGCTCTGGGAACCTTACTCACCACCAGGAACACAACACTACATACCTGAAAGGTAGCAGTGCTATTATGGCTGTGGTTTTCTGTAAGGAGGAGGTACTTCCCCAGTTGAGCTGCCCCAGATTCAAGCGTGATGGTCATCGCTGTGCCCTACCTCTCATTGTTGCACGTAGTTTAAGGGTGTAGTCACCCGGGTCTAAAAGAGTCTAGTAGCTTTCGGGTCTCATATTGGTGTCGGTTAGGATTTTTTTCTTGAATTTAAAGAAAGGCTGTGCGCGCTGGTACTAGCGGTATTGAATGCCAGTAAAAGGGCTATGGGATATATTTTTATATGTTATATGTGCGTTGAAATCATTAGAATTTTATAGAAAAATAGGAATTTATTTTCCATAGATATTTAATTTCAGCTTAATAACTGACATTTTACATAGCTGCAATCATTTAAGCGTTACTGAAAAGGTTTAAACTCAGCTTAATGCCAAGGATCAAGCTTCCGTGGAAACCATTTCGGGAACGCACAACTACATGCAAGAAGAAATATTATAAGAAACAATTGAAGAAACAATATTCTTACACTTGACTATATAGCGGTAAATTTGAACAGCTTGATATTTAACTTTTTATTGTCGTATTATTACAGTAATGTATGAAATATAAACGACACGAAGTTAATTATAAATATAACATACAATAAAAGGTAACTATCACGAAGAATATCTATCTATAGGCTGGCACAACCGCTCGGCGACTTTTAATTTAAATTATATGTGACAATAAAAGGGACCCTATTGTCTATTGCGCTTACGTCGAACCGCGTTGCGTTTGTATTGCGGCATCTTGAACAACGGCGTAAGCGCCATCGACAATAAGGTCCCTTATCATAGATAATGTCACATATATCCTAACCACAAGTACTCTATCAAGAGTACGTGACCGAGTAGGAAAGCAATTTAAATTTAACTTAAAGTTAATATAAAGTGTGTCAACTAAAATTGGCTTGCTGACCGCACAAGATGGTGGCCGGCGAGGCATGCGCCCTTTGCAGTTACTGACATTTAAACTTTAAGCCAAATGTACGGTAGCGTGGATAGGGTTACGCCATTGCGCAAGGGATTTGTCTGTGATGTTTAGTTTTGTTGGTTCTGTAACCTTTTCCTCTTTGCTTCACTTTCCTCTTTCCTAATTGATAATAATAAAAAAATATTTTATAAAATGTTTTATGGCGTGTTCAATGAATATTTACACGGATGCACAGATCTCCTAGATAGGTTATAGTAGAATTTAGTAACAAGAACATTAAATTAAGTTAAAGTAGGTGCTTCATTCTGGCTTTTTAAGCTGAGAATTGTTAAAAATGATTACTGATTATAAAGATTCATGGGCTGTCAACTGCGAGCACTAAATAACTTGAGTGGTTTACAAAAGGGCCTAAAGTAGGCGAAATGTATGAACAAAATGACTAGGTGTTGGTTTTGATTTCTTAGTTAACCTAACCTAAGCGGATAAAACCTAACCTACAAAAAATCTATCAAACGAGTCCTTATTAAACTAGCGGTAGCCATCCAATTATTTTAGGAACAGATCTTCAGCAAGCAGATTCTGGGATTACCATAAATATGCTACTATCGCATCGTTGAAATTCAGAAATCGTTTCAAAGTTAAGTGGTTGAAACCGGCAGTCCATAGTATACGGTGAAATCTCCTGCAGATAAAATGGTTCTACTGTTTTATCATCTATCGTGTCACGTGTAAATCTCGCCTTATCTGGCTAGGTGATAAACGATAAAAGAACCGCCATTAGAACATTAGTGTATACATATATTTATTTCTGGAGAACCTACAGCATTAACAGTTCGAATTACTATCAGTCAAGGTTAAAAACATCGACACGGCCAAAGTGCCAAAACATGTATACATGGACCCTAATATTGAAACAACGTGGTGCATGCATACATACTATTAATGCATAATTATAAAAACATAATAAAAATTAAATCCTCCGTCGTGTCTATCGATTTATTTAATAATTACTAAAAAATGATTATTTTTTAATCACAAAATATAAAGTAATTTGGGAATATGCGCCAGAAAGAGTTTGAATTAGGTGACTAATTAAAAAGCGACACAGCAGGGGAATGCTGCCAGCATCCTCGGCACCATGCCAAAGGGACCCAATTTTAGAGACGTTTTTTTTTATTAAAATTTCTATTATTATTTTTTCTTTAGTTTTATTTTTTATGTTGAAAAATAATAATTGTATTTTAGTGTAACATAAATAGGTAGAAACTTGTGATAAATTAGTTAAAACAAAAACAGTGGTATGTGTACTTAGTACTCTTAGATAGCAACATTATTCTTTAACCGTAGAGAACTTCTCTATATAACACCCAACGTTGCTACTCAGCTCATTTGTATGGCAGTCGCCCTACGATAACTCCTTTAAATAACTCCCAAAATCAGATAAACGACGTTAAGCCGCCATATCGCAGATCGCTTAATTAGTAGGCTTTAAATCTGTCATTTACGTGTTCAGCTGCATAAAGACTCCCTACTACTAATCTAGATCCAAATAGGCTTAAGCTCATACAAGTCTTTAAGATACAACTACTTTTTGTACAACCAAGCGGTAATGGTGGTTAGGTCTTATCTAGAAGCCATTATATCTCTAATAGACCCTGGTTTATGCGACTAGAGTAGCTCAAATGGCTTAGTTTAATATATGTTCGTGGGTAAATTTAAACGAGATTATATGTACTCTTATATTGAGCTTTGGTTGGAACAAATTGTAAGAGTATGTATAATTAATGTACAATCCTGAAGTCTAATAACAATTATATTGGGGTATTTTTTCAATACGATTCCATTCGAAATTATCAGGGCTTAAAACATTAAGCCCTGATAATTTCGAAATAGACTTTTATTACAATGAAACACAAGGGATATTTGAATAATTTCGGAATTACCCGTTACTTTTTCACATACTTTTAATTTATTAAACACGGGATATTTGAGAATTGCACAGATGATTGCAAATACTTAATAATTATTGGTAACTTTTTGGTATAATTCGACTTTATTTTAAAATTTAAAAGAAAAATACAACGTAAACAATAAGACTAAAAAAAAAACTTTTTGGTATTATACATCATCTGACATTTTAGTCATGAAATATAATTATTACTTGTGTCTACACAAATACCATACTCTCAATAATAATTCCAAAAACGGGATATTGTAACTAGCATAATGATAACTTTCTTTAGAGAACATTTGACATTTGTGAAAAGGTTGTTATAGCTTCACAATAAAATCGAATGTCAGTTTATGACATTAAAATTTCTAACATGTCTGAAAAACAAACCAACGAATACAAACTAATAGAAACGATACTTACTAAATAATATAAATTAAGAGAAACGATATGTGAGTTGGGTCCGCCTCTCGTTACTGAAAAAAAAAAAACGGTTACTTGGAAAAAGTTTTCATCTGCCATTCGATATGACTTTTCATTTGCGATTCCTGGAACTTGTAATGTGCTAAGATAATAGTAGTTTATGTATATATGCATAATGAAGGGCATTACAACAGGAGTGTGGGTTTATGAAACGAGCCGAAGGCGAGTTTCATAATAATATTACACGATTGTTGTAATGCCTAATTATGTATAGTTACATACACTACTATTATACACACATATCATAAATGTTTTAAGATGGGTTCAGGAACCGTAGGGAAATGACCTGCAGTATTACTAGTGTTACTTGAAACATTAAAAAGTCAACGAACAAAATAAATGACAGCTTGGAATAGCGGCGTTGCGCATTTCATATCTCAGTCAAATATTTTTTTAAACCATAGACAAGCGAAGGAACTCCCTATTCTATTGTCACTCGAGTTCTTATGTCGTTCGATTTATATTAAAAAAACATAACGATGTGGCGTTTGGTATCAATGACTGTTTTAATATATAGATATTAAAACAGTAGGGTCAAGTGGTTAACAGTGGCTAACTTTTTTTCCAGGGGCCATATCTTCGGAACTATTAATGATAGGGAGTTGCTATAAAGAACAATATTATAGTAAATTTTATCTATTTTAAATGTGTATTACTGGTTTTTAAAAATAGTACATACTTTAAACAGCATGCATGTTTTAAAAACAAAAGGGAATTGAGCCACTGTGTGCCAGGGAGTTGTAACAGTGGCTCAGCCTTATTTATACAGTGGTTCGGGGTGGTACACAGTAGACAACATAAGGGTAATTAACAAAAATAAAACTACTTTTTAAGTAATTAAGTAAATCATACCTCTTTATACGAACGCCTGTGGCATAATCCCTAAATATATTAATAAATTCTATTAAAAAACAACAAACAAAACCAATCATGTTGGTTGTACGAATCTAAAAAAAAAAAATCACTAAAAGTCACATCTTCTTAGGTGAAGTCAGCTGTTTTTAATCTCAACCCTCGGCGAATTTATCTTAATGCTTCTTTCATAAGTTCTTCTGTATGGGCCCCAATAGATCGTGGCTTTGATTTTCGAGGCATCCTAAAACAAAGACAAGACATGTCCATAAAAAACCGCGATATTAATAACAAATTTGTTTTCATCCATAATAAGTGAACGTGACTAAGTAAGCCAATTGTAAAAACGTAGATACATACATACCTACAACATTACACAGAGATGGATTATGTGTACCACTGTGTACCTTTGCAAACCATGCCACTGCGGCCGTCGGCGCCATTTTGAAGAAATAAATTAGCTACGAACTAAGTAATGCGTATTCTTTGTTAAACATTTCGCCAGTGCCTTTAGAAATAAGCATGGTTTGCTCGAAAAAATAAAGCATGCGTAAATTACAAACATTATTGTTACTGGAACAAAAATAAAACTTACCTTCAATCACAAATTTTCACCACTATAACAAAATAGTCTCCTCACACAAACAATATGCGGCGTTGACGCCACCCGACTGGTTTGTCCTTGCTCGCGTACCATGAGCTAACGAACGATGACGATACTGATTACATATAACTATCCCTGGCGGGTGAACTGCCTTTGCGCCACTGTTGTCGCCCGCGCCACCGTCGACCACTTGACCCTACTACTATATAGAGTCTGGCTAACCAATTATTACTCGATTGTTACTCTTAAAGTTGAAAAAATAAACTATACTCATCCCTTTTTTTGGGGTCGTAGTGCAAGCGAAAGAAAGAGACGGTATGATTCAATCGTCTATGCTTTAAGTGAGTAAACCATTTTTTTTTCACTGGCCAAACTCTACTAGAATATACACCCCACTTGAATTTGACAGCTGTTCCAAATTTAAACTCATACGGATTTCAGTAGGTAATGTTAACATTACATCTACATTCATTTCTGATGGTTGGTAATGTTGATCATTGCCTACGGTTTTTGGACGCATTTAGAGCACTAATGATATGTACGTAGATAAAGCAGTTTATGTAATTGTACATACATATTTCATTATGTACAAATTGCATAAACTACGATGTTGTAGTTATGAATATTTGTAACGCATTTGTGTAAATTGTCATGCTACAATGTTTAGTAAATGAATAGTAATGTAAACTGCTATCCCGCGTTACCGTTGATTTGTATTTTTTATGTAAGTCGCCTTATGAGGATGAAGTATAGTTTTCTTAATGTCGTAAAGCTGATATAGTACTCTTGATATACCACTATATAGGAAGCAATAAATTTACTTCTGTTACTTAAGTGCAGAAGCTAGAACTAATGTGCTATCACTAACTAGTGCGATATATTAATATGATGATCTAATTAATTGGCTATTCAACAGTAGGTAAATATCGACGCCGTATCTATCAGAACTAATAAGTATACTTAATTCTCCACGGTCAACACTTATAAAGGCAACAGCTGTAGGTCTGAACTTTCAATTAGGTATAAAAGTAACTAGATTTTATCATTTCAGGTGCGTCTTTTAACACTTCTTTGTGCGTGTGATAAGGTCGAAAATTGATTGGTTTTGCTGCACAATGGAGTGGTGAAAAAATAAAAATGAATGAATGCAGGTGTTTGAATACGACCGTGAACTTTTGGCTACTTATTAATGACTCGATTACTAATAAAAGGGTATAGTGGTAGCATTTCAATAACTTTTGCTTAAGCATGATATTACTGTATTTACTTGGCGTTAATACTCTTATTAATAATTGAATTATTCAATTAAAGAGTCTTACTCGAACCGGTTGGTTAAGGCAAAGAATTGTGAAAAAATAGGACTTCTTACAATCTCGCTTTGTATAAAACCCTCGTATAAAAGGCAAATTAAACCCGTCAAAGTGTAATAAGGTTTTGTCTTTATATTTTTGAAATACTAGCTTATATTATTATTTCGCTTTGAATAATGATAAATCTATTTCAATTGTAGGAACGGCATTCAGAATTCATTACTTACAACTGACAAGTCAAGGAAATGAAACGTCAGTTGAAGAAAGTTAGTCAATGAAAATGATTAACCAACCTTGTTTGTCTATGGGCTTATTCAAAAATCATGTGCTCATTTTTGGCCTTATTTTGACCTGATGTGACATCTAAGATATTGTTAACGTACTAATGGGCACTGTTTTCACGATAAATTCAACATAATTCGTCTGATACTTCTGCTAAATTATCTAATTTAAAAATTGATAAGTTACAATTAATGAAAGGCCTTAATAGTTGTGTTAACAAATATATCGAGATGTGTTTTTTTTTGTTATGACAAAAACATAATATTCCACATAAAATATGATATGGGAAGTGTTAACCGACTTAGAAAAGGTACAAATTGTCAGTTATAAAAAACAAAATCAATCAAAAGATAATCGGTAAACACTAACAGAAAGTGCGAAATAGTATTAAATTCGTCATGGCCATTAACGGGTTAAATGCTTTGTCTCGCGTATTGATGCATACTGTAAACATATAAAAATAAACATACTTACATGTATTCTATGTAGCTTTAGAAAAGTATGAAGAGAACATGTCATGGAAATGCGCAAAATGCACTTGAAGCTGAACTAGGTTTTTTTTATAAATACTATATAGCGTGTGTCTTTCATAACGACATTGGTTTTTTTTATGACATAGGCGGCAAACGAGCAGACGGATTGCCTGGTGGTAAGCAATTACCGTCGCCCATGGGCACCCGCAACACCAGGGGAGTCACAAGCACGTTGCCGGCCTTTAAGGGGGGTTGGAGCTCTGGGAACCCTACTCACCATCAGGAACACAGCACTACATACCTGAAAGGTAGCAGTGCTATTACGGCTGTGGTCTTCTGTAAGGAGGAGGTACTTCTAGATTCAAGCGTGATGGTCATGGCTGTGCTCGCGCTCTCATAAGGTTTTAAGTAACGATAGTTTTAAGTGCTGTTAACAGTTTTATCAAAAGAATATAACGATTACCTTTCATAATTAAGAGTACCTAATTAGTTGAAAAAAACTCAGCAATGTAATGCAAACATTTGAAATCACATGTCAATTGTTAAGTTTAATTTATTAAATTATTACTGGTGCCCAATTAATTTGTATGGTTTTTTTTTTAACTAAATTTGCTAATTTCAGTTCATTAAGACTTATACTTTCATCCCTTAAAATTAGTGTCGTTATGAAAGACACACACAGTATTTCTTACTCGACAAAACAAGGGGTTAAGCTCACAATAGTATATCTATTTGAAAGGCATTCTGGCCAATACCGCGATTATCGAAATTCATAAATTTCGTGCTATTTCTCCAATTAAGGCGTCATAAGAGTGACAGAGACAATTGTTCAAAATTTCCGAATATCCAGTTTCGCGGTAGCGCCGCTGTCCACACGTGATACTGTCACATACAAAACATAAATACAAATACTCAATTTATCACCACCTCTGCAGTCCTTGCCAACTGCTTTACTGCCATTGGATAATATATTCTATTCCTACGTACTAAGTTTTAAAATAGGTAACACAGGCATTAGGCGTAACTCCACAAGTTACACAAAAACTATTATAGATCAAATAGCTATACATTTCACTGAAATATGTGCGTAAGCGCACCGAAACAATGTATAATTGACTAATTATGTGCCATAAAATATCTGCCACAGACCTAGACAGTCCTAACTTTGAGGTTTGTCACTGGCGCATAAGGCATTTAGGTTTCGACGCCCGGTAATATTTCCAGTGCTTTTAAATAGTCGTCTTTTTATATTGTAGTTTATGGTGTACCAACAGGCATTTAGGAATTTTGATAGTATCTTTCAGTTGGCATGGCAAATAAACATGCTTGGTTAGAGTTCTTTGGAAGGATCGTGTAATGGTGGACTGATAAAAAAAAAACAATTTATAATTACTACTGCCGCGCTACCGTGAACAACGATATTCGTGAATTTCGGACGATTGTCTCTGTCATTGTTATGACATCTTAATTAGAGTAAAAGAGAAAGATGTCCGAAATATACGAACTTCGATATTCGCGGTACCGCTCCTGGACTAGTGTCAAAGATATTACTTATTGAATCTACGATTATTTTATATTGTTTATTTGTTATTATTGTAGTTTATCTATTCCTATTTTTTTTTCGATTAGATTTTTTACATGCAATAAATATCATAAATACATATTAAATTATATGTTAATTTCTTAAAAAAAATAATCTACACAAATGTTTGATGCATGATATTTATATTTTAAAGGTTTGCTTTATTGTCATAACAATTTATAATATTTTATAAATTCTAAGATCAAAAATGTATATTATACAGTATAGATAAAGAATGTATAAGAGGCAAAGCATTAAACCCGTAAAAGTGTAGGTAAAAAGTTAAGGTTTTGGTAGATATATTATTGAAATACGAGTTCATATTATTAAAAGAAAGTGCATAATCGTATTAAATTCGTCATAGCCGTTAACAAGTTAAATGATTTGCCTCTCGTATTGATACATACACTGTATTTAAATGTCCTCCCCCGCGTTTTGAAATTGTATATTTTGCTCTTATTTAT
Source organism: Grapholita molesta (assembly GCA_022674325.2). Lineage (NCBI taxonomy): Eukaryota > Metazoa > Arthropoda > Insecta > Lepidoptera > Tortricidae > Grapholita > Grapholita molesta. Next base: position 6,581,913 of record CP053127.2, read on the forward strand.
TTTATTTCACGAAAATCCTTAAAATTTACAAACAACTAAAGGCTGGTACTTTAGTAATTTTACAAATCTATTAATATTTTATTTTACAAATGTAACGCAGTTAACTGCATTGCAACTGCAAAGTGGTTACGTGGTTTAATTTTTTTTTTTTTTATGAAATAGGCGGCAAACGAGCAGACGGATTGCCTGGTGTTAAGCAATTACCGTCGCCCATGGGCACTCGCAACACCAGGGGAGTCACAAGCGCGTTGCCGGCCATTAAGGGGGTGTTGGAGCTCTGGGAACCTTACTCACCATCAGGAACACAACACTACATACCTGAAAGGTGGCAATGCTATTATGGCTGTGGTCTTCTGTAAGGAGGAGGTACTTCCTTAGTTGGGCTGCCCCAGATTCAAGCGTGATGGTCAATGCTGTGCCCTACCTCTCATTGTTGGACGTAGTTTAAGGACATACCCGGGTCCAAAATTTAAGGAGCTGCACGGATGTAATGCGGTTATAATTCCGTTGAAGTAACTGATACACGGCAGACTAACGATTTATTTCTTGAAATATTTCCACGTTTTAACCTAATTCAAAAGCAGGTGCAATATTAAAAAAATGCGTTAATTGCCTACAATATTGCGACTTCATTTTGTAAACCGCAGCGTTACTATCAGCCATGTTTTTTCATAAGTGAACTTGTTATAATTATATTGTTTCGCTGGGTGTTCAATAATGTGTCGTGTTTCGTCATAGCGAGGAAGTCTGTCGTTCGTAATGAATGCGTGTCAGTTTGACGCTTTTAAAATACTACTTGTACACACTGCAATTATGTAAGAAACGTTTAATAACTGTATCTACTCGTATAATAACTATTAAGTATAGGTACATGCGACCGGCAAAATATCTGGGGGGAAATTATAACAATTCTATTTTTCTGGTATTCTCGTATTCAAACTAATTAGTAAATTATAATTTCAGCTCTGTCTATTTTTATACATAATTCAAGGTAGGTACAATACGGTTTAATGATTTATATGTCAACAATGATCTTAACTTTTGGTCTAGTGGGTAGTGACCCTGCCTATGAAGCCGATGGTACGTTGAAATCCCAGTGAGGGCATTTATGCGTGTTGAGCACTGATACTTGTTCCCGAGTCATGGGTTCTATGTATTTAAGTATTTGTATATTATATATATCGTTGGCTGAGTACCCAAAACACAAGCGTTCTTGAGTTTACTGTGGGCCTCAATCAATTAGTGTAAGAATGTCCTGTACTATTTATTTATTTATAAGTAAAAAAAAAACAATTATCTATCGATTCTGTGACGTTACATTTCAAATATTAATATTAATGGATAATTTACAATGTTTATTCTTGTGTTTTTGAGGTTTCCATTTAACTCTGTAATAATGCTGATACAATTTTTTATTTTCTTTCATAGTAAGGTATTCCATGTAAAATAGGGCTCCAGTATATAAAAAGTTGAAAGTTCTTACATTTGCTGCAAAATATTTAGTTTTAAGTGGCAATTTTAATTTCCAACGAAAAAAGGGCTACAGACTTAATGACTTCATTAGTGATACAGTATAAATAAATTAATCACATTTATGTAATACTAGCTGACCCGGCGAACTTTGTTCCGCCTTAATGGCAATAAATAAGCAGATTTTTTTTTTATTGGAAAAAATACAAAAAAAATTAAATACCTACATTAATCATTCATTATTATTTCTGTATTTTAGTACATAGGTTGCTCTTCACTTAACTACCTTGTGATACACGACATTTTTTGTTTTATTATCAGGCGCAAAAACAAACAACGCAGATCGTCCTTCGACCCGTGAACATGCCACGTATAATTGACCATGGGAAAAACATGAATGTTCTAGATTTAAACCACAAACTTTTAAGGATTGGCCTTGTGATTTGTTGATGGTCATGGCAAATGCAAGACGTATCGGAAATTGAAGTCTTTTAAATTCAAACGGCATATCGGTTGGGATCATCGGGATCCTCGGAATGAGAACTTCCTCACCTTTGAATTTTCCTATCATTATCGTAGCGTAAATTACATTGTTCATCAATTTTCTAACCACCAAACGCGTACCGTTGCACAGTTTTGGTTGGTTTGCTACCTCCCTACCAATTTTCAGCCAAATCTGTTCTGCCGTTCTTGAGTTATAAGTGGTGTAACTTTAAGTGGTGTGGATTCTTTTTTGTTATACCACGTTTTATAGTGACTGACGTTTCATGCCAAGTCACACGGGAACGCTGTCGAACGGGATAAAAAGTATCTTATGTCCGTCTCCTGGCACTAAGCTACCTCCCTACCAATTTTCAGCCAAATCTGTTTTGCCGTTCTTGAGTTATAAGTGGTGTAACTAACACGACTTTCTTTTATATATATAGATCTATTGGGGTATGTGAATTATATAATATTTCTGTATGCACTATTTTGGTGGTTTGTATAGGTATGGACTATATAGATGATGAAGATGGCGCAACTGCTGTGTTGTATTTTTTATTTACTTATTGGAAAACTGTGAATAAAACCATATCAAATTCGTGATTTTATAAATACGGGTTATTGAAATAATACCAAAGTAACACTGCTGGCCGTTATGTATATTATATGTAGTAAAACTTTTTGAACACTAGCATAAGTTTAGGAATCTTTTGTGTTTCTAAAGTTTAAATTAAAACATTTTTAAGTGAATAAACATTATTAATGTACCTCTAGTTCTTTCTGATGGCCAAGTTCGCACATAAACAATCAACGAATTTCTTATAATTGGTTCAAAGCAGCGTTGTGGGATGATATTTTTCTCTGAAGACGATCATTTCGAAGTTGTAAAGTTAATTTTGAGGTCAGGATGCTGGCGACTATATTTTTTATTAAATGCTCAAGTAATCTCAGATTGTCAAGTTGACATGTGTCAGAAAACTCTGAAACAGTAAGCACTGATTGGTATTTTAGAATACGTTTCATAAAAGGTAACTTTAATTCATATTTTTGTATTATTTAATAGAACGCTAATTAAAATATGAATGACGCAGACGCACATCTTAATGCAATGTTACTTTAACTCATTAATTACAAAAAAATGCATACGTACCATTTTATCAAACTTTCTATTGTGCTTAAATGTACTAAAATACAGTAGGTAAATATACTTTATCTACGTACATATCATAAGTGCTCTAAAATGCGTCCAGAAACCGTAGGCAATGACCAGCATTACCAACCATCAGAAATGAATGGAGATGTAATATTAACATTACCTACTGAAATCCGTAGGTTATGAGTTTAAATTTGGAACAGCTGTCATATTCAAGTGGGGTGTCTATTCTCGTATCTATAGATATTAAAACAGCCATTGATACGAAACGCCAATTTGTTATGTTTTTTTAATATAAATCGAACGACATAAGAACTCGAGTGACAATAGAATAGGGAGTTCATTCGCTTGTCTATGGTTTAAAAAAATATTTGACTGAGATATGAAATACGCAACGCCGCCATTCCAAGCTGTCATTTGTTTTGTTCGTTGACTTTTTAATGTTTCAAGTAACACTAGTAATACTGCAGGTCATTTTCCTACGGTTACTGAACCTATCTTAAAACATTTATGATATGTGTGTAGATAAAGTAGTGTATGGAACTATACATGATTAGGCATTACAACAATCGTGTGATATTATGTAATCTTGTTGTAATGCCCTTGTTGTAATGCCCTTCATTATGCACAGATACATAAACTACTATTATACTCCATTAATAAAAGTAGCAAGCGACGACGATGGCTTAAAATCATAATAATATGTTTATCATGGTTATAAATATTTATAAAATTTGTTATAAAACTCTTCCGTTAGAAACGTTTACAAGTAGGTAACAACATATTAAGTAGCTCAAACACAGATACTTGCTTTCTGAGTATTAATGCACACGCTTGACCTGCACTTTATGTGAATGTTCGACATTGCTCGTCCATCAGTTAAAGTAAAACTATTAAATTATTTCAAAATGGGCGCTGCGGCCTTATGCCAATTAAGGGTCGGCATACCACCGGGACGGCGTCTTATGGACTACCAAACTAAGTAAACAGATACCAGGAATTAGAATCAACGCTATTGGAGAACATGAGCCATATTAAAAAGTCGTAAGTTCTGCTTAAATGGCGGGAGCTATGTACGAGTTTTTCATTACGGGATAGATTACTTCGTAGCACGGATGTACGAATAATGGAGGCATGTGCGGAAAAAGTATTTAAATATAATATGGAAAAGCGGGTAATTTTAGCCTCAAGTATTTTTTGTTCCCGTAATTGTAATGGTTGAGGCTCTAAACATGCACCCGGGTATGTCCTTAAACTACGTCCAACAATGAGAGGTAGGGCACAGCGATGACCATCACGCTTGAATCTGGGGCAGCCCAACTGGGCAAGTACCTCCTCCTTACAGAAGACCACAGCCATAATAGCACTGCTACCTTTCAGGTAGTGCTGTGTTCCTGATGGTGAGTAGGGTTCCAAGAGCTCCAACCCCGGCCGGCAACGCGCTTGTGACTCATCTGGCGTTGCGGGTGCCCATGGGCGACGGTAATTGCTTACCACCAGGTAATCCGTCTGCTCGTTTGCCGCCTATGTCTTAAAAAAAACATGCTATTATAGGTGAAAATGACCGAACATCATTATAATTACATATACTAATGATGAATGAATGAAGGTATCGTACTCGTACGTCAAAATTCAAATATAGAAATTTGAAATGCTTATACAGACACGTTACTACTACATTAGTCATATTTCCTTCTATTACAATTGGAACCTGAATGCTGAACTTTTAGATTACAAGGTATTTTTAACAATACAATATTTTGAAAATGAATTGAAATTCAGATACGATGGTTAGTATTTAGTATTCATAAATAATTCATGTCTTTGAAAGAAAGTGTCATACCAAACCCAATTAATACATACTCTACTTATAATTGAAAAAATCTTCTACTTAAATATTATATAATTGTACAAGAAGGTACTTAACTTGTTCATCGTACGTTAGGTACAACATATATGCATAAATATACAACATATAAAGCAGTTACTGAACTTGATCGTCCAAACCCTGTGCTCGTTGTGTTCCCGAGATAAAAACGCAATTGCAGCGACAGCTGTGCCAAGGGTTTTGCAAGTTTGTATAAAGTTGGTTTACTGCTAATTAGATTCATATTCCGTGGTAGACACTGCCATTTTACCTACTTACGTTTGATTGCTCTGTTACACGGTAACAGGCGATTACCGGTACATCTACCATAAGTAGTTAGTATATAATGATCTTTAGGCTACTAAAGGAATTACGTAAATATAACGCAGGTAATAATCCCCTTAAGCTGATAAAATAATGGTATTAAATACTTTCGGAATTGTACAAAAACGAATGGATGCCATTAATAATTCGTTTTGAAAAAGTCAGATAATCCGTACTGTTGTTGTTGTGTTGTTTTATTTTAAGACAGACACAAAAATAGTAATATCACTATACGAAAAATGTAAAACTCATACGTAAAAATGTACTCGTATATACTACTACATAATATCAGCATTTATTTTATAGATAGACCACATCCGATACATCCAATTAATACTATAAGTTGTATTAGGCAAAAGAGGATTTTTAATATTTTCTTAACATTCTAATCTAGGTACTTTATGTCTGTGGTCGGTCGAGTTTGACAAGTAAAAAAGTAACACTAAGATTTTATCAATAAGGAATCTGATAATGCATAGCTAATACCTAAGCACAGACATGTAGCTACTAGGTAGATCACGCATACCTACGAATCAGTATGTGAATAATGTTATCATCAATTATTCGGTATTTATCCACAAACCAATATGTAGTCTAAAAAAATCCTTCAACACTTATTCACTTACAAATGGATATAACAAACACCTAAAAACCGTCTTATTTTTCACCTACTTATATTTTCAATTTAAGTGTACTTATGTAGGAACATGGAAAATGGTGAGATTAGGGCCAAATGCTAACCTATAATTTATAAAAAAAATGGTTTAGAATAAATTTAAGCTTTTAATAATATACGGGTTGAATAAAAAATAAAAAATGCACAAAGAGGGGGATGGTGCATCTATAGCCTAGTCAAAGTCGCAACTTTTGAGTTACGATATACCTTTCGACTTGGATGTCAATAATCGCCCCTTGTTGTTCGTATAAAATTGTTCTAGTGCATCTTTGATATATATCTGTTTCCATGCAATTTAATTAATTATGTTAACAACATTACCTTTCCTAGCTCCAGGACTCGTCTGCTCGCAATAAACCCAAGGTTGATTGTGCCCGACAACCTTACCGCCGTTTCATGTACATATGCGGCGAGTTTAAGTTAATCATTATCATAAGGTTTGTAATACAATGTATGACATCTATGAATTACCATATTACATTTATAAATTTTGTTTCATTTGTTTTTTTCGGTAATAGATTTCGTTTCAAATTGTTATGAAATTTATTTTATATATGAAAGATATTGATATTAAGTAGTGCTTGATGTTTAAAAATTACAGTTTGATTGTTCCAACTAGTTCAATCCGATCTGTCGCTTCAGATAAATTGCGATAATTGATTCCATTTTTTTTATCTAACAATACCACAATATACAATAGGTACAACAATAACAATATAAATGGTTTGTTCCACGTAGAATATAGAGACAGCGATACAAAATTAGAGACGATCAACCTATCAGTTATGGATGTTGATTAATTAACAACATATATTAACAAAATGAAGACTTAACATAACAAAATTGAAATTTATTTTGATTACCAAAATAAATTTCATCCTTTATCAATAGTGGTAACATCTTTATTTATTTATTACAATATTGTAATAACTACGAGTACTTAACTATTTACTGGTGACCGAAGAGCTGGCGGCTTCCTCGCACAACGTATCAGCATTGCGATACAACGAGGAAATGCCGCCAGCATCCTGGGTACAATGCCTCAAGGGCCTTTTTTAGATTTTATACTGTAACGATTGTAATTTCTGTAAATAAATGTATTCTTCACTACATTAAATCTAAAAAAGGCCCTTGAGGCGTTATACCAAGGATGCTGTCGGCATTTTCTCGTTGTATCGCAAAGCTGATGCGTTGTTCGAGGAAGCCTTAACCTACCTGGTTAACCTTTGCTGATAATGCATTTTCAATCAATCAACCTAAGTGGAAGTCTGATTAATTGAAGAACATCAAAATGAAATAACTGCGTACTCGTAGGTCCCTTACTTTAATTCTGAGTAACGAACAGGTGAAACTAAATAATAGATCGTAAATACAAAATAATGGCAGAATAATTTCATTGAATTATTTACTAAACATCTAAAGGCTACTTAAGTAAACATATCGTGTAATTTAGCCTCATCTATCTTCAAAGCGCCGGCTAGGCCTTATTTATTTATAAATAATGAAGTTATATTATTTCGTGTTGTAAACTCAATTACTATTGAAATTAAGAAACATACAAATATTTATGCAGATGTAACTAATAAGATCACTAATAGAACAACATAAAGTAACTGTTTACTTATTTTAGTAATACTTACACGTAAGTATTTTAAGTGATGTATTTACTTAGTTTCACCTGTAAACTTTTAAAGTGAACGAGTTATAGACTTAGGTTCAAACTAAGTAGTGACAATAACATTGTGTGTAGCTGTAATACAGAAGCCTCCAGAAATAAACGCTAATGGAGCCTAACTATCCAATAATTCATCCATTCTTATAACTAACGCCCATTAAGATATCAGAAGTGGGATCTGAATAGGATAATCGCGCTAATTTGTGCTATCATGCGAAGCCGGCGGGAAAAGGAACACTTAGCGCCCTAGAGCGAAAACAACTGTCCCTTGTTTTAATAAATCATTATGCATTAGAAAGCAATTGGTACTTGAGGGCAGAAAATATGTCCAAGCCATGGAAGTAGCATACTTATAAACCAAGTCGTAATTGTTACAAAAGAAACGATTTCTATACACATAAACAAAGTTTATAAAACACTACTGCTTGAAGAGTAGGAGTGTATACTGTATAGGCAGCGTTTTATTAATACGTGTAGATTTATAAAAAATACTAAGACTTCCATGCTCCGACAGCATATCACATAAATACTACAGAACGTTAGTACTCCTCAATAACCTGATGAAAGGAAAATTGAAACTATTACGAAAGACTAGTAACGATTTTACAGTAATGATAGTTACTAGGCGCCACTAATCAGGTATATCACATTTTAAAAACTCTTTCTCCTTGAGAACTCCGAGCTACTTCAGACGTTTTTAAAAGAATCGCACGGAACCGGTTCAATGATGGTTTCTTGCACTGACTTATTGAGATATTAATTTATTTCTCAGAAACTATACATTATTAATAATTGTATTAATCGATTAAAGTTCTGTTTGTGTTGCTGCACTTAGTTCTAAGAAGATTCATTATCGATTTACAGAAACATCTTTTTGTTGGACTCGTCCAAAATGGTAATTAATTTCTATTGATGGAAACACAAAGCAGCTGCAATTTTAAAATGCGGGAAAATTATTTTTTGATAATAAGTCAAGATGTGACATTTGTACTAGTAAAAAAATATAGAAGCTTGTTGACAGTGCAATTCATTTGACGATTACTTTTTGCCCTAATGTTTTCAATAAACAATTATATCAACGGTTTCAATGCGTCTAAATAACGACGTATCCCGCTGTGCGGGACATAAAATGATATTTACTGCTCTGTGATCAGTCTCAAGTGCCAGCATTTTAATTATATTCCTATCGTTCTGTCTCTGTAGCAGACTACTTATAAGACAAGGATGCAGGTCAGAGTGGTAACTGTAGCACCTTCAATGATCTTATTAGCCCTTAAGCTATAATGGTTATGGCCAAACAATAACCTGCTGCAATAATGTCGTTTAGTTTTATTATTATTTGGCAAAAAGTGTCTTACGGAAATTAGTGTTCGCAAATACTATAGATCGCCTTGTTAACAGTACTCAGTTAATTTTTATTATCCTTCCGTAGTTATTAGTATACATACGTTCCTACAACTAAGCGCCATTTTATAGAGTAACAAAGTTATTTACTTCTGTTTTACAAAACCTTTATTATTTAAAGACAAAGACTGTCCTGTTATGCCATTCAAATATGGATATGACAAAAGAGGGGATGCATTTTCCCATCAGTGGGACACTCTTAATGGCTAATAAAAAATCAAATCAAATCCATTAACGGAATTATTTTAAATGTACTAAGAAATTAAACCACTCAGAAATTATATTGCCAGTATTGATAAGTTATTTATACAACCTTAATAGTAAAATTAAACTTCTCTGATTTAAATATTATGTTAATGGAAAGATTAAACAACTTAGCACTAATGGTGTACATGCACTTGCTTGCAGCCTTTCTAAATGATTGATTCTCACGATTTGTATAATTAAATCACTTAAAACAAATCAATCTAGTTGATTTCATGCATATGAAAATCTTTATATTACATTACTGACTATACGAGTATGTCAGAGAGGAAAATATCTGTGCGTGATGTAGCTGTGCGTACAAAAATGGTCAAAAATGTGTGGATCTGTATGAGTAAACTAATAACGTTTAAAATAACACTATTTTTAAATATAATTTTAAGTAAGCAAGAAAACGATTGCACATTGCGCGCAGAACCGATGGCCGTTGGGGCGGAAAGGTTCTGGAGTGGCGACCACGAACTGGAAGACGCAGCGTAGGTAGGCTTCCCACAAGGTGGACCGACGACCTAGTTAGAGTCGCGGGATACCGCTGGATGTGGAAGGCGCAGGATCGGTCTTCTTGGGTCGTTCTGGGGGAGGCCTATGTCCAGCAGTGGACGTCTTTCGGCTGACATGATGATGATGATGATGATGATGAAGAAAACGATGAACACTCAACCGGATGATCAATGAACACCATCCAAAAGTCTAGTTGACACTTACTGTCCGCCTATAAACTTCATAGTATTTACAATTCACAATACTTGCTTTTAAATTCTTTTTGTATTCATATTTAGTAAACTATAATTTATTTAAAAAAGTAGTACAACAAATATTGCTACCTTTATGGTGTAGACGGTGCCTAAAGTTATTGCTCTTATTACAGGCCAGACTCAATATATGTCTATGGCATTTTATTTCATTGTATTATCCTCTAGCCGCCCGAAGAACCAATAAAAAAGTCCCCCGTTGAATGGCATTTTTAATTTTAATTATAACAAAGCATAGCTGCATTTGGCCTGGCAAGTTTTGATTTCTGGGCGGCTAGAGAATAAGAAGCGAAGTTGGTGCATTTCTTAGAACTAAAGTCATAACTTTTTTTTTTTTTTTTTGACGATAGGTGGCAAACGAGCAGACGGATTGCCTGATGGTAAGCAATTACCGTCGCCCATGGGCACCCGCAACACCAAGGGAGTCACAAGCGCGTTGCCGACCTTTAAAGGGTGTTGGAGCTCTGGGAACCTTACTCACCATCAGGAACACAACACTACATACCTGAAAGGTAGCAGTGCTATTATGGCTGTGGTTTTCTGTAAGGAGGAGGTACTTCCCCAGTTGGGCTGCCCCAGATTCAAGCGTGATGGCCATCGCTGTGCCCTACCTCTCATTGTTGGACGTAGTTTAAGGACATACCCGGGTCCAAAAACTTGCCATCTATATGGTACTTAAGTTTTCGCGGTTATTCATTCAATTTCACCTTAAAACCCCGCAACTGATGTATTGAGCTCGCTAATTACTCCGCAAGCCGCAAGAGTATTTACATAAGACGCATGTTATGTATCCTTAGCACGTTGTGGAGTTGGCAGCCCGACCCGGAGTGGCCTCTGCCTCCTGCTGCGGTGGTAGGGTGTCCAGCGTCTCAACTTACTCGGGGACCAAAAACAAATATATCGGGATGATAGATCGACATAAATGACGTGTGACCTTTTACATGCATTGTTCTTATTTCGATTGCGTTTTCTATAAGCGATGGTCATCTTGGCTATGGCCTCTTTTTAGAATATGGCGGAAAGCTTTCAAGACGCTTCATGGAGGCTGTGTAAATCAGCTTTGGTATGAAAATGATGGTTAGGTTTCATTCCTATGAGTTTCAATTTAGTTACATCTTTATTTCCTAACTATCCCGGTGTACATCCTATAGTTATAACATTTTTTAATACAAAGTCTAATGGTAAAATGTCACAAAATATTATAATTTGACAAAACTTAGTGTGAATTTGTTTTTGTATTTTTGACGACGCATGTTGTGGCTACTACGAGTATGTTGGAGTGGGACGACTGTGACAAAATACGCGCTGCGGGTTGATGTTTGTTGGTTTTAAAATTATCTTAGTATTAGTTGAATACCAATACAATTGATTCTTTAATTAATATTTTACATGATAGAATCGTAGATTATTTTTAAAAGATAATTACAACAAAGTTACCTACCGTGTTATCTAATTTGTTTTTTTTTTTTCCTACAAAAACCAAAGCCTGGCCACAGCGCTCGCGTGCCCGCGTTGAATCGCCCGGGTTGCATTAATCCTCTTAAATCTTATACATGTCGAGATAACTGCACGACCTACAGAGCGAATAAGGTCATAACTGACATTAATGTCCTACTGAGATAGGACGTTTGGTGTTCCTACACTAGTTTCAATTTAGCTGTCGTAGCGCATTCAATCATTGAAAATGAGTTTGGAGATAGTAACGGCACAAACAGGACAATGTCAATGGGAGGTATTAAGTTATTAACACCATTATTCTAATTGTCGTAAAATTTAAGATAAAGTCGACCTCCTAACTTGACAGCGTAACCAGGTGGTGCATGTTGCAACTGAAGTGCTAAATATTATTTTTTGACAACGGGTCCTTCACCACGAACATCGAAGTTCGCATATTTCAAGCATCTTCCTCTTTTACTCCAATTAAGGCATCATGAGAGTGACACAGACAATCGTTCGAAACGATTATCATTTTTTGCGGTAGCACCGCAGTCCTAACTACTGCAAATGTACGTGTTCGAGATCGATATCTTTCTAATGTACCCAAAAGCAATTTCATGGTTTTCAGAATTACTTTAATATCAAATGTCTCAATAAGCAAATCAAATGTCCCTATATAAGCAAAATCTTACGACTATAAAAGTCGTGTGTTTTATAGAATTTTCTGGACGTCTGTGCGTAGGCATTTGACCATACGATGAGTATTATTATTATTTTTAACTACCGTTATTGCACCGGATATCCAATTAAGTCAGGTAGCATAAGGCTCTTACAACTTATACAAAAATACTGTTACATTTATCCAACTTCGGGAAATCGGCCGTAGTTGTAAATAAGCTTTATGTGTACTCGTAAACTATATCTAATAATGAAACTAAGAACAAATCAAATTATTTTTTATGAAATATTTTTTGATTTGCTTTGATTTTTAAGTAGTAATACTACTATATAAATTAAAAGTTGAAATAGATAACATATACTTAAGAAAAAACGATATACATACGATCCGATACGATACGATATATACGATCAGCCGCGATAACTGGAGATGCGGGTTCGAATCCCGTCTCGAACACCGGAGGTCCTCGTCGTTTTTTCTTAAGTATATGTTATCTATTTCAACTTTTATATCTAATAATAATAACCTATATGTTTAAGATGATGGGGAAATCAAAGCGAACAAGTCAGTTATGTGCGTGAGATCTATTTGCATAGCATTAAGCTCGGTCTGTCCGTCACGACGCGCAGGAGTATATTACCTGTCAGCCGCCTTTCTTGGACGGCTTGCCTCACAGAATTGTATTTTAGTTAATATTTACATGCTAATAAAGTCGTCCAAGATAATAAATCGCACTTTATATGATATCTTGAATTAATAAAAATACCTTTTATACAGGATTTTTTCTTAACTATTAACGCTCGTAGTGGTTTCTGAGAGATGTAATATATGAAAGTATCTGACAGGTAACAGTTTTTAACCTCGTAACGCCCAACATACTAAAATATTTAATAGTTAAAACCAACCTTACTATACAGTGAATTGGGTTAAATTTCTTTTGTACGAAAACGAATGTAACAAAAGAAATTCTACCCTATTTCCTTTTATAAAAGATTTCGACTCCATTGAAAGGGAGTGTACATTGAAATGCACACTTAGCCTTAGGAGGCTGGAGGAGAGGAGGTTAAACTTGAGAGGTGCTTTTGGTTAAATTGTACTTGAATATTTCGATAACCCGAGGCGACATGACTATGACTCAACTAGTAAAGATCGATATCCAATGAGCAACGAATATTTACATAGATATAGATTATAAATTATTTGCATAGATAACTCAATCTGCTCGGAACAGGGCGATAGGCATCGCCGCAACTAATTTTAATGGCGATTTATGTTACTTACTATCGTTGCATCTAAACGGTTCACTTGAAACGTTTTGTCAATCCTGGTTGACTAACCAGTTATGAATTTAAGAGGCTTGTTTTAACTAAGAACAAATTAAATTATATATTATTAAATAAGTATTTTGATTTGCTTTGATTTTTAACTAGTATAATACCGGGTGCGGTCTGTAAATTTAGGGATCGCTTCTACACCACGAACGTAACAACATTTGTTCTACAACTTTAAATAATTGAGTAATTTATTACTTGTGATTTTTTCGAAAAAACTAAAAAGTATTTTCAATGAACAGCATCCAATAATTTAGTTGACGTTTACTGTCAGCCTAGAAACTTCATAGTTTTCGCAATACATTTCTTGCTTGGAAAATAATTTTTTAAAATATTAGTTATTTTCAAAAGTCGTAGAACAAATGTTGCTACGTTTGTGGTGTAGAAATGATGCCTAAAGTTAATGCTCCTATTACAGGCCACACCCGGTGTAACTATAAAATTGAAATAATATATTCATTGCATGATATATAATTATATATAAATTATATTAGTGGCATAGATGGCAGCACCATCTCTCCAGCTATAATAGAATCCCGAAAGGGATTCATTCAGGACCTACAAGCAAGTAAGTATTTCGCATTAGTGTTGGTAAACGGTACCAAAAACCGTTAAAAATAAATAAGATATATATTTGATTTCGACGGATACCGCTGTTTCGGGTGGCCCAATTAGCTAAGACGTCAGCCGCAATAGCTGGAGATGCGGCTTCAAATCTTGTCTCGGATGCCGGAGGTCCTCATCACTTTTTTTAACTATATGTCCTCTATTTAAATTTTTAAGCCTTTATCACTTAATGTTGAATCAGTAAAACGTAGGATATATTTTATTTCAGTACATTACTTAAAGCAACGTAATACGCACATAAATGAGTATACTCGTGGTAGGATATCTTTTACATCAATATTTCGATTATGTTTTTTTTAATACAACGACGGTGGCAAACAAGCATACGGCCCGCATGATGGTAAGCAGTTACCGTAGCCTGTATGGACGCCTGCAACTCTAGAGGATTCACATGCGCGTTACCTACCATTTAAGAACCTATACACTACATTGAATGACGTTGCAATACAATGGGTAAATAAAAACAGTATATTTTACTACATTGCATACACTACTAAAATAGATGTTACAATGGCAATGGTAGTCTTATGCCACATGGCATCTTATACCAGTTAACTACAGTCAACCTTAAATGAAATGAATCGAAATATCCTTTAAATCCCACGGTGTAACCGTGTCTCAATAAATTATATTCTTTCAAATTACCCCAAACTACCTTAATGGTATCATTACAGTATAAGAGGTATGTTTTATAATTAACACATAATTAGACTTGAGTGGTCGCGTGCGACGCTTCCGGAATTCTGTATTGTGTGAACGCACCTTTTCAGATTCCGGACGTTGTGGAGATACCGTTGCAGTATAAATGCACACGAACATTCCTATTTACCTAGTAGTTTAACAGTAACATAGAATAAGTCATTTATGGACAGATGTGTTACTGTATTTATTTCGTATTTGGCCCATTTTTCTTAAGTTTTATTCTCAACTTTTTTGGATTTTTTTGTGTGGTTTCCACTCAGAATCATGAGCTCTTCCGAGCCTAATAGGAGAAAGAATGTGTCCCAAGCTTTTTTATTCCATTCCGTGACTATTTCTCATACATTTCATATGGCGGTAACGGAACGGAAGTAACATAAAATTTATGAAAATTTTGTTACAATTTTTTTTTTCATTTCATTCTGAGTAGAAACCATGCAAAAAAAGTTGAGAATACAACTTTAAATAAAATGGCCCATTTGCATCATCATAATTTAATTCATTACGGGACACATATTTCTGAACCATGCTTTTGTATAGAATTGTAAATAAATCAATCATCATAAATCATGAAATCAATCATCTAAATCTATGGAAGTACTAACACTTTGACCACTACAGTCAGCTATGGCAGATAGCGGTTTCACCTAAAGAGAAGACCTTCGTGAATTGAGGTAAATAATTAAATATCTTTTAAATGAGAAGTCACGGTCAAAAGGTTAAAAATATATAATATTTGATAAATAATGTGCGTACAACTCAAGGGATACTATATCGCGGATGGGATATTTTTCTAAAAGAAGCCTTTATGTTATTTTATACAGTTATTAATACTGCATTCAAAGTTTTCTAAAAATTACTTGCTTAAGCTTCATGTATATTTTTAATTTAATAAAAATGATTAATTTCGCGTTGTGCCTTTCTTTTAAAATACTATTTTACTCTCAAAAAGAATTCTCATTTATGTCCATTATTTCGATTGGCATCATAAAAATAGAGGGATGATTTTTTTCACATTGACGTCGTCCGATTCTCAGACGAAGCAAGCAATATACGATATTTAAGGTACAATCGCTTCATGTCCCATACTCTTGGTATGTATCCGCCGGAACTGGAAATTAGCATGTTTTATTCGCTAAGAAACCCTATTAAAACCTTTTTTTTCATACTTTCTTCCCTGTGACAGCTGTTAGGGTATATGAACCTATTTTGACCTATCTGTATTATTCTTTGGCATCTTTGGAATTTCCAAGATATGGCTTTCTGGAAACCATAAATGCGATTAGCTAAAAAGGGCGAATTGTCTTTAAAAAGCATGGTTCTTATGACTTTCATGTAACAAAGAGTACGTAACGTAAAAGTCACGGGCCATTACGAATCCACTAAAAGCATTCGACTAAGTAATTTTTTGTTGTAACTCATTTACAAAATTTATCAATAACTAATGTGCTTAGCACTTTATTCGCATGGCTAGTGTACCGTTTAAATAGCGATTTATTATGCGATTGATAAAGATAGATATTTTGTTTGTCAATAAGACGAAGAATTGTTAGAAATGTTTTTTTTTTATACGAACGTCCATGAGTAATATTTGCTTTTGTTTGTGCGTCAACTTTATATTCCCCGAGACGCTACGCGGAACTTTTCTAGCTATAACTAAATTACAAAAAAAAATTGAGCGTACCTAAATATACAATTTAATAAATATACCGGGTGAGCAATCCAAATGGGTCAGTAGGGGGAATTCAGAAACTATGAGAGATAGCGAAATCTATTCCTGAATCATGGCTTCGATTTCAGATTTAATAATAATGGCATTCAAACTTTTTTTAAATCTCTCATACATAACCGGGAATCGTTATGGCTAAGAAAAAACGTCACACTTATAAATATAACAAAAAAACTTTATTTTTAAATTTAGTTACATTACAATACACTGTACCTCTGAGAATATGGGCAAGGAACTAGCGGTACAATTTTCTTTCAAAATAGTGATTATGAATAGTAAGTACTTAGTTGTAGTTAAGTGAAGTTATACACAACGCAAAGACCATAAAAAGTTTCAGTGGCGCATCTTAGTTTAAGTTTCTTGTAATTTATTAAAAAAAATTGATACAAAACATCAAAAAAAATCGGAAGGGTTTAGTTATATACTGTGTGGAACCTTACAAAGTATCGGTTACTCGCATGTTATACAGTTGTTGGAGTGTATCGAACGCGAATTATGTATATATGCTAAATGTAATCAATCATAAATTACAAACGAACTGATCCATTGTATACTTAATTGTATTAGGTGAACAACCAAGATGCTAATATGATGATATGGTTTGCGTGATTGTAAATAAGTGTTCACCGTGGGGGTTAGTGAGCTGAAATTTAATGTTGTCATTGTATTAATACAATGTAGATAATTCTTCTTATAGGGCGATAATCGCCTCGCCATTGAATAATAATGCCGTGTTCCGAATCGAGCGTTGACCACTTTGAACACGCTCATGGTCGGATTCATTTCTTCTGAACTTAACTCCTCATTTAACAGCGTTTACGATGGCCATGCTATCAGGCATGGGCAGCGCAAACGTAAAGTTGGCTTTTGCCATTCAATTTAAACTGTGAAGTAGGCAATAAATCATCAATTACATCATCATTTGACGACCGGTCTGGCCTAGTGGGTAGTGACCTGCCTATGAAGCCGAAGGTCCTGGGTTCGATTCCTAGTCAGGGCATTTATTTGTGTGATGAGCACAGATATTTGTTCCTGAGTCATGGGTATTTTCTATGTATTTAAGTATTTTTATGTATCTATTTATTATATATATCGTTGTCTAGTACCTACAACACAAGCCTTACTGAGCTTACCGTAGGACTAGGTCGATTTGTGTAAGAATGTCCCGAAATATTTATATATATTATTTATTTTATCATTATTTTTGTAGCACTACACCGTAAGAACTGTGTAATTTACTTAAGTTAAGTTACAATATAATATTTTGTCATTCAAACGTAACATACATTAAGAAATTCTAACCTACTGAAATATTAATATTTTTATTATCTTGTTGTGCCCACATTGTAAAGAATCCAGACCAAAAATGTATCTATATTTTTATGTTGTAAATTAAGTGACAAGAACTTTGTTTTGTGAGCCTAATAAATAAATGAAAATGAAAATGAATAAAATCATAGGCGCGAACATGTTGATAGCTGGCGGGGGTCTGAATCAAAATACCATTTTCGCGCCCTAGAGTTAACTAATTCGGACCAGCTGCCAGCAGCGTTACCTCTGTGAGCAGTGTGAGCGCAATTCGGACAACGGGATAAATGCATCTGTGTAAACAAAATGAAAGCGAGACTCACGTACAGTCGACGTAAAAGATATGTTTACACTTTTTCACCTTAATCCTTTGTACTAAGGTCGACTGTACAACTAGTTGGTCTTTGTTTTATGCAAGTTTCGTATGAATCAAAATATACTTTATACTCTTTAATATTCAATATGTTGCGTTCACATGTGTCTGACGCAATGTGCATCGTGACTGCTAAAATCGATATCGCAATTTTCGAAAGATTTGACTCTATCACTCTCATGTCGCCTCAATTGGAGTAAAAGGGAAAGATACTCAAAATATACCTACTAACTTCGATGTTCGCGGTACTAGGCCTGATGCATCACGAAACAAAATATTAGACAAATGTGAACCAGGCTTTAATCTTCAAATGGATGAAATAATTGGCTGTTGCCGAATTAATTGTATCTTTTTGCGATAATGAATTTTTGACTCGCACTATTTATATACGATTTTTTATATTATCTTAGCACCTCCTAAGGGAGGAAATAAAAAAAAAATTGTAACGATGGATATTAATAATTATCCATAGCCAGGTAACAGTGCTGAATTCTTCAACGCATACGGGAATATTTATTGTTATATTCGTTGTGCATACTAATAGGGTTTTTTGTATTGTTTACATTGTCGATGCTTCATGATTATTCATTAGGCATTGATTCCAGTAGCATAAACTAAGTAAGGAGTATTTGTGTATTGGTCTTAGAACTTTTTTTGCATAAAAATTTAGTAGAAATTAGGAATTTATTTCTTCAAATTAGCAATGGGTAAAACATAGTTGAAAGTTTCAACCCCTTCCAAACTCCAACACACACACGTCCAAGTTGCCGACAGAAACTAAGTGAAGGGTCCACGGAAAGAACATGTCTAGTCACTTTTTTCCAAAAATGAGATTTTAATCTCATAAGGTAGAGCTCGTTAACGAAGTATTACCTACACCTTCTGATATAATTGTAAACATGATTATTAATCTAGTTTTTTGCACTTGAAAATCATCTAATTGCGAAGATAGTATGGTTAATTGAATCATTCCAAACAGAAAAACCGCAATATCTCGAAATGTTGTCATAGTAACTAGACATGTTCTTTCCGTGGACCCTTCAAGTAATACATACATGTATCCACTCTGTCCTAGTCACTAATGTCAAAATCTAACCTTATTACTCTTTTATAGGGTTAGGGTAGTCGACTAGGAACCCTTATAGTTTTGGCATGTTTGTCTGTCTGTCACCGGATATTCTCAGTAACAGCTAGTCGTAGAGAGCTATAATTTGGCATGAATATGCAAATTTATCATTAACTAATCACGCGGACAAAGAGGTGATATAAATAAAAAAAATTGAGTAGGTAGCTCCCCTACATGTTAAGTGGGGGGTAATTGTTGGCGAAAAACACATGGCCTATGTAGTAGTAACGTATGTGTACACGCATGCCGGCGTTCTATATTCAAATTTAGACAGCTATATGTGTCGCTTAACTTCAATCTCAGGTAAATCCATTTTGCTCTAAGGTTGATAAGCATTCAGATTATTATACATTTTTTTTAGATAATCGACCTTAAAGTAGAATGGATTTACCCGAGTTTGAAGTTATCGACACATATAGACATGGTTCTTCAGTTTTGGTTGGTCCATAAAGTATGAAAAAAGAAATCCATAAATATTTTAGAGGATGTATTTTCAACTCGGTTGAATTGTTTTGATATGTGGATTGTAAACTACGGAAGCCTACATTGAGCATGGCCCGACATGCTCTTGGCCGGTTTTTTGTTTATAAGTCAGATAGCTGTTTATACCGGTTCGGTTGGGTGCTAAACTGCATTAAAAACTTAATGGTAATTTCTAACCTGACCTTTAAGTTCGAGATAAGAGGTGCATAGTTGCAAAATAATTACGTAGTCAAAGTTGTTTTTTGTTACTTTGTTGTATTCGATATGATTCAAAGAAGGAAATTAAATATATACTATTCCAAGTAAGATTCTTAAAGAATATCTTACCAAATAATTATTTTAAATACTTAAATAAATATTACAAGTCATCCTGACCTTACTGAGACCCACGGTAAGCTCATGAAGGCTTTTCTGATACCTACAGTTTTTCAGAATAAAATAAATCTTAATGAACAGGATAAATTCCTATGAATTTCATGATAGCTTTGAAGTAAAATACATAGTGGTGTCATATCTCATAATTAGTCATAAGTACGTGGCCTGATCTATATTCGTAAAATCTTATAATCTTTTGACCAATGTATACGTCTTTAATTGGCACCGTGGCTGGCGCCTTATTGCCTTATTACTTGGTCGCTCCCATTTTTTGCTGAACTTTTGTACAATTAGACTCTTAAAAAAGACATACAGCCTATAAAATCGTATGCGTCTTAAGTCTGTTTGAATTGGTAATTGCATTGTCTAAGCATTTAGCGTTCTCTCAGGTAGTTAGAGAATTTAATGGTGTTTAATTGCCGTGGCCTATAATGCCAGTTCTTCGTGAAGTACCTATCATTATCGTATTGATTGTCTGGTTGAAAATGAAGTTGATTCACTTGTCTTTTGACTAGGTACACCCAATATTGTTACTAGAAAACTAATTTAAAAATGATAACAGAGAAAAATGATTCGGTTATAGATACTTTCCTGGCTTCTTATAGCAAACTCCAAGCCATTAGGGCTTATAGTGGGTATTCTCCTTCCCTACTCTTAGCTAGCAAGAGGAGCAGCGAGGAGAGACTCCCACATACTCCCTCACTACCATCATGGGCCTCCCCTAGACCCGAAGGGATGTGTAAACGCGTTTTCCCAGCGACAAAGAAAAACAGCAAACATTACAATAAATTATTGGCAATATCTATACAAAAACGCGTTGGTCAAACGTTCATCTTCGGTTTTCAGAATAAAGCTGTGCAACACAATCTCCCAATTTGTATGCTTGTGGTTATTCTGTCAGCGTTAAATCGCAAAACAAAATGTATTATAACTGAAACCTACTACATTTAAGACGCGATATAAATGACGTGATTCATAGAATATATACCTGGAGTCTTAATCAAGATGATATCGGGATGACAACGAAAAGTTTTGTGAAAATCAAATCAATTTCATAGATTAATTTTGTTACAATTGCATTTTCTATTGTCATCTTGTCTATTGCCCTAGGTATTCTATGGTTTTCGTTTAATAAAAATATTGCTCTCTCTCAAATGTATGAACTAATCGTCTATAATACTAGCAGTCTAAGAGAGATATGCACAGGTATGACCTCTCTGGTGTTTCAGGTTGTCCGTCGGTATAATAGGGATCGTCTGACTGGCGCCACACAAGTATTTAATTAAGACACATTGAGCCGTTAAGTAAATTGTCACAATAATACGTCCCAGTTTATAGAAAGACGAAACTATTAAGTAAACCACGTTTCTTGAGACCTTTTGGTTATGAAGTGCTAGATAATTAGGAGCATGTTTGCAGAAAATAAAATTTTATTATATGACAGTGGTGGCGGAATATATTCCTAGTTCGTATGATGACAGCTGTTTTAATAATAATTAAAAGCCGAGTATATATTATGTATGATCTTTTCCCAATTAGATAAACTTTAGTGAAACATAAACTGAAGATGCAATCGTGATAATAATTAGGTCTAATAAAGGAAGAGAGACGGGTTAGTTATAAAATAAGTCCTAGGGTGACCGTTTGTATGAGAAATATTCTCAAACGAGAACTTTTATTTTGGGAAATTTGAAAACGTCGTCGATGGTGACATGACTCTAGTCTACAATATTTTATTTACATACCCCAATAAGTAGCTTTGGTCCTCTTCTGATAGTCTACAAAATTTTATGCCGGTTAGAAGAGAATGTTTAGTTACTTGCGACCAAATAAGAATATAAGTTCGAAAATAACTAAACAAGTAAACAATACATTGTATCAATTTATGCAGAAAATTATACTTAAAACTTCCGTAAAAATATTTTAGAAGCAGCCACTGTTCCTTCGTTTAAGTAACAATTACCACTATTCATTTCTTCAATATGCACATACAATGTATAGTTCCCGCATTGCTGGCTGAGGTTCTAGCGCCATTTAGTGTTTCACAGCCGCAATAGTTCAATAAAATTTCTTCTTCTTGCCAAGTTTACTCAGAATCCCGGTGAGGAAAAAGTATCCCCAAAATTTCAATATAATTGTGTGCATTACTTATCGTTACTGATATACGCAGGGACAACCGAAAAAAGTTCTTTATTTTTCTCATATTAGGATCGAAAAAGATATATAAAATATCAAGTGACATAGAAATTAAATGTGATGCACACCTACTGCCTTAAATTCGTAAAGCTGCAATTAAAATATTAGACATCTCCCGTTTTTAATTGATCTCCCAACACCTGACCTTAATATCCACTAACCATGACACCATCCATTAATAATTTATTCAATTAGAAAACAATTACAATATTTCGGTAACATCATACGAATTGAAATTAATTCCCCATCCATATTTAGAAATCATTCAAATCGGTCTGGTGGCTGCGTTTAAAAAAACGACAAATCATTCCATATAAGCGCGAGTTCAACAAGAGTGATTACATTTGGTTAGTTAAACATAATTTCTACGGTTTGATGGATTGGCGGTATTATAGGAATCCGTACACACTGGCGCCGCGGACGCCGCGTTTTTAAAGTAGAATATCCGGATTCACATATATGGGCATAAAGCTTGCTCGATGAATAATTATGCTTGATTAGTATTAAGTAGCGGCATAATTAAGTAACGCATGAGCGGGGGATAATGGCTGTCATTTTACAACAGAAAGTTTAATTGTAACTTTATTATAACCTTTTAATCGGACGTACTACATACGTCATATGACTCGTTATACTAAACCTTGTTTGAAAGAATAGAGATGTATTGCAAGTTGTAAACATACGGTTTCAAAGATTTTATAAGCGTTGAAGCGGGTTATGTGGTTTGATGCTGACTGTCCTTTGAAATTACTAACTGAAATGGCATGTAAACGCGCTATTTTATTATTTTTTCTGTTTTCTTTTACTAATTGGTGAACAGTGTCAACTACATATTATGCTGTGAATTTGGGCCTTATTGTTTTTAAACGTGGGTCTGAAAATGAAACAAGTCGTTTCGAGGAAAAGTACGTATAGGCCAATCTACGTTTTCTGTTTTGTTCATGATGGTGGAGACCGTAGAGGCATCACCCTTAGGTCGTGTTCACTAAAAAACTTTTGATCCTGGAACGACTAGGTGTCGGATTCAGACTATTAATAATTTGTTTACTGTTAGAATTAATTACTTTGTCGTCGAAGGAAGTTAGAAGATAATTACTTCAAAAAATTGGTTTGAACGACAGTATAATTCTTAATAAAATAAAGTCAAGAAGGGCGTTGGCTTAGTGGAGTAATACATTATTTGCAAAAACCTAATCAAATCAACCACTGCTTTACGATTGTATTATATTCTAGCAGCAATGATGCAGCACGGCTCCAACCCAGCAAATTACTTGTCTTTCGTATTAGAGCATTAAAACTGCGCTGATATAATCACCTGATGATTTTTGAGACTTATAATTTATTATTAGTTATTATATACTTATTAACGTTGGTCTGTTTACTATGTTAGGGGCTTTTTATCGGTTAGTAATTACTAATTAACTAGGTATACGTGCATGCATACTCACGTTTTATTTTTACAATTTTTAAATGCCGTTCATTGACGCATGCGCAGGTAATTAAAACGAGCATGTGATTAACGCAAATCGGTCTTATTCCTTCTATTCTAAAGTCAGAATTAAACGCTTTTAGAAAACGCTGCGTTTTTTTCTAATCCGCCGCTCAAGGCGAATTAGCTAGCCATCCATACTGGCGCCATTCACAAGAAACGGAATTGATGCGCATCGAGAGCTACCATTTTTTGTCACCCAATGGTGGCGCCACCGGTAGCGGTACAGAACTGTCAATAATTGACAAGCGAGGTTATATGCCAATGTTGTCAATCACATGTCAAACACCGTAACGCGAGGATACAAAGGTCAGTTTTGCGTGACTCAGTATGTGTGTAAGTTTGTTGGCATGTATGAATAGGTCACGTTAATTCATTAGTCGTTTCCTTGTTGGAAATATTTGTTTTAATTTCCATTTCTAAGGGGTGGACAGTAATTGCCAGATACGTTAATTAGTAACGTATCGTATGGTGTAAAGTGAGTTCAGAAATTGTTTTAGCATTATAGTATTAATTTATGCATCTTTGTTTTTATGACATACTTTAAGAAACGTTATACGTTAAAGTACCCCTTGCTAAAATAAGGTTGACCTTTGATGTCTAAAACGTTAGGATTCCAAAACTTAGTAAAATTTGCATATCTAGGTATATGTAGGCAAAGCTTTATTATCTTTTTTATATATGTATTTAAATAGTAGCTTTTACCGGTGACTTTGTTTTCTACGCAATTCGTAATGAGTGATTTCTAGAATCATTAATTATTATTTTTTTACAACTAAATAAAGTAATAAAAGAACTTATGAATAAATACTAACTACTAACAATTTTAAAAAATCAAAACACTTGAACACATAATAGTGGTAGAAATAAAGCCCAGTCTAAACTCTGGCCCGGTTCACCGTGCAGCAAACGTCCCAAATATACTGGCCCAATTTTCGCGCTGTATGGCCAGTGAGATGGCTGAACCAGGTACGAACCAGAATAATAACTACTTGGTTCTGTTCGAGGACACATCCTAATTTCATAGCGATTTTAATTTCAATATATTCGGCTGTACATTTATATTATTTAGTATGGATGGATAACTAAGAACTAGATCCACATTGCATATTATGAAAAATACTCATAATCATTTTTCCAACGCTAATCAGGTTAGGTACAACAAAGCAGACTCCAAATATTTTGATTTGTACGTCACGATTCAACTTTCCGGCCTTCGGCTCTCCGACTTTTTGTAATCTTCGGTAATCTAAAATAGCGTTTTTACAAGCCATTTATAGTAGTTTATAGTAATCTCAAAGGAACTGTCCTTGGAGATTACTAGCGGTGTCTAAACGCATGACCTTTTTCTTTTGTTTAGTTTAATATTTTGTAGTGTTACTAACATAGAATAAGTTCATGTATTTTAACAACTCTATTGACATTGTAAATTTAAAAAATTTTGTTTTTGAATTTTTATCGCTTATAAACCCTGTACATAACACCGTATATAAACAACTTGCAATGCATCTCGATTATTTCACATGAGGTTTAGTAAAACGAGTCATATGATGCATGTAGTACAACCCAGAGGGTAAACTAGACCTTATTAGGATTAGTCCAGTTTCGTCACCATGTTTGCCTTCACCGAAAAGCGACTGGCAAATATCAAAAGATATTTCGTACATAAGTAATTCGTACAAGCCGAAAAATTTAATGGTACAAGCCGGTGTTCAAATTGTAAGTCGCATGCTCTTACCACTAGGCCACCAGTGCTTTTCGTCGGATTTAAAAGTTATATTAATCTACCTTAAATGATGTACAGTCGCCATCAGATATATCGGAGCTGTGGAGGTGGTTACAAATATCTGAACATGCACTTTATCGCCGTGACAATAGAGGCGTTGTTCCGATATTTCTGACCACCTCCACAGCTCCGATATATCTGATGGCGACTGTACAACTTCGCCTTGTAATTGTACAACTTTTAGACGATCTAGACACAACTACAATCGAGTCCACAAGATGTATTGTTGTTTCTTATATTATAATGTATGCCAAACAATAAATTCGCCTATAGCTTATATGTTTTACTTGAAAAACAGCATGGTAAACTTATTACAGTGCACTGCTAGGAGTAGAATCTATTGCAATAGCGATTTAGCCTCAGGCAATAACCACACAGGTAAATATCGAAGTATGTTCTACACAGTTTGCCTCTGAGAATCTCGAGGCAAATCTCATTTTACAGCCTCACTTATCTCATTAAGGATCCAGAACCCTTAATCACCAGGGACAACTGCCTGTGGCACTAACTCATAGAGTAGGGTGACCAGCACTTAGATTCGTAGGTTTTAATTTCTAAATAAAGAGATTACGCGATCGTGTCTCTGGCCAATGATAAACCCAAATTCTCAGTATTATTATTTACTGTGATTTATTGGACACCAAACTATTGGGTCTAGCATCGTACCGCCGCGATCCATGTGCTTGCCTATAAAATCTTGAAATCAGGTCAAGATAGATTTTTGTTCGTAAAAACTGAATATTCTATGTTAATTCCCTGCAATTTCCCTGTGTAGAAGAAATAAAACTGCAAACGAAGAATTTACCGTAGAGGACTGTTTGTTCCCTGTACTATAAATTCCGTGAAACACGGGTACATTCATTTATTTTAGTTTTTTTACTTCGATGTGTGATTCTTCGATATTATTGTTTATATTTTATATAAGTCTAATTTGATTTACCAGGCACTTTCTATTTCACCGAATTCTTGTTGTAGTGGAAATACCTATTCAGTTTTTACGAGCAGGTCCAAAAGAGCAGCAGCAGAAAGATACGAAATTTCACCACTGACCTGAACTATAGAAAATAGCAATTTTAATAGAAAATAACAGTGTCAACGGGAATTAGTAACAAGTATTTTTACCATTTTTCATCCGTTCTAGACGCGCTAATTTAGTGGAGCCGTAGGAAAAAGAAACGGTTTTCACCGAAATTGCATTCATAGGCGTAATCTAAAGCCAAATATGGACACCCTACAAAGGCGCGTGCGCATATAAATCGTACCAGGTGATTACCGCTAACAATGACAATGCGGCGCTTCTGATACTTAATTGTCTATTAATAAATGCAACTGCAGTCTGAGTTATTGTCTCGGTAATTGTAATGCCAACGAATCTCTCACATGGTCGACTCGAGTCACGGCTGTAATTGTGATATTTTTCTATAATTGTGGTTGCTGTGGTAAAATTATGAATATTATGATGTACACACACGTGAAATGATGGCTTTCAGTACAAAGTCGAAAAGCACAAAGTACATAACTGGCAACTTCAAGTGCCTCTCAGACGAAATGCGATGAACAGTCGACGTCAAAGATATGTTGACACTTTTCACCTTTATCCTTTGTAATAAGGTGCAAAAGTGTATACATATCTTTGACGTCGACTGTACAGTCATCATATTGCCAGTAGCAGTAAAACTGTTCCAATATAACCTAACACATCCTTACGTATTATTCTTATTGAAATAAGAACTTGTACCGATGTATGTGGTGGTTTTAGTGGCTATAGGTTGTTACTGTGGCAATAACTACTTATACTTGTTGTACAACAGCAAATGACTTTTTTGTTATTTTGTAAAAGGCCAATAATTGCGTAACATATTTTTATATATTTAAGTTTTTTTGCCCAACTCTTAAGTGATGCAATCCACCGAAGAAAACGTAAGTCATCAAATTCGGCTGACGTGCTTAGCCTCTAGAGTGAGACAAAAGAAATAAACATAACATAATCTGAAACTAAGAACAAATCAAATTATTTTTTATGAAATATTTTGATTTGCTTTGATTTTTAAGTAGTAATACTACTATATAAATTAAAAGTTGAAATAGATAACATATACTTAAGAAAAAACGACGAGGACCTCCGGTGTTCGATCCCGTCTCGAACACCGGAGGTCCTCGTCGATTTTTCTTAAGTATATGTTATCTATTTCAACTTATAACACAATCTGGTAAACAATAGACAGCACGAACAGACTTAAGTGAAAAGTAACCTAATTGTTTGTAACTTAATTGTAACAAATTAAACCAACAGCATTCAAACTCAAGCCACTTACAATCATAGCACAAAATACAATTTAACAATTATAAAATCATCAGTTGGCTGATAGTTGCGAGGTACAATTTAGACGTCAACGTCGGGCTCTGATTAAATCAATTTCTGGAGCGGTTGCCACAGCCGCTGTCGCGATGTTGGGGACAGGAGCCAGCGGAAGCGGGAGCGGATCTAGAGTATCCACTTTAGAAATCATATTAATCTCAATTAACTTAATAAATATAACTAAAAAACATCAACAAAAACTAGAGGTAGTTGCAAACTGGCAAATAAATAAATACTTGTCTCTTCCATTAGTAACCTCTAAGGAGTATCCAGGGCCAATTTACGTATTTTTTCAATTATATGCTTGACTATGGTAGAATGCTGGATATCATTTGATATACAATAATACAGTTTAACTGCGGGATGTGTGTATTCACTTACATAGAATGAGCATAATGACATAATTTGACATCTACTATAGTATACTAGGTACGAGTACATATATATTTTCTGTGTCGTAAGGAAAAGTTTTCTTTTAAGAATATACACTTTAAAATAACGTACAATTTGTATATTGATTTAAATGTTACACATGTTAGTACAGGCAATTGGATTACAAGACACATCTACCTTAGACAAGACTACTTATAATCTTGTTAATGCAGAATTAGCAGTCATCAAACTATAGCTATATAACATTATCTCATAAAATAAGTTACTATTATATCTTTATTGCAGGTACAACAATTAAACCCGCTGCCGCTCGTGACTTCCGATCTCAACTGCAGTTGAAAGACACCTTAACAGGTAGGTGCGTAAATGATAGAGCTACAGATTGCTAGTAAATATATACCATAAATATAATGTGCCGGCAAACTAACTGCGCCTCGGGCGGACGAAATGCAGCCGATTTTATAATTAAAATGGCAATCGAAATATGACGAAAAACACAACTAATTAAATAATACTAAAATAGTTACTAGAATTACAGGTTCAAATTATTTCTTAAGACTTAATAAGAAGTATTTTAGTAGCTCAAAATTTGATAGGTTAATATAATTCATTAAGTTTAATATTTACACTACAATAGTAAATTGAGCTAATGCCTCACTCAGCTTAATGTTGCGAAGTGCATTCTAGGACACACTATATGACGCTGATTTTCAGCGAAGCCTGCTAAAACTAAAACTTCTACTAAAATTAAAAACTAAAACTAAATGACACCAACATCCAAGATGCCTTCATCCATTTTTAAACAGGAATTTTCACACCCTTGTATAAAACTGGTACCGTTCAATAGAGCCACAGGTATTACAGTATTGAAGTGATATGACGTTTTCATTAATTTACAATTTTATAGGATGTATAATGAAAAAGGCCCCGGACCCGGGTATGTCCTAAAACTACGTCCAACAATGAGAAGTAGGGCACAGCGATGACCATCACGCTTGAATCTGGGGCAGCCCAACTGGGGAAGTACCTCCTCCTTACAGAAGACCACAGCCATAATAGCACTACTACCTTTCAGGTATGCAGTGTTGTATTCCTGATGGTGAGTAAGGTTCCCAGAGCTCCAACCCCCCTTAAAGGCCGGCAACGTGCTTGTGACTCCTCTGGTGTTACGCGTGCCCATGGGCGACGGTAATTGCTTACCACCAGGCAATCCGTCTGCTCGTTTGCCGCCTATGTCATAAAGGCTGGAACTCGCGACTCAGGGATACGAGATATCAAAAGGCCGCAGTCGCACAAATTCGCAGCCAACGGATGAGTTTCAGTAGCTCAAATGACAGGACCGGTACCGCGAACATCGAAGTTCGTATACTTCGGGCATCTTTCTCTATTACTCCAATTAAGGTGTCATGAGATTGACAGAGACAATCGTCCGAAATTTAGGAATATCGTTGTTCGCGGTAGCGCTGCAGGTACAACATTGTTTTATTATAGGTAGCACGAGGTCAAAGCGCCGGCTCTGTCTTGACAGTTATCTCTTACAGTATTTAACTGCGAATTTGTTCTCAAGTGTGTGATAAGCTGGCGGTTGATGTATGATGGAGTCGCGAATTCGAGTCTCGCCTGAGGCAGTGGTTTTTTTTTTTCTTTTGTTTCTTTATTTCAATAGATAATGCATTATAATATCGTTTCCAGCAATTGCTGTTTAATTCAAAATAAAAAATATGCCAACTGACATTATCTGTATTGGATATCCCAGAAGACGTATTATTTTCACTATAAGTGTTTATAAACTTCTCATTTGATTTCATATTCGCTTAATGCTGACAAGAGAAACGTGCGAATCGTGCACAACGCCTTGCCCGTCGCTATCTCAAAACGAAGTCAAATATCTTACACGCCCGGCATAATATATCGCACAACAATGTGTCCAGAATGCTGTAACTTCCCGCTCAAAACGACGTAAGTGTGACGATAAAGTTTAGTCTGAAGACAGAAAGGCGTAAACGACGCCCTAAGGCTACGTTATTATTCAGCAGTGAAGCGGTAGCGGATTCGTGGTAACATAAACGGGCACTACTTTACTGCAACGGGCACTATATTTGACCCTTGTGTGTGAGATCACTAAATTATTTTCAAACATTTTTCAATATAGCGCAATTGTACTATGCTACTTGCAATTATATTATTTTGGATTTTTTTATTTAATTATAATAAAGTTTTTGATGTAGTTTTAGAATTTGGTTATGTTCTTTCGACATGAATATTTTTTTGATATATTATTTTTATTTACACAAAGTGTATTATTAAAAGATTACATAATGAACAAAAATAATAAAACAATGAAAAAAATAAACTAACCTAAGTCCCTTGATATATTTCATATACGGAATAATCGCCTCAACACTCAACGATAACAGACTGTACACAACGATATCTACTCGTAGTCGCGCGAAATGTGCGAAAACGAAAAAAAAACCTATTTTTTATTCGCATTTTTTTTTCTTAAAACTTCAGTTTAATATGTTTGAATCAATTCAACTTTTTTTAAATATATCTAAATAAGTATATCAATTTTTTTTTTGTTTTATTACCATATGTCAATCGTCTTGCATCTATTTAACTAAATTGTATTAAAATATTAACACATGTCGTTATTTGTTTAAATACCACATTGACATGTACAGTAAATGTTCCATAACATTGATAACGCTAATACTCCCGCTTGGCCACTCGACACAGCCTAGCTCCCACAAGCTCTGGACCTTTACTGGCAAGACGGTAAACGTGCGGATGGCAAGATTCATTCAATGTAAATTGCGCCTACGCACGCGTCCTTGCGAGGTTATGCAACAGGTTAACGCTCGGGGCGTGCCTGATTTTTAGAGTTCCGTAAAGGCTTGGGCAGATAGGCGCGTTTTGAGAGCGTGGCGAAGCGGGGCGTGACAGCGGCGTGGCTAATGTAACGAAATAAGGCACACATTCGGACGGCAGCGTCGCGCCCCGCTGCGCCACGCCACAAAACGCGCCCTATGTGACCAAGCCTTAACTTTGACCGATAAATTGAAAGAAAAGCTTATGAATAGGACGTAATTTTAGGTCAATGTAAATAATACTAATTTGGAATGTCTTTCTTTCTAGTATACTGCTATAAAGTGTAGGGAGTAAACCATCGGTGGTACATACTGCGCCAACCCACCTGCCGGGCGCGAGGATTATGGCATTGAACCTCCCATGCTCAGAGATACGCTACCTGTGGCCATTATATGGAGTAAGCCGTATACGTCCGTGGCTTAAGTTTTAAGTTACATCTTAGTTATAGCTTAAGAAGTACGGACGCGGCATATTACGGATATTTTCATCCGCATCCGCACCCGCAAAAATTAATGCGTAGTTTTATGCCGTATCTTACCCAGATCACTACAACAGCCCGATCGCATATACTAGGTAATTAAGTTTTTTCCCAATAGGGATCTCTTTACACGTCTTGGATCAAATCCGAGCGCTTATGTTGAACAGTTATGACAGACGGTAACAAGAGACGACTTTTATTAAATACAACGTTTTATTGTTCAAATATTATATTTTCTCACCTATTTTATTTTTTAAGGCACATAATAAGTCACTTGCACATCCGCAGCTGCATCCGCGGAAGCAAAAAAATCAGAAACCGTAACAGTCCTGGGACAAACCTAACCGTAGCTACCCAGCGTGCGTTAATGCCGGTAGCCCGGAGCAGCCACTAAATAACGCGGCTAATTGGGGTGAGTAATACCGTCGTTGGTCACACTGGGCCTATATCTCAGGTGGAACGCATCGTCACAGTTAAATAAAGTAGTTTAAGTATGCTTTGAATTTGCCTTAACAATTTTTCCTAAAAGCAAAAAGTTTGCAAAAAAAATTTCGGAAGTTTTGCTCAAACTAATGGCATAGTTAGAATAAATATGTAAATGTGATTATGATTTTACATGACCAAGTCAAATAGTATGTATTTAAATGGAAGGATTAAATCATTTTAAAGTTGTACAAGAAGAGATGAGTTTCAATCTAGGATAGGTATTTTAACATAAAATAGTGAAGTGCCATTATGTACCGGCTGAGAATAGCATCACCCTATCTCCTTCGCGATTTAACAGCTGCTGTGGTCGCCAACCAGCCTGCCGTGCTTGACGACAATGTCAATTAACGCCCAAGATTGATACAAGTCCAGTAGTGGACGTCTAACGCCAGAAATAATGATGATGAAATTGATGAGTGGAATGACAAACCTTGCAATTTTTGGGATTTGAGAGTTTTTTAGAGTGCTAGAAACTCTAAGCTAGAAACATTATAAAAAATATGAATAGGCAAGGTATGTCTTAGCTGTTTATGTTAAGGTTAAGACAAACTACTCATTTTACTCTGCCAACACTTGCCATGCATTCGTAGCGGGATCATATCTCATGAAGCCCTCTCCAGATATATCCTGACGCATGCTAAAATGTCATATCACATGCTAGACATTTAGTGACTTACGCTGTTCTGACTTGACAACATAGCAAGGCTCATTAAACCGTTGATTTCAATTAATTCATCATCTGTGAGGATAAATCAGAAAGCGTTCGAAGCGATAAATCTTGATTAGATTGATAGTAACTGCCCTCACTGATCTACGGGCTTCAACCGCCCTGGACGATACGATAATAGAAACCGTTACGAAATTGATAGCGACGTAGTTATGTGTCGTGGTAATAATAATTACATATTTGACATAGATGCAATTATGGTTTAGTGTGGGTATGACTCGACACCATTATAGGCATAGTCTTGCATTTAATAGGTAAGGATTTTCTTAGGTAATTATTATTTTCGGTCCGGTTTTCCATTTTCGCAGAATAAGCATCAATTTGAACCTCTTATATTTGGTTAATTAATACAATGTTGTAATATTTTTAAAAGGAAATTAATGGAGAAAACAGCCCGACACGTTTTTATTATAGTGCCGACCATTTTTCTATGTACTTATGATATTTGACAGCTTGATGCTATACATTTCTTATGACGGTCTTTGGATTATACGAGTATATCACAACATAAGATTAGATAAACATAACCTTAGATCGGTTTGTTTTTAATTGAAAACTGTATAAAAGTTATACTAGCCTACGCTATGCCCTTACCCGTTTGTGTTTGCACTAATTCTCTAGACAGACTTCTAAAAACTGGTTCCCCTTGTTTACGCATAATTTGTTTTGTAATAATTTTAAATCGCAACCCAGTGTTGGCATAATTGTACGAGTATATATATAAGCAGAAACTGATCTCGCATAATTCTTTTCCGCCGAATTCTATTTCGCAAAACTTGACTAAGCCGAATGGTTGGTAGTTGGTACACATAATTTAGAAAGACCGAATGGTGGTATTACGATTTTATTTCCCAGGAGTGCGTTTCTGTCATCTTCGCTGTTCTAACCTAACCTAACCCACCTTGTTTTTCCGTTGTGGTCACAGTTCTAACCCAACCTAACCCACTTTCGGACATTCGACTTCAATAATAGTTAGTATGCCAATATATTTTCGGACAAAGTAGGTACCTAGTATTCGAATAATAAAGAATTATCCTATATGAAAATTAAGCAACATGAACATTCGTCGTAAATTAATTATGCGAAACTTGTTATGCGTATTAAGATTCAGACAAAACAAATTATGCCAAATAAAGGGAACCCTTAAAAACTTTTTTTTTTATATCCTGACTTGCCTTAATTATTAATCTCACACTGATTCATAATGTACTATACTTAGATGATACTCTTAACACGTTATTATCGCTCTTTAGTGCTAAAAGGGAAATTAACTTTAATTATTTTTCTTCGCCAAACTGCTATTATTAGCGATAATTAAACAGCCAAACTAGCAATTAAATGTCTCTTAATAGCTTCCTTTCCGAGATAGCAAGTAGCAGTTAGGCCAAACCGCAGTTAAACCCTGGCAATTAGATCAAAGATGTGGTAAGGCCGGGCAGTTGGGAAATTGTATGTATATGAACCTACACACTATAAAATTATGACACTGCTTCTTGAGCCTGTACATTTGTTCCATACTCGTATACCGGGTAACTAGAGTTATTTTAAAAGCGAGATTTAATCAAACTCTGTGTCTTATAAACCATATTAAAACAAATGACCATTTCCATCGCAATACGTCGGGTAAATTGTTGCTAGAGTCCTCTGCACGTTTAAGCTAGGGACTAAAATCATTACAACTATCACTTATACACATAAAAGTTGAAATAGATGACATATACTTAAGAAAAAGCCACGAGGACCTCCGGCGTTCGAGACGGGATTCGAACCCGCATCTCCAGCTATTGCGGCTGACGCCTTGACCAATTCAGCCACCCGTACCGCAGTATAGTATTACTACTTAAAAATCAGAAGCAAATCAAATATTTCATAAAAAATAATTTGATTTGTTCTTACTTTCAGTTACCATGTGTGTTAATTTTAATGAGTTTCCGATACTAACTCGTTTCAAGTAATAGTTGTTATGTGAACGACTATGTTAGCTTATAATCGCATTCGAAAAAAAAACAGTTACTTATGTACAATTAGCGACCCTCCCCGACTTTTCACGGGAGCAATTAAATACTTAATCAATATGCCTAAATACTTAGAAACCTAGCTCTTGAATAACTTCTTCAATTTATTGTAAAACATACATTTAACACCCCGTTACTTAATCTAATAATATTTAAGTTTTGGTTGTTACATACTAAATAAACATATCTTATAAAAAAGTATCGGTAAAAGCATCAATTTGAACCTCTTATAATGAAATTAATTCATAAACAGGAATTTATTTACATAAATTAGGAACACAGAACAGAAACACAATTAAAATAGGAAATAAATAAAAAACAAAATGAACTTAAACTACTCGTAAACCTATTTATAAATAAAAAAATATCTGCTAGATCGCTACCAATGGTAGTGTGCCCAGAAGGCTGGCAGCATTGCCACGTTGTATGGCAATGCTTATTCGCTGAGCGAAATACTGGCCAGCCCTTAAATTTAGTTAATTATCAAAAAAGTATTAGTAGAGTCTAAAATAGTAAGATATATTAATAACATAACATCTGTTCCGACGAGTATACGTTGAACTTAAACCCGAAACTTAATTTCACTTACCTAGGTATATATTTTTCACAATAGAAACTATAGTTTCACACAAATCCTATACAAAATCATAATTTATCTCTGACATCGACATGTATATACGTGTGATACATATAATATAAATCGACCTGATGAACTGGAACAATAACTCCGGGATAAACTCGAGCTGTCAGCTGATTGTGTGTCGTCGATGGGACATTATAAGCTGCGCAGGATTACGGTGTCAGCTTTTATTAATGCCCGGCTATAGGTGACTTGAGAACAATACAGGCTTAACCATACGTATAAGCTTAAATTAAGGTAACACAAGTTTGATTTCAATTATTCATTATTTTTTTTTTTTATGACAAAGGTGGCAAACGAGCAGACGGATTGCCTGATGCTAAGCAATTACCGTCGCCCATGGGCACTCGCAACACCAAGGGAGTCACAAGCGCGTTGCCGACCTATAAGTGGGTTGGAGCTCTGGGAACCTTATTCACCATCAGGAACACAACACTATATACCTGAAATGTAGCAGTGCTATTATAGGTACCTATTATTTAATTTACCTTACACGACTTCTACTATTATTACCCGATAGCACCATATTTTATTTTTTATACTCTAATAGGTACATAGGATTTCTTAAAAACGCCTTTATATCATTTTTTATTATGCAGAAACGTCTGCTAGCGAATATCTTCGATATTTAAATCGAAAGAAAAATAGAAAAATTTGACTCGCAGCGGGACTCGAACCCACAACCACTGGATCACTAGCCCAGTGCACTTCCAATTGTGCTATACGAGTACCACTGAGACTTGTCGAATTTTTCTATCTATCCCTCGTCGTATACGTCATCATGGGTGACGTGTAAACACATCTACCGCCAGCGTATTGAACACTAAACGGCATCGAAGTCTCAATTCATATTGAGAATTCATCGATAACAATGTGCTACCCCTTTCTAAATTATTTTTTATTATGCAGAAACGTCTGCTAGCGAATATCTTCGATAATACAATTAAAACTGTTGTGAGCCATGTTACTACTACCTAGTTACAAACGGATAAACTCACGTATAATTATATCGCACTAGGCGACATGTTTCGGGTAAGCTCTGGTACCCATCTTCAAACCGAGTCAGGACACACCGATCGCGATGAGGGTGTATCACTCACTGCTCTCCGCTGCCTTGCACGGCGTTCTGCACGTCGCGCCCGCTGAGAAATTGTCGAAACATGTCGCCTAGTGCGATATAATTACACGTGAGTTTATCCGTTTGTAACTAGGTAGTAATATCTTCGATATTTAAATCGAAAGAAAAATAGAAAAATTTGACCCACAACCACTGGATCACTAGCCCAGTGCACTTCCAATTGTGCTATATGAGTACCACTGAGACTTGTCGAATTTTTCTATCTATCCCTCGTCGTATACGTCATCATGGGTGACGTGTAAACACATCTACCGTCAGCGTATTGAACACTAAACGGCATCGAAGTCTCAATTCATATTGAGAATTCATCGATAACAATGTGCTACCCCTTTCTAAATTATTTTTTTATTATGCAGAAACCTCTGCTAGCGAATATCTTCGATATTTAAATCGAAAGAAAAATAGAAAAATTTGACTCGCAGCGGGACTCGAACCCATAACCACTGGATCACTAGCCCAGTGCACTTCCAATTGTGCTATACGAGTACCGCTGAGACTTGTCGAATTTTTCTATCTATCCCTCGTCGTAGACGCCTTTATATCCTCCGGAAACCTTTGTGGTCTTCATCCAGCTCAATCCTGCGGCTCGCAGTTCCTTTTCTAAGCTTAGCCGCCTACGGGGTCTGTACACGGGGTGTCCCTCGCTCGCTTTACGTCTCGTGGCCACCACTCAAACGCAATACAGGCACTCTTTGATGCTCCTCCACGATGGAAATTAACTATCAATCTCCACTTTAATCGCGCTACTTCTTGGGCCATACGAGACCGTCGACATGTCCTCCATAAGTCTTCGTTCAGAGTATCGATCTATCAGACGTACTGGCTACAATAGTCCTGCTCCTGATAACAAATAGATTCCAATAGAGCGTGGCACAATGAGAGAACTGAACTTCGTACATATCAGCAATTTGCTGGTGTATAATCCTAGCCACGAGATCATGTCTATGCAAGTACTTGCCGTTCGTAAGATGAGAACAAGCGGAAATGATAGCTAGGCCCTCGCACTATAAAGGCTAAATCTATGGTGCTTTATGATCAATACGAATCTACGTTGCTTAAACTTTACATTTAAGTAGGTACGGAAATTATAATATCTACATACATAATTGCATGGAGGTATATATATTTATTTCCTCGAAAACGTTATAATTGGATAATATATATAAATAACCTCTTAATAAAATATTTTTTGTAATAACCTTTTCTTTTAAACATGTATAATTTACTATGAACTAGCCCACATAAAAATTACATGTCCATTTTGCCACTATCAATGCGCTGATAAACTTATTAATTTAAATAACGACGCCAGTTTTTGTCAATTAACATTAGATTTTATCGGCGAGATTCCAAATAAGTACTGCTTACTTTGTATTTTAATTAAGTTACTTACACTCGATTAGCATAAGAGGACCTGCTCTGGTCCAATCAGGGCCTAATGCACAGGCTCGATCTCGCGCCATACATAGACAATATAATTTAATCCTAACACTCTAATGCTGCAAAGGAAATTGTTAAAATGCCAATCATAGTTGTTGGGAAAAAGTGGCGAATTCTTGCATTAATTAGTTGAATAATTACGAGCCTTGTAGGCGCTGACACGTTTTTGCGCGTATCGGTGGCACGTCGTAATTGCGAACGCAACGTGCGCGGGATGTGTATTCTGGAATTATTACAATGTATACGTTTGAGATGATGATAAGTTGACGTAAAGACGTAGACCCGAGAACCAACTAATGCTTTATACTCCCTTTTCCTCTGTACGCATACGGGACATGCATATCTAACTTCTCCCTCTAGTGTACGCAAGTACGGGTGCACCTTTGGCATCGATGCTGATTATTATTGTTATTAGAATCGGTATTTTTGAAATCAGTCATCGTCATACCAGCAATTAAGATCTATAGGGTAATATAATTATTCTGCATACCTACCCACAAGTCTCCATAATAATTTGAAAAACGCAAATTATAACTAGCATAAAGAGGAAAACGGTTTTTTTCTTCATAATAACATCGAATTTTGGATTATTATGGCATTCTAATTTCAACGTAGGTACCTGAAAAACAAAAGATTTAATTTGGAATCAATTCTAATAGCTACCTTATAATTATAATATTATATTACATACATGTAGTTATATTCGGTACTACACTAGTTTATGTCTGAATGAAAAAAAACTGTGTTTCATTCGCCGCCATTTAACATTTGGTTTGACTTTTAGTATGAAATTCGTGAACTTATAGAGGGCTTATATTATAGAGGGCTTATAATATGTATATAGACAAAGCAGTGTACATACACTGTAATGTAGATAAACAAAACTCGTTGTTTATGTAACATAAACCACTATTATGAAATAATTTCAGTCAGTACCTACTCGTATTAAAGTGCTTGAAAAAACAAATCGTTTTATTAATCAGCACTATAACTACGAATGTGATATGTCATTATACCCGCCTCGCCTGTTAAGGCAGCTATCTGCCACATTTCCAGTTATTAAAAAACCCGGACGATTCATAACTAGTATTCATTGTCATATCTGAAGGGCAGCCATCAATCTGAGAAAAAGAAGAAGCGCACTATTCCGCATCTTAATAAACCCGCTCTTGCATTATGGAATTACATAATTAAGAACGGCTTACAGCAGAAACAGTATTTGAAGTTTAATGATATCAACTTGATATGTGTTTAATAAGAAATATATAGGGGTGCGCAGTATGAAATGAGTAACGTCATACTCGAAAACCAATCGACATGAGGTTTATGACATTCGAGTACTTACAAATTACATCTTATTAGTCTTTATATGAAAATGATTCAATTACGATGAAACCAAAGTACGTACTCGTATTTCTCCGGATCTGCAAAATACGACACAATTTAAATATGCAATAATTGCCCATTGTGAAATTTGGTCTAAAACGTAAACGCTTTTAGTTTTATGAACCTACTAATTCCAATCCAAACTTATTAATAGATGACTAATTTTTTTATTAATTGTTGATACTCGTGTATTAAAGATATCACCAAAATAATAATACGCCCGTACCCGAGATGAGTGACAAGCAGTCTGCCGGAGACAAAATTTTAAAATAACATATCATTTTATTAAACAGGCGTCCGCTTTTTCATAGATACATAGTCCATCATTTTCACCATAGCCTATTATGTCCATTAATTCTCAATAGTTCTTAAAATTTTAATAGGGCTACATCCCCCTGTACCCGTTACATTTAATTTAATTATTGAAGGGGGCTCCGCGTATGTTCCGAGAAATGTCCATAGACATAGTCTACATTATTATTTTTTTATTATTAAAAATTTATTATCTGTTCACAAAATCACATAGTTACTTGACTGCAGGGAGGAATTAAAACATAATAAACTTAAGTACTTAATTCTATGTATAATTTCAACATATCACTATTATATATTAACTATTGCAAAGTATCTAGTAAATATACCTTAAGTTTTCTTTTTAAATACTTATGTTTTGTTCCATGCGGATGTCTTCAGGTAAGCTATTTAATAATATATATGACAGTTAGTTTTCAGTATGTAAATATCACACAGCAAAAGTAGTTTACAGCCAATGTTGTATCATAACGGTAACAAGTAAAAACATATGTGTTTACCTAAACTTTCATCGCTGGCTGTACGTATATGCGTATTGATGTGTTTATCATAAACAGAAATCCACAGATTAAATGAGAACTAACAGGAACAATAAATTAGCAGATAATATCCGTGTTATTTAAATAAGTAATAAAATCATAGTCAAGTAACTAATTAAAATAAACCATAAATAATTCTGTAGTTAAGATAAATGCCGGTTACACTTTATGTATTTTGTTATTACTACTTCGATTATACGAGCATTCTCTTGTACGTACATTCAACCAATTTCTTATCTGGGGGCGATTATTGAGAGTCGTGCATTGGAATAAAAAAAATATGGCGGACGAAAACAATCTCATACAAATATGGCTAGCCATTATTTTTGAACGGAATGTATAATTTCGATATCCAGAATTCATGTTTCTAAAATACCATTTCGTCATTTCTGACGACAGTTTTAAAATGTCACGAGTCGAGTACTGCACGCTGAAAAAATCCCCCTTGTGTCACTTTTTACCTATTGACAGTCACATTAATATTAGATCTCTAGTGGATTTCTTATGATGTTGACTGTGAGAAGAAGTGAGAAGTTACGATGAAACGGAAAATTAAAAAGTGTGATTTTACCTAGTACAGGTTATATTAATACTCCATATAGCTGATTTTAAACCAAATATTCTTATTCTAGTAATTGCCATTATTATTTTGAATGTGAAAGTTGGGGAAAACTTACGGAAAAGGTTAGAAATACCTACAACGTTATACTCGTAAGTGTCATACAAGTACAGCAAACAGACTAGAGGGTTATTAAAGCCCTCATTAGGGGGCCAGCACAGACTACTAAGAAGATACTACGTATGGGGCCAGGTCCCCACGGCAGCGCTTTATGATAAAGATAAAATGAAGATAATAACATTTATTTGTGACAACACATATATACAAAAACAATGACAAAGTATGATGATGATGAGTTCGGAAACTTAGAAATAAATACCGTTCTCGTTGGATACCTAGAGAAATTTATTTACAGGACAAAGCTGTAGCCTTATTAGTAGACTGGGTTACTAACTTATGTGGGCGTTACAATGAATTTCACGCTTTGCCAATAGCAAAAACGGAATCTAATTCATAACAACCGTAAATTACATTAAATCAATGATAAACAGTTCCACAGCCAGTATCTCAGCATAACTCAAATGTTACGTTAAACTAGAGACAAGGTAATATTAAAAACTGACAATATGTATAATCCTCAATATGACGATAAGTAAAAACGAGACTGTAGTTCGTTAAGTTCTGTAGTAAACAAATGTAATTTCCTATTTACGTATTTTGCGTGTTTTGAAAGATGTGGTGAATAGTTTAATTACGATAAATAAAATTGCTTTAAGAAATCTGAAAAACTAGTGTTAGTCTTTTAAGGGCCTAATAATTAAATGTAAAAATATGTGTAATATCAAGATTTATTATCAACAAGAATTAAATTGACAGAAATCATAGAGCTCTTTTTTACGAAGTAGACAATCCTCCATGGAGAGGTGCGCTGCAGCTACAGTCTAATGTTCTAGTTTAATGCATTATAAAATTATTATAATAAATATATGGCCAAAAAAATATGGGAATGTTGCTCTGCATTCAATTTAAACAATCTCGAAGTCGAGTTTACTATGAAGAGAAATAGCGTTCAATATGAGCGTGATATTTACGAGTAAGGCAGTCTTTATTCTTCACTTGTCTTCGGTTAAACAGACTCGTATCGCGCGCTAGCGGCAATCTATAAACTCCAACCGCACTTTATGTAAAATTAATTGATATTACACCCCGTTTTGTATAACGTGACCACCCATGCA
Source organism: Grapholita molesta (assembly GCA_022674325.2). NCBI lineage: Eukaryota > Metazoa > Arthropoda > Insecta > Lepidoptera > Tortricidae > Grapholita > Grapholita molesta. The sequence goes on from CP053127.2 coordinate 6,624,197, forward strand.
AACCAAATTCACCCATATGAGTTTAGAAATAGGGCTGTTCCAGACGACGTTTAGAAATATGCGCAGGAGACTGGGACGCGGCGCGATGCTTGTTTGTTTTTGGTGTATCATGCTAGGAGGGGCGGAGCGGAAGCGTAGTCGCTGGTGGTAAATTAATGGTGTTCAGATATTAACCATGCTAGGGATTCATTAAATTATCTTGAATGCTCCTTTTAACCTATTGAACATCGAAGACGGCAAATGACGTCGAAGGGAAGTTGAATACCTGGGGCTAAGACGTCATATGCTGCTTTCCAGTGTCATACTTCTGGGCCGTGGCATTGCGTCCGGGGACACAGTTTTCCGTCGACGATCCTGGCGGTTAAATGGTTAAACATAGAAACAACGTAAATATTTTCCTCCGATTTGCGAACATTGATGTTTCTAAGAAAATTCGTCAAAGTGGGCGGAAATCACGGATATGTTTCAATTAATTTATTTCACTTTAATTTTAATAGTTATTGCAAGTATAAAAAAAAATCTTAACAACACACACGTCCTTTAAAAATGGTATTAATTAGGGTCCCGTTTTTACCCTTTTGGCACGGAACCTCAATTTATACTAAGAAAAGAATAAACTTATTAGTCGGTATGTGCAGAAAACATAAGTAAAACTACTGATTAAAATCGAAATACCTTCGACGTACTTCTTCTTTGGGGAGGTTACTTAATCAATTATTTTTGTCAAGACATTCAAAAAAAAAATTTTGACTGTAAATTTTCTACCAATATAGCAATGATGTGGAACATTTATGAATGAAAACGATGATTTTACTTACTACGTACTCGTTTACGTTTATTAGTTTTGGAGAGTTCCATTTTCAAGCATTAAGAGTATCGAATGTCGCGCGAGTAACTAAATAAATGTGAGTAAAAGTTTCAATACAGATATGAAACTTTACACTAGCCATTCTTTGACAAAATTCAAAAAATACATATAAACATTAAAGTTGGTCTACTAAATCGACCATAAAACAAACACAAAAAATATGCATAGATTGCAAAAGCTAACGCAATTCCCCGTAGTAGTCTTCTTGTCTGTAACACGGTCTAAGACAATATCGATCCAGCCATAAGCCCCATGTAAATATCATTATTAGCACCGATTACAACAGACCCCAGACGCGTAACCGCCGCTCTGTGTGGTCCAGCGAAATAATACTCCACTCCATAAACGCCACTTACTTCGAAATATCCAGCATTACCAACTTAATGGCACTCGTAGAAAAAAAAACTAAGTCTTACGGCTTACAGGATTAGATTCAAAGTTGGTTGAAAATAGTTTTTCTAATAGAAAATTGTGGATGGAAATATGAAGCAGGTCGTTTCGCCAGCCGTTCCGATGACGATAATCAGTCAAATGACAAGCTATCAGAGCCCATAAAATTAAAGTTATGCATTGGAGTTAGGATGCTGCTTGTCTGGTTACTAAGAGTGCAATTTGTTTAAGATGTTAAAGATTGATTGATATTGGTTTCTGGTACCTTCTTTAGATCATTTTAGTACATACTTAATGAATTGAATACTTGCTGAATTGTGCACTGTGTCATAAGGTCATAACATAAATAAGTACACGGTGATTATGAGCAAAATAAATACATTAAGTTTCTGTCAAAAATGACATTTTTGGTACAAACTCCTCAACATCGAGAGTATTCTAAAGAACCTAAGTACTCTAATGTGTATTTTAGGAGTAGCTATGATTACCTTCTGGTTTCAGCATCAGATTAGATCAGTGGTATCATAATATTACATTGTCATCGAACTTACACAAGTGTGCTAAATTTCAGCTCAATCGGTTAAAGATATATGCCTGAAATTTGAGTCGCAAGATTTCACCCGAACATACTTAGGTATATATGTAACAGAGATGAATATCTTTCATAATCTATACAATGTGTTTGGTCAGCGATGTCGGAGCTTTTAAGGACGTATACTACAATCAATTTTATCGATAAATCACCATGCGATTTTTTTTTTCGTCGACGGCAATTAAATGGCGGCAATTTTAAAATTTCAACGAACTGAATACGGGTGCATGTGGTATTTCTGTCATTATCTGTTTACTATCAGTCCTATGATTGCAAAAAAAATCTCATTAGATAGCTCATTAAATAAGCAATCAAATTGGGCTATTGATTTGACTCAACTACCCTAATTAGGGGTCATTATGAACACCTGTAATTCTTAAAGTCGTTAAGGTACAGCCGTAATTCTGGTGTTATTTTTAAGCTAATATATTGTACTACCAAATAACAATAACAAAAACCTACCTTAACGACCTACTTTTCATGCAAAATAAAAAAATATGAAATGTAAAGGTGATTTTTTTACTATTATTTCATTTGAAAAATTTTTATTGGCTTGTTGCTGAAATAGTTGAGTCAAATTAATAGCCTAATTAGATTGCTTATTTAATGAGCTATCTAATGAGATTTTTTTTGCAATCATATGACTGATTATAAACAGATAATGACAGAAATACCACATGCATCCGTATTCAGTTCATTGAAATTTTAAAATTTCCGCCATTTAATTACCGTCGACACAAAAAAAAATCGCATTGTGATTTATCGATAAAATTGATTGTAGTATACGTCCTTAAAAGCTCCGACATCGCTGACCAAACACATTGTATATCCTCAAAACAGAACAATTCTCTAAGATTAAAGATTGGATAACAATAAATATTTTAGCCAGTCACAAATGTGTACAGACACCAAAGACAGAGAAGTAGAATATAAAGAGAGCACCAGAAAATGGACCAATATTAGCTAGTTTAAAACGAGGTGACTGTTAATACTTCACTCTCCTTCCCTTATGTTCACTGTCGTAAATTATAGTATACTTAAAAAAATAAAGAACATATTATTCAGAAAATTTTAAGCACGCTTATATGTGAAAAACTAAGCTAAACCACCTGGCCTATGTAGTAGTAATGTGTGTGTAGGTGTACACACATGTCGGCGTTCTATATTCAAATTTCGACGTAAGATCCATATTGATTCTCTGCATGACTACATAGACATGGTCCTTCAGTTAAGTTTTTCTCCTATACCAAACTACCGAGCGCGAGTGTTCAATAAAGATAACATAGAATAATTATACGCTACGCAATTAAGTTGAAAATACGTTTCAATAAATGACTGACAACGTAATTCAGTTGTACTATAGTTGTTTCGCAAACATTGGCTGGTAATAAAAACCACTTCCATATTTAAAATTAAAACATAGTTTACAATATGTAGTGAGGCCTCGATGTATACAAACGATACTAGCGCTTTCCCGGCCACACCTATTGAAAATTCCATAAGACTGTCCCGTTCGGTTTTGGTATTATTATTATCTTGTCTTGTTTATTACATATACCTATAGTTATTGTATATAAGGATTATTATTATGTCAATGTTTTTCACCGAAGACATACCGGTTGTATGCCGCTCAGCCGTAACTGTCTAACAGCGCAACATTGTTTGTCCAAGAATGGCGTTCCTGATTCAATCCTCTAAATATCTTACACCCACACAAATAACATCCGTATCTGGTTATGATGCTACTACTCATGACACGCTCGAAAATATACCTTAAGGTGTTAGAAATAAGGGTTATATGGTTGATAGTTTTACAGTTTAATGTTTAGGTAAATTTCACTGGAATCTACCAATTGTCTAAGAAATATCGTCAAAGCGTGAACGTAAAATGTAATGACGGGTAACGAATATCTATTACATTTTATTGCAGTATTGAAACGTTAAGTTGTTAACGTTAGTGTTGTTACACTACCTCGAGAGCAATCAATACGAGCCACTTCCTATAGTATACTTGCAATGTGTCAGAGCCTAAACATACATATATAAGTGGTAATTGAGGAGCGCAATGACAAAGCAATTTCGTTACGATTTATTTTACGTTTGTTATTTTATTATTTGTATTTCTATTGTGTTATTTGAAGCTAATCTATGTATGAAGTGAAGTGAGTTATTTTGAACCACAATATTATGGCGATTATAAAAATTATTCAATTAAATTGTTCTACCTATAATTTTTTAGGCAGTGCGATATATTTCAGAAGGACCAACTTTAAAAAATTAAATATATTTGAGTTATTTAATGACAGATCTATGAGTTTTGTCGGTAGTGAAACTACGACACTTCAGTCTTAGATTCGTCGATTTAATTAATGTTCCAAAATGTAGTAAACAGCTTACTTATTAAAATCTACGAGGTAGTGTTTAGTTATGATTGTAGCCAAATAATTTTAAGCCACATTATTTAATCGGAAAGTTTTTTTTATATCGATTAATAATACATGTAACCTTTCCGATTGGCGGCTTGAGAATCAGTATTTTTTTTCTAATCGATCGGGCGGAGACAACAATAAGCGCTCGATCACGAACTGTCAACCCAGTTGTCACAGACACGCGCCGATTAAAAAAAACGGTAAGAACGAAACGTACTTCTGCCATTTTAGTTCCGTATACTTCATACATATTTTATTTTTATGCAAAGAATTAGCATTTTTTAATGTTTATGTACATAATATATTGTATCGTATAAAAAGCGTGAATATAATATTTTAATACATCTTTTATCAGGCGTTTATATATTTGCGGTGATTTGGGTGATCTAGTCGATCAGGGCGTCCATAAAATATCAATAAATACATTTTGATTTTGATTTTAAAGGTAGGATAGTCATTTTCTTAAATGTATATCATCTATTAAAATTTCGAAGTATAACATAGTAGTAACCATGTTTGCATAACGCAGTCATAGTATTTAGGTTATACGGGCAGACTTCATAATACGTAGTGCCTCGTCCCGCTGGACCCTTAGACACGGAACCCTAATAAACTGGGATTCATGACCGATGGTTTATCTGTGGACGACTATTTGACTACTATTTGAATATGTCCGTCTTCGATTACTTTTGTACTTTTCGTTTAATGTCAACGAACTCTTGGTCTATTAAATGTCACGTGCCAATAGATGTTTGGTTACATTTTTATTTGAATGCCAAAGAAGATGACTTTACAAAAAAAACAAAGGTACCATCAATATTGAAATTAGAACATTAACCTATCGCTCTTGCGTATTCGAGCGATAAAGGGAGTAAGGGTCTCCTCTCATTTGTCGACGTGGATTCGGCTATAGCCGGTGGTAAAAACTCCACGCTGTAAGAGCGAAAAATCAAAAAACTCGATCGGCGTCGAGCGACGTCAGCCGAGCCGAGGCGAACCGAATTATGTTTATTTCGCTCTAACGCGCGTTGAAAAGACGAACTAAAGAAGTAGTTCTCGGTACAAGGAGCCAACTTGAAAACCGTTTATTGTATTTTTTTTTATGACATAGGCGGCAAACGAGCAGACTGATTGCCTGGTGGTAAGCAATTATCGTCGCCCATAGGCACCCGCAACACCAGATGACTTACAACCGCGTTGCCAGCCTTTAAGGGGGGTTGGAGCTCTGGGAACCTTACTCACCATCAGGAACACAGCACTACATACCTGAAAGGTAGCAGTGCTATTATGGCTGTGGTCTTCTGTAAGGAGGAGGTACTTCCCCAGTTGGGCTGCCCCAGATTCAAGCGTGATGGTCATCGCTGTGCCCTACCTCTCATTGTTGGACGTAGTTTAAGGACATACCCGGGTCCGAAATATATGGATTTTATGGTCTCTTGAGCGGTAGGAAAAAAAAACTGTCCAAAAATCACGAAAGCTGGCTAGAGTTGGCCTTACATTATTAACTTTTTACAACTTTTGTGTTGTAATATCACATTAACTACTGAATTCATATACAAGATTATAGGGTCACCTATAAATCCAATAACATAAATATACCAATCAACAAAATTTCTAACCGTCCATATACACAGTTATACCAGAAATGATTACGCCTTATAAAGGGCTGCCACGCGATCAGCGTCAGCGAAACTCCATCATAGGCGCGTGATCAGATATGCTGTTTTGGTTGGCTATGTTGGCATGACAACAGAAGTGCGGCGCTTTGATTTAACACGCACCGGTTTTGTACGGTAAATAATGGGTACCAACATGCAGAAATTGGCGAAACCTTCTATGGAGGTTAGGTGGGTTGCGCACTGGCTGGTAGATTAAAAAAACTAACCAAATAACGAGCGTAGTTTAGGGAAAATAATTTATTCCACAAAGCTCTATAAATATAATTTAAACAATCCATTCCACAAAGTCCTGTCACTAAAATTTTAACAGTCTGAATTTCGCTATAGGCTATAAATACTACGTCAAAAACAACTTAATTTCGTTATTTACAGTTTACAGTATACATGAAAAAAAAATAAGGTTATATTTCGCCTCGTGTAGTTTGTGACTACCGTAATCCAATTTAAATGTTTATGTGAGCTAGCAAATGTGACTTTTATGGCCTGAATACAATGTTTAATATAACACTTATATTTTCTAGTTCTCTTTAAATATCGCATAACTAGAAACAATTCCTTTGTGTACACTCAGCCCAAATATCGGCAATGGCAAGACAAATGCGAGCGATATCCCAACGATATCGCCCGGAGAGCGATTTAAGGCGAGAAGTGCCCGTGAATATCGCCTAATGTCGAAATGTGTGTTATTTCCAACGATATCCTGGTAGTTTACAAATGGGGATCGCATTCCATTGGTTTGTTGTAAAATAGGTTTTATGATGTTGCATATAAGATTTAAATCGTATTGTCATATCGTATGTTCCTAATAAGTTTTGTTTATGTCTTAAATATTGCATATAATATTAAAGTAGAATGTTTGTTTGTGCCCGGCTCGCGACTTATTTTCACCGGTTTGAAATAGAAAAGATACAATGTGAATTTCATCAAGACCAGGACCTTCTAATGTATCAAAATTACTTGTTATATTAATAATCTGATCTTTTTAATATTATAAGTTCAGCACACTAGACCTACTGTTATTTATAATATTATACACATATAACCATAAAGTCACATTTATTTTAAAACTTACCACATGTGACGAATATTGGTAATTTTCAGCGATCTCGGGTCGACAATTTTTTTTTCCGACTCCATACTGCATCTAAATAAATAAATATATCTTACACAAATCGAATTAGTCCAACGGTAAGCTCTGTACGACTTGTGTTGTAGGTACTAGACGACGATCTATATAATAGATAGATATATATAAATACTTAAATACATAGACAACACTCATGACTCAGGAACAAATATACAGGGTGTTACATTATAAATTTTTTTGACATTCGTTTTTTTAATGTGTTTGAAAATAAAAATTGGTATGATTTCCGTGATCTCGATTCGATACCGGATATGCCCTTAAACGGATCACCAGGATTTTTGTAACATCCTGTATGTATTCATCACACAAATAAATGTACCGACTGGGATTCGAACCTATAAATAGCTTATGTAACCTCATTTATTTACCGTAGAGACACCTGGAACAAATATTACATACCGTTATACCTAAAACATTGATTAAAATTTATGTTTCTCATGTTGTTGATTATTTAATGATAAACACGATACTGTCCCATACAATTTTCGATCTTATATCTTCGTAGATGTATAAAATTTAATGAAAATTCCTTTGAAATGTAATCGCCAATTATTGCTGCCAATATATTTACAGTTATCCCATATTTCACATTTTATTACAAGTTATCATAATAAAGTTGTCTGTTGTTAGTGAATTTTCTTTATGAGTTAGCCACAAAGTTATCCTGTAGAAATAATTGAAAATTTTATGATTCTATTTGATAAGATAAACTAGAGATGGCTGTTATACGGATGAAGAATTAAACCAGACATGGGATTCACTTGTATAATCATTCATTAATAATTTCGCGTACGCCTCCCAAATGTCCGGAATACCATTGTTCCGTGTACGGGAAAGACATCATAGTTACCTACTTTAGATATACAAATATTTACTTATAATAAATGGAATGGGTCATGGAAAACAAGGGGAGAGGCCTTTGCCCAGCAGTGGGACACACACATAGGCTAAGAAAAAAAAAAAAAAAAGCCCAGAATTTTATAATTTTTCAAGAAATTTTTCATATTAAATTAGTCAAATTTGTCCATGTGTGTTATGAATACTTATTTGCCGTTACCACCGAATTTAGTATAATTTTTAAATTATACTTATCAGGTATAAACATATAATTAATTTTAGAAAAAAATCTGAGCAGTAATGTACTGTGAACATTACGCGATATAAGCTATTGAAACTAACGGTCAACTAATATGTAACTCGAGTGTGTTATATTACATTGCGAGCCGAATTATTTAAATAAAAAAATATTGGACTTCTAAGCTAAAAGTTCTCTCAATATTTTTCTTATGTATTGTATGCTAAATTGTGGAGGCCTATTTCCAGCAGTGGACTGCGATAGGCTGATGATGATGATATGCTACCCACCGTTGATATATTATTCGTCCGTATTAGATTTACACACTGTATACCCATCTGTATATATTATCTATTTGTTTTTTATATAATTAGTTAAGTTTAAATGTGTGTCTGTGTTATTTGTTTGTTATTGTTACTACGAGTCATTTTATCACATAAATCCTACAATCAAGCTAAATCTTACCCTTGTGTACCGGTTCTTTTCAAATCGTTTTGTATTAGGAAAATTCGTAGTTTTATACTGAATTAGATGGAATCTATATCGTTCAATAAAGTGAAATGAAACAATTATCTACTTTACATTTCTATGTTTATTAATCCATGGGATTAGGTACTTTATATTTTAATTTCAAATATTGTATTTTTTGTAAATTTTAAACATATTTTCTTAGTGTCTTCAACGACATATCTGGCTAGGCAAGAGCCTCTTTTATAATTGCCTTCCCACATAAATTTGTGTACAGCATCATGATGATCGACCATTAAATAGTCACATTCTGCCACTACCCCTATTACAAACAATAATATACATTTGGAATTTTTTTAAATATTGTACTGCATGTTTGAGAAAAGCACAATACACAAAACCTTACTTCTGTAATAACGTAGATATTAATTTTATCTCAATATATCATAATTCATAAATATCTCAAAATATATTATGTAAACTTTTTAAACTTTTGAAACCCCATTGTAATTGTGCTTATCTTTGAAAACGGCCATTGATGTTTTTACTGAATCTAATCTTAAGGAAAAGATCTAGTATGTAATATTAAAAATCAATTAACTATCAATGAATAATTTCTGTAGGAAAGTACTGCTATGGTTCTACATTTAATTATAGTATTTATATAAATAATAAGTATCTACACTTCGCTCGGTTGATTAAATAATTTTATGGGCTCCGTCAAGTTGGTAAACATTAGTTATTACTGATTTGCCTTGCAAATAAATTGATTTGAGTATTTTTATCGTCGTGAACGTGTGTAATATCGTTAATATTCAGCACTATTTATTTTAGTACATTAAGTGCGTACTTAAAGCAATCAAGCTTAACTTGCACTAGTTATTCACAAACGCGAGGGTAGCTAAACGGCTCTCTTGCAATGCTGTTTTCATCTAATATCTTGTCTGTAGACATTTCTAAATACTAAGCTAAGACGAAACGCGAGCTAAGTTGGTAGGATATCTTAATGCTTACCACTAAGCACATTTCCATAATAACGTAGAAAACTTTTTTCGTAATGTTTTTGCTAAATATCTCATTAGGGCTATCAATCGTCTCGGCGGGTGGTAAGCGTTGTCAGTCGAACTGACTGACAGACCTAGTTAGCTGTTAGTTCTTGTTGCATCTGTTGGCATGCATTTTTTAGAGTCCCGTGCCCAAAAGGGTTAATAGTTAATAGCTAACGGGAACACATGCTTGAAGCATATTTATTGGTGACGTCACAGAATTTAATGGTGTCGTTCGTAACTTTTATCCAACTCTTATATGTAAGTGTGAAAGGAAACATGTCACTGTCACAGTGCCCGGATGTGGTAGCGGCAAATGGCTGTAGTTGAGAAAGAGATACCGCGCTCCAACCTCTCATTCTCACATTGTCACTGCTGTGGGAAATCGTTATATTTCATTAAACTTGATTTTTTAGGAAACAGTAAAGTCAAAATAACGAATGTGGAAAGATGTATATAGGAGTGTTTTAGTTTTTATAATATTATAATTACAAATAAGCTCTTTTTTAGAAACAATATTCATTTTGATTTAATTAGGTCCGAAGTTATGTGCTGAAGTTTTGACTAGGCTAAGAAGGCCGTAGAATCCGTTCATACATATAAATAACCGTTCGTTTAATCATATTTAGATATACTTATTCCAAGAGAACTTCGTATAGACTACTGCATTTATTTTACTGTAATGAATATGTGTTAGAAAGTAAATAAGTAGGTAATATAATTAATGGGTAGTAATAAACATATTGGACAAAACAAGTTACGAGTAAAATATTGAATGTCTTGTGAATTCTTAAGTAAATTGCTTTACTCAAGATCGCGGATTACATCACTTCAACCAAAGGACACAAAATACTTGTTTCACTCGCTTATACTTTCGGAATCGGGTCTTAGCTGCTAAATTACATAAAACTAATCAAGCAAGTGTGCCATTACTGTCCACTTGCCCATTTGCGACAAACGTTTTAATCAAATAAAAAAATAAAAAACTAAAATAATTTATTTATACGATGATCATGGAGGTTTTTATTGTCATATCAAACATTGCATTTAAAAACGCGATCTCGGAGCAAATCAAATATTTCATGACCGGTGTAGACTTTTTATGGTATTATATTTGTAGCGCTCCAAGTAAGCAACATTTTACAGAACCCGCTTTAAGATCATTCTTGTTCATTTGTCTATTATAATTTAACTATCATAAGTGAGGTGTAGGAATGTCGGAAGTTCCAAAGAAAACAATTGAATGTAACTCCAAAAATGGTTGCCGATATAATGGAATAAATAATACGTGGTTAAATTATCGCGAATATTTTTTCTGAGTTATGGACGTTTTTTGTACCAGTACCCTTACCATGAGTTGTGACATTGAGGTTTTCGATAACGAGTATCGAGTTTACTATCTGTGCATCTCGCTTGTACTATTTTAGTGCGAACAAGATACACAGATAGTAAACTCGATACTTGTTATCGAAAACCTCAATGTCACAACTCATGGTTAGGGTACTGTATATTCGTATTTCATATTTACTTACCATATAAACATAGTTGTCTAGTATCTACATCACAGTCCGTCTTAAGCTTACTATAGGACTTGATTGATAACTCGATTTGTTTAAGATAGGCCAATAATATCAAATATTGAAATCAAATTTTGCGCTTTCATGCTAAATTAGCTGGCAAACTCCAATGTGGTGACTGCGACGTTTGTCCAGTTCGCAGTGATCTGTGGCTCCATTATCATCAGGATCCCAGCGTGTCCTGACGTTTTAGCACCTATTAGCACAGATCGATCAATCTGCGCGCACCAGGGGGTAATTCATTATTACAAGGTTCTGTTTTAATTTTATTGCCTTCCTACGTGTAGAACCATATCGCAATGGTGGTGGTAAGATTGGATTTTATTGTATGTTTTATAGGTAGCAAAATCGTTAAAACTATGTTATATTTATGGAAAAGGTTAAGCTCCGTGGCTTGAATTAGTGAATAGTTCGTGTACTTTAGTACATAGCGTGAATTTTAGTTTCAGGATCTCTGGAGTTCTGTATTGAACGCTAACCGATCTCTGCTAAGTAACTTCGTTTCTTTCGGTTGTCACAAGATACTTTGAAAAACGTTTTCTGTTTTTCATACCTGTAGTTATACCTAACTACTTATTGTTATTGAATATTTACCAAGTGATTGTGGTTGTAACGTGTTTTCAGTTATATTCGTGACATTGCCACGGCGCAATATCTGTCTTCACCAACATTTAACTATAAGTATTTGAACATACCGGGTGTTTCCTGTAATAGGAGCAATAATTTTAGGGATCGCTTCTACACCACAAACCTAGCAACATTTGTTCTACAACTTAAAAAAAGCGTGTAATTTATCACTTGTGATTTTTCCGTACAAACTAAATAGTATTTTCAATGAACAGCATCCGATAGTCTAGTTGACATTTACTGTTAGCCTACAAACTTGATAGTTTGCGCAATACATTGCTTATAAAAAAAAACTCTTTATTAATATTTAGTAAACTATTAGTTATTTTCAAAAGTCGTAGAACAAATGTTGCTACGTTTGTGGTGTAGAAACAATGCTTATGGTGGTGTAGAAACAATTGCTAATGATTGCTCTTGTTACAGGAAACACCCGATATATATTTACCTTGTTAGAGAGAGATACTAACCAAGAAGTTTAATTTATTTGGCGCCAAGGTAGGTAAATATTCCGTGATTAACTGTGAGTAGTTAGAAAACAATTATTCAGTTTAACAAACGCTAAACTGATCCCGTTTAAATAAAAAACCTCCCGCTTTACCGAGTCCGTAATGAGTTCTCGATTTATGGCCTCAATGGTTGTTTTATGGCGCGTGAAAATCTTTGAGGGCAATATGATCATTTATGTGTTGTTCAAGGTCCAAAGCTTCAGTTAGTTACTCTGTAGGAGGTAGCAATAGATGATGAACACACCAACACGTATAACGTTATGCGCTTGGTTTATGTTTTTAAATATGCGCTTCTTTAAGGTACGTTATTAAGACGTGGGAGACGGAAACGGAACGGTAGAGGTGCATGGTGGTGTCACCTTCCCTTACAGTCCTATACGTGTTCAATAAATGGTTATTTCAAAATTCCCTGTTCCGTTCCGTCCGACGGAAATTAAGTGACATAGGTCGTTACCTTCATTCAGAACTTCAGTATATCAATACAGTAATTTTGTTAGATAATTATTATTGGTAAAATAAAAACATAAAATTACAACTGAAATACAAATGTAAAATGGAACATTAAAAAGTAGTGCAGGTTAAACTTTAGAAACGTAACAAAGTGGCTACGGAAAATAGAATCCTCCCCAATAAATACAAGCGATTTAAAGTTAACAGCCAATGTAGGGTAGCTTGTGGCTTGTTTTTTTTTTATACCACGAGGGTGGCAAACAAGCTTGCGGCCCGCTTGATGGTAGGCGTTACCGCAACCTGTGGACGTTTACAATACCGAGGCAACATTCACGCGTTGCCGACCCCGTAAAAACCTCTTTACACCCTTTTTGAAGAACCCCATACTGTAGTCCTTTGGCATGCCCTCCTCAGGAAGCTCATTCTACAACCTTAGCGTACGCGGGAGGAAATTCCTCTGAAACCGTTGGAGAGTAGCGACTCCACGTACATAAGTACCCCTGGGGGTGCCCTGTCGGATAGTTAGGACAGATCCCCTGCCTCTGGCTTGCCATAGCCGGCCGTCCAAAGTGAGGTCGCTAAAGCTGCGTTCTCGAAGCTAGATGTGGAAACATAAGTGGCGAGTTAGCTATATGTTTAAAGTCAGTGACACCTCTTTCTACCCACCAATTCAATATACTCTATGCTACCCTCAGACCTTTCCACTGGAGCCATCTTTGATGTAGCTTTTTACGGAGGTCCATCAAGCGGAGGGCGTTTCACCGTCTGCCGGTGTATACCATTTTTATTGGGCAGGCTTTGGGTTTTTCATCCAACTAACTAGTCCATAACTTACCCTATATCTAATAGCATAATAATTTTAATTTCATTAAGTACATCCCAATAGTCCTCCACCATGGTGGTGGTCTGTATCTATGCGCGTCCCATGACACGGACAGGGGCAACATCCGCTTACTGTATGCTGCTTACATTCTCTGCGCGTCGGCTTCGGCTCCGCCTTCCGAACATCCGGAATACCTTTGTTCCGTATACGGAAAAAGATAAAAATGGCTTCCAATATAAACAGACCAATAAGGCCAGCCCAGAAAGGATTTATTTTACGGCCGGTAAACACCATGTTAATCGCACTATTAGGTTATCAGGCATCTGGATACTAAAGCGTATCTCGTTCGGAAGCCGACTATCGCCGATCGTCGTATTTGCATACTAGCCCGGCCGTCGGTTCTGCTCGTGATTATTATTATTTATATAATCAGATCGGGACGATATGAAGATTCCTGGCCTGCGGGTTAACAGCGATCTTTGACTTCGATTCTGGATAGCGCCAAAAATATATGGACTGCATTTATAGGACAAGTGGAGCAAACATTGTAGGGATTGTTGTGAGTTGTAGCAAGCGGTATGTAAGCTATAGGTTTAAGGTCAGGTCTATAACTTTGATAATAATCAGTTTCCTAATGAAGGATCATTGCGTCACTAGTGTTTATTACAAAATGTAACAGAGACTTGATAAGGTTAAAAAATAAGGGCGGATAGTATCATGTGCGCACGTTTACCGAAGTGATCAACTTTTTAATACATATAGTGAAGTATAAAAGATTATTTGCTATAAAAATAATATTTATGGAAATTTTCGGGTACAATGTAAAATTAAAATTTTTCGTATGACCTGTTTGGCAATTGACTCAATTTTAATATGAATAATTAACAAGCGCCACTTTTAATAGGCTTAAGTAATAAGTGTGTACTATAAATAAATGTATACCATTTAAAAGGCAAAGTCATCAGCCACGTACCGAAAGGGCATACGTTTTAAGTTTTTTACTATAATAAACAGTAAAGTCAAGTAATAGCCTTAAGGGTACTTTTCTTCGTATTCTCCATATTAATTTCAATGGATGATTCGATACTTCAATATAAGTACAAAACGCATATTAATTGTTATTCCGATCAATTTTAATTGTTCCACGCTTAATGTTAATACTTAGTAGCTAAGTACTTTAACTGATACAGCTTGATGAATAAAACCGACTGTAATGCAACGACCTTTATGGGCCATGGAATAAAAACCACAAGGCATCTCAAGAATTCGGTCGATCCGAAAAAAACATCGTAAACCAATCAATAAAGATATAGATATCACATACAGGTGAAAAAGTAATGAAATATGGCCATCATATCCATAAAAGTGTCCATAAGGGGGCAAGGAGGTAGTTTCCATAATATGTCTATAGTTTATCTTATAGTACATTAAGTGGTTCAGAAAAAGGTTGCATGAGTATACGGGCTGAATTTATATAGTCTTATTGGTTGTAATATAGTGGTAAGAAGTGATCCGCTTGCATGGCGAAGCGTATTAGAGCTGTGATTAGGTATGGTAGTCTCATCGGACTTTGTAACATTGTTAGCGTTGAATAAAAACACGGGTTGTTAAAATACCAACGATTATATGTGGGGACAGTTCTTTTCTATGTATACAGTGTGTAAATCTAATACGAGCGAACCTCATAACGGTGGGTAGCATAGGACATAAGATAGTATTTTGTGCAACAGTTACATAATAAGGTGTCTTAAGATTTGAGGGTCGAAGTTAACGACAGACCCGAGAATTTTAGAGCAAATTATGTACCGTAGGTACTTAATTAATAAAACAAAAAAAAAATATTTTAGATTGTTATTTTCAGCACTATAAATAGCAGTATATGATTATTGACAGTATGAACTTCAATGTACCTACAGGATAAATAACACTTATGATTAAGAAATATATGAAAACAAAAATTAGTATAATAATGTATGAATATTGACATTATGAATTTGAATGATTAGGAGTTTCGATCATTTAGTACAAGAAAAGTATAATAGTAAGTATATATATATATATATATATATTGAGAATATATATATATATATATTGAGCCCGAATAGATATATATATATATATATTGAGTTGCTGGAGTACAAAAAATATATTTAAATAACTTTTGATTAGAAGTACAGTATAGTTGATATGTAGGTACATAGCGTTATACATAAACGCTTGTCAATTATGAATGACGCGAACTAACGAAACGACAGTGAAAGACAACGAAAGAATGAATAATATTCATTGTTTCTCCCTTTCCAACCTTTTAAATGTCCCTTTGGTAGAACAGAATTAAACTAAACATTTGATACAATTTATGAATAAGAGCATGTCAGTAAATAAGTTATATTCAAGGAAACCAAAGACAATATTCTCTAATTCGAGTAATTGTTACACATTCCCTTTTCGTTTGCAACAAATATTTAAACTGACTGGCTATTGTATGTACGAATTTGTCACCACAAAGCCGGGCTAGTTACCCACATTGTTAAAAGACTTGAACATTATTCACAATTAGGTTTAATTTAATCGTTTTATGTTCCTTTGCGAGATGAGGTACGTTTAAATACTAACTTATTGGTTACCAAAGGAGACTAAACGTTATTCAAATGTAAAGTTGGGACGGCGGACTGCTTTCTATCGTCGCCGCCGGTCTCCATACAAATTAAATATACAGTTTGGTGTCAAGATATTGATGTAAAAGAAATATCAAAAGATTTTTTTTTTCGTGTGAGAACCTTTTTTAAAAATAAATCTACATAGGTACTTTTACAAAATCAATTATATCAAATGAAATGTTCTCCCTGCACATGTAAATTGTAAGTGCCAAAAATATGTCTGGTGTGAATGTTTTTTTTTTACTAAACTTCTACAAGTCGCACATGAGCTTTAAAATGCCATGTGGTTTATTTCATTTTTTTTTTGTTATGTGAATCTTTTCTGAGATATTTGTCCGCATTCTAAAAAATATGAAAAAGTTTGAAATACCATAAATTTCACGAAAACTGTTTTCGACGACGTTATCGGCTAACCCGTACTTTAGTTTCAGACAAAACACCATTTACCTTATACCTATATACACCTACGGAACCCTTCATCATATGTGGTCCGACACGCACTTGTTTATATTCTATGCAAGCATCATTACTTACACGCACCAACCATGTAACAGTAGGTATATACGACTTGTCTACCGGCTTTATAGACCACGCTGTTACAAATCAATCAACCTCATTTTTTTGAATAATTATCCAACTTACTGTTGCAGACATCGAGAATGCAATAAAAAAAATCACAATAGCCCGCTTATGATTTCATGCGCTATAAAAAAATCAATCGATCAACTTTGCATGGCTGCCGGACTCCGTAGTCCGCGCAATAACTCAAATGCTTGCCGCAAATAGTTGAATTCAAATGCTCAAGCGCATTGCGTGAGAAAAGGCGGGATTAATGCTTCCCGAATAGAAAACGTCATAAGTAACAATACTTTGTAACCAAGTTACGCCCTTTTTTACAGCTGGGGAAGAGTTTACGTTTGATTGCTCGTATCTGATTGGCTACACCGGCGCCAGCGTAAGCTATTGGTGCGCAACTTTTTATAAACAAATCGTAAATTAGTTGAATAACGTTAGTTTATGCAAAACTCATTAAGGCGTCACGGTGAGAAAGGTTCACACTTGGTAAACAACTTCATTATCGATCGGCCATTGTAAAGATGGCTTCAGCAGGGTATCGTCGGCAGCAAAAAAAATTAACTGAAGTGCCCAGCTTCAGTTTAATTTTTTTCGTTACACAATAACAACGCCTGCTGTGAACGTTCTTCGGCTGACATGATGATGATGATGATAATAAAAAACAAAATGATCAACAATCGGAAACGGATTAAAAATTAAGAGAATAAAATTTGATTACAAATCTATTTATTTTAGTTATTCAGAGAAATAATTTAACTAAGTAACTTAAATTATTATTTCTAGCATGTGACGTAATATAATATAAAAAAGTGTCAGAGGAGGGGGCGAATCAATCAATCATTTACTTCATCATCCTAGGTGTAAATAAATTTAGTAAAATTAGTGAGCATTATAGTAGAATTAAAAACTATTTTACCCTTGCATATTTAGTATGTCAAAGATGTACAAGATTGGATATTAAAAGCAATGTCCATAGTACGTCCGTCTGTAGACCGGAATGTTAATTTTTTGTCTGTAGAAAGTGTTGCTATTAAAGTATAGGTAGATCCACATTGGCTGACCCATAATGTACTGAGCATTTTTATAGAAGAGTGGCGATAGTTTTTTTTTAATTTATCTGCACTCAATAACTCAGGGAAATAGCCTCTTTTCTTAATTAGTTTCTAGTTGTAGATATGTTAAAGTAGATTAAGTTCAAAAGGGACAAAGCGGAATGAAAAATACTATGAAATTCGTCTGTATTTAATGGTGTTGCTACTACAGCCAACTTGCTCATTCAGAAAGTGTATACCCGGGTATGTCCTTAAACTACGTCCAACAATGAGAGGTAGGGCACAGCGTTGACCATCATGCTTGAATCTGGGGCAGCCCAACTGGGGAAGTACCTCCTCCTTACAGAAGACCACAGCCATAATAGCACTGCCACCTTTCAGGTATGTAGTGTTGTGTTCCTGATGGTGAGTAAGGTTCCCAGAGCTCCAACCCCCCTTAAAGGCCGGCAACGCACTTGTGACTCCCCTGGTGTTGCGGGTGCCCATGGGCGACGGTAATTGCTTAACACCAGGCAATCCGTCTGCTCGTTTGCCGCCTATGTCAAAAAAAAAAAAAAAAAAAAAACTTTCGTAGATAAAATTTCCTATTGAAAACAAACATCGACATGTGGAGACATCGTAATATCTACGAAATTATGACGAATGTACGTACAGACTGAAAACGTAGTAACTTTTTTTACAATGTAATACTATAAGTAGTTAGAAAAATACAGTTCAATACAGAATAAATTGAAAAATGTACTTGGTGTCTATTAGAGGTGAGTTAAGAATCCTTTTTGTGGTCCATCGGGTAACAGGGTGTTTATTAGGCAACAAACCTTTTCGGTGTACGATACTTAAACATTCACTGAACTAATACAACAATTAATTTACAATTATAAAATAAAAAACGTGATGTGGGGAAAAAGCATTTAGAGTAAATTCTTAGCAAAGTTTGTATACAATTTAATAAATAATCATTTATGAAGATCACCTTTCGGATATCGGAATTCTTACGGAAGGTGACCTGATAGAAGCGTTTTCCTCAACCAAACGGTATTTAAAATATTGCTAAAAATTTACCAACAGCCTTAGAAATTCAGATTTATTTTATAATAGTTAAATCATTATTTAGCACTTGTGCTTATTTTCAAAAAGTAGATTATTGAACCGGGTGTTTAATACATCATTCATTTTTGCCAGTTCGTTGTTATTATCAGTCTAACGTGGTCCGGTTTTTATCATAGCTGTCACTGTCTTACTAATAGTGTGTAAGTGTGAAAGTGATGCATGAAATGATAGACGATAAAATTAGAAAGATCCATCCAACTATACTTTCTGAATGTAATTCAGACGTTTAACACGTGTTGAAATCATATGTATGCCTCTTTGTTGGCGGCTACTAAATAGTATTGGCTGAGTAAACACTCTTGCGTGAGTGGAAAACTTTAGAATACAATAGAATTATATTTTTTTCCACAACAACGTAAGTGTATATACGACAAGGAGAAAAAAAAATAAAGAAAAAAATAAGAAACATTACAGGTTTACTTGTCTAAAAAAGGAAATATCAAGTCTTGTGACAAAAGGCATGGAGTCAACGTTTGCTAAGTTACATGCTCGCTGCTGGTTATCAGTTCATCCCGAATAACAATCCACTGTTACAATATTTTACGGATGTTTACTTTATACAGAGTTAAAAATTTCCATGTAAAATAAAAGAAAAATAAACCCTAACTAAATTAACTTAATTAAATTAATATATCATATGATACATGAAAATAAAAGAAAAATAAACATATGAGTCTGTGAAGTTAATTTAGTTAGGGCAAGAAAAATAACCCACAGTATGAAAAGTACTACTAGTCTGGTGACTAGTCTAATAATTTAGACTTTATTCGATTATATTTTTAACCAGCCATACCAAAATATATCTACACTAATATTACAAAGGCGAAAGTTTGTGTGAGTTTGTTACTTCTTTACGTCGAAACAACTGGAGCGAATTTAATAAAATTTGGTAAGGAGTTAGCTGACACCCTGGATTAACACATAGGCTACGTTTTTTCCTTAATAAACCGCAGGTAACACCGCGGGGCACAGGTAGGCTAGTAGAGTAGTAGTAGGTAAATCAATTTTGATGCAGTTTTGTAGTATTCCATATAGCCAATTCATGGGATATTTTCAATCCAAAGCAATGCAAAAAGATATAGGTGTTAAAAGTTGTCTACTGTCTGTCTGTGGCATCGTAGCTGTAGCTCTTAATCAGGTGAATCGATTTTGATGCAGTTTTGTAGGATTCCATATATCCAATTCATGGGTTACTTAAAATCAAAGCAATGCAAAAAAATAAAACAAAATACATTTATTCTTTAATTTTATAGATTAAATATGGGGCTAAAACTTTTGACTCTGAAGGCGTTTAAAAAAGATACCTACCTGATCCCACGTAGCTACTTAGAGTCTCGCTAAATATTCATCACGCCGTAATGCGCAATTATCATAACGTGTTCACGGAGTCTGCTGGATCCATAAATTGTGTAAAGACTCTTATGAAACCATTCTGCCGGTAATCTCATTCGATGCTAGGGTTGTCGGTCTCTGTAACCCGTGGCGCAATTTTGACTGTCGAGCATTCTAAATAAGAAATTACTGGTCGTGAATTGCACACATAAGTTTGTTATCATTATTTATGCACGTTTATAATGATTATTATTTTGCATTACTCGTATATTAATAATAATTTTGAAAAACTCTAGGCCCAGGGGTCCCAAATCGCACAATTTTTTTGCCGCAACCGCGAAGCGTCTGATTGACGTAACTGGTGGGCTTTTATTTATGAAAAAAAAACTGATTATTCGAAAGTGCTTACTGACTGTACAGTTGTACCTATCATTTAACAGTTTATAAAACCCTAAGCCTAGTCTATTAGCCGCTATGTCTATAGTCTTTTAGCCGCTATGCCTAGCTGTCAATAAAATTCTTAACATACTTTCGACAGCCCTACAGCCGGTCAAAACTAGATCATTTTATCGCATGTTTAAAAACAGCGATCGAGTGATTACGCGTGACAGGGCGATGCTCCGCTGATCGGGATCCACTGAGAACGGATAACGAGAGCTCGGCTACAACATATTTATGATCTACACGTTTATTTTTAACCGACACACCAGGAGGAGCTATGTTTTTCGAGTGCATGCTTCTTTACATATTAGTTTATAATAACGTTAATCGCAAATAAAGCACGGGAGACTCCGGCCCAAACGGAGATGGGGGGATGATTTATATACCTTCAACAAAAACCGGCCGACGGAAGCAGAAAATCGGAAGTGTGAAGCACGGGGGAAGGCCTTTACTACTATTGGGACACCTTATTTGGCTTTATAAAAAAAAACACTACTAAGAGCTTATAAGAGACAATTTGATAGTTTTAGTAAATATCTATAAAGAAGTAAGGAAAAGTCGGTATTTATTCTTGTCACGCACTGTGTCGAAACATTTCGCACAAATGACTAAAAAAACATGAGCAAAGCAGTCATGGGTACGTACTTAAACTACATCCAAAACTACCGGGGGATGGGCAGCAGCATCCTAGGAGTGCGGTGGAACACTGCGATCGCCATCCCGCTTGCCATGCGTGGCGATTATGGCATTTACCCCCCATGTAAGGCACATTGTGGGTCGCCTTAGGAGAGGCCTATGTCCACAAGTGGACTTCCTTCGGCTGATATGATGATGATGATGATGAAAGCCGTCAGAAAATATTACATTGAAACGTCGAACTTATTTCGTTGTTCTAACGCCGGATACGAAACGTACTCGTAACGTTACGCGTAAAACTATTTTCACTCACCTCGGGTCACATTCATATAGTGGCAATTTAAAATTTCTCTTATTTGATTACAGGTACGCAACATGTATTGGATCAGCTTTCGATAAAAAAGGCATGTATTTAAAAATTGACGAATACTGCGATGTGGATTATAAAATTGTGGGTAAGATCATTTTGGGTGTACGACTGTACGTAATATATGTTTATAATTTTCGGAATATACAGAATAAACATGTTGATACAGTATTTTTTAAACTAAACATTAATCACTTAACTTCTAAAAGTGTACAGATAATAAAATGTCTGCATCTCGCAGCTGTATATTAACTGTACAGCAGGCATTTTCACACAGGGTATAAATATGATCTTCATTACTTCAGAATACTTTATACATAATACATATACTTTTAGTACAGGAGTTGTACGAAAATTTGTAGGCGAGGGTCAAAATAATTCCCACAGAAGCGGAGTTTGTTTTTTTTAGTTCTTTGTGTGCATCTATTTGACATACTAAAAATATAGAAAAATACATGTGTGCAAAATGTGATTTTTCACACGGCAAAGATTTGAAAAACTGAGAATTCTCCATATAAAACTCATATTTTGTGTGGTCTCAAATTACAGGAAATTACACACTAAAAACTATAATGAGGTTAATTTTATAATATAAACGTAAATAACAAAGTGGTGAATAAAAAAAAAACATTTTTCAAGCAAAAATTTTTTTTTCTTTAAATTGAAAATTAAACTTTACCTGTATAGACTATATACACATCAATATACGTTATAAAAATAATAGCATGTTTAAAACATGAATATTTCTAATTATACTTATATTATACAAAACATATAGGCTGTATTTTAATTAGCACGAGAAAATATAGACCTCACCCATAGACTGCCACATGGAGCAATCTTCAACATAATATAGTCACTGCTACCAGCGTTAGTTTAGCGTTTGTGGGTGTCCGATATTGCGCTTTCCTAAAGTAGTCGCCACGAGGATTTTTCTGTCTTAACGGCCATCGAATCTCCGAGTTACGTGGCCTTCCCATTGCCACATCAACAGTGCAATATATGTGTGAAAAATGCGTTTTTTTGCCTCACAAAAATTGTATCTTCGAAAATTCATAAAATTTATTAAAAATCGTGTGTGGCATCGAATTACAGGAAAATTAATGGTAAAAAAGGTTATGACGTTAATTTCTAAAATTAAAATTAAATAACCGGATGGTAGAAGATTAAAAATAAGCTTGTGCAGTGTTCAATATGTTATATCATCATCAAAATTTAAGAATGTTGGTGGAGTCTACTTTTCCCTCTGCTAGCCTTATAACAACAGCCTTCTTCTTTACGTGTCTGAGATATGCATATCTTGGCCTTCCTCGGTCTGTCATCCTCTCGATCTTGGTCTCCAAAATTTTAAAATAAAAGGTCTTATACCTCATCAGATGCCCTATCTATGTCTCACCTTTTATCTATAATAAACAAATTTTGCAAGACGTCTCCATTAGTCATGATTTCTGTCCAGCATTTGTTATGAGGTTTTTGGTAATAACAAAATTATTGTATTACTGTTAATTTCAAGGCTGAATCTATCAAAGATTTCATCATTTTTAAAGTGTCTGCTGTAACTTGTTACTATTCTCTGCAAATGGCGCAATGTCGTGTGCTAATCTTGTCAATTGAATTAAATTTCACAATTAACGTGTTCTTCATATTTAAACTTATATGCTGTTTTAGAATAGGAATTCCGCCATCTTCTGCAGCTTTGCCATTTGGAATATTCGACATGGCTTTCAAAAACTCTTCTTCAAGTATTATTTTCCAATCTATTACCTATTTTACTAACTATGTATACCTATCTTACTACCTATTCTATCATCTCTAGTCTATTAGTTCTGTCTATCTGTTCATCTTCCATATCATCTTCATCGAACTCGACAGGACTTATAAAGTTCTTCCATGTATCTTTTCCGATTGTTTAATGTTATTTGTAAATCTAATAATCTTAAATCACAGAGCAATAGAGAACATTTAAAACATTTTATGCCATAGGTCGATAATATCTGCCACTACAACATTACTCATTTGTATACGGTTTACGGGAGTATCGACCATATTTACTATTACTATATTAATTAAAAATTCTAGTGTAGGCCTCAATTGACCTATTGAGTAGTTGTTTTTTTCCAACCCCCCAAAGGCTTTCTCATAGTCCACAAACGCCAACCATAGTGGCTGATTACGTCGTGGTTAGATCGAGACATGGGCTGTACTTCTATTTCTTCAGCGATCACCGATATTCAGGACCAAGAGCTCTGAGCCAATCCAGCCGCACCAAGGTGTAAGACAGGAAGATGTCATTCCCCGAACCTGTTTGCTGCACTGGACGATGCCTTTAAGGTACTGGATCAATATTAATTGCGAACACCTCACTCACCTTCGGTTCCTAGACTATGTCATTGTCATGTCTGAGCACTTCAGGACCTTAGTAGAGTTTCAGAACAGATAGGGCTGAAAGTTAACATAATAGAAGCATCAAATATGTCCTTGTCGCCATGTATACGATATCGGTTGGGAACGTTGCTGTCGAAGTTGTTGACGAATATTTGTATCTGGGACATGTAGTCCAGTTAGGCAAATTAAACTTCGTAAAGGCAATATCAAACTCGGCTGTGGATCATTAAGGAAGACTGACCGTGAAGGTAGCGTGCACTGGAAAGACCTATCGCTCGGACTATCGCCACGTAGATGCAGTTCAATGATGTTCCGTAAAAAAAAGACAGGAAAACCGCCATGGCTCGTAGAATTGCACCGTTGAAGTGGCAGTGGTGGTCGATGGCCGTTAGGACAGAAAAGTCCTAGTATAGTGGCGACTACATCTAGGAAAGCGCAATATCGGACATCCACAAACGCTAAACTAACGCTGGTAGTCAGTGGCCACAGTATGTTGAAGATTGCTCCATGTGGCAGTCTATGGAGGAGCTGTATATTTTGTCGTGTTAATTAAAAGTCTATTTTTTGTATTATTTACGTATAATGGGAAATATTCATGTATTAAACATGCTATTCTTTTTGTAACGTATATTGATGTGTATATAGTGTATATAGGTAAAGTTTCATTATCAAATTTAAGAAAAAAAATTTTTTTTTTTTTAATAATCTTTTTTTTTTTTAGTCACCCCTTTTTAATTTACGTTTATTTTATAAAATTAACCTCATAAACTTTTTTTGTGTGTAATTTCCTGTAACTTGAGACCATACAAAATTTGGGTTTTATATGGGGAATTTTCAATTTTTCAAATCTTTGCCGTGTGGAAAATCGCATTTTGCACACATATATTTTTCTATATTTTTAGTATGTCAAAAAGATACACACAAAGAACTAAAAACACCAAACTCCGGTTCTGTGGCAATTATTTTGACCCCAAACGCTATATCTCCTCTACTATTTATATATACAGACTACTAAAACTTTATACATAAACTTTTGCTATATAAGTACACACGGACAGATACATATCAAGTAATAGATGTGAACGCGCCCTTGCTAGCAGTCTCACGCGAGATATAAAACTCGTCGCTTGTACATAAGTAATCCATCATTTAAAAACTAAACCTATAAATATCATCATCATCATATCCGCCCACTGTTGAACATAGACCTCGTCTAAAGCGACCCTTTTGCGGCACCCGCATCTAATGGAGTCCCGCGATCTTTAAACAGGTCGTCGGTCTAGTCCCGGGTCTGCTCACCTGCCTTCCGCTACGTAGTCGTGACTCGAGAACCCTTACGCCCCTACGGCCATAGGTTCTGCGAGCAATGTGCCCACTACCACTTAAGTTTAGCGATCCGCAACTATAAATGCCTCATCCATTTTACTACTTTCAAATTTGAAACGAACAAAAGCCAACAGCTTCCTTGCCTTATCGGTAAGGTCCCGGGCTCGAATCTTGGACTCTCATTTTTGTGTATTTATTCCAATCCCGAGTTATAAACGTGAGCTTTGTATGTCTATCAATATATTATATACGAGTTTATAATTTTCTAGTACCTGAAGATACTGTAGCGCTAGGTCTATTGTCCCAAAATACTTATTTATTTGTGTTCTTAAAAAATATATTCCTACCTGACAAGACCTTTTTTTACAGACCCTATTTTCTATTTGTTAGAAATACGATTTTGACAGTACAGCTTTCTCACTGCCCCACTGACGGATGATATGTTTGCATTATTTGTGAGTCATATTTGAGACATGGGACCGGGAAATTGCTAGTGCACAGCTGGTTTATGACATCGCACGGAGTATAATAAAGCACGGAGCTCGTGTGACCGATACATATCGAGTAATGATTGATGTGGACACGCACTTGCCGGCCGACTCTTGCACAGGCCAGGAAACACGTGTTTTTTTTACTAGACACATATATAATAGGCCAGTCTAATTATGTACAGAAAAAAAATCTAACTAGAATATGTATAAATAAATAGATATTACTGGACATTCTTACACAAATAATCGTTCATGGGCGACGGTAATTACTTACCATCAGGCAATCCGTCTGCTCGTTTGCCACCTTTATCATAATAAAAATCTTTTTAAAATTAATATAAGGAAACTCGAAAAAAACTTCATCAAATAACTAAAGCGTCTTATAGATTTTAAAACAAGAACTAACTTCTTTTGTCAAATAATAATTTTAAGTCGGAAAAACAAAACAAATACGCCAACGCCTGCGAGCTTCGTCATGCCACTTTTACACCTCTCGTCACCTCTGTGGATGGAGTTTTTGCACCACAACTAGCAACATTCGTCAAACACCTCGGGGAAGCACTCGCATCTCGCTGGGATAGATCCCTGTCTCGCGTATTGGGCTGGCTGAGGGCTCGTATAATTACTTCAATAATTAGAGCGACCAGCATGTGCATTCGTGGCACCCGCCACAAATGGAAGACAGCAGCGAAGTTGTTCGGCTTCGATGATGGTGCCGCCCTTCCACACGCCGACTGACCTACGAACTCTTTCTACCACTATTTTATTTTACGTCTACCTATTTGTTTAAATTTTTTTGTGTTCTTCATCATGTTACATTATTAATATTTCTATTAAATAATTTTATAATCTATAATTTTAAGTAATTTGTTTTGAATGAAAAAGAAAATCTTGAGCCTAGCAAAAAATATTATCACAATACCTGTTGAATATTGGAATTTAAAAATTATGAACCAATAGTGTGATTATATTTCTTTAGCCAAGGTGTACTCGCAAAACAAAATACATGTACATATACTCGTATTTTGCATCAAGGTATCTAACTATATCAGATTGAAACATCAAATTTTCTCTACGCAGGGTAAATTTTCTGTGAAATACTAGAGTTTCACTTCTGTTTTAAGATAGTTCTCTAAACCCATTGAAACTCAACTGACTAACGGCCCGGCCACGACGTTTTATCTTTTCGTTGCGCGGTCAAGACGCGCAAAGCACTGCTGTTAGTTGGAATCACACGCACTGAACAGATAAAACGCTTGCCGCGCCGCGCAAGCTCATTCGCGTAACGTCGTGGCCGGGCCGTAATGGACTGCTTGAATGACTAAGATGTCGTTGGGTTTTGTTCCGCTGTTTTAACGGCCCTCGTCTCAAGCGATGCGCACTGCCTACTTCCTCGGACCATGATTAATGTCTCCCACCGCAACTGGATGGCCAAACTGAATGTCGACTAAGTAAGGCAGCAAAAATCAATAACATTTTTAACTGTACTTTTATATATACATTTTTTTATGACATAAGGTGGCAAACGAGCAGACGGACTGCCTGATGGTAAGCAATTACCGTCGCCCATCGGCACCCGCAACACCAGGGGAGTTACAAGCGCGTTGCCGACTTTTAAGGGGAACCTTACTCACCATCAGGAACACAACACTACATACCTGAAAGGTAGCAGTGCTATTATGGCTGTGGTCTTCTGTAAGGAGGAGGTACTTCCCCAGTCGGGCTTCTCCAGACTCGAGCGTGATGGTACTTCGCTGTGCCTTACCTCTCATTGTCGGACGTAGTTTAAGGACATACCCGGGTCCAAATTTAATTTTATTAATTTATTTACGTGAACTGTAAATAAATTATCTTTTTTTTCTTAATATATAACTACCCTTTACTGTTATGCATTGATAGTAAACAGTTGCATTACATTAAAAAATTATATGTACAGTTGTTGTTAAGTTACAAATATAAACCGAATGTAAGTATTGGTATTCTTTTTTTTTTAATTTCGACCATGAAGCACAGTTAGCAGCAGAAGTGGCTAGGCGGTTGAGGTAATCAAAATGAGGTCAACACATCTCTATTCTTAAGAGAACGAACTGCTGCTGACTGTATCTAGAATTTCTAACTACAAAAACCTTATTTTACAGGATACTAAACAAATGTTTTATAATTTTATATATTAATATTTACATACTTTATATATAGCATAAAGCTACTTTGAAGGCATCTAATATACATTAAGTATAAATAAATTATCTATATAAATATTAACATATAAAATTATAACTCGGTTTTTTTTTTATTAAGTTTTCGTAGTTAGGAAGGAGTTCTTGGTACTTTCACCGTCGATTTATTACTGTTCCTTATTAAATAAAAACAAAATATAAAGTTAAGCGAACTATTTGCTTACTCATTAGAGTAATTACTAATTTTCACACGCTACCAAAGTAATGTCCAAAGGTTACGCGTTTTGCGGGTCGTTTCGTTACTATTCGTTCATTAGTCCGTTTCGTAGCATGTATGTTGTGTCCCACTGCTGGGCAGAGTCCTCCCTCGCTTTCGCTACTCGTCACGGCCTAATGCATGCACCAATCACGACAAAAACCATCCAGGTCATCCCGCCATCTCTTCTAGGTTTGCCATCCTATATAACATACAAATATATTTGTAGAATACAAAATGTCGACTGTACCAAGACGTTGGCGATTTAAATTAATTTACATGAAACTTAAAGGCTAATTAAGCGTCGACGAGATAATTGGCCGGGAGATGCTGATTAAGTATTAAGTAGACGAAGACACGTTCATTTGACCGTGTAGCTGCTATCTCGCTCATCTGCATCTGGCCCTTAGGAATTAAGCAACAACCTAATTAGAAATCTATTAAAAATAAATTTAAACATCATTTATCACTGTAGATAAATGACGTGTTTTTTTTTTAATTCATATTCAAGTAATGACCCCCAGATCTATTTCTACGCTACCTTTGATTTCGTACATTGTGTATAACATATGTAAAATTTTTGGTTGCGACTGTTTGTGTCCTAAGTAAATAAAATGAAAAAACCAACACCTACAACGCAATGTAAATATATATGCTATGTAAATAGCGTGAACAAAAGTGACTTGGTATATATTGGTATTTTTTTTATTATTTGTTATACACATATTTTTTTAATAAATAATAATGAGGTGTAGAATAATTTGCAGTTCTCCTAAGTTAGATGTGAGAGTTGGTCAATGATTGGCTTTTCTACAAATAAATGAAATAATAAAAATTATTAAAAATTATACGAAAGCACACCATCTCCTCCCATCATCTCTCCATCTTGTCTTAAGAGGGAACAAAGGAACAAAAACCGACGGATGGGCAGCAGCGTCCGCTAAACCGCAATCTGTAGCTACTGCGATCGCCAACCGGCCTGCCGATCGTGGCGACTAATGCAACTACCGCCCAAGAATATGCAGCTTATATTTGGAGGAGGCCTATGTCCAGCAGTGGGCGTCTTACGGCTGGAATGTTGATGATGATGACGAAATTTTATATGCCAACTAGAGACTTATTTATATGTGTCCTTTATGTACAAATCTCAAACAGCGACTAAGGCATAACACTATGGTATAACACTAAGGCTAAGGTAAGGCATAACACTAAGGTATAACACTATGGTGAAGCATTTGTCTTCATTACTTTCATTTTTTAAATGATCGTATCACCTCCATACAGCTCTAAGCACGCATAAATCTCAAAACTAAAGTCGTGCTAAGCCTCCTCCGACACGTATACATTTTGAAGAGGCTGTATAAACACTGTATACATTTGAAACAACACTAACTTTCCATTGATTCACGTCGAAACATCCTTAAATCCATATGCATTCAATACGTTTCGTACTTTAAACTCTCAGTTATAAGGTTGAGATTTGTATAAGGAGGGTTTGGCTGTTGTAATATAGCGGTCGTTAAGCATTTTGAAGGTTTAGTATTAACTCTTCTCTCGAGGTGCGCGAGCGCAGGACAGCTCAATCGGCGCATTCATTGCGTCAACAATAACATATCGATGAGCGATAGTGACTTGTGTAGTCACCGGCACTGCCGTTATACGGGCATTCCCTTAAATGACCTTTTATGGAACGCCCATTTCAAAGTAAGGTGTACATTTAATGTGACTAAAAAGGAAACTGTGATAAGTGTTGAATTATAATAAAATGATATTGTTCGCCGTTTATGTCGGTTAATAATGTGTAGTAATCATCGACTCACTAGTCACTTATATAGGATACTACTTAAGTACTCCCTTATACATTTGCGGAGAGTTCGCTAACTTTGGCACTATGCGTTCTTCACCATACTTCACGTAGAACTTTCCAGGAGAAATCTAAATTTCAGCCGTAAGTCGTCCACTGCTGGACATAGACCTCCCCAAATACGATTTGTCTCATTTTGGTAGTTGCCATAGTCGCCACGCTTAGCAGGCGGGATGGTTACCGCAGCAGCTGTAGATTGGATTTCAACAGACGCTGCTACACAACCGTCCTTTGTCGACGACACCCGCGGGAGGAGATGGGCGATAAAGTTTAAAATAAAATACTTATTATTTACCGTATGAGAACCAAACTATGTTACAATTCTTACTTCAAAATTTATTTTACCGTCTTGAAATAAATAGGCAATATATTTTCTACGTGTAACCCAGACATTTTTAAAATGTCACATGATCAGGTTTACCCCTGGCACACATACTAGTTTTCGCCCACAGCCGCACTTGCATAGAATTAGATTTATTTATTAACGGCCTGCCCACACGGCCGGCACCGGACTCAGCCGTGGGTGCCTCGAACCTGTACATCCTCCAGACTGCACATTTCTACCAATTCACTGAACATAATTGACATATTTATTCTTATTTATATGGCGTAATACTTCCATTTGACTTTTATAGCGAAATCCTGAGACATCAAATTTATAGTTCCGCCTCATTCTAAATTATCTGGTGTAAATGGGACGGAGTAATGGTTTGGATTTATAATAGTAATAGAGTCTATTGAGAACACAGTGAAATATATTTCAACCCAGTCGATAAAACTATAAATCTTTATAAATATAATATAATAATACATAGATGTTTGTTAGGAAAAAGTTCGAGTAGGTAATAATTTAATAACCAATACAAATCAAATGATTTTAACCCAGGACAGTACCCACTAGGCCAAATTTGTTGTTAAAATTTTACTTTTACAATTATAAATATGGAATATATAGTCAATTTGGGGTCCGATTTTTGAAATAGTCACCGAGTTATCTTTACAAAGATTCTTCCGAGAGAGACCCAAGATCTTTTGACATGTTATTGAGTGAGTAAGTCAACTTGATTTTTTATCGACTTAGATTATCGTAACAGTCCAATCGCTTGTCCCTAAACTGAGCATAAGATAACGGAGTGTACTGTGAAGGTTGTGACCTTCACAGACTTCTTGATGATTGTGATTCCTGGCTGGCCTAGTGTCAGTTCTTAATTTAAATTCTCTTTCGAACATGTAACCAGAGTTGTTTATCAGCTCTCCATCTATGCCCGAACCCCCCTTACAGTACCTATTACGAAACAAATACCTCCAGTCGCGTTGTCAAGTCAAATGGAACTAATACCTAAATATCTAACAAATGAAAATTATACAAAGCACTAACATCACTTTTTCACCAACCAACCTTACCTTGTCGAAGTGAGGCGATGTAAGTCGAAAAACATAGGTCTACAGACAGTAACCAGGAATAACATCTTACGATATCAACACCGCAAAAATATCTGATAGTACCTTATGTTCAGGCCTTAAGGTGCTGTCAGATATTTTTGTGGTCTTGAAATTTGCTCTTTCCAAGTTCAGAGACAATTACTTATAATATAAAAGCAATAGAACACGTAAACTTTATTTGCTCCACCTTTTATTGCTGGGTTTTCTTTTTCCGACTTTGAACAATGGTCGTAAAATCTTTTCCTTTATAGCATTCAGGTATTTATCTATTGATTTAATTCCCCTGAGCGTTAGTCAACAAAAACGGAACACTAAACAGCTGTTGTAAGCTACAAAATCGTATCTCCTTTCGTGTTAAACGGTTATACGGCTTTTTAGCGTTGTAGCAACTGAGCTACATCGATTGAGCTCACTTAATAAATATATCTTCTACGTAAAAACCTCGCGAATGCTACATATATTACTCGATCTCATTGAAGTGCCCTTGTCCACACGTTGAATAATATTCAAGCGCTTTCTTTACGTGTTCGAAGCGTAAATATTTATGCTAGCCGACATCCGATGCGACTGGTTTCTTGCGGTGATACACTTGCTGAACGCGATGGCATGACATTGCGCAACTCTGCGCACCTTTAACTGGTGTTTATTGACGTATAAATAAAATTAAATGAGCAGTGAGATGTTAAGTACTGAATCGGTATGTTTATGAGCCTGTAAAGAAATTCCGAGAGAGGTCAAGTATTACTCAGACCTTAAAAATAAGTATAAATATATGGTAATTGTGATACGAAAAGGTGCCGAAAATGACGGAAATAAATAAATACATAATACGGGACATTCTTACACAAATTGACTGAGCCCCACGGTAAGGTCAATAAGGCTTGTTTTGTGGATACTCAGCCCACAATATATATAATATACAAATACTTAAATACATATATTATATTATATAACACCCACGACTCAGGAACAAATATCCGAACACAAATAAATGGCCTTACTGGGATTTGAACCCAAGACCATTTGCTTCATAGGCAGGATCACTACTTACTAGGCCAAAGCTGTCATTAAAAATAAAATTTTAATATATGCAATGGAATAAAAATGACTTTTTGCTAATATCTGGAATTATCCGCCATCTATATATCCGACATCTTACAAGTTACCACCTTTGCAAAACCTTTCTTTTAAATAAATTGTTTTTATATTAAGCAGAAACGTCTGATAGCATATCATCGATATGTAAATAGAAAGAAAAATAGAAAATTTGACTTGCAAGCGGGACTTGAACTACCAAATTCTCAAAAAAAAGTATATATATTTTCTTGGTAGTGCACTGGGCTAGTGATCCAGTGGTTGTGGATTCGAGTCCCACAGCGAGTCAAAAACATTTTTCTATTTTTTCTTACTATTTAATTATCGATGTACAAATAAAATATTTGTCTAAAAATGTTACGTCAAAAAAAATGTCTAAATAGATTTAGACCTTACAACGGAAACACGATTATTCCAAAATAACAATAGTGACATTTCGACAAGAACAGAACTGAAAGACTAACTATTAATAAAAGGCGTACATTGTTAAATATTATGACAAATACCGGTAGCCTTTCGATCGAGGGCATCGCTGGACATCACTTATACTGACCCAATTCAAATAGACATTCGGAACGTCGACATTTTAAGATACAAAGATATCGATAAACTACCGGATGTTTCTACATACGCTTCAATCAGTGTAGAAATTTTATCTCATCAGACTAACGGGAGTCTAACGAAATTAGATCATATTATTATTGTATTAAGATTGTATGGCCTTATGACAGTCGTTACTGAAGGAAAACATGATGAATAAATAACCTGTCAAACTTGATATGAAAACAAATAAACTTAAGTGGTTTTGAGTCATTGATAAAATCGATGGATAGTAAACTCGTAGAGTACATACCTAAAGAAGCGAACATTTGTCCAGTCCCATCAGTCACAAATATTTGAATTACGCCTCTATTGTCAAAGCGATAGAGTGCATGTTCAGATATTTTTGTGTATCTTCCGATATATTTAATAGCGACTGTAGACAGAGAAGCTAACATACTTATCCTCCTAAGGCCACTATATTTTCAAGTGAAATGCTACTCGAATCTCGTTCTTTATAAGGTAGGAAATAAGGTATTTTTTGTGTCAAAATCAAAAGAAACAAATGACATTCAATTCTGTTCCAATTTTATAAAATTCAAATTTCTTTAAAGTAATAGCCTCTTTCATAAACTTCCAAAAACTTTCTTTCTTGGTTCTACTTGAAACGGAGTAGACAAAAATTCAATTAAACCGCGAGCTTAGCGAGGGATTTAAAAAGTAGAATCTTGAACGTTACGAATAAGTTTTCACGATAAGCGATAACTAATAATATAATACAAGCTGTAAAATATTAAAAAATATGGTAGGTAATATGATGAAAATTACATTATTCCAAATATTTCCTTTAAAACCATCATACTACTTAAGTAACGAAGTCATAAGGCAAAACTTTCTTACCTACTTACTTACTGTAGTGGATAAAATCAAGATAAACATCTTTAGGTTCGGATTGTTTTGACAATAATGCTAGATAATTATATTTATTTTATTAATTTTATAATACATACCTACATTCGATGACACAATTGGAAACCTACACCTAATAGAACTCAAAAAGTTCTTTATGCTTTTCATTTGTTTTCAAAATAAATAAAAATGAAGTTACATATACATACATATACATTTTTTGTATTGTTTGGACAAGACTAATTATTTAAGATTAAAATCAATGCATTTACCACTTACAAAGCGTAGTGATTAATTATTGGATGATATGAATAAATTTCTAATATTTTTAATTGAATTTGAGCTGGTTAGGATAAAATTGTGTTTGAGTGTTTTCAGAAAAAAGTGCACTCAAATAGCAGTGCGAAGTAAAAAGTTAAATTATTTCAGTTTTGTGACGGTAATGAAGCATTAAAATAGTATAAATACTTAGATTTGGTAATCGTTTGACAATCTACAAGTAATATTACAATACAAAACTGGGCAAAAATGTTATTTTTATACACATTTCATGTTCACTAAACTGAAATAACTTAACATGTCACACTAATTGAGTATTTTTTCTGAAATCTCCCGTTTAAGTTATTATAAGAATATTGCCTGAGTTATTTTGTGCTGCAGACTATACATATCGATACTAACTATTCGATTGTTAGACAAATGTTCTACATTTAAGCAGTGACCGCCTGCTGGGCGCGAGACATAGACTAACATGCCAATAACATATGTGCTAAACAATCCTGTCGCCATTATGTACGTAGTTTTGTTATCCAACTAGTGTAGTAGGTATATATTAATCCATTCCCGTGTCTGCATGGAGATTTTGTCACTTTTTGTTGTAAGTACTACAGGTATTTTTACGTAAAACCGCGCGCAACACAATTTTCATTTGGCATTTTTTTTTAACCTGATGGCAAGTATATATATATATTGATGGTATATATATATTGATTTAAAGTCCTCGTCGACAGTTTTAGGAAGACCTTTAGATGGTACGAAGTTCGCAGGGTCAGCTAGTTCAGAATGAATGAATTAGCATCATCCTACAAAATTAAATTGAATGAGCCAATAATAAGGGATGATACACATTAAAAGTACTAAGTATCAGTGGCGGCGCGTTAATTTTTATCTTAGGCAACACGGAGCCGATATGTCTTAGCCTTTTCTTCTTGAACACAAGGAAAACCGTTGAACTGCAGTAAAGTTAGTCAAGACGGTGGGAGTCGGCTTGTATAAACGCGCCGCCACTGCTAAGTATGGCTATTTCCTTAATCGCTTCAATGTTCCATAAGCGCAAACATTAAGTATTTAATGAGTTTATTACAAATGTTGTTAAAGGGCATTTAGGGTCGTCATCTTGTCAGCTGTTGTGAATATTCTTTAATGTTTACGGCAGAAGATAGGAGTATCTAAATGCCCATCAAGGTATAAATTACGAATAAAGTAGATTACCATCAAGTTATTAGGTTATAAAGTAAAAAATATTGCCAAAGAATATTTCACCTTTAAAATATTGTCTGGTTTACATAATTTATTTGACATAATTATGGATAAAATTGTATAAGACCTATGTCTAAATTACATAATAAAGAAATTGAACATGTCATGAGTTACTATTGAGCCTTTCCGATACTATAAATTATTTAGCAAATAAATAATCCTTATGATGAGGCGCCTTTCGATCGATATGACAATATTAATTGTATAAAAGCGGGTAACTCACGTTTTATAAGTCGAATATTGCTCGACATGTTTCACTCCGT
Organism: Grapholita molesta; assembly: GCA_022674325.2. Lineage (NCBI taxonomy): Eukaryota > Metazoa > Arthropoda > Insecta > Lepidoptera > Tortricidae > Grapholita > Grapholita molesta. Next base: position 6,660,336 of record CP053127.2, read on the forward strand.
AACAAGGAGCATAATCATGAGCCGTTCGCGTTGGCTAACCGACGCAGACATTATGCTCCTCGTTACAGAACGTGAGTTACCCGCTTTTATACAATTAATATGTTTCAATCTCACGATAGTTTTGCGATATGGCAATGATGAAGCCGTCCGATAGGTATGTTAAAGCTATTTTTCCCTCGTGTAGCGGTTTCGATTCCCGGTTCAACCGTGCAAAAATCCATAAATGCAGTTTTAATTGTTTTTTAAATTAAAATAATGCCTACAAAATTCAAGATACTTTCTCTCCATGTGGCATAGCCGTGGGACGCCCTGTATAGCATTTGCAGCGGATTTTTTTTCTAAGACGACGAAACTTATGTTGCTTTTCCTTTCTTCATAAACTCAAGGAAAACTTTTTAAGTGTATTTATCACCTTCCTCGCGCTGCGCAGGCATTTTGCTACGGCTCCCGGGAAGCTTGGTTGCATTTGGCAACTAATCCCAGGAATTGGCATAGGGACAAGTTTTAAGCGACTGCCATCTGACCTTCCAACCCAGAGGTTAAACTAGTCCTTATCGGGATTAGTCCGGTTTCCTCGCGATGTTTTCCTTCACCGAAAAGCGACGTAAATATCAAAGGACATTTCGTAGATAAGAGGTTTGAACTAGCGACTTCGCATTGCAAGTCGCACGCTCTTACCGGTGGGCAACTGGCGTTGATATGTGTGGTTTTAGTAGGTATTAATTTTTATTTCAAAAGCAAAAAGTTGTAAAATCCATTGAATAGGTACTTTTACCATAATATTTTCTCAGTTTTGTGACAAGCCTTATAATAACGTCATTTGTATCACGTAACTTGCGATCCTGCCACCTGCCACTGTTACCATACCATACAAGGGCTAAAGATAAGATAACCCTAAGTAATACTATAAGATAAGTTAACTTATTGTTTAAGATAACGACACTGAACTTATATTTTTATAACACACTTTACTACACATGAAAAATGTGTCTTCTAGTTTAGCTCATTCTTTAAAAATACTTTTACTAAAGAAAACCCTATTTTTTATCGATATAGGTGTTTAATCCTACGTAGTCTCATGAAGTTTTTATCATAAAAAACATGACACTTTTTAAATTATATTGCCTTCGATAAGCAAAGCAACAAACAAGCGTAAAGAATGTTTGACAAGTTACGATGTCTTTCACATGTATGTTTCTACATTGACAATACATATACATCACTAGTGCAGTAATGTGCTCACATTACTGCAACTGTGTCGAAAGTTAAAAGGGCCACGTGTACTGTAAAACCTTGTACGACACATGTGCGAATAGGTAATTCGCAGCTCGTGTTAATTAAAAACTCTCAGTCGTATTTTAATTTATCGTTGTCGCCACTTGTTTGGAGTTTCCTATTCTTCGCATTATATATCTAAATATAAATTTAAACTGTTTATGCGTTTAGACAAGTATTAAAAGGGTATGCATCTGTTTTATCCGATATCGTTGTTTTACTCATCATGATCTCGACAACAGATTTACACTTATATGAGTACTTACTATTAAAATAACTCTCCTTGGTATGTGAAACGAGGTATCTCTTACACAGTTGCAATAATTGTTTACAAAAATCCCTGTCATTTCCTGCTTTAACCATATCAATGTGCTTACAAAAACAGCGAAGCTGCGCAAACTCACCATTTATCATTTTATGATAAATTTGACGCGTGGCGAGCCAGCATCCGTCCAGCTGCAGTCGGCGGGTTAAAAAACCCGGAGTGCGCCATTCAAGTCAATCGTTTACAATAAAATTAATGCGTCAATGATGTGATTCTGTGTTTTATTGAGGATTTTTAAGCTTATTGGTAGCTTGGGTCACATAGAAGCAATGAGCGATATACAATTCCTGCCAATGAACTGAATTGGTGCTCGCATAAGCATTTAGACGCCTATACAGGATTCACCTACGCGATGCCGACCCTTTATAAACCTATGCATATGCACTCCTTCTTTGAAATATATGAATAAGTTTAATTATTGTGTACAAACAAGTTAAAAGGTACTAAAAAAAACAATTATTGGTAACTTTTAAATCTTAGGTTTCCCAAGTCGTCGCCGATTTTACACGATACAGTACACGATTGTGATTGAACCAATAATCGAGCTGGTCATATGAGAAAGCATTTGAATAAGACAAGCTAACACCTCTCAAAGAAGAAAATCGAAATTATTCGTATATTAGTCGCTCACATACTGCAGATTTAAGACATACAGGTACACATATATATGATGATAAGACTTATATGTTATTGTATATGATTCTCTCACAGATGCCATTATCAGGACTATACCAAATTGAAATGAGATCACACGGACATCACCAATATCACCATCTTTCAAATAGAAACGTAATCATCAAAATCCGTTCACCTAGTGAAAAGTGTTGAGATAATAGAAAAAAAAATTTGTTCCTCATCCTCTTTTTTTAAGCTATTCGTTCGAAAGAGTTAAACTTAAGTGCGTAGTTAAATCCGCACAATCAGTGTCTTACGACTACTTTCGTCGGTAATTCGTAAGTAACGTGTTACTGGTCTAATAACAATCAAATACGAATAGCATTGATTTACTGGAACTAAAGGTGAAGTATCTACATTTGTAGTGTTCATGTGTTCTTGCGAGCCAAACAACTGGTTTAACGAACTACAATCGATGTAAGTACTCGTAGTGTATTAAGACGTACGTAGTAACTAAGTTTATGTAAAATCTAGCTGTGCTTATTAGGTAAAAAACGTAGCCTATGTGTTAATCCATGATGTCAGCTAACTCCATACCAAATTTTATTAAAATCGCTCCAGCCGTTTAGACGTGAAGAAGTAACAAAAATACACACTCACACACTAACAATCTTTTGCCTTTATAATATTAGTGTGGATTAGCTCCAACTGCATCCTGAAAGCAATTTCTGAGGGATTGGACCATACTATGCTGTTTTTCTGGATGAAATTGCATACAATATCAAGCTTCGTCTCCCGAAAAATATTATTGTAGGACTCTGTCGTAGTGGTTTAAAATTGTATTGTGATTTAACTGACCTTATGGAGTTCAAAATAATGAAATAAATGATTTATTTAGGCATTAATTCATTAATTATGCTGAGTTACGACCAATAATAGTAATCAAATAATCAAAGTTACTTACATTTCATCAAATACTTGTAATTCCTTATTTGAAAGAATGTATGCACATTGTAATGTCTACAATCACCTATCTAAAAGCAAGAGTGTCCTAACTCGAGGATACATTTATGCAGTATTAATATTTGCTATCAAGCAATAAGTATTAAAATTGCTTAAGGAGTCGAATTGGTTTAAGACGTTATGGAGCGTCAGTATGGAATTGCTTTAGGACGGAAGCTTTCATTCTCTTTGGAATTGGTCGGGAGCATGCAAAATATGCCGCCCGTCCTTCCCCTAATTGTAATTAAGAAATTACGTTCAGCGGATCTAGTTAGTTACCGGGTAAGTATGGAAAGCTGGATTTATTGTAACAAGTCCGAGGCTGCGTATCCGTAGATGATTTCCGGGATGCGAAGATACGAGGAATTTTCAAACTAGCATGGGTTGTATGTAAAGTATATTCAGGTTCAATAGAAAAATAATACGAGTATATGGTAAACAAATATGGCTGACTGACTACTGATTTTCTAAGCAAAAAAAGCATTGTGACACTAGACAAAATATTATAATAGTAATTCGTTTGCTTTAAATATAGGTAAATTATCGCATATTTGAACTGAACAAGAATGTATGTAACAAATGTATGTGTACACATCCATTATCTTTCTTCTATATATATATAAAATAAAGTGGGTTTGTTCAACCGCTTATAACTCAAGAACGGCTGAACCGATTCAAATGATTTTGGATTAGTTAGAATCATCACAGCCCTGATTGAGACATTAAGTATTAAAAAGTCACAAAAATCCCGTGATTTCGAAAAATAAATATGATCTCAATTGTATATCATAAGGCCCTTCAATAAAATTGGTAATTTTAGAATTGTTTGTGTATTATTTAATTACCTTAATTAAAATCATATATGTTTTAGCTAATTAAAAGCTATCACTACTTTTGTCGTTTTTTAGGCGGTACGAAGTTCGCCGGGTCAGCTAGTTGACAATAAAACCCATTTTTTTTTAATTGCCTAATTATTTTTATATTAAGCAGAAACGTCTGCTAGCATATGAAACATATTTAAATCCAAAGAAAAATTTACATTTTTTTTGTCCCGCTGCGAGTCAAATTATTATATTTTTCTTTCGATTTAAATAAATTGCCTAATTGTCAAGCTATGAAGGTATCCGTCTTTTTCTAAATACGTTAATTAAACTGGGACGTAATGTCTGGCCGTGAGATATTGTCGCGTCAATGTGCTAGACCAGCTGGTCGAGTAATGTGTAAACTAGAAGCTTTATTACTCGTATAATCAGTATTATAAAATTTACATACAAAATTGTGGCAGTACATCTAGAATCTGGCCATTTCATGTTTGCTCGTTCAATTATAGCCCCGTCGCATTTTAACAAGAATAAACAATGATTAAAACCTATCTATTCTTATAGTTATATAAAACATTCGATATTCTGATTAAGATATACAGTGTGCAGCTCTAATATGGACGAATCTCTTAACGGTAGTAACATAAGAAATATATTTAGATAACTTTCGCTCAGAAGTACAATTACAATTTTATCCATACAAAACAATTGGCCCGCAATGTAATGCAACACACTCAAGTCAAACACTCCTTGAGTTTCTAAAGCTTGTATCGGGTATTGTTCGTACATTATTTATTAGTACCTACATTACGTACTCCTCAGAAATTTTACAAAAATTAATTACATGCGGTTTAATTCTACGCCCGTATTAGATTTAAATACAGTCTACATTGGCTCAATTATGCTAACGATGCAGCTGTAACACTTACGAGTATGTCTTAATATAGTAGGTTCTTAGGTACTTAAGAAGGAAAGCGATCGAAGTCGGTAGTCTTAATAGGTAAATAGTAAAAAAAAAATATAAGACCGCTGTAGGTATGCGTTGGAATCGGAGTATATTTTGTAGAGGGTTTTATCCTTTGATGTGTAGGTATTAAAATATAATAACTTGTATGTTATTCCTAGGTTAACTAATTATTTGGCAGTCATTGATATTTTGACGAGAGGTTCGGCCTAGTGGCTAGTGACCCTACCTATGAAGCTGATGAACCTGGGTTCAAATCCCAGTAAGGGCAATTATTTGTGTGATGAGCACAGATATTTGTTACTGAGCCATGAGTTTAGATATATGTGATTAAGTATTTGTATATTATAAATGTTTTATTTCAGCACGTTATTACTTTTACGTATGTAAACGATCAGATACTCTTATTCTACTAACGTGGGTTTCTAGTGTGACCATTTGGAAGGAACCCTAAAAATTCAAAACATTAATATGCCACCGTCAGTCACGACTGCAACATTGTAGGACTCACCTTGTTTATTCTGTATAGGTTGCTGACGCATATGAGACAAGTCTTTAGAAAAACCAGAATTGACCCCACAAATTGATCTTGAGACCCAATAGTAAACTAACACCAATCTTACATTGATATTGGAGTTCATACGTAGTACAAAAACTAGGGGCAGAGTGTGTTTACCTATGTCATATTCATATTAATTTATTCATTAAGCATACATTGTCGAGTAACATAATAGCATCGATGTCAATATTACATTACAATGATAATAATTACATAATTACAGAATACTAGTAATAGGAAATTAACAGTTTATAAAATTTAAGGTAACTTTACAGTAAAATTTCCAACCTCTTCAATAAGAAATTCAGTAACATAATAATAGGCTTTTTGGATTAGGAAGGATTAAATTAAATTAAATCATTTCAAATTAAACCCACAAGAGGAGAAGGCGTTCATATATCTAGGGGAATTTTGTTATAAATCGTTGGTCCCAAACATGCATTGAGTGATCAGTTTTTATTAACCTGGGCGTTGATCACTATAAATCGTTTTTTCTGCTCCTGAAAGCAATTACTGTTCCAATTCCTCTTTGGAAACAGATCTAAATTATGTCTTACATATCCCTCCGTCCAAAATCAGCATGGAAGGCAGCGTTAGTATCCGGAAGTCGACTAACTGACATTATTGTAAAATGCGATAAAAATCTATTTAAACGAGCACTTCAATTAATTTTGCTCGCATTTTACGATTACATTTTCTTTATATGCTATGCTTTACTCAGCAAAAAGAGATTCAATAGGAATGAGAAGATGGCAGCTGAGTCGCATCTATACTAATCTATCACAGTTCAACAGTTCCTTCTGAGCCCAAGATTAAAGAAAAGGCAAAGCTATATTGTCTCCGTCTAGTCTACGAAAAAAATCGGCGCCGCCACTGTATGATAGTTCAAGATTATATTTCTTTAGCACAAAATTATTTTATTTCGTGCTACCTCTAGTGTTCTTAAGGCGTTTCAAGGTGGTCCACTGAAGCGATCGACTCGCCGTCGCTTAACAACCCTTGTAATGACATCCTCGTTAGGTTATCTTCATGGTTTACGTACTTACAAGTTACATTATTTTTTATGGGTATTAGCAAACTGCAGACTTTACATATTTATATATTCCTCGGAAACGACATTTACTACAACTATTACTAACTACACCAAGAAGCACTCTTGTTTAGATTAATCTTAGTAACTACTAGGCATTCGCGGTAGTTCAACTATTTTATTTTACCGCCTAATTAAGTATACAATAGATGTTCCATTCTGTGTGTTTTTTCCTTTACTTAGTTTCTCACTTACATACTATAAAAATCGACCCCAAACGAATACATATGCAAGGTAAAACGAGTCGTCGTCACTGTCCCAATAAATGTCACCTTCAAACTTAAATCATTAGTAATAATCATTAAAGCAGATTGAGCACTGAGACGTTTACCTTACGTGGTTTTTGGACTATAGTTAAAAAAAAAAGATAACGTCAAGGAAAAACTACACCGGCTCAAACCCTACACCTCTGACCCGAGAAGATACCGGCAAGAAACTACGGCGGGACTTATTTTTTCAATACAGTGATAACTACATCAAATACCATAATAGCACTGTTACCTTTCAGGTATGTAGTGTTGTGTTCCTGATGGTGAGTAAGGTTCCCAGAGCTCCAACCCCCCTTAAAGGTCGGCAACGCGCTTGTGACTCCCCTGGTGTTGCGGGTGCCCATGGGTGACAGTAATTGCTTACCACCAGGCAATCCGTCTGCTCGTTTGCCGCCTGTGTCATAAAAAAAAAAAAAAAAAAACTTATAGTACTTACATAACTATGCGTAGTCCGAGTAATTGGGTAGGCGGTTATGTTTCATACGTAATAAAAAAAAGGTTGAGTAAACCTGTGGGTTTCTAGTGTGACCATTTGGAAGGAACCCTAAAAATTCAAAACATTAATATGCCACCGTCCGTCACGACTGCAACATTGTAGGACTCACCTTGTTTATTCTGTATAGGTTCCTGAAGCATATGAGACAAGTCTTTAGAAAAACCAGAATCGACCCCACAAATTGATCTCGAGACCCAATAGTAAACTAACACCAATCTTACATTGATATTGGAGTTCATACGTAGTACAAAAACTAGGGGCAGAGTGTGTTTACCTATGTCATATTCATATTAATTTATTCATTAAGCATACATTGTCGAGTAACATAATAGCATCGATGTCAATATTACATTACAATGATAATAATTACATAATTACAGAATACTAGTAATAGGAAATTAACAGTTTATAAAATTTAAGGTAACTTTACAGTAAAATTTCCAACCTCTTCAATAAGAAATTCAGTAACATAATAATAGGCTTTTTGGATTAGGAAGGATTAAATTAAATTAAATCATTTCAAATTAAACCCACAAGAGGAGAAGGCGTTCATATATCTAGGGGAATTTTGTTATAAATCGTTGGTCCCAAACATGCATTGAGTGATCAGTTTTTATTAACCTGGGCGTTGATCACTATAAATCGTTTTTTCTGCTCCTGAAAGCAATTACTGTTCCAATTCCTCTTTGGAAACAGATCTAAATTATGTCTTACATATCCCTCCGTCCAAAATCAGCATGGAAGGCAGCGTTAGTATCCGGAAGTCGACTAACTGACATTATTGTAAAATGCGATAAAAATCTATTTAAACGAGCACTTCAATTAATTATGCTCGCATTTTACGATTACATTTTCTTTATATGCTATGCTTTACTCAGCAAAAAGAGATTCAATAGGAATGAGAAGATGGCAGCTGAGTCGCATCTATACTAATCTATCACAGTTCAACAGTTCCTTCTGAGCCCAAGATTAAAGAAAAGGCAAAGCTATATTGTCTCCGTCTAGTCTACGAAAAAAATCGGCGCCGCCACTGTATGATAGTTCAAGATTATATTTCTTTAGCACAAAATTATTTTATTTCGTGCTACCTCTAGTGTTCTTAAGGCGTTTCAAGGTGGTCCACTGAAGCGATCGACTCGCCGTCGCTTAACAACCCTTGTAATGACATCCTCGTTAGGTTATCTTCATGGTTTACGTACTTACAAGTTACATTATTTTTTATGGGTATTAGCAAACTGCAGACTTTACATATTTATATATTCCTCGGAAACGACATTTACTACAACTATTACTAACTACACCAAGAAGCACTCTTGTTTAGATTAATCTTAGTAACTACTAGGCATTCGCGGTAGTTCAACTATTTTATTTTACCGCCTAATTAAGTATACAATAGATGTTCCATTCTGTGTGTTTTTTCCTTTACTTAGTTTCTCACTTACATACTATAAAAATCGACCCCAAACGAATACATATGCAAGGTAAAACGAGTCGTCGTCACTGTCCCAATAAATGTCACCTTCAAACTTAAATCATTAGTAATAATCATTAAAGCAGATTGAGCACTGAGACGTTTACCTTACGTGGTTTTTGGACTATAGTTAAAAAAAAAAGATAACGTCAAGGAAAAACTACACCGGCTCAAACCCTACACCTCTGACCCGAGAAGATACCGGCAAGAAACTACGGCGGGACTTATTTTTTCAATACAGTGATAACTACATCAAATACCATAATAGCACTGTTACCTTTCAGGTATGTAGTGTTGTGTTCCTGATGGTGAGTAAGGTTCCCAGAGCTCCAACCCCCCTTAAAGGTCGGCAACGCGCTTGTGACTCCCCTGGTGTTGCGGGTGCCCATGGGTGACAGTAATTGCTTACCACCAGGCAATCCGTCTGCTCGTTTGCCGCCTGTGTCATAAAAAAAAAAAAAAAAAAACTTATAGTACTTACATAACTATGCGTAGTCCGAGTAATTGGGTAGGCGGTTATGTTTCATACGTAATAAAAAAAAGGTTGAGTAAACCTGTGCTAACCGATAACATTAGCAAAGTGTTACCCGTGCCTACGGTTCGTAACATCTGGATCTTATCCAGCATCTCTGATGCTATCACTGCGTGCATCAGGTGGCTCTGGTGACTGTGAACTTGGGAATATACTTCCCTATTTCGTAGACGAGTGAAAGTTTTTGTAGTTCGTGGCCTGTAAGGGAGCATGTTGCTGGCTGTTGCGTACAATTTTATTTTTTTTAAGTACAAAAATTGGAAACATTGGAAATAGTAATCCACAATATTTTTAATGCTACTTAATAAAAAAACCTTATAATAGTCAGATTCGTTTTAACGGAAGTTTTGACGGTGTTTTGTGTCATTCGTCCTGTTTTATTTTAATGATGCAATATTTCTGATCTCCATAGATTGATAATCGAAGATAAGTTTTGTATGAATAAGTTGATTTCTTCAAAATGAATGCAAACTTAAGAGTTTAATGACCAAAACTTTTTAACAAGAAAATTCAACCGCCGAAAAAAACTATAGCGCACTAAAAATAAAAAAAAGATTGTCTTAATAACGCAATTGAGTCGGTGCCAGCCTCAATCAAGAAATATCAAAATCGGACTACTCTGTAAAAAGTTATGTGTGATCATACGTTACAATCGGTGAATAAAAATTCAATCGTAACAATCGTACACTTAAGGTTTGTTTTTTTTTTTTTTTTGATGATGAAAATGTATATGGGACCAACTTCGGGTACCAGGGCCCCTTTACAATAAAAAAAGAATTATCAAAATCGGACGACCCTGTAAAAAGTTTTTGCCTGCAACTTTATCTGCGTGAAATTTGTATATACTCACAAAAAATACACACAACAATAAAATTGACTTCTTCTTCCATTTTCGCCTCCTGGTTGAATTCCTCCTCCTCTGGGATAAACGCTAATACCACATGTACTTTCCTGGGACTATTTATTTAAATTTTTAAAAGTTTCGATAAACGAAGCGAGACATAGCCGCATATTTATAATATTATATACATACTCGTACCCTGAACTTTTCTTTAGCAATTTTGGTTAAATTAGTCAGAAGGTACGAATTACCCGAAAAAAATACTTATTTTATCTTTGCCCTAAGTAAATGTAGATTTATTCAAACAAGGAAGCTGAAAACGGTGTTAAAATCAATTTCCAATGTTTAGCTTAAGTGGTCCTCAGACAATGTAGGGCCCGTGTCGCCAGCCTGGCCAGGAATATATTGCGGGCATTAGTATTCGTCGGTTTGTTAGTGTTGAATAATTGCACCAATCAGGTGATGTGCCGCGCATACAGAATCGTGTTACACCTGTGGCTACCCCTTTTACTTCATTATGCTAACTAATTTATGAATAATTTTTAAAATGAAAAGGGATATCGGGATATTGCTACCTAGAATTTTAACGATTTTCGGAAATTCTGTGACCCCCACATGACGTATTTGGGAACAAACCTTTACAACCTTGGTTTAAACGTAGCAAAACTGATAATATATGTATTGTATTATGTAGTAGGTGACGATAAGCTATTGTTTAGGGACTATATAAAGTATGTATTTTTCATACGGGCGTATACGTTGTCTACATATAGTGTCCAGTAATAAGACTCGTATTATATTAAATAGTGTTATAAAATTGTATTTCTCATTTTTTTAAGTGTAACCGGGCAGAAATGTACGTAGACCAACTCATTATGACATGACAAGTAATACTGACATGACATGACGCATCGGCACGTTAGTTATATATTGCGTACTTAATTATTATGTATGAATAAAAATAACTTATTCTTTAACAAACTGAATTTAAATAGGTTCTCGTGGTCCAATACTAACCGCTACTACAATATACGCCCGTATATGAAAATACACACTGTAAATTGTGTTATAAACACATACATAACTAAATATACTTACCGGGATTCTAACCTAGGACCTCTTCACAGGCTGATCTGACTACGTAGAAGGCTGTTTAACTTTTCTCATTATTTATTTTGTATATTAAATGTACTTGGTAAATATTGTGCACATTAGTTTGTACACGCCAAATATTTTTTATTTAAACCTACGCCCGTCAGAACTAACTATGATAAACTGACAACCTAGTAATCCTATGAATGCTGTGTTGATTAATTTTAATATTATTATGACAGATAGGGTAATATAGTGAAAGATTACTTTTATACATTCATTGGCTTGAACTGTTGTAATAAGACAGACATGCATGACCTCTATTTATGATGGAATGGAATTTATATTTACGTGAAATAAAAATGTATAAGACAAATGTTTGACTTCTTGACTTGCAAAGTAAAGTATGAAAACCACTATCTAACTAATAATAATTTACAATGGATTTTTTTGCATAGTTTAGCAATAAATTATTTAGTTTTTTACCTTCGCCAATAAATGAGCGTACCTACAAGTTGTCTGGTGACAAGCGGTTACTGTTTCTATAGACGTTTTAATTCCAAACGTTTCTCACGCACGTTTTCGAAGCCTTTGAACTCTTGTTATCAAAGTTCCCAATTAAGAAAACGAAGTTAAAATATTTTATGAGTATTCGTTCGTTCGTAGCTGTTGAATAATTGCAACTCTAATCAGGTGACGTGCAGTGCATATTTTAATGAATTGTGCATTCCACCTATAAGCTCCTGACTGATAACATCATATCAGCCATGAATCTAACTTAAGATTCCTAAAATTGATCTTTCAGAATAGCTGGTACAGTTCTGGCGTCACTTATAACTATCATAAAGTTATTTTTAAATGGTAAGACTTATAATTCTACCGCAAAAACGGTATTCATAATTTTCACACGATTGTCTCTTTCGCTGTCATGACACCTTTATCGGAGTAAAAGATGAGATTCCCGTATTTTATTCCCGTATTAGGATGCAGCACTAATAGAAGGATAAATTAGAAAGTCGTTGGCTATACTGTGAAACCTAATACTAAAAATGTTCTGGACAGTCCACTCCCCAATGTCGTAAAAGTCATTACACCAACTAATCTGGGGCCATAGCTAAGACGATAATCGTTTTATAGAAAACGCAATCGAAACGATTTATGGAAAAGAGTGCGTTTTGTTTAAATTGTCTCCTAGTATATATAGTAGGTATTTTACTGATACTGACACAAGTTGTAAATTGTTAAATTATTAGGGATATTTACCGTTATATGTGTCCCCTATATTTCGGCACCATTACCATGCCATTGCGGAGTAATTGGCGTTTTAATTAATACTACACACAGCCATAGGGTGAGATTGAATAAATATAAGACAAGCGATAAAATAAGACAATGTTCTAACACTTAAAAACTCTCTGATATATGTTCCAAAGAGGTATTGCATAAACATATTTTAAGTTGATTTAGGATTATAGCACCAATGTTGGACACTTTAAGCTGACAGGCACCAATGATGGACACTTAGTTCTTAATTCGAAGATAATAACGTTATAAATTGAATATGAATCAACAAATGCACAACACTTGACTCCTTTGAAATAAGCACTAATGTTCATGATTGGTTCTTTGTTCATTACTGGCACTGTCACCCTAGGAGTTTTGATTTAACACATTTGTCTTATATTTACTCCTCACCAGTCCCTACATATCTCTCTTTATAAGTAAAAACATATATATTTATTTATCCAACGAACAAATTAAAAACACAAGGAAACTTAAATAAAATAAAATACTAAAACTATAAATAACTAAAAACTAAACCTAAAATACCTATCTAAAGTAAGAGATCCCCCCGTAGCATGGTGCCGTAAACGCTGGCAGCATTTCCTTGCTGTATCGCAATGCTTATGCGTTGAGCGAGGAAGCTGCCAGCTCTCCGGTCACCAGTAACGTCGAGTATAAGTAGTTGTGTAATATCGTTGACTATGTTAGCTCAAAACCATATATTCCAAAGCGTACTTACTGAGCGCGACCATCAATAAAGCTTCAATCTTGTCAAACGGACACCGGCACTACATAACCCTCGGTATGCTTATCAGCTAAATCTATGGAGTAGATTATCAACACCGCGGAACATGCATTGTGCCCGATAACGGACAGCGCGGAATGTAGTCGAACATTCAATAGCGTTAGTTTATCGACTCAATTCGTGGCAGGTGGGAAATTTTACTAGGTACCTGTCTCAACGTTAGAGATAAGAATTGTAGGCTTTACACTCCTTCGTGGGTAAGACGAAGGAAGGAACACAGTCACATTTATTTATTACCGGAATACAATTATTACGATTTATAAAATAACTATAATTCAAAATTGTAATACCTGAAAAACTGTCTAAAAATAAGTATCCAAAAGTTATGTTATAAATTGTTATGGTTGCGAAGCTGACGTGCAATTAAACAGCTTATTGCGTTCATTTCAAAATAATTAAATATATTTAGGTATTGAATACATTTCTAAATACAAAAGAAATATATTAGAAGGCTTGTTATTATTAGTTATGTATTTCAGAGAAATACTTGTTAAGTACCTATATACTTTTGGTCTGCAATAAAACTTTTGATTTATATATATAATTAATAATGGCAAATCTATTCGTATTACCACGGCATGACACTGAAATTGTTAAAATACTACTAACATTAATTCAGCTATGCATACATTCATTATTCTTTTCCTTAGTCTATTAGTGAATATCTAATATAGGTGAAAAACTTAGCTAAAGCAAGCATGTAGTAGTAACGTGTGTGTACACGCATGTCGGCGTTCCATATTCAAATGTTGACGTAAGTTCCATATTAATTCTCCTCACAACTACATAGACGTGGTCCTCCCGTTAAGTTTTTCGCCTATACGAACGTTGCTGTACTGTCCAAACATATTTTTTTATATTCCACCCTTGTCATATTCATTCAATATACGAGTACGTGTCATAAAGGTTTATTTCCTTCGATGTTAAACTTCAAAGATAAGACTGTCAGCATTTTAAATCTAGCCATCGTGACCTAAACCGAACACAGCATGGGATACATTGTGTGTATTATATGAGAAACCACAAGATTTTTGACATGATAGCTTTTAACGAATGTATCGGCGTTGGTAGCGCAGTGGTGAGGCGTGGGACTCTCAATCCGAAGGTCACAGGTTCGAGACCCAGCTTCCCCCGGGTTTCTCGTAACTTGTGTACGAAATGTGACTTGATATTTATTTGCCCCTTTTAGATAAAGCGAGACGTCGTGAATAAGAGTGGAAAAGTAAGATAGCTGTCGTCCTCACACTAACTAGTACCTACACCAAATTTATTTTCATGGATGCCGAGCTAACCTCAGTCATCCATTAATCAATGCAAAAAAAAAGCTTTCAAATGTTATGTATTTGAACAAAGCGTTGGTTTTAGTCTTATTTGTAAAGGATTAAGGGATCCCACACAAAGCGTGACCCGATACGCTATCGCCCAGTTTTTATCGCCTATAGATTTCATGTAAGATTTTTTTTAATTATTTACATATATAATATACACTGTGCCCGTTAATAACCCGAAAGATTCTAACCACTTATTCCTGATGCTAAAACAAGTAAAAAACGTCATACAAGTTTTAGACAATTTAACAAAAAAAAAATTTTTTTTTGTTTTTCTTTTTAATTTTTTGAATGTTCGTAAGCATAGAAAGTAAATTTGATTAGGAAAAATATCGCTCAAAATGTTTTTTATTTTATTTCATATCATAACTGGTTAAAGAAAAAGTGTTCCTTGTCACATTGACATTTGTGTCGCTATGGATGTCGTTAGACTAGGCGCCACAGTGGTAAAATCGTCTTTGTACGGGCATATTTCATTGAGTTTTTTTTTTTAATTGGCATTAACTCCAGAACTTAGGCGAATTTGACCTAAAGTCATATAATGTTTTTTCCTTTCTTTTGACCTCAGGAATGCTTGTTATGAATCTTTCGGGTTATTGACGGGCACGGTGTATATCCCGCCTTATCTTTATGTAAAGTTCACACTTAAGTTATTAAGTAACTAATCATCATTGCCGACTAATTCTGATAATTGTGACGTTAGACTTAACTATATGCTGTCATAAAAATAGTCTTTCTATAATTGAGGGCGGGTCAAAGCCGACCGGATCGGATGTGGTCGTTTCAAAATTATAAGGTGTTGTTTAAACTCAATAAGTTCGGTCACATGGCAGCCAATTTTCATTCAAAGAAAGGCATAGACTTCTATTCCTTTTTGCGGACACTTTCTAGTAAGAATAACAGGGAAGGCATGTCTACGTCCCTCGAAGCAGATGCAAGCTAATGAACAGGAAGATTAAATACGGCACAATATACTGTGTGTAAGTCTAATACGGGCAAAGAATTAAACCAGACATAGGATTTACCAGTATAATCATTACCCAAAAGGTTTTTCTTTAGCAATACCTATTATACACATGTTATTAATTTTTGTAAAATTTCTGAGCGAACATTACGCGATGTAAGCTTTTGAAACTAACTGTCAACGAGTGTTTAACTCGAATGTGTTGCATTACATTGCGGGCCGAATTTTTTTATATGGATAAAAATTTTATTGCACTTCTAAGTAAAAGTTATCTAAATATATTTCTTATGTCCTATTCTACCATCCGTTAAGAGATTCGCCCGTATAAGACTTCCACACTGTATAGGTAGCTATTTCATGAGGTTCAAAACGGGATAGCCCAAAGAATCTGGAAGTGTCTATACTTAACGGGACTCAGTAATATAATCTAAATACCACATCAGACTCTCCAGGTCGAGAAGCAATAATGTTTATAATATATTAGGTAGCTGTCAGAAGTGACATACCAATCGGTTGGGCAGAACCCGTTTATTAAACTAATCGACATCTGCACCTGTTAATGATTGATCAATCATCATAAATCGCCGGCTAGTAATTACATCTCACTGTTAATAATTGTAATTAATTACTCACGTAAGAAGCGATCGCATGTGTGACGATGTTTATTACTCGATATTATAAACACAAATAGTTAAGTTGATAATTGTATTACTTTATTTGTAGTAATTTTAATTAAATACAATATATTCAACTTCATTTTTAAACAGCAGATTTGTTCAATTGTGTCGCTTTAAGTGAAGGAATTGTCCTTAATTACGAGGATGCATAGTTATATCTGAAGAATATATATATATATATACACCGTGGGCTGTTTAAACCCGACCGATTTTAACCATAGCTTCCTAAGCTTAAATGAAGTAAAAAAGTGGTACAACATGTAGTCCAAAAACGTATTTTTTTAGATAATCGCGATTTTAAGAATTTACCAAGTTGAAAAATCTCAACTGTAACACACCCTAAGAATGTAAAGTAACTTAAAACGTTTCTGCGCAGAAACACTAAAAACTCTGTTCACACCAATGACGCGTCCGTTGCAATGGTTAAATTACAACAAAGCTCGGTTAGCCAATGACCGATCCTGCGAGTTGCACGGACGCTGACGTTGCTATGGTTACATTATAACAAAGGATGATTAACCAATGACCGATCACGGTTTTACCGAAAACTCATGTTGCTATGGTTACCTTATAACAGTCCCGTCTTAGGTAGGAATATTAGATCCTGTCATCAATGTCAAACTGTCAGAATTTTCGTGACTTGATTTATTGATGGAAGCCATATTTTTTTTAAAGAAGAAGAAGAAAACCCTGAGATCTGTAGACATAGCGAACTGACCGATAAAGGCCGATTAGTATTACACGACCAAGTTACAAACATTGGTAAGTGGCTCAACAATCCCGGTCCGCGACCGTACCTACATACTTGACATTAGTTGTCATAAAGTAACAAACAATCCATAACACATACTCACTTTTCACTGACAGTGCATCGTGTGGTGTCGGAGTGATTCGTTAAGTGTCGTGTTTGCTTACTTACTCTGTTTCTCTATCAGGAATTGGATTTTCTTATTCACACTCTGACCTAAAGGTTTATTCACAATAAAGTGCTAAGCTTAATTTATTTATTTTGTTTGAAATAAAAAAAACTGCGTAATTAGGCCTATGTTCATATAACATTATTTAATTGTAATATCGTCAGAAATACGTGGTTGGAATCGGTCGGGTTTAAATAGCCCACCCTGTATTTGACTTGGGAAATATATATCTGTTGAACATAGTACCTATGTAGCGTATAAGGTCTTCTCCTAGGGAAAGTCCTTGATAGTGGCTGAAACAAGTTAATATTTTGATAATAAATAATGCGTTTGTGTGGAATAGCTTTAGAGTAGATTTATAACTTCATATTTGTTTCTTTTAATTCTCTTCTATGAATAATATAATACATATTTTTTATGACAACGAAAGAGGAATTAGAAAAAACAAGTCATCACGTCCCTAATTTTACAAAAAATTACCCTTTAAACGTATTTCGCCTTAATTCGTTCATTTATGATAGGCCTTCACAGAATTAAAATTGATCATTTGTTTGTATAACTGACGTGATAATCGTAGTACATAATCCATTATTACTTATAACCCACGGGGGTAGGGAGTCCACCTTAATTGATCAATCAATCGTACCATGGTTAACATTTTGTAACGAGGGAAATCAATCACAAATTGCGCGATTAATTTAGAATCAAAGACATGTCTATAATAAAGACTTCTAACTCAAGCATAATTTACAAGCCAATAACGACGATTCAACAATATGTGATCTCAGTTTAATTTTTAAGGTTTAAAAGATAATTTATTTATAGTGTTCATCGTATCACAACCATAAAACTTGATAACTATAAGATTAAAGGCTTTTGTAATATAACCGATTGATCCTTTATCCTGTTTATAATTATTTTACAAAATCGGTTTTTTCATAGATCATGAAGCTCAATAAATGGCTCACTACTAAGATGAAACGGGTGTATAAGCCGCGAGTAGCTCGAGTATGGGTGACGTCTGTACAAAAACAATGACGAAGAACTAAGAGCTATTTTCTAATTTCGGTTAACTAACCGAAATTAGAAGCGTTTAAAATTTTCTTGTGTTTGCCTGGTATACTGTAGTCACTACAGTGTAGTGCCTATAAATAGCGGGTATTATAAACTGACCGCGGTGATGAATCGAACTATATATCGGTTATCACAGGTTTGATCCTTCGAATATAAATTATGTAAATATACGTTTTGCGACGATAAATCCATAGACTTCAACTTGATGCTTGGTGTCAGAGGAATTTACGCAAAATATTACTTCTATAAATGAGTCGGTGTTTTAAATAATATTTCATAGGAACGTAATTAAACAGCGGTATCGGAAGAAAATAATAATAAGGCAAATAGTTGTTAATAATAAAAAAATCCGTAAAGTATCGCCTATCTTCAATAAATGAAATTAATATTACACAACAAGCTTACACACATTGACAGAGCCCCACGGAACGCTCAAGAAGGCTTGTGTTGTGGGTTTTTACTCAGTTAATCATACGAGTGTATATATAGTCGTATCATTAGCTGATATAGTATCGGAATATAAAAATACTTACACAGCAAATACCCATGATGACTCAGGAACAAATACCTGTACACATGGCACAAATAAATGCCCTAATTGTGATTTAAACCCAGGACCGTCGGCGTCAGAGGCAGGGTCACTACTAAGCCAAACCTGTCAATTTTATACAAAGATACATTATCATGATATCAGCCGAAGGCCTCCCCCTAAGTGACCCACAATGACCTGTTTTGAGCCACCCGCAGTTCCCGCCCACACCGTGCCTTCCGGTACGTAGTCGCCATTCGAGAATATTAGCACCCCAACGGCCATCAGAACATCTACCATGGTTGACATTTTATCGTCTATCGCGCTACTCGTCACTTTCGCACTATACTTGTTAGAGCGTGACAGATACTGTGACAAGCGATAGAAACCCGACCATATTAGGCTAACAGTTCTGCGTACAAATCGTATACACGAAAATGTAACAAAACACGCGATCAATGATCATAGATGCAAAAAATAAAGCATACGGAACATGGATAGTGAAGGATCCAATCTAATATTGTATTATCACAATTATTCATCGGAAGACTTAACCCATTACACATCACCTTCTACATATCAATCACAGCATAATAACTCTTTGCAGTGACGGATCTATGCACAAGCATAGTAATCGCGGCCCCAATGGATATAAATCAAGGCAGCCATGATACAGGATTTCCGAAATGTGCGCAAGACACGCAACTCACGAGACTGCGGATTCTCGTTGCTTGCGCAAGCGCTGGGGAATAGAGTCCATAAAGACATTTTTGAACTATAAAAACTTAAATTCCATTGCGATTTTATTTGCAGGGCATATTGCTTCAATTGTCGTGGTGTTTAAGTGCTGTAGCTTTCGGGTTCGTCTCCTGGTAATAGCATATTCTAGTATTTGGGTGTATAGGTATCACAGATATATGTTCCTCTACATATAGGAACAGGTAGGGGGTTAATAGTTATTTATACATATTCGTCTTACTTAAAACATAACTTTATATGAGGTGTTATAGATTTTGGTTAAATTTTATGTAACAATTTTCATTTAAATAAAAAAGAACATAACCGTTCTTCGATCAGGAGAAATTATCCTGACCTATCCCTATACTACCGAGTGTTGTAGTACATGTAACTTAAATGTTTTTTAGTTCCCCATTGTAATATTTACGACAAGATTTCTGCCGTAAATGCCTTTCTCTACTTGTAATGATAGACAAATATGCTAAATTTTACCCAAAATCATTTGAGAAAGATTGAATAATAAACATCTAAACTACACATATTGCACATTAAGACTAAGTTTCAGCTCTTAAACTCTAACCCACCGCAAAGCAAGCAATTGGAAGAAGACACAAAGTGTTTAATCAAGCGATGCGCAGGAGTTAACTTTTTGACGCTCCTATAATTATTTCCTACATTAAAGAAATACACCTTAATTCATATTCTGTTAAGTTCAGTTTTGAATGCAGTTTTCGCGTGGAAGGATGTTCATGAAACAGTCAAAGGATAATTTGCGAGTTAATGCGCGATTCAAATACGTCTAGGGGTACATACAATTTGTTTTATTTGATGTCAGGATTTTCATATTATATTTCGAAGCTACGAGTAAGTATAACCGATATAACTCTTAAAGAGCAGTTGAAGCGGCAATGGGTTTGTCACAGTTGAGACGGTCGTTCTAGTCGAAGTACTTACTACAGTAAATATCGACCACGGACCGGACCAAGGTCTACATAACATTTAGATTAAACTATTTAGGAGGAAATTATTATTAATATCATGACAGTCCCAGCTGAATTATGTCTGAAAGCCAAATGAAAACTTAGACAATGGATTACACATTGGTAAATTGAAGTGCTGATGCATTCTTTAAATCAAAGCACGTACTTAGTACTTAAGAAATGTAACTAAAATTACGGCTTAACATTTCTTACTTTAATGGTCTTTTAGCAGCTTTACGGCAAAATATGATTAGAAATTAAAATGGCGTGATTAGTGATGATTACTCTGCATCATCATGTCAGCCGAAAGATGTCCACTGTTGGACATAGGCCTCCCCCAAAACGACCCAAAAAGTCCGGTCCTGCGCCTTCCCGCCAGCTTCACCATTACTCTACAAACCTGAGGAACTGCCTTCGCGTGGTTACGTTTATGTGATGTGATTTTATAACAATTACAAGATCTGTCGATCGAAAAGAAAATCGATCACTTAAATCAACACGTTGGCGGACAGGCGTCGCGTATATTTTTGTTTCCTTACACTTACATACTTACTTACAGTCCACCAGCATGTGACGTATAGAGTATTGGTACGAACTGCCAAACAGAATGACTAAATCCGAAGTAAAAATAGTTATTTGTGCAACAAGAGAGGAAAGTTGTTTTTTCTTGCGAGTGTTTATTTTGAGTCCCGAGTAAGCGAAAGATTCTATAATTAATCACGAGCGTGGCGAGTGATTCTAGTGTTAGAATCTTGAGCGTAGCGAGGCACTCAAAAACACGAGATGTAAAATAACTTTACTCTTGTGTGACACATACAACTTTTCCCCTCAGTAGTGAGAACATATTAAAGGTTAAATAAGTTGCCAAAAATGACATTTTTAGTACAAGCTTTTATTGCCGACTGTACTTTTTTGCACAATCGTCAACTACTCTTCGAAAGGATTCTTATGAGCCTAAAACACCAAGGGGTTATCTTGTGTATTTTAGGAGTTGCTTTTGCTACCTTCTGGCTCCAGCATCAGATCAGATCAATAGTACCATAATATTGCATTATAACCGTACTTACATAAGTGTGCTAAATTTCAGCCCAATCGGTTAAAGATGCCTGCTTAAAAATTGAGGTGCAAGATTCCACCCGGATAAATATACAAATACATACATCAAGCTAAAAAAAAGCTTGTAAAAAAATTAACATCAAGTTATCCACATTCATATTCAAGTGTTTTATCTGCAACTGCACTGGCTTCATTACTTAATATTTTATTTAAATATCTTTCATTTTAAAATATGTACCTACATTTCAAAATTATAATATTTGATTAATTTGTGAGGGTCCGAACGTGTTAGTGTTGTTTAGCGGGTCCATTATGTCATATTATAATAGATAGATACATATAAATACTTAAATACATAGAAAACACCCATGACTCAGTAACAAATATCTGTGCTCATCACACACATAAATGGCCTGACTGGGATTCGAACCCAGGACCACCGGTTTCATAGGCAGGGTCATTACCTACTAGGCCAGACCGGTCGTCAATTAAATAGCTACTTTGTCTCACTCCCTGGAGTGACGAAAGTAGCAACTTTCCTCACTCCCTGGAGTGAGGAAACTAGGCATGTTCGAGCTGCTGAGGTGAAATAGTTATTTGTGCAACAAGAGAGGAAAGTTGTTTTTTCTTGCGAGTGTTAATTTTGAGTCCCGAGTAAGCGAAAGATTCTATAATTGAATCACGAGCGTAGCGAGTGATTCTAGTGTTAGAATCTTGAGCGTAGCGAGGCACTCAAAAACACGAGATGTAAAATAACTTTACTCTAGTGTGACACATACAACTTTTCACCTCAGTAGTGAGAACATATTAAAGGTTAAATAAGTTGCCAAAATGTCATTTTTAGTACAAGCTTTTATTGCCGACTGTACTTTTTTCACAATCGTCATCTACTCTTCGAAAGGATTCTAATGAGCCTAAAACACCACGGGTTTATCTTGTGTATTTTAGGAGTTGCTTTTGTAACCTTCTGGCTCCATCATCAGATCAGATCAGTGGTACCATAATATTGCATTGTAACTGAACTTACATAGGAGTGCTAAATTTCAGCTCAATCGGTTTAAGATGTCTGCATCAAATTAGAGTTAGTTACATTGCAAGTTTCCACCCGGATAAATATACAAATACATACATCAAGTTAAATGAAATCTTATAAAAAAAATAACATCAAGTTAACCACATTCATTTCAGTGAACTGCACTGGCTTCATTACTTAATGTTTTGTTTAAATGTTTTTCATTTTAAAATATATTATGTACCTATATTTGAAAATAATAATATTTTATTAATTTGTGAGTTTCCGAACGTGTTAGTGGTGTATAGGGGGTCAATTATGTCCTATTATAATATATAGATACATATAAATACTTAAATACATAGAAAACACCCATGACTCAGGAACACTAATAAATGGCCTGACTGGGATTCAAACCCAGGACCACCGGCTAAATAGCCAGGGTCATTACCTACTAGGCCAGACCGGTCGTCAATTAAAAAGCTACTTTGTCTCACTCCCTGGAGTGACGAAAGTAGCAACTTTCCTCACTCCTTTAAAAGTGAGGAAAGTCGCACTTTCCTCACTCCAGGGAGTGAGAAAAGTAGTCATGTTCGAGCTGCTGAGGTGAAAAGTAAATTACATATCATATTTTCCTTCAGAAAATACGTTGTCAAACATCATATATAATATTATTAACGTACATGAACACAACATTTGTCTCTTTTCGTGAGAACTGGAGAGTTCTATGTCTTAGACCTCAATTAAGTTATATGTATAACTTGTTATACATAGTTATATGTATAACTTGTTATACCTATGTATAACAAGTTATACATATAATATAACTTGTTATACCTATGTATAACAAGTTATACATAGCTCTATGCCAAGGGGTCTTAAGCTACTGCATATGTTCGCGGGGAGGTGCTTCTAAGACGTATCTTATTGACCTGGAGCGCGCACAACGAGCTGTATTAAAAGTTATGTTTTATCTTCCATATCGATATCCTACTGAGCTGCTTTATGACAAGGCTGAAGTACTAAGTATTCGTAAACTCTTTATTTACCAAATACTACGTAGATTTCACAGACTAACAGCACCTACTTTTACAACAGATAACAAACGGATAGCCCACTACCCAGTACCCCGTTGTAATAGTGCTTGGGCTAAGAGACATTATTCGTTTTTGGATCCGTTCTTGTACAATAAAGTAAATAAAACCCTAAATATAACAAAATTAGGTAATTTCCAACTCAAAAAGAAACTTAAAATCTGGTTAAATTCCTTAACATATACCGAAACAGAAGAGCTTTTGCGGGTCATATCCTAAAGCAAACTGCGTACAATTGAACTCACACGCGCACAAACTCACACACATTTACACACAGCACAGAATCAGGCACACACAAGACACACTCACGCGCGCACACCTACACTCTAGTTTTATATAAAAAATAATATTAAGTATTAATACCTTTGCATTAAAAATAAAAGTCTAACATTGTTAACTTCTGTAACGCCTAATTATAATAAGGAAGGAACTGGCTCTTGACACACAGGGAAACCTAGTTTGAGAGCCAGGTACCAAATGATAAATGTAATGCCCTTAAGTTGCAATAAAGAAATTTTGTTTTTATTTTTTATTATAGGTATACTGGTCAATACAAGGAAATAATATAACTTAAGGCTCCACATGGCTACTTACAACTGAAAGTTGCCTCAGTAGGCATACAATACTTGATAACTTTAAGAGCTGTACAGGACGGCAGGTTAAGGTAATTACGGTTCTATTTAAGCTAATTAACGATCCATTTTTAATTACCCCGCATTTCTAACTGTAGCGGCGACATGGCCCATATCTCCCTCTGTATTAGGCGACCGTCCGAGTCGTGTTCCGCCGTGATTTATTTGTTCTACGACGACTTTAATTGATCGGACATATATAATCAGCGATTCATTACAGTTGCGATTAGGGCTGGCGATTAAAAATCCAAAATTGTATTAAATTGTAAGGGAAACTAAATTTATTCTGGCTTACTAACTTAAATTACTTACGAGCTTGGAAAGATGCACTGTCATTAGTTAGATAAAAAATGGATAATTAGTTAGATAAAAGCTGTTTTTAGGGATTGATTATCGCCTTTTGAGGTTCGATGAAGGCATAATAGTTGTCAAATCGAGTAGGATATAGGTGTAAATGTATTTACCTACCTTAAATAATCGTAGCTCTTGTAAGTCGTAAATAAAGTATTAAAGGCACACCTAACATCGCACAGTTCCTGGTGCAGACGAAGCAAACGTATACAGTGTAGAAATATCTATAGAACTAGAAGGGAATCCCAAATTTTAATACACACATTTTATTATATTAAATTCGAAAAATAAACATTACACAATTTGTTACAGTTGGTGTTAGAGATACAAAATCTCAAAGAAAAATTAGGTTTTATTTTCGTTTGTCTGATTGCTACTTATTGTGGGATAACAGAACTTGAGATGATATAATAGCCGTACGAATAACGGTTCTCTTTTGAACACGATCATACAATGTTTACGATCCCATAGGTGGGAACCCTAGCCAACCTAGGATACAATGCTGGCCGTTGTCCATATCGGCTGCTACGTGATCTAAAGCGGTCGGAACACGATGCGCACGCACGAGTAGTAATGGTGCGTCTACAGTATACACCGAACTAGACAATGTAGATAGGTACCTTCTCAACTAGGCGCTCTGTATAGGTTTCCCACGGATCACCTCAAATATTTCAAGTGACCGCACATTACGATACGAAACATAAGCGCTACGTCACTAAATATATGTAACTCGTATAATTTAAGTCATATCTAAACAGGATGATTTTGTAGTCGTGGAGCAAGAAAACAGAGAATGTCATAGAATTCACCTACGAATTGAGAATGCAGCATGCTACTAATGTAGAATATTATGTACTGTTTGTGCGTGTGTGTTTGTATGTATCAGAGTGCGTGCGTGTGTGTGTGTGTGTGTGTGTGTGTGTGTGTGTGTGTGTGTGTGTGTGTGTGTGTGTGTGTGTGTGTGTGTGTGTGTGTGTGTGTGTGTCAGAGTGCGAGTTCGTGTGTATGTGTGCAGGCGTGTGTGTATTTGTGTGTGTGTGCGTGCGTCCGTGCATGTGTGTGTGCGTGTGTATAGTTTGTGGATTAGCTTGGTCACAGTACAATAAAGAGTACTAACGTACAGTATGGCCACTCCCTGCCCCCCACCGAAAGTGCCGCCCACCCGCTCTCGGTTACCTCGCAGTTACCGGCTGGCAAGTACGCGACGACGTCACAGTATAATAAAGAGTACTAACGTACTCACACAGGCATGGTACGCGCTCACCTACACGAGCTTAGACTGTGTGCGTAGCAACGCTTTTGTTTCATACATTCGATCACCACTTACCGGGGTGTGGCTTGGTGATGAACGAATGTCTAGTTGCCCCACATATTATTCGGGATTTATTTGAAAAAAATGTAAGGGACTTGTTGATTGTTGATTCAATAAGGAGTAGCTATTTATAAAAAGTTCACATATACATTAAGTGTCAAAATATCTAGCCAATTCTTTACTTCCTTGTATCGTATGAACGCGCCCCACTTACCGTTTATGCTAACTCCTCGTGATAAACGTATTGGCGGACGTTCTTGATCGAGTTTTTTGGCCATTGACACGATAAATACTCATCGTTGTAACCAACCACACATCAATCAAGTTGACAGTCATTAGATGTAATTAACGTTATTAAAAGAACTAATTCAATAAAAGAAATGAACAGTCGACTTCATGCCAGGTAAGCTAGAGTATCCACGCACCGAGAAGGATACTCGTCTCAAAATGGATGACAAAATATCATAAATAATTTAAATACCTTTTGTTTGTAAACAACCATCAAAGTAAGGCTGTAAGCTGAAAGCTATACATGTTGAAAGACCTAATAGATCATACCACCCAGTTAATCCCATTAAAGCATTTATTTGTGTGAGATAACAAATATTTGTTTCTGAGTCATGTGTGTTCTCTCCACAAAACAAGGCTTCTTGAGTTTACCGTGGAGCTTTGTTGATTTGCGTAAGTGTCCTGTATTAATTTATTTATACTTATTTATTTATTCCTTTTTGGTATTATGTTTATGATTACCTTGTCTCATGAAGGTGCATACCTTTTTATTTTATTTTGTGTCTATGAAATTCGTACATTCGGCGTTGATTTGTCAGTCCATACATTCATAAACTATGTTTTGTTGCTAGGGAGAAATACATTTATGAGCAACTACTAGATTGATTAGATCAATACTGAAATTATGATATTCATGCTAAACATTTGCCATAAACACAAATCGCGTAAATAATTGGTGATATATATTTTATTGTTTCAGGTGATTGGAAACATCAGCAATATATGCATCAGCAATATAATAATGTAAGTCGATTATTATTTAATACAACGGTAATTCATTAAATCAAAATTACACGAGAAACTAGGAGCGATTCGAAAGCCGCTCATTTTTAATTGACACAAAAAATATATCTTACACTTAATCTTGTCTTTGAGCGTCTTTTAAGTTATTTAAGATAAGATATAAAACAGGTGCTCCCAACCTTTAACAATTAAATCCTTCGCTCCGTATGACAGAATGACAGTAGCCAGTCTTGTCAATGGCGGAACGTTAATTGGGTGCGTCTGCCAGCCTGCCAGTCCGCGGTCTGTGGCACTCCTGGCACTTGCAGACCTCACACCCGGGCTGATTGACAGGCAAATACACAACCGCCAAGCATTCACAGATGTCAGGCCAGACGGGAGCAGCATTATTGCTGTCGGAAAACCGAGCGCATTTTAAATAAATAAATGAATGAATAAATATCACAGGACATTCTTACACAAATTGCCTGAGCCCTACGGTAAGCTCAAGAAGGCTTGTGTTATGGGTACTCAGCCAACGATATACTCGTATATATATAATATTAATATACAAATACTTAAATAAATGATCTGTAAATGTAAACTAACATCTCCTTTATACAAGCCGATTCCCGCCGGCTTGACTTACTTTACTGCAGTTCAACGGTTTTCCTTGGGCTCAATAAAAAAAGGCTAAGACATATCGGCTCCGTCTTGCCTAAGAAAAAAAATTGGCGCGCCGCCACTGCTGCTTATAATACACTAGTATCAGTTTAACTTAGCATAAACTTTTAATCAAAATGTTAAGTCAATAATGTTTGTTTTGTTATTGACAACTTCACATGTTTGCCTTAATATAAATATGTAGTTATTCTGTTAATGTTGATGTTAGTTATGATGAGTCGATATCATTAGCAGTGAAAACATTTGCGGCACCAATCGAATTAGATCTAATAGACGCACGTTTATCATGAAAATGCAAAGTGTATTCTCCCTGGACTTTAGCACCAGCTCTGATGAAATTATGATTGTTCGGTCGTCACGCCGCCGCCTCGTTAGTCGTCAGTCGGTCGTTAGCCGTTAGTCGCGGCGATTTATAAGCGTTACTGTCGCAGTTTGTTAAGTTATTTATTTGACGCCAACAGGATCTGCGCGTGAGTTTGATAGATCGCGTCGTGCGATCTGAAGTGGCGTAAACGCCAATAAATCCCTATGTTCATGTGCCCTTGTGAAATGTATGATTTAGAAAGATTCTAGTCTTGCACTGCAAGTGTAGGGTGTAGTAACTACATGTATATGTATTAAATAAGTATACCTATTTTTATAAGTACTATTTTTATAAGTATACCTAAGTTAAATTATAAAAGCCGCCATGTCGTTCTAAGGCTGCGTTTTTACCAGAGATTAGCGAGTATGCGTTGTGTGGAATGTGTTTGTTAACAGCCAATAGAATTAGTCCATTTCCGTATCCTTGATAAATTATCTGATTCTATTAGTTAAAAAAAACACTTACCTCAATACACATCTCCGTGGAAACGCAGCCTTAATAACATAAATGCATTGTCAGCTGCATAAGTAACTATAGTATGTAGTAAACACAACAAGTAGATGTTTTTTTAATCAATTTTTTTTTTGTTAAAACCTCCTACTTTACTCGTAGAATTCATCTTAATCACAGCCAACAGCATTATATTATTCACCTGAAACTTGAGAATGTGCCTGAAGTAAAAATATAATAACTTTCATGGTTTCCCTGAATTCCCATAATGTTTAACAGAGCAGATAAAACTTCTTTTTAGCCTATACATTTTCTCTTCTGCGCCATGTAAAGACACTAGACATATGTAGAAATCGTGTAAGAAATGTTACTTTGTTTTCTTCACTCCACATAAGGATATGCGTACAAGAAACTGACTCTCAAAAATATTTTTCTTGTTCGCTCTAATACGCTCTGGAATTACACGCTATACTTTTTTTTCTCGTTCCTTTATTGGTGTTTATGGCGCCATTCTTTAGAATGGCAGTTTTTACACTGCAACAGTTATATTGAGGTGTTTCCTGCTTGTTGAATAAGCTGAAACATTGTTGGTTACGTCGGAAGAAATATCCGCAAACTCCGTGTCTTCTTACCAGAACATTTTTGGACGACAATTTACACGATAATTTACTTTTCTTTTTCGTTTTGGAAACAGTACTTATTTATTACGAGATAAAGAATATTCGGCTTAACGATAATAGGCTTAATAATGACTGGAGCACGCTTCCACGTACGTCAGTAAGGGACAAAGTTAGGCCGCTTGTAGACGTCCGGTGTTTTCACCGGACAGTTGTCCGTGTTACGTGACGATGTCTTGTTTCCTTAGGTGTAGCTGCCAAAAGCCTGGACTTATAAGGCTGGACGTAGTCGCGTAAAACGGATAATTGTCCGGTGAAAACACCGGACGTCTACAGCGGCCTGTACTCTCGCTTTTGCAGCCCAAAATGTAACAGTTCACTGTAGTTTTGCTTTTACAGACACTCTTATAATAAAAGTATAAGTTTATTATGTATTCATTACCGCAATTTCGGTTGAAAACACAAGTAAACTCCAATTACTTGCTTTTGGGTGCAAACAAATTTTCCAACCCAAGAATATTAACCTACATCTGAGAACCAAAGTTTTCAGCCAGTGTATCTTACCCGTCTTTCTCTATGGGATGGTAAATTCGACATTGACAAAAAAGTCTGCCGAAAAGCTTCGTGTGGTGCAATGAGCAATGGAGCGATCAATGCTCGGGATAACGCTAATTAATGCACCCGAATAGGAATGAGTGGACCAGATGAGTCACAAAACTCAAAGACGTGGTAGATGAGATTGGTCATAGAAAGTGGAGATGGGCAGGCCACATTATCACCTTTAATTGGAAACCCGCTAAAACTCTCGGCTGCGGTAAACCAAAAATGAGAAGGAAGGACGACACCTGTCAACTATTTGTCTGACAGGAAGTGGATGCAGATGGCAACCTGTAGAGAACTGTCGAAGAATGGAGAGGAGGCTAATATCCGAAAACAGGCGCTATAAAGGCTGCTATAGATAGATGAGCCTGTATATTAAAACCACTAAGATCATATAAACAAAAATAAATACCTTTCGAGAAGACTATTGAGGTTCACATATAAAATTTAAATGCCATATATTTAATAATAGACATTAAGCATTTTATAATGGCATAAATACAATGGGAATACATCTTTATACCATAAAAACGATTCAACACCCATTGTAAGAACGATATCTAAGTTTGAATGATGTTTCAACACGCCACTCTGGGTGCCAGAGCAGTAAATACCACATATTTTACGCGGTAAAATGATGCTTACAACTAGTAAAGTCAATACATCAAAGGTGCTCTAATGCGATTTGTACCGAACAGATCTTTAGAGTTTACCTATTCGTACAAAATGATCAAAGGTACGTAATTAAATTATTACAATAACTCTCGAACCTGTACTAGGACGGGGTTGATTTTGGATTACAACATTAAACATTTTAAATCTGTGAGTACTAGTATGGCATCTTCGATTTTATTAGGCCAGTGCCCTATACCACAAAACTTACAATTACAATTTGACAAGTGTCAAGTTACAAATTTGTCATAATACAAGTGTGTGTATACAAGTAAAAGTTACATATTTATACTGGAAAATTCCTACAAATATTTAAATTGTACTACAATTTATCGTATCACAAAACTATACATACTCGTACGTAAAAGGTTGAGTAATGGAAATAACGGTACCATTATACTTCGTTATAAACCAAGGTAAAGCAAATCGATATATCATCATAATCATAACGGTATCATTTTCAACAATTAAAAAGAGGGTGTGTAGTATATGAAATGAATTTCTGATAAACACTAACTCTATCCATTCACGCAAGTTCACTACAAATATAAAATGATAAAACAAATTAACTAATTTCTTAATCTCTCAAAGTAAACGGCGTATTGCACGTACTTACAACACGCATGGAGTTACGTCCTTTCAGAACCGGGTCGCAGACGTTACCACCTACTCCCCGCCAAAAGAAACCGGCCAATCAGAGGGCACTTTCCCAAATTAGAACTTCATGCGGGCGACGAACGCCATATTTGAGCAAACCACGCACTCTTTCACCGAGTGTTTTACGATTAGCACCTTTCACTATTTCTCGATTGGTTACAATATTCAACTAGTGGGCTCTCTGTCCCCTCAAGAAATGTATTTTGGTATGGTATAGATAGTGAGGAAGCACTACAGGATATAAAAAGCACACAAACTGTTTCTATTTTTAGTGACAAATACAAAACAAAAGTAATACGTACGTACGTACGTTTGTTTCATAAAAAAAACTATTAACATGTAATATTGTTTTGCTATTCGGCTCTTTAATTACGAGTTAAGTTTTACTTTATTGTTCTCGGAATGATTTTTTTTTTAAACCGCACAGTGCGTGCTTTAGTTTCCAGAGTGTGACTTGCAAATAGACATAAGGGGTGAGCACTAATCTAATGAAACAGCGGAATAGCAAAGCATTACTATTTTCGTTTAATAATATGGATTCAATTAAAGTAACACCTGTTTTAAAAAATTACATTAAAAAAACTATTCATAACAAATCCTCAATTACTCCATCAATGTACTCGCAATTTTGTCATTCAAATCTGATCCGGATGCCAAATAAAGGCATATCGTAATTAATGTCTATCCTTTCCATACCGCGATGCAAAACCGCGCTCGAACCTTCTAGAAAAACTATGATGGCCGACTAGGAACGCAGAAAAACGGTGAAGCGCGTGTCATCGTGACTGCATCAGTCAAATCTGCGTTGATATTCCGCGGATAGGGCTCGTTACGACGTGTGCCCGTGTTTTAGATCATTGATTGAATGCTTGATGCACTAAGGGTGGTTTACAATGTTGTATTTATAGTGCAAAAACTGACTGAAGTCAGCCCACTTGAAGGCGAATGTGGTACAGATGTTCTTTTCAGCTTAGAGCTCTTTGTCAAATTATTATTATTTTATTCGTCATGGTTAAAACATCCGCAGTTGTCGACTTTTAAGACTACATGAACTAATTCTGACTTATATGGGATTAGAACAGATGTGTTACATATTATTAGCATCCGACCGAACTTTCAGCTACGGTTTCGGCCGAAACTAGTGTTGCAGAGGAACGGGGCCCTTCTGTTTAGGTTTCGGTAAAAACACATACGTGTTTCGATCGGACACTAGCTATACATAATTGATATTTTCCCCTGGTCTTTCGGGGATTGGAAATACCCGCAAAACATGAAAACTTTGGGGCGATTTAAGGTAATTGAGGAGTCTACAGGCGAACTCCCCGCTTACCTCAACAGCTTGTAGAAGTATCGGGTTGTATGTACGCGTAATTACAATTTGTTAAAATATTACTTTTCGTTAAGATAAATACCACGAAGGTACACTACAAGCAATAAGTAGGCCACCTGTTAAACTTGTTTTTTTAATTAATTATTATGTTTTTTTATAACATATTAGTACTTAACATAAACGTTAACGACATGAGAAACCATGACACGCGAACTCAAAATAAAGATGTATTTTGTGCAGTAATTTGATGATGCAAACTGACATGGCTACCTACGTACGCGGCAAACCTATAAAACTACACCCGTTCTCAGACCTAATATTACGCTCCGTTTAAAAGGCAGCTGAAGTGTGTAAAAGAGAAGCCACAGTCCACACGTATATGAACATTCCATGAGTGCGAAGGGGAAACATTACAAATCTAAAACGATACCACTTTTGTGCTTCTGTAATATCCCATTATCCCGCAACATCGCGGCTGATTTTTCTTTGCGTAAAATACAAAAAAATCGTGCATCACATTCAATATGGTATCGTATTGTGTCCCGGAATCCACATTAACTTAATGAAAGAACCCAAGTTATTACTCTTTATAATGTAAATAAGATATTTTGAACGGTAATTTAAAATCCATATTTGATCAAAATAGTGACATTAAGTCATTATAGTAGCCACAGCCACATGATCTTATTTATTATAAATATTTATTTTCCTAATAGCTAATATTTTTTTCACCTCACCCGCTCGGAAAACCTTAGTTTATAGCGCGAAATCTGCGTGGAAAAGCCTATTTTATCCGCTAGCGTGCAAAAGTCATTGGAATTTCGAAGCCGATGATTGCAATTCTCTGTGGTGCATATATTTTTTTTTAAAGTATAAAACTCCTTCAACGCGTGTCTGGTGCGCTACCGCGAAAAACGATATTCGTAAATTTCGGACGATTGTCTCTGTCACTTTCATTGGAGTAAAAGAGAAAGATGCTCGCAATATACGAACTCCGATGTTCGCAGTACCGCGGTGAGTTCATAATAACCATAGATAATAACCAATCAGAAACATGTTTTTGATTACAGATTTTTAACTTTTTTATTTTTACCTACACTTTATTTTATGTCAAATTGGTTTTATTATATGTACTAATAGTATTTTAGTAGAATTTACATATTTTGACTAATTAATCCGTTAAATAAAACACGATTTCAATGTTTATTTGAGAAAGAAATTGAAATATAGGTTTACATAATATTGTAATTTCTGAACGCAACCGAATTTTTATTTTTTTAGGTTTTAAGCTATCACAATTCACGTAAATGTCGGATTTGTCCTTTGCTAACCTATTTGAACTTAACGTTTCAACTATAAGAATGAATGATTCTAGTAGTGATGCCGATATGATTTCCCTGAAAAATCGCGCGATAGAGTTTTGTTTTATTGTTTTTTTTGCCGCTCGAATTTTCCTCGCTGTAGTGAGGTGAAAAATTGTGTGTTCCGCATGACTGCAAAATTATTTGGCGTCTCGTGTCTTGAAAGCCTCGCTACGCTTAGGAATCTATCTTTGAACCATTCGCTTCGCTCATGGTTCAATCTTAGCTTCCTTCGCTTGCTCAGCTTTCAATTTCAACACTAGCGCCAAATAACCACTTTGCAGCATTGCATAACAAATAACTATTTATAATAATTTATAATTAAGTTGATCTAGCGCGCCTCAAAGCCCTGACACAACCAGAATCCGGAGCTTGGCTACACGCATTGCCTTCCCCACAGCTGGGCACCCTGTTAGATAACGACTCGTTAAGAATAGCAGTGGCGCTACGGCTGGGAGCGAAGGTATGCGAAGCCCACCGCTGTAGGTGCGGTGCGACGGTAGCAGAAAACGGCCATTATGGACTAAGTTGCCAAAGGTGCGCTGGTCGGTTCCCGAGACACCAGGCAATTAATGAGCTCATTCGACGGGCCATGGTATCAGCCAACGTGCCATGCGTACTAGAACCGCCCGGCCTGAGCCGCGCGGACGGCAAGAGGCCTGATGGACTTACGTTGATTCCATGGCGGAGGGGTCGCTGCCTTTTATGGGACGCAACTTGCGTATGCACTTTTGCTCCGTCCCATCTGAGGCAGACAAGCCGGTGTGCTGGCTCAGCGGCAGAATCAGCTGCCAAACATAAAACACAGCAAATACTCAGCCCTGGAATCAACGTACGACTTTGTCCCCATGGCCGTAGAGACGGCGGGACCCTGGGGCACGGAGGCTCGCCGCCTGATCGGAGAGCTGGGTCGGAGGTTGCGGGAAAGAGGCGGAGACCCCAGATCTGGATCGTACTTGGTTCAACAGGTCTCCATCGCAGTGCAACGGGGAAATGCTGCAAGTGTCATGGGGACCTTTGAGCCAAGTACACTTCTGGAAGGGGTCAGATAAGTTTAGGAATAATTTAGTTTTTAACTATAGTTTTATTTTTAGATTTAATTAATTTGTTTAATTTTAGTAATATATATATATTTTTTTTACTTCCATATTATTATCTACAAAAATAAATTTTATCTTGGTATTATCTATCATAATATATATTTATACCTATGCAAGATTATTTAGTGTAAAAATTTAAATGATTCTACAATTGGGATTGACAAACCGCCGATGGAACTAATATCGATGACTGTTCGATATAAACAACGACGCTTTAATTTGACTGATAAAGGGAAGAATTGAATTGAATTGAATTGGGGATGTTTGGTTTATGTTGAGTTATCAATTTACTTATATATAAAATGTCATTCCCCGTATAAATAAAACGACATTAATGTTATTTTGAATATAATCATTTCAAGTAAAAATAACGTATGATGTCGATAAGTTACTCAAATATCAGTATGAAAAGGCCTATGAAAATGAGTTTGAAAATGGATACAATAAGACCCTGCTATTAAAGCTCATTTACATGAAATTTATTAATATGTAAATGCTTACCTAAATACTTGATACTTCTTATTGACTGGGCAGAAATTGATGAATTTAAGGTATGACCCCGGTACCGTCTTTTCAAGTTTTCACCGACGCGATAGTTCAATAGTGCCTTCCCTTAAAATATATAATGTTGAAAATTCCGGAACTCGTGCATATTCTGGATATCATTTTGTATTTCTACTATTGAAATGTCAGTCACAAAACCTTTTTTATGATTAGGTTTTCTTTAATACGTATTTAATGTTAAAAAAACACATGTTGACACTGGAGTATAGATAAACATGAATCATTCTATTTACAAAACAATTTTCTAATATCTTATTATTGCTAACACGTACAAACATTGGTTTAGCTGTCAAACAAATAAGATTCATCACATCTTCATTCACAAGACAAAGCTGTTAGCTGTACGTTTACTACCAACATACAAGGTAAACAATGAGACAGTAAATAATAATAATGGCAGAGATTTATTGCGCTAATAGACCAACGAATATGGCTTGTAATTAAGCCGCAAAGAAGTCACAATCAGACCCTTTGTCCGACTTACAAGACAGGGATACCTCCCGGACGCAGACACCTAAACTTACCACATTATACTATCAATACGTACTTTATTCCAACCACTTAAGGACTATAATTGCAAAAACATCAGTTTATTGACCGCAGAACAATGCTTCCGTGTTAATTCCAAAAGGTTCAATCTCAAAACTAGTCTTATGAGTTTTCTCTCATGTATGGCATTCTGTTTGGGGGTAGTAGAATAGGCTACACTCGTTCTAGAAGGATCATTATAATCGCTTGCCGAATTGTATTTTCCCACAAGAGGCAATATAATCTGTTTCTGTAAAAGCTCTCACAAAAGAAGTTTTCATTTTTAATACAAAACAGTACCATTCTGCATGAATTACATACTGTGTGTAAGTCTAATACGGGCGAAGAATAAAACCAGACATAGGATTTACCAGTATAATCATTAACGAAAAGGTATTTCTTTAATTTTACCTATTATACATATGTAATTAATTTTTGTAAAATTTCTGAGCCGTAATGTACTGCGAACATTACGCGATATGAGCTTTTGAAACGAACTGTCAACGAGTGTTTAACTCGAGGGTGTTGTATTACATTGCGGGCCGAATTTTTTTATATGGATAAAAATTTTATTGTAATTCTAAGCAAAAGTTATCTAAATATATTTCTTATGTCCTATTCTACCCTCCGTTAAGAGATTCGCCCGTATAAGAATTACACACTGTATATGTTGTCCGTGTTTAATTAATCTGTAATTGGGCCATTTTATTTAAATTCAATTTGTATACTCAACTTTTAGGGTTCCGTACCTCAAAAGGAAAAAACGGAACCCTTATAGGATCACTTTGTTGTCCGTCTGTCCGTCCGTCCGTCCGTCTGTCAAGACCCTTTTTCTCAGGAACGCGTGGAGGTATGAAGCTGAAATTTATATCAATTACTCAGGTCTACTGTCCCTTGAAGCTGTAAAAAAATCAAACTTCTAAGCCAACGCAATCAAAAGATACAGCCGTTTATGCCGCAAATTTTCGACACTTGCAAGGGAATCAAAACCTACAGGGTGCTTCCCGTGAACTCAGAATCTTGAAATTTGGTACGAAGCAACGTCTTATAGCATAGATAAAGGAAAAATTACGAAAACCATAAATTTTTAGTTACATCACATAATATATATTTTTTAATTAATATTAAACTTACTACCCATTTCCTCATAAACGCTTAGAGGTATTAAATTGAAATTCATACCAAATACTCAAGTCTATAATACCTTTAAGCTGTAGCAATACCAAACTTCTACGTCAACGCAATCAAAAAAAACAGCAATTTAAGCTGCATATTTTGAAACTCGCAAGTACTCGCAAGGGAATCAAAACCTAAAGGGTACTTCCAGTCGACCTAGAATCTTGAAATTTGGCATGAAGCAACGTTTTATAGCACACATAAAGGAAAAATTCCGAAAACCTTAAATTTTTAGTTACATTACAAAATATATATTTTTTAATAAATATAAACTTTGTAAACCTTGCAGGTTTGTACGGAACCCTCGGTGCGCGAGTCCGACTCGCACTTGGCCGGTTTTTTTTTATTTGGATTTATTTTTTCGGTTTCTACTCGGAATCATGAGTTCTTTCAAGCCTGATAGGAGAAAAAATGTGTCTCATAATTTTTATACGTTTTTTATTACTTCCTTTACTATTATAATGTATGAAAAATAGTAACGGAATAGAATAAAAATACACACACATTTTTTCTCCTAGCAGGCTCGTAAGAACTCATGATTAGAAACTGAGTAGAAACCACACAATTTTTTTTTAATAACAGTTAAGTATACAACTTTAAATAAAATGGACCAATTAAATGAAATTTTTCATAATTTGGCCTTACTAAATTCATTCTGCCGTCAACTATTTTTATTTGTATATAAAATTTAAGGCTTCTCCTAGAAAAAATCCTTATCTACAGTATTTAAGGTTTAATTTCCCTCCATATTTCCCTCCAATGGGTTTTGAGAACCTATACAAAAAATTAGCGTTACCTAGTTACCCACCTACTAACCTTAGCCGTTGAACGTAGAAACTTATATTGAAATTGATAGTAAATTAAAAACTAATTAACATGTTTTAATTAACAAGAAACATTTTGGCTCGATATTTCAAAAGTCGTTCGTTTTAGCTGACCAACGAACAACAATTGATACATTTTATATCCTCGTCACTATGCATAGGTTCGAGCTCATGGCCCTCTGGTTTATTTAAAGACTCGATTCGTTTACTGGCCAGGCTAAGATAATACCGAAGAGATGGTTCGTAAAAGGCGTTCCAAATCACGCTATGAGTGCAGTGTAAGGACAATGCTAATAAGACAAGCACTGTCGTGAAATGGAACATTCCTATGACAGTCAACATGGAATACAGCATAGCACGTGTTGGTCGCATGTTATTGTTCACCTTAGTAGTAAACTGAACTTAAACATTTGGGTGATAAGATTCAATTTACAATATAAGAAAATATTAAGATGAGAAGTTTTGTAGGTTATCCCAAGATCATAGCCTCCAGCTTTAGTAGGGAAAGGACTAAAAAGGGCCGTGGCGATTTATTGTCTGTTTAAAGGCTATAGATGCTCGCAATATGCAAAGGTAATTGCTAAATTGGTCTGTAGTTGCAGTTTAGGCTCGATTTAGATGCGGTTTTGTACTAACTTGTGAAGTGGGCGATAGAAGCTGAAGGGTAGATGTATTGTAGGCAAATTTAACCTGGGAGCCTATTCCACTATTCAGACAGTGTTTACGTTTAGTTTTTCATATTAAAGAAATGTCATTCGGGCAATTCGAGTCGACCCTGAAACCGCGTCATAGGTGATAGGCGACTTATGGCGGCTCATAGGCGGCGTTTATTTTATTTAATATCTATATTACTGGATATTAAATAAAATAGACAGGTCTATCGCGACTTAAATAAATCTATTTCCAATTCCTTAATAGAAATGTAATCATAAAAATAAGAAAGGATCTTATTACAGACGCACAGTCAAGTCCAAAAATATCTATACGGCCAAAGTGTACCTACCTACCGCACTCTCTTAATATTAAGGTAGGAACATGTATACACACACATGTAGGTACTTAGTCCTCTAGTGCCTCAAGAGGCCGGTGATGACTTACGCTTTTTGATTGGCCATTCACTCGCAATACTTATCCTTGTCACATGTCTGTATGTCTGTCTGATCAAATTACGACGGCATTAAACAGAATATGATAGGGGACAATTTAGCACAAGTCATTAAATTGACAAATCTGGCATGAATTTGACTTACGAGTTAACGTTTAATGCTAACATTTTCAACTCTTTATTATTGGTACATTCATGAGAACCGGCGCCGTATCTTTATGATAAAATTGACAATTAGGTACAAATTTCACACAAACTGGAGACAATCGGCATATAACCTCTTAAGTCCTTAATTTGTGTATTTCTTTTTGAATATGGAACCATCTCTAATTCAATTAAAGTGCAAATCATTTTTTTTTTCTAGGTTTGAAATGGTGCAACAAAAGCTATGATGTCAAATGTAGCTTATGTCACTTTATTTCTAATATATAACATCACCTCCACAACCCACAGGTTGTCTGAGAGTTAATTCAATTTATTATGTAAGTTTTATTTATGTTTCTATTTGGTGTAAACTACTGTAACAAACATTGTGTGTAAATTTGTCTCCCATTGACCCTTGCTGAACTAAATCATATGTTTGTTTAATATTATCACAAGAAATTGTCATATAACTAAGACAACAAAACAGTACCGTAATGGTTCATAAATCTTATACTTGCCAGTTGTGTAAAATCTGCCCCTAACTCACACCTCGACGTGCATCTCAAACACATTACTATTCAATACTCTTCGGTTCCAATATGTGTGTTTTCCAAAGAAACTTTATATTTACATACGTCATTTCAGTTTGAAAGGGAAGTATATCCTATTGACGCTGGCGTTAATACTCGCCCCGGGCAACAATCACATCACATATCATACTTTCCTAAAACTTGTAACGGTAAGATGCACTTCTTCTCACCTTTAATACAACGATGTACGATTGAAAATCCCTATTTATAACCGTTATTGGATATTTTAAAATTGTCGAATGGGTTTAGACGTTCTAATGCGCTTAAGCGTGCGTCAAAATATACTATAATTTTGTCTAACCGATATTTACTTATTGTTAGTTTTAGAACTGGAAAGTCATATTATAATGCAGTTGCATACAGTTGCAAAACAAAGAGTTAAACCTAAATCCGTACAATAGCGAATGTAACAAACGAATTTTAAGAATCAAATAACTCTTTTGCGCTCACGTAAGCTCTTACCGGGTTATGATAGAGTTTAATTTCGTATGTTCGGCCTTAGCTATTTGATGTTTGATCAAAGACGAACAACAATGATGGAGGAGTCTGTCCGAAGGCGGGATCTGACACGAGTCGCGGTGTACAATAAACTATTCGGTGACACATAGAATATTGTATGAAAGTGTTCAGAATTCGTTGAGGTAGGGTTGTATGTATTAAACATGTTATCTGTAGAATTTACAATATATTTAATGGGCATTTAGTTCAGAGAAAGTAAGATTCAGACAATTTTGAACACAAAACTATCGTGAGATTGAAACATATTAATTGTATAAAAGCGGGTAACTCACGTTTTATAAGTCGAATATTGCTCGACATGTTTCAATCCGTAACGAAGAGCATAATCATGAGCCATTTGCGTTGGCTAACCGACGTAGACCGAGAGTCGAGCAATATTCGACTTATAAAACGTGAGTTACCCGCTTTTATACAATTAAGATTAAAACAGTGCCTAATGTACCGACGTGTTCTAATAAAAACAATTGATGGATTATTGATTATTGATATTGTTAACGCAACTCGAAATATAGACATAACATAAGAGTAGACAAGCGAAAAATTTTATTTACTTTGCGAAAACGATTTAAATTATCGCTACCACTCTGTGCCTACACCGCCATTCGTATTTGTTTTACTGTTGCACTCATCACTTTCATTTCACGTATTGAAGAATGAGATACATATAGCTCACATGACAAAACACGAACTTAATTTTTCGATTTTCGTCGATTTGAAATCACGGAGAAGACTTTGTAGACTATTCTGAATACTGCCACCCCTAGCTGGAACTACTAACTTCCAACTTTCAAAGCTGCCCATATTTCTCTATCGATTATGTATCGTGTGAAACAAAAGCTACGCGTTAACGCCAAATATGTTGGAATGGCAGAGACAAAAGATTCCAATAATTTCTATGGGCGCGCGCTGTCGGCGCTGCGGGCCACAATGGGACACATCACTGCGTAAATGGTAAGCGGTAATAGAGAATGGGGTTTGGTCTTTGTGACCAGGAAACAGCGTTGACACGAGGCTCTAAAACAAAATTATGTTCGCGTGTTTCCTGTAGACATGGCCAAAGTTAAGTGAGTTTTTTTTTGTGACTGGGCTCTAATCTGCATACACAATTCCTGTTCTATCGTAATGAGTGATGAAAACATACCTTTTATACACAAGCAGTTAACTATTGAACACATGACATGAGAGACTAAAAACAAAATAATAAAACGGTGAAATTTTTACAACACACACACAATGATGTGGGTTTGTCAAAACGACACATCATTTATTTATATTATATTATGTATGATCTCATTAAAAACCTAACAAAATGGCCTAGTATTATTGGAAGTTATAGACACAACGCCTAAAGCAAGGCCGCTATTATCAAGGCGATAAAGTGTTTGTTCAGATATTTGTGACCACCTCCACAGCTCTGATGTATCTGATGGCGACAGGCCCGGTACCTCGAACACCGAAGTTCGTATATTTCGAGCATCTTTCTCTTTTACTATTTACGAACTAATTTACGAATATCGTTTTTCGCGGTAGCGCTCCAGTACACCTGCAAACACATTTCTTACTTATCCGCTGCCAAATGCAATTTTCTGTTTCTTTTGTTCACTTTTTCATCGTCCCCTTTCGCTCGTTCCGTTTCAATCAAAACGAAAACCTACATATAATTGTAGCAATTTGAATATTCATACATTATTCTTTACTGCTCTATTTATTTTCCTACTTATTTATTAAGAATGGCCCCGCTCTTCACTCGCGCCACCACACAAACCTGTGCAATAGTTCACCATTATCGTCGCGATCGCTGCATTGTCGCCAAATTGTTTCATTACAGGCTCATTGTCGCCGGGACACTTGTTAGCCTCCTCCAAAGTATGTGAGACGACTGTGAGGGTGTATTCTCTAACCACTCGTCGGACCGGTATTGTTGTGTTATGTTTATGGTAGTGTAACCGTACGAATAGCGTTAAGATTAATAATAAATTCGTCCCGTGTTCTTTCACTTCTTCAAGACTGATTTTTAGTTATAAAGCAGACGACGACTGAAATATCCTATTTGTATTTCTTTCATCCAATTCGATACGACTAATTTGGACGAGGTATCAAAACAAAAAAAACTGATAAGCTTGTATCTTTTTAAGCAATCAAGATCTGTAGACTCAAGATCAGGAGGAATGTCGGTAGATATCTTTATCAATCAGGCTTACAAATGAGAGTAGAGTTCTATAATTAACCAGCCGGTGCTTATGCCTGTATGTACCTAACTTCAACATAACCTCTAAATAAGACCTAAATATGGAAAAAATACACGAAAAATATTCGGCAATATAGACCTATATGACTACCACAAAGTCCAAATTAGTGTAAGGTGGTAAAAAATACAAATGGTAGAAATTTTAATAACCGAACATTTAACTTAATTCTTCTGAGTTCAAATAGATAACATATACTTAAGAAAAAACGACGAGGACGGTGTTCGAGACGGGATTCGAACCCGCATCTCCAGCTATCGCGGCTGACGCCTAAACCAATTCGGCCACCCGTACACAGCGGAACCCATCGAAATTAATCAATTATATGTGATCTTGTTTATTTTTAACACCACTTTAATTCCTCTGATTTACCCTTCGATCACTGACACCAATATAAAACAATGTTGAGAAGTTGCCGCGAATTCAATGAATATATTTGTTGCATTTGCATCCCAACTGTAAATTGAACAAATTTGAAATTCATTGGAGCCCATTCAGAGGGCTCGTTGTCAATGATTTGTGTGAATTGATGGCGTTTGACCGATTGTTCTTACTTCTGTTTGTAGTTCGGGTAGACTCTCAGCTAGCGTAATGCTCGGCTTTATGTCGTCTCTCACCATTTCTGTTACGTTCTGTGTAAGTGCGAAGGTGACACAAAATGGCATCTACCCTATCCGCTCTTGGCGGTCTTGGTCGGTAGTTATCAAAGTGACGGTGTGAGGACAGTATCTATCTCTTTCAATCGCACGTATTTAAAATGTGACATCGGCTTTGTCACATTGATGACAGGATCGGGATCTAATTTTATTCCAGGTCTAATGCTATAATGGTGCGTTCTAATACCTTACGCATTTTCAATCAGTACTAACTAATTTTAAATATGTTTAGAGTTTAGAAATATAATGAGAATCTTACAACCTTTACCTACAGTAATTGACTTGTATTGTAGCGACGTACTGTAAACGAGAACATTAATGAACTTACCAGGATTCGAACTCGGAACCTCAAGATTCGCAGGAGTGATCAGCCAGTTTAAATTTAAATCTATAACTAAAAGATTAAACTAGCAAGACAGTAATAGATAAGAGATTAAGTATGAGGTTAACCAAGTATACAAAAGTGGAGTTAATTATGATGTCTTCACCAATGATTAACTGATGAGTGATGACACTAATCTAAAACTTATTGTAGGTTTTCTGCTACGGACATAACTGTGTTTGATCTGATGATTACATATTTTGTCAAGTACCGAAGCACTTACCTCGCAGCTGCCCTATAATTGAAAGCATTAATTTAAATAACTACTCAAATTGGATTGTTGGAAAACATTCAAGCAGCGTTAACTCGATTGGCCCAACCAATTACATTTGATACATTGCTTCTTTATTTAGCCCATAAGTCTTCGCGCGGTTTAGTTTTTTTGCCAGACAGTGTGTTGGCCAGCATTATTTACAGGTTTTTTAAGGTAGCGCCAATGGCTTCATAGTAGCTTCACCAGATAGTAATTGCCTTATAAGCCTGTGTTGACTGTGCGCTGCAAGAAAAATCTAACACGGAGCGGTTTGAGACGAGCAAGGCGCGCAGATAATGTAGTGATTGTATTTATTATTATTGAACTTGTAATTTTTTGTTATACTCGTTGCTGATATTATTATTATTCTAATTAATAACAAAAATTAGTCAAGATATAGTTACTATGTGTACAAGTACTGAACATGTAATTAACACAAAATATTTTCCAAAGTCAATGTCCCATTTACTTAATAAATTATTTCACTCCGTTGATACGGAAACCTGATTTTTATAAGTATATAAAAAAATATAGTTAACTGCCAACCATTTCTACGCCTCCACTTAAGTCGTTAAATTAAAACTGTACACATATTTGTAAGCAATAAAAAGAAAAGTCCAAGGAAAGATTGCGAATTCTCTAAGAATTTATATTGCACTTCTTTGCGGGTTAGGAGATCATGTTAACATGTTCTTGTAAATAAAGGTACATAAGTAACTCATTTAAAACCTACTTTTAATATGGGTGTTATGATGTTGTGTGTAACAGAAAACCTAATTGATGACGAAGACGAATGAGATGGATATGTAGG
The DNA here is from genome assembly GCA_022674325.2 of Grapholita molesta. Lineage (NCBI taxonomy): Eukaryota > Metazoa > Arthropoda > Insecta > Lepidoptera > Tortricidae > Grapholita > Grapholita molesta. The sequence goes on from CP053127.2 coordinate 6,705,085, forward strand.
TATATTATTTAGCCTTCACTGACGTTTGCTTGTAACACAGTTGTGTAATAACTATATGATTTTTTCGTCGTCTATAGTCAAGTAACAAAACCCTTTGTGCAACGGGATACAGCAGCTGATATAAAGTTTGAATTAGTATATTTCCAAAAATCGAAGTAAATCCGAATTCAAGTAACGTTGTAAGTAGGGTAGTAAATAAGTAATTTGCATTAAGGTGGGGGAGTACACACTATATTTTGCTATACAGATCATCTCAAACTGCGTATTTAAGCAAAAAAGGTTGGTATTTTAAAATACGTACCTATTTGAGATAAAACAGTAAACTACATTTATTTTAATAGCGCCAAACATAACTCGAAGCACTTTATCAATTATTCCCAGAATACATAAACATTTATAAAGTAAAGTTTCAGCAAATAATAAGTTAGATGCCCTAGATACCGAATGCACAAAGGACGGCTCGCCGTTAAACACAATCTTTAACTTTCGACATTCAAACCATCTAATTTCCGTATCTCCACCATTGCATATCTAAACCGCATCAAAGAGGGAGTTATATTACTAGGAATTATAATATTCTAACAAGACCTAACAAAGAGAGCCTAGGGGCGTTTCATTATTCAACTACTCATTTGAAAAAGGCATTATGAGTAAAGAACTTACCGTGCTTGCATATCATATGTCAAACTTATAAAATATGTATTATGAGTTTTATGCCTTTAAACGTAAAACACATATTTATTTGGTTCATGTAAATCAGATATAATTTTGTGGTTGTAATCTTCTGAGATGTATTTGACTTTATAGCTGTTAGCTATATTATTGGTCAGTACGCGAAGCTCAAAAGAAGAATAGGCTAAACGGGTTTAGATTGAGGTGACTTTTACGACGTATTGCTAAAAGGAGTAATAGTGAGGTTAACCTTTGAATGAGCTTTAAGGGGAAATTGTGTAGAATTGATGGCTATCTTCTATTTACTCAGATGGACAAAGGAAGTTCTTAGACTTTGTACCATAAATTGTTCGATTGTGTCGGATGCCAGTATGAAGTTGTTATGGACTGTCATTTACAGTCATTCCGTCAAACGGAGACAAAAATGCTTTATGAGATGTTTTGAAAGTGCATAGTCGAATGTTAATAAAGCTGCATAGTGCATAGTTTGCGCCACTGTTTATAATAATAGCTTTCTGGAAATGTCGTGAAAGAAAGAACTCAATGCGACAATTCATTAAAAACATGTGTAGACTAATAATGGCTTTACTTACACATAATATTGACTAAATTTAGCGATACAATTCCATATTTGATATTTTTATTAGATCTTACAAGTTTAAGATCCTGGGAATAACGAATCTCTTTGTTTTTTTCGTGATCGTACAGTCGTCATCAAATATATCGGAGCAGCTAAGGTATTCAAAAATATCGGAGCGCTTCATCGCCTTGGCAAAAGAGGCATTGTTCCGATATTTGTGACCACCTCTATGATGGTGTTTGCACCGCTTGTTTGGCTCAGTATATCTTAGCCTCATCTCTATACAAATCTATTAGACAAGTTAGTGAGAATGTATGATTTTAGGATGGTATCATTAAATTGCCCATGCTCAGTGATCGCTTCCTCTGGCGGTCTATGGGGAAGACCTATGTCCAGCAGCCCGTGGCTAATAGGATAGGTACGAATGACTGGGTCAATTGGGGTTTTTCGTATTTGGTCATATAGATAAACTCACTCTTACAAAGTAAATGTTACCAAGATTTAACTACCCGACTCATTACCTACATTTATTTTATTAGACACATTATATGTGTGTCAGTATTAGCATACCGGTCTCATAAACCCACGATCTCATTCCGCGAGTCGTCACCGTGTCTACCAGGAACACATAACCGCATGCAAATACGGCGATTGCTGCTAACGGGGGGTAATAATAGTCATTATACCTACGTCATGGACTTCAGAGTTACATGCTTCGAGTGGCATTTAAAAGAGGTAATATCTACCCATAGGTAGATATAAATAAGCCACGATTACATATAAAATGAAGTAATGTGTTTTCTAAGGCCAAATAGTACCGGTGTATTGGACCCGGGTATGTCCTTAAACTACGTCCAACAATGAGAGGTAGGGCACAGCGATGACCATCACGCTTGATTCTGGGGCAGCCCAACTGAGGAAGTACCTCCTCCTTACAGAAGACCACAGCCATAATAGCACTGCTACCTTTCAGGTACGTAGTGTTGTGTTCCTGATGGTGAGTAAGGTTCCCAGAGCTCCAACCCCCCTTAAAAACAGGCAACGCGCTTGTGACTCCTATGGTGTTGCGGGTGCACATGGGCGACGGTAATCGCTTACCACCAGACAATCCGTCTGCTCGTTTGCCACCCATGTCATAAAAAAAGAAAAAAAAAGGAATAGTGCCGATATCGTATAAAAACACCAAATATGGTGAAAGATCGCGCCAAACTACGAATATGACGCGATAACCTTCAAAAACAACACATTGGATATCATATCTGGCGAAGGACGTCCACTGTCGGACATAGGCCTCCCCCAAAGCGAACCACAGTGACACCTGTATCTAGTGGATTCCTGCAAACTTTCATTAATATGTTCATTGGGTATCTTACTCGTAAATACATAAACAATGTATCAATCGTTTTAGGTTGTATATAACATTTGGATCCAAATGTAATCTGTACGTTTTTAGCTTCATTTCGTTATGGGGTAATTTGAAAAGCTGGGCTTTTGCTTAAAAGTGCTATTACTGACACTATTATAATCAAATGGCAGTCGATTTCGTTAAAACTAACTCGTAAAGCTATTAACTAATTACAAACATAAATAAATGCAACAAACTTGTATGTAAACACACTTTTGAAATTATTTTTTGCTTTAATTACTTTACAGTTGAATCACACCACGTTTTACCAACACTAAATTGAACCTTACTGATAGGAAACAAGGTATAATTTACAAGTAAATCCCAAGATGCATATAGATTCAATCAGAGGCCTAATAGAGATGATACCATTTGCATGCGTGTGCGCAGTAAACTATGGAGTGTTTGTTTATTGCGCAAATGGCTTTTGATAAAATATTAAAATTACACAGTAGTCGTTAGGAGGGACATACGAGTGGAAAGGATATCAAGATTTGTGCTGCACATATTATCTTGCTTTAAAAACTTATAATAACCTCCTGAGTTGGAAGCTACCTTTTCGCCTGGTTTTGAATTCTGGTTTTGGATGTAACGTCACCATTTAAAATGAATTAAGTAATAAATTGAAGTAAAAATGTTGCCTATAGCCCACTCGCACGTGATTTAGCCTTCATTGTGTTTCCTCAACACAATTATATACTATGTGTAAATTTCCTACGAGTACATAACGAACTTAATCTAAATACGCATTCTACAAATTATGTCTGACAAGTGAGAGCCAGTGCTTCGGCCAGGCATAATTCTGAAATTAAATTATCATACAAACTTAAATTCTCACACTCATCCTGTTTAGCTTCTTTTGATTTTATGTTCATTGGGGATATTTCGTGGAATACTCATGGTTTCATACATACATACATACCTGTCAGCCGTATGGAGTCCACTGCTGGACATAGGCCTCCCACAAATATGACTTATACTTAGGGCATACTGAAAATTCCTGGAACGGGCCACTTAGAAAACGAAAATTAAAAAAACAATTATAGGGTTTGAAAAAGGAACTCTCTGGCAGTATATTACTTTTTAATTTGTTACACTGTCATTTGTTTTTTCATCGTGACGTTGGGTTGAAATTCGTGTGTCGTTGTCGCAATGAATTTAAGTCGTGAAAATTTTCGAAGCCTGATTTTTTACGATTTTCGATGTGGTTTATCTCAGCAAGAAAGTTCTCAAAGACTTCAATTAGCATTTAGCGATGAAGCCCCATCTCGTAGCTCTGTTTATTCGTGGTTTAGTGAGTTTAGACGCGGACGTGACCATCTCCATGACGATGAACGTGAAGGCCGGCCGGCGACAGCGGTTACCGATTGTAATATTGATACTGTACGACAATTAATTGACACTGATAAAAAAATTACCTGTCAGCAAATACGTACTAACTCAGGCATTGGAATGAGCCAGGTGCAAAAGATACTGCATTTTCACTTTAAGGTTCGGAAACTTTGTACGCGATGGATACCGCACGATTTGACGGAAGACCAGAAACGACTGCGTGTAGAGTGGTGCCGTAAAATGTTAAAAAAATTTGACGGCGGACAATCGACGGCTGTAAATAATATCGTGACAGGTGACGAAACCTGGGTTTACTGCTTTGAACCAGAAAGGAAAAGTCAATCGGCGGAGTGGGTCTTTCCTTTTGAAGACTTGCCGACGAAAGTCAAAAAAAGTCGAAGCACTGGTAAGAAAATGGTTGCTTCTTTTTTCGGCAAATCAGGGCATTACACCACTATCCCGCTTGAAAACCAAAAGACAGTAACTGCAGATTGGTATGTAAACACGTGCTTGCCCAGAGTGTTTGACAAAGTTCGTGAAAAGCGTCCCCGTAGCAAAATAGTCCTCCACCACGAGAACGCGTCGGCATATTCCGCCAAGGCAACGAATGCGTATTTGAAGGCCTCAAATGTGGAATTAATGACTCATCCGCCATATAGACCCGATCTCGCACCATGTGATTTCTTTTTATTTCCAAAAATTAAAGATAAACTCAGAGATTTACGATTTACAAGCCCGGAAGTGGCAGTGAATGCTTTCCACGAAGCCATCGAAGAGGTCCCTCATGAAGACTGGAGCCGCTGCTGGTGGTTGGTTGGTTCCAGCGAATACAAAAGTGTGTAAATAGTGAGGGTATATACTTCGAAAAACAATAAATATGTCATAAGGATAATAAGCCTTCTCATTTATCAGAATCCAGCAACTTTCAGTATGGCCCACGTATCATCTTAGGGGGTAATTGCCATAGTCGCCACGCTTGACAGGCGGGTTGGCGACCGCAGTAACTGTATTGGGTTTCGACGGACGCTGCTGCCCGTCCGTAGGATTTTTCCCTTTGTCGCCTCTTACGACACCCGCGGGAGGAGATGGGGTGGTGCTATTCTAGTCAGCCGGCATCACACGGCATGCTCATGTTTCAGTAAGTTTTATTTTCTGTGGCATTTTTTTTTTTTCTGGCACATTATTAACATCAAAACTCCAGTTACGCTATGAAAAGATAGAAAATATTTAGTGTAGATATTCTGTAATCGGAGAGTCCGTGTGTCGAAGTGTAAATACGCGTTCGCTTTGCATTCTCCCTTCGAATCTATTTTCGTATTTATTTATTGATATTAGAATATTAGTTCAAGAGTTCGCGTGACTATTATTACAGGTTTTCTCTATATTAGTACTTCTTCAATCCGGTGGGATACCTATTTTAAATAGGCAGGCAATAGCTAACTAATATATACGGTACAATTAACCTGAAGTTTTGTGAATGTCTACCGAAAATGTTATTGATAGAGGCAGGTTTTTAAACTATCAAAGTGTATTTTCAATTACAATTAAGTCCTCAGTAACTCGAAGAGCGTGTTAGTCCAGCAGAGTCCAGCTTATAGATAATACGAGTAACAAAGTTTTTTTTTTCTGTTTGTGCATCCTCCTTGCATTTTCAGCAACTGTAAAACTCTCATGCCGTAAATTTCAGCCGTGCTAAATCACTCACTGACTGCAGTATCTACAACTAACACTGATACAATATCTAATTAATGGCTGAATGAGATTTACACCAAATTTATTTTATATTTCAACTGTGTTTTTCTTTTCGTCGAGGGAATATTTCAGTAGTACTTATTCAGTACCTATAGATTTACTTATTTCTGTATTAGTGTCTTTTTCTTAGTGTTACAACTATAAAGTGTATTGAAATCATCGCACTAGTTAATTTTATGCAGTTATTTATTATTTGAGGGTATACAGTTATTGAATAAACGTTGATGTTTCCTGTCGTATAGGTAGTTTCACGAGAGTTGAAGTCACGTAAACAACAACATCTCATGTAATGATAGGAAGATTTTGAAATTACTCATTCATTCCATTCATTCAATCAGTACTTCATATAGTTGTGTGCGTAATATATTCGCCTCAACTCTTGCCAAACTACCCATATTTATAACAGAGGAGACATGAGCAAGCAAGACATTCTAAAGTAATCTAAAAAACATAGCGGGTGATTAAAAAGTGAACTCTTGAACGGTTGTAAGACTTGCGAGCTGCCGAGTGCATCAACATTTTTCACCAAAAACCCGCAGGGAATAAATAAATAGAAAAACATTTAAGATTATCGCACTAAACTGTCAAATAAAGTGAAATAACAAGTCATAACGTGCATCGGTTTACTTTATAAAATGCGATCCTCTAACACCTTTTAAAAGATAAAGCGCCTTTCCGAGCCGATGTCTTAAAAAACTTTTTCTTTCTATGGATCATACCTACCATTAAATTATCTGTGCACATTTAAAATGGTATATCAATTTTAAATTTAGTTTTCATAACAACTTTCGTAAGTTTATCGTGGTATCGAGCTCCGTGTTCTATTCAACACTATTATAATATGGTATAGCTAATAACACCAATCTCGCCACTTTCCTTGTTTCCGTAGGAATGTATTCTACATACGCCTATCGCGAAAAACACGATAGGGCCTACAACAATTAAGTTTCACATTTATCGTACCGTAATTTGATCGCGCCGTATATTTAGAGGTGTAATAAGCGCGATTAGGCCCGTTATCCACATACCCCGAAGCTTGTTTTTGCGTGATTGCTCCGCGGTAGCTTGTAGTTTGCTACTTCATGTTGTGTTTCATGTGTGGTGTAAGATTCGGACGCTAGCGAGCGGTCCTAGTATTTTTTTTAGGAACAGTAAGTACATACAAATACAAAATCGTTTATTTGTCGGCCATTGGTTTCACATGGATCATCATGGATATAGGAACGTTTTTATAAACATGTCCTAAATATAGAAAGTGTTTTTTATCATTTCAGGTATCGTAGAATTAATACGGTGTGTAAGTGAACAAGGTTATTATGTAAATTTTTTTTCGTTACAAAAAAAAAATTCTGTATAGTGACTATTTTGAGCGAGAGATAACAAACAGACACCACATTTAATATAAATTAAATTATGCATTTCACGCTATAATCATAATTACCTGCATTTAAAGGTAATCTTAGTAACTACCTAATACTCCTAGTACATGATTTCCTGGTACCTAAGCACGCGAATATGGCGAGTTAATCGCGCATTACCTCTAGTTGGGCCGCTGCCTGCAGCCCCGAGGCGTCGGTCAATCAGCCCGCATCGACTAAGCAAATTCAGCACAAATAAATATTCCATAAACAACCACACACAGTTATATAATAAATAAATTTGTATCGCGCTTTCAGCGAACAACCTCGAATAATTTCATTATTCTGCGAAAATTGCTGTCACAATCAGGGATTTATTCAGTGTCAGTATCGTATAAATGTTCTAGGAACTAAAACTGACATCGGTTAAAAAAAGATAGGTACCTACTTTTTATTTTCTTTCTACTGCGGTACTTAGGTATTTTAGTCGCCCAATTATTGATTATTCGTAATTTTTACGTGGACTGCCTCGCCATTTGTTGGACAGGATCACCAGGAAGTGATCCTTATTACGTATTACACTTTGCACAAAGAGTTGCCATAGCATGCATGTGGTACCGAGGTCCACCTGTGTGATGGTCATTATTAAGAAAATTGCCTTTAATCATACATACATATATACATTTCAGCCGTATGCAGTCCACTGCTGAACATAGGCCTCTCACAAATATGACTTGTATCATGTTGGGGGGTAGTTGCCATAGTCGCCATGCTTGGCAGGCAGGTTGGCGACCGCAGTAGCTGTAGATTGGGTTTCTACGGACTCTGCTGCCCGTCCGTAGGATTTTTCCTTTTGTTGCCTCTTCCGGCACCCGCGGGAGGAGATGGGTTGGTACTATTCTAGTCAGCCGGCATCACACGGCATTTAATTATATGCATGTATATTTTTTTGTTACTTATTTAGTTATATATAACATTGCCATAAATTAACTCATTACTAATAATAAACACTTAATTAAAGTTTTAAGTCCTTTTTCTACCTTCTTTTAGGTAGGTACTTAATGAAGGTCATCTAGGTAGGAATTTATTTAAGGGTGGAAGCTATGAGTATAAGATCTTTTTTACTTTAATTTCTACAATAAATGTTTGTTCATACACTTAACGGATTTGTACCCAAAATTACCAGCTTACAAGTGTAGTTTCTATTGGCTCTACATATAGGTAACAGAATATGGGGCCATTTTTGAATAGAAGCAGCTGTGTATCTGCATGCCATGGTTGCTATGCGTCGTTGTTTCAATAGTTCAAAACGGCAATCTCTATCCCGATGCTCACAGGGTAAACATTAATCCTATAACCGATATCTGGCTCTCAGCTAACCCATTAGGCAGATACAACCTCCGACTACACCGTCAGCCACCACTTAAATTGATTAGATTACGTCTGTCTTGTACCTATGCTGGACTACCGTGTGTTATCGTGTGTATTAAAATTAATAGCGCGCTGAATTTTGCAAGTACAGTCAGGATAAATTGACAACGCATATGGCAGTATCTTAAAAGTATCTGCTATCCCGTAGGTATATGGGAGTTTTCCGAAATATGCATAATTAGCGTCAGTTCAACAAAAGTTAAAACGCTGTCAACTTCTTAAATCTTAATGGAATAGTTACATTTCGATACTAGTAAAAAAATATTTTTTTTTCGAATATAAATAAATATTCTTAAATAAGTTTTTACACGAGTATCGAACCCAATTTTTCATAACAAATGGTTCAAAAAGTGAAATTTAAGTGAAGTTAATCCTCGTCGAAAAAAAAATTTTTTTCACTAGTATCGAAATGTACTATTTAGTCTTCTTTGCAGTTAGTTCCAGCTTTTATAACTCGGGAACGTCTGAACCGATTTGGACGATTTTGGTGTCGCTGTGATCACTTGGCCAAAAGTTTAATGATTTAAAAAAAACAATCAATCACAAAGACCCAATTTATAGACTTTCAGACGGTACAAATTTCGCGGGGACAGCTAGTAGTCTTAAAATGAACGACAAACCAAGGTTTTATTGAAGTTTAATGCTTGCTCACCAATTAAGTGTACAATTTTCCATTAAATATCTTTTTTTTACTAATTATTATTCCTTATTATTCCTTTACAGTATACAACTAAAAATGTTTAACTTATTCGAATTGTTTAACGCGCATTAATATGTCTTATATTTTTATAAAGCGATTAGAGGATGGTAGGTCGTTTTGGTGCGTCATTTCGAACGCAGATATTGATGCTGACGGTACAATCGACTTTAGAAATTTGAGTGACCAAAAAGTAAGTCTTTAAATCATAAGAGTCAGCCATTTGTGGTCTTAAGGAACTGGCATATTCTCGTTTGTAAAGTATTTTAAAAGTGTATGGCGACAAAAAATATTAATTGTTGATTGCATTTATTTGACTTTTACTTGTCATTAATTTATTTGTATGTTCATTAATCGTAATTTGTTTTCTTTTATATGGTATAAAAATTAATCGCATCCTTGCCTTTTATGTATTTTTATTAATATCTGCCGTCGCATCAAAAATGATCCTCTACGTGCTCTGCTTATTAATACATATTTTTCCATATAACGTTTTAAGTTTCTTTTATATGCGTTAAATTCCATATATTGCTTGGTATTTTGCTGCATAGCTCAATAATATGTATAATATTAATTTTTCGTAAATACATAAGAAATTAATATTGCATTGTAAAAAAATTGTAGAGTTACTCCAATGTCAGTGTTTACTATTGGACACATTCATTATTATGATTATGAGATAATATAGAATATTTAACCCCGTTACTTGGATTACATCTAGGAATTTATTGAATAATTCAAAAAAGAAAGGAGGTAAAATTCTATTTTTTCAGTGCTACTCGCGCTACCCCGTTAGGCGCTAACCCAGAGTTAAGCGTCAATAATGTATGGATTTAACCAGTTAACCACGGGTTAGGTGATGAATCCTGGATGGTGCAAGTGGGCCTTAGAGAAATAAACTCTGGATGACGATGGAATCTAAATCAAATAAAAAAGCACGGAGTTTGTTATATGTATAATAAAACACTTAAAGCTAATAATGCTTTCAGTTAAGTTAATTACAGACAGCATTTTGCCGAATAAAGCGATTAATTACTCCATTTATAGAAGTGTAGAAAGAGAAACGGACTCTAAATGTAATTTTATTGCAAATTAGAGTATCGTTGAGTTCAATAGTCAATGAACCATAACAAGAGGCTACGCACACGCAAACAAATTAGGCAAACAATATGAACCTATCAGTTAAGTTTTAAGTAAAGAAATATTATTTTTATTTTATTTATCTCAGTATAGTATCTGTCTTCGATTTCAAGGCTTGTACCAACCGCAACTGACCATTGACGTGACACAACTGTCGGGCTATCTAAAGCTGTAAAATTATCCATATCTAATTCAAAGTATATACTTCTTCGTTTCCTAAGACTGACCGTCACGACCGTGCCGGGTGTAAATAAAACTACCGTAAAGTTTTAACAACATTGCAACAGTCATTGTTTTAGCCCTAAATAAACGTCACTGTTTCGATGATTATAACTAAAATATTTACTTATATACCCCACACCAGCTGGTTCGTTGGAAATGCTCTGCTGTGGGTTTCCTTAGAAACTTCCTGCCTTGCACATCAAAACTGTGGAATCATTTGCCGTCAGTGATATTTCCGGAGCGACACGAACTTCACGAAAAGAGCGTAGTCCTATCTTAAAGGGCGAAGGTAATTGCTTACCATCAGGCAATCCACCTGCTCGTTTGCCACCTTTATCATAAATAAATAAAATATATGGTTTTTATACATCAAAAAAAGATAAAAGATCTTTATTTTTCAATTTAGGCACATTACATGCACTTATGAACGTCAAAGAATAATCTACACCGGTTCAAACCCTACACCTCTGACCCGAGAAGATACCGGTAAGAAACTACGGCGGGACTTATTTTTTCAATACCTACAGTGATACATCAAATCTTAAAGTACTTACATAATTATGCGTAGTCGGATAAGAAAACATATCAAACAGTTTATTACAAGATATAACTATTTAAAAATACTAAACTATAAAAGTAAAAATAATAATGTATAAACAAGTTTGACTTCACAAAATAATTTTAATATGCTTTCTTACCTGAACTGTGTCATTTACATGATCTGGCAGTACATACAATTGTTGAATTAATTGCGAGGCCGTTTAGTTAGTTTCTGGTTTGGGCCATGCATATTTGTCTGTCAAATAATTAATACTTAGACATCAGACTTTTTAAGTAATTCTTAAGTACTGGGAAGGGTAATCTTAAGGCAACATCAGGTAATTTGTTATATAAATGAATGCATTGCCCAAAAAATGATTTATACACTTTACGCACACGACACTTTCTGATAGCAAGCTTACCCTTATTTGTAGTGTTATAGGTATGGATGTCACAATTTTTGGTAAACAACTGAAGGTTTTTAATAACTCACATAATATTTTCATATATATATTGGCAAGTTACAGTTAATATATTAATTTCTTTAAAAAGCTTTCTAGCAGATGCAGTTTTAAGTTCAAGCCATGTAGGCCACAATGTTGTGGTAGTTTAGCATACCAAATATTTTTACACCAGTCATTAATCGTTAAAAATAAAAACAGAAGAGTATCCGTAACAGTGCAAACAAGGCATAATGCCACACGCCGGTCACAAAGCTTGATAGGCGTATAATTTATTAACAAAACTTAATTTACAATTCTGTGATATCAGAGCTCAGAAAAACCACGTTTGTCTCGTGCCCCGTATGCATGATTAATAAAGATTCGGCTTGATAAAGTCAGTTGGTTTTTTTGTGTTCAAGTTAGCATTAAAATGGCATAGTTACTGTCAGAAACTAGGACGGTGACTTAAACGTGCGATTTAATAAAAAAGTGAAGGGTTAGACACCTGTCTCAACACACGACTACATATATAAATAAAACGTAGTTATCAACCAATAGACTTACCGCGTATTCCTGGCAGTTGCATTAATAAAAGGCAGTAGATTTACACACTACATATTTATGTTGATACCTACATATCTGAGTCATTACATTAATTGAGCGCGATCTAAAATATGAAGGTTAAACAATGGTATGCGTGGCGATATTGAAACTTCTCGGGAAGACATATTTACCTAAGTGGATTTACTTTGAAGTTCTTTAAAAAACATGTAAGTATGTAATGCCAAAGGTAATTTACAAAGTGTTTTAAATACCTTCGATGATCTTGGAATGTTTAGTCTTTTCTTAAACAGTTTTGTTGAAAGTACATATCGACTACAATTCAATATTTAATGTGTTGTTAATGCCAAGCCATGTTCTAAGTAAAAAGTTTGGTAGGTACAGGTTTTAGACTAACAAATGTATTTATACAATGTAAACAATAAAAAATTGTCCCTATTTTAGAAACATTGCAACTGGCACATGGTAAAATTGCCAGTAACTAATCGTAGAAAACTTGGCTGCTATGATCGATGCTAGGCTTGGTTCCGCTTTCTTCAAAAATACTTCGGTTGACTTCAAAATTAAGGTTTCATTATTACAAGTAAACGGGACTGACTTATAACCGCGTACATACTCGTAAACTTTAACCCGTTTTTTAACCAACGAAATCAAACGGAGTAGGTTCTCAATTCGTCCTGGATTTACTTGTAATAATGTGTAAAACCGTGCAAGTTTAAATCAGTACAGAGGTTTTCTTCTATCCTTATTTTGTTTTTACGTTGACAATAATACACCTAATTTGATCCATGTAGGTACTACTCGTAAACATGTCAATAGTATCTAACAATTAGTTGAGGTCATCTAAATAGCCGAAATGTATGAAAAAGATATATTTAGAGATTTCGTGGTTGGTCAAACAACATAATATATGGCTAAGGTAAGCTTAAATAATACCCCATAATTATAAGCATTTAAATGCATGTAAAAAGGGTTTATTCTTTTTATTGTTACTTCCTAAGTGTATGATCAGTCTGTTTTTAATCGTTTTGGTACAAGAACAACAGTCAGGAACAAGTCTCCAGTATGTCTAGTGGCCCAGGCGGTTCCTAGAAATATGATTAAAGGCTACACATTAATGATCACGGCATTTTTAAACAAAGACGTAGTTATAGGGTCAGATACCAACCGTCGCCAGCGCGTCTAGCCTAGACAGGTCTTCCAAGAAACACTACTAACAAGCTACAGTCATTAGTTATGTAAGATATACGGAGCAGGAATTACTAATGAGCTTGACAGTTTGAATCATAATTAAAAAAAAATAATTTACCTTGCTGGTACCTACATTTTGTGCACTAATAAAACTTTGATCTAATCTCATATTTGCTACTTTTAACATTCAGTTGAACATAGAACCTCATTTGTTATTGAAATTGGTTAGTACATTTTTTCAGCAAAACTGTAGGTAAATATTAAAATGAGGTAAATAGTAAAATGTACCATTATTTTTTATTTATATATCCAATAAGTTGTTAAATGTAGATCAATGAATTAAAATTAAATTAAATGTAAATAATATAAAAATAAAACCGTACGCGTACTAAGTAGCTATCGTCGTCGGATAAAAAATATGTATGACACTAATTGTAATTACCCAATAATAATAGCAAAACACCAATGTGTCGTTTACAACTTGGAATAGATAACGCATCTCGCTAACATTTATTAGTGTCATTTCAATATAATAAGTACGGTAGGCAACACAATTAATAGTCAATTCAATCGCCAGTAGTACACTGGGCAACACAATTAACTTTGTTAATTGAGGCCCGTTAATTAGAGACGTGTCGCGTAGGCGCGCCCCCGGCTGTACCGACAGCAAAATAAAGTAGGACTATATTACACTTCTGAATTAGTAAAAAATAAACAATATTGGGGAAGGCCTATGACCAGCAGTGATGATGATTATGATGATGAAACAATATCATTGTTTTATATACCAAATATTTCATCATTATAAAAAAAACTTTTAATTTTTATCAGTATTATACGTTTTGTTCAACTTTTTGCTGGCAACTGCTAACAACATAGATGACAAACCGAGATCTCTAAACGTCAAACATAACTACAACACGTTACAAAGTGCAAGCCAGGATTTGACACGAATTCGAGTCGTACATAATCAACGCTATTTACTTGTGGCTTTCTAATCTTTCTATGTGTCAGCTCCTTTTAATCTCAAGACGGATGTAATTTGCAATAAAAACATATTTTGTGTTAATTTCATTTTTTATTTTGTATTATGAGTCTTATTGCTGTTACCTTAAGGTTACGTGTCTTTTAATGTAGATCTGTCGTGGAATATTTAACAAGACAAATTAAAATAGGTTGGACTGCGTTTAGTGTATGCAGTTTAATTTCCGACCATGGTTTACGGCTAAATTATTAAATAAATCTTTAATTAGTAAAATATAGATTTATATCACTACGGTTACAAAGTTATTTGTAATTGTTTGTTCTCCCTGTTCGTCAAACTAGCAAATAACAAAAGATAATCAATTTATGCTCATATACGTAATTAAAAACTTAATTGTTAATGGCATTTATCTTCCTGTGCTATAGTTACACAATATATGTTATACAAATTAATTAAAAGTTCCAATGAAATGAAGTGACGCTAAAAATATTTTTCACTGCATTAAGATATTGTTTTTTCTGACGCTTCCTGGCAAGGGATTAAGCAAAACAGAGCGACGTCGGCGCGTGCGCCCGCGCTTATGAAATGCTACTGACGTTTAGACTTGCACGTTGGAATTGTTTCAAATGAGTATAGCTAAAATAAGTTTTTATGCTAGAATTTTGTACACGTAGAACATGTCTAAAACTAAATTAATTTTGGATGTAATATTATTCTACAATTGACAGATTTTTTATAAAAATAATTGTATTGTAAGTATGTCCATTACAATCATTTTTAGTGTATAAAACACCGCTGAAGTACATGTAGACACCATTTTTTTACATGTATGTATAGTTTGTCCTTGCGTGCTGTGCGCTTTATATATTTGAAAAATCGCAACAGATTTTACAGAGTTCGTCATGATGGCATTAGAAGGACGGTTTATATCATACATAATCATTATCTACATTGCATCCACACCGAGTCGGGCGAGTTTCTAGAAAAATTCTTAGATCACGAATATAACTAATCTGTAGGCCTTTTTACATCCTTCCCTCAAGATCACCAAATACCAATAATCAATAATCGAATTGAAGAGAAATGTACACCGACCTCAAGACTTCAGGAAATAAGGCTGTGGTCTAATTCAATCGTGGGGCTCCGTGCGCCGCCGCGATTTATTGAAGTGCGCGCTCGCTGCCGTCCAGTCACGATGCTGTAGGCCGGCGGACGATCCACAAATACCCATCCCAATGAGTATAACCTGCAGCGGCGGTGCGTCCATACAAGCCTATTCCCGCCGGCTTTACTTACTCTTCCGCAATTCAATAGTTTTCCCTGGGCTCATGAGGAACAGGCAAAGCAATATGGCCTCCGTCTTGCCTAAGAAAATAATTCACCCACCGCCACTGATAACCTAATGGCTGGAGCTGAAAGGTCTGCAGAACATGCAAAACAAGTGAAATCAAAATAATTTAAAACATAATGAAATGCATGTCAGTTCTATTTTAACAGAACTATGAGGGCATTTTCACATATACATTAATGGCGGGTTAGCAGTCGTTACAAAACTGACAAACAATCTCATTTTGTCACAAAATTTTCAGTCTTTAAGAGAACTACTGTCGCACTGAAGATACAAGTTAAAATTAAAAAGTCCAACAACTTTGGTAAGTCAAACCTAATTAACACAACACTTGACAATAAGAAAGTAAGTAACTAATATGATAATGTAACAGAGTCTCACAAGCATCTTATGTCTTAAACTTCTTAGACCTACAGGATACTATTCGGGATTGTTTAGATTCGTAGTACCTTACGGAAGGCATATTTATGTGATCGGACTCACGACTACTACCCGGTGGCTCCGGTAAATTATTAGCCTGGCTTTTTAATAAGATTGGTTCTTTACAGGCCTGTGTTCTGCTTCAACAATAACAACAATGGAGACTGCAATTGTTTCTGATTTCAATATCTAAATATACGAAACAGTCGAGTTATCTACAGACTGTTACACAATATACAGGCTAAACTGTTCAAATTAAAATTTTCCTCTAATTTAGAAAACTAAGCAACTTTCAAATAAATATTGTCCCTTTCTGACACACAAAAGGCAATCAACTACCGACTGGCAACCAACAACATGTTGGGTTATGACAAGCATTTATGAATAACGCCATTAAATTATACGAGTTAGGCAAAAGACGTCATGAACACTCATACGACCGCGGTCTGACCTAGATAGTGGGAGTGGCCTGTGAAGCCGAAGGCCCTGAGTTCTTATCCCAGGAGGAACATTTATGTATGGTGAGCACATTTGTTTCACACAAAATAATCTAATTTTGTATTCTGGGATTATACTGATTATGATCTGAATGTTATGTGTTAGAACTATTCAAAGCGTTTTACTTCGTTTTTAGATTTTAACGCAAAAACAATATAAACAACACTCAATAGTTTGTAATGTTGTTTTAGTATATATTAGAGGTTTAGTTCAATTCACGTTTTTGTACAAATGGGTAATTGAGTAACTGCGTGGTATACACATACTCCTTGAATATATTACAGAATATGACTATAATGTTAATTTCAGTTGTAACATGGTCACAACTGGCTCCAAATGGTTCGTGTAATATTACCCACGGTTGACAAGGTGCTACTCGCCAGTTCTGTTAGTGTAAACTTGGTTTGACACGCAACCGAGTGTCTAGATATTTTTACATTACTAATTAATTATCTACATAAATTATCATACTGATTAAGATTTGGTTGTGAAGTCCAACGAAGTCGGTTTTGTTGCTTACTTACATTTATTTAAAAATTGAAATAGAGACATCCAGCTATGGCTATGGAGATGCAGGTTCAAATCCCGTCTCGAACGACGGAAGTCCTCCTCGCTTTTTCTTAAGTATATGTCATCTATTTCAATTTTTAATTTATATAGTAGTATTACTACTTAAAGCAAATCAAAATATAACATAAAAAATAATTTGATTTTTTCTTACTTTTATATTTATTTGTTAGTCATAAGAAAGTAATTGGTCACCAGAATTTGAACCTAAGGGTAAAATATCAGGCAAGCTAAATTCGCAACAATAGCACCGTTAGCATCGATAAATAATGCATCAGATACCTACTATAACTCCCGTTTTAATGACGAGACCCTTTGTTAACTATTTTAATACCAACTATTGTTACTAATGGCTTGCGCTGGCTTTGAATTTCTAAAATAGTGATTTTATCGAAGAGACTAGTTGATATATCGGTGCTTCTAGGAATGGCGATTTATCATTATTATGAGATCGAGAATGTTTGCCTTGAATAGTTATTCAAAATATGTATTTTTATTTTTTATAACTTAATTTAAAAATAAGAGTACTTGTATCAACAGACAACCAGCTTGATAGTGCTACCAGATATATTAGGTTAGTGTAGTATCTAGCTTACTATCTTCCGTAAAAATACAAGTATGCCTGGCAAAAATTTCGCAAACAAACACTAGATTTACAATCAACAAACCTATTTTGAAAGAATAACTTTCGCACTGTTTCGTCTTCAATACGTATCACAGTAAAAATGCCTTTGTTTCGATGACGTTAAGGTTTAAAATTCAATAAATTTGGGTTTGATATGCTATGAAAGATATGCTTCGATTTACAACAATGCTTTTATACCTCTCCATTCCTCATTCTATTTATTTGGCCCCGCGGCTGTATTACATTACAATCGAATATAATCGATTCCAAGCTCGATTTCCCATCAACACTCTATATAATAACCAACTCGTAGATTTGTTGCCGACAATTTCTATTATTCGATACATCGAGCCTCAGGGCGAGTGACAGTCTATACGTTATCAAGGTGCCAGTATAACGGATGGTTGCATGTGATACTCGCCTTATATTGCTGCATATATTAAAGCGGGTCGTTTTTGCGCACTGCCTGCCCGAGAGATTTATGATAATCATAAATCACAACTAAATAAGGCTGATGAATAGAAAATGTTAGTGCGTGGTGCATATCAATCCGTAATTAGATCTGTGAATATCTGGGCGCCCAAGCACTGGTAAACGGAGATACCTATAGTATGGAATATTTATTAATAATTATGTCCATAAACAATTGTAAGGCCAGAAACAATGTAGTTA
This sequence comes from Grapholita molesta, assembly GCA_022674325.2. Classification (NCBI taxonomy): domain Eukaryota; kingdom Metazoa; phylum Arthropoda; class Insecta; order Lepidoptera; family Tortricidae; genus Grapholita; species Grapholita molesta. The sequence goes on from CP053127.2 coordinate 6,723,524, forward strand.
CTTACAGAGCACGATCTAAACTATATCGTACTAATATAGTGACTAGAGTAAAACAAATAACTACAACCACAACTGGTAGGCTGGGTATAGATTTGATATAAATTGCTGCTGTGTCCAAGACTACAAGTACTAATAATGCCCCCTCGGGCTTATGATGGTCCTTGTTTTTGTATATACGCTTAATAAATAGAAACCTTTGCAGACGTTAGTGATCAATAGAATCATGTCTACAAAAATCACTAAGTATAAGTAAACCAGAAGAATAAATGATTAAATTTTTACCTACATGTATCTCTTTTGAATGTTACGTCGGTATACTTTTTGGTAAACTTTTTTTGGTAACAAAGACTTTTTGGCCACATTTCGCGGAACTAAAAAATGTATTATTCTATAAAAAAAACCGGCCCCGCGCGTACAACTCCTGCGCATAGAGGCTATTTCTCGAGACCTTAGTTTATCGTGTGACGCTAACGGATACCCGACTGACTGAATATCGAAAATGATTTGTTAATGATCATTTGCGTATGTTCAAACCAAACCTCAAGACGCTCTTGTTTACAATACACAGCATGTTGCCCATATGTTTTGTCATTATTTGGTTGTCATTGAAGCTTCAGCTTAGGTTCCTTTTTCAAACATGATGTCCAACAATTGCAGAATTTTCAAATGCTGAACGATTGACAAGCAAACAGTGCAGAATCAGTAACAGTTACGATAGGAGATCAGATGAGAAACCAAATGCCTGGCTTCTGTGACACAATGAATATCAAATTTTGTTTCTCACTTCGAGCAACCTATTGGCTTGAGCCAGGTGTAGAACCCACGGCCTTTTAATATTGCGCGACCTACTACGAGCTATATTTCGCTATGCTTCTTGATCTGTTTAGTATTCTTTTCGTAAGTAGATATAATAATATTGAATACCTAACATACCACACGCAAAAATTTTACAAAATAAGATTTATCTATCTTATGTCTTATACCAATTGATAATGTCTTAGTAGAGACCCTTTTCACGCATAGTCCTATCCAATGCTATCGCATACACCTATAATTTTAGGTACAGTCATCATCAATAGTAACGGATTAAACAACGCACCAAAGGGATTGTGTTATTTCGAAATACTTGCGTTCAAACGTTCTTGTCGCGTTGCAATGAGGGTTACCACGATCGCGTTTCGTTCACTAGATGGCAGCACTATGGCGAGAGGTCTATCTTTCAATTTCTAGTATTTCCACCGATAAAAAAAATCATGATTTAACATGATTGGTGGATTATGACAGCCAAACTCTCGCCATGCTGCTGTCACCTATTTAAAACACGATCGCTGATGAAACCCTCATTGTTTAATGTGTAGATCTTTTATTCAAAATATGTACCTAAATCATTTTTTTTTCTTTTTTGAATAGTAGGTACCTATTTGAGCTGCTCTTAACGCTGGCTTTATGAAGGTGAAAACCTGACTGTATTTCCAATCAAAACAAACGCAACCATTTCTCTGACCGCAATTTTTCTGCCCGCAGCATCTATTCGCATGCTTATTATACTGGCATTATCACGGCTCGGGGCGCTCCAGTCGATAGCCATTGACACGTGGTAACCACAGGCTTGCCGTCATTACTGGCTGGTTACAGGACGTGCTGGGCCCAATACGGTAGTGATGTACCGCAAAATAACAGAAATCGATAGCTTTTATAGATTGTTAGATTACGAGTATACAAGCACGTATCGCATGCCCTAAGAATAATGATCAATGGCGCTTGACCGTTTAGAAATTGCATATAGGTGCCAGTGGCGACGAGATTTTTCCTTAAAAAAGTGAGAGCCAAGACGGCTTTACCCTTTCTTCGTCATACCAAGGAAAATTGTTAAATTGAGGGAGAGTTAGTCAAGCAGGCGAAAATCATTTGTATGCTTGTATTGACGCGCCGCCGCTGATAGGTCCTTAAAAACATGACGTGAACGTGTAGAGATTAGGGAGACAGAATTTCTTTAGTATTAAATACCTAATTAGTATATTTTCAAAATTTGGTACACCCAATCAGCGAAAGTTGTTAAAAAAATTAAACCACTGACAGTTTCGTGACGACAATTAAGCATGAAATCTTTATGAATATCGACTTTTTCCTTTAATTATATTGTAATATCGATTGAAGTTTATAAAACGAACGTCAAAACCAAGTTTTTATCGAAATTTAACTCTTAATTGTCGTCACGAAACTGACAGTGATTTAACTTTTTTTAACAACTTTCACTAATTGTGTGTACTAACTATTTTTTGAAAACTCCCATATGCGTTTGTAATATTCAATTTTATTATAATATTCAATATTGAAGAGACAAATATGCCTCGTAAATGAGGTAAGTCCATGGGGTCCCAGTGCGCACAAGCTTTTTGCAGAAGCCGCGATGCGTTGGTTGACGTAACTCGTGACCGAAGAACTGGCAGCATCCTCGCACAACGTTTGCGATACAACTACGAAACACCGCCAGCATCCTTGAAACAATGCCTCAGGGGCCTGATATAGATTTAAGCTAGTTTAGTATATGTACAGCTATTGTTGTTATTAAAAGTAGGTATATTATCATAGTCGCGTGATCTACAGAATCCTAGTCGGAAACCGTGCGCGGTTGACGTGACATCTAATTCAGTCGTATTTCACCAATTTTACCGCCAATCGACTAACACCTATAACAGGATCCTTCCGCGTCTAGGTTATATAGTCCAGTCAATGGGTGATGTTATAAATATCGTGTTAATTTTAGGAATTATAAATAATCTCCCTGTATTTGTGATACATTACGAGCTTTTCAGCTAATACCGTTACAACTTTACCTTGAAGTTTCGAAATATTAAAATGAAAAAGTAGGCAAAGCTATGTAATGAGAACAAATGTTAAATAAAGATACATTGCAGTTGAAGTTTAAAAAGCAAACGTTTGTGGCGCATGTTTTAATTAACCGTAATTGATTGCGTGCAATATGCATTTACTTGAGCAAGCTTATTCAAATTGATTTTAGTAATAATGTAGAATTTGCTTCCTCATTGGCTGGTGCACTTCAAATACAACAAGGGGCGGTACGTGTCAGCTAATTTTATGACTCCCGAGTCAATAAAAGTCCACTCAATAACCCAGTTACAGCTTCCTTCATCAGCAATTATAATCGGCATTGCATCGGCTACTTTAACGACGTCTCGTATTGTTCTCGGCGCCCGAGGGCACCACGAGGGCCATTGCTCACCTGCCGAGCTGCGCGAAGATTAATGACCGAGTATAGCCGAGGATGCCCGAAGGCCCCCGAAGTTATCTGCGCCAGATTCGCGACTGCTAAATTAATTGCGCCCCGGTTGAAGTTATGACCACATGGTGGACCGGAGCTATTTGTCTATGTAGAAACAAAAACAAGTGGTGCTTCTGAATCGCTAATCGGTTAAATATATCTTATAGTTATGACAGTGCTTGTTGAAACAAATACATATTTTGAAGAAAACTTCATTTTTTTTCAACAGGAATTAAATTGTATAATGTGTGTAGAGAATTCGATAGCTTAAACAATGGGCTGAAAACTAAAAGTCGACCGTTTAGTTATAGATCGCGTCAGCATCCGGTTCGAAGGACCAAAAATGTAGAGAATTCGATAGCTAAGAGTGTTTAAAAATGGGCTGAATACTAAAGGCAACCGTATGGCAGAAAAATATAATGACAACTGAATAGAATGTATAAAAACAGGATTCAAAAATAAAGACATAGACAAAACAGTAAAACAGTATAAAACCTATAAGCTAAACCTCGACAATGTGTGTAAGAAAATGTTTAAGTAAAATAGGAATAAACAGATCAGATCATTAATTTATTATCAATTTAATTTCAAATATATAAGAAAATTTCTACGATAGTCAGAATCACAATTTGTTTCGATGTCACTTTGATGACTACGAACAAAATCTATTTAAATTAAGATTTGATAACAATGTTACCGGCTAGTTTGTTTTCGACATCAATAACAAAATATTTTTTGTTTTCAGGTACATAATTTTCCGAATTTTACTTCGGCTTGGACCAGTCTGTCCCCTGGTTATGAAGATACGCTGAACTACAGCAACGACGAAGATCAGTTCGTGGTGGACTAGGTCGATTTCTGTAAGACTTACCTAAAATATTTATTTTTCATTTACTTTTTTGAAATGTGTTAAAACCTTTAAATGTTTGTCGAAATATCTGAATTATCCTGTACCTACTAAAAGTCGATATTGAGAGATAATCCTTAAAAAAAATCAAGAAGAATGAAGGTAATAACTGGTTACTTACAGGTTACACTACCAGGCCACCATAGGTCACCAGAAATGAACCAAGAGACACGCTCTCCTCGGCCAGGGTCTTAGCGGCCCGGTGCGTCACCAATCGTACTGGCCTGCTAAGTCCCAAGCCGCGGCTAGCCTTGCAACGGAATACAAACCAATCACAAAATCAACCGGATTGTCTTAATGTTTAATACATGTCGTCACTACTTTGAAAAACTCTCGTATCTGACACAGATACTCTAAGTTGAAACGTTGTAACTCTATACTCATCCCATACATACTTACGTTATTTTTCTTCTAAAGTAGTGACGATATATATAATGTAATAATCTTAGCTCCACATACATTGTCCCGTAAAACTGCATGAACATTTTGACTGCGAGATCCCTAGAATCCCAGTATGTTCCAAGGCTAAGTTCCGTCGAAAAAGATGAGTTTCGGTTCGGTTTCGGTCTAAGAAAGATGCAACGCCATATTTGAATTTCTAAACTTTCTCAACCGCAAAACAATATCAAAAAATAACTGTAACTAACTGTACTTAACTGTTTAATTATCTAACAGTCATGCATGCTTGTGTAATTATAATTTAAGAACCGAAAAAACTAAGATTCTACATATGTATGTTTTTCCAATATGACTTGAATATGTTTGCTTCCAATATGTTTAATTAGGAATTTAATAAATTCTTCGAGGGTCGAATAAGTTTATTAAAGCGATCGGACCGATGTTCCGAAAGATAACAAATAGACTGTGAAGCTAAAACTTAGGTTCCCAGGTAAAGGAGATATGTAGAAAATATAAATTCATTCTTTATAAACAATTACAATAACTACTTAGTACATTTAATATAAAAAAAGGCCTTCGACGTATTGTACCAAGGATGCTGGCGGCATTTTCTCGTTGTATCGCAATGCTGATGATACCTTGTGCGAGGAAGAAAAAATAAAATAAAAAATCTTATTGCAGAAATCGCGAAGCGTCTTAACGCAACTGGTGACCACAGAGCTGGCGGCTTCCTCGCACAACGTATCAGCATTGCAATATGAATAATAGATTATATTTAAAAAAATCTTCAAGCAAACGTACAATCAATAAATACCTATGATCTCTGTCTTATAATTTATTAATAGGTAGGAAGTGCTCCAAAAAATTAATTCAATTGCCAATTTTCATTTCAACATTTTGTTTTTCCTTTTTGTAAATTGTGCTAGAAAATATACATGTAACTTTAATAAGTTAGCTATAAATTTGTCGGACGATTGCACACCAAGAGGAAGCACTAACATAAATCCAGCTTATTTGCTTTATGCGAGGGCTGTGATAGCTTCCTTAATGTTTATTTCTTTGACCTCATCTCCTTTTGCTAGTAAATTCAGAATATTATGATTTGTTAACAACTACTCGTATATCTCAGTTCTATTTAAATTCCTTAAATCAATATGTCAACGATTTCGACTTTGATCGATGAGAATGATGATTAAATTTGAATAAAATAATGGGGTCAGCTGTTGAAGCAATTTTGTCAAATATACCTATGATGTAGATGTAGTGTAGGGACGCCCGGCCGGACTCAGGCGGGCTGTCGATCGCTTGTAGCAGTCATTCAGCCCAGTTCCCTGAAGTTGGAGCTGCAAGTTACAGTTCCGGCTGCGTTCCCAATATACCTATACACGTGTGTCCTACGTAGGTACCTACACTTGAATCGACCTCATGAGAAACGGCTGCCCGACTGTGGTATTAAATATCTGAACAATACTTTGATACTTTTCAATTTGTTACATTATAAAAAGGCATGAATTGAGTTTTCGAGGTTACAACTGACAGAGTCGTGACCAGATATTAATGAACACCCTGGTCGCTTGGATACGTCTGATGGCACTTGTAGGTGGATGAAAGCTACCACGAGCTCGCACAATGCGCGGCCTGCTCAAAGCGCTCAATCTGCTAATGAAGATGCTTGACATTGTATGGGACAATCCCTACTGTTCCGTCAGCCTAGCAGGTCACGACTGTTTGTAATCGAAATAATTATTTTACGGCTACTTATAATGTGGTTGAAATCCAGAGAGAACCTTCAGTAAGTGCTCGTTTGGCGAAATTAGTATCACCATATTTTTTTTTTTTTTTTTTTACTTTCCTGTGAAATACTTATCTTTTTTATAAAGTCTTCTTGCCGGTGCAATTTAAAGGTGCCGGTTTGCTAATATTATTTTCAACCGGCAGAAACTTCTAAATATGACCAGAAGCAGAATAAATTAAAGTAGGCCTGTGATGGATTTGCCACCGAAAATCCTTTTATAACGTGGAAAGTTGGGTTAGATTAAAATATGAAATATAAAAATGGCGGCAACTGACATTTCTTACGAGTTTATGACACGCCCCATACGACAGGACATTTAGCAATATTTAGGAGGCATATTATCCATTCATTGGGTATAATTAGATTTGTAACTTTTTTTATTCAACATGTGTTATGTAGGTACCTCGGAAGGGTCGCCGCATAGCTGGGGTTTCAAAGTGGCATGTGCCTCCCTCATGCAATGCCCTTGGAAATCCCAAACGTGCTGGTGTCGCCGCTCTTCGCGGGAAGGAATTGGAGAACGCGTACTATGTATTTTAATAAATAGTTTTAAGTATATTCAATAGGTATGTTTGTTGTGTTTGTTTTTTTTTTCAATATGTACTTTGGCGGTGTTTTTTTAGACAGTGTCAACTTTTTGTTTTGGTATTTATGGCCTGGTTAAGAGTGTCAAGTGGGAATTGTTCTACACGTAACCCATCCGTGGCATTGTGTTGTGTTGTGCGATAGAGCCCATAGAGTAAAATGTAAGTATAGATTGCTTACTTTTTTTGTACGTATGAATAGGCTGTAGGCTTAATATGTTTAAGGTTTATGGTATTCCTTATAAACCGGAGTAAAACATTTTAGAACTATGAACGTGAATCACAAGTTTCAATACACTTTATATTTGTGTGTTTTATGAAAGTTTTGTATTGTTTGTTACATGTTTTATGTGTATTTTTAGAAGCTTTTTCAGGGATCACAATCTTAAAGATTTCTTAAATAAGGCGCATCACACATTGGTAATATTAAGTTGATTCTCTAGGATACAGAAATACAGGCTAGACTAGAATGGAATTAATTGGAAGCATGGTGTTAACGCCGAAATACGCTGTTGTATTACATAAAATAGATAAGATAATAATAATTAGATATAGAAAAAGGATCACACATAGGATCCTATAGGAATAAATATAATAATCATATATAAACATTTTTCTCACTCTCACTAACCGAATGTCGACAACTATGAGACTCAATATATAATCAGGTCTATTTTCAATAAAAAGATAGGAAAAATAATAAAATCCAAAAAATACAGGTATTTAAACATTTATTCTTAATCCCAACTATCACTTTCTTTGAAAGCAGAAACACATTGCGTTTTAGCCTCATCGTCGAATCGTTCTATCACTTTTTTTTCTGGCGTCTTCAACTTTTCACTATCCATTGCTTGCTTTCCCTTCTTTGTTTCATTGGATTTTTTGCCGTTGACTTCAGCCCTCTTTCGGGACGCTTCGGGTTTTTTCTGTGGCGGCTCCGAATCATCAACCTGTGAGACAAAATGCGCTTAGAATAATAGCTTAGCGCTTAGAATAATAGCTTAGCGCTTAAAATATCCTAACTTGACAAAAAGTATTTATTTTCTAACCAAGGATTTTCTAAATAAAGTGGAAATCGGTTAAACTCCTGCTAGACCCACATATAAAATAGTATTTTTAGCAACAGTTACATAAAAGGTTCTTAAGATTTAAGGGTCGAAGTCACTAAATGGGGTGTAGCTGAGGGACAAACTATTACGGGACAATCCCTAACAAACCGACCTAGTGAAACAATAACTAAGAATCACGAGGTTGAAGCCACTTACTTGGAACACACCGGAGCTGGTCCTCTTCCTGTTTGGTGGTGGTGACGTCACACTGTTGCTGCCACTATTGCTGCGTTGGCGCTCTTTGGTGGGTTCTTTTACGGGAGACTTTGGTGGCGCGGGCGAGACGCCTGTTGTGCTAACAACTGAGAAACAACAACAAATCAAAATTTTATACAGTTTTAAATTAAGAGACTATATTCCTTGATATTATTCAACTTGACGGACGGACGTAATGGTTTGACATGAGTCATGAGATCGACTGATCCAACAAAAAAAAACAACCGACAGCGAAGTCGTTTTGAACAGTAATTTCAAGGAAATATTTGTAGAGAGTAATTTGATTGATGAACGTTGATAGCTCAATTCTTCAGATTGACTTTACAGACAACTAAACAACTGGCACCCCCTTAACGCATTCACTGCCACCGACGCACATGTGCGTTCATTTCCATACATTTTTGGAGGGGGTGGCAGCGAATGTGTTAAACCCTAATCCAAATTGGATGGCTAAGCAGAAGTGGTAACAGCTCCCACGCCAGAGATATCGTCTTTACAACACAACTTTATGAACACTAAAACCCACAAGAAGTGTTTGCTCTAATCATCACAATTCAACAATACTATAAATCTTTGGTAATAGTCGTATTGCCTGGCTAGCCAATGATATGTATTAAATTTCACTAAGACGAAGTAAGCTTCACACAGACATGTAATATTATAAAATGTACCATGTACCTATAATGTGCAATTTAAAAAAAATCTATACCAAAACCATAAACTAATTTTATCCGCATTTACCTTAAAAGTCCATTAAGACAACAATTTGAAAAAAAAAAACGTAATTTAAAAGTAAGTACTTTTAACCACCACCAACCTTTATAAAATATATTTTCAATTTAATAGCTTTTATCAAATGTTTTTACATTTATTATATTCGTCAATGGGCGGTCATGTCCATACTATGTATATCTCACACTGGTAAGCTATAACTTTAGTATTTAGTTCACTACCAATTCAGATACTTGTCAGTAACCCTTCTCAGTTAAAACTTTGGTTTACGTTGAACTAGGTTAACGTTTAATAATTAACGATTAACACGGTACTACTCACGTTTATTTAGTCACTCGCGCGACATGTGAAACGACTCTTAGTGCTTGAAAATGGAGGCCTATGTTCTCCGAAACATGTCGCGCGAGTGACTAAATAAACGTGAGTAGTACCGTGTTAATCGTTAATTATTAAACATGTCTCATGTAAGTTTAAATACAAATAGGTTAACGTTGCTTATTTATTTCATATTGATTGGCGGAAATTGTAGTGGAATAAAGATGTCGAAATACAAATAACTATTTAAAAATGTACCTTGTCTTGGTCGCGGAGTATCAGGAGCTCTGTAACAAACAAAGTGTTATAATAGGCACTGGTATTTTTCAGAAAATTGTACAGTCAACAACACTCCTAGCTATACATTGGTAGACCTTATTATATAAGGCATTAAGTCCACCGATGTACAGTTAAGAGTGTTGCTGTGTGTACACGGAGTTGGTAAGTAAACATATCATATTTACTGCGTTTTTGTTATCATATGCGTAAAATCGGTATTTGTTATGCAAGGTTATTATTTAAAAAGGATAAGATATCATTTCGTATGGCGGTATCGCTGTGAACTTTCGTTTTTATCTACTCCTGCCCTAATTTTTTCCTCAACAGTATGATGTATGTGCCGCTACTTCGCTTAGTAGTTTTTAAACCAATTGTACCTTAATTCTTTACGGAGATGTTAAAAACTATGGCGGACTACGTGACTTAGGTCTTGGTAAACAGCATACCTACTAATTAATTTAAATTAAATGTATCTGGTCTAGAAAAACAACTTAGCATCGTTCTAGGTATTTTTTTAGACTTTTACCGGTCCGAGTAAAGGGATCGTTTATTTGGACACGAGCTGTCTTTAATTGGAGGCGCACCAAGTCAATAGTGGCTGTAAGTCTTAAGGCATAGAAAAGTAGCGTAAAACACGAATATATATTATATTATCTACGGTATAAGTTATTGATGACGTCATTTTGTAACGCGAAATGGTTTGAGTTCTTAATAAACCTAAGGGCAAGAAAAGGGCAGAAAAAAAAGGTTTACCATACCATTAACAAATTCTTAACTTTAACAAATGCAGTCCATAAAATCAGTTCCCATTTCACTAACGGTCATATTGGATTAGTTAGATATAATGCATTTAATATTGGATCAAACCATTTGTGAAGAGACAATAATTTGTGAAGTCAATGTGACAAACTGACAAAGAATAGGGTGGACCCTTGAAGATCATCCGACAATTGAAGATAGCCATCGAGATCTTCAGTATGTGCTTATTAAGGAGCAATTACGTATAATGTCATAATGTCTCCATACATTGTAGATTCTCAAGGGGCCAAAATTGAGAAATTACCCGGAAAGGACTATATAACTATTCAAGGTCGACTGTTAATCAATTTTAGATTAAAGATAAATAGAAAACCGCGCACATTTTGAAATTTCAGCCGACAAGAGAGATAAACAAGCCCCACTTTCGAATTTCGTTCAACCAAGTTATATTTTTTTAAAGTAATAAAATGGCTATAAATTAGCAGGTTCCGATTACCTGCAAGCTACAATTCCGAACCCACTCTTAGTTTCCTAGGATCCACCTGTCGCGCGGACATGCGCGCGCGGCGCCGCGGTCACGAGCCTCGCTAATTGTCACCGCCTGCGCACCCGCAGCGTATTCCCATTGGTTATTGGACAACCGAGATCATACCGACCAACCCAACCGAGTTATAAATGTTATAAAGCAATCCTCCTCCGTATAACTCTACAATAATTGAAATGGAAACTAAGTTAAGGACAAGAATTTAAATACTGCATAGATTTCAAAATAATAGAATATTAACACCTTCACCACGGCATCGGTTCGATTCGACCCGATGGAAGTATGGTTAACTAATACCTAAATTGCCGTCGCGAAGGTTTAAGAAGATTTGAAGTGTTTTTTTTTTAGTACTTAAATTCAAATGACGTTAAATCTTCTATGCTTTAGCTATAGTCATACCTACCATTTAACTAGACGAGGAATGAAACTAAGAACAACTCATTTTTTTTTTATTAAATATAAAAAAAAATGATTTGTTCTTAGTTTCATAGATGGCAGCACCACCTCTCTAGCTATATCAGAATCCCAAAAGGTATTCATATAGGAGGTGCAAACACGTAGTGTTTCAACTTAGAGCTGGTAAAACGGTGCCTAAAACCGTTAAAATAAACAAGATCACATATACTTGATTAATTTCGACGGGTTCCGCTGTGTACGGGTGGCCAGATTGGTTAAGGCGTCAGCCGCGATAGCTGGAGATGCGGGTTCGTATCCCGTCTCGAACACCGGAGGTCCTCGTCGTTTTTTTTCTTAAGTATATGTTATCTATATCAACTTTTAGACGAGGAATTCTAATAATAATACCACAATCGAAAGGGATGTTCTATTGTATTTTTCCATAGGTATGGCAGATATGGTGCTATTTTCGTCCGTCCTTGTCATAGTTTCACATATTTGTGTTCCCCTTCAAACTGAACCTTTCAGAACTGTCAAAGTTGGAGAGATACAAACAAATACAATTGGAGTTTTCTTGTGTTTTCAACCTAAGTTGCGGTAACTAATACAGAATAAGCTTATATTTATGTTATACCTAAAGAGTGTTCTGTAAAGAAAAACTATAGTAAACTGTTACAATTACTGGTGTACGCGGATGCGTGCTCCAGACATTATTCCTCCTAGGTTTTAGCCGTATTTATTCTCTTTTTGTTTATGTTTTATTCCGTATTTTCCGCAACAGAAACCCAAAGTTGTATATACAAAGTAACAATTAAAGTAACCAAAGATTTCAGATATCGACAAAAGATAAAAATAAGCCTATCTATGTAATCTTGATTATTATAACAATATTTGTTATAATAATCAAGATATATAATAATAGATAGATATATAATCAAGATATATATAATAATAGTTCAGTAACACTAGCGGTTACACTGGTTTGTTTAATCTACAGACTCGCCGAGAAAGGCGTGGAACTACCTTGCACAAGTGGCCACCCTGCCCACGGATCTCACGAAGTAAATCAGTTGGCCATGCTTATGAGACTGTAACCCATTAATTTGTGGTGAATGGGATGACATAAAACCTGCAAGGACGGTAGACAGCCAGTGCCACTTTTAATCAGGTGTGCACGTCAGAATATTATAATCATTTTGTATTTACTTTATAGGAGACTTCCGGTGGGCCCCAAGATTGCGTAGCCGCCTTGAGAATTGATTTCAAACGCGTTTTGGTCAACACCCAGCAACCCGTGGCCGAGGCCGCCTCGTGACTTACCGTAAAGTCCAGCTACCACTTCATAAAACGCAAGACCTACTACCGTACACTGTCATGCTCTGAGAGCAAACTCGTTAATCATTTGATTGATTGCTACAATCACCATAATTGATGGAAGCCCTATTTTTTTTACTTGAATTGTATTTTATAAATAGAAATAGATGTTAATACGTGAAAATACACACAGTATCGAAGGCCTCAGACACCATCGGGCTCGGACACTTTTCTACGAACCTCAGACAAACCCTACAATGAACTATGATCTGTACTTCCTTTTAACTTCTTCCTTACCTCTATCGGAAATGTACTTATCTGAAGATTGAAAAACCTAAATTAAACATATATCATGAACTCTCAGCTTATCGCCATCTATCGAGTTACAACCGAAAGTCGGAACCAAATCATACAGCTATCTAGAAATTCCAGAAGACGATAGGATCATATATCATCTCTGAAGAGACGAACGTACTATAACTACTCCTTTCGGAAATAATTAGTCTGGAAGTTAATAGAAAGTGCCCCATCCCTTCCTCAGCTTCAAACATTTCAACTGGAAGTCAAAAAAATATGAAAAAAAAAATTTGGCACTAAAGCTTAATAAGACTCAAAGAAAATTATTTTGATCTTGATCGGTTTAACCGTTTTTACGGATCGAAAATTACGGAACTCTACACAGAGCATGGCCCGACATGCATCTGGCCGGTTTTAATTCTATTGTACCTATTACGAGTAGGTAGTCATTTGTACTCGAGACGCTAATTGGCTATTAAAGCACGTGACAATACCGTTAAAGTCTAGATCCAGACTGTACGGCATAAAAGCACAGTTATTTATATCTTAACTAAATAACACTTACTTTACTTCAGAGACTAGGGCTTACATCATCATCATCATACCAGGCGAATGACGTCCACTGCTGGAGTGCTGGCATAAGGCCTCGGTTTTGCACCACCAGCATCCGGTGGATTCCCGCGACCTTTACATGGTCGTCGGTCCACCTGGCTCTGCCCTCGCTGCCCTTTCCGGTTTGAGGTCGCTATTCGAGAACCTTTAAGCCCCAACAGCCATCGGTTCGACGTACAATGTGCCGCGCCCACTGCCATTAAGTTTATCGATCCGTGGAGTTATATCGGTTACTTTGGTTCTGATTTCTGATGACATCATTTCTGATGCGATCGCAGACACTCTCAGCATAGCCCTCATCATTGCCTTTTGGGTGACTTTGAACCTTCTTGTGAGGTGTCTAGGGCTTACAACTGAAATAAGAAGTTTTTAGTCCCTTCCTCTGTATTCCCGGTAAGATATAATTTGGGTCTTTTCAAGGCAAGAGTGAATAGGCTGTTACTGAACCAGCGTGCTACACCCTCGACTCCGTCGTCACTTACCATCAGCAGCGCTACCGCGAACTTCGATATTCGTATATTTCGGACGATTGTCTCTGTCACTCTCATGACACTTTAATTGGAATAAAAGAGAAAGATGCCCGAAATATACGAACTTCGATGTTGGCGGTACCGCTCCAGGTGCGACTGTGGTCAAGCTCTGGTCAGTCTTTTATAAAATAAAAAATATATATTGTCTCGTAATTTACTGTTGTAATATTTCGTATAAAACGTACTATATTTCTGAAGGGTGTAGTGTATACACAATGTATAAAAAGTAGTATACGACGTGAGTGTATTGACTTTTTACACATTGTGTTTGTAAATACTAAACTTCCATCAAATAAGGTGGCAACCCTACCCGTAGGCTGGCATGACAGTGCAATGAATAATTGTGAACATATTTCACTGAACGCCATTTCCCTAATTATGACATTACCATCGCTTGCTTACTCGCATTAGTCTTAGTTGAACTGTGCTCTTAATTATCAGGTTTGCTCTATATATCCGTCTATTAATAACTACCTATAGAATCTGCAGATATCGGGTATTCTCATATACAGAAAACAGAGTTAATTTTACCAGTTAGAAATATTATTCTGGCTAACTAATCCATCCATAATAAATATACGCAACCCTAACCTAATATTAGCATGTTATAAGTTATAAGATAAAAAGGTGTATATTTATTTATGCCCTTGATTGTACATTTGCCGTCTAATCCAATGAAATATTAATCTGACGATCCTGACGTCTTAACAGAAGTTTATATGTTTCAAAGTGACATACGCCGAATATGGCCTGTGGAATAGTTCCATGATACGTCTTTTAAGATATGATATATCGTCGCGCCCGTCATGTTCTGTTTACGTATAAGTTGTATAAGTAAGATGTCAAGCCACTCAAGCCGTTTCATTACAAGCTGCGCGAATGAAAGCGAGACAGTGCCATGCACGTAAATAGTGATGTCCTGCTTCTACATTGCAGTGGCGTGCGAACCCACATCTCTAAATTCTCTACCAGTCAACTATTTATCCAAAAAACGATTTCATTAGTGCAGGCATTATAAAATATTTTTTTTTTCTCAGACTATTACTACTATTAGACAGCATATCAAATTAGAAGAGAAGTTATATATACGAGTACATTCCACAACTTAATTCCTAAAGAGGCCTGATAGAGGCCTTGGGTGACCAGAGGGCTGGCTACTATTTTGCACAGCGGATAGCCATCGCTATCCAGCGTGGGAATACAGCCAGCTTCTGGGCACCTTGCCCGTTAATAGCGATTTGGGCCAAGTTTTTTATCTCTAATTTTGTTTAAGTAGGTTAAGTTGTTATTTTCTTTATTATGTTTTTATACTTAAGTGTAATTGTTTTATATAAATAAAGGTAAACTTCTTATTGCCAAAAAAAATCCTAAATATGGGTCCAAAATTGTATACATGTTTGACACTGACTGTATCTATTGACAGTATCAATGACATCTCTTTGATAAAGCATTATTTCGCTTTTTATTATAAAAACGTTAATACGTTCAGCCCTAACACAAAGTCTGTGATCTTAATAATCCTTCTCCGATACCAGTGACACAACGTATGTGATCAAAAATTATCGAACTCGTACACAAATTAGTAATGACACGTATTTGTGTCTAAATAGACCGTTTTCGTATGCCGGTATCATATTGTAGGCAGTGAAACAGTACCGGGGGCGAACGTGGTACGAACGGATAAACTCTCCGTGTAATTACTCTGTGTCTAAATCCCGTATAAACGGCAAACGGATTTTTTTCCGAAAGGCGTTGAAGCACATCCCAATAACGAGTCTTATTAGTGCACAAAACCTCGGTTACGAGTCAATCATCGGACGGTAGCGCCGGGCGCGCCGCGGCCCTTATACGGAGTGGGTTTGATTTGCGACGCGTCGGTTACGTACTGTAATAACATAATACACTACATTTATTTCCTATGATACGTATAGTCGGATAGGCGAAATGGAAAATTTTCTACTGTCTAGCTATGTTCATGAGCTACAGTCTGGTGCCAACAGTGACGGACAGCGGAGTCTGAGTAATAGTTACGTTTCCCTTTGAGTACGGACATGATCGCTTCTTGACTCGAAAAATCTTGCAAAAGATGACTGTTAATAATATAATATTGGTGACAGTCATCTTCATGGTACTATTTTCAAATTAATATGTCCCACATTATTTTTCTGCGGAATTTTCTACGCAATCACGTATATATCGTCGTTTTGCATGTTTAAGTTATTCACCTATATAAATATACCATACTTTGAAAATGCAAGGTCAAGGTGTATAGTTGTATCGGCGCCCACTATGAGTTCTCACCTTGTTTATGTTAAAAAAATAACTTAGGTTTTTTTTAGTCTTAAACACTATTGATTGAAAGACAAAACTTTGTAATGCGAATTCATTTGTAAACTGGTTACAATGATTTACAAGCCAAAAGACGTCCACTGGACAGTGGACACCAGACATAGGCGTCCCCCAAACCGACCAACATTGCCCGCGATCTTTACCAGGTCGTCGGTCCACCTTGTGGAGGATCTGCCCACGCCACGCCTTCCGTTACGTGGTCGTCACTCAAGAACCTTTACGTCCCAATGGCCTCTACTGGCAACGCACACTGATCAAAGACTTTCCGTTTTGAGACACTACGGAATAGGTTTTGGGAGAAAATATGTGCCGTAGCTTTTCGAACGGCAAACGCTGCCAAACCGAGTGGGATTCAACGATTGACCTCTTTCTCAAAGTCAGACCTGCCTAACTGGACAGTTTGCCCAAGGTACATATAGATACTTGTTTACAACTCGAGGGTAAAGTCTCTGATTGCAATGGGAGTTGGTACAACGTGGGCATTTCACATCATTTTCGTTTTGTCCATGTTCATCCTTAGACCAAATAGTTTCTAATGGATACGGGAAGTGACGTGATGCCAAGCGCCGCGACAGGCCGACATTTTTTTGGAATAAAATCGACACTGGTGACCTCCGTGACTATGTTACAATTCTGGAGATTTTTATTTTTACACCAAACTTAAAACCAAAGAAATCAGCGGCTCAACTTACTCGAAATTTCTATGACTAATTATCAATTTGTCTAATTTTAAAATGGGTAAAGTAAAACAGATTATATTGCGTATACTAATTTATATTTTTTGGAAATTTATAGTCGCCCCTACTCAGTGGGCAGAATTTATTGTAATAGGGCACAAAAAATACCGATATTTGTCAATTCGACACGTGTTTCGCGGTTCATTGTTGCGAACAACTAAAGTCTCAACAGATGTCTAACCATACGGGTGAAATTGGTACAAATACCTCACAAGTGTCAATGAAAATAAACTACCAGTGAAACTTATGTAGAAATGTCGGTGAGATAATTTTAGCAAGAGATAATTATTCGCTTTCGTAATTTGAACAGATGAACAATGCCTCGCTACTAAAAGGTGAATACCTTAAACCTTCATACACTTATCTAAATATCGTACCGTGGATATTCACTCATTCCAGTATACCGCTGCTAATGAGAGCATGATAGCCCGGAGCATCTACTGGTCTCTAAACGCTAACTGTAGGTTATCGACACACAAAGACTGTTAATCTTCTTAACACTGTGAACTTTGCCTCTACACCGTCAATACGTCGTATCTCTACATTGTTGTAGAACGAAGAACGATACGACCTGTTGAAATAAAAACGGCATTTCTTCTCAGTTTGTAGAGATATTCATAATGCACATGCACCATTTTGAACCTAATCGTACATGGTACGGTCAGCTGCAGAGAAAGGTACCCCGTGCCCTACAAACTCGTATGGCGGGGTGCTACCTTTTCTCTACAGCTGACTGTACAAGGTATCAATGTATCTATTTCTTGACGCGGTTAGACTTAATGCAGCTTTGTTTCCTAAAAAGTCACATGGACGAGTCTTGCGAAGTGTCAACTTGTATTATACCTACTTCTGAGTAGTGTGTAATTTTTGAATAATATTTTAATCGAAATTGGGAAATGAAAGAACCTTGAAACCAATCTCAGTGCGGCAAGTGCTAGCGAGAGTAACGAGATATTAAAAATTAAGATATAACCGAATTGATAACTTCCTCCTCCTTGTTTTGAAGTCGGTTAATAAAACGACGCGAGGGACGGAGTCCAATCATCAATGGCAACTAATAATTACTTTAACCAGAGCCAATTAATAAGATAATTTAGGTACTTTATTATTTTATATTGTGCGTTAATTTAGACTATCGTAGCAGTTTCTAGCACTTTTCCTCGACTTTAAAAGGATATTTAACAGATTCAAATCAACTTTACCAACTATTCCCAACACCCCACTTAAATTTTCCCTTAAAAGGTTTTACACATCGACTTACATCGCTCGGCAATTGGAATGATGTAGAAGATAGAATAATTACGTCGGTTCACTTTTGTTTACAGATAATCGGTAGATCCTAACAATATTCCCTAATAGCGATGCTAATGCCGCACACGCCGCCGCCATCTTGAGTGGCCATCCGCGCCAAAATGGCGGCGGTTAGCGTTAGTGTCACAGCGCGAGACATAAGCTGAATAAACGTATTTTAGTCCAGTCAACGAATGTTGCTTACACATGTTTGCATGATTTTGTATCAAATACTAAGAGGATATAACCAATATGGAGTAGCCATTAGTTCACTGGAAATCACCAAAACTGGTCCAACATTGCATTAGTTTTACATCGTGCGCACAGTATACCTTTTGAAAGCGCCAGCTTATTAAAACAGTTTTGGAATAGAACTTATTTAAGGTACTCATAATTATAATCACAGCTGAACTAAAAATAATTTCAACTACCTACTTATTCAAAATTAGTTTAAACATTTTTTTTTTCTTTAGCCTATTAAATATTATAATAGCTAAAAACTAGGTATTGTTCTAGTAGAATACATCTAATATATCTTACACTGCATGTCAGTTCTACGTTACTACTTTTACTATTAAATTAAACATTAACACGGCTCTACTCACGTTTATTTAGTCACTCGCGCGACATGTTTCGGAGAACATAGGCCTCCATTAATAAATTAATAAACGTGAGTAGAGCCGTGTTAATGTGTAATTTATCAGATATGTCTCACGAAAGTTTAAATACAAATACTTTTACTATTATTAGTCCAACTATAAATTAATAAGGTATCCAAACAAAATCCTTATTGACTGGTTCACCTCTCGTTTGAAACCACATAGTAATTGTATTTGATTGACCTGCGATCGTCTCGCTGACGGCATTATGAAAATCAACCGCTCTTCTTATGGACAAATGAATTTCGCTTGCCTTAATAGAAAAGCTGGTATATATTTGTGAATATTTCAACACACACGTACATGCACACACACATACTTATGTAATAGAATCAAATCAAAGAAATAAATATAAAACTATCATGAGCTTCAAACATACTAATTGTATTGAATCAAGTAACTTAAATCGGGTAAATTAAATCAAAATTTCAATAAGACATTTACTATCAGCTGCGCAAGTTGACGCCGGTACGAGTTCGACCTCGGACACTGGAGGACTTAGTCACATTTTCGTAGTTCCAGTCTTCATCTAATATCGAAATTTCGATATCTACCTCTCTAACGAATATGCGAAAAGCGATTGATGCCAATGGATTATACAAAAAACAGATATGACACCCGGGAGCTTCGTTGCGTAAAACCAACTTCGAAGTAGACCGATTTAATAATCTTCGTAGGTTATTCGTCAGAGCCGGCAGCCCTGACATTAGTTTCTAACCTTTTCACAGCCATGGCTTTTTCGAATAACACTCAGAATTGAACCGTACTGGTATGTTCGAAGGTTCATTTTAAGCTGTAAGAGTTGAAGGCTATAGGGCCGTCTGTGGCTCTAAAAACACTGACAAAACTTACGATTTTCAAATTTTAAAACTATCAGCTATTTGCGTTGGTCCAGTTCTGTTAACCCAAAGGAAAAGCAAAGATTCACTAGACAAGCTTCGGTAGTCCAGTTAATTATGAGCAGTTATGGACACTGCATGAATTGCATGTTTATCAATAAAAACCCGGCAACAATTTTGATTAGACGCTAACGACCTGCAATTAAAACTCCACACGTACCGAACTACATTACTGGCGTTTTAGCAAATCAATCTATTCGGAAATGTCACACATCGTGAGTAGCTAATAACACACGTTTAAAGCCCGTTTCACATCAAGCGCGGGCGCGTGTCAACGCGGGCCCGCGGCGGACCTCGCAGGCCCGCGGCGGGCCCGCGCCGCGATTGTTCAGCTAGTTTTAAATGAACGCCTTCACACAGCGGCGGGCGCGGGCGTGCGCGGGTCCGCGCCACACGCGCCCGCGCTTGATGTGAAACGGGCTTAAGTATGTGGAGCTTGTATGTATGCTTGCGCGAGCGCCGGTGGCCAAGAACACAAGAGGCCCACCTTTATTTAAAAAAAAGTTTAATTTCGACAAAGTTTTTCGGAACTTATGTACGAAATATCATTTGATATTTACCAGTCGTTTTTCGATGAAGGAAAACATCGCAAAGAAACCGGACTTCTTAATCCCTATTGGGCCTAGTGTACCCCTGGGTTGACACTTGACAATCGCTTTTGTGAAAACGCCAATTCCTGGATATAGTAGCGGACCCCAGGCTTCCATGAGCCGTAACCTAATGCCGTGACAACACAAGGAAAATTCAACTTCGATTGGACTATTTACACATTTGTGAAATTCGAATAATTCTAACTTTTACTATAAATCGCCCGAGATCGGTAAGTGTATATAATGAATGACGCTTGGATTCCTGATAAACTAATACTGGATGAATCTTAATATAATTAACAAGTTATATTTTTCTAATTCTAACTCCATCATAAACAACTAGCAATTGAATTGTCCGACTCTGAGTAATATCTCTAATGTACAAGGGAAACGCACAGATCATGAGCCACGACTGACATATATTTCAAATTCAAATAGTGAACTACTACAGACCATAGACCAACAATTATAAAACATATAAAACCTATTTGGTATTAAAACACAACACCCCCACTAATACCAAATACCATAAGTTCTATTTAACCAAATAAAACTTAATATCAAATCAACACAAACCTAACTTTTTCATTAAATAAGCATGTTTGTTGCCAGACAAACTCTTGGTCAAAATATCTGCTGGCATCTCTGTCGTTTCTAAATACTTAAGGTTAACAATCTTATCATTAACACAATCACGACAGAAGAAATATCGCATTTCAATGTGTTTGGTGCGTTTACTAAATACATTATTAAATGACAACTTAATTGCACCCTGGTTATCATTAAATATATCGACAGTATAACATATATTTGTAATTTCATTTAATAAATTACGCAAATATATAGCCTCTCTACAGGCTTCAGTGATTCCCATCAGCTCAGCTTCAGTAGAACTCAAAGCAACAGTCTTTTGTTTTTTAGATTCCCACGAAACTACACCACCAGACATAGTAAAACACATACCGGTGTATGAGCGCCTATCAGCCGAATTGTTGCCCCAATCAGCATCTACAAAGCCAACTAGCTGGGAATTACCTGTTTTACAATACTTAAGACCACTATGCTTAGTTTTCTTAAGATATCTAAGCACTCTTTTGGCATAAGTCCAAGTTTCTTTGTTGAAACAATTATTAAATTGGCTTAAATAACCAACCGCAAAAGCAATATCTGGTCTTGTCAGCACAGCAAGATACATAAGGCTACCGACAAGTTGTTGGTATGGCACACTTTTGTCACAGTCACTTTCAGTACTGCCACTAATATTTAACTTGGGCTCTAAAGGACTGTCTGCGGTCTTGCAATCTGTCATTTGGAAACGATCTAATAATTGGTTAATATAATTTTCTTGACTCAGTGCAATGACCCCATTAGCCTTATCTACACTTACATTCATGCCAAGACATTGCCTAACTTCCCTAAGTCTTTAATCTTAAATCTGGAAGCTAAAGCCCTTTTCAAATTATCAGTTTCTACAATATCATTAGAAAATATAAAAAAATCATCAACATATAACGCAATGATTGTTTTCAAGTCACCTTTATTCCTAGAATAAAGACATGGTTCCAGCTTTGACCTCCTGTAACCCATGTCAATAAGACTCTGGTCCACCTTCTTGTACCAGGCTCTCGAGGACTGCTTTAACCCATATATGGCTCTGTTTAGCTTCAGCACTTTACCTTTTTGCATATTAGGAAAACTTTCTGGTTGATGCATGTAAAGCGTTTCCTCAAGATCCCCATTCAAGAATGCTGTTACAACATCTAAGTGAGTTATATCAAAACTAAGTTGAACTGACAATGCAAATAACATTCGCAGCGTTGTATGTCTAACTACGGGCGAAAAATTATCAGTATAGTCCATACCTTGTTTCTGCATGAAGCCCTTAGCTACCAACCTCGCTCCAAAAAGGAAAACTGTGTTGTCACCATCATATTTCTTTTTTAGGACCCACTTGCATCTTACTACTGTCCCACTCTTCGGAATGTCTACTAGTTCCCATGCATTATTTTGCTCAAAACACTGGAGCTCTTCATTGACAGCCTTGAGCCACTGGTCCTTCTCTGGTCCACTTAGAGCTTCCTTCAGTGTCAAGCCACTTGCGTCATCTAGTACATCAGTATCCTGGCATTTATTCGCAACACCATAATATTCTGGAGCTTTTTTAATCCTGGTAGACTTCCTTGGGTGTTCAGGCTTAGTGGTCTCATCGGCGTCCTCATATTCACTGGTACTGGGAATATATGAGTCATCTTGATCTTCTGTCAAAGTCTTATCTGTCAGATACTCTTCGTCTGTAAAAGTTACATCCCCCACTGAAACTGAGCTCTCATCTGAGACAACATCCTCCACCACCTCTCCTGGTTCTGTGAGATTTTCAGTTACTGGTATCACAACATCAGTTACCGTATCTTCCATAATAACAACATCTCTGCTGGTTGTAATACGCTTAGTTTCAGGGTTGTACACTCTATAACCTTTGATTCCATCTGGGTATCCAACTAGAATGTGCTTCACAGCCTTTCTGTCCCACTTTAACCGCTTTTCCTTAGCAACATGTACCATAACAGGACTACCAAATATTCTTATATGGCTGAGATCAGGCTTCACACCAGTCCACACTTCATAGGGAGTCTTGTTATTAAGTCCAGCAGCTATAATTCGGTTCTGCAAGTATACAGCTGTGTGAGTACTTTCAGCCCAGAACTCCTTTCCTAGCTTAGCTTCGAACAGCATGCATTTTGCCTTCTCTAGAACTGAACGATTCCGGCGTTCACAAAATCCATTGCTTTCAGCTGTGTAAGCATTTGTTTTCTGATGATTGATGCCATATTTTCTAAGAAATAGATCAAACTCACGATTGCAAAACTCTTTTCCCTGGTCACTTCGAATTGCTTTGATGGTTTTGTTAGTTTGGTTTTCTGCCATCGCTTTGAAATCCTTAAACTTGTCTAGAGCTTCACTTTTGTGTTTTAGAAAATAAACAAATGTCATCTTGCTAAAATCATCAACAAATAGTAAGAAAAATCTGGAGCCGCCCATTGACACTTCTTCCATTGGGCCACAAATATCCATATGTACTTATTCCTAGAATAAAGACATGGTTCCAGCTTTGACCTCCTGTAACCCATGTCAATAAGACTCTGGTCCACCTTCTTGTACCAGGCTCTCGAGGACTGCTTTAACCCATATATGGCTCTGTTTAGCTTCAGCACTTTACCTTTTTGCATATTAGGAAAACTTTCTGGTTGATGCATGTAAAGCGTTTCCTCAAGATCCCCATTCAAGAATGCTGTTACAACATCTAAGTGAGTTATATCAAAACTAAGTTGAACTGACAATGCAAATAACATTCGCAGCGTTGTATGTCTAACTACGGGCGAAAAAGTATCAGTATAGTCCATACCTTGTTTCTGCATGAAGCCCTTAGCTACCAACCTCGCTCGAAAACGAACATTGTTGTCACCATCATATTTCTTTTTTAGGACCCACTTGCATCTTACTACTGTCCCACTCTTCGGAATGTCTACTAGTTCCCATGCATTATTTTGCTCAAAACACTGGAGCTCTTCATTGACAGCCTTGAGCCACTGGTCCTTCTCTGGTCCACTTAGAGCTTCCTTCAGTGTCAAGCCACTTGCGTCATCTAGTACATCAGTATCCTGGCATTTATTCGCAACACCATAATATTCTGGAGCTTTTTTAATCCTGGTAGACTTCCTTGGGTGTTCAGGCTTAGTGGTCTCATCGGCGTCCTCATATTCACTGGTACTGGGAATATATGAGTCATCTTGATCTTCTGTCAAAGTCTTATCTGTCAGATACTCTTCGTCTGTAAAAGTTACATCCCCCACTGAAACTGAGCTCTCATCTGAGACAACATCCTCCACCACCTCTCCTGGTTCTGTGAGATTTTCAGTTACTGGTATCACAACATCAGTTACCGTATCTTCCATAATAACAACATCTCTGCTGGTTGTAATACGCTTAGTTTCAGGGTTGTACACTCTATAACCTTTGATTCCATCTGGGTATCCAACTAGAATGTGCTTCACAGCCTTTCTGTCCCACTTTAACCGCTTTTCCTTAGCAACATGTACCATAACAGGACTACCAAATATTCTTATATGGCTGAGATCAGGCTTCACACCAGTCCACACTTCATAGGGAGTCTTGTTATTAAGTCTAATCCAAAACTTTATTTCCATTCTTAATAAGTTGGCTAACTGACAACAAATTTGTGGCCAATGCGGGAACACAAGCAACTTCCTTAATTGTTACTTCAAACTCGAAATCATCAGTTTTAGTTACAATATTGCAGTCTCCGTTGCACAAAACTGTCAACTTCTGTTTATTTGCAACAATAATCTCCTTGCCATCATGATCCGATATGTTATGCAACCAATCTTTGTTTACAAAACAGTGAACACTTGCACCACTATCAACGTAAATATCATCTTTGCTGAAATCTCCACTCAAAAATACAGCACTAAATGCATGCGTTTGTTTACGCGTGGTTTTCTTTTCATTTGTAGCATTTTTTTCATTATATGGACAATTATTTTTGTAATGGCCGGTATTATGACATTTATAGCATTTGACATGAGATTTCGAACTGCCATCTTTTTTAATTGCACCGCTTCCGCTAGGCATAGACTGCGCAACTTTATTTTTATGTTGCCACTTCTGCGCACTGGCGAACGCACCGGAAACATCGGAATTTTCATTCGTATCAATTTCCATGTCGATTAATTTTGATTTTATGACATCCGTAGTAATACTAATCCCGGAATGCTCAATAGCCATTATCATAGGCGAGTATTTTTCTGTTAGCCCTGCCAGTAGCAAGCAGCCTATCCACTCATCACTGATATCGAACCCGGTTCCGCTCAATTTCTGCCCGGTCTCGACAAGCTGAGTTATGTACGAAGTCATGGAACTGCTGTTTTCCAGACGAATCGATATTAAACTGCGTAGGAGACTAATCCGTCTCGTAAATCCTGCGTCATCAAACAAAGTCCTCAGCTTATCCCATAGTTCTTTAGACGTTTTTGCAGTCTTTATATGAACAAACAACGTCGAGTCAATGGTCATGATTAGTTTGGCTTTCGTTTTTGCATCATCAGCGGCTTCTATTTTCTTGTCGGCATCTGGCATAATGCAATGCAGCATCCCCTCCAGAACAAGAAAATTTTCCGCAGCAAAAACCCACTCACTATAGTTCTCGCGACCCTTTAGCTTAGGAACATTTACTAAATAGTTTGCGGAACCCATTATCGACTACTGCTAATAACTGCTTCGACAATATCCTGGCACCACTAATCCACTTATTTCCTATTTTTATTACATAAAACAACCCATAACCTCTAATGTACAAGGGAAACGCACAGATCATGAGCCACGACTGACATATATTTCAAATTCAAATAGTGAACTACTACAGACCATAGACCAACAATTATAAAACATATAAAACCTATTTGGTATTAAAACACAACAATATCATACCAGTCTTCCGATGAACCAGTCTTCATTTTTCGTAGCTGCCTAACATCTAGATCTCAGCTCACGAGTACCCATCGACATTTCTTCCCATCTTAGTCTGTCATTATTTTTTTTTTTTTACAATGACGCTTTTAATTTTGTATTGAATAAAATTCGACTAAGCAGCAACTCAGCACTGTACAGCGGTACAATAGGTATACAAACAAGTCCTGGAGATTCACTGTATTGTAGCGTCCTATGTAAACCCGTCCAAAAACACTGTACGTATAAAGCGAGGTGTCTGAAGACGCGTCTTTAAATCGCTACCCGTATTTATCGTTTGTTAAACCGGCAACGACACAGCGCGCGCTGGTATATCACCCTTAACGACGTCTGCCAGGCTTACATGGGACGGCCATGTTTGCACCGAATTTGGAATCTAAGTACCGTAAAGTTAAATCGAGCACACCAATGATAAGTACAAGGAATGTTACAGGTTGAAGTTAAGTTATGTCGTCACCTTAGACCCTGACGGAACCTGCATTGAACAATCTGTTAAAAAGTTATATTTTATTTAATCTATATAAGTATTATCACTTTTGGACACAAACCTATAGCGAAATTCAAACATATTAAATTGTATAGATGCGGGTAACTCACGTTTTATAATATTCCTTTTATAAGATTTACAGGATTTCTTGCTCCTGTGGAAAGAGCTACCTAAGACCCAGCACTGACCCTGACCCTGTGGAAAGACCTATATAAGAGAAACAGCCCACAAAATTGCCACCAGGATATCGGAGCACATACGTAGCGTGAAAAATAGGGTCAGCTTCGGTTCTGCAGTGACCGAGCAATACTAGACTCGGATTCGACTCATATACGTTTTGATTAGGTAACCGTACTTTCGAAGGAGAAATTTGTGGTTCAGCAGAAAGTACTGGAATTTATTGAAATTAGTCGTAATCCGACCTTTAACCGTGATTTTGGAGTTTGTGGAGGTTTCGTGTGGTACGTCGGTGTTTTATGAGGACCAACCTTTTCCAACTGACGTAGTAAGTGTAGTGTGAAACCGTACTATTGATAATGTTGCTGAAAATGAGGGTAGTTTTTCGCCATCAGCTGTTGCCGGCGTCGAGTGCACGGTCGCGGAGAGCTGCGGCCCGCAGTCTGCGTCGGTTATGGCTCCGACGCGAATGGCTCATGATTATGCTCGTCGTTACGTAGTGAAACGTGTCGAGCAATATTCGACTTATAAAACGTGAGTTACCCGCTTCTAATATATTAATATTATCACTTTTGATTTTAGTGTATCGAAATAAAGCATCACCAAGAAGCCAAGCCTCTCTAGCTTTCATACCGAAGCTACATATATCATAAGATTAGAACATGACATGAGCGATAAAAAAAATATCGGTCCAAAATTGGTATTCTGCAAGCGGCGCTATGTTAATATAATTATGAATTCTGATATTTGCGCTGGCTTTACCGATATTGACAATAATCCATAAGCCAGAGCAGTCACTATGAGAACTTGAGACGCCTACGCATTGTCACCCATGTAAACCCAACTATCGTCCACTAATCGCACGACGCGTGCGTCGGATCGCCATACGGCTCTATATCTCAGCCCACCCCCAAGACAACAATGTCCTTGTCACAACAACACATCCAACAACATACGCTCTTATACCTTTGAAGCTACGTTGTTAGCTTCGACTAAACGGACCTAACCTTAAAAGAAAAACATCCTATGTGCCTATAAAGCCAAGAATGAGTTTAGATATTGTTCTTTCAACCATGTAAACTTAAACTGATCAGGTCCCTAAAGTGTCCAATGTGGGTTTAGAGCGTGTAGTGAAAAGCTACATTATTCTTCTAAACGTGTGTTGTTAGTCTACTAAACGGGTTAAAAAATAAAGGAAGAACGGCCTAAGAGACACTGGGGTGGACAAACATGGGGCGTTGTAGTTTTGGATGTCGGTTGTTAGCTTGGCAAAACGGGCTGGATGCCAAGGGTGTCATTGTTTTCACTTGGCGAGCGGTGTGAGCGCACCAAGTAACCACCATAATAACGTCTATCAATAGCGCATGGTAACCACAGATCTCGAGTTCACGTTAAACTGGTTATTCAAAAAACTAAATGCAGCCGTATTCGCGCTACTAATGAGAACAAAGACCAGAGAGGATAAAACATGACAGCTTTTGTTAACAAAGCTTAGATGCGCGAGGTTTAACGGTGATAGGTCTTGTACGCTGTCTTATTTGTACTTAAATAATGGTTACCACACAAGTGTGCGAGTACGCAGTCAATAGAGGTGCAATACGACATTGTCTTTAGACAACTGACAGCATCACGAGTATTGTGAATTTGTCATGCTTCTTGATTTTCAATTCTAAACTGACAGTATTGAACTAACGAACGAAAAAGAGTGACGTTTAACGATCCGATTGGTGACCATGATTTGTAAGGATCACCTTACTCATTTTTTTTTATCTGATTTGGGTTCTATGACCATAGCGGCACATTAGAGCGATCGGAATGTGGAGGGGAAGGTAGCCTGGGGTAAATCCAGGACCCTACCACGCAAGACTTGATTTGATCGTTGTCAATGGAACGTCAAATATGCTCGGGTATCTAATTCCAATTGGAGTAGGCACTAAACTTGTGAAAGCGACTGCTATTTTACATTTCAACTGACATCAGAATATGGTTATCAAATATTATGTTGTA
The DNA here is from genome assembly GCA_022674325.2 of Grapholita molesta. NCBI lineage: Eukaryota > Metazoa > Arthropoda > Insecta > Lepidoptera > Tortricidae > Grapholita > Grapholita molesta. Next base: position 6,752,334 of record CP053127.2, read on the forward strand.
ACTTACAGTTTTCTGCCATCTATATTTTTATGCAGTAAAACCCTCTACACTGGTGTAAGATTGTAACGCTAATCAGGACAAATAATTCTTATCACGCTCTAGAACTCCTGGGGCATGAGCTTATACGCATTAATCTTATTTATTTATGCAGATCGCATGCGCCGACGTCGGCTGCGATCATTGCGTTAATCCTTCAACAAGGTAAGTATGATACATGATAAACTGCTTAAAGAATGAATGAACCAATTCGCTGCGGGACACGATTGGAAGCGCGGACTTGCGGCCGAAGGGGGTAGTGTTTCGAAGGTTCCGGGGCAATCTGCCGAACTCTACCCCAGTTCTATCTGTGCAACGAAGCCCCACTACTGTGTTGCCAAAACCTAGACAGTTTTATTTTATGTTTTTGTTTTATATTATGTACTTGGTTACATGGTGCATTGGTATTACTGTAATGTCATATTAACTTATTTAAACGAAATACATTTTTCACATCATTTATGTGTACATGTCAAATTCTAGAACACTTGTTAATGTGTCTGTCTGTACCTTGATCTTAAAATAAGGCTATCCTTATAAGCCTATGCTTAGGATAACAATCGATACCTTGACAAACCTTAGCGCTGCGAACCCGATTCTATGCAATCATACTTAAAATTAGAAGACACAGTAAGAATCATGTAAATGACACAGTTCAGGTAAGAAAGCATATTAAAGTATGTCTATTTTGTGAAGTAAAATTTGTTTATAACTACATTATTATTTTTACTTTTATATTTTAGTATTTTCAGTTATAGTCTTGTAATAAACTGTTTGATATGTTTTCTTATCGGACTACGCATAATTATGTAAATACTTTAAGATTTAAAGTATCACTGTATTGAAAAAATAAGTCCCGCCGTAACGTATGCGGAGTGAAATTTGGACAAAATGCAATGTTGTTTTAAATAAAAAAAACACCATGTTTTTTTTAAATAGTTATGTTTTTATAATAAAGTACCTAATAATGATTAATGTAAAAAAAAGTTTACTCCCATGCGAGATGCTTTACGGCAGTTCTGAGGAACTTTGTCCATCGCTGTCGAAAACATAGATGTGGGCATTTTATTCAACTCCAATTTTTTTTTTTGGAATCAAGCTTTGCACATTTTTGGACCGAAAATTATTGCAATATCCTCGCCTCTTCAGATTTGTCCAAAAATCTTCAATAGGGCGAAGTTGCGGAACATTAGGTGGATTTGATGTCTTCGGTACGTATGGGGTGTTTAGCTCCGCCATTTTGCTAAGTGTTTTTTTGGAATAATGGCTTGAGGCTAAGTCTGGCCAAAACACAACATTTTCTCCTCTATGACTCGTATTTATGAAATCTCGCACTAATGGCAAACAACGCTCTATGTAGCGATCGGCGTTCACAGCTAAACCTAATTCAAATAACACCAGCTTGGACATTCCGCGTCGACTGATGGCAAACCATAGCAAAACTTTTTTAGGAAACTTGGTATGCTCAACATATTTCACGTTCTCATCAGTTGGACCATTGGAGTTCTCAAAATAGTAATTGCCTTGCCACTCGTTTCCATCTAACGTGAAATATGACTCGTCATCCATGACGCAAGTCACATTGTTTTTGGCGTAATATATTTCTTTGACCAATTTACGCAGCCGTATTTTCTGAGTGGATTTTTGATTTTCGGGGACGGTGGATTTAACTTTTCTACACCGTTTATCGATGCCCATGTCTTCAAGATATTTTTTGACGGTTTTTCCGTCACATAATTTTTTTTTTCCGAGCTCTCTGTAAGATTTAGCAACACGGCCGGCGGTATTTTTCTTTAGTCGAGCTCTCTCAGAAAACTTGCTCAAGCTGGGATAATTTCCAGAACCAAGCTTTCTAGCAGTGGGTGTTCTTAAGGTAAAAGACGCTAAAATATTATAAATGGTGCTTCGACTCTCACCCATTTGTACAAAACGTTCCACCACCTTCGATTTCGGCCATAGGGGATGTATACTGTAGAAATTACATACAGTTTTACGACGGCGTTCTTGGTTATTTACCATAATTACAAAATCAAACATCCAATCCTTATGAAACTTAGAAGATTGATTGACAGATATATAGACTTGATATTGACATACACACATATTTTATTTAGATTTTTGTTTTTTACATTTTATATATTCAAACTTTGTCCAAATTTCACTCCGCATACGTTAGTTTCTTGCCGGTATCTTCTCGGGTCAGAGGTGTAGGGTTTGAACCGGTGTAGATTTTTCTTTGACGTTCATAAGTGCATGTAATGTGCCTAATTGAAAAATAAAGATCGTTTTTTTTATCTTTTAGACTCATCAACATTCATATCCGTGCTCATCACCATCACTAAAGTACACCTATGGCCTGGTTCCGAACAAGAGCGCTATCTCAATATCAGGCTGTCTCGCAGCTAGGCTGTCTTTTATTCTCAAGTACATACAAACAGCTTCCGTGTCCGTAACCCGACTCTTGTTGTTCCAGAATTACATTCCACACACTTGAAAAGAGGACTTATGCCTTCGTTAACAGAAGCCTCTTGTGCGATAAATCGCAAGTCGTCGGGTGGCGCTATTACTCTGACGTCAACGTTATCTCGATTTTCCGTCTTACTTACACATGCCTCGATTTACATGTGTTGTCTCTTTCTGAAAGACAAACTGCATGTACGCGGGTGAGATTCTATTTAGAATCCGGAATAGGAGCCTGATTGGTCCACCATGTAAGTTAGACACGATTTTGCTCTGGTCTATTTCTTTGTTGGACTATCTTTATGCTTAGTCGACAGAAAGCAACTGAAGGGTCTGATGGTACGAGTACGAGTTATGGCTGCCTATAGCTGCTTCTGACTTTAAAGGCAATAATCATACGTTTTCACTTTTTCTTGCAAGGTCCAATGCTAACGTCTTGCAATCCTTATTCTATACTATAGTTCTAAAGATATCTTATCTTCAGCCATTACGTTTTGGCTCGAGTTGTGTAGGTTATCAAAATTGATTGATAAATCTTGATGCCAACCTCCTCAATTTCCACCTGCTTAAATTGTCTACCCAGTTTCTATTTATAAAGGAAAACAGTGACCCATAAGTGCGCTCTCACTGCACTGCTAACGTAAGGCGACAGCCAAAACGCATCCTTTTCTCACTTATCTAACAAGCCTTGTGTACAACAGAGAGAATAAGTAAAGGGTTGTTTATAAATAGACGTATATTCGTAAGGACGTTGGTTTTTACGACTTTCTAAATCGTTTTATTCAGTCGCATGACGCGTAATAAATGTCTTATGAAGGTTGTCTTGATTTGTTTGGGACGGAGGTAATGAAACGATCGCAGATACGGGGTTTGTGAGCGTAAATGATTCAAGCTGACTAATTTCGTGTAATATGTCTTGCAAGTTGAAGAGAATTTCTAAAGTCCTTGGAGATAAAAGGAATAGATTAGTTCATGGTTACTTTATACAAATTTTGCATTAACTTAATGAATATCTGTTTAACAGTTTACCCATAACTAGATAGTCCACGGACTCTGATACTGAAACGAATTTGAAGGTAGAATTAAGTAAAATAAGTTAAAAGGAGTAAAAAATGTTTTATCATCATCATCTTCATATCAACCGAAGGATGATATGAAGATGATGTATATGGCTACATGATGCCTTTTTAATAAGTTTGATAACCTTAATTACCAGAAGTTGATCTTTAAAAGACAGCGACTACTGTACCGCGATGAAGTCGGTCCAACTTGTGGGGTATGACCACGCTGCGCCTTCCCGTATGTGGTCGCCACTCGAAAACCCGTGTGTCCCGTCCACTCACATTTATGATTAGCTATCCGGGAGGCTATATCGGTTATTTTGGTTCTGCTGCGAATAACATCATTTCTAATCCCATCGCGCAGAGACACTCCCAGCATAGCCCTCTCCATTGCCTTTGTATGACTTTGAGCCTTCTTATGAGGCCCATAGTAAGCGACCACGTTTCACGCTGCGACGCCCCATAAAATTGTGACCGCTCAGCAAATACGCAACGCTTTGGCGTGAAATGATCATCGAGGACCTTGACCACGTCATCAAAGCTCTTTTCCTCTAGCACACCCGGCAACACAAGATTACTAGCTAGCTGATACGTATTCTCACTTAAGGCACTCAATAATATTGCTCGACGCTTGACCCCCGCTTTATCCGTATCTTCACTGATATTGTTCGCGATAAACCATTGTTTAATCCTGTTTTTGTAAACCGTCCAATCTTGCTGTTGGTGACCAAAATTTGCGAACAAACCCACTGTATTATTAGTGGATAACATATTTTCTTGTAAATCACGCGTGGATTATTTGAATCGTCGCCACTGTTAAATATTGGATTCGGGGAACAAGTCAAACGCAAGGCAGCCATTTATGAACTACTTTATTATCTCAAACGCCCGTAGGCGCAGCCACCGTATGCATGCACTTAAAACTACCCTCTTACATACACAACAAGTACAAAATGTTTAATATATCAATAAAATATTCACACTAGTTTTGAACGGATGTATCCTATCCATATATGAAAGATGACTCGAAATAATGCTTAACTAAAACGGAAACCGGTCATCCATTCGACCGGAAGTTAAAATCTGTATTCACGAGTCGATTAAGTCAAACGAGGCGATAACGGGACTGTTATTAAAAAACAATATTGCAAATTCAATCGTAAAATAAAGTTGATTAATTGTTAATTTTAAGCTAAAGTACTCTGACTTACGACGACTATAACCATGTATCGACCACGTTATATTTGTCATGTACCAGGTGAACCATAATTTGAGTTTCTGATTTATCTGCAAAGTGACACGTGGTTAGATGATTTATGACATGCTATATCTCTTCCCGCGATTTCGTCTGCGTAAATTCCACTTAGAAACTTCCGCCACCATTTTCGCTCGAAGGCATTTTTCCGAGACAAAAACTATCCTATGTCATTTTTGGGGATCAAAGTTTCTCCATGCCAAATTTAATTTAAATTAGTTCAGCGTATTAAGTTTAAAAAAATAACAGACAGAGTTACTTGTTCATTTATAATATTTATAATAGTAGGGATGGATTTGCTCCAGAGAAAACATCTATTGTAATTATCAGTGATCGGCACTAATGGTGCAAAACTTTAACAAAATTTGTTGAACTGAGGTATAGTAATACTTACGATATCAAGAAAAATACGAATAACTTTGCCAAATTCGTGTCAAACTTAATTGTATATCGGAATCTCGATATGCCAATATTTGAGTGTAAGAATATTATTGTTTTTATGGCTCTCTACACTCTCTATTATGCCCGCTTAACGAGTTTTGTTAAAGTTTTGGCACCCATAGTGCTGATCACTGGTAATTATTAAAACGCGATCCATTTTACCGGTGACGAAATCGATCGAGAGCATCGCTAGTACAGGTATCTGCTGCAATCGGTTCGCACATCGGTATCACCGATCTCGACACGCCGTCGGTCCTTCGGCTGTCGGTGAGGTGACATGGACAGCGGATAGTGAGGGGAAGGTTTCGGCAAGACTTTTTGGAAATGTTTTGGGCCGGGTGAAAATTTTATGTTAACAATGAAGAACATCACTATAAACAGGTATACAAAAAGGTATATGATGCAATAGTTTTGCACAGCGGTATCGAAGTTATTTACACGCTGCATTTCTGCTGACTGCGCTTGCTCTTACGGTAATATTTTTTATTGCTGTATGTTAGCGATACCTGTGCCTAATTCGAGAGATAAAACCAATACTTCGAGAATGAATTGCTTTGAGCTTACTGTACCGAGATCGTAGTCCAACGCGTACGGGCTAAAATGGTCGGCGTCCAAATCCCAGCGCATCCCTCGACCAAAAACTAACGGAGAGATCGCGGTGATACCCGCTTTGCGCGTACCGGCGATGCTATCGTCGGATCTCATTAGTTAATGGCAGCCAATTACAGGTGAGTGACGCGTCCGGGGCAAATTGCGCCGGCGGCGGTTCGCGCACGTATTTGGACACTTGACACGCGACCGTGTGTCAATTATAGTCGTGTGTGGTTCAGGTAGCGGTCTTACATGGCAGTGCGAGTAAAAGGTCGGCACATGCTCTCTGGAGCCAGTTCGCGTTAAAAGATGGCTTTCGCTCGATCAGATTGGTTAAAACTGTAGACAACTCTATATATTCTAATTTTCGTTTGGCAATTGTCTTACATATTTATGATTTTTATAAAAGATCGTTTACCATTGTATTTAAATGAATTAACCGTAGGTCTATAGGTATTTGTTTTGCTTAGTAAGAGTTCAATGTTTCGCAATCATGGAAAGATAGTAAATTTAGAAAGTAAATTTTCACAATGAGTGAGATTTGATGTTTCAAATTGGAATATAAACGGTGTCGCTACTTGTCGGAAGTATTCTAATTGTATTTAGTGATTAAGTAAGATTTAAATTAAAACTATCTCATGAAACAATAGCCTAAAATTTTTATAAATTACTAAACCCGTATCAACCCTGCTCACGTGCCCTAACCCCGTACGCAATTTACTGCTACGTAGCTGTTGTCGCTACATAGTTATTTCTGCTGACCGTCAGATGTCTCCTCACACGCGATCAATTACGGTCATGTCACCCTAATGTTACAGAGCTGTTATCTCGTGTTATCTGTTTTTTGCCACCCTGTACAAGGCACCGGCCCCGTGTAATTAGGGTGTTTCGCGACAGTTCTTATATGGTCTGTGAAACTTATTTGACCGTAAATGATGTGTGGCTTGTGGGAAAGAAATCCTTTTCAGACATTAGAGGAATCTAAAACAGATTGTGCAGGGTGATATCTCGTGGAGGTGGAAATGCTGAGGCACTACAGACCACTATGAATTTTACATTTTTAGGGCTTCGCAGCATTTTCCAATTATTTATCGGCAAGTTTCTAGAATAATGATTTGTTATACAAGGGAGCAAAGTTAGTATTTACCTTCTCGTGCTATTATTGAGATCCGAGCTAACAAAAGATTCCAAAATTGAACGAGCATGGCGAGTGGTTCAAAGAGTGGAATCTAGAGCATTGGGACTCTGTCTAAGCACGAAAGGGGAACATACTTTGGTACCGAATGAAACACACTATTTTTAACCTCACTACCCCAAAAATTACTCTAAAATTTTTTTTAAATATTCAAAATGATTGGCGTTGGAAATTTTTTTGATGTATTAGATCAGGCTCTAAGCCTGGTCAATACTCAATGAGAATACGATATATCTTCTACAGATTCTGCCTTCTGGATCTTTAACTGATGTCCACGTGCCACCAATGTACGTAACGTAAATCATATATGCTATCTAGAGAACAGCTGTTCTGTTGTATGGACACGTAACTCAGCGGCGATAGCATCTGTTGCTTCATTGCCAACGCTAGCGCAGCGCAACGTAAAAGAACGCTCTTTGATCCGTTACTTGTTATTGACATGCGCCCTTGAGACCTACTTTCAGAATACTTTATTTTTATTTTTTATAACACACTTTTCAACTTATTATAGCACGCCCGTGTGACGAATGCAGCTCCTAATTGCAGTTTTTCCCGGTTTTTAAACTACTGAAATAAAAGTTTAACCAGTGTATTTTCGTAAATTTGATCTTTGATTGCCATAGAACACTTAAAATGTAGGTACAACATGTTATAATTATGTAAAAATGTGAGGGATAAATAAAGATGAAAATTCGAATTGTGAATCATATTGAGGCAAATGGCCAGAACGGTCTCCTAGAGAGTGGTGGCTTATGAGCGTTATCTACGTATTTATATTTAAGTATTTAAACGTATCTACTCGTATCGTAGTACCTACCCACGACACATGCCTTATTGAGCTAACAGTGGGACTAGGTCGACTTGTGTACGATTGTCCCGAAAACATTTATATAAAATGTATTTTTGCATTGCACTGGTTCAGTCAAGAACTAGCCTCGCCAGCGTTCGCGCAATCTATAAGAATAAATAAATGGCCCGCGCACGCGCGATGACTCTTTACGATGCGCGGATTGCGCTTGCAATTGTTTTTGACTTGTATTCCTTTTAGAACTGAAATGCAACGACTACAGACAAAACCCTCTTCAAAAACAAACTTTATCCACCGATAAATAAGTATCAACTAAAGTCGAATACGGCGTATTCATAAGTTGTTTTGGTGTTGTATATATCATTTGTTCGCTTATCGTCGCATCGGGACGAATGTTATGAGCCGAGCTTTCGATTAAAGCTTGTACAAACAAATCAGGGTAGAATCTGTGTTTGTGGGTGTAATGGTAGTAAAGATAACGAGGTAGTAGTAAAAAAACCTGACTCCTGATTTCTAACTAGGTACTAGAAGTATTTCAGCTTTCGTATAACGTTTCGCATAACTAATCCACCAAAAAAAAATACAAATTTATTTTATTTTAAGCTGATACATCTGCTAACAAAATCGTAATAATCAAGTATGACGGCAAATATCTCGCCGCTACCAATTTAAGGGTTAATAGAGGCGATTTAAATTAATATTCCCTGTTTTTTTTCGTCGTGTGGAAGGTCAAAGGATTATCACCCGATCACGTTATGCTGAACGGACTAAGCGCTGTCAAGATACTGGCTTGACATTTGGGAATGTCAGTAAAAGGCGACACGTCAAGGAAAATTGACATTGGATAATGTCGGCACGATTGTCGCTTCGGTTTATAGATCCCCTTAAAGATAGAGCATGTGAGATGCTTTGTAAAGTCGGCGTAAATGGTAGAAACCAAAGGTGAAATCGACAAATATATCGGTGTAAGTACACTTACTATCAGTTGTGACATTGAGGTTTTCGATAACGAGTATCGAGTTTACTATCTGTGCATCTAGCTCGCACTAAAATAGTACAAGCGAAATGCGCAGATAGTAAACTCGATACTCGTTATCGAAAACCTCAATGTCACAACTCATGGTAAGGGTACAGGGGGCCGATTTTAGAGTCGTGAATTCGTGTTCTCGCCGTTATTTTTGCAGGATGATTTGCACCACGGGCAATTAAAGAACTGATCTATGTTAAATTCGTTGCAAATAAAATGACATAGGAAACCACCTAATTCGTATATGTACGGTCAGGGACTTTAATTGTTGAGCTATTTAGGGTTCATTTTACATTGGGCATTTCATATAGTAAGTATTAAACAAAAGAAAATAGCTTGAACCGCAAGTGGCTCAACAATTAAAGTCTGTGACTGTACCAAAAACAAAAATCCAACGATCACGTTAAGAACCGACTGTCTGTTGCTACCGGCCCATATACGAGTACCTATGCCATGCCGTCTTGTAGGATCTACCTACTCTGTGCTTGAAGTTTTTTTCGTATTCGAATAAATTAAATAAGGACTTAAAGAATTTTAAAAAACATATTAAAGTCCGTTTTTAGATTTAAAAAAGGCTTGACAATAATTTATTATTATGAATAAACAATAGTGCGGCATTTCTGTAAAAGCTACTACGAGTAGGTTATCATTACCAAGATAAGTTACACTTAAAAAAAAAACAATTGGCAAAAAATGTGCAACGTTAGTGAAGCTTAATTGTCGCCACTAGTTGAAAACGGTTGCAAATAAAAAATTATATTGTCTGTTTCCATTAAGGTTTACTTTCGCGACTTGATGTGATATTATTCAGTAGTTTCATTATCTACTTGTAGTCGCCAGGTCAAGTATGAAACAATATTAATTCTGAGAAACAAACTTTCAAATAAAACTACCTAAACTACTAATTACATATTTTGGTAGGTACTATTTCATTGAAGTACTTGTGAAGCCTTACTTTAATGTTTTATATTCGAACCCACGATGGTGAAAATGTTTTAATTTTATCAATAAATAGGTCATTGATACCCCTAGGGTAAGCTATAGAAGAAGTGTATCAGTTTTTATTCATCATTATCTTATACCAAATTACTTTCCTTCCTATTCCTAATTATTACCGAATTAAGCTGCGTAAAGACAGACGGACAGATATATGAAATGAACAAGACGAAACTATAAAGGTTCCTTGTTGACTACAGACCCCTGATAACGGTTAAACTTAGTCTTACGTGACAATATAAGATAATCGTCAAAGGCGGCGACAGTTTACTCTATGTCCACTTATTTTTATACCAAGTCGATTACAGAATTGCATTTTAATAAGTCTTTGACATTATCGCAACAGTGTATCGTATGAAGACATAAAGATAAGTATGGCTAAGGAACCGCACTGTTCCTTGCTTGAATGTCACCGCATTATTTGCAATAGATACCAGCCGATATACAAATTTACTGATGCACCTATAGTTATCATAATGGACCTCTTTTTGTGCCATGTTTACAACACAATCAACATAAGACACATAAAATTAACTACAGGTGCATAAGCGTCTTTAAAAACTTTATTACAAAGCAATTACAGCGAAAGCCTACTAGATTATATCCAATAATTAAATGTAAAACTAAATTCTCATAAGTTGATTTTAGTCGCAACGTACTCGTAAAACATAACCCTATTATTTTAGTATATTTATTAATTTTGCAACATACGAATTTTTGCAATCATTTTATCGATTTTTAGGTAACAGAAATTCGAATACTAGAAGATGGAGAGATTTTGGGACAATCTACTAATACGAATTGGTTAAGGACACTTTCGTTGGACCAAAGTAGAATAAACATTCTTCCTTACCAGTTTCAAGAGTACGATAATAATATTCACTAAAATATTACGTGACAACAGGAATCGATTCTCATAAAACCATATTCTAAGCTGAATCGTCATAGAATGTATGTAAAGTAGGAAGTAGGTGGGCGGGAATCGGCGGATCGACACGTCTATCGCGCGCGACGGCTGCAATGCTAATGATGACGTGGGATTGACCGTAGACCATAGAGAATAAATTTTAGACAGCTTAGTTTTAAAAAATAAACGCTATGCTATTATCTTCCAATCGAGCTTAAGTAAAACTAATCAATGTTTTTTGGCAAACAGGCGTCTAACTATGTAATATTAAGTGGTTACTTTAGCCTAAAAAATGTTGCCTTTATGTTGAAAGTTCATTCCTTTGATAAAAAATTGATAAACAATATTATGGTGATACAAATGTCATTTTCATATTCGACTTCAACGATATCGTGACGATATTCAATGAAACAGTTGTTTTCAGAAGTACAGCTAATTATAAAAGCAACCAATGGTCAACGGAAAGTAAAAAAGATGTAGTATAAATGAATATTAACTAAATATACAACTTAATATTCGTCACCATTGACAATAAGCGTTTCGCCTTAGCCAAAGACAATATTAAATGAGACTAGAATAGCGGCGCACGTGTCGGCGACATGCAAATGCGCGCGCATTCGAATGCGAGATGGCGGAAGCGGCACGCGAGGTCGCGGGGTCGCCGTATCGCCACGCGCCTTTGTCCAGCCGTGGGGTGACCAAGCTACCCTATATATATTTTTTTTTACTATGCAGAAACGTCTGCTAGCGAATATCTTCGATATTTTAATCGAAAGAAAAATAGAAAAAATTTACTCGTAGCGGGACCCCCCTATATATCTAGAAAAAAACCTTTACGCCGGAAAAACGCTTTGAGCGATAACGCTTCTAAATAGCCAGTGATTCTGCGTGGCACAGATAACAAGCGGGTTAAAGCGCTAGGCTTTTGCCTTCCTGAGAATTTTTAACTTAAAACATGTGTTATTAGATTGCCAACCGAAGTTTTATTGAATAACCTTAGAAATTCTTACCTATTCATCTGATACTTATTAATTACTTAAAAATACTTTCATAATATGTACATACTTAATTTAAAATATTTTTCAAACCTCAGTACCTATGGATTATGTTTGAGACTCGGAGGAATAATGACTGTAGAACGCATCCGCGAGCGCCAGTAAGGGACAAAAATATTCTTGCTTTTGTAGCCAAAAATGTATACAGTCGGCGGGCGCGAGCGTGCGCGGGCGGGTGCGTGTGGTGCGGGCGCTGTGTTGAAGGTGTTCATTTAAAACTAGCTGGACAATCGCACCGCGTGGACGCGCGCCCGACGCGCGCCCGCGCTATGTGTGAATCGAGCTTAAATGGTATATCTAAGGTTCTCAAACAATGCTCTCAAGCATTTGAAGCCCGTATATACCTTCACCTTTCTAAGGTATATACCTTCTCGTAGGTACACTTATACCGTTGAACAAATAGTTTTACAAGACATCAAGTCTTAGCATATATTCTTTGCATCCAGTCGTCAGAAGTCAATTTGCACATATATTTTTTTTACAGATTAAGATACCAAATAGAAAAAGAACGACATAAAGAGATTTCTTTAAAAAACTATGCTCATAAAAGTTACGTTAGTTATTTATGAAACGAACTGCTTACACCAATAAGAAGGAATTTATGAGCCTAATGAATTAAAGAGCGAAAGTTTTATATTTGGCGTGACGATTAGATAAACAAATCATATAATAAAATGGAAATTCCTACCTACCTACATATTGCCGCGTGGTCGCCCCAGCGATATCCTCTCACGATTCCGCGCGCCGTACAATAGCTCCTATAAAACTAGAATGCGGCGAAATACGCTGTGCCGTTACAGAATACCCGACTTCGTTTAATGAACGTACGCTTATATTAAAGTAAACGCTTATTTTGAAACATACTCGTATTCTTAAAATTATATTTTGAATGTTGTTACGAATTGGATATTTTATATTACTTACCTAATCCTGAAAAGACGCCTGGGCCCATTAGGGAAAAAATTTTTTGTTTGTGGATTAGTAATATACTAAGTATATTACTAATCCATTATAAATTATACTGGTGGTCTCATTGTTACTAATGTTTTTAGTTTTTATTCTCTAAAATTATAAAGTAGTTTTATGTTTTTCTAAAATATGTCATACTTATTTATATGAAGCCTATTCTTATTATGTTAAAAGCAGGGATAGAATAATGGTATTAATTCCACACAAATGAACCGGTATTCAATTTCGGTATCTCCGTTATGTGGTGTATTTTCACATTTTAATCAAGAAATTGGATAATGTATTTCTCTTACTTAAATATAAATACGATTTAAGAATATTAATGAAAAATTAGGGCAGTAACTATTTAGATTTTTAGTTTTACCGGTTTTATGATCCCTTTTAACTTAAGAGTTGTGTTAGTCTACCGATAATGTCATCATCTAAGACGCGAGCTACTTCCGATTGAAATGAATCACGAAGTGACAACCTAAATGGTGAATCGTAAATTTTGAGCTCATGACGATATGGGATGAGGATACTTGTTACAAATTATAACAAAAAATAGATATCACATATATCTACTGTATGTTTCAAAAATAATTGACCCTAAAATGAGGAACTTTAAGGTTTAAAATTGCGAAATTAAAAAACATAATGATATTCATTTCATTCTTTACATTTTTCAATACGAATTTACGATCAATATAACAATTGCATTATTTTCCCATATTTTAAAGGCGACGACCAAGGCTAATGCGTCATAGTTAAGTATAATTTTGTAAGGAGCTTTTTAAATTTGAGCGAAAAGTGCGATTTTCCGACTCTCATTTCTTACTTTGTTCAGCTTTTACGGAATTGATCCCAGTGATACTTGATCCTCACAACGAAACAAATCGATTACGATACCATAAATAAAAAAAAATGTGTCGCCTATTCAAAATGCGAAATTGCCGTAAGGCCACCAACGCACATGTGCGTTCATTTCCATACGTTTCTGGAGGGGGTGGCAAGCGAATGTGTTAAAAAGGAGGAACGAACTTCTTTTACCCTCTTGACCGCGTATCTTGAGGAGGGTTCACTCTGTTCCAGATACCGTGACATACATCGTATATGACATTGTAAAGCGGGAGATGGCGTCATTGCCTGTGGAACATAACTCTCAGTCGACGTGATTTGCCGACTTTGGCGTTTAATAGGTGAATTACACTGTCCTTATAACAACATGACTCTAACAAATAAAACAGTTTTATAGAAAACATAATTTATTTTCACAATGTACTTATATATTCTACGGGTCTTATATTATTACTCGCTTCCACACAATTCAAGACACAAGAGAGCATGATTCCTTCGTCGATTTCATGCTCTTTTTCTTTTTTAATACTTTTTTTTCTTGGGCCGATAATACCCTTATAAACGTAATTTTAATGTTAGAGTCACATTGTTATACGTGAACAATGTCACTCTTAAATACGTCGGGTGTTTTTTCAATATTCTATCAGTAGATATAGTTCGACATGTTTGACACATTTAAACAGGTAACGCATTTTTTTTTTATCGGATATCCCTCGACACTTATTAGCCTTAACAACATAATATAACAATGTGACACAGAATAAACCCTAACTAAATACTATTTAATATTCTCAGATCAGACTCTAGGTATAGCATGTGCATGCACATGGACTAATATTTTGTCTACCATCGGCTAGTCTCCAAAAATAATTAAACAAAAAAAACAACGCCTATTCTGCAAATACGTAACGCTTAATACACATTAGTAGCATTAAATGTATCCCTACGTAAACTTCGATTTGTCAAATGGTCCCATAATTGTCCACAAATCCACGATAATCCGAGAGACATCACATTATTTTCCAATAAAAAATACATCAAAATAAAACGCATGACAAACCTACAAAATGCGCCATAGAAATCTATCTGATGTACAGTCAGCCGCAGAAGTAAATAAGCGGGCGAGGTGTTCATAATGCGTTTGACACGACATTTTTAAGAGATCAAGAGGGTGTCAGGATATTTTTTATCTCCTGGGCCGCATAGCAACTTCCGCTGCTGACTGTACTTAAAAATCAAGATAATATCACAGTTCATTAATACAATGGAATAATTAAAAGGCAGGAAAAAAAACATGGAATAAAATCAGTCTAAGTCAACAAGTATAAAACCCGTAATACTTTTTTCTATGCTTTTTTTTTTAAAACGTCAAGTAGCCCGATGTTTTTAGATTGAGGTAGCGAGGCTTCGTCTACGAGAATATCTCCATTAGTTTAGATACTAAAGCGACGAAAACCAACATGACCGCTAGCACAATGTAAAGTAATTGAGATACGCACGTGTGCCCCTCCTTGCGCCAGTGCTTGCTGTCGTGTGCAGCCTGTCGAAAAAAAAAAGATTAAACTAATCTATATATTCTATACTCGTATATATATAAATAAACGTAAAAGTCCTGACTGACTGATCAACGCCCAGCCCAATCCCTTTAACCTAGATAGCAGATTTTTTCACAATAGTTAGTTTATATACGGTAAGGACCCACTAAGAAGGGAGTTTTGGAAATTCCACCATTAAGGGGGTAAAAAGGGGGTTGAAAGTTTGTATGGGAATTGTGTAAAATTTATAGCGAGGACTTCAAATTTTTTGTAAGCATTTCTTATTCGAATACAAGAAATGTA
Organism: Grapholita molesta; assembly: GCA_022674325.2. Classification (NCBI taxonomy): domain Eukaryota; kingdom Metazoa; phylum Arthropoda; class Insecta; order Lepidoptera; family Tortricidae; genus Grapholita; species Grapholita molesta. The sequence continues at coordinate 6,767,810 of CP053127.2, forward strand.
TTTTTCATCGTTTTTTGAAATTCATACCCTAATGGTTCAAAAAGGGGGTTCTACTGCGCGTGCGAAGCCGCGGGATAAAGCTAGTCGTTAAAATAATAACTTTATGATACCCTAAACACGTCCCTTATTAGCCAAATGCATGTTATGCCTTTTGTGTTAGGGATCAGGCTCTAGTAGTTTAAACTATTACGCGTATGCGTGCAAGTTTATTTACGATGTTTTCATTCACTAAAAACGACTGTTCTAAACGCGAATGAATGTTTCCAGTTAATTGTTACTTGAAACTGTACCTGTTTAAATAATAGGACTTTATTGTCGTTGGTATTTTACTAAAAATGGTCCAAAACAATAACAACGCCATTTAGTACCAATTATGTACTTCAATGATATTTGAATTACATCATTGAATTTAATTTTCGCTCGAATTTTGAAACAATAGAGCTTCTACTTTATTTCCTATACTATAGAGAAGAAAATACAATGGCACTGTTCTTGTATGGTGGGCCTAGGTTATAAAACAGAAGACGCCCAATACGCAAGTAGCTGTTGATAGTGGTTTTAAGAAATTATTTATCACACGCGACCAATTTTGTTAATTGCAACAACTGTTACAGTCGCGGACATCCTCGAAACTGTCAAACATCTTACAATGCCATCAAACAAATCTAATGTGCTCATCATGAGATAATCATGACAAAACACTCATACAGCACACCATGCTTAGCATCTAGGTTGTGCGTAGAAGACATTCGAAAGGTGGACGTCCTTCGGTTGATGATGATAATGATGTTTCGGAAGGTTGCGGCTCATTACAGGCTGCATACCTAGCTCTATATAAAGTGATAAGACTGATAAGTGATAAGCCGCGTCCCCACAGAATGCACGGCCTCGCGACCCAATTTCCTCGCGCGGCAATTCGGTAAGGGTCGCGAGGCCGTGCATTCTGTGGAGACCACCTATTCACCAGTGGGAAAACTGGGACAGAAACTGGCGATGAAAATAGGAGTCGTGCCCACAACGCCAATGACGCTGATTAGCGTCAAACCGTACGCTGTCAGTGTCACCTTCATGTTTGTGGTGAAGTTATTAATATTCACAAGTTTGTAATTTTTTGTATATGTATAGCGTTTACAAGGTTAACTTTTAGAAAGTTTATGGATATCATAATTTTTACAGTTGACTTTAATAAAAAATACAGCGTATACAAAAATGACCCATTGCTGCTCTTCACATAAGAGCAATTATACATGGTATAAGTGACACTATCTACGATAATGGACCTTATTGTCGATGGCGCTTATGTCGTTGTTCAAGACGATACAATATAAACGCAACGCGATTCGACGTAAGTGCCATCGACAATAAGGTCCTTTTTCCTAGATAATGACACATATTAGTTACAAGCCAACACTTTTACAACAAAAGAAGAAGATAACCTATAACTACGACGTATGTCATAACAAGAATACTCGATTCTTGCTCTCGAACATGGAATCGAAAGATCTAGGAAATTTTAAGATAGCCGTCGTAATAACAAGAGTAAAGGGCGATAATCCACTTCTACTGCCCACAACGCAAAATGTATTCTGTATAAAATTTAAGAAGAGGTATTATTACCATGTGTTTAAACTTCACGTATGGCACGAGCGTAGTCCGCGAATGTTTCGCTAGCGTCCGCATCACGTCTCTCGCTTGCTCGCGTCGCGTGAGCGCCACGAAAGCAGACGTATCATCTATAAACTGTATCACTATGGGACCTGCAAATAAACATACATATTGTTCATACAAATTATTTAAACTCGTAAGGCCCACCATACTAAAATATTTAATAGTTAAAAGCAATCTTACTGTGCAGTGAATTTGGTTGAATTTCGTTTTGAACGAAAAATTATTAAACAAAAGAAGTTGTACTCTATTTCCTTTAAGAAAAGATTACAATTTCAATGAAAGGGGGTGTGCATTGTAATGTACACTGGGTCTTACGAGGTTAATATTGCATTGTGTTCAAATTCAGATTAAGTACATACACTATATGCATATACTAGATGAACTTAGACGACTACTTGAGTCAAACATTACTGATCTATAGTACGGTCGTACGTACGTACGGTATAAAAAAAATATTATACCACAAAGGTGGCAAACAAGCATGCGGCCCGCTTGATGGTAGGCGGTCACCGCAGCCTATGGACGTTTACAATACCGAGGCATCATAATTTCACCAGGTCTTAATTCAGCATAAGACCGTGACCACTAATTTATTTAGTATCTTCATTTTTGACATGTAGGTACAGTCAAGGGCATAATATGTTTACTCTTTTACACCCTATGTCAATGATATAAGATGTAAAAGTGTACATACAAATACCCTTTGAGTGTACTCAGTAAATTGCAAATATAAAGTTAAGTAATTGAGTTGTAATAGACTAAATACTGTTACTTATTTACTTGTAACAATTGGAACCTCGACCATGATTATTAATTGTAACAAGTTATATTTAGGATGTCAATCCTTGTTGAACCTCAAAATGGCGAAGTCGTCTTGAAAATTTTTTTTTGTTTTTTGTTCAAACGTGGTTTAGTGTGTAATATTGATAGCGTATTAAGCAGTGATCTAACGCAGAATTGTGCAGCTAATGAAGAATTGATTTCAAAACGTGTTTCACCACTATTTTGGTCATCACCCGGTAGTCCCAGGGTCACGGCCGCCTCTTAAGCTTTCTGTAAAGTCCAGCTACCACTTTACAAAACGCAAGGCCTACTACCGAACAACGTCATGCTCTAAGGGCAAACTTATATGTTATTTTACTTGACATTGGCGAAATCATCGATTCATTTATTGATGGAAGCCATTTTTTTTTTTAAAGAAGAAGAAGTTATATTTATTTATATCCTCCTAAGGCCCACGAGCCTACAGTAGTACTAGAATTACTTTAAAGAAATTTAAATTTTATAAAATTGGAACAAAGTAGAATTTCATTTGTTTCTTTCGATTTTGACACAAAAGAGAATATTATTTATTTCCTATACTATAAAGAACGAATTCGAGTAGGATTTTACTTGTATGGTGGGCCTTAAAAGGATATATTTTTAGTATACAATGTTGCTGGATTTAATGGAGTGTTGCCGCTCGTCAAAACAATCTACGTACATTGACTGAAATTTTCGTAACGGTATGAAACGGAATGGTTTGGCTGGAGGGTATGCTATACTCTTACCGAAAGGACTGAACAACTGATAGATGTCATTTCTCTGCCACTCTATGGGGAAAGTCAGATGAAACACATGATCTCTGGACGGCGTAGCTGTGAACAAAGGTTTTTATTAGTTGCATTGTTTAAATTTGAATTGTTATTGAAAAATGGCAAAAAGTCTACTCAACATCATTAAAAAAAATGTATTCCGTTTGTTCCGTTGACATTTATAGTCGTGCAAACCAAATTTGTCAGTAAAAGAAGAAAAAAACGATACTTTTCTTTATTTGGGGTCATAGTAACTACTGGTCTAAGTAAAGGCATTATGATTACCTCTGTATATCCTCTAGGTGAGTATCTCTGCATATAAACTATCTTCTACTGCCATTCACGACAACGTGTCGTCAATGCAAAACTATCTTAAGTACTTACGATCAGGCCCATCAATATTCATATACGGTGAATCCTGGTACGCAGTTTTTGTAAGAAACAGCTTGTTAAGAAACGGCCTGAGCAGCGCAGCGCTATGTTCGCTCTCGCTCTCGCCGCGCATGCGCGCCACGTGCGATCGCATCGCCAGGAAGCACAGTCCGGTCACGAACGCGTCGTAGCCAGCTTCATGCGATTTGTCGTCGGAGATCGTGTAGCCGCGGCTTTTAGAAGAACCTAGAATAATCATAGAGTGAAAAGACGAAGACGGAATTTAAGTTATTTAAAAAAAGTCTCTTTGACATGTCAATACAGTATAGTATAAAAGTACTGGAGCGTGCAAAAAAAAAACTCAGTAAAAATGAATTAAATGGACCTACAAATAGTTTTGAAATAACCAATTCATTTGTGTTACGATAACTGAGCAGTTTATATATCATTTACATCATTAACTTTCGTAACACAAACGAAATGACATAGATTAATTGCAAGTCGTTAATATTATTGCAATTCACCCTAAAGTAGATTCTCGTATAAGTGTGTGTGCGAAATGGGTTAATGACATTTTTATAAGTATTCATGTTATCATTTCATATATATTGTAATGTGTGAATGACACAATATCATAGACAGCATCAATAAACACACACAAATACACAATAGTCAGCAATAAAACCTATGCCTCAAATTAGCCTAACAACTTTTTAAAATACACCTGATTTACCCATGAGCTCATTCGAATTTAGACTTTCGGTTTTGTTAGGATAAACTCTAAAATTCTACACTTCGAGTCAGTCCTCAAACTAACTTTGTTATTAGCATTGACCAGCGTTTGATCTCAGTCACACCTGATGGTAAATGTCGACAAGGTAGGGGGTGTGTAACACACTGGTTAAGTAACAGCCTATTCACTCTTGCCTTGAAAAGACCTAAATTATATGACGAAGGGAGCAAATGTCTTTCCTTAGCAGGTATGGTCGCATTAGGAAGGTAGAAGCGAATCGCTTCGTGCGAATTAATGGTCCCTTTCTATGAACATTTGCGTTAAATGATTTCATCGTCATATTTCGAAAACTATTGTTTGCTCGATGTGAAAAATAAATTTGGTTTACTGTGTTTGTACGTTCCGTTTATGAATGTTATCAACTTACCGACTGTTGGAAACCCAAAAGGCGGCTCAGACAGAGTTGCCAGCAAATGCTGCAAAACGCTGGAATTCACCTTATCTTTAAACGGCGGGAGACTAGACATGTATTTTGTGTCTAATATGCTGTAAACAATTATACTTTAATTAGTAAAAACATATAAACATTCCTATTTCATTTTCAGCCTTTCTTAAATAGGTAACATTAAGCAAAACTGAGTGTTGGGAGCGCCACTAGCACAGCAGTACATTTTTATTCGTAACAAATAATCTAGTAAAACCTACTGAATTATAATAATTATATTAAAATTAATGTACACCTGTTTAAAAACCACAAAGCGAAAGCCAGACTATTTATGAGTCATACAAAGATTTAAGTTTGTATATTTCGTGTGGCCATTGTGAAAGTTAAGGAATTTCAATACTAATATTATGTTACATAAAAAAAAAATAAAGCGATAAAAACGCCGGGTAAAGTAAACAGGGCGATTAAAACGTAACTATCACTCCTTACATAAGGCGTTTACAGGCAAAAATAATGTTTTGATTAATTTCATCATCATCTTTGGTTTTTCATCATGATCCAGCGTGTTCTGTTGACCGTCATTAAATTACCGGACCACCTCATGGGAGGTCTACCCACAACAATCTTCTGGTACACTCAAGGTCACAGACATCAATACATTTAAACTGCAAAATATGTACATATATGGACCTTGATATTACCTTACTGAACGGTTCATTTATTTGTGGCCTACTTAAACTCAAAATCTACTAAAGGCTTGGGCAGATAGGCGCGTTTTGAGAGCGTGGCGCTGCGGGGCGTGACAGCGGTGTGGCTAATGTAACGATTGTAACGAAATAAGGCACAGACCGCAGCGTTGCGCCACGCCACAAAACGCGCCCTATGTGACCAAGCCTTAAGGGAACTTTTTGCGAAATGTGTTACAAATTAATGCACGCGACTGTACATGTTTTCGAATGGAGTAATTAATGAGTCCGTATCTCCATTATACTTGCCTAGGGAACATGCAGTGTGTAAACTCTTTGAAGCTCGCGTAGTCAGGCGGCAACGGTTGGAAAAAGTGATTTAGCGTGTGGAGAATGTCATATAGCATGTTGTGTCCTACAACCAACTTTTCCTGGAATTCAAAACAAGATATTGTATATAAATTTATTTATTTCATTTCTATTAAACAAATAAATATATAATCAAAAGTATAAATGGCAGTTTATAGCCAGTACGTTTAACTGCCAACTATCAGGCCAATTAGATAAATAGTTTAGGCGCGACAAAAGTATAAAAAACAAACCACGAACACGCTACATACATATAACTTGTGTCATTTTTAGGAGGGAGTTGCCATATCTACATATTATATCTCATACATATAATACATTTTTAATAACACAGGTGATAGTAAGCAATTGAAACACCAGACACCTGAAACACCAGAGCGGTCACAGGCGCATTGCCGGATTTTAAGGAGTAGGAGGGTTTTTGACCCGGGTATGTCCTTAAACTACGTCCAACAATGAGAGCGCACAGCGATGACCATCACGCTTGAATCTGGGGCAGCCCAACTGGGGAAGTACCTCCTCCTTACAGAAGACCACAGCCATAATAGCACTGCTACCTTTCAGGTATGTAGTGTTGTGTTCCTGATAGTGAGTAAGGTTCCCAGAGCTCCAACCCCCCTTAAAGGCCGGCAACGCGCTTGTGACTCCCCTGGTGTTGCGGGTGTCCCATGGGCGACGGTAATTGCTTACCATCAGGCAATCCGTCTGCTCGTTTGCCGCCTATGTCATAAAAAAAGGCACTTTTTCTTGAAGGCTTTCATGAGGAATCGGTTCGGAAACCCTCATTATGGTACCCGACACTAAACTACAACAAATTTTAATTATGAAATCTCTCTGTAAGATGCTTGCGTAATTTGAACTTGAACAAGAATTTTGGCCGAGTAGGTACAGCCACGATTGCAGCCACTATGCGTAAAGTGGATACATGTTTCTGTTATATTATGTATCCATAATTTCAGACGTCACTACAAATTTCGTACAGATAAAAGCACAAGGAGCGCGCACAAACTTTTTGCAGAAATCGCGAAACCTCTGGTCGATGTAACTGGTGACCGAAGAGCTGGCGGCTTCCTCGCACAACGTATTAGTATTGCGATACAACGAGGAAATGCCGCCAGCATTCTTTTACAATGCTTAAAGGGCCTTTTTTAGATTTTATGCTGTAACTAGTTAAATACTTGTAGTTATCATAATATTGTAATTTCTGTAGATTAACTTGGTTATTTTCGTACTATTTTACAATATTCCACTTACAGACTGGCTGATCATCCGCACCACCTTGGAGAACCCGACTGCTTCCTCCAACTCCTCCCATTCCTTGTCCTTCTTCATGGCCTCGCGGTCAAGCCCCGCGTTTTCTGGCGTAACCCGTGTCACTTTCAGAACCCTGTTAATAATTTTAAACTAAATAAATAACTTGGGACAATATTACACAAATCAACTTAAACCCTAACCTTCATAAGACTTGGGTCATTATTTGAGGTGTAAGATAAATGTTACAGAAATAAAAACATACATTTTGATATGGTCTGTTTTATTTTGAACATAAGGGTATATACCGATAACATACTTTATATTATCAGAGATCGATAAAGTTTATTTTGGTTAAAAAAAGCAAAATTCAAATTTTAACGGTAACGAAAATGAGCACCATGACCACGAAAAAGAACATTTTGTTTATTTAAAAATCTTATTATTGTACTATTTGAATGAAAATCCGATCATAATGAGAAAACGAATAAGCATTATTTAATGAATCAGATATCAACAGAAATATACAATCGATATATATATATAAAAAAATTAAAACTTGACCACGAAAATGACGACTTCAAATTGTCATTTTTGTAACCTTTTAAATACTATCTAGAAATTACTAAAGTAAGATTAATAACTTCAACCCACAAACAAAACCAGCTTTCAATACCTTATATATATATATATATATATACCCGCCGGTAGACCTACTACGGTAGACCCGAACGAAATTATGTTACAACGAAACAACACAACAAACTGTTCCTCTAAATTATGAAGTTTTTTTTTAATATTTAGATATATACATTTCACACGTACATTCAGTGTACATTAGTTCTTTCCCTAAAACTTCTGGCAATCCGAGATCCCAAACCCATCCTCGAAAATTTATCATGTAAAACAATAAGTGCAGGAATAAAAGTAACAATATCGGACATACCGATATATAATTATTAAACGGGTCGGTACTTTTCATGCCGATTAATCAAATTGACGTCACGCTGCAGATGATCCCAACCAGTTACTAATGATTAAAAGTGGAAAAACTTACTTTATCAGCAAAACTGTAATAATTATTGTCATCTAAGTAAAAAAAAAGATTTTTATTTAATATTTTAGCTATATTCTCCATTGTAAGGTCTCGTAAAACGGCATAAACGATTACACTGTAAAAAGTAGAAAATTCTGTAAAAAGTGATCTGTATTTTTTCTACTTGTAGGGAAAATCATCTTTTTCGTGGTCTTTACTCAGTTTCGTGGCCCATATCACCACGAAAATGATGACCACGAAATTGAAAAGTTCTTACTTTCGCAACTCTGCAGTAAATATCCTATAGGTTTGAAGCAAATGAAATCAATATTGAATAACTTAACTGCAAATGACACAGCACCAATAAAACATTATATTTATTTACCCAATACTCACCAAGTCGCAACCGTAACGAAAATGACGCTGGATCTTTGACGCAAATCTAAATTGAACCTTTATTACAATAATTATAGATAAATAATTATGGCTTGCGATAAACATTATATGTCATATTTAACGCAGTCTTATTTTCAAAGTTGCTTATAGTTAAAAAAGGATTTACAGGAGGTTTGACCTCTTTTTTTGTTTAAAATATTACTTAATAAGTGTGGCCACGAAAATGATGGTTTATTTTGGAACAACGGGAAATGTAGAAAAAAATAGTCTTATCAATGTCCTAATTTTTTTATGATTGCATGCATGGTATATCATATTGTGAACATTCAATCCATGTTTTAAACAGCAAGTTTTTCTATACTTTGCATTTTTTAGAATACTACAAAGTAGTCAGGGATAATCCGAACCTGACCACGTAACTGACTTTTGTGCAGAAAATTTAAGTTATTGTGGAAAAAAACATAAAATAGAATAAAATGCATTTACCACAAGTTTCAGTGATAATATACTAAGCAACCTAAAAACAATAAACGATATATTTCTAATTTTATAACTGAAAATTTGAGTCTGAACACAATTGAACCTCTCGAAATAATAACCCACTTGTGCTGTGTGGACCAGTGGTGGCGTGTCCATAAAAGTCGATTCCCGCCAGCTTAACTAATTTTCCCACAGTACAACAGTTTTACTTGGCCTCAAAGAAAAGGCGTAACCATATTGGGTCCGTCTGCCTAAAAAAAGATTTTACCCCCCGCCACTCAACTACACAAAAGATCCCAGTGGGTCGAAGTGTATCCGAAAGGGTCCCCATAACATAGATAAGACCGCCACTGGTAGGGACAAGAATAGTACGATACGAAAATATATATAGTGTAATGTATATGTATTACATGCGAGTGTATCATCATAGTTAATTTTGCTCTATACATATGTATGTCCATTTCCATATTGTTTATAGAAATGTATAGAGAGATAAAGTAAAATGGACTAAATAAATAATAGACTGGTTGATCTAGATAGTATCAAAAAGCGGGGACACCCAAAGCGTCAATGGAAAGACGAATTGGGGAAAACCGCCCACTATGGCACCGAGTCGCATGAGATGAGAAATGAATGGAAGTTGTTAGAGGAGGCCTTTGTCAAAAGACAAGCTGACCATAGTCTGCAATAAAGGCTATGATAACAATATAGATAAGTAGATAACATCCATACCTCTGAAACAGAAAATATGTAAATGTTTGGCGTACCTGTTTTTGTTCTCCAGGACTTTGGTTTCCACATAGACCTGCCCCTTGAACCGGGCCCCCAACTCCTGGAACAGCAGCCGCCTGATGAAAGCATTGCAGCGGTCTATCTCCATCTCATCTGATTTCTGCTCGTCGATGAACTGCCTCACTTTTTTACTGGACCATAGAGTAATATAATGTCAGGTATATAGACGTAGTGTTATGGACGTGCGATGGTAATAAATTTAATAAGAGATACATACATACCAAGATCAAATTGGATGATCTCATAAAATTTACAATAAATATGACAGAAAAGGCGCTGTGCCTAACATTGCGATTATTGCTTACTACTAAAAGGCCCTAAGTACAATATAAATATTTTTTACCCTCCACTGCTTATTGAAGGGTAACAAAGAAGAGGTATACTAGAAAGTTGAACTTCAAATTTTTGTGTATTTTGTCTTCCTTGGACACATAGGCATGTGTTTCAATCAACGCAACAGTTATACAGACTTCAGAAAACATATATATCGGAAAGACTAAACTTGTTAGTCTTTGACTTTTAAATTTTAACTAAATGTGTGAATGAAATTATTTTTTTACATATATTTTAGTTTTATTTAGTTTTTAATTTTTTTAGCTTTTAATTTAGTTTCTAAATAAAGTAAAAATAGTTGAATTTTAAATAAAAACAAATTTTAAAATTCAAGACAATTTTTTTATAGGTAACTAAAAAAATATTGCTAAGTATCTTACCAAATATCCTCAATCTGCTGTTTATTCTCATCTGGTATTTGGATAATATTTGACTCACTAGCATATGACTTCTGCATCTCAGTAAGCTTCTCCCGCAGACGAGTCTCTGTAGGCTCTGTCATGTACGGGATGCCTGGAATAAGTTCTCAAATCTACAAAACATATCATTCCTAAGTTATACTTGTAAGAAAAGACTTTAATATGATTAAAGAACCGAAATGCAATGGCTGCATCACAATGCTTGCAAAGGAAATGGACTGTTATGGTCTCTCTCACATGTCAATGTTAGTGGCTTATTTGTTCAGGAAGGTTGATGGGTCAAATAAATAGAAAATATATACTAAATACGACTAGTATTTAGTATATATTTTCTTAATTAATATATACTAAATACGACTAGTATTTAGTATATATTTTCTTCATCCAGAGCTCGACAAAAGCCTGGTGAACCGGCCCCCAAGGGACCCAGTTTTAAACCATCCACATCCAGTGAATTTCCTCCTGAGGCCCACCATACAAGTATTATGTTACTCAATTTCTTTCTTTATTGTCTAGGAAATAAATTATAATTTCCTATGTGTCAAAATAGAAGTAAACAAATAAAACTCAACTCTGTTACAATTTTATAAAATTAAAATTTCTTTTCCTGGGCCTCAGGAGGCTATTGAAATGAATGCACATAGTAGAAGTGACTTGACCCTGGTTGCCAGATATTATATAGTAGGGTTATTTAAGTGTGTTTGTAATCCAGATCATCAAGAGCACTGATATTTAGTAACGGTGGTACACTTTTATTAATAATATTAGAACTACCTGCTACAAGGAGTTTCATGTATATTTAATTATATTTAAACAACTTTCAGAGGTTATGAATACAATTAATGTTAAACAGTGTAATAAGTTATATGAATGTTTTGAATGGTTTTGTTTTTTATAACACAAAGTTTGATTGGGCATTTTGACTGAAATACTAGTTAATATAAGAGATTTATCCAACTCACCATCGCGTATTAGCTTATTGAAGTCAAACCCCTGGGCTGCCAGAAAATCCAAACTCGAGCTCTGGCAGAGAAACATCCGTTCAGGTCCTGGCCGCACCCGAGGGAACAGGTAAAAATTATACGCATCGTTCAGGTACTGCTTCGAATCCTCGTCCCAGTAAAACGCACACAGTCCGTACTGGATCAGCAAAAAATCCTTACACCCCGCCAAAGTCCGTAAATAATACTCTCCCGGAGAATCAAACATACCGACGTCTGGCCCATTTATAAGCCCGGTAAACTCTGTATCTATCACTAGAAAATCCGCTTTCTTTATAGACTCACTCACGATAGGCAAAGACTCCTTAAAATCTGAAAAAAACAAAAATCACAAATACATACAAACGAAACACCTTGCGCATGAAACAAGCCAACTTTAAAAAAAATTACGTACTTTTGCGTGTGACTTCCATGATTCAGGTTATTGAAACTAACAACTGCTTCGATGTAAAATCATTTAATAAGAGATATCGTCTTGATTTGTGCCTTTTTTCGATAAAAAATGTATCGAAGCCTAAACCACAAGGCGCAGTCCACAGACACTAAAAGGATTTAGAACATACATACCATACGCGGTTGTCACTTGTAAGTCATATAGACATTTTTGATTTGACATTAGTCAGCTGTGTTCGAGTATAACCTCATTTCACTCATCCCCAGTTAATATTATCTTCTCCTTAGTGAGTATTATATGATTTGATTATATTATTTGCTCAAACCTTTGTATATAAAATATCAAAAACGCATTATTTTCTTAAGCTAGTTTTCTTCTAGCATAATCCATGTGGTGACAACGGGGGAGTTTCTTAAAAGGTGTAATATTTGAACGTGCCTAGTTAATGGTGCGTTCATGTATTATATCAAATAACATTACGAATATATACTGGTAATGTGGTAACTAACAAGCGCTAGCGGCCTAGTGTTGGTAATACAGTGCAACTTGCAATCCGGATATCGCAGGTTCAAACGCCGATTGAGGTTGTACCAATGAGTTTTTCGGAACTTATGCTACCGCCACACATTCGCACGAGTAGCGAGGCGAAACACGAGCACGCATGTGTACGCGGATGTCTCGCTATTCCACTCGTCCCTCGCATCGCGTTTTTGTATAGGCAAATAATAGCAAGGCGAGTGACGAGCCAACATGTCTAATCGCGGAGTTACACATGTATGAATTATTGACATTTGATATTGATGTTATTGACATTTACCAGTCACTTTTCGGTGAAGGAAAACATGTGAAGAAACCGGACTAATCCCAATAAGACCTTGTTTACCCTCTGGGTTGGAAGGTAACATGGCAGTCACTCTCGTAAAACTAGTGGCTTAGCCAAATCCTGGGATTCGTTGCCAAGCGGACCCCAGGCTCCCATGAGCCGTGGCAAAAAGCCGGGACAACGCGAAGAAGATGATTAACGTGGTAACTGACAAGTAGGTAATACAGGTCCCAAGCATCCGAATGATTTTCCCAGAAACCTCTAATATATACCGTACCTACTGTTTTGGATATTTATTTTAAATCGAGTAAATTTATGGGATAGTCCAATCGAATATAAACCTTAATGTCAACTGCGTAGGTTGAAACTTAATTGACACGCACGTGGGAGATCGCACTAAGCCTGGAAAAGGGACTACATACTATCGTCAGTTTTCCTGGTAACACAATGGTAATATAATAAAACAACTTTGAAGACAATTTTAACTAATTTATTGCACTTCTTTTAATCAAAAATAATTATCAGTAAAGACGATAAAATTAAATATTATTACACTATCTAAGACAATATTAGTCGCATATTGACCGTATATTAAAACACGGCACCCGAGTACCTATTTTGCTCATAGTTAAATCTCTGGAGTTCTAATATTTTCAGAGATATGAACGCACCCTAACTCTCTGCCAATTTATCAATAGGAAGGCACCTATTCAGTAAATGATGTAACTAAGTTTTAAACAATTAAGATTTCAACATCTTCTCAATATGGCTAGACAACCGTTCATAGGCAGCTTTATTCCTGTACAGCTGAATATTTGCTTTTACTTTTTTAATGAGCAGCGCTGGGTCAACGTCACTTAGCGTGAGCAGGGCATCTGAAATAATAAAAAACCTATCGTAGCATATATTGAAATTCAAAATATAACTATGTATAGACAGCCTACTGCAAAAATCGATGATGGAATATTTCGGGCATCTTTCTCTTTTACTCCAATTAAAAATTAATTAAGCGTAATTAGACGGGCAGAGACAATAGTTCGAAATTCTCCTTTGTACCCTTGTACCGTACATTTAAAGTTTACAGCCTTTTAACTTATATAGCACTGTGAGATAGAAGATTTTTTTCAAGCAAAACAAAAAATGATAAAGAGAGAGTGACTGAAGATAATCGCTCCCGTGTAAATAAAAGAGAGAGATATATATTTATAGCTCATCACCCAGCGATGAACTACGGTCGCCCGGCTATTTCGTCTCTTCGTCTCTTTTATTTACACGGGATCGATTATTATTTGTCCCTTGAAATAGCTGACAGCTCATAATAGTCCCATTGCTCAACGGTTACTAGCTCGCGGTGGGACCAGTGCTGTAGGCCGGCGAGGCGTGTGCCGAAACCCGCTACTGCTTTAATGTCAAAGCAACTTGAACCTTATTGACTACAACGGAAGGTAGATTTGAGCGGATAATGTTTTCAAATTATCTTTCGTTGTGAACAAGCGTTTTATGTTAATTCGGAAATCTTAGAAAAATCCTCAAAAACTACTTACAATGCAACATAATATTTGCAAGCAAATGATATTACGTATAGACTTTAGCCGGCTCACTTATAATTATCAATCTCATTATTTAATCAAAGCGCCAGTAATTGTTTGTACTACTGAAATGAACCTTGAACACTACGACATAAGCTTTAAAGTCTCACCTAGCATCTCCTTACGGAACTCCTCACTAGTGTCATCCAAGTGCATAAGCATGGCGCTGTACATGGCGTCTATGTGTGCGTTGTAGAGGATCGTGTCGTACGGCACGGGACGGTTCTTGAACAACGTGGTGAGGGTCAGCACGGCGAAGGAACGGACCTTGTCGTTGCTGTCGTCGAGTCGTTTCAGCACTCCTATGTACATGGGAATAAGGACGACATTTATACAGATAGGCAAATCAATATGGCTTGTTCACGAAAAAAGTAGCCACTGTCTTATAAGTTCTTGTTTTCGTATGAAACCATCGTTATTTTTTTAAGTTATCATAAAAACCAACTCATTTTCTTTCGTTTTCGAACACTATCTGTGTTGTGGATATTTTCATCAGGTGCTCTAAATCTATTTATTACCCATTAAAAAAACTGCATTTTGGGAGAGTTATTTTTAGGGTTCCGTAGTCAACTAGGAACCCTTATAGTTTCGCCATGTCTGTCCGTCCGTCCGTCCGTCCGTCCGTCCGTCCGTCCGCGGATAATCTCAGTGACCGTTAGCACTACAAAGCTGAAATTTGGTAGTAATATGTATATCAATCACGCCGACAAAGTGCAAAAATAAACAGTGGAAAAAAATGTTTTCTTAGGGCACCCCCCCTATACGTAAAGTGGGGAGTGATTTTTTTCTTCATTCTAATCCTAATGTGTGATATATTGTTGGATAGGTATTTAAAAATGAATAGGGGTTTACTAACATCATTTTTTTGATAATGTCAATATTTTTGGAAATAATCGCTCCAGAAGTAAAAAAAAGTGCGTGAATATGAAAAAAATCTCAAAAGTAGAACTTTACATAAACTTTCTAGGAAAATTATTTTGAACTTGATAGGTTCAATGGTTTTTGAAAAAAATCTATATATATAAAAATTAACCCCTATTTCTCTTGATCACGCTATAACTCGCGAACGGTTTTACCGATTTGGGTTATTTTGGTCTTAAAATATTTGTAGTAGCTCAGGGAAGGTTTAAACGGTGAGAAAGTATGAAAAAAGATCGAGTAATATACTAAAAAACGAAAATTTTGTTTCCCCATACAAACTTATCAACTCGAAAAAACTGTAAGCGCCGCAGGATTTTATACATCTTACGCGTTTATGGTAAAATGGTCTCTGCTTTCACTCGAGAAAGACGGAAGCGCCGCAGGATTGCATATATCTTAGGCTTTTTTGCGAGCAAAATAGGTACTTTATATTATTCCAGCACTAAAGTCGTTAAGGCGATAGTTTCTTACAAATTGTTAATAAATTAGCCCTTATTCCCTAAGATATGGCTGTCAAAATCTCTATTGAAGGACAAGACACACTTCATCACTTCCGGCCTGGTACCGCGAACATCGAAGTTCGTATATGTCCAGCTTACTCCAATTAAGGCGCTAAGAGTGACAGAGAAAATAGTCCGAAATTTACGAATATCGTTGTTCGCGGTAGCGAACCGTTTTATGTATAATTTCGCGTTTAGTTTTAACCGTAATATATAAGAATATAAATAAATAATAAATAAGAATCTGCACTAATATTCATCGCCCAATGCGACCGTCCCCTGCGTTGTCTTACTACTTCAGATGGGTTACTGAGGGTGAGTGAAGTAGTACTACTTACTACTATACAAATACGAACATTTCCGAGAAAATACGATAGGAAAGGATTATTCACTACATCTGAGCCCCGAGTGTATGTTTTTAACGTAACGAAACGTCACCATCGCGTTCGTTACCCATATTATATCAGTATCACTTACGAATTCGAGACATTTTTTACGTCAAAAGAAACTTACACTAGACTCTAGAGCCTCTGATACTTTAAGCTCGCGCGCATAGTTTACTTAATTTGCCGATAGATGTCGCTGTAGGTGGAACGCTCATACCCTACATGGCGGTTTTAAGATTCTTTCTGAATAATGGGGTAGGAGCATACATGCCCATACATTAGGTTGAAACGGACTGACTGACTTCAAATGACGCTGGCTGGTTATCACTCCATGTTACATTGTTACAACCCCTTCTTACTACTCGTAGTGGGACTGAAATTGACAACATTTTTTCGAATTTTCCATGTATAGTTGGAATCTTTACCTCTTTCTTTAGTTGTCAGCGTCCTTTGTGGGCCCGTTTTTAGGGTTCTGTACATAATATTAATATGTCAACAACAATGTATCAAACAGCCCATTTTTAACTCTTAAGTGGGAACACTTACTGTGACGGACGAAAAACTACGAAACCCTACACTGAGCGTGGCCCGACACGCTCTTGGCCGGTTTTTCTAATTGGAACATTTGGATCATTAAGCTTACACTAGGTATACTCTGTACTCAAACAAATTATCAATACTAGAATGTCCCGTGAATAATTTCTCTTAAATTTTACTATCGTAAACAAGCCAGATATATTTGTATTTTGACTCAGAAAATGAGGTATTTTTGTAACGTTCATTTTTGTTTTAGCACTAATTGGCGTTATTAACATTTGTAGACGGTTGAGGTTTTTTCGAGTTTGACATGCTAAACGTAAAATAGACAAGCATTCGTAATTCTATGACTGTTTCCACTACATGGACCCACCAGTTAACGGTGGAGACTCATACAACGGTGGCTACTTTAGTGGGAAGTTTTAATTTGGCTCGTAAAAACTCATAATTTTTTCATCATCATCACTTCAAGTGTTTGGACTGCCCAAGCACGCGACGTACCAGTGACGCCGCTTTAAGTCGTCTTAACTCAGGTGACCCACGCTTAAGCGAACATCTGTGAGGCACTGCAGTCATAAGTAACTTTGATGACATATGTGGCCCTAGTGAAAAAGGGTTTAAATCAAATCAGCACAGCGAAAAAGGGTACAAGAGCCGTACATTTTATGGGACTTGTGGCCTTTTTAATGAGCTAATTTGACTTATACCTTTTTTCACTACGGTTACAGATATTATCGTGAAACCTGCGGACTCACCGAAGTACAACTTGTGCAGTATTTCAGCGGTGAAGCAGCCCCGCCTCGTGGCCAGTGTGGCG
Source organism: Grapholita molesta (assembly GCA_022674325.2). Taxonomy (NCBI): domain Eukaryota; kingdom Metazoa; phylum Arthropoda; class Insecta; order Lepidoptera; family Tortricidae; genus Grapholita; species Grapholita molesta. Next base: position 6,785,332 of record CP053127.2, read on the forward strand.
AGACAGCAAGTAGCTCGCAGGGTGTGCTGTCTCGTCAGCGCCGAGTTGTCGTCCAGCAAACCGTTGAGCAATGGGACTATTTGCTCTAAGAACGGCTCAAGGGATTCTTTGGTGGGGAACAGATTCACTTCCTGGAAAGTAAGTATTAGTTTTAGACATCTGAGTCTATCAAATAGTTAAATTAGTCCCTATACCTGCGCCAATAAGGTTTAACTTGCCTTGTCCTTGTCCAGTTTATCACCTTCGTTCAGTTCTTATCACAATTTGTGTTTGCAATTCTGAACATAGATGCGATGGCGTCAATCCAAATACCTCCTGTGACGCTGAATTAAACCCTATACCTGCGCCGATAAGGTTCAATTCACCTTGTCCTTGCCCAGTTTGTCACCGTGAGCCCCGCTCTCTGTCTTCATCTCGTATCGCAATTTGTTTTTTCTGGACATAGACATGCGATGACTTCCTCGGAAATACCTCATCCATTTTGTGACCGTGAGCCCCGCACGTAAACACTTCTGAGCCAAAAAACATGCAGTGTCGTCCATACAAATAGCGTTTATCATGCGAAATGAACTCTAATACATGTTACAATAAGGTTCAACTCGCCTTGCCCTTGTCCAGTTTGTCACCGTCAGCCCCGCTCTCTGTCTCCAGCTCGTTGCGTGGGTTCTCTTGCAACGCTGAACAGAGACATGCGATGGCGGCCGTGCGGATGGCCTCCGCCGTACGCCCTGGCGTCCACACTAGGTTCACCAGAATCACCTCTGAAAAGGATATGGTAATTTTATAGGTGAATCCGCAAGAGAAAGAAAGACGACTACATGAGTTGAGCTACGTTTATAGTATTGCCAGAATTCAGCCGTCGGTGTTAGGCTGGTTACAATATGCTCGATCGGCGATCGGAAATCGGCGGATGCGTTCAGAAAACACCAAACAAAAAGTTTATTGAAGATGTATGGCAGCGTACCTACGACTAGCAGTGCCAATCATTCAGCGGATATGGACTAAGAAAATGTATTGACAAATAAATCTTAATAAAGTTTTTTTTTCTGTACTTAGACTCCTATAAACTCGCGATGTGTTCTGACATCATGTACTACATAGGTAATTTGTGAGATAAGACGTTTAAAAATAATTTTCGTCTAATTGACTAAGCTAGCTTAGCTTAGAAACTCGGGTAGTCTTTTCAGTCACTCATCTCATAAATCGATTTTATTATTTTTAACCCCCGCCCCGACGCAAAAACAAAAGGGTGTTATAAGTTTATAGGTTTGACTGCTATGTGTGTGTTTGCGGCACCGTAGCTGTTAAACGGGTGGACCAATTTTAATTATTATGTTTTTGTATTTCTAAACAGGTTTTCTAGTGAATTATAAAAATAGTTAAAGCCGTTTTTTTTTATGACAAAAGGTGGCAAACGAGCAGACGGATTGCCTGATGGTAAGCAATTACCGTCGCCCATGGGCACCCGCAACACCAGGGGAGTCACAAGCGCGTTGCCGACCTTTAAGGGGGGTTGGAGCTCTGGGAACCTTACTCACCACCAGGAACACAACACTACATACCTGAAAGGTAGCAGCTAGTGCTATTATGGCTGTGGTCTTCTGTAAGGAGGAGGTACTTCCCCAGTTGGGCTTCTCCGGACTCGAGCGTGATGGTACTTCGCTGTGCCCTACCTCTCATTGTTGGACGTAGTTTAAGGACATACCCGGGTCCAATCAATCTAGGTAATCGTTCTCTTTTTAAATGTTCGCTTTTCTATTCTTTTCGGATACATTTTTATTCTATAAACGAAAACCCACCTTCAATAATAATCTTCAGGAAAGCCTCAAGTATGTCTGCCCTGCACTCCGCAAAGTTGTCCTGTCGGCGCAGCAGGGCCGTGGACAGCGCCGTGAACATCTTCAGCCTAACCTCGGCCTCCACCTTGGGGGTCGCCAGGCACTCCTTCAGGAGCGGGGCCAGGAGGTGCAGGTTGGACGACATGGCTGAACCTGGCACATTTAACCCGAGGAGCATATGAAAAAAAAATACAGGAAAATATACCTTGTTGTCATTATTGACATAAGATACTGATGGGGTATGAGATACCCTGCCTCATGCTCGCCGGGTTAACACTTTCGAAACTGGGCTCTACGCGGTGCTCCGACATTTTGCGCTACATACGGGGAAACCCATACCGGCTACGCGCCTACGAGCGGTGTGCCCGACAGGTTTTGGTTTCGAAAGTGTTAATCAGTAAGTAATGAATCCGGGTGGAGATTGGAGAACACCTAAACTCCGATTAGAAACCACCGACTGGCAGCAGCGTGTCTTGAGAGCGGTGAAACATACTGCAATCGCCAACCCGCTTGCCAAGCGTGGCGATTATGGAATTTGTCATTGCTACCTTTGGCGATCAATAGCGTATCAATAGCAGTGGGCATCTATGAAGGAAGTAATGTATTTAGTAGGTATGATTTAGTCGCTAGTGTCCCTTTCACGAAACAGGCGATTTCGGGTTCGAATCCTGGCTGGGGCATTTCCTTGTGCGTTTATCACGAGTACATTTCTTTCAGTATTAAAACTATTACTTAAAACGGGATAGATGTATATATATCTATATACCATGTATGAGTATAAAAATTTACGGGCGGACAAGGTTAGGAGTTATATATTTATATTATGGATTAGATGACATTATTGTCATTACATTATACAATACTAGCTTTTCCTCCTCCTTCGTCGGCCAGCCATACCCGTCTTTAAAGTAGGTATGGTTGCGGGATAAAATTTATCCTATGTCCTTTCTCGTAGCTTGGACTCTCTCCATACCAAATTTCATCCCAATTGGTTCAGCGGTATAAGCGCGAAGAGGTAACAGACAGACAGAGAGAGTTACTGTCGGATTTACGAAAGGATGGATGTTTTATTCTTATATTGTACACTATGCCCGTACGCTGGGTTTTAACCCTCCAGTGTTGTAGGCTAGTTCTTACCGGTATTAATCAGTACGCACTCCAAAAGACACCTATCTGGCGTCAACAAAGTCCAAGTCAAAGCGTCGGAAGTAATGGCGGCCAGTATGTGACGAATGTGCTTCTCGTACAGCGTAGTGAGAGTGCGGCCGCATTTCTCGATGAATCTGAGTTTGTCTAGGTTCGCTGTAACAGAATATTTCGTCATCATCATCATCATCATTATATCAGCCGAAAGATGTCCGCTACTGGATATTGGCCTCCCCCAAAGCGACCGACAGCAGCCGGTTTGGCGCCACCCGCATCGCATAAAATACTTTGAAGAGTGGCAATTTTTAAGTGAAATGCGTTATCTAACGCTCATTTTGGGGGCAAGCTAAAATAGTGATGTTACTGATGTTGCTTCACATAATTAGACGATTCATATTTATCTATAAAAGTTGTTAGGCAAACGTAATTCTTCTTTAGTGAACGCCCGAGAGATACTCATTCATTCCTCTTTTTAATCAGATCGGAAGGCGACAATTATAAATATCGAATATAGTCAATTTGGGGTCCGGTTTTTGTAACAGTCCCAGAGTAATCTTCATAGATATTCACATTAATTCTCTATGTAAATCACTTGGTGACTATTTAGAAAACCGGACCCAAGAACTTTTGACGTGTTATTGAGTGAGTAAGCCAACTTCATGTTTTATCGACTTAGATTATCGTGACTGCCCTATCACTTGGCCCTAAATTGAGCATAAGATAACAGGTGTACTAATGATTTTATCTATGGTGTCTAGAAGCACTCACAGAGAGCCATAAACTGCGCTTTTTCATCGACCGGCATCGCGTAGACAGTGAAGTTGACGGTAAACAGCTCGTCCGCCACTTGCTGGCAGCCTTCCCCGCACAGATCAAGGACCGCCTCCGATACGTGAAGAAGGCCTCTTTGGTATTTTTCCTGTAAAATTGTAAGCACACGTCATCATAATCAGTCATAGACGTACACTGCTGGGTACAGGGGGTTTATTGCCATAATCGTCACGCTTGGCACACAGGTTGGCGATCACAGTTTATCGCTGCTTGCTAGCATATTGCATTGTAAAACATTATACCACACAAGTGTGGAAATTAGAATTTTCCAATCGAGTAGTGTCCGTTTAAAACACTCGTCTCATTAGCGTTTTAAACTTATCGACTAGGCCACACTTATCATAAATAAATAATATATAACTTAACTACATTACAAAGATTCTTTTTTTTTTATGACAAAGGTGGCAAACGAGCAGACGGATTGCCTGATGGTAAGCAATTACCGTCGCCCATGGGCACTCGCAACACCAAGGGAGTCACAAGCGCGTTGCCTACCTATAAGTGGGTTGGAGCTCTGGGAACCTTATTCATCATCAGGAACACAACACTATATACCTGAAAGGTAACAGTTCTATTATGGCTGTAGTCTTCTGTAAGGAGGAGGTACTTCCCCAGTAGGGCTTCTCCAGATTCAAGCGTGATGGTACTTCGCTGTGCCCTACCTCTCATTGTTGGACGTAGTTTAAGGACATACCCGGGTCCAAATTCGTCAATAGATAGACCTTATAGGCCATTACTGCCCTAACAGAATCGATGGTAAGTATAGGTACCAAAAGCAATTAACCAACAATGCATGGTGTGTGGCAGTGGGAATATTTCCCACCATTACTTTGAACTTTATGCCAAACAAATAGGGTTCAATTTACATTACACATAAACCTCACCTTTCTAACCCTACACCTGTCGGGATCCGCCAACTCCTTAAAGATATCCTTCAGCTTGGGCATCACTTGGTCGGCTTGAGAGCCTTTGATGATGTTAGCGAGCACGACCAGAGCTCCCCAAGAGTCCATCTCGGCCTCCAGCAGGGGCCACCACGTGTTCGGGCTGATGAAGTATCCGAATAGCTCTGCGGCGCGTTTCACCTATATAAAATTGGATTGGACTTTCAACGTTAATGACTAAGGTCTAGTAATTAATGATAATAAGGGCCCTGTGGCATGCTTGTGGCCAGCCGATCCGAGTGCTACAGAGTCAGTTAGTGTCTCCGTCTCCGGCGTATCTACGTCAGTCGGGTGGACCCCAAGGGGACCAGTAGGACTCTCAATTCTGGCTTGCCTTAATTGGCGGTCCAGAGAGAAGTCGTCCGACCTATGCGCTAGTAGGTCAAAAATATAGCACACCATTTTGAATTCTGTCATGTGATACGAATTACGTTGTCAGTTTGTCCATTATATGCGACGTAAACGTTTAATAGTTCAAAAACTATCAGACCTTGGCTTTTAGACCTTACCATTTTAAATATGTTTTTACTCGTCTATTTTTTTATTGGCACTTTATTGACCAAACTACGCTAAGACTGCATAGTTTCCGGGTAATCTCAAAAACTCTCTTCTTCACTAAATAGCATAAGTAGTAGCTGCCACGCTAACATCAACTCTACATGTATAAACATAAGGTCTCGTCTACACGATCATCTTCATCGCGGCGGTGCAGTGTCCGCACGATGGTTTTGGCGTGTAGTTTTGAGCCCTCTTCTTCTTTCTTTCTTTCTTTCTTCTCTCAACCAGCACAGACGACAGTAGCTAGGCGACGAGAAGGTATGCACCCACCAGCCACGCTAACATCAACTCTATGGGTATAGCTATAATGTCACCTCTAGAATAACACGGTCGTCGTCGTCACTAGCCCCGCGATGTAGCGTCCGCACAATAGTATTGGCGTGTTGCGTTGAACCCTCTTCAGCGCACAGTACCAACCAGCACAGTAGCTGGGCTACGCGGAGACGCGCGTCTGCCTGCCAACCTTCCATTTCTAAAACAATTGAACACGTATATTCTGTCATTTAAAGAGAAACATAATATATGCATGCATAATTAGTACTGAAACTATCAAAGCTATCTTTCTAATTATATCAAATATATTATTTTTTTATTATGCAGAAACGTCTGCTAGCGAATATCTTCGATCCAGTGGTTGTGGGTTCGAGTCCCGCTCCGAGTCAAATTTTTCTATTTTTCTTTCGATTTAAATATCGAATATATCAAATATAATTTTGTCCTTGTTTTGTTACTGTTTGTGGCTTATTATTACCTCTCCCAATAGCTGGTACAATCTTTCCAATATTGCTTTGCACCAGCGTCCTACAACCCAAGTTGGGTCTCTTTACATCAGGGTAGTGTGATGGCACATCCTTTAGAAAGTCCGTCTTCTTCTTAAGGTCCTCCTCGTTTTCTTCCATGTATTGCATTCCAATGTCAGTCCAGAGTTTTGAGGCTGTTTCTCTGATGTTCTCAATTACATCACTCATGCTAAATTATGCATAAAATTTAAGAGTTAGTAAAATTGTTTATAAATTAAAATGTATAATATAATATTGATTAAATTAACTTCAGGAAGCAGTGGTAGAAGTCAAACAAAAGAGCACAAACATTTACCTCAATCATAAATACCTTCATAATTTTTTTAGTAATTACTACTTTGTACAGCTGTTTTAATTGACATCATAACAACCAATCTATCACATTTTTTTTATTTATAACTTAGGTACAAAGAATATAAGTTAAGGTGCATGCAGATGTGATGACTAATTTTTGAAATTGACGCCATATACATTTTATAATGAATTGTAGCTAAATTTTAAAATTACCAAATAATCTTGTCTTTTTTCATTACAATATTTATCACATCATATAAAACAAAGTCTATCTACATTGCACCTGTGGAGAATTGTATGCTTCTATTATACTAATAGCATATTTATTTCGCAGCTCAGACTTGCCTGGTCAACAACAGAGGAATCATGCGGTGCCAAAAGGAATATCGGTCCCGATAGTTCAACATCCAGTTGCCAACCTCCTCTGTGACAGCCAGACGGACTTGATTGTTTTCGTCAAACAGCTTTTCTGCCATCGGAGTAATTGACAGCTCAAAGCATTTAGCATTTCCAGCAATCACTATGGCTCCTACAAAAGAAAAATACTTCATATAGTAAATATATTCAGCAAAATTTTAGGTTCTTGGTATGATTGGTTTAAAATTATCACAAAACATCACGGGGGTGGAAGAAGAGAATCATGTAGTTTGTTACAATTACAACAAGCACAAAGAGTGTTTGTTCTACCAAAATTGTTAAAAAACATCATGAGGTTATTACAAAACCCCCAAGATGATTAACACCAAAAACAATTGTCATATTACTTACATCTACACTGCTAAGTAGTAGCAAAGGTATATGGATATGATCTTACCAATTGCCCGGATAGCTGCCACACGAACCTTATAGTGTTGGTGACAAAAGTTAGACAAAACAGGTTTCACATAACTTTCACTCTGGAAGTGGAAATCTCGTGCTAGGGTCTTCGTCAGCAGAATGATGCACTCACATGCCTCCAGTTTCACCTTCGGAAACGGATCTGTGCTAGTCTTTGTAAGGATATTTGTTAAATCATTTATAAATGGACTAAGCAGATGTGTCACATTATATTTAACAATTATCTGGTGAACTAGCTCAACTAGTACTAAACGAATTTCTTCAGATTCTTCCACGGTCTCCGCACAACCGATCCGGCGGACGAGAACTGGCATAATGTACGTCAAATAATAATCGTTGAGAGGTAACAGCCTAATAAAGTTCGCAATTATGGCTGCTGCAATTCCTCGACAAGCCTCAGAAGCATCAGCGAAACTCTTCAACACGTAAGCATAGACCTCTGGGAAAATTACGGTTAGATCACTAGCTTGGTGCTCTGGGTTATCGAATATCTCCTCGTTAATCTTAAGCAGAGCCTGTTTCCGGGCCATCTTCGATTCGCTTTGTAAAGCGGTGATGTACTGCTCAAGGAATGCGCGAGGGTTGGCCTCGAACTGCGATTTAGATTCGGTCATTATTGTATATATTATTTTATGTTACCTTTAAAAATAAGCTACCCCTATTTAGTCGATAGGCGAAATCACGCTTTTTGAATATTGATAAACAAAATATGGTTTCCATGACGACACAAAATTGACAGTTGATTTTTTAAGTATGTTTTTAAAAGATGCAAAGGAACTGTAAACTGGAGCATAATGATTATAAAATGATTAATTGATAATATAACATAGATAATTATTATCTCAAAGTATACAATTAAGAACAAAATAGATAAATTAATGTATACCAAACATAAGTTATTGGTAAAAGTTATAAAAAATATTTAACATGATTATCTACTCCAGCATCTTCGCTTGTGGCCGTCTTGTGGCCATAGTTAGTTCCTATTAAACTAGATAATGTTTATGTTTCAAACACATCGTATTCGTACAGTTTAATATGCAAATACATAATGTAAAGTATTTCTTTCATTATTATTCGTACGCTTTAAGCATTTTGAAATTATTTCTTGTTGGCATCACATATTAAAATAAATGCGTTAATCGGAATCGTTTTTATAACTGGACTGTGAAACGTGCGCCAATCACAGCTCGCCAAGTAAAGCTGTCAACGTTTTCATTTTCATGAAGGGGCCGAGATTCTTCTCTTCACTTTATTCCGATCTCTTTAGCTGCTGAAGCTAAAAGTAGTATCATTTAATTTGATATAGAAACAAATTAACAATGTTGAAATTCAGTGTGTTTAATTTATTAATACTCGCGGCAGTGCTGCAAGGGGCGTTCGCATTAAGAGAAGGCGAATGTGAAGTGTGTGTGAAAACAGTCGAAAAATTCTCAGCCACGTTATCAGACAGCGTAAAGAAAGACCCCAAATTGATAGAAGCTGAATTCAAGAAGTTCTGCAAAAATTCTAAGAGCAAGGAAAACCGGTTCTGCTATTATTTAGGTGGTCTAGAAGAATCTGCCACTGGTATCTTGGGTGAGCTGTCCAAGCCTCTCAGTTGGTCAATGCCCGCTGATAAAATCTGTGAGAAGTTAAGGAAAAAGGATGCTCAAATCTGCGATCTACGTTTCGACAAACAGATCGACTTAAACAATGTTGATTTAAAGAAATTAAAGGTTAGAGATCTGAAAAAGATCTTGAACGACTGGGACGAAGTCTGCGATGGCTGCATCGAAAAGACGGACTTCATCAAGAGAATAGAAGAACTCAAACCTCAATATATGAATAGTGGTCGATCTGACTTGTAATAGTTCAATAATAGGTAAGCATTCACTTTCACTAACCTAAATTTAGTCAACAATTAATATTACTGAATATATAATATTAATATGTCATGTTTTGTGTTGCCATATACTGTATCTTGTACACATGTACATGTATGTTTATTCTATTTATTTGAATATCAGAAAAACAAGATGCAAGTCAAGTATACTTTATGGGTATTACTTACAGATATATCCATATTACATCATCATTAACTGTAGCAAACTTTTAGTCCTAATAATTGGATACTAGCCAGCCAACCAGTCTCACTTTGATACAACTTTTATGCTTATTTAAAATATATGTGAATAAATGTCTTGTATGTTGCCAATTTTTTTCTCATATGACTGAATTTGTATGTTACTATTCAGTGCCAAGGAGGGAATTATAAATTTATGCAACTATGTAGACATCTAACAGGGCCCCCAACAAAGTGGGTGCACACAGGGTGAGCAAGCTTGTAGGGAAATTGTGATGAGAAAAATCTCAGGCAGCTTAGATGCACCTAGGCCAATAAATATCTGAGTAACATCAGCCACAGGCTGATGAACACACAGGTGTTCCTGTGAACGCATTCACTGCCACCGATGCACATGTGCGTTAATTTCCATACATTTTTGGAAGGGGTGGTAGCAAATGTGTTAACTTATATTCTAAGTAAACTACATCCTGATGAGAGCAATGATACCAATATTGATAAATATGATAAATAAATAAAGAAATACATAAATATGGACCATCAAATGTTTAAAATAGGTGTATTTAAAACTAGGTGACACTATATTTACAGGTATGTGTTTTTTGTTTCCCTTGGCTGTCAAATCATGTCACTGACAGTTTGCTAACATGTTTAGGACCTATAGAATAGGTGTAACTGCCAGTTACATGAAACATAGAAAACCCTGATCTTCTATAGATCATAACTGATTGATGTATGAATACTAATTGGCAATTTTTGTTTCAGAATAATAAATGAAATGTGATATGAACATCAACAACTAGGCTCCTTGGTCTAGCCTAAATAGAACATCAATATTGCATTTAAGGACTCTTGTGAGTGTTGTGGAAATGTTTGTGCACACATTGAGTAAATTATTGTAATTACTAAGTAAATATTTTTATGAAATTTTGGTTTTATTACTGAGGTGACATTTGCATGTTTCCTGGCTGGACTCTCCCCATTTCGCTGTAATTGCAGTACCAGTTACATACCAGCTATGTACTTTATATACCAGGTCTGAAAATGTATGTAGCTCCATGGTTCTGAAGATATTGGTCATTAACACATTCGCTGCCACCCTCTCCAAAAATGTATGGGAATGAACGCACATGTGCGTCAGTGGCAGTGAATGCGTTAAAGGTGACAGTACCATACACTCCAAAGACAGCCCCTGCCCTAAACGGCCACACTACTTCCAAATATGAATGTCAGTAAAAAAAAATGTACCTGGCTATTACATACCTTCTGAATAAACAATTTGCGTACAAGTGCCTGTCAATTCATATTTCAAGCTGGGCCATTTCCCTTGACCTTCACATTATCTAATATTGCTATTAAGTTTTCACAGGCTTTTCATTGTTTAATGTATGAAAGAAATGTATAAAGCATTTTCTTTACAAAAAAATTGTTGATTCAGAAAGTACGTGATCTACCTATATTCATATTTTGAAGTATACATTTTGTAATATAAACCTTAAATTCAAATGCTTAGGTTAAAATTAAAATACCATGAAAGTGGTTGTTAATTCATACTATTCAAGCATTCATGGTAAAAGGTTAAGTATGTACTAAGTAGCTTTCTAGACTGTTGGCTTTAGGCCAAAATTGAATCCATATTTCAGTTATGTAACATTAACTAGGTCAGATTTTAAAGTTTTGCCTCGACATGACTACTCAACAGTGAATTGAATTAGGGAAGGAAATGATTCCATTTTTAAGGGACCCTGACCTATGTACCTGAATAAGCGACATGGATATCGTTTTCGAGAAAGACAACACGTAGGTATATCGGCACCACAAGTCCAATGCTAACGACTGGTATATAAGTCACAGCAAAATAGACCTACATGCAGATGCATAAGGTTTAAGTTCAGTTTTGACATTTTGGCGATTCTGAGCGGTAGGTTATGCGTATAACAGTGTTGAAAAGGTTAAAACACATCTAATTAAAAACATATATATCAATCATCATGATACGGTTGGAATAAAAGGCAAGTTGTAGCTCAAAATACTTTTATAGTTGTCTTAGATATGATCTCTAGTGGTATTTATAATTTTTGTGGTGACCTGAAATAGAAATAATTACAATTTGAAAACTTACGACGTTAATAGTAGGGTAAGTCGCCAATAATTAGCTACCCTTCAATAACTCTGGCCACCTTATACAAAAATTAATTCTGATCGCCTATAAACAGAGTTCATTTTTAATGTAATGTAATGTGGCTAAAACTGTATAGTTATTGAACGAGAAGCTGTGGACAGTTATGGAGATTTACCCTAAAACACTGTTACAAAATAAGTTCAGATATGTATATTTTATTTCAGACTTAAATTATTTAGCAAATACAAATTTAATATTTCTTGTGAGTTATTTAAACCTACTAAGGGAAATCAAACCTCATCATCAGTCATAAGTTTGTATGAAAATATCAAATATCCTTATTGTTTCTAATAGTGGTGAAGATAAAGTGACCCATTTTATATAACACTTAGATTGTAGTTATATCGCAGCTACAATGTAAGGTTTGTAATAGGTGTAATATCGAATTACGAAAGTAATTAAAAAATATTTTCTATTCCATTGTAATAAAGAGTCCATTTTTTAATTACCCGCCACACGAATGATAATCGATGTTACACGCCAATACACCTAACGTGAAATTAATAAGGCGGTACATACGAATCCTTCCATAGTTAATCACGTAGAAGAATATCATGTTGACGACAAGTATTTGGAAGAAGGGCGCGGGGCCAACTTTGCGGGGTTGCATGTACTTGTGCTGCCATCTCCACCAGGCTGCGGGAAAGTGCGGAAACCATGTTACCATCGCGTATACTAATTTCAATTACATCCAGCCGTTTCTACCCTTTAGGAGCGTTTGTGGTCATCGAGTGGATCGGGTGTTTTATTTCATGAATAATTATCGCACCAACCGAAGACAGAACATGTTTCCATAAGTTACCGTGAGGGTTCCCGGGATCGCGTTTACCACTAGATGGCAGCACCATGGCGAGAGGTCTAGCTATCGAAACCCACTAATATGATTAAACACGATAGGTATAATATGAATTCATGACAGCTAGACCTCTCGCCATGGTGCTGCCATCTAGTGGTACATGCGATCGCGGAAACCCTCAATAATACAAGGCTCATTCCAGAAGACCTAATAGGTAGTTTAAATAAATAATCTCTTACAAATGGGTTAAGATTTCTACTCAGAATTACGAGGATTAAATATCAATTTAAATAAGACTATTTAGTGTACTGAGTGTCGGTAGTACTTGTGTGTCGGTAGTGTTTAGTAGTACTGAGTGTCGGTAATTTATGGGAAGTTTGAGACGCTTTTTTACTTTTACATTTTGGATATAGGTTCCGTCACATAACTGAATTAGGCACCTATACATCTTGCATGAGATGTGTGACCACATATTTATTATTAAAATGGACAGTTCTCGTGAATCTGATTAGAATTAGGTAAAACCAATTTTGTTATTTGTAAAAAAAACATAACTTTTATATAGGGTTTTTGAAACCTTTGTTTCTAAGTAGGTACCTAACGGTTTACTGTAACTATCTAGATAAATGTAACTATATGTACCCCGGCTAAACACGCCCATAAAGGCGGAAGGAGTTTTGGTTCTCCGAGCAAACCAGGCTGGAAGTTCCATCAGTTTCACTTCACCGAATGGAGTATCAGCTGAAAAAATACATATTTTTCCATGAATTCGTGTTCTTGCATGGGGGCAATTTTTGAGCATCAAGTACTCGAATCTCGACGTAAACTCTGTCAGAAACGAGGCAATGGTATTTTAGAAACCTGAACAATAATAATTAATAATTTTGACTATCGAAATTATAAATTTTGTATAAAAATAATAGTGAGAAACTATAGTGTGCGAATAATTTCGTGCTCAAAGTTTTTGAATTCGAGTGCCCCATTCTAGTCGACCCTCATGTTTGTCCCTTTAATAGCTCTTTTCACAACTAAAACGAATGACCCGAGAAAAGACACCTCACATTGGACATTTCAATCTGGAGTAGAGGCAATTTAAAGTAGTTTCAGAATACAACATCAATGACTTGCAACCGCTTGAACCAATTATTGCCATACACTCCCTTCGCCACCACCGGACCCTAGTAAATACCTAAACCTGAAGGTATAGAACCTACAGAATTCCCTTGAGGATTTGAAAATTTCGTTACGTTCCCCCGGCCAGCCAAATTTTCTGCTGCCACTGCAGTGTGTGCACTACTCACAGCCTGAGCGAACGCAATCAGGAATCAATAGGTAGGTATAACTGACAATAGATGGCGCCAGTCTAGTCTGACCATACACCGCATAATGAAATAGGGCATCACGGAAACCAGATTATTTAACATAAAGTGATAATACCAGCAAAAGTAGCTACCTGCTAAACAGGCGAGGTGTTGAAAATGAGCTTGACGCGATTTTATTTTTTAGACATACTGCACCTGCTGCTGATTGTATAGTCAACCAATTTGATTTCTAGGCCACTTCGAACCTTGTCACAGAGATCTTTTCCGCCTTTCATATAGATGTTCACTGTGACAAGGAACGAAGTGGCCTATGAATCAAATTGGTTGACTGTACATGTAAAATAGCGACTCTCCGTAAAAGCTTCATAATACGGAGTCCAGTTGTTGGTCTGTGCGTGTGGTTGAGTACTTACGTTTCCCATAATATTTAGCAGGGTCATATGGTCCGTGCTTCGCAGGATCGTACTCTTTAGGATAATCTCCTAGTCCCATTTTAAATTTACCAAATTTAGTTTTTTGTCAGATATGACAGCCAAAAACCTTTAAAAGGGAATAGACAAGTAGATTTTGCTTGTTTGTGCATTTAAATATAATCTCCGAAAAGTTTGACTAGGTACCTAGAAAAAGTTACGGTAAACAAGGAGGTTTCAAGTAGGATACAGCTTGTATCCTACTCGAAACCTCCTGGTCTAGTTTTAGGAAAAGCAACACAGCCAAACTAATGTTGAACCTACTTAGGTTTATCTATATTTTTTTTACTTGTCGTAATTTTATATAAACTATATTTATTAAATGTGAAAGCTGTTACGTATAAATTAATTCCTGTCTTGAGAAAGTAGATATAAAAAAAGCAAAAACACTTCTGGGGTGGTCTTATCAGATCTTCAGTACACCATACTATATTTTTATACCTTATTTAAGAAAATATAATTTTCTAAAAATGTTGCAAAGGTTTTTTGTAGGTATAGTCACCGCCAATAATATCTGACGACATCACAACCACAAAACAATCTGAGCATCTTATGGCCTTGATATAAGGCACTGTCTATATTGTAAGATATTGCCGGTGACTGTATGTTGCCATCAGATATATCACAGCTGTGGAGGTCACAAATATCTGAACATTCACTTATCACCTTGATGATAGAGGAATTGTTCAAATATTTGTGACCACCTCCACAGCTCCAATATATCTGATAGCAACTGTACCTACTCACAATACAAGTACAAACCTTATAATCTAAGTGTAAGGTGATGAAATTCATAAACATACATATTCACTCTAATAACTTTATTGCAGTAACTGTAGAATTCACTTTCCCTTACAATACAATCATGATTTTAGCAGATGTTATCCATACATAAACATAAATACAGTATTACTATCTGCTGGAGGCTTGTTCCGATTACAATCCTTAGTGGTACTTGTAGTTCCTGTGGTGCTCTGAAAAATGATAAGGATTTCAATAAAATATTATTATTAAAGCTTTATTTGTTCCACAGTCAGGTTACATAAGTTTTATTTTATAAATATTTTATTATTTTTATTTGGGCTGGCTGTGGATCCCATTTGTGAAAGCCTCCTCACTCTCTCTCCACTCATCCCTATCTTGGGCTTTTTGGAGCCAGTCTTTTCCTGCGATGGAGATGTCATCTATCCACTTCTTTTGGGGCCTTCCTGGGCATCTCAATATAATATCAAGACAATTACTGGTAAGTATATTAGTAGTGAGCCATGTATAAAGGCTGGTGCATTTAGTGCATCAATAGTCAGCATTTATTAATGCAAGTATATCATGGCTTGTCCTGCCACAGAAGTGCTAGCTAGCATTGCCAACTAGGCAAAGCCATCAACATTCTGGACACACTGCCCATTTGCAGCAATTTGGAAGATAAGTTATATTTGTGAAGTCCTTTTTTTTGTCATTGGTCTTTATGGGTTGTTTTGGGGAGGCCTATGTCCAGCAGTGGTCCTCTTTGGCTGACATGATGAGTACCTTTACGTTTACCTTATCATATACGAAAATAAAATAGATAGCTCTTCAATTATATGATATTTGGCAGTTTTGATCAGAGCTTGCATTCTAACTTTACAAACACTATTTATTTAAACCACAAAAAAAATGCTTATATGTCTAATGACATGAACCACTTACTCATCTTTCCATAGTTGATAGTGTAGAAGAAGATCATGTTGGCCACAACCAGTTGGAAGAATGGCGCAGCGGTCACTCTCTTAGGCTGCATGTACTTGTGCTGCCAGCTCCACCAGGCTAAATCAACACCACTCACTTTATTATTAAGAACATGTCTGACGGTAGTTAGATAGGGGTCTGATTTATTTGAATGACATTGCGCTATAACCTATACAATTATGTTCCTATATACATCATGTATTACCTCGGCTGCAGGCGCCCATGAAAGCCGAAGGAGTCTTGTTCCTGCGTCCCAGCCATGCTCCAATTTCGCTCAGTTTTACCTGGCTGAAAGGAGTATCAGCTGAAAAGTTACAAAAAAATTATGTAATCGTGCGTTGTAAACGATAGTAGGATTTTTTTGTTGAAATTAACTTACGCTTTCCGTAGTAACGGGCAGGGTCGTAAGGCCCGTGCACAGCCGGGTTATATTCTTTAGGATAGTCGCCGAAACCCATAATTATTTTATAATCGACCAAATTATTCCGAAAGAAATTTGGTCGACGAAAATGACATTCGTAGACTATAGACAACTATTTTTTTTTCTAAAAACTGCCTTGCCTTGATCAGATTGTCTATTATATATAAAGGCATTAATTCACATACAAAATCCTAAACGTACATACAAAATTTAAACGTTTTTAAATTGGCCTCGAATGTCAGTTGTCAGTGACTATAAAAAAAAAGTCAAGTGTCTATGATTATACAGCAAATTTCGTTGTTCAGTGTTCGACTTTTACTATTTCTCGTAATTCTCGTCAATATAAAGTACAAAAAGCTATAACAATGGTTTTGGAAAGTACTATGATATGTGTTGATAACAGTGACTACATGAGAAATGGAGACTTTCTTCCAACACGCCTCCAGGCTCAGCAAGATGCTGTTAATCTGGTATGTCATTCCAAAACAAGATCGAATCCTGAGAATAATGTTGGATTATTAACACTTGCTAACGTCGAAGTGCTGGCTACGCTTACGAGCGATGTCGGCCGCATCCTGTCCAAACTTCACCGTGTGCAGCCGAACGGTGATATCAATTTGCTGACGGGAATCAGAATTGCCCACTTGGCACTCAAGCATCGTCAGGGCAAGAATCACAAAATGCGCATCGTTGTGTTTGTCGGTTCGCCTGTACATTCTGATGAAAAGGAGCTAGTCAAGTTAGCAAAGAGGCTGAAGAAGGAGAAAGTAAACTGTGACATTGTCTCCTTTGGTGAAGACGCTGATAACAATCCATTACTTACTACTTTCGTCAACACTCTTAATGGTAAAGACAACACTACAGGAGGCAGCCACCTAGTCTCCATTCCTGCAGGTAATTGTGTGGTTCTCTCTGAAGCTTTAATCTCAAGTCCATTAATTGGTGGGGATGGTGCAGGCCCATCAGGCTCTGGATTGTCTCCATTCGAATTTGGAGTTGATCCTAATGAAGATCCAGAATTGGCTCTAGCTTTGCGTGTGTCTATGGAAGAGCAGAGACAAAGACAGGAGGAGGAAACCAGGCGTCAGCAGACTACCACTGAAGGTGAGGCTCCTAAAGCTGGGGAAACCCAAGATAGTGGCATGGAGCGGGCTCTGGCTATGTCTTTGGGTCGGGAAGCCATGGAATTGTCAGAAGAAGAGCAAATAGCCTTGGCAATGCAGATGAGCATGCAACAAGATGCTCCGGCAGCTGAAGAGAACATGGATGTGTCAGAAGAATATGCTGAAGTCATGAATGATCCTGCATTCCTGCAAAGTGTTCTGGAGAACCTACCTGGTGTAGATCCACAGAGTGAGGCTATACGAAATGCCATGTCCACCATAAAGAAAGACAAGGATGACAAGGATGACAAGGATAAAGATTCAAAGGGATCAGGCTCTTCTAAATAAAAGGTTTTTTTTTACAATGTTTAATACATTATGCTTGTAAACTTTATTCTTAGACACCACTGAGTAACTACCACTTAAATTTATTGAATACAGAAATTCTATTAAAACATGTTTTTTCATTGAGGCCAGGAGATCCAATTTAGACCCTCTATTTTGTCAAACTCTGAAACAAAAAGTTTTTATATGTAAAATCGTTATGTTAAAACAGTTCCATCATCAGATGTTATTCTGCACATTTTTAGAGACTATAATGAAATACAATTTATTCTGTCAATACAGTTGTTACAAATGGTACAGTTTCTAAATTAAGATTATTGATGTTAAGGAGCGTTCAGATCTGACGAACGCGCCATTTTGTAAGCCATCTGTGATTTGCAGTAAGGCTGAAACCACACGAGCGTAATTTCTGCCGCGTAATTTCGGTTGCGCCATATAACACGCGGGTCATCACCTGATACAAAGTATGGCGCAACTGAAATTACGCTCGTGTGGCTTCAGCCTAATAGTCAGATCTGGACTCACTCTTATACATCTAGGACAGATGAACGGTTGTTTGATTACTTGACTGGAACTGGTACTGTTTGCTCTGGAATTTACTCCTAGCTTGACGTAGCATCATCTGTCTTAATTCTTCACGTAACGGCTCCGGTTTTTGGGGAATGACTGAAATATTTATAATATATATACATCATCTATTAACTTCCGACTTAAAAAAGGAATTTGTTTTGTCCTACCCAGTATTAGCAGACATATGAAGTAAATACGGGAAATTCTGCTATTATTTAAAGTTAAATTTGATAGTATTAAACATTACTGATGTTAACTGGTGTATTAATCTTCGGTTGTCGTGATAATGATTATATAAAACCGACAAAGTTGCAAAGTCATCAGCATCACATACCTACTTTTGATATCGTATTTATTACAAACATGAACGAATAAATCACAATGTGCAATCGCCATTAGATATATCGGAGCTGAACACAAATATCTGAACATGCACTCTATTACCTTGACAATAGAGGCGTTGTTCAGATATTTGTGTCGCCACAAATATGAACAACTCCACAGATCCGATATATTATATCTGCGGCGCTACCGCGAAACACGATATTCGTAAATTTCGGACGATTGTCTCTGTCACTCTCATGACGCCTTAATTGGAGTAAAAGAGATAGATGCTCGAAATATACGAACTTCGATGTTCGCGGTACCGGGCCTGATGCTGCCGCCATACATTCGCGCGAGTAGCGAGGCGAAACGCGAGCGTCCCTCGCATCGCGTTTTTGTATAGGCAAAGTCTCGTCGAACGTTTCGACGAATAGCGAGGCGAGTGACGAGCTAGCATAGTCTAAATGCGGAGTAATGCCACCTGGGGCGCTACCGCGAAACACGATATTCGTAAATTTCGGACGATTGTCTCTGTCACTCTTATGACGCCTTAATTGGAGTAAAAGGGAAAGATGCTCGAAATATACGAACTTCGATGTTCGCGGTACCGGGCCTGTATAGCCAGTTTCAAATAGTTTGTAGAAATCAAAGTGGACAAATATCTATTTATTCAATTATTATTGCACAAACTAAATCATGTACAGTCGACGTCAAAGATATGTACCTAGTACCTAATAGGTACAACCTATACACTTTTGCACCCTATTGCAAAGGATTAAGTTTAAAAAAAGTGTATACACAGTTTTTTTGACGTCGACTGTACAAATGGCAGACTTAATGTCGAATGATAAATACCTTGGTACAACGCATGATTTTATTTGTATAGTATAGTACGGATATATCGATACCTCCTACGTATACTGAGACAACTGACATTTTTACGATTTTCGTTTTTTTGCATTTTTGGGATCAAAATACTTATATCTACATGCTATAAAAATTTCGTAGCGAAATAACTGTTAGTTTTCGAAATAAAGTGACGTATACTGACCCAACTAACACTATTTTTTAAATTAGAACGTCGTATACTGAGCTAAGTCACTTGTACCAGTATACGCGGTACATCTAGCGGGGGAGGGCGGCGCGGGCGCGGCGCAAGTGGCAGTTGTCTCAGTATGCTCGTTCGCTATCGTTGCGGGGGGAACTTGTCTCACTATGCGCGGGCGACAAACGATGCGGCATACGTCTTTTCTACCCGTTTTCTACCTACTACGTATAAAATAAAGCTTTTTATATTATGATTTTGTTATTATGATGTTGTGTAGTAGTTTATTGTTTAATTAAACACAAAATACATCAAAATGAAGCAGACGAGAGGAAGAAGTCTGGTTGCACTGGCATTAAATAAACCATTATAACGCGAAACGAGCGGTAGGCAAGTAATTATAATTGTATATTTTTGAGAACATTAAATTAAAAAGCTAATTTGAACAACTATGGTGATATTTTCAGATTTTTTGTTAATTAGTCCAGTAGACGTGGTTTCAAATGAGAATGTTATTGATTTACTTATATCAATGCACGTGGGTTTTCGATGGTTTTGTAATGATTAATAATAAGTAATTAAATTAGATTTCATACTTTTCAGTACATTTAATTAAAACCTAATTTGAACAACTATGGAGATATTTACAGACTTTTTGTCAGTTAGTCCAGTATACGAGGTTACAAATTATTATTGACTTGCTTTTATCAATGCATGTCAATTTTCAATGGTTATGGTAACTTATTTTAGTGTCCCCGTTGCCGCTGGGAGTTGAGGAGCTACGGGAGGAAATATATTTTTTATATGTGGATCGACGAACTAAGAAAATATAACGTTAATCTACAGTGGAGTCTTCTTATAACTAAACTCGCACATAAATTAAGTTCGGCCGCTTTCATCGTTAGGAAAATATTGAGACAGCTCGATTAGTTTATCATAGTTATTTCCATGTTGTAATGTTATATGGTATTCTGGTTTGGGGGGAAAGCAGCTGATATACAGACTATATTTGTATTACAAAAAAGAGCCATTCGTTTTATGTATAACTTAAAAGCAGGTGTATCTATTAGAAAGCTTTTTAAAAAAATATATATATAAATTAACTGTAGCTTGCCAATGTATATATGAAAATATTATGTACGTTATTAAAAACCTTCAGTTGTTTACCAAAAATTGTGACATCCATAATTATAACACTAGAAATAAGAATAAGCTTGCTATCAGAAAAAGTCGTGTGCGTAAAGTGTATAAATCATTTTTTGGGCAATGTAGGTATTCATTTATATAACAAGTTACCTGATGATGCCTTAATATTACCCTTCCCAGTACTTAGAGAATTACTTAAAAAAGTCTTTGATGTCTAAGGGCTATTACCGAGTGTGGATTATTTGACACATAAACATGCATGGCCCAAACCAGAACTAACTAAACTGCCTAGCAGTTAATTCAACAATTGTAGTACTGCTATATCATGTAAATGACACAGTTCACTTTCAGATAAGAAAACATATCAAAGTATGTCTATTTTGTGAAGTCAAATTTTTTTACATTATTATTTTCACTTTTATATTTTAGTATTTCAGTTATAACTTGTAATAAACTGTTTGATATGTTTTCTTTTCGGACTACGCATAAATATGTACTTTAAGATGTGATTTATCACTGTTTTGAAAAAATAAGTCCCGCCGTAGTTTCTTTTCGGTATCTTCTCGGGTCAGGTCATTTACTTCACTCACTATCACTTGATCTCTTTTTTTGATTCTTGTCCTTTATGCGAATGACTTTGGCAATAATAAGAAGTTTTGTTTTTTATGAGGATTCATATTCTATTTTACCTTTTAAAGTGATCTCAGTTGTTATATTTAGAGTTATTCATTTTAATTTTTATTGTTAATATTAAGAAAAAGTGTTGTTTAATAATTTTGTAGATATACTAAGCAATGAGAATGAAGATTGTATGGAAACATATAAAGTAAATGGTTAATCAGTATTACGTTGATAATAACAATGGCTCTGAGTAATTCATTATAATTATTACCTTTATAAGAAACGCAATTTTAGTATCCACTTGCTTTATTTTTAGTTTCACAAACGTAACTTGCCTAAATATCTTCATTATAATTCTTTAAACTTTCTATAATGAGCACAACATACAAAATAATGTTAATAGTATACTGGTACATAATTCATTCATTCAGGCATTTCACAGGCGTATACTGGTACAAGTGACAAATCAGGCTAAATTTAACCGATAAAATCTATCCGAACTGGATCTTGGAGTTTTTTAAGATATCTAAGAATGATACGTGACTCATGGCGTTTAGTTTAATAAGATTATGTCCATATTCATCAAATAATAATTTACTACGTATACTGGATCAAGTGGTAGTTATCTCAGTTTATCAAAAAATTGAACTCGTTAATTTCATGTATACTGGACTAACTACAGTTTTTCCAAAAACTACTATTAATTTAAAAATAGTAATTATGTGGATTTAAGCGAAATACATTCACCATACATATTTGAAAATTTCATGAAAATATGTAAAAGTATGAGCTAGTTATGGAACTTTGTACCTTTAAACAGCTCTGCTGTAAAATCGTGATTTTGCACTTGTCCCAGTATACGTAGGAGGTATCGATATTATGACTTAGGAACGATATACTGTTTATATTTAGCCACTTTGACCGCTACCATCTTCGTTGTTGCCGATGATGCTGCTGACTGAATTGAGTAACCATGTTATATCATCCTCATATTAGCGCGCGTTGTGCCGGCATTTTGCCTCGGCTCCAGGGAGCCTGGGGTCCGCTTGGTAACTAATCCCAGGAATTGGCGTAGCCACTAGTTTTATGAAAGCGACTGCCACCACCACCTTCCAACCCACAAGGCAAACTAAGGCCTTATTGGGATCAGTCCGGTTAACGCACTATGTTTTCCTTCACCGAAAACCGACTGGTACCTAAATATCAAATGATATTTCGTATTTTCGAAAAACTGCGCTTCTTAGCATGTAGCCGCCAGGATGAGCCGGGGTTTGAACATGCGACCCCCGGATCCCTATAAGTCACGTGATCTTACCGCTAGGTCAACTGCGCTCTCATATTATGGTTGCAAGTAGTTAACGCAAGCGATGAGGTACGAATGTATTGGTACTTTAATATTTATACATAAATGGACAAAAATAAAAATAAATGCAGTAGCTTACACTCTTCATGTTGCTGACATTGATGTAGAAAACGAATTCGGGCTTTAATTATTGAATCTCTTATTCTGGTCTTTATGTCACTTGTCTGGTAAACATCGTCACTTATACTGCTGTCTGCAAATACGTAATTACATAAACGCTGATACGAAATTGGAATTGATCAGAAAATCAAGATATATAAACTACTAAGAAATAATTAAACAAAAATCAACCTTATGTAGGTATTAATATGGCTATTAACTTGTGGTAGTAATTAGTGATTTTTGGTTATCACCTGACGACAAGATGTTTACATACAAAATCCACAATACTCCTCATGCCTAGTCAGTTTGGAATAAATTATATATCTAGTCTATATTCATATTCTAGGCGCCTTTCCATCGGAGCTATGCTGTGATACGATTAGGTACATTTTATTTACCTATTTATTTGCTGTTTTGGGCTATTATTTGCGCCGCATCGACCAGTTATGATCTATTGTGGCAGCCCTTTTTATAATTTATTACTGATTCCCGTTAAGTCCAGAAAGCTCCAGATTCTTTGGGCTGTAATGTTGTGTACCTGATAAGGTACTGATACCTGCCTGCCTAGGTGGATACTTCTTTTGTGCATTAGTGGCCCGCAGGAGCAGAGGATGTGCATTGCAGTTTCCTCTGATTCCTGGCAGAACCTGTATGTTGCATCTGGTTTCTTTCCCATTAGAAACATATATTTGTTCAACTTGCAGTGCCCGGTTATAATTCTCGGAGCTGCACAGGCTTTGTGTCTTTTGAGCCCAAGCAGCTCTTTAGTGATATTGTTGTTGAACCCTTGAATTAGAGCTTTCGAGTGAGCGTTACCTATGACGGACATCCGCTCTGCGATTGCTCTCATTCTTTCTAGATTGTTTATTTTATTCTTGCAGTTCTGGACAAGTCTAGAGTTGACCTCGAGGGACTCTAGTGCTAGCAGTGCAGCTTGACTGTCCGAGTTGATGTAGATGTGTTGGTTTCTTAGGTTTCTGTCCAGATTGATTTCCGCGCATAAGTTAATAGCGAGGACTTCTACCTGGACGATTGAGGCCATTTTGCCCATGCTGACGCAAGTTTTGAGCTTAGGTCTGTCTCCATAGATACCACAACCTACTTTTTTACCTTGCTTGGATCCATCCGTATACCCAATGTGGCTCCCTTTTTCGACAGACATTTGGTCGTTAGTCCATTTGTGTCTTGGAGATATTTCCACAGTATACAGTCTGGTGAAGTGACATTCGGTGTGCATGTCATCAGACGGCATGCTGAGGGTTTTGTTCTCGAAAACCCAGGCTATCATTTTGGTTAGTGCTTGAGAGCGCCATTAGGTCTATTTAGCGGGCATATTCTGTAGACGCACTGCTTTGCCTCCTTATGGACTTGCAGGTGGAGTGGTATGATATTAAGCAGTGCGTCTAGGGCTGCTCCGGGTGTCGAGGAGAAAGCCCCTGTTGCTGTTAGACAAGCCATTCGTTGCAGGCTGTTCAGGGTATCGATTGTTGTCTTTTGGTTGGCTTTGCTACACCAGACCGCGGGGGCGTAAGTGATGATGGGGCGCACTACCGCTGTGTAGAGCCACATAGCTATTTTGGGTCTTAATCCCCATCTTGCTCCTGCCATTCGGCAACATGACCATAAGGCCATTTTTGCTTTTTGTATGATGTTTTTCAAGTGAGGGTTCCAAGTTAGCTTTTGGTCGAATGAATATAACCCCTAGATACTTGACCTCGCTCGAAAAAGGTAAAACATGTCCATTAAGTTGCAGATTTCCGAGTCTTTCGAGATTTATTTTTTTTGGTGGACGGCACTAATACCAAAACGGTATTAGCTCGGGTTAATAGAAAAGTCATTTTCTTTGCACCATTTCAGTATAGTGTTTAGAGCTCCTTGCATGAAGTTTGAGATCGTGTGTAGGGGCCTTTGATTATAATTACAAGGTCGTCGGCATAACCCTGTGTGTCGTAATCTTTGTCCCACATGATTGCGAGAAGTTGATCCACTGTGAAGGTCCATAACAGTGGGGATAGGACGCTCCCCTATGGGCACCCTTTCGTGGTGTAGAATTCATGCTCAATTGCATTGAGGTTCAGAGTTGCTCTTCTTTTAGAGAGCATGCTCTGGACCCATCTAGTCGTGGTTTCATCGACACCCTTTGATTTAATTCTATTAAGGATGGTTTCTGTGGGTGTATTATCGAAAGCACCTTCGACATCAAGGAATGCACACAGAGATGTTTGCTTATCCTCTAGGGTTTTATGCACCTTGTCGACCGTAGGGCAGTTTCTGTAGATTTTCCCTGTTGGTAAGCATGTTGATTTTGACTAAGCGGTCTTGCCACCAGATGGTGAGCTCTTATGTGTTGATCAATGTTTTTTTTCCATGGTTTTACGGAGGAAGGATGTTAGACTGATAGGTCTGAAGGATTTAGGCTGAGAATAGTTCTTTTTCCCTGCTTTTGGTATAGCGTACCTTGACACGAGTCCATTTCTCCAGTATGAATCCCAATACGAAGCTTGCTCGGAATATTTTTACCAGGTGCGGGAGGAGGAGGTCCTGACCTTGTTGTAATAATGCAGGAAACACTCCATCATCTCCGGCCAATTTAAATGGTTTGAACATACTCAAAGCCCATTTAACGTTGTTTGGCCTAAAAATGCTAGTTGCCAAATTCCAGTCGGTGTTGCGTGCCCTATGGATTTGATGGCTCCTTTGGCCGCACATATGAATGTCACTGGTGCCACTGGTGGTGTACAAACCTAGGAAGTGTGTTACTCTGAGCAAGTCATGAGTTAGGTACATACAAATCGGCCTAAGCTACGAAGCTATGTGTTAGTTTTATGTAAACGTAGCGCAACATAGCTTTAGCGGAATGGCACCCGAAGATAGAGAAAAAAGTTTCTTCCATCCTTCTTCCTAATCTGCGCGAGCTGCTTGTAATTTTGATACGACACGAACCCAACTTTATTTTACTGGATCCATGTACCTAGTTGCGTTTGCGTCTGAGCCTTCCTCTACCTCCCTTGCATTTTATCCGCCCCCTCTAGTTTAAAAGTAATGGTCGTGTCGTATCAAATGTCCAATCATTTTACCTCGTCTAATTTTCAATAGTCTTCAAAATAGCACCCCTCTTCGTATAATTTAATTTCTGTCGCTTACTGAGCTCGTCATCCCCTGTACCTAGATCCGTTTAATTAATTACCTAATTACCATCAGGTTTGATGTTGCGCTCAGGTTTATGCTTGAGGACATAGAACGAGCTTTCAATGTCCGACAATTCCGGCTTGAAGTTTTTTGTAATTGAACCTGGAAAGACAAATTTTTACCTACTTGAGTATTTCAGAGGGTATAGTGTAAGTTTCTTTTGACGTAAAAAAACGTTTACGAACGCATAAGTGATAATGTTATTTATAGGGTAACGCAAACGCGTTCGTGACGTAAAGTTACGTTAAAAACTCATTCTAGTACTCAGGGCTCGGTACTCAATATGTCATAGAGCCATAAGACCCATAGAGCATAACAGCCATTAACGCATTCACTGCCACCGACGCACATGTGCGTTCATTTCCATATATTTTTGGAGGGGGTGGCAGCGAATGTGTTAAGGCGCTTTAACCAACCATTATTGCGGTGTCTATCATGTGTCGAGTCATCGAACGGCCACGGGGTCTATTCAAGAAAGGCTTTACTGCACGCGCAGCCCACATTTTGGCGCGGGACCAAACCACCACTTCGCCCATTTAAACATCCACACTCGAGCTGGCACTGCGAGCTATATCCCTTCTCTGTCTTATCGTATGTAATAATAATAATGTACGTAAAGTTGTGGTATGAGTAGAAGGCATCTAGAAATAGTTTCTGGTAGTAGAAAAGTTGCGAAAGGCGTAGTTCCTTAGGAGTCTTAGAACGACAACACACACATAACAACTGTGAAAAAATAGGTTTTATGTCAATTTTGAATAGACCTTTCATTGTATGAAATAATTTTAAAATCAAACTCACTACTGGCCGTGGATCCATTTGTCACGGATTTTTGAGAAAATCTGACAGTTGAGATCTTCACATTGTTGTTCCGCGGGGCTATCCAAAACAAAACAATTAGGTTAGGATAGGCATTCAAAATAAAAAGGAGGCAATTAAGATTTGACAGACGTTTCTAATAGCGCTATTGGCTTCTAATAAGTTCCTTTAAAATTTCAAATTATTGTACACTCGTGTAGATTGTACAGTCAGCAGCAAAAGTGGCTAAGCGTTTGAAGTGTTGAAAGTGACCTACACGCGCTCTTATTATCTTGACAATAGAGACGTGTTGACCTCATTTGAACACCCCAAACGCTTAGCCACTTCTGCTGCTGACTGTACAAGCCGTTAAAGTACTTAAAATGTGATTGCCTGCAATATCTTTAGTTTTTGTTTTTAATTACTGTCTACCTAAACTGTGATAATTTCATTTGAAAGCAAGCGAATTAGCCTAGGTACTCTGTATACTAGGCACACAGTGCCCGGCGCCTTTTCGCGTCAAAACTGATGGAAAAACTGAATGATGCTACAGTAGGTTTCATCAATAAGTATAACTACAATACCTACATAGTAATAAAATGATCCTTAGCTTTGTATTGCCCGATAACATTTTATCACGGTGACAATACTTTTATCTCTTTTGTTACTCTCCCCACGACAAATGCCACCCTTGTGCACCAGCCCGAAGAATATTTATTGCTACGTGCTACGGCGTAGCGCTACATAACCGCCGCAAAACACAATATTGTCCGCTCCTATATGTGACATTATCTATGAAAAGAGACCTTATAGTCGACGGCGCTTATGTCGTTGTCCAAGACGATACAATACAAACGCAACGCGATTCTACGTAAGTGCCATGGACAATAAGGTCTCTTTTCCTAGATAATGCCACATTATAGGAGCATTCCACGTGCTGTCCCGTACAATGCTTATATTAGTTTATATACCTAAGGACGTATAATATTTTCCTTTTTAGATTCCTTATAAAAGTCCAATAAGGTTCTTTCTGATGGTTAATTTTGAAATGAATTAAGTATTGGTACCTATTTACGTCTACTAGCATATACATAGATATATCTATTCAAAAACGAACAAGCAAAAAAACTTTGTTAAAATCGATAAAAACTAGTGTATATATAGAGAGATATAACTTACCTAATAATAAAAACATCTGCTCCCCGAAAATAATCGGGTGTTTAAAATGGATTTGGTGTGGACTTAGTATATAATATACATATATTCATACTATTTAAAATACTCTATGGTATAGAATCTACTCGTATATAAGATACTATGTGTATCTTACCCCGGGCGCGAAAATAATACTGGATTCGATACTTGGTTTTACAGTACTACATATATTTTTGCTAATTATTGAACACAAAGCCTATTGCGCTCCTACAAGAGAAATAACTAAATGTAACAGTGATATAGAAATGAAGCGTACTGCTCTTGGGATTATTTAGAATGGCGTTGTATGGTCTGATGACTAGCTTCCTGTTCATTGTCTTCATTAATGGCTGACCGTAGCCCTCATTTTCTTTTCCTTTCACTGCAACGGAATAGTATATTACGTACCTAGGGCGGTAAAAAAAAATGGCTCAGATCGCGGATATTTGTATAAACAAGCGATCTGAGGCCTTCTTTATTACCGCGCGTGGTGCGTACATAGTTTTACGTCATTATCTGGGTGTAAAGTGAGATTTTCTGTCGCGCCCTAGGGCGGTAAATCTCTCTTACCGCCCAGTGTGACGTAAAAATACAAAAAGAATGATTTGAGTCCATGTTAAGAGCGAAAGTGTCGCCATTAAAATATGAAATGTCTAGGTACGAAATCAAAAGAGTTTGGTTCGAAAAACTGTTTCAAAATATTTCCGTCACAATTACGTACTTATATTATATGTACAACTACCTACTTTTGTGTTAATAAAATATTTCTTATCTTATCTTATCTACGGGTAATAACAGCAGACAACTTACCCATGACGTACGTTTTACAAACACTAGGCCGGTTTTTTAAATTATGTTTAGAACTCTCAATCTTTTTTTCTTTCCTTTTCGACTCGTAGGAAACAGTTTTTGCTGAAACTACAAAAAATAATCAAGTTTAGCTACTTAAATATTGAAATGTTCACTGCCTCGGGCGAGATTCCAACTCACGACGCTAAGTTACCTGTCTGCAACTCTAGCATCTGAGCTACCAAGACTTACCCGTTAGCTAACTTAACCAATACAAACAAAGCAGTACGTCGGAAACGTCATTCAAGATATCAGAAAACAATGCATTGTTATAGGTACAAGTATGTTAACAAACGCTTTAGCTTCCGGACAATAGAGGCGTTGTTTTTTTTTATGATATAGGATGCAAACGAGCAGACTGATTGCCTGATGGTAAGCAACTACCGCCGCCCATGGACACTCGCAACACCAGAGGAGTCACAAGTACGTTGCCGGCCTTTAAGATCCCTATACGCTCTTTTCTTGAAGGTTTGGATGTCATATCGGTCCGGAGATACTGAGTTTTGCTGTGCGAGGCAGAAAGTTTCTAGAAAAACGCACAGTTGAAGACTGCCAACCATCTATGTTCAGATATTTGTGCTTCACAGCTCCGATATATCTAATGGCGACTGGTATGATTTTGTTTCTTTTATTGGGGTCTAGCAAGCCCCGCGACAGCGGTCTAACGTTAATCGAATCGACTTCCTAGCCTATTCGTCATTCGATTGACAGTGCCTAATAATATACCGATATTGAAAGCAGCAGGTTCCGAATTCCGATTCGATTCCAGAATATGTGCGTTTATCAGGAATATTTGTTCCTGGGTTATGGACGTCATCTATATATTTAGGTATCTAAATAATTATGTGTGTACTGAGGTAATTTCGATGACATATAATTAGCGGGTAATTCCGTTGAAATGAGTCCGAACTCCTTATTCCATTGTAGTCCCTTTTCAAAATAATCCGACATTTTACCATAATCGAAATTTCGAGTAATCCAATACACCGTAACTATTTATTATTATAAATATATATGGTACGGACTAGGTTGATATGTGAGTGTTCTCTCGCACCTATACAATTTTACCTATAGGTACAATGGAAGTAACAGAGAGAGAAAGAAGAGAGTTACTTGGTTTGCTTGCGATCAACGTGGTAGACGGCTGGTTTGAGTTGGCCACATCTGACATCAGATCCTTTGCTCGTTCGCTTAACTCGCTCGCTTCTATGACCTGCTCTAATAACAAAGATAATATCTTTACTTACATAGTATTAGCTACTTGTGTTATTTATGAAATGGCTGAGTTAGAATATACTTAATCATACTTATGTATAAATATAAATTATTTGAAGTAAAGTGGAAGAATGTTTTTTTTTACGTGGGATAACATTAAAAGTTGTCTGTAATGCTTCACAGTTCATACAGAAGATACCTACTTCATCATACTCCTTATAAAAAGTTATTCAATTTTGCCCCACCTTGTGTAAGTAAATTTTAATAAAAATATATAAAGACCTAATAATATTTGTACTCAGAACCAAAGATAAATATCAGCAACGCAGGCTTCGTCCAAAGGATACAAAAGAATATCAACCACATGTTTCGTCACCTACTCATAATATGCGGCTTTGTCAAACTTAAACTAACTAAAGCATAAAAGTTAAGTAAAAGTTATCAGAATTAATTACTGGCTCACCTACTGGCTCCTTTGTGGAAATGATAGACGCTGGCAGCTCGGGCGACAGGGAACGTGGCGTCACACATTTACTGCTGGGAGCGGCTACAGGAGACAATACAATCATCAATTAATAGTTATTTGTTATACAAGGGTGCAAAATTGTATTTTAACTGCGAGTGTGGGATTGAAACTCGAGCAAGCAAATGGATTCTATAGTTTAACCACGAGCAAAGCGAGTGGTTTTTAAATAGAATCATGAGCGTAGCGAGTGTTTCAATACACGAGAAGTAAATTACAATTGCACCCGTGTGTAACACAAAACTTTTCCCCTCACTACAGCGAGGAAAGTGAAACATGCAAAATAACTTTTTGAAATCGCATTGACTTTTTCTTTGCGTTTAGATACATTCAACATTTTTACAAAAGGTGCCTTTAGCTTGGTTAGCTTGTGGTGGCCAGTACGATTTTCGAATGTTCTATTTCGATTTTCAACTCGATGCGTTAGCGACGCTCGCCCGAGCCCGCCGCCGCCGCCGCGGGGGCAAGTGAGCTGTACTTCGCGAATTTAGACTTTAAAACCATAGCAATAAGAGCTATGAGAAGTCAACTTACTTTAATCACTAGTTGATAAAATGCGTTTTTACCCTCTCGTATTAAACGATAAACAAGCGCTTTACGAGCTAGTGAGGGGAAAATGTCTTTATTTAGGTGGTATCATGTTAGAAATTTTTTTGAGGGAAATACAGAGAGTGATATAACTTGAACTATATAGAAGCCCTAGTGTATGTTTAAATATAAACATCGGTTTACTTCACGATTTCCTGAAGCGAGCAAACCACAGACGAATAGATTTTCGTTAACTTGCGAGTGTATTTTGTCATTCGATTCGTGCGTTAGCTCACTTCGTAGATGGTAAACTTTTTTCTGTATGTTGGCAGCGGCCTGCGTAACAGGCGACCAAATTACGAAGCATGACTCAAGTCTGATGTTCAAGCGTATTAATATCACTACCTGATTCAGTCGAACTGTTCTTCTGCCGAATTTATGTAATTCTATCTCATGTTTATATGCAATGCGTAAAAAGGACGTATCTATGCTTTAATGTGTCAAATGCTTGACAGTTAAAATTATTTAGTTTCGCGCGTTTGAACAAAACCTCTAGTCATAAGCATATAACTCGTCACTCATACCTAATACTATAACTGTAGGTACTTACCTGTGTCATACTGTGAATTATGGTGGAAAAAGGGATGATAATCACACCGCACCGGGAGTAGAAGATAACATGATACTCATAAAGGTGAGGATTCACATTCCTATCCAGGCAGGCAACCATAGAGTATATAGAATCAATACTAACTGAAATTCGAGTATGTTCTATTCTTAACATCAGAGGAAGTTTTTAAGGAATTCATTATGTCTCCGGTGCTGTTGTTTAACGATGACTGACGACGCAACCCTGTGTAAAAATAATTAGTTCTATAATTAGTTAATTAATAGGTAATACGAAATATAAACGTAAACATGCATGAC
The DNA here is from genome assembly GCA_022674325.2 of Grapholita molesta. NCBI lineage: Eukaryota > Metazoa > Arthropoda > Insecta > Lepidoptera > Tortricidae > Grapholita > Grapholita molesta. The sequence continues at coordinate 6,817,400 of CP053127.2, forward strand.
ATCAGGTCTAAAGACAAGTCAAGTAATATCTATTTAAATTACAGACAGTGCATGCTATCGTCATTACGCCAAACATGTCAACAAGAGCGATACAAGTAGTATAGGTAGGTACACGTGAGTTTATCCGTTGTTGTAACTCTGTAGTATATATAAAACTTACTAGCCGTCAGGTTCTCTTTGTAGCGGGCAGGAGAAGCCGGGTAAATCCTCTTCGTCTCTTTGTTACCTATAACGTTCAAGATTAAACTAATATATACATATGTAACGTGACGTAACCCATTTGCATTAGAACCACCTCATCTTCTACCACGGGTGTCGTAAGAGGCGAAAAAGGGAAAAATCTTAGGGACGGGCAGCAGCGTCCGTCGATACCCAATCTACAGCTACTGCGGTCGCCAACCAGCCTGCCAAGCGTAGCGACAAGTATGGCAACTACCCCCAAGATGATACAAGTCATATTTGTGGGAGGCCTATGTCCAGCAGTGGACTGCATACGGCTGAAATGTATGTACCTATGTATGATGTTTGCAGCCCATTTTGTGGGACGTATGTAATATATTACGGACTGCATATCGTAAAATAAATAACATTAGGTACCTAAACATACCAACATTACAACTACGAGTACACTCACCGTGACCGATGTAGCTGCCGCTTGTCTTGCTATTGGAAGACCACAGTTTTGTAGCAGTCTTAGGAATTTGGTTTTTTATGGGATCACGACTTTTCGAGCTTTCTCCTACGGAAAACACGTTTCAGTGGTAACGATTATGTTTGTAAATACCTAGAGTAATCTAAAAAAAGTAACTGACTGAACCGATAAGGCAGGCCATCACTGAGAATTTGTGACGTCATATAAAGGTAGATTATATTTATATACTTTATTATTTTCTTTAATGGAGTAAACATCAGAAGCAAGTACAATAATAGGATTAATGATAAGTTATACAATACCATTTTATTAGGCAGACGTCCGGTTTTTTATCCAATAGCCCAGTAGCTAGTCCATCCTTTCCACCCAATAGCCTAGTACATTCTAGATTCCATTATAACTCAATAGTCCTTACACCATGGCGGGTGCTGTCTCTGTGCGTGTCCCATGATACGGACAGGGGCAACATCCGCTTAGTGTACCCCTTACATTTCATTAAATTGTCGAAAGGGCCTCTGCGCGTTGGCTCGATCTGGCTCCGCGTACGCCTCCCAAATGTCCGGAACACCATTGTTCCGTGTACGGAAGAGTTATACAATTGACAACATTTCATATTTTCAATAAGTCTCAATTCTAATGGTGTTTTATTAAACATGTGTTAACTATACAAAAAAAATTTTTTTTGGATTTTATTCGCTTGAACTTTTGGAAAAAATGGTAATTTTGTGTAAACCGGAAGTATGACGTCACTTTACCAAAATAAGTTATCTGTACCAGTACTCATTTTCTTACGGTTGACGTTTGATAATTTGTTTGTCAACAACTGTCATAGCCATAACTATTTCTTGTTCAAGCTCACTTGCCTCATAAATGAAATACATACATTCATACGTTGTTTGAGATAATAAATCACAAACTACTTGGCATTCACTCACTGGACTTAGATACCTCTGTAAAAATTACAGACTTGGCATTCTTTAACCGAACACCAATATACCTATCTACCTTTGAAACAATAAAATAAAGCTCTACAGAGGACACAGCGGCAAGTGATATGGATAACTTAGCACAGATAAGAGGGGCTAGAGGACATGTCTTCGTCGGACGTTGTCGTTTATGTCGAAGTGAAAAGAGATTCAGGAAAATGTATAGTGCAATGCAGAGTCAGTCCAGAGCAGAAGATCTGCTCGAAGCTAAACAAAGTGACTGCATGGTGTTAGAATTATAGATAATACAGAGGGTATAATTTACAAATGTCTAAATGCTAGATAACGTTTAAAATAATGTTTTAATTAATTACGATTTATTGTAGCTTTGAAATGCTAATAATGTTACTTTTATTAATTTAATAATTGATTTGGTATTTTGTTTATTCCCCGCCAACGCGGACTGTCACAAATGGCGCCACAATAACTGTCACCGGCCATCTCGTCCGGCGGGATTCTCAATTTCTTACGGTGCCAGACAGTGTGCGTTGGCGAGGACGGAGGTCTAAGTTTTTTTTACGTTTGTAGTTCAAAAATAGTTATATGTAGATACGAATAAAAGTGTTAAAGTGTCTTGAGTGTTTTACTGAAGCCAGCTATCCTCACAAATTCAGAAGTAAGGGATAAAAAGGAGTTAAGTATTAACTCCTTGAATCGAACCTGTGTTTTGAACAAGTGGTATAACAAATTAAACATTAACACGGCTCTACTCACGTTTATTTAGTCACTCGCGCGACATGTTTCGGAGAACATAGGCCTCCATTATCAAGCACTAAGAGTGCTGAGTGTCCGTTCGATTCGGCGATCGCGTCGCCGGCCCGGCCGGTCGCGACGGGCCACTCTTAGTGCTTGATAATGGAGGCCTATGTTCTCCGAAACATGTCGCGCGAGTGACTAAATAAACGTGAGTAGAGCCGTGTTAATGTTTAATTTATAAGACATGTCTCACGCAAGTTTAAATACAAAAAGTGGTATAACGTAAGTATTAACTTGATTTTATGTATAATAATTTGATATAACAACTTGCTGTTACTGATTTCGTGATCGAAAAAGTAACAAAATAGTGAAATTTAATAGTAAAGTTAAGAGATAACATTCAAATTATGCAATCTGACATTGAAATACAAGTACATGTTGTTGTTTGGTGAAGTTTCTGAAAATTGAGCAGTTTTTTTATCTTCATCAATTACTTGTTTAATTCTTAATCTATTTAACATTAAGCTATCAATGTAGTTCTATGGAAAAGGCATGTTTTTTTTTTTTTTTTTAACTCATTACGTTAAATGATGCTTAAACAGAGTTGCTTACAGTAAGTTAAATACTATACCTAGGTTATGCCTAGCTGCACATGTGTTTTGAGTATATTGCTAATCGTTCACTGTTATGCTACTAATACTGCTTATATGTATCTTAAATAAGTCGGTTCTTTTGGTTATACAATTTCGTTTTCCGGTACCTGGGTCTATGATGTTATATATTTTTACACTGTCTAAAATCCTAGTATTCAGTTATTTTTTTTTTGTAATATAACTGTGACGACAGAGGTTTGTGCTAGAAATTCTTATTCCCAGGAAAATGGAGAACGATCAAAGGTCGCGTGTGCTGACGACGCCACCCTCTGGTCAGTGCCGTTCTCGAAGCAGGACTAGGCGCGATGACAGGGGAGGGGCGCGCCGTCCGCGCAGCCGGAGCAGTCGTCGGGGTTCCGGCCGGACGAGCGACTGCCGCAGTCGACGTGACATCGTGCTGCGGCCGCGCAGCCGGAGCAGGCAGCGGGCACGGGAGCGGGCCAGCAGACGCCGTTCTCGCGGCGGCGACTGCAACAGGCGCCGAACGCGCAGTCGCAGCAGCCACCGAGGTCACGGTCGTCCCAGCAGGTCTCGCTCGCGCAGCCATCGGCAGCGCAGCGAGAGACGACGGTCCCACAACAGGGCAGCTGCCACGCCAGCTTCACCACAAGGGGAACAACGTGATTCCGGACCAGTACGTGAGTCGTCTAATAATCGGTCTGCGTTTAGTAACAATGTAACTCTGTCACAACTAGTAGAGGCTTTGCGTACCATTGGCGATAAAGGTTCTAATGAGAAATTGTCGAATCAAAATACAGTACCAGAGTTTGACCCTGCTTGCAAAGAGCAGACGATCGCGATGTGGATACACAAAGTGAACGAATGCGCGGTTATATATAACTGGAACGATCGTCAAACCGTTCACTTCGCGTTACCAAAACTTAAGGGCCTGGCTCAAAAATGGTACGCTGGGCTATCAACTGTCATGTTTTCCTGGCAAGAGTGGCAGGAAAAATTAAAACTGGCATTTCCTAGCGACGACAATTATGGACAATTACTGACGACAATGCTGGCGAAGCGTGCCAAGTTTAACGATTCGCTGGAAGAATATTTCTATGATAAAATAATATTGTTAAACCGGTGCGAAATTTCTGGTAAAAGAGCCGTTGATTGTTTAGTATTCGGAATAGATGATCGTAGTGTCCGCCTTGGGGCTGAAGCAGCCCGTTTCGAAAGTCCTGATCAGTTGTTACCTTTCTTAAAGAGCGCCAAGAATAGTTCGTATGTGGATCGAAGAGCGAAAACTAGGACCGACGCTAAATCGGAGATAGGGAACAAAAACGTAGCTAGTGATAGGCCGATAAAATGCTTCAATTGTTTACAAGATGGTCACTATAAGTCTCAATGTCCCAAGCCCGTAATAAAATGCGGTAAATGCATGCGTTTTGGTCACTCAACCGATAATTGCCGAATCAACAACAATAAGGATGTTGAAAGCACTGGTAAAACGACAAAAGCAGTCATGTGTGTAAAGGCGTCTGATACGAAATCGGCTAAGTACTATAAGCAAGCGTTAGTTAATAATGTGGTTTGCGAGAGTTTCATTGATTTTGGCAGCGCAGAGACATTGGTTAAGACTACGTTTGCTCGAACACTCTCAGTAGTATGGGAAAATAACACCGAGTTACCTCCTTTGGTAGGCTTCGGTGATGGAGTTGTTAGGCCGTTAGGTAAGTGTAAATTAGAGATAGAAGTAGACGCCGCGAAGGCTTTGGTTGAATGTATGATAGTACCAGATAACTTTTTAGACTTACCTTTACTCATTGGGCAGACTTTCACTGAACAGTCACATATACTCGTAGAAAAAGATAGTTCGTCTTTGCGAATAAGTAGTTTAGAAGATAACCTAGATTGCAGAGTTAAGTTATTATGCGCATCTGAAACAGTTGTCGATGGGTTGACGGCTGTTTATTTTATAACGGAACCGAAGTATACGGGAGAAGTTTATATCGATGGTAGTACGCGTTATCAATCAGGGCGAGAACATTATGTTGTACAGGGGCTATTTACAGTCACAGAGGGAAATGGGGTAGCACTAATTAGAGGGATGTCACCCAAACCATTTAACATCAATAAAGGGTTTTTGTTAGCCAGATGCAAACGCGCAGAGGAGGCTCAGCCAAACGATACGATGCTTAATAAAGTTATGCGGGTCAATGTAGGTCAACCGATGCGAGCCATTACAGCAGATGATTTAAATCCTAATTCACTTGATAATGAGACCACCGTTAAGTTATTAGAATTACTTAATAAATATCGCAAGGCGTTCGCATTTAATCTGCGGGAACTCGGTAAAACAAGTTTAATAGAAATGTCTATTCACTTAAAAGATGATGAGCCGGTGGTCTATCGTCCGTATAGGTTACCGGTTAGTGAAAGAGAGAAGGTACGAGATATGGTACAAGAACTCATTGACTGCGATATAGTCCAACCTTCGACGTCCCCTTACGCAAGCCCTATAGTCCTAGTCAGGAAGAAAACCGGTGATGTTAGGCTTTGCGTGGACTACAGAGCACTCAATAGGAAGACGATTAAAGAAAATTTTCCACTACCTAGGATCGATGACCAGCTTGACGAATTATCAGGGTTCAACTTTTATACTACTCTTGACTTAGCATCCGGGTATTACCAGATAGGCGTAAAAGAGAGTGATCGACCAAAAACTAGCTTTGTGACGCCCGATGGGCAGTTTGAATTTAAACGCATGCCGTTCGGGCTTGTTAACGCGCCGTCGACGTTCATGCGTATGGTTCACTCGGTGCTAGGTACAGCTAACAGTTTCGATGATAGAAGGAACAGTTCGGTGGATAGGAGTAGCAAAATTGCATCAGCTTATATGGATGATATTATAGTACCGTCGAAAACTGTCGATGAAGGGATAGACAAGCTAGAAGCTGTTTTGCAGTTATTGGAGCAGGCGGGTTTGACACTTAAGCTCTCAAAATGTTGTTTTTTTAGTAAAAGTGTAGAATATCTCGGGTTCGAATTGAGCGCAGAAGGAATAAAACCCGGTGCCCGCAAAGTGCAGGCGGTACGGGATTTTCCGCAACCTCGAGACCAACACGGCGTAAGGCAGTTTGTAGGCTTATGTAGTTTCTTTCGACGTTTTGTGAGAAACTTTGCCGTCATTGCAAAACCACTAACTACTCTACTCAGAAAGGACGCACCGTGGGTTTGGGGCGAGCCCCAACTACACGCATTTACAACCCTTAAAGAGGAACTAGTGAAAAAACCCACTCTGTCCTTGTATGATCCAAAAGCGATTACTGAAGTTCACACAGATGCTTGCAAAATCGGGATCGCAGGTATATTGATGCAAAGGAATAAGGACGGAATTCTTAAACCGGTAGCGTATTTCAGCCGCCAAACTACCCCCGAGGAGCAGCACATGACGTCATACGAGCTGGAAACGTTAGCGGTTGTAACGTCGTTGCAAAGGTTTCGTGTGTATCTGATTGGAATCACATTTAAAATATTCACTGACTGTAATTCTCTCCGGGCGACCTTTCTTAAACGTGATCTAATACCAAGAGTAGCTAGGTGGTGGATATCTATGCAGGAGTTCGATTACGCTATTGAATACCGGCCTGGGAAGTCAATGACGTACGTTGATGCACTCAGCAGAAACCCACCACCTAACGACACTCCTGTAAAAGTAGTATACACGATTACGACTAGGGACTCTGATTGGTTAAGCACCGTGCAAGGTTCCGATTCAGAAATTCAAAGAAAAATTAGCATGTTAGAGGACCCAAATTCGGCAGACGTAGTAGAGGTAATGCAAAATTACGTAGTTCGGAATAAAAAGCTTTATAGAAAAACAGACGATGGCGAGAGATGGGTGGTGCCAAAGGGAGTAAGGTGGCAGATACTGAAACAATGCCACGATGATATTGGACATTTCGCGTTTGACAAAACTTATGGCAAGGTCAAAGAAAACTATTGGTTCAGTAAAATGAGGAAATTTATTAGGAAATATGTAGATTCTTGCCTAGAGTGTGCATATTCCAAAACATCTGGGAGGAAAAGACCATTGTTACACCCTATACCGAAAATAGATACTCCGTTTGGGACCATCCATCTCGACCATGTTGGGCCTTTTGTGAAAAGTTCAAAAGGAAATACACATATCTTAGTAATAATTGACGCTTACACGAAATTCATTGTTTTAAGACCGGTCAAAAGTACAAAGACTACCATTGTCATAGATCGGTTACGTGAATATGTTAGTATTTTTGGTGTGCCAAAACGGATAATCTCTGATCGCGGATCGTGTTTCACGAGTAGCAAGTTTCGAGCATATATTGATGAGTTAGGGACTAAACATATCCTCAATGCTGTGGCTACACCAAGAGCAAACGGACAGGTTGAGCGGTACAACCGGACGCTGCTCGATGCACTCACAGCCAAGTGCATAGGCCAGGACGAACGTAAATGGGACCTTAGTGTACCAGATGTACAGTGGGGGCTCAATAACACCCTGAACAAAGGGATAGGCACAACTCCAGCGCAAGCGTTGTTTGGCACGACATTAACGGGTAGTTCAGAAGGCAGGATTAAGGCCCATCTAGACAATGATCCCGTACATAGTGGCAGTACAGTTGACGAGATAAGGGAGACGATCAATAAACACATTACAGAGTATCAGGATAAACAAAAACAAGCGTATGACAAAAGGGCTAGTACACCTTTAAAATTTAAAATCGACGATTTAGTGAGCATAAAAAGAGAAGTTCCGGCAACTGGTCAAAGTAGGAAACTTATACCAAAATACCAAGGCCCTTATCGCGTCAAGGCGGTTCTAGATAATGATAGGTATCAAGTGCAGGACACGCCCTTAACAAAAAGGTCCAACAGGAAATATTGCGCTGTAGTTTCTGTTGATAAGATGAAGCCATGGCTTAGTTTTGATAGGACGAATCCTGATTCATCTCCTAGCAGCAGCGATGGAGAATAGAATGTGTCGTGAGTGATTGTCCAATAATTTTGTATGTAGTAAGTTAATTATTAGTTAATTATACAATTATATGTTGGTAATGCTGTGAGATAACAACGTGTAAAATGCGACAGGCCTAAGGTAGAAGCGACTTGGACTGTCAGTTGTTACAAGATTTGTGACAGGCTCAAGGTAGAAGCGACTTGAACTGTCATGGGTAATAAGATGGGTGGTAGGTTCAAGGTAGAAGCGACTTGAACTGTTACTGGTAAAAAGATATGTGGCAGGCTCAAGGTAGACGCGACTTGAACTGCGTCATGAATGAGGTGGTTTCAAGGTAGTAGCGACTTGTGCCACCAACTTCATGGTTAGTTAAGTTTAATACGGTTTCAAGATAGAAGCGACTTGTACCGTATTTATTAATTATATAGAGTCAGTAGGGGCAGGTTCAAGGTAGATGCGACTTGAACTGCGCCATGACTGAGGTGGTTTCAAGGTAGTAGCGACTTGTACCACCGATTTCGTGGTTAGTTAAGTGTGTTGCGGTTTTAAGGTAGAAGCGACTTGTACCGCTAGTATAAAATTGTATAGTTTTTTATAATATATGTATGACATCAAAGTAGAAGGAACCGGTGTCATGTAATGTAAGAGTAATTATCGAAAATGTTGTAACTAAGTTGAATTCAATCAATAAGGTTGTAGGTTCATCTCGTACACGGGACGTGTACATGTTGCGGATGGCTGAATTGTTAGAATTATAGATAATACAGAGGGTATAATTTACAAATGTCTAAATGCTAGATAACGTTTAAAATAATGTTTTAATTAATTACGATTTATTGTAGCTTTGAAATGCTAATAATGTTACTTTTATTAATTTAATAATTGATTTGGTATTTTGTTTATTCCCCGCCAACGCGGACTGTCACAAATGGCGCCACAATAACTGTCACCGGCCATCTCGTCCGGCGGGATTCTCAATTTCTTACGGTGCCAGACAGTGTGCGTTGGCGAGGACGGAGGTCTAAGTTTTTTTTACGTTTGTAGTTCAAAAATAGTTATATGTAGATACGAATAAAAGTGTTAAAGTGTCTTGAGTGTTTTACTGAAGCCAGCTATCCTCACAATGGATAGGTGAAACCAGTGAGACTGTCTGGATGTTTCCTGTCATGACTGCAAGGCTTCTGGCTAGTAAAGAAGACAGAGGAGCCTTCGACAACTTCTATGTAGGAAATATGAGCAATTTTAATTTAAATAAAGCTTTTTTTTCATAATATCTTTATTATTTACATTTCACTTTATGACTACGTTGTATTTCTAATGAGCTATGGATGCCTGTTGTAAAAGTAAAGTATTTTTGCATTCGGCAATAAAACAATATTTACTAAATGCATACGCATATTGCTTGTAGTTTTTGCCTTGTTACATGACTTATTGGAGCATAATATACATTCATTAATACAATTTGGTAAGGAAACTGCATTAAGAAAATTTGATTGACCGTATGACTGTCAGGCCGTCAGTGTCAAGTCAAATCTGCGAACTTTTTTTTCAGTTGCCCTGGAATCTTGGTGACGTCACTTTCCCAACCTTGTGACATACGCTCTTTTAGAATGAACTGTTTTTCAAATTGATTTTTTGCATTATAAAATCACTTTTTCAGAAAAAAATAAAAATACGGGTACATTAAAATTTCATCTTCTTTCCAATAAACTCATTAAAATTAGGAGTTAAAAATATGAAATGTTGTCAATTGCAATAGACGTTTACCCACCTCCTAAAACGCTCTCACTAAGAACTACAGATATAGGTAGTTTCACGAAGTCACTCACACAACAACATCTCATGTAATGATAGAGAGATTACTCATTCATTCCATTCGTTCACTCTTTTGCAATCAGCACTTTATATAGTTGTGTGCGTAATCCATTCGCCTCAACTCTTGTGGAACTATCTATAATATTGATAATACCTAATGCTACAGTAAACGAAGTAAACTTACCGCATTCTAACGACTAGTTGGCATTAAAGAGAAAAAAAAATTAAAAAAATATATTTTTGGGACAATTTTACACAAATCGACCTAGTCCTACGGTAAGCTCAGTAAGGCTTGTGTTGTAGGTACTAGACGACGATATATATAAAAGATAGATACATATAAATACTTAAATACATAGAAAACACCCATGACTCAGGAACAAATATCTGTGCTCATCACACAAATAAATGCCCCGACTGGGAATCGAACCCAGGACCATCAGCTTCATAGGCAGGGTCACTACCCACTAGGCCAGACCGGTCGTCAAGTAATACCTATTTAAATGACAGACAGTGCATGCTATCGTCATTACGCCAAACATGTCACCAAGAGCGATACAAGTAGTATAAACGTGAGTTTATCCGTTGTTGTAACTCTGTAGTATTTATAAAACTTACTAGCCGTCAGGTTCTCTTTGTAGCGGGCAGGAGAAGCCGGGTAAATCCTCTTCGTCTCTTTGTTACCTATAACGTTCAAGATTAAACTAATTTACATATGTAACGTGACGTAACCCATTTGCATTAGCACCACCGCGGGTGTCGTAAGAGGCGAAAAGGGAAAAATCTTACGGACGGACAGCAGCGTCCGTCGAAACCCAATCTACAGCTACTGCGGTCGCCAACACACCTGCCAAGCGTGGCGACTATGGCAACTACCCCCAAAATGATACAAGTCATATTTGTGGGAGACCTATGTCCAGCAGTGGACTGCATGCACACGGCTAGTAAAGAAATAACTGCACAAAGATAATAATAAGTTGTCAGAGCTAGAATTTCAAGGATTTGTTTACTCGTAGGTACATCTACACTTTGTCTTCATTGACTTAATGATTTATTTAAAAAAATTTGACGACCGGTCTGGCCTAGTGGGTAGTGACCCTGCCTATGAAACCGATGGTCCTGGGTTCGATTGCCAGTCAGGGCATTTATTTGTGTGATGAGCACAGATATTTGTTCCTGAGTCATGGGTGTTTTCTATGTATTTAAGTATTTATACGTATCTATCTATTATATATATCGTCGTCTAGTACCTACAACACAAGCCTTACTGTGCTTACCGTAGGACTAGCTCGATTTGTGTAAGATTGTCCCGAAATCTTTATTTATTTATTTATTAAAAAAAATGTTATCAATAGGTAATTGATATATTATAGTGCAAAATTTATATAGACGGGTTTGGCGTGAGGACTTATTAGCACTTACTGTCAGAATTATGGCGTACACACAGATTCGTGGAATAGGTCCTGTTGTTACAAGTGCCACTACTCGGACGGTGGTGACCGAATGGCCTTTTCTCTGATGCGACTTCTAGAAATACTGCTAATTAATAAACATAATACACAATTAAACTGCTACCTAGCCTGGTCAGTAGCGATCATGTCATCGAAACTGAACGACCCGGTATCTATTCCTAGAAAGGGTATTGTATTGTCAAGGCGATAAAGTGTATGTTTAGATATTTGTGAGAACTTCTGGATAAATATATTGCACAACTAAGATATTACTGCGGGTATTTTACTGTACCTCTACCATGAGTTGTGACATTGAAGTTTTCTATAATGATACTCGTAGAAAACCTATACAATGCTATATGGCAACAATTATAAAATATTAGCTTAGTAGGTTGTCTTTTTGGAAGAGTCGGTGACGTGCCCTTTCCAATAAGAAAATTGCGGGTTTAAACTCACGCTTGTACCAATAAGTTTCTTGAAACTAAAGCTCCATTTAGACCAGACAAGAACTTGTATACGATTTTCATTACATTGCGGGCTATCGGCGTACGGCGAATTGGGTCGCCTTATATAATCCCGCAATGTAATGAAAATCGTATACAAGTTCTTGCATGATCTAAATGGGGCTTTAGGTACAGTCACCGACTTTAATTTTTGAGCCACTTACGGTTCAAGTTATAATCTTTTCTTTAATACTTACTCTATGAAATGTCCAATGTAAAGTTAACCCTAATTGGCTTAACAATTAAAGTCCCTGACCGTACCTACATCATGGTCATGATCGTCAAGAAACATCGTTGGATGACCCGTCGTTTTTCGGCAATACCATTTAGCCTCTACCGTGAACATCGAGGTTCGTATATTTCAGGCATCTCTCTCTTTTACTCCAATTAAGGCGTCATGAGAGTGACAGACACAATCGTCCGAAATTTACGAACATCGTTTGTCGCGGTAGCGCCGCTAATGTTGCCGCAACGGATCTCCACTAGGGACCTACACTTAAAACCGAGCACAGTCAGCAGCAGAAGAGAATAAGAGCGCGTGTAGGTCATTTTGAACACTTCAAACGCTTAGCCACTTTTGCTGCTGACTGTACAAGAATGAAGTGAAGCATATATATAAAGGTGAAATTTAACATTAGAGTGACATTATCTATAATAAGGTCCCTTTTGCTAGATAAGATTTAGAAATAAGAACTCACGGCTCCTCCTGCTAGCGGACGGCAAACGTTTGGCACTCAACTTCCGAGCGGTTTTGCAACTGTCATCTTTGACTGGTTCACGACTTCCTTGGCGGTCTCCTACGGAAAAACCGTTTCAGCTTCTAGGTATTTTTACCTAAATGTTTTGACCAGGATAAACAAAGCCCTTCATGCTTCACCAATGCCCTTCTTTACGAAAATTCTACATTCCCTACTTACTTCTCTAAAAAGTTACACTTACCTTTCTTAACCTGCCATAATTCAAGTGTTTAATGGATATTTAGATATTACAATTTATCTACGCTCAGTACCATGAGTAGTGACTTTGAGGTTTTCGATAACGAGTATCGTGTTTACTATCTGTGCATCTCGCTTAAACGTAAACTCGATACTTGTAAGTATCTCAACTCATGGTAAGGGTACAGTTTGCGTTGACTTGACAACGATAAAGTACAGCTTCGCCGAGATGTTATATTAAAAAGTAGGGCAATGTGGGCAATATTGCCGTGGAGACTAGGGACGGTCGCATGGGACCACTTACTGGCAGAATCTTGGCGTGTGAGTGACCACGTCTTCATAGAGCTCCTGCTGCCGCAAGTGCCACCCGAGCGAGGGCGTCCGAATGACCTTTTTTCTGACTCGATACCTAGGAATAATGTTGGTTATTTCCAAAGATACGATTGAATGGTATCCTAAACTAGTCTGTAATGGGCCTGCATTTGAATCTGAAGGTAATTGTGTGTCATATCAGCAATATTTTGATTCTGCTTTATAGATGAGTTAAGTATTTATGTGTATCTATCTATACACGGTGATTCTTAATTGGTGATTTTTTTTCGGTACGTAACATCAAGGTATTTTAATTTCTGTTTAATTAATTAAAGGGTTTAACTGATATTGTTTTAACACAGCCGGATACGTGGTCACCCTACATTTATTATTATTACTACGAGCCCCAATGCAAAATAGCTCGTCTAGTCGCAATTCTGCATGCGTATTTTTTTTCAAAAACTAGTATTTCTACCCGAATCGACTTTGATGATTAATGGAATACACTAGACGCAATGTCACTAAAGCTAGCTTAGTTTTGAGTTGTACAAAGTGTACATCTCGTTATTTATTTTAAAATAATTTAATTATAAATATTACATCTCACACGCAAATAATTACGTCTGCTTCATATTTAAGGCAAAATAGGTCGTCTATTTAAAATAAAACCTGTTTACCAGGGTTCGTAATATAAAATATTATTTTCAAATTGAATACGGAATATTCTCTGTCATGTAAAATGACAAACCACTATTTAAAAGGGCAAATTCAGCCTAATTTTTTATTACTCCAAATCGTTTTTCTATCGAGATGGCACGAGGTAAGCCAGTGACTGAAGAAGTGCGGAAAATTATAATCTCCAGTAACAATAAAGGCAAATCTACGTACCAAATTGCCAAGGACCTTTCTATGCCAAGGTCTACAATCCAAACTATCATCGAGCATCATCGAAAACACGACAAAATTTCTTGTTTAAAGAAATCCGGCCGCCCACGAATTACTACTAAAGCAGAAAACAGGATTCTGAGGAAGATCATCAAGAAAAATCGTCGTGCAAGAGCTGGAGAACTTACGGTACTATGGCGTGACGCAATTAAAAAAAAACATTTCAGTGGATACTTGCAAGAGAGTGATGAAGAGGATGGGCTACGGTTTTTACACTGCTAAAGAGAAACCTTACTTACACAACGGCAGAAAACTAACAGGTTGAAATTCGCCAAAAAGTACAGAAATTGGATCGTCGATCAGTGGCGTAAAATTATATGGAGTGACGAATCTAAATTTGAAGTCACAGTAGGCGATGAACGAAGTAAAGTCATTCGCGAAAAGGAGAGGCATTTCAAAAGATTGTCTTAAGCGTAAGGTAAAGTTTCCAGCTTCCTTAATGATTTGGGGCTGCATGTCGGCACAGGGTGTCGGCTGTCTGCAATTTATAGATGGAACCGTCAATGCCGAAAAATACAAAAGCATCTTACAAGAGAGTTTGCTGCCGTCTATACGTAAGTTAAAGTATAAAAATGCGTATACTTTTCAACAAGATGGTGCCTCATGCCATACCGCTAAAGCAACGATGGCGTGGCTGAAAAAGAAAAAAATACCTACCATGTCGTGGCCATCCAGCAGCCCGGACTTGTCTCCCATAGAAACGTTGTGGTGGAAAATGAAGAAGAAGTTGCGAAAGGACCCGTCCAGATCAAAAGCTGATCTTAAAGAGAAACTTACCTGTGTTTGGAATGAAACAACCCCGGAAGAGTGTCGACAGCTGGTAGATACAATGCCGCTCAGAATTAAAGCCGTTTTAGATGCAAAAGGAGACGCCACCAAGTGGTAGACGTTCTAATCTGCGTCGGTAACACTAAAGACGAACTTTTTTGCATTTTAGTACAATTGGTGAAACAATGTTTTTTTTTTATTACCAAGGAAAGTTCGTTTTTTTTTTCATTGAATAAATAAAATACGATTTATAACTTATACTGTTTTTATATTGCTAATTCTTCCAAACACCTTCGTCCCCCAGAATTTTTTTTTTTTTTTTACATTTTTTTCCTACCAGACGTACTCATTTGCATTGGGGCTCGTATTATTAGTCACGTCGCTACGGCGGGGAATTCCATTATTTGCATTTGATATTGACAACCTAATCACTATTTGTTTTTATTGGGTTGCAGGGGAAATAGGAGGATGGACAGATAGGTACGCGACCGACAACCCCGTTTCTCGCTGAGATTTGTATCGTGCTTTTCTCAAATTTGTAATGAAAAACAAAAAAAATTATCCTTATCAGTTTGGTCCGAACTTATTCGTAATCCATGGCTATTATTTGAAAGTTTATTTATATAATATTTTATATAAATATATAAATGTATCTAATTTTTTTAAATGTGTTTAAAAAAATTCCTTTTGTCTGATGGTGACATTTACATAGTTCTAACGTTTTTTTTTTACAGGTTTGTACGGTTGTGTGAAATCGCTTTACACTATTTTATCTTCACTCATCGTACCGGATACGTAGTATTTTCGAACCGAATTTGAGGTAAGTCATATCAACATTTCATTGCAAGTTTAAGGAAATAAAAATATTATTATTATTTATTTTGGACCCGGGTATGTCCTTAAACTACGTCCAACAATGAGAGGTAGGGCACAGCGATTACCATCACGCTTGAGTATGGGGCAGCCCAACTGGGGAAGTACGCCTTACAGAAGACCACTGCCATAATAGCACTGCTACCTTTCAGGTATGTATGTAGTGTTGTGTTCCTGATGGTGAGTAAGGTTCCCAGAGCTCCAACCCTCTTTAAAGGCCGGCAACGCGCTTGTGACTCCCCTGGTGTTGCGGGTGCCCATGGGCGACGGTAATTGCTTAACACCAGGTAATCAGTCTGCTCGTTTGTCGCATATTTCATTAAAAAAAAATGACTTATAAGAAGTTTTAAGCCCATAGACTAATCGCATAGTATACTCAGTAGTATACCTGCAATACGTATACAAGTTTTTGTAAAATGAAGCAGGCTGCAAGACTGCCAAAATTCAGTGTCGTTTAACTAAAAGGGTTCATAAATGTAAACTACGAAATATTTAACAATATACTTTATTGTTTACTTATAGTATACTTAGATAACTTTTTACATACAAGCAAGTATCTAATATTCTAATAGATACCTATAATAGGATATAACCTAAGCAGTCATTATAACTATATTTTACAATAATCGCGACAGAATTTGTTAGGTCTAAACATTACTGTGATATAAATAATCAAAAATAAAATGAAGGTCGACGATTCAAACAGCCAACTAATTCAACAACTAACATTACTAATTTACGTCTGCATTTATTACGACTTTGTGGCATCATTTTCAATGTTGTCACAATTGTCACTTATCTGTGGTAGTGAGTCGTCATTCCCTTTGACATTAGTCTGTTTAGGTAATTTATTATCTGTGGTCTGTGCAGTGTTGCCAGTGGAAAAATGGCGGGTACCCGAGAGGCTGCTGCAGGAAGTTTTGTCCTTGCGTCGCTCACGGGAGGCAGCCTTCAGTTCCATGTCCACGCAGTGCTCGGCGAACATGAGTTGGAGCGGCGCGTACATATGCGGGAGGAGAGGGAGGTCGCTGAGTGTGACCTGTAGGTAAACACAAGCATTTAATTGAAGTTGACATAAAATTATTTTTTACATTTCGCCTGCCTTCCTTAGTCATATTCGCAAAATACGTTGTTACCGGTTGTATCCAAGCAAAAGAGCAACGCGCGGGCGGTCAAATACACAACAACACCGATTTGTTAAACCGCGCGCCGATCCAATCACGCGTCGCCGCTCGTTCATCTGAACTTAGCAAGTAAAAACCGTATGCACGCACTGGGCAGGAGCATGCAGTAAGCCGTCAGGGATGACGAAAGCGAGAGGAGGCCTTTGCCCAGCATTGGGACCAAATATAGGATACCGAAAAAAAAATATGAATGTCAGACCTGCATGTTATCAAAAGCGATGCCCACGGTATTATTGTCGTTGAGTATGTGCGCGTTGAGCCGAGGCAGGCGAGCGTATCGCTGACTGAAATGCGTCAGCACCTGGAATGGACATTTGGTCAACACATGCTAAACTTAAAAAAATTAAAGGACCATAACCTCAGACAGACACTTTACTACTAACCACGACATAGGCCAGAATTAAAATTTTCACATGTAGGAGAGTAAATGTCACTTGTATTAACCTTTTGAGATTCGGAAAATGAATTCCAGTGAGATTCACTTTTGTCTGATTTACGAAAAAGCCGTAGTGTCAAAAGATTAAAAGTAAACTTAATCCACCTACTTCAAACTATTAGCAATTGTTACCCCATAAGCCCTTAAGAGTTCACGCAAATTTAAACCTAGTACGGTCTGTAACCTAGTGGAGTAGAGGCCGTTTTCTTTTGTACATATATAGTACCATTCGTGTCAACGATAGTATTGCTGCCTACTCCTGTTTCTAGTATTAGATGACTAGAGTCCGGAATTTTGCGTGCGAATTTGGAAAAGTCTAAGGGAGAGAACACTAACGTTTATCGATGTATCGATAAACCTAGTTTTTTTATTAGCGTTTAAAAAAAAAAATTATTCAAACTTTCCGATGATACATTTGCTCTTTCAATGATTAGTGATGAAAAATGTATGAAATGTATGTAGATAATATAAAATAATTTTATATTAGACTGGTATGTTATTTACAAAGAATTGATAACCCGAGTAGGTATTTGATTGCAATAATGCAAGTATTATTTCATTAAAAATAAATTAATCTCAATGACTCTGAGTACACGACCGATTTATCGATACATCGATAAACGTTTGTGTTCTCTCTTTTAGACTTTTCCAAAACCGCACGCAAAATTCCGGGCCCTATAGATGACACACTGCCATATGTTGAACAGAAAGCGAGTAATTTATTAATAATTTATTTAGCTAATATCCCAAAAAAAAATTATTCAAGTGTTTACCATACCGTGTACTTAGCGTTCATTTTGAGTCCGATCTCTATAGCTTGCGATGTCGTTGAGTGCATTTTGATTCTCGCCTCGTCGGCTAACTCGTCCTCCATTGTCGCTTCGTGAATCAATACGGTTGAATCTTGACCTGAAATCAAACAAAAAATAATGAACAACTATTTATTTTAACGAGGTAAGTTAGTACCAGTGGTAAAGACGGTTATAGTCTTAACCTATGGTGTTCAGCTACTGACCAATCTTGACCAGATTTTCAGTAGGCAGCGTGTCGCCGCTGTACGTGATCTTGTGTCCGGCGGCGGTGATGGCGACCCCGAATGCGTTGGGGCAGTGCGGGACGAGGCAAGTCAGTACAGCGTCTAACCCGATGCTGGCGAGTGCGGCAGGTTCCAGACCCGGTTCTTTTGCGCCCTCCATCTGAATGAACAACATACTTTGATAGGGAGGATAAAGTTTATTTTATCAATTTTTGTAGCTTTTGTCTCAAAAATGTGATGCCAGCTGACTAGAATAGCACCACCCCATCTCCAAGGGATAATAAAACATCCTACGGACAGGCAGCAGCGTCCGTTGAAACCCAATCTACAGCTACTGCGGTCGCCAACCCGCCTGCAAAGCGTGGCGACTATGGCCACTACCCCCCAAGATGATACAAGTCATATTTGTGGGAGGAGGATAAAAGGCTCGGAGAAACCTTTTTTACTGTTTACGAAAGCTTTATTTCTCTATAGGAAATAAATACACACTGCTTTTTTTTACTTGCAATGTAAGAATGTAAATATGTAAGTATATTCTGGTGAAATCTTGTGCTCAATTTTTGAAGCCAATCTTTAGTCGATTTCGCACACTACACACTTATGTAAGTTCGGCAATGCAATATTATAGTACCACTGATCTGATCCGATGGTGGAGCCACAAGATAGCCATAGCAACTTCTAAAATACATAAGATAAACCCGAAAGGTTCGTTGATGTTTGTGCAAAAAAAGTAAATTCAGCAATAAAAGCTTGTACCGAGGATTAAGATGGAAAAGTGTAAACATATCTTTGACGTCGACTGTACCAAAAAATTCATTTTTGACAGAAACTTCTTTTAGCAGTTTAGGAATGCCGTGTACAGTCGCCGTCAGTTATATCGGAACGGCTAAGGTGGTCACACATATCGGAACATCACCTCAAGGCGATAAAGTGCAAGTTCCTATATTTTTGAATACCATAGCTGCTCCGATATATTTGATGGTGACTGCCTACCTGTAGGTATTATTCTTTAGACTTAACTATATGCAGGAGGAGTGGTAGGTACCTAATAAATAGTAGTAACACTCAATACAGTCTTAATCCGAGACCACGAGGACAACGTCGTCATCGAAACGTCGGAGGTAAATTTTAAAGTTAATATACGCGGTTAAGTCCCGTTCATATATAATAATGTGTACAAACCGTGAAAGTTTAAATCAGTATTATATAACACTCAATAAGTACCAAATGGTACAACTTTTTTTTTATGCAGACTATTTGTTTAAACCTAAAAAAACGTAAATACTATGCAAGAATAGGACAAACGCCCGTCATTTTGAAAATATAACCCTGTTCCGTACAGCAGAGACTTCCTTATGTTAATAAAAAAATACTATTTTATACATTTATTAGACCATAATTTATATCCAGTGACAAATTAATTTATGATTGACATTCCGAAATTTACTGTCGCCAATAAAATAGAATGACCAAGATTTTTTCTAAATTTTCAGTTGTGAGCAGGGATTGTAAAACCGGTTTTATTAAATACCTGTATACATTTGACAGACTATTACCGCTAATAAAAGAATATCTGTATTCTAATTAGAGGTATTGTTGTCATTTCGCTTTTATGCATACCTCTATGGCTAGACTATTTACGATATTAAATACCTGTATTAAATACCGGTATTCATTGCAATTGAAAGATAAGATGTCAATTAAACATTACTACTAAATGGTTACTATAGAGATTATTTTCTTTCGGGAAGACTCGGATCTTTATCGGAATACGATGACCTCCGAACTGCCAAGAATGATCGTATTAAATAAGTGACATTTTCATATCCATTAATATGGAACTTTATTGTTTAGTATTATACGTCAAACTGAAAAATTATATTTGGCATTAAACAATAAAGTTCCATATTAATGGATATGAAAATGTCATGCATATAATACAATCATTAATTGATAGTACGGATGCCGTCTTATTTTGATCGAGGTACGAGTTTTTCTGAAGGAAAATAATTTCTCACTATATCTGTAACCTATCTATCTATATATATATAAATGAACCCCTATTTCTCTTCGTCACGCTATAACTTGAGAACGGCTTTACCGATTTGGCTAATTTTGGTCTCGAAATATTTGTAGTAGCTCAGGGAAGGTTTAAACGGTAAAAAAGTATGAAAAAAAAAGAAGTAATATACTAAAAATCGAAGATATCTCTCCAATACAAACTTTATCAACTCGAAAAAACAGTAAGCGCCGCAGGATTGCATACATCTTACGCGTTTTTGGTAAAATGGTCTTTGCTTTCGCTCGAGAAAGACTGAAGCGCCGCAGGATTTCATACATCTTACGCTTTTTTTGCGAGCAAAATAGGTACTTTATATTATTCCAGCACTAAAGTCGTTAAGGCGATAGTTTCTTACAAATTGTTAATCAATTATCCCTTATTCCCTAAGATATGGCTGTCAAAATCTCTATTGAATGACAAGACATACTTCATCAGTTTCATCACTTTAGGCCCGGTACCACGAACATCGAAGATCGTATATAGATTTAGAGCATCTCTCTTTTACTCCAATTAAGGCTTAAGACAGAGACAATCGTCCGAAATTTACGAATATCGTTGTTCGCGGTAGCGCCGCCGTTTCATGTATAATTTTATGACAGAACTATGAGTGTCGGAACAGGGTTGTCAAATTGTCACTACACTTGAGAAGTATTTGTACCTATACTTACTTGATTTATTACTTTTATGTTAAATAAATAGGAATTATATAAAACGTTGATTCTTTAAACATCTCTGATTCCCACGAAAGTATATATACCTAAAAATGCTACAGCCGTATTTCTTTGAAAATGTTTTGGTTAGTTCCTTATTTCGTTTCTGGGCAACCAATAAATAAGGTTTTTTATTTATTTTACCCATTACCAGGTAAGGACTTCGGGAAATAAAGATGTTAATTCTGCTTCCTTGCTATTGAGTCCGAGAGATTTTGTGTTTATGTTATATAGTTGCATTGCATTTTATTTTTCAGTAAAACGTGAGAAATCGAATGGTACCAAGGTTATACATATACAATCTGAATTTTATACTTTTTAAATTGTGACCTCTGAATCACGTCAACATATATTTTTAATTATTTTTTGCCTTGATTATGTTTGTAATTATTTGTCAATTTTACTTAATTTTGTTATTAATTAAATATGTGTCAACACCCCTATTCAGCCAAGGAATATACATACATAGTATTTTTTATTACTATTACTAAGTACTACAAATATTTTTTTCAATTATGTTTTGAATAGGATAAATCTATATTTGTTTTAATTGGGCTTAGGTTCGCCACCCCTATGAGTCCCGCTGACAATGTGCATGGCTGGATGAAGTGTCAACTAAATACTGTATAAGTAAATTAGTTTGTCATACGACTCGAGTATATTGACACTGACGGCTATTACCGGTAATAGTTTTTAGGGGTAATGTGCTAAATAGAGGTATTGCTGTCAATTGGCAAAACCGCTAATATATTTGAATATCGGTTTTGATTATACCGCTAATCTGAGCTTTATCGATATAAATAGCGAAATGCAACTATAACCGGTTATACCTAATTTTTAAGCGGTATTAAGAATACCGGTAACGATCCCTGGTTGTGAGTGTGTGAAATGTGAATTTATGACCCATTTATGCGTTGAAAAAGTCCGTTCACAGTCTACGACGTCATAGGGGCATATGTAATCGTTGACATTGGTATACTGTTCTTCCATAAAATTTTAACATCATAAAATAAGGAAGTCTCTGCTGTACGGAACAGGGTTATATTTTCGAAATGACGGGCGTTTGTCCTATCCTTGAATTTATGTCTCCTTCACTTACCAGACTCTGGTTGGGTACAAGCTTAAACTCGGAGGCTATTTTCTCGAACTGTCTATCGTACATGGTAAGCCAGGTTACAATTTGTCCGGGGGCTAGTAACAGTACTGGAGTACTCTTCTCTCCCGTGTTTGGGAAGGCGGCCGCGCGAGCTTGCAATACTCCTATTAAACCTAAATAATAAATAAAATTTAATAAGCGGCAAAGTGAGAAAGTCACACTCACGGACGTATAGATTCCGCATTACCTCTCTACACAACAAGGCTATATAGAGCAAAAAGAGGCAAAATAAACCACGTTTGTTGTACAGTTTTGGAGCCCCAAGATTTGTTCTATTTTGTTTTGAGTATCTGATATTATAGAGGCAATAGAAATACATCATCAATGAAACTTTCAAATGTCTAGTTATCACGTTTCATGAGATACAGTCTTGTGACAGACAGACGGACTGTGGAGTCTTAATAATGATTTGTTAGCCGTTCGTCTGGCTCACATTTCGTCCAGGTCGCTGTTTGTCCAATAAGTGTTTCGTCCAATACGCAATTTGCCCAAAAATCTGGACCAACAGCGAATTGACTTTGTAGCAGTTGGCCCTAATCGGAGTTTGCCATATTTGCATTTCGACATACTCGCTCCTCGTCATAAATCAGTTTGTCCTATACGCAGTTAACCCTTTTTCCTCGGTCTTTGATTCATCATCATCATCATCCTATCAGCCGAAATGCGTCCACTGCTGAACATAATAGGGTCTCATTTTAACCTTTGGACACGGAACCCTAAAAATGGAAACTCCATGAATCCAGTAAATGCTTACGTAAGTAAAACTTTGCTCCGTGATTAGGGGAACTTGGTTCTATTGTCATCGGAACTATTTTGAATACAAATACGCGGTTAACTCATGTTTCATGGGACCACTAGCCTTATTTACATTTAGACAGCGGGGAACCCAGCTTTTTTAGCATGCAAAATACAGCATATGTGACATTATCTATGATAAGGGGCCTTATTGTCGATGGCGCTTACGTCGTTGTTCAAGATGCTGCAATACAAACGCAACGCGGTTTGACGTAAGCGCCATCGACAATAAGATCGCTTATGCTAGATAATGCCACATATTTTCATTCGGACAATTTGTCTGCTTTAATAATACCGTAACTAAGTACTAACCTATGTGATGATCGGCGTGTAGATGTGAAATGTATATGGCTGTCAGTTTCCTAAGCAGCTCGTCCACTTTCCGCGGCCCGTAGAAGCGGGCCAGCTGCCCGTACGTACCTTCCCCGCAGTCCAGGAGAATGACACTTTGGTCGCTGTACAAGAAACATATTTAGGTAAAATATGCTCGGGTCGATTAGTCATTCTATAGTTAGGGTCATATAGTTAGTTTTATAGTTAGTAGCCAACGTAGCCAAATATATTGTAACACATCCTGACTCCTATACAAATAGTTTTTTTTTAAATCTGTTTTGTTTAGAAACAAAGATCTCATCATCATCAACATCATCATTTCAGCAGTAAGTAGTCTACTGTTGGACACAGGCCTCCCCCAAATATGTCATGTGTCGTCTTGGGGCGTAGTTGCCATAGTCCCACTCTTGGCAGGCGGGTTGACGACCGCAGTAGCTGTAGATTGGGTTTCGACGGACGCTGCTGCCCACCCGTCGGCTTTCCCTTTGTCGGCTCTTAGTACACCCGCGAGAGGAGAGGGGTACTTGTGCAGTCAGAGTCATATAGGTAGTAGTAGCCTACGTACTCCAATATATCTGTACAGATCTTTATCTGACTAGCGAATCAACTAAAGATAAATATTATGTAAAACTTGTACTAAACTATCCCAGTTTCTATTGTTTGTGAAAAAACCCTTGAGTTTTTCAATAGAGTTATATTAATAGTTATGTCATTCAGGCATTAGTTCAAATCATAGGCAACATTTTGTTATTTTATTTTATTTTTTATAAGAGTTCATGGGTGACGCAAAACTGGTCATTGTGGGTCGCTTTGCGGAGCAGGGGACCTTCGGCTGATATGATGATATGAAGAGTACATTGGAGTTACTTATTCTAGCTAGCTATACTTTGCGTCGTGCGCTTTTCGATTGACACTTAATATTCTCCACTTTTGGTCCACTTGATTTTCTACTATATTTCAAGAAGATTATTCAGTCCGCGAAAAACTAGTGCGTCTTCTAGCATTATTCAGACTACAATTCTATAAATCGAACTAAAATCTCTTCATGTATAGCATAATTCAGTTCCAACAAAGGATTCACTGCTGGGAACTGCTATTTAATTTTCAACATTATTAAAAGTAGATAGAGTTTAAATCAAAATACTTACTTAACATGCACAATGATAGCACTCGTATTTCTCGTCTTGCTCGGTATGCAACTCCCCGTCCCCAGGAAAACGATCTTTGGGTATTCCATGCTAGAGCCGTTACTCGCGTAGCGCACGTTTTGAACTTCCCCGTGGAATTTCTTGAGGCTGGCCACGAAACCCTCGACGTCCATGGTTTCCTGGTAGTATTCTTGGACGTGAAGCTTCGGCTCGGCCGTTCTGGTTATGGAGATGAAATATATTAGGCCTTAAAATGTGTTTGTATTAAAAGATAGCATGAACAATTGATACCTATTTGTTGTATGTTTAGTTTCTTTTCAACAGATTAAAACGCCGAAGTAATAGAACTCAGACCAGTTGCACTACGGACGCCATAGATGGCGTTAGTGCTAAATAGGAAAGCGAATGTCACTGACATTGTCAGTCCTATTCATGGGGGCGGTAATTTATCTCTGATTGTTAATCTGTGCTAATACTAACAACTATTTGTTCAATAACCCAATCGTATGGGAGGTGCAGCGAAAAATGGATCACTTGTACTTGGGACGCTCCTAAGATGAGCTTCATTATATTATATCTTATTCTAACATATAGATAACTATGTATCTATCCCACTCACCTGTCGATCTGCCTTTTGGGCCGCAGATGGAACATGGTAAGTGTCCTGGACGAGTATGTTTTCAGCTTTGTACTATCTTCCTCCCCGGGGGCCTCGTTCGACGGCCCTTCCATGTTCATAATATTCTGGAACTGGGCTATCGCAATCTAGAAGCGGTTTAGTGACGTAGCAATGGAAGCAATAAGCCTGCTTTTATATAAAGGTAAAGTAAAAGAGGGAGAGTTTACTATTGTTTGTCGTCGAAACAGACGACGAAATATTTTGCAAGTCGTGACGTAAAATACGTCGCTTTATAGAAGATCTTCAAGAGCGGTGAGAGATGTTAAACAAAATACAATAAGTAGTTTTCTGAATGACACACTTAATTTAAAATAAACTCATACTTTTTGTGTTTATGTTTGAAAGGCTGAGAATTTACAAAGCCATGCGAACAGAAGCAAGCGCTTAAACTAATGAAATATTCTGTAGATTCACGTCAAATGTTGTTAAAATAGCATTTTATAAAATTCACTTTAACAGTGAGTAAGTAGTATCTTAAAAATCAAAATAATTTGTGTTGTCCTACTATCTCTCTAGCCCAAAATAGTATGTACTATCGGACAAAGTGATTCATGACCCACCTAGATCGCAAATGGTTGAAAGTGTCAAATCAATTTAATGACACTTTCAAACCGTTTGTCGGCTAGGTGGGTCATGAATCACTTTGTTCGATAGTACACACGTACTTCTTAGTCCTTCATAGTCCAAAGGTGCCAAAACCGGCTGACATATTTGAGAAATATCGACTGGTTCCTTTGTGTGGTTCTCTAATTGGTGCTCAAATCCTGCCCGGTAATCTATTTCAATTTATTATTTTCAATACTTTACTCACTGCTACTACGAAGAATAGTTAAAAAAAAACTTTATTGACCCAGCACCTAATCAAGATTTCCACTTACCCTATTCTTGAGATCTTCGAAGCCCTTATTCCTGGTAGGACTATTAGTTTTCGGTATGGGAGGATGGGTGCTCCATTCGGCGGGTATGCTCGTGTCCTGACACAAAAAAGTTTGTACTAATAAACTTAACAAATCAATGTATTAAGCAATAAGTTGGAGTATTCGGTCATCTCAGGTCATTCGGTCTCTCTTTGCTGTTAGCTATCTTGCTCTGACATTACGAGTTAACTATAGCTGACTGCGTATGTCGGCGGCTGATCCTAAGATCTGCCCGATCGTAAACTTCCTGTATCATATTTGAATGGCAGTCACATTTAAACTAATATTATTACTATTATGGCAAACTGACCAGCGGTTAGGTAACTCGGTGGGCTCACAAAGTAGTATAAGTCAAACTTTGATTCGCTTAAAGGTGGTATATTACAGTGAACGCGAGTCCCACGAAAAGCGATATGAGGCTTGAATTTTCCAACTTTATGTTAGGAAAAATAAAACGACGAACGACGATTACGAACGACGTTCGTCGTTTTTTTTTCCGCCCCCGTGGCAGTTAACTCGATCAGTTAACTGGCACGGGGGCGCATTCAATGTTTTATACTGTTAGTCAATGACGGAGCGTGCCTACATACCTTGAGTAGCGGGAACACCTCAGGGTCCAACAAATGTAGTTTGTGCTGCGTCCGGTGCACAGCTTCGGAGCCTAGACACGAGTTCTGTGAGTTGACGATGAGATGGCGCGTCGTTTGACCAAATTTCGCCATAAACGCTTTGTAACTGCAATAGAAATCACGGATTTGTTTACGTTGTTATACTCGTATAACACAAGATGTGTTTATAACCATGCGGTTAAACTAAGCCGATCAAAGGAATAAAAAAGGAGAAATCATTACCACCAATCTCTACCATTAACTACTAGGGCCCCGAATTTTGCGTGCGGTGTTCGAAAACTCTTAAGGGAGAGAACACTGACATTTAGTCTGGTCAGTGACATTTAGTCACAAGATGTATCCAATGTCGTGTACTCCAAGGTCAGAAAGAGTAATTGAGATTAATTCATTTTTAATGAAATAATATGTATAATTTGCATTCTTTCAATCAAACACCTACTAGGGTTTATCAACTGTTTGTAGAACAAAACAAACGAATTAAACTTGATATATCGTACATTTTTCGTCACTGACTATTGAAAAAGCATAGAATGTATCATCGGAAAGTTTGAGTTATTTTTTTTTTAAACACTAATAATAAAACTCGGTTTATCGATACATCGATAAACGTTAGTGTTTTTTTTTTATTTTATGAAATAGGCGGCAAACGAGCAGACGGATTGCCTGGTGTTAAGCAATTACCGTCGCCCATGGGCACTCGCAACACCAGGGGAGTCACAAGCGCGTTGCCGGCCTTTAAGGGGGGTTGGAGCTCTGGGAACCTTACTCACCATCAGGAACACAACACTACACACCTGAAAGGTGGCAATGCTATTATGGCTGTGGTCTTCTGTAAGGAGGAGGTACTTCCCCAGTTGGGCTGCCCCAGATTCAAGCGTGATGGTCAACGCTGTGCCCTACCTCTCATTGTTGGGCGTAGTTTAAGGACATACCCGGGTCCAAGTGTAGTGGGTGGGTAGTGTTCTTTCCTTTAGTCTTTTCCAAAACCGCACGCAAAAT
The DNA here is from genome assembly GCA_022674325.2 of Grapholita molesta. NCBI lineage: Eukaryota > Metazoa > Arthropoda > Insecta > Lepidoptera > Tortricidae > Grapholita > Grapholita molesta. The sequence continues at coordinate 6,845,012 of CP053127.2, forward strand.
TCCGGGCCCTAACTATCACGTGCCACGTGCCATTACACCTTTTGTATTTTATTTGGAAAATTCTATATAATAAGTGCCTGGGTATTGTCACTAGATTGCTACCAGTTACCACCGCAGCACGGCAGCAGCGACCGTTAAGACCGTTGGAATATACTGCCAACCAGCCTGCCAGGCGTGGTGATTATAGCATTGACGACCGGTCTGGCCTCGTGGATAGTGACCCTGCCTATGAAGCCGATGGTCCTGGGTTCGATTCCCAGTCGGGGCATTTATTTGTGTGATGAGCACAGATATTTGTTCCTGAGTCATGGGTGTTTTCTATCTATTTAAGTATTTATATGTATCTATCTATTATATATATCGTCGTCTAGTACCTACAACACAAGCCTTACTGAGCTTACCGTAGGACTAGGTCGATTTGTGTAAGATTGTCCCAAAATATTTATTTATTTATTTTATTTATTTAGCATTAAACCATATGCTCAGACATCGCTCCCCATGGCGGTCTATAGGAGAGGCTTGTGTCCAGCACTGGACTTCCGTGCATACAATAAGTAATAGCATATTGTTGATTTGAAACTTCAATACTCGTTGGCTTTTAGTATGTGATACGTCTGTGGGGTGAGTTTGTACATGCTTTTACAACTCTATAATCTCAAGATGAGATCAACTCACTTGTCATGATGAAACACCTCAGGTGGAGACATATGGACGATGAGAGTAGGTATGTTCTCTGGTGGGTTAACGCCGTTGTCGAAGTACATTGCGAATTCTGTCTCATTCAGGTAAGTTATATCTGGCAGTTCGAGAACTGAAAAAGGTTAAAATCTCGTACATAAAATTCATCAATATCTGTTTTATGAGATCGCACCCCATAAAACCCTATAGACTTTTTTTGACTATGGCTGGCGTATGGATTTGACATATCTAATGTGTTAGTTTATTATCTAATGTGATGTTTTTAAGCCGCCTGGAACGTAGTGGTTCATTTATCCCCATTTACATTTGTACTTCTCCTTTACAGTGCTATGAAAGGATTAAAAATGAAAAGCCCACAATTTGGCCAGGGTCTCTCATTTAGAGTATAGACAGGGAGTAGTCGAGTTTGATTTCGCTCTTATCCTCGTAACGCCCACCATACTAAAATATTTAATAGTTAAAACCAACCTTACCATGTAGTGAATTGGGTTGAATTTTCTTTTGAACGAAAACTAATGAAACAAAAGAAATTCTACCTTATTTGCTTTTATAAAAGATTTCAACTCCATTGAAAGGGTGTGTAACTGTGTACATTGTAATGCACACTGGGCGTTACGAGGTTATTTAACATTAAAATATTGTTGAAACACCACATTGTGAAATCTGTCTCTTACACACACCTTATAGTAATGATAATGACATAGGGTGAAGATCTGTACAGATTTATGCCCTTGACAGTACCTGTCATCCGCGAACTCAGAATAACTTTCAAAATCACATAAAAAATATTCTAGTATTACGTCTTTTAAATATTCCCTGCTGCCATTACAATATATTGTAAACCTAATTTACATGAATGTCAATTGTTTTAAAAACTTACCAATAAACACAGGACCAGGGTCGTCCGGGGTCTTCACGTCTTTAGACAGCACTATAGTACCATCAGATAGTACCACGTCAATCCCGCTCTTTAGCTGTCCAAGCAAAGGTCCTGGAGGTACGCCTTTTTCCACGCACTTCGCTAAGTCTAGCGCGCCTTGGCGTTTCTTAAAAATGGAGGTTTGTGTTTATGACTGATCTTTTAACAGTTTGACCGCCCATTGATAAATAACTGTGATCCAGACGCCATGACATCCCTACTACTATTACAAAACGTCTACCATGGTATACATTTTATCGTCTATCGCGCTATCCGTCACTTTCGCACTCACATACTTGTTAGAGCGTGACAGATATTGTGACAAGTGATAAAAACCCAACCATATTAGGCTAGCAGGTTCACTGTCCCATAGTCATTTAAACGACCATAATCCTTCTTAATAAAACACGTTGTTCCTTGACCATGAGGCAAATGTACCCCATGGGACAGGGAACTTTGTAAAGATGTTTGGATGTTTGTGCAGACTTGGAATACAGATATACAAAGATGAGAATTGAGACGTAGGATACTTCATTTATCTCCGTATTACGTTCCCTTGGGATCTCATGCAGACGAAACCGCGGGAAGAATCGAGTGTTCCTTAAGTATGAGACTATTATGGCGGCAAAAGGAGACCTGGCGTCTGGAAGCAACTTCCTTTGATGTGCTATATAGGGTCAGGCGATCAAAAGGACCCCTTTTCCAGACCCACAATTTATTAAACTCGTTTGAGTTGATTGAATTTCGACCTAAGCATACTATATTAAGATTCACATTGGAATGGACTTTGCCAAGCGGAACTCAGGCTCCCATGGGCCGTGGCAAAAATGCCGGGACAACGCGAGGAAGATGATTAGAATGGACTTGAGCAAAAATTCCATTTAAAATAAATAACCAAAACCTAAATATTTAGAATTTATATACCAATGTAACTTCCAAGTAACTTAAAAATTAACAAAGTGAAATTTAGATAGGTAATCAATTCATGGTTTTATTTAGAGAGGTGCTTGTGTTATTTTCGTTTACCTTATTAGGGACAGGTACCATAACAATGCAGGCAAATCCTATTAAAACAGCTGAATTAAGTATTTATTTTAAGCGAAAGATATTTTCCGTGAAAGAAATAAGTCATTGATGTGGATATTTGGACAAAAATAAGTATACACTAACTTTATCAACAGAGGGCGAAATTCTCGTAGCATTTTTTGGCTGTCATAGGGACTTCTCGATAATCGACTTACATAATGTACCTATATCGATAAATATACAGAATAAGATTACGACGAGTAGAAGTAAACAACACGCAGTCTTATCGCGATTAAGCGATCTGATTTCTAAGAAATTATAAATAGAAGTTAAAATAATATTTTATTGCTTCTAATATAAGTCATTTGTGGATTTAACAATATCAGCCACTCAAAAGTTATGTAAACGCTCTAAAGCGGTAAGACTGCCTGTTGTTTACGTCTACTTTTAATCTTGTTTAATATGTTGCGGTTCTATAATTTATCGATATAATTATGAACATCGGTAGTCGATAAACGAGAAGTCCCTATGATAGCTCAAAAATGCTACAAGAATTCGGACCTCTGTTTATCAACAAATGTGTACGTATACCTAGATGTTTTTGTTCTTTTTATGACCTTTATATACACTCACCTTTAATGTACAAATGTACGCAACATAGGTATTTTGCGTGATGGGATCATTTAAAGACTTCTTATCTGCAACAGATATAATAAATAATATAATAATAATTAGGCCCTTATAACCTGTTACGGTACTTTATGTTACTGTTATATAATGGAAGGCATAAAAATACGAGTTTGGTTTTATAAAACGAAGATTCTTTTTCTTTTAAGCTAAGCGGAATTGTGATAACATAAGTATATAGATAATACAATTGTCGTATGGAATTAGTTGTATTGCAACAGGTACCTAACTCGCGTTTTATAAGTCGAATATTGCTTGACACGTTTCCTCCGTAAGGAGGAGTTAATCATGATTCGTTAGTTGTTAGTTAACCGACGAAAAATGTATTCCTAGTTACGGAGCGAAACCTGTCGATATTCGACTTAACATGGTTGATTGAGTTTGGTTGGTTGAGTCTCACGATAGTTGTGTTCACCTCACTAGCTCGGAAAAAACTGTTTTATTCTTTAAAAACAGGATGCAAAGTTGCATTTTATTCACAAGGGTGCAATGTTATTTCATACAAATTGTTCACAATTTTTTTTTTCTTTAGCTGGTTGGACATTCTTTTATTTAATGTTTTTTAATGATAATCAATGGATGTCCATAATTTCGATTACATTTTAAAAGTTTTAGAGTCAAAGTTTTCCTCGCGGTAGTGAGGTGAAAAATTGTGTGTTGCACTTGGTAGCAAAGTGTGTACCCCTCTCGTGCTTTAAGACCCTCCCAATGCTCAAGATTCCATGATTTCTCGCTATGCTCGTGGTTAAATTTTGGAATCTTTCGCTAGCTCGGGTCTCAATATTAGCACGAGAAGGTAAACACTGACTTTGCTCCCTTGTATAACAAATAATTATTGTATATCGGCTGTATAGTTGTAATCATGTCAACAAGTCACTACATAATATCTAAATGATGAGGTATAAGTACTAGCGAGCTTTACTAATTATTTACCTTTAGGTACATATACATAGTTTCAAACTAAATAGCTTTGTGGTTTCTATGGTTTTTTTATTTATTTATTTAAGCTGTATACAACGAATGAAGGTTTGTTTACTTGTTCCTGCGGATAATGTGCAACGGGTCTTAGTGTCGGAGGACGCTTTGCTTTCTTGGTGCCGCCGAGAATTCAGTCTAACTGTTCGTTTATCTGTTACAATACAGCACAGCGGGCGTAAGATTGATGGAATTATTACATATGTCACTTTTTAACATCGAGAGATTGGAAGAGACTGCCACGTCGATAAGTCCGTTAATTGGCACGTATAATATTCTTTGGCAGACTCGTCTTTGTTTGACAGTGTCATTGCGAGACAATTAATAATTAGCTATAGCGGTAGGGCCAAACAGAGCGGATTTTAACCCCACTCGAAAGATATCTGCGCTAACGTAGAACGTAATATACACTGTGTAACATGAGGAAACCGCTAATATATAGTTTTACAGCGTATTCCTGAGGCCAAAAGAAGTAAAAATATTATAACTTATGGTCAACTCCGGCAAAAAAAACGTTTTTTTTCTCCGTTTTTCATGTGTTTTGACATAAAAAATAAATTTTATTGAGAAAACTATGCCTGAAAACAAACAATGAGTTCAATAGTGGTAAAATCGCCCTTAAGAAAGGCGCACGGTGCTGAGATATAGGTAATCAATTTTTTTTGTAATGGGTTGTAACAATTGTAACTCCGAAACGAGGTGAATTCCTAAGGTTTTTTGGACATGTTAGTCTCTAAATGTGGTCAAGATAACTTTGGCAAAATGATTCGGTTTCCTCGTGTTACGCGGTGTATAGGCTATAAATTGCTACTTCAATATTTCAAGAGTTAGATTATAGTCTAAGAGCTAGCGACCAAATCGATCATGTGGCTTCAGCTGCATTGAAACTCCGTTAGCTACTTCCCTGAACAACCTTTTCCTATAATCGACGTGCTGGCAGGCCGCGCGCGGTGGGTGCGGGTGTAGTGGGGTGGGGAAAAAAAATTACAAATGACATATATTTGACAAACGAATTTTTGCAAGATCTGCACCGAAAGATCCGAGAATTTCAACATTTTTTTCGATACCTTCCCACCAATATTTTTGCATGGCTATTTTTTGGGACTTACATATAGATTAATCTATTCTCGCGTCAGAAAAAAAGCCAATACAGCTGAGCCCACACGAAAATTATTATTATTTTGGTACTTTTAATTAACGGTGACAACCCCTTCCCACCACCCGATCGACTTAAATTTTTTTTTGAGTGCCCAGGGAGTACAGAGCAACTGTTTGAAAAAAAAATTAAAGTCGCCGAGTCCACATTTTTTTTTTACCCCACCCCACTACACCCGCACCCACCGCCCGCGGCCTGCCAGCACGAAGATTATAGGAAAAGGTTGTTCAGGGAATTAGCTAACGGAGTGGCAACACAGCTCTCGCTAGCTCTCCGTCTATTATAATTTAATGGTTTTTACAATTTTATGGTGACGGTATATACCTGGACTCCTTGAAGATCTAGGCTTTTCTTCCTTTTTAGGATTAGGCTCGCGGACGTAGTAATCTATGTTGTCATTCTTGAACTGCTCGTATTCCGATGATTGCGCGTTCTCGATCCTGGCGCGTTTACAGGGCTTCGGGGTCATGTCGTGGAGCAGACTCACTTGCGAAATTCTGGGTAAGGAATAAACATCACAATCTTCCTAGCCCTAGTTTTGCTCCGGCATTTCGTCAAGTAATCCCAAGTTTAGTGACTATGCACTAATTTTTATGAAAACGAATACAGCCTCACTTTCCAACGCATGCTATGCTTTATCGGAATTGCGTTTGGTGGCCTCACCGTGTTTGACGGAAAATTGTTTCGAAAAACTCACTAGTTTTACTAATTCTTAATTGTATTTTATATGAATTAGACAGAAAAGTTTTACTTGTTTACAACTATGGAACATATTGGATAACAGATATATAAAAAAAAAGTTATGCCTGGTCAGCATACATAAAAATAATACGACTTAAAAACTTCCTCCGTTTTTTTCGTCGGTTAAATTATTTAAAGTCAATTGCATTCGATTACATAGTATCCTTTTCAGAATTATCAGCTACGTTTTAACATACTCTAAATTACTTTATAATTTAATATGGACCCAGCACAGCTAATATAATGCAAGAATCATTATGGGCTACTTTGCACCAGAAACAACAAGAAATCGTAGCAACTTAATATTTACATACAGTCAACCAATTTGATTTATGGGCCACTTTGTTCCTTGTCACAGTGAAAATCTATATGAAAGACGCAAAAGATCTCTTATTAATGTCACTGTGACAAGGTTCAAAGTGGCCTAGAAATCAAATTGGTTGACTATACACTTACAAGTGCACGTATTTGACGGTCATGACACTGTCCTCAAAATCTGCTGTAGGGCTTGAGGGTGCCATGGTCACCTGCATCTCTTTCATTATAACAAACCTCTTTGTCGCGTTGTAAAGGTTATCCTGAAACATTTTTCCACTACTCATATTTAAATTTCCATGAGTCATTCTAATATTTAAAAAAAAGAACGGTTTCACTTACGTCTAGTCTATGTAAGTAATCACTTGCGGGACATGTTTCGGAGAGCATGGGTCTCCATTTTCGAGCAGTAACGGCCCGGCCACGACTATGCGCGACTTGCGGCGCGGCGAGCGTTTTATCTGTTCATTGCGTGTGATACCACCTAACCGCAGTGCATTGCGCGTCTTGACCGCATATTTATTTGGTAGTCGTGGCCGGGCCGTAAGCGTTTGTTCGCGTCGACGTCCGCGTCGCGGGCACGTCGCTCATTGCTGCGATTATTTCGGTGTAGCTAGAGCCGTTAATGGTGGACGAACTAAATCCGCGGCCGTGCAATACAACACCGGTTTCGGGCTGCGTGCATCAAGAGCGGCGCGGCGCGGCGGGCGGTACTGCGCGAAGTAAACCACTGCTTGGCACTCATAGTGCTTCAAAATGGAGACCTTTGCTCTACGTTAAATATCACGGGAGTTACTGAATAAACGTGAATGTAACCGTAATCTATCATACTACAATTTACCAAGAAATCGTTTTTTTTTGTAAGTGCAAACCAATGAGAAAGCAAATTGTAGTATCTTTGATGTGGCATTTAATCCATAAAAATTGGGGAGGATATTGCGAAAAATGTGCGGTCAGCTACTCTCAATCGGTACAAAGGAATCATGTTTGACACAAGAGTTTGAAGGGCTCTTTATACTTACTAGGCCCTCAGGTCCATGTAGTGTGATCTTTGGGACCCCGACATCCTGCAACGTCAATGATAGTCCAGGCAAACCTCCAATATTCTTCCAAGTTTTACTTGTTATGAAAACATGCTCCAATTTTGACAGTTTTACTTTGTGCTCATGTGCCAATCTCTGGGTACACTCTCCGCAGTTAAATAGGTACCTGAATGGATAATACATATGAATACACATACAATCATGATTTACATGTATATGTAAGGAGGATAGAAGATTACACAATACATCAACATATTTATGGTTTGGGAAAATCTTATACAAGCTCAATAGGATTTGTGTTATAGGTACTAAACAACAATATACATATAAAAATAAATAAATAGATAAAAAAAAAGTATTGATATATATTTGAACAGAACATGATTTAGCAATTTAAAATCGAAACATCAAATAATATGCAAAAAATCATGAATATGCTTTTACATTTACTTAAGGTATGATCATCCAATGGACCTGTTTTTAGTCTGCAAACTGAAGTAATAACAGTTAGTACCTATTTAACATATAATCCTTTTGTAAGTACCTATTGTGATGGTTGGGAAGTACAAAACTCTACACTGAACATTGCCCAACATGCTCTTCACCACTTTTTACATTTGTTATTGATGTGACAGAGTACAAAAGTGTTAAATCAGCTTAGACATGGTTGGTAAATATTGAAATGTGTAGTAACAAATAATATAAGAGAATTATATGCAATACCAAAAAAATATGATGCAATACTCGGGTAGAACAAGAGTATGAGGAGGAGAACACTCTAACTGAAGTCTTATAGGCTAACTTAAGAGAAAAAACAGGGCCAGAATAACGACAAATTTAAAGGAAAGTATAACAGTTAACTTCGCAAATAATTAAGATATAGAAGTCAAACAAAACCATAAGCCAGTATAGTATAAGTTGCTAACCTGATATTTATTTGCTTACCGTTTCTGATCAGTGAAGAGATACAACGTGTTGGGCACGCCACGAGCGCCAGAACCCAACACTTGCAAATAAACCGTACTAGGGCCGTACTTCTCACTCTTTTTCGAGATGTTTTGCCGCTGTTGCTGCGCTACCGCTATCCGTGCGGAGTTAGCCTTCGGCATTTCGGCTAGAAATTCCAACAGTTTTTTAGTACTACCGTTCTTATAGTAACGAACACTACTTGTTCCAGCTAATCTAAATACACTTGAACCGTACATGTGTTTTAAGGTTATATTTATTATGCGGCAATGTTTACAAGCATATGAGATTTACTGTTTTGACCTATATCATTCGCATATAACCATGTTACGTGTTTGTTACTCAGTAAAGTATTTTTTTTGGTTTATAACATTTTTTAGAAAAAAATTCTAACGAATTCTTCTTTTATTTTGCTGTCGTTTTTGACAATGACAATCCATCCGACACCCGACATCTGTCACGTTAATCAGATAAAACAAGAAACTGACAGTGACAGCAAAAGGCATTCACACCAGTTACAATAATTTTACCTTTGTATATACGTGTTCAGTTCTAGTATATTGTATTTAAAAATATGTACATAAATTCACCCGTTAATGAAATTGTATTTTCCAAAAATACATTTTTTTACGTGTGTCTGTGTTATTTGTTTGTTCTTTAGGTTGCCATAAGAAAAATACAATAAGTCGTCATTGGCATTGGCATATTGAAATGTATGGAGTCTTCAGTCTGGTAACATCGAATTAGAAAAATGGCGTTTGGTACAGCTGTGGGTTGCGCAATTTTTATGTAAATGTGCATGAAATTTATAATTAATCAAAAGATTTAAGTGCAACAATTATACGCGAGACTATAAGTGAATGTTTTGTAAAATTTATACAGTGAATATTGTAGAAAAAAATTGTAATTTTTCGTTTCTCAAAGCTGTGTGATGGACTGTGTATTTTTTGTGTTGTGGTGATGTTCCGAAGGATTCCGGGTAATACACCACCCAATAATGGAAGTCCCAATAATTGGCGTCCACTTTTATGGCTTCGAAGTATTGCCCCGTATTGAGCTTTCCCGGACCGATACCGCACATCTCAATAATACACATCTCAAGAACCGCGTACTTTAGATGGATGCGAGTTATTGGTCATAGTAATATGTTCCATAAACATTCAGCCAAATAATTACCGGTCTAATAATCCTGATATTGAGCTACAATTCATTGTAAAATTATATTGTTTTTATGGAACAAATGTCCTTAAAATCCCGTAATACCGGAGTCGAACATACCCTGTAGGGTCGCTGTTACTCTCTTTTAATTGTGTATTGGGTTTGTCCTGGGATCATGTTATTGATATTTCGAAGCCAACGGACTGCACCTGATGGACGCGGATTATGGGGTCGTCTTTTTATACCGTTCCAAAAGTGACTTATATTGTTATTGCTTCGGTCCAATATTAGCCCACTAATATACGACTCCATAATTCACGTCATAAACAATTATCGTTGGGTCGTGCATTTTTGGGTGTGCATTATTTGACTGTGCATTGCTTGGCTGTGTAATAGTGACTCCCTTCGGAAGATAAATAATGAAACGAAAAATTATGCGGCTGTGCAAATAATGTAACAATGATGGAAAAGTTATGGGTGGTGTTGTTAGTGGCCTTGGCCGGCGCACACTTCGGGCAGGGATTGCCGCTGCCGTCGACGCCGCACAGCTACCCGCACAGTAAGTCAATTTACACTAAGTTATCATGTCTTTGCTAATTTCGTCACAAAAACTAAATTTTTCGTATGCTAGGTAGTCACAGACAGGTGGCAAATCTCTTTAAACTCTAACAAAATTAATTCATTGAAAAATATAGACATTAGTACCTGTAGCTCCTGGCTCTAAGCAGTAAAAAGTAAGAATTAACCAATTTCATTTCCTTAGGCTCTTAAACCTATAGGTACACATTTATTATATTTCAATTCAGCAATAACTTAATGGCCCTTATGTTCATCAAAGATGATAACTACCCCCATTTTTATTTGAAGTTATCATTGTATATCAAAATCTAATTCAAACCAAACATAATTTCAAAATTGACTATTTATTAACGTTTTCTATTGATATTATAAACAATAATTTTTGTCTCTAAATCTTATACAGAGGCAGACTAATTATTATTTTAGTACCTAGTCCTATGGCCAGTTTGTGATTAAGTTTTTAAATATGTATCTAATTTAATAATTAACACTATTTGATAAAGTTTAATGCATGCATGCATGCTATGACTAGATTGTGGTCATTGTAAACATCTCAGAGTAAATTCAATATCTTCATAATAGACTGTAACATCCTGATGAATCAAGCATTTTATATGTACATAAATATACCAGAAAATACCATAAGGTACAATGAATCTCACAGAAAAGATGTTTCCAAAGTAACCTGGAATAAATATTATAACCCCGATTTTGCTAATACTACAGCTGCTAATATTATTTCACAATTAAGTCACACTTAAGAGCACAATTCAAATTGACATCATCAAACCATGCCAATGACTACAACAAAATACATAAACAATAACACAAACACTTACATACATACATACATTACAGCCGTATGCAGTCCACTGCTGGACATAGGCCTCCCACAAATATGACTTGTATCATCTTGGGGGTAGTTGCCATAGTCGCCACCCTTGCGGCGGGTTGGTGACCACACACACAAACACTTGTGACAATTAAAAACTACTATAAAATGCTCTAACTATAATATATATAAGCTAAAAGTTAACAGTCTTGGCCAAATATTATCCAAAAATTTAAAACTTGTCTAAGAATGTTTACTACTTTATCACTTAAATTTGAAAAAAAAATTTACATGTAGGAATAAAAATTCAGTTAATCAATTTCTGTAATACCTTTTGTCTAATGGCCAATGTTAGGCGTAGCCGACTTTAAGGCTATACATATTATCTGAGATTATTTTTATGACTTCTTATGGTAACTAAAAGAGAGCTAAAATTCATATTGTCACCAACAAACAACATGTCAATTTCCGAAATTAGAACTACTGATATAATGAACAATTAAACAGTTTGTCCAAAGAATTTTGTCTGTATAGGTACTTGTTAAGTTGTTGTGTTGTATTCTAGCACAGATTTCTGTAAATTCTAATAGTTGTCATTCAGATCAATGCTTCTCTTCTGTTTTATTTAATTCTCATACTAAAACTATGCTTGGCATGTCAACAGCATGCCATTCAGCTGCTGCATTCCAAGTGTAGTATTTATTGGAAACTTACCAACACATGATGAAAGATAGTCTAGATTGTTCTTCAAGTTCAGGTTCTTAATGCATATTTGTTACAATTGTTACTGTATCAATGATTGTTACAACATGTGTCAGTCATGCTGCACTCTTTTTTTCATAAGAATAATGCATGCCAGCTACCTCATAAAAGATGATATTGGCTACTAGTATACAAACCTTATTTAGCTTACTGTGGGACTGAGATGCTATATTTATACTATTATGTTCATAAAGGTATTTTAGGTGTGTTTCAGATATTATAACAAACATAAAGTAATACTTTAATGGAGTCCCAAAAGTCTCGGGATTTATTTATTGGTCCTGGGTTAGAATGATACTCCAATTTCTTGGGTACAGGATTTCCCGTTAGCATACCTTAGCCACCACTCAAAGAAGGAAAATTGGCCTTATGATTTGGATAAATGGTGTTGGAAATAAGTTAATATGTATTTGTTGTGTTTGAAAATTTTATACAACAGAACATAAGCAACTGTTCTAATTGGAAACAATTTCAATTTTGTTAAAGATAAATTTAGTTTCATTGGAAACATTGGTGGTGGCTGGTTTTCTTGATGTGGAGAGGAAGCCCATTAAGTGTTTTAAAACATCTCAACAACTGCCTAGTGACCAGAAACGCTACTAAGCATATCAAATGTTGAAATTAAATTAAATACGCGATATAATCCGTTTTAAGTTTTTCTATTTATAAATTGTTATCGCGGCAACTGAACACAATATTATTATGGGTTTATTGTGTTTGTTCCAGACACAAATGGACCTATCCTAACAGGATGGAGGGAGGGCAACCTGTACGCGGCTGTGCCGGCGCTCGCGTTCATCGTCACGGCCGTAGGGCTCCTGTTTGGGTGCACCTGGTGCTACAGACACAAGGACTGCAAGGTAAGCTTTGTTAAAATATCTTTTGTGAATTGGTGTCCAACACAAATTATTACAGTGTTTGTGGTTTTAAAAAAATAGTACTTAATGTAACTTGTCATAACAGTCAAGATTTACTCTTAATTACCTATGTAACATAAATAGTATTTATGAATATGAAAATGATACACACAAATAAATGCCCTGACAGGGACTTGAACCCAGGACCATCGGCTTCATAGGCAGAGTACCCCTTAGACTACCCATTAGGCCAGACCTGTCCTCAATATAAATATATATGAAACACGCATGACTCAGGAACAAATATCTGTGCTCATCATACAAATAAATGCCGTTTCTGGGATTTGAACCCAGGGCCATCGGCTTCATAAGCAGGGTTACTATTAATTAGGCCAAACGTGTCGTCAAGAGCACGGAATCATAATAAATGTTTGGATAGGTATAAACAATGCGTTCGCCCGGGGTTAAGTGTAAGTTTTCTATGGCAAAATCGTAACATGAAAGAAACATACGATTTAGCAGTTCGGTCGAACACATTGCACTTGTAACATACCTGCCTAGTTTTGTTTTTATAAGTCATATGACGTACAAGCATGATGTAATCAAAAACATGCAGACTTTATATCAAAATAAATTTGCCACTTCCGCTAACACTAGCGCAGGGTTTACGGATTGATTATGCATCATTCTAATATTCCAGTACACATATTTACCGCTAGATTTTTGACGACTATGTTTTGTTCTAAGTTTAGATTAGTTTCTAAAATAAACTCCTTGCTTTGTAAGCTGCAAACCTCGCGACCCGTCTATACAGTAGTATTATGTAGGTGACTGACTTATATGTATAGGTAGATATAACCTCCTACCTGTATCTTTAATGGAAAAATACAAAATGTCGTCTTAAAATATTCATCGTTCCTTCCATATTCATTCGTCCTGATTCATTCCTACTCGATGCAACATGCTGATTCAAAGAATCAAAGGGGTGCGTTACTACCCGTGCAAAGGTCGAGTCGTAGTAAGTTATAAATTCAGTACCCGTACCATAAGTTGTGACTTTGACTATTTTAGTGCGAACGAGATGCACAGATAGTAAACTCGATACTCGTTATCGAAAACCTCAAAGTCACAAGTCATGGTAAGGGTACTGTTGTAGGAAAATGTTAGATCGATTTATTATTACTATTTCAATTCATACATTTTTCTCTTAATTGAAACATAAATATGTTTAAAAAATAATAACGCCTTAAATCTAAAGCCCGTTTCACATCAACCGCGGGCGCGTGTCAACGCGGGCCCGCGGCGGACCCGCGGCGGGCCCGCGGCGGCCCGCGCCGCGATTGTTCAGCTAGTTTTAAATGAACGCCTTCACACAGCGGCGGGCGCGGGCGGGTGCGTGTGGCGCGGACCCGCGCACGCCCGCGCCCGCCGCTGTGTGAAGGCGTTCATTTAAAACTAGCTGAACAATCGCGGCGCGGGCCCGCCGCGGGCCCGCCGCGGGTCCGCTGCGGGCCCGCGTTGACACGCGCCCGCGGTTGATGTGAAACGGGCTTAAGCAGTACCTGCAGGTGTTCCTTAAAAATAGATTTTACGAGTAGGTCCAATACTTATTTTTTATTTTAAGTTGTCATAATTAATTTAGTAATTTTTTGTTTATAATCAAGCTTGTTTGTTTGCTGTAAAAGTATTTCGACTACCACGTTCGGAACTATCGTAGACTTGTGCGATTTTTACAAAAAAAAAAAACTAAGTATCGTAAAGAACTGTGCGATTTTTTAATAAAAATATATAGATAGGTATATTCAGGTACACGACTTTACAATACGATTCGATAGCTCGTTTTTGTTTAATATTTACATTAATTGAAGTAACTAAACTACTGTAGGTAGGTATTTACTATTAAAACGTATAAAAAAGTACATACTTAACGCGACATAAAAATCTAAAATGTCTATACTTATATCATATCATATTTAATACAAATGTTCATTAATCGACCCTCGCATTAACGTATAATTATTATTTAAAAATGGAAGCATTCATTACATTTAAATCAAAACGAACTAAAGTGACATAAATAAGTGTATCTTGACGTGTGAATTAATCACATAATGCTGGTACATTGTTATGTAACAGCAGCAGCACTTTCTATTGCATTTTGTATCAAATTACTGCAGTAATGAGATACAGTTATCTTCCTTATGTGACGTCACGCAGAACTGCAATCTTGTTTGTTGGCTCTATTGGTCTTGCAGAGAGGAAGACGGGAGACAGCTATTTTCTTTATAGTATGACTACAGTCTTTGAAGAAATCCCCTAAGTGTTGGAACCAATTGATACTGAAAGAGCACCAGGGCCCCACAGACCTCAATATGTAATGTAACATACATAATTATATTCATGGACACATTGGAAGTATTATAAATAAATCATTGTTATTGTACTGTTTTTTTATATCGTTTAATATATCAATTTTCTGAAAACACATCAATATATCATTGAATAAATTGGACGGCTTTTAAAATTTGTACATATTATATGTATGTACCTACAATTGTACCTACGTGTATATAACACAATCGAAAATTAGCTATAGAAATGTGATATTCTACCCCAATCAATAAGTACACCATGGATTTGGATGGTTCGAAATAGAATCCATGGAGTCGACATGATATGTTAATATATTTATATTTGAAGATTGGCAAATGAGTCAACGGCACAACTATTATTCTGACTTCAGAACCATGAGAATCCAATGCAACATTTTGTGTATAAGAACGAAAGGGCGACTAGAGATCGCTCAGCTTATCAGATACTCCCAGCATCTTAATTAATAATAGGCACGCCCTACACAGACTATATCGTCTTGCGGATATCTACGTATAATATGTCATTAGTTATCTCGAATGTAGGATAACGTTATTCACAGGAAGAATGCAATGGATTGTCAAGTCATAGCGCAGTGGGACTTTTTATCTCTGTATTTAATTCATTTGTCTTGTCCACTGCACAGAGTATCAATGTACGGGGTCGACGGACCGGCGCGCCCTGACTTATCACGCGTATGACCCATTTACTATCCCGCCGCTTGTCACTCAGTGCACAACTAATCATAAACTTTATAGGGAATATTTCACGTCACTCGGTCAATCCTGAGGATTATGATTAGACAATAGTTATATGTTATACAAGGGAGCAAAGTTAGTGTTTACCTTCTCGTGCTAATATTGTCCAAAATTGAACCATGAGCATAGAGCGAGGAGTTCAATACGTGGAATCCTTAGACTTGGGAGGGACATCCAAATGGCATTATTGGGTCAAATTGGGGTACTTGATATTCCGTGTTATGTTTTATACACAACTGTATAATATAAGGAAACAAAGTTTTACATAAGTATGATATTTTTAAATTGTGCTTTCAAATTTTTTTAGAGTAAGTTAGGCGTGACACGAGATCCACATATTTGTTTGATTGCCTTCGCTATTTTGCTATCCTTGAAAATAATGTATTGACAGTCGATAATAATATTTAATATTGCAATTAGATCAACGGTCTGATTGTACCAAAAATCCTACTGGTGAACCGTGCCATGGTTAATCTGCTAAATCGTCACAATCAATCATCATAAAAAGACTGCAGACCACATTTTTCAGACATCATACCTGAATCGGCTCAAAAATAAAACTTCAATCGTTAAGAATCGACATCCGCTGACGTCGGCTGACAGATCACCGTAAAGAATAGAACTCACTTGCTGCCAAGTATCAGATGCTGATGAGTAATCCGTCGCGGGCTGTCCCATCTGCCGTTAATGAGTCATTACTGCGTTGTGGATCATTGGGAGTTAAGGGGATATGCTATGCACGATTGTACATACAAATTAGCACATGGGCGGTTAGTGATCCTTAGCTCATTGTATTAAAGTCTGTCTAAAATCATTTTGTCTACTAAGGCACAGCACAATCTCTCGGTTCTCCGTTCTAATTGGTCAAATGTGTAGTGCTGCAGACATAGCCTACCAAGTTTACTCAATACATGTATCCTGAATTTACTTCTTGATTCGTAGACACCCTAAAAAAGTAACAAATGAAAGGTTTACTTAGTAGCTTATTGAGTAAGTGTATGTGTTCACTGTACCCTTACAATGAGTTGTGACTTTTTTTTTTTTTTTTATGACATAGGCGGCAAACGAGCAGACGGGTTGCCTGATGGTAAGCAATTACCGTCGCCCATGGGCACCCGCAACTCCAGGGGAGTCACAAGCACGTTGCCGGCCTTTAAGGGGGGTTGGAGCTCTGGGAACCTTACTCACCATCAGGAACACAACACTACATACCTGAAAGGTAGCAGTGCCATTATGGCTGTGGTCTTCTGTAAGGAGGAGGTACTTCCCCAGTTGGGCTGCCCCAGATTCAAGCGTGATGGTCATCGCTGTGCCCTACCTCTCATACCTTTGAGGTTTTC
This sequence comes from Grapholita molesta, assembly GCA_022674325.2. Taxonomy (NCBI): domain Eukaryota; kingdom Metazoa; phylum Arthropoda; class Insecta; order Lepidoptera; family Tortricidae; genus Grapholita; species Grapholita molesta. Next base: position 6,862,195 of record CP053127.2, read on the forward strand.
GATAACGAGTATCGAGTTTACTATCTGTGCATCTCGCTTGTACTATTTTAGTGCGAACGAGATGCACAGATAGTAAACTCGATACTCGTTATCGAAAACCTCAAAGTCGCAATTCATGGTAAGGGTACTGTTCTTCAGCCGGCATACGTGAGAGATCGTAAATCCATTATTTTGTCACTTTCCATTGTTTCGAGCTAGTTGAACGTAACGGTGAACAGTTTATGCGACTTGCTTGCGGTTGATTTATTGATGCCAATATCAATCGACAAAACCCGTTGTATTATTTCTGCGCTTATTCCTATTGTTCTTTAATCCCAACAATTCTTTATGATAGAATATCAAACATAAGATTGGTTTCGAATAGTATTTTTTTTAGTCTATACATAATATACTGCATACATAGGTACTATTTATATCTATATCTAATACCATGAAAACTAATTCCCAGACTTCTCTGTCCGATTGATGGAATTGATGCTATCAATGCATATGTACAGTCAGCATCAAAAGTGGCTGAGCGGGTGAAGTGTTAAAATTGATTTAGACACGTTCTTATTCTCATGACCATAGGGATGTGTTGACCTCATTTTTAACACCTCAACCGCTTGGCCACTTCGGCTGCTGACTTTACCTACATATATTTAAGTTTATGAAAACAAGGTGCTTTTTCAAATATCGGTACAACCTGTCTTCACTTCGACAATATCATGTCGAAGTAAGCGTGCCATCATATACTCGGGTACAGGTACACACATCACTTTTTGAGGTGATAGTAAGATACTTACGTACCGTAGAGATGAGTCTCTCCTTAGAATTATTCTGTAACCTGGAATCGGGCGACATCGTGGAATCCATTGATTACCGTTTTGTTGAGGTTCTTTAACTGGCATGTAACTTTAACTTTTATATAATGTTCCATCCAGAACCAACATACTCCCAGACCCGGATCTAACCTTAAGCCACAATTATAATTGTTCGAATAACTCAAATCCGTTTTCGTCAATGGTTGCATTGAACGTCAATGTATCAATTATGTTATACTAAAAGATACCTTACTAGTCGAAAGCCAATAAGCCAATTGCGCTTTATGGCGTTTTGGCAGATTTCCACTTTCGAAACATCATTTCACAAGTAGGTTAACAACCTAACCAACATTTTTTTCTCATTAAGGTTGCTTTTCCAACTCTCCACCAGAGATGACCGAGTACGAGTAGGTATGCGTAGCAAGAAATTTGATTTGTTCTTAGTTTCAAGAATGAGCTTATTAAGATCCAATAGAATCACGTCATTTATAACCAGGTTAGGTAAATCATCATACTCGTTCGTCTCTAATGGAAACTCAACCTAATGGCCGCTCTTTATGACGGTTAAGCGCTGGGCCAGGGAGGTGGACATGCAATGGTTGAAGCGCCACTACACGATGGCGACAGTTGTGTATTTTATTTGTTTTGACGGGTGTCGTAAGAGGCGACAAAGGGTAAAATCCTACGGATGGACAGCAGCGTTCAGCGAACCAGCTACTGCGGTCGCCAAATCGCCTGCCAAGCTTGGCGACTATGGCAACTACCCCCAAGATGATACAAGTCATATTTGTGGGAGGCCTATGTCCAGCAGTGGAAATGTATGTATGTAAAATGTATGACCCCCCTCTCTTTGATGTGCGTCCGAAAAACCGACACCGCGGCCATCCCATCGCTACCCCGCCGCGCCAGAAGCCATCCGACACCACTACCCTCTCTACATGCTGGTCCATGTTAGTGGGCCACTATGATGAGCCATCATGTAGAGGAGCCATGACACTTTTCACTTGGATTTTGAAACTAAACAGTAATATTTATGAATGGAACGGCAGTATGCAATTATGCTCCAGGTATATTAATACCTGTGGCACTGACCGCTCCTAAATTACTCTGTTATTGATGAAGCGTATTATAGCTAATGACTACGAACATTGTATCTTGAATTCGCTAATAATTATGTTTATTTATGATGTTCAAGAGCCACCTACTTAATCATATTCAATTATTCATATCATATCCGTTTAATCCACTCTTGTGATGTTTATCCGTAGGTACAGTCAGCGTCATATAGTTGGTAGCATCCAAAGTACTCAAATAGTTCGGTACACCATGCAATTTCTATGGTGTACCCAACTTTATGAGTACTTTGGATGCTACCATCTATATGACGCTGACTGTTCATATGAATGATTTCATATTTAGTCTTATTTTATATATGATACCCTAACGTTGTATGTCGTAAAAATGTATACTAATTGAAAAAGGTTAAACTCATTTTCCCATTTAATTTTTAATTATGGTAGACAATGTTTACTATTAATACAATTGTATTTTTCATATTATTAACATAACATTTGAACAGAAGCTATTTTAAAAAAATCTTTGGTTATATACCCTACGGGACAATGACCTCGTAGCTCAATTGAAACAATCTCGAGTCGCACTGCACTAGATTATTGTTTAATCCTTTTATATATATGCTATCTATAACAATATACCAGTCTTACTCTGTCGGATCTTAGAAATTGCACCTACGTCTATGTCGCATTATGTCGTCTACCTCGTATATTTTTACGTTTTTTTCATTCCAGTGTGAATATGTTGCCGAAAGGCATTACATTTACAATAACCGACTGTATAGCTCCAACAGAAAATACAAAGAGTCAAAATTTTAGTGTGACTATAATCAAATCATTAACCAATTTTTAATTAAATGGAGGAAACTGACAGCAGTTTTCATACATTTGACAGATCGTTTGACGACTTTAGTATGAAAACTACTGTCAGTTTACACCATTTAATTAAAATAGTACATTTCGATACTAGTGAAAAAAAAATTTTTCGACGAGAGTGAACGTTGGAGCCCAAGTAAAACGAGGGTGACAATCACCGGAGTGTTAAAGAAGTTTTTACACGAGTATCGAACCTAATTTTCCATAGCAAGATGCCTTAAAAAGTGAAATTTACGCACGCGAAAGTTTATCGTGGTTTATCGTGTCTAAGTTCTACGCACATAAGTTCCGTGTACCGACTTGCTAGAATAAATAGGCCGAGTGCACTACACGTCGAACTGAGCATGCTTCGCGAGCTCATTGTGCCTCTGTTCTGCCTCCGAGAGACCCCGTAAAGCTATGTTCATAAGTATGTATACAATTTTGCACCTTATTTCAACGGATTAACGTAAATATATGTAGACGTATTTATAAGTCAGTAAACTCTGTGAAGGAATGAAGTGACATGACCTGCTTACGTGTTGTAGTCCTTTTGCGAATACTTAATGGTAACGAGAAAAGATTTTCTGTTAGAAATGCTTTGTACTTTTTCTAACAGACTTCAGAAAGAGGACTTTGTCTTTTACTTGTGTTTATTTGCCGACTTAAGTAGATGCTTTGAGAAAGTATATTTCTTATTTAATATAAACCTAACGAAATGATATTTACGTTCACAATGCTTATGTTTACAGCTTTAGTCGCAAAATATTCGATAAAGTACCTTTTAACTTTGATAATAGTTGGCTTTAGATTTTTTTTATTAATGGAAGTTTCATTTACTTGAATAAACAGAGAATTCACAAGAATTGACAAGATGATTTATGACAAGGACAAATCTGATAAAAAAATTGTGGCAAACAGGGACTTAATAAACACCACGGCTACATGTCTTTCATTCGCTGTATGCGCATAATGTGCACAAAGATCGGACATTGCTCTATTTCATAATATAATAGATGTTATATACAGCGAGTTGCCCTAATCGATACTATTTTCGTAACAATAATTTTCAACCCCATAACACGAATATTTCATTCCATCAATCAGAGCCATCCAAACCGTTGGTGTATTCCACATTCCATTACGGTGTACGAATGGGGTTGTCGCTACCCGCGACCCTAGTTTGCGTCACTATAACAGATAACTGTCAAGGTTAAAATAAATACCAAGCAAACACGAAAATAGCTGTGACAAATTAGGAAATTTGCGTGTAAATATAGTGCGGGTGACTGATCACTTGATTTTATCCTATGCAAGCTCCATATACGCCATGTAAATATAAATACATACGAAGCATATTGTTTTTTGTTTTAATCAATATAATTTGCTTGCTTGTTTTGCTGACGCCGCTTAATATTTTAACACCATCGCCAATACTGTAAAGAATATGACCTATTCACTTAATTCGCTCAGATACCCCGTCGCCATTCACTGTAAGATATTTAATTGTTTTCGTCGCAAAGTCACCAACCCACTACTATGACGTCACTAAACAATATCACAACGCAAAGGCTAACTACCTCTTACTTTGTTTTCTGTCTTATAAATCGACTGAATGGGTTAAGTAATTCGCAAAGATAACAAAACATTTATTTAAAGACTGGCCAGTATAGTTGCGGGATTAGATTAACAAATTGAGGGCAAGCTACCGTGTTACCTTTACGTATATATGTTCAAAATATATAAAAAGAACGGGTCAAATTACACTAGACGGACGGTCAGGAGCGGTACCGCGAACATCGAAGTTCGTATATTTCGGGCATCTTTCTCTTTTACTCCAATTAAGTTGTCATGAGAGTGACAGAGACAATCGTCCGAAATTTACGAATATCGTTGTTCGCGGTAGCGCTGCAGGTACAAAATTGTTTTATTATAGGTAGCACGAGGTCAAAGCGCCGGCTCTGTCTTGACAGTTATCTCTTACAGTATTTAACTGCGAATTTGTTCTCAAGTATGTGATAAGCTGGCGGTTAGATTGTCCATAATCTTCGTAATAAGCAATGCTCGTTGTAAAACTAATCAGATTGTATTAATCATGGATACGGTTTGTAATTTGACTTGAAAGAACTACTACTTCTAAAAACAAATAGTTTCCATTTCAACGTTTCATTCATAAGATCTCATTCAACTGTGGTTCCGTTGTAAAATTCCAGTAGTTAGCCGTACGAACGCGTATATTACGAGTATTGTTTGTAAAGTGAGCATAGAATCGGATACGCAACGGCGCCGTCGCGTATGTGTTCAGTCGCCATCAGATATATCGGAGCTGCGGAGGTAGTCACAAATATCGGAACGACGCCTCTATTGTCAAGGCGATAAAGTGCATGTTCAGATATTTGTGACCACCTCCACAGCTCCGATATATCTGATGGCGACTGTTCTTCGAACAATCGCTACACTTGCGTATAATGGAAACGACACCTATCGTTTGATAACGAAACCACATTAAATTAATAACTGGCCGTTAAGTGGCAGCGAAGTTCATAGATTTCCAATTATATTAGTAATGAAAACTCTTCAGTCTGCTATATTATTGTAGACTATTAGTTTGTATTCTTTACAAACCTCTTCAATCTAAACACAGGTTGAACAAGGGAATAAAACCTCTATAGGTGGTAGTACACATGAAAAGGTACCTTATGGCGCTTGGCGCTTACGTTGCAAAGTGTCACATTAGTATTGAAGCGGCATTAATAACAGCGTAAGCGCCAAGCGCCATAAGGTACCTTTTCATGTTGACTACCACATAGTGCCTTCTACTTCTCATGACATGAATACAACATGTATTTGATGTTTATGTTTTTGTGTAAATATGCTATGACATTGGCAACAATAATATCTTGTTTACTTTGATAATAAAGTCTACTGTCTGTACTGACTGAGTCATCCTTCGTAATCGCAACGATTCAACGGTTCATTCATCATTAATCAGTGTGTAGTTTGTTGACAAAACAAAATACCAAATTGTTCATGGCCAGACACTTAGTTAAATATTTTAAGTAAACATATATGGTCATATACCCATTGGTCAGTAAAATTACAATTAATATTAACAACGGGATATTTACTATGCAAAGCTATATATACATTATACATCACAACCAAAGCATAAGTTGTTTTCACCGGAAAATTTTCCGTTTTACGTGACGATGTCTTGTTTTCTTAGCTGTTGCTGCCGATAGCTACATATTACCTACGCCGCCCGTAGTCGTGACACGGATAATTGTTCAGGGCCCGTACCATGAGTTGTGACATTAAGGTTTTCGATAACGAGTATCGAGTTTACTATCTGTGCATCTCGCTTGTACTATTTGAGTGCGATTGTGCTATACGAGTTGTGTCTAAGGACTTGTCAACCTTGTTGTTGTTATCTTCTAAAATCAATTTTTTTATTAAATAGAGTAAACTGACAGCAGTTTTCATCCTCAAGTTGTCAAACGAACGACCTATCAAATGTATGAAAACTGCTGTCAGTTTACTCCATTTAATTAAAAATTGGATTATACCTAAACTCAACTTTTACTGGCTTATACTTTATAAATTTAGATTGCAAGTATCTGGAAGACGTTAAGGTAACATGTAGTTACATCCGCCAATTTAAATTCATGATATCGAAACCGAATCATTAGCTACTGCGGTCGCCAACCCGCCTACCAACTCCCTCTACAAGATAATACAAGTTACAATTAGGCGAGTCCTATGACCAGCAGTGGACGTCTACAGCTGAAATGATTATGATGAATCACGAATATCATGATGATTATTGCATGCGCTATCAGCACTTATTCATCACGCAATTGTGCCGAAATATCGGGACCTCAAAAAAAAGGGTATATTTAGTTATTTTGACGACCAGTTTGGACTAGGTAGGTGACCCTGCCTAATGAAGCCGATGGTCCTAAGTTGAAATCCCAGTCACGGCATTTAATTGTGTGATGAGCACAGATATTTGTTCCTGAGTCATGTTGGGTGTTTTCTATGTATTTATTATATACATCGTCGTCTAGTACCTACAACACAAGCCTTACTGAGTTTACCGTAGGACTAGGCCGATTTGTGTAAGATTGTCCCGAAATAATTATTAATTAACTTTTATTTAGTAAATTGTATAAATACTCCATTGTTAATATTAGATATAGTTTGTAAGTTCGTTGAAGGTGGAAGCTCGAAGCATATATTTACGCGGTGGTTTTTAGAACACCGGAACATGTTTCAATGTCGTTTTTCGGGTTCATTGTATTTACTTGAAATACTGAATAATTTCATCGTGACTACTGCAAACTGCAATACGTTTGCAGTTTCGTGCCTACGCATTTAGCGTTTGCGTACATTGTCTCATCGCGCGCAGGTGGGTGGGACTGAGTCATGCACACATATTTTTATGTTTGCTTATTGCTAGCAATTAAAAAGAACTCTTTTTGTAAAACTAGCTTCACTTTGTTTTCGACGAAATTGGGTCATGTGTTTTAAGTGGTAATTTCCTGTAAAATGATTTTAAAATGTCAGTCTAGGACGAGGTGATTGAAGGTTAAATTAACTCTAGAATCGCATTGCATTGGCGTTATTGACAATTAGTACCTACCTAAGATTTGAAACTTGAGACTTATATTTTTACAATCTTATTTTACTCAATAAGTATTGCATAACCAACGTAGTAATTAGACAAAAATATGCGACATCAACGTGCAAATCGTTAGTTTTTTTCTTTTGTAAATAAACTTTGGTTATATCGAGTGTTGCGTACCTAAATAATACAAGCTTTTGGGTATAATGTTACAAAGTCAGCATCAGTATTTTCTAAGGGGATGAGATGATAAAAATTACCTAAACGCGCTCATATTCTGTTGGCAATAATGATGTGTTGACTAAATTTTGAACACCTTAATCACATAGCTACTTCTGCGCTGTTTCTACTAACATCACCAGTTACTTACTGTGTGCTCAGAGAAAAGTATATATTTTTTCGACCTATTGTCGGAATAACAACCACCAACCAAACAACCTGAATAAACAAAGCTACCTAGCTGGCTCGTAATTATGTATCACACTTTCAAAAGCAATGCCAAGAGCACAAAGATATATATATTTTTCCTTTATGCGTAGGTAGGTACCTATAGGTACTATCTGCAACTCAATACTGTCACATTCTTGGATTCTTGTGAATTCCCGCAGGACAAGAGGAAACTAAAAATAAAACTTTTCCCACGATACGGCACTACAATTCCGCGCGAATTCCTTCGAGGTGGACTTTGAGATGCTACACATTAAAAACCCTAGACTACGCGCGAGACATTCACACTACGCTACAACTATGTTACTCCTAAACATGTAAACTTTTAAAACGTGCCTTATCTGCTTGTGATAAGGATTATACGACCGCAAATGTGGAAAAGTCAGCGTGAGATGCAGTGGCGCTTCAACTTGGCATAAAGCCCGAGTTCGGGTCCCTGCCCCTCCGTTTGTTCCCTCGCACCTAGCTCGTAGGTGTTAGGGAGAATACATGTAAATTAATAGCTAAGTTGGTGTTCTGTACTATGTGTTATAAGTTATAAGCACTGTAATGTACAACGAATCGTAGCTAAGTAACCTCGTAGATATTTTAATAGTTCAAATATTAATAGCGTAGTGGTAATTGGTCCATTAGGTCCCCTGTGTCAACCTGTCAGCGAAAAAAATCAATGACGCTATAAATTTAAACCAAGGTCAAGTGACAGACTTTGTAAGTCATCATAAGTATTGACAGAGAGTACCAGTGTTCAATAAATAATAATTGTCGTTGCATATTTACTTTGTATATGTATATGCAGAAACACATTTTATATCTATTGTCGCTGTTAGTATTCACACTACAAACGTAAAACTCAACAGCACAACTGCAATGAACAACATGCATGAAAAATATTTGTGTTTGTTTCAATAAATACGTTCATGTAGCTCATCCTTAAAATAGTTATGATAAAAAGAAAACTTTTTAAAGTTATCTCGTCAGGTCATCATACGCTACGACGACACGTTTATTAGAGACATTTAAATCTGTCGGATAATAAAATAAATTGAAAATTATAAAAAACTTATTAATGTTACAATGCAATCAAAATCATTAGAAATATTACAATACCTTTACAATGAACTTTCTATAAATAAACGTCTTAATCACTTCAGCAATTATTCCCTTCCGATACAGTTAATAGGATTTTTTTATAAATAGTATCGGTAGATTATATTATTGTTATAGAAATATATCAATTATCGCATCTTTTGTTGTTGTTGGATTTTTTTGTCGGCCTGTCAAATTCACACCGTAATTCAAGAATTTTGACCCAGAATATCGGGCTGAACGTTGATTATTTGAATGTACCTGCGTAATAGCTTCAATTAACCTTCCGTTTATTTATCCGTACGCCACGGGAGCTCCATTCCATTAATCATCACTGTCGCTAATTATTGCTGATACTTTATCTCCAAGCTACAATTTTACGCCTCGTATACTGAATTTCGTCAGAAGTTAATCATGCAATCCAAATGTCTTACAAATATGTACTTTGTAAATACTGATGGATACTTCGGGGAAGCGGTTTACTTAATCTAAACGCTGAAAAGAAAACCAATACTAAATTCGATCTAAACCAATTAAATCCGTCTCTTATGCTCGAAACCTCCTGAAATGAAAAATGACTTGATGTTTGAGAAACGCAACTTCTAGGATTTGGTTTGCATTTAAAATAGCAGTAAATTAAAACTTTAATCTTTTACCAATCCGGGATACGAGTTTAACACCCCAATAAGACACCTATTCATTTACTAAATGCCATTATAAAATACTAATCAATAGCAGCCAAAATAACTATCCAATATCGCAGCATTAAACTCCTATCTTAAAACTGTTATCGTTTTCTCGAAAATTCACAAAGACTGTACTCATTTTACAGACAGAATTCTGTGGATCGTATTGCCATAATAAGTAGATGGGCCATATTAATTATATAGATACTAGTTACCAATTAAATTATAGATTTATAAGTCGAATATTCTTAGTCTTCGTCGGTCACCCAACGTGCATGATTAAGCTTTTCGTTACGGAGCGAAACAAGTCGAATATACTTATTCGACTTACCCGTCTATACAATTAATATGACAATAACTTACACATATTTTATCACTTTGAACGTATCGATATTTTTGACCTTGACTATACAACTTTATTACAAGTGACTATACAACTTTATTGACCTGCCTAACAGCCTGGAGTTTTCTGCTTTTGCGGTAGAAACCCTCGGCCCGTGGGGTCCGGATGCCATCAGGCTTTTTGGAATGTTGAAGGAACTTGGTTGGTGGAATTGACGGGTGATCTTCGGGCTGGCTCATTTCTTGGACAAAGGTTGAGTATCGCTATCCAGAGGGGAAATGTGGCCAGTGTCATGGGCACTCTTCCACACGGGAGCGATTTGGGAGACGTCTGGGGGTCAGGTATTTGACCAACTTGTGTGCATACGTAGTTTTAAGTGTCCTTTGTAGTTAATTTAGTATAATATTGTAATTAGTGTGTACCTTTTTTAAATGTATTTTTGACATGATAATTAAATGATTATTTTATTTACTAGACTTAATTACATTGTCATAATGTCATAAAGTCTACTAACAACCACTTAATCTTGTGCACTGAACTGCCGCTGCCAAGACGACACAGATAGCATATTGTGCGCGAATCGATGATGAGTCACGTACGCTTTAATTGCAATATACCTACTTCTAACACGTGTTTACCTTGAAACGCAGCCTTCTATAACATAAAAACTAAACTACTAATAAGTCTAACCAAACAAAATTTATCTTATCTGCACTAACTTTACAAAAAGTTAGGATTTGAGGTGTCAAAAACTCTGCGTCTCGTTATTTTTAAATCGTGTAAAATAATGATCTTCGTTTCTGGGTTCGATTCCCAGTCAGGGCATTTATTTGTGTGATGAGAACAGATATTTGTTCCTGAGCCATGGGTGTGTTCTATGTATTTAAATATTTATATGTATCTATCTATTATATATATCGTCGTCTAGTACCTACAACACAAGCCTTACTGAACTTACCGTAGGACTTGGTCGATTTGTGTCAGTGTCCCGAAATATTTATTTTTATTTATTATTTAATGGTGGTATCCACTTCCAGAGTAGTCATCGACGCAGTAATATTAACTTACATTTGTTCTTGGTGGACATAAAAGTTATCAGAGGTCAGGACGATTTCAGTTTACTTGATCAATGATCATCTTTTACTTGATCAATGAGCATCATGATGCATCAATGCATACACTGTGTTAAAGGTTGACAGCAAGACAATGTTTAAGCTGTGAGTGGCAAAATTATTTTCCAGCTCCATAGACAATCTATGGAAACTTATTTATGAAATATAAAAAGATGAGGATGTCAAGAAAGAAAAGAGATGAGTTAAGTAGTCGGTCCAAGATAGGCATGGAAGATACTCAACCGACAAGATAAAAACGATTTTGATGAACAGAAAGAATAATTATACGTAATTTAACAATAACAAACATTCTCTGAATGACGCCTGTAAATCTCTCGTCTGTAATTTCTTCTGTTTCAATAAAGAATGCCAATGCCCACACTGATATTCCAATTATTTGGCAGCACGTTGGTATCATACATTTGCAATCTATTTTCGCTTGGAATTCCCAACGTATGTCAAATGTGAAAGAAAGTTTGACCAAACTTCAAGTCACAGAATTTCTATTAGCAATCGTAAATACTTCAGCACCGTCGCTCTATATCTTTTGATGATTTTATATCAGACAGACTCATGATTCACAAACATTTTAATTATTTGAAATATTTGAGGTTGTGATTACGAATGCATATTATTATGATTGTGACGTTTTGTGTGATTCTTCACGTCATGCGGCCTCGTCACGTGATATAGAAATAAATGAATCGGGAACATGTCCGAATGTTCAATTTACGAGCCATAAAAGCATACAAACTACAAAGTCATTGTCACAGTTGTGTTTACTTAGCTTGATTGCGTTTTGATGGAATTAAATCAGCCACTGGCTAACCATTTTTATGAGACAACATCTATAAAGGATGTTCGTGAATTTAAGTTGTGTACTGTGTAATTGTAACCTTATTCTACGTAAGAAAAAAACATTAATGCTAATTACAATATATGTAGGTAACTAAGTATACAAATATTTGTAGATCGCGCCGCAAGATGCGTTCTAAACATTGATAAAAGAAAAAAAAAATGTCACTTAATTCTATATCACTTATAATAATGATGTCCATCTTATATCTTTACGGTTCAAGTAAAATACCTAGAAATTGTTGGCAGATTTATTTACCGCGAAATATACTAAATACTGAGAAACTTGATCTTTATTTACTGACTACATATGTATAGCGATAAAGTATATTTTCCTTACATCTACTCTGTTCTCTCAGTGACTCATATCGCCTCCTATGATGATAGCCTCCACCCGTCACTTCGTCGCTTATAAGTCCTAAAAACGTTCATCCCTAGTTTCTGCTCCTAATCTTACACAGACATCTCTCTGTTTTGACGGATATGGTGCACCGTATATTCTACATACGAATAATAAAATGTTAGAGAAACCATTTATTAGTCAAAATATTTACTTAAGTAAGCTTGCATTATGCGTTCCCATAAATAATAGATTTACCTAAACCTTTGAGAGCTTATAAACTCGATAACATTGTTAGGAGGAATCATATGGCATCATCAATTCACAAGTTGCAGTACAAATAACGCAATACAGGTTATTAGCAGTACTCCGACTACGATATGTTACACAAGTGACGTGACGGAAGCGTAGGCGAGCTTCAGACGTCATAAGCTAAACTTACGATATTATAATGAAACGGTAATACCTTATTTTTTTACCAGCTCAGCCAAGGAAGAGAGGAGCGCAAAGGTTTAATATAAGTAAGTAAAATTAAGTGTACAATTTCAACGGAGCATTGAGTTTCGAGGTTACGTCAAAGTAGTGACGGGATGTATGTATTGATACTATTACTATTATTCTATACTTGTGGTACTGTTTGCAATCACGTGTACATTTTCTAGGTAAGTACCGAGCGATAAGTGGCTCGTTCTTAAATACGATAATCATTGTTTGAGCACAGATCATTGGCAGTGATCAATGATGTATTGTCTTCTAAGGCATCATATCTGTAACTATCAACAAATTATGACTGATTTAATCGAGCATAACGCCGCTGGCTGCTGCGAAACAATTGAACGTAGATTAATAAACAGAATGGTAGCCGCAGCATAGATATAGACCATTATGTACAGTTTAGGAAATAATTATGGATCGATTTAGTTTTACTACATGGCGTGTAGTATGTGTCGTTTTGTCACTGACAATGTCAAAGTTTGACCAAAATCGCATCGTATTTGGGGTCGAAAAGTGTCATGTTTACTTATTGACTACTTAAAGGAAGATATATACACTAATGACTGATAACATTTATGTTGGACTAAAAAGTTTTATGGTGGTATAGACTGATGATATGGACCCAATGGCCGATCAAGCTTTAAAATTGGTGTTAATTCCTTCACAATATGTATCGACAAGAAAGACGCGATCCTAAGTTAACTGTAGGTACTAGTTATCAATAACAATATTTACATAGTTACGTTTGATACCTAAAGCTAGTGGCACTCGTTAAGTTCATTCTTGCATGAATATGTCATCTTAGAGAAAATTATGAATGAGCGTCATTAGCATAATCTGAAACTTAGTAGAAACGTCATTTGATACCACAATTTCCGACATATTTGTTAGTATTGTTTATGTCAGTAAACTTAAATCAATTAAATTAAACATTAACACGGCTCTACTCACGTTTATTTAGTCACTCGCGCGACATGTTTAATTTATGAGATATGTCTCACGAAAGTTTAAATCAATTAATCTTAGTATGCAGAGTTCCTGATACGATAATTATGCCGTTAGGCACATATGCCAATTCAGGTGCTGTCTAAGAAACACGCAGCTGTCATTACCGGGTTTCCATACATTAGTGCTTTTTTTTTACAAAACAATATTTTTATAATTTTCACAAAGAACACCAGATTACGACTGAGTGCGTAGAAAATTCGACAGTGAAAGTAGAGTTTATGCTAATGATGGTATTCAATTTTACACTTTAATTTAATGGGTTAAGTTGAAAATTTGAAAAAAAAATACGGCTGCCGCCGTATCATGTCGCTCGAGTGACTAAATAAACGTGAGTTCAGCCGTTAAATTTTTAATAAAGTATTATAAAACATAAATAATTCGACACTGGTATTTTAACAAAAAGTTGTGATTGCAAATCACAAATTACGAAGTAGAACTGAAAGTTGTCTTTCTTAGAATTCAAAAGTCTCGTGCGCAGGGCTTGGAATATAAGAGATTGGTGTTCAATATAATAGGCCATTAGGTATACGTTAGGTAGTAGGTTATTCTCGTTTATGACGTCACTATACATCATCATCATCACCAACACATCTCAAAATCAATGTGGAAAACGATCAAAGAACACAGCGTCTTCAAGGCCTGCAGGCTGCAGAGAACAATAATGGCAATCAATATGTATTATGAATCGTAATTATTATCAAATTAAAATAATAAACAAAACATATTTATTTTAATAAGAAGCTTTCTCACGTCAAGAGGCCGCTATCTATACTTATATTTTAAAGCTTGGGCACATAGGCGCGTGGACACATTGTGAGCGTGGCGCAGCGGGGCGCGATGCTGCTGTCCGAATGTGTGCTTTATTTCGTTACATTAGCCACACAGGTGTCACGTTGCGCTACCGCCACGCTCACAAAACGCACCTATGTGCCCAAGCCTTTATACTTTTCTTGCCGCTACGCCCTTTACCGTTACACGTCGACGCCCGTCGATCCGCGCACTTCCTCCAATTCTTCTATGCTAGCGCGCGACCTTTTCCGGCAACCGATTTGCTTTCCAATCTTTCCATCAACAATTGTTACCTTAAAGCTGGCCACACGCAAGTCTTTAATGCTACTATGTGTGTATCAGCACAAATAGTGTACAATTGTTCGAAGAACATAGATGACAATTTAAAAATATATATAACATTCATTAAACTTCGCAAACGTCAGATCAGTTTTGTGATTTGTCCTCTTTCTAACAAACATAAATTTCAGTAATGTTGAAGGAAACAAACGATTATGAACGGCATGCTAGGTTTGCGTTTATGAATAACGCCAGCGAGTCAACCTTTGAATAGCTGTATAGGTATTATAGTTTGCTAAATTACGCTTACTTGTTTCCTACATTTCACTAAACCATCCGATTTATTGGTAAAGTAAAATATTTTATGGATATACCTTTTTCGGTTTGCGATTATGCTGTTACATCGTCTATTGTGCAACTTACTTAAAGATTACATGCGCAATTGGCCCCTGCAATCCTGTAATTTCATTTTGCCTATGGATACTGATATGTTGCATTATTCCAAAGTCGTGAGTTTCAGAAATTCCTACGAGCCAAAGGTGCTATAATATTTTTGAAAAACATCCTGTGTAAAAAAGACATATTTAGTTCATTGTAATAAATTATTCGTATTCTGTCTCAATAAAAAAGGCTACAATGTGTACTAGTGACTAATTTTATGTTTTCTGTTAGATGCCATGCAATGTATCCAGCGAAGCACTTTCCAAGAAAGCTCATTTTTTAATGTCTTTCTACTTTATAATTATAAGCAATAAAGATCACCGTCTTCACTATAGTTTTTTCTTTACGTACTATAACTAACCTGAATAATATACTTATTTTTAACCCCGTAAAACTACACAACTAGATATAGTCCGGATTATACTAGACGGAAATCAAGTTTGAGATTGTCTCTCTCATTAATAAAATAACATAAAAAGTCCATTTAAGTTTTTAGATAAAGTAAGACGTGTTAAACTAATGTGTATGAGTGAAAATAAAAAATATGATTAATAATCATTGATTATGACTGGGCTGGTTTGCACTCTCGGCAGTCGGACAAGCAATTACAATAAGACCCAGATCACAAAGACATTTTTTCCGTTTTTTCCTTTGTAATGCGGCTACTTTCTTTACAAATAAAAATTGTTAAATTTAAGCCATCGACAAGAGTTTACATCAATAAACATCTGTAGTTGAATTAGTATATCGTGACAGTAAATCTGTTGACATTAAGTTAAACATTAATTATACAATACCCATTCTAATCCAGGCCCAACATAAGTAAAGAATGGCGCTTCTCACGCACACCCACCGTTGTCAATAGGTTGATTCGCATCCGTTTGTCATATCATTACGTCATCATTTATAATCAACTTACATACTATAGCTGCACCTAACTATGGGTGCGTACTAATGTTGAGGAGAAAAAGGTATCATAGTATGACTTAACACAAACGTTTTAAACGTAAACTGTATTTTCACTCATTGTAAAGCATTAACCTCTGGCGAACTAGTGTATCTGTCTCGAAATCCGGGTAATCAGAGTCAATAAGGATAATGGCATTTTTTTTCCATTAGGTCATACTCATTGTAGATTAAAGCTGTTTTAATAGTGCTTTCATACAAGTCGGGTACGAGTATATTTGAAATAAAATTGTAACAATGAGTAATGCGTATATCATAGTCATTTAATAATAACACTAGACTAGCTTTTGCTAATAATGAACGGCGTGTGCCCAACATTGGTACATACAAGCGATTGATTTTTTATTATTGATTGCGTTCTAAAGTAGTAGATATATGGAGCTACTGAACATACATCTCATACAATTAGTACTATTATGTTCAGGTCGTCCCCGTTCACACGGAGTTGCATGGCGACACTATTGTTGTTACAACATGGAGGAAACAAATTGTTTAATTAACCGATTACGGTAGCTACGTAACTCGGCAAATTATAAATAATCAACTAATCAGCGTATACTAAATATCCGTTAAATCATTTGTATGTATTTTGATTGACAATAATCATGGATTGACAATGTCTAATTGTCTATACAACATACAATATGTGCCTCTTAATATAGGAAAGACATACAAAAGCGCCAGAGCGCCATCGCACTAGCATTTAACAAAGTATGCCACAGTTTTTTAGAACTAGCTAAATATACATCGCTGTCAAAATAAGTGAACTGAAGTTTTCAGATAGAACGCGACTTTGCCTATAGACATTGCTAATCCTTGGATACTGTGCATATTCTTTTGCTTTCCATTGGCAACATTAGAAATAAATATACAGTTAAAACTCAGTTATGAGCTTATGAGTCTTGTTAAGTTTTTATACCTATTCGATACAAAACAACATATTATATAACAAAACAAGATATTTTGTCCTTTATTAATGTAAGTAATTAGGACACGTAGAGCTACAAATTGCTAATCGGCGGGTAATGACTACTTGGCCTGATTTAAAATACATATTATACATAAATAAAGACTCAGGTTAGAACTGAAGTCGTGTTTGAGGACCAACGGATAGCTCTACTCGCGTGCCGCGAATTCCACAAATTCTTTTTAAAATTAGCTGACCTGATTTCCCTGGTTTCTTCTGCAAATTACACCAATTGTCGCACTTGCTACAAATCTATCAAAAATATCAGTTTTACCTCACTTTGCAAGTATATCTAGTGGGTTTTGATACTGGCAAGTGAATTTCATAGTCTTCTGGATAAATTAGACCTTTCTATTAGTGATCAAGACAGACCTACATATCAACATTATGTTTCATACAACAGAACCGCTGCGCTGAGCCATGTTATTAACTTGGCAACCACGAATCATCTCGTTGTACTCGTAAAACGCATAGAACTTATTCATTAAACTATACATTATATTACTTATACTCCCATTGGTTTGACATCATATTTTACCTCAAACGGGAAGATTTGACTGAATGGCGCCAACACACTTGGCTTTTTCTCAGTAGGTATACGTATTTAATATTTTTTTGCTATATATTTATATAATAAGAAGATCATCAAGTGTGCTAATTATTCGAAACTGTTAATTATAGTAAACTAGTTTGGCACTAGTTGTTTTGCAAATCAACGGTAGCAGAAGTAATAAAACAAATAACAAGGATAGTTAGGGATACCGCAACACAAGTTCTCCGAATTCAGCAACTATGTACGCCGCAATGCACACATGAGACGGTTAACTAATGCCAACTTTATACCTCACAGCCCGCCCGGTACCTAATTGCCGAATTTAGACTAGTAATATATAGGTATAATCCACAGAACACTCTTTAGCGCGTTATAGGTTTAGATGCTTCGCCCTTATTTTTTAGCATAGGTAATCTAATCTTACAGTACAATGAAAAATATTATATTCAATAACGTTAATCCTAATTAAGAAATGATAAGATTAATCCATAACTTACATTTGCAATTCCGCATCTACCGCACCTATACACATTTTGGTAATTACCAATACCCAATAAATACTAACTGAATAGTAAAAGTTTAAGGCTTGGTCACATAGGGCGCGTTTTGTGACGTGGCGCAGCGGGGCGCGACGCTGCCGTCCGAATGTGTGCCTTATTTCGTTACATTAGCCACACCGCTGTCACGCCCGGCTGCGCCACGCTCTCAAAACGCGCCTATCTGCCCAAGCCTTTATGCTTGTAAATTACTAGGGTAGGGAAACTTAAAATTAGCATGTTATTTTTAAGTTCTCATTTAAAGTAGCCACCTTTCTAACTTTCCTTCTGGAATTCATCTACGTGAACCTCATAGGGCAACGGGCACTAAAATCAATATGTAACACATATAACAATATATACAACTTAAAAGTAGTGCCTATTAAAATGTGATCATACAAATGTCTGCCTGTCGGATTAGCTGTTCACATCCATTGAATTCCTTCACCATTCAACGTCTGAACGTGAATTGAATTCCAATGAAGGTCAAAGCACAGTCGAGGAATAATCAGCGGAGCTATTATTCATAAACAACAATATTATATACAAACCAATACAAATCTCATATCCGATTATATAGTTCTTACGAGTATAAGGGTCAGGTTATAATAGGGATGAGATGCAGTTGTTTTGTGAATAGTCAAGCAATACATCCTCACCGCAGCTGACTGAGCTTCCGTTTAATACGGTAGGTAGATTGATTGAATATACAATTCTTTTATTGCCATTGACTGGTGCATTGATTGAGGCAGTATTTATTTAGGTAGGGCTCACACTGCCCAGTACTAAGGGTAAATTTCGTTGGAGTTGGAATCTGAACTAGGTTAAGACAGAATAAAGACATCAACATGTTATTTATTTCCATGATTCAATCCAGTACAGAATACCAGATATAGAACGTATTTGTTATTGCAGATAATTAATGTATTGTTTTCTTTTGTCTCCAGCAAAACGAAGGAACGGACAATCAGGTAGATAATAACTAAAATAAGTTTATTTGTTGTTTGTGCTCGTTCTGTAGATTGTGTTGTCTTGTTATGTGTTTTCTTGGTAGTGGCATTCATCCATCCATATGGTTTTATCATTTTCGTTAGTCAAACATCTGGACTGAACAGAATGACCGTCGTAAAATCTAACCATGTCTGTTACAACACTTGAGTTTTGTATTTTATGCATGGGTTGTATAATTGACCAGAAAAGGTGAGTGGCATGGGTAACAATTTGAGCCAAAAGCAAAAATGCTGTAGGAGCGATCAGTTTTTTACTTTTTCTACAACTAGTACACAACATATAATTATAATGCTTAATTGAATTGCCGCTCATAAATATAAGTGACAAGTATTTAAGGATCATAATACTTTTAAGTACTTCTAATTGTAAGTAGATCCTTAATATACGAGTATTTAAAAACATGAAACATGTAGGCTAGTGCGACATAAGTACACGTAAGTTTATCCGTTTGTAACTAAGTAGTAAATGCATAATATTAAACTAGCTAATACAAGAAATCTAAATATGTAATTCAATAACGGACGGGGGTGTCCGCGAACATCGAAACTAAAAAAAAATCTCTGCGTCCCTTTCATTCAAATATGCTAACTTTGCAAACATCCCCTTTATATCCTATGATTATTAAAACCCCTGTCTAATTAATAAACAGAATTATTCATCTTGCTTTTAATGCATACTCTCGCTTGTTATTCAGAAATCTTTCGTTAATCCTCATCTACTAATGTAGAAGCCATCAATATATAACTTTGCGGCCTCAACCTTGCTGATTGATGGATCGATCGTCGGAATTAATGTAACTTGTGAATTTCGCTGGCCGCTACTCCGTCGCCTGAAATGCCTGACCTTAATCCCATTGATTCCTTTGGAGCAAAATCCTTAATTCATTACAGCCGACCTCGTAAATCATTCATAAGCGCCCGTTTAGTTTTTACCCGGCTGCACCTTGCTACTTAGCCCGTACCTTATTTACTTTAACACGCGATCCATTGTTTTATTTCGATATTTTGCCAGTCAATTTTTTATTTAGATATTATAGTTAATTTGGATTTTATAGCTTTAGTAGGTAGTTTATCTCGAGCTTTTGGTATTTAATGTGTCCTAATCACGTGATGTTTCTGGATTTTTGCAATATCTAATAGTAAAAGATAGCTCTAAACAAAATCTATTGCAACAATAAAAAATGTATATCGTGATTTGGACCTAAGGCCTGTACCGAAAAGTTTTTTTACAAAGTTTGCATATTACTAAAATACTGGCTGGTAAATGTTTTTTTTTCTGTTTATAATATTCAGCTTGTGTCATATTGATGTATCAATTGACATTGTTAATTTTGGCTACGCATTGTTTTTATTAAAAATGCAAGACGAAAAAATAACTCGGAGAGAAAATGTTTTGCGAACGTATCTGGAAAATCCTGATTCATCTTTTGCGGCGGTCGGAAAGATGGTGAATGTAAGTCGTGCAACAGTGCGAAATATAGTTAATCGATACTTCAAAGAATACAGAATTCAAGACAAAGCTCGAAGTGGACGCCCGAAAGGTCCGTCAAGTAAAACTTTAGAAAAGAAAATAGTGACTGCTTATAAGAAAAATTGTAGTTTATCGGTGCGGGATGTGGCAAAAAAATTTAAAACTAGTACATCTATGGTCCAGAGAACGAAAGTACGTCAAAATTTAAAGTCCTATAAAAAAGTAAAAGCCCCAAAACAGTCGATAAAACAATTCAATAGTTCCGTTACAAGATCAAGAAAATTGTACAAGCTGCTTTGCGATTTGAACGAAGCATGCGTTCTCATGGACGATGAGACGTATGTAAAAAAAGATTTTTTGACTTTGCCTGGTGATCAATTCTTTACAACCGAATCTAAGGGCAATGTAAGCGATCAAAATAAATATATTTTTATCGAGAAGTTTGGAGAAAAATATTTAATATGGCAAGCAATATGTTCCTGCGGAAAACGCACTGGGTCATTTATCACGAAAGGTACCATAAATGCAGATATTTATGTCCAGAAATGTATAAAAGGTTATATTTTACCATTTATACGGCAGCATGAAGGGGATGTGTTGTTTTGGCCCGATCTGGCTACTGCACACTATGCCCGAGCCACACAAGAGTGTCTGGCTTCAAATAACGTGCAATGTGTGGCCAAAAATATGAACCCCCCGAATTGCCCCCAGCTACGGCCCATCGAACGTTATTGGGCATTAGTAAACGCAGAGCTGCGTAAGAACTGTTCACCAGCAACATCAGAGGCAGATTTTAAAAAGAAATGGAAAAAACACGCCAACAAAGTCACCGAAACCACTGTGCAAAACTTAATGGCAGGCTTGAAGAGAAAAATCCGCTTATTCAGCCGCAAAACTCTCAAAAAATAAAATGTATATATTTTTAATAAATAGACACTATCCATAATATAACTAAAATAAAATATCTTTGCTGGTTATTATAGTTTCATTAATATCATAAATATAGTATGTAAAAAAACATTTCGGTACAGGCCTTACTTGTGTATAAAATCCACTTTTTTCCTTCCTACTTTCAGCAAACTGTAGTTAAAATGAATGTTTTACGTTTGAGCAACTTATTGTTTTAGTTTTGTTCAGTATTTAACAATATTTTTACTGTTTTTGTCCGTAACGTTGGGCATTATGATGTGTGTTAGAATATTTGTGTGAGCTGTTGGGAACCGCGGCATGTCTGTATACATATAGAACTTAAAACTAGAAGAGAATAATGTCTGTATAAATGTAAAACTAGAAGAAAACTTATCATATTCTTGAGCTACATCACACTTCGTTCCGCTCGGAACTTAAATGACCTCAGATTTTTGAGTTATCATCTTGTGCGATTTACTATTTTTGCGCGTATGCATGGGAAGTTTGCGATACAAGAGTACTGGATCGTGTTTTACCAGTTAAAAGTCGGTGTTGTGTAGTGAATTAGTATGTCATGTCATGTATTCAAACAGTCAAGCTAAAAACTAACTGTACTTATAGATAAACCGTTTACCTGGGGCTGTTAGCTTTTCTTTTTAGACAACAACAAATGTCTAACAACAACGTTATAACTTTAGCTAATGTCAGTAGTTTATTTTAAATTGCTTTACATGAAACTAATCAGCATCATGAGACAATGCTTTATGTAGCCCGCAGTTGGGCGCAATAACTTTGACCATATTAAGGATATGTATACATAGAAGAACATGAAGCATAGAATCTTTTAAATGTTGCTAAAGAGCCCTTAACAATCAGCTGTATATTGAATATTTTAGTAAAAGTCATATTAAGATGGGTCTCCACGGAAGAACATCGCTAGTGGTCACATTAAGCTTCGGTGTGGCAAATCAGTGCTTTATTTATATGATATCAAATTCTTACATCATGCTTATACTGATTATTTCAGCTGTTCACTGCCAGCGCGACACACCTGCACGAGCGTCGCTCGCACCCGCCCGACTCCGGCTTCTCAGAACCTGCCAACAACAACATCAGCGAGGACAACAACAATGGTCCCATATCGCTGCGAGAAATGCAGAATATCGCTAACAACAATGCAACAGCATACATCGTTAGCGAGAATGAAGAGCGGAACAGAGTCAGTCGCGAGTCCGTTGTGGAGTTCGAGCCGCTGCCGACTGGGATCGGAGTCGCTGATCCGCTGGAAAGATGTGTGGATTGGTTCGGTAAGTAAAATAAAATACATGCATGTTTTGGACGCGGATATGTCCTTAAACTACGTCCAACAATGAGAGGTAGGGCACATCGAAGTACCATCACGCTTGAGTCTGAAGAAGCCCAACTGGGGAAGTACCTCCTCCTTACAGAAGACCACAGCCATAATAGCACTGCTACTTTTCAGGTATGTAGTGTTGTGTTACTGATGGTGAGTAAGGTTCCCAGAACTCCAACCCCCCTTAAAGGTCGGCAATCCGCTTGTGACTCCCTTGGTATTGCGGTTGCCCATGGCCGACGGTAGTGGCTTACCATCAGGCTATCTGTCTGGTCGTTTGCCACCTTTGTCATAAAAAATATTCATGGGTAAATAAAGAAAAACACTTCACAGCATAGGATAATCAGGATAGTCAGGATAATCAAGGTTCGACCATACCGCTGCTTAAAATGGGACGCAGCGGATGCGTACCTGCGATTCCTGTGACTCTTACTTGACTGAAAGCGTGATAACTGTTTCAACTTTTCATATTTATGTATACGTCCTAAATTGACAGTTCTGATGGAACCCTCATCATAAGTATGACATAACTTGACAAGGAAGCCGAATTTCTCTTACTGAACACCAAATAATTCCCTTCAGTTTTTCCCGTTAAAGGATTCAGTTCATGGTTAATAGCTCCACACAAAACCAGCTTTAAAATACGCCATACAATAATATACGTAATACGGAATAGACGACTCTTGACACAGTCGACACAACAAAGGACACTGGTGATTATACTCGTTTATATTCTTTTCAGGTGACGAAGATTTTCCGAGAAATCGCTTACAATATTTACGCGAGATCGGGCGGGGGTGGTACGGCAGGGTAAGTAAACAACAAGATGCGTTTCATTTTTACTTTATTGACACGGGATGTTACGATTATGTGCAAGATTGAATCAATACCTAATTGGACAATTTCCTTAATTTGTTTTAAATATTTGTAATGTAATTATAATCATGACAAGACACTAATGCCCTTGAGCCATCTTTGATGTCGCTTTTTGTGGGGGAGCAACTCGAACAGGGCGAGTCACCGTCTGCCGGAAATAAAATTGAATACCATTTTATTAGGCAGACGTCCGGTTTTTTATCCAATAGCCCAGTAGCTAGTCCATCCTTTCCACCCAATAGCCTGGTACATTCTAGATTCCATTATTACTCAATAGTCCTTACGCCATGGCGGGTGCTGTCTCTGTGCGCGTCCCATGATACCGACAGGGGCAACATCCGCTTAGTGTACCCATTACATTTCATTAAATTGTCGAAATGGCCTCTGCGCGTTAGCTCGATCTGGCTCCGTGTACACCTCCCAAATGTCCGGAACACCATTTGTTCCGTGTACGGAAGAGACAAGACACTAAGTATAAAGGCTTTATAAAAAAACTACGTATTTAAGTTTTTTCTAAAGCTAATCATAACAGTTTATCAAATTATAGTACTTTGGTAATTCTCTACAGAGATGTAATATTACTATTTATATTATTTCCACTGCAGGTAGTGGAAGGCGAAATAGAAGACGAAGGCACAACAACGACAGTAGCGGTCAAAATACTCAACCAGAACGCGAGTCTGGAGGACAAAGCGCGGTTCCTCGACGAGGCGCGCCTCTACCGGGACGCGAGCCATGAAAACGTGCTCGCTTTCGTGGCTAGCTGTCTGCAGGAAGACCCTTGGATTCTTATATTTGAGCTGTGCTCCACAGTAAGTAACTACTACGCTAATATTGTATAAGTAAAACTGTCTACACGTCTGCAGTCATGACTTGTAGCTTTATTTTATCTACACCACGCTAGATGTACCAATCTGCGAGACGAATATTTAATTAAAACATGGTTAGTAGATCAATTCGATTTATATTTTATATCTATAAAATTACATTATTTTTATTTCTTTCAAGAACCGGGAATATTTAATGAAAACCGAAACGTATGACCAGTTTTGTGGGTCTAATTCCAGGTATCTAAAATCGGACAAATGGCGGAATTAAAAGCGCAACATATGTTTAGGTAAACACTATAGATTTTATCGACATCAAACAGCACTGGCCAAACTAGACCGTACATTTTTGAAGTTAACTAAATTTACCGCAGTATACAATGATATCTTATTATTCTCTATTTCTAGGATCTCCAGAACTATTTGACGGAGAACCACCCAAAGATGGCAGCATTGAACGAGAACGGCGTCCCGCTGCGTCTCATGTGTGATGTCACTTCCGCTCTTTCCTACCTTCACTCTAGGGGATTTATATACGGGTGAGTTGTAATTTGGATGGTATTTCCATTCTGGGTGTTATAAATCAGTCGCATCATTTACTACGATCTGGAAAGGCCAGGACAATGGATTTAAATTTGTATATGCTACTACGGCGGCACACTTACATGTGCCATGATCACGGAGTAACCTGAAGTTACGGCAAGTTTTATTATAGTAGTGATCTACAGACACTGGCTCTTGAGTTAGCTTACCAACTGCGACTGTTGTCCCTTAAAAATATCGGTTCTTTTATTTTACTATACACGGTAAAGACTCCGTACTTTATTAACCGGTTCATCTTAATGTGTTTCGCAGTGAGCTGTGCACACGAACCGTGCTAGTACGCGGCGCAGACGAAGCAGCGCGCGCGGTGCTCGGCAACTACGGCTTGGATCCGCGTGACAATGCTCAGCATACGGTAAATAATAAACAGGGATATCCTTATTTAATAAAACCGGCAACTTTTAAACATTTTTCTCCATATAGTTAATTAGTACGTATCTAAAAAAAACCTCCTAAATACTTATTTCAGTCGCAGCCCGGCGATGTGTCATCCCTGGGCTACGTGCTGCGTGACATCTGCTCGTGGGGCGCCACCCCGCCACCCGCACAACCCGACTGTCCTTACCAGGAACATCTGTAAGTTTGCGATAATCCAAAATAGTCAGTGCTCTGGCAAACTATGACATATGAAGTGAGAGCATCATTTTGAAACGATGTCCTTTCCCCACAGACACCAAGTGATGCAGCTGTGCTGGCACGAGAACCCCGAATCGCGGCCCAGCGCGGCTCAAGTACAAGCGCTACTTGAGCATCTCCACTCCACCCACTTACGATCTCGCGACACGCGCGACGACGGTTACGGCAGCTCCGACTTCGAAGAGCGCTGGCAGCGCCTCAAGCCCAACTCCATACCCAAGCTAGACGAGCACCGCGCCATCGTCCACGCGCCCTCCACTTCCATGACCTCACACTTCACTGGCTCGGAAGAGTACACTACGCACACTCTCAGTGTCGACATGGACACTGCCGTCTCCCGATCCAGCAGTATCATGTCAGATAAAGATCCCTTATCCGTTCAAATCAAATCCGAAAGTCTCACGAACCTCCACGGTTCGCTTGAGGATGTCCGCAACATTTACCTCACGCATAACGAGCAGGCGGTCCTCGAGTGTCATCAGGCTAATTCTATCGAAGACAGGGACAACGATCGCTCGGACGCGTCGGTTGACCCTTGGCTCAAGGACATCATAGCCGGCAGTCAGGACGACGTCAGCTACTACAAAGATGTCAGCGATGTTATAAAGAATCTCGATAATATTCTAAATTCTGAGAAGACGTCCAGTTCGGAGTCGAGTCATCAGGCGAGCCCGTCGAGAGACAATCTTAGCTTGGACTGTAAAAAAGATTACCCGATGCAGTCGAGTATGGTCAAATCGCCAGGCATTACTAATTTCCAGAATATTTTGGAGGCTGGGGGGTATGACGAAAGATCTGAAAAGAAACAGGATGAGGATGAAGATAGAGATACTATAGGTACGCTTAGCCATTCATTTGAGCGGCATAGCGATACCACCAGTCAACACACCTTAGAAAATTTAACTCCTGATACACCTATAAGAGATATGGAGTTACCATTTGAAGAACCGAATGTTGAGTTGCAAAATAAACTGCAGACGGTTGAATTATCAAATGATGTACAAGTTGCAGTATTGCCAAAAGAAAATAAAGTAGATATTAGTAATAGTGTAAAAACCGATTTATGTTTAGCGCCAATGCATAGTGTTAATGGACCTAAGAATGTGTATGTGAGTGAAGACTGCCAAACGCCGAGTGATAGTAATGTAAATGATAAAGTTTTTGATAAGGAAACAGTGGAAGCTAAGTCAATAAGCGATATTAGCGAATTTAAACCAGTTTGTAACAACGTGGAAGAAGTGAATATTAATAAGACTGTTCAAAGCTTAGAACAAAATGTGCCAGTGAATGTAGAAGATGAAGAGGCCTTGCCAGTATGCCCCGAGATAGTTAAAAATAATAATATTTCAGATCTGCCACCAAATGCCCCACTAGAAAAAAAACATGCGACTGACCCACAACCTGAATTAACTAACACAGATAGTCAAAGAGAAGTAAATAATGATCTCAATTCACCTGCAGAAAGTACAATTGGTAGTAAAGTAACACCAGTAGATATGGTAGACCCAGAACAAATCGAAAACTTAGGCAGAGATAGCAAAATAGTGTTCGAATCTCCTAGATTAGAGGAGAATAAACAAACCGATTCGCCTATATCAACTTATGAGCAGAAAGAGGAAACAAATATACCTGAATCAGTACAAACTAAGTCCGTCACTTCGATAATTGAGACTTTATCTGAAAGTATTCATACAAGTGTCGTCGAAATAATCCCAAAACCAATTGAGGAACCGGATTTTTCTAATAACACCGACACAGAACTTATAAAATTGACAGGAAAACATATTGTAGATACAATTATTCCAACGAATGTTACTACGCCAACACTGATATTATCAAAAGCACAAGATGACGTACAAAAGTCAGCATATGTTGATAAAGTTCCTGAAGAATTTATTGACAAAATAATAAGAGAAGCTGAGACTGCAGCTTTAAATTGTATTGAAAATAATCAGGCGAAAATGTTAGTCCTTGATTCATTAAATATATCAAAAAATGAACCTACATGCATATTTCTTAATGATGAAATAAAATCGATAGAAATCTCTAATGCAGGTAAAAGTAATGATTCTGAATCTAGAGAAGACATATTAAATAAGTCTGAGCCTTCACAAGAAGATTCTCAACAGAATTTTCTTAAAGAAGAAGTAACAATACCTTCATCTAACAATTTAGATAACATTGCAAAAGAGATTTTGATAGATGCCATACATGAAGTACCTAAAGCAATGCAAAAAATGGATAAGCAGGAGATTTTTCACGAGAATAATTTAAAAGTGACACCCACCACTGACATACATTTACGAGAAACACCTGAAATTGAATCTCTTCCGGATGTTGTACGGAATGTACCAAACACGGTCCAACAACTGGACAATGATCGTGAAATGAAAAAGGATAATGAAAGTATTGTTGTTCAAATTGAATCACAATCCGTGCACCCTAAACTATCGCTAGATCTTGAATCAACAGCCAGTGCAAATTCTTCCCAGAGTACGTTTCTCATTAGAGACGCACTGAAAGAAGAATCTGAAAATTTTATAAAAGCTGCACTTGATGAGCCAGTACAAGAAATCATAGAAACAGAAGTTGAAGCTAAAACTGTGATAAATACATTTCTTGATTCACATAAAGGATTAACAGAAAGTATAGGTACGGAAAACATTCAAAATCTGCCTGAGTTACCAAGTCAGATTGAAAAGGATATTATAGCAGTTGTTGCAGATGACAGTATGAAAGAAAAAAATGCTACTCTTAATTCTAAAACTGCCGTTGAAAACCGGCATATACCATCAGATGACAGCACGGCTTACATGGATTTTACTGATGACGTGAAAGCTGAAATCATAGATCAAAACCCTATGAATGATAATATTAAGAATGTTATCAACTCTTGCTTAGAGACTTCTGGCAGCAATAGTTGCACACTAGTCAAGCATGAGTCTACAGAGTATTTAGATTTACCTACTGTAGCGAGGGAAGTGGATGAGTTTTTACACGCGGAAAGACAGCTTAGCAATCAAGTGGACGAAAAGGATCCTCTGTGTTCAAGTACTCCTAAAAGTTCAGTGGACGATACAAACTCAACTGAAGAAAAAATTGATGAACTATCAGAAACAAAAGTTCCTGATTATGGACCAGGTGTAACCCTCACAAAATTGGAACAACAATATGTCCCAGATTTCCTAAGCCCTTTCGATTCTCCGACTAAAAGTCATCCAACTGACACCTATGACGAAAACAGCTCTGTAGTCTTAGGCCCTTTTGAAAACTGCACCATGGAATTGTATAAAGGCGTTAAATCTGGCGGGGATCTAGCCGACATCCCGAAAGAAGAAATGTTTGCGTTTTCTTCAAACTTCAGCGAAATGAATCTCGAAACTCCCTCGCCCCTCCGCGACGGGAACTTTCTAAATGAAGTCCCGGACATAATTAACGGTGATAATTTTCTTGATATAATGAGTGATGCTAAAGATGAAATAGACGCGAAGACTTCAGCCAGCGACGTCACCGATCAGTCTGTTACTGAGAAAAAAGTCTCACCATCGACCCCTCCTAACTCTCCTGGTTACTTTCTAGCCTCTACGTCTCAGCAGAAGTATCTGGTAGATATAGACCTGAACCAAGCACCGGAGCCCGCTCCCGTAGAATCAGATTCCGGTTTAAGCTCATTACATAAAGAAATCGAACTTAACCAAATAGAACTTCAAATAACATCGAAGTTAGCGATGGCTGAGAATGAGAATAATTTAAATATTGAGTATTCCGGGCCTTTAACCGTAGAAGGTTTAGTGCAGAATGATTTGGTTAGAGAAGAAGAGTCGGTGCCGGAGACGTTTCTAGCGGGGAACGGAGGCAACATAGACAATATACGTGAAATGTTCACGCTGGATGAAGATAGCGTGAACGCATTGAGAAACGAACTGGAACTCAAACTTCCTCTTGCTCAGGTATGTTATCGTAATAGTTTCTAGAATTTAGGATCAAAAATATATTGCAGTTTATCTGCAAGCGCAAAATTTTTTGGTGTTTCAATTAGATATATATTAAATATATAAGTTTGCATGACCAAAATATTTCAAAAAACTTCCGCTTCAAGATGTTTCGAATTCATTTTCTGATTCTGTAACAACTAAGTACGTACTCTTTTTAATTAGATAGCATAAGAATAAAGTGAAATTTGACAAAAACCGTAATAGGCTATACACAATTTTAAGATCATCTCGGCCAACGTAACAAAAAATATGTGATTGCGCTATTGCCGCTTCTCATCCTATGAAAAGCCGCAATGAACTGTGACAGTATCTTCGGACGAAAAACACGTTATAATCGTGAAGAAAATACGCTACAGCCGTTTTTGTCATCTCAGGTAGCGGCGATAGAGCCCGCATGCGAGAGTTCCGACTCGTGGTCCGAGCTGCCGCCGCCGCCCGAGCTGGTGGTGAGCTACCCGGGCGCGCTCAGCCCCATCGCCGAGGAGACCGGCCCGCAGCTGTCCGCTTATGAAAACGACATGTTATGTAAGTAGTAAACTTACTTTTAAATTGTGATAACATAACATTCAAAATGCCAATTTACACCTAACCTTTTCGCCGCCACGTCATAAAATATCTGACGTACTTCGCAGATAAAATCAAACTTACCTAACTACTAATAGCGTCGTAAAGGTTAATGTGTATATGTGTATAAAGTCAAGCATTAAGGATGAAGCTCTAGTGACGATGACGTCGCGGTAATGTGTACGACTTTAAAAGCAAATGACAGGAGTTTCAACTCCGTACCACCGTTTCTCGATTCTGGACCTACGAAATATAATTAAAAGGTCATATAACAAATCTTGGAATTAGGTCGCCGAGCTGGCCCTAGATTCCATTGACGCATTGCGAAATGCTGAGACAAACGCTAGAAGAAAAGGGTAAGTAATGAAACGTATACGAACTAATAATATATCGCTCATAAGGTATAAATTCAATTTGAATAATTTAAAATGATATATCATTTAATTGGTATATTGTGTATACGAGGGTTGATCCGTATGCACCACCCCTAACCGTTTTACAATGAAACTACATTCGAGTTTTATATTTTATTTTTCTACATAGTCTCCCTCAACACTCATACACTTACTTCATCGGTGCTCCAGCATTTCAATAGCCTCCTGAAAAAAATTTTGTCCGACCTCTGAAAACCACTCCTCCACAACAGATATCACTTCTTGATTGTCCAAAAATTTTTTTCCCCGTAAAAATTCCTTTAATTTTGGGAATAGCCTGTAATCACTGGGGGCCAAGTCAGGCAAATACGGTGGGTGATCTAATAATTCGAAGCCTGCTTTGTGTATGGCAGCCTTAGCAACACAGGACGTATGGCTGGGAGCATTATCTTGGTGGAAGAGTACGCCACTTGTTAACTTGCCCCGGCGTTTCTCTTTAATAGCCTCTCGCAATTTTAGAATTAAGTTTGCATAATAGGCCCCTGTAATAGTCTCTCCCTTTTTCAAATAATCAGTCAGAATTATTCCTTTAGCATCCCAGAATACAGACAGCATAACCTTTCCTGCAGAGGATGCCACTTTAAATTTACGTGGTGGCGGAGAACCACTGTGTTTCCACTGTTTGCTTTGAACTTTAGTTTCGGGATCATAGTGATGTACCCAAGACTCGTCCATGGTTACGTATCTATGGAGAAAATTATCTTTATTTGCTTGGTACATATCCAACAGACGCTTGCAAATCAATACTCTATGTCTTTTCTGATCAACGGTCAACATTCGTGGTACCCATCTTGCACTGATCTTATTCATACCCAATTCCTTAGTAAGTATCTGTTGCACTACATGATATGACAAGCCAGTCTCTTCAACAATTTGCCTAATACGTATTCGCCGGTCTTGCAATACCATATCGTGAACTTTTTTAATGTTTTCGTCTGTAGTGACTGTTACAGGTGGTCCGCCGCCATGTTGGTTTTCACAACTTGATCTTCCGCACCTAAATTCTCGACACCAACGTTTGACTATGTCATAAGATACTGCACACTCCCCTACAGTTGCCACAATATCTTGATGGATTTGTGTTGGCGTCATACCCTTTTTTTGTAGATATTTTATTACCGCCCTCTGCTCAACAGGATCCATTTTCATAAAAAATCACCACTCAACAATTTCAATACGCTGTAGCTCGATAATAGTTTGACATTTAAAAATGTTTCTTTTTTTTTAATAACCTCTAAATGTCTATAAACCTACAGGAAAAAGGTTTTAATAATCGAGTAACAGCAAAGAGGTTAGGGGTGGTGCATACGGATCAACCCTCGTAATGTAAAAAAATATAAGCGGGAAATGAATAATATACTTAATATATAATGTCGTTTACAATATCTGTAATGTAATATAAAGTTGAAATAATATAATACTCATAATAATACCTGTCACACAGGTTGCATTTCTAACCTAACCTAACTAACTATCTCATAGGATTTATTTATTATTTTATTCATATAGGTATAGGTACATTTCGTAATTTTATCTTTACATACGCTATGTCGACGGAGCCCCGCTGCCGCGGGGCTCCTATTTCTGTGAAGTTTGGCCTTCGGCCGTTAAAAGATAACTAACGAACCTAACCTACTTATGAGTGGTCATTTTGTCTTCTAGACCGTTTGCAATGTAGACAAGGGATAAGTATAGGCAAAATATTACACTAGTCATTTTGCGTGTTAGACAGTCCGAGCTATTTCGGTAAGGCAAAGAATAGTTATACATTATATAATATATTTAATATTTCTATTATCTGAAATATGATTAGACACTGCAATATGTAAACATCAGGTAGATTATTTAAAATGGAATTATTGAATATATTTGTTAGATGAAAGGGCGATATATTTAATGTATTTTATATTATTTTTACTATATACTAATTGAAAATAGATATTTAGAGCGTTATATTCAACGTTCTTATACATTTCAAACGTTTGTAAATTGAAATTATACAAAAAGTTCGTATACATTTCTATACGCACCCAGAAGAAAAATACTGACGGTGGGAACAGTAACACGTTATTACGCATCATAAATACTAAATAATAAAAGTTATTAATGTATTTCCTTTACCATCAAAATGTGGCGTAACGAATATAAATGTTACCAGATGAAGATTGGTATGTCAGTGTCCGTAATAACATTATTATGCACACGATACCTTTAGTTGTTCTTGGCGCTCAAAAGGTTACGAACCTGTTGTATAAACCAGCCGTAACGTTGCAGGGAACGCCTCGCTCCGCACGGAATCCTCTGAGAGCTACCCGTCTCCGTGCAACAACTCCACGGAGGAGCCCACGGAGCCTCCGACGGGGCAGGACACTTACACGCTGCCAGCGCCATCCTGCACGCTACCTCAAACCAGCAGTAGAGAGTGAGTAGCTTTATATAATTACGGTCACTAACTTTAATTCGGGAGCCACTTTTACATCACGCAATATCGTATAGGATTCTGAAGATTGCCTTAACTGATTATGTTAACATATTGTTGACATAAACATAATATAGAGGTAACTGCACAGAGGGCTAAGTGTATATTATAATATACACTTTATTTAGAACTTTGCATCTATTGTCACTCTGCATGGGTTCCAAATAACGGAATGACTGGTCATATCGATTGAACAAGACATTTAACTGCCTTTATTAAAAGAGTTATGAGCCTTGGTAAGACCCGTGACTATCAATCCAAAGGTCGCGGGTTCTCGAGACTTATATTCGAATTATCTTTTGAAAACAAAAATATCATGAAAACACTTTCTTTCTTATAGTTAAAGTAAAAGTATGTATGAAATATGTGTACAGTTTCTGAAATTCGAATTCCATTCCAGGATAACAATGAGTGCTGACAGCCTGAACGCCAGTCCAGCTAAGACCGGCATAGATGACCGCACGTTCACCGTGGACGAGGGTCCATGTGAGCGCATCTCCCAAGTGTCCCCTTTCGTGCTCAGCCCCACCACGGACTCCTCCAACACCGCGGTCACGGGCGTCTCCACATTGTCCAAAACTACTCAACCGACTGATATCAAGCCTTCGGAAACTCTCTCTAAGGCTACCAGCATCGACTCCTGGTGCTCCAACGACACACTGTACAACGTAGAAGAAGCTTTCGACGACTTAGCCTCCGATCAAGACCTTCCTCCAGAATTTGAGCCAGAAAACGACAACAGCGAAAGCGACACACTTACTCTTGAAGACGATAAAGAACTTAGCCACATATCCACTTACATCGTCCACGGCAGCGGGTCAGACGAGGACCGCTTCTCGCCAGACTCTATCACAGCCAATGACAATGATAACAACACGTACACGAAAGCAAAGGCTTCGCCGACCAAGTCTGAAGCCTCCAAAACGAAGGATTTAGCGTATGGCACCATGACGGCGTACTCTAACTGCACTACAGAGGTTCTGTCCGCGGATAATGCTTACATGCTACCCCAACCTGAGCTAGTTCGACGCTCTCCGATAGACATCAACGTTGATATTTCCGCGCCGGTACCTAAAGAGTGCGAAGAAGTGGTAACCAGTCCGCAGTTAAAAAGCGAGCCCTGTATCAAAAAAATGGACAGCGTTGAGATAACGTGTCTAGAAGACCATTTGTTAACCAACGAGAGCCCGAATCGCGTAGAAGCCTACGACAGTCCTCACTGCCACTACGAGATGGCGACCGGTGTAACGAGCACTCCTCTTTCAGAAATTCCATCGGAAGAGAGCACCGCTTCTACATTAGCAGTAGAATTGAGGACGCCAGAAAATCTGCCCAGTACTGTACCCACGTACCAGTCGTTCATGCTATCTGCAGAGCTGCGGCACCAAGAAACGGCCCTACCGAACTTCCCTAATGAATCCGAGGTATCCGAGGAAAGCCGAGTCGCATCAGACGCGACGCCGTCTTTTATCGAGTTCATGCAAGCGGCTACTTCTAAACCACAAGAAATGTCGCGTTTGCAGTCTAGTCAAAACGGTTCAGGCGACTTCGACCGATTCGAAAACTCAATGAAAATACGCCCTCAGGACCTTTCCAACGAGAAAGAAGCTCCTAAAGAAGACTCAACCAGGCCTAGTCAACCGACAACTCTAGTTTTAAGTCCGCCTAGTATTACGAATTTTAAAGAATCTCACGTAGGTAAGAAAACGGTAATCATTACTAATTTAGAAGAGGATGAGGCAGAGCAACCTCATTCGATTATCATTGCTGAAGTTTCCAAAGAAAATGATAGTCCTAATGGAACTTTTGATTCTCATGTACTCGAAATGAATCATACGTACGATTCTCACACGAGCAAGAAACAAAATAATAGCGCACTGAAAGAGAGCGACAGTGACAATTCCAAAGAAATAACAATCAATGGAACAAATGAAGGTCATCATGACATTGATCAAGCGGAAGTCAAATCGCCAGTACAGAAAACAGAAGAAGAAACTAAGAACAAAGAACAAATTATTAATAATGTTGATACGCTGAAAGAAATCACTAACGGCTCGGTTGTAGAAGGTAACAGCGCATATGAAGTAAAATGCAACGGCAACAGCGAGAAATTTGCAACAGTCAATTTTATAAATGAATCTTTTGAAGAACTGATGGAAAGCAATGTCGATGTCGATGATGCAGACAGAGGCATCAAAGAGGATAATGAAGTTCTAGAAGATTCTGAAGAGGACAAAACGCTCCCTTTAAAAGATAGTCCAGCCAAATCTATCGCTGATGATGTTAATGGGGTGGAAGAGAAGATGGTGGCTGTGACGGAGGATTTTTTACAGAATGAAAAGAAGTTCTGTCAGCTGGATGCTTACCTGCCTCTCCTGAGTGATATAAGGTTCACAGGTATGACTATCTTTTAGTAGAACTTAGGAACTATTTCTCGGTTTTTATCTGTTTCTTTGATAATACCTATGGGTACGGTCAACCAATTTGATTTATAGGCCACTTCGAACCTTGTCACAGTGACGTTAATAAGAGATCTTTTGCTTCTGTCATATAGATTTTCACTGTGACAAGGAACGAAGTGGCCCATAAATCAAATTGGTTGACTGTACAAGGGTTGTATTTCTATCTCTCTCTGTAACGTTAAATATTGCATGTGCACATAACCCCATAGAAAGTAATCGAATCATTCATACAAGAAAATTATAATGATGGATGACGCTGACATTACCAAACAATAACAATATAAAGTCTATACAAAATCTCGTTCCTGTATCAGAGAATTTCGCTAGGGCCCTCTAGCTTAGTAAATTTCAGTTCATCTCATTTTTTAATTGTCATCAACATTAAGCAATCTAAACATGGTTCACCTAAACTAAACAATAGATGGCGGTGCGCCACGTAATATGAAACAGAGAGGAATAGCCTAAGCACGTGACTTAACAAATTCTAGGACCAGCCTCAGAAATAATGAGCACATCGTTCACGCAAGACTCGCCGACGGAGCCTGCGCCAGAGGGAGACGGCGACAAATCTGGTGACGTGAAGGAGTGGGACAGCGACACCGAGTCGCACTCCAGCAATTCGTCCAGCGGCGAATTCATCTGGAAGGTTTGTTTGCTCTGACAATATTAGACCCAGCCTGTTTACACGTTAATATGTACATTTGCTACTAAGCAAAGCTATTAGGTTACTCCAGTCAATGTGTGAACAAGCCCTTTGCGTGGTGTGTTGTGTGTTTTTTTTTGTAAAACGAAAAAGAATTAGTTTGTTGTTCAATACCTATGTGTGTTTTTTATAAGTACTATTATATTTAACATTCCTATTTTATATACTGAAACATATTATTTGTAGTTTAATTAGGTGCCCTTATTTTTATCCACCGTCATTAAAAAAAAAAGTTTGCATGGAACTTCGGGCCCAGTTTCCCGCTCAAGTTACTGTCGTATTTGATTGTTAAACGTACAGAGTAATATCTCTTTTTGTAAAGCAATACATATTATGTTACTATTGATACAGACAGTACTAGACCCAAAATATAATTGAAACCAACTAAAGATAAATATACTTGTTAAATTCACAATAAAAACCCTATTTTAGGCAAGTGATACCTGGTATTATTTATAGTTAACCTATAATTATTAAATATATATTTTCGCATGAGGACAGCTGACAATATATTCTATATTAAATGTAAACTTAATTAACCAATTTTAAAGTACCGTCTCGTCCCGGAGCATTACCTACGCTGACCTTAGCTGGTATTCCATTTGTGTGTGCGTTGCTTCTATTTCTCTTGCATTAGTAATTAACTGGTGTATGTAATGCTTACGAGGAGTGTGCAGTTTTAAACTGGTTTACCTCTATTTTACATCACTACTTTAAACTTGTATGCCTAAGCGCCAGTCCCATCATACAGGGATAGCCGCTAACCCCGAGTTAACCATGTCTAACCTGGGGTTAACCCGGGGTTAGTTGGATAACCCTGGAAGGTGCAAGTAGGCCTTAGCCAAATAGGTAAATAAATCATACACTGTTCATATAGTTAATGTTGCCAACGTCAGTCTGTTGTTGTAACATGCTCCGATGGACTAGGACATGTTTAGCGCGACAGCACCGTGATACTTACCCGTGCCTGTTTCATTAATATAGTTAGATAAGGACGGGTGGTCTATGTCTCCGCCAGATATTATCGAACCAATTATATGCTAAGCCTACTGAGAGCCTTATTCGTGACCTAGTTTAGATTTCTTAATCAAATATCGAAGACGAAGGTCCAGAACCAGTGTGTGTTGCCAGTGATGACATATGGTGCTGAAACGTGGTCGCTTACTATGGGCCTCATAAGAATGCTCAAAGTCACCCAAAGAGCAATGGAGAGGGCTATGTTGGGAGTGGCCCTGTGTGATCGCATCAGGAATGATTTCATCCGCAGTAGAACCAAAGTTACCGATATAGCCCTCCGGATCGCCAAACTTAAGTGGCAGTGGGCGGGGCACATTGCGCGCAGAACCGATGGCCGTTGGGGTGGAAAGGTTCTGGAGTGGCGACCGCGAACTGGAAGACGTAGCGTATTTACCTCCGACAAGGTGGACCGACGACCTAGTTAGAGTCGCTGGGTACCGCTGGATGTGGAAGGCGCGGGATCGGTCTTCTTGGGTCGTTCTGGGGGAGGCCTATGTCCAGCAGTGGACGTCTTTCGGCTGACATGATGATGATGAATCAAATATCGTAAATGTAATAATAAATTGCAATTTACTTACTTCTGTTGCATAAATACAGCTTGAGGCTCTTAAAAAAATGAGTATATAGGTTCGTAAAGGGTAGGAAACGCGCATGTGAATCCTCTGGAATTGCAAGCGTCCATAGGCTACGGTAACTGCTTAACTACATGCGTATGCTTATTTGCCACCGTCGTTGTATAAAAATAAATAAATATATTGACAGCTGTCCATGTTGAATAACGCCATAATATTATACTGGTTGTGGTTTGCATGTGTGTGAATAATATTGTGTATGTGTGCGTGCTAGGGCGGCAACGGGCAAGAGACGTCCGTCGTTCCAACCACGCAATTCGACCATGTGAGTGTTTATATAAGTATTATACTATCCTTTTTTTATTTACCTATTAGTGTATTTGTATTATATTAATATTAGTAACGTATAATTATGCTAACACACTTCATAACATTGTAATATATCATCATGAAACATCATAATTATATATTAACCTTAGGCTGATATCACACTTGCGATTTGCGAGCGAGTTTTGTATGGAGGCGAATACGCAGCGAGTTCGCCGCGTACGAGTTTTGTATAGAAATCGCTTGCAAATCGCCCAAGTGTGATAACGCTCTTATCCTCTAGTCGCCCAGAGATCGACAGTTGCCAGGCCAAATACAAGTATGGTTTGTCATAATTAACATTCAAAATTGTATTCAATGGAAGACCTTTTTATAGGTCTCCAGGCGGCTAGTGGTTATGAACGCATTTCGAAAATGTAACGTGTACGCCAACGTCTCGACTAGTGTAGAACAAATATAAACCTTATCTGACAGCAGGAAAATTGCTTTGACAGCGCCCGCCATAGCCACTTTAGGGATCGGTGCCATGGTAGGCCCGACATCACGCGACCACTTTTTGGGTTCCTGGCGTTCAAATGGTTAAATGAAACCATAACGAAATTATTTAACTAGTCCTCTGTTAAGTGTTAATTCGAATACTAGACACATTTCTCTATGTTTTATATCAGGAGATGCACATACCCTTAACTTACGACGCTTTTTTTGTATAACACACAGAAGTGAGCCATACTTGAATGTATGAAGGCACTGTAAGCGATGTTATTTGGCTTTAAACTTCAAATCAATGTCTGCTCAGAAGATCAAGAGTCGCCCACATCTGTCGATGCGGATTCAGGTTAAGCGCGTCGTAAAAAATCTCTTATTCCAGCCGGTCGCATCGCTCGGATCGCATATAAGCAGTGATCGGCACTATGGGTGCAAAACTTTAACAAAACTCGTTAAACGGACATAAAAGAGGGTATAGAACCATAAAAACAATTATATTCTTAAACCCAAATATTTGCATATCGAGATTCCGATATACAATTAAATTTTGACATTTTGCCAAAGTTATTCGTATTTTTTTTTATGGTACAGTCAGCGTCATATAGTTGGTAGCATTCAAAGTACTCAAATAGTTCGGTACACCATACAAATTCTATGGTGTACCGAACTTTTGGAGTACTTTGGATGCTACCAACTATATGACGCTGACTGTACCTAAGTATTACTATACTTCAGTTCAACAAGTTTTGTTAAAGCTTTGCACCGTTGCCGCTCCGTGCCGATCACTGCATATAAGTGATGTTTGATTCGCCGAATCCGCGTCGCCAGAGCCCTATTTCTCGAACACTTGTAATACAAGCGGAAGTCACTTTTTCACACCTGTTGTTAGAAAGAGACTTCCGCTTGTGTTCGAGAAATAGGCCCCAGATGTGGCGAAAGGCTAACGTCATGAAAAGAAGAATTAAACTAAGCTTATTATTCTTTCTGACAGCGCGGCTCGAACGGGTCCGCGAGGCGAGCGGCGCCGGGCTCGGCCAGCGGCTCGGGCTCGGGCTCGGGCTCCGGCTCCGGCTCGGGTTCGGGCTCGGAGGGCGACGAGGTGGAGTTCGTGCCATCGTCGTGGGACTGCCGCGCCGAGCCCGCCAAGTCCTCGCTGCGCAGTCTGCCAGTCTCGCAGGTCAGTGCTCTAATTATATTTTTAGCCTAGTCTGTACTGGCCGTATCAACGAAGATGGCCTGGCTTGGATTCGGCCTGCGGCTCAACCGCGAAAAACGGTATTCGTAATGTTTGACGATTGTCTCTGTCACTCTCATGATGCCTTGATTGGAGTAAAAGAGAAAGATGCTCGAACTATACTTACTTCGATGTTCGCGGTCCCGGGTCAGGCGCGGGCAGTTATTTGTGTGTTTATTGCTAATATTTTACATGGATTATTTAAGGGTATTTATTCGGGCGTTTGAACCGTTCTTATTACTCTGTCCAGATTTCTGTAGAAGTGCCTGCATTATATTAAGTAGGTTTTGGTTGTCCTTTAGCCAGCCCAGCTAGTAAACCAAAAATAACACCAAACTGTGTGATCATTTCTACAGAAATCTGGACAGAGTAATAAGAACGGTTCAAACGCCCGAATAATCACCCGTAGGTACTCAAGTATTTAGTCTATTCTTATTATACGAGTACATATGAATAATATGAAACACTGAGTTATTATTACATACGTTGGAAAATCATACAAGAGTGCAAGTAAGTACTGTATAATAAGTTTATTTTTGTATCTTACATTACATTACAAGAGGTTTCCCTCTGAAATAAAAATAATACACACACCGCACATCCCATCGTACTCGTACCTACATACAAGTGTATGTAGGTATTTAGAACATTTCAATATATTATTTTATTATTTAAATTAATAATGACATAATTAAACTCCAAATATTATTCTAGTTCTTGTATAGTGACAACTTTGTTACGGATATTCACAATAATAGACTTAATGGGATCTGTGACTGTGTCTGTGTTGGGGTTTACACATAAATTGTCCATTCCCTAGTCTTATTTTCCGTGTGTCGGTTGGACAATTGTTTATAGGTCTGGTCGACCAGCTCCTTCGCTGCCTCGGTGTCTTGATCCCGTCGTGTCCAGACTCGAACGTAATGTCGTTGCTAGACTCTGGTAGTCTGTGTACTATAGTCTTGACGTGATTGTCATTGTTTTCTCTGGACTGCGCGACTGCCCAGCTTACCGCCAATAGTAGAACCAACAGCAAACACCGAAACATTTCTCTGAAATATACTGCAATCTTAATAAATTTATTCATGTAGATAACTAGCAACCTGTGTATAATTGTTATACATATACCTAATACAAACCTTTCTCTTAAATAATTCTATCTCACACCATAAAGGATAAAAAATCAAAACAATAAAAATACCTCAATGGTTGTTTAAACAAGACGAGGGTGCAAAGTTAGTCTATATAGTGTGGAAAGTTAACTCGGGCCCTGGAGGAAAACTACCTTAAATCCTTGATTTGGCTCATTTTACTTAAAGGAGACATTCCTTTATTTTCAAAAAGAAACAAAACTGCATTCAAAGATTTCATTTTTTTTTAACATTGCTAAGAAAAAAAAAATCTGAGTAGGTACTAAATAATCGATTTTAAGGATATTTTGTACGAAAAACGAGTGTAAGACGTATGTTTCTTCGAGAAATGTTATTATAAACATTAACTGTATCGACTAGTATGATAAAATAGCACGTGTTAATTTTTAGAAATTTTTAGTTTTCCTCGATTCCCGGGCGAGACAAGTGAATTTAAAAAATCTTCGAATGCAGTTTTGTTTCTTTTTAAAAATAAAGGAATGTCTCCTTTAAGTAAAATGAGCTAGCTCAAGGATTTAAGGTAGTTTCCCTCCAGGGCCCGAGTTAACTTTCCACACTGTATAGTTAATGAACTTCCACTGTCGTATATATTTATAAAACTCTTTTGTACATTTTGTGTTAACACTTTAACTGTCCCTTCGCTTGCGCCACTGACATGAATCTATATAACGTCCGCGCATGTATACAGGTGATGCACTAATGTACAGCGCCATCCATTTCTGTCGTCACGTGGACTTGACAGAGATAGTTTGACGGTGCATTATATGTAATGCACGGACAGTTATAGGGTTATTTTTTTATAATATGAACGATAAGAACTTACCAGAACGTCCTCTATAAAGCTGCTAACTTTAGAAATGTAATACAGTGTACATACAGTCAGCTATTTAAACCGAACGATGATGTCACTAATGTACGCACAAGTGGTCAAAATATTTCTTCCCAACATTCAAGCGTCTACCACAATGAGCTTAGCTCTTTTTCTTAATACAGTGTAACAGAGACAGATAAATACCTGTCATACAACGTGCGTCAATCGCGGTCATTTCATTGTTTTTACGTCTTGAATCATTGTAGGATTTGTAGGGGCTAGGTTTGTTGGCCGGGTTACAGAAAGTAGCCAACGCGCCTGTGACACCGCATCGCACTAGAGTTTTAGCATTAATTGCCATTACTAACTGTATAAATTATTGACAATGATGACTGTTATATATTATGGTTATTTCAATATATTATAGACTTTCAGGTTATGAATTAAAATCGTTTCAAAAACGATAACGACTGTATGAACTGACCGTTGGTAGCGTTCCTTTTATGACCTTCGCTTTAAGTATGTGATAAAAACTTAACAAAAAGAAGTGCATAGTAGTTGTGTATAGAATTTTGAATATAGAACGTTATATACTAGTATCAACGTAGGCCGGATCTTCTAGTCAAGTTTATTTAAAAACGTAAGATGCTAAAGTACACATGGTACAGCGATGTACAGCTAGGAGTGTTGCTGTGTGTACATATCTTTGAAGTCGACTGACAGGCGATAGATATGGGATACTGTTTAAATAGACCTTAAAAGGTCAGACAGGCTATTTTACTGACTTTATTTCCTTATTTTAAAAGTGCGAAAGTGACATTTAAAATTATATAGGTATGAAAATAATGAATTAATGATAAATACCATAAATAATGGTATCTAAGTGTATGTCGTACTTAATATTAGATAGAGTTTATTAACTTATCGGACGTCCTTACAGAAGCACCTAATGTGAAACTATGTATAGAAAATATTATAAACCAAAATGTATACTTTGCCTCCAGTTCCATCAAGCAAGCGTTTATTGATGCATCATAAATCATAACGTTAACTCATCAAAATATTAATAAAGTTGACGTCACCAAAAATTAAAGGAGAAGTAAATAAAACTAGGAATTTACTTTGTTACATATTTATTAAAAATATATCGGCTAACCAAATGAAG
Organism: Grapholita molesta; assembly: GCA_022674325.2. Lineage (NCBI taxonomy): Eukaryota > Metazoa > Arthropoda > Insecta > Lepidoptera > Tortricidae > Grapholita > Grapholita molesta. Next base: position 6,905,539 of record CP053127.2, read on the forward strand.
CTAATTAAGCTTTCTTTATTGTCTATGAGCCGTAAGAGTATCAGTGGCTAAGCTATGTATCTTATATAACTGTGTAATCATTGCAAAACAAATATATAAATAAAAAAGTTATCGGTGCAATACAACAACGATCACGCGATCTTATCCTCTTGATAATAAATATGACTCGATGTCTTGACATGGTGTTCACTTCATTATGAATACTTCATCCGCTTATCACTCACGTGAACCCAGTAAACAGAGTTCTAATTTGATATTTTTATACTTTAAATTGAACTGGAGCATAACAATAATTATTGTTTGTAGTTACATTCCCAATTTGTATATAAGTAATGTAATTCCATTGTTACTTAAAATTTATTTTTTCCAAACAATATTTAAGTACCTGCTTTTAGAACTAAATACATTGGTCACTAATTCGCTAAATTACAATCAATATATGGAAATATTAATAGTTACTGCTGTTTCTAATACATCTTTTTTTTAACGATTACTGAACTCTTCGGCAGTTTTGGCGTTTCTCTTTTTCTTGCATATCAAAAAAAATCCATTCCAAAGAGGCGTGGTATCAGTCGGGCAGTTACCAACTCCGCAAGTGATGCAAGCAATGACTTGTCTAGCTACTCGCACGAGGGGTCTGGTTGGTTCATGGGTGTTCGGTTGATGGACGTCAGGCGGTGGAGCAATCTTCGCGAGATGTTGGTACGTGTGGTGAGAGCGCGCGAGAGCTGCTCCCAGGGTTGCAACCAGCAGAATCGTTGGTAGCCAAGACATTGTAGCTACTGTGAAAAAAAAGGTGGTCAATTATTAAAATTACTTGCCGTGTGATGCCGGCTGACTAGAGTAGCACCACCCCATTTCCTCCCGCGAGTGTGGTAATAGGTGACAAAGGGAAAGAACGATGGGCAGCTGCGTCCGTCAAAACCCAATCTACAGCTACTGCGGTTGCCAACCCGCCTGCGGAGCGTGACGACTATGGCAACTGTCCCCTAAGATGACAAAAGTCCTTTACGGGAGGCCTATGTCTACCAGTGGACGACTTACAGCTTCACTGATTTTTAGAATAATATGAAACTGACTTAAAGTAATTCGTTGAATTCCTCACTCAAATATCAGCTTAATGTAAAAATATAAAAACGTACAGACAGCGTCATATAGTTGGTACCATTCAAAGTAGTCAAATAGTTCGGTACACCATACAAATTCTATGGTGTAACGAACTTTTTGAGTACTTTGGATGCTACCAACTATATGACGCTGACTGTACATGCCCATAATCAAAATCTTTTAGTTCTATTAAATTTGATTAAATTACAGACTAATGCATGCGTACAAAACAAGGGAAAACCACACAATACAAAGACACATAAACCGCAGCTTTAATGTTATAACAATTTCATGAAATTTGCACATCAACCTAATTTATAGACACCTGCAATCGACGCATTGGTTTTTTTGAACCTTGCCACCGAAGTCACACCCAAAAAAACAATTAAATACAACGAATTACGAATATAACATAGTGCCATCGATTGTATGAGGCAGAATTATTGCTATTTCGTCGTTGGTAAATCAAACCGAAACGTCGCGTAACTTAAATTTAATTATTTTAAAATGCAATGAATACTATTGACACGTAGAGTAGGTCCCTAGAATATCTTCTAACAACGCACAATTAAAAGTAATATAAGCAACTTAAGCATGTGAGATTATTAGTTTAAACTCAATCAGGACAGGACATATAGGTAGTAAAGAACCCATCGATTCTCTTAAAAACGCGTGTTCAAATGGAAACTTGGAATGATGAATGCAAAGTGATGATCTTACCTTGACGTCCGCTTAGTAACACCTTATAAACCACACTGACCATACTGTTAACTAATATTCACTACGGAATAGCTTCTTGATGCATTAAATATTTTCCTTGAAGTAGGATTCTACGTTATTTACTTATGTAGGCCACTTTGTTAGTTAGTAGTTTGTAGTAGTAGTTTATTACGCGGTCACAAATGGTTACAGACAAATGAAACTAAATGATATAATAAAACAAATTTATATTGACAATTTTGATGCTTAATTTGATACATTAGCTTATCCTCGCGACTTCGTCGGCCAGCCACGTCTGTCTTTAAAATATGGTTGCGGAATAAAAAATATCCTGTGCCCTTTCTCGTAGCTCAAACTCTCCATACCAAATTTCGTCCCAATTTGTTCAGCGGTTTAAGCGCGAAGAGGTAACAGACAGAAAGATTTCGCATTTATAATATATGGATTCAATATTCTGTGAAATTAACGTGTGTGTTAAGTAAGTTTTCCAATTAAAAAATCACCTAAATAAATCTACACATACATTAAATTTATTTTGTAGGCATACTACTCAGAATAAATTAAAGGCCACTTACATGTTTCTGTTTAATCGATAATTATTATTTTGCCGAAAGACTTTAATTTAATTTATATAAGTAAATCAATCGACTAGGCTAAATAAAAACAAATACATTTTTCATGTAAAGATCGAAATGCCAAATATATGACATATTCTTGTTTCTATGTAGAAGCCTAATTTTAGTACAACATGTAGTAGCTAAACAGACTCGGTCATTGTCCCTAAACTTCGAGTAGAAACCACTAGTGGTTGGGCAGCTGCGTCTCTTTAGAGTAGTGAAACATACTGCAATCGCCAACCCGCCTGACACGCGTTTCGCCATTGAACCCCGTATACCAAGAGACCGCTGCCTGTGGCCATCTATGGGTGAGGCCCTATGACCAGCAGTGGACGTCCGTTGCACATATGATTCTATTATGACATCATGTAGTAGTTTGTAGAATTGTTGACCCATGAGGCAAACTGAAATTGACTATTGACAATGTTTAAAAAAGTACTAAATAACCCTATTATGTGACGGTGTCTTCTAGAAACTAATATTTTTCTTTTCATTGTTAAAATCCAGTCTACAAGCGCATGGTATATTTTATTACCGCATAAATAATTAATAACGATGGGAAAACCTACAAGTATAAATACTTAGTTTCTAAGTAATTTATGTCTTTACCTTGTTTAGGACTATTTATATGCTGTCAGGTTATGCTCATATCGCCTGTTGTTAGCTTATTAATAAGTTTCATTTCCGTATAAGTAATATTAATAAATACATATAGTATTACAGGACATCAATCATCATTACACAAATTGACTAAGCCCCACAGTAAGCTCAAGAAGGCTTGTGTTGTGGGTACTCAGCCAACGATATATATAACATACAAATACTTATATACATAATTACATAAAAAACCCATGACTCAGGAAAATCACACAAATGCCTTTACTGGAATATGAACTGTCAAAAGTAGGGTCTTACGAAAATGCGACTATAGGTATCATGTAGGCAAAACGATGTGCAATATTCTTTTTTTTTTTTATGACATAGGCGGCAAACGAGCAGACGGATTGCCTGGTGGTAAGCAATTACCGTCGCCCATAGGCACCCGCAACACCAGATGAGTCACAAGCGCGTTGCCGGCCTTTAAGGGGGATTGGAGCTCTGGGAACCTTACTCACCATCAGGAACACAGCACTACATACCTGAAAGGTAGCAGTGCTATTATAGCTGTGGTCTTCTGTAAGGAGGAGGTACTTCCCCAGTTGGGCTGCCCCAGATTCAAGCGTGATGGTCATCGCTGTGCCCTACCTCTCATTGTTGGACGTAGTTTAAGGACATACCCGGGTCCAATAAATCTCTTCGGGTCTTCTAACAAATGATGTTGTTCTAGTTGATGTTTGAAATCGATCGATTTCGTATCGATTTCTGGACACTGAAACTATAATTTATGTTATGTTTGCAGGACAACAAGAAGCGAGTGGTGTTCAAGCGTCAGAAGTACCACTGCGTGTACGAGTACCCGCGCGAGTTGGCCGCCGTCGACGCGGAGTCGCCCGCCTACCTACCCGACCTGTCCACCTACACAGGTATAGTATACCTATACACCCTGTCAACCGGCATTATTCAATCGTCAGTCGTAGGATTAACTACTTCATTTGCAAATTTTTTCAATGGGAGCAAAACTTGTAGAGTTGACATTTCCTAAACTTCCAACACAAAGAAATATATTTAAATATATTTATAGTACCTATTAGCAAATTGTGTCCAATTCAATTTTATATTAGAATCCCAGATTTCCAATACGGTTATGAATATTTTTGTGTGTGGAAGAAGACGCTTTTATGTTCATTTGACAAGTTTTGTTAAAGTTTTGCTACCAATTGCCTATCACTAATTATTAGCACTAAAATCATTTCCATTGACCTACATTTTGTAGGAAAGTCGTTACTCGTGCCATACTTGCTAGGTAAGGTTACTTCCAGAGATCTACCGTGCCTTTTTTTTATCGAAAACCATTAACGAGGATAAAATAGGTCGGAAGCTTTAAAAGTACACCTTTAAAGGGTTTCTAAGAACATAGTAGTTTATTCTACCTGATAAACTACTCTGTTCCCAGTTTTATTTTATATCAATTTCGAATCCAGCAACAATATCTTGTCCGCCTCGTCCAAGCCAAAGCCACCAACAGTAGTTAGATATTTTAAGTTTCAACTTAATCTATATCTATCCTTTTTTAGTATCATATATCATATAAAAATAGGACAGAAGATGTAATGATAAATAAAAAATATATAAATCTCACGTCGGCAATGAATTGTTCCAGAATGGGACCCCGGCAGCGCGGAGGAGGCGGAGCTGGGCTACGGCCAGCTGTTCGGCGCCGCGTCGCCGCTCGACCTGTACCCCCTGCGCGGGACCATCGCCTTCGGGGCAGGTGAGCGTTATTTCTAATCGGAATTGTGAAGGCTTAGACAAAATAAAATTAGCCACCCTTCAGTAAATTATAGTAAAATATTTTTAAAATAACGAGTCGGTTATTGGCCATTTTCCGATAATTGACCACCTCATACTAAAATTAATTATGTTTACCTGTAAATAGAGTTCATTTTTAGTATGACGTGGCTAATTACTGGTGGCCAATAACTAGAGAACAACGTTTTATTACCGTCCTACTAACATTTTTTATACATTATAATAGTTATGGATTTTTCATTGTCTTTGTAAAAATCAGCATGTACCTATATGTAGGACTGTTGGGCAAAGCCTCCTCTAATTGTAAATGAGTGATTGGGTATACATATTTCATTTATCATTTATATTCCTATTGAAACCGGTAACCAAACCAAAAGTTAATTTAATTGTTAGCTAGACGAATACAGTCTACTCGTCTGTCGTTTATCACAAAAAAAACCTTCACGTTTAAAGACCGTTACTATCTTTGATAATAAAAAATAACATTGATTTCAGATTACGACGAGGATTTCTTCATATCGTCATCGGCCCGGCCGTTCGAGAGCCTCGGGGTGATGTCCACCACCAGCCAGTTCTTCCCGGGCATGCGGCTCAAGCCGCTGGAGCTGCCCGATGACGATTTCCCGCCGCCGCCGTCCCCGCTGGCGCCGGCCGCGCCCGCGCCGCTATCGCGCACGCCCGAGCTGGACTTCACCACGCCCGACTCCGGGGTCGAGGATATCACGCCCGGCTCCACCTCCGCCGACGAGGACTTCAGGACCAAGAAGCTCGAGGAGGTCGGCCAGTGGCGCGGCATGGACAGCGGCAGCTCCAGCGAGTCCGTCAGCCCCAGCTCCCCGGCGGCGAGGCGCTCGGCGGCCTGCGGCACACGCGGGACAAGCTCAAGCTGGACCTCCCGCCGAGCCCGCACATACCCTCGCCGCGGCACAGCAGGGTGTTCAACTTCGTCCTCGACAAACCGAAGAGGCGCGCCGCCGACGAGCGCCCGGAAGTCGGCACCACCCCGCTCGTCATGACCGACGAAACCCCCGTCGTCACCGGCTCGCTGCCCGTGTCCGACTGCGAGGACGTTCCCGTGCCGGAGCCTACCTTCTCCACCTTCGGCAAGACCCTGCCTCGAGCCGATCCGGAACAGAAAATAATACTTACCGATGATGGCGAAAAGGCTAGTCCCGTGAAAGAACCCGTCCGCGGGGAGGGTACAGTGCTCGATAGTGGCGACGAAGATTCTGGTATAGAGAGCAGCGCTAAAGCGACGCTGGAGCGCAAGACCCCCAACGTATCTTAAAAATAATAACATAGTAGTGGCAGGGCGAATGTTCCTAGTTCAACTTCTGCGAGGCCATAAAGTCATCGTTCGTTCGGTCGACGACGAGGCCAACGACGTGAACGCTACTAAAAGTGGGACGGCATTGTATTTTGTCTCAATCTAACGTACGGAGCTTACAACGCATGAAGTTATCATCTAGTATACAATTACCAAAAAGCACGGTTTTAATGAATATCAAAGTAAAACATTGAATGCACAATTCTACTTAAATGACAAAATCGGCAAGACGGAATCGAAATTAAAATGTATATGCCGCGCTACTGGCGTTGATTGTTGTAGCTCCAAGGACTATGGTCGTTATTTTAGCTAATAGTACCTATACCAGGTTAAGACATATGACGCTGACACGTAGATATACATTGCTTATACGAAACATATAGTCTCATTATATTCGATTGACCATTAGTTTAATGACTCCGAATAATGGTCACTTGTTTTGAACGAATGAGAATTACTGTCACTTAACAAGTTGTTAAAAAAATGGTATGTTTTCTACGTTAACACGTCAGTTAGTTCTTCATACAACACATATCGGATTGAACATGGCATACGATTATTTTAGTTATCAGAACATCATGATGATGTTAGTCTTAATTGTCATTCGCGAGAATGAACTCAGAATGTCAATTTGACTTACCGGATAGAAATTACCATTATATAAAATTTATTCATCTGATTTAACCAGTCTAAAGCTACGTGCGAGGGCATTTTATGTGAATGCAAAATACCAACAATATTTTAGAAAAACTACAGATAAGGTACAAATAACCAGCAGTATCTAATATAAGTAAGTGCTTTGATACGTTTTACAGTCCCGTGATGAAGCAGCCTAATTTTAATACATCCTGTAGTATGATGGCCTATCCATTTTTGTAAAGTTTTTAGCCCATTATTATACTTGCTAGATTTTTCATACGTAAAGTGTTACTCTAATTTATAACATAGTGTAGAATTGCGTTTGGTAAGTAAAGTGAACGCAAATATTAAGAATATGTCAGCAACTGCGTTTAACCGAACGAAGAGCTCAAAAGCTGTCTGTTTATCTCATTACTATATGACGATGTCTTTGAAGGTACTTCGTTCGAGTAAAAATGTGTTGCTGATCGTACTATAAGGCGCCAGTCGCAGGTTAACACTCTCGGACACTTTAAAACATAGGCAGTTTTAGAATCATTGTTTTATAAAAAAATATAAACTTAAGAGAAAATACACTGCCTATGTTTTATTGAATTACTATCGAAATTTTAAGTAGTCGCATCTTGGAGGAGAATCTCATTAGAACTTAGATCGCAGACCCAAAAGCGACTTAAGTTATTGAATGTCTAAATTGTTTCATTTACGGTGATTTCACATACGCACAAGTGAATTCGCATCTTCCATCGAGCGAAACTCGACATGATGAAAACTAAATTAAATATATCGGTATAAATTGAGGTTAAAAAGCCAATTCTTAATTAAGTGGAAATTTATATTAGCTAAGGTAGGAGTAGATGTAAAGAGTTGTGGTCATTGCGTGTGCGGCGCGTCGGCGGACCGGCCCTGCGCGTTTATTTTAGCGTAAAGATATTCATTTTATTGAGCGTAAAACTGATTTCGTTTAATGTAATAAGATTTTCAATGGATTACTTACACCTCTGTATGCTTAGGCGTCGATACTTATTTGACACCTAGCAAGTTGTAACAGAAATAGAATGAGGTACGCGATTAGTCTTAAAAATGGTTTCTATTGTGACCATAAACAATTTATAGCATGGTTTATGGTGCCGATTTCACGTGCTGAGCACGCGCCGCGACAGACATCAATATTATATGCAATACGTCCAAGTGTGAACCTAATGTGCAATTCTTCTCATTTCCATATCATGGTGTTTTAGTTGTTTAGTTACTCGATGTAAATATAATTTAATGATCCAAGGAAAAAAAAATGAAATTTTATTGCTTCTATGTATTGTACGACACGTTTATTGTTCTGAACATTATTTTTACAGTTTTAGAATGTTTTCGTTAATGTACAGTTGTAAATATGGTAGGCGTTTATTTTGTTATGATGTAGTAGAGGTTTCGCGTCGAAGCGGATCTTTCTGAACGCTTACATAGAAATCTCTAGACAGATTCCATTATACTACGTCAATAAAGAACAAAGAATTATTTGATTAAATGAATTGTCCAATAATTATGGTATTTATTGTTTGTAAGTTGTTATTGATTTGTATGAACTGTCCGCAGTATTTCGTGAATGTGAACGTTGAAGGTTTTCATATTGTGACTTTGTCTTGTCTTTTAAAAGTATTTCTATGGAGAAAAAATAATGAATAAAACTCGTAACTCAATATATGTCTTTTATTTATAACAATATATGTAAATGTTCTCTTATATAACTACATTACAGTCAACCATATAAATATATTTTTGAGATTCATTTTTGACATCAGGAATGTCCAAAATATAAAACTTAAGTATATTAACAAATTAAGTGCTTACATCATTCATTTAGTTATCCGATTTCATACGATGATATATTCCAGTGATTACATTGAAACACTTGCTATATTCAGTTTTCGTACGGCAAAATACGTCCCAGGCGCCATATCATGTGCCATAAGTAACAATGTAGAGCGGTATATAACGTGGCATCTGAGACATACATTTCCGTTGACGTGATATGCAGTCAAAAAGTTAAATTTTTCTTTTTTTTTCAAACATTGTCTGACTCGATCATATGCTTATGTTCTTACATAGGATGTACTATTGCTTATTAGCAGACCTAGTTTTCCTTGGGGCAAATTATGTTGACAGGTAGGGACTTCCTATATCGACAAATTAAAATATCGATGTTCGTTCTATAGACTAGTGATCGCCCCCAACATTGTGTGTCTTGTTCTATTGTTCATTATAGCATATTATTTTAAATAATCGCTAGGTTATATAAAGATATGGTGTAATACCTATTGCACTACGAAGAAAAAAATTGGGACGATACAATTATAAAGTAGTCTTTAAACATGAAAAAGATTATTGAGTTATTATTTTATAATTGTTTTTTTCATTTTTAATAAAATCGTATTTTTACAAGCAAACCCTTGAGTGATCACTAGTATATAGAACGAACATCGATAACCCTAGTTGTCCCTACCTGTCAACAAAATTTACCCCACGGAATCCTAGGTCTGTTTATTAGTAGATAACATGAGGTGGTGGGGAGGTACCAGGACGCAGATCACGGTCGTCGCCAGATGATGACGAGGCCGGAGGCGTCGCTGGTGGCCAGCAGGCTCTCGTCGTAGCTGAAGCTCACTCCCAGCACCGGGGACGCGTGCCCTGCAAGACGGCAAAACTATAAGTAGAAGTACTTTTTCTAAATTACAAGAACGGGGCTCGCTTGAAAATGTGCTAATGTATCGACTAGTGAGAAACAAATAGAAATCTTATCTGTCAGCAGGAGAATTGCTTTGACAGCGTCCGCCGTAGCCACTTAGGCGTCGGTGGCGTGGCAGGCACGACCGCTTTAGTGGTGCTTGGCGTTAAAAGGGTCAAAAATGTTTCGGAGACCTAGGCTAATACTAATTTGATAATTGTTGATCACAGAAGTTGTTTCACTGGCATTGGAGATTTTAATAAGATCACAGACGCTGAGTCATCGGGGCTGAACGTGTTAACCGATTCAGTGCGGATGGCACGACAGGCGAGTCATCAATGTTTTTAACGTGTGACTTAGGAGAGGAGTGTCATCACATTCTATGGCGTAAGGCACGCCTGCCGCGTCATGAAATAATTGTTCGCAGCCACAGACAAAAGTTTTTGAAAATGGAAGACGCAACGAACCGGTTAAGTAGCCTACCAGTCCCAATACCAACCTTGCAACTTATTGACGACGGGCTGGTTGGAGCTGCCCTCGATGTCCAGGAAGTAGACGGTGGCGTCCTCGCTGCCGGTGACCACGCACACGCCGCGCCGGAACGACATGATGGGGCAGAACGTGGACTTGACGCTGTGCTCGCGGTGCATGGTCGAGAAACGCTTCTTCAGCGCCAGGGTGCCGTCGCGGTCAGCGATCCTGTCGGCCAATGCACGGGATTGGATCAGTTTTTAGTGCCAGTCTACTGATACGCTTAGTAATGTTTTAACTGGTTAAAAATGAAGTCAGGGACACTAGTACGTAAAATCACATCTAGCATTCGTAAATAGCCTTTAAAAAATTCGCTGCCACCCCCTCCAAAAATATATGGAAATGAACGCACATGTGCGTTGGTGGCAGTGAATGCGTTAAAGATAACATCTATGTATGTATATCTGTGGCCCTAGTGAAATCGATATAAGTTTAGTTAGTAGCTAGTACCTAGCAGGGACAAGCCCGCTATCTCTTATAAAGGGTTTTGTATGGGTTTTACATAAGGCTTTACTCACCATACCCTTATTTGACAATACCCTTTCATTTTGCTTTTAAAGCCCTTATAAAAGCGCTAACCCTTATAACTAAGCGCTATCCCAATACCCTAACAAAACCCTAATCATCCGCTCACCAAAACCTTACATATTGCTTATAAGGGTTAGCCTTATAAAAGGGCTTCCCTTTTACATACAAGCGTGCTAAATGAAATCGTCTGCCTTGTTCATAAAGCACACATTGCTCTGATCTGGCGTTTTCTTTGACTTCTTTGATTTGATGTACGCGCGCTTTTCGAACACTAGCGTAGACATATGTCATAGTATATACTAAACCTGTCTCTTTCACGCAAGGATTAACTACGACATTACTAAAGGGAAAGCTTTATAAAAAGGGCTAAGTAATAAGGGTAACCCTTTATAAGGGATAGCAAGGCATAAAGGATAGCGGTTAGTGATTGTAAAGGGCTAGTTTTATGTTTGGCTTAGTCGTACGGTAAGGGATAGTCAAATATATGGGCTAGCAGTTCAAACTGGTAAGTCTTTCAATGTGTTAGCCGTATTTAAGGGTTGCCCTTTTAATGGCTTTTGCCGCGGAAAGGGTTGTCCGATCCCTGGTACCTGGTACCTAGTATGAAACATATATAATATATACGAGTACATCGCACGTTATATTTTTTTATACACGACTGACCAGCGTTTGACCTCAGTCACGCCTAATGGTAAGTGTCGATGAGGTCGACGGTGTAGCACGCTGGTTCAGTAACAGCCTATTCACTCTTGCCTTGAAGAGACCCAAATTATATCTTTCCGGAAATACAGCGAATTCCATCCCTTAGCAGTCCGCATTGGGAAGGTAGAAGCGAAATCGCTTCGTGCGAATGAATGGAATATGAAATCTCTCCCCTCACCTGGACGTCCGGTGCTGGAACGGTGATGGCGGAATTAAGTCATACAATTCCTGAGCACACTCTCCAAAATGTATCCTATAAAACACAGACAAACTAGCAACCTTGCGACGGTGCTCAAGGTTCTGTAACCTTACACTCACTAACATAACCGAAATGAGATAAAAACTTTTAACTACGATTTGTAGAGAGAAAGTCCTAGTCCTACCTGAAAAGGTAGAGCTGGTCGGTGGCCACGCTGGCCAGCAGGGCGGGGTGGCGCGCCAGCCAGGGGCTCCAGCTGAGGCAGGACACCGCGCCGTCCACGCAGCAGCGCCGCAGCTTGCTCAGGGCGCCGCCCGCGCCCTCCAGCCGGTAGCTCACTATCACACCCTAGGAAGTCAACATTCAAGTGTTTAGCTATACAGGCTGATCAATCCAAATGGGTCAGTGGGGAGAAGTAAGAAACTATGATTATAGCGAAATCTGTTCTTAGGAACCATGAACCATTAATAATAATAGCATTCAAATTTTTAAAAATAATTAATTTTTGCATCAAGGAAAATGGTTATTATTTTGAACATTAATTGAAGTATCATGAATTTATGTTTCGTACCATCAACAACAACAAAGAAAAATCTTTCAGATTTACCCCTAACATTATTTACAATACTTCGATTCCCGGTTACGTATGAGATTTAAAAAAGTTTGAATGCCATTATTGTTAAATCTGAAATCGAAGCCATGATTCCTAAGAACAGATTTAGCTATCTTTCATAGTTTCTGACTTACCCCTACTGACCCATTTGGATTGATCACCCGCTTAGGTCTCACACGGACCAGAACACAAAATGACTACATTGGCTCATAGTCCATAACTCAAAATGATCGAAACACAAAATGACTACAACACAATTAGTCACATACGAAAAAACACCAGTTGCGGGAAAGTAAACCCACTGTTCTATAGGTAGGTTTAGGTTATGTTCGTTTTGTATCGGCCCGTAGGGCCAAAACACCCAAAAAAAGGTCGACTAATTATGTTGTAGTCATTTTGTGATCTAGCCCGTGTAAGACTAACCCGATCACCCGGTACCTCTATACCGGGTGATCAATCCAGCGATACGTATACAGTCCCTTTCGTTTATGCCGGATAAATAACCTCACTTACCAGAAGGACCATGTGTATGTAGTTGTGCAAAGAAATAAATGTGGTAGTGCACACGGAATCGTACCTTATAGCGCTTGGTGCTTACGCTATTGTTAATGACGCTTCAATACTAATGTGACACTTTGCAACGTAAGCGCCAAGCGTCATAAGGTAGGTACCTATCCGTGTGAACTATCACAAATACGGAACTTACTTAAAATGTTGAATATAGAACGTCGACATGCGTGTACACTACAGACACGTTACTACTACATAGGCCAGGTACTTTTTCACCTATACTACGGTTTTTCACCCTATCAACTGTTATTTAAATAGTCAACGAGGATAAACGAGCAAGTCAACAGTGTATCCATATTTTAGAACTACTTTTTTACTACTTCCTAAATTACTTTTTACTACTCCCTAAATGTCTTTATGTCAAACCCATACAGTTCTTTCTAGTCTTTGAACTTATGAACTAAAATAATTGACAGGTAGAACCTTTAACCACCTTATCATTCGCAGCCCAGAACATTCGGCCACTCGATTCGCACGCTATCGACAGCACTCGCCCTCCCAAAATACTGCTCCCTCCTGTAAACATATAACAAAAAAACATACCACAACATATCAAGCTGCATATATTTATTTTATGTTACATGTGCTTGTTAAATTTAATTTATCACGAAAATGTATAGTGAAGAAGTAAATTTCTGCGCAATAAGGTTTATAATGAATGACGTGCCAAACTTTTATATACCGGGTCTTATGAAAAACGTGATTGAATCAAGATTATCAAGCCGGTATCTGGTCATGATTTGGAACAATTTTTACTATGGGGTCAGACCCTTTAGTTTGCATCGTAAAATTATATCTCACCTCTGGGGTATATTCCCGTGGACACGTTCAACACTTCCACCATGCCCTTCGCGTTCCCGGCCTGACGACTTCATTAAGGAATTATCAAAACAGTAGGTATGAAACAAATTCATGGTTATAATACTTTAAACTTTCGCGCGTAAATGGTTATAATACTTTACACATATTTACTAAAGACTATAGAACGGGTCTATCGCGAATTGAATTTAATTACCATGAGTATCGACATGCTCATCGATCAATGTCTTTAGTAAATTAATGTTTGTTACATTACCTATTTTTACAGGTAAAAACAGGTTGTCTTATATGTAAAATAAACAAGAAGGCCGGGTCATACTTTGCGTAGTGAATCAGTAGTGCGCTCGAGCGCGGCAATGCTACCACATGGCACTAATTTGGAGACCACGAGGGCAATAGAACGGCCGCGATCGTTTTAAATATCAGTAGGACGGTATTTACCGTTCTTCAGATGTCGAAGGTATTTTTTAAAGTCAATACGTATTTAATACACGTGGTAAGGTCTCGTTTACTTGTAATAAGATGTAAAAACCGTAAAAATTTAAATCAGTATTTTAAAAGAAATATTACAATATAAGTGTTTTTTTAAGTAATTAATTGAATCAGGCGTTACTTTGCGGAAGTCCATATTATTAACAACAATAATATTACTTTGCTATTCCGCTGTTTAATAACGTGCTAGTCAATCAGTGCCAACCCGTTATATTTACTTGCGTATTTTTTCATGCATTAATGTTCCCTCCCTCCCACCGCAAAATTAAATACGCAAATAAACATACCAAACCACCACCAATAATACAAAAACTCGACACGTGCTTCGCCCCTTTTTTTATTGTGATGTTTTTTTTAATTCTGATGTACCGTCTCTTGTTGCATAGATGGTATGGAACCCTTCGTGCGCGGACCCAGCGTATCGCAGCGTAGGGCACAGCGAATTACCATCACGCTCGAGTTTGGAGAAGCCCAACTGGGGAAGTACCTCCTCCTTACAGAAGACCACAGCCATAATAGCACTGCTACCTTTCAGGTATGTAGTGTTGTGTTCCTGATGGTGAGTAAGGTTCCCAGAGCTCCAACCCCCCTTAAAGGTAACGCGATTGTGACTCCCCTGGTGTTGCGGGTGACCATGGACGACGGTAATTGCTTACCATCAGGCAATCCGTCTGCTCGTGTGCCACCTTATGTCATAAAAAACAAAAAACCGAAGTCGTAGTTGGCCGGCTTGTCGGTGTGTGGCGTGTAAAGGATACGATGACCATGTTGTTGTTGGCGGGCTGGAAGGCGACGGCCAGCAGCGGCGCGCGCAGCTGGTCGCGCACGGCGCGCAGGCGCGCGCGCCGCGCCACGTCCCACACCACCAGCAGCCCGTCCAGCCCCACCGACACCACCAGCTCGTTGGACGCCGACCAGTCGCAACCTGCCCGGTGCCCAAGTACCGTACTTTACATTTGACTCGAAAATTTACAAAAAAAATGTTCTTGTCGTGCGATCAATAATTAACAGCTTGTGTGCATATAAAGCAAGCATGATATGATATAAGTAGATATTGCACTTTATCGGCTTGATAATAAAGCCGTTGTTTATTTACAAATCACAGCACATTGTAGTTATATGAATTCGGCCTTATGCAATTAATGGTATAAGTTAGTGACAGCAATACCAAGCATTGTTTGGTGCCGTGTCAATAAAATATCAATAAGTGGTGGTACAGTCCACGTTAAATACTTAGTCAAAAGATAAAAGAAGTCAATTTTTCAATTTAATTACAAAACAATTATAAACGTCAAAAGATGAATATATTGGTACTTATTCTTTATTTATATTAATACGTGCAATATGTGCCCACATTGAATACCTACTTACTACTATCAGCCTTGGACGTCAACTGGTAATATAGGCCACAGGGACTATTTAACACATTGCAGCCACTAATTCCTAACGCGTTAACATTGATAGACAGAGTTGCGAGACACCAAGTCTCGGTGACACATGTGTGACCGGGGCATCACCTGTAACGGGCTGCGTGTGTCCCTCCAGCACGAAGCTGACGCGGGGCGGGGACGCGGTGACGTCACAGATGGACACGGACCCGTCGTGCGACGCGCACGCCAGCTTGGAGCGGTCGTTGTTGGCGAACTTCACTACGCTCACTTGCTCAGCATGCTAAAAATATCTCATTAACAGATAGTTTTCCGAGTATCGATGTACATTTATCCTCTTAACACATTCGCTGCCACCCCCTCCAAAAATGTATGGAAATGAACGCACATGTGCGTCGGTGGCAGTGAATGCGTTAAGGCCGATGTGTGTACCCGTTGTATTATAACATAAATAAACAAATAAATACTTCGGGACAATCTTACCCTAGGGTAAGGTCCTACGGTAAGCTCAGTAAGGCTTGTGTTGCAGGGACTAGACGACGATATAATATAATATATAGATACACATAAATACTTAAATACATAGAACACCCATGACTCAGGAACAAATATTTGTGCTCATCACACAAATAAATGCCCTGACTGGGATTCGAACCCAGGACCATCAGCTTCATAGGTAGAGTGACTACCAACTAGGCCTGACCGATGGTCGTAAATAGTTTTTAGCTTAGAAGTTGTCCCTTACGGACAAAAGACAAAGAGTTAGTTGTCTATTGTACACTTACAGTAGACAAAGCCGTAGTAGCCAGTACGTGTGTGACTTACCGCATAAATAAAGCTCAATCTGCTGTATTCCCAGTACTACGTCGTACTAAGTCGTAAGTAAATTCGTTTTGAATCTTATTGTAATTGCCATAGAGTAGTAATTCAAAAGAACACTTTTTTTTATGCAGTAAGTGGCACCTGGACATGCAGTAGGGCACATTTTTGTACTAAAATACTAACAATCCTCAGCGCACGAGTCTAATTAGCATTTGACCAGTTTTTTTTGTAGAAATTGGCAACCTCAATAAAATTTACAATTGCCTGCCCGTGGCATCATAAATCATAATCAACATTGCAACAATAATCAAATAACGATTTAATAATGGGGAGTCCGTTGCTACACGGGGAACCGGTCGTGGTGGAGGGCCGGCTTAAGCCTTTACCATCTGAATATGGCGCCTTGAAAGAGTCGTCATGTATGATACATGACGACGATTTATTATTAAAAATGATAAATGATTAATAATGTTTTGCTGACCTGATCAAAAATATGGTGTACTCCACTGAACGCATAGTTTTCTGATATTGACATGTCATTTTTCTTCTTGTTGATTGAGCTCTGTGGGAAGTCATCGAGGGCCAGACTTGCCTGAAAATTTTCACAGAAATATATTTATCTTACATAAATCTACCTAGTGCCTCCAACAGCTCGTTAAAACTTATGTTGTACAGTCGCCATCAGATATACCGGAGCTATGGAGGTATGTAGTCAAGTCACAAACGTCTGAACATGCACTTTATTATTAAACATGAACGGGACTTAACCGCGTATATTAACTTTAAAATTTACCTCCGACGTCTTAATCCGAGACCACGAGGACAACGTCGTCTTCGAAACGTCGGAGGTAAATTTTAAAGTTAATATACGCGGTTAAGTCCCGTTCATGTTTAATAATGTGTACAAACCGTGAAAGTTTAAATCAGTATGCACTTTATTGCCTTAACAAGAGTCGTCGCTCAGATATATATAACCACCTCCGCAGCTACGATATATCTGATGGCGACTGTAGGAACCAGCTATACAGGCTGGCCCATTTACATCGGTCAGTATGGGAAAATCTGAAACTACACGACGACATACGAAGATCTGCTCTTAGGAACTACGTGACCGATTTTAGGTACAAGAAAAAGTGCATACATAGATTAAAAATAAACAGGTTGTTTTGGAAAATAAAACTTAATACTGGACATGGACATGTATACATATAACTACTATATAAACTAATAATTGTATCATGTATCAAATTAAGAATTAAGTAGTAATCAAATGGTTCTATGTTAGCTATAGCCATTCAATACAAAAACAAAGTTATGTTTACATTTTAGATACAAGAGATTTTATGGAATTATTGAGCATATCTTTAACTTTTCGAATACTTACCCTCTCGCATACTAATGTGGTATACACGCCTAATATATCAACTAGTGAAAAACCTCAACCTGTATAAAAGTTACCTTGACAGTATGACAGTATTTGTTATTTATGGTGTGACATGACATGATCATTTAGGTCTTGGTGTTCAAGTGACACAAAGCTTAGTTTCTGCTATTTGGACATTCTTTAAACTCCTGCGTTAATGTCAAATCCTTTAACTGCAAACCTATTTTATCTTACTCCCGTAACCTTAAGGTGTACTGTACCTTGCTACTGGACCGCTGGCGTGAGGATGCCGAGCTGATTGATATATTGTCCTGGACACCGTAGCGTCGCTGCAACAGCTGACTTCGTACGTGGAGGTACTTCTTTATGGTCTCTATGTCCTATAATAGACCATTTATGTATGTTACAATATAAATTAGGAAAAGTCATTTTTCACCTCACTAGCTTGGAAAGCACTTTTGATATGGTTTAAAAAGAGATAGCACAACTGCATCTTATCCACAAGAGTGCAAAGGAATATAATATAAATTTTAAATTAATAATAGGAAACACCCCTGACTCAGGAACAAATATCTGTGCTCATCACACAAATAAATGCCCATACTGGGATTTGAACCAAGGACCATCGGCTTCATAGGCAGGGTCACTACCCACTAGGTCAAATGTGTCGTCAATATGGTAGCAATATAGTTACTCGCTTTTATCGATTACGCAAAGGCGTTTGACTCTATTTCCCATACCAGCATGTGGGCTGCTCTAACTGAATGTGAAGTGCCGCAGGAGGTAATAGAGCTCATTAAAGACATTTATTCTAAAAGCGTTAGTAGAGTTAAGTTAGACCAACAGTATGACCAACCACGATCAAGACCTTATCAAAATAAATAATAACAATCTTGACTACGTTGAAAGCTATATTTACCTGGGCAAACAGATATCCTTCAAGAAAACACGACATCTAGATGAAATAGATAGACGTATCAAAATATCTTGGAACAAGTTCTGGAGTTACAAGGAACCTTTGAAATCAGACCTGCCACTGAAACTGAAAAAGAAAATCCTGGATTCTTGCATACTACCATGCCTTTCCTATGGCTGTCAGACGTGGATTTTCAATTCTTACACAAAAAACAAAATCAACACAAGCCAAAGAAGCATGGAGCGGAGCATTCTGAACATTAAACGTACCGATAAGAAGAAAAACTTAGAGATAAGACACAAAACAAAAGTAATTGATGCTCTGACATACTGTAAAAAATTGAAGTGGCGATGGGCTGGTCATGTTATAAGAATGAATGATAACAAGTGGACGAAGACAGTAACAACATGGCCGGGTCCCGCAGGAAAACGCAGGCAAGGCAAACCTTTAGAAAGATGGTCGGATGAAATTACAAAAATAGCAGGACAATACTGGACAATAAAAGCCGAAAATAGGGAAAAATGGATGGAGTTGGAGGAGGCCTATACTCGAGAGAGGTCCTTAATATCATAAGGATAGTATTTATTTAATAACTGTATCTAGATTAATTGTAACTAAATTTTATTGTATGATATTAAGGAATAAATGGCTTTTTTATTTTATTTATTTTTATATAGTTGTTACGTAACAGACATTTCATTCTAATGAATATAACATGTATTCCTAGGTGATGAAAACTTTGAAGAATAAATAAATAATTGGTTGTTTATTTGATGTTAGCTGGTTGGACAAACTGATTGATTCCAATGATTCATGTTAAGTTTGTAATGTTTTATAGTTACTATTTTTCTCATGGTAGTGAGATGAACATTTGTTGTTTCACTTGGCAGCAAAGTTTGTTTCCCTCTCATGCATTTAAACTCAAGATTCCACTCTTTGAAACACTGACTATGCTTGTGGTTTAGTTTTGGAATCTTCCACTAGCTTGTGGGTCTCAATATTAACACTAGAGAATAAACACTGATATTGATCCCTTGTAAAACAAAAAAATACTAATACTGTAAAGCATGGAGAATATTATTTAATGAGTATTGACTTTTACTACAAGACATTTTGTAGCCCCTAAATTTCATAGTCATTTCATTTCATTTTATGATACACAATTTATCATCTTGTTGCATTGTTTTGTTTTTTAAGTTTTTCTTATTTTGTCCCAACACAGATCATTAAAATACTGATTTATTAATTAATTTCAAAAAATTTTGATAACTTAATGTAGTTTAATAAAGAAGTATAAAATAATAGTTCTCTCATATAAGTAGTTGTTTTCTTTAATTATAAAATAAAAGAAAAAAATTACAATCTATATAAACTAAAATTAACAGCCAACATTGTCTTAAATCTCAAGAAAAAATAAAGTTAAAGTTACTTGAAAAAACACTGATTATACTTATCCTTAATTTTTCTGTTAGTTCTCTTAGATAATGTTACCTTACTGAGAATGAATTGAATACTTTCTATGAAATATGTTTTAATAAAAAGCTCAAAAGGACTGAGAGGTCTTTGAACTTTTAATTAATGTTTATCAGTAGCTCATGAGTATAAGCTGTAAAAAACCTACCAACTTGTGCACAAATGTAAGTATTTCAAAAGCTAAAAATATATTAGGGTCAAAATTATTGAATATTATTGATTTGCAAAGTGTATTATGGATTTTTTGGTAAACTTACTTTGAATTTAGCGTTTTCTCTTAGTAATTGACTGCGTCGCCGTATATATAAGGTTTCTGAAAACATTAGGAAAACGAATGTTAAACGTTGAATTCTTTAAGAACTATTAGTACTTATAATGAATACCATAACATGATTTGTGTCTAACATGTAAACGGAATATGAATACAGAACAAAAAGCATTTATAAACTTATACTTACTGAAGTT
This sequence comes from Grapholita molesta, assembly GCA_022674325.2. NCBI lineage: Eukaryota > Metazoa > Arthropoda > Insecta > Lepidoptera > Tortricidae > Grapholita > Grapholita molesta. The sequence goes on from CP053127.2 coordinate 6,925,979, forward strand.
TGGATTATTCGGGGCTCTGTAAGCATTGAACCGAGCGTCTAAAGCGAATATTTGTTGCTGAAATGCTGCTGCCATATTTGTTATTAGTTCTAACAAATTTTTAAGAACTGCGATGACTTTAAATTCATTACGTTATCATATAAATAAATAAAAATATATCCAAATTACAGATTTACAATTTTAACTTTGACATTAGTAGAAATTGCACTGACAGAAGTGACAGACAGATGACAATGACATGACAGTGACAGCAATTTCAGAGCTGTGGTCCGATTCGCGTTTTTAGCAGTTTGAGCACGCATAGCATTCATTATGATGTCTGGGCCGGTACCGCAAAAATAGAAGTTCGTATATTTCGAGCATCTTTCTCTTTTACAACAATTAAGGCGTCATGAGAGTGACAGAGACAATCGTCCGAAATGTATGGATATAATTTTTCGCGGTAATTAAAATAGATTTAAAATTTTGCACACTTATATGTATGTAAGTTCGATGACAATGAGTAATGACAATGCAATATTATGGTACCACTGACCTGAACTGATGCTGGAGCCACAAGGTAAACATATCAACTCCTCAAATATTCAAAATAAACCCGTGGTGTCTCTTTTAGGCTCGAAACCATCATCTCGATGAGCTGTTGATAAGATAATTGTGCAAAAAAAGTAAAGTCGGTATTAAAAGTTTGTAAACTTATTTATTTTTCTTGTCATTGTGGTACCTAAAATAAAAATATATTTTTAGGGTAAGTACTAAGTACCTACGTTTTGTTTCTGCTTTCTACGTATAATAGAGTTTCTAATTTTCCTTTTAACATAAGCCGTGCCAAGATAAACCCTTGACTATTTCTGTTGGACTTTATTCCGATCACTTCGTACAGATAATAATGTGTCTTGTCTACCGGACGGACTGTTTGACGTAGATAAAGATATTCACTTATCAACTGCAGACGAAACTTCAGGGCTAAATTATTATTATTTTTTTCAGGGCTAAACTTAAGGGCTCTGAACTTAAATTTGCAATAACTATAGGTACTTTTATAAGAAATAATTTATCGTGGGTCATTAACTACCTGATGCCAGTGTGAGCCATTTTACTATCAACTTGACCATTAAGAGGTCGTTGTCCTTTTATTTTAGATTTCTCTCAACTTCTTAATAGATATGTAGGTATAGGTACTTCTGAAGTAAAAATATACATACCTAAGATTTATGGATTCCTATTATTGAAGGAAAAGGCAAAGAATAGACCCAAATGGAAATTACTTCACCGACAAGAGCCAAGCTCTTAAATAAATGATGATTATTAATAAATGATGATGTAAAAGAGTTTGCATACCTATGTATAGAAATAATTAAAATAGTATATTACATCAGAGGTTAGAAAAATTAGGATTTCAGTGGGTATATATCCGGGATCCGGGAATCCGTTTTCACGACGAGGCATGTATAGAAATTTAGATACAATCAAATAAAAGAAATGCTTCAAAAAATAAAATTTGCAAAATCATAACTAACAATGAAATCGAAATGTATTAAAAATTAACATCGAAATCATCGAAAAAACCCTTCAGTTTCCGCGCCCAAAAAACCATACTTCCGATAAGTAATGTAAAGACAACATTTCATTGCATGTTTGAGAAAAAAGATTTTACATGAGTTACATAATTACGTTTTACGCGATTTTCGTTTACTAATTGGCAACGGGCTTTTAAATCCGACTATCTAAAATAACGCCTCCAATACACATCATCCATATGGAAAACTCATAAAACACGAGACAATACCAAGAACGAGTTTCCAATAAAACTCCAGTGTCAAAGGTCGCATTAACCATTTCCAGATAACTGAAGCACCTTACACGGCCCGTGCAAAAGCCATTTATCACTGGGCCACAAAAAGCATGCTGCGTCCTTGTCGCTCCCGGCGCGCGGTCCGGCAGTTTCCCGGAATCCTTATTTCCGATTCGGAATCGGCGGCGCTGTGATACCGAGAAGTTCCGAGGCGTTATTCTGGGACGTAAACCCGCGCTAGCGAGTCGTTATAAATAATCAGAATGCGTAAAGAGGAGTCGGTGACCCCCAATTACGACACAATCCGTATTTATTCTACCGGGAAACGCTTATTTCTGTTTAAGGGACTATTATTTTTTTCATGGAAACGCACTTGTAGATTGAAATTTGAAAGATTTTTCAAATGAAACAATTATATTAGATAATCGATGGCTCGCATGTGGGAGCAATGCTTCCGAAATCTCGCAATGTAGATAACCTACAAGTCATGAGGACAGAAAAGAAACGACGTCAAAATATTTAGAATCTCGTTTTAATTAATGACAGGTATATTACATACATCGTACATAACATTTAAAATCGTTCATACAACGTTGGTATACAAAACTATTAACATGATTAAAAAGTTAAAATGGGCACCTGAATATTTACACATTAAATAAAACTATCAGACGGACGTGCTTAATTTACGAGGTTTAAGTTAGGAATTACATGAGATAAGTAGGTTTGCTATTACACTTGTGATTATCTACTTTCTTATGCTAAGTTCAGGCAGAAGAACCTCGGAAAAATGGAACCCTAGGACAAACCGGACATTGATAAGAGATTCCTCATTTGGTTTACTGTCACCAGCGTTGTTTAGAATTCCATTTTACCGTGTAGGTTATACGATTGTACACACAAGAGTTCAAAATTATCAATACGCTACTACGAGGAAGAGCGTGTATGGATATTTTTGAGCTCCCCATCTAAAGCCTCCAGCCACAAGGCTAATTTCAGTTTCACTATGTTAAAAAGTAACACTTGAACATAAATTACGACACAATATTGCATTGACTCAATTGGAAATGCATTGAATATTAACTATTACAGTAGTTCATTCATATCAAACAGTCTAAACTTAATTATAAATTCTACACAGGCAAGTATTCTTAATGGATAAAACTTAATTCTTAATACGTACAGATTATATTTTACATTTTATAATACTTATTGCTATTTTATATACATAATTTAGTTTCGAATTCAATATAATATCAACAATTCTAAAAACTCCAAATATTTATGCACCCTGCACATTAAGCTCTAGCCAATATTAGTTTCCAACTATTCAGTTCTATTACTACTCGTTCTTAAACCTTTTAGATCCGCTTTTTAGTTATTCGTCGAATAAGGTTTATCTGGGATTGAAAAATCAGAGCGTATTGGACAATATTTTCGAATCTTTGCAAATAACGAATGCACCAGGTTTAAAAACAAAAGTAATAGAAATGGGGAAACGCAAAAACATCTGGAAATATGTAAGTCGTCCTATTTTTACTCGTGTAACGTATGCGGAGTGAAATTTGGACAAAGTTTGAATATATAAAATGTAAAAAATAAAAATCTAAAAAAAATATGTGTGTATGTCAATATCAAGTCTATATATCTGTCAATCAATCTGGTAAGTTTCATAAGAATTGGATGTTTGATTTTGTAATTATGGTAAATAACCAAGAACGCTGTCGTAAAACTGTATGTAATTTCTACAGTATACATCCCCTATGGCCGAAATCGAAGGTGGTGGAACATTTTGTACAAATGGGTGAGAGTCGAAGCATCATTTATAATATTTTAGCGTCTTTTACCTTAAAAAACAACCACTGCTAGAAAGCCTGGTTCTGGAAATTATCCCAGCTTGAGCAAGTTTTCTGAGAGAGCTCGACTAAAGAAAATTACCGCCGCCCGTGTTGCTAAATCTTACAGAGAGCTCGGAAGAAAATTTAAATGTGACGGAAAACTGTCAAAAATATCTTGAAGACATGGGCATCGATAAGCGGTGTAGAAAGTTTAAATCCACCGTCTCCGAAAATCAAAAATCCACTCAGAAACTACGGCTGCGTAAATTGGTCAAAAGAAATATTTTACGCCAAAAACAATGTGAGTTGCGTCATGGATGACGAGTCATATTTCACATTAGATGGAAACTAGTGGCAAGGCAATTACTGTTTTGAGAAGACCAATGGTCCAACTGATGAGAACGTGAAATATATTGAGCATACCAAGTTTCCTAAAAAAGTTTTGCTATGGCTTGCCATCAGGAACGCGGAATGTCCAAGGCGGTGTTCTTTGAATCAGGTTTAGCTGTGAACGCCGATCGCTACATAGAGCGTTGTTTGCCATTAGTGCGAGATTTCATAAATACGAGTCATAGAGGAGAAAATGCTGTGTTTTGGCCAGACTTAGCCTCAAGCTATTATTCCAAAAAAACACTTAGCAAAATGGCGGAGCTAAACACCCCACACGTACCGAAGACATCAAATCCACTCTAATGTTCCGCAACTTCGCCCTATTGAAGATTTTTGGGCAAATCTGAAGAGGCGAGTATATTGCGATAATTTTCGGTCCAAAAATGTGCAAAGCTTGATTCGTAAAATAAAATTGGAGTTGTATAAAATGCCCACATCTATGTTTTCGACAGGGATGGACAAAGTTCCTCAGAACTACCGTAAAGCATCTCGCATGGGAGTAAACTTTTTTTTACATTAATCATTATTAGGTACTTTATTATAAAAACATAACTATTTAAAAAAATAATGGTGTTTTTTTTATTTAAAACAACATTGCACTTTGTCTAAATTTCACTCCGCATACGTTATAATGCAGAAAATGGACGAGACCGGTAGGGTGTATAAAGGCAATCGCATCACAATAATAATTCCAGCCTTCCATAATCCTATATTTGGAATTTATAGTTTGAAACTATTTGCTATGGAACATACTACACATTACAAAAAAAAGTTTATCGCTTGAATTACGTTGAGACGTTTTTAAAATAACCGATTATACAAAAAACAGTTCTCGGGTATTTCTTTCATGCCATCTTTTTTTTGTTGTTTGCTTTTAGCGTACTAGCTTTCAATAAACTCAGAGCATAAACGATTTAAGATGGTCGTATCGTGTGACGGGACGCGTACACAATTTAGAACGTGGACATTTATTTTCCACGGGAGCTCCAAGCAAAAACTGAAGTCTAACGAACCTCTGTCCCTTTCGCCCCAGACCGGTTTGAGAAGGACGGTTCTATGCCAACGATAGGCATATTTAAGCACCAGTACAAAATGTGCAATTCCACAGTGACCTGTTATTTGGTGTCGTTAAACGGAGCTCTCAGGCACTGTTTAATAATCGTAGTAAAAAGTAATTCTATGATACAGCGGGAAGAGCCGGCGGCTATGCAGAAGTAAACAACTGAGATCTTGAAGCTATGTCGTCGCTCTATAGCTTACACTAAATATTTGTGACATTATCTATGATAAGGGACCTTATTGTCGATGGCGCTTACGCCGTTGTTCAAGATGCCGCAATACAAACGCAACGCGGTTCGACGTAAACGCCATCGACAATAAGGTCCCTTTTGCTAGATAATGTCACATTTACACTGCGAATATTATATACGGCTATTTCTATCAAACTAATTCATTCCGGCAAGGTATTTTATAGGACAGACTCATCATCACCACGTACCTACGTACCAAAAAAACGTATAGGTACACTTTACAAAGATGTAATGTTTTTAAAATAAATATACTAAAATGTAAACATAACTTGCTTTTGTTATTGTAATAAACGTTCATCTTTAATTAGCGTCAAGGAAAACTTACATATCATTAGTAAACAAGTGAATTACAATTTTATCGTTGTACGTATTTAATTCCATTACTAGGTACAGTCAGCCTCAAGTAGCTACCAAAGTACCCAAACATAACCGTATATTTTTTATTTGTATATCAATGGAATGCTACTAGCACTAACTATATGTTGCTAACTGTACGTAACTTAACATTTTTCGTTTGATTTTGTTTCATTTGAATAATCAGATAGCCAGGAGTCCCAATCACCACATTAATTCTGGAGTACTTCGCGTATCTTTGATGGAAAACCTTTTAGTAAGTACCACATTGTCTGTTTATACCGGGTGTGGCCTGTAATAGGAGCTTTACCTTTAGGCATCGTTTCTACACTACAAACGTCGCAACATTTGTTCTACGACTCTTGAAAATAACTTAAAGTTTAATAAATACTAATAAAAAAAGGTTTTCCAAGCAAGCAATGTATTGCGAAAACTATGAAGTTTGTAGGCTGACAGTAAACATCAACTAGACTATTGGATGCTGTTCATTGAAAATACTATTTAGTTTGTTTGAAAAAATCACAAGTAATAAATTACTCAATTATTTAAAGTTGTAGTACAAATGTTGTTACGTTCGTGGTGTAGAGGCGATCCCTAAAATTTTTGCTTCTATTACAGGCCGCACCCGGTATAATTCTTAGCTATTCTTAGTGATTTTATTGTATTCAGCAACCGCGCACGGAATTCGGAATAAAGTCCCACGTTACTAATCCACGTTTCTGTTAAACCGGGCACACAGCTATTTGTCGGAACGTAACTGTGCGCACGCGCCGCAGCCGAATACAAATGCTGTCGGTTATTCAAATAGCTTTACTGACCACTTTAACAGTGATATAATTGACCTTTATAAACATGGTGTTATGATGAATTTTAAGGTCAAGCTATACCAGCCAGTAGCCAGTAACTAGGCTTAGAATATTTGTAAAATTATTCTCGCTGCAGTAAAGAGACCGCCGTCTCGGATTTCACTAATACGCCTATAGTTTAACCCTATCACGTTTAAGGTAAGGGTCTTTTAGCTAAGCCGTAACTAATTCTTATTGCAGGTTTGTTTCACTTATTAAAATACGTCGGTTGTCACTTAGGTGTTACCATCGTGCATTGTTGTGCGTGATGTTATAAAACTGAGCACCTAAGTTTATTTTACTGCTTTTGTAGTTCGTGTAATCTCTTCAAGATGTTTTCCCGGTGCAAGTGTGGACAGTTTTGTTTTCAAGACTGTATTTAAAAAAAAAAAGATTCCGTCGCTTTTGACCGAAACGATGACTGATAGGAATATACCCTCTTAAACTGGGCGGTACATAGAATAATAAACAATGTTTGGATTGCACGGTAAAAATATAGTACCGCCTCGCGATAAACGCTTATTCACCTTAAGTTAGTTAAGATGCAACTATTATAATAATATTTGTCCATCATCCATTAGGTCATTAGGAAAAGATCGCTTTATCTATACAAAAACAACCATAATAATAATGAGAGGTCAATACGAAAATAATATGCAGCCGCCCTCAGGTTAAATGGTTAATAATATATTAGACAAATTGAGGATAGTGTGTAATTTATTAGAAATGGGTCGGTGGAGACCGCTTGTGGAGTTAAAATAACATTTTTTTTCCCTGCAGGGGTGCAGGCCGGGGTTGCATTAGTAAGCACGTGTGTCGGATAAGGCTTTGCACATGTTGGTAGTGAAATTAGTTTTTTGCCCATTTCATCATGACGGGCCAAATTTGTCAAGGCATTTTAACGAAAAACATTACTAAATCCACGTAAATGTATAACTGATAACATTACCCATGATCTTTTTATACCTATACAATGAAATGGGTTAAAATAATTGTACTACCGCTAAAGTACATAATAATTCTAGCTACCTACCTATACTTCAATGTATGTGTAAGTATATTCACGTGGGTACATCTAGGTTGCTTTTTTGCTCCGTGCGTTGCGATATTCGTATAAAACTTAATAAATCTGCACTCTCGAGCTTGTAAATTATTAATATATATAGTTTATTTTACGTCAGTCCAAGTAATATCACTACTATCTGTATTTCGTTTTCTGTACCATGCATCGTTAAATTCATAGCGTAAAAGTAAGCCTAGTGGCCCAACAATTTGCTACAGCAAGCTACCGCACCGTATTAAATTAAAAACCCATTTCATGTAGGCATACTATTCAAATAGTAAATTACATAATAAAACGCGTTTTCTAAATCAATTTTAACATGAAAGGTCCAAACATTATTACACCTTGCGTGATTAACATTGTTATGTTATGTGGGTAGGTACGGTCAGGGACTTTAACTGTTGAGCCATTTAGGGTTCACCTTACAGTGGGAATTTCATAGAGTAAGCATTAAACAACAGAAACAGCTTGAACCGTAAGTGGCTCAACAATTAAAGTCGGTGAATGTACTACAAGTTATTGTTTTTACATTTAAATTACATTTCCTGTTTGACCGTTTCTCCGAACGTGATTCTGGCAGAAACCCAAATCGGGTATCTCCCTAGAGGTTTTCTGAACTACTTTTATTAATAAATCTAGCAGCTTAACGCCAAATCCGAGTTTGGGTTTAAAATCGAGTTCATAATAAAACTGTAATGTAACCGTATAAAGGAGTTTACGATTTGCTTATTACACGTACAATCTAACATCGATTTCTCGGAATCCCACCAGGATGTAACTGTTATTGAACTGGTTTCCCTTGGATTCCGAAAAGCGACGAATCGTCGTTGTGGCAAAAATGTTATAGCAGTTTTGCATGAGGTCTAGTGAGTAATTAAAAGTTTATAAATGGTATTCGTTAAAACTATTATTTTTATATTCAAAGATGGGCCACGTCGTACTCTAGGTATATATGTTTTATACGACAGGATCGGATTATTGTCCTAGTGTACATATCATCCTATATCATCTCATTCGTTAGGATACAGTTGCTAATAATAAATGAAATAACTTTGAACATATAAGACATAAGAAAAAATAGAAGTACATGTAAAAACGATATCTTATCAGTACTAAAAAATCGACTAAATAAGCTTTATATGATAGCACCACAAGTATTAAGGCATTATTTTTTATAGCCACTTTAAAATAAACCTTTTGCAGTAAGATTTTTTCAATAGAAAAATAAAAAATAAAATGTATACAAGTTTGGTAGAAAGGATTGTACCTACCTAGTTATCACGAATAACGCGACAAGCCTATACTATTTTTTAACGATTTATTTAATTTAAAATATATTCATTAATGTCAGCATGTATAATTTAAAATCAAAGTAAATTTGTGATTACTGATTATAACCGATATATTTATTAAGAATGGTAAATAATAATAATAGTCGTAAATATTGATTGCCAACAATACACAAAAACGTTTTTACTCATTCCGCCAAATATCAATAAAAAAACAAAGGACATAAAAAATAGCACACAGATTAAAAACACGAATTCGAATCGTATTTTCGCAATCCATATTTATTAGCGTACATAAATTATAATGAAGTCAACTTCTCAGATCTCCTCGTTAACCTTACTCGGAATTAGCGTAGGCACCTCAAACATTCGTATAAACTATCATCGTGGACAAAAATACGTATTGCACCGTGTACTCAAATTATTATATTAAATACATGTTAAGAATATAGACTGATAATGGCAATCCTTCTATCGGTAGGCGCGAGTAGTTTCATGAATATTTTGCGCCGTGTTTAGATTTACGCTTGTAACATTGAACGTAGCGTGGCAGTATCTATTAACAAGAACCGAAACCATCTACAACAACCAGAAATGCTATTGATTTTCACTATGTAGTTCCTTGAAGTGCATATCAGGGATTATAGTCGAGAGGAGACAACTTCTAAGTAGTTAAGCTTGAAGCAATATTTAAAGATAGACTTCCAGTCTATGTTATTAGGAGTCTCTGAATAAACAAGAGGTTTTTGTATATAATCAGTGGACGCGATAGTTCGCGTCCTTTCTCAGAATTAAAAACGAGATAGGGCCTTAGTGAGAAATGTGATTATTCTAATACGAGCCTTTTCCGATATCAGCTGGTGGATTTATGTGTCCACGCCGAGCTTCGGGGAAGCTTACACCATTATACTTGCATTACCCGGGGAAAGGCGGCCGGTGTGAAGAAACGGAATAGAGTAACAATTCATTACCATAGCTGCGACTCTGTTGTATAAACAGAAATCAAAACTTAATAACTTGTGTATTGATATGAATACGGGTGCCTGTCTAGGACGGCTCCAAAGATCTCCAAAAGACAGTTAGATTTTTTTATGTCCCTTATGCAATGTCAGTTATAGTCTTTACGTGGTTATAAAGCGATAATTGAATAGCAATTGTTCTTTTAGAATGAAATGACTGATTGACAAATAGTTGACTCAATAACGGGTGCCTATCTGGGACTGATCCAAAGATCTCCAAAAGACAGTTAGAATTTTTTAATGTCCCATATGCAATGTCAGTTATAGTCTTTACGTGAAATGTTGATTTCATTGTTCTTTTAGAATGAATGGAACTGACTGACAAATACTTATGGCATCGTCCTTTCTGAAATGTACAAAAGATACAGATGCGGGTATCTCTCAAACACGATGATATGAAACTGTAACTCTATTTCGTTCCTTACTCCTAAGTTATGGTGATGTGAAACTCGCGTCGTTGCCACCTTTTAAACGGGAAAGCTGTTGTTCCCGATCTCAGATAACCCAGAACAAGTAGATCTCCGATTTGTTACAAGTCTTCAACAGACTTGCACTGGTTTACCAAAATGGGATGCCATCGGTAATAATACCACCACGCTCCCTAAACGCTTATTTTATAGGGTTCGGTAAAAAAACTGGCGACCAACTGAGCGCGATAATGAGTTTAGGGCATTATCGTTGGGTGTTTATTTTTAGTTAATACGTTTTTTACGGGTCGAACGTTGGATGCCAGAATAAGTCTTCGCTTTAAATTTAGCTTTAAACATAAACAAATACACGCTATCAGTTAAACACGCACCGCGCTGTTTGCTCGTCAAACTCGATCGGTGACGCGCCCGAGAGTAAACAGACGTCACTGTCGAATGCACCGCGGATCCGAAACTGAACCGTGAAGAAGTAAATAGATACTAGTTCAAGTACTTGAACACGCTATCTATTTACTTTAAGTCCTATTTATAGATATCTGTCTATTATGTATATCGTTGTATATATACCTTGTTTAGCTTATTGTAGGACTAGGGAGATTTGTGTAAGATTATCCCAAAAAAATATTCTAGAGTATATACCGTTTTCGATGTTAGAATCACGCTACAATCACGCTATATTGATGATGTATTTGTAAATACATCATGATTGTTATGTAATTTCTCTTATCAATTCACTTAGATTAAAACGCTATTATCCAATTTATCTGTTCTAGCTTTTATCAAAATATATAAACTGAACGGCGCATTGCGATATATACACTCGTAAATTAGTTTATTAATAGGAAATGCAATAGGAAATCCTCCTGGGTTACTAGTGACTTTACTAATGTTCCACTGACCTTTATTGTCACTCATATACCTACTTTAGCTATTGAATAGTAGTTTATTACGTCACACAAGTTTCTTAGTATATCATATTCAATACTCAATAAATCCTACGCTTCTAAGAATGATTACGTGGAAATGCCAAGAAAAGTTGTCCTTTGAATAACTAACAAGAGTAATCGATTAATTCAATTATGTACATCCCATGATTGATTGTTATCAATTATGCGAGTCGCTTGATTGATTTCTGTCATCTGCGTGGTGAAACTGGTATATAAACTAGACTTCAGCCCGTCACACAGTTAACCGGTGTATGAGGAATTATGCTAAAGAGAAAACCTTATCGATTTGATTGGGATGAAATAGTTCGGGAGCATAAACGCGATGGATTCCGTGATCACGCAAAATGATCAATGTAACGTGATCCGTGGGGTCATGTTACATTGCGACCAAAAACTCGACTTCTACGTCCGTACGCAAGACAGCAGAAAAAGCCCATAGACTAAGGTAAGATGAGTGTTACAGTGCTTCTGCGCCGGGTATCCACCGTACGTAATCGCAGCGGAAATCGGAATGTTTGTCGAACTGACGCGCGGCCTCGGGCCGTGAGCTTTACGCAAATACTATTTCTAACATTATTTACAATATTTGCATATGACCGCTATTTTCCGCGAATTCCTAATGGTTATAAGAATTACATAGTTTCGAGATTTAGTAAATTTGCATATCGTGTCATAGGTGCTATACTGCCAAGGTATATTCATTATGAGCTTGATACTTTATTGTTAAGATAATAAGAGCGTGTCAAAATAATATTGAACATCTGGCCCGCTTAGCAACTTCTGCTGCTGACTATACACATCTAATGAGTTTCAGATTTTAGATTTGGTCTAATCAAAGAGCTTTTTAAATACTTATTACAGTTATATGCTACCTATTCATATGTATCTAAATAACAATGGCGTGGTGGAAGCGTGTCTTATCGTAGAAGTGTATACATAGACAATTTATTTGTTTTCCTTGAAGTGCTACAATGGAGATTTTGTTAATATGAATAGGTATTATTTTTATATACTCGCATTAGCTGGTAAAATTGCCTCTTGCCTAACGCCTATATATAAACGCGTGCGAGTTGATAGGTATCTTTATGTTTTATGTTAACGATTCAACGAAAACGAATTATTTTTTTACGATATTTGATAAATACGTGACAGTATCTTGGGAAGAATGATATGCAGATTTGATTCTAGCGCCGGAATGTTTTGAAATACGCAATGTAACGAACCACACGCATGGTGTCGTAATTTGGGAGCGAACGTGTCAAAAAACCTGTAATTGTATGACGCCGCATATAAAAATGGCGCCATCGCCAGAGGCGCCTAATGTCTGAGAAGTATTGTCGGACTATGGTGATTTAAATCAGCTGTTATGAAACGATTTACAAGTGAGTTTTTCTGTAAACAATTGCCAGATTTCAAAGTTTTGTTATTTTACGTAAACTATGTTTTTTTCTACTCAGAATCACAAGCTGTTTGTAAAGAAAATATTGTGCCAAAGTTTTTTTCTTATTTTGTTACCATATTCTACATATTTTGTATGGCAATAACTGAAGAGAAAATTTTAACACATTTATTTTTGTCTATTGAATTAGAAAGAGCTCTTAATTGTGAGTGGGAAAACATAAAAAAAAATTGATAAAAGTGTTTCTTTTTAGAGAAACGCTCAAATAACCTAAATCAATTATTAGACGAAAAGATTCAGCCGCCGATGACACTTAATTGTGCAATTCAAACTACAAAACATCAGGTGCAGAATTAGTATAAACGTCCATCAGCCTATTTTTTCTGTCCTCAGCTGTTTTACTATAACCACTACAAAGACTGAAGGATCAAGTAATCGTAAACTCGTATGACAACAGGAACAGTCAAGTGCAAAAATACGTATCGAAAGAATCCTTTCATAAATACTTCCTACAACCTTATTTACTGTACAATAGAGTTGCTCGGTACATATTTTTGAAACTTAGGCAGTGAACGAATTTTTACACTTGACTAAACCACTAAAAAATAAGACTAAAGAAATCTATAGTAATAGTGCTCATAACACGTTACTCCCAAGATGTAGCCGATAAACAGAACAGTCATATAGAATGGTGATATGACTGGCCACTCTGGCCAGTGTGCCTCGCTGTACTGATATATGTGACTTCCGCCTTACTCCCACTCTTCCCCGCTGGAGGAGGCCTGCGGAGTGGATTCCCCGGGCTCGGGGATGACGCTGGCCAGCGTGTGGAGCACGGAACCCCCGTGCCGCTCAGCGCCGGAGATCCCTCGTCGTCGCATGGATAGTTTCGCGTGTAGGTCTGCCATCAGATCGCCACCAGACTCCGCAGCCTGTAATAAAATGTATTATTTAACTTTTGAACGGAAAACACGACAACTGCTGACGTGACATTACTTATAAATATGATAATGAATGAAAAACGGCATATGACGTCGTAACGTCAGAGATAAAGCTTTCCGTCGACGAGCTCATCAATCAAAGTATTAAAAGATGTCCAACACAATGGATCAAAGTAGTAGGTAGTAAGTATTTATTGATTGTTACATTCATGCTAAAGACATATAACTGAAGTATACAAATGATACAAAATTACTAAAAAGGTCTGCCAGTATGCAACTACAGCCTCAAACAACAAACACACAAAAGGGAACAACTATAAGAAGTAGGTACTTAAATAAGAATTCCGATGGGTACTAAAACCATCATGATATTCATGATTTATAGTTAAACACCGTGAACACCGGGCCAACCGGTCGAATCGAGGACTTTTTCCATTACTTATAATAATTATTAGTTTTACTCAGAATCTAAAACTCGTTTGGAAAGCTCAAGATCCTAACATCAGATTACTTGGAATATCGAAAACGAGCTATCTAATTCCAGCAGATAATGGAACTTGTAGATAGGGGAACATTTAATTACGTCTGTTTATACAGTCAGAGATCATTGGCATGAGGTGAAGTGATTTATTTTATTATCGTCGCTGGCCGTTGCGTGAACGCAGCGTCAAGTGAATAAACACAGTATTATTTTGCAAAGATATTTTGAATAAAAATAAAAAAAATCAACCTCAGGAAGTACTCGTATGATGACCATCACTCTGAAGAGACACTAAATATAGGTACTCCTAGCAATATCTAATTTGAAACTACATATCAATAAACGACACATCTGTGACGCTTTTTACGATAAATGGCGCTTCGGTTATCAATTTCATGGTCGTAAAATATCAATACAGATGTTTACATTATGTATGTGCGCACAAACGACCTGACTCTGAAAGGTCATCTGTTATCTGTAACTTACTCGTAAACAAAACTAGCTTCACTGTATTACAATTAACGCCTACCTAGCAAAACCAATCAAATTGAGAATAACAATCATCGGTAGCCGCGGTAATTACTCATGAAAAACAATTGAGAAATATATGGGTTTAAATTTCATCCCGATGTTTCGAACCCTATTGTAAGGAATTAACAACTTTACTTGGGGCGTGACACCATATATCATTCGTATTCGTACCGCATTGTGTACTATTAAATTATTCACGTGCTAATTCTAATCAAGCTAATAGATCGTCCTTGGTAAGGTCATGCATGTGTTTATTTACGTCAGTCATAATAAAGGCTTATAACTTCTTTTGAGGTAGTTTTATTACTTGTTGTTTACTCGACTTTAAGTTTTACAGCCCCACTATATAACTACATTCGATTATTACTTATTAAAGTGCCTAATCGCTGGGTTGGTTCTGAAGGCCTATCGTGAAAACTGACTATCTTTCTCTCTATCGGCCTTGAGCGTACGAGCTACAGGCAACTGACGAACAAACGAACAAAAGTAGTCACTAGATGGTCACTTGACGTTTTCCTGGCGATTCCACAGTAATCGGCACGCCGGCGGTAAACGCGCCGTCTCCGCAGCGTGCAATGTAGGCTTCGTTCTCCTATTTTATGCTATACGCGACGTCTGACGTCAGGGTCAACGTTTCTGAACAAAAAAGACGCCAACAACGTCGACGTGTGAAAGAGACCACAGCAGTACATTTCTATAGTAAACATTGTGACGCAGACGCTGTAAGCGGCCGATGACGTTTATAGGAGACCTTAGCCTTACGCCGAGAAAACGCGGGACCGAAACGTTAGTGCGCCGACGTACATATATCATGTACGAAGTACGAATTGAAAACATACGAGAAGTATAAATACAATACTAGGTATGCAATATCTACATCTGAGCAGTCACAGCCAGGCAAGTAATGCGCTTTTGTGAGTGTACATTATCACTTGTCAGCCTATTATCCAATCAGAACAGGATGTCAAAGTCGTTTCAAGACATTTGCCGCCTCAAGCACCCTCTAGCTGTCAATGAACGCTTCCTACTCGGTTCCTCGTTGTGGACATATTTGTTATTATAACAAATAAAGGTTTATCAAAATTAATATTTTTATTGATATCAACACCTGGTATAATAAACTGTTGTACAGCTGCCATCATAGATATATCCGAGCTGTGGAAGTCACAAATATCTGAACATGCACAATATCGCCTTCTTCAGATAGTTGTGACAACCCCCATCCGGATATATGATGGCACCTGTACTTTCAATGGTTATTACCATTAGAAATGACAGAAGCAGAGATGAAGTGATCCGACGAACTATTCTCATTGCTGGACTGTTGAGATTTACGTATCCGAAACATAGCTACGTTATTTTATGGCGGACATCACAATCGGCATTGAAATAGCCGTACTAAGGACATCTCCTTTATATCTGACAGAACAGTAGGCACAATCGCTATAGAATTGATCATGTGCCTAAACAGGTATCTATTTATATGCATTAAATCCAAAGGCATCTAAATAAACATAGTCAACATTAATTAGCATTTACTTTGCAATGTCAGTTTTGTGTTTCAAATTCACTTGGAATATTTAACTGAAAAGTATTACGAAATAATATTACGAAACACCGTAAGTACCTGTAATGTCAAATCAGAAAAGGTATGCTCGCGCGCTCCATCCGAAACCTCTCCGAGTTAAATGTGACGTGATAGTTGATACTTGTACTATACAACTAATGTACAAAACTCGTCGTTGTTTGTTTGTTTGTCAACTAATGTACAAAAATCGTTATCTGAAAACCAAATCAATATCAAAATCTGCAGCAGGTACCTACTTATATACGAAATAGCAACGAAATAACTGTGCTTTTATTAACGCAGTTTTTTTTATAAATAGCATATGTAAGTACTCGGAAACTTGTAGTTGGTAAATAATGATAAGATACAATATCGGTCATAACAACGTCCGATAAAAACCACCAGCACAGCAAAAGGCCTTAAATTAGACACGCTATTTAATTGACATACAAATGTATTCCCTATTCGCGTGGCACAAGGTTGAATATACTAATAATTAACTCGATGCCGGTTTCTTGAAGTCATAGAATAAGATTGATTCGTGACAGTGTGTGATTCGACACGGTCCTAGAGGTCTTTAGTCGGCCCGCCATTTGTATAGAATTCCATCCCTTTCATCAGAACGAGGAGAATAGATGACAACGGCGTCGGTGGGTAAAATATACCTGTGCCATTGCTCTGTGTGGGGTGCGAACCATGGTTTTCATTATTTTGGACTTTGTGTACGTACGTGACTTAGACGTTAAAGGAACTTGCTCTCAGCCTAAAATTTCCCTACCTACAAACCTTATAATAACCAAACCTATACAAACCAATCCTCTGGAATTTCACGGCCAAGGATAATTTGATGACCTAACCTTTATCAGCAGAGCGGGCATTTGCTTCTCAAATTGTGTAACGGGCCTAATCGTAATATGCACAATCGAATAATTCCAAGAACTATTTCGTCATGCCAAACTGTGTTATGAGTTGTGACCTAAAACATTGTATGTAAGTAGCCACTGGATGTTTTCGAGACAACATCATTCAAGCAAGTTTTAATAGGTATCTGTTCTTTTAATTAGTTTAACTCGTTTCTATTTTATCACAGATAATAACTTGATGTGTTCTGTCATTAAAAAAAACAGTTAACTATTTATATCTTAGAGCACTACTTTTGTACTGAAATTAGGGGAATCGTCAACACAAAGAACCAATTCAACTATATAATTCATGATCGTTTTATAATTCGACTATTATCCCGGCACGATATCCTGGAACGGACAGCTTCCGTCGAAATGCAACAAAGTAGATGGATTCTAAGAGTTACCGCCCACTGTATTGTGCAATGTTTTCGCTACATTGAAAATTTCCTAAAATTTGTGACGGTCGAAACATAACAATATTATGTGCAAAAAAATATTGTTGCGAACGATATTAGCTTTATATAATGTGTTGTTTTCTTATAAGTAGCTATTAATTACTTTATAGTAATGCTAACAACCTAAATAGTTGACACTACGCAATCAATGATCACAGTCAAGGGGTAATAATATATATTTTTTTAATTCATTACCCTGTGGAGGTTTAAAGACTTACTATCTGTCTAAAAGAATGAATAGATGAATGCAATTTACCCCTAAGTTATTATATTATTTGATGTTTTAGGTATCATAATACGTTTCTTAGGTCTTTCCATGTAGCCGATTACATAAATTAATGGCATTATCTAGACACCGTCTGGACCAATCGGTTTTGTCGTCGTATTGTAGTCATAAATAAAAGTGTTAACCCAACTTGGCATGCTCCCAAGAAATTGTGTTTATGATAACATTAATATACGTTAAGCTAAATGCAATACGCAATTTCTCTAATTTGAGCATAGCGAATATAATAAACACAACAATTATAAAAGCTCCCTTTAATATGCTTTATGCTTCCTACTAATATTATAAATATGAAAGCATTTTAAGATGTTTGGAATGTTTCGGCGTTTGTTATACTAGCCCTCAACCAAAGTGGCGACCGGGCCCATAAAACCCTTGAGCTCGCGTTATCAGTTATCCATTGTGTTGCTCGACCCGTGCTTTATGCTTTATGCTCGAGGTTTATGGCCCACGCCTGGACTTTTATGACCTCAGTCGTCTCATCGTTTGAGGGCTACTATAGTTCGCAACGACGGCAGCACGGATTTATATGAAACAACGTACATATAGACAATAATCTGAATTGAGACATAGGATACTTGATATCCCGCTAATCTGTTCCCGAGGGATCTTATTTACCTGTACGTAGACGAAGTAGTGGACAGAAATTAGTATAAAAATATGTATTACAAATTGAACATTTGAGCACAGTTGGGCTCTATAGGAGCAATTTTAATAATGACTTTCTACGAAATGTTATGAACAGATTATACCATTGAGTCATAAAATTATCTAAAGATACTTTTCTAGGGAATTGTTAATACTCCTGACAGACAATTAAGGAAAACGTACACTACACCATTATCTGCAGATAACAGGGCTACTACACGATTATATACAGTTTTTTTTTATGATAGTTAAATATATGTACATATAGACAACCTGTATGTATATACAGGGTGTCTCATTCAGATCAGTCAGTATGGGGAAATCTGGAACTATAAGAAATACAAAGATTTAAGATAAAAAAAACTTGTACTCTGTTCGAGAATCGAACTAGGTTGTTTTGGGAAATAAAATTATTTCCGTTTGGATATAGATTGTGTTGGTTAAAGGCATCAATAGTTACCATGAAACTTGATATCTCAAATGAATAAAAGACATTGTAATTCAATAACTTTTAATTTTATTTTTAACAACTGGGGTCGATTCCAAAACTGAAAGCTATTTTTTTTTATCCATTTATGCAGTTTTTCTTGCCCTAAATTCGATGACATGGTTCCTTAGAACAAATATTTGTATAATATATCTTCTAGTTCCAGATTTCCCCATACTGAGCGATCTAAATGAGATTATTGGTTCCATGGAGTATGGGCGATGTGCTGGTGTGGGATGCATCCTGTGTAGACACACCAGCACCGTCTCCATCGAACCTCCTAAAGGGCGGCGACAGTAGCAGCCGAAAACGCCAAGGTGCTGGGGAAATACTGTGGTCATGGCGCAAAATTCCAATTTTATCCCATTCGGCGCCGAGACCCTCGGTCCGTGGGACACTGGCGCTCTGAGTCTCTTTAAGGACAGGATTCAAAGAGACTCGGAGATGCCACAGGAGACCGAAGAGCTGGCAGCTACCTCGCTCAGTGTACCAGCCTCACGATTCTGCGAGGAAATGTTGCCAACGTCTTCGGTACTATGCCACAGCTAACCTTTTAACGATTTATGTTAGTTTTAATTAATATTCGTTTTTTTAGGTATTTAGTGGTTTTTGAATAACGAAATTAGATTATTTATATATTGGATAATCCTTTAATTAAAGTAAAATAATACCGGTATATGTGTTTCACATTTTCAAATACGATGACAAGGTATGTTTTAATGACAATTTAATGCCGGTCATAAAATCCAAGACATTATGAACCGGAATGCTTATTAGCAAACTTGCATTTAATACCAAAGGGCGTGATTAACTTTATTGCGTACACAGGTATGAGTTCTATATATACATACATAGAACTCATCCATTTATCATATTATGTAATATTGTGGTAGGGTAAGAATCACAAATTAGGGAGGTTTGGACAGAGTGTAATCTTTTGAAATCCGTGATAACAGAGATTACCATATTTTTACCATTTTTTTTAAGTCGGCGAAAAAATACAGGTGGCTGTTAATATCACCAAGAATCACCATTGGTGAGGAGAGGTTAAAACTAGCCAAGAATATATTACAGGTTAGGTGTTTTACTAAAGCTCATATGTGCGGTGAGAAACATATCAACTGCCTCATACTATTCTACTAAACCTATGTAAGATAATTATAAACGCACAATGTAACGCCAATTTTGCAATTTCTATTTAGCTGTACTGTAGACAAACAAGGATAATGCCTAATAAACAACTTTGTTTACAAACTGATCGCCTCTAAACAAAATGACATAAGTGACCGCATATTAACATTAACAATCCCCTTTTCAACCGCAAGCATATAACGTCTATCCACGTGGGCAGTTTGCACAGACTTCGTCAAAGAAATGTATACATATTTGCACTTTATTCCATTGTAATAAGGCGACAAGTGAAAAGATATATTTGGCTTTGATTATACAATGGGAAATGTTGATACCATTTATCATTGTTGTGTTATCAAGGGCCATTATTGCCTTCCTAGAAGCGTTCAATTATCGCAATTTCCTCGGAGCATGTAATTATGAACACTTGAGGTAGGAGATGAACGATAAGTATAGTTGTAGGAACTATTGCTAGCCCGCGGAGCTGCCAGCCTCGGTTTCTGTCAAGTAGGATGAGTTAATAAGTTAGATCAATTAAAAGCCTTAAAAGTTGATTTTAAAGACTCCGTCTCCGGTCCGTCTTAGCAATATTCCGTAGTTTAGATTTTATTTCGTTATTCCCATTTCCGCTTCGAAGTTCTACAAAAGTTTATATTATCTTTTCCGCAATATTATATGATATTCCTTATGAATTCTATCTGAAGAGCTATCTTACTCTCAAATCACACGCCTCTTGTTACATTAGATTATATAAAAAAAAAGAAATACAAACAACTGAATACAAACAAATACAAGGTAGTTTTTGAATCGTACCTATTACCCATTTACTTCGATATTTGAACTGGGGCGCTACCGCGAAACACGATATTCGTAAATTTCGGACGATTGTCTCTGTCACTCTTACGACGCCTTAATTGGGGTAAAAGAGAAAGATGTTCGAAATACATATGCGAACTTCGATGTTCGCGGTACTGGGCCTGATTTCCGTGCTTTTGTATTAAGCCACCTGCCAGCGAAGGTCCGGAGCAGGTAAGGAATCGCTATCACAAGGACGTTAATCTGCTACTTAGCACTAATAGTTTCCGGGCCATTAAGGTTCATCCATTATCTATGTCAGCGACCCGTCGGGGTAGTGATAGCGTTTTTTGGCAGACAGGTACCTGGGGTCAGGTAACTTCAAACTGGTTGATTTTGGGATGCTATTGTACAACAAATATTGAGTAACTAGAGATCGAGTTGTGCCTAGATTTGATCCCATTGTGCAATTCGAAAAAGTGTATAGGAATCTAAGTTTTTTTTAGTTAGGTACGTATTAACGAGAAGTCAGATGATAGGTATCTCTGGTTAGGAACCAATTGTTTTATCAAAATGATAATTAATCCTACTGTTATTTGTGCTATGATAACAACATCCTGTGTTCCTACTGCACCGGCTAAGGGTACCGGAGGGTTTATCATAGCGATATACTTATTGTGACAGCTAATGTCCGTCCTCTCTGCATCAAAACATTTAAAGTAAGATACAAGATTCTGGTCACAGCCGGTGAAGGTGATTTAGAAATTTCTCGAGGAAAGGCCTTTTTCTCTTTCTTCGGAACAATATCTATCAGTTTTTCGAAAAACATCAACGGTCAAGATCGTCCTATCATCTCAGGCGGTGTTGGCCGCGACATATTTCTCGCCCAGTCAGTGAATTTCTTTGCTCACAATTTCGTAATCAAATCAAAAAGGTAACCACATTCGGACTTCAACAGCTTTGCGCAATCACTAAAAATCAATGTAAAATATTATGTTCTTAGAAAACTTCTGTTTATTTATAATGCGTTAATTAATTCAAACTAGTATAATAAAATTACGAGTACCAAAAAAACGTAATCTAAACAAGTTTACCGAGGCATTTTTTTCCATTTAACCATTCTAGGAATTCACCAGAAAACGGCATGCAGGCTGTTATCAAGTTTCAAATAAAGATACTTCTTCGTATTTTTTTGTAATTATTTCAAACTAGATTAGCTGTTACTAAGAAAAACAGGATGGTATATCCAATTCGTGATATGTAGTGTTTTAAATAACCTACTCATACAAATTACGTAAATCATTATATATATCAAAAACTTGTTTGCGTAATATAAGCCATAAAAAATTAAACTTTCCGATATGAGCTATAGGATAATAATAACATTAACCAAATAACCTTAATTGATTAATACCATAATATTTTTTTCTACTTTTACTAAGCTCTAACTGTGAGAAAGGGTTTAGATTAGTAACGGTACGGATTAGTCTTCCGTCCCGATTTTTGATACAAATTGGTGAAGGTTGAATGAATAGAACACTTAATGACAAATTTCTTGTCTCATTTGTGCACGAGGTGCATCGCTGGCTAATTAGCCTATTATAATGCTGAGCTATGTGCGTGCTCTAAGGTAAGGTCGTGCCATGCAAACTTGAACTTTACAACAATTCATTGCCATTAATCATCGCTATTTGCGTTCTAAGCGTTAATTCATTTCATAAAAGAAAGTAGTTCAAGTTCAACTGTCGTTATAGCTAACTGTAACAAAAAAAAACAAATCTAATCTATGCTTTTCCTACCAAAGTATCACGGATAATAAGTACTTAATGTACAATCGCCATCAGACATATCGAAGCTGTGGAGGTGGTCACAAATATCTGAACAACGCCTATATTATGAAGACCATAAAGAGTATGTTCAGATACTTATGATCATATCCACAGATCCGATATATCTGATGGCGAGTGAAATCCAAAAATAGAGACTAATGTCAACTAGGCGTATTTCCTTTTCTAGATAAGAAGCTTGCCTTCTCGATAACCTTCAACTAGGTAGGTATGTGAGAAGACTTCGACTGTAAAATGTATACCGTCCATTGAGCAGTTACGTTTTAGGTCTGATATATATGTAATCGCCTTACGGTAAATGGTACTCCTGGCCTAATCCAGCGGAGCTGATGCAGACTGCTGAGCTGACGCTGGACGGTACTGATGACATACAATGCCAAATAATTACTCAAAAGTGTCCCAAAACGCGAGGACTAAACAGATGATCGTAAAGAGAATAGACCGAAACAGTTTTAAACCGGGCACGTGTCGATAATTGGCGTGTCAATTACCGGACACATCGGTCGTGCCTCATTAGCGAGCACAACGTTAATTGCGCCATTTATCCTTTCTCGAAACAGGCCCCTGGGATTAAAAGATTCGCCCATTGGCTTTTTTGTGCGATCAATTACACTGTTATAAGGCACTACACAGTAATAGTAAGAGTATGAGAAGTGAAACAGTATGATGTTACTGCTACTATTCAATATTGCGATTATGTGCGGTCGCCATCAGATATATCAGAGCTGTGGAGGTGGTCACAAATATCGGAACATGCACTTTATCGACTCGATAATAGAGGCGTTGTTCAGATATTTTATTACAAAATGTAATGAGTATTAACATGCCCATTAAGGCACACCACACACTGCCTAGCTTCCCAGGTTAAATTTACTTGTTAGCAAAATTATTAGGTCATATCTTGTTAACAGTAGAATACGATGTTGAGGTGTTGTTAAAAATCTCCGAATATGAGTAGCGTGTTTACTTTTCGCAACTTTTTATTTGTCAATGTTCATTGCGCTCCTTTCATCAAACATTAAAGAGTTGACTCAGAGTAATATTAACAGATGAAAAGGTAGAATGTGTGTCTGTAAAATCAAAGTTTTATTTAAACAAGTAGCAACTATAGGTAGTGTTGATTTTAGTTAGAAATATGGCATATTTTTTTATTAGTTGCTTAGATCTTAGTTTGATTAGATTTAGTTAGATTCTTAGTTGCACATCTCTTTCTAGTCTTTCACTCTCTTTCATCTCGTCCTTTTAGTGTTTCACTCCCTAATGCTTACGTAAATTATGTATATTTTGAAGTTGACGTTAAATAAACAGAAATTAACTTTCAAAGCGAACTAAATAAATAGTATTTACCCTTTGCGTAACCTTTTCATCGGGTCACCTTTACTCTTTACGATATCCTAGGGCGTCTCGACGTAACGGCGCTTACTCAACCGATGTTTGTTTCTATCGCGTTAAAAACGTATTTTAGTTAACCTCTAGCCGCCCAGAGACCTATAAAAAGGTCTCCCATTGAATGCCATTTTGAATTTTAATAATGACAAACCAAAGTTGCATTTGGCCTGGCAAGTTTTGATCTCTGGGCGGCTAGAGGCTATTATGTATTTTAGAACGTAACGAGATTTAAAAAATATAGTGGTCATAGACAAACGTTAGTACATTGATAATTTGCAGGAACCCTAATTACCAGGGATCAGAAACTCGGGAGCTATTATACCTAAACTTCGGGCTCAGTTATACCTAAACTACGCCGCGCCGCGTCGATGTTGACTAGTATGGAGGCGGATTCAATTTAATTTTACTAATAAATTTCCCGGGATTACCCGAAATACCGAAAATTAGAATAACAGCCATACAAATGTATTAAAGTATTTAAATAGACTATTTTAGTTGTTCCTATATACTTTATGTATTGAGCACAAACAAAGTGTGACAAAAGTACTGGTGATCCGTTTAAGAGGAAGACGGCCATCGTGTTCTGATAAAAAAAAACTAGACTTTTGTCGAAACTATACCATAATTCTTTCACAAAAAAAAAAAAACCTCATGTTTCCTAAGACGGTTTCTCTGTATCTCCTATACTTTACTTCCTATACTTTCCATATACTGGAAACCACTCAAAAATACCGTGTATAACAAAAAATCAGGTTACGAAAATTGTCTTGATATTATGTTATCAATATTATCATCTTAACACAATACCTATAATTAATTAGGCCCTTAAACGGACTGACATGTGTTTTTTTGATGCATTCTATATGGTCGTTTAAACGGTTCGTATGTTGACGAAATTCACTAAAAAAAGGCATAACCCAACAACAATTGATACGTATTAACCATTTTCTGATGTTGCATACAATCCAGGGATCCCGGGATTTAAATAATAAAAAATATCAGTTTTAAGAAGCCGACTCCATACTTGCTTAGCTTTTCCGGAATTTTGCTAGTTGTAGGTAATTACATCGTTGCAGGTGCATAATCATGTATAGCGGTACAGTTCCAACTTGAAACTTTTATTAATACATTTCACAATAATTTGCGACTGGAGTTTTCTCATTATTGCCATTACATTTTATAAAGCTTCGAACGAAGAATACATTTATTTGTGTCATAAACAATAATATCATCATACTTACAATATAAAGTGTGCACAGAAGGGATTACGATTTCATCATTTCACACTAGCTTATTATTGGAGCTAGTTCAAAGCTAACATATGACATCACAAAACAGCATTATTACAATAGAATTACGTACACAGATTTAAGTCATAAATCAGAACTTTATAATACCGACCGGCAATAGTGTAAATTAACCAATTTTAATATGAAAAGCCGAAATTAATTTTATCCCAACACAATATAAAATAATTGGTCAGCTGTTATCAAATCATCAGCATAGAACTTCCACCGAATCTTATTGCGTCAATCCAAAAAACAGGGGTCCTTATTACTAAAGACAGTAAATTTTAAGGATATTAGTGGTTGGTAAGATACGTTCTACACCTGTCAAATCTTACCTACCTTATTTAGTCATTTCTAAAGTAACGATTTAAACAAAATCTATATTCTTATTTTACTATGTCGTCATTTGTTCGCACTAGCAAAATATGCGATGTACATGTTACCATTAATGAAAGCGTAACACATAAACGCCATATTTTTTGTTGCTTTAAAACTACCAAACGTAACAGACAAGCAGTCTGGTGTATCTATTGTCACATCACGCACACCTACCGCCATAGTTTGTATAACTTTGTCACTATGCTACGTGACTGGTGCACAAATCATTTCAAATTCATATTGTGCGATTAGGTATTGGCTAGTTTGGCTACGGAGAATATAGGAATAAACAACCTTGTGACATTCTGGCTAAGTCTAGACTTCATGCCGCCGCGTATAATTTTGAGATATTCAATAAAGCGCAGTCATTCATCAAAAAAAAATGTCTTAGTGTACATATTACGAGGTAGAGGCCTGTTGAACCATAATTTCTGATAACGTCATCGTAATTGGTAAACTTTTTTAAATAAATAGTTGGTCAGTTGTCAGGTGCATTGTCATATTTAACATCGATTAGTAACCCGCCCAATTTATTCAATACTAGCACACACAGACGTAGCTTAATGATATGATCGCGTCGCTCATTTTACTCCACGCTAATATAAACATAGGTATGATCGTAATTCGAATAAATAGGTTATTAGTCCATAGTGCTTACCTTAGGAGTGGGTGAACTAGCCGGCCGCAACTTGGCACGACCAGCGCCGCCGGCCTGCCGTATAGCGGCCATTAAGTTCGAATGGGCGTCTCCGGTTGGGGCAGGGGTTTCAGTCCTTTGGACAAAACAAATTCACATTATAAACAATTTGTATTAATACGGTAGGAATTTAAATGATACATTTTGGGAAATGATATTGCCTAATAGAATAGATAAAAAATGTTTTTAAAAATTAGTTTCAATTTAACGTTCATATCAACATTCATTCTGTGTAATTTATATCTATATGTATATGTAGGTGCTAATATATTAGCAATTGATTTTTAAGAGCGGTAAAAAAAATGAATGTAATCAATCATTTTAATGTCAGCTATATTTATTCTCATTTATCTGTTATCACCCGTAACACGGGGCAATGTCACAAAATCCACAATTGATGTACAGCGTCAGAAAGAGACAGGTATTAATAGGTGTTGTATATCATGACGTACCTACAGTAGGTAAGCAGCAAAAGTCGCTGTTCAAAAGCGGGTTGTCAAAAATTGTCAAGACCATTCTGAACACGTGAATGGCTTAGCAACGTATTTATGATGCTGACTCTACTAAGCTCCTAATAGTATTTAATAGGTTGTTTAGTTGAAAAATCGGAACAGGTACCAAACAACTCACGATATTTATGACCGATATAAATTAACAGACCGCACTAAAGAGTTATATTAACTTAATGTACTGGAAACATCTTAAAGGTAGATTTATTAGTCGTGTCGTTATATTTACGTTATGGTGGTCGACAAATCCGAAAATGATTTATCGGTGAGGACCCTACTTGTTTCTTTTAAACAGTGGAACTTCGACATTATTTAAATATTTATACCGATTGCTTCGAACACAGGTTATTACCTGTAAATTTTTAATTTAAAAATTAAAAATACCTGAGCAGTCAATTTGTGTAAATAAAGACAGAAGAAATTTAAATTGAAGATACAGTAAGAATCTAGCTAAATTTATTATAAGATGATCTCATTTTGACTTGTGAATCTTAAGGCGTTTAGTCGCGACAAACATTAAAGTAACTAGAGTAGAAGGTGAGACGAAGGAGACAAATACAAGGATACCGCGACCCGTAAACAAATATTAACTTTGAAATAAACAACCTCAAGTCTGGTGCGGTACCGCGAACATCGAAGTTCGTATATTTCGGGCATCTTTCTCTGTTACTCCAATTAAGGTGTCATGAGAGTGGCAGCGACAATCGTCCGAAATTTACGAATATCGTTGTTCGCGGTGGCGCCGCTGTCTCGCAATGCGCAATACAGAAATTTGGTAATTCAATTCCTCTATAACCTCGAAAAGGTCGTTGGGAACGTTTGTAAGCAGTTATTCATAAACGTATTATTTCAATAGGTGTTCCTAGAATGAGTTATTTTTTCATTCAATACTTACTAGAAGTTTATCTCATCACTAAAAAACGGTACTTATAGCATTCGGTAGTGCTCTGAACATGGATACTGCGCATATTGTGTAACAACAACGACTATTATGCGGTAATACAAAACAGAAGCTTTTTCAAACTACTCCGGACCGCTTCTGGAAGTTCTGGGTACTCATTAGTAGACGCGTTTCCGCCCTTGGATATATTAATTCCTAAGGAATTATGTATCCCGAACGTGCAAGTACATTAAAGCACTACTAAAAGATGTAATCTGTTTCATTTCTGTAATTACGGCATTATTTATAATTGTCAAACCTAACGCGGTTGTAAATAGTTGTCCATGTCAGTCTACCTTAAAATTTACATTTGTTAGAAAGGGACATAATTTTTCTGACGATTGCGAACATACAATAATGGACAGGACTAAATGACACGTAACTAAAACTTACAAACATATTGTGTTAAGGTTTGTTCTGAAGCATCAAGTAGGTACACTCAAGTAAAATGAAAACGTCACTTTGTACATTAAATATCGTGTTTTGGTACCTACATTGAGTGTACCGGGTCGATCGATAAGTAGTGTGGGCGATAAGGTAAGCCCGCGTAACCGACCTGCACGGCTCGTCTGCAATTACGCCGTTATTGTATATACGTATAGCGCGCAAGTTGTAGGCATAGCAGAAACTAAATTAGCTTCAGCCGATCTTTACTATCGATCCGTCGCCAGACATGCGAGCCAGGTGGTAGCTGCTCAAAATAATGATTGGATAGATAGTGGCTATTACATATACACACATTACGATTGGTAATGAATACGCTTGCTTTTCGTAGATGTAGGTA
The DNA here is from genome assembly GCA_022674325.2 of Grapholita molesta. NCBI lineage: Eukaryota > Metazoa > Arthropoda > Insecta > Lepidoptera > Tortricidae > Grapholita > Grapholita molesta. The sequence continues at coordinate 6,954,713 of CP053127.2, forward strand.
GACAGAGTTACCCATTTCTCCAAGTCAGAGAAACATCACGGATTCTTATTGCAGCAGAAACGTTTTTCTCTAATTCTACTATAATTCTAATTTTACGGCGATCTTGCTCCTCTACTAAATCGGGCTTGGTAGCTGGACATTATATATATTATAATAATAATAAAAAAATACACTATTTGAGAGTTTATTGCAAATAAATTCATTAAATTGAATAATTATCGGCCACACTTTTTAGTTAATTGTCCGAGGCATAGAATAAATTTATAAACATTTTCTTAAGAATATATAGTTTTCGCTAAGGAACAATCAAATCATTTTGGGTACTACTGAATGACAAGCGATTGCCGTGCGAACAAGGAAACAAACGTGAGACGCGCAGAAACTTAAAATAGCATATATCCAAATTAATGTCGCAATGCGCAAAATAGGAGGAATATTATAAATCCTAACATACTGTTTTCAACGCGGAACTCTGGTAATATTAAAGATTACGTATAATTCTAGCAGTTTACGAAGCAGAGGTCTAGTAAATTCAAAATACAGATTATAACTTTTATGAGCAACTTTACGGTATCTATTGTAATTCGTTGGTTATAATTTACTTAAAATGATAATGTTTTGATAACTATAAAGGATGCGAAGAGAAAACGTAATAAATACTAAATTTATTTTTTTAGCATAATCGTAAGTATTTGGATGTAGGTGGAATTTAAAGCAATGGCGCGCACACCCAGTCGACAGTCAATATCACAGATATATTAACTCCCATACAGCCTCCCTTATAATACAGATAAGGTAATAAATAAATGCCGACTAAGTATTCCAACCTTGAAGCTCCTGCGCAAAATTCTCAGTAAAAGTGGCGTCGACTTTCGCTCCCCACAAGTTACGAGCCATCCTTTGCCCAAGGACATTACATGTCATCGTCACATCTATTGAGTTGAATCTACTGAATTACCTTGCAGATAACCTAGTGAAGTGGTTAAGTTGGTATTTTGTTTGACCCGATTTCTATCTTTAAGCATAAGTACACCATGTCTCCTGGAAAAGTCAACTGCCCCGGGCGAGACTTGAACTCGTGACTCTGGGATACATGCCCGCACTACAGAGGCTTGCCCACAGTCTGCGAATTTCCCCAGCATATATATATCCATAGGTTTCGTTAGCAGACGTTTCTGCTTTAAAATAATAATTTACACCATACATTACTATATGTCCATAGTCCATACCATTGATTGAAGCAATACATTCTATCAATTTTAAATTTCCTGGAGACCATAATGAAATGATGGACATAAAAACGGGCACATTTCAAGTTAAAAATATTCCCAGCTTTGGGTATATTCGTATAACAAGTTCTCCGAAACATGCATATGTGAATTGCAACTTGCAAGCTATTACGTCGGATTTGTTCGCAGCAGAGTTGCAGACGCGGTCGATAAAGCTACGAATCTGGGTGACGGATTGCCTGGTGTATTTTATTTTGATCTCCCCGGGAATTATTGGAATACTAAGTCTGGGTTTTGACCGTTATGACCTGAATGTCAAATTTTACCTTATGTACGTAGTTACGTACCTATTATATCTATATAACTTGAATTCCATACTACCTATATTTACTAGTTAATAGTATCTTTGTTTCACATAACGACATACGCTGCATATCAATGGATAGTTTTAAGTAAGTAACAGTTAGGTAGTGTGCCCTCAGTAAAATAGTCTCGAAAGTCTAAAATATTGTACCGTATTTTATCTAAATAAATATCCCTCCACATACATACATCTCAGCCGTATGCAGTCCACTGCTGGACATAGGCCTCCCACAAATATGACTTGTATCATCTTGGGGGGTAGTTCCCATAGTCGCCACGCTTGGCAGGCGGGTTGGCGACCGCAGTAGCTGTAGATTGGGTTTCGACGGACGCTGGCTGCTGCCCGTCCGTAGGATTTTAAATTTTAAAACGGCTATAATCCTAAATTTATTTAAAAATCTAGAAACTGAATTAGATTTTTATAATATTTATAAATTTTATTATTTTTTACATAAAATTCAAAGAATCGACATAGTAAATGAACATCTTAGTCGATGATTGTTAAGGTTACACACGGCCAGTGTTCTAAATATCAATTGGCTGGGATACCAACTAGAAGGGTAACTGACCCTGAGTCTTGACCTGAAGACGAGTAGAGATATATTAAGATGAATGAGTTATGATGATGGTACTAAGAAAGAGTGCCTAGGCGATATTAATATCTTTTAAACTATTGTTAAAAACCTATATTTATCCAAGCGAAGCGTAGGCGGGTCGCTAGTTATTACGTAATTACATTATTATTTATTATTCACAGATCAGATTTTTTAATGTAACATTGAGGTTCAGTTAGGTTAATTTTGATAGTAGGTCCTACATTTATGACATTCAATAGGTACGAAAAAAATATTTTCGTATTTATTAAAGTAACAAAATTTAGATTACATATGTGCTAGTTGCCATGACACATCAAGGAAAATGTAAACGAAAGTGAATTCAAACTGAATCTTGTACCTACTATGCGTACCCGCGTCTTTCGTCACGACTGCTCCAGCATAAGTCATTCAGTTATCCGATGCGTCACTACCCGGTCGGCCACCACGGCCATATATGACGTTGCAGGCCGCACAAAAAAGGGGATACGGGGAATTTTATTGCTCTAAGGTTTTTTTTTAAAGGCACTCTAAAATAAGACAACCTTTACCAGGCCAGTACTTGGTCAAACACCAGCGATTGTTAATTGTTTTTACAAATCCCACTCGGTAAGATGGTCTTTATCCTTTGAAGACTAAATGCAAAATCGTTTATCTACGAGTGAAGATAAACGTAGTCTTATATTTTGACGAATTTATTTATATATAAAATACTAATATTGCTTTAGATATCATTTCTAACGTCACAGTCCTCAATTTAAAGAGAGAGAAAGGCAAACAACTACTTTGCTAGCTAGTGAATATCTAAAATACCCTACACTTCAAAATAAATAAACGATACTCTTATGCACTTTGGTATTACGGCGTTTGAAGGTTGCTAAGAAAGTCATAACGCATAGGAAAATAAGCCGTTGGATATAACATATTACTGTCTTCGCCTATGGCAGTCTACGAGTATCAATAAAAAAAAGAATGTGTACCAAAGAAATAGGTACAAAATTTCAATACATAGAATACGAATTGCGATGTTATTATGCCACAAACAAAGACCCAAATATAGTTTCTCATAACACTGCATTATTGTTATATTTCACTTCCACAGAACCAGTGTATTAATAGCCACTACGTGCTAAATGGCAATACACCACAAAATGAACAATAACTGCCTCGTGGATTGTAGGTTTTTTATAGACCTTTATCCGCTTATTCAATAATGTCTCCTAAACTTACATAGTTAAATTATATTTTGTCTTTCTTACGCTCATGATAACTTGACTTTCACCCTCTATTGAAGAATAACTGGTGAAAAAGTAACTGAAGGTAACTTTTGGATGCCATTCCAAATCCTACACAAGTGTCTCTTTTTCTCTCTTAATTAATTTAAAAAGCAAAAAACGTTTCTTGGAACAGTCTCAAGACGTCTCTTTGTCCAAGTTAGGTTTAGTAAAGAAAGTAAGTAAAAAAACACCTATTGTTCCTCATAAGTTTCTGAGCACGCGTAAAATAAAGCTGAGAGTTTGTAATTTAATTAGCTTATTATAAACACTAAGATGACTGCCTTGTCACCTTGTTATAATTTGTCGTCTTGATTTAATTTATGAACTGGTAAAAGTCCTAGACACCCTACATTTATATAATACTTACACATTTATACAATATATGATTTACGTAGTATACTTATAGATATATAATAGTGGCATAGTATATATTATCTATGAACACTACATCGATTCTATGGTTTTTCTGATAAAGAAAAATGTCTGAAATAAACATTGTATTATAAACAATTAATATGGGCTATATTAGGTAGCAAAAGTACACTTCTAAATAAACTAATAATAATGGTGGCCACAGATATAAAAATAGTTTTTTTTTTTTGTAATTTTCTCTAAGTTAGGAATATTTGGCAAGCATCCCAAGCGTGAGATTTTTAGCTAAATCTCCAGTCCCTTTCCCAAACTTAACACCTCTTGTTTCAACTTATCGATCTCTACTTTTTAAAAGACGATAATAAACTGAGGAGATACGTATTTATTTTTTTACAAGTATTCGTCAGCCATTTATGTAAACGGCATTTTTAGTGCACACAATCGAAAACAAACATGATTCGTGGAAAGCAAAACGAATCAAATTACTTGCGTCGATACAGTCAGGTGACTTGCATAATTGACCCAACATATGAACGATTTCCTTGGTTAAATCAAATCCAGCTGCGTAAAGGAGGGCTATGTAGGGCTTTTAAGCTAAATGAGTTGCAATTAAATATTCAGATATATCGGAGCTGTGGAGGTGGTCACATATATATGAAATTACACTTTATCGCCTTGATAATAGAGACGTTGCTCAGACACATATTTGTGACCACTTCCACAGCTCCCATATGTCAAATAGCGACTGTAGTAAATAAGGCATGCAACTGTAATACAATTATTTTTCATGAAACGCGCATAGCGAAGCTCATAAAAGGATCACACTAAAAGGGTTCTAAATATGCACAACTGTTTATACAAGACGTTAATTTTATTGACTCACAGCTAAAACCCATTAGTCATATAATGCATACAATTATCTAACTCGTGGGTTCAATGAAAACTGGTGCAATCTTATACTTTGATTAATGATAAGCGATACTTTGACATGTTTTTTTTTTATTTCCGTTTACTTTAACTAGGGAAGATGCTTCGGGACGATTACTTTTCTAAAGCCTAGTATATGAACTCAATTTTTGAGATATTAATAAATAAATTTAACCAATATTGTTTCATATCGTACACACAACAGAGTGGTGGGCGGATTTGCATTCAATTATCACGTTTTTTTCATAACTAGTATATTCATTCTTAGGCTATGCAAAAGAAGTTTAGTATTACCATCAGGTGCGACTGAGGTCAAGCGCAGCCTGGTTAAAAAAAAAAGTATGTGCCTCATGCTATGTGTCAATTACAACAGCAGGGGCTTGGGTCAAGACGCCCCTTATATTTCTCGAAGCCCTTGTACCAAGTGTGGACTTCGCGGCCCCTATGTACACTCATAACGTTAGTAGCAGTCAAAGTCGCCGAATATTTGGTAACCTTACTGTTACAAAGAAGTAGCTGTACCGATTAATATGGTTACTTTGGCTTTAACTACATTAGGGCAATTTACAACATATTTATTTATTTTGCATTGAATCTAAAGTACCTATTCCGTTTTTAAATGGCAAGGTCAATTATGCACATCATAGAAGGATTCGTCGACAAACCTACCAGCCAGGACAATACTATAATGTCAATTTGCATACAGCTAAATATGTATCACGTATATGCTAATCAGCGTATTGTTAGATGCTATAAGCGGCATATGTAATTTCAAATTAAATTACAATAAAATTTAATTGAACGACATAATAGGTCGTCATGCCTAGTACCTAGTTATGAATATAGCTTATTGGTTAGATCGCCTAAATTGTTATCTTTAAAGGTCGCGGGTTAACTCCTCTGGTAGTGAATGCTTTGATTTTTTTTTTTCACGTAGGTGTAGTTATTTAATTCTCGATCTCACTATGTCTTCAGAATTAGAGACTTAACCACGGTACGCAATGGTGTTAAATAAAATAAACCTCATATGAAATATTACCGCAGATGAAATGATTAACAAACATAATCTTACTTTAGCTACTATGCTAAATTATTACACTATTGTACTGCTAGTACATGTATGTAGCTCTGACGTATGATTTGTAACTTCAGTCTTATTAATCAAGTTTCGTAGTTATATTACCTACACACAGGAATTCAAGCTATTTTCCTAATACTTACTCTATGACATGGCCAATTTAAAGTGAACCCTAAATGGCTCGACAATCCCTGACCGTACCTACATTTATGATAGACGCGCTTGTGTACAGTCAGCGTCATATAGTTGGTAGTATCCAAAGTACTCAAAAAGTTCGGTACACCATACATTAACTATTTGAGTACTTTGAATGGTACCAACTATATGACGCTGACTGTACGTGAACGCGTAAGAATGATAATTGATAATATATATCTTGTTCAATCGCGCGTGTTAAAAAGTGACATATACTTAATCACGTGGATAACCCGTCCATCATAAATGGTACTCGGATGTTATTCTCTATTGCTTCACAGTACAGGCCAAGAGCACTCGCCAGAATCGACCCTTCGAAGAAATTGACGTCGAGCGTCGATTGTCAGTAACAAGAGACATTTAATTTATTTGTGACTTTAGTAATTGCCTTTATAAGGAATAACGGAAAATAACACCCGCCCAAACCTATGTAGTCAGTAAGTAGCAACACGGCATGAATAACGTATTATTAGGAAAATGTTTATTACAACATCCTGAACTAACCGAAAAATACGGTAAGTTCCGTTGAGTTGGACATGTAAAAATAACATCAACCATTATTTACGCATAAATGCTAAGAATAGCGAAAATACCCGGAATTAGCTTTTCTGTAAAAAATATCTCTTCGCCGAATAAGTACCTACAGCGAGTTTAGTGTTCGAAATTTTAACCACCTCTATTAAAACATATGAATGTCGTATCCCATGTCGCTTACCTTGTATGACGAATGTCGTGAGCCATATTTGGAGTCGAAATTCGAATTGAAACAATAGTATCGCACGAGCGCCGGCTCTTACCCTGTTCAGTTGAAATCCCTATCATATTTATATAAGAATAAGGTTGTATTTCGATTAGACGATTGTACTATGTCTTCGTTATTGAGTTTACGGATTGTCCGAAAACAGGTGGCGCTTGTCGCTTGCTATGCTAAAAGTGGTACATTAGAACGCGTACAGAATAAATAAAGTGTTTGGTGTTTGCATGGAGGAATCGACGAGATTAATATAATAGCAAATAGTACATTACTACGAAGGCAGGAAGAAAGGGGTTGCTGGTTACCTCCATCAAAAATTACAATATGCAAACCTACCCACGTATAAATTATATAACAATTTGGGTTCAGACAACCTATAAATGTTTAAATATTATTAACTACTAGGTACAATGTACACACTTCCACCGCTATAGCCTCACGGCCTTACCGTTTTGTTAAATGAACCACTTGATCCCAAAAGCTAGTGGTATAGAAAAACCATCCTTTCTGTTGAAGTTTTGATATTTCTTAGTCTCGCGCAAAATCTTAATTATGGTTATGGTGGAAATTTAATGTTAAGTTTTTTTTTTATTTAAATCTATATTACAAACTAATGATGAAGGGACTTTTACTTCGCTATCAGATATGTAGCCATAATTTGAAAAGTTAGTTTAGTGCGTTCAATAATAGCCTAAAGCAGATACTGAGACCTTCATCATAAATCATAATAGAAACAAATGGAGGCATCACTCGGCTACTTCCGTGTCCGATGACACGATAAACGCTTTCAAGAAGGTTCAAACGATCTTTGGCACTAGGAAAATACGAAGGCAATAATTATAGGTTATGTTAGAATAATAGTGGGCTCGCGTTACTGAGAATCCATGAGAGGTTCCAAGTAACGTGAAGAAATGAGAATCAAATAGCTGTTTAGAAAATGGGCAATTTACTAAATTGTTTAGGCTAATAATATCTACTAATGGACCAGCTGATTAGTATACATCGAATTTGCCGACGAGCAGGTGTTATAAATATGTTAATGGCAATTAAAAACCTATCATAATTTTAATAATTGAATGATGCTTAATGATTAATTTGTAATTACTAATTAAACATCGTAGGAATATTTGAAGAACTCTTCATGATATATTTTATAAATACAAATAATATCGGTAACAGTAATAGTATTGTGAATCAATCAAAACAACTGAAATTCAAGCTATATCCTAAGAAAACAAGCCGTTTATATCAGCGTATAGGGCAAAAGAATGAATGCTAAGTGGCTCTGTTTGCGAAGTAGAGTATATGTTTACAAACCCCCGGCTTCCCCGTACTCGGCTAACTAGAAACACGCGCGAAAACAAAGTGTTGCTTGACGGCTTCTCGAAGCCACTTCGTTGCCAATATAATATGTAGGTAGTTACGTAAACTTGCAAATCGATGTACACCCTCAGAATGAGGCAAAATGTTACCTTGACTTTTATATTGCAGGAGCAGGCAGGACTAACGAAACAAGTTTCAGAGGATATAATATTTGGTACAACTAAAAGTTTGCACTTTTCACAGCAACATTGACACACAAAATTGTAATCATGTAGGTACTAAAGCTGTTTTTAAAGATAGGTCAAAGTTTAGACAGTTTTTTAGAGTACGTATGTATGATATATGATATTTGTCAAGGGACTGATTGACCGAGGGTTATGTCGGCATCTCTGATAAATAATAGGATAATATTGATGTTCTTTTTTTAGAGTGCTTAATACGCAATCAAAATTCTAATTTGTTTTTGAGAAACTATTACAAACTTAGCATAATTATCCCTTTGTAAATGGATTTGATTTGGTATTTAATACAGCGAAAACTGTTGTCAATTTACTACACTTTACTAAACGCCGGTCCTAATAGCACTATGCCCTGAGTTTTTCAACTTTGCCCAATTTTATTGCCCAACAAATCACAATTTTGCTACTTGATTCTGGGCAGATTATAAAGGTAGTAATTTTTTAAATGTAATGTGTCTATTTAAATGTATAAACCAATACACCATAGTGTAGTGCTAACTATTGGAATTTCGAAGTATCAACAGATTTGTCTATTGACAAGTCTTATGATAATGAAGTCAACATTAGTATATAGACATAATATCTGAATTGAACTACCTACGTAACGTTCAATGTTACGAGTATACAAACAAAGGGAAAGTCCTATTTACAAGTTGACCTTTAAACGTTATCGGACCCCTACCTGTTTTTGTGAACAAGTGACCATATGTCCAGTAAATTTTTTGTTATGGTCGGTTTATCTATTAGTTCAGCTGACTCGGGGCATGTTGTTCTAGCCGAACATTCTTGTGGATCGACTTACAATTAGTTACGGAGAAATACGAGATTTTATACAGATTTAAGTTTAAGCATATAAAAAAAATGTTTGTAGGTAGGGCTCCTTGCTTAGCTAAGTTTAAGATTATCTCTTGAAAGTTATATCTACCTACAAGTAAAAGAAACGGTGCGGTGATATTAGATACAGTACAAGAAAAATAAAAATCATGGCCAGCTAACTACTCATTACTCTTAGCACTCTTAATTAGGCTAATTAGTAGGAATGCGAATAATGTGTATTCACTATATCAATATTACTGTACCTACTGTGACCTATCGTTAAAATGTTGATAAACCTCTGACTGGCCTTTGTTAAATTTTGTCTCACCAACAATTACTGACTTCAAAATTAAGGATTTATATTTTTACATACAAGTTTTTGTCCCTAACAAACAATTATAAATGTAATACTATTTCACAGTTTTTTTTTTCAAAAACGACATTAGAAATTACTCAATAACCATTCACGAAAGTACTTATGCTACAGGTAGGTATTTACTTGATTATATTAGCGCAATTATCAAATGTATACAACGTATGGTGAGTACAAATCAACTTGCGGGAATATATTTTTAACAGCCCATTGTTGGATACTAAGTCGAACATCGGGTTTCAAAATAAAGTCTGCTTATGATGGAAGTAAAAAGCAGCTATTTACCCAATTGTCCAGTAAACACTTGAAACCTGCCTGAACTACAAATTCTTCTAGTAAACAACTATCTTATAGACGACTCTGGAATCCTAATTGGTGGAACCTGTGATTCCATGAAGTCCACGGGAGAATTACGGCAGGCGAGCGCCGCATATTAATCAGGATAAACGAGGTATAAATCGCCTGAAGTACGATTTAAGCCTGCTGACAGTTGTGTATAGTTTACCGCGTAGACACCTCAGTTCCAACCAGGACAAATATGGCTTTAACATGGCGGCATCTCAGTGATTTCTGAATTTCTTTAACTGACGTATGTGTGAATTTAATGAGATTACCTATTTGCTTTTGGTTTGTTCATGGCTCTTTTACTTATCTTTTTCTAATTCAGATTAAGTTTATTCTGGCTAATTTATAATGTGAATTGATCGTTTTAAGAACATATTTATAACGATCGCCTGCCAAAGCGTAATCTAAGTAATCTAACTCGCTTTATTATAAATTTAATTGTCCCGTTTTAACTAAAAGAAATTTCAACAAGACGTCAACGGGCGAATTTTTAAGAGCATGTCAGTTATGACAAGCGCTTTAAAACCTGCTCAATTAAAACATCCAAAATTCTTAACTGGTCAACTTTTATTTAGGCCACTTTAGACAGTACGAGATAAGTCACGCGCTTGGCAATATGTAGGAATAACAGCCCGGTTTCAAAATAGGTACCAACTTGAGAAACCACTTTACCGGAAAACCGGTAAAATCTGACCTAATATACAAAGTCGCTACGATTCTGAAAGTCAAATGCAATCAGTATCAAATCGTTAGTATACAACAAAAATACCTTTACAGATCTTTATGTGATGGCAGTAAGGATTTGTAAAGATATATATGGACTCTTTTACTGCTACTAATGATATGATACTGACTGTACTAAGGAGAAGCTTACAAGGTATACAATGTTTTGAAAATAAAATGGATTCAAGGGTGTTGACCCTGTCGGTGGATTGATGTCAGCTCTCGTTGAAGTTCCTAGGAACCTAGGTTATTGCTTGGCTTAGGAGTGCCGCCGCGTCGTAAATCATTCCGTGCTAGTCGAGTGCAAAAATATGTATCGATTTAATCCGCTCATAAATATATTCTAGTAGTTTATTTTGCGGACCTTTATAAGACCAATGGATATATATTTGTATAAATTGTATGAATTGACTTTACTTAGAAGTTATTAAGCAACGATAGTACCGTAGTATTTTTAATATTTTATTTAGCAAGGATAATTTGGTCTCATCGTGCATATATATGTTAAATGATATAAGCAAATTTACGACTTTCTACCTGGAATAATATCTAAATCGTCTGATTAAACAATAGCCAATGTAACCCAATTATATATTCAAACATATTTTGATCTACTTGATTCTTCAAGGTATGTATGATTTCTGGGTAGTGACTCAGTAAATGATCAATATTATCTTATGAAATTAAAGTATTTTATGAAAACAACTTCAATTATCTTCTCTACTTTTTTAATTAAAATAATCTTAAAGTACCTAACCAATTCATAGTCACCTTATGCCTTTTGACAGATACAATTACACAGTATGGGAAGCGACAAGACGTCACATTGAGTAGGGTGACCAAACTGTAAGCAAATATTTAATTTTCTACTTACTATCTGATTTTTTTTAATGATTTTTGGTAATAAAAAAAATCACATAATTAGCTTCACATATGAATACTGTGTTCTATTCTGTTGCTTGTTATCTTGCTCCACGACCCCGAAATCATTTTGTATTAGCAGCCATGTATTTTGCCACTTTATAGTAGGTATACATTTTACGGCATTCTATTGAACGGGTATTAAAATACATATTAAAGATGAAAGTATTTTTATCACGAAGGGGAATTTTAATACAAAAATCAAATGCTGTGCAAACAAAATATTGTCACTCACGAGGTTTTATCTCATAAATTTTCAGTTTTGCAAGTATTTTATGGGTTGCTATTGTGCAAGTATTTTATGGGTTTTATTTTTTCGCGCAACTTGATTAATTTGTTACTCATTAAAGATATGTTAACGTGTGATTCGTGGTAGCTCTAAAAAAGTGTAGTCTCAATTATTGTCCTACTTTTTTTTTGAAAAAATATTCTGTTCAAGAATCTACGTGTCGTCGAACGGTACGAAAAGTTTATATTGAAAATATTAAACTTGTCCACTGATATGGTCATTCATTGTGCAGGTGAAAATAGCCACTAATACATTTTTCATTCAACATGTCAACACCTTTTTCTTACGATGCAAGTCGTATAGAGTTGGAATCCATTTCTCGTGTTGTGTGACCAAGTGTATGAAGCCTATATAAAATAAATGAACCTACCTTTTGTTGGGGGTCTCCTTCGGAGCCGACGGTTCCATCGGCGGCGGCGGCGGCGGTGGTGGCGGAGGCGGGGGCGGCAACTCCCTCGCACCCATTTCAACCGCCGGCACATTCCGCACCGACACATCCGGGAGATCCTTAACATCCGGCAGATCTTTCATATCCGGTAGATCTTTAATATCAGGCAGATCTTTTACGTCCGGTAAGTCAACTTTATCTGGTAGACCAGGATCGACTATTTCCCGGACGGGTACCACGGGGGACGTGACAGCTGAAGGGGCTATGGAGCCATCTTGAGCGATGGAGAACTGAACATCGCCGGCTATGCCCGGCAAGTCCGGCAGATCGGTAGGCATTTCCAGTTCGGGAACCTGTGTAACAAGCGGCTGAGTAAAGCTTCGAGCAGAGAGCAATAGGAGATCAAATTACTATTTTATTTCACATTGGGACTAAGTTTTTAAGCAAGACAAAAGACGGGTATTCATATTTTTGCATGATAATGTATGGAACCAGGATTTATCTAATTTATCAGTATTTCAAGTGAAAGCTTACCATCCCCATTCCAGGCGCGTACATATATTCATCGATTTCTCTCTTCAAGACCTCTCTTTTCATGATAGACGATGGGGCTTCTTCCAAAAAACTCCTATTTTCGGTACTGGCCACATTGGGCACGTATGCCGGGGCCTTGGTCTTGCTGCAGAGATATGGGCTCTCATCTGTATTAAAAACGAGTAACTCTCCTACGGTCGATATGGTATCGACTGCGGTTTTCAAATCGAAATCAGGTTTCGTTTCTGGGATTTTAGGCTTGCCCACTTTGACGTGGAAGAAGTGGAGCCTTTCCTGAAAGAAATGTAAATTGAGATCTGACGCGTGTTACATAAGTACCTAACAAATGCATTTAGATGACCACTACCATATGCACAATAGATTCCTGTATTATAGTTTTGGCATTCAGATTACATTTGTTTGTTTAGTTAAAGTAAACTCAAATTAGTTTAAGTTGCAGTTGTAAACACGTAATTGACTAATTATAGCCTTAATAATTCAGCATCAGTTGAGTGGCGCGTAAAGTTAAAAAGCTTACCTGTACTTGTTTGTCATTGGCCATCCCCTGAGATTTCCTGCTCAGAGTAACCTTTTGAGGTTTATGCTTGTATCCGTTCAGGTCCAATATAGATTGGTAGTGTTCATGCGTGATCGAGGCAGGGTACTTAGCGCTCGAGAACACTTTTATTGCTGTCTGAATGCCGGTCAACTTTTCGACTTTAGCTCTTGTTGATTCTACCCTTTCCGAGAGCTTCAACGACTTCTCCTTATTCTGTTCTATTCTGAGATTCAGGCGCGCGAATACATCTTCTACTATTCCGTTCAGATTGTCGAGGGTATCTGCTATTTGTAGTATCGTCTCTTCTGTACTCAGATCGCACGGTACCAAATTAATTTTATATAAGCCCTCCATTTTAAGTTTAACTCAATAAGCCAAGCCAACTAAGCTAATCTGAAACAATCGAAACCGATGTCGTACAGGTACATACTGTTAATTAATGCTGCAATGCTCAATGGTTCATAGTCGTGCATCAACCAAGCATTAACTAGATATAAGATTGTATTTATCCTTACCGACTATTTTATCTCCTTTTTAAAACTTCTAAAATAAATTAATAAGGCACGACAATTATCACTAAACAGCACAACTAGATTTTTTAAACGGACAATGTTCATTAATCCTATAGCACATTCAATAATATCTATACAGTTTTGTCACTCAGTCTATTAAATCAGTCACTACGCGAACTCAGTTTTTTGGAGTGGTCGAACTTGAATCAACGAGAATTGAATTAAAATTGTCAATTGATGGATCTTTACTCCATGAAAAGCGGCAGTAGGCATCGGGGCTCATGTCGGGATCGAGCAGAATAGGCGTCTCCGGCACGGGCGCTCGCGCTGCGATCATGTTGTTGAGGTGCTTGCTGAGCACGGCGTCCTCTGGGCTCACGTATCCGCTCGCCGCCGGTTTTGGCTGCTCTCGGACCTTCAAGTTTGGCAGCGATTCTAAGCACTGCAGTTGAATGTAGCTAGTATCTTCTCCTTTTTTAGGTGAATGCAAGGGTAGCGTTGGCAGGCTCTCCGGGCCGAAGAGTTTCGTCGGCGACGGGCCGAGTTTTGGCAAGTTCATAAGTCTGGCCTGCGGGTCGTCCGCGCGCACATAACCCGCGGGCGGCGGACTCGCGGGCATCAGACCCGTCGTGAAGATTGGCGGCGGCAGACCTGCCATCACGTAGCTCGAGCTCGCAGCCACGGGCGATTTGGCAAGATCCTGCGGGCTTATGACTGATGGTAGATTCAAGTCTGTATTTGGATTCATTACAGATTGCACATACCCACTGGTAGGATTCTTCTTAAAACTCTGATCGTTCAAGTATGGTGAACTTTCACGCGAGCTTTCAGTTTCAGACACGGATGCGTCCCCTTGGCTTGCAGTTTCATCCCTCCGTTGTTCCATATCTAAACGTAATGAAGAATCCGAGGCGGTGTCAGATATTGACGACTGTCTCTCAACAGGGCCTTCAGAATTGTTGGATAAAGCGGTGCTATCCGTATGATCGCTTGAATCGCAATTGTCGATGCTCTGTTTGACATTGGGTGATACGGGAGACACGCTACTTTTACTATTGGGTAGAAGCAGCATTTCATCCGATGATGGTTTCTCGTCTTTGTTTGTTTGGGTCCAGCCACCAAAACCATATTTTGTTAAGTCTTTTTCAGGGACATTTATACCATTAGGGAATACAGGTTTTATATCTTCCATTTGTTTCATTTTCTTATAGAGTTTTAATGATCCATAGCCAACACCAACTACTGTAAATATGCCAAGTATTATTAGCCCCAAGGTGAGACCTCCAGATTGACCACAAGGCATGTTGTATGTTTGACTCCATTCACCCACATATTCTGTAGTAACACCTTTATCAGTTCTCATTGGACGTTCCACATAATCTTCATCGCCCATCACTCCATGATAGTCATCTGCATCATAATTTATTGCTCTTACTTTATACGACATTTCATCACCTTCACAAGGAACTGTGTAGAAGTACAGATCTGTTGTGTTACTGGTATCATATTCTACTTTATTTTTCAGAATCTTTACTTGATACAAATCTACATGGCCTGGAGCAAACCAATGAATGGTTCCCAAGGAGTAGTTATAAAGAGGCGCACTGCTTATTCTCTCCGGAGGGCCAATTCTTGTTCTTAGAAAAATCCCATCTTTGGGAATAACAGCAGAGCAGTGATTTTTTGCATTGTAGTTACAAGCTTTCACTGCAAATGTATAATTAGTGAGGCCTTGTAGCCCGGTAATTTGATGGTAGGTCACAGTATCCTCTATCACATAATCCATTGTTCCATCAGGCAATGTGGTTGTAATATTGTAAAAAAGAAGTTTTCCATTCATGTGCTGTGGTGGATCCCATGTGATATTTACAGAATCATGCATTATGTCCCTTATCTTGATATTTGTTGGACTTGAGGGAGTATCTTCTAAAGTGGTCACACGGGCTGTATTGTTGTGTTGCCTGATACCAGAAGAAGTGTCAAGGGCAATAGTGAATTGGTAAGTTGTGTATGGCAGGAGGTTTTCTACTTTCACACTTTTTTGGTCAGGATTTTCAATAGCTATAGTGTAATTTCTATTATCATAGCAGGATGCACTGGTGTCAATAACTGGGCAATAATAGATGATATATCCACGTAAAAACCCAGCAGAGAATGTGCATTGAACTTCCCAAGTCAGGGTAACATGTGTGGTACCCACAGGAGTACTATCATGAGTCAATGACACAGGAATCTGATACCACTCCATTCCTTTTTTAGGGATATCACAATAAGCCCATGTCATTCCACTACTCTTGAGGCCTCTGTTAGCAGAAATAGCAAATTGGTACAATCCTGATGGCAAATTAATTGAATGTTTGCTGATGTTTGATGGTAAAGTTGTAAAGTTCATACGGCCTGTACAAGTTTGTGTTGTGTTGAGCTCACACCAAAACAGAGTATAGTTGTCAATTTTGTTGTGATGTATCTTTTTCCAAGATAACTCATTAGTGCCATTTTCATGTGTTAGTTTTGTGAATGATTGTACACTTAAAGTTTGAGTGTTTTCTTCTGAAGGAATGTAAAGAGAACTGTAGTTCTGAGATGTTGCTACATCATTCTTTGACCACACCATCACCTGCAGGGGATCTGCTGATGCATTGAGGCTGACATAGCTCAAACTTTTGTTTTCAGGAAATATAGTTTGTTGTTTATCTCCTTGCCAGACAACCACTAGATATGTGAAATTTGCACCTGCTTCTTCAACATCAAACAACTGGGACCAATAGATTTTTATGAGACGGTGACTTACATACAACTGCTGGTGGAATGAGCCTGCAGCTATCTTGGGCGGACGTGGTGGCCTCTCACTAGTTGTGTTCACCATTATAAATGCATAGTCGGACCAATACTGTTCCAATTTGGCTCTTTTAGGCTTGATGTAAATTCTCACTTCATATTCCCAATGCGCATATGGCAAGCTTAACTCATATTTGTATGTCCTATTTTTAGGTGGCAAGTCAGAGGCATCAACTTTGTGAAAGTATGTTGTATTGTCAATTTTAGCTGTCTGATACTCAATTTTGTGGTCCACCCCACCTTTTAACAAATCTACCATATTATTGGATATTTTCCATTGTATTGTCACACTGCGAGAATCATTTTGTACAACCTCTAAGGCGGTTGGTGCGTCAGGTTTTACTATTGAAAAGTGGTCAATGATAAAATTTTGGGAAATGCTTCCAAAGCTATTGTTGGACACCAAGTTGAAATTGTACATTTCAAGTTGTTGCCTGTAGAGGGGCACTCCTTGTCCAGTTTTAGTTGTCCACACACACCAGCATACATTACCTTCATCATGAACTTTGCATGGTAACACTGGTCTGCTATTTACCAAAAAGGAAAGGTTGTAATCAACAACCAATTGATTTCCTTTAGGGGGAATCCAGGAACAGTTGAGCTCATTGAGGTTCTTGGATAAGCAGGAAAACTCTTGCACCTCCTGTGGATTGCCATCTACAACCACTTTGCTAGAACATTTTTTATTTGTTCTTTTATTATGACAATAAAAAGTTGTACTCTGTTTGTCAGGTTTCTCTTCATACCATTTGATAGTAGTTTTATTGACTATATTCGTTTTTAGGGGTACATGATTCACCAACAACTCCAGGTCTTCAGCTTCATGTCCACCTTCAGCTACACAGTATATTTCCAAAGGATTTCCATAAAATATCCTCCTGTCCCCAGGAGGCTGTATGGTTAATGTGATATTGTTTCCGAAACATTCCGAAAATATGCACGGCAAGCAGAAAACTTTGATAAACATGCACCATATCCAAGAGTTTAAGTGCGGCCCCTTGCGTAAACCACTACGTTTAGTTCTTCTTTCCATAACTAATTTGTTGTACTTGTCAGACCATCACGATACACAGCACAGAGGCGTCTGAACTAAATCGAGCCCAGCGATGTACGCATTCCTTTTTTTTTATTTGACGATAAATGGCGCACTGCCTACACTCGCGGCGCGATGACACAGACTGGACAACAGACCACTCGAATGAAGCCACAACACAAAACTGTTTCGCACCCGTTTCACAGTTCTAAACTTTCTATTCGGGGCATGGTGCCACACCGAATAGCCCTGATTTAAGAAGGGCAAAACAGTTTTTTTGAATGCCGTATTAGTACAATAAGTACTTACATAAAATAGAAAGAAACACTCTTTAGTATATTCCAAGTATATTCTTGGAAACGCCAACTTCACTTCAGTCTGCAGGTATGTGTCAAAAAACAAATCAATAGATAATAATGTCGCCATATGTTAAAATATATTTGATATAAAGTTCCATGATAATTTGCGGGAATATATATGAATAAAAACTGTTGAAGAATAGCATCGTTTGTTTTTACGTTTGATTGGCCCGGTTCAAGAAAATTATCTTAATATTATTTATTAGAATTCTCAATATCCCGTTTAGGTTGCATGTCACTTATCACTACACACGCTTTTTCATATTTCTGAACGAACTGATCTGAAGTTGTGCAGTGAGCGGTCGATCTGTCAAAAATGATAGAATGTGTCCGGCCCACAAATGTGAAATGGCAATACACAAACGTTTGAAATGTTCAAAATGTCCAAATTATAAAGTACTGTCATGTTAATTTATGCATTGATTTAAAACAAAAATAATATGTAACATTTTGATAAAAAGTTTGCTTATTTAATTTTTATATTGTTTTGCACAATATAAGGAATATTACCATTTGATCTTGAACTTAGTATGTCATATTTAATTACTACAATTTTATACAAGGGATTCAGAACGGAACTTCATAAGTCAGCTGAGATTTAAGATTTATTGAGTACTTGTTAAGTATCTATAAATAAATAAATTAGTTTATTGGAAATGTATTATTTATCAGTGTAATCATTCTAATATTCAACATGTGAATCCGTAACAATATTTTGGAATTATGGATACCCAAACAACATTAGGGTATTCTACTAAAGCGGCTCTCGTACATCTCCGAGACGGAATCCGCGGTGTTATCGAGGAGCACAAACAGAAGACCCAGACCGGGTAAGTGTTTACATAACTATTTACACGGAAAGCAGTTTCAATCTTGTCCTCAATTTAATTTTTACATACCAACCAATTGAATTAGAAAATGTACTGTTACAAAAATAGATTAACAATACTTTCATTTTAATAATAAAAAAAAAGGAAGGAACGTGGATGCTATCAGGAATCTTGTTAAATATTAAAATAACATTTAAATACGATTTAATTTAGATTAGATTTGTATTGACCCCAAGCATGTAAGGACCCATTTAAGAGGGTCAAACTTTTTTAAAACTATATTTAGGAATAGATATGATACAAAAACTTAGTATGCTCAAATTAAATACTAATTGTAATCCTAATAAATTGTAACCTTTTTTGTTTGTTTCAGATATGGATTCATTAAAAACATTATATCATTTTCCTCTGAAAAGGTCTTATTGTCTGGAGTGGCATACACAATCACACTGTTTTATATAGTTTGCCTTATTTTGACATTTTTTCTCGGAG
The DNA here is from genome assembly GCA_022674325.2 of Grapholita molesta. NCBI lineage: Eukaryota > Metazoa > Arthropoda > Insecta > Lepidoptera > Tortricidae > Grapholita > Grapholita molesta. The sequence continues at coordinate 6,974,075 of CP053127.2, forward strand.
ACTATGTGAAAGCAGATGGCTATTTGCTGTGGGAGGCTTTGTTCCTTTTCGTAATACTGATAATAAATTTTTTGGTTGCATTGAATGAAGAATATTTATATAGAAATGAAATACCTCATAGAGTTAAAAAAGTTTTAGGTGAGTACAAAAATATTTTTATATATTTAGAATGAGGTTAGCACAAGGAGCCTTCAGAAAAAACATAAAATAAATAGGCCATGTAATGTTAATCATGCATTATACTATAATGGTAAATGATAAGCCTTATCAATAAAGATTAATTTGTACATCATGATTTTAAATGATAAAAGTGGGATAAGTATAAAATAATGATATACAATTAATGATAAACATATTTCTTTCTTCAATATAGCATAGATACAGCCACCAAAATGAAGTAGTATCTTATTCTCTCATTCTGAAGAACTATATCATATCATTGAGTTTGTAGTTTGGCCAGTATTTGATTGAAATGATGTGTATACCTATACTTCACAAGGACTCTTAGATGGGTTGGATTAACTTCTAAACAGCTGCATCAGAATTATAGTCTTTGCAAGTATATGCCTGTGTATTTTGGCAGTAACTTAATCTATATATACATAAACCTTAAGATCCCATATTCGTAGTGTAGTGTAGTGTAGTTGTACCAGTCTTAATTCCAATGTCTTGTAGAGCAATGCTGCAGTATTTGATCTGCCATGCAATAACACTTTCAAGGGTACACCTTATTTATTACTGAATTATTTCACCGTAGTCACATTTAATCTTCGGAATGCGCTCCTTAAATTACAGGAAGATCAGTCCAGTCTTTCTCTGAGCAAGTTGCACAGGGACTTTCTAGAAGTCTCATAACTAGGAGGCATGGTAGTCTTGTATGTAGCTAAACTGTTAAGAGTTTTTTTTATTGTTTAAAATTCGCAAAAGACATTTTAAAGTGCAACAAAGTTGACAGAGTGGATTACAAAAAATACTGAATAAATTTGTCCTTAATAACAGTAAATTTGAACTATGGCACAGTATAGTACACACCATGTCATATGAGAAAACACAATTAAAAAATAATGTTTGTTATTTTACAGAAACATTAGATGATGCCATAGATAGGTCAATATGGAAAGAAGGGCACTACCCTCACCTGTGTGCACCATTCTCTCCATGCGTCATATTGCAGTGGACTTACAGAGATGGTAAGTAAATAAAGACAATTATTCAGCACATATGGAAAAAGTATCGTAATTGGCATAAATAGGAGAGCCCAATTGTCATATAGGATTGAAAAGTACCTACTGATTTTTGTAAATCTACAATCTACTGTGCTCTGCCAAGCATGACAGTGACAGTGACACAACAGTAAAAGTTAGAACTGAGGTATCAACCCTTTTGTTATACTGTAAAAGGTAATCGCTTTTATGTCCTGCTGAGAACCAGTGTAGACAATGCATTCCGCCTAAATGCGGTACGCGACATCCACGCCCCATATTACTGCATGACGAAACTTGTAAATACTTTAACCTTTTGAACGCCGAACGTCAAAAATATAAAGTTCAATTTTGAACTCAGTCATAATATATGACAGTGTCATTTACGTTGTCACTTACGTTGTCTCATATATGAGACGATGGCGGTCAAAGGGTTAATGGACTTATGGGCTTTGCGAATTTAGCGAATGTAGGTAACAGACAGGTCTAAACGTTCAGTGCAGTAGGTCCTTATATTAAACCCTAAAACAGAATTTTCATATAAATTATATTATTGAAAAGGGTTAATGGAGGAAAAACATAAAGTATTCTGGCATGATTTAAGGTATGGTGGTAAATCTTCCTTGGTCCCTGCTGGTGGAGGGTGATGTGGTAGTGCTAAGGCCGGGGCAGGAGGTCCCTGGCCACTGCCGTGGACTAGACCCTGAAGATCCTGAGCAGTTCTTTGGTCAGGTCTTCCAGCCGAGCTCGCAGGTACAATAGACTTTTTGACTGTATTTTCTATGGTATCAATCGTTTTGTTCATCATCATCATCTTCCTCGCGTTATCCCGGTATTGGCCACGGCTCATAGGAGCCTGGGGTCCACGCGGGTAATAAAAATTTTTTTTTTTTTTTATATGTTGTTATGTATCCATTTTACTTAAGTTTGTTACTAAATTTAACACGTGTGTCTACATCCACAATAGGACTTGCTGAGCAAGCATTCTTCTCTTACATAAACAGACTTAATGATGTGATTATATAGCTGAATATGATTATATAGCTGGGCGGTCAAAAGCTTAAATATTTGTCATTAACGATTAACACGGTTCTACTCACGTTTATTTAGTCACTCGCGCGACATGTTTCGAAGAACATATGCCTCCATTTTCAAGCACTAAGAGTGCTTAGTGTCCGTTCCGATCGCCGATCGCGTCGCCGCCCCGTCGCGTAGTGCTTGAAAATGGAAGCCTATATGTTCTCCGAAACATGTTGCGCAAGTGACTAAATAAACGTGAGTAGAACCGTGTTAATCGTTAATGACAAATATTTAAGCTTTTGATAAACGTGAATAGAACGATGTTAATTAATTATATCTCACGAAAGTTTATATACAAATATTTGTCATTTGCAGTACAAGGAGAACTTTAGCACGCCGCGCGTACGCGAGCCACATCAGAATCGCTCGTACAGAATGTGCGAGACGCCTTTTCTGAAGAACCTCCGACTAGCCTTGGAGCAGGCTACGTCTCGCCCGCGAACCGTTTATGAAAAACAAAGGTACCTGGTACGTTATTTTGAAGCAATATTTTAAGTAAGTAGCGTAGCAACCCCAATGCGCTAGCATTTTTTTAACAAAACTTTATGGAAGTTTCAAAAATTAAGTTATGTCAGTTTTGTATTATATATTAAAGATATATTTTGCCAGAAAATTCGTCGATTGTTTGAGGTTTGGTTATAATACCTGAATTGACAAGTACCTATATACAAAATCGCATTCCTTCAAACATCAGACTACTTCTGTTCTCGGATTTGAGTGAGGCCACGCCACCGTATGTATAGGATGTTTGACATATTTACGAATCGAAAGATAAATTCACTAATTTGCCTGCCTATGAAGCCGATGCTCCTGGGTTCAAATCCCAGTAAGGGTATTTATTTGTTATATGAGCACAGATGTTTGTTCCTGTGTCATGGGTGTTTTATATTTGTATGAATATACATATAGGTATCTATGGCTCTTGGCTCTGGAACAAATATTACTGTGGAGCTCAGTCAATTTGTGTAAGAATGTCGTGTAATATTTTTTTATTTATTTACAAACTACATTTGGCTTTCCAGGTCACAGTCAAAATCATGGAGGGCATAGCACTGCCCCTTGTCATACTCCTGGTCGTTGTGGCGTCCTTCGTGCGTCATGTATACCATCTGCCCGGCGTCACACATTGGACTGAGGTGAGGGCTATTCATTTTAAAATGCGAAGGACCAGTGTCGTAATAGGAGTTTATGTTACTGCTACATTATGTAAGCCATAAAAGTACAAGTTAGGGTTTTATGAAACGATGCGAAACTGAGTTGCATAATAACATCGAACGAGTATTTTTATGCACTGCTTTATCTACACACAATATTTAAACTGTGAATAATCATTTCTGTTGTTACCTAAATTTTTGCTGACGTTTTGGAAGTCCGGTCGCAAACATGGAAGTAACAGCATTTAGTTTTAAAGCCACCTTAAGTTTTAAAGCGATTAAGTCAAAATTATACAATTTTGAAATTATGTTTAATTAAATCTTTCTCCGTTTCTATTTCAGGTGTACTTCCTACAAACAGTGGCCGCGTCGCTGCCTCTTCTGCAGATCATATTCCCCATCGTGTGGGTCGCCCTCAACTGCTACGGAATGGCGCGGTACGTACCTCTTACAGAGATTACAGAAAAAAAGAATCATCGAAAATCGCCATCCCTAAACCCGGACCCGGGTATGTCCTTAAACTACGTCCAACAATGAGAGGTAGGGCACAGCGAAGTACCATCACGCTTGAATCTAGAGCAGCCCAACTGGGGAAGTACCTCCTCCTTACAGAAGACCACAGCCATAATAGCACTGCTACCTTTCAGGTATGTAGTGTTGTGTTCCTGGTGGTGAATAAGGTTCCCAAAGCTCCAACACACTTATAGGTCGGCAACGCGCTTGTGACTCCCTTGGTGTTGCGAGTGCCCATGGGCGACGGTAATAGCTTACCATCAGGCAATCCGTCTGCTCGTTTGCCACCTTTGTCATAAAAAAAAAAAGTATTTTTAACGACCGTCTTAATATTCAAATATCGCTTATCTTTTTGTTTTTGGAAACTTAAGTAGCCCTGCTATCTAACAGAGCCCTTAGAATACTATAATACACGTAGTTTTTACTCAAAAAAAAATATATTACTTGCCAGTTAAAAAAAAAAACACATTAAAAAATACATTTAAACTCTCGTTCTTACAGGTTTAAACTGCTATCTGAAATCCGTCAGAAGTACGTGCGTACGAAATCCTGTTCAATATCAGAGGACGCCAGCGACCCCCTGATACAAGCCCTCAGCGAGTCCAACATGAAACCAGAGAGCCTCAAGTCTTTGTGGAAGACGTTCTTTAATATTCTGACCGGGAAAGAGGACATGGTTGTCCGGACAGCGAATATTGTGCACGTGTTGGGATCTTTGTCGGTAAGTCGGTATCTTAAGTAACTTCCACAAGCAAAATTGTTCCGTATAATCTCTTTAATAAGAATGGATATTGATTGTAGTTATTCAAATTTTAAATAAATTATTTCTTAACATGCATCAATTTTGAAAAACATTTAAAAATGATTAATAAAACGAATTTAAAGAGAGTACTTAATTATCATGACCTCATTTGTCCGTGATTCATTTCACTTCGAATACATTCAAAAGAAAGTAGTTTAAACTGCCAGTTAAAAAAGTTTCCTCTCGACCGAGCACGAGGCGTTACAAAATAGCAAATAATAACCCGCATAAAAGAACATTGTTTTGTTACAACATATTTCTTATATGCTTGCTAATATTGTAATTTCTTTATTATTGTATCATAATCGATTTACTAATGACATTCAAAATTTCGTACGTCTCTGAAAAACAAAGGAAATTATTAGGTTCAATTCTGTTACTAGTCGACTTGACATTTTATTAGAAAACCAAACTTGTTTGATGTAATTACTAAATTTGTAAATAAATAAAGGTGATTAAGTTATTTACATATAAAACTAAATCAAAACTATGTATACTTATAAATAAAATGTATACTAATAAAATAAAATTGATTAAATAATTATTTATATTAAAAAATTTAACCTATGGAACGGTTATAAAGAGAACACCTCGTCAAGGAGCTCCACTTGATGTTATTATGAAACCAATATTTTTATGCCTATCATTATGTAGCAGTAATATCAACAACACCGCCATAATAGTCTAATTTTGGCCGAAAGCCGATAGCTAGATGTGGGCATGAAACATTATTATATTTCAGGCCTTATGCTGCGTGGACAAGAAAGGCATTCTGTCCTGGCCCAACCCGACAGCGGAAAAGGTGTTCTTCCTGCGCAACTCCAGCTCAGCCTCCGCGGCGTCCAGCAAAACCAGTCTGGCTGGCTCCATACACCAGAGCCAGACTAACCTTGAGCAGGACCTCAAGCAAAACGAGCCGTCCACCATTGTTGAGGTAATGTGTGTTTATAGAAATATTACCTGTGTAGGTACTTGACAATGGTGTTCTTCCTACGCACCGCTAGCCTTTATAGGATTAATCATAATCCTAAAGCTGAAGTTTGGGTTTTGTTATGTATTTTTTTAGTGTAAAAATGACTACGGCATGACATCAAGCAACATTTCAACGGAATATAGATAATGAAGTTGCTTCGTAATGAAATATCAAACAACGAAATTTTTTTTGAAATCGGTCCATAAATAACGGAGTTCTGAGGTAACACACATACAAAACAACACACAACTGAATTGATAACCTCCTTCTTTTTGTGAAGTCAGTTAAAAACAAGTGAAACGGATTATATCGTCTATATTCAATTAAACTTTATCCCGACTTTTCTAACCCTTTAGCAGCATTGGTCACCCGATGATCATCGTCCGTTCATGGTTATCAACGTCACAATATACGCGATATAATCCGTTTCAGTTGTTTCATTTCATAAGTATAATTAAGACAATATTTTGCTCCGTAATTTTGTGATAAATGAAATGCCAAGGACGACGACGTCCCCCTGTGGTTTCATGGAAGTAAAGATCCGACCGCCCCCCGACAGGTGCTGGACCTGACGCACGACCAGAACGCGCCGTTCAGCGTGGAGTTCGACGACCAGCGCTGGCGGCAGCACCTGGCGCGCCTGAAGCCGCTGGGGCTGGCGGCGCTGCTCAACACGTGCGCGCCCGCGCCGCGCCACACCTACGCGCACTTCTGCGCGCACCTCACGTGCGAGGCGCAGAACAGGTGAGCGTCTACCTTCATCACCGCACCGCGTAGAGGGCGAACGGAAAGTGATTCGTATAAAAAAAAATTCGGGACAATCTTACACAAATCGACCTCGGTAAGCTCAGTAAGGCTTGTGTTGTAGGTATCTACTAGACGACGGTATATATAATAGATAGATACATATTTAAGTCGAAAGAAAATCCAGTGGTTGTGGGTTCGAGTCCCGCTGCGAGTCAAATTTTTCTATTTTTCTTTCGACTTAAATATCTTTGATATGCTAGCAGACGTTTCTGCTTAATATAAAGATAGATACATATATAAATACTTATAAATACTCAGGAACAAATAGCTGTGCTCATCATACAAATAAATGCCCTGACTGGGAATCGAACCCAGGACTTCACAGGCAGGGTCACTACCCACTTGGCCAGACCGGTCGTCAAAAACTCGTATTTCCTGTGGAATAGAATTGAAGTCTCAGCGCTTTCGAAACGTCGATAACGCTCCCTTCGTCTGTATTCCCGGAAAATATAATTTGGGTCTTTTCAAGGCAAAAGTGAATAGGCTGTTACTGAACCAGCATGCTACACCCCGACCTCGTCGTCACTTACCATCAGGTCCGACTGAGTTGGTCAGTCTTGTATAAAAAAAAGAATAAGGCCCGCTTGGTATGTTATTAATTGTAAAAATCGTGAGTTTAAATCAGTATATTTACTGTGGTCATAGTGAAGTATCGGTTTTAAAGCCATATGTCATAGATTAAGATTAAGACGTACATTGCGCTCTTTTTTTCAGTAGCATTATGTATATTTATGTATGCTCTCTATGAAAGCTCATCCACATTCGTCACACGAAATTTTAACTTTTTGAACACTTACCATCACACACACGTATGGATATATGGGGATGTGTGTTTGTGTACGTAAAATATAGATGGCCCCTAACTTCTTATCTTTCTGACATCTTTATTTTTAACAACGACGAAGTTGTAAGTATATCAACAATTTAAACACTTTTGTTTCTTATACCATTCTTACAGCAAAACTATCTTCAATATTATTTTAGTTGATAGATGAGTTCACTAATTTTTGAATTCCTACGAGAACATACAGACAGTATGTACATGACGAGTTATATTACTGAATATCTGTCTGATGAATATCTGTGTGTCCGATGAGAATTGTTATTTTATGTTTCTAGCGAGGATCTGGTGCCAGTTACCAACCGCCGCTGCCTCTGCGAACTGGCCAAGCAAATAGGGTTTACTGAGTCCGTGGAAGATTCATACACCATCCAAGAGTGCCTGCCCATCTTCAGGCATTTGGTGAGTGCCTGACTGGTTTTTAAAATTTAAACGTGCTTAACGCGTGGTCTTATATAACAGATGCATAAGAATACTACGTTTTTCTTATCTGATAAATTAATATTGCACTGTAAAAGGCCTTTGAGAGTTAGGCGGTTGTCACACTAGTGCGAATTTGGAATGCGGGGACGACGTAAATAAGACAGCGCTATGGATATTGGATACGCATTACGCAAAGAGCTAGCTCTTTCCACGCCGTCGCTGGAGCGGTACCGCGAACATCGAAGTTCGTATATTTCGGGCATCTTTCTCTTTTACCCCAATTAAGACGTCATGAGAGTGACAGAGACAATCGTCCGAAATTTACGAATATCGTTGTTCGCGGTAGCGCCGCTGTATCCGCAATTCGCACCTGTGTCACAATAAATAAAATTGATATTGTAACAGTAGGTTCTCAGAGAAATTAACTTAAGTTGAGCTAATAAAAAAAACAATGGTGTGCATACGTCACTGTAGTGTAGAGGCGGGTTAATATAGCATGTGTCCTTAAGAGCCGCGGGTGACGTAGGCCCAAGCGGAGAAAACTTAGCCCCTATAGCATTTAGCAACTGGTACAGTCAGCATCATATAGTTAGTTACAGTCAGTATGTCCAAATATATCGATACAGATCTTTATTTATATAGCAGCAAGGATGTGTATCGATATATTTGGTCATGCTGACTGTAACTAACTTTAAGACGCTGACTGTAGAATCGCATATCGTTTTAGGTGTTAAAAAAGTTTTATGAAGCTCCAGGGAAAAAGTAGAAACATTTATTTGAGTAACTCAAAAACCCATGCAAAAAGTTAGTAAGACTCATATTATGTTAGTTTTTATTTTATAAATTACCTTTATCCTACGTAACTAGAAAACGTAAACACATGTTTCCAAACATGCATTTCGCAGCAGTGTCTTAGGTGTAGACTGTAAGTCTGTCCGGTATACAACGCAGAATGGGGTAGGCGCTGGCCCGCGCTGGGCGGACCAGGGATGTACATATATCGCTTTGTGCATAGGCCTGCAGTAGGACACTTCATGATTCCGTTAAAGGGGCGCCGAGCTTTTCGCGCTACTCGATTCTATCAAATCATGGCGGCTCAGGTAATTATGGGCGAACTGCTCGCTAATTTAGGAATTTTCGTTCGTATTATAAACAAATGATATTATTTACAAATGTAAGACGTATACGTTATAGAAAATAAGTAATTTTGTTATTATTAAAAAACTTATACGACCTTCTGTTGAGTATTTGCAACGTATTAAGCCTATCCTTTTTAGAGGTCACATTGTATGTAATTTTAATTAAATTTAATTAAAGCAAAATTCAAGTAATCGTGTTTCTGATCCGTATTATTTATTTAGTTAATCCTTAAATATGTAACTTATGACGCACAAAGACTAATATTAAGGATTAATTATACAAAAAAGTAGGAGCTTAGGTTAGGCGTAGGTCCTACGGTAAGCTCTTTCATTTGAGTATAGATTTCGGGACAATCTTACGCAAATCGACCTAGTAGTTTTGAATTGAAGACATATATAGGCAAAATTCGCATTGACGCGTATTTTGCGTTTAAAAGTGTTAATTTTATCACATATTCGGTCCACCATATTTAATTTATTGATTCACAATTTGATAGTGAACGTGCGCGACATGCGTTCAGAAAGTTTTGTTTAAAACGGCAAGTTATCATAGTGTATTGCCCGAGCGAAGCAGGGTTCTCATCTATTATTTATTTATTTTTATGTAAGTATGCACGTGTCCACAGCAAGCGGACACGATCCGCCGCGAGACGCGCTTCGTCCGCTCGCTGCACCTGAGCACGCGCGTGAAGGTCCCGCTGCCGCACATGCTGGCCGTCGTCGTCAAGGACCAGGCCAACCAGCTGCAGATGCTCACGCAGGTCGGTCCAGTCTAGTCAATATTATTTTTTTCTTCGTATGGACTTTGGGGCGGTGTTGCCCGTAGCCAGTGTCAAGTAAAACAGCGTTCAATAGTTACTCGCTTATCTACACTAATACAGTGTGTAAATATTATACGGGCGAATCTCTTAACGGAGGGTAAAATAGGACATAAAAATATATTTAGATAACTTTTGCTTAAAAATACAATAAAATTTTTATCCATAAACAAAAAATCGGCCCACAATGTAATGCAACACACTTGAGTTAAACACTCGTTGACAGTTAGTTTCAAAAGCTCATATCGTGTAATGTTCGCAGTACATTACTGCTCAGAAATTTTACAAAATTGATTACATCTGTATTATAGGTATAATTAAAGAAAAACCTTTTGGTTAATTATTATACTGGTTAATCCTATGTCTGGTTTAACGCATGCACTGCCACCAACGCACATGTGCGTTCATTTCCATACATTTGCAGGGGGTGGCAGCGAATGTGTTAATTCTTCGCCCGTATTAGACTTACACACAGTATATTTTCTGTACACGGAATAATGGTCTTCCGGACATTTGGGAGCCAAATCGAGCCAACGCGCAGAGGCCCTTTGGACAATTCAATTAAATGTAAGGGGTACACTAAAAATTGAATTGATTGTTATAATGTGTAAAAGCTGAAAGCTTAAAGGCTTGGGCAAATAGGCGCGTTTTGTGAGCGGGGCGCGACTCCAGTGTGGCTAATGTAACGAAATAAGGCACACACTCGGACGGCAGCGTCGCGCCCCGCTGCGCCACGCTGCGCCACAAAACGCGCGTATGTGCCCAAGCCTTAAAGGTGCAGACTTCAGAATCTGTGTTCTAACCTATACTATCCAATTTCTCAGGGCACGGCGGACATTATTTTAGATTCTTGCGTGGATTACTGGAACGGTCGCGACCTGACGCCAATCTCGCCGTCCGATCGCAAGAAAATCATCGATTTCTATCAGCGCAACTCTCTTACGGCCTACTGTACAGCATTTGCATACAAGTAAATATACACGTACACTCAGCGGCACAATTAGTAATACCCGGGTATGTCCTTAAACTACGTCCAACAATGAGACGTAGGGCACAGCGAAGTACCATCACGCTTGAGTCTGGAGAAGCCGAACTGGGGAAGTACCTCCTCCGTACAGAAGACCACAACCATAATAGCGCACTTTCAGGTATGTAGTGTTGTGTTCCTGATGGTGAGTAAGGTTCCCAGAGCTCCAACAACTTTTAGGGTAGGCAACGCGCTTGTGAATCCTCTGGAGTTCCAGGCGTTCATAGGCTACGGTACCTGCTTACCATCAGGCGGGCCGTATTATTGTTTGCCACCGTCGTTGTATATAAAAAAAGTCGTAGTGCTTAATATCATCTGCGCACAACTTTGACTTTAAGTGTATAACATTAATTATTTATATACATCCATAACTCGGCAACAGATATTATTAACATACAAAAAATGCTCAAATGCATAATGGAATCGAACCTAGGACGTCCAGGTTCGTAAGTGCCAGTGACATTAACGGGTAAGCTTGGAGTTCGTAACATTGGAAACTCACACTGCCTTAATTTTTTTACACCGGGACTTTGGTTCAATCTACTTTCTATAATAAAAGTGGTATCATACGAAAATATCAGTACTGATTTTCTCTCTTTCTTGTACTTTAGACCGTTGACCCGCGGCATTTCGCCGTCCTTGTCACGCATGTACCTGGAACTGCCGGCGGACAGTCGGCAGCTATACGCGCCTCATTCCCAACAGTGGGCAGATGCTCCTGCTCTACACTTTCACTCTACCGGTGAGTTCCTATCTCGATCACACTTGCATGTTTTTATTTATGTCTTGCTCGCACAAATGCATTGATTATATTTGAAAACTTTTTACTTTTACATGTGTTAGATTATAAGTTATCTTTAAATTATCAATAAAAATGTATATGAATATTTGCCGGTTATTATTGTTCTAAGGTATGATTTATGCTAATAATGAGTACAATACTTAGGTTAGGTGCCTCCTAGTAATTGTGTGGATTTTGCACCTTATTACAAAGAAATAGATATAGTTAGTTGCAGTCAGTATGGCCAAATATATCGATACAGCTTTTTATTTATATAGCAGTAAGAATGTGTATCGATATCGATGTATTTAGCCATACTGACTGTAACTATCTATATGACGCTGACTGTACCTACAGACTAAATAAATTAGCTATTGATACACCTCAAACATTTTTTTTTTCAGATTCGTTGTTGTTTAACGAAGTGACAGATGACGACGTCAGCGATGCTGACGGATATTTCGACATGCAATGCAATCAGGTAGATTATACAAATAATTTAAACCATAAACTGGCCACTGTTTTTTTTGTTTTTTATAATGTGTTCTTCACTTTTGCGTCTTAGCCATTCGAATATTTATGCCGTTTCAATGTTTCCTTAACAGCATGCTTAATTTTTTAAATGTTATTTTGTTTCCACATTTTTATTATTAACTAGCTAATTACCCTGCATACTTTACAGGTATTCATAGGTATGGTAACGATGCAATACCAAGCCCAGTCTGACATGGTGGAACTAATCGAGAGGCTCGAACGAGCCTGCATTCGCTTCGTACACTTTAGCAAAGAGAACGAACTACGCTCCAGAGTATTTAGCGAGAAGATGGGATTGGAATCTGGGTGGAACTGTCATATTTCGCTAATTAGCGGGGAGGTGCCGAGGTAAAATAGACTTTAACTAATTATGATAGGGTTGTAATTGAATTATATATGTAAACTTATGAACGTTTCAGAGTACTTAACGAGAATATGGGATTTAATTCGTGTCGGCATTACTAAGTTATTTATTGGGGAGGTGCCGAGGCAAAACTGACTGTTTATCAGAAGGTCGAGGTTGAAGGTCGAATTAAGACGTCTATGAACAAATTGATTAAGAACTCTATTTCCAAGAATGGTTAACAAGAAGGATTTTGGGTAGGATTATTACGTGTCTGCCGGAACGATTCGCAAATTTTAGTTTAGTTTCGATTATCTTTCTCTAGACTAGCTTTTGACTAGAGAGTTTCGAGTGAATACTACGAAACTCCTTCGTTCATAAGTCATAAGCACAGCTAGGGCTGTATCACAACGAATTTCACGAGGGACTTAACATTGACTTACGAGCAACCATGCTTAACATATGATCAATTTTGTGCTCTAACAAACATGGGCTTATAATGAATAACTGTCATTCGCATCCTACACACAGAGACAGACAATTTTAGACATTATTACCCCTTCTTTTGGTTCAATTTGCTAGTTCAACTTTCTACATGTGTTATTTTTTAGTGTGTACTGATTGTATATTAATCGATGTTGTTTTTCATAAATGATTTGTTTGGCTTTGATTCAATTAATTGCGTTCGAATGGATTTACTCGCATATTAATGTTTTTATAAAAACGTTTACCAATAACGAACGATTGCATTGAAGACTCGTATCAAAGCTAAATGAGAATATATATTTTTCTACAGGTGTTAAATCTAATTTTTACTTGGCGAGGCAAACTATATAAACTGCGAAAACATCCGATGCGATAAAATAAACATGAGTCTTAAAGTTTACAGTGAGTGTCTATACAAGGGGGTTTTTGGACCAATTATTTGAATTGTCTATTTACATTAACTTACTAAATTTATTAACAAAACTGTAAATGCAACAGAACATGCGTTAGCATCATACCCGTAAGGCCTTCTCTGGTGCTAACTGGTTTAATGCTTTACATATGTGTGTGTATCATAAAACCTGATGTTCATATTGTCCAAATTGGTCAACCGTAAAATTATTTTACCTAAGTTAAGGCATTTTCAATTTTCTCATACTTTTTCATAATAAACTGTAAGTACCAACAAGATGGTGAAAACGTCTATTACAACCATTTTCGTGGATCAGATTAGCATAATCTGGTGCCATCTTCGCATGTACTTAAACTTCATCTGGACAGTTTTTATATTAAGCAGAAACGTCTGCTAGCATATCATCGATATTTAAATAGAAAGAAAAAATAGAAGAATTTGACTCGCAGCGGGACTCGAACCCACAACCACTGGATCACTAGCCTAGTGCACTACCAATTGTGCTATACGAGTACCGCTTGGACTTGTCAAATTCTTCTACTTTATCCTTCCTGATATACGTCATTACGGGTGGTCTCGTATAGCACAATTGATAGTGCACTGGGCTAGTGATCCAGTGGTTGTGGGTTCGAGTCCCGCTGCGAGTCAATTTTTTCTTTCTATTTAAATATTCTTCTGGATATATAAAACCATATAACCAACGCTTTCCGGATTGGTCCTAAAATCGCCCCGTCAAACCCGGAGTTGAACGCGTCTCGTGTTGCAGTCGGACCGCGTCGCCGCTGTCTTCGCAGACGCTCGTCCGCCCGAGGCCCCTCAACCGGGCCGTCGACACTTGTGACGCGGTCAGGCTCGGCTTTTATAATAGGTTTGTGTTTTATGATGATGATGATTGACTGTTAAATACTGATGCTACTTCCCTTTTCTAGAAATTTATCAAATCTGCTTTAAAATATGCTGAAGTTATGTATTAAAATATCCACAGACTACACGGCAGTAAAGTACAAACGAATTCTTATGTATGTATGCAAATATAGCGCAACTTTACTAACTAGCTTCTGTAGAAAATCCAAAATTAAGTAGGTATGATCTCCATTTTCACGTATAGCTACCTACTGTAAAACGGCTTTAGGAGATTTTGGGGCTACTTTGGTAGCTTTAGAACGGTCATAAAAATAACAATATTTCAAAATTGACAAGATCTTTTCTGGTAAACTGTCAAAGTAAACATAATCTTTCGTATTACGAAAGTCTGGCGTAAAAAAAATCGGTATCTTGACGAGTAACAAAATCTTTTATGGTAGCTTCTGCATTTTAAAGCCACATTTACGTATCTATAACATTATCCCAACAACGCCGATGATTCGATATCCAACAACGTTGAAAATCTAAGTTACTAAAAGCCTTTTAAACGGACCCTTAAAAGCCATTTAATGCGATTAATGTCGGCACGTTCTTAAATCATGACAGAACACAAAATAGAGAGTTTAATCTTTGACGTATAGCGTAATCTTTGTCATATACATTCTCATAAATCCCTTTTCAATCCGAATCCTCAATTAATATGTCACAGTAGGATGCAGTCAATTGTCAACATACTTTACTCTAACTCTTTTCAGTATATTGTTCGTGTTAATTCTCTACTGTAAACATCGGGTGTATCAAAGAACTATTTAAAAAATATAAGACAAAAGTCTGTAACATTTGGCTTTATTATAACACGAACAATGTACCCACTTCCCAGAACCTATACGTATTGTCTTGTTAGTAATTTATTTCTGAATTATTATTTTTATCAAATGTAGGTTATATTATCTTGTTATAGAATTGAGTTTTATAATTCGTCATTCTATAACTGCCTTTACATTGTAGTCTAGTATTGCACGGCATGATTATTGTTCAGTTGAACGATGTGCAATCTACACAATTTTTAACGTAAGTGTTATAATATACCCATCCCACTCTTGACTGTCAGATATTTTCGCGCGCCACGTTGTGTGAAATATATTTGCAGGTGACTGACCTATGTATATTTACTCTTATAACAAACTTACATTTATCCTATTTGTAGTGTATCCCTAGAAATATACCCGTAGATTTTTCGAATTCACTAGAGATGTCTATCAACTTTTCCCCTTTCCGTAGAAACATGGTAGCCGGACTATTGACGCATGCAACATTGATTTGCCTAACTGTATGGCCTTTTTAACACACTAAGTACACGACACTCATAGCTTAACAAACAGCGGCTAATGGCATTATACACCGCATTGTGTAAATAATAAAGCTCATTATTTGTAATAACCTATGTTTGTGCATTAATTCATGTAATATTAAAATAGAATCATAAATGGAACCGACTTGGCTTGCATACTCGTATAATAAAACGCGTTTAAATTACGTTCAATAATATGAATGCGGCACGATAATCACTAGTTCTGAAATATGTATTTGCACTAATTTTCTCATCATATTCAATCATCGATAGTCGATTATTCAAATATTTTGAAGATAATTTATATTTACGAGTTTGTGTTTGTTCTTTTCTATGTAATTATTAGGAGCAGTAGGTATTGGTTATATTTATTACTCGCTTACGCATTATAATACGGATATAAAAGGACAGTAAATATTGAATTACAATTAATATTTAATATCTCCTGTGTAATACTAACAACTATACAAATGTTACTAGCACCAATATGGCCGCTTCCAAGGCTTTATCCATGTCGGCCCCTGGAGCTATAAACCTGGATCATACCACGGTCAAGTTCGACAGCGAAATCAAAAAGGCCAGGCATTCCATCACCACGCACACCGGACTAAAGGTATGGACGGACGAGCAATATTTTAAAAACCATTTAAAATGTTTAATATTTTCTACATAGCTTAAGTCCAAAGAACCTGTATAATAATTTTGAACTCTTATTACTTAAATTCCTAAACTTACCTGTGCGCATAAAACATGCTTCAAACGAAGTTAAAACGGCCTATAGTGTGTGACATTTGAGTGTTATTGGCCAAGAAAGCATAACAATCTCAATCAATTGTATATTTCTCATTCATTGCTTTTACGAAATAATCGATCTGTTATGAAATTTACAACTTTTTTTAAAGTTTTTACTTTGCGATGCCCTTAAAGCGCTACCTGAGCGAGACATACCAACTGCTCCAAGAAAATTTGCGTTAAATAGTAAATAAATTGTAAAGGCCATGTTTGCATGGCAACTTTGCTTTTTTTAACCTACAGATCCATTATTTTGCCCACCATTGCAAACCATTTAACCGCCAACCCCAATAATTACATTCCCCCACAAACAGTTCCAACGCAGCAGTATAGCGACATCGCATCCGTCTGCTGACTCGCTCCTCGACTCGGACTCACCAGCCGACGCGTGCCGCTCCCTGTCCTGCCTCACCGATTCCACCGACCACTCGGCGCCCGTCAACTTCGACATGAGCAACCGCGTGAGTACACTACAACAGACCACATCAGCAGTGGGAGCGATACCCGTTGGTGTATTCTCACCAGCTCATGCTTGCAGTCCGCCCTCAGCGACTCTACCGATCACTCGGCGCCCGTCAACTTCGACATGAGCAACTGCGTGAGTTAGTGTACTTATACTCTTCATCAGACCACATGAGCAATAGGAGCGAGTACCCGTTCGTTTATTCTCACCGACGCCACGCGTGCATGTTGTCCGCCAACGGCAAATCCACCGACCACTCGGCACCCGTCAACTTCGACATGAGCAACCGCGTGAGTACACTACAACAGACCACATCAGCAGTGGGAGCGATACCCGTTGGTATATTCTCACTAGCTCATGCTTACAGTCCGCCCTCAGCGACTCCACCGACCACTCGGCGCCCGTCAACTTCGACATGAGCAACCGCGTGAGTACACTACAACAGACCACATCAGCAGTAGAAGCCCATACCCATTCGTGATTCTCACCGACGCATGCTTGCAGTCTGCCCTCAGCGACTCCGCCGATCACTCGGCGCCCGTCAACTTCGACATGAGCAACCGCGTGAGGCGTGAGTACACTACAACATCAGACCACATCAGCAGTATACCGAGTACCCGTTCATGTACTCTCACGCGTGCATGCTGTCCGCCCTCACTGACTCCACCGACCACTCGGCGCCCGTCAACTTCGACATGAGCAACCGCGTGAGTACACTACAACAGACCACATCAGCAGTAGAAGCCCATACCCATTCGTGATTCTCACCGACGCATGCTTGCAGTCTGCCCTCAGCGACTCCGCCGATCACTCGGCGCCCGTCAACTTCGACATGAGCAACCGCGTGAGGCGTGAGTACACTACAACATCAGACCACATCAGCAGTATACCGAGTACCCGTTCATGTACTCTCACGCGTGCATGCTGTCCGCCCTCACTGACTCCACCGACCACTCGGCGCCCGTCAACTTCGACATGAGCAACCGCGTGAGTACACTACAACAGACCACATCAGCAGTGGGAGCGATACCCGTTGGTGTATTCTCACCACCTCATGCTTGCAGTCCGCCCTCAGCGACTCCACCAACCACTCGGCGCCCGTCTCCTTCGACATGAGCAACCGCGTGAGTACACTACATGATCAGACCACATCAGCAGTAGGAGCGAGTACCCTTTCGTGTATTTTCAGCGACGCGACGCATGCATGCTCTCCGCCATCGGCGAATCCACCGACTACTCGGCGCCCGTCAACTTCGACATGAGCAACCGAGTAGTGAGTACACGCATCAGTATAGCGAGTACCCGTTGGCGTACTCTCACCGACGCGTGCATGCTCTCCTGCCTCGCCGACTCCACCGACCACACGGCGCCCGTCAGCGAGTACTCGATGCGTGCATGCTGACCTTCACCGACCACTTGTCACCTGTACCGAGTACTTAAAATACGCAAATTTCGTTTTGTTAAGCCTGGGCCTGCATATAATAGTAGAACTTTAGTTACCCCTTCCTCTGTAATTATAATATTGCACTAATTTATTGCACGATTGTAAATTTGAATGTTTTCCAAATCCCAATTTATATCCATCTAATATTATGATTATTGTGAACGACAAAGATTAGTTTAGACGAGCTTAGATTTCCTTTGTAGGAGTAATTTATTTATGTGTACTGACTATATTTTACTTATTTGATTGATTAGTGGAGCAGATAAACAGGAATCCTGTCCCATGTATCAAATAATGAGATCTGTTATATATACTATGTATTAAAAAATGAAATTTGTTTCAGGCGAAACTCCCTCGCGGCATCGATGCAATCCGTCCCCACATAGAGCAAGTCGACAATGTGCCGCTGCTCGTGTCTTTGTTCACGGACTGTTCAGCGCGCTCCGTACAGATGATGATACAGATTATGCAGGTGACTGTGACTCATATCATCTATTTGATAACTTCGGAATGAGAAACAAAAGTGGCCCCATATTTAACCCTTGTGGAACGCCGGAGTTACGTTGAAACCGAATCAACGAACGTTAACTACTTGTAACTTATTTCAAAGATAACTTTCAACTCTTTAAAGTGACGGTTCACGATTCAAATTTGTTTTGTTTAGTGTTGTCAGTGTTGAGAATATTATGGTCAACCTTATCAAAGGCCTTAGTGAAAAATATGGTTGTTCCTTTAAGTTCGATTCGTATCTGTACATAAACGTTGTATCTTTGTTGTAGGATTACGGCGAAGTTGTTTGCGTCATGGGTTCCGCGGCCAACTGTTTAAATATGGAGATTTTCATGCAAGCGGATGCAAGGTACACAATTTATTAACATAATTATTGACACTTCTAGCTTCGGTCCATTGCTCCTAATACAATGACGACGCCAAAACATTTTTTTCATACTTTTGTGTTCGAGGTGGCGAGCTGTCAATACCGTAATCTAGGATTTGTCTTTGACATTTATTTCTGATTCTTTGATTTAAAAAGCTTTTGCATATATTTTCGGTGTACTTACGATACGATGAAGCCAAATATTACCTAGTCAAATAAGAAACTATTTTTTATATGATAGTTAATATCATTCTATTGTATTAACATATACAAATAAAGAAAGGCGTGTATCTAATGGTAAACAATAGTACATTGTGCAACGAGGATGGTAAGTAAGGTATAGTAAACGCGAGTCTATTAGAAGCCCGACGACGAAGTCGGAGGGCTTTTAATGACTCAAGTTTGGTATACACTTACCACCCGTGGTACATACAATGTTTTTCATCACATTTGCGAGGAAATAAAATAAATTCGTTGGTAAAATATTAGTTACTTATGTAGGCTTAAAATCAAAATACACTTTGAAAACTAAAATCAGACCGCATCCACTATAAAAGATTGTCAACAATGTAAACTATTTTTAATGTCTTCCACAGATAATGTTAACAACTGCGTTTTGTTTTCGAAGTTGACAGATTATCCTGCCAAATAGTATCAATTATCAAAATCAAATAGAAAACAATTATTTTTAATAAATACTAAACATTAAATTGCAGTAAAATTTAATATAAAGATATGTTTTTTTTATTAAATACATATTTTTTACATATCAAAAGTTGGCTGTAGCAAACTTTTGAAGATATGTAATACACCTTGGCTGTTTGGAAACATCCTCAGTCCAAGTGAAGTATAGGTTCTGTATATTTTTAAAACTAAACTTAACAGTCCGTGGGAGCTAAAACGGCTATAACTGTTCTGTACGCTCGCAAGTAATAACGCCATTGACGAGCAAGTGTGATGAAAATATATAAAACAAACAACTTTAACTATGAAATAGTCACACTAAGGTCTAAGAGCTTGTTGATTCACTCTCGGTCCGTATCTACTTATATGTATCTAATATTTAGCTAACTGATGAACATTTTGAGAGCAATAGTGCCGTCAACGCTTCCAGTTTAAAATTAATATTCCAGTACGGTTTTCTTAGACCAAAAACAAGGTGGAAAGATGTAGTGCTAAAAGATGTGAGTGAGTGTCAAGCATCCTAAGACGATATCGAGGATAGAGCAAAATAGAGACGTAAGTGGCGGAAAGCCATATGGGATTGATAGCTAGGAAGAGAGACAGAGAGAGTACGGTTCACTTCTGCTTCTAATACGAAAATGCTATGGCTGTTAAATGTTAATAAGAACAATAATGATTTCAGCATAGCGGTAGAACCTCTGTATCCAGTTCTCTGTCAGAAGATGCCCCCGTACCAAGTGCCTGAGGACTGCATCGGGCCCATCGACCTGGCGCGGGCCCTCAACTCCGTACCGTGTTCCTTGTCGGTAATGACTCCTTTTATAACGATATTTGATACAATTTTAATGACGGAGGCTCAATTTTTTTCTTGGGCGTGACAGAGACACTATGGTTTTTCCTTTTCTTCACGCCTATGGAAAACTGTTGATGATGATAATTAGTAAAGCCGGAGTGAATCGGCGGCCACCGCAGATTATATATTGATAAAAATAAATTACAAATTAAAATTGGTCAGCTCCAGTGTGAGTTGTCATTTTTAACTGTCAGCAAAAAGGAGCCCTTAAAATATAGATATCTAATCGCTTATCTTAACTTGTATTTACTGTTTGAATTACTTTAAGTGTATTTTATTTTTCACGCTGCCGGTAAAGTTATTAAACAAATGGCAAAACCAGCCGTTTAACAAGTACTGCAGCAAACAGGTGGGTTTTACTAACTTAGTTCTAATAGGGCTTAAGACCAGATCGATGAATACGAAAAGTGTTATTGAGCGTATGGAGTTTGAGGTCGTTATTCTTTGTACTTTTTAAGCTTGTTAGTACTACGGTCATTTATTTGTCATTGTTTTGCTATTTGTGTTCTGTGTGTAACGTCTTTAAAACATAAAATATTGTGATGTTTTTACACAAAGTGCACACAGTTGATGGTACACAAGGCGCGACTTACTCGTATATATATGAGAGCAATTAGATATAACAATACCTTGTTTGTACGTGGACATATCAATAGGTATTATATATCGGTTATATTTTACTTATCAACTTGAAAAATTAGCAATTTTATTTAGATTTCGACAATGAAGTACAGTCGGTCAAACTGTATTTAAAGTTCAAAGGATTTTTTCGCCAAATGGGTTAAATTAACGCACGCGACTGTACCTATATGGGACAGGTTTGGCCTAGTGGGTAAGCCCATGAAGCCGATGGTCTTGGGTTCAAATCCCAGTAAGGGCATTTATTTGTGTGAAGAGACACAGACACAGATATTTGTTCCTGAGTCATGGGTATTTTACATATGTATTTTAAGTATTTGTATGTTATACACGGGGCCACCCCATTTAGATCTGTCAGTATGGGAAAATCTGAAACTATAGAACCTACAAAGATCTGTTCTACTAGGTCAACGATTTTAGGGACAAGAATAACTGCATACGTAGATTTAAAAAAACTTGTATTCAGTTCGGGAATATATTATTAGATATTTATCATTGTTCATAAAGAGCAAAAAACCCCTGCAAAATTATAATAAATATCGAATCAATCGCATAGACAGATAAAAACCGAAAACTAATTGAAATGCCGTTTGGCACTTAAATGGGGACATTCATTAAACATTAACACGGCTCTACTCACGTTTATTTAGTCACTCGCGCGACATGTTTCGGAGAACATAGGCCTCCATTATCAAGCACTAAGAGTGCTGAGTGTCCGTCCGATTCGGCGATCGCGTCGCCGGCCCGTCGCGCACTAACGCGCGCCGCGCTGCTCGCGCCGCTCTTGATGTCAAAACCGGTTGAGGGCGGTCCGACACCGGAGCCGCTGTAATGGTAGACCGCGGGTTCGATTCGTCCACCAACAATGACTCTAAACACACCGAACTCACTGTGTCCACTAAACTGTTACAACACTCCCTAAGGTTTTGATGTTTGCCATAGATGGCAGGCTTCCATGCTGGCGGTACAGCCCAACCACCATCACGATTAAAATTTGGACGACGCCCGATTTCAATCGCTTCGCGTATTTTGCGTGGTACGAAACATTTTTCACGCACCAGCAATCGCGCCTTATCGAAGCGAAGGAAATGGGACGGGCCCGCCTCATGAGCGTGCTCTGCCACCGCGGAGTTACTGCAGTCCATCTTCTTCACACTCCGTATATGCTCCAACAGTCTCGTGGACACGTTTCGCCCGGTTTCGCCTATGTACGACTTACCGCAACTACACGGTATCTCGTACACGCCTGGGTTGCCCAGCGGATCCTTATCTTTCGGAGAGCGCAAGACTTGCCTTATTTTTGTATGGGGACGGAAAATTGTCTTCTGTCCCACGCGCTCTGATAACCAGAGCCCTGCGACTCTGTGACCCGCAGTATGTACAAGACGAGCTGCGACATGTGAGACAGGTGTTAGAAAATAATGGGTACAATTGGAGGCAGAGCCAGCGAGCAGCGTTTGCGACTTCCACACGTAATCGACATACCGCGGAGAGGGCTCCAGCATACTTGCCGTATATAAAGGGCGTGACGGACGGAATTGGACGCCTATTACGCCGGAGATATTGCATTAGGACAATTTTCCGTCCCCATACAAAAATAAGGCAAGTCTTGCGCTCTCCGAAAGATAAGGATCCGCTGGGCAACCCAGGCGTGTACGAGATACCGTGTAGTTGCGGTAAGTCGTACATAGGCGAAACCGGGCGAAACGTGTCCACGAGACTGTTGGAGCATATACGGAGTGTGAAGAAGATGGACTGCAGTAACTCCGCGGTGGCAGAGCACGCTCATGAGGCGGGCCCGTCCCATTTCCTTCGCTTCGATAAGGCGCGATTGCTGGTGCGTGAAAAATGTTTCGTACCACGCAAAATACGCGAAGCGATTGAGATCGGGCGTCGTCCAAATTTTAATCGTGATGGTGGTTGGGCTGTACCGCCAGCATGGAAGCCTGCCATCTATGGCAAACATCAAAACCTTAGGGAGTGTTGTAACAGTTTAGTGGACACAGTGAGTTCGGTGTGTTTAGAGTCATTGTTGGTGGACGAATCGAACCCGCGGTCTACCATTACAGCGGCTCCGGTGTCGGACCGCCCTCAACCGGTTTTGACATCAAGAGCGGCGCGAGCAGCGCGGCGCGCGTTAGTGCTCGACGGGCCGGCGACGCGATCGCAGAATCGGACGGACACTCAGCACTCTTAGTGCTTGATAATGGAGGCCTATGTTCTCCGAAACATGTCGCGCGAGTGACTAAATAAACGTGAGTAGAGCCGTGTTAATGTTTAATTTATTAGATATGTCTCACGAAAGTTTAAATACAAAAAAATGGGGACATTCGTTTGTTATATACATATGTACTTGTATACATAAGTAATTAGTCCAATCACCAGCCTCTGACCTTAAATACGGGTAGATATATACGTCGGTCCTCGTGCATTTTCGTAGGTTTTGTATCCTATGGCTTGGTACTAAGATTCTAAACCATTTGAATCTTTTGACCACTTATTGTATTCAAAGATATGTTTACACTTTTAAACCTTGTTACAAAGAAGTAAGGTGCAAAAGTGTAAACTTTCTTTGACGTCCACTGTACCACTTGTGTACACACGATACTACAAAGTAATTATCTGTATATGGATTGCATACTGCGTTTATCGACAGTTAGAAACATGGCTTGGTGTACGCTCAACGTCTCTTTATTTCTGCTATTTCTATCTAAGTCCCTAGCAACACTGAATGTCATTAATGCTGTCTCTAACCTAACGTCGCGCCCACTCGAGAGTATCCTGACTAACATCAAAAATTTCAATCAACTCGCGTCTGAGAACGGATACCACACTGAGACGCACACAGTTGTAACCAACGATGGATACATATTGACCATGTTCAGGATACCACCCGTGAATACATGTGCCAAGAAAACGCCGATACTTTTAATGCATGACCTTCTTGAAGCGTCTGAAAATTTTATACTATCTGGACCAGATTCACCAGGGCACCTCTTGGCACGAGAATGCTATGACATTTGGTTTGGGAACTCACGCGGCAACCATAATTCCCGGAAACATATGGATCTAAATCCTGACAAAGATTTAAAATTTTGGAAGTTCTCTGTAGATGAAATGGGCATTTACGATGTCCCTGCTATGGTCGACTATATCCTGGACGCAACGGATACTAAAAAACTTATCTATATAGGTTTCTCGGAAGGGGGAGGAAGTTTTTTTATTATGAACTCGGAAAGGACTGGATACGCTGACAAAATTAGTCTTTTCATCGGCTTAGCGCCAGCTACGAGACAATATTACACCAAATCTGTACTTTATAGAACGGGAACGGTTGCAGTTAAATTTGCGCAAAAGCATCTAGAAACAGCAGGTATATGGGAGGTTCTATCCAGAGGCATGCCTATCCAAACAGGCGCAAGTACATTTTGCCAAGTAAAGACCCTGGCAGCGATTCTTTGTAGCAAGGGCTTGGCCTTAGTAGACTCTTCTCACCCTGGCTCTATCACACCAGAAACTTATAAAGAAGTATTTCAGCATGATCCAGCAGGAACGTCAATCCAAAACCTAGCGAAGTATGGCCAGGCGATGAATAATCTAAAATTCGTTAAATTTGATTATGGGGCTGAGCATAATATGGAGGTTTATGGGACAGCTGAGCCACCGGAATTCGATCTTAAAGCAACAACGGTACCTACAGTCATCTTCCACGGGTTGTCTGACCATCTAGTCGACACCAGGGACTTGGATTGGGCCGTGGCACAGCTTCCTAACGTGTTGGAATACATCAGAGTGAAGGATCCCCTGTGGAACCACTTCGATATGGTGTACAGCCAAAATTGGAAGAACACTATATTCAATAAGTTGAAAACGTATTTGAGTAATTACAGTGATAATTATTGAGGATTTGAAATGAACACCATTTTCAAAATACAAAATCTATTTTTGTTAAATTAAACGTCTTAAGTTTATATGTTTTATTTAAATTATCCAAAGGCATACTAATTCTAAAGGTACATTCAGATATCTGATCTAGTAAATATTGCTCGGCTCGCTCTTTAAATATTTATTTGCTTAAGTTCATATACCCAACATATTAACAGGATCTGCAGTTGCCATTACGTTCAATTTTAATGTTCTTTTACACTTTTATGTTAGATCGTACCTATCTATTTGTTTTTCTTGGTCATGCAATTGTTGCAAGCTCCGTTTCAATCATTTTGGTATACGATTGAGCGAGAATTAGATTGTTCAGTAAGAAACAGACGGTATAAATGTATATGTAGGTATAAATGTGACAGACTCGTGTGATGAGGGATGATAGTAATCACGTCGAGTTAGAACTGATTGGTCGCTTTTATACTCTAGGTACCGTGGTAGCCGGCTCCTGAATTATATTTGTATTATCAACTTATAATTTATATGTACTCGTCAGTATGTATGACAATGTAGCCAAATATATGAAGACATGTTCATAGAAATGCAGTCGCTTAAAATTACTGTTCTCGATCCTCCCGCGCTTAAATCTCATGATGATAAATAACGATATAACCCTAGAATCGTGTCGTGGACGACCACGGGCAAGTATAAAACCATTAGGGTGACGGGGTCAATAATGGACATGGACAAGGAACCAATCATGGACATTAGTGTTTATTTCAAAGGAGTCAAGTGTTGTGCATTTGATGGCACATATTCAATGTATAACGTTTTTGAATTAAGAACTCAGTGTGCATCAGTGGTGCCTGTCAGATTAAAGTGTCCAACATTGGTGTCATCACTTTACAAACATGTGTAAAGACATTAAAGTGCTACCTTACACAGACTATTGCAGAAACAGTCGTTTTTATTTCCAACCTTTACTTTTAAGTATGAGTATTTATAATTACAATTTTGCCTAACAGATGACCCGCGACGCAGACGTTTCCCTCTTCACTCTGATCACCATGTCGCGACACTTCACCTCCTGCCTGTGGAACTCCACACAGTTCTGGATGTGTGCCGTATGCTTCATATCTGTTTTACAGGTGAATTTGGTTGGTGGTAATAAAAATAACCCGTACCTGTAATTAAATTAATAGTACATTTCGATACTAGTGAAAAAAATTTTTTTTTCGACGAGGGTGAACGTTGGAGCCCGAGTGAAACGAGTCTTAAAGAAATTTTTACACGAGTAGCGACCTAATTTTTCATAGCAAGTGCCTTAAAAAGTGAAATTTACGCACGCGAAGGGTGCGAAAAGTGCACTTTTTACGCACTAGTTAGGAAAATTAAATTATCGTTTATTTCGAACCATACAGTCCATATCAAAGTAGGTACAATTAATTACCAAAAAACAAAATTAAATAAATATTAAATTAAATTCGAATAATGATCTTTTGTTGATATTGTTAATCTTTTAAACACTTAGCATGTTGCTGGACACGCTTTCCGTCACCTTTGACAAATGGTATTTAGTTGTTTGATTAAATGGTATATGTATATGTAGGTAAAAGTAAATTATTAAATTGGCTACTATTGTAGTTGTAAAAATAAAATAAAAACAACCGAATTTTTAAATGAATTGATGTGTATTGAATTGCATACTATGAAGTCTAAGAAAAGTTACTTGTTATGTGTCGATCTCGATGATACAGCTGCGTTTATCTCACGCCCAGTTACGTCTGTGTGTGTGTGTGTATATATGTATATACACAATAAAGTAATTGTGTAGAATTGTCCCCCACCATATCTTCCCGTGGTTGCAGTAAGAGCCTGCTAAGGGAATACACCGGGAGATGGGCAGCAGCATCTCCTAAAATAAAATACCAATATAATAAAAAAACTGCGCGCGCCAACCCGCCTGCCAAGCGTGGCGCGTATGGCAAACCCCCCCCCAATGAAAAGTCAAAATAAGCCACGGCCCCGAGGTTCCGGCGACCTCCGGTGCTCTGGCTATTGTGGTAGCGGTCAGAGCATTCGCGGGGTCAGGGGTGCTAAGAATCTCCGGAATAGATCCGGCTACCCACCCCGACGACCACTGGCCCTGGTAACACACAACATACGCACTATGAGGACTGACGAAAAGATCTGCGAGCTGGAAGAGGAACTGAGCAGGTTACACTGGGACATTGTAGGGTTATCTGAAGTCCGTAGAGAGGGGGAGGACACCATAATCCTGAAGTCTGGTAACTTGCTTTACCACCGGGAGGGCGACCAACAGTCCCAAGGTGGTGTCGGGTTTCTCGTTCACAAGTCCCTCGTAAACAACATAATAGCCATCGACAGTGTGTCGAGCAGGGTGGTATACCTAATACTCAGAATATCCAAAAGATATTCGCTGAAGGTCATTCAGGTATACGCACCGACCTCGTCACACTCCGATGAGGAAGTAGATGCTATGTATGAGGACGTAAGTAACGTATGCGGAGTGAAATTTGGACAAAGTTTGAATATATAAAATGTAAAAAACAAAAATCTAAAAAAAATATGTGTGTATGTCAATATCAAGTCTATATATCTGTCAATCAATCTGGTAAGTTTCATAAGGATTGGATGTTGGATTTTGTAATTATGGTAAATAACCAAGAACGCCGTCGTAA
Organism: Grapholita molesta; assembly: GCA_022674325.2. NCBI lineage: Eukaryota > Metazoa > Arthropoda > Insecta > Lepidoptera > Tortricidae > Grapholita > Grapholita molesta. The sequence goes on from CP053127.2 coordinate 7,001,958, forward strand.
AACTGTATGTAATTTCTACAGTATACATCCCCTATGGCGGAAATCGAAGGTGGTGGAACATCTTGTACAAATGGGTGAGAGTCGAAGCACCATTTATAATATTTTAGCGTCTTTTACCTTAAAAACAACCACTGCTAGAAAGCCTGGTTCTGGAAACTATCCCAGCTTGAGCAAGTTTTCTGAGAGAGCTCGACTAAAGAAAATTACCGCCGGCCGTGTTGCTAAATCTTACAGAGAGCTCGGAAGAAAATTTTAATGTGACGGAAAAACTGTCAAAAAATATCTTGAAGACATGGGCATCGATAACCGGTGTAGAAAAGTTAAATCCACCGTCTCCGAAAATCAAAAATCCACTCAGAAAATACGGCTGCGTGAATTGGTCAAAGAAATATTTTACGCCAAAAACAATGTGACTTGCGTCATGGATGACGAGTCATATTTCACGTTAGATGGAACCGAGTGGCAAGGTAATTACTATTTTGAGAAGACCAATGGTCCAACTGATGAGAACGTGAAATATATTGAGCATACCAAGTTTCCTAAAAAAGTTTTGCTATGGCTTGCCATCAGGAACGCGGAATGTCCAAGGCGGTGTTCTTTGAATCAGGTTTAGCTGTGAACGCCGATCGCTACATAGAGCGTTGTTTGCCATTAGTGCGAGATTTCATAAATACGAGTCATAGAGGAGAAAATGTTGTGTTTTGGCCAGACTTAGCCTCAAGCCATTATTCCAAAAAACACTTAGCAAAATGGCGGAGCTAAACATTCCATATGTACCGAAGACATCAAATCCACCTAATGTTCCGCAACTTCGCCCTATTGAAGATTTTGGGCAAATCTGAAGAGGCGAGTATATTGCAATAATTTTCGGTCCATAAATGTGCAAAACTTGATTCGTAAAATAAAATTGAGTTGAATAAAATGCCCACATCTATGTTTTCGACAGCGATGGACAAAGTTCCTCAGAACTGCCGTAAAGCATCTCGCATGGGAGTAAACTTAATTTTACATTAATCATTATTAGGTACTTTATTATAAAAACATAACTATTTAAAAAAATCATGGTGTTTTTTTTATTTAAAACAATATTGCACTTTGTCCAAATTTCACTCCGCATACGTTAGGGCCATACATACTTCGAAAACCTACTTCACTGTTGTTATGGGGGACTTCAACGCTAAGCTGGGCAAGAGAAGCGGTGATGAGCTGAGAGTGGGGCAATTTGGGTATGGGCAGCGGAACCCTAGGGGCCAGAGGCTGGCCGACTTTCTGGAGAGAGAGGAACTCTTCATGATGAACTCTTTCTTCCAGAAGCCGCCTCACAGGAAATGGACATGGATGAGTCCGGACGGTTCCACGAGAAATGAGATAGACTTCATCATGACCGACAGGAGACGGATATTCAGTGATGTCTCTGTGATCAACAAGGTAAAGACCGGTAGTGATCACCGAATCGTAAGAGCGTCACTGAATATCAATGTTAGACTTGAAAGGTCCAGCCTGATGAAGTCTACGCTCCGACCTACTCGAGCCCATATTCAAAACCCCGAGAGCTTTCAACTTGAGCTCTGTAATCGCTTTGCCTGCCTAGAGAACTTAGCTTCAGTGGACGAGATCAACAACGGGCTAGTGGAAACTGTCCACACAGTAGGGTCTAAGTTTTTTAGACCCCGCCGTAAGGATAGACCTCAGAAACTAACCGAGCGAACCTTAAACCTCATGGCTGAATGACGCTCTCTACAGCTGCAGTCTCCCGATGACGCGGAGTCATTTAGGCAGCTCAATAGACGTATATCTAAGTCCTTGCGACATGATCTGCGTCTCTTTAATACTAACCGTATTAAAGAGACTATTGAGCGAAACCAAGGCTCCAAAGTGTTCGTAAAGGATAAGTCTATTGGGCAAAGCCAGCTGACAAAGCTGAAACGGGAAGATGGCAGCATAGCGTCGACCAAAGCAGAGGTTTTAGGCGAGATTGAGAGGTTCTATGGACAGTTATACACTTCGGTCGCAAAGCCCGTTGACAGCTTGGTAGGAGATCCAAGAGCCAAGCTGTCCCGACATTATACCGAAGATATCCCGGACATCAGTCTGTACGAGATTAGGATGGCCCTAAAACAGCTTAAGAACAACAAGGCGCCGGGCGAAGACGGAATCACTTCAGAGCTTCTGAGAGCGGGTGGAATACCGGTACTTAAAATCCTCCAGAAGCTCTTTAGCTCCGTTTTGTCCGAGGGCAAAACGCCTGAAACATGGAACAGAGGCGAGGTGGTGCTGTTCTTCAAAAAAGGTGACAATAGCCTATTGAAGAACTACAGACCCATCACGCTTCTGAGCCATGTCTATAAGCTGTTTTCAAGGGTTATCACGAATCGTCTCGAACACAGACTCGATGACTTCCAGCCTCCCGAACAAGCCGGTTTCCGAAAAGGCTATAGTACCATAGACCACATCCATACGCTGCGGCAAGTTATACAGAAGACCGAAGAGTATAACTTGCCATTATGCCTAGCGTTTGTGGACTATGAGAAAGCCTTCGATTCGGTGGAAACATGGGCGGTGCTTGAGTCTCTTCAGCGATGCCATATTGACTATCGGTACATCGAAGTGTTGAAGTGTTTGTATAGTAACGCCACCATGTCAGTCCGAGTACAGGAGCAGAGCACGAAGGCGATTCCATTGCGAAGAGGCGTAAGGCAGGGAGACGTGATCTCTCCAAAACTGTTTACTACCGTAATGGAAGACGCCTTCAAGCTCCTGGAATGGCAAGGGCGTGGCATCAACATCAACGGCGAATACATCACTCACCTTCGATTTGCCGACGATATCGTAGTCATGGCAAAGTCGATGGAGGAACTCAGCATGATGCTCGATGACCTCAACCGAGTTTCACAACGGGTGGGCTTGAAAATGAACATGGACAAGACGAAAATAATGTCAAATGCCAATGTTGTGCCCACCCCAGTCTTTGTTGGGAACTCGGTACTCGAAGTTGTTGACTCGTATATCTACCTAGGACAAGTAGTCCAATTAGGTAGGTCCAACTTCGAGAAAGAGGTAAACCGCCGAATCCAACTCGGTTGGGCAGCGTTCGGGAAACTACGTAATGTCTTTTCGTCCGACATACCTCAGTGCCTCAAGACGAAAGTCTTTAACCAATGTGTGTTACGGCTCCGAAACGTGGTCTTTCACTATCGGCCTCATCTCAAGGCTCAAAGTCGCTCAACGAGCTATGGAGAGAGCTATGCTCGGAGTTTCACTACGAGATCGACTCAGAAATGAGGAGATCCGTAGGCGAACTAAAGTCACCGACATAGCCCACCGGGTTAGCAAGCTGAAGTGGCAATGGGCAGGCCACATTGCACGCAGAGAAGATGGCAGATGGGGTCGAAAAGTGCTCGAGTGGAGACCACGGAATAGCAAGCGCAGCGTAGGACGTCCACCCACAAGATGGGCAGACGACCTCATTAAAGTCGCCGGAAGACGCTGGATGCAGGTTGCTTCCAACCGGTACTTGTGGAGATCCAAGGGGGAGGCCTATGTTCAGCAGTGGACGTCTTATGGCTGAGATGATGATGATGATATATATATATAATGTTACGTGTGTTTCAATCCCAGGTCGGATCTCTATACGCGTTCCTACCGCTTGTTCTGAGTGCGGGCGGCGCAGCCCTAAGCAGCGCGGCCGCGGCTCTGCTGGGAACCGCCTTAGCGTTCGCGCCCGTCGACGCTGCGGTTATGCAGCGTGCTGCGACTAGACCGCAGTTAGCTCCACATAAGCGGGTAAAGTGATTTTTACTGTAATACTCTTTCCCGTTCGTTCTCAAAGGTTGTCTATGACATGGATCGTATAAGCACAGCCTAACGAGTATACAGTCGAAAAGGTTCTATACAACGGGATCGTTCATCGCCTCGACTGACGACTTGCGCTCGAGGGTCAGGGTTGTCAAAATATTTGTTGTTAATAAATATTGTTAGCGCCATCTTAAGTTTTTGTATATTAAGTAATCGAATTCATTTGAAATTCTATATATTAATATTAATTAAAGACCCATTTATACCTACCTGCATTTAATACGAATCTCAAGTTAAAAAACCCAAAAGATTGCAGTTATCTTTTTTTGTTCGAGTATGTTGAAAATCGATATCCGAGAATCCGAGAGGCACCTTAATACGGATCTAAACTCAAAATTTAAAAACACAGCCGCCATCTTGAATTGTGTCATTTTTGATACGATCGTATTGAAAATCGATATCTGAGAATCCGAACGAGGTCTTAACACGATACAAAAGTCAAAATTGCAATAAACGGCCGCCATCTTGAATTTCGTCATTTTTGATGCGATTTTGTTGAAAATCGATATCTGTGAGTCTGAGAGACCTCTTAACACGACACTAAAGTCAAAATTGCAAAAAACGGCCGCCATCTTGAATTTCGTCATTTTTTATCCGATCATAATGAAAATCGATTTCTGAGAATGCGAAAGGGGTCTTAACACGATACAAAAGTCAAAAAGGCAAAAAACGGCCGCCATCTTGAATTTCATCATTTTTGATCCGATCATATTGAAAATCGAGATCTGAGAATCCGAACGAGCTCTTAACACAATACAAATGTCAAAATTGCAAAAACGGCCGCCATCTTGAATTTCATCATTTTTGATTTGATCATATTGAAAATCGATATCTGAGAATCCGAACGAGCTCTTAACACAATACAAATGTCAAAATTGCAAAAAACGGCCGCCATCTTGAATTTCGTCATTTTTGATGCGATCACGGTGAAAATCGATATCAGTGAGTATGAGAGACCTCTTAACACGACACTAAAGTTAAAATTGCGATAAACGGCCGCCATCTTGAATTTCGTCATTTTTGATGCGATCTTGGTGAAAATCGATATCTGAGAATCCGAACGAGGTCTTAACACGATACAATAGTCAAAATTGCAAAAATCGGCCGCCATCTTGAATTTCATCATTTTTGATGCGATCATGGTGAAAATCGATATCTGTGAATCCGAAAGGGATCTTCACATGACACTGAAGTCAAAATTGCGAAAAACGGCCGCCATCTTGAATTTCGTCATTTTTGATCTGATCATATTGAAAATCGATATCTGAGAATCCGTAAGGGGTCGTATACGATACGATAAATGACTAAATTCAAGATGGCGGCCGTTGTTCGCAATTTTGACTATTGTATCGTGTTAAGACCTCGTTCGGATTCTCAGATATCGATTTTCAATATGATCAGATCAAAGATGACGAAATCAAAGATGGCGGCTGTTTTTCGCAATTTTGACTTTAGTGTCGTGTTAAGAGGTCTCTCAGACTCACAGATATCGATTTTCAACAAAATCGCATCAAAAATGACTAAATTCAAGATGGCGGCCGTTGTTCGCAATTTTGACAATTGTATCGTGTTAAGACCTCGTTCGGATTCTCAGATATCGATTTTCACCATGATCGCATCAAAAATGACGAAATTCAAGATGGCGGCCGTTTTTTGCAATTTTGACTTTTGTATCGTATTAAGAGGTCTCTCAGACTCAAAGATATCGATTTTCAACAAAATCGCATCAAAAATGACGAAATTCAAGATGGCGGCCGTTGTTCGCAATTTTGACTTTAGTGTCGTGTTAAGAGGTCTCTCAGACTCACAGATATCGATTTTCAACAAAATCGCATCAAAATGACGAAATTCAAGATGGCGGCCGTTTTTTGCAATTTTGACTTTAGTGACGTGTTAAGAGGTCTCTCAGACTCACATATATCGATTTTCAACAAAATCGCATCAAAAATGACGAAATTCAAGATGGCGGCCGTTTATCGCAATTTTGACTTTAGTGTCGTGTTAAGAGGTCTCTCAGACTCACAGATATCGATTTTCAACAAAATCGCATCAAAAATGACGAAATTCAAGATGGCGGCCGTTTTTTGCAATTTTGACTTTAGTGTCGTGTTAAGAGATCTCTCGGATTCACATATATCGATTTTCAATATAATCGGATCAAAAGTGGCGAAATTTGTGATGGAGCCGATGCCGGTTTCCAACTCGTTATATTATAATTATTCTTAACACTGCCATATCAGACGTTTATTTACTCTACTCTTAGTCTGACTCTAAGTCACATTTTTTATAAGTAAGTAAAAAATAAAACTATTACATTTTGGATTTGTATTTAAATATGCACCAGACACTTTATAAAAATTACATACACACGACCTTGCCTAAGTTGGTTAATTAATCATAATAATTTCACACACCTTAAAAATAGACCGCGCAATTTGTATGAAAATTGCGCGGTAAATCCTCCCCGCCCACTTCCCCGAACACCCCCCATCGTTGCTCTGAAAATGGCCGGAGCTTGTTCACTGGTATATAGCTACACTGTGGTATAAGTATGAGACCGTGAAGCGGCATATACACACACATCGACACAGCTTTCTGTCGACGTGATTTGACGTCTTTGGCATGCAAAAGGTTAAGGTACGAAGTAGTCTGCGTTGAGCACTCTGGCCATAATGATCCAAAATTTACGTAAGTGGTCACATACCTAGAGTTTTTAATTTTCCTTAGCTTGGCGACTTCTCATTCCCGATTTTAGTAAGGTGGGTTCCCCCAATGTCAAGGAGGAAGCTTTTGACTTTATATGAAGCCTGTTCGGTGTTGATTTATTCCTTATATTGACAGTAAAAACATTTATTGATAAAGTTAAATAAATATAAAAGTGGGTACAAATATATATACACATAGGACATATAGGCACCTTATTATTATTGTTTACGAATTGTAATAAACACAGATGGTACTTACGATCTAAGTCTAAGAAGGTAAGATTCGAACTTTAGAAATATATGCATTTAAGGTAATGGCACTAATGTCGGACACTTTAAGCTGACAGGCATCAATGATGGACACTTAGTTCTTATTTCAAAAATCATAAAGTTATGAATTGAATATGTCCCAACAAATGCACAACACTTAACTCCTTCGAAATAAGCACTAATGTTCATGATTGGTTCTTTGTCCATTATTGGTGCCGTCGCCTTACGTGGATCTGATGTGAACAACGCTATACATTGTTATTAATTTTATTTGTTTTCAGATGATCCTGTTCATATTCTGGTGTTACGCGTGTAAATTCCTCCCATCGGTCATTTCCATACTAGTGCTCTATGGATTCACATTGAGGCAAGTACTTATAACGGCGCAGTAGTGTTAAACCACTTGCTTATGTTCGTCACCAGGCCGTGTAAAGCATATCGAGCGGGACAAAACATCACGCCAAATACTTGCCAATTTACCATTGTATTTCAACAATCACGTATAATTATGTAGGTACACACAGCAACACCCTTAGCTGTACATCGGTGGACCTTATGCCTTACATAATAAGGTCCAATAATGTACAGCTAAGAATGTTGCTGTTAATACGTGTCTGTACATAATTATACTCCGCCGAACTGAACAAAGGCGGGTCCACCGTTGTGGACAAGATGGATGGACACCCTATTAGACTTGTGACGTCACGTCATATTTACGATTCCTGTACCCTTACCATGAGTTGTGACATTGACGTTTTCGATAACGAGTATCGAGTTTACTATCTGTGCATCTCGTTCGCACTAAAATAGTACAAGCGAGATGCACAGATAGTAAACTCGATACTCGTTATCGAAAATGTCAATGTCTCAACTCATGGTAAGGGTACTGGGACAGTGTAGAGATACGTATCTGGGAGTTTTCAGAAAATAATGCCCCTATTCGCACTAAAATAGTATAACGAGATGCACAGATAGTAAACTCGATACTCGTTATCGAAAACGTCAATGTCACAACTCATGGTAAGGGTACTGGGACAGTGTAGAGATACTTATCTGGGAGTTTTCAGAAAAAAATGCCCCCAATTAGCGTGACATTTAGAAAAATTTGTTGTGTCAGTTTTGTCATGTTAATTAAGTACTAAATAACTATAAATAGGTACTTAGATGCTCATTATATAAACTTTGAGCAGTAGCCTATAACAATGCGAAAAAAGGCAAAAAAAAATATTTCCATACAGATTTCATGCTGAAACATCGTCACAAAACTGACATGATATGTGACATTATCTATGATAAGGGACCTTATTGTCGATGGCGCTTACGCCGTTGTTCAAGATGCCGCAATACAAACGCAACGCGGTTCGACGTAAGCGCCATCGACAATGTCCCTTTTGCTAGATAATGCCACATAAAACGATTTTTTAATTATCACTTTTTTGAGGGCTGGGTTCTCGCCTGAAACTGAGAACAGTTTGTTGTCAAAGCAAACTATGAAACGGAAATGTCATTCCAGATCCTTCTGCGAGCAAATATCGTCGGCGACAAACGCGACGTCGTGCTGGATCGTGTACCCGGTGAACGTGGGCAACTACACGGAGGCCCGCGACCTCAGCCTGCGTAGCTGGCACGGGTGGGGCGACGACTTCTACGACGGCTTTTATCTGGCGCAGCATATCACGTTGGCCTTGCTTACATTGCATTTGAGTAAGTAATCATGACTTACTTACTGGGATGTCCACTGGTGGTGGTATGTCCTTAAACTACATCCAACAATGAGAGGGCACAGCGAAGTACCATCACGCTTGAATCTGGAGCAGCCCAACTGGGGAAGTACTTCCTCCTTACAGAAGACCACAGCATAACACTGCTACCTTTCAGGTATGTAGTGTTGTGTTCCTGATGGTGAGTAACGTTCCAAGATCTCCAATAACTTCTAGGGTAGACAGCGCGCATGTGAATCCTCTGGAGTTGCAGGTGTCCACAGGCTACGGTAACTGCTTACCATCAGGCGGGATGTATACTTGTTTGCCACCATCGTAGTATTAAAAAAAAACAGACCAACTGAAGTAGAATGGGGGTTTGCTGCCATAATCGCCACGCTTTGCAGGCGGTCGAGGGACCGCAGTATGTTCCTGTGAAGGTTGTGACCTTCACAGACTCCTTCATGAACGCCCCACCGAACGCGAACCCCCATTACATTCCACCGCCCTAAGGAACGCTGCTTCCCGTCCTTCACGCTGTTTAGGGACAATACCCGAATCCGTTCTGACATGTCTCACAAAATTTATATGCATTCGTATGTGCCACGTACAAACTCGTTTAGTTACCTCTCGCGTCGGCGCTTCCGTACAAACCGATTCCCGCCGGCTTAACCCTCTGCAATTGACGCGTTCACGTGACATGTAAATTATGCACTCTTGTTGTCAACATCATAATGGCGACTTTGCAATGCATAGGTGTCTGTAACAAGTGACATCAGTGGCAGAGGGTTAAGTTGTTATTTAAAGTTGCGAATATTAAATAGCTAATATAAAAAAAATTGTGGTAAATGGAATTGGAAAGGCGTGACGATAATTCGTGACCCCATTCAAATGTTGTATATAAATCAGGTGAACAATTACTTTATGATTGCAAAAGTCTAGACTAGGTCGGTTTGTGTAAGATTGTCCTGAATATTTATTTATTTATTTATTTCGTACATTTCAAGTTAACGTTGTAACTTTTGCTATTTTTAAAGTACGTAATGTTATAAAGACTAACGATTTTAAAATGTTGATTAAGCTTGGGAAGAAACTTTGTGCATTCAATTAACATTGACTTCTGCGTGTTGTATGGAAAAACCGGGACAGGCAAAATCTTAACTCGCCATCATACAGTGAGCAGCAGAAGTATCTAAGCAAACCAGGTGTTCAAGAGGATCTTGACACGCTTTTACTCTCTTAACTATAAAGTCGTGTTAAGGTCATTTTTAACACCTTAGCTTAGAAACTTCTGTTGGCGACTGTACTAAACCTATAATAAATAAATAATGTTGTTTATTATAAACCCATTACATTTATTACATTTAAAGAATTTAATTGAAATTATTTCTAAACTATAACTTAACCTCGTAACGCCGACCATACTAAAATATTTAATAGTTAAAACTAACTTTATTATGCAGTGAATTGGGTTTAATTTTCTTTTGTACGAAAACTAATGAAACAAAAGAAATTCTACCCTATTCCCTTTTATAAAAGATTTCAACTCCATTGAAAGGGAGTGTACATTGTAATGCACACTGGGCGTTACGAGGTTAAAACTAACATCATCAATAATTTATGATAATGAAATATATATGTTTGTTTTGTTCACAGTTGTCATATCGTTGTCTTTCATACACCGACAGTCTTCCATTTGGCAGCGTTGCTTTTGGAGCAATAAGGTGTGGTCCGTCGCGGTGCTAGTGCTGTAAGTATGCCTTTATACTTGCTGCCTAACTTTTTTCTGAGCGATTTTAACCAAATCACCAGTGATCGGAACTGCGGGCGACTTGCGCGAAACTTTAGCAAAACTTTTGACAGAACCTTTAAATTGGCATAAATGAAAGAAAAAAACACAAGTATATTATTGGCAGATCAGTACTCAATTTAACTGTATATTAAAAAGATTTTAATTACACAAATATTATTATTTTCGTAGCTAACAACTACATAAAACGTCCATTTGTCAAGTTTGTTAAAGTTTTACTCCCGAAGTTCCAATCACTGCAAATCACTGAATATTCTTTTTAGTTTTGTATATTAATACAGAATCGTATTGTAGTTGCCCTTTCCATTATTTCCAATTATTCATTCCATGACAAATCAGTTGCATTAGTAGTATACTAGTTACTTTTAGGTTTCGGATGGAGGAAGTAGAAATAAAACCCTTTTGTATAGGTAGTTTCACTAGAGTTGAGGCGAATGGATTATGCACACAACTATATAAAGTACTGATTGCAAAAGTGTGAACGAACGGAATGAATGAGTAATCTCCCTATCATTACATGAGATGTTGTTGTGTGAGTGACTTCAACTCTCGTGAAACTACCTACCTATACCTATGTATAGGTAGTTTCAAAATACCTATGTATTTTCTAGAGAACATTCTCCTGTTTGTGCGGAGAGTTTAAGATATTCCCTTGTAGAAGTGTACCTAAACAAATCTAAAAGTAGGTATCTAAATAAAAATTAATATCGTTATATGTTCGGTTTGCAAAATTGCTATTTACACTTTAACTTGCAATGTAAGTGTGTATGTTCGGGTGAAATCTTGCAATTAAATTTTAAAGCTGATATTTTTAACTGATTGAGCAGAAATTTTGCACATTTAAGCTCGACGACAAAGTAATATAATGGTACCACTGATCTGATCTGATGCTGGAGCCAGAAGGTAGCCATAGCAACACTTAAACTACACAAGATAAACCGTGGTGTTTAGACTCATTAGAATCCTCTCGATGAGTAGATGATTGTGCAACAAGAGTACAGTAAGCAATAAAAATGTAGTTTTTCTCAAAAAAATATTTCATAATACATTCACTTAGGTACAGTCAACTACAAAGAGATGCGAGACAAACTTACTTTTTTATTAGAAGTTAGTTGACCTTTTGAGTATATCAATGATTAATGTCATTATTGTAACAGTTTATCTATTTTATTAATTCATTTTAATGGATTTATACATGTAAGCTTTCCAATAAAAAACAGGATCCAGTAATTTCAGCCTACTTTAAGTTAAGGGAAAATGTAATTATTTATCTTGATAAACATTTAAATTATTATATGTATAAAGACAAAACGATGATAACTCTCTCCAAGAGTTATTCCCATTAACTCTATTTGACATTTTAGAATACTCCTTCAAGCGGCTGTAAGCTTATTCATGCTGCGACGCAACTACGGTTCCTGCGAGAGTTGGGATCTTTGCTCGCTGCGGTACGTCGTGCCGTGGCGGCTGGCGCTCGGCTACGGAGGCTCGCTTGTCGGCGTGTTCCTACTCAATGAGCTCATCAAGTGGCAGGAAATCAAGTGAGTACTTTATGGTTGTGTCTCTGATATTGAAAGCTGTATATGTACGTAGTTATCTATATTAAATAGTCGTCTAGTAGGTACCTACGAGCTACGAGCCAATTTCATTGAGGTTACTGTAGGTCTACATCGATTTTTGCAAGTTTGACCCAATATATTAAAAAAGTCCAAGTATCTCTATCGATGCGTTGGATAATATCATCACTCATTAAATTCGGCCAAGCCACTTTGCATCCACCATGCATTTATTTTAGCTTGCCACTCTTTACAGAATAGTTGAACATGTCTTTTTTCGTTTGCAGGGCCGACGTGCGAAATCAGAGACGAGCCCGACTGGACTTCGGGACGAAATTGGGCATGAACTCGCCCTTCTAGTCAATTTCACTAACATTTTTTAAAGATTTTTATACTTTAGCTCGGGTCTCCGACGAAGCCTTAGGCACTGGTCCCACCGCGTACTAGTAAGCTATGAGCTTCAAGAGACAAAAGATAATCGATCCCATGTAAATAAAAGAGACATATATGTCATAGCCGGGCGATGGTAGTTCATCGCCCGGCTTAGTATATCTCTCTCTTTTATTTACACGGGAGCGATTATCTTGTCCTTTGAAACAGATGATAGCTCATAGCTTACTTGCTCGCGGTGGGACCAGTGCTTTAGCGGCTGAAACTAATTATTTTAAGTTAAGGGAAAGTGACATAGTACTTATATAATTATTTATATTGCGCTCTATTTTGTACTGACTGTTTCACAGTACTACGTTTTTGATAAACATTTAAATTATTAAATAAATATTTCCGAAATAAACAGTTTCTTATACCTTTGAGTAATTGATTGAAGACTGGACGACGGTAACGATATAAAAGATACTGGGAATCAAGCTTGGGGTGAGTAACAGAGTCAATGAATAAAACAAGAACGTGGAAACAATACGTCCTTTATTTAGACTAAGTAATTTGTGATGTACATATTCACAGCAGTCATCGCCATTTTGCTTCGTTCAGGCCAACAAGGACCTCGTTAAATACGCTAATTACATGATTAATACAAATCAACACTATTTAAATTTGTTAATAACAATTTCAATTGCATTTTTCCGTTCCTACGCTAATGTTAGTAACTAAACACTTGTACTTAGAGGTAAGAAAATATTATCGCCTTTACTTGGAGTCTTCAGGCAAGTCTAATATCTGTATGACGAAGGAACATACGTCTGTTTCTTTCTGACTGTGCTCTTGGCAGAACGGGTGAGCGAGCAAGGCATCATAGTTCGGCCTCAACTTGTAGTCCTTCTTAAGACACTGTGTGATCATGTCATCAAAATCTGCTGAGAATTGACCACTAGGAAGACTGGGCGGATCGTCTTTGACCACTTGTTTTAACTGTTCAAATGGTGTGCCCCAGGTGCTGTATGGAAATTTACCTGTAGCCAGTTCTATCATTGATATACCTAGAGACCAAACATCGCTACGTATATCATATTGGCCAGGATTCCCTGTCGGATCAATTCTCTCTGGAGCCATATAAGGTTTGCAACCTGCGTCTATAGTTTTAGCAACAGAATCTACTAAGTAACCTGATATACCAAAGTCACACATTTTCACTTCTCCCTTTCTGTTGATCAATATATTGGAAGGTTTCACATCTCTGTGGATTACCTTAAGATTTGAATGAAGGTAATGCAAGGCACTAACAACAGAAAATGCTATTTTACCAAGTATGTTTTCAGGTATGGTCTGGTTGTTCTTGTAGACTTTAGAATAGAACTTGTCAAGGCTCATGTCCATGACTTCCATGCAGATCCAGACGTCGCCTTCTCGGAACATGGCACCATAGAAATGCACGGTGTAGGGGCAAGCACTAGCCCGCATGGAGACATCCAGGTCCATGAGCAGCCGCTTCAGCTCTTGAGACTGTGTGTTGAAGGTTGCAGTGATTCGCTGAAACAACAATAAAGTCTTCTAAAGATCTTGATCGGAGAGCCAATGATCGCAATCTGAGAAAGTGTTTTTTTTTTACATTTTGATACTTATTGATTGTAGATATCTGTCACCAATTTAACAGCAAATATGGTTTCATTGGTTTACTATTAAATGATAGTTTAATTAAAGAATAAAGTTTATTTCAATATTGTTCTTCATTAAATGTTATAATACTTATTTAAAACTATGTAAGTCATAACTTTCTATTGGATTTTGAAGATCACAGCAGTGCATAATGTACAGTCAATCCAGTCTACAATCATGGTTAGAATGGTGTTGGACCCGGCGCGCACGTTGTGTACCTAGTAGTGATGCCGCCCGCAGGCGCACTTCACTTTAAAACAAGTTACGCGCCTCCATCTGAGACACTTAAAAGTGTAGCAGCCTGAGTAACACTCACAAATTATGTGTCATACTAATTAATTCAGAAAATGAATAAGATCATAAATGTTAAATGTATGATATGAATGAATGTTAACATTAATTGTTTCTGAGGACCTGGTAGCCAAGCTAAATTATGTTGGTTGCAGCATAAACAATTGTATATTCCGATTTCCTTCATTCACTGAGAATATACATATCAATTCTTCTGGGTAAACAAGTTCTTGACTATGTTTGACTAGGTTTAGTTAACTCCAGCTAAATTGAAAAACTCATGGGAAAGTGTTCAATTGCATGTTAAAGGGTTAGAAACTTTTAGGACCATGCCAATATATGCATAGGCCCTTTGTATAACAATCATATCCAGGTTATCCCAAGACTGGAACATAAAGGGTACCTTATATAAATACTGTAGATAGGATACTTCCCTTGATGTCCCCTAGTCTAGGGATCCTTTTACTTAAAATACTAGAATCTACATTTTATATGGCAACCCTACGCTAGGAACTCAAGCCACCCACAAATCAAAATGAAGATAGTTGGAATTCTAATGTGTTAAAATAAAGAACCAAAATACAATGCAATTTTTTGACAGTCTTGTCTTGGAGTGGCTATAAGATAAAACAAAACACCCAAACCAAGATACTCTTGTTATATACAATTATCAGGCTATTTTTAAAGGCAGTGGAAAGAAAAAGAAATCACACCAACCAAGTGAACATAATTAATGTTATTCTGCTTGTGAAAACTCTGTGAAATCTTTCGGATCTGATGAAAACAAAACTTTAACATCAAGTGTTCAAAGTGTTACTCCAGTTTTTAATAAACTATTACAGTGGAATTTACAAGCACAACAATGAATGGCATGCCACATTATAGTTTGGCAAGGAAGTTACTTGTAGGGCATAATTAAACAGACACAATCATGAGACTCAATCATATTAATTGTATGGAAACTAAAACTCACATTACTCCTTTACTTATTTACATTATGATTTATGAGTGTAGTGTGCCACCCTACTATTGACATTACATATTTCTGAAATTGAGGGTAGTTTCAGTATGGTATCTGGTATTATATTTCAATATAATTAATATAGAGAGAATCATAATGTCCCTTACTTATACTAGTACTATTCACCTCAAAATATAGTTAAGACGAGCATTATTTTTTTAGTGCTACAGACTAATTTGAGTTGCTAAGTATATTAAGTGTATTTAAAACTAACATGAATAAGTTTAAATTTTATAGTGGTTAAGCACATTGTAATTTCTGGCCAGTATTGTTAGCTATTTATAAACACTAATTAGAAATAAAGAAAAAACATAACCTTATGACCTTGAGGACTTACCTTGACTGCCATGGTAGTATTGCTCGGCCGGTGCAGCATTTTCTCGACAATTCCGTACGCACCTCGACCCAGGTCGCAGATTTTGACTAGATCATCTGCATGCACGGTAAAAGTCTTATCGTCCACCGTAATGGTAGTCTGCTTGTCCAAGTTACGAGGAGGCGTACTGAAAATGCATAAACATATACTTGATTTAATCAAATAAATGCATCTGCAACACAATATACGTAACTGATAACTAAAAATCAGTTATTTTTATGTGATTTAGAACAGAAATGTAGTGCCTAAGAATTACTTACACGGTCACTTCCTCCTCCTTCTTGAAGCTGAAGCCGGGTGGCTTTTTTCTCCCGCCGCTTCCGCCAGACATGTTGCTTACTTTTTAATGAATAAACTTACGTAAATTAGCTTATACTCAACTAAAAGTGATTGAATATACAGTCGAGCGTTCAGTGATAGCAGACGCTGGATTTACTGTAATACGCTAATAATTCCACTGTTTACATGTCACTTGTAACCTCATTTTAATATTTGTGTGACTCGTTTATTAGTAAGCATGAATTTATGTAATTTTCATGATCAAATATAAAAATATCTCAAAAATATTCCAGTAGAGCACATACTTGCTACTACTACCTACAGATTTGACATTAGTAGGCAAATGTTGCTATTGTATTATTGCAACATTCCACCCACTCGGGATTAATGCCCGGAATACACGAGGCTAGTTTTTCAAGCCAGTATAGTAAGCTAGTTAATAAGCTAATAAGCTAGTAAAACTGTCCTGGCTTGAACCCAGGCCAGTGCTGGTTACATGATGCCAGTAATTTTAAGTCAGTTCGAGTGCCAGTACCTTTGCAAAGTGTCGTAAAAAATCGTCAATATGAACGTAATTCGTAAAAAATAACATAGCATGAATGAAACAATTACTTAAAAAACTATGTAAATGTGTACTAGATGAATTACTTGAAGATATATTTAAAATAACGTGTATGGACAAGTGGCACTAGCCGCACGGATACTAGCTTCACCGGCCGCACGAAGATAGTATAGTACACAAGCCAGGCTAGCGAAATCGGTGGTGGGGGGCGCTACTAGCTCAAAAAATAGAACGGCAAGCTATTAAAACTATCCTGGCTTCAGCACTAGCTTACTAGCCTGAAAGTTAAGCTAGTTTTGTATACACGAAGATAGACGCACTAGCTTGCTAGCTTACTAGCACTAGCTTACTATACTGGCTTGAAAAACTAGCCTCGTGTATTCCAGGCATTATAGGACGCTCGTAGTACGGCATCGGCATGTAGGTAGCAATGTTACCAGCTGCATTTTGTTGAATGACCTAACCGAAAAAACGGAGTTTAAAAAATGACTGCTTTATGCAAGTCGATTAATGAATTGTAAAAGACGGAGATTGGACGAAGACTATTGTCTACAGAGACCGGGAAGTCGTTGATGTCTTAACAATCCGGCCTAACTTTACTATTACTTGCCACTTCCAAAAAACGGAAACGAATGTGGGTTCACAATATAAATAAATAACGGTTAGAACATGGCGAGTACAACCGTCTCTGTCGTGAGTTGTGAGATAGAATCGGACGAAGGAAAGTTTTTCTGATTCTTTCGTATGAAAAAGAACAAAGTTTTTTTTTGAAGAACTACCCACGTCCATTGTTCCGTCTCGCTTCGCGCCCTGAGTCTGCATGTCGCATGTGCTGCGGCGCTACCGCGAACAACGATATTAGTAAATTTCGGGCGATTGTCTCTGTCACGCTCATGACACGTTGATTGGAGTAAATGAGAAAAACTTCGATGTTCGCGGTACCGCTCCTGGCTTGATGAAAGGCGCACCGCGTCCACGCTTTGATCGCGCTCCGCATAGCCCCCGACATGCAGCAGTGTGCCCAAGGCTTTGATATTAGTGTGACACCGACTTAGGGTGCCTTCCCTCTAGAACTATACTGCACCACGTCTATAACAAATAACGCAGCTTCATAGCATAGCTTGGCCAATTTGTATGTAAACGTAGCACAGTACATCATATAATGTCCCATGTTATTTAATTTAAAAGTGAATAATAAAACATGAAGTAACTGTCTTACTGTTTGTATATTCTTGAGAAAATATACCTAAATGCAATATCGCAAACAGTGAATAATAAACAAATAAAGTATCAACATATCTCTTAAGTATAATTGTCATAAATGTTATTATTTTGTAGAGAACTTCACAGCTCTAACAGCGCGTCTAGCTTTTTTTGTAGCTTCTTCTTTTAACCGATGTCTCTTCTCTTTTTCAGCCAAACCTACTACTACGTCATGTTGTAATGCATTCTTCACTCCAGCTTTTGCAAACAACTTGCTCAAAACGTAATCGTCGTCGTTGTGATGTTTTTCTTTTTGTTTCTTACTTTTCTTATTCTTTACCTTTTTTACAGCTATTAAGTGTTCTATTTCTGGTTCAGAAATATCTGAGGAATGTTTTCTTTTGCGTTTTGATTTATGATGCTTTTGAGAAGTTTTGCTAAATACAGTATTAGGTAAATTTTCAGGTTGGTCTGTTTTAACAGTAGATTCACTGTCATTATTCTTATCTAAAATAATTTCAGGTACAATTTCTAATGATTCCTTTCTTTGCTCAGAATCTCCAAAAGCACTAACAATTTCTGGGTTACCAGAATTGTTAATATCATCTACATTTTGCATAATATCATCATCTCCACCACCAGAGACTTCACCTTCCTCTAATTCAGTCTCTTTGTTTTTAAGTGCCTCTTTAAGCAAATTTTCTTCATAATCCTTCTTGGAGTGCAAATTAATGATGTCTAACTCTGATAAAATATTGTCAAATGGAACATTAGTTACTTTATTGTCTATCAAGTTTATTTCTGGTGGAAGCACTTCAGGAGGATTTAAAAGGAGGTCTCTTTTTTTCTTGTATGTTTCTCTAGGATCTTCTACATCTTCTGGCACTATTGGTTTAATATTACTAGCAATCTTTCTGCTTATTTCCCGGGCTCTTCTTCTCATTTCTTGTAATTTCTGGTTTGACTTGGAAACTCCAGCATTAGAAGGTGCATAGTTGTTGGTATTTTTTTTGTTATTTACATTGACTTTTGTATGTTTAAAAAGAGCTGCAGTTTCAGTATCCCCATCACAATTTAGTTCATCAAAAGTAAAAAGACCTTGTAAAGTGCTAGTTGTTAGTACATTCTTCTGATTTGGATCTACAAGTATTTTGTTGCTTAGGAAATGTTTGAAAATTTGCCTTTGGTAAATTTTTTCTTCAATTGTGCCTCCTGACAAAAGTCTATACACAGTAACTTTTCTCTGTTGACCAATTCTCCAAGCTCTTTCTTTAGCTTGGCTGTCTGTGGCTGGATTCCAGTCTGGATCATAAATAATTACACGATCTGCTCCAGTCAAATTTACTCCTAGGCCTCCTACTCTTGTTGTTGCTAGGAATACTAAGTATTCTGGATTTTCATTGAAAGTCTTAATTAAATTCTGTCTAATACCAACACTTACTGTTCCATCCATTTTTAAATATTTGTAATCTTGTTTTTGTAAATACTGTTCCAGTAAACATAACATTGCTCTTGATTGCGAAAATATTAAGGTCCTATGGCCTTGCTTCTGCCAAATCTTCAGAAGAGAATGCACAACTGTCATTTTACCAGACCTTTTCCAAGCACCAAAGGATTCTTCATCAATTTTTTCACATTCTTCTTGAGCTTCATACAAATATAGATCAGGGTGGTTACAGATTTTTCTTAATGTTGATAGGGCAACTAAAACTCTTGCCCTAAGTGGATCTCCATATCTGCTTTCTTTGTCAAGAATACTCCTTACAGTTGAACTCATGAGATAACCCATATATAGATCTCTCTGTTCTTGGCTTAATGCACAGAAAAGTACTTGTTCATTTTTCTCAGGCAGTTTTATATGTTCCTGTACTTCAGCCTTTGTTCTGCGCAACATGTATGGTGTGATCATACTCTTTAGGGCCTTTGCTATTTCTAAGGCAGTGGCTTCTTGAAATTCAGTAGCATTGGCATATCCTCCTTGGGTTATTGGTTGAGCAAAATGTTCCATAAATGCATTATATGTACCAAGGAGGCCAGGCCTCATGAAGTCAAACAATGACCAAAGTTCTTGTAGACTATTTTGCATAGGGGATCCAGTAATTAGTAGTTTGTGAGGTGTTTGAAATTGTTTAACAATCTTACTTACTTGAGTTTCTGGGTTCCTTATTTTGTGACCTTCATCTAATATCATATAATGCCATTTTCTAGCCATCAGATCTTTGCTATATTTGACAACACCAGCATATGTTATAAGTAAAATGCCATGAGAGTCGTGAAGATCCCGGATAAGTCTGTTGTGATTTCCAGAGTGAGAACCAGATTGGTGAAGCACAGCTACTCTTATATAAGGGCACCAGTAGTGAAAATGTGTTACCCACTGGAAAATAACTGTGGCTGGTGCTACAATAATAGAAGGGCCTAGGCCACCCCAGCTACCCTGGTGGGTCTTTGTCAGTCCAGCAAGAAATGCTATAATTTGTACAGTTTTTCCTAACCCCATTTCATCTCCAAGCAAGCCTCCAGACTGAACTTGATGCAACTCCCACAACCACTTCACCCCCATTCTCTGATATTTGTATAATTGCTTCCAAATGTATGTTGGGACATTAAGACCATTTTGCAGTTCATGTAATTCGTCCACATCTTTGTTACCATCTAGAACATATTGGATGTCTGCAGAAATAGAGTCGCCTTGATAGTTCCCAGCACAAGCTACTGCAAGGCTTTTTTTCCAGGTCTCCAACCTTTCATTGTAAAGATGTTTGTCCCCATCATCTATTATTTTCTTCAAGTTTTGTTTGCGTGACGCAGACGGAAGTGTCCGGATATTAATGTTAGGGATATCTGGGTCTTCATCGCCAGAAGGAAAATATTCACTGCCCTCGTCAGAGTCACGCGTAGCAGATGTACTAGGAACAGGTGCTTGTGATAAGTCTACATTGTTCTTCAACTCATGTTTACAATAACTTTTTTTATTCACCAAAGTTTTGTCTTGTTTCTTAGATATTAATTCGGCCGCGACCTTACTTTTCTCTGACACTGAAGACTTTTTAGAACTAATTTTGATGTCGCTCTTTTGTTTAGCAAGCGCAAGTTGACTTTCCAGGTATTTATTTATATCAACCATAATTTACATTCAGTTTTGCGGCAAAATAGTAAATGTTTTATTACGTTAACATGGTGAAATATAAAACCAAACAGTGAAATTGACTTTAGTTTGACTTGGACTTATGACTATTTGACAATTGACATTGACATTTCAGAATTTACGTATATGCCATGGTCCGATTCGTGCTTTGAGGACTTTGAGCACGCCGAATCGCTGAGTCATTGACTAGAAAAATTGAGTGGCAGCGTGGTGGCAGCGTGCAGCGGTGCAATTTTATTTCCGGCTGACGGTGACTCGCGCTTCACGAGATGGGGCCCCACAAAAAGCGACATAAAAAATCGCTGTAGGGCAACACCGGTGCCTAGGGTTAAGGGTAGAGAGGTGTTATTTTATTATTAGATTGGATAGTTAGTTTCAAGTTTCAATGTCATGTTTCAAACGGTATTAAAATGATTTTATCTACAAATATTTTTTAATGACTTAAAAATAAACTAATTTAAAGAAAAAATATTAAAACGTATCATAATGGCCGACAACGCGCTTGTGACCCCCTGGTGTTGCGACTGCCCCTGGGCGACGGTAATACCTTACCATCAGGTAATCCATCTGCTCATTTGTCATCTTGCTTAATGTATGGCTCCAAGTGGCCCCTGTGGCATGGTTCCAAGGGTACTGGCTGCATTACCTCGCTATATCGAAACGCTTAGGTCTGTTGGGAGAGGAAGTTGCCAGCCCTTTTATCCCCAGTTAAGTAGCGTAAACGGTGACTGAATATATATAGACACAGCTCTCCATACAAAAATGCCTTCCAAAATTGACCCCAGGCGCACTGACACTGACAGCAATCCCCTCTTCATAAATTGTCAGAGCAGCTTGGAGTTTATCCAATAGACAATTTCGCGCTATTTAAAAAAAGTTGTGATTGGTTAAAAAAAGTTTTAAGCGTCAAACCTCATGCGCGGCGTTGCAATATTATGGCGTTGTCAAACTTACAGGGATGATACTAACCGAGATGGAACCAATTTATATAAGTTTTATTTTGACACGATTTTGCTATTAAGATTACGTTTGTCCATACTTTATAAGAAGGTATAGTAATGTCGTATTGGACAACACTCCCACGATTTTGCATTACGACATTGCCTCAGTTATCCTCCAGTAGGTGCCACGGGATAATGTCGCTCAGGGAATATCGGAGGTGAATTTTCGTAAGTTTTTGCGCGACTAAGTCCCGTTTATCGTTATACTCAAAAGTTGAAACATAATATTAATGTGTATTACATATGTATTTTGGAATAATCGTAATAGTGTGAGTACAGTCAAGGTGTTGAATTTCCAACCCACTAAGGTTCAATATCGTATTATCGTATAGCAAACTGTCACCATAAGAGCAAGCTAGAATAAGACGTTACTTTCATATATCGCATGAATTTTTTTGTTTATACTAGGCAACAGATTAATAAGATCGACGTGGAGTACTGAACTTTGGGATGTAAAGACATTTTGCCAACAATAGACGACAACTAAGTCTATATTCATCTTTTTCGTTCTTGCAATATTCAAATGATAGTAACGCAAAAAACGAAATTTCTTTAAAAAACTCACTAAGGAGCTTGAACCGCTTTCAGATTTAGAAAAGAAAATGATAACTTTTCACGAAGAGGTTATCTGTAATATGCAATCCTATTACTGAAATACAATTTTCGACCTTAAGGCATCGCGAATCTCTAACGGCAATTCAATGATTGCCCATTGGGGCAGAAAACTGAAAATATAATTTATAATAAATAATAAATCCTTTCCGCGGCCTCCGGGAAACTAGAATGATTATGACGAAAAGTTTACCAGCAGCACATTTATAGCGTAGGTATTTGCGTTTTTAAATAAAAACATATAATAGGAATTGCTCGTTACTTGAATATTATATTAATAGTTTACTTACTAGTAGAAATGTTGCATAACATTATCACCATTTTGTCACTCAGTATCATAAAGGCATAAGTCATTATAAAACTAGTATAGAGTTACGACATTTGGTTCAGCGTATTAGTCTATATATCAATATGTTACTTTCAATAATTGTTTATCTTCTTCAGGGTTAAACTTACACATTCCAATGGATCCCATAGATTTTCTTGTATTTTTGTGGAGTTGTTCAGGGACCATTTTACCGCAGAAGAAAGCATTTTATATGTTTTTTTTATTTAACAATTTTATATTACCTGACATCTTATGTCATAGAAAGCTTCTGTACTACTAAAGCTGTCAAACTCCGCTGTGGCTCAGTCAAACGTTCGCGGCACACTAGCCATGGGGTCATTTTTGAGCTCGAGTCAGGTTTCTATAGTATTACTAGTTCGTTGAGCGTAAACAATCCACTTAGCCAACTCTTTAAATAGGCGCTGTGCTGCTTAACCCCACGGATCAAGAGACTCCAAAGGCAATTGTAGTTGGTTTAGTATAGAGCACAGACCAGTAAACCTAGGTAGTTCTCTGTGGTATAGAGACTCCTCCTGTATGCCGCACCGGCATCGTAGTAAAGATATTCAGTTAAGTTTTTCAAATATAAAAACCTTGATCCGTATAAAAGGACTAACTGCTATAAAAGTAAGTTTGGATAGAATTTTTTAGGACATATGAGCTTCAGGGTTAATAATAATTAGGACAAATCACTATAATGTAACATGTGCAGTGCTGATGGTGGCCTAGCGGTAATAGCGTGCGACTTGCAATCCCGAGGTCGCAGTTTCAAACACCGGCTTGTACCAATGAGTTATTATGCACGAATATCATTTGATATTTATCACTTATCAGTCACTTTTCGGTAAAAAAGAAAATGGTGAGGAATCCGGACCAATCCAAATAAGACCTATAATAGTTTACCCTGAAGACAAATTATCATTATGTCAGTATTAGGAAATGCAATAACAGGACAACAAACTTTAGAGATCCCAATTTAGATCATTTACACACGTGTATCTTCAGTAGTTTGTGAAATATAATAGGGATGTTGACACATATTACAATTTGCAACAAAATTATGTGAAATTGGTTCACAATAACGAATATAATCAATTAAAATTAAAATTGAATATAAATACTCATTTGATTTAAAAGATATCTATCATGTTTACAAAATTTAAAAAGAACAGCATTAATAATTTGCGAAATTTCAAAAAACCGTGGTACCCATCAAACTCTCGCGGTTTACTGCAAAATAAATTATAAGATACAAACTATATTTTTAACGTATAGGCACTGGTCCCACCGCGAGCTAGTAAGCTAAGAGCTATCAGCTATTCAAGGGACAAAAGATAATCACTCCCGTGTAAATGTATTAGGGAGTTTCCCTTTTTAACCAGTGAGACTTTTTTCTGAAAGTGTTGCCAATTTAGCATTTTTGGGGCTAAATTTTGCACAATTTGGACTGGTTTAGCTATATATTTTTGCATTTAGCCTTTAGGACATTTTTTATCACTTTTTCGTTAATTCCAATTCAGTGAATGAACTGAGAAAGCTACATATAGGTTTATTGTTTTGGCAAAAACATTAGTCCTTATGTTCGCATTTCTCAATGCCTAACAATCGTACACGTAGGCATATCTATGCTAAAATAAAAAGTGGTGCTTTTCGTGTTGTTATCATTTTTAAAACTGTCGGAAACTCGATAACAGCCAATGTAACAGCTTATGTAGGGTTAACTAATGTTGATCATGCGGCGCTACCGCAAAAAATATTCGTAAACTTTTAACGATTGTCTCTGTCACTGTCATGACGCCTTAATTGGAGTATAAGAGAAAGATACTCGAAATTTACGAACTCCGATGTTTTCGGGCCAGTTCCCAACTTACACCCTAGAACTAGATAACTAGTTTCTCGGTCGTTTTTATGTTAACAGATAATTATTTCAAGTGAAAACAAATTCGTTGAATAAATATGTAATAAATAAATATGAATCGGATGTAAAAAAAAATATATCACAATTTTTACTTAGCACCTTTAGCAGAATTTAAAAATAATATCAGTTTTATCACATTTTTAGCCCTATTTCAGCATAGTTTTAGCACTGAATGAAATTACGAGTTGGCAACACTGTAAAAAAAATCTGACATCCTTGTTGTTCCTCTTGAAACCTTAATAAACTGTCCTGCTGTCATTGTCAATGACAAATAGCAACAAGACAAATAGGCAATAAGGTACATATTGTAATTGCATCATAATATTAAAATTCATTCTGTTTCATTCCTTTTTGTTTAATCAATCAAGGAATCATTAGATTATGTAAATCGTGTCCTTCCGGTGTTATATGTGTACACATACACAGTGTCCTGGTCCTGGTATAGTAATTACGTTGAAGTTATATCGTTCTAACATACCTTACTTTTGTGCATACTAAGATTATTACCAAGTGAATATGGAAAACATGGAAGTAGAAAATTCTACTGCGGAAAATGATGTGATCTTCGAGGCGCATGAGAATGCTCCATTCGGGATCGAAACGGCGGAAGAGGCAGCCCCTGCTCTGTTATCACCGGTACAAATACAACAAGAATACTTTGAGAATTTGCCTGATTGCGACTGGGTCAAGTAAGTTGTTACATCCTTTGTGTTTAAAGGCATATAATATCTAATAATCTCCTAGAAGTAGAATAAAGATTTGTTCATCCAAATGAATTTTGTGATCTTTAATAATATAAAATTGCCCATTGGCAGCAATTTGGGGGATATTTTCTATTTGTAATTTTAGTTAATGGTTTCTTTATAACATTCTTATAAGACTAAATTGGGTAGTAATATAAAATAATATGAGATGATATCTTACCTAACGGTAATGTAACTTGAACCCTATAAACAATGTGACTAGATTCTAATTTCTTCACCTAATATTTTGTATAGTGGGTGACGGTGACACATAGTCAAATTTTCCAGTACATAGTAATATTTTAAAACTAGTTCACATTGACAAATACACTGCAAACATTTTTTTACAGATATGAATCCCACAACAGAAACTATTTGCTTCAAAACATGGCATTTGCCTTATTTGGTAGTCCAAGCTCGGAAGGAGAGCTTAGTGAAGTGAGGAATGAGGCTGATGTTCATCTTGAGGGCTACACACCAAAACAAAAGGAACAAGTTATGAAGGTTTACGAGAAGGTGTGTGAACAAAGTAAGTACTTAATGTTTTAAATAAATAACGGCACACAAATGTATTCAATTTTAGACCTTATTATAATGTGTTAAGGTCAGCATGTGTATATATATTTATGCCCTTCACTGTACCTACACTTAAATGATGATTGAATGGCTAACATTGAGTGTGTTACATTTTTATAAACCTTATGACAAAACCCAAAAGCAGAAATTATGCTTAAGAATTTAAAAATAGCTATAAATCCATGGTGGGAAGTAAGAAATACATTCCCTCTATATTGTTTTCCTATTGTTAATGTAACCACTTACAATTATTGCTAACAATCCAGATAAGATAGTGCTAAAACCATACACAATTTACATTGTGTAGGATTAGTAAAGTTATACCTACTTCTTTTATCACAATGTTTTTCAAAATGTTCATGTTTTGTGTTTAAAATACAGGGTGTCTCATTCAGATCTGTCAGTATGGGCAAATATGGAAAGATTTGTACTTAGGAACCATGTCATCGATATTAGGGACAAGATAAACTGTTGCTTTGGAAAATAAAACTTTTAATTATTTCCGTTTGGATATTGATTGTGAAGGTTATAGGCAGCAAAAGTTACTGTTGTGTATTGAAATATGAGGGTACCCTACAAAAACCAGTCTGGATATGTCAGGTATGCAAGCACATGTGTTGTCCCGAATTTCAGCGATATTAACGCGATATAATAGTTACCATGAAACATGATATCTCAAATGAATAAAATGCATTGTAATTCAATATTTTTTAATTTTATTTTTAACAACTGTGGTCGAGTCCAAAACTGAACACAATTTTTTTAAATGCATGCTATTTATGCAGTTTTTTATGTCCCTAAAATCGATGACATGGTTCATAAAAATAAATCTTTGTATGTCTTATAGTTTCAGATTTCCACATAATGACCAATCTAAATGAGACATCCTGTATATCATTTTGAGTTAAAATTTTGTAGATTTTATTGAAACTGTTTAAAGAGTATGGAAAGTGTAAAGATGTAGAATAAATACACTCTTATGTGAGACACAGTGAGTTAAGGTTATATTTAAGTTGTTTATAGTCTATTGAGTCATTTTGTCAACACTGAAGGTTGGCGTATATATCATCACTACTTTAAAAAAATCTTGTATCTCACACATCAAACAGATACTATAATTTGAAATGCTGTAACTCTGTACTCATCCCATATAGTTACGTCATTTTGCTTTTGATCGCCAGAATGAGTTACGAGGTTTTTTAAAAGTAGTGACAGTATGATGGATTAAATGTCTCATGCATCATCAACAACTAGGGTTGTCACCTTTTTTTAAACAGGAAGATAGATTAGATGGAAAAATATAATATTTATAACACATGTTTATATGATGTTTCAAAGCAAACCTCATAAGACCAGAATAAAAAATGATTTTATTGTTAAAATCAATCTTCTTGTATGGGTAATTGTGTTGAATTTTCTTTTGTTTGAAAATAATAAAACAAAAGAAGTTGTCCATTATTTCCATTTATAAAAAAAATAAATTTCATTGAACAAGATTGTGTGTATGTACATTGTAATGCACACTGGGTCTTATGAGGATAATATAGTAACAGCCAACCAAACCATAAAGTATATTGGTGCCATTTAACCAATGCTACACCAACACAAGCATGGTTTATCTAATAGTTATAACCATACAATTTGAAGTATATCATATCAATATCACATCTCAACTGTATAGGTAGGTATGTTTGATAGGTTTAAAAAAAAATATATCAAATTTTCTGTTTTCAGGCAAATACACTCAAAATGATGAAGACGTGATGATATCAGTACTTCTAATAGTATGTGCCAGACCAAAACCGGTGAAGTTCTACCAGATTACACCATCTAACCACTGGCTAGATCTACATCAGAGGACCGATAGTGAGATATGGTGCACAGCTGTTTTTAGAATTAGAAAGTGTATTCCACAAACCGTTGGTGGTATGTTTAACCATATTCATATTTGTAAACTCGACTAGTTAAGTCACTAGACTCTCTTTGCAGCAGCATAAAATACTTTATATTTTATAGCTCAAAAAACAGAGACAGCACAGCAGTTTGAAAACAGCGGCGCTACCGCGAACAACGATATTCGTAAATTTCGGACGATTGTCTCTGTTACTCTCATGACACCTTAATTGGTGTAAAAGAGAAAGATGCCCGAAACACACGAACTTCGATGTTCCCGGTACCGCTCCAGCTCAAAAAGTGGATATACCTTACTCAACAGAGTGTGGATCTGTTGGTCCTTAACAAACATTCCTCAGTACGCATTCTTCCCCGTCTCTGGTGGAAACAGTGTTAATGTCAAACTGATTTCTATATGGGTTCATTATTATATCTTCGACTGTTGATGCGTCTAAATAGTTCACTTAGAACAATATAACAATTTGAAATAGTTTCTCAAAACTATTTTCAATTTGAATCAGCAATATAAAATGATTCATAATTTACTGTAGGCAATGAAAGTTCATTTTAAATTGTTTCACAAATCACAATGCAATTTGTCATGTAAGGATATTGTTTTTAGCTAAGTCCTGCAGAGTGTACATCGACGAAGATGCTAGAGTGTACCAGAACTGGGAATCCTACTTGCTCAACAACACGCAACCTAAATGTGTGCTTATAGTGCCCGAAAATGGAGAATATGACGGAACAATTATTGAAGTAAGTTTGGTTAAAGCTGCGTGAGCCATATATGACAATAGAACGTCTTACTTGTGTAACCGATTACTATGCACAATGCTAAATGCCTTAATCACAAAGGGCAAAGCAAGCAAGCATTCTTTTCGTAAAAGAAATTAGTGTCTGAATTGAGTTTTGGAATTTCTTATTTTTACAGTCAGAATTGATGTTTTTTCGCAAAAATATTTCCAATTTTGCTCTTTTAAAGCTATTATTTATGTAATGTTTGCTTCCAGGGAGGCGACGGAGCATTCGCAGTAAAACTCACAGTAGCGCCGTCCCCCACGCTCGGCATCAAAGCGCAAGTGCTCAGCTCAGTGGATACAGCGAGCACCGTAGCTTCCATCGGTGCTATAGGCGTGCTCGGAGTGGCCGCGTTCACACCTGTGGCGCCGGTTGTACTGGCCGGCGCGGCCGTGGCCACGGTCTCCACGTGTCTGTACGGGCTTGTGAGGTCGTCGTTGCATTTGCATGACCGGAGCTCACATGAACAGGTGTGTTTATCCTCCTAAGCTAAGGCCCACCATACAAATAATATCCTACTCGAATTTGTTCTTTATAGTGTAGGAAATAAAGTAGAATCTCTTTTGTGTCAAAATCGAAGGAAACAAATGAAATTCAACTCTGTTCCAATTGTATAAAATTCAAATTTCATTAAAAGTGTTAGTGCTACAAAAGCCCGTGGGCCTTAAGAGGATATAATTGTTGATTGTAGTTGTAAGTTTTGGTTAAAGAATATTGCAATATGATCGATAGGAGTTTTCAGAAAAAAGTCCCTTCAATTAACGTGACATGAAAAAAGTTAAATGAAATACTTCACTTTTTATGAATTTTTTTTTGCCTTTTTTGCATTGAATAACTGCTTAAAGTTTATAAAACGATCACCAAATCTAAGTATTTATAGAAATTTAATGCTTAATTATCGTCACAAATTGACATAGTTAACTTTCTACAAGACATGCTAATTGGGGACATTTTTTCTGAAAACTCCCAGATAAATATCCTTAAATACATGGATAACGCTCACAATCTTGCCATTATTGGAAGCTATTATCTGCTACCTAGCCAGGATCAATACCGACATGACAGGCTAGGAGCCCCAGAGCTTTGTTATTTATATAATATCTTGTCTACAGACCATCAGCCCCACGGACGCGGAAGCCCGCGGCAGCTGGTTGAACATAGCAGCGTCGAGTGTAGGCCTAGCTGCCGGCGCGGCCTCCAATCTTCTGGCACGTTCCGCCGCCGCTGGCACTAATATGACCAAAGTAAACATAATACTTGTAATAGACTTGACTCCCCAAATCTTACGATGCAGATTCGGCTTAAGCCGATCTTAAAGATCTGTATATGGCTATTCAATGATAGTAAGAATCGTCTAACCACTAAAAAGTGAACGTTTGTTTTGCTGTTACTGCGCGGACATATAGGTATTATCGTTCGGCGTTAGCTGAAACCGCGAAAATGTGGAAACACCTAACGTTATTGGTCAGATTATTGTACCAAATGTGACCTCAAAGTGTTGTCGTCATGCCAAAGACGTAAAAAAGGTCGGGTGTTTATAACGCTTAGGTAGAACAAGCTTTATGTACATAATGACTTTATCTAAAATATGTACCTATGCAGCTAAAAATTTTAGTTGTTTTTGTTTGATGTTTTACAGACTGGGCAGGCTCTGGCCGTGTCTGTGGAGGTACTTCGGCACGCGAACCTAGTCACTGGCGGCGCGGGCGTCGTCAACAGTCTCGTTCACATCATCCTTAAAGTAAGTGGCATAACTTCACGAGAGTCATAAGATAAGTGGGAAGTCCACTGTAAATCTTCTTTTGACTAACGCCCACCATATTAAAATATTTAATAGTTAAAACCTACACCTTATTTACTATGCAGTGACTTGAGTTGAATTCTCTTTTGTACGAGAACTAATGAAACAAAAGAAATTCTACCCTATTTCCTTTTATAAAAGATTTCAACTCCATTGAAAGAGAGTGTACATTGTAATGCACACTGGGCGTTACGAGTTTAAAAATATTTTTTTCAACTGATGCGATCTCTTTTGTGAACATGTTGAGTTCAGAATTCTGGATTGCTTTGGTCCTAATATCCTAAAGTTGTAGTGTACTGACATGTGCTCTCGTGCCTGACACGCCAGCGCCACCTACACCCAGAAGTGTTATGGTGGACGCTGTCAAAAAGATTTTCCTTGTGTACTATCGAACAAAGTGATTTATGACCCACCTAGCCGACAAACGGTTTGAAATTGATTTGACACTTTCAACCGTTTTCGATTTAGGCGGGTCATGAATCACTTTGTTCGATAGTAAGGTTACACGTCACATTTTGTCGCGAGAGGAAAAGCATTTAAAAGGTTAAAGAGGCTATGCTCGAGATAGACGGAATACAGTTGACAGATACCCCCGACGGTTTTTTTTTTAAATGATAAAGGTGAAAAACGAGCAGACGGATTGCCTGATGGTAAGCAATTACCGTCGCCCATGGGCACTTGCAACACCAAGGGAGTCACAAGCGCGTTGCCGACCTATAAGTGGGTTGGAGCTCTGGCAACCTGACTCACCATCAGGAACACAACACTACAACGCGGTTAAACGCGCTCCTTAAGTAGGGTAAACAGTTGGCCAAGTTGGCACTATGACTTTGGTGGTCACAACCTTCTACAAAAAATAATAAAAAAAATATAACAACTTTTTTTTCGGACAGTACCGCCACGGCGAGCAGCCTACGAAACTGGAGCTGTTCCAGTTCACAGCCGCCACTCTCTTCTTCTGCCACGCCGTCATGTCCAACAAGACCGCGCAGAGCATCATAGAAGACGCCCAGGCTAAGACTATCAATGAATATCGAACTACGCTCAGGAGCAATCGGCACAGGTAAGAGACTTTATCGTAATTGTGTTAGAGTTCATTTTAGTTTGGCGACGTCGTCTTATTCTATAAGACTTCGCAGAGCATCACAGATGACGCCCAGGTCAAGCCCATCAATGAATATTGAGCTATATTTAGAAGCCCAGGTAACAAAAGACTTTATAGTAATCGTGTTAGAGCCCATTTTACGTTGGGGAAGACGTCGTGTCAAAAAGCATCGTAGAAGGCGTTAATAAATACCAGGGCGTGTGCAGGAGTAAGCGAGACAGGCATTGATGACCAAATCATAGATAAAATTGCATACAGCCTATCAGAGTTGAGGCGGGTTATCTTTTCTTTATAAGCTGCAGTAAACGTACTCAATAGGAGAAAAATTATTTTTTAATACAGGTGCTAAAAAATGGGTACTTTTCGTAACTGTTTAACGTGCGGAAAGTTGGATTTCGCGCACTAGTGCTTTTTACTTTTCCAGTTTTTTTTTATTTACACTTGTTCCAATTCATGGATTACTAATGGGTGTTAATACTATAAGTCTCCTTTAAACATCTTAATAAACAAATAACCTACTGTTAATGTAAGAATAAGAAATAACATAAACATGTCATATTTTATTACTTACCTCTTCATCAATCATCATTATAACAAGTTTATTTTTAATATTGAAAAACCATTCTTAAAAAGTTGTTAGAATGAAACGGAACAGCTGCCGAAACGCCTGTCAAACAAGAGGCGTTTTTCCTACTGGTTATGTTTCCAAAGGTAGCATTCGATATTGTTTTTATAAATATACACAAATAATAGTAAAAAACGTAGTGTTTAAGTAAAATATTGTATATTTACAAGTATGTATGTATTTTATACATACATTTAAAAACTTTCATGGAAATGGATTAATAGTAATACTTAAAAAATTCCACTCTAGTCGAATTTAAGCTAAAAAAGACACCTCTTTATAATGTCAAAAATTGTCACTGCGATAATCGAACTTGTTGTTGAACGAGTAGTTGTTTTTTTATTTTATTTCTTATTTGTTTTTTCGCAACTGTATTAAAAAACGTCGTTCGATACACGCGCGGAAATGTCATTCTTCACTCGGCCCGAGTATCGCCACTCGCCTTCGGCTCGTGGCAAAATATCTCGGGCCTCGTGAAGTAATGACATACTTTCCGCACTAGCATCGAAATGTACTATTAAATTATATTTTATTTGCAAACGAAAATCAATACAATTTCATGAATACTGACTATACAGAAAGATGATTTATGTGCTGCGGAGTGATCTATAAAAGGGTCTTATTTAATTGATAAGAGATGGCTTATTTGGTAACATTATTAAATTGACTAATGACTAGTACGCTCAAGGACTTTCATTATTGAACCATTTAGGGTTCACGTTACATTAGAAATTTCATAGAGTAAGTATGAAATAATAGAAATAGCTTGAACCGTAAGTGGCTCAACAATCAAAGCCCTGACTGTACCTATTTGTGGAGGATATCTCTTAAAATGTCGAAATATAATCGATGAAATATTAACAACGCAAAATTTTCAGGAAAATTTTTGACAAGCTAAGCGCAGAGTCCCGCCGCGTGGCGGGCACAGTCCAAGGAAACACCGAGGTGATCCGCGGCATCCAGAGCATCGGCGACAAGGACCAGTACTTCGCCTCCGTCCTCAAGATCAACAAGGACGTCAACACGCACCGCCTTCGCATCTCCATGACTTCCGACGGCCAGGTCAACTTGAACGCCCAGCACAAGTTTAACCCGGCAGACCTTAGCATGCTCGGCTCCGACGGTAGGAATCAGTTGTTTAACTCTCTAGGCCCCGACACGTTGCCAGCCAAAAACGTCCCGACCAAACTACCCGTACCGGTCACAGCCACTAGAGGCTATCTCGACACGCCAGAAGAGGAAAACAATAACCTTCTAGTTGGCATACACCCAGGTGAAGTCCTACGCATCGGTACGTATTTAGTACGCATCAGCGCTTCCGGGACCCAGAACATAGCGAAACTCCTTGAGGAACTAAGCCAGGAAATATACGCGAATCTTATGACGGTAGTCTTTAACATTCTGTCTAACTTATTACCTAATGATATAGCCAGGCTCCGGCTTTTAAGCCCTGACGAGGATTTGGTCATGCAGATTGTCAATTTTGTCTTTAATTATATGAAACACAAGAGGCCTTTAGGCGAGCCGTGTGCAGAAAATGATAACGGTATTATTTACGTGTTGAAGGAGTTCTTCCAAGAGGGCAGGGTCCGGCAGGATATAATTTTGCTTTTGAAGGATCGCCTTATGACGTGGGTCGAGGAAGAGATCGATGCTAGAGCGCTCAGGTTTCCGAATAAGAAGCAAATCATTTGTGATCTATGTCAAGGTATTCGGTTTGCGTAGATTATTAACACTGTCCTTTAATAACCTTTTCATTTCAAGTCAGAACAGCAAAACAATTTGCATGAAAACAACGATTATGATTTCGTAAAATAATTTGGCAACGGATTCAACAAAAGTAATCGATTTCCTTCTTAATCGCTTATGTAACTTAAGTTTTTTTATCTTTGTTCAAGTAGGTACAAATGATTTATGTGATTTTATATTTATTTTAATTATAAATAGATAATTTCTAGATTGTACTTACCTATTACTTTTAAGTGCTTTTACATCATTCAACTCTGCCCATAAACTGCATGAGATGTCCGAAACTCGCATAAAGCTTTATCGGGCACACATCACAATGTTTAATGCTTACATGAGAATCTATTGGCTTCAAAAGGTACTGTGTTTTGAATAATTTTAAGTAGTTCTCATATGATCTTAGAAAATAAGGTATTAATTACTTAATACATACATTATGTATTGTATTATGTATTGTACATCAAGGGACCGAGTTTTCAATCAAGACATCATTCGCATTTTATAAATTTAACTTTTACCGGCTTAGGCCCACTTGCGCCACTCAGGGTTAACCGGTAACCCTAGAGTTAGTATCAAAAATGTATGGACTTAACCGGATAACCTCGGGTTAATTGGCTTAACCCGAGTGGCGCAAGTGGGCCCTAAAAATGTTATCAGAAGGGAAAAAAACTGGGGACTATTTCATGTTTTCGTTTGGTATTGATGGAGCTCGTTATTCTCAGTAGAGCTCAAATAAAAAAACTAAATTTAAAATTAAGTTGAGTTTTTCTATAGTTTATAATGTGTAACGAGTATAGTTATAGTTTATAACATAACTTTAAATAAAATGACTTAAAACGAGATGCAATGAAGATACTTCCAACAGTTTGAATTCTCTCTCGCTCTTACAATTTGGTCGAACTACTAACTGCGCTGTAGGCTAGTAGGTTTGTGTTTTCCACTGATATATAGTTAAGTAGTGTGCTGTTTAGATAACAAAAGTACTCGTATTACTTATGGGTCTATATTGACTCCCATAATGTTAAACTTTAGATTTTTTTTAACCATACCGATGTTTGTCATACTCGTTGGTAGCCATATTGTCATTAGTCATAACTTCAAAAGTCAGAATTTTCTTTTACCCGTTATCATTAGTCATAACTATTGAATTTCATACCGTTATTGGTCATAACGTTCAATATAGTAATTGTATTGAAAGGTAGAAAGTCAAAAGGCATACTAGTTGGATCTGTGGGGGTCGCAGTTCTAACCTAACCTAACCCACTTTTCTGGTAACAGTTCGTGTCTGTGGGTGTCGTAGTTCTAACTTAACCTAACCCATTCTTCTGGTAACAGTTCGTGTCTGTGGGGGTCGCAGTTCTAACCTAACCTAACCCACTTTTCTGGTAACAGTTCGTGTCTGTGGTGGTCGCAGTTCTAACCTAACCTAACCCACCTTCCTGGTAACAGTTTGTATCTGTAGGGGTCGCAGTTCAACACTAACCCACTTTTCTGGTAACAGTTCGTTTCTGTGGGGGTCACAGTTCTAACCTAACCTAACCCATTTTTCTGGTAACAGTTCGTTTCTGTAACATTATGAATTTTGATATTATGCTGAATAGTTTTATGACTTTTGTCTTATATGACGTGTAACATTATTGAATTTAATTATTATATTTATTTAGTTGTATGTCTGATAACTATTATGACTAATGATAGTTATGACTTAAAACAATATGGGTAACAATTTCTGACTTTCGAAAATCGGAATAATAAAATTATGGGAATCAAAGGGATCCCATTACTTATACATGTATGCAGCCACTGAATATACATAGACTGCGTTTTCAGTTCATAACGGCTTCCATATTCTACTGACAGTTATTTCCTTAACGTCAAACCTCATGCGCGGTTGGAAGGACTATCCTTTAGACTCCGCCTTTTGGACGAACTTTTGTAAGGTTATTATGTAGACTTAATTCGTCATCTTTGTATATTATCAATGGCTGCAAATATCTCACTGCATACTTGCATAGCAGTAGGCAGTGAGGACATTTGTACGTGCTTTGATAACAACGAATTAGCCACCCTGATAAAATACACTTAGTAGTCTTATACTTGGAACCTAAGCTTATGAATCATACAACTCTGACACAAACATATCAAATGAGTCCAATTGTGATTTTTATACGCCTATTTTTGTGATGTATAATCCATATTTATGTATCTTATTACATTTATCCTGTATAGCGTTATTTCCTGTGATATTGTTTTATATAGAGCCTATAGAGGTAATAAGATTGATAAAAATAACATGGCCTGGGGTTTTAGCTCAAGAGTTATATGTTTCTTATAGATAAAGAATATGTATTGACGACGCACTGAAAACAGGTTACCTAAAAATTAATGCATAGGGTGATGGCACCAATGTTGCACATTTTAAGCTGACAGGCACCAATGATGGACATTTGGTTCTTATTAATTGTATAAAAGCGGGTAACTCACGTTTTATAAGTCGAATATTGCTCGACATGTTTCACTCCCGTGAGTTACCCGCTTTTATACAATTAATATGTTTCAATCTCACGATAGTTTTGTGTTTAAAATTTGGTTCTTAATTCAAAAACCATAACGTTATTAATTGACTATATACCAACAAATGCACAACACTTGACTCCTTTGGAATATGCACTAATGTTCATGATTGGTTCCTGAATCATTAGTGGCGCCGTCACCCTACGTCGCTAACATTCGAGAACCGGTCCAAGCAGTAATCGTAGAACGAATACAAACCACCGTATCTGTCAGCAAAAACACTGATGCTTTGATAGCGTCTGCCATGACACTTTTAGGTGTCGGTGACTTGGTAGGCAGCAGCAGTGCTCGGCAACTTTTGTTTGATATACTTTTGAGTTAAAAAAAATCCCTGGCCTATGAATATAATATTTAAATCTGACTCATATGTAACAGTGATACCAAATATATAATATTTACATGTTAATAATGATTACTATTTACCTATAATATAATTATAATATGATTTTTGTTCTAATATTACTCTAAGCTTGATTATTAAATATTATTTTTTCACCTAGAAAAGCATAGGTTTAATATTAGTTATTGATAGATGTTTTAGCTGTACAAAAACTTATAATTTAATTTTAATAGAGGGAAATTCGCCATATTTGTGCAACTATGGCTATGCTTTAATTTTGTTTTTATATAGTTATCGTAATAAGTGCCTTTCATATCCAAGCGCAAAGTGCTTCTAACAAAAATAATATACACATATTACAAATGTAACTTTTATAATGATTTATTGGAATTAATATATATTTTTGGGGATCCGTTGCGTTTTATTGAAAACATCTTAACACAAATAAACCAGTCTGCCTGTATTACATTTTATCTAATAAGTGTAAGTGCTTTTTCATATTTCATTAACGATATCTACGTTTAAGATTTATCTTTTAATAGTTTGGTGCAAACGTTTTGTAACTTGACATTTGGAGCTCGAATTGTAAACTGTTGTGGCTACAAGTAGGGTAAATCGCCAGTTACTGGCCACCTTTCAATTACTGGCCACCATATACTGAAAATGGACTATTTACCTATAAACAGAATTCATTTAAGTATAAGGTGGCCAGTAATTGAAGGGTGGCCAGTAATAGAAACCCCATTTGAAAATGTGTTCTATTTATAGGTAAATAGAGTCTATTTTCAGTATATGGTGGCCAGTAATTGAAAGGTGGCCAGTAACTGGCGATTTACCCTACAATGCTGAAATTTTGCCGTACAATTGTCACATTTACAAATATAACGGCACTCGGACTTCTTACTGCTCGATGGCTTTCAATTCTGGGACCTTCCCGGGTTCTATTACGTTAGTCGGAGGGTTGTGTTCGAAGAACTTTGCAATGAAATACCTGAAAAGAAACTAAATTAGGTCATGTAAGTTGAAATAGACGACATATACTTACACACCGCTGTGCGCCGTACCTATCTTACAAGATGGCGTTGGGTTAGTCGGGTTTAATTATGATACTTACATATGAGTCTCATGGCCTTGGGTGTAAATTTCTTAAGAAAAAGCGACGAGGACCTCCAGCGTTCGAGACGGGAATGGAGGTCTTCGTCGGTTTTTCTTAAGTATATGTCATCTTTTACAACTTTTAATTTATATAGTAGTATTACTACTTAAAAAAAAAACCAAAGCAAATCAAAATATATCATAAAAAATAATTTGATTTGTTCAGTTTCTTAGGTCATACCTATAGCCTAAATTATAGATAATATTGAAGAATCTTGATACATATTACTGTTACTTTTGCATTTCGACAATACAGTAAAGTCAAAATTCGCAAATATTAATCAACGTGTTTGAGCTCCATAATAGCTCTTTATAAGGCAGAGGTTTTATATGTCCCAACATTATCCAACTTTATTTAAAAGTTCAAAGGGTTCAAATTTGTGTAATGAGTGTCCGTTTTAATCCATTTAGGGACAATACGCGGGTCCAAGCAGTAATTACCAGACAAGTATTTCGACGGTAATCAGCATGGTTGCAGCAATGGTCTGGCCAATTAATTTGAACGGTTCGGCCGCGCCTCGGAGAGCAGCCGCTAGCATGGCGTCCCCGGCATCTGATGCTGCTTCCAACGCGATCACCAGCAGAGCTGGCGCCGCCAGCCAGCGCGCGCCTCGGCGCCACCATGATTTCTGAAAAATGCATGAAACGAGGTGATAGGATACAACTAGAATGCTGTTTTGCTGAAGTGTAACTTAATAGTTAACCAAATGAAAGGCAAACATATCCGAAGAGAGGGAAATCAGTGCTTTTCACTAGAGTTAAACACTACTTTTCACTCCGAATACGAGAAAAGTAATACATGCGTGCGTGTAGTTGGTTTTTTAAATTATAGTTTGTTCGAGTCGGGTGAGACAAGCGACTTTTAGAAAATCTTTGAGTGCAGTTTTGTTTCTTTTTAAAAATCAAGGAATATCGACCAAGTAAAATGAGTTAACTTAAGGATTTAATGTAGATTCCCTATAAGGCCCTTATTTTTACACATTGCATATAGGTACATTTACAGGTTGTAATAATAAATTATATTATATTGTACTACAAGTACATACCTGCGCCAGTTCTCGAAAATGGTCGTGCCACGCTCTATTGGGATCGATCTGTTATCACGGACAGGACTATTGTAGCCAATAAGCCTGATATCGTGGTAATAGATCGTTCGCAGCGTCGCGCAATGCTCGTTGACATCACCGTCCCATGTGACGAGAACCTCGTGAAGGCCGAGAAGGACAAGTCCAGCAAGTACTTAGACTTGGCTCACGAGGTAACCGCCATGTGGGAAGTTGATTCGGCGATCATTGTACCGATAGTTGTTTCCGCGAACGGTCTCATAGCGAAGAGTCTCGACCAACATCTTGAGAGACTCTCGCTACGTGGTTGTGGTTGAATCAAGGGTCAGATTCAGAAGGCGGTAATCCTGGACACGGCGCGCATAGTCCGGCGGTTCCTCTCTGCAGCCCTAACCACCGTAGCCTGGTCCCTGCTCTGTTGCCGGCGGCACTCTAGGTTAGGTTTTTTATAATATTTTTATTGTTTTGATACGTTTTAGATGTATTTTTATATTTTACTTTTATAAAAATGTTATAAAACCTAATCTAAGATGTAAAATGAATAAAGATGAATAATAATTATTATTATTTAATTATTATTATTTAATAATTTTATTAATAATAATTAATTATTCGTAAATAGCTAACTAAAGAAGTACCTAAGGACATACCTTTGACATAACAGCTACCAGTAATAATAGCGAGCTTATGATGGTGACCAAAGCACTCAGCTTTCCATAGCCTAGCACAAGGCGTATCGTTGGTTTAGTGATCCTGAACAAAAAATAATATTGTTAGTAATGTTTGACGACAACGACAAGGAAACAACAATAAAGCAGGCACAAGCAGAAGAGCATTACGATTAAGTATGTAATATATACCTAAGCGTCACGTCAGTGACAAACATGAAATGTCAAAGCTTTAATCTTAAAGAAGAGACGTTAAGTTGCTTCAACGGAAAGCTGTAGGTCTCCCAGTCGCCATGACGTCATATGCCGCTTTACACTGTCCTGCTTATGATTATGTTATGACCCATGTGATATACGCACATTTTTTTGTCGATTAACTAGGCGGTCAATGGGTTAGCTCGAATCCTAGCAACGCCACGACGTGCACAGCCGCAGAAATGTCTGAGCTGTCCACCAGTCTCTTCTCATCTGCCTTCAGACCATCCAGTTCTAGTTCCATCTTGGCCGACTGTCGAGTGGTCGGCGAATCTGTTGATGGAATAACGTACCGCCTTGACGATGACGTTGAATTTCTGCACGACGTCTTCGTCGTCCAGTTCGATCTCAATCGGCTGCGCCGCGAACACCTACGCCGACATGGAGACACCCTGTAACACCACAACTACCGTGCGCAACCGCCAGCGGACGTCCGAGTTGTCAGCGAATCTGTTGTGGAACAACGTACCGCCTCGCAAAGCTGACGTTGAGCGTCTGCACGTCTTCGTCGTCCAGTTCCATCTCGACCGGCTGCGCCGCGAGTGCACAAGCCGACATGGAAACGCCCAGGAGCGCCACGACTAGCGTGCGCAACCGCCAGCGTATGTCCGAGTTGTCGGCAAATCGGTTGTGGAACAACGTACCGCCTCGCGAAACTGACGTTGTTGAGCTTCTGCACGACGTCTTCATCGTCCAGTTCCATCTCGACCGGCTGCGCCGCGAGTGCACAAGCCGACATGGAAACGCCCAGCAGCGCCACGATCAGCGTGCGCAGCCGCAAGCAGATGTCTTCTGGGCTCTCCACCGTTACATAGCTATTCTGCAAATTTGGTGCACTATAAAGCGGGGATCAAATGCCTGTATTATCATCATATATGTAAATTAAACTTTTGTAATATGTACTCGTAATTGTAAAATTTTTGCTTTATAGGTATTCAGTTAATCAAATAATTTACTTTTCCCAATTATCCCCTACAATGTCGACATTATGTTCCAGGCTTCCAGCTTATAATAGACTGCGAAGATATCGTTGCAGTTTTGGCTATTTCACATAACTGTTTGTGACATAACGTCGTGGCTATTATACATTAAAAAATATTGGTCACTTTTTCTGGTGGGTTCGACGCATATTAAAGACAATAAACAATTTTTAGTAAAATTTGCAAGTTAACTTTTAGTATTTCTAAAACAAAAACCTTTTATTTGTTTGAGTTTTATTAAATTATTGTATTGCATGTTTGAGAATAGCACTATACGAATGTGAAAAGGGTTTTCGGCCTCGTAACATCCGTTTACACATACTCGGCCGGCAACCCCTTACTTCCCGGCCTCTGTAATGTACTATTTTTAACCTAACTACGAATCAAGAATATCAACAAAACATACACAAAATACAGATATTTAGATTTTTACATAAGCCGATAAGAAATTGAATCTTGAAGTAGATGAATTTAAATTATGCCTAAAAACTTCTATAAGAGTCGGGCTCTTAGGGTGTGTTCATTTCATCGAGACCCCTTCTTGATCAATTGATAGATCAACGTCAAGGATTGTTACCGGTATTACTAAAAACCTAAACAAAATTGTCGTTTATGCAAAAATATGCGATAACAACCGAGGTACCGAAATTGAATACCGGTTGATTTGTATGTAAGTAATACCGCTATTCGATTCTTGATCAACGTACAAGAAATAAGAAATATCAGGAGAAAAACGATCTTATCCTGACATGGTTAGGGGGACGGTCACTTCTATAAAACTTTTACTAAATCCCTGATTTCAGGGCAGCAACTACCCCTATTACACTTTCCAGACGAACAATCCCTAAGGCAAGATAATTCCACACTGCTGTTAAGTTCATATGCGACCCAAAGACAGGATACAGTAAAATTTGACCAGGGTGCAAAGAATAGGTATAAGGATTGTTTCCATACTCCTGTGGTATTTCCATGTTGTAAACGAGTTTGACTTAGTAAAGCATTACTGCAATCTTCCATATTGTCCCAAAAGTAGCCAAATTACATTGTAGGCTGCAAGCTTAATAGTCAGCGTTGCAGCTCGCCGTTAAAAAAACTTAAAATTTGATGTCACATTGCAGAGACCGCTTGGTGTTTAGTTTGACAGTTTGTCAAAAGTGTTTCGGTGTCATCCAACGGTGTCAATTGTGTCATCTAATCTTATTGTTTTTTTTATCGCCAGTTGCGAATGTTGCTTAAGGATTTGTTTAGGACTGAGTAGTTTGAGTAACATTCGAGACAGATTTATATTTATTTTATCCAGAGTTATTTTAAGACGGGAACACGGCAACGTATGTGCAAACTTTTTTCGGACCAGTATAAGCATATTTATACCGGATGTGGCCTATAATAGGAGCAACAATTTTAGGGATCGCTTCTACACCACTAACGTAACAACATCTGTTCTACAACTTTAAATAATTGGGTAATATATTACTTGTGATTTTTTCGAACAAACTAGTATTTTCAATGAACAGCATCCAATAGTCTAGTTGACATTTACTGTCAGCCTACAAACTTCATAGTTTTCACAATACAGTGCTTGCTTGGAAAATCTTTTTTTATTAATATTTATTAAACTATAAGTTATTTTCAAAAGTCGTAGAACAAATGTTGCTGTTTATGGTGTAGAAACGATGCCTAAAGTTAATGCTCCTATTACAGGCCACACCCGGTATAGTACAGTCATCAGCAGAAGTTGCGGGTAGGTGTTAAAAAATAATAATCTTGACACGCTCTTATTCTCTCAACCCTTAACCTTGTCGCCGCCACGACAAAAAAAAAATGACGAGAGTCACTCAAGGAATTTTTAGTATATCTATGGAGTCACACGCCAAAGGATTTTGCAAGCAAGCGAAAATAAATCTTACAGTACATAGGTCCAGGTTGATATCAAGTCGTGGCGTATGGGGCACGAATTCTGACTTCATATCAATTCAATGGGGTCGCAAAAAATAACTATAGTCGTGTTAAGATCAACTTCTGCGTTCAGCAACTTCTGCTGCTGACTGTATTAATGTAGGTATCTCATTTTATCCGGCCTCTTAGCCTAGTCAGAAGTACAGGGTCACTAACTAGTACGAGGCATTTTTTGACATGACCCTGTGACTAAGTTCTAGGCTTTGGTCAGGTTTTGATTTTGTATATATTGGTGTCATAAGAGGAAGACGGTAAGAGTATTACCTTATTGAGCCGAGAGAAAAGATTAGCACCAATGTAACATACCTAAAACGATACTATTGTCTCCCTATTTTAGGTATAGTTACTTAATAGTGGGATGATAACTGGAACATACCCGTTTTTTACTGTAATTAGGTAAAGGTATAGATGTCTGCTAAAAATATGAAATCTCGTTGGAAAATTGTCATTTATTATAGTAAACACAAATTAACAAATCAATAGAATTCAAACATAAAATCAAAAGGGACAATAGGTATAGGGACTTATCAACAGCATAAGCAAATTATAGTTTTTTATAATTTTGTCCTTTTTGATTTTCACGGTCACACACATAAATATATCTCACAAGTACAAGGTTTAAAAGGGCTTAAATAAAACTTAACCTCCCGAGTCTGAGGTGCATAAATAAAGTAAAACATAAAACAAAAAAAATCGAACTTTTATTTTATAATTCAATAACAAATAAAAAGATGACTCGGGAGGACATACAGGTAACAGTCATGATTTTAAAAACAACACGAAATTAAAAACAACTAGGATTAATATTCAAACATTGTAAATACTGCAATAAGCTTGGTTTTTATATACGCCAGAACATTGGGTAATGAGAGTATCTTGGATAGCAAATTCAGGGCGCATTCGTTGAAAGCCAGCGTTTAACAACAGCCCTAAAAATGGGTGCATCTTGTCGGTAGCGGCGATGAAAACTCCATCTGAACCTAGGGCAAGCTGTGCCGCGGTCTTAGTCGTATTTTTTTTGGTATCACCTCCCACGGCTTCACCCTTTACGTTAGATCCAGAAAACGAAAATGTTGGCCAAATAGGTTCACGGAATAGGAAGTGACCTATCTTATCACCAATTATGGAAAAGTCATAAAATAGAACAGTCTGGGATCCTTCAGAGATAGTATTGGTCTTGTTGTTCTCAGGTGTCATGACCTTGACTTCAGGTACTTTATCTGGTTTTGATATTGTTTCGGAGATGGGCACCTCTACTGCCTCTGCAGTTGTTTGAGAAACGTTAGTCGCCGGAAAGTCATTTTTAGTGTTATTTTCTTTTAAGTTATCAGTTGCATTCTCTAGTATAATACTAGTGAATATTTTTCCTTCCATGCTGGTAGTATTATCAGATGATGATACATTATAAAAGTTATAACCGTCGTCTCTTTTAGATCTTTGCGTTCTTGTAGTCGCTGTATCATTAGAAGGTAAAAGTTCAGTTGGCGCAGGCAACCCAATTGAGAAAATGCTATTGAACATCGATAATGTATCATTTATTATCTGCTTCAAGTATTT
Organism: Grapholita molesta; assembly: GCA_022674325.2. Taxonomy (NCBI): domain Eukaryota; kingdom Metazoa; phylum Arthropoda; class Insecta; order Lepidoptera; family Tortricidae; genus Grapholita; species Grapholita molesta. The sequence continues at coordinate 7,046,484 of CP053127.2, forward strand.
GAAGGAGTTATCTTCTTCCTCATCTATAGCTTGAAGTATTATATTGTAATCAGGTACAGGGAGACCATCGTTGTGACTCTTTATAATCTCATGGATGCGTTGGTCGCTCCGGAAATTATTACTGCCATAAGTTGCAAAGTCCAAGCCAATACCACCATTTTGCCAAATAGAAAATACCCTAGCGTAAAATGTTAAGTACGATACCGGGATAGTCCTCCACTTGAATCTCAGAGGCGTCATTGCCATGTACTTGTTCAATGTCATAATAGTGATGTTAATGTTGGGATGCTTCTTTTCAAACTCTTTTATACAAGAGTGCTTAACGTATACATCTTTATTTGGATAAGTAAGCCATCTTCCGGAAAATCTGCTGTGCCTTGGAATATAATAGGGATGTTTAATAGTATCATCCACTAAGAAGAAAACATTGAAATGAAGGTTTGGATATGAGATAGCCATCAATTCGAGATACTGCGTGTATACTTCAAGTGGTAGCCGACATCCTTTGTTAATGATATGATGGAGAAATACATTGCTGCTAGGCTTTCTATCATTGTATTTAAATAACTGTGGTTGCCTTGTGTACGTCGCCATGCACAAAGAGTAAAAAAGCAGATAAGTCAATAAAAGTAAAGTAAGCGCCATCCAAGATGCTGTTACAAAGTCTGAAAACAAATTAAAAATAAATTAATAAGTAGGCTAATGGCGTTAGTTATAACCTTCGACAATCGTGCGTGTATATTTTTTAAATTTCTGGTTGTAAGACAGGGACAAAAATGATTTGACGTTCACTATGTTTCACTAATAAGGATATTAAGATATACCTACCTACATTTAAAAACTCGTTAACGTAGTAATAAAACATTATGTAGAGTGCCACTAAGGTTAAAATTCGTGATAAATAAAAAGTTTCCAAATGATTTTGCGTTAACACTCATTGCGGCATCGGGTCGATTCGACCCCATGCAAGTATGGTTAATTGCGACGTTAACTAATTGCCGCAGCGAAACTAGACACATAAATTGTTTGTCAAATTAAAACATATCTGTACCAGGCCATCGCAGTATCCAAGACTTCTTCGGCACGCACGTCACACTCCAGTTTGGGGGTTCCGCAGTTGGCTGGCAGAGATTTTCAGGCATCTCCACTTTCAGTAGAGGGCGATGCTCGCCTTTCTTAGGTTCAGGTGGCCTTTCCATCGAGGATACTTAAAAAAAGAACAGTGTAGATAGATGTGCATGCATAATCAATCAATCAATAATATAAATATTTTTTTTTCTGTAGGTCAATCTTACATTAAAAAACACTCGATTCATAAATACCTACACAATTTGTATGAAATTACTTTGCGCTCTTGTGAATAATGTTTTTTGGTCATTAATGTTGTTTAGTGTGTAATATTGATAGCTGATTATGCAGTGATATACGCAGAACTGTGCAGCTAACTAATAATTGATTTCAAACGCGTTACACCTTTTTGGCTTACATCCGGCACTCCCGGGGTCCCGAGGCCGCCCGCCCCTTTCTTCTAAGCTTCTGTTTCGTCTTGTGGCGCGAACATCGAAGTTCACAAATTTCGAACATCTTTCTTTTTTACTCCAATTAAGGCACCATGAGAGTGACAGAGACAATTGTTCGAAATTTACAAATATCGATCTTCGCGGTAGCTCCTCTTATGGAAGCCATATTAAGCAAAGGCATTGCATTTCGACTGATCTGACTGAATAATTGAAATAATACTTACACACTTCTATTAATTTTATTCTCGACTTATTGTTAATGTTATGTGCAATAATTTATTTCAGACAGACACTTCAAATGTGGGCGCAATATTGCTAAAAATTTTGAAGTTGTTCGTAATACAAAATACTATGACATGTAATTTTTTTTATGTATTTCTCATTATAAATTATAATAACACCAAGGAGGATGCAATCAACTGAGTGATGTTTAGGGTTCTGTGTTCTGTAGCAAAAACAGAATCTAATATTTCGCTATGTCTATCTGTACCTATGTAGGTATGTCCGTCTGTCACCGGCGTAGCAAATTTTTTTTTTGACAAAGGTAGCAAACGAGCAGACAGATCACCTGATGGTAAGCAATTACCCGCAACAACAGGGGAGTCACAAGCGCATTGCAGGCCTTTAAGAGGGATTGGAGCTCTGAACCTTACTCACCATCAGGAACACAACACTACATACCTGAAAGGTAGCAGTGCTATTATGGCTGTGCTCTTCTGTAAGAAGGAGGTACTTCCCCAGTTGAGCTTCTCCAGACAGACTCGAGCGTGATGGTACTTCGCTGTGCCCTACCTCTCATAAAATGCTAGTTATGGAAAACTGAAATTTGTTGGAACACTGAAGTTAGTTTGTTAGGTTTATTAAAAAAAAATAGCAAGGGCCTTGGAAAACCTATTTTCATAAAGTGATTTTTTCAAGCGATTATATACCGCCTCATTTGAAATACGAGTGCACTCTTGACCAAGTATATCTATGCTCTTGACTCTAACTTTTGATCAGTGGGTCCCAAAACTATGGCAAGAATCATGAACAGTCTTAATAAGCAGTGCTAGAAGATTCTATGAAACCTAACTAGGGCACTTTTAGGCCTAAATACGCAGCCTTAGCACTTTAAGAATACTTTAGCACCTTTGGGAATGAGGTAAAGTGGACACTGGGCTACCGGCAACACGCTTGTGGATTGAATCCGTATATACCGAATACCAAAAGATAACGCGATATTGTTTACAAGCCGACCTTTACACACTATTCATGCTAAGTCGGTATTTTTCATGCTTATTCAATAACAAATGTAGTAACGTCTGTACGTGAGACGAATCCATTGTTGAACAAACAGAATTTATCGCAGAAAGGAGAAACGTGCCGTATTCGATAAAATGACTAATGCCTTCCAGTATAGCGACACTGATGAGCAGTCCTTGCAAGAGCCGCGTGCAGTTAATTGGGTTATAATTTGTGAGACACTTATCGGGGTTTTCATGTTTTGTTATGGTGATTTGAGTGTGTTCTAGTAGTGACGTAGTTTTGGAAACCACATCAAATATTTTGGGTATGCATATATTAATACATTCTTACATATTCTGTTAGCGATATTTTTATTATACGTAGGTATTGTAGGGCTGTCTTTAGTCTAAACCTCGATTGCTTATGTCGAAACGTTCAGTAAATTAAACCAAAGATGCATCAAGGTCAATATCGACAATCGATATCCAAATTTATTCAGAAAAATATGAACTAGAATTTTAATTTTGTAAATAAACAGACCTGTCTAATACTTTTAATAATATATTTTTATTTTATATAAGAAGCCTTATTCAAACCAAACTTTTTGTAGACGTAGTAAAATCTAAATTATGACGACTAAATTTCAGTGACACTAGGCGAAAAACTCAGCCGGAGCTCTACACGTAATTTGATTTTAAATTATTGATAAATTTATAAATACGGATCAAAATAATTTATTTGTTAAAATAGGCATTTAATTAGGTTTAATTCAGCCGAAACTTTAAAATAATATAGTGTAATATTTTCTTGGTTAGTGTTTTGGAATCTCGTGTCAGTCCTCAAACTTGGCCTCATTAAGTCGAAACAAAATTGACCTTTTTCATCCTTAGTTTGTATTATTAACAGATAGACATACATAAATACTATTATTTGTAACCAAAAAATTTATAGAATAAATTATTATGTGTATAAGACAATGGTCGATGCTGTCATCAGTCTTCATTGATTTTAGAAAGAAAACAACAATCATTATGATACTTTTAAACATCGAACGATTCAACATGGTATAGTAGAATCCGATTTAAATGCGTGTCTTTTTCTATCTGAAGACTACTATCGATCACTTAGCCGACAAAGTCTAAGTAGCTCTTTGTGCTGTCAACTACTGTTTATATTTCCTTTCTTGCCACTGAAATGTCCTGTGACCCGCTCACGGGACACGAGATATCGTCGTTACTCTTTCCAAAGCTGATATCAACTCTGAAATGTGTTCGATGTATTTGTCAAATATTTTGTAACTTAGCAAAAATATTTTGAATTTAAATCGATCGATCGAACATAATTCAGTTCCTCCTTCAAACTATTGCTTTGAATGCACAAAGTTAAACACATTTTATTGTTTTAAAGGTTAGCTTCAAATGAATAGCTTCGTCAATGGCCAGTGATGAGTGACTCGTTCAGAGAGCACCGACCGCTCTTACGTGAAGACATCTCCGACGAAGAGTTTCAGCAGGAGTTCCGACCACCTCCCCGCCCCATGGGCTGTAGAGGCAGAGCTAGAAACACTGCAAAGGGGGCAGCATCTATCATAAAGAATTGGCCAGGTATTTTTATAGTATAGATCCTCTTTGTAGTGCCTGTAACTAAACAGGATGTCGGGTAAAGTGTCGAACGTTGTAACGATGATGTACAACCAGGGTAGGCAAGGTCGAGAATTATATCGTTACAGATTTTTATTTGTATAACAGTACATGTGACAATATATTTGGCCACTTTAACTCCTACCAACGATTAGGATGCTGACTGTTCATTGAAATTGAAACTTTACGTCACCACACGCTCAGCGGCGCTACCACGAAAAACAGATTCGTAAATTTCGGACTAATGTCTCTGTCCCTCTCATGACGCCCTAATTGGAATAAAAGAAAAATACGAACTTGAAATATACGAACTTCGATGTTCGCGGTACCGGGCTAGATTCGAAAATGAGGCGTATACCACAATTTTTTTACAATTTTATTTCGAGAAAATAGAAGTATTTTAAAGGATTGGTATTTTTTTTTGCCTTTGATTGGTAATTTCGTTGCCTTCAATAAAATGTAGATTTTTTTAACCTGCATTGCGTCCATTCGTTAAAATCTAGTCATACATCAGAGTCTTGCGTGTGTCTGCCTAGCTTGTAACGGTCTGTAACAAACTAAAATGTTCGACAACTTACCCTATATTCCCCACAGAGTTTACTCACCTAGTTTCTTTTTTTTCATTTCCAGATTACTGGTTGTCATCCGTAAATTACTCGTACGTCGGCATGGGCATGTTTGCCTTATTGACCTTTATACTTTATAGTAGTGTATTAACTTACACAATGCTCCCTGCCGACGGCTTAAAACCTATTCCTCAGTATGTGACTGAAAGAAAAAATACTTTGCCTGAAGTGTTTATGCATGTTGTTGTGAACAATGAAAAGGAAATAGACATAAATAAATATCTGCCTTACGTAGAAATTATTGCCGATAAATACCTACACTATCAATTTAATTTAATATTTATGAAGAATGATACTCTTAACTCTGAACAAGCCATTCATAATGCTCGATTAAATAATGAAGATGCCATGAATTCTCTTTGGAAAGAAGACAATGTACTTGAACCAGACAAATTATCTAGTAAAACAAAATCCAATATATTCATACAATCCGTTTGCCTATCCAGCTATTTGGACAATTCTCCTATTCAGCAATACTGGAAGCAGCTACCTAATCAATTAATTGAATTTTTGGTGAGAGCTGTTTCGATTTGGGATAAAGGCGGAATCGCGTTCAGTCCTATTATATTGACACCAAGGTCTCCACACGCCATATATATAGAAAAGTTGTATAGCCTTCTTGCATCGTACGAAGATCACACAAAACCTAATAATATACCCGCAAAACCTATTAAAAACAACAGTAAGATACATAGTTTACAAACCCCAAAGTTAATAAACAATCACAAAAGGAAATATAAAAAAAAGGTAAATAATATTCGTGATATAATAGAAGCTTATGAAACTGAAGTGCCTGGTCAAGAAACCCAACTTGAAGTTTTAAGCGAAGCAGAAGACAGACAAGAAATGGTTAAGACAAAAATGGAACCGCCAAATACTGAATCAGTTGTCATAAGTACTAATTACAATGTCAATAGAACAGACAATTTCGTGATGGATCACTCAATTGAACACAACCAGGCAAAAACATCGAATATAATGTCATCTGTCTTCGATTTCTTGTTTCACGATAAATCAAATAGAACTGCGGAAGCAGAATCTATCGATAGTCCCACCAAAAGAGGCACAAAAACGATATCAACAGAACATAGTCCAGAAATTACCAATAAAGACAAGGTAATACAACCAATGATAATATCGGCACCAACTAAATTTGAAAAATTATCGTCAAATGTAGATGACAATGGTCTGAAAAGTATTGATGTCGACAACTTGACGATAGATTTGAAAGGTAATATTTTAGCGACGAAAAGCTCTTGTCACGCGTTTTTGGGAAGTGTATTCAGTAATGTAAAACATAGAACAGAGGAAGACTCTCTCAAGGAATTTATTATCGGAGAGCTATCATTGTTTTGTAATGGCCTTTTATCCACGTGCAGAGGCATTGACGTTATTTTACTATAATTAGTGTTTATAATAAATGTACTATTTCTTTTAGGTTATGTTATTAATTATATTGTTAGTATTTTGATGAAGTTGTTAATAAAATGAAACTCTTAAGCACTTACGAAGTAGTCATTTATTTATTATCTTAATATAAAACAAGTCGTGCTCAGAATAGTGTTACACATAACAATATTGTGATCACAAGTTTACCCTCAACCAAGGAACAGACAGGTAGAGCCATATAGTTAGTTGCAGTCAGTATGGCCAGATATATCGATACACATTCTTACTGCTATACAAATAAAGATCTGAATCGATATATTTGGCCATACTCACTGCAACTAACTATATGACGCTGCCTGTACAAGACATGGAATGTTTATACAAAGTCGCGTTCCTCCGACATGCTGGCTATTACTCTCTTGTCGGTGCTAAATATATGGCTAAGAGACATTATGGATACATCTGGAGATATTTTGGCAGCGAGACATCTTCATAAAATTGTATTACAGCGCTGGTACGTACTGCTGTTAAACATGATAGATGTCTCTAATGTGTTTGCCAGTATGAGGGGAACCCGGTTTTGTATATTGTCATTCCATGTCTTATGTTCCATGACCTCAACTTAAATTATGGCAGCATAATTTGTTGACGTTCTAATGATTCCTTTTACTTTTATGAGACTAGATTCTTAAAATCGAACAATTAAACTGAATTAGCAAAACGTCTTTCATTCTTAATATCTGGCATTCACCAGTGTATAAAATGTAACTTAATCATAGTTATATACAGAATTTTAACGACATGTTAAAATTAAAATGTTGCACAAATGCAAGTGTACAAGGTAGATTGATTCGATTTTATCGTTGATTTCATAGTGCTTATACTTTATTGAATAATTATTTTATTTATGTAGCAATGTTACTTCTTTCTATTGGTATTTCCCATCGACCGCTCCAGTCATTGGTAGTCTTCTTACAATCTCTTACTTTAAACTTCGCTTCACATCTTCTGCTTATTGACCAGTATACGTAGCCTTCAGGGCATTGATTTACATAACCTCTGAAGTTGCCAGATTTCGTTTTATCACATTTCAGAAACGCTGGAGAGCATTCGGCTTTCTCGAATGGGAAGTGGCCTATCGATGGACATGAAAGAGGGTCTTTGCTGGCAGTAATCTGGAACGTACAGAATAACACAAACATTAGTAAATCAGTTATTTGTAAACACTCATTTAAAACACTATCAAACTTACCGGTTCTTTATAGTTGGCGCCTAACCGTTTGACTCTACGCCTGTCTGCTTTCTCACCATCACATTTCTTATTAGCATTCTTCTCATCAACGCATTGATTTTTACTCTCATCATATATTGTCTCATTAGGGCATTTGAAAACTGCTATATCAAGGTCATGGGTATCGTTATCTTCGGTACACTGATAGAACATATTACAATACTTCGGATGTCGCTTAAAGGAAGTTGGACATACATAGAGATACTGATCATCCTCAGTTTCTGGACAATCTTTGGAGTTTGACGAATTACTTTCAGTCGTAGATTCCTGGTTATCCTCCGTTGTAGTGCTTTCAGAACTTTGGTCAGTAGTGGAAGAACTTGACTGTTCAGTTGTAGACCAATCCGAAGAATCTGTTGTTTTTTCCGTTGTACTCGATTCTTGTGTAGTTGATTCTTCCGTAGTAGAACTATCAGTGGTTGCTTCCGTGGTACTTTGCTCAGTTGTCGTGGATTGTTCAGTAGTGGATTGTTGAGTTGTCGTGTCATCAGTAGTGGTCGCTTGTTGTGTGGTACTAGTCTGTTCTGTTGTCGATTGCTCTGTGGTACTACTCTCTGTAGTAGACTGCTCTGTTGTACTAGACTGAGTAGTGCTTTGTTCAGTGGTTGTTTTTTCAGTGGTTGTCGATTTTTCAGTAGTTGATTGTTGGGTTGTACTTTTTTCTGTAGTTGTGGATTTTTCAGTAGTACTTTGCTCAGTTGTACTTTTTTCGGTCGTTGTTGTTTCTTGCGTAGTGGATGATTCAGTTGTCGATTGTTCAGTTGTAGAGCCTTCTGTTGTCGTTGATTCTTGAGTTGTCGATTGTTCAGTGGTACTTGTTGTTGTCGATGTACTTGTAGTAGTTGTAGATTCCTCATTATTCTGACTTTGAGTCCCAGAACAGTCACGAGGAGGGTAAACTGAATCTTCATGGTTACAAGTTTCAAGTTCTGGATCCCATATAGTACCTTCTCCGCATTCGAAATGGTAAACCGAAAATCGTTTGCCATTATTATCCCAATCTACACACCTATAGAATTTCTTACAGTCATCGGGGTCGGCGTAAAATCCTGCTTTGGTGCAATTGACTTGTGTCTTTGATGGTTTCTGCGTTGAACTTTGAGAACAGTCTGATGAGCCTTGGCCTTCAGTGGTCGTTGAAGATGACGACGAATCAGAGCTAGCTGGCGACGATCCCGCACTTGTTGATGACGTTCCACTTGAGGCTTCAGTAGTGGTAGATGTGTTACTATTGTTGTTATTACAAGATGGATTTTGTACATCACCTGGATGATTGCACGTTTGTACATCTTGATCCCAAATAGTGCCTTCACCGCACGTGAAATCGTACTTCGTCAAACCACCGTTACCGTTGTCGACACATCGATAAAACTTTTGGCAGTCATTGCTATCGCCAAAATAACCTTCGTTCTCACATTGATCATTTTTATTTGAAGATGGTTTATTGTCACTCGTGGACTCCGTTGTAGATGTCGTTGTACTCGTTGCTTCTGTTAGTTGGGAAGAATTTTCCTCAGTAGTTCCTTGTTCTGATTGGTGTTGTCCTTGTGAACATTGACAATTCTTCACTTGATTCTCATGATTACAAGCTTGAATATCCGGATCCCATGCAGTGCCGTCGCCGCAAGTGAAATCATATTTGGTGTATCCACCTTGCCCATTATCAACACAGCGGTAGAATTTTCTACAGTCATTATTATTTGAATAGAAACCGTCTGATTTACATTCATTTGACTGTGAGTTAGAGTTTGAATTACTGGAACAATCATTTGAATTATTTTCTGAATCTGAAGTAGACTGGGTGGTAGTAGTTGAGGCTTTAGTAGTAGGCTGTTCGTTTTGTTCATTTTGTGAACTGGATGTAGTGGAGGCGGTTCCTTGAGAGCTACAATTCATATTATTATCATGATCACATGCTTGTATATCTTGCACCCAAATCGTACCTTCTCCACAAGTGAAATCATATTTCGTGTAGCCTCCCATATTATTGCTTACACATCGGTAAAATTTCTTACAGTCATTTGAATTAGCGTAAAAACCTTCTGACTCACATTGATCATTGTTATTCGATTCAGTGTCAGGGCGTTTAGTCGTAGATACTGTTGATTCACTGGAGTCTGAGGTTTGTGTAGTGGTTACTGATTCTTGTGGAGGATTTTCTGAAGCATTTGATTCAGAAGATTCTGAGCATTTACTCTCACTTGACTCATGATTGCACGTTTGTGCCTGTTGATCCCATACTGTACCGTCACCACAGGAAAAATCGTATTTAGTGTAGCCTCCCTTTCCATCATCAACACATCTGTAAAATTTCTTGCAATTAGCAGAGTTGGCAAAGAACCCTTCAGAATCACAGGCATCACTTGATGGATCTTGATGTTGATCCGTTTTTTCAGTAGTCTCTGATGTACCTGATGTACTCGACTGGGATGTAGTACTATCGATATATTCATCGTTTGCTGGTGTTGGTTGCTGTTGTGTTTCATGATTGGCACTGCAACCCTTTTTGACAGATGTTTCATGGTTGCACGCGTTAATTTCGGGATCCCATACTGTACCTTCTCCGCAACTAAAATCATACTTTGTAAAACCACCGTGCTGATTTTCAACACATCTATAAAACTTTTTGCAATCCGTTATATCGCCAAAGAATCCTTCTTTTGAACAAGAGTCTCTGTTAGTTGTTGGTTTATTCACAGGTTTGTCAGTAGACCCAGCAGATTTTTCAGTAGTAGTAGTAGAAGTAGTAGTACTATGGACCTGATTATTTTCTGCTGTATCACTGGCAGTTTGTTGAGTTGTTGATGATTGAGTTGTAACTTCGCTTTCGGTTTCTTGGTGAGCTGTATTACTTCCTGTGCATTTGTTATCATTTGAAGGATGATTACATGACTCGATACTTTGATCCCAAACAGTACCCTCGCCACATGTAAATTCATAACGAATATATCCTCCATTGCCATTATCAACACATCTGTAAAATTTCTTGCAATTTTGAGTGTCACCCATAAATCCACTAGAACTGCAGACATTTTCACCTGATGCACTAGTGGAACTCGTGATTTCGTTACTCTCGGTACCTTGTGTAGCTATATTATTTTCAGTTGTTGTAGATGTTTTATCTTGGTGTGCCGTAGTTGTTTGAGGTGGTTTTTGTGTTGGGCTATCATATCCAACATCTTCATCCTCTTGGAAAGCTTGTCCTATTGTGGTAGGTTTGCTTGTTGTCGTTGTAGTTTTGCTGTCCGCGGGAAATGTTTGTGACGGTGATTTGTTATTACAGTCCTTTACTGCCCAAGCGTGGTTGCATGCTTCAGCATTAGAATCCCAAACGGTTCCCTCTCCACAAGAAAATTCGTATTTTATGTAACCACCTCTTCCGTTGTCAACGCACCTGTAGAATTTTTTACAATCGTCTGTATCTCCCATGAATCCGCTTTCAGTACATTCGTTATTGTTATTCCCAGTAACTGGTTTCTCATCGTTTGGCTGCTGTGTTTCTTCATGATGTGCAGGTTTAGTAGTCTGATCATTATTAGTATCATGAATTTGTGTTTGACTTTGACTAGACTCTTTGGAATGATCTATTTGTAATTGAGTTTGGGTTCCTTTATTGCCGTGGCTTATTTGTGTCTGTGTTTGGCTTACTGCTGAACCATATGATATTTGAGTTTGATTTTGTTTTGAATTAGATATAGGTAATTTCTTTATTCGCTCGCCATAATTTATTTGTGTTTGATTCTGTATTACGGATCCTTTGCTTATTTGCGTCTGTACCTGATCAACTTTGGAACCATAAGCGATTTGTAATTGTGATTGAATTGTTTGTTTAGAAGAAACTTCATTGTCTGCACTTGTAGCAGCAGGTGCGATGGTTTTACTATTGTCATCTGAACTACCTCGACCACATCTTCTCTTTTTGACTGCCCATCCATGATTACAAGCTTGTGTCTCATCGTCCCAAATTGTTAATTCACTGCAAGAAAACTCGTATCTAATGTAACCACCTCGTCCATTTCCAACGCATCTGTAGAATTTCCGGCAATTTTCACTGTCTCCCATAAATCCATCAGCGGTGCACGGTTCACCACTTTGTGGATTTGTCTGACGAGGCACAGGGGATCTAGTTGCTCTAACATGCTCTTTTACCGTTGTTATCCATGACGAGGTAGTTGGTGTATTTCTGTAATCGGTTGTCGACCAATAGTTTTGTGTTGATATAGTCGGAGCTTCAGCTTTGTTGGCTTGTTCAGTATGTAAAACAAGTTTCATGGTAAAAGGTGATTGTATTTCAGGACGTGATCCGTCTATTTCATTGTCGTTGATGGTGTCAGCGGGTCTTGATGTATGACCGCCGCAATTAATCCTTTTAGTACTTTTGGGGTGGTTACATATTTCAGTGTCAGGGTCGTATACTGTGCCCGGTCCGCATTGATACTGAAAAGTAAATATAAATAATATATATATTTGTTTTATTGGTTTAGTTTAAATGGTTTTATTTTATTAGATCAGGGTGTCTAGTGGCCAAGTGACAATCGGTTAGAGCCCGATACAGATATTGATGATTCAATCAGTGTTGAAAAAAAAAAACACTTCTCTACGAAAAATGACTAGAGCCCTGAGTGTAAGTTGTTAACGTAACTTTACGTCACGAACGCGTTTGCGTTTCCCATATAAATAACATTATCACTTACGCGTTCTTAACCTTTTTTTTACGTCAAAAGAAACTTACACTAGAGCCTTAGTTAAATTTTTTCTTAACTTTTAGACTTTGTAACATACTCTGAAAACGGTGTATTTATTGTTAGCTCCTTTCACGCATCTGTAGAAGACGGCGCAGTCGACTGGATCCTCTTGGAAACCTTCACCAGCGCACAATATTGGTTCTGGTTTAATGCCAGAATACAGCTTGACTATCCGGCCGCTTACTCTGGGGTGACGTAATATTACCTCTGTCGACGATACTGAAAAATAAACGGTATTAATATTTTTTTTAGTTTACACCTATTCAAACAGACACTATGTTTGCATCAAAGTTAATAAATAACTATAAGTAACTATGAGTACCTATAAGTATAATCAGGCTAGCCAGCTGGCACTGATAATAGTGCTGTAAAAACCTTAATAAATAATTAAATATCGGTTATGGTACATACAATACAAATATTCTTTATTGCTAACCTCAAAAATGAGAAAAAAAAGAAAAACATATAAAGAGGCAGACATCAGGCGGTCTTATCGCTAGAGAGCAATCTCTTCCAGACAACCTTTGAATAGCGGAAAACTTAATACACAAAAAAACGAGTGAGCAGGTGGGTGCGGTACATGCACAAAACAAAAATAAACAATAATTATAATAATCCAAATAATGACAATAACCACATTTCACTGAAGGTATTTTCAATTTCACTAGGTATTATAAATTAATTATCCTCATTAAACATACATACATCAGTATGTATATATTTAAACTTGTGAGTCATTCTAACATTTATTTAAAACAAACGGTTAAAATCACGTTTATTTAGTCTTCATTTAAAATATACTGATGATTCATAAACGGTGATCAGGATTTGAAAAATATTAATAATTAGTAATTACCTAAACAACATTCCGTATCTAATCGTAATTCAGATTTCTCTCTCTTTTACAACTGTTTACAATCATCAGTGTAGGTACACACAGCAACACTGTTAACTGGACATCGGTGGACTTTATGTCTTATATAATAAGGTATACCTAGGAGTGTTGTTGACTGTACTATCTCAGCAAAATAATCCACCTACCATTATTTGTATAAGTTGATCCGGTAAAGAGACCGAGAAGTAGAAAGGGTAGGAACTTATTCATCCCAAGGTTTGTTTCCATGTTGATCATCAAAAATTCATCGTTTTTCAACCCGTCCAACTGTAACAAAGAACAATTTGTTTAATTTTATGACTGTTATATTTAAGCGATGGGACCGAGCGCGACGACAGCGCCACGTGACAGGCGGCCATTATGGACAATATTGTCACCGCTGTCAAACAAAAAGTAAGTAAATATTGTGAAAAATATTAATGAAATCTTGTGTTATTTTACTATATTACACAATTGTGGACAATGGTAGTCAGTAACATTATTAAAACGATTAGAAAATGTTTACTGCAATATGGATTTGACACCTCAAGTCAGAGACAAAAATGACAATTTTAGGCGTAGCGAGCGCTGTGATCGTTTAGGCTACCCCCTCCACCTGCTTTGCACTCTGCCAATAGGTACCATGGCCTGCACTCGCGGTGTTCCACGTTCCATTTAAGAAAATTATCGCTTGAACGTTTGCACGTAACCTGCCAGAGGCGCTACCGTCAAAAACGATATTCGTAAATTTCGGACGATTGTCTCTGTCACTCTCATGACGTCTTAATTGGGGTAAAAGAGAAAGATGCCCGAAATATACGAACATCAACGTTCGCGATACCGGGCCAGTATCGCCCTATAAGTGTGGCACACCGCGGGCATAGGCGACTGTACATGATGTTCAAAGCGAGCAAATTAAATAAGAATTTACTATAAGTTAATTATTGCTACCCGGAAGTTGTTTAGAAGAAAATACCTACTTTTTAGCTTTTTTATGACATTACCACTTTTAACTCTGTAACTCTTACGAAAATCGGTAAGTACAGTCGCCATCAGATATATCGGAGCTGTGGTGGTGGTCGCAAATATCGCAGCAACGCCTCTATTATCAAGCCGATAAAGTGCATGTTCCGATATTTATGACTACCTCCAAATATCTGATGGCGACTGTACAAGTTTCATACAAGTTGTATGTAACTGGAAATTGTCTACTCTTTTAATATATTTATTTGTGAGTTCAGAAGAAACTCATTTCATAATAAATCAAACTTCACTAGCCAGTAGGAGAGAGGTGCAGGAGTTCCATCATGTGGAATGCTAAATTTCGGAATGAAATGATTTCTACCTAAGATTCAGACCTCATGAAAATGCGACCAGAACCAACTTTTTTTTTTATGACATAGGCGGCAAATGAGCAGACGGATTGCCTGCTGGTAAGCAATTACCATCGCCCATGGGCACCCGCAATACCAGGGGAGTCACAGGGGTTGGAGCTCTGGGAACCCTACTCACCATCAGGAACACAACACTACATACCTGAAAGGTAGCAGTGGTATTATGGCTGTGGTCTTCTGTAAGGAGGAGGTACTTCCCCAGTTGGGCTGCCCCAGATTCAAGCGTGATGGTCATCGCTGTGCCCTACTTCTCATTGTTGGACGTAGTTTAAGGACATACCCGGGTCCAAACTTCAACTGTCAACTGATTTATTAGCGGCCATCCGCATATTACGTCGCAACAATAGTGGGCATGGGGGCATTCCAATTTTGACAGTACGTGTTAAAGGGATCAGAAAATAGCGCTTTTTAAAATATAATCACAATTCGACGTAATATGCAGATGGCTGCTAACTGGTTATTGTTAAGGGGAAGTGCTGTGGTACGGTACGGTACTATGTCAATACTCTCCGACCCTATTTGAATCACGTCCAAGTTTCTACACACTCGTGTTCACTTCATACACGATCTTGGCAATCACACCCAAGGCTGTACTTTTGAACGTGATTGTACTGATAAGATTATAGAAGTTGGATTACACTTACAATTTCAAATTAAATGGTTAAGTAGGTACATGGTCGTCGTCTGCTAAACATTCACTATAGCTCGTAAAACCCTTTTAACACATTCACTGCGTCATTAGGTCGATTGACCCCTACATATGTATGGTTAACTGCGATGTTAACTGACTGCCGCAGCGAAGGTCTTATACCCTCATGCTTTTAGTTTCGCCATGCCTGTCTGTTTGTTTATGTAAATTGGTATTAATATCTATTTTTTTTTCATTCCTACCCTATAATATTATTTTCAGTTCAAGCCTTTGAGGTGTCATTCGATGATATTAGAAATAAAAGGGTTTTACCTTAAACATTTTTTGATCAAATGAAAATCGGAAAGAATCGCTCTTTAAGTAAAAAAACATGTTTCCCTCCCGCTCTAACTTTTGAACCGCAAGTCCAAAAAAATAAGAATAACATCATACAAAATATTGACCCCTTTTACAGTTCACTGAATAATATTAAATATAATTTAAAAAATATTTTATTAGAACTACATACTCGTATGTCTCTTCCAGTGCATAATTAGTATCCAGGAATAGTCATATCAAAAAAAAAAACCGAATTGATAACCTCCTCCTTTTTTTGAAGTCGGTTAACAAGTGTGTTTTTCTTCTTTTGTTTGCATTGTTATTTGAGTACCTATTATTTTACTTTTTATATTCAAATCATAGTGGTACCTACAATAATAATTACTGTATGTTTCTACTCTGGGCCTAATGCTTATGCTTATGCTTGTTTCACCTATTTATTGAATCATACTTTATGAACCTCCAGGTCTTTTTGTTACAACAATTTAATTGTTGTGCGTACTATGCAAGTATGCACTTTTGAACTTATGTACTTATATGACTGTATGTGTTCTAAATAAATTAAAAAAAAAAAATCATGAAAGTATACTTTCAAGGTAAATAAATCATTTTGAACCAGTTGAACCGGTTTTTCAGTTACGGGTCGAAAACTACGGAACCCTACATTGAGCAAGGCCCGACATGCCTCGAAAACGTCAATTTAGGAATCTATTGCTCTCGGGTTTCATTATTAGCTCGAGAGGGTTAACTTTGCTCCCTTGTGAAACAACTATTTGCGCCATATAAATACTGTATACTTAACATGTCCTCGAGACTTCGTTGGCCAGCCATGCCCGTCTTTAAAGTGTGGTTGCGGGATAAAAATAGTTATTTGTTATACAAGGGTGCAAAATTGTATTTTAACTGCGAGTGTTTTAATACACGAGAAGTAAATTACAATTGCACCCGTGTGTAACACAAAACTTTTCCCCTCACTACAGGCGAGGAAAGTGAAATATGCAAAAAAACGTTTTGAAATCGCATTGACTTTTTCTTTGCGTTTAGATACATTCAACATTTTTACAAAAGGTGCCTTTAGCTTGGTTAGCTTGTGGTGGCCAGTGCAATTTTCGAATGTTCTACTTCGATTTTCAACTCGGTGCGTAAGCGAGGCTTGCCCGCGCCCGCAGCCGCCGCGGGGGCAAGTGAGCTGTACTTCGCGAATTTAGACTTTAAAACCATAGCAATAAGAGCTATGAGAAGTCAACTTACTTTAATCACTAGTGGATAAAATGCGTTTTTACCCTCTCGTATTAAAGGATAAACAAGCGCTTTACGAGCTAGTGAGGGGAAAATGTCCTTTCTCGTAGCTCAAAGTCTCTTTATATCAAATTTTATATCAATTGATTCAGCGGTTTAAGCGTGAAGAGATAACAGACAGACAGGCACAGAGAGAGTTACTTTCACATTTAAGCAGTTTATCTTTTACCTAAAATCCATGACATAGTTCCTAAGAACAGATCTTGTAAGACTTGTCCACACTGACCGATTTAAATGGGCCACTCTGTATATATATAGTACGGAAAATCAGTTTTGCATTGTTGTGTCTCATATTTCACAACTCGATTAAGCGTTACATAACACCATTGTAAATGTACGGATTGCAAGCGCTGTAGGTCAAGATCGGTCGCGGACCAATGCTAACGCCCTCGAGTGACCCCTCATCACTAAAAATATCCACAAATAAATCGATCCATCTTTTACTTGATATGCAAAGTCATTAAGTCATTATGATTAATACAAGGTGCCCATTAGGCTGAAATTGTAATGATGTAAAATTTTGGATGGACGGGGAACTTGGGATATTAAACGTTTCTGTATGCAGTGCAGGTCCCATAATTCTTGATGGCTCCGCCGCCATTTTTAATTATCCGTGCAGGGGCGCTACCGCGAAACACGATGTTTGTAAATTTCGGACGATTGTCTCTGTCACTCTTATAATGCCTTAATTGGAGAAAAAGAGAAAGATGCTCGAAATATACGAATTTCGAAATTCGCGGTACCCGGCCAGGTGTTGTGGTGGATGCGTGTTGCAGATTCCTGATATTACTTATAGATACAACTGTTCAATTAATAAGCATGTGATCTGTTATCAGTTGTACATACTTGTCTTTTTGTTTTCAAAGTGTGACCCGTTTGGTTAAGTTTTAAATATAAAATGTAATTGTGGTAAGAGATGTAAGCAGAGTTGTGAGTTGAGAGCTATAAGTTATTAGGGTGTCGGAAAAATGACATAAGATCTTTATACATCTTAGATATTAAACAATGCAACTCGTAGGTAGGCTGCAAACTATTTGGACCCGGGTATGTCCTTAAACTACGTCCAACAATGAGAGGTAGGGCACAGCGAAGTACCATCACGCTTGAATCTGGAGAAGCCCGACTGGGGAAGTACCTCCTCCTTACAGAAGACCACAGCCATAATAGCACTGCTACCTTACAGGTATGTAGTGTTGTGTTCCTGATGGTGAATAAGGTTCCCAGATCTCCAACCCACTTATAGGTCGGCAACGCGCTTGTGACTCCCTTGGTGTTGCGAGTGCCAATGGGCGACGGTAATTGATTACCATCAGGCAATCCGTCTGCTCGTTTGCCACCTTTGTCATAAAAAAAAAATCTTAAAAACAGTGACATTTTATTAATTTTAGGTTAATAAAATCCAAGACATTATTTCTCGTGAGCGCTTTAATATTTGCCAGCTAGAAGTAGACGAACCATTAGGAACAGTAAGTATTTCCTTCTCCACAATTAAAAGTAAAAACAGATTTATGGTCTAGGCCAAGATTGTACACCATGGCACTTGAACAAGACTGCTGTGGAAAAATAAGGATCAATTAAATTCTCTGACTCATGCTCACTATTAAATTATTTTAGCCTGGTCGTATACAGTATTATAGTTTAGTTTGTTTCACTTGGATCATAGAAATAGGAGAAGTACCTATAGTTTCAATACATATATTATTAATTCTTTAATGTTTTTTAAATCTTCAGTGCTATCTGCAAAAGTTATAACACAAATTAAATATTTGCACCTCGTGCATTAAAAGAGTATTTTTTTGCGCCGAATATTTACGATCACTAGACACAGTCTATAATAACATTACGAGTTTAGCGAATTTGAAGCATTATGTTGTTATTATTACATACATAAATTACACTAACTAATCAATACCTCTTTAGATTCTTTTTAAGTAATTTACTATAACCAATACCTCTTTTGAGTATTTTTATGTAAGTGATCGTGATATGCCAGAATGATCAAGTGTGGACTGACTTTGTATTATTCAACATAAACCCTAAGCCTTTACGCACGAAGCGTGCGCCTCCGGCGATAGCATAATCCACATACATCACAGTTATCTCAGATCGTTTAATTGCAAACTCTCGCGCATCTAAATCTTTTTCTCGATACTCACCTCGAATGATAACTTTGCTTACCTCGTACCTTACGATCAAGTAGGAATATATCGTAAGTAGTTAATGTTATATTCTCGCGAGATCTTATGTGTGTGATGATGAGAAATCTATGAGTTAAGTAACTTCCTACAATACCTACACATTTGATTAAAATTAACAGAAAACAAGCGTAGTGTCTAATCAAATTTTAGTAAGTGAAATCACTTTTTAAACCCTAGGTGGCAGAAAAAATCATAGGATGTGAGCCTTACTGCGATGCGGGAGGGTTGAGTAAATAAAAAATCTGCATATATCTAATCTGCAGTCGTGTACAAAAATGAAAATTTTTCGTTTGAAAATAATTTGAATTCGCTTAAAATACGATAATATGTTTATTATAATATGTCAGTAAGGATAACGCATTTTTTATGATCTTTTCAATAGATACTAACTGATAAATACCAGTCAGCTTAGTAACAATGTTTATTTTGTCAATTACATTTTTATATAGGTATAAAGCATTACCCTTATTTGCAGATAATCGTAATTTTCATCATTATCTGTTATATAAATTTATAAATGGTGTAACTAACCTGACTTTGTTTTATATACATACTGACTTTTGCGCGCGACTTCCGCTAGTTTATAATATGAGGTAATAGGTGATATTGTATAAAATGTGTTGAGCTATTTGCAAAAAGTTCCGAGTCCTGTAATCCCATGTAGGTTCAGAATCCTACACTGAGCATTACTTATCGATATTCTCATGTCTCTCATGAGTTTACTCATGTTTACGTTGATTCATCATCGAAGTCTTAAACTCCTATCAGTTATAGTTATTCTATTACATCTCCTGTAAAAACGTGCTCTTCAATGCAGTTACAGTGGTCTGGGGATTATTAAGACGTGATGGAACGTCAATAAATTTTAAAGTGACACTTTTAGTACAGAAACAGTAATTAATAGGACATTTAGATACTAGTAAAAAAAATTTTTTTTTCGACGAGGGTGAAAGTTGGAGCCCGAGTGAAACGAGGATGACAATCACCCGAGTCTTAAATAAGTTTTTACACCTGTATCGACGCGAAGCGTGCGCAAAGTGCACTTTTTACGCACTAGTTAGGAAAAATATCTTACGAAATGTGACGGCATCATTTACGTTGATTTAGTCACTCGCGCGACAGTCACTCACTCGAGTACCCTTACCATGAGTTGTGACTTTCAGCTTTTCGATAACGAGTATCGAGTTTACTATCTGTGCATCTCGTTCTCACTAAAATAGTACAAGCGAGATGCACAGATAGTAAACTCGATACTCGTTATTGAAAATCTAATGGTAAGGGTACAGGTCTCCATTTTCAAAAAATAAAAAGTAATTTGACGAAAAGCTTGGTCTAGTGGGTAGTGACCCTGCCTATGAAGCCGACGGTCCTGGGTTCAAATCCCAGTAAGGGCATTTATTTGTGCGATGACCACAGAACATGGTCAAATTTTGATCAAAGCACACGATGAACGTTTTCGAATAAATAATGGTTTGGTTGATAAAATAACGTTAACGTTAATAAACTAGTTTTCTCCTGTTACTTTACCTACATGAACAAACATATTTCTACACATTTCATTATAATACAAAAACGT
Organism: Grapholita molesta; assembly: GCA_022674325.2. Classification (NCBI taxonomy): domain Eukaryota; kingdom Metazoa; phylum Arthropoda; class Insecta; order Lepidoptera; family Tortricidae; genus Grapholita; species Grapholita molesta. Next base: position 7,067,227 of record CP053127.2, read on the forward strand.
AAGGCGTTCATTAACTTTATACTTCTTCCCGAGCCCGGCCTAATCTTGCTTCAGAAAACCAGTATAACCTTACCTGTTACCAGACACAGCTAAGTTACGGATATAGGCGGTACCACCAAAAACGATATTCGTAAATTTCGGACGATTGTCTCTGTCATTCTCATGACGTCTTAATTGGAGTAAAATAAAAAGATGCCCGAAATATACGAACTTCGACGTTCGCGGTACCGGGCCGTATCTCCGTGAATCAAGCGAACAATCGCTCTCTATAGCGCTCGCTGTGCAGTGGAAAATCAGGACTAGGTTATTATCTTAAGCCCTTGCTGTAATATTATTCAACTACAAATTGGCACTGCCATCTCCTTCGCATTCCCAGCGGGTAATTCCTCACGCATTTGTTAAAGGTCACGAGTGAATAACCAGGTAACCGCGGCAAAAACAAAACGTGGCGAATGATTACTGAGGTAAAAAATGTAAAATAACTATGGTTCTGTCTGTGCGCATTTTTGCGCAATGAATCTATGGTTTTGCGCTCCATTACATTTTTACGACACACGCGGCACGGTGCTCTTTATCCTTTGAGTAGTGTTAAGAAAGTAATGCGTATTTTATACAGTAACTCAGTCAATCATGATTATCGACTGAAACATGTTTGAAAAAATACCATTTCCTTTTTACCCGAATTATTTCCAAAATTTACTAGTAAAAAATGTAAAATATTTACTCAACATTCATTGTTTATTTGATAAAGAAATGATTTGACTTCAGCAAATATTATTTATTTTATTAGGTAATAGATAATACAATATAAATAAACTTAAAAAAAAAAAACCGGCCAAGAGCGTGTCGGGCCACGCTCAGTGTAGGGTTCCGTAGCTTTTCGTCCGCCACGGTAAGTGTTCCCACTGTTAAAAATGGGCTATTTGATACATTGTTGTTGACACATTAATATGAAGTACAAAACCCTAAAAACGGGCCCACAAAGGACGATGACAACTAAAGAAAGAGTTTTATATCCCAACTAAACATGGAAAATTCGAAAAAATGTTGTCAATTTCAGTCCCACCATGAGTAGTAAGAAGGGGTTGTAACATGGAGTGATAACCAGCCAGCGTCATTTGAAGTCAGTCAGTTAGTTTCAACCTAATGTATGGGCATGTATGCTCCGACCCCATTAAATCAGAAAGAATCTTAAAACTGCCATGTAGGGTATGAGCGTTCCAAATTAAGTAATCTATGCGCGCGAGCTTAAAGTACAGAGGCTCTAGTGTAAGTTTCTTTTGACGTACAAAATGTTTCGAATGCGTAAGTACGCGTACTGATACAATATGAGACACGTTCGCATTGGGCGATTAATATTAGTGCAAATTCTTATTTACGATTAAAACTAAACGTGGAATTATACATAAAACGGTCGCGCTGCCGCGAACAACGATATTCGTAAATTTCAGACGATTATCTCTGTCACTCTCTAAACGCCTTAAATGGAGTAAAAGAGAAATGCTCGACATATACGAACTTCGATGTTCGCGGTACCGGGCCGGAAGTGATGAAGTGTGTCTTGTCATTCAATAGAGATTTTGACAGCCATATCTTAGGGAATAAGGGCTAATTTATTAACAATTTGTAAGAAACTATCGCCTTAACGACTTTAGTGCTGGTATAATATAAAGTACCTATACTGATCGCAAAAAACCCTAAGATATATGCAATCCTGCGGCGCTTCCGTCTTTCTCGAGGAAAGCAGAGACCATTTTACCAAAAACGCGTAAGATGTATGAAATCCTACGGCGCTTACAGTTTTTTCGAGTTGATAAAGTTTGTATGGGGGAACAATATTTTCGTTTTTTAGTATATTACTCGATTTTTTTCATTCTTTCTCACCGTTTAAACCTTCCCTGAGCGACTACAAATATTTCAAGACCAAAATTAGCCAAATCGGTAAAGCCGTTCTCAAGATATAGCGTGACCAAGAGAAATAGGGGTTCATTTTAATATATATTATTTTTTTCAAAAACTATTGAACCTACCAAGTTCAAAATAATTTTCCTAGAAAGTTTATGTAAAGTTCTACTATTGAGATTTTTTTCATATTTTTGAAACTTGTGGTTCAAAAGTTAGAGGGGGGGGGACGCACTTTTTTTTACTTCTGGAGCGATTATTTCCGACAATATTTACATGATCCAAAAATGATGTTAGTAAACCCCTATTCATTTTTAAATACCTATCAAACAATATATCACACGTTAGGATTAGAATGAAGAAAAAAAACACTCCCCACTTTACGTATAGGGGGGGTACCCTAAGAAAACATTATTTTCCACTTTTTATTTTTGCACTTTGTCGGCGTGATTGATATACATATTACTACCAAATTTCAGCTCTCTAGTGCTAACGGTTACTGAGATTATCCGCGGACGGACGGACGGACGGACGGACGGACGGACGGACGGACAGACATGGCGAAACTATAAGGGTTCCTAGTTGACTACGGAACCCTAACTAGCATTAAAATAAAACTAAGAACTAAAGAAAACTAAAACAAAAAAAAAATATTTTCATATATATGTATTCTACGAAAAGTATAACAGGTAGTTATACTTAAGTATATTATCTCTATAAGTATTATATATAATAATATTATATTAAATATAGATTGTAGATTTGCGAATCTTGCACTTGACAGTTTTGCAGATTGCTTCATAAGAAAGGATCTCCAATGAAAAATCGACACCGGCGTATTACAATTGTATGAGTCACCTGTCTGAGCTACTGATCAAGAAAGAATGAATCCCAATTTACATGATATGTACATTTACTGCAATTATGTGAAATAGGAATGGTAAGCAGCTGAACTATGATGATTGTATCACTTTGCTTCTATTAAAAGCCATATCAGATCCTATTACAAACAATTAAGTCGGATACACGTTAACACTTACGAGCAAATTGCAATTCACACAAACAGCTTTTGCATTTACTAATAACTGAATGCGTGGTTTCATTTTACTATTTGGTAAGCTTTTTACGGTTATTTAGATTCCATAGTGACATACAAAGAAATAACGATCGCGTTTCATACGGCATATAATATGCCCTTTCAATGTGTAGATAAATAAATAAATAAATATTTCGGGACAATCTTACACAAATCGACCTAGTCCTACGGTAAGCTCAGTAAGGCTTGTGTTGTAGGTACTAGGCGACGATATATATAATAGATAGATACATACTCGTATTAATACGTAAATACATAAAAAACACCCATAACTCAGGAACAAATATCTGTACTCATCACACAAATAATGCCCTGACTGGGATTTGAACCCACGACCACTGGTTTCATAGGCAGGGTCACTACCCCCTAGGCCAGACCGGTCATCAAAACTTATATTTCAGAAGTTCATAAAATGCTCGACACAACTCCGATCCAAAAAATGTATGTTCCTCGTGCCTTTGATGAAACACCCGAACCAAACGGGTCAGGCGATTGTCTCACTGGCGTGGGAAAGAGATATCGTAATGCGTGTTTATAGCACTGTCTTGTTTACCCACCAACACCGCATCCATAATTTACAACAGTTTAACAACCGCCTCATCCAGACCTTCTATGTACGTAAAAGCGTGTCTATAGTACGAAGTGAACACCGGAATTAACTATTCATATTATACAATAAATAAAATACTACCATAATAGGCAGGGTGGCAGATGATTCACATATATCTATCCAGACCCGACTCGCATAACACTCGTGTATTATATACTCCAATAGATTCAAGTCTCGTTCAGCTCATTACTAACTAAAGTCTCCTTTTACTTTTATGCCAACGAGAGTAAAACCACATTTAGCATCGCAGAGTTATTACTGCCACACATGGAAGGAACGGGTTCGTGAAGATGCCCTGACCAAGAACTGCATTCCTGTGGCCACCAGATTGTCGATAATGTATCTAGGAGCAACTTGAGCTACGGGAACTCGTTTTGAAAAATGGTTTATTACTTACTTGTAAAGATAAACTATCGGTACATAAATTTATATTCTAATATAAATATATTTATAGCTCGTCCTGGGCCTAACGGAGACGCTAAAGATTTTCATTTGGTCACTAATCTTGATTTAAGTTACCAGTGTCCAATATAACTCGGAAATAGAATACGTTATTAGTTATTGGAGCTATACGAGTAGTAGCTATACAGGTGACTTCACAAATCTTCACTAATCTCACTTTTAATTAAGAAGATAATTATAAGAATAAATTAAGATTAACAATAAATTTATTCAGAACATATAGGTAACAAAATAAAAAATCACCTTTATACAATTTAGAAAAAAACAAAAGGTGTGTCTCTGAAAAAGCCTCCACTCAGCTTGTGTCGAGGTACCGTATAATCCCTGACGCTGGTCTTCCACGGTCGTGGAGACCCCGCCTGCATGTAACTATTACAAATGAAATAAGAAAAAAAACCTAATCTTAAAATGTTGTAATTTCAACAATCAATCCCTAATCTTCAATAGTAGATGTGTAACATCTAGCACAATATAAAATACATGGCACAAATATTTTAAACGGATATTTGCAAATGTAGGATGCGGTTTTTGTATTTAATTTATTTTAGTTATTTTATACGTGGCAAAATATTGTTCCAGCACTTCGTGGCAGAATAATTGAAACAGCCACAAAATGCAGATGTTTTGTGCCGTGGACAAGTAAGACGACTAGCACCGCTGACGTGGCATTGAGAAAATTTTAATTTTGCAGTTAGATACTTGTCACAGGTGTTAATGTCTTGACAATATCAAAAATTACCCAAGCAAAATGCAATGAACGTCATGATTCCACGTTCATCAATCCGCTACCGGTAGATAAGGTAAGGTAATTTGGTACAGATTTAAATAACAATTAGAATAAAAGTGTTCTAACACTATTGGAAATTCTTTCAAAAGCAGAAGCATGTAAAATTACATGTCAAGCTGGGCAGGTAATTTAATTTAATGCTTTATGGCACAAAAACCCGGATTTGATTTTTTTACCCTTAAACCAAAACGTTTACCGCATTTGGTCATTTTTCCGTCATTTATTTTTTGCCATATGTGCAAAGTGCAAAAACGCGCATCGAATCATACGCTAATTATTTCCTTAAGTATCTAACATCATCATAATTAGAGCCTTAGCCTAGAAACATTTCGTCTTATTTCGCATTTCTTTCTTTACATATGAAATGAGATAAGAAAAAGACGCAACATCAATAAATTAATTTCGTGAACGGAATAAGACCAATAACTTAATAAGGTGAACTTTATATTATTTAAATTTAGATATTTGTTGATGGATATTATTTTAAGTCATGGAGAACTTTTCTTAATTATAGACATTACATTAATACATTTACACCTAGTTCTGTTCTGTTTTTCTATTGCTACTGAAATATTTTTTTGGCCTGAGTAAAATTTTACTAACTTTACGAGTTCATATTAATTAAAATATAAACATAATGTTTTAATTTTTATTAGTTGTTTATAAGAAAAATAATTAGGTAACAAATTATATTAAAGTTATGTTCTGGTTCAAGTGTTATTAACATTGATCGGCACTATGGGTGCAAAACTTTAACAAAACTTGTTAAGTGGACATAAAAGAGTGTATAGCGCCATAAAACAATTATATATTTACATCCAAATATATGCATATTGAGATTCAGATATACAATTAAATTAGACAGTAATTTGCCAAAGTTATTCGTATTTTTATTGATGGTAAGTATTATACTATACATAAGTTCAACAAGTTTTGTTAAAGTTTTGCACCGATAGTGCCGAGCACTGGTTATTAATAATTGTATACATAAAAAGATTAGGTGGTTAGATATATTTTGCTTAAAAAACATCTAAGCGAAGCTATATAAGTAACTACTCGTATTTTATGCAAGCGTAGAAAAAGTAGATACAATTAAATATAACCGCTTAGTTCATTACGCATGTTTTGGTTTTATCCATCTTCCTGTGAGCTTAAAATGATTTATACTTACCTCATATACCGTCAACATTGGTAATACGCAATTACCAATTGCCAGTTACTACTTACGTCGCAACTAAAATTACGCAGACGTGTCTTACGGTGGTAATTTGTGTAATGCTTGCACAACTCGTAGCAAGTTCAAGATCGAGGCTACGCCGACTACGCTCGGCCGTGAATATTCACGTAGTTCAGTGCGCGAGCGCCGGCTGGAGCCGAACGCTTCGACGATTCGAAATTCAAATTCGGCAAGTAGTCATTATATTCTCTTGGTTCCGCAACTGATATTCGTGAACAGCCTATAATATGATATGGATATGTACATCCCTATCACTTTTTTATATATCATCTCTGTTCGCCAAAATTTGCGAATATACATATATCATGGAATGACGAAAAAAAATCATGCGATCATGCGTCATTTTGATGCGTGGCAGAGGCGCTACAGCCAAAAACGATATTCGTATATTTCGGGCATCTTTTACCCGTCATGAGAGTGACAGAGACAATCGTCCGAATTTTACGAATATCTTTTTGGCGGTACCGCCTCAGATAACAAAAACCTGTCTTTAAAAAATCTTAAACTAGCACTTACTTAAATATACTTCTGAGTACACATTTCAATCTCTCAATAATAATATTTCTTTTTTGGGTGCACTTATAATGCTTTTTCTATCAATCGTCTCGTTTGGAATCTGTTAGCGATCGGAACAACAGCTTTGGCGATAAAAATATACTGGATGGCTATTATTATTTTTGAACGTAATTCGTCCGTAATTTGTATATTATAATAGAACATCTTGAAATTAGTCCTACATACAGCTTGTGAATATGGACTAGGAAGAAATATGAGCGTTATAATTATAAAATAATTCCAAATTAAATTAATTGTCTATGACTTATATTAGAATTCATGAAATATATTTTATATTCAGTTTTAAATATTCTGAATACACCCTAGTTATTGAGTTCACATTTCACACACAGAAGAAACACATTTTAATTCGTTTATCCATCCATTCAGAAATCTATTGTTTAACTATTCTTAGAAAAACCAAAAAAAAAATATTCTCTATAGAGAATAATGTTTTTTTTTTGTCTATTTACTCGTGGTTTAATCATACGATCCTTTCATTTACTCAGTCTCACATTCACTGATAAAATACAATTTTCCGCCCTTGTATAATAATGGGTTATAAATTTTATTCCTTTGTTTTTGTCACCTATTACGAGGAAATGGTGTCTATACGGATTATCAAATAAAAAAAATATGGCTAGAAATGCTGGAATCCCTTAACTTCGATCATATCCACCAGAAAGGTGCGAGCCAAATATACAAATTTTGATGATAGCCTTTTTAGTACTTAAACGGAATGGAGTTAAGCGTTATGACTTATGAGTTGCCTGCGATTACAACTTATAAATGTCACGTTAAAACATTACGGTTTTTTTTTACATATGTCAGCATGTTATCAATTGAAGAGCGTAATACACCACTCAAAATGATGGATTAATTAACTACGGTGACTTACCCGCTTATTCATAAATGTCATTTCAAACCTTTTGAGTTTTGTCTGTATCTTACAAAACCAATTGTCAACGTGACGGATAAAGACAAAACATAATGTAACTAAAGTACATAGTTTAACATTTACGAGTAAGAGACAAAATGTGATACGAATCAATAATCTACACAATTTATATTCTGTATTCTGCTTTGCGTATATTTTTCGATCTTCTTATGCTACTAAGAGTTGTAATTAATAATTATTTTATAGTATTATTTACAGAGCTAGCTCAAGTATTTTGTATAAAATTCTGTACCGCTAATTTAAAATCTAAAAAGGCTAAAAAGTTAAAGCCAGGTTTGTTCGTTACATATTCATAGCCTTATTTCTGCCTTTATCTAAGGCATTAACGATGATACGGCTAGTTGAAGATAAAGAAATAGCCTGTTTACTACTTAAACTTAAATAGAGAATTAAAGACATATACTATGCAATTTTGTTAGGGTTCTGTAACGATGAAATTAGCTTCATTCCGATACTCCCGATATAAAGGTTCAAGTTTATCCTCTGGAAGGTTTGATGGCATTCACTTTAATAAAAATTAACCAATTCATGAGATTAGGTTGCCGAAGTTCTATGATGTCTTGGCATGAACAAGCGCTAGGGAGATGATGCCGGATAAGCGCAAGTCCGGTAAGTCTAATAAGATAAGTTGCTGTCAAGAATTACATTTTTGGTACAAGCTTTTATCGTCGACTGTACTTTTTATGCACAAACATCGAGAGGATTCTAACGAGCACAAAGACCACGGGTTTACCTTCTGACTCCAGCATTAGATCGGATCAGTGGTCCCATAATAATAAATCGCACTGTCACCGAACTTACATTGAGTGTGCTATTGTATCTGCTTCAAAATTCAGTTGCAAGATTACACCAGAATATACATACCTACTTACATTACAAGTTAAATAAAAGCTTGTAAAATATGTGGTACGGATCCCTTGCCTTGGGGTGCATGTACAACTAGCACTTGGCCGGTTTTTTTAATAGTCTGCTGATGACTTCAGCCCCAACTCAATAACTAAACGGCCGCACCAGGCTGAAAGGACATAAGTCCATAGTACTCTTAATAACACAATCGTCATTTGTTGATTAGCAAGCCAATAAACTGGTTTAATTCCACCGGACGCAGGTTATTTGTGCCCGAGGAATTGCTTTATAGTATTACTGTCTTATACTTAGTTTTAATTTTATAAGCAGGTTTTATTTACATAAGCTTGTTCACGCAATTACAGTGAATTAAGTTTAATTACGACATACGTGGGGGTTTTGTACCTAGGTAATTCAAATAGAAAAAGCTTTTTTATTTCAAAAAATCAACCAAAAACATTGAAATGCCGCAGCTTTAGAGAAAACTGATATACCTACTGTTAATTTTAAGAATAAAAATAGTTTTCATTATTTAATTTGCTTGTATTTGGGTCGTACAGAGACTATTTACAGAAAATTATCGGTTGCTTTTATTATGAGATAAAATAAAATAAAAATTCGGGACAATCTGACACAAATCGACCTAGTCCTACGGTAAGCTCAGTTATAGGTACTAGACGACGATATATATAATAGATATACATACTTAAATATATAGAAAATACCCATGACTCAGGAACAAATATCTGTGCTCATTGCACAAATAAATGCCCTGACTGGGAATCGAACCCAGGACCATCGGCTTTATAGGCAGGGTCACTACCGACTAAGCCATCTAAACTGTAACTATTAACACAAACCTTTAATTAGAATTACTGTCTACAGGAAAAACTAATTTTATTATTTAATTTTAATCACTTTGTATCATCCATTTACTCTCTGAGCTACCTTTCTCTCTTAAACGTCCAAGATCTCAAGCCAGTTCCTTTTTTCATATTCATACTTTTCGTCGAAATTTCCATCCCCAAAAATAGTAACGCAGTGGAGCTTCCTATATAAGATGACGTTCCAATTTTAGTTATTACCATTTATAAGCAACATATTGTATTAGAACGTGAAAGACAATGGCGCCAGACTTTTTTTCATTTTTTTATAAAAGACTGACCAGCGTTTGACCTCAGTCGCACCTGATGGTAAGTGACGACGAGGTCGAGGGTGTAGCACGCTGGTTCAGTAACAGCCTATTCACTCTTGCCTTGAAGAGACCCAAATTATATCTTACCGGGAATACATTAAATAAATTAGATCTTGTTTGGTTGAAAGTACAAATATATCCTACCTAGTACTATTACTTATTCGCTGCATAGACTAAAGAGCTTAATATCAAGCAGCTAACATCGAAATCGCATAACATGTAATCCATCATGATCAGTCTTGGTGAAATAAATCAAACCTGTAATACTGTCTGTACTTCTTACCAGATCTATGACGCACCCCATCAAGTGGTATCATCATGCCTTGGCCTACTCTTTCCTATCACTACTAACACAGACTATGTGCCCCTATTCCTAATACTTACTTAAACCCTTTTAGAAATTAACATATCGCTACCTGTCTGTCAGGATAGTGCAATTGAAGTAATAGATTAAGTTTTCCTTCACAATCACGATTTTCATGCAGATCTGACGTGAGCTGTCATTAAAGATGATTTCATCTTTACGTATTGTATAAGTAGTTATAGATGTAGAAGTTTAAATTCTCTGACCGTTGTCCTAGAAACCGTAGGTCTTACTATTATTCATAATCTTTAACACAGTCAGGGACTATCTTAGCTATTAGTTCCACTCCCTCGAGTACCTCTAATCTATAAGTTGTTAAAGCACAATAAATCAATCCGACACAAATCGTTTAGTTTGGCAACTCTTCACGGCACGGAGCCCCAGATCGTATCGTGTCATCCGGCGATTCTGCGGCCCAGTGTTGTGCAATCGATGCTAGATCCTACTAACTTTCTTATTGTTTCGCCTTAATTATATAGGATAGAGTTGTCCGAGTATCTGGTTCAATGGCAAAGAGATTTGGCCTTGGTATTTAATGTAAAGGATCGTATTGATAAAAAGAGTAATAAGATTTGTAATTTAACTTTTTCTGCCAATTGTTCTATGCGTATCATGTAATTTATGACGCATAATTCTAGGCCATAAAAGTTTTGCGCAGAGAGAATACATTTTTAAATGATTGGTTGAACGCACCGCAAAAATAAAAACAGATAACTTGTGGTATGCAATCTGTTAAGAATGGATTTAAAAACATAAGTTAAAGATGTCGTGGTTTATAAAAGATACAAAAAAAAAAACAAATTTGGTTTAAAAATATATTGTTCCTAAAATTAATTATTAGTCGTTTTTTGTTCTCAAGGTATACATAAATAAATATATCGAGTGAAACTTAAATTGTGAATGATGCTTTTATAACTCCATAAACAAGAAACTATTGATCGCTGCGACCCTCACTATAAAAGTCAAGATTTTTTTAACGTTCCGTAGAAAATAAAAATAAAAATGAAACCTTTACAGAATCACTCGAGCGTCTGTCTGTCCTTCCGTCTGTCACAGCAATTTTTTTTATCAATCTCTTGTGATCTATTTTAGTTTTGACGATGATGTCAGGATTTAATAACGGCTTATTAAGTTTGCTAAATTTCTTTTTTTTTTAATCTCAACTGTCATTACAAAAAAAATAACATTTATCTCAGTTAGCAAAATAAAAAAAATACTTAAAGTTACGTCTTAAATAACTCATAAAGCTTTTTTAATATCACAATTACGTTGAAAATTTAAATAAGTGACAAGATATTAAAAATGTTAAATTTTTTAGTCAGAGACAGGGCATTTAATTGCTTGTGTTGTGGGTACTCAGCCAACGATGATTATCTCTAAAACACAAATACTTAAATAAATAGAAAACACCCATGACGCAAGAACAAATAGCTGTGCTCATCACACAAATAAGGCCCTTACTGGAATTCGAACCCAGGGCCATCGGCTTCATAGGGAGGTTCATTACCTACTAAGGCCAGACCTGTCGTCATCTTGACTGTTTAATATGGAGTTTTGAAAAACGTATTAATATTCATGATTTAAATGTTATCCTGTATATCTGCTTACATGTAAATAACAGAGCAAAACATCACTTATTTGATACAGTTTTTGTACCAAACTATTTGACAAGAGGTCAAATCAATTAGTTTTGACCTCCATCGTATTGTTAAAGCTAAATTGACTATATTTCATACAATATACATCTGTTCATCACTCATCGTCCAGTTTATAGCTTTAGGATGTAATACACAAAACTCAATTACTATCGAAAAAAACTAAAAAACTGTTTGTTCTTGAACTAGCGTAAATCATTCTAGCAATTAATGCTAGCTTAATTTATTTGTCTTTATTCATCATTTCTGGTTTTTTATTGTTATATTTTTTTACAGTTAGGTACTTATGTTGAATTAATCATTCTCATTAAAAAAAAAATAGAGTCACAGTATAAGACCATATAAATTTAAAAGCAGAACGTTCAAACATATAAAATATAAGTAGTAGTTATACACTTCAAATATCAAAATGAGATTTTTTTTTATATTTCGGTTCAATATTACACAAATCGTGTTGTAGGTACTAGACAACGATATATATATATAATAAGATACGTATAAACACTTAAATACATAGAAAACACCCATGACTCAGGAACAAATATCTGTGTTCATCACACAAATAAATGCCCTGACTGGGATTCGAACCCAGGACCATCGGCTTCATAGGCAGGGTCACTAGTGTCACTACCCACTAGGCCAGACCGGTCGTCAAATAGATAGATTTGTAAGTAATTTGCTAGCGAATACGCAGCCAGAGGCTAGTAAATAAGATTTTTGTTGTTATCCATATCTCAATTAGCGTAAAATAATAGGTAACGGTTGCTAGTATTCTTCCGTTAAAGTAATTAATGAATAACTGATTGGCTTTAAGCGTATTGTGTAGTAGAAAAAACTAATTTGAAAATGTAAAGTAGAATCTAAGTTTTATACTATCTTACTTATAATTTCAGCTAAAATCGAACTTTTAGGAAAGTGGTATATCCTTAATGCACATGCTTTGGAGCATTCTCTACGGCGCTACCGCAAAAAACGATATCCGTAAATTTTGGACAATTGTCTCTGCTCACTCTCATGACGCCTTATTTGGAGTAAAAGAGGAAGATGCCCGAAATATACAAACTTCGATGTTCGCGGTACCGGGCCTACATTACTATTATGAGGAGGTAAAATTGTTTGCATTAAATAGGTTCCGAAACTATTGAACCGATTTGAATATTTTTTTCACCATTACGAGTAGAATCCTACTTCATCACAGATTGGGCTGAATGACTGCATCTGGCGATTGCCAGCCCATCTGATTCTGGCCAGGCGTCCTTGCACTACATCTATATCATCCCTGATGAGCAAAGAGGATATTATTATGTCATAAAACATAGGTACAATAATAATTCACGAACAGTCACAAATATACTAAAAGGCATCCGTCATAAACTTCGTCTATCGATCGTTATTAGTTTTGTTAAGTATGTATCTAACCGTGCAAAACCAGCGCGGGCCACTATTCAATAAATAAAATCATTAGCCCTTACATTTACACACCTGAGATTTTAAAGTAAGGTTTGCAAATATTTTATACCACATGTGAGTTATAATTTATAATAAGCAAAACTGTAAATATTTTTTAGTCAAAATATATTTTAATTGAGTACCGTTGGTCCAGCGCAGTCGCTAATTGAGATGGCTGTTTGAGACATGTAAACCAACGGGCATCATAAATTTTATGGTCCAATTAGGTAGGCGAAAAATAATATGAGCACCTATTGGACAATGACCTTAGGATGGGAGGATCTCCGTTTCGGCATTCTTCGGCAGGGAAAGTGTTATGTCAGTAATGTTGGGTTAAAAAGGTTATTCAATATTTTTTTCTCGAAAGTAAACTATTATAAAATATAGTTTGGCGTAGCGACGCTAGGTCCATGGGGTCCCAGCGTGCACAAACTTTTTGCAGAAATCGCGAAGCGTCTGGTTGATGTAACTGGTGACCGAAGAGGGACTTTTTTAGATTTTATACTGTAACTAGTTAAGTACTTGTAGTTATCATTTAATACGATTGTAATTTTTATTAAATATTATGTCAAGATATTATTATACCAAATTGTTGCTAATCAGAATCACGCTGTAGCCTACACCGTGTAGGCTGTCGTTCTTGTTTAGAAAAATATACGTGTTTTAAGAATGATGTTTGTTACTTTAACATATTGGTGTAAATTTGTTAATTTATTATGACGACCGGTCTGGCCTAGTGGGTAGTGACCCTGCCTATGAAGCCGATGGTCCTGGGTTCAATTCCCAGTCAGGGCATTTATTTGTGTGATGAGCACAGTTATTTGTTTCTGGGTCATGGTTGTTTTCTATGTATTTAAGTATTTATATGTATCTATCTATTATATTATGTATATCGTCGTCTAGTACCTACAACACAAGCCTTACTGAGCTTACCGTAAGACTAGGTCGATTTGTGTAAGATTGTCCTGAATATATTTTTTTGTTATATCAGCCGAAGGACGTCCACTGCTGGACATAGGCCTCCCCCTAAGGGACCCACTATGACCGGTTTTGCGCCACCCCCATCTCGTGGATTCCCACAATCTTTACCAGATCGTCGTTCCACCTTGTGTCAAACCTTGTGCCCTGTGTCCAGGTGTGTCAAACTGTAAATTATTAAGCTGACATGCGTTTCTATTGATCCCACGACTATATAATTATTGACAAATACCTAATTACTATTTATTCCTGGGTTACGGAGTTTATCTATATTTGATATCATTTAAATGGTTCCTACGGAAGACCAGCGCTGGTTATCACACCAGCTTCATGCTGAGTAGGGACCTTTTCGTGACATATATCTTTTAATTATGTATCTATCATCTGTTATTTATGTGTATATCACGAATAAATAATTTCAATTTCTATTCTATTTCTATAAATATTTTATTGTGTGTTTTATTATCTATTAAGACATAAAGAAGACAAAGAAATAACGTATAAAGGTTTTCGTTCGGTCACAGCGGTGTAACAAGCCTGGAAGTCTTACTCAGTATACCATTTATTGCCTAATTAAGACCATTCGCAAAAAACAGTCATTGTTACCGAATAAAACAAAACATCCTTATTCAGTTCGAGGCGCCCTGATAGCAATCTTACATTCGAGTAATTATATTTCTTAGGATCATAAACACCTAAGTTCAGCGACCTTGCTAGACGTAAAGGTTGTTAATTCCATTGGTTTAATAATAACTCGTGACAATACGAACATATGTTTCATTGTTTATACAAATAAACAAAACTAACGTATAAAATTACTTAAAAACATTATAACTATTATTATTATCACGCACACACACATATATCATATATAGTAACAGAACATTGAACTAAATGGACGGTCCTTGTACGGATAAGTAATTGGGAATATATGTGACCGTCCATAAGAAAAGGTCCCTTATGGCAGTTTCTAGTTACGGAGATATTGGCGTTTTTGTAAAACCCTTCAAAATTATCATTATTTAGTTCTATGTAAAATAGTAAAATATACAAATAGGGGTATGTTTGTACCTTGGTGTCAGCTGTGTACGTTAATTCTTTCTTTATTAAAATTGAGTTCAAAGTTTAGTAGAAAAGGTCCCTTATGGGAAATTGCATACAAAAATGTCAAAGCTCAACAGATAAAATAATTAAAATTGTTTACAAGTATTGCTTATTTTGTATACTATGTCAGTGCCAAACAAGGATACCGCCGTCCTGATGGTACCTAAGCAGTCACTGTAGCCTATAAATGCGTGCAAATCCATGGGACTCATATCTGATATTATAAACAAGTTTAAGTTTAAGTTATATACATAAGTATAATAACAAAAAGGGCTTTAGATACCTACGATCATTTTAAATTTTACTTTACGTGTAGGTAGGTACTACATTTTTCGACTGACTTCAAAATATCTCTCGACGGCTTCTGCACAAGATGTATTACCTACAAAACGTGTAAAAAACCTAGGTAGGTTTTTTACACGAGTTCACCACAATAGCTACATGTAGGTATATGTAGCTATTGTGGTGAACTCGGCCACAGGAACCGAATACGAAATAGTGTTTTCTCAAACATGCAATGAAATATTGTCTTTACATTCCTTATAAGAGACTCGGAATATTTTGAGCGCGGCAACTGAAGGGGACGGAAATTATAGAGACAAAGATGTCGGGTAAGGGGTCTGACCATGATTTTTCACCCCATACACACCCCTACCCGGGAAGTTGAGGGGGATCAAAAATCACCTAAAATATCCTTACGTGATTTATGAATGGTTCCTTAGTGGTAACAGACTGTTAACAACACAGACATTGTCAAAATTTGAGTATAGGAAGCATACTGCAACATTGCCTAGATCCTTCAGATAACTTTTTCACCTATATATAGGTGATTGTAGTGTGCTGGTGATCACTCCCTGTGGCGGTATTTGGGGAAGTCCTATGTCCAGAAATAGACGCACATACCTAATAGATAAACATGAAGTTGCAGAAGTTATACTATATTAGTATATTGCTACCACAAACTGTGAAATGTTTCAAGTTCAAATAAAGCTAAGTCGAATACTGCTTTGGTTATAGCGATCACTTTAGTTGACAGATAATGACAAGAATACACTGACATACTGGTCGATAAAATGTAAGTAACGGTCGGTGGGGCATTAGGCAGTATTGATTCGTCAAAAGATCGATGACTCCATTGTTTAAGTGCAAATTGACACTAATTTGCTGATCTTATTGAGTAAATCATGTATCACTATGTATATACAATTGAGGCACAAGTGGAAAAAAGATAAAAGTAGCTTTTTACTAATATTTAATATATATGTCGGTGGCCGATCATAAAATACGACATATCATAAAATGCCTAGGCATATAGTGAAACGTGGAAAATATTTTTCCATTACCAGAGTCAATGGAGCCTCGCCGAGCGGGGCTGCTGTGTCTTGTCAATTTGCCTAACAAACCTAACAAACCAAACCTATCTATACATACATACATTTCAGCCGTATGCAGTCCACTGCTGGACATAGGCCTCCCACAAATATGACGTATCATCTTGGGGGGTAATTGACATAGTCGCCACGCTTGGCAGGCGGGTTGGCGACCGCAGTAGCTGTAGATTGGGTTTCGACTTAGTTGATTTTACGATCGGCCATCGATGTATACGGTAGAGGTACTGGTAGTACGTACGTAAGTCCTATATATATGTAAATTTCTAAAAATAAGGAATACCTTTAATATTAAATTATGAAATTTTAAATAAATGTAAGAGTTTCTTTGGTTGCAGAATGTTACGTCATATCATATCCTAGATCCTTTGATGAATTCAGATAATGATCAAGGCGCTCTGTTACAACCTTCAAATCTGAAAAACTGTTGTGGTTCATGGAATGGAACAATCCTGTTTATACAAATATATGTAAATAGTTTAACAGTCAGTCGCCATTAGATATATCGGAGCTGTGACCACCTCATATATGTGTATCTGAATAACGCCTCTGTTGAAAAGGCAATGAAGTGTATGTTAAGATATTTCACCACCTCCACAGTTCCGTTATATTTACGATCTACCAATATTTATTTATTTATTTAGTCTTTATTGCACAAAACACAAAAGTACAAAAGGCGGACTTAATGCTACAAAGCCTTCTCTACCAGTCAACCTTTAGGCAAAGCAGAGAGTTTGTAGGCGGTTTATAAAAAAAATAAAAAATAAACATAAACCAAAAACATTTAAATATAAATTAAACATACTTATATACATTAATATAATATACATGCATAAACATACATACATACATAATACTAACATAAACTGATGGAAATACAGGTATGAAATCAGATCAATATTATAAATCTTTAAAAAAATACTAATTCCTTTTTTAAGATCATAGATTAGTGTAAGAAAAAGATAGGTATAATATGATAAATTCGTCTAAGATGTGCAAACTAGATATATATGTGAGCAATTAACACGTACAATATGTTATGTTAGTCGGCAGCAAAGTCTTGTGACTTGAAACCCTCCGAACGCTCAAGATTCCATTCTTTTAAACAATCGCCATGCTCCTAGATCAATTTAGGAATCTTTTCTAGCTCGGGTTGCAATATTAGTACGAGAAGGTAAACACTAGCTTTGCTCCCTTGTATACGATATAACTTAACCGTGAAATGTATTTATGTATTACATTTAAATTAATTACATTATATATTTCATTAGATTGTTATACAAACCGCTATCCACAGCGCAGGCTTCGTCAGGTGGCAACATTAAAATCAGCAACAGGCCTCGTCTCATACAAACTAACGATGGAATCCGCAAAAGGCTTCGTCATAACTTTAAAATGTTTATACTTTATTTATTACTTAATCGTACCTGGCGCAAATGTCCCCATAATACTGGCAGCGTTACCGCGTTGAATAGCCAACGAGATCTGTTGCACCAGGTACGATCCGGACCGAGGATCACCTCCTCTGTCTCTTAACCGCCGACCTACTTGCCCGATACGATATAACTAATCTCAAACCCCAATCTCTTCACGAAAAATTCATTAATATCGCCCACATTTTTATTGTCACTTGTTATTATTTAAATATTTTAAGCTGCTTATCCTTCGTTACTTGATTTCATTGAAATTACAATCCTTTACAGAAATCCATCGTATCATTGTTTGAATTTGCAAATGGGTTATTGTTTTCAAATATATTTTTTTAACGGTTCTATAATTGATCGATAAGGATTTGATGACACATCACGACGACTCGTGTGACAAGACGTAACTTGAGCCAATATGAACACCCATTGTGTCCATTCTGATAAAAAAAATACCGTTGTCTTACTGTAGTCTTCTGTAGAGTTAATTTAGAGGGGAAAATAAACGCCTTGTCAATGTGGTGACCATTGATTCTGGTTTTATGATAATTGCTACAACTGTAAAAAGGTTGCTTTATAGTTTATGTAAATACTGGCACGTTATAATGTGAAGAATATGAAAACAATTGAATAAACGTCAGTCAACTTCCAACCGGCTTTTCATTTACTGCATTGGCGACGAGATTGCGGATTTTATGTGTTTTCGGTTAAATTAAGTGTGTAGTTTTGTATTCGGTTAGCAGGTCAGTGTAATTTAAAGTGTAAAGATGCCTATAGGGAAGTTAGAAACTTTCGATCTGGCGTCAAAACAATGGCCGGCATATATCCGAAGAGTGAAACAGTACATATTATTAAATGAAGTGAAGAAGGAGCTTGAGGTGTCACTGCTAATAACGGTTGTCGGAGACGCAACTTATGCACTAATGTGCGATTTGTATTCGCCGGCACTTCCGGAGGACAAGAAATTTGAAGAGCTAGTAAAGTTAGTAACCGAACACTTAGAACCACAGCGGTCCGAGATCGCCGAGCGTCACGTCTTTAGGTTGCGCCGACGGCGCCGGGGAGCCGCTCGCCGAATATTTACAAAATTTAAAACATCTAGCGAGCACCTGTAGCTTCGGAACAGAGCTTGAGTCAATTTGCGCGACCAGTTTGTGTCAGGTTTGGCGAGCGAAGCGATGCGGTCTCGGATATTCGCTGAGAAAAACATCCAATATAAAGAAGCGGTGGAGTTGGCTCTCGCACTCGAGGCTGCGGAGAAGCTAACGCGGAGGTTAGTGGCTCGGCGGCGGCGTCGGCGGGGAACCTCCAGGCGGCGGCGGCGGCGGCGGCGATGTGGGCGAAGGCTTGCATTGTACGCGAGTGCTCGGCGCGGCGAGCGCGGCGGGCGCGGGCCCGGAGCCGGCGGCGGTCCAGCCGCGGCCCGAGGCGGCGCGACGCGCGGCGGCCAGGCGCAGTGCTGGCGGTGTGGGAAGGCACACCGGCCGGACAAGTGTAAATACATGCATTACAACTGCGACGAGTGCAATCAACGTGGACACTTGAAGGTGATGTGCGGCAGAGGTCGCGACCAGCCTCGTCGGCAGTTCGGACGGCAAAACTATATTCATGAGGAATCGGATGAGGATTTGTTCAACGTACATGTGTCATCTCAAGGTAACAAACCGTATTTTGTAAAAGTTAATGTAGACGGACAGGCCGTTGTATGTGAAATTGATACGGGCAGTCCTATTTCGGCTATTAATGAGGACTTCTATAAAAAAAACTTTGTACACAAAAAAATTGAAGTAGATAATACAATTTTTCGTTCCTACCATGGGTCCCCAATGGAAGTCGTCGGTTACATTTCGGTTGACATTAAATTAAACGGTATAAAAGTTCCTAACATGCGACTTTTTGTCATTAAAAACGGAAGTCGGCCTCTTTTGGGTCGTGAATGGTTACGCGCTTTAAGATAACTCAAATAACGATTAATGAAATTATAGAGGAGGATAGATTGGTGACCCAGTTGTGTAGTGAGTTCCCAGAGGTGTTTACAGACAAATTGGGTACATGTAAAAAAAGCATTAAATTACAGCTCACCGACAGTGAGCCTGTGTACATTCGCGCGCGTCCCGTGCCGCTCGCGCTGCGCGCCCGCGTGGAGCGCGAGCTCGAGCAACTGGAGCGCGACGGCACGCTGTGCCGCGTGGACCACTTTCGGACTACGGCACTCCGATAGTGCCGGTAGTTAAACAAAATGGGGATTTGCAGAATTTGCGGTGATTACAAGGTGACCATTAATCCAAAACTTAAACGTGATTTTTATCCATTACCTCGCATAGAGGAACTGTTTGCTAATCTTAGCGGGGGCGAACAGTTTACTAAACTGGATTTGCGTCACGCTTACGAACAGTGTTTTTTGACGGATGATTCGCAACCGTACACAGCAATCACCACTCATGTGGGCACTTTTGTGTATCGTCGGACACCCGTATGGTCTATCGTGCATTCCGGAGAAGTTTCAAAAGTTAATGGAGGAGACGCTGCGCGGTATACCTAACTGTGTCGTTTTTCTGGACGATATTTGTGTTACAGGGCCCAGTAAACAGGCGCACTTGCGGAATGTTCGAGCTGTGCCAGACGCTTACGTACCATGGGA
The DNA here is from genome assembly GCA_022674325.2 of Grapholita molesta. Classification (NCBI taxonomy): domain Eukaryota; kingdom Metazoa; phylum Arthropoda; class Insecta; order Lepidoptera; family Tortricidae; genus Grapholita; species Grapholita molesta. Next base: position 7,087,878 of record CP053127.2, read on the forward strand.
ATGACTTTGAAATTAAGCAAATGTACATTTTGCAAGATAAGGTCAAATACTTAGGCTTTTATTATTGATAAAGACGGTTTGCGACCAGATCCTGCAAAGTTAGAGGCTATTTCAATGCTCCTGATCCGGAAGACGTAACACAACTCAAAAGCTTTCTCGGAATGTTGAACTATTACGGTAAGTTCATTCCAAATCTAAGCACGTTATTGCATCCGTTGCATACATTGTTAAGAGCAGGAGCAGAGTGGAAATGGGATTTAATTTGTAAACGGGCTTTTTGTAGAAGCTAAAAAGGCATTGTTAGGCGAGGCGTTTTAGCGCATTATGAAGAGGGGCGCGAACTCGTTTTGGCGGTGGACAGCAGCGCCTACGGGCTGGGAGCGGTGCTGGCGCATCGCTACGCGGACGGCCCGAGCGGCCGGTGAGCTGCGCGTCGCGGACGCTTAACGTTCACGAGCGCAATTACAGCCAACTTGACAAAGGAAGCTTTGGCGATTTATTATGGTGTCACTAAACATCATCAGTATTTGTTCGGAAGACGTTTTACGCTGCGAACCGATCACAAGCCGCCGCTAAGCTATATTTTGGTAAAAAGTGGAAATTCCTCAGACGGCTGCGAGTCGTTTGCAGAGGTGGGCCGCGCTTAGCAGCTTATGATTTCTCGGTTAATTGTGCGCTCCGTGGATAACGGGCCGGCCGATGCTCTTTCCCGCCTGCCACTGCCATGCGAGAGTCGCGTCTCGGAGGCCGTAAGCTATGTTCAATTAGTTGAAGATACTTTGCCAGTTAGTTTCAGAGATGTGGCTACTGAAACGCAAAAAGATTCTGTACTGAACAAAATTTATGGTTATATGTGTTGTTTGGGTGGCCGTCTGTCGCGAGCTACGAGGAAGAAAAACCCTACTTTGCAAGGAAAAGTGATTTGATTGTAGATAATGGGTTGTTTGGTTTACAAATATCGTAGTAATACCTCCAGTTATTAGAAAGCGCGTTTTGGACGAGGTACAGAAGGGCACTTAGGTGCAAACAAGATGAAAATATTTCACGCAACTATGTGTACTGGCCGGGCATCGACGGCGACATCGAGGCGGCGTGCCGCGCCTGCAGTGCGTGCCGCGCGGTGCGGACGCGCGCCGCGCGCGCCGCTGCATCCGTGGGAGTTTCCCTGAATCCGTGGTGTCGACTGCATGCGGACTTCGCTGATTGCGGTGGAACCGGTATTTAATTATAGTAGATGCTCATTCAAAGTGGATTGAAGCTATTTCAATGAAAAATACAGACGCGCGTTCAACTATTATTGTTCTTAGATCGATATTTTCGCGGTTCGGATTTCCTGAGCAGCTCGTGACTGACAACGGTCCTCCATTTTTGTCTAATGAATTTAAGATGTTTTGTGTAGATTTTTGTATTAAACACGTAACGTCAGCACCTTACAGGCCACAGGTAACGGTGCCGCCGAAAACGCAGTGAAAACCATTAAAAGGCGATCAAAGAGCTCTACATGAAGGAGTGGATGTGACCACTGCTCTCAGTACGTTTCTATTCCAATATCGTAATTGCGAACATGCAACGACGGGCGTGTCTCCAGCCGTGGCTCTGATGAAGCGGCGGCTGCGCGGGCGACTGGACGCGCTGCGGCCGCGCGCGCGGCCAGCGGAGTGTGCGCCGCGCAGACCCGGCAGGCGGCGGCGGCTGGGGCACGTCGCGCTCCGTCAATGTAGGTGACGTAGTTTTGGCACGCGATTACTCAGTAAGGGGGGAGAAGTGGTCGGAAGGTAGGGTTGAATCCCAGACTGGACCGGTTTCTTACAAAGTCGACATGGGTCATGGTACCCATGGTACATGGGTGGTGGTGGTAAGGCATATTGATCAACTTGTTCCGACCGATAATAAGAGGTTTTCACTTGCACGGGCGGGCGTTAATATTCCAGATGAAGCTATTAATGCAAAAGTAAATTGGCCTCAACAGGGTGTTGACGATTCGTTTAAGGACGCATCAGTCGGTGGAGTAAGGGTAGCGTTGGAGAAGGCTCCGATGGAGCACGTGTCTACTGACACCGGAGACCTGCCGCCGTCGGCAGGCGCGGCCCCCGCGCCGGGCGCGGAGGCTCCGGCCGCGCCACCGCCTGGTGCTTCCGCTCGAGCGCTGCGCGCTTGGAATAGAGCCCAAAGATCTACTGAATAAGATGTAATTGGTTTTCCTATATGTTTGTTTTGTGTTATTTTATTACTTGTTTGTTTCTATTTTCTTTTATTTGTTAGAAGTAGTTTTATGCTCAAAAGGGAGAGATGCTACAACTGTAAAAGGTTGCTTTTATAGTTTATGTAAATACTGGCACGTTATAATGTGAAGAATATGAAAACAATTGAATAAACGTCAGTCTACTTCCAACCGGCTTTTCATTTACTGCAATAATGTTTTGTGTTTATTTGTTTATGTTTTTTTTTACAATGGGCATTACTTGTAAGTCACAATGTTTAGCCTTTTTATTAAAAAAAAATATTGACTATTCGTATTTTAGCCTAGGTAATTTAACGTGTGATGCAGACATGTAACAAATTATACATAAATCCCTGTAAGGGTACAGCAATTTAGTATCTAAGCTTCCTTACCCAAAGAAAGGGTATTGCGATACAACGGGGAAATGCTGCCAGCATCTTTATTACCATGCCTTGGAGGGATTTATTAAAATAATGTAATTTAGATTTCGTTTTTAAAACTTCTTTTATTTTTAATATTTGTTTGTGTGAGTGTATAATTAAATGACAATGTTAATCATCTCGAATGATATTAAAATTGTGATTACTAATAAAAAATTAAATTATAATTACTTACTTCTAAAGCAACCTAACGGACCTAGTACTAAGTAATTACCTAATTAAATCTACACTAATATTATAAAGGCGAAATTTGGTGAGTGTGTGAGTGTGTATGTATGTTACTTCTTCACGTCTAAACGGCTCGAATGATTTTAATAAAATTTGGTATGGAGTTAGCTGATACCCTGAATTAACAAATAGGCTACGTTTTTTCCCTAATAAACCGCGGTTAACACCGCGTGGCACAGCTAGTCATTCTATAAAACACTACTATTCTACTTTACATACTGCATTTATTTCGAGTTCCTATTTATTATTATCATAAAACTTCTCCATTTAAGCATGTGCCGACTTATTGAGTCCGACACTATATATTTGTTCATGTCCGTTATTCGTTAAGCTTTTCTGCGTAACAAGTTCATTGTCAAAGTCAAAGCTGAAGGTAAGTTATGTAAGTAGTGCAGCATGCGATCGGAATAGGGAGACAATAACGAATTCTTGGCAAAGCTTCTGCTCGACCGAACTCGGGCCTACTTGGCGTCGAAGCCAAATATGTCGCATTCCGTCAATTGTGGTTTACCGGGTTTTGCGGTAAAATTTTTGAACACTTTCATTTGGGAAATTCTCCGAAGGTCGGATTCATGAATTCATGCCGACACTTCAATGTTAGATTTCTGTTACACGTTTTGGATATATACGATATTATATTTACCTTTTCATATGGAGAACCAAACATTCAATGGACGGACGATCTTATTGCAGAACTTATTGCATTTGATCACCTCAATTAAGATAGAGTAAAATTCGCTCTAAAACTGCAAAAAAAATATACTACATATTTTAGTTAAAAAAACCTAAATAATATTTAATTAGGTTTTTTTAAATGAATTATATTTTAATATTTCAAATTATTGATCAGGTATGTCCTTAAACTATGTCCAACAATGAGAGGTAGGGCACAGCGAAGTACCATCATGCTCGAATCTGGAGAAGCCCAACTGGGGAAGTACCTCCTCCTTACAGAAGACCAGAGCCATAATAGCACTGCTACCTTTCAGGTATGTAGTGTTGTGTTCCTGATGGTGAGTAAGGTTCCCAGAGCTCCAATCCCCCTTAAAGGTCGGCAACGCGCTTGTGACTCCCCTGGTGTTGCGAGTGCCCATGGGTGACGGTAATTTCTTACCATCAGGCAATCCGTCTGCACGTTTGCCACCTTTTGTCATAAAAAAAAATTGATCGTATATAATTAATTAATTATTTTATTTGTCATAATTTCAAGATTTTAGGTGCCTTTTGACACTGGCGCCACCGCGAGCTAGTAAGCTATAACCTATTTCAAAGGATAATAGAGCCCGTGTAAATAAAAGAGACACATATGCCATAGTCGGGCGATCGTAGTTCATCGTTGGCGATGAGCTATAAATATATATCTCTCTCTTTTATTTACACGGGAGCGATTATCTTTTGTCTCTTGAAATAGCTGATAGCTCATAGCTTACTAGCTCGCGGTGGGACCAGTGCCTTGGGGTGGCAGCCCTCTTGCGCTACGACAAACATTATACTTCTCCATAAAACCAACTAAGCGCGGCGTATACTACTTCTTTCCTTTCCATCTACTCGATGTAGCTAGTATAAAGGTATCATGAAAATGTACCGTAAAGTTCAATGCACACTCAAGCTAAACACATAGTGCAAAGCCTACAACATTATGACAACACTGCCCACGCACTCGTGTCCTGCGACTTGCGATAGTGTGCCCAGGCTAAAATATGTAGTATATTTTTTTTGCAGTTTTAGAGCGAATTTTACTCTATCTTAATTGAGGTGATCAAATGCAATAAGTTCTGCAATAAGATCGTCCGTCCATTGAATGTTTGGTTCTCCATATGAAAAGGTAAATATAATATCGTATATATCCAAAACGTGTAACAGAAATCTAACATTGAAGTGTCGGCATGAATTCGAACACACACTGAATTATACCATTTCCTCAACTGTGTACCTACTTTCTAAGAGCCTGGGCACACTGACGCTTTAGAATGTGGCGATACACGGATTGTTAGTAAGTCAGCAGCAGGCTACATTGCATTGCAGGGAAAAACAATAATTACCTAAGCCCCCTGTTAATTTAGGAAAGTGTCAAAAGTAATCGTGTCTTCCATTAAATTTGGCGATTTGTTAGTCTTGAAATAAGTGGCGGTGTCATAGCATAGCCTTTTTTGGTTCGAAACTTCATAGCCTTCAAAACGGACATACTTCGCATAGTATCAAAAAATGTCTGTATTGTCAAAATCAGAATCATTTATTTGTTTATAAAATATAATAAAACAATGATGTTTTTTTACAAATACGTCTTTGCAAATCACCATGATAAATAAAATATAATAAACCTAATTTATTTCAGACCTTATACATCGATATTTAACAAAACAGAGAAATAATTATAGTAAAACTTATATTAATACGTAATAACAAAAATAAAAACAAATAATACTAATTAAAAATAAAATAAATAATTACTGCTAAAATAACTATAAAAAGAATACCCCATCTAGCAAGTCTCCCATTATAGTTAATTTTTTTGTTTTAGTAACACTAAATATATAGTATCTACTGAAATTATGAAACGGTTGTCATACATATACGTAAAGCACTTAAAACGCTGTATGTTGCTCTGTGTAGTCTACTCCTATAATACTAAGAGGGCAACACCCACGATGACCGATCGTTATGATAACCGCTATAATTTAGATCGTAGCAGAAGAATAGCAACTCAATTTGCATATACTGGTTGCAAAAACTTTAAATCGTGGTTCGAGATAACAACTAAACGAACGTATATTTTTTACTGCGTGAATTACTCTTTGAAAATGATCGGAAGGTTCCCGCCTTGTATGTACCTATATCTAATTGCTCTGATGATGACCGTTCGAGATGTATGATTAAGTCGTGATGATTGAATTGTCGACATTTGACTATTCATAAATGATAGAGAGATGAATTGTTATCGTTAAGGATGTTATATTATAATTATCACTTAACCCATTGACTGCCACGGCTTAACACTCTGAAATGAACCATACGCGAAATACCCTAAGTCCAGTCATAATATTCTGCTCATTTAAAGAAAAAACGGTTTTTGCATTCCATATAATATTTAAATTTACTCTAAAATTTTCAACAGCAAATTCGGGGTTATAGATACCTTTGTGATTATGATAAATAAAATACCGTAAATGCTATGCAGAAGTTACTGGTTTACTTTTTGCACCTATGTCATCAAATTTGCATCTCTTTACTTGATAATGTGTTTAATTTTCAAGTTTTCACGGGTCAACATTCTTTTGATAACGGTCAGTTGATATTACTTATGTATGTTGGCATTGTCATACCGTACCTATACATAAAATATCACAAAACTCAAAAAGAACTATGAGCGGTATCCCAATTGATTGATTACGGATATGTTATAAACATGATCTTCTTTTGTTATTAATGTGATATCTAAATAAATAATGGTTTTGACAACCAGTGACCCTAAATCTCTTATCGTGTCGTAGCAATCTAATTTTCTTTTTATACAATCTGCAGAAAAATTGAAAAGTATGATCTGCATTATGTCTGCAATAGCCAGACGTCGCTTCTGACGTACCCGAACATATAGACTTTAATACTTTCGCGTTTTGTACACATATTAACTAAAAATCAAACGGGTCTTCTTTTATCAAACATTATCCATATCAAATCAAACCACTATTTCTTTTTCTAAACTAGCTATAATTATTTTAGCTTAATTTAGTTTTTATGTAGTTTATTTTATATTTATTTAGGTTTAATGTAGTCTAATATTATTATTTTTTAATTATAATTGTAGTAAGTTCGTATTGTTGTTGTACCTAGCTATTTATTGTGTTGAATAAAACATTTCTACAAAAAAATACATAAACAAAACCATTAAAGGACCATTTATTATGTAATGTTCATTTATCAATTTTATCATGTAATTACATTATGTAAAATTTAAAATAAAAATAACCTCGAATTTAACTAAGGAATTGTCCGTATATCCATCGAGATGTTTTATGATATACGCAACACGATTCCAAACACTTGATTACTGATCAACCTTGCCCCTTTTAAGAACCTGCAAAGACGCTAGAAACCATTCAGAACAATGCACTTCTTATTTTAAAGTCACAAGATTGTTTAGCAGATAGTTAGGTAAGCAACAACAACACTTTCATGAGATCATGAGCCTACTCCATCTAATGGAAATAAAATAAAGAAAATGGAAAGGAGTTGAAAAATAACACCATCCACCATTTTATCGCTATCATTTGGCGTGTGACATTATCATTTTTCCCGATAATTCCAATGCATAGGCTGGGATCGGAACTGGTTTTCTGGATCTCAATATATATTGACTATTGCGATTCTTTATACATCAAAAACGTGTTCGGTTCTCCTAGCCTTTTAGTCCCAAGTTCCCTGTGGTTATTATGGATTGGGAGAGCACTGTTATACTGGTTTGCGTTGAGACGATGACTTGTTTTTGCAAAGAGTTGAGGATAATATAGCTCTGTTGACACCTATAATAAGCTTAAAGTTTGTATTATAGGATCTGGTAGGGATACACGCATTTTAAATGGAAGGCTGACGTATTAAAGGATATGCCATTAAATTATAACAAGATAGTTGTCCTAACAAGTGCGTAGTTTGTTTAGAATAAAATGCTGCATATAAAAGACTTTTTAATGTAAGGTGACAATGTAAGGTGACAATGTAAGGTGACTTTTTAATGGAGTCACTGTCATAGTGACTTTTACGTTTTTCAGGGAACCCTTACAGTTTTGTTATAGCTGGCTGGCAGTCTGTCAGTCTGTCCGCGGCTTACGTCAGTGTTCTTTAGCACGAGAAATTTGAAATGTCCGAATAAATACTACTAATATTTCAGCCATGGATGTCCAATGTCTGACATGGGCATCCCCTATAAGCAGAATGGGGGGATTTTATGAGATAATCGCGATGTTTGGTATGCCGGTTGGCGACCTCAGTATTTCTTCGTTCCAAGGGACGCCGCTGCCCGTCCTCAGTTGGTTTCTAACCGTTTAGAGGCAATACCGAGGTCCGGGTTAAGTGGTTGATTTAAGAAGGTTTTTAATATGATATTTGCTTGATTTAGACTTATCACTTTTCAACCTCTAATTTAATAATATTTTATTGATGAATATTTCCGACTTTTCTGTGAAGACTGAACGATGGTCAAGCCTATGACTTTGGTTATATTTCATATTAGTAGAAAGGGCTCCTGGTATTATTTTATAATAACACTATGCTATGCAAATAACTATCATAGCCAGCGTTATTGCCAACTGGACTTCTCTCCTAACAGCCAACTATTGCTCATCGGGACATTCCGTACCTCGATCCTATAGAGTTCTCTTTGCCACCTACAAGCTCCATCATTAGACTGAGTTGTTTGCATTGTTATCGGTTTTGATAAATGTCTCAATGAAAATTTAAATGTCAGATCAATACGACACCAACGGCTCGTTGAAAAATAATTTGCAAAGATAATAAAATAATACACGTAGCTCTATTATTAGTTAATTCAATGACCATAAAGCTGTGTAGTGGCCGTTTAATTTTTAAGTTGGTATGTACTTCAGTGTGGTAGCTAACTAAAAACAATACGTTAATAATTAACATGGCAATGGCACGTTTTGTTTCACCAATAAAAAATGATACGCAGGCAACATATCATTAGAATATGGATTGCTCCAATTGCTAGAATCGAATCGTTTTTACTTTTTTCTGTTGTGTTTTTTACTTATGTCTAAAATTGTATATGTGTGATCCCGGAAGTCAATAGATTGTAAGCAGAGGCTCTAAAAGGTATTGGTCTCCATGGTTCCATGGGTTAGAAAATGATTTATCAATTATAATTAGTATTTATTAACAAGTATTTTAAGTTTAGCGGGGATAATCTGCGGCATATCCCAATTGTTTTAGATTTATTTATTCCGTTTAATAATGTTAATATTTAGTTTAATTATTTATATTTTTGTTTGTAGTTAATTTAATTATTCTGGTTTTTATTATTTTATTCCTTTTTAATAGTTTTCTTTTTCGCCGATCAAATATATGTATAGTATAAGTAGAATAGGTAGTAATTCAAGTTCTTTTGTATGTTGCTTATTTTTCGCCAATACATACATTTTGTTTTATCGATATCTCATAATAATTTGAGAACGAACTTAAATATGATCACATATACATATATATGTATATGACCTTAGTAAAGGCTATTAAAATAAGATACCACGTTTGTTTTTTTTTATCACAATAGTTGCAGATGCTAGTGTTTTTTGCCACGACTTTAAAAAAAAGGTTTTCTAAAGTGTAGATGGTAAAAATTCCTGTATCCTGCCGTGTAAAGCTATCTGGCAGGAACGCTGGCAGCAATCGATTGAATTAACATGAGCCGTGAGCGTGTTATCGGCGCATCGAGAAAGAGCGCGGCTGAAATCATAGAGTGAGCGGGCTTTTGTTTCTTAACGCCGCGACACTTTAGATGACAACAAATTGAGCTTCCCTTTAAAAATGCAGTTTATTTAATCACAACCTGGTGGCCCCATGATCTTCGTAACACCTAACAGTATTTTATATGTATTTTTCTATTCAATATACCTCATCATGCAATTATCGAAGTTTACTTTTTAATACTCGTGTAGTCACAAGATTATTAAATCTAGTGATTTGATATTTATATATTTTTTAATTGATAAAATTGATATATTTTTTTGTAGGATTTTGCGTCTGCACAAAGATTAAATTTACTTTGTAAAAATAAAATTCGACTTGTTTGTATGAAGTTTAGTTCAATTATTTACATATAATTACTGCATGCTATTTATTTTATTTATACTGCCAGCGTTATGGGATCTATGGCGCAGGTGGGACTTTTGGAAGGGCTTTTCTTTTTATAATTAGGTTTTTCTTCTTATTTTAGCTTTATTTAGATTTAACGTAGCTTATTTTAGATCTATTTAGGTTTAATGTAGTTTAATTATTATTATTATTATTTTTTATCTATTTATGTTGTTTCTATTTATACGTTACTTTACAAATACTATTTAAAAAAATATATATATAATGTATACAGAAATAAAATATAACGTGTAATATAATGGTGGTGTATAATAGCCGCTTCTAATATGAGTTAAAGCGGTCATATTAATACCTTTTAACTTATACTTTTACCTTTTAACTTGTAATGGTAAGTAAATCCGCGTAAACGTAACACGCCATACGCTCCGCTCGAGCGGCTACCCTACTCATAGTCTTACCGACTAACAATGTATGGGCACATGGAGAAAAAGGCTTTAAATCCAATTGTAGTGGAGTGTGAGGAATGATCTAGATTCGAGAATGCATTGAGAACTATGCGGTTTCGGTATTTTCAGTCATGAAAGGATTTTTTTTATTTCCACGATCTTCGATATCTGATTGTTTTTATCCGCCTAAAATATAGCCCATACTACAGACAAGTAAACCTTTTACTTGTTTGTGGCCCATACAATTTTGTTTTGTTTATAAATACCTAGTAACACTTTATTTTTTTAAGCCTGATTGAGACTGGTTTGTAGAAATGTACATATATAGTTATGAATTATTTAATATGTCATTTAAGCATTTATTAATTTAAGTAAAGTAAAAGTTATCTCTTCCATTTAAAATTATAAAGTTAATTAAAAATTGGTACAATTGGAAATGATTTCTAAAATGGTAACGGTAAAACGTCTCAATGATCTTTTTAGATTTAAAATATACCAGTTATTGTAATGAATATTATTTGAAAATAAAGTTATACAAACACAAATAATTAATAATATAATACAGAATTCCGATACAACAAGGAAATGCCGCCAGCATCCTTGGTACAATGCCGCAAGGGCCTTTTTTAGATTTAATGTAGTAAAGTTAAGTACTCGTAATATTGTAATTATTGTAAAGATAGATTTTTCCTATATTCTCAAAAAAAATTGACACATATTTTCTGTCTGTTTTTGTTGTATCTACCCTAAACATTTATATGATGATGTTAACAAAATTAATAATAACAATATCATGTACGAATCTCGCGTGAAATCCATTTTGTCAATATAGTATTTATATCAGTTTTATGCAATCATACTACTCTACGGTGTTGGAATTCGTCTGTCACGATAGCATAATGAGACCCCACGAGTACAGCGCAAACAACCTCGGGCCGGTGACTCGCCAAATGTATTCAGCGGAGATCCTGAACGTAGGACGGATTGGAGATAGATGAAAGAATGAATAAATAATTATAAGAAATACGTGGATAATAAGTGATCAAATAACTATAGCACTGACCAAAAAGTGCAGTAAGTACCTAAATATTGTCTTCGGTTGCCGCGATAATTACTCATGAAATTGTGGTCATCGAGTCCACCCGATGACCACGAACGCTGCTAAAGAGTTCGAAACGTCGGGATGAAGTTTAAATTAGTATACGCGATATTATCCGTTTTAGTTGTTTTATTTCATGTAGTACCTAATATTATTATTTTTCGAGTTTATGTGAAACGTAGTAAGTACTTCGTATATAAAATTAGGAGTTGAACGAAATAAGTGGTTTGAAGTCGATCAAATAAAAATAGGGTCAAACATTTTTCGAAACTTGTAAAAAAAAATTACAGGTGTAAAATATTCACTACAAAATTAATTTTATAGTGATTATTTTACAACTAGAGAGGTAGGGCACAGCGAAGTACCATCACGCTTGAATCTGGAGAAGCCCAACTGGGGAAGTACCTCCTCCTTACAGAAGACCACAGCCATAATAGCACTGCTACCTTTCAGGTATGTAGTGTTGTGTTCCTGATGGTGAATAAGGTTCCCAGAGCTCCAACCCACTTATAGGTCGGCAACGCGCTTGTGACTCCCTTGGTGTTGCGAGTGCCCATGGGCGACGGTAATTGCTTACCATCAGACAATCCGTCTGCTCGTTTGCCACCTTTGTCATAAAAAAAAAAAAAAAAAAAAACTAGGCATTTTTCAGTTATAAAACTATTTTGCGATTGCAATTAACGAATAAAAAAAAAGGAAGAATCGAGGCCCAATATTTGACTAGTACATTTGAAATCATATTTTTAATATTTATCTTCTATGTTAATTATAGTGTCTTTGAACCCATTTTAATAAATTTTTGTTACAAAATTAGGGACATTATCATGTAAACTTTCTAAAATTATTGACAAAATTATTGTTAATTTTGTCCTAACCTAACCTGTAAAATTATATCATTTAGCACCTTATGCAGTTTAATAAAAATACATTATATTATATGTTATATATATTATATATTGTTGTTTTATGTTTGTTCATTATTTATACCGGTCTATTATTTAATAAATAAATAAGGTAGAGGATGAGAGTGCAAACCTATTGGTAAACAATGACATTAGAGTTCAACGCGCACTTCAACTCTTATTATAATTAAGAACGAGCTTATTGTTAAATTATTAAAATAAATTGGTATATCTACAACATACGACAATTTATTCCTTTTTTAAAATTAGAATTACGTCATAAATTAATGTATATGTTTGTTGCTAGGCCTACTTGAATTAGCAAATGAACATTGAAAAAATAAAGTTAATTTACAATAGTTGTCATTCATAATCATTAACATTGTAAATATAAAATAATTTTAATAAATCTTACCTTAAATCACCCCAAGCACTTCAATCACTATCACTCGTATTCTCCCAGTTTCCAATTTGAAATAACTGACAACTTTTAAGAACAAAACAAAAAAAAAATTTAATTTAAAAAAGTAAACTTAGTTCTAAATTCAAAGTGTACTTTCCCGCGGACGCGTTGGCTCGGTTGTGGGCGTTTTTCGTGGGGGCTGCGCTCGTCCTTGCGTAGCGCACAAGGTCTTGGCGAGGCTGTATGTGGATGCGCGCCGTGGTTCCTTCGCCTCTTATACGTTCGACGACAAAATAACTGACTCCGGGCCAGGATAGCGAAAAAAATATACCAGGCTCATTAACATACTTCATGTATGTCCTGCCCATTAACATATTTAATTAAATGTAATAAAGGTAAAGTAAGAAATAATTAGGATTTTATTCAACTTAGCCCAAATCATATTATGATTGCTTATTTTTTTATATAATTAGATTTTTTAGTAGTAAAACTACTATATTATACTCGTAAAATATAAATTGTTTTTTTTTTACTATGTTTAAAAAAAGTGACGAGGACCTTCGCCATTCTTTTTTTCTCGGTTCCTTAGGAATATTGGAAAAAAATAAGGGATTGCCTAAACACTTTTTGATAACATGAATATTTTCGAAATATTTGCTCCGGGAGTAAAAAAAATATGCCCCCTTATTCGTTCATATACCACAAGTCCAAAACATTTGAAAAACAAGTACTGTAGAATGGTCTTGACATGCTGTCTGTAGTTATAGTTAAACTTTATAGTTAAGAAATTATTTTACTTAACTATAAACACCTCGACCACTTAGCACCTTTGCTGCTGACTATACTTAGGCCTTAGACACTACACGTTGCAAATAACAATTTTACGTACCTATCTATGCATTTATTTATCTAGTTCACACTTAACTACTTACAAAGTAATTCTGCTCGGAATAATGAACTTTTTACGAAATTAATACGGCAATTTGTATCAAAATAACAGTAGGTGACAACACAATTAGTCATTTACGGGGCCGGTGTCATGGGTGTCCAAATACCCATGCAGAAGTGAGAAAAATATATTATTGCCCATACATCTCTTGGAATTATTTTTTATTGGTATAGTATTAAAACATGCAAAATATATGGCTATCGACTTTCACCACCACTTGATACGGAATATGGAACAGCCCTTAACTGTACCTTAATCTGAGTAAAAACATATGTTTATAACATATAATACTCGAAAATCGTTGAGCCAGATTGTCACTACAATAATTGTACAAGTCTGTACGCTTACAATTTTAAACAAATAATGCCTACTTCGACTGAATTGGCCCAGTCAACTATTATACCCCTCGTGGCCGTGGTTACGGTCCCCTGGATCACTTTTAAAAATACAATTTTATGGCATTAAAAGTCACTACATTTATGTCCTTACCATAATGGGTCAAGTACCATTTATTTTAACAAACTATGCTTCTGTTGTCCCCTGGCTGATGGGATAAAATAATAACACAAAATACTTGATTCAGGCAATTACAATAAATATCAACGTACGCGTACCTGCTATATTATAAATAAATTACGAGCTTTTAGTTTAGATTTTAATAAATAAAAAATAAAAAATTAAAAGTATGTGAAACCAAGTTCATAATAGGTATGTGTACCTACAACTTTTGTATATGGATTAAGATGTTAAAAGAGCCTTCAATGAGGTATTATTAAAGAAGAGCGCTACTGTAAGTATAGGGTTCGAGTTGTGCAGAAATTAAACTGCTAAGTTTGAAAAAGCTTTTGAGTCGAGATTGCCTTGGGATGTGTTCAAAAACGAAACATATAATCGAATTTGTGTTATAATACTTAATATAGCTTTTGCACTTATAACTCTAGACGTACTAACAACGTACTCTAACAAATAGAACAAAGAACAAATAGACGTGCTACGTTTGCGTTCGATCCACAGAGAACTACCTATAGAGTCGCAATGTTGTTCATTTTGTTCGCGATACAAGCTGCCAATACAAGAGGTGAAACGTGAGGGGCGGGAGGGCGTTAACGTCACTGCGATTGGTTGTCTCAAGGACGACGCGCGGCCGCTTGAGCGTGTAGTGATGGGACATGTTTTTTACCGGAAGCCTAACCGGTAGTCATTTATGTTTGGTAAACAAAAGTAACTATAAATATAAATCAGTAGGTATAGTAATATTATTTTAACTTACTTCAAAAGTATAGGTTAAAATACTAAGGGTGTAATAATCTAAAAATTAAATGTGTATGACAGTAATAAGAGCTCCAGAAAAGAGTACAAATTACGATGCGAAATGGTACAATTTTTTTGACCAAAATATCGATTATAATATTATGTACGAGAGTGGTTTGTTTGTTCATAAACCACTCTCGTACATATCATAATGTGGGTTGGAATAACTTCTATAATTAACAGCCTATTTTAAAAAATGTCTTTTTGAATTAATTAATTAGTTATTAATTAAATTGTTATTGTATGTAAATAGTGCATTACTGCAAATACTAGTTATCCTGGATGAGTATCAGTTAGGCGACCGGACTGAAGGTGAGGAACGAGGCCAGAATATCACTTGCTGTCTAAACAGTCCCTAATTCAAAAATTTGACAAATTGTATGAATGGAATCTTGCAAATATATTAAAGTTAATACGTTATTTGTATTTTTATAAAAATACAAGGGTTTCAAATAAAATACATATTTAATCACTAGAGATACATTATTCGTATGTTGTTTGTGTAGACCAGGGATTCCCAATCTTTTTCAACCTGCGGGGAAGTTACAAAATTAGTATTTTGTCACGGCGCCCTGGTCCTAGCTATTGCAAAAAGATATAGTAGATAGAAATAATTACGTACATTACCTACAATAATAGTAGTCAGGTTAGGTTAGTTTAGTTAGAGGGAGGTAGGAAAAAAATTAAACATGCACAACATGAATCTATCGTCGTTGTAGATAGATAATAATAGACCGACTCACGGCGCCCTTCGGAACTTTCCACGGCGCACCAGGGCGCCGCGGCGCACACTTTGGGAACCCCTGGTGTAGACCATAGCTGTGCCCCCTAAGGATTCTCTGTAGACCACCTCGGCCACCATGGACTCCCGTGTTCTTCGGGCGCTGGCCGCTTGTCCCGCCATGCTACGTTAAGTTAAACTATATTCTCAGAAGGGCGCTTATCAGCGCGAACATCCCCGCCACTCTGGTACACCAGATCGTGCGGGGTCAGATGTCGTTAATACCCGTTGTTGGAGAATGGGTCGCGCACTGGTGTGCTATTCTATGACACTAGACCCAAGGACTCACCAAGTGGATTCTAAAAAGCCCCCATAACATACCTCTATCTCAAACCAGCTATGAGTGCCCTGGGACTTCCTCGAAGTTCATCATCAGGCCCATTCTATGATACTGGACACAAGTACTTACGAAGTGGATTCCAAAAAGCCCCCATAACATACCTCTATCTCAAACCAACTATGAGTGCCCTGGGACTTCTTCGAAGTTCATCATCAGGCCCATTCTATGACACTGGACCCAAGTACTCACCAAGTGGATTCTAAAAAGCCCCCATAACATACCTCTATCTCAAACCAGCTATGAGTGCCCTGGGACTTCTTCGAAGTTCATCATCAGGCTCATTCTATGACACTGGACCCAAGGACTCACCAAGTGGATTCTAAAAAGCCCCCATAACATACCTCTATCTCAAACCAGCTATGAGTGCCCTGGGACTTCTTCGAAGTTCATCATCAGGCCAATTCTATGACACTGGACCCAAGTACTCACCAAGTGGATTCTAAAAAGCCCCCATAACATACCTTTATCTCAAACCAGCTATGAGTGCCCTGGGACTTCTTCGAAGTTCATCATCAGGCCAATTCTATGACACTGGACCCAAGTACTCACCAAGTGGATTCTAAAAAGCCCCCATAACATACCTTTATCTCAAACCAGCTATGAGTGCCCTGGGACTTCTTCGAAGTTCATCATCAGGCCAATTCTATGACACTGGACCCAAGTACTCACCAAGTGGATTCTAAAAAGCCCCCATAACATACCTCTATCTCAATCCAGCTATGAATGCCCTGGGACTTCTTCGAAGTTCATCATCAGACCCATTCAATGACTCTGGACCCCAAGGACTCACCAACCCCTCTAGTCCACTACATAACTCTACATAAAACTAAGTATGCGTACATACATATTCTACTACTACTAGTTAGTATTAAATATAATATACTATATAAACTACTGAAATATAAATATATACTCGTATATATATATATATATATATATATATATATATATATATATATTTAGTGCGTATTCCTGATTTCTATTATATTTTGTAAATTCGGTACACCTTCGGTAATCCTAAGCACACGATTACGGTTAATACGGTAACGACATCAACACATCACTAGAGCTACACGTGGCTTCGTAAGACAGGAATAGCACACTGTATTTACAATATGATGAAAAGAGACGAACAAACTATCTACTTCTGTAAGCGACCAGTATAAATGAACTCCGCTAGGAACAAATAATTTTTCAATAATATAATCATTTTGACTTATCTGTGGAATGTTATACCATCTTTCTTGTAATTTGATGTCTTAGAATTTTTACCACACCATCTTACAGTACAATGACACATGATGTCAACGTTTTTATTATAATTATCTATTTTTTAGTGTAGGAACAATGTACACTACGCGCAGGTCAGATACTTGGACGCAACTGAACGGCACTACGCGCGACCGGGAATTATATAAGCCTTGTATGCCATACGGACTGATGATCGTCAGTGCCCTGCAATACTTGTCTATAGGTTTACTGGTCTGTGGTTCGATCGCATAATAAAATTCACAAACCATTAATACACTAAAATCACATTGATACTCTGAATGTAGGTATGTCTTTACAGCTTTTGCCTTTTTGTGTGCCTCATTTTATTAGAATCTTATTGAGAGCAAATTAATGCAAGTTGAATAAGCTGAGTAACATGGGAGGCAATACCCTAGTATATAGGGCGAGGCGGGACACAAAACGGGGACTAATTAAGCACTTTTTATTCATTTATTACTATTGTTTTGTAGACTTCGTCGTTAAAGTTGAATCTCTGCAGGGTATATAACATTAGTTCAGTTCCTTCTGCATGAAAATTAAAGGATGAAATAGGCTGGCATCTATTATATGATATTTTAATTGAAAATTGTGGCCTTAAAGACACGTATAATAGCATTCACTTGCTGGAGTTCCCGTTTTTCAAGTTAGCTCAAAGTTATCTTGTTAATTAAGAGAATATACCTAAGAAATGTTAGGGAAGAGCTTACCGGGTGTAAGCGAACTTTATGCGATTTTTGTATTTATGAACATATGTTTGTATTTAAACTTACATGAGACATGTTTAATAATTAACGATTAACACGGTACTACTCACGTTTATTTAGTCACTCGCGCGACATGTTTCGGAGAACATAGGCCTCCATTTTCAAGCACTAAGAGTGCTGAGTGTCCGATCGGTTCGCCGCTCGCGTCACCGGCCCGTCGCGTTCGTTAATTATGAACATATGGTTTTGAAGTTAACTCAATGTAGCATTCAAAGCGAGAACGTTTGAGCCGGGTACGTATCAGACTGGAGACTAGTTTGGACGTTAATTTTATTTTCTTTGACTTTTTAAAATTTGTTTCAGACTATGATGAATTTTATTGTTAGTTTTAATTATTAATTGTATGTAATTATTGTAAATAAATATCTAGTTTCATGATGTAGCATTTAATAACTAAACATAATTTTGCGGTATTGGAGTAACAAAGAGGTAGGAACTAGGAACTTCGTTTTCCTAAGTCAGTGTTTGGAGTTCTCTGTAATATTGGTCGTCCGAGCGCATGATAGCAAATGGCAACAAACAGCCAGCGGCGTTACCGCAAAAAACGATATTCGTAAATTTCGGACGATTGTTTCTGTCACTCTTAATTAGGGCATCATGAGAGTGACAGAGACAATCGTCCAAAATTTACGAAAATCCTTTTTAGCGGCAGCGCCGCAGGATTTAAAAGTTGCCGATATTTAAAAAGGTAACGATTCGAATACCGTTCCGTCAACTGATTAATGCGTTCAAAACAAACCGTTATGGTGTCCTTATGAAGACCACTTGAGGGCATTTATCTCTTAAAAAACATGCAATAAGCGCCATGTAACTGGATGTATGTTGCAAAGTTGTTGAAGGGAATGATTGTTCAACGTAACTGTTGTAAAAATTTGCCTTGTAAGGTTACAAAGCGGAATTTGAATAATAAATCCTTGTTATTTCAATTGAGAGAGGATTTTTATACGTAAATGGCACTCGGACTGTTATTAGTTTGTACTTATTGCTCTCTAATGTTGGAATGATAATATCGGGCGGCCTTAATTTACTACAAGCATAATTGTGTCGCTTAACTTCAAACTCGGGCAAATCCATTCTGCTTTAAGGTTGATTATATAAAAAATGTATAATAATCTGAATGCTAATCAACCATAGAGCATAATTAATTTACCTGAGTTTGAATTAAAGCGACACAATTTTACTATCACGTAGAAAAGTTCTGTTAATAGATATCCGGTAGGTGCATGCCTTCTATTTTGGAAACTTCGTCTATTCTTTATGTTTTGAAGAAAGCACATGTCAGTAAACGCACGTCGTATGTTTGTTATTAAATCAAGAGGATATTAATCAATAACTTAACGGCTGGAAACCTTTTGCGTTATCACCTTAAAAACTGTTATTTTAGGTCGAAACACGAATTTTGCTAAAGTGGCCAATAAACAGCAATGTTCCATATGATAATGTCAGAAATACCGCTACAATGAAGAATTATACCTTACAGAATGATACAGTTTTACTGCTTAATAAACTTGAAAAAACACAAGAAGGGCATCAAAATAAATCACATTAAAAGGAAGCGACATTTAATTTAATTTCTGGGTATATTTCTGGGTGCTGAGGTGAAACGAATTCAATCGACCAAACAAATATCGTAATGTATCGTTAACCTACGTCACTGACACTGACAGTGAGGATTGTAGTGTAGACTCATATGTAAAGAAATGGTATTCTGAACATATTACTAGAGTCGACAAAAATACAAAAATATGAGTTGATCAACATATGTGTTGACTATGACTAGAGTTGACAAACTGTATATTATTAACTATCACTAGTGACGAAAAAGTTATTTAAGCCGGAGGGAATCGGATTGTAAGGACTCAGCTCTGCCGCTACCCACATAAACAATTAAGTAGAAAAAGTTAGCTGCACAATTGCATTGCTTTTCTTTATTTTAAAACTCTTACTTTTTACTGCTCACTTTAATTACTTAAATGTACACCACTTTTACCATAGAAGTTACAGAAGTAAGAAGAAAACAACTGGAATTCGCGGTGTTTAGTATGTATTATTTTGCCAGAGTAAAAAACGTAGGTAAACCAATAAAGTTTTATAGGCCAACCCTATAAAGTGGGCACCTGCTTTAGCTGTCCTAGTTAACTAGGTTACTAGTACCTTGTTTTTCTCCTCACTTTCTTCCAACTCTGCGTTAGGGTACCCATTGTTTATCTATATCCAAACAATTGTCAAAACATTAGGTTTCGATGTCGTGTACGCATGTTACATAGTAAGTTGGTGTTCAACCTTGACTTGACAATAACCACTTCTGGCTTTTATCGAGGGCGAGTAAACAATTGCCTTATAAACCAATATAAGTTGACTTCATGGGCTTGTTTAAAAACCCCATTTTAGAAGATCTCTGTTCTTGAGCCAAATACTCGCCTATGTCTGTAGCTGATACGAATTAGAATTTTATCGAGGTAGGCAGTCGTACAGTTTTAGGCGGTTTCTGTAACAGGATAAACATATAATAAAGGCATTCCTTGGACCGTGTTGGTATCTGTTACGCATAAAATTAAGGTAATATAAGTTCATACTAAGGTTCTACAGTAATAGAAGTACGAGTAACCTATTTAATTGAGGTTCTGGAATTACAGGCGTAGACGCCTGGGTTACGGTGACTGCTTACCATGAGGCGGGCCATATCCTTTGTTTGCGAGCGACGTAATATACTCTCATCTGAAAGTTGGTCGTTCGCAATGACTCATTAGTCATTATCAGGCTGCTCAGACGCTCAGCGTGAAATAGAAAGAGCTATGCTCGGAGTATCTCTACTAAATGAACTAAATGAGGAGTTCCGTGCGCAGAAGAACCAAAGTAACCGATATAGCTCGCAGTATTGTAGGGTTGAGGTGGCAAAAAATGTATATCTCTAAAGCACGTTAAGTATAACGCCTGTCAATATTGTCTGTCTGCTAGAAATGAGCTAACAGAGGGTCTAGAAAAAGAAGGACCCTGACACTAGGAGGTTTCCTGTCTCATAGCTTTCCTGCCTAACAGACAAGCTAGATATTCAATCTTAAACGTAGGCGGTAGGTACAAAACTCATGATTAATGATAATGGAATCTCATTGATTAATTCCTAGGAAGGTGTTATATTTCACAGAATATGCAGTTTTCCTGCTACACATCTGTCAGGAAAAAAGTTTCTATGTAGAAAAACCACTGCGTATTATGCTGAGCTGCACATTGGAATTTATATTTGTTTATTAGACCCGATAACATTATAAATATACCTGAAAAAAAAAAAAAAAAAAAAAAAAAAAAAATTTATACCTGATAACACTTGCTTCTTGCGGAGTTTATGGTCAAGTAATATCTGGTTGTGCTGCCTGTTTGAAGTCGAGTCAAAGTAGTGATACGGTAAGCCCAAAAGTATGTGATAAATGATGATAGAATGAGATCATTCAAATAATTGAATGTGTTTACCTGAGAGCGAATTACCATAACAATAATAACATTTTCTTCTGACAGTGGCGTTTTTGTCTCACGTCTCGAGCTCTCGGTAGACCATTAGATCTGTGACACGGTATAAACTAGTAGGCACCTACATAATTAATTTCGTATCTGTAGCATCAGGTTCAAATTTGCATGATCACATTATGAATGGTTTCATTCATAACTTGTCCATGCACTTTTGAACCCTACTGTACGTATTGCTTGTTTTTACATTACCCATCCCAGCTAGGTATTCGTATTGCAACCTAGAATAGCAGCTGGAGACTTGTTTTCTAGCGATTATTTGTAACAACTATTTTGAAACGCAGTATCATCTTCAAACGTATATTGTATAAGTATAGGTATATACTTCAACCATAGTGTATAATATTTTTGCTAACCACTTCCAAGGCATTAATGATAATGAGTTACCTACTACTTTAGGGTTTTTATGTAGTGTACTGGCTATGGTTATGGCTTAGTATCCAATGGATATTTAAAGTAGTATAAATGAAGTAACCAGAATTCACCATTTATTTGATAATCTTACATCAACCTACAAACTCTTATTAAAGGCCCATCCCGTGTGGTAGTAAAAATCAACCATTCTCATTACACGTATTGCAGACCAGGTTTCGATTACGTTTTGTTTTACGCAATGCCTGTCGGTCGAGAAATAAGTACCTGCGCGATACTATGGAACCTGATCTCCGGCATAAAAATAGACCAGATGTGGAGGGATGCTATTAGGACGCCGACCAGTTCATTTACCCTTGAATATTTTTTGTCCTTTGACGCATATCTAGAAACCATGACTCGTTTTATGTTCAGGATAAACTGTATACTAAATGAATTAATATTTTTTTAAGTAAGTTGAAACGAGAAACCGTTAGCATACGTTTGGTAATCATAATGCCTGGAGATTAAAGAATAATTGAAATATCCACCGCTTCAAATAACATTTGAAATCACGGGTCCGGGATTCGCCTCACAGCCATCTGAGCTACGACATATGTACTGTTTTGCGCCTTAGATTGGGAGCCTAGCGACATCTACCGTAAGTAGCCAGTTAATTCCGGAGTCGAGAGGTTCAGTCTCGCCCGAAGCACTAGATTTCTCTATTTTTTTAGCATAAGCTATATACTTGTAAGTAGGTACATATGCAGGCAGTTAGGCAGTTATGCTAAGTATGCTAGTTTATACTTCCATATTCTACTAAAGCTACTACTTGTCCAAGAATGATAAATGCGCCAAGCAACGCTCTGTCTCTAATCGTGTTAGAAATAACCTCCTTTTTGCGTACAATCAACGTGCGAGTTGGACTTGCAGATTAAATGTTCTGGGTTCTATAATGTATATAGATACTCACCTACTTATGTACCTAAATAAAAATGCATTGAGCCCGACCAACGCAACGGAAAGGTTAGGTACAGTACAGCGCCATCTATCACGTGAACAGATTCCAAGACATCTTATTATATTTATTTTGAAGTTAGGTAGAAGTTATGTAGGTATGTAGACCAATGTAGACCAAAAACAAGAAAAAAAAAAACAGTTTACCCAGTGCGTTGTTAAGTACATAATTATTTTGGACGTTGTTATTCCGCATCTTATATAATTCCTTTAAACAAGGTAAATAATTGATATAGGTTTAAAAAAAACGTTTCGGTACAGCTGTCTCGCTCGCACTTACGACATAACAGTGAAATACAATTAAAACAAATTCAATGGGAAACGTGCTGCCTGTTTGAAGCACAGTTATGTAGATCCCAAAATATAGAGTGTTTGGTACTTATAAATTATTTTAAACACATTTTAACAATTTAATCCCTCACTACGCACAGGCGTTTATTTTATTCTATACGCCTTCCCTTAATTTAGGATTTAATGTACGCCCTGGCATATTTTACTTTGCTCCCTTGTGAGACAATCTACTATTGATTCAGAAGGTGAAATGCTATCGAATGTGTATTGAATCCTGTATAACATGTCAGCATACTAGGGCACTTATATAGGTAACATGTTTTCTTTAATAAAAACATATTCCCAGGTTGTATGCAGTTGACATAAATATTATTTTATTTTATTTTGTTTTAATAGGCAATCTTATAATTTAATGAAGACAATAATATTTAATTAAAATCGTGAAATAAGAATTATTTCTGTTATGTTGGTGAAGTGGTTCTTCTTTGAGCCTTTTTTGATTTTGTATGTTGGATGATTGACAATCTCATTTAAATTTTTGGCTTATCTGTGATCTGTGATTTAGTTCCGGCAAGAACGTCAACTCTAAATTTGTACGATATAAATTTTGCTGACTAAAATCTTCTAACGCACTTAAACACCTAATAAAATTGTTTTATTATTATTTATCTTAAGTACATTTCTTTTAATTCAACATGCCACGTGGTAAGTCCTAATATAGTCCTGTGTATCTTCAATGTCGATCCAATGTTACTAGAAAATGTGCTTTCTTATTGTTTTCACGTCACATATTTTTGTTTTCTAGGTAAATACACTAATCATAAGGGCCGCAACCGCAAGTTCACCAGCCCCGAGGAGTTGGAAGAACAACGGAAGCAGGAGGAGCTGAAACAAAAGCAAGTATATTTTGCGTCTTAGTTCACTACCAAGTTTGCATTCATGCCAAAATAGCGAGCGTTCTTCTGTCATAACTTAATAAACAAGCTATTATAACCTCTGTAACCTAGAAGGAAATAGCTAAATACTATTGCTTGACGGCTGTAAAATTTCAGTTAAATGAAGTACCTACTTATTTTGTTTGACTGATCTGTATGTAGGTAAGTGTTCTGAAATAATTAATGGTAATATGTTAATTCATGTAAGTTTTTTAAAAAAGAAACTGTGTTTAAATGAATCACCGTGCACACATTACACATAATTATATGTATTTCACAACATTAGTGCCATAAATTCCATGAATGATTCTTAAATATACTAAACTTAAGAAATATTATTTGAATTACTCTAATAAGAGTAGATGTGATTTGGTTTATGGATAGTTAACGGCGGACCCATGTTTTTCCATAAAAAAGAGCCAATTTGTGGTTAGCTTCTGACATAATACAATGAGTATAATAATGTAGATAAAATTAGTAAGTACATTTTAATATGTTTTGATTTACAGATGGCGTAAAGAGCATGGTGGAGATGACGAGAGCTCTAGTGAGGAAGAATCTGCAGACAACAAATCAGGCTCTGGCAGCAGTGATGAAAGCGACTCAGATGAAGATGTGAGTCTGTTTTCCACATGAACTGTAAACAGGCCCACAATGGATAATAGCACCATTTATTGTGGGAGTCATACAATGTTGACTAAAAGAAAAGGGTTTTAGTTTTAGGTTTGGGCGAAATCCAGCACTTTACCTACTGTTGAACATTACCTAAAGTGGTATAATTCTAACCCCCATAAAAAAATTTGTCCACCACTGCTGTAAATCAAAATTAAGCCCAAAAAGCAACATCATCAGTTGATCCCTCGGAGTCGAAGATCATGAAATTTTTTCTTACTCTTGTAGATAATGTTCCTCCACAGTCTTCTATCCCTCACCAAGTGCATAGCCTTGTGCAGTTTTAAATACATGGTAGTAATTTGACTCCAAAAAATTAACAAAGGGCATAATATCATTTTCAATTTCAAATTTTGCTTACTTGTAAAATGTAAGTTCCGCTTCTGATAAAGAAAGTCCTGGGTTTAAATCATGGAACTGGTGTGTTTAAGGTGTAGCTAAGTTAACCCAAATGCATTTGCCCTTCATATTTGTAGGCAGGGTAACTACCAAGTACCTAGGCAAGAAGGATTGTGAAATAACACATGTTTAAATTGTGTTTTTCAGCATCCAACAAAAGCTAAGGGAGTCTCCGGTTTAATTGAAGTAGAAAATCCTAACAGAGTGGTAAAGAAGAACAAGAAGTTGGCAAGCTTAAATACATCATTAGGAGAAGGAGAGAAACCTCAATTATCTAGGTAGGTGTAATACTTAGATATTAATTTTAAAGTAAGGTTGCATATTTGGAATGACACTTGCACATTGAAATTCACACTCAGATAAACACATTAAATTTGACAAAAAGCCTGTTATGGATAATCTACAACATTCTGCAACTGCATACTGAGTAGTGAGTACCACTTTTAATGCAATTAGGAGCAAATAAATTGTTAACGGGTGATCTGGGTGTAAGAGAAGTGGGTTCAAATCCTGCCTCGGATGCCCATGGGCCGGGGTTACTTGTTCTACATATTATCTATTTCCATTTGTATTTCCAGTGTAACGAGTTAAGCTCTCGCAATTTTACCCTTGTATTATTCCTATGTCAAAGCATATTTGCATGCATTTTTGCTACATGCTATTAATTGTTAATAGGGGCCATCGACATATTACGTCACATGAAATTTTGATGATATGTGGATAGCCCTTTACATACGGGCTATGAGCGCGGCACTCAATGTGTTAAAAGTTTAAAACAATAGAAAACTATGTCATCGTTTACAAGATTATCTGTCAGATAACGGCCAGTTTAAACGTTGGAACTGTACCCTGTGCGCAGACGCGAGCGCGAGGAGATCGAGCGGCAGCGCGCGGCGGCGGCCTACCAGAAGGCGCACGCGGAGGGCCGCACGGAGCAGGCGCGCGCCGACCTGGCGCGCCTCGCCATCATCCGCCAGCAGCGCGCAGAGGCCGCGCAGAAGCGCGAGGCCGACAAGAAGGCCAAGGACGAGGCGCCCAAGAAGAGGTAACCCTCCGGCCCGAGGCCGCCCTGTGGCCTGAGCCGGGTTCACATTTCACCCACGTATTGTGTCGTTCACCCATAGAAATTCTAGTGGCAGGGATGTCTATTAACCGACTCAGGGCGGATGGCACGACAGGCGAGTCACCAATGTTTTAAACGTGTGTGTATGACACGAGAAGAGTGCATGTACTTAAACTTTCGTGAGAAATAATTTATTAATTAAACAATTAACACGGTTCTACTCACGTTTATTTAGCCATTCGCGCGACAAGTTTCGGAGAACATAGGCCTCCATTTTCAAGCACTAAGAGTGCTGAGTGTCCGTTCGGTTCGCCAATCGCACTTACCGTGCGCGACGGGAGTGCGAGCGCGAGTGACTAAATAAACGTGAGTAGAACCGTGTTAATTGTTCAATTAATAATTAAGAGACTTTTTTGATTATTTACTCATTTGGTTACTACAGCTATACTGTCGGTCGTACGCTTGACCTTTGCTAATTCTTCTAGCTATCTGCCAGTAAACGGACAGGCCTGGGCCCGTAAACGATGTCTTTTCACATTGCTGCGATGCGAAATTCATACAGAAACATACACAAATATTAATTACCCAGGTTGTCTAGTAATTAAGGCATCTACCACAAATGCAGAAAAAACTAATTTCCATTCCTGGGCACCTACAGCCTTAGTCACTATTTCTTCCTTAAGAATTTAGAATATAGTATTCTTATATAATCATAATATTATCCTTTGATTTAGCTTCAAAGCAATTAAAACGTGAATTTAATTTGTGTATTGAGTTCTAAAGTAAGATAAAAGCTACTACTTAAATTAAACGCTAAATAAAGATAAAGAGTTAGCACTTTACGAATATATATGCAGTCTTGCAGTTCAGTTTCATTTTGTCAAAAGTTTTGCTTCTTACAAGTACTAAAATAATATTTGTTATTAATCTCATATGTACTTATAACCTTTTCTTTGTCCACAGGTAGACAAGTCAACTTCTAGTAGGTCGCAAAATTAACATCTTTTGCCATACATGCTCATATTATCAAATTCGGCAACACTCAATCTTTGTCTCCTACACCCCTATGATGGTTGCATGTGTTGTGTTCTGAAGACAAGATAATACATTATTATTCTCTGACATCATTTTATAGAAAGAAATGCATTTTCTTGTGTTTGTGTTCACGATAGACGCGATTATGTCTCTTGATGAAGGAAAATTCGAAATATCAAATGAGCAGCTGCTAAGGGAATCATCAATTATCGACACTACCACCAAGCCCCTAGCATGACTTATTCTGTCGAGCGCTACTCCATATATACACACAGCAACACTCTTAGCTGTACATCGGTGGACCTTATGCCTTATATAATAAGTATGAGGACGCGTGCGACTAGTTACTTGTGCTATGGGTCAAATATATTAATATCCACACTTATACCTCGAAGTCCCAACTTCGACTTTACATGTGTCGACTCCCTAAATGTGACGTAAGGAATTGTCTAATGATACTTATCATGCATCATATACATTATAATTATTGTCCTAGTTTGATTCTGAGACTGTCATAGCTGTAGTTACATTATTTTATTCCATTGTACTTCCATTTGAATTTACCACTTATCAGGAGTTAAAGCAATAATTAAGATTAACAACACACATGATTAAATGTATGTTTTTAACTTACATCTCGTCCGTTTGTATATTTGCCTTTTTGCTTATAAAAACAAATGTAACAGGCACTGCCAATCTCAAGCGAGTGACCAATAGTATAAGATATTACAATTTGCTATTTTGTCTTAAAATTCCATCAAGGTCTCATAATTAAGGTGTGTTTTGCCAGCAAAATGGGGATGATTAAGTTTATACGTCTAGTGTTTCGTAAAATTGTGTTGTGACAGGTCTAAAAACGCATTTCAGAAGTTAAAAATACTTACATATTGTTTTTTCATGTATTGCTTTTTTCTAAAAGCGCACCAGCCGGGATAAAAAAATCTCATATTGTAAAACATTCTCTAACATATTTCAACAGTGTTTAAACCGCGATATAAATTGACACTCATATAGAATAACTTTCTCACATATATGACAAGTAACTATGTTTGCTGTTACCGCAAATTTCGCGTTACAAAAATCTATAAAAAAAAGATCTGTCTGCCTGCGTATAGATAAATATAACTGTATGGATTGCTTGTTCCCTTGCTTATTAAATAATACATACATGTAGTATGAGAGGGGTGGCAAAACTTGTTACTTAGATCCTAATAATAAATTACTGTTATTTTTATCTAGGACCCAATTATAGAATCTGTTGAATTTTTGACCTGTCCATACATACGTATGTGTATTGTCTATCTGTCAGTTTTTGTACCTATTATTTTCATGTTCACATTCAAAACACAGATTCTTTTCTGATCTATGTTTATGTCTTTTTAAGTGTTATATCGCAACATTAAAATTATGCAATATATTAAAATACATACGAATTTGCACTCTTGACTTATATCTCTCTAAAGGGACTCGTTTTGCACCAAATGATTTGTTAAAATGGCGACGCGGCTGTTATTCCATACATAGAGGACTGTCAAACTTTTCATACCAGAAATTTTCAACTGTTTACGTACGATGGACTTCCGTTTTACTCTCAAAATGGCGATCTTCAGAATTATTTTTTGTTAATTAATGCTGCTAATAAAAAAATCTAAGAACGCGTTTCACCATTCTTTTTTGTCACCACTCGCGGCCGCCTCGTAGCTTTCTGTAGTCGGTCTGCCTCTGGCTTTCTATATAACAACTGCATGTTCTAACAGCAAATTTGTTATGTTACTTATTTGCGACATTCACTTTGACATTGGCGAAATCTTCATTGATGGAAGTAAGGTATTAAAAAAAAAAAACTTTTGATGACAGTTGGTGCAACCGACCCTTAAATGCAATGATAACTTCCTTTTAAAATGTAATTCTACATGTATACCTGAAGGCCGTTCTGAACTATACTATTACTTACGGTAAGTACCTCAGTACTCATTTCAAGTCAGTAATTAATGAATTTTCGTTTTTTAATATCAATTATTTTACATTTTATTGTTGATTATAGCATTCATATGTGTACTCTCTCGTTCATACAATTATATAAAATTAAGGAGTTACGATATTGAATAGATATTGTGTACATTGAGGGTACGTTATATTTATCTATATTTACAAATCCACCAGTTACTATAACAATGTATGAAATTGCTTAGGTCTAATTTATTAGATAGTCTTACTAGACAATTTTATATGCGAATGTGTATATCTATACAATAAATTGAAAATTATAAATGTATTCGTTTTATTGAGTTTGCCCACAGCTAGAATAAGTACTATATATTATAAATTAACCTTTAAACGCATGCAGGTAAACGGATATTTATTGAATTTTAACTCTTACATGGTATTGATAGTCTTGAAAATAAGGACAATGAAAATATAAATATATGATACCATATCTACTATAGTTTCTATTATTAGGTATCGTTGCGTTTATAAGTGTTAAGCCAATCGCACATTGCATACCGACACATACCCAAATTAAACCATAAAAAATACCGCCTTAAAAAAACTTAATGCATAAAAATAATCCTAATGGATCCATGATCAGAACTAGACTCTGGTATCAACGGGGCCAACCCGGCCAACTTTGCTTTCAAACGCCGAAAAAATTTTCCAAATTGGTTCATAAATGATGCACTACAAAAAAAGAACAGAATTGAGAACCTCCTTTTTTGAAGTCTTTTAATAATAATACCCCTCATAGGCAGTTTAATACTTACCTGGTACTATTATAATAACGTTACATTTGCAAGTTTGCATTTACAAGTTGCAAGAAATGCAAAGCAGGTCGGTGTACCCCGTAGTTTGTCCCTTGCGAGGTTATATTTTGACAAAGTAAAGTACCACAGTGCACAGGTATAAGATGTTTTTTTACGTAAACAGCGGCGCTACCGCGAACACCGATATTCGTAAATTTCGGACGATTGTCTCTGTCACTCTCATGACACCCCTAATTGGAGTAAAAGAGAAAGATGTCCATAATATAAGAACTTCGACGTTCGCGGTACCTGGGCAGCACCTACGTGAATTCAACATCAAAGCGTCATCAAAGATAATTTTATCCGATACATCCCTCCGAGGCAGAGAAAACGCTTAATTTATACAAACTTCAACTTTTATACGCAATAAATCCTGAATTTAACGGGCTTGCCAAAATTTCGATACTTTCAACATTTCGTTAACTTCTTGTCAAGTCGCAATTCGAGTGTTTACGAGGAAGTTTTTAAACAGTGTGTATTTTGTTTGAAAAGGCCTAGACATTTCTTCCTGATTAGAAATGCATATCTTAGGAGGGAGGTAAGATTTTTTATGTCCAAATACAGTATAGTCTCCTGAAATCTAAATCGCTGTAGGCGAGGAGTAGTTTTATTTCCTGACACTGATACGACTTTATTTAACATTCTGCGAGTCGTACCTACGCATATAATTAATTTATTAAAACATTATTACACAAAAGGCAAACGTAATGTAGAAAAGGGGGACTTAATGTCTAATGTGTAAAGGCATTCTCTACCACACAACCATTGGGCAAAGCAGAGAGGATTGTAACAGGCAGTGCATTAAAAAGATTGAAGGTGATTAAATTTGTAACAAAAACAACTAGACATCCAAATAAAATATTTACACATGTAGATCATATATTCATATATCTATGTATAAATCTTTATGTATTTAAGTTGCCCTAGGCAGGGCAAACGTATACCACAGGGACAACTCAGAGGTTTGCTTTCCTCTCGAAACGATTAATAAGTAATTGAAACCGCATTAGAAAATGAGTTTATTTTTATGCAAACATTTCAGTATAAGGTGGCCAGTAATGGGCAACTTACCCTACTAATTAAATACACAAAGATACTTCCAAACATAGGAATGGAATATATACATACATATTATTAACAATTCATGAAGTAGATAGCTACTTAAGCCTTTATAGAGCTACCACCAAAGAAATCATGCCCAAATTTACAAATATTAAGATGATAGATTTATAGTTAATTATATTCGTAAACTACTAAAATGCCGCAGAAGTTAAGAATGACGAAACTAGTAATGTATTTGTCGGTGACGTTTAGTTCAGCGCGGTTATCCAGAAAATAACATAAACATAATAAAATTGTACCCACAGCAACACTCTTAGCTGTACATTGGTGGATGTTATTATATATGGCGTAAGGTCCAACAATGTACAGCTAAGAGTGTTGCTGTGTGTACCTTCAGTAAAAACGATTTTATAGTCTGGCAGATCAAAATTGTACGTATCAGAAGAAGAAATAGAGAAGTTCGAACTACTATTAAGAAAAATACCGCACGATTCTCCATGGCAATGCCAAGTAAATTTTAAAGGAAAATAATCTTAACCCTTTACCAGGCGACGGGATATATTCCTCCCACATCTTATATCGGGTACTGCAGGCAGGTTTTAACTCCAAACCTCCTACAAAATATTTTGTCAATCCCTGAAAATTGTATTTTATGATCTACATTCACAACACGCTTCTAAATCGCGTAATATATCTTTGGCAGTCGTTTAAATTCACTTGAACGCTAATTTCAGTAAACTACGGAGAAATTCGAACACTTTCCTTAATTTCAATGAAACAGAAGTACATAGGTTGAACAATTTTTTGACATTTTGTAGATTTTGAGTGTTGAAAGGTAATGTAATCGTAAACATTGCTAAATATTTACGCCTTATTGTGTATGACAAGAATTAGGATGTGGGTTAACATTATCCCATGGCCTTATTAGAGTTTAACTGTGTGGGAGCTATTCTTCCCATGGCCCGGTAAATTGTCTTGTCATGTCATAAAAACTTTTTAATTACAATTAAACTGAAGATCATAAAATAATATTTTCAGTGATTGATATAATGTTTCATAGTAGGTTTGGAGTTAAACCTTAACTGTGATAACCGATATAAGATGTGGGAGGAATATATCCCTTCGCCTGATCAAGAATATAATAAGACAAAATCGAGTATGACAGTTAATTACTTAGACAGGTGATGGGATAACCGTAACCCACAATTTTATTTCTGGTTTAAAGGAGCATCTCCGACTTTCGTAAATGCATTTTTTACAAGGCGTTCAATATGGGTGTAACAGTATATACAGTACGTATGAAGACACGCTAGTTCTTTGGGGCCTGGTAAAGGGTTAAAAAATGTATATTTTATTTAGAGATAGGTACTCACTTAAAGCATAATCATAGCCTATGCTCTTGTTTTTGCCTTTAAAATGAACATTGTCAAATCTCTAGCCTAAATAACTCCAAAGCACAATCCCCCTCGAACTGGGCTATTAGACGCCACTCTTCACGCGTCGTTACCCGCAGAGGGTAATGCGTCTTACGATATTCTCAATGTATGCGCATATCGTAGTATTTTGCTGCATTGATATACAAACATACATTATGTAAGAGCTTCGTATAATCCACAGGGCTTGGAGTTTCTAAGATAGTTTTAACGCTTAAGATAAAAAGCAAGGTTCTTTCGACCAACTGTTCAATAGTACAAACATGTAACCAAGACTTCACGCCTTGGTAAAAAAGTAGTTGCTAGATATTTTTGTCACATTAACTGTCCCCATTTATTCACCTGACTGTGAGCGTTGACATACCATAAAAAATACTGTCGAGCAATACTTGGCGACTGATTTAAACTTTGATGTAGCTAACTATAGAGTAAAATAAGAGCAGATGCCGAATGTATAAGAAATTTGATTACAATTGTATCACCAAAGCAAAATGTATTCGTAAAGTATCTTAAGTATCAAAGCTACATCCAAATCGAGGTAATCATTCATAATCGCAATTGAATATGCCTCCTAATATAAATAAAAGTTGCATATTGCTATTAGGAGCATGGCATATATATCTTTTTTTTTATAAAATAAAATCATAAGCTCAGATTTCGGGTGTTTATGTGGAAGGTCAGAATGTTAGCTACACGAAAATTTATGCTTAAGATAGCCAGGCGATCGTCAGGCTAAATACCAAGAAAGAAAATCTAATAGTTGTTCTCCACTAAGGTAAACTGGTCAAGATGGTTATATATACGATCCCTAATGAAACTGATGAAAATGCAAATACACCTGGATGCCTAAAATCCGTTGGTAACCGTGATCACATAACTTTCTACAGTTCCGCCATGTTTCGCCCCATATTAACAACATAAATTTCTCGTGTCGTCATCCAGATTCTGTGGAGGCGCGAATATGCCGTCATTTATTTAATATGCGCATGCATGAAAGTCTTCATGGAGACATTTTACGCGAAAAATAACAGGCGCCTTAAATAAACTAGGCTAGAGACTACGTGACGCGTGTTAGCCGCGTTTAATTATATGAAACTTTACTTGGAAACGTTTGAAAGGGAGCAAATTTTTCATTATTAAGAGAAATTAGGTCATACCATCTATTAACACCCTCGCTGCGGCAGTTAGTAAACATCGCAATTAGCTTTACTTGTTGGGAGGGTGGTCGACCCCCTTTCGCAACGAGTGTCAAGTGTCAAATCTAAGTAGGTAGGATTTACTTTGGATACAAATTCTTTCGTCAGTTCTAAAATCAAAAGGTGTCTGTCGGTTATCGATATGTAGTAGTATACTGTAAAATAGTTATTCTGTCATAATATCGATGTTACTTATGTATTAAAAGCTACTTTTGTGCACACCTCTCATTTACAACTAGCTCGTGTGCATTAAATTATATTTGTCGCCCATTAATAAAGAACAGGAAAAGGGTTCATTAAAAAAATTAGGACTGTAATCCCTTAACTTTGTTTTTATTTGTGGGCACAGGAAAGTAGCGATAGCGAACAAAATGTTGTTATTGACACAAGTAACAGTTTACCCCAGCAGGTGGTATTTGTTGCAATTTGTTGTACAAAATTTTGTGATTACTGCTAGCCCAAACTTTCGACATCAGATAAAATAAACATAACACGGTCTGGCCTCAAACTGTTATGTTTCGCTCCCTTCATCTGTATTCCCGGAAAGATATAATTTGGGTCACTTCAAGGCAAGAGTGAATAGGCTGTTACTGAGCCAACGTGCTACACCTTCGACCTCGTCGACACTTACCTTCAGGTGCGACTGAGGTCAAACGCTGGTCAGTCTTGTATAAACAAAAAATGTACTGTATTCCTAACTATATAAAATTGACCAAAATCAGTAGTTTACTTTGACGAGTAAGATTGATCCTTCCATTTAACGTATACCGGGGATCACGACATTTATACCGAGATTTTCTGTCGTAAAATTGTGGCCAGTCATTTCGTTAAACGTTCGTCGGGCGTGAGTTTTAGCTCCTCATAACGTTTGAACGTCTACTGCAGTATCGTATTACTTAGAAATTGCACTTTATTTAATGGAATATTTTGGCCGCCCGTAAATTTAAACTATTTAGAACACGCTAGTCTTTTATACAGAATGTTTATTCTGTGTCTAGTCATATTTACTTCGAGCTAGGTAGGTCATATTTCAGAAAGTAAATTAAGGTAATGTTAAAATAATTAAAAAATAGCATCGTCATCAGTTGTTCAGTTAATGTACATATATATGTCTGCCTACACGATCTGGTTTTTTTGGTGTTACGAAGCCTTTTGCTCTTTTTTGATCACGTTTTTTGGACTGTCTTCGCCATGTTGGTGGTTAATTGGTTATTGGTGATATTTTCAGCACCACTCAAATTCTTATTTCATGGTTTTTTTTTGCCAACTACGATAATTACAAATTTCTACGTGCGTGTTTCTTTAGTTTTAGCTAAGTTGGGTACGTAAAGAATAACTTAGTTATTAGACGAAGCGCCTGTTTTTACGACATAAAAAAATTGTCGTAGCAACGCACGAAATAGATGATGAAATGAAAGATGAAGTGATCTCTATGTGTTCATGTTCAATATGTTCATAATCTCATTGTAATTTAATTAGATCAATCATATCATACACTCGTATATCATTTATATTATTTCAGACTGCATGGCGCAAAATACTTACTAGGTACTTTTTAGGTTATAATCATAAGTTATCATAATACGATTGTAATTTCTGTAAATAAATGTATTTCGAATCATAAGTTATACGTATAAAAACATAAACGGAGTAGCCATGATATAGCATTTAGGTTGCTACAGTCGCCATCAGATATATCGGAGAGGCCGGGTGGTCACAAATATCTGAACAACGCCTCTATTGTCAAGCCGACGAAGTGCATGATCAGATATTTTTGAGAACTTTGCCGCTCCTATATATTTGATGTCGACTGTATACTTAATGTTACGGCAATGTACGCACAGAAACTATTAATACATATTAATTTGGCACGTATCAGTACGTGTAACTAGTTTCTAGGAGAATAAATTACTTAGGCAAATGTATCCCTGACAGTATTTAACCTTCGTTAAAACATTAAACAAATTTAACCTGTCATTTCTGAAATAAAGTTACTATAATAGCGCAGTGGAAGTTAGTATTCGGGACCATAGAGGCTGTAAGCTCTCATTACTGGCTCGGTACCGGCACGGTCAAACTATGCTAATTTAACATACGCCTGCTCGGTAAGGAAGGTACCTACAGTCATACACAAATATTAACACTGTCGTAGTCAAAAATTTACACATGAAATAATGTTTCACTTTACGATTGTTTTTTAAATGTTTTCCTTTGGCGTAAGCACTGTAACGCGAGAAAGAGAAAAAAACGGACTCCGCCAGTGATCACTTTATGTTTTACACGTGACGATAAAGGTAAAGGTATTACAGCTTTCATAAAACAATTCGTTCGACTATACTTCACAATGAAAGGAGTAAAAAATAAATTTAGCGAGACATTTGCATGCATGCAACAAAACTGACGCGCTAAGCACACCGTAACTGCGTGAAAATACTTGTAGTATTATGTACCTTGTAGTAACTAATTAAAGTGCAGTTTTGAACTAGTTTTGAAATGTTTATAAGGCGGATATGAGGAGTGAGGCAAAGTTCCTCTGCCGTAGTCGGGCCTGTTTCACTGGATGCCTCTCTTGGGCATCTGAACGTGTAACATTAAACTCGGCTAATTTCTACATTTTCGCTGTGTAAGTTTGTTCAGGGCCAGGGACGGTATTCAACCTTGCGTTTTGACAGTTTGAGAATATCTTTAAGTTAGTAATATAAATTAGCTGGTAGCGATACCAATATCATACTCGTGTATAGTCCACTTGAAACTTAACAAAAGGGCTTATAATGTTTGACTTTTGTTATACATATAATTACGAGTAGGAGTACTTCAAATTTGCAAGGTCGTTGCAATCCTACATGCACTAATGGCTTGGGCACATAGGCGCGTTTTGTGAGCGTGGCGCAGCGGGGCGCGACGCTGCCGTCCGAATGTGTGCCTTATTTCGTTACATTAGCCACACCAGTGTCACGCTGCGCTACCGCCACGCTCACAAAACGCGCCTATGTGCCCAAGCCTTAAAGCGTGACTAAAACATTTTGGTGCTTTTAAATAAATAGATGTAATATTAGCTATTTGCGCTATTGTTTAATTATAATGGTATGGTATTTTCATAATAATAGCTTTTTGTCTATTCGATTTAACAAAGTTTTGTAAACAGTTCTCACCACATCCTTGCTTAAATTGGGCGTCCTTGCTTAAAAATCTTATGTTGCTGCAAACTAACTTTACAACTAGACGGGTCACTTGTGGATGTTACCCACGGTCGAAACGTAATTATTGACAGTATAGATATACGTGTTATCACAATTGTAGTCAGATGACAAGTAAAATAAACACAGTGTTTTAAAGCCTTTGGGAATAAATAAACAAATGTTATACTCATTCATTAAATGTTCTGTCTTGCTCACGAGTACCTACGTTGCACCTGAGAGTGTAATACAATAAAAGCGTATTCAATGTAAAATGAATATCTATTGGTCACACAATACGGTGTTTTATTAAGTTATTAGTTTTATTACAAAGCGTTCCCACTATTAGATATATATTGAAGTTGCCCTATTATGCCCTATGGCTTGATTTTTAATAAGTATTTCACTTAACTGTTTACCTTCATGCTTATTATCATCATAATTAAAAAAGCATAACATAACTCTCATGAAAAATTAAGCATATCTTAACTCCCACGAGAGCATAATGAAATTTAACTCTCTCTATGCTAGTGACAACTTGGACGCTTTATGAGCGAATGTGATGAAATATAGTTATACAATGAAATTAAATGAAGTATATCTATCTATGTAATCTAATCTATAATATCTGTAAAAAAATATATGTGGTCTCAGGTACAGTTATGTACGAATAGGTATACACCGACCATATTATATGTATACACACCTATTTAGAAGACTAATTTTTTTTTATCGATATTTGCAGTACTAGACTTCTGACCGGTTAGGTATTTGATTTTAGTATATAAACAAAGCATCAAATAATGTGGTTACTGGTAATAAAGTAAGAATACTTATTTGTTTGATTTGTGACGACTAGTCTGGCCTAGTGGGTAGTGACACTTCCTATGAAGCCGATGGTCCTGGGTTCGAATTCCAGTCAAGGTATTTATTTGTGCGATGAACACAGGTATTTGTTCGTGAGTCGTGGGTGTTTTCTATTTATTTAAGATTTTATATGTATCATCTTTATATATATCGACGTCTAGCACCTACCTACAACACAAGCCTGAGCTTACCGTAGGATTAGGTCGATTTGTGTAAGATTGTCGCGATATATTTATTTATTTATTATTTGTGATCAGTGATTACGTTTGTAGGTACTTAGATGGATCTAATTTCACCATGTATGATATCTGTGTATTCCCTCGCACACGACACGTGTTACATTTAATTTAATATAGTTCTATTTCAGTAATTATATTAAGCTGAAGTGTTCTCACGTTTGAATTATTGTCAGTAATAGGAAGATATTGCTCCTCCACGAACATCTATAGATTTGATATTAACTTGCGACACAGATAGTGGAAGGTTTATCAAATTCTAATACCTCGTCTAACTGAAAAAACATAGGATCGATTGTGAGTTTGTCTCATATTTTAGCCAAATACGGGCAAATAGGTGGCTAAACTAATTAACGTTACAAATGTAGTATTTTTTAAACGTAACAAATATAAGAGCCTGGGCAGAGAGTACCATTTTGAACCGTTTGGCGTAGAGACGCTAGGTCCATAGGGTCCCAGCGCGCACAAACTTTTTGCAGAAATCGCGAAGCGTCTGGTTGATGTAACTGGTGACCGAAGAACTGGCGGTTTCCTCGTTGCGATACAACGAGGAAATGCCGCCAGCATGCTGCAGTACAATGCCTCGAGGGCCTTTTTTAGATTTTATACTGTAACTAGTTAATTACTTGTAGTTATCATAATACGATTGTAATTTCTGTAAATAAATATATATTACCATATTAAAGTTACAAAGGCGCATATCAAAGGGATGTTATTAACATTGCATTTTTGTATTAACACTATTATATACCTACTAAAAGTCAAAGTCAAGTAAACTTAGTAAACCAAAAAAAAACCGGCCAAGTGCGAGTCGGACTCGCGCACCGAGGGTTCCGTACAAACCTGCAAGGTTTACAAAGTTTATATTTATTAAAAAATATATATTTTGTAATGTAACTAAAAATTTAAGGTTTTCGGAATTTTTCCTTTATGTGTGCTATAAAACGTTGCTTCATGCCAAATTTCAAGATTCTAGGTCGACTGGAAGTACCCTTTAGGTTTTGATTCCCTTGCGAGTACTTGCGAGTTTCAAAATATGCAGCTTAAATTGCTGTTTCTTTTGATTGCGTTGACATAGAAGTTTGATTTTGCTACAGCTTAAAGGTATTATAGACCTGAGTATTTGGTATGAATTTCAATTTAATACCTCTACGCGTTTATGAGGAAATGGGTAGTAAGTTTAAAATTATTAAAAAAATATTATGTCATGTAACTACAAATTTATGGTTTTCGCACTTCTTCCTTTATCTATGCTATAAGACGTTGCTTCGTACCAAATTTCAAGATTCTGAGTTCACGGGAAGCACCCTGTAGGTTTTGATTCCCTTGCAAGTGTCGAAAATTTGCGGCATAAACGGCTGTATCTTTTGATTGCGTTGGCTTAGAAGTTTGATTTTTTCACAGCTTCAAGGGACAGTAGACCTGAGTAATTGATATAAATTTCAGCTTCATACCTCCACGCGTTCCTGAGAAAAAGGGTCTTGACAGACGGACGGACGGACAGACGGACAACAAAGTGATCCTATAAGGGTTCCGTTTTTTCCTTTTGAGGTACGGAACCCTAAAAACTGACAGTAAATTAAAAACTCACTATCGATTAGTAATTGTTATCTCTTGTCTTATCTTATGTCTCGTTCTCAGAGCTAACCTGTATGATAAGTTGTTGTTGATAATACATTACCCTTGGCATTGCAGCCAGATAATAGTCTAATTGAAAAGGTAACGAACAAACTGTCTAAGTTCCAGCGTGCAATAAATAATTGATAAATTAAATGGCAGAGAGCTCGGGGCAAACAGAATTAAAACTTTCCGGGACGCTTCACCTAAATCACAGCTAACTGATTTATATTTCACGCACCTTCCGCCAGGGTGTGGCGGTGCTACGGAAATTTCAGCGTTTCTGGTCTGTACGTCTCTATTGCCTTTCGACGCGCGAGCGCGGACTAAATAAAGTTTTTAGAATTTAGTTTAAGATCATAAAGGAAACTCTAGGCGACTATATAAATTGTGGATATATATATATATAATGAAGAAAATGATGAGTGTTTCAAAACTAGCACGGAAATAATATCAGGCCTGGTACCGCGAACATCGAAGTTAATTTGAGCATCTTTTTCTTTTACTCCAATTAAGGCGTGATGAGACTGACACAGACAATCGTTCGAAATTTCCGAATATCGATTTTTGCGGTAGTGCCGCTGTTCAAATATAACATTTGTGTCTTTACTCGTTTACAAGCACGTTTCCAACAATTTTCTGTTGTGCTTTATTTAACCTGCTTCTCCTATCTCTACGGTCTTATCCACGATAACGTTGTGTTGAAGTTTGGTTGTATTTTTAATGCAAGGTTCCGCAAGCGACGGGAGTAAAGAGACCTACCGCACTCGTAAACGGACGGGTTAAAAGGTTAGTGGGGCTTTTCGTTGATAATTTTACAAACTGGTTTTACATTGTAGAATATGTACGCGTTTGTCACAATACTATATTGTTCTGTGAAACCGCCCGGGAAGGTGAAGTTGAAAAATGTGCATAATAAAATTAATAAATGCAAAAAATATTTCTAATATTGATTTAATGTTTAATACAGACAGGGTAGGTGTTGGCTTAACGACGGTTTATTTTTGCATTGTCAGCGAAAGTGTTAAAGGTTTTACTATCTTTCTAATTTTGAACGCTAGGATTTTAATAATTACTAAGCGCAAGAATTCATACCAATTTTCTTTTTTTTTTCAAGTAGCCCTATCAAGAAACACTTTCGAATAGCCACAAATATACACATAATCCCTAATAATTATTGTAAAAAAACTTATTTAATAGTTGTAAAGAGCCTTTAATAAACAGCAGTTTAATAAACGTATTACAAACATGTATGATTGTATGAAGTGTGCAATAAAAGATATATGTATTGTATTGTATTGTATTGTAACTTCATTTGTCTTCTCAATTAGGCAATAAAAAAAATACGATCATTGTTTTAATTGTCATTGTCCATAAATTTGTTGCTTACATTTTTGTCTAGTTCAAATATGCGATAGTTAATATGTATTCAGTGCAAACGAGTTACTATATTAATATTTTG
The DNA here is from genome assembly GCA_022674325.2 of Grapholita molesta. Taxonomy (NCBI): domain Eukaryota; kingdom Metazoa; phylum Arthropoda; class Insecta; order Lepidoptera; family Tortricidae; genus Grapholita; species Grapholita molesta. The sequence continues at coordinate 7,128,991 of CP053127.2, forward strand.
TCATGTGTTAAATGATTATTTTTGTTTGGAAATTCAGTTGTCATTATGGCTTTATTTACCTTATTTTCATTTTTCTGTTGAATCTGAATATTTACGAGTATATAGCAATGTTTGCACACTTCCATGCAGCTATTAGCAAAATCATTTAGATAGGCAGAATGTATATGTAAGCATTTATTAAACAAATAAATTAGCTATAAGGAAATCAACCCCAATAATTTCAATAGAGGCGCGACTTTGTTCGTCAAGTCAACCCGTTCAGTGTACACTGGTTTGTTTGTTCCCGCCGCAACTAATTGAAGTTCAGTTTGACTTCCGCAGGTTCTTGTTGCTGTTGTTTAACTATGCCATTTAATAAAGATTAATACAAGTTAATTAGAATATTAGTATAGTTTCGTGCGGAAAGACCAACTTTGTTGGGATTCGGCGAAGTTAGTTACATTGTAAGTTTTGCCGCTACGGTAAATAAAAGTGTGTTTTTTGTTAATTATTATGAAGTAAATATAATATATTGCCGATATTTACATCGAAAGAAATTTTTTTTTGACTCGGAGCGGATCTCGGATAGCACGATTGGAAGTGCACTGGGCTAGTGATCCAGTGGTTGTGGGTTCGTGTCCCGCTCCGGGTCAAAAAAAAAAATCTATTTTTCTTTCGATTTAAATATCGAACATATTCGCTAGCAGACGTTTCTGCATAATAAAAAATAATATATATTATTTAGGCAAATTCAAGTAAGTGTAAAATAAGTTTGACTATTGGATTGACTTTTATTTATATAAGAAATTTGCTATTTAAGTCATTGTTATAGTCAAGTATAATTTTTTTTAGGCTTATAGAGTGTCCCACTGATGGACAAAGGCCTCCTCTCTTGATTTCTACATTTACCGATCATGTGAAATCTCTGGCTAAGTATAATTAATAATCATTATACGTATCAACACCAAATGATCATTTACAGTTACTTTGAAAATAAATTGACACTTCAATGGACACTTGCGTTACACTTATGTGGATTTATCATTTATGACTCATTTAAATACAATACTGCCTTGTTTTTTTAAATATTAATCCAGTTATCTCGTAAATAACATTTAAGATTAAATTGTTAACATTATAGTGAACAATTGAATTGTATGAAATTGAATGGTAGTCTTCCATTACTCGGCACCAAGGATGAGATAATGCGTGGCGAGGCAATTGCCCATACATTATAACGTTCCTGCATCGGTAGCTATAGTAGTTTATGTATCTGTGCATAATGAAGGGCATTACAATAAGAGTGTGGGTTTATGAAACGAGCCGAAGGCGAGTTTCATAATAATATCACACGATTGTTGTAATGCCTAATTATGTATAGATGCATACACTACTTTATCTACACACATATCATAAATGTTTTAAGATGGGTTCAGGAACCGTAGGGAAATAACCTGCAGTATTACTAGTGTTACTTGAAACATTAAAAAGTCAACGAACAAAACAAATGACAGCTTGGAATGGCGGCGTTGTTATTTCATATCTCAGTCAAATATTTTTTTAAACCATAGACAAGCGAATGAACCCTATTATATTTTCACTCGAGTTCTAATGTCGTTCGATTTATATTAAAAAAACATAAGGAATTGGCGTTTCGTATCAATGACTGTTTTAATATCAATAGATACCAGAATAGACACCCCACTTGAATTTGACAGCTGTTCCAAATTTAAACTCATAATCTACGGATTTCAGTACGTAATGTTAACATTACATCTCCATTCATTTCTGATGGTTGGTAATGCTGGTCATTGCCTACGGTTATTGGACGCATTTTAGAGCACTTATGATATGTACGTAGATAAAAATACTAATTCCATTTAGTGTTTCACAGCCGCAATAAATCTCAGTTGCCCAGATATTGTTCTGCCAAACACTACACACGATACTGGACAGGTGGCGCTGTGTGCATCTAGTACCAAAAATAGACGTTTAACTAGCAGTTCGGAGGAACGTGGTTTTGTATAGGCATTGTCAATCCCTCCTTATATCAACCTTGCTCGGCACATTGGTCCCGGCAGCCAAACAAATAAAGCCGTAATCCTTTCCTAAGTAAGACCGGGCTCAGACTTCGCCAATAACAATGGTTACATTACATAGCAAACCTTTAACGTATATTGTTTTACACTGGTGAGTTATAAAATATATACGCTTTAAGCTCTAAGTGAAACCTTCTCGTGGAATCAAGAATATCAAGACCTGACACGCAGTACCTACTTAAGACATTATGCATCAAAAAGTGAAGATTAGAAATCCTTTCGTACCTAGATGTGTAAGTAATTTGCATTCATAAAATGCGAGCAATGCTAGCAAATTCGATTTAAATGAAATGACTTATGACAGTAAGTGACGACCACACTTCGATGAATTTTGCTCATATTGTATGATCACTGTTTATCAGATATTACTGTTATTTAATGTTTTTATTACTCCAGTTTTTAAAAAATATAAATTGTCAATAGAGTCTTTTGAGCTGAGAGCCATGAAAGTTGTATTAAGCCGGCAGAATTAATCTGATTATAATTAAAGAAAAAGAAACAATCTCGATTTTTCTGATAAATATATGTATGTAGAATGCGAGACGGACCGATAACAAGCGTCCCTCATCCCGGAGGCGCATTAGGAGCCAGCGTCAGAAAAACAGTGAGTCTGTTCATAAAGAGAGGTACGGAAAACAAGAGATAAATCAGCAGCAGGTTTGTTTTGAAAGATTGAGTGTAGGCAGACTGAAGTAAATAATATCTTAACCTAACAAGAAGCTATGTATTTGCGACGCCGATGTGAAATTTGTCGTACTGTTATTTTAGGACTTCCTGATACTGAACTCTAAATACATGTTTGGAAGTATGTGCTCATTACTCCTATTTAAAACAAATACTTTTAGAAAATATATGAAAACAGTGTTGTGACCATAGAATCATATTTTCCAAAATGTTAAAAAAGAAACTGACTGAACGCGCCCCTTGCATATAGGTATATACGGCCTTGCCAGCAGTGCTCAGTCGTTTTATCAATGCTACAATTTAACCCCCGAAGGAAAAAAACGGTGTTAAATTTGCCCGCTATGTTAGTATATGATTATTTATTCGTATATGTGTGTTTGTGATAGTAGTTCTAAAGCTCTAAAACCGATGAACTATCTAATTTGGACAGATATTTTTTAAATCAAAATTGTTTCAATCGTTGGGGGTTATTGATATGTTCAGGCAGTGTCCTTCTGTGGTTTTGCTTAGTTGCCGCATCGCTTCGTAAATCGCTATAGAATGGAATCGACAAGAGATGCCGATATGCCGAGAAATGATTTATTGACTTGTCGGCTCCGGCCGCTAATGGCGCTGAATAAGCACTCGCCTGTGAGCTATTTGTTTTTATAAAAGGTTTCTGAATCCGCTAAATTCAATCCATATCAATGAGGAAGCAAATTTTAAGGATATTAACATTTGATAGGGAGTGTTTGTGTTCAGAATATTGTTTTCAGATGCCGCAATCATTATCCATCAAATGAAGCGACTTAAAACGGGCTGTAACACAAATTTTACTTCATGTTTTACCAACAGTATAGGTTAAAACCGGAATACTAGTTACTTCAGCAATTATCCATCTCACATTTAGCGACGCCGTCTGCACGTGCATACTCGAGCTTAGAAAAATACTGTTCAAATATATTGTAATTTAACTATCAATATTACCTACCTATTCGGGAATTGGATCACAAAACATTTTTATACAACTGACCTGAATATGATAAAAGTAACTACGAATCCCCCCAAAACTTTATAGCCTCAGCCCAACTTTCATATCGTACAATATTTGACAAATTGTATATCTCGGCCGACATAAACTAGATATACCTTGGCAAGAGGAGGGCCATCTGTACGATGAAACTATCTTTAAGGTCAACGATGGTCTTTACGTTCCCATTTCATTCCGAGATAAACTTGGCAGACAACCCTTGCTACGCTCTCAGCCGGATAGCTGGAGCTCAAATGTGACTTACACGAGACGGGTCGGCCTCGCCGGGGTCTGAAGCTACTCAGGAGAATTGAACGGTTCCCTTAGCCAATAGTATTACGTGAAAGCCTTTATCTACAATTTTATGATTGTAGTAAAACATACACTTTTAAAAGTTTAATCTTTTATATTATCTGCTAAAAGAGTTTTTTTAATACTATAGCAAATATACTTACTGCGGGTTTAAGTCTTCGAATTTTTATTAATATTTCGCAAAGGTATCATAGAGACGTGATCGATTTCACTTACGTTTGAAGAGAACTGATGCGATAAAAAAGTAATGCAAGTATGAATACTTTATGAGTACTTAAAAAAAATTTGGTACCGCAAAATGGGCTGACTAGGGATTGTGAGGGCAGTTGGGTCATGAATGAGGAGAGTACGGATGACAGCGGGGAGAGGTTTTTATAGGCGACCTAAATATTATACACATATTACATGGAACTAGTAATATTCATAATCCAACAGTGTCGATCCGACAATTACCCAAAAACCTTTGTATGCCTAGCTCGCCACAGGTACGGGGTGAGATGGGGTGGTATTATTCTGTTTTTATCATTAGAGTTATGTAATGAAGCTTCCAAAAATAATAAAAAATCTAAAACGACCGGACCACTTATTAATAAAATTATGTTTGCAATGAATGTAAATATATCTTTTTTATTGAGGTCTGAATGTCAAATTTTTCCCTGCTCACCCTGTTTTACTGGTTGTATGGAGCTTTAACATGTTAAATATGTAGGGCTCAATAACGTAAACCAATATATAGACTCAAGTAATTAGATACTCACAAGCTTGGATGGCGTATTTTGATTACTAGTTAGTAGAGTACATACAGTCGCTATCAGATATATCGGAGCTGTGGAAGTGGTCACAAAGGCGATCTCCGATATTTTTCACACCTTAGTTACTACTTAGTTAGTCCACTCAGCCACTCACTTTTTCTTGGTCTGTTCATGTTGGTATAAGTACTACACACGGTAGGAATATATAATACGCTTTATATATTCCTACCGTTTTTTGACGACCGGTCTGGCCTAGTGGGTAGTGACCCTGCCTATGAAGCCGAAGGTCCTGGGTTCGATTCCCAGTCAGGGCATTTATTTGTGTGATGAGCACAGATATTTGTTCCTGAGTCATGGGTGTTTTCTATGTATTTAAGTATTTATATGTATCTATTTATTATATATATCGTCGCCTAGTACCTGCAACACAAGCCTTACTGAGCTTACCGTAGAACTAGGTCGATTTGTGTAAAATTGTCCCTAAATATTTATTTTATTTATTATTTATAAAGACCTTGCATATACAATAATTATGCGCTTGCTCTGTTTAAAAAAAAACTGTCTATAGTACATACTAAATCTAACCTGAAAGGCATAACTTTTTCTAATCAGTTTATTATATTCTTGGGTACATTCAAAACATCGAATCTAAAAATAAGGAAAATACCTAAAAAACGTTCTAGGCTTGTGCTATAGGTATCTGACGATATACCTATATGATAGATAGATGCATATAAATACCAATATACGTACATATGCAACGTCCATAACCTAGGTATAAACATTCGTGATAAGCACACAAACCTTTGCCATATTCAAAGTCTAGCTTTGTAGAGTGGGTCAATACCGACTTTTATGCACACATTTTAGTTTTCTACGAACTGGCCACATTCATACACAGTTTAGTTGTACGATTTATTTAATTTCTAACCCTATCGCACGGGGGTGCGTCAATACCAGCGCCGCGTATTTCATCGGCCGGACGTCCCGGCATAACTCACAAATAACGGAATCAGCCACGCCGCCGCGGAATGTTACAGCAAATTTAGCTATTTATGAGTCAAATATAACTCAAATGAATTTTTTGAACATAAGAGTCAGATTAGGGCTTTCAAATGCTCTACTTTAGGAGCAAATATAATATAAATGACTATTACATATATCAAGAATCTACCCTGTAATGTAAAGGCGCACAAACTCGGCCTTTAAAAGGAAAATAACCTTCCCGAAAACGATTTAAGTTTGCATAAGAAGCCCGAAGTATTGGTTATGCATATTCGGTACGCTCGGATGCGCTCAGGTACGCCCCGGGGATTGCTCTCGGTTCCATATCCAATATTTTGAAATTTTAGTGCACAAACTTGTTCCAAAACTCAGTGATATTGTATATAATTGAATGCACTTTGCTGTCGTGTTCTATTTTCTGTTACCTACAAGTACAGTATAACCATAAATATATATACACTTTATCACTTTATGAAAAAGCGACTTGATTATACACGCGGATTTATAATGGAATAGTTGAATTGAAAATCTACATTGTCTGTGTTTGATGCACAGGGTTATTAAGAATTTGAGTGTATGTTTAGGTATATCACATCCAGTAACCTGTCTGATTGAACGATATCAATCAAACGAAAATGTTTTAAAATCTACATCGGTTTTAACACATGCTCAAAATGAGGCTTTGAAACCTCAAATTATTCATATTTGCTTTTAATTTTACGTTTTTTCAAAAGTATTTTTGATCAATGTTCAATGTTTTCTGATCTTGAGTCCAGATATCTTAATTTATTCCTGGAATGGTTTAACGATGGAACTACAGAAACTACAGAAAATTAAGTGCGGTTATTAAGAAGAGCAGATATTTAATAATAATAATCTATGTATAATCCGCGATTCGTATCATTTTTCCATTGATTGAAACTTTCCTTATAATATATAGATAAAATGTTCCTTGAGATCATTGGTTATCTTCTAGGGGTATACATACCTACTTATATAATATTCTGCGATGACTATAATATTTTCGCTGTTTGCGTGGGCAAGAAGTAATCCAGTCGTATTAGTAGTAGTAAAAAATAATAATTTTCGTACAGTTTATAAGTATTTTATAAATTAATTTTATATTTTTAACATCTTTCCAAATGACCTAAAATCATAAACTTCACATAAAATCATAATCAACTTTAAACAAATTTATAATTAGACTTTAGTATTTGAGTTAGCTAAATAAATCTCGGCAGAACAAAGTTGGAAATGAGTTGAGCACAGAAAAACTCAGAAATGTATAATTTTCACGGTTCGAAGAAAAAGTTTGCACCAACTGCGGCAAATGAACCACGTAACGTCATTTTATGAACTAAATTTACGACAAGAGTGCGGTCTTTAAATCAAAGAAGAGTATTTGCGCGGGCTATATTGCGAAGTTTCGCTGAGCACGGATGTTATTCCGATGGCTCCCGCTCGTTTTCGCCTTAAGTGAACCTACGTTAATTATAAATGCCCCAAGTAGATCCATTAATTAGTTCAGCATCTCATAATAACGTTACACACTTCTTATTATAAAGGCAGTATGTATTGATCACATGTCCTCCGGTACGTAGCTAGAAAATGTATACGTATAGATATAAGATACACTGTATGTATTTTAAACTATGGCCGCCATAGATCAAATATTGTGAGATTGCTAGTTAACTCCACGGGTAATGTTTAACCCCGCTACGCACTGGCGTACCTACTTACATAATTATGTGTGTACATTTTCACTCTTATATCATAGTAAAAGGGAGAACCAAGATGTAAATGCACGGCAATGTTAATCTTATTCCGTTAAAGTTTACTTGACGGAATAATATTAACATTTATTCTAGACGTCAATTATAGGTAGGAAACGGTGATATAATTCATGTACTGCAGTTATACTGCAGTTTATGTTATTGTGTTCCATGAGGATGATGTTACCTTTTCGCCCCCACGTCTAAAAATCTCTGACGTGAGTCACGCGCCAAAGGTTTTTTGCAAGCAAGCGAAAATATAGTGTACCTACCTCTCAGTACGTAGGTTCAAAACTTCGACCTGATATCAAGTCGTGGCGTCTCGGGTACAAAATGTTCTGACTTCATATCAAGTCTATGGCATCGAAAACTACACTGGTCACCTAGTTTCTGTCTAGCTTGCACTATGTAAGTTAAAGGAATACACTAGGTAGCCGAGAACAAAGTGGGAGGGAGCCGCCTTTGGTCAACTTTGTTTTATGATAGAACGTACATTATTTTCCAACTACTTTGTCATCAAATAAATTATGACGGCATACTTTAACTTGGCAGGGGATCCAAGTATGCCGGGTAATATCGAGACATATTACGAAATTTTATCCATTCATAATTCTTGCTTTATTACGTTCCCATTGTGCCCGGCGTTTTATTAATCTGGTCCGATTTTCATTTTGCCGGCGTGGCGTGGCTCGTGACAAAATTGCTTTACAATATAATTACAGAGGACCATTGTTCCGGCGCTCGCTTCGATTTACATTTAGAACGGAACAAATTGTACAGAATTCCACCCTTTAGTAACAACATCACATTTTGTTTACATATAAGTGAGTACAGAAAAAACTGTCCCCAATTAACTAACGTAACTTGTAGAAAAGTCAAATTATATCCGTTTTGTGACGATAATTATGTATTGATAATTAATAATAATCATAACCACGTCAATTTGCACTAATACTGGATTTTATTTGGTGCTCGTTTCATAACCTATCAGCAATATTACCATGTAAAAAACAGCAATTTCTGAAATTTCCCTTAAACTAAATATTGCGGCAAAGCGAAAAGCTTTTCAGGCGTAAAGCTGAATAATTTACTCTGCAAGAGACATATTAAAATGAGAATACTATTTCATTCACTAAAGATCTTTATTTATTTCTTATTATACAAATAACTTTATGTACAACATTCTAACGATACAATAATTATTTATTTATTACGTTACAATTTGTTAACAGTAACAGTAGGTACTCGTACAGTGATTGATTAAATAATAAAATTAATGGTACAGGTAAATACCTACTTAATATAAATCTTTACTGGTATCTAGATACCAAACCTTTCGAAAATATTTTTCAAATGACAAGAAATGTATTTGATAAATTCGAATATAAATACAAATTATGTTCGAAATTTGGGATGATGCATACTGTAATACAAATTCATTGTCGTAACCAATAAAGTAACATATTGCTTTCCTCCATCTTGTGAAAAAATAGGCAATCCCACGTACAGGCGGGATTGACGATGAATCGAGTAAGATGTGAGGTTTATATGAATAGTTAAAAAATAATATATTTTGTAGATAGTTAGGTACAACACGTAACGGCATATTTATGTATGCTTTGTAGTTTTACCGGAAGGCTTACTTTCTTTTAAATACAACGACGGTGGCAAACAAGCATACGGCCCGCCTGATGGTAAGCAGTTACCGTAGCCTAGCTAGTTAACTTTTTTGGGATTAGACAATTCAGCTCGGACTCCTCTAAAAATCACCATTTGTATAATCAATATGTTACTTATTTGGCAGGTTACACGAGATCGGGATTTTTAAATTATTTGTTAATACATATTTACAATAAACATAAGAAAACCATTGGCACGATTATAAAATAACACTGTATTCAATCTTGTACATTACAGCAAGGGATTTGGTTTAAATAATTAATCGATCTTTGTTTGAACAATTAGCTCTAATTATTTGTATCTATCATTTTATTTACACGGCACATGGTTTAAGGTCGATTTTTCAATCTCCAGACATGAAATTGTTCCATATATAATCTAAGACATTTATGGAAACGACCACTTGTCTTGAGATTGAAAAATAATCCTTGAGGTAATTATATTTACCTTGATTAAACTAAATAGACATCCGTCGTACTTTTAAAATATTTACACGAAACTTATCTACATAAAGGTACGGAAAATCATAACAGAATGCTAACTCGCAGACTGTCCACACATCTGCTAGTTTAATGTTATCAAACTCGCCTATTACGTTGGTTATCTTATCATAATATTAAATGAACATAGCTTATTAATATTATTATAGTAAAGTTTTCTTCCTACTGTTAAGATAACCAACACAAAATAAGTCTTGCAACATTACCACTCTATTGTCGAGCCCGGCTACGTTCTAACGCAAGATTTATTCAAATGAATTAAATAATTGTTATATGAAAATACGAAACCATATCAACTAAACAAAGCTTTTCAAACGTAGCCTAGACTGATTTGCTTAAAAATACAAAACAGAAATGAACACAGATGTACACAATCACTTTTCGCTTTATGTCCACTTTGTTCACACCGAAACACACGACACGTACTAACAATGTGGTTCGTTATAAATGTGCCAGTATATCGATTTCGGTCGGCGGTTGTATGTGCGTGTCGTTGAGAGCTGTCGATCCGGACACAGTGACGATCACTGGCTGCGCGTCCGTGTGTACTATCGTGACCAGATGTTCGTCGCGGTCTTTTTCTTGTTCGGTCTTGGGTAGTTCTAGGGCGTCTTCGGCGTACTTCAAGTCGTGCGGGGAGAGAGGAAGGGCGTCGGTGGTGACGGCGGGCTCGGCGCGGGGCGCGCGGTACGAGGGCGGGCCGCTGTACTCGGAGCCGCACCAAGCGGCACCAGTAGACCCTCTGGAAGAAGAACACCAACTTAGTTACAAAATACCCTTCAGGATCTCGAGAATACAACTACAATTAGAATATGGATCGAAGAATGGTTGCCGGTAATCTGTTCATTGATTACACCGTGCTGTATGTGAATATCCTGCAAGTCTCTATATTCACCCTTTTTGTTACAGTGATACCATAAGAAAACAAAGAAGTGCGATTTTCTATGTCTATGCTCTAAGCCAGAAACTCTCCGGCTGCCTATACCATATATCATCACTTTGTACTTTACAAGTAGCAGCACTGGTGCGTTTTGCAGATTTGTAAGAGATTATATTACGCATTACGTCTCAACATTAAAATACAAATTATGTGTTTACCTGACTAGACTAGCTGAGTTTGATCTGTACGTGGGGGGCGGCGACACCGCGGGCGCACTTCTGTCCAAGAGAAGTAACCTGAAACAATGACAATTCGTTATTAGTTCCTAGATTAAAACTGAAAGCTTAAGGGTGCGCCGAAAAAATGACAGCAGAATTTCGTTTGTTAGATACCTTTTTTGTATAATTAATCCTTGATCTTAGTCTGTGTGCGTCATAAAAGTTACATATTTAAGGATTAACTAAGTAAATCATACGATTTAGGAACACGATTACTTGAATTATGCGTTATAAAAATTACATGCAAAGTGACCTCTAAAAAAGATAGGCTGCACTTAATACGTTGCAAATACTCAACAAAAGGTTATAAGTTTTTTCATAGTAACAAAGTTACTTATTTTCTATAACGTATACGTCTCACATTTATAAAAATATATAATATATAAATTCGTGAGCGGTTCGTCCATCATTACCTGAACCGCTATGATTAGATAGAATCTAGTAGTGCGAAAAGCTCGGCGCCCCTGCAAACTATTTAGCACTGATGCCGCAGCAAAGACGACATTCGTTGATAGAAAATGTAACCTAAACGAAAATGTATCGGAATGATAGATCGGACTAAAACTCACGTGAACTTTTCCATACGTTATCTTCGTTTTGACGGTCTCAAACATCTCGAGCCCTCTCTAATTGAGCCACTACAGTGCCAGTTTAGGGCACTTACCTACACGTTTTTTAAACAAAAGAAAATAGCAGCGGGTTCTTTCTCTTTCGGCAATGATCTCCGCAGTAACGTGTTTAATAAACACCACAGAATAAATAACTAAACATTTATGTACGAGTGGTGTCTGAAGGAAGGCTCCCCGTAGTGCTTCTTTACATTTCTACTGCCTTAGCTCTGTCTTAGCAACAGCGGGGAGTTCTTTTCGTTGACAATTTTTTGTCATCGTTGTGAACGATGTCGTAAAATATTTTATGGTATAGGGTCATTAAAATAAATAAGTATAATGTGTGTGGCCAGTATGCTTAACTAAATATATTTTAACTTTGTGTATGACGATGAATTGGAAATAGTTTATAATGTGTTAAATGAAAAGAACAGTTTTTTTTGGTGTAAAATTAGTTTTAAGTAGTTTCAACATTCATTTAAATGCAAATTTATAATGCTAATCTTTCAAATACAGAGATCCGAAGCTTTTATAGGCCAAAATCTGTCAATTTGAAGATTTATACCAACTCAAATATATGTATGGGACAGTGCTTCTTTTTCAGAAATGAATAGAAAGGTAAGTACAGTACTTATTTCTTATACATAGAAAACATATCATTGAGTGTCGCATAAACTAAAATTTAATCAATGTCATATCAACACATTCAGATAACATAAACCGTCTAACGCTTCCCGCTTCCATGGTCTCCGCTTCTATGGTCTTTTAAACTTTTCACACTTTTCAATAACAGATAAAGTAATTCCACGAGGTGGTTTAATAAATCGAGTAACGCGGCCAAAGCCGAGGCGAGTTGCTAATGTACAGTCACGGTTATAAATATGTATACACTTTATCACTCTATAACATTGCTATAAGGTGAAAAGTGTTCAGATTATATATATGCCCTTGAGTGTACCTACAATAAAAATTACCGGTTTTATACTGTTACAAGATAATTCTACCTGAGTCTATACTCTTGCATAGAGGCCTGATACGTCGGCGGGGGCGGCCTGTAGTGGAACTCTGGATACAGCATGGCCGCGTACGGGTGGTGCGGGCGCGCGTAGCTCGGCGGCAGGCGCGGCACCAGCCTCCGGCACGACGTGCGCCGCAGCCCGAGCAGCGCGCACGGCGCGTCGCGCGCGCCCAGCCGCCATGCTAGACCTGCCGCTGTCACTAACACCACGCCTATACCTGGAATATATAAAAATACAAAATTTAGAAAATAATTTGGAACAAGAATGTATATAAAACAAACAAATGGATTAGATCCTGTATCGTAACTGAATTTAAATTACAGCTCCACGATAAGCGATATATTCGGTTTTTAGTTATTTTATTGCATGAATAATTATCGCGACAACCATACAATATTAATATTGAATAGGAACTTTATAGATTGCACCTCGATATTATATTAGCAACAACGTTGAGATTGTTGCGGAAATTTGTTACGTAATAAATATGGAACGGGATTTACGGCTAACTTGTAGTTAAAAAAAACTGTAGATGACGGCAGCAGATGTCTTGGAGATAACGTGACATGAACCGTTATAAATCCTTCCATAACGTACGAGTAAAGTGTAAAAAATAATTAGCGGCGTATCGCAATAATTACAAAATAATTTGACACAGAAACAACTGCCGTAACTTGAGCAACTGTTCTTAATTGCTTTTACTCATGCTCAGGAGCAATATGTCTCTCCATGATCCCCTGTCGTGCGGGGCGTACGTTGTCTCAGCATTGTGTATCTTAAGACAAGTGTAAAAGGCACTTTAGACGGTAGACGTGGGTGGGTGTGCGTATAATATCCGCAGCGTAACCGGCGTCGCGCCGGATGGATGCGTGAAGTTCGCGACTGACTGACACGTACAAATTGCCCCGTCCACGCAACAATAGATCGCTTGCCTGTAACAACAACATCATTTGTCCCTAACGCTAATGAAAATCCAATTAATTCCGCTCCAAAACTCATTTGAAGTTTAATTGAAAACTTCGCCCGCTGAAGGGCGGACGCGACTTTGTGAATGATGTAATGAGATTTCGGCCAGACTTGTTATTGTCATATGCATGGCGAATACCCGATGAGCTCCCAGATTGTTTCACGGTTAATTACGGCCATTTGTTACGTAGCTGTAAAGCCGTTTGGGCGAATTTATGAATATTAGAATGCGGGATGCCTCTCTAAAGTGCGTAAAATTGTACCGTCACCCGATCTGTCACCTACTTTCATTTTATTCGCCGCCCATCGGACCGGATAACTGGGTTTTAATCGCCGATAAAATAAAAAAAGTCTAGTTCGGCTTAGTTAAGCGTGAAACGAGTTGCAAACTGTTAAATGATCAAAGAGAGTATAAAGGGCTTTATTCAAATGGGCAATTTTATTTCGCCGCAGAAAAGTTTTAGGTCGGTATAGGTTTCCTTGTGTCCGATCAAATTGAGTTAACTTGTAATTCTTTCTTGAAAATACCTGCTACTATACATATATTCTCTGTAGCCATTTTATTCCTCACTTGATGACCACAAACGCTGCTAAAGGGTTCGAAATGGCGGGATGAAATTTAAATTAGCATACGCGATATAATCCATTTTAGTTGTTTTATTTCATGAGTACCTAATTATTGCGGTAACCGAAGACAATATTACCTCACTTGATGAGACAAATAGCCAGGATAGGTAATTTTACAATAACTTCAGTAATTCCAGGGCTCTACAGAAAGTGATCGGTCGTGAAAATTTGTTTATGTAAATCAGTAAATGGCTGAAAGAGTTTCGGTTTCAGATGTTGGTCCTAACTATATGCCAAGAGAATCACGGTAATATTGACAATAAGGGATCATAAAATTGTACGCAACAGTATAGGTATTGTAGTGGCGGCGTCCATGGAAGCCGATTACCGGCGGCTTAACTACATCACTTTCCCATAGTTTGACGGTTTACCTTGGGGTCATGAAGAAAGGGCGTAGGTAGAACGCCTTGTACCAGCGAAAAAACACATGTACCTATACTATATATGGTAGTACCTATGAGAAATACGATAGAGTAACGGGGCCGCGGCGACCGTACGACGCTCCGATGTCGCCGAAAAGGAGACTGTATGATTATCATCTAAATGTAGCTGTCTCACCTATCATTAGTAGTAGTAATGTTAGCGGTGCTTTAGGATGCGGCCTCAAAGCGCCGAGCACCGCGCCGGCAGCGACCAAACATGCGCCGACGACGCCGAGAAAGAGCACGCATAGCCGCAGGGGGGGCCGGCCGCAGCACGACTTGGGAGCGTTGCCTTCGCCTTCTGAACAGGCGTAAGCCGCGCCTCTGCCCGATCTGAAAAAAAAAATATTTTTATTAGCTTATAAGAGTATCCCACTGCCGGGCAAAGGCCTCTCCTCTTTCTCTCCATTTGGTCCTATCCAATGCACTATCTCGCCACTCTTTGAAAAATGTGTCAAGGTCGTCCCGCCATATTCGTTTTGGTCTTCCTCTATAATCAATTAAATGCTAATAAAACCTATAGGTATTATAAACAAAAAAGATGATGTTTTGGAGTCAAATAACGTAGATCATCAACATATTTTATATAACAATGTCAAAAAAATGTTTTCATTTCTATGCAGATTTTTAAAGCTACTTCTGTGTATTGGATTATAATTTTCCGCTTGAATAGAAGCCGTTAAACAAAGCCATGGAGCAGAAAAGTGCAAAACAAAGGAAGTAGTGTAATTTGTGATCATAATAAAACCAATGTAGAATTTACAGTTGCAGGAGACAACGTAACTAATTGAGATACCGGATTTTTGTCTACTCTCAAATTCAAATTTACAAAACCACCCGGCCAGCGTTCATTTAATTACGTACGTATTGGCTTTAATAATGACACTGTCACCTACTTTCTTTCATGTCTTCCCACTTGAATCATCTACCTAACTGTGGAACGTAAATTTAGTAGTATATGGGGCATATTGCATAACAATTATATCTATACAAGTATATTTGTGTAGTTCAATTAACTACTATAGTGTGATCGATTATGATACGACAAATGCATACTCGTATTTTCGAATAATCCTTCAGGCGCCATGTTAACGAGTATGTTACAACTGGGTGTCCGGTGTGGTGTTGACTAGAATAACACTACCACACCTCCTTCCGCGGTTATCGTAAGAGACGACAACGGGGAAAAACCGACGGATGGCCGGCGAAACCCAATCTACAGCTACTGCGGTCGCCAACTTGCCTATCAAGCTTGGGGACTATGCCTACTACCCCCCAAGATGACCCAAGTCATATTAGGGGGAGGCCTATGTCCAGCACTTGTCGAGTTGCGGCTGAGATGATGATTATGTTACAATTATGTTAATAACATCGATCATTACTGTCTACTTCGTTTGATTGTTCAAATCAACAGTATTATTTGCCCTAACTTTGTTCAAAGCAGTTCAAACTCACGCTTTGTTCGCAAACAATCTGAAAATACGCTTTAATTGCTCACTTTTGTGAGCTCTCATACTTTCCTAATGTGTTTACCGAATAAGAAACCTTGCAATCTTAATAGCTAAGTTGAATTTGGTGACGTTTTTTGACAAAACAAAATGTTAACATGCAGTCTGATTATTCAATGAACATTCGCTGCATGATATTTTGACATACTTGAATTCAGTAAAATATAGTCGATTTCTTCGAAGAAAGTATTCATGCATGGGTTTACTTTCGTGATACCAAGTATAAGGTTAGTGTTCCATGACTAAGATATGAAGTCTGTTACGAATATGTTAATATATCTGGCAACCCTGATGTAAACTAAGTTAAGCCTACGACTTGTTACGAGCGTGTTCATTTCTGCTCGCTTTCAGCTCTTCACAGGAGTTGCTGTAATTAACCGTAAACTGCCTTGATGCCTTATTGCTTATAGCTTAGAAGGTTTAGTTGGTTGATTGAATCTTAATTAGTCTTGTTGAGTAAGGGTGTCACCACGTTCACTGAAAATCGGCTTAAGTCAGGAAAATCTCGGGGATTTAAAATGAAATGGTCTAAGATTTTATTAAGACTCGATAAATGCGGCACCATTGAAACTATACAACAGTTAAATACATCAGGTTACAACCTAAGTTAAGCTATGTATCTAATTAATAATATCTCCAGTTATATAAACTGCCAGAGACAGAAATTAAATAGTTAAGGTGAAACAAAACCGTTTGACTAAGTCGATCTGCATTATGCATGGCGTAGCACTGCCGCTTTTAGTGTTGCACCATCCCCGGGAATATCTCGAGACACGAGAAAATTGGGATTTTTTTTAATTATATGATAAAGGTCTTTTCAATTCCATCCTTACGACAATACTTGAGACGTAAAATGATCTGTTTTAATGTCTGTTTCACAATCACTTTATCTTCCTAGATTTATATCTTCTTAGAAAGCAGAAATTTGACAACACCCCCGGTTTTCATACAAAGAAGATAAAGATTAAGAAATCTGTTTCCAACCTACCAACCTAATCCCTTAAAGAAAAGTGCAGGTCTGTGCTCAAAAGTAGAAATATCCCGGCGTCTTTGCAATCTAGATTTCTATATGTAGTCTATGTTTGTATAAAAAATAAAGCGTAATCAAGCAGAATATATTATTTACGCTTCTTCCACTATAAAAGGAGGTGCAAAAAAATGTATGAAAATACAATAATAGTGAAACTCGGATACTTCTTGAAATGTTCTAGAGAAACAAGTGGCCAATCCATATAGTGTACATCTTGGTGTAGGGTGATTTAAATCCGGGCCGAGCATTTTCTGGGATCTGAGATAAAGACAGAGTACTTTGCAAGTATTATGCACTTGTGAGTCTTTTGCCACTTTTATTTGAATTGCTCATTAAGTCTCGCCAAAACATCAAATACTTATTTTTCCTTCCAATAGTCTACCATAAGCTTTTAAACTAAATAACTACTCAGAAATAAATATAAAGACTCCGTTGTCACATTTTAATCATTACTATATTTAGCGTCGATAACTCAGGGAAAGTCTCGGGACCGAGAACGATGGCACATCTCTAGTAGTGTTTCCACACGATATGAAGCTTACGTCTCGTCTCGTCTAAACCGCCATTATAGAAATGATGATTTGCTCCTGCAGCCAGGAATTAGGCATCCATTCATGCAGTTACATAAAATGGGAAATTCACATTCACCCCATCAGCGTAAGTACGTAGATAACGTGATTGTGCAGATCGGGACTTACACCTAGATAGTGCATATTAAGCTCTCCGGGTTTAATCCTAAAAAAGCACCTTGGCGTTCGTTCTGACAAACTTATTTAATGCGTTTGGGCAGGCACTTGTATATAAAGCATGTTAGGTGGGTTAGACCGTCTATCTGGAAAGACCGTATACCAACCAATTTCCTACATTATCTCATAGGTATTTAGTGTCATATGACGGACTTCCCTTAAAAATATAGTATGCCGGTCTTACCCACATTGACCTTTTGTTATCTTAATTTTTAACCCAGAGAAACAGGCTTTATTGGCAAAAGTCCAGATTCTTTATAATATGTTGACCAGTAAACAAAATGAAGGGTTATAGATGTTTCGAACATATTGTACCAAAAACTCATTTACAGGAGCTTGTGTTCGAACTCATACGTACTAGGAGCACGGTACTTACCGCAGGTTACCTGATTTTTCGAGGGTTATAAATATTTATTTATTTAATTTTAGCTTTATTTTGTCCACATTTGAATTTATAACTTTTGTGTTCATTTAATTCGAATTTAATGTGGCGTGGTAGTAGTAATTTGTCTGTCGGGTAAAAAAGTCTCCTTCATATCTTTCCATTTATTTCTATCTTTGACTAGATTTTGCCAATTCTGCAACTTTCTGCAACTTTTACTATCTCATCTACTAGAAAAGATGGGCTTTCTTCTGTCTGCCCACTCTTCTTTTTCCGATTGTCTGTGTATCCTAGCTATGTGTCCTGCCCACTTTCATTTCTGCCTTAGGCTGACCTGAAGAGCATCCTAGTTTTATTTCCGGATTAATATATTCTTAAGTTTTTTGGATCTTTCTTAGCTTTAGGATGCTCCTGTCTAATGCATACTGACAAGATACAATTTCATATTTTATTTTTCCGTGTGTATCCAGGTTTGGCTCGCATAGCAGGCAGGATGCATGACTCCATGACCATCTTTTTTAGTTTTCTGATGTACTCTGTTGTCGTATCAAAACATTGCATATCAAATAGTAGCTGCCCTGATTAGTTGCATTCCATATTGATTTAAGAATTAAGAAACAGGGTACTCTAAAATACTATGTCATGTTTTTGTACTCGTCTGAACACCAAAGTTTATCTAGAGATGTCATGCTTTACATATAATGCGGAATCTAGAGGGGTGCAATTCATGCCTAATTTGCTCTGAGGATAAAACGATCTCGTAGCAGACATGAGACGAGTGAGCTTTTGGAATAATTTCTACGACATCAATGTTTAATTTCATCTTGTTATGAATTACTGTACGTTTTGTAGCTACATATTAACAGCATTTGATTCTCAATCAAAAGGCTTACTGTATTTGAGGATTAGAGCTACAGTGCCGCCATGTATCTATAAAGTTGGACCCGGGTATGTCCTTAAACTACGTCCAACAATGACAGGTAGGGCACAGCGAAGTACCATCACGCTTGAATCTGGAGCAGCCCAACTTGGGAAGTACCTCCTCCTTACAGAAGACCACAGCTATAACAGCACTCCTACCTTTCAGGTATGTAGTGTTGTGTTCCTGGTGGTGAGTAAGGTTCCCAGAGCTCCAACCCCCCTTAAAGGCCAGCAACGCGCTTGTGACTCCCCTGGTGTTGCGGATGCCCATGGGCGGCGGTAATTGCTTACCATCAGGCAATCCGCCTGCTCGTTTGCCACCTTTGTCATAAAAAAGTCTATGAAAATGACGATTTCTTAGTCTATGAAAATGACGATTTCTATTCATTGTAATTTTGAATGAAATAACTATTTTATAAATTGTGCGTCGGGAATAACTAAGCTAGTTAATGTAATTACTTTCGTGAGTCGAAATGATGAGAAAATATAAATGAACTCACATCACACCGTATTGCAATCCGTGCAGATCCAAATTAAGCGCATTTTACAGTTATACATTCACGGAGAATCGAGAAGGTCTCAGAATCATAAATCACTAACTTGCGCAACGGTAATTATAATAACTTCGAATTATTAAAGCCACTGAGAAATGTACAAAACTTGTTTTCGAACCTAGAGTGCAACTTCACTGTGCCCGATGACGAGTCAAATTAAAAACAGAAGAGGCGAGAGAAATGAATGTTATTGTACTAAAGCAATTTATCAAAATGTCTGCCAGCCATTATGCCGGCCCGCTCTATGCTCAAAGGATCATTCACTATGCTCACTTAGTCTCTTGCTTCCGGGCTACCACGATAAGTTAACCTTGAGTTTCGTAATCTTTCGATGTCACTTACACTGGTTCTCTGGCCACGCTATAAGAATAACAGAAAACTTGTTCAATAAGAACTCTCGGCAGTATTGCTTTTAAACTCGCTGTACCGATCTATTACACGAACTAACTTGATGGGATTAAGTTTATTTCTTATGACATCTGTCTTCATTTCACGACTCAACTTTAAGCTGGCAGTATACTTACATAATAAAGCTGTAGTTGTAATAGAATCTTTTATTAGAACTTTGCTTTCAAAATGAATCAGTTACAAAATCTTGCGTGACCAGGATAAAAGTATTGGTGCTTTGTTTCTGGTGTGTGCTCTGATACCGATCATTAAGTATTAACATTATAAGAACCCTCTTCCTCTGGGGTCGGATGATGGGGTCGATAAACCCGTGTGCATTCAACCAAAGTATCAAATGACGGCACTTTATACATGCATAGGTGATTTAGAGTACAAAAATCATTCAATCTCAAAGCTTAAATCCAGTTACACTCAGAACGTGCTTTGCATAATCTAAAATAAGAAAGGCTATGTGCCGGCGACAGGAATAGTTTCGTCAAAAATGACTGAAACTTTTCAGAGGCCACCTGCAATGGCTGAAATTGTCACCAAAAGAAGTAAGAAAAATGTAGACTGACTGAGCAGAACTGTCTAAAACACAGGAAAGCCATTAGCGCAGCCATACTGTGTACATTACACTGCTGAATTTGCAACTTCTCTTTATTTAAATTAAATGCACCATTTTCAACTAGCACATAAAAAGCAATCTTTTATTTTGTATTTATTGTGGATTAATTAGGTTATTCTATAGGTAATTAATTTATAAAAGTAAGTACTTATGACCAATTTACCTAAGTGTATTACTTTGACAGCCAATTCAACGTAAGGGCTCATGTATTCCATCAAACAACGAGTACAATTATTACAAACTCTTTCTCGACTAGTTTGAGATAAAGAAAACCACGCATTTAAATATGTATAGTCTAGACATTACCGATAAAGGGATAACAGCTTCATCCGCCGACAAGGCATGTAAACCCTAATATCGAACCCGAAACTAGATGGATACTATCACTTCCCATCCTAGCCATCTCGACTCGAATCGCGTGTATGACGCCATTACAGGCCCCATAAACGTGAGCTGTCCCTCGCTTATCGGATCGCCCGCCAGATGGCGCCGTACGAGCGCTAATTTGTGGGGGATAATGTACTTACTCTTTTATGTAATTCAAAGGTGCCTTTCATCTAAGCTAAGTAGTTAGTTGCATATGGACTTCAATCATATGCGTTTAGATTAAAAATTCATGTAAAACGGCGAGGAAAAATGTTCTGTACTGGCCCGGTACTACGAACACCGAAGTTCGTATATTTCGAGCATCTTTCTCTTTTACTCCAATTAAGACTTCATGAGAGTGACAGAAACAATCGTCCGAAATTTACGAATATTGTTTTTGGCGGTAGCGCCTCTGTATCTGTCAAGCCACTTTCGGCTTTTAGGTAAGTACTCCCTTGTGAGAGTTGTGGGTAAGCTTTCCCTTAAAAAACAACGCGCAATAAAAAGAGATATTCCGTGTACATTGTCCACCTAGACTAAAAATATGCCTTGTAAAATAAGATATATATAGATATCAAATGCAAAACCTTAAAGTGATAAAAGTATTTAGGCAAATCAGCCCTCCTATTTCGCTGAAACTGTAAGTAACGTCGTAACGTCTAGAAGGTTTACATAAACCCTGTTGAAGTCAGTAAAGTACTTGGAGTTTAGAGGTCCCACCACAAGTCACGCCTCGTAGACAGAAGGCTCTAATGTAAACCTTGTCGTGCACTTAAGCTTGCGACGCGTTTAGGATTTAGACATCTAAGCCTCCGTCCTGCTCACAAGCATTTTAACAGTCATTAACCTACTTGATGGAGACGAGAGGGTACTGTCTTTCGAGTGTATTTATTGAGTTTTTGGCGCTTCTGAAACCTAGTATGAGTAG
The DNA here is from genome assembly GCA_022674325.2 of Grapholita molesta. Lineage (NCBI taxonomy): Eukaryota > Metazoa > Arthropoda > Insecta > Lepidoptera > Tortricidae > Grapholita > Grapholita molesta. Next base: position 7,151,033 of record CP053127.2, read on the forward strand.
TTTGAGAGACGTTGTTGTTGTTATATAGTTAATTCGCACTAGCTGGGATGCATAGTATCTTTTGTTAGCTTTTCTACCATACGCCTTTTTCGCTGACTGTTAAAGTTCTTAATGTGGAGGTACCTATCAAATATGCATAGTAGGTAGTCTCGCGTCCCTTAAAGTGCTGGTCCTAAATGGATTATTAAAGGGTCTATTGTATTAAACTATTGATTTTTCGTCAATTGCAGTCATAACTATATGCAACCTACAAAATAAATTAAATTGGATATGCCAAAGTTTAAATATATAAGCCACACATATATATGTACGTGTATGTGACCCTGACAGACGGAGGTGAAGCATGGAGCATCAACTCTTGTCAGCCACCCTTCAAGCATCGACTGCGCATATTAAACCCACATAACATCTCGAGTGGCGTGCTGCGGAGCGTGAAATTTATGTCGTTAATAAGGGTGGGTGGGTTAATTAGCTGATTTATGTACTTCGTGTAGGCTATATTGCCTGCGCGTGCCATTATGACCCCTGCTATTGACAGTTTAATGGGCTCTTCGTCTAAACCTCGTCAACGCGTGGTGATGAAACGTTTTGATTATGATGCTAGTGTGACGAATCCGGAATGATGTTAAGGGTTAAGGGCCGAATAAATGGAACTAGCGGTATGTGTGATGCCGTGTGAACGTTTGGACAACGTTATGCCCGAGGATGACGAGAAAAACGCAGACGTAATTGCTCAAACTATTGATATTAGTTTACGAAGTTGCCAGTTATTCAGGTTGATTAATAATTACATTTTTTTTTCTACTTGAGAATTTAGTGATTTAGTTACAAAAACATTTTCTTTTTTTTATGACATAGGCGGCAAACGAGCAGACGGATTGCCTGGTGTTAAGCAATTACCGTCGCCCATGGGCTCTCGCAAAACCAGGGGAGTCACAAGCGCGTTGCCGGCCTTTAAGGGGGGTTGGAGCTCTGGGAACCTTACTCACCATCAGGAACACAACACTACATACCTGAAAGGTGGCAGTGCTATTATGGCTGTGGTCTTCTGTAAGGAGGAGGTACTTCCCCAGTTGGGCTGCCCCAGATTCAAGCGTGATGGTCATCGCTGTGCCCTACCTCTCATTGTTGGACGTAGTTTAAGGAGAAGGTTTATTCACCATACCCGGGTCCCGGGTTTTGTGAATAAATTAATTATTATATGTATTATTTATACATACGTACATTGTTTTGTTTACGTACGTAGTACATTACGTTTTAAGAGATAAATAGGTACCTATCTAACTATACTTATACATATAGATAACAGAAACAATCTGGAATTGCAAGTTGTGCAACAAAGAAAGGCAATACTAGTCATTTAACTAGCCAAATTACGAACAATCACACCAATACTATTGTCTTACTTTGATTGTAGGCTATATCAGTAAGTAGTTAGTTACTTAAGCCCTTGTAAAGTGTATACTAATAAGCAATAAGAAACTGGACAAAGCTATCTATTATTTCTATTAATCACCAATAAAGTGTATAAAACAAAGTCTGTATAGGTGAATAATTTATCTAAAATAGCTGGTCTATGTATCTAATAGTAATGCGCCTGTACTGTACACGCATGTCGGCGTTCTATATTGAAGTTTTGACGTAAGTTCCATATTAATTATCAGCAAAACTACTTGATCCTTTAAGTTTTTAATCTACACTTCAATCTTTTATACTACGGAATGTAACGGATTTAAATGCGCTTTTCATGAAATATTATATTACACATGCGAAACCCAATGTTATATATTTTAGATTATGTTTGACACATCCATCCATCTTGATTGCATCGATATGTTTATACCACTTCATTGTACATATGTATCTAGATATCTGCTATTACGAGCATTTAATAAGTGGCATGGGTGGAATTTTTCTGCCCGTACCTATATCTAATGATTCCACATACATTTTATATAGGTATACATACTGTAAACAGCCACCATAGGCAAAATGACAACCGTTTATAAAAAACTCAATCGAAACGAAAATTATGTACTCGTAATTTTGAAAAAGATCAAGAGAGTTTTCGTTCGATCTGGCATATACATTTATTGATATACCTGATACATTTATTTTCGTTCCCATTGCCTTTCTAGATTGCCTCGGCTACGGACCCAGATATCAAATAGATTATACCAGATATATTTGCGTGTGTCGGTATGTAAAATCTTATTGCAGGTACCCACGATAGTTTGTTACAGTAACGTGTTATCAACATCTTCCAAATGGCAGCGTGTCTGTAATTTCTTCCAGCGAGTTATCTGAGTTCGAAGCGACGATGGGGGCTATTACGATGTCTATCAGCATGTCGATCGATGTGTTCGCGGAAGCGGCAACGGACACATGTTCCCGAAATTACACACAATATCTATTCGTTGCCTAGAATGTGTTTTTTTTCAAATGTTTGTGGACGCATGACGCAAACGAATGTCTTCATTTATTCCAAATCGGTTATTTTGTTTGATTTTAGGAAAAGGTTAGATCATAGGTATGCGGACGATAGTTCTATAACATGTTTATATTCGTTCGGCGAGTTTTAACATTCAATTTTAGTCTTGTGATAGGAAATGTTTAACAAGAGAAAATCACTAAAAACCTAAGACAATTCTCATCCCTTTTTTTGGAAGTGACGGTACTATCATAAGAAAATGAAGCTATGAACTTGAATTGAGTTATTCTATATCTTGTCCAAACTATACCTAGATAATGTTCTTTACCATCGTAATGTTTTTAGTAACCTCGAAGGTACAATTTTAGGTCGTATATAATTGGCATTACCGCCGATATTTTAGTGTCATGCTAAATGATTAGAAAAAAATAAATATTTATATTGAAATCAGCTGTTAACAAAACCGCGCCGCCATATTTGACGCTCTTCCAATGACTGAAACAATTTTATTGAAAATAGTTACTTTACAGATCTAGGACGGTGATTTAGTACGAAATCTCATTACAGTTTTAGCCACGGCTATGCGGACATAGTCGCAGGCGGAGACTATAGTACCTAAACACTTATAAAATACACTAAACTCACTCACTCGCTGAACAGCAGAATTAGCTGCAGTAAACAAAATTTAACTTTCACATAGCCATTACTCGCCACAAATTATTGATTACATATAATCAAAGATTCAACAGGACTTATATAATCACGTTTAAACTTTAGGACTTCCGAAACATCAGCAAAAAGCTAGGTAACAGTACCGTAACTTTTAACGCGACCGAGTCCGGTTTAATTTATAATTAATGTTGAATATCGTGAGTTCAAATCAGTCTACCGAAATACATGTTAGGGGCAATAATTACATAGCAGCTTTGTAACTTTAAAGTTAAAACGAGCAACTAAAATTGAGTGTTATTAATGATAATCCGCTTTGGTCAATTCCCTCGTTCGACGCCTAGAGTTCCTTTGTGAGTTCTGAACGCCCAGCTATGCTGCCTATCCTTTCATGTCCCATTTCAACCGAGCGGCTTTAACGGCAACGGTCTACGTAATGAAAGGCGGTTTCTGCCGATTATTCTCATTGATCCAGTGCGGGGTTAAAATACGACCAGCATAACTGTCATTATAATAAGTGCTAGCCTAATGCAGTGAGTGCGGCTCCTTAATTTGGCTGTATAACCTTTTCATACATAACTTGTTCAAATGCGTATACAATCTAATGTTAATTTAAAAAAAAATAGACATGGTAATGTCGAAAAAATGCTGAGGTAATTGGTTTGCTGCTTTGATTTTTATATTTTTGTTTACGTATATATATACCGTTAGATTTTGATAGGAAGGAAAATAATTCCGATTCCCTCTAAATTTATACTACTAGGTACGAAGCAAATTCGAGTGGTATTAATTAATCCGTGTTACTCAATGTACCTCGTTCGACGCTTATCGAGTTCCTTTGTAAGTTGTAGGTACGCTCGGTTATCCCTGGCTATCCTTTCACGTCCCATTTCAACGAGGGCTACTGTTTTAACAGCAACGGCCTTTCTAACGTTCAAAGGTTATTACGTCAATTATTACGCCATAACACGAGTTTCGTACAGAGCTAACGTCCGTACAAGACTCGTGTAAAAGTGGCCTTGTGGATTACTTACTGAATAAACGTTCGAGTTTGAGTACGTTAACCGCAAATTGACCATTTTATAACTTTCAGTAAACAGTTCTCTCAGTTTCAAATAAATTTTGGATGATTTTTTTTTTCGGGACTATCTGACACAAATCGACCTAGTCCTACGGTAAGCTCAGTAAGGCTTGTGCTGTAGGTACTAGACGACGATATATATAATAGATAGATACATATAAATACTTAAATACTTAGAAAACACCCATGACTCAGGAACAAATATCTGTGCTCATCACACAAATAAATGCCCTGACTGGGAATCGAACCCAGGACCTTCGGCTTCATAGGCAGGGTCACTACCCACTAGGCCAGACCGGTCGTAAAAATAAATATAAATAATAGGTCGTATAAATCAATGTGTGGGTAATATTCTGTAAAAGTTAAACTTCAACGTAATAAATTACGTATTTAATTCCAAATAAAGTTTACGTATTGTTCGATCGAATCGAACTGACAGTAAGACCGGCAAGATCTGCGTAAGCGACTGGAATAATGAAATGGAGTGATGCAGCACAGAGAAAACGACATTTTCAAAGAAGGAGTTCTGTGGGTGACGGCGCGATCGGTTTTACTACAACCATTGTTCATGATTATTTTGAACTGGAAGACGCAGCGTAGGTAGGCCTCCCACAAGGTGGACCGACGACCTAGTTAGAGTCGCGGGATACCGCTGGATGTGGAAGGCGCAGGATCGGTCTTCTTGGGTCGTTCTGGGGGAGGCCTATGTCCAGCAGTGGACGTCTTTCGGCTGACATGATGATGATGATTTTGCAATGAACTCGAAAATAAATTCTACAGGTTATTTTGCACAAAGAATTCTCAACTACGTATTATGTTTTCTTCTTAACACCTACACAGAAATCTCAGGCAGGGGAGGTTGAAACTCCGAAAAGTACCCTTGAAAGACTAGGTACTTACTACTGCTTCGTCAACCACGGACGTCCACTGTTGGACATGAACACATAGAGCTCGATAAACAGCACGAGCTTCGCAGGCGGGTTGACGCTCGCGGTATATTCCACCGGTCCAAGGGCCGCTGCTGCCCGTCAGCCGGTGGTCTGGTCTTAAGTATTACAGATTTAATTTTGGTCACCCCTTTATATTTGACTGCCATTGTCCTATCTAAGTAACTCTTGAAATCTATAATGGAATCACAGTATTCACATTCACCTAATGGTTTTAATGAATGGTGTAAATAATTCTCAAATGTACCGTTTAGTCGCTAAGTGCGCTAATTGGCGTGTCTGTGTACGGTAATGCCATGTTTACTGTACGAGGGCAATAAACTCTCAATTACAATCTCTGTAGTGAATCGATATCACACGCAATGACAATTATCTATTATTAATCATAATCAAAACCAAGAATATTACTTTAGGAATGATGCGTCCTTTACCTGCTTCAAGAAGACTATTTGAATTGCCTCCTCTCTTATCTTACTTAAAGAAAAAGAGACGACAATTCTTCAACAGAGTATGATATCTTTGATCAAAACTCATTTATTACTTAAGGGTGAACGAACTATTTTTTTTTGTCATTTGATCCTACCAGCTTTTGTTACATGGACATTACCAGTTTACTAATGTGTTTCATATAGATGCCCCATTATGTTGCCATACAATAAATGCCATGAGAGTTATGAACAATATAACAAATAAAATAATCAATATACTATAATTTTACTTCTATAAAATTGCGATGTAAAGAGAGAACGACTGGGGCTGGTATAATATCGAGTAATTAATCTTTAGTTTTTAGGTATTAAGTCCGCTACTTGTATTTTGTACTTTAATTGTATAATTATTCTTTATATATACACATAACCTAATCATGGCAACGAATATCACTTGAAGGTTTAATGGCAGTGGTAGGTCCATCTATTTTTTGTTCACAACAACAACAATTGAATATAAGGGCATTAGTCTGAGTAATATGTCAAAATGTAGAAGGCCGGACACAGTGGCAGTTACATGAGTCACCTTAAAATCCAAAACTATGTTGCGTTGATACAGCAATGACAAACTGTAGCGCTGCAATTTTGTTATTTTGTGTATTTCGTTTATGCATACGTTGTTATAGCGGGGGCAAAAACTATTTGAAAACTTTTATTTGAAACAAAGATTATTGAAAGTGATACAAGCAATAACAGACGTGTAACTTATATTAGGAACATTTATGCCTACGCGTTCAAAATATGTATAATCGATTACTAAAACCATATAAAATACGAGTAAAATCTGTTTAAAAAAAATTAAACACTTATTTTCTTATTATTTAAGTAGATGTTTTGTCTTCTGAGTAGGTAAGCGTTTAAGTAGGATATGCTTTTTATTGACCTTTTCTAGCGAAAACTCTCCTGACATGAAAAACTTCTTAGATGTTTTAAACACGAAATAATTGTGAGATTTAAACATATTAATTATATAAAAGCGGGTAACTCACGTTTTATAAGTCGAATATTGCTCGACATGTTTGACTTCGTAACGAGTAGCATAATCATGAGCCATTCGTGTTGCTAACCGACGCAGAATTTGACTTATAAAAACGTGAGCAATATTCGACTTATGAAAACGCGAGTTACCCGCTTTTATATAATTAATAAACTTCTTAGATGCTTCATATTTGTAGGCAGAATATATCATTTTCTACCAAATAGACATTATGTCCTCTATTAAGCGTGGCAACGCCGCCAGTGTCATGGGGACTTTTGAGTCGGCTACGATTCGGGGTGGCACATTTACTTAACTTTTATGCCTTAGTTACTTAAGTTTGACAAAACCTGTGGCTGATATTAAATATTTTGTTAATTGAAAAAAAGAAATCTGATTTGTTATTGCACCCGCGATAACGAGGTATGTTTATGATAGCTCTTCCACACGTCGCGTCACTGCTCGCAAAGTCCTTGCAGAGTTGTCAGACTATATTTCAGTATAATAATTCAAATTGTGTACGCAAATTATTATAATTAACTGGCTTATACATACTCATTAATAATACATAAGCTAATATAAAGTTTTCAAATTGGAATAAATTATTAACGGTGAAGTACGTCATCTGTAGACCCTAATACATTTAACATGTAAGTTAGACTAATTATTAACATATAGCTTCAACAAAATAACTTAATTAAACTCCGTTAGGCCTGTATCGTCAAGAATTAATCCCTGAAAGTGTTCTTATAAAGTAATTAAGAGCAAATGTGTCAGCTTTACGAGTTCCAGCGGCCGGGCCCAACGGCCTATTTACACGTCATCAGTCGAGATGGTATCGAATGGCCTATATAAACGTCGACATTGGAAATATGGCGCTTATCTTCGTCCCATTTCACTACATTTCATAAGTGACTGCGTTTATATCTGACGATACACGTGTTATGTGTGAAAGCTTTTCATATACAACGTAGCGAACATTACGTGTATTGGCGATATCCGTGAGCCTGTAAAATCTATAATGCCGGTGATAATGATAATAGTTTGTAATTTGTTGATATTGTTATTATAAGTTTTTTTTTTATGACATAGGCGGCAAACGAGCAGACGGATTGCCTGGTGGAAAGCAATTACCGTCGCCCATGGGCACTCGCAACACCAGGGGAGTCACAAGCGCGTTGCCGGCCTTTAAGGGGGATTGTTTTTAGACGCACATTGATACTATCTGTGAAATTGGATGCGTCTAAAACATGATTATTTAATAGTGATTCTTTTTCATAATTTCATCCTAAAATTCTTACCAACATCGAAAGACATGACGATTACTCATGGATCTCCTCTTACCTCAATCTCTGTCTTTTGACTCGTCCGATTTAGAGTCAATGAACAGAATATTAATAGTTGTTATGGTAACTTTATAAACCTTTGTAAAATTTCTGTGCCATCTAGAGTCAACTGCAGAATTTTTGTACATAGATGAAGTTTTTTGTATTGTGAAATATACAATATTTGATCATAGGTACTTTTTTTTATTAATTAGTAAAACTATATTTTCTTTTAAATATGCATCCAACCACTAATAAGGGAAAATGCATGAATAATTGTAATTAATAGTACAAAATCAATATTTAGCTATAATTTTCTAAGGCTGAGTAAGACTGAGTGATTTATTAATACCTTGACTTAAATAGTAAGATAATAAAAATTTCACTTTTTAACGTCATATTTACTTTAACAATAGGAGTCGATTTCTCGTGGTTTTATTTACTTTTGCTTGCATCCCAATCTTGACGTTACACTGATTTTAATCAGTATTTTTCTACACGAATAATCGAGAAATTCGCTTCTTGAAACAAACGCTAAGAAGATTTAAGTGACATGAGAAGTGAGTAGCATTGAATTGTTACTTACTAATTAGTCAGCAATAAGACACGCACCAACGCAGATCATGTACTATCCTGCTAGATGGAGCATTAAGATACCATTCGGGACACAATGCGTACACTTCGACGTTCCCGCAGGGACGTCCACCTCGCGACAACACCCATACATTCAGTCCATTCACACTTGTCAACCCGGTACCGCATTTAGTTCGATAGGTACCATTACACACCACGCAGATTCGGTTGAAACCGTCTCAACCAATCTCGCTGGAAGCGTAAGAGTATTCCAGTAGTACAAATCAAGTCTGGTGCGGAAGGGGCCTTGTTTTCTCCAGACTACCTTCCCTCCCTCACAGTCCGATCGCTCTAATGTGCCGCAATGGTCATAGAGCCCAAGTCAGGTTCCAAAAAAAAACTACTCGAATTTAAACTTTAGGAAATTTCTGTTATTACAAAATCGTCGCGTTCTAATAAACACATCATGATGATCATAATGATGGAAGAACAATTGATTCTAATGCTTTAAGTTTGTATGGAATCGCTGCCGCTGTTATTTACTAACAATATGTTGTTTGATAGTTACATAACAAATACCGTAAAATGAAATTAGGGTTTGTTTACAAAGTAATAAAAAGTGTAAATAGCAATCCTTGATTTGAGATAGTCTTCATAGTTCATAGAACGACATCGACTTCAAATTACAGATTCTATTTGACGTAATCTATGCGTAGCAGTTATCTCGTGGGTAAGAAACACATAACTGGCACTCAACGTGTGAAGTACTCATTCCATGAACCAAATTCACACGACACAACCTTGGCTGCGGCGAAGGGCGTTTTTTGCATGCACCTTACATTGTAGGCGGCTAATACGCTTAGTACTAAAGTGGTACTAGGAAGAGGAAGCGATAATATCGCGAGTTGAACACAGTGTGTGCTCTCATTTGTTTCGCGACTGTACCCTTACAATGAGTTGTGACATTGACGTTTTCGATAACGAGTATCGAGTTTACTATCTTTGCAACTCGTTCGCACTCACATAGTACAAGCGAGATGCACAGATAGTAAATTCGATACTCGTTATCGAAAACGTCAATGTCACAACTCATGGTAAGGGTACTGCTGATAAGTCTTGTTGCCTATTTTACCACCGTAACGTGACTTAAAGATCGGGTACCCATTAGATAAGTGGTATATAAGTCTAAATCAAATAAATCAAGAGTCTGAAATATTAAATAAATGATTTTGTATATAACTGCTTTCAAGAATGACAGACTTCTTTCGAACCATCCAACTTCAGGTCAGAGGATAAAGGAAACCTCAAACCTTAGTTGACTTATCAAATGCATACATAAATAATATAAAACACACAATAATATTTACATCGGAAATACAAATAAATAACCTTACCGGTATCCGAATTTACAACCACTTATAGGAAAGGTACTACCAACAAGTTAACCGAAGCTGGTTATATTATGTCTATAATTACTACGAAAAATCTCCGGAGTCATTGTTCTCGGTAAGTGATGAGAATGACAGATAGATCAACGCTCGCGAAGTTCACATGCGTGCGCGCACTATTAGTGACGAGTCATTGTCAGTGTTAGGTTCATTTCAACTCACTGCCCATGGTCGTGAAAGTCTGATCATACATGATTTGTTGCGCATCTAGCATGTTCTTGTGAATACACAATTATACAAACGTATTCAATTATGTCTTTGAATCTCTTGATAGCGTATGTCGAGTCTCAACAATAAAATTAGCTATAAACTATAACTAAGACTTGTAAAACGGCGCCCTGAAAGAATTTTTTACAGTTCAAACGCTGCACTTTGTAAAAATGAATTTATAGAAGAGCGCACTTTTAAAATCAATAAATCACGTAATAAATACCTAAAAGTTTAGCTACTTCGTTGTCATCTTCCCTCAATATCAAGAAAATACAAGGATATAAACAAGCCTACGTTACTCCAACAAGGATCATCAACAAACCAACTGTCGAAGCCGTCCTTCAATTGCGTTCCCACAAAATGAGACGGCTAAGACCACAATTTATTTCGTTGTTTACTGAGCCTTATTAAACTCGTCCGGAAAACCGAAATGACACGTCTGACACGTTTGTGACAATATTACGTGGAAAACCCGTGGAAATAAATTGGGGTTCGCGATAAGCGCTCCCTTTGACGAGTCTTGTCTTCGGATTAGGATGTGAAAAATGATAGCTTACACGTTACGCGCCGGATCGAGCATTTCGCAAGACGTCTTAAATACCTTTGACATCGGATAAAAGAGATCTCTGAAACACCCTGTTAAGATAATGATCCGTTCTTACAAGAGACCTGATAATTCTGATGAATTGCTCGCTCATCCATCATTTTCAAAAGTCTTTACTAACGCCATGTTATCGTCGTTCACAATGGGTGGCGGGCGGCGAAAAAACAACAGTGAAAAAATGTTTAACCCGACTCGACACGCATTTAGCGGTTTTTGTTTTTACACCCCGGGGCCGGACGTAATGGGAAAAATAACAAAACCCAACAAAAATCACGGCATATGTGCAAATGGCGCAAAAAGAATGCTACAGAATCCGGTGACCACTCACAAATTTGCTTTTCAGGCAAGTATGAGAAAGAAAATGCATCGTACATAAAAGTGTCCTTTCTTGAATGACAACTAGTATTAATATTTCACAAAGAGTGATAAATTTGCTGCATTTATACATTACCTTATTTTAATTACCCGCTTTATTTGCAGTTTATTGGTAAATGGTAAAGGCTTGGTCACATAGGGCGCGTTTTGTGGCGTGGCGCAGCGGGGCGCGACGCTGCCGTCCGAATGTGTGCCTTATTTCGTTACATTAGCCACACCACTGTCACGCCCTGCTGCGCCACGCTCTCACAACGCGCCTATCTGCCCAAGCCTTAACAGTAGCTTTCGAATACCATTTATAGACGCAATTTCAAATACTTGGAATTACAATATCGGTAAGAGTAATTAAATTCGACGATATTGTTTTCACTTAATGGCTATTGGTATATTTAGTACGTCAGGCTTTGAACACAGCTCTAATTAATCAAACTATATCGGCAAGGCAATATGTATTAATGTAATATTAATAATGGAATTTATTATTTCAGTATCAAAATCTGGATTTGTATTTTAATGATAAATCGGATTGATATAGTTAGGGTAAGAAAAATAATATGTTATTCTTATAACTGACCAATAAAAAATGAAGTCACTTGTTTCTGATATTGATATAACAAAGAGTTATATTCGTAAAAGAGGGAAGCAATGGCGTGTTAGAGTAAATAATCGTTATGTAAGCATTATAGATAAAGTCGAACATCTGTTTTCTCTCGGAGTCGATATCTGCGCGGCAGGACCAGGGCTGCCAATCAGGATATTATGCCAAATAAATAAACTATATTATCTAAACTTAAACTTCTTAAACGTATTACGTACCTATTAAAAATATAGATTTTGATGAAGATTACAATTGAACATTACCTATTATCCTGCATTTCTTTTATTCTGTTTATTTATTTAGCGTTGCTGCTTGCAGGCGCTATAGTAATTTACACGTCAATTTAATTTATTTTATTAATAATAATAGGGCCCAAAGAGTTAAATAAATTACGTAATTTAGTGTTACATTTGTAGGTATATACATAGGTGTGTACTTGTTTTTAATTCCTATAATATTTGCATATAAAAAGCAAACATCAAGAGCGATTTATTTTGACCGATTTTATTCTGCCGTCGGAAATAAATGTGTTAGGTTTATCGAATCAGTTCCTGTTATGGAAAATACATATCGTATAAAATGAATACAAATCAACTGAAGCCGCGTGAATACAAAATGAACGGCGATTCTAACTGGGTTTGAAAAACATTGATTTCGTATTCAAAAGCTAATTTTTTTAATAACGTTGATTTTATAACATTTTAATACTTGACGTCAAAGTTTCTAAATAAATTGGAGTTGCAGTAAATATCGTAGGCAATTTATTAAAGCCTGGTTGCAAATATATAAAGGTAGGTATTACATTATTTATTACAAAAACGTAAAATAGCATGATTTATTTATATATGAGAACATGCTTTGTATAGATTTTATTACCATACAGTTATAATCTACCGTTTTAAAACATTAGTTTTATTTTAAATAAACGCCTGCTGTTGTTTCAGATACGATACAGATATCTTATTCACACAGCTTTTTAATATTCGCTAAGTTTATAAAGATATCTACCCGTGTGGCAACCCTGCGTTGGGGTTGTAAGTCCAGTGGCAATACATTAGTCGCAGGATGTTTGCTGACGTGATTGTTACCTATATGTTGCCGGGAAGCAATTTCTGCGCCGTACTGTTGACTAGCCATTACAAGGACAAATTTCAACATGTCACTGTCTCACGGTGTTTGAAGACTACAATTTTATTATACAGCCAAGGTAAGGTACAAGGAAAATCTGACGTGCACATATTTGTCTTAACCTTAACGTCCGTCGCTCGCGTCTTAATTGCTTCTAAACCTTATGTAAGTAAAAAGCATAGATACGGTTGACTCAGCCGAATTTAGGACATTAGTAATTTTCAGTCAATACATTTTAGATATTTTATTAGTTATTTGGGGGCAGACCCCCAACAAGGTGGACCGAAGACCTGGTAAAGATCTCGGGAATCCACTGGATGTGAGTGACGCAAAACGGCCATGCCCAGCCTTCGGCTGATATAATGATGTACATCATAAACTGAACCAATTAACATGATCTTTGATTTGTTTGATTTATCTTTACTTCGACGAGCAAAAAAACTCAATAGTTATTTCAAACAAAACAAAGACCATGACAATTGGTTCAGCTCTTCAGTTATATATGGCGTTACTGACCCGGCTTCCTTATGTTTACCTTTACCTTTATACTTTAGAATAAAAATAAAGTAGCCGTGAGATTTTTTGTGAAGATTAGCATGTGCGAGTTTACTAACAAAAGCGGACTACGATAAAATCCCATTACAAATGTAACAGACACGATTACAAAAGTGCTTACTGATTGAGCCCCTCAGCATTGAACGAAACTCGCGAAAAGCGCTCAAAGTCTACACCGATTCTTTATTCATTCATCCCGATTACCATAGGAAACAGGGTGAAACGCATTTGAATTTCTTATGGGAAATATTCTCTATTGATACGAATGTTTGTTTCCGATTCGCTGGGGACGTGTTTCACAAACAACCGATCTTGGATTTACGAGTGGTGTTCAATTTTCTGCATGCTGTCTATAACTTGTTAGGAAATATCCATACTAAACAAAATACATAATGATATGGTAAAGGGTTGGATACCTACATATATGCATCCGTAAAATTATTTAGTTCAGGTATGAAGTATTCTATTAATCCAATTGTATCTACAAATAAACTCTTAGATATCTATAATGTAATCGACTGTTTGAAATAATGTATGGAATTAAATAATCCGCTCATATAACAGTTCCTAAAACATTTGTTTAACAACATCGGGACATATTTAAAGAACGATGCAATGTACGTACGATATTTACACCCACACTTTTCACTATGATATGATGTAGACGTAGTGTAGGGACGCCCAGCCGGAAACGGGCGGGCTGTCGATCGCTTGTTACAGTCATTCAGCCCAGTATATTAAATATGATAGTGAGAACGGTTTGTGTAAACGTTAAAATGTATTTCCGTTACTAACACCAGACTTACTCATTAGGCTTACCATTACCATCATCTTTATTGTATGTAATGTAGAATACCTGAAAAGATATAAAAGTACATTAGTAATATTGAGATGGTTTCTTATTTTTTATTAGAAATTTGATGGTTTACAATACTTTGTAAGCTAAGCAAAGATCATGCATACTTTAATTTAGTAATAAAGACAACGGCATATTTAACGTTTAATTTCACACTGACTGCTTATATCTGTTGTGTTTATATTTTAAGAGAAAATTGGTAATTACAATAAATTGGTAATAGTTCATTTCTTGTTTATTAAATTGATTATTTACCGTTTTGTACAGTATGTTTGTCTGACTGTTATAATTATCTTAAATAGTCAAAGTTTCAGTGGAAGAGATCCCTTTAAAAGGACATAACGAATGTTTTGTATTCCTTCTCTGCTGTATTTTTATGAGTTGTACAATAGTGTCTTACTACTACTACTAATACTACTATCACACATTCCTGAGAGAATACATAAATGATCAAGATAGTTTATCTAAATTTTATAAAAAAATATAAATTTCTTTCTTTTAATATGTAGCATTATTACATGGATGGGCGAACAGCGAACACGAACTTGATTAGATACTCAGATGTCTCATCCTTCGATATTGGATACTTCGGACACTTTCACAAAATGGCCGAACAAACTTCGATAAACATGTATATTTTAAACGAAAAATAATCCAGGTGACTTTTGGCAGTATTGATATTTTTGCGCCGTGATGCAACTCAGGTAAAAATGGTTGAAAGAGGATCGGTTTTGATACAATGGAGATAATGAAACAACTCCCAAACTTTTGTCCCGAAGTCCCATAACGACGGTTGCAAGTTGCATAGCAAGCCTTTCTTGTGTTTGCAGCTGTCCCACTGTTGCCTTTTATAGTTACAATTTTGCTAGAAACCGAAAAAAATACGTAATGAATATAATACGGCTTATATATAATATGACTTTCCGAAACATTTTAATTTTAACGTATTTGAATACAAAATGTACGTCATCAGATAAAGTTACAGTTTTCTTTATTTCACATAGTTTTTCCGAAAAAATAATGCTTGAGTATATTTTTCCAATCTTTTCATTTAGCCAATAACCGTCTAGTTTATAACACAGTACCTAAGTACCTACTTTTTACAGAAAGGTATTATGTACATTGTACTTAAATTACAGTACCTAAACATGGTTATTAAAATTCAGCGCATCAAGTTTACGGCCCTACACATTTTTAATTAACTTTTATTACACGAAAAAAAAAAAGAAATGAGTAAGTTTATGCATTAACACTAAAAAGTTTATCTTGCATGTTTGTAAAAAATAACTATGTTAGTATTGGCGTGTTATCTATAGGTTTATATGTAATATTAACCTTGTATTCTGGGTCAGTACTTGTATGAATGATGCATGTTTGAACGTACTTGTTTGTCGGGTAAATAAGGGTCTATTAGCTTGTTTATGGCGCAGTGTTTTATGCAAAGTCACCACTCCGGGTTTAGTAGGCTTTCAAATAGCTAACGTGGCTCTGGGTCGGAGGGATTGCTCTTGGGAACACTAAATGGTGGAGACACTTTTGGATTGTTTTTATGGCGATCGTGAGGTGGCGACAATATAGCATTATTAAGTTAACATTAAGCTTTTAACTATTATGATTTTTAATTTATAAATGGTATTTTAATGGTAAATCAAGCTCAAATAGCTTGAAGTCAGTTTTACGTATATAATATAATAATTTCACGTGTTTTACAATTAAATATATTAAAAGTTGAAATAGATGACATGACATACTTAAGAAAAAGATATATACTTATATAGAGAGAAACTATTTCATAAAATATAATAATTTGATTTGTTCTTACTTTCAATTAAATATTTTCTTAAGTCTCAGAGAGATATACCATTACTCAAGAATACTATACCATCGTATTTCAAACCACCATCTTCTCTCTATCATCAACTTACAAACAATTTAGGTGATCGGATACGCTATTCGCGTCCAACATTTTTCGCCCGCACAAATTGTCCTCATAATGACCCGCTATTGATACTTTTTCCTCCTGTGATGTATGGTTTTGAGAGGGGAGTCACGCTCTGCGGCCTCGGCGAGACATGCAGTGCGAAACGGTAAACTTATTTATTTTACTAAACACACGACGTAAACCAAGAGAGGGTGCCACCCTACGAGCTGAAACTTGAATAATTATTTTTTATTATGCAGAAACGTCTGCTAGCGAATATCTTCGATATTTAAATCGAAAGAAAAATAGAAAAATTTGACTCGCAGCGGGACTCGAACCCACAACCACTGGATCACTAGCCCAGTGCACTTCCAATTGTGCTATACGAGTACCGCTGAGACTTGTCAAATTTTTCTATCTATCCCTCGTCGTATACGTCATCATGGGTGACGTGTAAACACATCTACCGCCAGCGTATTGAACACTAAACGGCATCGAAGTCTCAATTCATATTGAGAATTCATCGATAACAATGTGCTACCCCTTTCTAAATTATTTTTTATTATGCAGAAACGTCTGCCGTTTAGTGTTCAATACGCTGGCGGTAGATGTGTTTACACGTCACCCATGATGACGTATACGACGAGGGATAGATAGAAAAATTTGACAAGTCTCAGCGGTACTCGTATAGCACAATTGGAAGTGCACTGGGCTAGTGATCCAGTGGTTGTGGGTTCGAGTCCCGCTGCGAGTCAAATTTTTCTATTTTTCTTTCGATTTAAATATCGAACTTGAATAATATAGGTAAAAAGGTGTCTTTGTGATGAAGTGTCGGATAATTTCGATGGACAAGTTGGACAGTCCATTCAAAATTCTCCAATACACATACTATTTTAACATCTTATTCATCGTATGATTATCGTATTAGAATGACGGCAGTCTCGTGTAACTCTTACAAAAAAAATCCACATCTCTATCTTCGTTTCCAAGGTACACAGATACCTCGATACTAAGTGTTGCAAAACTTGAAACGAGACGGGTGGAAACGTTACCGTCCTTAAATAAATGAGCGTTATCTGAAGATGCAAAGTACCCAAAGTACCTCATGACGCGTTTGCGGCGTACCGTATATTTATTGCTGTCGCGGCACCGTTTTTGCGGTTTGTACCGTGAAAGCTTTAAATACTAATGAATTCTGATGCTAGTTGCCCGTACATTTTCAAGAATTAAGTAGGAAATCAGAGACAGCATAAAAAGAAACGAAAATAACACCCTAGTACCTAAACTAGGGTGAGTCCGGTTACTAAATAGTATTCATAAGTTTTTAAATTACTGCTCTGATTAATTAAATATTTACCTTACGTGAAGAATCTTAGTATAGTAATTAAGCTACGTAAGTATGCTAGTTTATTACATAGTTATCCGAATTAAGCGGCCGACAGTACAGTAACAAGCGTAGCGTAAAACTGCTACCTAATTACTATTGGTCACGACAAAAACCTTTTTCTATTCCCAAAGAAACTAGCAAAAAAGTCATCCTTTTATCCCGCGTAGTTATCTGTAAGTAAGTTACGTATCGGTACGACGGTCGCGGTCCGTATAAACGTCGGCAAATTGAGGGATCCTCGTCCAATAGTCCACCCTAATACGATCCGAGTGGAAACATGCCCGCCGACCACTTGGATATACTCGAATTACACCAAAAATATTAAAAAGTAAATAATCAACGGTATTTGAAAGGACTTGAAGAATATAATTGATATCCGATTTAAATAGAAACTCTTTCGAATTAGGAACAATTTGCTGATACACATAAGACACACGAATTGCACGATAAAATATAAGCAGTACCTAGGTGAAACCGAAATCAACAAAATTCTAAACCTTTGCTTTCTGTAGGTGTTCAACAGAGCTATTATAAATAATCCAGGGAAAATTGTACACCATCTAACGACCAAGTCTCAAACTTATTTATGAGTAACTGGACCTGTAGATCTATACACGAATTTTACACGAGATAAAAATAACTTCAATCATCAAGACCATAAAATCTTCCCTTTTAATAAAAGGTAATAAAAGAGTCTGGACGAAATAATATTGCGAAAATAAGTATATAACTAAAAGAAAATAACCCAACAAAATTTAAGGAATACCTTATTCCGTTACGTCGTCAAGCGCCCGAAAATTCAATTAATCGAAATTCGTCTCGTATTCCAACACCTTCGAAATTCCCACTTGAAATAAAATTGTATTTCTGTAAACATCGTTCTTTTAGAAATTTCATCTACGCGTTGGTGTACAGAGTGGCTAAGGTAGCTACGAATCTTCGTGGTGTTGAATTCAATTTGGAACCGCTCCGAGGCTATGAAAAATTTCCCTTTCAAATTATAAGTTTGACACCGCTGACGCGCTTCATCGAAATAAATAAGTATGGCCGAATTGTTTATATCATAAATTAGTTACTTTGTTCCTTCGCTCCTTTGCGTTATACATGCAAATGAAAGGTAAACGAAGACTTGAAACGAGTTGATGAATAACTTAAAGTCATGAAAGCGTTGTGATTTTATTATTAAATACTCGAGCGACATTTGAGTAACAAAAATGGAGTCTCGGTACTGTTTGAATAGAGATGTCAAGTGTGTGCAAAGGGTGGATAAGTGTAAACGACGCACAAAGAAGAGGCGGCCGGGGCTGTCAAGAGACTAATTGCTGCGGTAACTACGCCACTATTCAGAGATTACGACTATCTCAGCAACTGATGTACTTAATTAAATGACATAAAGCGCTGTAAAATCAAGCAGTACTGCCACATACTTAATAAAATGATTAATTCGTGCGTGTATCGAAATATAACGAACCAACTTTTACCCGTAAGCTACGAGTGTGATTGTGAATTTAAATGAAGTTAGTATTAAATATATCGCAGTAAAGAATAGTTATTTAATTGTTCGTTTATATAGTATATGATAAATAACTTATCCAATAATAAGACCGAGTACTTAAATGGGGACATTATGGGATAAGATTCCTAGTACAAATGTCTACAATTCAGTGTATTATGAATAAATTAGCAGATATTTGCAAGTATCAAAACTTATAAATATTAACCTAAAATAGGTTTTATTATTTGTGTATTTTCGGGATTCTATTGTCCGACGTCAGACCGACATCATCTGTAGCATCTTCTGAGGTTGCCTTGTAAAGGCGAAATACAGTCTCTTTATTATCGATGCTGGTTTATTATATGTTATATCATTAGTAAAAGTGCTGTCAACTTTGACTATACTTCTAATTTGACCCATGAAGTTGTAATACCTAATAGTACTAACTAGGTCAACAATAGTTTTATTTATACTATCGAACTAATCGCTACCAGTCAGAGGTTTCAATTATTTCTGGTGTACAAACAACAGAACAAGAGAACACGAAGACCGCAGGACCAATGCCCGATCGAAGCCTTAATCCCGGATTACCTGTGTACCGCCAGCGTTGGCAATTATTTTACAATCCGTTGCAGAAATGAAAAAAACATTTTTTAGGGCTTATTTGAGGCAAAATCTTGTAAAAACTGAGTAATGTGTGTTCCTGTATACAGTTTGGAACAATACTTAATTATAATGCTCATGAAACAAGAGTCGTTATACAAAAAGTAGGTACACATATAAAACAAACATGTACCTACTATTAACATAAGGAGAGAGCACAGGGGCACAGTATCTCACTCATGTTGGAAAAAAATATCTCTGTTCTCCGCATGTTGACAGTAATATATTTTGTATTAAGATTATCAACCTACTATAAATCTAACAAATCTAAAAAGTAAAGAAATTGTAACGTCGTTATAATATAAAACAAATAAATGCTTCGTACAATAAACCAATTCATCCCCGCGCGTAACACGGAAAACGTTTACGAAATCGCAGCTCAGTAAAATAAACGAACTTATAATGACCGCCATACACGCGTTAATTGCGTTATCTATGCACATAAACAGTTGGTCATTAAACACATTACGACGCGTTACGTGAAACGAAACTCGTACAAAACTTGCCCGCCATTAGTCCGTAACGAGCGCGGGAGACAAAGGCGATGAAATAATGAAACGAATGAACGAAATCGTGGTCGACGATATGGTTTGCAAAATTTAGGGGCACGCAGGAGTAGGACGCAAACCTGGCGTCGCTCGAACCTTAAAGGCTTGGGCACATAGGCGGGTTTTGTGACCGTGGCGGTAGCGCAGCGTGACACCGGTGTGGCTATTGCGGGGCTATTGTAAGTAACGAAATAAGGCACACATTCGGACGGCAGCGTCGCGCCTCGCTGCGCCACGCTCACAAAACGCGTCTACGTGCTACTGATCAAGCGCGATTTTCTATTCAAATTATTACTCAATTCGTGTGCTATATAAGATGATCGCCATATCATGCCCTTTACTTGTATTGATCTTGATTTTTTTATTCATATGCCTATGAATCCATTATGTTCCAATACATAGATATATGAGTAAAGTGCTCTAGATCCATAGCCCACACGACTGACTGTCTCAAACTTATCTACAAAATATCATGTAAAATACTTGTCCCTCGACAGTGAAGGAAAGCACCATGAGAATCTCCAACCAAACACCAAGGTTTGCTCTGTTTGGAAGTTCAGTCTACGCCAAATACTGGCTCTCAGACTCTACTGAACCACGGCAAAAATGCTGCGACATACGCTAGGAAGATGATCGATAACTTTATCGTATTCCATAGTATATGTACTAAATAAACATACATTATACAAATAATAAAAACAATATATTTAGATATTTAAAACGGCTAAGGTATTTACGAGGTCACGTGTGTTCAGATTATTCACGAGTTTGTAGCAAAATTGTTCGGCGGTTGGTTATTTATTGCTAAACTTGCACCAGAAATCGATATAGACTACTATTATTGTGTTTAAGACTAACTAATAGAATATAAAGCTTAATATTTCTCCGTTTGACAGGTTATTTACCGTAGGCGGCTAAAGTTTATCGAATGGAAGCAAGGTTACGCTCCAAAGCGGGTGCGTGCTGCTGTGCGTTAGTTGTACCGGCAAACCAAAGGTAATTTGCGTTATATCCTTTACGAAAAATAATAAGCTATGAAATATTTCTATGAGCAAAATGGTAGTGAAGTAAAAGACAATAAAATCGAACATTGGTAACTTTATTTATTATTAGTTTATTACACAAAAAGGTACAATTTAAGGGTAATTTAACTGCAATTACCTATTAAATTGCCATCGGAAATTGAGTGCACGAACTGCTTAATGCTTAAATTATTCGTGCATGTACAGTGTACACCAGTCAAACTATAATGATTACACTCATCGATATATAACGATTACACATAGTCATTGTAACTTTTGACATCAAAAAGCAGATTTACATACATACATACATACATACAATAGACAAGTACCATCAAATTGAAATATGGTGCCAGGTACTGTCCGCTAGAACATCCTGGCAACACTACAACGGGGGCAGCACTTCCCGGGGCAGGTGCGCGGATGTAGCCCTGACCTCGACTGGCAACACATAATTACGACAATGGTAACCTAATGTTTCGGGGTTGGGTGCTTAATGTGTTCTTAATGAGCATTTTAGACTGTATTCGTCCAGTAGGAGATTTTAAAACTGATATTAAAACACGTTAAATCCAGCTTGTTGCTAAAAATATTACCAGATTCTTAACCTCCGAAGTACCATTTTATACACAGCCTGCAATCCATTTTAAAATTTGTATTGAGTAATCTACATCATCATCATCATCATTTATTTATTTCAGACACCATGAAGTCCATATGGACTCTTTAATCTCTAATCTGTCTCTTTAATCTTTAATTTGTCTTTGTCTTTTTCATTTAAATTAAAGTTTATAACAGGTAAACATCTGAGAGTTAATAGAAAAACCATCTAGGCTATATTCATGATTCTAAGATACTGTTCCTTCGTTTCTGACAGAGTTGAAAATGTCACGATTCGAGTACTCGATTCTAAAAAATCGGGCCCCAGAAATGATATGTGGTTCCTTTATGGTTGTGCCAAGTCTTGTAAGAAGGCACAGTCAACATTTATAGATGTTTTGAAGTTATCTGAAACTGCGCCTTTCACCAAGTCAATTCTTTTGTTGCGCTTTGGTAACGTCATAATATATCCAAAGTGACTGAATCCGATTAAGGTAACATCAAAACGTTTACGGGTAGGTAGTTTGACATGCTTAGAGAGTTGGATATAAGCTTGACAGCGCTCATACCGCAACGTAAATGGCTTTTTGAGGATTCGCAAGATCTTATTTTGAAATAGGAATGCGTGCCAACGAGACTTTTGGAACTAATATTGAGCAGTTTTCAATAGTTCGCGAAGTATATTTACTAACTAATATTCGGGTAATGTTGAAAAATAATATTGTTATAATAGTATTTAATGAAATAATGTTATGGTATGAATACTTTATAGATTAGAATTTAGAGCTCCTGTTTTCAAAGTCACACATTTAGCCCTATTTTGGAAGTTTGTTTATAAATTTGAACCTCCCTGATTTTTTTTTAATTCAACCTTAAGATCGTAAAACTGGGAATACACATATTTTTGAATACTAAAAGAAGTCACGAGTTATACAAAGTTATTAATTAGTTTCAGACGAATTGTAACAGTCCAAAATCACTAGACACTTTTTAAAATATCTTAGTATGTTTTTTTTTTATTAGCATATTTAACTTACCGTAACATTTTTTGCATTAACATGTCCATGCCGCCTACAAGTAATTTTCACAGATCAATGATAAATCCAGTCGACATCTGCGTGGCGAATGAAACAACAGTCAGAGCGCTTATTTAGGCGCTTTATACTCGTCAGACGAGGCGATATCTTTGTACCGACAGTCTTTGTAATGGCATGTGGTTGTCATTCGGCCCTCGAAGGAGACAAAAGCAGTGCGTCCCAGCGGAGCGTACGCTCTTGACACCGATACGCTATTGTCCGTTCATAGTTGTAACTACACATTGTTCGATCTTCGATTTATGGACGTCACAGTGTCTTAGTTAGTGACGTGCCTTTTTCCGGCGACCCGATATTACGAGTAGAAGTAATACAGCTGGGGTGAAAGATAAATATTACTTTTAAATAGTTTAATACAAGTATCTATCGTTTTAATTGCATCCCTAAAAGAGATATTTCTGCGTGTTTGTCAATTGAAATGCGATATTAACTTTGAAACGCGAATGAAGAAAATATATCATTTGCATAAAAAAATACACAGGCCGGCACATACTTTTGATGCGTTGTTATATTAAAGTTGTATACTATTGAAGCTGACAGTATATGTAGTAATGTTACTAAGTATTGCAATTTTGTCGTAAATTTATGTTTATTAGGGAAACATTTTGCGTAAGTACAGTCACCATCAAATATCTATTGTCAAGGTGATGAAGAGCATGTTCAGGTATTTTTGAGTAAGTACCTTGGCCGCTCAGATATATTTGATGGCGACTATATGTATAACAGTGTAGGTACATAAAAATATTTGTAATTGGAAACATCCCTGATGGTTTCTGCTTACCGGGATTGCCAGAAACATTCCCATCACTAGTGTTAGTTTAATGGCCGAGGTGGGCTCAAGTTCCTTCCACATTGACGGATAGCGAGCATTTGTTATAAGACTTTTTGCGAACTATCCTGGTCCTTTCAGTTCGGTTATCGCTCGCTCCGGTTCAATGAGTTGGCGTCTATAAATTATTCCCGATCTTAATACGATATTGTGAAGTACTCTAAACGTTAACAGAGCGCAAATATATTAATAAATCTTTATAATTATGCGAATGAATATATCAAATAGGTTCTATAGGTTCACAATTAATGTAAAGGTATTATTATTGACATGTATTATTAAGGTATTGACATGACCTTTTTTATATTTTTGTGACTTTTGTATGTAATTAATATTTTTGTTATTTTTTGTTTGACGTAATATAAATATGTGTAGTTTAAGACTAACAATGTATACCGTATTTATTATTACGATGTATAGTGAAAAGGACGCGGGTATTCTCCGTAAGCGTAACATACGACCGGAAACCACTGGAGGCCAGGAGTCACCTTCCCTTAGAGCGGTGGAACATACTGCTATCGCCAACCCGCCCGAAAAGCGTGCTGCTTATGGTGGTATATATGGGAGGACCATGTCTGTCAGTGGACTAACGGACGTCCTACCTACAGGCAGGCTACCTAGGCCGGTATAGTGAAGTTTTTACGAGGGAATCATGATGATAATTTCATTTTGAAGTGAAAATACCTATATTTTAATTTATATACCTAAACATTAATAGAGTAAATATATATATATTCACTCTTGAAAGCTGTCTTTAAAATACTGAAAGACAATAAATTGGTATATTAAACATTTCTAATTAAAAGTATTGAAATGAACATTTTTGTATTTACATCATTCATGGAGAGCGTTTAATAACTGTGTACTACAGGAACTATACTGCCCTTATATTCCAACAACAATACAGCGCCCTATCACAGCTGGAGGACTCTTTTGTTACGTTCGCATTCAGCGGAATGTACGTATAACAAAGATATGCAATAACCTTCAGTTACGGGAAATCTTACAAAGCATTTGTTTCATAGTGTAACCTCATTACCTAGGGAAAACTAAGTTTCCTGCTAATCTTCCGCATTCATGAGCTATATTACACAAATTATCATTTGATGAAATATTGGAGGCTTAGTGGAAAGGCGAGCGATAATTAATTCAAAGAGTTGGAAATAATGTTTACGATTGAATTTCTCGAAAATGAAGATGATGTATTATATTTTGTATCATCGTAAGATAACTGGGCCTAATATTAAGCAGGATTTCTCCTCTGAGAAGGAAAGGTCCTATACACCTTAGTGTAAATGTAAAACCTGAGTTGACGCTGGAAGTGGAGTTTACAAAGGATTTTAGCAGTGTGCAATATAGCCGCTATCATACGTTTGCATTCGTTTAAAATGCGCGTTGCACGCCTCGCTCCGCTGCACGCCCAACGGAGCTCAGCGGAGCGATGAGCTGAGCGTATAGCGCCACGTCGAAGCGCTAAGAAAATGAAATAAAAATGATGATTGCCCTAATCATCTTGTTATTTACTTCGCGTTGCGTATGTGTAAGCACTCAGTAACTGCACAATTATGTTTGTGCACTGAAAAAGCAAAACTCCATTCACTATTCGTATTTGAGGAGAAATCTGGGTATAAAAAATGCATTACCATTATACCCTATTGACTTCCAGAACCACAACAAAAGCAGCTTAATTATGTAGTTACCCATGTCATACTTGTCAGTCCGAGTACCAACTGAAAACATTTCCCATTCCGGGAAGAGGGATAATGGAGTCGAGCACACAATAAGTAAAGTAAGACATGGGCATATACTTGAACGAAAATTCTTCATCAAGCTTTTATAAGGTCGAAGGGAAGACATTCGCACGTATAATTTTCAAGTATACCATTAATTAAATGATAGGATTATGCATAATAAAGGATAAGATAAATAGCTAGGATGGGAACGTTATTTCTTACTTATCAGCAGTGATCGGTTTTTTGGATTCACCCTCGCGCGATATCATGTAGAAAAGTTAATATAGATACGACAGTTTCCCGCGATACCGAACAAATTAATCAAAAATAAAACAATTTAAATTGTGTGAAAGGGATTTTTTACTTACTCGTCGAACTTTTGTACAAACGGTACAAAATATGCCGATTTGGTGGCAGCAAATGAGCTGTCAGTGTGAAAACTTGTGCTCATTTGTTCAATTTGGACAAAATAACGGCGAGTAAGTCGCTTGTATATCAGCTATTTAAATGTTTTAATGTATAATAAAATAAACACAATATATTTTTTTTGTCTTTTCTAACAACCTAAAGCCCGGTTTCCCATACTAACATAATGTTTGAGGTCGTTCACCCCATGTCGAATCCAAAAAACCGATCACTGCTTATCAGCCATGGAGATCCACTACTACGCGTGTACCACTACTAGACATAGGACTCCCCGATGTAAGCTTCCCCTCCCTTGGCAGGCGGGATGGTGATCGCACTAAGAGATCCGCCTCGCTGACTCTCCTCCATGTTTCACTAAACACGGAGGACATATGTTTTTCTTACTTCACGGTATTATAGGTCGCACATTAATTTTATTTTTAAGTTGCTATTTGAAGTTCTTTTATATCGATCTCTATCACGAATAGTCTACTAGTCAGTTACATCATATCTTATCGTGTTAATTGCTTTAACGTCAATTTGTTAAAAAAAGCCGTTTCGAAATACGAAACGTGCCTCGTGATGCGGTGTTCGACTTCGCTTTTTTGACAACTCTTTATTTTAAAAAACTGTATTGATATTTCCAGTGGGTTTAACAGAAGATAGAGTATTATTTTGTTTAAAATATTAAACAACAATTCAATTTCAAATTGTGTTTTTAATGTATTTTAAGAAAAATAAAAATTAATTTGTCGAGTATAAAAACTTATCGCTATTCGATAAGTGAAAAAAAAACAATTGCCGTTATCTTACAGTCGAAGTATTACGATATTGGTGATTACTAATTAGTTGATACAACAAATAATAATGTGCAATAGAACAATATATAATTTTCATTAGAATTCATTTTTTTTTCGATTTAAATATCGTAGAATTTATAATTTGCCAGACACATTGGTCATAATAAACATTTAGCCACTCATTGCTATCATTGGGGCGGTCGTCTTAGCTACATTTAATATTCTCTCTAATCTGAGTCTAATTACTCTCTGTAGTGTTATGCCACGACCATCGCGTGTACCATTGACCTTCCTGAGTCATCATGGTCGCCATTGGCAGTGATCTTGATTTTTTTGCTCCGTAATATTGTCAACTGCCTTAGTTTTTATCCTTACAAAAACGTCAATAAGCTGTGTCCAAGCATGTCGGTATATTGTGATGATAATAGAAGACAAAAAATAAGTAATGATGTCCGTTCTTCAGTTAAGAAACCTTGTGGTTTATTATTTCCAACTACGCAATAAAGTTTTTTGTGCTCATATTTTACAGACACAGATTTATAAACGTCCAGAAGACAACAGGATTTAACAAAGTACTGTAACGATTACCATGAAATATAACATAAACCCTGTTTTTTTTTCGTATTTTATCAATGCGTTTTTTGTTTGAGATAATGTTATCTAACACAAAAAGCCGATATTATTAGTCTAACGCAGAAAAAATGTAACGCACCTCCAGGTTTAGCACTAACTTTTATAACAAGCAAAAAGTTTGATTGGTTTCGGCCGCCCCGTGCCGTCGTTACGTTGTTAAAAACTCCGGGGACGTAACAATTATGCCCAGGTGAGCTAGTACGGTGCTAAATGTTAACTCAGATTACTTTTCAGCAACATATCATAATTAGTTTTTTGAAACTAGATAAATACTGCATTTGCTGTAATGCGCTTTGCTAGTGGCCTATATAAGTAGTTCTACTAGCTAATTTTGTTCCTATCTTTTTTGACATATATTTGATGATAGAAAGAAGATGAAACGATGGATAGACTGTAAAGTAAATCAATTCGAAAGTATTTACAATATTCTAAGCAAGACTCTAAAAGTCTATCGCAACTGGGTTTTGCTGGCTTACAAGTGCACTTAACATAGACATAAGACCATAGAAATCATAGTTCTGTACGTGTGTGTGAACCTGGCATATCAAAAGTTAGCAAACCAAAATTTGACGAGAGTTCTATTAGCATACCGAATAGTTCTAGAGTTCTAATTAGAATTTTTTAATAGTTCTGCTCAATTACGCGAAAAAATTAATTTTTTAAAATGAGATGCTAACTTCGCATATGACATCCCAGCATCCCAGCCGTTATAGATCCCACGACTTTGGGGAAGCGTTTAAATGAAGAGTTCTAACGTGTCTAGACTATTTGTAAAGAGTTCTAGTCAAAATTCGAAAAATAAAATTTTCATACTAATATAACACAAGAACAATGAAAATCAATTTTAGGTATATCAGGTCTTTATGTTAGGATGACGTCAAAAACTAATAAAAAGCCTCAATTACATCCTATTTGAGTATTACTACAATATATCTAGTTCAATACATAAGTAGAAATAAAGAATCTTATCTTCTAGAACGTAATTTCATTTCTAGAAGATAACCATAAAAAAATCAGTAAATCGAATAAATACAAACACGTGTACCCCAGCACCCCAGCAAATGTAGCTGTTCGATCCAATATCGCGCGCGGTAACGATAATTATCTTCTTTGTACACGTAAAAACAAGGATTTCTTCCTTCTAGACCAACATATCAAGAAGATAATGATGAATCCATTCAGCTGAACTCCGAACGTCGATAACGTACAGGTACTATTTTTGAGACTTAGCATCCCAGAAATTACAAACCTAAAGGGCAAAAATTTATACAGTAAGGTTTAAAGCTATTTCGATTTATTATAAAACGAGGAGTTCTGTCTTCTAGAACGAAATTTAAATATTACTCTGACGATCGAACTTCGAAATAATTGAAATTGATGAGAACGTACAAGTATTCCGTTTGAGACCCAGCATCCCAGAAACTACAGGTCTAAGGTCCAGCACTTATTACAAACAAGTTTAAGGCTATTCTGATACTTTATAAAACGAGGAGTTCTATCTTCTAGAACGAAATTTAAAAAATAATCAGAAGGTCGAACTTCTGATGTTAATCAAATCTATCTAACTGTACAAGAATTACTTTGACACTTAGCATCCCAGAATTTACAGATCTGAGGTCCAATACTTTATACATTTCAGATGAATACTATTCTAATACACAATAAAACAAGGAGTTCTATCTTCTAGAACGAAATTTAAAAAATACTCTGAAGATCGAACCTCGAAATGTTTAAAATCCATGAAAATAAAAGTGCTATTTTTGACACCCAGCATCCCAGAAATCACAAACGTAAGGACCAAAAACTAATACAATTAGATTTGTAGCTATTCCGATACATTATAAAACGTGGAGTTCTATCTTCTAGAACGAAATATTAAAAAATACTCTGAAGACCGAACTTCTGACTTTATCATAATCTATCTAACTGTATTTGAACTATCTTTGAAACCCAGCATCCCAGAAATTACAGGTCTGAGGTCCAGCACTTCATACTTGTTAGATGAACACTATTCCACTGCATTAAAAACCAAGGAGTTCTTACTTCTAGAACGAAGCTAAAAAACTCGGAAGGATAAAGTTCGACGTTAATTAAATCGATGAAACTGTACATGAACTGTGTTTCAGACGTAGCATCCCAGAAAGTACAGACCTGCGATCGAACATTTCATATATTGCGGATAGATACTAGTCGAACACAGTATAAAACGAGGAGTTCTATCTTCTAGAACGAAATTTAAAAAATGCTCTGAAGACTGAACTTCGAAATGTTTCAAATCTATGAAAATTTAGAAGTGCTACTGTTTGAGACCCAGCATCCCAGAAATGACAGGTCTGAAGTCCAGCACTTCATACTTATCGGATATACAATATAACAATGCACTATAAACCCAGGAGTTCTCTCTTCTAGAACGAAATTAAAAATCAATCAGAAGGTCCAACTTCAAATCTATGTAATTGTACATGAACTATCTTTGAAACCCAGCATCCCAGATATTTCAAGCCTAAATGCGAAACATTTACACAACTTGGATTTCGGCTATTCTGGTTTATCATAAAACGAGGAGTTCTTACTTCTAGAACGAAATTTAAAAAAATACTCTGAAGATAGAACTTCGAAATTATTCAAATTTATGATAACGTACAAGTATAAAGTTTGAGACCCAGCATCCCAGAAATGACAAGCCTAAGGTCTAGCGCTTTATACAAATAAGTTTAAGGTTATTCTGATACTTTATAAAACGAAGAGTTCTATCTTCTAGAATGAAATTTAAAAATAATCAGAAGGTCTTGGATATGTAACTTCGATATGTTTCAAATCTATGAAAATTTACAAGTGTTACTGTTTGAGACCCAGCATCCCAGAAACTACAGGTCTGAGGTCCAGCACTTCATACTTGTTGGGTGAACATTATTCTACTGCATTAAAAACCAAGGAGTTCTTACTTCTAGAACGAAACTAAAAAAAAACTCTGAAGGATAAATTTCGACGTTAATTAAATCGATGAAACTGTACGTGAACTGTGTTTGAGACGTAGCATCCCAGAAAGTACAGACCTGCGATCGAACATTTCATACATTGCGGATAGATACTAGTCTAACACAGTATAAAACGAGGAGTTCTATCTTCTAGAACGAAATTTAATTAAATACTCTGAAGGACTAACTTCGAAATTATTCAAATCTATGATGAAGTACAAGTATTCAGTTTGAGACCCAGCATCCCAGAAATGACAGGTCTGAGGTCCAGCACTTCATACTTGTCGGATAAACAATATTACAATGCACTTTAAACCCAGGAGTTCTCTCTTCTAGAACGAAATTTAAAAATTAATCAGAAGGTCCAACTTCAAATCTATGTAATTGTACATGAACTATCTTTGAAACCCAGCATCCCAGATATTTCAAGCCTAAATGCGAGAAATTTACACAACTAGGATTTCGGCTGTTCTGTTATATTATAAAACGAGGAGTTCTTACTTCTAGAACGAAATTTTAAAATATGCTCTGAAGATCGAACTTCGTAATTATTAATATTTATGATAACGTACAAGTATAAAGTTTGAGACCCAGCATCCCAGAAATGACAAACCTAAGGCCTAGCGCTTGTTAAAAATAAGTTTAGGGCTATTCTGATACTTTATAAAACGAGGAGTTCTATCTTCTAGAACAAAATTTAAAAAATAATCAGAAGGTCGAACTTCTGATGTTAATCAAATCTATTTAACTGTACAAGAATTATCTTTGACACTTAGCATCCCAGAATTTACAGATCTGAGGTCCAATCCTTTATATATTTCAGATGAATACTATTCTAATACACAAAAAAACAAGGAGTTCTATCTTCTAGAACGAAATTTAAAAAAATACTCTGAAGATCGAACCTCGAAATGTTTAAAATCCATGAAAGTTATCTTTGACACCCAGCATCCCAGAAATCACCAGCCTAAGAACCAAAAATTAATACAATTAGGTTTGAGGCTATTCCGATATATTATAGAACGAAGAGTTCTATCTTCTAGAACGAAATTAAAAAAATGCTCTGAAGACCGAACTACGATATGTTACAAATCTATGAAAATTTAGAAGTGCTACTGTTTGAGACCCAGCATCCCAGAAATTACAGGTCTGAGGTCCAGCACTTCATACTTGTTGGATGAACACTATTCCACTGCATTAAAAACCAAGGAGTTCTTACTTCTAGAACGAAGCTAAAAAAACTCGGAAGGATAAATTTCGACGTTAATTAAATCGATGAAACTGTACATGAACTGTGTTTCAGACGTAGCATCCCAGAAAGTACAGACCTGCGATCGAACATTTCATACATTGCGGATAGATACTAGTCGAACACAGTATAAAACGAGGAGTTCTATCTCCTAGAACGAAATTTAAATAAATACTCTAAAGGACTAACTTCGAAACTATTCAATTCTATGATAAAGTAAAAGTATTCTGTTTGAGACCCAGCATCCCAGAAATGACAGGTCTGAGGCCCAGCACTTCATACTTGTCTGATAAACACTATTCCAATGCACTATAAACCAAGGAGTTCTCTCTTCTAGAACGAAATTTAAAAATTAATCAGAAGGTCCAACTTCAAATCTATGTAATTGTACATGAACTATTTTTGAAACCCAGCATCCCAGAAATGACAGGTCTGAAGTCCAGCACTTCATACTTGTCTGATGTACACTATTCTAATGCACTAAAAACCAAGGAGTTCTCTCTTCTAGAACGAAATTTAAAAATTAATCAGAAGGTCCAACTTCAAATCTATGTAATTGTACATGAACTATCTTTGAAACCCAGCATCCCAGATATTTCAAGCCTAAATGCGAAATATTTACACAACTAGGATTTCGGCTATTGTGGTTTATCATAAAACGAGGAGTTCTTACTTCTAGAACGAAATTTAAAAAAATACTCTGAAGATAGAACTTCGAAATTATTCAAATTTATGATAACGTACAAGTATCAAGTTTGTGGCCCAGCATCCCAGAAATGACAAGGCTAAGGTCTAGCGCTTGATACAAATACATTTAAGGTTATTCGGATACTTTATAAAACGAGGAGTTCTATCTTCTAGAATGAAATTTAATAAATAATCAGAAGGTCTTGGATATGTAACTTCGATATGTTTCAAATCTATGAAAAGTGTTACTGTTTGAGACCCAGCATCCCAGAAACTACAGGTCTGAGGTCCAGCACTTCATACTTGTTGGATGAACATTATTCTACTGCATTCAAAACTAAGGAGTTCTTACTTCTAGAACGAAGCTAAAAACTCTTGAAGGATAAATTTCGACGTTAATTAAATCGATGAAACTGTACGTGAACTGTGTTTGAGACGTAGCATCCCAGAAAGTACAGACTTAAGATCAAACACTTCATACATTTCGGATAGATACTAGTCTAACACAGTATAAAACGAGGAGTTCTATCTTCTAGAACGAAATTTGAAAAATACTCTGATAGTCAAAATTGTGCTGTCAATCAAATCTATGTAATTGTACATGAACTATCTTTGAAACCCAGCATTCCAGAAATCACAAGCCTAAGGACCTAAAATTAACCCAATTAGGTTTGAGGGTATTCCGATTTATTATAAAACGAGGAGTTCTATCTTCTAGAACGGAATTTAATAAATGCTCTGAATACCGAACTTTGATATGTTTTAAATCAATGAAAATTTGCAAGTGTTATCTTAGACACCCAGCATCCCAGAAATTAAAAACCTAAAGGTCAGAATTAATACAATTAGGTTTAAGGCTATTCCGATACATTATAAAACGAGGAGGTCTATCTTCTAGAACGAAATTTAAAAAATGCTCTGAAGACCGAACTTCGATATGTTTTAAATCTATGAAAATTTACAAGTGTTACTGTGTAAGACCCAGCATCCCAGAAATTATAAACCTAAAGGCTAAAACTTTATACAATAAGGTTTAAAGCTATTTCGATATATTATATAACGAGTAGTTCTGTCTTCTAGAACGAAATTTAAATATTACTCTGACGATCGAACTTTGAAATAATTGAAATTGATGAGAACGTACAAGTATTCGGTTTGAGACCCAGCATCCTAGAAATTACTGGCCTCTAAGATCTAGCGCTTTATAAAAATATAAAACGATTGGTTCTATCTTCTAGAACGAAATTTGAATAATCCTCTGAAGACCAAACTTCGAAATGTTTGAAATCTATGAAAATTTATAAGTGCTACTGTTTGAGACCCAGCATCACAGAAATGACAGGTCTGAGGTCCAGCAATTCATACTTATCGGATATACAATATTACAATGCACTATAAACCCAGGAGTTCTCTCTTCTAGAACGAAATTTAAAAAAATACTCTGAAGATAGAACTTCGAAATTATTCAAATTTATGATAACGTACAAGTATAAAGTTTGAGACCCATCCCATCCCAGAAATGACAAGCCTAAGGTCTAGCGCTTGATACAAATAAGTTTAAGGCTATTCTGATACTTTATAAAACGAGGAGTTCTATCTTCTAGAATGAAATATTAAAAAATACTCTGAAGGCCGAACTTCTGACTTAACATAATCTATCTAACTGTATTTGAACTATCTTTGAGACCCAGCATCCCAGATATTTCAAGCCTAAATGCGAGAAATTTACACAACTAGGATTTCGGCTATTCTGTTATATTATAAAACGAGGAGTTCTTACTTCTAGAACGAAATTTTAAAATATACTCTGAAGATCGAACTTCGTAATTATTAATATTTATGATAACGTACAAGTATAAAAATACTCTGATAGTCGAACTTCTGTTATCAATCAAATCTATGTAATTGTACATGAACTATCTTTGAAACCCAGCATCCCAGAAATCACAAGCGTTAGGACCAAAAATTAATACAATTAGGTTTAAGGCTACTCCGATACATTATTAAAACGAGGAGTTCTATCTTCTAGAACGAAATTTATGATAACGTACAATTATAAAGTTTGCGCCCCAGCATCCCAGAAATGACAAGCCAACATCTAGCGCTTGATACAAATACATTTAAGGTTATTCTGATACTTTATAAAACGAGGAGTTCTATCTTCTAGAACAAAATTTAAAAAATAATCAGAAGGTCGAACTTCTGATGTTAATCAAATCTATTTAACTGTACAAGAATTATTTTGACACTTAGCATCCCAGAATTTACAGATCTGAGGTCCAATCCTTTATATGTTTCAGATAAATACTATTCATAATACACAAAAAAACAAGGAGTTCTATCTTCTAGAACGAAATTTAAAAAAATACTCTGAAGATCGAACCTCGAAATGTTTAAAATCCATGAAAGTTATCTTTGACACCCAGCATCCCAGAAATCACCAGCCTAAGAACCAAAAATTAATACAATTAGCTTTGAGGCTATTCCGATATATTATAAAACGAGAAGTTCCATCTTCTAGAACGAAATTAAAAAAATGCTCTGAAGACCGAACGATATGTTACAAATCTACTGCATTGTAATATTGTTTATCCGATAAGTATGAAGTGCTTGACCTCAGACCTGTCATTTCTGGGATGCTGGGTCTCAAACTGAATACTTGTACTTCATCATAGATTTGAATAATTTCGAAGTTAGTCCTTCAGAGTATTTATTTAAATTTCGTTCTAGAAGATAGAACTCCTCGTTTTATACTGTGTTAGACTAGTATCTATCCGCAATGTATGAAATGTTCGATCGCAGGTCTGTACTTTCTGGGATGCTACGTCTCAAACACAGTTCACGTACAGTTTCATCGATTTAATTAACGTCGAAA
The DNA here is from genome assembly GCA_022674325.2 of Grapholita molesta. Lineage (NCBI taxonomy): Eukaryota > Metazoa > Arthropoda > Insecta > Lepidoptera > Tortricidae > Grapholita > Grapholita molesta. The sequence goes on from CP053127.2 coordinate 7,186,216, forward strand.
TTTATCCTTCAGAGTTTTTTTTTAGTTTCGTTCTAGAAGTAAGAACTCCTTGGTTTTTAATGCAGTAGAATAACGTTCACCCAACAAGTATGAAGTGCTGGACCTCAGACCTGTAGTTTCTGGGATGCTGGGTCTCAAACAGTAACACTTGTAAATTTTCATAGATTTGAAACATATCGAAGTTACATATCCAAGACCTTCTGATTATTTTTTAAATTTCATTCTAGAAGATAGAACTCTTCGTTTTATAAAGTATCAGAATAACCTTAAACTTATTTGTATAAAGCGCTAGACCTTAGGCTTGTCATTTCTGGGATGCTGGGTCTCAAACTTTATACTTGTACGTTATCATAAATTTGAATAATTTCGAAGTTCTATCTTCAGAGTATTTTTTTAAATTTCGTTCTAGAAGTAAGAACTTTTCGTTTTATGATAAACCAGAATAGCCGAAATCCAAGTTGTGTAAATGTTTCGCATTTAGGCTTGAAATATCTGGGATGCTGGGTTTCAAAGATAGTTCATGTACAATTACATAGATTTGAAGTTGGACCTTCTGATTGATTTTTAAATTTCGTTCTAGAAGAGAGAACTCCTGGGTTTAAAGTGCATTGTTATATTGTTTATCCGATAAGTATGAAGTGCTGGACTTCAGACCTGTCATTTCTGGGATGCTGGGTCTCAAACAGTAGCACTTCTAAATTTTCATAGATTTGAAACATTTCGAAGTTCAGTCTTCAGAGCATTTTTTAAATTTCGTTCTAGAAGATAGAACTCCTCGTTTTATACTGTGTTCGACTAGTATCTATCCGCAATGTATGAAATGTTCGATCGCAGGTCTGTACTTTCTGGGATGCTACGTCTGAAACACAGTTCATGTACAGTTTCATCGATTTAATTAACGTCGAACTTTATCCTTCCGAGTTTTTTAGCTTCGTTCTAGAAGTAAGAACTCCTTGGTTTTTAATGCAGTGGAATAGTGTTCATCCAACAAGTATGAAGTGCTGGACCTCAGACCTGTAATTTCTGGGATGCTGGGTCTCAAACAGTAGCACTTCTAAATTTTCATAGATTTGTAACATATCGTAGTTCGGTCTTCAGAGCATTTTTTTAATTTCGTTCTAGAAGATAGAACTTCTCATTTTATAATATATCGGAATAGCCTCAAACCTAATTGTATTAATTTTTGGTTCTTAGGCTGGTGATTTCTGGGATGCTGGGTGTCAAAGATAACTTTCATGGATTTTAAACATTTCGAGGTTCGATCTTCAGAGTATTTTTTTAAATTTCGTTCTAGAAGATAGAACTCCTTGGTTTATTTGTGTATTAGAATAGTATTCATCTGAAATATATAAAGGATTGGACCTCAGATCTGTAAATTCTGGGATGCTAAGTGTCAAAGATAATTCTTGTACAGTTAAATAGATTTGATTAACATCAGAAGTTCGACCTTCTGATTATTTTTTAAATTTTGTTCTAGAAGATAGAACTCCTCGATTTATGAAGTATCAGAATAGCCCTAAACTTTTTTTTAACAAGCGCTAGGCCTTAGGTTTGTCATTTCTGGGATGCTGGGTCTCAAACTTTATACTTGTACGTTATCATAAATTTTAATAATTACGAAGTTCTATCTTCAGAGTATATTTTAAAATTTCGTTCTAGAAGTAAGAACTCCTCGTTTTATAATATAACAGAATAGCCGTAATCCTAGTTGTGTAAATTTCTGGTATTTAGGCTTGTAATATCTGGGATGCTGGGTTTCAAAGATAGTTCATGTACAATTACATAGATTTGAAGTTGGACCTTCTGATTAATTTTTAAATTTCGTCCTAGAAGAGAAAACTCCTTGGTTTATAGTGCATTGGAATAGTGTATATCAGACAAGTATGAAGTGCTGGGCCTCAGACCTGTAATTTCTGGGATGCTGGGTTTTAAAGATAGTTCAAATACAGTTAGATAGATTATGATAAAGTCAGAAGTTCGGTCTTCAGAGTATTTTTTAATATTTCGTTCTAGAAGATAGAACTCCACGTTTTATAATGTATCGGAATAGCTACAAATCTAATTGTATTAGTTTTTGGTCCTTACGTTTGTGATTTCTGGGATGCTGGGTGTCAAAAATAGCACTTTTATTTTCATGGATTTTAAACATTTCGAGGTTCGATCTTCAGAGTATTTTTTAAATTTCGTTCTAGAAGATAGAACTCCTTGTTTTATTGTGTATTAGAATAGTATTCGTCTGAAATGTATAAAGTATTGGACCTCAGATCTGTAAATTCTGGGATGCTAAGTGTCAAAGTAATTCTTGTACAGTTAGATAGATTTGATTAACATCAGAAGTTCGACCTTCTGATTATTTTTTAAATTTCGTTCTAGAAGATAGAACTCCTCGTTTTATAAAGTATCAGAATAGCCTTAAACTTGTTTGTAATAAGTGCTGGACCTTAGACCTGTAGTTTCTGGGATGCTGGGTCTCAAACGGAATACTTGTACGTTCTCATCAATTTCAATTATTTCGAAGTTCGATCGTCAGAGTAATATTTAAATTTCGTTCTAGAAGACAGAACTCCTCGTTTTATAATAAATCGAAATAGCTTTAAACCTTACTGTATAAAGTTTTGCCCTTTAGGTTTGTAATTTCTGGGATGCTAAGTCTCAAAAATAGTACCTGTACGTTATCGACGTTCGGAGTTCAGCTGAATTGATTCATCATTATCTTCTTGATATGTTGGTCTAGAAGGAAGAAATCCTTGTTTTTACGTGTACAAAGAAGATAATTATCGTTACCGCGTGCGATATTGGATCGAACAGCTACATTTGCTGGGGTGCTGGGGTACACGTGTTTGTATTTATTCGATTTACTGATTTTTTTATGGTAATCTTCTAGAAATGAAATTACGTTCTAGAAGATAAGATTCTTTATTTCTACTTATGTATTGAACTAGATATATTGTAGTAATACTCAAATAGGATGTAATTGAGGCTTTTTATTAGTTTTTGACGTCATCCTAACATAATGACCAATACCTAAAATAGATTTTCATTGTTCTTGTGTTATATTAGTATGAAAATTTTATTTTTCGAATTTTGACTAGAACTCTTTACAAATAGTCTAGACACGTTAGAACTCTTCATTTAAACGCTTTCTCAAAGTCGTGGGATCTATAACGGCTGGGATGCTGGGATGTCATATGCGAAGTTAGCATCTCATTTTAAAAATTTAATTTTTTCGCGTAATTGAGCAGAACTATTAAAAAATTCTAATTAGAACTCTAGAACTATTCGGTATGCTAATAGAACTCTCGTCAAATTTTGGTTTGCTAACTTTTGATATGCCAGGTTCACACACACGTTCTGTACGTATTCTTTACGTTTTGCTGTAGTCTAATTATTTGGGGTCAAAATCATTTTACGGTTTAGTTACTTATCAAAGAAAGATAAAAGAGTTATAGAACCGCCATATAATATTTAGGAATTATAACATCAACTTTTACTTCCTCACATGGTTTACCACACCAGAGTCGACCTTGTTCATATTTAGTGTTTGTTAGAATATCAGTAATTGCCCTGTTTCCCGCTATAACTCACAGCTGACTGATACCAACATTCATCCTCACGCATCACGTTTCATCTTGATTGTTGTATCGACAAGAGTAATTACGTTATCTAATCAGGCAGTGAAGCTCCAACAATTAACAATTGACGTACTAAAGCCATTTAAATGAACACTCAACCCGATCTTAAGCTAGAAACTAAGCGTGTGAATGCCAACGACGCATTTGAGTTCCCATGTTACATGCTTATTTAGTCGGAGGCTTGCTTACGCTGGGTATTAGAGAAGCTTGACGAGTTGACGAACCAGTAACGACTTTAAATCTTGCCCATGAAGCTTATCTTTTTGGGTATTGTATTTAGGCTTTAATATTGTAACCGAATAGATATATGGGAAATACATGGCGGTAATAAAGCATAAAAACTGCCTCAAGCTGTTTTAAGACTTGGGCACATAGGCGCGTTTTGTGAGCGTGGCGGTAGCGCAGCGTGATACCGGTGTGGCTAATGTAACGAAATAAGGCACACATTCGGACGGCAGCGTCGGTCGCGTTCCACTGCGCAACGCTCACAAAATGCGCCTATGTGCCCAGGCCTTTAATCTTTTTGACACCGTACATAGCACCTTTGGAAATTATGACATACCTAATTCAAAATGGCGAGTTTAATCTTTGACGCATGACAGGTTAGAAAACAATAGTAACAAAAAAAAAACACTTGCATTCATGGCAATACCTCTACACCATTAATAAAAATCACAATGGAAAAATGACATTTATTGTCTAAGGTGCAGGACCGTAAGTACAACGAATAGGAGAAAGAGGAACGTTTTTTGCTAGGCAGGACACTCTCTAGGTTACTAATACTACAGGTTGTATTGATATACCCGTCATCATACTATCGAAAAATAAAATTGTACGCTCAGTAAGTTGTTAACACAAAATAAACAATACCTTTAACATGAGTTGTGACTTTGAGGTTTTCGATAACGAGTATCAAGTTTACTATCTATGCATCTCCACAGCCATAATAGCACTGCTACCTTTCAGGTATGTAGTGTTGTGTTCCTGATGGTGAGTATATAAGTTTCCCAGAGCTCCAACCCCCGTTAAAGGCCGGCAACGCGCTTGTGACTCCCCTGATGTTGCGGGTGCCCATGGGCGACGGTAATTGCTTATCACCAGGCAATCCGTCTGCTCGTTTGCCGCCTATGTCATAAAAAAAAATCTCGTTCGCACTAAAATAGTACAAGCGAGATGCACAGATAGTAAACTGGATATTCGTTATCGAAAACTCATAGTAAGGGTACTGAATGGGTCTCTTTTTACTGGTTTCCCCGACGGGTTACCTCTCTTTTGTAGGTGCTTATAATATCGTCCTAGGAATTAACCCGTGAGAACGGCGCGGCCTTGTTGTGATACTGCGTGCGTTAGAGACACCCAGATATATTATTATGATAATAATTGTACTTCGTACTTAGACCTCAGATTGCTCCGATTGACTGCATCTAGAAAATACACCGAACCATTTATGTTTTCCGCTTTTGAATAGTATAGTTGTGTTATCAGGCGGCCTTAATTACATAGTCGCTCTCTGATTCAATAGTTGGCGGGAAAACAAATATTGTTAAATTTTTTTTTTTATCATTAGATATAAACGCGGATTTTGTGAATGGACGTTTGTTGATATTTCATGCGAAAACTACTGATTTAACAGAACTTTACAATAGTATAGCTCAAACATGTAGGCTATAACTTCTAAAGATATTGTGTATTTTGGCCACGTTAAAATAGGCAACTTAAAGTACTGATCTCGCGCAGACGAAAGTGCTATTATACCAGACCTGGCCCGGTATATATATTTATAGCATGTTTCTCTTTTACTCCAATTAAGGAGCCATGAGAGTGACAGAGACAATCATCCGAAATTTACGAATATCGTTTTTCGCGGTACACTTAAAAATACCTCGTACCTGGTAACCAGAATCCTGTTAAGGCTTGGGCAGATAGGCGCGTTTTGAGAGCGTGGCGCAGCGGGGCGTGACAGCGGTGTCGCTAATGTAACGAGATAAGGCACACATTCGGACAGCAGCGTAGCGCCCCGCTGCGCCACGCCACAAAACGCGCCCTATGAGACCAAGCCTTTAGGTATACTGTATTGTCTTGTTGTATATGTGACGACAAAACTTTTTGTAAGCGTCGCTGCAACTGTTACTGTTTTTAGAAATTCCAGTAACTGCTGAAATTCCGATGACTTTAAATGCTGACAGTTAAACTTACTGTCATTATATTACCCTGTATATTCACTTTTTTATGAAAAATAAAAAGAAAAAAAAATTACAATTGTGTTATAAAACGGAGTGAATTATGATTTATGATCTGTAACATATTATGTTAGGCCAAGTATTTAATGAAATACGTAATAACCTAATGCCTTAGTTAACCAAAGTTACTTAATAATCATAGATTAAGGCAGCGTGTGTAATTATAATTCTTAAAATTGTGCGTAAATGGGCAGGCACGAAACCAAGCGTATACTCTCATTGCATCGCGTGAAACTAAGACTAACAAAACAGTGTAAAGTGGTCTCGATATCTATAGTAACTGTGTGAGACCATGAAATGTATTTTATACTGGATAACCAAATTTAGGACTCACTGGTGCTTGGAATGGGATGAGAATGATGATACCAACCAATTTAAATATGTTTTAAAAGTATAATGTTTGTAATTAATAAGTTAATTTAAATTTTGTGAGCAATTAAGGTACAATAGATGCATTGAGATCAATGTTGAACGAATATATGACTCGCCTAAAAACCTAGTAACCCTAATGATGCAGCATATAAGAGCACGCGTTAATTATACAAGCTTTTTTTTAAATTGCAATGTATAAATGTAAATATGTAAGTATTTATGTTCGAGTGAAATCTTGCAATTGAATTTTGAAGCAGATCTGCCGAAATTTAGCACACTTATGTAAGTTGGGTTACAATGCAATATTATGATACCACTTATCTGTTCTCTGGATTCAGAAGGTAGCCATAGCGACTCCTAAAATTCCCAAGATAAACCCGTTGTAAATGGTGGAAATTGGTTTGGATTTAGTGGATTAACAATGAGCACGTATTTGCTCAGGTTTTCATATTTCTCTCAAATACACGCATAATATTCATATATCATTCATAATGTATTATTATTCTATCTAATACCTATTATTGAATACACCAAACATAAAATAACAGTATGAAATTAGTGTATATGTATAATAATATTCAATAATTATCAATATAGGGTCTATATAGTACCTCTACGTACAGTATACGTAAGAGGTAAGTGTTCAACCTCCTATAGATGATGGTAACGCCAGTTTTTGTCTTAACACTCAGCCTAGACTCACATAGATACCTAGGCATTTTCACTTAACTGTATAACATTAATGGCCGGTTAGCATTCTTCACAAAACAGACGGCCAACGTCAAATACACATTTTGTCACGTAACTGACAGACGAACGCGACATAAACATAACTTAAGTCCTGCTATAAGGTACAAGTTAAAATAAAAATGACCAGAGATGGCGTAACTTTTTTCAACAAAAGCAACTATCATCTAAGCAAATCCAGTGGCAACTACGCATTTATTATATAACCCTTTGGGACACACTGAGCGCTGCCTGTAGGAAATTGTTACCTGTTGACCTACTATTTATCATATCTGAGAATTGTAAGTGCTAAAGGTAATATCAATCCTATTTTAATTTAACTGTGTAAAGTTTATTTTAACAGTGTACGCCATAGAACTATTAGGTAACCATCCACGTTTTTGATACTTTATGGATACGACCACTCACGGCGCTTTTAATGCTTCGCTTTCAAACAGTTAAAACTTCAAATAGATAAAGATGCATCCCATTATTGGCCGCTTTCAATATTTTGCAGAAAAACACTGACAACATAAAGCTCCCTTTATCGCTCCGCTCTTTTATCGGCTATTCATAAACGTGGTCACTTCCTAGATCCAGTCCATTAAAAGTCAGTCCGAAAATCCCATAAAATTTATGTGCGCGCATGACGCCGTAAATGCAAGCTGTATACACAAGCAGTAGATTTAGGATAAACAGTAGCATAACTGTTTTATAGGCACCACAACGGTGGCACATAAACCTACGGTCCGACTGACATTCAATTCACTGTAGTTTATAATAGAGCTTTGGGATACGTTTGCACTAAACTAAACCTATACTGTGTCTACGTAACATACAAATCGGTCAAACTCTGCTACGAAGCAAAAGCAAGCAACAACTCTGGTCGAAACGCACCCTTACATTGACAGGTTAGGGCATAATTTGAATCCAAAATAGATACGATGGTTACTATTTCATCACCTATTGCGTTTTCCGTCGCTTACGTACCTGTTTGAACCTGACAAACATCATAGGCGGCGATAGACCACAAACATAGTGCAAGTTTAGAAGTTTATCTAAAATTTTCCTTACTGACAGTTAGAAATTCATTATTGCCAAAGTGTCTACGATATCACAAATAAATATAGCTATACTGCTTATGTTACGTCTACTGTGTCCATACGTATGTTCAGAGAAATAAACCCGACTCATAAAATCCGGGTCGACGGATATTTCTTTCACACATTACAATAAATCCTTTTGGTGATCGCTGCGTTAATAACTCCTAAGAAAACATTCTTATTTATTATAGACATGCTATTCATTAGACCGTAGGCACTTATATAACCAAGAGGTCTATATAAAATAACCCACATTTACATTGTAATTTTATTTTAAATTAACAACGCTGTTTAAACAAAAAAAAAACTTTTGAAGTGTTTATGATAAGTCACCAAGACGGGATGTTCAAAATTCGATCTTCACGGTTCTCTGATTTTTAGATTAGACATCTTTTACTGATACACGGATAGCAAAACTAACTTGGTTTTGTCTATAAATAATTTTGAGGAGCTACCACTGTAAGTCAATTGAAGACAAAACAAAGTAATACAAATGTGAATTTACGTAAATTCAGCTACAATAATTTATAATAACATAATATATATAGTTCCCCTTTCCAGCTCTAAACACCAGCACCGGCAGCCTGGGCCCTGCCCTGCCGGCGGCACGCTAGGTTAGGTTTTTTATAATATTTTTATTGTTTTAGATGGATTTTTATATTTTACTTTTATAAAAATATTATGTAAAACCTAGACTAAGATCTGAAATGAATAAAGTGAAAATAAATAAATATTACAGGACAGTCTTAAACAAATTGGCTGAGCCCACGGTAAAGTCAAGAAGGCTTGTGTTGTGAGTACTCAGTCAACGATATATGAGTATCACTACATAGTATACTATAGTATACATAGTATACAGAGAGAGCGACTTTGTTTTATAAAACAAAGTCGCTCTCTCTGTCCCTATATCCCTATGTATGCTTAAATCTTTAAAACTACGCAACGGATTTTGATGCGTTTTTTTTAATAGATAGAGTGATTGAAGAGGAAGGTTTATATGTATAATAACATCCATTAAATAGTGGAGAAACATTAGTATCAGCATTGCACCCGTGCGAAGCCAGGGCGGGTCGCTAGTATAAAATACAAATACTTAAATACGTAGATAAAACCCATGAATCAAATAAATGCTCTTAGTCGGTTTGAACTCAGGACCGTCAGTGTCATAGGCAAAGACACTATTACCCATTAAGCCAAATCTGTCGTCATAATGTATTCCGTCAATACGGTTTGTATTGTACACGGGGTAAACTAGCACTATAAGCGTTGCCAGTAAATGGCACACAAATTGAGCAACCGCATCTGACCGCAAATCTTCATATGGTACTAACCAGTAATCCGGCTTTAGTTATTGCATAGAACCTGTACATACTCATATCTATGTATGCTCTCACATTGTTAGAGGATAGGTTTTGGTTCGAATTTAATTCGAATTGGGTTTTAAGGAATTCTAAGAGATCCGCCTATGTAGACCCGGTTCAGTGTGTGTCGGATCACGCATAATGTTCAGTTCCGAGACTTCATTGCAAAAAGTAATCTGCGTAAGATCGTACGAATAATATTGATATATTTATTAACCATAAATAAGCTCACAATATTAGTTTTCATTAAATTGGAATCTATTCAACCTTCTATAATGAAATTTTGCAATAAGTATCCCTATTTTATACTTTTATCGAATTCAACTGTTGTAAAACGTCACTTAGTACCTATGGAGTCCGGTTGTGATTAAAAGCGCTTAAAGTATTCGCCTCAGTATTACTCAGATATATTGCTTAGAAATAAAGGAAAAATGGTAGCTCAGTTGCGTAGACAAGCATCATTTCTGCTCATCAACTCATTAACATTGCGGCACGGGGTCGATTCGACTCCGTACATACTTGTACGGGGTCGTAACTTCTTGCCTCAATGCTAAATAACTGCCGCAGAGAAGATGTAAAAAAAAAATAATTCAAACATTTCGGTAACTCTAATAATTCCTCTGTTTCAAAATTATAATCTTAAAACATTAAAAATAATTAACTAAATATTTCGGGACAATCTTACACAAATCGATCTAGTCCTACGATAAGCTCAGTAAGGCTTATGTTGTAGGTACTAGACGACGATATACATAATGAATAGATATATTATACATGTATTTATTGACTGGGATTTGAACCCAAGACCATCGACTTCATAGGCAGGGCCATTACCCACTAGACCGGTCGTCAAATCTAACATGGCGCTGATAATCATTGGCCCTTTTCCGTCTTTAGGCCTTACGTTGTTTTATGAACAAGCGGCTGAATGATCTGTAGTAGTCGTCCAGATTCTAATTAACCAGGAGCATACCATACAGTTGCCGAGTGATGCCGGCTGACTAGAATAGCACCACCCCATCTCCTCCCGCGGGTGTCGTAAAAGGCGAAAAATCCTATGGACAGCAGCGTCCGTTGAAACCCAATTTACAGCTACCGCGGTCGCCAACCCGCCTGCCAAGCGTGGCGACTATGGCAACTACCCCCAAGATGATACAAGTCATATTTGTGGGAGGCCTATGTCCAGCAGTGGACTGCATACGGCTGAGATGTATGTATGTATACCATACAGATCACGATACACTGGTTTTAAGAACTCAGCTCACCACCAATGAACACAGTCCTGTGCGCCGGCGCAGTCACGACCGTGTCGCAACATCTCTCGCAACTCGCAGCACGATCAGAGCAACCATTTTGTTCACACTCCCCTGTTGGGCAACGCCGTAGGGACCTCGTATAAAATGCATGACCCAATTTGATTTGTGTTAAATTAATGCGTCGCCAACGTGCTGGGACTTGGTGTGCATATTTTAGTGAAACATTTGCGTTCTATTTTCAAATCTGTATTTTGCTGAATAATCCTTGGAGTGCTCTTATTTTGCGAGCCAATCTTTAGTAGGCATCAGAGGCGGGAACTCCATCGAACGTGAATATCGAACTGATTTGCCAAATGATCGAACAAACAAAAAGTCTTCTACACATAAAGAGAAAACAAAATTCGTCTACCGACACTAAATGCCATGGTTTCGATTTTTTTCTTCATAATCCTTCGTATATCTTAGGAGGTAGCACCATATCCGTAACAGTAATCGGCGACGGTACGGCTAAGACGTTTCGAAGACTTAGAGACATTTTTTCTTTAAAAGCTAGTTTATTAATGCTTAAATCTAATGTCAACTAAACGGGTAATCTGCGATTTCGTGTTTATACTATGTACCTACGCAAGGTTCGATGCTTAAATCCAACCGGGAATTGGCAGAATACAGCGCTGGCTGGCGTTGCTATTGTTGTACGCTGTTTAGCAGACCTAGCAAAGTATTCCTAAAGCTTACACGGACGCAGACTTATTGCAAACTAGGTCCAACGAGTAGTGCATCGAAATCACAACGGAGAGCACAATGTAACAACGCACGCATAGGACGTTAGCGTTTTTATCGCCTATCATATCATGCGTCACTTTCGAACTTATATACTTGTAAGAACGTGACGAACGATAAAAAAAATCTTATTCATCGAGTCGCCCAAGCTCGGCAAACCAACACAACCCCTGAAATTCGGATTATATAATTCAGGTTCACATAGGCCAGATTAACGATGCCTCGAACGCCCAGCCACAACGCAATTTTGCACTCATGCAGGCCGAAAATGTCGATGTCACATTAAATATTTAACAAGGGCCAGTTTACTTTGTGTTCGAGTTATAAAGAGTGAACAGGAAAAATTTTATCGCTTCATAAAATAGATGACGGCGTACTTACGAGGCCACGTTCTGTTGTTGTTGGAAAAATCAAGCATTAAAATGTAAGACAAAATGAAAATACACTTTTATCTATGTAACTGTGGAGTTAAGTATAAACAGTCATGGATCTTGCTTCCCTATTATAAGTTCTATAATTAATAATAAATGTTTCATAAATACATGTATTTTTGATAATTAGGTTAATAGATATTTTCAGAAGATAAAATATTTTGATTAACTGAACAATATTCGGACCCAATCACAAGAGTACGTTTCCAATCTTCTTAATTACCGGCCCAATTAATCCGAGATTAAAAGAAGCCATTAATTAAAACAAAAAATGTTCAGGCTTAATTAATAATATTTCATATCAGATTTGAAATATACTACCTATATTTCGCGTGGGTGACCTTCAGATAATACTTAATGTGATTTTAATTTGTGTTGACTTTATACCGGGTGTGGTATGTAATAGGAGCAAAAAATTAAACCATACACTCCACTCCTCAAAGTGAACAATATTTGTTCAGCGACTTATGACAATTGCTTGTATTTTGGTTTTTAAATTACTTCTAATTTTGTAAGAAGACGCAATGTACTGCGATTACATTTGTCATGATTGTAAGGTGACAGGCGATGCCAATTGGACTGATATTAACGTACATTGAAAATACTATTTAATTTGTATAAAAGAGAGAATAACTGAAACTGAAATTTTTGAAAATTGTAGAACTAAAGTTGTTCCGTTTGAGGAGTATAGCCTAGCCTACACTTAAATTTACTGCTTCTATTACAGGCCACACCCGGTATGTATCTTAATCATTAAATATCAGTCATCTTTTTGTATGGTGGTAACAGACATCTTTGCCTAGGCAAGCCCCAGCTTAAAAATGGAGCTGTTTTGAATTGTTCTACCTTATTGGTATATTATTTTGCCCAATAATGACAGTAAATTGATAGTATAATTTCTATTTCAAAAGGATCTAGGTGTTCAATTACTGTAAATATAAGCAAAATTACATTATGTTTCTTAATCTGGGAAGACATACGTTTTCCGTTGGAATAGCTTCAACTGCGAATACGCGGTTCGTGTTAGACATTCGGATATGTCATTCGCATCGCTGCTCTTTTGTAAAACTGTAAATACTAAGCAAAATGCACGCTGGTAACACTTTTTACTTGTTCAAGTAGGTTACATACACATAATGACATAATGCTCATGTAAGTTAAAAGAGTGACGTAACCGACCGGAAGTGGTCGCTGTCGGTGCTTCCCGGCCGTGATGCTGCACATTTGTTCGAACCGTGATGGACATTCGCCGGAAACATCGATTTTACAACGAAATCTATTTACAATTACTCTCGATTGAAGTTGTGCAGTTCAATAGTGAAAAAATAGATTGATTTTCACTTTTGTCATATAAATCGCTTTGGATTTAGTTGGCGAATTATCTTGGCTCTTGGAAAATTTGACAAGTACAAACTAATCTAGCTTTTAAGCGCATGTTTCGCAAGCATTCATTCGACAAGCTCATTGGTTAAGTTATCGATCCTAGGTATAGGTATGTATAGATGCATAGGTTAGGTATTGGTGTATATAAGTTTATTGTATTTATGTAAGTTTGTTTCATATAGGTACATTAAGTTATATTTTTTATCTTACAAAGTGTTTCATTGATTTTCTCTCATTTATGCAACTTATACTGTTAGCCCTATGTTTAGCCCAATGGTTTACTGCTAGACAATGCCTTTATATGCCTTTATATTGCCTGCCACTCGTATTTTATGCATTGTGTATATTTTACGTAATAAATAAATCAGTAATATATAACTTTTAAACGATCCTAAGTAGACAAATTAAGACATGACTTATTTATCATCAAAACATATTTGACCTACATCTAATCTAAAAGCCACAGCAACGCAAACTTTCAATATCACCTCTAGCTTCATCGATATTCTTCCCAAGCTTTGTTTTCAATTAGTTCAGCCGACTACACAATAATTCCAATAATATATTCAGCCCTAGTCACGTCTAATATTGTGTTATGATTTCTCGGGTAGAATACAGAAGTAGCCCTGCGACCTTCACCTATAATAAAAGCAGGTGTCAGCTCGTCGATAGTTAATTCAACATACGTGAACCTTATTTGTTAGGGCATAAGGTCGAATGTGTTGCTGCAGCCTTATTGGGATGCGGTGGGCCTTCTGCATTCTAATGCGTTTGCGATGCAATTGCGTTGATGAATGCGAGGCAAGGTTACAACGGATTGGTAGCGTGAATAATTTGCGATTCAGTATATCAATCATACAGCGATTACACACATGATCGTTCATCAGGGTTTAGTGATAAAACGTGATTGTAAAAAAAAACAACTTTTTACTGTTGGTATCGGCAATTCAACTATTTTCAAACCTATTTTGGTTACCACCCACCCGGCAGTCCCAGAGCCTCTTGGCGTTCTGTAAAGCCAAGCTACCACTGTACAAAACATAAAGACTACTATTAAACAACGCCATGGACTAAGAGTAAACTTGATACTAATGTTATTTTATTTATTCGTTACTTTAATTGACATTGGCGAAATCGTCGATTGATATATTGATGGAAGTTCGAAGCCATATTTTACAGAAGTATTTTTTTATAAGTATGTTAAGTATATGTATAAGTACATTAAAACATATCTACAGCCCAGTCGTAGCCAATTCAACCCATTTCAATAAAAATATAGGGAAAGCGTTAAACATATAATTATGTTTAGCGCCTTTCCCTATATTTTTATTTGTATTTGTAGTACTTGTGGTATATAATAGGTATATAGTACGTGTGGTATATAAATTCTTAAGTATATATTTATAAGCATTATAAGGTTTCTATAATTCAGTAATAAATAATATTTGTGATAATCACACAAGTAATTATTCCATCCTTGTTTATACCAGCATAGACATAGACAAAGTTTATAATTATCACAAAAAATATATCATTACCTACTAGCTATGGCAGAAGGCTACTATTGTTTGGTATAAGCTCGCACCTGCATAATCAAAATAGGTATTATAATTACTTCTACGTACGTAACACATCACCATAATTATATTATAGGCAACAAAGAACAACCGCATAATCTCTGTGTTACTTGCTCAGTAAACTTAGTTAAATAAGGTTTAATTACAGCAATCAATTACTTTGAAATACCTAAGTGTGGTAAGGAATTTCGCCATATTAAATCGAACGTGCAACATCTGTTTACAGCTGTATCAGAGATTAAGCAGAGCGATCACGAATAGAACAAGGTAAAGTAAACTATTCCATATAGTAACCTTACTCAATGTAGTCGTAGGTTTACTTTAATGTAAACTAAGCTTGGTGTAGAATGTATGATTTGCCAACTTAAGCATTGTCAAAATAACCTCTAGACATAGACTTACTATTAGCCATAGATGTGCCATGTTAGTAACCCTAAGATCGAACGAGATGGACTAATTAAACTTAGGTATAACAAAGGTATAACAAAGGTATAACAAAAATAGGTATAACAAAGAAGGCGCTAATATCGTTCGTCTTTGTCATAGTGTCATGTTGTCATTATTGCTTACTACTAAAAGGTCCGAAGTACAATATAAACATTTGTCACCCTCCACCGCGTATTGAAGGGCAACAGAGAAACCGACTAAATTAAGTAGGCGGGCAACGGTATGCTATCAACCATCTCGAAATGTGTCTTGAAATTAGTCACATTGAGTATATTCTGTCCTGCTCAATACGCGTATTTCAACAATATAGTAGACTTCCTTCGAACGCCTTTAGTTTGGTTATTCCAATATTAATACGGTCTAAGTGCCCATTAAATTATTACTAACCAAGTAACACGAATATAAATGGTAAGATTATCTTTAAAGTAAATGTTACATTATCTAGCAACAGCTGTTGTGCTCTCGAAACAACCAAATAACTCCCAATATGGACACATTTCAAGCTAAAAATTGTACTTCTACATTCTATATTTATTTATCCCATATGGTGTACATTCAAGGGCATAATTATGTATACACTCTTCCACCTCACATTAACGACATAGGGTGTACAAGAGTGTGCATGCCCTTGACTGTAAGTACTCGTAATTTTCTTTGTTAGACAACTTTGCTACTTTACCCGTTTGCCTTTTTTTTCATGGAAGTATTTTTCAAAATGTTGGATTATCAATCTGAACAATGTAAAAGTGTCTGAATTGTTTAGTGACGCTTTTTCACAGATAAACACAAAAGGTTTATCTGTGAAAAAGCGTCACTCACACACATCTCACTCATAAACTTTTTAAATTCGTAAACTGTACACTTTATTATATATGTAAAATGAAAATCGAATTCTGCCTCATACGCCAGAGGTCCTCGTCACTTTTTTTAAGTATATGTAATTTATTTTCAATTTATAAATTAGTTATTACTATTCTACGTTACTACATAAAAATAAAAATTAATACAAATATTTAACAAAAAATAATTGATTTGCTCTTAGTTGTACACTTTATTATTTAAATGGAAATCAAATAAATAAATATTTCGGGACAATCTTACACAAATCGACCTAGTCCTACGGTAAGCTCAGTAAGGCTTGTGTTGTAGGTACTAGACGACGATATATATAATAGATAGATAAATATAAATACTTAAATACATAGAAAACACCCATGACTCAGGAACAAATATCTATGCTCATCACACAAATAAATGCCCTGACTGGGAATCGAACCCAGAACCTTCGGCTTCATAGGCAGGGTCACTACCCACTAGGCCAGACCGGTCGTCAAAAAAATAAGTCCAAAGAACGCCAAGCGTGTTAATTTTTACACAAAAAGTAAATGATAGATTGTACACCTATTGATACTTTGCTCTGATTTGTATGTAGGTTTATGACCGATCAACTGTGGATTTATTGATTACTGGTTAACGGACACACGGACAGGCTTTGTTGCCATTATTTATGTGCGTCTGGCGAGGATGCCCCGCTCATTGCGTTTGAAGTGAGCTCATTTATTCTCTACTTGTTTTTCAATTAATCAAGTCTAGATAACGAATCAATTAGTGAAGCCCGAGGCTGTTCAGAGGCTTTATGTGGTCCCAGTAGGTATAAACTTTATTGTTTTTCTGCCAATAGTAGCAAAGTTTATACCATCTGGATCCCAGAGGACTGGAGAATAAATAAGTAATTAAAAGTTTCATTATATTGAACTAGATAGCAATAATTCATTCAATATAAACGTTTTAGATATTTATTTGAGACGCTCACACCACGCAGAAAATTGAGTTGGCACTTTGCAGTTCACATATCTATTTACACATTTTTTACTGTACAATTGCCATCAGGTATTTCGGAGCTTTGGAGGTGGTCACAAATATCTGAACATGCACTTTATCTCCTTGACAATAGAGGCGTTATTCAGATATTTGTGATCACCTCCACAGCTCCATATATAAATTATTCTCCTATTGGTCAATTATTAAGGAAAATTACAACTGTACTTATATAATGATTGTTATTTATTTGGTTTTTGGTTTTGACTAGGATTCTACCTATCAGAACTCAGTGACGTTCGCTTTCTTCAGATCGTCCATTTCTTACTTTATTTTTTTGTAAAGTACTCGTATTTATAATTATTCTGTAATTTCTACTATAAATTAGTTATCAAGTTCATATCAAATATATAATTATAAAAATAAAATCAGTAACAAATTGTGATTATTACAGTCAATAAAGTATTAATATGATATTTATGACTATATATTATCATAACAATACTTTATTGACACGTTTAATATCGTGAAACGTAAATCACAATTTGATAATAGTCAAAAATATCATATTAATACTTTATTGACTGTAATAATCACAATTTGTTACTGACTAAATGATAAATAAATAAATAACAATAAATGAATAAAAACTATAGCAGGGTTGAACCCCACAGTAAGCTCAAGAAGGCTTGTATTGTGGGTACTCAGCCAACGGTATATATAATATACAAATACTTAAATACATATATATTTTTTTATGATAACTCGGGAACAAATATATATCTGTGCTCATCACACAAATAAATGCCCTTACTGGGATTTGACCCCAGACCCATAGGCTTCGTAGATAGGCTAATATATGGGATTACTGTTATGCAATTTCCTTATAATTACAGTCTAACGTAACATGGTCATTGATCACAATGTGTTCAAATAAACCAGTAGGCGCATACTATCCAAAGTAATCACTCAACGTACAATTGTCCGGGGCAGGCACTTAAGCGCACCTGATGAATAGCCGCCATATTACCTGTAACGAGAACAAAAATGTTTTTATTGCATGTTATTTTAGCCGTAAAAGTAAGCTTCAATCGTAAATGTAACGGAGTGGTTTTATGTTACGAATGCTCAGCTCCACCTGCTTCTATAGGCAATTGAGGTCGTAAAAAGTCATTTATTTGTGTGTTTCTTAAATTTGTAGCTTTATATGAATAAAAATAAAGCTAGTGACCGCAGTACTCTTTCATATTTAACTTTATTTTATATGTATTTATATGCTTAGAACAATATATATAGAGTAGCATATGAGTAAATAAAACAAAGTGCAGTAGTTACACCATTTCTAACTCCACTGCTTTGGCCTGAACTGCAAAGTAAGTATTTAAATACCCAAAACTCATAGAAATTAATTACAAATGCCGAGGTGGAGAAATACAGTGGTCTCGGCGCAGAGAACAATTTTATACCATTCGGCGTCAAGACCCTTGATCCGTGGGGCTCTGGCCCTCTGAGTCTCTTTAAGGACATTTAAAAGAGGTTCAGAGGTGCCACAGGAGACCCAAGAGCTGGCAGCTACCACGCTCATCGTATCAGCTTCACGATACCGCGAGGAAATACTGCCAGCGTCCTCGGTACCATGCCGCAGGGGCCTTTTTTGATTTATGTTAATTTTAGTTGAATTTTATTTTAGTTAGTCTATAAATATTCCTGTGCAAAGACAAAATTGACTATTTATTAATATACGTTGCCATGAGTTATGATTAATTAGATTACATTTTAAAAAGCCATTGCAGAAATGAAGTTACATAGATGAACTATTTGTATATACAGCGGAACTGGATATTTCAAAACAGATGTTTACTTTATCCATAATAAAATATTATCACACAAAAAACTCAACCTGATGACATACATATCTTGGCCCTGAAAAATTTGAACTATCGGCTCCAGACTATTTAAATTTGGTACTTATATTCGCAAGCTTGTTTCATTTTCATGGTACAGGCGTTGTCTCTGTTTGGACTTATATCTGCCTGCAATAAGGGCGCGGGCGAGACGGGAAGACTTAACTTTACCTAATAACTGTCTGGGCGGAAGCAACGGTAAGTAGGATGTTATGAAAGTCTGTGAAGTTAGTCCTTTACCTACGAGCGAGTCGCTTTAGATCTTATAACGTGCCTAATGGTAAACAATAATGGAGTTCATTAATGCTATATTCTTCAAATAGGGGTTACAATTATCTCTGATGAATCTTTCAAAAGATCAGGGCCGCTAGTAATATAGAAAATTAAACATTATGGCGGAAATGGGGACGCAAATTTGATTTTAGGTCGTGATTCGATAGGTTGAAGAACTCAGTTACTGTGTAATATCAAACAGGATGTATTAATAATTACTTAAGTAGCATAATTAGTAGCTAAGCATAAACGATTAATGAGCATAGTCGTTATCATAAGGGCTAGCTGCTAATGAAGACCCTTCACTAATTACGCCCGAGGGAAGTAATGAAACTGCATACATTATAATGGTTTCACAACATTTTATTTAAGCCTTTATAAGGCGTAGGGAATATATTTCCCGCCATTGTTTGAACTTTATTTCAAAGTAATAGGTCCGGTGGTCCAGTTTTGCGTAATTTTTGACACCCGTATGCACGTTAAAAAATTAACTTACTGTTTCATCTATTTGCAAGTAGTACTAACAATACTTGCTTCTTTCTTTTTAAGTTATCACATAACTAGATATGACCTACAAACATTTTTAGCTTCCAGTGTTCACTGCTAAATACATTTTTAACCAACAACGCATAAAATGGCAACCAATAAATACCTCCGCCAATTCGAGGTACCGTACCTCAAACGAATGAATCGATTCTGATGTAGTTATAATATATTTTTTCTTTTTTTAGCATGTTTTGTTAAAATCAATTTTAACAATGTTTTGTGATAGTTATTTATGAGTAATAATAGTAGTAGTTAGGCTGAAGTAGTAAAACTATATTGCAATATCATTGCGGTAAGGTAAGTCGAAAGATAATTAAGGTATATTTACACTGAAAATTGCATATTAAAAATGACTGACCTTAAAACTTATTGTTCCTGAAGATTTAACCACTTTTATTTGACTTCTTGGCGTGCCGCTCTAACTGTACATAAGATTATATCCGGAATGCAGAGTTGCAGCCTCCGAGATACATATGAATAGCTTGTTGAGCCTAATTAACGAGGAACAGACGAGAGATTAGAGCTCAAACGTGTGTACAGACAATTATCGTTACCTACATTAATTAGCGGGTCTCGTACGAAACGTTCATATAAATTAATGAAACAACATTATTAAGGCGACTGGTGTGAGTCTTAATGGCATATCTACATATAGATGGTAGGCGAACTGACCTAGACTTTTGAAACTAACTTGTATCGCATTATAATACTTTAACGAGGTTATTGATATATATATATATATATTCCATCATCAGCTCAAGAACATGAGAGAATAAGCAGGTCCCTACCAGGCACAAATATCTACTTGAATAGTATATAGAATCTAATTATACATATATAATACGAGTGATTGCGTTACATGATGAACACTAGCAGATAACCGAATCAATCTCTCTCGGAGAATCTAGAACCGTTGATAGCTGAACCTTGAGATTTAGAGCATCTATGATTAAAATATTGTTATGCTCCACTGAGTAAAGGCTTGGGCACATAGGCGCGTTCTGTGAGCGTGGCGGTAGCGCAGCGTGACTCCGGTGTCGCTAATGTAACGAAATAAGGCACACATTCGGCCACACATGACGACCCGTCTGGCGTAATGGGTAGTGACCCTGATGGTCCTGGGTTCGATTCCCAGTCGGGGCATTTATTTGTGTGACGAGCACAGATTCATGTTCCTGAGTCATGGGTGTTTTCTATGTATTTAAGTATTAATATGTAACTATCTATTATATATATCGTCGTCTAGCACCTACAACACAAGCCTTACGGAGCTTACCGTAGGGAGAGGTCGATTTGTGTAAGATTGTCCCAAAATATTTATTTATTTATTCGGACGGCAGCGTCACGCCCCGCTGCACAAAACGCGCCTATATGCCCAAGCCTTAAAGGGTTTCTTAAATAAGATTATAAATTTACAAAATCGCAAATAGCGTCGGCGGCTGGAACGCATAGAATTCCTAAGCTGGGATATAACGCTTACTAAGCCCGACTTTGAACCTAGTAACTATAAGCCATTTCGTATTCTAGAGCAGCTTAAGCACTGCCGCAAATATTGAGTATTGGTTCTGGAGGCCTGGATTAACATGTTATATAGGGATATGCGTAAACACACAGTGTTGGCGAGCCGAGGTCAATAAGCAATATAGGCTGTCACGCGTACAAAGTGGCCATTAAAATCCTAATGCGTTGCAGTAAGGTTGCTTTATGGTCAGTTAAATATGTCGCCGAAGTTATTGCGCAACGGACTTACGCACTGATGAGTAGCTATTAGACATAACGTATGTCCATTACATTGATGTTATGCATGGTAGTCACTGACCATGTTTCTAATTATAGAATTAAGAATATTTTAAAATGATGAAGACTTTCCTAAATATATATAGAAAACAGAATACTACAATATAATACTTATACATTTATTGTACTAGCATCTGTCTGGGATTATATCTGTGCATCTGTCCTATTTCGTATGTAATTCGAGTAAACTATTTTCAATGTGCAAAATTCACAGAATACCTTTATAAATTATAGCCCATATGTTATTCTAATGTCTGAGATATATTATTGTAAAATTCCATTAAAATACCTTTACTAATTTTCACATGAAAGGGTGACAGTAACTCATACGTACTTTAAAAAAAATAACGGCTATGCTCATTCGAGATAATGTAGCATTTTAATGCTAACAATGCAAACAAACAAACAAATCCTTTTTAGATATATATAGACCTTATATGTAGGAAACATAGACAGAAAGCAAATCATTTTAAAGATTTCATTTTATTTAGGCTATTCATGAGGATGTATTTAGACAGGATTATTATTAGATGTATAACTCTTGCCTGAATACAGCGAGTGTATTCAGCCCTTTACGTGTCAGGCTAACCTTGCCATTAAGCGCGCATGATTGCTTACGCGTGTTGGTTGTGTGCTGTGCGCGACGCACGCACACCGCGTGGCTTACAATTCAAACAGCTGATTTGAATAATTGCTTAGACTAATTCATCAGAACTTCTCCAATATAACTTAAAGCGTTGTATAGGTGACAAACTTAGCTAAAGCACCTATGTAGTAGTAACGTGTCTGTACACGCATGTCGGCGTTCTATATTCAAATGTTGACGTAAATTCCATACTTATTAATTCTCTGCACAACTACATGGGCATGGTGCTTCAGTTAAGTTTTTCACCTACAACCCTGTATGCATGCCATACATTCTTTTGATTGATACAATTCTTGCAACACAGTTAAAAATTGACATTGGTTATCAAAATGGCGGTGCGTTAGAGATAAGTAGGTAAGTTATTTAAATACAACCATACAACCTGTGTAGGTTGAGTAATTGAGGTAGGCACTTAAAGATTCCATATGGCCAAACGTATAAAACGTATATTTACGAATATTTTGTGTCTTATTTATTAATAAAACAAAATGATACAAGTTTGAAAATCTTTTATGTGAGGAAGTAAAATTTAGCACGTTGTTGCAAAGTTTTCGACTTGTAGTGCACAAGAGTACCTAGACGTTTAAATCGAATTTAACTAATGTGAATATATTGTCTAAAGGTTTCATAAAGCGCTATTTATTCTATATTTATTATTTATTCTTTGGTTTTCTTTACTAAAAAGTTCCAACTATAATAGTCATAATTTTTTCCCTACTAAGTTAGAACGTCCAAATGTAACCCGGCAATTTTTTTTTTCAAATTGTGATATATCTTTGTTTCGTGCAGTCGCATTGGAATTGTTTAACAAGCAGCAATTTTTAAGCAGTTTTCTAAATATTCCGAAATGTTGACGCTGTGTAACCGAATGTACAGTACTTTAGTAGAATTCGTCGAAAGCGGGCAATGCAGAGGACCTTCCCATATTTCTACGCAGTGCGAGTATAACGCGTGTTGTAATAGTGAGAACGCGCGCAATGACTCCAAACAAATCACGTTCATGGAAACAATTAAACGCTCGCGGCGAATTCAGGTCAAGTGTGCGCTGAATAAACAAATTTATTACTTAAGTGTAAAATGATCGTATTAAACAAAATTGTCTAAAACATAATGAAGTTAATGTTTGTAAAAAGCACATATTTCACTTTCAGTTATGCAGTGTTGTGTTCCTGATGGTGAGTAAGGTTCCCAGAGCTCTAACCCCCCTTAAAGGTCGGCAACGCGCTTGTGACTCCCCTGGTGTTGCGGGTGCCCATGAGCGACGGTAATTGCTTACCATCAGGCAATCCGTCTGCTCGTTTGCCACCTTTAGTCATAAAAAAAATATATATATCTTATTCCACAGTCTTTCAGCTGAACTATGAAGGTCAGCGGATAAAAATATAAGTTTTATTAAAGAGGAAAAGCAAGTAACTACCGACTTAAATACCCATGTAAAATGTTGGTAAAAAAAGGAAGGCACCGTTATTAAATCCAGTAAGAAAGCCATACTAATATTTTATGCACATTAAGACTGAATCACAACAAAACCAAAAACGGTCATAACCGCGGCACATTTATCTAACACAGGTCGGCGTCCGTCGGTTAAGGAAACTGAAATATTTTACTGTAGGTAAATAAAATGTCCGACATTTATCGTGCAAACATGACCAACGTTTTTTTATGAAACCGCTTTATATTGCAAGTACAATTCTGTAGCACCGATGACCAGGAAATTAAAAAATAAACTGCAAAACCCAACTGACGCCTCCACAATCAGCATTTCTGTCTCTTAATTAAAGTATGAAAGTGTTCAGCATTTGAGTTGAAAAACTCTGTAGCTGACGTAAATTAAATAATGTAAAGGAACACGGAGAATTGCGGTAATAGTGAATCTGGGTCGTGTTTCATTTCGCGGCGAATTCATTTAGGAGCCCCGTTGTCTCGGGTCCGTCCGCTTCATTAAACGTCGTACAACGGTTTAAACTTTACTGAAGAATAAAATGGAGGGCAGTACACGGAATTTGGATAATGCTGCGATGTTCAGATAAAGGACAATTTGTGGAATCTTCCCAATTCCAGGAATGTGTCTAAAGTAGTTGTGTCTATTTTACAGTGAATTGAATCGCTATTTGTAATGAAGAACGTCGTATCTCAGTTAAAACGTGATTTCAAAAAGTGTGTGCAGACGTTCCTGTTAACATCCGACAGTTTATAATAAACCTAATTACTAAAGATTAACCTGCCTATTAGGTAACGTGGTTAAATAATCCTACAGGAATTATAAATTACTAAGAAAATAAATAGTAAATTTGTGCTAATGCAAATAAAAGTGTTACATATAGGTATTCTGGTTGTTGTAACTGATCGAGAAGTCAGTCCGGTAAATACAAGGAACGTCTTGACAATACCTGCCTCTCAGAAACGACATCCCGTTTGAATTCAAACGATTCCAGTAATTGACGGCGAAGCTAAAATTATAAAGTGCCGGTGCAAACCGGCGGGGCACAAATAAAGAACGACGGAAATTGCCGTAGAGCGAGCGAAGAGACTAGCCAAACGTTTCTAATAAAAATATTTACACCAAGTTTTATAATCACTACAACGGAACAATGACTACTGAGTCAATCAAAATGCGCGTCTTGTTCCTGTTGTCTAACTTTTTTCTGGAACGCATCCAAAGCAATTTTTCATTTCGTTACGGGTAAATCTTGCTGCATAGCTTTTACACAGCACGTTGTATGCCGCAACTTGACTCGTGACGGTAAACAAAGCTTATTTATTCCTCGAGGCCCGGGGACGCAATAAGTAGGGCGACGTGAGACCAACATGATATCAGACATTATAACAAAGTGGTGCATGCTTGCACTGCGGCCGTACGCGAGCTAGCAACTAAGTGTAACAATCACACAGACTTTGAGCTATGAAACTTCACAATAACAAACACCGTCGCTGTTACACACTAATACCTACAATGTGGTGTACCAATTAGGAACGGTATTTTTCAATTACAATGTCATTTTAGATATTTTTATTTCATAAACTTCGTGAATACCGATATTTAGTGGAGCTAATATTTCTTTATCAAGATTTTGTATATGTACACAGTTTTTTTTTCAGACTTTACAGCACACTTACGAGTGTGTATGACAAAAGTTTCTATTCCTAGAGTCAGTCCTCTAAAAGTCAGAATATAATTCATAATATACCAGGTCAACTTTGCTGATGGGAATTTGCCTACACGCATACAATTTTTTTTTAATTTTCGTCAAACCAGTTTACTTAAAATGTATTCTCCACCAAAGTCTGGCGTTTTAGCGTACCTTCTAATCATAGCAAAGCAAGCATAGGCGAAATTTCAAATATAGATAAACTGTTAAATAAATATTGTCGTAAGGCCATTATTGATTTTGGAACACATTTTCCAATGTTTGTTTAGGACGTTTCAAAGACTCAATAGAATATGTAGGTCTCCTCAAACACGTGTTCGGTTGGGTGTGCTTGTTGTATGAGAAAAGAGATTAGAATAATGTCGGATTTGGTCTTTATCCTTGTGTCTATTTACAGACTTTTGACCTTAGTTTTTTCGATATCCTTCCATTCGTTTGTCATTTTTTTAGTCGCAGTCGCTGATATAAATACTTATATGGAATTTATAAAGTAACTTAAACAAAGAAATGTCAATATTACATAAGTTTTCCGCCACACAAGGCCGAAAAATTCGTTGAAAGATATTCGAAGTTTGTGAAGCGCTCTTTGAAAAATTCTTGTATTCCGTTCTTTTCGTCCAAGCATTCACTTGTATGAGGGGTGCTTTGAAATGATCGCGAAAAAAATATCTAGTTTCAACTTGTCTCGTAAAAATCGTATGAATTTTAATCTCGAGTCTTTTTAACGTTTTCATAAAGACTGACAAATCTAACGTGCTCTCGAAAATCAATCGTCTGAATGGGATGGGAGGGAATGAAATAAAACGTAACAGATTTTTATATTCAAGCATATTCAAGTCATGTTATATCTATGTTTATGTTCAGTTCAGATATGATGCGTCACGAAAATGGAGAGCGGAACGAAAGCTAACAATATAATCGAATTATGACTTTGGACGTGCAGATAATCAGATATGCCTGACTATGTCTAGACTTGGGCATATAAACTGACTGTAAAACTCGGTTTCGATAATTTAATAAATTTTCAATTTTTAAACCAAACTTTTAAGTTTAATTTATTTTATTTTATAGAGAAGGTCTGTTAATCTGTTTGATAATCGTATGCAATTTTATACAGACTTTTATTTGTACTTAATTATATTTTAATTTTATACAAAATATGAAAATTACTTGGTTCTTGGTATCTATATCGATTTATGTTTTTGTACAAAATACATTAATAAAAAACGCTAAGGAATGTTACCTATTATGAAGTTTATGACATTGAAATTACACATCGCAACATTAGTACTTAAATACATAAAACTATAAAAAGTAGTCTACAACTGTTTTTAGACAGGATTTGAACCCACGTCCTCAGCTTTACACCACCCGATTATCTATATTACATTAATACTTTATACACATTAGTGTTACTACTTTAAAACTAACGCAATTCAATGGTACGAGTATTTGTTCCTAGTTGAATTTATGAAACAATTGACGTTTGTCGTGGTTGCAAGACGTGCCAACCAACCGCACATTAACTTCATTTCATCAATCCCATTCGATGTGCTTTGTGTTATTCGAGTTACAAAACGTTTCAATGCCTACGGTTACACTGTTATTCTAATTTAATTCGACGGAGAAAACGTTACAGCAAATGTTATGGTGGTAATCGATTTACATCTTTTGTAACAGTTCCAATTAAAGTATAGTTTACCCTTAGTGGCGATAAAAAGGTCACCTCTCTTATAATTTCTCTATAAAGTGATTTGATATCTTGAGTGTAACTTACGTACCTATGGGCTGGGTTTGAAGTAAGGCGAAATTTCTGTGTTATAAAGTTTATAATTTGTTATTTTATAGAAGGCTGTTACCTTCTAGTAGATTGAATTTGAAGTAAATATATATATTTCTATTATCAAATCAAATTTTGAAAGGAAATATGTACGGGCCGTTACGATTTTCAATCTTTGCCTAGGGCATATTTTTCGCATATTATATTCACATAGTTATCACGTTATACCTCGTTTAGTCGGAGTAAAATATTTATAAGAATGTAATTCGTGGGATGATGTCTTGATCAAGAATCTCCAGAATGAGTGTACTGGCAAATGTTTTGAGAACATGAAGCGTATTTCTAAAGCGAATAGAAAGCAATCGTGTGAGCATGCGCAATTATTGGTAACAATGGACCGGTCCGTACAAGGAAGAGTCCTGACAATGCGTATGACTCTTGTATCGATGTTAACTTGTGTGTTGGCTCAACCACTTCCCGAGCATTCACGGCGTGAAGGTTCTAAATAACCAGTATGTGTTTTCTCGTCAAATAAGCGTATTTGTTACGGATCTAGAGGTCACATTACTTTGGTCTTACAAGGGACATATCGTCTGCGCTTGCACAACTGGTGAAAACACTACTTGAATCTTCAGACGCGTGAGAATAATCTAAATACTTGCATAAACGCAGTAACTACATTTGTACACTCATACAATTATGTACGTTTCTGTTAGAAACTAAGGTCTATAGTTGAAGTCAATATTACACATGTATTGTAGAATTTCAATAGTACAATCCACTGTACGACGTAGTACTTGTGTTTTCCTGGCTATTTTATGACGAGAAAAACAATTGAACTTATAAAACAACATCAAGTGCTGTTGTTGTTTGATTTGTTAACATAATACTGTTGCGTGTCTAGCTATAATGACTGCTATATATATATGAACCTCTATCCGAAAGCAGCTCTCTATATCCTTTGAAAACTGTTGCAAAAATTGCTAAAATGAATTGAATCCTGACGCTAGTTATGACTTGATTCTTGAGTTTCTTAGTTCTTCACAATCAGTTTTTTATGATTATTGTTATAACTAAGATTATTTAAATGAAATTTTGATAAAGAATCTTATAATTGTTTAATTCGTATTTTTCTTACCATTACATTAGCAGCAGTTAATTTTTCGTAGGTTAAGACTCTCGGTCAAAAATTTCGCTTTAAGCAAGATAAATAAAGTATGTCAACGTAATACTTAATAACAAAGCTAAAACAAAGATTTAATGATAAGATACTTAAACATTAACGCTCTTTAACTAGGACCTAATTGATATTTAACATAATTAAAAATACAGTTAAACCCATTCCTAAATGTCCTTAATTACGTTATTATCTTGACAGCTGCTATGTTATGTCAGCTAGTGAAATTAAATTCTTGAGAAATATAATCTGTTTTAATGTGAAATTGGCAAAAGTTACGCCATGAATTTATTTACAAGTATCATTTAGATTCAAATGTTAATGTAACCTATATAATAATATATTCTATACTAACGAGTAGTTATAGCCTCGAGGTTTTGCCGTGACCGTATTCCGAGTATGGCTGGAAACTAGACCAACTCATCGTGATCGGACGTTGCTATGATACAAGTGTAACACATATCAAGGATATTTAACGTTACATTCCTTAATTTACTACTAGTCTTTTTTTTCAATTAATAGATTTGCACCTGGCAAAATATGTAGTGTTGTGCAAACCATATTAAACGCATAATAGGTTTTATATTTTAGGAAAGCGTTATTCCCATAACGTCACCAAACAAATATTTAAGTATATTTGTATATTGTATATATCGTTGGCGTTGACTGAATACCTGCAATACAAGCCTTCTTGAGCTTACCGTGAGGCTCAGTCAGTTCGTGTAAGGATGCTGTAATATTTATTTATTTATTATTACCTAGTTTTAAGTTAATCTGATATTGATACATAATTAACGAACTGTCAGTCTGTTACATTCCTATAATTTGTCAATTTATTTAACACATATATGTTATCAGCCAATTTGAGGATGTTAAATGGGTAAAACTGTAAGGACAATTTCTTAGAACATATTATTGAAATAAGTTGATACGTTTCATGTTAACTATTACAACCAACTTATGGAAATGAAATATAATCTTTTCAATATTCAACTCATTAATTTGTTAAACATTTATTTTTATCGATAGGGTTATAAATATATTACAATATTTTAAATGGTATTAATACAGGGCGTATTATTTACTCTTCTGCTGACTTTTCCATATAACTAGTAGCAAAATTACTTAGCGCCACTTACGACATCAAACTCAACTGGTTAACCTAGGGTTAATTGGCTAACTATGGATAGTATAAGTCCGCCTCCGAAGCCTAAGATACCATAGGATACTCGTACTTACATTATTCGACATGCTAAAGCATCACACGACCGACGATGGTCCTGGGTTCGATTCCCAGTCGGGGCATTTATTTGTGTGATTTGTTCCTGAGTCATGGGTGTTTTCTATGTATTTAAGTATTTATATGTATCTATCTATTATATATATCGTCGTCTAGTACCTACAACACAAGCCTTACTGAGCTTACCGTAGGACTATGTCGATTTGTGTAAGATTGTCCCGAAATATTTATTTATTTATCACATGTTGATATCCTCTTGAAACATAAAGATAGAATAGACGCCATTTTACGCGTGTGAAGTGATGTAAGTACTTTGACGTGAAATTTTTGGGTAAGTGTACGACAAAATGCTGTGACGGCTTTTTTTTTCATTGAGGTTCACTGTAGAGGTGGAGCTTAAAATATGTCGCATCCATAGCTCTTCGTTTAAATCTTTGTCGCGAACTCGTGAGACTAAATAGATTTTTTAATGTTGTCTTAAAAGGAACAGCTATAAATTTCTTGGCGAGCTCCCTCGAGCAACTTGGACTTTTGTGTAAGAAACACGGCTTCGCAGTTAATTACTTTGTATCCAGTTAACGAAGTGCTAACTTGTAATGTGTATGCAGGTCCTTCCGACTCGTTTGAGGAATTAACTCATTATACCCGCAGCTTCATTTATATTGAAGCTTATTACGGGCCGTAAGCAGTAACAATGTGTCTATTTATGTATTTGTAGTAAATATTATTTTGTATCCCTTTATTTATTTGTTTTCTACATTATATTTGTCATTGAACATAAACATTATCAAACAAATTTGTCTATATTCACCGCACAAGTCATGAATACCTACATAATAATACGGGTGCGTATATCCATAAATACCTACAATATAACCCCGAAAACATAACCCCTGCCATGGATAAGCACGGGTATGGCCACAGGCAAGACTGCAGTGTGTAAATAGTGAATAGGCTCTGTTAATGAACCAGCGTGCTACACCTTCGACCTCGTCGTCACTTACTATCAGGTGCGTCTGAGATCAAACGCTGGTCAGTCTTGTATAAAAAAAAATACACGTGATTACACGTGTCGTATCCAGGATTGAAACTGACCGTTAATCCAATGACAACTAACAACCAGACTGTGAGAGTCTCACAAGATGTTTGCCGAAATTCTTCGCTATGAGAAATGATACGATTTTTCCGAAAGAATTTTCTTCTGATGCAAGTACCTATATACAATTCAGTGTAAACTTAGTATATATCTGAAACCGACTCTAGATATTGAAACCAAGGATTTTTCTGTGTATGTATTTAGTATAAATCAAGGTATTTCATACTTGCGGTTACCTGTAATTTTAGGTCATGAATCATTGTAAATGTTTTTTGGTTAAATTGTCCAAAACTTGTATGACGTTTTTTACTTGTTTTAGCATCAGGAATAAGTGGTTAGAATCTTTGGTTATTAACGGGCACGGTGTATAAAAGTAGGTTGGTAAGGGTTCATTTAGACTTTTTTTTTGACAGTATTTATGAAGCGCGAATACATCTATACATAAGTCAAATGAAATAATATGTGCATTATAGTTTACTTTCTATACATTATTTTACATTATTTTAACTATTTAAACGGTCAGGTAAGACCAAGTTTCTCACTTTTTAGCTTATATTATTTATACAAGCCTTCTACTTTACTAATTGTATTGCAAAACGTGATGCTACAGTTTCCTTACGTAATTTAAATTTCTCAGCAGAATAAAGCCGGGTACAACTCGCAAAGCTGATTGCAAGATAACAAGCTCTGCATATCTCGAGACTAGGCAGTCAAAACATCAGCGCAAATTAGCAAACACGGCACTTAGAGCTAAATATTTTATTAGTAAAATTAGGCGCGGGCTGGGAATACGCGGGAATGTAGAACTGTCACTTCCCTGTTCAATTACGGTGGAGTTACAAGACTTGAAAATGTTCTCATTGTTCCTAACGGGGGTTGCCATTTATCATACACTCGTCGTCGGCTGGGTGGCCCTAGAGACAAAATATGGATCGCGCTACGTTTTCCAAACTTTCTGTCCGACTTGCCGACTGAATACATTAACGTTGAAGTTTTTATGTAGTATAGTCTAAGTTAAGGTACCTAAAGCATAACTACATAGCGTAGCAGTATAACCTTTAGAGTTTCATGCATTTTATACTTGTGAATTATATGAAGGTTGCATAAGCTTTTAGTCTCAACATCTAGTTGATACTTTAACACGAGTATCCACTTAGAAGAGACCTACGTACCTACTTCTAGCTAGTTTAGGTATGTAAATGCAAATGTTCTATATGGTTTTACAACTGTTACCACTTTGATCAAAATGTACTTTGAAATTCTCCTCAGATTTGAGGTAAGAATTTCCTAAGTTTTTGTAACAAAGTGTCACCTTGGTTTGATGTTAAAGGATCGAAAGGTGTTACGAAATGCACTCCAAAAGTAGATTGTGTGCACTACAAAGTTGCAAAGCTCCTTTGCTGAAGAAATTGAGTTACTATTTATATCTAGGTATTGAAGCCTTTTGGTATTGAAATAAAATATTTATAAAGTACATTTTTATTTACAATAATTTGTAAATAAAAAAGTGTGTATTCCATAGGCGCACGTAACTACTTCTGAAACCATAACCATAAAAATTTAAAAATATATCCCCTAAAATGATAAAGGGCGTGTAGAACAAATTAATATGGAAAAAGGAGGGATAAAGTAACATTATTTATAGTCCAAGAGACAGCGCGTCCGCGTTTAGAGTTTCTTTTTAGTGGCGTCTAAGCACCGACCAAAATATCCGGTCGTTAGTCGGCCCGTTCCGACTAAAATTAGTCGACAATTTGTGTCTACTCCATCAAGTACATAGTTTGAAGGATTCCTGTTATATTTTACTTTTAATTAAAACTCCCGTCAGTATTTTTAAGCTTTTATAGGTTATGCTTTGAGCGGGATAAAAATGGATAAATTTATCACAGAGAGAAATGCCTCCGTTTTTACATAAAATTTCGATTCCTGTGTAGCACGTACCTTCACCTTTATCCAGTGAAATAAGGTAGCTACAAAATTTGTATAGGCATTAGGTTTATGGATGGGTATAGTCGAGGTACCTATTAAACTTACTTACTTACAAGTATGCTAAGGTCAGTTGTTTTCGTGTGTATTTTTTACCTGTAACAAAAAGTTAAGAAAATAAGTCACTCCGCCCTTTTAAGTACGAAAAATGTATAAAATCACTCTTCAAGTCCAAGTATATATTTGAGTATTAATAAGCTTAGATAGTGCCATATTTTTGTAAGATTGACGCATAATATTTAACCATGATTATTTACCAATTGAAAAAATAGTTGTATTCACAAATGCCCTAAATCCATAAGAGTGTGAAGCAACAAGACCAATAAATTCATAACAGTGAAATCAACTAAGAGTACAATCGCGCGCATCTGCTCTCTCTAAAAACGACGAGTTATACTAGTAATATCATCACCACTTACGTCACTTTATACATAAAATGGCATCTATAATTATCAAAGTTAAACGCTAGTCGTAATCCCGAATACAAAAGCAATGAGGCAGAGACTGAGATAAGACGACACTTAAGGACGTACTATCCCAAAGTCGTATCAAGTTTTCGCGAACTCGAAATATGTATTTTAATGGCTAGGATTAAAGTCGCTTATCACAGGTATGGAAATGTTATTTATCGGTTACTCGAAATTGCTGGCTGCCGATTTGTCCGTGAAAGTTCTTGTGTAGTCTGTGGTTTGAAAGGCATTGTTGAACTGGTAGCTGGAGTTTGAATGATATATATAATATAAAACTGTCAAGGAAAAAGAAAGTACCTACTTATTTACATGTAGAAATTAGATGGTCATTCTCATATTTTTCTCCTTTATTTTTAGGCACTTTCTCAGACTATATTATTCATGTTCCACCAAATTGTCATTTTATACGAGTAATACACTACAGTAATAAGCTACCAATTGGATATAAAATTAACAGAACTTTAATAAATATATTGGTGAGTAAAAAACAGAAAAAATGTACCATTTTTTATTCGTGAACGATGTATCTAAGTATAAGGTAGGTGTTCAAGAATGAATAACCAAGAATCGAGGGATTTAAGAATGTTTTGAATGCTGCAATTTGAGGACTCAACAACATTTACGCTGAATAAAGACCGCTGCCGTTGGCGTAGAAAATTAAAATGAACACCCAACTGAATAAAAAATCTATTTGGGAATGTCTGATTAAAATAACTACTGTTCCGACCACTCACTGTAACAAACAAGGCACAGTAGGCTAGCAGTGATACACATTGCATCTTCCTTCTCACTTCTAGTCATAGAAAGATGAAGTATATACTCATTACTAGTAACATCTAATAAAGTGTACAACATTTATGATTGTAGATACTCACATGGCTTGGGCACATAGAAACGTTATGTGAGCGTGGCGCCGCTGGCGCGACTCTGCCGTCCGAATGTGTGCCTTATTTCGTTATATTAGCCATACCGGTGTCACGCTGCGCTACCGCCACGCTCACAAAACGCGCCTATGTGCCCAAGGCTTAGAACAAAATTTTGACATTGAATTTCTTTTTTGCTATTTTTCGGCTTATTCAGGGTTTTAACAACTGGTGGGTTTCTTATTCTGAGGCTCTAGTGTAAGTTTCTTTTGACGTTAAATAACATTTACGAACGCGTAAGTGATAATGTTATTTATATGGGAAACGCAAACGCATTCGTGACGTAAAGTTACGTTAAGAACTTACACTCAGGGCTCAGGAGGCCTTTTACATGTTGATGAGGTCACTAGACAGGACCTACAGAAACTTTGCAAGATGTCCTGCTGTAGTACGTCTGCTGTGCCGCGGCCATGCCGGGTCGTGGGTTAGATTAGTTTCAGGCTCTTATTCGTCAGCTTGAATTCGTGTACTGATTTGGCGTGGACGGAATTTTCAACGCGGGCGTGACAGGTGATTCGAGTTACCATTACATCACAGAAAAGCACTATTTGGAACTTTTTGGTGCAGTCGATGTTACTATTAATCTTACCTATATATCTACATTCTTATGTAAATGTTAATAACAGAGAAATCAATTTTTTCGTGTATTACGTGAACGAATAATAAAATAAAAAAAATAATTGCAATATGGGAGGTTTCAGAAAAAAATGCCCCTTATTAACGTGATGTGAAAATCGTTAAATTATGACAGCTTTGTGACGAGAAGCATGCTGTAGGTATGGGTTTTTTTCCTGTTACACTGCTTTAAGTTTATGTAACCAGCATCCAATCTAAGTTTTAATAGAAATTGAATACTTAATTATCGCGCGTTAGTTATTACTTAGGCACGCTAATTAGGGGGCATTTTTTTCTGAAAATCTCATATGCAATTAAACTAACCGATGGCCATCACAAAAACTTACAGAACAAATAATATTTAACTATTTTATTGACACTTCGCTGTTTAACTTAAATTATTATTGACTTCAATTTAATTAGCATAATGTTATCTGAGTCCCTATAGTTTTTACTTTAAACGAGTACTTTATTATTAAGCAATTTCTTATTTGCGTCTCTCGTTCGGTTCACACCTGTACTCCTATAAACAAATGAACATTAAATGGAACGGTATCAGGTGGTTACTTTTTCTGCGTGACACGTTAGATCCTCGCTGCGCCCGTTACTTGGACAAGCAATTAGTATTTACATGAATTTAATTAAACGATATGAATACAAAAGCGTGTACGTTAGGGTAGTGGTGACTGCAGTGACTAAGAGACTGTGAGTTTTATTTATTTGTTTAAGCTTTATTGCACAAGACAAGAAGGTATAAATAGTGGACTTATGCCATAAGGCATTCTCTACGATCGACGGGCTAAACGGAAAAAATCTATAGGAGCTTATTTAGAATTTGGTTAAGTAAGTAAAATAAGGAAATAAGTAAACTATTACGTTTCAAGAACATTTTCAAATTAATAATAATGTAATACTTAGCTATTGGTATATTAAAATTTAAATTGTATTTGCATGCATGTATGTACTTATAGTACTTAAACTTTTAAGTTTGAGTACTATAAGTACATACATGCATGATTCTCTGATACACGTTTGGGCGTAATTAACTAGCCACAAAATAATTCCAATTGTGGTCAAAATAAGCATACTTCAGTTTTTAATTAGATTCCGGCAAGGACATAATTGTCGCGCCTACCATATTTGGAGCTTCAACTAAACAAAATATTCAACAAAATAATCCGAAGAAAGCAAAAGTTAAAAAAATAAATATTTCGAGACATGAAGATTAATCTTACACAAATCGACCTAGTCCTACGGTAAGCTCAGAAGCTTGTGTTGTAGGTACAAGACGACGATATATACCTATAATAGATAGATACAAATAAATACTTGAATACATAGGAAAAACCCATGACTCAGGAACATATATCTGTGCCCA
This sequence comes from Grapholita molesta, assembly GCA_022674325.2. Classification (NCBI taxonomy): domain Eukaryota; kingdom Metazoa; phylum Arthropoda; class Insecta; order Lepidoptera; family Tortricidae; genus Grapholita; species Grapholita molesta. The sequence continues at coordinate 7,222,322 of CP053127.2, forward strand.
TCACACAAATAAATGCCCTGACTGGGATTTGAACCCAAGACCATCGGCTTCATAGGCAGGGTCACTACCCACTAGGCCATATCGTCAATCAGTCAAAGATTGCACTTAACATTTAAAAAATATCTAAACTTTGAAATCCTGCTGCTCTAAATATTGAGATTAGAATTTTTCAAATAGAATTTGAAAAAGTGTTAAACTACGCTTGTTTTTATTTTCGGCCAGGAATGGCAAAATAATATAAAATAGTCTATTTAAAAAAGTTACACGGGTCCAAAGGTGTACCTATTCATACAGGAAAGTTGCATAACATTACATTCTTTTCGAATTCCAATATGAACGCGTTCGCAACGTTAAAATGTTTATTAACATCGTATCGTGGAGTAGACTTGATAAAAATGCCAGAGATTTTAATAAAAAGCCTCGTCAGTCGGTTGTTTTATTAAAAGGGAAGGATGTGATATTTCACTCTGTCTTAATAAACATCGTTCTCGCCCCAATTATGTCATGATAAAGAATGCTTTCCCTGATTGTGGGTAAAAATCTGAAACTCTCGAGACAATTAACTTTCGGGTAAGAATATCAAATGGATTAAAAAAAAAACAACCGTTAATTAAGTTTCTGTTAAAAATGACACCTTTGTTACAAGCTTTTATTGCCAACTGTACTTTTTTGCACAATCATCATCATCAACCACTCATAGAGAAGGTTCTAACGAGTCTAAACACGACAGGTTTGTCTGGTGTATTCGGACTTGATATGGCTACCTTCTAGCTTAATTTCTATCAGGTAAAGATATCAGCTTCAAAATTGAGTTGCAAGATTTCACCCCCAAACATATTGTCATACATATTTCTTTCATTGCAAGTTAAATAAAATAGGTACCTATTCTAATAATAGAAACGATGTCTTATGTAAGTACCTACTTACTTTTATACGCAACAAATAAATATTTATATCAAAAGATACCCACGTCGTTTCAAAATTACTCGATCAAATATGTATATTAAATAGTTGAGGCGATATCATACAATATTTTAAAAATTTTGGTTTTGGTAATTATAATATGTTTGTATTTTAGCCATAAGAAGGTATTTTATTGTACATATCTAATATGCATAAAGTAGGTACCTACCTAATAAACGTAAAACCTTATTATTGAACAATGTGGTGTTAAAAAAATCTAATTACAATATCCCTAAGTATTCCTGTAACTGTTAAAATGTTTTCATGTTTTCAACATTTTTTTTAGTAATAGTTTGAAAAACTTTAACACTTTACATCTGCTTTACTTATATATTAAAGTAACTTTTTAATATGTCAATGATGTCAACGTAAAATATAAGTAGGTAGATACAAACTTGGCTAGTTTATATTTTAATACTAACATGTTTTGTACTAGCATTTAAGTTACTTATTTTCCTGTAGTTCCTTATTTTCCTGTAAATACATTCCCGTAGGTAGTTACAACCGCACTCGCTAATATATAAGTAGGCCATAGTATTTTTCGCACCAAATCACCACCATCTTAATGTTAGTAAAACGATGTATAACTTATTAATGCAATTAAATAAACAAATGAGATTAAATAGTATATACGTTTTCATTTTCCCACTTATGATACATATTAAAGAGTCGATAATAATATTACAGCGGCGACAAACAAAATACGGCCCGCGTGATGGTAAGCATCAGTCATCGTAGGCTATGAACACCTGTAACTCCTGAAGATGAGCGTGTTGGCTACCCTTAGAAGGATCTAAGTGAGTAAGGTCACCAGACAACTCAGGAGAGTCTGGTGACCTTACTCACCGGCAGGTACACAACACTATGAGAGAGCTATTTGGCTGTTCTTTCTGCTAGGTGAAGGTACTTCCCCAGACGGGCTCCGCTTCAGATTTGTGCGAGGTGTCATTCGCTGAACGTGCCCTAGCTGCCACACTTAACAAGATGACATTCACAGTACCCCTTTTTTAACAGGAGATAACTGGTTAACGAGTTTTATATTAAAAACTGTTATTATTTATGAACATTTGTTAGGAACTGTATAAACAAAACGTAACTACAGCTTTTTGTGTATAAAATTATGTTTATACGCTTATAAAGGTGGTTTTCCAACGGCGAGACCAGGAGGGACGATTTTATTTATTTGTGCGCAAAATTAAACTATGATGACGTATCTTCAGAGTGATTTTTGCAAAGACACAGTTATACCCGGAATAAAAATGTGTCTTCGCAATAAACGCCCTAAAGATACGTCAACGTGATTTAATTTAGAGTACAAATAAATAAAATTGTCCCTCCTCATCTTGCCGGTAGAAAATCACCTTAACGCATAGGTAATTTAGAAAATAATTCGAATATTATTTTAAATTTCCACGTTTACTGAATCAAACAAATATTTTTCAATAAATCCATTTCCAATATATGGAAAATCATATCAGTTCTTTTAAAAGTATAGTGTTTATTTGAAAGCAGCCATGCAAATATCCCGTTCGTATAAATAAACTGAATGCGCACGTTCATTCGGCATCAAAAACATGTCTCAATTCTCGCACCTCTTACCATTGTAATAAGGCAGAAAATGCATACATATCTAAAGGAAATCTTATGTACTGAGCCACGACAGGAGCTGAGAAATATCTAGCATAAACATTCTATACTTAGAATGTAAACAGGAGAAAATTGCTTCAGTAGACTTCAAAGGCGCTCGATAAAACTCACTCATTTGGACGTCGCTTAGTGCACATCTGCTCCCTATAAGACTTTAAAAGAAAGACATATATAAACGACGCATATGAGCTCCCGTGTGTACGATGTCTTTCCCTCGTGACACATGCAATATTCCATAACTCACTTATATCTTTAAACTCTCTTAATTAAAAGATGAACAATAGTTTATTTACCTAGTACATTCAAAATTATATATATCGTCACTACTTTGAAAAAAACTGACACAGATACTCTAAGTCTAAATTGGAACGCAGTATCTCTTCATCCCATACCTAGTTACGTCATTTTTCTTTTGAGTGCCAGAATGAGTTACAAAGTTTTTTTAAAGTAGTGACAATATGTATTAGCAATCTGCATCTAACTTCTACGTTCTCAAAAAACTAGCTCCAAAGCTTGAAGTATTTTATAAAATTGATATAAATTTTTGCCAGTAACGTAAAAGGTACAACACGAATATTTTAATAAATAGAATTGTGTATATAGGCGGTGTCAAATTAAGTTCAAATAGAAGCCTCATTTTTATACAATAATTAAATCTGCATTAAGTTAAATGTTAAATTCATAACAAAATTAAATATTCGTGAAATCGAAAAAGCTGATGAATACCATACATAACGTGAGTGTTTGAATTATTCAATTCTGAAATCTAAATCATGAAACAATTCAAATAAAATATAGTATATAATTTCAAACTATTTACAATAAGCCATTAATATAAGAGGTTTTAAATTTTCATTAGTGCCTGAATTACGATATTTATACAGTGTGGAAATCCAAATCGAAGAAACCGGGCATCTTAAAATCATAAAATAAGTTGGCATTCGTCTTGTCTGGATATCTCATCAGTATGAAGACATATAAAAATTATGCTTTACGTGTAATTACGTGTTTACATTTTTGTGAGCACAATATCTGCATGATATATACGAGTATACATAAATATATCTGACAGTGGGTACACTCAAGCGGGTAAGTCAAGAAATATGTAGGGCAAGATGAGATGTGCGTATCGCAGGTAAGATTTAACGAGCCTCTCCACCGGCATCCACTAACTGCCGATAAAAGATTTAACAGATCCTCCGCAAAGACATCAAAAACGAAACCGATCATCAATTTAGCTAGAGGCTCTTACGCTTTCGTGGCTTACACAGGTTGTTTAATTTATATTTAATTTTCTTCGCAATTTTACCTCGTTCGTTCATAATTAGAAGTGAAATGGAAAACTAAATCGAAACTGACATTTTACAATGACAAAAATGACTAAAGTTTTAATTAACGTATTGTTTTTCTTTAAATATAATCATATGGTGTAATTCTTTTACATCTGTCATTGTTTTACCATTTTGTCGGCATGATTCATACACATACCGAATTCAGTTTCCTAGCCCTACAAACTAGTATTGAACTAAATCGAGGACAGGACAGTGGACAAATGTAGGTAAATTTATTTTTCACCTCAGCAGCTCGAACATGTCTACTTTCCTCACTCCAGGGAGTGAGGAAAGTGCGACTTTCCTCACTTTCAGAGAGTGAGGAAAGTAACTTTTTATAGACGACCGGTCTGGCCTAGTAGGTAATGACCCTGCCTAAGAAGCCGGTGGTCCCGGGTTCGAATCCCAGTCAGGCCATTTATTTGTGTGATGAGCACAGATATTTGTCCTAAGTCATGGGTGTTTTCTATGTATTTAAGTATTTATATGTATCTATTTATTATAATAGGACATAATGGACTCCCTAAACACCACTAACACGTTCGGACCCTCACAAATTAATCAAATATTATAATTTTGAAATGTACATATTTTAAAATGAAAAATATTTAAAAAAAATATTAAGTAATGAAGCCAGTGCAGTTGCAGATAAAACACTTAAATGAATGTGGTTAACTTAATGTTAATTTTTTTACAAGATTTTATTTAACTGGATGTATGTATTTGTATATTTATCCGGATGGAATCTTGCAACTTAATTTTGAAGCAGACATCTTTAACCGATTGAGCTGAAATTTAGCACACTTATGTAATTTCGGTTACAATGCAATATTATGGTACCACTGATCTGATCTGATGCTGGAGTCAGAAGGTAGCAAAAGCAAAATACACAAGATAAACCCGTGGTGTTTTAGGCTCATTAGAATCCTTTCGAAGAGTAAATGACGATTGTGAAAAAAGTAGAGTCGGCAATAAAAGCTTGTACTAAAAATGACATTTTTGGCAACTTATTTAACCTTTAATATGTTCTCACTACTGAGGTGAAAAGTTGTATGTGTCACACTAGAGTAAAGTTATTTTACATCTCGTGTTTTTGAGTGCCTCGCTACGCTCAAGATTCTAACACTAGAATCACTCGCTACGCTCGTGATTCAATTATATAATCTTTCGCTTGCTCGGGGACTCAAAATAAACACTCGCAAGAAAAAACAACTTTCCTCTCTTGTTGCACAAATAACTATTGAAAGAGCGATGTATGCCTTATTAGATTGAAATAAATAAGAGTAGGTAGCTATTTATCCTAAAGTCCATAGAAACTAATTTTATAATATTGGTTTACGATTTCAATAAAACATCCTGTATTGATAAAGCTCCCAAGACTCGAAATTACTCATTAAATATTGGCAGAAAGTTTCACGAATTGCTATTGACGTTTCGTTTTACGTTCAGGTAAAATATTACTTTTCTAAATCGACCTCGCTGGAATCTAATTTGGGTCCGTCGCAATGGCGTAAACAAAAATAATCGAGAGTCAAATTGAAATTCCAAAAAGCACTTAAGAAAAATAAGTTTAAAGAGCGCTCCTACCGTTGCATAAATCTAAAAGCAGACTCTAATTGAATATTCTCTTTGCGTAATGCCATCTTATTTCACCCTTTAAAAGAAAATACCTACAGGCTGAAAGCGAAACATGTAAATTTTATTGAGTCTGTGCGCGCTGTAAGCACGGGGACCGGCTCAGATTTTTTTTCCCAAGGTAAAGGCGGAAACTTGGCTCGTATTTTCCGCCAAAAGTTGCCCTATTGCATTTCTGGTTGAGAATACTTTCGTGACTTACGGTCCGACTTACAAGGATAAACGAAAGCCGCGGGAGGTTCTGTTTTTAAAGACTGGTCGTGTCGCGAAGTAGCGCTATAATCGCAACTTTAATAGCGACTATTACGTAACGTGGACACTTAACAGACCGAAACTAATAGAACATATACATACTTTAACGACCTTCATGCGTAGATATTAAATACAACGAAACACAAAATGTACATCACCGATATTAAAGTTAACAACAAAGTTTGTGTCACGAAATTGCCTCGAGACAGTTAGCTTATCAAACTCTTGAGTTGTCAATTATTTATTCTAGCGAAGCTTTAAAATATTACAATTTCACGCTTTTGAATAGAAAATGTTTCAAGTGACCGCCTTTGTCACGCTGTGAGAACCAAGTATTGACAGTAAACTTGAAACGAGCATTCTGGCACTTTCCTTACAAAAGGTTTTTGATTAATGAACCATCAAAAGATATATAAACCACTAGCTGTGCCCCGCGATGTTACCCGCGGTGTATTAGGGAAAAAACGCAGCCTATGTGTCAATCCAGTAGTGTAGATTACCATTAAAGTATGTAATATATATATATATATATTATTAAATAAGTACATGTTTATCCGTGGAAGTTCAATAAAGACATTATTAGTAATTGCTTAATATAAATTTCATTGTACTTTATTGTTCCGGATTGCATACTTTTTTTTTATCGTTGAAGATTATCAAACAAATTGAAATTTATGTAAAGTTTGGAATAATACGATGTTATGTTTACCTATTACAAAAGTAATGATAGTCAAAAACGTTCAATAAATAATTAAAATACGGAACACGGAACGTAATCGACAAAAGATTTTAGTGCAAATGTTTGAGGGCAACACTATTATACGTTTATAATACATGTAGTACCAAATATTGTGTTAAAAATGCATTATTTTTTCATGTTGAACATTATGTTCGCTTCAGCCGAAACACAATTGTTTTTCATAACATTTCTTGCTAATACTTACAACACATTTCGTTTCATGGAACACGAGTAACACTGTTTGTTCGCTCTGCAATGCATTAATGTTAAATAGTTACGTTTACGTGTATGCAAGCTTCAGCTACTAATAGCTAACTGTTAACAAGCTCACATTATTTAATCGGACGCTGTGCGAGCGTGCCAACAATGAACGCATGACTTCCGACGATAAAACAGCTGCTGGCTGTAATATTACACTAAATACACCCACCGTAGAACCCTTAAATCTGATCCTACTGGAATAATAACTCAAATAAAGATGTTTACAGAATAACGAAAATAATTTACATACAGGAAAATAGGAAATTATAATAAATGATATCAATTTAGCATGTGGTGTAGAGCATTTACATTTAACCTAACTTTAATGTAATTTAATACTTCAATATTCTGTGAATATATTTAAGTTAAAGTATCTAGATTGCTCTCAGAACCGTCGCCATTACGGTTAACGTAATATTATGACTGACATCCAATTTGGTGTACTTTTAATGTGTTGTTTCACGCAAAATAAAATCTTTACCAAAACACCAAACCACGGCTTTGCTTGTAGCTTGATTCAGGTCAATTACAAAAAAATATATGTTTTGTGGAACGAACTCGGACCGAGTAGGTCAAGCGGTCGGCAGAAAACGTGAATAATCTCCAACTTCGCTAAGCACTGTGGATGCAAAAACTGTACTTAATATGTACATAGATACCGGCTGTTTATAGCCATGATAAAATCGTATCTGTGGATTGAAAAAGCAAATTACTGGTTGCCCAATAGAAGCACGGAAAGCTTCGATTTCAATCAGCACGGTAATTTGATGCCGCGGCAACAATGAGCTTCCGATGTTGTTTAAACAGCTGTCGATTTTGAAACTCTGTACACATGAGTTGACGGTAGACGGGAAACACCCATTGTCTCTCTTATGTGAAATTACGTAAAATCAGATACAGTTGTTTTGTAGAACATATTATTGCGGGGAAATTGTAAGAAGATTAATGAGGTTGATGAATACCTATATAAGTACTTATGGACATTATTGTTAAATACCACACCTTCGCTGAGGCTTGCTTCGATTAGTTAACATCAAAATTAACCATACTTGTACGGGGTCGAATCAACCCCGTACCGCAGTGGACGTGTTAATAAGTTGGTATAACCATACTTACATAGTATAACCATACCCAATTAACCATACTTGTACGGGGTCGAATCAACCCCGTACCGCAGTGGACGTGTTAAAAAGTTATATACCTATGTATAGATTCAGTGTTATAAGCTTAACATGGGCGTTGGAGAAGGGATTTGGCAATAAAAAATAATAATTTCCAAAGATAATCCTACAATCTTCAATAAATAGTGTTTATATATGCATGCATATCCATTAGCTAATTAACACTTTGTGGTGTGTAGCTATTTAAATAATTGCAAAGGCAACATCACAGAGGTGCTAAACTGTATTAGAAATTAGAAGTACGAGTAACTTAATATTTTGTATGAAATAAAACTAGGTCGACTTATCTGCAGTCCGTCTTACGATATATGCTATTCGCTATGCTATTTCCCTAAAAGCATCCAAATGTTTAGGGACATAAAGCCAGTAAGTGTGCAAGCTTATCGCGGTTTTCGCGGCGTCGACAGAGAAATTGGATCCTTCGGGATTTGGACGCCTTGCTATGCCAAAAAAGGTGATATTCCCGTCTTCAAAGACGACCAGCGTAGTGTGAACTCTTATTCAAGATTATATATTATCTATTTTGAAGAGTTAAAAGGGGATCAGTTCTGTATATGTTGGAAATGGAGCCGTTTATTCATCAGAAAACACCGAAACCTGGAGCGCTACTGCAAAGATAGACAATAGTAAATTATGAACGATTGTGATGAGTGTCAATCATGATGCCTTAATTGGAGTAAAAGAGAAAGATGCTCGAAATTTCCAAACTTCGATGTTTGCGGTGTGCCTACAGTCAATTACGCAAAAGGTCAAAAATCTTTGACCACTCTTATTACTTATTACTTAGCTCTCTTTTATAATGGCCGAGTCAAATGCTCGGTAAGTTCGCATGGCCAGGCACTGAAATATTCAGGCTTCTCGTCAGAAAAAGAAACATGACTAAAATATTCATTTTTTTTCATTATATAAAGCTAGTAAAGTTGGGATTATTTAAGAAAGTTGTTTTAAGCTAACATTTAATAGATTACTCTGTGATTCAACAATAACCAACTAAGTTAAGTTTTTTCTAGAACTACTAAACTACTAAAGTAGTTTAGTCTAGAACAATCTAGTAATATTTATATGGACCTTGAATTCCAGGAATAATTTCAGACACAGTTTATAATTCTATTTACGTTATTATATTGCATTATTATTTTCACAGATTGTATAAATAATATTTATAAGATTTAATATTGAGTCCCAGTCCCAGGCCTGGTACTGCGAACCACATATATCTCTCTCTTTTTAACGCTCGGGAGCAACAGAGGCAGATGGGCAAGAAGATAATATCAAATATTGATGTTCGGGAGACCTTGCGCATGCAATGATTTAAACGATCAAGGTTTAAAAGAGACTTAATCCCGGATATAAATTTTAGTATAATTGCCTCAGTTTATTAACGTTTTCGGAGAAAGTGTCTTTTCTATTTAGTCTTCTTCTACCCGTCTCCGGTTCTACGAAAGAAATAATGTTCTTAGATCAAGAATAATAGATGTGTTTTAACAGATATAATGAGTACGCCGTAAACACGGCAGCCACGCCATATTGTTTCACCTGCCAAAGAATCCGACCTTACAAATAAAGGTCGGATTGATCGGCCAAAAATGTTTTAAATGTTTTCCATTTGATGAGACAGACCGAGTGAGAGACATTGCTCAGGTATACGGCCGAGTAATTGGTCCCGCCCCCGGCGCGATCGGACGTATACTCTAGTGATGTACCGTAGGAAACATAAGTAACAAATTCTTAGACTATAACAGTCCATATAACGTAACTGATATATGGACGATATTTGTACTACGTATGTGTGAAAAAGGTTCTATAGAATAACTAATAAGGTTGAGCAACATAATTTGTCATTGTCAACTGCAGCTGTTTTTAAAATCGATATAATGCTAACGGATATGATGACAATTTGATAATATTTTAACATTATAGATTGGCATTCGTGATTTCTTAAACGACGCAACGTTATAATTTTTGTATCAAGTATTGTAAAAGCTCTCATGCTCTGATAATTAGGTATTTATCAATATTATAAATAATCAGGTATATTAGTCCTATATTAAGTTATTAAATAATGAAGTCGCAATTTGACTATTTACCTGCATTCCCATATAACAAGCGATACACTCACTCGACTTACCACGAAAAATATTCAATAAAATTAAAAATACCATTTTCACAAAATTTATCTTCCTTTTAACCTCCCTAGTTCCCGTGCATATACTTAGCGCACATTCCCGGGGCTGGCTCATCACTAGTCGGACCCCAACGGGATTGCTCTATAATGACGCACATACGGGAGACTTTTTGTCGCTATACAGCTTCAAACTGATTAGGCACAGCTGGAAAATTAAAAGAGCAAACCATTTAACAATATAACTAACTGGGAATAGGAGGCTTATTTACTCGTATTTTGATAAATTTTGTAGATTGCTGTTTTGATATCCGTTACTATTGTGGCTTGCCTTTTGTATACACTACAGGGGAAAAAATCCCATACTAAATTGGCATCGGTTCCATGCAGATGCTTCAACAAGCAACCGATTCGATTGAGACAGATGTCTCACGCGTTTTTTGGAAGACATTTTACACATAATTTTTGAAAAGTACAATTATCTTCCCAAAATCTAATGGTTTTGTGATGAAAAAGACTAGTAAACGTTAACAAAATATCCTGGCTAACACTGGCATGTTGCTAGGGAGAACCCATTTCGACATATTTTATGTTATAATGCCATGAATAATTTCCTATTTACTATTTCTAAGATTCCAAACAAATTATGTCTACTGTATTCATACATCTGCTAAATTTGTTTTAAATAGCAAATAAAAAGAGATATGAACAAAAAAGTATAGGACTTCTTTACGGAATAGCTTTTGATGACAAAAATTCCTTTAATATATATTTTTTTGACATAAGCGGCAAACGAGCAGACGGATTGCCTGGTGGTAAGCAATTACCGTCGCCCATGGGCACCTGCAATGATATGATACTAAAAATTGCAGTCTCATTTCATAAATTATGCTACGTTGCTAAATGTTGATTGAATGTAGCAACGGTACATCTGGTAAGAGCGTTATTTATTCCAATTTATTATTTACGTCTCCGATGAGCGCGGGAGAGTGAAGTGAACCATACGCTACGTGACTCGTCGATCGCGGCATCTCGTGCATGCGGATTGCGGTCTTGTATTAACATCGCTTGCATGCTATGAGAGATAATTACCAGTTGCAGGTAGCTGTCAAAATCACTGCGTAGGTAGTAATACTGGTAATGACAATGTTTGCCTTTTTCAGTCGCCCGGTGATAGAAAGCGACATCTGCCTTGTCACACCAATAAGACGTTCTAGTGCACAGCTCTGTTCTAAGCAAACGGACAGTAATACTAAATAAAGCGTTAACAAAAAAAATATATGCAATTGCAGCCTGGTTACAACTTATCTGCAAAGAAGTTCACTCCGTTTCCACCTCTTGAAATCATGGTCATGTTTGAAAAATATAATGTTTTAGAAGAGTTTCGTATTATTACTGTGATTTGGACACTCGTTCCATATTTCATAGTTTTACCTTCAACTGTTTAGGTTGTAATTTGTCAGTCTCTAGGTTACTTCTCTAAGGAAAAGCCTGAAATGCACGAAAGATTCTTAGGTAGTTGGCCTGGTTGCACGGATGATAAACATTGTAAGTTCCGAATACGGATTTTGTACATGACTTGATTTCTTATTTTCTCGCCGTTGACACTGTAATCGCAACTGAGACAAAGTCTTTTCGATTTGCGCGGCCGCCTTTTATTTATTTTCTTTCCCTGTAACCGTCGGAAGGCTAGGATTCTACGACAAAGTTGGATAAAGTTTCGATTTAAGAACTAAAATGAACTTTGTTTTATGTATGTTTTGAAATTTAGGTTTTCGCATATTCTTGCTATGTTTTATGAAAGAAGCTGGGTCAGAAGGAGTATTATTATCGGTGTTAATTAATTAAAGTTTATTTTATTATCCGTGGCACAGCTTGAAAATACTTCGAAGTCCGTTTTTAACAATGTGGCTACCCTCCGTATTTCCAAGTTTGACCTGCACAAACTTTCAGTTCAAGGTTCGAACTCTTCAACGGTAATTGTTTCGGGTATTACGTGACATTAAACAGTTTTAAGTAGGTATAGTAGTACTAAACAGAAAAGTTTAACATACGAATTAATTTTTTTATCTCATAACCATGAATGCTTCCAAAAAAATTGTTTGTGTAGTAATATACTTTATACCTAACATCTAAATCTAGGCATGTATTTTACGATTTGATGTATGCTGCCTTGCTGAATCTCTTGCCTTCAATAAAATTTTCTCAAGTCAAGTGCTATAATTATAAAATTAAGACCCTTTAAGTAATTTTTATATTGTGTTTACATTTTAGTTTACAATAATATAATAAGTATATTTATGAATATTTACTCGATAACTCGTGAACATTTATTGTTTTATTATATCACAATTTCAAAAGCGAAAAGTGCTTGTAACTCGGCTGAAAACGGCGAAGTGAAATGTTGTTCGCGAGAAAATGGCTTGTTGAAACTATATCAAGAAATTCCACGAACCGGGATTCAGGAAACTTCCCGACGTTTGGAGCAAAACAGAGGGTTGCCTCCTAAAATCTGTTTGTAATATTGTTAGAGCATTTCGCACTAGAAAATGTACTACTTAGAATTGTTTATTAACTAGTGATAAAGTAACTTGAATGCTATTAGAGAGCTGTAAGTCAAACATCTCGAATCACATACTATTACGGTTGTTATTAAGAGTAATATTTATGGATAGATCCATTGGCATCATTGGGTATAATTCTGTGATATCTAGAAATAGGTAATTTGCACTGTTTACTCGAAAATGACTGAGCTCGATTCGTTTAAGAAATACCAAATATCTCGTATTATAGATTAGTATAGACTTTAAGCCAATACGTATTGATTCAAGAAGTATATCTTGAACCTAGTACCTAAAACCATTTTTGTCACTAGATTTTCAATCTTAAATTACTTTTATTTGTGTCTGTGTAGATAAGCGTTTATGAAGATGTTTGGATATACATTGACTCCCGATTCAAGCATCGCAGATTAATAACAGTTATTTTGAGCCTTCGATGGACATGGGATAAGCGATCGCTGCTATTCAACTTTTTGAAAGCGATGGAGAGCAAAAGTTAATGAAACCTTTGTAGTCAAACGAAGCGGATGCGACACGACCGGTAAACAAACTCGTCCTGACGATAGCAGTTTGTTTAGTTTGGTTAAAATTGGAATATTTGGAATATTTTATTTATAAAACAAATTATTTTGCCGGTTCTAAACGGTACCGAGCATTTAATATTTAACCTTGTAAATATGTAAATAAATTAGAGGACATCAATATTCTGAAGTTATCGGTATTTTTTTCTTAGATGAAAAATAGTAATACAATAAATACACTGATATTTATTTTTTTCCCGTCATATCTATGAAACTGGCTTGGACTGGAAGGAGTTTGAGGACGCTGCGCAGGATCGAGCCAAGTGGAAGTTGATTCTTAGGGCCCTATGTCCCTGATGAGGGATAAGAGGATGTCATCATCATCATCATCATCATCTATGAAACTGTACCTATTTACATCTTACACGCTATAATTGACAGCAATAAAAATGAAACAAATACCTAAACGAAACGGGTACATAATTTGTTGAATCCCGATAATAAGTAGTAATTCGGCAAAATTTGTGGGAACTCAACTCAATTAGAGTTCAAGCTGCATAAACTGACTGTTATTTCTCTTGACTTCAGAGTACATGTGAACTTTCGCAATCCAAAAAAGAACTCCAATTCTTAAAGGTTCTTGTATATTTCGAGGTCCAGATTAAACGGTTTGTCTGAGGCAGATGCTAGGTTGTGCCCAGTGAGCGTTAGTAACAAGAGCTCTGATTTGTGTACGAAACGAAATGCGATGAACTGCTCTCACTTTTTTGTAAATTTGTGCCTCTGTTTGACACGCATCGCGCTTTCTCACGGTTTTGGATACGCCTCGCGCCTGTCATATAATTTGGCAACTCTTTAAACCTCTGCGCAATTTTATTGAAAAGTTAATGAAGTATTACATATTTGTGTTTAAGAAATAAAACTAAATGGGTATAAGTGCTGTGGTAAACCGTGTTAGCGATTACCTATAGATGTTCACTTAAACTTACTTCGCATTGCAAAAATCTAGTTTATAGTGGTATAGACTACAAAAATAGTGAACGTGTAAGGTCTCTTACTAAAAAAATCCTAACTACAGGTACATCGGTTTAAGTTTATTTTTTATTTCGACAATTTATTTATAGGGTCCTCAAAATAAATCAAACAGTAAATCTTCAAAACGAGTTAAATTATCTCATTGTTAATTGAAGTTGCTTTACCGCAACAAAGCAGCGATGGCCGGGAACCGTACCCTTACCATGAGTTGTGACATTAACGTTTTCGATAACGAGTATCGAGTTTACTATCTGTGCAACTCGCTTGTACTATTTTAGTGCGAACGAAATGGACAGATAGTAAATTCGATACTCGTTATCGAAAACCTCAAAGTCACAACTCATGGTAAGGGTACCGATATCTGGTTCATTGACTGGGACGTGATGCGGCTACGCCGGATAGTTTGGTGTTTTCGTGTCCGCGCAATAACCTCTACTACAAAATAGAGAATATTAAGGCAACTTTTGGTCACAACTGGCTCTTCACTAAAATAGTAAGGAAGTAAGGAGCACGACCGCTTATTGAGTTGCGTGCTTAGGTTTACTCATGAGAAACAAATACAAAAAAACAAGTTTTAGGGATGAACCTGGTAAAAAATCTTATGAAGATGGGCTGCTCGGGATGTATTTTACAAGTAGTTGTTTTTCTGCAAAGAGACCTCAAGCTTCTTATAAACGCTTCATAAGATGGTGTCGATGTGAAGTTTGTGTCTCCAACATTCTCATTGGCAGCAGATGTAATTGGATATAAGTTAATAAAGAATCTTCTTATACTTTTTTCGTCAAAACAAAACGTGGCGTAAAAGCTAGGTATAAAAAACATAGTCAATTATATAAGTATAGCTTGTGAATTTATTACAAGTTAAGCTACGAGTGATATTGCACACATCAATTTAATATGGGGTACCTATTATATAACAGCGAAATTATAGATTCTTTAATTTCTAATGATAGGCAAGTGGGTCATTGACATTAGTATTTACTGCATTTTTACCATCGGAGTACCTTTTGTTACCGCATATACCATTCCTGTGATTTCGGGAACAGTGTGAGACAGAGACATCTCGTTGGTTGTTACCTGAAAAGAAATAAATAATTTGTTAGTGTTATACCAGAAACAATACAATATATTTAATTGTTGCTTATTATAGGTATTAATACAAAAAAAAATGAAATTACTTAAAACTAATAATGAGACTGGTGGTCTTATCACCAAAAAGCGATGTTTATTCGAGAAACAATACCTAATAGTAAATGTCTTACTACTACTTTAGCCACGGACGTCCACTACTGAACATGGGCCTCCCCCATAGACTGTACTAAGCGGCATGGAGGTTTAATGCCATAATCGCCAAGTTGGCAGGCGGGTTGGCGATCGCAATATGTTTCACCACTGATGCATGTCCTCTGGTGGTGTCTTGTCGCAGCTTAGTAGTCGATTTCTTAACGGTAAATATTCTAAGTAAAATTTATATGTATTTGATTAATCATTACAGTTGAGTCTGCATTTGCTTTTCTGCATTCTCCTTGCACTGTAGTTTTATAATTTAATATAATTACGAGGTCTAAATTCTCACTAGTCTTCACAAGTCCAAAGACCTTCTATAAAAATTATAGCACATATATCTTGAAAGACTCACGCGAATTTTTAAGATATACTCTTTACTCACAAAACTTATGCAAAGCCTAGTATAGGTATGGTTTTAGTTAACCCAAATAAATTACGTTTAGTGTCGTCAAATTTCCTAACTATAAATAACAATTTCCTTTTCATTTTGCAGAGGTAAATGTGAATCGATTAGATCGTACGTTACGATGAGCTATCCATAACGCAGAATAAATGGACGCTCTCAATTCCGAGCGTCATCCTTGACGCTTTAATCGGCTGATTGATTGATTCCATTGCACTATGTAATGAATCACCATGAGGTTCGAGATAAGTAACTTTATTTACTGAAAATGCTTAAACTCTTGTTATTATCATACGTCGCACTCCAGCGGGCAATTTGGTGGCATGTCAAAATGATAGATAAGGTTCACAAATACATCAATTCATTTTCAAATAATCAGAAGTATTTGTACTTAGTACTTGGTACCTAGTATTTATAAAGTACAATTCTAAATATCTTAGCAACTAAGGTTGTACGTTAATTACGTGTTTATTTTTTAGTATTCATTCAATTTTAAATAAAAATACAATTGTGACTTAAGTTCGGAGTGCTGTCGTAGTATCCTATCCATTGCAAATTTGCAATAAATAGATATGCAATTTAACAAATAAAGCAAATCTTTCTTTTAAATAGACGGCACTGTAACAACAAATATAAGTTTGAATGACAGTCATAATGACACATGTCAGCTATTTGTTCGTTTTATAAGTGGCCACTTAAATAGGCTATCAGTTATCTCTGCAGAGTATCTATCTATACGTTAAAGACTAATAAAAGTAATAATTGATAACCGGTAACTAATTTTAATAAACTGTTACAAATACTAAGTACATGATAATACTTTTAAGTTAAGATTTTTTTGTAAACCTTACCTTGCCACCAAACTGCCCGCTGGAGTGCGACGTATGGTTATTATCGTTGGAGGCCATTTATCAGGATTGATGTAATAAACATATTTTTCTTAGATGACTAACAACACTTTAATGTCTGTGATAATAGATGCAACAATAATAATGGATTAGGTACGCGTCAGGATGCTTGACACTGTCATAGTATATGTCATCTTCAAATTAAGTTTAATTAGCAGTAAAGGTGACAGTTGAGTGTCCACTAATAGCTACTAGCGAATTCGTCTTGAGATTATATTTTTTGTTTTTTGTTCATTAACGTAGTTTCGTGTGTAATATTGATAGGTTATTATGCAGTGATCTAACGCAGAATTGTACAACTAATGACAAATTGAATTCAAAACGCGATTCATCACTATTTTAGTCATCACCCGCAGTCCCGGGGTCGCATCCACCTCTTGGCTTTCTGTAAAGTCCAGCTATCACTTTACAAAACGCAAGGCCTTCTATCGAACAACGTCATGCTCTAACAGCAAATTTGATATTATGTTATTTTACTTGACATTGGCGAAATCATCGATTGATATATTGTTGGAAGCCATATTTTTTAAAAAGAAGATGAACCATTAGGATGTCAAATACTAGGATGTTTATGTTATTAACTGTAATTATAATTGGAAGTTCGTAAATAAATATTCCTACAAAATCAAATGATAAGGTGTGCAACTGCATGAAACGAGTTAACTGCAAAAAAGACAAGTCTTATCTCTGCTTATGGCGGCATTATCGTGTTTCTCCGAATCGTGATCGATATCATGAAGAATGCAAACTAACTGAATGAACACACCTGGACACGCGCAATTAAGCATCTAGTGCTATTCAACACAACTCTTATACCCGAAACCAAAAATATTTATACATTTTACGCCTTATTACAATAGCATAAGGCGCAAAAATGGATAATTACATTGACTATGCTGATTGCTTATAAGCAATGGGACATCTGGCAGGCGACAAGCTCTTAACCGGTTTTTAGGAACGGGCAGCAACCTTTCAGAAGCAGTTGCATGAAAATAAAATAATCTTGAGTAAACAATGCATTATTAACTCTCTTCATTTATTACATCTCTTAAGTTAGATTTTTATAACAATTTTATAAAAGTAAAATATAAAAACCCACCTAAATAAAACATATTAAAGAATAATAAAAAAAGCCTGAAATAGGAACAGGATCCAGGCTGCCAGTGGTTAGGGATGCAGAGAGAGGAAGCGCCGGACTATGCGCGCCGTGTCCAGGATTACCGCGCCTTTTGAATCTGACCCTTGATCCAACCATAACCACGTAGCGAGTCTCTCAAGATGTCGGTCGAGACTCTTCGCAGTGAGATCTTCGCGGAAACAACTATCGGTACAACGATCGCCGAACCAACTTCCAACATAGCGATTACCTCGTGTGCCAAGTCTATAGGTACTTGCTGAACTTGTCCTTCTCGGCCTTCACGAGGTTCTCGTCACAGGGGACGGTGACGATATCAGGCTTATTGGATCTCAATAGAGCGTGGGGCATTATTCATATTATTATAAATGCAGCAAAATATCATCAAATCCAGGTCGATTCAAAAGGTTCTATCAACTGTAAATAAATTATTTATTTACTGTCATCAAATTAATGTTGCTAAGAAAAAAACAAGAATAAATACTTGTACTTCCGTGTATTTTTATGAGAACTTTCTTGGGCCGTGCGTTAAATAACTATCCAATATGAAATTCCTACTCATAGCTTGACGAGCGTTTTTTTCCACGGAACTGTTTGTTCCACACGACGTAACATTATTTTGTTTTTTATTCAATGCACGAATAATTTTAGAAACGCTGCAAAAAAAGGAAATGTTTATCATGCATCAAAGCTATACACAAATCTGATAACATCCACTTTAGGTCCAGTTCACGGAAACATTAGCCCATTTATGGTGCTAACTGTTGTTTCTGCCAAACAAAGGACAAAATGAAAGTTGTTTCGTAATATTTAGTTTGGTGATATAGAGACAATGGCCATTTTGGATATAGGCGGCATTTTGGCTTTATGCACCTGTACATGTATTGAAAAGCTTTTCAAGTTGTTACGAGATAAGCAGAACAAATGTCGTGACTCATGACAGACCGGCAATTGGCTGTATTTAAACCAATCTAAGCCAAACCGAAGGATACTCGTACAGTCAAGGTCAAAGACATTTACAGTCAGCGTCATATGGTTGACAGCATCCAAAGTAGTCAAATAGATCGGTACACTATATAAATTATATGGTGTACCGAACTTTATGAGTATTTTGGATGCTACCAACTATATGACGCTGACTGTACACGACTAAACTGTCAAAATAGGTATACATCCACCTTAATATTATTTCAGCTTTAAGGTATACATATTTGGTCGAATCGATATCTTTGACCTTGACTACTCGTGTTCGTTACTTTAGTATTAAAACTGCTCGGCACTACGGCTTTGACAGCCTTTTAGGCTTTAGTTTAATTTCGTCACGGCTGTAACAGTATTACAATTACAATATATAAAACTCATTCTCATTTAATACTTAGGCACTGGTCCCACCGCGAGCTAGTAAGCTATGAGCTAACAGCTATTTCAAGGGACAAAAGATAATCGATCCCGTGTAAATAATAGAGGCATAAATGTCATAGCTGGACGATCGTAGTTCATCGCCAGGCGATGAGTATATAGCTCATCGCCTGGCCTATCTAGGTATCTATTTTATTTACACGAAACCGATTATCTTTTGTCCCTTGAAAGAGCTGATAGTTCATAGCTTACTAGCTCGCGGTGGGTCCAGTGTCACCAGTGCCTAATACTTAAATGTAGGGTAGGTAGAGAATATATTATTCATATCAAAAATGTCGTGGCACAGTAGATAGCCAAAGCAGTGACGTGTGTTTGATAGTATAAGAAGAGCTTCTGAACCGAGGTTTCTATAATTATGTTAATATTAATATCGAATTTTCCTTTCTTATGTTACTAGGAACATTTTTATTGTTCTGTATCTAGGTGGCGACGCGTGATCGTTCCGTAGGCTTGCGCGCAGTTATTTCCAGCCAGACCGTTACGAAATCAGCTGAGAAAACTATTTACATAACGTTATAGACGCATTTCTTTGTTATGTCACTGGTCTATCACGGAAAACGTCATTACGAGAGCGAAACAGATTTGACATGTCGTAAAGACTGCTCGAGATACAACGCGAGATGTGAGATAAATCGTAGTACTCATATATGATATATGATGGAGAATGTATCACTGTCACTGACAAAATACTTCCTTAGGGAAAATACTTAAAACTTTCACACCTTTTTACATTTTTTGTTCTGTTTTGATTAGGGTTGATTTATGTCCCGGTATAAGTCCTACCCTAGCTGTAATGTGTCCTGGACACAGGTATCAAGACGATTTCCATACTTGGTGTGAATAAAAAAACAATTGTGTGCACAGTTAGTAATACATATAGTTACAACAGGAAAATATGTTAATTTTCAAATAAATATATAAGGAAGTAATTCCTTGTGACATTGGCAATACCATACAGCGTTATCAATAAGGTAATGGAAACAGACTTTAATGACTTATTTTAATGTGTATGAACATTACAAACGATACCACTCAACCTTGACAAGATGATAACAAAACAAAGAAACGCCATTAAACTGAAGAACTAACGATTCCTAATATAACTCGTATAATTTGACGACATAAATAAAAAATACTCATATTAAGTGAGAACAAAAGACAATAATAAAGGCAGTTAAGCGAAAGGAAGGACCAGAAACCTTTTTTTTTTCGATTCTCACGAAGAAGCAAGCGTAGGCGCATGTGTGTCGTCTCTTTCTGGTACAAGCTTTTTAAGAGGATGGGCCGTTCTGTTGCACACGTGGCTGAGATAAAAAGGAGTCCTGGCGTGTTATTGTCATTTAAAAACGAACATTCACTATATTGGACCAATATTGAGCAAGTTCTGATCACACACAGGAACTTTTCAAAGATAGTAGATTGTCGACATCAAAATAACTATGTCATTTGTAATAACTGTATAATTTTAAAATGAATTCACTAAATGATCGACAGAAATTATATTTTCTTCATTTTATTGGGGACGCACTAGTATCAGGCAAGTGGTGGGAATCGCAGCAGAGCAAAACTACAGAGCAGGTTTTAACCAGACAGAGAACGGGATCAATTCGAGTTACTAATATGCCTCAAGGATTCAACGTCGAATTACCTAGTACGTAATATTATAAATAGTACTTGTAAAGTTGATAAAGAAACCAACTCATGATTGCAGTAATTACGAAAACAATAACTTGAAATTTTCGTTTTACGCACCTTCTAGCCTTGAGGATGCCATAACCCATAACCGAAATTACTTAGATACAGATAACATAAAGTGAACGGTGCCATAAAGAGGACATACATAAATACATTATTTCGAAAACGGTCGTAATATTCACTTGGTTATTGTTGATATTCGGTTTTGAATAGCAGGTAGAAGGCAATTGTGTTACGTGTAGTGAAGTGAACGCAAGGGATGGTTAGGATAATAAAATATAGCTAATTCTCTGAGGACTTTGTCACTTCTTTATGCAATCAAGGCACTGCACTGTTTTCAGCGATTCAATGATCTGAACTGTATGATGATGATTTAATTCATTTACCTAACAAAAATAGGCCCATAGGGTGTAGGTACCTAATGAAATAATCATCAACTTACTAGGTACGTAATATATGTATAACGAATATAGATATTCATATGCAATAATAATTTAAAAACAATAGGTATTAGGTAAATAAAATAAAAATAAAAACGAAGTACAACCTGTTATTCGCGACAGTTCGACAATATTAATGTGATCAACATGTGATTTTCTATAAGAAATAACATGGTATCTAAAAAATTAAACTTACATTTGTGGCAAATTCAGTGCCAAGAAATGCTCAATACCGAAGACAAATAGCTTAATCAAGCTTGTAGCGGAACGGCGCACCGAAACTCGGCATCAATAGCAAATTCCCTCCTCAATAAGGTTTTCATTGTGTGTGTATTTTGGGATACAGTGCGAAGGGCACAATTTCTATAGCAGGTAGAGGCATCCCTCGTCAAATGACGACCGCCTCACAACAAACCACACCACACACGTGTTCGTCAATGCAATAAATCAAAAGATCTTATACACCTATAGTAAGTATGTAGAGTATGATGCTTGCACAAAGAACGGGACGGGCGAGATCTAGTTTACAATGAAGAAACTTTAGCAGGACCAACTGAAATGGATATAACTCGGCTGACACATTTACTCATGGATACATTTGTGAAATTGAATGAGATCTTTACATTCGTATCTCCACTATCGCCAGACATTACCAGACGCCTCCGACTGAGTCATTCTCTTTACTCAAACCGGTTCCAGTGTGAAAAAAATGATGCGTCCAGCTAGTCCTGTATTCATATTGATCAACAGAAACCATTTTAAATGTGATCTTAGTACTCGTAGTCCTTACTAAGGTTGCTTCAGAATGCCTAGTCAATTACTATGATTGCATTACAAATACAGTACAATACATGTAAGTATTCCCATTGCAAGGACACCCAAAGTCGCGATGAACGCGGCTGAGCCTATGTAACTATGACACCGACGTTCTTGTAACTATCGATAATCGGAGAGGGTAGCTAACGCTGGTTCGCCAGGAAGTTCGGATCGACTCAGTAAGCGGTTGAAATAAATTCTGAAGCCTGACCTGCGCTGTACTGCGCCATGTGCAAGTTTCGTTGTGCTAGTGTGCAGCGCGGCAACCGTAGGCTGCGCGGGAGTGTACGTGCGCGTATCGAGTCGTAACCTGTTCAGAGCGGCTGAATGGAGAGTGGCACAGGAGGTAAGCTACTTTCTACCGGTCGGTCGCTCTACAAGCTCCACGTGATTTTACTGTTTACTAAACTTAAAAGTTTTTCTCACATATGTAGGCAAACAAGGATATCGTTATAAAACTATAAAGATATATAAATATCTTGTTAGAGGCACACAAAGAATGTAGCTTATAAATACCTATAGATAAGTGTACCTATACTTAGTACTTATCCGAGACTAAAGCCCCATTTAGACCATGCAAGAACTTGTATACGATTTTCATTACATTTGGCTTTAATATTACACAGCAGAAAAGAAAAAGACATTAATATTCGTATCGCTTTATTATAATAAATTCAAATTCATTTCATAGAAATAACATATGCAAATTTAATAATGTGTTTTCATATATAATATTACCTCCATAAATATCTCGTACATTGTAGACACAGACCCTGTACCGCGAACATCGATGTTCGTATATTTCGAGCGTCTTTCTCTTTACTTCAGTCTAGGCGTCCTGCTAGCCTAATATGGTCGGGTTTTTATCACTTGTCACAATATCTGTCACGCTATAACAAGTATGTGAGTACGAAAGTGAAGGATAGCACCGGTCGACGGTAAAATGTCAGCCATGGTAGACGTTTTGAGAGTGAGAGACAATCGACTGATCGTTTTTCGAGGTAGCGCCGCTGATACTCTATTCAAACAAGTATCAAGTACCTACCTACACACTAGGCAGCGTTTTATTACATGAAGGTAGGCAAATAAAATGTACAAGGCTGGAGTTACGATAAAAATCTGTAGTTATACCTATAGGAAACATTGGCATTGTTATTATGTTCCAGTAAGTTGTTTTATTAGTCAATTTTATAGTAGAACCTTGCCGGTTCGTAAACATCATCCGTTAAGATAATCGGGAGTAAATCAAAGGTTTTTAAGCACAAACGTGGTGTAGTGTATGCTATATATACTTATGTACGTAGCTCATAGGATCTATATAAGGACCATTTACTCGATTAAAGCAGTATTAAATTGTCATTTACTCTGAACTCTCGTTTCCATTCAACTCCGAACCCTCACCTTACAGTGGAATACGAACATCATTTCTTTAAACGGCTTTTGGTTAGCAAACATAAGTACCTATATTATCCTTGATTACAAACAGAAAAATATTGGAAAAAGTCAATTTAATACAAACAAATAAATGCCATGCCTGTCAATGATAGTATATCAATTGTTTTCTTTTGAGTGATAATGATAACGAAAATAATTTTAAATGGTTTATCCCAGTTATAACGTAGACTGTTGATATATGCAATATACTATAATTTAAAATAAGAGGTTGTTTTTTGTGCTTATAAACAAAACGACAGTTCCCATTTATATTGAAATTGCCTCATTTGATTTGATTGCGGCCATCAGCCAATGATAGACTAGCAACAATTATATGATAGCTTTAATTGCACCTAAATGATGGAGTTTCAGGAAATGTCGTTCAGGAATAAATAGCATCGATGTGAAGTAAGTGGGTAAGTTGTGCATAACCACGGATTTGTCTAAAATAATTGAACAAAAGACTAAATCAAAAAAGAACTCGGTTCATTAAAAATCTTAATACATACATACCGACTTTATAGAAAGAGATCTGATTAAGGCCTGATTCGGGGTTCGTCGAGTGGATAAATAAATTATAACGTATTTCCGGACGGAAATTTGGATCCCCAGCCCAGTTCCTAACAAGATTTGATCACATCTACAAACCCGGAAAATAACGGCAAATTTAGGGTTACCAGTCAGAATTTTTTCCATGTATTTCAGAAAATGCGCGGACAGCAAACTACAGCGATTTAGGATGTGTCATATACAATTTAGTTTCATTATTTTATATTCCTTTTCAAGTTGCAAAGGTTTTAAACGCAATTCAATGTGGCACGGTGAGCTTGTTTGAACCTGGAAAATTATATGTACTATCTTACTGATAGTAGACTAGTATGTATTTCGTACATGATTAAGTGTAATTTTTGTTCTAGATATCACCACTTACCTAACAGTTATCTAGAAAACGACAGATAACGCACAGAACCATAAAACATACCTTTATTTTAGAATGTCGTAAATTTCTGTCTTTTTTATAATTTAATATCTAAGGACAGAGGTAATATGATCGGGGTAGAAGTTACTTCCTTTGTATTTAATCCAGCCTTTAAGGCATTGTACAAAGGATGCTGGCGGCTTTCCGTCGTTTGATGCTGATGCGTTGCTGATATTAGATACACTACAAACATTGGATAACAGCCGCTATTGCGAAATACAAAGTACACAAATCATCCCCAAATCGCTCCTATAACATTTAGGAGTACTGTCTTAGTCAGCATTTTTATTTATTTATAGTAGGCAACCCTAAAGTAAAAACCCTACTCGAGTAAAAGGGGAAGAAAGTTAGGTTGTTTTAATGGATCGCCCTTTTTCTTGTACTCAGGTAGACCTTGAAAGGATAACACCAAAATAGAGTACACACTAAGAACTACGAAAGAAGTTATTATTTAAGGTCCTATTTTATTTTAGATGAAGTAATTTTCAGATTTAAAGTTTCGAGGCCATTTCTTTTCAAAGTATTAATCAGGCATTACTTTTCTAAAAACAAAGAACAATGAAGTTTCTTCCAATAATGCACCAACTTCATGATTTAGCTTTTAATAACGGCAAGAACCCTGTTCCACTTCCACGCCACCGACACCATAAAGTGTCATGGCGGACGCCGCACCGTCAAAGCAATTTTCCTGCTGAGAGATCAGGTTTATACCTATTCGTTCTTCATTAGTTGTGATGTAGACGTAGCAGCACTTTGACGCGAGAGAAAACGTTTAAAAGCTTAAACGTATAAATAGACATTTATTTTATTAAAACAAAAGTCTACTTTTGTTTTGGAACTAAATAAACTATCACCAGTGCCCCATTTGTTTAATCACTTGCGATAATCTCTAATCTCTGCATTCAATTGAAATATATTCAATTCAAGCGCATAATAGAATTTCGTCAATGCTTGGTTAATTATTGTTTTTGACTCTCTGTAAGAGAAGCGGCCGAAAGAGAGGGGAAGCGTCAAACAATGTGGATGTCCAGTGTGATCCACAAATATGTAATATTTTTTTTTACTATATTCAATTGCGGTAGACGACGCATTTTTGAATTAATAATGATAGTTCATGACAGAGGCATCGCAAATGGTACAATATCAACTAAAATATATATTTAGGTACATAGCTTCATTCCCCGTGAAGGAAATATCATAGTATTATCCTACAAATCACACATTTTTTGCAGACAGAGTCGCGAGAAAAAGCTAATAAAAATAAATTGAATTTTCCCCAAGTTAAATAAGGGTACCTATTGTTATGTACTGGACACTGCGCAGTCCGCCACCTATCCATTGATACAAATCCTACGAGATGAAATATGCGAGGGTATTCGGACAGTGGAAACATATTTTCCGTTGTTCCTTTTCTTTCTAAGACCTCGATGTATTGCAAAATCAACTGTATTTCGTATATAATACAGTTTCATTTTAAATGATACAATTCATTAGTTAAGAGCTTGTGAAATTAGAAGGTGGGTAGATTACAGACTACGGTTTGTATTTGTGAAGCGATCCCCTATAGTGTTTGTGTATTTGTTTTACTCTTGTATACAAAAATACGTAAGGTGACGGCGCCAATAATGGCTTATTTCAAAGGAGTCAAGTGTTGTGCATTTGTTGGTACATATTCTATTTATAATGTTATATGGTTTTTGAATTAAGAACTAAGTGTCCATCATTGGTGCCTGTCAACTTAAAGTGTCCAAGATTGGTGCCATCACCCAAGCTATATTTAAATAGTAGAATTTTCCAAAGATTTCGTGTCAGTATTAGTACGTAATGGATTATTCCCGGGATGAAACTAACCTATGTCCTTTTCGCATTTATAATATTATAATGTAGATATAAAACAGACAACGAACAGCCTATAAAATAAAACCTTAAATTTTCGGTCATGGAAGTCTACTAAGAAGAAGGGGTTAAAAGTTCTGATAGACTTTCCGCAGGCACCATCTTTTTGACGACTGTCACTGACATTCGTTAACAAATATGAGTAGCACATCAAGAACACAAAGTTTACTTAGCACTTGGGAAACGTTTCTATCTCCCCCTTATTATAAAATTATAAGTAATTCGCTTAAAGTTTGTCTTTTTCTAACAAATAATTGTGTTTAAGCAATTTTAGCACTATTACATTCAAAATGTATTAGTTATCAATGTATTTGATCATGATGATTGATTTGCCAGAAATCTATTCAAAATGTATTAGTTATCAATGTATTTGATAACTAATACATTTTGAATAGATTTCTGGCATCGCATAAGCAGCCCATAAATTGACAAGGACCTAATAAATTACGGCTGATCGATGGGAATGCAAGTATGCATTTATTACAGTGTTATGATATGATCAAGAAATAGAGGAGAGGTTTCTTTGTATTTTTTACGTCAATAATATTGATCCAACCTACCAGATTTAAGGAATTTACTCAGTTCCGTACTCGCACATGACAAACTTAATTTTACCAGCCCGTGTACAAAGTCCTATTTTCTTCATAATCGCTTCTCCAACGCCGTCTCGAACGAGCAGTTAACCGACCCGTTTAAAACTGACTCGTTAATTGAATTCTAAACTTGAATACACTTCACCTCATTTGCGACACAAAAGTTAATTAATTTGAACCGCTCGTGAGCGCACTAGTACGAGTCGATACCAACGTTGAGGCACAGTAGAACACGTTAAAAAGCAGTAAGATATACAATTGAGGCCAACTGTGATATTTTATCCTCGTAAAGCCCGTTTCACATCAAGCGCGGGCGCGTGTCAACGCAGGCCCGCAGCGGACCCGCAGCGGGCCCGCGGCGGGCCCCGCCGCCGCGATTGTTCAGCTGGTTTTAAATGAACGCCTTCACACAGCGGCGGGCGCGGGCGTGCGCGGGTCCGCGCCACACGCACCCGCCCGCGCCCGCCGCTGTGTGAAGGCGTTCATTTAAAACTAGCTGAACAATCGCGGCGCGCCCGCCGCAGGCCGCCGCGGGCCGCTGACACGCGCCCGCGCTTGATGTGAAACGGGCTTAAGACCGAGTGTGCATTACAATGTAAGGTCAATGTGGGTAAGACCGTCTATCTGGAAAGACTGTCTACCAATCAATTTCCTAGTTTTTAGTGTCATATGACGGTCTTCCCTTAAAAATATAGCATGCCGGTCTTACCCACTCCCTTCCAATGGAGTTTAAATCTTTTAAAAAAGGAAATAGAGTAGAGTTTCTTTTGTTTCATTAGTTTTGGTACAAAACAAAATACAATCCAATTCTCTGGATAGTAAGATTGGTTTTAACTATTAAATATTTTAGTATGATGGGCGAGGATATACATATTATCTGTCATATTTAGAGCATGCTAAATATAAGTAAGTAAGATCCTAATAAATATGTCCTATATATAATGTTATATATAGGACATATTTATTAGGATCTCACTGTTATGTAACATGTTCTCTTCTCTGTTTCAACGTTGGTATCGACTCGTATTAGTGAGTTAAGTTCATAACAAACCGCTGAAAATGTCGCGTTAATATTCATGGAGGCGATTTCGAGTAAGGTTGCCAACTACCGTGTTCACAAAACTGGCTCATTTATCTCACTTTTTTTTCTTTAATTTTAATTCTTTGTACATGCGTGTTTGTTCGTTGAAGCAGGCTCATAATTAATCTTCTTAGATAGTCACAGAAGGCCAACCTTTTCTTCTTTTCTTACTACCCTTTCTAACCTCTTTTTATTCTATCGCTATACTTTCTTTTGTTATATCCGATTTTTCAATTTTCAGAAAATCCATATTCGATGAAAAACTCTCTCTCTCTGTTGGATATGTCATATATTTACTGCTTATAAATCTACTACTGTGTCGTAAAGATACAGCATCTACGTAGAGTGTTACGAAGACCTGACATTAAATTATACGTACAAAGTTAAACATAATATTAAAAGTATAGTTATTAGACTTCTCTCGGAAATAAGCTTCTAGAAGGCTTCCGTTAATTGGAAATATTGATTATAATTTGGCTTAAATTTTATAAAGCCAACCATCACATTAAATATAAAAAGTATTTTATAACCGAATAAATAAGTGTTTGTCACTTGTTGTTTTAAAACGAATACTCCAATTTTCTTTTTAAATGTTAAACGTACTTACCTAAGAACAATATAGATAATTTTGGACAAGTCTAGTCCCTATATGCCACAGCACACGGGAAAACCAATAAAACAATAGCATGAAACATTAGGAACAATGGAAATAAATTGAAATCTATAATTTACAAATTTAACCCTTATCTCCCAGGCATACGTTTCATTTCTAATAAATATTCCTACATTATAATCCGTGGCACCCCGCAATTAATACGAACATAAATCACAGGATAGCCGCCATTATGCTCTATTGTAGTGGATAGAATTACAACGATCCCATACCATCCTGGCGGTATTCCCATATCGATTCCGGTACCTAGCGACTTAGCGTAACCAGAATATGATTGGTATTGAGGCCGTTAACGACTCTGCTTAATTTAGATTCAACTTATAATGGAATGGCAGCGGTGAGAATAACACGACTCGAGGGGAAGGTTCATTCACACGCTACATCAAAATGAAGCATTTTTGGCACGTGTTAAGTGGCCTTTTATTTTTTTCCAACGACTGCAATTATACGTGCACACGCATTTATTATTATAAACAATTGTCTACTAAGGGTTTTTAAAGCACCTACAAACGTTCCACGCAGTTCATATAATAATTGAATATCTTTATTTATAATTTTATAACCACTTTCTCAGTTTAGTCATGAACTAACTGTACATATGCTGTGCTGTTTGTATTTGTGAAGACGATAAGACTTGACGATGAGGTTCCCAGGCCAGTTCCAATACAAATTTACAATTCTTATCACCAAACATTGTGCGAGTTAAGTTAATTTAAAGTAAAGTTCCCTTTGTGTTACTGCAAAGGGAGAAAACTATAAAAATATACCTATCAATAGTGAAGACAATGTTATTATACGTCTCAATTTTATGTGACTCCTGGCCTGATACCGCTAACACGGTCGTTAATTTCGAGCATCTTTCTCTTTTAGGGTGTATTATGAGAATGATAGAGACAATCGTTCAAAAATTACGAATATCGATTTTCGAGGTCGTTATCGATTCAAAATCTTGTAGGTACTGTTCTGACGCATTGATTGTACCGTTAATATATGGGCCTCATAATGTTACTTTGTATTCAAAGTATCCAAACATTCAGTCCCTTGAAAGGAAATTCGTAAACAACAATGTTCTACTTACATTGACAGCTAAACAAGTATAAAGGAAGAGCATTTGAATATCGAATACAATGACACATCGCGAACTGGTGAATAATGCAAGTCAAAGGTCGTCCGTATCGTAATGTTTATATAACAACGCTGTCATTTCAATAACAAATTAGATAAGGGTCATACAAGTCTTCAAACAAAAACTGGGATCGTGCTATCGGAAACACATATAACACTTTACATGCAGCATACTAAATAATGGCTATTACAGGAATTAAATCCTAGCGAGCATTTATTTGTAATTACTAATTACAAATTAAACGGGACTTAATCGCTTTAAACAAAAGGTATTGTCACCAAATACCTTCCGATAAAATAAAGAATGTTGTGAGTGTTGCGTGGCGGTCTGCAGGCAAACCTATTGTGCAAGTGATTATATCAGAGACATACTATTAACCTAGACGGAGCGTGCTAATAATAATACCACGATGGAAAGGGATGGTCTTATGTAACTTTTTACAGGTATAGCAGAGACGGCGCAATTTTCGTCCGTCCTTGTCATAGTCTCGCATATTTTTGTTCCCCTCCAAACTGCTACCTTCAGAACTGTCAAAGTTGGAGGGGAACAAACAAATACAATTGGAGTTTTCTTGGGTTTTCAACCAAAGTTGTGGTAATTAATACAGTATAGGCTAATATGTTTGTTATAAAGAATGTTCTGTAAAGCAAAACTATAGTGAATTGTTTCATTTTGGGCCACAAAAGCCAAAATATCTTTGTCCCTTACTGGCGCTCTCGAATGCGTTCTCCAGTAATTTTTCCCCCTAGGATTATATAATGAAGACCAAGTGCGGGTAGTTGGAAAAACTAGTACAGCAAGAACACGTCATTGCCGAGGTCACAACATTTCCGAAACGTCGGCAATAATGTAGGTAATAATACCTCTAGTTTTAATCGATGTAGTCTCGTTTAATATGTAATTTTCAAAATCGTTAGAGATTAAATTATTATAGAGCATTTATTTTATTTGTGTTGATCACGAACAGTTGTAGCTAGGTTATTGACATTATCTAGGTATTTAAGTCGGTATTTATATGTATCTATCTATTATATACATACGAGTATGATTTACACTATCGTTAGTACCAACAACATGAACCTTATTCAGCTTACTGTGGGACTAGGTCGACTCGTGTAAGATTGTTCCATATGTATTGATTTATTTTTAAACCAGTAACCACCATATAACGGCCTAGGCAAAATTGTTAGAAGTTTAGCTATTGTTGAAAAACTTGGTCACGAAATTTGTAAGCGAAGAATTATTATGCAGCCATCGGAGTTATGGCAATAACTGTCAAAGCGAGCCCTTTTAATAAATTGAAGGGTCCGAAGCGTTCAAAACAACTGTCGGGGACACGCAGGGCACGACAATGCCCGCGGTTTCCATTAATCATATTATCTATTAGAAATACCCTTACACTGTAACAAAATTCTGATATAATTAAAATAGTGAATAGGCAAAAGACGGGGCATCTGTTTATTTTATAACATGCATTATTGAATAAAGTTTTGTTTGCTTGGAATTGAATATCATTAATAATTACACACGACTTTAGGTACTGTCTAAAAGTCAACTTCTAAACAATGCCTATTAATAAAATACCTTTAGAGACGCTCCCGTATAGAGTATACAATAATACAATTGAAATTACGTTTAAATGGGCGTTTTCAAAAAATTGTGCACCCAATTAGTGAAAGTTGTTAAGAAAAGTTAAGTCACTGTCAGTTTCGTGACGACAATTAAGCATTAAATATCGATAAAAGCTTGGTTTTGATGTTTGTTTTATAAATTTCAATCGATATTACAACATAATAGAAGGCACAAAGTCGATCTTCGTAAAGATTTAATGCTTACGTCACGAAACTGACAGTGATTTAACTTTTTTTTTACATCTTTCACTAATTGGGTGTACCAAATTTTGAAAACTCCCAAATACAAGGTACAGTATCGACTCCTTACTTTTTAATACGCTTACGCCGCATTTGTTTAAATTTAAAAGAACCCTAATAAATTCATTACAAAAAGGTCATTAAGAAAACATTTAAGAATGTAATTCCGCAAAATCTGTTTCATGGCTGTTCGAAGGCAAGCGGCAGCAGACATGGTTTCTATTCTACTCAGCTAACTTTAAAAATGCCGTAACATCCTAAGAGATTCAACGGCACTAAATCTCTTTGTTCGCTAGGCAGTTTTATTATTCTGTTTTTAAAACCATTCTTCGATTCGATAGCGCCGCTGAATAATGTCTTTTGAACTCGTTTCGCTTTATGAAGCTCTCGACTATTTTACGATTTATTTGCAAGGAATCAATACAGACGGCCAGATACGGCGCTTTCATTTAACGTTGAAAATTGATATGCAGTTTCTGCAACGCCAGCAAGATCGCATTTATGTCCGACATAAAACATAAAATCCTCACATTTACGCACTGGCAGTATTGAGCGAATGCTTTATGTCGAAATAGTAAAAACAAGAAAATAACTGTAACAGTTTTGCTTCGATATAAATACACTGAAAGGAGATATATAGGTACTAAATAGGTTAGATAGAGCCTGGATTACCCGATTCATTGAACAGTATTTTCTTAATCCTATTGCTAATAGTTGTAACATACGAGACTGGCTAAAATATTGTTTTTAATCGTTATAAAACAACATCGGCAACATAATAGGAAAGCAACTATTTTATGGTCTTCATGAAATGTTAGCTGTATATATTTTTCTAACATTTCGATTTGGTAATATTGAAAACATTGTTAAAATGCTTGTGTAAGAGTGTTAAAGGCTCAATTAAGTATTTGATGTCACTAGTTGTTGCCATGGTTACGTTCCCCTGGGTCACTCTTACCATAGTTTTATGGCATCTAAATACACAAGACATGCATATTTGTGGTAGCTATATGTCCCTTCCAAAAGGCGTGTTAACAGAATGCGATGCCACATTTCTTCTAACAAACTATGCTTCAGTTGTCCCCTGGCTGATGGGACAGAATAACAACAAATTGATTCACTCTAAAAACGCATTTTATTGAATTTCAACGTTTAAAAGCAAATAGTATCCATTGCATAAAAGTTTAGGATACTTTATTCTTACAGTATACATTTATTAATAATTATACAGTAGCAATTATGTATTGCTACTACTCGAAATTAAATAAAAAAAAACGTTGACCGACGTAAAAGCTACAAACATTACATTTCGACATAGAAATCATTGCCAGCTTAGAACAGATCGTACATGGCACAGCTAATAACTAAACTTTCGATACACCGACGCAATGGAAATCAGACATTAATCGAGAAGAAATAAGAATCAAAGCAGCTACATGAGATAATGTTGTACGCAAAGTGCACGATCGTGGGTCAACTTTAGCGAGGTCACTGTACTAAATGTCAGACAGCCGGATCCGTTTCACTGGGCATTTGAACGTTATCAAATACTACTAATATTATAAATTTATTACTCTCGAGTCGAAAGTGAATTGCTTTATCAAGGAGTGGTAACTAACGGCCGTTTAAAACTAAACTAAATTAAAACGGGGAGATTACGGAATACGATTCTGTGACAACAGTTATCTGATGTCTAGTAAGTAAGTATACTTAGTCACAGAAAAATAAAGTATTTTCATTCCTATTTCACAGGTTGGTGGTGCCGAAAGTATATCAATGTAAGTAGGTAAGTACATTAGGTTTTACAAAGAGCATATTTGATTTCGTATGATTTCTACATAATAGTTTCAGTTCAAGGGTCGGCCATTATAGCTGACAATTTCACATGACGCGTGATTCCGCGCTGACCCCTCATCGCTCGCGACGATAATTTGCATAATGGCCTTGTGGATGACGGAGAAAGATGCTCATCGTGACGAATACGTACGTCACTCCAATGTCGGCGAAATTCACATTTGATGACCAAGAGGGTATGGTAGGTAATGTTTTCGAGTGTATATATGAAAACTTAAATGGCCAGGCGTATGTAACGTGCCTGCGGCGCTATTGCGAATAACGATATTTGTAAATTTCGGACGATT
The DNA here is from genome assembly GCA_022674325.2 of Grapholita molesta. NCBI lineage: Eukaryota > Metazoa > Arthropoda > Insecta > Lepidoptera > Tortricidae > Grapholita > Grapholita molesta. Next base: position 7,256,467 of record CP053127.2, read on the forward strand.
TTCTCTGTCACTCTCATGACACCTTAATTGGAGTAAAAGAGAATTATGCCCGAAATATACGAACTTCAAGGTTCGCGGTAACGCTCCTGTATAAGCATGTTAGCATTCTATATCGTCGCTATACTTACTCAACCTCATATCTGCAACAATCATTTGATGGAAATGTCGCTTTTCTTAAATTTGGAATACGGGTGTTTTTGTCATCAAATGAGTGTTACAGATACGAGGTTGAGTAAGTATATCGGCGATATTCCCATTTCACGTAAGTTCCATATTAATCCATATTTTTTTACGTATTGAATGTTAGCTTGTTCACGAAGGCACTTTCAGATCTTGATATTGCTTTCTTTAGCACATTCTATAGACAAAATGCAAAGTTATATTTTTATTGACTTAAGTCCATCGACTGGAAAACAAGGCGCGCAAACGAAGAGTATAGATGTTTATTTTTACTTAAGTATGTAATATTTTATTAAGTTGGTTATCAAGTTTTTATATTTTGCCGGGAACAATTTCAATGTTACTAGTAATAGTTACACCTTATTTTTTGCATGAAACAAAACACACATACAAATCATTTTCTATAGAAACTTCTACACAAATAGACCCTTTTGCTCTTTTTAGTGTATCATTATAAATTGAATAAGTGGAGTTTCCTTGGAGACACTAAGCGGCTTGTGAATATTTCGTAACCTACTTCGTATTTACGAGTAATCTATCAGTAAATACGTGACACAACCACTTTGTTAACAAAGCACTTAAGGTAAATGAAAGTGTTTAATGTGCTATTGTGCAATGCAACCTATTTGTACGAATAATGCCTACAATAGAGATATATGTTATATGTAGTGTTACGTTGTTCTTCTTTTTTTAAGAAGGAAACGTCACGACCATGTTGCGTAATATCAGACACGACTATAATATTGTGCATCTTACTGCTTTAATGTATTAATCATATGAAATTGACTTACTTTTATAATAGTATTACTTAAAGGATTTTATTTGAATTAGTTCACTTCATGCTTCGTTGCACGCTCTGCATAGTTAATTATTAATTAGACACTTTGTATCGCGACGCGCTTATTACAATTAAAGCCACTGAATGTGTCGAAGGAAAGAGCCGGATATTATTTTTGCAAATTACTGTAACTTATTTAGTAGGAAGTAGCAGATATTAGATATTTACAACTGTGGCAGCAATTCTCGTGTCAACGTACAATAATATTGTCTAGAAATAAAATGTTAATAAATTAATGACATTATCTAAATATTACTCGAATTCATAAGTACCTATTTAATCGTTTAATCAAATAATTATGACTAGACAGTTGCAAGATGAACATCGCTAATAATATATAAAAAAATCCCCAATGATACAAACCCCGCATTTAATTCAATCCGTTTAAACAATGTGAAAGAATTTGAAAAAGCTTCAATCATATATTCAAACGGACAAGTTATAACACAAATGCCTGCTAGTAGCCGATTAATTGTATGCAGTTGTCTTATTGGCGATATTTAGGAGCAACATTGTTGATTTCACTTAAATAGTTGAATGTACATTCGGTTAATCTGCGGTATCAGTTCTGAGCACGCTGCTGTGTTTGACGTTTATTCCAAATGTAATGAACTAATGAACTATGCGTTGTTAACCTCAATAGAAGCATTCTAAGTTTAGTTTTACGCTTGTTTATGTTTATTTCTCATGTTAATGGACTCTAATAGATATCGCTGGTCTTGCACAATCTGTTAGTACAAGACTTTTTTGTCATATAACCTACATAATTTCAAGAAACCATATTTGACCAACTAGAAGGCCTGTAGCGGTTTATACTGTAGGTAGTTTACGATGCTGTCTAAGACGCTGTCTTACTAAATATCTTAACTACTATAGGCACTGGTCCCACCGCAAGCTAGTAAGCTATATCGATAATCGCTCCCGATAAATAAAAGAGAGATGTATATATTTATAGCTCATCGCCCGGCGATGAACTGCGATCACCCGGCTATGACATATATTGTCTCTTTTATTTACACGGGATCGATTATCTTTTGTCCCTTGAAATAGCTGATAGCTCATTGCTTACTAGCTCGTGGTGGGACCACTGCCATTGGTAGGCAATAGCGAAATGTTTAAATCGCGTGCCATATGTTCGGCGGCACGGAACGCTCATTACAGAACAGCGAAACTTGTCTGGTGTACACCGCGAACATCGAAGTTCGAAAATTTCGTACATCTTTCTCATTTTTTTAAGGTGTTAAAAAGTGGCAAAGACAATCATTCGACATTTGTGTATATCGATTTACGCGGCATATCGGATAAGAGAAGGCCAACCATCCAACGGCGAACGGTGCATTGCTGTTTAGCTAATTAACTCTTCGGAACATTTTTTCATTCTTCTTACTCGATTGCATGTAAGAGGGTTTATTTGGGCATTTCCGGTTTGGATGTAGACGATATTATATATTATAATTGTTACATATCGAGGGGTGGGCCAAACTCGATAAGTCGAGCATATAGGATTTTAAAATTAGGTACTTATACTTGACCCACGTTAGGTAGCTCTTTCTATAAAATAGTGTTTTACTTTTATAACAACACATAATAAAAGTAACTATATCTTTTGTCTCTAGTAAAAAGATCTTCAATATCTGCGTATTATATTAATTTCATTTAATACTACTAGATTATTAGCCTTCCATTAACTTGTGTTTTCAATAGATCACTTAGCAGACTTACAAGAAACATCAATTACATTAACGCAGTTACGTCAAAAGAGCTCGTACTTATCTATAGAAATTCGATTAGTTGACAAATCGCGAAGTCAGCGCGAACCTACATCCGTCGGCACTTTCTCCGACCGCGACCGCGGGCGACACTCGCGCTGACACTTTTGTGTTGAAAAAGAAATTCAGATGACGTTTACCGTACTTTTATAAAGCTGGGGAAATAATGAACAGTTTTAAAAGTCGAGAACTTGTGAAGATTATTTTAATTTTACTAGCGTTAAGCTCGACCTAATTGCAAGTTACGTCGTAGCGTAGTTAATGATGACGACTGTTATACAACCTTTCAACCCCAAGGGAAATCTAGAAGAATTGGGATCAGGTTCAGTTTCTACTCAATATTAATTAATAGTAAAAGATATTTTCATACATAAGATTCGGAAAATTTGTGTTAGTTAGGTACGCCGTCGTCGTACGTCGAGTATCAACATCAACATACTCGTACCTACTCGATTGAAAGTCGCACGTTGAATTTCCAGGCCTTAAAATATGGATTATTTAGTCCCTTCATATATTGGTACAAAATAATATATATATATATATATAGTGACGCACCTGAAAGGTAGTAATTTTAGTATCTGGATTCATAATTTTTACATATAACTATGAAAACCTTACGATCGCTTTATAAGCAACAGAATTTAAGTAAAAACTCACGTATGTTATTATATATATTCGATTCCGTGCTTTTTCAATTACAAAAATTTGAAGATTTGATTGCCCCAAATACCCAGCTAGGTTAATACCAGAATACGTATACAAAAAATAGAAAATATTACATTACAGCCAATTCGAATAGGCTGTTACAAAATATCGCCATTACCTGTAATGTATCTCATAAAACACATCATTTCTATTGTAGTCCCCACTAAATAAAATCCCAAGCAATTTGTAACTAAACAATCTACGTCAGGATTTCACAACGCACGACCGCAGCGACCAGTAATGTCATTCACAAAACAATGAGACTTTATTGTAAGCACAACCACTACAACACGACATCTACATTTGTAAGAACTATATTATAGTCGAGGTCAGACTTACAGTGGCCCGTATGTAGTATTGTGAATAGGCCAGTGCTCTATTCGAGCTTGCGCAATTTTAAGGTCATACAACTGAACCAACTATTCATCAGCATATGGTGCTAATAGATTTTAAATAGAACCTAGATCTAGCATCTACCAAGGTTGAGCCGATACGGAAGGTTACTTTAAAATAAAGTTATTTCGAATGAACGAAAAGTATGGTACAACATATGTATACATATTGTTGAGGTTGTATATACTTATAGTTTTTAAATATTTATTATTTCTTTTATATTTCGATTTTTAAATATTAAATTGACATACAAAAATCAAAAATGACAAAATAACTTAAAAATCGAAATATAAAAGAAATAATAAATATTTAAAAACCATATATACAACCTCAACACATATACCTACCTATTTTACTTTCTTTGAAAATGGAAAATATTTTACTTAACTTATGTATTAACTTAACTTATTTATTAGGCAAATTTAAAGTCCTTTACAATTTTTCAGATATTATTAACGTCTGTCCAAAGAACTGGATTTTTTTCGTATGATACTTATTATTATTAATTTCACAATGCAAAAGAGTTTTTACCTCATAATTGTCATAATGTATCTCGTCTGAAATAATACATGGCGTATTACTGTAAATGGACTCCTGGATAAGTGGAAGAGAAGAGATAAAAGAAACACTTTACACAGTAGGGACTTTTATCTTTTAAATAAACAGTAAAACTAATATATATTTTATTACAGGCCGAAGGATTCTTGTTCGCGGGTGCGGACTGACGTACAATGCGCTCGCAAATTGGATTGCATCGTGGACCGAAGTCGCAGTAATTGGCTGCTCGACTCGACCAACAGCCCGGCCCTATCTCGACTTGGTACGCCATCGAAAGAATATTACATCAAATTTCCTTTTTTCGAATACTTGTGAATATTGTACATTTCACGTTTTATTTATTAATTTCTTTACTTTATGACAAAAGGTGGCAAACGAGCAGACGGATTGCCTTATGGTAAGCAATTACCGTCGCCCATGGGCACACGTAACACCAGGGGAGTCACAAGCGCGTTGCCGACCATTAAGGGGGTGGGAGCTCTGGGAACCTTACTCACCATCAGGAACACAATACTACATACCTGAAAGGTAGCAGTGCTATTATGGCTGTGGTCTTCTGTAAGGAGGAGGTACTTCCCCAGTTGGGCTTCTCCCGACTCAAGCGTGATGGTACTTCGCTGTGCCGGGTCCAAAATTTTGAGACATTTTCAAATACATCTTCAGTTTCAATGCAATTTTAATACTGTGGAGTATTTACGGAAATTGTAATAACGCTACGGACTAATCTCGCCATCCCAAAACGTACTTAGATTCGAAAGCATACTGCAACAGCATTCAAATAATCACAAGAACTTGTAATATATGTCAGAGTTTCCAAGCACGAAGCAACTCAAAGTAACAGTTAAGTCAATCCACTTTCGTTTACTTTAGTTTCCAATACAGATTTTTTCTAGCGAGTTTGGCGCAAGGCCCGTGCCATTAGGATGTTGGCGACAGGCCAGAATCCCGCGAGGTGCATGTTTATTTGTAAGCTTAACATTCAAGGAAGTGTGGAATCTTGGAATAGAACTCCGTTTTAGTATGGCATGATCACTCAGTAGTAGGGAAATGGGATTTTATACACGCGATATGCCATTGATTATGAGAAAATTATGCGAGAAAAACAGCGCCGGCTATTTTAGACGGCTCATCCGGCAAATGGAAGCGAGCGGAACTTTGTAAGTACTTTATGATCAAAATAAGTTGAGCTCAAAACGACTCCGACATTCGGAGTAAAAAGGTAAACACATGTTTTATACCATATTCAGTTTACTGACAGATTCATATGTCACATTTTTCCCATGGCCTTCAATTATTAACGTTTAGAAACTTGACCAACCAGCACATCATCCATCACTAAAATTAAATCTGTAAAGATTTGCTGATATCTAAACTAACATTTTACTTAAGTGATGGATGATGTTTGATAAAGCTTAAAGTTTTGTTTTAAGTATCTATCCGTGTTCATACCGACATGTGATACCTAGTACCAACATAGTTATGTTATATTCGTAGTGAGGTACATATATTGTGTGACAGATTGGTACAATTCCTAAATGTTCATTATAAAATTGAAAATATAACGATCCCTTAAAAAATTGAATTATTCTATTTTATATAAGTCGATGAAATAAGTCCTTTTATTACCTGTGAATGCTTTCTTATTCTTATATTTATTTTTTTAATTATTCGCATAAAAAGAATATGTAGAAATGCCCTATATACAGGGTGATTTCGGGGTCGTTGAGCAAGAAAACAAGGCATAATATAGAATTCATATGTGAAGCTAATTTTGTAAAACATTATGGTAAACAAGTAGAAAAAAATTGTTTACAATTTGGTCACCCTACTCAACATGAGGTCTTATCGCTTCCCGTACTGCGTATATATCAAAAGGGATATAGTGACCATGATTTAAGCCCGTTTCACATCAAGCGCGGGCGCGTGTCAACGCGGGCCCGCGCTTGATGTGAAACGGGCTTTAGTTAGTTTAAGGTTATTTTAATTAAAAAAAATGTTGCTTTGATCAAATACTACCATGAAATAATATTGACCATTTACTGAGATTACTAAACTGTCCCTGGGTGACAACCCAGAAACCAACTTCTATTAGGATGAATAAATAAATAAATAAATATTACAGGACATTCTTACACAGATCGACCGAGCCCCACGGTAAGCTCAAGTAGCCCTGTGTTGTGGGTACTCAGCCAACGATATATATAATATACAAATAAGGTTATCAATCGCAATTCAGCGTGGAAACGCAGCGAGTGTCCTGGGCACCTTTGCGCCTGGAGTGACGCGGGGCGGATTATTTGACTAATATAATTGTGTTCGTTTTTTGTGTATTATTGTGTTTTTTTAATGTATTTTAAATTGTGTAAGTTAGTTATAAGCAATAATGTACCATTGATTTATATGTTCTATAATTAGATATACAAATACTTAAATACATATATAAAACACCCATGAACAAATATCTGTGCTCATCACACAAATAAATGCCCTTACTGGGATTTGAACCCAGGACCATCAGCTTCATAGGCAGTGTCAGTACTAGGCCAAATGTGTCGTCAAAATCTAAAATTAGCAGAAAGTTCACCAAGCAGTAATTTTGCAGTGATCTAGAATATGACAATCGCGGATGCGCGCTCGGCCCGCTTCTCAGAGCGGCGGTGACCGACAAAACGTTTGGAGGGCAAGTTGGGCCACTCTGGCGTTTGTAGGAGCTGTAAGTAAAGATAAAGATAAAAGATAAAAGATAAAAAACATTTATTTGTGACAACCCATATACAAAAACAATGTCAAACAAAGAAAGGAAAAATAATACACCTGGTGTGCATCACAAAATGGACTCAACTCAGCATATTGCCAGCTCAGGAGCCAGCGCTGATCTTCCGCTGAGCCCTAAGTGAATACAAATCACAATGCGACAATCACTTGACTTTTTTTGTAGGTATTTTATTTTACTGGGCACACAAAGCGGAAAACATTGTTAATTAAATAATTACATGAAAATTTAGATTACTTTTTTTGGTTGGGAATGTCATAAAACACATGCCTCCATCATGATAATGACTTAGTGAGCGAAAACTGTCCTACTCGTAATATTCCACTAACTTATACAATTAAAATAGTTTTGCCGACAATATTTCCAAGCAAGGGTGTTAAATATGTAACTATTGCCTACATGTGTTCGGTGTACGATACCACACGATTAGAGATGTGCCATTCCCTGTAAATTCCCAATATTACTACGGGGAAATTTACCATTTCGCAAAATGCCTCATAGTAATATTGGAAATTTACCGGGAACGGCACATCTCTACACACGATACTGTGGCGTATTAAATTCAAATTTGAAAATTCGTATAGTAGCTAAATAGTCTCCTCTAATTCATACTATATTTCTTATTTTTAAAGTCTTGTTTATCCCGTCTTACTTATAAATACTTTACTAGGTCATCCCAAAGGACTACAGTATGGGGTTCTTCAAAAAGGTAGTAGAGGTTTTTACGGGGTCGACAACGCGTGAATGATGCCTGGGTATTCTAAACGTCCATATAGGCTGCGGTGACCGCCTACCATCAAGCTGGCCGCACGCTTGTTTGCCACCTTTGTGGTAAAAAAAAAGTATATGTGGAACCATTAGTGATTAATATATATAACTAGGATGTAAATTTTGTAATTAGGTCAGACAACTAGATGGGATCTAAATTTAAATCGCACGCATCAAGTTTCAAAAGCTCATGGGGAACGTCGAAATGTCTAACTAGTATTTAACACGATTTAATTTGTTTTAGGTTACTCTACAACTTCTGAACGATTGCAATGAAGGAGGTTGCCTCGTTTAAAGTAGGTAAGAAGGTACACGTCTGTATAGACCCCGCATGTGAATGCTGTTGATGGGGCACAATTCAATGCAACACGCATGACATAGATCCTACCGCCAGCCTACATGCATTTTGCTTAGGATGACTTAGGGCCTGATTGTAATTACACATTGATTAGTGTTAAGTGCATTTGCCACTTGCCACTTGTGTTAGTAACAAATGTATGAACTCCCACATAACACTAATCAATGTGTAATCAGGCCTTTAGGTCCTGGATTTTCTGTTAAGGCTTGGGCAGATAGGCGCGTTTTGAGAGGGTGGCGCAGCGGGGCGTGACAGCGGTGTGGCTAATGCAACGAAATAAGGCACACATTCGGACGGCAGCGTCGCGCCCCGCTGCGGCACGCCACTAAACGCGCCCTATGTAACCAAGCCTTTAATAAGTCGTTCGGTTAAGTTTAAAATTAGATGTGATTACTTAATTAGACATCATTGTACATAGAGCCTAATAGGGTATAGCATAACAGTTGGTTCTATTTAGTTATATTTCATTGAATAACGTTATTTAATTAGGAGACGTTAAAAGTTGAAACTCGTCTTACGAAGTAGCTCATAAACCTTTGCTATCTAAGTTGTCATGTTTTTGTATGTAAAATGTATACATAGTTAAGTTTCAAAAATATTAATAAGCAATTATTTTATCTCGCCTAAATTAATATATTTTTTTAATGTTTAGTTTTAAAATAATTACAGAATGAATCTAGGTATTGAAAATCCTCCATACAATAACAAACTTACAGGTTTCTTTCCATTACCCTACCCTCACCATGAGTTGTGACTTTGAGGTTTTCGATAACGAGTATCGAGTTTACTATCTATGCATCTCGTTCACAGTACAAGCGAGATGCACAGATAGTAAACTCGATATTCGTTATCGAAAACCTAAATATCACAACTCATAGTAAGGGTACTGTCCTAACATGTTACTCGACACGTTTATCAACTGCTCCTAGACCTATCATATAAGTTGTAGTTGACGGTGTTATTTCTTGGGAGATCTGAGGAACAAGTCACCTTGCGATCATATAATTTGTATATTGACATACATCGCTTTAATATAAATTATGAAAGTATAATAAAGTCCAGCTCAATAAGGATAATAAGACAACGATAACTGGCTATCATTTACAAGATTCGACCCAATAACAAACCCTAAACGGAGAGAAGCCAAATAAAGATAAACGCTGTGCCCGACCCACCAAACAGGTATAATTTTATTTTACGTTGTCATTAAAAAAAACTTACTACTGCGAAACAAGCATTAAAGATAGCTTTGCCTATACCTGCCGTCTTAAACTCAATTAAACAGTGTTCCAACTTTCGCGAACATTATTAAAGAGTCGGTTTATTTCGTAAAAGTTTAATACTTGTAATCCCTACCCACCGCCGCTCAGCCTACATGCTGCAACTTTCCACCATGTGCTAGCAAAACCAGTTTGTCGGCAACTACTCCTACACTACATTAACCTATAACTTGTAGGTACACTCACTTTACCACTTTTATAAACTTATCACGTACGGACCGATTGTGAGCAGTGTTTAATTATTTAGTAACGTTTGATTATAGATAACAAGTCAGGTGCTTGTTATTGCCATGTAAAATTATGAAATGGATTATTTTTTGCTGGCATAGCATTACGTTGTTGTTTTTTATTTCAGCCTAATATCTAGGTATGTTGCATATTTTTATGATTGAAAATACAACCTTTAAACACATATTTGTAAATCCATCTGGCGTCATGTTACATAATCATACAAAGGAGAACGAAACTAATTAGCGCACGTGAAATGAATGTTCCGCATTATATTTTAGCATAAATTGTAATAGCAATTATATACTGTTTTTAGAAACAAAAGAGTATCTCGCGACTAAACCGTTTACTGATATTTTAGAAGCAATTCTAACGAGTTAAGATTGAAATTAGAACGAGTTCGATTTTTTACTTAATGCCGTTGTCATTAAAGATGTTAATCCAAGCACGCCAACAAAAGACTTCAACGAACGTAGCGCACGTGAGACACGCGAAGACGATAGCTAAGGTACGGTTACGAGAGGATTTATGTTGTATTCATGCGTCGTATGTAGGTACCTCACCTATCTCGATCGCTGTTCCGGCTGTTGTATACACGCGAGTCCGCCTTTCTCCAAACCCGTAACTACAATCTGACCGACTAATGAGCATCATTGTCCACAATCGCGTGTCAAAGCCATAAACATGTACCTACCTGTATGTTATTGTTGAGTTTGAGCTGTGATTATGTTTAGATCCGCAACGTTATGTAGCATCATAATATTCACTACGACAATGGTTATCGGGGCATTTCTGTTCGCCCCGCAACCTGTTTGTCAATATAGAACAGTATTCATGTATCCTTGAACGTCATTACGGTAGTAAATGAACAATTGTTTGACGCTTTTTTTATCAGTTAATAGATAAGTACCTGAGTGGGATGGGCTGGAAGGGGAACCTATGCGTCGGAGGATGCGGCGCGATGATCTGCGCAGGCGGCACGGGCACGGGCACCGGCAGCGGCAGCGGCAGCGTGTGCGCCGGCGGTAGCGGCGGCGGCGGCAGCGTGCTGTACGGCGGCGGAGGCACGCTGTCCAGCTCCGGCGCCCTGGGCGCCCGCGCGCGCCTCGTGCGCCTCCGCCGCGCAGGCTCCTCAGTCTGGCACTCCGCGCTAGCGACACTCCTCCCCGTTCCGTCTGCACCGCACTGTTTACATTACAACTGACAGGCGCATCCTGCACTTGCACTATCACACTTGACACGACATCTTCGGCCGGGACTCGCACCGAGACCGCCTCGGCCGGAACTGGCAGCCGCATCTCGTGGCGGGGTATCGAGCGTGGCGCGCGCGCATGACGACCGCCGCTCGGCGACTGAGCGCCCCCTCTCTCGGCCAGGGCTCCGTCGGTGCGGGAGCGCGCGAGGGGCGGCGAGCGGCACTCGTACGGCTGCCATAGCAGCGAGGAGAGCGCCTCGGCGGCGGACAGCGGCGGCCCGGGCAGGCCGACCAGCGCCAGCGCGCCGCCGCTCATCCCGCCACCATCCGAGCCCGCGCGCCGCCGCGCCACCAACCTCTACCGCCTGCAACTAACAACACACCATGCTTAGGGCCCGCGCACACTTAGCGTCTTTCCAGCGTCGACGTCTTGTCATCGCTATGGAAAATGGCGTTGCGTCGACGTTGCGACGAACAGCTGCCTTAGAAACGACGAAGCTGGCAAGACGCTGACGCTCGAAAGACACTAAGTGTGCGCGGGCCCTTAGCGAAATCTACAAACACTCCTTGACACTAGTATATAGTATTTTAATATCAATATGCTTTGTGCTAGTTACAAGTCACTGCGCAAACGCAGGGTTGAGATTGCAGGGTTTGAGATCCGACTGTTATTAGTTATTTCATATTTCCGAATATATCCCACGTAACCTGAAGACAAGTGAAGGGATGTTTACACAAACAACATAACTGACATTTTTTGTCGGAAATGAGTTATTGGTCTCATTATGTTGTTTTCGTTTATGTAGTGGCTGCGGGGAAAGGACGCTGTCCAAAGACCATAAGTTATTAATGTAGTCGAAAGAAAAAATCGTAATATAAACTTGAATTAAAAAAAGGATAAAGTTCTATTTTAACAAATTGGTTATCTTATTTTAATAACCAAAAAAACTTGTATTTATTTACGGGGAAATATTAAAAGAGTTCATTAGTTTAATAAAACTTTCAAACCAATAGGTTTACTGAAAAAAATCTGATGTTAATTTTGTAAATATCCCTTAACTGTATTATTATAGTAAGCACTTTTGTCGGTATTATACATTTTAAATTAAAATATTAGCAATTCTTGAAATTAAAAGACTACTTAGAATATTATATAAGTAGCATAGCCTTTTAAACCACCTTTTTAAATCTGCTTTGTATATAATTTTAGATAGTCATAACGCTTCATAAATATCAACTTAGTAGGAATTGACCCATATGCACTTAAAAGAGTAAAATAACAGGATTAGTCATAGATGTTACGTCTAAGTACATATGTGCTGCTTAACTTCAAACCCAGGTAAATCCATTTTACTCTAAGGTTGATTATCTTTTAGATTGTTATACATTTTTTTAGATTTTTTTTTATTTTTATTAGCCTACAAGAGTATCCCACTCAGGGTTTCTGGTTTCTCGCCTCATTTTTTTTCTCGAGTTTCGAGAAATCTCGACTCCAATTTCTCGAGTTGTCACGACTCTCGAGTCTTTACTTCTTTAGTAAGAAATTGTAAATGAAATCACCGTTGTATGAGTCTCCACCGTTAATTGGTGGGTCCATGTAGTGGAAACAGTCATAGAATTACGAATTTGCTTGTCTATTTTACGTTTAGGATGTCAGAATCGAAAAAATCTAGCCTCAACCGTCTAAAAATGTTAATAACGCCAAGTAGTGCTAAAACAAAAATGAACGTTACAAAAATACGTCATTTTCTGAGTCAAATTACAAATATATCTGGCTTGTTTACGATAGTAAAATCTAAGAGAAATTATTCACGGGACATTCTAGTATTGATAATTTGTTTGAGTACAGAGCATAGTGCAAGCTTAATGATCCAAATGTTCAAATTAGAAAAAACTTTCCCAAAATGCATGGTTTTGTTTAATGGGCCATAGATTTCGAACAACTGATAAAAATATGTACAACATTACCTAAGACGAAAGAAAATGAGTTGGTTTTATGATAACTTAAATAAAATAAATAACGATGGTTTTATACGAAAAATATAAACTATAAGATAGTGGCTACTTTTATCGTGAACAAGCCTTATAAAAAACAAATAAAACTCGGAATTATTTTATTGCACTTTGCAATACAAGTTCGAGATAAAAAAAAATTAAAACTCTCTTTACAAACATACAAAAACTAAATCAACAATGAAAATAAAACAACATAAGTACTTAATCTACTTTTTGATCAGACATAAAACTAAAATCTTACACAAAATCAACGATTAAAAAAAAAATATACTACTTGCGAGTGAGAAGTCCGCTGCACGAGTTAAAGGCTTAGGCAGATAGGTAACGAAATAATGTAACGAAATAAGGCACACATTCGGACGGCAGCGTCGCGCCACGCTGCGCCACGCCACAGAACGCGCCCTATGTGACCAAGCCATTATAGTGCGCGGGCGACGTTATCATTATTAAAAGCCAAAAAATGGCGAGCCTGACTAGCCCTTATATCGTTTGTCGCCGGAACTCGAGAGTCTCGAGAGTCAGCTATTTATTTCTCGTCTCGAATGGAGGTGAAACTCTCGAGTTGTCTCGAGTTCGAGAAGTCTCGAGCAGAAACCCTAATCCCCCACTGCTGGGCAAAGGCGTCCCCTCTTTCTCTCCATTTGGTCCTATCCATTGCACTCTCTCGCCACTCGTCTTCTCTTCGTTTTGGTCTTCCTCTACCCCGAGACCCGTCCTGTGGGACCCAGTCAGTTGCTAGATACGTCCAGTGCTCTGGGTGTATTCGGTAGACGTGCCCTGCCCAGTCCCACTTTATTTTTTTAGATAATCAACCTTAAAGCAGAATAGATTTACTCGAGTTTGAAGTTAAGCGACACATATATAAACCCTGTTCGAACATAAAACCAGTTAAATTATATCAGAAACATCGTTATCCCGCGTCAAATCAAACTCGGTAATCGCTCCAACGGTGTCATTGAACCCCGACCCTTACACTCGACTAGTCGCAGCGAGATATTTTCGATAGTCGCTGACAGCAAGTGAACGACAAACACATTGGGCTGCACTGATAAATCAATCGGCGTTGCAGTTGACGAGACAACTGCCATAAATGCATGGGGGCTTTAACAGCCCTAGAGCTATAACTCGCAATGTGTTTAGTGCCCATAATAAGTCTATGGTGTATTTCATTTACATTCTTTAAAAAATATATTGTTACAGCTGTCCTTATGGTATTCCAGATGTCTAGATATATGCGGCTGTAGTTGGTTGTAGTTGTCAGGTTTCTAGCTGGCCCATACGGCGAACTCTTTGTACGGTAAACTAACACATACACTTAAAGCCAAATACTAAGCCATACACTTAAAATAACTATTTAGTGCATAAAATAGGTTCGCCCTGCTGTGTGCTTGCCACGCGTTCTGATTCGAACGTCAGTTTGTTTTGAATCTTATTGTAATTTCCATAGAATTGTAATTCAAGAACCGATTAAAGTGACCAAAACTTTTTTTATGCAGTGAGTACCTCGTGCGGGTTTACTTAACAATCGACAAAGAATTATCCATAAGGGTCAGCTAGAAACCTAACAACTATACCATCACGCGACTCGTTTTCTCGTTTGCCTTCTAAATATAACAGGAAATTTCTCAATAAAACAACTAAAAACTGATAACATCGCCTAGACAGTACCTACCTTTACCATGAGTTGTGGTTTTCGATAACGAGTACGAGTTTACTATCTGTGCATCTCGTTCGCACTAAAATAGTACAAGCGAGATGCACAGATAGTAAACTAGATACAAGTTATCGAAAACTCATGGTAAGGGTACAGAGCTAAACACTACATGCTGATGTTTCCTGCATTTTGCAATGGTCAACGGGTCAAGTTTATGGACAATTGCGGCAACCCAAAGACAATATTAAATTAAATGATATGTTGTTATGCGTACTTAACTACTTTGTACAGTCAGCAGCAAAAGTGGCTAAGCGTTTGAAGAGTTCAAAATGACCTGCACGCGCTCTTATTCTCTTGACAATAGAGATGTGTTGACCTCATTTTGAACACCTCAAACGCTCAGCCACTTCTGCTGCTGACTGTACCTGAACTATTCAGATACTGAACGCATGACACCATTTACTGTTTTGGGAATAACTGTCCTGCCAAAATTAAAATGTTTGCGTTGATTTCAACCATAATTATTTTCATATATGTTAATTACAATAAAAACTGCAAGCGTTACAAAATAAACCGTGCAGCATGTGCTCGCATCGAAATTAAGCATCAGCCACGATTGTTAACAGATTTTAAATTATAATTGACTACTTCCAAGCGTTATGGTACGATGGCATCATTTCAGTGCATAATACTGTACATAATGGTTACGTGGATCCGCACGGATCAGCACATTTCCGGCTCTCTGCGGTTATATCACACCTCCGACAAGGACTTTCTAACTCGCATCTGTTTTGTTTATGCATCACTGAACTATGGAAACGTAACCTACATTTTGACCTTTTCTTTAGAATCTTATTCGGCTTGCTTGAAACTTGTGAGTTCAAAAAGGCAAGTTTGTATAAGAACACCAAAATTGTATAACTTGTATAATATAGATCACCAAGAATAATATATTGCCAATTACAATACATAGGTACAGTTAATTCTTATCAACAATATAGCGACTAATGAAGAACTAATATAAACCTTATCTGTTACCGGGAATGATGGTTTTACAGCGTCCGCTATGACACTTTTAGGTGTCAACAACTTCAGTTGCTCTTGGCGTTGAAAAGGTTAAACGGAATTTCAGATGGCCAAACTGCCGAGTCTTAAGGTCAAAGCCGAAATAATATTTTTTTGTAGCTGGTAATTTTTTTTTTTCATAGTATAAAGATCAGCTAAAGGCTGATTTAACCTTTATAACTGTTGAGATACCCACAACACAACACATGAATACAAAGAATAGCAACAGCTAATTAGTAAATAAACCATTTCTGTCAAAAGTAATGTTATCATACTCATATTCCATAAAAATTATAATAGGAACATCATGTAACTCTTTCGTAATAAAGTAATGTATTCTGTAACCGCATCTTTATGCGATAACGCACTGTATAAATGTAGATTTGACTTTGTATAAGTATATGTACATAATGTTTTTTATTTAATTGCCATGTCAAGAGAATTACACTGAGATTTTTAGGGAGATTTGCTGGAAATGCTCAAGCAGCTGTCTTTAAAGTGGAATGGTTCAGTGACTTTCATTATGTTATTATTGAAAACGTTGAAGCTATCTTATAGCTCGTGTGCAATTACCCGCTTCGCATTTACAGTGACGACTCAATTTTTCTTCTGGTAGCCTAATATGGTCGGGTTTTTATCATTTGTCACAATATCTGTCACACTCTAAAAAGTATGTGAGTACGAAAGTGACGAATAGCGCGATAGACGATAAAATGGCAACCATGCTATCCGTTCCGGTCCGGACATAATAGGTCTGAATCCTTCACCTGTAGTCGAGGTGTGTAATGTAGAAAAACTCCTCGGCAGTAATTAAAGCAAAATTATTATTCGTACGTACGTCTGCCTGTTAGATATTCTCTGGACAATAAGTTCCTGGACCCTTGGAAAGCATGCATGATTGAAGCTTTCACGAAAAAACCAAGGGGTTTAAGACAATTTCACAAAAGGAAATATATTATGTGCCTAATCAGTAAGTTATCGTGTAACGTGGAGAATAATTATGAGAAATTCGCGTTGGCTGACCGACGAACACTTCATCGGACAACTCATGATTAGCTCCTCGTTACGGAGGAAAACATGTCGAGATTATCGATGGTAAAACGTGAGTTACCCGTTTACAATACAATTTGTATTACGTGGTTGTTATGTGGTTGCTATGTTTGTATTGTATTGGGTACTCGAGTTATTTGAACTTATTGAATTAGATAATTATCCTAATTACCTTATCTTATCCACACATCGTCTTCTGCATATACCTTAAGTATTCTAGAAAGATATAAACGTGGTAATGGAACACAATTTTATAAATCTGTATATATAAACGTGAAAGTCCTGACTGACTGACTGATCAACGCCCAGCCCAAACCGCTTAACCTAGATAGCTGATTTTTACAAAATAGGTAGGTAGTAAACACCCACTAAGAAGAGATTTATGGAAATATCACCATTAAAGGGGTAAAAAGGGGGGGTTGAAAGTTTGTATGGGGATTGTGTACAGTCGACGACACAGATATGTATACATTTTTTCACCTTAATCCATTGTAATAAGGTGCAAAAGTGTATACATATCTTTGTAGTCGACTGTACAATTTAAAGCGAGAGACTTGATATTTTGTGTAAACACTGCTCATTTGAATATAAGAAAAGTAATTTCAGCGTTTTTTGAACTTCATTCCCTAAGGAGTCAAAAGAAGTTCTTCGGCGCGTGCGACGCCGCGGGGAAAAGCTAGTTTCATATAATCATAGACTACAAATAATATACTGAATGTCCATGTTACTTGACATTGGCAAAGTGCCTTGGTAGCAAAGACGCAATTTTAACGAAGGAAAGTCGACGATGATGTAATGTCGAGAGCAGTTTTGATCTCCGAAATAAATGTGAAACATGGCAAGCAACTTCCTAAATATTATGTTTTTTTTTTAAGCGATTAACATCTTTCTATTTATTGTTGTTTTAATAGTAAATAATAAATATTTCGCGACAACATTACACAAATCGGCCTAGTCCTACGGTAAGTTCAGTTAGGTTTGTATTGTAGGTACTAGACGACGATATATGTAATAGATAGATACATATAAATATTTAAATGCATAGAAAACACCCATAACTCAGGAACAAATATCTGTACTCATCACATTAATAAATGCCCTGACTAGCATTTGAACCCAGGACCATCGGCATCATAGGTCTTATATTGAGTGTTATATGATTTCCTGTAACATACTCGATATCTTTCAATGAATATTTGGATAAGCTCACACTACGCCAAGCTCCGCTGTTCTCATAAATATTCCCGGTTTCTTTAATCCTTTCAAGCAAAATCTTTTAGAACAGAGATCTACTCTAACCAAACTTAATATTGTACCGACGCTCTTGGATAAAGGCTTAGACAACGAGGAGTGCTTGAATTTTTAATATCGCCAAGTGACAAACGAATTTTTAAACCAGTTGAGTCTATGTTTACCTGCTTCGTCAGAGATAATCCTTTGCATCTGGGGAATAATAAATGTGCTAATCCTTAGTAAATTAGGCTCTATTTTGCATGATATTAAGAAAACAAGGCGATACTTTAACAAAATAACTGGGTTAAAGCTTAATATTTCGAGTCTTAAATACTTGCGAAGGATTAAAACAGGCGTCTTTAGCTTTCGCAGCTAGCGTCTTATCCACAGGACTGACTGGATTATATAACTTGTTATATACATCTCGGAAAACATGAGTTTAACACATACTCATATATTTTATTGCGTTTTATGTCAAAGTACTTACTTGAAACTAGTTACAGTTTCAACAAGAACCCTGCAAGCTAGCTGTGGGACGGTATCTCCGTTTGAGATAGACTACCCGTTCCTCTTTAATTAATATAGCTAGAAAGGACGGGGTAGTCTATGCCACCGCGAGATACTGTCACGCCAATCATGTTGACCAAAATGGGCCTAAAGAAGCCAAGATGACAATATTGACAATCATTTATAGAAAACGTAATCAAAACAAAAACAAATCAATCGGATAGATCTAACGAAAAACATAATATTTTCCATACATTATTTTCTTTTGGATTGCGCTTTCTATACTGTGTGGAAGTCTAATACGGGCGAAGAATTAAACCAGACATAGGATTTACTAGTATAATCATTAACCAAAAGGTTTTTCTTTAATTATACCTATTATACACATGTAATTATTTTTTGTAAAATTTCTAAGCAGTAATGTACTGCGAACATTACGCGATTATAAGCTTTTGAAACTAACTGTCAGTCAACGAGTGTTTAACTCGAGTATGTTGCATTACATTGGGGGCCGAACTTTTTTCTATGGATAAAATTTTAATTGCACTTCTAAGTAAAAGTTATCTAAATATATTTCTTATGTCCTATTCTACCCTCCGTTAAGAGATTCGCCCGTATAAGACTTCCACACTGTATACAATTTAAGGGGGGTTGGATCTCTGGGAACCTTACTTACCAGCAGGAACACAACACTAAATACTTTAGGTAGCAATGCTATTATGGCTGTGGTCTTCTCTAAGGAGGAGGTACTTCCCCAGTTGGGCTTCTCCAAACTCAAGCGTGATGGATGGTACTTCGCTGTGCCCTACCTCTCATTGTTGGGAGTAGTTTAAGGAAATACCATACATATAAGTACTGCAATTACAGCCAAATCAGGCTTGGGGGTCCGGCCAGAGAGCAACACGCGTTATTTTGTATTCAAC
Source organism: Grapholita molesta (assembly GCA_022674325.2). NCBI lineage: Eukaryota > Metazoa > Arthropoda > Insecta > Lepidoptera > Tortricidae > Grapholita > Grapholita molesta. The sequence continues at coordinate 7,275,960 of CP053127.2, forward strand.
TTTATTTTATGGCATTATATTATAGCTGTCGGAGTGGGGTGAGGCGCCGGCCTTGGAGAAAGTGCGACTCGGTTTCTCCGCGACTTAGATACTGCGGATCACCTGTTTAACTATACATAACATATATTATGCAGCTAATAATAACAAATAACCGGTTCCAGTCAATATGGTAACCTTCGATACAATAAGTCTTATTTCCTTTGGTTAATCTTTAATCATTTCATTATCATTGGAAAAAAGGTTTAAATAGACTTTGTACATATTAAGCAATCGCCATATTATCATAAATCGTAATGTTATTTCCCCCACTCTCACGAGTATTTCTACTAATTTTCTCCTTTGTCCAAAGGTTGACGAGTAGATAATGCTTTGTAATTGTAAAGTTTGTAATGTTTTTATTACCATGGGAATGGTAATACATATGTGTATTTACATATTGAGGTACCTAATATGAATGTACTCGTACTTTTCATCCATAGTCAATATTACACGTGGTTTGCGGTGAGCCTTTAAGCATTCCCAAACTTTCAGATGATATGATAATATTGTGTTTGTTTGCCACGAAAATGACTCATGAAATAAAACAACTGAAACGCGTTATATAACTTCATCCCGACATTTCGAACCCTTTAGCGGCGTTCGTGATCATCGGGTGGTGAAGTATAAATTAGTATACGCGATATAATCCGTTTCAGTTATTTTATTTCATGAAATGATAACAAATTATCCAACAAGAACAATAAAAAAATCAAGATTCCAAACAGATTTTATAATCTAACACAAACACAAAGGTTATCATAGGAGAACAATCGTCTGAATAAGCTAACCGGTTTCTTATGCAATAGTTGAAAACTACAATGCCGATACTTTAAATGGCTCAGAGCACGCACCGCACACCGCTTCACGCTTTCACCGAAGGTCGGAAAGCTGTCGCAATGTCTTATGGAATTATTATTCCCATTCCTCATCTCGTCAGGTGGACCAGGACCATAAAAAAAGTATTGTGTAGAAAGTTACTCCTAGCATTTATTTTGGGTATTTATGTGATTTCTACTCAGAATTACAAGTTGTTCTTCTTATAGATAAAGATAAGAAAGAGCTCGCAATTGAGATTAGAATTTACATAAACGAAGTTTGAAGATTTTCGAGTTCCGCTATGCAGATGAACTTGTCCATGGCGGTTAGTATTAAAACAAGTAAAAATAATTTTAACGCTTTAAAAAGTATACTTTACCGGTACTATATCTGCGGCCTTGACAATAGCACTGAGTTGAAAAGGTAAAGGAATACATAAAAAAATATATATGAATTTAATTTTTTACACGTCAAAATGAATTCAAAGAGTCAATAAAGCAAAATAAAATCTACCTCCGTTTTCTATACCACCACATGCGTTTCGACGTACCCGTTAGTTGGGGGTACGGATCTTGAGGTCACATCTATAATGGTCTTCGTGAAACAACGCTTTCGATAAGCGATTGCGATAACAGTCCAGTCCACTGCCCTATGACTCGAGACAATCTCCTTAACGAGGCTTTCTTTATACTTGCAGGTTCAAAGTCTTTGTCACCTGATTTTATGACGGTAATAGAGGTAACTATAGCCTTTGGGCACAATCGAAATAAACATAAATGACATTATACTATTGCTATACAATTTGAATGGACAATTGTGAAAGGCTTTAGGCTTATAGAGGAATTTACAGTTTCGCTTAGTTTAAACTGGAAATGGTACAGTACAGTAGCCTTTACCTACGACGTCAGTATAACTACAGTGGGTGGTAAAGATAAATAATTATAGGCTGGTTAATAATAAGGGTTAACCGTTTTATTCTCAGGCGCCATGAAATTAATATAGCTAAGTATCTACATTTCTTTAACACCTTCCACTCTTATCTTTTCTGAGGTAGACATTGATTTGCGACTAATGAAACGTAAGTAATTATTTAGTTTCCAATCTATCAAAGTAGACTTAATTTTTTCGTAAAGTCAAAGACAATTCACGGTTTCTCCTCAAATCAATCACTCCATTCGCGTTTGTCGTACAAGTGCGGCGTTAGTGAAATATCGAAGGGGATTATGGTGTCGAATTGTGAACGCGTCTGCGGGCGATCCGCTCCGCTTATGAGAATGGATTACCCCCGCTCGAGATGGGTGTCTCTGATAAACGAGTCGATGATGCGCTAATCCCGGCTGCTTTGAATGCCGCATCGGCGTTTCGCAAACGAAGAAGAATTATCTGATTCGGCAGCCATACGCCTTTAGCGCCTGCCTACGGGGACTTTTTAACCGACAGACGAGAAAGAAAAAAGAATGATATTTGCATGTATGAGTGTATTACTTTAAGATGCTTTATAGGTTTAGAAGTGGCTTAACGGCTCGACTGATTATTAAAATGTTAGTTAAAAAGATTGTGTTGATAGAAGAGGCATTACAAAATAGTTGTTTCAAATTAAAATAAAATCTGTTTTATATACCTATCATCATTGATAATGTTCTTATTTACTTGAAACAATACCAACGACTCTGTGCTACTTACTAAATCTTATACCGTGCTTTGGTTTTCAAATAGCAACTGATGCACCGTTAAGATTATGACATAGATCAATCTTGACATGGATAAAGCAGATCCGGTTTCATAGGCGTAATAGGAAAATTGCTGATTGAAGAGTATTCACAAATATGTATACAGTTTTACATCTAATACCATGAGCATAAGGCGAAAACATGAATACATATATTTATGTTTAAATTCAAACTATATTGTAAAACCAGATTTCAAGAGAAGTTTCTATTCTAAGCATGGTATAAAATAAAGTGAATATATTTATTTCAATTTTAAAGCCTGTAAGGAGCTTAATTCCTGACGGTGATAATTTTGGTGTATAATTTATAAAACGTAAATGCAGCTTAGTCATCATCATCTTCCTCGCTTTATCCCGGGATTTGCCACGGAGCATGGGGTCCGCTTGGCAACTAATCCCAGGATTTGGCGAAGGCACTAGTATTACGAACGCGACTGCCATCTGACCTTCCAACCCAGAGGGTAAACTAGACCTAATTGGAATTGGTCCGGTTTCCTCACGATGTTTTCCTTCACCGACTGGAACCGACCAAAACGACTGGTAAATATCAAATGATATTTCGCACAAACTTATTTTTCCGAAAAACTCATTGGTACGAACCGGGGTTCGAACTTACGACCTTCGGATTGCAAGTCGCACGCTCTTAGTAGAGGTATACTTTATAGATTTTCGGTCAACTAGAAACGCTTAATAGAGGTCGCCCGCGTCCTGTAGAATGGTAGGATAATGATGAATTGATGACATTTAAACCTGTGAGTAAGTATGTACCCACATAAACACCCATGTCACACATCTTTGATATGCCAAACAAAAGTCATGAACCATAAAAAACTGTAACAGAGCAGAAAGTGAACTATGACCGATATTATCTAATTTTTTTATCCTCTGTCGTGTAGTAAAATTTGCCTCCAACGGAATTCAATACGCTTCCATTACATTTTTTTTCTATTGGCCCTTTCAAGATTTCCTGTACTAGTGAACTCGTAAAAGAAGTCGCGGCGAAATAGTTTCGCTACAAAAGTACATGTAACAGTTTCTTAAGTAATTTTTACGAAAAACTCGGAGCAATAGAGTGCGTTCCCTTTGTGGGTAACAACAATGGGTGGCGCCGGAACTCGGAATAAAAATGAAAGTGGATTCGCCTGTTATTTTTATAAACCCGACAATCTTGTTTCTCCTCGCGGCCTCATTAGCATACGGTGTCAGGCCCGTACTGCCCGAGCTGTGACGTTGTTAGTACGGAACTCTTAACGCGATTAATGTACGACTAGTGATGTGTAAAACATATTTCTGAAGAACATTACCTACGAGTACCTATTACATAAATGCAACACGCATGTATAAATGGAACATTAGTTTTGATGTTCCATTTATACATGCGTGTTGCATTTATAGGTAATGTTTTTTTTTTTAAACTATACTGACCAGCTTTTGACCGTTAAAGTTAAATAAAACTCCTATTTAATAGTGTCTGTCTAGTAAAACTTTAGTTTAGAAGGTGTACAGTTACTGTATTCCAAGTATTCCAACGTAAATCTAGCAGTTTGAGATAATAGAAATATCAGATATTAAGGAGACTAATAAATAATCTAAATTTATCGCCTTATGACATCACAATAAATATAAAATATATCGCTTACCATTTTAGAACTATTCCAGAAACTGTTGTGAGTTAACTTTTGATTATCATAATAGGTAGGTATGCATAGGTGAAAACCTTAACTGAAGGACCATGGAACTTACGTCAAAATTTGAATATAGAACGCCGACATGCGTGTACACAAGTTACTACTACATAAAAAGTTTTTCACCTTTTTTTTTTATTTTTTTTATGATATAGGAGGCAAACGAGCAGACGGATTGCCTGATGGTAAGCAACTACCGCCGCCCATGGACACTCGCAACACCAGAGGAGTCACAAGTACGTTGCCGGCCTTTAAGATCCCTATACGCTCTTTTCTTGAAGGTTTGGATGTCATATCGGTCCGGAAATACTGCACACGACAATTTATTCCAGAGTTTTGCTGTGCGAGGCAGGAAGTTTCTAGAAAAACGCACAGTTGAGGACTGCCAACCATCTATGTGGTGAAGATGGAAATGTTGTCGTGTAGAGCGCTGGCGGAAGGAAGCAGCTGGGATTAACCCGAACAATTCCTCGGAGCACTCTCCGTAATAGATGCGGTAGAAAATGCAGAGTGAGGCCACATCTCTACGCAGTGCCAAGGAGTCAAGCCGGTCCGAGATATCCTGGCTGCCGACAATTCTAGTCGCTCTCCGCTGGATGCGGTCCAAAGGGAGAAGCTGGTATTGGGGTGCCCCTGACCAGAGATGAGAACAGTATTCCATATGTGGCCGTACTTGCGCCTTGCACAGTTGTAACCTAACCTAACCTAACCTATACCTACACCAAGTAAAATTCTGTACCTAATATTGTAGACAATTGTGGTACATACCTACTAAGAAAACTCGTGTCAAATGTACCCAATAATTATATGTAAAATGTCATTACATTTGACACGAGTTTATATACCTGATTTGGTAAAATCACATTTTTCCTTAATTAGGTACGTTTACGTACAAGGATTCGGGAATATTCCTCGTACCGTAGTCAGACGTCACTATTTAAAAGTGAGCCATTGAGAGATCCTAAAGCTCCTGAAAGCCAAATTACGTTATAATTTCTTCCCGTTGTTTTCGGGCATTTCATTGCAAAGTTTAGAAGTGATTTTATTACTGTCATTTTGTTATCTCCTTCGCGGCCAATTTGGCTTGATGGTAACTTGTTTTGGCATCTAGTACCTACCTCTAGTTGGCAAAAAGGATGTTGCTAGGGCCTGCGTAGAATATTTGGATGGTGACATTATCTATAATTAATAAGTAGAGGCAAACAGGTGACATAACATACTTATGAACTGTGGCAACTCATGGTAGCGGGAATATAGATGGACTTGTAATTTATCCCGCACGCGACAGTCCAAAGTTAGGCCTGGTACCGGGAACATCGATGTTCGTAAATATTTAGTTCTTTCTCTTTTACTCCAATACTCCAATTAAGGCATCATGAGAGTGTCGGAGACAATCGTCCAAAATTTACGAATAACGACTTTCGCGGTAGCGCCGCAGATTTATGTATCGAGAGTTCGACCTTCATTTAACGGACCTAGTAGTTTCAATTTTATTAATGAGTGTCTTTTTTATTACATTTAAGTTAAGAATATGTTAATAAGAAATTTACGAACCATTTTCTAACCATACTTTCTAAATACAGAATTTTATATCTACGTTACCTCTTTGGGTTGTCATGCTATATTTCTGCAAAGTCGCTATGCTACAAAATTCAGGCTATTCCTCTGTTATTGTTTGTAAACTAAAGTAGTGAATATGACATCATGAAACCTCCTATAGAACTTTTAATTTAACTTTTATAGTACTGCGAACCCGCGCACCTATCAAATTTCTGAATTAAGGACTCCCGATTATAGGTACAATCAAGCCAAGTATATGACACTGTATGAAATATAGCTTATATGACCTATAGGGCTCGTTAAAGACCTCGTGTCGAACTAACGCTTGTAGTACCAATGCATTACTGACCCCGTAATAAGGTCAGATTTTTGGCAGAAAATCTTCCCCCTAAAACAACGAAAGTAAACGCGTGCTTGGCTCGCCGCCTGCAATAGCCGACTCAATCAACGATTCCGTGTTAATCTAAGATTTCCTGCCGGACCGCTCTCTCCATCTACAGTATTTTATTATTGTACCTACAGAGCCGTCCCCCGGCACTGCATAGTATTTTCTCTTATTGGACTACGGATTTGTTACTGCGGCGAGATCTTAGTTTTACGTTTGAATAACGAATCTAATATTCTTTATTCAATGACTTTGGTTTGGTCCATAGTCGACTTATTATTTGTTTGAATGAATTTGTTTACTATCTGTTTATTGTAGACTTATACGTATTTATTTAAGTATTTCTTGCACTTGCACGATATAGGCCGTCGGCTGAGGCAAGGCAAAAGGGGGAGGACCAGCATTCTGAAGAGATTCTGGTACAAAGGCTGTCCCTAGGCATCCAACGTGTTAGTGCCGCAAGTGGTATGGGCACTAACGGTAAGGGGCGGTTATGACTAGTTTGTATGTCTAAGGTGTACCTAATATTAGTTTCATTATATATATATATTGAATGTGTATTAAATATATATATATTGAAACTAATATTAGGTACACCTTACACCACACATTTGATAATAATAGATTTTCGTAGTAAATATTTTTTTAATGATGACTGTCATTGTTCATTCTAGATAGGTACCTATGAGTATATCTTTCTTATTTAATAAATATTTGGCAACGAATGGGTAAAACGGATAGAACTAGCTCAAAATTAAGCAACCCGTAGACACGTGCGTATATACAAAAACGAACTACTATAAGAATCATAATCCAAAACCATAAAGTGTGCTAAACGTACAGCAAATGACTGAACAGCGCAGCGTTTGACCTCAGTCACATCTGATGGTAAGTGTCAATGAGGTCGAGGGTGTAGCACACTGGTTCAGTAACAGAGCCTATTCACTCTTGTCTTGAAGACTCAAATTATATCTTTCCGGGAATACAGACGAAGAGAATGACTTCCATTCCTTAGCAGCCCGCATTAGGAAGGTAGAAGTGAATCGCTTAGTGCGAATGAATAGTATATTCACAATGTAAAGATATTCGTACTAGGATTCGAATCCAGCACCATTAGATTTGTCAAACGGGTCATTACAAATGAGGCTACGGAAGCCTTTACCCTTGAGGTCTAAAGTGATTTTGACTGAAAGTAATCAAGCATTTTCAATTAAATTAGAACTAATTGCGCAATCAGAGGCATATTACATTAAGTTACTCATTTATCACGTATTCAATAAGATAGTAACCATCGTAAACGCAATCAAATCAGTGTGCGTATTATTTCATTAGAGGCCGGCAATAGCCAGTCCCAGGCTGCATATCCCATTGCTTAGGCAGACGCGGGCAAGTTATACTAAACCAAAGTAACGTGGCCTCGTGGTCCGTAAAACTATATAACCTCTTTATTTATAAAACTTAGTAAACCTCTTAAATATTGTAAATCTAACCAGTGCGTTTGCAGTGCTAAATGACTAATGATTATCACTACTATTCCTATATTAATTATTAGGTTCATACATTACTGAACCTGAGCACAAAATTTGATCTCACTCGAACGGTAACAAAACGCCGGAACAAAATGTTGGAATTGCGCCATTTTATCAACAAGGCCATCTTTGACGCTGGTACATTGTACATACCTAATTATGATACACTAATTCTAAAATGATATATACGTGAATGTTAAATTCACTTTTATGCACATATATGCAGATCCGCGGTCGTATTCAGGCTTTGTTCTTCTTAGAGCAAATAAGGCCTTTCTGACTGGGTAGTAAGATCATTGTCAGCACAAAGATCGTGGGATGGGTGCGGAATACTGCACCAAATCATCTAAATCATGAGATGAATCTGTCCATCCAATCCATCAACAGTTCCTATTCTAACGCTTCATTTCAGCAGGTTTCAATACTGTCGCTCTAAGTTCAGGCGAGTTTAACAAGGACCAACCAATACCTATGTATTTCCCTTATTTGTCCTAAAAACAGATATTTTGTTGTCATGTTGCTGGCTGAGCCAGCAGCCATATTTTTTACTGTAAGCTATATAATGTTAGTAAAGCCATAGCCTAGAGACTTGGCTTTCTCTGGCATCTGACAACTTTTTTACAGCAAAAGTGTTAATTTATTATTCTTGGTGGCTAATTTTACAAGAAATGCTTTAGTAGGATTACGAAAAATAAATGCAGGTTGCCTATGCAATAAGTTGCATAGCCAACCTGCAATTCTCATACGTTAACCATTCGCAGTTCTCATACGTTATTTTGTTACGTTTGTCGGACCTGAACCCACCTGACCACAGTCCACGTGCGTCAAGCATTTGGAACGAGACCCCAGGCCGGAATGGAGACGGGGATGATGCATGCGCGCCTGACCGAATTCAATTACACCGGAATTGATTACCGTCTGTCTAAGCCGGGCTTACTCATAATGCCAAGATAAGGCAACATGTCGACGCGCCACGGCCAAGCTGCGAAAGCTCATTAAACTGTCCTGAAACCATTTCACTCGAAAGTGAGAGAAAATAATGTCGCTAACTTGGCTACTGGGCATAACTAGTATTTCGGTTGGCATACTGCAAAAGCATTGCCAATTGTATTTATATACTAGCGATCATGCGTCCCTCACTTGTTCCAGGTGCAATGTAGATAATGATTATTCTCTGATGATTAGATTACTCTGTCTATTAAAATTGGTGAAGTTGCGTAGTTCAAAAGATCTAAAGAAACCCTTTTTGACCTCTTAGGGGATTAATTAAAAAAAACGCTGACATTACTTTTCTTGTCTCTGGCTTTAAATTTTACACAATCCGGATACAAACTTTCAACCCCCATTAATGGTGGAATTTCCAAAAATCCCATCTTAGTGGGTACTTACTTATAATACACTACCTAGTGTGAAAAAATCAGCTACTAGGTTAAGCGGTTTCGGCTGGGCGTCGATTAGTCAGTCAGTCAGGACTTTCACGTTTATATGTATATGGAAACAGATATAGATTTATTTCATGACAAACGCAATAATATTCTAAACAAGCGTTTAGTATTAATTAAAAAGAGAAATTAGAAAAATATGATTGATACGAATACATAATATGATTTATCTTTTTGCTGTTCGTGCATGTAGTTATCGGTGTCGTAAAGTCCGGTATTGAACTGACCTATAATTTGTCTTGTCGGCGAAAGGTCAAGGCTCTGTCGTAGACATTATGATGTCATCTATTTAGAACGGTTTTTTTTTATATCGATGGATATTTTTGTCCCATGGCCGAATTAGTTTGCGCATGACAACTGAGTTTTTAGTGTTATTAACAGAGTGACTTCGTTCATGTCATTGTCATAATTATCTACCTACTTTTACCTCTATCTATTATCATATTCTATTTATACATGCACTTTTGGGTATATGTTGTTACAATTTGGTAAACCAATATATAACTGAAATATAGACATTTTTAAGTAGAACACTCAAGTGTCATCACAAATACTTATGTCAATAATATAGACAAAGCATCCGTTGTCCAGTAGGATTCGACATCTCGTGCACATATTAAGAGATCTATTTATTTATTTATTTAGAAGAACGATGTAACTCAGCATTACAGTATACACTAATGCGCTGAGAAACTAATCAATAACATATACAATACACCATGAAATAATAAAAAACAACTTATTTACATTAAGGTGCTGGATGGGCTATCATCCATCAACTCACAAAACTCAAGCATTCACGGCACAATTAGAGATGCAAGTATCACAAAGCCTAGCCTAAAATAATATAACTTTAGCGTACATTTAATTTCCGACCACTGTCGGATCAAGGTCGTGGATCCTGTGGGGCATAGACAGTTATTATTCATTAATATCGGACACACGTGAGCATGGTTACATTTTCTTGAGACATGTATTTTAATTTATGATTTTATATATGTGATATTATGAGGATTATAATTGATGAACAAATGAAATTAAGACTGCACCGACAAAACTTACTTACATATAGCAAAACGTTTGCCTTTATTCATCCCTAATATGGCGACGTAAACATAGGGAAACATAGGGAAACATATGCGATACACCCTCTATAAAATTATATATCTGCGAACTTAAACGATGACGCAAGCACAGAAGCGGTCCCCCGCGGACGATGTTGGCAGCCCAAAACAATGTTCCAAAATTAAAATTTTTACTCGCGAACCCTTGCGGGCGAAATCCAGTACATAATTTATTCGTCGCTTTATTCCTGAAAAAGAAAAGTTCGTACCTGTCCGAAGCCGAGGTTCGATAAAAGTTCAGGCGGCGCGACTGTGGGCCTGTCGCACAGTACGCACCTAATAAACAGTAGGAGTGTGGCAAGGGAAAACAAAATATGTAAATATAAACACAGGCATATGTGAAATAATAAAGGTTTAAATTAAATAATAATAAACATTAATTAATAGGTAACAAACACAATAAATATTTTCCCGTGACTCCTCTTACATTATTCTAAATCATTCCTAATACAAAACGCATTCGTCACGCAACGATCAGGCGATTTTCTTTTAACATAAAGAGACACTAAGAAGCGAGAAATGCAAAACAGTTCAACATTCAGGTATAGTTTCTTTCACTATCAGTGTTACTAGTCTAACTTTCAATACAACGACGGTGGCAAACAAGCATACTGCCCGCCTGATGGTAAGCAGTTACCGTGGTCTATGAACGCCTGAGACTCCAGAAGATTCACATGCGCGTTGCCTACCTTTAAGAACCTATACCTACCCTACCCTTTAACCTTGCTTTTCACACCAGGTATAGCTTGTTGTACTGCTACCGACAGCTCGGCTGTGATGACAAGTGAAGCCATCAGCCACAGGCCGGGGTGCATAAATAATTTAGCCGGACAATCCGCCGCTTGTTTGCATGTGGATTATCATATTAAACGGATATCAGGGTCGACGACATTCGCCCGATACTGCAGCACTTACAAAGCAAACACAGCCAGATATGCTGTTGCTGTCGCTCTTAGTTCAGGCGAGTTTGACAAGGACCAACGAATACCTATTTCCCTTATTTGTTCCAGCCCTAAAAACAGATATTTTGTTGTCATGTGCTGGCTCGTCATATGTTTTACTGTAAGCTATATGTATAGTGTTAGTAAAGCCATAGCCTAGAGACTTGGCTTTCTCTGGAATCTGACAACTTTTTTTACAGCAAAAGTGTTATTGTTCTTTTTGGCAAATTTTACAAGAAATGCTTTCAGTAGGATGTCGGAAAATAAATGCAGGTTGGCTATGCAGTAAGTTGTATAAATATTCGCAATTCTCATACGTTATTTTATTACACTCGATTAGTGCATAATGCCATAAAATTAGAGTACAATAATAGACTTCTCTGTATCCTATATTCATTGGGGACAATGCAACAAAGTTTTCTCCAATTTTGTACCCGCGAGTAGTTCCTAGTAGTTAGTAAAAATATAAATAATTCAGTCAGATAATCTGTCGATTATATGCATGTGGATTATCATGAATGCATAGTTCAGGTTCGACGACTTTACCGATACTGCAGCCAAAGCAAACACCAGGCCAATAACAGGATTTGCCGTTGATATTTCAGTTGCATTCCGAGTTCAGGCGAGTCAAATGCTTACAGTACGAATTATAATCCGCAGATCGAAGTTTAGACTACTACAGTCAATGTACATAGTATTAAGCCATGCCTTACAGGAATAGGAGCAAAGTTATATATAAAAATAACTACCTGCAGCTGCGCTATAGACCAGTAAGTATAAAGCATCGCTTCGCTTAGTTATTGGTACAGTCGTCATCAGATATATCAGATCTGTGGAGGAGGTCACAAATATCTTAACAACACCTCTATTGTCAAGGCGATAAAGTGCATGCTCGGATAATCGGATATTTATGACAACCTCCACAGCCCGATATATCTGATGGCGACTGTGTTAGTAAAATCACCGGTTTTCATAATTCTTTACTGCATTTAAGAATACAGATTATAAACAGATTAATCCCATAGGCAAATCTCATAGGTAGATCCCGCGAGGCCATCAACGGCTCTAGACTTCTTATAGTTACTAAAAACCTACTTAAAATTCACATTTGTAATTCAAACACGAGAACGAAAAGTAGATACAATTTAAAACGAGGCGTACTTCCGGGAGTCAGTTGCCCTTTTATTCGCCTTCCGGTCTCATCTGCCATTGTATTTTATTATACACGTTTCCTAAAATAGTACTTTATATCTTGTCAGGACATCATATAATGCAAATGTGTAATTTATAGTGTAAATCACCGACTGTGATCAATCTGTAAGCAAAGATTTCTATCTAAATAAGTCGGCGTCAAATACATAGCATTAATAATATTATATTTGAACTTTGTAATAATAATACATAGTATTAACAAAGTTCAAATATAATATGCAGATCTTAATTTGTGTAGCAGTAAGGATGTGCTACGTCCATATTAACTCCAACTATCTATGTATATGATATTGATAAACACATGCATTTATATTAATGTTTTAGTTTACAATAAGAGCGTAAAAAAGTTAATGTGACGTACCTAGTACAATATATTAGATATTTTTGGACCCGGGTATGTCCTAAAGGCTTGGGCAGATAGGCGCGTTTTGAGAGCGTGGCGCAGCGGGGCGTGACAGCGGTGTGGCTAATGTAACGAAATAAGGCACACATTCGGACGGCAGCGTCGCGCCCCGCTGCGCCACGCCACAAAACGCGCCCTATATGACCAAGCCTTTAAACTACGTCCAACAATGAGAGGTAGAGCATAGCGAAGTACCATCAAGCTCGAGTCTGAAGAAGCCCAACTGGGGAAGTACCTCCTCCTTACAGAAGACCATAGTATTGTGTTCCTGATGGTGAGTAAGGTTCCCAGAATTCCAACCCCCCTTAAAGGTCGGCAACGCGCTTGTGACTCCCATGGTGTTGCGGGTGCCCATGGGTTCACAATTTAAGTTCAATCAGGCTTATTTTGTGTGTACGATTATGTTCGATCTACTTATAATGGGACGAGAAGAAGAAAGATCAGGTTAGGTTAGATATCATGTTAAGTGGTCGGTTGCAGACTGAAAACACTGTTGTCTGATAATTTACTCATCCCAAATGTAGTCTAAAAACAACTATCATCACCAAGTAAATTTATGGTGGCAGCATTGATGTGAGTATAGCGTGACAAAAGCCTGTATTACTGATGGTGCCATTTTTATCGTTCATATGATAATTTCCACCAACTTTTCACATTGTCCACGGATATTAGTGACAATGACAAATCCGTCATTATAATGATAACACAAAGTTTGTCTGAAAGGGTTCGAATAACTTCGCCTTTGTGCATTCAAATTAAATTGTTTCAATTGTCTACATATATTAATGTAGTAAAACTTTAACATACGATGAATGAGAACGTGGAAGAGTTAAAGCGAGCTACAAATTTAATCGCTGGATGTATTATCATGCATGTTTTGGAAGCAACCGGCGCAGCAGTAATTAGGCATCCATACTAATAATAGCGAAGTTTGAAAACTACACATAAACAACGGAAGAGAGTTACGCCAGGGATTGTTTTCAACTCCGGGTACCTATTGCTTTGTTCTATCTATTACTGCTTCGAAAATTTAAGACATCATCATCAAAATCATATAGAACTATGGAAATCCGCTACAATAGTAGTTTAAAAACAATATGGTATTTACTGTTTTGTTAGGGTTGAAATAATTACATCTTAAATTATTTAATTGGGCTACTTTAGTCCAGACATTACTGAGAAACACCAGTACCTATACAGAAATATGTATGTATAAGTCATTATATTGGTAGGTACATGTTCACCGCTTGAAAGGGCCATTTTTACTCGCGATGCAGAAGACCTTTCTAGGCTACAATTCATAGTACATTTATTTGATATAGTAGAATTTCATAACAAATGACAATCTTCCAAAATACGCATCCAATTTGATAATCATCGCGGAAACGCTGCATGCGTCTTGGGTACTTTTGGGCCTAGAATAACACGGGGCGGGTAATTATAATAGAGATGACATAGGGGTTACATGTGGCTTTACAGTTCGGGTGGTGATTTTGTGCTTATCATGAGCGTCTTCCTGTTTTTTTTTTGTCTTTTTGATCCATATTCCATTAATTATAGTTATAATTAATTAATAAAAAATACGAGTTAAATTGATTACAACCTCTAATTTCTCGATTTCTCGACTAGTATAATTTAGAGAAAGTAGAATAATATTTATTAATAAAGAATAATAATACAACGTGCGACAAGGACTAACAAAACTAACATTAAAACCACTAAAAATAAATTAAAGCTACACTTAAAAATAAACTCTTAGAAATAACCTAACTTTGGACACTTAGGTAGGGTCCCCATCAGAGAAAGATTAGTTAGTTATATTATCCCTATAAAATCATGATACGAACTGTATGCTCAAGAATAACTCTGGTTCATATACTCCAAGTGATTTCGCCTTTGATCGGACAAGGGTTTAAACCCCTGTTCAGTTATCTTTCCTTGATGTTATCTCCGCCTTTTGGTGGTCAAGGCAGCCCTTATTCAACAACAAACATTTTTTTGATGTCACTGGAATAATAAGGATGCTATTAGAGATAGGAAAATAATACTTTGCTTCATCTTGATCGATACGCGTAAAGATTTTGAGCAACGTATGTGTACTTATACTTATTTACGTATATTCAAGGTATATAAGGCGTGGTAGGATAAGTGCGGCTAATTTAATTATTTACACAACCTGATGTTTTGCTTGATTGCAAACCAGCCTTATTTGTTAATTAGAAGCCTTTCGCAGTAAGCAATCTAAAATAGCCTTTAATGTACCTAATATTAAAGAGCATGTTCTCTAAGATTTTTATTTTGGGCGAGGAAGATTAATTAACTTATTTATTTATTTAGCCGTACCCACTCTATATTTACAGTTAATTACACAAACGAAAACCTTGAGTTAAAAGAGTTTCTCTCCTCTAAGTTGATATAACTTTAGTGCCATGTCGTACAAAAGTGACTGAGCGGGTGAAGTGTTCAAAATTACCTACACGCGCTCTTATTCTCTTGACAATAGCGATGTGTTGACCTCATTTTGAACACCCCAACCGCTTAGCCACTTCTGCTGCCGACTGTATTTAAAATTAATAATACAAACATTGATCTCGCCGATACACTTCACGTCTGTGTCATGTAGCCGACAACGCCATACATAAATCAGGGTGCATAAAGTTGGAAGACAATGGTCCACTGTAGTACCGAGAGTATATGGCCGCTACCAACGGTATCGGACGACAATCAACAATTCTGAACTGAAGGTCCAAATCCAAGTGAGGAAGCGTCACTTTTATACCGAAACGCAGATTTCATATAATCAACTTTCTTGTTTAGCCCACTACCATGGCTTATATAGTTACCGTTATTGCAGTTCGGTCCAATGAATTGTGTATTTAACATTACTATTCTATATATTTGTCTTCACAGTGTTTTAAGTCCACAAATCCATCATAAATGTAAAATGAAAATTGAGACTTCTTTGATATTTTCTTCGAGTTAAAGAAAGTCAGCCAACATTTGTTTAGACACAACTTATTGAATTATTACTTATATCTCATAAATAAGCTGAATAATAGTACTCGCAAACGTGCATCCATTTAATGTTAGTCGCACTGTCGCACTGCATACAAGCGCCTGTCGGTTGCGCAGAGCAATATTGTGTAGAGCTTACATTTTAGACGCTAGTCCAAGTGCATTTTATATGTCTGTAAATAATCTCAACTGTCGACGAAATTTTCCGCTGTTAACAAATAAGTGGATATTTTTATGAGAACTATTGTTGTTTTATTACAGCAATATGACATTTATTAGTTTTATTACCGAGAACCCGTAAACTTCCTTCACGTAAGCAGGGACTCGAAGTCACTACCTTTTGGAACTTTAATCTAGAAAAGGGAAATCCGTAAGTTGACATGATGTTTTTTGTTCCAATCACGAGTCTAGGTTACATATTTCCGTATTAATTGATAACAGACCATATGTCTCAGGCATCTTAACTCATCCTCTGGTGTTGCGAGTGTCCATGGGCGGCGGTAGTTGCTTACCATCAGGCAATCCGTCTGCTCGTTTGCCTCCTATATCATAAAAAAAAAATCACATCATAAAGTACGGTCATATGATATGTGTGCAATGTAATCTATGCAATAATCAGGCCTTAACACACTCATGTGATGCTAATATAACGAAACTCCCCTTGGCTTCGGTTCGTTTTATAAAACCACACTCTTAACCCTTATTATGCCCCAGTTTCATAAACTATTATTACCTGTTCTTATATAGAATCTTTGTTTGTTTTATATAATTCTAGAATAGATATCTACTTTCAATGTGCCTTTGTACATTTCTTTAGTACGGACGCCAAGGCCCAGCAGTAAAGTATTTCGCTCTCTTTTCTACGGACGCAATAACGTCGGGATTAAGGCAAATAGAAAGGAAGACAGTTCGTGTTGCGGCATTAATCAGCCGGCAGACATTTGCCTCCAGTTATTGAATGGATCTTAATTGGATCCTGATGTTAGCTAGAACCTAACTGGTAGAAGTTCAATGAATTTTCACACGATTTTAGGTTTTAAACCTTCAGTGATTAAAACCGAAATTGCATTTCTAAACTTAACAAATATAGTGGATCTCATAAGGTGTCTGTGTAGAGGTAAGGTTTTACCTTTGTTTTTCGCAGCTCGTGGCATACTCGTACAGTCAGCGTCATATAGTTGACAGCATTCAAAGTACTCAAATAGTTCGGTACACCATAGAATTTATATGGTGTACCGAACTTTATGAGTACTTTGGATGCTACCAACTATATGAAGCTGGCTGTACAAGAAGGACTCGTGACGTGTTATTACTATAATGTTAGACACGGGTCTACTTATTTATTTACTACATTATAAAGTACCGAGATCTGACAACCGTGATGCTTATCTTAAAACATAGCTACTTATTTTACAAACAAAATGGTAAGTCCAGTTATACACCAGTATAATAAGCCCCATCTGTATCAAGTGCGCACTGTAAGTAAAACTGCATGATGACTTTTAATTGCTTTTTCTGGTTAGCCCAGTGCGGGCGGTTGCACAGGGCATGGAACCCGACGTAAGTCCACTGGGGCCGCAAAATTGGTTATACGATTCGGAGAACTCTTCTGAGAAACAAAGGGTTTTGCCTGCGCATGGTCTAGCGGTTACTCTCTCTCTGCGGTACGAAAATGTGATATTGCTGCTAGTTATAGGAGGAGCAGGAATTATTATAAAGACCACAGCCCGACTGGGTTATATTAAACATACAGTGTTATTTTATCAATAGAACGAAGTTCTTAATAATGGGCAGTGCCTGTTAACACCGCGCGGTTAATAAGAGTAATAAGTTACCCGTAACAAATATGTAAGTATGCGAACCTACTTATTAGAAACAAATGCCTTTATTATAATAAATGTATCATACGTTTGTATGTGCTTTAACTTCCTGAGTCAACATTATTTTTATTAAACACACGTCCGTCCTTCACGTTAATTAAGTTATTAGCCCATCATGTTTCGGAGAGCACCGGTCTCTAAATTCAATCGGAACTCGGCATTCTTAGCGCTTAAAATGAAGACCTATGCTGTAAGAAATATGTTACGCGAGTGCCTACTTAATCGTGAGTAAAGCAAGTCTCAAGTAAATTAGAGGCACATTCATGGTTATTTTTATTTAAACATTAACCTCTTATCTATTTTAGTACAGTTAAAAAACTAGTGCATTTAGTCACCAGCACATTAGTAGAGCAAATGTACCGGCCATGATTTGCAAACGTTCACCCGCTCCGTAATTTGGAGATAGCAATCGTGTCGGCGATACGAGCCGACTTGCCTCGTGATTTACTCCAGTTGTCTCTTTACTTAATGAGGGGAACTTTTTGCGAGTCGAGTACGGTATAAATTAACTAAATTGTGCCGTCGACTTGACTCGCTCGACTTATTGTTACATATTTCTTCATGTAATCTGCTTAAGTATCGGTGTTCATAAGATATTCTTTACCTGCAAGTTATCCGTATACTTTTCAATTATGTATGTCTCTTCCGTACACGGAACAATGGTGTTCCGGACATTTGGGAGGCGTACGCGGAGCCGGATCGAGCCAACGCGCAGAGGCCCTTTCGACAATATTAATGAAATGTAAGGGGTACACTAAACGGATGCTGCTCCTGTCCGTATCATGGGACGCGCACACAGACAGCACCCGCCATGGTGTAAGGACTATTAAGTTTTAATGGAATCTAGAATGTACCAGGCTATTGGGTGGAAAGGATGGACTAATAGCTACTGGGCTATTGGATAAAAAACCATCATTTATGAATATTATTATGAAAGATTTTAATGATGATACGCTTATTTAAGTAATTTATTTTAATTTTATTGCAGACCGATCTATTGTGGATTAAGTGTATTTAACATTACTATTCTATATATTTGTCCCCAAAGTGTTTTAAGTCCATCAATCAAATCGAGTAGTGACTATGTGGAACTCCCTACCAGAAACTGTTATTAGTGCATCATCGGTGAATTCTTTCAACAGACTAGACATTTACCTTAAAACTTTAAAAAGTGCATAAAAAAAAGGAAAAAAAAACACAAGTGCTGTGATATACACGCATCAGCTCCAAAGCTGCTAGTGTATAAATAAATAGTAACAAAAAAAAATCCATGATGAACGTTAAGATATTCGGTACACATGTTATTAATTTAATATTTAATGACATGACATGTAATATTTATAATATTATTAATAAACGACTTATGACTTATGTATGAAATTTGAGACTTATTTGATATTCTCTTCAATTTACTGAATTACTACTTGTAATGTTTCCAAAGGACGTTCAATAACTGTCTGGTTGTATTTAAACTTCCCTGAATAAATAAGAATAATCTTTATGAGAAGAGAAGACTATGTATATAATGTCACGGATATTTACTTTTGCAGCAGTTCCAGGTGTAAGCACACCGACTAGCAAAGTTTAGCAGATTGAATTTGGACAGATTAACTGTGCTCCGCTTCGTGTTTGCCACCTGACGGGACTGCCAAGTTGCCAACTTGCATTGGCGCTTTGACCTCTCGTAACTTAGTACTCGTAAGGTATAGTTGGGTTATGTAATAGTATAGCAATCAGTTTTATAGCTGGTTTACTAGTGTTGTTCTTGAATTAATTAATGAACACCAGCTGACTATTTGTAGTGTAAGATCGTTAGAATTGTTGTTTGTTGTTGAAATCAGAGTAGTGGCTGTGTAATTCATTGATAAGAAAACCGGTGATGCGTGTCGAGTCAAGTTAAAATCATTATTAGGTAAATATTGCAGATACCGATAAAATTTACTGATGTATAACTTACCATAGCGGCTCGAAAACTATTGCCCTATATATAAATATAGGTAGCGATTTTTTTAAGAGCTTGAATTATTATAGGAGCCTATTGCACATAAGTGCAAAATGTATATTACAATAATGTAAAGTAAAGACTAGAAAGTCATTAGCATTAAACATAAGTTGTTTATTATGGGAAGACATTATCATTCTTCTTTTGTTTTTCATGATACGCCGAATAGTAAAATGTTTGTGTTATTTTCGATTCGATATTGATTTCAATCGCATTTAAAATTGACAATAGCTTCAGGTCCTATCTAGATATCAAAATATTCATTTAGGTATATGCCAATTAACTCACCAAGTATACCCCTTATGTTTTCTAAACTACATACGAGAAATAACTACCCATTAGCACTTTTTCATAGTTATGCAAGGGCTGGAAGTAGGTCTCGGTAAGTGGTTTGAAAACGCCAGCTCTTGCCGTTCCTCAATTGGCTAGAGTTCACTTCACTCGCCAATTCAAATCCTTACTTTCAACGGTTTAAATCTGCGCTTGAAAAGATGTCTAACTTCGTAAGTTAGTGAAGGACGGGACTAGGTCGTAAGCTGAGTTAGAGTCAGAATCGGACGTCTTTAGTTTGGAGCTAAAGATTTCTACCTACGAGATACTGCAGAGGATAAAAGACATTGCTACGTAACGATATGTATCAATTCAAGCAAATATTAATTTGAGCGTATTTATCAGACTGTCTAGAACAAGGACGTCAGATTTGTTGAACCGTTCCAACCATATTTCTTAACCGAATCTCGGCTACAAACAGTTCAGCAATAAATCGGTCAATATGACTTTATAGTCGTCGTTTAATTATAATACATGTTAAAAGATGGCGCTACTTTTCAGTTGCAAAACGGTCTAGTCTAGTGTTCAAATGTATATAGGTTCAAGTAAAATGGACCTTATTTAACAACTAAGAACAAACCGATCTCGTGGGAAACATCTATGTTAGCATATCGACATCTCGTTCCCTGGTGTGCGGCTTTTACCCTCCATTTCAGTTCGGGAGAATATCTCCCATTTCTAGTTCTAAGCGAGTTAACTGACCCGGACAAGCTTTTGATCGTAAAACGGTTCGACGTCCTAAAGTACCTGAGCTTTTGCTTTTTGATTCCAATTTATGTACCTATAACTGTACCATTAATTATCAGCCACGAAAATATATGTAAATAAAATTGCACAAAAACACATAAACACAAAATTTACTGAGTGAAAATTATAGGAATTAATACGCAAACGATGTCTAAGACATATATTATATTATTACTATAAATCTTTATTTCAAAATATACACTCATATATTGTCAGTATAGCTTACATTTAAATGTTAGCAAGAAGCGAAAGAAAAATATATATAGAGAGAAAGGAATGATCTGTCGTCTAAGACGGCTTGAAAGATACAACTTACGACAAATATATATGTAAGAAAAGTAAAATATCGCAATACTTTGTATTTTTAGACATGTGCCAAGAACAAATTCACTAAAGATCATGTCAATCAATACCTACATACTTTTGACAGTTTTAAAAACATTCTCGATTCGGTATTACAATTCATTACTTGTTGATATTCGAACGCACCTTACTATAGATATAGATTTAAGAGACGCTTTTTACAGAATTACTTTATATTGATGAAGGTTGATGACGTTAAAACGAAGAACAAATACTGTGAGTAAAAAAACTGTTGCCGACTCTGTGTAGGTTAGATTTTCCGCTAACGACTGAACACGCCGCCAGGGGTATTTGTATGCATCCTCGGAAAAAACAGTTTTATTCTCGCACCAATCACGGCAATTAAAGAAAATCCCGACTGTGGGCTCCGTTCGAATGAACAATGAATACCTTCCACGAATTGTATTTTGTATTCACTGTTGTACTTTTAAGAGGATTTTCTTGCAAAGACAATATCAATATGATGTTGGTATCGCAAACATCTTTTCAGGTAATTCATAACGGATTTCGCGTAATTAATACATACAATATCGTGTTTCATTAATTATAAATTTATGTTTTATTTCAATTCTTAATGATAGCTTGAAGTTAAGTTTCAGATGTCCCAATTATTTTTATTTAAAAATAAGTATCGCAATCCCTCTTTATAAATATACATTTCTATGTATCTTAAAAAGAAATCCTTACTAGACCGTACCGACTTGCTACTGAGTTGCTCATAGAAATTAAGTAGTATCAATTTATCATATACAAATAAAAAAAGGACTTTTTTTATCCAAGACTGACCAGCGTTTGACCTCAGTCTCCTGATGTCTCAGTGTCCTGAGTCACCTGATGGTAAGTATCGATGAGGTCGAGAGTGCAGCACGCTCAGTCTTGTATAAATAAATTTAAAATTGTATATTTTGTGCATATACATTGCCAGCGATAATATATAGCAACGCAAAAATAAATAACAACATTTTTCTTCAATCAAAAGCGATTGACATACCTACATGGATATATTAAATAATTCAAATTCGGCTAAGATAACAAAAAAAAAATTTAATTTTATAACTGTTACTTATTTCGTACTAAAATACTTTTATCATATAAAACGAATTCTTCTTCGAACTGGAATATACTATACGTTTAGTTTTTGAAACGGAAACTATGCTAAGGGGTGAACTTTTCACAAACAAATGTTTCTAAAAAGATATAAGAAAACACAATAAGATTATAAACGAGAATGTTTACCAAATTCATAACATCTTTATTTACAAATGTACTTTGTTTATTTTCCGATGGCGAGTAATTCTACCGAACTCCCCCCGGTCGTCATCGCAACCCATTTTCTCTAATGTAAGGGGACTGCTTCGAATATAAAATGTCACTAATGATTTAGACGATTACTCCGAACGTGACAACCCCGGAAGATTAAACAAATTACAAAATTAACTGCCTCAGAACGAGCTCCAAACTCATGAAACAAAATCGATTTTCGATAAAAATGTAAATGTGCCTTAAATATTTCCATAAAACATCATAAATTATCTACTAACGGGATGTACAAGATCATTGTGCCAATTCGAACAGTGCCAGTAGAAATGCCAGCATATATCGCTGACTGAATAGTGCTAGATTTTACACATAAGGGGCAATGGGTATGATCAACCCATTAACCTAGAATGTGAATAAGATGCCATGAATGCTTCATAAGCGAGATCGCACGTCCAGGCGATCACATGCCAGAGTGCATAGATAACATATTATTTTTTAATTAATAGTTACACCTAAACATAACCAACATAGAACATCGGACATCGTTTATGTTATGTTATTTTTTACATCGTACCTATTTTATACTACTTTATCAAACCCATACTTATGGCGGCGGCGATGAGTAAGAATTGGTAACGAAATAAGTCTACAGATTTTAAGATCATCTTTACTGGTTTCATTGTGAAATAATTTCTTTGGTGTGTAGGTACGAAGCAATACATAAAGTAGGTACTTGAAAAAAAAAAGAAAAAAAGAACGTAAACCTAAAAATACTTCAGAGAGTTGACCGTTATATGTCACATGTGATTATGACTAATAGTTCTGACAATTCGAAAAAGAGGCCGTTTCGACTTGTCCGTCAATCATCGCATTATTCCAAGTAAGTTATATACTAAATATAAACTCAAAAGATTTTTACTAAAAAGCTGATTCTGTAGGATATACATAATGTGCACAAAAATATATCTACATACGATTGTCTGAATGTATAATTAGTCATTACATAATGTCTCTAATGTTATACAAAATAAAACCTCTTTCCCACGTCGGTGCATGGTAAGAGCCGTACATCATTCCAGCAAAAATAGACACTGGAAGGCTTATAACTACTCTTAACTCCTTGTCTTATATTATGCAGCGTCAATATCAAAGGCTTGCGATACTTGAGGCAATTAAACGGATTTCCCGCTCGGATTGTTTCGCGCTCCGAAGTTGAAGCCAAATTCACAGCTCCTCGTTACTGCTAGTGATTTACTTATGCCTGCCTTTGAAGGGTAGGATGGTCGCTGTGACGACGGATATAAAGCAAGAGGCGACGGAAGTTTTGAGTTGGCTGTAAAGAAACAGTCCAAGGAAAGACAAAAACAATTATTTAGGATGCTAGGAGAGCAAGTAAGTAAAAGACGTTTTACAATCATAGTCACACCAGACCACACTGTCTCTTTCTTTTATAAACAATAGGGTGGTACACTCAGCGGCAGAAGTTGCTAAGCGAGCGAGGTGTTTAAAATGATTTTAAAACGACTTTAAAAATAGTTAAATTTCAAAACAAAGGAAGTTATCAATTCGTCGGAAAATAGGATTTCTATTGTTTTGATTTGAACCATTCAGACGTAATACGTTTACTGGAAATAGTACAGTACCCGTACCATGAGATGAGACTTTACGGTTTTCGATAACGAGTATCGAGTTTACTATCTGTGCATCTCGTTCGCACTAAAATAGTACAAGCGAGATGCACAGACAGTAAACTCGATACTCGTTATCGAAAACCGTAATGTCACAACTCATGGTAAGGGTACAGGCTCTTCGCTGCATGCACTATATCATTATCAACAATAGATGTCGTGGTATACAGGATAGACGACCACATCCACATACAGTGCTTTCTATTTCTGAGCCTCCTTGTGACAACGGCTACAGATTTTCCGAGATCAACATCTATTGAAGGAGGCGTCACTTGCGGAAGTCTATATCATTAACACAAATCACTCATCACACAAATAAATGACCTGACTGGGATTCGAACCCAGGACAATCGGCTTCATAGGCACTAGGCTAGACCGGTTGTATAGCAAAGCAATATAAATTTGTTAAGATATAAACTGGGCTGGGTATTAGTGAACATATTTCGATCAGCAGCAAATGTGCGGTCACAGAGGACGTGCAACGTCAGGGGCGCTACCGCGAAACACGATATTCGTAAATTACGGACTATTGTCTCTGTCACTCTCATGACACCTTAATTGCAGTAAAAGAGAAAGATGCCCGAAATATGCGAACTTCGATGTTCGCGGTACCGATCCAGACATTAGCGCGTGGAATCGTTTAATTAATTATCTCCTATCCGTGCTACGTGACTATGAAGCGCCGATCAGAATTTGGTTCAACATTAGTAGTAAATTATCAGGATATTTACAAAGACCTTTTCGAGCTTATTTATCAGCCTGTTATAATTTTTTCCTGTACACGAACAATTGAAAAGTATAATTTGGCTAATCACCGCGGCAATTCCTTTGCCGACCACAAACGGGGCAACTTTGACAACGGGCTCGGATTGCAATTAGTAGGGCGCCCAACTCACCAACATTTACATTTTAATTTAAATTTCGCCGATCCTGACGAGATTCAAGATAAATTGGACTGCGTATTTAGCGCAATAATTTGAAACTGCCACCGTGGTCTACAAATTCAGGGGTGGGAATAATTGTTTGCTTTGTAATTAATAATTCACATTAATTTTATGAGCCCGCTAAGGCAGGCTGTATTTTGCGGTTTGCGTTTGATCAACCGGTGTTGTCGATGTAATTTTAAGGTTACATTTAAACAGGCGCTTAATACAAATTATTATGCAGCTTTCAACTCAAGTTCTTGTATCAGTTTCTGTGGGTACTCTTTCCACGTACCCGTCGTTAGCTTTATGAAAACGGCCTAAATAAATATAGCTATGACGCTTAAATTTTGAAGAAGCGTAGTAAGTCTTAGTGGTAAGAGCGTGCGACTTGCAATCTGGAGGTCGCGAAATTCAGTTTTGTTTAATATTAATTATTAAGTGACGACAACATCGTGAGGATACCGGGCTAATTCCAATATGGCCTAGTTTACCCACGGGGTTGGAAGGTGAGATGGCAGTCGCTCTAGTAAAACTACCTCGGACCTCATGCTACCAACCGGGACAACTCGAGGAAGAAGATTGAAATCGGAATCCTTTTTTTTATCAGATTTTAAAAAAGAAGAAGAAGAGGGTAGGCAGCGTGCGTCTGAATCCTCTGGAATTGCAGGCCACGATAACTGCTTACCATCAGGCGGACCATATGCTTGTTTGCCACCTACGTGATATTTAAAAAAAAAAAACAAAATTTTTTAACTCCATGTTTAAGCACTTTCAGAGTAGTTAATCAACATAAAATAGCAATCTTGTTTTATTTTACACTATTAAAACTATTACTCTTCGAAGGTAACAACCAGCTAAAATACCCTTAAGGTAACAAATATGGATAAATTCGGGCTATATAAGCTACTGTGAGAAATACCTAGGAAACGCAGTACCTAGAAGAAACAAAACGCCTATAATTGTGCAATGACGAACGAACGAACATTGTTAATACATAGCTAGCTAACTAAACACATCTGTCCCCTCGCTTTCCCCGCCTTTTTAACTAATTGAGTATAAAAAATAGACCTCGCCAGTCCCCAACCGGCCGGCCCTTGTCATTTTCAGATCTGACCGGAACTTTTCCCCCCAGCTATTAGCAATTTATACCCATGTTTACGTAAATATCAACATTTTAAGCTTATAAATTATATAAAAAATATTAAAATAAATATTATAGGACAATCTTACAGAAATTGGCTTAGCCCACGCTAAGGCACTGGTCCCACCGCGAGCTAGTAAGCTTATCGATTATCTTTTGTCCCTTGAAATAGCTGATAGCTCATGGCTTACTCGCGGTGGGACCAGTGCCTAAGTTCACATACACAAATACATAGAAAACACCCATAACTCAGGAACAAATATCTTGCTCATCATGCAAATAAATACCCTTACTGGGATTTGACCACCGGCTTCATAGACAGAGTTAGTGACCCACGAAGCCAAAACTGTTGTCGAAATATATTTATATTTTAAACTAAAATGAAGAAAATGAAATTAATAAAGAATAATTGCTTTGAGCAAAAGAAAGATAAACTACTACGAGTAATACTTGTAAATATACATTGACAATAAATAAAATTAACATGATATAGGTAGATTTCCTTAGTTATGTTTATAGAATTCACGAGTAACCTTCGAAAAGTTTCTATGCGAACAAACTTTTTTCCCTTATTGTGGGAATTTGATGAACACGGTATTGAGGAAAATGGAATGGAAATAGAATTCTCCGTATTGGTAGCGTGAACTTGGACGTATTAACGCGTGTTCTATAGCCTAAGTAGTAAGTTATGATAACCTGACAACCCGATTAGGCACATACGTAGCTGAAGAGGAAGTACATTCAGGCAGATAATTATTCGATTTACAATCTATATATCCGCCATGAACGTCTACTGCTAGAACTGCTAGACTCGTGCCTCTCCCTAGACTGCCAAAAGGAGCGATCTATGAGCATGGGGGTTAAATACCATAATCGCTACGCTTGGCAGGCGATTTGGCGATCGTATTATGATGACCGCTCTACTGGGACGCTGCTGCCCGTCCTCCAGTAATTTCCGATCCGAACAGCGTTTTAATAAACAAAATGAATGGATCTGAGACTTGTTCTAATACTGCCAGCTTGAATCATGGAAACTATATTATATTGACATGTCCATGTTCTTGTTTTAACATTTATACTTAGCATCGAGTAAAAATGAGCGATAACTTGTCGTTTTCAGTTCATGTATAAACCACGAGTATACTATAAAAATGCTGTATTATATACTATATTTATCGAGTTACATTTTTTAACCAGCACATAGAAAAAAAGGCTAGGCGATAAATATAAGAATAGGAAAAAGTTGTTCCAGGGGGGAGCTAACAAGCGCACTTAATGATACCCTAGTCGGCAAAACTCAAAAGACAAACGAATCGGCTCGAACAAAGAAATCGTTAATGCTTTTTCTTAACATGCCCTTTTGGGTTTCGGCGTGCGTGGTTCGCCCTTTTCAGTTTTCACGTACAAACATTCGTCGACTGAATAAGGAGAATTCTGTAGCCCTTTATGACTATTACAGTTTGTGGCTAGTTTTTTTGTAAAAACTAAACGGGACATGTTGCAACAAAGAATTAATTTTAACTGTATTATAATAGCATATCAATAAGATCCTAATATAAATTTCATCAAATTATAAATTTAATTTCCTTAATTTCAATTGTCAAATGGAATAAAAAATGATCAATAAAATTGAAATACCTTAAGTTGTAAAAGCTGGACGGCAACTTTTAACAACTTTTTGTTTTAATATCATCGAGAGAGCTTTCTCTTATAATTGTTTTTTTCGGTCTTCCCGCCAAGACAATCTCGCTTGCTTGTCTATCGTAGAATACTATTTAAATAATTAGGTTTTTTTAAATATTATTATACGTGAAATACAAAGTCAAATGGTATGATTGTTTTAATTGGATACACATAAAGGCACGGTACAGTCAGTAGCAATAATATCTTATCATGTCAATGCCGCAAAAAAAACTGACAGCACCTTATGGCCTTGACATAAGATGCAATCAGATATTTTGCGGTCTTGAAATAGTAAGTTACTATTGTGGTGACTGTACCTTCTGTTAGCTTAACAATGTTTAATGTAAACATGATCATTTGCTAATTATACTTGATTATTAAGCATAGATCTAGGTAATCAAAGTATACATTACAATAAAACAAAAATATGTAACTTTCAGGTTTTACAAGATTGCCTTTCAAAATGCAGCGAGCTTACACTTCATGCGCGAGTCAGTCAAGCAAATCTTGGAAGACGGAGTTCTCCAGTATATAGAAAAGTACTCTGTGGAGTTCTCTCGGTAATTGGGACAAGGTTAGCGACATCTGTGTTAAATAATAGCACTGCTACTTCTACTGTTGGTACTTAGGTAGGTACCTCATTTTTTTCTTCACACTAATGTGAAGTAAGTAAAAATGAGGGTGTGTCGAGATTTAAGAGAGTTATGAGATTTGACAAACAAGTAAAAGCATTTGCAAATATTCCTTTATGGAATTCAAACGATCAGTGTGGAAACCTCCCCATAACGCTATGTTTGTATAGACACATTTATCTCAACAGTAATAGTTTTGTCAAAGAAAATACATATCCTGCTGAAAGAGGCGGTTGATCTCAAGTGTAAAGGGTAAAACGATAATGTGCATTAATTATTAGTTTCTTTGTACTGTAGCATACCGAATCGTCCTGCCGATGAAGATAAAGAAAGCCAAAGCAGTTCAGGCAACTGACGAGTATTACATGACGCGCCGCTCTACTGAGTACTGAGGGCTTACCGCGAACATCAAACTTCGAGGAATTTGTGCATCTTTCTCTTTTATTCCAATTAAGCTGTACTTAAAAGGGACGGAGACAATCGTTCTAAATTTGCGAATTTCGATATTCGCGGTAGGCCTTCTGACACGCAATAGAACGAAAATAAATGAATCGGAATAAAGGATCGAACGGCATATGCTTTATTTCCATACATTATTTTAGTTTGGATTGCGTGTCCCGTACCTAAACGATTGCCAACATGACTATTTACGGCCCCTGGGTAGAGCTTCCAAAACTATCAAAGATGAACTGTTTTAGCAGTAAATCAGGTGGACGGTATACTTTTTTATCATCGTCATTATAAAACAGTGCAACCAAAACAAACATTTTCAGCTTTAAATGCCTATGTATCTTCATATACAATCTTAAACTTTGACGACGAAATAAGTACGTGGGTACGTGGGTACGTAGGTACATTAAACGGTTAAATAATAATCAATTTTGAATGATATTTTGCTTAGAGTGCATTGCGTGCGTGAGTAAACCAAAATGCCAAAGCCTAGATCCTTATAGTTCCATTGTGTTTGGTTCACTTTCATCGGTTTATGTCACTAATTTTCATTGCCTCAATAACGTATAAAAAGTACCTAAACGTACTAAAGTACCAACGTACTAAGTGTAGAAATTCTCAATAAAAACTAGCTTAATCCGAGACATTTTTTACGTCAATAACATCTGTTCTCAAATGTAAAAGGAAGCAGCTAATCGAGCGCAGACGAAAAAGAAAACAAAGTATTTGCCTTTGCCGAGCATTTGGCGAAAAAATAAACTCTGGCCCCAAGACACTTTAGCCCGCCTCGGCTTAGTGATGTGCTACGAGAAATATTACCAATCTTTTTTCATCCATCAATTATTTCTATTTCATCAATCATTTAAGGGCTGAGGGACTAAACAAAATCTATTTTGATATTATTACTAATGAAAAAAAAATACATAATAAATGTATCAAGGTCAAAGCTATACGGACATATTGCTAACATATTATGTACCTATGTATAAATGCACTTTCGGTTGTTGGTTGTTGAAATACCTTAACTGTACAAGTGTACATGGTATAATCGTATGTACATAGAATAAGTTTTGGAACCGGGTATGTCCTTAAACTACGTCTAACAAGGAGAGGTAGGGCACAGCGAAGTATCATCACTCTTGAGTCTGGAGAAGCCCAACTAGGGAAGTACCTCCTCCTTACAGAAGATCACAGTCATAATAGCACTGCTACCTTTCAGGTATGTAGTGTTGTGTTCCTGATGGTGAGTAAGGTTCCCAAAGCTCCAACCCCCGTTAAAGGCCGGCAACCACTTGTGACTCCCCTGATGTTGCGAGTGCCTATGGGCGACGGTAATTGCCTAACATCAGGCAATCCGTCTGCTCGTTTGCCGCCGTTGTTATAAAAAACAAAAAAGTTACAAACGTTCCTTTTCTCTTAAAATATATCTTTATTGGATTTGTTTTAGAAAAACCGTACCGTACCGTAAACCGTGTAGTACACCTTACACAGTCATCAATTAGTTTGCAAAAACTAACTAACATTTAAGGAAGTTTTCAGAAAATAGTGTATTAGCAAGAGATGTAAAAAAGTTAAATTATCTTATGTCTGTTTTGTGACGTTAAATGTAATCTGTATGAATACTATTTTTTTGCCTATAGATTGCTTTTTGCCTTGTGTAGTTTATGAACCGAGCATCAATTCTAACTATCCATATATATTTAACGCTTAACTATTTTTGATACGTTTCACAAAGTACATGTAAAATGTCTAACCGCTTTATACGCCATGTATAGAGAACAAAATTTACTGAAATCGTGAAATGCCATAAGTAACGAGTATCAGCATTCTTTAAATGTTACAAAAAATGTTAAATATTACAGGACATTCTTACACAAATTGACTAAGGCCCACGGACTTGTGTTGTGGGTACTCGGCCAACGATACACATATATAATATACAAATACTTATATACATATATAACCCATGACTCAGGAAGAAACATCTGTGCTCATCGCACAAATAAATGCCCTTACTGGAATTTGAACCAAGGACCATCGGCTTCATGGGCAGGGTCACTACCCACTAAGCCAAACGTCTCGTCGTTTGTTTCCTTATGTTCTCGGTTGTGCCGTAATGTCACATCACTACCCCGGCCCGGGCGCACAAATGAAGTGGAGGCATCGACTAGGCTTAAAATGTTTGCCTTTAGCTCATTCAATTGAAAGGCTGCGAAGTCATCGAATTCAACTTCATCTCATTATAGAAGATGAAAAAGGCTTTTCTATTCGGCCATAAATTACCGTACTTACCTTATTTACCAGAATTCCGAACTCCGATTTAATAATATTAATTTTCTTGCCGATGTTAAATGCCATCAAAAATATGTTAATCTGTTTAGATCATCAATGTCATACCTATATAATAATTAAAATTTGCCTAAAACTATTGTCCTACATAACAAATTAATCGGTAAACGGGATTGAATCCTGATAAAATTAAAATTAAGTTAAGTACCTACATTTTTACCAACATTTCCAAAGTCCTGTGATAAGCCCAGACGCAATTAAGTCTCGTTTAATTTGTAATATGTGTTACTTTACTTTCTAACGTATCTGTATGTATCCGAAAAGGACTGTAAATGTAGTATAATGTTTTATTTTTTCATCACTATAACAAGATACGGGTTTTTTTCTTCAATGTAATTGCTATATGCTGCCCCTACTTACTGTTAACACATATTCGCAATAATCGACACGAACTAAAAACGAATAAAATCGACTATTTCTTTACACAATTCAACTAAGGTTTGCTGTTAAGTTATAAAACTCGGTATTGTTATAAAAGTGGCCTATGTAAAAAAAAATGTTATTACAAACCACCTAACTTATTTAATAATAATATTTATCTACAAGAAAATCATGCGTAAACAAACGTACATTACGTGACAGCACGTAAGCCATACTAATAACAAAGGGCCCAAGCCGGCGTTAAAGCTTGTTTAATTAAATTTGTCTCCGTCATGATTGGAAGGATACGATTAACACGTGGAAAGCGGACGCTAGCATCAATATTATCTACGCCCTAACATCAATCACTTCTGCTTTGCACATGATACCTCCCGAGGGCTCGAGTTTGATGACACCCTAATTTGTGAAACATTTGCTAAGTGTTTTGGCAACGGCGATCTTCACACTCCCTTATTTTCAATGGCTCCTCTACATGACGGCCCAGCGCTGGGCCAGCGAGATGGCTATGCGATGGTAAAAACACGATGGCTACATTCAGTTGTGATCTAATCGTTTTGACCCACTCCCTTTGATATATACATACTTTAATATGCGGCCATCCCGCCACTACCCTCTCACGCTTACCCATCATAGTGGGCCAGCATGACACCCCATCATACATATATGGCCATGACGTGAGTACCAATACTACGGCCCGCTTTAAATTAATGTAACCCGTTATTTCTCCTTTTTAGACTAGCTACACATTGTTTATTTGCTTTGTTAGAAGTGATTTACTTGCTGTTGAAAAAATAGTAAACCTACCAATTTATTTGTGATTTGCCGATTTATCCCTCGTCAAAATATTTAATGTAGGGTTGCGGACAAGCAAAGTGACTTTGCTATTTTCATATTGTGTTTCTAAATAAAATAATAAGGTATCGTACATATTTTAGAAGCGTGTAGTACATATTTAAGAGTAACCTTGTATATGTTAGTAGGTGTGTACAATTATTTGTGTTGTTAACACCAACATTTTAGTTCCTTATATATATAAGTAGATGTTCTATGAGGACTGAAGTATATGTCTAATTATCTACAAAAGTATATATTTTTGTCTTTGCTTTGATCCCATAGTACATGCTTTACAGTTTAAATAGAGCTTGATCTGTATAAGAATGACCTAGAACATTTCATTTCATTTCGTCACCTCTGTGGATGGAGTTTTTGCACCACAACTAGCAACATTCGTCAAACACCTCGGGGAAGCACTCGCATCTCGCTGGGATAGATCCCTGTCTCGCGTATTGGGCTGGCTGAGGGCTCGTATAATTACTTCAATAATTAGAGCGACCAGCATGTGCATTCGTGGCACCCGCCACAAATGGAAGACAGCAGCGAAGTTATTCGGCTTCGATGATGGTGCCGCCCTTCCACACGCCGACTGACCTACGAACTCTTTCTACCACTATTTTATTTTACGTCTACCTATTTGTTTAAATTTTTTTGTGTTCTTCATCATGTTACATTATTATTAAAAATAACTTTTTATAATGTTAGAACATTTTGGTTACCTATTTGTTGGAATCATCGTATATTCTATATGTTAAAAAGCGTGCAAATCTGGTAACCGCGCTACGATTGCATGTGGTTATAAAATGGTCATTAGCTAATTACTAGCACACACAATGTGATTGATGTGCAGCGAGCGTGCAGTATGCATTTTGAATTAGCTAAATTTGGCAACATGACTAGAGTAAAAGAGTAAATATAAGACCTTAATGTACTCACTAATGTTTAGTAGCTCGCAGACTTGTCGTGGGTGCCGAGTCCAAAACTTTCTACAATTCATCACTCACCATCTATTTATATTTAACAGCTCTATCTCTTATAGCCTTCTACTTCTTTTAAAAAAATATGGCTTCCATCAATAAATCAATATCTTATAGTCTGTGTTTAACACATTCGCTGCCACCGCCTCCAAAAATGTATGGAAATGAACGCACATGTGCGTCGGTGGCAGGGAATGCGTAAGCTCGTAGGAAAATATTTTCAGATGCTCTGACAGACTCGTTGATAGGACGTCAAACATAATAATTGTAAAGAGGTTGCAATTTATATTGACGGTTGAACCTCAAAATGGCGAAGTCGTCTTGAAAATATTTTTTTTGTTTTTTGTTCAAACGTGGTTTAGTGTGTAATATTGATAGCGTATTATGCAGTGATCTAACGCAGAATTGTGCAGCTAATGAAGAATTGATTTCAAAACGTGTTTCACCACTATTTTGGTCATCACCCGGCAGTCCCAGGGTCACGGCCGCCTCTTAAGCTTTCTGTAAAGTCCAGCTACCACTTTACAAAACGCAAGGCCGACTACCGAACAACGTCATGCTCTAAAGCAAATTTATATGTTATTTTACTTGACATTGGCGAAATCATCGATTGATTTATTGATGGAAGCCATATTTTTTTAAAAGAAGAAGAAGAGGTTGCAAAGGATTTATCTTATATCTTCTTTAGACAAATAAATACTACAACTGAAGTAGATGGAGTTGTGCGTGATTCTACGCACTCATCGGTTTTCCGCTTGAGTTACAAAACGGCAAAGTCGTCTTAAGATTTTTTGAATTGTTACGTTGTTTAGAATCTAACATTAATATAAGTTATTATGCAGTAATCTAACGCATGATTGTATAGCAAATAAAGAATTGAACTTAAACGACGGTGTTCACTTAGGTGAACACCCGCCGGCAATCCCAGCGCTGAGGCTATCTCTTGGCTTTCTATAAAGTCCAGCTACCACTTTATGTCATAAGCTGTAATATAATTCGATTTGCTACAAACACTTTGACCTGACGAAATCATCATCATTGATGGAAGCCATATTTTAAAAAATCAATCTAACAATGCACTCATAAATATCATCATTCATTCTATTCCGCCTCTTAATTCAAAAAGCTAAAAATGTCAACTATATCCCTCTATAACAATCTTATCATTTGACTAGAAACAATAAGCCAACATATGCACCCCTTAGAACCAGTAGGGAAAACCTATGTTTTCTATGTGTTACATGAGCTATATTTACTGTCAATGAGTTGATAGCGCCTGGTGCAATCCACCCTTAGTTTTATACAGGTAATTATAAGGCCATGCGATAAATGTCGTGAATCAATGAAACATTTCAGGCGACGCATCGCAGCGTAGCCATTGCTACGCGCTACGAACACGCCGCTACAGGAACTACGATATTAGTTACAATTACAATATTACTCATAGTGTCAGTTCTTTGACTTTGACTTCTTATGTATAAAATATGAATATTAAACGATAGTCGTGGGTGTGTTTTCAACACACTCAAAAATTATAGTCAAGGGAACACAATTCATGGTACTCTATCTATATTACACTTTTGGCATACTTTTTAGTAGTTAATATGTTTTAGGCAACGTAAAAGCTAAGTTAATTACCATGCATGCCACTGCATGTCGTAGAAATTTATTTAGGTTTATGGTACGGTATTTTATTTATAAATTGATTTTTATGAAGTTTTTTTTCTACATGTTATTGTGAAAGAAAAAAATATCATCAGGGTATCGTTAAATTAAGATAAATTAATTGAATGTCTGGAGAGCTGCAAAAGACATGGGTTGGTAATCTACGTTTGTTCCTATCCCAAGCGAATTTATTTTCAGATAACAATTTAGAATCATGCCGTAAGTGTAATATTTAAGTAACTTTTGATCTCGGTTTTGTTTTGTGTTTGTGCGACTAAAATAATAAAAAATATGTAATAAATATGCTAAACAGAACTTAAAAATAACACAATATCGTATATAGAAATCAATTAATGTTAAAAGGAATAATTTAGATGCGTTAAATGTGATTGAGTAGGTAATAACTGTGGAACTTTTCCCCAAGGACAAGAACAAGACGGTATCTCTAAAAAGTTGTAGGCGGTTTTAAAGTTAGCTGGTTTTAATTATTTTTTGAATCTGTTACGATAACTAATAAATACAACTAAAAACATACAATGTTAATGAAGTCACTATACTTGCCCGATTCTTGAACTGCGTCGATACGGCGCTCATCAATCGGACGATACCCGCTCCCATTGCATTCCTTTTGTTATCCGCCTATGAGAACCGTTCTCTGTTCCGACCCTCCGCATTTTGCATTATTTTCTCTTTGCGACTAACGAATCGGATGTTTCCGTCCATTTTTCAATGTCGATATTGATGGAATGATACTGCGGGCCTACTCTTCGAGTCGCACTCGAACAAAGTTCGGATGAAAACGGTTTGAACGTTTCCGGACTTGCAGACTCACTGGATTGTTTTTGTTGGCAAAATTGTATATTCAAAGGTAGGGATAATTGAAAATATTGAGATGGTTTATGAGTTCACGAAATGATTTCATACAGAAAACACGTCACAATCTATTTGTGATAACTTTTAGATTGACGATCTCCGAATATCAATATCTTCTTATATGTAAAGTCGACGTCGAAGTTATGTATACATACACTCTTGCATCTTTATACTGAGGCTTAGACTAAATATATACAGATACACAGTCAGGCGAAAAAAATGGCTACATTCAAACTCTAGTAATTTCGAAAAAGGATGGAGTTGGTGACTTAGTCTTTCACCGACCGGCGTCATATAACAATGTCATCGTGCTCGGTTAAGACATGTAAAAATAGCACAAAAAAACACAAGAAGGACAGTGGGATAAGTTTTTTTACGTAAGTAATTCAAATGTATTGACAAATTATGTATTAACTCGATGCAATTTCGTG
The DNA here is from genome assembly GCA_022674325.2 of Grapholita molesta. Lineage (NCBI taxonomy): Eukaryota > Metazoa > Arthropoda > Insecta > Lepidoptera > Tortricidae > Grapholita > Grapholita molesta. The sequence continues at coordinate 7,312,452 of CP053127.2, forward strand.
TTTTAGAATGAATTTAATTAATTGCAAAAATAAAGGATTTTCATGGAACAAAAAGATACGGAGTCGCTAATATTTTATTTACATCTACTTACATGCCTTTTCTTATACATGTAACTATTGATGAAAAAGGAGATAGGGAGTGTACAGTAGCCATCAGATATATCGCAACAAACGAGATGTTCAAAAATATCTGAACATACACTCTAACGCCTTGACAGTTAAGAACGTTTTCTGATATCTTTGAGTAACTCGTACGTTGCGATATATCTGACTGTACATTTTTAAATTACATATAGCAAATTTGAAATGGCAGATTTAATCACTTCGTCTCGTATGTACTTTAATAACGTTATATTTTAATTTAAGATTCCCACGGGATCCCAAGCGACGATCGGAATGGGCCGCTATCATAGCACGAGATAGGGGTGATGAATTTTTCAGACCTAACGACTGGCGTCCAGTGTGTTCAGCCCATTTCCCAGCGTCAGACATATATTTGACCAAAAAAGGCTTTCGCAAATTAGTCAAAACAGCCAAGCCGGTCTTGAACGTAAGTCCCTCTCTTCTTATTCAACACGTGTAACAAGAAAATTGGGTTTAGTTTAAGAGTTAGGCCTATCCACACTTTGTAATTTTTGTAAATATTACTTAGGACAATTAAATAAACAATCACTTTCTATCCCTTTCCTTTCAAGGCATTGAGTCAAATTTATCGTGTCGGTAATCTACATTTTTCGGCACATGATCTCATTTACATGACAAATAACATCTTGTTCTTTTCTTTAGATGTCAGTGGTACAAGACACTGTGATTCAAGCAAATGGTAATGAATCAATGAATACCTATCAAATGGACCACTTCGACGTTAGTATTAAAACGTTACTTTGTCTGTGACTATAGCATACAATATCTAGTTTTTGGTAGCTTTAGATGTTGACAAAAAACGTAGGATAACATTGGCAATATTCCAAAGTGCAGTTAAATAAACGTAATTTGATTTATTTTGTCTATTTCCTAGAATCCTTCGACTGGTACCAGATACGACTCATCGCTAAAAAGCCCGACACCGTCCACTTCTTTAAGTATTGGTTCTGCTCTGGACAGTCCAAGTACACATGACATTAAGCATCAACTGCGTATATGTCAAAAACCATTAATGAGAAAAATGAAACAATAAAAATAAAAATAAAACAATAAACAATTTAAGAAGAAAAATAAAAGGTTAACACAGAAGGTTTCCAGCATGAAGACTATTGTTTCACTTTTACACAAACGCCAAAATATAGATAGGTCATTGTTTCAAGATTTGTCGAAACACGTAGAAGTCACCGAGACGTTTAACGCACTTTATTTAAAAAATTGTAAACAAAAAAAAAGAGCTTTTGTGAAATATCCGCCAGGAGCCCGTAAGTTTGCTCTGACGTTACATTTCTATTCGCCGACAGCATACAGGTACGTCCGTAAAATGTTTGACACCTGCTTGCCTCACCCGAACACTTTGTACAATTGGTACAGAAGCGTTGACGCAAATCCAGGATTCACGGCCGAAGCTATTGATAGGTTAACGGACAAGGTAAAATACAGTGACAAAGAAATAATCTGTGCACTGGTAGCAGATGAAATGCACATTAGGCCTCAAAAAACACGAAAATCAGGGAATAATTATGAAGGACTAGTAGACATGGGACTTGGTAATGATTCTTCAAATGAAATAGCATCTCAAGCTTTCGTGATGATGTTAGTGGGAGTAAATGACTCTTTTAAAATCCCATTTGCATATTTTTTTATAGCAAGCCTAAATGCAGAAATGAAAGCACAATTAATAAAACTTGCCTTGGAAAAATGCCATTGCATAGGAGTGAAAGTAATATCAGTAACTTTCGATGGCTGCCGTACAAACACTTTGGCAATGAAAATATTAGGTTGTAAATTTGATGATGCAAACAACATGAAGACTCACTTCAATTATCCTTCGGCTGATTACGATGTAGCAGTCTTACTTGATGCATGTCACATGATCAAACTTGTACGTAATACACTAGAGAGCAAAAAAGTATTTTTCAACGCCGACAAAAGTCCCATTAGATGGGGTTTTATCCCTGCTCTTCACGAGCTACAAGAAAAGAATGAACTACACATTGCCAACAAGCTTACACATCGGCACATTTCTTTTAGAAATGAGGTGATGAAGGTCAAATTAGCGACGCAATTATTAAGCCGCAGCGTAGCTAATGCCATTGAGTTCTGCGACAAAAATCTGGCGTTACCAGAATTTTCAGATTCTGCTGCGACTGCAGAATTCATTATGTATGTTAATAATGTTTTTGACATACTCAACACACGGAATCTAAAAAGTCACGGTTTCAGCAAACCAATCAGTCAAAGAAATGCCACAGACACGCTTAAGTATATTGCCGAAGCCAAACAATATTTAATGTCATTGACTATCAAGGTACATAAAAAAAGAACAAAGAAAACAAAAAATGAAACAAGAGTTGTTTTTTCTACGGAAGAAACACCTCTCTGGAAGGCCACAACTGGCACAGGTATAGTAGGTCTCTTAATATGCTTAGAGAGCATAGAATACTTATACGAAACGTTAATCATCACTTCACAAAGCTTATCGTTTCTTATAACGTACAAACTTAGCCAAGACCACATTGAATTGTTCTTTGGTAACATACGCAGTCAGGGAGGATATAATAACAACCCAAATACCGTTCAATTCAAAGCAGCTTATAAAAAGCTACTTTTGCATCTAGAACTCGGTTCAAAATTCACCGGTAACGCAATTCCCTTAGAAAACATACCAATTTTGAGCGGCAAAAATAACTTGGCCCATTTAAACACTACATCGGTCGGATACCGCGAGGATATAGAGAGGGAAGAAGAAACTGACATCGCTACACAGAAACTGGAGTCGGCCATAGAGACGGATTTTCAGAGAAATTGTGACATATTGGGACATGACCTTGACGAATCCACAAGCAGTTCCCAATACATCAAACAAGTTGTTGGGTATATTGCAGGGTATGTAGTACGCAAATTACTTAAAACAATTAGATGCGACATATGCACGAATTTGCTTTTAGCAGACGAAAGATACGATTTTCATCAACTGATCGACTTAAAAAACTTAGGGGGGTTATTTTATGCGTCTGAAGGTGTTTTTGCTGTATGCAAAAGTACAGAAGCCGTTATTAGACGTATGTTACGAATTAAAGAAATAATGAACGACAACAAAATTGAGTCAGACGTTTTAAAACAATTCTTGAACGTTGACATTTTTATGATGCAAACTGGAAATCACTCGAATAATCATCGAGTAATATTAATTAAGTCCATAACCCAGCGTTATCTTAATATCCGGTTGCATTATATTGCAAAAAAAGAAACCGCTAAAATTAAGTGCAGGTCCAAGAGGCAACTTTACAATAAACTAAACTTGTTTCAGGGAAACTAGATTTTATCGCATATCATAAAATTGTAATCCCATCCCATCGATCCTCAGATAGAAAAATATTAAACTTAAAATAAAACTACCTATCATATTTTCCAATCGTAAGATATATATATATATATATATATATATATATATTTTATTTAAACGGTAATGTACTGCCATCGTCGAGTAGGTACCATAACCGCCAAGCTGACAGTGTCAGGGCTCGTGTTAGGTTAGTTTTTAGCGAAAAAGATATGTTTTATTTTTATAAAATATAATGATATTCATTTATGTTCATTGGGTGGTGACAACACCTTCCGTCTACAACTCTACATTACTAATTAAAACTTAAAAACCAAACATACTCAAAATAAACTAAGAAATTCCGTCAGCATCCTCGGTAAAGTGCCTCTTATATAGGCCTATATTAGAATTAAGTTTTTAGTTTCATTTATACTGTAATTACTCTGTAGGTATCTATTTTGTCAGGAATTATTAGTTTCAAGACTCATGTCTACTTGCTATCCCGAATCCCTCCATTATCGTAATTGGAAGAAAGTATAGATAAGTGCACAAATTACTTTTTGGGTTGTATTTATCGAAATAAATATTGTTGCCGGTTTTAAAGGTTTTCATAATTGTTGTATTGGAGCCCCCTTAAAAACACATTTTATTTTGTTTTTAGTATTTGTCGTTATAGCTGTAACAGAAATACATAATCTGTGAAAATATCAACTCTCTAGCTACCACGATTCTTGAGATAAAGCCTGGTGACGGACAGACAGACGGGCGGATAGACGGACAGTGAAGTCTTAGTAATAGGGTCCCGTTTTTACCCGTTGGGTACGAAACCCTAAAAAAGACTATAATTTACAACGAAAACCTAGGTATACTGCCAATTTGGCAAACAAATGAATTTGTTTATTATAGATGTCTTAAGTCAAATATTGTAATATAAAATGTAAAAAGTGTAAATAAACTTATTTTGTTATTAAATATTTTTTAATACTCAACGTGCCTAATATTATTTATGCGACTCCATGCATCCGATATTCTGATGACTTAGAGTTTGACATTTATTATTTTTCTAATGACGTTTCAGTAGTTGCCAGTATCGCGGTGATCGGACGAAAACGGTTTATATGTTACTTATTTGAAAACTAGAATGTCATTTGAGGCCATTTTTTCCGACTCCTTTGTTCGGGACTGTGCGTCTATATATATTTAGTCTAAGTACTGAGGAGTAATGTGAAAGATTGTATATGTTTGACTTAGAAATTGTAATCTACAATAGCTACTTTTTGGTATGCACGAAAGAAGTTCGTGCTTTGTCAAAACATACCGTAAACTGTCAAACAATATAGTTATGAGGCTGTCTGACTTTAATAAATTAAGATTACATTATACAAAAGTGTAAGTCAAAATATATTTTTTTTGTAAAATGTGTAAAAAAGTTCGCTATAACACATTATATGTGATTGTTTTCGCGTACTTGCAGTGGTATCGTCAAGAGTTTGCGCGTTATGAACGGTAAGTTTTTCACTGTTCTCACCGCGTATATGCAATAAGCAGAACATATAGAATTAGACTGTTTATATACATGTATTACTATTTGGTGGTTCAAAAAAAATCAAAACAGTCCTACTGAAAGGTGAAACTGGGATACTGTTGTACTCTCCGGCCGCTTGCCACTGACGTAAACCATTTTCACCTGACCTAGTCAGTTTCTCCCAAGGCTCGCTCGTAAGAAGAAAAGACAAACTTGATCCAGTTTTCTTGTATACATATAGGTATAAGATAACCTCGAAAAAAAGGCCCTGGGGAGTTTTAGTTAAAATATACATTTGTTTACAGCGGTGGAACATTCTGCTGTCACCAATCCGCCTGTCAAGCGTGGTGATAATGGCATTTAATACCCCATGCACGGAGGCCGTCAAGCAGTGGGATACCGTTGGCTCTTAAGAATAATACTATGTTATCAAACATACCTATGAAGACAACATATGATATTAGATTCTAATTTCTAATTAATCAACTCGAGCCATTTCGGCGTTTCAGTAAGTAATTAAGAACCCCGCTTCCCTAGAAATATCACGAGTAGACTAAAGAAATCAAACTTAGTAGGACCGTAATTTTATAATAAATAACTAATTCTTTCTGGACAGTCTTACACAGATCGTCCTAGTCCTACGGTAAGTTCAGTATAAGGCTTGTGTTGTAGATAGATGGCGATATATATAATAGATTGATACATGTAAATACTTATATGCATAAAAAACACCCATGACTCAGGGACAAATATCTGTGCTCATCACACAAATAAATGCCCTGAGTGGGATTTCAACACAGGACCGTCGGCTTCATAGGCAGGATCACTATACCCACTACGCCAGACCGGTCGTCAATAGTAATTTATGGATATATTTTTACCTTTTATCTAGTACAAAATATAATATTATTAATTGTACGTACAGCACGTGAGCGTGAGCGATGGTATCATATGAACATTTGTAACTCCGGGACATACATGCGCGTTCTCGACACTTTAGAAATCAGATACACAAGTGATTTCATTAATAAAATCCATTAACCAGTCACCTCTACATCAGTTTTCTGAGATCACAACTATAGTTAATTATACCCATAATCGTCTGTTTTTTTAATTAATAAAAATTCGTTCACTGCCAAAGTTTCAAAAGTATGTACCGAGCAACTCTATTGTACGTATTTATGAAAGGATTTTTTCGGTACGTATTTTTGCACTTGACTGTACAATAAAAGCCCATGATCGTGACATAGTGGAAATTAGTTTTTTTTATCAAAATCGGATACGCACGTGTTTATAAGTAGAACTAGCCCATAAAATTTACAACTGGTAATAACAGGTTTTCGGGATTTTCTACAAAAACTCACTCCTATTGAAAGAACCTTATACATGCCCGTTGAAAAACCTCCGCTATTAAATCTTCTTGGTCAATATTATATTCCTTCTGTAACTTCTATAATAAAGAACTAAAATATAGACATCCTCATGTATGCATAAGTGTAGCTTAGTTACAGTTTACAAAAACTGCCTTTAATGCCACTTACATTTTAACTTTAAAAATCATTTAACGTTATTAACTAAGTAAATCAAAAGTTTGAAAAACTTACGGCATTCATATTACTATTTACTTTTTTATATATGACGCTGTTATATCCTAATTAACTACAAACAAGAGCATCATTCCATTCCTTCCTAAAGTTTACAAATACAGGCTGAAAGCGCCGAGGTACAGTTACATAGATTACAAATCAAACTTACTATTTTCACTCATTCCAAGTTTTCCGAAAACGTTTCGTAAACAGCCTTTGATACCGTTTATAACGTTAACTTCATGTGAGCACTCTGTCACGGACCACTGTCACCATGTATATGTTTCCACGTTTTTCAGCACGCGCGCACTTTTAGCGAGGTAGTCGCTGGCTGCGGTGTCGTATAACGGTCCGACGTCTACCCGCCCCGGCTCGCACGCTCGCACTGCCTGATTTTCCCTAAAGCAACAAATGATTTTCCGAAACAGCCCTCTGCCATAACTCGGTCGAGAGTGCAGAACCTTCACACAGTGAGGTGAGGGCGATATTGTCAGTTCGTTAGCATAAGCTTGGGGTACTCGGATTAAGTAAAATATTTGTATTATTAAATCAATTTATTTGGCCCTTCCCTGAAACGTCTTTGTTCTGGCTGTGTTGACGAGTTATTCCTTTGATGGTAGACTATCAAAAGACCTTTTTAAACGATGTCTCTAACATTGTAACATTCGATGTAATACGTATTACAGTTCGTTTTTATAAGTAGGAAGGCGACTATTGTCCAACAAAAATAGATGATTGTTGATTAACCTAAGTCTGTATTTTTTATTATGTGCCTTTAGCCATAATTTTTAACACCATTTTAGTACTTATTCAATCTATGACTACTTTAGCACATCTCACAAAAGGATTGGTACCCTAAACCTTACGAGTATAAGATGTAGACTTAGAAGTATACTTTTCAGTTTAAGTATAAAACATATGATTTTAAACACAAAATTATGGTGAGATTCAAACAGATTAGTATAAAAACGAGTATCACTCAGTCTGCGTCGGTTAAGCCAATGCAAGCGGCTCATGATTATGCTCCACGTTACGGAGTGAAATATGTCGAGCAATATCCGACTTATTAAACATATGATGGCGGTGAATTTGAAAGAATATACCATTTTTATAGAACCATACAAATGGATTCAAAGAGAAAACCTAATAACGATTAGGTTTACTTTAAGCTATTGCCACACTACCTCTGTCTCGACAGAACAAATCATAGCGCATGGGAATAACCTTATTATTGTACGCGCGCTTAATCGTTATTATCTTATAAGCACGTACTTGAGTAAAGACGAAAGAAAACTGAAGGTATTAGGTTTCCTGGTTTGGTCACATGAAATGATTGCCGGATGCGACGTATATATGCAGGGTAAAAATACAGCAAAATGAAGATGAAAACACACTTTTGCATACTTGTACATTTTCTAGTATTAAATGTTTGTGGCGACCGTCAAAACCTTTACGGAATAGAGGCATATTTCTGCCGAGTAAATTCATATCACGGTGCAAGCGCCACAGCTAAGTAAATTGTGGACGTGCTTGGCGCGCTGCCGAACAGGCCGCCCGCAAAGGATGACCACTCCTAGTATCAAACTGAAACCCACTGACCTCTATACAGTACCTCTCGAGTAAAGTTTTCGAGGTTTTTAATCGTATTTATTTAACAACTAGCTTTTGCCCACGGCTTCGCTCGCGTTAAGAAGTATTTAAGTTACTTTTAGCACAATATCGTTCAAAACGTAGTTTTGTATGCATGCATGCTTTTTTTTTCGGAAATTGCCGTTTTATCCACAAATGCCTACGTCATAGTAGGTTTATGCATGCAAAGTCTCAGCCCTTTCAAAATTGACAATGTTTCATACAAACTTTCATATCCCTTTGGGGGTAGAATTGATAAAAATCCTTTCTTAACGGATGCCTACGTCATAACATCTACCTGCATGCCAAATTTCAGCCCGATCCGTCCAGTGGTTTGAGCTGTGTGTTGATAGATCACTGTCAGTGAGTCAGTCACCTTTGAGTTATATATATTTAGAAGTACATAGTAAAGTTATTAATGTTATTATGGTTTGAACGTGTAATATGGGGGTGATTTCATCGCCCTTATTTACACATTTGTTAGAACGTGACCCCGTGCATCGTGAACTATCTGGTAGGTATACAAATAAAATTGATGATTAATTTTAAAATATCAATGTTGGTATATGACATAGGAAGGTTTCCGATACAGATAGCGCTAAGATAGCGCTATGCTGAATGACCTCTACAGTTGTTAAAAGAGGAGCTACGATTAAACGTTTATACTTCAGCCGTAAATCGTCCACTGCTGGACATAGGCCTCCCCCAAATATGACTTGTATCATATTGAGAGGTAGTTGCCATAGTCGCCACGCTTGGCAGGCCGGTTGGCGACCGCAGTAGCTGTAGATTGGGTTGCGACGGACGCTACTGCCCATCCGTCGGGTTTTTCCCTTTGTCGCCTCTTATGACACCCGCGGGAGGAGATGGGGTGGTGCTATTCTAGTCAGCCGGCACCACACGGCACGATTCAATTAAAATTGCATAATGAAGCAATATGGTGTCTCCGTTTGTGTCCGAAACCACTCTGTTACTATGTTACTAATGGAAAAATACAATTATGTCTATATTTCACAGGTAGAAAGAAGTACGGTCGAGTGCCTTCATTGTTGAGCGATTTAGGGTTTATTTTATATTAGGTGTTTATACTCGTAGTGTTTTAAGTACCTTGTACAGTTAATACAATGATACCATTAAAGTCCGTGGTAGTTACGTAATGAAGGTTATTATTATATATCAAGAGCATAAGAACCATAACGACCCACTCAACTCAATATTAGTAACACTTAATGTTTCCAACTTTATACGATTTCATCTGAAATACTAGTAACAGTTAAATCCCTTGTTCCACAAACACTTTAAGTCCTAACTCTGTATATGTTGGAACTATGCTTTCAATTCAATCACGTAACTTCGCTCCATGTATTAGTGGATTCAGGTGACCTCTAAAGTTTGTGAATAAATTGGGCTTAAAGGACAGAGGGACGCAATTCTGCGATGTGTTAGCAGATCGTCACACAGCTTTCATTTTATATTTATACTATAAATATAAAATGAAATAATACTTCGCTCGCGTTAAGAAGTATTTTTAGCACACTATCGTTCAAAACGTAGTTTTGTATGCATGCATGCTTTTTGTTCGGAAAATGCCGTTTTATCCACAAATGCGTACGTCATAGTAGCTTTATGCATGCAAATTCTCAGCCCGATCGGTTTAAAAATGACAAAGTTTCATAAAAACTTTCATCCCTTATTTTATCCCCTTGGGGGTAGAATTGATCTAAATCCTTTCTTAGCGGATGCCTACGTCATAACATCTACCTGCATCCATCCGTCCAGTGGTTTGGGCTGTGCATTGATGGATCACTATGTCAGTCAGTCAGTCACCTTTGAGTTATATATATTTATATATAAGACGAGACCTGCCAGTAAAAGCTAAAAGTTCGAAGCAACTCTAAGTGGTCTCTGAAGTCAAAGTATAAGCAAAATAAGCATCAAAACTTGTCGGAGTATGCCTCGCGAACTGCTTGTTACGTTACTTCGCGGGCTTCAGGGGTGCACACACCTTCACACATTGCAACCACGTTCTGTCCTTCTAAGCATTGAATTTAAAAACAATGTTATATACAGGAGTCTAACGATACGTTTGCTAGTTATAAATCACTCTTTTTATGTTGTTTATACTCCTGATGACCGTGTACTCGGGTAGTTCGTTTTTACCCATTAAGTATTAATATAAGTAAAGCACATTTTACCAAATTTAAAAAAAATTCAGGAACATGCCAAAACATATTCTTATAGGCTAACGTCTTATCCAAAAACCTACTCGCAACTTAGTAAAATATGCAATTCGCAACTTCTTATTTTATAATTCACAACTTGTATCATGATGATCATTTAACAAAAATATTGTGCAACTGAAATAGCTTTATACACTTCCAACGAGTTACGACGCTAACTAGCGAACCGCCATTTAAATTATAATACTTTATTTTTCACTTTATTGGCTCAGGGAGCCTTTCTTTATCATTTCAGATATATTTGAAAAGGTCAGTTTATCGACGTTAGTGTAAATAATTATATACGTCATCAAAACAAACATAATTATATCTAAGTATTTAATGTAAGTAGAACAAAACTCATTTGTAGAAAATGTTCGCAACTGGAAGCTATTAGCTATTATTAACAAAGACAATAACTGTCGCAAGACTTAGTATGAAAATAAAGTTTTTCGCTTTGACGGCTCAATGTCCGGGTTTATTCCGACGAAAAGGCAGCCGAGACGATTTTCGCTTTATTGCAAGACGTTTCATCAAGATTATTTTCTTTTCTGCAGAGAGCACAATGGTGCCATCAATTTAAAGTGGAACCCGCACAATTTCTAAATAACGATAAACCGTAAAAACACCAAGTTATTAAATGTTCTGATTTTCAGCCATTATTATATTAAGGTCTTGTCATTTATAGACTTGGTCCACACAGCGCATAAACAACATAGTTGTGAAACATATGTAAGTACTGCATAGACTTGTAAATATGTTTTCAATTGTTACTTATAAATTTTCGTGGATTATACCTATAGATTTCTGAATTATATGCATTAAAGTATTCTGTCAGTAATTGAATTGAAAAGCTTCCGAAGTTAACTCCACTTAGCAATTGCTAGGCGAGCTATAAACAATGGAAACTTTAGACAAGTTTGAATGTATTGTGGGTGCGATTTTGTCAACAGGAAAATGGCGGACCAGGCTGTCGCTTTCGGATATTTATGAGCCCAACTCGACAAATGTTGGCATCCTTTTTTTCAACGCTGGACTAACCGATCGTGAAGGTAAATAAAATAGAATAAATATGCGGCAGCGGCTGATAGAGTTAAAGCTATTGAAAGCGCTGTAATTGTAAGATTTATTCAGTGGGCTTAAAAACGGATGCTCAGTTAGACCCTGATTTTCCTTAAGTAACTGCGATACAAAGCCAACTGTGTATGTTTTGTAATGTGATTTGTTAGGTTAGGTTAGGTTAGGTTACTAACTAGTAAGAAATACATAAACATAAAAAATATATGTGCTAATACTTTAGGTTTTATAGGTCGCGTAAAAGCAAAATTAAGGTCAGTCTGCCTTTCGGGCATCTGAAGCAACGTAACTAACCTAACCTACCTATATTTATTAGTTTAATGTTATTACTGTCAAAATATTACACGGGAACATTACGATCGGCCGGCGACGCAGAATATGTCAAATTAAAGCTAAATTGTTTTCTGATGAAATATATCTATGCCATTTTGCTCTTTTGTGACTCAATCTACTATATGAGTTGGATGCCCAGGTTGGGATGCTGTTGCTAGATCGCCGGCGGCGGGTAAGCGAAGTGCAACGTTCGAAAACAATCCCGCGCTCCGATACACATTAATAATTTGGTCCAGTCTCCTCGGGTCACTTCACGAGTAGGTCCTAGCTTGTATGGTCTTTTAAATCCGAAAGTATGGATGTACACTATATAAAGTCGTAATCCCTTGAAGTGAAACTTTGATTCCATGATACGCTGAATTCCTCGAGTCTAATATGTACGAAGCGCCCACATTAATTTGATGAGACTCTTAGACGATCCGTATTTTATTGAAACCTGATAAATAAACGGGGGACCTGTCTGACCGGGCAAACTACAGGCCCATTTCACTTGCTGCCACGGCTGCAAAAGTATTAGACTGTCTGCTTGATGCCAGACTGGAGGGGCACTTGAAGTTACATGACGCCCAGTTCGGATTTAAGAAGCGGTTGTCCACTGAAAGCGCCATTCTATGCCTGAAGCAGACAGTCCGATATTACACTGATAGGAAGACACCTGTGTATGCCTGTTTCCTCGACTTATCCAAAGCATTTGACCGGGTAGACTACGCTTTACTATGGCGAAAGTTGAGTGAGACAGGCATGCCGAGTGAGTGTGTCAGCATTTTTAGGTACTGGTATTCTAACCAAATTAACCAAGTGAGATGGGCGGGTGGGTTGTCTAGTGAGTATAGGGTGAGTCTAGCTTGAGTGTGGGGTAAGGCAGGGGGGGATTACGTCTCCCAAGCTGTTTAACTTATATGTTAATGAGCTGATCGAGGGACTGAGTAGCATGCATGCGGGATGTTATGTAGGCGGTACCTGTGTCAATAATATCAGCTACGCAGATGATATGGTGCTTCTCAGTCCTTCGGTCAATGCTCTGGAGCAGTTGTTAGCAGCTTGTGAGGCGTATGCCTTGGTGCATGGTCTTCGATACAATGCTGGGAAGAGCGAGGTCATGGTTTTTAAAGCGGGGACTATAAAGCCATACTATGTACCTCCTATTGTGCTAAACGGCAGTCCCCTTAGCATTGTAGAGAGGACCAAGTATCTGGGTCATATCCTCACAACTACCCTGAATGATGACCAAGATATGGAGAGGGAAAGAAGGGCATTAGCAGTCCGGGGTAATATGCTGGCCCGCAGATTTGCTCGGAGTTCAAAGGAGGTCAAAATTATGCTTTTTAAAGCCTTTTGCCAATCTTTTTACTCCGGCGGCCTGTGGGTCAAGTATACGAGGCGTGCTGCTGATGCCATTCGAGTCCAATATAATAACACGTTCAGGATGCTGCTGGGGTTGCCTCGCTGGTGTAGCGCGTCCGGCATGTTCGCGGAGGCCCGCACGGACAGTTTTCAGGCAATACTGCGAAAAAAAATATCTTCATTGTTAGATCGAGCAACGCAGAGCTCCAACAGCATCCTCAATGAGTTATCGAGCCGGTTTGATTGCCCGATTATACATTTTTGGATGGGCCAAATAAAGGGCAAGGCTCTTTTTAGTTTATATTAAACTAATATTAATTAAGGATAGTTCGTAAGTAAATACTAACCACTCTATGGATGTAACAATGTCTGAAATAAACGTTGAAATAAATAAATAAGTCGGTATACAGTTTTTTTTTTACGGAATTCCGCCCTTAATATTTTGTTTGGAAGTCAATAAGAGAACTATGTATATTTATTTATTTTCCTTTTTGTATTTCTAATATAAGTATCTCTTACGTCATGCTTTAGAAAATGAGGCAGTAACAGAGACTATTTGATTTATGGTAACTTTCATTTTTGCGGTAAAGTATATTAGGTAGTATTAATTTATGGCCAATATGGTCAAATTGAAGTAGGTAAAGTTATGATAAACATTAGACATACTTATTCGTGTAACACGAATAGACATGAGTAGACATACTTCTATATATATAATATAAATAATCTATCTTACAAGAAGCTGAATCTTATAATTGCTTACAATTCTTTCACTTACCTACTCTGTAATACTTTAGGTAAATACAAAATTTTCACTTAACATTATTTAATACAGCGGTTGTTTTACTGAGAAGACTTTTTACAGTAAATGCTCGCCAGCATCTATTAAAACCATACTAATTATAAATGTAAAATTGTATGCATGTTATCTCTTCAAGCTCAACCTGCTGAACCAGTTATGACGGAATTTGGTATGGAGATAGTTTTATAGCTAAGGGCCGAAAAGGGGAGCGAAGGACAGTATGAGGAATCAATAATTTTCAACAACTATGGTGACATTTCCTAAATCGATGATTGCTCGATATGTTTCACTTCGTAACGAGGAGTTTTTGAGATCCTTTCACGTTCGCTACGTTGGATCAATATCCAGTCTTCATCGCTTAGCGAATATAGTAATTATTGAATAACTATAGTTATATTTTAAAGGTATATTTTTTTAACTAAAACATTTATCAGCAAGCATTTGTTCGAAATGGCTGTATTCATAAAGCATTATAGCGCACGTTTTGCTCCGGAGCTATATTCCCATTGTTGCACAATGAAAGCATATTTCATCGGGTTTTGCAGCGTTTTGTACAAAGGCCAATTATGGTTAGGATTTAAGGCACGGCGCTTGCAGTTAGATTTGCACCGAGTGCGATACAGCCAACTAATGGCTCGGGTCCAGCCCAGTCGAGCGGAGAGGCATTCAGGCTGGTTGGCGACCACTCAGTTCATGCCATCATGATAAGCTAGTAGCTGTGATCTCCAATACAAATAATCCTGCTCTGGTGTTGCGAGTGTCCATGGGCGGCGATAGTTGCTTACCATCAGGTAATCCGTCTGCTCGTTTGCCTCCTATATCATAAAAAAAAAATATTTATTACAATTTTATTGATTGCAATCTAAATTAAGATTATCTTTGTGTTATAGAAATATTTTCGAAACATGACGAATCTAAAAGTCATACAATTAATTTGTATTAAACATAAACTAAGAAATAATGGAAAAATCCACTGCCACGACGGAGATACTTCCTTACGATGTTATTTTCATCTATAAGCGACTGGTTACGTGTAATAATGATTACCTTCATGTCTATGCGAATATCGGATTAGAAGTCGAATGTTTACAGTGGTTTATTCGGATTACTTTACAATTCTTCAACAAGATCTAAACTTATATTACAACAGTGACAAACAAACATACGGCCCGCCTGATGGTAAGCATTTACCGTACTTATTGACGCCTGTAACTCTAACAGAGGGTTTTACACCTGCGTTGGCTGCACTAAGGCTCTGAGCTCTCTGACGACCTTACTCACCATGTCGAAAAGCGGCCTAGTGCCGCGAACAACGAAAGTTTGTAAATTTCGAGCATCTTTCTCATTTACTCCAATTAAGGCGTCATAAGAGTTATACCTAGACAATTGTTCGAAATTTACGAATATCGATTTTCCCGGTAATGCCGCTGACTTCTCTGTGACACTAACACTCGCTTGCCCCTGGTTGGTTACAGAAATAACAGCCCTGAGCTTGGCACTTATCGCTTACTTCAATGGAATTTAGGAGAGATAATTATACATCAGTACATTGTGCTTTCATCTGCATAATGTATTCCGCACTATATATGTCCAATAGAGAGGATCACATTAGCAAATACATTTAGCATTATACAAGTAATTACGAGTAGTTACTGCGAATAAACTTATTTGTTAATTATATGTGACCGTCCATGGCTAAAGGTCCCTTATGGCAGGTATTGAGTTAAGCACAGATCCGAAATCTACATTAAATAAGCTATCTTATACAAAAAAAATCATGACTCTAAGTCCCATACTTTTTTTTATAAAAAACATTAAACTTACACATGCTAAAACTGCACTTTTGAGAAATCGTCAAAAGAAGTTTGAAACTAGTTTTAAGTGTGTTCCCATTGGAAGTTACATAGATTATGATTGATTTCGTATCCTAAGGGTTTTTTCTTTGGAACCCAGTTATTGTTTTTTTAATGTGACTTCCAGATCATGAAAAAATAGCCTTTGAAAATAGCAACACGCTCATATGGACGAAACTATTAAAAAAATAGTTTTCGACTTTTCCTTTAATATGCTGTAATCAGAACCATTTTCTATAGTAGAACATATTTGAGCTTACATTTTAGGATAGAAACAAAAATCACATAGGCTACGAATTATTATTTTTTAATTAAAATGTGATTATTATTATCAGTTACATCTTTCCTAGAACAATAACAAATTTGATATAGTATATTCTAAATTATATTTTAATCAGTCCACAGGAGTATCACAAAAGTCTTGTTATTATTCTACAGGTCACACTTTTTTATTTATACACGATCAAAGTTACGTAAAAATCACAATTTCGCTCCCATACATTTGAGAAAAGGGCCCTTATGACCAACCATAGACAAAACATATTGATAATTACAATACGGCACAATATTAACATAATTTATTTGCTAATCTTGTATCAAAACAGCAATCCGAAGAAAAAATGTTATTATAAATTTTCTAAAAATATTGATCTGTTATGAGTAATTTTCATTTAAAGTTAACGTTAAATAATCCACATAGTACCTAGTGATCCCGAAAGCCGAACGAGACCACAATATCTGTGCTGTTAACAGTCCGTTACCACTAAGGAACCATTCATAAATCACGTAAGGACATTTTAGGTGATTTTTGATCCCCCTCACCTTCCCGGGTAGGGGTGTGTATGGGGGGGAGTCAAAAATCACGGTCAGACCCCTTATTTCTCATTGTTGGAATATGAAATTATTGCGATAAATGGAACTACTACCAATTTATTTGACTGATCTCCATTACATCAAAAGCCGGGAAAATGAGGATTTTCGGCCAAGTGGGTATATACGGCCGAGCGAGTGTGAATGAAATTTGCAAAATCACAACTAACTTTTTGCTATGACACCCGCCATCTTTGTCTCAGTATGGATAATCAACGAAAAAAAAGTTACTTTGCAGACCTAGGCCTTTATATGAAATTCCATTTCCGTCCCCTTCATTTGCTGCGCTAAAAAAACTTACGACCTTACCATACTTCCGAGTCTATTATAAGGAATGTAAAGACGATATTTTATTGCATGTTTGAGAAAACATCATTTCGTATTCGGTTCCTGTGGCCGAGTTCACCACAGTAGCTACATGTATTAGGTAGGTTTTTTACGTTTTGTAGGTAATATATCTAGTGCAGAAGCCGTCTAGAGATGTTTTGAAGTCAGTCGAAAAATGTAGTACCTACACGTAAAGTAAAATTTAAAATGATCGTAGGTACTTAGGTACCTAAAGCCCTTTTTGTTATTATACTTATGTATATAACTTAAACTTGTTTATAATATCAGATATGAGTCCCATGGATTTGCACGCATTTATAGGCTGCAGTGACTGATAGGTACCATCAGGACGGCCGTATCCTTGTTTGCCACTGACATAGTGTACAAAATAAGTAAAATTTGTAAACAAATACTTGTAAACAATTTTAATTATTTTATCTTTTTCATTTTTGTATGCAATTTCCCATAAGGGACCTTTTCTACTAAACTTTGAACTCAATTTTAATAAAGAAAGAATTAACGTACACATCTGACACCAAGGTACAAACATACCCCTATTTGTATATATTACTATTTTACATAGAACTAAAAAATGATAATTTTGAAGGGTTTTACGAAAACGCCAATATCTCCGTAACTAACTAGAAACTGCCATAAGGGACCTTTTCTTATGGACGGTCACATATTTTTAAATAACGCACGTTGGTTTGAGAGCTCCTGCAGTGTTTGTCGGCCAGCCAATGCTGGCTCGAGAAAAGCTCCTCGTTAAGTCAAAGATGTGGTTCAATAATCGACTTGAAAACATGCTATAATTATAATCAATAAAATACTTCAGAAGCCTACTCAAGTTTTGTTATTAGAAAATATAGATTACTGCAACCTAAACCGAAAAACCATAAATTATAAAACCTAAACGTGTTAACTAATATTATTGTATGACTAAAAATATTTTTAATAACGTTATTGACGTGATGTTAAGCTAACAGGAAATCAGGTTTTCGTAAACGAACCTTCTCCTAATGATGTTCCACGTGTGTTACAACGAGATTATGATGGATACATACAACCCTCAAAAGTCATGCGTTATTCATATTGATGTAATAAATCACATTCGCACGTCCCCACGGGATTTGTGATCATCCGCTTAAAATCTGAAAGCAGGTCGAGTATGCCCATTTTCATTTGACCAACCAATATAACTTGAACTTGACATATGTCATTTACCGGACACGAAATGCACGCTCGAAGCGCCTGATGCACGCCCAATGGTGGTTGGTGTCTACCACAGAGAGCATGAGACTACGCCTGGGGCATAGACTCTGGATCAAATACACGCAGACAAATTAAGTTGTCCTTCTTGTTTTCTAATTTTGACTAATTGAAGGTTTAAATCATCCAATATGAAGGCAATTTCTGATCACAACAGGAGGTTCTTAGAATACAAGAAGTCAGGTTCTCCCAAATTTCAGATTATTCCTCTAGTTAAATAGTTAGTTCGTTGGATTGATTCACGAGAATTCATTATTACGAGTATTTATTTTATCATTCTTGACATGAAATACTTGCTTTTCATAGTTTTATAATAACATCTTTTATATATATTTTGTAACCTGTAACTGTTATTGCTGCCAAGTAACCAATG
Organism: Grapholita molesta; assembly: GCA_022674325.2. Classification (NCBI taxonomy): domain Eukaryota; kingdom Metazoa; phylum Arthropoda; class Insecta; order Lepidoptera; family Tortricidae; genus Grapholita; species Grapholita molesta. The sequence continues at coordinate 7,331,128 of CP053127.2, forward strand.
TAATAACAATAACCCTTTAAGTACAATTTGGCAAACAAAAAAAAAACAGTCTCCCACATAAGTTATTGCTAGCACCATATGTTCCTAAAAATTCGGCTTTTCATCCGATTTTTTTAGCCTAGTCTGCTTGGCAACCTCATCCTATCAGCGTAGGCGCTATATGTTATTTCTATTCTATATCAACCTCCGGATTCAAAGTCATATATCTTAGTCCTATCCGAACACCATCAAATGAAACCATTAGCTAGTTTTCTCTATAAAACTAAGTAATATCTGATCGAGGTTACAATGTTTCACCAACTACTTTTAAACTGTGACTTTGAAGATAAATGCCCGCCCGATTGCTAAGTTCGTTCAAGCGGCCGCGCGAACACAAAAGTTTGTTGAGCCACAGGAGGGGAAACAATAAAATTCACAGATCTCCACACCGTAGCAAATCGTGCACTCTCATTGGTTGTAAAGCGTTGGCGAGTCGAGTCTTAAATGAACCAGTAAAATGTAAGCTCTAGCACATGAACAAAAAAAGACCTAAAAATCTATTGTGATCAACATATATGCACACAAACAATGCAACACCTGCAACGCAGTATGATATAGCCGCACAAGTATGACAGTACGCAGTGCTTATTTCAGCTTACACCTTAAATTACGTCGCGCACACAAAAAAATAGACATCTAAATGCGTGCCTAGCGCTCCTTGTTAACACTTCACAATTTAATGTACCTTTAATACCTAAATAATAATGGGATCATTTCATATATGCGCACAGCAATTAGTGCATGGGATAACGTGTACTTTAACGTCTCAGATGATTGCTTATTTTATTAGATGAGCAATATGTATACCGGCGTTGATTCGGGGTACGTTCTAGAGTTTTGTAATTAATATTTAAACTAATTCTCGATGGCTCTTAAAATTATGGATTACTATAAAAAGACGCTGGATGCAGGTCGCTTCCAACCGGTACATGTGGAGGTCCAAGGGGGAGGGCCTATGTTCAGCAGTGGACGTCTTGTGGCTGAATGATGATGATAAAAAGGTTTCATCTCATATCTGTTATAGTAGTGATAGGTAACTAATTAAGATAATAGAAGTATGTGGATATTTCAAAATTAAGAGAAAATAAAGAATAATTTTTGATGTTGAGTGACATTTGGACCCGGGTATGTCCTTTAACTACGTCCAACAATGAGAGGTAGGGCACAGCGAAGTACCATCACTCTTGAATCTGGAGAAGCCCACTGGGGAAGTACCTCCTCCTTACGGAAGACCACAGCCATAATAGCACTGCTACCATTCAGGTATGAAGTGTTGTGTTCCTGATGGTGGATAAGGTTCCCAGAGCTCCAACCCACTTATAGGTCGGCAACGCGGTTGTGACTCCCTTGGTGTTGCGAGTGCCCATGGGCGGCGGTAATTGCTTACCATCAGGCAATCCGTCTGCTCGTTTGCCACCTTTATCATTAAAAAAAATATTAGATGTGGACTGTAACGTCGATATATCTCTTGTCGATACACTATTTTGTTATGGCACTTTAGGATAGGTGCCCCCAATTAGCACAGGTATGATAACAGCAATCTACTCCTTATTACCGCTTAAAGAAATAAAGACAGCGTGGTTGTTCGATCTAATTACTATAACTAATAGTAATTACATTAATTCGTATAATTCGTGGAAGAGCGTAAATATAGCTGCTAAATCAAGTGTAAGATCACTAGTACAACCGCCGCTATAGTAAAATTCTATTCCGTGTCAGAGGCTTTAGTGTAAGTTTCTAACGTAACTTTACGTCACGAACGCGTTTACGTTTCCCATATAAATAACATTATCACTTACGCGTTCGTAAACGTTTTTTTACGTCGAAAGAAACTTATACTAGAGCCTCAGGAATGTAATGATAGATAATAAACCTACCTCAGTGCCTAGTGGGGAGTTGTACATCTTACTACTGTTGAGGCCACGACGTAAATTCGTCTCGCCCGCCCTCATGAAACAAACACGGTCAGGAAATGTTCTGCGCCCAGCTACGCCGATAAATCTGATCGCGAGCCAAGCAATCTCCAATAGTACCGCTGAAATTGCACCGCTGCTTACTATGTTTTTGATTTGGGCCTGGTGTCGTGAAACGGGTTTACAGGCACCTTTACCAAGTTGTATAGTAATTGAGCCTATCGACCCTTTGTTGTTATGAAAAGTGTGATAAATTTTGAAATAAACAAATAATCCATCTGGCGGGTAGTAGTCAACACTGGCTCAAGTCCTTAAACTACGTCCAACAATGAGAGGCAGGGCACAGCGATGACCATCACGCTTGAATCTGGGGCAGCCCAACTGGGGAAGTACCTCCTCCTTACAGAAGACCACGGCCATAATAGCAGTGCTACCTTTCAGGTATGTAGTGTTGTGTTCCTGATGGTGAGTAAGGTTACCAGAGTTCCAACCCCCTTAATGGTCGGCAACGCGCTCGTGACTCCCCTGGTGTTACGTGTGCCCATGGGCGACGGTAATAGCTTACCATCAGGCAATCCGTCTGCTCGTTTGCCACCTTTTTTCATAAAAAAAAAAGTCGATTTTACCATTTTTGTTTTTAGTCCTACGTTCAAATGTCGTATCGTAATCTTAAATTTTTGGAGGTACGAGTACGTTTTACACCCTACATTTAAAATCCCTAGAGCTCCAGTCGCTTAGTACTTTATTTATTGCAAGCAATAACTTCTATCCCTCTAAGGAGCATTTTGTAGTTTTCTGCCACAACCCAAGGAAATAAATAAATACGATACCCACCTGCAAAATTTAAAGAACTCGCTTAGAATAAGAAAACTGTAACTTAGGGGTAGCTAAGTTAAGGATATTCTATAGGAAGTTAAAATTAATATCTAGGTATATCATGTAATGCAGAAAAATGGCATATATTGGAAGCAGTAGTTTCTACCTCTACTGCAAACAAAATACAGTTAACTAGGATAAAGCGTCAAACGTTGATTTTTTGTGTAGCTGCAGTTCAACGAATTCATTGAATAAACTTCCTGAATATTTTAGCACACATTTACCGTGTTTGAAGTTGAATACGTAGCCACATTAGCATTGCGAAATTGCCTGGACATCCGAGCATACTCTGAAACTACCAAATACTCTTGGGCAATGTATTAAAATTTACCATTTTCATTTATCCAGTTTCCGTAAATATGTAAAGTCGTAAGAAATTATATATTTTTGCCACCATAACGCTTATGCTTTTAAACACAAAACTATCGTGAGATTGAAACATATTAATTGTACAAAAGCGGGTAACTCACGTTTTATAAGTCGAATATTGCTCGATATTGTCTGCGTCGGTTAGCCAACGCGCATAGCTCATGATTATGCTCCTCGTTATGGAGTGAAACATGTCGAGCAACATTCGACTTATAAAACGTGAGTTACCCGCTTTTGTACAATTAATATGCTTATGCTTTTAGTTATATGCTTATTAGATTTGAGTAACGTTTAACACTGAACAGGACAAACAAATAAACAAACCTCATATTCATGTTAGGTTATCTCATAGTCATAATATAATTATAATTGTTAGAAGAAAGTGCTATTGCTGTGCTTGTGGCAACTTTATCGTGCCATAAGAACTCTTCGTCGGAATAGCGATCGTGTAAATTTCTTCATTCAAGAGTGGATGATTTCCGGGTCGTGGAGCAAGAAAACAAGGCATTCATACATAGGAGAAGTTAATTATATTACTAATTACTATTTTTTACCAAAATATATAAGCCAAAACTCGTAGTGATGACGATGATTTGGTGAGATACAGATTAATTTTACTTGAAAAATAAGAAATAATAATTACACTGTGTTGGTGAAATACTACCCTGAGGTATATTTGATCAGATAATGAGTCAAAAAAACTGGTACGGAATCACGACTCAAAAATCACCCGGTATAAACATACGATACAGGGGTATTAGTCGTTTTCAACAGATAGTTTTCAGCGTGAAATTATGTGGTTATAAGTAGGTACTATCGCGTAGCACTGCCGCGGTTGGGAAACTGTACAATCATCACATTTAAGTGAACCGCAAGAATCAAACTCTGCGCTCGCTAAAACGAGTCGCTTTCCATTTGACATCGTATGAGAAATGATCTGGCATCTGAGTAATTCATAAAACATTTTAACGCAACTTGTAGAACTTGAACTACAGATCTGTTCGGTACAATGTTACATCTGAGAGGAATAGGAGGTCAAAGTTGTCCAGTTGAAGCTAAGGCAATTCGCTTTTAAGTGAGCACTAGCATCACGCAATTCTAACCCGGGCCATCAGTATGAGACGAAGTAGGTATTGAGTATATTGATGCGCGTTGATAGTATCTTTAAGTGTTGGTAGTATCGGGCCTTTTGCATAACATTTATTACTAATGATATTAGTGGATCTCTCGTTCTAATAAGGTAAGGGAGGTAAGAGAGTTCCGCTAATATTATAACAAGTTGTTATATACAAAGGAATAGTCAGACGTAGTCGTATACATTAAATAAAGCTAAATGTGTTGTATTGGCTTCGTACAGACAGTCAAATAACAACAACCAAAGCTAGCCTAATATATCGATTCCGGTTTTTATTTCTATAAGGATAGATATAAGTATATAGCTATTTTTCCATATGCAAGCCCGCGAATTATATAATCTATGTACCCAGAACATTAATCCATGATCTTGTTAATAGTCCACAAAGTACTGCCCATTTATTTAGTTATATTTTCGCTGCAATTCATTTTCATTAAATATACTGGAAGTAACACGTAATTCTATTATACTATGCTTAATAAACAATTACAACTAAAGAATTTTTTTTTTCGATACAAAATCAATAACTCCAATTAAGTGCCCTAACCCTTTGAATGCCAAGAAAACCTGAAGGTGTTTAGCGTTGGTGGGCATACTACCCGAAAACTGTTACAGCGAACGCTGACAAAGCAATTCGCTCTTTACTAGTCGAAGTGTAGACGTGTACCTAAGTCACAATTTGTCGCGATACGAAAAGCTCGCAAGAGGTTAAAATTGACCGTTTGCCGTGTGATAGAAGTGGTTATTACCATCGCATCGCAATTGTTAGTTATTAACACCGCGCGACTGAAAGAGACATACAATTTCATTGTCACACTGACGACAAGCCCGAGCATCCCACTGTCCTGGAATAAAACGGGTCTGCAGACGGCTTATTGAATTGATTCAGGCTACAAAGGCCCAATTACTGGCACGAACTACAAGGTCAATTGGCAGGACGTTCTCTTGAATAGATATAGCACTTAACACATAGGACTGCCATTTTGAAAATTAGACACGGGTATACTTCATTTACAATACCATGGCCCAGTGCACTCGAAAACTTAACAATAGGCTCATAATGTTTGCCTTTTGTTATCTAATTAGGAGCACTTCAAAATGGCACGCGTCGGTGCAATCTGCATGCAACTAAAGTGTAACTAAAATATTAAAAACACCACGCCGCAAAAGGGTCTGGCCAGGTATCTTTTGTTATCACTAATCCTATTGTTAACGCCTAATGACCGTCTCAAGTGCACTGGGCCATGGTATTGTAAATGAAGTATAACTATGAATTTAGGTTAGACTGGTTGGGGCAGTGGTCTCTCGCTGAGAGGTTAGCATATAAAATGGACTAGTTATTACAAATAATAAACTAGGATAAAACTATAACCACTAAAGAAATGTGAAACTACACATAATTATAAATACTAGCATTTGCCTACGTCTAGTAAAAAATAAACATCTACTCGTAATAAGTCTAACTGCGGCATCTTATACTAATACTATCAAATAAACGGTATAAACTACACACCAATATATTAACTAATCTTCGTTTACCGACTGTTACGATTTATTATATTTTTATACGGTGCAAAATCTCCTTACCTACTACCTTTTGTCTAAAATTTAATTAAAAATATAGTATGGTGAAATCAAATTTGTTGTATGTTTTGCTTCGAGTAAAAAGAATACTTATGAACTAGAATTTTTCACTTAAAAAGTAATGTATACTCTTATGAGAAGGGAGGTTGTTGAACCATAATGTTTAAGGCTAAACAATTTTTCATTAAGATGTCTGGGTTGCTCAGAAATTCACCTGAAAATGTTTTACTTTGTTTACTCTGACCTTAACTAACCTTTTTGGTAGTACAGGCGATGATAGCCGAGGAAAGCACCACGAAAAGGAGCAAAAATAGTTTTTCTAGTAACTTTATTTGGCTTCGTTCGTTGAACTGAAGGTAAGCTTACCTATTTGTTTATGCCGCGTATCGAGTTTCATAATAGAAAAGGATATGCGCCACGGTAAGTGACATATCATATGACTTCACTACACCTTTTTATCCTGTAAATAAATATATTTTTCTTTCTTTCTTATACTATACTGCACGAAGCGTCTAATTCTCTTTATTTCAAAAGATAAAAATTAATCCGATAATTTTTATATGTTTTTACTGTGCTGAGATTGAGATTATATTGGTTATGCTAAGGGACTTAGTTTAGGATTGTTAACATCTACCCTATACTCGTATTATTAAACGTGACGTTAGGTATTTATTAGATAATTCATTGTAGTTTTTTTATTATTAACGCATTCACTGCCACCGACGCACATATGCGTCACCGTGACTTTCACGCAGTGCCTTCGACGCACAGACGCGTTCATAGTATTAAGTGACTTTCACCCAGTGCCTTCAACGCATATGTGAGTTGTAAATTTTGAAATGTTCCTCTTACGTCTAAAATGTTGCTTGTTAAATCAGAAGATATTATAAATGGTAGTAGAAAATTATAAGTAAAATATAATGCTGATGATTTGATGAAAAGACTATAGATACGCACTTGAACTTATTTCTATAGTGTTCTGTGAGTCGATTCAGTTGTATTCGATTTAGTTAAATTTTAGTTATATATGAAGCACAATTACAATCGATTGGTTCAATGTGATTAAAGAATATAAAATATTAATTACCGTGTCTCATTCAAAACAATGTTTCCTAGAGTTAAAATAATTATCTAGTACCAATGTGAACAAACCACTGTCAAATTAGTATGAACTCATATGTGCGGCGGTGGCACTGCGTAATAATCCGTTGAACTCACATGTGCGTTTGAGGCACCCAGCAAAGTGCGGCACCTGGCGAATGGCAAAGAAAAGAGGGTGGCAGTGAATGCGTTAAACAATGAAGGTGTAGTACTGGACATAGCCTAGATCGCTATCTGTAGCAGTATTTATTTCAGTATAGGGGTTTTCGTAATTTTTTTAACGTTATTTAAATATCACTAAGCGCCTGAACTAAATCAATTAGCAATATTGATTGAATCGTATTCATAATATTTATGCGTTTCAACTTTTTTGTTTTACTTTCTGAATTGATTTCCTCCCTATTGTAATTTCAAATTCTTCCTTAACATCCACTTCATAATCATAACAATAACCTCCCAAACTCTTCAGTCTTTGGAACCTTGTGTAAGTATTTAAATAAAAGTTCAAATTATTTATTTTATGAAGTTTTATATAAACAACGAGTTACCGAGTTTCAAACAGTACTTCATCAATAACAACAAAGAAATAGCAAGAAACAAGTCTTCTAAGTAAAAATAAACCTGTAGCATTTCAGCTTTTCCAATGGAGGTAAAAATACAATAACTTGGCTTTTCAGGGAAGCTAGATGTTTGCTTCGGATCGATTGTACTCATTTTTAAAGACGCCGTAAAGTATTTTTCTGATAGGCATTTTTCTATGAGGTAGGTATAGAGTTACTGAATACATTTTTCTCTTCGCTGAAAACCCCTTCATTTTCTGAGACATCGTATTTAATATACTTAGATTTCGAAAGTCATATCATATGTCATATTAACTTATTTCTAATTTTATTCTCTCACCAATATTTGCAAAGATTCGATTTGTGTGTTGTAGATGTAGATGTAGATGTAGTGTAGGGACGCCCGGCCGGACTCAGGCGGGCTGTCGATCGCTTGTTGCAGTCATTCAGCCCAGTTCCCTGTAGTTAGAGCTGCAGGTTACTGTTCCGGCTGCGTTCCCACACATTGCTCCTCAAATCTTCCAATCTTCCTGCAGAACAGAAGGATATCCTTTAAGTTGATGTCCTTCAGTTCGCTTTCCTCCAAGATATCGCTACCAAATACTTTGTGTCGCATCGATGCGTACATGCCGCATTCGGTTATGACATGTTTGCTTGTTTCCTCCAACCCACAGTGCGGGCAGGAGGCGCTATCAGTCTTACCTATTACCTTTAGGTGCCTGTTCAACGAGTTGTGTCCCGTAATGACCCCCGTCAGTAATTTTAGACCGGACTTACCTAGTTTCAGGAGATACCTAGTTCTCCTGGCATCCATTCTCTTCAGGAACATCTTCGACTGTCTATATTCAGTCTCTTCCTTCCATTGTCTATTTGCTTCTTCCTCTTTTAGTCTATCTATGACTCCTCTCGTCACCTCAGCTGATATGGGTAGAACTGGTTCCGGGCCTATGAATTCCTTGTCGGCTCCATTCCTGGCCAGTTCGTCCGCTTTCTCGTTTCCTCTTACTCCTTTGTGACCAGGCACCCAAGCCACTATAGTGTCCATTCTTTGGCCTAATTTGTTCAGTGCATCTTTGCATTCTTTCACAATGGAGGAGGTAACTTCTACTTTCCTTAGTGCTTTTAGCGTCGCCTGACTGTCCGTGTATATCACGACTGATCCCGTCTGCGACTTGTTTTCTTCTATGATCTGCGCGCATCTTGTTATTGCCCACACCTCTGCCTGAAACACACTAGCAAACCTGCCCAGTGGTTCAGATTCTGCTTTGTTTAGCTTCGGTATTAATATACCAGCTCCTGCTCTCCTTGTGGAGCTCTTTCTTGAACCATCCGTGAAGCAGATAGCTGTTGGATGATTTGTCTTCACCTTCCAATTATCTCTTTCTCCGATATGAATTCTGTATTTCTTATCAAAGATCTCCTGTTTCTTTATAAGGTCATTGCTTCCCGTCAACATACCTAGCTCTGACCTTGTATACTCCTGTATCAAAGCATGCCTTTTGTCCATGCTACTTCCTCTCCATTCCTTACATGCTTTCATTCTGTACCATTGTTTCATGGCTCTCTTCTCCACCTCTAGCTGTATAGTTAACATTCCCAAAACAACCTCAAATGCTCGAGTAGGTGTGGTTCTCATAGCACCCGTTATCATTAGGCAGGCCAGTCTCTGTACCTTGGTCAGGTTTCTTCTGTATTCTCTAATTTGAGCTCTATGCCACCATATCACCGCTCCGTATAGTAGTCTGGGTAGTATGATCGCTTTGTATATCCATTCAATCATACTGGGCCGCAGTCCCCATTTCCTTCCCACTGCCTTCTTGCATTGATACAGTGTTCTTATGGCTTTCGCCGCTTGTTCTTCTATGTGGGTCTTGTAGCTGAGTTTCGAGTCTAGGGTTATCCCTAAGTACTTGACCTCTTCTACGACCTCTAGTTCTTCTCCTTTAAGGCTTATTGGGTTTAGAACTTCTTTTTTCCTCTTGTTTGTGAATATTACAAGTTTGGTTTTCGACGGGTTTAAGTTTAATCCTCTATCCTCGCACCAACCAAGAACCTGTCTTAGACCTCTCTTCATTATATCTCGTATAACATTCAGGTTCATTCCTCTTACGAGCAGTACCCCGTCATCAGAATATGCCTGAATGTAAGTGCCTCCAACATTAACCTTTTTGATCAGTGAGTCCAGGAGAATACACCACATAAGCGGCGATAGACATCCTCCCTGTGGAAAGCCTCTCTTGGGTCTGATTCTCATCGAGGTTCCACCTAGTTCAGCTCTTATGGATCTGCCCTTAAGCATTCTCCCTATCCATGTAGCTATTCCCTGGTGTACCCCGTTTCTCCTCAGACTCTCCTCAACTGCTTTATATGTGGCTTTGTCGAAAGCCCCCTCTACATCGAAGAAACAGCCTAGTGCATATTGCTTAGTGTCTAGCGCCCTCTCTATCCTTATTGTAAGATTGTGTAAGGCTGTTTCTGTAGACTTTCCTGTCATATATGCATGCTGATTCTCGTGCAGTGGATTTCCACTCTTTCCTAGTTCGTTTCTGATGTGCTTATCTATAATCTTTTCCAGTGCTTTCAGTATGAAAGTGGATAGACTAATGCTCCTGAATGATTTTATATCTTGGTATGATTTCTTACCTGGTTTTGGCAGAAACACCACCTTTACCTCTCTCCAGACGGTTGGGATGTAGCCCAGCGCTACGCTGGCCCTGTATAGTCCCAACAGATTGCTTTTGATGTGATTGTACCCCTTTTGAATCAGTGCTGGCTGTATCTTGTCCGGGCCTGCTGCCTTGAAGGGCGCGAATGAGTTTATTGCCCATCTCATACTCTCCTCGTCCAGCATCCCTTCTGCCAGCCTCCAATCAGTGGCACCCGTCTCTTCCAGTTCCTCTTCGGACCAGGTTTCTTCTATCTCTTCACAGTCTGGGAAGTGAGATTTTAGCATAACGCTCAGTATCTCCTTTGGTTCCGTGACTATTTCTCCATCTACACGCACACTCCCCAGCTGGCATGCTCGTTCCCCCGCAAGTAGCCTTACGATGCGAGCGCCTTCCGAGTAGCTGCTTATGTTTTCTGTGAAGCTTGCCCAGCTCTGATGGCTTGCTTTTGTCCTGAGTCTGGTGTATTCATTTCTTACCCTCCTGTAGCTGTTCCAGTCACAGGAGTTGTTATTCCTTACTGCCAGCCTCATTGCTTTACGTGTTTCTTTCCTTTTCTTTTGTAGTTCTTTGTTCCACCATGGCTGTCCTATGCCGGATCGTACCATACGTAACGGGCATGCCTTATGGAACGCTTCTATTATGTGCTTCCTTAGTTCAATTGCTCCTTTTTCCAGGTCCTCAGCATTTTTGTAGCTACCTTCAGTGCCCGCTGTTTTCCTGAGTTCTTCTTCATATATGCTCCAGTCCGTTTTGCGCGGATTTCTTATCATCGTCTTTTCAACACGGAGTCCTAGCTTGTAGAGTATTCTGCGATGATCCGACATACTGTCTTCTTCATCCACTCTCCAGCTCAGTATTTCCCCGTTTATCTCCTTAGATGCTAGTGTTATATCCAGTACCTCCCTTCTGGACCTGGTTACAAACGTCGGTATATTCCCTATGTTCATGATTTCCAGATCATTGCTGCTTATAAATTCTATCAGAGCCTCCCCTCTATCATTAGTGTCCGTGCTGCCCCACACCTCATGGTGCGCATTTGCATCACACCCAATAATAAAAGGAACTCTCTTACCTTTGTATCTCCGTACCATTTCCTCCAGTTCGCTCGTCGGTGCATCGCCGTCTCCCGGAAGGTAACAGGATGCCAGCGCCACCTTGCGTTTTCTCCCGGCCTCAGTAGTGAAGTCGATTTCAACAACCACCAAGTCTCTGTAACATAGGGTCATTAAACATCCCATGTTTCTTATATTATTGCTCACATATATGCATGATCTGGGAGGGCGCTCACCATTCCTCTCGTAGTGTAGGACTCCCCCCAGATGTCCGAGGCCTGCCACCTGGTTCCTCCATGCATATGGTTCTTGCAGCAAGGCTATATCAACTTTCTCCTAACTACAAACTGCCCTTATTCAGACATTGCGTCCTTGCAGTGATGTAGGTTTACTTGACATATGTTTGTGTGTGTATTTGTGTAAATGTGTGTGTGTAGTGTCTCTTGTGTGTTCGTTTCCGTTTTATTAGTTGTGTAGTGTTACTGTCCCCGCATCGTTACTCGAGGAGTTCACTCTCGGCAACATCCATATCCTTCTCCTCTCCGATATGTATGTTGGCCGGTGCAGCACTCCCCTGCTCCGATGCGCGTTCTCCTCTGTTCTTATCGTCCGGATTCGCTCTGAGGATCCGGACTCTTACACTGGTGGCCGAGAAGTCTAGTGTTTTATGTTTCTCCTCGCCCCAGTTTTCTTCGACACTGTCCGGTACCAAAAAGGTCAATCGGGTACCTAGTGGCAGTGCCTCCCTTCCAACCGCTTTCCAGGTCAGAATCTGCAATTCCGGACGATCCGGATTCTGAGCGTAAAGGAATTCCTTTACATACTCAGTGTCCGTATCCCCCGGTATCCAGACCTGAACCCTGGTCTGCTCTACTTTGCGCACAACTATTCTGTGGCCGCCTAGAACACCGAAGTCCTGACTTAGCAGCCACTCCCTAGATTCCGCCGACTTTGGTGTCACAAGGAAGAATCCCTCTGACACCAATCCCGACGTAGCGAACCTAGGGGCTACCAGTCTTGACTCCCCCCTTACTATGCCCAGGACGACCACCTCTATTAGCTGCGTCAGCTTTTTCCTGATGAGCTTCGCCAGTGCCTCATCCACCGAAACGCCATCCTCTCGGCCAATGGCCACAGCGAGTCCTCGGTTCGCCTTAGCGACGTCCCGTGGACCCTCCGCGGCCACCTTGCCTTGATTCGGCCGTTTCGCCGGAGGACGCTCCGATCGACCCTCATCAGTACTTTGCCTCTTGACTTTCAGGCCGCGTTTGCTGGGGCCCGGATCGGCATCCACTATGGTTTTACCCATTTGGATGACGCTCCCTGCCCCATCCCTCGCAGCCCTATTGGCCTTACGACGCTCAAGCCTCGCCTTCTTCTTTTGTGCCTTAGACACATACTTATGAAAGACTTCTCCTACCACCGGTGTGTCTTCCCTTGCGGTGTCCTCCTTCGGTGGTGTACGGAGTAGCTTCTCCTCTTCTGTTATGGACAGGCCTCCTAGACGTAACTGGACATCCGGGGTGACCTGCCTGCTGGTGCTTGTGGACGGGGGTCCTCCTCTTTCCTCTACGGACGTCGGATTCCTCCCCAATCCATGTTGTTCGGTGTGGGGTATACCCCCGCGCTCCCTCCCCTCACCTGCTCCTTTTTCCCTTCTCGGGCACTCATCCGATTTCTCGGTTTGGTTTGCATTTATGATGATTTGAACTTTCTCCATATTCTATTAATGTAAACGGGAAGAAATTACAGAAGAGGACGTGGCAGTGCTCCCTTACCACGCCTCAGCAACATTGACACCTACGCGGAAGCGCCACCTTCGCCGCGCATAGTCGTATTCGACAGCGATTGTGCGAAGTGGGCTCGCAAACGCGAGAGGACAGCTCCTGTGTTGCTTTAGTGTGATGGGAACAGCGCGCACATAACGTTCACTCCAAAGATGTCGCTCGTGACATCTCGGAGATCCTAGTACGCGCATAAGTTCCACACCACTCCGGCGACCGGTTAAAGGAAGGGCTTTCGCCCTAGCCTCGCCCTTACACCGGACACAACACAGGCCCTGCCCTCCCACCCCTCGTCCGCTTGCGAGCCCAATTCGCACCAACCCCCCGCTGCCCACAGCACCGGCTGTGAGGGCCCTCGGCACGTCCTCCCACCTTGACCCTGGGGGTTTCATTCATTCAACCTTCCATCCATCACCATGGGCCGAACCTTATATCCATCACCTTCCATGTCCTCATACATTCATCCTGGCTCCCTCCTTTCTTGGCCCCAACCCCGTCAGGATATTGGCAGCACTGGTCAGTAAGATTTTGGGAAGTTACTCACCATTGCCCCCAGGATGCACCGTCCAGACCACCTTCCCTTACCTGTCGATAAATTTTATCCCCAGGTATTGGAAGGCAGCTGGCCCACTTGGAGGTTTCCTGACCTTAGCACCCCGATTCGATTTGTGTGTTTGGGTTTGGAGAAAAAAAAAAATTTAATTGATGTTTAGTAGTAAGGTGTGTGTACACTGTACACACACGTATACACGAATGTCGGCGTTCTATATTCAAATTTTGCCTTAAGTTCCATATTTATTCTCTGCATAACTATATAGACATGGTCCTTCGGTTAAGCTTCTCATCTTTAGATGAATGCATTTCTCGTGTAATGTATTTCTTATAGTCATGATTCCATTTTTAACCATCATTGCTTCGCTCGTGGTTTGTGGTGTAGGTAGCGCAATACACTCACCGGAAAATACAACTTTTCACCCTTGTCCTATACTGTGTGTAAGTCTAATACGGGCGAAGAATTAAACCAGACATAGGATTTACCAGTATAATCATTTACCAAAAGGTTTTTCTTTAATTATACCGATTATACATATGTAATCAATTTTTGTAAAATTTCCGAGCAGTAATGTACTGCGAACATTACGCGAGATGAGCTTTTGAAACAAACTGTCAACGAGTGTTTAACTTGAGTGTGTTGCATTACATTGCGGGCCGATTTTTTTTTATATGGATAAAATTTTAATTGTATTTCTAAGCAAAAGTTATCTAAATATATTTCTTATGTCCTATTCTACCCTCCGTTAAGAGATTCGCTCGTATAAGATTTACACACTGTATAAACAAAGATTGTGATATACCAAAAATGCAAAAATCGGGCTACCTTATATATTGCTCATATCATGCTTAAGCCTCATATATTGCCATACCTACCCTTACCCTTTGTAAAGAAATTATTATATTTATATGGCATATATTCATTTCACCCAAACCAACCCAACGTTTTTCCCATAAATCCTAATTACCTACATAATATATTCAAAAGAGTTGATTTTGTTGTTTATTTTTTTTGCGATAGTCCAATTTAACCTTACCGTCGAAAGCTTAGATTGAAATTAATTTGACCGAATGTTAATACATGCATCGTACTGTGTTTAAAAATGGTAAAAAAAAATGTCTTCTAATCATAGCAAATCGAAGGTGAAAACACAGGTACAAGCGACAGGTGATAAGTATTTAAGATGATATAATTTTGACAGCAATTAATGCAGTGTAAGCGTTATTGCCGAATGTGTCTAATTTGTGTTAATTCTGAACAATGCAAAATGATTTTAATTATGCAGTAATCCAATTGGACTTAATTAATCTCGTGATTGGATGCGCAATGGTTTCGGATCAAGTCTAGCCGCTTGCTAAATTTCGTTAGCATTTCATAGACAACAATAGTTTTATATGTTGGTTCAATAATCAACGGACGTGGAGGTTTACCAGTAAAGAGACCAATGGATTACATTATTAAGAAAAAGTAACCAGACCCTCCGGTTGCCGAGGCAGGATTAGACCTCGCATCTCATTCATCTTTTGAACCTAGAATCGTCGGCCAGACCTGTGGTCATAGCAAGAGTATTTATATATCCAGTAAACTTACTGGGAATATAATATAATATTATTGGGTCAATGTTACACAAATCGACCTAGCCCTTTAGTAAGCACAATAAGCTTTATGTTTTAGGAACTATACGGCAATATACTAAATAATATATACATTAATATTGGCGTATGAATCATTCAATGGCTGCCAGTGTCCGCATTATCAAAATCGATCAGGTATTACT
The DNA here is from genome assembly GCA_022674325.2 of Grapholita molesta. Classification (NCBI taxonomy): domain Eukaryota; kingdom Metazoa; phylum Arthropoda; class Insecta; order Lepidoptera; family Tortricidae; genus Grapholita; species Grapholita molesta. The sequence continues at coordinate 7,346,540 of CP053127.2, forward strand.
TTTTTACTACTTTGCGATGTTAGTGACAAAAAACGACAATCCTTTAAAAAAAACAGATTATTTACATCTGTATCTTCACTTGTTGGACAATTCCTTGTAATGCATTTTCTTATATCATGTGCATGTCATGTTATACTATTCTAAAAATATAGTCGTTTGAAAACAAGACACCTACTAGACTTTACAGAGGACAAAGCAAGCACAAAGAGTCGACTCAACTTGAAGGTCAACAGAGCTGACTTTTCCGTGCCTCAGATAAGTGATATTCATATCATAACACAGCATAATTCTCTGCAGTACTTAAGCAGATACGGCCGCAAGTCGCAAGGCCAGCCAGGTCAATTGGTAATCAACTCAAGGAACGATCTTTCCGACCGTTTAACGATAATGACCAATTAAGCCGGTTGATTCTCAACCACAATTAAACGCTTGCCTCCATTTGGTCAACCCTTTTATATTTGCTAATTGTTCTTAACTTCAATTGCACGCGATTTAGACACGGAGCAACAGAGTGTTTGTAATTTTTTTAATAATCTACAAAAGTTATTCGATGCAACACCGGCTTCAAGGTTCAGACCCTCCGAGGTTTCTGTTTCGGAAGGCCTCGCGCGAAAATCAAAGCTCGAAAATTTCGAAAGATTGTCTCTGTCACCCTAATTACGCCTTCATCGGAATAAAAGAGAAAGATATTCAACATTTTCGAACTTCAATTTTCACGGTAGGTTCCTGTATTGCAATGCGTTAAAATGTATATTTTCACGTAGCGCAATGTATGTAGCTACCATAATACAAGTAACATGTAAACAAAAACCTTAGCACATTATTTTAAGCGTCCTTAATTACATATTTTTCATAATACTCCTTTTTAAATCTGGATAAGGAGAAGAATAGGCTTAACCCTCGTTTTGTGTTAAATATTTTTGCCGCTTTTTTAGGCAATTTCAATTGTTTCTACAAAAGTTGTTATCTAAGTAGGCTCAGGTAGACGAAATAGCTAGTGCAGTGTCGTCACGCGGCACATTACCTAAAGATTATTGACAAAATAAAATAGGAAAAGATATTCAAAACATGTTAAGTTTTAAAATAGTACATTTCGATACTAGTGAAAAAAAAATTTTTTTCGACGAGCTCGTTGAGAACGTTGGAGCCCGAGTGAAACGAGGGTGACAATCACCCGAGTCTTAAAGAAGTTTTTACACGAGTATCGAACCTAATTTTTCATAGCAAGTGCCTTAAAAAGTGAAATTTACGCACGCGAAGCGTGCGAAAAGTGCACTTTTTACGCACTAGTTAGGAAAAAAATGTAATGACGATCATTCGAGTTTTAAGTAAGTATACCTAATATTTAAAGTAATAAATACCTGCCGATTACTAGAAGTAGTATGAGGAAAGAATTTTCATTGTTATTTTACATCACTCGCTCGGAAGATGAAAGTAACAGGGAATGTTGATTTTACCTGGAAATGTACCTACGAATTTTGATATTTTTTTTATGTTATAAGTTTGTATTTTCCTCGCATTGGTGTGGTACAAAATATGCCTGTCGTACCCTGAAGCCCATCAGATTCCACTAGGTACAACATTAGGTACTTTTGTGGTTGAATTTAGGAATTGCTTGCTTAGGTCTCAAATAAAAAAAGATTCAAATAACAATTTCTTCTGTTGTATAATAAATAAGCAAAAAAAAAACATTATTACCAAATGTTTAACTAAGAAATCCCTAACAATACATCTCAAGACATATATCACGACAGTTCGCAGTTTGGTTGTATCTCCGTTCTGTCACCGGACGTCCAGGCGAGGGGAGCAATTTCATCCTTAAGTTGTGAATATTCCATTCATTCGCACGAAGCGATTCGCTTCTACCTTCCTAATGCCGTATGTTAAGGAATGGAATTCGCTCCCTTCGTCTATATTCCCGGAAAGATATAATTTGGGTCTCTTCAAGGCAAGTGTGAATAGGCTGTTACTGAACCAGCGTCCTACACCTTCGACCTCGTCACTTACCATCAGGTGCTACTGAGGTCATACGCTGGTCAGTCTTGTATTAAAAAAAAGTACTCAAAACAAACTCGTTTATAAACCTAGCGGATTAAGTGCCACATTTAACCTAGTACCGTTTTGCTGTAACATTAGGAAGGTATTTAATAATTAGCCTCACGTCCTGCGGCCTCGGTTTATGTGGAATGGAAGTAAGGCACCCAGGATTATTACCTCTGCTGATCAGTGTAACGCCTCATACAAACCACTAACAAAGTAATTCACAAGCGTATGATCGGTCGGTTATCGTCTGTCACTAATAGCCGTCATGTTCTAACAACTGTAAGTGCGATAGGTACGCATGATGCTATAGGCGACAACATGGTAACCATTTTCTGATTAGTGATTACACGTAGTTGTTGGTTATCGCTCAGATTGCTCTCATTTTGCGAAGTTCAAATCGCTCTTTTATGTTATAACAAAATATATCTGACATACCTACAGAAGTTCACATAAGTTATCTTTCCGCTAAAAAGAGTTATCGCCGCGCATAGCAATGTTGGGATGCTCCGAGGATTTTGAGTGAACCAAAGTAGAGCTTGCCCTCTTATATCTTCTGGTCACACTCGTACTAGTTTGCAAAAAGCGATATAGTCTGTAAACGATGATAATACCACCACATCTGATTCCGGCTCGTCGTGACTGCGACATTACTACTGCCCCATATAGTAAGCTGAGACAAATTAAATCATAGACTGTAGATCTTCATTAGTGTTCCCAATTTATTAGCACTGAATACGTTATCCACCTTAAGAAAATTTTATACTATGATTTCCTGAAACAACTAAAAATATAATAAAAAATTGATAACAATAAGTACTTTTTCAGTAAATTGTAGAAAACTATTTGTAAAAAAACTGACCCGGTGTACGGCGAACAGCATCTTTCTCTTTTACTCCAATTAAGACATCATGAAGGCATGGCAATTAAGGCATGAGTGACAGAGACAATCGTTTATTTATCTACTCATATCGTTTTTCGCGCTAGCGCCGCTGTTTATGATTTTAGATTGCTTTGCTAGTTATAACAACGTCAGGTTAACCGTATTGGTGAAGGTAGGAGGTAGCATTGGCTACCGAGCCGGGTTTGAGGGTCTTTGACTTGCAGACAATCATGTTTGTCACACGGAAAAGCCGAGGCTCATTCCGACGCTTGGTCCTGGCTTCGCATTTTACCAATCTTTGTTATTTTCTTGTCTCTACTACTGCCCCACATAGTAAGCAAGCTTTTTCTCTGCAGAACATTTACAATTGCTCTTAAACGCGCAGTTTTACTTGTTTTAATGATACGGCCACATTTGTTCACTTGTTAATGTGATGAAAATAAAGTAGATGTTAACTTAATGGTAATTTGTGCCAACGTTTAGTTTTATAGTTATCTTACCCCGTTTCGCATTTTGCTATACAAGGTGTTGTTTCTTTAATATACTTTCATCATTACAGCGTTTGGAGCCCTATCCATATTTTATGCATATCGAACAAATACTTGTCATACGGTACGGTGTTATAACGCATACTAAATTAGCTATTTATGTACCTCAGCTTGAATTAATTAGAATGGAATTGATAGGGCTAATCCATTTTAATCTAAGCCCTGAGTATATGTTTTAAACTTCTCAAAATGTCGCCATCGTGTTTGAGTTTTCCACATAAATAACATTATCACTAACGCGTTCGAGACGTTTTGTTACATCAAAAGAAACTTACACTAGAGCCTCTGAATATGAGTTCTGAACATACGTCAATAAAATTCTAATAATTGAGACTCCCTAAGTAGGAAATAAATTTGTTTTTCCTACACAACTCAGTTTTATGAGCTATGAAATCGATACCGCACATTGCTTATTTAAGTAATGGTTTTGGTGCTTCTAAAAGTAATAGTTCAAATATTACATATATTGTTTTCAAATATTACGTTATATTAGGGTAATTTCAAATCCGTAAACGTGGCGGAAATGCCAAAAATGAACTAAATATTTATTAAATAATAATAAATAATCATTTAAAATAAATAAAATAAAATTAGAGTACCTACCGAAGACTTTTAAATTCGATGTCGATGTGAATCAGCCTGTAGTTTACCATGAAAGTGTTAACATCTCATTAAACTGTAGTCATAGGTACTTACATTCCAATCTCATTAGAGCTAGGTACTTTGTGAAATGCAACATAGTTTTACGAGTAAATCGAGTAATACAAAATAGACAGAATCTCGGATCGGAGTGCGTGCGTGACGACAATTTAAAAAGTATGAAAATTAAGTAGTTATCCATTGGGTTAATTATGTTGTAACGTTTATTAGAGAGAGAGTTTGGTGACAATCTAGGTTATATTTTTATTTTGTTTTGTTACTCATTCTTATACCTACTCCTTATTAAAGGTTAGATCATGTTTTAAAACTACAAAAAGTAGCCTAGGTTCATACCTAGGTACACTGGTGACATTGACCGGTAATTAACCAAATTGAGTTGATGGATTAAATGCGAACTAGAGACATGAGCATTTTTTTTTCATGAGTAGGTACCAAATGCAATTTATAAGATTCTAGGTAGGTATAGTTTCAATCAAATAGATGTGAGTTGTGGAGATGGACACAAATATTAGTTAATTGTCAAAAAAACTACAACTCCTGCAAGTTAATTAGTAGATATAAGTAATTTTTTGTCACTTAGATATGTACAATTGTACATACCCACCAATGACGGTAGGTTAGAATATTTCTTAGGCAAGCATGGCATTGACAAAGTGGCTTTCCTTTTCTGGAGAAGTTTAAGGAAAACCGCGCAAATACCTATATAAACATTGGACAAGCCAGCGGGGATAGTCTTCCAAGGAGGCGCCGCCACTGATACCTAGAATTATACCCATGACACATTGGCAAGTCTGCACGCCACAGTTGAAAAATACTTAATACTTGTAACTCCAACGCAGTTATAAATATAAGACGGCATGTTAATATTGTTATAGAAGTAAGTAAGTATGAGAACTGACTCAAAGTACCGTAATTACTCGACTACCTGGTAGGTTACCTGGTACTAGTGGTCAGACGTTAATCAAGTTATCGGCTTGTTGATGTTTCTGGCATCGCGCAAAATCTAACGAGTCACTTCGTGGTACCTACTACGACAACCTGCGTCTACGCCTAGGTAGACTATTCCCAAAGAAAATCAGAACCACTATGTTGGCTCTCCTATTAAACGTGGTTGGTACCGGTCTTAGGGTCAAGTTATAGCCAGAGCCAAACCAATAACATTGTTCATACGGTTTTAAAAGAATTTAAGCTAATTGGCGCTTACGCTGTTACTTACATAGCTCTAATTCAAAACCGACGTGTTGTGGCGTAAGCGCCGATCCGTTTAAAGTTGCTTTTTGTTTGAAAGCATTTAACATAGCTTCTGTGAATTAAGCAACTTCTCTTTCTACCGCACGGGCCGCGCAGTCCAGTCACCATAACGTCGCCTGCGCCGCCACGCGCGCCGCTCCAACGTGCGCGCGCAACTTTCCCGATTTCTAAACTGTTCTAAACTTAAAACAATAGTGCCGTGTTCGTTGTAAATGACAGTTTTTGTGACATATTGCTAATCGTGCAGTGAGTGTGACATGTGAGCTCGGATTGTGAATTCGCGAACTACTGTTTACCTTTTTATGGTTACGAACAAAGTAAGTTATCGCTATTTTATGGGTTCGACGGCATTGCATAGTGCAATATGCAGTTCTGTGTATTTCATTGTTTAGAAGGTTACGAAATAATTGTCAATGTTTTGGGAAAGTATTTAATTAAAATAATACTTAAGTAGTTTACCGGTTCGAAAACTCATTATTCGCAAATTAGGAAATAAATTGTGAGTGACAATTAGTCATAGTTACCTACTTTTAATTGGTCACGGTTTATTTTAAAATATTGTTTATTTTTTTTAGTTGAATAGAATTTAATAAAACGCAATTTTTGTTAATATATCACTTAATATAACATACAATATTATTAAATTTCTAATTATTAAATAACTAGTTTATAAGTATTCCAGTATTAATCCAGGGTCAATGCCTAAATAAAGAACTATTTTATTTTATTTATTTTATTTTTATTAAGCTAAGTTCATGTCAATTGTGGCAACTTTGTAGCATTACAGTTTAAAAAAATTAAACTTTAGGTACCTACCAAACCCCATTCAGTTGTACAGTCGCTGTCGAAAGTCGTTACACGTAATTATCTTTTTAAAATGTTCACAGTAACATGCAAATTATATTATTTTAATTACCAAGTATCGCAAAGGTCGCCTAAATGAGATCGCGCTAAAGATAAGTAGAAATAAAATAAAAAAAACACATTTCACTGCTGAAAGAAAGTCTAAAATAAATTGCTAATACCTATCGAAATAGAATCGAATACAAATGCACGCTGCTGCGTACCGACTAATCGTCAGTAGGTACCTATTAGTAAAAAGCTTTACGATTCAATTTTTCAATCTATTTATTACAAAAAAGTTATTGATGTAATCTCGTTTGACGTTACAGACGTTTTCTTTTGCTATGAATGTGTAACTACAATGTCATAGTAAACATGGGTATTAGTAGCTATAAAGGACCTTTTACAATCTAGGCAATATTTATATATAAATTATTTATGAAAAATCAAAATAGAATTAATTTTGATCATAACAAAAATATATTTACCACGTAGGTAGTTTCTGTAGGTACATAAGTTCCGAAATTTATTCTGTAAAAATCGTAACTTAAGGTTGACTGACTACGGAACCCTAAAAACGCGTTGTATACAATTTTGTACATTTGGTTCCTTACAGCAAAAAATATAAAAGGGAGAAACTATATTATTTGTGCCTGAATCATGGGTGTTTTCTATTTATATTTGTATATAATATAGGTACGTTGGCTGAGTACCAACAACTTAAGCCTTCTTGAGCTTGAATGTCCTATAATATTTATTTATTTATAAACTATAAAACTAATTTGAAATAATAGGCATCTGTCCTTACACAGAGGTAATTAGCAACCTAATATTTGAACCAGAATATAAGAGAAAGGTATTTAAAATATGCACGCACTAATAATATTGCACCTATGCAGCTATTATATTGTGTTGGTATCAAGATGACTTGGTATATTGAAGTTGTAGTCAGTATCGCCATTATCAAACAACAAGGACACATATGGCCACCAAGGCGAGCTGTGACGTTAGTAGAAATTGAGCGTAGGAAAAATGTTTCATGATCATGACCTTACTGATTTTGTTATAATATATCAAATTGTTTGACTTATGAAGACTCCTAAATGATTTACAGATACAATATTAAGTATTGAATAATATTTGTAACCTTCGCGTTATATTTTATCATGCCTTTCCGTTACTTTAAGTCAAGTTATGAATATACGAAAAAAAGACGAGACTTCGGAAAACAACCACTGTTCACGTCTGTTCCAGGACAGTTACTAGATTCTATCAACCCCGACAAAGCTCAACAAAAGTTATACTGTCTTCGTAATCCCGTCAACAAATCTGTTCAAGCAACACTGCCCCAATCCCAGCATGAAACCAACACCAAACAAGTATGTTTTAACGATGAAGGCATTAATCATGTCGAGGGAGGCTGGCCACGTGAGGTACATCCAGATCACGAGGATCACGTATTACGACATCGCCGTCGCGTTATGCATGAAGAAAACTACATCCATGCAGTTGAAACCCTGTCTATACAGATGGAGCACTGCATAAACCAAAATAATGCTATCAATTTATACGAATCATACTTCTCCAGTATGTGCACACAAGAACCTGTAGAGACCTATCATATAAGAGAGCAAAATGTTTTCAGAGACTCTTGGCGCCGCCCAGTCTCTAGTATCTGTTGGACTCCTGAGGAAGAATCCAAATTAGCAGTCTCCTACGCTTATAAAGAATGGGTCGCAGATGCTAATCCAGACACTAAGACAGTTTGTTATATATGGAATGTCACAAATCAGAGCAGACCAGAGCACGAAGTAATACCAGAAGCACCTTGTGGTCAATTAACATGTTCCCCGGTTGATCCATGCATATTAGTAGCGGGACTAAATAACGGAACTGTGAATGTATTTGATATTCGCAGTGGCAAAATTCCTGTTTCCAAAAGCTCAATTTTTAACTCTCACTTTGCCCCCGTTTCAGCCCTACGTTTCACGACTTCAAGAACTAATACTGAATTTTTTACTGGTTCACCAGAAGGGTGTTGCTATTGGTGGGATTTGCGAGATCTTTCTAAACCAGGAGATAAACTTATTATGACTCTGAATTTAGCACCAGGGGAGCAGCCACAGTTATCTACAGCTGAAGCCGTCAGTTCTTTAGATTTTAACGCAGGGTTTCCTACGAAATTTCTTTGTGGAACCGACTCCGGTCTCGTGATAACCGTGAACCGCCTAGGTAGGTCGCACGGAGAAGTCATGGCAACGGTTTTTAAAGCTCATCTAGGATCAGTTCGAACTATACAGCGAAGTCCTTGCACGGCGAGAATGTTCGCCACGTGCGGAGACTATTCTGTTCAAGTATGGAGCGAGGAAGTCCGTTCAGCTCCCATAATTATAACCGAGTCTTATCGCTACCAGGTTTCCGATGTTGCTTGGGCTCCTTTCAGATATTCCTGCTATATGTCGGTTTGCCAAGGAGGGTACATCTATTACTGGGACTTCCTTCGTAAATATAAAGAGCCCGTGGCTTCATTAAAACTGTCAAAATACGCGCTTACAAAGGTATGTCCTCATGGGAGTGGCCAATTTATTGCAGCCGGGAATTGTAATGGTTCAACTTACTTAACGGTGATACCTGAAAACATGTTTGTTCCGGGAAAAGATGACAAACATCTGATGAGTTCTTTGTATGAGAGAGAGACTAGACGTGAACATAACTTAGAAGCACGTCAAAGGGAGATCCATTTGAAATTAAGATTGCAGGAGCAGGAGGAGCAGGCTTCTTTGCTGGCTACACCAGAGGACCAGGGTGATGAAGTGGCGGAGTTGGCTGCTGAAGAAGAATACTTCAGAATTGTTGATGAAGAGCTAAGTAAGATGGGAGACGGGATCACAGGCGCTGCGTCATTGGTGTGATATTGATATACTTATCATAATTTAATATATCTATCAATTTGATCATGTCTGTATCCATATCAACATCGACGCTGGTTTAATAATACCTATTTTTGACGTCCGGTCTGGCCTAGTGGGTAGTGTCCTTGCCTGTGAAGCCGATGGTCCTGGGTTCGATTCCCAGTCAGGGCATTTATTTGTGTGATGAGCACAGCTATTTGTTCCTGAGTCATGGGTGTTTTCTATGTGTTTAAATATTTATATGTTATTACATTAATCATTAACTTACATAATTTTAAACAACAAATTTTATTAATATTATTGTGTAAAAAAACACTTTTGTGAATACCAAAGCTACATTTTTATAATTATAAATAAAATATCTATTTTATAAAACTTAAAATTACTTATTACAATAGCCCCCCCTGGATCGTACCCGGCTCAAATGTCCCCATTACACCGGCTGCGTTGCCTCTCTGGACAGCAATAGAGACCTGCTGAACCAGATACGATCCAGAGCGAGGATCGCAACCCCTCTCCCGCAAACGACGCCCCAGCTCCTTAAATAATAAAATGGCCTCCACCCCCCAGGGCCCCGCCGTCTCAATCGCCACCGGCACAAAATCGTAGGCGGACTTTAAAGCGGCGTACTTGGCATGTTTGGCCTTCGCTGCCGTTTCCGCTGCTGAGCCCGCACAAACCGTGGTCTGTCTCAAATGGGATGCAGCGTAAGTGCTAACACAAGTTGCATCCCATAGGAGACAGCGCCCCCTTCGCCACGGAATCAATGTGAGGCCATCGGGCCTTTTTCCGTCTGTGCGGCTCAAGCCCGGTGGTTCCAATAGACATGGCACGTTTGCCGACACCAAAGTGCGCCGTATAATCTCGTTGATTGAGTGGTGTCTTGGGAACCGCCCAGCGCACCTGGGGCAGCTGAGACCATGATGGCCATTCTCTTCCACCATTACCCCGCAACGGCAGCGATGAGCCTCACATACCTTCGTCCCCAACCTAAGAGCCGCTGCAATTCTCAAAGAGTCATTATCTAAGAGCGTTCCAAGTTGAGGCGAAGGTAAGGCATGTAACCACGCTCCAGACTCTGCTCGTTCTAAGGCTTTGAGGCGCGCCAAATCAGCCCCCCCGGCACCACTCAACAGCGTGTTATAGACATGCTTGCTCCACAAGTCGTCCCACTGCTTCTGAACGGCAAGACTCTCAGGCCGCTTGTCGCCGGGAACAGAGCTGGACCATTTCGCCAAAGCATCAGAAAGTAACGGGACTGAGAAATTGCCACCATTTATGGAGAAAATGCGAGTGGCAAGATCCGCGGCCCCGTGAGCCGACGCAAGAAATGCGATAAGCCCCAAACCGTCGATCGCGCGTATCCCTAAACCCCCAAACTTTATATGTATCTATCTATTATATATATCGTCGTCTAGTACCTACAACACAAGCCTTACTGACACTAAGCTTACCGTAGGTCTTGGTCGATTTGTGTAAGATTGTCCTGAAATATTTTATTTATATATTACGTACCTACGTACATAACTTTGAGTTCCACATAATACAGGTATTTAAATTTTGCTCTAAAATTAGATCAACAACGCTGCGGGCATTTTTTGTGGAGTTTGCGGAAGGGTATTCTATTCCTGGAATAATTAACACTGGCTCACACATGGCCACGCGCCTAATGTAATGAAATCGTAAAATGCCACACATGGATACAAATCAAATTTGAAAAATAATGATGTCGGTTAGATTACTGTTATAGGGTAGGCAACGCGCATGTAAACCCTCTGGAGTTGCAGGCGTCCATAGGCTACAGTAACTGCTTACCATCAGGCGGGCCGTATACTTATTTGCCACCGTCGTATAAAAAGTATAACGAGATCAAAAGGTACGGTAAAGGTAAAAGGTAGGTAGGTATTTATTCTGTTTACATATGTAGTCAGGCAGGTAGTGTCTGTTAGCGATCGCCATAAAATATCTTTAGCATCAAGTTACCTACTTGACAACACGTGTTACTGTTAAAAATGCATAGAAAAATAGCGTGACATGAGGGGGGTTCAAAAATTCCAAATTTCGTGTGACGTATAATATGTGGATAGCCCCTAAGCCATAAGGGATATGCCCTTATGCTGCACATTGTGAAAGTAACAATGTGAAGGACCATGGCTACGCCATGCGTAATGTGTACCTAAAGATGTGAAAATCAAGTAATTTGTATTGCACCATAATAAAAAAAGCAATTACATGAAACAAGAACACGACAAATTAAAGACAGTCCTGTCGCTATATTCACTATCAAGAGGCTTTATCCAGACGACCTTAAGATATTACGTCACGGCGTATGGAAAGTAGGAGTGGTATTTCTATTTCTGATATCAAATCTTAAGACTTACGTTACGACTATAATAACGCGGAATCACACCCCCTATATCAAGGTTAAACTTACGTTGGACCCGGATGTTTCGTGTCGAGAAGCCCGCATGTCTCTCGGCAGATCCGGTGAGCAAAGGCCCTTGACCGCCGATTTATGTTTAAATTGACCACTCTACCCTGACCCGTCGAACCCCATATGACGCACCATTCATAACCTGGATATAAAGAGGCGGAAGGGACGCGGGGGCTCCGCGTTGAATGGCAGCGTAAATTGCTCGTACCCATGGGTTGCGTGAATAGTACGTCACAAACGCGTTGTGGGCAACTTTCACCGGGCCTACTCCGCCGCATCGCGCGAGCGACCGTGTTTGCAGTAGCCCCGTTTCCATACTGCTTGTTCCTGGTTAGACGTGCGATGCGACACTTTATAATAGGCCTTTTAAAAGTGCTAAACAAAGAATGTAATATGACCAACCAGAAGAATATAGTTAATTTTAGAAAACGTTTATATCAAAAGTCTTACTTTTTTCCTACCTTACCTGGCCCGGTACCGCGAACATCGAAGTTCGTATATTTCGGGCATCTATCTCTTTTTCTCCAATTAAGGCGTCATGAGAGTGACAGAGACAATCGTCCGAAATTTACGAATATCGTGGTTCGCGGTAGCGCCGCTGCTCGTTATTGTACCTTAAATGTTTAATAAACGTGAGTAAGGTTCACTTTTAAGCTTGATACTTAAACTCGGAGTTGAGCAACCTCATCACTCTCATTAGCTATCAAACTTGAATACGAAACGAAGTCATAGGTAACTCAAGAACTAATAACAATAAAAAAATTGTATCTATGAATTAGGCAAAACTCACTTCGGAGATATCAAATCCGGATCAATATAAAATTAGAATTGATGACAGGTACAGTTCGAATTCAAACGCGTCCCAGGCTTCCACAAAAAGCACTGGCTCTAAAAGTTTATTTTACTCATAAACGTTAAATATTTTTGTTACAAGTATGTACCTAGTTACGTTCTTTTTATTTACCTTAAGCAAAATAGAACGAACTAGTAAGTTTCTAATAAACCTTAACAAACTCCAATGACAATGTTTATAAAATGTGATAACAGTACCTAGTTCCACTTGATTCGCGTCACATATTATTTCGTGGATTTATACATGGATTAAAACACTGGTTACGTGAGACAGCTGTCGATTTAGTTAACACGCTCTCCTATAGATTACTTACAAGGTTAAAACGTGTGCCTATTGTGTCTTAAAGACTTTGTCGACAGCGAACTGAAGGCGAATTCCATTGTTATTATTTGAAATGCCAGATGATAAACTCTAGACATAGAATCTGGGATTAATCAAGTATGCTGCCAAATAATATCACATTGATCCATATATTATCTGCACGTAATACTTAAACTTTCTTATGCAATTATGACACAATAGTTTAGAGCGTAGAACGTCAAACGAAATAATAAAATGGAATAGAAATAAGATGTGTGGTCTAGACTCGATGTTATATTTTGTTATATGCGGAACTTGTTGCAAAATCAATCGTTGCATATTAAATATTAGTTATGGAAATGATTGTATGATGAAAATTTATTTCGGTTTATCTCAAAGTGTCACATAGTTGGTGGTTTAAAAAGTATGCCAACACCATCCGACGCGCGCCGTGTTAAAAAAAGGGTTTTGTTAGTAGTAAGAACACACTGTACATACAGTTGTTTTTAGTTTATAATTTTAATTGAATAATTAATAAGTTATTTAACTACGCTTGGGATGCATTTTCTACTGTTGTTTTTTTTTAACTCGTGAGAAACTGACCGTATTTATAAAAGAAAATACTACGTAATATCAATGTAGATAGTTGATTGTAATTCATTAGTACGTAATACGTGTCATTCAAGCCGTAATATTATTTTGTAACTAACTATTTTGCAAGAATATTCCGTCCTATAAAGCACTGTAAATTGCACTAATTTAGATAATTGGTAGGTAATTAAAATTACTGACCGCAACAAATGTCGTATGAGGACAAATAGTTATCGCCGCGATACAATACAATGCGGACATTTATGTCGATCTGGGGTAAAAGGTATCACTTTACGTTGTCAATAAGACAATAAAAATTCATTTAAAAATCGGCCTTATTAACAGTCAACATATTGGTCATTTTTGCCTGTGAATGACACATTTCTTGCGTATGACACAAGCGATACGTACCCGATAGCGGTCACATGAGACGTTTATCGAATGCCAATGTCAACTAATTTGCAAACCCGTTCGTACTGTTATATACAGACCGTCTGACCTACATCAATAGATTCAATAATTGGTTAAAATCACACTAAACTGGCTGCTTCTGTCATAAATTCCAATTTAATTGTGTCGCAAAACTGTTTTGCAATGTATTTAAAGATAAAAGTGATACATGGATGATTTGTGATACAAGGCTTTGATTGAACGATGACGGTTATATTCTAAATTCAAAATTCGTTTTTTTTTATAGGCTTTTACACTGTGTCGAATCCTCCTTCCCAAGTTTGACACTTGTGTTATGATTATGACAATGAGTAATTCCTAGAACACTTTAAAACCGGTAGTTTTTCTATAATATTACCTATCTAAAACACTCAACGTAATCAATCAACTTATAAGAGTGTAAAAAAGAGATTACAATATGGTTCAAAAGTAAAACGTACGAGGAAACAGAAGCTATATTGGCTTGACTTGGTAACTGACTATTATGACATATATCATATAGTCAGTTACCAATGTTATTCGTTATTTCAGACTCATACAACTCATAAACTACCCAATCGCTAAGTAAAGACATACCGACCTTCAAACAAATAAAACAAAAGTATAACACTTAATACCTTTAAAACAATAGAATACCGCGGCGGTACCGCACGCTTACGTCTTGAGAATTCCCACATGTGTCAAAATGCGAAATTCATTTGCTGCATGTGCTACTTTTACGAGCGACCTCCTCGTAAACACGTGTGAATATCTCCTAGGTATACAAGATCATTGGCATATTATGTGTGACGTGTGGCGTGTAATAAGTTAATAAGCTAACGCCTATGTTTTGTCTTCACAGTAGGTATTTTCAAACTAGACTCTTGCTTGGCCAACCTAACTATGATAAAAAAATTGTGGTATGGCCGAGGAGAAGAAATTTCATCGCTGGGTGCAAAACCAGCAACACTGTACGTTTTTTTTTATGACAAAGAATGTGTTACCATATATTTGGCCACTTTGGCAGCTACTTACTTACTATATGACTGACTGTTGTATCTAAATCAACAACTCACTTTAGTTGCCATAGTCGCCACGCTTGACAGGCGGGTTAGCAACCGGAGTAGCTGTAGAAGACCGAAGGATTTCGAAGGACCCTGCTGCCCATCCGTCGGCTTTTTTCCCTTTTTTATACAACGACGGTGGCAAACAAGCATACGGTCCATTGTCGCCTCTTAATGTTATATTTATTTAACTTCGATTAAAACATTATATGTACAGTTAGCAGCAGAAGTGGCTAAACGTTTGAGGTGTTCAAAATGAGGTCGACACATCTCTATTGTCAAGAGACGAGAAGACCGCGTGTAGGTAATTTTGAACACTTCAAACGCTTAGCCACTTTTGCTGCTGACTGCACATAGAAGAAGTAATGAAAAATAACGATAAAGTATACTAGGTTATAAAAATCTTAAAATAAGATAAAGTATATTAAAAATAATAACTAAAAAATCTAAATTTAGGGTAGGCCCCTGTGGCATGGTTCCAACCCTAAATTAAGAGTTTTACCGTTATTTTTCATCAATATATTTATGAATTTCACGTATGTATTGTTCTACGTATGTATTTAGAGTTTTACCGTTATTTTTCATCAATATATTTATGAATTTCTCGTATGTATTGTTCTAGTGTCACAATGGACAGGTCGGTGCGATGAGACCGGCGCTGGCGCTGGCGCTGCTGGTGATGGCGACCGCGGCCGCTGCGCAGCTGCCCCCCGCCGACGCGCCCCTCAACGACACACGTGCGTGAGTCTATAAATACAACCGGTGGGAAATATATTGGTGACGTTCAACTACCCTCAAATACAGAGTTTATCATTATCATGTCAGCCGAAAGACGTCCACTGCTGGACATAGGCCTCCCCCAGAACGACCCAAGAAGACCGATCCTTTTTTTTATCGGTGTGAAAATGCGTTACGAATCTCCCCCGAACCGGGGAAGGTCATTTGGGGGGAGTATGTGGGAATCTCTCCTCCCGAAACCCCCTCTGCTAGCCAGAGGGAGGGGAGGAGTATACCCACAAAAAACACACCGGCGTCACCCGTATTGCCGTTGTAGGGGGACGTCATGGGGTCGTGACTCTCTACCGCGACGTCCCCTCGAAGAAGACCGATCCTGCGCCTTCCACATCCAGTGGTATCCCGCGACACTAACTAGGTCGTCGGTCCACCTTGAGGGAGTTTATTGTAATTTCTTCATATTATATACCGGCGACATTGTTTCGAGTAAGCTCTGACCAATCAGATTCGGTTGAGACCGTCTCACGTAATCTCGCTGGAAGCGTAAACTCATTAAGAATATTTCCGTAGTACTAATTAATGGTGCAAAAGGATTGGATTTTCCTCAGGCTACCTTTCCTCCACACAATCCACCCGCTCTAACATTATGAACGGTTTTACGGACGTGGTATCTGCGGCGCTACCGCGAAACACGATATTCGAAAATTTCGGACGATTGTCCCTGTTACTCTTATGACGCCTTAACTGAAGTAGAAGGGAAAGATGCCCGAAATATACGAACTTCGATGTTTGCGGTACCGGACCTGTTTATAAAAAGTTGTGTTTTATATTTGTTTTAAATGATTGGGTTGTACGAGTACAAATCCTCGAAGCAAACACGTATTTTATGAATAGGAATAACATATAAGACAATAAGTTTTCAGTACTTGAAACTATCTATACAGGGTGATTAAGGGGTCGTGGAAAAAGAGAACATTAAGGCATTCATGACACAGAATTAGTAGGTGAAGGTAATAATGTGAAACATTAATTATGTATCAACGAAAATGATTTATCAGATGGTAAAAAAAAATATTTGCTTACAATTTGGTCACCCTACTCAATGTGACCTCTTGTTGTTTCCCGTACTGCGTCTGTCAAATGTCAATGGGTAGCTCAAGATTATTTTAATTCTGAAACTAAGAAAAGAGAATGAACGTTGTTTTGGCCAAATACTACCATAAGATAATATTGACCAGTTAGTGAGTTAGAAAAACTGGTTCTGAATCACGACCCAGAAATCACTCTGTATTCACATTTTGCAGTTCAATGAATCAGATGGTGACGCCCCCAGTTTGTGTAACAAGGAAATGCCCCTGTGGTCCTGTACGGCCCCTTGTTTTGTTTTGGCAGTTGGCACTAACGCACGCATAACAATAATGGCCAATTGTATAAATTGGCTGAAAAATTTATATTTACAAGTACAGATGGGTAATATATTTTTCATCACACTTGCTCGTCAATGGCGTTGTTACTTGCGAGAGTACAGAGCAGTTATAGCCGATTTAGCTCACACGGGCTGTTAAGTTTAGTTTTAAAAATATACAGAACCTATACTTCACTTGGACTGAGGATGTTTCTAAACAGCCAAGGTGTATTTCATATCTTCAAAAGTTTGCTACAACCAACTTTTAATATGTATAAAACATCTTTATATTAAATTTGGCTGCAATTTAATGTTTAGTATTTATTAAAAATAGTTGTTTTCTATTTGATTTTGATAATTGATACTATTTGGTAGGATGATCTATCATCTTCGAAAACAAAACATTATCTGTGGAAGACATTGAACAAAGTTGACATTGTTGACAATCTTTTATAGTGGATGCGGTCTGATAGGTAAAACTACACTACACTAGTAACTAATATTTTACCAACGAATTTATTTTATTTCCTCGCAAATGTGATGAAAAACTTTGTATGTACCACGGGTGGTAAGTGTATAACAAACTTGAGTCATTAAAAGCTTCTAATAGACTCGCGTTTACAATACCTTACTTACCATCCTCGTTGCACAATGTACTATATTGATGCCTATTTTAATGTTCATCTCCTTATGATATAACCAGTTTAACTTTCGTTTTCGACACTGAGACAGTTGAGCGTTATTAAGACACCAACTTTCGGGATAGTTGGTGTCTTCCTGTATTACTTATAGGTGAAAACCTTAAATAAAACACGCGACCTATGTAATAGTAACGTGTGTGTAATAATAAATAAGTATACATATAAATTTTGACATAAATTCCATATTAATCCTCTGCAAAAGTAGGTACATAGACATAATGGTCCTTCAGTTAAGTTTTTCACCTATACTTTTAGCGAACGCATTAGGTAAGGCCTGGTTCCGCGAACATCGAAGTTCGTAAATTTATCTTTTACACCAATTAAGGCGTCATGAGAGTGACAGAAACAATCGTTCGAAATTTATGAATATCGGTTTTGGCGGTAGCACCGCAGGCACTTCGGAAAGTGACATAGGTACATGTCAATGTTAAACACGCTTCTCCACCAAAAGTAATGCAGTACATTCGCCGAAATAAAATTGAAATTTGTACGTAAGCGTTGTGCGTTGGCATTGGTAATGCGCTCACAACGAACACAATAGAATTACAATCCGATCGATCCCGCTAATTACCCGCTGGCACCAATGCGTATGCACTTTCCTTTTGGAAAGTAACTAAACCTGGTGGTACCGCAGATACTGTCAGTTGAACAGTCTATTGATTATGAAATGTCCCATATAGGGTACGCCGTATTAGTTGATACTCTTTTGTTGTTGCTAAATTTATTTGTTTTAGCGGCAGTGCCCGTTCTTTTGTGCCTTTGACGTAAAAATGACGTCAAAGACTCTAGTGTAAGTTTTCCTTTGACGTACAAAAATCGTTTACGAACGCGTAAGTGATAATGTTATTTATTTGGGAAACGCAAACGCGTTCGTGACGTACCTAAAGTAACGTTAAAAACTTACACTCAGGGCTCAGGCTACGTAGAGTAAGTATAATTCCAATTAGTATTTATCAATAATTAATGATTTGTCAATGTCAACGTCTTTTAACCGACATCGTATTATATATACCAGGGATCGAATACCGGTATTATTTTCATACAAATTAACCAGTATTCAATTTCGGTGTCTCAATTGTTTTGAGACATTTTTGTGTTTTATTCGACTAATCAAATACTGTATTCTCCTTACCATTAAGAAGATAAAAGTAAAATTACAATTTGATGGCAATATTTAGATTTTTCGTGATACCGGTAACGATCCCTGTTATATACCTACATATAGGTGAAAAACTTAGCTAAAGCAGGTGATTGAAGCAGGTTAGTAACGTGTGTTTACACGCATGTCGGCGTTCTTTATTCAAATTTAAACCTATGTTCCATATTAATTATCTGCACAACTACATATACTTGGTCCTTCAGGTATACTTAAAATAATCGGTACAGAGCGCCTGACTTTTATTTTATTGTCACTTAAATAATTAACAGTTTGACTTTAATATAGTACCTATCATAAATTTGTTCAATGTTGCTATTGTTGAAAAAAATTATATTAATAGAATGTCCATAATTTTATGTAAACACTTTCAAGAAAATAGTTCAGGCTAAATTCGTTAGACCAACGGATTGGTAGTCATTAAAAATTGTGAACAACATATGAAGCAAAAATCTGTTAGAAAAGTAGGATATGCTTATATTGCTTATGTTAGAACTGGGAACCAACAAAAACAGTCTGCTGAAAAAGTTAGAGTAAAAATTAATGTATTAAATGTTAGGAGGTTTACGTTGTTTTGTTTTCGGTACCGTTGTTTTGTTTAGGAAAACCCTTATGTTGTTTTTTTTTTCATTTAGTAGGTTTGCTAAAAAAAAATATTTGCATTGTTTTTGGTTGGAAATTAAGCATTTAATTGACAATCATAGTTTTTAGGTAAATTTATTGGTAATGGATTAATTCGCAATTCCATTTTTATTAACCCATTAGGGCACTTGAAGTACCTACACATTCTAAATCAGTTTTATAAAAAAAAACGGACACTATTTCTGAACTGGGTTTGTAATTAAACCGCTTCGCATGATTTTTTCCACCGAATCGGTTCTCTGTATTTTCAAGAATATTATTCTTGAAAATCAGCATCCTAATTCCAATCAGTGACTCAATTTGCCAAGAGATGTCGCTGTATATGAGTATCAAAAAACGCCACATAAACGATCCTATTAATTAAGCGTAATTACGAGCTGGCACAAAAATGTGCTTTCCCTTTCGAATGTAATTGATTTACTAAGTCATCTTGCAAACAGACGAGTCATCGGGTAAAAGTTATCAATGTCTAAACACTTACAGTTTCCTATATCGAATAGGTATTATTTAGAAAATACTAATTTAAACTTTCGTGGTTTTTACTCATTATTACAAATAAACGGAACTTAAGGAAATTAACTTTAAATGAGTCTATTTCCGAGACCACGAGGACAACGTCGTTCTCGAAACGTCAGAGGTAATTTTTAAAGCTAATATACGCGATTTAGAAAACAAAGAAACCATACATTTTGCCATTGATGCTTTGAAACGAAAAACTAATGGTACATGCCACTCTTTGGATTTCTAGTTTCAAGACTATACACTCGGAAACGAATACGATAAGCACATAACAATCTAAATCTATATTTGGTTTCTCGTTATGAAGTTATCTTCCCACGTTTCTTCGTCTTCAAAATCACAACAACTCTATAAAGCTAACTGTCAATTTTGTTATATGGCGATGAGTAGGTGTAACTAGAGAAACTATGAAAGCCACCATGGCACTACACACGACTGTCCGTAGTGTGTGGTCTAAAATGTAGCGAAAGCAATGCAAACATAAATGTGCTTATTAAGTTAACAAGAACTACATTTTGCCATAAATGGAGGTCAGTGTTATATAAACAAATGGCTACGAAAGTTGCAAATAAGTAAACAAAATCATTATGAGGATGTTCATGCGAATACCATTTTGATATTACCGAGTCAAGTTATACAATCGCACAGCGCAATGCGTTTCGGACTACATACAGCGACGAGGAAAAAGTGATATTTAAATATGGACTCAATCTTCAAACTAACCCGTTCAATGAAGAATAGTCGAATACCTATTTTCCTGTTATTTTACTATACTAAATAATTAGGTACATTTAATTAGTTTAGTAAAATAATAGTTTAGTAAAGCTTAATTATACGAACGGATTAGATGATAGTAACATGAACTAGGTACAGTCAACCAATTTGATTTATGGGCCACTTCGTTCCTTGTCACAGTGAAAATATATGAAATATATGAAAGACGCAAAATTCTTATAAACGTCACTATGGCAAGGTTCGAAGTGGCCTATAAATTATATTGGTTGACTATACCTATAATGAATTATAGAAGCGAGACGGCTAAATATGGCATTGTACTCCCATGCTTAGAGATTGTCCCAGTGGCAGTCTGGGGGAGACCTATGTCCAACAGTGGACGCCCTAGGCTGCTGGAATACTAAACCTTCCTCCGCTAAGAAATACTTCAGATTATCTATCGCTAAGAGTAATTTAAACGGAATAAGATTCACTGCTAATCCACACGCCGCTGTTATATTAGTCTAAAACTATCTAAACGGACTGCAAGTGTTCCTGGTTTATTACGATACTGTGACCGTCACAACATGAATCATAGCGTAATTTTTCTAGGACTTAATTAGGCACTGATCCCACCGCGAGCTAGTAAGCTATGAGCTATCAGCTATTTCAAGTAACTAAGTCGTGGCCAAAATTGTTATGCATTTTTACACCTAAGGCACTGGTCCCCTCCGCGAGCTAGTAAGCTATGAGCTATCAGCTATTTCAAGAGACAAAAGATGATCGCTGTAAATAAAAGAGAGAGATATATATTTATAGCTTATCGCCCGGCTATGACATACTCGTAGATGTCTCTTTTATTTACACGGGATTGATTATCTTTTGTCCCTTGAAATAGCTCATAGCTTACTAGTTCGCGGTGAAACCAGTGCCTTAGGTGTAACAATGCATAACAATTTTGGCCACGACTTAGTTACTTTGAATACGTAATACGTGCATATATTTCAACAACGCTACTGTTACCCACTTACACCCACTGCGGAGTGAGCGTCGACCGTGCATCGCCATGCATACCATTACGCCCAAACATGGGACATTAGCATAGAAATACCGGCACCACACGAATCACAAATTGAAGGAATCAAATTAGGATTGAGTCCGATTCGGTTTAACCCAATATTTATTTCAATGTTGCGGCAATGCGGGAGTTTTAAGCATGAAATTTAATGTACGGTAATATGAGTGCACGTGTAATAATAACAAGTAGCTTGGCATGACGGTTTAAAATTTTGCACGGTCAATAGATTTGCAGTTTCGTAGAGTAGGTACCAAGTAAGTACTGAGTTGAGAAAGTATTTACATATTATACCTATTGACTTTAAGTTTGTTAACTTTGCAAAAAATAGTACATTTCGATACTAGTGAAAAAAATTTTTTTTGGACGAGGGTGACAGTTGGAGCCCGAGTGAAACGAGGGTGTCGATCACCCGAGTCTTAAAGAAGTTTTTACACGTGTATCGAACCCAATTTTTCATAACAAGTGCCTTAAAAAGTGAAATTTACGCACGCGCAGCAAAGTGCACTTTTACGCACTAGTTAGGAAAAAATATTTATAGATTTGCGGTTAAAATGTTATTTCAATTAATACTTAAACGGGAACATCGAGAAAATCAAAGAAAATTGGGACAATACACTTGATATTGTATGCCTTATTTAACGTTTACAGATGATTTGTTAACTTATAAAAAGCTCACCTTTTGTAAAAATTCGCCCTAATCTGCAATAGAACTTGAATATACTTTTGGGACGTTATTAATGAGTTTCAAAATTTTGCACAAATATTTTTAACCTTCCCTTTTAAAACAAGATTAATGATTAAGGAAGTTCGTAAGAAGATATTGAGGATAAATTCAGGAAAAAATTTGTTATGTTGTGGTTGTTAAGAAAAAACTGTGATATTCGTCCGCATAGTACGCTAAGATTAACACCAACGACGTGCTTACCTACTAGAGTCGACAAGTAAGAGTAGGAGGACTTATTTACTTCGTAAAGGTTACAAACATTAACAATCAGCTGTCAAGATTAATTAACGTCGTAACCTTCGGTCATAATTTATAATCAATAATTACGTTACGAGTAATGTGTTGTATGAGACAAATTTCAAGAGGCGGCACATACATAATGTATAAATAAAATATATAACTTTTATTTTTATTCAAAACTTTTCTGGACAAACATACTTGTATGTACCTATATACCTAACCTCTATTAATAGTAGATTGTTTGACAAGGGGCTAAAGTAGGCCATAGTACCACGAGATGGTTATTTTCCCGAACGAAGTGAGGGAAAATTGTTCGAGGGGTAATATGGCGTTTAAAACCGAGTTATACGAGTACATACTAGTTTTCACTTCGATTGCGAGAAAATAAAAAAAATCATTTTAACAATTAACAAATGCAATTTTATTCGCCCGCAATGAATATTCTGAGTCAAAAATGTTTAATTTGGCAGTCTTTGTATTTTTTTCACTGCTTTGATACAGATAGGATATATCTACACCGTGAATAAATGCCATAGACAACGTATAATTGGGACTTCAAAGAGTTTGCCAACGATTTAAACTTTTTTTTAATGCTTGTGAAGTAGGAACTAAAAAGCACCTAATGCTTTGACAATTTGATTGCGTTTGCTCATTGGTCGATTTTAATATTGCGGTATTCTGATTGGTTGATACTTGATACAAAGTTTTGTTCAATGATTTCACATTTTTAAACAGTACTCGCACCAAAAAACAATCTAGAGTTGCGATTAACTTCGATATGTGTCGTGATTGGTGGATTTAATAAGGTGAAGTGTTCTGATTGGTCAATTTAAAACGGTTTCTATATCATAAATATGTACACATATTTTCCCAAGAGGCTAAATGTACTACTTTAGTCCGCCTTGGCAAGCATAATATGACACACTTTTAGAGCATGAAAAGTGAAAAATATTAACTCAATCAACAAATGTTTCCAACGTGTCATTGAACAACAAAGACATAAATAGCAAATAAAAAATATAAACTAATTTAAACTTTCATGAATATATAGTAATAACACCTAAGAAAACTTAATAACGTGTCCATAATATGCAATATTTCGTAGTTGAAGCCATGGCAGGGTAAGGGTAAGCAATCTTGTGCTTTGATAATACGGCAACCATCGTACCCGTTCAGGAGAGGAGCACTCGTTTCGATATCGATGTAGTCGTTTTATTAAAAACATGAATCTCCCAGGTTACACATTATACTATGTACCATTATACCATATAGGTAGTATTGCCGTGTGATGCCAGCTGACTTTGCCGTGTGATGCCGGCTGACTAGAATTAGCACCACCCCATATGCTCCCGCGGGTGTCGTAAGAGGCGACAAAGGGAAAAATCCTACGGACGGGCAGCTACTGCGGTCGCCAACCTGCCAAGCGTGGCGACTATGGCAACTACCTCCAAGATGATACAAGTCATATTTGTGGGAGGCGTATGTCCATCAGACTGCATACGGCTGAAATGCACCTATGTATGTAACCTTCCATCCTTGTTCCAGGCTGCGGCGCCGAGTGTGTGAGGTGTGCAGCGGACGGTTGCATAAAATGCGCCCGGCTGCTGGTCTGGCCGGGCGGCAATTGCGCCCACTCCTGCCCCGCCGGCTCGCGCGAGGCCTGGGCACACGACGACCACCTCATGGGCCGTGTCTGCTACCCCGCCAATACTTATAATGAGGTATTTATTTAATATTACATAACTCTCAGGAAACAGATACAGAAAGAAAGAGAGACAGTAGGTGTATTAGGTAATAACACTGTTCCTGATCTGTACCCTCACCATGAGTTGTGACATTAAGGTTTTCGATTACGAGTATCGAGTTTACTATCTGTGCATCTCGCTTGTGCTAGTTTAGTGCGAACGAGATGCACAGATAGTACTCGTTATCGAAAACGTCAACGTCACATCTCATGGTAAGGGTACTGCCTAAGCGACAATCGCGCCCGTTTTTAAGGCTCGTTTTGACGCTGCCGTCCGAATGTGTGCCTTATTTCGTTACATTAGCTACACCGGTGTCACGTTACGCTACCGCCACGCTCACAAAACGCGCCTATGTGCCCAAGCCTTTAAGACACACACATTTTGTCATCTGACTGGCAGTCCTGTACGGAAAATTTGGATTAACTATTGGCGTTACTAGTTTTAGGGAGCCGAAGCCCTCTCTTTTTATGTATATGTCCAACGCGTCTGGCAAAATTTATTGTAACGCCTGCAAAGGAGTCTTTAAAACCAAATTCAGCTTCGCCAACTACATCCCATAACAGGCGTAATTCATAATTGCCGTGGCCTCCGTCATCGAAATCGATGAGGAGGACAAGATGGTGATGACTAATTTTTAATCACTAAGCAGCAGCACCATAGATGCCAGATTATTTAATGTAATAAAATAAGAAGCTCTAAACAAGATCTAGGTCGCCAAAGCCTGTTGTCACGGTCGTGACACCAGAATGTCCCGGTAAGAGCGTCGCCGTGGCTTATACCCATACTTAAATAACACTGTTAACACTACGTACAGTTGGCAATTTAAGCAGCGCGATTTAATTATACAAGGCACGATCCTTTCTAGGACATTGTGTCGTCACGAGGTAAGAGCTGGCTTAACCTCAACTTTATAAGAGATAATAAAAAATAAGACTGTAAATCTGAATATAAAAGCTGGTCCTCATTCTCGATTTCACGTACATGTACCTATCACTATATTTTCTTCGCGGAATTAGTTTTGTATTAAGTTTTCAATTTAATATAAGTACGAAATGAAAATGACAAAATCTTTACGTAAAACTTGTGTGATAAAGGGCTTTAATCTAAACGAAAATAAAGGCGTGGAAACTAAAATACTTATGGAAATAATGTAAATAACATACACAAAATCAAAATCACTGGGTTTTTCGGTTGTTAGGTCATTCCGATTGCGTTGTTCTATAAACACTTTATTGAGACTTGTCATCAGATCTCGGCTACATTAATACAAACTACACTTTTACACAAATATAGGTCTACGACATATGACCTAGCCTGGTGGTGCAAGAACCTTTTTTATATAAATAAACCAAGAACTAACTTTTATATCATGATAGATGTTTTTGTTATTTGCTCGTCTCTGCCTTTATGCATGTACTGTCTTGTGTATGTGCCTGTAGAAAGATGCAGGTATTAAATGGTGCTATGACGGCTTTGTCGTTATAGAAACACTTTTAGATCAAACGACAATATTATTTTTCGAATTTGATATGAAGTTATAATTTTTCTTCTGTTCTTTTTTTCATTTGCCTTTATCACTTTATTTGGGGTCGGCTCTCCTCCTCTTTATTCCCTAGGATCGTCTGTCCTGAGTCGTCCTCGAATTTAGTTGAGCTCGGTCCAAATCTTTTGACACCGAGGAACACCAGGTAAGAGTAGTAGGTCGCGGCGCCCTGATCCTCACGCGGTCTCCTGAAGGGCCAATG
This sequence comes from Grapholita molesta, assembly GCA_022674325.2. Lineage (NCBI taxonomy): Eukaryota > Metazoa > Arthropoda > Insecta > Lepidoptera > Tortricidae > Grapholita > Grapholita molesta. The sequence goes on from CP053127.2 coordinate 7,372,752, forward strand.
CCTTCTTTACATCAGTTGTGTTACTTGTGTTTTTCGTTTTGTTAAATAGTCGTTTCCACTTTTAGAACTACTTTAGAATTGTGGGAGATGACAGACCATCTTATAATTCTCAAGTATTCATTATTCAATCTGAGTAATTTTAACATTTCTAAAATGCATAATTGCGTGCATGCTTGAATGTGGAAACCTAGTTATATGCTCTCCGAAGCATGTTGTATCACGAGTGACAAAATAAATATAAATCTGAAGCAATATTTTAAATAAAATCTCATGTAAGGTAAAATCATGTGTAAGCAGTTAGCGATACGGTATAACAAGATTAATACACCAGTGAGCCCACATATACATATAGAACACAATCGCATGCACTGTGAGGCAACTTGATGAGCGACACAGATGAAGTAACAAATGTAATTCAAGCGTGCGCACGAGCTACGTTTACTAACATAAATGATTCATTGACTGTTTCGGGTATATGTTCGACTTCAGATTACCGAACAGAAATCGATGAATCAAGAAGTCTTTTTTATTAGCCAATTCCGGTATTAAAAAAATATATATTAGGGAAGACAACGCTTGTATGAGTCCTCTGGAGTTACAGGCGTCCACGGGCTTCGGTGACTGCTTACTAACTATCAAGCGGATCATATACTTGATTGCCACTGTGGTAGTAGGTATAAAAAAAAATCCGATTCCGGTATTCCCTATACAATAAACATTATCACATATGCTCATGTGTTCTAGCGAATGACAGCATGCATTAAGCCGTGACAAGCGAAAGCTAGGGGAGGCTTTTGCCCACCAGTGGGACAGAAAAAGAGCTACAGAAAAAAAATTAGAACAATCTTACACAAATCGACTGGCATTTACGCTCGATGATTGCTCAGCAGTTCTATACAAAATCTAACACCGCGCGGCATTCGCGTTGAACAGAGCCTAACTTTCTAAGATTACTTCTGGGGTTTATGTATACCATATGTGTTAAACGAGCTTTGCTGACAAGGACAGGAACTTCTCTGTGCCGGATAGATTTAAACGTATTGTGGCTTCTAATTATTCGTATAAGGTAACTTGATGGCCGACACAGATGAAGTAACGAAAGTAATCCGATCGTGCGCGCGTGTCTGCAAACACGTGTTCATTGACTTCCACGCGAGCCACTTTCCACCAGCGCTTCCGTCGTGTTCGTGACAAGGAACTGTTACATGGAAATTAGCAGCAAACGCTTACTTTGCCTACCTTAATCTTTAAATAATAATAAATAATATAATATAATATAATAAATATAAATATTTCGGACATACTTACACAAATCGACCTAGTCCCACGGTAAGCTCAATAAGGCTTGTGTTGCAGGTACTAGACGACGATATATATAACAAATAGATACATATAAATACTTAAATACATAGAAAACACCCATGACTCAGGAACAAATATCTGTGCTCATCACACAAATAAATGCCCTGACTGGGAATCGAACCCAGGACCTTCGGCTTCATAGGCAGGGTCACTACCCACTAGGCCAGATCGGTCGTCAAATGCTTATTTTGCTTACTTTATGGTGTACTAAAAGTGAAGAAAACGCAGCGCGCCATGAATGTGAGATGATGAGTTTTATATTTTAATGTCATAGTATCAACATACATCACATAAATTATTTTATAACTCATCAGATTTCAATAAAACAATCCCTGTCCGTAAAACTTGTTTTATAATATAATATGATTTTATACCATACACCTAATTTACTTCAATTCCGGCAACGCGCTTGTGACTCTCCTGGTGTTCCGGGTGTCCATGGGGGACGTTAATTGCTTACCATCAGGCAATCAACCACACACAGGAAAAATAAAATAAAAATTCCGCTTGATTTGATCCACCCTAAATTGCCTTTATCTGCCAAACCCCTCGGTCATTTAAATAAAAAAGTAGACAAAACTCTAATTTGCTAGTAATAAATAAGTAGATAAAAGTCTAATATTCCTAATCTAACCAGTATTTTAGTCCAAAACCAGATAAATTGGGTAGAAATTGTGTGTGTAGTCTTGTAGCTGATAGTTTAAGTGCATAATCTACACCTGTATGAAGAATATTTTATCACTATATACTTATAGATAAAACAGCAGTCTTTAAAAACTTTCGTATAGATAAATAGCGTAAGCGTGTGACGAAAGTTATGGATGCAATATGCAGCGATAAACGATGCAATCTTTACTACGCAGCATAATGTGAAGAAAAACGGTTATAACTTAGAATTCTTATCAGTTTTTGTTTATCGTACTGATAGTTATAATTTATAATTATATTATCTACCATTGTGCGTTTACAGTACAAGATTAGGTTTTTATTATTTTATTTTGGAACAAGTAATTTTTTGACAATATCAATATTTGCAATTAACGCAGTAAAAGTATCTACGAGTATCATTGTCAAATTTCTGTAGGTAGAAAGAGAGACGTCTAACGGACTGAACGCGTTCAATAAACGCGCGTTCAGTACGCTTACTATGAGTTGTGACTTTGAGGTTTTCGATAACGAGTATCGAGTTTACTATGTATGCATCTCGTTCGCGCTAAAATAGTACAAGCGAGATGCACCTCAATGTCACAACAAATGGTAAGGGCACTGCAGATAATAATTCAGTTTATAAAAAATATACAGGATCATAGATACTTTTAGTACAATGATTTGCACAGCGTTTTTCATTTTCTATACTTTTATTTTCCAGGTGATAGTAGGCGGTGCGTGCGGCGCAGTGGCGTGCGTACTGCTAGTCATTGCCGGAGCAACGTACGCGCGGTGCCGGAGCGCACGGATGCGCTCGCAACCTCTGCCGCAGCCGGGTCTGGACGACGACACGCGGCTCAGAGAGTTTCATAAACAGCTGGACTGCTTGCGAGTGAGTAATTGGGGCAAGGATGTTGATACTGATAGTTATTGCCCGAACCACCAGCGACGTAAAGGTAGTGGCAGGAGTATAGCGAGTCAGCAGCCCAGCTGTCAGCAGCTAGGATTTGTTGTTCAGAGCCCTGAATGTAAGTTGTTAACGTATCTTTACGTCACGAACGCGTTTGCGTTTCCCATATAAATAACATTATCAGTATCACTTACGCGTTCGTAAACGTTTTTTTACATCAAAAGAAACTTACACCTTCTTTTATTTAACTTTTACTACAGACTGTCCACGCGGTACGTAGTAGCTAGGTATGTACAATGGCGTGCATTTTACCTGGATAAGAGAGTGTTCTTAACTCCGTTCACTTGAACAGAGGTATCGTCAACATACTTTAAAATAACTTCTGCACCTATGGCTACTTTAGTTGCTACTAACGGGCATTTCACGGGGACTGTATTCATATACGTACTACTATGTAGGTTGTGTACTAGTACTAACTAGGTACTAAGTAGTTAAACTATAGACTTTACCTACTTTACTAGTGTACTTTACAAGTTTAACAGTTAAATCTTTCATTTACTGTAAACAGTCAACAGGAACTGCATATATGCATTAGGTGAGGTAAAATAACCGTCCGATGTTACTTTACTAAGTGACATTGATAAAGTATCCAACAAAGAAAGGTGCGGATGTGACTGGTTAGCAGTAGATTTTTCACGTCGTCGCTACTAGTCACACTTGTTATTGACGAAGAATTCTAGAGGCACCAAGCAATGCTTGGCAAACATTACAGCAAACCAGCTGGGTAATTGTTTTGCTACGCGTACGGCGTATCGATAGCTATGTAAGTAGCTAGCTATGGGCTATGTCTATGTAAGTAGCTAGTAAAACCTCAAGTAGGTATTTTTGTGTAAGTTTTAAATTATTTCTTTACGCTAGCTGGTATAGAATTGTAAGCAAAAATAATAATTATTATTATTATTTAATTCCGTAGCGCAACATGGATCAGATTTTGATAGAAAGTATTCTATTACTCTTGGCACAGTCTGTTTCATGCCGCGAGTAAGACCATTGCAATGCTCGAAAATTTCTTCTAGCACAAATCCTTCGGCAGTCTGATCAAAAACTGTTCAATACTGAGCCCTGAGTGTAAGTTTTTAACGTAACTTTACGTCACGAACGCGTTTGCGTTTCCCATATAAATAACATTATCACTTACGCGTTTGTAAACGTTTTTCTACGTCAAAAGAAACTTACACTAAAGTAAAGCCTCTGTTCGATACACCTGTCCACTGTGCAATAAATACTCAATGTTACTCACCCATTTTGGTACGGTCAGGGACTTTAATTGTTGAGCCATTTAGGGTTCACCTTTCACTGGGCATTCATAGAGTAAGTGCTAAACAAAAGAAACGGCTTGAACCGTTATCGTAAGTGGCTCAACAATTAAAGTCGGTGACTGTACTAAAAAACAGTTGTAAGGCGAAACAGTGCGATAATCCATTAAATATTACAAAATCCATTAAGTATTCTATTACAAAGTTACATTTACCTAATGTGAATTTTCTAAGATTCCTTAACATGCCTACCTACTTGAAGTGTCGGCGTTGTTAGAACCGATTACGTTGCCAGATATGGTTAAAGAATGTCGGCACAGCGTGCATAACTTTAAGAGGGTGCCTTACTTGTTGGTCATTCATTATACAACATTATGTATTCTCTTGGTTTCATTCTCAATTATGTGTACATTTACATATGTATTCGGTAGTATGTGTGACTTTGTAGGAAACTGAGTGCGATTTTTTAACTCTTAACATCTAGAAAGTACTTTAAAATGTAGTAGATAGTAGTAATGTACCTGCTTCAATCAAATTAAATTGTAATTATAATTATTAAATTGGTAGGTAATAATGTTTAAATACAGCCTTGGCAACATCTATCTATCTATCTATCAAGAACGAAACATCCGTTAATAATTGTTAAATAGTACGTACGTATTAAATAAGAAAACAAAAAGCAACTAAATATCGGATCAACCAAAGAATTGACTTATTGCAAATTTTCTATGCAATCACCAGTCACCGCAACGACCAATACGAGTACCTAATCAAGTAGTTAATCAGTTTAAATTAATCTATAATGTCATTAGAGAAGATGTAATTACTACACTAAAATATCGAGTTTTCATATAAAAAGCATGGGTGCTCAATACTTCTGGCCAAGGCTGTATATTACATGGCAACAATCAGAAACTTTGATGAAAATAATAACTTACGGACCTTTTATAACAACTAAACAGGATTTAGTCGCGTAAGTATATCAACTTAAAAAAAACCCGTTCCCGCTTAGTTGTAATAATGTGTTAAAACCGTGAAAGTTTTAATTAGTATTTAGGGACCTTTTTTAACAGCAGGAAAAGCCGTTATGGACACTTCCGCGTCACCGGGACACTGCATAAGTTAAGTCGTAGTTTCACCGACTTAAAATAGCCACTTCAACGCATTTTGGATGGTACTGGGAAATCCGAGTGCCACCAAAGTAGGAGATCCTTGGGAACGTACCAGTGGCAGGCTGCCCATTTCGACTTTTAAAAGGGCACAGCCCCGATCGTGACCTCCGACTACCTAGGCAGGGATTTCCATAGACATTTTCTAAAGTGCTACAGGGCGCATAGTGAGGGACCTTATACAGCTATTACACTATTTTCTTTCTGTTTACAGCCACACGCCTATACGTTGCTGGCAATATTAAACCACACCCGGCACCAGGTTCGCGAACTATACCAGCTGGGCAACAATGATGCTGCAATGGCGTACAGGTATGTAACTTCTCCTTTGATATAGTTAAGCCTGAATAACATCAGAGGCGCTACCGCCAAAAACGATATTCCTAAATTTCGGACGATTGTCTCTGTCAATCTCAAGACCGCTTAATTGGAGTAAAAGAGAAAGATGCCCGAAATATACGAACATCGACGTTCGCGGTACCAGGCCAGTACACGTGTGAAGCGTTATTTAGTTATAGTAAACTAATGACGAGACTAAACCCCGGCCACACAGAGGTGTATTTTTTCAAGCTTATTTAAAATTTGAACGTCCTCTGCCAAGCCCAGATTTGGAATTAGCTACTTTGAAGTCAATGTATGGAAAGTAAAAATATTGTTAGTAGCGTTATAACTTTGTATCAAAGATTCATTTTTTCCTATGCTTTTATAATTTGTGTCAAATATAAACTTTATTAAAACGTAACAAGGTTGCTTTTGGTTTTGCATGTTGGAATAAATTACAAGGCTTAAATAAAAAAGAAAAACAATTCATCTTTTACGCGGTGCATTATCATAAAAATGCGTGTTTATGTTTACGCTAGGTTTTTCTTGTATAAGGTGTTGTTTGTTTATGTTTGTAACATTTATTCATGTTTTATTTTAAAACTTTTTTAAACACTATAATAACAGTGTTAAAAAGCATTTGGCTTGCCTAATTTGAATGAAAGCCACAAAGTCGCGTCATATAAAGGAAACACCTTAGCTTAGCCTGTTAGCAACAGCCTATAGGTTAGCTTATCGACCCATATTTTTTACTTAACCTCAATCTAAAATTTTGTATTAACCAGAAATGTTTATGAACTAAACCATAATTCTTAGAAACAGACAGTTGATTTTTCCTTTATATCTAAGAATTATTATTGTTAATATCTGTTGATATTCCTTTTTGTTACAGTTGCGTAATGAGCGACCTGGCGAAACTGCTTATTCTTCTGAATAAGCAACAAGTGCCGGTGGTGCCGGAGGAGTGGCCACGACTCGCTAGCTGGGCTGAGAGGTGCATTATATTTTCTTAGTTACCTATACATTTTTTATTATCTTCTAAATAAAGCTAATTTAAATGAGAAGTTTAGCTTTAAAAATACTAGGCCCATGTTACTTATAACAGGAAGTATTTACCGTGATATTGATTTTGTCTTTTCTGTTCATTTCAGAATATTAAAACGCTATAGTCGCAACCCACTGCCGCGGCAATCCCAAGAGCACCAACTAGTGAATTTCCTATCGCCCCCACCAAGCCAAAGTTCAGGCTCGGAGATCACTCAACAATCCTTCTCCACATTTAAGCCGCCTTCATACTCTCCGACGTCGTACGACAGCACATTAGATAAAGAGTTAGAGAGCCAATGGGCCGATGTCCGGCCACCGAGCTATTCTCAGATAGAGAAAGAAAAAGAGACAATAGTCCTCTCCGATCCGTGGGAGAGGAGACCGATTGTTCGAAGAGAGAGTGTGTGGCTCGAAGATGAGCTATTTGAAATGACAAGAAGACCACAAGACGAACTCACCACTGAACTATAACAAAGAATAGAATAAGTACTTATAAGTATTTTTTCCTAGCATTCCTTAGTATTTACAACAGAATATATTTTACAATTGAACAAAGAATACAAGTTATTTTTTCTACATACAACGTGTAACAGAACTAACACACAATAAATCTTATTATCATTCGGCTTACCTACACTTGCAGATTAAAGGAGATTATTAGGCTATGTCTAAAATAATGTATCCGTACAAAATCAATTCATTCGGCGATTGGAGATTATTTGTAAGTAGGTCTATTTTAAATCTAGGAACTCTCCGAAGGTTATCGTTTGAAATGAAACTCGTAACTATGATTTTCTATTGTCTTCGTTAGCTGCGATAATTATCATGACTAAAAATGTACTAAAACAGCTTGTATCGCGCATACTCAGCGGCATTTCGGACACTTTCAACCCGTTGACTACTAACACTGCAAAGTTTAGTCGTGTGTTATTTTACGTTTTTTTGTATAAATAATTCTAGTCACTACTTAACTTAGATGCAATTATATATGCCTGTCGGCCAATATAATATCGTCATTCTGACACTTTTTTTTATTAAGATTCGTTATTTTTGTTACACGTTGATTTTAACATTTATATTCAAATAAATTCTACTTCAGGTATAAAATAAAAATGTTTGCAAGGCAAAAGTATCTGACAGAATCTTATGGCCTTGACGTAAGGTGCTAGCAGATAATTTTGCGGTCTTGATGGCGTAAAATATTATCACCGGTGACTGTAAAAGGGGGGAAACAATTTGACTAAAACGAAATATACAATATTAATCAGAATCACATAACTATCTTGAGATTCAACCACATTAATTGTATAAAAGTGGGTAACACACATTTTATAAGTTGAATATTGCTCGACATGTTTCACTGCGTAACAAGGAGCATAATGAAGAGCTGCGGTCCGCAGTCTTCATCTCGTCGGTCACTGAAGTTGATGCGTAATATTAGCCATTTGTACATTATACATTTTTCTTTATTTGCAATACTAATTAAATAATAAAATAATATTTGACTTATAAATCGTGAGTTACCCGCGTCTATACATTTGATATGTACAATAATATATTTGTTAAACGTCATCTTTTTCAATTTACTATTTATTTATATCGAGAGTAAATATGGAAAGGCTGAAGATTAAAAATTATTCTAAATAAGCAATCTTACAATAATATTAATTGTTAAACACTATCCGTTATAGCCCCAGGTGTATATAAACATCACTTCCATGATAATCGTTGAATAGATCTATTAAACTAAGATTGTCTTTAGTGTGTATCTACTAGTATCCGAAACTTACACCTGAAAAGTTGTAGCTTATACCTACGTGTATACAGCAAGTCTTTGAAGTACAAAATGTTCCAACTCTATACAACATTAAATAATATAAATTGTGTATAGTTATAAAATAGTAACGAAATATTATAAGTATATAGTTATAAGTAGATATTGTTATAATAACACATTAGTTTATTACTGTAATACATTATACCGTGTCGTACCTGTAACTTATCGAAACATATTAAATAAAAGAAAGTTGACCGATTGACGTTATTTTATTTTATAGGGCCGCATCTTAGTATTTTTTATTTAGGGACATGGTCCCGTTGTAAATTTAAGAGTTGGGTATTTTATTGAATACCCCTATTTTAGACTCTAATCGGTTCACAGTATAGGTACTGTGAAAGAAGACTTAGGAGTCTTGACGCAATGTTATAAGTTTTAAGTGCAGATGGCGTTAAAGTATGGTGGTGGCAGTAGTGTACGTGCCTATACTTGTGTACAGAGTTCATTATAAAACGAAACTAAATAAACTGCATTTTCAAAAAGCGCATTATTGTGCCCATAATCACAGGTAGGTAAACGAATATGATTCTGTCTCACTCACGAGTTAGCTTTTTAAAAGCTATAAGGTTAACACCGTCCTAGTAACTAAATAGAGATGTTAGGAAAAAAAAACAAACTAAAAAATTGTAGCTTCTCGATGGTGTATAGGTACTTTGCTACCTATTAAGTATGTTCATAGTTTGAAGCCTCTTCAAGACTATAAGTACCAAAAATGTGCAAAGGAGGTCTAGTTTAGACGTAATTTATACATTTACTAGCTGTTCCGGCAAACTTTATACCGCCTACGCCTGAAAGCCTATAACTCACTTATAACTCGAGAACGGCTGAACCGATTTGGACGATTTTGGGTTCGTTGCGATCGTTTTGGCCAAAAGTTTAATAGTATGCTTAAAAAAGAAAAGAAAAAACAATCAATCGAAAAAACCCCTTTATAGACTTTGAGGCGGTACACAGTTCGCTGGGGCGGCTAGTTTGTAATAAGTTAGATTAAAACTAACCTAAAGGAAAATTAATAATAAAAATATGTCCCATTTGGCATGGTGCCGTGAATGCTGGCATTCCCCCAATGAGTAAAGAATCCTAAGGAGGTGAAATACCTACAAGAAAAACGTGCCAGCCTGGAACAATAAATGGCGTCTTGACAGTTATTCTAGTGCTGCCCTAATGTTACAAATTTAATCGATGAATCAAAAACTTGCTACGACGTTTAAAGACTTGTATTTATGTATGTGCATTTAGTTTAAAGTTTTTATTTATATTCGACTTATAAAACGTGAGTTACCCCCTTCTATACAAATATATTTATCTCACGATAGTTTTGTGTTTAAAAAAATATTAAAAACTAAGCTTAAAGTCCTATCTTTTAGAGGACAACCAGGAGTTAAGATGATATGTAAAAAATAGTTTAAATTAGTTAGTATTAAGTTTTATTTATGTTTTATATAAAAACTGTAACCCGAGGTTACTATGATCAATTTTAGAGTTTGACATCTCTTTTTGGCGATCCTAATAAACTCAAAAATATGAAAAAAATTATAATAGGTAATCGGTTTTTTTCTCGTTTTTTATCTTCGCAGGAAAAGAAATAGCACTGTTTTTTCAGAAAAAAATTAAAACGTTACATTAGATCAAAGTTACATTGAAAATGGGGTTACTTTGAAACCACTGCTTTTTACTCTCATTATGTAAAGTAAACCATAAAAATAGAAACACAAAAATCGGTTCAGTACTTTTTAAGTTATTTATATTTTTATTACGTGGGGTTACTTTGATCACATATAGAATGAAACAAATTAGTGATTACTTAAATAGCTATATTAGATTTTTTACTAAAAAAGTAAAGTACGTAGGTATCTTCCTATACTTGATGTTTGATCTTATCTGGTGCGTGATGGTTGTAATGATGGCACTGCGTCATCTCGCAATCGAATAACACCCAGGGTTTTATTGAATGAATCTTCATGGAAATGCAAGGAGCAGATAAATATAAAATATCTGTCAAATTAGGCCGGATATTTTCTGTACCGATTGCTTCCAACTACTTCTTCGTTTTACTCCGCGTTTAGACATGCTGGCTCGTCACTCGCCTCGCTATTCGTCGAAACGTTCGACAAGACTTTGCCTATACAAAAACGCGAGGCGAGGTGCGAGAGGTATAGCGAGACGTCCGCGTACACATGCGTGCTCGCGTTTCGCCTCGCCATTCGCCTCGCTACTCGCGCGAATGTGTGCAGGCAGCATAAAAGTCGCTTCTTGGTAGGCTGAAAAGATAAAAAAAAATGTTAAGATGCAGTTTTAAATCAATTTACAAAACCTTTCCTTGCTTGTAACTTGTATATTATATCTTAAAATGATCAACATTCATCTTTCAGTACATCCGTTTGTGGCGAGAGCTTGGAATTTATTGCTTCTTTTAGACCAATACAATAAGGAATAGGTTAAAAACTATAATATACATATGAACAGAAATTTAAAAAGTTAAGGAATTGCCGACTTAAATAAGAGATATCGATATTTATAGAACAACACTAGCCATCTACTGATCGACATATTAGATGTAAAAATATCCATAAATTAGCTAAAGATTACATTAATACGTAACACATCTTAATCTTTACAATAATAATATTGCAATTTGTACTTTAAACACTCAATAATGTTGATAGTAACCAATATTTCAATAAATAAATGTTACATACCGGTGCAATGATAAAGATCCTTGGTTTTTGGTTTTTGTTATACCACAGCCCACTACACTACACTTTGGCATTATTATAAAATGTTTCTTCACTTCATTTTAAAGTTTTTTCACAGCAAAATTCCGTAAAACGCGAGATATCATTTATTTTTTAAAACAACCACGGTGTTTTGACAGTTCAATTACTATTAACTGAGTGGAACATAAAATGGCTCCCGGCCGCATTTAGGCATTTAGACGTCCGACAATGACAAGTGTTGCCAAATTTGAAACCCACCGGCGTATTGTTGTCTCTTTTAAATAACTGAAAATAAAGCTTTAGAAAAAAGAGACAACTATATTTTTCAGAATTCTATGACGAAATGCATGATATCTGCATAACTGATTGAATATATAGAACAATATGCCAAGTCCATAGATTCCTTGGTCATAGCATTCCCCCGCTGTATCGCTTAACTATATAGAGCCTTTTCTGGCCTAAATATAATTAATTCATTCCTTAGTGATGCGATGCGTGAAATACGTAACATATGCCTCATATGTTACGTATTTTCACGTAAAAATATTTTTTACGTGAAACATTCTAAGCTTCAACATTCTAAACCGTATTAATTATAGTTTTCTAATAAAATCTGTTCGAGGCAAGTCGAAAACTGTTCACTGTAACATTCAATTATTGAAAACCGTCAACACGCCATTGACATTTATTAACAAGATTATTATCTCAGCTGTCACTGTCACTGTCAGGACTCAGGTCAGTGGTGTCAATGTCAGATTCAGTTCAGTTTGTGTAGGAGTTTTGTACCTACTCTACTATCGAGTTGATAGCCAGTGTAGTGTTATATTTTATGCGAAATTGTTGACAAATTACAAAAACAATGCGGAAAGACAAAACATAATGATACGGGCAGTGCAGGTGAATAACTTCTACTGTAATTTATCGGTATTAAAGTGTATGTGTGATAATAAATGCTATTCGCAAGCCTTTAATCCCTATAAGCATAATGACCAAACATAACGGTTATTTATTATACATTTTGTAGAGCAGGCTATATTTATAACAATTTTATTTTTATGTGACCTTTAGCGATATTTCAATTAACCTTGAACTTTTCACCGTGCCATTTAAATCTCGATAGACTGCAAAAACCACTTGAATCTGGTGCGAGCAAGTAAAACCATGTTTATGAATTGTATAAATACTCTTCCGGTTTCAGTTATCGCATTGATCCGGCTGTAGCTGATGTGGGAAAGTTTCTCAAATAAACTGTCATTACAATAAGCCAAATGGTGAGCAATGTTTCAGTAATAATAACTACCCATTTAGCACGTTTTTAATTCGCCGAAACGGATCGATCTTTCATGCACAACGAATATAAATGTCATATATCACATTACATGGAGATATTTGCTGTTTTACATGTTACAACCTTCAATGAAACTTGAATCTGGTATTAATCAGTAAATACTGATTTAATGAAATCATTCAGTATGTAAACAGAACTAGTGGCTTATTTATAAACTAAATTCAAATGTAGCCAGTAAGTAGTGTTTTAGTTTAATAACATTATTTAACCATTTGCCAGCTTTCCCATACTTTGAAGGAATAGTGAATATTTTTCTGTTGTAATCCTTTTAAAATTCAAAATTCTGGCACTAAACATTCTCCCAGTAAAAATACAAAGGGAGAAAGCCATAAAAAAATATATTATTTTTAAAACCCAAAGTAATACATTGTGTTTACATTGGCATCTTCAAGAATCAAATGTAAACCCAAATATTCCTTATGTTTGTGTGTCTAGGAATTTTCTACCGCTACCCCATCTTGCGCTTTAAATAAAGTTAAAAATGCTAATTCTGACCAGCCTTGAACATTGAATATTGTTGATCTTCTCAATTATTTAGTTGGCCAAATGATAACTTACATTTTATAATTTTGTTCCAGCTTTCAAATTCAACTGAAATAAAATTATTGGCTACAACTAACTTCATACATTCTGCTAATCATGATGCAACTGGCGGCATGGTATGTATCAAGATGATTTGTCTTTAATAATAAAATTACATACAGACAATTTAGATGATTAGTAAAATTATATATTTCGTTTATACATTTATGTATATTTAAACATATTATCCTCTAGCCACCCGGAGACCTATAAACAGGTCTCACATTGAATGCCATTTTGAATTTAAATTATGACAAACCATAGTTGCATTTTGCCTGGCAAGTTTTTATCTCTGGGGCCTAGAGGTTATTGTTTTGTGTTTATTTTATGTATTCATTTGTAGTTTTTTTTCTCACCACTTCCAATGTTTCTGCTTTGCCCATTGGTTGACTGGCAGAGAATGCTTTTTTGCATTAAGTTTGCCTTTTGTACTTTTATTCGTTTGTGCAATCAAGTTTAAAGAAATAAATAAAACCTTCTACCACTTTAAACTGCCAGGGCTGATTTGTATATCTGTTGCATTAATGTTAATATTTTTGATTAATTATGCAAGAACATGAAAATTCATCTAATTTTTAATAGTCTGTTTTAGTTAATTTATATTATAAATAATTATTGTGGCAACCAAAGACAATATTATATACAAAAAGAAACTAAGAGTATAATGTACTCATGAAAGAAAATATGTTCACTAAATTTTCTTGCTATAATATCAAACCACAAATGTAATATTCCAAAAAATTTAATTACAATATATGTCATTATATGACTTGAATTCATTTGTTTCCTTCGTTTTTGACACAAATAAGATTCTACTTTATTTCCTACACTATAAAGAACAAATTCGAGTAGGGTATTATTTGTATACTGGGCCTCAGGAGGATATCTTCCCTTTAGTAATGATGTTGTACAGGTATCAAAAGAAGATCAGCTCATACGACAAGGAAGAATGGGAGACGATGGTGGAACAGCTGCTGATGCGTGGCACGTACCGCCGTCGCATCGTCGACTTCTCCTCCCACTCGCGCTCGTACCTCATTGACGTGGACCTCGTGAGAGGTACAGTTCATTAGTATCAGGGCCAGTACCGCGAACATCGAAGTTCGTATATTGCGAGCATCTTTCTCTATTACTCCAATTAAGGCAATGGCAAGTGACAGAAATTTACGAATATCGTTTTTTGCGGTGGCGCCGTAGATAAGCTCAACAAGGATGAGATGTTAGTGGTTTGTGATGCGTGGCAAGTTCCCAGTACCACGCACGTACTCGTATAGTTCCTGACATGGACTCGGTTAGAGATATAAGGTCATCATTGACAGATCAGCTTGATAGTTTCATGTCAGCAGTTTCATGTAATGACTAGGGATTGTAAAATGCGAGCAAATATAATTGAAATGACATGATAACAAGTAACGCTCTACGCACTTCAATGAATTTAGCTCGCATTTTACGATCATTGGTAATCACAACATAACTTATAAAAGTTACTTGCTAATAAAACCATACAAATTAACTCACACCAGTTGTTAGCTTTAGTAAGATGTGCCCACTTTATATTTTCAATGTTTCTGCTTCTATGTATGTTAACAAACTAGCGACTGCGATTGCGACTAACCGATTATTGACTGTCGCTCAAAAACATAATTATACTCCCTTTGCGCCGCCTAGAATTTCAGAATTTGGTACTTAACGTCTATTATAGACAGGTAAAAACGCGATGAATCGCAACGTATCAATGTAGCCCCACTCTACAGCTATTTATAACTCTAAAAAAGTTGAGATACATACATACATACATTACATACATTTCAGCCGTATGCAGTCCACTGCTTGACATAGGCCTCCCACAAATATGACTTGTGTCATCTTGGGGGTAGTTGCCATAGTCGTAGCTAGGTTTCGACGGACGCTGCTGCCCGTCCATCGGATTTTGCCCTTTGTCGCCTCTTACGGTACCCGCGGGAGGCGATGGGTGCTATTCTAGTCGGCCGGCATCACACGGCAAAAAGTTGACATGTGATCCTAAACCATCATGCGGCAGGGTCATCATTCCCCAAGGCCAAGCCGACGCTGTCCATGCGCCGGGTGGTGTGGTTCGCGCTGGCGCGGCTGGTGTTCCTGCCGGCGCTGTACGCGTGGTGGGCGCAGCAGACGTCGCCCAGCTGCGCGCGCGTGCTGCTCGCGCTGTGGACGGCGCAGCTCGCCAACATCGTGCTGTACTTCACGGCGCCTGCTGACGCTGTCGATGTACGTACCATTATATAGTTATCTGACTATGATCCAATAAGCCTTGGCCAAAAGATGTCTTTTTTGGATGGCTTTTCTCATAACTCAGACACACTCAGATTTTTTAATAGAAAACTCCCGTGAGACTCAGACATACTAAAATATAGATAAAAACGGGTCACTCACATAACTTAAAGTCAAGTAACGCTCGACATATGTTTCGGTCTAATTCGTGACCCATAGGTACTCATGAGCTGTCACTGGCGGCGGCCCTTCGAGAACATGGCGCCGCCAGTGACGGTGCGGCACGGAGCTCATGAGGCGTTATTCAACTTTAAGATACGTGAGTGATCCGTTTTAATCTATAGGTATTTTAGTACACTCAGATTTGTTCACCCGGCTTTTAATTGCTTCGATATGTTTATATAAGTAGTTAAATTCCGTTTTATCATAATCATGTGTGAAAACCGTGAAAGTTTATATAAAATGTTATTGTTGTAAATAAACGCATAACGTCGTAGGTATATAGTATGCGATAGCCTAAAATAGCTTTCTGATAGGACTATAAACCAATTCATACACCATATAAAGACACCTTCTGGTATGGGCAAGACCTTGATATGTGATACGCATGCTTTGTTTTATTATATTTTAAACTTCGTTAATATTGACAGTTAGGCGGATTTTTTTAAACTTCCACGTATGACTAACATGTATCTTTTTTTAGTGAGTAAATGTTTTTATAATTACCTTTCCAAATAAGGATTACCAAGTGTTACGATGTCTCACGAAGGTTTAAATACCAAGAAAAATAAACGTCCATAAAGAACTGTTTAACCGATTCCGTGCGGATGGCACAACAGGCGAGTCATTAACCGACTCGTTGCGTCTTCCATTTTCAAAAACTTTTGTCTGTGGCGGCAAACGATTATTTCACGACACGCCAGGCGTGCCTTACGCCATAGAATAAAGGGTGAACACTATTAAATTGTCGCCTACATTTCGTCGGGTGACAAGCAAAAGTCACTAAGTACACTTTTTTAAAAAGCCATTTTTTTTGGGTACAATGTAATATTTTTTCGTGTATTTGCTAATGACAAACACATTAATGCCATAAAAACAATTTAAAACTATCTTACGATTTACAAAAAATCATTAAATACTAACGCTATAATAACACTCGGCAGCAAAAACTCACTGTTTCACTTAATGAGTTTGTCCTGCCTAAAGTTTGCAAGTTGCTCACAGTTAATGATATTTCGGTACTACTCGAGAGAAAATTGTGTTTATAATCTAACAATTTACGTTGGATATGGGGAAGATGCTCACTGTTACACATGGAATGAGCTACACGGCAGAAGAGGAAGCAGTGAAATTGGTTCAATATTGTATCAATTTCTGAAGTCCCTGCCCACAACCATAACAGATACTTATTTCGTTGTTTTGCGACACATGCGGCGGCCAAAACAGAAATCAGCACGTTGCGGCGTTGTTACTTCAAGCAGTGCAAAATATACCTCATTTAAAAACTATAGAAGTTCTTAGAGTCGGGCCATTCGCACATGGAATGTGACTCCATGCATTCCGCCATTAAGTCTGCAAAAAGTACAGATGTGCTTATACTATGCATGATTGGGTGGACATATTTAAATCTGTCCGAACACAGAAAGAAAGAAAATCTAACGGGCCCTATATAACACATCTTCTAAATTTTAAAGATTTTTACGATTTACATGACCTGGTAAAACAAACAATAAAAAAAAGGAATAAAGATAAAACTGGAGCTATGGATGGCTTAAAATAAAATGCCTCAAATTTGAAAAGCAACTCCCCGCGGTAATATTTTACCGTTATGACCATACCTCCACTCTGACGACCAGTCTGGCCTAGTGGGTAGTGACCCTGCCTATGAAGCCGATGGTCCTGGGTTCGATTCCCAGTCAGCGCATTTATTTGTGTGATGAGCACAGATATTTGTTCCTGGGTCATGGGTGTTTTCTATGTATTTAAGTATTTATACGTAGCTATATATTATATATATAGTACCTACAACACAAGCCTTACTGAGTTTACCGTAGGACTAGGTCGATTTGTGTAACATTGTTCCGAAATATTTATTTATTTATACATCCGACAACAAAAAGATAAATATCAGAGGTAAAGGTCGTCAACGGACATTACCATACACCTATTTCAGAACAGAAAAAGGCAGATCTCATCAAGCTAGTTAAAGCTAAGCAGATACCAGAAGAATTCGCTCCGTGGTATAAGAATCTTAAAACGCTGAAATCGCTCCGAAACCGGAGCCAAATTACGACGAATCAGAAAGAAGTGATTCCAAAACCGAGACTGATATTTAAGTACTTTTAATTGCCAAGAATAGTTATATAGAATAGTTTATTTTTATTACCAAGTAGGTGTAAAGTTTTACTAAAGGTTACCGCTGTTCTACCCAATGTTTCACTATATACACTGATTTTTCAAAACTGCGGCAGCAAAAACTCATTATGCATAATAACTATTAAACTATATATGATATTATTAATATTTGCATTATGAAGTATTCGCCACATTTTTTAATACTTAAAAAAATGCATTACACTTGATTTAAGTAATATACGGATTTATTAAGTCGAAAAATATCAAAATATTGATTATCTCCCTTGTGTCAATTTGGTACTTAGTGACTTTTGCTTGTCACCCGACGATTTTTACTTTGCTAGCGTGTTGCATCGAACCTTTTTTGAATATTCTTTTAAAATTTTAAATTTAGAAGGCTCGTAATATATTAGACAACCATAAAATGTTCATTTGTTTTTTATTTATGAAAATGGCGTTACACGAAAAAAATGTTCGCGAATTAATTTTGCAAGAATTCAGTAAAAATCCTCATTTATCAACTTTAGATCTGGCAAAATCTTGTCAAACAACTCGGAGGACGGTTCAACGAACCCTAAAAAAAATTAAACAAGGTGAAACTATAGATAGGAAGCGGCGTGAAGGTCAACCCACCAGAAAATCTAATGTTAAGTTACAATCAAAGGTGTGCAAGCTATTTGATAAGAATCCGAGTATCTCTTCCCGGGATGTGGCGAAAAAGTAGGCACTAGTCAAGCAAATGTCCAAAAATTAAAAAGAATGCGGCATTACAACATATAAGAAGCAAAAGGCTCCCAAGAGAACTGTGGATCAATATAATCGTGCGGTTAGACGTTCTAGGTTATTGTATACCTTGTTGATTGAGAAAAATGTTGCCTAATTATTGACGATGAAACCTACGTCAAGGCAGATTTCAAGTCTTTACCAGGTAACCAGTACTATTCCTCTCGTGACATCTCGAATCTTGACGAATCGGAAAAGGTGATCCCGGTAGAAAAATTTGCAAAAATACCTTGTTTGGCAAGCTATATGCCAGTGCGGCATGAGGAGCTCACCATTTATCACTACCGGGACAATTAACACCGATATTTATATATCAGAATGCTTGAAAAAGAAACTGTTACCATTCATAAAGAAACACACTTCCTCAACATTGTTTTGGCCAGATTTAGCAAGTTGCCATTATTCGTCTCGAACTTTGGAATGGTATAAGGCGAATTCAGTCGAGGTAGTGCCTAAGGAGAGTAACCCACCTAACTGTCCCGAACTTCGCCCCATCGAAAAATATTGGGCTAATATAAAAACTAAACTGCGAAAAACTTGCCAACCTGCCACTTCATTACCAGATTTTCAACGAAAATGGATTAAATGCACAAAATTGTTAAGCGATGATTCCGTGCGAAATTCAATGAATCACGTCAAAAGTAATGTCCGGAAATTTTCTCGTCGTTCGATGAAATAGCCCTAATATTTTTTAAAATGATTTTACGCTGTATAAAATTAGTCATATAAAGAATTTTGAGCACTTTGGATTTTTATTTTGTCGTCTGTAGCATGTTCGACCTGCGACAATTTAATAGTGTTCACCCTTTATGATGACACTCCTCTCGTGTCATACGCCACACGTTAAAACATTGATGACTCGCCTGTCGTGCTATCCGCACTGAATCGGATAATGTTTTTGACGTGTGGCGTATGACACGGGAGGAGTGTCATCATTCTATGGCGTAAGGCACGCCTGCCGCGTCATGAAAGAATTGTTCGCCGCCACAGACAAAAGTTTTTAAAATGGAAGACTCAGCGAACCGGCTAATATTACCTTTAAAATGATTAATTTAAAGGTTTATTACACAGCCCAACTGCTGGCTGGTGCCATCGGGCCTCATGGTGGTCCTGAGCATCGTGCACTCGCAGATCGTGAGCACCACCGAGATGGAGCTCGCCCGCGTGCGCCCGCGCGCCACCTACCGCCGCAAGCTGCCGCGATACTTCCGGTACTAATCTGTAGTTTTGGTGCCAGTAAGCCCCAGATCACCACCCAGATGGAGCCGAGCCATCTATTTTACTGTCTTTCTTTAGAATATTTTTTTTGTATAGAATAGCATATGTTGTCGGGACTGTTCCGAACTCGGCGCACCAGAGATGCGGCCCTCTTGCGCATACTCGCTTAAAAACAATCGACTCTTACTTCCTTTCATTATTGTCCTTTCTCATGTTTTAACGAAGATAAACTTCTCTTATTTTCTCTGGCGATACTCTTAACTATTTATATTATTTATACATGTCGTAATAATTCTCGACGGAATCCGTGAAGGTTAATTTTGTGTTTTGAAGCAAAAGGGTTTAAACATGTTACTATAAATATTACATACCCGAACGAACCGGCTACGGCTTGTTGCCAAGCAGATCGTAGGTATATCATAATGTTCGTTTTAACGATTAACTGTAGGTACAATTTACACGATTTTCTAACAAAATTACAAATTAAACCGGACTTAAACCCGTAAAAACTCCATGAGCGAACGATCAAAGCACTTCCGAGACGTCGGCATAAGAATGTATCCTTAAGTCCCGTTTGATTTATAATAGGAACCTGTATGAAAAAAGAGATGTTTCAGGAGAGCCCGCTCTGAGTGCGACGGCGGCAGCGCGGGCGGCTCCGGCGAGAGCGGCGCCACGTCCAGCCAAGGCAAGCCCAGCGCCAAGCCCGCCAAGTACCGCCGCCGCCAGTCCCGGCCCGACGTCGCCAACTCCGTACTGAGGTATCCATACATACTTAACTGTTTATCGGTGGACCTTATGCCTTATATAATAAGCTCCACCAATGTTCAGCTAAGAGTGTTGCTGTGTGTACACTAACGGCCCGCCCTGGCTTCGCACGGTTAGATATAAGTATTTAACAAAAGTAATATCCCCTATGTTCTTCCGGGAGAATGTAGGTAGTAAAATAAAAATTCTTTCGTAATAAGTAAATTCGAAAACCATATGAGAAGCACCAGCTTTTAAGTAACAGGAATCGTCAAACTCACAGTAGAGAAATACACAAATAATTTCCATTGTCTGAATTAGAAACCGTAGATTTTGTTATCAACAAATAAAGACAAAAATTTACATTTTCAATTTACTATGTAATGGAACTAAAGTGAAACAACATACTAAATTATTAAGACTGTGTCTTTAGTAAATAGGATCTTAAAAATTGTGTATCTATTACAGACAACGTAAAAGCAAAGAACTGATAAAAGAGAACCTCATTAAAAACATGGAGCCTATAGTTAAAAAAACAATGAAAGCCAAAGATTCCGACGACGAAGACTACATGGTGTGGCCGAAACCCGACGTGTCCACCCCCATAGTGACATTCACCCCACCGCCTGACGAAATGCAACCACCCTCATTTAACTACAAGAATTTGTTAACTAAAAAAAGGCTTGAAAGCTTCAATGTTCAAGGGCATATGAACTTAGCAAGAGCCATGTTCGCCGAGGGTGACGATGGCTTTGAAAGTCTCAACGGATATTACTCCAACGGCAGCGACGACCGACCAAAGGAAAAACTAGTCAATGAAAAGGAAAAACCAGTGATCGAACCAAGTATTAAACCAGTTCCTAATCTACTTAGAAATCTTGAAAGGCTAAAGAAGGAGGATGATGAGAAATCGGAGAAGAGTCTCGAGTCAGATGGCTCCGTGCCAGCTCCTGAGGGCAAGAGGATTGGAGTGAGGTTCAAGAAGTCCTGGGCTCCGGGTAGGATACCGCGGGAGACCAGCGACGAAGAGTATCCAATTAAGAAAAAAGAGAAGGTATGACTTTATGTTTATATTATCAATATCATTATACTTGCAATTAAAGCTTTGGATTTGGTAATCATATTATGAAATAGTTCATTTTGGAAATCTGTACAGTCGTAATTGTAACTACTTATATGTATTAGTTTGTTGAATTGATTCTTGGAGAC
The DNA here is from genome assembly GCA_022674325.2 of Grapholita molesta. NCBI lineage: Eukaryota > Metazoa > Arthropoda > Insecta > Lepidoptera > Tortricidae > Grapholita > Grapholita molesta. Next base: position 7,394,571 of record CP053127.2, read on the forward strand.
TTTATAACAATTAATTTTATTTTTAGTCACTTGCTTGATATAAAAATCTGTAGCACACTAAATAAATTATTAACAGCTAAAAACGTTTATGTTAAATAATGATATGACATAATGTATGAATAAAAACTAACAATCCTTATTTTATAACAATAGGCGATAGATGACAGCAAGTCTCGACCTAAGAACGCAGGTAGCTATCAGTACAGGTAAATTAACCAAAAGTGGCAAGAAAGAAGAATAACAAATCGTACTGTATTGTGTGCTGTTCTGTCATAACAACGTTTCATATAAAAATAACATTTTCACTTAAGTATAATATTTTTAATCACTCATACTATTACGCCAGCTTTGGTGAATCAACCTGTATTTTTATCGACCGCATGATTTCAATCATGACATTTATAACAAATGAGTAGGGTTCGGAAATTTGCGTGCGAATTTGGAAAAGTCTAAGGGAGAGAACATTAACGTTTATCGATCTATCGATAAACCGAGTTTTTTTATTACCCTTTAAGAAAAATAATAACTCAAACTCTCTGATGATACATTTTGCTCTTTCAATGATTAGTGATGAAAAATGTACGAAATGTATGTAGATAATATAAAATAATTTTATATTAGACTGGTACGTTATCTACAAAGAATTGATAAACCGAGTAGGTATTTGATTGCAATAATGCAAGTATTATTTCATTAAAAATAAATTAATCTGAATGACTCTGAGTGCACGACCGATTTATCGATACATCGATACATCGATAATCGTTAGTGTTCTCTCCCTTAGACTTTTCCAAAACCGCACACAAAATTCCGGGCCCTACAAATGAGCATTTATATTTCAAACACGTATAAAATCCCACTTCTGATGTCTGCACAACTTTGACTATTTATTTGTTTTTACTCTAATAAGTTAAAGATAAAAATATTATATATACGGACAAAATGCCATGACATATAATATTGAACCTTGTTATTAATACAATAAGGTATACATTATATTTTTTACATTGGCAGTATCCAGTACCATGTACCCTGGTTCTTAGTCTAAAAAGTTAAAGACAAAAATATTATACATACGGACAAAATGCCATGACATGTATTTTTGAACCTTATTATTAATACAATAAGGTATATGTTACATATTTTTTCACAATAGTAGTATCCAGTACCATGTACGCTGGGTGTCTAAGTTATAATAAACGTACATTAATTCATAGCATACTAGTAGCGCATCCAGTAATTGTATCATTTGGTCTGTGTAGAAATTAGATTACCAGACGTCGTCGTCTGACGGTGAGTGCTCGGCGTCGGCGCCCTCCATCGCGCTGCCGTCGCACCATACCATGTCCGACTGGGTTGGCCAGACTACTAACAGTAAGCATTTACCACTAATTAACCAAGGGCGGATCCACGGTTGTGGGGTACGATCGGTGACTGAATATATATAGACACAGCTCTCCATACAAAAATGCCTTCCAAAATTGACCCCAGGCGCACTGACACTGACTGCAATCCCCTCTTCATAAATTGTCAGAGCAGCTTGGAGTTTATCCAATAGACAATTTCGCGCTATTTAAAAAAAGTTGTGATTGGTTAAAAAAAGTTTTAAGCGTCAAACCTCATGCGCGGCGTTGCAATATTATGGCGTTGTCAAACTTACAGGGATGATACTAACCGAGATGGAACCAATTTATATAAGTTTTATTTTGACACGATTTTGCTATTAAGATTACGCTTGTCCATACTTTATAAGAAGGTATAGTAATGTCGTATTGGACAACACTCCCACGATTTTGCATTACGACATTGCCTCAGTTTTCCTCCAGTAGGTGCCACGGGATAATGTCGCTCGGGAATATCGGAGGTGAATTTTGTAAGTTTTTGCGCGACTAAGTCCCGTTTATCGTTATACTCAAAAGTTGAAACATAATATTAATGTGTAGTACATATGTATTTTGGAATAATCGTAATAGTGTGAGTACAGTCAAGGGGTTTAATTTCCAACCCCCTAAGGTTCAATATCGTATTATCGTATAGCAAAATGTTACCATAAGAGCAAGCTAGAATAAGACGTTACTTTCATATATCGCATGCATTTTTTTGTTTACTAGGCAACAGATAAATAAGATCGACGTGGAGTACTGAACTTTGGGATGTAAAGACATTTTGCCAACAATAGACGACTACCGAGTCTATATTCATCTTTTTCGTTCTTGCAATATTCAAATGATAGTAACGCATATAGCTGGAACCGTTTTCAGATTTAGAAAAGAAAATGATAACTTTTCACAAAGAGGTTATCTGTAATATGCAATGGCAGATAGTAAGTATTTCAATCCTATTACTGAAATACAATTTTCGACCTTAAGGCATCGCGAATCTCTAACGACAATTCAATGATTGCTCATTTGGGCAGAAAATTAAATTCCGTGAAAAATATAATTTATAATAAATAATAAATCCTTTCCGCGGCCTTCGGGAAACTAGAATGATTATGACGAAAAATTTACCAGCAGCACATTTATAGCGTAGGTATTTGAGTTTTTAAATAAAAACATGTAATAGGAATTGCTCGTTACTTGAACATAAAATTAATAGTTTACTTACTAGTAGAAATGTTGCATAACATTATCACCATTTTGATACTCAGTATCATAAAGGCATAAGTCATTATAAAACTAGTATAGAGTTACGACATTTGGTTCAGCGTATTAGTCTATATATCAATATGTTACTTTAAATAATTGTTTATCTTCTTCAGGGTTAAACTTACACATTCCAATGGATCCCATAGATTTTCTTGTATTTTTGTGGAGTTGTTCAGGTACCATTTTACCGCAGAAGAAAGCATTTGATATGGTTTTTTAATTTAACAATTTTATATTAGCTGACATCTTATGTCATAGAAAGCTTCTGTACTACTAAAGCTGTCAAACTCCGCCGTGGCTCAGTCAATCGTTCGCGGCACACTAGCCGTGGGGTCATTTTTGAGTTCGAGTCAGGTTTCTATAGTATTACTAGTTCGTTGGGTACGATAGCATACCCACAACCCTAATAGACTTGTGACGTCGGTCATACTAACAATACGCAGGTTCACACATATTCAATTTTGTAAAAAAAAATAAGTAAAATGAGTACGTGATATGAAATAGTAAGAAGAAAATATCGATTTCATTCACGGATATTACAATTTTAAAATATTACAGAACTGAATTCTCCATTTGCGAAATTACAAAAAAACCTTGTACCATACGACTTCTCAAAACACTGAGCGCTAGGAACCCGACAGTCGGATCGGACATCATACCGAGGATTTCGTGGTCAAACCCGATAAGTCGAGTAAATGGGATTTTGAATTTAGAAGAAATAGTGTAAGATTGTTCTAGTTCCTAGCGCTCAGTGTCATGAGAAGTAGTATGGTAACAAGGTTTTTTGTAATTTTATAAGATACGGAGAATACACGGATTTCGGCTACCATCAAAGCGCGTAGCGTTTGGTGGCACTCAATGTGTTATACTTAAAAATATATTATTCAGCAACTAAATGTATACATAAACGCAATAATCGGTCCGAATACCAATTCCATTATTTTTCCATACCTTAAAGAGTGCCACTAATACTATACTAAATACTATACTAATCATTTAGTAAGGTGGGTTCGATCGGGAAATCGAATCTCAGACTTTGACGGCCGACAACAATTTCTCACTTTTGTGTAGCTTTTAGCCCGTTTGAAGGCCGTTGACGAGTGGGGCGAAGCCAACTTGGTCAGGTTTAACGCTTCCAAGACACAGGCGTGTTTATTCACAGCCAAAAGGAGCCCTTTTATCTTGGCTCCTGCTTTCCAGAATGTATCTTTAGCAATTTCGGACCACCTCGAACTACTTGGCCTTAAATTAACTACTAAGCTGAATTTCGGTGCCACTATTGAGGCCAAAGCGAAATCCGCTGCTAAAAAGCTTGGGGTCTTACACAGGGTGAAGCGGTACTTCACGTCGGAACAGCTTCTAACACTTTACCAAGCTCAGGTTCGATCGTGCATGGAGTACTGTTGCCATCTTTGGGACGGGTCTGCCAAGTATCAGCTGGCCGCTTTGGATTCAATAGAGCACCGTGCTCGCAGACTCATTGGCGATCCTGAATTACTGAGTGTAAGGTTACAAAGCCTTGAGCACCGTCGCAGGGTTGCTAGTTTGTCTGTGTTTTATAGGATACATTTTGGTGAGTGTGCACAGGAACTGCACGATTTAATTCCGCCATCTCCGTTCCTCCACCGGACGTCCAGACGAGGGGAGCGGTTTCATCCTTACGTTGTGAATATTCCATTCATTCGCACGAAGCGATTCGCTTCTACCTTCCTAATGCGGACTGCTAAGGAATGGAATTCGCTCCCTTCGTCTGTATTCCCGGTAAGATATAATTTGGGTCTTTTCAAGGCAAGAGTGAATAGGCTGTTACTGAACCAGCGTGCTACACCCTCGACCTCGTCGTCACTTTCCATCAGGTGCGACTGAGGTCAAACGCTGGTCAGTCTTTTATAAAACCAGACGATTGGTCCTTACAATGCATTGAATCGATTGATACCATATAAAATCAGTCCACTAGCCTATTCTGGAGACTGCAGTGTGAAGATGCCTGTCTACCCTTACTGTAGCTTGTGATCACAACCGTGTATTTAAGGGCTGGATCCGCATTTGACATTAACATAACCGGAACCATTTTACCGCCGATCACATTTTGCATCACTCGCACTTTCTTGTTATAGAACGTAACCGTTATGTTGGCAGACGGTAAAATCCGAACATAGGCTAGCAGGTGAAAGTTTGTTTATCTGTGTTAAACTTGCGGTTTAATAATTACCTACATGCATGATTTGGGTTCTACGGAAGACGTTACTCATTCGCTGTCATGTTTACTAGTACACTCCCCAGCGGTAGCGACTATAGCCGTACAGTCAACCAATTTGATTTATGGGCCACTTCGAACCTTGCCAAAGTGAAAATATATATGAAAGACGCAAACTATCTCTTATTAACTGTCACTGTGACAAGGTTCAAAGTGGCCTAGAAATCAAATTGGTTGACTATACCTGTAAATAAAATTTGAAATTTAAGATCATCCATCACCTGCGAACTTGCTTAATATGATAGTTTGAAAGTTGAAAAGGTCAAATAAATGCTCCATACATAAAGACATTAAGAAATTTGATAAATGTTTTGTTTCCATATTGTATAAATTAACAATACATATAGCTTGGTACCCCATATATTTACTAAGTTCTTAATGCATTATATAAGTCGGAGTAATTAGCATAACATGGGCCCGATATATACCCTTTCCAACGATTCACATCAAACAGCTGTATCACAACCCTAATGCAAGTCACGGCATGGTAATTCAAGCTTTTGAACACCAAAAAGTGCCGTGTGTTGTCGATTCTCCACCATGCCACTAACACCTAAAAGTGTTATGGCGGACACTTTCAAGTCATATTACCTGCTCGCTGTTTCATTGATTTAAGATGTAACCCTTATATCATTAGCGATTTGCGACCGAACCAAGGGCGGATCCACCGTTGTGGGTACAATGGGCATAGTACATACACTTATAAACTTGTGACGTCATACTTACAATTCCTGAGACAGCGTGAAGATACCTATCTACCCAGTCTAGTGTGCCTACTGCAGCTTAGTGACCACAACCTCTTTTGAGGGCTAGAACCACGCCTGGAGCAAACTTTGTAGGGAAGCGAATACGCCGTGAGTTTATAGCATGCGAGTTTTGTATAGAAATCCTTGCACCATTGTATCTGAGACGGTTGCAGACTTGTTCGATACGAATCGTAATAAATAACATAACAAAAGCATTGTTCGAAGACTATCCAAATAATAAACTATACGTTCTGTTGTCAGGCGAGGAAAGCAGCTACGGGTCTCAATCTGAGGGCGCCCACTCGGACGTCGGGTTCCACTGCGCCGATAGCTCTTGGGACCCTTTCGCTTTGCTCGACCCTACTAGTGATACAGGTTTGATTATAAACAAATTCTAGTGGTTATAGTCTTATTCATCATCATCATAACAACCTAAGGACGTCCACTGCTGGCCAGGCCTCCCCCAAAGCGACGACCTCAGAATCGAGGAGAGTAAATGACGGAAAATAGTTTATTTTTTACGGTTTCTTTTTACATCTATTCGTTCCCAATTTGTCAACCAAATGAAACTTTACTTGTAACATCAACAATCATCAACTTTTCAAAATGACGAATCAACTTTTTCATGGAACCTCTTTGCCGGTTTCCATGCCATACTTTTAGTGCTAGTTTTAGGCACTTTGCATTTTTTGTGAATTTCAATACAATAAAAGTATATCATAAAAAGTTCTCTGACACGAAAAAGTTGACTCATCCTACAGAATTCTATGATTAAAGTCCTCCCAAATATGTCGCCGTGGATTCGACTAAAGCCGGCCAAACATCCCCGATGTCGACTGTAAGTATGTATTTGAACGTGTCGTTAATTGCGCAGTGAAATGCACGATGTGGGAGCGCGGCTCAACTCTGCGCGCGGAGCTGTCGGCGGTGGACATCAGCTGGTACGTGGTGGCGCGGGCCGAGCGCGCCATGGCGGCGCACGGCGCGCTGTGGGCCGGCCTGCTCATGGCCGCCAGCGTGGCGCTCGTGGCGCCCGCCGCGCGCCTGCTGCAGGTAGATGCACGATGTGGGAGCGCGGCTCGACGCTGCGCGCGGAGCTGTCGGCGGTGGACATCAGCTGGTACGTGGTGGCGCGGGCCGAGCGCGCCATGGCGGCGCAGGGCGCGCTGTGGGCCGGCCTGCTCATGGCCGCCAGCGTGGCGCTCGTGGCGCCCGCCGCGCGCCTGCTGCAGGTAGATGCACGATGTGGGAGCGCGGCTCGACGCTGCGCGCGGAGCTGTCGGCGGTGGACATCAGCTGGTACGTGGTGGCGCGGGCCGAGCGCGCCATGGCGGCGCACGGCGCGCTGTGGGCCGGCCTGCTCATGGCCGCCAGCGTGGCGCTCGTGGCGCCCGCCGCGCGCCTGCTGCAGGTAGATGCACGATGTGGGAGCGCGGCTCGACGCTGCGCGCGGAGCTGTCGGCGGTGGACATCAGCTGGTACGTGGTGGCGCGGGCCGAGCGCGCCATGGCGGCGCACGGCGCGCTGTGGGCCGGCCTGCTCATGGCCGCCAGCGTGGCGCTCGTGGCGCCCGCCGCGCGCCTGCTGCAGGTAGATGCACGATGTGGGAGCGCGGCTCGACGCTGCGCGCGGAGCTGTCGGCGGTGGACATCAGCTGGTACGTGGTGGCGCGGGCCGAGCGCGCCATGGCGGCGCACGGCGCGCTGTGGGCCGGCCTGCTCATGGCCGCCAGCGTGGCGCTCGTGGCGCCCGCCGCGCGCCTGCTGCAGGTAGATGCACGATGTGGGAGCGCGGCTCGACGCTGCGCGCGGAGCTGTCGGCGGTGGACATCAGCTGGTACGTGGTGGCGCGGGCCGAGCGCGCCATGGCGGCGCAGGGCGCGCTGTGGGCCGGCCTGCTCATGGCCGCCAGCGTGGCGCTCGTGGCGCCCGCCGCGCGCCTGCTGCAGGTAGATGCACGATGTGGGAGCGCGGCTCGACGCTGCGCGCGGAGCTGTCGGCGGTGGACATCAGCTGGTACGTGGTGGCGCGGGCCGAGCGCGCCATGGCGGCGCACGGCGCGCTGTGGGCCGGCCTGCTCATGGCCGCCAGCGTGGCGCTCGTGGCGCCCGCCGCGCGCCTGCTGCAGGTAGATGCACGATGTGGGAGCGCGGCTCGACGCTGCGCGCGGAGCTGTCGGCGGTGGACATCAGCTGGTACGTGGTGGCGCGGGCCGAGCGCGCCATGGCGGCGCACGGCGCGCTGTGGGCCGGCCTGCTCATGGCCGCCAGCGTGGCGCTCGTGGCGCCCGCCGCGCGCCTGCTGCAGGTAGATGCACGATGTGGGAGCGCGGCTCGACGCTGCGCGCGGAGCTGTCGGCGGTGGACATCAGCTGGTACGTGGTGGCGCGGGCCGAGCGCGCCATGGCGGCGCACGGCGCGCTGTGGGCCGGCCTGCTCATGGCCGCCAGCGTGGCGCTCGTGGCGCCCGCCGCGCGCCTGCTGCAGGTAGATGCACGATGTGGGAGCGCGGCTCGACGCTGCGCGCGGAGCTGTCGGCGGTGGACATCAGCTGGTACGTGGTGGCGCGGGCCGAGCGCGCCATGGCGGCGCACGGCGCGCTGTGGGCCGGCCTGCTCATGGCCGCCAGCGTGGCGCTCGTGGCGCCCGCCGCGCGCCTGCTGCAGGTAGATGCACGATGTGGGAGCGCGGCTCGACGCTGCGCGCGGAGCTGTCGGCGGTGGACATCAGCTGGTACGTGGTGGCGCGGGCCGAGCGCGCCATGGCGGCGCACGGCGCGCTGTGGGCCGGCCTGCTCATGGCCGCCAGCGTGGCGCTCGTGGCGCCCGCCGCGCGCCTGCTGCAGGTAGATGCACGATGTGGGAGCGCGGCTCGACGCTGCGCGCGGAGCTGTCGGCGGTGGACATCAGCTGGTACGTGGTGGCGCGGGCCGAGCGCGCCATGGCGGCGCACGGCGCGCTGTGGGCCGGCCTGCTCATGGCCGCCAGCGTGGCGCTCGTGGCGCCCGCCGCGCGCCTGCTGCAGGTAGATGCACGATGTGGGAGCGCGGCTCGACGCTGCGCGCGGAGCTGTCGGCGGTGGACATCAGCTGGTACGTGGTGGCGCGGGCCGAGCGCGCCATGGCGGCGCACGGCGCGCTGTGGGCCGGCCTGCTCATGGCCGCCAGCGTGGCGCTCGTGGCGCCCGCCGCGCGCCTGCTGCAGGTAGATGCACGATGTGGGAGCGCGGCTCGACGCTGCGCGCGGAGCTGTCGGCGGTGGACATCAGCTGGTACGTGGTGGCGCGGGCCGAGCGCGCCATGGCGGCGCACGGCGCGCTGTGGGCCGGCCTGCTCATGGCCGCCAGCGTGGCGCTCGTGGCGCCCGCCGCGCGCCTGCTGCAGGTAGCCGGCTCGGGGATCCACACGGCCACGGGCCACCGGCCACCGGCCACGGTGCCAAAATATATACACCTTCACTTTATATTCTCAATATTAAGGTCAACACTTTGGTGCTTTAGCCGTATCGATATAGTTTACCTTGACTGTCCCAGCCCGATACATTAACACCGTTTCAGACCACTACCTTTACCAATTGTCACGAATTTTACTTTTACTATAAAGACAGAAAAAAATAGAACCCGCCGAACAATAAAATTTTGCAATTGGTGTTCGAAACGTTGGAATGTACTTTAATAAGTAAACTATAGTACAGCGACATTTCGTTTTGACGACCGGTCTGATCTAGTGACCGGTCGTCAAAAAGAAATGTGACCCTGCCTATGAAGCTGACGGTCCTGGGTTCGAATCCCAGTCAGGGCATTTATTTGTGTGATGAGCACAGATATTTGTTCCAGAGTCATGGGTGTTTTCTATGTATGTATATATGTATTTATCTGTTTGTATCTATTATATATATCGTCCTCTAGTACAACACAAGCCTTACTGAGCTTACCGTAGGACTAGGTCGATTTGTAAGATTGTCCCGAAATATTTATTTTTATTATTTTTTGTAATATTTATCTGGTCAATAGAGACGTTACCCAACATTTGTTTTCCTTTCAGGTTGCCATAGAGCAAGATACTCGGAGCGAAGAAGAACTCCAATCGCTCTCCCTACTGACGTACATACCATCGTTGATCTACAACTACAGTCAGGGGTCTCTGATCTCGATACTCGCTGGTGCTTTTGGTGATAATATATGGTACGTATATCATGCACTAGATCTATATATATAAAGTTATAAATCGTAAAATTTCTGTCTGAATCCATTCGCAATCAGTTGTGACTTTAAAAGTTATCACTCTGTTTTACAACCAGTTGCGAATTATAATTTTATTTCTTTGTACATAACCAGTTGCGATCATATTTCAATCCTTTACGGCGAAACCTCGCTTCGTTCTATTTCTGTTGGTTACCTCTTCGGGCATTAAGCCACCTAACGAACCTAAGCTACCTATTTTTAAGCGATTCTGGATAGTTAATATTGATTTCGACTCGTTGCTATACTCAAAAATATAGTTTTTTACTTCTTGCTATAATTTAACCTCTGTGCGTCTGTCTCTCATTAGTCGAAATGTTATATCACACAAATTCTGCTTATTAAAACTGAACCTTATCTCCAGGGGAATAACGACGAATATGCTGTCATGTGCTCTCCGCTTCTCACTCAGCGGCCTCGTGTTCTTCCTATTGGCCGTGGCAGAGAGGGCCTTCAAGCAACGGTTTCTCTACGCGAAACTTTTCTCGCATTTGACCTCGGCGAGGCGGGCGAGAAAGAGCGAGTTGCCACACTTTAGACTTAATACTGTGAGGAATATCAAGACTTGGCTGTCAACTCGATCGTATTTACGGGTAGGTTTAAATCCTTGTATAGTCTTGTAAAGCTGGCGAGGTGTTCAATATAAGCTTGGCACGACTTTATTGTTAAGGTCATTCTGAATACCTGGCACCCTTAACAACTTCTGCTACTGACTGTACAGTCAACGCCAAAGATATCGACTCAACCAAAGTGCCAAAATATTTATACATGTACCTTAACAGTAAGAGAATAAAGTACAAATTATGGCACTTTGACCGCATATCTTTGACCTTGACTGGACTCCTTTTATACATATATTAAGCCACAGAATAAGTACTGTTGTATAGCCACGTATTGTTAATGTGTTCTGTGTTCGTAACTTATATTACCAACATTGACAAGTGGCTCAACTATGCCTGATCTAGACAGTTTGATTAGTAGCTGATGCTGCACCAGAAGGCCATATGATACTTTATATCATCCCATAGAGGACGAAAAAACGGTGATTTCGATTTTATATACAGAATCAATCATTTATTTCTGCTATAAAATATGATCTCGGATTCTAATTTTACGCATAAGACCTCGCGGACAAAAGCTAGGATCTACTAATATATAACTATTTCTTTGTTTTTTCCAGAGACGCGGTCCTCAGCGCTCGGTAGACGTGATCGTATCGGCCGCATTTATGCTCACAATAATTTTGCTCGCCTGCGTCAGCGCTCAACTACTCAGGGTAAGCGTTAACGGTTAGGATTTTTATACTTTGCGAATTGAGCTATTAAATATGTTATAGATAGCATGGTTCTTGAACTGTTAAATATATTAATTACTGTGTAATCCAGAACGTTTAGCATAGTTGCCATTTTCGTTTATCGCGCTACCCGTCACTTCCCCTTGTTGGAGCGTGACAGATATTGTGACAAATGATAAAAACCCGACCATATTAGGCTAGCAGGTGTAAGTGTGATAATAGTACATTACTGCAGCCGCCGGGAAAAAGGGGGTTCAAGGCTGAGTTGTATATACTGATAGTCATTAATTATTACATTGATAGTCATTAATTATTACATCGAAGGCAAAAATACTACAAAGCGGGATTGGAGGGAAAATTAAAAAACTTTTGTCGTGAAGCTGTTTTGTTCAGTCGTATTTTTTTATTTATTTCATTGCATTAGTTTGAGAAAAGCACTATACATGCCTAGCCGTGAAAGGGTCTTGAAGGCTTCGTATACTATCCGGCCTCCCTACGGTCGGCCGTCTATACAACTCAGCCTTCAACCCCCTGTTTCCCGGCGGCTGCAGTAATGTACTATTAAATGATAAAAACTCCGACCCGACCATATCAGGCTAGCAGATGTAAGTGTAAAGTGTTTATTCGTTTGGACAACTATTGATGAAAAAGCTATACATATATTACATATATCCAACGGACGTCATTCTTTTTATTGTCCAGGATTCAATGACCCTCGAATCTGGCTGGCTGCTAGAAGCTCTAGTCTGGAGCAGCTGCCTCGGCATCTACCTCCTGCGGCTGCTGACGCTGGGCAGCAACGTGAACCGCAAGTACCGCGGCTGCCTGTCCGCCATATTGACGGAGCAGATCAACCTCCACCTGGCCATCGAGCAGCGCCCGGAGAGCAAGGAACAACTCACTGTAGCCAACAATGTACTGAAACTCGCTGCGGACTTGCTCAAGGTATAGTACACCCTTTTTTTTGTCGCTCGGAAAATGCATTTATGCATCCCCCCGGGCCTCGTAGGCCCATGATTGTAGTGAGGGGGTATGTGGGACTCTCTCCTCGCTGCACTATGGGAAAGTCCCATACAAAGCCGTCTCAAAACTGTTTTTTACAAAAGTCAATTATACGGAATTATATCAATATATTTTAATACTAGAATAAATGTAGTTTATATTTCGATAGTTTTAAATTTATTTTACTTATTAAAAATTGGTAAATCGGGCATCAAACTCAACTCAAGTTTGTTAGTAGGATTTTGACGTAAGTCGTTACTACATTGGATGCCACTTTACTCGAATATCTTTGACTAGATTACATAAGTGTTATACATTTTCAGAATGCTTATAATCTTCTTATTTTGATTCACAATTAATATTTTAATGTAAGTTAATTATAATAAAATAAAATAAATAATTATATTATAGTATATTTTCACACGATCATTATTTTTTAACAAGAGGTTTACCTGTCGCCGATGCGTCCCGATGTTGAGATATCTATTGCATTTTCATCTTTATATATCACTTAACATAAGAAAAAAAAACTAGCTGCGACAACCTGCGACGACGACCACACGATTAAAATACATGACGAGATAAAATAAAACTAAATTTTGCATTTTTTTCTTTACCTCCCATGCATAACTTTGGTGAGTGTGATGTGGTGTTTTTTATTTATTTTTTTAATATGAACAAATAAAAAACTGATTTCAAGGTGTATTTTATGTACCTGCGGTTAAATATAATGTTATCGATAATATTTTACCCACACAATCAATGCGGTGACATATACATGGTGCAAAGGCGATTTAGGGAAGAAATGGGACTTCATGTCGATAAACCTCGACAAGGAACTGGAAATAGTAATGACGGAAATACAGCACGAAGATTCTTTCAAAATTACTCGTGCTCTGCAGACATTACTGGTGTAAATGAAAAACTTATAAAACGATTGTACGTAATACTACAAACTATGTCATCTGGAAAGGCAATAAATTCAAAAAAATTCGGCGAGTACGCGTTTAGTACAGCTCAACTGTATGTGAGTATTTATAATTGGTATTACATGCCTTCATCAGTGCATAAAATACTTATGCATGGAGAAAAAATCATAGAGTACTATGCTATTTTCCCCATTGGACTATTATCAGAAGAAGCTCAAGAAGCCCGAAATAAGGATTACAAACAGTTTAGACTTCACCATTCCAGGGAGTGTTCAAGAGCGGCTACCAATGAAGATGTATTCCATACCTTATTATATACGTCTGATCCAAATAATTATATCAAGTTTAAGGAACACCTCCGATACAGTACGAAAGGAAATGTTAGATGAAGCTAAGGCCCTTCTTGCTCCGAATGAAAATAATGAAGATCTTACTGACATTGAAGTATATTAGTTTTAATTTTTTTTTAATATAGTAGTATTATTAAAAATATTTTAAAAATATTTTTGGTTCTTTTTATGCACATTAAATAAAGTTAAATAATAATTTTTAGTACAATTTATATATTTTTTTTATGTTTTATTTTTTTATATAAATATTAAAATGAATATTTAAATACAATGTTGTTTCAATAAAACCTTATACATTCATAGATATATGTGAAAAATTACAGCTCATTATATTGAAAAACAACTGAGATGTGAAGTTTTGAGACGAAACATACGCGATTTTCCCATAGTGCGCTGCTCCTCTTGCTAGCCAAGAGGAGGGGAGGAGTATACCCACTAAAACCCAACGGCGTCGACCGCATTGCCGTTAGGGGAGTGCCACTGGATCACGATCGCACTCGACGGTGACACTCCCCGATGGTATAGTACATAAGTCCACCCAACAACATCCTTAACTGAACTTAGGTAGCCCTTATACTCGTCATCATCATCATCAGCCTGTTGCAATCCACTGCTAGACATATGCATCTCCCAATGTACATAACATCTAGCCCAGTCTGCTGATTGGTGCATCCGTAGCTGTCGGCCCTTTTATGTAATCGAGTTAACAAATGGTCATTTACTAGTGTGGTCGATAGTACGATAGAACTGGGGGCTTACAATATATATATTATCAGCGTATACCGTCACTTTTTAACCGACTTAAAAAAGAAAGGTGTGTATTGTATTACATCATACGTTTTTCTACATGGACAGATTGGTTCTTTTTTGTTACGAAATGTTGATTCTATATTGTTAAACATTGTGTGCTAATAGTGTTTTTTTTTTACAGGAGTTGGATTCGCCATTTAAGATATCCGGGATATGTGCCAATCATTACTTATATACTATTACAAAGGTAGTCATTCTTTCTGCCCTCTCCGGGGTCCTATCGGAGATGCTGGGCTTTAAGTTGAAACTACACAAAATAAAAATCAAGTAAGATTATGAAAAATCTTATTATTGGTATTTGCACGTTGGTCAAAGTAGGTCACAACAGAATGAAATATCATAAAGCCTGTAGTAGGTAGCTAATACCTATGATTATAAATAACTATGATTACCTATAATAAATATGATTTACCATTCTAAAACATACATTTTTCTATATAAAGAACATTTTAAAAGACAAATAGGTATACCAGTAACCTATAGAAATTATTAGCTATAAATGAAGACTCAGGTCTATAGGTGGTCAGCAAAGATGCATCTACGCAGCTCTACTTAAAGTTGAACCCCTAATTTTCGTTTTAGATTTTGAATATTTTAAATTATTTCTAATCAAAATGACTTAAAATATTGGACTTTATTTTTTTGGATATATTAGGTACGTTCCCTCCTACTCGTACGAGTCTTACATACCTCTAATAGCGGCGAGTTTTTTTTCTTAGGCAAGACGGAGTCCTTATGGCTTTGACTTTTCTTAAATTAAATTGTATAGATGCGCCGCCGCTAATACCTACTCTAGATGGTTCTCTTTTTTTGCCTACTCCAATGTGCACCTTAATAGTACCTAACTCAACTTGTGTTGTAGCGAGAATAGATAATGCACAAAGTTGCTGCATGTAGCTCAGTGTTCCTACCAGTATGCAGCATTTAGCGAATATAGATAGCAACAAATAGTTTAAGTGACCCATTATCGCCAATATTAAATCCTTTCCGATACACTTTAAAAAACAATATTTACTTAAAGCAATATCAAAACCATTACTTAGGTGTTAACCCTATGAACGCCAAGAAGACCTGAAGAATTAGGATTATAATTGTCCTTCACTAGTCTAGGTAATGGCGTTAGCGTTACATTTTCACGCGAAAAGAAAAGCGTTCAAAAGTTTAACAATTGTAATTTTTTTGTCTTAAAATGTTTTTCAATGGGAAGACGGAGATCTGTTCGTTGTTCTGCGTGGTGCCATTCGCCCTTAATACGCCCGTACATACTATACAATCGATTACAAAGGGATGTATATAATTTATATATTGGATATTCCTGCTAGAATCTAGTTATTTCTTTGTACAGAGGTAAATAGATACGACCTTTGCCGGCAAAATAATTTGACAACAAAATACCTATGATATTATCCTATTGTTTTGATCTCAATGTATTCCTATAAATATGTTACTTGAGTTTTATATTGATGTCTAATACCTGTGAAACCTCTGCCTTATTGTAATAGTTAAGTTTGTCTGTATCAAGGTTTTTAAACTGATTTTATTGTGATAAAATGACAATATCAGTACAGTCATCGTCATATAATTAGCTGCAGTCAGTATGCCCAAATATATCGATACACATCCTTACTGCTCTATAAACAAAGATCTCTCTTGATATATTGTGGGCCATACTGACTGCAACTAACTATATGACGCTGACTGTACACTCAGAAAGCTAATATCAAGTGACAAAGAGCTTTATAGTTAATATTGGTGAACTTTATTCAGGGTGCTTGTAATTTTAACCCGAGAGGTACCTACTGTTAAAATTAGTAAGCATTATAGTAGATTAAAAAACTAATTAACCATTTACAAAATTTGATATTAAGAAACAATCTCCATAGTACGTCCGTCTCTAGACCGGAAATGTTCACCAAAATTGTCTGTAGAAAGTGTTGCTATTAAAGTGTAGGTAGATCCACAAAAGCTGGCCCAGAAATTTTTCAATTGACAACATTTCATTTTTTCAATAAGTCTCAATTCTAATGGTGTTTTATTAAACATGTGTTAACTATACAAAAAAAATTTTTTTTGGATTTTATTCGCTTGAACTTTTGGAAAAAATCGTAATTTTGTGTAAACCGGAAGTATGACGTCACTTTACCAAAATAAGTTATCTGTACCAGTACTCATTTTCTTACGGTTGACGTTTGATAATTTGTTTGTCAACAACTAATGAGCTATGGATCCCTGTTGTAAAAGGAAAGTATTTTTATCTACGTACATGTCATAAGTGCTCTAAAATGCGTCCAGAAACCGTAGGCAATGACCAGCATTACCAACCATCAGAAAGATTTCAGTAGGTAATGTTAACATTACCTACTGAAATCAGTAGGTTATGAATTTAAATTTGGAACAGCTGTCAAATTCAAGTGGGGTGTCTAATCTAGTATCTATAGATATTAAAACAGCCATTGATACGAAACGCCAATTCGTTATGTTTTTTTGATATAAATCGAACGACATTTGAACCCGAGTGACAGTAGAATAGGGAGTTCATTCGCTTGTCTATGGTTTAAAAAAAAAATTGAGTGAGATACGAAATACGCAACGCCGCCGTTCCAAGCTGTCATTTGTTTTGTTCGTTGACTTTTTAATGTTTACAAGTAACTCTAGTAATAAGTCATTTCCCTACGGTTTCTGAACCCATCTTAAAACACTTAATGATATGTGTGTAGATAAAGTAGTGTATGTATCTATACATAATTAGGCATTACAACAATCGTGTGATATTATTATGAAACTCGCCTTCGGCTCGTTTCATAAACCCACACTCTTGTTGTAATGCCCTTCATTATGCACAGATACATAAACTACTATTGCATTCGGCAATAAAACAATATTTACTAAATGCATACGCATATTGCTTGTAGTTTTAGCCTTGTTACATGACTTATTGGAGCATAATGTACATTCAATTAATACAATTTGGCAAGGTAACTGAATTAAGAAAATTTGATTGACCGTATGACTGTCAGGCCGTCAGTGTCAAGTCAAGTCTGCGAACTTTTTTTTCAGTTGCCCTGGAATCTTGGTGACGTCACTTTCCCAACCTTGTGACATACGCTCTTTTAGAATGAACTGTTTTTCAAATGGATTTTTTGCATTATAAAATCACTTTTTCAGAAAAAAATAAAAATACAGGTACATTAAAATTTCATCTTCTTTCCAATAAACTCATTAAAATTAGGAGTTAAAAATATGAAATGTTGTCAATTGTACTGAACATTTTCACAGAAGAGTGGCGTTAGTTTTTTTTTAATCTATCTGCACTCGATAACTCAGGGCGAATAGCCTCTTTTCTTAATTAGTTTATATAGATGTGTTAAAGTAGATTAAGTTCTCGTTACAATGTGAAATTGTGATATTTTTATGGACTCTATTGAATTGGGATAAAGGGGGATGAAAAATACATTGATTAGTCTGTATTTAAAGGTTGGATGAATGTATCTACAGATTGAAAATGTAGTATCGTATTTCATGATATAATACTATAAGTAGTTAGAAAAATACAGTTTAATAAAGAATAAAGCGTAAAATTTACTTGGTGTCTATTAGAAGTGACTTTAGAATCCTTTATACATTTTTTCCGCAGCATCTGAACTACGACAACCACATAAATGCATTAGATTGGTTATTCAGTCAGTGAACACTTGTTATTTTTGAAATGTTCCTAGTTTATCCACTTGCATATGTATATCTATGCTATTTTCATAAGTAGGTAGATACTTAGAAAATTCTTAGTAGATATCTAGAAAGTAAAAAAGGTCTTAAGTTTTTATGGATACATTCTACAATTTTACACAGAGGCAAAGCAATACCTCCAAGAACGAAAAATATATTTACGTCACACTGGGAGATAAGAGATTTACCGCCCTAGGGCGCGACGGAAAATCTCACTTTACACCCAGATGAAGACGTAAAACTATGTACGCACCACGGGTGGTAATAAAGAAGGCCTCAGATCGCTTGTTTATGGCCCTCACCGTACCCGCGATCTGAGCCATTCTTTGTTCTACCGCCCTGGGTCCGTAATATACTAATAAAAAAACAGTTCTCACGAACGTTTGAATAAAAAAAGCTAACTGTGTATGCGATTGAATATCATGCTTGTTTTTGTGTCAACGGCAAACCACGTTAACGGAAAGCCGTGTCCCAGGGGCCACGGAGTCCTATACCACGTTACAGTGTCATACTTATTAGCCATATAGCGCCTATGACAGTTTTCTGTTGCGCGAAACTTGTAACATAACATAACGGGACACGACAAATTAATGTTATTTTTGCTTTAAAATAACTATTTGTATATTTAACGTTCAACCGTCAACTGGTTAACTTTTGATTTGAAACTATATTTCATATATAACACATAATATTGAGCCTTATTGGAATTGAAGAATGTTTAATGTAATTGTTTTCTGTCCAAGTGAATATATTTACTTTTAAATATTGTCCGATATTTAAAAGTAATAAAGTAAAGTAAGTATATGATAGTGCAAGTGTACTGTAGACAATTCTCAATCATATAATAGCTGCATAGGTGCTTATTACTCTGTAGCTGCACTATCCACCATTTCGCCCTATGTGAAGGATTTTTTTATAGTAAGACGATTAAATAGAGTAATTTGCATGAAATGCGAATTAAAATAAATTGTATTCCCCTATTTGTAGTTGTTTTTTTTTTTAATAATATTGCCTGTAGAGTTCAGCGCCGAACTCGCAAAAATAATATTCACGTACCCGCCGAACGGTACAGTCGCCATCAGATATACCAGAGCGGAAGTAGTCTTAAATATCTTTATACGCACACGCACTTTATCGCCTTGACAATAGAGGCGTTGTTCAGATATTTGTGAAAATCTCCACATCTGATGGCGACTGTACAAGCCCGTAATTCGGGCAAACGTAGCGCCATCTAGGTACAATCAACTTCGCTGTCGGAACGCACGCAATAAATAAAGGTAAATTTACATTCTCACGAAGGTAATATGATTGGCTAAAATGAACACAATTTAATAGGTAAAAATTTATTTAATCAACGAGTGCATAGCAGAAATCTTTGTACAAGTTGCTATTCCCGATCTGATTTTACCACAAACACGTGGGTACATAAAACCTTTTACACTTACATATTGGTGAACCTATTATAATAAGTTTTGTATGAAATACTAACGAAACATCAAACAAAAATAGTGCCTGTCCTTATTGCTGTATTTCATTTTTGCTATATTCCATTTAAAAACAAAACAACTAACCTAATTATTAATTACATTTTATAGGTACTATTTTATAAACAGTGTCGCAAGAGGTGGCTTGGATTTGCCAGACTTTAAATTAAATTAATGAAGATTCTAGTCTGGTAAAACGAAATTCAACCCACTAAACTAACTCCTGATATAGTATAAATCGGTGTGGCAAAGTATACCTATAGGTAACTCAGTCTTGCCATGTAATTTTACATCAACTAATGACAATTATCCGAGCACTTGAGTTACAACCAAGTCCTCTTATAAGTGAGTTATAATAGCTTCGTCCTTGAGACGAATGCTTCAAATTCGATGTAAAGATCGTCGATACTTATCGGGCATGTAGTAGAGTGAATCATCATTCCATACTTCAAGTCTACTATACTTGGCAAACTATTTTCAGTAACAGTAGTAAAAGGAACCTTCTTTCTTGTTAGCGCAAGAAACTACGATTCTATTTGTCTATGCATAAGTGAGAAATTTTACCCAAACTATACATACTACACTATCGATAATCATCGTCGATCCTCGATATCGAAAATCCATATCGAGCTATTATAGACCTTACAATACACATGTCATTCAATTAACTTGTATGCAATCAAATTATATTTTTTATATTATAATCAATCTAGAACAGACTGGTGTCAAGGGCCATTTTATTGTCGGAACTGTAAAACACGAAAGGCGAAAAATGATAAACTACACTCTTATAAAATCATAAGCATTTTTCTCATTGAAATCGCTATTTAATCTATTCTACTTTTCCAATGTGATTTTGACGTATTTTTAACAGATGCTTGTATGACCATATACAAGCAGTGTCGAAAAATATAAACTAACAATATTGAGAGATCTTGACAATATCTATGATATTTTGCCTGTGGTATACAACACTAGTTTTCATTATACGAGGGGCGGCTGGTAATAATTTCCTTGATAAAAAAAATATGCTAAAATGATACTGGCTGAAATGCATTATTGCTCTTTGGTTAAGTATTCCTTTTTTAAATTATTTGACCTTTTTAAAATTTAACACATACCCGACAGCGATGATACGTGTGTTCGATAGGTCGTGCCCTTCCGAATTTACTATGAAGTTTTAGTCCAAACAATTTTTACTCTGTCGTCAAAGCTTGGAAGATGGCGCTCGTAGTGGGAGGCCGTTTCTGCCATTACGAACGAAAATGTAGAAGTTAGAAGAATAGTTTTAGAAAGACCGACGAGTGAAGCAATGGGATATCGCTAGAGCTGTAGGCATCAGTAAAGAACGGGTAAATGAAAAAAAAAACATGTGCATCTAAATATGTCCAAGTGACAAATTATGCAGTAAGTGCATTTCACTAGCAGTGTTTTCTTTCATAATTAGGAAGTTTTCAGCCGTCCCACGTATGTCGACCAAAAAGCAAATAGGTATAATTAAACCTCCGGGTTACAGATTCGTCTGTATGGCTAGTCAATAACATTTTGTAGGTACTCTAATATCCTGGCAACTGGATTAGTCCCGCCGGTGATCGCGCGACGACGACAGATGCGAGCGGCTGCGGCGAGAGTCGCGCTCGCGGTTGCGGTCGCGCGACCGCTCCCGGGAACCTTCTCGTTTGCTCTTGCTGCGTGACCGACTCCTCCTACAAATCATAGAATAAGTAATGTTTTCATCAGCTTTGACAATGCAATACGGACCTACGGGGGATTCCGTAAAGTTCAACTTCGCATAACAAAATGCGATAGCGTGGCTTCACGGGGACGGCATATTTCTTTGTCGCTCAAAATGTTAACTTATTTAGGCACTGGTCCCACCGCGGGCTAGTAAGCTATGAGCTATCGTCTACAAACACGAACAAAAGATAAGCGCTCCCGTGTAAATAAAAGAGACACGGCGATATTTATAGTTACTCGCCCAGCTACTTAACTATAAATATCGCCGTGTCTCTTTTATTTACACGGGAGCGCTTATCTTTTGTTCGTGTTTATAGCCGATAGCTCATAGCTTACTAGCCCGCGGTGGGACCAGTGCCTAAAGGAGGCTAGTTTCACGGTTATTATCACCCTTACAAGGACCCTGGCATTCTCTTAACTTTTGACCGCCACGTCAGTTTCATAAAACTTACAACTTCGTTTCAGTTCTATAATCTTTGAATAGATGGCGCTGCGTCGTGTCACTTAGTTCTAAAATTTAGAGGATGAGGCTAGATGTTTCATGAGATTGTGCCAAATTATTTATCTATTTATTGTCAATAGCTAGCCTTCACTTACATGCATAAGCCGGGATCCCATTTTGCTATTTACGGATACAATTTCCGCGCTTCAACAGCTACGATTGTGTATATTTGCGGTTCTATATCGGCACTTACTTGCGTTCCCGCTCCCGCTCACCGCGCTCGCGCTCGCCCCGGTCGCGCTCGGCCCGGTCCCGCTCGCCGCGGTCCCGCTCGGCCCGGTCCCGTTCGCCGCGGTCCCGCTCGGCCCGGTCCCGCTCGCCGCGGTCCCGCTCGGCCCGGTCCCGCTCGCCGCGGTCCCGCTTGTCGTCCTTGCGGTCGTCGCGCCGCTCGCGCGCCGTCTCGCGATGGCGGCGCGCGCGGCGGTCCAGCTCGCGGCCGCCGACGTAGTGGCGCCGGCCACCGCCGCCGCGCTCGCGCTCTGACGCGCCGCGCTCTTCGCGTCTTTTGTCTACGTTTTTCTGTAAATAAAATCGGTCGGTTATTCTGGGGCTTACTTAGAGGATATAAAGACAATGTGAGAATCGTAATGCGTGCTGTTTAATGAAAGAATGGGAGCTTCATCCAATTATACTTCCACGGCATTTACTAATGGACCGGACATGATACTATACCACTAATGTCCGGTCCATAACGAAAAAACTGGCAGGTTCGCCATGAAATGTTGGTACAAATAACTCGCTTATTTATTAGGCGGCGGGCGGCGTACATATGAAATAACTCCATTTGTATCTCTTTTAATTTAAGTATTAGACTTATTTACTATATTATTCTATTTGAGAGGTAAAGGAGTAGAATGATAATAAGATGTCCTAATGCTCTATCGTATCCATATTGCGCCCCAATTTCTATACTAGTAAGATTTCTAATAATGTTGTAGATAAAGATTCAATTAAAAATACCTTTTTAATCTGCAAAATTGTTTACCATAGCCATACCGTTAGTAAACGAGTTTTAATCCTTACCTCAAGGTCAGCAAGCTTTTCACGAATAGTAATGAACCCGAGATGCAATTTCCCTCCAAAATGGTCGGCAAGCCGCCTGTCATTGTCGTGGATGCCGAGGTACGCCGAGCACACCTCGCACACGCGCAGCTTCTGCTGCTGGTAGGACGACGCCGGCATAGAGTTGCGGTATTCTTGTTCCGCTATTGCTTTCTTTTTGCGCAATTCATCAATCTGGAAGTGTAAGTTTATAATAGTTAAAGTAGAGAAGACTACTCCGCTAACAGGCGGGATGGGGCAGAAATGTCCCAGAGCTAGTGATTTTTGCCTCCTGATTTTGATTATAATCAAATCTAGACCAATTAAATAAAGATGCTACTTGCTCAATAAATAGAATCTGAAGCCGATTCCCGCCAGTTAACTAAATTTCCCACCGTTTTCCTCGGGCTCATGAAGAAAAGTCAAAGCTATTCGGTACGTCTTGCCTAAGAAACGTTGACCCTCCGCCACTGACACATATATTAAGTTTTAACAAATAAACCTCTCAAATACGTATACTCACCTCTCCCATAAGTTTGACACTCTCCTCCACCATACCCTCCTCCCCAAGCGCCTCAGCCCTCGCTAGCTTCTGACCGATCTGCTCAGCAAGCTCATGGACCGAGTTAGCCTTCTCAGTCACTTCAGCGGAAAGTTCTTCCTGAGTCTCAGCAAGGCGCTGCTTAGCGGCTGATGTCCGCCGGTCACAGTCTGCTATGAATGCCTCTAAGTGCTCCGTTGCCTTAGTAAGTACACAAAACAGATTAGAAAATATTGCCCTGAAGCATTTTACTAGTTTAAAGGATACATTGTTGATTGTTACACTTTTTTTAACAAATTGTACTCACGATTACATTTACGTTCTTCTACTTGAGCTCGATTGCAGAAGGTAGTATAATCAACTACATAAAACGTACATGGAAATGGTTTTTGCAGGAATTAGAATTGCCATGTTTCAAATTAATGGTTATGTACAAATGTTTTATATGGCTGTTCTCAGTTAGACATGAGAATCAGAGTTGAAAGAATTATTTCTTTCAAATGACTTAACTAAGTATAACATAAACTAAATCTGTCATAAATGAAGTTATACTTACGTCAATGTCGTAGAAATAATCTTTGGTCTTTGACGCTAATTCATAATCCGCCCGCAGTGCCAGATCATGTATTTTTGGACACTCACCTAAGTCCATACGCTGCAAATCAAACAAGTCAGAGCGCGTAAATAAATATATCTATGAATTTGCGTATCCCTGTTATAAAGGGCGCACAAAACATTATAAATTGCCTTTAATTCACATACAATATATATAGTTTCGAAATTAATATATATTTTTTTAATGTTTGTTACAAAAGCAACATAACTTACTAAGCCATTGACACATATACAAAAACAAGGTACCTGTCAACAGTTTAGTCAGTTAAGTTGCTGTATTAACTACACCTTTATCCAAATGTGTTTGCACATTCAAGAAAGAATGAGTATATTAATGCCAACAGTTGGACCAAGATGATACATTTATATACTGACTGAGAACAATCTACTTGAGAAATTTAGGATAAGGTTAAATAGGTATTGAATCAAAAAGTCAATATTTTTTACTAAAAAAGCAGTAATTAATTTAGAATTATATAGAATAACTTACAATTTTTAACAATTCTCAGTGAATATATTAGGCTGTATAAATCATAAAACTTCATTTGAAGATTGTCACTGAATATAAAAAAGAAAAATAGAGAACCCCACTGCCAGCAGGATCTCATATTATCATTATTCCAATATTATAAATAAACTACTGGCAGTGAATGTCAAATCAGGAAATGACAAAGGAAATCCCTCCAGCACATTGTATAAACCATTTGATAAGTTATTGTTGGAATAAAATACATACAATCCACACCATCAGCTCACGCCAGGTACACCCGATGGAAAATTACATAAATATTATGTACTTACAAATTATAGAGGAAACACCCAGCCAAAACAACCTAGATCCTAATTTGAAGACTAACTTGATAAACTGAACTTTATTTATTTGAAACACTAATAACATCCAGACCAAGCTCATTACAATATGTGAAAGTTTAAAAACCATAACAAAATTGACATAAAGTAACATCGAGCAATGTACAAAATTCATAACTGATAATTTCTTTAATTTCTCTGCAACCTAGCTATCAAATTTAAGTAAGAGTAATTACATTTTTTTCATGCAATCATATGATTTTATTTGCTAGCCATGTATATAGCTCAGTACGTACCCAATGTAGTTAGAATATCACCAAATTGCTCTCACCCGGCTTAACATTTTGTTCCTAAAATTTTTACATGTACTTACCAAAGCAGCATATGACCGCAGATTTTAATTGATTTTATATTAAGCCCGGGAGACTTATTAAATTAAACCTGCTTAGCAGTAAGTGTACAATCAGCTAACTATAAATGTTTATACGTACATCTTGGTACTTACAGAACAGCCTAACTCATACAATCTATCCCTCATCTGTTAAGTATTGTGATGAGCAATAAAGACTAGTGTTGGGCATTTTCTGAAAAGCATATTTCACCACAGTTAATGCCACTCCAATAGATGTTCCAGAGGTACTACAGAATCATGGCAATAGATGATATAAGAAAGAATGAAACTGGGCAGCATACACATTGGGATGATTCAAATAAATAATACATAATAGTTAATATTACAGTTTGGCCAGTCATCAAAGCCATTAGCAAAGCAGGTAAAATTAAAATTATACCTTTTTATAAAATGATAATAGAGAGTAATTTACCAAAAAAAATCCCATAGCAACTTTTAAGTGACAAGGTTGGTTGGCCAACTGTATAAACACCACAAAATTGTGTCTACATTAAATAAATAATCCCATTGCATATTAGAATAAAACACTTCAATCCCATATATTAAGCTATCACATTCTGAATTCCTGAATTATAATGCTTAAGCCCAGTTACAAGAAAATTATGTAAAATAAGGCAAAAACTGAAAATAATAAAGTCAGAAATTAAGAATGGATGGCTTACCCTTGGAACACAAAAAAAGAATGTCATAAAACTTACCGTTGAAGATAGAATTTCGTGTGGACAACATTGTAGTAAAAATGATTTACACACGGAATCATCAAAAAACTTGACCCCATGTCTGTCTGCTTCACCTGGAAGCAGTGGAAACATACTTTAATACTATGGGCTCAAGAAGAGACAAGTGCCCTTTAAGTATAGCCTTTTTAACCAAGCATTCTAACAAAATGCTTTATTATTCACGACACTCAGAAACATGAAATGTGATAAAGACTGCATACTACTAGTCTTTACACTTTGCAATTACAACCTATTACCGGGTAATTATGATTATCATCTGTAGCTATAAAATGCGGTAATTATTACAAATTCTGCAAATATTAAGCAAATAGATTGTGTAAAAGCTATGGACTGAAAACAATATTAATTTAATTACCATTGCGAGCCGTGCCCATCAATTGATCCAACATCGCCCTCATTTGCTCGTGAGCAGACATTCTGAATGCTGGATGTTGTATGAGCTATTCAGAAGTATCGACTAGAATATTATGTCTAGTCAGTTACGAGGCACCTTTCTAAAAGAAACAGTCAGTTTTAACTATTATTCAATGTAATTTATGATATTACTCGCAATACAATCGAAAGAATATTGAATAGTTAAACAAAATGGCGATACGCGACGTCAGAATGTCACAATCGCCATATCAATGAACACAGATAATTCAACGCTAGGGCCGCACCGTAGCAACAGAACTTGGCATTGGCAACTTGGCAGTAACTTAGCTTGGCAAACAGAAAACATGTTTCAGTCAACTACAGCCCTATTGATGATTATACTTGGATTATACAAGCCGTGATCCGAATGACGCCTGTCACTGTCAAATTGTCAATAGTGTCAATTGTTAATGTCATCCACTAGCGCAGCGCCGTTTTTAGTTGACTCTGGCTGTTTCTTACATTATTTGTAAATAAACCTAAAAATAAACATACGTATTTAGAAGTTTGTGAAATAAACTATAGAAATATAAACGAAATAATCTATATTGTACAAGTGAACCAGCTAACTCGCTAATTACAATTTATATTATGAAAAAAATATGTTACAAAGAACTATAAGAATATTTCTTCCAGATATTCTACCAAAGTTGAAAGACACTGTATACCTTAAAGGTTTCTATAGTTTAGCAAACCATGCCGTTGTTGTATATTTCGTGGAATATTCTTCCATACAGTGGGAGCGTAGTAAAAACGATGAAAACGTAATGTATGGAGTATGGAATGTCACAAAAAAAGAAAAGTATCTAGACAACTTTAAAAACATAATTGTTTTCAACTATGAAAGTTACACACCAATAAAAAGCATTGTTATTAATAGCCGTCTAATGGACTTTGGAAATAACTGTATAATGATGATGTATGAATATGATAAAATAAAACACACAGAAATTATATTCAGATCAAATGACGAATTAATACATTTACAAAGTTTGATTCAAAAACCTTTGTATTATATTGAAAGGCATGAGCAATCATTAGAACCATTAATTGTACCTCCCTTCTGGTTATCATATTCAATGGTTGGACAACATGTTAGTAATTATTTTAATTTGGCTCACTGGTGTCTTACAAGTGTGTGGAAGGACAAGAAAGTAAGCAAAATTACAATATATGTAAATAGATATATATAAACCCCCATTCTCTTGGCTTCACACCTCTAATCAAAAATGTATTCAATTGTATTAGTTGGCTGTAGGGTGAGCAAAAGAAAATATTGTTTTTTTTTTGTATGTCAATGTCTTATGTATGATGTTTATTTTTGCAGATATCCATAAAACAAGGCAATTTCATTCTTGCAGTTCTAGTTGACATTCTTCTGGGGTATTTGGTCCTACAATTTGTGATGATAAATGAAAAAGAACTAAGTGACATATTAATGGGTGTTCTTGAGGTGAGTATACATAAAGAATCTTTATTTACCGTATTATAATAACTATAAGTACTTAACTATTTTAATGTAGTATTAAATCTAAAAAAAATTGTTGTAGCAAGTATGCTGGCGGCATTTCCTTGGAATGCTGATATGTTGTGCAGTTTAGGTTTATGTATTAGATTCATTCATAATATTTATTCAAGAGCCTTTTACATAGTATGGTTTATTAACCACATTCTTGTCAATTAAATTTTATCCTCAACATTACATGTTTAGGTTCACATAAGACTATAATAGATTACACTAAAAATGTGAATTGCTCATAATTAAGAACCAAAACCACTATTTGGGATTTATGGGAAAAATTGGAGCAGCCTGGAAAGGGGTTCTAGGAACCTGTGTC
Source organism: Grapholita molesta (assembly GCA_022674325.2). Lineage (NCBI taxonomy): Eukaryota > Metazoa > Arthropoda > Insecta > Lepidoptera > Tortricidae > Grapholita > Grapholita molesta. The sequence continues at coordinate 7,422,701 of CP053127.2, forward strand.
TGGAACTTGTGATCTATTCTCATTCTTGTGATAATTCTGAAATTTAAAATGTTTGCTAACAATTATTTAAACACAGATTATGTTATTTTCAGAACTTAGTCAACTCCTTGCACACATTATTGAAATGGTTAATGGGCGCCCCAGCAGGTCTAAAATTAAACAATGCATTCAATAAAATGCTTGGAAAGTATTTTTCTTACCATATACAAGTTTGGTGGCTTTTCCTTGGTAAGCATCAACTAAAACTGATATATACTGATATCAAGAATGGTATACCTATTTTAGAGATGGTATTCTTGCTACACAAGGGGGTAATACACATTTTTTCCAAACCAATACATATCTCTTTCACTTTCAGAGGTGGCTGGTGAAAAATTGGAAGTCATTTTACAGTTGTTTCACTACATTGGATATGCTGGAATAACATTTCAAGCTGCTATAGTTTCAGACATGCTGTGCATAGCTACATTTCATTCGTATTGTATCTATGTGTATGCTGCAAGGTAATAGCAACTTATCTTATAAAGTCCAAACAATTTAGTAGTTGTTTTTGTAATATAAACCATTTTGTATTGAAATAAAGTTCAAATTATATTTTAGAATTTGCTGTACTATTTCTTAAAAAGTGAGCAAAACTGACATAAAGTTCAGTGTAAATTTGTACAATTAGACAAAAAGGTTTGATTTAAAGTAGGTTTTTGTTAGATTATTATATTTATAAAGGTTACATATGTTATATTTGTAATATTGTATATGCTAATTCAAGAACCAATTTTTACAGGCTTTTCAATATACAAATATCTGGACTCATTGCATTATTAAGGCTGTTTGTCGGACGTAAATATAATCCACTCCGCGGCGGCATAGATTCATGTGAATACACGAATCAAGAACTGTTTGTTGGCACTGTCGCATTTACCATATTGTTGCTTCTATTACCTACCACAATCATGTATTATGCTGTGTTTACGCTGGTAAGTAAGCTAAGAGTTGTCAAATTATATTACCTACTTAAATCTTTCATTTCCAGGTGACACAAATATTAGGCTATATTTTATTTTTCAGTAGAATCATTGTTTACGATATCCTCCTCTAATATGAACCTTAAATTGAAAGGCTTAGGTTGACATTCAGTATTTCCTATCTCAAAATGAGATCCAAGCCCTTGCTTGCTTGGACTTCTCTTAGTCTCAGTTTTGACTTTTATTTTATAAATTTACTGTAAATATGCCTAATTACCTATTTAAAAAATGTATTAATCTCGAGTAGGTCGTTTTGCATCCTGCGGCGCTACCGCGAAACACGATAATCGTAAATTTCGGACGATTGTCTCTGTCACTCTTATAATGCCTTAATTGGAGTAAAAGAGAAAGATGCTCGAAATATACGAACTTCGATGTTCGCGGTACCGGGCCTGTTCTACCGTTTCTGCTAGATTGTATATGACAACACTGATTCAAGAATGGGGATTACCCTATCCCCTCCCCGCCAGCGCATCGCCGTCACCGATTTGAACGTTAGGAATTTTATTTAGAAATCAGGAGTGATGTCTAGGTACTAATTCTAAATTTGTTTCAGGTAGGTATCGTATCCGTTGTCCGCCTAGGTGTACCTAATTTCGTGGCTCACGCCTGCTTGTTGCGATGCCAATTGGGGTCTCATTCCTAATTTGGGGAAGTCTAAACTTTATGCTGTACTGATAAGGTTCAAATACTTACTTTATTATCTTGTTTTTCAGTTTCGACTGTTGTCGATGGTGACACAACATGCCCTTGCCAAATTAATTTACTTAGTGCAAACGCTATCAATTTACGTAGTTGCATTATGGCTTACTAACTCATCTAAAGTAGCTGGTAAGTACTGAGTATATACCTAAATACTTTATATACTTACATGTTAAAAGTGGTGTTGTCCTGTTGTGTATAGGCGCACTATGGTAGCACACATTGTGTATGGAAAATTAAAACTAGTAGAAACAATAAATATTGTTGGCCATCCTAGTGTACCTACACTACACAGTATTGTATTCACTTACCATAGACAGATTGCAGACATGGACCAACTTACTTTTTACAGGCAATATCCTATTGGAGGTAATTAGCCATGAAGATTCATCGCCAATGATTCTCAAAGTTAAATTGTTTAAGAAGCCAATAAACGATTTAGTTACAAACTTCAAACCCCCTGTCGAAGTCCCGAAGCAAATTGAATGGACCAATTTGTTTTCTAATGTGCTGATGGGAAATCAAATTACCTAACTCATTCATAAATTTATTTTATATGTATTATATAACTTAATAACTACATCAATCAATTTTAATTAAACCTGATGTTTTTTATGTGGTTCCATTTCGATTTCAACAAGATGTCATAAATAGTTTTTAATTAATCCTCAATTCGGAAATGGTAACATTTAGGTACTTATAAATACACTTAAATGCGTAAGAGTCCCAATTGTAGCATCGAAGTAGAATGTGCAGAAGTTGATGTCGATCAAGGGTGTAAGCACATTATACATAACAGTACTCCTTGAAATTCGCTGCAAATCGGCCCAACAAATGATATACTTGAGATGTGCAGTTATTTTGTAATACAGCACAATACACATACACAAAAAATGCATTATTTTCTCCTACGGCAACTCCTAATACGGGACCGTAAAAATAAAGAAGTTGAGCCTCTGTAGACAAATAAGAATATTGTAAAAAATAAGAAATGCTATTTTTGCTGATCAACATCAACTTCTCCACATTCTAAGATGCTACTATTGATTGGGATTGGGCTACCTTTTCACTGAAGTGTATTATTTTTACTTAATTATCAATATTGTCATGTAAATAAAAGGAAGAGGAATAAATACAAATTAAAAACTGGTTGGTGTTCTGACTTATTTTTAATATTGTTCAATATTAAATTACGCACAAAATAACTGTTTCACCTCCATCATGGATAAATGCTTGAAAACATCAGAGCTGAATTTAAGGATCTATTTGTAAAAGTGATTGTCACATCACGCCTAGCATAAGCAAAATGTGTTACAGGTGACATAACAGTACATCAGATATCTGCTGATTTTTTTGAAAAGTTGTTTTCTAAAATAGTTGACTGTTGATGGCTTTGCTGTTCTATTCCCATATCTTTTGTACTATAATGCTTGAACCTCCACGTAAGTATTATGATGTCTGTAGTCAAATCATGAAAAGTTTAAATAGATATCGGGTCAAATTATTTAACAGGAGGCAGAGACATAATTGATAACTTAATAAAGCTAAGCCATCTACAACAAACTCACCATTTTTAAATATACACAGGTTTGTAGGGACATATGTAGTCGACAATTTATTTTCAATTTATGAATAATAGGCGTGGAAATTATTTACAATTCATTTATATCATTAGGTAACATTACAATTACCTCCCAAAAAAACTAGTTGTATACATTACAGCTAAACAGAGTCTAATTCTATTGTCATATAAATGAAATTATAATGACGAAGTAGAATAGGCAAGACTATGTGTAACAGGAGTATATGCATAATTTCATCTATCATTTAATATCAAGTAGATCATTTCATTCCAATTAATAGTGTGAGCATAAATTGCAATCCTCGTAACAATAATTATAAGATTTATAAGTCCATATTAGAAATTATTTATTGCTACATTCGGAAATGAGGAACATTGTTTTTAAATGTTAGAAAGGTTATGTTCAGAACGATGGACAAACCATGCTTACATAAATGGGATATGGGGTCAAATGGATTAACAATGAAGGTGACCAATAATTTATACAAATTAAATAGAACATAAAATATTTTTAGATGACAATGGTTAATTACGATATTAAATAAAATATATCTTATCCATATTGAATGCCCATTTGTTATTTAGAATCATTCAAGTAAAGAGTTGCAAGTAGATTAAGTTTAATTGATATCAATATGACCACAGACAACTTTACGACCGACATGCCAAGTCTACAACTGGTTCACTGAAAAAAATATCGGCGCCATTTTAGCGCTAATGCGCTGACTACACTGAAACCACGAATTCTTAATACTTGACTTCTTAGATAATTGAGTTTACTGTGATCTCACTTTGGACACAATACTTCAACTCTTTACATAAATGATTCGAGACTTTGTTAAAGACAAACACATAGTTATTACTGCAAGAAAATGTCGGCAAAATTAAAATGTTCTGTAAACAAATTCCGGTATTTTTTGTTACTGTATTTGGTAATATACTGCATCTAATTGTTAGTTATTTTACTGAGGACAACTAAGATATCAAAATCAGTCCGGTAATTATAATATTTGTTGTATATTGAAGAAATTAATTAAATTTATATTATAAAAAAATCTACTTTCAACAATCTCGTATGACTTCTAATTATTTACATAAAGTATCACTCGAAAATATTTTTGCTCGCCAATTTAAACTAGCGACGGCTTACACGCGCGCAGCCTGATAACGATATTGAGATTTGATTCGGGCGCCATAGTAATTTTTTTTATTATTTTAAAAAATACATATATCTGATATAATTTGTTAAATAAAAGTAAATTAATTCGTATTTTAAATGTATTATTCAGATCTTAAGCGGACGGCACACTTTTTACACGTACTTGAATGATAGCCCTCGTTATATGGTTATGGGCCGCAAGCTCTCAAATGTACAATCCAAAGGTATGTAAAAATCATAATTCAAATCTGAAAGCCTTTGTGTGCCGCAATTATAGTGTTTAGACGCCGGTGGGAAGGCCAAATAAGATTATTAGTAGGTACTACATTTATTTACCAATCCTTAAAATATTTATCATCACAGTTTATAGCAAATTATAGGAAATGTGATGTCAGCTTTAGTACACAAGTTAGTTATATTTAAATATGAAGCAGCTGTAAAGCTTCTTTGATATAACCATTCTAAAGTGCTTAACTCTCACATTTATATGAAAATATAAATCCAATCTACATTATTTTACTTGTGTACCGATATCACACTAAGTGCTAAGTCTGCAACTAAGTTTTGCAGTGCAGTGGCGATGAGATGCCGATGACAAAAACAGCGTATTAGTTCTTGAGTACACACCTGTAGTCCTTATTCACATCTGAGCTTGAATTTGGTGAATGCTCTTTAGGTCTAACCGTACCACGACACGATGCTAACTTTGATTCCAAAGCCTACAATGAAGAAAAGTACAATATATGAATGATACTAATATTAGTAGGTGATGGGAGATATGCCGTTAAAGCCTTCACCGTCACTAGTCACGCACACCACACAAATAACTGGGGAAATATAACTCAATACATATGTATAATACATGTACTTGTGAAACATGCATCTAAATTATAATCTAATAAATGAACTGTACAAAGTGATTGTACCTGTAGGTACAATGGTATACATTAAGTATATTTACACGGAAGTAGTCTAAAATACACCATAATTAGCCCAATACATTGCAACTTTTTATTCCTGACCACATATGACGTAATGTTGTACTTATGAGTATTTAGCTGATTGATATGTAACACTTCAATCGCCGATTTAATTGCGTCATTTGAACAATATGACATACATTTGAATTGATCTCATAACGAACATCAGTGTTCTTATGTAATTAATAATTTGATATGTTCAGCAGAACATCACAAACTAGTACATTTTTGATATGGTCTTGAGGCATGCAAGGCTAATGTCGGATCTTCAGGATTACGGCGTATACATTAATAATACTAACAATTGCTACAAGCATAAAAATACTAAACAAACACTAGGTTATATGTTCGTGCGATACGATTTAGTAGAGCTTCCTCAGCTTTAAGGCATATAAATAGGTATGAAATAATGCAGAATTTTTTTTGCCTCAGTGTACATGCCTCAAAGCTGGGGAAATTCTTCTGGCATCACAGAAAATTTAGGAGCAACTAGACAATTCAATACTACAATTTTATTGTTATCGCGCTACAGTTTGCTTTGGCTTCGCTCGCGCTTGTCCATTCCGAATAGAGGCGAAGCTTAACAAATTTTCAAGACCCTCCCTAGACCTCACAGCAAAAGATCGTCTCAATTTTCCATTCTCGCCCACACCTGGCCTAGAAAATCCTTCCTCGGAGGATCTGTGCTTTAACTGATGTTTTTGTGTGATCGGATCAGGGCCAGAAGTTTGACGAATGAACACTTTAGGGTTTCTATACTCTATGGAAGCGTCTATGCCGTTATCGATGTTATCACAGGTATGGGAGATTTCTGTTAACTTGGCAGCGTCACTTAAGTCTGCGGGTTGAGCGTCACACGAGCATTTGACCTTACCACATTCACGGCAAAGAAACCTTTCAAGCTGGAAGCAATAAATATCATGCACACTACATACAATTTAAGCACAACTAAAATTAACATGCAAATGCAAATATTGAAATTTGTCATGTGTACGTATTATATTACATATCTACTTGGTGCTCTGTGAAACTAACCACATATTGACACTATTTATTTGTTACACAAAAGGCGTATATAATATCTGCAGTTTTCAAGTAGTAATAAATGCGAATACTGAATAAATAGGTACATAAATATTACTCAATCCTGACATATTAAATAAACTAATCAAAAATAGCAAAATTTATTTTAAGTACAACTTAATGGTGAATACTAAATAAAAAAATTTTAAATTGGAAATATACTTTAGGATTAGGAAATAGGAAAAACTTCTTTATTTAGCCAACTATGATAGAAATAATAATAATGCAACATTGAAGTTTTGTAAAGTAGTAAAAAACAAAAGCATATATACATACATTTTAATAAAATAATATATATAGTTAATTACATAATAAACTACATCACATACAAATAATAATTACATTAAAATATGAAATCAATAAATATATAAAATAATGACTAGCATTTACAATTTCTAAAATTCGGCAGTTAATTATATCAGCTGCTTAATATATGCAAAAAATAAGTTACTTAAAAACTAAAACTTATTTTAAATATTATCAAATAAGTATTGAAAGGTAACTAGCACCAGAAAAACAACAAAAAGAGTTTTCACTAATGTTTGAATAAATTGTTTATCACTTACCCCAACTTTACGGAGCAAGTCTCCCACAATGTTTATAGCAGATACTCTGGCTGAAGGTGTCATTGCATTTCCATTGATTTCACCTACAAAAAATATATTTCAATGTTAAGATTGATAAAAAAATAAGTATATCAAATGTAGAATTATAAAATGAATTAGGTCAAAATAACAAGCATAATGTTAATAGTAAATGAATATGACACCTTTTTTATTTATGTGTTAAGTCATTCTGGCTTTTTGGATACATGAACATAAGCAGCAGTGATGTCATAGTGACCATACATTCATCAAAATTCCAGGGCAATCAACTGAACATATTTTCATATGTTAGGCCCAGGGTTCTTTAAAACATTCTTTAAACCACACACAAACTTAAAATTTTCATTCAAGTCCCTGGGTTAAAAACCATATCCATACTAAGCTTATGCAACAAAGTCCTGCAAAATGGCACTTCCAAATCTGATCACCGGTCATAACATAAATAAAATATGTATGTTTGTTAACAGGCCTAGTGGGTACTGTAGGTATGCCTATGAAGCAAGGGCATATATCCCAGTAAGGGCATATATTTTTGTGATGAGCACACGTATTTGTTCCTGTGTCATGGGTGTTTTCTATGAATTATTTAAGTATTTGTATATTACATGTATTGCTGGCTTTGTAACCACAACACAAGCCTTCTTTAGCTTCCTCAGTCAATTTGTGTAAGATTGTCCTTTAATATTTATTTATATGTTATTTATTATACATTATACACATGGAAAAACTTTGGATCCACATTTTGTTGTGTAGTTTAAAGAATCCAATCTTACAGACAGCAAGTCACTTTGTTTAAGTACTTAAATATGTATTGAAGAAAATTTTATAAAATAGTCACAAAGAAATCTCTTACAAAAGAAATAATTAATTAACAAATTAGTGTGTAAAATTTCACAGCCTAAGATTTCTTAAGAACAAAGAATATTTATACCTAACTCTTCAAAATGTAGGTAACACATAAAAGATTTCAAATTATCATTACTGGTGTCTTGTTCTCTACTAACTTAACCCTTTCGGGTGAGCAACATCTATAGATGTCATCTTATACTTCTTAACTACAACTTAATTGAGGTTGCTGACCCGAACGGATTAATAAACATATTAGTCTCACTTTGTTACTTACGTTTGTGAGGTGAAGGCAAAGCAGTCTGAGTTTCGGTCTCAACCGCTCTTGAAGAGTTATTGTGTCCGTTGACCATTCCATTCTCATTTGTACTATCATCTTCCTTTTTATGCACTGGGTGTTTTTCTACTACTTTCAGTTCCTGCTTGAGATCTGAAAACACAAATAAAATGCTTTATTTTGTTCATCATACTAAGTCAGTTTTATCAGTCACACCTAAATCTAAAGTGTAATTGGTCTAACTGACATATTTAGTCACTATTATACTAGATAGTCAAAATATCTCATAGTAAATAAAAAATGTTTTAGTCATAACACTATACTAAACAAAAAAAGACTCCAAACATAGTCTTTAAGTTACTTAGATAAATATAATGAATGCATAATGCACAAACCTCTAGCTTCATCTGTAGCTCGTTGTAATCTCACTTTTAGTGTTTCAATTTCATCAACTTCACTTTCTAAAACTGCATTTCTTTCATATGCTTGATTTAATAAAGCCTCTATACAAGACACTGACTCAGAGATCACCCTGTAAAGAATCAGAAAATAAATAGTAAACTGCAATAATTTAGTCATTTATTAAACTGATGCATACTGCATTTATGAGGATATTATTCATGCTTTTGCTTGTATTGCAACATTTTGTATTCTTACACACACAAACAAATAAAAAAACAATGTGATATTATATAATGTTCTAGTGTAATGATAATGAAATATATTATTAAGGGTTTTTGGAATAATACAAATACATACCTTTGCCCTCTTTCTAAATCATCATTTTTTTGTTCCAACTCTCTGATGTATTCAACTTTTTTGTCCTGTTCTATTTTGAGTGATTGCAATTCATTTTCCAATGCATTTGTTTCATGTTGACTTCTGTCTAATTTATTCTAGAATATAAAAAATTGTACACAATAATTTATAAATAACAAAACCCAAAGAGATAAATAGTTTCTTCAAAAAGTAGTGAATGTCACTTAGCAGCAGCAATTAGAATGCCTATCAAACTTGCAAAACCTATATCTGTTATACTTTATGTACTCAATAATATGGTAAAATAGACCAAAGTATAAATGACTGCATCTTCATTATAGTACACACAGAGACAGTAAAATATGAGTATGGCATTTCAACATTGAGTGACCCATATGCAGTGTCCTTAAGCATATTAACAGCGCGTAATACGACATTTAAGTATAATAACAATGTGAGTCATCCTTGTATCATAATTGATAGACATACCTTTAGTGATTCTATTTCATTCTTTAGTCGCTGATTCTGATGTTCTAGATCCCTGTTCTGTTTCTCAACTTGTAAGAGTGATGCTTCGAGTTCTTTTTCCAACTGTGCTGAGTTTTCCGTGTACTCATCTAACTCTTGTTGCATATCAATTGCCCTTGGAATAGAACAAAACATTAAGACGCCAAAGAACTTATAGCTGGTAGATAGCTTATAGGACGCTTCTAATATGACCTTTTAGGTTAATTAGACTAAAAGGAAACTATTTAAATAAAATATTCGATACGGAAGTTATTCATGGTTAATACGACACATTTTCATCTAATTCATTTATTATTCTCAAGGAATGCGTCGAAGTTGAACAATGTTAAATACCATGATAGATTATAGGAAAACTTACTTCTGCTCATAATGTTTAGCTTGTTTTTTCCAATATTCCACAGTTTCTGATTCCGATTGTCGTGAGGATTCCATGTTTTCTACGTTCCGCAAAATACTCAAGGATATACCCTTATCATAACAAATGTTATGGGACTTACACCACACTCATATACCTAATATTATTTGAAATACGTTTAATTTTTAAATGACTATGTAAATAAAAGACTAAATTGTTTCTAAGACTGTTAGAAGCCGTTAAAAACGTAAAATGTGACACAGTTTTGCTCATCCAAAAACAAGTAAAATGCCATTTACAACAAGATGGCGCTTGGAAACATCGCCAGCTGTAAAAATGCATGATTTTAAAATACATATAGACGGAGGGGTACCGCGAAAATCGAAGTTCGTATATTTCTCTTTTACTCCAATTAAAGCGTCATGAGAGTGACAGATACAATCGTCAGAAATTTACGAATATCGTGTTTCGCGGCAGCGCTGCAGTGCTGTCAGTTCCCAAAAAGTTTTTGTGTTCTAGTGGCACTGACAAATTTGGTTTTTTAAACTAAAATTAAAATACTTTCTATATCCTCTAAGTCATATTTAAAAAATAAGCTCTAGATAACCATAAACTGGTCCAAATAAAAAAATAAACTAAATCGGACCCAAATCGGACCGTAACCCATTGGTTGACGTGTACATGTCAATGTCAAATGATTGGTTGACTTGACCTGTTATCAAAATAATAGAAAATTGTTCTCTTTTATAATGAATTAAATTAGGTTGGAAAATACTATATGAAGAAGTATATGACGAGCAGACCCTGTGAATGTTTATTATGATCTCCCAGTTAACCCGTATTTACTTCTGCTTTGAACTATTACTTCTTACCAAGGAGCAATTGCAATGCAAATTTACTGCTTTTCAACTTTAAGATCTCATTTATTGTTTTTGAATGACGTGTAAATGTTTCCGACGGTAGACACTGAAGAAAACATTGTCCAAGTAGCACCGCAAAGTAACACATCTAGTCCATCTAAACATGCCCAAAGGCCATCAGAAAGTTCTGATGGGGCCAAACAGCACAATAACAAAGAATCAGTTACAATGTTGATTAAAGAAATGGTATTTTTTGCTGCTTTAGCATTGACGACATATGGCGCTCTTCATAATTCGTAAGTTTCTTTTATGATGTGTTATATTTATATTTATTTAAGTTCATTAAATAGGTAATATAGCCACTTTTTTTTACAGGGCTTCTAAGATTTCCAAGCATCCTAAAGCTACTAAGTTCTTTAGTTCTGATTCCATAGTAACAGACTGGCACAAGGGGCAACTCACTAATGCTCATGCCACTATTAACAATGTTGATGTATCATTTGTTATGTACTATGCACCTTGGGATGCCGAGTCGCAATATGTTAGGAAGCATTTTGAAGAGGCTGCGATGGTATTAAGTGATCGCGTAAGTAATACCATTTATAACTTTATTGTAATTTAGTTTAACCATTCACAAGTGCCATACTTATATATTTTGAATTCAGAGACTTCACCTGAATCTTGGTATCTAATGAAATTAAATTCAATTTTCGTTTACAGGTACACTTCTCAGCCATCAATTGTTGGAATCCTGGGAGTGAATGTAGGCTGCAGCACAATAAAATTCCCTCATGGCCAATCTTAATAACTTATACTAGTACTTCAAGGGGCGTTCTTTACAAAGGTATGTTTTAAAATGTTGACACACTCTAAATGAGCTTTTATGTTCAGTAACTGTTACATGAAATAATTCTGTTTCGGGTAGAACCTTGTAAGACCCAGTGTGCATTACAATGTACACTCCCTTTCAATGGAATTTAAATCTTTTGTAAAAGGAAATAAAGTAGAATTTCTTTTGTTTCATTATTTTTAGTACACAACAAATTTCAACCCAATTCACTGCATAGTAAGATTGGTTTTTACAATTAAATCTTTTAGTATGGTGGGCCTTACGAGGATAATAAGTGTTGTTACAGTAAGCATTCTAACACCCTGCAGATTATCATAATAACACTAAACTCAGTATGCACATTTTTGTTTCAGGTCCAAGAGATGCTCATAGCATGGTCAGGTTCTTGGAGTTAATAATGAAACCATTAGAAAGGATCTCATCTACTGAGGATCTTGTTCAACTGTTGTCTGTCTGTGATGTAAGTCATAACCCCTTTAGATTTGTATTAAAATTATGAGAAGCCTACTTGAGTGCCCTTTTTATTATTTACCAGTGGATTAGTGGGTAGATGTTCTTGAATGTTGCGCCTCAGGAGTAATGATAAGATTGTTTTTGGCAAACCCTAAATCTTTATACTTGTACGGCCCATGGGTCTACCTGTAGTACTAATTATTATAATGAAATTTGAATTTAGGTCAATGTGGGCAAGACCAGCATACTTTATTTTTAAGGGAAGTCCATCATATGACACTAAATACCTATGAGATAATGTAGGAAATTGGATGGTAGACGGTGTTTCCAGATAGACGGTCTTACCCACATTGACCTTTTATACAATTGGAACAGAGTTGAATTTCATTTGTTTCCTTCGATTTTGACACAAAAGAGATTCTACTTTATTTCCTACACTATAAAGAACAAATTCGAGTAGGATATTATTTGTATGGTGGGCCTTAGGAGGTTATTTCAGCTGTCACGGAAAACAGGCCAAATGCATTCCTTAAAAGGTTATGTCATCACCACCCTCTTTTCATTGGATGCCATTTCTTTGCTATCATGTTAGAGTTGTCACCACATTGATTGATACTAAATAAATTTTTATGTCTATATTAGATACAATAAAATTAATTTTTATTGTCCTCATCATGGTTCAAAATATTAAATATGGTATGTTGTTTGTATCAATATATTTAGTCACGTTGTATTTCAGGCTGTAGCTGTAGGATATACTCCAATAACCGATACCTCGCGTCTCTATAACACTTGGTATCATGTTGCCGTCAAAATACGAGAGTTTGACTTTGTTGGTGAAGTCTGCTTCGGAGTTGTCACGTCTGAAGACTTGGCTATTGATCTTGGGGTTAACAGTGTGCCAAGTGCTAGGCTTATGTTATGGAATGACACAAAGGTAGGATATATTAGTAGCATGCATCTAATAATGTATTTTGTATGTTATGAACCTACATTTTACATCTATCCAACAAACTAAACATAACCAATACTTTCATAAGTACCTATAAGTACTTTTACTTATTATAATTATTAATTAAACAGTTTTTTACATTACATTACAATTCTTTTAGGTCTGCACTCTGCATTAACTTGTTGAAAAATATAGCCCCTAAGATTTACAGGCCTACCTGTGGTACAGTCAAGTGCAAAAATAGGTATCGAAAGAATCCTTTCATAAATACGTCCTATTTACTGTATTATAGAGTTGCTCATATTTTTGAAACTTTGACACTGAACGAATTTTTACACTTGACTGTACCAATTCTTTTCACAAAATTTGTTTCTTTTTTCAATGGGAACAGATTTGCGTATCTTTTTTTTGGTAACATTTTGAACCAATAAAAAATCGACTTGATTTTCTACACTGTTGAGAACAATATAAATTAGCATCTTTATTGTAGAGTCGGCTTAGAGGATAAAGGAAAATCATGTCAATTGTTTTCTTGCACTAGTAGAATGAGACCTTACATAAGTACCTACCTACCTATTACCATTTCAATAACCTTCTGGAATACAACTTCGTAAATAAATTCAACAGCAATATTCTACAGTGAATAAACGCTCCGTTTTGAGTTTTTATTAATTTAATCGTCTTTCAGGAATACGTACTGGATGAGAGTGGAAACACTTGGAACGAGTCTTCCCTAGTCAACTGGGTGTTAGAAAATTTCTCGCAGCCTGTGGGCAGAATCGTTCCCATGTGGAGGAAAGCCTTCACCTTCGAGAGATATGTGGACGGCAGCCCATTGCTCATACTCTTTACCCCACTTAATCCATTGTATGAACAACTACCGTCTTATTCACTGGTAATTACATTTTATTCCGCAGTTACACATTTTTGAATAGGTACCTATATTTTTTATGCGGTGTAAGGCATACCACACCATGAATTCATGGTCGTAAATTAAAATAAAAACATATGAAAGTTATCTATATAGTTATAAAAAATGTCTATAATAGGTTCTTGTTCTTTTGTATAACTAGAGCAACTTGTTTTGAACAAGTGTTACAGATGTATGAAACACCTAAAGGTGAAACTAATTGCCCCAACTTAATTGTATTAATTGTAATAATATTATTATAGTTGAAAATAAAACTTGCGCTCTCTAGCCTTACGAATGTCTACGATTATCATAGAACTCAACGCTTAGAGCTCAAAAGTGTGAATAGAGTAGTATTGCATTAAAACTTTCTTGACACATCCATAGGCAACTAATAGTATATTATCGTTTAGTCACTACGCATATTTTTGGCGGTATATAAGCACCTAAGGTTCTCCAACCTAGACTTCAATTATCCGAAATAAGTCGCACATAGGTACCTACTGACTAAACTCGAGTGTTACACCGTAAACTTGTTTTTAAGATATATGTGTCATTTCATTAACAATGAAAAGGGACCTTGTTGTCGATGCCGCTTATGCTTTTGTTAATAATGGCACAGTACAAATCCAGTTCGGTTCGACGTAAGCGCCATCGACAATAAGGTCCCTTTTCATAGATAATGCCACATATCATAATACATTTTAGCTAAGGGAAGTCGCGATGGAGTATTATAACTGCAACCACAACGACAGCCTAAACTGGACTTCGGAGCTTATCAAACTCCAACAAGTCCAACGCCTCATGTACCAGCAAAAAGACTTCCTAAAATACTGCGAAAACTACAAATTTAAACAGCCCATAAGAAAAACCAACCCCTTATACAGGAAAGAAGTGGTGTCGCACAATAATAAGTATCCTTGGAACAATAATACTCAACAGCAGAAAAACCAGAAGGGAGGGATGTTTAACTATTTATTTAAAGGTGGATTTGATATATCCAAAGTTGTGGGTAGCGATGGGAAGTCGTACCTGATGTCTACACTAGGCGCAGTAGAGGAGTGTTCGGCGCCGGTCATGCCGGCTAAGAAGAGCTTCTATGAACACTACGAGCAGTGCCAGACATTTACGGTTGATGTGAAGCTTGAAAACGAGCCCATAGATGTAGAAGAGTAAGTTTATACATACATATTACTAAGTAGCGTTTCAACTGCACTCATGAGACAAATAACTATTTCTAATATATTGAATATATGCTACATAAGAACATAATTTATTAATACAAAAGTTACATGTCAAAACTACTATAAAATTCAGAAACACAAATAATACACAAAAACGAAAACAATTCCATTTATTCAAATAATCCGCCCCGCGTCACTCCGAGCGCATAAGCGCCTAAGACAATCGCTGAACCGCGATTGATACCCTTTCTGCACTAGGAAATATAATGAATCAACTATTTCTTGTTAATATTCCGCGTGCACAGTTTGTCAGCAGAAATGATCTTACTTATTACGTGGAGCTAATAAGGTTTGTGGATTACTTATTAGTATCACGAATTCCATAAAATAGTACCTACTATCTATAGAAGGGACCAAGAAGACTGGAACCAGGTAGCGTGTAACAAGAAATAGTTAACGTTAAAGTATTTAAAACAGCATGGCATATAGGTGTAGGCGGTGTAGGTATCTAAATATAAAATTTTCTATTATCTTATATTTTTTATTTTATGATGGTTTTTGAGAACGACAATAATTCTTTTTAAATATTTATTTCCGAAGGTTTGGGTCAAGTGTATGTCATGATAAAATAATTCCAGATTGAGGACAACAATGTTGCCCTTGGAAGACGACCCGTTTTCACCGGAAAACCTCATCCAAGACAACGTGAAACATTTCTGCAAGCTCATGAGGTTCGCCAACACTTGGGGGCCCGCTGTGCAGCCGCAGCGTGCCGCCGACGTGTCGCACGTGCGCGGGCTCGCCTGCACGCAGAACGAAAGTCTGAACATGCTGGCGGTAGATAGCGTGAGGAATCATCATTTTGCGGAGTTTCTTGGCATAGATATTAATAGCAAGAAGGACAAGACGGCGGTCGTCATATTGGATAGCAAGGTAAGTTATTGTAATCATTAATCAACAATACATATTGTCTCGCCATTTATAAACCATAATGACAGCAGCGGCATAGGAATGAAAAAATCGTAAAATGCCAGTGACGAGATCGCGATAATTTCTACCGGCAAAATATAAGCATTTAGTAAAACAATATCGGATAGAACGTGTTAAAAATTGAATGTGAATTAACAAGGCCCACTTGATTGTCAAGCACGTTAAGTGAACTGGTTATAATGATAATGACAAAAAAATGTCGAAAGGACTAAGCTATGAGTATCAGCTATTTCAAGGGACAAAGGATAATAGATCCCGTGTAAATAAAAGAGACATTTATGTCATAGCCGGGTGAGCTATAAATATACCTATATCTGTCTCTTATTTACACGGGAGCGATTATTTTTTGTCCCTTGAAATAGCTCGTAGCTTACTAGCTCGCGGTGGGGCCTTAGTTAATTAGATTTTGCGCTTTCTTTCTATTGATTGTTGATCTAATCAAGACCTACTATATATTTCATTTTATTCTTAACTACTTCTCCTTAAGTCTAGTTTTTATACAGGGGCCTACTGCATAAAAATTGTAACTTATATTAGATGCAGCCCCTTTCCAATCATCCCTTTTATTAGACAGAGAGTTCCGCTAATATTATTAGTTGTAAATTGTTATACAATGCACCCCAGGTATACAATTAATACCTACAATGCATAATAAGCAATTGTGTTACATAACATGCAGTCTGAATAACTACAAGCTTTACTTTATAGTCCGAACAATTCTAATCGTGTTATTGCTTGGAACTCCTGCGCATACCTTAATTTTACGACGCATGTTATCGACTTGTGTTTGCGCTGTTTTTCCTTATATTGTAGTGGCTATTCGTACATTTCGGCTTACGTATTTATTTATTATAATAATTTTTATTATGTTAATAAGTACTTAGGTGATAAAAATGCATGTTAATATTGATAACGGACCCGATATCCGACAGGATGTATTAAACCATTGTGCACTAAACTTTGATCAGATATATCGTCGCTGTTGCGGCGTACAGTCGCCATCAAATATATCAGAGCTGTGAAGGTGGTCACAAATATCTGAACAACGCCTCATATTATAATGGCATAAAGTTCATGTTCAGATATTTGTGACCACAGCTCCGATATATCTGGTGGTAGCTGTTAGCAGAAGTTGCTAAACCGGTCAGGTATTTAGAATGATCTTGACACGCTCTTATTCCCTTATAACCAGGCATCGTTAACTGCGAGCGAAATCCATTGAAATGACGTATGACAACCAGTTAGGGATGGCGATGGTTCTAAATTGATGAACTAAAATATTATGTACTAAAATAATACAAATAAATATAACTGAACAGAATCTGAATCTCAGTGTAATGTTATTATTACAGTTAAATGGTAATTTTTTGTATTGTATTTACAATTTTTATCCAAAACTCTCCGAATTTTTCACTTGGGACAGAGAGTAATAATTTTCGCAAATTCGATGGCGAAACAACACAAACAATACAATCAGCATTGCAGTTTCCTGAAAAAAAAAACTTACTTAATTGATTGTAATCCCACAAATCTAAGGTTTTAATCGAGAAAAATATTACTTCGTTTCTGACATACAAAATAATTAAAAGAATTATATTTTTAAACAACGTAATAACTTCATCCAAACAGTCGTCCAATTTAATGTTTTCAACGTCTTTTAGCATTATTCTTATCATTATCATTATTCTTTCTCGAAAATGTATAAAACAGCTGCATAGATAGCACCTATTAGTGTCTAGGTTACCTAGACATTGATAAGTAAAATATAATATAATGATAAATAAACAAATTCCTCCATACATATGAATAAGTAGCATAACTGACAATTCGAAAGTGCTTGTTTCTAAGCCTACTCAATAAATAATTTTTGCCTTTGACTTGACTTGACTGGGTAGCAACCCTAGTACTTCAATGGATTTCGCTCGCAGTTAACGATGCCTGCTTATAACTACAAAGTCGTGTTAAGATCATACTGAACACCTCGAGCGCTTAGCAATATCTGCTGCTGACTGTAGGTAGGGCATAAATATGTATACGATTTTGCACCTTATTATAATGGCTTAAAGTTGAAATGTGTACACATACCTAGTTGTCGACGGTCAAAGACTATCGTAGATTTTGTGACAGTCTGCCATGACTAAAACTAACCTTCAACATGTTGATAGTCAACTTTTTCGTAATCTAATCAACCAGGAGTGAACCGTAATTTAATATCCGAAGGTTCATTTTAACTTGTAACAGTTACCTATCAAAAGGTTAAAGTAGAGTCATCGTTAAATATTATGTAGTAAAGCAACCAAAGCAGCCAAATATATATCGGGACAGATCTTTATTTGTATATCAGTAAAGACACTGATTGTTACTAACTATATGACGCTGACGGTACAAGTTAAAACAAAATAGCTTAACGAGGAAATTAGCATGTTTTGGTTGTACAGTACTTGAAATATACTCTTGGGATGATGATGGATTCCGATATGACAAAGTTAAGGCTAAGTTATTACTATAGACAACTGCCTCAACCATCCATGTACCTTACCTTTACCTTAAGGAAGCGAAGTTACAGGATTACCTAACTATTTTGCAGCATGAAAGTCAGTACCTGTTGTCAGAGGAATACTCAGCCAAATCTCTCCGAGATTTCATCCACAACTTTACGTACAAGAAGTTGAAACGTTCGCTTCGCACGTTGGTGGACGATGCCGACCGCACGCACTACTTCGGCTCCGACGGCGAGGTGGAACAGATGGGGATAGATCAACACACTATACATGTGTTAGAGCTTACTACTCATAGTTTTAGACAGCTAGTTAAAAAACCGAAGATGGTAAGTTGACGTATTTTATACAAGTGTTCACTAATTAAATTAAAGTTCCAATGTGAGGTGTCAAAAAATAAGTTCTGGTTTTATTACTGGTTACACGGTTTTGGTTCTTTCGTGCAAGTTTGATGTAGCTAGGAACATTGGCTGCCTACATCACATCAATTTCCAAGAGCGATAGAGAGTCAGATTGCTGTTGCCAACCTCGGTTCCTCTCTGATTCAGCGTGATTCTTTTTATTCTCATGTGCTTAATGTACTGAAAATTTTGTACGGAATATATAGACATTTTTTTTTTGTGATTTCTATCTGGAATATATTAAATTGGTTTCGGTATTTTTAATAAAAGTTAAACCTAAGTACCTATTATTAGCGGCCGGTAACATTAGTCACAAATCGGTCAACAACACCATACATTTTATCACAAAACTGATAGTCAGACGCGACTTAAGTCTTTATTTTACTAGTGAATGTCGACGACAGGTCAGGAGTAGTGAACCTTCCGTCGAATCCGACGATCCTGGGTTCAAAGACCAGAATAATTTGTGTATGTATTATTATATATATTGTTGGCGTAGCATCACAAGCCTCATCGAGCTTACCGTGGAGCTCAGTCAAACAGTGTAAGGATGTCCAGTAAAATATATACGTCCATTGCTACAGTTGACAATAGTCGCGGTGTGCGGCGGGCTGTGCAGCGCGGCCACGACGCGGGCGGCGCTGCAGGCGGCGCGGCTGCTGGCGGCCTGCGGCGTGCCGGCGCGCGCCGCGCGGCTGGACGCGCTGCGCCACGAGCTGGCCTGGCACTACACCGCCGTCACCTACCCGTCCATCTTCGTCTTCTCCCCGCACAGGTACCGACTGTTGACAACAGTGGCGGCCTGCGGCGTGCCGGCGCGCGCCGCGCGGCTGGACGCGCTGCGCCACGAGCTGGCCTGGCACTACACCGCCGTCACCTACCCGTCCATCTTCGTCTTCTCCCCGCACAGGTACCGACTGTTGACAACAGTGGCGGCCTGCGGCGTGCCGGCGCGCGCCGCGCGGCTGGACGCGCTGCGCCACGAGCTGGCCTGGCACTACACCGCCGTCACCTACCCGTCCATCTTCGTCTTCTCCCCGCACAGGTACCGACTGTTGACAACAGTGGCGGCCTGCGGCGTGCCGGCGCGCGCCGCGCGGCTGGACGCGCTGCGCCACGAGCTGGCCTGGCACTACACCGCCGTCACCTACCCGTCCATCTTCGTCTTCTCCCCGCACAGGTACCGACTGTTGACAACAGTGGCGGCCTGCGGCGTGCCGGCGCGCGCCGCGCGGCTGGACGCGCTGCGCCACGAGCTGGCCTGGCACTACACCGCCGTCACCTACCCGTCCATCTTCGTCTTCTCCCCGCACAGGTACCGACTGTTGACAATAGTGGCGGCCTGCGGCGTGCCGGCGCGCGCCGCGCGGCTGGACGCGCTGCGCCACGAGCTGGCCTGGCACTACACCGCCGTCACCTACCCGTCCATCTTCGTCTTCTCCCCGCACAGGTACCGACTGTTGACAATAGTGGCGGCCTGCGGCGTGCCGGCGCGCGCCGCGCGGCTGGACGCGCTGCGCCACGAGCTGGCCTGGCACTACACCGCCGTCACCTACCCGTCCATCTTCGTCTTCTCCCCGCACAGGTACCGACTGTTGACAATAGTGGCGGCCTGCGGCGTGCCGGCGCGCGCCGCGCGGCTGGACGCGCTGCGCCACGAGCTGGCCTGGCACTACACCGCCGTCACCTACCCGTCCATCTTCGTCTTCTCCCCGCACAGGTACCGACTGTTGACAATAGTGGCGGCCTGCGGCGTGCCGGCGCGCGCCGCGCGGCTGGACGCGCTGCGCCACGAGCTGGCCTGGCACTACACCGCCGTCACCTACCCGTCCATCTTCGTCTTCTCCCCGCACAGGTACCGACTGTTGACAATAGTGGCGGCCTGCGGCGTGCCGGCGCGCGCCGCGCGGCTGGACGCGCTGCGCCACGAGCTGGCCTGGCACTACACCGCCGTCACCTACCCGTCCATCTTCGTCTTCTCCCCGCACAGGTACCGACTGTTGACAACAGTGGCGGCCTGCGGCGTGCCGGCGCGCGCCGCGCGGCTGGACGCGCTGCGCCACGAGCTGGCCTGGCACTACACCGCCGTCACCTACCCGTCCATCTTCGTCTTCTCCCCGCACAGGTACCGACTGTTGACAATAGTGGCGGCCTGCGGCGTGCCGGCGCGCGCCGCGCGGCTGGACGCGCTGCGCCACGAGCTGGCCTGGCACTACACCGCCGTCACCTACCCGTCCATCTTCGTCTTCTCCCCGCACAGGTACCGACTGTTGACAATAGTGGCGGCCTGCGGCGTGCCGGCGCGCGCCGCGCGGCTGGACGCGCTGCGCCACGAGCTGGCCTGGCACTACACCGCCGTCACCTACCCGTCCATCTTCGTCTTCTCCCCGCACAGGTACCGACTGTTGACAATAGTGGCGGCCTGCGGCGTGCCGGCGCGCGCCGCGCGGCTGGACGCGCTGCGCCACGAGCTGGCCTGGCACTACACCGCCGTCACCTACCCGTCCATCTTCGTCTTCTCCCCGCACAGGTACCGACTGTTCACAATAGTGGCGGCCTGCGGCGTGCCGGCGCGCGCCGCGCGGCTGGTCGCGCTGCGCCACGAGCTGGCCTGGCACTACACCGCCGTCACCTACCCGTCCATCTTCGTCTTCTCCCCGCACAGGTACCGACTGTTGACAATAGTGGCGGCCTGCGGCGTGCCGGCGCGCGCCGCGCGGCTGGACGCGCTGCGCCACGAGCTGGCCTGGCACTACACCGCCGTCACCTACCCGTCCATCTTCGTCTTCTCCCCGCACAGGTACCGACTGTTGACAATAGTGGCGGCCTGCGGCATGCCGGCGCGCGCCGCGCGGCTGGACGCGCTGCGCCACGAGCTGGCCTGGCACTACACCGCCGTCACCTACCCGTCCATCTTCGTCTTCTCCCCGCACAGGTACCGACTGTTGACACTAGTGGCGGCCTGCGGCGTGCCGGCGCGCGCCGCGCGGCTGGACGCGCTGCGCCACGAGCTGGCCTGGCACTACACCGCCGTCACCTACCCGTCCATCTTCGTCTTCTCCCCGCACAGGTACCGACTGTTGACAATAGTGGCGGCCTGCGGCGTGCCGGCGCGCGCCGCGCGGCAGGACGCGCTGCGCCACGAGCTGGCCTGGCACTACACCGCCGTCACCTACCCGTCCATCTTCGTCTTCTCCCCGCACAGGTACCGACTGTTGACAACAGTGGCGGCCTGCGGCGTGCCGGCGCGCGCCGCGCGGCTGGACGCGCTGCGCCACGAGCTGGCCTGGCACTACACCGCCGTCACCTACCCGTCCATCTTCGTCTTCTCCCCGCACAGGTACCGACTGTTGACAATAGTGGCGGCCTGCGGCGTGCCGGCGCGCGCCTCGCGGCTGGACGCGCTGCGCCACGAGCTGGCCTGGCACTACACCGCCGTCACCTACCCGTCCATCTTCGTCTTCTCCCCGCACAGGTACCGACTGTTGACAACAGTGGCGGCCTGCGGCGTGCCGGCGCGCGCCGCGCGGCTGGACGCGCTGCGCCACGAGCTGGCCTGGCACTACACCGCCGTCACCTACCCGTCCATCTTCGTCTTCTCCCCGCACAGGTACCGACTGTTGACAATAGTGGCGGCCTGCGGCGTGCCGGCGCGCGCCGCGCGGCTGGACGCGCTGCGCCACGAGCTGGCCTGGCACTACACCGCCGTCACCTACCCGTCCATCTTCGTCTTCTCCCCGCACAGGTACCGACTGTTGACAATAGTGGCGGCCTGCGGCGTGCCGGCGCGCGCCGCGCGGCTGGACGCGCTGCGCCACGAGCTGGCCTGGCACTACACCGCCGTCACCTACCCGTCCATCTACGTCTTCTCCCCGCACAGGTACCGACTGTTGACAATAGTGGCGGCCTGCGGCGTGCCGGCGCGCGCCGCGCGGCTGGACGCGCTGCGCCACGAGCTGGCCTGGCACTACACCGCCGTCACCTACCCGTCCATCTTCGTCTTCTCCCCGCACAGGTACCGACTGTTGACAATAGTGGCGGCCTGCGGCGTGCCGGCGCGCGCCGCGCGGCTGGACGCGCTGCGCCACGAGCTGGCCTGGCACTACACCGCCGTCACCTACCCGTCCATCTTCGTCTTCTCCCCGCACAGGTACCGACTGTTGACAACAGTGGCGGCCTGCGGCGTGCCGGCGCGCGCCGCGCGGCTGGACGCGCTGCGCCACGAGCTGGCCTGGCACTACACCGCCGTCACCTACCCGTCCATCTTTGTCTTCTCCCCGCACAGGTACCGACAGACTATTGAGCGCACGACTAACGCGATTTTAAAAATTAAACCTTTGAACGCCAAGAACACCAAGATCGTCGTTGTCTCGTCCGCCACGCCACCGACACCTGAAGTCAGATCAATCTTCCTGCAGACAGATAGTTAAGATTTATATTCGTTATTTACTCGGCATGTACCTACGTTACATTTTAAGGCGTGAGGAAAAGCGTTCGAAAGGTTAATAAAATAATTTGATTTGTTCCTAGTAGTAATTTCAATCCAATTTTTATACTTGTACTAGGAGGTCAAGCATGAATGGTCCAATAACAAATATTTTAAGCTAATATTTAATTCAAAACATTTCAGTCACTGTAAGAAATAGTAACAGTAGCACGCAGTGCTCGTACCAATAAAATGCCACGGTTAAAAATGGGCATGTATGTCTGAGTTATCATCATCATCATCTCAGCCATAAGACGTCTACTGCTGAACATAGACCTCCACCTTGGACCTCCACATGTACCGGTTGGAAGCGACCTGCATCTAGCGTCTTCCGGCGACAATAATGAGGTCGTCTGTCCATCTTGTGGGTAGACGTCCTACGCTGCGCTTGCTAGTCCGTGGTCTCCACTCGGGCACTTTTCGACCCCATCTGACATTTTCTCTGCGTGCAATGTGGCCTGCCCATTGCCACTTCAACTTGCTAACCCGGTGGGGTCTGAGTTATATATTCTGCTTTTCATTTCGGCTTCGAGAAAAAATTCGGTTGCAAGTCAATAAAACAATGAGATTACATTATACATATGAAAGTATTTAATTAAAATGCACAGTAATTGGACATTGGACAAATTTAATTAAATCGTTTTGTTCTGGCATATTCACGGTTTTAACTTGAGAGAATGGTACGTTATGATTATGGAATGAAGATGTTCCCGATGAAGCTTATAGTGTTAGATGATATTGGCGGAAATATTTTTCTAAAATTTTTTGTGCGTCTGATCGATTTACATATTAGGCTACAGTGCAATTTCATTGAGACTCAACGTCATTATTTATGTTTAATAATTTTTTAATAATATTATTCACTTCAAATTAAACAAGAAAATCGTCGTAAAGTGGAAGAAAGAAGAATACCAATTCCCGTTAGTTTTTTTTTAACATGTGAATGTAGGCTCAAATACCTACTTATTTTCTGCAAAGTCATAAAACAATATAAAATAGAAATCATTTTTTTTTTTTCATAACATCGAAATGAATCTTTGTATGTACTGTTTGATTTATGGGCCACTTCGTTCCTTGTCACAATGGAAATCTGTATGACAGTCGCAAAAGATCTATTTATTAACGTCACTGTGTGACAAGGTTGTATAAATCAAATTGGTTGACCGTACGTGACTGAACATTTTCTAGCTAGATGTCTTTCATAATTTCATAATAAGGTAAGGTTATTGTGTGTACAGCGAGGAGGGCGAGATGCGCTACCCGCCGCAGGCGCGCGTGTCGGGCAGCGGGCTGCTGGCGCTGGCGCTGCGCGGCCTGCGCGCGACGCAGCGCATGCGCGTGCGCCTCGCGCTCTGCGCCCGCCATCAGGTATGCCCCGTTCCACCACGACAAAATGTGACATTATCTACGATAAGGGACCTTATTGTCTATGGCGCTTACGCCGTTGTTCAAGATGAAACGCAACGCGGTTCGACGTAAGCGCCATAGACAATAAGGTTCCTTTTGCTAGATAATGTCACAAATGGGATGGTCTTATTAAACTTTCAATAGGTATGACTGTGAAAGCGCTATAATTGTTCGTCTTTGTCAGTCTCATTGTGATTATTCCTTACTACTACACGACTTACCTATAAATATTATAATAAGAACATTTTTACCTCACTCGCTCGGAAGAATTTGTTTTTTTCTTTAAAAACGGCTAGTAAACTTGTATGGTATTTTTTTGACGTTTGTTGGTTGGATGTTCTTTTATATACGTATAAAGTAAATGCCAAAAGTTTGTTATTTTTTTTTAAGTTAATTTTCTTTTTTTAAAGTTTTATTTTTTTCCTAAGGTGAAAAATTGTGTATTTCACTCGGCAGCAAACTTTGTTCCCCTCGTCCTTTAAAACCCTCCTAACGCATAAGCTTCCATTCTTTGAATGATTAATTTTGTATCTTTCCTAGTTCGGGTCTCAATATTAGCACGAGCAGTTAACACTCCCTTTGCACCCTGGTAAAACAAATAACTATTGTTACACTTCACTGCGGGTTAGGGCAACAAAAAAACCTTGGCTGTTTGAACCACAGATATAATCTTATTTATTCCTAAAAAGTCTATAAGGTAAAAGTTGTATAGTTTTTTGTTAGTTTATTTGCTATAAGTACCGATTATATAAATATTTATTTAGAAATAAAGGCTGGGAGGTTATTTCTTTGCAAAAAATGTACCTAGGATTATCATTACTTAAAAAGAGATAACAATACGTAAAAACTTATTTTCGCTTTTAATTAGCCCTTTACTTAACTGAATCAATTATGTTTTCAGTCGACTAAAGAAAAGAAGACTTGCTTAAAAGACATAAGGGAACACATCACGACAGTGATCGGCAGAAACCTCAAGTACTGGCGTCGCACAGAAAACCGGGAACTCAAAGACGCCCTCTTTAAAAGACTACAGTACCTCCACAGAGTGTCGCTGGAACTGAGCGTACTCCACACAACCGACTTAGGAAATGATCAAAAGGAACATACCTTATTTGACTCGCTTAGTATCTTGTCTAAACACTGGGACATTGACGTCTGGATGTTAAGAAAGCATGTTGCATCGTCGCAGAAATTGATTAGTTGATGTTAGGCTTATTTTGTAAATAGTGTACATTAAACATTTGTATCTATGTTGTTTATTTATAGAGCCTGAAAGTGCTGAATAAAAATGTTACGATGAATGTTGTTTTTGTTATTATTTTGACACACACACTTTTTTAACACACTCTAATTGACTATTGTATGTGAGCAGAATCAGTGCACGCTCACAAACCTTGGAGCCTCCACGCTTTGGTGACAGATCTTTTGGATGGGAGCACTATACGAAAACCATACAAGACTTTGAAGACTGCGCTATCATTTGAGCAAACATAGCCATAATAATGGAAGATATATTTGTTCTTTACATTGGTACCAATTAAGGGCATTTGTAATAGTCAGGGTTGCTGTTATTTTCATTGTAGGGACCTGAATGTGAAAACTGAGGAATAAAAAAACATTTAGTTTATTAAAATAATTAAAAATTACATTTAGAATTCGACATCTACACCGAAGAAGGTGAGCGTGTTTTGTTTGGTGCTCCTGCGCCACCCGCGCACCAGGCTCAGGATCGCAGACGTCGACTTATCCACGTACGATTCTGTGGAAACAGTGTTATATCATTTATGAATAGTGGAATCACTTAAGTACTGGAGACTTATGTTACTACGGGGTTTAATTTGATTCGTGGAATCATGGGGTTACTATTATAGTACCTACATTTCGAAACTAGTAAAAAAAAATTTTTTTTCGACGAGGGCGAAGGTTGGAGCCCGAGTGAAACGAGGGTGACAATCACTCGAGTCTTAAATAGGTTTTTACACGTGTATCAAGCCAAATTTTTCATAACAAGTGCCTCAAAAAGAGAAATTTACGCGCAAAGTGCACTTTTTACGCACTAGTTAGGAAAAGAATATTATTTATGAGTGAGACATACAGCCTTGGCCAGAAATATTGAGCACCAATGTTTTTAATATGAAAACTCCATATTTTAGTGTAGTATTTACATTTTTTCTGATGACATATTATCAATTAATTTAAACTGATTAGACATTAGTCGTTGCGGTGACTGCTAATTACATATAAAATTTGCAATAAGTCGCTTCGTTGTAATTGATAATACGTAAAGAGGTAGTGGTCACAGTTACAGTAGGGACACTAGACTGGGTCGATAGGTCTCTTTACGCTGTCGCAGGAATCGCAAGTACCTATGACGTCACAAGTCTATTATATAGGGTTGTGGGTATGCCCATCGTGCCCACAACTACGGTGGACCCGCCCATTACTTTATGGCTTATGACGGCTAAAGAGCTGTCGCTCTGCGCTTATAACAAAAGCTTGAAACTGGCAGTCAATGCTGTAGATATTTCTCTATTACCTCCTACAACTCAAAGTTGGCTTACGCTGTGAGGAATAGACTTACTTAAGTGTGCCGTATCACTGTAGTCGGGGAACTTCTTGTGGTAAGGCTTGAGTAGGTAAACCAGATCAATCCCCACTACTCCAGACAGGTAGTCTATCACTGAACCCGCCACACGTCCGTCGTTGCTACTTTGGTGCACCTGGTTATACAGCAGTTCCGTTAATAAAATGGAGCGCATTAAACTTGCAAAACATTGATAAGGTACAATTCATCATCATCATCATATCCACTTACACCTTATGTCCACTGCTGGCCTCCCTCAATGCTACTTGTCCAACAATGAGAGGTAGGGCACAGCGATGACCATCACGCTTGAGTCTGGAGAAGCCCAACTGGGGAAATACCTCCTCCTTACAGAAGACCACAGCCATAATAGCACTGCTACCTTTCAGGTATGTAGTGTTGTGTTCCTGGTGGTGTGTAAGGTTCCCAGCTAGAATAATATTCAGATATTCAAAAAACTTTCTTTGTATATAGTTACAATTGCCCCCTGTTACAATCAACCCCGCGTCATAATAAAAATAAAAATTACATTGTAATTCTTAAATCCGCCAAAATTTAACCTATGATGGTCAAATGACCTTTAAACAGTTATAACAAATAGGTATAACTGCTTTCAGTACTATACTTTGAAACTCATTTCTCCCTTAATATCAAATTAGTATTCGTTATTTAACCTTTTATTTTAATAAAAAAACACAAGAACGGGGTCATTTGTAACGCGGTGTAAATTGTAACAGTACTATTGTCCCCGGCTCGCGTGCTACTAATGACCCCAAATACCCAAAATTACATAAAGTATTGATATTTTAATTCCTATACCAAACTCACCCCCATACTGTGCCACAATAAACACTTTAATAACTAGCCAATCATAATTCAATACTAGCCTACCTCTAAGATTATTATGTTCTTGATAGAGAGCCAAATAATTTCTCGTAAATAATTATTTTGATTGCCCGAAAACAAAAATGGTCTCCTAACGCGTCCGCTCCTCGTCGCAGCGAGCGGCCGACTGGTGAGCAGGTCCGGACAAGTATTGCGCTTCGCCGTGAATATCCACACATATATATTTCGTTGTAGTTGTGAAATAATGAGCGATGGTACTATTGCCCCGCGGTACTATTGTCCCCGGTCTACCCTATTATTATATATATTACTACCGACAGCTTAGTTCCCACATCACGAGCCTCATCGAGCTTACCGTGGAGCTCAGTCAAACTGCGTAAGGATGTCCAGTAAAAAAATAAACGTCCATTGCTACAGTTGACAATAGTGGCGGTGTGCGGCGGGCTGTGCAGCGCGGCCACGACGCGGGCGGCGCTGCAGGCGGCGCGGCTGCTGGCGGCCTGCGGCGTGCCGGCGCGCGCCGCGCGGCTGGACGCGCTGCGCCACGAGCTGGCCTGGCACTACACCGCCGTCACCTACCCGTCCATCTTCGTCTTCTCCCCGCACAGGTACCGACTGTTGACAATAGTGGCGGCCTGCGGCGTGCCGGCGCGCGCCGCGCGGCTGGACGCGCTGCGCCACGAGCTGGCCTGGCACTACACCGCCGTCACCTACCCGTCCATCTTCGTCTTCTCCCCGCACAGGTACCGACTGTTGACAATAGTGGCGGCCTGCGGCGTGCCGGCGCGCGCCGCGCGGCTGGACGCGCTGCGCCACGAGCTGGCCTGGCACTACACCGCCGTCACCTACCCGTCCATCTTCGTCTTCTCCCCGCACAGGTACCGACTGTTGACAATAGTGGCGGCCTGCGGCGTGCCGGCGCGCGCCGCGCGGCTGGACGCGCTGCGCCACGAGCTGGCCTGGCACTACACCGCCGTCACCTACCCGTCCATCTTCGTCTTCTCCCCGCACAGGTACCGACTGTTGACAATAGTGGCGGCCTGCGGCGTGCCGGCGCGCGCCGCGCGGCTGGACGCGCTGCGCCACGAGCTGGCCTGGCACTACACCGCCGTCACCTACCCGTCCATCTTCGTCTTCTCCCCGCACAGGTACCGACTGTTGACAATAGTGGCGGCCTGCGGCGTGCCGGCGCGCGCCGCGCGGCTGGACGCGCTGCGCCACGAGCTGGCCTGGCACTACACCGCCGTCACCTACCCGTCCATCTTCGTCTTCTCCCCGCACAGGTACCGACTGTTGACAATAGTGGCGGCCTGCGGCGTGCCGGCGCGCGCCGCGCGGCTGGACGCGCTGCGCCACGAGCTGGCCTGGCACTACACCGCCGTCACCTACCCGTCCATCTTCGTCTTCTCCCCGCACAGGTACCGACTGTTGACAATAGTGGCGGCCTGCGGCGTGCCGGCGCGCGCCGCGCGGCTGGACGCGCTGCGCCACGAGCTGGCCTGGCACTACACCGCCGTCACCTACCCGTCCATCTTCGTCTTCTCCCCGCACAGGTACCGACTGTTGACAATAGTGGCGGCCTGCGGCGTGCCGGCGCGCGCCGCGCGGCTGGACGCGCTGCGCCACGAGCTGGCCTGGCACTACACCGCCGTCACCTACCCGTCCATCTTCGTCTTCTCCCCGCACAGGTACCGACTGTTGACAATAGTGGCGGCCTGCGGCTTGCCGGCGCGCGCCGCGCGGCTGGACGCGCTGCGCCACGAGCTGGCCTGGCACTACACCGCCGTCACCTACCCGTCCATCTTCGTCTTCTCCCCGCACAGGTACCGACTGTTGACAATAGTGGCGGCCTGCGGCGTGCCGGCGCGCGCCGCGCGGCTGGACGCGCTGCGCCACGAGCTGGCCTGGCACTACACCGCCGTCACCTACCCGTCCATCTTCGTCTTCTCCCCGCACAGGTGCCGACCGAGCGCACGACGAACGCGTTTAAAATTTAAACTTTAAAACCAAGAACACCAAGGTCATCAACCCGAAGTCGTTATTCAATCTTCCGACAGGTAGATGAGATTTAATCGACAGGTACGTCACGTTTTAACCCCTTAGGTCGCATGGTCCGATTGGCAAGTCCGATCAATCGGAATACGAATATTTTTTTTCCTGTTGGCTCGATTAGTCGGACTATAAGGACATTGGAAATCCTGTCAGTCGTACTATCGGAGTAATGGGATTTTAGAAGTTCGTCTAGTTCGATCGATCGAACCAACAGGTCGGTTTTTCTTCCTGGTGGATCGATTGATCGGACATAACCGGTAGGCTTGATATTTTCCTAAGTCCGGATGACATATAAAGGTTATCTAATCTTAAATCGTTACTAGACAGTTAGACACTGGCATTTGATAAACTTTTTTATATTTTAATTGATGCGATGTCAGTTCATAATGTCAACATCTGATCAATGTCAATTTATTGAACCGCACGGACGGAAGATGGAGGAAATAATAGATCACAACGAAATTGTATTCTTACGCCGTAAAGGTGGTTGCGTACTACTGAATAAAGGGCATCAATACCATAAAAATAAAACGTATAAAAAAGGGCCGTCAGTATGGACATGCTGTAATAAAATAACACAAAAATGCCGCGGAACGAATAAAAAACAAAAAAAAAAAAAAAAAACAATATGCCAACCGAATTGATAACCTCCTCCTTTTTTTGAAGTCGGTTAAAAACAGTCTCAATCCATGAGCTGTTTTAAGAGAATAAAGGTTCTTAAGATTATTTGTTCGGTCTTTTCCTCGAAATCACAATCTATTCCGTGGTAGTAAAATTCCGCGTCGAAAGTTAGAAAACACTTTTGAGATGTTGAAAATTAACCATAAAAGTACCGGTCGGACAAACAGGAAAAATAAAAATTGTGTGATCGGATTTAGAGGATTTTTCAAGCTCTCGTAGTTCGATCGATCGAACTAGACGAACTTCTAAAATCCCATTACTCCGATAGTAGGACTGACAGGATTTCCAATGTCCTTATAGTCCGACTAATCGAGCCAACAGGAAAAAAAAATATTCGTATTCCGATTGATCGGACTACTCAATCGGACCATGCGACCTAAGGGGTTTTAACGCGTGAGGTAAAGCGTTCGAATGGGTAATTAAATAATTTGATTTGTTCCTAGTAGTAATTTTAATACAATTTGTATACTGGTACTAGGGGATCTAGCAATAAGCACTTTTGAATGGTCCAATAACAAATATTTTAAGCTAATAATTAATTCAAAACATTTCAGTTACTGTAAGAAATAGTAATAGTAGCACGCAGTGCTCGCACCAATAAAATGCCTCTGTTCAAAATGGGCATTATGTCTGAGGCATCATCATCATCATCATCATCATCTCAGCCATAAGACGTCTACTGCTGAACATAGGCCTCCACCTTGGACCTCCACATGTACCGGTTGGAAGCGACCTGCATTCAGCGTCTTCCGGTGACAATAATGAGGTCGTCTGTCCATCTTGTGGGTGGTCGTCCTACGCTGCGCTTGCTAGTCCGTGTTCTCCACTCGACTCACTTTTCGACCGCATCTGCCATCTTCTCTGCGTGCAATGTGGCCTGCCCATTGCCACTTCAGCTTGCTAACCCGGTGGGGTCTGAGTAATATATTCTGCTTTTCATTTCGGTTTCGAGAATAAAATCGGATGTTAGTAAATAAAACAATGAGATAACATTATACATATGAAAGTATTTAATTAAAATGCACAGTAATTGGACATTGGACAAATTTAATTAAACCGATTTGTCCTGGCATATTCACGGTTTTAACTCGAGAGAATTGTACGTTATGAGTATGGAATGAAGATATTCCCGATAAAGCGTATAGTGTTTGAGAATTCTGGCGGCAAATTTTTTCTAAAATTTTTTGTGCGTCTGAGCGATTTACATATTAGGCTACAGTGCAATTTCATTGTCACTCAACGTCATTATTTATGTTTAATAATTTTTGAATAATATTATTCACTTCAAATTAAACAACTAAATCTTAAAGTGAGAGAATATAAGAAATACCGATTCCCGTTAGTTCTTTTCAACGTGAATGTAGACTTAAATACCTACTTATTTTCTCCAAAGTCATAAAACAATATAACATAGAAATCTTTTCTTTTTCGGAACATCAAAAGGAATATTTATGTACTGTTTGATTTATGGGCCACTTCGTTCCTTGTCACAATGGAAATCTGTATGAAAGTCGCAAAAGATCTATTTATTACGTCACTGTGACAAGGTTGTATAAATCAAATTGGTTGACCGTACGTGACTGAACATTTTCAATCTATGTGTCTTTCATTATTTCATAATAAGGTAAGGTTATTGTGTGTACAGCGAGGAGGGCGAGATGCGCTACCCGCCGCAGGCGCGCGTGTCGGGCAGCGGGCTGCTGGCGCTGGCGCTGCGCGGCCTGCGCGCGCCGCAGCGCATGCGCGTGCGCCTCGCGCTCTGCGCCCGCCATCAGGTATGTCTCGTTCCACCACGACAAAATGTGACATTATCTACGATAAGGGACCTTATTGTCTATGGCGCTTACGTCGTTGTTCAAGATGAAACGCAACGCGGTTCGACGTAAGCGCCATAGACAATAAGGTTCCTTTTGCTAGATAATGTCACAAATGGGATGGTCTTATTAAACTCTCAATAGGTATGGCAGTGAAAGCGCTATAATTGTTCGTCTTTGTCATAATCTCAGTGTGAATATTCTTTACTACTAAACGCCTTACCTAGAATCATTGTACTTATATAATAAGAACATTTTCACCTCACTAACTCGGAAAGACTGTTTTATTCTTTAAAGACGGCTAGTCAACTTGCATGGTGTTTATTGGATGTTCTGAAATAAAATAAATGCCAAAAGATTGATACTTTTTTAAGTTTTAGAGTAATTCTTTCCTAAGGTGAAAAAATTGTGTATTTCACTCGGCAGCAAACTTTGTTCCCCTCGTGCTTTAAAACCCGTTCCATTCTTTGAATCAATAATTTTGGTATCTTTCCCTAGTTCGGTAATATTAGCACGAGCGGTTAACAACACTAACTTTGCTCCCTTGTAAAACAAATAACTATTATTACACTTCACCGCGTGTTGAACGGCAACAAAGAAACTTCAGCTGTTTGAACCACAGATATAATCTTATTTATTCCTAAAAAGTCTATAAGGTAAAAGCTGTGTAGTTTTTTGTTAGTTTATTTGCTATAATCACCGATAATATAAATATTTATTTAGAAATAAAGGCTGTGAGGTTATTTGTTTCCAAAAAATGTACCTAGGATTATCATTACTTAAAAACAGATACATATACGTAAAAAATTACAAAAAATATAGTTGCTACTAATTAGTATTTTACTTAACTGAAGCAATTATGTTTTCAGTCGACTAAAGAAAAGAAGACTTGCTTAAAAGACATAAGGGAACACATCACGACAGTGATCGGCAGAAACCTCAAGTACTGGCGTCGCACAGAAAACCGGGAACTCAAAGACGCCCTCTTTAAAAGACTACAGTACCTCCACAGAGTGTCGTTGGAACTGAGCGTGCTCCACACAACCGACTTAGGAAATGATCAAAAGGAACATACCTTATTTGACTCGCTTAGTGACTTGTCTAAACACTGGGACATTGACGTCTGGATGTTAAGAAAGAATGTTGCATCGTCGCAGAAATTGATTAGTTGATGTTAGGCTTATTTTGTAAATAGTGTACATTAAACATTTGTATCTACGTTGTTTATTTATAGAGCCTGAAAGTGCTGAATAAAAATGTTACGATGAATGTTGTTTTTGTTATTATTTTGACACACACACTTTTTTAACACACTCTAATTGACTATTGTATGTGAGCGGAATCAGTGCACGCTCACAAACCTTGGAACCTCGACGCTTTGGTGAGAGACTTTTTGGATGGGAGCACTATACGAAAACCATACAAGACTTTGAAGACTCTGCGCTATCATTTGAGCAAACATATCCATAATAGAAGATACATTTGTTCTTTACATTGGTACCAATTAAGGGCATTTGTAATAGACAGGGTTGCTGTTATTTTCATTGTAGGGACCTGAATGTGAAAACTGGGGAATAAAAAAACATTTGGTTTATTAAAATAATTAAAAATTACATTTAGAATTCGACATCTACACCGAAGAAGGTGAGCGTGTTTTGTTTGGTGCTCCTGCGCCACCCGCGCACCAGACTCAGGATCGCAGACGTCGACTTATCCACGTACGATTCTGGGGAAACAGTGTTATATCATTTATGAATAGTGGAATCACTTAAGTACTGGAGACTTATGTTACTACTGGGTTTAATTTGATTCGTGGAATCATGGGGTTACTATTATAGTACCTACATTTCGAAACTAGTAAAAAAAAATTTTTTTTCGACGAGGGCGAAGGTTGGAGCCCGAGTGAAACGAGGGTGACAATCACTCGAGTCTTAAATAGGTTTTTACACGTGTATCAAACCCAATTTTTCATAACAAGTGCCTCAAAAAGAGAAATTTACGCGCAAAGTGCACTTTTTACGCACTAGTTAGGAAAAGAATATTATTTATGAGTGAGACATACAGCCTTGGCCAGAAATATTGAGCACCAATGTTTTTAATATGAAAACTCCATATTTTAGTGTAGTATTTACATTTTTTCTGATGATATATTATCAATTAATTTAAACTGATTAGGCATTAGTCGTTGCGGTGACTGGTAATTACATATAAAATTTGCAATAAGTCGCTTCGTTGTAATTGATAATACGTAAAGAGGTAGTGGTCACAGTTACAGTAGGGACACTAGATTGGGTCGATAGGTCTCTTTACGCTGTCGCAG
Organism: Grapholita molesta; assembly: GCA_022674325.2. Lineage (NCBI taxonomy): Eukaryota > Metazoa > Arthropoda > Insecta > Lepidoptera > Tortricidae > Grapholita > Grapholita molesta. Next base: position 7,457,887 of record CP053127.2, read on the forward strand.
GAATCGCATGTACCTATGACGTCACAAGTCTATTATATAGGGTAGTGGGTATGCCCATCGTGCCCACAACTACGGTGGACCCGCCCATTACTTATGGCTTATGACGGCTAAAGAGCTGTCGCTCTGCGCTTATAACAAAAGCTTGAAACTGGCAGTCAAGGGTGTAGATATTTCTCTATTACCTCCTACAACTCAAAGTTGGCTTACGCTGTGAGGAATAGACTTACTTAAGTGTGCCGTATCACTGTAGTCGGGGAACTTCTTGTGGTAAGGCTTGAGTAGGTAAACCAGATCAATCCCCACTACTCCAGACAGGTAGTCTATCACTGAACCCGCCACACGTCCGTCGTTGCTACTTTGGTGCACCTGGTTATACAGCAGTTCCGTTAATAAAATGGAGCGCATTAAACTTGCAAAACATTGATAAGGTACAATTCATCATCATCATCATATCCACTTACACCTTATGTCCACTGCTGGCCTCCCTCAATGCTACTTGTCCAACAATGAGAGGTAGGGCACAGCGATGACCATCACGCTTGAGTCTGGAGAAGCCCAACTGGGGAAATACCTCCTCCTTACAGAAGACCACAGCCATAATAGCACTGCTACCTTTCAGGTATGTAGTGTTGTGTTCCTGGTGGTGTGTAAGGTTCCCAGAGCCCCAACCCCCCCCCCCCCCCTTAAAGGCCGGCAACGCGCTTGTGACTCCCCTGGTGTTGCGGGTGCTCATGGGCGACGGTGATTGCTTACCACTATTATATCATAAAAAAAAAAAAAACCACCCGCATCCAGTGGATTCCCGGGATCTTACCACATCGTTTGTCCACCTTGAGGGGTCTAGCCACACCGCGCCTTCCGGTAAGCGGCCGCCACTCGAAAACCTTTAGGCCTTAACAACCATCGGTTGCCCCGCCCATTGCCGCATAAGTTTAACTAGCAAAGGGCTATCATATTATCACAGGGCATCATTTCTGATGCGATCGCCCAAAGACACTCCCAGCGTAGCCCACGCCATTGCCCTTTTGGTGACTTTGAGCCTTCTTATGAGGCCCATAGTAAGCGACCACGTTTCAGTGCCATATAGCAACACACGCTGGTCAGACTTTTCTCTTGATACACTGCGGAATATTGGAATGAAATATTCACAAAAACGAGGTTTTTAAGCTTTACGATTACTGACTGGTTTGCTACACCCTATCATGTACATAATTATGTATTTGGTTTGGAAATAAATACCTGTTATTTCTTATAAACCTAACAGAGGTACTAAATATTATACAAAAGGTACTTAATTTTTTAAATCAACTGTATTATAAATACCCGTTTTATCCTTGTGTTGGCCCTAACCATGGCCTAGAATTGATCACTGCGTCTAAACCTATGTACTTTTAAAACTGGGATAGGTATAGGAATTGATTATTCGAATGGATTAAAGTTGTATTGATTTTGTTACAAAATTGTTTTTTATTTTATTTTATTTTTATTGAATGGCGACACGTACAGGTCGATTCACGAGAGTTGGCACGAATGGATTGAACGAAACTTTCATTGTATGAGTGACACTTATATCGGTATACCATCGAGCCACTATTTTATTGGTGATGACACGCACATAGACATTTTCATTCAGTCATTCATTCCATTCGTGGCAACTCTCGTGAATCGACCTGTACAAGCGGTTTAATATGGCGCCCAACGTGGGGCCATCGAGACATACATTTTTTTAATGACATAGGCGGCAAACTAGCAGACGGATTATCTGGTGTTAAGCAATTGCCGTCGCCCATGGGCACCCGCAACACCAGGGGAGTCACAAGCGCGTTGCCGGCCTTTAAGGGGGGTTGGAGCTCTGGGAACCTTACTCACCATCAGGAACACCACACTACATACCTGAAAGGTGGCAGTGCTATTATGGCTGTGGTCTTCTGTAAGGAGGAGGTACTTCCCCAGTTGGGCTGCCCCAGGTTCAAGCGTGATGGTAATCGCTGTGCCCTACCTCTCAAAATATATAGTTAATATATAATACATATATAGTCAACGAAATATAATTTACACGGATTTGTCATAGTAACGTAAATATTAGTTACCAAATGGAGAATTGAAGACATTATCCTAATCTGATGCCCACCTCATAAACTCTTCCATCGGGCTGCCGTGATAACCTGGCGGCATATTCTCCGATATCTTGCAGTGTGTAATGGTTGCTCGGCTGCCGCAGTGAATACCGCCACGGAAACACCATATACTCCTATGAATACGAAAAAAAAACTAACAACATACACTTTACAACAACAACTATATTTGATTATAAATATATACAAGACACTTCTATAGGTATAGAAGTTTGCGGAAACAATAATTAAACTTCCTTCTGCTTAACAATTACAATTTTTTTATTATAAAATTTCTGTAGGTATAAGTATTAAGGTTCACATTTATGCTTACAATTTTATAAATTATTCTAATATTTTATGAATAAAACAGCTTCACTCACGTTTATTTAGTCACTCGCGCTATAAATAGGTAGCACTACCCGAGATCGACAATAAAGAGTTTGAACTTGGAGGCATCAACATACCTTCTTTGGTACAAAACTGGCATGTAGATGTATAGCAAGCTGAATGGTTTCACCAAGTGTATCAAGGTATTTCCGTATAGCTTCCGCTTCCCTACTGGAGAACGGTCGAACGCCTGGATACCACTGCGAGCAACGGTCAGGCGACTTGCTCACGTCATCTGAATATTAAAAAAAACGCTTTAATAATATTGTCTCCTGCTGCTGCGATAATTATTAATGAAATAAAATAATTAAAACGGATTATATCGCGTATAATAATTTAAACTTCATCCCGACGGTTCGAACCCTTTAGCAGCGTTCGTGAGTCCAACCGATGACTACGAACGTGCCAGGAACGCTACTAAAAGATTTTAGTTGTTTTATTTCATGACGCTTTAATAAGTTTGATGCACTTAGTCTACATACTCGCAGTTACATTGTAAACTTGACGAAACCGGGAAACTGCTACTGCTACTAATAATCAACCGAGGATGAGACCTAATTGTATGGATTAACTATTTATACCACCTACTCTCCTGCCCAAATAAGGTTTTCACTCCAACTACTCGCATAAGGTATTTTTCTTTAATGTGGGGAGGAACAACGTGGCATTTTGCTGTTCTATGACTCATTTTCGTGTTAAACCTTAAGACCTTGCAACCTTCTCACTACGCTCAGAACTGTATTTTGGAATTCCTTCCTACGCTCGGGAATCTATTACTTAGTGTTTTCATTTCGTTTAGGATTCAATATGCCCCTCGACCGAGCCGTATATATTTCCATTTGTTACCTCCTGTCACAATCTACTATTGTTGTTCTAACACAAACTATCGTTAAATATTACAAGTACGAATGCGGATGCGTGGTTTTATAATCTTATCGATTCAAAAATGATAACTTTAACAATAGATGATAATTACGTATGGTTTCTTATGATAAAATACTATAATTTTACTTTAGAATGAAGACAAATGTATATTGTACCCGATTTATCTATAGATACTAGGTACACTGTATACCCCTAGATTGTACACATTTTAGTGAAACGTGATTTTACAGTTCAAAACGTAGAATTTACAAATTTAATGTTACATACTAACAGTAATTAGCATAGCAACATATCTAACATCAACGATAGAACATATTTTTCAATACAAAAATGGGTTTCAAATCGTCAGTCAACTGTAGTGTAGTATACACTTCTCATAATAAATAATTAATGGTACGACAGAAACGTGTCAAGTCCATGGAAACCGTAACACTTATTGTTGGCTGTAGATTGGTTCAAATTACTACTTAGAAACTAAACTATTCTCGAACGAGTCGCCATCAATGCTTTAGACGAAGTACCTAAATGTATACTTGTAGATGTAAACCAGCACAAATTAAATATGATCCAACCTTGTATCGCTATCTCACCTTGCCAATGAAATGCAAAGTTACGATTTATATTGGTCCCAAAACATTTGTCCGTTCCCTCTCCGGTATCTAGATTCTTGTGCCACTCCGCTGCACGGGTCTCGGCTCTCGCTGTTAGGTTAATAGCCCATTGGTTGGCGTCTAGAGGCGGTAAATGGCGCTGACTTTGGGTGAAATTTAATCCGTCGGGATTTGCCATAGGGATCAAATACCTGCGCAAAATTACCAATAGCTAATATGATGAAGTCGCAGTACGATGATCAGCAACAAAAATATATTGCTAGGTTTACAATCTTCAACCGAGTTTTACCCAAAACCCCCAGGTTACTCGAAATAGAATGCATCATTGTCGACTAGTAAGATATACTTTTCCCGTAAGTTTATCCATTTAAACTAGTACTGTAATCCAATTTCTTATAAGACCTTTGAACAATAGTTAAATATATTTATGTGATTATTAAAAGTAAATTAATTATCTTATTGACCTTTTATAAGGATATAACTGAACAAAATATAATTAACTACCTACAAGAAAAACTAATAATTATCTCTAACAATAAAATTCATCTAAAAAAGGCCCCTGCGGTACCATTTCCTCACTGGATCGCGAGGCTAATACGCTGAGCGAGGTAAGTATGCCAGCTCTTCGGTCTGCAGCAGCATCTCTGCGTCTCTTTGAAAGGTCTTTCAGGTCTTAAAAGAGACTTAGAGCGCAGGGCCCCACGGTCAAAGGATTTCAACGCCGAATGGAATAAAATTGTATTGTCAGCCAAAACCACTGTTTCCCCATCTTGGGCGCCGCGTCAAATTCGACCGGAAATATTAGTAAATTGTTTGATATCAAATGTCAAAATTGAATTAAATTTAAAATCACACATTATGGAATAGATGACAAAAAAATCAACACAAATTATTCAACAACATTTTTTAACTTGACTGAATAATTTAAAAATTTAGTAAGAATGACTCCAATATTCTCTGTTCTTTCAAATGCCATCAAATGTCCACTCTAAATTTATATATATTGTTGGCTGAGTACCAACAATCACTACCTTTTATAGGTTACCGTGGGGCAATTTGTGTAAGGATATCCTGATATATCTATTTATTTATTTATTTTTTTCATGACAGTCTTACCAGTCATAGTCGTTGAAGAAAGGTGTTTGATAATTAGTATCGTACAGAAGTTTTTCTGCGAGTTCGAGAACTGCATTCGGCGCTCCCCATGCCATTCCATTTAGCGCTAGAATTCACACAACCCATAAAATACTCGTACTTATGCATCACAAATATTCTAAACATATTTATAATAAATAAGTACTTAATCAAAAGAATCTGATTATACTACAGCGTATTATGTATTATCGCCCGTTTATTACTTATAACATGTTAACAATTCTAAAATTTATTACGCGGAAGTAGGTGAATCAATGAAAACATTGGGTTTAATCAATACCTAATAGCGAAATTGGAGAACAAAATGTAGGAATAAGTAAATCTTAATTGCAATAATAGTCAGGGTATTTTTAAGTAATGTACTAGGACAAGCTTCACCGTCTTGCACGCCTAAAGGCAAGAACATAGTGGTTCGCAATGTATAATATATGAAACACCTATTGTATTTACCTTTGTTTTATAAACTAATCAATTATGATTATGATTAATTTTCTAGTATACTATAACTCCCTCCCGCGACTTCACCTGTGGCTATAAAATTAGTAGTAATTGTGCCTTTCCTCGGGAGTCATAGTATCTCCTCTCCAAATTTCATTATATTCGATTCAGCGATTTGTAAACAAACCGTTTGTTCATTAATTTATTATTGAATAAACATATGAGGGTGTATTTGAGGTGTGAAGTGAAGAGAAATAAGCATACGAGTACCAGCAATGACAAGTATTCCCGGTTTTTTGCTCTGCCTGTCACTCTGCAGTTCCAAGGCGATGAGACTGCGGTTCCTGGCCGTCCTGGGCTGCAGGTGGACCGCGCGGGCCACGTCTGCCGCCTCGCGGATCAGACCCTCAACTGCTGAAGCTATCTCGTTGCTGTCCACATACTTCTTGTGCGTGAGGTCAGGTCCAATGCGCCCTATCATGCGCATTTTTGCTCCTGATCTAAATTCATGCGAAAAATTTGTTAGTGAAACCTAACTTCTTTCTTGAAAGTTGGGTATTCTATTTTAGGATTCGACGCAAAGAGTTGACATTATGTACTGAATATGTATTTATGGGTATTAGTTACACGAACTATGTAAATATCGTATAACCTTGTATAATAAATATGATGTAAAAGCGTAAATATATCAATAAATGTAACCTTGCGTATATCTTCTAAAATACTCTGATCTTTTTGAACGTTTAAAGATTAAATTAGGTAGACTGTTTCATAATAAAGTTAAATCACCTTTTATAATTCCGTGGTGGATAAAATAACATATACATAGCACCAAACATATACAATACCGTAATTTGGTAGAGTTTAAACTGCAAACGCATGGCTATATAAAAGTAAAGAGAAAAATAATAAAATATTATCTTGTTTTCGTTAGAATACAAACTTCACAGCAAAAGTCAAAATATTTACAACAATCCTTAACGTAATGTTACCATAATGTTACATTTACTATGACAACAATTCTCTCGTCTCTCATTGGAGAACATCAAACCTATGATGCAGATAATAATAAACCCTTCATCATTGAATATCTTCAAGAGAATTTTCTTCGATAGCTGACAGATAACGCTAAAGCTAAAGTTACCTATATAGCTATTAGACTTTTATTAGACCAAACATGTTTTTTTATGAATACATATAGTATAGGTTGAACTTAGGTTGAACCGTAAGACAACCTGGCGATATGATAGGAGACAGAAGAAGAAAACTTTATTGTCAACACATTTGATATGTGTCAAATGATGATGGAAAGAATTTTATCATGAAAATACATATACTTTTGATAGTTTTAGACTTTACACAGATATTCAGCATACACACCAATATTAGCATCCATAATGGGGCAAGGAATCCAATTGAGTGTAAGTACACCAGGGAACATTGGTGGTGGCTTTCTTTGATTTGTAATAGCGGATAAATACGTCATGCTTATATATTTCATAAATTGATGCATAAATATAATATTGAGCACATATTCATGCTGCCATTCGATATCTTTGAAAAGTTAAGCCGAAACTCTACTAGTTACTAATACTAACCGATATTACTTTTTTAAATGTTGATTTAAGTACTTACATAGTTACAATTAACGGTTTTTGCTCCACCCGCATCCAGTGGATTCTCGATGGATCTTTACCATGTCGCTTTGGGGGAGGCCTATGTCCACCAGTGGACCCCCTTCGGCTGATATAATTATGATGATGACTTAGTTGTTATCATTTCTCGCTTTTATAATTCATCGTTTTTATAATTCATCGTAAACGATAACCGTCAACTATTCGTCCGCGAGACGTCTTTTACTTGACGACCACACGTAGTAATTTTGTCGATAGCGTAACGACAATACAGCAGTATACAAATTGTATAAAATTGTAGGTACGCACTTACTTTTAGTTTGGCGTCGATGGTAAAGGCATATTGTGTAATTTAAAAGTGACTGCATACAGTCAAATACATTAGTTCTTCCTGTATGATCATGACGATGTCACCAAATGGAAAATTTCCAGTGCAACCTTACGCTACGATATAAACATACATAACATATAACATACCCGGCATACATACGTCGTTGTTACAGTCGTTTTCTGCTAAAATCTTATGTCGTTATTCATAAACGCTTATTATTAAACTTAATACGCAGTTGATAATTGTTTGTCCTATTCCATCTTTATGAAATTTCTGTTCGTTAGAAAGCGACAAAGATCTATAATCTGGTTTGCTAAGTTGTTAGAGAAGGTAAATGTTTTTTAAATATTAAATAATAAATTCGAGAGGAACACACAACTTGAGGAACTTATTATGGGGTTCTTTGAACTACCTCGTCCGTCCGGGTAACTGGGAGTTGGCAGGTACCGTTTTATACTTATCAATACCATCTTCAAATTATAGTATTACGATATAGAAGACAATTGCCAGAATATACAAGATGGAAGTCAAATTTGGAGACATCGAAGCAAGAATTCATAGTGAAAGTAGATGATGAAGTGTTCAACCCAACGCGGTCAACCTCTATCGTTGGTATAAATGTACAGGCAGCACCCAAACCTATGGGGCCTATATTGATAGGAGGAGCGATTGACTCACGTGTATCGGCTTTAGAGGTTGATACTACACCCATCGAGTACACCCGGTTTGTTCCTCCGGCTACTGTTTGGACAACAATTGAGGGTGCTATACATCCAGAAATAAAGGAAATTCAAGGTAAATAGTCACATTTTTAACATTACGTTATACGCATTGGGCAGTCGGTAGTAAATGTGCCCAATGCACCCCTACCTAATATAATGATGGAAAATATTTTTAATCCTATTAAAACTGAAATGCAAGGAATAGTGGTTTGGCCGGATACCGAATATCCGGCGCAATTATCGGCCGGATAGCTGGATATCCGACGAGAAATCTTACCCCTGTGCTGTGCAAGTTGCAACTTCTTTCTCGTTGTAGTCAGTCATTCGTAGAAATTGCGCTAAATCATACAGCCAATGCGTTCACAAAATCAAATTATTTATTTCAAATTCTAGAATTGTGAACATTAATGAAGGTAGTCTGGAATATTAAACTGATCTTAATAATGAATGATTTGTAGTTTGTTAACATGGACCCTTCGTTGGCAATTATGTATGTGTTTTGTACTATCCGGTATCCGGCCAAATACTAGGCCACTATCCGGTATTCGGCTGAATAGTGAAATTGTGACCGGATAGGCCGGATACCGAACAGTGGCCTGATATCCGTTGCATCTCTAATTAAAAACATAATCCACACAATAAATAATTTTACCTATGTTCTATTTACAACTATTTTTTTTTTCTGACGTTACAATAATTATAACACATAATTACTATAATACTAACTCCAATATACATAGTTTTGAAGTGGTTTTGAAGCCTCGTTTCTAAATAACAGAAGGTATTCGAGGGCACGGCAGCAATGAAGACTAGCGACAATATTTTCGGAATTACTTTTACAGGGCACGTACCATTTGCATTAGAAAAACATGCAAACAGGGATGAAAGTCCTCCAGCAGGTCCACATTTCATCACTAGAGCTCAAGAACATGCGCAACAGTTCGCGCCGATCACTCCTGTTGCTTTTTACCCAAGAGCTGCGGTATCACCGGTTACTCCACCTACTGTAAATACAACAGTTGTTTATAGCTAGGTTCAATGGCCATGTTTTGTAGTAATTGATTCGATATAAAACAGCTGAATACTGTAGTACTTGCAAATTGGAACGCAGTTTTCATTTAACTTGGCAATGATAAAGTAATATGGCCATACTTGACGCCGTCTTACTTTATCACTGCCAAGTTGGTGTAGACTTAGCGTTTGCTATGCTTAACATATGCCGTACGATATTTTCCTCGTACTTTAATTTAATGTTTATTTAATTTCCTAGCCTGCATCATATTGACGTTTTTATAATCTCGTATTAGGTAACGCAAAGGATTATTCAATCAATTCCTTCGCGATCTCTACCTCCGTTGGCTATGTATCACACCCGAACGACCTCAGAGGAGCAAAATTTAGTTACGCCACAGCAACTCTCAGAGGATTCACAAGAATTAAAAGATTTTCTATTTGCAAGATATACAACGCTATTTAAAACAAAGGTGACTCGAACAAACTCTCCATTTCTTGCACATTCTTTGTCCAGTCCGGGTGAGGAAACAGATAATACTCTAACGACGCATGTCGACACTTATCCTATGATGGTTTATAACGAAGATGACAGTGACGTAGCTAGTCGTAAAATGAAAGGTGATGATTCAGCAGGCGATGTCACAAAAAAGGAGAAAAGTCTAAACGCAGTAGACGCGGATGACGAAACTAGCGATGTTAATATCGATTTAAAGTATAGTACTAAAACCAAAGTCATTAAAGTAGCTGAAATAACTTCTTTAGCTAATATTACAAACACCAGTGATAAACTGCCTATCATCCAAGGAATATCAGAGACAAAGATAAAAGACCCGAAGCAACGATCGTGTAGTTTACTAAAATTTAACGCGTTGAGATTTTTGATGCCTCAAACACTTCCAGAGGTAAGTCCAATTTGTATATTTTAACATCTAGTCACTCATGAGCTTGCACACATTGTGGGCACAGCACGAATTATCTACAGAAGATACAATTAAAATACAATTTCAAATTTTTTATTTTTAACTCTTGTATACTTAATTGATGGTAGTTAAACAAGTGCTAATACTTGTTATAGGTACGTAATATATGTTTTGGTTACAGATAATGCTACAGTTACAAAATTGGACAGAAAAAAGTCCTATAGCAAAGTTGATTGATATAACCGCAAATAATTTAACCACCATGGAAAATCCTATATACATGATGGTAGTAGATGATCCTAGCAGCGGGCAGGTTGCGTCAGCGAAGGATATCGTAATGGTGGTCGCTGGTAGGTACCTATACTGCAGGTATAGTTTAAGTAGTTTAATTACCAACTACCATTTAAACTATTTGACGAAGATGTACAAAGTTTAAGTAAAGCAGTTTATTTGTTCACTCTTACATTACCTGATCTTACCAATCAATGGCAATTCTCTAATTCCCAATTACAAACAAACGAAACATGTAAACGAGTAAAACAAAGCGTAAACATACAAAAGGTAAAATTTAAACGATCTTCATTCAAATTTCCTCAAAGGGGAAGATAAATCAGGAACACATCAAAAAAGTATTATTTACGTATAAGCGTAGATACAGCACCTCTAAAGGCCTCTAAGACGCCACAACAACCACCACAGTTGAGCTGATAAAAAGACATAAACATTAATTACTTTCCATCTGCCTAAGACGCGGCCGGAAAATAGACGCTCTAATTGTGTTTTGCTCGACGCATGCCCAGCATGCATTGGCTTATACAAGTTAAGAGATAAGTAGGTAGGTAATAAGTAGGTATCTTCTAAGTAGTCTGTGGTTAAACTCCCTCGGTTTAACTTTTAGCATGTCTTCACAGGTATTCAAGGTCGGGATCACTATGCGGTTTCGGCAGCTATGTACGTCCTGTACCAGTTGATTGAACATACTGACGCTCACGCCGACCTGCTCAAAAAATTCCGATTTTGGATCATTCCTGTTTTCAACCCGGATGGATACGAATACTCCATGACATTTGAGCAAGTATGTCTTACATGCCAATTATTAACTATCAATAGATAATTTATAAAATAATTTAGTAGAATATTTTTTGGGAGTCAAACTATCACTATCTTGTTGTATATCTCGTCGAACGGCGCGACCATCCTGTATAATTTCTTATTCACTATTGGGTATAAAATATATCTGGTACGCTGTTTCGTTAGTGATAAATTCATAAATAGGAAATGATCTAAGTAAGAAAATATTTTAGGTAATTGTAACTTTAATTGGACATGCCTAATTTTAATGCTTGAATAATCCTTTCTTCTCCCACCAATGAAATATTCAATATGTAGACAATGTAAGACCACACAGTTTATAACATATAACTTTGGGGGAGTTGCCATAGCTGCTACGCTAAGCAGGCGGGTTGGTGACCGCAGTAGCTGGGGTGGTCTCAGCCGGCACCACACGACAAAAACGTACCACTATGGTCGCTGACAATATGTAGAGTAAGATTATAAAGTCTTTCTAAACCAATCTCAATCGTCTTTTCCTCTGTCAACTCTTACATTTTTAATCACCTCTATTGGCAACAGCAGCTAAAGTGGGACTGGGCAGGGCACGTCTACCGAATCCACCCAGAGCGCTGGACGTATCTAGCAACTGACTGGGTCCCACAGGACGGGTCTCGGGGTAGAGGAAGAGCAAAACGAAGATGGCGGGACGACCTTGACACATTTTTAAAAGAGTGGCGAGAGAGTGCAATGGATAGGACCAAATGGAGAGAAAGAGGGGAGGCCTTTGACCAGCAGTGGGATACTCTTATAGGCTAATAAAAAAAAATAAAAAAAATTGGCAACACAGTTTTATTAATTTTATATTAAATTGTTCAGCGTCGTGAATGGACGAAAAATCTACAACAGTCTTGGACAGATTGCAGCCAAGATCAGAAATGGTGTAAGGACTGTAAGTCGTACGGCTTGAGATGCAACGTGCAGTCTTGTTACGGGGTGCATCTAGACCGGAACTTTGAGTATCAGTGGATACCAGGTTAGTTGCACATAAGGCATACATATTAAATAGATTCTTCAGGAATTCACGAAGCCATATATCTTATATATCAACGGCTGTCTTTCCTACATAGATAAGCTGTGTTTGTATTATTTTTATTTATATACTTACATGATAAATTGTAAAGAGGCAACCAACCGGCTACTTTAGGCGATGGTCCCACCGCGAGCTAGTAAGCTTTGAGCTATCAGCTATTTCAAGGAAAAAAAGATAATCGATTCCGTGTAAATAAAAGAGACATATATCACATATATGTCATAGCCGGGCGATCGTAGTTCATCGCCGGGCGATGAGCTATAACTAAATAAATCTCTCTATTTATCTCTGTCTTTTATTTACACGGGAGCAATTATCTTTTGTCCCTTGAAATAGCTGATATCTCATAGCTTACTAGTTCGCGGCAGGACCAGTGGCTTATGGCTGAATTGCGGATCTCTTCAAGATCTTTTGGGTCTAGAATATAAATTCACAAACAAGTTATGTATCATATAGATCTTATGAAAAATCAGTCTTAACCAAGGTAATAAAAAAAATATATAAAGTGTAGTACGGTATTGGTTATACTTATAAGTACATACCCAATTTATAATGAATATTTTACGAGCAAAACGTAAAATTGTACAGGGCTGACATTATCAGGTATAAATATACCTCATATTGTACCAAAATATAAATAAGTATTTTGTATTACATCTGTTGGCAAACCTTAAACAAATAAAATAAAATGTCCACCGTCGTCACGCCCCTTGACTCATGAGAATACGACGAAGAAAAGAAAGACGGAGAAACGAAATGAACGCTTCTATCATCTACCAATAATTATTATCTTTATGATTTACATAGATAACTTATATCTTATAATTTATAAGGAACGACCTCACGTTTATTAAGGTGATAATATTGAATTGTTCTTTGATAGATCTGATGATATTGATAAATTGATATCAATGCTAATCCTGATATTTTATCGTATTTTATAACTTGGGCGTACGACATTAATTAATTTGGATTTTTTTATTACGTTGGTAATCTGAATATACGAAATACAAGATACCACGAAATACAAGTATTTACCTATAAAACCGATGTTTTCCTTTACTTAATTATATGTTAGAGAAACATTTACATGACCTGTCAAATTTCATCACACGATTTTTATTCACAGGCATAAATAACGTCCGTTTTAAACGACAAAAGTGTTGATTTAAATCAAATTAATGCTTTTTTGTTACTTATGGTGGTTAGTTTAGTTAGATAAATTTATTTTTGTTAACAGCATTCTATAGATTTTAAAGGTTACTAAATATCTCCAATTTTTTTATATACAAAACTGACCAGCGTATGACCTTTCATTAAAGGAGAATTTTTGTTAGCTTTTGCTTTTGCTTTTACAAAAGCTCTCAACTGGGGCCAAAGCTCCCCGACTATGGTTCAAAACTAACTCAGGTATCTTCAGAACGGTTTGACTAATCGTTGAACAGTCTTAGACAAATCATGTTAGGAATGGAAATATAAGAGGAACAGAACGTTCCTATCGATACCGGTTTAAACTAGTGATTCATCATAATTGATTTTAAACTAAAATAGTTACTTACATTACAACTATTTACTAATATTCAGTGATCGGTTTTTTGGATTCGACATGGGGTGAACGACCTCAATCATTATGCTAGTCCATGCCCCGGGAATCCGGGCTTTATATTGTTAGAAAATACAAATAAATACAATGTGTTTATTTTATTACACTATAAAACATCTAAGTAGCTGATAGACATGCGACTTACTCGCCGTTCTTTTGTCCAAATTGAACAAATGAGCACAAGTGTTCACACTGACAGCTCATTTGTTGCCACCAAAGCGGCATATTTTGTACCGTTTGTATAAAAATTCGACGAGTAAATACAAGTCCCTTACAGACAATTTAGATTGTTTTATTTTTGAATAATTTGTTCGGTATCGCGGGAAACTGTCGTATCTATATTAACTTTTCTACGTGATATCCCGCGAGGGCGAATCCAAATAACCGATCACTGCTAATATTACATGCGGTGTCCATGTTTATCCCCAAAATATCGGTATTGTAACCTACTTGTATTGTATTGAACTATATTGGAAGGTTTACGGTTTTGACACTTCCAAATATATTATGCTTTGTCTGTGTACAGCAGCGGAGCTCCGCGAAGAGCACCGATGCGGAGACCTGTACTCTGGTCCGCGACAACTCAGCGAGCGAGAAACACGATCGCTCACCACCTTCCTCCACGAGCAGACAATGCCCATTTCCATGTTCGTAGCCTTTAAGGAGGGCGACGTTCTGGTTAGCATATTGTACTGTGTTTTATCTATACAAGTTTGCGTAAAGCACACTTACTCGTACGATCGCAGTTCGCGTTGTTTCAATATATTCAGTGTCCATTTTTGATGTTGACCTAGATTCGGACACCCAGAGTCAGCCTTACCAGCTGCAGCGAACATAGTCGTTTAGAACATAAGTGCTTCCGTAACATGTAGGGGCTAGCTGGATTACTTATTCCTAGAAAAATCGCAGGATTGGCTTAGTCTGCATTTGGAATGGCAACCTCAAACTTATCCAATTATGCCACTGTTTTTTTTTTTTCATTTTTTTTATAATGATAATGAATTACTTACGTATTTTGTAATAAAAGCTTGTGAGTTTAAGGAAGCTCTGCTATTTATGTTTCAGGGGGTGATGTATCCTTACTCGCACACCAGAAAGAAGCGCGCGTTCGACCTTAAATATGTAAGAATATTTTATACAATGTTATCACTTTTACTGTTAAAACGTTCTTAGACAGTTTAGACTGCAAAATCGTAGAACTACATCGAAATGATGATTTTACTTTGCTAGGTAATTAATATTAGACTTGTTGAACAGAGAAATAGGGCATCTCGGGCAGCGGCCGCAGCCTTCAGCATCAGCGGCCGGCCGTACGTTGCCGGACAAACTTCAGAATTCCTACGTGAGTACAAGCGGTGATGATTTCATTTTTATATGGAAATATTTTAGTCCATCAATACAATAAATAAATTAACAATTTGTGTTCAATAGTATACTTATGTAGGGAATAAAGTAAAAGTTATTGTATTCAAATCGAACCGAACGTTTTGGGGGAAACCCTTTTTCTAAAAACATATGGGTGTGAATATGTACAATATGATTATAAATAATTATAAAATGTAATTTTTAAACATGTTACAAACATTTTTCATTATTTTCAGGTTCATGTAAAGTTATGTACAGTCGCAGAATGAAAATGTTAACCAATTCTCAAACAAATTCATTTACGAGTGGCAAGCACATGTTACCTTTTTGAACTGTGTAATAGACGAGAGTAGAATTATGTTTAACTGTTTGACAACAAAGTTCAAATTTAATAAGACGAATATGTTCCTTGGCTATTTAGAGTTGAGCTAAAACCTTTTTTTATAAAAACGTTGTCACAAGATTGATAAATCTTCTTCGCTTTTATATTGCGATCCTCTTTAAAGCTTCCTGAAATAACTAAAGAATGAATGAGATAAAAAGGTTTCTTTTTAATTTTAAGACGCCTCTCTAAAATGCAAAGAGGTCAATATCTCATTGGGGTCGTAAGTATCTTTCATGTAGAGTGTCATACTTAGGTACTCGGTCGATTAGATACTGATAAATTATACTGAGCAAACAAAAACAGATCTTAAGCCGGTCAACTTTTCATTCCGCGACTGTGCCTTAGAATCACTATCTATAATCGATTAACTGGATTATTCGTTGCGTTGTATTGCATTCGCGTATACATTCGTTAACTCGCCAATGAATAGGAATCACACACGTCACATAATCGTACGTGAATAAGAAGTTTTAGGTTTATATATCAATGTCAAAACAAAAGTAATTATTCTTCTTCGCTTGCCTACTTATTGTTTAATTAAGCTTGCTGTTACTTTTATCATAAATCAGTCCCTTTTAGTTTATACAATAATGAATACGCACGCTTAACTATCACTGCCACGTGCTGCCACCAATGACTCCGTAGCGAATATGTGATGACCTCATTCGTCTGCACTGCTTGTTTCCTTTGATTTGTGGCCGTAGCATGAGGTTTTATTAAAGAAAAATACCTCCATCTCCCCCTTACTTCAAATTACTCCATTTTTTTTTATTTTACCACTTCTCGTTCTCGTGATTGATTTACATGTTCATACCATGTTACAGTTCTTTAAGACTACCGGTGACTGAGCATAGCCGAAGACAGACAGACAGACAAACATGGCGAAACTAAGGGTGCCTAGTTGACTACAGTAGGCTAAAAAATGACCTTGAAGTTCTTTTAAATTAAACCATACATGCAAAAATATTCGTTGTGACTTATGTTGTAGATAAGATAATCAAACATTGATAGAAAATTATCCTGTTGTAACTGGAAACACTAATTAATCCTCACATAGGTAATTTACTCAAACATCTGCATTTCAGTTTTGGTCACTTTTATGATCGTTGACAAGCAATCTTTTAAATTATAACGTATGCGGAGTGAAATTTGGACAAAGTGCAATGTTGTTTTAAATAAAAAAAACACCATTATTTTTTTAAATAGTTATGTTTTTATAATAAAGTACCTAATAATGATTAATGTAAAGAAAAGTTTACTCCCATGCGAGATGCTTTACGGTAGTTCTGAGGAACTTTGTCCATCGCTGTCGAAAACATGGATGTGGGCATTTTATACAACTCCAATTTTATTTTACGAATCAAGCTTTGCACATTTTTGGACCGAAAATTATTGCAATATACTCGCCTCTTCAGATTTGCCCAAAAATCTTCAATAGGGCGAAGTTGCGGAACATTAGGTGGATTTGATGTCTTCGGTACGCATGGGGTGTTTAGCTCCGCCATTTTGCTAAGTGTTTTTTTGGAATAATAGCTTGAGGCTAAGTCTGGCCAAAATACAGCATTTTCTCCTCTATGATTCGTATTTATGAAATCTCGCACTAATGGCAAACAACGCTCTATGTAGCGATCGGCGTTCACAGCTAAACCTGATTCAAAGAACACCGCCTTGGACATTCCGCGTTCCTGATGGCAAGCCATAGCAAAACTTTTTTAGGAAACTTGGTATGCTCAATATATTTCACGTTCTCATCAGTTGGACCATTGGTGTTCTCAAAATAGTAATTGCCTTGCCACTCGTTTCCATCTAACGTGAAATATGACTCGTCATCCATGACGCAACTCACATTGTTTTTGGCGTAAAATATTTCTTTGACCAATTTACGCAGCCGTATTTTCTGAGTGGATTTTTGATTTTCGGAGACGGTGGATTTAAATTTTCTACACCGCTTATCGATGCCCATGTCTTCAAGATATTTTTTGACAGTTTTTCCGTCACATTTAAATTTTCTTCCGAGCTCTCTGTAAGATTTAGCAACACGGCCGGCGGTAATTTTCTTTAGTCGAGCTCTCTCAGAAAACTTGCTCAAGCTGGAATAATTTCCAGAACCAGGCTTTCTAACAGTGGTTGTTTTTTAAGGTAAAAGACGCTAATATATTATAAATGGTGCTTCGACTCTCACCCATATGTACAAAATGTTCCACCACCTTCGATTTCGGCCATAGGGGATGTATACTGTAGAAATTACATACAGTTTTACGACGGCGTTCTTGGTTATTTACCATAATTACAAAATCAAACATCTAATCCTTATGAAACTTACTAGATTGATTGACAGATATATAGACTTGATATTGACATACACACATATTTTTTTTAGATCTTTGTTTTTTACATTTTATATATTCAAACTTTGTCCAAATTTCACTCCGCATACGTTAGACATGTGGACGGAGCAAACGATTATATTTATTCTTTTAACGGTTTGCATTATAAAAGTCTTCATCAAATGTAAGCGTTAAACCACGTAGGTAAAGGTTAGGCATTATCAGTCCGAGTACCTGGCCTAGCTATTAAAAACTGAAGATAATTAGGGGTTATACCTAGGCGGAAAATGAGTAGATCTGTATCAAGCCACAAGAAGTTATTACACGCTGATATTTATTATTAAAGTAAGTAGGTATCTAGGGACTTGAGTACACCGTGATTTTCCTTATATTATCAGTAATTTAACACAGGGTGTACTTACAATTAGGAGCAGCAGACAATTTTACTAAATATTCACATTTCATCAAATATTTAATAGATATTTAATTTTATTTATTCCTCTTAGCTGCATATAGGGCAGAACCATCTCTCTCACTACAGAATCCGTAAGAAACTTTAATCTGAAGTTCTTGGCCTTTAACTATCGACAACGGTGCCGGTTTCGACGGGTTTAGCCGTGACTGTGGTTACTTGTGTGTAAATTATTTTGTCACAGTCATACATGAATGCTGAAAACACGAGTGGGACCGGTGGGTTTGGGCGCTTTTCCTGAGTATATGTGATGACATCTATTACGATTTATAATTGGGTGTGCTATTTCTTCTTGGACGTTGAACATTGGTCCTATTCTCAAAAAATCTCAGGGAATTAGCATTTCTCTCGAGCCACAATGCCCTATTCCGGTGCCGGCCCTCTCCTTTAGTTTTAGCACCGACAGCACGCTCACAGATTACCTAAGAAGTTAAATAAGTCTGGCTAATGATAGCTCTGATATTATAAGTTTAATTTAATATTACAGCGCTGTACGCAGGCGGGATAGAAGACTGGATCGACGGCCACTTAGGCATTGACAATACATACACCATTATGATGTTCCGACCCACTGATTCCTACAGTGCGAAACTAATAACGGAAGTAAGTTCTGTTATTGTTTAATTCCTTCAGAATAAAGAATACTTTATGGTTCGAAAAATTATAATGTATATAACCGTTACAAAAAAAACGATAAAGACTCAAGTGCTCAACATCATCATCACTCATCAGTCTTATCAGCTAGACTCAGGCCATACTTGTGTCCTCAAGCTCCCGTCTCAAACAATCGGACTAGGGAATGCACGCTGATTACTTGATTAGCGAGTTGACAAGAGCGGTCAACAGTAATATTATTGTAAATAGTAGCTTACCACGACGCGCGACGGCCTTTAGTTTTGGTACGACGAGCGTCCAACTGCACGATCTGCCGTCCAAACAGCGTTTTGTTGAGTTTCCAAGGGATTTGAACAACGTGTATTTCGTACTCCGCTTGCACCCTTACTGTCTTAATGAAAAACTTTCGCCCCCCTAAATGTTATTGCAGTTTGAGTCCCTAAACTATAAACAAATCAGTAGATGGGCCATTTTATTTAAAGTTGTACAACTTTTTTTTAATTTGGATTTTTTTGTGTGGTTTCTACTCAGAATCATGAGCTCTTTCGAACCTGATAGGAGAAAAAATGCGTCCCAGGCTTTTTTTTTTGACGACCGGTCTGGCCTAGTGGGTAGTGACCCTGCCTATGAAGCTGATGGTCCTGGGTTCGATTCCCAGTCAGGGCATTTATTTGTGTGATGAGCACTGATATTTGTTCCTGAGTTATGGGTGTTTTCTATGTATTTAAGTATTTATATGTATCTATCTGTTGTATATATCGTCGTCTAGTACCTACAACACAAGCCTTACTGAGCTTACTGTAGGACTAGGTCGATTTGTGTCAGATTGTCCCGAAATATTTATTTATTTATTTATTTATTTTATTTTATTCCATTCCGTTACTATTTTTCATACTATATTTTACATGGCGGTAACGGAACGGAAGTAATTAAAAATGTTTAAACATTTTGGGATACTTTTTTCTTCCTATCAGGCTCGAAGGAGCTTATGAATCTGAATAGAAACCACACAAAAAAATCCAAATTAAAAAAAAAGTTGAGTGTACAACTTTAAATAAAACGGCCCATATATAACTTGTTAACCTTTTCCTCTCGCATCAAAATGTGTCGTGAACGCCAACGTATTGACTAGTGAAGAACACATATAAACCTTATCTGTCAGCAAGACAGTTGCTTTGACAGCGTCCGCTATAGCCACAATAAAGGTCGGTGGCGTGGTAGACACGACAGCACGAGCCACTTTAGTGGTTCTTGGCGTTCAAAAGGTTAAATACTAAACTGAGTTATAGTAGTTTGAAATTTTAACATACACATTTCCATATTTTAAACAGCACGTCGTTCACGAAGCGTACGCAGCTTTGGATACTTTACTGATAGATAACAACGAACCAGGAAAAACGATGGATGCTCTCAAAACTCGCTCGTCCGACGCCAGAAAGATGTTCCCAACTTTAGTATTTCTGCCAGTTGCAATCATCTTTAACAGTTGAACCAGAGGTAATTTGGCAAAAGCCGTGTCGAACCGGAGAGTCAAAAATGTAAGGACCACAATGTTCACTGAAGTGAAGGTACTAATATATGTTTTATTATGGACTAGAAAATAAAAAGGATTTCAATAAACGGGTTTTGGTAAGTTCACCCAATGATACCAGAATGGATAGGATGGTTGGCAAGTGATCGCTTATCGCGTCATGCGTCACTTTTGAACTTACATGATTGTTAGAACATGACAAGAAAATGTACGAAATCAGATCAAACTCTTTTTCATATTCAAATTCAAATCAAATATTTACGACCCTTTGTACGATCAGACATCGTATTTTCAAGCCAACATTTAAATTAACATTGATTTTACATTAAATCAGTATTTATTACATTTTACTTATTACTATTTTATTTTTTTATATACGTATTTTAAGATCTATGTCAATTACCTAAGTAATTTAAATTGTCTATTCCTATCGATGTCAGATTAGAGGAAATCTATTCGTCTCGGTGCCTGTTAATTTTCAGTCTTTGTATGAGGTGGAATTAAGCAGATACTACGTCAAAATTAAATTAAATATATCTTAGGCGTATAATCAATTATTTGTGTCAGTGCATCTGGAAAGGTACCTTGTTGCAGGTATTGAGTTATGCATAGTTTCTAAAAGTAGATTAAATTTGCAATCAATACAAAAAATAATAATGACTGTAGGTGGAACCACTATTTTTTATAATTTTTTGTATTTTCGACTTCCGAAATGCACAAGTTGAGAAAATTGCATTTAAAGTTTATAGTGGCAAAAAACACACTTCTACTTCGAAGTTACATATAATGGGTATAATCGTATTATTTTGATGTTAAAGAATTATAATGCAAGAAATATCTGTAACAAAATGTTATTTAAGATAATTATAGCGGAAATCAATGTATTCTTATTTATAAATGCACCTATATGTGTACATAACTGCACCTATAGGAGAAATATACCTAATCGGTGTTTTCCTCTATCCCCAGCATGGTCGCGACACGACACACAATAGTAAAGCTGCAATTCTGAATCGACATCGATGAAATAGGCTTGGTGAAATATTCCGGGAATGGTTATTAATATCAAAATACTTTGTTTTAGTACAAAACAAAATAAAATAAGTATAGTCATGCAAGTTGAATGTTTTCTTATAAAAAACATTAAGCATTTATTTTTAGGTTCAAAAGATCATTTTGCTATAGACCGATCGTATACCCTATCTTAGAAAGAGGTAGTTGACTACCCGCGATGAAATATTGACAAAATTATTCAAAATTTAAAGGCTTTTAAGACATGGCGTGACAAGGTACCCTGACTACTAAACTTTATAGTCCTAGAAATATACTTGTAAACACGTGTCCCTTAGGATGTAAATAACCCAATTATAACACAACCATATTGGCACTTTTTAACTAGCTTCCACAAAAACTCATGTAACTCGGTAACTAAATGTTGTGACTAGGTACCTTTCCACATGCACTGACACATTTATACATTCGTAAAACTGGCTTAACAACGGTCCTAGAACAGGAAAGTGCCACTTTAATCCCTCCTAGCAAGAAATGAAAAAATCTGTTATGACAGCTGGTGGTTTGAGAAAGTTATTTAAGTGATTTGTCTGTATTTATTTTAAAATAGGTATATATTGCATATAATTGTTATTATAGTTTTACTAATGTAATATTTTATAGCCGTTGTTATTGATTACTGTATATAATAACGGTGTTTTGAAATTAATAAAAAACTTAAACCCACGATTGTGAAACAATATTGCACACCCAATGTTAGTCATTCTGTTGCTTCATGTAAAATATGCCATTACAAATAAACATATTAACGATTTGTCATTGATTATAATTGATTGTGAGGAACAAAGGAGTTTATTTTTACTACAGTCCAGTTTTAATATTATATGGTATGGGCGTAGGCTTCCATTTTATTTTTTTAGCTAAGTATAGGTAACCATAAAGCCAGACATGTAATTTTTTTTCCGGCAGCAATGGCAGCTAGGTTTTGCAACTAGTTGCAGTGGAAGAATTTTTATTCTTAGTTCACAACTGGTTACGATAGAAGACTTTTTCTTACTACGTTACTGGTTGCCTACAAAAGGTTCCTCATAAAAGCAAGTTAAAAAGCGTTGCAAATGCCATATACTACTTTATAAAAAATAATAATATGTTATCTGTTGTACTAACAGCAACACGCTTAGCTGTACCTTATTATATAGGGAATAAGGTCCATCGATGTATAGCTAAGAGTGTTGCTGTGTGTACATATTTTATTGTATTTAAAGTATCATACCAAGAATAAAAAATCTTCCATTACAACTGGTTAAGAAACTTAGTTGCCATAACGGCACAATCATTTTAGTAGGTAAACAGTAGCGAGTATAAAAAAAGTTTTCCGTCGCAATTAGTTGTAAACAAACAATATAAAAATTTGCAATGCAATGCATTAGAAACCCAGTTGCCATGTAGGCCGCAAATTTCGTCGACTAAAAAAAGAAAAGGTACATAGTTACATAAATGATGTTTAAAGATATAAGGAATAAATCAAATTACTTGACTGGAATGTCTAATAGTGACCCTAGTGGAACCACCTAATCATGAATGGAATCGGAACTAATCATGGGGTATCTGGAGTGCTATGCTATCTATACCTGTGCTCGAGGGCAAACCCAGAAACTATTAGTTAGAAAATTGTAATTTAACATGAATATAGATAATTATAAATTACGCATTAAGTCGAGTAAATGGGATTTTGAATTTAATACGTGAATTACTTCAATAAAATATTATATCGGTTTATCGGGTCTGACCACGTAACCCTCAATATATATTTTAAAAAGTAGGTGCCTCCCGTACGCATACACGTTCCTGTGTTGTGGGTACCGTTGACATCCAAAGAAAAACATGTGTGAGTGTGTGTTGCGTGTGTATGTGCGCCTATAGGTGAGTAGGGTAAATTGCCAGTTACTGGCCACCTTTCAATAACTGGCCACCTTATACTGAAAATGAATTCTGTTTACCTATAAATAGAACACATTTTCAAATGGGGTTTCAATTACTGGCCACCCTTCAATTACTGGCCACCTTATACTTAAATGAATTCTGTTTATAGGTAAATAGAGTCCATTTTCAGTATATGGTGGCCAGTTATTGAAAGGTGGCCAGTAACTGGCGATTTACCCTATCTGTGTACTGATCGGAGAAGAAATCAATTTGGATGAAGAAATTTACATAGTGTTATTTGTCAACATTTTCAAATCATTTACAAATGTCGTCCTTACGAGTACTAACAGTAAAAACTTAAAAATATTCCTATTTCCGAAGATAAGTAGAGATTAGGTATGAAATAACGACAAAATTGGAAGGGAGAACTCTCATAAAAATACTACTTTTACAATTATTATGTATGCATCATAATAGTGGCCTACGTTTTGCTCATCAGCTCATCACCAGGAAAGCAACTATAAGTACAGTCAGCAGCAGAATTATTCTGTTTCACATTCCTATTTCCGAAGATAAGTAGAGATTAGGTATGAAGGAACGACAAAATTGGAAGGGAGAACTCTCATAAAAATACTACTTTTGTATAATTTTTTTATGTATGCATCATAAATATCATAATAGTGGCCTACGTTTTGCTCATCAGCTCATCACCAAGAAAACAACTATAAATACAGTCAGCAGTCTGTGCCAGAGGCAGTACCGCAAACGTCAGAGTTCGTATATTTCGAGCATCTTTCTCTTTTACTCCAATTAAGACGTCATGACAGTGCCAGAGACAATCGTCCAAGATTTACGAATATGGTTTTTTGCGGTAGCGTGTGGTCGTGGTTAGTTATGACAATCACTATAAAGTCGCATGTCTAGCTCATTTTGAACATCTCGCCCGCTTAGCAACTGTTGCTGCTGACTGTACATACAAAAGTACAATACGGTGTTATTACTTTTAATATGGCTTTGGTCTTTATATCGAGGCGGTACTCCCGTGGACCATTTACTCTTAATAGAACGAATATGTCGTTATCTCTGACCTTGATTACAGTCAACATTTTGAAAAACTCCCTAATGCAGAAATTAATATTATGCTATGTTCATTGAAGGCTCATCATATATAACGTAAGAACTTTTTAAAAGTAAATTTGGTGGATTCGTTGTTATTATGAGGTATATTACAGTCAAAAATAATGTACTTTGGGCTTTTGTATACTTAATTGCAAATAGTGCTCGAGAAAATTCGGTTAAGTTTGGATGGCTCAATGCTGCACATATAGAATTACTTAACTCGATAGTTCGATGTTTCCTAAAAGTCTTTTTTTTTATAACAAAGGTGGCAAACGAGCAGACGGATTGCCTGATGGTAAGAAATTACCGTCGCCCATGGGCACTCGCAACACCAAGGGAGTCACAAGCGCGTTGCCGACCTATAAGTGGGTTGGAGCTCTGGGAACCTTATTCACCATCAGGAACACAACACTACATACCTGAAAGGTAGCAGTGCTATTATAGCTGTGGTCTTCTGTAAGGAGGAGGTACTTCCCCAGTTGGGCTTCTCCAGATTCAAGCGTGATGCTGATGGTACTTCGCTGTGTCCTACCTCTCATTGTTGGACGTAGTTTAAGGACATACCCGGGTCCAAAATCACTTAAAAAAGTCACTTAAAAAATAATAATAACTGCTTAAAGAAACGTGAATACCAACCGGTTAAAATAATCCTACAGAAATATTGACGACAGGTTTGACGTAGTGGGTAGTGGTAGTGACCTTGCTTATGAAGCCGACGGTCCTGGGTTTCAAATACCATTAAGTGAAATTATTTTTGTGATGAGCACAGGTGTTTGTTTCTTATGAAAAATAATGACCACAACACAAGCCGTCTTGAGGTTACCGTAAGGCACACTCAATTTGTGCATGGATGTCCTGTAATTTTAATTTATTGAAAGTAACATTAATAAATAATAAATATTTCGGGACAATCTGACACAAATCGACCTAGTCCTACGGTAATCCCAGTAAGGCTTGTGTTATAGGTACTAGACGACGATATATATAATAGATAGATACATATATATACTTAAATACATCGAAAACACCCATGACTCAGGAACACATATTTGTGCTCATTACACAAATAAATGCCCTGACTGGGAATCGAACCCAGGACCATCGGCTTCATAGGCAGGGTCACTACCCACTAATCCGACCGGTCGTCAAATTACGTGTCATCAAGGAAACAAACTGCTCCTTGCCCTTCTTTTACATCCAGATTAGATTACCCAGCTAGTAAATATGTACACGATGACTATTTTGAATACAATGTGTCATCCCCATCAGTTATTATTTTGGCAAGACAAAGATTTTCTTCCACTATTCACTATACAAACAAATTAAAGGCACCTTGTTGCGATAGATTTGTGCTAACGCAAACACGCCAACACGGGTGATTAGTTATAGCTGTATTCGGATAGATTACAAGAAGCGATCCTTCAATGCTCCGCTCGATATATTCATATAAAACAGAGGATGACGACGCGCACGAATTAATTTGCGGCCGACAGGCGCGCGTTGCCTTTGCTTGCAAAAAATAAAAAAAAAATAAAAAAAAGTGTTAGTGTAACAAAATGGTGAGAGTTGTGTACTATTTAGAACGTGTTGTGGTGTCTTCGTATTTGTGTTTTGGAACAAGTTGTAGGCGTTCAGTGTGTTCTTCTAAACACAAATAAGTGTATATAATGCGGTTTCTCTAATAATCAAGATGATATGTTTTTAGAGTAATTTTAATTCTGTTTTTCATAGTAGGTATACAGATATCATTATTTTAGGTAAATTTGTTACTGAACGTGGGTAAATTCGCAACAAGCAATGCGGAATAACTACTTGACTTTTTGATAAATAATGAGGGTATATCGACAAAAAGTTGAAGTTTCGTGACAAATGTAATGAAAAAAAAAATGAAATGTCTACAGTACATTCTGCAATGTAGATCCCATATAACCGAATAAGCTACCGAACTTCTGAGTAGGTAGTAGATCTTTGTCATTAATTCCCATCTTAGTAGTATTATTCTATTATAAGTTATTGCTACATAATGAAAGGCATAATAATACGAGTATTGTTTCATATAATGGCTCATAATAACATTAAATGAGCATTTTAATGCCTAATTATGTACAGTCACATACACCGATTTATTTACACACATAATACGAGTATATCAAGCTCTCAATAATAATTGGAATGGGTGCATGAAAAGATTTCGTAGCAAAAATAGTTTTTCTTTTTATTTAGAAAACAGAGTCCCGGGCCTAATTTCCATGTGGTTCGATAGTAAGTAACCTTCGACACATTTGGTCCATTTCTAATAAAATGTCAATTATACATTTCGGTTATTATACAGAGTTTATGATGCGTGTAGATAAAAAAATTATTAGTTTGGGTCCGGCTACTAATGTACAGTCAGCTTCATATAGTTGGTAGCATCCAAATGACTCATAAAGTTCGGCAAACCCCTAGAATTTGTATGTACTATTTGACTACTTTAAATGCTGCCAATTACATGACGCTGACTGTACTCATTAGTTTCATAGTGGACTAAAAAAAACATAAATAGCATGAAACTATAACCAACAAAATTTCATAATTTAAAAGATAGCTATGTTATTGCTATTATTTTTTCGATTACGCATAACGACTGGTACAGATTTGGGCGACGCAAACTGGGCATAACATGGAATAAAACATACTTTCGTGTTAAAATGTTTTGTCCCGAACTTCAGCCAGAAGATGAAAAGGAGTAAATATTAGTACTTATACGAAAATACTGGAGACAGGAAAAAAATGAGCAAACAGAACTTAATATTATATTAATTTGTTTCACGTTGGATTATCGTTGGCCCGATACACCGCAGTAATAATCGATAGATAATCATTATTATTTTGATTAGATTCGGTATTATCTCGTGCATTCCGCGTGATGTGGTGCGCCAAGATTTAATTCGGTAGGTACTATAGCAACAATAACTAATAGTTACGTGGCTTTATTTATTCATTTTGTATCACGTGAAAAAAGACCTTAATAGTAGTACTAATTATACTGCTAAACACCGTAGTCCGTACAATAAATGACTACATTAAATATAATAACGTCGGCGGGTAAGTACCGACTACATGTCTAAACAAACGCGAAATAATTACTGAACTTCCTCTTTTGCAGTTCACACGCTCTTTGAGTGAGTAATGTATGTAAATTACTCTATGATTAACAGTGTTTTTTAAACGGTGACAAACAGGTGGACTGCACGATTTTATACCACCACCGAAAACGCTTAAAACTCTAGTGAAGTTGTGTACAAAGTTTATTTTTCAGAAATGTCTAGTTGAAGGTACCAATCAAAGGGATTAACTAAAGTGTTTTTAGCCAACTGCTACCTACTCCTCAAATTACTGTTCAAAAACTTTTCAGTGAGTTATTTGACACATATTATTTATCTAACAGAGGTAGTCGTAGTCGGTAGTAGGTAGTATTTCGCTAATAGAAGGAATTAACATTATTATTTGCAGATAAGGGTCGATAAAGCATGTACACGTTTACTTACTTTACAAAATACGGATACAAGTATGACTAACTTGGTAATTCAAGGGCAATCATTTATTATAATGAGTATAACATACATACAAAGTTGCCAGCCGTTTTATTATACCTAAATATTCTGACATTTGTCTATTTGGGATCAGAACAAAGTAGGTAAACGTAGTTAGGATTGTCAAAATAGGACAGATGAATCATGTAAAATAAAATAAAATAATGCTTTTAGAATTTGTTTAGACAAAAAAACAGTGAGAATATATGTAGGTACGGCATTAGAATATGATTTTCATATGGCGATAATAGTAGTTTATGTATCTGTGCATAATGAAGGGCATTACAACAAGAGTGTGGGTTTATGAAACGAGCCGAAGGCGAGTTTCATAATAATATCACACGATTGTTGTAATGCCTAATTATGTATAGATACATACACTACTTTATCTACACACATATCATTAAGTGTTTTAACATGGGTTCAGAAACCGTAGGGAAATGACTTATTACTAGGGTTACTTGTAAACATTAAAAAGTCAACGAACAAAACAAATGACAGCTTGGAACGGCGGCGTTGCGTATTTCGTATCTGTCAATTTTTTTAAACCATAGACAAGCGAATGAACTCCCTATTCTACTGTCACTCGAGTTCGAGTCGTTCGATTTATATTAAAAAAACGTAACGAATTGGCGTTTCGTATCAATGGCTGTTTTAATATCTATAGATACTAGATTAGACACCCCACTTGAATTTGACAGCTGTTCCAAATTTAAATTCATAACCTACGGATTTCAGTAGGTAATGTTAACATTACCTACTGAAATCTTTCTGATGGTTGGTAATGCTGGTCATTGCCTACGGTTTCTGGACGCATTTTAGAGCACTTATGACATGTACGTAGATAAAATATTTTAAATAAAGTGCACACACTAAGCCTTGACAAATTAGAGTAGGTACTTGGACAAACTAGTTAGGTGGCTCTTGCGCTTGCCGCAGTACAACGTAATACACCAAATCAGTTCATAGGTTATGAATTTTGTAATTATGTTGCGCTATAAGTAACCAAGATCTATGTCGAAGGTAGTTGGAATGGAGTTGTAATGTTCGCAAGTTGGCAATACATTGCATAGTGCTGTACGGAATTCACATAATCTTCCGGGGTTTCCGTATTTTAAAAGTTATGACTAGACGAAATGCTTAATTTAAATGAAACTACGGATATACTTACTTATTATTCGACTATAAAAAACTTCAATATTGCATTTAAAATCTCTCTTTTTTTAACACCTTCACTGCGGCAATTAGTTAACATCGCAATTAACCATACGGGGCGAATCTGTTTCGTACCGAAGTGAACGTGTTAATAAATATATAAATAAATTTTCCTAATCCGCCTGCTTTCATATCATGTGAATGAAATTGTCGCAGGTGATCCTGATTTTTTTTGTATAGTATACCTACCTACACACGTACACGTAAAAATTAGGAAACACTAAGCCATTTAATGTTTTACACTAATACTTTCACTATCGCCAGTTGTGTGTTCCGTTTACTTTCTGACCAATATTTGTCGTGCTATCATTGTTTGCGATGGTTTCCAAGAAAAATATTGCGATGCACTCCACAAACCTTTACTTTATTGTTTCGTCATTATGTTAAGGTCGTCGAACGTCGTGTATCAGTCTGATAAATACGAACATATGGGTATGTAGTTGAATATAAATGACTTATAATTTATGTTTATTTCAGACCCTACCGGTAATATAAGTTCGAAAATGGTTTTTCGACTATAACTAGGGTCGACTTAAGAACTTTTAATCGCGAAACTTGAATTTTTTACTAGCTTTCCCGAATTATCAATTTCAAAGAAGGAGATTATGTTTTTCCTGTTGTAATGTTGTAAGGGTTTATACGTAAACCTTTATATTTGTTACTTGAAAGGGATACATATATAACGGTAAAAAATACTTAATTTAACCGTAAATTACGAAACAATGAGTGAGTGTTAGCTAGTGTGCCTTACGAAGCTAAAGAAACACGAATAAATGGAAACTCCGAAAAATATACTTATTCATCGAGTTTCCCTGAAATTACACTATATGATATGATGGCATAATTTTGCCTAGATTTTACCCGGGACTATCTGAATGTTGGAATAGACGTTAACGTTTGTTTCAGGAGTTACTTCTACAGCGCAAGTTAATTAACAAAAGTAGGCACGCGCCATGTCACACTACTTCATAAAACAAGTTAAATTCACCATCCGGATGTAAGATTATTCACCGATAGCATTCTTTACTAAGTAATCCTCACAGATATCTTAAATAAACAATTACTATACCAAATTCCAATTGATTGATAATTGAATGAAAGTATATGTTAAAATGTTTTCGCAAATCTTAGTATTCATTATGCTTTTTAATGTGTAGATATAATGGTAAATATAATTGGTTAGCCTTTGTGGAGCCTACTAGTAGTGTAAAAATATGAGTAGGTAGGTACGTTTTGTATCACTGACTTACAACCAAGAGGTTTGGGTTACAAGATATGTTGATAGTTTTTTTATTCTTGTTGTAGTATTTGAAGTTATCTTTATTATACTATTATGAATTTATGACCTTGAATTTAGACCTTTATAAGGTTATTTTAGACGCTGTAGAAAGTGACTTCGTTTTTTTTCTGGTTTAGTAGGTTGGTTAAACAGGTAATGAATACAGGTATAGTTTGAGTTCTTAATTTTTTTTTCTGTAGGTACTTATATTTAAAGATGTTCAAGGTTATGATTAATTTTATTGCTTACATGTACAGATCGCGCATATTCAATGTTTAAATAAAAGCGGTACTACTTTTAAAGTTTCTTCCGTTTAAAAATACGCTCAATATTCTTATTCCGGCGCATATCGAGTCTTAAACAGTCTTTGTTTAAAACGACCTTCTGTTCTACCTACTCGGTGCAGACAAGGTTTAAATCATAACCGATGTAATGAGGGTTATCGATAATATTTTTTTCACCTCAGCAGCAAGAACATGTCTACTTTCCTCACTCCAGGGAGTGAGGAAAGTGCTACTTTCCTCACTTTCAGAGAGTGAGGAAAGTTGTTACTTTCGTCACTCCAGGGAGTGAGACAAAGTAACTTTTTAATTGACGACCGGTCTGGCCTAGTAGGTTATGACCCTGCCTAAGAAGCCAGTGGTCCCGGGTTCGAATACCAGTCAGGCCATTTATTTGTGTGATGAGAAGTGATTTATATGTATATATATATATTATAATAGGACATAATGGAGTCCCTTAACACCACTAACACTTTCGGACCCTCACAAATTAATCAAATATTATAATTTTGAAATGTACATATTTAATAATGAATAATATTTAAACAAAATATTAAGTAATGAAGCCAGTGCAGTTGCAGATAAAACACTTAAATGAGTGTGGTTAACTTGATGTTCATTTTTTACAAGATTTTATTTAACTTTATGTATGTATTTGTATATTTATCCGGATGAAATCTTACAACTCAATTTTGAAGCAGACATCTTTAACCGATTGAGCTGAAATTTAACACACTTATGTAATTTCGGTTACAATGCAATATTATGGTACCACTGATCTGATCTGATGCTG
The DNA here is from genome assembly GCA_022674325.2 of Grapholita molesta. Classification (NCBI taxonomy): domain Eukaryota; kingdom Metazoa; phylum Arthropoda; class Insecta; order Lepidoptera; family Tortricidae; genus Grapholita; species Grapholita molesta. The sequence continues at coordinate 7,489,738 of CP053127.2, forward strand.
GAGTCAGAAGGTAGCAAAAGCAACTCCTAAAATGCACAAGATAAACCCGTGGTGTTTTAGGCTCATTAGAATCCTTTCGAAGAGTAGAGTACGATTGTGAAAAAAGTACAGTCGGCAATAAAAATGACATTTTTGGCAACTTATTAAACCTTTAATATGCTCTCACTACTGAGGTGAAAAGTTGTATGTGTCACACTAGAGTAAAGTTATTTTACATCTCGTGTTTTGAGTGCCTCGCTACGCTCAAGATTCTAACACTAGAATCACTCGCTACGCTCGTGATTCAATTATAGAATCTTTCGCTTACTCGGGACTCAAAATTAACACTCGCAAGAAAAAACAACTTTCCTCTCTTGTTGCACAAATAACTATTAAAGGAATATTCGACTTATTTTAATTAGAGCCCTTGACGTTAAGCAAACAAACCGTTATAATAAATCTAACTAAATAAAATTTGGGCGACATTTACCAAGTTTCCTTATTCATTTTTGTTAACAGCTAAGGCTTGCCCAGGTCTGGTTAAAAAAATCTTTATCTGAGATTAAAAGTTCATAATAACAAATAAGTGCAGTAGTTATGAATAGGCTCTACTTATAATAGTTTTAATTTATGGCATGGATTTTTGTCTAACACTTACGAGTCCACCTACACGTTACATTGAGTTTATGCGTATTGCCAAATATTTACAAACATGACCGCGTGAGAGTTTCGCAAGATCTCCTTATAAATGGAATGTGCAAAATAATCTAATCGCCTTTCTGTTACGACCATGAATGATGTAGAATCAAATTTTATTATAGCCGTCCATTAGCAACGTACTAAATTAATGTAATATTAGCTGCAACTAGCAATATAGGGGTATATTGTGTAAATAGTTATCTCCTCGTAAAAAATATTGTGAAATATTGTATGCGAGTATATCCCAATCAAAGCATTATGGTAGGACATAAAAAAATATTTCAGGATGAAATAAAGAAAATTAGTTCAGTCACATTTTAAGCAAAATTATTTTAAATAATAGGAACGCTTCCTAAAATTAAAAATTTAATTTAAACAGTGACCTAAAATATATATTATATACGTATTACATTTAATTTATCTAAATCAGTTTTCATTGAACGTAATTGCCATAGTATGCTAAAACATTTACAGTATACGTCCTGCGTAATAATTCCATTGATCCCAAATATGTTGATTTGTTAGGTACATCCACTTATAATTTGTAATGTGGTAAATTACTACTTTCATATTACTATATGATTAATAAATCTAACATAAATAATTAATTAATAAATAGTTAAGACATAACAATTTATATTATAACTAAAGTTACTATACCCAATACAAATTAATCATTCAACAGTCGGCCCCTCACCGTTCCCGGCGCAAAGGTACTAGGAACTACGATGGATAACCTTTACCCCAGAAACTGACCGGAACGGGGGTCAAGGGTCTACTGTATAATTGTATATCTGTTACTGTTTTGCTTTCATTAGAAAACCTGTAACGTAGCATAGCTTAGCGTTTTTTTACGGTTAATTAGTGACACACCGTATTTAAGGATGTATTTACAAATTGACTGTTTTTTTTTATATTGGTAATTCATTATTTTTCAGAGCAAAGAGCAAGACAATGCCGCCTTCGACGCATTTCCTGAGGGTCCCGTCCATGGTCCTCCGCCCCCGGGACCGCCGCCTACCGGAGACCCGGCTGGGCCTCCGCCGCCGGGTGGCCCTCCCGGGCCTCCGCCGGTAATCAAACCACCGCCACCTCCCGTAGACAAGGATGAGAAAAATGTACGTGTCAGGTTTTTAATTGCCCTCAACTTATTTATCGCCATGCTTATAGCACCTAGTACAGTCAGCAGCAAAAGTGGCTAAGCGTTTGAAGTGTTCAAAAAGACCTACACGCGCTCTTATTCTCTTGACAATAGAGACATGTTGACCTCATTTTGAACACCTCAAATGCTTAGCTACTTCTGCTGCTGACTGTACCTTTGCCAGACTAAATGCCTACTTACCCCTATAAGATTGTTCATCATCGACACGAAATCTATATCTACAAGAAAAAATTGCCCCGAAATTATATCAATATTGTCGACTTTACAGTCACTTTTTTCAAAAAACCAAAATAAAAGGCGTAATATGCAGTAACTCTAATAATTTTATTATTTTATTTACTAAAACTCCTTATACCCACTATTAGCACAGTACTGTCGATTTGCGTAGGTGTATTTAAAGAAAATTCAAAGTAATTTTCACTATGGGCTTTACCTACTTTAGAATTACACATAAGTTATCAATATAAGACTATAATAACGTAGTAAACATAAATAGTGACGTATTTTACGGTATAATAACACTTTATCGGCATTGTACGTCTGGAACCATGAATTCTTTAGATACAATATGACAAGATTATACTAAATGAATAAATTTTATTTATTGACAGCCTAACGCGCAGTTACTTATCATTTTGAGTGTTTTAATTATAACTACTTACATGAAAATAATTCAAATAATGACTTATCAATCTTTACATATCAATATAAATCTCATTGTGACAACACATACTCGTGTAGTCATCAATTATTCATAGTTTCCAAAATATGATAAAAAGAGAATATGCTCGATCATAAACTAAACGAGGAATACCTGAGACTTGATTTAAGCTACTATATACTTATCGCCTTATTTTTATCCCTTCCGCATCTTAACTCGAACTCTTTCATATTCGTATTTCTATTGTTAACATATTATAAAATATCAGTTGAGTCAAAATAAACTACCTATATTAGGAAGAACTATTATTTAATCGGATAATATAAAAGAAATCGATAGTCTGAATGACACACTAGATTAAGCTGATAGATAATTGAATAATAATGTTGAAACATGTATAATATTTATTAATTGTATAAAAGCGGGTAACTCACGTTTTATAAGTCGTATAATATTTAGTTAAATATTGGATAGATAAGGATGAAAAAAATATTTTTGCCGGCTCCCAAGGGACCCTTTTAAAATAGTAAATAGAACATTTGTGAATTAGGGACATTTTTGATAACAATTTGACTGGCATATAAGAAGATTACTTTGGCACCTCGCGCACTTAACTGCTCCTGCTAATACTGACTGAAACCTCTTTACATTCATTTTCAGGAAGACCCTGAAAGCGATTCACCACAACGAGCCACATGGGGAAACCAGATTGAGTTCCTGATGTCTTGCATAGCCACGTCCGTGGGTCTCGGCAACGTCTGGCGGTTCCCCTTCATTGCATACAACAATGGCGGCGGAGCCTTCCTCATCCCTTACATTATAGTATTGTTCCTAATTGGCAAACCTATGTACTACCTCGAGTGTGCTATAGGCCAGTTTAGTACAAGAAATTCTGTTAAGGTTTGGGCATTATCGCCCGCAATGAAAGGTTAGTTCCTAGGTTATGTTTCCGCAGTCAGCGAGACTGTCAGGTCCTTGATGTATACGTTCACTGCGGCACAGGGTTGATTCGACCTTGTAAAAGTCTGGTTAATTGCGATGTTAACAAATTGCCGCAGAGGAGGTGTTAAATAACCTATATAACTCCCTTCGTCTGTATTCCCGGAAGGATATAATTTGGATCTCTTCAAGGCAAGAGTGAATAGGCTATTTCTGAACCAGCGTAGGTACTACACCTTCGACCTCGTCGACACTTACCATCAGGTGCGACTGAGGTCAAACGCTGGTCAGTCTTGTATATAAAATAAATAAATATATATATAAGTTCAGTTACCCTTGTCGGTTATTATAATTTGCGTTTGAGAATGAGACAAAACGGAGGTTTAGTAAGTTTTAAAGTAAGATGATTTATAGCTTTATTTTTTCATTTTATTTTTTCAGGAACGGGCTACGCACAGGCCATGGGCTCCGCTTACATCCTGTCGTACTACGTGTCGATCATCGCCCTGTGCCTGTACTACCTGGTGTTCAGCTTCCAGAGCACGCTGCCGTGGGCGGTGTGCGACGAGGCCTGGACCGACGTGCTCTGCGTGCCCTCCGGCCAGGCTGGCGAAGGCGCCCATGTCGAGAATGGGACGAGCAGTGCCGAGCTGTTCTTTTTGTAAGCGTTTCCTTGAAATCTCAGTGTAAGAATGTAGTTGGATTATATTTAACAATAGGACATACATATACAAATGTTTGCCGTAATTTTTTTTAAGACATCAGTAAAATTAAATATATTGACTTACAGGAGAACAGTGATTCAGCAGAAGGACACCGTTGCTGGTGGTCTTGGTGAGTAGAATGTTAAAGTTATAACCAGAAAACTTGAGGTACTATCAAATATTTAAGTATTGTATTCATTTATTTTCCACGCTAGTGGACATAATGCGATTTTCCTAATAGTTTTATAAAAATTAAGCCCGATTTTCCTTGTAAGTGTCTTGAAAAAGAATTTTCTTATTTGCAGGTCTCCCAATCTGGTACCTGGTGTTGTTCCTATTGGCTTCTTGGGTGATCATTTTCTTGATCGTGGCGCGCGGAGTCAAGAGTTCCGGCAAGGCTTCCTACTTCCTCGCCATCTTCCCTTACATCGTCATGATAATCCTGCTGATTAGGTAAAGCTATTTTTTTCATGGATTATAAAAGTGCCAACTGCCATGATCTTTAAAATTGATACGTGCAAAATAGATGGAAGAATTTGTTTTAATGACCTTGTTCGCAGATAGTCATGCTAAGTTTATATATTTACATATATATTTTTGCTTCAGTCTTTGAAAATTAAGATTATTAATCCCGAGCAGATATCGATTTAACCCAATAGATAGTACTCGAGGTTGACGGATTGATAGTTTAAACATATTTGTTGTTATTTACAGTACAAGTACCTTGGAAGGAGCCGGCACCGGAATTTTGTTCTTCTTGACTCCTCAATGGGATAAACTCATTGAGCTTGATGTAAGTTTCAACCCCTACTAAATTGGTGAGCAATCTAAACGAAGACGGTATGAGGAAATTTAATCGGTTTCAAATCTATCGCTGATCCCGACTATAAGAACAATAAAATATCGTTATGTTTTTATTTAATTTCGAATGGACCACAGACCAGAGCGCCAGAGAGAAAAGCTAAATCCTTCTTTACTCTGGGAATGGACAAATCTGGGACAACGATATCTAATGGAATAAAACGAGTAGTTCAACGTAGTTCTAAAGGCAACAAGTTTTTTGCATTATGTCCTACGTTTTTTTTTTTTTAGTTATGCCATAATATCTAATCTGCATTTTAGTTATGCCATAGTATCTTGTGTGCAGCAGGCTGCACTATTCGTCCTGCAACATGTGACGACCTTACTTGTATTAAGCAGGCGATGCGGTTTAATAATTACAATCAATTTTCTGTAGTGCATAGATATACAAGGTCGTAGACGTAGGGATTGATTTAACAGTATCTGTATTTAATTCCTAGGTATGGTATGCAGCAGTAACGCAGGTGTTCTTCTCTCTATCCGTGTGCACGGGGGCCATCATTATGTTCTCTTCATACAACGGCTTCAGACAAAATGTGTACAGGTACGTCGCACCGTCAAATTAATGCTGCTCATATGCCGCCGTCTATCGAAATATTGTCAAACAACTTACAACGTTACATGGCGTTGCATGACTGCCGAGTGCTGTAAGCTTTATACCATGTATAGTCTCTATCTAATTTCAACAGATAAAATACGAAATCACAACTTATAAAAACAAGACACTACGAGAGTATAATCTGTTCTGCCATTATACATAATTTTAAGTATGATCGTAGAACATGACTCCTTCTCCTATGACCCGAGGCAATAGGCTTAATCAGTTGTGATGCAGTTTATATTAACTAATGCAGCTTACGATCAATAAACTGATCTTCTTAAACGGGTTTTTATACTTCGGAATGTCATATAATTTCAACCATAAAATAATATTTATATTATATTATAAATTATTTTTTATTATGCAGAAACGTCTGCTAGCGAATATCTTCGATATTTAAATCGAAAGAAAAATAGAAAAATTTGACTCGGAGCGGGACTCGAACCCACTACCACTGGATCACTAGCCCAATGCACTTCCAATTGTGTTATCCGAGTACCGCTTAGACTTGTCAAATTTTTCTATCTTATCCTTCGTGGTATACGTCATCATGGGTGACGTGTAGTCACATCTACCGTCAGCGTATTGAACACTTAATGGCATCGAATCGGAATCGATTATGGATAGCACAATTGGAAGTGCAGTGGGCTAGTGATCCAGTGGTTGTGGGTTCGAGTCCCGCTCCGAGTCAAATTTTTATATTTTTCTTTCGATTTAAATATATTATATTATAATTCCTCCAGAGACTCCATGATTGTCACAACCCTGGATACCTTCACAAGTCTTCTATCCGGCATCACCATCTTCGGCATCCTGGGGAACCTGGCGCACGTTCTTGGCCGTGATGTGGGAGAAGTGGTCGGTGAAGGTGGCACTGGATTAGCCTTCATCTCCTATCCCGATGCTATTGCAAAAACCCCCTTACCTCAGGTACAAAGTAATATATATTATTGTCATTTAGAACTAAACCGCCTGCTACTGTTGATGTTGCTTTTCTATTATAATCAGAGATCGGATAAATTTGCGTCATTGCTCGCAATAATCTGGTCATGACTTTAAAATTAATCAAAGAAGTAATCATTTAATTGATTTCTTACTTGACATATAATTTGATTCCTGGTCATTTAATACAAATATTTGTTGATGTATAGGTTTTTTAAACAAAATAAATAGTATTTTGTCCAAATTCCACTGCTTTACACGTAAAAAATATACTTAAATTCTGAAAAGCTCCGCTCGAAATCCACTGATGTTAATCGGGCAAACTTAAGTAATTTAATAAGAATATATCCACGGAGGTTTTCTACTTTTAAAACTAAAAATCATCTTCGTCAGAAATAAAAATCATAGCAGGTTATTTATAATCGTGTCAGTTTAACATCGTAACTTCTTTTTCTTCTGACGAAAATGCTAACCAGATTCAATAGCATTTTCATAATAAATATAAAAAATTAAAATGATATTTAAAGAATAATTAATTGAATAACATTTTCATTAATTTTGTAGTTTTGTCCACATTAGTGCGAGCCATGACGCAAATTTGTCCGATCTCTGATTGTAATATACTTTTCATTAAGACAATTTCTGGTATTCATGCATACAGTCAGCATTGTATTAGTAGCATTTAATAGTTATTTGCAACCAAATTTGGTGTTAAGTATTCCAAGAAGTTTCTTGGAATACTAATAAAGTTAGAATGCTACGCGTTTTTCAATTAGTTCTCAAAAAATTCTTCATAATACAATAAAGAGAAAAGATTTGATTGTTTGTTTCTTTGTTTGCATTGAATAGGCTTCAAAACTACTGGACCGATTTGTAAATTATTTTACCATCGAACCAAATAACATAGGTTCGGTGCAAATTTTGTTAAATACCCACAACCTATCCATTGGAAACTAGGTCACTAAATAATAAGTAAGCCAAACGTGCTAACCTAAAAGGAAACATGTAAATCTGCAGTTATTCTCCGTCCTGTTCTTCCTGATGATGTCGGTGCTGGGGGTGGGCTCGGCGGTGGCGCTGCTGTCCACTGTCAACACGGTGTTGCTGGACGCCTTCCCACGCGTGCCTACCATCTTCATGTCCGCCTTCAGCTGCACGGTTGGCTTTGCCGTCGGCCTGATCTACGTCACCCCTGTAAGTTATTTATTTAATGTTTATTGCACAGAAGTTATAGCTAGAAAGATATCTTAACTCCATTTATATACATTATTTAAAGTTGACTATACAGCATATTTTATTTGTAGTTTTGTACATGCATTATCATTCTTACGAGACTGAAAGTGTCCCATTTTTTATTTCATTCCACTACCATTATGCCTATATTATATGAAGCCGATGGTCCTGGGTTCAAATCCCAGTGATTTCGCTTCTATACAATTAATATATGTTTGAATCTAGTTTGAATAGTTTTGTATTCAAAATATTTTTCGTAAACCTTACTTTTTTTGTTACTATACCTAGTTGTTTTTTTTACACTTTTCATAAAAATGTTATTTTCAGGGTGGCCAATGGATATTGGAGCTTGTAGATCATTTCGGCGGAACGTTTTTAGTTCTGTTTACTGGTATCGCTGAAATTGTTGGAATTATCTGGTTATACGGTAAGTTACTGTTTCACCCTCATTTCTAAACTCATATATTTAATGTATTTGTCACATGGATGAGGAATATATGGGGATTATAGTACTTCCCTTCTAAATTAGCTACGAAAGCTACGCCATAGCCCGGCGGTAATTTTTGTGCTTACCCGCTTTATAGTCAGTGTCTATAATAGATAGTTACCTGTTGCATGACACGGAATCCATAATATCTAAGTCATACACTAAACCCATTCTATGGCCAATGTATAAAATCTCAAATGTATTACTACATTGTATCGTACATAGAGGCATTTGTCAGTAGTATTTACAGTACCAATACACCGAACTTTAACCAGACATAAATCTATGTTTTAACGCAATAACCTACGATTTCAATACGCCAATATAACCTGCATATTTATAATGCAAATGTCGGCATGGAGTTACCATGAACAAGAATTTAATCACTTTTTGACATTCAATAAGACATATATTAATTTTTGCCTGGAATAAAAAGCCGTTTTGAGCCACCGCATCTAAGTCAACCATAAATTCGACGGTTTCAATATACCGCGTGTTATAAAAAAGTGATACAAGATTATCAAGCCGGAATCTGGTCATGATTTGGAACTATGGGGTCAACTTTGTAAAAAAAAAACAACTGTCTCATACATTTTCATCAACTTATACCTAACCTTTTCTATGGAACAGCTGAATTTTTATTTAATTTTACAAACTTGACCCCATAGTAAAAGATGTTCAAAATCATGAACAGATGTCGGTTTGATAATCTTATATCAGGTTTTTTATAATACCCAGTAGATGTTCCCAACTTTAATTTTGTGATATAGGTCTGGAGAACATATGCCTCGACATCGAGTTCATGCTGGGCATCCGCACTGGATTCTACTGGCGCTGGTGCTGGGGAGTCATCACGCCGGCCATGATGATCGTGGTCTTCATATACGCTTTAGTCAATAACACATTTGGCGGCCCTGCCTTCACGGATGCTGCTATCGGTAAGATTTTACCTTTATTAAGATTTTGAAAATGCATTAATACGAACTTAAGAATTTATTTTTAATTATTTAATTTCGAGAAAATGTGTAATATAATAATGACATTATTTTTACAACCCTTGGTACAATACGGCGGATTGAATGTTAGATCACAATGAAGTGTTATTTTGGATTAGATATTTTTTTTTCATATTATTTTATCTTCATTAATGTGTGTAGTATTCCAAAAATTATCATTGAGAATACAAATTAAATAAATTACGTTAATTACGTTTTGGCAAATAGTTGAAATGCCATCGACAGAATTTTGTGGCTCTGGAATCCTTTTCCCTATAATATAACTAGCATCTAAATTGGTCAAAAATAATTAAAAGCTATGTGCTTAAATACTTGCGAGAAATTCTTAAAAATTCCTAATGGCCCTAATAATAACTAACAGGGTACCAAACGTGACCAGTTGAAAGTAGGTAATATTCCATCCTAAGGATATTGTATGTTATACATTTTTTCTTTCAGCGTGCGGATATGTCATACTTTTCGCCGGCATTGCACTCGTTCCGCTTTTCATCGGCGTAACAATGCTCAAATACAAAACTGGAAACTTCATACAGGTAAGACAAACTTGATCTGCTCGTACCTGGGATGGGAAAATGTTAATAAAGAATAAATAAAAGCAAATTAACCTCAAGCCACGCGGCGAATTTTACCGTGCAGCAACATATTCGCAAATACATTTACATATCTCTGTATGTCAAATGCATAATACAGTTTCGGTTTAACAATTTTTCTTCTGTTCACAGACGGTCAAGGTAGCATTTGGCAAAAAGCCGTCATGGGGCCCTAGCGACAAAACCACGAGGCAAGAGTGGACTCTTTTCAAGGCGGACGCCAAGGAAGAAAGGAATAAACGCACTACATCTAAAGTCAAGCACTACGGACTCAGCTTAACGGGCGGCTACAGAAGAGTTTAACTTACGCTAGAATTTAAGGTAGTTAGTAAGTTATTTATTGTACGTATTTTTGAGAACAAGGACGCCAATGACAAATTAAATATACGAGTTTTTTTTACATTGTGATCTTCTCTTCCCTTAACCTTTAGCGAATCAATATGAAAAGTAATGGAGATGCACATAATGTGTATACTCGTAAAATCGAAATGTTTATAAAATAAAACTACTATAGATAGGGATGAGCCCTAGTTTAGGGTAATAGTACTAAAATTACAAGAAATAACGGCATCGGACTCTGGGCATAGTCTCGGAAATAGGTATCCGGTACGTTGAACTATGATACTTAGGTATAAAAAGATAATAGGTACACTATTGCAGACAGGTCTCGATAAACAGTCGATAAACATACCAGTTTTAAACTGTTCAACTGTTTGAGCGTGAAAAAAGTGCAAACACAGTGTTTAGCAGTTAGGACTCCGTAATATAAATATTGAATTGAACTAATAGTAGATTGTTCAACAAGGGACTAAAACAGGCCATTATGACACGAGACGTATATATGGCTGTTTAGTCCCACGTTAAACACGACGGTTTTCACTTCGAAAACAACTATGTTCTACACAATCACAATATGTATTAATAGAAAGAATAAAAAGTAACATATATACAGTTAACGTTAGTGTGGTTTTGAGCATGTAATATATACTCCAAAGTGATGGCGGTTGATATTTCTTTGATATTTCATCAAAATATGTCAGAAACACGCCTTCCGATGTAATTTGTTTTCCAGTTTTCCAATCAATAAAAGTTTGGTATGCTTTTGAATAAATTCCACTGGATTTCGGCGGCAAAAGATTTTACACCACCTCTTTGCTTTCTTCTTCATTCTGGATTTAGGCGTTAATACCACTTCATTGGATGATGATGACGACATCGTAAATTATTCAATTTCACAATTAAGAACTTAGCTAAATATTACTTAACTATGATGGCAAAAATCCAAATAAGCAATCAAATTTGTTCCGCGTTTTAGTTTTTTTCTGTATTACTTTTACGAAATGTGACGTTTTAAATACTTGCATATTTAGCCAACAAATTTTAACTATAAAACTATTTTGAAGCTAATTGGTATGCATAATAAATTTAATTCAATCTTAATCATATTAAATATACATGTATATCAAGAAAATAAATCGATTTTCTTAATATTTTTGTACAATTGTTATTTTAAGTTTTGAGGTTATTTTCAATAGCAATAATCGTTCGTTCATAAACACCGGGAGTGGCTGTTTAGGGGTTTCCAAAGTCAATTAAAAATAAGTTTGAGGTTGTTTCCACGGCCTAAACATTGTCTTTTAATAATTGTAAAGTAGGAACTATAAAATACCTTATGGCTTGAAACATGAATTACGTTCTCTGATTGGTAAATTTTAATATATCTGGAATATAATTGGTTGATACCAAATACGAAGTTTCTCATATATACTCAAAAAATTACCACAGTATAGGGTAAATCGCCAGTTACTGGCCACCTTTCAATAACTGGCCACCATATACTGAAAATCGACTCTATTTGCCTATAAACAGAATTCATTTAAGTATAAGGTGGCCAGTAATTGAAGGGTGGCCAGTAATTGAAACCCCATTTGAAAATATGTTCTATTTATAGGTAAACAGAATTCATTTTCAGTATAAGGTCGCCAGTTATTGAAAGGTGGCCAGTAACTGGCGATTTACCCTACGTACTATTAAAAAACTTATAGTTAGTAGTAAGTCTTGATAGAATCCTCTCGATGAGTAATTGTGCAAAAAAATACAATCGACAATAAAAGGTTGTACCAAAATATTTTTTTGAGAAATACTTAATTTATGATATCACATTTTTTATACAATGAGTTTAGTGTCGATTACAAATTGCGACATCTTTATTACTCGTTGAACACCCTATAAATACTAGTAAAGGCATGTGTTTATTATAGTATAAAGATAATATTATCGTTTGGTATAGACACACTAACAAACTTCGCCGAACACCTACACATAATTCGTTATAAATTTTACAATGAACAAATCTTTGGTAGGTATTTACTGTCAAGTTTTTACTACTACATACACGTTTTCGTACCACTTTTCGTGTATTCAGTTATGTTATTTTATTATATCCATACTGGCTTTATTATGGCAAAACCACAAACATAAGCTCGGTGGAACTTACTATGTATTTATTATTAGTGAGAATCTAAGTATTTTAAATTATTTGGCTCAAATAGATTCGGCAATAGGGATCGACCGCTGAACTGAGGAGCTACCATGACCAGCTAAAATCGCAAATTTAGACCAAATTAACTCTGACACTCTAATTACTCCTTCATTGGAGTAAAAGAGAATTTGCCCAAAATATTCGATTTTCGCTCTAAGTGTAATTATTGCTCCATTACAATTTACAAGGTGTAGTTTTTAGAACTATCATGGTGTTTAGACCACGATCAGCAGTCACCGTTCATGAATAAGGAATAACTAAAAGCTAACTTGCATACAATATAAAATGTTATTGTATACCAATCAAAATGTTGATAAAATAAAACTACTAGGGATAGGGATGAGCCCTAATTTAGGGTAATAGTACTAAAATTACAATAAATAACGGCATCGGACTCTGGGTATAGTTTATATAAGATTGTACCGTATTGTAGAATAATTCTGAATTACCAAAATTTAATATCAATTTTACATATCTTACGTATAATAAATCAATAGCGTTAACGTAATTGCGTCAACACCAATGATTACTTCAGATAGATTACCAGAAGCGAGCCTATCACCATCAAACAACTATACCTAATAACTCTAATAAGTCTATATTTAAATATAATTATTTACGTGCACGAATAATTTTGCAGGACGCATGAAGCTCGCAAAACAAGTGAATAAAGAAAGTTGATGAAAATCGCAAATAAGTGTCAGTGAAACAATGGTGAGTGGTTGTGCATATTAAACGTATCGTGGCGTCTGTCATAATAAGTGGAAGAAGCCGCGGTTAACTTGGCAGATACTTACAGTCCGAAAGGATGGGTGCTTACAACGAGCGCGTAGGGTCAGTAGTTGTAGTCGGCGTCGTCGTCGGTCATGATTAACAGTTTTGCATGTAGGTAAATAATTTTTACACTAGATATAATTGAGGTCGATTTAGTGCTGTTTGTTTTTTGCAACCCTTTCGACCAAGGTCACCTCACGAATACAAATTTTTGACCGTGTAGTAGGTTGCCAAACAAATCGAATTAGGCACCAAAAACGTTTAGAGCAGTGCAACCTTAACTGTCAAAGCGATTTTGGAACCTGTGTTTACTGTGTAGAAGATTACACAGATATTTGTAAGGCAATATATATGTGTATTATCCGCCATATCCTGAAATAGGCATATCGTAAAACGTGAAAAATATATTTGGATTCCCAGACTCAAAGCAGGCCCGCCAAACGAGGCTCTTATATCTGTTCAGTTTACTCCTCTGGCATCTAAAGCAATCTAACGAACCTAATTTTCCTATATATTGGTTTAATGTCACTAGCATCAAACTATTATCCTGGAATATTACGATTTTACGATATAAAAAAAAAGTTATTTATGTGCTAATTTTGATTACGGCATATTCAGTTAAAATATGTCCAACAGTCGCTTGATTATTATTACTACTACTTATAAACCTTTGAACTATACCACTAATACGCCTAAATATAATAAATAATACCTCTATAACTGATGTTACATCTCTATTATATGTACTCGTTTAAGCTTCAGGTGTTTCAGTTTTAGTTATAAGTACATATTTATTTATATTATTAGGGGATATGCATGCTTTTAGTCTGAATTTTGTAGTATTGACGTATTATATTATAATTATTCACCTATGCAGGTTTTAAGAATCTCTTTTTTACATACTGTTTAGTGTTTCCTATACTGGGTGTTATAAAAAACGTGATACAAGATTATCAAACCGGCATCTGTTCATGATTTTGTACATCTTTATTGTATATGGGGTCAAGTTTGTAAAATTAAATAAAAATTGAGCAGTTCCATAGAAAAGGTCAAGTGTAAGTTGTTTTTTTTTTACAATTTACAAAGTTGGTCCAATAGTAAAAATTGTTCCAAATCATGACCAGATGCCGATAGTTATGCTGACAAATATTAAAAAACATATACAACAATTAAAACATATTACCCAGCCAGCATTCTGCTCTTTCGCATCCTTGACCATAATCTACTTTTAGTAAATTAACGAAATACATTTATGTCAGATTGTTATTATCTTGACATCATTATTATAAATATCTTATCAAAGAGACATGTTCTTACCTACATTTTAATACACTGTTAGTGCTGCAATAGTTGATAGGCTCTTTCAATACCAACTAATATTTGAAATTCAGTTGGCAACTATGAACTCACGCCCGCACGAACATACATCCAAAATTTTTCATTGACAAATTTTTGCCTGTGACGTCGTCTCGTTAAATTCCTTTAGAAACTCTTTTAAATCCTCCCTTTTCACCCCTAAAAATGATGACTTCCAGAATCAAAATGAACGTATCTTCTTCCCCGTAATTTAAACTATCTATACATACCAAGTTTGAACGTAGTCGGTTTAGCAGTGTAAGCGTGGAGATCTAATACGAGTATACTAATGGCTTAAGATGTTTAATCATTTGAACACTAGTATATTATTTTAAATATAAATCCCTTCACACCTATTGCACTCTAGTTCACAAAGAGCTGCATTATTGTTGGGATAAACCTTTTTTTTTATCATTATTATACACAAAACCAGCTCCTTGCCTGATGACGGTCTAAAGCCATTATACTCGTAATTTCAGTAAATGTGAGAATTACTTCACCTCAATTGAGCTTCAATTCCTACCACTCTATTCCTATGAGCGTAACACTCAGTTAATGACTTTTCCAACACTGAAATCTAGCTGAGAGTTTTATTCACGAAAACCACCCGTTATCTGTAAACTATTATAAACTATATTTTCAATTTAATGTAAAAGACGAAATACCGAGTTTAAATTATCTTCGAATGAACTCTGAATAATTAATGATTTTCTGACATATGGAGTATTATTTTACGCAATATAATTCTGTTTATATTGCGCGAAATAATACTTATTAATCAGCGAAGCAACGAACTACTCTGCTTGTCATCAGCACACTTAAACAAATTATTCTTCTATCACAGCATAAAGTGTGTGCCTACGATAATTCAATAAGTAAATACCTCTTCACAATACTTAGTAACTTGATCTTACACGAGAGAAAGAGAAAACGATTATGAAATACTAATAATATCATTACATCAATAATATCATCAAATATACATATACATAAAAATAAAATATCCTCAAATATAGAACAGACTTGTACGCGCTAGGACCGCCCCTAATGTCCCTCGCAGTCATCTGGCAGACTATGAAGAAGCATAAGAAGAAGGTTTACTGATTTACACTTTCACGGCTTTTACACATTATTACAAAAAAACGGGGCTTAGCCCCATATCGTTCTCGAAACGTCGGAGGTAATTTTTAAAGTTAATATACGCAGTTAAATCCTGTCTATCTATTTTCTTCTATATTAATAAAATAAAGTTGTGTTAGTTCCGGTACATATAACTCGAGAACGGCTGAACCGATCTGGATGGTTCATTGTGATACTCTTGGCTAAAAGTTTAATAGTATGCTTAAAAAAGAAAAAGATCAATCAATCAAAAATACACCATTCATAGGTTGTTCATAGGCCTTCAGGCGGTACAAAGTTTGCCGGGACAGCTAGTTTGTAATAATGCATAAGAGGTTTGTTCGTCACGTATGTTGGTAAAGAAGTGACGTCCAGGCCCTCTTCAACACCGCAAGGTGAAAGATAATTTGCCAGGCAAACAGACGAATCTGTCAAGTAACATGTGGATTACTTATGGTTCTGGTATTTTGATGTAGATGTAATAGACTTGTAATACTCGGAGCAATCTCTTTTTTTTCAGAGCAATGAACATGACAATGCTGCTTTTGACGTCTTTCCAGAGGGCCCTCCCAATGACGCTCCGCAGACTGGAGCTCCACAACTCGAGGGCCCTATCGGGCCTCCATCGGCAGTGAAACAACTACCTACTCCTTTATTCGAGGACAAGAAAGATGTAACGGACACGTTGTACAGTAATAATTACGTTACCCATAAAAGTCACAAATAAGAGAGAATCTTGCACTCGGTATACAGAAAAGTGACGTCCCTGTTGTGTAGACACCCTCATTAGTCATTATAGTACATTACAGGTAGTTTTCAGAAAAACTGTAAGTACTCAATTAACGTGACAAGTAAAATGTTAAATTATGTCAGTTTTGTGACGATAATTATTCATTAAGCATGAAATCTGTATGGAAATCGAATTTTTATTTTTTATTTAGGCATTGTAATATTACTTACATTTTGTGAAATGATCACCAAATCTAAGTATTTATAGAATTTTAATGCTTAAATATCGTTACAAAAGTGACATAATTTAACTTTTGATTATCACGCTAATTGAGTACACTTTTTTCTGAATACTCGCAACTCCATAGGCCGGGAAGTTACCGGCCGAATAGAATATATCTTAGCCGTCGGATAGATATGAGGCCGACTACCGAGAAAAAAATCTACTAATACTTAATATTTATTTCATTCTATTTTTAACTAGGATTGAATAAAATACCGATAATCCATAAAGATGTTACTACAAAACATTGCGAAAGCACTGAACAAAACCTTAGCATCGAGGTTTGGAACGACACTTCTCATTATTGACAAATGACAATCTAAATTTTAACTTCTTACGTTTTGTATCTTCTTCAAATATTTATTCGTAACTAGACTAGACGGGTAGATATACAGACACGTAACTTATACTAGAAAACAATACAACAATTTAATTTATGCCTGAATGCCATATCCCATAATGTGTCAAAATTAAATGTGAAATAAACATTTTTAAAACGTGTCACTTCCCGGCCTTGGCGTGCCATATTTCATGAAATTTCATTTCTCGATCAGACGTGACACTTGTCAGACTTATATAAGGAACGCAACAACAATATTTGAAAACTATGAAAAATTAATACCAAATATAATTTAAATAGTAAAATGGGAATAAACTACTGATAAACTTGTTTTTTTACATGTAGATTAAAAAGATAATTGAGATTAGGTATAATTTCAGAATGACACAGAAGGCGATGCACCCCAACGAGCCACATGGGGAAACCAGATTGAGTTCCTGATGTCGTGTATAGCCACGTCCGTTGGACTCGGCAACGTCTGGCGGTTTCCATACGTCGCGTACAACAATGGCGGCGGTGCTTTTCTCAGCCCTTACATTATAGTACTGTTCCTTATTGGCAAACCCATGTACTACCTTGAATGTGCAATGGGTCAATTCAGTTCAAGGAATTATGTCAAGATTTGGTCATTATCGCTTGCCATGAAAGGTTAGTAAATGTAAGTATGTTGTTTAAACCACATCCTCATAGCATGTAGATTAATTAAGTTTCTTATATTTTGATATTTTAACAATTGTGAACTGTGAAGTTATGTATGTATTTTGTTTGTAAAATTATGAAAAACCAGAGCCTGATTTTCGTCGTTTCGTCGAATGTGAATTCCGTTGTCGGCTTCGTTTTAAAAACTTTTTAGTAAATATTTTCTAGTTAGTAAAGCAACATTATATTTTTCAGGGACCGGCTATGTGCAGGCGTTGGGCTCTGGATACGTTATGACATAATACGTGTCGATCATCGCTCTGTGCTTGTACTACCTGGTGTTCAGCTTCCAGAGCACGCTGCCGTGGGCGGTGTGCGACGAGGCCTGGACCGACGTGCTCTGCGTGCCCTCCAACCAGGCTGGCCACGACATCGATATTGAAAACGGCACAAGCAGTGCCGAGTTGTTCTTTGTGTAATTTTTTGTTCATACTCTTTATTCCATGAATAACAACAAAAATAGGGATTTTGAAGTCGAAGACAACATCGGAAACAAAAATTGAAATGATTGGTACCTATCGAATTACCTATCGTATTTCTTTACTATTTATAACCCCAAAAATTAAAAAAAAACTTATAAATCCTTAAGAAACATGCTGTGTGTAACTCTACATTTTATAAACTGGCCAATAGCATTGCGGGCCATGCTCGGTGTAGGGTTCCTTAGTTTTCGATCCGTAACTGAACGGCTCAACAGATCAAATCCAAAATAATTTTCCTGGAAAGTGTTTATTAAGCTGTATTTTAGTGATTTTTTTCATATTTTTGCTCATTTTTTACTTCCAGAGCCATTATTTCCGAAAATATTCACTTTATCCAAAAATAGTTAAGGCAAAATCATATTCTTTTAAGGTCCTAGCTTTCAACTACTATCCAAATTTTACGTGCTTATTAAAGATCTAGAGAACGAATCTTCAATCAGCTTCTTAGATGACTTGTCGACTTATGCATGTATTTCAATGAATGTATATATTAAGAAACCTTTGTTTTAATTTACAGGAGAACAGTGCTTCAGCAGAAGGCTACTCTGGATGGTGGTCTGGGTAAGTATTATACAGTATTTTTTTGTTAATATGGATAGGGTTTTCGTTACAATAATACCAATCTATAGTCTGTAAATGTCGTCATAGTAGTTAAAACAGTAGCGCTATTCATTAATCCATCGTTAAATCTAATATATCCTAAAGTTCCTAACCTTAAGTTAGCTAAAATACACATTCATCCTAAAAGTAACTTGGTACTAAAATTCGATAAATTTGCTTATACCCTAAATGTTATTACAGGTCTCCCGATCTGGTACCTGGTACTGTTCCTGCTAACAGCCTGGCTGCTCATTTTCGTGATCGTAGCTCGTGGAATCAAGAGCTCCGGCAAGGCATCCTACTTTCTCGCCCTCTTTCCCTACGTCGTCATGATCAGTCTATTAATTATGTAGTGGATTTTTTCTCTTTCTGAAATATTTAGTTATTTAGTTGTTTACCCGCCTATTTCAAATTAGTAATGTGTTGTGTGTGGATAAAACAAAACTATTGATTTGCGACAGTTCATATTTTATTTACTGGCAGACATGGTAGTTAAGATTATAAAGCATTCTTTCATTATGAGTTACAGATCACAGTATATAAACCGTTATAAAAGCAGTTCAATTTCGTTGCACCTGAGTGAAGTTGGATAAACGATTACATCTCAAAGACAATTTTCTCTTTTAGTACCTGCACCCTGGACGGAGCCGGCACCGGAATCCTGTTCTTCTTGACTCCCCAGTGGGATAAACTCATCAAGTCATCAAACTTAATGTAAGCATCAAACATTTAAAACAGTCATTTCTGAAATCAACACATACTTTTATTCTTATTAGGAGGAGCAAAATATAAGTCGAATTTTGCACTACTCTTTAACGACCTGGGACACTTGTAACCTGTTGTTAGAAAGAGACTTCCGCTTATATTACTAGTAACAAGTGTTGGAGAAATAGACCCTAGCCATGATTTCGAGTGGCAAGAACGTTATATCTAAGCGAGATATCGCGTATTTGTCATCCTCATGCTGTCTCCATTGCCCGTAACCAAGCCTATTCGATTTTCAGGTTTGGTACGCAGCCGTCACGCAGGTGTTCTTCTCTCTGTCAGTGTGCGGGGGCGCCATTATTATGTTCTCTTCATACAACGGCTTCAGACAAAACGTGTACAGGTAAATTACATCTCATCTTAAAATCGATAACCGCAATCCAAAAAAATCAAGTAAAAAACTGCAAAGTCTGCAAAGATGTTTATTTACCAATATGGACTCTATTACTGTTTTGGAGATTAAAAAATGCAATAAACTTGTTTTTTTCTAAAGAGACTCTATGATCGTGACAACCTTAGACACCTTCACGAGTCTGCTGTCGGGTGTTACCATCTTCGGCATCCTGGGGAACCTGGCGCACGTGCTGGGCCGTGATGTGGCTGACGTTGTTGGTGAAGGAGGCATCGGCATGGCCTTCATCTCCTACCCTGATGCTATCGCGAAAACACCCTTGCCTCAGGTAAATATATTCTTCAAATTTGTTTGCACACTCGGAGGTGAAACAAAAAGTCATAAATCTTTTAACTAGATATCTGTGCTGCATTTTAGTATGTCAATCAGATCAGAATCATATTCTTTGTTTATCTATGTCTAATAAATATTTGACCTATTGATTAATATTTACTATAAATACTTGCAGTTATTCGCCGTACTTTTCTTTCTGATGATGTCGGTACTGGGTCTTGGCTCGGGAGTGGCGCTGCTATCTGCCATCAACACGGTGCTGCTGGACGCTTTTCCACGCGTACCCACCATATTCATATCAGCCACTTGCTGCACGGTGGGCTTCGCATTTGGCCTCATCTATGTTACCCCTGTGAGTTTCATTACTGCCAGACTTAATCATTGCTGTAAAAGGTAAAAGAATATCTATTTTACATGGCAGCTACATAGTTACATTTATAATTATTGTAGAATTAGAGAAGAATTTATTTCTAATTTAAGAGAAACATTATGAATTTATATCAAACATCACAACAAATATGGGTTATGTAATAATTACATTATTTTGCTCAACTTAATCAATAAAGAGATGATAACCCCAGATTAAATCTCTTTTATTATCTTTATCATGATAAATAACATTCATTATTGATGTAGATAATTTTTTGTGACATCGATATGTTAGGAAGAAACTGCCATAGAACAGTCAAGTGCAAAAATACGTACCGAAAGAATCCTTTCATAAATACGTCCTACAACCTTATTTATTGTACAATAGAGTTGCTCGGTACATATTTTTGAAACTTTGGTAGTAAACGAATTTTTACACTTGACTGAACTACCAGTTTCAGAGTACGCTCCCACAGAAATTATAAATTGGTTGATTGGTTTTTGCAAGACGAACTAATAAGTAGGAATGTTATTTTCAGGGTGGTCAATGGATATTACAACTTGTGGATCACTTCGGCGGAACCTTTTTAATACTTTTTGCTGGTATTGCTGAAATTATCGGATTTATTTGGATTTACGGTAAGTTACTATTACTCGTACAGCCTCATCATTTAACTTAAACAATAGAAAAACTGATCAATCGTAAAAACCCTGTTACCATTCCTATCGACGACGATTCACCTAAAGTTTAGTACTAGTAAATAGTAATATTATTTGACGTAAGTATATTTAACATATATATAGGCAAACTAAAACTACAGTAAATATATTCAGTAAATTATATACATAAACGAATGGCTCTTTTTGAAACAAATACAATCTAGTATGTCAGCTGCTGTACCCCAAACCAGTATACCATATGACATTACATTATGAAAATAAGGATATTATGATAGAACTTATTTTATGCAAAATATATTTTTAAATGCAACCCAAAATGAAATAAAAATCCCGTAAAGAAAAAGCATGATAAAAACTACATACAAAATGACTGAAGTACCAATTAAAAGTCCTTGATTCAAACTAACTAGTATTTTTCGACGCAATGAGTTGCCGATGAAAAGAATAGACTTAAAACCTTTTCTTTGAAATAACATTCGATTAAAATGTCTCTCGGCAATTAAATATTCAAAATTCCAGCTCAGACTACAGTCTAAGGCTTTGCGCGACTTGCGCTTAGACGATATATTAAACGTTAAGATTAAGTAACAATTTATAGACGTATCATATCATACGATTTCAATGTTATAAAGGGAAAAATGTATTACTTTTATTGATGAGTTAGTTTGTGATAATTTCTGATATTTTGCAACGGACGATATTATCACAAACCTAAGTTCTACTTATACTATACATAGTACATTCCCTTATTTCTATTACCGATACCGACTATGAGATAACTCAAATATCTTTTATCGCCTATTATTATATCTGTCTGCATTAGATTAATTAGAATATTTATAATAGGCATTCTTTTCTATCCACGTGAGTTGTATTATATTCATCATTTGCTATATTTTTGTCATTGGCTACTTGGTTATTATAGGTCTGGAGAACGTGTGCCTCGACATCGAGTTCATGCTGGGTATCCGCACTGGTGTCTACTGGCGCTGGTGCTGGGGAGTCATTACCCCGGGAATGATGATCACGGTCTTCATATACGCCTTAGTCAGTAATAGTTTTGGCGGTGCTGCTTACACGGATGCTTCAATTGGTATTTTTTAAGGTTTTTTACTTTACCTATTGAACCATAAGTTCTGTCACTGGCCATTTTTTTTTTCGCACACGAATATCTCGATTCAGATTCCAGAAAATACATTATCGACTTTTTAATTTTAGCATTCGGAGTTGCCATACTTTACACCGGCATTGCTCTGGTTCCTATCTACATCGCCGTAACAATGTACAAGTACAAAGCGAGAAACTTCATCGAGGTAAGATTTTTCGGGGTCGATTTTGTTATAATTTCCCTTATTAATAAAATTACGCATATAGGTATATGTATGACTAATTTTCTCAACAAAAATGATAAATTTTTAAAGATTAAGTAAGGGTTATTTTAGGTAAAAAAATTTTGCCTTTCAGCCAAACTAGAATTTGCAGGAATAAGGACCTGCTTCGTAACGATGTTTACCTTTACCATAAAGCGATTATTAAATATTATTATTACGTACTCAAGTTCCGAATAACAAAGTAACACTAGCCAGTCGACTATATTAGACTACTCGTATATCCGTCACACCATAATTGACAAAATCTATGTTTACCAAAATACGATTCTGTCAGTTAAAAGGTCAAACAGCATATTACATTAACCAAGTATTTTATCATTTATGCACATGTGTGCATGTAGAGTATAATTGTACCGTACAATTGTATTTTTGCATTTTTCACAATAATTATCGAACTAGCAGGCAATTAAAATTTTAATTTACTTGAAGCTAACTCACACATACATAAGTTTCCATAAAATTGCCTTTCATGTTTATGACGCCTTAAATAAACCAAGACGTTAAAATCCGTCTCGTAAAACTGAACATTTGAATAAATAACTGCTCGTATGCAGACATGTCTCATCCACGCTCCTTTTAGTTTTATTCTAACTTAATATGAAGGTAATGATGGATATTTTTATTTTTTGTTCTCGCTCCTATAAATCAGACTTGGGTCCCGAATATTTCATGCGATGTCAACAGCCAGCACAATTAAAACGCAGTTACATATTGTATGTTTAGTCTATTCTCTATAATACAATGTGTGCGAGTGTACGGTAGGGCCGGGCCTACTACTACTAAGATACGAACTTTATAATTACAGACGATCAAATTAGCTTTTAACAAAAAGCCGTCATGGGGCCCAAGTCGCAGTACCACGAGACAAGAGTGGACCTTCTTCAAGGCGGACGCCAAGGAAGCAAGACAGAAACGCACCACATCCAAAATCAAACACGTCGGCCTCAGCTTAATAGGCGGCTATAGAAAAAATTAAATTCAAATTAATCATCACATTTTTTATTTGTTTCCTAACTGTACATATTTATTTGTGTCGATTTTTGTCAATATTGCGGGTATTTGTGTCTATAATTGGTCATGTATTATGGTGTTGGTTTTTGAGAGGTAGGGCACAGCGTTGACCATCACGCTTGAATCTGGGGCAGCCCAACTGGGGAAGTACCTCCTCCTTACAGAAGACCACAGCCATAATAGCACTGCTACCTTTCAGGTATGTAGTGTTGTGTTCCTGATGGTGAGTAAGGTTCCCAGAGCTCCAACCCCCCTTAAAGGCCGGCAAGGCGCTTGTGACTCCCCTGAAAAATGGTTATTAGTTAGGCCGGATTTACACTTATGTTTATTTTTACTTACATAAGTAGGGACCAAGCTATTTGCTAGAGTTAGTACTCTACGGTGTCGCGGCACTTAATGAAGTACCGCGACTGCAAACCCTAAGTCCCGAAATTTTCGGGACCGGGACTCGGTCAGTCTCAGGAAATCCAGGATACATTCGGGACTTTCGGGGCTGTTGAAATTTCTTACATCTCAATAAAAAATGGTTAATAATCGAATTATTCTTATTCGGAAAGTGCATGACCTAACTTAATCTATACAGGGGGTAATCTTTAAATTGTAAGATTATTCCCTAAATGTAACTGATATCAGACAACCTTTAACTGATATCAAAAGTATGTTATCAAATGAGTAAAACTACATCAACACTTTGAAAAAAATATATGCAAAATTATATTATATTTCAAATAACAGAATAGAATGGAATCATTTATTTCGAGTAGCTAAAAAGCCCATACAAAAAGTTAATAAGACTTAAGGTAATAATGGCACCAATGTTGGACACTTTTGTGTGTTAAAACAATAAAAACAATTAAAGTATAAGGTGACAGGCACCAATAATGGACACTTAGTTCTTATTTCAAAAATCATAAAGTTATAAATTGACTATGTCCCAACAAATGCACAACACTTAACTCCTTTGAAATAAGCACTAATGTTCATGATTGGGTCCTTGTCCATTACTGGTGCCGTCACCTTATACTTTAATTGTTTTTATTGTTTTAACACTCATACAGAATTATTTCGTTAGGCGGTTTAATTAGTCTAGAGTAATATAATAGTAGTTTATGTATCTGTGCATAATGAAGGGCATTACAACAAGAGTGTGGGTTTATGAAACGAGCCGAAGGCGAGTTTCATAATAATATCACACGATTGTTGTAATGCCTAATTATGTATAGATGCATACACTACTTTATCTACACACATAGATTAAGTTAAGTGTTTTAAGATGGGTTCAGAAACCGTAGGGAAATGACTTATTACTAGGGTTACTTGTAAACATTAAAAAGTCAACGAACAAAACAAATGACAGCTTGGAACGGCGGCGTTGCGTATTTCGTATCTCAATAAAAATTTTTTTTAGACCATAGACAAGTGAATGAACTCCCTATTCTACTGTCACTCGAGTTCAAATGTCGTTCGATTTATATTAAAAAAACATAACGAATTGGCGTTTCGTATCAATGACTGTTTTAATATCTATAGATACTAGATTAGACACCCCACTTGAATTTGACAGCTGTTCCAAATTTCAATTCATAACCTACTGATTTCAGTAGGTAATGTTAACATTACCTACTGAAATCTTTCTGATGGTTGGTAATGCTGGTCATTGCCTACGGTTTCTGGACGCATTTTAGAGCACTTATGGCATGTACGTAGATAAATAAATTAATTATATTTTGACAAATAATAAATCATTATTACAGGATAAATATTACTGGACATCCTTACACAAATTGACTGAGCCCCACGGTAAGCTCAAAAAGGCTTGTATTGTAGGTACTATCTATATACAAAATCCAACGATATATATTACTAGCTATGCCCTGCGGTGTAACCCGCGGGGAAAAACGTAGCCTATGTGTTCATCCAGGTTGTCAGGTAACTCCATACCATATTAAAATCGCTCCAGCCGTTTAGACGTGAAGAAGTAACACATATACACACACAACTTTCGCCTTTATAATATTAGTGTAGATAGTGTAGATTTACAAATACTTTAAAGTATAGAAAACGACCATGACTTAGGAACAAATATTTATGCTCATCACACAAATAAATGCCCTGGGTGGGATGTCAACCTTAAACTAGCCCTGACTGACTAATATTGATATTTAATTCTTGAAGTAAACTATTCCTGAGTTTCCTGACTCTCCCCATAACAGATTTCATCCCAGTTACTTCAGCGGTTTAAGCGTGAAGAGTTAACAGACTGACAGACAGACAAAGAGAGTTACTTTCGCATTTATAATATTATTAGTAAATTAGTAATTAGTAAAGTCCTATAGTACAAACCTTATTAAGCTTACTGTGGCACTAAAGTGATAAATTGAGATGCTATATTTATAGTCTTATGTTCATAAAGGTGTTTGCCAAACATTTAATAAAGTCCCCAAAGTCTCGGGATTTTTTTATCAGTCCCGGGACTGAATGATACTCGAATTTCCCGGGTAGTCCCGGAAGTTTTGGGATCTGAATTTCGGAATTAAATTAAATCATCTAAAAAGGTTTACACATACTGAACTATTTTTGCAACCTTGTGTAGGTAAGTAAAGAGTTCGCACATAGGCAATGCCCGGTCATACATAGTTGTTCTTATCTCCAGACACCCATGTAATTATGATAATTATGTTATAATCCGAAGGTTAATTGACGATATTTACGAAGCGTTGTCATTTCAGGAACTGTGTTTTTTTTAAGTTATAGCGAAATCATAATGACAATGTAGTTAAAACGTGATCGCATACCTACTCGTAAACGTTGCTATATTTCACATATAGCGACAGTCAGTATAAGCCTAGGACTCCTAGGAGATATAGCTAAATATAAGTGCGTGGTGATGCATTGTTGTAGATTTAATCAATGTTTATATAATATCAATATAGTTAATTACTTTAGTATAAAAATATGGCGTATAATAAGCGTATAAAAAATGGGGCGTAATAAGCATCCGTCTTTTTTTAATAGCGGTATTTTTCTTTAAGTTATTTTTTTTTTATTCATTTAATTTTTTTAATACTTATTTTTAATTAAGCTAGTTTATAAGACTCCTATGGGACTATTCTGTCTGAAATAAAACATTTATTTATTATTTATTATTTTTATAGCGTGTAAGGTGTTTTAGTTCGAGCCAAAGCATAATGAAATGGTGTTTGTCTTTTGTTAATTAATCGTCATTATCGCTTCAAGATTGAGCTCGGATTACAAAATGACGGGATTTTACACATTTGATAGGTAATTACTTGCTTTAATCATTGATTTGAACTTTATCTTTCAGCTTGCAAATATGCTATGTCATATATCTACTTATCGGTGGAATGCTAAAAGGACCGAAATGCAACATGACGGTGTTTTATGTATATTGTAATTGGTTTAATTAGAAAACAATATGGCAATAGAATAATAGCACCGTTACACTGTCGAACTGTTATGCTTTTAATAGCTGTTAGGTAGGCCTATCCTATTATCCTAAAGATTTGACAAATGATGAGTATGCCAAAAGTAGTCAAAGTCATTACAATAATCCGCTTTAATTCAGCTAAATAAAACGTCACACAAAAAAATTCTAAAATTCCCTAAATTCTAAGTTGGTTTTCAAAATGAACCATCGGCGAAATGTTGGTTGGTAAGAGAAATTCGGGCAAAGAAAGTTCGGAGAAAAGGCAGAACCCCGTTTTTTATGTGTCAACGTCGAACTGATGTGATTACTCCTTGATAACTCATACTACTATGAATATAGCAAAGTCATACACTAAAAAGGCACATAAATCCGCTGTCCGTCTGTCTGTTGATTGTCATAACATTATTGTATGAGTTGCTACGTAGAGTAGATTAGGTACATTGCTCGCCGATGCATAATGAGTACCTAGTTAAAATCTCAAAAAAACTAATCAGGGTATGAAAATAAATCTAACATAGTATCTTCTACTTTCGTACCACTTTTCCAACTGACGTCAGTGTTGGTAGATGTACCTGTCTATTGGATTTTCATGTTTTTCTAAAGTGTTGTCTGTCTGTGGAGGAGCGCACAGTCACGTTCTATAAATGTTCTCACCCATCCACGCATAATAGCATTGACGGTATGGAGTGTAAAATTACTAATTGTAATAAAATTTCATACCTCTATGAGTGGTAAATACTATAAACTTTAATAAAAAGTTAATTGAAAATTTTAACAGCTGCAGATTTTCGTAATTAAAATGTATCTGTTTAATTTTTACTTTTTTATGATATATGGGCGATTATACATATGACTGAGTTTTAGTATCCAATTGGCGGGTTTTGTTAAATACGTATACTATAGTTCACACACATACATAATCATCACCATCATCATCTTTTGATCATCAATCACATAACTATATAGAAATACGAGTGTAGTGATTGATTCCTTATATAAAATTCGTTTGATAGAAAACAGTCTAATCGCACAACTGACCTTAGCTTATATTCTATCCTTAAAACTAGTTTCCTTCATATAATTACTATGTAGTATCTGATAAGGTCGAAGTACGAAGTTGACGTGGGTAGATAAGTTGATAATGAGTATGTTAAATTTATTAAGTTCATTAGTATAGATACAGCTTATACTCGTATCGTAATATTTATAAATTGCCTTTTCACGTAGGTAGCTGAATGTTAGAACGTGTTGCGCACGCGACTTTGTCTCACATTTTAGCTACATATCTCTCGATATCTCAAAATTCCTGAGATAAAGGTGGCCATAAATATGTTGAAAATATTTCGATAAGCTCTCACTCAAACGACGCACATTGCGTGTGGCGTCGCATATATTTATAATAATGGTGATTATATTTTAATAATTTACAAGTTGTGGTGTGTTATACGGTCAAATAAGCTAATCGTCAATCATTGAGACGTTGTTTCATGTGAAAAAAACCTAATAAAGCTTTTTGAATCTAAACAATAAAAAGCTATGAAAACAATAAAAATATTCAAATAATCGTGTCAGCATAACATTTGTTGTTTTATAGTTTTACTATAAATATCACAAAATACTATCACAGGTTTGAAATACCTTTCCCGACATTCAAGAAGTTTTTGAAATGTTAAATTCCCTCAAACCACACACACCTCTGTTAGTAGGTCATTAATGTCTACCAATAAATCATGGTCGTCTTATTGTGTCTGATATTTAGGACCCGGGCCCTGATAAAACAAATGCGGCCGAAAAAGGCATTCCCAATGTTACTTTTGACGCCTCACCAGAAAACACAACCACGGAGGACACATTAAATGCGTCGAATGGCGCTAATGCAGTAAGTAATTTATACTATGTTTGTGTTTGGACTTTTTAAAACTCGGTTATAATAAAATCAATCGAAATCGAAATTTTAAATGTGATAAATTTGTATCTGTTGGAAAGCGTCAATTTACTGAGTTAGAAAAACTGGTTCTGGGTCACCACCACTCTGGATCACTCTGTAATAACGTTCATGAGTAATTTTAACGTTTTAGATGGTTTTACTCCTAGGAGGATATAACCAATATGGAGGAGCCATTAACAGGCATTACTCTCTGCCAAAATTACTCGGCCGCCGGTCATAATTCTTGAACTTGTGTGAATATAGTTTATGCTAGTGTTTGATAATTTTGTCGTGTGCGTGTGTAGCGACGCACGTAAAGTATGCATTAGTGTTAACATTTTATATGTGTGTTACCTCACCCCCGCGCTGAAAACGGCAGGATTTTTCCGATAGAAATTGGTGTGTGTGACATGTTTCTATGAGCATACACAAATCTCCATTTTCAAACGCTAAGAGTGCCGATCGTCTGTTCGAGTCGTCGTTCGCGTGGCCGGCACGTCACGCCTTCTTATTTATAAAAAGTAGATCACATCAAATTTTACTTACTTCTATTTACCTATATCGACTGAAATCATAGCAAAATAACTAGTCGTTTGGAAATTGTACACAGTTTACATTATTTTTCTAAGAAATAAAGGAAAATTTAAAAAATCAACTGCCCTGGGCGTGGCATTATATTGTATTTGTTACTTAAGTATGTAGATGCCAAACAAGAAAAACCATTTCAATTATTTGCACACTAGGCATAGCCGCGTAGCCTGTATCGTGGGGCCTGTGTGAAGATCCTGACGAACAAATAAAATGTTTATTCGTCACTCATTTTTTAAAGATTACCTACTTAGTTTCTTTGTATCACTACTTCTTATGCCGTAGCCCGTAGCTCTATGATGACAGCAGTCATTATATATACAATTACCTTGAATAAAATTACAATTCCCGCCACATATCTGTAGGTATGTCTATCCCCGACTATTCCCAGATTTGTTAGTCTTAAAAAAAGACCCTATATATGAAGTTCAAAATAAAGTGTGAGGTGTTGTTCAAGTGCAAAGATCATAGAACACAGATCAGTCTGGCTAATTGTCTGTTTTCGGTACTATGTGGCGCAGCGCCATCTATGGGCTCATGTTAAGTTATTATAACAGCGAGACATCTCCATAGAACTAGTATAGATCTGTTAAACGAGATAGATTGCGCTAATGCGTTTGCCAGAATGAGGTGAACGCGATTTTGTATTCACATTACACGCCAAAAGTATGCTAAAAGTATCATAAAATTAGTGGTTTGTATTTTTATGATACTTGTTCCGATAGATTGTTATTTATTAATTTATTTGCTGTTTTGGGCTATTATTTGCACCGCATCGACGAGTTATGATCTATTGTGGCAGCCCTTTTTATTGTGACTACACGTCACCCATGATGATGTATACCACGAAGGATAAGATAGAAAAAATTGACAAGTCTAAGCGGTACTCGGATAGCACAATTGGAAGTGCACTGGGCTAGTGATCCAGTGGTTGTGGGTTCGAGTCCCGCTCCGAGTCAAATTTTTCTATTTTTCTTTCGATTTAAATATCGAAGATATTCGCTAGCAGACGTTTCTGCATAATAAAAAATAAGCCCTTTTTATAATTCAATACTTATTCCCGTTGAGTCCAGAAGATTCTTTGGTACCTAATGTTGTGTACCTCATAAGGTTTCAGTACTTGCCTGCCTAGGTGGATACTTCTTTTATGCATTAGTGGCCCGCAGAAGCAGAGGATGTGCATTGCAGTTTCCTCTGATTCCTAGCAGAACCTGCATGTTGCATCTTGTTTCTTACCCATTAGAAACATATGTTTGTTCAACTTGCAGTGCCCCCTAATTAAATCATGATTGTACTCCCGCTCTATACTCAGTGTATGGTCCGACATGCTTTGGCCAATTTATATAATACAATAATTTCAACCACTTTATTGCGGATGATTATGTCATTCTAAAATAGGCCTTTGCTTTTGTGTCTTATTTTCGGTTATTTAATTGCCATTATGTATTATAGTATAAATTTGTTTTTTTTTCAGGTACCAACAGTAAGTGTTGTTGATGATGGACCTTTGGGTACCAATAAAGAAACACCGTTGTCAGAAAAAGTAGACATTGTATCTCTTGAACAAAACAAGGATTCGGTCAGTATTTTTTACATAATTAGCAATTATTAATAACATTCTTAAGAAGTGTTTTGAGTGGTGTTTGTATTAGGTGTAGGTAATTTTCTCTTCCGACGAAACAAACACGGTAGTAAGTAAATAACATAATAATTTATTTGTTTGAAACTATAACTGAAAATAAGTTTGTGCCTATGTACAGTTTATGAATTTTACTCTTTATCTACAAAACGGCATGCAAACCGGAAGGTTAGGTTAAGTATACAGGCTGAATAGTTCTAAAATGAATGAGATCAAACTCGATATATTAGTTACATGTATTTTAATTTTTGGTAATGTTCTAGAAATGTCTTGAGTTTAGTTAATGTACTCCTCGTAAACCAAATAAAAAATTGGTTCAGTTCAGTTACAGTTATCGGATAAACATATACCTATTGCTTTACTTTGCGTATTTTTTCTATTGCTTAATATGTACCTACTAGTATTTTTATCAAATTGCGGTCAGTAGACGCTTGATTTAAATTTTAAGCCGTGGAAACTACTACTGTAGATCGTTTTTTAACATGACACGTATACAAAACAAAATATGTTGAAATAATCATTATCATCATCGCTTTATTAGTTTTTATTCTTACTAATAGTTTTATCTTTTTGATTCAATTATCGTTGTTGACAGTGTTTTGTCTTGTAGATATCTATTAATGGACATTAAAAAAACACCTTAGTATTTAGATCATTGGTAATATAAGCCCTCTACTCCTTAAAATAATAATTATTCATTTCCATTTACTTTTTTAAATTCGGTTATGTTGGTGTAAATAGCTGGCATAATTATGTATACGTTTAGGAAAGGCATTATGGCTTAATATGTAAACAGTATCACTCAAATTAAAATCGAGTACTATTGATGATCGACTAATCTTCTTAATCTTTCTTTATTTACAGGCTGAAGATAGAACACAAAATCGTCCAAAATGGGACAATGCCATAGAATTCCTTATGTCGTGCATAGCCACGTCTGTGGGGCTGGGCAATGTCTGGCGGTTCCCCTTCGTGGCCTACCAGAACGGCGGTGGTGCCTTCCTCATCCCCTACATCATAGTGCTTTTACTTATAGGCAAACCTATGTACTATCTTGAGACAGTACTTGGACAGTTCAGTAGTAGTAACTGCGTGAAAATATGGGCTCTTTCTCCGGCTATGAAAGGTAAGGTAACAAATTATTGATCATGATCATTTAAAGTAAACACGAAAGAAAGTGATTATAGGTCGATTCACTAATGCTCGCAGGAATAAATTAAACGAGTGAATGATAATGTATATGTGTGCATGTCATAATTATTGAATACAGGTTGATGCTAAAAGTAATTATGATAATTGTGTCTATGAAAATCCTCCATACCCGCTAAAATACCTTTGGACGCCAAGAACACATAACGTACACTGCCGTTTGGCATCTTGTATATTGCGGCGTAACGTCAGTGTGAAAACAGGATATAAGACAGTATTATAAATAAATTAAAAACTCTGTTGATGACGGACTCCTCGATCTGACCCTTTTTAGATTTTTTATAATTCTATCATCCCGTCACCTTTAAAAATAAGTCACAAAAATATATTGTTTTATTTACAAAAGACTTTTAATTACTATATAAAAAATAAGGATTTACATGATACTTGGTGCAGATTATAATACGTTTTTTTCCTGAAAAACGAAAGCGTGTTAGGTATAGTCAACCAATTTGCTTTCTAGGCCACTTCGAACCTTGTCACAGTGACGTTAATAAGAGATGTTTTGCGTCTTTCATATAGATTTTCACTGTGACAAGGTACGAAGTGGCCCATAAATCAAATTGGTTGACTTTACATGTTTACAAATTATAAGGAGGCTCATGTATAAGAACGACACTAACACTCGAAGTGACATAATTAACTTTAATTCAATCCATTCGTGCCAGCTTTAGTGAATCGCATACCCAGTAAATAATTTTCTTAGAGTTAAATGGAACATATAACTGATAACATTAAATTTTATAAATGGCCTCATAAAATACTTCATACCTATAATCTTTAGTGTGTTTTTTTATCATTGAAAGTGAATAGTCTAATAACTTTGTGTAATAAATATACGAGTTACTGGATGTACTTTTGTACCTTGTACAACACTAGGCGAGTGTATGTGTAATGTTTCTTGCACAAACTTTATCTTTAACATTGACTCAATTGGCTGTATCGACTATAGTAGCCCTCAAACGAAGAGACGACTGAGGTCATAAAAGTCCGGGCGTGGGCCATAAACCTCGAGCATAAAGCATAAAGCACGGGTCGAGCAACACAATGGATAACTGATAACGCGAGCTCAAGGGTTTTATGGGCCCGGTCGTCACTTTGCTTGAGGGCTAGTATAATGGCGTATAATAACGAGCACTATTTTTTTTTTTTATTGTTTGTTCAATTCCGTGTGGGACGAGCGATCATTTAAAACATTTTTTTTTTCTTAAAGTAAACGGAGCTTATTGCTTATATACGCTTAAATTTAAGGATATAATATAAGGCAATTTGGCTGTATTTGTTCCATACTTTTACGCTTAATATGTTCATGAACAATTTTAGGTACCGGCTACGCCCAAGCCTTGGGGGCTGGTTATGTCCTTTCCTACTACGTGTCCATCATCGCCCTATGTCTTTACTACTTGGTGATGAGTTTCCAAGCCACGCTACCGTGGGCCGTCTGTCGGGATGAGTGGGAAAACTGCGTGCCCTCAGGAGAGTCCGTCAATGCCAGCCAGTTGGAGGGCAATGCAGTCAGCAGTGCTGAATTATACTTCACGTAAGTATAAAAAAATAAGTTTTTTTAAACCAAGTATAAAACTGCTACAACACTATCTGTACACGTTTTATTTTTAATCTAATCATTTTACATCGGTATCTACGTAAATTTATAATGCATTTTCCGTTTAAGATTAAATGTTTCTGTTAAGATTGCCCGTAATTAAATGCTATCAAATAGAAACATATCAGAATTTTATTTATAATCAAACAATAGTCAACTGATAACTTATTTTTCTTTTTACTAACATTTACAGATAATAGGTACGATTTTTTATTTATTGACCTGCAAAAATATTGAAAGAAGTAGTACTTAAATAAAAAAAAATACCTCTTGAAATTGTAATTTACTGCTAGCCAAATTTCAGTTCATTATATTAATATCGTTTTTTTTTTTAATTTATCTATCAGTTTTTTAATATACTTTTAACATAAATAAGCAATTTTTTTAGGATTGGAAAAATCGAGCGATTGTAGTCGTGCGATTTGTAGGAAAACAATTTAATAGCAATCATATTTTCCTGTTATTTTATTCACAATAACGTTAAAATAGATTCTTAAATTGTATTTACCAGATTATTACAAGATTACTGAAATAATTGATGAAACGTAGGCAAATTTGACTGTTATTTTTTAATCTTAATAAAAACGAGCTATAATCGTGACTTGTCCTCTTAGTGGTTGTATTTAATTTTCGTTTTATATATTTATTCTGTTAAGTTACTTTTTCTAAATTTTTTATATATTTTTACTACCTTAGTATAACTATTATAGGAATAGCTTGAATTAAATAAAATCCAGGCTTAGTACGATTTATTGACGTTCAATTCAATTGAATTTCAACTTCAGCATTTGACTTTAAGGTTAATATTTGATTTAAGTATCGCAAAAAGTAAATCAATTAAAAATAAATAATAATCAACCCGTAAGTATTTAAATATATTTGAAATGGTAAAAATGTAGGTATTTTCTATTATATTCTTAGTATTGTCACTGCTATAAGTTAAAGATTTCTAATAATTGCACTACATTACAGACACTCGGTACTTCGTCAATCAGATGGAATACACAACGGAATTGGTAAGTACATCTTAGCATGGTAGCTATGATATAATCATTACCTATTTATTTATTTAAATTTTATACAAAAGGCGGGACTTAATGCATTATCTATCAATAAAACTTAAAACAAAAATCGGAGTACGTATACGAAAAAAAAATAATAAAAAATATTTTTTAATTTTTTTTTTATTAGCCTACAAGAGTATCCCACTGCTGGGCAAAGGATAGGCCCAAAAAATAATTGATGATGGGAAAATTTTCAATAGGTGGATGGAAAGCCTAGAGCATTTTAAGAGTGGTGTAAGATACGAAAAGGCGAACAAACGCTTAATCGAATCCTGGCAAGGCCATTTCGTGTTTATTTCACGCTCCTGGGTTATGGGTGTTAACTATATTTACATTTAAGTATTTGTACGTATCTATCTATTTTATATCTCGTCTTCTATAATACAAGCTTACTTAACGCATTCACTGCCACCCTCTTTTCTTTGCCATTCGCCAGGTGCCGCACTTTGCTGGGTGCCTCAAACGCACATGTGAGTTCAACGGATTATTACGCAGTGCCTCCGCCGCACATATGAGTTCATACTAATTTGACAGTGGTTTGTTCACATTGGTACTAGATAATTATTTTAACTCTAGGAAACATTGTTTTGAATGAGACACGGTAATTAATATTTTATATTCTTTAATCACATTGAACCAATCGATTGTAATTGTGCTTCATATATAACTAAAATTTAACTAAATCGAATACAACTGAATCGACTCACAGAACACTATAGAAATAAGTTCAAGTGCGTACCTATAGTCTTTTCATCAAATCATCAGCATTATATTTTACTTATAATTTTCTACTACCATTTATAATATCTTCTGATTTAACAAGCAACATTTTAGACGTAAGAGGAACATTTCAAAATTTACAACTCACATATGCGTTGAAGGCACTGGGTGAAAGTCACTTAATACTATGAACGCGTCTGTGCGTCGAAGGCACTGCGTGAAAGTCACGGTGACGCATATGTGCGGCGGTGGCAGTGAATGCGTTAAGCTTGAGCTTACTTTAGAACTAGTTCGAATATAGTCCCAAGATATTTTTTTTGTTATTTATTTGTTTTACGCCGCATCTTAGTTTCATAATTGTTATTTATAATGTAATGGTAATATAATTCCAGGATTGCCGCTTTGGGATTTAACCATTTGCCTCTTGGTGTCATGGATTATCATCTTCTTGATCGTGGCGCGGGGAGTCAAGAGTTCGGGCAAGGCTGCCTATTTCTTGGCTCTCTTCCCCTACGTCGTGCTACTCATTCTGCTTGTCAGGTGTGAAATCTGTTATCTAGTGGTTTTTATCGAAATTCAGTTAACTACTAAACTAACTCTCAGTTATTGTTGCTAGTTTCAGCAACAGGTACTAACATGGTACTAATCGATAGATCTTTAAAAATGTCATTGAGGTTTTTTTCCTTTTTTTTTTGTTTATGTGAAAATTTCAGAGCTAAACGCAACGAAACGAAAGACTAAAATATGGTGTGTGTGTGTGTGACCTATAACTTTAAAAATTGGAATAATACATATTTTAAGTAATATACTTTCATATTTTATCTTTCAGGGCTGTCACTCTTCCTGGAGCGGGAAAAGGCATATTGTTCTTTATAACTCCTGAATGGGAAAAAATCCTGAAATTGGAGGTTAGTGCCTTACATATGTTTAATAACTCTTATTATGTCATTTACATATAGGATTACACTTATCTGTGCACAAATCAACTTACTATACATAAAACTGACTGACTGTGATAAAAAAAACTACTCTGCCTCGACATCCTCTCGTGTTGCAATTACTAAATTTAACTTATCAAATTCTGCCAGTAACACCAAACCACGACTTTCGGTCGAAAAAAATAGTCCGGTTACTCACGACATTCCCTAGCTACAAATAATGTTAAGTATTGTAAGAGACCAACAAGAGCGCAATTTTTTTCTAAACGAAGTCTATTAAACAGGTGTGGTATGCTGCGGTGACTCAAGTATTCTTCTCACTGTCTGTGTGTTCTGGGGCTCTCATCATGTTTGCTTCTTACAACGGGTTCAGATCTAACGTTTACAGGTACGTAAGATATCCAAATGTTAACCGACAATTACATATGCAGAAAGGTGGCTTGTTTAATTAATTAAATCCCGTTTTGTCTTTTAGAGATTCCATGATCGTAACGACGTTGGATACGTTCACGAGTTTAATCTCGGGTATAACAATCTTTGGTGTCCTGGGCAACTTGGCTTACGAATTGGGCTACGACAACGTGGAAGACGTTGTCGGAAGCGGCGGGACCAGCCTTGCTTTCATTTCATACCCTGATGCCATCGCAAAGTCACCTTTTCTACCGCAGGTAAGCAGTTTACCTACATACAGTATGTAAACTTACTAAAACCATATCTTTAAACCAGTTGATGCTCATGTAGTGTTTAGAATTTTGCCACATTTTTGTTAGTTGAAATGTAATATTTTATCATTGAAATAATAACATCTTACCTTTCCGAAGTCTCTAAGAGATCATCCTGTGATGTAATGTTTACGTCGTGAGGTCGTGACAGATGACTGCAAGTACCTACTTCGTTAATACGTTTGTTTAGAATAACTTTTTTTTTTCATACAGGTTTTTAAGGTTGTAGGTTTAAGGTTTAGGTTAAACAGTAGCAATTCATGCCACTTATGTAATATATGTTTCACTGATGTCACTTTATCATATTTTTTTTCCTCAATATTGTAACAAAAAAGTTTGGGTAGCATCAGATGACAATATTTTTTTTTATGACGTTTCTTTATTGTATACAAATAATACAAGATTGTTATGGAATTACAAATTATTATTTATTTTTTAGTATTTGAATTATAAAAATCTTAAAGTCCACAGAATTTTAATAGTTTGTATACCACAACCTTATTTATCGCGTGCATGCCCGGATTTAAATAAAGTGCTTTAGTATGTTGACATACTGTATAATATGTATAACGAAATGAGGCCTAGTATATTTGTCAAACATCTTGGTCGGAATCTTAGACTAAGTAATAAGTATCATATACTTCTGATTTTGATAAGTAATTTTAAACTGCTCGACAGCTGTTCGCGGTTCTGTTCTTCCTCATGATGGCCGTGCTGGGTATTGGCTCAGGCGTTGCTCTGCTGTCTACCCTCAACACTGTGCTGTTGGATGCCTTCCCAAGAGTTCCCACTATTTACATGGCTGCCGGAGCGTGCACCGTCGGCTTCCTCGTAGGACTCGTATATGTGACGCCGGTAAGAATAAGTTTAATCAGGAAATGAATGCCGTCAGTTTATATTTCCGCTACCAATGCGCATAGGTAATAAATGATTTTTCCCCTCACTAGCTCGTAAAGCGCTTGTTTATCCTTTAATACGAGAGGGTAAAAACGCAATTTATCCACTAGTGATTAAAGTAAGTTGACTTCTCATAGCTCTTATTGCTAAGGTTTTAAAGTCTAAATTCGCGAAGTACAGCTCACTTGCCCCCGCGGTGGCGGCGGCGGCGGCGGGCGCGAGCGAGCCTCGCTAACGCACCGCAACGCTAAAATCGAATTAGAACATTCGAAAATCGTACTGGCCACCACAAGCTAACCAAGCTAAAGGCACCTTTTGTAAAAATGTTGAATGTATCTAAACGCAAAGAAAAAGTCAATGCGATTTCAAAACGTTTTTTTGCATGTTTCACTTTCCTCGCTGTAGTGAAGGGAAAAGTTTTGTGTTACACACGGGTGCAATTGTAACTGAATTCTCGTGTATTGAAACTCTCGCTACGCTCAGGATTCTATTTTAAAACCACTCGCTTTGCTCGTGGTTAAACTATAGAATCCATTCGCTAGCTCGAGTTTCAATCCCACACTCGCAGTTAAAATACAATTTTGCACCTTGGTATAACAAATAACTATATTTCTTTCGGGAGAATTTAAGCTGTGACTACTCCACTAGTCATGTGCAATGATTCACCCTGTCTGCTGCCTATATTATTTATTTTTGCGAAATTAATATACTTACATATAAAAATCACTACAACTTTGCCAAATCAAATAATAGTAAATGTAATTGTAAATGTGCAGTTTAAATTTTCAACGATTACTTATTTTGGTTTCAGGGTGGACAATATATTCTTGAGTTAGTCGATTACTACGGAGGAACATTTATGCGACTTTTCGCGGCCATTGCGGAAACTATAGCCGTCTTTTGGATTTATGGTAATTCTTTTTTCTTATTCTGCTGTTTTCTCTAGGAATTTAACGCAGTCTTTTCAATATAATTCTTATTTTTCAGGTCTGGAGAATCTTTGCATCGACATTGAATTCATGTTGGGAATTAAGACCAGTTGGTATTGGCGTATATGTTGGTCTATCGTAACTCCTGTTGTGATGATTACCGTCTTTATGTACGCTATGGTGACTACCGAAGCACTAGTTTTTGGAGGAACATACGTATACCCGACGAGCGCCTATGGTACGTGTATTTATGAAGTGTCGTGAGAATAGTTGTAAAAGTATCGTAGGAGCCCAATTGCAACCGACTTGCCTGTATAACGTGTTTACTTAGCCTAGAACTATTTGATAAAAAGTAAATTAAATGGTTTGCCCTGGTACAATTATCACGCACTGCCACTACCTACCTATTTCTCCTGTTTAGGTACCTTTAGTTGGAGTAGCAAGTTCGAATTATATACTATCCTAACGCAAAATTTAACGGTTCCGAAGCTATAATTATAGCATATGGGTGTATACTAGTCAATAAAGAACTATTATTATTGGATAATGATATTAATGATATTATACCTCAATAGAATAAGACGTCGCAGTTAAGATTTAACCTCACTTTTCGTTTTTTTTCTATTGATTCAACTGGGACTGGTGTTAAATTACCCCACATTTCCGTTAAACCAGAATGTTAATCATAAAGAGTTAAACGAGCGTATTCCGAAATGAGCAAGATGCTGGATTTAATGTGTTACGGACTCTTAAAATGAATGTACAGATAATAAATATATGTATATATTTTGGTTTTTATTACAGTTGCTGGTAACATGCTGCAATATATTGGAATGGCGCTGATTCCTATCTTCATTGTAGCATCCATGTGGAAGTACACATCTTCTACATTTACTGAGGTATTTATTCAGAAGGATAATTATATCAATCTTCCTTGTTAATATTACCGAAGTTAACAAAAATAAATAGGTACTTTTTGCTTCCAAGGGTCGTTAGATGGCGTAGGCACGTGTAAGGTTTTTTTAATTTTTAGCTTCGACACTGCGAATAATCTGTTTGTATTAACAATTTGAACGCTTTGGAATTTAAATATTAACTTACATTTGCGATCTGATTATTAGCGCGACGTCCTTAAATACATAATTATCTGTTAGGTATAGCGAAAGTTTTGCTCTAGCCAATGTAGACCAACTTTAAGGCCAACTTTGACAACCGGTCTGGCCTAGTGGGCCCTGAACCCGAAGGTCGTGGGTTCGATTCCCAGTCAGGGCATTTACTTGTGTGATGAGCACAAGTATATTCCTGAGACATGGGTGTTTTTTATGTATTTAAGTATTTATATGTATCTATTTATTCTATATATATCTTCGTCTAGTACCTGCTACACAAGCCTTATTGAGCTTACCGTGGGACTAGGTCGATTTGTGTAAGAATGTCCCAAAATATTTATATTTATTTATATTTAAGGGTCAAATAGTCATTTTGATTATTAGAGAGCATCCCTTCTTGTGGGAAATTGCGTAAGACCTAGTGTTTCTAGGCAGGATTAAACTTTTTTGTGTGGTGTCTTTATTAGAAAATAAATTATTATTGGACAAACTTACATAAATCGTTCTAGTCCTACAGCAAGCTTAAGGACCAAAAGCTTTAATCTTTGTTTTTTTTTTAATACAGACTACAAAACGTGCGTTCAAGAAGAAACCGAACTATGGTCCATCAGAAGATGACTTACGCGAAGACTGGCGGCAGTTCAGCCGGCAGGCCAAGCAAGAGCGAGAATCCATCAACAACAACTGGATTCAGCGTATCGGACGCAGTCTTGTAGGGGGACATCGGAAGAAGAACTAAGCCCCAAACATTTATGTTAAGGATAAAGAATTAGAGCAAAATTATGGAACACTTGTGCTCCGAATTTGACAGCTTCACTAAATGACGGTGCTGTGCTCTTTATATTATAATAGTAAAGTGCAAAAATAAGTACCTATAGGTGAAAACCATAACTGAAGGACTATGTGTATGTATAGGTAATAGCTGTGCAGATAATTAGTATGGTACTTACGTCAATATTTTAATATAGAACGCCGACATGCGTGTACAGACACGTTACTACTACCTACATAGGTGTAACTACATACATGTAACTACATTACATTGGGAGCATTACGACATATCTTTGAATACGTTGTATGCATCAATTTTTTATATTTGTAACTGAATTGAAAAACGTTGAATTCTGACAATCAGAGTGCCGTACAATTACGGGATCGTACAGCGATATAATCCCGCTTTAAAATTCAACACACATATGTTTCTTACAATAAGTCTTCTATCCATCCATTATTTTTCTTTAAGATATCTCAATGTATTAAAGTTAATATATTAATAAAATATTTATTACAGTTGTATTCATTTATTTTGAACGTACCTTTGTCAGTCATAGAAGTTTTTCGAGTGAGAATATGTATGGCGGTCTGTATATTTGTTAGGAGCGCTACCGCGAAAATCGATATTAATAAATTTCAAACGATTGTCTCTGTCTCTCTAATTACGCCTTAATTGGAGTAAAATCTCTTTTAAGGAGCTCGAAATTTCGAACTTAGATGTTCATGATAGCCGACGACAGAATACCGCCACAAAATCGTAATGTTACCTCGGTGGGCTCGTTTTTGCTGTATCAAATCCTAGTTTAAAAATAACGTAATTTAATTCTATATTTAACACATTATGACCTTTTTTAAATTTATTTTTGAATATTTCAAAATGTTTTACTGACATTTACAACATTAAACAATTTTTGCGAAATAAAACCACATACTGATACCACCAGAATAAGTTTATTATTATTACATTTTAGAGCTATAAAGTGCATTTATGCAGTACTGTAAATATTGTAAAGGTAGGTAGTGTTCCGACATAAATCTTAGTAACTATTGGAACAAAATAAAAGGAACATAATGTTAAAAGAAAGCTTTACCGATACGCAAGTATTCCTAATAAGTAAATAACTTTGTCACTGTAGAAGTCCTACTTATGCTTAGATTTTTTCTTCTTCTTACTAGACTTCTTCTTATGCTTACGCTTCTTTTTCTTCTTCTTGTGATCATCGGAGTCAGAGTCGGAATCGCTATCGCTGTCACTAGCCGCTCGTTTCCTCTTTTTTTTGCTACTCCGCTTTTTCTTCTTCTTACGCTTGCGAGTGTCGGAAGAGGATGACGATGATGTATCAGAGTCGCTTGAAGACTCACTTTCAGTATCTGGTTTCTTTTTAACATTAGCCAGATCTAATTTAATTGTTTCTTGTTCAAGTTTTGGTTTCTTCACTTCACTGGTTACAGTTTGTGACATAGACCGCTCACGTTTTTTCCCGATGGCATCGTCTTTTATTTCACTATCAGATTCTACTGTCTCGTCATAATCAGGCTCGAAATGTGCTTCGTCTAATGTGGATTTCTTTCTTTCCCGTTCCGCGATAGTTTTTGCAGTTACAGACGGAATTTTATCTTGACTGTGGGAGTCAATACCTGACTTGATCTTTTTAGATTCTTTTCCACCTTTATCTAGGTCTTTTCGTTTTTTATCACGATTTGGACTACGACTTGAAAATTTATCTTGCAAACTCCTGGCATCGGCGATTAAACGAGGCTTATCTCCTTTTGAATGTTCTATTCTACTTAACGATTCAGGTTTTTTGTTTCTGTCTCTGTCTACGGTCACCCTACGATAGGGTTGATCTCTTTTAGGTGTTTTAGATCGAGACTTTACTCGTTCAACTGTACTATGAACTACTCGTGGTTCCCTCGATCTTCGTACGTCATCAACTTTACCACCTAATCGTTCTTTTACAGACAATCTAGGAGGAGGAGTTTTAGATGTTCTTTTCCTATTTTTATCATTTATTTCTATAGACCTATGTTCAGAATCTGCTACCGGAACGGTAATTTGAATATTATTCATGGAACCCTTCGCCTGAGTGGCATCATCATACAGTTTGGCTCTATCACTGCTTATTTTCTTGATCTCAATTGGTCTGAGGGAATTAATCGCTTTAGCAAATATGGCATTTTCTGCTCGTTTTAGGACTTCTGAAGTCACTTTACCCGAATCCTCGGCTTCAGGTGAAGTTATTTCGCCTGGTTCTTTCTTTTCAGGATTGTCATCATCAACTTCCCATTTTGATAGTTCGGGTAAAGGCGCCAACATTTCTTTGTCGGTAGAACTTTCTATATCCGCTTTTAAATCTAATTCATCTGCTGTTACTTGTAATTCAATTCCATCAAAAGGTTCCTCCTTGAGTCCTGGATCAACACTAGTTTCAGTAACTTCCTCTTTAACACCTTCATTATCTTCAGTTTTCACGTAATTTTGTATTATTTCTTTATCAACTGCTTCAGCAGGTTCGTCGCCATATAAATCATTTTGAGGTTCTTCTTTTACTATATCCTTTGGAGACTTATATTTTTCCTGAATATTGTTTTCGACACTGTCATTGTTTATATTTGTGTCATCTGGAATATTATCATCCATTTTATTTTGCTCGTCATCTTTAGTTTTAGATGCTTCAACAGCGTCATCTTCTTTATCCTCCTTTTTAACGTTGTCTTTATCTCTTTTATCCTTTTTCTCTCGTTTTTTCTTCTTGTCTGTATCTTTTTCTTTCTCTTTTTCTCTTTTCTTTTTCTTTCTTTCCTTATCCCTTAATTTCTTTTCCTTCTCTTTGTGATCTTTGGCTCGTTCAGAAGATGTTTTAT
This sequence comes from Grapholita molesta, assembly GCA_022674325.2. NCBI lineage: Eukaryota > Metazoa > Arthropoda > Insecta > Lepidoptera > Tortricidae > Grapholita > Grapholita molesta. The sequence continues at coordinate 7,533,870 of CP053127.2, forward strand.
CCCGAAGTCTATCTTCTTTTTTATCTCGCTTACCATCTCGTTCACGTTCACGCGAACGACCTCTGGACTCACTTCGACGTTTCTCACGTGTATCACGATTACGTTTAGGTGATCCGCGAAGTTTTTTCTCGGGGGTACCTTTTTCATGCTCACGTTCTCTCTCTTTATCATATTCCCGGTTCCTATCGTGATCACGAGGTCTGTCACCACGACCAGATCGGTCTTCGCGAGGTCGATCTTCTCGGAGTCTGTCTCTTTTTTCCACATCGCGCGCTCGTTCAGTAGGATCTCTATTGTCCGCGTAACGTTCTCTGTCACGAACCTCTGCGTCCCTATGCCTGTCTTGTTCAAAATTAGGATTACGTCTTGAAGGGCCTCTATTACGAACACCAGGTCTATAACCTGGGCGCATTTCTCTTCCCGGGTTGTTTTCATCCCTAAAGCCATCACGGTACGCTGGATCATGGTAATTTGCGGGAGGAGGTTCTCTTGGGTCGACACTCGGTGGTCTAAACGGCACAGGACCATCGCGAAAACTATGAGGAGGGTTATCTCGAAAACCGCCTTCTCTAAATGGAGCGTTCCGAAAGTTTTCTCTGAATGGCGCAGGCGGTCCACCTCTGAAACCAGGATCTCGATATTGTGGGGGCTGGCCTACGTCACGGAAGGGTTGTCCGTCTCTATATGGCATTGGTCCCTGGTCACGGTATGGTCCAGGACCTCTATAGTTATCACGATATCGAGGAGGATCACCCACGTGAACAGGAATCTCGTTTTGCGCAGGTGGAATAGGCATATCCCTGTACCCCGGTGGACCTTCTACAAAAGGAGCTCTGTAAGGATCTCGGTAATTAGACGCCGGTAACCTCTCACGATCGAGTAGTCCAGGTGTAGCATAAGATGGCTTTTCGAAAGGCGAAGGCTCAAATCCAGGCACTGGCGGTTCAAGTCCAGGCGGAACATCTTCAAAGGGTGGTCCATCATAACGACCTCGATACCCTGGGGGTGGTTCTGGAATAATAATACTCGAGAGTGGTGGTATGGGTTTTGGTCCCATGTTAGGGTAAATCGGCGGCATCGGAGCATTGTTTCTTGGTCCATATCTGGGAAAATAAGATATGTATGTTAGCTAAAACCATAAAAGGTGTATATAAAGCAACTTGCCACAAGGGTTATGGTAATACTTATATAAAATGAAATCATCAATTACTTCCAAACAGTCTCACATATAATTTAGTTACATAATAACGAATGAAAATTGCCTCACGAATTGAACCCACGTTTCTAATCTTATCTTTTAATAACTCTGTCCTACAGATTACAATGTGAGTATAATTTTGTCTTATAAGCTCGGCAATCCACACCGTGCTTTGTTTATTGTAGGTAATTGTAGGGTTTATTGTAGAGTTGCGTAGGTCAATTAATTTTTTCCTTAATACTGGAACTGAAAGTAATATTTACGCAAATAACAGTTACGCAACGCAAAAATAAAACACGAACTATGTTTGTGTTAAAGGTAAATAAAAAAATAATAATCGCCATGGTGCTAACAGGCAACTGGCCGAACGTGACAAGTCCCAAAAAAAAAGTCAAGTGGACCCGGGTATGTCCTTAAACTACGTCCAACAATGAGAGGTAGGGCCCAGCGTTGACCATCACGCTTGAATCTGGGGCAGCCCCACTGGGGAAGTACCTCCTCCTTACAAAAGATCATAGCCATAATAGCACTGCTACCTTTCAGGTATGTAGTGCTGTGTTCCTGATGGTGAGTAAGGATGCCAGAACCGCCCTTAAAGGCCGGCAACGCGCTTGTGACTCATCTGGTGTTGCGGGTGCCTATGGGCGACGGTAATTGCTTACCACCAGGCAATCTTTCTGCTCGTTTGCAGCCTATGTCATAAAAAAAGTCACTGTAAAATAAATAGCCTAAGAACCTTACAAATTATGATGACAAGGCGTCAAACTTACCCTTTTTAGCAAAGCGAGGTTAATTTCACCTGAAAATTATATAAAACACTCGCCTTACGAGTATTAAGTGTGTGACATAACCCGTTTTCCCGATGACCTGACCTATACTATCCTCCTAAGGTCCACCATACAAGTAAATCCCTACTCGAATTCATTCTTTATAGTATAGGAAATAAAGTATAATCTCTTTTGTGTCAAAACCGAAGGACACAAATAAAATTCAACTCTGTTGCAATTGTATAAAATCCAAATTTGTTTAAAGTAATTAGTACTAGGTACATGTAGGCTCGTAGGCCTTAGAAGGATATACGTCGTGGAGTCAGCGACAAATAGTTAGTAGCAATAAAACCAGCTAAATTTCTCGTCTTTCTATTGTTAATTAAAACCACACCTGCTACTTACTGCATAAAAAAAAAAGATTTGGTCACAGCACCGCGTTTCTTTAACCAGTAATTGAATTACGACTCTATGGATATTGCGATAGGTTTCAAAACAAACTGACGGTCGACTCAGTACCCGTGGAGACCATACAGCAGGCCAGCAACCCTATTTTATGCGGTAAGTAGCAAATAGGCACGGTTTTGGTCTATTGTAAGATTACAATACACAAAGAGTTATAAGGGCCAGCTAAAAACCTAACAATTATAATTATAATTATATACAGAGATTGTAGAGCAATAAGGATGTTTTACGAATATGGCCACTTTAAATGGTGCCCCATTCAGGTCGGTTAGTATGGGAAAATATGGAACTATAATACATACAAAGATATGTTTTAAGGAACCATCGATTTCAGGGACATGAAAAACTACATACACAAATTTTGAAAAACTTATACTCTGTTCGAGAATCGACCCATTTATTGACTATGCAATCAAATTATATGTCAAGTAAGAAATTGATTAAATTGATAATTCCTAATCATATAAGATATAAGAAACTTATATGATTAGGAATCATGTCCACATTACTGCGGACAATGACGCAAATTTGTCTTAGAAGAACATTCAGATTTATGAAAGAGACTTCGGTTACCGGAGTTCCTTAGGTAACAAAGGTGATACTGCTTTCTTATTAAATCATAACACTTTTTAAACTTACCGTAAAACATTAAGGAGGCCATTATTGTCAATTTAAATGAACCATAATTGCATAAACTCTAGTTGCACTATATTGTTATTCGACTTTCTGGCATAATTTAAATAAAATGGAATGAGAATTTGAAATTCGTTCGGAAGTAATTTTAACACAATGTGACACCATCATTTATCGCTTCTACAATAAATTATATAGAGCTGAGAATACCTGCTGTTGAATGCAAATCCAAAATTATAAGACTGAAAATTTCGTTAAAGTATATTGAAATATTTAGTGTTAGCGTATATAGCATGAGCTTATTCATTATCACCATCAGAGTCATTTGTATCAATTACAGTTATCGCTTTTCTTAAGTCTCCGCTTTTTTCGCAAATATGTATATACATTATAATTTTCTGTGATTGAGTATTTAGAGAAATACCCTTTTTGAGACAATTCCTTATTATTTATGTCGAAACATCATAAAGGAAATAATAAGTAGATACCTAATAAATATGGTGGTGTTTACTACTCTATAAATTTTATATACCTAGTTCAAATCATAAAGAACGATTTCACTCGGAGTGTTGGGCTGAGCTTTATCGCCTTGATAATAGAGGCGTTGCTCCGATATTTGTGACCACCTCCACAGCTCCGATATATCTGATGGCGATTGTACTGTATTGTCAGCAGCAGAAGTTGCTAAGCGTGCGAGGTGTTCAAAATTACCTTAACACGACTTCATTATAAGAGCGTAAGAGCGTGTCAAGATCACTCTGAACAACTTACCTGCTAAGCAACTTCTGCTGCTTATTCGCGTTATGCAAAGATTGCAAAGTACAATTTTATAAGCTTTGGAATAAATGCCTATAAAAAAAACTTAGCATAATAAAAGATTGCTGCTGTAGGTGCGTGCGTGTTGCGACCTCTGACGAATGCCCCTTCTATTACTAATTAAAATAAAATGGAAAATAGGTACTATTTATTCTAAGAGGAAGTTGCCTCTTAGAATACTTACAATAGACAGGCTCATAAAGGTATAACACAAAAAATAATAAAGTGCAAGCTGTTATAGATGAACAAATAGTTCTTTGCATTATACCTATATTTAAGGGTGGAACTATAGTTCCTATGTAGGTCTGGGCTGAAAAACACCGCTGAAATGCCGTTCTGACGACGACACTGCAAGCATTATGCTGACGCCCAAACTTTTTGCCACAACATTGTGATTGATAACCACTTGGCAAAGTACATTCAAGTCCGTTACCTACATGTTAAATACCGTATGTATCAATAAGAGAGGCAACGCCCGTAACCCATAAAAGTGTAAGTAAGAAATAAGGTTTTGGTATATATATTATTGAAATACAAGCTCTTATTATTTTTTTCCTTAAAATTATGATAAATCCGTTTCAATTGTGAATCATCTCATCTGTATTCATTATGTACAATCTTCACGTGACAAGTCAAGGTTAAGCTCAAAAGGAAACGTCAGTTCAAGAAAGTTTTGTTATAACTTAAAAAGAAAAAGAAATCGACATTGACGTGACATCTAAAATATTGATAAGTGATAACGTACTAATAGGCAATGTTTTTACGATAAATTCTACATAAGTCGGCTGGTACCTACTTCTGCTAAACTATCTAGTTTAAAAAAATAAGTAAGTTGCTCTTAATGAAATGGCTTAATAGTTATGTTTATAATTTTATGGAGTTGTGGTATTTTGTTATGACGACAACATAACATTTCACAGGAAGACATTTATGGGAAGTGTTAACCGACATAGAAAAGGTACAACTTCTAAATTATAGATAAAACGATGAATCATAATTCATAAGATAAACACTAATAAAAATAGTTAAATAGTATTACATTCGCCATGGTCAATTACGGGTTATATGCTCTGCCTCTTCCGTATGGATACAAACTGTATATCTATTAGAGTTCTAACTAGTCTAATGACATGTTTTTTTTTTGAGGCAATAAATGTCTCTATCTAACTGACGCGGGATTGCATTTCGCGTAACAGTGAATTGCAACCGATTCATTTTTAACTAATCTTCCCAGAGTTCAATAGTTTTCCTCAGGTTCACGAAGAAAGTTAAGGCCATATTGACCCCCTCTCGCCTAAGAAAAAAATGGCCCACGGCCACTAATGAACCTATAAAGGGTGTCTCATTCAGATCGGTCAGTATGGGGAAATCTGGACAAAGATTTGTATGTCTTATAGTTCCAGATTTGATGAGACACCGTGTATTTATTTTATGCATAAATATCCTTATTTATTATCAGTATCTAATTTTGTATTTACATAAAGTATTTGATTTATTGCGAATTTAAGAAGATCGCTTTTGAAAATTTTAAACCCCGTAGATCATTAAGCCCTAAGTTTGTATTTGACTTTTAAACTTATTAGATTCAACTCGTACCTATGACTACATAATTAATTAATTAGGCAATTTTGTATAGGAGGCAACACTTCATGATAGACCAAACGTCGGTTAAAAGATTAATGATCACCGATCAGAAATTATTTATATTTTTCTACGTATTCTAAAATCACATTTCCGAGGCACACTCCACCAATTTCCACCCAACAAGACCACTGGCTTAAAATAGGGTTTATTGGTTGCCTAAAGCGCCACAATTTCCGCTTGTTAGATCCTAATGTTAGGGCCAATGCGATGGATTTCTGCAGATTATCAGCCATTAAACGCAGTCATTAGCAGACATATAACTGTGTGAATTAGCACGAATAGATGATGATAATTATAATTGTTGTATGTAGGAACAGTCCAGCGATATTAATGTCCTAATAACTAGTAATTTTTGTATATCCATGTTGTTTTTCACACATTTTCCGAAAATAATATATTATTATAATGTGAAGAAATTACCTGAAATGGCCTTTGTTGCTAAGTTGGATTCAATGTAAACAGCATCTAGGTTAGTTTCTACTTAGCGACGAGAGGCAAAGCATTAAACCCGTAAAGTCTAAGTAAGACATAAGGTATTGGTAGATATACAGGTCGATTTACGAGACGTGAGCAAGATTAACCCCACGAATTCAGTTAATAATAAGTTACAGTTTCCTTACCAGTCTTAGTGAAATTAATAATCTCATAAGTATTAAGAAAAATGAGTCTTAAATTGTTTACTAAATGCATGGTCATCCTACAAGTTGAATGCTCCCGCCAAATTAAATGTCATCAACTTATTAGTGTGGTTTCATACTTTTGAGAATTTACTTTCATAATAAAAGTACTGTCACAAGAATCAAAGAGGTTTTAACCTCCTTAATTAGTTGTTGTAGGGTGACCATAGCGAAAAGTGCAAAACAAACAAAAAGGTGCAGGGGTTTATTTAAGTGCGGTACTAAACGATACAGTGGGTATCAAGTCCCGTATCTGTGGCCTCGATCCTGTTCACGCCCGAATCACGCTGTATTATTGAAATACAAGCTCTTATTATTTTGCCATCAGATAACTATAAATATGTTTTAATTTGTTAAACATCCTGTATGCATTGTGTACAATCTTCAGATTTGACAATTCATGGTTAAGATCAAAACAAAACCTCAGTTCAAGAAGGTTCGTAAAGGAAAATGTTAAGCCAACCTTGTTTGTTAATGTTATTAAGAAAAAGAAATCGACATTGGCGTGACATTTAAGATATTGATTACGTACTAATGGGAAGTGTTTTCATGATAATTTCAACATAATTCGGCTACCTCTTCCAAATTATCTAGACTTAAAAAAATGAAAAATGATAAGTTGCACGTAATGAAAGTTATCATAATTTTTAAAAATGTTATGTGTTTACAATTTTATGGAGTTCTGGTATTTCGTTATCACTACATAACATTTCATTGGACAAGTGTTAACCGATTTATAAAAGGCACAACTTATCAATTATAAATAAAATGGTGAATCAAAAGATAATCGGTAAACACTAACATAAAGTGCGAAATTTTATTAAATACTACATCTCCAATAACGGGTTAAATGCTTTGCCTCTCGTACAGATACATACAATACAATTAAAATCAGTTAAGTCTTCGGTTTTTCTCGGGGATCATCGCTTAATTTCCGAGTCGGATATGACACGATATACATTGCCCCGATTACTTTTAGGTAGCATTTAATTTGAAGTATCATAAACGCAATGTTAAGCACCTGCCAAGATGACATTATTAACCGGTAGACCTAGGAAATTTGTTATGCAGAAGCGACATGAATTTGAACATTCATTATTTAATGAAGCTATACTTGTATACAGTATATAGATATATATGTACATACATGAGTCAATATTTTACTGTTTGGTGTAAGTAGGTACGATATTATGTCGCATTAAACATTGATAATAAAATAAACATGAAATTAAAATTAAAAAAACCGGCTTCACCCGTTTTTTATTCATATTTCGTAAACGGCTTGGCCGATTTTGGTAATATTTCGTTTTCTTATAGTAAAACAACAAAGCAAAGCTCAAAATTAAAATGATGTTAGAAATGTCTACTTTTCGTAATTTTTCATTGATCTGTGCTATATAAGAGGTGCTTCGTGCCAAATTTCAAGTTTCTAAATTCACGTAGATTTTGCGAGTGTTGAAAAGTCTAAAATTTGCACCATTAACGACTGTATCATTTATTTGACACTAAGAAGGCAAACTGTCAAACTAGTCTAGTACTTGCTAGCATCTTTCTTATTTCAATATAAAGGTTGTTTTAATTTTGAGCTACAAAAGAGGTTTCGTTGCTCATATTGTTCTGTATTCAATAAGACAACGAGTAATATATATTATTAAAGGTCAAATCTGTAAATTGATAATTCTATGTGATAGACGAGGGATTCACGACAATTACCGAGGTTGGCCGAAGTCTTAACTGACTTTAATTGTATTGTACTGTATATTACCAAGTCACTACATAAATTTTACAGTAGGTATGTACAGTCGCCCGCTGTTAAGAAGTAAATCGTGGCACATGTCAAACTCAAACCTCTAGGGTGGTGAAACGATCGATCAATGTATCGATAAACTTTGAGTCAAGCACGAGTCGTGCAAAGCAGTTCAATAAAAGTTATTACTTTATAATTTATCATACTTGTCACTACGCAGCACTATTCTTCATCACTACTCGAATCCTTTGTTTAATTATTAACTCAAATTCACTGTCTATAATATTTTCAATTGTAATGTCTCTTTGACAATATTATATATTAATATAATTTAAATATATTTTGTAGTAATAAGTAAGTCTTCCTTTAATTAACAGATATGTTATAGACAATATTTTCGGTTATACAAACTGTATATATGAATCGATATATTATTAATCTTTACTATACTGCCAAACCGCAACAAGTAAGTACACTTTTTTTCTCATATGACCAACATTGTCAATGTTGAGAAACTTCATAGTTGTGGAATGTCAAACGATGTGTCAGGATTTACTTCTTAAAGGCGGGCGACTGTAGTATGTACCTACTGATTTGAAACAGCTATTGATAACATTGATACTGGTAGAAATTAATTCCATATGTGATCATCAAGATCTTGACGCTCTCTTGTTCGCTTTTAAAGCATTTACACAAGAGGCACTTAACTTAACCAATTTTAATAATAACAACATGATGGCAGAATGTTCTCCAAGAATCTTAAAAGATCAATTATTTTGTCTACTACTCAAATAAAAGGTAAAGGCACTTTTAGTAGATATTGAGACTTGATCATACTAAGTAATAATCTTGAAAATATTAAAGACAGGTGCAGGATATCTCTCATCTATAGAGGTTTGCCATCTTAACTTTTAAACCCCATGTCAAAGGCGAAAACTACCGCTCAGACGCCACGTCACCGTAATGTCAAAACTGAAGTTCGAACTTTATGCGTGTGCATGTAGGTCAATTTTGCTGTGGTCTATATATCAGTCGCATATCGTATTGGACCTGTGGTGCCGACATATTAGTCTTTAGCGTGGAAAAGGTTAAAGGATCAACTAGTACAGTCAGCGTCATATAGTTGGCAGCATTCAAATTAGTCAAATAGTTCGGCATACCATCTAAATTCTATGGTGTACCGAACTTCATGAGCACTTTGGATGCTACCAACTATATGACGCTGACTGTACCTACTCATAAAGTCATAAATATCTATTTATTTTAACTTAATTGCACAAAAGATAAACTTAATGTACAAAAGGCGGACTTAATGCCTAAAGGCATTCTCTACAAGCCTAGACTAGATATCTTCATAAAGGAATGGACACACAAGGAAAATAAACATTAAGGGACTTAGTTAGATATATTCCCTATAGTATATACTATAAGCTAAACAGGTACATATAAAACCAGTACAACATCGTTTAGTGGTACCACTACATCTGTGGCGCTAATTTTAATTGTCTACTGTGATTGTTTTCAGCGACAACAGTTTTAGGTTGATAACAAAAAATAAGCTCTTAAAATTTCAATATGTTAATTTCACTACACCAGCAACTGCAACATTACACTATTTTGTAATAATGACTACTGACAAAAACTCGCCTGTCATGAGTCTTGGAATTACGGAAACTAAACAAAATTCTTAATTCTATTGACATGATAAATTATTGTGAACGGATCCCTTTTCGCTAAGCTATGCCCAACTCTTGAGTAACATCCAAGCTAAGTAAAAAATCACGTACTTCATAAAAGCAATGATTTAAGCCGCTTAATTTAACCTGGAAATAATGGTTTACATTTACAACATAACGCACCTTTAGATCAAAAGTGACACATATACAATATTAAATTATTTGTATAGTGTCACTTTTGTTTTAAAGAAGCGATAAATATTATGCCTGAAATTATTTAAATTAACTTACATTCTAACTTACTTATACCTACTCGTAAATAACCAATACAAATAAAAGTCAGGTATTTAAATATTAAAACTTTATTTTAGGTTTATATCACAGTTTATATCACAATCGTCATAATATTATCAGACCGGCATAATATATACCCATTAAACTAAAAAACACAATACAAATACAATATTTAATGATTACACATGACATACAAGCTTACTATGACGCGCTTAATACTGACATAGTTGCTAGACTTACCCGGGATCCCGAATATTAATTATTTTCTTTGTGGGGTTTCAAGAGGTAATTTAGATAAAGTAATTTACACCATTTAATTTAAATGCACAATATCATTCTACTTAATCAGCATTATAAACACTTTTGCCACTCTTTCGACAACTGGTACTTTTCAGATATAGGTACGGTGTAGTGAGGCAAGATTCGAGTGGCTTCTTACTAGTCTTTAAATAACCTAAGAATTTCAGGTGTTTCCTTTTACCCTAATTAAAAAAAGATTTAGTGTTTCCCCACATTCTTAGAGTTACTTATCGTCTGCAATTCTGAGGCCATAGTGAAAAACGGTATAAGTGACGAACAACTAGTATGAAACTTATACCGATATTCACTAGGGTTACAGAATTAGAACTATGACACGACTTTGACGACAAGTCTGGCCTAGTATTTATTTGTGTGATTAGCACAGATATTTGTTTCTATGTCATGGGTTACCGTGGCCCATGGGGCTTAATCAATTTGAGTAAAGATATCCTGTAATATTTATTATTTATTGAACTACTGCTGTTTTACAAGTTCACCTTTTGACTTTAATTTCGCCAATAATAAGCCACCCTTCAAAAACTGGCCACGTCATACATAATGAATTCTGGTCACATATATGTTTTGATTTCTCATGCTCGGAAAGTGGGTCATTGTTCATATTGTTGTAGCGATTATCATACACTAAATATGTCAATTAATTCAAATATTTATATTATTCCCTTCAAATTTGTAAGTGTCTTGGTTGTATTACCATACGTCGGATTACAGCGGGCATTTTCGTGGCATGTCAGAATGATAGGTAATGTTCGCAAATCAATCAATTCACTTTCCGAGTATTTGGTAACTAGTCCAAATATCATAGCAACTAGCTACGTTATTTGTAAACGTACTTGGACTACACATGAATCAAAATGGCGAAAAAATTCGTTTGGCTTTATCCGTTAGTCAGACAATTGCAGCTGTGAGAAGGGAATAAAACACAACTTCAAAGAGTATTTACAAATTAAAGATGAATAAAGGATAACGGGTAACTAATTTAATTAACTATGTTACAAATACTAGGTACATTATAATACCCGTAAGTTAAGATTTTTTTGTAAACTTTACCTTGCCCTCAAACTGCCTCCTGTAGTCCGACTTATGTATATTACAGTAACAAGAAGGAATAACCCTACGAAGTTTTGTTTTTTTACTTTTATATGCGCAGGTAAGCAACGGCAGTAACCTATACAGTCAAATATGAATGTAACTTACTTATTGGAAATATTACCTTCTTATTAGTCATTATTACACTGAATAGGACCCTTTTATTACTAATTCTATTCCTTTATACACAAGCCTCAAATTTTATAAATAAAAGGTCGCGTTTTTAGATAAAACTAAAATGCTATTTAAGACAACCATTAATTCGCCAATAACGCGCGCGAAAAAAAAAATCTGTGCGTTAACAATAAGGTATGCTGTAAAAAAAAGTTTGAGGCCGAATTCCACGCAACTATTGAAAACAATTGGATAGTAAACAAAGTATAGTTATATTTTGAAATTAATAATTACGGGTTACTCAAGCGATTTTAAAATGGACCTAACACCTGACGGAATTAGAAATAAAGCTCAAGTTATCATGGAAAGGTTCCTCGCGATCACACAAATAAGTGAAATCTTTGTCAGAATTTCGTCCCTTAAATGCAAAAGTGACACATTCCAAAATAATACCTTGTTGCAATAAAAATTTTATAATGACGTGTTAGAATTGTCATTGCAACAAGTTTTTATTTTGAAATGAGTCGCATTTGCATTTAAGAGACGATGTATGCTGATTCTTTATATATTTCAATGATTTATCGATACAACTTAAACTTTCAGCTGCATAATTCAACTTAAACCAGCTGATGCCGTAAGATTAGTGTTTTAGTCACTCAGTTTATATCTAACAGACATTTTTTTTTATTGCTCTTATTTTACTTTCCTCGCATTCGAAATGAAAAATAGTATGCTTTAACTCGGGTAAAAGTCACCCATTTCCGACTCGCACTATTAGCGCTCTCACTTCGTTCGAGCGTCAAACTACCTCGTCGTCAGTGGGTGACTTTCTACCCTTGGTTAACAATCTACTATTATATATGATTTCATTTTTAAATTAATGTAACCAGTTATTGGAGGGTAGGCGATAACTAGCGAATCATTTTTACCCCTCGTAATTTTTTTTACCTGACTTAGGCTCTTTACTGCGGGTGACAGCAGTCGGGGGAAAATCCAGGACACTTTGGGGAAGTCTGATAAACGCGCATAGTAATACCCTAAAAGGTCAAGTATATAATATAAAACATAAATGTTGTAAAAAAAGTAAACGAAATCAATACCTTACACGTTGACGGTCAGCGCATTTATAAGTAACTAAGGAATTAAGTATATTTAACATTTTACGGATAGAGTTCAAAAATATGCTACCTATACAATTATCGCTATACAATAAATTTTCTAAAACCATCTCTTTAAACCAGTTGATGCTCATGTTATGTTTAGTGTTTTACCACATATTTGGTCAGTATTAGTGTAATATTTATAATTTTATCATTGTAGAAAAAAATTACATCTTACCTTTTTCAAAGACGGTTATCTTTAAGAGTATCATCCCGTGTTGTAATGTTTACGTCGTCGTGAACAGAGGGCGGAATTTGTCATGCCAAAAATCAAACGTCAATAGTTGGAATGTAAAATTTTATAGACTATCGATTAAACTGAAATTTTGTTTACATAGCATATCTTTATTTATTTATTGATAAAAATAAACCTCAAATCCATAGCAATGTGAGTTTCAACGCAATTTATCATTTTTTTAATTGTTTCATTAACCATTTTTACAAACTAATTCATAGATGCCAAAAGACTAGTGGCAGAAAAGACAGTTACCTGCCATACGATTTACTTTTAATCGAATCATAAAGGTGAAATGGTCAGTATATAATTAAAAAGGTTAATGTTAAAGTCAGAAATGTAAAAGGTGACTGAACTTATCGATAGCTGAAAAAGGCGATAAAATTCAACGTTCCAACTCTATTGACGTTTTATTTTTGCCATGAGACATTCCGCCCTCTGGTCGTGAGAAATGACCGCAAATCCATTTGTTAATTAATACGTTTCATTAAAATAACTTCTTTTTTCACACAGATTTTATGATGTAGTTAAAATGAATAAAAGTGGTAACTAAATTATTTTCAATTTATCTTGTAAACAGCAGAAATCGATGCCATTTATGTAATTTTAGTTTATTGTTTTTTTTTTCTTCATTACTCTAACAAAAAAGTTTTGGTTAGCAATCAGATGGCAAGATTAATTTTCAATGTGACGTTACTTGATTGTAAACAATTGTGTCGCTTAACTTCAAACACGGATCACGATCCATTCTGCTTTAAGGTTGATTATCTAAAAAAATGTATGACAATCTGAAAGATAATCAACCTTAGAGCAAAATGGAGTTACCTGAGTTTGAACTTAAGCAACACAAATAATGCAGGATGTTATAAAATATAAATCCAATTAATTAAAATTATTAGAATTATAAATTCTAAGTCTATAGGATTTTAATTATATGTATAGCACAATCTTATTTATCGCCTAGACATGCCCGAATTTAAATAAATGGTTTTAGAAAGTTGTCATACTGTATAATATACAAAGTGATACATTTATATCGGTCAGTATGGGATGGGCAAGGCAAGACAAATATCTGTTCTTAGGAACCATGTCATCCATTTTTAATCCAAGAAATACTGCATACATAGATTTAAATAAAAATTGTACTTAGTTCAGGTCGGTCGTTTTGAGAAAAAAATTACAGGATACAAAATACATTTTATTCATTAGAGATAATAAGTTTTACTGCAGTGAATACTACTCATGACCTATACAATTGCTATCCAAATGTAAATAATTAAGTTTCATTTACCAAAATGATTCCCGAAATGTTGTTACAAGTTTTTTTTATCCATGTATGTCGTCTTTCTTATTCCTAAATTCGTTACTAGGTTTTACCTAAACAGGTATTATGTCTTACAGCTTGTAAACTTCCCCATACTCACCGATCTAAACGTGCCAGCGTGCTCACGTCTCCTTAATCGCCCTGTATACTGATACAGGGCGATTAAGGAGACGTGAGCAGAACTAACCACACGTATTCAGATAATAATTACCTACTGTTCGTAACAGTCTTAGTGAAAATAATAATCTTTTTTATTTTAAGTGTTAAAAATTATGTTTTCAATTAATTACAAAATACATGGTCACCCTACAACATGAATGCTCTCGCCAAATTAGATGTCATCAACTCATCAGTCTGGTTACCTACTTTGGACAATTTATTTTCTTCATAATCAAAGATCTGTCATTACAATAAAGAGGGTTTATGTTTTATTATTTATTATTTTGTTATTATTTGTTGTAGGGTGAGTATAATTTGGAAACAAGACATTGTTTCTTAACAAAAAGTGCAAATAAAAGAAAAAGGTGCATGTGTTTTACTTAAGTGCGATACTAAACGATACAGTATCATTTACTGTCTCTGTGGGATCAGCCCTGCTCACATCTCGCGAATCACCATGTATAGGTACTATAAATTAACTATACAATTTAATTTAATTACAAATCGTCGGTTTTGGATTTAGGACTATATTTTATGTGGGCTAGTTGCCAGCCAATATAGCTGGATCGGTTTTTGAACTTTACCCTCTTAAGTTTTCTTAGTTTTTATTAATCACTTACAAATAAAATGAAAATAATAGACGTAGATACATCAAATTTTTCAACGATATTACATTGGAATCCATTACAGGGATCTACATAATAACCTATGTATCGTGCACTACTTATGTAGTTATACAATAAGTTTCCGGTGCATTTGAATCTAAATTGAAATTATCCTACCACACAGTACAACCTAATATCAAAAACACCTATTGTCATATAAACATAAATTCAATATAGCCCAACGTCAAAATACCTAAGTCCCAAAACACCCTAAAACCTTAAATCCACATAGAACTTATACCTAGTATGTACTTATTATCGAGATCGCCTACTGTCATAAAAGCAGAAGATCAAAACGGGCTATTTCCATAATATACTAGTCATGCAATACACCATTTTCATAATACAATAGTTTTAAAATACGTTAGTCCCAAGATACCCTTAATCTGTGGCCAAAAGTTCAAATTGGATCAAATATTCAATCATCAGAAACTCTCATCATCAGATCTCATCAGAAGATCAAAAACTCGG
The DNA here is from genome assembly GCA_022674325.2 of Grapholita molesta. Taxonomy (NCBI): domain Eukaryota; kingdom Metazoa; phylum Arthropoda; class Insecta; order Lepidoptera; family Tortricidae; genus Grapholita; species Grapholita molesta. Next base: position 7,549,322 of record CP053127.2, read on the forward strand.
AGAAGTCACACTCTGCCACCGAGGGTTACATACATATTTATATAAAAGTACATAATCATAAATATTTTAGAAATTGAGGTACAGCCAGCGTCATATAGTTAGTGGCAACCAAATTTATACAGCAATAAGGATGTGTTACGATATATTAAAGCACAGATATACATATTTAGGAACTTAATCCGTGTCGATATATTTTTATTTTGACTGTACAATATGTTCCAATGCACTTTCAATATTATAAGGGTTTTTGGCTTTTGAGTTACAGAACCCTATCAAAAAGTTTTATAAAGAAACACTAGCTAAAAACAGGCCGCAAATATAAGGTTTCCGTTTTAGTCTGCTTCGCCACAGTTGTAGTACCTACATTTTGGTACCTACTAGCGTGTTTTACTATTTTATTTTTGAGAATAGTATATTTGAGGTTTAGTGTATTATGGTATTAGTTTGATTTGAAAGTAAACCCCTATGACTTTAGGTAACACGGAAGGAATACATTATATAAGAAATATAAGTCCGTTTTGGTTTTAGGGTATTTTGGGATTCGGGTATTTTGACGTTAGGATTATTTCATGCTTATACGAGAATATCTGTTTAAGGCATTAGTTTGTTCTGTGTGATAGAGTAATTTGAGCTCAGGTTCTAGTGAACAGGAAACTACAATAACAATTAAACACAGAAATCAATAACAATTGAAAACATTTGTAAATTAGGCAAGCAAGCAAAAATGTAAATACTACTGTAATAAATAAGCTGCATGTATACACATAATGTAATTAGGGTACATCACCCTTAACTGGCCAACTAATACTAAAATAGGTTAAATGGCCACCGTCTAATGACTGGCCACATTATACTAAAAATTAACTCTCTTTTATAAGCGATTAAAATTCATTTTAGTGTGAGTTGGCCAGTAATTGAAAAGTGGCGGTTTACCCTGTTTTAGGTAAACATAATTCGTTTTCAATATAACGTTGCCAGTTATTGTAAGATGGCCAGTTACTGGCGATTTACCCTAGTTAGGGGTCGCCATGCTTCAGCCACCACTAAGACGTCAAAAAATGTCTGAGTTTCTGGATGACAACATTTTCATTATCGAGATAGAAAAACAAATCTCTTGATCTTCACAAAACAAATATTTGTGACAAGATAATTCAATTCTAGTTTGTTAACCTTCCCATCGCCAACAACAGCTTTACATGACGACTAGTACAGACTAATGGGTTAGGTTTACTATTTTGGTTACATCAAAAAGTCGGAGCGGTGACTAGTACAACATCAAGCCTTAATTTCAGACAAATTCGTAAGTTCTTTATTTTTTAGATCGTAGAACAGTCAGTCATCAGCAGTTTTTTTAATTAACCTTTAGGGGCATGAAGTGTCAATAAATTTGATTTTAAAATGCCTACAGTACATTTCTATTCATTGACAGTCTGTATCGACCCGTCATATTCTATAATTGACATTAATTTATACATAGGTATACCACTTAAGTTGTATTAAACAGTATCACGTTAGATACTGAAAGTTGGCACTTAAGGGTTAATTCAAACACAACTGACAATGGAAGAAAATGAATACGCATACTGTACGTAAGCGTTTACTGTGTGTACTTTCAGCGACATTTTACGTGCACTGCTCGGAATGCTTCTGCTGCTGACTGCCATACTTACAAAAGTTTAAGGTTATCTTTATCAACAATATAAAACTGTTCTTAATAGTAAAAATCATATTAAATCAAAGAGTTATGTACAAATAAATGAAGATACATCTCTCATATAAGTAAATAAAACCTAAAAACGAGATACACACAGCAATTTCTTAACAAAACAAAAAGCTTAATATATTAAATTAAGGTAACAAGTTGGGATACGGAGAGTTGAGAAATCGAGGTGTATTGACAAATAATATGCCAAACAAATTGAAAGGTCATAATTTTTGGGGGTTACGGGTGATCTTATGTGTAAAGTATAATATACCTTAGAAAATGTGAGCAGATGAGGGAGGAGTGAGGAGAAGTATATGTCATTTATTTTTAATTTACAATTAATATAGTAGTGTTAAAAATAAAGATCAACAAGTATAACTTGTCTTTATCGGTGGAAGTTCGAGTGATAGAAAAAAAAAACAATTGTCACAAAACGGAAAATGGACGCAATTTTTTTTTGCGGTATAAGAGTTTATATTTGAAACTTTATTCCAGTAATAACCTGGATATTATTAAAGGAGCAATAAGATTGTAACCGAGTCATTAATTTCAATTATTACTAGATTCCAATTATTCAAAAATCAGTTCCGGCTAAGAAAATGGGGAAATGCGAATGGACTTCTATCAATGGTCATTTCTTCGTCAAAAATATAGTTGCCTTTTTAAATTGTACAAGAGGGAAGATAAAGAACGTATGACGTCATAACGCGCGATGTTATTTAATCTGAGCATAAATATAAACCAGTAAATAACAGTAATGTCAGTTAAAATGTTAAGCAGTATTCTACCTATTATGTTAACTTATTGTATTGCTGGTAAGAACAAATCATATTATTTTTTTATAAAATATTTCGCTCATCTACATTCGTATTATAAAGGCGAAAGTTTGTGAGTGTGTATGTTTGTTGTTACTTCTAAAAGGCTGGAACCATTTTAATAAAATTTGGAATGGAGTTAGCTGACACCCTGGATTAACGCAAAGGCCACATTTTTTCCCTAATAAATCGCGGGTAACACCCTGGGGCACAGCTAGTTCACAACATGCTCGACTTTTAAATAGTAACACTATTATATAAATCATAAATTGAACATAGATGACAGATGACATATAGGGTAAATCGCCAGTTACTGGCCACCTTTCAATAACTGGCCACCATATACTGAAAATGGACTCTATTTACCTATAAACAGAATTCATTTAAGTATAAGGTGGCCAGTAATTGAAACCCCATTTGAAAATGTGTTCTATTTATAGGTAAACAAATTTCATTTTCAGTATAAGGTGGCCAGTTATTGAAAGGTGGCCAGTAACTGGCGATTTACCCTACTTAGAGAAAAAGTGACAAGATACTCCAGTGGATTTTTCTTAAGTATATAAATAAAAATAGCAATCAAAAACTAAAGCTTCATACATCCTCTTGCTGGTATATATAGATATATATTTAATTCAAATAGTAATAATCGAGCTCTGTGTGAAATAATAAATAACTTTGTTAGATGATGCTTACAAAGTGCCATGTTTTGTGAGACCTGAATTACATATGCGTTTGATCTGGTGGACGCGCATGTCACTGTCACTGCCATATCATACTGCTGCACTTTTGACATATTGGCACAAAAAAACACCTCAATCTTTAATTCGTATTATATATTAATTTTAAACAAGTATCACAGAAAAAAACTATCACAGAAAAAACTATCACATATTAGGATTACTAATACATGTAATACACTTTTTTTATACAATACTGGCACGTGAAATTGTAATAAATCTTATTATTAACAGTCTTACTGGGTCTTACGTAATATTTTTCTACAAAATAAGTAGCTCGGCTTCCGACGACGCCCGTGGCATGAGTTGATCGTTGATAAACGTCGCGCTGCGTCACACCGTCTTTACTCGTACGTGCTGATCGTGCTGCTCGTCTTTTGAATCAGTTGGGAAGTACGGCGTTCGATTTTTGTAGCGGAATTGTGAATAAAATCAACGTTTAAATTAGCTTATAGTTATCAGTCCGAAATAAACCGCACGCCTACGCACTTCGCGATCACAGGTTCTATCCGCAGGGCAATTTCATAACGTTATATAATGTACGCATTTTGGTATAGGACGAAAAAGGGCGCATGTCGACACTATCTAGACTTTTACAATCGTACCTGGGTCCGTATGGCGGCTCAACGTTTCGGCGCGGCGGCGACAACAGCTCGTCGTATAGTCCAGGATACCTAAAACGAGAAATAAGAGTTGTTAATACATACCACATACCTGTTATGTTCAAAATACTCTTGGTAAACATTTTTCTTGCCATTTGAGTCTATTAATAACAAACATTTACACAACAACATTTACGTAATATATAGGGGAATGTCACACTGGAACAAGTTCGGTTAAGTATATAGTAGTAATACCATAATAAGCAACAATACTATGCGTATTTGCCTTTTTTGAGGAGACCATTATAACTTGTTACACCACTTGGCAACTTTTCTATAGTAAAAGCCGACCTCAATTTTATGTAACGTATCTTCTATTTGTTAAAACAACGCAATAGTTACCGATGCGGCGACATTGTTCTCGGCGGCGGCGATCTTAACGCCGACCTGCGAGGTGATATCGGCGAGCGATGCGGTGAGCGGTGCGGCGAGCGGAGCGGCGTGCGGTGCGGCGATCGCGGCGGAGAGCGCAACGGCGAGCGGGGCGGGGAGCGGAGCGGGGAACGGGGCGGTGAGCGGAGCGGGGAACGCAGAGGCGAGCGGTAACGCAGCGGGGAGCGGTGTCGGCGGCGGGGGGAGGGAGATCTGCAAAAAAATGAACTTGCCTTAAGGTATTGCAATTTATCCGGATCTTAACTTCATTATTTAATCCGGTAATCAGAATAAACCGGTGACTGAATATATATAGACACAGCTCTCCATACAAAAATGCCTTCCAAAATTGACCCCAGGCGCACTGACACTGACAGCAATCCCCTCTTCATAAATTGTCAGAGCAGCTTGGAGTTTATCCAATAGACAATTTCGCGCTACTTAAAAAAAGTTGTGATTGGTTAAAAAAAGTTTTAAGCGTCAAACCTCATGCGCGGCGTTGCAATATTATGGCGTTGTCAAACTTACAGGGGTGATACTAACCGAGATGGAACCAATTTATATAAGTTTTATTTTGACACGATTTTGCTATTAAGATTACGTTTGTCCTTACTTTATAAGAAGGTGTAGTAATGTCGTATTGGACAGTCAGCGTCATATAGTTCGTAGCATTCAAAGTACTCAAATAGTTCGGTACACCATACTAATTCTATGGTGTACCGAACTTTTTGAGTACTTTGGATGCTACCAACTATATGACGCTGACTGGACAACACTCCCACGATTTTGCATTACGACATTGCCTCAGTTTTCCTCCAGTAGGTGCCACGGGATAATGTCGCTCGGGAATATCGGGGGTGAATTTTCGTAAGTTTTTGCGCTACTAAGTCCCGTTTATCGTTATACTCAAAAGTTGAAACATAATATTAATGTGTAGTACATATGTATTTTGGAATAATCGTAATAGTGTGAGTACAGTCAAGGAGTTTAATTTCCAACCCACTAAGGTTCAATATCGTATTATCGTATAGCAAACTGTCACCATAAGAGCAAGCTAGAATAAGACGTTACTTTCATATATCGCATGCATTTTTTTGTTTACTTGGCAACAGATAAATAAGATCGACGTGGAGTACTGAACTTTGGGATGTAAAGACATTTTGCCAACAATAGACGACTACCGAGTCTATATTCATCTTTTTCGTTCTTGCAATATTCAAATGATAGTAACGTATATAGCTGGAACGGCTTTCAGATTTAGAAAAGAAAATGATAACTTTTCACAAAGAGGTTATCTGTAATATGCAATGGCAGATAGTAAGTATTTCAATCCTATTACTGAAATACAATTTTCGACCTTAAGGCATCGCGAATATCTAACGACAATTCAATGATTGCCCATTTGGGCAGAAAATTAAATTCCGTGAAAAATATAATTTATAATAAATAATAAATCCTTTCCGCGGCGTCCGGGAAACTAGAATGATTAACACGAAAAATTTACCAGCAGCACATTTATAGCGTAGGTATTTGCGTTTTTAAATAAAAACATGTAATAGGAATTGCTCGTTACTTGAACATAAAATTAATAGTTTACTTACTAGTAGAAATGTTGCATAACATTATCACCATTTTGACACTCAGTATCATAAAGGCATAAGTCATTATAAAACTAGTATAGAGTTACGACATTTGGTTCAGCGTATTAGTCTATATATCAATATGTTACTTTAAATAATTGTTTATCTTCTTCAGGGTTAAACTTACACATTCCAATGGATCCCATAGATTTTCTTGTATTTTTGTGGAGTTGTTCAGGTACCATTTTACCGCAGAAGAAAGCATTTTATATGGTTTTTTAATTTAACAATTTTATATTAGCTGACATCTTATGTCATAGAAAGCTTCTGTACTACTAAAGCTGTCAAACTCCGCCGTGGCTCAGTCAATCGTTCGCGGCACACTAGCCGTGGGGTCATTTTTGAGCTCGAGTCAGGTTTCTATAGTATTACTAGTTCGTTGGAATAAACTCCGAAACGTAAAATCATACAAAATTTTACATTGGATACTAATATTGATAAAAATTATCTATGGAGTTTTATACCCATTTCCAAAGTTTTACTAGTACCTAAACAAGTTGTGGCAATTGACGTACATCTTCTTCCCTTCAATAGCAAATTATACAATACTAACAAATTATATTTGGTTCATTTTAAGATATTGATTTATGATGTTGTGGCGCCTGGGATACTCGATATAGACGTTGAAACAGTTATCCAACGAAATAGTTGCGCAGTTTTTGATTTCCCAGTATGTAAAAATACTAAAAATTGACGTCGTATGATATACATAACGCCAGCTTGAAAACTTACCGTGTTAATGACAGCGATCTGTCGCGAGTGCGGCGGCGGCGCGGGGACCACGGCGAGCGGCGCAGGCGGCCGCGCGACATCGAACGCGATCTGCACGATACAAACGATTCTAATATAATAACCCCTATCATGCATATACGTGTATTATTAAAAACCAAAATTCTAAAAGCCAAACTAGCTCATTAGAAATTGTATCGTAAATCATACTGTCAATTAATTTCCATTATAACGGGTAAACTGACGTGGTTGAACTATTGTGCCGTGTTGGTGTGGAGTGCTTGTTGCGACGCGAAGTCATAGATGGAGAGCTAGCTGGTCATGGAAAAGGGTGTACAAAATCCAGAGCAACAAAACCATATTAATTGGTTTCTTATATTTTTGTTGACAAGTTGACAACTTTACACAGGTGGAAATCAGACTGGGGGGCCTAGGTGGAAATCAGACCAATGAAAAGTTGCCAAAAAATAATAGCAAAATTATAGCGGTTTGATGACGAGGGTTTCGTTGCTCTTATTATTGTATACTAAGATGATGAAATCTGGAACTCCATCACACCAGAATTGCTAGTGTAACCGTTATATTAACACTCCCTTTTTGTATGTGAGAAAAAATTAACTCTACTCATGCGAAAGAAAATATTTCAAGGACTCATGCGTCTGACTTAAATTAAATATTTAAATTGCGAAGCAAATCCATAGAAGAAAGGCGAACAGGACATATAGACAAGTTAAAATTATATAGCAAGCTGAATAGGTACTAGCCGGCGTAACCTCCAAAATTTACATAAGTACAACAATAACATCAACATGCAACAGCTGAAATAAAGGGACCTCGGCATATTAGTGGCTTTTCCGGAAGAGATGTTACAAAACTAGCGATGATACAGAAGCTGACTACAGAAGGTACGACTACTGAGACACGAACGACCGAGGATAAAGAGCGAAGCATGCGGCTACAGAGATTTCCACCACCCGGGGCCGCTCCGTCACTCCCGGACCCGATCCTGCGGCGACGTGCATGCGGGACGCTACGAACATGCAGAGTACGCGCGAGGCACGCACCTAGAGTAGCGGTGGCGGCTGGGCGCGCGCGGCGGCCGGCGCGGGGAGGGCTGCGCGGGCTGCGCGGGCTGCGCGGGGAGCGCGAGCGCGGCGGCGGCGAGGCGCTGGGCCCGCGCCGGCGTGGCGGCGGAGAGGAGCTGGGCCCGCGGCGACGCGGGAGGCGGCGGCGACCCGCTTGGCCCGCGGCGGCGGCGGCGGCGGCGACCCACTGGGCCCCGCCGACGCGGCGAGCCGCTCGGCGGGCGCCGTCGCGAGTTCTCGCGCCGCGCCGCGCGCATCTCCTTCTCCCGGATCATCCGGTTGAACGCCTCGAGCGGATCCTCGCCGTGCCTACAGAACAAAACGACGTCAGCGCTTTAGCTCTCCTCGCGGGTGAACTTGAGACTCCTCGGGTTGAGACCGGTGTCCTTGTCTGAATCTATATTTTGGTTTGATATCGAAACGCGTGGCAATCTTTTGTTCTGTGGGCTCACGGTCGAGTCGGTTACCCGCGGGGAAAACTCGAGAGAGAAACGGCGAGAGAGGAGAAAAGGTCGGCGCCACATATTTTCTTTACCAATATTCACCATCAAATAGAATTTACGGTTTAAAGAGTTGTTAACTAGAATATAGGACAAGAATAATAATTTAATTTCTAAAAGGTAAATAAATAGTTCGACTTGACTATCTTGGGAGATGTAAAAACGAATTAGAAACCCTTTATTTTAAATTATGTGTGTGCCGATCCTTGTGTATAGCATCGGACTTCTAGGTAGGTAGTATATACAGTCATTGCTTGTATAAATAACCCAATAATACGATATTAATTAACACAATTCACACGTGCCAAGTGAAATTCTTGACAATTTATTCTAAGAAAAATACATTATTTGATTGCTTCGAGGACCATTGATTATCAACTAACCGTTCTTGTGCGCGTAAGCTTGAAGCGCACGCGCATAAGATACCTAGTATGGAATGGCTAATGTTTCTGTTAATTAGTTATTTTGTATTTAATTGGCAGGTGTGAATAACAGTATCGCGTCGAGTTGTTTTGTAATTACCCGTTGGGCGAATCCTTGATGCCGGGCGGCGGCGGCTGGTAGGGCTCAGGCGGGAAGCGCTCGCCGAAGGGCGGGCGGCCCGGCGGTCCACGGCGCTCGCGACCGTATCCCGGGCTGCAATGATCACTCATGCGTCACTAAACGATTCTGGGTCTACATTCATTTGACTCATATTCGCATCACATTATATTATAATCATCATTAATTAAAATTGGCAATGTCCTGATAAAACAGCGTACCCATAATTCCGGCAAAAAAATGCGCAAATTATAGCATTTTTAATCGCAGTAGGTCTCGCGTATTTAAGGAAGTTAGATGTGTGTGTACCGTGCGTGGCCTTAACCAGATTGTCGGTCCAACTAATTGGGGTCCAACTAAGTTCCAACGTTCGGTCTTTCGGTACGTCGTCGCCACACAAATCAAGAATCTTTCTACGCTATCGATCATTACATTAGTTTTTCGACCAATGTGCCGTGGGCTTGCTACAATTATTTGAGCTATATCGGTGATTTTAGTTCTGCGGATCTCCTCCCTTCTAATTCGATCCCTCAGAGAAACTCTGAGTATCTGAGTGACTTGTGAGTTTATGCGGTCACGTCTCTGTGCCATATGTACGTCATCACAGGCAACCAAGGTCTTAGCCATCAGTACCACTTCGACAAATCTAAGGTGAGTAAGGTGAATTTCCTTTTACATAGCCTCTCTCTGCCGTGCTCTATTAGATTGTAATTAAGCGTTAGCTATAGACCAGTCATCGATATTTTTTACATTTTTATTAAACCCGATTTTAAGGCATATGTCAATAACCACAATTAATTAAAGTGTTTGCAGTTAATGACGGATGAGTCTGATAGTTTATACATAAGTAAGACTAAGGTTACGTTTACTGTCACAGGAAAGAGGAAAAGATATGAACATGTTGGTGCTTCTTAGTATTGCCACACTTTTGTAGTATAGAAAATTTCACTACAACAGCGATCCCCACCAATACCATTCCTAAACTTCCCAGTCCCACCCCAAAGTTAGTCAAGTACTTAAGTACGTACGGTTTAAAATGTATGCGGTTTTTGTACAGCCGTCTTTGTTGAACCACTTGTCACAGTTCGTAAATTAACCGGTTTAAAATGCTGATCGTGGTCGATTCGTTATTCTTATTTACGAGTTTTTCCGAAGTCTGTTTACCAATGACATGGGCGTTGTTATGGTTAGACTATAACAAATCTCGGTAACCCAATGACCGATCCCGCGAATTGCACGGATGCTGACGTTGCTGTGGTTACATTATAACGAAACTTGATTCGTTATTAACGGTGTTATTAACGACTTTTGCCGAACTCTGTTCACCAATGGCGCGGACGTTGCTATGGTTACTTGTATCTATCAAATCTATCTTGTAAATATCTAATTTATGTCTATTCAAATCCACTTGAAGAATAGTGCTTGTTAACACATAGTTTATTGTAAGAATAAAAGAGTATCGTTGTCATCTGTACTCCTTAGAATAGGTACAATAAATGACTGGCAACTTGTAAATTTCCTCATTCATTCCTGCATGATAATGACATTAATAACTTGTCATTGATTTTGTTGTTTTCATTTTAGCGTTGAAACTGTAATATAAAAATTGTACCAACCGTATTTGTTCAAAAGTGTCACCGAAACCCACAGACGAATAAATGCTTACAATACAATTAAAATCAGTTAAGACTTCGGCCAACCTCGGTAATTGTCGTGAATCCCTCGTCTAACTAGTCTAGTACTTGCTAGCATCTTTCTTATTTCAATATAAAGGTTGTGTTAGTTTTGAGCTACAAAGGAGGTTTCGTTGCTCATATCGTATAATATATATATATATATATATATATATATTACTCGTTATCTTATTGAATACAGTAGGTATAAGAACGATATGAGCAACGAAACCTCCTTTGTAGCTCAAAACTAACACAACCTTTATATTGAAATAAAGTACGTTGGCCCAATGTGTGTATGTGTAACCTACAAACGCCTTAAGTCGAATAGCCTGCATTAGTAAGACATTTTTACCCTCTAAGACAGCGAGTAATGTATAGATATATATATATATATATATTACTCGTTGTCTTATTGAATACAGTAGGTATAGAACGATATGAGCAACGAAACCTCCTTTGTAGCTCAAAACTAACACAACCTTTATATTGAAATAAGAAAGATGCAAGTACTAGACTAGTTTGACAGTCTGCCTTCTTAGTGTCAAATAAAAACAGTTTGACGTATATCATACATTTTATACAGTCGTTAATGTGAATACATATATTCGATTCTATCAAAGGGTCTAGCCGCATTCCTATAGTGAAACTGCCCCTGGCTGAAATGTATACCTTTCTTAGAAGCGTTAATTGGTCTTATTATAAGATATCATTTTACAATATTTCAAGCCTGGAATCCCCTTGGTTTGGATAAAAAAAAAAAAAAAAAAAAAATCTTTTTTAATTTTTTTAAGCTAAACTAATAGTTAGATTTCTTTGAAATTCGGATTATACACGGCACTAATAGCAATACATTTTCAAAAAAAAATCAAGGTTCTAACTTATTTACAAAGGCCTAAAAAATTCTTTTTTTGTTTTCATTTTTTTTTTTTATTTACAAGAGGGCGACAACCTCAATTTTTTGGTATTTAATGCATAATATATTATTGTATAAAATATATATTTTTCATAAAAATCCATTTGTGGCAACAGGGTAAAAATGTCTTACTAATGCAGGCCATTCGACTTAAGGCGTTTGTAGGTTACACATACACACATTGGGCCAACGTACTTGGCTCATTGTGTACTGGCCTTTACAACCATTTAGTAGGTATAAAAACGAGCAGCAGCTAGTTGAGCAGAACAATTGTGTACACTAAGTTTTTTTTTTAAATGCAGTATTGCGTATTTTTATAATAGGAATCTTTACGTAGTAGTTGTTTACGTACAGCAATGTTAGACTACATACCGAGGCCAATAAAATAAGAAATGTCTCAGAACACATGTAATTATCGGCCGAAGCGAATCTGAGGTATATTATGACATACGCAATACTGCCTTAAAACAATTTACGTATCAAAAGAAACTAAAAAAGTTAAGCACATTTTATTAAAATCCTACAATTTACACCTAAACTCATTGTGTACTGGCCACACAATGAGCCAAGTACGTTGGCCCAATGTGTATATGTGTAACCTACAAACGCCTTAAGTCGAATGGCCTGCATTAGTAAGACATTTTTACCTTGTTGCCACAAATGGATTTTTATGAAAAATATATATTTTATACAATATTATATTGTGCATTAAATACCAAAAAATTGAGGTTGTCGCCCTCTTGTAAATAAAAAAAAAATGAAAAGAAAAAAAAAATTTTTAGGCCTTTGTAAATAAGTTAGAACCTTGATTTTTTTTTTGAAAATGTATTGCTATTAGTGCCGTGTATAATCCGAATATCAAAGAAATCTAACTATTAGTTTAGCTTAAAAAAATTAAGAAGGATTTTTTATTTTTTTTTTATTTTTATCCAAACCAAGGGGATTCCAGGCTTGAAATATTGTAAAATGATATCTTATAATAAGACCAATTAACGCTTCTAAGAAAGGTATACATTTCAGCCAGGGGCAGTTTCACTATAGGAATGCGGCTAGACCCTTTCATAAAACTTAACTTACAATAGTTAAATTATCCCTCATATAGCACAGATTAAGGAAAAATTACGAAAATTAGACATTTCTAACAAGATCATACAAAAAAATTTTTTTTTTTTTTAATTTTGAGCTTAGTTTTGTTGTTTTACTATATGAAAATGAAATATTACCAAAATCGGCCAAGCCGTTTACGAAATATGAATAAAAAACGGTTGAAGCCGGTTTTTTTTAAATTTTAATTTCATGATTATTTTATTATCAATGATTAATGCGACATAATATCGTACCTACTTACACCAAACAGTAAAATATTGACTTATGTATGTATATAGGTATACATTTATATACTGTATACAAGTATAGCTTCATTAACCCTTTATAAGGCCGCAGTTATACAGATAAAGGGTGAACACTATTAAATTGTCGCCTACATTTTTACTTTGCTAGCGTGTTGCATCGAACCTTTTTTGAATATTCTTTTAAAATTTTAAATTTAGAAGGCTCGTAATATATTAGACAACCATAAAATGTTCATTTGTTTTTTATTTATGAAAATGGCGTTACACGAAAAAAATGTTCGCGAATTAATTTTGCAAGAATTCAGTAAAAATCCTCATTTATCAACTTTAGATCTGGCAAAATCTTGTCAAACAACTCGGAGGACGGTTCAACGAACCCTAAAAAAAATTAAACAAGGTGAAACTATAGATAGGAAGCGGCGTGAAGGTCAACCCACCAGAAAATCTAATGTTAAGTTACAATCAAAGGTGTGCAAGCTATTTGATAAGAATCCGAGTATCTCTTCCCGGGATGTGGCGAAAAAGTAGGCACTAGTCAAGCAAATGTCCAAAAATTAAAAAGAATGCGGCATTACAACATATAAGAAGCAAAAGGCTCCCAAGAGAACTGTGGATCAATATAATCGTGCGGTTAGACGTTCTAGGTTATTGTATACCTTGTTGATTGAGAAAAATGTTGCCTAATTATTGACGATGAAACCTACGTCAAGGCAGATTTCAAGTCTTTACCAGGTAACCAGTACTATTCCTCTCGTGACATCTCGAATCTTGACGAATCGGAAAAGGTGATCCCGGTAGAAAAATTTGCAAAAAATACCTTGTTTGGCAAGCTATATGCCAGTGCGGCATGAGGAGCTCACCATTTATCACTACCGGGACAATTAACACCGATATTTATATATCAGAATGCTTGAAAAAGAAACTGTTACCATTCATAAAGAAACACACTTCCTCAACATTGTTTTGGCCAGATTTAGCAAGTTGCCATTATTCGTCTCGAACTTTGGAATGGTATAAGGCGAATTCAGTCGAGGTAGTGCCTAAGGAGAGTAACCCACCTAACTGTCCCGAACTTCGCCCCATCGAAAAATATTGGGCTAATATAAAAACTAAACTGCGAAAAACTTGCCAACCTGCCACTTCATTACCAGATTTTCAACGAAAATGGATTAAATGCACAAAATTGTTAAGCGATGATTCCGTGCGAAATTCAATGAATCACGTCAAAAGTAATGTCCGGAAATTTTCTCGTCGTTCGATGAAATAGCCCTAATATTTTTTAAAATGATTTTACGCTGTATAAAATTAGTCATATAAAGAATTTTGAGCACTTTGGATTTTTATTTTGTCGTCTGTAGCATGTTCGACCTGCGACAATTTAATAGTGTTCACCCTTTATGCTACGTGAAAGTTAAATACACTCCCATGTTTGTAATGCACTGGGGAACTCATCTAAGGCAAAAAAAACCGAAATCATTAATAAAAACATGTGGTCATTATATGCACTCAGCCCGTTAGTGCACTCGAGTTTTCAGATGATCTGTTTCCAATACACCTATTCATTGACAGATACGTGACATGCAATACTCAATACTTCTTCATGCAAATAGTTCTAATTACAATATTTATCGATATGGCATGTAACCTTTTATAATTTTATTAATTTTAAGTGGCAAATGATACACTTTCCTGATACTACAAACAACGTAGTTCAGTTATTGCAAATATTGCAAATCACGATGGAGAGTGGATTTATCAAAATTAGACCTTATTATCATACCAATAACAGTCTCGCCACTCGCAATTACAAGAGCTCTAATTGAAATTATTAGATACAGCGACTTGTGTATTTTTAATAGTATAATGGAAACAGTGACAAATGCTTGCTTCCCTTAACGGGCACAGTGCATTCATTGACCACAAACTTTAGATTAATTAATTACACTAAAATTAAATTATGACCGAAAAAGTATAAATAAGAAAAGAAAGCCTGATATATTTGCTATATAATACCATTATAGTTAAATAAAAAAGAGGATGTTCTTTCTTTGTAAATGTTAATTAACTAAGTGGTTTCCAAATCGTCTCTGCCTTATAAAGGGTTAAGTAATGAATTTTCAAATTTATGTCACTTCTGCATAACAAATTTCGTAGGTCTACCGGTTAATAATGTCATCTTGGCAGGTGCTTATACATTGCGTTTATGATACTTCAAATTAAATGCTACCTAAAAGTAATCGCGGCAATGTATATCGTGTCATTTCGGACTCCGGATTTAAGCGATGATACCCGAGAAAAACCGAAGTCTTAACTGATTTTAATTGTATTGTACAACTCTGTGCCGAAACCAAATTCTTAATGTTATGAAATTGAGGGCCAGTTTAATGAGACATAGAAGACTAGAAGTTACTAAAGCTGAAGGAAATGTTTCGTTCAATGCTCCATGGTGCATCTTATAGCAACATCAGTGTAATGGATGTAATGCTGCAGACGGAAATTGCGTCAACTCCACCTCCACGGATTTAATATCAAGCTCATCGGAGTTTGTAAAGTTATTGTGTATGTGGATATAAAATACTAAGATCTTTATTAATAAATGAGTATTAAATAAATTGTGTAATAATTTATTTAATCAATTACTTATGTGCAAATTGAATCACATAATAGGTCTAATTGTTAACTATTAATAAAAAAAATAATCAAATAGAGACTACTTGCCATCAGTATAAATTCATGATTCATGAATAACTAACCTACTACACCGTAGGATAAAACGCCCAAAATTTAATACAAAAGTACTCGTATCTTGAAAAGCTAAACCGATATTCATAAAACATCTTAGGCATTCATAGGTTCCATGCAATTTATGGTGTAATAGCCTGTTCTAATATGAGCTTGATAATAGTAGACCGTAATTAACTTTACATTTTTGAAATAGTAATAGAAGATACATAATAAGTTACAATATTAAGTTTATTAGTCCAATAAATGCATGCACAATAATAGAATTTACTAGTAGTTCTCCCACTCCCAGTCACATCTCACGGCCGCATGTTGAAAAATATCCTCTGAAGTGCAAGACCGGTAATATTTCCAGAGTTGCAGAGTCCGAAATTCCGGGAAATTTCTCCTCAATTAAAGCGTAATTAGAGTGATGTTGATGTAGCAAGATGTCTGCAATTTGTGAACTTCGATTTTTGTAGCTATTACCCAGTTACTGTGCAGGAGTCATCTGCATCTTAATACTGCACAAACCCCTCACTCTTTAAATGCTTGCCCCTGGCATCAGTGGACGCTCTCGATGGTAAACACGTAAAATATTTCGACCACAAAATCATTTGCAAAAAATACGATCACTATTCTTAGCAATAGGCCGGCCTATTGGTTCATTTGCATTGGGTAGATTAATTCGGAAACTCTTGGATTCCTTCTTCATTTTTATTTATAAATAAATAATATGCCGATTATTCAGTTGATACTTGACATGTAAACACTAAACAATGTCATGCTAAACATTCATAATGACAGAACCTGATTTGACTTTTACAGTCAAATTAGATGCTTCAGCCTGGCAACGTCGCAATCATAAAGGTGTTTCATACTGGAGATTTTATTACAATATTTTAACATAAAAATGCAAATATCTCTAAAATCGAGCGGAATTTAGCAAACTTTAATTAACATTTTTAACTTAAAATATGGTCTGGAATAATAACTTAATATATTTTCGGTAACGAAACACTCACATGTTAAATCGGTGTCCTGGCGGGGGCACCCCTGGTACGAACGGTGGCGGGGCTCCACGGTTAAATGATCCCTGGAACAATATACGAAAATAAAACTACAATGAAATTCACTAACACGGCAAGGAATCTTGTAAAGGAAATAAAACCGTCAAGAGATTGTTTGCCATGCTCATTGCTCAATGTAGTTCAAAATAAAATAAAAAAGGTGTGAATTGTTGCCGCTTCCACCCTATTCGCCGGACTTGGTTTTGCGATATATCGATGAATTCAGTATTCTTTTTTATTAATTTAGTTTACTTAATGGCTTCACTTTACAGTAGCTATTTCCGAAAGTCTCAACACATAATATTGTTTTTTAACCTCTTGACCGCCAAGCGAGGCCGGAAATTTGTGCTACCCACGCCAAAGACGTTAATAGACGTCAAACCTTCATCCATGACAACGACTAATAAATAACTCTACGTTTCTGTGTTTTATTTGCATTTTTATTTTACCCTTCTACTTTATTCTTTTATTAAATTCATATTATGAATAGCTGCTGAAATAAACAACATTTTGTTAGACGGCGACTTATTGCAGAAAAAAGCACTGCCAGCCACGCCAAGCGCGTTATTTGACGTCAGCTAGCAATGTGACCGAGTTATGAAAAATATCGGGTAACAATTCCCTAATAAAAATCTCCCTTATGCTTAAATAACTCTGCTACTTGTGCTGTTCTGATACTTATTTTGGTGCCTAATTTAAACAACTTCGTTTAATAGACGGTAATATTCTTTGTGTACTACAATGTAGCCCTGTAAGCGGTCGTTTTGTACTAACGATAATACAGTTACCTAATTAGTAGGTAAGGTAATAATCGACAACAGCTTTGCACACTATTTTTATATGAGTTTTATTGTACTTCGTTGCGGTGACACGTCAAACTACTTCAATGCTTGGCGCTCAAAAGGTTGAAGACCATTCCTTCTAAATTGAAATAGATGAAAGATAACCTATACTTAAGAAGAAAAAAACAACTACAATTTTACAACCGAGTATGTATACGTTAACACTTAGGGGAATATATTGCTAGTTGAATTACCTGAGTTCCCATTGGGTCTCTTCCTTCATCGATAGTAGGCGTACTGGCACGCTGCTCGTCACCTCTAGGCACCTAGTAAAAACAACATTCATTTGTCATTATCCGTTTCAGATACAATACAATGGTATTTTGTGCAACAGTTATATAATAAGGGGTCTTGAGATTTGAGGTTCGAAGTTTCAAAATGAGGCGTAGCTGAGTTTTGTAACACCCGAGAATTTTAAGACCTAATTGTATATTAAATAAATCATATTTTTAATTGAATGATCGGAATTGTTTACAGAAACTATTGCAGGCAGTACAAGAAGAACAGTTATTTAAAATTATTAATTTCATGCCATGTTGTTGTGTGCATGACATAATTTGGGTAGCTATACCTATAGTTTGAGATATTTATGTTGATAAGATCGAGTATCAATTTATGATAAAGTGTACTTACATTTATTGGTATATTGGGAGGGTCATCCAAGCCAGGAGGTTTCATAGCTGCCGGACCTGAAGCAACAGAAATTGACATTTATATTTTAATCTGAAATAACATTAAAGGTACATAACAATAAAATAATTAACAATAATAAAAATAGGTGTTTCTTCTGAATTTCTAAGCAGGGCGTTTGAGTTAGAAGATTAAAAAGTATTTATAAATAAGTATTGACTTATAATATACAAAGTAACTGGTTCAGTACAGTCAAGTGTAAAAATTCGTTCACTGCCAAAGTTTCAAAAATATGTACCGAGCAAGTCTATTGTACAGTAAATAAGGTTGTAAGACGTATTTATGAAAGGATTCTTTCGGTACGTATTTTTGCACTTTACTGTACATTATGTTTCAACTACATTTATGATAGATTATTTACTTGTTTCATGTTGCAGTCTTCCTCAGTACTCAGCTTAATAGTTTCAGAGCAAAACTAGTTAAGGTATTCAACACTAATCATCTTTAAGTAAACGCTTGAACTAGTCTGCAGTTACCCGAATAAGTTCTCAATAACAAGATTAATTGAACGATAAATTTAGACCGTTTAGTGTGGTCGAGGAAACATGGCATCAAGTTATGTAACAAAAACTCACCCTGGGCAGGTACCCGGGCGTATTATCCCCATTCATAAGCTATAATATATTATAAATGTAATGCTATTTAAATTGAAAGTAAACTTAAAATAACGAAAGTCATATGAAATGTATTTAAAAATATTGTAGATCTAATGATGTTTTGGATGGAGTCCCACTCGGTGGACGCTGAGCCCCCGGGCAGCAGCGGCAGTACCTCGGCCGGCGCGGCACGCGGCGCGCGGCGGCAGCAGCACGGTGATGTCGTCCGACGAGCCGTCCGACGAGTGCCCGCCCACATCTACCACACGTCACAGCCAGTTCAGGCTCATCGGAATATCCAAACAATTTTGACAAAAATGATCACAGTTCATATGTATTTCCTTCGATCTGATTGCAACTCAAATGTATGATTGTATGATGTTCAGATTTGCCGTATGGCAAGCGAATGAGGCACAGCGTCTTTTATTTTTAATATACAATGAATACACTTTACATACACTTTTATAACACTAACTAGGCATAGTAAACCTCGTATAAGCTCTACTTGGATTTACACATTCAACTAACATCAGATAAAAATTACAGAAGACAAATATCTTTATATAAATAATTTTCATTCAATATTTCACAAAATTAACGCACAATATACGTTGCTATTTCAGTAATGAAAACGAATTGTATTGATTAAGATTTATTTCTTTTAGTTCAAGCAAATATAATCCGGTCAAATCTGCGAAATCCACATAGGTACGAAAAAATATCAACTATAAGAATAAAGTAATCATGTTTACTCGAATCATAATTGAGTGACTTCTCTGTGCTTTAGTTTTTCGTAATCATAATTCATTCATTACTAAAACACAACGTGCAGTTATACAATTTTAACATGCCCCGATAACCTTGCTGCCGTAACATGCGAAACACTATTTAAACTAAACCGAACTAACACTGCACCTTACAGGATCTATTTAGTAGGATTCAATAAATATTCAATTTAAATACTTACGCTTCGGCAGTATTTCCCATTCACCATTACCGGAATTACATCATTAAAAAAAACTACAACTACGGACATGAAGTTGAATAAAATAGTGTAGTAATTGAAATAATTATATTTTGTAAGTATAGCATAAAAAACTTAATACGAATACAATTATATAAGATTGTCGAAAAATTACAACGCATTGGCTATAACTTTCTGTTCTTGTTTTACATAAAAATCGAGTCTCGACAAGCACATTTTTAGTGCAAAAAACACAACATATATTGATCTATCCATTTAAAACTATAACAACTAAATCATATCGTACGCGTCATTCCTATTACACCCTGTTCACGACAAAGCTCAACAAAACCAAACAAAAAATCCCACGCACCATATTCTTCTTTTAATTTAATACTTAAATATATATTACTTATCTACCCAAACCAAAGATACTGTCTTGTCTTAGTAGTGTTTTGTTTAGTTTAGGGCCCACGGACCTACCTGTAGTACCAGTCACTTCAATGAAATATGAAAATTATGCAATTAGTACATGCATTTATTTTATTTCTATCGATTTACAAACAAAGGAAAGTCTATGTCCTACGTAAAACAAATGGAAGTTTTCAGAAAAAAGTGTACTTAACTCAATTAGCGTAACAAGTAACAAGTTAAAATGTGTAAGTTATAAGTTGAAATAGATAACATATACTTAAGAAAAAAACGACGAGGACCTCCGATGTTCGAGACGGGACTCAGGCGCGATAGCTGGAGATGCGGGTTCGAGTCCCGTCTCGAACATCGGAGGTCCTCGTTGTTTTTTTCTTAAGTATATGTTATCTATTTCAACTTTTAATTTATATAGTAGTATTACTACTTAAAAATCAAAGCAAATCAAAAAATATTTCATAAAAAATAATTTGATTTGTTCTTAGTTTCATGTGTAAGTTATGTCACAATAAAAGTAAAATTATTGCATTTTTGCGTTGTAATATTACTTGTAGTTTGTGAATATAATATTGTAATGCTTAAGTATCATCACTAAACTGACATAATTAAACTTTTTACTTGTCACGCTAATTGAGCACCTTTTTTGCTGATTACTCCCAAATACGAAATACTTGTATCCCTCTTTATTGAACATACATAATTAGAAAAGGGCGGGTATTTTATGTCGCCGCAAGATACTGTCGCGCCAATTATGTGCTAGGCTTACTGGGTAGTCAATATGTAATAAGTGGGTGAGTTTACCGTTATTGGCCATCGGCGGGGGCGGGCCGTTCGGAGGCTGCTGCATGGCCACCACCGGTGGAGGTTGTTCTGCAAACAAGCATATAAATAAACATTTTTTCCTAATTGCGTAAGTTTAAGTGCACACAGTTAGAGAACAGGAACGTATACCTAATCCACCAGCGATTTCGTTCGTGTCTAATAATATCACAAACATTTTCAAGTTATTTTTCACCCTGCACTTAGTTCCAAATTTGAGGAACAGATGTTTCTAATTACAAAATCTAATTGAATAAGAAATCTGTTTTGAACGACAGTGGTGGTGTAGTGTGAGATACTGCGGTGTGTTAAGGTGTGATGTGTCAGTGTGGTATGGTATAGTGTGGTGTAGTGTGGAGTAGTGAGTGGGCTGTTACCGGGCGGCGGAGCACTGGGCCGGTGCGGTGCGCGGCGGCTGTAGCCAGTCTGGTTCCGGAACGACGAAACAGAGTTGCGCAGAAACCTGAAACAGTATTAATTCGTGACCATTTTGTTTAAAAATTACAAAACTTATAATGCATTTCCAACTTAGCCCCACCTAACTATTTTATATAACACACTACCTAAATCAGACTAGATAAGAATGTTTGTTTCAGACTTAATCAAGCAAAGGTTCTTTAGCCTGTTGACCGCCCAACGCGGCACTTGGCGTCACCGGAAATTTGTGCCGCCCACGCCAAAGACGTCAATAGCCGTCAAACTTTAATTCGTGACAGACTCTAAATTTATTTATTTGCATTATGTTATTTAACCCTAACTTTATTGTATTTCTTTATTTTAAGTCCTATTATGAATATCTGCTGAAATAAACAACATTTAGTTACACTGTGATTTGATGCAGCAAAAAGAACTACCACGGCACGCTAAGTACACTACAAGTAGTACAAGTACACACTTATATTTATACAACCCAGCAAAAAAATGAGATATAACTTAATTCTTTAGTCATTACCTATTTGGGATCAATGTTGTAGGCGCGATTTCCTTTTCACGACAATCTGGGCATTCATGGTCCTCAGATTCCAATAATGCTCCTCTTATACCTGTAATCGTAGTCGGAAATTAGTTATTATCATTTAAATGTAGCTTAGTTAGAAACAAAGCAGAATATTTTTATCATATTTAGACGAAGCACACACCATTGGCATCGCGTTGCAGACGCCTAAACTCATACAGTTAGCACTTTTCCTATACAATACAATGTTTTTCAGTAACAAAGTTACCTACCATTTGGCAAAGACTTTTGATGTACAACCACCTACACTTACAAAGATTTGCGTCTACAATTTGAATTGTCTAAGGGTTAATAACTTCTTGGAAAATATTTAATGGACGACATACTACAATTTTCCAATGAGTGTTAAATGATGTCTTTGGCAATTAAGGAATGCGGTAGAAATAGGATTATGACATATTAATATATCGAGATAGAAAGATTCATCGATTTATATGGACACAAAGCGTCCACCTCTGTAATTTAGTGACGGAAATACCTCGATGAAAATTTTACTGATGTTCGGGGCAATTAATGAAGCCGTCGAGGGGGTGTTTAGGCTCGCGAGATCATGCTCTTTCGTTCTATCTCGAAATAGAAGTAGTCTGTATGTGTTGCGCTCACACTCGTCACAGAAGGAGTTGCCGCAGCAGGGTATCATGACGGCGTCTGTGAGCAGGTCGCGGCACAGGCTGCAGATGAGCTCGTCGGGCACGGTGGCATCGGGCGCGGCGGGCGCGTTGGCCGCCACTTCGGGCCCGCCCGCGCTTTCCGACGCCAGGTATGCCTCACTGCGAGGCAGGATCAAATAAATCAACTACTACTTTAATACAAATTTCATAGGCTAATATTTAATCTTGAATATGTGATTGAGTAATTCATGTTTTAACTCGTAAAGTAGGCTAAAATTGACGACTATTTTCTTATAACAAGATTATATCACCTAAATACACAATATGATTCTGTTATAAATGAAAATAACGTCTTTACTCACGTTTATTTAGTCACTCTATTTTCAAGCACTAGTGAGTATAGTCATTATTTTCATTTATATAATAATTAATATTACAATGACTCACGAAAGCACGAAAGAATTTAATTGCGGTGTGCCATTAAAACGTAAAATTATTATATTTTATTTACATTGCATTAAGCCTACGTAAGTTTAGATGGCTCTGCATTTACCAGTTAAATTTTAATATTCATTACTATACAAAAAGGGAATTTTAAGTAACATAAAAATATTGATTCAATAATTTATTACAGTTATTAAAATATTACAAAGAATTAAATAGAATTGAAAAATACATTTGTAAAGAGTTGATGTTATCATATAGTTATCACAGTACCTACACATATACACGATCTATTGCTTGTACAAAAACAATGTATACGAATCCTTACTGACAAAAGTTTTGCTGATAATTGCAGACCCCTGTTTCCTAAACTTAAGCTTCTGACTTTAACGTCTCTGTACATCTTAGAGATATGTAAATTTAAACGAAAACACAATATTATTTTTTCCCCAGTTATAAAGAACCCAACTATTTTAAATTTACGTCCCAGAGACACACTTCCTGTTCCGTCTTCTAACCTAAATATGCACAGCTCTAGTCCATATGTAATGTGTATTAAAATATATAATAAACTTCCAAGTGATGTTAGAAACGAAAAAAAAGATACTTTATTTAACAAAAAACTTTCAGACTATTTAGTTGTTAATAGTTTTTATACCATGCAAGAGTTTTTTGAAAGTTGAATATCAATAAGTACAGTTAAAATATATTGTTAAATTTAAGAAAATATGTTAAAGCTGCTATGTAAACATACTATGTCATCTAATTAATTCGTGAGATGTATCTATTTTTTGTTTAGTTGGTAACTTAGATTTACAAATTGTAGTGCCCTTGCAGGGTTCATAGCTGAACTTCTTTGTGATATAATATCTTGTGTACCTATGAATGCAATAAATAACTGATAACTGATATTAATATGCAATAAGATCACATGAGGAGTGTTTTTCAAAAGGGCTTATTTCTCTATGTCAATAGGGCTTGTTTTTGTTTGGTTTTCTTATAGAACCCCTGCTGACATAAAGAAATAAGCCTTTTTGATACTCACATGTCTAAATACTACAAGTGTCTGTCAATTAAATGAAATCAACTTTTCATCAGAAGTACATCCTCACCATATCAATAAAGACATGCCTAATCAGGTGGTACAACATGTCCATCTGTTACACAATATACATTTACACAATCTACATAACAATGTTGAAGCAATACTCACTGATCAACTGCAGGCACGGCAAAGGTTCCACTTGGAGTCATCATAGCTCCCGGGGCTTTGGGTCCATCAACTGGGACCATAAAACTACGAGGAATTCCAGTACTTCTCCTTATCTCTATGGGATCAGTCTGAAAATATAATTTTGATTATGCAGTAAAAGCTTTTATGTATAAATGAGAAAGCAGCCATTTTTAAGGTATTAACCAAACAACTAAGATATAACTTGCTTTGTATATGACTCACAACAAAATAAGACCTTACTACCAAATTTTATTTAGTACATAGGTTTTTGGTTGTAAAATTATTTTGGCATAAGCTTGAAATACACAGAAAATATACAAACATGTTTGTTTCAACATTGCACTTACCGAATTAGCTATAGGGCAATCCTTGATCCAGTGTCCATGTTTCTGGCACTTGTAACAAACATAGTTTGGAGGAACTACACCTCTCTGATTCTGGCCTCTAATTTTTTGATAACTAAAAATTTTACAAAACTTTAGTGACATATTTGATGAGTAAATTGAACAGGCTTGATATGACATCAAAAAAGTAAGGAACTACTAGTTAAGATACTAGTTATAGTAACGGTAGAGTAAAGGCTTGGGCACATGGGCGCGTTTTGTGAGCGTGGTGCAGCAGGGCGCGACGCTGCCATCCGAATGTGTGCCTTATTTGTTATATTAGCCACACCGGTGTTGCGCCACGCTCACAAAACGCGCCTATGTACCCAAACCTTAAAAGTACAGCATGACTAATGAAACTGTCTTAGATGGGCTCCCAACAATCTACATTACAATAGAAGCCTTCCATGGAACTGTCCCATATAAATGTATCATTCTGGTTGAGTTGTCCTATTTGTGTTATGCATTTGGCTAGATCCTTCATCATAGAAAAAGGTAAAGTCTCCATCAGATATATTGCAGCTGTGGAGGTGGTCACATATATCTGTGATGCACTTTATCGCCTTGACAGTAAAGGCTGTGTTCAGATTTTATAGATATTTATGACCACCTCCACAGCTCCAATATATCTGATGGAATCTGTACCTACTCCCTATCTAAAATAACTATTAAGTGTAATGCCAAGGAATCCAGGCACACCATTAGCTTAATACTGTTTATTTGCTTGCTAAGTATATAACCATCACACCCGGAAGACAAACTACTCAAAACAATGGTAAATTCATGCAAATACATCCAAGCATGATATGTGCTTAACAACTACTACCTATACTAAGGATGAGGAGATCACACTCAGAACATATTGAAAGAAAATCCATTTTTGCCTTACTTGCTAGGGTCGTAGTCAAAAGTGGACTGTGAAATCATAGCATTTATCTTATCCTGTTCGCTACCTTCCATGCGAGACAAATCGGCCAATCCTTTGTTAACCAAGACATCTTTGTGCAATGCTGCATTATTGTTGGAGCCTTCCCACTGTTTCTTAGGTTGCTGGGATAGTGGTACACGGGCCACAAGGAGTGATGTGTTTTTAGGAATTAAAGTAACATCATCACTGTACACTGTAAAATAAAAAAAATGCCTAATAATACAAGCATGGTTGCTACTACTGCTTACAAATGTAAATACATACTTATGGAATCAACAGTATTGGACAATTTCTGTATTGGGATTAAAGAATTTTTCTTTTATCTTCTTAATTGTAAATATTTGTATGCAACTAGGTCTACGGATATTGTTGCATATTATGAAGTGTTATAATAGTTGGATAAATCCAAAGGCTTAGAAACGTGGCAGATAGACGTAAACGCCTAACCATAATAAGCCAAATCATGCATTGATATACCAGCTTGTTTTAGCTACTTTAGAACACTATAAAAAATATGTTTTCGTAATAACTCACCTTCCTTAGTTTGAGCATTAGTTATTTGCAGATCAAAGTCAGATGTCTTTCCAATCCTTTTCTGTTGGGAAATTGCAGCTTTCAAATCTCCTACTGATATATGCAGACCATCAAATGTGACCGTGTCATAATCTAGAGCACTTTTAAACTTATAGTGCACAGACATATCCGAAGATGGATGAGAGCCAATTTATTATGAACATGTCAGACAAATTGAATTTCGTAAATTCAATATTAAACCAGCTTGAAGATTACTAACCTAACAGTTCAAACACAACACATACATACGTCCTTCGTGAACTTTTACGTTATTCACTTAATAAATTAGAAATAAACTTAAAAATGTCTCGAGGTACATTAATTTTAATGAACATACATCACAATGAATAAAAGCTATCACGGCTTAGAAATGCAAAGCAAACTGCAATCGGCAACAGATCCGCCATTTTAATTTTTGTTTTTTATTCTGCTAATATCTACATTCAAGGTCCGTTTCATACTGGCCTGCTACTTTCGGAACACCTTTTCCTACTTGTACAGTGTAAACTGTGCGGATTATCCGGACATGCTGGAAATGTTTGAGCGTGCGTTATGAAATTTACCACCCGTTTATTGCACCTGGCAATTACTGAACCGGATATAAAATATCAAATACAGTTCATTTTTAATTTAAGAAGTCTAATAAAATAATTTATACACCTCGTTTACGAATAGAACGTCGTAAAACATTTAATATTACACCATATTAAAATATTTTGATTAGTTTATACATGATATTCATTTGTATTTTATATATATGTAATATAACTTTTTTGGCAAATTGCCATGAACTTCCGGTCTGAGATAAAGACACACGCGGATCTATCGAGAAAAGAACGCGAATAATTATAAAAATAACTATAAAAGAAAGACTTATTTAATAACTTTACACTGTCTGATCAATAAAAATGTCCAATATCGGTGCTCCAGACTCTTGGGAAAATCAAGCCGAGGTCATAGGTGAACAAGGTGCAAAAGATTCCAATGATGTGTCTACAAAATTTTCCACGTTGAATGTAAATGCCGTGGAGTTCGTGCCTTCTTTTTGTATGCCTTCTCAGGCAAACGAAACCTCCGAATCCCCCTCATCACCACAAAAATCTGAAAGCGGTTCTACGAATTCAGCCGATAGTCCCATCCTGAACGGTAAGTCGGTTGTCTTGTCATTTTAGCTATCTGCATTGAAGCATTAGAACTAATTAACAATGTTTGCTGAGTAAAATGATCTAATTTTCTAAAGATCGCACGTCATTAATTCATGACACTACTTTCCGAAATGTTCACGCTGACTGCCGTATGTATTTTTTTTACAAATCCAGTTTTAACGGGTTATGTCGAGACACGCGGCGCCTATCCTATACCTACTTTTGAGTTCGTAACTTTCACCTATGATTTTAATTCTTCAACATAAGTTAGCGTGATTTATCACGCCAGTAGCGCCAGTAAGCACTATGCTGACGTAGATAACGTCCATTCTTTGATAAGAACTCTTAAAATGCAAGATTCACGCAACATACGTAAGTAAAAGCTTTCGTTTGTGCAAATAAATTTCATTTAATTAGCTTATTTTTCAGTATTAATGTGCAATTAGAGTCAATAAATGCATTATAAGTCACTAATCACACAAAGGTAACCTTTTTTCACCTTTGCCTATGTCATTAGGCCTACCTAATAAGGTTATGATTCACAATTGATTAAGTTTTGCTTATAAGCACTACCCTAGTCTTTTAATTAGACCCATATTAGTGTCATGATGGTTTTAATGTGTTTTGATAGATAGATCTGCAAATGTTTGTTCAGTGTGATGTCAACTCTTGACTGCTTGTGTTATTTTATTTGAACCGCTTACAATCCAATTCCCTCTCTAAATGAAGGCACGAACCCAATTTTCAAACATTAGATCATGTTTGTTTACTCAACTGGAACATTTTTACATATTCAGTTTATCATGTCTGGTTTTCTATTTGCTACGTCCATTACTTTATAATGTGCATGTAATTTTATTATTCTAAGTGAGTCCATTAACTAGATGATTGTTCTGTTTAGGCTAGCTAGTAAGAAATTGATATTGCATGGTTTAAGAATGTTGATAGTGTAATACCTAAATCAATAAATTAGAATTTATACCATTGGGCGCACTTAGAACTTATCTGTGTATGAAATGTTTTAAATATTTAAGAATTAATTTCAACTTTTACTTAATTGTATTTACAACATCCAATATAATATAAAAAAATACATGGAGACTATACTTCTCTTAGTATGGATTACTTTTCTTATTATGGAAGCGCAAAATCAAGAGTCATTTGAAGCACGGAGGCAGGCCTTTGACCAGCAGTGAGACACCTAGTCAGGCCATCTATAAAAAAAATCTATCTGGTTATGCTACCATGAAGGTTAAACTATTTTACTTTTATGTTGATCACGCCTGTTGGAGTAATTGATTTTAAATTTGCATTCTTTGTACCTATTCTCTTCATAAACTCTATCATATCTAAGATTACAAATATATATAAGATAAAACTATTTTTATAAGTAAAACTATAAATCTTAAAATATGTGCAATAGAAGTTAGGAGATAGAAACCAAATAACTTAGTCATTATTTGTTAGCCAACTTACCATCTTTTTCCTGTAAATGTTAATAATTTCAAGTTATTTGTACTTTTGCTGGTAGCAATGTGACCATATAATCCCAGATCTTTATGAAATAAAATTTGTGAAGTTCTCTACTATCACTATTAACCTAGCTACTTATATTTTGTCAAAATTATATTATTCTTCTATGATTGTTTACATTAAATATAGAGAGAAATGTATTATATCTTTTAAATTTTCACAAAAAGTAAACAAAACTTTACTAATTATAAAAAAAACATTTTGCTGGTTAGTGAGATGTGGACTTTGTTATGATACTGACATGTGAGAAGCTGAGATGTGCAACTTGTTGGGACGCACAAGATAAAATGAAGCTGTTTTGGGCGGCAGCAGTTACATTTCTCCGTGTCCCCGGTTTCAAGTGTTGAGTCTGTGACTTTAAGAGACTCCACACTAGCATCTTTGCAGAACACGTCTTAACAGCGCTTGCGCAGAGGCGATATAACGAAAACCAAGCCGACGTTGAATTGACGCTGCGCAAAAGTTGCTATTGTGGTATGCCTCTAAGATAACAAATTACAGCGGGTAAGTCATCAGTCGACGGACGCCCGCTCAAGCCTGTTGTCGCCGCAGGTTGCGGGGAAGGCGGCGGCGACAGCGGCGACGGCGCGTCTGCGTCGCCGCGCGTGGAGGAGCCGCCGCCCGTGCCGCCGGCCGGCGCCGCCGCCGCGCCCGTGCCGCCCGACGTGTCGCCCACCGTCGACAGCTGGGAGGCGGAGGCGGACGACGCGCTGCTCACACCCGAGGACAACAACGAAGCTGACGATGAGGAGATCGAGCAACAGGTTCACACCACTGTAATTGGCATGAATTGATTTTGCGTTTTTAGTAGACCGCTTACCTTTATGGATTAATTGATTTTCATATTGTCGTTCATGACATAAAACCACACCGTGGTTTCTTTCAAAACATCGGGATGAAATTTAAATTTAGTGTACCTTGATACAATTAGTGTTTAATTGTTTTACTTCATGATTTTCATTTCTTAGAAGTAGCATGTCTTGGGTCGCTGTAAAAGCTTTTGACTAACTAAGTCTCTTTCCTATTAATCTATCTGACATAAGTTTGAAGCTATACCTATATGCTATACTAATACATATTACAAATGCAAAATATCTCCCCGTTCCTTCTTAGTTAGTGACCATTTCATTCTGGGAAAGGACATATGATAGTTTTTATCCTGTTAATCAAGCATGACACCATATAATATGCGATTTAACTATATAGAATTCCATACCAAATGAGTGAAAACAAGTTTCTGTAGCCACTACAGCAACAAAAAGTACATATTCAAAAGCAACGGAATCTCTCATACTTGGCATACTTGTAATTGTAAGTTACAGAATACCATAGATAGAGATATGAACTACATGTTCAGTGTTATAAAGGAAAATGTAGGTACATAATTTATAATAATAATAACAAATAACACTGGTCAACCATGAGATCTTTTTATAAAGAATGCATGAAAAGGCAAAAGTAGATGCTTGATTTTGCATGTATGCAGTCAGCCAAGTAGCAGGCAGGTACAGGCAAGGTAAAAAGATATTTATACGACCAAGTACCAAAATATGCATCATGCACCTTATTGTCTCAATATTAAGGTACATTTACAAATGTTTTAGCTCTTTGGCTATAGATATATTTTACCTTGACTGTACAAAAAATTAGTTACAATCAATAAATTGTTTTTGTCAGGTTATGAATGTCTGTTTTTGAACACCTTATCTGGCAATAATATTTATAGTTCATAACTTATAACCTTGTAAATTTTAAGTACAAACTGACATAATAAAATATACTGTAGTTAAACGTATTTGGGCTGCAGAGTGTGTGCGAAATAAATTAGATATAACTATGAAACAAATGTAAACTTTATTTTGTATACATATCACATTCAAATACATAATAATATACAATTAAAGTGCTAATTTAGAAATACATAAAATAATGGGAATTTTAATGTTATACTCCAGGAAAATGATGAATTAGGCGAGTTGGCAAAAAAAGTACCTAAGAAGAAACCGCCCAGAGTGGAAGACACCCGGAGCAAGAAGGAACATGTTAATGTGGTGTTCATTGGCCATGTCGGTAAGAACCATTTTAAGTTTATGTTTTATATTTACTATAATAGGCCAATGTGTAATTTGAAACGAACATTACAAAAATGCAATTTAGACACAAGCAACCTGATCTCTACAATTTTATACATAGGTATAATAGTACATATTCCCCTGTATGATTGCTGATAAAACTCTGAGAAGAAGTAACAGGCTATCGCCTTGCTTCACCTGCACTAATATTATTAAGGATGTAGATGCCCCTACATAAACACATTACTATAATATGTTTTTAGATGCTGGTAAATCGACAATCGGCGGTCAAATTATGTCCTTAACTGGCATGGTAGATAAAAGAACCTTGGATAAATACGAAAGAGAAGCGCGAGAGAAGTCCCGAGAGTCGTGGTATCTGTCGTGGGCGCTCGACACCAACCAAGAAGGTGAGCAAACTTTATAATTATTTTTTCCTTTAAATGCCAAAAACACCTAAACTTGTCTTGTGATATGCCTACCACGGTACTTACACCTAAGTACGCTGTAAATTAGCCTGAGAGAAAAAGGATTAAGCCCTCGAATGCCGGAACGCAGATCCGCGTACGAAGAAACTATTAGAAATAAATAATCCCGACATGGTTAAAGACTTTTATCTTAACACTCTTATATGGCAAGGAGGTTAGGATGCATCTCTTTCCGATTGGGTTAAAATGTTTTAAGGAAACTTGGGCTATACATGTAAATCTGCTATATAATCTAAGGGTGATCATAAAACTATAAAAACAACCAAACCCTGTACCTTGAGACACTACAATTTGTTAATGTTTTCTATTTGTTTTGCGCAGAACGAGACAAGGGCAAAACGGTGGAGGTGGGTAGAGCATACTTCGAGACTGAGAAGAAGCATTTCACTATACTGGACGCGCCGGGACACAAGAGCTTCGTGCCCAACATGATCGGGGGCGCGGCGCAGGCCGATCTAGCCGTGCTGGTATGTACACATTCCTATGCCAACAGTTGGCACACACTTTTTGACTAAAGCAAGTATCATTCGACCTTTACAACTGAAAAACGTAGATGGCCCCGCAGCTTGTATGTGCAAGCAAAGCCATAAATATGTATTAGGGTTCCGTAGTCAACTAGGAACCCTTATAGTTTCGCCATGTCTGTCCGTCCGTCCGTCCGTCCGTCCGTCCGTCCGCGGATAATCTCAGTGACCGTTAGCGCTACAAAGCTGAAATTTGGTAGTAATATGTATATCAATCACGCCGATAAAGTGCAAAAATAAAAAGTGGAAAAAAATGTTTTCTTAGGGTACCCCCCCTATACGTAAAGTGGGGAGTGATTTTTTTCTTCATTCTAATCCTAACGTGTGATATATTGTTGGATAGGTATTTAAAAATAAATTGGGGTTTACTAACATCATTTTTGGATTATGTAAATGTTTTTGGAAATAATCGCTCCAGAAGTAAAAAAAAGTGCCCCCCCCCCCCCTCTAACTTTTGAACCACAAGTTTCAAAAATATGAAAAAAATCTCAAAAGAAGAACTTTATATAAACTTTCTAGGAAAATTATTTTGAACTTGATAGGTTCAATGGTTTTTGAAAAAATCTATATATATAAAAATGAACCCCTATTTCTCTTGGTCACGCTATAACTTGGGAACGGCTTTACCGATTTGGCTAATTTTGGTCTTGAAATATTTGTAGTAGGTCAGGGAAGGTTTAAACGGTGAGAGAGTATGAAAAAAGATCGAGTAATATACTAAAAAACCAAAATATTTTTCCCCCATACAAACTTAATCAACTCGAAAAACTGTAAGCGCCGCAGGATTTCATACATCTTACGTGTTTTTGGTAAAATGGTCTATGCTTTCACTTGAGAAAGACGGAAGCGCCGCAGGATTGCATATATCTTAGGCTTTTTTGCGAGTAAAATAGGTACTTTATATTATTCCAGCACTAAAGTCGTTAAGGCGATAGTTTCTTACAAATTGTTAATAAATTAGCCCTTATTCCCTAAGATATGGCTGTCAAAATCTCTATTGAATGACAAGACACACTTCCTCACTTCAGGCCCGGTACCGCGAAGATCGAAGTTCGTATATGTCGAGCATTTCTCTTTTACTCCAATTAAGGCGTTAAGTCATATTATATCAGTATAACTTACGCATTCGAGACATTTTTAACGTCAAAAGAAACGTACACTAGAGCCTCTGTACTTTAAGCTCGCGCGCATAGTACTTAATTTGCCGATAGATGTCGCTGGCTGGTTATCACTCCACGTTACAACCCCTTCTTACTACTCGTGGTGGGACTGAAATTGACAACATTTTTTCGAATTTTCCATGTACAGTTGGGATCTATAACTCTTTCTTTAGTTGTCAGCGTCCTTTGTGGGCCCGTTTTTAGGGTTCTGTACTTATTATTAATATGTCAACAACAATGTATCAAATAGCCCATTTTTAACTCTTAAGTGGGAACACTTACTGTGACGGACGAGAAACTACGGAACCCTACACTGAGCGTGGCCCGACACGCTCTTGGCCGGTTTTAACTTTTTTACCCTATTGTAAAGATATAGGGTAAAAAAAGTGTATACATATATAAATATGTAGGCGAAAAGGCCCTGACTTACCATTAAATCCATAGGCAGCGGGTTTAAATCCCAACATATTATATACAAAGTACCATTTTTTTACCTATAAACTTTTTGGAGAAGCAAAGCACTAATGGACTTCCTTCAAAAATGACACTGCCTTTGAAGTAGTACAGAGTTCGAATAATGTGAAGGGCTTTTATCTATGCGTCTATCACGTATATTTGTTCCTAGGTAATGGAAGTTATCTATGTATTTAGGTAATTATTTATATATATTATAATAAATCTTTTTTTTTTTTTTTAATTAAATCTAATATATTCAGATTATTTTTAGAACTTCTTTAATTATTCTGAAGCTTAATTAAATTTAAATTTACTAATTGAAAACAGAAAGTGTTTATATGAAAATCGTTATATTTCAGGTTATCTCAGCGCGTAAAGGTGAATTCGAGACTGGTTTCGACAGAGGAGGGCAAACTCGTGAGCACGCCATGTTGGCAAAGACTGCGGGAGTGAAGCATTTAGTCGCCCTTGTTAACAAAATGGATGATCCCACTGTCAACTGGGATGAGAAGAGGTATGCATTAATTACAGCTTTATCTTACAATCATATTTATATATGATTTATATTTACAGTTATTCGCAAAAGTACCTTTCCATTGCCTTTTATTAGAAAGAGTTTCGCTAATATTAATTTAAATGACAGCGGGCAGCAAGAAATGGCACCCTTGGGTCATATCAATGACAAATGCCCACTAACTAGTACTATACTAGCCTTTCATGTTTATTATTCTGCCATTCCATAGTTAACAAGTTATCATATACAGTATGTATCAATACGAGAGACAAGGCATTTAACTTGTTAATGGCCATGTTGAATTTAATACTATTTCGCAATTTATATTAATGTTTGCCGATTATATTTTGATTCATCATTTTATTTATAATTGACAACTTGTACCTTTTTCAAGTTGGTAAACACTTCCCATATCATCCTGTGAAATGTCATACTCATAACAAAAAACCACAACTTCATAAAACTGTAAATACATAACTATTACGCATTTCATTAAGTACAAGTTTTTTTTTTTACTATATAATTTAGCAGAAGTACCAGCCGAATTATGTTGAAATTTATTATGAGAACAATCTTAGATGTCACATCAATGTCAATTTCTTTTTCAAAAAAGTTTGGCTTACCATTTTCATTACAAACTTTCTTGAATTAACATTTTGTTTTAATCTTAACCTTGACTTGTTGATATATTAAAACGGGTAAATTTCGTGTTCTAAATCGAATATTTCTGGACATGTTTCATCCCATGACAAGGAGCTTTCGTAGAAAGCTTCAGTTACCCATTTTAATATATCTTATATGCCTGAGACTCGCGATAGTTTTGTGACTCAAATAATGTCTCATGCTGCTTCCAATATGGACTGCATTATACTTTTGTCAATTTATGTGTAGGTACTACTAATACTTCAGTATGACAGTTATTAGAACACTTAGAGTATTACAAGTTTTATATATATGTAAAAGTAGCAATAAGATGTAGCTGGTTTCCCTTAAACATTAGCTTATTTCTCATATTACAGATACAATGAATGTCGAGACAAAATCATGCCTTACCTCAAAAAGCTTGGATTCAACCCAGCTAAAGACCTCTCCTTCTTACCGGTGTCCGGCCAGACTGGACAAGGATTATTGGAAAGAGTAAGTTAAAAATAGTCATACTTTTAAGATAATTTTATAAAATATCTATTCATTGCCATAACTAAGTTACTGCATGGATTATCAAACTAAGAAGTATAACATCAGAAATAAGTATTTTTCTGGTTTATGAACTGCTCTCATATAATTTATTTAATGAGAAATAAAAAGTCATACCTACTTGAACTTTACAGAATTATCAATTTACATAAAAATAGACAAATGGTTTCCTTAATTAACAAATAAATAATAAATGCACATTTGCCACATATTATTTATTTGTTAGTGGTTTATTGAAGTGATTAAACTAGATACAGTTTTCGAAACATCAAAGCGATATGAAACGAAAAAAATTCCACAAATCTCGTTATAATCCCTTTTAATTTATAATTGGTAATAGTTGGCACAAGTGATTATGTAAAATCGTAATACTTTTAGATTTGATTTACATATTCAAACGTAATACGTTATTACTTTATATCCTCCCATATCATCAGTCACACACCACAAGAGGTGTGACAATAAAAATCAAATGCTGGATTGTACAAATGTGTATTTTGTCCAGGTATCCGAGGATATCTGCTCTTGGTACCGCGGCCCGTCCTTCATTCAACTCATCGACGAGCTGCCGTCGCTGAATCGCAAAATGGACGGCCCGTTCATCATGCCCGTCGTGGACAAATACAAGGACATGGGCACCGTGCTCATGGGCAAGGTGGAGGCGGGGACCACGAGAAAAGGCAGCATCCTTTTCCTCATGCCCAATAGGGTAAGTTTAAACATGGGCAAATAAATTTTGAAACTACGTGCAAGACTTAACCCCCTTATTTATAACCAGGCTTAAATTAGTTAATTTATGTTTTATCTGCTTCTTAGCAGAGTAACTTGTTAAAACTAGATATATATACTATTAGTTAATTTACGTACCAGAGACAAATAAGGGGGTTAACTATTTAACTGCCTGACTCGTCAATGCGTACAGAGTCTGTCAAGCTGTTGCATGCCTCGTAAGTATGTAACTATGGCCGCATATCATTTGACGACCGGTCTGGCCTAGTGGGTAGTGACCCTGCCTATGAAGCCGAAGGTCCTGGGTTCGATTCCCAGTCGGGGCATTTATTTGTGTGATGAGCACAGATATTTGTTCCTGAGTCATGGGTGTTTTCTATGTATTTAAGTATTCATATGTATCTATTTATTATATATATCGTCGTCTAGTACCTGCACCACAAGCCTTATTGAGCTTACCGTGGGACTAGGTCGATTTGTGTGAGAATGTCCCGAAATATTTATTTATTATTTATATCACGTCGTGGCGTCTGGGCCACTTTGCCGTCTTTAGCGTTCAAAAGGTTAATATAAACCCTTAAGATCGCTACATATCCATATATTAATTTTTACATGAGTGGGATAATTTCAAACACAGATAAAACAACTGAGATTTTTTAGGGTTATGGTATAAAGTAGGTTCTAGTGTGGTAGTCAAATAGGATTTATCTGAGTTATAAGTCGAGCGACTCACATATGCACTCAAATAGATAACGTACCATATCATAAAGATACTCAAGAAAAATGCACATATAATAATGGTACAGTCAGCAGAAAAAGTTGCTGAGCTGGCGAGTAGTTGAAAATTAGCTTGACACGACTTTATAGTTATGGGAATAAGAGCGTGTCAAGATAATCGGAGCACCTGCCCCGCTTAGTGACGTCTGCTGCTGCTGACTGTACTACTTAAAAACGACGCATATAAAATATATTATATATATTTGTACCTAGTTTTTTACACTTTGTAATTTCCGGGAAACAGGGAAAACAACATGGTTCTAATAACAATAGGCAATGATGAATAAGGCAATTAACATTAGTAGCATGAAATGAAATTTTGTAATAAGTATAATCATTACTTCCGTATTCATTTCCGAGGAAAGCATTACATCATAAATGATAATCGGTTTCATTTGTAAAGTAATGTCAATGTCATCAACCGACCTTGACTTGTCCTTTGTCTTTACAAGGAAAAACTGATAAACCGTTTTTTTTTCCATTGAATGACATCATCATGGAAACCGAATGGTCTTTGCTGCAACCAAAATAGATTTAGAACAAACATTTAACCATTTTCAGTCATGCTTACAAATATAACGCTATCTTTACACCCTAGGGCCTATTGCATAACAATTTGCAACTAATAATTAGCGGAACTCTCTTTCTAATAAAAGGAAAACTTTGGAATAAATTGTCGTGTGCAGTATTTCCGGACCGATATGACATCCAAACCTTCAAGAAAAGAGCCTATAGAGATCTTAAAAGTCGGCAACGTACTTGTGACTCCTCTGGTGTTGCTAGTGTCCATGGGCGGCGGTAGTTGCTTACTATCAGGCAATCCGTCTGCTCGTTTGCCTCCTATATCATAAAAAAAAGGAAATTGAGAACGACTGCCGCTAATGGCATAAGTACATTAAGTTCTTATGCAATAGGCCTCTGGCTGCTATTGACATTTAGAATCTAGACTTCTAAATATCTACTGGGAATAGTAGTTTATGTGACTGCTGCATAATGAAAGCTTTGTTGCATAAAACCAAACTCGTATTTTTATGCCTAATTATGTACAGTTACACTGCTTAATCTATTGTCTTTATCACACATGTTATAAGCTCTATGTTATAAAATAATAAGTTCCAGGAACCGCATACGAAAAGTCAAACCAAATGATTAACAAAATAGAGTCAGACCCAATTCTCATATCGATTCTATTATAACTGGGTCACACGGATCAATTTGGTTCGCGACATTCATGTGGACATTGTTAGTTAAGGGTTTTAAAGCTAATATAATTATGATTCCGCTAAACCGCTCCCCGGCTTACGTACCACTATACCACAAAAATACATCTTGTAATCACGTAAACCGTTAACTATAGACCATAGAAGAAACGATTTTTGTATTAATCCAATCTGTATGGATCAAACAAATTTCTTTGTTTTATCTGAGACATTCCAATTTTGAATGTCATTGTTATATCGATTTTTATATAATAAATAGAAGGAATTACAACATTATTAGTAGTTTATTTTGCTGCTGCATAATGTAAGGCATAAAAACACAAGTTTGGTTTTATGAAACGAAGCGGAGCTGAGTAATTAGTATACTGCTTTATTTACACACAATATAACCTCTCAATAAAAATTTCTTGAAACGAAAAGTCAAACAAACATTTGTAATGGCGACGAATGCTAAATTTTCCAAGCAACCATAGTTAATAATAAAATTAGAGACAAACTACAGTCAAGCCAAATTCTCATACCGTTTCTATAATAAGAAACCAATTGCTTTGTTTTTCAGAGACATTCGAAATAAATGTCATTATTATATCAATATTCTTATAAGTTATAAGTGTAACATTTACAGATATAAGAAATATGTTGTAACAAAATAGTGTACTATTGTGGGTCGTTATATGCTATTTTCGAACGTATCATAGAGGTAATGTTATGTGTGTAGGCAAAGGCATTTATTTATATTTAAGCACATATATAAAAGCTCTGTCACACAGTAGCGGGGCGCTGCGCTAGCACCACACTTTCATCACTACGCTACCACTCGATGATGTATGACAAAGCCTTAATATTTTATTCTAATTTATGCATGTTTTCTATACACACGGTTGGGACGAGTAACCCGACAGATTTAGAGAGTGCATTCCTGATCACATTCAAAAAGTGTCCACTAAAATGTCCTATACACTATGGAGATTTGCCGTATTTCAGAAATATATAATAGGTACTAATTCAAAAAAGCGTAAATGTTTTTTTTACTTTACATGTCCTTATTGACGGATATAAAAAGTGACAAGGAACACTTCACCGGAAATAATATCTAACGAAATCAGGCCGCAATAAAATCTGACAGAACCTTATGGCCGTGACGTCATATGCGATCTTGCGGTTTTGATATGGTAAGATACTATTGCCGGTGACTGTACCAATTCATTTAAAGCGATAGTTGTCTCAATCATATTTACTTTCAACATACAAATACATTTTAAAATAACAATGTGTATGTATTTGGCCAAATTGAGCTAAACTGGGTATGTTTTTT
Source organism: Grapholita molesta (assembly GCA_022674325.2). NCBI lineage: Eukaryota > Metazoa > Arthropoda > Insecta > Lepidoptera > Tortricidae > Grapholita > Grapholita molesta. Next base: position 7,588,494 of record CP053127.2, read on the forward strand.
GATTCTTATGTCCTCAGAAAACAGGGATAAAAATCTGTCTGATTACTCGTAATACTCGGTCCCACGTGTAGTGTAATAATACGTATAACATTTCCGTAATATATATAAATATTGTTTGACAGGTGCAAGTGAATGTTGATCAGCTGTGGTCTGACGACATTGAGGTTACATCCATTGGACCTGGCGAAAACGTGAAAGTCAAGCTAAAAGGCATCGAAGAAGAAGATGTCTCGCCTGGTTTCGTGCTTTGCGACATCGCAGAACCTATTACTACTGGAAGAGTAAGTCATTTTCTCTTCTACCTCGCGTTGTCCCGACATTCTACCACGGCTCATGGGAGCTTGGGGTCCGATTGGCAATTAATCCCAGTATTTGGTGTAGGCGTTAATTAGCTTAGCCTGAGGGTAAACTAGGCCTTATTGGGATGAGTCCGGTTTCCTTACGATGTTTTCCTTCACCGAAAAGCGACTGGTTAATATCAAATGATATTTCGTACATATTTGAACCTGCGACCTCTCGATTGTAAGTCTGACACTCTTACCTAGACCACCAGCTCTTCAAGAGTCAGTAATTTTATTAATATGTATACAACTTAACCAAGCTAAGGTTTCACTTCTATCGAAAGTACAGTTAGCATGTCAGACAATGCGATATTAGTATCGCATGTTTTTTGGTTTGGTGGAATCTGAATTCCAATGATCTCATATGGAAACCTTAGTGACATTTATAACATCGCGACATTGCATAGTATTTAGAAAATACAATAAAATGCATGAATATTTTTTACTTCGTTATAGCAGTTTTAAATATCATGCCATCTCAAACATGTTCCAGTAAAATTTGTTCCTCTGCTCCAAAGTACGTTAATTTCCACCTCAAATGCACTATAATGTCAGTTAATATCTTGGTTATAATATTCTTGCTTAAAATGTGTGTGTTTTCGCAGGTATTTGATGCTCAAGTTGTGATTTTGGAGCATAAGTCAATCATTTGTGCGGGATACTCGGCTGTTATGCACATACATTGCGCGGCAGAAGAAGTTACTGTAAAGGTATGTCCAGATTTACTTGATCACTGTTAGTACTAGAAACTTTATACCATAATTAAAATTAGTTTTTCACTTCTCATGCTCTAAAAGTGTGTCATATTATGCTTGCCAAGGCGGACTAAAGTAGTACATTTAGCCTCTTGGGAAAATATGTATATATATATATGATATACAAAACGTTTTAAATTGACCAACCAGAACGCTTCACCTTATTAAATCCACCAATCACAACACATATCGAAGTTAATTGCAACTCTAGATTCTTTTTTGGTGCGAATACTGTTTAAAAATGTGAAATCATTAAACAAAATTGTATAATGTATCAACCAATCAGATATACCGCAATATTAAAATCGACCAATGAGGAAACGCGATCAAATTCTCAAAGCATTAGGTGCTTTTTAGTTCCTACTTCACAAGCCTTAAAAAAAAGTTTAAATCGTTGGCAAACTCTTTGAAGCCCAAATTATACATTGTCTACGGCATTTATTCACGGGGTAGATATATCCTATCTGTATCAAAGTACTGAAAAAAATACATAGATTGCCAAATTAAACATTTTTGACTCAAAATTCATTGCGGGCGATAAAATTGTATTTGTTTATTGTTAAAATGTTACTTTATTTTATTTTCTCGCAATCGAAGTGAAAACTAGTATGTATAACTTGGGTCTAAACGCCATATTACCCCTCGAACAATTTTCCTTCACTTCGTTCGGGAAAATAACCATCTCGTGGTGCTATGGCCTACTTTAGCCCCTTGTCAAACAATCTACTATTCTTTTATATTTTTATACAATAACTTAAATCTATCATTATAGGCAATAACCTAATACGATAGACATTATAATTATTATTACTTCTTTAACATACATATAAAAGTTGAAACTTTTATAATTATAATTTGGTTGCAAGTCTTTGTTCAGCAGTCTTGGCAGATTATGATGATGATTGATGAATATATAACGCACAGTTGCGTTATATATTGATGAAACTCTTATAGTATTTACAACAATTTCTTAAAATCTTGTATAATCCTTATGTGTAGTAAGTAAACTATGTATATCCTTTCAGGCTCTAATCTGTCTTGTGGACAAGAAGACGGGAGAAAAGTCGAAGACGCGGCCGCGCTTCGTGAAGCAAGACCAGGTCGCCATCATGAGGATAGAGTGCGCCGGCATCATCTGCTTAGAACCGTTCAAGAAGTTTGCTCAAATGGGCAGGTTCACATTAAGAGACGAGAGTAAGTTTTGACATATCTCTGATGCTGCATTTTATAAGGTTTATAACAAGTGATCGTACTTTTTCCAGCATTTTTGGTGCAGTGCTAGGGTTGTCAGTAGTGCCCAATATCAAACTGAACCAACAATGAAATAAAATCAAAAATAAACATGAATCGCGTATTAAACAAATCTGAAATACAGACAATATTCTCAGAACATGTAAAGCCTAATATGCATAATGAAATGAGAGGTTCACTTAATTCGAGTATATGAGATAAAAACACAGGTGCAATAATCTCAAGTTACAGTTCACATTTATGATAAGGAATTGATAATTATACTAACTATTGATATTGTATTGTATTGTGATACGGGCGGGTTTCCGCAACTCGACGACTGGGCGCCTATTTTGCGTGAACTATTGATATAGTTAGTATAATTATCATGGACAGTATAATGCGTAGGTAATAAATGTACAACATAGTATTGTATTACATAATTTTTAACGTCAATCATATAATAAGTACACGTCGTCAACCCTAGGTCGTCGCTGTCGTGTGTCATTTGACGTCATGGCAACAAAAATGCTGGAAAAAGTACGATCACTGTCTATAACAAAGATGAGTGCCGTCTGGCTTTCAATAACTCTACTTGGGATTAGTTTAGTGTTCAAAAAGAAGAAACAAGTATGTGTATTTTTTTGAAAAAGGCTCTAACTAACGCGCATTAGGGGTCATACTATGTTTTTTTCTTGAAACCTTTCCGTAACTGCTTTGAAGACAGGAAAACTAATGCATTAAAGAGCAAATACTAATATTAATCACTGGCTTTAGCGGTACGTAATACCATAAAGCATTGCATACGAATCATATTGGTGATTCATAAATTATTGCTAACTTCCGTCGTAGGGAAACTAACCTAATTTACCTACAACCCTTGTGTCTAATTCTGTTTTTTCTTTTCTTTCAGATAAAACTATTGCTATTGGTAAAGTCCTAAAAGTGGTCGAGTAAACTGGCACTATGATTTGTAATTTAGCTAGGATAGGCCTTTCCAAAACTTATATATTATCAGAGAAAGCATGTAATATGTAATCCTGAATTTTGGGATCTGTATCATGTGAGAGCTCGAGTGGTATATTGCTTCAATACGATGTAATGTTCACGATTAACTTTTATTTTCTTAACATTGATAGAACAGCTAGTCTTCAAAAAAAGAAAATGTTTTAACAGCCACTGCCATCAAGTGAAAATTCCTATCTCCACATGACAGCACCATGTTATATATTCAATGTGCTATTTTTATTTTCACATGGCTCTAAAGGTATTCAACGCTTTATAAATCGTTTGATGCCTCCAAAATATGCCTAGCCGTTTGAATTTTACTACCTACTTTAAAAATGTAATGTATTATTTTATGGGACACCGCGTAGTTATTATGTATCGCGGATAGTCAAAGATAGCGTTAACGAAGCATAACGTAGATCGTTTTGACCTGTATCGTCATGTGAACGTAAACCGATACCTTTTATTACGATGGTAACAATTAGTTATGGAATTTATCTTGAGACAGTGATTATTTATTTTATTTAGGCAAGCCGTGAAATAATACTCGTAAATATGCAAGAACTTATGTTGAATACTGTAAATGCAATATAACGAAATTTTGGTTAACGAATCATTGTACTCGCTTTGTATTGCCTTAATTATAAAAGGAGTTAAACTTCTATTTATGAGCCGGTGAGTGAAGTGTCTAACAATGAAATGCTTATGTAGGTATCACATTCACTTCGTACAATGCCTCCGAGTGGCCCTGCGACTGTGGACCCGGTGAAACCATTCATAAACTATGAAGTGAGGCTCCACGGGCAGGGTCTTCGTCTTAGATCTAGTAAAAGGTAGCCGGCTGTAAGCATTTCCTTGAAATATTTGTTTCATTTGAAATGGTGTTACTTTTTACTTTTCTAAGAATTCATGTCTGGTGATCACCATAACTTTTTGTTTATTAGTTACGCTCACATGTTCATTTTATACACATAATATTTATACTATTGTAGTGTAACGTATGTATCACTTTGGGCATAATTTATTTTAATTGGTTTGCAGTAGCCCACGCACTTGAAATCGTCAAATTTCGCTTGTACTGAGGTGTCAGTTTAAAGTTATAAGACAGACTTTATCGGTTTTGCCTGGATAACATGTTAAATAACAATTCTTGATTATATTATGATAATAGATAATAACTTATCGCTTTTAAGTGACCAATGTCTGGGCGGAGACCTATCGAGTCCTGCGCCGCCCAAAGCGGCGCCAGGGACGCCTGCTCGCTGCCCATCCAGTAGGAACGCTGAGAGTACTTACACAATTGTGCAAACGTAAAGGTGGTTCGTTTTATTTTGAAGAAGATATACATGTAAGGTTCAGCGCCCGAGTTGTTAAATTAATGTATATTATGGATTTATAATGTTTTCAGCTTTTTTAATATAATCAGGTTAACGAGTAATATCTAGGGGCGTTTGTATATTATTATCAATATTTTGTGTATATCAGTGGACACGGGCCCGGCGCCGCTGAGCCGGCGCGCGCCGGAGCCGCACCGAGCGACACTGGCAGGCTGCGACTATATTATTTTGTTTAAATAAAATTTTATTAAGAATTATTTGTTTTATTGTGAATTTTGTTTTAGGCAGGACCGGCTTCGATACAACCACGTATTTAACTTTGGACTATTAATACGTGTGTATTATAATTTCATCACCCAGTTATTACACTTATCTATGGTACAGTCGCCATCAGATATATCGGAGCTGTGGAGGTGGTCACAAATATCGGAGCAACGCTTCTATTGTCAAGTGCATGTTCCCATATTTATGACCACCTCCACAGCTCCGAAATATCTGATGGCGACTGTACAGGAAACATATTAATCGATCAGTATACCTAGAAAAGAGATTGCAATAAATGTTGCGTTAAATGTTAGATGGTTATGTCTTCATAATGGTGGGTTGAAAGTTTTCAGAAAGTAGTGATTATAGCGTGACTCGTAAAAAGTTAAATAGTTTTGTGGTGATAATTAACTATTTATATTACTATTATTAATACATATATTAGGTGCTCGTTTCATAAATTACAAATAATATTACTATGCAAAAAAGGCATAAATTGAATGAAATTAGTGATTGTCACTATAAGTAAACTGACAATTTAACTTTTCCACGAGTCGAGCTAATAGGAACACTTTTTTCTTAAACTGCCGGCTAACGGACAGCCCCCAACGGAACCCTGAATTTTGCAGTCTTCGTCGGTTAGCCGACGCGGACGACACATAATTATTCTCTTCGTTACGGAGCGAAACGTCGAGCAACATTCGACTTGGATAACGTGAATTATCCGTTTAGTTTCATAATTTAATTTATAGGTAATATAGATTATCTCCCCTCCACAGGCCTGCCTAGTGTGGCAGTCAATAAAAATGTAGGTACCCATTATTTTTATAAATATATATTTTTAAATATTGTTTCTTCTTTTGAAAAAATATGGCTCCATCAATAAATCAATGTCAAGTAATGGTATATTACGTACCCAGGGCGGTAAAACAAAGAATGTCTCAGATCGCGGGTATTTGTGGCCCGAATCGGAGGTGAGGGCCATAAACAAGCGATTTGAGGCCTTCTTTATTACCGCCCGTGGTGCGTACATAGTTTTAGGTGTAAAGTGATATTTCGGACCCTAGGGCGGTAAATTTTTCTTACCGCCCACTGTGACGTAAAATAACATAAGTTTGCTCTTAGAGCAGTAAAATTTCGAACATACAGAACTGCATTCTATAACAAATACCTAACATACACACTCGAATTATATAGTGAATTAGTGACCCATATTGATTGTGAATACTATCCGGTGCTAGATAGTAGATAATAGTTAAATTTGCGTGCAAGGGCAGTCAAGTCAGTCAAGTAGTCATTAGCAGATAAATAGTTAAAATTAATGGGTAAAAAGCAAAAAAAAAATGGTCAAGATCATGTCGAGTAAAGTGTACCTAGGATTCCATAGTTGCGCAATTTTACTTTGTTATATGATATGAAGCCTATAGGCATGAATGTAAAACAATAAATAAATATAAATTATATTAAGCGGACCTAAACCACTTCTTGGTTAGAATTAAGAATCAAAATATTACACTAACCATGGAATAAAATACGTAAAAACCTCGTGTAATCAAATAGAAAAATGAAAGCATAAATCTGGGTGGAGACAGCTGTGCCAGGAATCCACTCAATGTTCGACAGAAATAAAATAAATGTTGGCTATAGTTACATACAGAGATTTAGGTTCCCGCCTTTCTTGTGGACATTGTGAAAGTTAATAGTTGATAAATATCGGCACAACCGGTCGGATCATCTTATGTATCTTTTTGCGATAAAAACATAACTACATAGTATTTTACTAGCTCTCCAAGAGTCCCATAAACCTTGCGAACTACTGTCCAAAGACGTATTTTGTTTTAATCACAGCGAAGTACCATCACGCTTGAGTCTGGAGAAGCCCAACTGGGGAAGTACCTCCTCCTTACAGAAGACCACAGCCATAATAGCACTGCTACCTTTCAGGTATGTAGTGTTGTGTTCCTGATGGTGAGTAAGGTTCCCAGAGATCCAACACCCTTTAAAGGTCGGCAACGCGCTAGTGACTCCCTTGGTGTTGCGGGTGCCCATGGGCGACGGTAATTGCTCACCATTAGGCAATCCGTCTGCTCGTTTGGCACCTTTTGTCATAAAAAAAAAATCAGTCTGTTATGACATGTAGCCAATTTTATAATTTATTATTTTCATTTTCTTAAAACCTGATTATTTCGATGAATAACTTAGAAAGGAAACACTTAAATTGTATTTAAATACTTTTTTATTAGATACACTAACTAAAATATTAAATATGGAACTTCATATATATTCTGCAGCAAGACAGTTCTATACCGATGTTTATGCTACCAAATTCATACCAGAAAAATGATTTGTGCATGACTTGTCTGGTAACATTAAATGGTATTAGTCAAAATTTACAAAATGCAAGTAATAGAAACTAGTCCTGCAGCTTCTATACTGTCTGAAGCTACAATGAGTCTGGGACCATAAAATATTTACAGTTTTTGGCTATTTTCATCAAATAATAAAATTCCAACCTGGAATGTCATAACTTTACACAACTTTTACAACATGTACTTGAATTAACCAAAAGTATTAAAAAATATAGCATATATTTACAAACCATGTTTTTTTTTCTTATAGCCAGGTACCAACATTAAAGAGATGAGTAATATTTGACACAAATACTTTGCAGATGTCTGATCACAATTTTCATTAACTAATTTCGATGATGTGGCATGTCACCAGAAAATATGTACCTAATAAATTAATGAGTGAAGCTTTTTATAGGCATTTGACCAATAAACAATTTTCTCTTTTTAATACAAAACAAAAAACATTCTGAAAATACATTAATGATTTACTACAGATACTGCATTAATAATAATTCATTCACAAAAAATATTTATTAACCAATACAGGATATATCAGTCTCTTCAATATCAATAATCTTTCATTAAGTACTTACACTACTTTTGGCAAATGTAGGAATTCAATCCTGTATTTTGAGGTCATTCTTTGTGACATTCTGATTAACTTGATCATTCTCGTGTTCCACAAAGTCATCAAAGAGACTCGGCCAAGCCTCCGTGTCATCGTAGCTGCTGAGATCATCACCCACAAATTCACAAAAGTTCAAAAACATGTACCATGTATCCTTGGGTATTCCTCTAATGTGGGTGTTCTTTTCTAAATAATTTAGCCAACGGTCCAGTATAAGGGGCTCATTATTAGTAAAGACTAATCTCCAGAGCAAAATAGCTATATCTGATGGTAAAATTCTTTGACCAGTGCTTACATCCAATCCAAATTTAAAAGTAAATCTATACAAGTCTTTAAACTGCTCAGATTCTCTATTGAGCTCGCTTATCACCTCATTTAATTTGTGTTGTATACCTTTAATGGAGTCTGTCTTCATATTTTTCAAGCCTTGTATGAATTCCATTTTTGTGAATCTACACATTTGACTAGCATTTAATTTCCAAGCAAGTACAAGGACTTTAAAATCATCTGGATTCAATTGTAAGTCATTACAAAGATTTTCTATGCCTTCTGCGAGGATGGCTTCTTCCAAAGAGTCCTTGTATTGATCAAATAGCTGATTTATTTTAGATTCTGAGACACGAGGTTCGCTTGACGCCAAAGATGACATAGTTCTTGGAATGGATGGTAACTTTTGATAGAACGGTTTAGGAGCCTTATCATGGTAAGGCTTCTGTGTGTTTACCATTTCTGTAGAGCATGTTTCTCCATAAATATTCATGGTATTGTCATTTTGTATATTAGTAGCATATTTGCAATTATTCACAGTGTTGTCATTATCAGGCAGTAATGGAACTTCTTGTAAATAATCTGAAATAGTAACAGCAGGCACCTGGTGAGAAGCTGCAATCTCTGTCATATCTGCAATGTGAAACAGTACCATTTATATACCATTTAAAATGAAGATACAATAATTAATCATTTTCACACAAAGATTAATAATTTGAGAATCTTTTAAATTTGGTAAATAAGAGCAAGAGTACTAACCATCTTTATGTCTATGGGAGGCAGTGACATCAGCATTAGCTTGATTTTCGAAACAGCTGAGACAATGGCCCATTGGACAATTTGTGGAATAGTTCCTTTACAGACATAAAACAATCATTGAAGTCACGAACGGTCCAAGTACACTTACGAATTTTTGTATCAATAATGCTATAAAACATAATGACAGTCCGCCTCCCTGAAGTGTTTTCGACAGAAACCTGAAATTATGTAAATAGACCTAAAAACAAACATAAACAATTGGAACATCAAATATATCGACACTAGGACATTAAATATATACATATTATAAGAATCAAATACTTACCCTTATTGTAGCACGGATTCATTACTTAAGTTTAGTATGTCTAGTGATATTACATACTCCAAACCATTGCAGTAAATTGGAAATAAAATCCAAAATGTTGAGCTTTTAGAACAGAAAATAATAATGTTTATAGCTCAAGCTAGCGTATTCTCTCTTCATTATTTGGCTACACAAGACAGTTCATTTCTTTCAGTCAAATAAGTAGCAGATAGCATTTCATATAGCTATATATATTTTTACAAAGATATATAGGTGGCAACAACTGCTAGTGGCGCCCTCAGTATATTCTTCTGGAAGTGAGAACAAGAAACTCTATTCCAGATCTTGTTTTGAGCGTTAAAGCAGAATAAACAAATACTAATGGTCGGTTTACACTGTGTTAGTCGTGGCCAGTCGTAGGTTTGTAGCTAAGTCGATATTACACAGAAAAATATATCTCTAGAATGTCAATCATGCTGCGTAGCGTTTAGCGACTAGCGTTTAAAAATTTAAATAATAAAGTCAGTTATTTTATTTGAAATTATTGTTTGTTGTGATATTAATTTTCTGGTAAAAATTCACTTTTTTTAAGATAAGTATTTGATAAAATGAGTGTAATTGACGCAACATGGGACTTCAAAATAGATATGGAAGAAATAGATAAAAAGTTATTCTGTGAATTGAAATCTGAGGTGGGTAATTTATCTAAGCAAATCACGAACCAGTTACATGGTTTTCAAACACAGAACCTCAACTACTCTGGAAGTTCAACCAAGAACAGTGACGACGAATTAAGAATCATAACTGAATCAAACAAACAACTGGTACATGATATCAAAACCAAAGTTGAAGAATATGAACAACAACAGGAGAAATACAGCAAGTTTAAGTCAGGTTTGTACATATGGGTATTAATGTATATGTCTCAAGTCAGTAACTTTTAGATTAATTACGTATAAACAATTTGGTGTTCCATCCCAAAGGCTGATTCTAATGGTTAGGGGCCAAAGCAATAAGGTTATCATTCAATTTGTTATGAATGGTTTGGTGGTAAGGCGTAAGTACTTAAGCTTCAGAATTTATCCAATGATTATAAGATACTACCTATTTGACGAAAGAAAACAGTAATAAAGATGAAATTAAAATATTGCCTTTAAGGGGAAAGTGTAAGCTACATTCATAAAACCTAGTGCTAGGAAATAAGGTTTTGTACATAGAGAAGGACTTTTATAAAACATTTGGAACATAGAGGTTTTATGAAACAAGTATGATGCATATAAAATAAATAATTTATAAAATAAAAAAATGAATCTTTTTGTTCACATGCAATTTTTGGTTAAATGTTATAACACTACTTAACTTTATATGAACATCAGATCTTATTATGAAAAAAAAAAGCATTTAATTTACTTATTGCTTGTTAAAGTTTGATGATGATCATTCACTTTATATTGCAGAGCAAAAATTACTGGCCAAAGAAATCAAGGACACCCATGAAGCATTTTTAATGGCAAAAAAGTATTACAAGAAATTTTTAAAAATATATTTCTCAATTGAATCAAGAAATGATGGTAAAGATGGGATATTTCTGCAGTTCTTTACTGAAGCAAAAAAGGAATCTAAAAGAAATTCAGTTTATTTGTTGCGAGACTCAAAGACAAAACATTATGAAGGTTAGTTAACTTGCCTATTTATAATAGACAAACTCAACAGTTCTTTGATTGACTTTACTAGTATGGATTACTTTTTTTAACTGTCTGTTATGAGGGTGTATATTTGTATTGCTTAACTTTAAATAAACTCGGGTAAATCCATTTGGCTCTAAGGTTGATTAGCTTTCAGATTATTATATATTCAACCTTAATGCATTCACTGCCACCAACACACATGTGCATTCATTTGCATACATTTTTAGAGGGGGCGGCAGCGAATGTGTTAAAGCAGAATGGATTTACCTGAATTTGAAAATAAGCAACACATTCAGATTAAAAATTTAATCTCTTATTCACCCCGTTTTTAATTTGAAGGAATACTTACAACTACATATTAGGAACTTCAGTATTGGGATGGTTACTTCTGTTCATTTTATTTTTCATTCAAGAAGCGTTAACATAAAATGATTAGCCATTGATCCAAGAATAAGACACACTTATGGATTATGTTTCATTGCAATGTAGTTACCCCTACATTTTCATATTTGATAGTTCTAATTTCTAACTCTGTTGATAGTGTGTAAGTTCAAATTTAAACAAATTATTAAATTTTAGTTTTTGCTGGATATTTATGACACAACATTTCAGTGTTGCAGATAACACCAGGGCAAGAGATTTGTAAAGAAGTTCAACAGAAGCTACAAGCAACAAATGATGTGCCTGGTGCCCTTTGCTACATCAGACGACATTTCATGAAAATCAAGAAAGGGAAAAAGGTAGACTTATAGAATTCACTGCAGAGTTTTCATTACTATTTCCTTGCAAACAGATTATAAGTTAAGACATGTGTAACAATTTGACCTGTATATTACTTAAGATCTGAGGCCTACTGCATAACAAATTGTAACTAACATTAGCAGAAGTTTATTTCAAACTTCTTTACAATAAAGTGAAAATTGTTATACAATCAGCCTCTGCAACTATTAACTCCTGTTATTTTGTAGGAGATAAGGTATTTGAAATGTCTTGGATTTCCTAGATGACAGCAGGGTATAATAAAAGTATATCAATGAATTAAAAAATATTTGTTTATTTGTTATCAATAACATGGCGAGATAAAAAAAACAATTATATATATTTGAACTTGATTAGCTGCTGGTTGCTTAGTTACATTGTTATTATAAATATCCAACACTGATTCCATAGGCATGAAAAATTTTTTTTAATGAGTTCTTTTCAAATACTTCTGAGGAAGCTATTTCTAATAACAACTTAATATTACTGTTAGGTTAAAACCTAATCTAAAGAAAAAAGTATTATTTTTTGACCATAACAATAATTTTATGTAAGCTGCAGTATTCTAAAATTCCAAAATTGTCAACAGGTACAAACAATTAAAAAACTTGTCTGCAAAAGAGACTTATTCCAATAATATACTTAATTACATTTCTGCATCATGTTTTGTGCATATACTTTTTAAAGAAGTTACTGCACCCCCAGACATTACTCAGATATCTTTGTGTGACATAGAATTGAGCGTTAAGTTTTATCTGTCCTACATATGACACAGACTGAATTACCTATGGCATGACATAGATGTAAGATTTTATTCCTCTACAGTTATATATGTACTTTGTAAATAAATAATAACTTGAATATAAATATATTTTACTTCATTATATTAACCAGTTTTTCCAAGAGAATTAGTGTAAAATTACAATATGCATATTAACCCGTCGTTAACCCAGTTCATCGATGGAAAACCCATGCGCATGACATGGCTCCTGAAGTATGACATTGGAGACAGGGCATATTGTCACAAATTTAAAAACAATTGTATCTCACACTCGCATCCCAAACCTACTTGCGACATTTTAGTTTCAAAGTAGTGACGATATAATGTCATGGGGTCTAGGACATGGGTTATCATTGACATGGTTTGCGACCTTAAGGCTTGGTCACATAGAGCGCGTTTTGAGAGCGTGGCGCAGCGGGGCGTGACAGCGGTGTGGCAAATGTAACGAAATAAGGCACACATTCGGATGGCAGCGTCGCGCCCCGCTGCGCCACGCCACAAAACGCGCCCTATGTGACCAAGCCTTAAGGTCGCAAACCATGTCGATGATAACCCATGTCCTAGACCCCATATGCGTTCGAAGAGATAAAGTTAAGCCCATACTCGATATCAGCGCAGCGGACCGCGCGGCGACCGGACTGAATGTGTTTTGGACCACAGCGGTGGTTGTCAGGGGCACCGCTTGCACCCGCTGGTATCGAGTACACGGCCTTACGAAAATATTATTTCATACGGGTAACAGTATTTAGCTTAGGTACATGATAACTGCCAAATTGTGTGATAACAATCAACTGTATATAGCCTTCTTCATTGTATTAGCATCTGCCAAAATTAAGTCTTATATCTACACTTAGAAATGTAATCCGTTTAAAATTATAACTTATAAAAAAATCTGAAATAATAACCCGTTGTGTATCTTAAACCAAGATTACGTTATCTTTAGGGCCTCACAACACGGGATAATAATAATAGCATTTGGCCCCTTGTAATACTTGTATTACGATAAATTTATAAACAATTCGTGCCTTAATATGTCATTCAAAATTGGACTTTGTCAAGGCAGATCATGGTCAAATGCGGAAAATAAACAGTCATTATGAAAACAACAGATAACATAATATTATATACGTCAAAATAAATATGGTGGAAATATATAACCTTAACCATTTTTGCGCCATAGACGCCTCTCCAACGGCTACAGCATAAAACGAACCATCATCGTACATTCGATTTCGGTGGTTTTTAAATTAAATAACTCTGTATCTGTTTAAAATTACACAACCTCTTTATCTACATACAGATGAGACGACATCCAATCTCGTTAATAGTAAATATGGCCAAATTTGATGTAACTTGGCAGGTCCAAGTCCAAGACTTAATCACACCTGTCAGTTTTGTGACGACTGTTAACTGCCCATGTATATGCATAGATAACATACAATTCTGCAATTATAGCGATTAGTAAAATACACTATTCTAGATTTGTGCCAATAAAGAAAAAGCTTGGTTAAATTTATTAAACATCTAATCTGTCAGGCGGAATATATTGATATGAATTAGTGAAACAACTAGATACAAGTCTAACATCACAGGATCATAGTCGCGAGACTAGCATCTGATTTATCCTTTGAGATTGGATTCAACAACCAGCTTAAGTTAATGCTTTCAGATATAATCACCCCGAAAGTAAAAAAAAATGGCTTTTGGTTGGTAGAAAACACCTGAAAGGCATTCAAATTAAGGATTCAAATAATCCTTCACACATCAAATTTAAGGGCATATATATATAAACATATTATTGTCATTTTTATTCTAATGGTTTAAACGAACTTGTACCCCCTGACAGGTTTCCATCAGAAATACACATAAATTAAATAAATTAGTCAATATAAAAAAAAACATTAATTACTGGTTAATTTAACTTACAGAAACTTAAGATAAATGTTGTGTAGATAAAATATCAACATTCAATACACATATCTAACAATGTAACTATCGATTATGTCTAAATATACTAGGAATACAAGAATATTACTTTGTGTCGGTAAATAAATTAATTTAATACTGTTTAGCGACTTTACTGGGTCTGGTGTTGTAATACGTAAACCGGAGCCAACAAGACGACTTACTTTAACTTTGAAATATGTCAAATTTTAATTTACAACATTTCTTGTTAAGTTTTATAAGTTGCACCCAAAGTACCATTGAAAAAAAAAACAAGAAAATCGTTTGGCGTTGCGATGTGTAGGAGGTTCACTAATGAAAATAAGTGATTTATGCAAAATGAAATGATACAGAAACAGGAAACACAAAGTCAATCTGCATGGACGTACCTAGTACCTGGGTACTCTATACTCACATAAGTTATATAATAATAACAATCAGCTAAGTCAGAAACATCAGAATATATTCCACGCCCAATTGGCTAAACTTGCCAAGAACTAAAATCAGTAATTTAACAAAAATATTATCGTATTACTGACATTTTTAAATATTACAACACCATATTACTTCGCGTTTTGTAAACGCGCAAACACAAAGTTTCAATGTGAGAAATAAACTCAGAATTACGGTTATTAACTTAAAATTTTTCCTTTATAATGTAATTGTACACTACAAAATAAAAGTATACCTACATATTATTTTATATAAATACTTAACTTACACATTTTAAAAAGTATATATTTGTAAACTACGTATTTTATGACGATAAAAATAATAAATGCAATATTTGAGTTAGATTAAATGTATAGTATTTACGTTTTAAATCAATCAATACATAATTGAACGAGTTTAGAAACTAGACGTGATGTTAGTATAACAGCTAATAATATTTAACCCTACATGTTTAATGGAGTTATTACTTCACATTTCTGTTTACATAGTAATATTATTATTTTTCAAGTGTTTAACTATAGATATTAATAAAGATATTGTAATACTGTTTAATCCTACTCATGGAAAAATATTATGTAATGAAAAAATGGTCTTAAAAAATCAGTAAAATATATAATAGTAAACAATTTCTATACATAAATGGAAGCTATACCTATTAACAGTCAAGATTGTGAGGCCCTTCACAATTTATATTCTTACCCTGTACCTTTAGAAAAATAGATTTAATGCACTTTTAGTTTACCATTAGTGTCTCCATTAGATTCGTGTAGTTCTTTACTGGCATTGGAAGATTTTTGTGGAAGCTCGGAGTTCACAGGAGTGGAGCGTGATCGTCTCTCGGGAATAAGCAAAGCTCCGAGGGCAATAAAATGCAGGGAATAATAAAGCTTCCTAAAAACACAAAAAATATCATTAGATAAAGGTTTACCAAAGTGTCTATAAGTGGATATTGATCGTTATGAGTTCGTGCCGCCCAAACACCACGCGAAGTAACCCTCTCGTCATAGTCATAAGTCTTACCGGTTCGGAACAGTCGGTAGCAGAACAAGCCAGGTGTTCAAAATTATCCTGAGGCTGTAGTGTTTCTTTTGACGTAAAAAACGTTTACGAACGTGTGTGATATTGTTATTTATATGGGAAACGCAAACGCGTTCGTGACGTAAAGTTACGTTAAAAACTTACACTTAGGGCTCTGACACACTTTCGTTATTTTAACAATAGTCGTGTCAAGCTCAGTACACCACATTTATTAAATAATATGTAGGTAGTTCAAATATGTAGTATACGAATATTCTTGCTCTACTTAAGTGATAAATATTTACTACCGGATGGTAATTGTAAGATTTTTTTCTGTGGCGTGTGTAAATGTTGCGTTGTATGTGGCGGCACGAAACATACGGTCACCAACGCCAGCGAGCAGTGTACATAGAACACTTGATACATACCCGTAGAAAGCTAAGCTCGGCGCCAGGTGCAGCACCACGAAGGGTACGGTCGCGTACGTCATGGCCACGCGCGTCGTCACGAACGACAGCGAATCGTAAAACAGTTTTTTGGGCCGGCTGCCCACGAACAACGGCCGCGCCACTGATCGAAACTGAAATCACAAAACAATGATGTGTAGGTTAGGTTCGTGTCGATTACACGTACTTAAACTAATAAATAAATAAATATTTCGGGACAATCTTACACAAATCGACCTAGTCCTACGATAAGCTCAGTAAGGCTTGTGTTGTACGTACTAGGCGACGATACATATAATAGATATATACCTACATTATATACATACTCATACACAGGAACAAATATTTGTGCTCATCACAAAAATCAATGCCCTGACTGAGAGTCGAAATTATACTCTATTCCCATTTATAAGAGATTGGAACTCTATTGAAAGGGAGTGTACATTGGGTCTTACACACACTGGGTCCTACGAGGCTAAAATTTATTTTTCCTAACTAGTGCGTAAAAAGTGCACTTTTGTAAATTTCACTTTTTAAGGCACTTGCTATGAAAAAATAGGTTCGATACTCGTGTAAAAACTTCTTTAAGACTCGGGTGATTGTCACCCTCGTTTCACTCGGGCTCCAAAGTTCACCCTCTTGGAAAAAAAACAATTTTTTTTCACTAGTATCGAAATGTACTATTTATTAAAATGGATGAAATCAAATCAAACCATTTTTTCAGTTTGGCAGTTATCTTTATAATTTTAAGTACCTTTTTCATTTCCACTATTTTATTAAACATGGGTGATTTTCTATCCATATTTTACCAACGCTTTGTTATAAAATTCAACATGTGTCTAGTGCCCTTGTAACTGCTGGGTGTTCGTACAAATGTAGCAGCCGCTGGCCTACCTTCCTGGCGGACACGGTGAACAGGCCGCCGGCGAGGAAGGTGAGGTAGTAGCCGGGGTGGAAGCCGTGCCACACGGCCGACAGCGCGTACACGCGCGCCGTGCGCCACGCCGCGCCGCCGCGCGAGTACGCCACGCACCGCAGCCACGCGTTCGTGTTCTTGTTCCAGCTGGCTATGGCGGTCCGGAAGTTTTGGGCGAACTGGAAAAACAAAATATATGTTATTTCATTACTGATGGCCGTCTCGATACTGATATAATCGATAAAAAAATATTCAACCCCTACGAAAAACCAACAAGATAAGGTATCAGTGCGACTTAACTTAATTAAAAAAAGATAAAAGATCTTTATTTTTAAATTTAGGCACATTACATGCACTTATGAACGTCAAAAAAAATCTACACCTAAAACTATATTAGGTAAGACATTTAAAAGAGAGTGGGGGCAGTGAAAAGATATTTATAAAACATATATAGTAGATTGTATGTACGGTCAGCATCAATAGTAGCGTATGAAAGCACCAGCAGTA
This sequence comes from Grapholita molesta, assembly GCA_022674325.2. NCBI lineage: Eukaryota > Metazoa > Arthropoda > Insecta > Lepidoptera > Tortricidae > Grapholita > Grapholita molesta. The sequence continues at coordinate 7,606,249 of CP053127.2, forward strand.
TCTAGTATCTACTATTGTTCTGACTGAACAAGGGTATAAAGTCGGCCATTATAGCTCGAGGCGTTTACAATTTATAAAATAGTATTAAGTATAACAGTGGTATAAGAGAGGTAAAAAAGGTGAGCGGTGCGGGTGCTGTAGACGAACCACGAGCTTTTTTTTTGACTCAATCTACGATTTTAAACTAACATGGGAGTTCACATTACAACTCTCACTTAAAACGGGATAGTTACCATGTATGTTAATTTGAATAAATTTCCGATATGACTATCCGTGTACAGATGTAGTGAATAATCCTTTCCTTTCGTATTTTCTCGGAAATGTTCGTTTTTGTCTTACTACTTCACTCGCACTCAGTACCCATCGAGACAACGTAGGGAACGGTCGCATTGCAAGAGGAATTATCTATATAGAGTAGTTAATACCACAGAAATATTTTGTTAATATTTATGTTAGATTTTGTGATAAACTTCATGGACTCGTGTATTAATGCAGGCCACATACATTTTGGTAGACTTTTTACATGTCACTCTTGTCTGTCAATTTTATAAATAATAAACATTGATTTTATTCGATCCACATTAACATTTTATAACAGACATGCCGAAAGCACTAAGAAAAGGGAAACGTTTAGATCGGCAAGCCTGCGAAGTTATTTTCAATATTTATTTATATTTCTTAACTGAAAATGATAAATTCAAACATACCAACTATACTGCTTACTTTTGTAAAGTCCAAAAACGAGTTTCGGAGGCCAGTGGAATTTCTCAACGAACAGTAAATAAAATATTGCAAAAAGAATACATAAATCAATTTACCTCCAATAGTCCGAAGTCGGCAAAGTTGGGTAGACCATATAAATTATTTTGTCTAGGTCTTGATAATGTTGACTACAACGTTATACGCCGGTTAGTGTATGATATGATATGGAAGTTGGAAGTATTGTTTCGCATCACACTGTCCACCCCGCTCCTCTTCCTCTTATCCCGCTGTCATAATCGAAGTCGTTCATCCAATCAGAAAATCATATTTATTTATATTAATTTCTCTGCCGGTTTGTTTTGTTTTATGTTGAGGTGTCTTTTTTGTTATGTTTTTATCAGTGCGTTTTATTGAAATAAAACGTCCTCGATAACTAGTTATATTTTTGTTTACCTAACGAATTCTTTATATGATAGAATCGTGGTGGTTTTAACATCTCAGTGTAATATACGTCAAACGGGCATTATGACATTTGACATTGATAAATAAAGTATGCGATTTATTTGATACCTACACGTAATTTAATAATACAGTAATTCATAGACACATCGGCACCATTCGGGTGTTATCGTTGTAACGAGTTTTGCCGATAGGAAAGGATTATTCACTACATCTGTAGTTATATAGGAAATTAATTCATTTAAGTTATGGTTGGAATTTTTTGACTCAGTTATACAATGTTGCATTACCTGCATATACATATAACGGGAGTACCTACTACATTTAGCGGGTTTAAGATTACATATGAGTAAATTTCAGTTAAAATGGCCTAAGGCACTTCACCGCTTTATATGTAGAAGTAACCTACCTCGATATATAAAGATATGTGGGTACATGTCTCAAATATTTAATAGACCATTATCTTTTTAGTCTTTCAAATCTAAGTAGTTATCTAAATACCTACAGGCATAAGTATTTTCCCTGAGAGTTGAGATATGGAGGGCATGAGGTTAGGCCAACGCAAAAAAAGTTTTTTATTTCAGATTGATTGCATTGTGTTATTTATGATAATTGATAACCTTTAACATCCCAAATTTACATACAGAATGTAAATCAGTGTGCTTATTGTTTTTGCATTAACAGGCACCTACATAAGATAAAAGTGCCAACTCAAATAATTATATTTACAACACCTTCTATTTTTTTTAACTCTACAACTATTTTCTTCTTAGAATTCCATACTGGCAATTGTTGCAAATGGTTTCAAACAATACTACAAACACAATTATAAACCAAATCCAATGTAATAAGATACATGTATATTCTTAGTTAACAATTTGCCTCAATTAGATACAACAAGTAGGATAACTTTTCCCATTTAGGCGTACTGTCCCGTATACAAAAGCTCATCGCATAGTTTTTGCAATTACAAACTCTATTCAATTGTCATAAGGTGTATTTCAAAATAAATTACCTCAAATCCAAACACGTCTATATTAGACATCTTGTCCCATTTAGGAGTGCCGTCGCTCTCGTATCCATTGAAGCCCATTCCGCAGTTATTGCAGATGGCCTCCGAGAGTAGCCACGCGTGGTAGTACTTGCAGCGGACGACCAGGGTCGAGAGGTACGCGTACCAGAGGAGGTACAGCGCCGACCACGAGCGTGAAACCTCTGAAGTGGGATCTGTAAGCTCTGGAATAATTCACGCGTTTAACCCTTTGAACGCCAAGCACCACTAAAGTGGTCGCGTGATGTCGTGCCTGCCACGCCACCGACCTTTAAAGTGGCTATGGCGGACGCTGTCAATGCAATTCTCCTGCTGACAGATAAGGTTTATATTTGTTCTTCACTAGTCGATACTTTGGCGTACACGACATATTTTGACGCGAGAGGAAAAGCGTTTAAAAGGTTAACGCGATGAGATCCTAAGGTGCAATAAGTAAGTAAGTTGAGTAAGTTTTACTATTAACACGCCAGTCCTGGATAGGAAAAGTACAAGTGGAATTCTCTTCAAAAATTTAATTACACTGATGATGATGATGATTAGTCCATCTATAGACAGGTGTATACAGTACAAATTGAATTGCAAAAAACATATGCGGTCCGAACTAACCTTCAAGCACTGTTAATGGGTACTTCTGTGCCAACGTCAAGTATAAAAGCGCGGCCGCTATGGATCCCATCAATTTGTACATCACCGCTCTTCGAGGAGAAGGTTCCTTTGCTGACTTCAATTGTTTCTGTGTAAAATAACGTATCGTGTAAATATATATTACGCTCACCAAACCATATGACTCATGTGTTTGATGTTTAAATACCTGATCGATTCTTGCTCCTTCAATGAAGTTTATATAATCAGTATAGAACACTACCGGTCCACACATCAGCGTTTGGAAGGCGAGTGTAAAAGCGAAGTACTCCAACGGAGATGGTATCTTGTCGACTTTCTGTGTCATATCGGATTCATGACTCTTAGTATTAGAGTTGATTTCCTTCTGTGCCAAATTGTCTTGCAGAGTGTAGGCCAGAGAAGTTACTCTTTGTGTAATCACCATTAAAGGTCCTGTAACGAAACATTCGCTTGAAATACTGCTCTTTTTAACGCTTTTTATAGTAAGTAATAGGAACAGTTATGGGGACATAAGACAGATATTCCATTAAAGTTAGTCAGTACACACAGGTAAATGGTTGCTGTGATTTCATATTTCATAAACAAAAATTATAGAAGATAGTCAGGATTCATAACACTCCCAAATATTAAATTTATTACTATCACTAATACATATTTAAACTAGTATTCTAGATGGCCCGTCGGCGAGCGTCAGTCATCGATGCTGACGTTATATCGTCACTATCTACTTTGAAAAAACCTCGTAACTCACTCTGGCATTCAAAAGAAAAATGGGGTAACTATGTATGGGACGAGTGCAGAGTTACTGCGTTTCAACTTAAGAGTATCTGTGTGAGATACGATATTTTTACAAAGTAGTGACGATATGTCATCTATTTCTATTTATGACATTATGACTGAGTATAATAAACCTAGGTGTTCGTAGTGTTTTATTGATTTGTTAGTTGTGTCAGCATGAAGCAACCCAAATTATAAAGTTAACCAAAGTTTATAAACTCCGTCATTAATGACACCTTGGCATTCTTCGCCGGCTTATCGTGCATTAATAGGTCTTTGTGTTTTGTTAAACGGCGACGGTCATAAACGAGTTCAATGTCATTACAAGTCGTTGACAGGAACCTGCGCATGTCGTATTGTCATCATATCAGACGAAGGACTTACGCTGCTGGATATAGACCTCCCCCTAGCGACCCATAATGCCCGGTTTTGCGCCACGTTATGATTATATATAGGTACCATATTCTGTTATTAATTTAATCTCGTAACGCCCAGTGTACATTACAATGTACACTCCCTTTCAATGGAGTTGAAATCTTTAGTAGAAGCAAATAGGGTAGAATTTCTTTTGTTTCATTAGTTTTCGTACAAAAGAAAATTCAACCCAATTCACTGCACAGTAAGGTTGGTTGTAACTATTAAATATTTTAGTTTGGTGGGCGTTACGAGAATAATATTGATATTATTCATGTATACATATTTTGCCGCTTACCCGTGGTATATAGATCTGTATCTTTCCCATTAACGGCGTCAAATAGTAATAGGTACACACAGCGACACTCTTAGCTGTACATTGGTGGTCCTTATTATGTAAGGCAAAAGATCCATCGATGTACACCTATGAGTGTTGCTGTCTGTACAAATCCTTATTTGTATAGCAGGACCTAAGGATCTGTTATGTTACGACTTATTTGGCCACTATATGGTATGCCTCTGCTACATCTTGCTGACATCGCGCTACAAGTGCTGACTTAACATTATTCCTGTGCAACTATTAGGGTCTGTATCTAAAGTCTGTCACTGATACATATAGATCTGATAGGTTAATGTACCTAGATAATTTGTTCAAATTTGTAAATACTGACCTCTTTGACTAGTTTATCGTAATATATTTATTAGCGTATCAGTCCCATCTATAACTGATAGAAAAACGACATGCATATTTCGTGTCTTAATGTGGTCGTGATCGTGCATAACTTTATTTATTTATTTTCAGTCTTAGGCTAGATTTTTATAAAAATAAAATAAAAGTAAAATAAAAATACTTATACATCTTAAACTTATCAAAACAATATAAAATCATTATTATAATTTTATTTATTTATTTACATTATTTATTGTATTATGATAATAAATGAGATACTTGGTTATTTTTTATTAATAGGCAAGTTATATTTCTGAGTTAGATTTTCCAAAAGAGTATATGTATATAGGTACACCTAAATAGGAAATTTCAATACTAAATCTCATACTTAACCATTTCCCGACACACCACATCAAGGCAATAAGATCATGAAGGACTAATTTTGAAACGACGTTCTTGACGACTTAAAATAATCAAATCATACGACTTTGCGTAACTCAATCTATTGTTAATCAAATCATGGATGAACAATTCGTACAAAAACAACATTGAAATTAATTATCTTCTTAACCTCCCTAAAGTAGTAGGCAATGTTGACCTTTTAACTTGTTTAATTTGACATTAATTGATTGTTTAATTTGACATCAAATCAATAATTAAGATGTTACGATGTTTCAGTGAGAATATATTGCATAAAATGAAACGTAAGAATTCTCCGATCTGGCTGTTTGTGATAGTGTTGACTTCAGATTTTTGCACTACTTGGATATTTAACCCTTTTCCAGGCATAAGTAGTATGATTTTTCATCCTATCTTATCTAAGCCTTCGATTTTAAGTTTCATATTATTAGACTATCGCAAAATGTGGCTCCTTTTAATATAAATAACCGGAACGTAACTACTTGGAATATATTTAGATTATCGCGGCCCGGAAAATGGTAAAACCAAAAAGTGCGACACCTACTTTAGTGGATTTGATACTTCAATACTATAATTTGTATAGTGTTGTCTGCTTCATACATATTGATGAAGGTAATTCTAAGTTGTTACCTTAGACAGATAACCCGCCTTGTGACCTTGTAGTGTAAGACAAGTAAATGTTTCTTTGTTTTTTAGGGTAGTCAATAAAAGATCGAAAACAGTTCCTCCGTGACTATTTAACTGCGTCTTAAAAAATACTCTCTGTTATAATAATATTAAATTAAAAGCGGTACCAAAGATTTAATTCATGTCATGTGTGTGGGTAACTGTCTAGGTACAATAGTGCTTCCGGTCATAACCGGTTAACGGTTTATGGATACAAATATATATTTTACATTAAATAAGAAGATACCGAGTTATTAACGAATGCCGTTGTTGTTAATATTTAGGTCGGTGAAGGCTGATTTTGAAACAATATATAACCATCGCCCGTGCATGTGTCTTCCTCTCTTCTAAAGTATTTTTAGGTATATACGCTTTAAAGAGGTTATTGAGGTGAGTTCGTCCGACGTTAGATAGTTTAATGTTTTTATTATGTTTATGTGTCACTCCAATGTCATAATAGTGAACATAACAGATGTACTTCAATCTAAAAGATTCTGTACAATATAATATTAAAATTCATAAATAATATATATATATATAAGCCAGTATCAAACATTCGTGGTCAACACACTTTCTTTCCTAACTAAATCCTCAATCAACCAACAGAGACCATTGCTAATATCAAAATGATATCTGGAACTTCATCTATTCTATAGGATTCGATTCATTCAATATTAATCGGGTATTGTAAGTGCTACTCGAGTATTCCGTCGAGGCCTAATAAATCGTATTTCCTAATAGATAGAGCGATGGCTGAGTATGCATCGCAATAATCCAATTGTAATTCAAAGCAATCGAGAATGATACTAGATATATGTAGTAACCACAAAGCGAACCCACAGAATACATAGAAATTGATAACGGACACGACACTTAGCTATCAGACACGGAGGTCCACTGCAGAACCTAGCTATAAGCAATAAGAAATGAATGATCTCTTAGCATGGGGAGTTTCATTAAAAAAACGTGCCACGTTTGGCAGGCAGGTTAGCGATACCTGCATGTTCCAATGGATGCTGTTGTCCGTCCTCCGGCAGTTTCTATATAGCATCATTAGTTTTGGGCGTTAACAATATTTTGTCACACTACTATATAAGTGTGCTAAATTTCAGCTCAATCGGATAAAGATATGTTCAAAATGGATTTGCAACATGTCACCCGAATTTAAATGTATATGTATACTTATCTACATGCGTATATTGCAAGTTAAATAAAAGCTTATAAAAAGTATTACAACTTCCGTGTGGCAAATAATCTACTATAGTGGTTTGTAACAATTGATGTTACCTGTTATGTCCAGTGTGTAGTCAGCCGCATGGTAAATCTGTCGATGTAAGTGTATACAGGACAGATAAAATATTGAAGCCGCCAGGATAGAACTGAAACAAAATTATAATTACAGTAAAGTAGTTGAAATCACTTTTGGGTTGGGTCATACCTACAGACGGAGAAACTAACATTGCGGCCATCTTGTTATCTACAGTTATGCGAAAAATAAGCAGCAGTTAGGTCATTGCTTCTTAAGTACCTATATGACTTTTAGTGCCGGTGTCCCTGACCAATTAGACGACCGGCGCCATTGGCTATACTACCAATCAGTACGTAGCACCTCCTATTAGAATCACTTATTCGGATTCTGTACATGTGCACGCTTTTTCTCATACCAAAAATGGCCTTAATAAAATGTTTCTTGTTTGGTGATGTTTTACCTCTTTCTTCACGCTATTGTCTCTTACCATAGCGTGAAGAAATGCTTTAAAGCGACATTTTTAAATATTCATTTGGCTTAGAATTGAGTTGTTCTTTTCTCGCTGTGGTGGACCTCGTGGAAATGTTGCATGACACTTGGCAAAATGTTTGTTTAACTCTCGTGGTGGTTTAGATGTTTAGGCCCTCGCAACGTTCAAGATTCTGTACCACCATATATCACCATACGGATATATGTGTTGCTTAACTTCAAACTCAGATAAATCCATTTTGCTATAAGGTTGATGAGCTTTCAGATTATTATACTTTTTTTTAAATAATCATTATCCTTAAAGGTTATGGAAACTCCTTAAAATACAGCACCTTTTTTCTGTTTCATAATAAGTAATTAAATATTACAAAACATCCTCACAAAAATTGACAAATACATAGAAAACACCCATGAGTCGGGAATAAGTATCTGTGCTCATCAGCTCATCACAAATAAATACTTTTAATGGGATTTGAACCCAGGACTTTCGGCTTCATAGGCAACCTACCTACTAAGCCAGAATTGTCGTCAAAAACACAGAAAATAATATATAATAAATAGAAATAAGTGGTTACTAACGGTATGATATAATTAGATGTCCATTGAATAATACTACGGAATAACGCTACCTATAGTCTAATTGCGTAGTGCATCGCAGTATCGCAGTGGGTGAGAGAAGTACCTATGTATTAGACTATTAGTCAGCGCTTATGGCATCATCTTGTTTATGAGTTGCGCAAGTTTTTTTATTGCCGGACGGATTTCAGAATTGTTTAGCTGCATAGATAAGAGTGATTTTATTACCGTTTAAGTAGAGAGAATACAGCAGTTTACTATTTAAAGATACCTTATAATCTGAACTTATCCTATGGGTGGGATCATTTCTTACCTATTTTATATCAAAATATTATTTACCAATAGTAGGTACTACCAAGTTGTTTTTAAGATTTTATAACGATAAACGTAAATAAATACTCCGTTTTTATAAAATTTGCATTTTTTGTATGTTTCTAGTAGTAAGTAACTGTGTATTGATGGCGTTTCCATAGAACCGGATTCCCAGGGGCTTGCCAGCTTGCCTTTTAGACACTTTCTCTAATGATACCTAAAGTCGCTGTGCTGATGAGGCAGCTCCGAGTTTAAAATTAAAAAAACACAGTTTGGGTTAGTTATAATGACACCGAAACAAATATTATTCCGATATAACTATTATCAGAAAAGAGCAGTCGACAATAAGATATTATCGTGAATGATATTATTGACGAAATAACTTATTCAAAAACAACCCGATAATAACTATTTTTCTACGATATTCTGGGGTGATGTTTTATCTTATCATTGCAAGTCAATGTAAAATGCACACAGAGAGCGAAGCTATAATTGCAATTATAGTATCAAAGCGTACCTTTATGCACGCAGGATTAAATCCGACCTTCCTGTTTGCCATCATTAATGATAATATTGATAATGTCATCAATAGTGTAAATGTAAACAAACCTGCTTACACCACCTATTCCCATAAAGTTTCGTGCTTGCTAGGAGGGATCAAAGTGTTCTGTTCTAGAACTTTACGAACTTTATATACACTTTATCTGTTTGTGGTTATGATGATGATGCCAGGACTGAAGCGGGCCAGGTCGGACAGGACGATATGTATTTAGTGAGATTATTAGCGTTCCTTTATTATCTTCACTTGTGGTGTCAAAAGCCGTAAACTCGTGGTAGCGCAGTCATTTTAATTTTGCAAGTAAACGCTCAAACCTTGAAGATCATATTCTAGACACCTTAGCTTAATCAGTAATCATGACTCAATGTACCTACCGCGTCATTGCCGTAATTGTTTATGAACGATAAAGAGGTAGGTATACTTACTTTCCAACGAGATGATGTGGCAATGTCTTTAACAATGTGTAACTTAGCATAGCCAGAACCGATAAATGTATTGATTGCCTGAAAACATGATCAAATATTAATTTTCGGAAATATGATTCTAATTACAGGAATGATAAAATTACGTGTTATAAAAAATACTAATATTAAATAGTAGGTATTTATTAATCACACATCAAGGTATTGCTTACTAAGAGTCATATTAAGGGGATTTTGCAGAAGATTAAAACTTATGTTACGAAGAAGCGAAACTTTAGACAATGAAATATGTAGTTAATGTGGCAAACTAACGTTGTCATGAGTTCGAACACAGAGCCTTTTGTTACTCTTCTACTGCCTATTACAAGTATTAAAGTACAATATGGGAGTTTTTAGAAAAAAGTGCACTCAATTAGCGTGACAAGTAAAAAGTTAAATTATGTCAGTTTTGTGACGTAAAAGTCCAGATTTTTTGATACAAAAGGGTAAGTGTAACATTTAAAAAAAAACATGCAAGACTTATATATTTTCTTTACAATATAAGTACCAATGTCAATTATATTATACTGTCTACTTTAAAAAAATTGCGTACCAATACTAAGTGAATTATGCTTTAGTTAACCTTTCATACTTGTATTGAAATCTGAGAGAGCGAAAGATTCGAAAGATAATAAAGCGTGTTTTCAAGCGAATGTAGTGTAAAAGAACTTCCCAAACTGTTTAGAGTTCAAGTGCTTGATTGACCTTGTCCCAGTGGTATTACAGCATTTGTGATTAAGACAACGTGCAGACTATTTAGATCGCTATTTAGCTTTTAAATCAATGAAATCAATACCGATTCGGTTGGACATAGGGCGTGTGATAAGAACGTGATAAGTCCGCCTTTGTGCCCACTTGCTAAGATCGACCTGTGTGAGATTGAATATCGATTTACGATTGACCTATATTAGACGCATAGTGCTGCTGCAGTTTAAGGATATCTACTAGGACACAACAAAAAAAAAACAAATTTTAAAAAAAAATTTTACTATTTAAAAAAACGCTTGGACAACAAGATAAAAGTTGAATTGCCACTTTAAACGCTCATAAATATATCATATGTAACTTTAAGGTTTAAGTATGTTGAATATAACGCAACCGACACCGCAAGGCGTCCGTCCTAAGGAAATGAGCATACATGTCATTATCCACTTTTTGTCTTTCAGTGGGTAAACAATGTATTGGGAATAGTTCAACTGCCTCTGGTGTCCACATTGTTTACCACAAAAAACCTGCTTTACCCGACATTACACAACAAGAATTAGACCAAATACGGAGTTTCGCTTCTTTGTAATTATGTAATGAAGTCGCGCGATTATGCAAGGACTTTCAGGCGTTATAAGTTATAACTGTTTAGTCTGTTACATAAGCATTACTGTCTACAGTTTTTCAGGGAGGATACTTCCATTACTGACCAATGATCAACATAGGTATTATCTATTTCTACACTGAACGTAAGTATTAATCTGGTATAGGCATATAATTCTTGAAAGAAAAGCGATTAAGGAAAATCCTGAGAGTTATGTTTGTATCTAATTATCAAAACTTATGAAAAGTATGAATGTCGACTTGCGGGGTCGAACTTCACCAGATGATCCAAGATATTAAAGTATTGTGTGTAGCCTGTGTTTGTCTTAATGTATTACTGCGCAGTTTCATATAAGATTTACGCCGGATGAATACGACGAATTGATGTGTCGCGCGCTACACATTAAGAGATCTGGAGTTTTTTACCGTTCATGAGTTGCGGTGACAACCACCGTATAAAAATATACTATTTTCAGGATTTACCTTAAATAAGTTAAATTAAGCGACAAGTGAAAGTTAAAAAGTAAATAAGAATAATTAGTGAAGTTGCTTTAATAACTGGTTCAAAAAAAATATGATGACTTACTTCCCAAAGCAAAAATATCCCATTATCAGACCTATAATAAGGCACACAGAATGACGAAATTCTGGCGAAGCAAGCTTCAATGGTTTCCGAAACAGTCTGGCCAGGCATAGTGCAGCTATTTGTGTGATCAAAAAATTAACCTAATGGAAGGAAAATATGACATTACTGAAAATATGATGAAACTAATAATGTGCCTTAGTGGAATAATAAAGAAAACAATTATTGCCATATTGTCACCTAAGAGATGCTATATTCAATAGACCTATCAAGCACCGTAATCTGATAAATTAGTCTTATAAAGCAAGCATCTTGGCCGTGCCAGAGTGCGAGACGTATTGTACACCAATTAGCATCAATATAGCCTTTGAATGTAGCAAGAATGAAGCACTTAATGCTACATGTGTAATATATATGAACACTTTGATAGATACCTATTCTTAAATCTAATTTATTGACAAGTTATACTTGTAAAATGAGACAAGCTTTACACAAAAACATGACTTATTCAAGTACTTATATAGGTATCTATAATTTAATATAGGTATCTCTCTACTGAATGTCAGTAGTAAGAAATATTTTGCAGAAACAACTTATGTCACTTGTAGTAACCTAGCTAGATTTCCAGCCCAATGGGCTTCTGACATATATAGGATTTGTCCCTACTATGTACTACATGGTATAGGTGTGTGCAGTATGAGTGCTGAGGGTTGATAAACATTAAATGATGTCAATGTTTTTCATGTTTACTGTGTTAAAATAATAGTATACAATACACATTACACAATTTCAAATAATTCATTATATCACAAGTTTGAACTGTCAAACATCACACAAGTAGATATAGCTACAGTTTTTAATTACTACCATTCCCTCAATAGTCTAATCGGAGTATAGTACCTATGGCAATGAGAGTGAATATATGGCCATTATTGTTATTTCAATTGGAGTCAATAAAAAAACCAATGTCACAGTTGAGTTGACAAGCCCAGTACTGGATTTTATTAGTATTACATAGATATCAATACCTTAGTAGGTATGCTATTCTTTGCCCAGTAGACAAACCTAATATGAACACATTCACTGTGGCACAGGGTTGAATCAACCCTGTACGAGTATGCTTAATTGCGATGTTAACTAATTGCCACAGCAAGATGTTAAACTGACAAAACAACTGAATAAACAATTTATTTTATTTTTGATTACAAAGTATTTGAGTCTACTCAACCTGCTTCTTAGCCCAGTTGGTAATTACTCTGCCTATAGAGCAAGAGGTCCTGGGTTTGAGTCCTGACCAGTGCATTTGTGTTTATAACAAATATTTGTACCTCAGTTATACCTAGACACAAAATCTTACAATAGAAAATATGGCCAGATGAGTTAAAGAAAACTGCTGGTCCACTATGGACACAATTTGAGATAGAGGCCATTTTTGACATGGAAGGGGCCTTTGTTTAAAAAAAACAACAGTCAAGCCAACAGTTGTTGCAAAAAGTATATAAATAAACACAAACATTGTATTAAAATTATTACCCTTACTGAGCTCATCTTAGGACTAGGTTCATTTGTGAAGATTGTCCCAAAAATACACTCAATTCATAGTTATTCCCCCAAGCCACATGTAATATTAATCTGATTATTTTGGCTAAGAGCCAAGCTTAACACTGGAGCCAAACTTAAGGGATTAGCAACCTTATGAAATTTACCTAGAGTTGAAAATCCAATAACTTGTTTGAGTGGAGTTAGAAGTTATTGACTATAACCTACATTAACAAACCCATTTATATAACAAAAAAAAACATTGTTTTGAAGCAAATGTTGACAAAACTAGACTATCAACTAGAACTCAAAAATGCTTCATATCTCTAATGAGATAAAAGGTTAAATGGGAGTATTTAAAAAAAACTGCATTTTAGGGATATTTGTCTGGTTAGGTTTTGGTGGCCTTTCTATGAATATTTGGATTTGTTGTCATGTTTGGTATTTGAGGAGTGTACTCCTAAAAACTAAAAAATGGTATTTTATTAGTAGGGCCTACAGGCATTTTTTAGTTTTTATATCACATAAATACTTTCCTATGGTACATAAAAATAATATGATTGTCTGAGAATGAAACCGACACTATTCAAGATGGATAAATTACGTTACGTGGTACGATTCATTGACGAGCCATTAAAAAAAGATAAATATTACTACATGACTGAATGAATACAAATAACTATATACTTACAAGATCCAAAGGCAAGCCAACTTTAGTAGCAAATCCCGAAAATAGTTTACTGCCGTCATAATAATCGAGATATAGCGAAGTCATCTTTGTAAATAGTTACAATAAAACTATTAGTTTCACTGGTGTGCCTGAAACCAAATAAAAGAATGAAAACTACTTTAATTCACTTCTTATCTTATAAAATAATGCATTGGTTAAGTTAAACCTTTTAAAGCCAAACCTATCAAAGCACTTCTAAAGCAGTAAATATTGTATAGTCTAATAAGTATTCTTACCTGGTTAACTTAAAAGGAAGAACAATAACCAAAATAATGATTCACATCTACTTTTCATAACATTTAACAGTAACTATTGGTCGTCCACGGTGACCATTACTAATCTGTGCCAAATATAAAGTTGTTGAAATACAACTAGATTTATTTTCACGTCTCGTCTCGCTCGATGCGCAGCTAGACAACTTGAGCTTGTGTTGTGTCCGTCCGTCATCCGTCAAAAAAATTTTTTTTTTAGGCAATGAACACGACCTTCAGCCGATTATCAAATTTTTAACGAATCTACTCTACTACTTTTAAAAGATTAACTTAAACAGCTTCAGCTTTAGCCTTGTCATGTCAACTAATCGTAATCGTGACTGTCAAAATTGAACGAACACAACACAACATTTATCAACATTACTGGCATACTACCTAGCAGTACTAGATACTACCATTAGTATTTAACTTACAGTTTTACAATAACTACGGAGTTTGAAAAATATATCAACTAAATAGCTGTGTCGCTGAAGAAGTTTATACTAACATTTGCACAATGTCGATTGGATCTGTCTATGAAACCGCTTACAAAGGAGATTTTAACCAAGTCAAAGTTAAAATTGATCAAGATGGGACTCTAGTTAAAGTCGCGGATTCAGTAAATATTCAATTTAACTTATAATTAATTACAGATAACATTTATATAACTAGAATTTATAACTTTTATAAGTTTAATTTAGTGTACTGTTTTGTTTTTCGGGTAATCTAACACTTTATTACAGAATAATCGTCTTCTTATTCATTGGGCAGCACTGGGTGGAAATGAAAATCTGGTTGATTTTATAATTAGCTCAGGAAGTCCCGTTGATCCATTGGATGACACTAATTCTACACCCCTTATACTATCTGCATCAGCAGGACGATATGAGGTTGTTCAACTACTCATTGGTAAAGGTGCAAATGTGAATCATAAGACTAGTCGGGGACAGACATCATTACACTATGCCTGTTCCAAGGGGCATAAAGATGTAAGTACCTATACACAAATAATTTTTGAGATGGACTATGCAAATATACTTAACTCTACTGAAATTAATTTGAATAACAGCTTGGGAAGTTTGACCTATTCTTACAACATTAATGTCATGTACCTATAATGTATGTATAAATATACATATACACCCTGTAAATAAGTTCCTACTATACAGTATAATAATATTTCAAAAAATATTGCATACAATGCTAAGCAGAAAGTAATAAGCTAAGTAGAGAGCTCTTCTATTTATTCAAATGTTTATATGTGTTTTTCTTTTTGTTCTGGAGTGAGGAAAGTAAAATTGTGCATAAAATACTGTCCTTATTTACAACTCTAAGAGACTGAGTTTCAAGAGATTTTATAAAACAACTTTGAACTGTCCTTCCACTAGAGGACTGCAACAGACCTGTGCAATATTTTTTTTTTAATTACACTTAAATGATATTTTAATGTGTTTCTTTTGACTGTGTTGTGTGTTGTGTTTTTTGTCAACCGGTCTGCCCTAGTGACCCTGCCTATGAAGCCGATGGTCCTGGGTTTGAATCCCAGTCAGGGCATTTATTTGTGTGATGAGCACAGATATTTGTTCCTAAGTCATGGGTGTTTTCTATGTATTTATATGTATCTATCTATTATATATATCCTCTAGTGCCTGCAACACAAGCCTTACTGAGCTTACCATAGGACTAGGTTGATTTGTATAAGATTGTCCCGGAATACTTATTTTATTTATT
This sequence comes from Grapholita molesta, assembly GCA_022674325.2. Taxonomy (NCBI): domain Eukaryota; kingdom Metazoa; phylum Arthropoda; class Insecta; order Lepidoptera; family Tortricidae; genus Grapholita; species Grapholita molesta. The sequence goes on from CP053127.2 coordinate 7,621,820, forward strand.
TATTTAAGCTCAGCAATAGGTAACCTGCATAACATTATGTCATTCATAGCTAAATTGCTGTGTTTGCCCCTGATTACTTCTAACTCAACACTCACCCAACAAAGCCAACAGAACACCCTTTTCAATCTCTGTTAAGAACAATGTGTAATGACTATATTTATTTTTCTAGATAGCAAAGTTTCTATTAGAAGCTGGAGCAAGGGTAAATGAAGTAGATGTTTTGCACGCAACTCCTTTACATAGAGCAGCATCTTTGGGCAGGAATAACATAATTGACCTGCTGTTAAATCAACCAGATATAAAACTAGATATTCAAGATTCTACAGGATGCACACCTTTGTAAGTAATTTAACCAAACAGTGAAACTGTAAGTGTCCAGTTAAGGAAAATGGGAGTAAAATTAACAGACCACCCATTTAAAACTTGCTGTCAGAAACAAAAATCATTATAATTACAAATAATTAATTATTATTAGGATACTTTTTGTATATATATTAGGATACTTTTTGTTGAAGTCTGCGAAATAGTGACTACTTCCAACCAAAGCAATTATTTTTTTATCTTTCAGACATTTAGCTTGTGAAGAAGACAGAGAATTAGCCGCAGTAATGTTAGTTAAGGCAGGAGCTGCTGTAGACATTATGAATAAGGAAAAGAAAACTCCTCTCGACCTATGTTCATCTAAGCTCAAAAATAGTATTGCATCTGTTGTTGAATAAAAAGTTTTTGTTGTATTTAGTTATTCTTCTATTAATTATAACCCTTTTGCCACCATTGACTTGATATGAAGTCTGAACATATCATACCCCACACACCACAACTTGATATCAAGTGAGGCCTTGGACCTACATATTCAGAATTTTTGTGACATGGCTGAGAAAATGTTGAGAACCTTCATCAAGCCTACAACTAAGTGCCACATACATCTTGAACATAAACCAAGCTTTTATGTGTACCGATAGTCAGCATTAATGGTACATATGACACAACATACTAAAACTATCTATCATTTATAAACTTCTTGAAATGCGACAAAAATTTTGGAGCGCGAACTGTAGATGAGAACCTTATATACCTAAAGTAAATTAGTTATATTTGAATGTATTTAAGTAAGGATTAAGATTGAATGTAATAACTTAAGATTAGTTCGTTAAGTTTAAGATAGTCGACCAAAATAGTACGCCTTTGTAAGATAAGACATACAAGTTAAATAAATAGTTATGAGACCCTTTTACACTCATATACAACAATAGACATTTTTTGATATCTCGATAACTAGGTCGGCAAATATTTTTGGTGCGTTGTTTTATGCTACTGCTTCTATTGATGCTGACTGTATTTATTAAAATGACTTACCTGATGATTGATGAACTCTTTTTCAATACTGTTAAAAATTTGGTCTTGCTGGATTTTATGATTTCAAACACAGATTCCATTCCATTCGGTCATGCTTTGGCATACATTTCGGTCATTATTAATGTTATTCGGAATTTTTTCGGTTTTTTTTCATTATAAAATATTTTTTTGCGACATTGGCAAGATGCGCATAACTTTCAAATTGCGCGCACTGTGCGCATATCTAATCCAAAGCTCAAGGAAAAATATTTACTAGAGTGATTAAATCCGTATTTGAAATAGCGCCGAAGAGGTGTCAAAAAGTTTTGCTTTACCAATGCTTTACAGGATACTCTATAACAAAAACATAAGCTTATTTTGTTTAAGCTTATATTAATTACCGCATATTCGGTTAAAAACACAAGAAAACTTCTATTTGTTTATATCTCTCCAACTTTGACAATTCTGAAAGGTTCAGTATGAAGGGAAACAAAAATATGAAACTATGATAAGGACGGACGAAAATATAATTGGAGTTATTAAAAACAAATACAATTGGAGTTTTCTTGTGTTTTCAACCGAAGTTGCGATAATTAATACAAAATACTTTTATTTTTGTTATAAATAGCGTCATCTAAAGCAAAACTAAGGTGAACTATGGCGCTGCCGCGAACAATAATATTCGTTCGGACGATTATTTCTGTCACTCTCATCTTATTACACCTTAGTTCCCCTTCGATGTTCGCGGTACCACTCACGGCATGTAATCTCTATAGTCAGATTTCTTGCCATAGATAGCTGTCAAAGCTGTGACAGTGCAAGAACATTACTTGACATTTCGCCATCTTTTTGCCAAGCGGCAAGCACTCAACAGACACACCACTTGTGAAAACAATATGAACAAAATAATTATAATATTATATTAGTTGTTACAATTATATTTAATTATTCATTCTTAATACAACAATGTAAATTCTAATGTTTTAAGATATTAATTTCTGTATTATGACATTAAGTTGTATTTAGAGTCTCTTATAAAATATAATTTGAACGGAACGACTTTGAGCAGCACCGTCTACAATAATTTCACGTCGTGAAAGAAAAATAAATATTCAGTGTTTATAATATGTACCTACAGCTATAATAGTGATTCAATGAAATTATAAACATGTTCCAAGTTTTGTGATGATTTGTTGCAATTGCTCGTTTAAGTACCTAAATATAATGCGATAAGGTATCGTATAATATTATTGTGTTTAGTGTTTGAAAATGCAAACGGCACATACCTATGGCTCAATTAAACAAAAACTGGTAAACTTTTACAACATGCTAGACCTTGGTTTTTTAAACATCATGCCATTCATAAAACTGCTGTCTCATCCATTATCTGACTGCGACTGCGGCACTGCTAATCCCGAACTTGGCTGGCTAAACTTTAAATACATCATTCAAAATGTGAATGTGGCCTAGAAGAAGGTAGGTACCTACACCTGATCACATATTTTTCAACTGCCTACACACTTTTACCTATACAAGATGTCCGCGTAGACTTTGGTCAACTCACTAATGAGTAGGAATCACACACGAATATTGGCAGTCGTACGAACGTAGAACGCCATCTATCAAAATGTTAGAGGCCTAAATACAAAAAATAGTTTCTTCAGAAATAATTTGACTTCTGGTGACTGTGATGTGTTAACAATCACAGAGACATTTTTAACGGAGGCAGTCGGGGACTGGGAATCTCTCTTGCCATGGATGGAGTGTAATACGTAGAGACCGCTCTACTGGGTCACGTGGAGGTGGTGTAATGTTTATGGCGCGCCCTGGTCTTGAAGGGTATACGAGTAAATAAATTAGTTAGGACGCCCCGAGAAATCGCAACTTTTTTGAGATTACCCGATGCTCAACTTTACACCGGGCATTGCTTTCGGCGTACATCGGCCACTCTTTTGGCAAATTCGGGAGCTAATCTTACTACGCTAAAGTGCCATGGCGGCTGGAAGTCAAAAACGGTAGCCGAAGGCTACATTGAAGACTATTGAAAACAAATCAAGAATCTGCCAACGAATTACAGAATCCATACAAGTGAAAAGCTCAGAAACTTTGTCGCGCCCGGGAACATCAAAAGAAACCTTGGAAAATTCTACACCACCAGAGCCAAAGCCACAGGAACACCTAGGAACATTAAAATCTATCTTGACAAGTACCACGCGCCCGGAGTCGACACCTAGGGTGTCGTTTCCAAGGGAACATCTAACAATCTAGAGCAATTTACTACTTCAGAATAGTTATAATCTTTATTTTAAAATAAATAATAAAAAACAAATTTGATGCCGCCTAAGACAATTTACTAGTTCTCTCCTTCTATTTCAAATTGCCAAAACTGTACATTTAACTTTTAATTTACGTATAATAGATAATATACAATTTCTAGCTTTTTCAACTATTTCAAAACAATGTAACAAAAACTTAGGCTCTGCCTTGTATTGTAAACATAAAATGAAATCATATTAAAATATTTAAGTATTAAAAATGATTTTATTTCAAAAAATTTAAAATAATTATTTTATTTTTAAAAAAACTTATCGAACTAATTGCTTTTTATTTCATTTATTATAAGGCTTGCCCTCACTGGTGAGGTGAAAAGTTGTATGTGCAACACGAGACCAAAGTTTTTACATGTCGTGACTTGAGTCCCTCACTACGCTCAAGATTCTAATTTATAGAATCTTTCGCTTGCTCGGGACTCAAAATTGGCACTCAAAGCAAATAAGTACTTTGCTCTCTTGTTGCACAAATAACTATAGTTCACCTACAAATAGAACACATTTTCTAATAGGGTTTCAATTACTGGCCACCTCACAATAAAATTCATTCTAATCGCCTATAAACACAGTTATTTTTTATGTGACCAGTTATTGGAGGGTGGCCAGTTACTAACGAATTACCTGAATAAGTTTATTAACTTTATATTTTTTCCATTCATTTAAGAAACATTTACTTTAATAAGAAACATTTTTATCAACCAGAACATATCGTCGTTATCTACATGGCGTGGCTCGAGTACCTACCTATATTGAAGTCTGCCGAGAAATCTCTCCGCGTAGACTGCGTGACTTACAGGTATACACCTATGCGCAAATTGAAAACCAATTGCCATCTTATCTATCTACTTATCTAGAAACAATTTAGAACCAAATAACAGAAATGTTACATTTCGACTTTTTCTTAAAACCGATATTAATGAATTTGGTTAGGTAAAGATTCTGCCAAGGGTACGTCACTCCATGCACGGCACGATAGAACACTCTTAGCCCATTTTGCGAATGCTTATGTTACCTTACCTAATTAATTGAAAATGTTATAAACAACTGTATGAAAAAGTTGATTGTGCCGAATTCCGCTTTCTTTTTATACCTTCTTTGATTAGGCAGACCGTGCTAAACAAACAGTTAGTACACAGTCCTGCAAACAGTTCATCTGTAAATGTAATAACCCTAGTGGCAATCATACTGTAAAATTATTATTTATGTCATAAAATTAGTTATACTGCAACACTAGTCTTGGGCAAAAGTTTGCCGCCTGGCCTTCCAACCAAGTGGCAGATGGGAGCTATCGGAATTAGTTAGTTTTGCTAACAAAATATTTCTCTGTTCCAAGTGCTGACTAGCCTAAAATACTTATACTATTAAACAGAAACAAATAATATTTCTCAATTACATATATTTACAATATTTATAGTTACAATAATTATTTTGCTAGTATTTCTTCCGTCTAATTTTTTTTTCATGTTTTAGGTGCAGAGCTCAGGTGGCAGATAAATAGCCGACCCACACAACAAAATGCTGAAGTCATCATCGATCCCAGTCTACATTTTAAATCTTCACACATCCAGAAAATAGTTATTTGATATACAAGGGAGCAAAGTCAGTGTTTACCTTCTTGTGCTAATATTGAGACCCGAGCTAGCGAAAGATTTCAAAATTGAACCACGAGCATAGCGAGCATTCGGAGGGTGTCAAGGCACGAGAAGGGAACACACTATGCTACCGAGTGCAATACACTAGTTTTCACCTCAGTAGCGAGAGGAAAACTGGAGGATGGATGGCTACCAGACTTAATTAACTTAACTAGCTATCATACATCTGTGCCAAGTAATACATTCGATACCAAAATTTTGCACCTTATGGTCCTACTTCCCGTATCTCACAGGTTCGCACTAATATAGTACAAGCGAGATGCACAGATAGTAAACTCGATACTCGTTATCGAAAACCTTAATGTCACAACTCATGGTAAGGGTACTGGACCCAGGCTGTCAGTGGTTAGGTCTGCACGGAGAGGAACTGTCGGACAGTCACGTGTAAAAATTAGTTCACTGCCAAAGTCTCAATAATATGTACCGAGCAACTCTATTGTACAGTAAATAAGGTTGTAGGACGTATTTATGAAAGGATTCTTTCGGTACATATTTTTGTACTTGACTTGACTATGCGCGCTGTGTCCAGTATTACCGCCTTCTGAATCTGACCCACGTAGAGAGACTCGAGATTCTATTATTAGTATTTTTGATATATAGGTACATATATATATTTTTTAATTTTAATTGTTCGCAATATACATATATCAGGAAAGAAATATTCGAAATATTACATAACTGTGCCACACAAAATTGCACGGGAATAACATCTTTACCAAAAATAACACATTTATAATACTTGCTTTATTTTGTAATGTACGCAGGAGCCATATCCATTAAGATAATTATCTCTGTTATCAAAGCAAGTTTTACGAAAAGGCATTTTCTTACTTTGCATTATGTTATTTACATTAGATAACACGTATTGTTCAAAATTCGTATTGAATAATGTCCCTAAGTGTCTAAAGATTAAAATAAAACATTATAACAAAAAAAAAAGTTGTACTTTAATGGTTTCATTTTAAACACTGCGGGGCCGTCTCGATTATGTATTTTATAGTTATTTTTTTCTATTTGTTTACTAGTTAAAGCCAAATGGATTGTAATATGCTGTAATATTTATTTTAAAACTAACTGGTTACTCTCCGGTTTATTTGTACAATATTTGGTATGTAAATAAATAATGTTGTAATTTGACATTACTTAGTTTTATTTTATTATCCAAAGTTAAGTTTCCCGCTAAAATATAGTAGTCGAGGGGAGAAAGGGACGAACAATAGCCCTGTCCCCCTCACCCCTGTAAAACGAGCTAATGTAATAGGCAGAAACTAGATGGCAGCTCTAGCGGGTGTTAATTCAAGCCATAGATATGCCTGATAACTCTATTGCTCCTATTTACTCTATGGGCATTCAAAATGTCATGTTCTATTCTTGCAGCCTTGCTATTGGCCAATATGCCTCTATGACAGTGGTGCGTCTGATACGTTAGTATCTCTTATTAGTCTGTGGTACCACTCCTCATTTTGGGCTGCAAAAGCGAGAATATATATTTGTCCGTTACCATTCCGTTACACGTACGCGGTTGCGTTCTCCGGCTAGGAGGTATGTCTATGTTCTCCAGCCATTATTCCTCCCTATGATTCCTCCTAGAGAAAGAATGAATCGGACCCACCGATATCCAATCACAGTGCTCCAAATGCGAATCGGACCCCGGCTAAGCTAAGTGTCAAACTTTCTTCGTTCCGTTGGGGCTAGTTACACTATTATATTTAATAATTGCAAATGAGACATTTTTTTATAGTACCAATGTTATGGCTACTAGAGCTCAAATTTCAACGCTCTCAGCATCATACAGGCAAGACAATGAAGATTGTCGAACCGCGCAATCTAAAACAGGAAATCTTCATGTCGTTAGTTTTGTGATTGATTGATCGGGCTTTCTCTTCCAAAATTTAATTATTAATCTTATGTATGTTCTTGTAAAAGTTATACAACCGTTGTTATGGAAACACTTAATATTTTAAATGACGTTATATTCAATCATTATTTTTTAATTGGTGGTTTGTTTTTGAGTTATTTAGTTTACCGAATACTTCACGCACTTTTTGGTGATAATAATTACTTACAAACCAAATATAAATCTCGGGGTCATACGTGGAGAAGCATACAATGTAACAAGTCCATCCCCTATAACATTTATGTGAGTCAAGCCTATTTCATGCAATTTTTCTATTTTTAAATTTTAAAATATCGCTTTACATACTGTTTTGTTTTGATTTTGTAGTGTACGGTTTGCGGCAAGTTGATGTTGCCCTTGGTTGGTCTTTTTTGCGAGTGCTGCGGCGTGAGCGCTTGCAAGAGATGTCGTCGCGTTGTTGATAAAAAGTTCCGATGTAAACAATTTACTTGGCCAGTGGACAAACAATTCCACCATCATTGGGTTCACAGTATGTATTCAAAACACGTTGTAAGAAATAACCGAAATAGTAATTATATATCATTGACTTGTAAACCTGATTTATTTTTATTTATAGTTGGTAATAGTAGAGGAGAACATTCAGATAGTAATGATGACACCATTCGCAAATATTACTGCTGCTGGTGCCAGAGGACTAAGCTATGCCATGACAGCGCTTTCAATGACTCAGAGGTATGAATGCATGGTTATATACGTATACACTGACTACATTCTCAATGGGTAAGTGTGTTAAAAAAGTACTGACTCTTTGTCTTTATACAAGCTTGATAGGGAAAGGTACATACCATGTTAAAAAAAAACATTTAACTAATTTACATTAACATTTAATTTTAGGTAAACATCCATTCTGAAAAAGCATATTTTTGCATGTAACATAGTAACTATAAAGATACTGATAATGTTAATTTGATTTGTTCCAGCAATGTGATTTCCAGAAATACCGTAAAATAATAATCCCTCCTGCTTGTGTCCAAGTTGAGGGTGGAGTAATTATTGGTATAAAACCTCCTGCAATTCCAGACTGGGAACCACTCTTCATATTTGGTACCTGCCATTTAATTTTGTAATATGCCAGTCTTTAATTGAATTTCCAATAAGTAGTACTGTAGAAAAGATAAATTGTAACTTGAAAGTCCTTATTTATAAAAAAAAATTGCTGAAAGTTGTGTTCTAACCTGGTATACTTAAAAATAACTACCAATGTATATGTATTCTAAATTGTGTGTCACAAGTACAACTGGCATTTGACTAATGTAAGGATTAATTCCTTACATTAGTCAAATGCCAGTTGTACTTGTAAATATTAACAAAATTATTATTATTCCAGCTAATCACAAATCTGGAAGCAATAGAAGTGATGAAGTGCTATCACTTTTTAGAGGATTACTGAATCCTATTCAGGTAAAATAATATTATTGATCTTGTGGGGAGGGACGGGGAACATAGCTCTATATCCCACCTTTTGCTATTAGACAACAAAGTCCTGGTCTATGCTTTTAAAATTTACATTGAAACAATTGAGACTTATAATTCATTGTATATTGAATATGTCATAAAAAGAAGTTCAAATATGTTAGACAATTATAAATGTAAATGTATGGAACTAGACACACAACACTATGCAAATTGGGTAATGCACAATTAAACTATGTGTATATGTTACATTTTTTTACGATTTGAGGTGAGGTACACAGAAAACATTACTTGAAATCTTAATAATAACAAATTAATCTATGGTAAATCTTCATTAATATATACAAAATATAAAAATTATGTAATATTAATTTGTTTGAAAATTATTCACAAATTGTTTCTTACAAGATATTTTTAAATACAAATTTAGTGTAGTGAGCCTGATAAAAATACTCTAATGTTATCTGCGGAATTAATTCTAATGCTAAAAAAACGAAGTGTGCTACGTGACTGTGCAGATGAGGCAGAATGGAAGACAACAGAACTAAACAAAAACAAACAAACAAAAATTTATTTGCAGCACTAACATTATCTATAGTGTCTCCTGGTATGGAATGGAATGTGATAAAAGTTTATTTATTACGTACACATATAATATTATGCACTCGTCTGTAATATTAATTTTAACACCGTTTTCAATAAGTTTAGAAAATTAAGTTTGTATTAGTAGTTATTGTTAGAATGGTATAATTATTTTTTGTAATTAAGTCGACCTCGACTCGTATAAGTAATTGCTAGTAAGTGCTAGGTTTTATTAGACGACTGCGTCTTGTTCTAATTTCGCGTAAGCGGATCTTTGAATCCATTCAGACGCAATAACATATGTAAATACCTACCTACTTCCTAAACCGCTCATATGCTCGCGCGTGTACGGTATTGAATGTAGGTACTTCACTGTGTCCGATGACGTGCACAGGTACCTACAGGTTTAATGTGTCCATTCATTATGATTATAGACACATGTTGATTCCGATAGTTTTTATACGTAAGATTAGGTGTTACCATGGTGTTACTTTATATTTCGAATTACATAACATATGTTATGCCGGTTATAGGTGCATAACTCCTGAACTTACCAGGAGTTATGCACCTATAACCGGCGCCTCGCGGAGTATTCTTATGTATTCTATATTCTGCTGACAGAAAATTTAACGATACCCACGGAAGATATGTAGTCCGGCAGGTAATTGGTGAGGTCTCATAACGTTCAACTCAATAGGCGCGATCGGCGGGTGGGAAGGTTAATGTGCGAAACGAGTGTAACTCAATACCGATGATACCTATTTAATTAATTAGTTACTAGTTCAGAGAGTCAAGTGATTTATCTTATCTACACATTATATTAAGATTCGAATGATATAGACAAGTTTTGTTATACTAAATTTAGAATACTAACTGTAATCAGGTGGTGGACATGGCGGAGACGGCGCCAGAGAGCGTAGTGCGGTGGATGCCGCCGCGCGCGCGGGTGCTGGTGGCGGGCGGCGACGGCACCGTCGCCTGGGCGCTCAACGTGCTGCACGCGGCCCCGCGAGTCAAGGTAGGGGACAATGTCGACCAGTGGCGGCGCGTTTATACAAGCCGATTCCCGCCGGCTTGACTAACTTTACTGCAGTTCAACGGTTTTCCTTGGGCTCAAGAAGAAAAGGCCAATACATATCGGCTCCATCTTGCCCAAGAAAAAAATTGGCGCGCCGCCACCGATGTCGACGGAAACTTACAAGCCGTCTATTTATGTTTCACAAGAGATTTTGAGAATGTGGTGCCTGCGAGGAACATGTGAAGTTCTGAGGAAGGGATGTCCATAATTAACTAGGTTGGACTATTAGACAATTCCGAGCTAGTGTATGAAAACAAGATGCAGTGGAACTCGCCTGGCGTGAGGCTCTATGACGAGTGGAGTAGGCACGTTAAATTAATACGTATGTTGTATCGATCCGACAATACTTTGCTTCTGATATATCTGAATTTTAACAGCAAGTCGCTTTCAGGCGTCAGTGGCTATATTGCCGATGGGCACCGGTAACGACCTATCCCGCGTGCTCGGTTGGGGTCCTGGCCTCGCCTCTCATTTAGACGCCCAGGCCATCATTGATGACGTGCAAAACGCTGAAGAAGAGATGCTAGACAGGTAAGGCTGGGCCACGATTGCGCGGCGGCGACAGCGGCCAGCGGCGGGAATGGATGTCGATTGTCGGAGCCCGATATCTCGCTACCGTCTATGGGCGCCACTGCTACCGACGCGTGATGTTGTGGCCGAGCCCTAAGCTCGCTCAGTTTTTTTGGAGGGTTGATATGTGGCGTAGCGCTAGCTCAAACATTATTTATTTTAATTTATCGCTCTTGCATGATTGAATTGACTTTGACGGTCTCCGAACACAAAAACTATCCTGATATCTCCATGAACTATCTTGGCCACTATTAGTGATTGTGGCTATGAAGATTACGATAGATATATATATCAGACAAGCTAAAATGTCTTAGCTTTGGACAAGCGAATTAAAATTTGGCCTGATATTGAGACTAAAGGGTGAACACTATTAAATTGTCGCCTACATTTTTACTTTGCTAGCGTGTTGCATCGAACCTTTTTTGAATATTCTTTTAAAATTTTAAATTTAGAAGGCTCGTAATATATTAGACAACCATAAAATGTTCATTTGTTTTTTATTTATGAAAATGGCGTTACACGAAAAAAATGTTCGCGAATTAATTTTGCAAGAATTCAGTAAAAATCCTCATTTATCAACTTTAGATCTGGCAAAATCTTGTCAAACAACTCGGAGGACGGTTCAACGAACCCTAAAAAAAATTAAACAAGGTGAAACTATAGATAGGAAGCGGCGTGAAGGTCAACCCACCAGAAAATCTAATGTTAAGTTACAATCAAAGGTGTGCAAGCTATTTGATAAGAATCCGAGTATCTCTTCCCGGGATGTGGCGAAAAAGTAGGCACTAGTCAAGCAAATGTCCAAAAATTAAAAAGAATGCGGCATTACAACATATAAGAAGCAAAAGGCTCCCAAGAGAACTGTGGATCAATATAATCGTGCGGTTAGACGTTCTAGGTTATTGTATACCTTGTTGATTGAGAAAAAATGTTGCCTAATTATTGACGATGAAACCTACGTCAAGGCAGATTTCAAGTCTTTACCAGGTAACCAGTACTATTCCTCTCGTGACATCTCGAATCTTGACGAATCGGAAAAGGTGATCCCGGTAGAAAAATTTGCAAAAATACCTTGTTTGGCAAGCTATATGCCAGTGCGGCATGAGGAGCTCACCATTTATCACTACCGGGACAATTAACACCGATATTTATATATCAGAATGCTTGAAAAGAAACTGTTACCATTCATAAAGAAACACACTTCCTCAACATTGTTTTGGCCAGATTTAGCAAGTTGCCATTATTCGTCTCGAACTTTGGAATGGTATAAGGCGAATTCAGTCGAGGTAGTGCCTAAGGAGAGTAACCCACCTAACTGTCCCGAACTTCGCCCCATCGAAAAATATTGGGCTAATATAAAAACTAAACTGCGAAAAACTTGCCAACCTGCCACTTCATTACCAGATTTTCAACGAAAATGGATTAAATGCACAAAATTGTTAAGCGATGATTCCGTGCGAAATTCAATGAATCACGTCAAAAGTAATGTCCGGAAATTTTCTCGTCGTTCGATGAAATAGCCCTAATATTTTTTTAAATGATTTTACGCTGTATAAAATTAGTCATATAAAGAATTTTGAGCACTTTGGATTTTTATTTTGTCGTCTGTAGCATGTTCGACCTGCGACAATTTAATAGTGTTCACCCTTTATACCAAAGCGAATCCCTTTTTAAATAAATAAATAAATAATTTCGGGACAATCTTACACAAATCGACCTATTCGTACGGTAAGCTCAGTAAGACTTGTGTTGTAGGTTCATACTAGACGACGATATATATATAAGAGATAAATGCATATAAATACTTAAATACATAGAAAACACCCATGACTCAGTAATAAATATCTGTGATCATCACACAAATAAATGCCCCGACTGGGAATCAAACCCAGGACCATCAGCTTCATAGGCAGTGTCACTACCCACTAGGCCAGACCGGACGTCAGCTTTTTAAATTTTGGTATTAGTTTACTAATTATCAAAAGATCTTTAGAATTATCAAATTATCATTGGGGCATAGATACTATAGATATAAAAACACCACCTCTGACAACATTGGTTTGTCACTCTAAAAATTGTCTTTTAATTGATATCCCCAGATGGAAGATAACAATAAAACCTACACGCGGACGCTTGCGCGGCAGAGGCCGTGAGCGTGTGGTGTTCGCGTACAACTACGCGAGCATCGGCGTGGACGCGCAGGTGGCGCTCGACTTCCACCGCGCGCGCTCGCAGTTCCTCTACAGATACGGCAGCCGGATGCTCAACTACGTGAGTCTCACCGAGGTCCCACGGTCAAAATCACTATGATGATACCCGATTCATTTATGGCTTCATGCTTCATATAATACACTCGTGACATAATATTCAATTGAGCGGCGTTGGTGGAGTAAATTATAATATCAAAATCGGTGGCAAACTGAACATATTTTTTTTTAGAAAAAACAGGGTTTATTACTTACAGGGGTTATTAGTATAAACTAGTTATTTCGCGTAACTGCATGTGTGTGAATATCAACGAATTTGGTTTGCTGCAATAGATGTTGATTACTAGTAATATTTACATAAACAGATAACATATTTTCATTTACCTAACTAAAGCTTACATTACGTGACGTAGCTGTAGTCCTTAGCTTTGGCGTTTACTTAAAATTCAGATTTAATTGGTAAAATCTTACAGAAACTGAAATAGTAATAGCATAAATAACCAAGGCAGCTATCTTGTGTCTTGTCAATATATGTTGTATCTTGAGTATCCAAATTAATTCACAATAAAACGTGAAAAAAACATAACAAACTATAGTACATTCTTGCCCAGGTATAGAAAGTAAGCAATAGATGGACGAGAAAGTTGCGAAGATGCGAGTCCATCTATTGCACTTTCTACCGAGGCATTACTAACTCGTCCATCTATTGCTTACTTTATATACCTGGGCAACAATGTACTATTATTCCTTAATAAGGTAGAGTGCGATGGTATTGTAGTGCGACCGTCCCGCAGATGGCGTACGTGCTGATGGGCGCGGGGCGCGCGCTGGACAGCCGCTGCGAGGGCTGGAGCGGCGCCTGCGCGTGCGCGTGGACGCGCGCGAGCCGCTGGCGCTGCCGCCGCTGCAGGCGCTCGTCGTGCTCAACATCCCCTCCTGGGGCGCCGGCGTGCAGCTCTGGAGTGAGGCCCGCTTTCTATTCTGCCGAGATGACTATCGTTTATGAGACACGCGATCGAAAAGCAAATGTGGCATTATCTAGCAAAAGCGACGTTATTGTCGATGACGCTTACGTCGTTGCGTTTGTATTGCGGCATCTTGAACGACGGCGTAAGCGCCATCTACAATGAGGTCCCTTATCATAGATAATATCACAAATAATTGTATCGCAATGACAAACCTAAAGAAAGGTCACGTGATCTTTTTCATACATTTATTTTGTATCATTTGCGTTTTCTACAGACGATTGTAATGGTAACACGTCAAATCGTAGTCTGAGCCACGAACTTAGCGCTGCCTGAAAATAGAATTATATTATGCCTGAAATTCTGAGTCAGAGTCAGCCTGACATTTGAACTTTCCACTCTAAAATTTCCTTAAAAGACAGTGTGTAATTATATCATAAATACAAATCAAGACAAACTTTAATAACGTTTATAACAATTATAAACAAGGATAAATTATCCTTTTCATTTTATTTCAATGCTTGATACTTTGGATTATGTTTCGAAACTTAACAGAAAAATTTTTTTGCAGATATGGGAAATGAAGGAGATGTGGAAGAGCAAAGTATTAGTGATGGCAAAATTGAGGTAAGATTCATATAGGAAATAATAATGCATGCCAACCAGTATTTAAGATTACTATGAACGGCCATGATTTGAGACTAGAACTAGAAATTATTTGATTGACACGTCGTTGTCTTAAATATGTGACGTATTTTTAAGTCACCCAGCTTTATAAGAGAGAATGTTTAAACTATACTAATTTTAGGGGCATTATACTGCTGGTGCTTAAACTTGATTAAACAGAAAATTACGTTTCCATGTCTTTTTTACAGGTGGTGGGCATATCTTCGTCATTCCATATAGCGAGGCTACAGTGCGGGTTAGCGGAGCCCTACCGCTTCGCACAGGCTTCGCGATTACAGGTAAGTTATATTTTTAATATATTTCCCGAGCACCCGAATCTTAATCCCAAAAAATAGGGACGGTCTCTCAGACCATTTTTATAGACTTGGAAGGCCCCACCGCTAGAAACTAGGAGGATATAACCAATATGGAGTAGCCATTAACAGGCGTTCCCCTCTGCCAAAATTACTCGGCCGCCGGTCATAATTCTTGAACTAGTGTGAATATAGCTTATGCTAGTATTTGATAATTTTGTCGTGTGCGTGTGTAGCGACGCACGTAAAATATGCATTAGTGTTAACATTATTTATGTGGGGTGAGATATCACGCCCGCGCCGAAAACGGCAGAGTTTATCCGATAGAAATTAGTGCGAGTGTCGGCTCCATATTGGTTATATCCTCCTAGGCTAGAAACCTTCTCCTTGACTTGGTACGCCAGATGGTTTTATTCTGGGCTGTATTGGTAGACTATTTGACAGCGAAGTGTTTTTTGGTCGTCCTCTTTCTTGCGGGTTTTAAGGCAAACAGATCGCCACTTTCTCTCTATGTCTATCGAGTAGTGAGTTGGCGTGTTTAAGTAAGCTCAATAATGTTAGTGTGCAATAGACGACGATGTGTATAGGTAACAAATAGATACATATGAACTTAAATACCTACATACATATGAATATTTATAAACTACGAAAACAGTAAACACAATTGTTAGCCTCTGCAGAATTCGAACTCGGGACTTCCTATTTCATAACGCTGCTGGCATGTAGTTACCGGCTAGACTAAGGGCCTGTTTACATTGCCGCAGATAGAGCTGGACGGATGCTGCGCGATGCAGGTGGACGGCGAGCCGTGGGTGCAGCGCTCGGCCGCCGTGCAGGTGGAGGCGGCCGGCCAGTGCCGCGTGCTACGCGCGCCCCGCCCCGAGTAGCCCCGCGACGAGTAGCCCCGCGACGAGTAGCCCCGCCCCGAGTAGGCACCGGCGCCGTTCTGGGCTGCTGCGGCTCTTCTCGCAACGGTCTTTAAACGGTTAACGAGGGGATTTTACAACTGTGTTACATTTTGAAATGTTTTAGAAATTTGTGTCCCAAATATGGTACATTCCCAATAATTAACTTACTATTACTTTGATGTTAATTAGGTAAGGTGCCTTCGGAAAAAATCTTGAGAGCGTTCTTATTTTCGTGTGTAATGTTATCTTTATTTAAATGCACTCATAATGCAGGTACCGTCGGTCAGGACAGTCTATCTACGATTTAATAGGAATAGGTGTTGGAAGTTTAAACTTTGATTCTTTATAATTTAAAGCAGCCTTAGGAATGGTCAATTGTCCCACTAGACCGTATTGCATTGCACAAGATATTTTTATTAAATTACATTTAATTTGTAATACATATATGGGTATGTCGACACATAGCTATATGGTATTGATATTAATCCACCAGTTACTGTACTTAACATTTTGTCGTCTTGAGATATATTTATGAAATATGATTTTACCTTTAGATTTATGTTGCAGTACGAGTATTAGCACGATTTACTTAAGTACTTACAGAACGGGTATAATAAAAGTTTTATATATAATACTACTTACCTATTGTAAGGTGTCCTTTGCTATTGGTATTGACTTTTACTACGCATTGGTTGTTTAATTGTTTATGATGTTAAATTTTTCTACAGTACAAATTTTATGTTCAAGAATGATTGTTGTTATAAATATTCCCTACTTAATATAGTAACTAAATTTTCATGACACTCAAACATATTGTATTTAATATGTTCTAACATATTATATTTTATCTATTGTTGGAAATAGGTAACTCGCGTTTTTTTATAACAACTAGACATTCAACCATGAGCTTTCTATGAGCTGATGTAATTTGTGTGTTACAATATATTTAAAAAACTTCTAATGTTAAATGTGATGTCTCGTATAATGCTGTTTTATTGCTTTTTAAATACCGATTGCTGTTACATTTGGTACAGTCAGTAGCAGAAGTTGCTAAGCACGTAAGGTGTTCAAAATGAGCTTAACACGTATTTATTTTAAGAGAATAACCTGGGCCGCATCTGCTGCTGAATGTATTACGGCTAATACTTACCTTTCAGTAGGTATATTTAATAGTAGGTATTATCTCTTGGGCCTCAAAAGTTTTTGTAATACAAGCGGATTGTAATCCCTGAACTTCGACCAGAAACCCTTTAAAGTCGCAGAATCCCTTTTTAAGGCGGTGGCGCTTACTGTGATCGCCTATCGCCTGCCACTAAGGCGATGTTGGCAGAACCACCTCAGAGATGGCCACTTGGCAGTTGGCTTAGCTGACAAGGAAGGGTACCCAACTGTCCGACTCCGATTTGATTCATTATGATATACGTAATAGAGTAGACTTCTTGAAAGGAGTTCTTCTGACTGGGACTGTTGAAGGAATGAAATACTTCTCTGATTATTACACATATATTTCAACATATATTAGCTAAACTTTTTAAGTTCTCAGTAACAACAATTAACATACAATGGAATCAAAATATGCTTAGAAGCTATGGGTGTTTTTATAAAACAGCTCTTAGTCAGTAAGTAAATGTATATATGATCAACATAACAAATATTTTTTTAAATAATTACAGAAAACATGATTCATGTTAAAACATTTTGTTATCGTAACAAAAAATAAAAAAAAACATGATAATATTCCTTACTTGATTAAGTAACACTACAATATTTGCTTGACATTATGAAATGATTAACAGGAATGGTCAATGAACACCCAGCGCCTAGGTAACCCACACACACTTACCACCATAATACATACCTACATGTGTGATGTCACTACATCTATCTCATACTTTTGAACAAAGAACCTAATGCAACTATGATTATGAAATTTTTCTTTCCATTGACAGTAGATACTAGAAGTTGAAATAGATAACATATACCAAAGAAAAAACGACGGGGACCTCCGGTGTTCGAGACGAATCCCGTCTCGAACACCGGAGGTCCCCGTCGTTTTTTCTTTGGTATATGTTATCTATTTCAACTTTTAATTTATATAGTAGTATTACTACTTAAAAAACAAAGCAAATCAAAAATATTTCATAAAAAATAATTTGATTTGTTCTTAGTTTTAGTAGATACTAGATTTGATAGATACAGTTGATTGAAACATAATATGATACATAAAGTATGCTAGTTTTGTTGACTAAAGTGGAAGCAATGTTATTCAATGTGGTAAGTGGTAACATAAATAAAGCCCAGGTAAACATGTGCCAGCATACTCAGTACAATAATCTTATATTACATAATCGCATTTTGCTGTGATGTTAGTTTTGTTTTGATATAATAAATAAAATATTACTTTCTTTTGCGGTAACTCACATAAAATAAATAAAACATACAAAATATTTATATTCGCTATTTAAATATCACCAGTGGCTTGCCTGTTATACAGGAATGTTACGCAAATAAAACCCTTTCCACCTTATAATGGTAATGGAATTTCAGAACCGAGGCTTCTGTATGAACGTACTAACAAATGCTGTCTATTTAGTAAAATTATAAAAAAAGACAATCACAGATTACCTAATACAACCCTTTTTCGAGAGTTGTTTTATTATAAGTTAATTACTGTTTCCTCATCCCACACAGCAGTCCTTAATTAATTGTATGCAAAAGTATATATGCGTATTTTAAATTATTTCCGCTTCTGTTTACTATGTATACTTAAATTAGTTCTTTTGCGTCACAAGTAGTAATATATCATCACTTACTTATTAGTAAATAAATATATACCTACCATAATACAAATAGGAGGGGCATTTGCGACAAAGAGTGGCAGGAATCGAAGGAATCTTGAATGTTAAGACTTATGTTAGATATTATAAAATATAACGTTCCTCATTGATATGAAATTTTGCATGGTATGAAATACACGTCATAATATAACTTGGGTGTAAGTTGGGCGTACGGGATCGGTGGTTAATTTTAATCATGTTTGTGTGATGTTATTTGTATGATAAACCTTAATATAAAAATAAGTATTTGGTTTCGTTCTGAGCAAACATTTAGTTACAGAGGGAAGACTAGAGTTGTACAACAGAAAAACTTTATGGAATCAAATCGTGAAATATGGACATCATAAATATAACTTACTACTTATATTTGCATTAGTTTGAACTTAAGGATACAATTGTTTACCCTTGTCCACGTTTACAAATAAAGTACGTTATTTTCAAAATATTCATGTCACTAAATTCTTCTAAATTGTATCTACAGGTTATATGAATCAAAACCTGTGGCTAGTCTCAGAAATACCTTCAGTTGCGAAAAGAGCAAGTTTTTTTATTTGACACTCAAAACTCTAGGCCAGGTGCATTTATGCACCACACTTAAGGTGCGTTAGTCTAAACATAGTAGTTTAACGTATTGATCTACATTTTATTCAGACCAGACTAAACAAAATTGTCTAATATTAGAGCTTTTACACCAGAACCTTGCGTACAACAGTTACGAACCACTTATGAAAATATCGATAACTTCCAGTGTGCACTCTGTAGTATCTATAGGTACATATACGTGCAGCACACAAGCGTAAGCGGTTCACATTATCATTGCGGTGGCGCATTACCAATGCTAATTAACCGTTTTTGGCTTCACGCTTAATAAACTTAAGCGAACACATCAAATCCAATCGGCTTAGCATTTTCAGTAACTAGTGTTCGTAAGTGAAACTGATGAAAGGCTCCGTCTCTACATTGTCTAATTAAACCTAATTTCCTTTAACGAAGCCAAAGTTTATTCTAAGCTGTTCTAGGAACACGAACGTCAGGATGGTGTGAGGTGCAAGTCGCGCAAACGCTGGAATGTACCCTTTATAGAACGCTATCGGCCCCTCCTTGGCCGTGCTGGCCACGAGGCTTAACAGACCTTTCACTTCTCCGTGCTTCGCGTTCATTGCTCTGGTTTTAAGCACGTCGACCGGCTGAGTTAATGTTGTTGCAATACCACCCTGTAATGTACATAACAATGATGTAACATGCTTTTACCAGACAAGATTACAATATCATTTTTTATCTAAAACATGTGCAAATCTTAAATGTATTGTAGCAATACAACTATTACTTAAAGCGGGATAGTTACCGTGTATATTAGTTGGAATGAGTTTCCCATATTTCAGCACTGTTGCAAGTTATTCCGTGAGGATGGCGCTTGCAACAGTGTCGAAATATCGGAAACTCATTCAAACTAATATGCATGGTAACTATCCCGCTTTACGTAATAGTTGTAATGTGAATAACCATGTTAAGCTTAAAATCGTATATTGCATTGTAGCAAATTGAAGTAAATTACAAATTTTGATAGCGACGTTATCCAGATGAACTCTTTAAATTCAGAAATACATTAATCATTAATTATTGTCATAGCTATTTCATTATTAGGTTAGGTACATAGACATACCATTTAACCAGACGGAGCGTGCTAATAATAATACCACGATCAAAAGGGATGGTCTTATGTAACTTTCCATAGGTATGGCAGAGACGGCACTATTTTCGTCCGTCCTTCTCATAATTTCACACATTTTTGTTCCCCTCCAAACTGGACCCTTCAGAACTGTCAAAGTTGGAGGGGAACAAACAAATTACAATTGGAGGTTTCTCGGGTTTTCAACCCAAGTTGCGGTTATTAATTCAGAATAAGCGAATATTTTTGTTGTAAAGAATGTCCTGAAAAGCAAAACTATAGTGAATTGTTACATTTTGGGCTACAAAAGCCTAACAGAATAGCCTAAAAGAATATCTTTGTCCCATACTGGCGCACGCGGATGAGTTCTCCAGTCATTATTCCTCCTAGGTTAGGTATAAAGGAAACAATCATCTCGGTTTTCGTTGATCAATGTAATAGTAGCATGTTATACTTACAGCACAAAGACTGGAGGTAACATGCGTAACGACATTATCCCCGAAGTACGGAGTAGACAGCAGCAGAGCTTTGATCTGGTCGTAGAAGGAGAGCTGGCCGATTGTCATCAGCACCGCTCGGCTGCAGTTCATGCTGGCGCCAGCCCACAGCTGCATCACTCCCTCTTTCCGCACCACGGAATACATGCCGTGGAACACGTTTTTATAACTGTAATAGAATATAATATTAATAATTGACAATTAACACGGTTCTACTCACGTTTATTTAGTCACTCTAGCGACATGTTTCGGAGACGGGCGCGATCGGCGGTACGGACACTCAGCACTCTTAGTGCTTGAAAATGGAGGCCTATGTTCTCCGAAACATGTGGCGCGAGTGACTAAAAAAACCGTGTTGTTAATTTATTATACTATGTGTCAAGAAAAATTAAATAGAAATGTAATAAAATATTTTTCATAATGTAATTAATATTTTATATGCATTGGTTTATTGTTATGGTTATGGCTAATAAGCGCTAGTAGCCTCTAGCGGTAAGAGCGTGCGACTTGCAATCCGGAGGTCGCAAGTTCAAGCCCCGGCTCGTACCAATGAGTTTTTCGGAAATGTGCGAGAAATATCATTTGATATTTACCAGTCGCTTTTCGGTGAAGGAAAACAGCGTGAGGAAACCGGACTAATTCCAGAAGTTTACCCTCTAGGTTGGAAGGTTAGACGGCAGTCGCTTTCGTAAAACTAGTGCCTACGCCGAATCCTTGTTGCCAAGCGAACCCCAGGTTCCCGTGAGCCGTGCCACATGCCGGGACAACGCGAGGAAGTTGATTATTGTTATGGCGAAAGCATCGCTAATGCCTTTATGGGAAAGGGTAGAAAATTTATCACGTGCGTTAAAAAGTGTGGCGCTCCACCTGAGTGCAGTGGGAAAGCGATCTTGCTCAACGGCGAAAACCGAACGAATACAATTCGAGTGATTATAAGTTTCTGTACTTTACAACTTTTTAAGCCATTTTAGGGTTGGTAAACTTGAGGTGTTATACCTGTTATTGAGCTGTTCCCAATCTTTTTATTTTTAGTGTAATGACTAGATTAGAAGATAATCGTGACATCATCAATGAAAAGGGACCTTATTGTCGATGGCGCTTAAGTCGTTGTTCAAGACGATACAATACAAACGCAACGCGGTTCGACGTAAGCGCCATCCACAATAAGGTCCCTTTTCATAGATAATGCCACAGAATCATGTTTTCGTTCATTACTTACTTTCGTTTTTGTTCTTTAGGCAGTTTGATGTCGTTTTGCATTCGTACATTGACTAAATCCGCGGGATTTCCTACGACTCCTCCCGCCAACCCGCCCAGGCCAGCTAGGAATGCTGACATGTAGAAAGGTAATGCACTGCCCTGAAGCAAGAAGAATTTATTATTTAATTATTCTGATTAGTTAAAAATGAAGATCCAAATGAAATCAGTAGTCCAATCATAAATTATTACATTTTAACAAGCCTTTAGGTATCATATCCTCCTAATGCCCACCATACAAGTAAAATGCTACTCAAATCTGTTTGTTATGTTATGGTGTAGGATATAAAGTATTCTCTTTTGTGTCAAAATCGAAGGAAACAAATAAAACTCAACTCTGTTCCAATTACATAAAATTCAAATTTCTTTAACTAGTTAGTACTACATGTAGGCCCATGGGCCTTACGAGAATATAATATGACTTTTAATTAGTTTGTAAGTCCTAAAAAAGGTGATGAAATTTGTATTCTGAATTTGCCCCTATCAGAGGCATTGTAGTAGTATTATCAGTAAAAAAATGTGTTTATCTATGGTATTAGACACCTAATTCTTAGGACTATTAACTTTTTGTGAATATCCTTTGTCAATAAGCTTTTGGCTATGGAAACTTAAGCAGTATAATTAATTTTATTAACTAGCACAATGAAAATGTTGTGTATGTCTCTGCTTGAGCCCTAATTTAATAACAGTATAACTAATAGATTAAGCCTAAGGCAATAACACTTACATCTTTTGGGGCAAAGTACTGTTTAGATACTTCATAAATTCCAAAACGAGCTGAGGAGTAACTGAGCTGGCGGGTGATAGAGGCTGATATGCCGGAGTATAGGCCCATAATCCCTGTAAGGATAATTAATTCAATTCAAGAATTTTATATACCTATATTAATATTTATTCAAGCATGCTGCGCCCGGCAACAAGCACCTTTGAATAGTCATATACAAATATCTTCTTAAACTAACAATTAATTCACAGCAATTTATTGGTGCAAATATGAGAAAATAATATTTACATGTATGTCAATAATAATTTCACATTAAGATACTAGTCTACAACTGTCTAGAATAAAATCTAAGTATCAAAGTAAACTCATTAGAACAATTAAAATTATTTATAACAGAGGTATACAATTGATCCCATGTTGTATTATCATGTAGTCTTGTGTTACGCTTTAGAATCATTAAATTAATTTGAATAAATTAATACCATGATTATACTTATTCACCAATATCGATGCTAATGACTCAAGCTTTGACATAAGTTACAATTATTTAAGGCTCCCATAATAAAATGGGATAATAAATAAATCTTTATCTATTTATAAATATTACGTTTCATAAAAAAAATCTATTATTTTATATATGGTAGATGCAATTACTACTGAATCTAAATATGGATATATAGCAACCTTAGTTAAACTACTTAATTAAATCAAACTATACAGGCGTAATTTACAACTTGTTGTTGATAACAATATTATATATATACTCTTAATACACTTACCCTGTTTTTTTAAAACATTTCCAGTCAGTTTAAGTAAGGAATCGGATTTTCCTTTTTGTGTTTGCATTTGTACTTTGAGCAAATCTAGAGGGTGAGTGATGCTGGCTGCTCCTGCTGAAGCCAAGCCCCCAAAATACCATCGTGAAACTTTCGCTGAATCTGAAGGCATTTTTCTAAAAATATATTAAAAATGATGTAGTACATCATATAAAAAGGCATGGTACAAAAACATATTTCTGGGTTCAATAACTAGATCGAGTTACATGTATAATAGATTGTATTATATAGTTTATTTTTTTCACATTCATTTAATTGAGGGTTAAACTGAAAGCAGCATGAGCGTGCTATTATACATACATTATCAAAATTAGAAAAATAGACACACGAATAACATACATGTTAAAATTTTTGGAGATCCTATGCACTGTCTCTACGATAAGTTATATAATATTTAGTTTCCTCTTCCATAGTTTAACAACATTTTCAATAAATGCGGTAACAAAATTTCAACTAAGCAAAAGCGTGTGGTCTGCTGAGGCCTAAGTGGGCCAACTCGTTATCAAATCAACTGACATTGTGACATTGACTTGACTTTGACAGTGCCAATTTGACAGCCATATGACATACGCACAGCTGTTTAGTAGAAGAGTGGGATTTCTTTGTCTTGGTCACACCTATGTTAACGTCGTTGAGTGCAAAGGAGTAACTAACAATCATGTGACCATCGCTGTGAAGTCGGGTTCGATTGCAATGGGTTAGCGAGCGGTACCGCGCACACCAAAGTTCGTATATTTCGAGCATCTTTCTCGCTTATTCCAATTAAGGCGTCATCAGAGTGACAGAGACAATCGTCCGAAATTTACGAATATCGTTTTACGCGTTTGCGCCGCTGGTACCGCGAACGTCGAAGTTAATATATTAAGAGCGTCTTTCCCTTTTACTTCAATTAAGGCGTTATGTTATGAGACTTATAAGATTGACAGAGATAATCGTCCGAAATTTACGAATATGGTTTTTTGCGGTAGCATCTCGGCCATAAAGTCCACAAAAAAAGTGACACAACCATTTCCGGTTAGGTATACCGTTCTGAAACTTTTTTCATAAACTTTATTAATATAAAGGTATCCAAAGCTAACATCTTTACAAAACATTTTTGATAATTTTAACGTTGCAACAATCATTAAAAAACACATCATTGTGATAATAATTATATAAAGTGTTTATCTTTTCTTGGCAGTTAGCTATTAAGTTGGTTAAGTTAATATTTATTAACTTAACCAACAATTGGAAAAAATACATACTTCTGAACGACAATAACCTAAGTTCATTACTTAAATTAAAATAGATCATTTAATTTCATTTATTTTGCAAATATTAAAGTACTATAATTGCCTCTACCGTGAATTTTATGATATTCGGTTTGAACTGCATTATAGAGCGTTACTAAGTTCTAATCTACTTTCGTAGGAGTGCCATTGGCTTTCTAAACGAAGTTTGTAATTCTGGTAAGTACTTACGAGGAAAGTAAAAAAATCCAGGTATTCCTGATTTCGATTTGTACAACACGATTCACATGCTAAAAATAAATAATATGTACTTAATCGCGCGCCCTCACTTGTTTTTCTTATAACCTTTCTAATGCATTACTTGTATTTTGACTGCTCAGCGAAAGTTTTACACTGTATATCCAATTAGATAATTAATCTTAACGCTACGGCTTTACGTAGGTACTAATGACATTCAAATGTAAATTGAAACATTATATTAAAGAGCCCTGAATTGAAAAGAGCCCATTCGTACTCTAGTAAATTATATTAATTAACACGTCACGAAAGTCAACATTTCGTAAATTGTAGTACAAAATTAGATACCGGTGACCGGTGTACCCCGAGGCTGCGAGTTACGACTGAAATGAACAAATGAATAACATCCGCGGGCTTGACGCTTATCGTCGATAGTAATCAGCGTTATGTTAGTGTAACATAATATGTATGTTTAAAGGTGTTTATTTTATATAATAATTTATTGATTAAACTTTGTTTCAGAAAATATGTCATCAGACATAATATCAAGCCTCCATTTGGATAAAAATTCGTCAAACCGTGTTATTGTCGTCAAAGAAATCAACGGGTGTGATAGTTCATTTATTACTACTTGCATACTTGGCCACTGCATTAAAAATAAACAGGCAGTCCTGTTCATAGCTACTCATAATTCACTTCTCCGTTATCAAAATGTAGGACTGAAAATGAATTATAATCTACAGAGGCAGATAGATGCTGGTATCATACAGTTTTTAAAACTAGATGAACAACTTGTTAATCTTTTGATTGCTAAGGAGGATGCCTCACTAGAGAATGTGTTTTCTTCTATCAATCAAACTGTACAGACTTTGAGATTAAAAAATAATGTTGTTCATATTATTTTTGATGGAGTTTCTCATTTGTTTGACATGCAATATAGCCTAAGAGAGGTTAATAAGTTTTGCAATCAATTAATTCAGTTAAATCAAGGTAACATAAGCTCTTTTGTTTTATTCCATAGCAATGTAGCACATGATGATGATGTCACACATGTTATGGCAAACCTTCTTTGCCACACAGCTCATACTATTCTAGAAGTAAGAAGCCTTTCATCAGGTTTGAGTGCCGATGTATCTGGACATTTAACCATTAAGTATCCAGGGCACAAGTTTGAAGATGAACACATGTACACTATTGATATGAAACCTTCTCGGTATCTATTCAAACTATTTGATAGAGGTGTTAAATTGTTCGCCCCAGGCACTGTTTAAAAAATATGGTGGTTATGGTAATTAATAATATAATGATTGCTAACCACTAATCTACTGTCAATGGGAAAACCTCATGGAAATTATTTTAGTTGATTAGCCATGTATTGCAGGTTAGTTGCAATTCACACCATTCCATGATACCTATTATTTTGTGATAAATAAATTCATATTAATACCAATAAGTTTTTAATTAGTTAGGTATCCTAACCATTAATCCATGTCCTGTATGTTGAGATTCCTAAAAGCATTAGAAATAATATTCCTTGTTAAGGAGAAACAATATACATATTCCCAGAATGTTGTGAGAGGCTATTGAAATGAAGAATTATCCAAACTTCAACAGAGAGGATTGTTATTCTGTACCACTAGCATGGGAACCATGAGCATGGCAAAACTGTGAGGCCATAGTGTGGACCTAGGGTGGACATTGTACTTAGTAGTTTATAATTTTTGGGCTTTTATTTCTTATAAGCCCACCTGGCGTGTGCAATGAATGTAATTATCATGTGCAAGCACAAAAATTGTTTAAAAATGTATATGTATATTTTTGGGATGGGAGGTAAATTAATATTTTCTTCAGGGCACCCGATGACCACGAAGCCACGAACGCTGCGAAAGGGTTCGAAACGTCGGGATGAAGTTTAAATTAGTATACGCGATATAATCCGTTTCAGTTGTTCTATTTCATTCAAATAAAGTAGCTATTTATAATAAATTAAGCACATAGTTCATCTTATTTTATTAAACACGTTAATATTTATCTGACTTTCAATGCGCATGACATGTCCCATTTTTCTTCTAATTGCCAATGTTAAGTGTTCACTTGTTGTTACCTACAAATTATGGAGTAGCGCATGATTTCGTAGAGAAGACCAATTTTATCATAAGAGGCGTCTTTTACACGCTTTTATTGTACGTTACTAACCCTAATGCCGACCTAGGGTCATAGAAAATCAAGTTTACGCGGTGATCCTATAATAAAACTACTTACTTTGGCTGTGAGGTCCATCGCATCCATCTACTACTTATTAAGGAATCTATAGTATGAAAAGCATCGGGAAACCCCTTAAGTACCTATTCCTATTCGTTGGCTATGTTTGCATGTAAGCAGAGAGCAAGGGAGCTCTCGTATCTATAACATTTAAATCCAACTACGCATATGGTTGTTCGATATACAGTTCTATCTATACTGGTTCATTATGGGTTCAACGGGATGCTTACCTGCAGTGTAATAAAAGCTCACAAGGAGCTTACTATAGGGAATAGTCAAGAGCAGACTATGATAGCGGATAGGTACCTTTAGTGTGTAAATAAAACACTACTTAAAACGAAAGAGAATAAATACCTATTGAAAATGACACCCGAGGCTAACTGCAGGTTTATAATCTGGAGGCAATTAAAACGGGCAACTGTGCGCATGAAATTTTTATTTGTAGTGTTAACAGTTGCCCGGCGACCGGCCCAAACGAAGGCTATATTTTGAAGCACCGTTCAGTCCACGTGAGGTCGCGGGGCGCAGACCGCGCGCCACAATTATCATGTCAAACTGTTTGACGCATACCCAATTCAGTCGTTAGATGTCAACATAATTCGTTACTTTTGAATGATGATTGATGATGGCTTAATTTTTAAAGAGTCGACAGTGTATGTATACTGTTAGCAGACAAGTGCGAGTGTAGTGCAGTGGTCTGGGAGTGATCAGGAGTGGAACAACAGGTGATGCCATGACGCAGACCAACGCGGCGACGCCGGAGAGCCGTGGCGGGGTGCCCACAGCCACCGAGGAGAAGCTGATGGTAAGAGCAGTTTTACATAACTCCATTTGCACGAACTACTTACATTCTAATCTCCACATATATAGACACTTCCACTCGTACAGTCTCTACGAAACCTTTGTACGTATCAGTGGCGGTACTTCCTTATAAGCTAACCAACTTTCCCACAGTTCAACATTTTTTCTTGGGCGCATAAAAAAGGCAAACGTAAATTAACTCCGACTTGCCTAAGAAATAAAATTGACCCGGCGCTAGAATGTATCAATAGTTATGTATGGCTAATTATGGTACAGGTAGGTAAGTAATTAAGTACCCAATTCTATAAAGTATTTTGTCATGCATCATGATTTTTGTTTAAAAGGGTTAAAAAAAACAGGAAAACTGGTCGAACAAAATTTTCTATTTGCTAAAATCTAGTCTGATTAACTATCTACATAAAAGCACTAAGATCATAATGTATAATGTACCTACGTCATTCTTAATAAAGTCTGTCGTATTTTCGTAGCCTTCCATGTAGGTAAAATTAAGTCGTCGATTAAGTTGAGGAGTACCAGAGGCGCTACCGCCTAAAACGATATTTGTAAATTTCGGGCATCTTTCTCTTTTACCCTAATTAAGACGTCACGAGAGTGACTGAGACAATCGTCCGAAATTTACGAATTTATCCTTTTTGGCGGTAGCGCCTCAGTACCAAAATTCAGAAAATTACCTATATCTAAACTGGCATAGGTGACAAACTGAAGGATCGACCATGTCTATGTAACTGTGGAGCTTACGTCAAAATTGAATTAAATGAAATGAAATGAAATTAATTTATTTCAGACATGACAGTGTGTGCACGTTACTAACCACTTACTAACTGCATATACCAGCGGCGCCACCGCGAAAAACGATATTCATAAAGTAAAAAGTAAGAGTTTTCCCACAAAGGTAACAGAATTTAAAAAAATACGGTATATATTAAATGCGCATTTTAAGGATAACTCAAAAACTTAAGTCTTTTTAAATGATTATCTCTGTCACTCTCATGGAATAATAATAATTGGAGTAAAAGAGAAAGATACCCGAAATATACTAACTTCGATGTTCGCGGTACCGCTCGCCCGGTACACACACACACCGCAAGTTCGTATATTACGGGCATCTTTCTCTTTTACTCCCATTAACGTTTCATGAAAGTGACAGAGACAATCGTCCGAAATTTACGAATATCGTTGTTCGCGGTAGCGCCGCAGGTGCTTTACGTAGCTTTTCACGTCAAGTCAAGTCAAGTTTTTCACCTATACCTATCTATTCTAATATTGCCAACATATATATGAATATGAAATAATTTCTTAACCGTTCGCAAATAACTACCTTTTAGGAACGTAGTATAAGTAGGTATCTTACAAATAAGGTACCTAAAACTATAAAGCGTAGGTACACAAATATTATCATTACGACAACATGACTACAGTCAAGATATCACGATATTCGAGTGTGATTACGTTAGTTGAGGTTGCATAATAAGTTAATAACACTAGTTAACATTACTTAGTTTTATTTTTATTGAAGATTTTTACTTATTTATTAAATTTACTCGTAGTTAATGAAAAAAAATAAAAATAAAATAAAAAAATTGTCCCGAAATATTTATTATTATTTATTATAATGAAAAAAAAAAGAACTAAGTACTTAAATCAAAATATTTCATTGCTATTACTACTTAAAGCTTTCTTCGTATTAGTATACCTAACTACTTAAAAATCAAAGCAACTCCAAATATCTAATAAAAAACCAATTTGATTTGTTCACAAGGGAGTGAGAAAATCTTCTTTGTCTCGCTCCCTGGAGGGACGAAAGTCGCACTTTCGTACTGTTTCTTCAGAGGGAAGTTGACTTGTTTGAGCTGAGAAAAGAAACATACCTATGTTCCATCGAAGAATGTAGAGGCACTTGTAAAATTCATACAAGAATTAACAATTTAATTTAATAGTGTTAGCTTTGCAATAGAAATACACTTTAATAATGGTAGGTATAACTAGAAGTATACATATTTATTTAATAGGTAAGTAGCACACATAAATTCAGAAATAGCATTGACCTTCGTACTAAAGCCGCAATAAAACCTGTGCACTATTTAGCTGTTTCACACAAGACGGCGCTCAAAACATTAGTGTTAATGGTATGTTTGTACGCTTGTGTGTAGTATAGTATGTTTGTACCTACGCTTTTAGACAGACTCCGGAGGTAGCCGATCTGATGATATCTACCTATTGGAAATACGTAACCACTTATCTACAATCTTCTTGGAACCAATTGATAGTATCAACTGACATTTTTTTCAATTTTATTGAAACCAGATAAAGTGTTGACGCATTCTGCAAAGATAAATTTCCGTCCTAGTTATCAGATAATGTAACCAGCGACCTTGACCCGCAGGTGGCAGTGCGCGTGCGACCGCTGCGTCCAGATGAAGGTCCCCGCATCGTTCACGTGGTCAGCGATAAGGTAACCTCAGTCTAGTGCATGACCATACCTTTTTACATTGGCTTTAAACTATGTAGTAAGTCTGCGGCGCTACCGCGAACAACGGTATTAGTAAATTTCGGACGATTGTCTCTGTCATTCTCATGACTCCGCGATTAGACATGCTGGCTCGTCACTCGCCTCGCTATTCGTCGAAACGTCGACGAAACTTTGCCCATACAAAAACGCGATGCGAGGGACGAGAGGCATAGCGAGACATAGCATGTGTATGCGTGCTCTTGTTTCGCCTCGCTACTCGTGCGAATGTGTGGCGGTAGCATCACCTTAATTGGAGTAAAAGAGAAAGATGCCCGAAATATACGAACTTCGATGTTCGCGGTACCGCTCCTGTTTTATAGTATTTAATTCATTACTTTACTGGTGCCTAGACAGCGTTGTATGATAAGCATGGCAGTTATAACTATTGAAGATCGCTGCCAAAATGACATTAAAGGGTGAACACTATTAAATTGTCGCCTACATTTTTACTTTGCTAGCGTGTTGCATCGAACCTTTTTTGAATATTCTTTTAAAATTTTAAATTTAGAAGGCTCGTAATATATTAGACAACCATAAAATGTTCATTTGTTTTTTATTTATGAAAATGGCGTTACACGAAAAAAATGTTCGCGAATTAATTTTGCAAGAATTCAGTAAAAATCCTCATTTATCAACTTTAGATCTGGCAAAATCTTGTCAAACAACTCGGAGGACGGTTCAACGAACCCTAAAAAAAATTAAACAAGGTGAAACTATAGATAGGAAGCGGCGTGAAGGTCAACCCACCAGAAAATCTAATGTTAAGTTACAATCAAAGGTGTGCAAGCTATTTGATAAGAATCCGAGTATCTCTTCCCGGGATGTGGCGAAAAGTAGGCACTAGTCAAGCAAATGTCCAAAAAATTAAAAAGAATGCGGCATTACAACATATAAGAAGCAAAAGGCTCCCAAGAGAACTGTGGATCAATATAATCGTGCGGTTAGACGTTCTAGGTTATTGTATACCTTGTTGATTGAGAAAAATGTTGCCTAATTATTGACGATGAAACCTACGTCAAGGCAGATTTCAAGTCTTTACCAGGTAACCAGTACTATTCCTCTCGTGACATCTCGAATCTTGACGAATCGGAAAAGGTGATCCCGGTAGAAAAATTTGCAAAAATACCTTGTTTGGCAAGCTATATGCCAGTGCGGCATGAGGAGCTCACCATTTATCACTACCGGGACAATTAACACCGATATTTATATATCAGAATGCTTGAAAAGAAACTGTTACCATTCATAAAGAAACACACTTCCTCAACATTGTTTTGGCCAGATTTAGCAAGTTGCCATTATTCGTCTCGAACTTTGGAATGGTATAAGGCGAATTCAGTCGAGGTAGTGCCTAAGGAGAGTAACCCACCTAACTGTCCCGAACTTCGCCCCATCGAAAAATATTGGGCTAATATAAAAACTAAACTGCGAAAAACTTGCCAACCTGCCACTTCATTACCAGATTTTCAACGAAAATGGATTAAATGCACAAAATTGTTAAGCGATGATTCCGTGCGAAATTCAATGAATCACGTCAAAAGTAATGTCCGGAAATTTTCTCGTCGTTCGATGAAATAGCCCTAATATTTTTTAAAATGATTTTACGCTGTATAAAATTAGTCATATAAAGAATTTTGAGCACTTTGGATTTTTATTTTGTCGTCTGTAACATGTTCGACCTGCGACAATTTAATAGTGTTCACCCTTTATAATACTGAAAGCCAAATATATGTAAGTACGAAATATGTCGCAGCTATATCATAATCTCAGGAGATACTATGCTAATCTATATTGATATGAGTGTAAAATGTCGTGAATAAGCAAGGCGTTTTAATATGCCATGTCTATTGACACAATTTTAATAGTTCCACTCTTATTTTATAAAAAAAAACGTAGTGTATCTAAATACAAGTAGCTATCACGAACCGATTGACCGTTAGGCAACCTACAGCTAAAAGTTACGTAAGTGAGGGTTTCAAAGTCAAAACTATTACTTTATAAGTACATCATAGAATATCACTGCTGTAGACTGTATTTAGATGAGATAGGTCGATGTACATATATTATTAGATTCTAAAGCAACTAAATCGTATAGTTCGCAAGAAACTTTTTTATTAGCGAACTATTTCTCGATTCAAGTTAACTCATCATCAGTCTATAAATCACTTATACTTACACTGCAAATCTTGGGTTTTAAAATATCTTCATTTAATTCCTATACTCATGTAAAATCATCGGCTTTTCTTATGTTAGGAAATGTACTGGGTACTAAATATATTTTCATTTCTATTTACATACAATGAACGCTGGAATGGAAATATATCGAGTCATTGGGTGGCATAATTTTTTTAGTACTTTGTTTCATAAACCGCCGAATTACATTTGGCACAAACTTAGTAGCGCAAAGTTATTATTTTCTGAAATTTTTGTTTATAATATCTATTGTCCTAGATATGTTTTATCCTAATATTAATTTTGATCCAAAGACCTAATGATAAATTTAATGTAGGTACTACAATGGTAAAAGAATTCGCCACGTATCTAAACCTAATTTAACCTATTTTTCTGGAGTGAGTTCGGTCGCAGCTTTTCGTGTATCGGTTTTTACTGTTGCTCTGATTTTGTAATCTGGATTTATGATGGCGAACGACTGTTTCACAAACAAAATGAAATCCGTTTATTTCAGAAACTCAATAATTTAAATATTGTTTGAATATAAAAATAAAACATCAATTATACTAAAAATCGAATTACACGACTCCTCTCACCTCCATCTCTCATGTCATGACGCGGAATCGCGATGGCGTTCCACTCTCTCACTAACAATAAGTGCCATCAACATCATACCAACTTATCATAATTGCACCTGGGTTGTTGTCAAGAAAGGTCAAGTTATGATGCTCTTCAGTGGTGTCACGGTCATATGCCACTACGTCACCTCGTAATTATACGACGTAACTTAAGGTCAAATATCTTCAGAGTTCAGAAATTCCATTACAATTATTACTGCATGAACATGGGGTTGTGCACTAGATTACATCTAGTCCCGAATCCAATAAGTTTTAAATATAATCGTGCCCTTTAAACGCACATTCGGAATAAGGCCATCTGTAATGAACTAATGGCAGTAATGACTTGAGCAGCAGTGAAACATTGAAATTCCGTTTGATTGTACCGCATGATTGAATTTCACTTGAATGATGCTAGAACCAGCTCTTTATCTAAATAAGTATCAAGGTACCGTCAATAGGCCTTATTAACCCCTAATTCAACTACATAAATCAATATTTATTAGTTTCTATAAAATAAGTATACTTTACGGTAAATTACTTCTTCTGTACAGTTAACTTATAGTAGATTGTAGTATTTAGTGGATCTGACGTAAAATTTCAAGAGACGACGCGTACTACAATGGTAAGTAGTAGAACGACGAAAACAACGAAACTACGAACGTGAAAATAGATTTCGAGACGAGGATATTGTAAAATGAATTGCTTTGATATGATGTTATTAATTATCATTGTCATATAATTACTGGTGAGATTGATTGCTGTGAGCACTATGCCAAGTAGCACATACATAGGTATTGTATGCATTGTACCTATATCGATATTCAACTGTGTTTTTATAAATTTGAAATGAAAACGATCATTCTTACCTACCGAGTTACGAAATCCCGAATATATCTACACATTTCTGAAACTCAGACTTTTCAATAACCATTGTGAATTTTTATTCCATAAATTTTCATTTTCTTTAAACCCAGTGATTTTCGAAAACATCCCAATTCTTTTGGATTAATCCGTTTTTTGGTATCCCAATTGATTTGAAATTTTTAATTCTAGACCTACTTATCTTTAGTTTACTTTTAGGAAAACGTATTTAGTCTCGGCCCCGAATACATTTTTTCACCTTTCGGAGTCGAGACTCTGGGCCCATGGAGACTTAAGTGCCCAGCAATTTTTTAAAGTTTAGTAAAAGGCTCATCGACACCTTACCGGTGACCGAAGAGCTGGCAGCTCGCAGCCCCACTCAAGGCGATCGCGTATCGCGAGGCGTATCGCGATTCGCGATACAGAGAGGGAATGCTGCCAGCATCATCAGCACCGCGCCGAGGGGGCCCAATTTTTTGATATATTTTAGTTTTGTTTAGTTTAATTTTTTAGCTTTTCATTTAGTTTCTAAATAAAGTAATTTATAGTCGTAAAAAAAGTTAATCTTGATATTTTTTAACAGATGTTGGTGTTGGAGGAGGAGTCGGACAGCCGGCGAGACGTGCTCCGACAACGGCGAGTCAACGATAAGCACTACGTCTATGATCGAGTGTTCAGTGAAGACAGTACACAAGTAAGTTGCTTTTCACAGCCTCCTAGCGTGCCCACGGAGCAAGAGATCCCGAATTCGAATCCTGACCAGATCATTTATTTGTGTGTGTTTTTTTATGTATGTATTTAAGTTTATATCTATCTATTAATAGGTGTATATATCATCGCTAGTACCTATAATATAACTCAAACGCTATTGAGCTTAAGGTACAGTAAACGGCAAAAATATTCTTACATGTACTTAGGTATACACTTTTGCATCCTATGCTATTAGGAGTAATAGTGTATACATATTTATGGTCTCGATTGTATTTATTTATTTTCTATAACTTCAATACCTAACTTAAATTATTTTTTATTATGCAGAAACGTCTGCTAGCGAATATCTTCGATATATAAATCGAAAGAAAAGTAGAAAAAATTGACTCGCGGCGGGACTCGAACCTTCAACCATTGGATTCAGTGGTTGTGGGTTCGAGTCCCGCCGCGAGTCAAATATTTCTATTTTTCTTTCGATTTCAATAACCTAGATACTATTAAGCATACATAAACTTGACTAATCGAATTGATTTATTTTATTACACACAATCAATTTAGATCATTTATTATGATTATGACAATGAATGGATTGTTGGGATGGAAATGGATTGTTACGACTGAACGGTGATATCGAGGAATTAAAAAAAATAGTTTTTTTTGTTGGTAAAGATGGGCATATTAGCTGAGTTATTAGGCGATACGATAGGTAAATGGATTGACGTTATAAATGTCAATGGCCGACATAACCATTTCTATACCACCGGTTAATCGTGATCGATTAAGTTGAAGCATTAGTAAGTAACGAATCATTACAAGTAATGACAAAAAGCGTTAATTACATTATGTATCTGAAAAAATAAGTAGTACTATCCCAAGTAGCATTGCAAGCTGTATAAGAGTTGTAAATCAGTTTATTTGAATACTATAAGCTGTACATTTAGGCTGTACTAAAGCTGTTAAAGCGCTTATACAGCCCTTATAAGTTAAAAAAGGGCCCAAATTATAGAACTTATTGCTTTATTAGAGCTGTACAATAGCTGTACAAGCAATAGATAAGCTGTATAATTGCTGTAATTTGGTATAAAAGGAAACCTTAGTACTACAAATTATTCCTTATAAGTTGAATTTAAAAATATATGTTTTAAATAGGTTTTTAAGAAGAATTACAAAAGATTAAAACATATTTAAGTTTAAAATGTCTTCTATTCATTCGTTATATTTGTAATGGCGACAAATTACAAACAAGTGAATAAGTATAATAAAATGCAGTTATGACGCAGGATTTTGAGAGCAGTTATATTATTATTGCTAAGTGCCGATTATTATATATTGTGAACATGTGTATCTTTTCTGGCAAAATATTTATGCGCCAGCTTAATAATAAAGAGAAACATAACAGAAATATCAAAAACTGGTACATAAGTCAGTGTTTGTTATTAAGGTTAAGTTTTTTTTTCTTTTAATATCAATTCTAAGGCTAAAGTCAATTTATTTTAGCTGGTTATGATATTATGACTTAAGTTTTAGTTAAATATTTGCAAGTATATCTTTTATTATATTTTCAAATATGTTTATATTCATACTAAAATGGCGACAGATTTTAAACAGCCTATAGGATAGTTGGGAAGTATTATAATCTTGGTAGCAGTATTATGTAATTAATTTAGTCACTTCTACAGCTTCGTCAGAAATAAAGAGAAAAACTGTACTACAGCTGTCCTTTATTTTTTTTGTTTTATAATAACCTTACAGACAGAAGTTATAACACTATTCTACTTATAACAGTGTAAAGTTACGCCATAAGAATTAGTCTTAAATCGGAGTTGACTAACACTTTTGTACAGCAACAAGTGCCAGGTGAATCTACATTACAGCCTCTATATAGCTTTAATGATAGAATAAGCTTGTAGCGTCACACAATACTTATAGTTTTATAACGGAGTTTACAGATACTTTTTACAGTAACAAACGCCAGTTGATACTACAATACAGCCTGTATACAGCTTTAACGTCAGAATTAGCTCGAAGTGTCACACAACTCTTGAAGTTTTATAGTAGATTTTTTTATTCTGATGTAACACCCCATTCGTACGCAGATTCCTTTATAATGATTTTATACAGCTTTAGCTCAGGTTAGTTTTCTCTAACACTATTATAAGTCCCTTCAAATACTCTAAGTTCTAAATATTGATTGCTGGTATATTGATTTTACCGACACTTAAATGTTACTTGGGATGTTCTTATTCTCATACAGTGGATCACTTTTAGGAGGAGGTGTACGAAGCAGTATGCGCGCCACTGGTGGGCGGTGCGTTGCAAGGGTTCGCAGGCGCAGTGTTCGCGTACGGCGCGACCGGCGCGGGCAAGACGCACACCATGACCGGCCTGATGTCACGTGCGCTCTCGCATCTCTTCACCAGCATCGCGGAGAGCGAGCAGCCTTCAGCTTACGAGGTACGTGGTAGTCCACGCACACAGTTTGCTTACGGCGTGGGCAAGACATCATGTCGCGTGCGCTCAAACATCTCTTCACCAGCATCGCTGAGAGCGAGCAGCCTTCAGCTTACGAGGTACGTGGTAGTCCACGTTCGCACTAATCGCATACATCTCTTCTCCAGTAACGCTGAGATCATCCAATTCTCAGCTTACGAAGTTCGTACATGATCAGCGGCGCTACCGCGAAAAAAGATATTCGTAAATTTCTGATATTTGTCTCTGTCACTCTCATGACGCCTTAATTGGAGTAAAAGAGAAAGATGCTCGCAATATACGAACTTCGATGTTCGCGGTACCGGGCCAGAGATCGGTTATTTGGATTCGACTTCGACACGGGTTGAACGACCTCAATCATTATGTTAGTAAGGATATGCCCCGGGAGTGCGGGCTTTATGTTGTTAGAAAAAGCAAAAAAATACAATGTGTTTATTTTATTACACTTTAAAATATCTTAGTAAGTACACGCGTACTTACTCGCCGTTCTTTTGTCGAAATAGAACAAATGAGCACAAGTGTTCACACTGACAGCTCATTTGCTGCCACCAAAGTGGCACATTTTGTACCGTTTGAGTAAAAGTTCGGCGAGTAAGTAACAAAATCCCACTACAGACAATTTAAATTGTTTTATTTTGGAACGTTTTGTTCGGTATCGCGGGAAACTGTCGTATCTACATATATTAAATTTTCTACATGATATCCCAAATAACCGATCACTGTACATGATACTCGTAGCTCGAGCACGCAGAGTTCGCATGCGGCGCGGGCAAGACACCATCACCGGTTTCATGTCGCGTACGCTCGCGTACGTCTTCACTAAGCTGCGAGCGAGCAGCCCTCCGCTTACGAGACGGCTACATGATAGTCCGTGCTCGGTGCATGCAGTGTTCGCGTACAGTGCGTACAGTGCGCGCGGGAAAGACGCACACGATGATGGGCACATGTTGTATGCGCTCGCACACCTCTTCACTATTATCACTAGGACCCGCCTCGGACTTCGAGGTTTCATTAACAAGTATGTCCGGTACTAGCTTTGCTCAGTATACCTAGTTAACTACTAATTTCACTTCTTCGTTGTATTTATTGGTACAAATGGCTGATTCAAACTTCTGCATTTTAGTCATAATCGTTAATAAACCTGTACTGTGGTAAGTCTAGGCAAGTTAGTTCAAACTGGGAATCAAATCAGCTCCAAACATGATTAAACACCGTACTTAAAATTACATAATATCAAGCAATGATGAATTTTCTTAATTAATTATACGTACCGGTTTTTCACATAGGATGTATTAAACGAACGGACTTAATAACACGATTTACTCAGCACATACTTGCATGTGACAATACATTACGCGACCGACCAATTTGCATTACTCATTTAGTCAGCCCATAATTACTAAAACACACTGCTGAAATACAGGGACGTTATTCCAATCGGTTGCCGAACGTGAATATACCTATACAAGGTTGAGCATAACATTACTGTTTTGGAATACGTGATTACAATTACGCTGGTTCGTTCTAGACGAATAGGTCTTTACGCAGCGACAATAATATTGTTTCTCTATTTCGAATTAAAAGAACGTAAAGTGATTATGAAGTTGAAATACATAGACGTTTTAAAATCAAAGTCACCGCACCGGGTATCTCACCAAGCGGAGTGATTCCCCAATGTCGATTATATATGTGATATCTGATAACACGTGCTTGTTACGTAGATGGCTTATACTGGTCGCTGTTAGGTTGATCGCATATAGTGGCACTATAACAGCCAAGGTCTGCGTGACGGTGTCCTAATAATAGCGAGTTACCGCGTGCCATGTCGTGCATAATGCATGATGATTTAGTGCGGTGTCGGTGTGGAATACGATGCATCATTTTTACGATACGAGCGAATGCAGTTGCAGTCACGATGTTTTGTTGTCATGGATATTTCGCGACGGTGAAATAAAACTAGCTTTTGCCCGAAACATAGTTTGGATTGAAATAGTTTGCATAGCATCAGAAATAGGCATAGCCTAATATTTTGAATTAGGCTCATGTTGTGACACAATTCGATTAAACAGAAACAAGAAAAATAACAAAGAAACGAAAAATACAGAATTTTAGTATTTAAGTAGATATTTTTTTTAATGAGCATCAGATAGGGACTGTTTCTGAAGACCGGTTTCCGAATCCCTGGTACTAGATTCTTAGTTTAAGTCTAGTTACACTAGTAACAAGCTAAGCATTCGGCCAACCTCGTTATTTGTCAGAATCCCTCGTTTCTTACATAGAGTATATCAGTTTACAGACATAACCTTTAAATACTCGTTATACTATTCAACCCAGTACAAGAGGGGTACCTATGCGCAAATAAGAAAAATAATTGACAAATTTTTTTTGGCAGTATGCCTTCTTAGTGATATTTAAAAAAACTTTCACACGTATGATAAATTTATATTTATTTAAGAACGCTGATTTCATTTGTAAACAAATTATTTTATATCTAAATGTATCAAAATTAGATTGATAATGGGGCGTTTTCAAAAAACGTTGTCCCAAACCTCATCCTTCCAGATCTGGACGTGCCAGGGCTCTTTTTTCTCAGAATCACGAGCTTTTTCGATCCAAGTTCTTCAAAAAAGTGTCCCGAAATTCCCGTTCCATTACGCCACCCTATTAGTATGAACTTTCTACTGATGGTCGCGTAATGGTAAATTCGATTTTTTT
Organism: Grapholita molesta; assembly: GCA_022674325.2. Taxonomy (NCBI): domain Eukaryota; kingdom Metazoa; phylum Arthropoda; class Insecta; order Lepidoptera; family Tortricidae; genus Grapholita; species Grapholita molesta. Next base: position 7,662,203 of record CP053127.2, read on the forward strand.
ATGAACATTTTGGACCATTTTTTTATTAATCAGGATCGAATAAGCTCGTGATTCTAAGAAAAAAGAGCCCTGGCTCGTGGCACGTCCAGATCTGGAAGAATGAAGTTTGGGACAACGTTTTATGAAAATTACCAATGACACTTGTATTAGATAGTAGAGAGCGCAGTAGAGCAAATTAATTTGTACAAAATACAACACCGAATATTAAATCATAGTTGAGTCAGAGAAACTTAATCAAAAGTTTTAAATGTGTTAAAAATATAATGGCCTCTATACACGAAGTAGCTAGTTAGTGTTAAACTTTCAAATAAAAAAAAACACTATCAATTAGACCATCTCTAGGCAAAACGCTACGCCGTAGCTCGTAGCAAAACAATATTTCCTGCGGACTCGTGCAGCATAAATATGAGTCATGGAAAAGTGTTAGCATTAAAATATTAACAGCAACAGTAAAAAGGCTGATAAGTGGTAAACATCATTATTTATTATTAGGGAAAACTGATAAAATCTCCGATAAACGATTGATTCTTGTAATCAATATTACAAAGAAAAGCAGCCGTTAATGATGCGCCTCAAACACAAATATAGGGAACGGCCTTCATATTAAACCCTATTGACGTTAAAAAAGCTCTATTGTACTGCTTTAATCTAACAATATGTTCTTTAACAGGATATTAGATGAATAGAATAGGTTTTCTGCCGGCTTTCATTAGTACGCACGGGATACTTCGCCGAGGTCGTTCACTGACAAGTGAAAATCGAGGTTCTTTCATTCGCCAGGTACGTTAATACAATGGGGTAAATTGCCGTCGACTGTACTGCCTACATACAAATAATCCCTTCACTACTCGTAGTAAAATATGTTTTTTCGGTTTAACATCAGTTCAGTGCTACTTGCTTAAAGTCGTTAAGCTTTGTAAATTAATACGTACCTACATACCCATAGTTCTAACATGGCTAGAAGTATGGTTTATGGGCACGCTATTAAAATAATAATTTTGTTTCTAGTAACTGTTTTGACGATTATGACGACCATGTTTTTTAAGATAAGTTAACTCGATAACTTTTTAGTACTGCAGCCAGTTATAGTATATTGTAGATGCAAGTCAGTGTGCTAAAATATGGGTAGGTGTCTGAAACTATACAGATGTTTAATGCAACAGAGGTGCGTTATGTTATAAGTTTAAGGTCACCCATTCGCCCGCCATCGAATTTATATATAGGTATTGCATAAATATTTAATGAAGAGAGTGTGGGTTCATTTCGTACCTAAGGCGAAAGGTTTAGACCTTAATTCTTTAAGTAAGTATATAGATAATATGTAGTATATATACCTACATATTTTTTTATAATTAGATGAAGAATAAAATGTATGTTTCATGCCATGATTGGTGAAATCGTTGGTGTTTATAAAATTAATGGGTTCTGTATACGTCGTACAAAGTGAACAATCCTACATTTTACATATACTTATATTCAGTGTTTTCGCTTAGCGTTTTCACTACAATGGTTCGGTAGTGAAAAAACAATGTAGGTGAATGGCTACGTACACCCAGAATCATTGTCGTAAATTTTGGAGGTAATAAACACTGTGATATAATAAATTATTCGAAAAGTAAGCGTGGCTTATGCTAATGTAACGACGGACCTTGACCGACCGGATGTAATGCTAATATACAACATAATATAAACTGGCCTAATATTGGCCAGTAATGTAAAATGCAAGCGAAACAAGGCACTGCGATTATATTATAAATAGACTTGCAATTTGCTTGCATTTATTTAGAGTTGAAGGCGCTCTTTTACTCCTTCCACTTCAATTTACCTCCGCTTATGCAGTAAACGTTTCTTACAACGGATAGTTAGCCGCCGACGAAAAATGTGTGTATTGACCGTTATGTGTATGTATGTTCTTTGGCACCATTGCTTTTAAACGGTTTAACCGATTAGGATGCGGTTTTTGTTTTTTTAGCGATTGTACTTGACTACTTATGAAATTTGTTCTAGTAAATAGTTATTGCGTAGGGTAGGGAGGTTTTCTATTTTTTTTTAAACTAGCTCGTTACTCATATTATCATGTTCAATAACTAGATATACTTACTATACTAAAAAACGTAACGTATTTAAACAGGACACACAATTAAGTCACCTTCTAAGCAATACTAAATCATATCAAAACTGGTACAGTCAACGTCATATAGTTGGTAGCATTCAAAGTAGTCAAATACTTCGGTACACCACACAAATTCTACGGTGTACCTCACTTTATGAGTACTTTGAATGCTACCAACTATATGACGCTGACTGTACTTAACCCCTTAGGTTACATCTTTGATATCATAATTAAACGGGGTGCAAACCCGCTTTTAACAGTAATTTATCAACTTAGGTATAGAATCTACTTAAAACTACACATTGAGTGTACTTAGATATAAAATGGCATCGTTAAACTGCATCTAGTATAGGTAGGTACACACATCAACGAATTTTATTCTACGTGAAGTGTCCTAGAGTCATTATAATTTAGTGAGAGTGGCAGCGTAGCACGTGCCTACATGTAGATTGGTTGTTATTGGAGGGTGTCTGTGGTTTCTGGGGGTGGTGCTACCATTAGTGTCGACATGCCATGCCCCCTCGCAAGGTCATTGCCGACGGCTCGACTGATTGACATCGGGATAGCTATCAAACCCATCCGGGGATTGCTGACGGTTTATAAACAGAAATGTCGATTGGTGGAAACATTATTTTAAAGGGTTTTTGTTATGGTTATGTTGTTATCATGACTTTTCCATAACAGAATAGGTCGTTGTCAATGTTTTTAAATGTATATTTATAATTTATAATGTAAAATAATTAACGTTTGGTCAATAGGTAATAGAAGTTTATCAATTGTTTTTCACGTAGCTAGGTACTTTAATAAGTAGATATATAAGTAATATAATTTAAAATATAGTTTAAAAAAATAGTATAATACTCTCTTATCCTATACCATTTACTTAATTAGCTTTTTTTGTATTTACCAATTTACTAATTCTCTTATTCTTAATATCATAATTTAAAGTTAACCCTGTCAGTAACCCATAGACCAGGTACCTATAAATACCTAGATTTACTGTGTCATGCGTCCATTACTCCCATATTTAAAAGCGTAAGTATGTGTTACTATACCTTAACAGTAGATTACTTTAAATCTTAAAAGTTATCTTTTTCATCTTGCATTTGAACTATCGAGGTGGTGTGAAGTGCTTCGATAGTAGTTTTATTTGCTGACGTCACATCGTGGCAATAAAAGCAGAAAGCATGCGGTATAAAATATTCAGTCCTTTCGCGGCAAGACGATGGGCATTATTAACCTTTAACTCAACTGGCACGCCAGCCGCAGCCGCGCGAAGACAATCATCGCCGCTGGTCAATCAGTTTCTAATTAGTAACATTGGAACCTTGCTACCAATATGCTGGCTTATAGAAGGTTTATAAAAACAAGGGTAATTTGTATATAATTTGGCCTTAAACATTAAACCCAGATCTTTTCTTTTTCATATTCATACGGGTAAAATACTTTGACGTTAGATCCCAAGAGAAAGGCATCTGGTACAGGACCATACAGTGCGAGCCTCCTCGGGTTCCCTGGTGGGATTGTGAAGTTGACCGTAAAAATATTGTCCGTGCCCACAGACTTCGATCCGGACACATTCCAATAAACAAGTTTGCACACCTCATGAACAAATCAGAATCCCCTAACTGCGATGACTGCGGAACGATTGAGGGTGTGCAGCACTTCTTAATGGAATGTGTCTAAACTTGAGCAAAGAGGGAACAGCTATTTCAACGTTGGGGTTTCTCAATGACCGATGTAGAAGTCTTCCTGTCGATATTGGCGGAACCCCTGTCCAAACCGGCAATATTTATTTATAGTTTTTTTGACACCTGACCGATTTGATATTGTAATTTTATTTTCGTATTGTATAATAATATGTATAATGAGGATACTACTATATAGAGGTAAAACGGAGCTGACATAGTCTTAGAGACCAAGGCTCCTTAACAAAAAAGTAAGTAATTTAAGCAAGTACCTGGTAGTTCTATCGTACATATGTAGGTACAGTTAGCAGCAGAAGTTGCTAAGCAAGCCAGTGTTCAGAAAGATTTTGACACGCTTTTATTCCCTTAACAATAAAGTCGTGTTAATCTCATTGTGAACACCTCGATCGCTTAGCAACTTTTGCTGCTTACTGAACTTAAAAAAAAAACTTCCGTTAAAAAAAAATCACACTGTCTTTGACATTTACAGTGACTATTTATAATTGGAATTGCCCTAAAACAATAAGTAAAACGAAGGCTATTATGTAAAGCGGAACGACAAAAACACAAGAATAAGTAATTGAAAGTTAAATACACTCTTACTTCCCGGACATTAGTTACACCTAGGCAGGTATTTACTGGCTGAAATATTAATATGCCAACCTAATTTGTTAACCTAAGAAAAGGCCAAAACGTTTATTTATTGTGCTTAAAACCGGAAGACTGTGTCGAATACAAAACTAATATAATATTTAAAGTGGAGTACGTGATAATAAGGCCAAGTCATTTTTTTTTGTAACTAGGTACAACATTAGTAATAATGAGGAAAGTTTAATTCATGCTTTCATGTTTTATTTTTAAGTTCATGTTCGGACATTATTTACAAAAGAAGTGCCGTTTTTACAAAGTACCTACCCACATATTTCCAACTGCCTACTTATTACCCAGTTATCGGAGTGCCACTTTTAGCTCTCTTGACGTAGATACCTTTTTAATTAATGGCTGATTGGAAACTATAGATAGCAGAAGATAGCGGAGGTAGGATGTTGTTTATGAGGCTCGATGGTGGACTTTTGCCATAGCTATCCTCGGGCTTACCGACATAATCTGAACTGAGACCTATAAATATTATCCTTTATCTAAGGCCCCGCGTATACCGGTTGCGTGAGGCGTATGTTCAGTAAATGTTAATAACAGCTCAGGCACTTGGGTGCGATAAGGCGACCTCACAGTCCATCTGATAACAAATCGCTGCAATATCGCCCACCCCCCTTTTGGTAGGGAGGTATAGTTAGGTACTTAAAGTTCAATGTAAAATTTAACTTAACAGCGTAAGTCACGACAGTTTTAAGTAATATCTTAGCCCAAGTTTTGTATTGTATTGTATAACTGAAAAAAGGTCTGACTCGCCTTTTTACCTATAAATAAGGGGCTAAATCACCTACGTTAAAATCGCGTCAATCGTAGTCTAGGTGACGTAATTTAGATGTCGCCTAACTATGACCTATGCTATGACAAGTAATGAATGACTCACAAATGTTTTACGCTAAGTAAACACCTTATAAAACATTAAAGAAATCAATCCAAACACTTTTGCGAATGCAAGGACGGTGAGTCATATAGTAATGGGTGTTTTCGTTACCAAACGAAATCATTGAATATTCATAGATTCTGGTAATGTACTCGTAACGTGTAGCAAAGTACCAAATGGATGTGTACTTTGAGCTGAAAGTGAAAGTCAAATCAATATAGGGTGGCTGCTATGTAGGTACCTACATATTTGTGTCGCCGGCTAATGAATAATGGCTATCACTATAATGACATTGTTTTCAAATTAACCTTCTGTCCTTAACAACCATGTAGCGGTTCCTTAAAAACATTTGACATCAAAACATTAAAAACATTTGGCAGCTTTCAGTTTTAAATGAAATTTGAGTTTTTAAGTTGCCTAAGCATGCTCTAAGGGCAAACTTATATGTTATTATACTTATTTGTTATTCTACTTGACACTGGCGAAATCATCGACTGATTTATTGATTTAAGCCATATTTTTTTAAAAGAAGAAGAAGTTGCCTAAGGGCTGATTTTTAATTCGTCAGATAAGCCTTATTCGGCGAATAACTCTATGGGTATCCGTCAGATATGTGCTTATTTGACAATTGAAAAATCGACACTAAGTTAAACCGGGTGCGGCCTGTAATAGGAGCAAAAAATTTAGGGATCGCTTCTACACCACAAACGTAACAACATTTGTTCTACAACTTTAAATAATTGGGTAATATTTTACTTGTGATTTTTTTGAACAAAGTAAATAGTATTTTCAATGAACAGCATCCAATAGTCTAGTTGACGTTTACTGTCAGCCTACAAACTTCATAGTTTTCGCAATACATTGCTTGCTTGGAATTTTTTTTTTTATTAATATTTATTAAACTATAAGTTATTTTCAAAAGTCGTAGAACAAATGTTGCTACGTTTGTGGTGTAGAAGCGATGCCTAAAGTTAAAGCTCCTATTACAGGCCACACCCGGTATATCCATTGGTTATTTTAGGTACTTACTGCTGTTAGGCTGGCGTTATATGATTGTTGAATGCATTAATCATTTTCGTCGAAGCCATTACAAATTCCTGTTTTTTAAATGCGAAAAACTAGCTTTTACAGCCCCGGCTATGTAGTCGGTAATGACCATGCCTACGAAGCATTTTACTAATTATTTGTTTACCACGAATATTTGAGCCTGAGTTATGAACGCTGTCTATTTAATCTATTTATCTTCATAATATATCATCGTCTACCTACCTTCATGGTCTACCTTTAACGCAAGCCTTTGACCTTACTGTGGGACTAAATCGATTTACGGAAGATTGCCAAACAATATTTGTGTTGTATTTATACCACTACTATTTCATTCCTCGGCATTTGAATCATTATCATGCCACACAGGTAAAGATGTCGTACATCGAGATCTACAACGAGAACATCCGCGACCTGCTGAACCCCGGGGCGGGGCCGCTGGAGCTGCGCGACGAGGGCGGCTGCGGCGCGCCCGTGGTGGCCGGGCTGAGCGAGGTGCGCGCCGCCAGCGCCGGCCATGTGGCCGAGCTGCTGGCCCGCGGCGACCGCGCGCGCACCGCCGAGCCCACGCACGCCAACGACCACTCGTCCCGAGGACACGCGCTTCTTAGGTAACCTTGATAATTTGCGTTGTTAATGTTGTAATTCATTGTTTGACAACTTTTGAGGTCGAGGAGCATACAATAGCTGAACAGAAACGGTGATTGTTGATATAAGTGAACAGACGATAGTTCTTTAACAAACTCACAAATATAACACTATTCGCTTTTACTCTAATCGAGTACTAAGTACCATACGGTCTATGAATGTAAATTCCTGCGGCGCGTCCATATAAGCCGATTAGCACAGGCTTTACTAACTTTTCCGCTGTTACAGTTTTCCTTGGGCTCTTGGCAAAAAAGCAAAGTCATATTTATTCAGTCTTGCCCAAGGAAAATAATAATACGCCGCCACTGGTGCCTAACTGCTTAGTTTTCCTTATTTGGTACTTAAGCAGAGGCCCCTGAAGACCTGGGTAATATTCCTAAACTACGACCAGAAACTACCCTGTATGGTATGGGGGAGGCCTAGCTAAGACGGTTGACACACTGCGTGCGGAACGCACCGTCGTCCGGCGTGCAAGCGGGATGTCCCTATGCGCGTATTATAGCGACGTCCCGCCCGCACGCCGGACGATGGTGCGTTCCGCAAGCAGTGTGTCAACCGCCTATGTCCTGCAGTGAACGTTAATGCCTGGTCTTGACTATGATGAAACAAAGACATCTGTTAGCGTTGTTATAATTTAATTAGAAAGTGAAAAAAAAAATCAAACAAGTTACTGGGTCAGTTCTTTTTGTCATAAAATAACTTAGTTTTCTTTTGCATTTCCCAGTGTTACAGTGAGTAGTGCAGTGTCAGGCGGTGTGCAGCGCGGCCGGCTGTTCCTGATCGACCTCGCTGGCTCCGAGCGAGCTGGCTTACGAGCACGGCGTCTCGAGGGCGCCCACATCAACCGGTCGCTGTTGGCACTTGGCAACTGCATCATGGCGCTGTCGGGTGGAGCTAGGTGAGCCGTGAATCTCTACTCGACCGCCACGCCATATTGTTCACTAAAATGGAAAGTAATTTTGTATTGGTACATCTGGACTCTCCGATGCTAACCCAACATCAAGCACGAATATATGGTTGACGTTTATCTTTTTGATTTGATGTTTGCTAGTGATCGGCGTCGAAGTCGGTTCTTTGCACAAATGATAGGATGTTTCAATATGCTGGCACGTTTGCGAAGGCCGTGTTGAATATTTGCGCTCGATGTTTGGCAAGAAAACCCAGCTTGTGCGAAACTTCAAGCCACCTTGGCTTGAAGTTTCGGGCGCGATATTGCGGTACAGCGATATCGAACGGCGGAAAAGTTGCAGAGAGGGTGGGGGCCCATTGGCTATATGTAACATAAAAGGTATTGCTGTGATGATGTCGATGACACAGAAGACTTATAACAGGTGTCTGGAACATTGATGATAATTTTGTTTGCAGATACGTAAACTATCGGGATTCGAAGCTGACGCGGTTGCTGCGCGAGGTGCTGGGCGGGCGCTGCCGCACCGCCATGGTGGCGCACGTGGCCCCGGGCGGCGCGCACCGCGAGACCACGCGCTCGACGCTGCACTACGCGCAGCGCGCCTCCTCGATCACCAACCGGGTACGTATTGAGAGCCGTCGACAAGACATCAGGTGTTGTATAAGAGCCGTCTACCAAACCAAACTATCGCAATGGTTGCGCTCACGCACCCCGCGTATTCCGAGGGCGACGATGCAAATTCAGCTGATATCATTATGACCAGCCTTTAGTCCAGCCGAGCGAACCGAATAACGTTTGTTTAACTCTTACTGCGTGGAAAAATGTTTTTTTAATTTTCTTCATCATTAGGTACTTACTCTCTTCTAGGATAATCGTTTTTTTGCATGAGGTGTAATTGACGTAGCTTTTAAAAATAAATAAAACTTAAAAGTAAAACGCTTCGGTATTGCTGTCTTGCATAGAATTAAAACATTAAATGTGAAATATATGTTAATAGAAAGTCAGTTTAGTCAGTTGGTCCGGTTGGTACCTATATTTTGTTTTATTTATAAGGTGGCGTGAAGAGCAGTATGTGTGACATGGTAGCTAAATTATTTCCACCTCAGGCTTTAACACTTGAGTCCCTCAGTACGCTCAGGCATCTATTTTAGGATTCCTCGCTGCGCCAATTTTTTTTTCAGACCCCTTCTCTTGTTTAGGATTCAATGTAGGTACGCCCTCGCGGTAAAAATCTCATATTGATCCCTTGGGCCTTGTGAGTTTTTACACAATCGACTTACTATTCTTTAATTCGCGTAGACTGATTTAATAAACTTGAAAAAATGCCTCAGGTTCAACAGCTAAAATAGATGATTTTTATGGTAACGTTTACAAAAGCCTTTTCTACAATGAAATACTCTATTTCGTCGATTATGGTAAAAAATTAGGTGGGTTAAGTACTTATTACACAGTTTCTTAACATCTAAAAAAGTACTTACGAACACATGTTTTAAAGAATGAGCGCACATTATACGAAGGTGTATAACAGTGATTGGTGGTGAAATTAAGGAAGGTGTTTAACCTTGTAAAACCTATCTATACCTACCTACTCGTATTCTTGTCTATGACAATGTACTACAAAGTGACTACAAGTAGGTAAAAGTGCTTAGTCACCAATTCTGAGCGACGTCGTGATAGGTATGCTATACCTATACGTACCATAGCCACTGCGAGTAGATTCCTAATTGAATAAGGCTATTGACCGTTCAGTTTGTGGCAGACATTGGCAAGTACATGGTCTTGGTTTAGTTTTGTGGGTAACATAGGAGGATATTAAATTCTTGGTGGTATTCGTGTTACCAAATAGATATAAAATATACACGAATGTTGTAATTTGTGATATAACTCCAAGTACTAAAGATACCCAGAGAAAATCAATTAACGCGTTCGTGCGTGCTTTGATAGTTTGTTTTGTGATGTAGGGGTGATAAGTGATAACAGCGCATTTATTTTTTTATTAAAAAGTCACAGTAAAAAGTTAAGAAATGGCGATCTTAATGCCAAAAGGCATTCTCTACTGGTTATCCGTCTGACTGATGATCTGAGAGACTTACTTTATTTTGTTATTTCCAAACCTTTTGTGTGTGTAAAATTATAGTAACATATAGGTAGGGTTAGTTAGCCTACTGACGTTCTACCAATAGTTCAGTGCCTTTACTTGTAATCTTTAGGTAGTTCACACTAAGGTGCATTTGTTGTAGGTGGAAAGAGAGCTAGTCGCGACACCGATGCATCTGTCTCAGTACCGGTCCGTCATCAACGACCTCCGCGATGAGATCGCGCGGTTGAAGCTCAAGATGAAAGATGACCGTTCGAGGTAAGTCGCGGGAAAGTAGGAATAATATCAAATTCCCTGGAAATTTTACGTTCACATATGCTAAGAAGTAGAAACGTAAACGCCGGTGTGAAGTTTATTGGGAAGGTCATCTCTCCCTTCCCGAGGTTTAAGAGAGGGATAGCAGACTAGTCTTACATCACCCCCGACATCGCTCAAGGGGTATACCTACGTATCTGCTAGTGTCCGACCAAAATATGGTTTTTGCCGTGACCGAAAACGAAGGTTCGCCTTTGATTCTAGTTTCGGCCGATACAGAACTTTTTATAAACGTCTTAAAATAAGTGGAGATATTATATAAGTATAATGCACTTTGTCTGGAAATAAGACCAATTAAACAAGGAAACTAGTGAAGGTTGTACAACAAAATAAGGACAAATTAAAAGAGAATTAATCGCGTTAAAAACGAAAGGTATTTGTTACCTAGATTTTTGCGACATTTCGGATGTGTCGAAACCGTTGCTCGGACTCTAGTACTAGGTATCTGCATTACCACATAGATAAAGAGGTCTGCTTTTATGCTTAATTTCTGGCTGTAAGCAGAATTCCACTAGGAATGATAACCTGAAAATGATTGGCGACCAACATGGTTGTCCGAAGCCTATTACGCTATGATTGAGGGCTTACCTTCGCCAACGTGCAATATTGCGATAAAATGTTACAGGCCTCATGTCTGGGACATTAATATTAGGTTATTTATTTGTGAATTCTAACCATTCTTAAGCATTAATATGTGTCAATAAAAACATTAAAAAACATATAATTATTAGTTCTCATGTAATTGGTATGTATCACTTATAGCCTATAATAAAAAATTTAAAGTACCTAAAAGTAACAGACATTGATCTTATTATATAAAAACACCTAAATATTAAATGTATCTTACTTTCAACTAGCAGTAGAACAAAAGAAGAGCAGCTCGAGATCGCAGCGGAAGTGTCACAAGAAGAGACCGAAGAAAGCGCCGCACACCTGAAGTCTCTCCGAGAAGCCATAGTTTCTACGTTCAAGCAGCAAATGCGACTCAGGCGACGACTCATGGAGTTGGACAGCCATTTGCTGGGCTTGGCGCTGGACGCCGAAAGACAACATGCCGCCATCTCGCATTGGGAGGCGCGGTTTAACCGGCTTTACAAGCCCATCAACATGCCCAGCTCAAGGCTCAGCACGCATCAGAGTTACAGGTATTTAAACACTTATAGTCCAAGCTATAATGTTGACCTTAAGTGGTAGTCTGGTTGGGGCGGTAACCTGTGGAAAAATTACATTTCACTATACTTTTGAAACACTAGTTAAAAAGTAAACAGTTTATTGTGAAACAAAACACAAACATTATTGACAGTTGTAAGTTAGCCTTTGTATAGTTTTATTATTTAATTAGGGATCTCTTCCAGCTAAATTTTGAGGAACAGTGGAGTGAATTTTAGGGATGTACTAACATTTTTAGTTTGAATGTTAAAAAAAAGAAACAAATAATAATAATAAAAAACATTGTTATATACGCTTGTTCGAAAATGTCAGGCTAGTTTCCTTTACCGCATTTGTTATCTATTATGTTTTCTGACTTCAGTATACATATCCGTAGTATAAAGAGAGGCAGAAAAACGATCTCTCATGACCGGTTGAAATTCAACTAACTCGTTCACCTATAGCGCTTACGGCCGAGACGTTACACAGTTGCTTTTTACGACTACTGTGAGGAGATTTTGAAATGAATTTCAGAGGTGGGACGGGGTCGAGCGGCAGCAGCACCGCGGGCAACGAGCGCGCGGAGGCGGAGGTGGCGGTGGAGCAGGCGTGGGCGGAGCTGGCGGCCGTGGAGCGCGAGCAGGAGACGGCGCGCTCCGAGCGGGCGCGCGTGGAGCGCCAGCTCGAGCAGGTGCGGCTGCGGGGCGCGCAGCTCGAGCAGGTGAGTTGCGCGGCTGACTTGTGAAAGGAAATTAATACGTTAACATTTTCACATAGACGTTTCTGGGTACAAATTAGGTCGGAAAGTGCTTAGTGAGTGAAAATTACAAAACAACTTCCATTACACGTCGTTTTTTTTTTTAAAAGTTGTAACGAAAGAGGTCGTAAAGAAAAAGGACCAGATACGTTATAAGGGTATGTTTTGTACCCTTATAACGTATAGTATAGGCAGGTTTGTAATTTCTAATAATTCCGCGTAATTATTGTCATTTAAGGGCGTTTTCAAAAAATTGTGCACCCAATTAGTGAAAGTTGTTAAGAAAAGTTAAATCACTGTCAGTTTCGTGACGACAATTAAGCATTAAATATCGATAAAAGCTTGGTTTTGATGTTCGTTTTATAAACTTCAATCAATATTACAACATAATAGAAGGCAAAAAGTCGATCTTCATAAAGATTTAATTCTTTATTGTTGTCACGAAACTGACAGTGAAATAACTTTTTTTACATCTTTTGCTAATTGGGTGTACCAAATTTTGAAAACTCCCTTAACTGTCTCAAACGGGTTGACGTATTTTCGGCTGAAAAATATTCTTCGACCAAAAATAATAAATGAATATGGTGGCAAAGAAAATTTTTAAAACGTAATTCTTATATGTTTTATAATATCAAGGTAGCTGCCATAGCGTTACGTAAGCCACAAAAAGTTGATGTTTTCATGGAATGCTCTAGCACTATATTTGACTATGTAAAAATCCGTAGCTGCCATCGTATAAAATTAAACGTGTTCCTTCGCCTCCTCGACAAAATTTGACTGTTGTTTGTCAGGAACTGCCCGCGCGCATCAGCAGCGGCCCGGAGCGCGAAGTCCTGGCCCTCGTGTGCCGCGTGCACGAGCTGGAGGCCGACAAGCTGGCGCTGCAGGGCGAGCGGGCGGCGCGCGCGCACGAGCTGCGGCGCCGGGACCTCGCGCTGCAGCGGAGGGACGCGCAGCGGAGGCTGTCCGACGAGATCATCACGCGGCAGCGGCGCGCGCTCGAAGGTATCGTGTCACAGACGAGCAAGCGACCGGTTTGACGACCGGTCTGCCTAGTAAGTAGCAGTGGCGGCGCGTTTATACTAGCCGATTCCCGCCGGCTTGACTAACTTTACTGCATTTCAACGGTTACCCTGCCTATGAAGCCTGAGTTCGAATCCCAGTCAGGGCATTTATTTGTGTGACGAGCATGGATGATTTCTATGTATTTAAGTATTTATATGTATCTATCTATTATATATATCGTCGTCTCGTACCTACAACACAAGCCTTACTGAGCTTATCGTATGACTAGGTCAATTTGTGTAAGATTGTCCCGAAATGTTTATTTATTTATTTAAGCAAGTGTTGCAAAATTAATTACGAGTTGTGTAGAGGAGATGGATTGCCAGTCCGATACGCCAATAGTTGAAATAACTGAACTGTTCAACTATTACTACTACTTCAACCATGGACACGGCTCCGGCCTACATGGGCCTTCGTCATAGCGATAAATAGCATGGGGGCTTAAATAACATACTCGCCTCGCTTGGCTGCCGGGTTGGCGATCCAAGTATGTTCCAGCGCTCTAAAAGACGCTGCTGCGTGTCCTCAGGTGGTATTGGATCGCAGACAATTTACCCAATGGCGAGAAACGTTTAAACGATATAATAATAATTAATGCTATTTACACACAGTAGTTTCATTTGAAGTATTAAAAATATTTTTATTTTTACAATCGTTGTGTTGATTACTATTAATATGTTTGTTATAGACACAGCTACTAATTCCTGTCTAAACTTTTTATCTTAATTCTTACAGAGATGGGCATAGCGGTTGCACCAGAGTTGGGGCAGTTGTACGAGCTATATCAGCAAGAAATACACGCCTCTACGTATACAGAGAGCAACGATGTGTACGCACAACATCGGTTGCCGCCAATCTCTACTAGGTGAGTAAGCACACTACGGTTCATAGCTGCTTGTATTGGGCTTATAGTGGGTCCTACATTAGTTTTACGTGACTGTATATAAGAGCAATTGTTGAGCTTATCTTAAAGCAATATGAGGTGTCTCAGCAAAAGATTCTAACCTAATCCTATATAAGTAGTTTCATTTAAAAGCAATGATGCCTATGTACTGAACCCGAAGAACCTAATGCCCCTAGAATTAAAATCTTCTTGAGCAGGTAATCAAGTAGCAGTGGCAACAGCGTCCATAGAACTAGAAACTCACCGGCTGCCTCATTTGCCTGTTTTACAGGCAGTTGAGTATACTTACCTCATGGCGAATATTTTGTTTTACTTCATAAATGCGATTCTTTGTGTGTTACTAACACTGACCCCTGATTCCTGTCGTCCTGACCAGTCTCGGACACTGGTGGAGATCCAGGATTGCTGGCCAGGGTGGCAACCGCGAATGTTGAAGACGTGGGTTATTATTAATCGTATGGCATGCACAATGTGAAGGACAATCAGAATACAGCTTTGAGGTTGTTAAGCCAGGCAATGAAGTCAGGGGGGACGGAGATTAGGTCCTCAGTTGGTCCAGAATACGAGTGCAGGGGGCAGCGCTGGAAAATATGTTCAGTGGTCTGTTCTTCTCCACCGCACTCGCAGAGTGGAGAAGACTTCCAGCCCCATTTGTAGGTAAAGGAATTGCAGCAGCCATGCGTGGGTTGAAATCCTATCTCGGACACTGGTGGTCATTGTAACTTTTTCTTAAGTAGTTTATGCCAATTTAGAGCAAGCGCCTAACAGGAATCTATTCCCCACGTATTAGGTATGCACATTGTATTCATAGTTCAACTTTGTCCGCAGCATGTCGGAGTTGGCGTGGTCGGAGAGCTCGAGCGGCTCCAGCTCGGGCTCGGGCGGCACGCTGGCGCTGGAGCACCGACTGCCGCGGCTCGTGCCCACCCCGCGTCCGAGGACCAGGTACAGGTATGCAATATCACTTATTATGACTCCCATCCATAGTTGTCCAAAGGCAGACATGCATTAAGGCATTGTATACTACCTTTTGAACATCAGAGGTGGCAAATCACATCGATGGAAAGCTGTGTCCTGTCGCTGATTTACAGCTAGTGTTACTTGCTTTACTAGTGTAGATTTTAGACGTTCGAATTATATTAGCACGGCTAATGTGATACGTCTCTTAATTACTGAGTGAATAGCATTAAATAACCTTTTTTTACTGTGACAACACAGCCACACCTAGAGAGGCATGAACCAAGTGTTGGCCCTTCGCAAGCGTTAAAAATACTGATAACGCAATTGTTCCTTGTTTTTTAATATCCTGTCAGCGATGTTTCGCCAGTGTTTAGGTACATTTTGTTTAAGTGCTGCTAACATGATGATATAATTGTGTCCCTAGCCAAGCAAGTGCAGTGACCATGAAGCGTTACTCCAGCGACGACAGCCTCGTGATGGTGGCGCCCCGCGCGGCCGACGCCGCTCCTTGACTCTTCACCTAAGCTCAGACGGCTTTCAAACCCGAGATTAAGACCGTATATTTTGGTACTTTAAACAACTCGAACAAACAAGTGGTATTGATTAATGTGTCGATTTTACCAATACCAATTTTGGAAATAATAAGGCTCCAATTGAAAAAATGCCGATTTCTAAAATTCATGATAATTTATAGTTTCTGTGATGAGTATGTACAGAATTGGGTGCCCAGCCGTTTGCTATGGAGTTTATGGCTATTGGAATTCTATGTGTACGTGTTACCTACTAAGAAGTGCTGTAACAACACCAAGATGTCCAAATATTAAAGTTTGAATCAGTAACACATTTTCACTTATTAAGCGCTGTCGCTAGAAATGGAAATATCTTAGGCACAACCACCGATGAAGGAATACTAAGACGCTCAAATTTGTGCAAAACCTTGTTCCACCCCATTACGTACATTATTAATAGTTTATTGAAACTCTATTCGAGATTCGTTTATCTCCATTTCCATCGTTCTTACAGCAAGCAAGTGATAGACTAAGGTTTTAGAACAAAGTTCGATTTTCGATCGCGTGTCTAAAAACATTTTTAGATTGATCTATATTTTTACTTATAGGCTCAGATTTAGAGCGTGAATAATGCGAAAACTTCATGCGCGAGTGGTGGGTTTTTATCCCGCGATAAAGAGAGATGTATAGTATCTATCTTAATTCACCATTTTTTTTAATCCTCATTAGAAAGCGAATAGCTTCCGTCCGTGGCTTTCGCGTGAGATACTCGCACTAAAGATGGTTATAAATGCTGGTCCTAGTATTCCGTTAGTTTAAACTGATAAAGAATATTTGATTAACATTTAACTTTACAAACATGCTACTTGTTGGCAAATATTTGACTGTGTTACGTTATTAAATATATATGTAATTTTGTTAATCGGGATTAGGTATTTTCTATATGGGAATTAATTTCTATTTGTGTATGCGGCCAGTAGTGCAATGACTCACTGTCTTCTGAAAAAAACATTTACCGACTTAATACCCTTATTACACGTAACGAGTAGTGGCGAGGTCACATTAAATCTTTTATATATATGTAGTAGATTGTTAACCAAGGGCTGAAAGTCACCCATTCACGACGAGGTAGTTTTGCGCTCGAACGAAGTGAGGACGCTTATAGTGTGAGTCGGAAATGGGTGACTTACTCGAGTTAAGCACTCCAGTTTTCATTTCGAATGCGAGGAAAGTGAAATAAGTAAAATCAATCTTTTTTTTCGCGCGCGTTGACGGAGAATTATTGGGAGTCTTAAACAAGATTATACTTTTATTAAAAAACGCGGCATTAGTTTCTGCCGTTGCTTACCTCCGCATATTAAAGTAAAAAAAAAACTTTAAGAGAAAGAACTATATTAGGTATTTAGGTATTATGTATTTGTTTCTGGCGTCGACAAACTTTGTTCTGCTTGATGCTTACAAAAGGAGAACTATAATAGGAACAAACCATATTGCGACTCTAGGGTGGAAACGTATCACTTTCCACCCCCTTTGTAGATACACCATTGTGTCATTACCCACTTTCTGAGGATGAGATGAAAACTATAGAAACCGACGGGCAATATCTAATTAGTCTAATCAAATTTTCTTTAAACATTGAACACAGTTCAAGAAAAACAAAACGCATAGCCCACACCTATGTATATTATGCCGATTTATGCCTCAGATGCGGTGCGTCATAATCACGGAAGATTAAAAGGGCGGTTACTATGCTTTTTAATAAGTATTAAATATTGAAGATTCTGATCCCGCACAATAAGAATAAGCTCCAACCCCCCTTAAACCGCTTGTGACTCCCCTGGTGTTGCGGTTGCCCATGGGCGACGGTATATGCTAATTGCTAACCATCAGGCAATCCGTCTGCTCGTTTGCCGCCTATGTCATAAAAAAAAAAATAAGACAGTACATATGAAATGGTAGATCCTGGGCACCTCTGTACAGGTATGTTAAAACCGGCAGTCGTAAGAAAAACTTTTTCAATGAGTGAGATAGACTTGCTTAATGCCGCCACGCCCGCAACTTTTAATTACGATTGTAATACTAATAGCCTATGTGTACCTAGATGTATTGGCTTAGGTCTCACACGGACCAGAACACAAAATGACTACATCGGCTCATAGTCCATAACTCAAAATGATCGAAACACAAAATGGCTACAACACAATTAGTCACATACGAAAAAACACCAGATGCGGAAAAGTAAACCTACTGTCCTATAGGTAGGTTTAGGTTATGTTCGTTTTGTATCGGCCCGTAGGGCCAAAGCACCCAGAAATAGGAGCTCCGCCGGCTCCGCGTAAGCGGAGCTCCGTCGACTAATTGTGTTGTAGTCATTTTGTGTTTCTGCCATTTTGAGTTATGGACTATGAGCTGATGTACTCATTTTATGTTCTAGTCCGTGCAAGACTAACCCGATGTATGTAGGTACCTACATATTAAATAATACGAATACCTACGTTTCTTCCTTGCATTACACATGTAAGCTGTAGTATTTAAGTTATAAAATTGTTCCTATTTATTTATTGTGTAGATGACAGTGTTCGCCGGTTTATTTTAATAAATGTGGTATCAATGTATTTATTAGTGTTTGTTTTCATAATTCCCGCAGCTAGATTAATTATTAAGACATGTGACTATGTTTTGCGTCATTTTTGCGGAACTGACGGTTTGTTATTTGTTTGATAAAAATGTTAGTTTAACATTACATCTATTATTATAACTTGTATTCTGTGATGTTACAGCATAATACAGTTGTGCTTCATTGATTCGACGACCGGTCAGGCTTAGTGGGTAGTGACCCTGCCTATGAAGCCGATGGTCCTGGGTTCAATTCCCAGTCAGGGCATTTATTTGTGTGATGAGCACAGATATTTGTTCCTGAGTCATGGGTGTTTTCTATGTATTTGATTATTTATATGTATCTATCTATTATATATATCGTCGTCTAGTACCTACACAACTCACACGTAACCTTACTGCGCTGACCACATTTTGACTAGCTGCGATTTGTCTCAGATTGTCCCGAAATATTTATTATTTATTATTGATTCTAGACAGATACTAAGTAAGCCAAAAACGAATTGTAAAGGAAAGTGCAGGAAGGAAGGAAAGGCAGCAGAGGTCGGAATAAGGGAAGGAATGTTAGACACAAGTTTGTGCGCCAAATTGTTTAAGAGAAAAGACAAACTTATGCCAGTTTTGATGAACCACATGTTAAGTTAACGTGATTTAAGCAGGGGTTATATAAATCCTCAGTTCGCTGGCGACCTATTGCATAAACTCTGTAAACGTTTGAATTAAATGAGTAGAAACATGTTAATATTTTTTATTAAAATAATTATAATCAATACCTTACGTCTACTTTTAATACAAATGATAAAATATTTTTGCTATAAATGACTATCTAAAGATCACAATAGTTACTAGCTACTTACGCCTACTTTATTGACTGGCTGCTAAGCAATAATCTCAATCATATTTATAGTTCGGACTTAGAATAAAAATTTAGGCATGTATTGTATATACATAACGTAAGGAAATGGATAGGAAATAAAAACACTCAATATCAACGTGTACAATGTAGATAAAGACTGACTACAAACACAGACAGGTAAATAATCTAGACTCGTCGTCTCCATACAAATATGTTTTGACCTCTGTTTAACATGTATTTTTCCGCTGCCCAAAATATTTCAACGAATTTACTTCATACGCTTCCTACACTTTGTACCACATGTTCCTATGTTTATTGCACTTGTATTGGATCGATTCGTAAGTATAGTCACTTTCCCTTATTAATTTTACAAAATTACACATCTTGTTTTCCATGTAGGCATGGCTATATTGAGACATGTTGCTACTTAAAATAACTTATGGCTTAAAATGTTATTGCACAAATTTAGACCTGGGGCCTGTTTCTCGAACCCTTAACTTATAATACAAACGAACTTATAATACAAACGGAAGTCACTTTTTGACACCTGTTGTTAGAAAGAGAATTCTGCTTGTTACAAGTTACACGTGATCGAGAAATAAGCCCCTGTGTGTACCTACAACCTTATACTCCGCTTTGAAAATTTTATTTTCATAATCAAAGTATCGAGAATGGGCACTTAATATTAACGTTTCCGCATTACAATTAGCTAATACTACTAGGTTAAATAAAATTAATCTACTCTACTGGGCAAGGTTCCTAAATATGTGAATCATAATAAGGAACAACAATTCTTTGGGTATAAAACTATATGGCCATAAATAACATTATTTATTTTAATACTTTTATTTATAATTACTTATATATAAACCATTCTATTAGCTTTTCTGTATTTAAGGTATTGCCTATAATGACGTGTAAGTAGATAAAGTTGATGTTATTGCATTTCTAGCATGATGTTATTCATCATTAACAGTACCTACTACCGTACAATTACTTTATTATTTTAGTGATACAGGTACATCTCACGGGTACGGATGAACGGTATCGTGCTAGATTTTTGTATTTTTATAGCTTTTATCTATCTATATATCATTCACGCAGCCGTACGTCTAGACTAGATCGAACATTTGGGGGATTTTTATTCGAGTAGCACCCATTTGTTATTTGTTGAAAACTACCAAAAATCAATCGCGTTCGCAAGAATCACAACCAATTTTTTTTATTTTCAAGGGCAAAATTTAGCGGTCTAAAATGGTTTGCGTCTATGTTTAAAAAGACAAGAGTCTTCAGCGTCGTCAAATTCAAAGGCAATATACGAACGTCCAATAAAGAATGTTAAAGACAAGGAAGAGCAAAGGGAAGAGGAAGCGGGAGCGCTTGTCGATCCACGTGGCAATCTCCTGCGGGGTCATGGTGGTCCAGGTGTGCTTGGGCTCGTCGGAGCCGTCGCTGGCCGGCGCGCCGCCCGTCAGCTCGTCGTAGCTCTGCGTCGTGATCGTCGGCAAGTTCAAGGCGGACGGGAAACTCTGCAAACGAGGATATTGATTTTTTAGTCGGCGTATCTATAAGCCGTGCCGGTTGCCAGTAGTGCCGTGCGAATCCGGCTGAATTAGCACCGACCATTCTGCTCCCGCGGGTGTCTTAGTAGGCGCCAAAACCCATAGATGGGTAGTCGAAACCGAATCAATAGTTACTACGGTCGCTTATCCGCCTGCTAAGTGTAGCGACTATGGTAACTCCTCAAATATGTATACGTAGTCAATCAAAATACAATCGGTTTCTCTTTGAAACCCTTCACATTTTCCAACAAAACAAATTAAATAGACATCGTTTTTGCCCCTGTGTCTGTCTCAAGACACCTATAATCTATAAAGTTACACATGTCCATTAACCCCACCTGACCTTACGTTATTAAAATGTAACTTTCCTGTTTAGTTTTACCTACCTACAACTAATCTAGTACAATTACATGTATAGAGGCTCTTACCTATTGCAAAAAACATCAACATTTTATGTTCTGTGGTGAGACCTTGAACTAGCCGAGCATTGAGAATAAAGTAATTAGCCAAACTAATTAACGAGACTAAATCAATTGCTTTAAAAAGTTGTTCTTTTTTAACTATCGAACTCGTTCTACATGTATGGAATAGAAAGAGATGTAAAGGTCTCTAGCAAAACAGACTTTTTAGCGGACAAAATTTTCCATTGCCGAATTAAATCTACAAATCTGAATGAAATTTACTTCACCTTGCTTAATCTAAACTCCAGTGACGCGTGAAAATGGACAAAAAATGTGATTAGAGTGAAGCCATTCTGTACCATCAACATTTATGTTCTCTACTTACTATTTATCAAATAAATATAACAAATTGCTATTATGTTATTGGACTTTTGTTGCTTTAGATTATATTGATATATATTATTAATTCATATTGTAGCTTTTCATCTACATAGCTATTAAGTGAAGTACTCAAAGGCGATATGCACTTTAGTTTAGTTTAGTTTTAGTTTGACCTCCGATAATAACCTTATACATGTTTAGAGCACAGGCAATGGTTCGATAGCCAAGCTAGTGTAATAAGGTGATCTTCTAATTATCGAACACAAAAACTCATATCCTTGGTGTACATCAAGGGATGGCTAATATTTTTTGGCGCATTATTTCATACGCTACTTTTGCCTCTCTCCAGATTATATTAAGCTTAGGATATAAGTCAAGCTGGCCTTGACTTTGACTAGTAAAATAGGTTGGTTACATACATGTACAGTGAGGTAGTTATTGAAGCCCGGGCCCGCGGGGTCGGCGCTGGTCTCCCGCTGCAGCGACGAGCAGGAGCGAGACTTGGTGAGCTGCGGCGAGGACTCTTGCAGCTCTTTCTGGAGCTCCTTCCGCGCCAACCGCGGCGTTAGAGTGCTCTTCAGAATATATTTGCTGTTAACCTTTTTCAGGTTTACTGCTTTCCTGTAAAACAAAAAATCCGGTAAATAACGGAACTATGTACCTATATCATTGATCTATATTTACTTAAACACGATTAATGTATGTATAACATCATGGAGTCAGAGGCTAGTGTAAGTTACTTTTGACGTAAACAAAACGTTTACGAACGCGTAAATGATACTGTTATTTATATGGGAAACGCAAACGCATTCGTAACGTACAGTTACGTTAAAAACTTACACTCAGGGCTCAGAATCTGCAGATTAACGAATGATTGTTTTAAGTAATTAATATTTAACATTTTATGTTGTTAGTTTTGGAGAGTTACTTACTTCCTTCGCCAAATTGTGTTGACAAATGCAAATTCTACTAGAGCTGAGAAAATGAAACCGATGCAGCCCAGAAACCAAATTTCGCTGGCCTTGATGTAGGACACTTTAGGAAGCGTTTTGGCCTGTGAGGAGGCCAACGTAATAAACGATAGCATCGTGCTGGTGCCTGGGAATAACAAATGTTTATTAGAGAAATTCCAAATGCACATCATAGGTATTAATTGTTTATTTTCAGACATGTACGTCCTTATTTATAAACGTCTTAATATTATCTTAAAAATCACATTATCATTATGTCACTTTGGTAATTGTGTTTGTTACAAACAGACAAAACATAAATTAAATAACTGAAGCCTGCCAGACTTTATGATTAAGAGGGCATAAAATCATGAATACTTGTGGCACCTCTTAGCTTAGAGTAGGTAGAGCTGCTTATATGCTCCAAATTGTAGGAAGTCAGATTAGTCCCTATGTGTGACGAGCTAAATGTTGCATAGATGAATTAGTTTTCAATTTTGTTTTTGTTTCAGTATCTAACTATAGATAAATTAGCGAGAGTGTAGAATTGCATTTGTATAAGTAGTTATTAAATTTCAAACATATAATGCCTATAAACACACAATATCACTACATACAATGCCCAATTCCACGCTCTCGCTAACTTGCTTTACTACAAGACGATTCATGCAGTCGTATTTATTTTCGGTACTTTACCTAATGTTATTCTAGGAGCCGATGCGTCAGCCTGCAACCAGAAGGTGACCCATGACATAGCGACAATCATCATGGAGGGAATGAAGTAGTCCATTAGGTAGTAGCCCACTTCTCTGCCCAGTTTAAACGTGAACTTTAGGGCACTATAGTTTCCAGCTTAAATAAAAGTATAAGAGTTAAAAATCACTCAGTTTATATTACAAGATATCTGTTATAAAAGCAAAGGGTATTGTTAGTCACCGGCACGATTAATGATCAATCTATTGACAAAAGTGAGGGATATTTTATCGGGACTGATTTTAATCGGACAAGGTAATTTATTGTCATAGTCAAATTTCCTGTTATATTTTATTTTTAACCGTTTTCCTGGTCAGAGTTTAGGTCAACAGTTAGGCCGATTTATTGCGTGATATTTTCGGGTAAGCCCCTCGTTGGTTCTAACCGGTAGCTAGGTTAAAGACCTTAAAAAGTTTCCATAGTTCGAATTCAAACCTTTAGTTACATATGAATCTCAGAAATGCTAAAATCTGACGTCTGAGTAATAATTAGGTACTTTTTGGTTCATTAATCGTAAAGCGTAACAACACCTTGTAAACACGGCACAAACGTAAATTAAGGACATTACATCTACCTCCCCCCAGCCGCATATTTACAATATCGCCTCGAACCACAGACTCATTCGTCCAGTAATCAATCAAAGAGTACTCTGTGAGATGCAGTTCGGAAGAGAGGTGCACGGGGTTGTCTCTTTCCCACATGATACGTAAACTAGATGCGTTGTATTTCCCTGAAAATATAATTGCAGACAATAAAATAGCAAGTCATTGCATTAGGTAGGTGTAGGTAGAGGTAAAAATCAATCAAAGTAGTCATTGCAAATATTCAAATTGTTAAGCCAGTGACTACGGCAAAAAAATATTCCTTGTTATGTAGCATATAATATCAAGTATATCTAACTATGTAGTCAAGTTTTACTAGAGTACCTGACTAAGTTAAGTTAAAGTAATGGCAACCAAATACAAATTCTTACATAGCGGAATCTAACATTGAATCAAAAATTCGCAATATGAAATATAATAGGAAACTTACAGCTTTCTAGATTCATAGAACAAGTTTGGTCGTCAAACGGAAACTTCTGCAGGTTCATCCAACAATAGAGCACGGCCTGCATGCGTCTGCTGAACAGCACCTCGCCATCCGGTGCTATTGAGATCAGCACATCCTTGCTGTCGGTCCCCATGAGACTGGACGACTGCTCGTTGGACATGTATAAGTGAGGGACCCATATCCGTTGGCGCAGGTCATTTTCACCTATAATTTTTGTGCGCTCGGGTGAGTAAAGAGTGTAAGCGAGCCGAGCGTCAGTCCATCTTAGTTGCAAGAGGAAATGCAATTTGAAGTTCTGGAAAAAAAATACTCTTTGTATTTCCATAAATTATATGAAACAACGTGCTTAGGTATATAAGGCATGGGATTTTTTCATAATTACTCTAGGAAATAACATATTTGCTAGGGTAATTGGGAACTATATGTTATTACCTAGAATAATAATGTAAAAGCTCGTGCCTTCCTGCCTTAGTGAACCCGGGCTTTTTTAAAACAACTGTGGAAGACAATTAGTACAAGGTATTTGTTCAATTATGTAGGTAGAGAGTAGGGAATGAGATTACATTAAAAGTTCTTGAAGGGCAAAATCTTTTTCGTCCTTGAAGGGTTACAAAGTGCATGGGTTACAAGTATGGCCGGCCTGTTGGAAAAACGGCGCTAGATAGTTTTGGATGTTTCTAAAGAAACGTATAATTGAGAACTGCCACGGTTCTACTAGGTATGTAGTGATGATTGCAATGTTGGCGAAATGTCCAATTTATCATAGCATTCCCCGTTATAGGTGCAATAGAAAATGCAGAGCAAAGCTACATGCAGTGCCAAGAAAGCAAGCCGATCTAAAATATCCTGGCAAATTATATCCTATATAATCCTCCGTTCGATACGGTGTAGAGGAAAGTTGGTATTGGGATACGCCTGCTGCAATGTCCGAAACTGTGCCTGTGCTGCCTTATTAAGGCTACTCCACGTTTCTTCCCAGGTATTCGGGCGCAAAACTCTTAGCCGACATAATTCACGTAATTTCATTTAACTATATTACTCAATACGATTCCTACCGTTTAGTACTATGAAACACAGGCAGTCTTAAAAGTACTCATGCTCTACACGCGATAGGAATTATGACTGTCATTATGTACGAGTATGTAGACAGAAAACAATAGCAGTAATGGTAAGTTGATTCTGGTGCCACATACCAAATCATGAGCTTCTGCAGGCTGGATGAAGTATACGTAGGCGCTGGCGTGGACATACACCACGTCTGTAGGTGTCTGATAAGTGGGCAGCAGCAAGCGGTCGTAGCGACACTCGTGCGCTAACCGTGATAGGAACTCTGACTGTGTGTAACTGTCGCCATTTTCCAGCGATGGGCATTCCGCTGGCGCTGGCGCAGGGCTGTAAATTTAATAATCATTAACAAACCTAGCAAATTAGCAATACATACAAGTTTCACGTTTGTTTAGAAAAAAACCGCTTATATTTTTTGGAATTATAGGATCTGTGTCTACCGTCTACCGCGTTACAGTCGTATGCACAATTGAAGAAATGCATCAATAAAAATCATTATGACAAACGAAAGATTTGCATAAACACATCACAGTAAGCTCAATAAACCTTGTGTTGTAGGACCTTTAGGCTTTAATAGACGTTATAAATTAGTAGATAGATAGGTAGATATGAGAAAAACTTAACTGAAGCACCATGTCTGTAGTTGTAACTACAGGGAAGTAATATGAAATGGTCAAAATTTGAATATAGAACGCCGACATGCGTGTAGGTACACACCTTGTACACACGTTACAACTATATAGGCCAGGTGCTTTAGCTAAGTTTGTCACCATTAATACTTAAATAGATATTAGAAAACGTCCAAAGAAGTAAATAAATATACGCGATAAACACACATATACACGTGCTTGCCAGAATTCGAACTCGGGACCGACTAGGCTAAAGAAACCGTCAATATATTAGCGTAGATATAGTTTGATTAATATTGTCTTATTTTTTATTTAGCGGAGCGTTCATGGAACTTAATTTTCCGAGACTTGCCTAAAATTTAAACAGTTTAGCAATTTTCCTTCAATTAATGAAAATTAATACTTACTATACTTTGTATTAATGAATTTTGATACAGTATAGTATTCTCTTTAAGTCTAGTCAATGTTGTCTTAAGCACCAGGCAAAGCATCACACAAATGCATCACCTTTACCGCTTAGACATGTGACCATGACTAAGGAGGAACCAGACCGCAGATAAGTATGGTGAGACATTGTCTGAGAGACTGCAACAACAGTCAGTAAGTATTAGGTATGTTTCCACGTACCTACGTAAAGTACGTACTTAAAGTAACCGCCAGTAAATATTAAGAAAAATAAGTTTAAACATGCGGTTAGAATCAATTGTAGTTTAACAATGACATTAAATTGTAAATTAGGTTTGTAGATGGTGCAATAGTTCTTATAAATTAACATATATTAAGTACTCTATTATGTCATGACACATACAACATATATTAGATAGCAAAGATCAAAGAACACATGAATTGAAATAGACTCTCATTCCCCTGATTCTGGCAAACGATTTATGAGAGGTAGGGCACAGCGAAGTACCATCACGCTTGAGTTTGGAGAAGCCCAACTGGGGAAGTAACTCCTCGTCCTTACAGAAGACAACAACCATAATAGCACTGCTACCTTTCAGGTATCAATGAAATAGCCAGAATGTCGAGAGAAAGCGACTTTGTTTAGACAATCCATTATTTGTATGATCCTTGGTGGATAAGTAATAATAGTTACTAATCTATATACTCGTATGTAATTAATATACATTTGGTACTTTTATTACTAAACACGAATATTAATATGGTTTTTAAAAGTCAAATATTTGAACATACGGAGCGATTATTTCCGAAAGTATTCACTTATCAAGAATATCTGATTTTAGACCTCTACACTTTATAAGCGTCTGTATCCTACTGTAATTACCTCTATTTTACGTGTTGGTACCGCAAGTACACTGATTTGTTAGTTTTTTTACTACTTTAATAATATGATCATATCCTATGTTTCAGTATTCTAATAGTGCTGCTAATGATTATGATTACAGAGCCGCTCACGGTGAACTATAAGGGCTCCTAGTTAAGTACTAGTAAAAATACTATGCATTTTAAGCTTTTATTCATAAAATGTACTTTTTTAGAGTTTCAACATTATGAAAATATGCTGTCGTGTTTATCAAATTATCACGCTTTGGTAGAGCGTTTCGGATTTACACAGAAACCCTAAATTTATCATAGGTATTAGTCATATGTATATTTTCTTCAGTTGCCGCTATAATTAGTCATACTTATTTATTTATCTAAGTATGCTTTATCACGGTACTAAACAGTTGCAGATTGTAAGTTGTCTAACAAATACATTTGCTTTTATAAAATTTTCATGTAAGATTTCAATGCTATAAACCTTATCAGGTACCTACTTTATTAAGATTATATTAGTTTCTAATTAGGGTACCTACCTTATTTTATTCGGTATTCACACTACTTACATTATTTAAATAAAGTAGGTGGGTACTAGGTACCCTAAAGTAATTAGTAACTAATATAATATGTTAGATAGATGCAATTTTGTGTTGTAAATTGGCTTATTGACGAAAGATCGTCCAAGGTTAATTTTATCAAAAAAGCCTTTTACCTCAATAGACGTATTTCCCCGGTTGGCTTTATTTGTATAGGAAGTATAAGTTTAATATTTTATAGGCATCGTGCAGAAACCGGTATTCAACTTTTCCTACCCTAATAAACATTATATAGGTAAGTTGTAGTCGGGTAATCCCGATCGAATGTATAAAAGCGGCAGATAATTCAGAAAATTAGTCAAAAATTCTATTATAATAAAAGTCCATTCTCACAATTAACTGCGACTTTTACAATTAAGTATGGAATCATCCGAATACACTTTACGTGTATTCTTAGTTTAGTTTTAAAATATTGTTTCTGTTTGCGATTCTTTAACGTCTGATTATTTTTAAACACTTAGCAGTCTGAGTTTTAGTAGATGTTTTAAAAGCTGTGTCTAAAGTTTTCATAAAACCATATTAGTTTTCTGGTTTTGGGCATTATTTATACAGCATCTTTGTGCCAGTAGACATTCGTCAACTAAAATACCTAGATATTTAATCCTATCAACCTTCGAGATTGTAGGGCAGGAGCTAGTCTACGGGGCTAAGCAGGTGTGGATTTGAATTTAGAAGTAATTTTTAAAACTTATGTAATTGGCTTTAGTTGTATTCAAAGTAAGTGTGAGATGAGTTTAGCCTGTGAGCCACTTTGGTTAAACCCCGCTCTGCTTCAATAGAGAATACATTAGTGATATAATCTGCATATTAAACTGGTAATATACTACTATTACTTTTCATATCACATAGGCTGTTAATATGAATTAAAAATAGTGTTGGTCCAAGAATGCTACCCGGTGGCACGCCAAAAGTTATATTAGTTGCCTGACTGATGTAGTTTCTTATCTTAACTATTTATGTACGATTGTGGAGATAATATTGTAGTAATTTAAGTGGAATATATTTAATACCTACATTTTCTGAAGCTTTAATCACGAACGGAATAAAAACGGTATCAAAAGCTCTATTTAAATCCAAAAAGTCACCTAAGTATTTGTTGTTTTTGACAATGGTGTTTACTATTGATAGAATAGAGATAGAATGTGACCTTTCTGTTATTAATTTTATTAACTTTGTCAGAAGATTACTTTCTTTGCCCTAAATGTCTGATGTACCTATGTAAAAGTACATAATTATGTGCAATTTCTATCTCTGTGGTCTTTTTTAAGCTGTGTTATACGCCCGTATTTGCTAATGTATTGGTGCCTGGCTTTAAGTATGGATTCGTAGTGCACAAGGTCGCAGTGGGAGCCGCTGACGACAAAAATGCTAATATTTACTGTGGCTGATAACATTATGAACCAATTCGCTAAGATTTGCTTTAAGATTAAGCCTAAGCCGTCTGCTACGTATACATTAGAGAAGTAAAGGTGCTATACTTACACCACTGAACAAACGTAAACATTCCTGTTTTTACAAGCTAAGTATTATTTTATTTACATTGATTTAGGTCAAATTGTCCAAATTTGGAACTAAGTACCTACATCCCTGTGTAAGCAAGAAAGCAAAGCATGACACAATTCATAGGTAAAGCTTATTATATTAATCATATTTTTTTTATCAGCAAAATTTTTTTTTTTAGTTGGTAAGTAGAAAATAGTAGTTTGTGTATCTGTGCATAATGAAGGGCATTATCCGCCTTCGGCTCGTTTCATAAACCCACACTCTTGTTGTAATGCCTAATTATGTATAGTTGCATACACTACTTTATCTACACACATATCATAAATGTTTTAAGGTGGGTTCAGGAACCGTAGGGAAATGACCTGCAACTAGTGTTACTTGAAACATTAAAAAGTCAACGAACAAAACAAATGACAGCTTGGAATGGCGGCGTTGCGTATTTCATATCTCAGTCAAATATTTTTTTAAACCATAGACAAGCGAATGAACTCCCTATTCTATTGTCACTCGAGTTCTAATGTCGTTCGATTTATATTAAAAAAACATAACGAATTGGCGTTTCGTATCAATGACTGTTTAATATTTATAGATACTAGAATAGACACCCCACTTGAATTTGACAGCTGTTCCAAATTTAAACTCATAACCTACGGATTTCAGTAGGTAATGTTAACATTACATCTCAATTCATTTCTGATGGTTGGTAATGCTGGTCATTGCCTACGGTTTCTGGACGCATAATTTTGACCAATTAAGTACCTACAGAGTTAGAAAATCTGGTTTTTGATCACAACCCAGAATTCAGCCGGTATATAAACATATTTTTCACTTCTCATGCTCTAAAAGTGTGTCATATTATGCTTGCCAAGGCGGACTAAAGTAATACATTTAGCCTCTTGGGAAAATATGTATACATATTTATGATATACAAAACGTTTTAAATTGACCAACCAGAACACTTCACGTTATTAAATCCACCAATCACGACACATATCGAAGTGAATCGCAACTCTAGATTCTTTTTTGGTGCGAATACTGTTTAAAAATGTGAAATCATTAAAAAAAACTTTGTATAAAGTATCAACCAATCAGACAATACCACAATATTAAAATCGACCAATGAGGAAACGCAATCAAATTGTCAAAGCATTAGGTGCTTTTTAGTTCCTACTTCACAAGCATTAATAAAAGTTTAAATCGTTAGCAAACTCTTTGAAGCCCCAATTATACGTTGTCTATGGCATTTATTCACGGCGTAGATATATCCTATCTGTATCAAAGCAGTAAAAAAAATACAAAGACTGCCAAATTAAACATTTTTGACTCAGAATTCATTGCGGGTAAATAAAATTGTAATTGTTGAAATGTTATTTTATCTTATTTTCTCGCAATCGAAGTGAAAACTAGTATGCATAACTCGGGTCTAAACGCCATATTACCCCACGATCAATTTTCCCTCACTTCGTTCGGGAAAATAACCATCTCGTGGTACTATGGCCTACTTTAGCCCCTTGTCAAACAATCTACTATTTTATCAATGACTGAGTTTATTTAACCTGTGTTTTTTATATCACGTGATTCAAGAGTTTGTAATAATTGCCAGTCGTTTTTGGTGCACCGCGCTGCATGACTATGGACAGCCTAAAAGAAAAAGAAAAACAAATACCTATGTAATAGGGGCTCCGAATAACTTATTGCCGTGTTTACTCGATATGCGATAAGGAAGCCTCCGGGCGCGAGTTCGACTCGCACTTCCTATATGAAAAATCATATAAATTATTTTTTAGAGGCCAAAAATTCAATTGTGCCTCTCGATATAAGTACGTAGGTACTTACTTAGAAACTTAGTTAAAAGGTAATACATAACTCTATTAGCAAGAGGCCTGATGGCGTCTGTCTTTGGTTCCTTGGAGCTTGGAACGAATGCTACCTGCGTAGACACACTAGCGCCGTCCCATCTCCAACGATCTAATGGAAAAGCGGGTGCAGCGGCGGAAAGCGCCAAAATTATTAAACGTAACAAATATAAGAGCCTCGGCAGAGAGTACCATTTTGTACCGGTTGGCGTAGAAACGCTAGGTCCATGGGGGCCCAGTGCGCGCAAACATATTGCAGAAATCGCGAAACGTCTGGTCGACGTAACTGGAGATCGAAGAGCTGGCGGCTTCCTCGCACACCGTATCAGCATTGCGATACAACGAGGAAATGCTGCCAGCATCCTTGGTACAATGCCTCAAGGGCCTTTTTTAGATTTGACTATTTACTTAAGTACTCGCAGTTATTATAATACTGTAATTCTTGTAAATAAAGATGATTGTTTTATAGTAAGCTCAGTAAGGCGTATTTTGTAGACCATATACATAATAGATACCTAAACATAAATATTTAAATACATAGAAAACACCCATGACTAAGGAACAAATATATGTGCTCATCACACAAATAAATGACCTGACTGGGATTCGAACACAGGACCATCGTTTTCGTAGGCAGGGTTCATTACCCACTAGGCCAGACCGGTCGTCTGGGCATTGATTGTTTGAGAAATAAGATTAATAACAATATTACAAGTAGCTATTCAATTATTTATTTATACATCATATGATGTAGTCGTAGAATAAAGGTACTAGTTTATTTCATACTATTTTTAATTAATGATTTACAAAAGCTAGTTACTTCTATAGTAGGTACATCTACATAATATATATGTATAACAATACTAGCTTTTCCTTGCAACTACGTCGGCCATCCTGTCTTTTCTCGTAGCTCAAACTCTATCCATACCAAATTTCATCTCAATTGGTTCAGCAGTTTAAGCGTGAAGAGGTAACAGACAGACTGACAGAGAGAGTTACTTTCGCATTTCTAATATTAGTAGGGATTAGTTTAGTATTAGTAATTGGTAACTATAATTAATATTAGTATTATTAGTTTATTAGTTTATATGGATAAAGATACTGCCTAAAAAATGAATATTAATTATATTACATGAGAACTCCAACAGAATGTTCTCTTGTGTAATTCTGATGACGAATGGATCTATCAACTAAATACTTAACGAGTGTAGTGTTTAACTAAACAAGTACATAATACAAGACTATATTTACGAATTCTTTCACCCAAATAATTCATAAAAAGATAAGTCTAAATGAAAAATTTGGTTAAAAGAATATCATTGTTTAACCATGTGTTGGCAAATACCACTACAAAGAGGGTTATCATATCTTTATCTGTGCAGAGGATAATCACATAATTTATTAGAAACATGGTGTTTGGATTTCGATCTGTAAACCACCGGCTTAGTCGAGATTAACATGTTTAGTTTTAGCTACTCGCAGTGAACGTACCCATAATTACGCAACTGCATCTTTGAAACGAAATAAAAGTAATTAATATGTATTTTTTCCCTTTCTTTACACTTTATAGGCTATTGAAACTTATGATAATTTTAATTACGGTCCTTACCGGTAGCTACTAAATCTTTATTTAAAATAATTACATTCATTAAAATACAAGTACTTAACTAGTTATTCAATCTAAAAAAGGTAGCTATACTTGTAGCTTAAGCATAGCATATATAAGGTAAGTAGATGTATAATCTTGTACTCGACTGTATATTATGTAAGAATATAAAGGTTGTATGTTTAGCCTACGAAGCAGCATGCTTGGTTCGAATCCTGGCCAGGACATTTATGTAACGAATACGTGATGTTGGGTTATGGGCGTTCTCTATGTTTTAAGTATTGATACGTATCCAACTCCCTCTTAAATAACATAGTCGTCTAGTACCTTACTGACAACACATTAATGAGCTTACTGTAGGACTAGGTCGATTTGTGTAAGATTGTCTCAATTTATTTGTTTATTAATTGTTATTGTTAAAATTGCATTTTGTATTTAATATGCATCACAGCATCATACCCATAAAACTCTCTGTCTGTCTATGTTTAATTTCTTCCCTTTTTGTGAGCCACCGTCTTAGCAATAATGTGCTGTCATCCTGTTGTGTTTTAATTTTATTCGATATATTACGAAATAAGTCATGTGAGTGTTTATCAGTGGCGGCGCGTTTATACAAACTGATTCCCGCCGGCTTGACTAACTTAACTGCAGTTCAACGGTTTTCCTTGGGCTCAAAAAGAAAAGGCTAAGACATATCGGCTCCGTCTTGCATAATAAAAAAAATTGCGAGCCGCCGGAGCTTTTAATTCAATTTAATTTGAATAAATTATTGAATTAATAGCTCCGTATCCCCGTAGTCATCTAAATCACCTATAAAAACCTAAATAGGTCAGAACTCTATTCCACTGGATCCAACATGACCTCCAACAGTTAGGTATCATGTTCACAATGGGCTACTTATTTATCACAGTGTCACTCTTGTGAATTCGAAGCTTAGGCGAAGTTCGCAACTGAATTATTCAATAGTAAATATTTACTTTAGCGATGGTAATGGAAGTTTAAATGACAATTATAACAAACTGTAATTGAAAAATTGAGGCAAATAAACAAGCTTTTGAAAATGACTATGTTACTAGAGGTAACTGCCAAATTAATTACTTACTTGTTGGTAAACATTCAGAAAACGTTATAAAAATGTGTCACGTGCTTTTGTCTGGCACCAACTGTGATAAACAAATCACCTTTCTGCCGAGATCTCAACACAATAGACTTCTAAAGGAGGCGTTCCGGAAAATCACTTATGGTTTTATTATTTTTTGTCGTCGCTAAATTAAAAACCTTGAAATGTATTGATTGGCAAAATAGATAATTAAATGGATCTTATTAGAAGGTATACTATTTCACTACCTACTACTTATATTCACGTGATATATTTGTTTATCGAACAGGTCGTTCCTTTGGGACTTAATTGTAAGCTTGAGTCTAAAATGAAAATCTTAAAGTCCTATAACGTATATAATTCTTCTAAACTAAATAACCTTCCATTAATAAATCAACCACCGATAAGAACATTGGCGGCGAACTACTTCTTTCATCATTATTTAGCGGAGATAGCTCGGTTATCTCGGTTCCTATAAACCATGGTTATCATAAATATTGGTACTGTCGGAACGATTAATTACCTACGCAGCCTCCACTCTTCGGATCACCTTGGCACTATTCAATATCGCAGACATCGCAGTGCCACACATTATCACATTAAGCATGTAGTTCTAAAGATTTTGCATATCGATTCTTAGACTTTGCATTCGTTTGTATCTTAACATAATAATAATCACATGATAACTGCAATGTTGCATTGAGTTGTTTCGAATTTGTATTTTGTATCATATTTCATATTTTTTTGTACATTTCACTTGAAATATCAATATGTCCTTATCATTAATAAGTGATAATATGGATGATCCACAACACGAGTTAATATAGCCTCAGCAGTCACGCATAACTGCACTCTGACAAACTCGTAAACAGTCGCTATTATAAACAAGTTTCAGGATATGTGTCCATTGAATAATTATCGTTAATTAAACATTGTTCTAATTTAGTTTCCACGAATATCGTGAGATATTCTCAACATCTATCTGTGAGATTTATATATATATATATATATGTACGGATATATGCATGTATATGTGGTTTTTAAATATGTAGGTATATGGATGATGTATATGATGATGTATGTATCACACTGGCATCAGAGCATAGCCAAATCTATCTCAGATCAGAACCAAAGCGTATTATGAATTACGGATGCATGGCAGACTAAAATAGGATGAAATATAAAATTATTACAAATGGGGTTAAAAACTTATTTTTTCCAGGTTGGTAAAATGTTTGCAGTCGTCTTCTTGCGTTGCATCAGCAGGAACATTAAGAACTAACAAAAGTGGAAGACAACTTTGCGGTTGACCATTTCGCATATTTTATTTATTTACCTCCTTTGCAAGGCCTTAAGGATGTAAGGTGAGGAAATCGGTTTGAAAATGAAGTTAACCAAGTAAGAGGTGACTGGCTGGGAAATGACTTGTAATTCTGGTTTTGGAACATAATGGATCTTATTAAAATTACATAAAGTACGAGATTGATTGAAAATTAATGTTTGTTGCAACGTTGAAACGTCGATGAGACCGGTTGTTATTTCCTTGGTTTATCGAGTGCTTCGTCTAAATGTACTAATACAATTTGATTCATAGAAATGCATTTGTTTAAAGGGGAAGTCTATTTCATTTCTGATTGCTGTTATGAAAGGCCTGAAGAAGGCTTTAACTTTTACCACGGAATACCATCCTTAAATAAACTAGTTTTAATATAACCTATAAAATATTTCGTTTACGCGATTTGTCTCTAGGAATTATATACATATATGAGATAGTGAGATAGTAGCTGGAGTGGATTTTTGTTGTGTCGACCGGAGATCAATACAGTGTTTCTATTAAGGTGTAGATAATAAACAAAAACTCACAACAACGACAACGTGTACTCTCCACATGCTGTGTAGGTAAATGGTGTGAACGGTTCTTGTGATTTATGAATTTTATGAATGGATTCGTTTGAAGAAATATGTGGCTTTACTAATAAGTAGATACCTAGTATACCCTGAATTACATTTATATAAATAAGTGACTCAAGTTACTGATAGTTTTTCTGTACTTATGCTAAAAGTGTAATTGTTATTAAATAGTTGTTCTAGATTTTAAGATGTATCTGTATCAGTAAGGAGCTTTAGGCAAAGACGTCAAACAAACGTTTTGTGAACTACCTACGTTGGCATCATACGCGCATTTATCTGCATCAGAATGGCGGCCTCGGCCGATTGTCAGTATTGCCACAATATTGTCTTCCGATCGACAAGCCTAATGATGCCGTTACTTCATAGTCATCACAACAATATCTAATAACCGTCAGCCACTCTTATTGAAATTAGACAAGTTTAGTGTTGAATATTCATATTTGCTAATATCTAGTTGTTTTTCGTCCTCCTGGTAATTATGAATTTTTGTTTTTAATATTTAGTTTTAAATGGGGTTTTAAAGTGAGTTTGCAAAACACACATTAAACTTTTTGCGACTTATTATTGTAAGTCATTTTGGCTAAGTTAGGCGTAACTAAGTGGTCGGCTGATCGATACCTAATCTGCATTAATTCTCACGCCAATAATATAAGCCGAAATGATCACAATAGTTAAAAACGTTTTTTATAAACCTTAATTTATCTTAAAATTAAAAAAAAAAATAAGTACCTTGCCTAGCGCCCAAGCCAGTATATAGCCACTACTTACTCTACTACTGCTTTCGCATTTTTGTTTCTTTTAAAAGACGTTGTGTATTTTATTTTACAAATATACATTCATAGTATTATGAGGATGGCTTAGAGCCACGAGCTTGTGCATGCACACACCACATATGGAATCCCGTGGCAAGATGGCTGGGTTCCGACGGTGCCGCCCTACCCTATGACTGAGCTTTTTTTATGTTTGCCTAAATATGTGTCATGTGTGTGTAATAATTATATACATTGTATCTTAATATTGAAAAACATAAGCACCTACAAAATGATCCATGAGGTAATTTTAACCGAAGCCTAATGTAATGATTTAAATTATTTGAAAAAGTTTTTATATAAAAACTGAGAGGGATTTACGCTTTATGTATTATAAGAATATAAAAAATATAACAATTTGCTATAAAATAAAAATCGGAACTATTCTAGATTGCTGATACGTTGCATACACCAAGCTCAGAAAATGACAAACTCTAAAGTAGGTATATTAAATTAAACTTAGTTTTGAGTAGTTGTAAGTTTTGACATTTTTGCGTGCCAGATGTTGGTTACGTACCTATGTGATCTTAACTATGTCAGGCCATTTTTTGTACCATATTACAAGCAAAAAAAGTATTTCTATTTTATTATTATAATTATGCGATAATACTTATTATAAATGAAATGCAATATGTGGCTTTACTAAATCATAAATCTAACCTAACACAGTTGTTTTTCCCTTAAGGAAATCTTTTCGCTCAAATTCCCTATAGTAAGTCTATTATTCCCTAAAGCATTTTTAATAATAACTTATAGTACTTTTGAAGATTATTAAATTGCTTAACTGTACAAGTTAGTTCCAATAACTTTGTAATTATTAATAGGTACCTATTAGATTGAATTTAGTGTTAGTCTAATTTATATCGCTATACCCTTGCAGGGTTCATGTTGAAACTGTAAATAGTTTTAAAACCTTTTTGTAATTACACATGAAACGCAATAAAATATATGAGTATGAGTATTATCCTCGTCCGAGGATGAATCGCTAAAACATTTAATAAATATTTTGATATACCTATTGACATTATCTTTTTAATATTATAATTTTTGTTATTTTTTGTGACATTCGAATGTAATTGTGTATTATTATATGTTGTTTACCTATTTGTTTGACGATCATAATATAAATCTGTATAGATTAGGTTAAGATAATTTATACTGTAATTTATTATTATGAAATAAATAAACTAAACTAAACTAAATTGTACCTAATTAAGGACCTGCAATTAGACTTAAGTTAATCATTTCATTTGTGTTACGACAATAAAACGGTGTTCATTTTATTGTATTGTACTTATAGTCATATATGTTTCAAGCATGCGCACACACTTTTATGTATGGAATTTAAATTGCAATGGCTTAATTGTCGTAACACATTGAACTGAGTAACTTAAAACTAATTGCAAGTCCTTAATCCGCCTTAACTAGGTACATTTTTATTGCAATTCACCCATGAAGCAAGTTTGGAGCACCTGAGCATTAACTCGGTGAATTAATGCGAAACTTTCGTAACAAACATGTTGTTCTTAACAGCTGATTTTATGGGCAATCTCAATGTTGTCAATTAGTTACATTGCGTAAACTTGTATGATGCTCGAACAATTAATGAAACTGTGTAGATCTTGAAACACTATTTCAAAAATCTCATACGTGTATGATATGACATTGACATTAAGCATAATATTTGTAACTAACTGTCAGCTCTATTTAAAACCGAATTTAACATTTTAACCAGAACACAACTAAAAGACTTCAAACTGCTTGGTAATTGGCAATGATGGGAAGTAATCAATTTTGTGGGGTGGCATTAATTGTCGAAGCTATAGCCTTCGACGCGGCGATATCATGTGACTTCGGCGCATGCGCCTGAGGGCTCGCCAAGTGTTGCAAGTGATCTCACGTTTCATTAGGCAATTGGGAGTTTTCAAAAAATAGTGCACCCAATTAGCGAAAGCTGTTAAGAAAAGTTAAGTCGTCTATGTAGCTTCAACCGTTCAGTTCCGAAATGAAATGGCAATATCAAAAGGTTTCGTAGGTACATAGACATGCCGCTGCTGGTGTTACCAGTAGAACAGTCGACGTCAAAAATATGTATCCACTTTTTCACCTTACTCCTATTGTAGTTAGTCGATGCTTTCACGGTTTGAACACATTCTTATTGTTACAATTTAAGGGACAACACAATTGATTATGAAATCCTCCTCTTGAAACTACTTCCGACGTTTCGAGAACGACTTTATCCTCGTTGTTGGAGGTAATTTTCAATTTTATATACTTACGATGTTAAGTCCAAATCAACTGTAATATAATATAAATATTTAACTAGTATTAGTTACGTGTATGAGTTATTCTAGAGGTTATTATTTAGAACAAACAAGCTTATACATGTACGATATAATTAAATTTCGATGATTGAAAGAACGACATTATGGCTAGTCACATGCTACTTACGTGACCGTGTGCGCCCTGCCACCTGCGTGATTTGGTTAAGGCTTGCTAATATAATGGCCCATAATTACAGCTATTATAAAACGTATTATAAACCCACTAATATAGATAGGCGGAATTGGTCATGCACGGGGCATTTTATATGCTAAAATTTATGCATTCATTTTAATTTTAATCTAAGTATGCTATTGATAAAACAATAATTCACAATCACTAGGTATTAATTGAGTGAAGCAATCGCCTCTTTATTCATATAAAAAACTAGGAAGTGCTATGAAGTTATTTGGACTCGAAACTACAATGATTGATGTTTTATTAGCGTGAATTTAGGCCGCCATCTCTCTGCCATGGTAATTTCGTTAAATATGTAAATACAAACCAATCTTACTCAAATCGATAATAAGCTCAATAAAAATTCATGACAAATAAACAAAAATAAACGTTTTTGTGGATTTGGACTCCTAGTTTCGTAGACAGAGTCAATATCGACGACCGATTATGTAAATAAATACATTTGTATGATTATTTGAACAAGTTTAATAATATCACAGTCAGTCCGCAAAGTAGATATGTTATGTATCGGTTATCTTTTAGCCCCTTTTGTCTTGTTTAGTTACCCGTTTCCGATAAGAAAATAAAGGTAAATCCTTCGCTATTTAAAACTGGTTATGACCTACAACATGAAACTGATGCTATAACTAAAGAACCTACCTAGTGATATATGAGTGATATAAATAAGTGGTCATTTTGCGTTCTAGACCATTTGCGATGTAGTGCGTTTGTGATGTAGGCAAAATATTACACTAGTCATTTTGCGTTCTGGGCTTTATAACTTATAATTTGACGACATGATTCGTGACAACTGTGTAAAATGTGTCATCAAAGATCACATTTAAACTGAGTCGCTGAGACAAATGTATTCAGCGTTTGCAATAACAGCCCCAGCGGTTATCAGCGGCGCTCCCGCGAAACACGATATTCTTAAATTTCAACACTCTTATGATGTCTTAATTGGAGTAAAAGAGAAAAATGCTCGAAATATACGAACTTCAATGATCGCGACTTTGAGGTTTTCGATAACGAGTATCGAGTTTACTATCTGTGCAACTCGCTTGTACTATTTTAGTGCGAACGAGATGCACAGACAGTAAACTCGATACTCGTTATCGAAAATCGTGATGTCGCAACTCAAGGTACGGGTACAGAAGCATTGAAGATCATGTCCGGAACTTGCGGCGGTAATGTGCGGTCACGGCGAATTAGTCGACCGTGCCGTGGCACACGAGCGAGGGGTTTTATCAGGACGGGTAATGGCTGAAAAATCGGATTATTGCGTTCCTTACATAGATATGATGTAAGCTGGATTGCAGCTCAAGAGTAGAGCTAGGATCAAGTGAACGGTTAGCGATGCTACTAGTGAAATTAATGACAACTTTGGATTATCCGCATAGTTCAATAAAATTATAAAGTAATGTAAAAAACAACCTTGACTTGGAGATATTCTGATCCATAAAGTCACTGTTAAAATGGTTCTATAATAACTAAAACTTATTATTAATACAAAAGGGTATAAGAGACAAATGCTGATTGTTAGCCTATAACACTGATGGTGATGGTGATGAGCTGATGAGACTAATGAAGTGATAAGTGTAGGGTGATTATTCGGGTGTTTGTACCGCTCTTATTACTCTGTCCAGAGTCCTGTAGAAATGATCACACTGTTTGGTGTTATTTTTGGTTTACTGGTGGACAGCTGGGCTGGCTAAAGGACAACCAAAACCTACTTAATATAATGCAGGCACTTCTACAGAAATCTGGACAGAGTAATAGGAAGGGTTCAAACGCCCGAATAATCAGCCTGTACTGTATACTCGTAGGGCAACTTTAGTTGGTTCTATAAGTCTATAACAAGAGTATATAAATAAATTAAAAACTCCGAGAACTTAATGGGACTAATTTAATTTACCTACGCTATCATTTAATGAAACCTAATATCTAAGAATACATATCTGTTTGTTTGCACAAACAAAGTTATTTACCCTAAATGCATAATATAAAAAGTCTGTTTATAGGATATAGGATGTGCCTCCAGGCAAACACATCTCTCACGCGCTTTTATTAATGTACCTATAAGAGTACTTACACCGCGCGCTCCAGTTGCGCGTTTTACATTGCGAGGTTATAAGCGGGCAAAAATATGAAGAAAGGTTACTTAATACGCGAAAGGTATGCATAATGCAAGAATTGATGCAGTCCATATCTTTGTCAAAGACAATAAAATAGTCTTCGACAAAGATAGCAGTGCTATATGTGTTACTTATTGGGCACTGGCACAAAATGCAACAGAAGTATGTACCAGAACAGTCATATCTACTGACTATAAAACATTTTGAACTTCATTAAAAGCCGGTGGAAGCAGAAAGAAGGCCGGTTTTGAGAGCCTTTGGGGTAAGCAATTTCCAGCCGCGAACGTTACCGCATTACATTTTTCGCATCGTTCGTAGACACCACGCTAAAACACGTAATTAAGAGATTAGCTGACCTGACAAAAGATAATCTGTTGAGTCGAGTACGAGTGTACAAATTAATCCTAGGATAAGATGCCTCAAATTGTACGTAGGTGTGTACCCACATAGATACACGTGTGATACATTTCTCGTAACTTTCGAACACGTTCCTAGTGCTATACCAGACTAAAACAATTGAATATATGTCATCGGTCATCGTAATGAACAAGCCTCGGATTTTCTGTCTGGAGTCGATATTAGGATTAAAATGTAGGTAACTCATATTCATACTCATACTCAGTCATTTAAATTAATACCGAAAGTAAATTATAAGTGTAACAATTGTGATTAAACATGCATAGTCAACAAAATATACTTTATTTGGCCACGGTTTGCTCATATAAGTACATCTTATGTAGTTGTGTCTATAGATATTTTTGGCGCGTTTTGTTCTCATATGTATGTACGATCGGCCGCCGACATACTTACTCATTTAATTTGGAATCTCTTATGTTATCATATCAGGAGCAGAATGTGAAGTCTTCATTGGTCAGCCAACGCGAATGGCGCCTTTCTCGTGAAATACAATTAAGAAGTAAAATTTTTACTTTTTAGTAAATGATTTTTATGCTCATCGAAAAAACCAACACCGGAAGAGGGATAAATGTTGAAGGCGATTAAAAAATCTTCACATGTATAAAATAACTAGCCAAAATGTATTACCGTTTCTGCTGTTCCTAATGATAAAAAAATATGAATCGTTTTTTACGAGTACAGTCACGCTCTCTTTTCATGCGGTGTGCTTAGTATTTCAGAGTACACCGAACATAATTTCGAGTATCATATTGCGGATCCGACTATCGTCTGTGTTTCTTTAGGAAGAACTACGCATGTAATAATTAGCCTGCTGGTAATGACAATTTCTCGTGACTACTCGACCACGCTCATGTAATGGCAATGTACAATAGAACAGTAGAACCGGTACTGCGCGTCACGAATGGCTACCTTTCTTTAGTGCAGTGCAAAAAGCGCGGTGCCCTGAAGGCTGTTGCTCACTTGATACAATTATTTAAATGGTGATTGATTCTGCACGAACGTGAACTTGCTCTATAAAATTTCATAAGTTTACAGATTTTAGTATGTAGCTGTAATTGCTTAAACTTTCAGTCGGCAGTGCCATCGGTTGAAAGGAAGAATAAGCGGCACTGACATTTTGGTAAAATGTACCGTATGTGGCAGGAACCAGCAGTTAGACCCAACGTCAAATGGCGGCGATCCAGGAGCCGGACCCGACTTAACAAACCTTTGAGTGGCAGGAAACAGCTGATGGGCCCTGTTTGATTTCTTATTTTCCGCGACAAATTATACCGATAAACCTAGTCCTTGCTTGCTTACACTTGTAAGATACATTCGACAATAAACAGGGATGACATTCACTAATGGTTAAACAAAGTTTCTTAGAAACGCGCGCCGACCGCCGAGCCGAGATTTTATTTGGTAAATAAATATAAAACCATCAAGTTTTAGTGCCTATAGCTGTGGTTACAATAAGATTATATAACTAACTATGAAATTCATTTATTACCACACGTTGTTATATTGAACATATCGTCATAAATCAACTTGGAATATGTCCCAATTTTCGTCGATAGCGCTCGTGTTCATCTGAGAGTTGATGGAGACTAGAAAAATTCACATAAATGGGGTGGCACTTATTGCTATATAATCAAATAAGCCATTTCATTCTGAATCAATCTATACATAATATATATACAGTTCCTATAGGTTTTTTTGAGAAATGGTTATTTTTCTAACGTGCGAACAATTCGCGATGACCAGCCGCGGGGCCAGCCAAGTGACGGAATGTTTTCCAAAATGGCCGTGCCACATATTCTGACAATCAATCTCCGGCGCCGCCACTCAAAGGCTGATTATGTCAGGTCCAGCTGCTGGATCGCCGCCACTTGCCGTCCAGCTGCGGTTCCTGCCACTCGAAGGGTTATTCCATAGGTGTTATGCGTGTCTACGTCATTATGCAAAATGATGTAGACACGCA
Source organism: Grapholita molesta (assembly GCA_022674325.2). Lineage (NCBI taxonomy): Eukaryota > Metazoa > Arthropoda > Insecta > Lepidoptera > Tortricidae > Grapholita > Grapholita molesta. The sequence continues at coordinate 7,705,832 of CP053127.2, forward strand.
TAATCTCGTGTCAAGCTCATTTTGAACACTTCGCCCGCCCGCTTAGCACATTTACCGGTAACAGTACATCGAAAAAAAAAATTGTTAATTAACCTCTTTTACTCTTATAATACTGGCAAAGTGCGTGTCGATACCTTAGCTATGTCGGGATATGATAACGGGTTATCGGAAAATGTTCAAAACAAATTTTCCTTGCAAAAATTCTATTCACGTACACAATATTTTTAGATTTTCAAGCGATACTTTCTGAAAACATTTACGGTTACGGGTAAGGTTCTGAACTCAACTAGCCCGCCCCTACCCTTATAGTTTCGCCATGTCTGTCTGTTTCTGGCTTAGACCATTAGTCCTAGAGAGCTGTAATTTAATATGAATATGTAAGTCAATCACGCGGACGAAATGGTCATGTTTTTTTTTTTCCTTTATGGTATACCTACGTGTGGAATATAGCATTATGTTTTGGTTTATAACTTGTAATGTTTTCGTAAATAATCGCTCTGGAAGTTAAAAATATGTGTCCTTCCTTGTAAGTAGAGGGGTCTACTTATGAACCGCAAATCCAATTAATATTGAAAAAAAAAAAATATAGTGAAAGTACAGCCTAATAAACACTCAAAGAAAATAATTTTGAGTTTTATCTGATGAACCGTTATGAGTTACGGATCGAAAACTAAAGGTACCCTACACTGAGCATGGCTGGACATGCTCTTGGCCGGTTTTTTATTATTATTTATCTTGATGTACAAAAAAAATGAAAAATCCTCCCCCGTCGCGAGTCGCTACAATCTTTTATGTGAACGCCATTTAAATAAAAAAAATAGTTGAAATACTTACATTAATAATTAATAAGATTTATCTCATTTATCCATATACGTGGCATTATCTATGAAAAGGGACCTTATGGTCGATGGCACTTACGTCGAACCGCGTTACATTTGTATCGCGCAATCTTGAACAACGCCATAAGCGCCATCGACATAAGGTCCCTTTTCATTGATAATGTCACATATTTGAACATATTGCGATGCAATAATATGACTTTAAACTTTAAAGGAAGCGCGAGGATAGCGAGATTATGGACAGACGCCGCCCGACGGTCACTGTAAGCCTAGGTCATATCTAATCCTTACGCCTGTTAAATGCTTCTCCTAAGAATATTCAGTATGTTGTATAAAATTAGTTTCTTTTAAAACACATTTGTTCAGGTGACAAGTGGGGAGACGGTAACGTAACATACACCTGGTACTTGTATCTATTACGTTGTCACTGGATAGGCAATATGCATAAGTAGGTAAGCAGGATTGTGCTTATGGCTAATTAGAGTTTATGCGTAACTTTTGTATTGAATATTAATACGAACGTAAATTTGTGAAAGCTACAGTGTATGGCGAGATTATTGCCAAATAAATGTACCTAATAGATCCTACATATAAATGACGTTCATAACCCGGGAACAAATATTCATGATAAACACACAAATAAATGCCCGCCAGGGTTTGAATTTGAACCCAGGAAGGCTAATGTTAATATAAGGAATAAGTAAGTTTACATAAGTAATGCCAAAGATGAATCGAAGTGAATCAATCTGGAAAGATAGGTAGAATATAAAGTAGGTCGATAAATGCCTGAAAGTGAATCGCGGGCTGGGCTTCGTAGCACTTTGAATTCTAATTAATTTCTTAAGGGGCTTGTCATGATCATTCTGAGAATGTATGTACCTTCCTATGTAGATATCGTCGAGTAGCTATTTCTTGTTTTGATTATACAGTAAGTATACAATATTGATTTTATTGTCGGTCCTGTATACTAAACGTGTAACAAACTTTATTCTAGGTACCGCTCTGCATCACAAAGGCTAAATGTTATCTGCCGGCGCATGTAGTCTCCTGAGACAGTGATTAATTTTGATAAATAAGGATATTAGTCACGCTCGTAAATGTATGGAAGTTACGTATTCAAATTGAGATAGGTTTCTTCATTGAGCATTTACCTCATGTAGGCTCACGGACTAAGATACTATACCCATACTTCCTGGTAGGTATATAATTAAAGGAAAAATAATCAAGCGATACTTCGCTTATATTTATTATTATCACATATTTAAATAGATTGAATATCAAACAGTAAAAAAATAATGCTAAGCCGGTTCATAAGTAAGGTAAGGTATACATACACACGATGCTATATAATATAATATTAAGTTGCGTTGGGGTAAAAAAACAATATATGATGGAGTAGGATTATGTATGCAATATAGAAATTACATCAAAAACTCCAATTATTTCTACATACCTTCGCGGTTTTTTTTGCCTTCCTTAAGAACGCACTAAGATGCAATAGATGCATTTAATGTTCTGAAACGTATCTGCTACAGATCGTCGTAGGTACCTACGTTATACGGCATTCATATAAAGGACTTTTAATTTTGAAAATATATCAATCCCGCCAACTCTTCGATTTCCATCAATAGATTTTTTATTAACTTCTTTTAATTCGACATGTACCGCGGTGATATCAATGGAATGCAAATTCCCAATAAGAGTAGAATATTGTTAAGCAAAATATTTTTCCCCTCACTAGCTCGTAAAGCGCTTGTTTATCCTTTAATACGAGAGGGTAAAAACGCATTTTATCCACTAGTGATTAAAGTAAGTTGACTTCTCATAGCTCTAATTGCTATGGTTTTAAAGTCTAAATTCGCGAAGTACAGCTCACTTGCCTCCGCGGCGGCGGCGGGCGCGGGCGAGCCTCGCTAACGCGCCGCCGCCGAGTTGAAAATCGAATTAGAACATTCGAAAATCGTACTGGCCACCACAAGCTAACCAAGCTAAAGGCACCTTTTGTAAAAATGTTGAATGTATCTAAACGCAAAGAAAAAGTCAATGCGATTTCAAAACGTTTTTTTTGCATGATTCACTTTCCTCGCTGTAGTGAGGGGAAAAGTTTTGTGTTACACACGGGTGCAATTGTAATTTAAGACTCGTGTATTGAAACACTCGCTATGCTCAGGATTCTATTTTAAAACCACTCGCTTTGCTCGTGGTTAAACTATAGAATCCATTCGCTTGCTCGAGTTTCAATCCCACACTCGCAGTTAAAATACAATTTTGCACCCTTGTATAACAAATAACTATTTTCACCTCACTAGCTCGGAAAGAACTGTTTTGTTCTTCAAAACCAGATAGCAAAGATGCATTTTATCCACAAGAGTGCAAAATAATTTCATATAAATAATTTATTACTAAACAAGTTTTTTTTTATATTATCTGGTCGGATCGTCGGATGATTTTTTATTTATGTTTCTGAATGATGGATGCCAATAATTATGAATATGGTTTTAAAGTTTTAGTTTTTTTTCCTCGCGGCAGTGAGTAGTGAAAAAATATGTGTATCACTCGGCAGCAAAGTGTGTTCGTCTCTCGTGATTTGAGACCCTCCCAATGCTCAAGATTCCACTATTTAAACCACTCGCTATGCTCGTGGTTCAATTTTGGGATCTTTCGCTAGCTCGGGTCTCAATATTAGCACGAGAAGGTAAACACTAACTCCCCTTGTATAACAAATAACTATTCTTTTTTTAGTTTCAATACAATAATCGTCAACTTACAACAATTAGGTGAAACAGTCAACGGTTGGGTAAGTAGCTACTTAATTACGCAATTTTATACAATCCAAATGCTGATGGTGTAAACAAACATTACGCATTTGCAATTTTTGTATCTAGTATTTTTTTTGTTATTAATATTATACTTGCACGTAATTAATACATGTATATCTAATGCGCCTTCTTTCTATTTAATAAGGAGCTAATAAAAATCGCGCAAACGAATTTATCATGAACATCTATTTTAAAATAAGCATATAGGTATTTTTCGGAGGACAAGTATTTTTATGCTACATATTCACCTAGGACGTCAACCTTTTTTGGTTAAGCTAAAACATTATTTCAAGTTGGCATAAATAAATAAAGATCGTAAGAAGAGAATATAAGGCAACAAGCAGCATGGAAGTCTTCATAAAAAGTTGTGTACTCATCTGCAATGCGCTAGGCAACGTCTAGTATAATTTGATCTATAGCTAGTTAGTTTATACCCACTTTTCATATTCAAGAGAGCTTCAATTGGTTTGACAACAGCGCAAGGACCCAATAGATGGGTTGGTGAAATGCCCCCCGGGTGCTCCCAATAGGTACTGCCCATTGTTTCGCCGCTAGTTAATGATCCCCGTATCAATTAAATTTCGTGTCGTGTCCCATGGACGTGTGTAGTACCTACCTTAGTTTGATTGTGCTGATACAGATTTTATATTCATCTGCAGATTTTCAAAGAATATAGAAAATGGGTACTCACCTAACTATAATTCGTGTGTAGATCTTATATTAGTTTACTCTTTTTAGACAGTCAAAATCACAAAAACAAGGACAAAACATCTATATTTTAGATGATCCTACTAATCAAATCACTACCTACTGTAAGAAAATTTGATTACAAGCGTTATCAATATCTTATTTGTTTAATTTACACCTGAGCCTTAGTTGTGACCGGACGAATTTCATCTTTATGTTATTCATGGAATGTCTACAGACTTGAAAAAATATTATGTTAGTAAAACAATAAATAGAATACCTGCAATACACTTCATAAGCACCAAAGACAGTTTGTCATATTTGAAAAAAAACTTACATAGCCGGTTTCTGACCATCAGCAAGTTTACAAATAGCAAGTAACAATATGAAAATTGTTCTTGCATTCATGTTGAACTCGAGAGGAACGCGTCGCGCTTGCGCGAACCGACCGCTGCGCGGGATTGTCTTGCTACTACTGTTTGAGTCTTGATCGATCAAACCTCCGCGCGCAAAGGCGACATCGCGCACCTTTGTCGCATACGAGCTTTTACCGCTTGCTTACAAGCATTTTTCCAGCGCGATGAGCATGTTATCACGTGCTTCTGATAATTCGTTAAGAGTTCGTATAGGACATAATTACATTAGCCAGTTTAAATCTCTAAAACAAGCCTATCTACATATTAGCGCCGATGTTTCTGCGACACTTCACGTTTTCAATTTAAATGGGAGTAGCAAATACGAATGGACAAATAATAAAGGTTTGCCAGCATGAATCAGAACTAATGCTTAAAATTGAGAGTGGGAAATAGTTAACAGCTGAATTAAAGTATGCCGTTAGACTGGGCAAAGAGCAGCAGGATGGAGAAAATATTCAGTCATGAAGGGGAATTTAAGTTCAGTCAGCAGCAGAAGTGGCTAAGCGTTTGAGGTGTTCAAAATGTGGTCAACATATCTCTATTGTCAAGAGAATAAGAGCGCGTGTTGGTCATTTTGCACACTTCAAACTCGTAGCCACTTTTGCTGCTGACTGTAACTAATCCTAAAAACGTTCAGATACTTATATTTGCTGAAGGTGTTAATAAGTAACTAAGTAACACTGTTACTTCATTGAATTAACCTGTAGCTACTTCCACTGAACTCAAGCTACTTTATAATTTATATACGAGATTGGACTGTATTTCATAACTGTAAAGAATAAATGGGAAGCACGTTTATGGATTCTGCTGGTAACTGGGCCTAGACGACAGACGTACGTGCGAGTCGAATCCCCATTTAGTAAGCAAGGTTTACGCGCAATTCAAGAACTTCGTGTGGGCTATCTCACTCTGAAGGTTCTTTGTTATATTTTCTTATATGCAGGACATTAGTAGTTAATCGAGGACTTAAGGTTAATTTTAAATATGAAACTAATTTAGAATCAGACATGATAACTTTAATCATTTTTAATTGCATGCGGCTGCATACAGTTTACAGTATATGTAATGAAGTTAAGGTCTTGTAATAAATTAGTTAATCTTTCAAAGTGTCTTTCACTATATGGAAGTGCTCCTTCAATAAAGCTAGCTAGGGCAGGCATTTTCAAATTTCCCGATATAATTTCCGGGGCTAAAATATTAAAGACCAGCTGCGCTGCATGGCAAGTCTTATTGTTTGTGTTCCACTCAGATGCAAACCTCAACAAAGTCTCTTTCTGGGTGTGGTTGATTTCTTTTAATGTCTCATACAGCTTGTCATTTCCTGTCTTCAATACCTCATTTACTATTTTTAATACTTGGAAAGGTCTTTCCATTCTCAAGGCTAATTTTAAGGCCTTTATAAGCTTTTTGTCATGTAGTAAATTTGCCAACTCCTGCTCTTGTAAAATCATTTCTTCTCTCTCTTTAGCGATTTTTTCTCTTTTTTCTAAAGTAACATCAAGGAATTTAATCAATTTGGAATCTGAGCCACCAGTCACTATTGTCGATTCATCCTTACTGAGTGCCATGGCCCATATTTTGCCATCATGTATATCAGATGACATCTTACATTCTGAAGATTTTATACTCCACAATTTTAACAAGCCATCTGCACCACTGGATATTATCTGTTGTCCTTTAGATAAGAATTCTATTTTAAGAACAGAGCTTTCATGACCTTCTAAGGTTTTCAAGCAACTTAAATCTGCTATAGACCACAGTTTCACAGTAGCATCAGCTGATGATGTGAGCACCACCTGGTCCACAGGAGAGAATCTGGTGCACCAAACTCCTCTCCTATGTCCTTTCAACACACCTAATAGACTTAAATCATTAGTCCATAGTTTTGCAGTTTTGTCCTGTGAACCTGTAGCAACCATTTTATCATTTGGTGAAACTGTGACACAGTTGATATCCATTTGATGAGCCAATTCAGTGTGGGTTGACTTGAGCTTATCATTTGCAGTGTCTTTTTCCTTAGGCACCATCCAAACCTTGAGACAATTATCCTGACCGACTGAGGTGAAAAATTCAGTTGATGTTTGGGAAGTAAACACAGATCCTACAGATGCTGTGTGCCGTGCCCCCACTCCAAGACAAATAATTTTATTGTTCTCATTCTGGAGCCATATTCTAACAGAGTTATCTTTTCCTGATGACACAAACATTTCAGGCTTAGTAGGAAACTTTGCTAAGGCTAAAACTATGTCTGTATGCCCCTTTACAATTTGGCAGTTCATTGATTCCATGTCATAGTACTTTAGATCAGGGCTGTTAGTAGCAACAACTAGATGGCCCTCATGTTTCCCAATCAATAACACATCCAATATTTCATCAGTAAATCCAACCAATTGCTTCATGCATTCAAATGTTTCTAGTTCATGGATAATGATGTTATGGTCTACTGTGACCACAGATAACATGTTTCTAGCTTCATTGAATAACAGGTGAGTAATGGCCAAGCCACCCTCCTCTTGTGCAGCAGATACTAGGCTATTGGTTTGTTCGTACATGATGCGGCTTGTCTCCACATTCCATACTCTCACAATACCTTTCTCACCTGCACAAGCAATAAAGATACCTTCTGTTTCTAGTTTTTTCTTAAAATTTGGCACCTTGAATGAAGGAGGCAGAAGTAGCATGGCTTCAATACTTTCATAAACTGGAACAGTCCTTAAAGCCTTACTTTGGTCTAAATTCCAGAGAATTAAAACCCTATCTCTACCAGCACTGATCATGTGCTCACCATCCGGTGTAAACTGTATTGATGTGATCTTGCTGAAATGGCCAGAATAAACAATATGCTCCTTACCTGTCTTAGAATTCCAAGACCTGATCTTTGTGTCATCTGCTGCTCCAACAATCAGTTGTTTGGATGCATCAGGGTGATATTCAAGAACACTAAAAACACCCATAGCACCTCTGAGGCTGCTTGTACATGTGTGATGATCCAAGTCCCATATCCTAATGTTGCCATCAGAGCCACCTGAGGCAATACTGGTGTCGGTGGAATCAAAGGCAAGCCTGGCTACAGGTCCTTTGTGTCCTGATCTCCACATCTTTATTTGTTTCCCGGTGTGGCGATCCCATAACTTCATCAAGCCACTTTTATGTGCAGTAACAACAACTTCATTGTTATGTGATAGTTTAAAAGTATAAATGGGGTCACCTTCTGTTTCTTCTTTTGACTCTCCAATGACCAAGGTTTGGGAACACGTATTGACGTCAATCACTTGAATTGAGTCGTTACATAAACAAAGTAAATGTGACCCATCAATGGTCCAAGAAATGTCTCCACCTGTGTAAAAGGCTGCATACTCAGAAGTTTTTTCATATCTGCAATAGACGAAAAACAATATTCTGTTATTACTAACATATCTGGTAACGTGCAAATGAAATTGGATTAATCACAACCAACGCCACAAAAGTAACACGCTTTTCGTGCTGTAGTTAGGTTATGTCGATTCAAAACAATGTAAGTGTTGGTAGAACAATAAGTAACTATCTGATACTTACACTTCTTTGAGTAAAAGCGCCATTATGCATTAAAAAGTATTATTCTATTCACAAACTGCTGTTTTTTATTTATTAATATATTCTTGAAAACATTAGGGACACCGACATGTGTGTACACTGTACTTGATGGCTGACACTAGACAGCTGTCACAGCTGACAAATACATATGTCATTAATTTTTTTTTCTTCATGGCTTTTGTTACATTTAGCCAATGTCATGTAATGTCATTATTTTCAATTTATTTTCAATAGCGAATCTTGGTAAACGCGTGGTTCGTGCTAACACTGTGAACGTCATTTAGACCACAGCTATAAATAGATTCGTATATCCTAGGAGGAATAATAAATAATAATATAGTCCATGTACGGGTGACCATCAAAACGCAACCCATCAATGCTCGACCCCGGAATGAACAGCCCATCAATTGGCGACCATGATGTACACGGATTGTTGGGTCGTTAATTCTCGGGTTGCGGATTCTCGGTCCGTACAAACACGTTACGGTACAGCAATCCGAAGCCACGTTTTTTACAGGGCAACAATGCTCGACCCATCAATCCGAGTCCAACAATCAGAGTCCCTTGGCTTTGAATTGTTGGGTTGTGCATTGTTGGTACGGGTTGATAAAGCACGACCCAGCAATTAACGACCCATCAATTGGAAGCCACAGAAATATCATATGTGACAGAGTCCAGATAGGTGCGACGACGAGCGAAGCGAGGAGGAGTGTGTTAGGTTAACCGCGAACAAACAGTCAATACCTACGTTTTTAATATGAAACTATTCTAGAAAAGCCTGGTCGCCGATTGATGGGTCGTCAATTGATGGGTTGAGCTTTCCGGGGTCGCTCAATGTTGGTACGGGCCGACAATGCGCGACCAATAATTCGTGTCACCTGAATGGACGCCGATTGCTGGGTCGTCAATTCTCGGGTTGCGCATTCTCGGTCCGTATAAACGCGTTACGATGCAGCAATCCAAAGCCACGTTTTTTACGCGGCAACAATGCTCGACCCATCAATCCGAGTACAAAAAAGTGGTCGCCAATTGATGGGTCGTCATTTGTTGGGTTGCGTATTACCCGGACTCCATGTACGTATCATTTTGTAAGAAACGTTCCGAACCGGAAATACGAGTATAAAATGTCGACTCTTATTTCTGATTTTAGTGTACATACCTTTAAGGCATTAGGTCCTACATAGACATTTGATCTGCATATTTAGATCATTACGACAAAACCATAACAAAACGAATAGTTTACCTAGAAATTAGAGATTAAAATAGGGTAGTTAGTAAATTGTTTCTGATCGCATCGAACCATCCATAAGTTAATTTGACATTGACATAAGAAAAGTTGTAGGGGTTTTTGGCGGGAACGTTAAAAAGAATAGGCGCGCTTTTGAAATTAAATTTTGTAAATTAGTTTTAAATTCTAGATTTGTACATTTCTTTGTATATTTCTTATGTAAAATAGTCTATATAGTGTTAGTTTTGTACATATTACGTTAGTGCGTTTCCCCATAATGGGGAAGCGCACGGGGCGTAGCGGCCGTAAACGATCGCGAGTTACGGGTGAGTCTCTTACAGAAGGAATAGATCAGGACTTACCTTCTTCATCATCATCGACGACTTCATATTCTGATGCTGAAAATAATGATCGTCCACTAGCGAAGAAAAGAGAAAAGGATAAGTACACACCTTATAAAGCAGGAAATTATAACAGATTTTATGACGAAAACTCGCAGAAGAAAGATTTTATTGTCTTCCTCAATCGCGAAGAAGATAACACTAAAATTACAGATAAGGATAGGTTGGCCATATCTAATGGCATCAGAAAACATTGTGTTTCAGGTGTAATGCATCTGAGGTCAATTAATGCATTCAAAATTGGTATAACTTTCGACCTCCCTAACAACGCTAATGTTTTTCTTAAGAACGAAAAGCTCCTAAACGAATTGAGGATGGTTGGTTCAATACCGGCTGCCGAAACAGAAGCCACTGGGGTTCTCACATCTGTACCTTGCGATTATTCCAATAAAAATCTTTCAGCTTATTGCTTCTAGTAAAAAGTTATTAGTGTGAGACGTTTCATGCGACGGGTAAAAGACGCTCAAGGTGTCGTTTCCTTTCTTCCAACACAGACAGTTGCTGTTACATTTGCTTCAACGCAGCTCCCGAGTATGTTACTTTAGACCACTGGAGACATGAGGTAGGAGTTTATGTTCCTCCTGTTAAACAGTGCCTGAAGTGCATGAAATTCAACCACATTGCTAAATTTTGTAAAAACAATGAAACTTGCTCAATTTGCTCAGGCAACCATAATTTTAAACAATGTGACAAGTCCAAAACTCAATGTGCTAACTGTGGCGGTGACCATATTGCAATTTCTACCACATGTCCACTTAAAAACAAAAACTAGAAGAAAACAAAATAAAAGCAAAAATGCAAGATATTCTGATCTTTTTAGTGCAGCTCAATTTCCACAGCTAAATTCAAAATACATTGATACTCAAATATCCAATTTAATTAAATCTGACAAATTTATGAATTTATTAGTTGAAGCAATGCTTGAAATATGTTCAAAACCTGATGTGCCAAAAAATTCTAAAAGCATTAGAGAAATTTTAGATAACACTTTTAAGAAAAAACACCTTAACCTTTTTATGGATACATTACATATAGTGCAATGGAATGCTCAAAGTTTAATTAGTAATAGGCTAGTTTTAACAAAATTTTTATATGATAACAACATACATATTGCCATAATCTCTGAAACATGGTTGAAACCACATCAATTTTTTCTATCAAAGGGTACAATATTATTAGAAATGATTGTGGGAACAACCACAATGGTGTTGCAATTTTAATTCATAATATTATAACACATTCTCAAATTACAACTCATTTTGATAGTTCTTTACAAAATGTTTGTGTGAAAATCAAAATTAATAACAATGAATTAAGTGTCGTTAGTTTTTACAGTCCATCTAATACAAATCCACCATTTAATAAAAATAATCTAGACGTTTTGCTTAAGTCCATTCCTAAACCTATGATATTTGGAGGCGATTTTAATGCTCATCACATGTCTTGGGGATGTGTCGACACCCTGCCTCGAGGTAAGGATGTTTTAGATGTTATTGATGAAAATGATCTTGTTCTTTTGAATAATGGCAGTCCCACTACAATTGGTTCTTCATCTTGGCGAGCTAATGCTCTTGATTTAACTTTAGTTTCTCCATCTTTGGCACTTTCATGTGATTGGTCTGTTTATGATTATCCTCTGGGTAGCAGTTATCACTTGCCTGTAATTATAAATTTGGTTGTTGGAAATGAAAGTAATCTACAGAATAATATACAATGCAATAATGTACATTTACCATTTCAGCATAATTACAAATTAGTTAATTGGAAAATATATAGTCAATTAATGGATTCAAATTTAAAAAATATTGACTTTAATACTATGTCTCCACCAGAATCCTACAATTTGTTTTGTAACATAATACATTCTGTTGCTGAACAGTCAATTCCACAGTCTACCTCCACTAATAAATGTAATAATATTGCTAAACCTTGTTTACCAAAACATTCTAAGTGTCCTAGTTTACCCTGGTGGAACTCAAAGTGTTCAGAAGCTGTTCAAAACTCAAAGAATGCTTATATATATTTTAAAAACAACCCTTCTGAGGAAAATTATATTGAATTTAAGAGATTGCGAGCTTTAAAAACTAATACTTAAAACAGAAAAACCAACAGCTGGATGGAATTGTGCAACTCATTTAATAGATGTACCTCATTGTCATTGGTATGGAAGTACATGCGTAAATTTAATAAATCATTTACTCTTAATAATTCTCTTGATGATAGTTGGATTCCAGATTTTATATGTAAATACACTCCTGACTTTGTTTTGAATGAGCCGTTAAATTATAATAAAACTGATAATATTGGAAATAATTATTTGACTGATCCATTTTCGTATCAAGAACTCCATTCTGCGTTGTTTTCTAGAAGAGATACATCCCATGGTCTAGATGGGATTCCATATATACTTTTAAAAAATTAACCCCAAATTGTCTCATAATCTTTTTAAACTTACTTAATCGTATGTGGAAGGAAAACTTTATACCTGAGGAATGGAAAACTGATTGTTTGGTTCCAGTTTTAAAACCTGGTAAAGATAAATTGTTGCCGGATTCGTATCGACCCATAGCTCTTACGTCTTGTATTGGAAAGATATTTGAACAGCTTTTAAAACAACGCCTAGAATTTTATGTAGAACAAAATGGTCTTTTACCTTACAACCAATTTGGTTTTCGCAGAGGTCGGTCTTCTCGTGAAAGCATTTGTCAGCTAGTATTAGATGCTCAACACAGTCTGTATAATAATCAATATCTTTTATGCGTTTTCTTTGATATTGCTGGTGCTTTTAACAGTGTTAATATTTCGGTTCTTTGTAACGAGTTGTCAGTGATAGGGATACCTGGGCAATTAATAAACTGGATACAAGCATTTTTGACCAATAGAAAAGTATTTGTTAAATTTAATAATCATTTATATGGTCCAAGATGCTCGTCGTTAGGAGTATGTCAAGGAGGAATTCTGTCTCCATTAATATTTATCTTATATATTAGACGATTGAATCTTATTTTGGGATCGAATGTAAAAACTTACAATATGCAGATGACTTAGTAGTTTATACATCTGGAATGGATTTAAGTCAATTAGCTTCTACTGTAAATAACGCACTTTCCAGTTTATATAAATACTTTTCATACCTTAATTTAGACGTTAATCCTACTAAATCAAAAGTCTTCATTTTCGGTCGTAAATGTGTAGCTACACCTAATATTTTGTATAACAGAATTCCATTGCCTATATATAGTGAAGTAAAATTTTTGGGTGTAACTTTTACTCCAAAACTCTCATGGACAAAATACATTAATAATATAACAACAAAAGCAAACAAGGCTTATAATGTATTAAAATCTGTTTGCGGGACTACTTGGGAGCAGATCCCAAAATATTGTTAGTGTTATACAAATCTCTCGTTCGTAGTCACTTTGAATATGGTTTTCTTTGTTTTGCTGGAGATAGTAAATTAGTGAATAGTTTGGACAAAATACAAAATAAATGTATGCGCACAATACTAGGTGCCTTTAAAACTAGTCCTATTGCTGCTTTGCAAATCGAAACAAAACTGCCACCCATTAGTGTTCGATTCCGTTATTTGAAAGAAAGATTTATCTTGAAGCTTCATAGTTTGTCTAATAATGATCTTCTTACCAATTTAATTGCTTCTCAATCTGCTCCTTATAAGCAACATATGTTTATTTTGCAAGATTTTTCTTGCTTTTTTCATTCTCTTGAAGAGTTTAATATACATTTGAACGATGATGTTCTTCCTTGTTATGCAGGCACATTCCAAAGTAAATATGCCGCAATGAATATTGTAATCGATTCAAGCTTGTCTTCTAAGGAGGAAGTTTATCTGTTATTGTCAGAATGGACTAATTATAAATTTATTTATACTGATGGGTCCAAAAATAATGATGCTGTATCTTTTGCAATTTACCAGACCGAAATCAATAAGGGAGTGGGATACAAAATTAATAAATATGCTAGCATCTTCACTGCTGAAGCAACAGCCATCCTTTTTGCTTTAAAACATATTATGGAAAGAAATCAGTTGAACAAAAATTGGGTAATAGTCAGTGATAGTATGAGTGTCTTAAAAAGTTTGTCAAGTAACAAAATGAATGCTAACATTAACTACCTGATTTTTACTATTAAAGAATTATGGTGGAAGTTATCCTTAACTGACACTGTAGTACAATTCGTTTGGGTACCTTCGCATATAGGAGTCTTAGGTAATGAAAATGCAGATTTTTAGCCAGAACCATTGTTAATATTTCTGATTCATGCTCAAGTTTAACCATCAAGGAGTTGGATGTCGCTTTGCCGTATACGGATATGATATCTAATCTTAAAAAGCGCATGATTAGTAATTGGGGAAAACATTGGTATTTTTGTAGAGAAGTTGAAAATAAAGCTCATATATATTCTTTGTTAGACGTTCCTGTTAATAGTACGCCATGGTTCTGCAAGCTTAAACATTTTGTTCATAGAAATTTCTATACTATAATCAATCGAATGCGCATTGGTCATTATTGCCTAAATTTTCATCTTCATCGAAAAATATAGTTTCTTCTCCTTATTGTGATCGTTGTCAAATGAATGAAGTTCAGTCTCTCGACCACATCATTTTCGTTTGCCCGTCCTTCGGCATTCAGCGCCTTGTGCTGATGGATGAGCTGCTTAATATTTATGAGGCATCTAATATAATCCCGCTGTCAGTACCAGATTTGCTAAGAGAGCCTACCACGTATATGTCTTTGTATAAATTTGTACATAACACCATAAATAAGTTGTAAATATTTTAATACAATTTTTTAATTTTAGGTTCTTAATGCAGATAACATATAAATGTAAATTGTATATATTTAAAATAAATCTAAATATCGCTACTAGAATATTTCAGGATTGTACTGTTTGGAAAGGACAATAATTAAACTGGATTATGAGATTGAACGTACGGTTTTGACTTAATTAATGGATGATACATACATACTGAAATTGTATAAGAAAATAAAAGTAACTGAAGACATTGAACTCGGATTTGACCTAATATGAATAGTACTTACTGAAGACGTTGACCGGATTGAACTTATGAAAAAGAAAACAAACTACTTATGACAAGGCAGTATGGCTTAGAGCTTTAGCCTGTCCAGATGGACGAAAAAAAAAAAAAAAAAAAAAAAAAAAAAAAAAAAAATTGTAGGTTAAGTTAGATTTATTGTAAACAAAATTATACTAATTTTAAAATGCGTATGAATACTTGTCTGTGTATTGTTAAGAATATTATTGCAAATAATACTACATGGATACGTAATCCAATTCGTAATACATATCTAATCAGAACATGTTCCACAAAAGATATCAAAGACCATGACCATATTGAGAAATTTGAAACTGTATTTTCATTTCCTTTCGTTCGACATATAGCCACATTAAATAGAATGAAAATGTATCATTTAATTGGAACTTCTTTAGCTATACCAGGCTGCGGCTTATTGGAGTCATTTGGTGTTTTCCCTCAATATTCTTTCCTTGCAGCTTCCTACATAGGTTAAAAGCAAATTTAAATTTATAATGATTATAATCAGTTCGGATGTTTTATTTAAGTTTTTAAAACTATTTTTTAATTGTAGGTGTTACTGGCGGAATTCTGTTTTCACTGGCAAGTTTACCACTCAATAATGCAATTGGATTTCTGTACATCAGTGAAGACAATAGACTGATCAAAATTTCATCTGTGGATTTCTGGGGCAGAAGGAAAGACCGAATAGTGTCTGCAGATGACTGGATACCACTTTTTGACATGAAACCAAAAACAATGGATGCCATTTATATTTCACCTCAACTTACGGATGGTACTAAATATAAGCTGTTTGTAAAATTTGGGAAAGTCCTAAATCCTACAAAAATGGGACAAGTAATAGAATAAGCTGAGAACAATGTATAGTTTAGTAGTATTAAAAGAAATAATTGTAAAATACTAATTTATTTCATTAATTATCTATTCAATTCAATCTATACCATACATAATACAATAGTCATGAGACCCAAATCAAATACATTTGAAATATTGTTTAAAGTAGATAAGTGAAGTATTATTGCAGTTAATAATTGAAGTGATTTGCTGCCACAAATTAATGCATTGAAATGAATTACATGCCATCACTCAGTTTGTTTATTATTATCGGTCTGTATATACAAATTTATAAAATTACCTACATATTGTATGTCCTAAGTCTAAAACCAGAATTTTATTAGCCAAAAGAAACTAATTTAAAGCAATTCACACACACATATACCACTTTTTACATTCCTAAGATATTACCAGGTTCTCAAAGAAGCCAAGACTAATGAACTGGCATTTTATAACACAAACTTTTAACAACTGATGATGGATTTAATATTGATACATTATATTATGATTTACTATATAAGATACATGCACAAGACAGCATAGTATAGATAAAATATATTTACATGCCATATAACAAATATAATGAAATGGAGAACCTGGAGTGCAAATAGAGATTGGTTACACAACCATACTAATGCTTCAAAACATTTCTGTGAACTTCATGGTAAAGATTACATATTAAAGTTAAGAATTTTTACTACTTGCACTAACGTAATTAGTGTTGTGCCATTCTCAAGTTCATTTTCATTTTGTATGACAATATTCATGACTAAGAATGATTTTCATACAAAACGGAAACCATCCCAGAGAAAAGCGCAACTCTAAACATAATTATAAATATACTATTCATATTCCTCTCAAGTGGAAAATTCATCAATAAAATGCATTTCGGCCCACGAAAAGGTCAACTCAAATATGGCCATCAAGTCCATTACTGAGAATCAATGCAGGCATTAAATATAAATTGGTGATAAAATGTGCTCCACTCTGCCAGCAGAATTGATACAAACGTGTTTAGCTACTAACAGACGTGAAGGAGCAAGTTTGCAAGTGAGAGATTGTGAACAATAGAATGGGTGACTTCATGTCTGGATCGGCTAGCTGGTTAAGTCATTTTTAGTGTAGCATTCACAGTTAGCATTGGCCTTCAGCTTCGTGTGCTTGTTATGTTAGATGCCAACTATGGATAAGTTAGGCCTATACTTAACCGGGACACCATGGCGGCGCCACCAGTCGCCCGCCACCAACAAATTCTCGGTAGCTATATGAAGCGTATCTCACCTGGTGTCCACTTGGTTGCGCCGACATGGTTTCCCGGTTAAATAGAGGCCTTAATTCCTAGTAAAAACTTAGTCAAGAAGGTTTTGGCTCCTCTCGTTAGGTAGATTTTTATTTGGAACCATCTGACAAGTAAGGAGGCCAAGCCTGAGGCATTTGCTTATTCAGACTATGGGTACATAAGTTTGATAATAGCTTCTGTAGGTAATCTGGTTCTCGCAGACAGTCAGAGCGTGGTGACATTAAGTTCGACCAACGTTTAGCACTAACAGTACACCATAACCTTAGCGCACTACTCTAGCCAAGCCTGCGCTGGCTGGTCGGTGGTGAAGGGGCTGACTCCGTTCCGCTCCATGGCGTCCAGCACTTCACAAACGTGCGCGGCGACGTCCGCCCGGCTCTGGTCTATGCCTTTGATGAATGGGTGTTCCAGAAGTCTGTTGTATTTTGGACGCTGATTCTCTTCTTTGATCAGGCTGCAATCAAATCAGAATGTTTAGAAGATATAGTTAGTAATACATTTAAAGCCCTTATTAAGGAGCATAAATATTGGAATCAAATGAGTAACTATTTTTTTATGTTTTGGAAAGAATACAATTTAGTTACAAGATATTGTGGTGACTCTCTTGCTCTTACATCAACATAACATCTTAATCTGCTCTAATCAGACTTTATTATTCCACTTCTACACACACATTTATCTTTGGATTAGTTAGTTCAACCATGTCATTTAGTCGCAAAACTAAATAGAATGGGTAGAAAATGTTAAATCAGACTGTCTTTTAGTATACGTAATAAACAGCGGAGTATAGCTCACCAAGTGTTGACGAAGTTCACGAAGTTGTTGGAGAAGGCGTTGTTGGCGTTGGTGAGGCGCGGCGGGTCGCCCTGCACCACCTGCTGCAGCTGCTCGAACACGGAGCCCCAGCGCGGGTAGGGGAAGGCGCCGGTGGCCACCTCCATGAGCGTGATGCCCAGCGACCACACGTCCGAGCGCACGTCGTAGCCGCGCGCGCGCCCCGGGTCGATGCGCTCCGGCTGCGAGCGGTCGTACTCATAATATGTATACATGCACCTTACTGTGTCAATAAGGTGCAGGTATAAGTATTTATACATATTTTGGCACCTTAGTCGCTTTGATAACTTTGCCCATTGTACATAAACTTTAGTGACGCACTATGCCAGTTTTTATTAAAGTAAGTAGTATAGTCTGCCTAGGATATCCTTCGATTAGAACATAAATAGAGATAATCATGCTGTTGCATCAGAATTTCGAGGACATATTTACATAATATATACATACATAGTTCCTAACTAACATTATTTGAAAAATCTTTTGACCATTAGAATCCTACATTATCCCTAATGAACAGCAATACTATTTAAAGAAAAATTACTATGTGTAAGCCGGTATTAGTCCATATAAAAACTCGTTAAACATACTACCATGTTTTGTTTTCGTTGTGGATTGAAATTATAATGGAATACTCACCGCCATATAGGGCCGGCAGCCGGCATCCCTTGTCCGGGCTATTGAGTCCACCAGCTTACCCGAGATGCCGAAGTCGCACAACTTAATATTGCCCCTTCTGTCCAGCAGGATGTTGGATGGTTTTACATCCCTGTCGAAACGTGTCACTCTTAGCTCAACCGAATAAAAATACACAGACGTAGTAGTTTTCACTCAATAGCCGCGTCCCCACAGAACGCAGCAGCAAGCTTCAAGCGCAGTAGAGCGCGCGTTTGCCTCGGCCGCGGCAAATTCGCACGTCCATACTTACCAAATGCCGCGCGAGGAAATTGGCTCGCGAGGCCGTGCGTTCTGTGGGGACGCGGCTATTTATTGCAATGCCAAAAGGGAGGATTATTTTTTGGCTCAATGAACTATTTTATGTCACCTGTTACCATGGTTATGTTGCGGTCAACTGATTCAATGCATCTAAAGATTATGATCATGAATTTTTGCGGTAACCATATGTCCATCCTGCTGATGGGACAAAATAGGAAACGGATAAAAGTTGACTAATTTATGAATTATGATATTACATATTTAGTATGAACATGGTTAAGGCAAATTAACACAACTTCAAAGCTGGGGTGTAAATAAATGCAATAAATAGTTATAAAAAAAACTAAGTACATAATCAATAACTTTTGGGTATATTGCTATTTTCTCATTATAAAATAATCCATACTAATATTATAAATGCGAAAGTGTCTGTTTGTTTGTCCGTCTTTCACGGCAAAACGGAGCGATGAAATGACGTGATTTTGTGGTGGTAGTTGAAGGGATGGAGAGTGACATAGGCTATTTTTCCCAGTGGGAAAACATGTCATTCCCACAGGAAGACTCAATATGTTACATTTTCCTCTAACCATGCAGGCGAAGCCGCGGGCATCATCTACTGATTAAATGATTATACACCAAATTATAGTTTTTTTACTTACCTATGAATAATTTTTAGCTTCTCTTTTAAATAATTTAAAGCTTTTACTGTAGCTAGGGTTATCTTAGCTATAATGGTCTCTGGTATTCGAGTTTGCATCTGCTCACATATGAACTTATAATATTTATCTAAAGAGGTATCCATCAGCTCCATACAAATCCAGCAGTCACCCTGAAAAATTGTTGTTCAAAATAAGTCACCATCCTAAATCAGTGACTTGGCAACAGGCCATGTTTAGTTTTCACTTATATTATATGATAGCAGATTTTCAAAAAGATGATTATTCCTACCTCCAATTCTAGGGCTTAAGTTGCCGATTGCACCTCAGACTACTATTATAGGTAGTTCAACGAGAGTTGAGGCCAATGAATTACGCTGACAACTATATGAAGTACTGATTGCAAAAAGAGTGAATGAATGGAACTGTAAATCAAAACACTCTAAGTGTAACCAGTGCCAGTTACATATTTGAAGAGGCTTAATAAAACACTTTATTCACTCAATTTGCTGTTGAACTTACTATTGGTATGAAAAGAACTGTAATTTCAAAATCTTCCGATCTTTACATGAGATGTTGTTGTGTGCGTGACTTCAACTCACTTGAAACTACCTATAGCAAGCCGAAACAATGTCAGGATTGCAATATATAAAAAAATAACATAAAAAACAACCTCTTTGAACAGTGCTCCGTAGAACTGCACAATATATACACAGTCATTGCTCTTCATGACAACCTCCAGGTCCATCAGCAGTTGTTTCTGCTCCTTTTCGTCCACGGTGGAGCGAATGCGTTTCACAGCCATCACGCGGTTAGTTCTGGAAGCAAAAAAAAAAGTTACTCATAAATGTCCTTTTATGGTTAAAAAAACCTTTGAACTAGCTTGTCGACTTGTAACTGTGTCCCAATCCAAGAATACATTCCATGAATGACACATGTGAATGAGTCACAAATATTACACTGTAAAGCAGCATACTATGACATTGTTACTTCTGGGACAAGGCTTTCAAACTTTATTTTCAGCATTTGTCATTTAAGCCTTTATAAGGCGCAGGGAATATATTTGCAATCATTATTTGACCTTTATACCAAAGGGTTCAGTTTAGCGTCATTCTTGACACTCATATGCCTGTTAAAGTGCAACAAATAAAAACAAGCAGAAGACAAAACAACATGTCCATATAATACATTTCATAAATCAACGTAAATTATTCAGAGAGATTGACTGAATGATTGCATCCTGTAATCCACCAAACCATGGTTGGGCTCTTAGTGTAAGGTCATCTAAATAAATATTGAAAGAAAAAAACACATGTAACAATTGTTGTTTGTAATCCTAAATAAATAAAAAATCTGGTACTCACTTCCTATGAACCATCTTATTTACAGCTCCAAAGGCACCCCGCCCGATTTCTCCCAGGTCAATCAAGTCATCAGAAGTGAAATCATAAATTTCTGTTGCAGAAAGCTGCAGCTTACCCGACGACTGCATAGACGGATAAATCCTGCATCTGTCCCTGCACATGAAGTGTTAATTGACAAAAGTTATTTTTTTTATACGAGCCCAATATATTTGAATTTGTCGAATGGCTAAAATTATAATTGATACCTAACTTAAAGATTACCAGACTGGTGGAAAACTTTATTTATATTTTAATTTTAAGTCACCATATTTTATGTATCTCTATAAATAAATAAATATTGTGTCCCATTGTCCAAGGGTCAAAGC
This sequence comes from Grapholita molesta, assembly GCA_022674325.2. NCBI lineage: Eukaryota > Metazoa > Arthropoda > Insecta > Lepidoptera > Tortricidae > Grapholita > Grapholita molesta. The sequence continues at coordinate 7,727,155 of CP053127.2, forward strand.
AAATTTTATAAGAATTGATTAATTAAGGTCTACTAATATGCCTAGCAGATGGACCCTTAGTGGCGAGATGTTTAAAATTTACATGAATTATTTGTTAATTTGAATGTAATTTAACTAAATAAAATCCGATTTAAAACTGTTGCCCCAGGGGCCACCACTAACACCACCACTATGGCAAAAAGTGATATAGAAATGTTGATCTACCCATTTACCACTTTATAGGTATTCTTTCAGCCGGGTATAATTAAATTACCCAGTTAATATGCCATTAATATGGAATAGCATTCTAGGAAATTCCACAAATGCAATTCCTACAGTAAATTGTTTACTTTGAAATATTTACCACCAGCAGGCCATATATTCAAGAATGGATAGTGGATACATACTATTAGTGAAACACTTGCTTCACTTAAAGGTGCATTTCTTGTGCAGCGGCTGATAATCTGCCTGCTTTCAATCCAACAGTAACATTTTGGGGCTAAATGTCAGCTTATTCTTCTTGAAACTGGTATTACCAATAAAAATAAATAAATATGTGGCCCTAGTGAAAATCCTTACAGAAACCAATTAAGCCAAAACCACTGTTTGTGGGGACTCAGCCAATAATATATATAATATACATAATGCAAATACTTAAATACATTGAAAACACTTGGACAGATGGGTTTTGACAACATTAATATTTCCTGGCAAAATAAATATTATTACTTACTAATAGTACCCAATATCAGCCTCATACAAATTGATACCTTAATCACCTAGGTATATAAAATAGATCAACCACAATCACATAATGTATAATTTGTAATTGTGACATGACTTGGCTTTGCCTGTGGTGACTTGTAAGGAAAGGCTTAAGATACTTAATATAATTAGTACCACTACCTAGAACTTCTAATTATATTAACATCTAGATGTACATATACAAAAATGTGTGTCTGCACAAACATGTATAACACAGATTTACATAAGCTAATCTAATAAGAATTTAATATGTTTGTACTTTTTAATGCAGGTAAGTAATCATTGGTTAATAATAATAACAGATGTTATTACTATTAACCAATGATTACTTTTTTGGTAACTTTATAAACTTAATACATGACAATATCTAAGCAGAATTGAAAGGTCTGATTATAATAAAAAAAAAATGAGCTTAATAATTTTTAAGCAGAATTAATATGAACACATTACAGCACTTATAAATTAAAAAGATTTGGTAACTAAACTACCATTATTTTCATTATTGTAGGTATTATGGTTTGTTAGGAGTGAAGTGAGGCAGAATTACCTTGTGTTTTCAGGCAGCACATCCCTGATGGTGCGCGCTGGTATTCGAGGTCTCGGCGCCGCGGCGGAGTTTGCAAAAGGCACGAAAGCCGCATCATCGCCCGAGGGCCCACCAATTTGAAGATCCAAAATTTTGCGTTTTTCGGTATTGAATAAATTCAAGTCGGGTTTCGGCATAGTAGGTCTGCTGGGCCCTGAAATATTAACAACGTAGATATTCTTACACATATCAACAAATTACAAACAAAATAGTTTGTAAATAAGTGACCTCAAACATATGGGATTTGCCGGAGGCTTTTATTTTATACCTTGGTTTGATGACACTTCACCATTCTTCGACATTTTAATGGACGTGCGTGTTACTGTTTTCACTATTCTTTGGTGTATGTAGCTAATCCCGAATTCTCCATTTGAAGATATGAATATTGAAACGGGTCAAGTTTTCATAATGAACAATATGAATCTGTTTTGTTCAATTTATGCATTGTATTTATCGACAACAGCTAAGTGACACGGAGAAACGTACTTTTGCCGTCGTCTGACAGTCGTGGCTCTGGGTTGCCAGCATGATGATTATGCTATGCGTATTGCGCGGTTAATGTTGCAACAATAAGAAAATTCCCACTGTCACTAGAGCTGTTTTTTGAATAGTTGTTTCCCAGATTGTCCACTCCAATCACATATTCCAATCTTAGTTAATTTATTTCTGAATAATATAACCATTTAGTAAGTGTATTTATATATATCGTGAGTTACATGATGGTCAAAGAATATAACACTCACAGTACATGATTAATTCAACAGCCTCTTGAAGCAAGTGTTTTTAAAAATAGCCTCCTACGACATTCTTGAAATCATGGTTTTAGAGTGCCTAAAATAAAAACTTTTTGTAATAGTTACATAACATTTTTAATGGGTCATCTACAAAGTATGTTAGCAGAATATGGTACTACTTGTTCTCTAACAAACTATGCTGCTGTGTATCACTTTCTGGGATGGGATTGGATAACCAAAAATAGTTAATTCATCACAATAATATTTTATAATATTCATTAAGTAGATAAAAAAAGGGTTCTTCTGCAAATAAGTATTTTATTCAATTTACATACAGTATTCCAACACATTTAAAATAGGCTAAGGAACAAGAATGGTACTAGTAAAAAATATACTTAAAATGTTGTACGATAAGTCAATGTCTATAAATAATTATTAAATTCATGATTCTCTTTTTTGTTTTTTCCATGGTCTTGGTGCAGATTCAGTCACATCAGCATCTGAAGTTTTGCTCAGTTTCTTTATATTCTTTTTTGATGTACTGCCATTTACACCGTTTTTGTCTTTCGATACTTGAGCAGTATTTTTAGGCTGAGTTTTGCTACCCATTTGTGAGTTATTTAACTTTTGTGGGGTCTTTCTTGGTGACTGTGGTGTCCCATCACCACTTTGTCTTTGATAGAATGGTTTGATTTTGTCAAAGTTTACATAGTCCACTGTCACTGGTTCTACTTGTTTTGTTTCAAACATCTCATCATCATCATCTGGACCAAGTTTCACCCACCTGTGGAAAAAGAACATATTTATTTAATATACAAATTATTTATCACAATTTTTTACATTTTCTATTTGAGTGCTTACCTTTCATCTAGTTCCCCCCTAATATAGGGTAAAGCTCCAAACAGGTCCAATACTACAACTCTGAACAGTACTACTTGGCCCTCCTGGACTACTGATCCAATCCATTTGTTCCCAGGCTCCTCAGTTGGTCTTGGAATCACCACATTGAAGACGCTATAAACCAAAAACTAGTTAATAACATGACTTGAGCTCTGGTAGCATAGATTTTTAGTGATGTTTTGTCTTTTCATTAGATACATAATGTTGTTATAAGCTTAAAGCTATGCAAACAGCATGAAACAGTGTTGGGCCAATTATCATTTTAATTTTATTTAGGGTAATGTTATCTAAGCTTTGATCCTAATGGAAATAGTTGCTGATACTTGCATTTTAAGCCCATTTAGATTTTGGACATTGAACTTAGTAGTATTTAGGACTTACCGGTGTACAAGAATTCCTAAATGGGTATTGCTCTTTTTGTTCACTAGTCCCTTTAGGGTGGCACCCACAAACGGTTGAAAAATGAAATAGTCAGCTTGAACTTGAAACTGAATGTCTGAACCATCATTACGTATTGCGCCCACATTGGTTAAAACTCGTAGATTTTTATAACTAAGTAAAATGCCGTTTAACCTGAAACAAGAATGTTCTAATTATATTGTTTGCCTTAAGTCTTACATATGAATAAAATCAAATGTGAGATACTTACTCTTTGTCAAACTTCCCAATTTTGTAATCCAACAAGTTCTTTATTGATTCCTGGAGGTTTCCAAGACACCAAGGCTGCAGTGCAAGGTTTTGTGTAACTTTTTTTTCCACCACACAGGAGTTTTTATCATTGGCTAGTTTTCTTAACTCCTTAAGGTTAAATTTAATAATCGTTGACATGTTGAAAACGCATAAATATTTTTTTGTGCACTAGCTGTTCATTACCTAAATAAAATATAAACAATACTATAAAATGTGAAATTTACAGCTTTTGACATTGACAATGCATGCGATCACATTTTGTTTTTATGTCATTTTTTTTTTATCTTTGAACAAGACGCAGGATCGATTGTAAACATCCAAATAAAACATGGCACTTTCTTGGCATCTAAAAATCACAGACGAAATATGGACAACATTATTAAGCAAAGTTTACACATACAAGTAGGGACGCAGCTATAAGGAAGAATGAGACATAAATATCGCTATTTAATTTTTGCATATAGCTGCGTCCCCACTTGCTGCAAGAAAACTTGCAAGTGTAAACTTCGCTTTAGAGGTAAAAATAAAACTATTTAAGGAACTGTCAATGTCATTGTGTCATTGTCATTTGACAGTTGACACTACTTTAGTTATAAAAAGGTTATGTTATTGGTGTTATTTCGTTAATAACGTAGTAATCGTAGTATATAATTTAATTAATATCTGCAGATAATCGCAACTGAATAAGAAATTGTATCTTTGAAGTAACAATGAATAACGTAACCAGCAAATTATTTATAATTAATAAATTAGCGACACTGTCCCCCTGTTCATTACGGTAAGTTACCTGAGAATTAACTTAGTTCTATGAATTAAGTAGGGGGTAATTATATTATAAACCATGTTTTTGGGATTACAGAGGCTGCTCGTCGCTTCAAAATCGAAACTATTCCCGCCCAACGAGCTTCCCAGATTACTTCCAAAATCCTATATTTAGAAAGGAAGAACAGGCTAAGCTTATAGAGACTGGGGAGTTTAGCAAAATCACTGCCGTGCCTGTAAAGCCACCAGGATCCCATGAAACATCATCTGTGTACCATGATCCACTAGTCAAGTATGTATTTGTACAAGGATATGTGATGATAAGGAGATTCTATATTATTCTTGATCTATAGGTACTATTAAAGTTATATGCAAATAAAATATGTAAATGATACCGATACATGAAGTTTATCAAAAAACTATATTTCCTTGTATAGTAATAAATAAAGCTTTGTTAATTACCTTTTTGCATTGAAATATGTTTGTTTATTGAATATTTTTCTTTGTATATGATTTGCAGTAAAGTCATTAATCATGTAATGGAAATGGGCAAGAAAAAGTTAGCGCGCAGTCTGGTAGAGCAAGCTTTTGAAATTATAAAGAGGATGCAAATTGAAAGATACCACCTTGCCGCAACACCTGAGGCAAAGCAGAAAATTGAGTTGAGTCCCAAAGCAATATTGTACAAAGCTGTTGAAAATGCAAAACCATTGTTATTATTGTCACCAATTAAAAGAGGAGGCATCAGTTATCAGGTAAACACATGCAAATTAACTATTAATTATTTATGTAATATGTATGTAAATATGTAACTATTATAAAGTTCTACTGTGTTAATCATAATAATTAATCATAATCTTAGTGTACCCCTTACATTTCATTAAATTGTCGAAAGGGCCTCTGCGCGTTGGCTCGATCTGGCTCCGCGTACGCCTCACAAATGTCCGGAACACCATTGTTTCGTGTACGGAAAAAAAAATCATAATTTAAAAAAATTTTAACCTGTAAACTTAGCTACTACAAACAAAACAGATTATTTAATAAACCATTATTTATGTTGCTACTTTAACTGTAGCTAAGGTTAGGTTTAATTTGGATTAAACAGAATAAATGAAATAATATAATGCAATTTAACACTTTCGCAACCAAGAACCCTGTCGGGCACACCAATCGTAGCCGATAACATGAGAAAACCCATATGTAGCGAAAATAGCGTAGCACCGCGTCGAGCCAGGTTTCTAAAGTGTTAACCATCTTGTTCAGGTTCCCGGTCCCATCACAGAGAAGAGATCCCTGTTCCTGGCAATAAAATGGCTGCTGGAAGCAACAAATGATAAAGAGAGAACTGTTCATTTCCCTCAAGCATTTGCTTGGGAGCTGCTGGATGCGGCCAACAACACCGGCAAGGTGGTGAAGAGGAAACAGGACTTGCACCGGCAGTGCGAGGCCAACCGCGCCTATGCTCACTACAGGTGGCAATAAATTATTTATGTGTAGTTTTACATTTGTATCAATATTATATGTGTAGATAAAGTACCAATTACTTTTATTTTATATCCAATTACACTAGTGTGAATGAATAGGAATGTTGAGATATGTACAATTTTGTAACATAATTAAGTATAATAGGTACAAAATGACCAATATTATATAATTGAGTAATAAAAGATATTGTTATTACTCAATGATATCATATTTCAAAATTTAAAATAAAACAGCTATTATGTTTTGCGAAATAAAAAAAACAATGGTAGGTACCATTGTTTTCTCACGTTTTCTAACAAATAAATTGTTTGGGAACTATATACATAAACGCAATATTTGTCAGTGGGCCAACCCAGAGGGTAAATAGGCCTTATTGGGAATAGTGCTGTTTCCTCGCGATGTTTCCTTCACTTCAGCGACTGGTGAATATTAAATGATATTTCGTAAATAAATCCGCAAAACTCATTGGGGCGAGCCGGGGTTCTTCCGCGTTTCAATCAACTGATACAACAATAAAAAAAAAATGCAAACTAGCCTATTGCATTGATCATATTGCGTAGCAATTGTAAATCCGTTTATTTTTAAATTATTATGTTACGAAAAATAACAAATATATAAATGTGACTCTCTATAACAAGGGACCTTATTGTCGATGGCGCTTACGTCGTTGTTCAAGATGCCGCCATACAAACGTAACGCGGTTCGATGTAACCGCCATCGACAATAGGGTCCCTTTTGCTTTACTTGGAATTTGCTAATAATATACTTAGAAGCGGGCATGAGTATGCCGGTTTTTCAGAGCTTACGCATTACTATGTTGCGCTACCTTTGACCCCTATAAAAACGAAAGTAGAGCGGGTTTGTTATCAGTCACTTATCAGAAGTCAATCGGTTTGTATACATTTCCGCTAATTCTTACGTGACCTGGAAAACCTGGAAAAAAAGAAACACTGAAGTCCAAGTCGCTGTAGTCGCCCAACTCCTGTAAGTATAGACGGTTTGTAAAAAAAAAAAACAGCGGCCGCAGATCAGAGACGAACGATAGCTTCATTCGAACGACATCCCTCCGACTTCGTCACCGTCAAGCATTGTTATCAAGCAGCGTCTCCATCAAGTACGAGAAGGGGCTGTCAGTGAATGGGATGTAAGAAGGAGGCTCAAGAAAGCAAACTTGACTCCCAGGACGCCGTCATTGGGATCCAGGTTGGTACCACGACACCGTATGTCCCGACGAATATTAACTGGAAGTCAAAGGGGAAGTCAAATTACTCCCAGTTCTCTTTTAGGACTGCAGAATGTATTTGCGGCTGCGACCGGAGACGCCGTGTCTCCAGGAAGAACGTGTTGTTCACGCACACTCTTGGTACCTATATACCTACTTACACCACGCCCACGTTACACATCGACTAGTTCATGTGCTGGATCCAGCGCAGCCGTGGCACACTCACCAAGCCCACTTTACACTTCTTCTAGTCTTTTGCTTTTCTGGTTTGTGCCAGACAGCTTTGACATATAAAACCGAACCTAGCCTAGAGTTTCGGGTTTTGTATGGGGATCCAGCACAAACTTTTCTCAGTAATCGCGAAGCTTCTGGTTGACGTAACTGGTGCCGGCTTCCTCGCACAAGGTATCAGCATTGGGAATAAAAAATGCGATACAACAAGGAAATGCCGCCAGCATCTTTGGGGCCACAAGGGCCTTTTTCAGATCTAAGGTTGACTAGGTATGTATGGTATAATGATTAGCTTACCTTAATATATATTAGGTACTTAAAAATAAAGTATAAAACTGTTATGTAATAAATTATATTTTTAAAAAATCGAAACCAATTATACCTATTACGTTGGCCTCTATGTCCAGTGTAGATTGATATTTACTGTATTTATATATTAGTATTTGATCTCATCTATTTTAACACTTCGTACCTCATTTATAGGTGCAATATATGTATCTATAAGTAGAGTCAGTCGCGTTACCTGAACTCCGTTCATTAGTTATACAAACACGTAATCAAAAACAACCGTAGATCAAATTTATAGAAGATATTGCTTGTAATGTCAAACTTTACGATAATGCGTAGGTACGTTGTACGTTCCCGTTGCTTTGATTATTTATTGAAGATAATAATATATTTTTCAATAATCCTTTAGTCTATTATAATTTCCCTTGGTCTATTGAAGATGAATGTAGAACGTTAGTGCAAAGTGCAGCAAGTGATCTATATGCAGCGATTATGTACAAGAACATGTAACGTTTATTTAACCGATTTCATTATATTATAATAATATACACAATGCGTTAAATGTAAATAACTACATCTGTTTACTTAAGAATCTGCTAGGTTGATGAGTAGTCAGATAGGTTCACAGTATTTAAGCCGTACGGGTTTCTTCTAGTATACATTTATAAATAATTATATTTAAGCGTAATGCTGTCGAAGGGCACTTATTGGCGACGAAGAGGTAGATAACAGGTGAATATTTGAAATAATCGTCATCGACACTAATCAGTGGCTTATCACTGCGGGAATTTATCAGCAAAGCCGTGAATATAGTCCTGACATGGCCATTGTTCTACTCATGCTGAGTTGCATCGTCAATCATGCTAATTTTGAAAAATTATTTATACGAAAACGATAAAAGTTGTTTTAAGTGTTGATTACGGGTATTTATTTGATATAGTGTAAATAGAGTGCTAAATGTGTTGTAAGTGAGTTAGAATTATCAGGTAAGACTATCGAACTATAGAAGTATATAAACTAAAACGGAAAAATATATATACACTCGTATTGATTAATAACACAAAATAGTAAGTAAAGTTACATATATGTAGTAAGTTAAAGTATGATTTTATATTCTATGTAGGTATCAATTTTAAAGCTAAAGTTATGTTTGCAAAGTTTCCACATGTTGGAATAAAATGTGAAGTAATTCATTATTGCTATTTACGTAAATATATGTAAAAGTGTATTATACAAATGTTATCAAATAATCTTGAACACATTTGTACAATGATATCGAACTAGATTATTGATTATTAATAATTTGGCCCTACAGAAACCGTTTGACCCAAAAACCTATAAAACATATTATTCGGAAACGTAAAATGGGCCAAGATTGAATTAGACAATATATCTTCCGTTTACCGACACCTTACAGGCAACTTCTAAAATTACCTCTCGTAAAAAAACTTTCGAGCAGGATTAGGACGCCCAAAACTCTGTATGTTACTCGAATACGAGTAGGTAGCAAGACCAGTACATGTTTTATGTACAGTCAGCGTTATATAGATAGTTGCTGTCAGTGTGGCCAAATATATCGATACAGATCTTTATTTATATAGCAATAAGGATGTGTATCGATATATTTGGCCATACTGACTGTAACTAACTATAAATAAATAATGAGTAGAATAGCTGAGCGGGCGAGGTGATTTTGAAAATGAGCAAGAACGGGAGTACGAATCTCGTCTCGTTCTCGCCTAATGCCACGTCGCTACCGCTGCCGCATACAAACAATATGTTTACATGAAGATCTCATCAAAATCATTTTATACACCTGGCCCGCTTAGCTACTTCTGGTGCTGACTGTATCTAAGACTAACATATAGACACATGTTTAGGCAAGAAAGTAGGTGTCCATCACAAAACTCGTGTGATAGGAGAGATAAGAATGAAGTATGTATTGATTTTTGATAATGAAATAATACTTAGGCATATTTAGTAACATATAGTCTTAGTCATATTGATATTACCTATTTAATACATAACAGTGGCGGGATGGAGTGCGAGAATGTATAAGAACCCTAGGGAATGCATTACCGGGATATCACGACATGTATTTTTGTCTCAATTCAAAACTCTGTCTCTATCTGTAGGCAAAGTTTCATGTAAATCTGTTCATCCGTTGTTCCACGATTTATTTAATAGCAAACATTATCCTAACATTTTCACAAACTTTTAGTACTTTCACATTCATAAATTCCGCAAACAAGCGAGCGAAAATTTTGGGAAAATATATACTTTCGTGTTTTGAAGTAGCTGGATTAAAATTGAACGGTGCTCATTTTTATAATTTTAATAAAAAACACGCCACTATATGGCACTGGTCCCACCGCGAGCTAGTAAGCTATGAGCTAGCAGCTATTTCAAGGGACAAAAGATAATCCATCCTGTGTAAATAAAAGAGACATATATGTCATAGCCGGGCGATCGTATATAGTTCATCGTCGGGCGATGAGCTTTAAACATATATATCTCTCTTTTATTTACACGGGAGCGATATGTTTTGCCCGTTGAAATAGCTGATAGCTCATAGCTTACTAGCTCGCGGTGGGACCAGTGCCTTAGACACTGTATTAATTTGGGGAATAAAATTTATCAGTTAAATCTCTACCTACTTTGTATAACCTTTTTGGTTAAACTCTTTTGATATTCTTGTCCCATCCAAATTGTGTCAGTTAATTTCCAAAACATATATTATATTATTGTGCGTATTTTAAGACTAATAAAATTCAATGATATCTATCCACTCAATGACAAATGGGATGGAAACCTATTATATGAAAGGGGCTCCCGCTGCGCCTGATTCAGATGAAGCGCGCCGTAGTATGTGTTTAGCTAATTTGGTTTCTGCCTGTTTAGAGAGCAATGAAAGGCCAAGGCAGAGCGAGAGTCACCGGCGCCGGGACAAAGTTCCGGCTGCTGATGTGGAAGAACTTCCTGCAACAGTGGCGACACCGCATCCAGACATTCGTGGAGGTCCTACTGCCTGTCCTGACCCTGGCGCTGGTACTCATCTTGCGCTCGCAGATTGAACCTACGACAGAAAAAGTTATGACATATCCGGCGTTACCTGCACACACATTAAATTATTCGATCAACGTTCTGTAAGTTATCAATCTAGCCACGGACGTCCAGTACTGGACATAGCCCTCCATAGTTCTGTTTTAATTATGCAGTGTTTCCACCTTTTGCTTGTTAATGTGTTGGAAATCAACTGTAACTGTTTCTTGTAGTTATTCTGTTTTTTACAAAGAGACAACAGTTTGATAAAATATATATTATGTTGTACCATAATATATACTACTAGGTAGGAGTCCGTAACCAGTAATGAGAGCGAACAATTATAATTTAATCATTATTATTAAATCTAAAATGAAGCCATGGTTCCTAAGAACAGAATTCGCTATCTCTCATAGTTTCTGACTTCCCCCTACTGAACCATTTGGGTTGATCCTCCTGTATATGATTTAGCCATAGCAACTAAAGGGCATAGCCCAAGGGTATGTATGGTAAAACTGCCCTTAGCGAAAAAAAGAATTTTACTGGATTATTAACCTTTACATACGTAGTGCTTTCACCGATAATTAAGCCTCAAATCCTTCAGGTTAAGAAAAAAAACGCATAAAAAGAAATAATTTTTTTATTTTTTTTTAGTCAAAGTACCTACTTATCCGATTTCTTTGTAATTTGGATATGTTGTAAATAAAATTTAGGTCGCTTTTTAGAAAAAAAATAATTATTAAATCTTCAAAAAAATTACGGATTAAATGTGACTATCCAATCAGATAGTGATGATGATTGAGGATTAATTTTATTAAAGTTTGAATTATTAAAAGTTATGAATTTAATATTTACAGTGTGTATTATTTAATTCAGAAACAAGTTTTGTTGTGATAGGTAATGAGGTAATATGTATGTACGTATAGGTAAACTACCTTAATAAAGCGGCAATAAGGTCGTGTATACATTTTATTAGCACTTATTTCGTATCGAAGTTTTGAGATCTGAGTGTATCTGTACGTACAAGTTATTAAAAGTTAGTGTCTTTAAAGTGTCCTGATTATATATGACAAATATAATTTTGGTAAATGAATTATTACGCCGTCTGTGATATTGCTACAATTTGAATCGCTGATACAACTGCAAAATAATACAAATATATGCATGAGAAATTAAAACCCCATAGCCGCAAAAGCAACTTATAGTAAGAGTACAAAACGTTACATTCTAAATTCAACTTCGTTAAGATTGCGTCATAAATATTTTTTTTTTTTTTTTTTAATATACTTCATTGTCAACTTGGTTTTGCTTGTATGAAGAGAAAGCGTAATGGGTTGTTACAAATTCAAGTTTTTCACACCGTTAATCCCAATTTTAGTTATTAAGAAAAATATATGTTAAACATTATTAAATTCTACATAAAATATGTAAATTTGGTAATTGTCGCAATCTCGAACATATTTTTTTTTTTTTGAAAATTGTTCTCATTTTTTTTAATTTTTTTTTTTGAAGATATAATAAGTATTATTTTTTCTAAAAAGCGACCTTAATTTTATTTACAACATATCCAAATTACAAAGAAATCGGATAAGTACTTTGGCTAAAAAAAAAAAAAATGTTATTTCTTTTTATGCGTTTTTTTTCTTAACCTGAAGGATTTGAGGCTTAATTTTCGGTGAAAGCACTACATATGTAAAGGTTAATAATCCAGTAAAAGGAAGGAGGAAAATAAAACAGTAAAAAAAACTGTCTGTAGCAAGTTGGGATCGCAAGTTGGTTTTAATTTAACTGAAACCACGGCTATTAAATCTTAAGTAACCGGGTTTGGTTAACATCGGTTATTTTTATGCGTTTAAATGTGTTATGTAGCTTATAAATCATAATGTGAACACCTAATAATATATTTAACCCTTAGTTACTTTTACTGCCGATGATACTATCTAACTAGAGTTAGTTATGTAGTTGAACGAATAGGTACCAATACTTTGCGCAATCTTTTACTTTCAGTGGAGGCATGAATTTTAGTCAGTTGTCCATCGCGTATTCGCCAGAGAGCCCCGTCCTGGAGAAAGTATTGAGAAGAGCAACCGTTAAATTAATAACTCGAAATTTAAGAGGCCTTGTACAGATGATATTAGATCGGTATCCAGACTACGCGGACCTGATACCACCGGATCTTGAACTACCGGAGTTACCAGAACTTCCTATCAATGGAACAGAAATAACCGAAATTATTGAGAGTCTCGTTGGCTTGAGAATATTTGCATATAACAGCAGTGACAGTTTGAGAAGCCTGTATTCATCTGAAGATGTCACGAGACGTGTTGTAGCCGCTGTGGAGTTTGATGATGAGCTTTCTGGTTTGTAGGCTTTTCTGCTTAATACTTAACTTTGATTTAAGTATGAAACAGTTGGATTTAATAACTTAACACGTTCGCTCCCAGTACTTTTTAAATGCTTATAATATGCTGGTAGAAATTATCTCGATCATTGAGAGCATGTCACTGGCATTATACGATTTTTTATTACTAACTCAAGGTCTTTCTCCTATGCTGGTGGTATAGGAATAAGAACGATTTAATACAACTATTGTGTCGCCGTCATTGGTCAGTAAATTTATTTGAACACAATTACCGATACCGGCATAGGAGAACTAACTTTTTAGATATAAATACATGTTACTGGCAAAGGAGATCGTTAATTTTTATCACAGACATTGTGTCACAGCCATTGGAGAATAAGAACAAACTTTGTGTCATTGGGCCTGAACGTGTTAAGACAGTTTTTTAGTTTGTGCTTCAAAGTAGAGTAGTAAGTTTTAGACACAAATCAACAATACAATTAATGATGTTTAATATCGATCATAATTTAACAATATTGTTTTTGATATCGAGATTCTTTGAAGGAATGGAGGATTAACGTAAATTCTTACTATTTTCGATGTAATTTAAGAAGTACGTCCCGTATAGGATGTAATAAAGAAGCAAAAGTAATGTTTAAAATAATGGTGGATAATGCATAAAGATAAAACCATTATCCAGACTGCATTGAAATTGTAATTCCGAGGTTAGGTTAGGTTAGGAGGTTATAATCCTACCGATTGCGCCAACTAGTGGTACCTATAGGAAGAGGTGTCCGAGGCAGGGCTTCTAGTTAAGTATATGTAAAGGTATTAAATTAAATGCGTGTATATGAGTCCAAACACTTGTATTCATATAAATAAATACAATTGGGTAGGTACTTGACACATGTTGAATTTTATAACAAAACTTGGTGACGCGGATAGAAAATTACCCATATATCATAAATAGTATAATTTAAAAAGATTAAAATCATTGATTAAAATCAACAGGACGTTAAAAATTACAATTATAATTCACTTATTTTTAACTCTTAAAATGAAAAAAAAAAATGTAATCCTTCCATTTTAATCAAAAACTGTACAACAATTCTCTACTTAAACGCAATATTTTACGTTAAAAATAGCAATGTTCTTGAATTTGCATACATTAGAATTGGTGAAAACTTGCGTGTGATGTCATTGTATCATATGATTTAATTAGAGGCGTTTCGGTCGTTGCGCTAAAGCGGTAAACTTTGACTCTTATTTTTGACTATTTGTATTACTTTTATATAATTTGTCCTACACAGAACACATGATCCTCACAAAAAACGACAATTAAAGTTAGCTTATTGTTACTACTAGGCAATGTGTAAGAACGAAAGCGGGCGAGCGGCGGCTATAGGTAAGAACGAACGCGCCGCATCACGTTATCTAATAAAACAACTGATAGTTGCCGTTCGACGAAGTCGTCATAGAACCCGTAGTAATAAAACATAAAAATATTGGCTACATTATTTTCCGCAGGCGCCACCCAGCTCAGCAACAATTTAAGATACTCTCTGAGATTTCCCGAAAGACCGAGGCAGTTTGCATTTTACTCGCAAGGTTCACGGACGTGGCATACCGACTTAACGTTTCCATCTTTTCAAATTCCCGGCCCGAGGAATCCGTACTCCTGGGAAGGCGGCAATGCTCCAGGTAATATTTAATTCATATCACTTCTTTTGTTACAAAACTATGTTGCAATAAAATGAAGTAAGAACGAGATTATCAGTGATCGGTTTTTTGGATTAAACACGGGATGAACGACCTCAATCATTATATTCATTATGTTAGTATGGATATGCCCCCGGACTCCGGGATTTATGTTGTTAGAAAAGGCAAAAAAATACAATGTGTTCATTTTATTTCACTTTAAAATATCTAAGTAATACGAAATAATTTAGCTTGTAATTAACTGTATCTTGAGGCCATGATATTGTTAGCCATGGTAAATATTTAAAGTCACTGTAAAAAGATTTCAACCCTAACCAGCAACACTTATATAATTGTTTTATTTTTAGGTTACGTAAATGAAATGTTCATAGCGCTTCAGCATTTAATATCGATGGAGCTTGTTTCGGAAGTCACTGAGCGAGACTTGACCGATTTCAACGTGGCCATACAAAGATACCCTCACCCCCCCTACGTGCTGGACTTGGCCGTGGAAGCGCTGCAGCTCCTGTTTCCGATGTTCATAATGATCAGTTTTAGCTACACTGCTGTCAATATCGTCAGGGCTGTCACCGTTGAGAAGGAATTACAACTAAAGGTAAAACATTGTTCAAGTAAATTTAACTTTAAGATTCGGTGGAATATTGAACTACCGACCGATCGGTCCGTCCTTTGACCACAATGTGTTAGAAACGTTGAAATGTAATTTAAGTTCAGTAGATATAGGCGATATTAGTCGTTTTTAGTTGCTTTCTTTTTTTAAGTACCTCACTACGTTGATTTTTATATTAACCTGAGCTTTTTATTTTTAGGAAACAATGAAAATTATGGGACTTCCCACTTGGCTACACTGGACAGCGTGGTTTTTTAAGCAATTTATTTTTCTCCTGATCATAGCAGTTTTAGTTGTCGTTCTTATTAAGGTAAGAGCAAGATCTTTATCAAATGTCCTATAAATATTAACTAATATGGAGGCCAATTGGGATTTAAAACAAAATTAAATTGCGAGTGTAAATGTGCGAAATAAATGATTAGCCTAAATGCTTTTAGACATTTTTCTGTGTACTCGTGTGCCTTAGTTAAAGCGAAAGCGATGCTTCACTAGAGACGGGGCTTTTTTGGTGTACCAATCGCTATCGTATTATTAAAATCAACCAAATATAATAATGATTTTACCTAAGCTTTCCCATTCTGTTACTAAATTGTAACACTTAGTAAATCATTAAAAAAATACCTGGTACCTACAAGATGCACACCTTACTACTTAAACTAAGTCTCGCATGAAATTACACGATATGCGCGTGTGAAAGAGTGGTATCTCTATGTTTCATACGTATTTAAAGGAATTATTTTTAGCGTTACCAAGTTATATGGGATCAGGATGTACAAGTTCATAATATTTCTAGGTCAACTGGTTCACGAACGAAGATGGTTTTAGCGACTATGCTGTGTTTACCAATACGCCATGGTCAGTGCTACTCTTCTTCTTACTACTGTACTTATCCTGCACGATATTCTTTTGTTTTATGATCAGTGGTTTCTTTTCCAAGGGTGAGTTTATTTATTTATTTATTTACTACTAATGTAGGGAAACTGTACGTTCTAAAAATCTAAGTTCTTGTTCAAAAATGGGTACATATTTATGACATAAGAAAATGTTTCTTATTTCTATTATTTTTGGGTTAGAAAATATCTTCCAAATACCTACTTACCTGTATATGATATTGATGTCGTATTTACATTCAGTGTTGTAAATAAGTCATCGAATGACAAGTTTGGACTCATTTGCTTTAATTGTACGTCATACGAAACATGCTTTGTTTGATGGCACCAATGTACTTATAATGTTTATGCAAATAACTTCTATATCTTGTATCAAAATGCGTAGGTTGGAATAGTAAAAGTAATAATGCAGCGTTGCGTCCGCAACAATACATAGCATGATTCATATTATATTTAAAGGATACTTATTAGTATGATATATGATATATGATTATGATATTTCATAAAATATAATTTTATAGGTATCTACTTGATTGTCATTACGGATCCAATAGTTTAATCATAGTGTCATATAATATTTTTACAGCACTTGTTGTTATTTCGTCTACTTTATACTTCATTAAATAATTATTGCGTTCACCACCGGACGTCCAGGCGAGGGGAGCAATTTCATCCTTACGTTACGTTGTGAATATTCCATTCATTCGCACAAACCGATTCGCTTCTACCTTCCTAATGCAGACTGCTAAGGAATAGAATTCGCTCCCTTCGTCTGTATTCCCGGAAAGATATAATTTAGGTCTCTTCAAGGGAAGAGTGAATAGGCTGTTACTGAACCAGCGTGCTAGACCTTCGACCTCGTCGTCACTTACCATCAGGTGCGACTGAGGTCAAACGCTGGTCAGTCTTGTATAAAAAAAAAGTATAAAATAGACGAAATAGACTTCTTTTATACGAAAACGTTAGAGCATATACATATTATACATGTTTCTATGTAAAAAATGTATTTGTAGGTAGCACAGCCGCCTTATTTTCTGGAGTGATCTGGTTCCTGACGTACCTGCCGGCGTTTGCACTGATGATGGACGTACAGGTCTCGTCCACCGTGCAAGCCGTGTTCTGTCTCAGTATCAACACGGCCATGTCATTTGGGTTTCAGCTTATACTAGCTAAAGAGTATGGTGGAGGTTTGTATGGATCTAAATCTCTATGTGAAAATACATGTGTGTCATTATTTAGGAAAAGGGACCTTATTGACGATGGTACTTACGTCGAATCGCGTTGTTTGTATTGTATCGTCTTGAACCAACGAACTAGTAATACTATAGAAATCTGACTCGAGCTCAAAAATGACCCCACGGCTAGTGTGCCGCGAACGATCGACAGAGCCGCGGCGGAGTTTGACAGCTTTAGTAGTACAGAAGCTTTCCATGACATAAGATGTCAGCTAATATAAAATTGTTAAATTAAAAAACCATATAAAATGCCTTCTTCTGCGGTGAAATAGCAGCTAAACAACTCCTCAAAAATACAAGAAAATCGATGGGTTCCTATAAAATGGGCTAATATAAAATTGTTAAATTAAAAAACCATATAAAATGCCTTCTTCTGCGGTGAAATAGCAGCTAAACAACTCCTCAAAAATACAAGAAAATCGATGGGTTCCATTGGATTGTGTAAGTTTAATCCTGAAGATGATAAACAATTATTGAAAGTAACATATTGATGTATAGACTAATACGCTGAACCAAATGTCGTAACTCTATAGTAGTTTTATAATGACTTATGCCTTTATGATACTGAGTGACAGAATGCGGATAATGTTATGCAACATTTCTACTAGTAAGTAAAATATTAATTTTATTTTCAAGTAACGAGCAATTCCTATTATTTGCTTTTATTTAAAAAATAAAACCTACCTTACCTACGCTATAAATGTGCTGCTGGTAAACTTTTCGTCATAATCATTCTAGTTTCCCGGAGGCCGCGGAAAGGATTTATTATTTATTAAAAATTATATTTTTCACGGATTACATATTACAGATGTCCTCTTTGTAAAAAGTTATCATCTTCTTTTCTAATTCTGAAAGAGTGTCAGATTCTTAGTGAGTTCTTTACGACTCTGTCTACTGCGAAAGCCGATGAGCGAAATTTCGTTATTTGTGTCACTATCAATTGAATATTGCAAGAACGAAAAAGATGAATATAGACTCAGTAGTCATCTATTGTTGGCAAAGTGCCTTAACGTCCCAAAGTTCAGTACTCCACGTCGATGTTGTTAATCTCTTGCCTAGTAAACAAAACAACAACAGCTTATTCTTATGGTGACAGTTTGCTATACCATATTGAACCTTAGGTAGGTTGGAAATCATATTTCCTGTACTCACATTATTACGATTATTCCAAAATACATATGTACTACAAATTAATATTATGTTTCAACTTTTGATAATAACGATAAACGGGACTTAGTCGCGCAAAAACTTACGAAAATTCACCTCCGATATTCCAGAGCGACATTATTCTGCGGTACCTACTGGAGAAAGACTGAGGCAATGTGGTAACACAAAATCGTGGGAGTGTTCTCCAATACGTCATTAGCATTACTATACCTTCTTATAAAATTATGGACAAAAATAATACTTATATAAATTGGTTCCATCTCGGTTAGTATCATCCCTGTAAGTTTGACAACGCCATAATATTGTAACATCGCGCAGGAGGTTTGACGCTTAAAACTTTTATTAACCAATCACAACTTTTTTATAATAGCGCGAAATTGTCTATTGGATAAACTCCAAGCTGCTCTGACATATTCATGAAGAGGGGATAGTGTCAGTGTCAGCGCGTCTCGGGTCATTTTTGGAAGGCATTTTTGTATGGAGAGCTGTGTCTATATATATTCAGTCACCGTCTTGAACAACGACATAAGCGCCATCGACAATAAGGTCCCGTTTCATAAATAATATCACATGTAGGAACGTAAAATAGTTTTTGACTTAAATTCATCCTTCATTGAACCGCCATTCCTAAATTTGACATCCGCTCGGCATCGGTAGCATATTCGTTTTACGGATTATTAAATCAAATCAATTTTAAAATTAGTTTGTTTTGACACATAATGAGTACTCGTATGTTACACATTATGGCGTAGTGTGTATAATATAAATACACAGGATATATATAGGAAACTGACAAATATTTATTTAGGTATTATTTTATGCAGATTTACAACATTCTAGTATGATTCTAGTGCCTTTTCCAACATGTTTTTTTTAGGCATGCAATGGGGCCAATTCTGGGACGTGACCGACTTGGACTCAAATCGATTCGTGTTCGGAACCGTGGTGGTCATGCTAGTAATCGACTGCGTTCTGTACATGCTGATTGCCCTTTACTTGGAGCAGGTACTGCCAGGGCCACACGCGGCTCCTAAGCCCTGGTATTTTCTATTTCAGAAAAGCTTTTGGTGGCCTAACAGTACTATCACTCTAGGTAAGTCATAAGAAGATATATGTGTCATTATCTAGGAAAAAGGACTTTATTCTCGATGGCACTTACGTCGAATCGCGTTGCGTTTGTATTGTATCGTCTTGAACAACGACATAAGCGCCATTGACAATAAGGTCCCTTTTCATTGATAATGTCACATATAGAGAAATATAGTAGGTAGGGCAAACCTTGTTGAGTGAGTTGTTCAAACTCAAACAGTTCAGGTAAGAAATCATGGCTTATCGGACATACTCAGTAAGTTGGTGATACTGCAGTAAGCCTGGTACCGCGAACGTCGAAGTTCGTTTATTTCCAGCATCTTTCTCTTTTACTACAATTAAGGCGTCATGAGAGTGACAGGGACAATCATCCGAAATTTAGTAATAGGTATCGTTTTTCGTGGTAGCGCTGCAGTTATGTTGCAAGCATCAATAACTGACAGCTGCCATTGATTTTATAGTTTGGATTCCCTTGGAATTCCCTTATAGCGAGATATATGTACAGTCAGCAGCAAAAGTGGCTAAGCGTTTCAAGTGATTAAAATAACACACACGCGCTCTT
Organism: Grapholita molesta; assembly: GCA_022674325.2. NCBI lineage: Eukaryota > Metazoa > Arthropoda > Insecta > Lepidoptera > Tortricidae > Grapholita > Grapholita molesta. The sequence goes on from CP053127.2 coordinate 7,747,452, forward strand.
ATTCTCTTGACAACAGAGACGTGTTGACCTAATTTTGAACACCTCAAACGCTTAGCCACTTCTGTTGCTGACTGTATGATAAATAATACTGTACGGAATCACCAAGTATCAAAAAGTCGAGATTTTCCCTAGTTATACATCAAAATTCAAAGTCACTGTATGATTTATCAAATTATCATTATCAAACACTTCGTCGTATAGCTAAGTCGTTAATATTTTTCATGTTCTCCTTTGCAGTTGACGTTGCCAACGATCCCAATGACACTCCAAATATAATAATGGAGAAAGTTCGCGATGAGCACACCATTGGAGTTAAAGTGACGGTAGGTATGTTATTAACAAAAAACACATTATTCCAGGTTCAATCATTTAATCATTCATACAAAGATTGTTACTATTTTTGGTTGTTTTGCAGAATCTAACGAAAATTTACGGTAAAAACGTGGCTGTTAATAATTTATGCCTAGATATATATGATGGTCAAATCACCGTTTTACTCGGACACAATGGTGCTGGGAAATCAACTACTATTTCTATGCTAACGGGTATGTCGCTAATTTTATTTCCACACCCGCAGCGCTACCGTGAAATACGATATTCGTAAATTTCGGACGATAGTCTCTGTCACTCTCATGACGCATTAATTGCATTGACAGAGATAATCACCCGAAACTTACGAATATCGTTTTCGGCGGTAGCGCTTCAAGCATCCAGGACAATAAAGTAGTGTTTAACTGGGTATTTTGAAGCATTTACGCTTTGTTTTATCTGAATATGTGCGTGTACCCTGAACCTTACTTACCTCAGGTAACACAGAAGTAACTAGTGGATCGGTGTGGATGGCGGGCTACGACATATCGCTGCAAACAGCGGCAGCCCGCGCTAACCTCGGCTTCTGTCCGCAGCACAACGTCTTGTTCAATGAACTCACAGTCAGGGAACACTTGGAATTCTTTGGAAGACTCAAGGGTTTCACAGGCCAAGAGTTGCAGGAGGATATCGACACACTCATTACAAAGTTAGAGTTAGATGAGAAGGTAATCCCATCTTTAAGTACCTGAATATGAACATACTTTTTAATAATATTAAGGACCTGGGGATCCTTTTATATTTATTTATTTATTTTCTTTTAGTGAAATAAAATAAAATAGATAAAATCTCTAAATGATTTAATAATCATTATCTAATGATAATAGGCATACACAAGTAGATGCCTAAGATACATCAGTATCTGTGTTTCATTTTGGAACCACTATTTATATCCCTTATACGTAAACCATTTTCTGTGTATTACACACTATTATATATCAGAAATGTATATTGTATACCTACGTTGGCAGTATTTAAGTAAGCGAGGATTCGTATGATAATAACAAATCTTAAAAGACGTTTTTATTTGACTTATCTGTTAATCTGCATTACATTCGTAATTCGTTACACATGAATCACCATCAGTAAGTAGAAAAATAGTGTGAAGCTCTACCGTACATTTTATTTTTGTTTTAAACCTATTAATGTGCTCTTTGATGACATCCGTCCTTCCAGTAAATTTTTATGAAAAAATGTTATAACTGCAGAATGCAAAGTATTTTCAAAATCACGCCTGTTCCGGCCACCGCCAATATCTAAAATGAGAGTTACATGATAAATAAACTACTTATAGTTTCGCAATTTCGCAAAGCAACGAATACTTATATGACTAAAGTAAAATCTCTCATTTTTTTTATAGCGTGATTACCAGTCAGCCGGGCTTTCCGGAGGACAGAAGCGAAGACTGTCGGTAGGAATAGCCTTGAGTGGCGCACCGCGGGTGGTGCTCCTCGACGAGCCTACCTCGGGCATGGACCCAGCTTCTCGGCGTGCACTCTGGGATCTCTTACAGAAGGAGAAAATGGGTCAGTCATCAATCATGATTCTAATAGCATATGGTGCTTTAAAATCCCCTAAAAATGCATACAATGGTGTTCTGGTTGGTCAGGTTGTATAAACCACGGATGCTAAAATCCTTGGTTACGTTTTTCAATATATATCAGCAATTTCAATACATAACATGTAAATGAGTAATAAAACTCAACAGGTCGTTCAATGATCCTCACTACACATTTTATGGACGAGGCTGACATACTCGGGGACAGAGTCGCCATCATGTCGAGCGGCCGACTTCAGTGCGTGGGCTCGCCATTCTTCCTCAAACGACATTATGGAGTGGGATACACACTAGTGGTCGTCAAGAGAAAAGACTTCAACGTAGATTCTTGTACGGAGATTATTGCGCGTCACATTCCCGGCATAACGATTAAGGAAGATCGAGGTAAGCTTTACCTATTATGAAACTAAGAATAAATCAAATTACTTTTATGAAATATTTTGATTTGCTTTGACATTTAAGTAGTAATACTACTATATAAATTAAAAGTCGAAATAGATGACATATACTTAAGAAAAAGCGACGAGGACCTCCAGCGTTCGAGACGGGACTGGAACCCGCATCTCCAGCCATCATCATCTGTCAGCCGCGATAGCTGGAGATGCGGGTTCGAGTCCCGTCTCGAACGCTGGAGGTCCTCGTCGCTTTTTCTTAAGTATATGTCAGCTAATATTATTATTAGCTTTAAGCTTTATCTGACCTAACGAAAACCTAAAGTAACTCCTGATCGTCATCTGAAAAAATATCTTCCTCAATAAATCCCAGTATAATATCTACCAGTCTCTAATTTGCCGAGCAGTTTTTGATTGTAAATATAATTATACTTTATTTGCATACTATAGAACCCGCTCATCTTCAAAATACGTTGCTTGATCCTATACATACGTAGTATATGTGTACGTAAAGTAAGGACGCTAAACACGAATAATTTTGTACATTGACTGTATCTAATCTCTATCGCACGCGCCACACGCCTAATTACCTATATTTCAATTCCGCTAATACTTGACACATCAAGCTATGCACGTGTTTTTTTTTAGCTAAAACATTTCTTTTTCATTTCAAAATTACATGATTAGTTGCATCATAAAGTCAAACTGTGTAAACAGTTTTGGGGGACTCAAGTACCTTATTGTACTAAAGTAAATTGTACCTACCTTTTTGTGTAATAATTAATGATAATAAAAAAAACATTCAAAATGTCAAGTTAAAAATATTAAACATAAAATATGGCAGTAGGAAAATATATGAAACTTTTCGTAGTCTTTGTGCTAAGAGCAAGACCCCCTTCTTTATCCATAAATAGGCGGTGTGTCATAATCATAAAAGTGTCACAATACAACAGTTAATCGAGTTTTGATAGATTTATCTACTCGTAAAACAATAATAGATATTGAAATCGCAATAACATAGTGCTAGTAGTGGTTTTACAGCTAAATCTTACTACGTCGGAATATACGGATGGTTAGGTACTTTTATCATTATTATTTCTAATAATTGTATGTTTATAAATAGCTGTTTGCTACCATTGTACTAGACTATTTTTATCTAATAAGTACCTTGTATTGATCGATAACGATTAGATACCTAGGTATACACTCAATGAAACAACAACAGTGTGTAAGTGCGTAGCAATATAATACCTATTGTTTTTGTTGACTGAACTACTTCATAAATTTAATATTATGATCATTAAATGATGTGTACTCTACTCGTAAAGGATGCTGGTAGACAAACTTTATTAAGGATTAACTAACTAATTTTTACCAATATGTAACTGTAGGTAATCAAAATCCCGGTCTTATCTACCTAATCTACTTATAGAAGATATAATAAATAATTACCTACTTAGATAAATTAATTAATTTCCATGTGAACTGATTGGAACCTAGTTATTGATTTTTACCCTATTTTTATATTTTGGAACGTCCGTATCAGTGATTCAAATAATGGGAGACTTTTTAGGGTTGCGTACACAAAAAATCCGCTGGCCATCCGTATCCGTCTGTCTATCTGTCAGTCCACCACCAGGATGTATCTCATGAATCATAGCTAGACAGTTAATATTTACGCAGATGATGTGTTTCTAATTTTCTATTGCCGCTATAACAAGAAAAAGTACTAAAAACAAAATAAAATAAATATTTAAGGGGGGTTCCCATACAACAAGTGTCATATTAATAACGGGAAACAGATAGAAGCTTGACTGTTGCATATACTACAAAAATAAAAGAGTAATTAAATTTAAATATTTTATAAACTGACTATGGGTCTGTCGCAGTACTATCATAAATGGGTCATATAGAAACTTAGGTTCGCGTCTTTCCTGTGCTCCCCCTCTTACATTACTTACATAACAAATAAAATAACATAAAAAAACATAACTTGCACTTACATAAACCTTTAACTATTAATCGCAGGAAATATTTTTTTTATCATCCTGGTATATGGTAGGTATGACTTATTGCTTTATTTTGACCTCAAAGATGAGGCAAATAATATTTAATACTATTTATTTTAGGTACTGAAGTAACATACGATTTAACTAACGACCAGTCGCATTTATTCGAGGCAATGCTAAACGATTTGGAGGCAAACGTCGAAAACGTTAAATATAAAAACTATGGTCTGACTGCTACTACCCTCGAAGATGTATTTATGTCGTAAGTAAAAAAAATATAAAAAATAATTTTACTTATTTTTAGTTAAAAATTAAAAGTAAATAAATAACTTGAATGTATGACTAAGACCGTTTGACCACGTTTGGTCTAAGGGATTCCGTGATATGCCGGCGAAGCGAGCGAAAGCACGGCACTCTTAAATAGGGCTTGGAATTGGAGACTTATGTTCTCCAAAACATGTGCCGCTAGTGACTAAATAAACATGAGAGAAACTGTCTTTTTCATAAAATGTTAGAACTCACTAATTTTAAATATATATAGATAACGTGATTTTAGTTAATAGCATAGTATTAAAATGAACAAGTAGTAGTAACATATTTATGTTAATACTCATTAATAAAACTTCTCTATTCACAGTCAGCCATAATAAATTCTTAGGTAAGCGTCAATCATTTCCAAATAATGTTTGACTGAGTTAGTTGATGCTCAATTGAATTTGTTTATTTTTCAGGGTTGGTTCTGACGTGGCCCCCACCGCATTTGATGATGTTGAGACCAATACGTCCGTATTAACTGACGATCTAATAGCAGATATGGATATATTGTCAACGGATCAAAGTAAGAGATGGAACAATACCTATAATGTTTAACTAAGCCTTGTTCAGCCAGACGAATTTATCAGCATTTATCAGGGGCGAGAGAAAACTTTTTTCGCGTATTACATTCATCCATTAGACAGATATACTATTTAATTTGTATCGGTTTTCATGACACTGTGACAAAGAGATCAAAAGACATCAAAGTATACTATTAATTAGTGTCTGCTTTATTCTCCTGTATAAAGCAAGGCTATTACTGATTTCCAGTGGACAAGGAATACAACATGTTAAGCGGTTGTCGGCTCTGGACGCAGCACGTCTTGGCTGTGTGGTTGAAGCTGTGGTTGGTATGGTCGCGATCGTGGATGCTGCTACTGATGCAGGTGCGGACACAACTAGATTTTATTCCAACATATACTTCATATTCTTTCTATTTGCTCCTTGCCATGAACACCCTTTATTAGCGCGTGTGTATCAATTATTCATAATTTTTTTATCGATGGTTAATATAGACAGACCTCTCTTCGTAGCACTGCTATTGTCACCTGACAGCTCTTTCCAACTTATTCATTTTATCGCAGGTGTTAGTGCCACTGCTAATGATAAACATTACCCTGGGGATTCTCCAGTGGATCATGTCGATTCAAGCAGCTGTCATACCAAGGGCGCTGACGCTTGAACAAGGGTAAGTCACTATAGTGAGCTTAACAAGAAACAATGTCATTAACATAAATCAAATTAATTCAGTCTTTTTTTCACAGCTATTGACTAAAATCATGGCGCGATGAAATCTAAACAAATGTATTCTCGTAATGTAGGTTTAGACTTAGATTAAGTGACGTGTTCCAAGATACGCCACAAATAGACAGATTATAAATATTTGTCATATAATTATTATGACATTGATGGCAACGCGTTTTAAGACATTCTATTGGCTGTCACGACTTGATGACGGAGGTGGTCAAGAGCACAGCCTTTGCTAAAGTATTTATACCATGGAATACAATTACCAAATTGCGGGACCCGCAAAACCGGTCATTGCGTATTAGGGGAGGTCTATGTCAAGAAGTGGACGTCTCTCAGATGTATGATGATGATGATGAATACAATTAAGCAATGTAGTGAATAATGATTCATATAGTTTTCATTAAGTTGTTAAAACATTTCAGCTTTGTGGAAACTGAAACGGTACTCTCTTACAATGGTACTTCGCAAAACTCGATGGGCGCACTCGCCACGGCCGCATACGAGTTCATGTTCACGTCAAGAAATATAGAAACTATGAAGATTACCGTCGTGGAGAACCAAGCCGTCGATGACTACTATTTACATAGGGTAAGTTGGTTACACCACTTTTTCGATTTATAGTTCGGTTGCAATTGCTTTACCAATAATTGTATAAGTACCTACCTAGGTACGGTCGCGTGCATTAATTTCTAACCCATTTCGCAAAAACATCCTTTGAACTTTAATACGGTTTGACAGGACTGTCAACCTAAGTTGGTCACAAATAAACGACCGTATGTACCTTACCTAAAATGTACAAATTCCGAGTTCCAATTAATCATTCTTTTACACATTATAACAAATACACGGGACTTAACCGAGTATATCAGCATTAAAAAATACCTCCGACATTTCGAGAACGGTATTGTCCTCGTGGTCTCTGATGAAGTAACATCAACAATTCAACATCTTGTAGCCACGCAAGTTTTTCGAACTACCCGGCAGTTGATCTTGTTTATCAACTTGACCGTTTTGCGCACTGAGGGTGTCACTCGGACGACAACACTATCGATATCGGTTTTTTTAATTTGTATTTGACGCCTGCATTTGTTAATGACTGGATTCCATGAGGATGAGTTCCTAAAACCATCGTCCCGATTGAAATTACAATGTTTTTATTTATTTCAATGGCTTTGCCAACTTCTCTACTATAAAAACAATTATCCGTGGAAAGGATTTTAATGAAGCTCAATCCAGTGATTTGACATGTGGGTATGTGTGTTGGTTTCCTGTTTAATCAAATGGATGGTTCATTAATAAAAACTAAACATGCACACCGAAATTTAATAATCGTCTATCTAAATATCTTTTTCATATTAAAAGGGCGATATGAATGTAAAAAAAAAACGAATTTTGCGATAGCGATTCGAAACGAACGAGAAATTATAAAAATGATATCTATATAACGATATTTAGGGATGATAGTAATTACTAATTAATTGTATTGTAAAGCAGTGTATGTGATTTTAAAGATAGTGCTTTTATGTGGTATAATAAAGTAAATAAACTTTTCGTGAAACCTTGTTCTTAAATAAGTATTAACGTACGTGTACTACATCAAAAAGCAATACTATTAATATTGTTCACTTTGTAGACTGCCGAAGCCTCCCAAATGGCAGCTCTGCGAAACCGAATGCTCACCGGGGCCACGTTCGACGAGAGCTCCGCCACGGCTTGGTTCAGCAACTTTGGCTACCACGACGTGGCAACCTCGCTGGCGGCAGTTCACCAGGCTCTGCTCCAGGCTTGGGACCCCAATGCCACTCTCAGCGTGTTTAACCACCCTCTTGAAGTTAATTATGTGGATCAGGTACTTAGTCACCTCATAGTATCTAATGTCTTTTCTTCATAAGTCAGTTTTAAAAATTAATGCGCCAAATCATATGACTAAATGTAAATGTAGAGGAACCCGCGAGGCTTGCCCAAGTAAAAAACCATGGCCAGGTAGGTATCGTTAAGTGGAATGCTGATAAAATATATAATTTGACACTTTTCAATAAAATGCTTTAACTCTTCCAACTTGGGCGAGTCTCCCGGACTTCCAATGGTTAATTATTTATAATATGTCGATTTCGATCGTAATAGAAACTATAAAAGACTGATAAATATAGTTATATAATGAAGAAAAAAAGCATAAGAAAGATACCAATATAATTTGTGCGGAAACCGAAAAGAATGTGTCAAAACTGGCGTAAACATCTTATTTAGAGATAGCCTTGACAGACATGGGATAAAGGAATAAATGGTTTAAAATTATCTCTAAATAAGATGTTTACGTTTACACAGTACGTTTCCAGTAATATGTGTACTACTGACACGACTCTTAACTAAAGAAAGCCCTAATTTTATTTTTGATTGTTTTTAGAGCAACATGCAGTCCTACGTCGCATTTCTTTCCATGCAACTCTCATCGGGAATAGCAAGCAGTCTTGGCATCGTGAGCGCAGTTTTTGTCATGTTTTATATCAAGGTAAGACTTGCAACCAAACCATTGCACATGTACATTTAGCCATGTCCAAAACAACCTAACATTTATTAGATTTTAGTCGCAATGCACCTATGTAGGTATAATTCTTGACTCGACAAAACTCAAACTCGAACTCCAATCTAATGCTCCAATTTAGCGTATGGGCGAATTAAATAAATTGTACAGTCGCCGTCAGATATGTCCGAGAGGGCAAGGTGGTCAACTATATCTGAACGCTTTTATTGACAAGGCGATAAAGTCCATGTTCAGATATTTTTGATTACCTTCGCCGCTCCGATATATTCGATGGCGACTGTACAGTCAGCGTCACATAGTTACTTGCAGTCAGTATGGCCCACCATATCGAGACAGATCTACAGATATAGCAGTAAGGATGTGTATCGATATATTTGGCAATACGGACTGTAACTAACTACATGACGCTGCGCTGACTGTACTATCAATAATGTCCACCACCAGGAACGTATTCTTCGGGCCAAACTCCTGCAGAAGGCCGCTGGTATCCAGCCGGTAGTTTTGTGGGGGAGCGCCGCGTTCTTTGACTGGGCGTGGTTCTGCATCATCAGCGTCACTATTGTTATCTCCTGTGTCGCCTTCCAAGTTATAGGACTCAGCTCGGTTCCGGAATTAGGTAGGTGTTGGTCATGTTTAGAAAAGAATTTAATTTAAATAGACATAGTAAAAAATGTGAACATGCGGATAAAAAAAGAAAGAGAGAACTTAATTGCATTAAATATAACTACACATCGAACATTGAGCTCAAACATTGTATTAAAATGCCATTACTTTGTAATTGCCAGGTCGGATGTACTTCGCTCTTATGGTGTACGGCGCCGCCATGCTGCCGCTACACTACTTGATGTCTTTCCTCTTCAGCGGACCTGCAATGGGCTTCGTCGCAATGTTTTTCGTTAACGTTTTATTGGGTGAGTTACCTTGCTAGACATAGAAGTGTACAACGAGGCTACAGCAGTCGTAGAACAAATGTTGCTACTTGTGGTGTAGAAATGATGCCTAAAGTTGATGCTCCTATTACAGGCCACACCCGGTATGTGGAAGTATGTTGTCTTCAATTATTTTTTTTAATTTATGCTTTCTTTTTCTATTACGCATTTTGTTCCAGGTCAAATGGGGCCGCAGATCGTGGAAGCACTGCTTTCTCCCCAACTAGATACAGAGCATGTGGCGACAGTCCTTGACTACATACTGCAGATGTTTCCGCTTTATAGTCTCGTCAGATCCATAACGTTAGTATCTTAGGAGTGTTATTTCAATATCCGCAAGGATCCCTAAACTTATTATATGTCAAAGCGGTCACGGCACTTTGTAAATAAATAAATAAAAATTATACAATATTAAATTAGTGGAAAATTTATGTATCATACTTTGCAAAACTAATTATGGAAATTACATATAGTAGAACATAGGGAAGATCGTATATTTACATAAATGGGTAAATAAACGTAACTTATACAAGATGGAAATTAAAAACGTGTACCTTCCCGCCCTAGGCCCTAGGCCTTGCCTTGCTTGTATTAAATTCCAAAACAGACGCCTCGCTTAGCCGCGACCCAGGCCTGATAGTTCCCAGCCTAACTTAAGTAACATGATATACATTTTTCATTGGATGTTTGAAAAAATATAAATAACATTGATAATACTTCCTCAATCACTGGACAGACTTCAATGAGCTAGGTTTACCCCTAATGGCCTACATGTGAGACCCTCGCCTCGCATTTATCTGTCAGATCTTGAAAAAAACATGAATATTTGTTCGCCACTTATGTTGGTAAAAAATTGATCCCAGACCCTCTCCTAGTCTAGAATGATTGATTGATATTTAGGCACCCTCATATTATTTAGTTTAACATTTCATGGATATTGTCTTTGCACAATAAAAAAAACACTACTCTTAGTCTAGGTAACTTAGAGACATAGCATAGCATGAAAGAACAGGTAATGAAAGTGTTCCAAACCAAATAAATATTACTAAAAAAATTCTTATCAGTCGCGGGCGTTTTGCAATCCAATAGTAGTGACTGGCGACTACATACTAGTGACTGGCGATGTAAGATTACGGTGATTAAATTTCTTAAATCCACTTGTTTATTTTATCTGTATGATATACAATAAAAATAAAAAATTACTTAAGATATAATTTAATACAAAAAGTAACATATAAGCTTTACTGTTTGTTCATTGCCCTGTACATATTAAAGTTTATATTTGAATAAGTTCAATTTTTGTGAATGTGATTAATTGTATTTTCTTTAGTTGGACGTTTACGTATTATTATTTTATTATATTTTATATATGCTACATGGAAAACTAACAGTTTAAAACATAATTTAATACAGTATAGACCTACAGAGCCAATTTAAGGTTCTCACTTATAAAAACAAGCTATAAACAATAACAACCTTAGCCCAAATATACAAAGTACCTACAGCTACAGGATACCTTAGGATACCTCCAAGGTACAACGATACTCGTATACACAAATCAGGAAACTAAAAGTCGAAATTAAAATCATCAATATACAATAAAATTAGGTTTCAAATAAATAATATAATGAAGAACTTTGTTTCCAGTTTCTTAAACCACGTGGGATTGACTGAGTGGTCGTGCTTGACCGCGTGTGACTACCTGTCAAACGTTCTGCCCATCGGAGACTGCTCCGTGCAGATCATGTGCGAATACAACTTTACTGCTTGCTGTGGTAAGTAGAGTACAGCCACCAATACTATTACGGCCCGGCCACGACTATGCGCGTCTTGCGGCGCGGCGAGCGTTTTATCTGTTCATTGCGTGTGATACCACCTAACCGCAGTGCATTGCGCGTCTTGACCGCGCAACGAACAGATAAAACGTTCGCCGCGCCGCAAGTCGCGCATAGTCGTGGCCGGGCCGTTAGGAGTGAATAGGCTGTTACTGAACCAGCGTGCTACACCCTCGACGTCGTCGACACTTATCATCCGGTGCGATTGAGGTCAAACGCCGGTCAGTCTTGTTTAAAAAAAAACTATTAATCTATAATTGAGAAAAAAGTTAAAGGAGTTATTTGCCATTTTGAATTTTAATTATGACAAAGCATAGTTGCATTTGGCCTGGCACGTTTTGATGTCGGGGCGGCTAGAGGCTATAGAAATTTATTTATTTATTATAATATGGAAAACCAACAGCGTAAGCATAATTGTATAAGAACTAAACATAAATTCAGCCAGTTACAGGTTCTCACAGTTAGTACTATTTTAACAATTGAAATTGACCATTTAGTAATAAAGAATAGACCACCTTTTGGCGTTGCGCGGTTGAGCATATAAAATGCAATCGACTTGGTGTTACTTAATTAGCGAGTTTATTGTATTTCTTTAAGAAATGTTAGTGAACACAAATACGTGTAGTAGTCTTTTAGATACGTACTGATATACATCAACTGAACCTTACTACCTCCTAAATATCTACGTTTACCTATCCTCAAATAATGGTGACAAATAGACATAACATGAAATATAAAATTCCAAATTATTGGTTAGCAACTATCTATTCCAGGGCGCTCTTACATGTCAATAAAATATTTATATGGTTGATATGTATGGTTGTATCTGTATAGATTAGGTTAAGATAATTTATACTGTAATTTATTATTATGAAATAAATAAACTAAACTATGTTCTTTAAATAATTTGTTTTTAATGTGGCTACAGTTCGCGACGATCCGTTTTTCGAATGGGAGGAGCCTGGGATTCTGCGCTACTTGACCTGCATGCTGATCTCCTGTGCGATCTTCTGGATCGCACTCATGTTTATCGAATACAACTTATACCACAAGGTAACAAAACAATTGCTCTATTGCCCGTATTACTTACCAATATTCAGTATAGTTCAAATATTAAGAAAACATTAACACATCCTTGCCTGTCCTCTTTTTGACAAAATTGGTAGTGTTTAGAGTTATGCGGTCGTTGCGTTCTCAAAGCAAGTTCTAGCCTGGCTCTAAGTAGCCGGAGAGTCTATAAAGCAAACGATAATGATTGCCTTATAATGCCTGCCATTTCTTAGTTATGTAGGTATTAGGTACACATTATCATATAATAATAATAATTTCCTAATAGATATTATTACTGTTTTTTTAACAATGTGTTTAACAATTTTAAGAATGGACTTCAAATTAAATTTATCATTTATTCTAACACTGATGCTGGAAGTTATGTTACATCTAATCTTGCCAAACTGATTGTCTGCAGATCTTTAAGTGGACGAAAACTCCGGCGCCTCTCGACGAAAGCTCAATGGACGCTGATGTGGTAGCGGAGGTGAGACACGTCGAACAAATCAGCAAGGCCAACTTATCACAGCAGAGCCTCGTGGCAAAGGGCCTGTCGAAATACTACGGGAAACATCTGGCTGTCAATCAGGTTTCATTCAGTAAGTCCAGTACTAATTTTGTCGTTGTCGAATTCATGCCACTATTTATTTCTAAACTCGAGCAATTTTACCTGTCATTCAAATGAGGAGAGAATAGAGGTCACATTTTGCCACTTTAACCAATTTTTACCCGCAGGGTTGATGAGTAATAGAATAGAATCAAAAGCAATTTTAACGTCTGTATGTACTGGTATTAATTGTATAATGAATTTATGCCATGAGTATTGTCTTTCCCGAAGCTCTATAAGCAAGTAAATATAATAAAATACATAAAATGTATAATTTGTTATGCAGCGGTGGCAGATGCTGAGGTTTTTGGTCTCCTGGGGGTGAACGGTGCCGGCAAGACGACTACGTTTAAGATGCTGATGGGTGATGAGACCGTCTCTAGCGGAGACGCCTTTGTCGGTGGCTACTCTGTCAAAACAGACATTAACAGTGTGCACGAGAATATAGGTTAGTCCGGGATTTGTACCTACTTACAGAAATCATGATATTTTTAAAGAAGTCGTTTATTAATATGAAAATAGGTGTCGTAATTAAGTGGCGACAATGGGAAAATACTGCCAGATGGGTGAACAACGCCCATCGAAACCGTATCAACAGCTACTGCGGACGCCAACCCGCATGGCAATTATGGCGATCATGGTAACACCCTACATATTTGGGGGAGGCCTAATATGTCCATCAGTGTTGCGTGAAACCTGACATTTTTCATTATGCCCTGAAGGGGCCCAAGTATTCGCTCAAACAACGACTGATTCTTCAACTGATAATTGTGATTGTGTTTAGTAATTTAGTTGTCGTTCGGTGCAGGCTACTGCCCGCAGTTCGACGCTGTTTTCGGTGAGCTGACAGGCCGCGAGACGCTACGAGTTTTTACCATGCTGCGAGGGCTGCCAACCCGATATGCCTCCATGCGTGCGGACCTGCTCGCGGATTCACTTGGCTTTACCAAGCACTTGGATAAGCGGGTACGCAAACGTTATTCGATCAATGACATACCTATACGTATTGTCAGTTCGATATACCATTCGAGAAATTTAGGGGGTGCGAGACATTGCGACTTGACTCTCTTCGCTGCGCCAAAATATCCATTACTTTAAGTTTTAAAGAGCTAATAGTTATGTGGAAGGATGTGAGATTCGCGTTGCTATGCTGTATTTTGCTTTGACACACTTCTGTTTCAGTATAATGATCGTTAATTAGTGAAGTACCTATATTCCGAATCAACAAAAAATATTAATTTTGCATTAAGTTGAAAAGTCTGCCAACGAAACGATAATTCGCAGTCATCGGATGTGTATCTGATAGTTCAGTTGGTAGAGCGACCACGATTCACCATTTCGAGTCTCTCCCGAGGCAATTGACTCTTCCTTTATTTCAAAGAATAATGGTTTCGTTCGATATCAGATGGATCTGCTTAATACAAAATAAATTTAGTACCTAGCACATCAATATCGGTGAATTAAGAAAATGACTCGAGACTCCGTGCTGCTAAAACTGTTAACACATTTACGGTAGACGACGCTAGGTGGAGCAATGGGCATATATACCAGAATCACGAATTGGAAACGACTCGCCCGAAGGCTTGATTTTCATTTCTCCTTATTTTTTACGTATATTTACAGGTAGAACAGTACTCGGGGGGCAACAAGCGAAAGCTAAGCACGGCTATAGCGTTGCTTGGATTCACACGACTTGTTTTCGTTGACGAGCCCACGACAGGAGTGGATCCTGCAGCTAAACGGCAGGTTAGTACATATGTATAACAACACTACTAATATTACTTAGTTACAAACGGATAAACTTACGTGTAATTATATCGCACTAGGCGACATGTTTCGGGTAAGCTCTGGTACCCATCTTCAGTGAGTGGTACACCCTCAACGCGATCAGTGTGTCCTGACTCGGCTTGAAGATGGGTACCAGAGCTTACTCGAAACATGTCGCCTAGTGCGATATAATTACGCGTGAGTTTATCTGTTTGTAACTAAGTAGTAGTAACATGGCTCACAACAGTTTTAATTGTAATATTAACACTACTAATCCCAAATATTGTTCAGTAATATCGACAGGACTTATTCGTTACATCAATTTCATTCACCTTCATTGCTACTGTGAAACTCCAATCAAAACGGAAAATTCTCTTGAAAGCAGCACTACGCTACATTCAACTGTGTTTAAATATTGAATAATGAATATGTATGTCATGATCGAGTAGGTATGGCGTGCCATTCGAGGTGCCCGGCGCGCTGGCCGCGGCGTGGTGTTGACGTCACACAGTATGGAGGAGTGCGAGGCGCTGTGCTCACGACTCACCATCATGGTTAATGGGAACTTCCAGTGCCTCGGGACGCCACAGCACTTGAAAAACAAGTTCTCTGAAGGTACATATTGTTACAATTTTTTGACTGGACGTAATGACGCCATATAATGATTATATTTAACGACTAACGAAAAAGCACCTCCTGGTAAAAGCACCTCCTCTTGTAAATTAAACAATTACGTCACTTAACCTAGGCGTTATTGTTGCCTTATTACCAGAGATCGGCAGGGGTGAGCCATTTTGACGTCACTTTTGTCAAGTGTAGATATTAATATAGATACACATCAGAAATAAATATTAAAATAAAAGAAAATAAAACTATTAATTATAATAATAATAAAATAACGCAACAGAATGGCGACGCAAATATCGTAGCGGAAAGGCAGCCTAAATAATAGTTATTTGTTATACAAGGGTGCAAAATTGTATTTTAACTGCGAGTGTGGGATTGAAACTCGAGCAAGCGAATGGATTCTATAGTTTAACCACGAGCAAAGCGAGTGGTTTTAAAATAGAATCCTGAACGTAGCGAGTGTTTCAATACACGAGAAGTAAATTACAATTGCACCCGTGTGTAACACAAAACTTTTCCCCTCACTACAGCGAGGAAAGTGAAACATGCAAAAAAACGTTTTGAAATCGCATTGACTTTTTCTTTGCGTTTAGTTACATTAAGCATTTTTACATAAGGTGCCTTTAGCTTGGTTAGCTTGTGGTGGCCAGTACGATTTTCGAATGTTCCAATTCAATTTTCAACTCAGTGCGTGTGCCAGGCTCGCCCGCGCCCGCCGCCGCCGCGGGGTCAAATGAGCTGTACTTCGCGAATTTAGACTTTAAAACCATAGCAATAAGAGCTATGAGAAGTCAACTTACTTTGATCACTAGTGGATAAAATGCGTTTTTACCCTCTCGTATTAAAGGATAAACAAGCGCTTTACGAGCTAGTGAGGGGAAAAACATTTTTCACCTCACTCGCTCGGAAAACCTTAGTTTATAGCGCGAAATCTGCGTGGAAAAGCCTATTTTATCCGCTAGCGTGCAAAAGTCATTCGAATTTCGAAGCTGATGATTGTAATTCTCTGTGGTGCATGTAACTTTTTTTTAAGTATAAAACTCCTTCAACGCGTGACTGGGGCGCTACCGCAAAAAACGATATACGTGAATTTCGGACGATTGTCTCTGTCACTTTCATTTGAGTAAAAGAGAAAGATGCTCGCAATATACGAACTTCGATGTTCGCATTACCGCGGTGAGTTCATAATAACCATAGATAATAACAAATCAGAAACATGTTTTTGATTACAGATTTTTAACTTTTTTATTTTTACCTACACTTTATTTTATGTCAAATAGGTTTTATTATATATACTAATAGTATTTCAGTTTAATTAACATATTTTGACGAATTAATCCATTAAATAAAATACGATTTCAATGTTTTTTTTGATAAAGAAATTGAAATATAGGTTTACTTAATATTGTAATTTCTGAACGCAACCGAAAAAAATTTTTTTTATAAGTTTTAAGTTATCACAATTCACGTAAATTTGACGGATTTGTCCTGTGCTAAGCTCTTTGAACTCAGTGTTTGAACTATAAGAATGAATGATTCTAGCAGCGATGCCGATATGATTTCCCTGAAAAATCGCGTGATAAGTTTTGTTTTATTGTTCCTCTTGCCGCTCGAATTTTCCTCGCTGTAGTGAGGTGAAAAGATGTGTGTTCCGCATGACTGCAAAATTATTAGGCGTCTCGTGTCTTGAAAGCCTCGCTACGCTCAGGAATCTATCTTTGAACCATTCGCTTCGCTCATGGTTCAATCTTAGCTTCCTTCGCTCGCTCAGCTTTCAATTTCAACACTAGCGCCAAATAACCACTTTGCAGCCTTGCATAACAAATAACTATTTTTAGTTATCATATTACACCACATATCGAATGACAAGGCACGTCCATGTCGTGCAAACTCTGAAAACAGCTCACACCCGCCGAGCTCTGCTTATTACTTAGTCTTTCCTACTTTTGCGCCACTTTTGTAAACTGAGGCAGAGACCAAAGAGTAGGTTTAGGAATACTGTGACTGAAAACCTATTACACAATAAATTAATATTATAAAGAGTAAATTAAGTCACGCCTAAATCGCTGATGTAGTGTTATAACTTAAGTGAACGTGATTAACTAAGTACTCTTGAGAGTAAACGATTGATTTCTTAGCTATGGACACTTAAAACACATGGATTGTCAACTTCACAGGATTCACGTTAACAATAAAAATGAAAATGGAGGAGGAAAGTACAGATTCGATAGCTGGCGTTAGTGGTATCGCAGCGGTAAAACGTTACGTGGAGACTAATTTCACCGCTCCCAAGCTCATGTAAGTATTCTAATTTATTTTTAACTAGTCACTATTCGGTCGTGTTTGCCTGGCGTGATGGCGTCAATAGATATTTTTCTATTTAATGTTTCCACCTCTTCTCTTTCTTACTGTCTAAAATGGAAAAATAAGTACTGCTGTCTCGATCGCGCTAATTATATAGGGAGGTAGCAGTAGAAATGAATTGCGGTGAAATGCGGTAAAAACATATTCAATTAAAAATAAATTTCAATAGATATGTATTTTCAATTTTCGGCCTTTATAACGGTTTGCAGAACTAAAAAGTCTGACTTTTGAAAATAACCGGGTTATGCTCCGTCTGAATCCATGGTCTCATGCATATCTATCATCTTGAGAGTGGATGAAAAAGAGCACGCGTTGTAAGTAACATCGTGTTCTGAAATCCCGTCATAACATGCGGGATACGTGTAATAAGCCCTTACATGAATGTTGAGACTTGAAGAATGAATAAACCATTAACTGTTACAGGGAGGAGTACCAAGGCTTACTCACTTACTACCTGCCAGATAGAAGCGTTGCGTGGTCTAAAATGTTCGGCATAATGGAACGCTGCCGGCAAAATCATGACGTAGAGGACTACACCATCTCACAAACTACGCTCGAACAAATCTTCCTACAGTTCACAAAATACCAGCGTGAAATGTTATAGTATTCGTAGAATTTGTTATAGTATTCCTAACTCGTGCCGCCAACCATACAAAGTGATATCCCATGTTGACTTACACGTACAGTCACAGTTGGCATGCCCCCCCGGCTCCCTTTTTGCTGTAACGTCAACCGTGGATATCCCCTTCTTATTAAATGAAAATATAATGTTATATACTTAAACAACAAAGGAAATAAAAAAGACAAAAAACCATGTTTATTGTACGCTTCCCTTAAATATCTAATTTTTTATTTGTTGTTATAGCGGCAACATAAATACATTATCTGTGTACCTATATAAGTTTCAACCAGTCTAACTATCAGTACATGACATGACACATAACAGCCTATCAGTACAGCCTAGCTGGTGTCAGACGGACAGTCTTAGTAATAACCTAATAGGGTCCGGCTTTGTCTGGGGCATGGAACCTTAAAAATCAACAAAATAATAAATGAACACTGAAAACTATGTCAAATAATATTTTCGCTAATAATTGTACCAACGAAATAATTTCTTCAAGAATAAAGAAAATGAAATAAAATTTGAATATTTGAAGTAGCTGGTAGGTAGGTAATTTTATAAATAGACGCATGCATATGAATACAATATTTTTTGGATATCTCTGTCTGCGCCTGTATCGTGTATAAAATGTAGTGTAAACGTTGGCGCTCTAAGGGTCTCCCCTCTACTATCGGGATCGGGAGACAAAGGTTGAAATGCCGGGAAAAAATGGCAGTAAATTAACAAATATATTGGCATTTAAGTTTATGTTTCTGTTTATACCGGTGCCCGTGAGCATTGCGAGAGATTTTTACCGGGCATTTCAGACCACATTTTAAGTTAGAAATGTTAATTAACGTTTGCTAAATTCCGCGCGATTTTAATAGAGATATTTCCGTTTTTGTGTAAAAATATTGTAATAAAATCTCCAGTATGAAACACCTTTATGATTGCGACTTTTCCAGACTTGAGCTTGGTACAATTTTTACAATATACTATGATGATATGATAGATGTCTTTCATAAAGACATTGGTAAAACCAATAATAGTTACGATAGTTTCAAGTGCTGTTAACAGTTTTATCAAAATAATGTAACGATTACCTTTTATAATTAAGATAAATTAATTTCTCTAAAAATAAATCATTTGAAATCACATGTTAATTGTTAAGTTTAATTCATTAAATTATTACTGATACATTGCGTGTCCAATTAATTTGTATGATTTTTTTTATTCATTTATTTTTTAACGAAATATGCTAATTTCAGCTCATTAGGACTTATACTTTCAGCCCTTAAAATTAGTGTCATTATGAATGACATACACAGTAGTTTGAACGCTAAAATGAAAACAACAAAATCAATGACGCATGTGAAAGTTATTATAGTCATTATGATGGAGGAATTAAGTAGGAAATTTACGAGTGTCCAGTCATTTATTGTACCTATTCTAAGGAGTACCGATGATAACGATACTATTTTAATACTTACCTACATTACACTATGTGTTAACATGCACTATTACATACTTCAAGTGGTTTTGAATAGACATACATTAGATATATGTTTGATAGATACAAACGAATATCTCCGATGGATGGGTAACTGTAGGATTTTAATAGGTACATAAGGTGACTGATTCATTTTTTTTAAGTGTGTTATTTCTTCAGCACGTCTATGTTGATTGACAATCGTGTCATTGATTTTTCATTCGGCAAGAGTACCAAATATAATGCCGCGCTTACGGTCAGTGTAATGACAACTCCATGCGTTGAAGTGTACCTATAGACGTAAATTACCAAATCGACTTGTGCCGCATCACACCACGTTTGTGGGTATGTTTCGACAGTTACGTGAAAGGGGTATTCGACCGAACAACTCCGAGCGGGCTATGAACTTGAACAATGAGACTGAAAACCGAATTCTGAATCTTATCACCGAGGAGGCGAGGATCCCACACTATCTACACGTAAGGTAGGGATTACTTGCGGCGTTTCCAGTAAAGCTGTTTGGAGATGTCGGAAAAGACATAAATGGAGGTTATGTCTTTTCCATTATAGAAAAGTGCAGGGGCTAATACTCGTAGATAATGACTGGTTAAATTTCTAGAGTGGTTTTTTGTCAACGAAAAACTGAATGAAGATCGACATTTTTTAAGAAGAATATTATGGACTGACGAAGCTCAATTCACTAGAACGGGAATATTTAATTCCCATAATTTCCACAACTGGATGGAAGAAAACCCACACAAAGCCTGGGAATTTTCGCACCAACACCTGTTCTCGGTAAATATGTGGGCAGGCATTATTGACGACCAATTGATAGGGCCGGGCCGGTAGAATTTCCAGCTAGACTAAATTCGGATCTTTATCTAATTTTTTTGCGCGATGATTTGAATGTTCTCTTGGAGGACATCGACTTGAAAACTAGACGGTCTATGTGGTACCAACATGATTGAGCCCCTCCACACGATGCCCTCATAGCATCTCCAGCCATCCCATTGGATTTTTATCTTTGGGGGACCTTAAAAATATGGTTTATTCTAAACCTTGAAAAAATAATGGAAGCGGCTCAGTAATTAAAAAACAGGCCTGTCCCACTTACCGACCAAATACGTAGACGTTTAGATTTATGACGTGAAAAGGATGGATCCCATTTTGAGCTTTTTTATTTTATTTGAAGAAGTTACTGAAATACATTTGTTTTATTTTTCAACTTGTGTTCTAAGCAAAAAGGAGTATGAAATAATATATTTTAATTATGTAATGCTGTTAATTAAAATATCAATATCTACCCAATTATAAGTCCTGTGTTGGAGAGGCTGAAGGTTCTTGAATATTAAAAAGCGATAGCGTATATACGATAGCGTTACGAACTGACAACTTGACAAGTGGCTCAACAAAAACGGCGACTGTACAACCACTCACCCTAAAGGCATATTTATCCTAGATTGGCAATAATTATGTATGAAACAAAATAAATAAAAATCATAAGTCTACCTAAGTTCATATAAAGATTTATTACTCATTATAGCGTCTAAAAATCGTGATTTAAATCTCTCGCAATGCTCACGGGCACAGTATATAATATATATATATATATACTGTGTGTACGGGCGCATTATTGTAATTATATATATATAATATAATTATATATATATGTAATCATAACCATTGTAACTCAAAAAGAAGATAGATCTTTCTTATGTGCAAGTACTTATTGTGGTAATTATTTTTATTCTAATAAGATTACAGTTATTAAATATTCTGTCCCGCATGCAGTTCATCTTGAATGAAATAAATATAACTATGTAATGACAAGGATAAAGGTGTGTTTTAATCATGTATTTTGTGAACTTTGAAAGGTACGTAATGTTAACATAAATGTTTTTCAAGTTGGATTTCAAATCACGGATCCCTCGTAATCAGGATCAATATCAGGATGACAGGATATTTGGCTCAGAAGGAGTTTGAGACAGTTTTTTTATTTATTTATAGCAATTTATAATTTGATACATGACATACCTAAGTACGACGGAGGCATGTTTGAGTATTTCTTAAATAAAAACATGTTTTAAAATATAAATATTTTATTTCATTACATTTCATACTACACACAGATATAATAAATACATTCACAACAGTATACATAAAGCGATCGCTAAGAATAGATACCTTACTGAAGTCAACCAATGTGTCAGTGGAAACTGGCGGCACATTTGAATATTGTACAGTCAGCGTCATATAGTTGGTAGCATCCAAAGTACTCATAAAGTTCGGTACACCATAGATTTTGTATGGTGTACCGAACTATTTGACTACATTGAATGCTACCAACTATATGACGCTGACTGTACGTATGAGTAGGTATTAATCTCGTATATATATTGAAATTTACGCCTTTTTCTACTGACATATAGATATGAGTATATGAGTGTGGGTTGCTCATACTATTTTGTTCTAATGTAACGCGTAGTTGTGCCCTCGTCAGGCCGTTACCGAACCGTCCTGCGTCCTTTAGTACTAGTAGAGTAGAATACTTCAAAGCCATATCAGTACATAGATGAAATACTGTTCGTCGTTACACTTTTGTATAATTCAATAATATTAGTATATTTACAAACTGCACACATACTCGTAAGTGTAAAAATGAGAATAGTACTAAATCAAAACGAAATTAGATCTTATCTTTGGACGCATCATTGTAAGTTCATACATATCGTTATATGTTTTTGTATAAGTACACCAGAAACTTGCGTTGGAGATTTTAAAATTGTGGTTAAACTAAGGGTGTTATTATAATATCATTTAAGTTCAAAATCCACGATATTTTTAAAGGTAATTCTTACTCAAAATACCGATTAAATAATTTTATTTGCAAGTAAATGTTTCATTAAATTAGAACATAAAGTCGAATAATGTTCAAATCCTCTGAGGCTACTATTATATAGGTTATAGGTATCTACTAGTTGAAAATCCTAGGTATACGATTGTAAAGTTTGACACATTATGAGATCTATTAGGACCACTTCCGATCACGACTCTTAAAGCAGGGATCGAATACCGGTATTATTTTCATACCAATCAACCGGTATTCAATTTCGGTATCTCGGTTGTTACTGCATATTTTTGCGTATTATTCACATAATGTAATCTCCTTTCCTAATTAGCTAATTACCATTAGTGAAGATCAAAGTCAACATTATTTTTTTCCTAATACCGGTAACGATACCTGTCTTAAAGTAGTTCTGAATAACAAACGTACAACATTTGAACTTACAACGGTTTGTAAAAAAGCCAGTTTATGCCTCAAGCCTGCACGTCGTTCTTTTTTTAGCTTTCTTTTATACTTATCAAATGTAGCATATTCATACATTCAATTGAGATACTTGTTTAATTATTCCCGCAAAAAATCTAATTTGCCTGCAAATTTAGATATTTTATTTTATTTGTTACATAATAAGTTTTGTACTTTTCATTGTGTCGGTTTAACTTTACATACAAATATTTATTAATAAACAAATATTATCCATTATATTAGTGGCGGTAAACAGGAGAATCTACCTAGTGGCCCGCTCTTCGAAATCTTTAAAATGTGTTTCTTGCAAGCTATAGTGAAGCACAAATAAACTGATTATGTAATTTAATTATAAACATTAAATTTATAGCTACCTATGTCGTTAAATAAAATAAATATTTAACTGAATATAATACGGCTAAAACATGACTTAGTTTTAATTTACACAGATTAAAATTGTACAATTTTTAATATATTCACAAATATTCTTTTTCAAATTTAACAGGAACTGAATAAGCAAATGTAATTTTAAAGCGTTTATACATTTGGATTCCCTACCTTTCAAACAGCAAACATTCCCATGCAATAAAGGAAGTTTCGAGAATTAATTCGACACGTCGGCACTAATTAATAACGCATGGACGATACGCATGAATATATAATCAATTACGTTATTGAAATGTTTTTATTAAACACATGAAGGTAGATAGGTTCAACCCGTTCACTATAAATATAAGTTAGCTACCAAGTCGCACAGAAAATAAGAATTTTATCACAACAGCAAATACTGAATTATTATATAAATTAAAATAATAAATTATTTTTGTATTAAAATTTACATAATGTTTTACAACATTACATACCGATTGATATTATCTACATTATAAGTTGCAATAATAATCATTTTAAGTAAATTAGAATATCACATTTATAGGTACATTAATAGGTCAGGCTTACACTGAGAGAGAACTCAGCACAAATCAAAGTAAGTACAAATAGTAATAACATGAACTAGGTGGAGTAGATGGCACTGCACGCTATCAAACATCTGACGACCTGGAAGGTTATGCTCATTTTCAGTTTTAAAACATAATATGTTCGACATAATTAAATAACTTAATCGGTATATGTTTACATATACTTCCTAATGTAAAAATATATTAATAATTTCCCATCACAATAAATCACACGTGTACTCGTAGTAAGTGAATACTATAATTTAAAAAAAGATTCTAAAAGTAAAATCTTCATTGAGTAGGATTAAATAATAAAATCTACTAATCTTAATAAGACCTGCGTATTTTACGCAGATTATACATAATTTATGGTATAAGTTTGTTTAGTTACCCCTGAATTGTGAATACTTTGTATCGCGTGTTGTCTTTAACTATTAATACGATGTTATCAACTTATTAATGGTAAATACGAAAATTCTCCTAAATACTAAATAGGATTGATTTTCCCCACAGTCAAATAGTGCATCAAATGTTTCGAAAATTGTGATCAAATCCGAAGATCGAAAGCCAAGAAGTGAAATAATTTTGAAAGTCTTAAAATAACAAATAAGGGATTTTCAGAAAAAGTATAATTCATTAACGTGACTTGTACAAAAGTTAATATTATGTCAGTTTTGTGACGATAATTAACCTTTTGAACGCCAAGCACCACTAAAGTGGTCTCATGTCGTTACTGCCACGCCACCGACCACTAAAGTGGCTATGGCGGACACTGTCAAAGCAATTGTCCTGCTGACAGATAAGGTTTATATTTGTTCTTCACAAGTCATACCATGGCGTACACGTTACATTTTAACGCGAGAGGAAAAGCGTTCAAAAGGTTAAGCCTGTAATTTGTATAATATTTTTTTTGGTCTTTCTTCGCATTGTAATATTGTTTACAGTTTATGAAATGATCACTAAATAATTACCGTCAGAAAACTGACATAATATAACTTTTCTACAAATCATGCGAATTTGATACTTTTTTCTAGAAACTTACATAAGCAACCTACAAAAAGTAGAGTGCTTTTGATACAAGTAAATTTGGCCGAAAAATCTAACCAATAACATTGCGTTTCAAGTTTCATCTGCTTTGAATTTCCCATATTTTCATGCCGTTTATAATCATGATCTTAAAATGTAAAAGAACTAACATTAACAAGTATGGGAAAATATATAAATGACGTGAAGACTTTTTACAAAAAATACCCTTATCCGAATCAAGTATGTATTCTTATTATAGGAACGCAACCTTGACTTGACGGTGTTTATTTTTTATTCGTATTTTTTATTTCGTCGTTAGTAAAATTATCTTAAGAACACTGGCGTTATAAAATACAGCAACGATAACACTAGGTTCGTCTAAACATTCATAAATATCTTACCCATATAGTATATTCATAAATATTGTAGTTTTATTTCTAGCTCGTATAAGGCGAGATCTCGCGAGATGAGAATTACCCAGGCCGATTTGTAATATTAATGTTCGGTTTTTTTTAAATGTAAAATCGTTTTTTGGACACCTCGACAAGTTTAAACACGTGAGATAGTTATTAATTTTATAAAACACAACGACTTTACACACGTTCAGCATCAGGTAAAACACATGCGTTAATATCGCAAAGTAAATGTTTTCATATAACTGTATCGGTACATATCTTGTTTTCATAGCGTGCTCCGATATATTTGGCCACATTGGCTGCTACTAACTATATGACTTACTGTATTTCTTATTATCATTATAGTTTTTACACCCGATCTTAAGATGCGCTTGGTAAAATATAGACTTAAAAAATAACACAAATTGGCCTGGTCGGCGTTAATATAAGTACATAAGGCATAGCCCTTTTTAAGTACATCTTAGTAAATCGAAATTTTGTTTATACACGTCATTTTCTTTGATGTTTGTTGGTTTTAATCACTTGGTTAAACCAGCTTTGTTTTCTAGCTTTACTAGTTGCCAGGTGATGAAAATAGAATTAAGAATACAATTATTGGCAAGAGTATCTGTGTCAGATACGAGATTTTTTTAAGTAGTGACGATAAATATTACGCATGTAAATATCACAAGTAAACATAGTATGTTTTAAGCAATGACTTCGCAATATACCTCTTTAGCAGTTAAATTATAATGGCTAACGATTATTAAATATATACATAAATATTTTTGGACTGTCTTACAAAAATCGACAGTCCCTCAGTAAGGTTCAAGGTCAGTTTGCTCCGCGATGAGTGTGCCTAAATTTCGTAAACTCAAACACAAGGCAGGCACTTTAATTACCCCGTAATTATTAGTACTTGCTAACTAGACTGGTACTTATACAGCAGCTGTTTCGATCTTAGGAGGCGCACTAGATTCCAATCTAGTAAAGTTAAGGAAAACCTGTTCGAGCGACGTCTGTGTGACGGAGTAGTCTTCGATGGGGAACTGGCTGCGTAATTCCTCCATCACTTGGAATACTTGCCACCAAGCCAGCTCCGGGTCTTTTAGGTAGTACGTGTTGATGCCTAGGTACGATTCTCTGTGAAAAATATTATTTAATTCAACTTTGGATAAGTCTATTCTAAACTGTTAGTATTTTTTTAAATATTATTTGATGGGATTAGTCGTGGTTGGAGATGATTGACTGTCGTTTTTAGTTAAAATTTTGCACTTCTAGAGTTCTATACTAATAGTTAACACATATATTTGCTTATATATATGACTACTAAGCGACATATTTCGGGGATTAACTATTAGTATAGGTACTTATACCATATAAATACTTTTAAAAACCGCCCATGTGCGAGTCGGACCCGCGCAGGTTCCATACAAACCTCTAGATAAGTAAAGCCGTAAATTATACTTGTCGCAATTGTTCCTTTATCTGTGATATAAGACGTTGCTTCGTACCAAATTTCAGAGTTCAGTTATGGGAAGTACCCTGTAGATTTTGATTCCCTTGCGAGTGTCGACAATTTACGGCATAAACGGCTGTGTTTTTTAATTGCGTTGGCTTAGAAATTTGATTTTTTCACAACTAAGGGACAGTAGACCTGAGTATTTGATATGAATTTCAGCTTGATATACCTTTACGCGTTCCTGGTATAAGGGTTCCGGTTTTTTCTTTACAGTACGGAACCCTGAAAAATTGCATCTGACTATTCGCAAGTGTTTATGTGATATAAAACTATTTATAGGTAATTAAAGTATTGTAGCGAACTTAAAGCCTTCACCTAGTCCGCTACTGCCTGTAATATCTTACGTCAGTGAAACGGTTGACCTACTGAATATATTCAAATATCTAATATAATTATTTAATGACATAATCAACAACGAGGCCGAAGGGTAGGGTTAAATAATAATGGACTTCTAATGGACTAGGAAATCATACTCACACTAGTATTATTTCTTTGAAACATTCTAAGACTGCGGTATTGACGTTGGCCGAATTGGCGTCCCTTTGCGGCCCAGCTTCGCATTTCACCACGAGCGTGTATCCTATTAAAACATAACCATTAACCATGATTATTTATTAAGTAATCGTTAATCCTCCTAATGCCCACCATTAAAGAAAAAAATGAGTTAGTATAGAAAATAAAGTAGAATTTCAAAAATCATATCCAACTCCAAAAATGAAATTAAACTCAAGTCATTGGTATATCGCCATCCAATATATCGGAATCCTGGAGGTGGTCACAAACATCTGAACATGCACTTTATCGCCTTGACAATAGAGACGTTGTTTAAATATTAGTAACCACTTCCAAAACTCCGATATATCTGATCGCTACTGTACTACATGTAGGCCCATGTACCTTACAAAATAATTCATTAGGCCACCTATCGAATAATTGTGGATTAGGTGAGTATTAATGTAAATTTAACAGGTATTTGATTCCATAGAACTGTAAGATTGTCAATCTCATTACATAATATAATCGGGTTCCCCTAATTCATGCAAACGTAGGGGAACCCGGGGCATTATAGGCACCCGGGGCAATATGAGTACCCTTTCTCCTTCCACCGCCTGTTCGCTAAAGCCGCAGGCAATCGCCTAGGCAGGTGTCTATTGGCCCCCCGACCGCGCGGTGAGTGGTTATATCGAAGTGCGCGCGTGTCCCAGAAAGTCAGCTACAAATTTAAGTAAGTACGATATTTTATCTAATTTTGCTACATTTTGTGTAATCTGAATCTAATACGTATCTGTATCATTATTTATTCCAATATATCGTTTTAACGCGTAAAAATCTTGTACTTTTATACGAGGCAAAAAGTTATTTGAATTGATTGAAAGTTTACTGGTTTTTCGGTGTGTTTTGTTAAAATTGTGCCATGGGGCAAAATGGGCGGGGTAATATGGGCAGGTGCCCATAATGCCCCACTGAAAAGAATGAATGCCCATTAAGTCCAGGGTTAAGGAATCATGAGAGAAATAAATTATATTTTTGTTGCAGGGTCAAACATGGTTAGAAACGTGGTAGTTGGGACAAGAAGAAACCCATACAAAACCCTTTATAACGGATAGCGGGCTAAGGGATAGTAGTAAACCGATTTCACGTTGTCATAATAACTCAATTTATGTTCAGAGATGGTACTGCACGACGTAGCACAGAAAACAGGGAAACAACCCTAATTTTTAAGGCACGCGGCTTAGTATAGACATTATCAATTAAAGATTCTTTACAGGAATTGACATTTTGTTAAAATTAAACCGTAACAACAAAGCATAGGGGTTATTTCTCTTGAACTGGAACGCCGACAAGAATCTGCGTTAGCTTTAAACCTCGCTAATAGCACAATACGAATAATAGACCTTAACAACAGTCACTAAAGTCTATTTTACCTTGCGAAAACTTGCTCTTAAGGTGCTGAAGTGATCCCAAGCATTTGAGACTGCCGTTGACCATTACAGTGAGCCGCGAACACAGAGCTTCGCACTCTTCCATACTGTGCGACGTGAGCACCACGCTGTGCCCGGCCCCCACTGCTGAGCTGATAGACGACCATACGAGCCGTTTTGAGGCCGGGTCCATGCCTAGAGACATACAGTATATGTTCAATGTGTAACACGATAAGATATAACTGCAAGGATCGGACAAACGCCCGTCATTTTGAAAATATAACCCTGTTCCGTACAGCAGAGACTTCCTTATGTTAATAAAAAATAGTATTTTCCCCTCACTAGCTCGTAAAGCGCTTGTTTATCCTTTAAAACGAGAGGGTAAAAACGCATTTTATCCACTAGTGATTAAAGTAAGTTGACTTCGCATAGCTCTTATTGCTATGGTTTTAAAGTCTAAATCCGCGAAGTACAGCTCACTTGCCCCCGCGGCGGCGGCGGTAACTCGCACACGCACCGAGTTGAAAATCGAATTAGAACATTCGAAAATCGCACTGGCTACCACAAGCTAACCAAGCTAAAGGCACCTTTTGTAAAAATGTTGAATGTATCTAAACGCAAAGAAAAAGTCAATGCGATTTCAAAACGTTTTTTTTTTCATGTTTCACTTTCCTCGCTGTGAGGGGAAAAATGTTGTGTTACACACGGGTGCAATTGTAATTTAATTCTCGTGTATTGAAACACTCGCTACGCTCAGGATTCTATTTTAAAACCACTCGCTTTGCTCGTGGTTAAACTATAGAATTCATTCGCTTGCTCGAGTTTCAATCCCACACTCGCAGTTAAAATACAATTTTGCACCCTTGTATAACAAATAACTATTATTTTATACATTTATTGGACCATCATTTATATCCAGTGACAAATTAATTTATGATTGACATTCCGAAATTTACGTTCGCCAATAAAATAGAATGAAAACTGATTTTTTTTCTAAATGTTCAGTTGTGAGGCTATAACGATGTGAATTTAGGACCCATTTATGCGTTGAAAAAGTCTGTTCACAGTCTACGGACGTCATAGGGGCCTATGTAATCGTTGACATTGGTATACTGTTCTTCCAAAATATTTTAACATCATAATATTCATTAAATAAGGAAGTTTCTGCTGTACGGAACAGGGTCATATTTTCGAAATGACGGGCGTTTGTGCGATCCTTGGATATAAGATACAAATAAGTGCAAACTTTTGTGACGTTACCATGAAATGTATCGGAACTGTGGAGGTGCTCAAAAATATCTAGAACCCTATCAGAACAACGCCTCTATAATCAAGGCGATAAAGTGCATGTTCAGATATTTGTGACCTCCACAACTCCCAAATATATGATGGCGACTGTACATAAAAAGCTGTTTAACAACGGGATGTTAATAAGACAAGGCTAAGAAGGGATAAATAGGGGGTAGAAATTATTATTTATTAAATAAATTTGAGCTTACCCGTTGTGGGCTCGTCTAAGAAAATTAGCTGTGAATCGCCCATGAGTGCCACTGCTGTGCTAATCTTCCTTTTTGTGCCTCCGCTACATTGAAACACCTGACAAATTATAATTACGGGTTAATAATTATTTAGTCCCAAAAATATAATATTTAATCAGTTTTTAGTAACAATTTAGTATATTTCAAGATTCATGTCCTTTTATTGATTTACGTTCAACAAAATTATTGAAAATTATAAATAACTCATGACACATATATATTTTTAAAACAAGGAAAATGTAGTTATTTTTTAATCAAATAATGATGGAGTGATTCTTCAATAAAACCTTGTACCCTGTAGGCCTAGCCCAAGAGGGGCGGGACAGTATCTCGAGCCAAGATAGACTACCCGTCCCTCTTTAAATAATGTAGTTACAAAAGTACGGGTAACCTATCTCGCCGCGATATACTGTAGCGCCCTTCATGTGCTAGGCCTACTGGAGAGCCATTTCTAACCCACCCTGTTCATACAAACAAACAATTATAGTAAAAAACTAAGGCCCGCCATACAAGAAAATTGCCACTTGAATATTCTCTCTGTAGTGTAGGAAATAAAGTAGAATTTCATTCATTCCAAACAAGAGCAACTATGTACCAATAAAAAAAAACATAAATAAATATTTCGGGACAATCTTACACAAATCGACCTAGTCCTATGGTACCTAAGCTCAGTAAGGCTTGTGTTGTAGGTACTAGACGACGATAAATATAATAGATAAATACTTACATACATAGAACACAAATACAAATAAATGCCTTGACTGGGAATCGAACCCCATCGGCTTCATAGGCAGGGTCTCTACCCACTAGGCCAGACCGGTCGACATGGCCTCAGGATACAAACCTGTTTGTCGTAGTGTTTGGCGAACCCCAGCGCGTTGGCGAGGTGCCACGCGCGGGCCGAGCCCAGCCTCGCGGGGATGCCGCGCAGCAGGCAGAATATGCGCAAGTTCTCCCGCGCCGTCAGGTTGTCTAGCAGCGCGTCGAACTGCGGGCAGTACGCTGGAAAACATACAATTACTTAGAAGTCGAAAAACTTATGTTATTTTACATCATCACTGCTTTATTTTAACTTAAATATTTAACAACTAGCTTTTGTCTCCGACTTCTGCGTAAGACCCCACGGAAGCGTATTATCTAGATATCAATAAGTATCCTGTGCCTTAATTTAGATCTTTTGTCTCTTTGCCTATTGCGTGATTGAGCAATGATCAGCCAAATATCTTCACAAACTCTCACATATATAGTATTACTAGGATAGTAGAATTGTGACATTAGGATCGTTTTTGAGATATTTACATATAACAAGTACATTTACTACACCCATTCAAACTAAGCATAAACTTTACTAATATTACGACATGCACGAAAACATTCGCATTCTCTCAAGTAAAGTAGACAGGCAATAGCTACGATTTAACGGTATAATATATGCGATGCGATGCGATGCGCAATATTGCGATGAACTAGCTCGTTGATATCATAAAAAAACATAGCACAAAATAGGCGTTCTACGTTTTTTATAATATTTTTCTATATATCCTATAAATCTTTTAAAAAAATGTAGTGTCTCCTACCTATATGCCTGTAAACATCTTGGAGCTGCGTTTTTATAGAAAAACCTAGTACGATAGCGTCTCCACTGGATATTCGTAAGTCACCAGTCAGCATCCGAAACGTGCTGGTTTTGCCGGCGCCATTGCATCCCAGTAGCCCAAAGCATTCTGATTTCTGCACAGCTGTAATAGATAAAACTAGGTTTAGTTATTACAAAATACACGAATCATATTATCTATAAGACTCGTATATTTTATTCTAAACTCTGTAAACGTCAGCATCGCATCATTAACAAAAAATTTACAGTAGGTAAGTACCATTAGAAGAAAAAACTATAGGTTGTACTCATTTAATTTCTGGGGTAAACCGTATAAGTACTAACATGAGAAAAAGACAGAATGATACTCTCTGTCTATGCTTATACAACGCACTGACCAAGCTATACTTTAGTTATAATATTTTCCGTTTGATTTTCAGTATACATTTAAGTATTTTAAATAGAGAATATAATATAGAATGGGTATTTAAAAGGTTTGACCGACAAAGGTTATATCTTTGCCGCATTACAATGTATAGGGAATAATACAATTTTATAGTAGTATAAAAACAATCTCATATTATGCTAATGTCGGCATTATACTCACCCAAACAAAGCCTGTTAACGGCAAGAAACTTGCCGTAATACTTAGTGAGATCTCTGCAGACGAGACTGTCCCGGCCTGGGGTCGGCGACTGGACGTACCCTCGCTCGCGCTTCACGTCTTCATCTTCTTCGGGGTCTGGTGGCGGTGGTGGCGGGCTCGACATGTAGAAACACTGCAAAGAAACAATGGAACGGACCCGCTGTGACGATAGTACGATAGGAAAAAGTCATTCTCCCGGTAACACTTGGCCTCCTCGACAGTGACACTGGTGTGCATAGGACAGCAAATATATACTTCCTCAGTCTGTTGGCGCGATCGAACACTCCTAAGACACGTCTCCCTGCAGCCGCTTTATGTAATTCAAATATAAACAAATTGCGAGTTATGAATAGCTGCTTTATAAGGCCTGTTATTTTCATA
This sequence comes from Grapholita molesta, assembly GCA_022674325.2. Taxonomy (NCBI): domain Eukaryota; kingdom Metazoa; phylum Arthropoda; class Insecta; order Lepidoptera; family Tortricidae; genus Grapholita; species Grapholita molesta. Next base: position 7,780,444 of record CP053127.2, read on the forward strand.
AAACAGCCATATGCATTTATTTGTTATGTAGAAGTATATCGTCGTTTATACACCTACAATACAAGGTCAATTTATGTAAGATTCTCTCGGAATAAATTAATAGATTTATTTATTGTATAAATGGAGTGATTTATTAGAGAAATCTATTTTTGAAACCAATTTAACATATCCTTATCGCTTGCAAAGTCTACATCGATTTTGATTGCCCCTAAAAAAAGGTAGGTTTACATTTTAAACTACTTTATTTATAATATAACTACTTAGTTACAAACGGATAAACTCACGTGTAATTCGCGTGTTATTGTCGCCTAGTGCGATATCATTACACGTGAGTTTATCCGTTTGTAACTAAGTAGTAGTAACATAGCTCACAACAGTTTTAATTGTATTACTTTATTTATTTCGATATTAAGGAAAAATCATCCCGAGAGAGTGAACTGGTTATTCAAACGTAATGCACAAACCTTGTTCATAACTTCGTATTCCTTGAGGAGAATGAGGGTGAACAACAACACTCCCACTAAGGTCATCATGAACAGGTACCGGCCGATGCCGGGCTCGGCCCAATCCATAAACGGGTATTCATCAACTACAAAAAAAATTAGAGCAATGAAAATGTCGCTTTGTATGGAACTCACTGTCGACAGTATCCAGTGTCAATAATACTAAGGCGGTGGAATAACTTCTGCTACAATACACCAAAGCATTATTACTATGACTCAGTTATTACGTATATCAGTGCGAATAACCATCGCTGACCATAGGTATATAGTTCTTCTTTGTTATTTATGGCAGCTTGATTTTGTTGTTACAAAATTGCAACAATATGGCGGTAAGGAGCTGAGTAGATCCAAACTGTGTTTGTCTACCTCCATGGTCAATGATAGAATGATGCAAAGATGGAATGGAAGGGATGAATGAGAAAGGATGAATAAATGATTGACATACTTTTAATGATAATTTAATTATAAATGTAATAACAATAATGAATAGGGAGTCCTAGACCAAAGTTATCTTCAGATACTGTTAATATTTAAACCTTTGCAGAGTAATTATTATAAACGAGAGATTTCAGAAAATATTGTACCTAATAATTACTTACAAGTATGAAATCGTTACGATTTTTTTTTCTGTTTTTTGTTTTGTAATAAGTATTTATGGAAATGTATATTTATAAAATGCTTAATTATCGTCACAAAACTTTATACATACCTTTATATATACATACCCAATTTAACTTTTCTAAGACACACGCTAATTCGGTACACTATTTTCTGAAAAGTCCCAAACTCGTAATTAGCATAACCCTGAGTGGGATATACATAGATTTGAGCAAAGACACTTAAGAGTCGGAGAAGAAGAAAAAGCATTTTACGAGTATACGTGAAGTGAGGTGAGGTTTGCTGAGATTATTTTTTCAGAAGCTTACGATACGAGAAGGAACGGCTCTTAGACTTACTGCAACATACGGTGATGTTCAATTTGCTGCATAAAGTATCTCTCGTGCAGTTTTCTATGTTCACAAATTGATCGCAGAGCGCGTTACACGCTGAGAGCGCAAACGATGACACACTCATGTCTCTAGAAAATAAATACTTTAAAATAACGTTTTTTTTTTATTAAACGGATCGTTTTCCGATGGGTGGGATGTTCCCTTACCTCAAACTTCTTGACAAGCAGTAGATCGGTAACACGGAAAATATCCAATCGAATAAAGTTGCATAGAACTTGCTACCCACTTCTGGCAATCTCAGTACCTCCGTTATTAGGAAAGGCATACATCCTGAAATACATGATTGAATCAAACACGACGGCCATACCATGGCCTACTTGCTACAGTCAGTATGTAAGGAATATTTCTGAATATCTCTTATCATGAATTGTAGGTACAAACAGAAAAACAGTTACCCGTAAATACATTGATGAAACACATTTTTGAAAAGCCTGTAGCAGCTGCCTCAAAGCAGAAAGAGGCTGCGAAATGCACGGGTATTATCCCTAGAGAGAATACCATAAGAACTAACAGCACCCTTCCTGTAAATGAACAAAAATAAAAATAAACGTTTCGCTAAAATCCGTACCAATATTAAAATTATTACTAAAACACTATATTTTTTTCAAATCAGATTACAATTATTGGTCATTACATGGAATAAGTATTGATTGGTACAGTTTGCGTACAGGTTGGAAATGACGATATAAGGAGACGACGCAGCGCTCCTTATGCGTTTCTAGTTTTTGAATAAATATAAATATAACACTGACGACCGGTCTGGTATCCTAGTGGGTAGTGACCCTGCCTATGAAGCCGATGGTCCTGGGTTCGAATCCTAGTCAGGGTATTCATTTGTGTGATGAGCACAGATATTTGTTCCTGAGTCATGGGGGTTTTCTATGTATTTAAGTATTTATATGTATCTATCTATTATATATATCGTCGTCTAGTACCTACAACACAAGCCTTACTGAGCTTACCGTAGGACTAGGTCGACTTGTGTAAGATTGTCCCGAAATATGTATATATATTTTTTACATCACTTACCTAGTTCACTCGGCGTGGACAATGTGACCTCTTGAAAACATGCCAAAGTAATTATAATGGTAAGATTGATGATAAAAAACCACGTCCACTCCCATATCAAAGCGCAGACCCACATAACGGCAGGCCGCACTCCCGACACGCGTTGGAGGAGCTTCGCACCGCTTATGCGCTCCTGGTATTTCAAAAAATACTTGTATAATAGTTCTGGTAGTGCAGGTAAAAGATATCCATGCGACCAATATGCAAAAATATGTATACGTGCATCTTAAAGTTGAGATAATAAGGCGCATGTGTACATATTTTGGTAGTTTAATCGTGTATATTAGATGAAATTGTATTCCGAATATATGAATAGTTATTCAGTCGTGTAACGGTGCAGTAAACTTCGAGGCATTAACACGGTACTCGACTGAGAAGCTGCTCATTATATCGTGATTGTGTATATTACTAAACTAATTACTGTATAAAAGATGGAAAATCAACTCACTTTAATTACAAACAGCACCAGGAACGATGAAACGAAAGCCATACAAAATCCCATGTTGAATGCAAATTGAAAACCCATTGTCCCACCAGTAGCCATTACTCGCAACTGTAACACATAAAACTATACAGTTAGAGCACAAACTCCAAGCGTTCCAAGAACGTTATAAAAAAGTGCAATGTAAAGTTCTGTCCTAGTCCGTTGCCCCTCGTAACTAACTGTGTACTAGTTAGGGCGAAACCAGTAAGACCTTTAGATAAATAATAGTTATTTGTTATACAAGGGTGCAAAATTGTATTTTAACTGCGAGTGTGGGATTGAAACTCGAACAAGCTAATGGATTCTATAGTTTAACCACGAGCAAAGCGAGTGGTTTAAAAATAGAATCCTGAGCGTAACGAGTGTTTCAATCCACGAGAATTAAATTACAATTGCACCCGTGTGTAACACAAATCTTTTCCCCTCACTACAGCGAGGAAAGTGAAACATGCAAAAAAACGTTTTGAAATCGCATTGACTTCTTCTTTGCGTTTAGATACATTCAACATTTTTACAAAAGGTGCCTTTAGCTTGGTTAGCTTGTGGTGGCCAGTAAGATTTTCGAATGTTCTAATTCGATTTTCTACTCGGTGCGTGTGCGAGTTACCGCCAACGCGGCGGGGGCAAGTGAATTGTACTTTGCGAATTTAGACTTTAAAACCATAGCAATAAGAGCTATGAGAAGCAACTTACTTTAATCACTAGTGGATAAAATGCGTTTTTACCCTCTCGTATTAACGGATAAACAAGCGCTTTACGAGCTAGTGAGGGGAAAAAACTATTACAGGACATCCTTATCATCCAGATCATTTATAATGGTTTAAGTTTGATGATATTTAACTAATAGAATCGATATTCTATTAGGACTTTGGAGGAATTGTTCGAAGGCACTACAATAGCACGCAAAATACATACAAGACGTATACTTACAAGACTCTCAATACTATACGGTAACGGATAGTTGATAATTTTCAATGAGCTCCCAGGAACAGCAGCACGCATTATAGCATCATCCACATGTGCAAGCGAGATGGCTGAGTCGTGGTACCCATAGTTACTGAACCAGCATTTTATAGAGTCGGGCTCAAACGTGGCGCCTATAATGTTCTCGTAGCGAACACGCTCGGGGTTCTCTCTACTCTGAAAAATTTAAACACTCAAACTTATGACAATTTTATGAATACATTACAATTTATTATTATTCAAGTGTTGAGATGTGTGGGGGTCGCAGTTCAATCCCATCCTCTAATGTCTAAGATTTGCTCAGGCATATCATGAAATTCTTAGGCTTGTCATAAAATTGACACCATTGTTAATATACGAGTACCTAAACGCCTCTGGGTAAATCTTTAAACGACGAGTTTTAACGAAATGCCTGCATTTTATGATATACCTATACTATGGATTTAAGAACCTGGGTTTTACGATCGGCCCGCGAGATCCGTAATAACATTAGCGTTTTTTTTCCACTCCGGTACTTTTATCTGTAAATTATATGGTCCCGCAAACGAATATAAAAGCATGTCTTATACAATTTCTCAAAAATCTATCTAGTCTATACTTCAAAAAGAGCCTAGAGTGATTATGTGATAAAATGCAACTGCTAACAGAGGAGGTATCTAGGCCCGGTACTGCAAACATCGAAGTTCGTATGTTTCGAGCGTCTATCTCTTTTACTCTAATTAAGGCGTCATGAGAGTGACAGAAACAATCATCCAAAATTTACGAATATCGTTTTTCCATCCAACAGATAAAAATAATAAGGGTGAATCCGACAGATAAAAATAATAAGAAAACATTAAATTTACAACGAAAATCAAAACTGCCATCCTAACAAACAACTGAATTTAGTATGACTTAAAGCAATAACAGAATTAAAATAATTGCTGCCAACCTAAGGAAAAACACAAGTAAAGAAATGACAGTTGAAAAAATGATACCGTGTCTATGATTACGTTCTGTCGGCTGTCATTTGCCACTATCCAACTTCCCGCTCTTTTTTATGCTGTATTGCTGTGTTTTAGTTAGCATTCTTGGAATAGTTATATATTGCGATTTATTTAATCCCTAGTCGTAGAAAAAGTATTGTATGCAACGTTGTATAAAGAGGTCAAAAAAGGCTCATGGCGTCTATATTAACAATTTTCGGCTGCGCCTCAAATTGTTACACACGCCACTCACCTTTTTTGAACTCTCTTATACAACTATTGCATAAATAACTATTAAATGAACCTTTTCCAATAATGGTAGTAACAATGTTTTTATGGTTTTAAATAACTATGTAACAAGTCAGCAGCAGAAGTTTCTAAGCAGGTTCAGAATGACCTTGACACGCTCTTATCAAAGTCGTGTCTACTAATTTTTGGCATAATACCAAAACCATTCGCTAAAAATAGTCAATTAGCTATGACATTTTAAACATACAGCGGTAAAAAGACGTACCAGTTTAAGATAGTACTTTCCCATGTCCATCGTTCCAATGTCATAATGTGACAAGCCGGGGTACGTCGTTCGCTTGAAGTAATCCTTATAAGCATTCATAATCTTATTGTCCATACTCCCATCTTCCAGGTCAGGACTGTGCGATATTAACGTCTGTGTTTTCTTAAAACCACTTTCTAAACTAAGCGTCAATGGAGGCAGGGAACGTATAAAGTTCCAAGACCGGGCTATCAGCACTGACAGGCATATATTAACTATTGGTGACACTATTTGAATGATCATCGTTAGTTTGTTTCGGGTTGAGTTGTAGGCTAACTTAAGGAACATGGCCTTTATGTGGTTTCTCAGTAATTTAAATCCCCTTTCTTTCTGTATCGGCTCTGTATCTTCAACTGAAAAAATGTAGAATTAAATTAAGAACAGTTCCAAACCCTGAAGTACCAAGAAGAAGGTTTATAGTTGTCTCGAATTGAGTATGAATGACTATGCGAACTTACTTTTTCCATTGTGATCCATAGGAACTACAGCGTGGTCGTTATGTGTTTTCTGTAAGTGTATAGCATTTTGTTCTTTTTTTTCCGCTCCCACTCTGAAGTTGTATAAAATCATGAGTAATTTTTTTTAAAAGATGAGCTGGTAAAGCTGATAAATGTAATGACAATATTTTTTTCATTCATAAACATTGCTTTATCTGACTAAAGCTACTTTTAGTTAAAAAATTGTCGAACACCGAAGATAATGTAAGAAACTAAGCGAACAAGATTTGGCTTCACAAAAACATACTTATACATTATTATACACCCCGTTATCTAATGCTCATTTTGTCAAGCTAAAATTATTCTTTAGTGAAAGCTATAGAGACACATTCATCAAATCGGAGGGCGACAATTATAAATATCGAATATCGTCAATTTGGGGTCCGATTTTTGAAATAGTCACCGAGTCATCTTCATAGAGATTCTCATTCATTCTCTATGGAAATCACTTGGTGACTATTTCAAAAATCGGACCCAAGATCTTTTGACATGTTATTGAGTGAGTAAGTCATATTGCGTATTCTACTTTGTTCTGACGTTTCAAATATGATGTTACGTTTGAAACTTCAGAACAAACCATAAAGCTATGTTCTCGACTCCCGTTCTATTCTTATTCCTAGCAAAGCTTACTTCATAAACACCTCTTCAAGGCTAGTGACGGCTAGTCCGTAGCTAGAAACTTGCAGTGCGCCTCTTTTCTCCTCAAACTGTTTAAGCATTTCTGGGAACTTGCTTACGCTTTCATTGGGCAAGATGTATGTTAGTTCTGATCCTGAAAGATATCACATTTTTTAAAATGTATCCACATAGTATTAGTAGTGCAGTGCTACATAAACCTGGTCGGTACTGTTGTTTGAAAACGATTTAGAGGTTTTATAGAAAGTCATTTTATATATAAATCAATATGTGTCTAAAAGTCCAGAATTATAGATATTTTTAAAAACATTTTTTTATTTGTACATTGCACTTGCCTTGCATGTTTCCATAAAATTATGGTCATGCTTACAAACTTTTGAGCGCCACCACTATTATACGATCAACGATATCGGAACTTTAATGATACCTTGTACAATCAATCTAATCGATTATTCACCAGGCGATTTTTTGGAAAATCTATCTACCTATATATCAGCCACAGACGTCCACTGGTTGACTATAGGCTTCCCCCATAAACCACCTCAGGGAGCGATCTTCAGCATACTGCAGCCACCGACTCCCAGCAAACTTTTCAAGGTCGTCGGTCGATTTAATTTGTGGGCATCCGAAACTGCGCTTTCCAGTCCGTGTTCACTACTCTAGGACTATTCATCCCCAGTGACCATCGACTCTCGGAGCTACGTGGCCTGCCCATTGCAATTCCGAAGTGTAATCATGTGAGCTATGCCGGATACTTTGGTTCTTCTACAGATACCTTCCATTTCTGATTTCTGATTTTACCACATCGAGGTACTCCGAATATAGCTACTTTCCATTTCGCACTAAGCGACTCTTAGCCGCCTGACATGTCCCATTGCATGAACGACCAAGTTTCAGATCCATAGGAGATCACTGGCAACATGCACTGTTTGGAGACTTTGGTTTTCAGCTGCCCAACCGAGTTGGATTCACCGACTTATATTTGTGTAAATGGCGGCCATTTTAATTTTTCAAATACCTTACGAGGGCGCACCTGGTATTTCTGTCAATATCTGTCTCTGTCCATTATCGGTCCTACAAATGCAAAAAATATTATTAGATAGCTAACCAAGTAAAGCAATCTACTTAAGCAAATGATTTTACTCAACTATGCCAACAGTAGGGCCAAATATAAATTTGAAAGTAAATCATTCTAACATTTCCTATCAGCTTTTTTGTGATATCAGATGTTAGTTTATATTTTCGATGTTGTATTTTGCAGGATATTGGCTAAAAATTTACATTAAAATCGCAGTTGTAGCTTGAGGACTTAAGGAATAACAGAAATTTAAATAAGTGCCTAAAATATGTTTTTTTTTTTTTTGTAAAATGTTAATGAACTGATATGTGATTTAAATACATATAATTAATATTAGCTTTTCCTCACGACTTCGTCGGCCGGCCATGCCCGTCTTTAAGGTATAGTTGTAGGATAAAAATGATCGTATGTCCTTTCTCGTAGGTCAAACTCTCTCCATAACAGATTTCACTCCAATTGGTTCAGCGGTTTTAAGCGTGAGAGGACAGATAGACAGAGAGAGTTACTTTTGCATTTCTAACATTAATATGGATATAAACAACTGTTTTAAATGCCACATTCTCCATTTTTACAACAAGTTCCGCAGTTCCTCTTATCGCAACATGCTGCGTAAATCATCGAATCATTATTCCTCTCTCGGGGCTAGCATATCGACATACTCTATGCCTCAGAGTGTCCCATAAAATACCAAATACTCGTCCAACCCACGAGATGCATGTTCAAGTAATTTCGCAATCTGTAAAGAGTGGGTAGCACCAAGTTGCAAGACCATACTCAATTTGTAGAAGCTATATATAGCTTTGTTAATGCGTCCTCGAACTGTGTTTGCAGGAATTTTTATATTATTGGTTCAAATATCAATAATACCTGCACAAGTATTCACCGAATAATTCATGCCCAAACCGAAGCATGAACTTGTTCTTGCAGCTATATATTCTAATTACCATAAACGCTGGCTACGATTATTTGTAAAACTCATTTGTCCACATAATTGGTTTCAAAAATGTTTCATCCGTGTTTTTCTGATGTTCAAGATTCTCCAGATTGTTTACTCATTGAAATTAATTTAATAAGTTGTCAGACCATGTCAGGATAATGAGTTACAATCTTAAAACTTCTTATAGGGAACGTGTACGAACTACGGTTGTAGCGACAAAAGCGACACTACGCGGATACCAAATGAAATATTTAAGTAATATTTTCGAGCTGTCAGAACCATTCTTATCTTATTAATCAAAACATAAATATGATAAATTATTAAATATGGATTGCGGCCCATTAAAAACTATCTGTAATGTGGTCAGAATATGACAAAAGGTCAAAAACCTCTTGAGTTCACCGAGAACAAGAGGCTGTTATAACAACCAAAATTATCGCTCAACACACAATATGTTTACGACGTAAAAATAAAGGTAAATAAATTGCCCGAATTACTATTTCATCTTTATACCTACTATATTTATAAGTAGTTAGTACTAGTAGTAACTAGTAACCCATATAGTTAATATTTATTTAAGTTCTCAACTATTCACCTTGACTGCAACAGAATAAGTTGATTTTATGTTGCCTGTGACTTCAAGCACTGCATATTATTGTAGGTGGAAACCAATCATTCGGATTGACAAAACTAACCACATAATTTGTATATTTTCACTAATGTTACAATTGTTTCTTAATACCTAAAACCATCTTAAAACTTATAGTTACATATGTTTTTTAATGCATTAGTCCATTTTTGACGTTTTCACATGTGAGTGTTATTCCTTGGAACGTAATAAAATTTGACGCCATCGGTTTTGTATAATTTTTTTGTGGGTGTGTTAATGCATCCAGAAATGCAACAATGCATTATAATTAGTAAAATTGATTTTGTTTTCAAGTTATAAATGTCAAAGTTAGGTTATGGTTATGACAGAGTAAGTAGTTCCGACTACCTTCACCAGGCGGCAGCATCATCGTCGTGCACGTTCCCTAAGATGCCATTTTCTGCAAACTACATATGAATTCTTATAAATGTATACAAGAATGCCCGTCGTGCTGCGAATTTCTCCTTCTTTTTTCATATAAACTGCTTTACCCTTATTTGTAAATATTATGGCTTCCTTAGCTAACGTTGCTGTTTAAGGCGAGATTAATTTATGTTGATTTATAGCAAATATCCACACAACAAAAAAAAAATTATAATAAAAATTTAAAATACTAAGAAATCATTCACATCATCATGATGTTTCTGTTCATATATTATTATATTTGATGTTTTTGTTCCATTATGGGAATAATTAAATAACTTTATTGGCTTGAATGGATTGCTGAACTATCTAATAAAATAATACTTCACTGTAAGACAGATAATGGCAGAAATATTAAGTGCGCTCGAATTTTTTTTTTTATACAAGACTGACCATCGTTTGACCTCAGTCACACCTGATGGTCAGTGTCGACTAGGTCAAGGTTGTAGCACCTTGGTTCAGTAACGCCCTATTCGGTCTTGACCCAAATTATATCTTTCCGGGAATACAGACCAATGGAGCGAATTCCATTTCTTAGCAGTCCACATTAGGAAGGTAGAACCGAATCGCTTTGTGCAAATGAATGGAATATTCACAACGTAAGGATGAAACCGCTCCCCTCGCCTGGACGTCCGGAGGTGGAACGGAGATGGCGGAATTAATTGCAATTGCTGTGCACACTCTCCAAAATGTATCCTATAAAACACATACAAACTAGCAACCCTACGACGATGTACAAGGCTCTGTAACCTCACACTCACTAAGTCAGGATTGCCAATGAGTCTGCGAACTCGGTACTCTATTAAATCCAAGGCAGACCCGTCCCAAACCTGGCAACAGTACTTCATACACCATAGAACCTGAGCTTGGTAAAGTATTAGTAGCTGTTCCGGTGTGAAGTACGGCTTCACCCTGTGTAAGACCCCAAGTTTTTTAGCAGCGGATTTCGTTTTGGCCACAATAGTGGCATCGAAGTTCAGCTTAGTGGTCAATTTTAACCCAAGTAAATAGTTCGAGGTGGTCCGTAATTGCTAAGGACACATTCTGGAAAGCAGGAGTCAGAATAAAAAGGCTCTTTTTGGCGGTAAATAAACACGCCTGTGTTAAACCTTACCAACCTGGCTTTGCCCCACTCGTCAACGGCCTTCCAGGTTCGTCCGCTCAACCAAGGCTTACTTAAAGGACTTGGCCTGTCCCTTGGTAGTTTGGACCTCGGAAATGTATCTCTCAGTCACTGACTGTCGTCTGCACACCCAAAGCTACCGGGCTTTAGCAAATCGTTTATATGTAGCAAAAAGAGGGTGGCTGAGAGAATCGAATCCTGAGGCACCCCGGCATTAATTGCCATGCGATCCGATGAGCAACCATCCGCTACGACCCTTATAGATCGCTGCCTCAGTAAATCAAAAATCCAAGGGTGCAAGCCAGTGAAGATCCCGTACGCAGAGAGCTTGCTGAGAAGGCCGTCATGCCAAACCCTGTTGAAGACCTTGCATTGTCGAGACGCAGCGAGGGCTCCGCCGCGTTTCTCGATGGCCTCGGTCTAAATTTGGGGCGTACACTGGAAGTCCCCAGTAGCGATTTCGGCGAAAGTCGTATTGCCGGTCGCTGAGGAGATCGTCACCTTCAAGGTATGCAAGGAATTTGTTGTTCAACGTGCCATAATCTTGCAGAGTATGGAAGTGATTGCGATGGCACGAGCTTCGCCACCAACAGCTACGTCGGAGTAGGGAATGTAATATTCCATACCCCGACACAACACGTCAGTGAAGGCTGCTGCACAGCTCGACGGATCATCACTATTGAAACAAGTTGACACGTGATAAGATGCAAAGAAATGCCGCATCTCATCCCAATCTGCTGACTTGTACACACGGCGCGTACCCTCAGGTCTAAGGACAGAAGGTGAGTGGTGCACTCAGATTTCACCAGACAGTGGTCAGAAGTTCCCAAAAGGGACAACACTGACACATGGTATTACACGTATAAAGTCGATCGAGTATTAAAAAATACAATATGGTGATTCATCGATACGATTAATTATACCTACTAGGCATCCTTAAGTTCCGATATTGTTGACCAGCAGGCAAAGCGCAAATACACATGCAAAAGTTGTTTTAATGTTCTATTGTATATTTATCGTTTATTTTGAATAAAGTTTTTGTGTTCAGGTTCTACATTAACGCATCGCTGATAGTACGACACGCGCGAGGCGGGATAGTTGTTGACTAGACGGGGCTTAACAGTCGCACTGTGAGCCAAAGTGTTAAATTTAGGCTGTAACAGTACTTTGTCCAACTGTGGTGGATAAAGGGTTGAAAATGTTGAGTTACTAGGAATTAACAACAATATTACCTATATGTATGAACAATAAAAGGATTACCTATGTTAGTATTTTCCTTAATATCCGGAAGGTACTGGCTGAAGAAACTCGTGACTTCGTCCACATTACAGCTTTCGTTCTTAACAATGGTCAGTTTGTAGCCGGTACCATAATGTTTTTTGAGGAAGTAAGGTGTACCATTGCATTTTAGTTTACCGCCGGCCATAATGGCAATACGGTCGCCGAGGATATCAGCTTCGTCCATGAAATGCGTAGTGAGGATCATGGTGCGGCCTGTAAAAATATTACAAAAGATTTTATAAATTTAAGGAGATTTGTTTTGACTTATTATCAACATCATACTTTTATGTTTATAAAAATACTGACCTTTTTTTTCTTTGAGTAGGAGATCCCACAGAGCCCGCCTCGCGGCCGGATCGAGCCCCGACGTTGGCTCGTCCAGTAAAACAACGTGCGACTTCCCACACATCGCGGTCCCCACAGACAGCCGACGTTTTTGCCCGCCTGACAGATTACTTGACAATACGTTTCTCTGTAGGGAAATAATTGTATACCAATAAACCAGATAATATTTAAAATCTGTCATACCCTCATCTTTTTGTATGTTTGCTATAGACATAGTAAATACCTTATGTAATCTAATTTAAATAGGAATTTTTTACATGCTAATTTATCTTCTTATAATAATCTGAAATAGCCAAGTGATTGTTGAGGTTATTCCTTTTTGAGGATCCAACTTTTAGTAACATAATGCGATATTACTTAGACTTACTTTATCCTCCAGTTCCAACAATTTCACAAAATGATCGACTTCACTTTTTATCTCACTTTTCGCGATTCCTTTTAGCCGGGAGTAGAATATTAGGTGTTCCTCGACGGTGAGGTCGGGAAAGAGTACATTGTGCTGCGGACAAATGCCGAGCGATTTCCGCGCCTGCTTGGTTTCTGTCACGATATTGAAGCCGTTCACGGTTGCTGACCCTGACGACGGTGGTATGGTCCCTGTATTTAAATTTACATAACGGTTAGAATTTAAACTATGTTTAGCTGGGTAGGTACCATAAATCGGAAACCGGCGAAAACAAGTTGTTTTAATTTAATCCAACAGCAACATATATTCATAATCATATCTGAAATGCCGGTGTGTATCTTTTGTGCTTATTCAACATTATCGACAAAGAGATAAAAGTTCACAGAAGTTTGTTAGTATCAGAAGTAAGTTTATGAAGGAAACCTCGCTTGAAATCAATCAAGTGAGGGATATTTTTTAAATAATCAGTTGCGTGTTTAAGTTTTATACATTGTTGTTTTTAAAATGTTTATGTTAATGCTATAGTATTTACCGGTCAACATAGATATCGTGGTTGTTTTCCCAGCACCATTATGTCCTAATAATACTGTAATTTCATTTTCGTACATTCTCATGTTTAAATGGTCTACTGCTTTTTTGCCTCCTCGATAAATTTTTGTAAGATTCTGAAAAGATAACAAATAATAGTAATATTACGTTTTGTATTTGTGTTACATATTTAATATAATTCGGTAGTTGCCAATTGTAGTTTTATGGTCATAAATAACGTTAGCGCTATATTGAAAACTAGACATTCATATTTATATCTTATATATATTATATTGTATTATAAATATTATAATTTAATGTTCAAAAGGGATCTTTTACTATTTGTTCTTGATACAAACAAATAGATTCGCGTAATAGGAGAATAAGACAAACACACTAAAAACCATGCAATCGGTTCTTCCTGTAATTCCACAAAGTGAGCCATGATTAGTTGCTGTTGTAGTTGTAGTTACTTACTCTAATGTTGACTGTAGGTACTGCATCAGGTTCTTCGTCGTGAACAACTTTCAACAAAGCATTGTTATATTCTGAATCTGAATTATTGGCAAAATCTAAAAAGAGAAAGACAAGAATTACATTTCGGATAAAGTAGCAGACAATCATTCGAATTTCTACGTTGGTATCGGTCATTAATTATCAAACTGATTTTCCCAGAACTGTATTTAGAAGCCATAGTTTTATTGATATATTAGTAAGATCATAATTCATAAGCATCAAATATTCCTTAGGTACTCGCACTAGGCTATAACACAATAAATAACTTAGGTAAATATCATCAAACCGCGTTTAGAATGGAATTCGAGAGTACCACGAGCGCAACAGTACTTATAATAAAATAAATATAATCATAAGTAATTATTTGACATCTTCATAAGTGCAGACACTTATTGATAATAATAATATTTTTTATAAATATTTAAATAAACATTTTGGGACAATCTTACACAAATCGACCTAGCTCTACGGTAAGCTCAGTAAGGCTTGTGTTGTAGGTACTAGACGATGATACATATAATAGATAGATACATATAAATACTTAAATACATAGAAAACACCCAGACTCAGGAACATGAATCTGCGCTCATCACACAAATAAATGCCCCGACTGGGAATCGAACCCAGGACCATCGGCTTCATAGGCAGGCTCACTACCCACTAGGCCAGACCGTACGTAAATAGATAATAGGAACAAAAGATTTACAGAGCATGCTTTGCATATTTTTAACCATAAGTGATTCACATCCATTGCAAAGTTTTAAAAAATGTGTGTATAAAATATGAATGGCGGTAAAGTATTAAACGGAAATTATCTGCAATGTACTAACATAATTCACTATAAAGAATATTATAAAGAAAATTATAACACGAAGGTTCTTCTTAAAACTTTGATGCCCATTCTCTATACATTTATTTTGTCATACTGGTGACGATACAGACAATTCTGATGATGATGGTGATATGGCTGAATATTTTTTATGGTTTTTCTAAAAGTAACTAATTATTTTCAGTATAGAGATAAAATAATTTGATATTTTTTCCATGCTTTAGAACTCATTCGTAATAAAACAACAATTTAATTTTTCTGCACACCACTGACAATGTCATATCACGTATTAATTCAATAAATATGAGTTCAATCCCTTTCTAAACGTTGTTTGATAATACTTAAGTAGGTACGCAATTTGGTAAACGCTTTGACATAAGACTCTTCAATGTCATACCAAAAAATTGATAGCTTATTTATTATTAAAACGATAAATCGTGAACTTCAATATAAGTTCTATTTTTGTATAAGTTAGTGTATGCTTTATAATAGTATATATTACTGACATAACAATACAGGTTAGTTTGTGGCTGCAAGTAAGCATATCTATATTAATAAATACTTTTACCACATACATTTTGTCTGAGAGCAAATCATGTGTTTCGGACCCGGGTATGTCCTTAGATTAGAGGTAGATATATGAATATGAAATGGAATGTGGGTAAGACCGTCTACCTGGAAAGACCGTCTACCAACCTATTTACTACATTATCTCATAGGTATTTAGTGTCATATGACGGACTTCCCTTAAAAATATAGTATGCCGGTCTTACCCACATTGACCTTATTCTAAAATTATGTTTTATGTAATGATCCCAAATTTTTTTGGTTATTTTTTTAATATATTATCGATTTAAATTATAATGTTTTATTTTATTCTATTTTATATTTGACATGTCTGCATTGTACTTTATTTTTAATTTTTAAATATATTGTATTGGACATATGTAGTTGTCTTAAAAAAAATAAAGAAATAAAAAAGGCTTAAATAAATAAATAGCCCTCCATAAACATGACTTGTATCATATTGGGGAAGTTGGCATAGTCGCCACGGTATGCAGGGTGGTTGGCGATCGCAGTATCTCTAGATTGGGTTTCGACATGGTTTCGACGGACGCTGCTGCTCATCCGTGGGTTTTTAAACTTTTTGTACATTCATTAATTTAAAATGAGGAACTTAATCGTTATGGTGGATAAATAAATACCGAACATAAAGTAATTGTAAAAGATGTACTTACCCGCGTTTTTGATTTTATTCGGCATCCAAAAGTTTTTCGTAAAAGGAAAGTACCAAGGGAGAGGCACGCCATATCTTCCAGGTAGTATTTTCTCTACGTACATCGCCACCAGCATGTACAATATTGAATCCAGTACCAACATTATGGCAACATGGCCGGGCATGAAATCGTCGTGGTATGATATTGGGGTGAAGAACTCATTCCACTGTAATCCTGAATAAATTGGAATATGTAGCTAAATATGAAACGTTTAATTTGCAGTTAACCCTTTTGCAGGCCGAGTACGATTTATCGACCACATATGTATCAATTGAACTTAAAATATTTTACCATTGTTTTGTAAAGAAAATGCCTTATACGTTTTTTTTTCATAGATTAAACTATTTGCGAACGAGCGCCTGTGAAAAGTCAATAGCAACATTAAAAATTTAAAAGTCAATCGGAATGGCCCAGTTTGAAGTAGAACTGAAAGATCATATTGCGTAAAAATTCTCTTTTTTAATATTATACACTTTATTTAAAATATTATTTAGGTTAGATTTTTTTATTCCAGTTTGAGATTACGACTCATAAATAAAATTATTATTAATTAATTACTATTACACTAAAATACTCCTGAATTGCAAAAAGGCGCGTAAATGTTTTTTTAAAGTACATAATGGACATAACACGCAGCATAATCATGATTTTTAATTCATATTCAAGCTGGGCCATTTCGATTAACCTTTACATTTTGTAATGTTGCTATTAACTTTTCACAGGCGCTCGTACGCAAATAGTTTAATCTATGAAAAAAAAACGTATAAGGCATTTTCTTTACAAAAAAATGGTATATCCAGAAGGTACATGACAGGTACATTATTTTGTTACTGACATTCATATTTTGAAGTGGCGGATTTCGTCTGTTTCGGGCGGGGGCCGGCCAGGGAATACATTCTACAGCCGGCCCACCTTTAATGGCCAATATCTTCTAAACTAAAGAGGTACATAAAATTTTCCGACCTGGTACATAAAGTACATAACTGGTACATAAAAGTACTGCAATACCAGCCAAATCGGGATTGGGGGGCCGGCCAGGGAGGATCACGCCTAAGGCACCTAAGGGCCACCCCCCACTGCGTGCGGAACGCACCGTCGTCCGGCGTGCGAGCGGGACGTCGCTATAATATGCGCATAGGGACATCCCGCTCGCACGCCGGACGACGGTGCGTTCCGCACGCAGTGGGGGATGGCCCTGACTCCAAAAAAATATTACTGAAGCTTAGTGATAGTTGAAAACTAATGTTACAAATTTCAACGTTCCACCAACATAACAACAATTGACTCTTGAATTATTTCAGTAAGCTAACAAAGACTATTTTTGTCTAGTTTTAAATAAGTGTATAAGTTAAAATTATAGTTATATATATAGGTCCCAGGTTAATTACGATATCAAAAAGGACGAAGGCAAACAAATGGAAAAAACTTAGTTTTGTAGTATTTTTGTTACATATGCAAAATGTAAAAAAAACTTATAATGCTTCCTTCCATTTCGGCTATATATCCAAAAAACATTTGAAACGAAATTTAGACTTTTTTTTTGCCACGGTATCCTTAAAAATAAAGAATTGGACATGGTTAAAATTGAATCAATAAAAATTATTAGTGTCTTCATATGATAATTCTTAGTATAATATCGTAAAGCAAATTCATAGACACCAATTTACTTAGTTGCTTAGTGACACGGCGACAACAAAAACGCGGGGCAAGGCCGCTCAGTATTTAGAACATAAAACGTTGACCCGAAGAAGATCCGACTGATTCTTTATTTGTCTATGTATGATCTATGACGCATGAGCCACAATTAATATATAATAGTCTTACAGTGAGTCTTTTATGTCGCAATACCGAAGTTACTGGTATTGAAATCTTCGCAATAAATATCTATCTAGTCGAAGTCAATATGAAAATGTTAGTCAATTCAGGAACCGAAACTTTTATTACTAGAGGCCTGGAGGATATTTATTAAAGCCTGTTTTTTTATAATAATAAATAATAAATAATAAATATTTCGGACATTCTTACACAAATCGACCTAGTCCCACGGTAAGCTCAATAAGGCTTGTGTTGCAGGTACTAGGCGACGATATATGTAATAAATAGATACATATAAATACTTAAATACATAGAAAACACCCATGACTCAGGAACAAATATCTGTGCTCAGCACACAAATAAATGCCCTGACTGGGAATCGAACCCAGGACCTTCAGCTTCATAGGCAGGGTCACTACCCACTAGGCCAGACCGGTCGTCTTTTATATTTAAGATAATTGGTGTTGGCTAACAAGCATACATTCCAGCATAGGTATAGTAAGCGGCCCGAAGTCAATCGATGTTTTTGAATGCGATATTTATCGTTATACATAGATACATATATCATTATTTATTAAATAATAAATATATTAATAAAAATGTTTTCTTAATAAAGACGTACACATACCTATACAAAACAAAAAAATAAATAGGTATGTACAGTTAAATGAAATTTAAAGCCTTAAAAATTGAATTATTTTCTATCAAGCAGGTTTATTTTAAAAACAACCTTAACACAACCTGAAAAGACGAACCAAAATAGGTAATCCGCCATCATCATACCTGTCCAATTCCTATAACGTGTCCACAATAAAACTATTTATTTCGCATGTACCTATAAGTAACATAAATCAAAGCCTAACATTAGATTGGAACTGTCAAGTCATCGCAATTAAGCGGTAAGCAGAATGGTCAAGATTGCTAAAATCAAAGTTTGTGGAGAATATATGCGTCCGATCCGTCTCTATCTCTCGTAATTTTACATGCTCGTTATCACTTACTCCTCGATGTTGTTGGTAGGAAAATAAATTTAAATAATCCATCTGAACCAATACATGGATTAATCTCGTTACGTCAGAAGAACAGGTAGGGTCAAAGGTAAGAATCCATTTATATTAATCACAAATACTTAATGTTCTGAGTGTTATGATCTTTTCCTATGATAGTGTAATTTAAATTGTAATTGTAAACCAATGCTACTGAATTTTTTTAGTTGCGTATTGACGTTGACAAATAGTTTGTAGGAAACCGTTTATGAAACGTCAATTCATGAAATGTCAATATGAAATTTCATTGATAGTTAACACGATCTTAAGTTCATTATAAAACCCTTGCCTCGCTGCTACGTATTTTTGCCGACGACTGTACCAAGTACGGTGTACATTTGCTAAATAAAGTATACTATTATATTACCTCTAGAAGTGCCTTCACAGGTAACAATCATCTGAAAAGCAAATCCCATCGCTGCATTGGAAATCAAACTCAGCAGCATCTTTTTAACCCAATGGACGTCCTCGTAAATCACTTGCGTGAGCATATATACAGAGTATGTGGTGAACCAAGCCAGTCCCATAAATGACGCGGCGGTATTAGCTGCAATAAACAGATAATGATTGGTAATGAGGCAGTATTATGAAAGTACAAGGTCCATCGATTGAGTAATTAATTAAAGAACATCTGTTTGACTTGAGGCATTTATAAGTTTCGGTGTTATAAGTATGCAAAATGGAATAGTTTCGGATACAATTTGACATTTATAAATAATATCAAATCTCCTAAAGTATATGCAATTTTTGCAGACAACTTGTATCGCCTGCCAACGCTTAAGCTCGATAGAAATTATAAAATAGGTCGAAAGGCGGAGTTTTGAGGCATTAACGTGCATTAATTTTATTATACCTCATAATCATACATAAGTAAACTAAGGTGCATATTACCTCTAGTGAAGAACACGCTGACCATAAAAGAAAATGCTAATGAAGCGATGACGAATAGCACCATGAAAAACAAAAGCACCGAGCAGGGTGTGAACGTGAGCACTGAGTACCTGGCTCCAGTTTCGGTGGAGTTAAATGGTATCTAGAAACAAAATACAAAATTATTCCTAGTTCATTTAATTCTCATAAATATATTCATGTGCAAGTGATTGATCAGTGCGATACGGATATCTTTGGTAAAAATGTGTAGGAAGTAGCATACCATGGTGCTTGCAAAAATGTGTCATTATCTAGGAAAAGGGACCTTATTGTCGATGGCACTTACGTCGAATCGTGTTGCGTTTGTATTGTATCTTCTTGAACAACGACATAAGCGCCATCGACAATAAGGTCCCTTTTCATAGATAATGTCTCAAACAAACTCGCAGGCTGCTTCAGGCCGCAACCAATGAAAAAACTTAGTGCAATATAATGGAGCAGTTAGAAGCGCTTTGATTTAAGCAATATGCAGATGGTAGTTGATTGTACGGACGAAGCTATTGTAAAGTAACTACAGTGTGTTTTAGGCAATGCATTCATTTGGACCTGCGTGAGAATTCTATTGCCCTAGACTGTCAGAGACGACCGACAAACTCACAGGCATCGCATATCTATTAATAATCTTAATTTGTACAAGCATATTGGAAATAATTAACATCAATACTGACACGCGTCGTCTGTTAAGGTTAAATTTCATGTAATGTACAGTCGAAAGCACAAATATGAAATCATTTAACCAACTCATAACATGCATGGCATGACGCGATGACAATGTCACCAATATAAGAACATATTTTTGTGTACGGTGTATCTATCTATATCCTCGTAAGGGCCAGTGTGCATTACAATGTACACTCCCTTTCAATGGGATTCTCCCTTAATCTTTTATAAAAGGAAATGGGGTAGAATTTCTTTGGTTTCATTAGTTTTCGTACAAAAGAAAATTCAACCCAATTCACTGCATAGTAGGGTTGGTTTTAACTAATAATAAATAATATTTAAGTATGGTGGGCGTTACGAGGATATTGTGTAGGTACCTCCATGTAAACCTCATTTTATTCTTGATTGTACCGCGATATCCGAATTGCACATTATATAAAACGAATCTACCATTTACCTTCAATAAAATCACCATTAAAATGACGGAAATAAAAACGAATGAGAACTGCTTGATGAACCATGCCAGCCAATGCAGCCATGACGACAAGCCCATTATTGTCATTGTTTCCTGAATTATCATAAAAAAATTAAACCATATTTACAGTAGACGCCAAAAATATGTTTACATTTTTTTATATTATCACAAAGATCTAAGGTGAATACATGTTTTTGACGCCAACTGCACTTCAAACTGCAACTGCAGTTTCACTACTATAACTATTTATGGCTTATTTGAGCAAGACATTTGTAAAAAAGTAGATAGTTACGGAGAAAACGAATACTCATCACGTAGGTACTCAAGTCCTGCTAAAATCTAAAAGGCAATCTGCATATCTACCTGCCACCTATCAACTTACTTGGGAGAAATGTATCACTTTTCACCCGCTTCATAGATAAACATACTTTAAGACAGAGGTGGGCACAAGACCGTCAATACCTATTTAACGAAGTTATAACTATTAACGAAATAAGTTTAAATAACATTGCATAAGTTATCCGTTAATCCATATTTTCCTGGAAATATGTCTAATTGATGATAAACAGGTATTAAGATGTTTATAGTACGTTATTACAGAGGCCGGGAAGTAAAAGGTTGCCGGCCGAATATATGTAGTTGTTACGAGGACGACAACCCCTTTTCACGCTGAGGTATGTATAGAGCTTTTCTCAAACATGCAATACAATAGTAAAAAAAACTCCAAGCATTAAAAGTTTAATTTTTAGAAGGAACATAATGTCAATATTGTAGTGCACGTTTTTGAGAAAATATATTTTATGAGACGGATTATCTCTATTTGTATCTGGAACGAGAATTTGAGTGATTCGACGAGATGAATTATTCGCTGGGAGTAGGTACTAGGTTAACGTATTCTACGTTATTCGATTAACGATGCCCAGCTCTGTTTTCAGAGCGTAACAGATAAACATATACTTCAGCAAGTGGATAACTATTAATCATTTATCAAACGCGATGTATCGCGTGACGTGTACGTCCCATGTGAAAAAAAAACCTTTATTTTTTTTGTACTGTACAGTACAAATAATTGAACTATTTCTTGAACTATACCTTTAGTTGCAGTTCCTTTTCAGCCGTCACAACCCTTACAGTATTCACAAATGTATACGCAAAGCACAACATTATGATCATCGAGATGAATTTCTCAAGGGCCACCAACAGATTGTCATCTCTGTAGGCTAATTGGGGAAATCTCTGCAACAATACTTTCGTCTCTAAGGGCGCTCCTAACTTCTCTTTTAATACTGCCTGCGACACTGCGTGTTGGACTCCTAAAAACATCTCTATGGCATAACCTGTTGAAAAGTTACATGGTTTAATTTGGTAGACACGCGACGCAAAACTGTAGTGCATTCAAAAGTAAACCTAACTATTGTAGTACATACGACATATTTTCGAATGGCAAACCGACATAAAGTATTTAAGTTAAAGCCTTGAAAGTAGTTAGGTACATAGTTACCTACATACTTAATCGCTTTAATAAGGTGGAGGTATTGAGGCTGCCGTTGGCATGTATCGGAAACCGGTATAATGACTACATACAAAAATATCGGTAGTTTTTCGATCCTTTATATTAGTTCTTTTGTTTAGTTTTTCATGTTTCATCTGATGGGAATACTATTTGTATTTAAACATTTTAAACTTTCGTGAGACATAGTACAATAATTAACGATTAACACGGTTCTACTCACGTTTATTTAGTCACTCGCGCAACATGTATCGGAGAACATAGGCCTCTATTTTCAAGCACTAAGAGTGCTGAGTGTCCGTTCGGTTCGATGATCGCGTCGCCGGCCCGTCGCACACATTCCGAACACGAAGCGAACGGACAGTCAGGACTCTTAGTGCTTGGAAAAGGAGTCGTATATTCTCCGAAACATGTCGCGCGAGTGACTAAATAAACGTGAGTGGAACCGTGTTAAATCGTTCATTGTATAATCCCACGTTAAGATCATAAGCAAATTCAATAAATACATAGACACTTATATTAGTAAATCTCGATTATATTTGAAAAAATATAGTTTCGATTTCTAGGAGCTGGGCAGAAAGGTAATAAAATAATGTACCTAGTTATAATATCAAGTATAACGTAGGTGCGTGTTAATTATCCATTGTTTCTATACAGATTAACGAGCTGTTTATAATTACAATAAAAAGAAAATACTTAAAAGCTTGGTTTCTAAAATACCTGGTGTTTTCCCGCCATATTTATCGTCAGCATCTCGCGGGCCAGGTCTTGAGATCAAAGGGAACAGTAGATTCGTGCGCCAACTGAGTCTTATTGGATTGTCCACCATCGGCGTCCGCATAGTGGCGGGGAATCGAATCGTGATCACTACATTCTCGGGCCACTTAGTGGCGTCTGAAAGTTACATAGTCATTAATGTTGATTTGAGCTTGTTATAGCTGGTTTCTACGCAATGTGTTCAATCGTAAACTGTATGAATGTCTTGTTATTTTGACACTTGTGAAAGGATGGTAAATAGACTTGCTAGAAATACAAAAATAATAGACGCTCTTGCAATGATGTTCATTCCTACTGGTGGTAGGTACTTAATTGATAAATGAGATGTATTTTTTATGTTACGACGACACACATGTGGCTGTTTTCTCATGGGAATTTGATCCATAAAACACTGAATCTTATTTGTAAAAAAAATCTGTAACTTACTGGCCATGTTATCCTCAAATTGTATTGCAGTAAGGATAGTTTTCATTGCCTCTGGTTGAGTAAGTGCTGACTCCATAGCTTTAGCATTCTTAAATGCTTTAGGTTCTGGCAGCATTTTAGGGTCAAACAGTAAAGCCAGCAGGCCACTTAGATTTTCCATTGCTACAAATTCTAAAGCATCTTTTAGAGCTTTTCTTGGCAACTCACCTTCTGGTGAAAATGCTAAAGTGCCTTTTGATTTAATAGTTGTGATATTACCACTGTGTAAGAAGAAACAAATCAACATTGAAAAGGGCTTGTGTATAACAAGTAATTTTGTTATTAATATATTTTTTTTTTTATCAAGCATTTGTAAGTACATACAAGATGTATCAAGATTAAGGGTACTCAGGTATACTTCAGAAACAGATGATTATAATTACTTTTATGCTCTGATGTTAATGAATATCCCTCTGATACTACTGTAGTTGTTAGATTAGTGGGAGTTGAAGAGCATTGGAACCATCTGTGAGTTCTCTAATGATAATTAAGCCCGTTGGACAAATGATTACTTGGTTTTATAATAGCTGAATTGTGTTAAACAATCTTTGATCCATAGAAAATTAAACATGCCTATAAACTATTAATTTTAAAACATAGGTAACTGGTATAAATAATAGTTGAGAATATATTTTTAAATAATTTTCCTAGAATATAAAATACTTACATATCTCTTCCGCTAGAATTATAATACATTGGTTGGAATGGTGGATAAGAAATTTCTGGTTTTTCTTTCGGATCCACAAGACATCTTATTAAGATTAAAAATAATGAAAATATCACAGGTGATGCAATTTCAAACAATGTTTGGTATTTATGTCTTTTCTGAAGAAGGAAATTCTTCCATACCAGAAGTTTTAGTTTTTGAAAGGACCCCATTTCTGCCAATTTCTGTGTCTAAAATAAGGCATAATTCATTATTTACATTTCTAGTCATATATAGTCTTGCAATGGTATCCTTATTTAAAAAAATGGTGCAACATTTTAAAAAATATTTCATATCAATATTATATAGAAGACAATTGTTATATTGAAGACAAATATAGTCTACAACAAGCAAGCATGAACTGTTAACGGCAACACAGGTTTCATGTTAATTCACATGAAGTGCTAATAATACTACACACAATGGTGGGTGGAGTGGTGATTTTAGGGGCAGTGGTTTCTTTCATTGTGAAGTAGCTTTTCATAGTAAAGTTTTCTACTTAGAATTAAGATGGCTGATCCTCCAAGAGGCACAGTCCCTACATACACCATGTTTTTTTATTTCTGTTAAGTTAAAAATATTATTCTTTAATGTTGTTTTATACATAAAAAATAAATATTCCTCCAAATAAACAATGTAAATAATCCTATAATGTTACAATTTTGTGTTTATTGTATTCTATTATGAATTATGACATTTAAAAATTTATGTGACCCCAATAATTAGATCTGTAAGTTTCTTAGAGTAAAAGATAAAAGTTGACCAAAACATTTTATTTGTGGAAATAAAATCTTTACTCAGGTTTATTTAGACACTCGCGCGAAATGTTCCCCACAACAATTTCCCTTAACAGTTAACAGAAATAAAAAAGAACACTGTATATATATACAAAATGCAAGTCTATGTGCTTCTATGGAGTGTATTAGCAGTGCAATAAATATGTGCCGCCTGAAGAAGAGCTAAACTAAAAATAGTAAAAATTATATTTATTTCAACTTGAACACTTATTAATACAATTAAAAGTCGTTGTAATTAGTATTGGCAATACATTTAAATAAGTTAAATAATAATAAATCGTATTTACATACCTTTCAAATTAATAAATAGAGATTCATATTGAGATTTTTTGAAATTGCGTTTCCTATAAGAAAATCCTTTATCTGCTAAAATTACATTATTTAAACTTTATCGCGTGCCGTAAATCATCGCAACCACTGAATAAAGCCGCACCACATCTATATCTTTGTACACTTACGGTCTAACTAATCTAGCAATTTTCTGCTGTTTAATTTTCCTTCTCATGTTCCACTCCACCACTCCCATGACATCACACCATGGATTTCATATTAGGAGGATTTAGTTAAGTCAGTTTAATCAATAGGAAAAATGAACTCAATATGTATGACAACATAGTTTAGTTTTATATTTATTCAAAAAGAATTAAGTGCGAAAATTTGGCGCTAGTGTAAAGGAGCGAGACAGAGGGCACTAGTCTCTTTCTAAAATTTGCCACTCCGAGGAGGATAATTACTAGAGAACGCATCCGCGTACGCTAGTAAGAGACAAAGATACTCTCGCTTTTGCAGCCCAAAATGTAACAATTCACTCTTTATACAAGACACTCTTTATAGCAAATTTTTTTCTGTATGTATTACCGCAACTGGAAAACTCAAGAAAACTCCAATTGTATTTGTTTATATAACTCCAACTTTGACAGTTCTAAGGTTCGAAAACAGCGCCGTCTCTTCCATACCTATGGAAAGTTACGTAACCCTTTCGATGGTGGTATTATTATTATACGCCTCGTCTACTTAAATGGTATGCCTATGTGCACGTCTATGTGATATTCCAAAAAGTACAACACCTTTCATCATCATCAGCCCCCCAAGCATCGTTAAAACGACCAGCGACTGCATAATATCAGATTATTTATGTTTTACGTAATTATAAATTTAATACAGAATTATTTTATTAATAAAATAGTTTGTAACGTGACATTTTGGGTAACATTATTATTAGTAAACCATTGTTGTTATTTTCTATTATATCAATATTTTCTAACATCATTTCTGCAAATTTATTATTAGTCACATAAAAAACATAAATTTTAATATTTGAATTGATTATCTCGTAACCAAATATATTTACTCTAACTCCAAGAATGTAAATTTTCAAGATTAATATTTACAGTCTTGGAGCTGAGTGAATCCTCCTAATACCAAATCTGTGGGCGCAGCATGACAGGCCCGGTACCGCGAACATCGAAGTTCGTATATTTCGGGCATCTTTCCCTTTTACTCTAATTAAGGCGTCATAAGAGTGACACAGACGATCGTCCGAAATTTACGAATATCGTGTTTCGCGGTAGCGCCGCAGGAGCGGTACCGCGAACATCGAAGTTCGTATATTTCCAGCATCTTTCTCTTTTACTCAAATGTCTGCGTGATGAGGGTGACAGAGACAATCATCCGAAATTTACGAATATAGTTTTTAGCAGTAGCGCCATAGAGTTACATTTGATTCGATCGTCAGAGTTGCTAATTTGGCATTAATAATGATAGATCTTGCAATTTTCGTATTTAGCGTTTATTGTAAAAAGTGTTAATATTCATTTAACTACGATAGCTTTGAATTTTTTTATGATCAGAACGAACGCAGTTTGATGATTGAGCGAAACCTGGCCCGGTAATACGAACATCGAAGATGGTATATTACGAGCATCTATTTCTTTTACTCCAATTAAGGTGTCAAGAGAGTGACAGAGACAATCGTCCGAAATTTACGAATATCGTTGTTCGCGGTAGCGCCACTGTGGTTAATTATCTAATGTTCCTAACCACAGTTCCTAACCCATACAAAAAAAAAAAACTGTACCGTCGACATAGTTGTCGACGGTACAAAAGCATAATTATGCCATAATTATGGATTATTGTTCTTTTTGTAACCGTATCATGCTATGCTTGTAGTACTATAATGTGCAGAAACTAATATATATGCTTTCGTGAATAACTTACTTTCCTTAATTAACTTAATAATCATACTTTTTGCCTAATTAAGAATAAGGTAGTATACTTTAAGTATGTCTAGATGTATATCATTTAGCACATTTCCAATTTTCGAGTAAGCAACACTTTCGATCGAATCAAAATGGCGCTTATGTCAGTGACATATCTATTGCAATGCAATGTTTTATAATCATCAGAGTACTTTTTATTATATCCCTTTTCAAGTTTAATTATAGAATAAAACAGTAAATATGTCTACTAATAATTTGTCGTCTGTCCTAAAATCATGTTCGGAAAGTGAATTGATTAACGAAGTCGCAGATAATAACATGACACCAAAACAGGTGGAAGGATCGCGACTAAAAAGAACCTTTACATTACCTCGCAATCCATTTGGTACAACTAAACCGGGTTCCAGCAAAAGTAAAAGCAACGATAACGACAGTAAGCAAGTTAGTGCCAGCTCTACAATCGGAGAATCCTCGAAGGACGACGGCGTAATTGAGAGGAAGTTGTTTAGAAGGCCATCATGGAAACGATTTCTGAACAAAATAGCTCAACATATGACCACGGTCAACGTATCTGGGGTGAGATATTCTATTAAGTTACTTAGTCTAATTGTACAAAAGATTATATTATTATATTTTCTCTAGATTACTGACTGACATGTTTGTTATCAGGTAAAATCAGCACCAGCAGTCTTGAATGGTGAGAGAGTTCCATGCAGTGGTGACCCTCCATGGCCTCCGGGCTGTACTCCGGCTGCTACAGGCATCAAAAACCATGGCAATACTTGTTATATGAATGCTGTGCTGCAGTGCCTTTCACATACTGATGTTATTGCAGAATATTTTGTGCTAGATCATTACAAGGTAAATTTAAATCAGAATTATAATGATATTAAAGTTTAGAAATGAAAGCTTTGCAGGTTTAGACAGATCTAATGGGATATTCTACTGGGATATTTTAATGGGATATTTTTTATTTAATTCTAACTAGAATATAATTGGAATCTGTTAGGGCTGAGTATTATTTCTACCAGTATACATCAAATTTAAAACAGGCTTCATTTTCATGAACACATTCTCTAACTTTTAGCTTTAAACTTGCTAATTGATGTTAATGGGTGATTATTCGGGTGTTTGAACCATTCTTATTACTCTGTCCAGATTTCTGTAGAAGTGCCTACATTATATTAAGTAGGTTTTGATTGTCCTTTGGCCAGCCCATCTGTCTACCAGTAAACCAAAAATAACACCAAACTATGTGATCATTTCTACAGAAATCTGGACAGAGTAACAAGAACGGTTCAAACACCTGAATAATCACCCTAATAACTTTTGATTTGTTTGTCTGTGTATATTAATATTTACATTTTTATTTATTCTTTTAGGTAGACTTACAAAAAAGAAATAAAATTAACTCAAAAAAATATGGTACACGAGGGGAAGTAACGGAACAGTTGGCAACTCTTTTAAAAGCTCTCTGGGCTTGTAGATACACACCTGACATGAGCACTGCATTCAAGGTGAGTTCTAAGTATTTACTGACTTTTTGCTAATGAGTGATAATGACCAATGATCGGCACTAACCGTGCAGAACTTTAACAAAACTTGTTGAACTGAGGTATATTAATACTTACTATCAAGAAAAATACGAATAACTTTGGCAAATGAGTGTCCAATTTAGTTGTATATCGGAATCTCGATATGTCAATATTTGGGTGTGAGAATATAATTGTTTTTTATGGCTCTATACACTCTTTGATGTCCACTTAACGAGTTTTGTTAAAGTTTTGCACCCATAGTGCCGATCACTGATAATGACTCAATTATTTAGCTGCTGATGGGCCTGTATAGTACATGCCTCTATAAATAAACAGTTATTTATCTCACATGTGAAACTACTTTCAAAGTCATAGTGGTGGACATTTAAGCTAATTTGTGGGAATAGCGACCTTGATAAAAGTACTTCTTAAACATAATATTAAAATGTGTCTGTCTGCTATGTATACAAACTTAACTGAGTGCATGCTATGCTAAGTGTTTAACGCTACTTCATAGTTGATATGATAGTGTCCTGCTGTGTAGCAAATATGCTTTATAGATGCTTAACAACATTGTGTGCTGATTAGAGATGACAGGGATAAGTAAGGTGTATGAGGGTAATTCCAAATTCCAGATGGTTCTGTTCTTTATAATTAGAGTAAATTTTCGTAATTATCCACCATTCTTATAATTACGAAATTACTCAAATGCATATTATAGATAACTAAACCGCTATAATATATAATAAGTGTTTAATAGGTATCAGTAAGGTATAAGTTAACTGGCAAATCATACTGGATGTTAATTTAAATTGATTACCAGTATTAGTAATTATATTATATTGAATTTTATTATATAAATCAAATAGTATATATCTTGACTAAAATTATAACACAATTATTAATAATTAAATACATACTACCTACATAGAGCACTGTGTGGGAACGCAGCCGGAACAGTAACCTGCAGCTCCAACTACAGGGAACTGGGCTGAATGAACGCAACAGGCGATCGACAGCCCGCCTGAGTCCGGCCGGGCGTCCCTACATTACATCTACATCTACATCTACATAGAACAAATTACACTAAAAAAATACACAATAATACCAACAAAAAACCCAATTACAAAAGATAAATTAAAACCAAACTTAAATACCTATATTGTTTAATTCTTCAGATAGGTCTTAATGACTTTGAACACTAAATTTCATAACAATGTGTCTTTGTGTTATATTACAATATCAGATAACACACTGTTCTGGCAAATAATTATGTTACACAGTACACACTGTTGAATCATAAAAAAATACTTAAAATATTTTTATTATGGAATATAGAAAGTAATAGACCAGAATCATCTATGACTCGTAACTTTTCACAAAATTGTCTGTTCTTGTACAAAGAGTTTGACAGTTCTCTATGGAATGACACCTGTGCTGCAATATTTAAGGACAATCATTTCTTTAAACTGACCCTTAGTGTAACAAAAATTGTGTTATTTTTAATTTTTAGGGTGCAGTGGAAAGGCATGGCATGCAATATAGAGGGAACAGCCAACATGATGCACAAGAGTTTCTATTTTGGTTATTAGATAAGGTTCATGAAGATTTAAACACTGCCACTAAAAAGAAATACAAAATCATTAAGGTATGATATTTATTAAAGATACATTTTGTTTATTTATTTATTTCAATTTTATTGCACAAAATATAAAACAATGTACAAATAGCGGACTTAATGCCTAATGGCATTCTCTACCAGTCAACCATTGGGCTAAACAGAACCATTCATATTGGTGTAAAGCGAAAAAAGTAAGAGAATATTGATAACTAAAATAAAGAAGCGAACTGAAAAATGTTAATTAGACTACATATGAAATACACAGATATAATATTTAAATATATACAAATAAATAGACTACGATATAATTATTGCATGTTATAATTAACTTATATATTAAAGAGAAATCCTTAATTAATCTTGATTGCACAGGGAAAACAATTGACATTCATAAAATAAATCTGTCATTTAAGTTCACTAAACTGAGTACATTTGAGAATTCATGGAGTAACTTGTGATTAAAAATATTTTCTGTGTGTTTCAGAATACATGCGGCAAGCCAGATGAGGTTATTGCTGCTGAAACATTAGCAAATCATGCTAGAAGAAATAGTTCATTTGTCCAAGCAGTATTTCAAGCTCAATACAGGTACATAAGTTTGATTTATTTGTTGACATTTTTTAAATAATCGACCTTAAAGCAGAATGGATTTACCCGAGTTTGAGGTTAAGCAACACAAGTGTAAACTACATGTGAAATATTTTTGAATATGTGGTTGAGTGGTTGAAGGAATTCATTTACATGTCGTCGGGGATAGTGCAATACCGCGTAACGAATAAGATACGGTTTCTTTGTACATTGTTTGAATTTCGAACTTCATCGATATTTGTAGTTACGCAGTATTGCTCTATCCTTGACGCTGTAATATAAATCACTGCTCTTCTTTATGTTAACTTGAAGCACGCTGGTGAATATAAGTTACATGACCAATGACCATGCCACTGTTAATCTATCGAAAAGCTAATTAGAGTTAGTCACATGCCCGCAATAAATAGTAGGTACTATAAATAGCACTGAGATAAAGATCAAGGCCATTTGCAATTTGACACAGATGAGTCATAGCTATAATGTATTTAATTTTTATGTAAGAGTCAGGTTGTTTGTGTAAATGCAACAATGTTATGCCTATATAGATAAGGCTTTGTTAAATGGTTTAATATCAGTACTGTTTTAAATATGTGTTATGGTTCTAACCCAACAGACTTTGCTGCTAATCCTTTTTAAGCATTAGCGTTTTCTTCCGCATATGTGAGACGCAACGCAACTTCACCATTTATCGTAAATGTCAAATATCCATTCTGCATTTTTCTTTATCAGCGCAGCCATCATCATCATGAGAAAATCTCAATCGGCAACGCTGTAACACAAAATAATCAACTGTAAAACTTTTATGTGAAATATGTTTTTGTAGGAGAGAAGAGATGCCTAATATGTACATATTATAGGGCAAGGAAAGGGAATATTACAGGGCATCTGATACAGCATGACAATTACATTAAAAGAGAGAAAAGCGGAAGGAGAAATAAAAAATAGGCCAATGTAATGTTGTATCAGCTCAACGAACTGAATGGCGGTTACTCCACCGCAAAGAACAGACCTCTAAAATGTATGATGGTCATATTCACAGGTCGGCATTGACGTGCGCGAAGTGTGAGCGGACATCGTGTACATTCGACCCCTTCCATTGCGTGAGCGTGCAGCTACCCCCCAGGCCGGCTGCGGCACAAATTTCCCCGTTACCTGTTAATGTGAGTTTTAAATAATTTAACTATTCTATTATCGGAACATTTGTTAGTTTATTTACTGCCAGTTGATACATAATATATCAGCTTATAATTGTATTGACTACAGGCCAGCCCTGGCTTTGCAAGGATACAATGTAGGTACAATACATATTAAATATAAACTCTTCTCTTCACTCTGTCTAAAGTAAACAGCCTTAAAATACATACCAAAGGCGGAAGCGAGGTTGTTGTATACTATGTAAATTTTGATGTGTAATTCATTTGTGAAAAATAATGTGTATACTGTGTAAACAAGAATTTTCTAATCTCGTAATTTATCTACCGCCCGTGTCACACACAATGTTTTTCATCTCACTTGCGAGGAAAAATCGGGAAACAAATAAAACTTTTGCGTGCTGCTATAGTTTATTTTCTCGGCAGGTTGTATATGTGAATCAACAACCCCGCCAAGTCCGGATCGGCGTGGAGTTGAAGCCCAACTCTACGATGGAAGACTTGCGGACCACCTTGCACGCGGACACTGGTGTAGAGCGCGACAACATTATTCTGGCCGAAATCAATGAAACTGGTATGGAAGTAACATTACTTCTTTAATCGAGTTTGCCTGAAAGTTTAGAGATAACCTTCAAAACCTTCAGTCCTTTTGTCAGCTTTATCTGTTAACACGCAGAATTGAACCATATTGTAATGCCTGAAGGTTCATTTTATAAAATCAGCGTTGACTGATAGGACCGTTTGGTGCTTTCAAAAGGTTAAAGTTAACGTTATCTTATGTCCATAATGCTTATTTTTTTTTATTATGCAGAAACGTCTGCTAGCGAATATCTTCGATATTAAAATCGAAAGAATATCGAAGATATTCGCTAGCAGACGTATCTGCATAATAAAAAAAATAAAAAAATAATTTAGAAAGGGGTAGCACATTGTTATAGATGAATTCTCAATATGAATTGAGACTTCGATGCCGTGTAGTGTTCAATACGCTGGCGGTAGATGTGTTTACACGTCACCCATGATGACGTATACGACGAGGGATAGATAGAAAAATTCGACAAGTCTCAGCGGTACTCGTATAGCACAATTGGAAGTGCACTGGGCTAGTGATCCAGTGGTTGTGGGTTCGAGTCCCGCTGCGAGTCAAATTTTTCTATTTTTCTTTCGATTTAAATATCCATAATGCTTATTGGAGTGTTCCAATATTGTGGGGGTTTTTATATGTTTTCAAATATTTCGATACTTGTTCTTTGAACGATCATGTTCATTTGATTTCTGATTGTCGAAGCAATAACAGACCAGTATTTTAAAATATAAGCAAAGAATCATAATCAGAGGATCGTGTATATTACAATGAATCATATTCCGTATCAGGAATTGAATAATATTAATAATTAGCCTAAATTTAATTCAGTAGACGAGGCCACGGTCTTTTGACTCACTGTTTAATTGATACGTAGTCACCCTACATTAATAACTGCGGCCAAATAGATGCCTCAAGTAGAACATCGCTTCGGCGGGAAAAATCACTAATTGCATATGCAATGACGACTAAATTATAAAATTACTCAAATTAAATGTACCTAATACTAATTACATTTCGTTAATAAATAATTCTATCTTATAAAGAGGTTGTAAGCTCATATACTGAACCATTAGTAGGATGACAATTAATTTTACCATCGGGAAGAGAAAACAGAGAATAAACACCATTTACTGAATAAGCAAAATTGGAATACAGATTATAAAAAAACAATTTTCACGCCACTGCTCCGAAATATGACCAAAGGTGGATTGAAATGAGAGTAGTTAGTAGCACTATTCAAAAACAGTCCAATAATGTAGATTGTAGTGTTTTGCGGCCTTTTTTAGTTTCTACTCTGCTATTGGTCGATTATTTTTGACATTAGTAACTCTTTAAATAAAATAAATAAATAAATAAATATTCCGGGACATTCTTACACAAATCGACCTAGTCCCACGGTAAGCTCAATAAGGCTTGTGTTGCAGGTACTAGGCGACGATATATATAATAAATATATACATATAAATACTTAAATACATAGAAAACACCCATGACTCAGGAACAAATATCTGTGCTCATCACACAAATAAATGCCCTGACTGGGAATCGAACCCAGGACCTTCGGCTTCATAGGCAGGGTCACTACCCACTAGGCCAGACCGGTCGTTAAAAAATAAATATGGAAGCAACATTACATTTGAGCGTTTAATTAAAACATTAAAACGTCAAATTCGCTCAGTGAATGTGTATTTTTGCGATTCTAAGCGTTTTTTTATGTAAGTATGTGTAAAACGCCTAGGCATGCTTAAAAAAAAAGGTTAAGCTTAAAGTAAAAATTAAAAAGGCGGGAAGGAAAATTTTCTTACATTAGGCATGAAAAGCACATAGTAATGCCTCGGTAGAAAGTGCAATAGATGTACGAGTAAGTTCGCGGGCCGAGCCGCAGATGAGGCTTATTTTTATACCTAGGTAACAATGTACTATATAGTTAATGAATGATCGGGCAGGGTGGTGCAACGCTCGCGCCGCCTGGGAGCCGGCGGGGCTGGACTTCGGCGCGCTGTACTGCGTGGAGGCGCCGCCGCTGCTGCAGACTCCCACCACGCCCTACCTGCTCATTCTGTGGGTCAACTTGCTGGACGGGGAGCGTTTCGGTAACTGATACTAGATAATAAAGTAGGTACGGACTTTAATTGTTGAGCCACTTAGGGTTCACCTTACATTGGGCATTTCATATAGTAAGTATTAAACAAAAGAAAATAGCTTGAACCGTAAGTGGCTCAACAATTAAAGTCTGTGACTACGTTTGTACACTCCGGGCCACAACTGCCGTATAGAAAACGCAATTGAAACGAAAATAATGTATGAAAAAAAAATGTACTTTTCATACATCATTGTACATAGGTACATACATTTCAGCCGTATGCAGTCCACTGCTGGACATAGGCCTCTCACAAATATGACTTGTGTCATCTTGGGGTGTAGTTGCCATAGTCACCACGCTCGGCAGGCGGCTTGGCCGCCGCAGTAGCTGTAGATTGGGTTTCGACGGACGCTGCTGCCCGTCCGTAGGATTGGATTTTTCCCTTTGTCGCCTCTAACGACACCCGCGGGAGGAGATGGGGTGGTGCTATTCTAGTCAGCCGGCATCACAAGGCTTTTCAGCTGTCGGTAATTCCGATACATTGCGCTGATGTATTGCTATGGCCGTATATGTATTGTGAATAGCCAACTATTGCATAATCGCGGTCGGTCGCACTTCCACTTATACATTACGCTCGGTGATTTTACTGTCCAAATATCTCGAGATAAAGTCTAAGATGTCGCCGCACCTATAAAGGCTTGGGCACATAGGCGCGTTTTGTGAGCGAGGCAAGTCGCGACGCTGCCGTCCGAGTGCCAGCCACACCGGTGTCACGCTGCGCTACCGCCGCGCTCACAAAACGCGCCTATGTGCCCAAGCCTTAATCGTACGAAACACGGAAACTCTGGTCTCGCCCGCAGGGTCCCCGTACGCGATGCAGGTGGCGCGCGAGACGTCGTACGAGGACCTGCAGAAGCTGCTGCTGAAGGAGATGAGCGCCGTGGTGGCGGAGCGCGTGCTGGAGGGCGCGCAGGGCGCCGACATCTTCCGCGCGCGCATCGCCGAGCCGCACCGGCCCGCCGACGCCGCCTACCTGCAGCCCGAGGTGCGCCCTTACGTTTCTAGGCATAAACGTACATTCACGATCAGCCCCAAAAAATGGCTCTAAAAAACAGCCGCTCGAACAACTTGGGCGGTACATTTAATTAGTCTTCTTTGAACCGCTGTGCGCTGTGTGTGAAGTGCAAGTGTCAACAATGACTGAAAAGTTATTACTTTGTCAATAGTGAAGTTTGATACTTAATAATTAGAACACAGCTCTTTTTTGTTTGTCTATTTTATCTAAAAGAAGATTATAAATTAGCATTAGTACCATAAACTGGAAAGTGATAGAAATTTCATTTAGTGCCATATTTTTGTACATAATTTGTTCACATGTAGAAGTCTATTTCTTTATGTCAGTGCTTCTAGGGCTCCGTATTCAACTAGGAACCCGTAGTTTCGCCGTGTCTGTGACCGTTAGTCTTAGAAACCTGTAATATTAATTTTTGACGACCGGTCTGGCCTAGCGGGTAGTGACCCTGCCTATGAATCTAATGGTCCTGGGTTCAAATCCCAGTCAGGGCTGATTTATTGTGACAGATTTTTGTTCCCGAGTCATGGGTGTTTTCTATGTATTTTAGTATTTATATGTATCTATCTATTGTATATATCGTCGTCGTCTAGTACCTACAACACAAGCCTTACTTAGCTTACCATAGGAATAGGTCGATTTGTGTAAGATTGTCCCGAAAAAAAAAGTAATGTGTAAATCACGGGGATAAATGAAAAACAGTAAAAAAAAATTAAAGTCTTTCTCGAAACATCAGAGGTAATTATAAAGTTAATATACGCGGTTAAGTCCCGTTTATTTGTAATAATATATACCATGCACCGCAAGCCCAATATCCTAAGACAACCGCTGTTCCAGCTCCCCCACCCCCTGTTCGCGCTGGACGTGGAGCAGGCGCTGTGTGCGCACGACAAGCACCCGCACCTCCGGCTCGAGCTGCTGTGGGACCCTGCCCACAGGGACAGGTGAATACTATCTTTACTACATTTCTTGTTATACTGTTACTTTGAAATTATTTCATTACTTGATTAGGCATAAAAGTTTGTTAACTAATCGATCATGTTTAGAAATAGAGGACAAATGGAAGGATGACGCTCGAACTCGCGACTTTTTGTAATGGTAGCGCCATGGCAAATTCTCAAAATTGAAACCCCGATGCTGGTTACATGCTTAAGTAAGGCGCTTAGAAAAGGGATACGGTAGAAATTCGCAACCAACGGGTTGAGTCTCGGCAGCTCAGTTAGCAGAGTTGGCATGTATCCCGGAGTCGCGAGTTCGAATCTCGCCCGAGGCAGTGGATTTTTCTTTTTTTTCCTTTATTTCTTTTAATATTCATGAGCAGACATCGGATTCCCTGGGGCGAAACTTCTTGGCAGCTAGGGACTTCCTATATCGATAAACTCATTTATCGTTACTAGTTATTAAAATGTGAAGAAGTTACATTACAACCGAAAAATAAACGAAATACCATTGATCACTTTATGAAATTTTGCTATGCTCCTATAACCTCCACAGAAATTGAAAAGTCTTTTAGCCACCTGAAATGGATTTTTCAGCCAAGACGGAGACGCTTCATGCCCGAAAATATGGAAAAAATTCTGATGGTTTACTTTAACAATAATAGATGGGAAATAAATTGTGACGAGTAAATTTTTAAAAACGTTTTCAAAAAAGAAGAAGAAAATTGAGTTCTCATTTTATTATATAATACTCTTTTAATACAAAAATATTTTATAAGCAAACCTTTGTGTGATCACTAGTATTTAGAACTAGTATCGATAAATGAGTTTATCGACGTAGGAAGTCCCTAGCTGTCAAGAAGTTTCGCCCCACGGAATCCGATGTCTGTTCATGAGAGTTTTTAGAAAAAATGTGTAAGTACCTCATTAGTTGGCTAGAAAAAATATTATTAGCATACCTCGAACAAGTCATGCGGATGACGTAAAAATGACGTAGCTAATTTTGCACACAGGATGATGTCGGTATTGCAACATCCGTATGACATATTGCACGAATTAACAGATTAACTGCATATAATTTCAAGAGATCTATACAGAATTATCTGAATGATAGGATGATGTACTTAGTGAATAAAATAAATGCTACGAGATTTGTTTACGTAAGTACAATAATTGATTATAAAGGTCAATATGTTATTAAAAAATATTTATTGACATGACATCATGTACAAAACTATTACTCCAACAAGTCTATAATTGTTATTATTCTTTTACGTCTTTTGAAAAAATTGTAAAGAAAAATCTAAATAATTACGAAGTCACTTTATTGTTCAACTGAATGACAATGTCAGTCAAAGATGTTATGTACCTACTCGGCTCATGTCAAGTGGCGATGTCGTTTTATTAAAGAGGTTGATAATTGATAAGTAGTAATTGTTTATGAAAAAATTTTGAAATCATCCTATGAGTGGTTTTACGTCATCCGCATGATTTGTTCGAGGTATGATTATTAGTTTTGTGTTGAGAATAGAGTATTTTATTGTAAAGTCGTGTTTATGGGTACAGTATAATCCGGGACCCGCTGGAGGCGTGCGAGGTGCACGTGTCGGCGCACGGCTCGGCGGCGCCGCTCACGCTGCACGCCTGCCTCGCGCACTACACGCGCGCCGAGCAGCTGGCGCAGGAGGACGCCTGGCGGTCAGTGCACCTTCCGTTCGGCTCGGTACGACCCGGCACCCGTCGGATGCGTATACTTATTACTTCATTTTGCTGCAGGTGCCCCCAATGCCAGAGGTATATGCCGGTCGTCAAAACGCTCGGCCTGTGGTCGCTGCCGGACATATTGGTCATTCATCTCAAACGGTTTCGGCAGTGAGTATAGTAAATTTTCTTTGGTCCGGGTCGGACGGATCGGTCCGGTTTTCGAAAACGGTATCAGAGTTGACACTGTCAAACGTCCGTTACAGACAAGCCAAGTGCCGGACGAGCACGAAGCTGACGACGATGGTGGAGTTCCCGCTGAGCGGGCTGGACATGACGCCGCACGTGGCGCCGCGCGGCGCCGAGCCGGGCCGCTCGCGCTCGCCGCGCCGCCGCGCCCGCGCCGCGCCCGACAACAGCTACGACCTGTACGCCGTGTGCTACCACCACGGCGACGACCTGGAGACCGGCCACTACACGGCCGCCTGCCGCAACCCCTACGACGGCCGCTGGTACAAGTTCGACGACTCGCGCGTCACCGTCGTGGACGAGGCCGACGCGCCGGCCGAGCTGGTCAACAACACGGCCTACATGCTCTTCTACAGGCGGAAGAGGCCCGCCGTCGCCCCTCGCGCGCCGCCGACGACGGGGCCACTGGGCGCTCCGGATGCCCAGATACGTGAAACGCCCGAGCGAAACTCTGAACGAGATCAGCGAGGTCAAGGACGAGGTCGCCGGGGACGCCGAGGCCGAAACTCCCGGGCCCGAGGCCGAGTCCGAGTCGGAGCTCACTCCGCCGACTCGCAGCCCGTCGGCGCGCAGCGTGACGAGCCTGCCCGACGACGAGGAGCCGGGCCCCGTCGTGCCCGAGACGAGCGTCGTCCGGTCGCCGACCCTCCAGCGCCCGCTAGTGGTGGAGGTGAACGGCAACCGACCGGCCGGCAGCGCGAGCGAGTGCGACAACGAGTCCGGCGCGGCGGGCGAGCCGTACATCCACAAGGACGTGCACGTGAACCCGAAGATGACGCCGGTGGACGGGCGGCGGCCGCGCTCGGTGGACTACCCGCCGCGGGCGGCGCGCGACGCCAACCGCAACTACGACAGCTCGCCCCTCGTGGCCAGCATCAACGGCGTGGAGTACCACCCCACCACCGAGGACCTCGTGCTCACCATGTTCCAGGACTCCAAGTACATCGTGCCGCGCCACGCCAACATCGCGGGGGAATCTCATAGAACAGGTTAGTATTCCGAACTAAATACTAATATTGAAATTATTCATCCATTTTTTCTTACTTTCTAATACTTGGTATGATGTAATAGATATCTCTTGCATATCTGGGTAATTTTTGTCACTATGACAGAAATAGGAAACTTATGATACTATAAGACTGTTCAATCAGTAGTAAATTTTTACGCTTAGTGTAAGTATCTGTCTTAGAGTACAAGACCATTTTTACCCGTTGGGTTTAACTCAGAAAAAAAATTCGAAGAAGAATATTACGACACTGCGGTTGTGAGTATCAGTTTATAGGTAACATAACCATTATACATGGAAATTAACACAAAAAAAAATATTATGTTAAAATTACTCTATTTTAAATTGTGATTTTCGCATTTTCCAGGTGAAAAGTCTTCCGTTTGGAAAACTCGAATATCCACATGAGAGCAACAGGTTCCATTAATGGGTCAATTTTGGTCCCACCCCTTATTTATTTCCTATTTAACCATAGATCTGATTGTTTTTTGTAGTTGACAGATAGTTTATTATGTTATATGGAGTTTGCATTGAAAATATGTAACGCGACTATCTAAAATAAATATTACTTACTCTGCAGCAAAGTTTTGAAGTTGAATATATAATCGTAAATACACTAGGAAAATGTTCACGTCTAT
Source organism: Grapholita molesta (assembly GCA_022674325.2). Taxonomy (NCBI): domain Eukaryota; kingdom Metazoa; phylum Arthropoda; class Insecta; order Lepidoptera; family Tortricidae; genus Grapholita; species Grapholita molesta. The sequence continues at coordinate 7,821,083 of CP053127.2, forward strand.
AATATGGAACTGCATATGCTCGTATTTTGTCAAACACATTTTGCTGCAGAATGGGTTAGAGCGCCCTGGTTCTTTAACGAAGCTACAATTTGATTTGACCAATCACAACACTTTAAAGCGCGTGGTTTAAAGCAGCGTACATAGAGCGGTCTGAACGCACCTTTACGTTCGTCTAAATAATCGCCAAAATTTTACCAGATTTACCAAACGCTTCTAAGATGCCAATTGAGGTTATACATACGAATCATGTAGCTTCGTGATAGGCCATCGATTTTTTATAGTTAATTTTGGAATATCCATTTTACACTTTTGAAATTATTTTAATTCGTTGTTTGAATACGCATGCCAAAGATTGGTTACTAAGAACCGCAAAAGATTGGACCAGTTTTGTTAATTAAATAACGTAAAGCATTGTTGTGGTGTAGTGTCGTGTATAGACTGTAGATAACAGTATAAACCGTAGTTAGCGGGCGTTATTATCAAATTTTCATAACAAATACCACACTAGTGCCTTGGCCCTTGGGATGTTGTGATTTTAAAAATATGAACACCATATTTGATGATTTACAATATGTATGTGCGTAGTAGAAGTTATATTTGTATTGTGGTCGATGTTCGCGCACGACTCGCCTATCCCACTGATATAATAGTGGAATTGCAGCAGGTTTCGGTTGGGTAAAGGGAATCTTATTTGGGCAGCAGCCGCCATCAGGATCGACTTGCAAGGTATCATGTGATTTATGAATAATTATAATTTATTTACGAAATATTGTATATATTGGCTTTTATACTTTGTTTCTACAGATCACAAATTACTTACTTATTGAGTTAAAAAAATGTAAATACTGAAAATAATATTTTCATATTTGCACATAGGTTAGGTTATGTAAGCAGCACTTGATTGTGGAGGTTTTGTTTATAATTTATGTTGAAATTTATTTAAAAGACATTGTTATAAGCGTAAAAGTAGCAGACTTAATGGCCTAAACGGTACCTGTGATCATCTTGTCAGTCTGTTCATAAAATATAACCATTTTAATATATTTTGTCCCAATACTCCGGAAAGTGACTATTGCTGTGTAAGGCTGGCTCTCATTATTGAATATAATAGTTTTATTATAGTTAAATAGTTTCAAAGAAAGACGACCAGTGTTTTAATTGTCATAAACGTATGCCTATTTAAAATTTGTCATAAAATAGCAGCTATCGAATTAAGGAATTGTTTGATCGGCTACGTAAAAAACTGTCGCAGTAAATTCATCACATTCTTAAAAGTTAAATATGATGTAATATGAATTCGTGCGATGGTCGTACATTCTCTGAAAGTGTATTGTGTTATTTGTTTTAATTTAAAGATGTTTATTTTACTTTCACAACGTTATTTAAAATATAAGTGTTATGTACCTACACGAATATCTGTTTCCATTATTTCTAAATCCCCTTAACCCTTTGAACGCCAAGAACAACTAAAGTTGCCATGCACTGCCGTGCCTCCTGCACCAACGACACCTGAAAGTGTCATGGCGGGCGCCGGCAAAGCAGTATGAACGTGCTGCTGACAGCTGAGAACTTTAAACACGTAACGAACGAGGTTAGTTTATAAGTATACAGTAGTACAGAATTGAATACAGTTTTAAGTATGCTCCGTAATTAAATGGATGAGATAAGGCTGATAGAAAGTTTGTGTTCGCCCTGCAATATTAATTAAATCTACCTCAGAAATACCACGTCTCTTAGCCTTGACATTATCCAACCTCAGTGCATAACGCATGGTTTGCCTATTTCATAGGCCTAATGCAATTAAACGCAGTGCGTTATACTAGTGTCGAGCGAGTATTTGAAAGAATCTGCAAAGTGCTTTATCTACAAATATAAAAAGTTATGATATAGGTAAGCATAGAAGCCTAGGAGAATGAGTAAAATAGAACTAGCTTGCGTTAACTGTAGTTTATATTTTAATCATCAGGGAGCGTACTTTTCATGCCGATGACATCAAATTGACGTCAGGTTGCATATAGGATGATACTATTTTTTCTGAAAGTATCAATCATTCATCGATCAAATGAATCATGAATCAATTTATTATATAAATTGTAACGATTTTTTCGAATATTATATTATATTAATTTCGACAGATATACCATGTCAATTTCCATCTGTATCTGTGCGGAAAACATGCCATTTTATTTTTCATTACTATCAATCAATTCTTCATTTTACGTCATGTTTCATACATCATGATCCAGTTTCTTAAATTTTAAATTATGCTCAATTATCACTGATATCATAATATGATATTACGCAATAAAATATTATGTTATGATGTATGAAACACACATGAATAAATGATTGATGATTAATGATTGATGACTACAATAAGACTAACTGGAATCATCCTATATGCAACGTGACGTCAATTTGCTGTCATCGGCACGAAAGGTACGCTCCCTGTTAATCATGTTTATGTGACATTTTGAAATACATGCAGAACGTAGGTAAGGTATCAGCGGCGCGTTTTTTTTTCCTAGATTAGACAAGCCGGAGCTATACGGTTCTCTCTTCATGGAAAACAGCTCATCTGTCTAAAAAACAAAGGACCTGCCGCCATTGGTAGCTAATAACTCATTATCACATTTGACCTATAAAAGAAATCCTTTGATACGCCGCTGAATTGCTGTTAATTATATCACCATAGTTTGAGTCTAATATCAGGAGCGAATGTTTTAAAGGATCAGCAAATACTGAGGTAGGTATGAGCCGGGGTCCTGGGGAATGGATACTAATGAGTTGGGACATGTTGTAGCCATCGCGCATGTCCCACGAGAGCACATCCGCGCCGTCGGCGTACCGGAGGTACATGTGGTGTGTGCTTGAACCGAGGAGGAACACTGGCCGCGTTTGCTCGCCGAATACTGCAAAGGAAGTCGAAGAAGTGATTACAAGTATGGTTCTTTCATTACTAGAGTGACATCTACTCTAGTTGGTAGTTCAAGCGATTAGAAACAAGCAAATCTACCGTAGTCGGAAGAGCGGCACCGACTACCGCACTTATATAAGGCGCTGTTTTTTATTGACGCGCCTTGGAATATGTGGGCAGATTTGAACATTTGCTACTAAGAGTTGGGTATCAGCTGCGTTGTGGATGGATTAGACGGTGATATATACATATAGAATTGTATGCTAATCGTTTACTCGCAGTTACCCGATTCCGGTTTATGAATAAGTTGAACGCTTGGAAGGAGTCATGTAAAGATACTTTTACTTCTTCCACAAAGCAGCATGTTTTCATTTACCCTCGAACATAGAGTCTCATGATGTTCGATCCCCTAGATACGTCAAAAGTGTATAGAGAGGTGTTCTGAAATTAGACAAGTTTTCGATTTTCCCTTAATATTATCTACTTACCTCGAATGGGTAACGCAGAATTTTTTCTCCTTAACGCAGAACTATCGATTTCTATTACCCCCGGCTGGTGCAGCCTGACTGCCATAAGAACGCCGTGCGTCGGACCTCTCTTTCCGAGTGTTATCTGCAAACCAGAGCTTGGAGAGTGCAGCAAGACGGTCCACTCAGAGTTGGAAGAGGCATCGCGAACGAGGATCGCTCCTCTAGCAGCGTCAGAGATGTATCTGGAAGTAAAAATGTTCCAAAGGATTTCATTTGACACTATTAAGTAACTATTCTCAATAAAAGAAGTATCCACCTAGGCAGGCAGGTACTGAAACCTTATGAGGTACACAACATTACAGCCCAAGGAATCTGGAGCTTTCTGGACTCAACGGGAATCAGTAGGTAATGAATTATAAAAATGGCTGCGACAATAGATCATAACTGGTCGATGCGGCGCAAATAATAGCCCAAAAAGCAATAATAATAATAATAACTACTCTCAAACTAATCTCGTAACTCAATCTCAATTTTTATTTTATGATTAGGTATCAGTCCATGGAATTCACGTGTCGATAGAAAACTTGATTGATAACCTTTACTTATTCATCGATTTAGCTTTTAGCTTGATAGCTGAGTGTAAAGATTCCCAAGCTTCAAGTCATAAAACTCATAGGGAGTTTTATGACTTGAAGCTTGGTCAAGGTGATTTAGTCACCAACTAACCTTCAATTATTCTAAGTATACTACAGTAGATTTATTACTTTTAATTGATACAAAAATTTAAACATTTTGCAATATTACAGTGTAAGACTAATTTGTCTCGCGACCTTAGCAATTTTATCCGTATGTAAATTGTATAAAACCAGTTAACAGACATGTCTATATTTAACTGCGCTTAGAATTGATATGAATTGATATCGATCTGCACTGAATATTGACTTCGCGAAGGCTTGCAGTTTGAAACGTGCATACATAAATGTCTGTCTGCATGCCTTTTTAATATTTTATGAATGATATTTTATGATTTGTTTTTTGTTCAAAATTTTATTGAGTTATTTCTTGTTAGCATTTAAGTTAACACTGCAGATTCAAGGAAGGAGGTTGTGTAAATATTTATGGTAGGATGTTGATAAGGATGTTGATTTTATTGGGTAAGTATCTATCACATGGTATATTTGTAGATACGTAGCCAGTCTTGATTACGCAATGTAATTGTTATCGGCGCCTCCGTCCGTTTCTTTGGTAATGTTTCCTTTCGCCATTTCGCGTAATTGATGCATCTAATTACTTATGTGTAGTTTTTACAGAAAAAAAAAAATGAAGCCTAAAAACTAAGTAAGGCAAAATAAACTACAACAATGCAGCTTTGTCAATTTGTATACCTACTCGTACATAAGAACATTACCTATATGTGTCTGTCACGGTGGAAGGGGATAAAAGGTTTTTAAAGTAAAAGTAAAGATACTTGTTAAAGTATGCTCAACTCTGCTTCTTTCAGTCATTTAAAATATGTAGGTGTATATGTATACTTGGAGGCATTTTTTTAATGTACCGTAAAACCACCCAAGTATGGTCCAAAGTTTGCAACTATGTTCCAAAACTTAAGTTAAATGTCTTCGTTTAGGTGTGAGTATTATTGAAACTACGTTATGTAAGTACATTACAAGACAAAGTTTGTTCCTGAATGAAAGAATAAACCAATACGAATATTGGGGTTGATACTTAACTACGAATTGAAGTTTTGGACCATAGTTGCACTATTGGACTTTAGTTCAATGGTTTACGATACCTACTTATCAGGGATGTTACGGAGGTGGTTTACCGGAGCCGGAGTCGGAGTCGGAGTTTTAAAAAAAGAATTATCGGAGCCGGAGTCGGAGCCGGAGTTTATAGATCGTAATTTACCGGAGCCGGAGCCGGAGTCGGATCCGGAGTTAACGAAGGCGGAGGCGGAGTTAAGCAGGGGGCTAGTTGAACAAAACAGCACGAATCAATGAAAAAATCTGTTTTAATTGTAGGTTTGTTTAACCTATCCTAGTAAAAGTTGATCGGGGTGACTTACAAATCAATATGCAAATTTTTAATTCAAACGTCACCGTATTCAAACGTATATGATATTATTAAAATATGTAATTAACCAAATCGACGCTTAAGAATCAATTTTGACTAATTAACGTTTCTCGGTAACAGTGAAGTTGCAGAAAAAAATTCCGAATAAAATGAATATGTTTTATGATTCTTAAGCGTCGATATATATTTCAAAGAGAAATTAAATGCCAACCGCTAGCAAAATAACTAAACAATACGAATTCTATACGTATATGATATTATTAAAATATGTAATTAACCAAATCGACGCTTAAGAATCAATTTTGACTAATTAACGTTTCTCGGTAACAGTGAAGTTGCAGAAAAAAAATCCGAATAAAATGAATATGTTTTATGATTCTTAAGCGTCGATATATATTTCAAAGAGAAATTAAATGCCAACCGCTAGTAAAATAACTAAACAATACGAATATAATATATATGTAATATAATATATATATATATATATATATGTCAATATTGTATAATCACAATATTGACAATGCATTTACTCATTAAATGTGAAGACTAGGTACCTAACCTGACAGGTAAAAATGACATTAATGAAAACAAACTTGAAATAATAAGGTACAGAAATAATGAACCCCTTGTATGCGAATGTCAAAATCAACTCGATTTGTCTATTTATGACCTAGCATTGACGCGTGCCGCTGACACCTAGTCAGCGGCACGCGTCGCCGCCGCATTGAATTACTCCGATAAAACTCCGGTATAATTTTAACGGAGGCGGATGCGGAGTCGGAGGTCTAAAATAAAAAATAACGGAGTCGGATTCGGAGGCGGAGGTCAAAAACCAAACGGATGTTCCGACATAACGGAGCCGGAGTCGGAGCTTCGTAACATCCCTACTATTTATATCAAAAACGGTTTAAGAAGCTAATTTAAAGGTCGGCATTATAGTAAAGGCATAAATAGATCGTAACAAAAACCAACGTAAACCGGTCAAGAGTGAGTCGATCTTAATGAAAAAGATACTAGATTTTCAAACTTACACAAAAGGTTTTGCACTTAAGCCATAATCAACAGCTACGTTCTGTAGCAGTGATGAGGGTTCTGCGGTTGTCAGGTCCAGGAGTTTGGTCACCGTGCGCAGCAGCGTGCTTATCACCACCACCTTGGGCTTGCACGTGCAGCGAGGTGCTTCCAGCGTATCCACTATGCCACTGTCCAGTACCCAGAGATTTCCCTGCAGCAATTAACACGTATTGTAGCTACAAATAACACAAATGATACGAAGTGATTTCAGTAGGTTAGATGATTATTTCTCAAAAGTTTTTGATGCAATCGGAAGTCCTTTTTCTCCGAAAATGTAGACCAAAAAGCAATAATAATAACAATAATATTTTACGTCACACTACGCGGTAAGACACATTTACCGACCTAGGGCGCGACGGAAAATCTCACTTTACACCCACATGAAGACGTAAAACTATGTAAGCACCACGGGCGGTAATAAAGACGGCCTCAGATCGCTTGTTTATGGCCGCGATCTGAACCATTCTTTGTTTTTCCGCCCTGGGTACGTAATAATACTATTGCGCAATCGTAATATCATTACGTAGTTTTCGCTATTCGGAACAGGGTTATGTTTTCAAAATGATGAAAGTTTTTCCGAGCCTTGGCCATGGATCTCATGTCAGAAAACAACCGTAAGTCAGTAAGATGACACACAACAAGTTGGTGCCGTTGGTGGATCTCATTAGTTTGACCAAGCTTCTCTCTCTCTCTTGCCAAATATATGACAAAAACAAACACTTTCTAAATTGTAAATATGTACTACTTATAGTGTGGTGTGTGGTGTCCGATATCCATAGAAAATGTTCTTGCTTCTTCGATTAGAGTTATTAACATAAGTGCTAATATGTCGCTTATAAAATTATTATATAACCCTATTTCCTATACGAGTCTAACTCTGAAACTTGTAACAGCTTATCGATTTAATGATTTCGCTAATAATATTCTGTGATTATTAATAATTCAACCAAACTTGAATAAGGATATGTAGTTATTATTACGTTTTTAAGAATGCAAATTATATTAGTAACTGATAAAAAATGATTTTTAATTACGATAACTGTCGAATGTTCATACTCAAAGAATCTGAAGATTCAAAAGCAGGAATCATGATTTTAAATGTTTTATATTAACAGAACAGAATAGAAAGAGAGCCTTATTGTTTTAGATAAATCTAAAATAAATAATTTTTCACTTAATAAATTCAATAATTATGTTATTCAAAATACATTCAAATACAACTTATTTTTAATAGCACACAAGGTGACATGAAGGAATAATAGGTACACCGTGGGATTAGTTATGAAATTGTTGTAATATTTTTACCAATGAATTGTTCTGATTTAATTAATTATTAGATTAAGATTATATTTGTATTTGATTATTCGAGAGTGCTCGTTGCTAAGCCTACTTGAATAAAAAATATTAATAATTAATGATATAAACGCTTGATTTTACTTACATACGTAGGTATGCCATATTATAGCACATAGGACTTCACTTACAATGTAATCTAGATGGAAATCGACGGCGTTCTGTATGCTGCCACAGTCAGCTATTGCGTGTGCTGGCAGGCTTGGAAAAGGCTCCAGCGCCGGACCCTGGCGGCCAGTCACCAAGAGCCATACCGTAGCCAGCACTCCTCGTTTCATTCTGAAAAAAGGTAGGTAAGTACAGTCAACCAATTTGATTTCTGGGCCAGTTCGTTTCTTGTCACAATGAAAATCTGTATGAAAAACGCAAAAGATCTCGTATTAACATCACTGTGACAAGGTTCGAAGTGGCCTAGAAATCAAATTGCTTGACTATACATGCTAAAGTGAGTGTCCGTTTGTGTTTCGCACATTTTAACCGCTGAAGCGATTAAGCTAAGACTATGGTACAGAGACAGTTAGAAACCCACAAAAAATACTCCACCGACAAGAGACTGACCCGCTTATATTCATACACGTCTCTCATAACTACTTTAGTTAAATTATGTTTTGTCTTACAATCATTATATTTGTTATAGAAGGGAGCAAAGTTAGTGTTTTCCTTCTCGTGCTAATATTGAGACCCGAGCTAGCGAATAATTTCAAAATTGAACCACAAACATAGCGAGTGGGTAAAGGAATCTTGAGCATTGGGAGGGTTCCAAAGGACGGGCGGGTACCGAACTTTGCTGCGGCGTGAAACAATTTTTATCTCCTCACTACCGCGAGGAAAATATGTACTAACCTATAAAACATTAAAATTTACTCCAAAATATTAGTATCGATTATTTATCATTTAAAATATCATCCTACCCATGTAACGGCAAAAACAATTCCAAATTTGTATGAAAAATCTTTGCTCCCTTGTGAATAAAATGCAGTTTTGCTAGCTGTTTTTAAAGAATAAAAACGGACATTGCGAGCTAGTGACGTGGAAGCAAAATTGTCGAAGTATCAGATGAAGACAGCACATAATAACTAAAGCGGGCTTGAGAGACGTTTATAGATAAGCGGGTAACTAACAAGATTATCATGATGATGTTTTGATAGTAGTCGGTCTGAATTTAATTTATTTTCTTTACCTATTCATCACCGCAATTAAACGGATTGCCTACGGCCTTGTCTGCACTTGAATCAATAACTAGCTAGTCTAGACACAACTTGTATTAAGCAAGATTAAGACCTGTTTTAAGGATAATTTTAATGTATGTAATTTATTGACGACTGGTCCTAGGTATGAAGCCGACGGTAATGGGTTCAAATCCCAATAAGTTTATTTGTGTGACGATGATGAGCACAGAGCCTTAGGGTTCTGCTCTGCTCTCAAAGCCCTGAGTGTAAGTTTTTAACGAAACTTTACGCCACGAACGCGTTTGCGTTTCCCATATATATAACATTATCACTTACGCGTTCGTAAACGTTTTCTTACGTCAAAAGAAACTTACACTAGAGCCTCAGGTATGAGTTCCTCGGTCATGGTTGTTTTCTATGTATCAAAGTATTTATATATTATATATATCGTTGGCTGACTGCTCCACAACAGAAGCCTTTTTGAGATTACCCTGGGGCTCAGTCAATTTGTGCTCTAATATTTATTTATTGAACATCAAAAATGATAATATGAAATATACAGTGTGTAAGTCTTATACGGGCGAATCTCTTAACGGAGGGTAGAATAGGACATAAGAAATATATTTAGATAACTTTTGCTTAGAAGTGCAATTAAATTTTATCCATATAAAAAAAATCGGCCCGCAATGTAATGCAACACACTCGAGTTAAACACTCGTTGACAGTTACTTTCAAAAGCTTATATCGCGTAATGTTCGCAGTACATTACTGATCAGAAATTTTACAAAAATTAATTACATGTTTATAATAGGTATAATTAAAGAGAAACATTAAGGTTAATGATTATACTGGTAAATCCTATGTCTGGTTTAATTCTTCGCCCGTATTAGACTGACACACAGTATAGCTTATATGGTGCTACTAGGAAAACAGACTAAGGAGGAACTAGAAAACTAAAAAATACCTTTAAATCGTAATGCCATGGGAAATGTTATAATGTTTATTCTTAACCAATTTTATTCTAGTTCTTTAAAACTTACCTATATATCTGATTTAAAAAAGGCACAGCATTAATCATTAGTTAGGTACCCTGTAAATATTATAGTTACTTTAGACTAGACTGCATTTACAATTCTATGTTGTCTATTAAATTAGGGACTTTAGACAATTTAATATTACACTATGATACCTAACCTTTCAAACAATTGTACTCGGGATGAAGGTTAATAGTAATTAATAATACGTTACATTTGGAACGCTGGAATGCCACATTTACATATAATTGAACAACATGTAAAAATGTATCCTACATTAAGTTAATTTAAATAGAAAATGTTGTTTAATTAGAAATTAGAATAATATTAGAATTTTTCTATTGTTTTGTTCTTTCATCTCAATCTTTTTTATGTCACCTTTATTTTGACACAGCACGAGTAATTAAATAAATTATAATTATAAGTCACTATTTTTTTTTCGTGACTTCGTGGGCCAGATATGCCCGTCTTTAAAGTATGGTTGTGGGATAAAAATTATTTCATCGCAATCGGTTCAGCGGATTAAGGCGTGAAGAGGTAACAGATACAGAGAGATTATCGCATTTATAATATTAGTACCTATGGATTGACTTCAATTGGTAACGTACTCAAGACTTAGGTAACATCTACCCAATCCCAATTGTTTTCTAATGTACTTATACGAGTACGAGACTTGCGCGATGAGGCATATTCGTCCGTTGCGACTTAGTATTGATTTTATCAGAAGACATTTATTCTTACAACCGGTTAATAAATCTAATCATTCTAACTCACTCAGAAACCATGAGTTCTTACCAAACAAACTGGATCACTTACCTGGGCGTTATTACGTATACGTCGTCATTAAACGACACAGCCTTTGTTGCAATCACGTTTTCTTTCACATACTGACCACTGGCGGTCATGAGGCTCAACGCATGTTCACATTCTATATGCATAGGTCCACCGTACCATGCCACATTGTTAGGATGCCCTAAAGCATAACATAAGAATGGTAAAATTTGTATTATATGCATTGCGTTCGCTTGTAAGACAACAATGGTACTGGAGTATGAAGACTTTGAAGTGAATTCCAAAGTTAATTCCAAAAATTGACGCTAACCGCTGACGTTGTATACTTAGAAAGATTGCACTGCATAAAGTATGAGTCTGAGGCATATTTGCATTATTAGGTGTTTTAATTATAATTCAGTCGCGTTTATTATGTTTGGGTTACACAGATGACTTATTAGGTTCGCATCATTCCCGTGGACATTGATATTAAGAGTTTTAAAGCCTATTATTTAGTTTTATTTACCTACACTGAATGTATACGGCTCTCCCTCTTACATAACAGTATTTGACAAAAATACAACTTGCACACACATAATTAAACCAACCACAGCAATAGTAGTTTATGCAACCGGTGCATAATGAAGGGCCTTAAAACATGGTGGTGTTTTAAGGCCCGTCATTATGGCGCTCGTTTGAAAATAGCATCACACGAGTGCTTTAATGTTAACATTAAAGTGCAGATTTTAGCTCAAGAAATTGCACAGTAAAACTGGTTATAGTAATACTGGTCATTGTCTACGTTTCTGAACGCATTATACGTAGAGCATTTACAGTATGGGTGTAGATAAAAATGATTTTTGTTTTAATCCATTTGTATGACTCATTTGCGCTATTAGAAGACGTCTATTTTGAATTTAATGGTATAGTTTATCCAGACAACTAATTACATGAAGCAACCTCTACATTGTGTAAATTGTACACCATATTCGCAGTTTATCGAATTGCAAGTGATAAGTTCTGATCATTCCTAAAATTCAAGTAGAAGTTTATTATAGGTAGGATGTAGGTTTGTTTCTCAGACGAGCTTTGCGTATTTAGCATTGCACTCAGTGCTACAGTAATTAACTGAATTTGTTTTTTATTAACGCAACACAATTATGCAATGAAAGTAACACTATACACCAAGTCGGTAAGTAAATGGGCCAGCGTACGAAATAAAGGATCAGAATACCGTTTCGGTCTGATTGTTTCAGGAACACGAGCTCTTCCGACATCGGGGCTCGGCTCACATTTCCTCTCGGCGGTCCCACCATCCATTATACTAGCATTGAGGACAAAAACCGATCATTGTGAATGGCTGGGAATGGCATCTCGCTATTAAATACATCGCCTACTTGGTAACACATACTGTGAACCAGTATATGTGATCTCTCATTCATTACGAATCAATGAAGGGTCTAGAGGTATAGATTTATACGGACAAGCTCACATTTTATATACAATGATTTGTGAATTAAGTAGCTGATCGAGTGGCCTAGCGCTGGGTAAATTATAGTATTGCTGTGAACTAGGTAACTATATTACAAAAAGTTGTGTTTACGTAGTTACTTAGTAAGCCTACTTTCAATTAATAATAGCTACCGTGGGATACGTTTGATTTAATCATCTGTTAGAATATCAGAAATATAGAAATCAAAAGTTAAAAAGTCGCGTTGTAATAACAGCCAATTGTATGATATGTTAAAATTCTCTAACTACATATGTACCGTCAGCATCATATAGTTGGTAGCATCCAAAGTACTCAAAAAGTTCGGTACACCATAGAATTTGTATGGTATACCGAACTATTTGAGTACTTTGAATGCTACGAACTATATGACGCTGACTGTACCTTTCTTAAAAAGGTATGTAAGAAGATGAATGCAGTACTCGCAGTATGTGTAGCCAAACATCTACAAAAGTACAGATTAACTACAAACGATACGAGTACATTACTTAAATGGAAATATCCAAAATCAGAGATAAATATTTATCTGTCTCTGAATTCGCAATGAATAGTTTACATTCCTTCGATTTCAGAGTGGAATTTAGTCGTTTACGGGTGGACTGATCTACGTACCAAATATATATGTGTATATTCCTAATAATTACATATTTAATTGTTATACATATACATCTAGCTGAGTCTTATATACGTACTAGGAGTCTAGGACATAATAAAATGAACAAATTAAACTTTTGTTACATTCGAAAAGGTACTAAAAAGAACACAAGTTAATAAGGCTTATAGAGGCATGAATTATATTAATTTTATTTGTCAAAAAGGTTGCCCTCAAATTGGAAAGAACAAGCCTTGGCGGAATATTATAGTTAAGATAAAAGATACCAATACGAAAAAGTTCCAAAATATGTACACATGTGCTTTAATAGTGAGCCAATAAGTTGCATGTATACATACTTTGGTACCTTGTTCGCGTCGACATCTCTGACCTTGACTGTACAGTAGGTACATAGTGACGTATTGTAACTGACCTAGGCATCGATTGTATGTGATTCTGTGATATTTTAAGACGTTTTAATGTAAATGGATGAATCAACTATTCTATTCAGCCGGGGGACAACAGAGGCGCTACCGCCAAAAACGATATTCATAAATTTCGGACATTTGTCTCTGTCACTTTCATGACGTCTTAATTGGAGTAAAAGAGAAAGATGCCAGAAATTTATGAATATCGTTTCTGGCGGTATAGCCTCTTAAGCACAGTTCGTTAGAAGAAATGAGGGATCCTGTTCTACTAATGTTGATAGGTGACCCATTGTGGACTGGAGATATAGTTACCATATAATGTTTTAGATGAGATAAAAAGTGATCCAGGGGACCGTAACCATGGCAATGAGTCACAAAAAATAATCGATTGGGCCAAATAATATAAGTTTCTAATAAAAAATGTATAAGAAATCTAAATTATGTATATTGTAGTCAAAAATGCTAGTTTAAAAGAGTGTATCAAATTTTTCTTAGGCAACACGATACGCTGAAAAGGCGCCTTGTCAAAATCAAAAGCGAACCTTGAGACAGAAGTTCCGGAGTCACTCGTGAGGTATCTAAGTATTGGGGCCACGCACCTTGATAATAAGGCGCCGTTTGGCGTAATAATCGAGTCACGGTTGTTGTCGGTGCCACGCCTCCGGGATCAACCACTTTTACTTTTAAGGGGGGCGAGTGTTGTGTGGCGTTGTGTTTTGTTTCTTCCAGTAGAGTTTGTCTGCGCCGTGGTACGCCCGCTGTTGCGCTGTGGGTTTCGCGCGCTGTTCGATATTGGATCAATCATACCGGTGACTGTTGACGCGTGCTCGTAGGAACAGGTAGGCATTAGCATTTATATCATCAGTTTATAAGTTCATTAGTAGCTTAAATGTAGGTCGCTAGTTGTTAGTAATACATATATTTATTAGTGGTGATAACGAAATAATGTTACAGTCAGGGTTAATTTATAAATAATTTATTCAAGCAATGGCAAAACATCAACAATCGTTAAAAAGGTTTAGGTAAAAAAGATCTTAACCTCCAATAAAATAAAATGATATGAAATATTTTTGTTACTTAATATTATAATAATTCATCGTTCAAGTCTAGCATATTTTAGATATTTTGGGAGTATTATTGGTGACTGTGAATTGAATATCTCCTAATTCCCCTTAAGAATTAAATGTGTTTTAAGCCATTTACTGAAAACCGCGCCTAACTCTCTTCCTAAACAAATACATGAACAACTTTAATTTCAACTATAAAGTGCGCGAACTTCTGTATTCGTCTAGTTTTACTTTTTACCATAGGAATCTAACCTTAACATAAGTTATCAGTGCATGAACATATAGACAAAGGTCTTCCGAATCTGTTTAATACCGTTTGTTTTTGTTATTGGTCAAACAGAAGTCGACTGCAGTTCGGACAGTCCCTGTTAGTAAACATTAAATAATTGTTAATTGGAGAATACTCATCGCTCCATGTAAACAATGTGCATTGTGATAGCTCGCCATGAGTTTACTAATATGCGGTAACAATACCGCGGAGAGGAAATTGCTGAGGATTATACGAAATGAACTCCAACTTTACAAACTGATTATGCTTTGATATTAATTCCTAAAAAATGTGCACTAACCATCTTAGTAGCAACTAAGGTAGCCAAATATACCGGTACAGACCTTTGTGTGTCTCTAAGAATGTGTTATGGTATATTTTGCCACTTTTAGTGAAATCACATACATAGATATGTATGCTGATTGTACACTGATAGTCACTGTCCAGCGATATGGATGGCTAGATTTATAGCTTATGAAATTGTAACTGGAATGATGACGGAGAGTCTAATAGGATTGCAATAACATAAAATAACATTGTTTTATTAAAAACATTGTTTTATTTGTTAAAAATACAAATTACAATTCAAACTCAAACTCAAACGTTTATTCAGTAAGTAGGCCACAAGGGCACTTTTACACGTCGAGTATACAAAAGTAAAAGAGAAAAATAAAAACTACACCGATTCTAACCCTAACCCGAGAAGTATTTTGACTTTTATGACCGGCAAGAAACTCGGCGGGACTTATTTTTTCAACAATTACAGTAATTAACCGTTTCAGTGCGGATGACACGACAGGCGTGTCATAAATGTTTTTAACGAATGGCGTATGACACGAGAGGAGTGTCATTTTAAAATCGATTAAAACTTCACCAAATTAAGTTTCAGAAAGGTTCACCCCGAACAAAACTATTATTGTTTGTCGTGTAGAACAAGCTAGTAGCCTTCGTTTCTGAAATATTCAAAATTCTAAGATTTTTTTTCAAATTCAGTTGTTAACAACCTTTTCATGCAGCACTAATTTTACTACTTAGCGTTTCAGTGCGGATAACACTACAGGCGTGTCATCATATTATAGAATGAATACCTATATTATTTTTTGTAATTCCAGATAAATGATTTGTTACCTTAGAGCATTTAATGACTGGAGACGCCTTTATAAGTTTACCCTTCTGCCAAAAAACTTGCACAATTGTGCAGATTGAAATTGAGACGTTTTAGCAATGCATTTGACACTCCCCTTGCCCGCAAAAACCGTCAGTCTATTTTGTACGAAAAATGACAGCCAAGGCGTCTCCAGTTACTACTTAAATCCTCTAAGTTTGTTACCTATAAGACTCAAATGAATAGTTCAAGGAGAAATGTCGAAGATAGTAAATGCATAGGTTTAAATACGTCGCACTATAAAAATAATTACCCATTCCGTTACCCCACTATACATAATTAGCAGAGCCCGGAAAATCCATAGCAAAACAAAACACTGTCGTAATCAAACTAGTGTTAAAAACATTTTTTTATCGATATCGAGTTTATTGATGTCTTATGGAATACTGATTCTCTGAAGTTTATTATTTTCAATGAGATTGATTACATCTTTGTCACCAGACTACGGCCAAGCCAAAAGGGAAGGGTTATTACTTAATATGAAATATAAATAACGTTGATGATTACGTTGCGTTTTAGATGAAATAACAATAAAACAAACCCTAACTTTACCACTTCTTTTGCGTTTGGCGTGAATGATTATAAAATAAGTAATGTACCTAAACATATCGGTATGATTTTTAGACGAAACTAACTCGATATCGATATGTTTCTATCACTAGTTTGATTACGACAGTCTTTTGTTTTGCTATAGATTTTCCGGGCTCTGATAATTAGGAAAGTATAAACATTATACTTAGTAGAAAATGTTTGTGATATCTGAATTTTGAAAGTCACTTACCATCCATTTCGAGTAAAACTCGTAGTTTAAAAGCTACTAACAGTTTAAAACAATCTTTTGATCAGTTCACTTCCTTGGTTAGATGTCAACTGAACTCAATCAAGTCAAAATCAATGAAAAAAACGAAATTAATTCCGAATTTTATACACATGGCGGATGACACGATAGGCGTGCCATCATATTCCATGGCGTAAGGCACGCCTGTCGTGCCATGAAAAAAATGTTCGCCGCCACAGACTAAAGTTTTCGAAAATGGAACACGCAACGAATCGGTTAAATACCATAAAAAATATATATAGATAAACATTTGTATTTCAATAACATGTTCATGAATGAAAACAAAAATAAATAATTATAAAAATCAATAATGTATACATTTACTTTGTCGAATTTAATAACTGCATATAAGCCTTCTTGGACCCGGGTATGTCCTTAAACTACGTCTAACAATGAGAGGTAGGGCACAGCGATGACCATCACGCTTGAATCTGGGGCAGCCCAACTGGGGAAGTACCTCCTCCTTACAGAAGACCACAGCCATAATAGCACTGCTACCTTTCAGGTATGTAGTGTTGTGTTCCTGATGGTGAGTAAGGTTCCCAGAGCTCCAACCACCCTTAAAGGCCGGCAACGCGCTTGTGACTCCCCTGGTGTTACGGGTGCCCATGGGCGACGGTAATTGCTTACCACCAGGCAATCCGTCTGCTCGTTTGCCGCCTATGTCATAAAAAAAAAGCCATTGTTGAATACCCGCTTGTATTTAGTGTAGATAAAGTTCTAAAACTAAACTTTCTATTACAAGTTTTTGATTTTTTCCCATACAAACGAGACCCACCTTAATGGCTATGACCATTGCTTTGATGCCAATACTCATCACTAGGGGGCCTAGTTGGTACCTACGAAGCATTCCATTTGTTTGTGTGTTTACCATGAATAATTATTCCTGAACGTCTTCAATCCAATTTAAAACAAATGTTCGATCCGTAAAAAAATGGTCAAGAGAGGCGAGGCGTATCAAAATCATTCACTAAACCGATGGAAGTTGAGCTCTACCGACGCACGGTGCGTACATACGTTGTCATTTTGTTAAAATACTTAGATTAATATTTACTATCTCAAATATTTTACACTATCCAAAAATATGGTTGAAATATTTGATAATCGTAGCGTCAGGTTAGTATAACATTACATTATATTGTTAACATCATACGTATAGTTGACATCAAAATAAATGATAATGATGTCGGTCGGGTTTTTGTCGTCCGTCAATCAGTCACTTTCAAACAAATATGCAAGTGCGTAATAGACAAAAGACGCGATAGGCAATTAAATGGCGACCATTATATCAGTTGTGGAAAAGGTATGACGTAAATGAAGAAGAATGAAGTATAGTATAACAGTGCGAGCTCAACAATTTGTTTCCGCAGAAGAACTCTTCCTACTATAAATACAAATTATCGTATTAGCATGAATAACATGGATGATTAATTAAGGCGCTCTAGATAGTGAAAACACCAATTTTAGAAAATATTAATAAAATACTTTCACACAACTTACAACTGCAATTTTTTTATATGTATAATTTCAGTCTATTCTCTAGTTTTTGGCTTCATCAGAAACACGATTGCTGATAAAAACCTCGATAGATTTTTTTTTTGAAAATAACTCGTTTTTTACACCTTAAACCAAATATTTCGATAACTATTATGAATATCAACACAAAATTTGCTTTAAATAATAGTTTTTAAGTAGATTTCGATTTGTACTTCTTAGATTTTTAATAAGTTGAGTACATCAATAATACCAATTGATTTCGTTATTGGCAAAATAAAATGGTTCAGCGCGCGGCGACGGCCGACTATTGCCCAGTCGCCAGTACGCTCGTGACCGCTGTCAACGTAGGACGTGTGCACATTTTCCTAACGCGGCAATATTACTTTAGACAGGAAGCAATACGGCTAATCGCAGTGTAAATAAAGTTAAGCGAAAGAGGAAACGATTAAGTGAACTAAGAGGACATATGACAAAGATAAGTGTGAATATTAGAATGCCTAAACGGTAACCTACGTACCAGAACATTCAACCGGCCGCGTCGTAGCGGATTTCACATGCGTTTTTACGTAGTTAGTTTGCAGGTCTGGTGCAGTTTTAATAATTGTGTGTTACAGTTTTATTATATTCTATCTTCTTTTCAAGTCAGTAAAGTTACTAGTACAGTCGCCATCAGATATATCGGAGCGGCCGAGGTACTCAAATATTTCTGAGCAGCAATAAATTTCAATAAATTCTTTACAGTAAATGAGGTCAATAACATCTGAACATCCAATTCGCCATAAGTATGTGAGCAGTGGTTTTTCAATTAAATCTGAACACACAACTCGTCAAAGTTATCTGCACAGACAGGGTGATCATAAATATCTGAACATTTAGGGAAAATATACCTTAAGTCACTTCGCATACGATTTAATAGTTATTTGTTATACAAGGGTGCAAAATTGTATTTTAACTGTGAGTGTGGGATTGAAACTCGAGCAAGCGAATGGATTCTATAGTTTAACCACGAGCAAAGCGAGTGGTTTAAAAATAGAATCCTGAGCGTAGCGAGTGGTTTTAAAATAGAATCCTGAGCGTAGCGAGTGTTTCAATACACGAGAATTAAATTACAATTGCACCCGTGTGTAACACAAATTTTTTCCCCTCACTAAAGCGAGGAAAGTGAAACATGAAAAAAAAACGTTTTGAAATCGCATTGACTTTTTCTTTGCGTTTAGATAAGTACATTCAACATTTTTACAAAAGGTGCCTTTAGCTTGGTTAGCTTGTGTTGGCCAGTACGATTTTCGAATGTTCTAATTCGATTTTCAAGTCGGTGCGTGTGCGAGTTACCGCCGCCGCCGCGGCGGCAAGTGAGCTGTACTTCGCGAATTTAGACTTTAAAACCATAGTAATAAGACCTATGAGAAGTCAACTTACTTTAATCACTAGTGGATAAAATTTTATCGTCTCGTATTAAAGGATAAACAAGCGCTTTACGAGCTAGTGAGGGAAAAATTCTTTAACGTAGGTACTACTACGCTCGAATACATTTTCAACACAACCAGTAACCACCATTCGGTTTTGTCAATGTCAAAACTAAAAAGAGATTGCTGGATGTAGGGTGTATACATACACTGCCTGAGGTAGAGCGTGACGTCATCGTGATACTAATGGCGTCCTTATCTTACTCTTATTGTGCGAAACGTGCGGCATGCATGAGTCG
Source organism: Grapholita molesta (assembly GCA_022674325.2). Classification (NCBI taxonomy): domain Eukaryota; kingdom Metazoa; phylum Arthropoda; class Insecta; order Lepidoptera; family Tortricidae; genus Grapholita; species Grapholita molesta. Next base: position 7,841,014 of record CP053127.2, read on the forward strand.
CCCGGACTCAGTGACTCTTTCAGATATGGCCTTTTTGTACACATTTATGTTTTTGTTGGGATCTAGTTTACATAACAATGATAATTTTAATTCCTTTTAATACCACTGAACACATGAGTCTTGCGTGCGGATTTGTGCAGGGCCGCAACCTTGGTCGTGAATCGAACACCCTCTTATAGGCAAATCGAAAAGGCAAATTAAAAGTTCTCGAAGGGCCGCCGCCAACAACGGTGCGGCACGGAGTTCATGATTATGGTTCACGAATTGGACCGAAACATATGTCGAGCGGTTTTCGACCTTAAGATACGTGAGTGACCCGTTTATATATATTTCTAGTAAATCGAAAATGCTATCAGAACACATTAGCTTTACGCTGCTCGCTACGGTATTAGCGGTACGGAGGCTTGAACTCACTATGTTTTTGTTTGTGGTTTTGAAAAGTAACGAGTTTCTATAAATTTTGATGTTAGGATTATGATTTCTTATAACTAAACCGCTAGGCCATGGTGACCGACGCAATAGTAGATGAAATATTGAAAAGCATTCGTACCTATTTTAATTTGGCAGCTTCAATATTACATATATACATTTGATACTTGCACGGAATGAATGAAGTAGTGACAGATCAAAACGTGAGACACTCATAAATACGTGCATGGTTACCAAAGTGCATCTCATGACGATTTCATAAAGCCCAAAAAGGATCCCCCTACATTATTTGATCATGAAGTTCCGTTACCTATTCCGGCTACAAACATCAAATCAGGTTACTCGTAATATTTCATCAGAAATCCCTAAATTAAAAGTTGAAATAGATAACAAATATACCTTAAGAAAAAACGACGAGGACCTCCGGTGTTCGAGACGGGATTCGAACTCGCATCTCCAGCTATCGCGGCTGACGCTTTAACCAATTCGGCCACCCGTACACAGCGGAACCCGTCGAAATTAATCAAGTATATGTGATCTTGTTTATTTTAACGGTTTTTTTGCATACATGTACCTTTAAAATTTGAAAAGTTCTCTTAATTCCTCGTGGATCCCATCATGATATCTGAGTTCTGGTAACAATGGGACTAACCTTGAAGTATATGCTTCCAAACAACGAAAGTATTTTTGAAATCGGTCCATAAACGACGGAGTTCTGAGGTAACACACATACAAACAAAACAACATACAACCGAATTGATTATCTCCTCCTTTTTGAAGTCGGTTAAAACCCCGAAACGGCACTTACAACCCCGACACCGAGAGACAGAGCGTCACTTCCAAACTCAACGGCTACCGAAGCTCCTAATCTTTCTTGTAATAAAGTTATAAAGTAAGCTTCATCACTAGGAAGGGCAGGTGCCCCAAAAGGTGACCGGCACCCAAAAGATGAACGAAACGTCTTATAATCTAAATAATTAAATCGTGTATTTTTCCGTAACGTGGCAACACTTCGCCGGCGTTTTCATTTAAGTAACGTGACTAAAAAGAGATATGAGTATCTCTTTCATTCACGTTAATCAAAATTACGTTTTTATTATTATTTAATGATATATTTGCTGTTCAAGTTATGTTTTCAATATTGTGACTAATTTCCAATAGATTGCCGGAGGTCAACTTGTGGGCATAGGCAACATTTTTCAAATGCTTGTATAATGACCAAAGTTGAACAGCACTTTCTTTCGCTAACACCTTTATTATGGGGTTTATTTTAGTATGAAAACGTTGAACAATCAACCGATGTTTCTATTCCTAAAAGATGAACTGAAAAAGTTCATCTTTTGAGTTGGATAAATGGATTTCAATAAATGAATTTGGCCTCAAATTTGTTCGTTAATTTATCAATATCGTGTCCAAAACTTGAATTAAAAAAATGTATTATTTCATGATTTGGCAAGCAGTTCTAAGCGAAACAAATTTAATGGCGATGGTTTAATAAAATGATATACAACCTAGTGACAACCTAGGACGGACATCGAAGTTTTAGTAGTGGGGTTCCCTTTACCCTTTTTACGGATCTCTAAAAACAAATAGCATATCAGCGCCAAACTGCCGGCAGTTTTGGAACCCAGCGGTTTGGCCAGAGACGACGGCAAGAGGCCCGATGGGATGACGCTGGTGCCTTGGAGTATGGGCCGACCGCTAGTTTGGGACGCTACCTGCGTTGACACTCTGGCACCGACTCATATTCCAAGCACTAAAATTAATGCTGGTGCTGCGGCAACCTCGGCAGAAGACTTCAAACGCCGCAAGTATGTCGCTCTGGGAAGTAGCTACACATTTGCGGCGTTTGGCGTCGAAACTTTGGGGCCGTGGGGTCCAAACGCGCTCCGACTATATAAAGATCTGTCGGCGCGCCTGATAGAGGCCTCGGGTGACCAGAGGGCTGGCTACTATTTTGCACAGCGGATAGCCATCGCTATCCAACGTGGGAATACAGCCAGCCTTCTGGGCACCTTGCCCGTTGATAGCGATTTGGCCCAAGTTTTTTATCTCTAATTTTGTTTAAGTAGGTTAAGTTGTTATTTTCTTTATTATGTTTTTATACTTAAGTGTAATTGTTTTAGATAAATAAAGATAAATAGCATTGTATAATTTCCGGAACGCTCTGGAATTTGCTTCAACCAGAATACGGTTACGAACAGAATAAGGCCATCAACTGTCTACGCGAGCGACGCGCGTGGCGTGGTGCGGGGCGCCCCGCATGCGCCTCCGCCGCGTTCTGCTTCACCCCCGCAAATACCTAAAATACGTCTATAAGAGCGCCTTAAAATATTGAAGCTTCTTACATAAAGAAATAGGTTGTTATAAAAGCGTTAGTTTTAACAACAGTGACCAACATAAGCCGAAATATATTTAACATTTTAGAACACTACAATTTTTATAAATTATCAATAATCCCTAGGAAGTTACAAATATAATATTAAACTAATAGGTACTTCAACTAACACATATTAAGCTAATCAAGTCAAGGGAATATATATTCAACTTTGTTAATGTACAATAGATGCAAATGTAGCAATTCATTTATTTACAGAAATTACAATCGTATTATGTTAACTACAAGTAATTAACTAGTTACAGTATATCTAAATGTATTTATGGAATATACTCTATATTTATGATATTGGGTGTATAGTTTCATCTTTGTCTATTGAATACCTACAGATAATATATCAATATTTTTAGGCAATATCGACATTCTACTCCTATTTTTGCATCCCCTATTACTGTTTGTCATAATCATCATTTCTCCTAACGCCCATGTGTCCTAACTACGGTTGGTTGCATAAAAAGGATGAAAGTTGTTACCTAGATGTCATTTCATGATATCACTTGAGCTATTATTTAGGCGTTTTCAAAAAATTGTGCACTCAATTAGTGAAAGTCGTTAAGAAAAGTTAAATCACTGTCAGTTTCGAGACGACAATTAATCATTAAATATCGATAAAAGCTTAGTTTTGATGTTCGTTTTATAAACTTCAATCGGTATCACAACATAATAGAAGGAAAAAAGTCGATCTTCGTAAAGATTTAATGCTTAACAGAACTGTCGTCACGAAACTGACAGTGATTTCACTTTTTTTTACATCTTTCGCTAATTGAGTGTACCAAATTTTGAAAACTCCCATTTACTTGCCCTAATTTATTACTATTTGGTAATATACCTATATGAAATTGAATGTCACCGAATGTACAATGTATTGAAGTTAATACTTATGGACATTGAATGCATGTATAACTCCACAATAATAATGCTAAATTCCTTAAGACCTATCCAAGGCAGTTGTTCATGTATTATGCATCAGAAAACCCTAGTCCAACTGTTTATGAATTAAGTATATTGCAAGTTGACTGCAATATACTTAATTCATATATGTATAGTGTAAAGTTCGACAAACTGTTTAAATTAACTACATTACTATATAATATTGTCTTCGGTTGCCGCGATAATTACTCATGAAATAAAACAACTAAAACGGATTAAATCGCGTGTACTAATTTAAACTTCATCCCGACGCGTCGAACCCTTTAGCAGCGTTCGTGGTCATCGGGTGGACTGAGGAAAAATATTAATTTACCTCCATCCTCAAAAAATTACAAAATGCAAACCTACCCACATATAAAATATTAAACAATTTTGGGGGCTTACACATGATAATTACACACGCCAGAGGGGCTTATTACATTTTAAAGTCCAAAAAAAATTTTTATTAAATACAAAAATTACAATGTCCACACTGTCCAAAACTATGGATATATATTACTATATATATATATATATTACTATAGTCGTGTATGTTTTCTATTGTGTTTAAAAAGTCACATAGGCAATTAACCTAATTGATGAATACCTAATACACATTGATGAATTGAATTGATGTTGAATCAATAAATCAACGACATGTTATCAAACATAAAATCTGCTTCAATCGCGGATTATGCGGCGCAATCACATACAATAATGAGCTGTAGGTATTACGATTTTGCAGAATGCAACAAAAATAGTGGGGAACCGTTAGAGCTCATATTTGGTATGGTATATATACAGGATGGCTCATTCAAATAGGTCAGTATGGGGAAATCTGGAACTATGAGACATACAAAGATTTGTTCTTAGGAACCATGTCATCGATTTTAGGAACAAGAAAAACTGCATACATACTACATAACATAGATTAAAAAAAAAACCTGTACTCTGTTCGAGAATCGAACCTGGTTGTTTTGGAAAAATATTACCAAATATGCACTTAAATGGATGCTCACTATTTTTCTTATATCCTGTATAGTTTGATGATTGGTGTAGGCCTCATGGTCAGACCCTATCGTTTAATTTGGCACTTCGCCTGCATTCATTTGCATACGTGATTTACAACTGCGAGAAATTTCAAGGTCCCGTGATCGTGATAACAATAATAAGTTAAGTCAAAATTTAAAGTTGAAATCTATGTCCCAAAAAATAAACGAACATAAATAATGCTACAACCTTATTTCTGGTGCCAAAAGACAACGTCACATATTTTAATGCAGATAATATTTCAGGAATTTGCCACTTATTTAACCAATATAGCAACCAACAAGGTACATCACAACTCACGAAGATAAAAAGAAAAACACTTCTCCAGCGTAAATCTTCTTAACCGCGAATTATTTGAGTTACTGTGAGAAGTGCTTAACCAGGTAATTTTATGAAGTTTTATAGAAACACTGGAAGACACATGAGTCTTATGAGTATTACCTAAACAGGTTGTTGTTAACAATTCACATGCATAGAATCGCCTATTGTTCTCTGCTCGTTGTTTCCAAAACTTACCTATTTCTTACTACATTGCATTCCAAGATATTGTCTATTGCATAGGGCTATTGAAATTCACAACGGATAATTATAAGTTGGGTCGTGTAAGTGTCGGTAGGTGTGACTTGCGGAGTGTGAGAAGCTTATTACAGGCACCCTTACCATGAGTTGTGACATTACGGTTTTCGATAACGAGTATAGAGTTTACGATCTGTGCATCTCGCTTGTACTATTTTAGTGCGAACGAGATGCACAGATAGTAAACTAGATACACGTTATCGAAAACCGTAATGTCACAACTCATGGTACGGGTAAGGGTCGTGCTGTTGAACCGAGAATTATGTCGACTTCAGATAAACCTATTTTTAACATCGGTTTTTAACTATCCATTGTTTGCGCTTTTCTTTTTCTCTGTCCTTGATTAATATGCGCGACGAAAATATTTGTCACGTCACTAGCTAGTAAACCTCGTTTTTTTTTAAATACATGTAAACAGTATTTTATCCCCGAGAGAGTACAAACTAATTTAGTTAGTATTAAACTAATTTATTATTAATATTTTTTACTTACTGAACTACTATTAAACTTGAGTGATTTATTGACGTTGGCAAGCGATTGAATATTCATTCGGCACCACTAAAAATGGCTCCCAAAAATGACTCCAATATTCTACAGTTAGCCCCTTACTCGGCTTTAGATATTATCTAAACGCGAATTCCCGCTACATCTAAACGTAGATATAGATCGTCTTTTGTTACCGCTTAAGGAGGGCGTGCGTTTTGTTATCACATACAACTAATGTTTTAGTTTAGATCGGATCTGAACCATCTGTTACGTTACCGCCATTACTCGTGCCGCGACTAATGCCAGGTGTGTTTACAAATTACATATTATGCTAACGGCGGACACTAAGTGGATAATATTTCTGCGTTCACTTATTGCGCGTTGAAGTCTTTCATATGACAAGTGTGTAAACAACATATGAGCTGTCGAAACTGGCGAAACTTTAACTTAGGTATTTTGTCTTACACTAATTTTTTTATAAAAAACTGACCAGCGTTTGACCTCAGTCGCACCTGATGGTAAGTGACGATGAGGTCAAGGATGTAGCACGCTGGTTCAGTAACAGCCTACTCACTCTTGCCTTGAAAAGAACCTAATTATATCGTACCGGGAATACAGACGAAGGGAGCGAATTCCATTCCTTAGCAGTCCGCATTATCATATCAGCCAATATACGTCCACTGTTGGACATAAGCTTCCCCCAAAGTGACCCTCAATGACCGGTTGCTACCCGCATCCAGGGGATTCCCGCAGTCTTAACAAGTAGTCGGCCCACTTTGTGGGGTTCTGCCCACCTTACGCATTCCGGTAAGTGGTTGCCACTCGAGAATTTTTGCGCCCCAAACGATCATCGGTTCTGCGTACAACATACGTTGTGTTAAAGTTATGTTTCGGAATATGTTAGTGTAAGGTATCTTACACTAACATATATAGTACGCATAGACAGAAAGTTTTACATTAGTTATAGCTACACGGGAAAAATGGATCAACGTCTGCTTGTGATAAAGTAGTAGTAAATAAGGTTCTTATTCTGTCGTTGTTTATATTTATTTATATTACACGAATAAAAAGGTTATGATGAATAAATTCGCAGCGAACGGGGAAAGTCTCAGATCATATGGCACAGCGAAGGGCATGTACCCTGGTTGCAAGTTCGAGTCTCGTCAGAGGCACTGGATTTTTCCATTTTTCCTTTGTTTCTAAGGAAGGCGGGCCACCTGCTAAGACTGCGGGAATCCACTGGATGCGGGTGGCGCAAAACCGGTCATTGTGGGTCTCTTTGGGGGAAACCTATGTCTAGCAGTGAACATACTTTTTGGCGTTCCTTGCGCAAATTTCCCTGATGATGCTAGCGGCGTTATAAACGTTGGATGATTATAAACAAGCTTGCATAAGTTTTATCTGAGCCGTCCCCCGCAGCCAACCAGTTTAGCTGAGAAGGTATAATTGATGATAAAGTATTAAACGTTTGGCTTGGCCGCTCCTGCTGCACGCGAGGTCTCGTTGATCTGAGAGGTGGAAAGGGTGCTGGCACAGTTGAATTCTCACGCAAATAAAAGCAAGATCAAACAAGCAATGCAAGATTAGTTCTGGCTGCAAAGCTGGTAATATGCTGTGTTGGGTCCATTTCGTAATGCTCATTTAATGTACTGTCTGTCTCTCTGTCTTTGTGGATTGATCATGCTTAGTGACTAAATTATATATTATTTTGTAAGCAGAAACGTCTGCTAATAAGACCATAATTCTAAGAAATAAAGGTCTCGCCCGGGGCAGTTGATTTTAAAAACCCACAAAAATGTAAGATAAAAACATAATAAAGTTACTAACTAAAAACTTAACTATAAATAAAAAAATTGACCTAGGTCCTGGTCATTAGGTAGGGTGCCCAGAAGGCTGGCCGCGTTGATTTTTCAATGTTTCCATTACTTATAAGAATTATGATTCAGTGGCTGTTTCGAATAAATGTTTTTAATCTCAATCAAAATATGTATATGGCATCAACATTTTATTATTTATTTATCTAATACAAGGAACCAAGTGAAGGATACAAGTGAACCATAGAGATATATACTGCCATGTAAAATTAATGTAGTTAAAAAGAATCGTGCAAAGTAGTATAAAATTAAGGGATTTGTTGTCTATTAGTGAAATTGGAATATTATATTATAACACGTATTGTAATTGACAGAAAGGTATTGACAAATGACATGCGGCGAAGTTTTGTTAAAGTTTTTTATTTATTCAGTATGATACGTAGCAGATTGCCTTCGTCTGAATTGTTTTATTCTTATTTATCCGAATATCTCGACAGAACAACTTTTAAAAATGTAAGGCCAGGTTATCAAAGATGAATGCCCTTTCACGACCTGCTGTTATTATTGAAAAGTTGCATACACAAGCTTAATTTATGTTACAGTTCCTATAAAAATTCCTCAACTTGTTACTTAAATACATTACCGAATTTAGATTACTCAGATTTTCTTACATAATATGGCTGTGAACATGAGAAGAAAGGTATTTCGTTAATGTTTGCTAGAATGAAGAACATATATAAGGTTTTGTTTTATTTAAATTGTATAAAATGCAGATATATATCTCTATTTGAAGGATAACTTTTGTTAACAAATAGTCAAACACCTATTAAACTTTACCTAGTAAATGTACTCGTATGTACCCATACACTATTTACAAAGTAACCTAGCTAAGGTCACGGAGGTCTGAGTCCTATGGAATGGTTCCCATGAAGCTGACTGCGTATCTCTTTGAATTACTAAACTAGTGTTACTAAATTGTACTTAAACGACTAGTAATTTTATTACACTGAAATTTTCTTGAGAGTCTACGCATAACAATGTACTTTAAGATTTAAGGTAGGTATTAATGTTTTGAAAAAAATAAGTCCCACTATGTTTCTTGTCGATAATAATCTTTTTAGGTCCAGGGTTAAATGGTGGTAGATTTTTTTAACGTTGTAATGTGCTTTATCTCTATTAAAATCTATCACTATTCAATTGTGGCCACAGATCGAATTTTAATTAATTCAGATTAGCCGTATAGATATGTCGCTGTGTTTTGGCCATTAAGGCTGCGTTTCCACCAGGGATGAGTGAAGATGTGTAGCGAGGAATATTTTTAAGAACCAATAGAATCACAATGTATATGTACAGTTAGCAGCAGAAGTGGCAAAGCGGTTGAAGTGCTCAAAATGAGGTCAACACATCTCTTATGTCAAGAGAATAAGAGCGCGTGTTTTTGAACACTTCATCCGCTCAGCCACTTTTGCTGCTGACTGTAGCTGTGTAGATAATTAACATGGAGCTTACGTCAATATATAGAACGCCAATATGCGTGTAGAGACACATTACTAATACATAGGCTAAGTTTCTCACCTACAACAATAGGCCTACCGCGAACATCGTAGTTCGGAAATTTCTCTTTTACTCCAGTTATGGCGTCATCAACTAGACTGACCGAGACAATCGTTCAAACGAATATCGATTTTCGCGGTAGCGCTCCAACTTGCAACCGTGTGAATCGCATCTCGCCGTCAACTTTCGGTTTCATTGACAAGCTAATGCTGCTCGTGTTGATTTGATGAGGACACGGTAAAGGTGCATTTAAACGGCGTGGAAACACACGAGCCGAGCCTGAGGCGCTACCGCCAAAAACGATATTCGTAAATTTCGGACGATTGTCTCTGTCACTCTTATGATGCCTTACTTGGAGTAAAAGCGAAAGATGCTCGAAATATACGAACTTCGATGTTCGCGGTACCGGGCCTGAGGCGCTACCACCAAAAACGTAATTCGTAAATTTCGGGCATCTTTCTCTTTTACCCAATTAAGACATCATGGGAGTGACAGAGAGAATCGTCCGAAATTAACGAATATCGTTTTTGGCGGTAGCGCCTCTGACTCGGCTCGTGTGTTTGCGCGCCATTTAAATGCACCTTAACCCGTTTCCGTTGTTGTTACGATCCGGACGACACGGAAGCTATTAATCCGGCTAGTGTGTATGCAATGGAATAGTTTTACGTATTTTAATATCCTTCTAGTTTCCGCCGTACTGCTGTTATATTAATTAATTACTTAACAGTGAACCTACCATTAACTACGTTTTTTTGGGCGATAACGTGTTTCATAAGAATTATATTAACGCTTCCCGTTTACACATTACTAAATAAACACTGCTATTCTGAACGTAACTATGACGGGTTATCTTAATGTTATTTCTGATAATAAAATGCATACTTATTACTTAAACCTACTATGCGTAGGATCACTGGAGATGGACCCGCTCAGAACTATAATTCATAGAACATAGGCCTACCCCATAGACCGCCACTGGAAGCGATCTCTGAGCATGGGGGATTCGATGTCGTAATCGCCACGCTTGTCAGGCGGGTTGGTGATTATAGTATTATTCCAACGCTCTAAAAAGACGCTGCTGCAGGTCCGTCGGTGGGTTCTTCTGGTGGATCATAGATTGAGGACAATACTCGGGACCCAACTAAAATTAATATTAGGTACTAGATATTTATACTTTTGTTATAACGCCGGACTTAGTATGAGTATTACAACTTAAGAATAGTTCAAATAAATCATTGCAACAAGCATATGTTAACTTTGAAATATAGATATTTATACATAAAAGTACGTACCGACATTTAATGAGTATGTTAACAAATGTGTCCTGTCAACTATGATGAAGTATGCACAGAAGCATATATTATAGTTATGGCACAAATTATGATCGATAGCGTCGAAGGTGTTAGCTTGTCAAATGTCATACCATACAACTTAATCTCAAGCAATCAGTGTCAAACATAACTGTAGTAGTCTATGGTCATGTATACTGTGCTATTGTTTCGTATATACGACAAGGCCAATTTAGGTAGATATTAATTTAACCTTGTTTGTGTTCGTTACAGTTATTTTCGCAAGCATATGATAGGTAGGTACTAACTAAATTAAGTATTTTATTATAAAGATGATCGGGCTTTTTAATTGTAAGTGGGATGTTTTTACTAATAGCGACTAATAAGCGTATATTTCAATATTTTTTCATATTGTAGATCACACTCAAATCGATTTTCTCATAAGACAATAGACATATTGGATTTTTTTGTAATTACGAGTACAAACGGGCCTAATAGCTAATCTCCGCTATAACGTTAGTCAACTTACGTTAACAACAAAGCGATACGTTACGTAATACAGATATACTTTAAAATGATGAACTTCCATCACACTTTATTCATAAAGGAATATAAAGATTTTTATTTGTATTAATTTAATTTATACAAATTTAACAAACAATAACAGTAAAACTAAATTAACCCTAAAATTTAATAACTGCTAGTCGTTTCTGGTGCAAAAGTGCCCATAATGCTCGCGGCATTACCGCGCTGAATTACTATAGACAGCCTTTGCACCAGAAACGACTCGGAGCGGGGGTCCTCTCTCTTTTGCCTGAGTCGACGGCCTATGTCACGCACAAATTTTATGGCATCTGCCCCACAATTGCCCAACCGCGAATAGGACAAAAATATACCCCGCTTTAATGTAAATTGACTTATATGAAACTAATTATGATATCGATATTTGCGAGGAAGAAGTCGGTTCGGTATCATCGCGCGGCGCACGCATGTTGCATAAAGGTCCTCGTCCGCGACCAGTTTCTCTCCACGACCTTGCTCGTCGCGTGTGATTCCACCAGATATTATGTAAATAGCTGCGATAATGTGATGAAATGTGCCCCAGTTCTAGGTACCGTGCTGGGATTCTGTAAAACGTGCCGGTACCTTATCGTTGACATTAGGACATTACCCACGGTTTTATTAAGTAGGTTGTGAAAGGACATTTAAAGTTTCGAAGCATTAGAATCACAAGTTTAAAGTGATCTTGTGAGGCATATCAGAATTTGATACACTCTTGCATGCTTCAATGTGTGTAGGTATATGACCTTATTGTTATAGCATAGTCATATAAGGTCGCTTACACATGTTTTTGTCTCAACTCATTGATATTTTAGACTGATATTGGGTACGTATCTGTGCCTATATTGGTTTGTGTTTATTTGTAGTTAAATATAAAAGCGAAAGGCAATATGCGGAAATGATTTTTATGAATATAAATGTCTGGACAGTTTTACTAGTTAAAGTAGGAAGGCTGCCGCATGGAACTTATCTCAAGTGAAAAATATTTATGTATCTAGTTTAACAAATATTTTGTAAGCAATATTTTTATCAATTATAAATCCTGAGCAGGTGTGCTCTATTATCTTTTTGGTTGATAGAAAAAAAGTACAGCAACGATATCAACCTAAAAAAAATGCAACGACTGAGTAATTAGCCAGGCCCGGGTAAATTTAAATATTTAGTAGACTCGACGATAAATATTTAGTTACATATGTTTTTAGAGATGTAACGCTATCTACATTATAAGTATATCGAACTCGGATATGTCGTAATACATTTTAATTGATATTATAAGACATTACAATTATATAATCGTGTAGACTTGCGATCCAATAACGTTAACGTTATTCAAAAACGCGAGGCGTGCACGTGAGGAAAGTTTTTCACACATCCTCGCAAATTGGTGTAAAATTTAAGTGTAATAAAATAATTATTGCGGTTTATTGTTACGATGCACTTTACGTCAAGATGAACGTGTGGCGACGTACGTATTTAGTACGTAAGTACCTAAAGTCTAATAATGTATATCAGCACTTTATTGATATTGTGCTTTAAGTGTCAATTATACAGTTAACGTACGTAAATTTAAAAATTTATTGATACGCAGTCTTCTCTTTTTTCTCGTAACAGTACCAGCGGCGCTGCCGCGAAAATAATATTCGTATATTTCGGACGATTCTCTCTCTGTCACTCTTATGGTGCCTTCATTGGAATGAAGAGAGAAAGATGCTCGAAATATACGAACGTCGATGTTCGTGGTACCGGGCCAGAGTACCTACGTACGGCAATGCCGTAACATCTACCTGTCGATTTACGTCGTTAACAGAATTTATAGGCATCTTTGCTTGAATAAAACTGGTTTCTCCATACTTCCCTATAAGTTATATATTTATATGACGGCCGCCATGAATGTATTTAATGTTGTAACCTATATTTAAAACATGCACATTTTTTTAGTAGTACTTTACGGTAATACGTAATTTTGACATGCCCGTATATATGCATATATTTTTCTACCGAAGGTATGTATACTAATTAAACTTTCGCTTATGCAATGCTAAGGAACATTGTTTGAAGCAAATAACTAAGACTTTTTTAAATGATCTCTGCTATGACCAGTAGGGTGATATTATCCGCATTTCGTAACTTGACTGAACTTACCCCGACAACCGGTAAGTAGTCGGCCTTCAAACATTGGCGGTCAGTAATTTGCAGTTAGCAGTTGGCACCCGAGGCACTTTAAGACTTAATAATTAGTATCAAGCCACAATTGGATTTAATAATTATAGTTTACATTGTCTCGCTCATTCAAGTACTTAACTACAATACAATTTATATTCAAATACCTACAGGCAATCAGAATAAGCATTTTGATTTTTGAGTAATAATAATAATATCTTATTTAATCAATTTTGAAGTCGTTCTAAAAAGTACAGTCAATTAGAAAACCTAAGTAGATCAAACCGGCACAAATGATGAACATGAATAAATATTCATATAAGGTGACGGCACCAGTAAGGGACACGGAACCAATCATGAACATTAGTGCTTATTTCAAAGGAGTTAAGTGTTGTGCATTTGTTGGGACATATTCAATTTATAACTTTATGATTTTTGAAATAAGAACTAAGTGTTCAACATTGGTGCCATTACCTTAATGTATATACTCCAGATATATAAGTTAAACTAGCTCTGCGTGTTGAATAAAGAGAGCTACAGTACAGACTTGCTTAACCTGTCGTCAAGCTGGTTGGAGTTGACAGAAAAATTGCCTATTCTTCTCAGACATAACGTTGCCTGTTTGGAACAATAACTTCCAGTAAAACGATTCTATGTATGCATGACATGTGACTCAAATTAAAAGATACCTACTTTCTTGAATATTTGTATTCGGAGCAGAAGGCAGAACTTTTATACAATAAGAGAAATAACTTTAGGGATCGCTTCTACACCACCAACGTAGCAACATTTTTTCTGTAACTGTAAAAATATTCTGTAATTTATGGCTTGCGATTTTTTTCGAACTAAATAGTATTTTCAATGAAACTTCATAGTTTTCACAATACATTGCTTGCTTGGAAAACCATTTTTTATTCATATATAGTAAACTATAAGTTATTTTCAAAAGTAGTAAAACAAATGTTGCTACGTTTGCGGTGTAGAAACGACGCCTAAAGTGCTCTTGTTACAGGAAACACCCGATATATGTACCTGCTTATAGCACCTTCTGAGCAGGACTTTTACTATGGCCACTTTAAAAACGATTGGACACAGTAGAAGTTTAAATCCGGAATTAAACCATTGGTATGTTAAGCTTGCGGTGTTATCGTCTATCGCATTTCACAATGTTAGCAATGCCAATACAAGTATATAAAATAAAGGCAATAACTACAAGTGGCAAATACCTCTGGCCACTACATTTAAGATCTGTGAAAATGAGAAACTACATATTTAAACACTAACTTAACTATCCGATATTACTGATACTAAACATTGCTAAATAAATATTTTAAGCACACGGGACACCTGAATAGAGTCGTAAAGTTTATTGGTAGTTAGAGATCTGTACAATAGTACTGTTAGCACTACCTGTTGAATTTATAGAAGAATTCCTCAGCGACTACGTCAGTACAGGAGTCGTTTAAACCTTTAAGTCCTTTTTCAAAGACGGTAGTCCGAAGGCTGAATTACCTATAAACAAATCATTAGTAATAATTTGTTTTTAATTTAATGGAGCGTCGTCTAGTTTAAGGGTTTCCGAATTTGTAACGCGACTGTTTTGTACATTGGTATATTTAGATTAGATTCATATAGGTACTTTTTACTTCGCCGTGTGATGCCGGCTGACTAGAATAGCATCACCCCATCTCCTCCCGCGGGTGTCCTAAGAGGCGACAAAGGGAAAATTCCTACGGACGGGCAGCAGCGTCCGTCGAAACCCAATCTACAGCTACTGCGGTCGCCAACCCGCCTGCCAAGCGTGGCGACTATGGCAACTACCCCCAAGATGATACAAGTCATATCTGTGGGAGGCCTATGGCCAGCAGTGGACTGCATACATAGGTACTTTTTGTAAAATTTAAACCAAGTTTCTACAGTTGTGTCACCAGAATTATGTTGTAATGCAATAATATTAAGAAGCGCGACCAGGAAACTACAGTCGGCATAAAACGTAATACTTACATAGATATTACCTATTTTGCATATTAAAAGCGTGCGTAGTTTTAAGTATACAAGACCAACCAAAATCCAGACCAGATTTACTTGAAAAATACATTCTTTTAAGAAAGCAGCGATAGCTATGTAATGAATTAACTCCGATGAAACATTACGGACTATTTTATCAGAGATGATTAATTAGCTATCGCCGCTTGGTTAAAAGTTTAGAATAAAAAGTGTACCTATGTTTGTACAATATAAAAATATTGATACCATATAATTAGACAAAATAAAACGTGTCTTTGACTTTCATTGTTAGCTTACTTCCGGTTTAAATTTTTGTAGAGCAGAAATGATATGTACATGGTCAAGTCTGTGATATAATAATGATGAACTGGTTTGCTTGACTTATGTAATAATCAATGTTAGTGCGTACAATGTATTTTGGAACACTGTCATATGATTGATCGTTAGAAAACATAAATTAATAAGCCGTAGCCCGTTAGTTAAACCACATAACAAAAGTTTTATGTAAGCTTTACAAATGTAGATAATTATTAATTAGACACAGTGATAGGTATGTTGATCTAAAACAATATTCCATTGGTTGTATTTGAAAATAATAAAGAGTAAAAAAGTTTGATTCGAAGTTAAAGTTCTTGAGGTGTTCATTTGTACATGTGCTAATGCTCTATGGTAACATAGTAATTGCTAATTAGATAACTAATTTGATTATCAAACTTCTTACGTTTTAAAATAAATACCTACTTGACTGAACTATTTACTTAAATATAAGATTAGGTAGATTCAAATTCATAATTTATGAGTACTTATTAATAATCTATGATACACCTAAGATAATGGTCCTAAATGTTAAATTAAATTGCTATCCATGTATAGAATTATATCATATAATACACCTCTATACTTGTTTCACATTTGTAGATTACGATTTTACATTTGTAATACATACATACTTGCATCTCAATGCCGGTCGGAAGCGTCCTTGAACTATGAGTAAAAGTCGGTCGTGAGACGCAGCTGGGTCATTGCCGCAAAAACTTATATAATATCATATCTTTTGTTTTCAGAACTATGGGGTACCGCGTGTTGGTGTTATGCGCGTGGCTTGGCTCGGCCCGCGCGATGCTGGAAGTTGTCAGCCAGTGGAACGTGATGCAGTTCGACTTCCCGCCGGATCCGGTGCTGCTTGAGAAGTTCCAGCCGGAGAACACGGTGGCGACGGGGCTGGAGATCGGGTGGGACAGGATCTACCTGGGTATACCGCGTTTGCGCGCCGGCGTGCCCGCTACGCTTGCCTGGATACCGAGAAGCTTGCCGCCTGGCGTCAGCCCGGTTCTTCAGGTAAAGTTACATTGCTTGCTAATAAACCTCCATCGCTTTTTTTTTGCCAGGAATATATTTTGAAAATGAACTACTCTACGAATAGTCGCCTGGCTACACTTAACGATTACATCCTGTATACTCGTACTTACTTATTTTGTAAGTTAAAATTTAGATGTTACGTTAACTTCTAGCTGCCTGCAAATTCGAGTTGTCATAAGCATAACTAAAAATTATAATTAAATAGAATGGCATCTATAGGGCGGCTGGAGCATAAGATATTTTATGAGCATGCATAATCCTTTAATATACGTCGGGAAGTTCGTAAACAACAAAACAGTACTAATGTTTTTGGGGTAAAATATTAGATATTATACTGTGCTAATGCACTGGCTGCACCTAGTGCATGCACAGTTTAATAAGAGTTAATTGAAATTCAAATAACGCAAAAATACATGTTAAGTCTATTTTAGTTAAAGTCAGGCATTAACTAAATTAACTAGTAAGTATTAACATATTAAACTTGCTCATTTCGCAAAAAAGCAGTCTAAGTTAGATAAATAGTTAATTTATACAAAAGAGCAGAAACGGCCAACACTCAAGTGTTTAGAACTAAATAGTTTGCGCGTATACTACTCAACTTGTAATACACCCCTATTGCATTTGTACATTTCCACTTAAGCCGATGTTTTTTTATTGATTTATTTCGCGTTTGTTTATTAACATAATTCTTAAACATTAACTCGGTAAGAGCTGTGTCACGGCAATACCTAATATGAAGGCATATCAATTTGTCAGAGTATAAAATCAATGGCGAGGCGTGCACAAAGCGCTATCGCGAAAACGTTCCAATTACAACAGCTCTAGATTGCTCAACATAGCTACAAGCCTGACGCACGCTTAAAGTCCATTTGTGTATAACTGGTTTGCGCTGAAACTACAGGGGCGCGACTCCACCATGTTTTTGACAATTGTTACGTTGCAAGCTTTGTATCACGTCCTTAAAATTTGCCTTGAAGTTTTTATGACTACACGCATATGGCCAAAAAATTTGGTTTTCTCTTAAGTCGTAAGATACTTATGTCTGGACCTGTATAATGTGACCTCTGATTTATCTTACTTCTATCGGGGTGTCCCATATTTAAAATGGCATTACTTTGTAATTAATATCTAATATAAAGTAAACATTTTTTTTTATTGAAAGCAGCAAAATTCACTTGTACTACGCGGCATTCAAACCCATGCAAGTATGGTTAGGTGTTAATTAAATTATTGGGTTCGTAATTTTTAAAATCAATTTCACTTAGGCACGCCGCATTAAGACTGTTCATTTAGATAGGTATACTGTTGTTATATAGCCCGGAAACGTTACCAAAATTATCTGTAGATCATTTGTCATACATTCCGTTTGGATCAATTTACTTTGTCTGAATTTAATTCAGCATGACAAAGTATGGATCAATTGTAACTTTTTGATCCTACCTACTCATATTTTTACCATACATTTTCTTTTTGTTTTGAGCCACGTAAAGTCAATTAATAACGACAAATAACGAAATCATAGATGACACCAATTTATGTTAAAATAATTTAACCGGAAAAGTTGACTTCGAAAATTATCTGTTTTCTTCTGGGACAGCCTTTAGGTTTAGTTTCGATACCTCTACGATAAGAAGTACGAGAGATTGAATTGAAGTGTGTTAAGGAGCCAATTTTAGAATTCCATTGCCGTATTAGGACCAAGTTAGCTTAAATGATTGACTATTTGAAGCACAAGTGCCACTTTAGTAATTTCCTGTTAGGTACATTTCGATAGGATTATAAAATGCCAAACTAGTATTAAATGCCATTTGTGAACTGTTTCATTCTAAACGAATTTTATTAAAGGTCAGCAGTTTAAATATTGTCTATCTAATAGGATAATATAATTCGGGCACTAAGATAATAAAACCTTTCATGGCAAAAAAATGATTTCACAGAAAATGTGGTGGTAATTCATTCAAACTGTTTATCATTACTATTTTTCTCCGTCATATTTCGACAAAAGCTAGAGCAGTGTAGTGAATACAATTTGGCATAAATAGAGTACGTATTGCTGTAAGGAAGTAAATGTTAAGGACATTTTTTACAACAGCTATGTACATGAAAGCCAGAGATTGTTTTTCCTGCGATTGCACCGCTGTCCTCTTTTCGAATGCCATCAGCATTTATAATATTTATAATTAAGTCGTTCTGGCAATCTTATATGTTTAAAGTAAAGTGTACCATCGACAATACTCCTGCAATAATCTCATGTTTTGCTCGCGTTTCTTGTGAAAGCACTATCTAACAAACAGCGATTTCACTATTATGCAATTCAGTTACAGTTAAGTCCCCGTGAATATGTTGCCATAGTTAGATCTGGAAAAGCTATATAAAGGATCCGGCAAGGCAGAATCGTGATACGGCCTTGGCAGAAAGGTCTCGTGAGACAGGCCATGGCATTCTCAATTGAAATGTATACGAGTAGCTGCCGTTACTGGCTTGTCTCTTGTTTTGACACGAATGTTCGCATTCTTTGTTAATTTTTTGCACGGTCATTTTAATAGCTTATTTTTAGAGGCGTGAATAAAACACGCTAATGTTGCGTATTTAGTTGCATTTTTACGATACTTGCTCGTTTAGGAGTGCTCCCGCAAACTACAAAAATCTGTTTGTACACACAATTTTAGAGTGAAAAGATGCAGTTAAACGTTTTTAAAATTTCGTATATTAAATAACGCGTATGTGAGGGTGCGACATAAAAATGTCATAAAAGTACAGGAGAAGATATTTAAATGAGTTAATCAATAGTTCTTATAAGACTTTAGATGAATGATGATATTGATGATTGATTAAGAAAAAAAAAAACTCTGCTAATATGTTATGACAGCGATAATAAATAACTCGGTAACGCAGCTGATCGTGACCTATTGTGTTACGCGGAAACGATCGTGTGCAGTTAATTGGAATGTAATTACTCTAGTATGATTACGAGTACCTATCTACAGATTTCATGAGTGAAAACAATGAATAATGTTCTTTAATTATATACTTATATGCAAAGTTTATATAAAACTTGAGTCGTCCTTTTATGCTATATGTCTCACGTGGAATAACCCTATCTAGGTGTGTTTCTTGTCAGTCTTTTGTGCTTTCGGGTCTTGGTATGAGATTGTGTCGTGTTCGTAAGTACACATACGATTTACAATGATTCGTAATGAATCGCAAGAATCGCACATTGGAAACTCCAATCTTTGTTATATTTTGCGTTTCTGCTGATTTGTATGCAGTCTTCGAAAACATGCTACGGACAACTTTTTCTAATGCAATCACGTCGTCAGGTTTCCAAGGACGTCCTTCATTATATACATATAATTCTTCTTATGGGTGTCCTGTTGCGGTCATTGTATTCACTGTATGTTAATATAAGAAGTATTTATTCGGTTTTGCAGACATATAAAACAATGATCGTGTAGGATTTATTTATAATGAGTATGTGTTTGAATCTGCAATTTCAGCGGATCTTGCTCAAATTTATTAAATACCTACGCAGATAAAGGCATTGTTATTATTTGGTTTAAGTAAATCGCTGTCACCAATATTTGATGATTCTTTTATACGTAAGTCTCAAAGAAAGAGGAATTATTTGATGGTATTGGGTACAAATACCTGTCAGCACTTCCGATTTGCTTCTAATACATACGTATACAGGTGCTCGCTGTCAATTCTTTCTTTATTACCCTATTAATCCTATTACTAAAGTTTCACTGTGATGTAAATTATACAGAAGTATCAATTGTTTCAGATAAGGTTTCAAATTGTATACATATAACTGAACTTGACTAATGACTATGTAGGCCATACACTGTAAGTACCGTCAGTCTCTAAAATCATGTCATAAATTTATCAAAATGAATGATGCCTGGTATCATGTATTCATTTCTTACCGATATCTTGATGGCTTTGATGAATACTCATTCTGTAGGTACAATGTTCATTGTCCAGCAACTAATTGTCACGCTCTAGTAACATACGAAGTGCTAATTACGCCGCAAGCAGACGTAGTAATTTTGACTCTACTTAATCTCTTTTGACATCAAAACAATCTAAATTACATCCTTACCAAACTGGAAAGCATCTACTCCTCAAGTAGGTTAATACGAATAAGTACATCGATTTGGTGAAGGATGATACCGATACCTGTGGAAATTAAAAATAAATATCCCCCCTTTCTAACTTATGAACCGCAAGTCCAAAAAATATAAAACAAAAAACATGCTACCGTACATCTTAATAAAGACTTAATATTTGAACTTGATTGGTAGACCCGTTTTTAGTTAAGGATTGAAAAAATACGATCCTATCCTGAGCATGGCCCATATTTATAGATTTTATAAACCGATAAAGGAATGGAAGTAATAAAATATGTGTTAAAATTTTCCATTTTCCTTTTTTTTATAAGACTGAAATACGAACTCATTTCAGAAGTAAGCGGATTACCCTTCCTATCCTCGCATTTTACAAGATACCCAGTTTCCCTATGAATGAGTACATTACGTGGAACAATAATCGGAAGCAATGGAGCGATAAATTTGCCACATCTGTCGAAACTGTCGTGGTACACTAATGAGTAATGAACCTCATGATAGGTTGTAAAGAGTTGTAACATCGAAAAAAAAATACATATATCAATCATCGATAAAAATCAAGTATTTTTAGGTACTAAATTTAGTACACATACAAAAAAGGCCGTGCGATAGCAACAGTAAACGAAAAATTTGTAAAAAACAATCAAATGTGTAGACCGAGGGCAAGTAGGTACCTACATAGTTCTATTGTAAGGGTAACGACATATTTAGCCACTTCAACCGCTACCATCTATATGATGCTGACTGTATTAAGGCGACCTCGATAATGTTGTGATTATTATTAATCGTATGGCATGCACAATGTGAAGGACAATCAGAATACAGCTTTGAGGTTGTTAAGCCAGGCAATCAAGTCAGGGGGGACGGAGATTAGGTCCTCAGTTGGTCCAGAATACGAGTGCAGGGGGCAGCGCTGGAAAATATGTTCAGTGGTCTGTTCTTCTTCGCCGCACTCGCAGAGTGGAGAAGACTTCCAGCCCCATTTGTAGGTAAAGGAATTGCAGCAGCCATGCCCAGACCTCAGGCAATCAGAAAGAATGAATACTAATACTAATCATGCGAACAATTGCGATTCTTCAGCGGAAAAGTGTTCTACTCGGAACGTTCCGACAAGGGATGTCGGACCCTCAGTGCGCATCCTACAACTAAATATAGAAGGTATTAGTCTAGCCAAAAGTGACTGCTTGACAAGGGTACTAAAAGACTACGGCGTTGATGTTGTTAATATCCAGGAAACACATACGAGGGATGAAATAGATTTTGAGAGAAGAACAAAACTACCCGGTTTTACCTTGGTAAAGGCTATACACCATCCAAAACATGGCATAGCCACCTTTGTCAAGTCCACCATCACAAACGTCCAGCTTGTCACCGCCAGCGCTGATAATGGAGTCTACTACGTAGTCATACGAGTGGCAAACATGTTTATAATGTTGTGATAAATACGTATAACGAGTGTAAAGTTTTTCCATGACTTCTTTAATTGCAACCTTGCAATAATTACTAACAAAATATTTGCAACTCTTAAATTAGTTGAACTAACCAGACAGAACATTGATTATTATCAAAGCACTAGGCATCATCGGAAGGATGTGAACCGTTTAATAGTTTTAAGTATATACCGCCAGATAACAACGGTAAACTCATAAGTGCGAATATTTTATAAGAGCGGTATTCTAACTTTAAATTCTTTATTAGAAGGACTTGAATTTCTGTGAACCCGTTTTCGCGCCATTTTTGCGCACGAATATTTTAAATGCACGTCGTTGTTATAGCATTGATCAATACCAATCGATATATTACATGTAATGAAGAAGCACTGAAACTGTAACTATTTACATATTTCACTTTCTTGTACGTAACCGGATAATTAGATTGGTCATCCGAACTTTATTATTTTCACAGTTTCGTTTATAAAACCAACATACAAATCATCGTATGATAAGATTAGTAAGGATACTTTGAGTGTTTAAGATTACATGCTATGCAATTGAATGGTCCATATTTGGATTTCTACATAGGATTGGCTTCGTAACTAGCCAAGGTAACTTTTTATGGACACCAATTATTTATTTATTTAACCATGAAAAAGTAGTGGACTGAATAAAATTCCTATTCAACATGACATTTGAGAAGTTTATTTTGATCCAAAGTTGTTTCTGCCATTTAATGTTTTTTTTTAATTCACGGATGTCCAGTGCTAGAAATAGATCTCTACCTCCTAAGTAACTCTGCATAGGGTTTAATGCCAGGCGGATTGGCGAACGCAGTAAGAGACGCCGCTGGCGCTCCCCTGGTAGTATGTGGTACAATACAATTAAAATCAGTTAAGACTTCGGTTTTCTCGGGTATCATCGTTTAATTCCGGAGTCGGAAATGACACGATATACATTGCCGCGATTACTTTTAGGTAGCATTTAATTTGAAGTATCATAAACGCAATGTTAAGCACCTGCCAAGATGACATTATTAACCGGTAGACCTAGGAAATTTGTTATGCAGAAGCGACATGAATTTGAACATTCATTATTTAATGAAGCTGAATACATACATGAGTCAATATTTTACTGTTTGGTGTAAGTAGGTACGATATTATGTCGCATTAATCATTGATAATAAAATAATCATAAAATTAAAATTAAAAAAAAACCGGCTTCAACCGTTTTTTATTAATATTTCGTAACGGCTTGGCCGATTTTGGTAATATTTCATTTTCATATAGTAAAATAACAAAGCTAAGCTCAAAATTAAAAAAACATTTTTATTTGAAATGTCTGCTTTTCGTAATTTTTCCTTGATCTGGGTGCTTCGTGCCAAATTTCAAGTTTCTGAATTCACGGGAAGTGCCCCGTAGATTTTGCGAGTGTTGAAAAGTCTAAAATTTGCACCATTACAGACTGTATCTTTTATTTGACGCTAAGAAGGCAGACTGTCAAACTATCTAGTACTTGCTAGCATCTTTCTTATTTCAATATAAAGGTTGTGTTAGTTTTGAGCTACAAAGGAGGTTTCGTTGCTCATATCGTTCTTGTACCTACTGTATTCAATAAGACAACGAGTAATATATATAATTAAAGGTCAAATTTGTAAATTGATAACTCTATGTGATAGACGAGGGATTCACGACAATTACCGAGGTTGGCCGAAGTCTTAACTGATTTTAATTGTATTGTAATAGTTTAAGAATATAACCCGGGTCCACTTTTTGAATTTTCTAACATCATTTTTGGCGTACAGGCGTACCCAGACTGGTCGTGGCACACCGCCGGCCGCGGCGACATCAACTGCACTGGGCTGGTGTCCGTGTACCGCATCAGAGCTGACCGCTGCAACCGGCTGTGGGTGCTCGATGCCGGCGTGGTCACCAGCCTCGACGACTTCCGTCGCGTCTGCCCCCCCAAGATACTCATCTTCGACATGGCTACCGACCGCCTGGTGAGTTAACGCAATCTGTTTGATAACAATGAACCAGTTATTTTGAAGGGCGTTTTTAGAAAGCTGCGATATGTACTGTTTCCTTGTGGTTCACACGAGTATACAATATTTTTATTGAGTGCCTATAACTTCGATACATGTACGTTTACATTAACACTGTAGTTAGTGATATTATTTTGTTACATCTATTAACAATATGTAATCTGGTGTTACATTAGTAAGTAGATACGTATTTTCAAACATTCAGTAAAGTTAAACAGTTTGTTAAGTACGCATAACAATAATTATACTATTATTGTTATGCGTACTTAACAATATACTATAGGTACTATATATATGGGTCAAAAACCTTTTATTCCTTTGTTGACTTTTCTGTGATCTATAGTTAATAGTTTGTGTGCATATAAGTATATAGTATATGTTTTTGTCACCTATTAACATATAACAGGAAATTGTGTCTATTGAAAAGAATAGGACTGGAATCTTTAACTTTGGTCATGTCCACAGAAAACGCAAATTTGTTTTTTCATCCATATACTTGATGGTCAGTTAGTATACATGATTATGTATAAATACCATCATATTCTTTTCACGATAAAATGTCAATTTGTCATTTGTAATATATATACTCTTGCTATGGTATAATTTTGTTGACTAATGAAATCACAATTCACCTGATAGGTCGCGGGTGTTAAAAATTTCTCTAATCGTTAATCGAGTAATTATTTACTTACTAAGTATTAAATGTGTCGCCAGGGACTGTAATCATTTTCTGTCACGATGCGATGTTATCGTTATCACAAAACAAGCCACCCAGCTAAGTAACATGTTGCACCTCTAACTATCTCGTTCAAGATCAAATGCGATTTTAGTATTGCCAAGGTCGGCGCGAGCGCACTCGTTTTATTCTTTCACGCTGTTACGCACCACGCACAATAGCGTTAGCAGCTCAATGTTAATTAATATTTAGTATTGCCTAAACTATAACTTCTATAGACAAACACAGGATAGGATCATTCAGTTTTATGATAACTAGTTAATTTGTCGGTTCCGGTCAGAGACGAGTATACTTATATATATGTATGTACAGTCAGCGTCATATAGTTGGTAGCATCCAAAGTATTCATAAAGTTGGGTACACCATAGAATTTGTATGTTGTACCAAATTATTTGACTAACTTGAATGCTGTCAACTACATGACGCTGACCTCTGTATAGATATGGTAACGGAGATAGCACTAAATATCTTAGGTACGTATTTAATTTAGTCAAAGAATTCTTGTCAAATGTTGAAAAAAATATTACAAAGAGATTTATATGGTATTATTGGTCACAATTTTTACACTTTTACGATTATGTATGATTAATCTTACTTAATTTTATAGGTGCCTACAATTTATTGCAACCTGAAATAAAATAAAAAAATCAATACAAAATATTGTTAAAAGTATATTCAACTAGGTATCTCATTCTATTCCCCTCACTTTTTACAGTGTGTTGGCATATTCGGATTCGGGTGTTGTTTTTTTTTGGTGATATACCTAATTACGTCTAAAATATAGCACAACGGGAATACTTTAAAATTTGCTTGTACCACTTACACCACTTTAGTTTGATCAATCAATTGACAAATACTTTAATAATATGGAATGGTAGCAATAACTAAGTACAATTTTGTGAAATTGTATATTAAAAGGTAGTAATGGAATTTAATATAACTAGTTGAGAAAATACTTAAAATAGGTACCAGCAGTCAGTAGCATCTAATTATAGTATTATAGTACTATATAACTGGATCCTGTAATACAGGGTCTCCTAGCTCCTAGAGCTGGGACTCGTTATTTTCTTTCATGTGCTAGTTTGAACAATAAACGTTTTTCATTTTCATTTATATTTTCTATTCTATAAAACTACAATACTAAAGTATTTAAGTAGAAGTATATACTATGGATACAATCCAACTTTGAATACTTAAATTTTATAAATAGATAAATGTTCTTTTGGATTGCATATCTAGATCTGATTAAATTGAATAAGCTTTTTATATATTGGAGGCGGGTAGCATAAAAATATATCGCATTTATATAGAAATTCAATTATCCTAACATTCAATTATGTTTTGTTTACATATAATTTGTTAACAAGGCTGGGCGATATCACCTACATTGGCTACATTGCACGTTGGTGGAAAAAGCGAAATGGTTAGTTAGGTCGTGACCAAGCAATACCCTCTTATGCTAAGTGTAATTTTGGTCATGATTCATATAATTGCATAAACAGGTTATCATTAATTTTATCAGCAAAGGAGTGTTATGATTATGAGATTCTAAAAGTGTTCTACCAAACAATGCAAGTCTTTGATCGGAGTTTAGTAGCATGTAATGTTTGTAACCGTGTTTTAAATTGCAGATTTGTAAACGGTTCTGATACAATGATTACGGTATTTAGTTTAATATGACAAAACCGTCACATTCACCAAGGACATTGCAGTAGCACTCCGCTCTTCGAGTAAGATTTCTTGACATAGCAATATTTATACATACTTTAACCATTTATTTTTGATTTGATTTGATTTGATTATACAAGCGTGGGTATAATTTAAATAAAGTCGTAAATCTAGACCTTTACGAATTTTTTTTCGTTTTACAGAACTTATTTGTTTTGTTTGACTTAAATAGTTTATCTGGAAGAATACGATGGAAGTTATTTTTATTTTATTATTTATAAGTTTATTAATCAAAAAGGTACAATTTGAGGGTGACATGAGTCCCACAAAACTGTTTGCACAGTTTGACTGTGGGATCTGAGTCTCAACTTACATCTAATATTATTTACAAATTCAATTAATAAACTAATATACTATTAATATAAAACTTAAATAATTTTCTTTTAAATCTTGCTTTGTCGGCCTCCAGTCTGATATCTGCAGGCAGACAATTTAAGATGTAGGGAAGACGTTTTTGCAGGGAAGAGGTTTGGTATTGATCGAGATTGAAATATGTAAGGCGGTTGTCCATACACATTTTTAAAAGATTTTAGTTAGCCAGGCGATCTCTGAATATCCTTTTTTACTGGTACTATTATAGACATTATAGGAAATCCGGAAAGGAATAGTTACAAGGGCTCACTGTGACTGCACTATTTGCTCTACAGCCTAGGTGAAAGGCACCGGTTGCAACGCTGGAATCCTGTTACTATTATCTATTAATCATTCATTGTCTAACGACTTCTGGTAATAGTGGACCTTAAGCAGGAAAAGAAAACATCGTGACTCTAAGTGTTACGACCGACACAGTAAAAGGTAATACCATATTCCTTTATCTTTAGACATCTAAAAGTGCACAATGAAACAGTTATAATCTGCACTGTTTTTGCCTTGAGATGTCACGATTAAAACATGGCCCGGTTCATTAGTATTAATTTAAACTATTCAAACGACTTTATTGTAGTACTTAAACTTGGAATTTCATAGATACATTTAAGTTAGATAATGAAGGTTTACTTATATCCTACTGTTATTGTCTAGAAAAAATGTTGCGCATTCATAATTGTTACTTGCCAGGTTAAAAGAGCTGAAAAAAAGGATATCGTTGATTAGTTGCCTGTTTTTGTTAATAATTAGGCGATTAAGTCAGAGGTTTCAAAGAAAATTACGGATTTTGTCTAATTTAATGACTTCTTCTGTTAGAGTTGGATATTATTATGATAAATAGGAGTTGTCAGCTTTTTATAACTTCATGCTGATTAATCTTAGTGATGTTTTGCTAGTAGGTATCAAATAGTCCGGTCCTTGATCATCATATTTCCCCAGATCAGTTATGTTCATTATTTTGCTACTGAATACCTTGTTGAGCAATTTCTTCAATGCCTAAAAGTAGATCATTATCATTTGCGACTTTACCATTGAATCGCGTGGATTCCTCGAGTTGAAACAATTGAAGGGTACCAAGACATAAGGTCAGTTAATGGTAGATTATTTTAATGGCACTGACATTGCTCCGTATAAAAACTGTAATGATAAGATTTGTCCTTTGTCGTTAAACAGTATTGTTCGTAGTGTAGTTTGTATAATTATTTCGAAATACATAAGATTCTGTATGACTGACTACAGGGAAAAGGGCCCAACTACATTACTCATCAAAAACTACCTAGTTATTATAGAAAAATGGAAAGTAATTTTTCGTTCGGTGAGACATTTTAGACATCGTAAGATGAACTCTTAACTGTACATGTTAATTAATATGATATAAGGAATTACTTCGCGATTGTTTTAATTTGATTTTAAGCTAGCATAGACACTGACTTTAATTTCCTTGACCGTTCATACATAGAGTCTCATGAAGGTGATATGTCTGTCAAATCGGATCTAGCGCAGGACACGCATTGCTCGCATATTTGAAGGTGATCGCAATATAACGCGCGGCGCCCGCCGGCGCTCATTCCTAATCATTATTTTTTGTGTAAGAATGAGTAAGTAATGAGCTGGGCGTGCCAGACGTTCTATAATAATTGCTAAGTTGTGAAGCACACGTGTCGACACTATCAATTAAGTACTTAAAAAAGGCTTAAATATAGCTAAGAAGTTACTAACTTTTTGATAATAACTTAAACATGTCGGTGTTATTTACGAGTAACTGTGAACCCTAATACAAAATACTTGATTTTTTTTTATGGGTCAAGAATTCTAAGCTACGTATACCTATATAAATCCGACTACTAAACTTACAATAACAAAGCCATTCACCATTCATTCGCTAAAATAAAACTAGTATCTTTAATTATAATACGGATGTAAAAATGTGTTGACTGAAAGTGCTGGTCACTCGTCCCACGATCGACAGCACACGGCCGTCGAGGTCGTTTTCTTGGGCGTGGCGTTGGATCGTATTGCAATGACTGACCCGTGATTACATGCTGGGCCCATTGTACCTGCGTTTGATTGAGCCCTATGCCCAACAAACGATTAGTGGCTTTAGTTACAACAGGTGCAGCTTTATTGGAAAATAATTGTGGTTTACGTTACCACAGACCACTCACTGAAAACCAGTGGGTATCGGCAACATCTAAGCTCTCAACTTTTATGTACTCGTTTTATCTAGGTTTTCTCCTGTGAGTAATTTACGCGACTAATTTTTTAATTGACTTATTGCAGGTGCGAAGTGTGTACTTCCCCCGTGAGCTGCTACGACCAAGTTCCTTGCTGACTAACTTGGTGCTCGATGAGACTCGCTCCAGCGCTCGCCTCGCCTCTAACTGCGACAATATCTTCGCCTACATTAGTGACACTGTTGCCCCAGGTAAGTTGCCCTGGTTGTAGCAAAACGCGTTCACTACCGAGTTGCAATGTAGATAATTATTGCACATAAACCTTCTTCTTTAATCTCTACGTCTAAAACCGTTGCGTACTTGAAAAGATCTAATCGTACAGAGTAGTCGTTTGCCTGAAGTGACTTTGTTTCTTAAATATATGTAGAGTCAACCAATTAGATTTATAGGCCACTTCCTTCCTTGTCACAGTGAAAATCTATATGAATCTATATCTAGACGCTAAAGATCTCTTATTAACGTCACTGTGACAACGTTCGAAGTGGCCGAGAAAACAAATTGGTTGACTATACCTTTAAATGATAATCAACGACGATATCCTATATCCCAAGCGCCTGTTTTAATATACTTGTACTAAACCTTTATGAGCTTGCCATTGCTCATCGGTTATGTTATGACTAGTGGCTAAGTTGAGATACCTTTAGAACATAAGGCCGAATTGTATTGTGTTTCGTAGAGTACGAAAATTATTTAAAGTGAAATAATGTGAAAATAATAGCGCCATTATGAGTTAAAACATATTGAAACTGCAACCAATTTTGACAAGCCGATTTTGTAATAATTAGTTACTAGTTTGTAATTAATATTTAAACAGCGCATAACTATTTAGGTATATAAAATTCCATTCCTCACGTTTTCAACTAATCGGTTTCTACACAAATAAAATTTGACTACTAAAAACCATACGACACTAAATAAGCAAAAACCTTACATGCGTGGCATTGGCAATAATTGTAATAATTTTGATTTGCTGATTAATTCCAGTTTCAATAACAAACCAATTAAAGATAATTTAGGATCGTAAACTTTTGTTTCCATTGATCTCGTAGGCGGATTACGATCCATAAGAAATGATTACTTTGTCACAATATATTAGTAAGTTTTAGGTATCCAGCTTGTTATATGACATAGTCTTAATATAAAAGGGACACCTTCATATAAATTTAATTCATATGGTTGACTTCATGGTGGAAAATCAACTAGATCTTGTTACTCGTTGCCATAGATAGTATCTATGACCATCACCGATGACCATACGTTCCTTGGTCAACTATCAAAAAATGTTATGAGGTTTCAATACACGTAACACATTTTTGGGCGTTTTAATTATTTTCGACAACACGCCATCTTTATATCAAGTAGGATGATGGTAACGTGGTAAGTATAATAATTCATCTAATCTACCTAAAGACAAACACGTGTATATTTGTGTAACTGTAATCAAGTTATCAGCATGATTATGTATAAATATAAACTCACATTTTTCTCCCTTGCCTAAACAGGTAATTTACATGGTTCCGGGTATACCATATACTTCCGTCAATGGAATGATAATAAGCTTTATGTAGTATAGGTACTAGTTTACATTGACCATTTATTCGACGACAGGTATGGCCGACTCTGCTTATGAAGCCGACGGTCCTGAGTTCAAATCCAGGACATTTGTGTGATGAGGACAAATATTGTTTCTGAGTTGTGGGTGTTTTATATGTGTTTTTAAATTAGATATATCGTTGGTTTAGTACCCACAACACAAGCATTCTTGAGCCTACCCTGGGGCTCAGTCAATGTGTGTAATGTCCTGTAATATTTATTTATTATTATTAATTATTTACCTACACATATTTCATCAGTACCTAATACACGTATTTAATTTTTTATTATTCAAACTTATCGTTCGTATGTAATCGAGTTATTGTGATAATACGAGTATAGGTAATATTAAAAAGAACTACTATTCCTAATACCTACATTTTGCAGACAATTTGAATTTAAATAATTGTACGAGCAACGTGGCGCGTGTCGTATTTGACAATTATTAAGTTTTATTGTGTAGCAAGATATCACTTAAACAGGACAAATTTGTCTAATACTCGTATATCGGTTATATCTACGGCAGTCACGATATTGTTAGCCACGGTATAAATATTAAAATCAGAACAATGCCTCATTACAATTGACTACAATTTCATACGGTTTGCTATATGGTATCGCTATTGCTTGAAATCCTGAGTCATTTATAAATGTGTATTTTTGAGTATAAACTTATGTTCGTTATTGTCTCAGGTTTAAACCAAAAAAAATATCAGGGAATTATTTCAATTGTCTCCGCACTACGTTCAACTCGACTTTAGGTAAAGTACTGCAGATAACTAGAGTACTATATACTATGTAGCTGGGAAGCATAAAAAAGTTAATAACAAGAGGTGTGAGGCCATGGCTCGAGATCAAATCATTTTAATTGCTATGAAAACAAATTGAAAAATGTGGTTGAGAAGTTTGACGCAAAATAAGAATTGTCGAATAATTTTGATGTAGGTACAGATAAACTTTACCGTCTTAATTTTATTTTTATCTCATTATTAATCAACAATCAAATATTTTATTTCACCTACTTAACATCGTCGTTTTATTTTATTTTATTTAACATTTCAGAGATTTACTGTATCAAGAAATACCTTTAGTATAAATCGAATTCTATTTGAACATTCTGATACTAAACAGACTCGGGTCTCAGCATATAATTTATATCATTAAAGTTTATAGATTTGTATCAACAATTTGCAATGGTATTACGAGTGCCATTGGGTCTCGACGACTTTTTGTAAGCACTTAAATTGGTGTACTGTGTAACGGCACTGGAGCGGTACCGCGAACATCGAGGTTCTTATATTTCGGTCATCTTTATCTTTTACTCCAATTAAGATGTCATGAGAATGACAGAAACAATCGTTTAGAATTTACGAATATTGTTGTTCGCGGTAGCACCGCTGAGCTCACTGGAATGCTTTCTCTAATGCACACATGCAGTAACGCTTGTAGGTGAAAACTTTACATTTCATTAAAAAAAATGTGTAACAACAGTTGGTTACACCAAAAACAATTATTTATTATTTTCCGTGGTATATGCTATTGCGTTATAAAATATAATACCTATTCTTTACCTGCTCATATATTACAACTTGCTAAGTCAGATGCAATTTAATTTTACTAAATAAAATTTGAAATGAAATATTATAGAACACATTAATGATGAGTTTAAACCTTAAAATAAAAAAGTCAGATGAAATGTAACAACTAAAACGGATTATATCGCGTATACTAATTTAAAATTCATCCCGACGTTTCGAACCCTTTATTTAGCAGCGTTATACGCGATGTAACCGTTTTAGTTGGTTTATTTCATGAGTACCTAATTATCGCGGCAACCGAAGACAATATTTAAAAAAATGTCATTCAACTCGCATGAATCATCCTTCAAAATATGCGTTAAATTTTCTTTCGTCATGAATGTCACTCATGAATGTCATGATCATGATACTCATGATAAAAACATTAGTCAGTTGTTTCATGTGAAATTTGCTAATGCATATTTGTTAACGGCAAACAATAACCTTATTTTTAAGAAATACTGTTCGGGTTATTTTTTTCCTAGTAGGTATTAAGTTTCGGTTTATAAATGTTCAAATATATCAATGTTAATTGAATAATCATCACAGCTGTAAATTGCCGAAATCGATTACTGATAATATAAGTTACGAAAATATGTATTTCATCGCCTTGTAAAGTTTAGAAAACAAAATATAAAATCGTTGCGTGGTTGGTATGAATGAATGCCTGGCCGCGTGCCGCCCAAGGGTAAACGTGCCTTGTTGGTTTCTACTCGCAGCTTGCCTACGTGACTCGTATAATACCTTTTGTCTTGCTTTAAAATACTTCTGAACTAATAGGATGGTTGCCATTTTATCACCTATCGCGACATGTGTTACTTCCGCATTTCCGTATTTTTTGCTGCCGCCACACATTCGCGCGAGTAGCGAGGCGAATGGCGAGGCGAGACGCGAGCACGCATGTGTACGCGGACATCTCGCCATTCCTCTCGTCGCTCGCATCGCGTTTTTGTATAGGCAAAGTCTCGTCGAACGTTTCGACGAATAGCGAGGCGAGTGACGAGCCAGCATGTCTAAACGCGGAGTTTAAAAGGTCGCAAGGCCATGAAAACAGAAGATATAAACATGACCATATATGTAAAGTGTACTTATTGGTCCATATACTAAAATGATAGCAGCTCAATGTGCACTGAATAGTGATCAGTGACAATACAATTTTAATAAAAATGCCAGTATCATTTACAGAAATTACAATCGTATTATGATATAAGTGACAATTGAAACGACGTATGAGTTGTAATTACTATACTATGGTTATTTAATACATAAGTTAACATAACTAGACATGAATTATGTCTTATTTTCTGTACTATGTACTCACGCTATTTTTTACTTCACAAGGTCTAATCAAGCTGTTGCTTTACGATATACGGGATATTTTTATAGGGTAGTCACCCTGTTTCTGACTATTCTGAGGCCTTGTTTTGTTACGTTCCAGGTATTATCGTTTACGACGGGCACCGCGACAACGCATGGCGCGTGACGCACGCCTCCATGTACCCGGACCCCGACATGGGGGAGTACGACATCAACGGAGAGAGGTTCACGTTGATGGACGGCATCGTCGGCCTGGCGCACTCGCCCGCCCAGGGTCTGCTTTACTACCAGCCATTGGCCACTGATAGGTAAGATTTTTTACGTCACACTATTTATTTACCGCCCTAGGGCGCGACGGAAAATCTCACTTTACACCCTGACGAAGACGTAAAACTATGTACGCACCACGTGCGGTAATAAAGAAGGCCTCTGATCGCTTGTTTTGGGCCCTCACCTCCGCAAATACCCGCGATCTGAGCCATTCTTTGTTTTACCGCCCTAGGTACGTAATATACTATTATAATGGGTCTGTTGACGTCTATGCGATTATAGAAGCTTCAAAGAGGCTAGCCACTGTCTCCACCGTATTTTTGGCAAGTATAATGTTTGTTTGTTCAAAATCCTTAATTGTAAACCATTAAACATGTGCCAAGTAATCTAATACAATCTATAGGAAGATTTTTTATTTTTTAATTTTCCAGACAAAATCAAACTCAGAAAGTATTCTTCTACTTAAAATTTACAAATACCTAACTACATAAGGATAAGAGACAAACCTCACTTTTTTTCTAAAATACCAACCTCTATCCTTCAGTTAATTGTAGACTTACCAGGTTTGCATAGCCCGATCCATAATGCTTAAGACTTATATGTTCATCTAAATAACTTCTGGACGACTGTGATGTTTCAGATTATTCAGCGTGTCCACCGCCGTCCTGGCCGCAGGCCCCCCAGCCGAGGGCACTGATCTGCCCGTGAACCTGGTGGGCCGCAAGTCCTCCCAGGGCCTCGGCATCGCCGTGGACCCCCGCGACGACACGATCCTCTTCAGCCCCATTGTCGAAACGGCCATTGCTGCCTGGAATCCTATTAGCAACTCGCACAGGTTAGTTTACATATTTTAACTCCCGTCGCCGTCCGTCGTTCTAAGGACATATTTTTAAAACACAGAAATGTATTTTGAGTCTTAATAGAAAGTCTGTAACGAATCCTATTCTAGTAATTTGTAACAGCCCGTTCACACAGAGTCTCCGTATTTACGGTACCCGTTTTAACGGATACAACAAAACTGTATGCTTTGTTCACACATAGGCACCGTATAGCGTTCAACGTATCCGTCATTAACTGAGAGCCCGTTCACATAGTATCCGTATACGGTATAAATTCGCAGTAAAAGCGTACGGATACATGACGGATACGTATTCCGTTCATCCAGTATTCGATAACAAAACGGAATGTCATAATTTAACGGACCGATATTTTTTACTGTATACTGAATACTGTGTCATATGTGAAGTCGCTCATACAACTCCATACGCCATAAATGAAAAAAAAACGTATACGATAAAACGGAACAGTAAAACGGAGACTCTGTGTGAACGGGCTGTAAGAGGTTAAAACGTGGTTAAAACAATGTACTTTGAGCGCTAGCGGCTACTTTCGAGCAGTATTCTACATCTGTGTCTACTATGGCGGTTGTAATAAATTAGGCGGTGAAACATTATTTTAACTCGAAGTGAATTTAATTAAATATAAATTTTAACTCCATTTACTTACATACGCGTAGGTACTCCTTTAGAATTCCTCATAGCAAACAAATTTATTGCTTAATGTTTCCTCAATTTGATTGAATTGTTTCGTGTAATTACATTTCAACCGTATGCAGTCCACTGCTGCATGGACATAGGCCTCCCTCAAATATGACTTGTATCATCTTTGGGGTAGTTGTCATAGTCGCCACGCTTGGCAGGCGAGTTGGTGACCGCAGTAGCTGTAGATTGGATTTCGACGGGCGCTGCTGCCCATCCGTAGGATTTTTCCCTTTATCGCCTTTTACGACACCCGCGGGAGGATATAGGGCGGTGCATCACATGGCAACATATCGGCTTCGTGAGTTAAATTAAGCAATATATCCACATTGTAAGATTTTGTGATTAATATTGCAGAGTACTTGCCCAAGACCCGGAGAAGCTGCAGTTCTGCGCGGAGGTGCGGTGGGCCGAGCGGGACAACGGCGCTGTGTGGGCGCTCTCCACGCGCTTCCACAAGTACTTCAAGCGACAAGTCAACAAGCACGAGGTATCTAAAATATTAAATATAACTAGGTCTAAGGCGTGAAATACACACAAATGACGTAAGGCATAAGGCACGATGCCGCTTCAAAACGTTTCTATACAAAAGGTACTAAGGAGACGTATTTTGAATTACACTCAAGCGGGGACGCAGCAGCGCTACCGCGAACAACGATATTCGTAAATTTCGGACGATTGTCTCTGTCACTCTCATGACATATTTAATTGGAGTAAAAGAGAAAGATGCCCGAAATATACGAACTTCGATGTTCGCGGTACCGCTCCAGGCCCGGCACCGTACACACAACCGCTTGTGTGTATTTCACGCCTAAAAGATTCGTAGCTCTGCATGGAGATGTTCAGTTTCGCATAACATTGCAAGTACTTCTATCTGATCAATATGTAATGTAACCTGAGATGTGCAAAATGAATATAGGAATTAGGAGCAAGGATGACCGCCGTTACTCGCGACCGCGAATGAAAAATTAAAAACATAGAATGAAATATTATTCGAAAAATCACTCGCATATACATTATCCGTCAATGAATTATAAAATAACTTATTATTATAGTAATTTGTTAGTTCTACGTTATCAGACATATACATCTATGGAGCAAAATTTTATAACAGATAGGGAGTTCCTATATCGATGAACTAAATTATCGATGTTTGTTATCGGTACTAGACCAGGTTTTGTTTGTTAAAATATGTTTTAAAAAAGTGTAAATTACGTTATCGTCTTAGAATCAATTAGAAAATTATTCAACTATTAGCGTTCCATTGATAAAACAGTAATAAAAATATTGATAAAACCGCCCTCTTTCTCCGGGACCATAAGGACAATGTCGTTCTCGAAAAGTTGAAGGTAGACTATTCAAATGTTTTCCGCGGTAACTATTCATATGTTAACGGTAACTATTCATAGGTAACTATTCATATCTTGTCCTGTTTAATTGTAATGAACTGTGCAAGTTTAATGAGAGACTGATTCGTCATTGGAAAATGTTGGCGCTTCATTTATTCGCCATTTATCAATTATCATAGCAATGTCACTTTCATAATAATGTTGTAATGACTATCTCTCGTACCGTTGTGTATTAAAACCAGTATCATCATCATCATCATCATGTCACCGCAAGACGTCCACTGCTGGACATCTCAGCATCATCAGGCCTCCGAACTACCCAAGAAGACCGATCCTGCGCCTTCCACATCCAGCGCCAGTATAAGTGCATGATAAATGTGTGGCCCTAGTTACAATCGTAGATTATTACACCTAGGTCAAGGCGTAATAAGTAATGTAAACAAATGAGTGGAAGTTAGCTCTATCAATAAAATAAACAAGTAATTGTAATGATTGTCACATTAAACACTAAACAGAGTATAAGCATGCAGCAAAGATATAAATGAAACATGAAACTAAATACTTATCCACACTCTGTCCACGTTAACATCTCTTTCGCACTTTTGTATCCATAAGGACAGGACAAAAAGGACAGGGAGTGTAAAAATATGAGATAATCAGTTACTTGCTGTTTAAGTTTTCTGGTACAAGCTCGTCGTCGTGTACAGAATGTGGCGGTTAAATGAAAAGGAACGTGATAGATGCTTTAGTACCCAAATGTGCCTAACATGTACTGTTTTTTTATTAACGCATTTACTGCCACCAACGCACATGTGCGTTTATTTCTATACATTTTTGGAGGGGGTAGCAGCGAATGTGTTAATGACACATGATTGATAATAAAATATTGTTTCAGATACACGTTCGCATTGTCCGCGTCGTGGAAGGGGGCTTCCCCTCGTTACAGCCCCACGTGCTGCGCCGCGCCGCTCGCCTGCAAAGAAACTTCAACGCCACGCTGCACTAACCACCTATACTAAATTATTACCTTATAGTATGCAACAGTATACTTATTAATTACCGACGTAAAATATTAATCCTATTTAGCAGTGAGGGAATTTTTTACGTCTGCAAGAGCAAAAGATAGAGCGAAAATGTTTCTTGTATTATGATCTTTGCGGTTGGAGTGTAGTGAGCGTTTAGTTTTATTTGTTCTGAAGCATAAAAAGAAAGCGTTATGATTACATCGCGTTATTTAGACTCTCAAGGTCCGAAAAATAAGAATTGGAGAGAGGAGCTCAAACCAAAGTTTACTATCTGGCAAAGCGATGATAAAACCTCTTTTTAGGGCTTACTACAAGTGTGTCCATTAAAATATAAACAACAACTTTCTGTTTTCTATGATTTATTTCTCCATCGGTGGTCATATACCTTAATTTTTGATCGAGTGAATATATCTCTTGATGGACGAATATCATTACCAGTGTCTTTTTGAATATTTATTCTCACAGAGGCTTATTGGCTTAGGATACTTAAAATAACTACAGAACCCATTATATCGTCGGACGAGATCCGAAGATCGGTTTATGATGATTTTAAAACATAAGTAAGGATATAGGTAGCATTATTAGCTTGAATGTTTTGTATGGCAGCGACGGCCGAGTGTCCGATAGACAGTAAAAAATATTATTAGGTACATGTAAATATACACGATTAATTTATATCGAATCATATCGAAAAACGAAGAGTTAAACATCTGAGATGCATAAAGTTTTGAAAGGTGATTTAGTAAAATCAGTATTTATTGTCCCGACTGTCCATGTTACCTTATTTAAATAAACACAACATCGAATTAAACTAATTCAGGCTATTTACATCGCCATTAAGAACTACTTAATATCACATCCACAACACTTATTCTTGCTGACATCTACAATTATTAATTAGTCTATAAGATTTACAATTTTAAGTTTCCAGTGTCATTTCTTTATTCTATTAGGTAATTATAAAAAAAACTAGTACTTGGTTACGTACTATGTGTAATATTTTCAATTTTCATTTGTTTTGTTACTTTAAACCTACCATATACATAAATATGCCAAGTGATAAAATTCTCTTATAAATAAGAGGATGTTACGTGATGGGAGAATATGTAAAAGGTAAACAATGTTTACCTTAACCACCAACAGGGCCTAGTCTATATATATTTATTTATTTGGTTTATCTTTTGTCATATATGTATCTTAGAAAATAAGGAGGAAATTAAGTAAAGCATGTTCACAAAAAAAAGTAGCCACCGTTGTATGAGTCTCCACCGTTCACTGGTGGCTCCATGTAGTGAAACAGTCATAGAATTACTAATTTGCTTGTCTATTTTACGTTTAGGATGTCGGAATGGAAAAATTCTAGCGTCAACCGTCTAAAAATGTTAGTAACGCCAACTAGTGCTAAAACAAAAATGAACGTTACAAAAATAGGTCATTTTCTGAGTCAAATTACAAATATATCTGACATGTTTACGATAGTAAAATCTAAGAGAAATTATTCTCGTGACATTCTAGTATTGATAATTTGTTTGAGTACCTACAGAGCATAGTGCAAGCTTAATGAACCAAATGTTCAAATTAGAAAAAACTCTCCCAAAATGTAATTTTTTTTTAATGGGCCATAAATTTAAAACACCTGATAAAAGTATCCACAACATTACCTAAAACTAAAGAAAATGAGTTGGTTTATATGATAACATAAAAAAATAACGATGGTTTCATACGAAAAAAAGGAATTATAAGGCAGTGGCTACTTTTTTTCGTGAACAAGCCTTATATAGGATTGAATACAAAACATTGTTACATTAAATAGTGTATTAAAAGTTCAGATGAATAAACCTACTTACAGAGAATTTTGTGCCATTCATAATCATTTAAATTGGTAAAAGATATAGT
Organism: Grapholita molesta; assembly: GCA_022674325.2. NCBI lineage: Eukaryota > Metazoa > Arthropoda > Insecta > Lepidoptera > Tortricidae > Grapholita > Grapholita molesta. The sequence continues at coordinate 7,880,839 of CP053127.2, forward strand.
TTTTAAATTAAAAACTTTGCAGTCTTTTAATAATGTAGTTAAAAGATTTCATACTATGCATCCCATCATTGTAAATAATCTTTCAAGCAACTACCCTAATTCTATGTAGTTATGATATACCATCGATGTTTGCCGCGCGGCGCCCAATGTTTGTGTGAAATAGTTACCACGTTAGCAATGTTTGTTAAGATTATTACCAATTAATTCGAGGTGACTTTTAATTATAAGTAGCTGTTAAAAATGTACAAATTCTGATTCATATACTATCGAAGTTTTCATTAAAAAAATAAAGCGACGTAAATTTTGACGGTAAATGATGTACAGCTTTCTATAATTTTTTGTATATAATAAAATACATACTGATTGAAATGATATTATCTGTTTCTGTTTTTAATTACATTACACATTCCCCGCCTTAGTTTTTTTAGGTTTCTAGGTACGAAGTACGCTATCAATTGTTAACTAATATCATAAATTAATAACTTCCTTCAGGGAATCTAACTATGTATATTTCGCCTATATATTGTATCCCACTGCTGGGCAAAGGAGTCCCCTCGCTTTCGCCACATGTCATGGTCTAATGCATGCTCCCGCCACAAAAAAATAATAACCTTAAAAAGTGTAACTTGGTTAGCGATTAGTTACAATGACCATTTATTTTAACCACTGGCTATTATGTTATGTGTTCGTCAGAACGAAAACAGGAAGTCATAATGTAACTTTGTGTATTTCTGTGTAGTTTATTTTCGACTCAATCTTTTTTAGTCTGGCTTTATACCTATGATATCTACTCGTCTAAGTATCTTTCATCAACTTTATTATTAGTTATTAATCGAACTCTCTGAACCTGTGGTGATATAATTTGGTAAATGATTGATCGTTACTTATTTGTATAACTCAGGGAATACCATTTTCCCCGTGAAGTGATTGATTTACGACCGACCCGCAGTTTTTCTGATATATCGTGCCGTGTGGTTAAGAGACATCCGTTTCGCCATCTTGGAAGGTTAAGGAAGTACAAGGAAACCAGGTTTGAAATAGCAACTAACTAAAAAGTATACTGACAGTCAACAGACTTAACAAACATCCATTCAACCAGCGTACTGGCCGGAGTGACTGGTTTAGGGTTACTTAAATAACAACAGCGGGGAAAACCGAAAAGAACCCAAATCATTGTATCAGCAGCATTAGCAACGTGCAAAACCCGACTGTAGCTGTAGTAATAAGAACCTTATCGGAGGTTAATTAAGATGCAAATTAACTAATTTAAATTAGCCCATAGCGAATTTGTAGGCACATTGACACGCGGTTAACGAGTTTGAAGTCTTATCTGAGTTTAATTTACATTGATGGTCGATTAATCTATATCACAAAAAACAACACCAAACGTTCTGGTTTGGTGGTCACAAGTGTATTTATACTTATCTGACATTGCCTATAAAATTGCAGATGTGAACTCGGGTCTGTTTGTGATATATTATCCTGTTTATCTAGGTTACACTAGCAAGGTTTTTACCAAGGTTTGATAAAGGGAATAGGGCGTTAGGAAATTACATGACGAATAGCAGTCAGACGATGATGACGCACGTCTTGTAAGTGCCTATGCAATTCTCGTGTCGTGTAAGTAAGTCCTTAGTAAACCGGGAAACTTGCGTCATTAGAGAGTTGGATGAGTAAAGTCCCTACGGCCTTACAGTACTGTACTGTATATGTTATTGAGGTAGAGTCATGTCGTTAGTAAAAAGTTCAATTGGGATCACTTACAAATTACGGATATACGAGTATTGAAAATTTGGATTCAACTTGTTATGTACGGAACACTGTTATTAAATACAGAGTGGAAACAATCTATTATGAGCCTTAGAGGGAACTAACTTCAATCTAAAAATGGGCTTATTTTTCGTATTGAAAAGATTATTTTACTTTTATACAGAAGTTTAGGTATATTATCTATATTTTTTATGGGAAACATTATGTTCCTTCAATATATTTTTTAAAAAGCTTTAGTTTTTCAAATCGTTGTTTCCATTTATAAATGAATATTTGCCATTGCCATTAGTGCTATTAACTATCGCTAATAGCATGATAGAGGTAATTGATAAAAATAAAAAGGCCCCATAATTTGTCATTGTGCAAATAGTCTGACGGCATTGTTGTTTGAATCAGTGTCAAAGTCCTCGCCGATGTAATCCGCCAATATTTTTTTTAGTGTGTCACATTAACATATGTGTTAGTAAAGTAAAAAAATATAAGTTACTTTTATATTAATTAAACGTATTAAAATATTACGAACGCACTAAATATTTTATTGATACTGCGGGGCTACCGTGAAAATCGATATTAGTAAATTTCAAATGATTGTCTTTGTCACTTTCATTACGCCTTAATTTGAGTAAAAGAGAAGATTTAGAAAATTTACGATCTTCGATATTCGCGGTACCAGGCCTGATATTCAGACCATGCGTCATATAAGAAGGCACAATCTTTAAAACGTCAGAGAGTGGGACCACTGAGTGGAGCTCAAAGTTCCCCTGTACAGTCGCCATTAGATATTTCGGAGCTGTGGAGGTGGTCATAAATATCGGAACATGCACTTTACCGCCTTGACAATAGAGGCATTGCTCCGATATTTGTGACCACCTGGAGGTATATCTGATGGCGACTGTACCATTATTACAAATAAACGAGACTTAACCCCGTATATTACTTTAAAAATTACCTCCGACGTTTCGAGAACGACATTGTCTTCGTGGTCTCGGATGAAAACTGTATGAATAAATGTCATTTTTAAAGTTAATACGAGTATAAGCGGTTAAGTCCCGTTTGTTTATCATGATGTGTAAAAACCGTGAAAGTTTAAATCGGTATTCCCCTGTACCGATTAAATAATTAGAAGTACCTACCACAGGAGTTGCTACAGTAGGCAGTAAAGTAGTGGGCACATGACTCGAAAACCGTGTAAACAGAAACCCGTAGGTTATCCCCATATATCAACTTTATTTTCATTAATTGCTGACCCAATATAATATTGCCAGAGTAATCAAATGTCAATGGAAGTTTGAGGTTTCATAAGGCTTACATCCGGTCATTGTCGACGCACTTGATCGATTCTGCGGGGACCCTGTTGGCCAGTTAGTTGACACCCGTTGCACATGGCTATAGCATACCAATATTTAGTGAACAGTCATAAACAGTGTGAAAGACTTTTGCAAAAACTTGTGCCATTACCTTAGTGTAAATTAGATCGTATACCGTATGTGAGGAGTTCGACTCCTGCGCCTGCGATGCGATCAGAAACGTGTAATATTAGAGTGCTTTTGAAATAATAATTAAAATATGCAAAACAGAGGAATTTCCAACAACATTTACTATAGTATTAGATATGATGTAAAATATATTTCGCAAGGTGCCAATTAGAATACACATTTCGATTAAAACTCTAAACTAACCTGACCTATTAGATACATTAGGTGCTTAATGACTTAAATTTAGTTTCTACTATGTACTCGTTAAATGTCTTCATTTAGGCACCAGTAATTGTAGAGGTAGTAGTAAGCAGTCAGTGATAAACATTGGACATAATACATGTTATACGTGCAATTTTTCGTGTTTGAAAGTGCAGTGTTACTTTGTAAGAGTTATGTTACCAATATCAGCAAAACCCGTAAAGTAACTAACTTGTTTTTATATTAAGCAGAAACGTCTGCTAACATATCAACGATATTTAAATAGAAAGAAAAAATAGAAAAAAATGCCTCGTAGCGGGACTCGAACCCACAACCACTGGATCACTAAAACTACTAAGTAACTTACTTATTGTAACACTGACTATTGAAAAAAAATAGGAATAAAACTAGATATATCTTAAAATAAAATAAGCGTAGGGATGTTACTACTACTTAGTTACAAACGGATAAACTCACGTGTAATTACATCGTACTAGGTGACATGTTTGTGAGTGAGCGACATACCCTCAACGCGAGCGGTGTGTCCTGACTCGGCTTGAAAATGGGTACCAGAGCTTACCCGAAACATATCGCCTAGTGCGATGTAATTACTAAGTTTATCCGTTTGTAACTAAGTAGTAGTAGCATGGCTCACAACAGTTTTAATTATATCGTAGTTAGTAGGTCTTTACTTATAACGCGTGTTTTTCATAAATTAAAGTAGGTACAAAACTTATATACATTTTTATACTGAGGTTTCCATTTGATATAACTAAAATATTTTTATTGAAGGTGCGCGTTATGGTATATATACATATCAGAAATATATTGTTCCGATTCCGATGCGTCTGCTACGCTTAATAAATTGAGAATGATAAGATGATGGTGCCGGGCTTCACAACCAGTGTGACCGCGGGGCTCCGAGTGGCCACGCGCAGTACTAACCGCTGCCAAAATTATTTGGAATGTAACGGATAAGTGTCAACAAAATATATCCAAAACTCTCATAAAGGATTCTAAGGAGTCCCCTCTGTAAAGGTATGTTTTAATTTTTTTTTCCTAAATATAATACCTATGTTATCCACAAGTATTTTTTGTGAAGAAAAAAAATAATAATTCGATACTTAATACATGTCATGTTAAACCTGTAATACCGTTCTTGCGAAAGTTAAAATTTGATTCTCTGAAATGTAAACCGATTAGTGATTGTAGTGACCAAATAATGAAAAGTAGATAACATTAAATGTTTTAAAATTATTAATTATATAATTAAAACAAAAAAAAAATTATATAGTTATGCAGAAAAATTAATTACTGTGCATCTGTATCATGTTCATAATATTAGAGGGTAGATACGTGCCTTTGTAAATCCTTGTTTACAAAACAGGCAACAATTACTTGAGGTTTCGTTAATGTTCTACCCAATTTTAGTTTTTTGAAATAGGAAATTAATTGTAAACTCAAAATTAACATAACAATACAATATATGTCTTTAAACCAACCTTATAAACATTTCATGCATTTTTGATGAATAAAGCTAAGTAGTAATTTTTCGTACATATTTTTTCATAAATTAGGTGTTTATCACAAGCTTACTGATTTTTATCCAACTACAACTAACCGTATTATGCTTGATATAAAATTGAACAAAATTATTTGTACAACTGCCCAGAATTAAATTAAATTACATTTTTTTAATACTTCGATATGCCCTGGTTTAGAGTAGTAATAACTACTACATTTAAATTGAAAGAGATGACATTCTTAAAAAAAGTAATCAAAGTGATTTGAATCCGCGGATGACGTTTTGACTAACAAAATCAAGAATTAAATTTAATAACAGAGCTTTAGCTTTGATAACAATATACAAATGGATGCTTAGTTATGTATTTATTCGGTCGAGATAAAGTCTTAGGTCACCATAACTCGCTACAAAAACTATAAGCCTGTTATGGTAATGGTTCTGCACAACAAATGTGTGTACGTTATATACAAACATAGAATTGTATAAAAAAAACTGTAGGCAGTTATAATGTTTTGACGTCAATGTCGTAAATTTTATACTAGCATAGTTATGGGATATAATTGATATAAATGATATAATGATAGGCGAGTTACTTCTTTAGAGCGGATAGGATATGTTGGGCAGTGGAGTGGATACGCGATAAGACCAGTCTCTATCTCGTTCTATTACGCGGATTCGTCTCGAGAATAAAGTTCTTTTTATGTCCGATATAAGTACGCGGTCTGCGTGGACAATCAAGATAGATACTCAAAATATATATTTTTTTATCATTTAGCATATTTGTCAATAAAAAGACCCAAAAGATAAATTTTTACAGATTATATTGTTCCCATCTATCTATGTTTTGAGACCAGTCCACTGCTGGACATAGGCCTGCCACAAATATAACTTTATCATCTTGAGGGGTAATTACCATAGTCGCCACGCTTGGCAGGCGGGTTGGTGATCGCAGTAGCTGTAGATTGGGTTTCGACGGACGCTGGTGCCCGTCCGTAGGATTTGTCCCTTTGTCGCCTCTTACGACGGGGGGAGATGGGGTGGTGCTATTCTAGTCAGCCGGCATCACACGGCATGCTGGCATCACACGGCATGCTGGTATCACACGGCATAATCAAGTATGGTTACTTGTCAAGTAACCATACTTGACTATGCCGTGTGATGCCGGTATGCCGTGTGATGCCGGTATGCCGTGTGATGCCGTGGTTTGTATAGTGATATTTGAAAAATAAGCTCTAAAGTATGAAATAGTAAGTAAAGTACGTACAAGTTACTTTAGAACTTGAGGCGACGCTATTAATCATGTACGGTTGAAAGCTACTATTTCATATTTTATGAAACGGGTCTATTTTGTCTGAGCTGAAACGATAGTACTTACTGTTATTTATACATATTTATTTATCCTCATTTAAAAGCAAATACTTGAGGCTACTTACTAATACTGCGTAATAGTAGTTTATGTTACTGCGAGTATTTTTATGATGTACAGTGACATACACTGCTTTATTTACTCAATAATAATTTCTGGAATCGCGAACGGAAAGTTAAACGTACATTTGTAATGGCGGCGAATGCAATTTTTCGAAGCAATCGTAGTTATTTTTAAATTCAAAGACAAACCTAAGAGCCAAGCCCAATTCTCAATTCATGTCGTTTCTATCAAGTTTTTTACTATAGAGTAAGTAATGTCATAATTTGATGTTTAAAAACAAAAGAAGGTTGTTCTTAAGGGTTAAACCCTTTAAACACTTAAAAATTATCATCATCACTAATCACGTAGTATTTCCGGACCTAATTTGAAGTACGTCATGTCAACATTTTATTGCAAAGTTTGAATAGTTATTTGTTATAGTGTTTACCTTCTCGTGCTAAAATTGAGACTCAAGCTAGCGAAGGATTCCAAGATTGAATTACGAGTCGCGTGAGTGATTCAAAGAGTGGAATCTTGAGCTTTGGGAGGGTTTCAAGGCAGGAGAGGAGAACACACTTTGCTGCTGAGTGCAAGACACTATTTTTCACCTCACCATCGCGAAGAAAATCTCTAAAACACATAAAATATATAAAATCATTGTTATCCATCATTTATCATAACTATCATTCAAAACATTAAATAAAAGAATTTTCAACCAGCTAACGTCAAAAAACATTCGATTAGAACAGATTAGATAATAAACAATTTGTATGAATTGTTATTAACTAATCAGATTTGTATGACTTTTTATAAAACAATTTGTCTTACTTTGCTGTGTAAATAAAATGCTACTTGGCTATTTGTTTGTAAACAATAATACAGTTCTTTCCGAGCTAGTGGGGTGAAAATAATGTTACTTAGTCGAAATATAAATGACAATAAATAAATAGAAAAAAGAGTTTCGTTTAGAACAGGCAATAGTACTTTTATAAAATTGATCTCAATTGACATTGCTTACCTGAATCTTGATGTCAGTGACCCTCACTACGATTAATGTCAAACTAATAAGATATTTTGGGATTCTTAATGCAGCAGGTTTTGCGAGCATTAGCAGTATATTATTATATTTATAAGTGATCATTACATTTTTAGTGTATTTTATTGGATTATATGGAATTCTGTTTAATTTATTTGTAGAAAAAGGGTTAATAACATGTCTTAAAATTAGATTAGTAATTGGTCCGCCATAATTAGCGAAATCAAGATACCATGCAAATTATAAAATATTAAACATATACTTTTAAATTAAGTATAATCAAAAACGTATGCACCAATCTTTTAGTTTTAATTAAAGGCGTTTAAATAAATAATTACATACATATAAATAATACGACCCGGGTATGTCCTTAAACTACGTCCAACAATGAGAGGTAGGGCACAGCGATTATCACCACGCTTGAATCTGGGGCAGCCCAACTGGGGAAGTACCTCCTCCTTACAGAAGACCACAGCCATAATAGCACTGCTACCTTTCAGGTATGTAGTGCTGTGTTCCTGATGGTGAGTAAGGTTCCCAGAGCTCCAACCCCCCTTTAAGGCCGGCAACGCGTACTTGTGACTCATCTGGTGTTGCGGGTGCCTATGGTCGACGGTAATTGCTTACCACCAGGCAATCCGTCTGCTCGTTTGCCGCCTATGTCATAAAAAAAAGAAAAAAAAAGAAAAAGGGTTAAATAACATGTCTTAAAATTAGATTAGTAATTGGTCCGCCATAATTAGCGAAATCAATATACCATGCAAATTATAAAATATTCAACATATACTTTTAAATTAAGTATAATCAAAAACGTATGCACCAATCTTTTTAGTTTTAATTAAAGGCTTTTAAATAAATAATAACCATACATATAAATAATACTGTCTTAAATTTTCACGGCGTCGTGTGGTTCCGGCTAGCTAGAATACCACCACCCATTATAGAAGATTCTCCCACGGACGTTGTGAGAGGCGACAAAGGGAAAATATCTGCGTAGCAGCGTCCCTCGAAACCCAATATGTGTATAGTACCCGTACCATGAGTTGCGACATTGCGGTTTTCGATAACGAGTATCGTGTTCGCACTAAAATAGTACAAGCGAGATGCACAGATAGAAAACTCGATAGGTACTCGTTATCGAAAACCGTATTGTCACAACTCATGGTACGGGTACAGCTACTGCACTACCCCATTTAATTGTAATAAATAAATTCAAAATTACAAAATTACAACAACAACAATTCAGGATTATAAAATTGCAATTATTTAGAAAACAATATATATTAATTTGTATAAACAATGGTATCTCATTGCTTAGATAAATACTATTTTCAGAGAAAGAAACAGAGGTCGTTACAAATGTAGAACTCACGTCCTAAGCAACATAAAGGGACCACAAGGTTAGTGCGTTACGCAAAACACTGATAAAATGAAGGTTTTGCTAGCTAATAGCTGTAGTAGTATGGAAACATATTAATAACTGGATATAAGCATTGCAACTTTAGTTATCATCCTTAAGGCTGGTGTTGAAGCACCTTATGCGAAGTCAGTCAGGGTTTTAATTATTTTTGGTGTAACTAATACATTCTATTAGGGATTAATAAGAGGTGAAAGTCTAATTATAGCCGGCCTTGTAGTTTTTTACAAGAAGTGGCTTGAACGCGGATCTCGCGGATTCCATACCTTCGTTCTCTTTTTAGAAAGCCCTAAGATAACAAATAGAAAATCGACTTTTTGCTATGAAATGCTCTGCTGAGCGTAATGGATTAGCTGCCAAACCATTTTCTTTTTATGGGTTTAATTTCGATTTGCATAGGTCAATAGTTGCGGAAAAAACTTTCTACATCTCAGCTGACAACTTCAGACAAAGCAAACTGAAAGTCTTTTGAAAAATAAAATAAGTACTCTATTTTATACACTATGTACAAAATAGAGTACTTATTTTATTTACTAACTGTTATTTTTATCATTCTTAATAAAAGTTTAAAAGAACCAGTTTTATATAATTATTGTTAACGCATTCACTGCCACCGACGCACATATGCGTCACCGTGACTTTCACGCAGTGCCTTCGACGCACAGACGCGTTCATAGTATTAAGTGACTTTCACCCAGTGCCTTCAACGCATATGTGAGTTGTAAATTTTGAAATGTTCCTCTTACGTCTAAAATGTTGCTTGTTAAATCAGAAGATATTATAAATGGTAGTAGAAAATTATAAGTAAAATATAATGCTGATGATTTGATGAAAAGACTATAGGTACGCACTTGAACTTATTTCTATAGTGTTCTGTGAGTCGATTAAGTTGTATTCGATTTAGTTAAATTTTAGTTATATATGAAGCACAATTACAATCGATTGGTTGTGATTAAAGAATATAAAATATTAATTACCGTGTTTCATTCAAAACAATGTTTCCTAGAGTTAAAATAATTATCTAGTACCAATGCGAACAAACCACTGTCAAATTAGTATGAACTCATATGTGCGGCGGAGGCACTGCGTAATAATCCGTTGAACTCACATGTGCGTTTGAGGCACCCAGCAAAGTGCGGCACCTGGCGAATGGCAAAGAAAAGAGGGTGGCAGCGAATGCGTTAAGGAAATAACGAGGAAATACCGCCAGCATCCTTGGTACAATGCCTCAAAGATCTTTTTTTAGATTTAATACCTAATTAAGTACTATTATTTTAATGAATGTAATTATCGTGAATAAAATTATTTTTTTGTCATTATTGTTAATGATTATAGCAATAGATGCTGCTCGTGCTTTTTCAATTTAGGGAAATGCGATTTTGTATAGAAGTTGTCACTCCTAGTGTTATTTGATCCTTAGTGTAGGATCCTTAGTGTAGTGTAGAGACCTAAGTACAGTCAGCGTCATATAGTTCGTAACATTGAAAGTACTCAAATAGTTCGGTACACCATAGAATTAGTATGGTGTACCGAACTATTTGAGTACTTTGAATGCTACGAACTATATGACGCTGACTGTACATTCAAAAACCAATGGATTTTGGAATCTATTGCCCAGGAATAAGATAATAATATAAATTGAATTATAATGACTGTCCTTATGTGTTAACTTTTGATGTTTAGATTTTATTCTAGACAGTTCTAGACTAGTATTCATATACAAGATGTTTAATGTTTAAAATATTTTTTATTTTATTTTTGATACTATTGTGATATTATTATTGATATTTATAAATATTATATTGTAATAATTTTACCAATGAATTGCTCTGTATTAATTAATTAATGAATTAATTATTCGATTAAGATTATATTTGTATTTGACTATTCGAAAGTGCTTTTTGCTAGGCCTACTTGAATAAAAAAATGAAAATTGAAATTGAAATTGAATAAACATTTGAGTGACTTTTACAATAGCCTCTAGGCTAGTTTGCACGTATGGTATGTAGATGACGTGATGTTCTGGGGATTCTGTTTACAATATAATTGTCAGTCACGTTCTCTATTCACGATCTTAACCATGGGTTGTAGTTATAATTATAGTTGTAGTTGTAGTTATAGTGACGATCGCAAATTATACAAAACAAGAACAGTCCGATCACGCTAGCTTTGCACCAATATTGCGCAAAATATAAAAAAGCCTGAACAGTCAGCGTCATATAGTTGGTAGCATCCAAAGTACTCAAAAAGTTCGGTACACCATAGAATTAGTATGGTGTACCGAACTATTTGAGTACTTTGAATGTTACGAACTATGTGACGCTGACTGAACAAACATCCTATTTGTATGACCATATCAATTTTCTTAATACAGCGGTAAGTATTAAGATAGTGAGTAAATTTATTTTAAAAACACGATTTATTAATTTCGTTAAAATTTTACAGTTCCAGCTCTGAATATTTATGTAGATCAACATCATTAAATTAAATCAAACTGCAAAGGCACATAAAATGTACGTCCGATTTAGTTTTTTCCTAACATTACTAACCTATCATACTGATATTAGAAAAACAGGGTCATCAAACCTGCATGTTCATGACCAACGCCGAACACAACCGAAGGTCAATGTCAGCTTATCTCGAGTAATCATTGGTTATTTGCCGTTTATTCAGACTTAATTTATGTTATTGTTCATCCGTAATTATTCGTCGGTTGAAGTCACGCATAGCTATGATCACAAAAACAAATGGGATGGTGGTTTTGAAAATCAGGTATTTGTCAAAGTGTCTGGTGAGAGGTTCCTTCAGAGCGGCAACTTAACACACACACACATACAGGTATCACTTTAAAAATATGGAAACAAAAAACAAAGAGAACATACTGCAAAATATAAAGAGCGGTACTCTATACAAAAGCGGAACTAATTTGGTGGGCGGAATCAAATTGTAGCTTGACCAAGCATTTTGTAAATAAATGACATTTGACGACCGGTCTGGCCTAGTGGGTAGTGACCCTGCCTATGAAGCCGATTGTCCCGGGTTCGAATCCCAGTCAGGGCATTTATTTGTGTGATGAGCACAAATATTTGTTCCTGAGTCATGGTTGTTTTCTATGAATTTAAGTATTTATATCTATCTATTATATATATCGTCGTCTAGTACCTACAACACAAGCCTTACTGAGCTTACCGTAGGACTAGGTCGATTTGTGTAAGACTTTCACGAAATATTAAAAAAAAATACTTAAACAAAGATTATTATTTCACGAAGACTGACTGGTAAGAAACAGTAGCTTATTATTTATTAACTGACTTCGTGGGGTTAATCCCACTCACGTCTCCTGAATCATCCTGCATAGATACATTGTTCATTGTAATGATTTTAAGGCGCATTAAAAAAAAATCTAATGCGCATCACCGAATTTTCACAACTTCTATTCCGTACTGGTGTACCTATATTATATTGTTCACCAGTTTCGTCATAGTCATAAATTTTCATGAAATAAAATAACTAAAAGTGGACTAGATCGAGGTAGACTATTCAAACACTTTGCACACAACTAAATAAATATTTAATTTCAACCAAATAATTACTATTTAACAGCCAGGCGGACATAATTTATCCGTTCCGCAGCTCCCAGAGCGTGTTTAAAACGTGGAAACAGCACAATATATTATTATCTTATAACGTAACAGCAATTCATGAAATCTACTCCTAAAAAACTGACACATTTCACATGCATACCTAATTTAAAGTTGAAAGTTTTTATATATAAGCTTTATGAGCTCGAAAATCGTGATTATGCCGAAGTACCAAATCACGAAGCCACAGTATAGGCAATACAATACAATACAATAGGCAGGGCCGCCGTGTAGTATTTGGACGTCAAAGGAAATATGGATTCGATTGTAATATGAGTATTGAGTATAGTGATGTTTAAATATTTTTTCCCCTCACTAGCTCGTAAAGCGCTTGTTTATCCTTTTTAATACGAGAGGGTAAAACGCATTTTATCCACTAGTGATTAAAGTAAGTTGACTTCTCATAGCTCTAATTGCTGTGGTTTTAAAATTCGCGAAGTACAGCTCACTTGCCCCCGCGGCGGCGGCGGTAACCCGCACACGCACCGAGTTGAAAATCGAATTAGAACATTCGAAAATCGTACTGGCCACCACAAGCTAACCAAGCTAAAGGCACCTTTTGTAAAAATGTTGAACTTTTTTTTTCATGTTTCACTTTCCTCGCTGTAGTGAGGGGAAAAATTTTGTGTTACACACGGGTGCAATTGTAATTTAATTCTCGTGTATTGAAGCACTCGCTACGCTCAGGATTCTATTTTAAAACCACTCGCTTTGCTCGTGGTTAAACTATAGAATCCATTCGCTTGCCCGAGTTTCAATCCCACACTCACAATTAAAATACAATTTTGCACCCTTGTATAACAAATAACTATTATACAAGACTAACCAGCGTTTGACCTCAGTCACACTTAATGGTCAGTGTCGACGAGGTCGACGGTGTAACACGCTGGCTCAGTAAATATTATATGTGACGTCCCATATCAAAAGGTACATTATGCCGATGGCACCACGCCACGTTGCGAAGCGTCGTCGCATTAGTATTGAAGCGTCATTAACAATAGCGTAAGTGCCAACCGCCATAAGGTGCCTTTTGATATGGAACGTCACATATGATGTCGGTACTAGGATATTAACATTAAAACAATAACATATTTTGGTTCTTTGCCCGTATCCATATCTTTGACCCTCACTGATCACGTAGAGAACACATTAACGTTTATTAAAAAGCGGCTAAGACCACAACTTCTGTAAAGTGAAAACACATTAAAAAATATAACGACACTATTAATTTCTTCCTCGTATTAATTTTGTTTAGTACGGTTGCGTTACATCCTAGGAAACATATTATGGATCAATTCAAATGTTTGGATAAATCCCGGTACCAATACACGAAATTAATTTCGCCCTAGCGTGGCCAATCTTGAAGAATCGCGTATTAAATATCTATACCATCCGCAAAACTATCTGGCCGGTCAAGTAATAAATCATCGGAATTGTGCTATCTCTTTCACACCTGCACAGCTTATGGAGAGGGTCGAGCTGCAAAAGGGCAGGTAGCGTTACGCATAAAAGGGAATGTCGATAAGGTAATGTCGACAAAGAATATAAATTACGTGTTTTATATAACAGTATTGTACAGTTACAATCAAAATATAAATAAGTATATTGATTTAAATAATCAAAATATAAATAAGTATATTGATTTAAATTATTACAATAAAATAATACTTAATCACGTATTTAGCTAATTATTTAAGAAATATGTTAGACATTTTAAATATTATTCATTAGATAACTTTAAAAACAATATCAATATCAATAACGATATAAGATTTCATTTGAAAATACAATAATTTTATCGACGATTACATTATAAGTTATCGACATGTTACGCCCCTAGCGGTAGCGGACGTTTATTACCCTACCGGCCAGATAGTTTTGCGGATAGTATAGTTGTGATGCTACAAACTGTAACAAAATACATAATTTGACACAAAAAAACTTATTAATTTATGAAAAATCTATTGTCAAGTAATAAAATACTGTTACATTGCAAGGCCAATTTAATGCGAAAATGCATTGTTTACATGATAATTTACAAGTGAAACAAGTAATTATATATCTTATTATAAATTGTACATGTATTCCTTCTTTAGCGATTTTTTTTTATGGAAACATTAGTAGATCTCTAGGTTTTCTGTAAACATGCCTGTTTAGGGGTTTACTGTAACATAGGAAGTTGTAATTACTCAGAACTGTTACACAAAACCTTTGACAAGATTTTCCTCGCATTGGAAACGCGTAGCCCTAGAGGATTCTGTTTACTCGCTGTCAGTCTTGATTTGTCTCCAGTAGTGCTTATCTGATATAAAGTAATATTTATTGTGGTGATTTTTTCTTTAAGTATATCTTCTACTCAAGAACTATGTTGAGTAGGTAAATGTATTAATAAATAAATATTTTGGGACAATTTGACACAAATCGACCTAGTCGTACGGTAAGCTCAGTAAGACTTGTGTTGTAGGTACTAGAAACTCACTTATGATTAAATAATTATTAATATGCGTCCAAATATTAAAGTTTAGAGACAAAATGTGCTCTTATTTAAGGTATTTACATATGTGCCATATAAAAATTAAATATTTACTATATTGAAGTCGCAATGCAATATATTTAAACTAGTTGACGTAACGGCTAAATGTTTATTATTTATTACTCACCCTACATACTGTGTCAGTCGGGTGAATATGATGTCATTACATTATCGAACACATTTCTTTACGTCGCGACCCACGACCACTACCCAGAATATTTTTACCTTAACTCGTATAAGTAATTTACATACTAAAAACATAAATGTTGTCTGGTACCGTTAGTAAATATTGGGCCAGAGAACACACATGTATAAGTACCTACAAAAAGGAACTCGATTGCTTTAGTCTTTCATTGGTGCCCGTACTGACTAATATAGTCCGCTCTGTTTTTCAAGAATAAGTTTGTACATTTTGCTGAGCTCATATCATTCTACTTAATATACTAAATGTGAAAGTTTGTGAAGATGTTTGGATGTTTATTACTCAATCACGCATTAACGCTCGAACGGATTTACATGAAACTTGGTGTATAGGGAAAAAAAGATATTTGGTATCACGGAAATGTGTTCCAGTTGGATCTTACGCAGACAAAGTCGCGGGCATAAGCTAATATTTATATATAACGCTTTACCTTTTTTCCATAATAAGTTGCGTTTGTATTTATTAATCTTATGATCTCAGTTACGTAACGCGTGGGAAAATTATTGATTCAAATATAATCTCAAGTAATATTAAAACGAGAAAAATTACTTTTTAATATGGTAAAGTCGTCTGAATTGAAAACATGGTAAACATATATGGTATCCATGAATGTGGTACCCGATTACTTACTAGCTCTAAATTCTAAGAAGTGTTTACCTTCGGCGCTTATGTGATCCAATTCCCAGCAAATTTTTGATTGTTATATTTTTTTATATATGCGCCGTAATAAATTTAATCTGTAATGCTTATGCGACCTAAATATTTACACTTGGACGTATGCAAGGTATGTGTTTGACATATCGATATAAAGCTGTGCTACAGGAGATTTCCGTTACTTTTGATAGGCTGCCAACTGACACAGGCGCGCGACTTACTTTTATAGTTAGCAACTAAGATAGACAAAGGCCCTATGTGTTAACAATACTATTTGTTAAAAATTCATTACTATTTATAGTGACGTTTAGTGATTTAGTGACATAATTAACTTGAACTGTGTACACTGAAATCGATAAACAATGGTGTTAATGCTGGAGGATCAACATGCCCGGTTTTGTGGACCCTTGCTCAGCCAATATGGTAATTGATCTTTTATTTAATAGTCAACACTTAACATTGCAAATAGATTGCTATGTAAATAAGACATTTATGAATTTATCGGTCGTTATGGATGGAAACTTGATTGAATTTGAGATTCCTGTTACAATGTTATTGTTTATGTAAATTACTATAGTTACTGAAGAATAATCTTCAATTGAACATCGACAGATTTAAATGAAAATGATGTTAATACATGTAACTAAGGTGGGTAGTAGAAGTTAAGATGTTTATAACATTATAACCCATCTAGTTACGATTTGTTCATTTTAAGTGACATGGTATTTTTTTAAGATTCATAAAGGCATTATTTTTAAAGTGCCTAAATTGAACAATAAATAGTATACACAATCCAACGTAATTTAGCGAATGACTTTAAAACAGTAATGGCTTTCAGATTTGACTAAGATTGTTGTCACACTTGTGCGAATTCCGGATGTGACGACGGCGTGGGAAAGAGACATCGCTTTGCGTATCCCGTAGCGCTGTCTTGTTTACGCACCGTGCCGCATCCGGCATTAGCACTAGTGTGACAACCGCCTAATACACCATGTGTTTTTTTGTTACGTAACTTTAATGGTTATTCTTTAGAGTACTGGAGTTTCTCTATTTTTTTTATTTCAGTAGGAAACTAGATTCTAACTCTTACTAGTTTTGAAAGATCCGAACAATAATAAATTAATCAGTATAAAAAAAAATGTACCTTCTTAATATTATTGTCTGACTTCAATGTGAGAAATGAAATGACATAATATAAATATTAATTTATCGATGATTTATGAAAAAGAGAATATAACAATATTGATCAAAATTCGTTTGCGAATTTAACAAAAAGCTATAAGTTTTCTACAAGATAGCTTAGGTATTGTCGAATTTAACGAATACGTTGGATATTATCCAATTATTAATTACATCAACTGATGTTTAAACATACCTACATCTTACACCGAGAACCAAAATAAACTTGTAATATGTTCAATATGGATTGTTCCCTCTGCTTCCCAGATCCAGTGCTACTAGACACGTTCAAATTGGAGATGGCGTACGGCGTGGAGCGGTTCTTCTTCCTCTCGTACTGTCTGATGTGCTGCTGGCCGCAGCCGCAGGTGGCGGGGCAGGGGCGCGGGGGGCTGCGCACGGTCCGCCAGTGGGCCGAGCTGGACTTCCAGTTCCCGTCAGAGTCTGCGCGCCTGGTCGCCCTGTCTAACCGGAACTATGTTCCTGGGAACTCCGTGCCCATCGATGTTGACGTGCAGCATAGACGAGGTTAGTAGCTCGAATACTTTCAATAAACACTTACTGTTAGACACGTTCAATGCAAATTAACGGGGCACGGATTTCTTTCTATCGTATTGCCTGTAGGTAGGCATTATTTGATATCTATCTATGTTTCGTTAAAGTTTTGCAGCCATAGTGCCGATCACTGTTGATT
The DNA here is from genome assembly GCA_022674325.2 of Grapholita molesta. Classification (NCBI taxonomy): domain Eukaryota; kingdom Metazoa; phylum Arthropoda; class Insecta; order Lepidoptera; family Tortricidae; genus Grapholita; species Grapholita molesta. Next base: position 7,898,574 of record CP053127.2, read on the forward strand.
AGATTAATATCATTTATTATGAACATTATATAAAAAATATATATATTTTGTTGACAGGAAATTTACAGTCGCGCATCTTCGTGTCGATCCCGCGCTTCGACGAGGGCCGGCCTATGACGCTGGGCACGGTGGACGAGAACGCGCGCATTTACCCCTACCCCGACTACACGTGGCACGAGAACCAGGGGCAGAACTGCGATGGCATGACCTCCGTTTTTAGAGTAGCTGTAAGTACAGTCAAGTGTATATTTAGATGCAGACAACGTATGAAAAGTAAATGTCCATAGCTCTTATGGCGGCGAAGTAAAGTCATAGGTACACCCCGTTATCTAAAGCTCACTTTGGGGGCAAGCTAAAATAGTGATGTTGCTTCACATAATTAGTCGATTCGTATTTATCTATACAAGTTATTTGGCAAACTAAAATTCTTCTTTAGTGAAAGCCCGAGAGTTAACTCATTCATTCATCTTTTTAATCAGATCGGAAAGCGACAATTATAAATATCGAATATCGTCAAATTGGGGTCCGATATTTGAAATAGTCACCGAGTAATCTTCATAGAGATTTTCATTCTTTTTCTATGGAAATCACTTGGTGACTATTTCAAAAATCTGCCCCAAGATCTTTTGATATTTTATTGAATAAGTAAGTCAACTTAATTTTTTATCGACTTAGATTATCGCAACTGCCCAATCACTTGCCCCTAAACTGAGCATGAAGACGGGTGTACTCATAGGACACATTGATCAGCGGATTCAAAGACATGTTTTTGCACTCGACTGTCCCTACTTCACAGCTCTCGTGAAGGGATGCCAAATTAGTTACAGCTACATATGTTACGTACTAACTACGTTTCTTCATTCCTACGACGATATATAATTGCAACTATTATTAGGTTCCTACCGAAGACATGAACGTAATATCTATCCAGACTACTATTCAGGTTTTCATGTCTCTATTCGAAAATGTGTTTTTTACGTCGACATAGTAAACCAAATTACAACAAATGTTATGATTAGCTAACCGGATCATTAATTATTTTTCAAGTTATATTGTTAACTACTGAAATAAGCAATTCCTACGTTACGCAACACGTATTTAAATAGTCCATTAAATCTATTTGTAGTGGTTACGATTGACACTTTTTGTTGCATTTTTTTACCAGTTTGATCATTAACATAAGTGATAATATTGTACACTTTATCATTATGCGTACTTTGCTTGCCGTAGATTATATTTAATTATAGTTTGTTATTTAATTACTTAAGTCAATAAGTACTTAGAATAAACGGAACCACGTGTGAGCCTTGTAGGGCAGAATATTTAAGCCATTAAGGTAGGTTCAGACAACATTGCGGTCAGTTGCGACATAGCGTAGCCGTGGATGATGTGTAACAAATCAGTGATCACATTCGTTCCTGCTACAATCGTACATTTTTTTTACAATTTGCACTTTCAATCGTCAATTCGGAAGTAGAGTAGTAAATAAATAATTTTACAGTTGCAAATTTCGCTTGCTTTAAATGCCAATAATTTACATTCGAATCGCACTCTTATTAAACGCTTGTCAAATATAACATGCCGTTAATAATCGTTTCTTTTTTTCCGTGTTTTAGAAATTTCTGTGTGCTATAAAGGCTAATTTATGGTGATGAATATAAATTGAACTGTTTTGACGACAGGTCTGGCCTAGTGGGTAGTGATCCTGCCTATGAAGCCGACGGTCCTGGGTTCAAATCCCAGTAAGCACGTATTTGTGTGATGATCACAGTTCGTTACTGAGTCATGGGTGCTTTCTATGTATTGAAGCATAAATATTTTATATACATACTCGTATATCGTTGGCCGAGTACCCACAACACAAGCCTTCTTGAGGCTACCGTGTGGCTTAGTCAATTTCTGTAAGGCTGATTTATAATATCTATTTAATATTTAAACACTTAGTGTTAGCTGTTTGTTGCCGTATTCTTTTTCGCTAAAGTATTGTTAACAGTACGTTAACTTTATCTAATTTACGATAACTAAACTTGACGCCAGACCTTTTCTTGTTGAAGATCGACGAGTGTAACCGGCTTTGGGTGATGGACACGGGTAAAATCGGAGACAACCAGGTGTGCCCGCCGCAGCTTCTGGCGTTCGACCTGAGCACCGACAACCTGATCTACCGGCATAGGGTCAACGCTTCTAGCTACGTGGCATCTTCGCTGTTTATTACTCCCGTAAGTAACAACAGTTGCTGGTAACAATATCAAGGAAATAGCGTCGGTATAGCCAATCGAGTTTATTAGTGATGGATGAGGACTACCTGAGAAATAACCGCGTGTTGTATTGGCAGAGAACACAGCATCAATATTTCAGCTCAAGTGGTGTAGAGGTAGACTTACTGCTTATGTCAGTTGCCTTAGTGAAAAAGGGTATAAGTTTCGTACTAGTTGTTCGTTACTTGTACCCTTTTCTAGGGTCACAGATTTGTTCCCTCTAATCCCCTTAAATAACATTACATTAAGTACAATTGTTTCTTTTTTAGGAAACTGTTATTTTAATTCAAATGCGTATTACTTATTTAGGAAATAATTCTACTCGATTATATATCAGGAACCTCCACGAAAATCACCATATTATAAATGATTAACCAACCTGTCCTGTCGATAGCTGCCTGTCAGCCACAGGAAGCTATCTGAGCATGGTGTTCAGTGCCGTCAGGCACGTTGGGCAGGTGGGATGGCGATCGCATTATTTATATTATTAATCTTAATGTATGTAAATAATTTTCAAATATCAATATGTTTTTCAGTGTACATTAGGTAATAATGCGTGGAGTTATGTAAAGTTTAAAGAAAATAATTAATTCGTCGAATGGATGTATGTCATTTGAACCCTAGGAGGATATAACCAATATGGAGCCGACACACGCACTAATTTCTGTCGGAAAAATTCTGCCGTTTTCGGCGCGGGGGTGAGGTAACACACATAAATAATGTTAACACTAATGCATTTTTACGTGCGTCGCTACACACGCACACGTCAAAAAAGTTTTTTTTTGTAAGTTCAAAATTCATATATTTCAAACTGTACATGTTTTAAAATTATCAAACACTAGCATAAACTATATTCACACAAGTTCAAGAACTATGACCGGCGGCCGAGTAATTTTGGCAGAGGGGAACGCCTGTTAATGGCTACTCCACATTGGTTATATCCTCCTAGTTTGAACCATGCGTCGACAGTTTGGTAATTTGAGTGTTATTTCAGGTGGTGGACGTCCGCAAGCCCAGCTCCGAGGACTGCTCGGACACGTTCGTGTACGTGGCGGACGTGACGGGGTTCGGCATGCTGGTGGTGGACGTGGCGCGCGACCGCTCCTGGCGCGTCACGCATCGCCTCATGTTCCCCTTCCCGTCGCGGGGGAGCTTCACCATCGATGGTACTGTTCCCTTGTTTTACACTTAGGGATCGGATTTCTTATCTGTGTCTGTTTTATTATTTGTGCCTTTATTAAATAACACTTTGAAATACCGGAAAGTTAAATCCATTTAAATTGCTTTATTTAAATAAGTATAATTACGAAAATCTGTGCTAAGCCACCATTACGGAGATAAATTAAAAGCGGTACTGTTTATTTTCCATGTGTGTACACGCTAAAATCCGGGCCCAACTTAATTTTAAATAAAAGACTTCGTTGAGACTCTCATATACCTAATTAATAAAATATATATTACAGGATATCCTTACTCAAATTGGCTGAGCACAAGAAGGCTTGTGTTGTGGGTACTCAGCCAACAATATACCTATATAAAATACAAATACGTATGAACAAACATATGTGCTCAAACATATTCCATGACGCAGGAACAAACATAATATGTGCTCATCACACAAATAAATGCCCGTACTGGCATTTGAACGCAGCACAGAATCGCTGGCTTCATAGGTACAATCGCTACCCACTAGAAAGTCTGTTTTAGTATACTCGTAGTAGCACTGCCGGACAAAGGTGTCCCCTGTTTTCCTTCATTCGGTTATTTCAGGATCTTTTCCACCACTCTCCATGGAAAATACATCTAGAATGTTTCGACCTGCCTTTTCTCCTGCGGGCATTTATGGGGTAGCCTGGTAAACATTAAATACACTCAATAGCTATTTTCACCCATCGAGGCCTAAGAACTTGCGTTGTGAATATCCTACACAATTCGTCACTTACTATAGCCCTACCTTATTTCTACTTAATGAAATGTTATTATTTTCCATAATGAAATTGTTGTTGTTATAATCTAAACTCAAAAATATTTCCAGGTGAAAGTTTCGACCTGATGGATGGCGTGCTCGGGATGGCCCTGTCGCCGTGGCGGCGCGGGCGCGACCGCTACCTCTACTTCCACGCGCTCGCCTCCACGACGGAGAACGTGGTACGCACCGGCGTGCTGCGCAACGACTCCTTCATTGAAGACTCCAACGCTGATCCGCGCTCTATCAATGTAAGTTATCCTTTCTACCTATATAAGAATAGTGAACGTTCCATTGATAGTTACGCTAACTACGAAAATAAAAACAGATATACGCATAGTAAGTTGTATGAACTAGTAAATATTTTTAATTAGGTAAATACTTCGCAAGGCTCTGGAGTGGCGATCACGAACTGGAAGACGCAGCGTAGGTAGGCCTCCCACAAGGTGGACCGACGACCTAGTGAGGGTCGCGGGATGTGACAATCATTACAATTACTTGTTTATTTTATTGATAGAGCGAATATATAACTTCCACTCATTTGTTTACATTACTTATTACGCCTTGACCTAGGCGTAATAATCTACGATTGTAACTAGGGCCACACATTTATCATGCACTTAACTATACTGGCGCTGGATGTGGAAGGCGCAGGACCGGTCTTATTGGGTCGTTTTGGGGAGGCCTATGTCCAGCAGTGGGCGTCTTTCGGCTGACATGATGATGATGATAATGAAATACTTTGCAAAATTTTCTATGTTATCGGAATAATTGCAATAGCTCGACTCTGTGCACCCTGCACATTATGTTCTGAAATCTCGATTAGGCTTGTAACGGTTATTTATTCTAAAATACATCTTATAATTTTAAACTTCGTACTTTTAATTATATTTTCCATCAAAATAAATACTGAGAAAATTTGGAACGCGCATGTACCTATCTAACCAGGTTGATAACTTTGAAGGTTTTCCCGGAACAACGCTCGTCCCAGTCAGCAGCTGAGGCTATGGATCGTGACGGCATCCTGTTTTTCGGCCTAATGGATCCTCCAAGTATATGGTGCTGGAACTCCGCCACCGAGTACACGCCAAGAAATTTCCACCGAATCGCCATAGACGCAGAGACACTACAGTTCGCCAGTGGCATGAAAATAGTTAATAATCTTAAAGGCGATCAAGAGCTCTGGATTTTAACGTCTAGCTTCCAAAGAGTTATGACAGGAACTCTCAATTCAAATAGAGTAAACTTCAGGATCCACGCCCAAAGTGTTTCTCGGCTTCTAGAAGGTTCCGCATGCAGGAGTCCCCCAAAGGATCGGAACCATGGCTACCATGCGAATCTTATTACGCCGACGGGATACAAACCTATTACTTTCAGATATGGCGTTGTATCACATCTTTAGAAATCAGTGCAATGTCTGAACATTTGCTCAGTACTTTTATGTGGTACAACTGGCCATACAGGGGCGATTATTTTTAAAGTTGTTTTATAACTATTTTAATAAATTATTACAATACTAAATTTGTTAGTTACTTTTTTATATATTAAACACATAAACACAGCCATAGGTATAACATAAATGTATGTATAGCATATATCTATTGCGCGATGACTAAGTTGAAATAAGAAAAATAATTACGTACCTGAACTCTTCAGGCTAGGTGCAGGAGGATCAAACATTAAACAGACTGCTTTAGTATATCCGTGTACATCTGAATTTTCCTAGAAATACTCATGTCAATGTGTTTGTCCTCCACTCCTACTATCATCCCTCCTATAATTGAAGGATCTACCTTTTCCGTAAGTTCAATTTTCTTGTCTCCCTTAACGAACTTTTGAAGGGCATCCATGAGAGACTTTCGCGAGCCCTCGTCGAGGGGCTCGGCGGTGATCACTTCACAGAGGGCCTTGTTGTGATGCGCAACCATAACGGTCAGAAACATTGTTACCATGCGCTTTAGTTTTTTGAGACGCCCGTTTTCGGCAACCAATCCTAGGAAGTTCGCTGCAGTTTCAGGCATACCTAAAATATAGCCATTGCGCTGTAATTGTAATACCTTACAAATCCGTAGATCTAAAATTTTAAAATGTTGTGTTTATAACAACAATTAAAAAGTTAATTATATAGGTAAGCAGTCAGATAAAATGGCTACTAATAAGACGGACCGCATATGATTTGGGAAATTAAAACGCCTGAATAAAAATTGAAGCAAAGCTGCTTACCGACTTGTTTAGCCACCTCTTGCAGAATTTTAGCCTTTTGAATTCGTGGCACCACGCTAGTTTCAATAAAATCAAGCATCTTTGGTTTGGATAGCTCCTTTACGAGGATCCTCAAGTGCTTGTCGACTTCATCCAGTTGTCCCTTCTGGCTGGCTGCGCTGTACAACGCAGTTACATAGCGCCCTTCTATGCCTGTTTATTTTTAAATTCTTTTTAATAGTGTTAGGTACTCACAGGGCATAACACGGAAATCGAAGTTAGTTAGTTTTACTCCAATTAAAAAGAGTGACAGAGACAATCGTTTGAAATTTTTCGAATATCGATTATGACATGATGAATTTGTTACAAAAAGTTGTTGAAGACGTCGGTGAAAAATACTGTTAGAAAATGCGATTTATGCGAGGTCAAAACTAAACTTGTATTGTTATCAAACCAAAAAAATGTTTTATGTATTTTTATACGAATTCAGTGTTGGTCGCATATTACAACGAACCTTTTATTGGGTAAGTACGGAATTTTTATATGAATTTAATGGCACAGTTTACTGGATAAATATTAAACACATGCAAGAGTACCAACCAAAAACAGCAATTGGCGGTCTTTTTAATTCTGTTCCTCACGAATAACCGCAGCATTTTAAGTATCGTGAGATCAATTTTATATTGTAAACTGTGACTTAGATATTAGAAATAATGTGTTCACGAGTAACTACATGGGCGAGTAACTAGATGAAAATGACAATACATGACGTTAGTAACAGTAGCCATTTCGATAGGTTTATTGTAAACTCAAAAAAGTTTTATTTAGATTTAATTATGTCAACTTGATTGCACCAAAGAAGAAAACTTTAACGTAAAGTCGCCATATGTATATGTGTCGCTATGGTGTCGCTTAACTTCAAACTCAGGTAAATCCACTCTGCTATAAGGTTGATTCTTTTTCAGATTATTATAATTTTTTGTTGAACAATCAGCCTTAAAGCAGAATGGATTTACCCAAGTTTGAACTTAAGCGACACATATAGGAGCTGTGGAGTGCAAGTCACAAACATCTGAACAACGCCTCTATTGTCAATGCAATAAAGTGCATGTTCCGATATTTGTGACCACCTCCGCCTCTTCGATATATCTAATGGCGTTTGGACAAAAGCTAATTTAGTGCCATAAAACATTATATACCAGTCAACCTTTTAGGCTAAGCAGAGAGATTGAGAGCAGGGAACGTAAATAGGATTCCGTATTGTTAATTCATACAATAATACCTACGGAATAACTTCTAATTATAACATGAACTGTATAAATAAATACTAAACTAGCTTAAACCTTGAGAGATTGTACCAAGGAGGCTGGTGGCATTTCCTGGCAAACACATTAGCGACATGTACCATGTAAACAGCAGTAGGTTACGTCTCAGTGCTTTACTACTTCTATGTTTCGCTGTCAAAATAACTCAGCATGAATCCAATAGATGGCGTAGCGCCACATACTACCGAAAAGAGTAATAGCTAGCATGTCGGAGGAACGCGATTTCATATAGACATTGTATTCCATGTCTTGTATGTTCCTTCAGTTCCTTGTTCTTTACTAAGTTGCAAATCTAGCTTTAGGTGGAGTTAAGAGTTTTGAAAGATATAAAAGGAATGCCACATGCATTATCACGCTGATACGTAGATAAATAACCGAGCATGCGTGACTTTCGAATGTAAATATACCTTCGTTACATACTTAAGCTTGTTAGAACGCGACACCCATTGAGACAGACAATTAAAACCCGCCCACGCAGGGATAACAGGTTTCTCCAGAGAATTCATGAAATATTACACTTATACTTTTTCGACCGTTTTCGACCAACTTCTACTTTTTTGTTAAAAAAACATGGAGGTATACCTACTCACTTTGGCTTTATGTTTATCATGTGTTACTTCAGAACTTGTTTCTAATTGAATTTGATTGATGATACTTACTTTTTAGGGTTCCGTAGTCAACTAGGAACCCTTATAGTTTCGCCATGTCTGTCCGTCCGTCCGTCGGTCCGTCCGTCCGTCCGTCCGTCCGTCCGTTAGCACTAGAGAGCTGAAATTTGGTAGTAATATGTATATCAATCACGCCGACAAAGTGCAAAAATAAAAAGTGGAAAAAACATTTTTCTTAGTGTACCCCCCCATACGTAAAGTGGGGAGTGATTTTTTTTCTTCTTTCTAATCCTAACGTGTGATATATTGTTTGATAGGTATTTCAAAATGAATAGGGGTTTACTAACATCATTTTTGGATCATGTAAATATTTTCGGAAATAATCGCTCCAGAAGTAAAAAAAAGTGCGTCCCCCCCCCTCTAACTTTTGAACCACAAGTTTCAAAAATATGAAAAAAATCTCAAAAGTAGAACTTTATATAAACTTTCTAGGAAAATTATTTTGAACTTGATAGGTTCAATAGTTTTTGAAAAAAATAATATATATAAAAATTAACCCCTATTTCTCTTGGACACGCTATATCTTGAGAACGGCTTTACCGATTTGGCTAATTTTGGTCTTGAAATATTTGTATTAGCTCAAAGAAGGTTTAAACGGTGAGAAAGTATGAAAAAAAATCGAGTAATATACTAAAAAACGAAAATATTGTTCCCCCATACAAACTTTATCAACTCGAAAAAACTGTAAGCGCCGCAGGATTTCATACATCTTACGCGTTTTTGGTAAAATGGTCTCTGCTTTCCTCGAGAAAGACGGAAGCGCCGCGGGGTTGCATATATCTTAGGGTATTTTGCGATCAGTATAGGTACTTTATATTATTCCAGCACTAAAGTCGTTAAGGCGATAGTCTCTCACAAATTGTTAATAAATTAGCCCTTATTCCCTAAGATATGGCTGTCAAAATCTCTATTGAATGACAAGACACACTTCATCACTTCCGGCCAGGTACCGCGAACATCGAAGTTCGTATATGTCGAGCATTTCTCTTTTACTCCAATTAAGGCGTTAAGAGAGTGACAGAGATAATCGTCTGAAATTTACGAATATCGTTGTTCGCGGTAGCGCCGCCGTTTTATGTATAATTCCGCGTTTAGTTTTAATCGTAAATAAGAATTTGCACTAATATTCATCGCCCAATGCGACCGTCTCTCATATTATATCAGCATTACTTACGCATTCGAGACATTTTTTACGTCAAAAGAAACTAACACTAGAGCCTCTGTACTTTAAGCTCGCGCGCATAGTTTACTTAATTTGGAACGCTCATACCCTACATGGCGGTTTTAAGATTCTTTCTGATTTAATGGGGTTGGAGCATACATGCCCATACATTAGGTTGAAACTGACAGACTGACTTCAAATGACGCTGGCTGGTTATCACTCCATGTTACAATTACAACCCCTTCTTACTCCTCATGGTGGGCCTGAAATTGACAACATTTTTTCGAATTTTCCATGTTTAGTTGGGATCTAAAACTCTTTCTTTAGTTGTCATCGTCTTTTGTGGGTCCGTTTTTAGGCTTTTGTACTTCATATTAATGTGTCAACAACAATGTATCAAATAGCCCATTTTTAACTCTGAAGTGGGAACACTAACCGTGGCGGAAGAAAAACTACGGAACCCTACACTGAGCGTGGCCCGACACGCTCTTGGCCGGTTTTAATTCGTGGTATTGGTTCTTGTCTGATCACATTTAAGTCAATATCTAAACTGTAGTTTTTGAAATAATCTAAATAATGCGTATGCGGAGACGGTTTTTTATAGGTATAAGTTTGGTTTATTTGTTTCTATATTGATATTATAATTTTAATTACGAGTATCGCCCTCTCGTGAGAAAAAAAACATCATTACTGCATTTTTCGTTTAATTTAAAACACGTAACTTAAACACTTAATTATTGCTATACGGGCCCACAAGACATTAGGTACCCAAGCGCATCAACATTGAATCTTTCATCGTACGTTGATCAGTCACATAGATAATTAATCTTAACGATTTAGTACAAGGGCAATCTTGAAATGAGTACGTTAATGTAATACATCGTACTGGAATGCTTGATCCGTCTCGAGTAGTGCTCGTATGTAGATGACCATGGAACCGAGAGCCATCGCTGATGTTAGCGAGTTGCAGGAACCACCTTCTGAATCTGCAGCCTTCTTCACGCGATACTCCTCCTACATAATTGAAGAATATGTAAATCTAGAATTAGTATTCAAATATCCTAGCTGTGATCAATTAGGTATTTTTGTGTTCCGTTGTATTGTTAGTACCTACATACTTGTAGAATGAGGTCAGCTTGGTTAACCGTCGAATTTATATACCTAACCAATGTTAGAAGTGTACGAGTTCGGTATGGCTAAAAACGATAATTATACCGGCTAAAACCGATAATTTATATCACTATAATGTAAAGGGGGTATACGCAAATGGGGTCCACTGATAAGAACAAAAGTAAAAACGTAGTCAGCAACGACGTTCCCAAAAGTTAAAGACTGGAGCCTAAATCCAATTTACGATTTATAATTCTTATAATTATCTAGATTGGAGTAGTTATGGGCTTATGGGTACACAAAAAGTACGGATCATAGTCCGGATACACTCAAATTGGTAGTTACTTCATCTAGGATTTACAGGCCTATACATCCCGGACATTGCGGGGGACACAGATCCAACACATAGAGCCCCTTTGGAAAATTTTGCTAGAATTCATTAATTGGTACATAACAAGTTTCAACACGTAAAGTATCCAGACTAGATTTAAAATTGATTACAAAAAATCTGTATGACTTCTTCGAATGGTTAAATTTAAAGCGTAGTTAAAGGACCACACCTCTCGCTCCTTATTTTGTGCTGGTGGAGCTGCGGTCACGAAGCCAGTAAGCCTCATGAACGGCTGTCGGTCGTCCGAGTAGCAACCTTTCGGCTCCTGCCAGGACATGACCTTGTTCATCCAGCGGGGCTTGATGAACTCGCCGTAGCCGTGGAAAGCGCAGTACATGACTGGGAACGTTATTTACATTATCAAAGTATTTATGCCTAACAGCTTCACGTTTTCAACAAGAATTAATTAAAGGATCCTTTGCTTATTATTGCATTATCGGCTTTGTTAAGAAGTACAGTCAATTATAGTAATGTTGGTGCATACAACACATACAGATTTAACATGTCTCATCTATTGATAAATAGATATATCGATACAGCGACAGCTGTAGTTCCAATATTCGCCGGCGAAGCATACTCGTTAGTCGCCGGACATATTTTTGATCATTACCCTTCATTCATTTACCATGAGTTCAGACTTTGAAGTTTTCGATAACGAGTATCCAGTTTACTATCTGTGCATCTCGTTCGCCGTAAAGTAGTACAAGCGAGATGCACAGATAGTAAACTCGATACTCGTTATCGAAAACCTCAAAGTCACAACTCATGGTGGAAGCACGATAACATAACATACAACTGCACTTAGAAATGTTATATTAGTGCGGTGTGATTCTTGTTTATGGTTCATACATTTGGTAAAAAGGTAACATCTAATGGTATGAAAAGTGCATATATATGTATATACATATTTAATGTTCGTACTTTGCTGCATGAAAATAGTCTTTGTCCCTGCCGGATGATCCCAAGCTTCCAGAGATTTCGTTTCCTTATATATCTGTATGCACAGTTTATATATGTGAGCGTTGATATCTACTCCGTCCATACAGTCGAAGAGACGAGCCAGTGTGGCTGCGCGAAGCCGGCTGGTCTGCTGGAACGCCAGACCGGACCCCTTCATGATTTGCTGGCTGCATTCCGGAGACAGTTCACAGGATCCGTCTGATTGCGTCGTTTGTGTCTCCATGGCTGATATAAGAAGCTGCATTGTACAAGCATCTGAAATTTGTAGAGAAAATGAATTTACCTACTAATATTTACTTTGATTACATAGTTGTATTTTTTAAGCATATTACGAAAAATATTTCGTCAGTACATTATCACATGTCAGTTTATTGCTTAAACTCGTAAAATGCTAAGACGTGCGTTTGCTCGAACTATTTGCAGGCGCCTATCGTATAGTTTTAAAAACAACACCGATTTTATTATAAATGTCTGTAGTCAGTATCATGTTCACACGGTTTACGTTGAATTACAAACACTACCTATACTTTGCAAAATAACATTACGAAATATTTTGACACTGCCGTAAATCATCCTTTATAGCCTATAAGCCTGGACTAGGGCTGCAACTAATAATAGAAACACTGCAGTCTGAAGATGATCGATAAAATGTATACATTGTTTTATCTGTAAAACAAGAAATTACGATTAAATCATAGGGTACCTGCAGCCTTCCGTCCTGGCATTTTAGTCCGCGCCTCCTGCACGTACTGCTGGAAGTCGAAGCGGTAAGGTTTCTGCGTGCCCATCGTCCCGAGCGTGATCGGCTCCATGATGCTCGACAGCACGTCCAAGTTCTCGAATATCGCCTTGGCCACTGCATTCATTATTGAAATACATAAATCGTTAAAACTATGCTTTAAAATTGGGGGTTTCAATTATAAGTTATTTCATCACGTTTTTTTAAAGGGCTAATTTTGTACATCTTGTAGTAAGGTATATCAACCTGATGGAGTCATGGAGTAGGATATCGTTCGTTAGTTTTTCAGGGTATTATTTACGTGGCGTGATAATGGCATGTCTGGTTTACTTAATGCTTTATATATACTGTTTACCTAGTAACGGTACAAAATCCTACGCTTTATTAACTAGAAAAAGAATAATAAATTACAATAATCTTTATTGGACACCTCGCATATCGTATTATATTCAATATACGAGTACCTTTTACTAAGAAAGTCACTGAAGAAAATAATCTCGCGTTTTATCATGACTTTTAGTTAACAGAAACTACCAAAATAGTTTACAAGGTTTATATATACCTATGTATATAGATAGATATATAAGGGTTTCGACTGAAGGGAAGGCCTTGCCACAGTTCTGGCTGACATGTACTTTGCGAAACGGTACGTAAGAACATACATCAATGTAACTTTCATAATTTGAAGGTTGCCTTATTTATTTATCAAATAGGTATTTCAGTATATGAACTAAATTCGTATGTTTATGGGCTACATATGATACAAACATATATATCACATTTCTATTGCCTACGACTGATTTTATTATGTTGCAATAGTAACTTCTCATGCACTATTCATTATTCAATCAAAGCATCTGGTCACGACTGTACTATATTCCAAATACGGCTCGTTTACCTCCTTAGTGTCAAACCTTTGTTTTAATAAGATTAAGTATCTTTCCTTCGAGTGCTTTGAAGAGAAGTCTAATCTTTCAAATTGCAATGCATGCGTGGTACAATTATTACAGAAATCTATTTCATAATGTAGGTACATACCATCTTTGATTGATGGTCAAAATTTGCAAGTGAATGTAACATTATGGATTAATCGAATCGCAACCTCGAGGCCTATTTTCGAAGTAGAGCAATAGATAAACTATACCAAAGTATTTAAGAAAGTATTGGCTTTTGATTAACATGAGTCCATTACAACAGTTATTAAATGCAGCGCCTACTGAGAATGTTAAAATAAACCAATATTTTATATGCGACTTCATTAAAGTATTTGAAACAATATGATAGATATTAATAATGACACAGTAGAGAATACGGAAAAACAAGAATATGCTAAAAATCACTCTTAGCTAACTCTTAGTTAACCGTACTACACGGCTATAAGATAAATGAAATGTTGTACTTATAAACATTTAAGTTTTCGTCACGTTATAGGCTTTACTAAGGAAACTAAGGAAAGTAAGAGCAACAGGAAGCGTGGACGTGTTGCGCCCACTAATGAGCCCGAAACAACCATAGATACTTTCATTTGCATCGTATGGAGAGATTATAGATTACACTCAATTTGCAATGTCGGTTGCCGGAATCTTTAATACCTTGTTACGTACTTCGATTGTTGGGTAAACGAACGTGCGTTAAGTTTTTAATCTCATCACGTGTTTCACAATTCCACTTTGGAAAAAAAAATAGGTGTCCATATTTATTTGCATAATTGTATTAGCACTAGATGCTTGTACATGCACGTTTTTAATATGATCTGCCTCGTTAGATTTATAGTAGTAGAAACCTAGAAGGTCGATGTCTTAAATAATTGCCACCCAGATTCGAATGTAAAGTTTGGGCACCATATTTGTGTAAGTATGTCCTGTAATATTTTATTTATTCATTTTCATATTTTAGGGTACCGATTTATAATTATCGATTAACATTTTAAAATACAAGATTTAATTACATTCTAAGAGTAAAGACGATTCTTAACGAAAAATTCCATTATTTCCTTACTGCACACCATAAAATGTGTTAGTTTGCTAGCCAAATTACATTATATTATACCACTTTTAAAATTAGTTCAATAATAAATGACATGAACCAATGTTTTTGCGCTTTTAATTATATGAAAATAACAAAATCTTAGTATAGCTTTGGATGTACTTGCAAATTTTGTCGCTGCGCTGCATTAAGAGTTTGAATAAAAAATAAAATAGCCTCATATAAATCGTAAAACGTGGGTCGCAAAAATGATTATTATTTTAGTGTATTGTAAGCTTGATGAAAATAATATTAATTAGATAACTCAAATATATCGTGAGATTAAAACATATTAATTGTATAGAAGCGGGTAACTCACGTTTTATAAGTCTGCGACGGTTAGCCAATGCGAACATGATTATGCTCCTCATTAAGGAGTGAAACATGTCGAGTAATATTCGACTTATTGGCAGAGTGCAAAGCGGGTGGAGGGGGTAGCCTAAACGATCACAGCGCTCGCTACGACTAAAATTGTCATTTTTGTCGCTGACTTGAGCTGTCAAATCCATATTGCAGTAAGCATTTTCTAATCGTTTTAATAATGTTACTGACTACCATTGTCCAAAATTGTGTAATATAGTAAAATAACACAAGATTTCATTAATATTTTTCACAATATTTAGTTACTTCTTGTTTGACAGCGGTGACAATATTGTCCATAATGGCCGCCTGTCACGTGGCGCTGTCGTCGCGCTCGGTCCCAATAAATCGTGAGTTACCCGCTTCTATACAATTAATTAGATAACATACCATACTCGTAATCCTTGCTGCGATAGACCAGCTTTGTGATGTCGGTGTTATTGCGAATGCGGTCCATCTTTCTTGTTAGATTTTGCAGATTTTCCTTCAGTTTCGGGGGCACGGACTTATCCAGTTCGTTAATCGTGTACTCCAATTGACCTACGCAAATCAGGGAATGTATTAAATAAATTAAATTGCGCGTGATTAAATTGTGCATGGTAACAACCAGTTGGGGCGGGTCGGGAATTACGTAATAAAGTCTCATGGACATAAAAATTGCTTTATTGGTAGTGAACAAGTTAACAACTATCAAGTACATGATTATTTGCCAAAAATAGTATTGAACCCACTGATACTTAGTATACTTACATACCGTACAGTCGCCATCAGATATATCGTACCGGTGGAGATGGTCACAAATACCTGAACATGCACTTTATCTCCTTAACAATAGAGGCGTTGTTCCGATATTTGTGACCACCTCCACAGCTCCGATATATCTGATGGCGACTGTACCTATGGACGACAAAGACCAGACATGATAGAAGTTCAGATCAGTATATTGAAATTAAGTATTTAGTATAGACATTTTAGGCATTATTTGAGATATATGGTACGTGCTTTATTGAAGTATAAATACTTGTCTATAGATACATCCTAAACAAAAAAAAATATTTTAAAATATTTTGGGACAATCTTACACAAATCGACCTAGTCCTACGGCAAGCTCAGTAAGGCTTGTGTTGTAGATACTAGATGACGATATATATAATAGATAAATACATATAAATACGTAAATACATAGAATCAGGAACAAATATCTGTGCTCATCACACAAATAAATGTCCCGACTGGAAATCGAACCCAGGACCATCCGGCTTCACAAGCAGGGTCACCCACTAGACCAGACCGGTCGTCAAAGCAACAGTACGCAAAAAGCGATACGATTAAATTGTCGGTTGTAGCGATCATCTGCAGCTTATTAGGTCGAATCTGCTCTATCCCGATTATCCCGATTTTGCAACGACATAATATCAGTTCAGCTGATCTCGTTCAAAAATATCGTATGGGTTCTTCAAGCTAATTTGTGCGGACCGTTCGTAAATGAGGTATTATTTGGTCAATAATGGGTATAGGTATTAATTCTCATTAGTTTATCTTCTATTCATCTAATATAAACGACTTACCTCTCGCTAAGCCCAAAGAGATATACCACTCAGGATCCTTCGACTGTTTCTTCTCATAATACTCCAACAATTTATCCAGCGTTATAGAAATTCTGTATACTTTAGGTACATTATAGATAAAATCCTGCGTGTCAAAGTACGGGTAAATAGCCATAGCGGTTTTCACAGTTATGAAAATTGCGATGTATTTAACAAGCATATTGGCGGAGTACTGGCGAAAGGTGAGGAGTAATCTGCATTGTTAACAGAGGGCCACACGGAGGCCATTGATTGGGTGAGCCCGATACGTCAGCCCTATAAATTGGAAACTAGGTTGTTAGCGTAAAATAAAATTTATAAGCAAATATACATTTTCAAAAGTGGTGTAGGTATAATTAATAATTCCTTGGTTTATCCTTATATATCATTACCAAATAAAATTTATATAGAATTAGGCCATGCCTTTAACTATGCCTTTATTGCCTACATGCCTATTCGGTGAAAGTTTATACTCACTTCTATTAATTGCGACTTTGCTGTCGTATCGTATCGTAAATGTATTGTTATGGTCGGAACTATAAGACCGTGGTCAATCAGTATTATTAAAGATTATGTAATGATTGTGTGGTCCCATAACGGTAATTGCAAGCGTATTAACCCAAATAGAGAAAACGTGCATTTTCTAAAGTTTTCTTTACATTTTGTCCGATAGCTCACTTATGGTCTAAAACTATTTAAGTAAAGAGCTTATCATAAAAACAGGATAATACAAATAAATTAAGAGATTATCAGCAAACGTGTAGTTATATTATTAACTAGTACATACATACCTATGTTGTTATTGCTGTTTTTATGCTACATAAACTTTTAATTTTACTCACAAGCTGTAACGTAACGAAACCATTAAAAAACTAAATTCATGCCTGCCCTTCAAAATTAAGTGCTCATGAAGGTGTGATACGCTGTCAAAAGCGTGTGTTATGAAAGCTTGAGATGCGCTTTCAAGAGGGGCTGGGGTTTTGCAGCGGCGCCCGCGAGTTGCACCCGCAGAGGACTCGCGTGCAGAGAACCGCGCCGACGCGCGCAAGCATTCTCTGTCAGTGATGAAAAACCAACCGTAGAAAAAATAATGATTCCAATATGAGTTTTTAACCATGGCAGTTTCACATCAGTGGTATATACAATGGTCACCCCCGTCCATGATATTAGCGGACATCACTAGTCAATACAACAATGTGAACGAAAGATTTAATACTTTTAATCATGACAGAACTAAGTGGGAAGTGAAAAGTGATGATAGTCAAGCTAAACCCGTGTATGAACCTGAAGAAAGTGATTATGGATATGATACCGATGAAGAAGTTAGAAATGGTAAGCAATTTTCACCATTATTGTGATTTAAAATGAAAAAAATTAGTGATCACAACATTTAAAAAAAATAGGTACTTACACCCAGAAAACTGCTTAGCTTACTTATTGTTTTAATAATCCCTATTTGCCCTGGTAGGTAGCGGGTTGAGAATGCCTTTTGGCAATAAGTTCGCTGTTTGTACACTTTTACAGTGCAATGCAGTTTAAAGTAATAAAACATCTATTATATTTAATTGTTTTGTAACCACCCGACGCTGGAGCCTCTGGGTTAGAATCAAGATAAGAGCATTTGTCTTTATCACAATTAATCGTTATTGAGTTCTGGATATTGTCTATGTAATGTATATAAGTATATCGCTCATTGAATGTAATGTAGTCAAGAGTAATGAAAAAGGGTCACTTCGATCAAAACATCCATCCATCGGCGACACGTTTGAAATGCTCTTAAGGGTATTATATTAAGGTACCATAAGAATTAAAAAGTTTTAACGACATCAAATATAAAGTTTCAAATATGATAAAAAGGGTAGATCAGGAGATCTAGTACAACACTAGCGCGAGGGTATATCGCGGCGAGATAGACTACCCGTCCTTTTCTAACTATATTATTTAAAGTGAGACGGGTAGTTTATCTCGGCTCTTGTGCTAGGCCTACAAGTACCTACTTGCACATTTAAATTATAAGCTAAAGGGGAATAAAACTTTCTCCACTTTGTTCAAATAATATTATATACCATGTGACCAGAAGGCAACTAAGTACCAATATTTACAACTTCGCGAGGGTATCATTTTAACTTTCCTATAGAATCCCGTTATTGATTGGTGAAAAAAGCGAAAAAAACGTGTCGTAAAAATTTAACTTGTAAGCTTACAGACACTGGAAGCGAGTTTATTTAATATTAACTATAGATTTGCATTTTATTGTACTTTAACCATATTCATGTTCATTTTTTCTAAGGTACAAAATAGTTAGGTAGGTATATTATAAAGTTATCGGTATTTTCTGTAGTTAGAAACTATGGGGTACAAACAAACCAAGCACAATTATTGCAGTTTATGAAAAAGTATTGTAATATTTTATTCTATCATACAATAGTGCATTTCGATACTAGGGAAAAAAAAAATTTTTCAACGAGGGTGAAAGTTGGAGCCCGAGTGAAACGAGGGTGACAATCACCCGAGTCTTAAAGAAGTTTTTACACGAGTATCGAACCTAATTTTTCATAGCAAGTGCCTTAAAAAGTGAAATTTACGAAGCGTGCGAAAAATGCACTTTTTACGCACTAGTTAGGAAAAGTATTATTCATGTGCTTATTTACATATATAAATGAAAGTTCAAAAATGACAAAAATAATAACAACCTTACTTACTATACACCTTCTACTTTGATTACCCTTGTTTTAGTCGGGCCACTGCCGCGAAACTCGATATTCGTACATTTCTAACGATCGTCTCTGTCACTCTCATTACACCTGAATTGGAGTAAAAGAGAAAGATGCTCGTAATTTATGAACTTCGATGATCTACACTCGCCTGACCTACAAGTGAATCGTTTTATGAGAGGTAGGGCACAGCGATGACCATCACGCTTGAATCTGGGGCAGCCCAACTGGGGAAGTACCTCCTCCTTACAGAAGACCACAGCCATAATAGCACTGCTACCTTTCAGGTATGTAGTGTTGTGTTCCTGATGGTGAGTAAGGTTCCCAGAGCTCCAACCCCCCTTAAAGGCCGGCAACGCGCTTGTGACTCCCCTGGTGTTGCGTGTGCCCATGGGCGACGGTAATTGCTTATCATCAGGCAATCCGTCTGCTCGTTTGCCACCTTTTGTCATAAAAAAAAAAAAAAAATAGAAAACGGGCCTCAGGTTAAGTTGTGAGACCAATATTTATTATGGATGTATGTGGTAGTTTACGCTACAAGTTTTAATCACAAAAAGTTAAATAGCTTAGTGATAAGGCAGTCGGCACCAATAAAATTTATTAATGAAGGCAAGGCGAGCAATACTTAACAGGCTCTTGTGCAATATCAGTATGGACCATGTGAGTCTGGTGAAAGTAGCGTTCTAAATGTTCCACAGAACTGCCGTATTCGATATCGAAAATAACCATTGAATGCCATTAATACAATATCACTTAGCAATTTAAGTTTTTGCTCAAGTTTAATCAACACCGAATGTCTTTAGGGTTCAGTAATAGAATTGAAAGGTTTCCTTTAAATGATGATTAATATTAAATCGCAATAAATGTTAAATGCGGCGTCAAAAATAAAAGACGTCAGTTTATAGATCAAATATTAACAACAGGACCACATAAATAGCAGCAATATAATAAAAATTTATCAAGAAACAATTAAAAGTATTAAAATTAAATTACTGTTGTGAGCCATGTTACTACTACTTAGTTAGTTAGTGCGATATAATTACACGTGAGTTTATCCGTTTGTAACTAAGTAGTAATTAAAAGTATCTTCATTTGAAGCAATTGAACAGAAAACTACCTACCATTTATATATTAAAGTTCAAAATAATTAATTATAGTTTTTAAGGGTACCATTTTGTTTTTAACAGTGCCATCAAGTATAAATAGATTTCATTAAGCTCGTAAACATAAATTTATAGCATAACTTGATATTTATTTTTTTAAACGAAACTATAACAACCTGGTATTAAATTATACGGAAACGATAAATGTTTATTATATCCCGGCGAGAGCACATTCTAAATCAATCCGATTTGCGTTACGTGGAAAGCTGAATGCTAATTTACCGTAGTAATAGTAACACGAAATGACGTACGAGCTGGTGACTTAGTAGTAATTTTAGCTCTTTTATTCTTAGTATGGTATTACCACTCAAGAGTCATATCACTAAGTTCTTATTCCCAAAGCTAAAAGGCCTATTCTCGCTTATCTCAGTAGATAACGACAGTTGTACATCTTGTGCATGGCGCGTGGACAACCGATCTACTCTAGCAAGGGCCATTATCACTAAGCTACGGTGCCATCAAAGACGGCGCTATTTAAATAAACAAATAAAACCACGGAAAACTAAAACCGGACAAGATCGAGTCGCGGTTTAGGCGCAGGGACGGCTTCCAACACAACTAGGAGCAATAAATAGTATGAACTATATTTCCTTGCTGTTTTCGTGTTTGAAAAACTAGCACTAAAATAATCACTCTAGTTAATAACTCTGTATGTCCTTAAACTACGTCCAACAATGAGAGGTAGGGCACAGCGATGACCATCACGCTTGAATCTGGGGCAGCCCAACTGGGGAAGTACCTCCTCGTTACAGAAGACCACAGTCATAATAGCACTGCTACCTTACTGGTATGTAGTGTTGTGTTCCTGATGGCGAGTAAGGCTCCCAGAGCTCCAACCCCCCTTAAAGGCCGGCAACGCGCTTGTGACTCCCCTGGTGTTGCGGGTGCCCATGGGCGACGGTAATTAATTACCATCAGGCAATCCGTCTGCTCGTTTGCCGCCTATGTCATCAAAAAAAAAACTCGCATTCTCTAGATAAATATACTACAGTCACATCTGAAAATAATACGGACACGTTAAATGTGATCAAAATATGGATACGAGACTACGTCAAGAGTCGCGGCTACATATTTTGGTCTCATTAAATATATACATATTTTATACAGGCGTGACTGCAGGCACTTTTGTATTATGAGGCTAATAAATTAGATAACTAGTCAGATGCATCGCAAGAATAGTCTACTTATTTATAAGTAAGGAGAGTTATATAACAATTATGTATTACAAAGACGCTGTAAGATTTATGTCGATAAAACCTATCGGTTATGTTATAGAAGTATCAAACGCGATGTTTAAATTCGCTTCTATAAAAAGATGCTTTCGTGAATATCATCTAACAAAGAATTAGCGAGTATCGAGTAAAAGTTTTCACTTTAACTAACTTTTACTCGATTTAATTCTTTAATTTTCTATTTAAACCATATTGTAAATACCCTTTTGTATTGTCTTGTATTTTTATGCTATAACTACGCATACTGAAACGCTCAAGCATGAACCAATACTGATGAAGCTGTTAATTAAAGTTAAATTACGCAGTAAGCGTCATTATGCGGTAAGGATCTATAGAAAGTGTTGATCACTGATTCTAATTACTTCGTCCATCCTACCGTCAAGATAACGATGTAGCGCTCGCTCTTCATTCATCTGTAAAAGTAACTTTATAAAACAATTCCGAATACAATTTTTTTGAATACAATACAGGTCAGAGGCTCTAGTGTAAGTTACTTTAGACGTAAAAAAACGTTTACGAACGCGTAAGTGATAATGTTATTTATATGGAAAACGCAAACGCGTTCGTGAAGTAAAGTTACGTTAAAAACTTACACTCAGGGCTCAGATAGAGTTATTTCAGCAACATGTATAATACAGTAGGAGCGCATAAAACGACTATAATAAATTTTTTAATTACATGAAGTAACGGACAGCAGTTTTCATACTAAAGTTGTCAAACGACTTGTCAATTGTATGAAAACTGCTGTCAGTTTACTCCATCTAATTAAAAATTTGAATATAGCGGCCTGTAGCCTGATCACCTTCAGCTAGCATAATGAGGTTGATTTTTTTATCATTTGTCACAATATCTGTCATGCGAAAGTGACGGATAGCGCGATAGACGATAAAATGGTAACCATGCTATACGTTTTGAAATAGATGTGCATGATAAAGTGTTTGAAATTATCATAACAGAAAAGAGTTGTCAGAAAAAAGTGCCCCCAATTATCGTTAAAATATGTCAGTTATATGACGATAATTAAGCATGAACTTGTATGGATTTTTTTTTGCCTAATTTTATATTGTAGTACTGCTTAAAGTTTATGAAACCAGTTACAAAGCTAGGTATTTATAGAAGTTTTATACTTAATTATCGTCACAAAACTGATATAATCACGCTAATTGGGGCATTTTCGTCTGAAAACTCCCATTAACGATAAAAACTCGGCAACTGTCATCTTATATAAGCTTATGTCCAACTACCCACACGATAACTGGTATGAGATGATTGGAGATGGTTTATACACAAGCATTGAATCACATTAAGATATTGTTTTTAGATAAGGTATTCGTATAGTCAGCATCAATAGTAGCGTATAAAACAGCACACCAAAAGTATTTAAGGTTTTTTTAATTGCTTCACTAAAAGAGGCAGATTTCTGCGTGTTTATCAATTGAAACATTTGAAACGCGATAGAGATTTTGAAACTGTCGAAAATATAGCACTTGTAAAAAAAATACATCGCAGATACTTTTGGTCCGTTGTTTCATACGTTACTATTGGTGCTGACTGTACCATTGTCATTCGTTTATAAAACCCGTGCTTGTGATACTATACACAATCAGCAGAGATATATAATTGTATATAAAACATCTTACTTAATGATATAAGTCTTTGCCATTGTGGCGTTTGAGAGTGTTACCTACTGTATTTTCTGGATGGTAGTTACCTTTTATATGGCAATGTTTAATCGTAAGTAAAATGTTAGCTTAGACAAAACAAAAGGTTTGAAGATTTTTCCGTATTCTTGATTCATAGATCAACAAGATCTTATCATTTCTTTACAGCTGATGATAAATAACAGCCGAATCATATCAACGCATCATACAATTGAAAAGGTTTCTAAAGACTTTCCAGTGAAAAAAATAACACGCTGATCAGTTAAACGGCTACAGAGAAACACGGAAACTTAAGAAGTGATTAAAAGTTTCAGGACCGACGCAGGCCGCTGGGCTGACACTATGGCTCACGATGCTGGGCCTGGCGCGTGCGCAGAGCATCCCAGCTGACGTGGACACGCCGCCATTCAGCACACTCTACAAATGGCATCGCATCGACTTCGAGTTCCCGTCTGCCATGCACCGTTTCCACGCAATGACTATCGGGTAACACTTTCAATGACTACTAGTACTATTTATTTATTTAATCTTTATTGCACAATACAAGAAGTTACAAATGGCGGACTTAATGCCATAAGGCATTTTCTACAGTCAGCCAACGACAGTAACGGAAAGATTTAATAGTACCTAACATATGTTAAATGGTACTTATCTACTAACACTATACCTAAGTTAACCTAAGTAGCAAGAACCCTTAAAAAAGATAACAAAATGGTGAACTGGAAATAGCAGCTATATAAATTCGTTATAAAAGCCTACTAAACTACACAACATTGTTGCGTAACTAAGTCATTTATTGGAACCGTCTCTGTAGTGTTAGCTACTCTACATTTGGGTAAATATCATTCGTATTCTACAGCAACTTCAGATTTAAAAACTGACCTATTGCATACAAAACTACTTTTATGGTCAATTAATATGAATTGCTTACATACGTTAATTTATCTGTATATCACAAAGTATAATTTAAAAATATTAGCAATGTAGCAATTTCCATAAAGTCATATCTTATGTGTAATTAATATTCAGTTGCAAATATGTTTGCCTATAATTAAACCAAAATTATTCTTATCTTAGCCATTCTGCGGAAATCAGAGCATGACCCGCAAACAAATCCGCATATTAAGCCTAATCTTCTATCTTTAGTACCTTAAATCTTCTCAAACTAGTATTTTAAAAATGGAATTGTTATGACCCAGTTTACACAGCAGATGTACCTAATTTTGTTGAAGTGACAGTACCTACTTACGTTTACTAGCCACCACCATACAAGAATAGCAAGTCAGATTTGAATCAATACAGTATTGAAAATAAACAGATTTTAAATTCCAGGCAATTTAAATTAAAACTAACTGCTGAAACTATTAAAATATAATTAAATGCATATTTGGTAAGTAGGTTGGTAGAAGGTTTGGTAGAGATTATTATCATATCCTAGGTATCCAGAAAATACAATGTACAAAGTGGACGTAAGTACTTCACATTAAATTAGTTATCACAATAATAACTTCGTCTCTATTTTCAGTGCAATTTGTTCTCATTTAAGATTGTAATAAAAATGTGATTGCTCTTTTGCAGCAAATATATCCCAGCGAACGTGCTACCCCTGGGTCTGGAAGTGTACGGGTCGCGCGTGTGGGTGACGCTGCCGGCGTGGCGCCGCGGCGTGCCCGCCACGCTGGCGACCGTGTCTCGCTCTGGGGGCGAATCCTCGCCGCTACTCCGACCTTACCCGGACTGGTCGTACCACAGACTATTTTCTAGTAAGTGTCATTTCCGGTTCCCGCTCTTTGAACCGAGTAAATATCATTTGTGATCGGCCTCCTAAATATGACGTAAACAATAATTTATACAAAATCTGACCCTACATTCTGACGCCAGGTCTTCCTAGCTACTAGGTTGCGCATACGCTTCCCAAATGTCCAGAACACCATTGTTCCGTGTGTATGGAAAAGTTTTTTTCAAATTATTTAAATAAATAGAAAACATATGAATAGGTACAAGTTGGACTACAATTTTGAGATATTTGGATTGAGATTTGCACAACATTATTTTAGGCCACAACCTACAAACTCATAACTCAAACTCAAACTCAAACTCAAACGTTTATTCAGTAAGTAGGCCACAAGGGCACTTTTACACGTCGAGTATACAAAAGCAAAAGAGAAAAATAAAAACTACACCGGTTCTAACCCTACCACGAAGCATTATGACTTTTATGACCGGCAAGAAACTCGGCGAGACTTATTTTTTCAAAACAGTATTACAAAAGATATCTTATACAAATTACATAAAAATGCGTTATTCTTTAAGAAAACATATCCAACAATTACAAAAAAAATCTGCCAAAGGAAAAATAATTATTAATTACTTAAAAGTCCAAATCTGACAGCTAAGAACGAAGTTAACAAAACGTTCGATATGCTTTTCTTATCTGAATTGTGTCCTTTATTCTAATTTAGAAATTACAAAATTAGTAATCAAAAGTTTCAAAAATATTATATGTATAGTTATTTTGTTTTCAAAATATACACAAAAATAGAAATACATGCTTATTATAAATAAACCTCAGGAGATGTATAAGGTCTCCAGGTGTCATGATTTCAATATACTAACACTTTTTGTTTTTTAAAGATAAACAAGCACCGAATGAAGTGTATCACGTAAATAAACAAGAAGAAAACTACCTAAAACATAGCCCCAAATAGCCAAAACAGACCGGTCTCCACAAACAGCACCCGTTCACGAGTATGACGCGTATCTCAGCCATCGCCTCCCTCAACCTTTCTTCGGCAAAGTGGCGACCCGATCAACGACGCCACCATAAGCAAAGACTTAAGTGAGCATGACATGTTCAGGCTGGCAGGCTCTATCAATTAACAAATTTAGTCACATGTACATCCTGGTGAGAAGCCACATTCTGTGCTTGTCCATTACATACTTAAATAACACTTTAGTTATGAAAGGCATATAGAGAAATGTCTCTATGCGTCAGAAGCTATAAATATTTATTTATGCAAATAAATATTCATGAATAATAATATAAATACAATAATTAGGGATGTATAATGTCCCTAAGTGTCTAAAGAGTAAAATAAAACATTATAACAAATAAAATAAAAAAACCGGCCAAGAGCGTGTCGGGCCACGCTCAGTGTAGGGTTCCGTAGTTTTTCGTCCGCCACGGTAAGTGTTCCCACTTCAGAGTTAAAAATGGGCTATTTGATACATTGTTGTTGACATATTAATATGAAGTACAGTACCCTAAAAACGGGCCCACCAAGGACGGTGACAACTAAAGAAAGAGTTTTAGATCCCAACTATCCATGGGAAATTCGAAAAACTGTTGTCAGTCCCACCATGAGTAATAAGAAGGGGTTGTAACATGGAGTGTTAACCAGCCAGCGTCATTTGAAGTCAGTCAGTCAGTTTCAACCTAATGTATGGGCATGTATGTATGCTCCGACCCCATTAAATCAGAAAGAATTTTAAAACCGCCATGTAGGGTATTAGCATTCCACCTACAGCGACACCTATCGGCAAATTAAGTAAACTATGCGCGCGAGCTTAAAGTACAGAGGCTTTAGTGTAAGTTTCTTTTGACGTAAAAAATGTCTCAAATGCGTAAGTGATACTGATATAATATGAGAGACGGTCGCATTGGGCGATGAATATTAGTGCAGATTCTTATTTACGATTAAAATTAAACGCGGAATTATACATAAAACGGCGGCGCTACCGCGAACAACGACATTTCAAGCGATTATCTCTGTCACTCTCTTAACGCCTAAATTGGAGTAAAAGAGAAATGCTCGACATATACGAACTTCGATGTTCACGGTACCGGGCCGGAAGTGATGAAGTGTGTCTTGTCATTCAATAGAGATTTTGACAGCCATATCTTAGGGAATAAGGCCTAATTTATTAACAATTTGTAAGAAACTATCGCCTTAACGACTTTAGTGCTGGAATAATATAAAGTACCTATATTGCTCGCAAAAAAGCCTAAGATATATGAAATCCTGCGGCACTTCCGTCTTTCTCGCGGAAAAGCAGAGACCATTTACCAAAAACGCGTAAGATGTATGAAATCCTGCGGCGCTTACAGTTTTTTTTTCGAGTTGATAAAGTTTGTATGGGGGAACAATATTTTCGTTTTTTAGTATGTTACTCGATTTTTTTCATACTTTCTCACCGTTTAAACCTTCCCTGAGCTACTACAAATAATTCAAGACCAAAATTAGCCAAATCGGTAAAGCCGTTCTCAAGATATAGCGTGACCAAGATAAATAGGGGTTCATTTTTATATATATAATTTTTTTCAAAAACTATTGAACCTATCATGTTCAAAATAATTTTCCTAGAAAGTTTATGTAAAGTTCTACTTTTGAGATTTTTTTCATATTTTTTAAACTTGTGGTTCAAAAGTTAGAGGGGGGGGGGGCGCACTTTTTTTTACTTTTGGAGCGATTGTTTCCGAAAATATTTACATGATTTAAAAATGATGTTAGTAGACCCTATTCATTTTAAATACCAATCCAACGATATATCACATGTTAGGATTAGAACGAAAAAAAAAATCAGTCCCCACTTTACGTATAGGGGGGGTACCCTAAGAAAACATTTTTTTCCATTTTTTATTTTTGCACTTTGTTGGCGTGATTGATATACATATTACTACCAAATTTCAGTTCTCTAGTGCTAACGGTCACTGAGATTATCCGCGGACGGACGGACAGACATGGCGAAACTATAAGGGTTCCTAGTTGACTACGGAACCCTAAAAAGAAGAGAACAACATGTCTCGTGTCAAACAAACTGGACACTAGTAGGTAAAGACCATATAGTAATGGAATAATCTGTACTACAGTATCAAGCTACAGGCTTAAAGGCATCCTTATCCTCAATGAAATCTTTCAGAGTATAGTATTCCTTACTTAACAAATAGTGTTTGACGTATGACTTGAATTTATTTTGTGGCAAATTAACTACATCAGCAGGAACTTTATTATAAAAGCGTGTACAGTTTCCAGCGAAAGATGAACGAACCTTGGCGAGGCGGTGGCCGGGCACAGCAATTTGATTTTTATTTCTAGTGTTAAAGCTATGGATATCACGGTTAAGTTTGAATTCTTGGATGTTATTCCGCACATACATAATGTTTTCTAGTATGTATTGAGACGCTACAGTGAGAATATTTGCTTGCTTAAATTTTTCTCTTACGGATGCTCGACCGCGCATTTTATAAATGCCGCGGACAGCTCGCTTCTGTAGCACAAATATGGTCTCAATATCAGCCGCTTTACCCCATAACAGAATTCCATACGACATAACACTGTGAAAGTAACTGAAGTATACCAGCCTGGCAGTCTCAATGTTCGTTAAATGGCTGATCCGCCTCACTGCATAGGCTGCTGAACTAAGTTTCCCTGCTAGGGTGGCTATATGTGGATGCCATTGCAATTTCGCGTCCAGAGTGACTCCCAGGAAAACAGTTTGATTTTCAAATTCCATTGTATCACCGTTTATTGCAATCTTGCTGTTGTTAATCTGCTTGACGTTGGGAAGAGTAAATTTGATGCATTTCGTTTTCTTGGCGTTCAAAAGAAGGTTATTTGCCGTAAACCAGTTCTCTACTGTGGAGATAGCATTGTTAATTGCTCTCGAAGTTACTTTCCCTTCTGTCCACTTCAAAAATCAGCGATGTGTCGTCTGCAACCAGCACTATGTCATGTTTATCTTTCACAAGTTTCGGTAGGTCATTAATGTATACCAAAAACAGAAACGGGCCAAGAATAGAGCCCTGAGGTACGCCAAGTGCTACAGCGGACCCGGAAGATTGAGCTCCATTAATAATCACTCGTTGTGTTCTGTTCGAAAGATAAGACGAAACGAGATCAAGGGCCCTGGTTTTTATCCCATAATGGCACAGTTTTCTCTTTAAATTTTCATGATCGACGCAGTCAAACGCCTTCGAAAGATCGCAGAATATTCCAACAGCGTCTTGTTTTTTCCCATGCGGCAAATATATGATTGAGAAGGTCAGCACCTGCATCAGTGGTCGAGCGACCTTTAGTAAAACCAAATTGATTTCTATCGAGCAATTTGTTTCGGTCGAAATGTGTCAAGAGTTGATTTAGAATTAGCTTCTCGAAAACTTTGCTCAAAGCCGGCAGTATTGAAATTGGCCTGAAATTGGTTGGTTCTAATCTCGATCCTGATTTAAACAGGGGGATAACTTTGCTGTGCTTCATTATATCCGGAAATACTCCTGATTCAATACATCTGTTGAAAATATCAGCTAAGTGTGGTGCAATCGATTCAACAATGGAGTGTAGTACTTTGATAGATAAGCCCCAAAGATCTTCAGTTTTTTTAAATTTAGTGATCTAAAAGTTTTAATAGCTATATTTGGAGAGATATAAGAAAATGTGAAAAGTTCTGTATACTCCACTACATTCGTTTTCAATATTACCTCAGCGACGTCAGGCGATGATTGAAGAGACTTTGTTGTTTCTACCGGTATATTAGAGAAAAACTGCTCAAAATGATTAAAGAAAAGAGACAATAATTCATAATTTTATTATAAGTATATTCACTTTAATATTTTCTTGTTACAGGTAAAACAAATAACTGTAGTGGATTGACGTCCGTTTTTCGGATAAACGTGGATCCGTGCGGTCGACTCTGGGTTATGGATTCCGGACAAATCGATTCTCAAGATAGTCCTAAACAATTATGTCCACCAAGTATAGTCGTATTCGACTTGCAAACAGACACACTCATCGCTAGATATGTAATCCCGAAAAAATATGTACTGCAAGACTCCCTTTTCGCTAATATTATTGTGGACACTCGTACCAAAGACTGTTCGGACCTACATGTCTACATAGCCGATACTTGGCGGTTTGGACTGATAGTGTTCAGACAAAGTGATGCTACATTCTGGAGATTCTCTAATCCTGTTTTTTATCCCGACCCTCTCGCCTCCAACTACACACTTCATGGCCTCAATTTTCAATGGGCGGATGGCATTTTTGGGTTAGCGCTGTCGCCTCTGGATTCTTTTGGTAACCGAATATTATTTTTCCACGCAATGTCGAGTTTCAACGAATTTTACGTCTCCACGACGGTTTTGCGGCAAAGTATACGGGTTAACGACAGTTCGTCAGAGTTTCACCTAGTCGGCACAAGCAGAGGTCAGTTAGGACAATCATCAGCATCTGCTATAGACAGGCGAGGGGTAATGTTTTACGGTTTGGTGTCCAGAGATAGTATTGGCTGTTGGAATACACATAAATTTCATACCATGTTATCGATGGGGATAGTAGCTAAGAATGAAGACACACTTGTATTCCCGAATGACATTAAGGTTGATCAAGAGGAACATCAAAGCGTTTGGGTGCTATCAAATAGACTGCCGATGTTTCAAGCCGGTCGTTTAAATCCTTATGACTACAATTATCGTATTATGTATGCCGACACAACAGAAGCTGTAAAGCAAACTGTCTGCGATCCATACTCCAACTAGTTATACCCGCGACCACTTAAGGCTATTTATTGCCTACAATTACTCGTACAATCCAAAACCCAATGATTTTGAATGAAAATCTTTGACATACCGTTTTCCAGGTTTATAATTTTCCGTTTATAGGTACTGTCTTGTTAAACATTATGAAACATATGTATGTAAATAAGAATACACCACTTACATATATATTAGTACATTGTGCAACGAGGATGGTAAGTAAGGTATAGTAAACGCGAGTCTATTAGAAGCCCGACGACGAAGTCGGAGGGCTTTTAACGACTCAAGTTTGTTATACACTTACCACCCGTGGTACACACAATGTTTTTCATCACATTTGCGAGGAAATAAAATAAATTCGTTGGTAAAATATTAGTTAGTACTTATGTAGGCTTAAAATCAAAATACACTTTGAAAACTACAATCAGACCTCATCCACTAAAAAAGATTGTCAACAATGTCAACTTTTTTCAATGTCTTCCACAGATAATGTTAACAACTGCGTTTTGTTTTCGAATTTGACAGATCATCCTGCCAAATAGTATCAATCAATTATCAAAATCAAATATAAAACAATTATTTTTAATAAATACTAAACATTAAATTGCAGTCAAATTGAATATAAAGATATGTTTTATACATATAAAAAGTTGGTTGTAGCAAACTTTTGAAGATATGAAATACACCTTGGCTGTTTGGAAACATCCTCAGTCCGAAGTGAAGTATGAGTTCTATATATTTTTAAAACTAAACTTAACAGCCCGTGTGAGCTAAATCGGCTATAACTGCTCTGTACTCTCGCAAGTAACAACGCCATTGACGAGCAAGTGTGATGAAAAGGTATTATACCTACATAATAGATAGATCTTGCAAACACTTTGATAAACTAGAATGACTTGCCGCCTTCCACGCATTTGGTTTGAGTGAATTGCAGGTTTCTTGGTAAATACCTAAATATAGTTACGAAAACTATTCATACTATATAGGTAACTTTGATAAAAAAAAAGATTATTAATGAATTATTTTATACCTTAAACAATTATCTTACTTAAGTACAAAAGTTCTGCAATTCACCCATTTCTTACTATTGCTTCTAGAAATAAGTAGGCGTTTCTAATAATCTGCGATCCGTCTGCTCGTTTGCCGCCTATGTCATAAAAAAAAATCTATTGACCTAATGAATTCTTTTTAATAATTATTAACAGTAATAATTAAAAATGACATCATCATCATCATATCAGCCTAAGGACGTCCACTGCTGGACATAGGCCTCCCCCAAAACGACCCAATAAGACCGGTCCTGCGCCTTCCACATCCAGCGACATCCCGCGACCCTAACTAGGTGGTCGGTCCACATTGTGGGAGGCCTACCTACGTTGCGTCTTCAAGTTCGTGATCGCCATTCCAGAGCCTTGCGAAGTATTTATCTAATTAAACATAGTTACTAGTTCATACAATTTACTATGCGTATTTCTGTGGATTTCTGCGATCTTCATCATGTCGTCGGTTCAACTTGCGGGGGTCCACCCATGCTGCGCGTTCCGGTACGTGGTCGCCACTCGAGAACCTTTACGCCCCAACCGCCTTCGGTTACGTGCAATGTATCCCGCCCACTGCCACTTAAGATTAGCAATCCGGGAGACTATAGCGGTTTCTTTGTTTTGCTAAAGGAACATGTGTATTATATATGTAATATAATTTGTAACTAGAAGTAAATCAAATTATTTAATTATTTTGATTTGGGATGGATTTATTATAAATTTAAATAGATTTTATATACGCGTCATCAAGCGTCAGCCGCGACAGCTGAAGACACTGATTTGAAATTGAATCTGGCTTTGAACACCGGCAGACTTGGTATTTTTTCCTAAGTATATGATTTATATTTAAATGTATAAATAAGAAAATAACTTATTTAAATTAGAAATTTCTGTAAATATTAATTAATTATTTTCTACCTGCGCGTCGCTAAAATGAAGCTGACATTATACACGCACTCATTATATAATAATTATAGTATACCTACTGTTGCGTTACAAATGTAAATAGGAGTAGTAATATATTCTCAAACAACCATTTTTTCAAGTAAGTACTGCCTATTAAAAATTTAAGAAAATCTAATTTATAACGATTTGATTTTATCTCCTGACTGTTAAGAAAAGTTTGTCATGGTTGATATTTGAAGCAATTTATGTTCGTAGTAGTAAATGGTCATAATTCCCGCCATTTATTTTTCACCATTGTACTTACCTAATTATATTATAGCTATAGGAACCAATAAGCAACTAATGAGGGTGCATCCAAGATAACAACATATATGTTACCTAATTTTCGTTGTTATTATAAAATCTTACACGAAAACACCACAAATTAACGATTTTACTTATCCACCTATTTAAGAGGCAATAGAGGAATGACATCGTCACAAACGTGCAAAATTCCTTTTTTAATTAATAAAGATTCCATAAAAAGAAGCAATTCAGGCTTTTTATTTTAATATATGTTATTTTTAAGCAGAAACGTCTGATAAAGAAACCATAACCTTATACCTAGTAGTTTTTTTTTCTTTGACGTTCATAAGTGCATGTAATGTGCCTAAATTGAAAAATAAAGATCTTTTATCTTTTCTACTTATAAATAAAGGAAAAATAACCTAGTTAGGCATGCACCTCCTAAGCGTATAGAAGGATATGGTGGAGAAATTCGCATCCTTTAGGAAAGCCTCAGTTGGTTGAGTGATGGGCATGTATCCCAGAGTCGCGAGTTCGAGTCTCGCCCGGGGCAGTTGATTGAATTTAGTGCTCTATTTGGTCGCTGTACGCCGGATATCGATCAATTCAAGTCAGGTCAAGTCAAGGTTTCACGACCGCATTAACTATAACCTTTAGCCGCACAGAAATCAAAATTTGCCAGGCCAAATGCAACTATGCTATGTCATAATTAAAATTAAAAATGACATTCAATGGGAGACCTTTTTATAGGTCTCCGGGCGGCTAGAGGGTAATATACTATTGAATGCCCCGTTTTTTAAGTTAAAGGTTCAATACAATAATTCTAGAAGTTGAAATAGATAACAAATACTTAAGAAAAAACGACGCGATAGCTGGAGATGCGGGTTCGAATCCCGTCTCGAACACCGAAGGTCCTCGTCGTTTTTTCTTAAGTATATGTTATCTATTTCAACTTTTAATTTATATAGTAGTATTACTACTTAAAAATCAAAGCAAATCAAAAAAATATTTCATAAAAAATAATTTGATTTGTTCTTAGTTACAATAATTCTAGGTTCTTAGTAGGTATCTATTTATGTTAAAAGACTATCATTTGAAGAAAAGTCCTGCATATATTATAGTAGGGTAAATCGCCAGTTACTGGCCACCTTTCAATAACTGGCCACCTTATACTGAAGATGAATTCTGTTTACCTATAAATAGAACACATTTTCAAATGGGGTTTCTATTACTGGCCACCCTTCAATTACTGGCCACCTTATACTTAAATGAATTCTGTTCATAGGTAAATAGAGTCCATTTCATTATATGGTGGCCAGTTATTGAAAGGTGGCCAGTAACTGGCGATTTACCCTATATTATGTGAATGAATGAATCAAATAATTGTTTATTTTTTCACTGAATGAAACATGTTACTAGTGGTATTACTTATTGAAGACCAAAAAAAACGATTACTCGATACTTGATACCTCGTACATTAGGCCTGGTTTACCACAACTGTTAAATAACCAACTAGTTATTTTGTTGTGCAATATGTGTGTATTTAAATTTCACAGTATCTATAAGTAGGTCTACTTATCATTTTAAACATATTTGCATTGGCCTATTTATCATAGAAAATGCAGTTTAGCTTGTATTTACCCTCAACTAGGGGTTTGTAAACTAAAAGATAGAACAACAATAATGGAAAGAGAGAGAAGGAAGATAAGGACATGGAAACGTATTTAGATTTTATATATTTATTTGTTATCGTACAACCGCAGACGGATTCTGTAGATCGATTGTAGCTCCTTTTTATGATTTACTTCGACGTTATTTTTGAAACCTTTACTGGGCCGCACGAAGCCAAATAATCTTTCTATAAATTCCAAGTATTACCTATTCCAAAAAAATCGTTTTAGTTATCTATTTTAAATCAAGTGATTTCTGTGATAGTCCATAATCTAATATGATACCTATATGAACGTCAAAAACGAAATCTCTTGGATTTAAACAACTATGTGCAACTTAAAACTGTATAACTTTAAATGTATACATTTTATCCAAGATAATAAAAAAAACCTTTGAAAACTCTTTGTTAATTTTTTCTAACCTAAATAAGGAACAGATTTAATATCAAAAGTAATGTACAGTAGTTTTACTGCAGGCAACTTACAAATTATATATAATTATAATTACATATAATATCTTTGTCTTCGTCAACTTTCATAAGCATATAATTTCGTTATTTATTTTCCACACAAATAACTCACAAAGTTGCTGATCTACTTATGTTAAAATATCCGCCGGCTATACATTCGGTTGGCCGTGGTTGAAGCATTCATAAAAGAGCTACACCTTCTGATGGACACACGTCTGCGACCAGTTCCCTTGAGGAAGTAACAAGGTAAGAAACATACACGCAAACTTAAATATAACTTATATACATATAAGTATAACAATGTGAATAAAGTGTACCTGTGTAACCGAAACCTATTCGAAATTGCAAAAGCTTAACGCTGACTAATTGTTTAACGAGTGTAGACTTTTACTAAATTTATCTACATCAAAATAATAATTGCAAATATTTTTTTTTCTTAAACGAACAACTTATATTGTAGGGACGTACCAAATTAACTTTGTGTCAAAATTAATTAAGACATTATTAACTATAACATGTGGATATTGTGGATTTGTGGAAATCGAGGGAATATACCTTTCCTCGGCTATACAACCTTAGTATTTGATATTGCAGTTATTCATTTTAGATCAAAAATATTCAACATATTTGTATATGTTAAAATATTCATTATTGCTCTGCGGTCTTCATGTTTACCATTTTGAAGGTTTGTATTTATTAACCTTGTTTGTGTCCAGTTTTTGTTTATCCGACGCTTAAAACCACAGAAGTTAGTTCATTTAATTAAATCGCTGATTACTGATCTATACTGTGGAAACCGCAGGTAATTTTTAATTTTTGGCCGATGAATACCTATCTAGATATAACTTTCTGGAAATTAGGCAATGATGTTCCAAGTAGGAAAATATTTTCCTTGTGACAAAAATAAAAGTGATTTAAATAAATACTACCTTATCGAATATGCCATGATCGGCCGTTGTCCTCTGGTCGTCCTTATTGTGAATAGCATACATAATTTTTTAATAACTACTATTAATAGCCTTAATTTTTGTACTTATATTAAACTAACTTTTCCTCGCGACTTCGTCGACCAGCCCGTCATTAAAGTATGGTTGCGGGATAAAAAATAGCTCTTCTCGTAGCTCAATATCTCTCTCCATATCAATTTTCATCCCAATTGGCAGTTTATGCGTGAAGAGATAACAGACAGACAGACAAACAGTTACTTTCGCATTTATAATGTTAGTATGGAACAGATATGGATAGTATGGATAAGCAAATTAATGCGTAAAACTAATAAAATTGTAAGTCTAAATCTAAGGAGTTAAATTCGGATTATCAATTTAAAATATAATTACTCAAATTAGCTACTAGAAACTAACTTTATGTACAGTTAGCATCATAAAGTTAGTAGCAGTCAGTATTTCCAAATATATCGCACCACATCCTTACTGCTATATAAATAAAGATCCTACAGTTCTACTTGGCCACTTTGGTTGTCACCAACTATTTGACGTTGACTGTACTGACTCTAGTAGGTTTTCGTTTACCGCTTTGGTCAATTACCTGGTAAACCGAACTTATTATTAGTTGAAATAGCTATCTAATCACGCAAGGAGCACTTACCTAACTGCGGTTAGTAAGAAAATTAAGAAAGAGCGATGTGATCACAGTACTAGGTAGCTGCTGGTAGCACTCTTCTCATATACTTAAAATCAATAAAACAGGGCCATTTTTATTCCATTGAAATTAGTAA
The DNA here is from genome assembly GCA_022674325.2 of Grapholita molesta. Classification (NCBI taxonomy): domain Eukaryota; kingdom Metazoa; phylum Arthropoda; class Insecta; order Lepidoptera; family Tortricidae; genus Grapholita; species Grapholita molesta. The sequence goes on from CP053127.2 coordinate 7,935,730, forward strand.
TATACTGACCGGTACCTTTGTTCTTAAGTACAAATATCAAAAACTTGTTGTACAAATATTCTCAATGATGTTAGAGGGTACAAACGTAATAAGTAATAACCTGTATGACCTTTGCAGCTTTACTCCAGACAGATAAACAAGCAGAAAGCGTAAAATTTATAACTGTTTGAAGGTATAATATCTACCTAATACAGATCACGTCACTCAGAAGCTTCAATAGAACTGAATACAGTTTACCTTTGCATATTATTAAATATTCCAATGTTTTCTATAGTACAATTTTATTCCAGATGAAGGGAAAACTACTGGTCTTAGGAGTACTTGCGTACGTGTGTGGTAGCTATAGCGGACACGGCACGCCGGGTTCCCAATGGAAGGCCAAAGGCATAGGAACCTTATTTCGGTGGAAGCAAATCGACTTCGTATTTCCAAGTATACAAGACAGACAAATTGCTATTGCCAGTGGGTAAGTACATACCATGTATTAAAGCAGTATGAACATGTGAATACGATAGATGATGTAATGACTTTTTCACCTCACTAGCTCGGAAAGAACTGTTTTATTCTTTAAAAACAGATAGCAAAGTTGCATTTTATTCACAAGACTGCTAAGTAATTTCATACAAATTGTTTATTACTAATCGAGTGGTTTTTTGATGTTAGCTGGTTGGATGTTCTTTTATTTAGTGTTATTGAATGATACACTATGGATGCCAATAATTTTAAGTTTTTAGTTTTAGAGTTTATTTTTTCCTCGCGGTAGTGAAGTGAAAAATTGTGTTTCAATCGGTAGCAACAATTCGAAAAATTAAAACTTTAAGTTGTAGTTTACTCTAAACATAATTTGGCGCTAATTATTTCGCACATTATTACATTTTACCGCCAACCAACTAACATTACGAGTACAAGTTATTTCTCGATCGATCTTGAACCCGTTAAAACAAAGACTAAGCTGATTACTTGCGCAACATACCTATACATAACCAAACTAGTTATTGATGTATGACATACATTTCCTAGGCAGTTCAACCAAACGAACGTAGTACCCCTGGGCGTGGAGCGATGGAAAGACCGAGTGTTCGTCAGCACGCCCGCATGGAAGCCGGGCGTCCCAGTAACGCTGTCGTCTATCCCGATTGTGGGCTCGGATGAGTCGCCGCCTTTGAACCCTTACCCCAACTGGGACTGGCATAATGCGGGTATGTGTTTAGACTTGAATCTTGATGTAATTATATGACCACTGACTGACTTTAGTAAACAATATGTAATTCTTATACGGGCGAATGTCTTAACGGAGGGTAGAATAGGACATAAGAAATATATTTAGATAACTTTTGCTTAGAATTACAATAAAAAATTATACATTAAAAAAAATCTGCCCGCAATGTAATGCAACACACTCTAGTTAAACACTCGTTGACAGTTAGTTTAAAAAGCTCATATCGCGTAATGTTCGCAATACATTACTGCTCAGATTTTTTTCAAAATTAATTACACATGTATAACAGCTATAATTAAAGAAAAACCTTTTGGTTAATGAATATACTGGTAAATCCTATGTCTGGTTTAATTCTTCGCCGGTATTAAACTTACACACAGTATAATTTTGGATTTTAAAATTACGATCATGTGATTTCATTTTTTTGTCAATAAATCGATATCCTTCATGACATCATGATCTTGACTGGGCTGGATGAAACTATACCGTTTTTCACTAGGGCCACATATTTGTATTATTGTACTTTTCTTTCTTTCTTTCATGCTTGCCTATGGTGATAGACAAACGACTATGGAATCCTACACTGAATATAGCCCAAGATGTTTTTTTTTTAATTTGTTCTTTTTTGTTATAGAGAACTGCACCGGTTTTACGTCCGTATTTCGGATGGCCATCGATCATTGCGGCATCATGTGGGTGCTGGATGCCGGACAAGTTGATGGCTTTGTATCTCCTCGCCAGATCTGCCCACCGACTATATTCGCCATTAACCTTGAAACTGATGTCGTGGTAGCACGTTATCCAATTCCAGCAGAATTTGTTCTTCAAGACTCTTTGATTACAAATATAATAGTTGACTCCAGAGACGCCCTTTGTAGAGACTTGCACGTGTACGTTGCTGATGCCCGACGTTATGGAATTATCGTATTCAGAAGTTCGGATGAAGCATTCTGGAGATTTAACCACTACACTTTCTACCCGGAACCATTGTTGTCCAATTACACTTTGCATGGAGTAAATTTCCAATGGTCAGATGGCGTATTTGGGATGTCTTTAGGCAAACTTTATCAAGGCGATAGACCTTTATATTACCATTCAATGTCTAGTTCTTTGGAGTTCGTTGTAATGGCCTCGGTAATTCGTGATCCCTCGCGTGTCAACGATTCAGTGGATGAATTTAAACTTCTGGGTCAAAGCCGAGGTCCAGTAGGACAAGTGTCCGCATCTGCCATCGATCACAATGGAGTCATGTTCTTCAACCTCGTTTCTCAGGACAGTATTGGATGCTGGGATACCCGTAAACCATATGAAGACTCAAATCTAGGAATTGTGGCACAAAGCAGTAACACCCTGGTGTTTCCTAATGATTTGCGATTTGATCATGAAGTTTCACAAATGGCCTGGATAATAACAAACAAACTGCCAATGTATCAATTTAATTTGATAAATCCAAGCGAATTTAATTTTAGAGTATTGTATTTAGATCCAATTAAATCCGTCGAACATACTATTTGTCAGCCGTAGAATGGTTTTACTTCGGTGATATTTTAATAATAAAAATTGTTCACGTCTGTAGTATTCATAGCCTTACAGTTTACCTAACTATTGTTATTATTAAAACTTTTCTCACTCTGACTATCTTCATAAGAATAATTGGAATATTTATTTTCATCTTCATGTATTAAAACATTTCGTTTGCAAGCCATAACTTCTGCTAATTGTAACTGCATTTTAGTAATAAGAGCATTCAAACTGTTCTTCGAGTCGACAGATAGATCTTTTTTTGATTCCATACTATCAAGTGATTTCTTTTTTACTACTTTCTCGCCAGTGTTTATTTTAGGTGATTTTTTAAATTTCCGAGGATTAATTGATTCGTTTAAATCATTACTCGTATCGTTATCCTTCTGTAAATGACCTATGCCGGATTTCCTCACGCTATTTGTCGCCTTTTCTTTCACCAATATAGTACTTTTTCTAGTAACAGTCGTAATTGGTTGCTTTTCTGAAGTCTCAGTAAAGTTACCAAATATCGAACTTCGAACCGTTCTTATAGAATCTAGATTTCGTAGAGTTTGATAATCAGATGAGCCTTTCATAAATATTTGGGGATATAACCTTAAATAGGAAGCCGTATTTTCTTTGCTACTGCCCACTAAAGGGGGGTTATCATCTGTTTGATTTGTCAGAGCTGGGCAACCTTCAAGATTAATGTTGGTGTTTGATGAGGAAACAAGAACTTGGTGAGACTCGAACAGTTTTATTTCTTGGTATTTCGTTTTTCTTAAATACGCACTAATTCGTAGTAACATTAGTACCAATTGCTCCGTAATACGATCTGCATTGCGAGGTACTGTAATTTCATTACCAAAATAATCTTCGTAAGTTCCTGTAATCGACGAACACTTGATATTGTCAAAACTTCCAACAATACCCGTGCTGGCATTGTCTGACTTTTTTTCCGGTTCATCATCTATTTCCAGTGTGGAAGTATTAGCAGCTTCAGCTGAAGAGAGCGCTGGTGGATCTGAAGAGTGTCGTCTTTCGACGTACCTATAAATAAATATAAGCTTTTATATAAAGTGACATTGGGGTATTATGCAGATGTAAAATATCATTTATCATCAAATACTTTATAATACTTAATTTTGAAATATTTTGTACATTTCCTGATACATAAATCGTATGTACAATAATCGGTAGTGCCTACAAATCAGTACAACCTGGGTTCGAATTGTGGGAAGGGCATTAATGTGTAAGTCAATAAAAAAAATGGCCTATGGATATAATCTATAAATTGTGTACACCGAGACTATTTATTTTATTTCTGTTAGCTTTACGAGAATATTTTGGGTCAATTAGAGTTAACTTATCTAAACAATCAGTATTTAGTCTTACTGTTCTGATTTAAATATATTTTCGAATTGAACAAATAGCTATAAACCAGATACATAGTCTCTGTTAATGTATGTTCCACGTAACATTCCGAATTTAAAAAGGGGACATAAATGAAACATGGTTGTAACGTCGTCTTGTATCTTATGAAAAGTAAAACTTCATGTGACGGACATGTATCGCTACCTTATTTCTTCAAAAACAAAGAATCTCAAACTATCAGAACACGTAAGATGGAAACAATAGATGGATATCTTTAAAAGTAACAGGTTAATTTATAAGTGGTAATAATGCCAAACAATTTACCTACCACAGAAACAAAGAAACTCTCAATGTCACTGTTTGTCTAGATTATTCTGTCTTAATTTTACCTGACTTAGGCTCTATAAATCGTTTGGAATGTCAAAGCGGACTGTGTGGGGGAAAGGTAGCATGGAGAAAATTTAGGACGCTTCCCCACCAGATTTTATTTGTACTACTGGAATTTTCTTACTTCTACTGAGAAGCTTAAGCTTCGAGCGAGATTGGTTGAGGCGGTCTCAACCCAATTTGAGTGTGGTCTGGTGGTCCCGAGTTTTGTCCATGGTTCGCTAACCCAAGCCTAGCTGGGCAAGAAGCTCAGCTAGGCCCGACCGTCGTCTGAGTGACTATATCCGGTACGCAGCGGTAGGTACGGGTTGATACGTTACTGTATGTGTCAGGTATGCAGGCGTCAATTTACTTACCAACTTGATAATAGTCTTCTCCGTAGCTGCGCTTCCCCCAGTAAAGACTTGGTGCGGCGCCTTCGTATGGCGAGCTCCAGGCCGTAATCGAGATCATTCGTAGGCACAGGCTTCGGAAATTTTTGGAACACTGATGTTACTTTTAGAGTATTATAGTAACTAAAACAACGCGTTGAATTAGGATTCTGGGACTTACGTTTTACCCGTAATGAAGTGAGTCAAACCCGCTTGGTTTACAAATAATTTGGTTCGCCTCAAAAATAATTACATCATCTCATAAAAATTACTCTTCGGACCGATATCCGAACAGAAATTCATAGTAATTAAAATTAGTATAGAAATAATTATAAAATTAAACACCATATATTGGCGTCAAGGCTCGAGATATTGTTAGTAAGTATAGGGTAGTTCGTAAACCTCGCACAGGAAGACGTTGTTACCCGTCTCCTCTATTCAGCTAGTCATCTTAACGGCAGAGTAGTAGCCGCGACCATGAAAGTTACAGCAATTCCGATACATCGGCAAAAATCTATGAAACAATTAACTTAAGTTTTGACGCCATTAAATCCCGTTTAATTTTGTGATTATGTGTAAAATTCATAAAAAATTTAATCAATGTAAAGTACTAGATCATGCCCGCGGTTTCACCCGCATGGTTAGAGGAAAATGTGACATATTGAGTCTTCCTGTGGGAATGAGATGTTTTCCCGCTAGAAAAAGTAGCCTATGTCACTCTCCATACCTTCAACTACCTCAACTTAAAAAATCACGTCAATTCATTGCTCCGTTTTGCCGACAAACAAACAGACACGCTTTCGCATTTATAATGTTAGTATGGAAAATATAACTCTTAAAACCGCTTGTAAGCAAAACTTACTTCAGAACAAGCATCCACATGTACACGGAAGGCATGATGGAGACAATTTTGACGACGACGAACTTGACGCACGGCGGGCGAGCGGCGCCCACCAGCACGCACGTGCCCAGCCCCAGCGCCAGGCTCAGCAGCTCACAGAGCAGCTTCCTGATCGCTGCCATCAGGAGCCAAGGTAACACCAACGTTGGACGCTCCTCCTGCCAGTAGTTAGTTTAAAAAAATGGTTTCCATCAATGATGATTTCACCTCAAAGTGATTGTAGCAAATTAGTCTCTCTCTCTCTCTCTCTCTCTCTCTCTCTCTCTCTCTCTCTCCCCCTAGTTATCAATCCCACATGGTGGCGGGGTCAGTTTGCCGTGTCTTACGTCACCACTTTGCTCAATCCTCGACATCGTTTTCGCGTCTTAGCAAATCAGTAAAAGGGTCAATTTCAACAGTACTAGTTTTTTGTGTCATTCCGGTGTAATTCTTTATTTACGTTTCTTCGGTGTTTCTTTTAATGTCAATCGACACCTCAGATTGTTCTTTGATAAGCCTCTTACAGAGCACTTGATATCTTAAGCTTTTTGTGAATTATCGGAGAATAAAAAAAATTACTCGCACGTGAATGATAAGTATACACAGGAATGATATAACACTCCACCTGAATGACATTTTCCCCATCGGAATGAAAAAAATAAACACAGGAATGATATATATACACTAAAATGAGAAAAATGCTAAGAACTGCCTAAATCAGCCAAGTTCAATAATTAACCGAAAATTTATTTCGAATGCCATGGGCATTCAATGTAAAACTACTCCAATCAAGCATATCGAGTATTTCTTTAAAAAGTGCCACTTTTATCTCGGTCCTTTCTTTAATGAGTTTCCGAGTAGAGCTAGAGAGCCTTTTAGTTCTACTGCTCCGTTGGGCCTTGAAGAACTTAGACCCGGAGCTGTGGACAGCTTCTACAAACCCGTCGTTGAGTTCGTTCACCTCGCTTCCTAGACAATCGAAACGGTTCCGGAGCTCTAACTGAAGCCTCTCGGGGTTTTGGATTTGGATTGTTGCTGGCCGGAGTGTAGATCTCATCAATCGCGAACGTTCTAACTTAACACTTATATTCAATGTGCCCCTAACCAGGCGGTGATCACTACCGGTCTTAACCGTATTGATCACAGAGACATCATTGAATATATTATGTTTCTCCGTCGACATGATGAAGTCAATCTCGTTTTTTGTTGCACCATCGGGACTCAACCAGGTCCATCATGCTCACGTTTCTTGAAGAAAGAGTTCATCATATAGAGTCCCTCTTTCTCCAAGAAACCAGCCAGTAGTTGGCCCCGGAGGTTCCGACGTCCGTATTCAAATTGCCCCACTCTCAGCTCTGCGCCGTCTCTCTTGCCCAGTTTCGCGTTGAAATCCCCCATAACAATGGTGAAGTAAGTTTTGGAGCTATGCATGGCCTTTGAGATGTCCTCATACATAGCCACCACCTCGTCGTCGGAGTGTTTCGAAGTCGGCGCGTATACCTGGATGACCTTCAACGAGTATCTCTTGGATACTTTGAGTATCAGGTACGCCACCCTGGACGACACACTCTCGAACTTCACCACGTTGTTTACGAGGGACTTGTGGACGATGAACCCGACACCTCCTTGGGACTGGTGGTCGCCCTCCCGGAAGTGGAGCAAGTTGCCGGACTTCAGGGTTATCGTGTCCTTCCCCTCTCTTTGGACTTCAGATAACCCTATTATATCCCAATGCAACCTGCTCAACCCTTCCTCCAGTTCCACTATCTTTTCTTCGATCCGCAGCGTACGCGTGTTGTATGTTGCCAGGGCCAGGAGTCGTCGGTAGCAGGATGCCGCCCGGGGATTCTTAGTACCCCAGATCCCTTTTGTACCCTGGCCGCTACCGGCATAACCAGGGTACCGGGGGCCGTCGGGGCCATGGTTTTTGGGTGTTCATTTCATATGGGGGTATATGCCATAATCGTTACGCTTGGCATGCGGGTTGGCGATCGCAGTGCTTCCACCGCACTCTAGGGATGCTGCTGTCATCCCCCGGTGGTCTTGGCCCTAGTTTTAGGACATACCCAGGTCCATTTTTTTATTCGTGGCATTCTAATAAATCCCACATCAAAGTTGGTCAAGATCGCGAAATATCAAATATCAAATCAATGAAGTAACATTTGAAAAAAAATAATGGTACTATAAACATCACTGAAGTGTTTTTCGAAAAATAGTTTTGATTAATAATTAAATTAGTAATTACGTACTTGGGGAATTTTGTCAAACTTTGCCATAGACAGGTGTTTACTAGTTTAGCGAGAAGCACCCAATTGATATTAAGGCCTATTTTGTAACCACAAATTCAGGGGTCTAGCTTTACCCATCATAAAACGACATGAGGTTAAATAGCTTGTAGAAAAAGATGGTATAGCCGGAATCATATTTTGTCGGACTTGGCGGGGGCATGGCAGTGCCCCCAAATAATACTTAAACACAAAAGTGAAGCTACTTTTGATATCATTTCGGTGTTATTTTCATTCTGGTGGGTATTAAAGCCATTTTACTACACCGGAATCACCGGAATGAAATTGGTGGAATGATAAACCGAGGTGAAATAAAATTATAAAAAAATAACTAAATCCCACATTCGTTAACTATCGCAATATTTAAACTCACAAGTACAAAATACACGATCTGTAAATATTTGAAAAATAACAAATATGAAACAAAAAACATATAGCAAACTCCGGAATGATATTTTTTTTGTCCCCGCAACATCGAAATGACATTCTCACGTGGGTAGCGGATCTATTTGGCATCTTGTCGACGTCTTATTGCGGTGAGAGCCGCGGCACAAGTGACTCTAAAAGTGCGCAGGAGGCGGGGGGGCGTACGAAGTCAAACTTAGCTGTGGGTCGTCGATGAAATTTGTCCGCGGTAATAAGGATTATTTTGCCGGACAAATTTCTTTACACATAATAAAGCGGTTTATTAAACAGTTGGTAAACAAGTAATATTTTAAAGGGTTCTTTATTGATATGGTATTATTATGAACTAAAAACAAATTTGATATCTTGTATAGTTTTAGAGTTACGCGGCATTAAACAAGAATAACTGGGTTCCGGACAACCCACCTGAATGAAAAATTGGGCCTTTATTATTTTTTTTTCAATTATTAAATCATTTAATATTTTAATATTAGTTATTGCCCGAGGTCGATAGCTAAGAGATGTTTCCAAAAAAAAATAGTGTATGACTATTTTGACTTTCTGCACCAGCGTTTTCAGTCTTGCCATCAAATTTTATTGCTTGGGATATTCACCCAAAATAGCTTAATAAGTTTGCTTTTAGGCCTTGCTTTTTTGTAACCTGAATGTTACAGAAAGCTATGATAAAAAAGCTATAAAGCTGCCGCAGCCCCGAGACTGCCAGGTGTTGACCAAAAAGTGGTGATAAGTGTTTTGAAATCAATTTTATTAGCTACACGATTCTGCCTTAAATCACTGCACAATAAATAAGCTATCGATATTACATACTAATCGTAAAAATGTTATTGACATGATGATCAAAATTATTATCCTGACTTCTTTACCATTCTGAGGCTAAACAGCAAGTCCCTCCTGTCAGTAAATTACTTGAACGTTTAAACGTCAAAGTCGCATATATGCGACGAAGTGACAACGTAAGGGGTAGGGGAGAACCGGTACATTGTAATACCACTAATTAAATCGTACGTACCACCATTCCCATTAAATAAGGTTTTTTGGAAACCTGTATTTAACTATTTACATGAGGGTTAATTAACTAATTAACTGTGAAAGAGAAAAATGTATGTTCAAAGTCAATACTCCCATCACTTATCCATGTTTTAGATCGCGTATTATTAAAATATTTTTGAAATATACCTACCAGCTACTTACACAGTTACACATTATGTAGAGCCGAAAAGAATTTTGCATACTCTTTTCGAGTTTGAGAGTCTACAATAGTTGTTTAGACTAGAGATAAAATATACTTACCAGAAACGCAGGATAAAGCAAGACAATATATGTTGCAAGGTAGATGTAGACGGTGAAGCACTGCACTAGCATGATACCAGAAATCATGGTACGCAGTACCCTTTGTACCGGCATAGATATTTCTGCTGGCATATTCATCTGCCATACCTAAAAATATTTTAATTATGTATAATAATCATTTTAAAAAAATACTACAGAAATGCAAGGTGGACCGACGACCTAGTTAGAGTCGCGGTATACCGCTGGATGTGGAAGGCGCGGGATCGGTCTTCTTGGCTCGTTCTGAGGGAGGCCTATGTCCAGCAGTGGACGTCTTTCGGCTGACATGATGATGATGATGATGACTACAGAAATAAGAGATTCATTGTTTATCCCAGTAATGGGTAAGAAAAAACAAGACATGGTGGTGTTATATCTAAGATAAATTCAAGGAGTGCTCGACATCTGTTAGGTAGTTTTACTTTGCAGCATATAACAAAATGCTAATAGTGTGTCTAATCCTAAGACATGATTCATATGATCCACAGCTAAAACGTCTTTATATTATTTAACAATAGACTTACACTTACCTATTACGCCTCAATATTTCTACCTATACGACCTATAGTTCATATATAAGCAATATTACTAGCAGGGCGGCCTGCTAGTTTGTTTCACACTTGTAGTTGGCTTCACACTTGTAGATATTACCAGACCATAATCTTATGGTACAATGCCTCAAGGGCCTTATTTAGATTTTATACTGTAACTAGTTAAGTACTTGTGGTTATCATAATACCATTAATTTCTTAGATTATTAACAAAATACAAAACAATAACATCGTCTATGTTCATAAGAAATGATGTAGAATTCGAATAGTGAAAGAATTTTAAAGTCACGTACCTGCTTTAAATTAGCGTTAACTTTGAACAACGTGGCGTCAAAAATAGTTCGCAGAAGACCAAGGATGGTCCACAGACACACCTCTGATTGCACGTTCATGCCTACGTAGGATAGAATGTTTATCATGGTTTTGAATTACAAATATATATTTTAAGCACATCTGATTGACCTGTTAACTTGGGTGTATGTGAAATAAATCGAGCATTACTATTTTTATACAGTGTTAACCTATATTGTATACATTATAGCATTGACTTTTGATGTTAAGTACTACAGATAAAAAATACAATAGATAAGTTTTGGGTTTTTGTTTAAACCTCTTTTCATTAAAAAGGTCGAACGCACAAAAACTTCAGTGTAATAACCCGGATTGTTGTTTAACTAAATCGAACCGTATTACCGCACAAGACAGGTTATCGTATTATACCAAAATAGAGAGCAACCGAGCAACAAAGTTGGGGGCTGGGGGGCGATGTCCCATTCGCAATTGTTTGAACCATGTTTGAACAATGTCTTAATTACTTTCCTAATCAAAATTAGAGCTCACCAACGCGTGGATTTAGTGCGCTCTTTATATTTAGTGTTCCAATGTTTATTGTCTACATATTTTATTACGATCCCCCTTTTTGGCCTAATGGGTAGCCATTCTACCTACCTTAAATGTAAGTTAATTAAATATTATTTTGTTAGGGTTTCGTAGTATTATTGTTACGCCATGTCTGTTTGTGTGTCTCCGACTATGCTCAGTGACCGATAGTCCTAGGTAAAGTCAGCTTCATATAGTTAGCACTAGTACAATAAAGCGGCCAAATATATCATAACATGTCCGTACTACTGTTACAGGCCACAAATAAAGATTTGTACAGATATATTTGGCTACTTCAGTTGCTACTAATTATTTGACGCTGACTTTGGGTACACCTAAAAAGTTTTATTCACTTTATTTAACAGTTTAACAGCAATGGTAGGGCTTTGGCTGCCTGATGTGTCATACGATTATAAATGCTGTACTGCAGCGTTTAACCCATAACAGAAGTGTAACTCACATATTCAGAGAATTAATCGCGGGTTATGTCAGCACAATCGTCATCGCATGCGTCAGTGAACAGCAGGCCCGCGAGCAGAGCGCCGCGTGTTCCTACGGAGTTGTTGACGGTTCTCGCCGCACCTCAAACAGTCGACACACGATCTTTGGCGGGAGTACACTGTGTATTTCTTTACAACTTTTCCCGGGTATTTTATTCAGTTGCGAACTATTTACTTCTTTACATATGCACTGTTTATTTATCTAGAAGTGATAGAACTAGTGTGAAAAAGTGATACCGTGTTAAGAGGAGTTTTTAACCACTCGGAAGTATATGTAAGCTATTAATTATGCATACCTAGTTTAGATAAGCCATAGTCTTATTTGCATTCATCTTATAGTTACAGCGAGGCCTTGATTCAGTTAGAGAATACATTTGTGTTGCGTCCTTACCTTGAAAGGCGTGAGTAGTAGATTATTTATATTTTAATCATTTTAAAGACGCAGCATCTTGGCGCACGCAGGTAACCGTATCCGAGAATAACCCTATAAATTATTTGAAGAACATAAAAAGGGTAATAAAGAAATGGAATTATGACTGACCATAAGGAAATTTATGCAGTATCGTAAGCTTCTAATATTTATCCCCCGGGACGTTACATTTGTAAATAAACCACTGCACGTGGCTTTATCATATCGTTTTTAGACAAATATTACTCTGATGTCACTAAAAGTCGAGAGTTAAATATGCAAGTTAAGTAAATATTCTTTATTAACAACGATAAAGTAATTTATTGATGACTTGGTCTAAGAAGACGCGTCACATGTTTATTAAGATTCAAAGACATTACAGGAGCAAAAAAATCACCTTTCGCGCGGAGGTACACAAACGGGAGACGCCGAGCGCTACAATCTATTTTTGCGACATCCGCCTCGTTATTAACCGTAGCATTGACACAAATGCGAGGGGAAATATTTTTAAACGGTATTGGACAGAAAACACAAGTTGTTCCGTTGTGTGGGCAGTGGGCAGCGTCGGCGTCCCGAACTTGGTAAACAACGACCTACACTGATTTCCACCTTAATCCAACTTGCCATACAAGGCCTTACAGTTTCTAAATATTCCCACAAATTTATAAACCTGAGTTTTATACGTACTCAACTTTGATGAAAACATCTTTACTTAAATCAAATGTTCCACTGTTTGGTAGACTAACTACGTAATACCTACTACCTACTAACCTAACCTAACTAAGGAAAATTTGGTACCTAGGTAGTTACAATACAATTAAAATCAGTTAAGACTTCGGCCAACCTCGGTAATTGTCGTGAATCCCTCGTCTATCACATAGAGTTATCAATTTACAGATTTGACCTTTAATTATATATATTACTCGTTGTCTTATTGAATACAGTAGCTAGTAGGTACAAGAACGATATGAGCAACGAAACCTCCTTTGTAGCTCAAAACTAACACAACCTTTATATTGAAATAAGAAAGATGCTAGCAAGTACTAGATAGTTTGACAGTCTGCCTTCTTAGTGTCAAATAAAAGATACAGTCGTTAATTTTGCAAATTTTAGACTTTTCAACTTCTACTACTTACTACTACTTGGTACTTCCCGTGAATTCAAAAACTTGAAATTTGGCACGAAGCACCCAGATCAAGGAAAAATTACGAAAAGCAGACATTTCAACCAAAAAAATTTTTTTTTTTTAATTTTGAGCTTAGCTTTGTTGTTTTACTATATGAAAATGAAATATTACCAAAATCGGCCAAGCCGTTTACGATATATGAATAAAAAACGGTTGAAGCCGGTTTGTTTTAATTTTAATTTTATGATTATTTTATTATCAATGATTAATGCGACATAATATCGTACCTACTTACACCAAACAGTAAAATATTGACTCATGTATGTATTCAGCTTCATTAAATAATAAATGTTCAAATTCATGTCGCTTCTGCATAACAAATTTCCTAAGTCTACCGGTTAATAATGTCATCTTGGCAGGTGCTTAACATTGCGTTTATGATACTTTAAATTAAATGCTACCTAAAAGTAATTGCAGCAATGTATATCGTGTCATTTCCGACTCCGGAATTAAACGATGATACCCGAGAAAACCGAAGTCTTAACTGATTTTAATTGTATTGTACTTATAACTTGTAACAAATTTTCTTATAGAAATATAAATAGGTATTTCTCGATCTAAAGAAGTCTTACTAGACTAGACATTTTATGACTCTATTATGCATAATTTAAATAATAATACTTCATATTTTATAAAGACAATACTTTTATAAAAGCTTCCTTTTGTGTTATAAAAAATGTAGGTAAGTTTTTATTGGTTCACCGGAAACACTTGTGCCAACACAAGCAAGGGGAAACCCCAAAAGTATCGCAAGAGAGCAAATGTTAACATCCGTGAAGCCGGTGCCGGTGTCTCGTCGAGCGGCAAAAAAATCAAAGGAAACCAAAAACTTGAAGCTCGTAATCTTTTTTTTTAAACCGAAACATGTTTTAACATCTGCTGGTGCCTATCCTATAAGTATAGTATCTAATGTACGACTTAGCATCTAAGTACTAAGTATCCAAAGGGATATACAACACAAATTGCGCAGTAAGCAGGAACCATCAGAAGTTGAAGAAAACCAGATTTCATGTTCTTAACAAGTGCTATACGGTACTGATTGATCATATTAACGGAGATACAGTAGCGGGTGCGTCTGACATTCTTAATGCCTGTGAGCTGTTAGAAAATGTGGCCTCGGCGAGGTTCCCGATTCTCCTTACTTGGAGTATCATCTTAAGGCGATGCACACATAACACTACATCTACGCTTTTTTATGTATAGGCATTAAAACGAATTAAAACATGGTTTAACAAACATGGTGACGAGTATGCATAGAGTATGTCAAAAACAGCGGTAACAGATAAACAATAAAGTAAATGGAAAACATATCACGTTTCCTTATCTCAAGCAATTTAGTTTTTATGCAACAGTTGTGGACAACAACATATTTACGTCATTGTCTAAGAACTTCCCTTTAAATAATTAAAAAAGTTTCGTATAATGTACTTATGTATTATTGATTACAACGGGCAACAAAACTTTTCAATTTGATGAAAAAGTAGATTGGCATTAAACATTAAATAAACAGCTTAAGTGCCGTGTAGAAATTAACGAACATGTGGATAAGAAAACGTAAATTCCAAACCCATATCGCGATATGCATAGGTACCTAAAAATATACACCAGACAATATACCTTAACTTGTTTCTTTCGCCTTATAAACCTAACAGTAGGTAAGTATCGTTAGCACAGGGTGAATAATGTTCAATGAATTTTTGTTAAACACATATGTTATTGGCCCACTGTTTAATTAGCTTTGTATTTGGTGCAAAGGTGAAACAACTGCGCTTCGCTGTAACGTTGCTACACTGGCCCCTATTTAGACTCTCATTAACGTAGTTATTAACAACCACAAAAAGAAAAAGTAGGTTCATACGCTCACCCATAATAGTCTCTAAATATAGGTACCATGCGCTTTTTAAGGAACGAAAATTTTGTTTAACAGTGATTCGTTGAAAGTATATGTACCTATTAAAAGATGTAGGTACCTATAGATATATCCTAACTTTTCTGAATCGATGGTTCAAAACTTAAAGCACAACTATTTCATACTTTGGGCCCGGTTACTTCTGAAAGCTTTCAGTGTATCAGGAAATGTTATAAATAATCTCAAAAGTTATTTTTAAAGGTATCTCGATTCATTTGCGATTTGTTTATGTTTTTCTTGTTTGGTAGATGACCAATTATTGAAAAGGCACCTACTTACCACGAAAATGCATGTTTGTTATTGAAATACTTGGCTAACGCCCTGCATCGATTTGCTTTACCCGCCGGAGGAACGAGATTCAAGACATTAGTCTCTACTAATTTATAGTTATTTTTAGAATTTATTAAAAATATGTTTATCTGTGATATTTTTATGCATTTCGCTTCAGCCGTCTTTACATAAAACAGAATCCCATAGTTTAACTCAACTACGTTGTTTGATATTCCACGGTTAACGTGAGCTAAGGAAAATAATAGGCAAGTAAAAGGACCCATTTTTTTCTATCGAGTAAGTTCTCACCAATCGTGTTTCAGTTTCTATCAGATACCAAAATATATAGCCAAAAAACATATATTAATTGTTAATAAGTAAATTATTAATAAGTAATTTTCCTTTTCTCATTCTAACCCTGTAGCGCTTTGAAAAGTGTGTTATTTTTCAATGCACGGCTTAACGGTGATACGCGGTAATTCGGTGATACTGCATTATTATCTTCCGCTGAATAAAATGATGAATTGCAAGAAATAAACTGCTTACAAGCATCGACAACTGGCAGCTGTTCAGTTCCTTTTTAGCGAGATCTGTGTAACATAATAAAATAATCAAGTATCACCGGTTTACCTTGTATCAATGATAAACCAAGGTTTGCACTACCAACAGATCACCCTTTATAAAGAGACCCAAGGGGCACTACCGGTGACTTCTAGTGACAATAAATACTTGATTGAGTCATATAATAAGTCTATGAGTTCATTTTTCACAACTGAGTACTTTAGTAGGTATTTTAATTGTGTTAATCATTAATGCAGTTAAACATTAATTCATCATTAGGTCACTACGTTAAGACGAAATATGACAATCGTTCCTTAAATATTACACACAGACATTAGGAGAATCAACAATTTCTTAAGGTCTTCTGTCCTGTCAGGAAAAAGGTTTGACACTTTCTACTAATTGGTTTGGTAGATGGCCCATCATGGAAACGGCGCATATACTCACATTTTTAAATTATTATGGCAGGAAATCATGTTTAAAGTTGACTCCAAGAAAAAAGAGTGACCCTGGACCAGGTTATCATAGCGATTAGTGACAACAAAAAGTTGATTACTCCAATTATAAAAGTTTTTTGTATTCATTGACATATTTTGTAGTAAGTCCAGGTATAACGTACTCGATCGTACCTGGCTTTTTTTATATACATACATATAATATAACGTAATTAATATAACACAATTAAAGTGAAGATTATTTTATATTGAAATTTGATAAAGAAGAATGGTTTCCACTAAAACTCCTGACTATCTGTATGGTATTACGTAAAACTTAATGTGCTTAGGTATAGTCAACCAATTTGATTTCTACGCCATTTTGAACCTTGTCACAGCGACTTTAAACGTGAATAAGAGATCTTTTGCCTATTTCATATAGATTTTTACTGTGGCAAGGTACGAAGTGGCCCATAAATCAAATTGGTTGACTGTATACTTACGCTCTGCTATATATCGTATGAATGACTACGGCCTGTAAGAGATTAAAAACTTCACAAAGCTGAGCCTGTGTTTGACCAGTGTCTGTGAACAACTGAACACCGACCGCAGCAGTGAGTCACGTGGGTATTGGGTTGCACTCCGCGGTGGCTGCGAGGTGATGTCATCGACTTACGAGTCGATCTCAAGTCTAGCCGCAATCTGGATCATTTTGACCCCGTGATCCTTCTGATAATACTGAGAGAATAAAATTTATTCAACTGAAATGAAAACACAGACATATACAACGATAACAGATAGGTAATAGGTAGGTAGAAGTAGTTACTAGAAAATAAATACATGTTTTTTCTTCTTCTAGATTTCGACGCATCGGTTTCGACTATGTGACGCTAAAATGTTGACGTATAAAATTCGACAGAATTACATAAGTTAAGATGTATGAAGGTTAAAGATGACTAAACGGCTGGTTCACCTTGATTGCTTTCCGCAGCTTAACATTGGAGTTCATGACCATAAATAGATAGTCGTGGGAAAAGTTGTCTTTCGCAAAATTGATATCTTCATTGGCATTGCGGTGAATTTAATTAGTCATAAGTTTGTGGATTTAATAATGAATCAAAGCTTGAACAGCCTCCTCACTGTATGAGTTGTTAGGTGGTATGAGTAGTTAGGTGGTATGAGTAGTTAGGTGGTATGAGTAGTTAGGTAATGTAACTCATTGTTTCTTTCAAGTTCTCGGTGAGGTTTTGCGAGAGCTGCGGCTTTGTTAATCTACTACGGCAATACTTACAGTAAACGTAAAATTACCTTTGTTCACGTTTTAAGATTGTATACTTACCATCATAAGTTTTTTAATAAAAATGTTCTATTAAGTTAGAATGTTAATAAAGGTGGATCAGAATTATCCGATATTCTGTTAGGAATACAAATAATATTAAATGGATACAAGGGTCATGGGTACATAAGTTCAAGTTCCTTTACATCATACCTGGTTATAAATGCATTTATTAACTTTATTTTGGACTCTTCATTTGCTTGGTTGCTGCTGATAGTGCTGATACAAAAGAATTGTTTATTTATTTTATTTATTGAGGACACAGTCACATCAACAAATAAATATAATGTACAATCAGGAGTATCTACTGTAATAAATAGAAATAAAACAGACCTGGATGTTCATGTATAAATAGTTGCAAAATGTTAACAGAATAACACAGTAAGCAAGAGAAATCATGTGCCAGACTTAAGACGATTTACTGTAAGTTAATAAAAAGATAAAGATAAAGTGGATAAGAGCTTTATTTTTTAATAGCTTTTTCTTGTTCCTAATGATTGCAAGCATGTAGGTAAGTTGTATTTGAAATCTATGTAGGTATGTATGTAGGTTGTATCTTAGATTATTTCGTGTACAAAATATTTAAACAACGGCATTATCAAGTCACGTCTCGCGTTAAAGTAGACCGTGAAACAATACAAAGAGCGCTTGTACTTACTTATTGACATAAAACCAGTTTTATATCTGTTGGCTTAGCCTCAGCGTGTATTGTTTACTAATTCAGATACATGTACACACGTTGTACCGTAATTCTTTGGACTATTGGGTGACTGTATCCTTACCATGAGTTGTGACATTGAGGTTTTCGATAACGAGTATCGTGTTTACTATCTATGCATCTCGCTTGTACTATTTTAGTGCGAACGAGATGCACAAATAGTAAACTCGATACTCGTTATCGAAAACGGCAAAGTCACAACTCATGGTGAGGGTACTGCACAGAAAGACACGATGTTAACGATGACGTCACTGTACCGATATAGCGAGTTCTCTTAATAGCACGTAACCTTGTCAGAATTTACAAGAACTAAACATTACAAGTTTATTCGGATGGATTATGTCACTTGGTTAAAACAATCATCGTATTTAATATATGTATGTATGTGCAAATTAATTGTAAGAAAATAGTTACCAGAAACAGCAGCGTCCGTTACAGCGGTGAAATATACTGCTAAGATTATGGCATTAAGCCCCCCATGCTGCTTATGGAGGTATATAATGGACCATGGCCCATGTTCAGCAGTGGCCGTCCGTGGCTGAAGTAGTACAGATATAGTGAGAACTTATTTTCCTTCGGGAAAACTCGGATCTTTTTCGGAATACGATGACACCCGAACTGTCTTCTTCTTCTTTTAAAAAAATATGGCTTCCATCAATAAATCAATCGATGACTTCGCCAGTGTCAAGTAAAATAACTATAATAACATATAAGGTTGCCCTTAGAGCATGACGTTGTTCGGTAGTAGGCCTTGCGTTTTGTAAAGTGGTAGCTGGACTTTACAGAAAGCTAAGAGGCGGCCGTGACTCTGGGATTGCCGGGTGATGACCAAAATAGTGGTGAAACACGTTTTGAAAGCTTTTCTTCATTCGCTGCGCAATTCTGCGTTAGATCACTGCACAATACGCTATAAATATTACACACTAAACTACGTTTGAACAAAAAATAAAAAATATATTTTCAAGACGACTTCGCCATTTTGAGGTTCAACCGTCAATCCACCCTAACTGTCAATGAATGATGATGATGGTATTAAATGAGTGACGTTTTCATATACATTAACAAGGAATTTTGAGTATAACTGGAATAAGCCCTGTGAAAAATAACAATAAGTGAAACGTGCTTTATATGCATCTCATTCAGGTTTACTTTCGCTCGCCGAATATGAAGAAAAAAAACGAGCCGAGTAGGACAGCTAGTACACAGACCTCTGTCCCTTTCTAAATGATGCTATTCCTAGAATAATATTAGATCTATGGCAACCAAAAGTCAACTAGATGCTAGGGTAACCATGCTTGTACATGGACGAGGACAATTACACAACAGGACAACATTAATGTTGGTGTTGAGATAAAGTACATTAAACATATTTATTAAAATTTGTAAAATGTGGTTTCATTGTCATTGTATATTATAGTAGAGGGAATATAGCAATTGGGGCAAAGTAATTCCCACAGAAGCGGGGTTATAATGGTTTAATTTCCTGCGTGTATTTTTTATTTAGAATATATAAGTGGGCAAAATGCAAATTTTCACCCGGTAAAGACTGGTTTATTGATGTCCGAAATTACCGATTTACGTATCTAAAAAATATGAAGAAGGCTGTCGGAGAGAAAAAAAGACTGGTGCTTACTCCACCGACACTCTTAAATTTGAACACAGAAAGAGCTTATTTTTATTCTTTCACCATCTGGTTATTTATATTTAATTTTAGAAATCATCGTCATAATCTCTTTTACCATTTAATTTCTTGTAACAGACGATTTTTAATAAATTTTAGAAGTATTCGAAGTTAAAATTTTTGGGAAGCAAAAAAACGCATGTAGTATGTCAAATAGATACAGAGCTGCCGGCGTGGTCTCTACACCGATCTAGTACATAAGAACACTATTGTATTTAATGGAATTTTCGTAACTTCTAAAATTAACGTGGTCACCCTATAGAAAGAGACAAAGGTCTGCGTGGTAGCTATCTCACTAGGCTCGCTTTTTTCGGGCTAGTACTCGATCTAGTTATAATAGTATATCTATGTACATTAATATGTAACTTTATTTGGTGTCAAATGTGAAAGTGAAAAATGACATGTGACGTTAAACAATAAAGTTTAATATTAATAGATATGAAAATGTCACTCATTTAATTAGGTAATTGATTGACAGTTTGACTGCCGTCGGTCGAGATACGAGTTTTCCCGATGGATAATAATTTTGCACTACATCTGTAGTTACCAATTAATTTAAAATTAGACGAGAGATAACCGCAGCTCGAAACGAGCAAGGTTGCTGAGTAGAGTAATTAGTTAATGGCAATGACACTCGCTTGTCCTCGCCTCCGTGTGTGATGTAATGTCACATATACATACATGATACATTCAGAATATAGGACCTATTTTATATAGCATTTCCAGCTTCCAGCCGGGTTTCTATATTTTTCAATGTATGTGACTTGGCAATAAGTTGTAAAGTTACATGTGTGTAAATTAAATGAATAAACTTGCATGTGTAAGCCTACATACACACTACACGTATTGTGAATCTTACAATCTCACGTAGATACATTAAGATAGGTCCATAGCTGTCCAGCGGTACTGCTGCCAGGCCCGGTACCGCGAACATCGAAGTTCGTATATTTCAAGGATTTTTCTCTTTTACTATGGCGTCATGCGAGTGACAGAGACAATCGTCCGAAATTTACGATTATCGTTTTTCGCGGTAGGGCCGCAGCATTAAGCGCTAGCAATTACAACAATTTAGTTTTATATTAAATAAATTACACTGTCTGTTTACATATTTTTTCTTCTATTATAAAATATTTTTTCAAACTTTTCAACCTCATGGATGCTCGCGTTATATTAATGAGTCTGCTGTGAAAATTTTTTAATAAATATTTACCCAAAAGACTATACAGAGCAGACTTTTAGCAGAATATCTGTTCTACGAATTTATAATTCAAAAATATACAGATATATTATTATAATATTTAGAGATATTAAAAATGCAAACAATATTATGAGTGAATCGTAAAAAATACGTTGTTGCGACGTTAGCATCGCTAATTCAGTCGTAATGACTCACAATCTATGTTTACAGAATTAAAATACCACGCCGATAGATACATTTAGTGCCTAATTTTACAATTATATAAAGTAGTAGCACTTGATTATCCTCGTTACAGACAAAAAGAGCACTAGACCCTTATCATAGAATTGTTCCTGAGACGACGCTCGTGGGAACCCTTTGGAGTTACTAGCGTCCATAGGCTGCGGTGACTGGTTATCATCACGCGGATCAAATGCGTGTTTCCCATCATCAAACATTATCAAAATATATATCGAGTCTGCTGGTGAGAACAGAACAGTATTAGAGCAGTGTGGGCGTGGTAAACGAATGCATCGCATCTGGTAGCCCGTTTATGTGGGCTTTATAGACCAATCAACTAAGTGTTTGTCTGAGCAAATTGTTAATTCCTTTGATTCGTTATTTTGAATTTAACTTATTGACTCAATTCAACTATCATGTATATATTATGTCATGCAAATTGTAAATTTTATTAAATTACTAAAATTACAAGAAATCACAATTACAATAATGTTATAAAGAAAGGATAAACTAAAATTACAAAAAAAAAATCCTCTAAATCACTGCCAATGGGCAAAGTGCCCAGAAGGCTGGATGGCTCGTTGGATGGCAATACTTATTCGTTGAGCAAAATATAGGCCAGCCTTCTGGTCACCTGTAGTTTAAATTGTAAATAATTGATATATGTCAATACTAAAGAAGTGGCCAAGCCGAGGTGTGGCCAGAACCGGATCCGGAAGTCCAGCCTCATACACTCGTGGACGAAATCACTTTTTATAAACTGATTTATAATTCAATTTATATAGCACTGTTACTACAATACAAATATTTAATAAAAGTGATTTGATATGTTCCTTAGTCCTATGCGAGTTTATCTTATTATTCTTGCCATATAAATTTGATTAGCCTTCATTTTCATTTATTTAATATTGAAATTAGCCACATCTACTCATATGGTCATGTAATGTCAAAACATAAATGAATTTTCGTGTACAATGAGAAACCGTTTACTAAATAAGTTTTCCATCATTTTTATTTATGCCTAGTATGCGAAGTGGTACGTTGACTGGAGTAAACCCCGTTCATGTGGGTTCCCTGAGTGGAATGCGCTCAATTGCATTCAGATGGTCCCGAGCCGAGGTCCCAGTGCCCAGAGCTTGCGCCATCAATTTACTCAATTGCAACATTAACTGATTGGACGCGATTGTTTGATTACGCCCAAACGAATTAGATAAATCACGATTGAAGTTCATATACAATGTAAGCAGAGCATTGATGATAGGGGACTTTTAAATGAATGACACATTGGAATACATGTGTAGGCACCTAAATAACGAATCCGGGCAATTCTGTTTGTCAACATATTTTAAATTAATATAAAGGCTGCAACTCTCACAAGTAACAATCCCTAAAAGTGCCACTTCTCAGCAGTCGTGTACAGGGGCTTCTTAACACGTTGATGGACAGTAAAAGACGTCATCTGTCATAGTCATAGACCATGGGCAACAAAAACATACGCGACGCCTATAGGCGTACTGTCTGCCAAAGTGTTAAATTATGATTTCCATGGGTACGCAGACAGGCAATTTTTGAGCGGCGAGTACCTACTCGACTTGTGACGTACATTTTAAACTCGTCAGAAACGAAGAAATGGATAATACCATGAATGATAAAAAATAATTCTCCTGAGAAACGGTGAGAAACTTTTGTGAGATTATTTACGTCCATCAAAGTTTTTTGATTTGAATGCACGACTCTCGAAAATCCTCAATGGATGGGAATTAATATATCTATGAAATGAAGTGGTTGTACAGTCGAGTCTAAAAATATTAATACATAAACTTATTTACGTAACAAGTATGAGAGCCTGGGCAGATAGTACCATTTTGTACCGTTTACGTTTGGTATAGAGACTCTAGGTCCATGGGGCCACAGCGCGCACAAAGTTTTTGCAGAAATCTCTATGATTTTTTGTTGATCAAAATAAGTAACAAGGATATGTAATGTACGTAGTTAACTCGAAATTATTTGTGAACCTATTTACTAGTCCAAAATATAGTCGACCTTCATTCCGACGGTGACGGACGACCGCGTTCAGTGGTGCGCTGTGCGTGCCAACTGCTGGCACTGTCACTGGCACTGCCGAGGTTACTACGTACATTTGACGACCGGCCCAGCCTAGTGGTGGCCTATGAAGCCGATGGTCCTGGGTTTAAATCCCAGTCAGGGCGTTTATTTGTGTGATGAGCACAGATATTTGTTATTGAGTCATAGGTGTTTTCTATGTATTTGAGTATTTATATGTATCTATCTATTATATATATCGTCGTCAAGTACCTACAACACAAGCCTTACTGAGCTTACTAGGAGGACTAGCTCGATTAATAAGATTGAATTATTTGTTTACTCGGTAACGGACATTACACACAAATTAATCACTGATATTTTCAGAGATAAATATTAAAATAAATAGCTTTTAACTATAATTAAGGAACCTTTGTATATATATTTTTTTGTTTTTCTTAAATGAGTAATTGAATAATAGTTTAAAGAGGTTCTAGAATGTCTAAAGAAGTCTCATTTAATTATCTTATTGTTTTAACGTAGCAAATTTGTTTCCTAGTTTTCTTCAAAAACATAACAAAACCAATGATGTTTCATTCTTAAATGTATTCCGAGGACCGAGTACTATCAGCTGTAAAAATATCCGTGACTAATTTGTTAGCACCTTGTATAAGTAAATCAATAGCAAAGAGTATAATATGATTTGTATGTACTCTAAGAGCGGTTAAAAAGGTAATAAAGATATGAGTTTTATCGATACATTGTGATAAGTTAAACGTAACAGCAGTGTAACTAAAGGTTTCCGTAAGGTTCTTGTTTGTTGTGTATTGATTATTATTATCTATATATGATATATATGAATGCCTTTGATTTGTTTAATATCAAATCAATTGATAAAAAAGTTATAGTGACCATCATAATAATATTATGAGTAACTAATTAACCTACTTTAACATTCATAGTTAACATTGATAGAGTTTTAGTTAAAGCCGAAGACCCGTTTGTAGTTGTCTTTGATAAAACAAAATGTAAACAAAGATTGCTCTCTGCGCAGGGACATCTGTCGCGACCATTAATGTGACGCAACTCTGAGGGAGTGCACACGAGAGACAAGCATACAGTGCGCCATTTTGACATGTTTAAGCAATAACAAATACGTACTCTTTTGTCAGAAATATTGTTATTCGACTGTTAACTTAAACAGTGGAATATCCAGTAGAACAATATATATTTCTGACAATAACGACTTATTTACTTGTATTATTCCGATATATACTAAATACAATAAAATAATTGTAAACAAAATACATATCTAATACAATTGACCCTGCAATCAAACTTTCAACAAATCAAAGTTCAAGCAAATCGGCTCAGCCGCTCTTGACTTCTAAATGGTGTAATTAACCCGACTTTGTTTTATAACTATCCTCTCTGTCAAACATTTCGAGCTGACATTAACTAAAGTATTAGAAGCTCGCCTACTGTTTTATTCTCATACATGCGCGTGCGACGACGGCTTATCCGACATGCTCGATATGGTAGCTTGCTCTGTGACTTATAGACCTTATAGTCTTTGTGTTTATGGCATGGCAGCGCCCGTAACTTAATATGAATTATTACTTACGTACATAATCCATAAAAACAAACATAGAGAGATTATAAAGTTCATAAGGGCCGAAGAACATAATTACTGGGTACCTAGGTTCCTACTAGAATATACTCGAATGCCATAATTAAAATAAATCATGTAGCTTGTAACCTTTGAAAAAAATGATTTTATTTTTGCCTAGAATCTTTATAACTAAAACAATTGCGAGCGCACGACATAAATATCACAATCACGGTGAGAATACCTCACTTAATCAAAGTCAAAGGTTAAGGCCGCGCCACACAATATGCCAGTTTGCAAGACTGTGAAAATGCTTTACGAAATTGACTAGGTCGGGAAATGTCTAGGTGTGTCCTTTACTTGGAAGTCGTTGGGCTCATATTCCCAGCGAATTGCGAGTCTAAGCCAATGTAGCTTTTACCAGTAGGTACAGTCACCGACTTTAATTGCTGAGCCACATACGGTTCAAGCAGTTCTTTTGTTTAGTACTTAATACATGATATGCCCAATGTAAAGTGAACCCTAAATGGCTCAACAATTAAAGTCCCTGACCGTACCTCTAGCACGAGTTGCCACAGTTAACATACGTCACGTACGCGTCGGATTGATGGGCTCTGTACAATTTCTCCATATAAATATGTATTTTGTGGAGTACGAAGCGCAGCGAAGGTGTTAACGTTGCCATTTTGACATATTTGCGTCGAAGGTTTTTAAAAGGTTGTGATAATTGTCAAGAACTTTTTAATTTTAATAAAAGCTACATTGCGGTTGCAAACAAGCACACATCAACGTCGACATGCAACGTCAGAAATTTACCTATGTTGCGAATCGTGACAATTGTCAGTACCTATGGGGGAATAGGGGCCAGATGTCAAAGTTTGTCTTATTTCGGAATTCCAATTAAATCTTAAAAGCCAGTACCCTTTGAAAAATATTGATCTACTCGTAGACACGCCAATGAATTAGTGTAAAACTGTGTATAGCTCTAAAGCATTAACTAAGCCCTAATGTAGACAAAAGTCCGGAGATGCTCTAACCGGTCCAGAGATGTACATTTCCTTGGTTTACTTAATTATGAACCTTGACCACTGTAGACCGATCACGTGATTGGCGTGACAGTATCTCATGGCAAGATAGACTACCGTGTTTTTCTTTGTCAGTTAAAGAGGGACGGGCAGTCTATATCACCACGAGAAACTCACGCCAATCATGTGCTAGCCCAGCTGCTACGACGGCGAATGAAATATTGTCAACTTAGTTTCTGGCCACGGCCCTGGAGCGCGTATTTCGCAGTTCGTATATTTCGAGCATCTTTCTCTTTTACTCCAATAAGGCGTCTTGAAAGTGACAAAGACAATCGTCCGAAATTTACTAATATCGTTTTTTGGCGGTAGCGCCGCTGTAACCATAAGTACATGACATAGCCGAACTTGGCTAAAAATAAACGACAATTTGTGCAGACGTAACGAATGGTAGTCAAATGTTAATTGCCAATGTGCCGTTGTTTAGCTTAAAGGCACGCGCTGTTATTTGAGATTTGAATTAATAAATATTATACCCCTGGTCTCTATTTCACCACACCGACAATTGGCACGATTCCCGACAAATTATGTAAATTTCTGACGTTGCAGGTGCCCATTGGTAACATTGACTGTTTACCGTCTGGTGAGATGTGTGCTTGTTTTGCCGCCAACACTTTACTATTCATAAAATACCGATATATTTCTTATAATTTTTTTTTTTTGCTTATAATCATAATATAAATAGGTATTTCATGTATCATAATATAAATAGGTAGTAGTTAGTTTGGTGAAGAGCTCTTGACAACTGTCACGATTTTCGTTATTTTTCGAAATGTGATTACTGATTAGTAAGTACTCTTTCGGAAATTTGGGACAATTGTGTATTCTCATCACAATTTTCAAAAGCTTTTTCATAAAGTAGTAGTTATTGTGGATAACATATTGTTTTTTTTTTTAACATCACATTGATGGCAAACAAACAGTCGGCACAATAGGAAGCGGTCTCCGTAGACCGTGGACGCAGAAAAACGGTTTTAAAGATATGTTTTAAACTCTATTAGACTAAATAGTATTGTGGGTCGCTATTGTAATATAATAAATAAACAAATAGATGAATTTCATAACCTAAGAACCAATGGTATAAACACTCCAAGAAATGCCTTTACCACAATTCGAACCTTTTTCCTCAAGCTTCGAAACTCCCTGCCGACTACCCTAGGAAGCCGGTGTTATATTAGTTCAGTTGAAACAAAATGCTTGGTAAGTGATGTAAACAACATCCTGTAAAAGCTAATGGGGCCAGACCAAACTGGGTCAGGCCAATGCCAAGCAATGCAAACTGTAAAGGGTGGAACACCGATCGCCATTAGCGAATCAGTGTTTACTTCTATCTAAATGGCTGGGTGGGGTTCCCGGTGGTCTCAATTAGCCTTTTATAACAGCCGGGAGGACATTAGCTAATTAATACAGTATTAGCCTCCGCACATCACTATGCTCGTTCAACCCTCCATTCATCTCCTTAGAGGTGAAATTGAAAATGAAACTTAGTGGAGCTGTAATATATATTTTTCACTTCACTAGCTTGGAAAGTTAAATGAAAACATTATTTAAAACTGCACAAACATCATCGGCCCGTTTGACGAAAAACACTGCAAAGTGTCCTAAATGTTTTTTTTTTATTAATCAATAATAAGGTAAACATTCAACTACAATGTAATTTAAGTTCAGTTACGCGATATTATCCCTTAATTTTTAATTACGTGATAGAATCTGAAATGAGTGAGGGAGAGATATATCCGTGTGAGAACCAAAGTAGCCGATATGTTGGCAGAATTGTACTGTTGAAGTGACAATGGGCAGGCTACGCAGCAGAGAGTCGATGGCCGTTGGGTGAGAAAAATCTTAGAGTGACGACCACGTATAGGAAAGCGCAGTTTCGGACGTACACACACTAAATAGATGATCCTATGACCTCGTACATTTCACTGGGAGTCCCTACATGCAATATGCTGAAGATAGCTCCCGGTGGCGGTCTATGGGGAAGTTCTGTGTCCAGCAGTCCCTGGTTGATAGATAGTCGTAGATAGATTTCATTAAATTCATTGTTTTTTTTTTCAACTGCTTTTTAAAGTTTTTAGTTTTGTTATCTGTCAAAAGTTACTTAAACCACCTTCAGATAAATAAGATGATTCATTTATCCGTGATTTTGAATTGTTTTGTTTCTCCCAACTATTTCTCCTGTCAATTGCTATGTGCATCAGTGGGACACGGCACAGATTCAAATCAATCCAGAATTTCTTCAGTTTCAATGACGGTGCAGCCCTACCGAATCCACCTCCTTCTACCCTGCACTGCTAATTTAGACTAACTTTCTTTAATCTCTATATTTGTTTATCTTACTGTTTTTAAATAAATGTTTTTGATTCTTTCTCCTGTCAAAAAGTATAAAGCAATTACCTACTACAGTTATGAGTACGTGTACCTACTAGAGCTTATTTCGCAACGATTCAATGCGCAATTTATTGGCTTTCCTTGCTCCAGAATTAGACCACGTTAGTCAATATGTACCGCCCCAATTAGAAGTCGACCCGCTTTTTGAAACGTTGGGAAACGTTACAGCAAGGCAAGTTTGATGGATCGCATTTATCGGCATCTAATAAAGAGGATATTCTCAAATCACGTCCGTTGTTAGAAAAGTTATAATAGACAACAGACTTCTTTAATGGAATAATTATTTATTTTTTCCACCACAGCTGGTAGATATTTCATATGAAAACAATCACCTGTACAGTGTTAATGCCCTTCTACTCGTTTGTATTATGCACGTAAGTTCTTAATTTAGTTATTAATTTGACGCTTAACTACTTTAGTTCACAGTTCACTTTATATTAGGCACAATTAAGATAAGACAACGTTACTTCATAGAAAAGCAAACTAGTCAAACAAGGTGACGTACCAGTTTTAGATGCTATCAAAATATTTGGAGCCCACATGATCGGTCGTTTTTTAGTGCGGAAACCAAAAGTCGCCCACGCCTGTATCATAATTTCGTATATTATAGTAGGCACTGGCCTAAACAAATTCCAAAGTGAATATGGCAGTGGTTCCACCTTCCGCCATAAGTAAGCAAGGATGCGTTTGTTAATACAATAAAAAAAAGATTTTTCAGCAAACACTTGCCTCGCAAGAAACGCATTTTTTAAAACGAAGGAGGTTCTCAATTCGTCACGTATATTTTTTTTATGTACAAGTATGACCACGCAAAAGTTTTTAGTATTTAACGCAGACTTAATAACTAGCTCACTAGTCCCTAAAATATGTTTTGTCACCTCACTAGCTCGCAAAGAACTGTTTTATTCTTTGCAAACAGGTAGCAAAGTTGCACTTTATTCATAGGAGTGAAAAGTAATTTCATACAACTTGTTTATTACTAATCGAGTTTTTATTTGACGTTACCTGGTTGGATCTTCTTTTATTTAATTTTTTTTTTGAATGATAAATGATGGATGCTAATAATTTTGAATTCATTTTTAAAGTATTTGAGTTATTTTTTTTCCTCGCGGTATTTAGGTGGAAAATTGTTTCACTCGGTAGCAAAGTGCTTTCCCCTCTCGGGCTTTAAAACCCTCCCTATGCTGAAGATTCCACTCTTTGAATCACTCGCTATGCTCGTGGTTTAATTTGGAATCTTTCGCTAGCTCGGGTCTTATTAACACTAACTTTGCCCCTTTGTATAATAACTTTTTTTTTCAGCGTTAATGCGGAACTGAAAAAGTGCCAGCGTCTTTATTGAAACAAAAGAAAAATGAAACGATTGTCAAGATGCTGCTGCTGCTGCAACGTGAGGGACGGCTCCATCGCGGTGGGCGTGCTGGGCATCCTGCTGTCCATCGCCACCATAGTCTTCATCTGGCTGGCGCCCAGCCATCTTGTGTCTTTCAACTCCTACTTTTTTGAGGAACAGGATAAACAGTACAGTAGTGAGTATAATGTTTATAATGTGTTTATAGCGTAAACGTAGACAATACAGCTTTGAATATGTTCATGACTCAGGACTAACCATGACCTACATTTTTATATTTTACTTCGATTGCAATTAGGATTCGACCTTCTTAAAACTATTATTCCTGCTTAACCCAAAGTAAACAATAAAAAACGCAGACGAGAGTACAGCCATGATCATTGATAATATTTTGAACAGCATTTTTATTTATTGTGTGTTTTTCTTTTCATATATTAACTATATTTTTTTTATTGTATAAATTTTTGATTTTGAAAATCAAGATGTATGTATCTAAGACTGATTATATTTCTTTCTTTTCCAGTTTCTAAAATCATAATGACCATCAGTTTATGCTTCACCATACTGATATGCAGTGCCCTCATCATAGCAATCAAGAAGGTTGGTATATTAAATTTTTTGTCCCATTTACCAGCGAATAGCCTAACTATTTATCTATATTTTGAATATAAGTAAATTTTCTTTTTAGTAATTCAATGATGTTACTTATGTATGAAAATCTGTTTGATCCTAATATAATTTTCCTTACCAACATGCTATCCACGTACCCACCCGTATAGAGATCAAATTCGGTAAGTTAGCATAAATAAATACCGAAGCAATACGGATGTAATTTGTAGGACTACGCATGGAATCATACTTAGATTATTTTGGTGTTATTAGTAATGTAGTTACCTTTTTTCAAAATCTATAATAGAATTTTAATAGAATAGAACGAATCAAAGGAGAAAGAATGATTTCTCATTGTTACTTATAAAGACACCTGACCACTAATGCCATTTTAATTAGATTTAGATGATAGTGCCTTGTAGCCTCAACATACAGGGTGATACAGGACACGTGAGCAGGATTGACCCCACAAATCCAGTAAATAATAAGCTACTGTTTTGTAGAATACTCCCACTAACACAACTACTTTCAACGCCAACAATTTACGTTATTCATAATCAAATATCTCTCATAGTAAACACCTGTACCCGTAGCATGAGTTGTGACATTACAGTTTTCGATAACGAGTATCGAGTTTACTATCTGTGGATCTCGCATCGTATTTTAGTGCGTGTAAACTCGATACTCATTACCGAAAACCGTAATGTCGCAACTCATGGTACGGGTACAGGTGTTTACTTGTGATACTAAACTATACAGTATCATTTGGTGTGCTTGGTCCTGCATTCGTCTCACGAATCAACCTGTATTATGCACTTGTATTTTTGACCCATTAGCATATGCGTTTTCCCGTGTGAAGATGAACAATGTTGTCATTTTACAAACAAAGTTAACAGCTTTTTTTTTTTCACGTTCCAGCGGCGCTCGTGGCTCATGCTACCATTCGTGGTGCTGGGCTTGGTGCTAGCTGTCGGACTGCTTATAAGCATACTCCACACCGCCATCGGGCTCTACACGGACGATAAAGGCGACTACACCATTTTAGCCACCTGCATTCTAGTCGGTGGATTAATCTATCTAAGTAAGTAACAATAACTATTGTTTCGCTAGTCTTTCTTACATATAGTCTACACTGATATTATTAAAGCGAAAGCCTGTGAGTTACTTCTTCACGTCTGAACGGCTGGAGCGATTTTAATAAACCCTGTTTACACACACCCTAGATTAACACAGGCTATTTTTTTTTCTAAACAAACCGCCGGTAACACCGCGGGGTACAGCTAGTTTAAAACAACGCTGGAAACTATGTGGTGTGCCTATCTATTTCAAGGGCAATTTTAAATAATGAACAAACAAGAAAAATCACGTAATTAGGTAATTTAGCGAGGAAGCTATATAACAACGTAATTGCGCGAAAGCCAAAAAAAATTTGATTTCCGTATCCAAAAGGTAAAGACGACTGTCTGTCTGTCACCAGATTGTATCTCATGTACCGTGACTGGTTATCACAGTTGAAATTTAAATACACAGATGATGTATTTTTATTGCCGCGAGTCCGACCCGCACTTTGCCGGGTTTTTTCTTTACATCATTTAAATAATGCGATATTTTAAGAAATAATGGTACAGTCAGCGGCAGAAGTTACAAAGCTGGGAAGGTGAACAGAATGGTCTTGTCACGCTCTTATATTCGTAACAATAAAGTCGTGTCTAGCTCATTTTGAACACTTCGCCTGTTTAGCAACTTCTGCTGCTGACTGTACTACTACAAGTATGATAACATAACAAATGATAAAGCTGACAAATTGATGACTGAAACTTGATACATCTTGTAAAATCATGTAGGTACAATTGAGTAGAACGAACTTAAATACACGTTAAAACACTTAAATGTATGTACTTTATAATCAGGCAGCGGAACTTTGGTGCCGATGACATCATTATGACGTAAAATAATAGGGATATAGGATGTTCTTATAAATTATACACAACATCACTATTAACTTTTATCACACTTTGACAGATGCAACAGTTGTCATTAGCTCGCCGAGTTAATAGCAATGTCAAACTTGATATTCAACCTGACTCAAATAAACTAAGGAAAGTTTCGACTTGCGTGATTCGATGTATGTTTTTCTATGTTACTAGGTTTAGCTGTTATATTTTGCTGACAGCAAGAGCAAAACATTTTTTTATTTTTAACAACTAAGAAAGGAAATATCTGCAAAAACGGCTGCATCGACTCCATGGCGACTGCGGTCAAGCGATATTGATAATGAGTTAATTATAAATGTTGTACCTTATCAATTCACATTTCTAAAATTCACGAACAAAAAATCATATAACGATGTACAATATTGTTTTCGACAATTTTCTGATGACAATGACAAAGACAGTTAAGTGATTATGTTTTTATAAGTACTGGCCGTCTCAAGTGTCAATAAAACATCCGTGAACTAAAGAGACCAATAAGTTGTTAGTGATATCTTAATGATTATCTATCATCTAGATAAAAACACTCTGTGTACAGCCGCTACGTCATGCGTCTGTCATCGGCACCAAAGTTCCGCTGCCTGTTTATAATATTTTTCTTAATTTTTTCTTTACAGTTCTTTACTTGTACCTGTGGGTTGTTGTATTCAGCCATTACCTGGACACACGCGACGAGGAAGAGCGAGGACGGTACAGCAAGAACCCATATAGACGATAAAAACGATGAACGAATACTTATTGTACAACACTAAACTAATTTAAGGCGCCGCGCCTAACAACAACTAGTGACATAGCCACTATGAAAGGGCCATTTAAAAGTCATGGAGCATTGAAAAATATGATCTTAAATATTAAAATAATAAAATAAACACAAATTGAGAGCAAATGGTCATGTGACTTATGGAACATCCGATCAAACGCTCTCTAGACAAAGCAAAAAGGAATGAAATGTAGATGTAGATATACCTATCTACTATTAAATTTCAGACGACTGTAATGAAATTAGTCGCAATGATACTGAATCCCTACATATTTTGTTACTGTCAGATTTTTTATAAAGCGACAGAATCTAATTCAATTTTCTTACATGGCAAATTTAAAGCGATTGTATTTACTCTAAGACCTGGCAAAATCAGAAGTTGGTTGATTGGAATTTGGTTATGACTTTATATAATATTCAATAAGCATTAATATACATCTAATCATTACCAGTGCAAGCGTGTTGCTTACTTTTGCATTTAGACATGTCGCTTTCTCTGTCGTAATATCGCTGTGTCAAAAGTAACAACCCTATTATTTTTGAAAATTAGGACCGGGAACTTTTAGGAAAAAGTATGTAATCACAATCAGACTGATGATCTAGAAAATACTTTAACAACATGTGATTATTTTTTACAACTTTACTTTGTCAACAACTTAAGAAATTTATTCTTATGAAGTATTTTGTGTGGACAAAGATATTATAAGGAGGTGCCTTATTACAGCTTAAGAGCAAACTTGAGGATTTGATACCAATATTCTTCTGTAAACTGCCAAAACAAGAGGTTGGTAGAAATCTGAAAATCCCTTTATATTTACTATTGATCGTTTGAGTCATAACATAACTACAATACTTATAAATTACTCATTGTTGATCTGGAGTGCGATTTTTGAATCTCACCAAGTGACTAATTCTCACCGATGTGAGTGATTTCCGAAAGTTCGTATTTTTGAAACTCATCGGTGACTTACATTTGTTATACCTATGATATCGATTTACGAGTGCCCCTACCCACTCGTAATTGAAATCACCATGCGATTGTTTTTGACAGTTGATGTATGTGACATCTGCCAAAAGTGCCAAAGTAAAAAAATTCACAACTTTAATTTTCGTTTACATGACACTGACAGATACGCTACGTTTTACCAATTTGATGAATCTATTTCAAGTTATAGTATGAGAAAATAAAAACCGGTATCAAGGACAACACTATAACATCTGCGTAAAAAGGAACGTAACGGGAAGATTGTCTCTGACTGACATTGTAACATTTCTGCATGTTGGTAAACACTGTGTGACTTTCAAAAATACGGCTTTTGGAAAATGGTGACATAAAAGTCATCGGTGATAATTTTAGTCACCGGTGACTTTGATATCACCAGTGAGATTCAAAAATCGCACTCCTGTACCTAATTTGATGTAGGTAAGTAACTTATTTTAAGTCATTGAATATTCTGTAGACGCAAAGCATTTTTTGTAGTAAATCGAGGAATTCCCTACGAACTCTAGATCAGATTACTGTTTATAATAAAACCTACGAAATAATGTACAAATAACTAAATATGACACTTTGCATTTGTAATTAAAATACAAATAAACGTACGTCGTCAAAAAATATTTTATTTAAGAGTCAAGCACTCGAGTCAGTCACTTAGAACTTAGAAAAGAAAATGTTATTAAGTATAGAAATATGATTGATATTAATTAAAAATCGTTGATTTCGAAATTATAAATTTTATCCCAGAATATCAATGATAATTATTTTTCGCCCTCTAGATTGTTTGATTTCGAACATTGGAAACTCTAAAATCGTCCCTTCGCTTATATCGCTTTTATAGTTATGTATGAGCGTAAGACATTCTACCTCGTGGTCATTGCAATTAGGTACAAATTTTATTTGTGGCAATCTGGGCAATTGTGGGTCATTATCGAACTCTGATTCCTTGATTTTGAGCGAGAAAATTTTCGGTCTAGAATCATGATTTTAGTGTGCTGAAATACCTATACATGATTAAAGAAATACCTACTTTTTCGGTATATAAGTTGTGACATTATTCTCTGACTGAAATAAATATGAATAAATTTAAGTATTTAGGTACCTAACAGTGGCGGTGGGTTCACTTTTTTCTTAGGCAAGACGGAGCCAATATGACTTTACCTTTTCTTCATGAGCCAAAGGAAAACTTTTGAACTGCGAGAAACTTTGTAAAGCCGGTGGGAATCGGCTTGTATGGACGCGCCGCCGCTGGTACCTAATAAAAACTATGAGATCTGAGGAATGCTAAAAGCTAATCTCATCGTATAATCTGATCGATCTGGTTCTAATTTTGTTATATTTGACATTTTACAAAATATATTAGCAGTAAACACAATAATGAATAGTTGTAAGATATTAACTTATTTCGTTGTTTTTAAGTGTTTCACATAATGAAGTACAATTTTAATAAATGTTGTAATAAATTCTAAACCTTATTGTATCTCTGTTGTGTATTATTGCTTATTTCCAATATCCCCAATATTACTCACTATAGGTAAGTCGTCGTGTCGTCGTAGGCAAATTTTTGTTATTTGATTTTCAGTTAGCGAAATAGTTTGAATATCTATAAAAAAATCATATAGCGTATATTTCGTATTTAAATTCAGAGTCAAAGAAAAAGAAAAGAATGTAAACAAAACCTTTATAGCTTCGTAATTGCGCCCTTTTAAACAACAACCATTGTTTCTTTGTCATATTTGTTAATTACAATATTGTTGAATTCAAATGTGCAATAATTACCTATATTCAGTGAAAATAAATTTAGATATTAATATTTTGTCATGCGTCAAATGCTTTCATTACTAACAAATTCAGTTGACAGTCCGCCATAATTGTTTACCATATTTTATTTAAATCTGAACATTAATAGCTAGCTTTTGCCCACGGCTTCGCACGCGCAGAGAACACCTGTAACCGGAAGAAATTGTTATTGTTGTTTAAACAGGCATACCAAGTTGATAATAACGATACGCAACCTACGTGTACACTGATAGTAACTCTGATAGGAAAATCATTCAATTTACCTGCTTCAAAATAAGTAGTCAAGTATTCTTGCGAAAATGCCCACGGGTTAAAAGTTATAGAACAATGTGTAAATTTCAAATGTTTTACACGCTGCGTACAATTATAAAACTTTTAAAGGCCCTTATGGAATCAATATTACCTTATGGGGTCAACCCTTATGGGATGAATTTCAAAAAACACTGAAATACCAGTTTTCAGCCCTCTTTTGGTCCCCTTAGGGGTGGAATTTCAAAAAAGATTTTCTTATTATTTCTCTACCTTATCAAAATAACCTTCAGTGGTTTCGGCTTGGCGTTGATGATCGGTCAGTCAGTCAATCAGGACAAACTATTATACGTATATATGAGTAGATAACTAATGTAATGTGCAATAATTTCATAAATTTTAATAAACAAGTACGTATTTTTTTTTACCAAAATGATGTAGGTATTTACTGATTCTTGATATCATCGAAAAAAAAACAAAATAATAACCAATTTAAAATGCTTTGTTTGCATATAAAATTAAATTATACACATATAAATCTACACTAAGCTATAAAATTGAACTTAATCAGTTGTATCTTCCTGTGGCATTAGTTCGATAAATATACCTTAGATAAGTAATGATACCTAGGAAATGATACTACGCACAAATAACAGGCGGGTTTTGCCTGTTAAATCCAAAAAGCGGTACAGTCCCCGGCAATAATATCTTACGATTTCAAGGTCGCAAAAATTCTGACAGCACCTTATGCCCTTGCACTTTGACATTAGATGCAATCAGATATTTTTGCGATTTTGACATAGTAAGATCTTACTGCCGGTGACTGTACCTATAAAAAGTGTCATACAATAAAGTCTGTTTAAAAACGATTAATAAGTCCAATTTCAACTTGTTTACATATAATTATCGTAATGTTTTATCTACCGGTTTAGTACGAAGAGTGGTTTCAACAGCAGTGGTACTGTTTATTCGATTATTTGTGTGATTATCAAAATGGAAATTTCGTTCAAAAATAAGCGAGTTCTTGTCACTGGCGCCGGTCAAGGTAAATGTGCTATAAGTATAATCGTTTTGCAGTAGGTACCTTCCTATTTTTTCATATTGTTAAGAATGTTTTGGTTCGAAACTCATAAAATAAAAAAACATGAAAAGCCCAGTTTGTAAGTGACACGATATTCATCTAATCATGTATGCTAGTGTCTAATCAGATAAGTGTCGAAGTAAAGTTGTCTAATAAAACAATATAATATGATAAAAATCTCCAAAAATATTGTGACTCAATTCGTTGTCATTTTTTTCTTATTACTTTTAATTTGAAACGTGTAGGAATCGGAAGAGGCATAGCCATCGAGTTATGGCGTGCTGGTGCTGAAGTGGTTGCCGTCTCGCGTACTAAGTCCCACCTGGACACTCTCCAGAAGGAGTACCCCTCCATAACGACCGTGGCACTGGACTTAGCCAATTGGGAAGAGTCTCGCAGAGTGTTGGAAACTCTGGGTCACTTCGACTGTCTAGTAAACAACGCGGCACTCGGACTTACAGAGGATTTTCTCACAACTACTCATGAAAATTTCGATCTGTTAGTACATACCACTCATATGAGACATTTTATACTTATATTAAATAGTTACTAAAACCGACTAGGCACCGTTATCGTCCATGCCTGAGTGACGTACAAAACCCTTTATCATTCTACTCAGAATCGTCAGAATGTACTATTTTCTACAAAATTAAGTATCCCAAAAAATTTAAGTTTACTAGCTGTGTGTAATTTCGTCATTACGACATGTTTATAACTAGACATATCTACGTCTTTCAGCTTAATGAACATAAATGTAAAATCTATCTTGAACGTGAGCCAGGTGATCGCAAAGAAGATGATCGACGCCAAATCTGGTGGTTCCATAGTCAACATTTCTTCACAAGCGTCCAAAGTAAGTGTGACGCGGGGCTAATTTTTTTTAAATTCTATCACAGACAAGTATTATAACGTTTTAAACAGTAAGAAGAAGGTACTGAGACGTAGTAATTAGTCTCTGTGATGATTTATTTTCAAGCTTAATAACTATACAACGCATAGTAAAAGTATTTACATAAAAACTATATAGAAAGTAATGTCCAAATATTCTTATCTATAATAAATCCTTATCGTTCGCTGGGGTTATCCACTTAACACCTATCCCAACACCAGTAAGTTATCTTATCAACTAATACAGTCAGGATAACATGTATTACATAAACAGGCAGCGGTTTGGGGGCATGTTACATACTGCGCAACGAAGGGAGCCGTTGACGCGATGACTCGAGTCATGGCTCTGGAGCTGGGCCTGCACAACATCCGCGTCAATGCAGTCAACCCTATAGTTATAATGACGGAGATGGGACGCCTTCATTGGTCTGAGCCTAAGAAAGCTATGGCCATGATCTCGAAGATACCACTTGGAAGGTATTTATATACCTTATATTAGTAAAAGCTTAGGTATGTGCTGTGACTGTAACGTGAGCAAGGAATAGAAAATATTCGGTATAAAAATAAATACTTATAAATAAATAAATATTATAGGACATTCTTAGTAGAGGTCCTTTGGAGAACTTTACTGTGTAAAACACCTGCTAGAACTCATTTTTGGGTAAGCACATCAATACCCATGAATCCGTCCCAGCAGGCGATGGAGCTATGGTAAACCCCACCAAAACATATGCACATCAAATGATGCTAGGAAGAGAGCATATAACTCGCACTGCCATAGATATCATGCTAAGTCTAACAGCTACCTAGGAAATTAGGAAGCATCCTTAGAACTTTGATGATTCAATGACGAAATCGTGGGTTTTTTAGATATTAATAAAATCTAAAATATACTCGTAAGAGCAACTGCAATTTCTATAGAAACTGCGCAGTCGCCGTGCAGTCAGGATGCATTCGGCGTGCAGTTCCCATATAAATTTCGGGTTCCATGCAGTCTATCTGTATCGGCCGTATAAAGAGTATGCGAGGTATGCTATTGGCAACATATCCCGAGAATATTATCTTGTATAATCCTATCTCAAGCTGTGAGGGTTAAAAAATATATGAAGCGCATTGAGAAAAGGTAGTTCGTGCGCGTGTAGATAAAATGTAAAAGAGTACCTACTAAAGTAGTTAAAAAAATGGAAAGAGTAAGTTAATTTCCATGACAATGCTTACACAGGTTTTTTATCGAAGCAAAACCCCTCGACAAGATGGGTCGCAGAAACTACTGCAACATACCGATGTTGTGTCAGAGTAGTTTAGAATCATGTGCGGCTCGGGATGTGGAGAAGAATGCGCTTTCCAACATTAACTTCTTGCACGCTGATCGAAGAAGCTTGGAAGAGTCTATTTCACGTAGTTTATCTGACATTATCTATTAAAAGGGAACGTATTGTGGATTGCGCTTATGTCGTTGTTAAAGAAAACGCGATACGAACGCAACGTGGTTCGACGTAAGTGCCATCGACAATAAGGTCCCTTTTCATAGATAATGTTAATGTCACATATTATCTTTCTAGATTCGGCGAGGTGTCGGAGGTAGTGAACGCGGTGTGCTTCTTGCTGAGCGACAAGGCCAGCATGATCAACGGCGTCGAGCTGCCCGTTGATGGAGGATTCTTAGCATGCTAGAAAATTCTTTATAATAGTATAATTATATAAATACAAGGAAAACCCTTTAAGTTATTTTCGAGAAATTCGTATCTATTAAGTATAACTCTATAAACGCTGTATTAGTGTTGTTTAATTTCATATTGTCTCAATCCATAGATCCTCTATCGTGCACTCTGGTAACAACGGAACCAACGTTGAAGCACATATGCTTTCAAACAACGAAAGAATTAAGACTCTCCTCCTTTTTAATTGGTTAGGTTGTGTGTATCTCATGGCAATTGAATTAAACCCAAATACGGCCACGCTAAACTATCTTTCCACGGAGTTCCGCTGCCTACTTCCCGGTTTCAGTCATCAGATCAGGTTAATGGTAATATTTCATGATTCATCGCAAATTCTTAAATTGGGTTCGTCATAGTCACTTCAGTATCTCAATCTAAATATCTCAGCGCCACCCACCAGAAATATTATCAGTCTATGGTATTCTTCGCATTCCGAAAATAGTGGATAATATAACTTATCCCCAAACATACTTAAATCATTATACGTTTTTAATCATATTTTAAAAATTTACCTTAGTTCCTTGGGGATCCAACTATCGAAACTAGATTATAATATCAACGGAATCAACCTTGAAACACATGCTTTCAAACAATGAAAGAATTTTCAAAATTGTTTCATAAATGAAGGAGTTCTAAGGTAACACACAAAATAAGAACACACCTACGTACAACCGAATTGAGAACCTCCCATTTTATTGAAGTCGGTTAAAAATGACTTCTATTTTCTAGAACTCACTATGTTCTCACCAGAGAAATACATTGTCAATATCGACAATTTTCTACTAAGTATACATTATTATAGAATACGAAATCACCTATTTCCTAACCGTTATAGAATTGGCCTTTCCTTCATCAGCTCATCGTCCTGAGATGATGATGACCAAAAGCAAATGTGTCAATAGCTTTAAAAATTATATGAGAAACATTGATAACACCTATAACATTTCAGGGTTGCCCTCGATTTTCCTAGAATTTGATCATCAAATCCTGACAAGGTGCAAATGGGACTCCCTCAGGAAGACCTACTCTTCAAATAAAAAAATAATTTTGAGAATTGATCCACAAATTGGAGAAAAAGGGTGAACATACGTATATTCAAAATAAATATATGCAGTCGAACATATATTACCTATAACCTCCTCCTTTTTTGAAGTCAGTTGAAAACGGAAGTTAACGAATCCGTACATCGACTATAACATTTTATATACACACCATTAAATTTATGACACCATGCGCATGCAAACGA
Organism: Grapholita molesta; assembly: GCA_022674325.2. NCBI lineage: Eukaryota > Metazoa > Arthropoda > Insecta > Lepidoptera > Tortricidae > Grapholita > Grapholita molesta. The sequence goes on from CP053127.2 coordinate 7,977,170, forward strand.
ATTTGTGTATTATTTGGTGAACTTTGATACAAATAAGACAAGTTCATCTAGACGAAACGATTGACTTTAACTTGTTTTTGCGTATCCATATCTTATCTTATATTTACATACGTAAGTAATTATATTTATCGGAACGTTTTAACTCGCGGCTTAGTACGGCGAGCGGTGTCCACTGCTGCGGTAGTGTTAAACTTGACTGACTCTTCGATAAATAAAATGGAAATTTCTTTCAAAAATAAGCGAATTCTTGTCACTGGCGCCGGTCAAGGTAAATATTTGTCTTGCTTGTTTTAGGATAACTATTATTGATAATTATAAATGTTTATAAGCTGTCGATTCATTAAACAACACGATAACGAGCGACTACACGACACGATATGTAGATACATGTGTGTGTGCGTGCTAGTGGTTCGCCGAAATAATACTTGAAAATAAGTTATCTAAGTGCAATAGATTTCAATTAGGCTAAAATACTCAATTGTTCCATCTACAATCTATTATTTTAAACGTATAGGAATCGGAAGAGGCATAGCCATCGAGTTATGGCGTGCTGGTGCTGAAGTAGTTGCCCTCTCCCGTACCAAGTCCCACCTGGACACTCTCCAGAAGGAGTACCCCTCCATAACGACCGTGGCACTGGACTTAGCCAATTGGGACGAGTCTCGCAGAGTGTTGGAAAGTCTGGGTCACTTCGACAGTCTTGTAAACAACGCGGCGATTGGACTTACAGAGGACTTCCTCACAACTACTCCTGAAAATTTCGATCTGTTAGTACTACTCCTATACTTATTTTTATTAAATATATTTACTTATAATTATCGACCACTACTGTGTTTCGTGACTACGAACAGCGGCGCTACCGCTAACAACGAATATTCGTAAATTTTTGACGATTGTCCCTGTCACTCTCAAGACGCCTTTATTGTAGTAAAAGCTACAATTAAGGCGCTCTTTTACTACAATTATAACTACGAACTTCGGTGTCCGCGGTAGCGTGCCAGGCCAGGCCGGCTGATTATATTAATTTCGCTATTATGTTCACAAAACCTGGTTCGACAATTACTGCCGATAATTTTTGTCACTTACAAAGTCATAGCGGATTTAATGTGGTTGGACTCTATTTTTGTCTATCATACCAATTTATCACACGTTTCTGATATCTACCAGTATCATAAATAAACAAAACTGTTAAGTGTATCTATGTCTGTATGATCACTATCAACGTTGAAATTGATACAGTACAGTACTAATACAACTTCAACATATCTATGTATACAAAACTAATTAGGTAGGCATATAGACCTATATTAGGACAACTTAGTTTAAACATGGGTTTACCAGTCTCTTGGGACATTCTAGGCATGCACTTAATGTCACAGATAAATGTCCTTGCAATATGCTTTAAGTAAATACACCTGAGTCCAATCAGCATTTGTAACCGGTTCAACAATCTAAATATTTAAACTATGTAGGTATCCAGTCTTTTATTACACACTAGTAGTTGTATGTGCACATTTGCGGACAACGCATAGGAACTTTTATACTTAAACTACCCACAGTGATCACACCCACCCACTAGGCATGACTTATGAGCTGCGACTTCATTATGTCAAGCGCAACACTATTATCTCACGCGCGGTTCTATTATATAACAACTAACCTAACCGGTTAAACAAACTAAATATTTAACCACGTATCCTGTTTTATATCACAAATGAAGAGTTGTGTGTCTACTTTTGCAGACAACGCATATGTACTTTATATTTATCAGTTATCACAGCCCACCTGACATGACTTATGACCTTCATTGTCTCAAGTGCGACTTCATTATGTCACGTGCGACTCTTTTATGACACGCATGACTCCATTATGTAGGTATTGCATAACTGACGACGTCATTTTGTCAAGCGCAACTTCATTATATCATGCACCGAATGATTCCATAATATCATGCGCGATCCACTACGACAAGCTCGACTCCATAATGCCACGAGCGATTGCAATGTGTCAACGCTACTTCATATAATTAAACGTCTTGGAAGACAGGGATTGTTGAGCCACTGTGTGGACACAGTGGCTCAACAATCCCTGTACCTAACGTTACATATATCACAACTATAACATTGTTTATGTCTTTCAGCCTAATGAACGTAAATGTAAAATCGATCTTGAACGTGAGCCAGGTGATCGCAAAGAAGATGATCGACGCCAAATCTGGTGGTTCCATAGTCAACATTTCTTCACAAGCGTCCAAAGTAAGTGCGACTATAAAGAATTTATACGTAACTAGCTGACCCGGCGAACTTCGTACCGCCTAAAAAACGACTAAAGTAGTGATAGCTTTTAATTAGCTAAAACATATATGATTTTAATTAAGGTAATTAAATAATACACAAACAATTCAAAAATTACTAATTTTACTGAAGGACCTTATGATAGTTATGATATAGTTACAATTGAGATCATATTTATTTTTCAAAATCACGGGATTTTTGTGACTTTTTAATACTTAATGTCTCAATCAGGGCTGTGACGATTCTAACCAATCCAAAATCATTTGAATCGGTTCAGCCGTTCTCGAGTTATAAGCGGTGGAACAAACCCCACTTTCTATAGATATAGATGATTCAATCTCAACCATAGGAATCAACACTTATTGAAACCCTTACATTCGGAAAATATTATATTTATATTTTTTGCACTAATTCGTTAAACAAGTTTAAAAGTTTAGTCAATAAATAAATATTATTATGTAATATACCTATATTTTATCTCCCCGGGGTTATCCATCATTCAAAGCAGTATCAGCACCTTGTCTTATCAACTACTCAAGTCAGGATTACATACATGTATTACATCAACAGGCAGCACTTTGGGGGCATGTTACATACTGCGCAACGAAGGGAGCCGTTGACGCGATGACTCGAGTCATGGCTCTGGAGCTGGGCCCGCACAACATCCGCGTCAATGCAGTCAATCCTACAGTTATTATGACTGAGATGGGACGCCTTGGTTGGTCTGACCCGAAGAAGGCAGAGGGCATGATCTCCAAGATACCACTTGGGAGGTAAAAATATGTTTAAAAAAGTCCGATGTACAATCCCGTCTTATTGGACACATCCAGTTACATTTTTTTATATATACCCGGCTCGTGAACGCAGCTCTATCGACTCTGCTCTGGCGGCCCGGTAAGGTAAGCCAGAGGCATATGGGGATTGCCCTTCCTAACCGACACGATACGGAGAGAGGATCCCAAGGAGAGCTCAACAACCTCGCCGCAGGCTGCCCTGTGTCAAACTGGTACTGGTAAAATTGTCAATGTCATTATATACCTACGTCTTTGAATTTAATTTTTTAACTTATTGGCGAGTTCAAGCCCGCACCATACTTGGCTGCTCAGTACAGAGCAGAGGCTCTAGTGTAAGTTCCTTTTGACATAAAAAAACGATTACGAACGCGTAAGTGATAATGTTATTAATATGGGAAACGCAAACGCGTTCGTGACATGAAGTTACGTTAAAAACTTACACTCGGGGCTCAGAGGCTCTAGTGTAAGTTTCATTTAACGTAAAAAATCGTTTACGAACGCGTAAGTAATAATGTTATTTATATGGGAAACGCAAACACATTCGTGACGTAAAGTTACGTTAAAAGCTTACACTCAGGGCTCAGGGCTCAGATTGCTACAGAATTATTACCATTATTGGTTCTTTCGTTTTCGCGTTGATATACGAGTATAACTCCATATGTAGGTACTATGTTGTTCGTTCCTATTTTGTCGACGAAATAGCATAGTATATTGTAAGTCCATAAAATAAATTTCATGCCCGCAGATGGAATAAGCTTGGAAGAATATATTTATGTAATTTTTGAATGGCAATGTGATTTTTCTAGATTCGGCGAGGTGTCGGAGGTAGTGAACGCGGTGTGCTTCTTGCTGAGCGACAAGGCCAGCATGATCAACGGCGTCGAGCTGCCCGTCGATGGAGGATTCTTAGCATGCTAGGAAATTGTCAATAACAGTATATTGTATAAATTAAATTAAAGAATATATAAACTAAATCTAAGCCACCTTCCATTCTATTATAAATACCTACACCCTTAGCCAAATATTGGTTTCATTAGAGAGTAACCAAAAATTATTCGTTTAGAAAGGGTCGTTTATTGGTAGACCACTTAAAAAGAGTGACATGGTTATTTTCACCAAGAAAGCATTTTTTTAGGGTTCTCTATGACCAAAGGGTAAAAATGGGACCCTATTACTATATAAGTCTGTATTAAATGACGTTGTACTCTTGGAGTGCAATTTTGCTATTTATTTAATTATAATATAAGTAAAGCTTTTCATTTAAAATTGTATAACTAATTCAACGCCATTGAAACCCCTTTAGAGATTGAACATCTCAAAATTGGTTATGAATGTGAATTTAAGGCGATCTTCAAACTTCAACTGTCTAGCTTCAGCGGTTTGGTATCAATGTAAACTTGCAACCTCTTTTATCCCTCTACGGAAATAATTTAGGAAGTTGCTGAAATTATTTTTTTATGTTTCAATGAATTTAAAAAAAATAGTTTTTTTATGTATAGGTACATTTACGACAGAAACTTTCAACCCTTTTAATACCTACACCTTTTAGGATTGAATGATTTTATTATTCTCGAAACAAATATACGAAACATCATGTCGCTGCTACATTTTAAACCCTTCTCAAAAAATATTATAGGTAAACGTTATGAATGTAATTCGATCCGCAAGATCTCAACTTCCAAATCATGCCTACACACTTTTTACCCTCTTCAAGGGGTGAAATCATAGATATACCATTTAACTAGACGGAGCGTGCTAACAATAATACCACAATCAAAAGGGCTGGTCTTATGTAACTTTCCGTAGGTATGGCAGAGACGGCATTACTTTCGTCCGCCCTTGCCATAGTTTCACACATTTTTGTTCCCCTCCAAACTGGACCCTTCAGAACTGTCAAAGTTGGAGGGGAACAAACAAATACAATTGCAGTTTTCTTGGGTTTTCAACCAAAGTTGCGGTAATAAATACAGAATAAGCTAATATTTATGTAATAAAAAGGTCCTGTAAAGCAAAACTATAGTGAATTGTTACATTTCGGGCTATAAAAGCCAAAATATCTTTGTCCCTTACTGGCGCACGCGGATGCGTTCTCCAGTCATTATTCCTCCTAGGGTGAAATTTACACTTTTTTATTACTCGTATAATAATAAGGAACTATTTGACAAAGTTTTAAGTCTGTACCGCAAAAAAAATGTGATACGGATACAAGCCTTCAATCCCATCTTAATCCTAAGAATTTAGGGGTCGAGTTTCAGAAAAAGCTAAAATCACATTTATTGTTTTTTAGTTGTTAAGAAATGTACGAATGGTCAAAGCTCTAACTTCGAGTTTTAAATTCTACCCATACAACCTTCTTAGAAGTAGAATTAAAAAAAAACCCGCTAAACATTTTTTTTTTCTTTTTAAATAGAGAACGTTTTCACAAAGTGTCCGTACAAATTTTCAACCCCCTTTTAACCCTTTCGGAATGGAATTTCGGAAAACGCAGAAGTCCTTTTCATTGTTTTTTATTTGTTAGCAAATTATACACGAACTTTCGTATTATTATTCTCTGGCTGCCGCTGCTAAGGGTTCGAAACGTCGGGATGAAGTTCAAATTAATATAAACCGTTTTCAGTTGTTTTATTTCAAAGTTTTAACTTTTAAGACACTAAGTATCGCAAAAATAAGTGCTGGCGAGTAAAACACAATATAATTTTAACCTCACTATTGCAAAATAAAAAATACCTAACTCTATAACATTAAAAATAATCTCAAAATTATTGCTATCCATCATTTATCATTCGAAAACATTTAATAAAGGAACATCCAACCCGCTAACTTCATAAAAACACTCGATTATATCGATTAATATGAAATTACTTTGCAATCTTGTAAATAAATGCAACTAGGTATGAACTTTAATATCAGTTTTTAAAGAATAAAGCTTTACAAGCTAGTGACGGAAAAACTAATAAAAGTGACCAATGACATTCATTGTCATTGACTTTGACAGAGTTGACGTTGACAGACTGAGAGACTGACGTATTGTGTCGTGAGGTCTTCGTCGTCGCATTATCAAAACACTGTATTTAGTGAAGATAGTTTTGCGTTACGAGCGCTCCTTATTTTTGCCAGTGCAGTGATTTGCTTGTACATTAAGTATAATAAAATATTAAAATGGAATTGACCTTTAAGGGAAAGAGAATTTTAGTAACCGGCGCTGGACAAGGTTAGTTTCTAACTTCTTACCATACGTGAATTTATTTAATGAAACGTGTACATGCATCATATGTAACGTAATTTGATGAACGTGTTTTTAGGTATTGGAAAAGGCATAGCGATAGAGTTATGGCGTGCCGGTGCCAATATAGTTGCAGTATCACGAACAAGAGCTCATTTGGAGAAGCTTCAGGGAGAATATCCATCTATCGACATCGTGGAGTTAGACATCGCGGACTGGGATAAAACTAGAACGGTTATAGATTCTCTTGGGCCTTTTGATGCCCTGGTTAATAATGCAGCTATTGCTATATGTGAACCATTCTTAGAATGCTCCCCAAAGGATTTTGACAAGTAAGTCTTAGATGTTTGCATCAATATGGCTAATGTGTTACTGACTTATCGTATGAACAGTATTAGTGATGTAAAAGTGGGCTAGTGTTATAATGCAGCATTCATAATATCTAATATTAGCTACTTGAAAACTTGTTTAAAATTTTCAGGGCAATTTATGTGGTGACAATGTATGCGTGTATAAATGCTAGTATAATGTCTAAGTTTCTTTTACAATACACCATGGATTAAATGCCTTCAAGTTCAGCGTATGAGTTACTTTTGGGCTTTACTTGCATAGAACATACTTCACATGCGATTGTAACTGTTTTTAGTTGATGTACCTACAATTAGTTGAATAAGTAATGTTCGAACCTACCACCATGTTTCAATCCTTTTTAAAATTAACATTTAGCTAAACTATGTGTAACATTGTTCCAGAACATTTGATGTAAATGTGAAAGCTGTCCTCAATATTAGCCAAATAGTGGCCAAGAAAATGATTGAAAATAACATCCATGGAAGCATTGTTAATATTTCCTCTCAGGCTTCTAAGGTAAGCACTACAATACTTTACTCTGAAGTACGCACTGAATAATTTTGTGGTGCTTCAAATATATTATATGTGTTTGATTATTGAAATCAGAAATAACAACCTGAAAACTGTATATTAGGTTTTAATTTCGTAAGTTAGTTAATGTATGGCAGATTTTACAAGAACTACCACTCTTCTTGTTTTTTTCATAAACTAGGGCAAGAATTGGCCCGAACTTCTGTATAAATTAGGTATCATACTGCACAATACTTATCATCATCCATCTATATTATCTAAAGACAATGCAAGATTACATATGTTATTCTTATCTATTGACAAAAATATTTTTTGACTGATTGAGATTAAGGATTAAGCTGTTATATCATATTATAAAAATATTGACTTGTCCTAATGTGTACAATGTACATTGTTCCTTGTTAATTATTTACTTGAATCTAATATTATGAATCAAAATTATTTATTTATTTTCAGGCTGCCCTTACCGATCATGCAATCTATAGTGCCTCTAAAGCAGCCTTAGATGCTCTTACTAGAGCCATGGCTTTGGAGCTAGGGCCCAAAGGCATCAGAGTGAATGCGGTCAACCCAACAGTGATAATGACTGAAATGGCTAAAGTGGGTTGGTCAGAACCTGCAAAAGCAGCCGAGATGAAATCAAAAATTCCATTGGGAAGGTAATGAATCATATTTATTATTTGATTTTATCTCGCTCATGATTACATTATAGATAAGTTTGCATACTGATGTAAGGGTGCTGTAACATTGGTAGATATTTGCTTCAACAAATTATTACAGTGTAGATGACCCAAGACTTACCTTGTCTGCCAATAAAACAAAATCTTAACCAATAAAACACTGCAATCATGTTACTTATAGGTTAGCATATTTTTGTCTGAACATGGATTACATGTAAATTAGCTAACAACATGACATTGAATTTATAAAAAAGAGGGACAAAAAATATTACCATTTAAGTTTGATGGGCTAGGGTCTGGCGGTGAAGGAATATTTTTAGACACCAGTCTCCAAATAAAAATGCCTCCCAGAAATGAACCCAGGCGTGCCGAGACTGACAGTTATCATATTTCCATAAATATGTCAGAGCAGCTTGGAATTTATCCCATCCACAATTTCGCACTATTAAAAAGTTGATAAAAGTTATAAGCGTCACGCTCGGCGTTAAGCTCTGGTTCCCTATAGGATAGCGGTGCCGTCATATTGCAGCCGTCTCCATACTTTGTATTGCTTCAAACTCCTTGATGTAAGTACAAGGTATGGTGACAGCCGCTATATGATGGCACCTCTATCCTAAAACCAGAGGTTTACAAGTATGATACTATGACTAACCAAGATGGAACCAATTCATATAAATATTATTCTGATGTGAATTTATTATTAAGATGTCCAAAAATTTTGAGCAGCAGTATGGAGAGCATGTGTTGGGTGCCACTTTAGAACAGACTGATTTCTTTTCAGATTTGGTGAAGTTGCTGAAGTTGTGAATGCAGTAGTTTTTCTCCTTAGTGACAGGTCCAGTATGATAACTGGTGTTGAACTGCCGATCGATGGTGGCTTCTTGGCCACATAAACTTTGGATAAGTTCCCAGTCTCCAGCCAGTTAAACCTAATACATGGGTACCAAAGACAACCTACTAAGCTAATATTTTATAATTGTTGCCATATAGCATTGTTTCCTAAAGGCTTGTGATAATCAATTAAATCAATTAAAGAAGAATAAATTATGTTATAAAAATAATGTTCTGACTAGCAGTTATCTAAGTGAATAAAGATCAATATTATTTCATAATCAAATGTAAAACTGCTTATTTTAAGGTGTTATGAGTAACTCTCACTGATATTATGACCTATCATATCATTTGCGTTAAGAAAAATTTAATACAATATCTACTTCTAATTTGTTCACTAACTGACATTTATATTGTGCTGGTATACAAAATATATTATAAGAATGTGGGTACCTACTAGTGGTGGCGTGTTAATTTTATCTATTCTTAAGCAAGACAGAACCAATATTTTACCTTGTCTTCGTGTCTGTACAAGATGACCCGTTTTCATTGCCTTTAGGTAGGTACTAATACTAACCATGTATATGAGCTACTTTACTTTTAAGAAACAAGTGATTATGGAAATCGTTAATGTGCCTGTCTCGTTTCAATGATCTTATGCCTCTTTGTCTATATCTATATGTTAATAATAGCAATATAACTAATCCGCTCAGCTGCCAATTACTAAGAGTTAAGTTATTAAGAATTCATCTCCATTGTTATCACCCCTTAGTGTTGGTAAAGAGATTTAGATAGATAGTCTTGAAAACTAATAATTTTAAATTTTATAAATTAGCAACAGTACACAACTTCACGTTATGGCTGGGTTATCAACGCCGCGCCTACTTTATAAGATTCGCGAATATTAATTGCAAATATAATTTCTTGAATTAACTGACTGACTGGGATATCACTCTGTAGCAAAATCGATAGGTCGCTCGAATTTTAATGTTATTACCTACTTACATTAAAGTGTGCAATTCTTCGCTAAGTTTCCTACATCATAAGAATCGTGTTTCACTAAAACTTTACAAAATTACCGTGTGGCTTAATGTTTTTTTTTGTTACTTTTTAACTTTAAATAACCAAATAATAAGCAATAATTAATATTAAGCCATCCAATAAGTATTTTAAGAAATATTGTGTACCTTGTCATTTGCGTTCATTTATGTACCAAAATAACCAATAAGTTCAAAGGTGTTGTACGATTTATTGTTCAATTATAAGAACGATTATAATTTTGTTAATAAATCTTAATAAATTCGTATTAGCCTGAGTTTTATTGGCCTGGCCTAATAACCGGCATTCGACCATAGGGTGGACAGCGTGGGTCGCAGTGGGGCTTTGCCTGCGACGCGCGCTAGCGTATGCGTGGCAGGCACTTCGGGACAACGGCGCTACAGCGAAGAACGATATTCCTAAATTTCAGGTGATTCGGGTCACTCTCATGACGCCTTAATTAGAGTAAAAGAGAAAGATGCTCGAAATATACGTACCTACTACCGCTCCTGGTACCGCGAACATCGAAGTTCGTATATTTCGGGGATCTTTCTCTTTTACTCCAATTAAGGTGTCATGAGAGTGACGGAGACAATCGTCCGAAATTTACGAATATCGTAGTTCGCGGTAGCGCCGCAGGTCAATCACCCGTGAATCAGTGACGTCATTTCGCGCGCAGCGCCTTGTGCACTACTGTTACTGTGGACGTATATATCTACCTACATATTCATACAATATACGTTTTTGTACCCACGTATGTAGCTCAATCGTGCGCAGCACTGAGGGTCCGGCTTTAGGATAAATGGATTACGAACACAACTATATGAAGTACTGATTGCAAAAAGAATGAATGAGGGAATATAAATAAAAAATATTCAAAATGTAACTAGTGCCAGTTATTAGTCATGTTAATTACCTTTTCTGGTTTAATAACGAAATAACACATCAATGAAAACATATGTACCATCAAGACATTCTTTAAACGAAACTATTTGAATCAGTATTTATAAATACCTGCTTAAATGAAATAGGTACCTACCTAAATCAAATATTTTATTTTCTTGATATTTGCATTAATCTAGGCTATTTATTAAATGATATTTAAGTAGGCAAAATATCTCGGTACCCCGAGTAATCTCCACGAGGTATTACGAGACGTTAAAGGTCTGGTTGGATTCCTCGAGGAGTTGGGCTGGCTGAGCTAACCGGCCTCCCATCACGCAAAATAGGCGCCCTGTCGTCGAGTTGCGGAAACCCGCCCGTATTACAATACAATACAATACAATACAAGTAGGCACTTAACAATTTTTACGAGTAAAAAAACTAAACAAAAAATTGAAATATTTAAATTAAGGTCATCATGTGATCAATAAACGATACCTACCAATGAAGAAAATAATACATATAAATACCTACTCTAGAGAAAGTTTTATATGTAAGTACCTAGTAGGTATGTATAATAAATCAGTGTGATACCTAATATTCATTTTTTAATCTACTTTACTAGCACTCGTACGAACTGGCGCTGGTCACTAGGAAATATAAGAAAAAAGCACAATCACCGCTCTCATTGCGGCAGAAAAGTAGTGCGAAAGGTTAAAATAATAATGTTATCGCCCATAGTTAAAAATAGACCGACAAGATAACGTTGCTTACATAATACATTACGATGACATAAGTTCAGTTAGTACCTATTAGCACTTGACCAAAACAGTCACTCATCCATTATTTATTGAGTGATGGATACATTCAAGGGGAAAAGGATTCTGGTAACAGGAGGCTCGCAAGGTAGGGTAACCGACATAAAAAAATTGAAATTAGAAGATTTGAAGGCATTTAATACGATCCACCAGCACAAGACATCAAATAGTTCTGTATTTTTTCCAGGAATCGGAAAAGGCATTGTCATTGAACTATGGAGACTTGGCGCCAATGTGGTGACAATTTCAAATCAGTCTCAAGAACTACAAAACCTAAAATTAGAATACCCCACAATTGAAACGGCGCACGTTGATCTATGTGACTGGGTCGCGACGAGGAAAACCGTGGAGTCCCTGGGCGCGTTCGACGGCTTGGTCAATAATGCTGGTGTCGCCATTATTGAGCCGTTTCTCGAATGCACACCAAGTAGTTTCGATAGGTAATTAGGTATACTAGCTATTAGTATATTACTTACTGTACTATACTTTTCCGCAACAATTTTTCAGTAGATTATATTTCTTATGACCCATAAAGTCAATGCGATTTTAAACGTTTTTTTGCATGTTTCACTTTCCTCGCTGTAGTGAGGGGAAAAGTTTTGTGTTACACACGGGTGCAATTGTAATTTACTTCTCGTGTATTGAAACACTCGCTACGCTCAGGATTCTATTTTAAAACCATTCGCTTTGCTCGTGGTTAAACTATAGAATCCATTCGCTTGCTCGAGTTTCAATCCCACACTCGCAGTTAAAATTCAATTCTGCACTCTTGTATAACAAATAACTATTTAACCTTCTTATACCATGGAACATACAAGGCACGGAATGATAATGTTTATACAAAGTCGCGTTCCCCCGACATTCTGGTTATTGCTCTCTTATCATGCTGGTAGTTTCACTCTTATGGCGCAGCTCCATCTGTGGATACATAGACTCTAATAATAACTAGTATAACACTGATACGTAACTACTGCTGTTAAACATGATATATGTCGCTAATGTGTTTGCAAGGATGCGAGAAACGCGGTTTTATATATAGACATTTACATGTCTTGTATGTTTCTTCTCTTATACACACGCTATACAGATAAAATCTCTGTGGCACACTATAAACACACATTTAAACTGGAACCCGATCTCCTATCTATAGGGTACCTAGTTACCTAAAAGTTATTAAGATATACCTAACAACTAATTTATTTTCAGGACGATGTCAATAAATGTTCGGGCCATCCTCAACGTCAGTCAAATTGTAGCGCAGAATATGATACAGCACAAAATAAAGGGTTCAATAGTGAACATATCATCACAGGCGTCAATGGTCGGTATATATTTATTCTACATTTTGTTCATCATCATCATCATCATCAGGCTATATTAGTCCACTGCTGAATATAGCCCTCCCCTAAAGAGCGCCACAGCGCCCTGTCTCCAGCTTTCCGCATCCAGCATCTGCCTGCAATTTTTCGCAGATCGTCATCCCACCTGGTCGGAGGACGTCCCACACTACGTTTTCCGAGTCGCGGTCTCCACTCAAGAACGCGTTTATCCCAGCGGTTGTCGGTTCTTCGTGCGATATAGCCAGCCCACTGCCACTTCAGCTTGCTAATTCTTCGAGCTATGTCGATTACTTTGGTTCTCTGTCGGATGTATTCGTTACGAATCCTACCTACCCTTTAGAGAAACTCCGAACATCGCTCTCTCCATAGCTCGCTGAGCGACTTTTAGTTGGTGGACCAACCCTACCGTGAGTGTCCATGTCTCGGCTCCGTAGGTCATGACAGGTAGGACGCACTGATTGAAAACTTTTGTTTTCAAGCATTGCGGTATGGATGACGAGAAGACTCGACGTAGTTTGCCGAACGCTGCCCAGCCCAGCTGGATCCTTCTCTTGGCCTCCTTCTCAAAATTGTTCTTAACTAACTGCAGACTCTGTCCGAGGTAAGTGTACTCAGAAACAATTTCGAGAAGGTGGCCATTTACGACTATCGGCATTGGATCAATGTGGCCATTGATCATGACTTTGGTTTTATCCAAGTTCATGCCAAGACCGATACGTCGCTAGGCTAAAACTAGGCCGTTCAGCATCTGGTTCAGCTCCTCTAGTGACTCCGCCATTAAGACTATGTCATCTATTCGCAGATGACATTTTGTTATTTAAGGTATATTTTTATTGATAAAGCTGCAAGATTTTCTCTATGAATATTATCTTTTCATCCTGGATTTCTTTGATAAGTTAATTGTAGATAGCTACCTACACTAGCAATAAAATATTATACAACAAAAGCTGTTACAATATGCGAGAAGCTCTCATACAAATAACTCACTTAAATGCTCGCCGCTCTGCCATCTGAGCCACCGAGGTCCGAGACCACACCAGTTGGCTGTAATTTTTTCTCCAACATTATCAGATGCGCCTTAGGGAGCCGTCAAGCAAACTCTACCGTAAGCACTTCCATCGGACTTAACACAGGCATCGGTGTCTCGAGTCATTGAAAATTCATGGATATTGATGCACTACTCTAATTTGAATTAGAAGAAACGTTTTTTTTTGCTTACGAAACCATAATTCCTAGAAAAAAAGAAAAAATGGACAAACCCGAAGCAGTAGATTTTCTTAATCATTATGATTTCGTTACCAGACGTTTCTGCTACTTAAAAACAAAATTAATTGGAGCAAATATTTTTGTGGTGTCCGATGTCCGTTATATGATTAATTATTATTATTGACAACCACTCTGGCCTAGTGGGTAGTGATCTTGCCTATGAAGCCGATGGTCCTGGGTTCGATTCCCAGTAGGGCATTTATTTGTGATGAGCACAGATATTTGTTCCTGAGTCATGGATGTTTTCTACCTATTTAAGTATTTATATGTATCTAAGGTCAATGTGGGTAAGACCGTCTACCTGGAAAAACCGTCTACCAATCAATTTCCTTCATTATCTCATAGGTAATTAGTGTCATATGACGGACTTCACTTAAAAATATAGTATGCCGGTCTTACCCACATTGACCTTATCTATTATATATATAGTCGTCTAGTACCTACAACACAAGCCTTACTGAGCTAGCGAGACCGTAGGATTAGGTCGATTTGTGTCAGATGGTCCGGAAATATTTATTTTATTTTTATTTATTAACCACCTGGTGTACCTGTATCTCTATGTATATCACAGGCAGCGTTGCCCAACCATGTCGCCTACTGCGCCTCTAAATGCGCCGTGGACTCCATGACGCGTGTGATGGCCCTGGAATTAGGTCCACACGGGATCCGCGTCAACACCGTCAATCCCACTGCAGTCATGTCGGAGCTGGGGCGCCGCGTGTGGGCCGACCCGGTGAAGGCGGGCAAGATGCTTGCCAAGATACCGTTAGGAAGGTAATACTGGGGCCTTAAGTCAAGGCTACAATTCTTTATAAGAAACGTAACGACGAAAATAGTAAAAGATCACGTGACATTACGTATAAACGATTGCCATCTACGGCCTGGGGCCTATTTCTCGAACACTTGTAAATTGTAATAATAACAGGTGTCAAAAGGTGATTTTCGCTTGTATTACAAGTGTTCGAGAAATAGGCCCCGCAATTTTTTTCGATTGGTCGTAGAATTACTTATATGGATATTTACGGATTTCTTTATGTTAATTAGGGATGAGGTGGTCTTGCCGGGGAGCATAACATGCATCACTCCAGTACTTAAATCGTTAGAACAAGCAAGATATGATGACAGTAACTTTGCCAAGGCTTCCGTCAACTTTCAGCTCCAAAATGTAGTAGTAATCTTGCTCTATATATTTAGGTTTGGCGAGGTAGAGGATGTAGTGAACGCAGTGTTATTCCTGCTCAGCAGCCGAGCCAGTATGGTCACCGGGGTTCAGCTGCCGGTGGACGGAGGTTTTTTAGCGACATAATTAAATGCGATCGTCCCATCACTTACCATTCTTAGTCCTAATTGTAACATGAGCAGTGATCGGATGTAGGATGCAATTTCCTGAGGTTTTAGTCCAATACCTAACATGGATATACGTAACCTACAATCCCACGATTCTTTTTCTTAACTACTTTTATAAAAGGACAAATAATTTTATTTAAATCAAAAAAGTGGTAACTCATTTATTTTTTTTTATGAGATAGGCGGCAAACGAGCAGACGGATTGCCTGGTGTTAAGCAATTACCGTCGCCCATGGGCACTCGCAACACCAGGGGAGTCACAAGCGCGTTGCCGGCCTTTAAGGGGGGTTGGAGCTCTATACACTTCTGCTTAAATATTTTATATCTAAATCATATTTTCAATATATATAAATAAAATTACCTGTTATATATAGCGAACATTTTCATTTTGTTTATTTAGTTTAACCCTAGACACAAATTGTTAATTATCAACAGTAATCAATTTCCCAAAATCCCGGGAAATCCCGAGTCACATCCATGTTAAGTATAACGTTGAGTTTGTTCTACCCAAATTGCATCCTCGATCCGATCACTGAACATGACAAATATCCACCGATGATTAGCTAACAGCGTTGTTGTTGTTATGTTTTTCAACAAAGGAAGGGTACGGTTTTAGCTATAAACAAGCTCAATAAAAGTGTTATTATTATTTACTGTTTATTGTGCCAAAGGAATTAAATACATACTGGACATTGGAAACAATGCAAGCATAACAATTTATATAGGTATATGTAATGCATATGCTAAGCTATACAGGCTAGCATAATTTATGTATTTATAAAAACGAAATACACCACATCATACATATCATATATAAATTAAAGAAACACACTGAATGCTTCAAGAAATATAATTGTTGTTACTAGTTTTAGATAGTGAAGGAATATTCCGATAAAATAAGTTTTTAACAAGTTTTTGTTTATATTTAGTTATCTAAATGCGTCAGTACTAGATAGGTCAGGTCGTATTTAAGTCGTCGTTACATAATGTAATATGTTTGCTCAGTACTTTACACGTCGACGAGTCGGCGAACATGTGAAGGTTCCACACATAAGTTGCGCACATAAACAGTCGAGTCATATTGCCGGTCGAATTTCTTGTACCTACTTTAGGAATTATTTTCTCAGTTAGGTTAATTGATCTACCCGGCGTTTAAATGTATGTGGGAGTGACTGCAATTCGCAGACGTAACTGATCGATAGATCATTAGAATAACGAATATAAATCAATAATATTTACACGCAGCACGTAACAGGCTACTACACAGAATTAGACGCAATCATAGGTATGTGTACAATAACAGCAAAATAATTTGGAAGGCATTAATTATCGCTACAACAGTTATGTATTTACCACTATTACCTAAGATATTGTAAAAAACAGTGTGTCAGCTTATCTAAGTATCTTATATTATTATATACAAAATTAAGTCCAAATCTTTCGTCTGTTGGAACGCACTCTTACATAATGAGGGCGCAGCGGTGCGATGTCACTGGAGAGCTTTGTTCCCTTATTTCACGAAGGAGAGCCGGGTTTACGAAACTAGACTTAAGCTTCATAATAGTAAGAGTTAGCGACTACGTTGTCGTGAAATACGATTCACTATCAACTCTCCATACAGAGTACATTCAGCATCGCCCTGCCAATAAAATGGACATACCGTGAACTATGTATTAACATAAGAATTAGTAACACAATATCATAAAACTTATTTGGATATTTTATTCACGCACTTCTCGACTACAAAATATCTACTAAAAGATTGAGTTATGATGACTTTGGTACCGTTCGAAAACAATGAGAAAGGGTACCAAAGAATTAGCGTCAGGAATACATTATATAATGTTTCAAAACACAACGGCTGACGATTCTCCACCAGCCGCGCACAATCACGAGTACTGGAGTTATCGTTTGGCAGTGACAGATAGGTACCTCATCAATGTGTCTCCCGTTCACACTGTTTATCTAAATCAAAAATGCCAATATATACCCTGTCGTGTCAATAAAAATATACATGCAGCAATAACTGGAGGGGTAAGGACTCGAAGTGTTTGCTAGGATATCCACTATACATAATGATTTAAAAACTAAACGCTTATTATCTTGAAACATTGTTTAACCCAACACAAGACTAATTGTAATATTTACACAAAATTGAACCTAATTTTCAGTCACATAAAAAAAGTGGTCCATTCTGGTTCACTCGTCTTTTCAGTATGATTAAATGATACATCACCGCATGAACATACTGGGAGCGCACAATATCGTTTACACGTGGTTCTTACAATATATTTACAAACTTCGCTCTATATATATATTAACCATAAAGTGAATCTCTTGCTTAGTGAATTACTAACGAAAACCAAATTATTAATTGCAAAATTTACCACTTTTAACCCTTAAACCGCCCAGGCTTTCGACGAAGAACTGTCTGGGACGCCATAATATATTGTGTCACAAGGATAAAACTGTATGACGCCGTCGTCAATTGCCTTTAGCGTTCAAAAGGTTATAAGAGAAAATACAAACTAATTATGATGAAAACTAACCGCTCATCAAATATTTAAAAGAATGAAACTCAAGATTAGTGTAAGGCAGACAGATTGAAATCGATTTATATAAGAGATCGGTTATTAAAGTATGTATACTGCAAGTATGTACGGCAGGTAACTTGTTTATCTCCAGCGCCGCCGAAGAGGTCAAGGGCAGTTTGTCCCCAACACGGCAGACGCCGTTAGATTGAAACGCATACATTCAATGTCAAGTACAATTTATTTGTTTCGTCTTATCTATTATCATATAGCCCCCATTGTTTACATGAATTTTAAAAGCAATAAACTCGCAAGTCAAAGGGAACGATCAATTCTGATAAACGGTATACACATACGGTGGTAAGGGAAAGTGTATGCTCATTCAATTTTTTAAATTAAAGATAGATTTGGTAACCAGTTCACGAGTAAGGGCAAAATAAGAACAAATTCTTAATTTGGTAATTGAGATGAGATCATGTAAGTAATTTTCCAGTAACTAGAAACAAACACAATTATTATAAAATTCGTCATTAAATTAAGCTCGAGATTATACATACAGCTCGTCCCAACTTAGATTCACTGTTGCTATAAATTTGTCAGATGTAGGTTTTCAAAACTTGGTATGTTAGTAAGTCGTGTTCTTGAAAACTGCCATGTATATTTTTTATCAAGGTTACGTCACTTTATTATGAATAGTTAGCCAGAAAAAGGTACAAAAGTATGTAAGAAATTCATGCGAAGATTAAAAGCAAAGGATAAGAATAAATAAACATGGAAGACGGCTCCTTTACAGCAAAATAAATTCCAACAATTTAACTCATTCTTGAACGTGAACCGACCGCTCGACCAGTTCACAGCTCGCCACAAGTAATTTCAATAGAATCTTCCGGTCCTCTAGGACATATCGGATCCACGGATCATTAAAATTGAATTTGTCATCAGAGCTATCATATTGCACAATAATACTTTCAGGACGCGGTCCTTTTGTCGGATTATATTAGATTTGGCGGGAGATCATCTAGTACATCATCGGCGTCGGATCAGACATCGACATTGACACACTCGCACATCGAGGCCCGCCCGCCGAACAATCTGATCGCCACTACTACATTACAACTGAGCATAAAATAACACGACATTAAGTATGAAATTGTCGTTTCAAAGATTCTTTACAAAAAATTTTTCTGCCGTCGGGTTAACCGGGTCCATATATACCGGACATTTTATAGCTCCACCTAGGATATAAATCCAATACATAGTGGCTCTCGGGAGCCTGGCCACTAATATATCTGCTAGAACCCATTCACCGGTAGATCCATAGACTCTTGTTAATCGGTTACAGCAGCGTCGGTACTAACACGGGTTACATTACTAATGAGGTTGGCTTGCCTAAATAAAAAAAAACCAACTGGCCAGTTCAAAATTGATAAATGAAATAAGTTGTCATATCATATCATCATATCATATAATATAATTTATTTTATTTATAGGATTTTACAATCACATTATGACGTCAAAAAATTAAGATAATCTACTTAACCCCAAGGGTTAGCTTCTTCTAGATATTCAGATGTTTTGTAATACCGTCTCTTACACAATTTATCTTTGATTTCTAATTTAAATGTGTGCAAGGGTAAGACCTGAATATCTAGAACATCTTACGGTAAAAACGGATACATCGACCAAGGAAGTTTTTTCATTACTCTTCAATATCTTCATATAAAATCGAACAAAGCGCTAGAAGACCATGTCAGATTTTTTTATATACTCACCATTACCTATAAAAACTAAGTACTACACTTTACAGACAGCTACGATCCCGCCCGGCCGGGTAAAAATAAAAAAAATCGTCAATTTCATACTTAACGGTTCAGTATATCTCGCGAGCACGGTCGCAGTTTAAATAGTTTCCATACAACGTGAACGCATACAAAATCTTAGCCTAGCACGTGCCCCGCGGCGCCGGCGACGGGCCGCCACCCCTCACCGCCACTCCGCGATGGCCGCCACCGTCGTGCTGGCCTGCCCCGCCGCGCCCGCCGCTGTGGACGAGCCCCGGTTACACAACTTCGCCGTCTCCTTGGTTATACCGATTTATACACATAATACCAAATTAAATGGGACTTTATCGCTTTAAATTGTTACCTCGATCTTCACCGCATGATACGGTGATGGCGGTTAGTTTTAATTCCCGTTTATTTTGTTATTAGTACACCTAGATATTTTTCTAGCACGAACGATTTTTTTAAGTGATTGACATCGACAGTCCTGTATCGATGAGTACCCCCAATTCGACATTATAAAGGTAATTCAAAGACAAATATAGGGTGCGTTAAAAATTGATAACAATAACAAAACTATAAATTTATTTATATTTTACGTATAATTTGGAAATTGTACATTGCAAATTATATTTTTATTGTATACACAAATAAATTGTATTTAAAGTGTACGGATTACGTTGAATTTGTTCGAAATCGGTAGCACGAGGCGTCTAGGTAGGTAGCCGATATAAGACTGTAGTTGTATGTACGTCTTGTCGTTCGAGTAGTATGTGCTTATCGATAACAGGATTGTCGATATTTTTATTGTGGCTTGCACTAAGCAAAATATCTAGGTAAAGTAGTAGGTAAACCTTAAATATCGCCAGTAACTGGCCACCTTATACTGAAAAAGAATTCTGTTTACCTATAAATATAACACATCTAATAGGGTGTCAATAAGTTACCACCTAATACTAAAATTGGTTATATTTATAGGTAAACATAATTCTTTTCACTACAATGTGGCCAGTTATTGAAAGGTAGCCAGTTACTGGCGATTTACCTTATTGTTTTTTTAATCATATTAACTACCGTTTTAACGTGTGCTTGCGCTGTTTAAAACTAACATTTAAAGTTATTGACATTATCGTATTGTTCACACCACAATACAAAATAAAAAAGACCATTATATAAAATCAAAAAATATCAAGTAACAATCTGTTAGAACTTGTTGCTAAATGAGTACCAAGTTATTTGCAATTGTTTGGCTTGTACTTGAAAAGTTATTTGAAACTTAACAGTTATAGACACTCAGGTAGATTAACCAGGTAAATTAGACTTTTTCCAGGTATAGAAAGACTTATCAACCACCTTCTTGTCAATTGAATTTCTAACTGTTCAATGTTTAAAAATTGTGAATATCATTGATCTACATTCTTTATTATTTGTTTTTAGTAGTTAAGTGAACAAATGCGGAGCATAATAGTCAGAATACTCTGAATGTTCCGTTTTAAAAAGCGACACGCACGCTACGATCAAGTTAAAAATCTGTTCAATTGCAATAGCAATTAATAGCTTATTATCAAAACAACAACGATTCACTGGTTGTAAGACTATGCTATAGCTGTTAGCACTAATTGGGTACTAGACAACGTTGAATTTTATAACAAACTTAGTTAAATGGGTAGCATATCACCCATCTACCATAAAAAAAACTAGATATTAAAAAGGTTAATTTAAATAATGAAGGACAGGACGTAAAAAAAACAGTAATTTTTACTTTAACTATTAAAGTGAAAAAAAAAATACACTGTATAACAATTACTTAATACGCAATATTTCACGGCTAAATAGCAAAGTTCTTGAATTTGATTCGTCACAAACAGGCATGGCTGTATGTACAGTCAGCAGCAGAAGTAGCTAAGCATTTGAGGTGTTCAAAATGAGGTCAACACGTCTCTATTGTCAAGAGAATAAGAGCGCGTGTAGGTCATTTTGAACACTTCAAACGCTTAGCAACTTTTGCTGCTGACTGTACCTAATGTACCCATATACAACCATGCCTGTTTGTGACGTCATCAAGTTACTCACTCATAGGCTTTTCAATCGTTGGGTCGGAACGGAAAACTTTGATTCTTATTTAAGACCATTTTTATTACGTTTATGTAATACAGTTCCGATTCAGACTTTATGGACCATAATTTATGGTCGTAAGTTTCATAAATATTCACTCTTTTCTACGTTTGACCCTACTTGTATTAATATTACTTACTTGTTTCTTGTTCCTGATTTGGTTCATGGCGACGAAGTGTGCGGTCGTTGGCTGCAGCCTGGTAGTTTCCACGTTGGCCGCCTGAAGTTTAAATTTGATAAGTCGGCATGATTAATCAAACAATGACTATCTAGCAGGTTCTCATTTCAAAATATATATACATAGGTATTTCTTTCTATGTTTTGTCTCATCTATTGAATCAAAAAGGCTAGGTACTTTTATTATGAATATTATCATGTGAGTATACTGTCATTCGTTTAACGATATGATAGTACGAATATACAAAACGTTTGTAAGTAAATTGCACATTGTTAAATATAAATATTCCTTGTCCTTGGACATACAAATAAATCCCTCATGTCATGAGGTGTTTTCATTGATTTTTAAATACCATTTTACACGGATTAAATCGCGTTTACTGAAGTTAAGGTTCGTGGTCTATTAATCTGACGGAACGAACACTGCAAAGTAAAATAAAATAAATATTTCGGGACAATCTTACAAGAATCGACCTAGTCCTACGGTAAGCTCAGTAAAGCTTGTGTCGTAGGTACTAGACGAAGATATATATAATAGATAGATACATATAAATACTTAAATACATAGAAAACACCCATGGCTCAGGAACAAATGTCTGTGCTCATCACACAAATAAATTCCCTGACTGGGATTTGAAAACCCAGGACCATCGGCTTCATAGGCAGGGTCACTACCCCCTAGGCCAGACTGGTCTTGCTTAAGCGAAGACTATTTAAATAATACTTGTTGAAGAGATACACAACTTACCGAACTTGAGCATATTCCAGTCGAACACATAGTCATAGGTGAAGCCCTGCCGGTGGAACAGCGTGCGGAACAGCTGTCGCAGGTGGCTGTAGTCGGGCCGCTCCTCGAAGCGCAGCCGCCGGCAGTATTTCAGGTATAGTTGGAATTCGATCGGGTGGTTCTGGAAAAATATGCAATATCTAATGTCAATACTGTCATTGCTGCGATAATTATTTATGAATTAAAGCAACTACAAACGTATCGGGAAGTAAGTTAAATATTATGTAATATACCTAATCTGTTTTTAGTTGTTTTATTACACATAATATGTTCGTTTTACAGTAAGTCTGATCCCAATCTGAGAAGGTTCTGAACACAAAGTTTTTTGTTAGTTTAGTGGTTATTGCTTTAGAAATGACGGTTTCTTAATTTTTTTGACTGACAATCAGGATTATAAGATTCTGCTCTTGTTATGAACATCCTAAACATGATATTATTTACATAGTGTGTACTTAGACAGTGTCTTCTTAGGTATTTTCTCATTGCGCTCTCCAGCACTTGTGGCGACCTAAATGTATACCTTGGCCATGGTAGGTAGCTATAGGAGTACATTAGCACATTGTCTAGCACTCCAACTAAATTTAATGCACTTACTTTACATAGTTCGTCAAAGGGTGTGGATAGTTTCTTCTCAGATATTCTCTCGTACTTCTGCCGCTTGGTGGCGGCCTTCAGCCCCTGCCAGGGCAGGCTGCCACGGTTGAAGTACATAAGCACGTAGCCCAGCGACTCCAGGTCGTCGCGACGCGACTGCTCGATGCCGAGGTGAGTGTTGATGGATGCATACCTTGCGGTACCTAACATATGGAATACTCGTTATTACAATGGATAGAATGATGCTAATTGTAGTTGTTCTTCTATATAATGTATTATTATAAATATTAACTACGTAACACACATTTTATACTTATTCTTGGCAAATCTCATGAAATTGTTAAAAGGTATGGTAAATTTTACTTAAACCTGAATGGTTATTTTAGCTAGCCAAATTCTTTAGGAAAGGTTGGGCAGGTCAAGCTAAATAAAGGGCCTTAAATTTACATACCTGTTAAGTTCTTGTTTTCTCTGTATGAAATATGCTGCAGAGTGCGTGGGTCTTTGTACTTCTTTGCTAAGCCGAAATCTATTATATATACTAAATTCCCTTTTTTGCCTAATCCCATCAAAAAGTTATCTGGTTTGATATCTCTGTAACGTAAAAACATAAATGTTATTCTACTATTCATGTTGAAATTATGTTACAAACTATATATAATGTAATATATCATTAATATACCTAGATATTTTTCTAGCACGAACGATTTCTTGTAAGTGATTGACAAAATAAAAACATCGACAGTCCTGTTATCGATAAGTACCCCTTCAATTTCCATACAGGTAATACAAAGACAAATATGGGGTAATAGGGTTAAAAATAACTAACAATAATAAAAGTCAATATATATTTAAATACCTACTTCAGAAAACAATTTGGAACTATTCATTGCAAATTATAAACGTAAATTGGATCAAAAGTATACGGATTACGTTTAATTTGTTCAAGATCGGTGACACGCGGCGTCTAGGTAGGTAGCCGATATAAGACTGTGTGTACATCTTGAAGTTGAAGTAGTATGTACTTATCGATAGCAGGATTGTCGATATTTTTATTGTGGCAAGCACAAAACAAATGCCGTTCCTGCTAGAAAAATATCTAGGTATAATCATTAACCTTCTTTCTTAATGAAACCCAACATGTTTTAATAAACCATCACCAGTCATTACATTAAAATCATTTAAATTGTGATTCCATTTTTGTTTATAAGTAATAAGATGACCAACTAGAGATGCACTTCATAAATTTACTTATTATGATGGACAATAAATGCAATGATATATGTTATGATTTATTAATGTGCGTAAGAAAGTCAAGTTATCAGTAACCTTACTTGGCCTCTAATGTGCACAATTGTATTGCCATCAGGAGCCAGAGATAACAAGAACTCTAACTTGCTAATTATTTATTAACTGAGATGGCAATGTTCTTATTGTTTTTTTTTTTTGTGGATTCAAAATTCATCTACTCAACTGATTAAAGGTTGTTAGAAAGACATTGCTTTTTGATTTGGTTGATTTCATTGTTATTGTATTGATAAACAAACTCAGTGTTTTAAACAAATATTAGATTTAAATATTCAAAATAATGCATACCTATGGATGAAATTCCTGTAATGTATGTCTTCA
Source organism: Grapholita molesta (assembly GCA_022674325.2). Classification (NCBI taxonomy): domain Eukaryota; kingdom Metazoa; phylum Arthropoda; class Insecta; order Lepidoptera; family Tortricidae; genus Grapholita; species Grapholita molesta. The sequence continues at coordinate 8,002,179 of CP053127.2, forward strand.
ATACGAGTAATCAGCTGATCAGCTAGGAGGAGAACAGTCTTGAGGGAGAAGCGGCGAGAGCAGAAGTTGAACAAGTCTTCTAAGGATGGGCCCAGAAGCTCCATTACCATTACATTGTAGTCACCCTCTGACCCACACCATTTGATCGCAGGAATACCAACTATATGAACAAAATATTTATAAGAATGCATGACATTGACTTCATTTAACAGTATAAACATACATATGAAAAGTTTGAAATTGAGGCACTAAATTAATAATTACTATGCACTGTTTTCCTGTTTCTAACTAGATAAATATATCAGTTGAAACATTGTCAAGAAATAGTATAGTAAATTAAAGACTAACTCTACATAAATGCAAACTGATTTTGCAACTGTTTATGGTTACTGTGTCACATTAGTACAGTTGCCATCAGATATATCGGAGCTGTGGAGTTGGTCACAAATATCTGAACAACGGCTCTATTGTCAAGCCGATAAAGTGCATGTTCTGATATTTGCAATCACCTCCACAGCTCTGATATATCTGATGGCAACTGTACCTATGGCAAAGTTTGTGTAGGGTTAGCGAGCTTGGACGCTATAAAAGAATTACTAGAAAGGTGTATATTCATCACCAATTTCATGATTACTTAAAAATGCTGCATAATGTCTCATATTTTGTTTATGTTCCAAGTTCATTTTAAGTAAACTTAAATACTGCCAGCACAAATCATGTCTTAAAACTGTGGTTAGCAGATCCGGGTTGGATCTGCTAACCACAGTTTTAAGACATGATTTGTGCTTAATAAAGGTTGTGGTCACATGAGTAGAGATGTTAGTCTGAGCAGATAGGTAACTCCGACTTGCACTGTCTGTCTCAAGAATCATACTTATGATGTTATACATATGAAGTTATTAGGGTTGTGGACCATTGTGCCCACAAAGGTGGATACGCCATCGAGTATTAGAAAATGTGCATATAATTATTTTAAAGGAACTAAATGCTTTAAAGGTTAACCGTTTAAGAGCTGCAGTTTCACTTGGACACACACAAAGGGCCCAAATTCATCCCTCTTACAAATTCGGGATTAAAGACTATATAATATTCTAATTTCTGTATATAACCATGTTACTTAAAAGAACAACCTCACAGGTTTTACTGGCATATTAAGTGGTTATTACATCATGAAATAAAATAACTAAAATGGATTAAATCGGGTGACCCGATGACCATGAACGCTGCTAAAGGGTTAGAAACGTCAGGATGAAGTTTAAAGTATACACGATTTAGTTATTTTCTGTTTTAGTTATTTCATGAGTAATTATCGCGGCAACCGAAGACAATATCTATGCTTTTTGTTAGACACTAATGTGTTACAAAGTACTGCTGGATGAAAGACCTGGCATATTCCAGTAGATTAAGTTGTGATGATTAAATATGAGAAGTTCACTTAAATGTATGACATTTAATTATTTATGAATATAACATGCTGTGTGTTGGATAATAAATATACTCAATAAAGTAAACCACTAGTGTTACTTACTTCCTCCTTGCATTAGTTTGTAAAATTTGCTTTCTATGTGTAGTTGTGGATGCCTTGTCTTGATACATTCTAATTTGATAGCTACCTCTTCTCTAGTCACAATATTGGTGCCTGCAAATTGAAAGAAATATTCTTAGTAGCAGTAAATCTTCATTAAAGTTTAGGCTTCATCTCAGTCAATGTAAATTTGAAGCTGATATTCAATTCAGTTGTGAAAAGATTTGTATTATCAAGATTATCATGGTTACACAGATAGTATTTAAGTACCCGTATTCTGAGGCAAAGAATTATGATGACCTCAAGATTACACTGTCTAACACAAAATGAAACAACTAGTTATTTCGAAACAAAAAAAATCGCAGCTGGCCCACTATCATCAGTTTTTCTTTGTTTACAATAATCTCAGCTCTTACTTACCAAGGTAAATATCTCCAAAAGACCCAGAACCGATCTTACGACCCAGTCGGTATTTGTTACCGACTCGCAATTCCATTTTGATTGTTTGTAGGAGATGAAATCACAATAATATCACTGACCACCGAATCATTACAGGACGGCCATATTGCGATAGACGCAGATCTGTATTCAGGTGAACTTAGAAATCTTGGGTGGAATTTGTTGCAGACTGTATTCCTTCGCAATTCTTTGTTCTCAAAAAAAACATTAAATAACGCATCAACAAAGTTAAATCTCTCTTTATTATACAAATTACTTATAAAATTTAGATTGAACCTATTCTACCTACACACGCACATGAGGAATTTAATTTTTATCTACGCTCTCTCTCAGGTGGCCAGCAATGGCAACATTCAATTTAGAGAAAATTATAAAAATAAGTAGCGTAACGTAAAACTTAATAAAAAAATATTATTTCTTTATAATTATTTCATTCTATTTTATTTTATAAAAGCTAATGCTATAGAAATATTTACTGTAACTATTGTATGTGGCTGTTAAGGCGGATTCTATTGCTAAATACATTACATAGAGAAAAGCAAACTTGTTTATGAATGAGAACCGCGAAAATTTAAAAATGTCGTTCTAATACACGAAAATTGTTACCTATTTATAAAATTAAAATAAGTAGCTACGTTTGGAAACAGTTGTTTATATGTTGTTTTTTAAGAATGACACGACTCTAAATAAATATCACTATATTTATGACTGATTCTTACTGAACATTAAAAGAACTCAGCTACTTATGTACGTAACTTACCCTTACCTAATAAATTCCAGCAGATTGACTCACAAATGCGAATCCTATGCGCTGTGCTAGATGCGAATACTTATAATAGTTAGTGTAGTTATAATAGTGTGTACTAGTAATAGTTTCATGTTCGATGCTATAGTCCATTTAGGTAATTAGTACAAGTCCAATCGTCAGGAGAGAGGAACAAATAATAAAACCAGGTAAGTGCAACTGTCATTTCATCTGAAACATGTATGTGACTATATATTTCTTTTTAAAATTTGCCTTATTGTAAATATATAACATGTACAGAGTAAGTTAATTAAATAATATTTGCATGTATATTCGGGGTCAACAGAAAACGAAAATAATGTTAAAAATGTGGCTGACTGACATGCCATTTGACAAAAAATAATAACGAAATTCAAGTGCACTGAATTTAGAGGTAGTTATCCCATATTTGAACTAAATAAGTGGAAGTAACAAATACACAAACCCATTAAGGGTTTGTATACATTATTTCCGTTTTCTGTTGAGCCCGAATATAAATAATATATTTACACATGCTATTGATATACTATTCATTATTATATTTATAAAATAAAAATATTTCAAGTAAGTGCAGAACATGAGGTGCTGTACCTACACATGACGGGAATTCAATTTACTTAATACATATGTAGGCATAGAAGTAATGCAAAAAATCATAAAAAAGATAAACAAATGAATATACCTTAAGTTTTTTATCTTTAGTTACAGACACGCATTTTAGCACTATAATACTCGGTAGGAGCATCTGATTTTCTAGTAGCAAAATCAAAAATTCTTGTAGATACCGTCTAGTTACATAATAAAGCAACACGATTGTGATATGTAATCACAAAAAACTAAATATAACATGTTATCATTTAAAATCACTAAAAATGCAATAACTCTTATCTTAAAAGAATTCAATAATTTACTAAAGTTATTACAAAATGGTAACTATGAAATGAGATTGAACAACATTACGAATACATCAATAAAGTAATCACAAAATTTACATAAACTTAAAACACTAATACCTATATGTAATTCAGAGCCCAGGAGACTAAAATTGTTGCCTTTTACCTTTGTACATGTACCTATTATTAATAGAGCATAAACATTTATTTTAGCGTATTCAATAGAAACAATTCACAGAATACAATTTTTGTTTAGGTACAATACAATTAATATGGTTGAAACACGATTTTGTGTTAAAAAATAAATATATTATCAATTTGTACTGATAGATAGATATTAGTTAAATGATAAATCCGGATCATTAAGGGATTTATTCGAATTGAAGAAAACTTTAACCTTTTGAACGCCAAGCACCACTAAAATGGTCGAGTGATTTCGTGCCTGCCAGCGACCACTAAAGTGGCTATGGCGGCCGCTGTGAAAGTAATTGTCCAGCTGACGGTAAGGTTTATATTTGTTCTTCACTAGTAGACACCTTGGCGTACACGCCACATATTGACGGGAGAGGAAAAGCGTTCAAAAGGTTAAGAATATACACAGTAAAAAGCTTCGTAGGTTAGGCATACATATCATTAGGAAAACACACTTGTTGGCACTGTCAGGGAGAATATGCATATATATATATATATTTATAGTATACCATTTTCTTAAACTAATCTATTAAGATTAGAAATGTTGTTACGATATAGGCTGCCATGCCATATGTAGGTTAGGTACTCTAGGCGAGTGCGAGTCGTACCACGCATATTGAAGGGTTCCGTAGCTCTATCGGTTATTATAAGCTACCTACAGGTTTTTTAGTAGGTAAATAGTGCAACGGCGCCGAACTCCGGAATATCAAAAAAGTCCCTTTCCATTTTTTTTTTCATTTTTGGATCGCCGCGCTAGTTCAAAAGGTAGAAGGTGGGGCAAAAAATTCCGGACCAATTATTTCAAAATTTCTGTCTAGATCAAACTATAAAATTGTGTTATTATGAAGTTTTAACACAAAACAATATTTTGTTTATATTGATTTTTAAATTATAATTTATGTTTAAATTGTCTGTATGTCACGTGACCAAAATCGCCATGTTTATATGATGAGTGATTTCAAAATGGCAAAAATAATCTCCAAAGGTCGTGCAGAATTGATATTTCTTTAAGAAAATTAAATAGGTACCCAGTAGACAGTCTATATGGATATTTAAAAATATTATTTTAACAATCGCCTATTGTAATTGTTCATACCTACTACCAATTTGTTCTCGGTTGTTACCGGTGTGTAGCTTCAGTACTACGCGTTTTGTTCATTCGCATGTTTCCGCAGCCTTGAATTTGACGTTTTAATTTGATCTAGCTCTGAAATTAGGGATTAAAAGGCCCTCGTTAAGGTTGTAGTGCAAGTGTGGCCGATCCAAAAAAATACGCAGATTAAAAAAAAAACCAACGCTTGATTTAGATATCACAGGTTTAAACTTGGCGTGACACAAATTGAGTCATATTTTACACTTTAATACGATATACGAATACACTCTCCGGGGAGTTTGAATCAGCGTCTCAAATGGCATGCTCCTTACATTTTCGTGTAAGATGGAGCCTAATACTGTACATAGCTACCTAACTAATAGACTTCCAAATTCCAATCCTAATGCATTTTTACGTAATAGGCCTTTTCACAGGCTAGACGAAGCTCTTAGGCTTTATGATTTATGTTTAGTATATATTTTTGGTTACGAATATAGATAGATTAATTTATTTAATATTAAATCGAGAGCATATAGTGGCAACGTTTGACTGAGCGGTGAGGATGAGTGGGCCGGTCGGGTCGCGGGGTCAGAGCGGCCGGACGCTCGATGTCGTTTCTAGGGTTTCTTCTGTTGGCTCGTTGTTGTTTTGCTCGTCGCGGCTCAATACGAAAACTGGCTCCACATTCTCATCCGCACTGTCGAAACTGGAATTTAAAAAAAAAAACAGGTCAAACTTGCACGTTTCTAATATATTAAAACGATGTATCCAATAGGTACACAAAGGAACAAAGGAATACCTTTGAAATTGTGATTTGCGAGACCTACACATGATTACTACTATTACTTTATATTATGAGTGACTAGGTACCTAATATTGTTAGGTATATGTCATAAGGCTGTCAAATAATGACGCGAAAAGTGACCAAAAATAGGCCACATGAATAAAAAAAAAACAGTCAATAATGTTAACTACTGTTACGACTTGCTAAAATGATATCGTCTTTCATCTTTTTAAAGTATAATTATTATTGTCTACATGCTTGAACTCACTTGTAACGAGGTACCTCGCCCCTCATAGAGCAAATGGCGTTTGTGAGAGCCTTAACGTAATTTTTGGCAAGAGTTAAGGTTTCTATTTTGGAAAGGCTTCTATTATCCTTCTTCACGTGCGGAATTACTCGTCTTAAGTCCTGAAACAATAATAATTATGAATTATTTGTTAATTATAAAAATCTTGAGTCATATTTTAATATGTTGCAACTTTCCATGGCTTACCTCGGTAAGCCTACCTAGTTACCTATCAGTGGCGGTGAGTTAAAAATATTCTTAGGAAAGCCGGACTTATTTCAGGTTCATATATTCCTAGCAGGCAGCAGGTATACCTCAAACAATTGTCTGAATAAAGGAAGTCGGCTAGAAAAGTAACTTATTCTATGAATACGCCGCCACATTTACTGTAATTATTTACTTAAATTATTTTTGTTTAATTTAAAAAATCCGATTTGATACCTAATGAAGTTGTTTTCTATAATCACTTACAGCATTGAACAACTCATAAAGGCATACCTACTGCGCTTAGGTAATTAGTAAATTTAGGGACCTTTTAGTAAGCTGGTAAATATAATGTGAACGGCTACAAATTCCTTGTCCGATTCGAGAATCCGGTGATTGCTCGGTCGTCGATACAAACGAGTTTAGTCACCCTTTTCCAACATGCCGTTGATAATAATTTGCCACTTTCCGTCATTTTGAAATTTCAATTTGTTAGAAAGAGAACCTATCTGAGAACACTAACTATACAACGGGAAAAGATACGAATGTAAGTACTTGCCTCGAAAGCTCGGTTGAGTGAATGCATACGCATACGTTCCCGTTCATTGCTCTCCAGCCGGCGTAGGTTCCGCTCTCGGGCAGAGATGCCGCAGCGCCGGCGCCGGCCCGTGCCCGAGCCCGCTGACGTGCCGGAGGAAGACGAGCCGGCTGCCGCCCGCCGCGTCCGGCAGCCCCGCCGGACTATCACCTCATCGCTGCCGCTACCGCTGTCGTAAAACTCTGGAAAGAAATATAGTATTCACTTTAAACCAATAAGATAATTATAATATAATTTAGTGTAGTAGGTTAGGTTAGTATTTATTTGTCGTACCTATTTACCAACTTACTTTATTTTTACGTAGAAGGTTTACGTACAATAATAGCCTAATCTATTTTATTATAGATATATTTCTTTATCAATACTCCTACAACGAAACACTATCTACCTATATACAAGACTAGGTATTATATATATAGCAGACTCATGTAAACATGCGGGTGTTCAATATACAATATACCTACTTACTAACTTAGTGTAAGAACTTTTTGTTTAATTCGATTTAATGACAGTTCATTTCATTATATACCAAAGTCTTCATACTTCTTTTGAGCTTTGGTAAATTAAGTTAGGTTCTGAGTTTTGTAGATATTGCTAGGTATAGGTAAAGATTTAGAAAGCCTAATATTTGGTTTTATATAAAATAAACTTATAAACGTAAGTAATTTCTCTTCTTATAGAATACTGTGATAAATAAAATATAAAATGCACCACTGTCCACAAAAAAAAACAGACTGATTACTGTTATCCCTCACCTACTATCGGGCTACTATTTAGTGTTGACAGGTTTGTAAAGCTAGTTTAGTAACGAAATCAGATCTTACCTATAATCTTAATATTGAAAGCAAGTCTTTATGTTGAAGAACATACTATAAATAAGGAATAAATCCCCAATACTTAGTGATATTACATTACTCAATACGTTTACTTAGTAACTCGATTTGACGTTTCAAAACAAGTTGAATATCATAATAAGCACGAGACGAGACTAATGGACTATCTCGTCAGTAAACATGCAGATGACCTCAAAGATTGAACCTAGTCCAATGATATAATTTACGGTACGAATCGATAATATATACGCTTTTACATAGTAATTGTATCGTACACGCGAACGCACTACAAGTAAAGGTAATCGTTGCATACGAATATGTAATGACTTAATTAGCAACTTGATAATAATGCATTTGACCTATAATAATTTTCGGTTCTTGTTGTTACATTCAAGTTAAACATAGTTATTTAAGATTATATCATACGTTTTCTGGCTAAGACATAATACATACATTGAGTTATATCTAATAGATACCTACATACAGTTATATACATTATAATTAAGCACCTTTTATTTAGAAACATTATTCGTGTAGGGGTTTAGCATATCTTATCTATTAGCTTATCTATTTACAAATCACTTTTTATATATTCGTGCTCGTCCCTAGTATAACCTACACCGCAGGATCTGGAACAGCTATATAAAGCCGGGGATCAAAATTATAGTGGTCCTGTTTCGACGAAGTGGAATGTGAATGCGATACTAGTCATTATAACACTTTTCGACGTCACGACATCCTCACTAGATACATCGATGACGTCACGAGTTAGATAGGTATATTGGTAGTATTACATTACTTTGGAGCCGTACAGTAGGTAATAAATGTAATAATCTTCATGTTTGTAATAACTGTAAAAAGTTAAAGTTACATGTTGAAGATGAGTAGGTAAATACTATTGACAAAGAGTGATTAGAAGAGAAATTGCTTTAGTCATTTAACGAAAAAAAACCTTTTCAAGCATAATTTCATGGGCTCTTTGTACACAGGTAAACTCTAGAACTCTTCATCACATTTGCCTTGATTAAGGTACCTACTGCGGGTGGCGTGGGCGGCATCAATGCCGGCACCGATCACGGCAAAAGTGTTCATCCGTGTACAAGCAAGCACGATGCAGTCTGGCAATCATGGCATTGTACAGAGCACTTTCTTAAGCAAATCGTGCAACTAGCAAGATGTTCTACGAAACTTTGCATTACGTGACACGACTGCACGCTTGATAAACCTTTGCGTAAGAGCACGAGTGCAGACTAATCGATTTAGTACGCACTGCTATGGGTGGTTTTCGTAATATCCTTATCTACTTCGTGCTGTTCGACTCCTATAGACACATTTAATATTTGATTTAATAGCGACAATTTAAAGTCAAATTGTTCGAGTGCGAATAAAGACCTGACGTAATTACCAACACAGTGTGTTTTATTTGCTTTATGAGAGAATACAGAGATATAGCCAGCCATCGTAAAAAAGGTTGTGGATAAAGTAGAAAATCAATATGTTAGTGTTATATTAAAATTTCATAACATAAAATAAACTAGGTACGCGGTCCGATTTACTTTAATGCAATGTTTTTATCAACTTTTTTTATTCCCATACAATACCTACTCGTAACAAAAAATAATTATGACTTGACATAATTTACTGAATACCTACTCACCACCAGCTTGTTCTATCTTCATATCAGCTATGTCGGTTTTGTTCTCATAATACTCAGAGGTTTCATCTTCATAGCACGCCATTTGCTCCGGCGATTCGGCTTCTGATCCGCCAACCTCCGCGCTAGCCCATTGGGGCATTTTAAGATCTGAAAAATAATTTTGAGAATATTAGTGAGATGGAGAAATCAATGTACCAATTATAGCCTGATCTTGATAACTCAGTTGATATCTTCATAAATTCATTTATGAAGATGTGTTCTGCCTATACACGTGGGTTGTGTTCGTAGCATCCCTGTCACACCCGATATTGTAAGTATGACATATATGTACATATAGGTATTAGATGGGCATTTACACAATTTTAATATTATACGCTTATAGTTTTAAAATTACATTTTTAAGATTAAGTTCCTTAAGGTTGATAATAAGAATAGTATATTCACAATTTCATATCATACCTAAATAAGTTATTGAAAAGTTTTGTTTAACCACGATTGTTTCAAGATTATATTATACCTACAAACACTTAAATGAACAATTCGATAACCATTAGCGTGACCAATACATGCCTACTCGTAAATAAATAAGTAGCGCATTTAATCAACTTTAGTTTTATGATGTATTCCATGGCAACTAAACTGCAGGTTACTATACCGGTTTAAATTTTACTATATTTTATTAGGTAGGTACTACGTTAGTAAAATGCATATATTTATTGATTATCGCTACGTGTTCTCATGCAAGTCTCAAGACAACTAGGTCTAGACTTTAAGCACTCCAGCGAATTGAGTAAAAAATGTTGAGTTTAATGTGGTGTTGGTTGGGAGCTAGTCCTCATACTTCTAAACTCATGATCCAACTATTTTAGAGCACGCACTAATCAAATTTAAAATTTCGAAAACGTAATACGCAAAAGTCGTAACCAGAATAAAACCTTGCCAAAAATGTATTAAGTATTTTTGAATTAAGAACCAATGATTTCGAAACTATTATTGCCACGAGTAAAAAGTATCTCCTATTTTAAGAAAATTCGAGTAGATTTAAGTTTAATATACCAATCAGTACCTGATTGGATTCTCAAGAGAATATTAAATTTATTAAATATGTAACCTATTAAAGGTTTGGCAAGTAATTTCTACAAATATTGTGAGTAGGTTACTGTTAGATACTGGTAGTAACAGGGGATGCGCGCGGAGGGAGACTGGCGCCAGGCGAATTGACGGCGCCTCGGCGGCGGTGTCCGCCGCGCCGCTAATGACACGCTTCGGGACTCCTCGCACCTACCATGTATCAAACCTCAAACGTCTACTAACATTTTATATAACCTCTATTCAAATTTAGAAAATTCATAAAAGATCATCGAGACTATTTACCTATCGTGAGTAGAACAATTCGTAATAGGTGCCATTAAATTGTAGAAAAATATTATATAGCTCTATTGTAATTTTTATAATTTAGGCGTAGTTCATTCAACCAAAAGTTTCATCCGTGTTCGTGTTTAGTTACTTAACTAGTAAATAATTCACAGCGCAGCCTTCTCGCTGCTGTACAAGGCTAAATTTAATTAGTCGTACACAAATATGAAATTACGAGGATTTAATATTAAAATTAAATCTGATACTCGCACTCTGTTGAAATACTCCTAGAAATAACATGATAAATATGTGAAAAAATGAAATTTCTTTCTTGTCTGTTTGCGTTTGTGCCGATAGTTTGTGTTTTTGTAGAGAAAATCTATTTTTTTAAATCAAAGGTAATATATCTATAGATTTTTGATTTAATAGTATTTTTAATATATTTATTAATACAGAAATACCGGAATCGCACGTGCCGGAAGGCGCAGCATGGGGAAAACAAGGTGTACCGACGATATGGTCATGATCGCGAGTCACTATGGTCTCTTTGGGGAGGCCTATGTCCAGCAGTGGACGTCCTTCCGCTGAAATGATGATGATGATATAGCAATGTGATAATGAGCACTTTTCATTATTGTATAAATATTGAATGCAAATTTCATACAACATTTTATATATGTCATCGTGTATCGCACGTGTGTATTGGTCCTTATTCACCAGCAACAAAACTTAGCAAAACACTTACAGCACGTACAGCCTACGATACAGTAGTAATTTGTTGATGTTGGGCGAATGCCACGTCACACGTGCTACGCAGCACGCTACGACGCTACGCTAATGCTACGCTTCCTGTAATTCTAGAGCTGCATTCCCAAGTGCGACGTGGTGGAATACAATTTACCAAATTTTATTCACATAGTTATGTTGTGACTATGTCAACGTGTCACTGGTTGCCTTAATTATGTAGAAAATTGTTTGAGACTGAATTTTGTTAATTTCAATGTAATAAAATCCGGGACAGTTACCGCAACGAGTAACACGAAAAACTCGTTTAACCTTGGTTTTGTTTTGGTTTTACTTTGATCCTGGACAGGATTGCACGTGCCACATGTGACCATTCGCTTATTCGGGTTACATTTTTCTTATTATCGCATGTTTGTGTCAAATACGTATTTATCGAAATGGAAATGGTTGTCAAAATCACCATTAGACGTAATTTTAATGTCAACAAAAGACCACAATACAAATTAAGATTACAAAGTTAAAATTAAAAACAATTAAAATACAACTTACTTGACTTCACTATTTCAGTACCTAACCCCTTCCGATTAAAACTGTTGAAATATTAAAAAATAAATAATAATATATGTAATGTATGTTGGGGCTCGGAAGCCCGCCAGCTGTTTAGGGATTTAGGCCAGCGTCTGCGGGAGAGAGGTGGCGATCCCCGTTCTGGGTCGTACCTGGTTCAACAGGTCTCCATAGCAATTCAGCGTGGTAATGCTGCAGGTGTTATGGGGACCTTCGAGCCTGGTACGATGCAGGGTGGTGTGTTTTAGATTAGTTAGCTTAGTTAGATTGTAAGTATTATTTCATTATTTGTTTATTAATTGTATTTTGATTGTGTTGTAATAAATAAAAGAGACATATATATGTAAAGTAATACATATAAGTAGTTAGCATAGAAAAATAGAACCAAAATAAACACATTAGCTGTTATATAAGCGCCGATCTCGGCTCATAAATTTATTCGCATTTAAATGATGAAAATGTTGGCAAATGTATAATGTGTAGACGAAACTGTATTTGGAATATTCTGTTTTTTGTTGTGCGTTGTTTGGTGTCACGACACCTACCGACCGAATGGGAATAAATTCGCAAAGCATGAAGTTAATGGTGTTGAAATCTTTTCAGTTGATATTGTGCTTATGTGTCTGTACCAGGTCAGAATTAAATAAAAAAATAAACAATTTCTGGTTTATGGAGTATTGGTTGGCCATCTAGCACACCAGCGAAAAGAAAAAATACATGCGATAAACTATAGACTTGTGTATGGTCCCATAAAAGTTGGATATGTTTATACTCACATCGTTAGGTACGTATTATGATACTTCAGATCACGAGGAGAAATAAAGAAATAGTGACTAAATGCAGATATAATTCACGTCAAAAGTTTTAGCTCGTTGAGGCGCGTTTACCTAGTTTATATGTGTAAATAAATATTTGAAAATAATCAATGAAATATCGGTAATTAAACTTGTTTAAAATGTCGTAATCCATTTAATATGTTCTAAGGTAAAATCTATAAAATGTACACTACAAATGTAATATATGTAAACTACAGAACGTTCATTATAACTATTGTTTAACGTGAACTATTTACACGAGTCCTCGACAACCATAATAATTGTTTAAAATCAAACAAAATGCTTGCGTCACGCGATTCGGTTCGAACACCTGATGTAATAAGAACAAATGTATCCAGGCATCTACGTTTAAAGATTATGGTAACACGATATTAAAAAGTTTATCAATTCACCATTCGTATCGTTTTAAGCGGTTAGCTAGCTTAAGGTATTTTATAAGTTAGTATCAATACAATTAAATGTTAATCATTAATATAGTTACAACATATGTATAAAAATCTTGAATGCAATACCGGACAACATAAAAGTACTTCCATTAAATCAATTCAATTTAAAGTTCATCAATGGCTAAATAAAACTATACTATGTGGCAAAATATGTTATTGTATTGTTATTTTGTTATGTATTTTACATTTTTTTTATGTACATAAAGAATTGGACTTGACTCAATACAAACACTATATGTTTTATTAAGTCAACTACGTTAGCATATCAGTTTAATCTTGTGAGCTTAATAAAATACAAGGATCATACGTTTGGCATTTGGTTGACATTTAACGGTAACGATGACGTTCGGTAGGTACCTAATGTACGTCATCAAGGCAGGCGCGGTCCGCGGTGGACACTGGGTCGACATTTCCAAACGCGAGCGTTCGCCTCAGTCAAACCAGTATAATAGTAGTTTATGTATCTGTGCATAATGAAGGGCATTACAACAAGAGTGTGGGTTTATGAAACGAGCCGAAGGCGAGTTTCATAATAATATCACACGATTGTTGTAATGCCTAATTATGTATAGTTACATACACTACTTTATCTACACACATATCATTAAGTGTTTTAAGATGGGTTCAGAAACCGTAGGGAAATGACTATTACTAGGGTTACTTGTAAACATTAAAAAGTCAACGAACAAAACAAATGACAGCTTGGAACGGCGGCGTTGCGTATTTCGTATCTCAGTCAATTTTTTTTTAAACCATAGACAAGCGAATGAACTCCCTATTCTACTGTCACTCGAGTTCAAATGTCGTTCGATTTATATTAAAAAAACATAACGAATTGGCATTTCGTATCAATGGCTGTTTTAATATCTATAGATACTAGATTAGACACCCCACTTGAATTTGACAGCTGTTCCAAATTTGAATTCATAACCTACTGATTTCAGTAGGTAATGTTAACATTACCTACTGAAATCTTTCTGATGGTTGGTAATACTGGTCATTGCCTACGGTTTCTGGACGCATTTTAGAGCACTTATGACATGTACGTAGATAAAATATATTTACGGCATCCACAACTGTGCGTTCACTTTTACACTGGCTAGTCTATGGCAACAGCTCGCTAGCGGTAGGCAAGGGAAATGAAACAGCTCTGGTCTCTCGAACTCGACCTTCGAGAACTGGCCCAGACACTTTCACCTTGCTTACCATTCTTAGCCCACTTACGGTAATCACTTCCATTGTTGCACTAACTCCGCTGGAACATTGCATAAGCAATAAAATCGAAATAAAATTTGATACTATACGTTATCTCCTGTTTCTTATCAGTCGCTTCGAATAATATACTCGTATTGACCTGATACCTACCTGTTTGCTGAATGAACTTTGACCAACAATAATCCACAAAGTATAATATCTATAGATTTTTTTTTCTTATGTGAAATAATTTAAGGGAAGTTTAAAGTACTAAAAAATAGTGTGCCAAATGTAAATAGTACCTAGGTTCTGTTGTATAATAATTAAAAAATATACCTATGGATTAATAGTAACTATAATAGTAACTAATATTTTCTTAATCCAAGCTTGCATTTAATGGACAGTCGGAAACGTGTTTATGTACCAATCAAATAATCTAATAATTAAAAAGAAATCAAGTAGTAGTTACTAAGTAGAGGTAACACGAAAATACGTAACGCACCTACGCTACGCGTCGATATGCAAGAACGTGTATGAATCGTGTTTTAATTTAAGTCCACGCAAGCTGTTTGTCGCGTTTATTAAACGAAATGTATCACCTGGCTAAACATTAAACAATGCAAGTAATGCTAGTGATATATATTGTTTTGCTGTCGCTTAGTTTCAAGGTTGTCATGCATATATACAATTTAACGTACTTAACAAAAACTGACCTCTTATGTTTTTAACTTTTTAGGTACTGTTGAAGTTGAATGCTTCCACATGCTGTATAAAGACTGACCTTTATAAATATACGTTAGTAATGACACTAATAACAGCCACCAGATCTGTTTTGCGAAAATGGTCTTAGAGGACCTTCCGTAATTGCTCCTGATGCAATAGACGCAAGATTGGCGGCCATCCTATCCGTTCTGGCTCTAGAATCACAAACTCTGGCCTCCACAATACTTCTATAATCTTCATCATTTATGCTTTATTTTTATTTTATTAAATAATAGTTTGCACTAAGTTCTTTGAATTTTATGGCATCTGCGAACGTTCATTAAGTAGTGTTGTTTGGTTACGGTAATATATAATACCGACGGCGCTGCTCTAATCTAAATGGTGTCGTCAAAAATAAAAGTGTACAAATGCAATTCAAATTAGTCTGCATTAAGTATTTGAGTTAGAAAACGTAACGAAAAGTAAGCACATACATATCAAATGAATTAACACACTTGACGTGAAAGTTAATGTAACAATCTAAGTAAAGGATGTCGTTTGGAACGGTGACGTGAACGTGAGTATTGATAATAAAACGTAAGTGAGAATCGAACGTTGATAACGCCGAGCCAGTTATGGCAGTTGATTGCAGGCTACAACGAAAGTGAAGGTACTTTCGCTATTAGAGGCTGTGTTATTAGCTACCATTTCCGTGGATGCGGAGAGCCTCTCTTGGCTACTGTTTTTTTGTAAAGCCTTAATAGTAGATCGAAACTTTCTTTAACTGATTGAGATCGTCTTAGAAGCTGCAGATTATCAGATGTTATGCATCCGTTCTTGAATTAGATGGCATGCTTATTGTTCACCTAATTATTATAAAAATTAATGTTAAATAAAACAAGTCAAATGATTTAGCCCCCCTCAGCATGTTGGATGCTGGCTGCATTCGCCCGTTGTATCACATTACTGAATATAATATAAGTATACTAAGTTTGTATCGTAAGTTAGTCTGCGTAGCTTCCTCGTACAAATTTTGTCCTCTTTGTATCCCTTTATATTATTGGGATCCAAACTATTCCATTGTCTATGTTTTTATCTACAATTAATCTACCTATGTCGTTTAAAATTACATCTACTTCTTGGCGATACGTACTATAAAAGCGTACTTCCTTGCCACATATTTTTTTAGTTTGGGTACATTTATATCGTGCATCACGAAGACAGCAGTGAAACCAACTATAATAATAAAATGGTTTTCTTGAACAATAAAGGACCGAATGTATGATAAATAAAACACGACGAAGAACTCTGACAATGTAATTAAAAAGTCAAGGGCATAATAATAGATCATATCTTAAAAACAATAACAAACATCGTCAAGTAGGGAACCGTTACAGAATAAGCAGTTAAACCTATTTCCCCATAATAATTTACTAAGTATAAATGTTAACGAATGGAGTAAGTATCGTCACTGATAGCATTGTTTATTGGTGCAGCGATATGATTACATTAAGTCAATTAAAATATATTTATGGCGGGATTTATCTTGATTAGGAGATAGGTATGTTTATTGGCAGCTAGCATATTTACCAAAGTAATTGGTGAATAAGCATTTTAAAAACATTCATCTAACTGACTGACAGACAAATTAAAAGCACATTTTAAGTATGTAAGTCCAGTGACTTATTACAGTTATTACCCACTCACTTGTGCTGTGCAACTATGAATACATATAGGTACCTATACATATATTAATGTGTTAAAAGGCCGTAGTATAGTCGTTTCTGGAGTACCTCACTTAAGAGATTATTACTAGTTTCTAATGTTGATATCATGGTGGCGTTTTAACTTGAAATATATTTTTTTCGAATGATTTCCCTTAAATTGCATTTTCATAATTGAAATGGAATCAAACCAGGATAGATGCATACTTTCGGAGAGCTGTGTTTTGCCCAAGAAAATTAATAAAAAAATGCAGGAACGCGACAATTTTTCTTGGTAATTTTTTATTTCCCCATATTCACTAATTACGTAAATAATGCTATGATAATGATTCTCTTTTAGTGCTCAAGTATGAAATTCACTGTGTAATAGGTTCTAGTTAAAATATATCCAAGAATTGAAGTAATCATTATGTTAGTTAGCTAATGAGCAAATAGGCAATCTTCTTGTTGGTAAATTATTTACTATGATACTTCTACTAAACAAGAGTGTACTTAGTAGTGAAAGTTACCTAGTAGATTTAGACAATTACTAAGTAGTTACCTACATACCTACTAAAAGTTACTAATAACCATGTGTAGTTTTGGAAACTAATTTAATTTACTTACTACATGTTCCCAAGTATAAATAAATAAATAATATTTAGGACAACCTTACACAATTATTTATTATTTACATAAACTGGCTATGCTTGCAATAAAAAAATTTGCCCAGGTACTAGCTACTTAAAAGGCATTTCCGCAATTTAATTTTATGTAGGTATTTAACTTAAAGTAATAAAATATTGATAACAAGTGAGGTACCTACTATCAATATCTTCCATATACACACTCGTACCTATTCAAGAAATATTTTTCAATAGTAGGTACAATACTAACTACTACTAATAAGTTTTAGTAATTAACATCCAGTAAAATCTCTTTAAAAATGTAATATTATATCATCATCAATATCATCATCATAATCATCTCAGCCATAAGACGTCCACTGCTGAATAATAGGCCTCCCCCTTGGACCTCCACATGTACCGGTTGAAAGCGACCTGCATCCAGCGTCTTCCGGCGACCTTAATGAGGTGGACGTCTTACGATGTGCTTGCTAGTAATATTATAACATATATATTATATCTAATAAGGTACTTGCTTAAAATTGTATCGACAACCACGAGCTTGATAAGTACGTGGTACACGACTTAATAATAAATCGCAGTAATTGTTGTTGTTACCGGTTGGTTTATGTTTCTAAAGGTATTTCAGTAGTTCTGAAACTTATCAAACGTGTCAAATATCCGATAGAAGACACAACTTCTATTAGTAAATAATTCCATTTTAATACAAGTTACAAGCTTGCGTGTATCACATTGTCCCTATAAAGATGTGCGTTTCTGTAACTACGATTATAGATTCCTCATTCTGTGGTTATACTTGATTACTACAATTAGTTTTATAATTAACGTTTGTTAAGTTATAAAATATTAAGAACATATAATTATACAACAGTGAGCCTTTGTTCAGTAAATCGGGTGCAAACATTATAATCCAAGGATAAAGATATTATTTTGAAATTGGAAACTTTTTGAATGCCCCAAATGCACTTAGGTGACGGGTTAGTCACGTAATTCAACAACAAAGAGTTTACCTTTCACTTAGTGTTCGAAATGGACACGTATTAATTTTGATTCTGATTGCGAGTAAAACTTACCTTGGGATGTAGCCGTGATCAGCTTAAGGGCGCACTTCACTAGTTATAATCACAATGGTATCATAATTAGGCCCGGTTGGGGATCTGGAGCGAAAGTGACAGTTCCGCGCGGGCACGGTTTGCGAATTTAAATCGAGTAAAAGTGTTGATATGGAGTAAGCGGCTAAGGTGTTGCGCGACCGCCACGCGCCTCGGAGTGGAGTGGAGTGGAGACTGGCAAGCGACGCGAGGCTCGGGCGGCGGCGGCCGCGGGCGCGTATTGCAGCGGTGACGGCGCTTGCGCCGCTCGCGCACTCACTAGCACTCACTACAACTCTCTGCGATAATTGTTTTAAGAGACCAGTACCCATGTTCAAGCAATCCGGCAATCACCACTAGAGTTTCCGAGGCAGCCAAATCCAACAATCGTACCTACCTAATTAAGATGACACGTAATATTGTTCAAAAAGTTTCCCTGCGCTAAAAGGTTGCCTGCACTCAATAACACGTTGGATCATTTCCCCATTAAGATTAAGACCATACATAAGTATAGATGATATACCTCATCAACATCTCAGCCGTAAGTAGTCCACAGCTCAGAGATCACAGATAGATAGTATAATAGGGGTCCCTCAAATATGACTTGTATCACCTTGTCATGCGCCATCGCCACGCTTGGCAGGCAGGTTGGCGATCGCAGTAGCGGTTGATAGCATTTCGACGGACGCTGCTGCCATCCGTCGATTTTATCCTTTTGTCGCCTCTTACGGCTCCCGCAGGAAGAGATGGGCTGGTGCTATTCTAGTCAGCCGGAACCATACATGATATCAGGTACCTAAACCAAGGTCCATGGGGTCCCAGCGCGCACAAACTTTTTGCAGAAATTGCAAAACGTCTGGTTGACGTAACTGGTCAGCGAAGAGCTGGCTGCTTCCTCGCACAACCTATCAGCATTGCTATACAACGAATAAATACCGCCAAGCATCCTTAGTATAAAGGTCGATTCACACACAGCGGCCCGACCCGCGCTCTGTGTGGGAGCCTTTTTCAGATTTAATTTAGTAATTAAGTACTCGTAGTTTATTTTAGTATTATAATTATTTTAAATAAATAACTGACCTAAATTATGTGTCGATATCGCCGGTAACCGCAGTAAAATATAAAAAAAACACACAGCATGTATACGGGCTTATGATAGACTAGATAGAGTCCTCTAAGGAAAAAAAAAGATTAATCATAATAGCATCCAAAAATCGGGACAGTTTAATACCTCCGCGGGGGTACTTTAGAGCCAGAGAAAATAATCCTTGAACATCATTTTCCTGAAGAGAGCAGACAAGTAGATACTTGACTTGTTTTTCATCTTTGTTTATTCTATTATACATATTATGTTGATGCAATATGTTTAATAGTGACAGTAGTAATGCAAACTAGTAACCATAAATCTCGTAGCAGGTACAGTAATATGAAATCTTTAAAAAGCCGGGGAGAATTACTTATTTATCATAAGCTTTGTAACTATACAAAGAGGTAACGAGGTTACCTCCAGTGCTTCTTATATCGCAACCCTGTGCAAGGGACCGAATCAAAAATTACGCCCGAAGCCCTGCCTCGCTTCGAGCGTAATTTTTGATTCAAAGGGGGATTTTATTCTAAAAGTGGAATTTTGAGCATTGCAAACATTTTTAGGTACGTAAGAAAATTTTGTGCACTACCTATATGATAAAAGATATTATATTGATAAAGCGCGTCTTACGTAGGGGTCCCTCAAACGGAATCGGTAAACCCGACCAAAGAAGCCTCTATGTCCACGCAGTAGGATGAAAACAGCTGTCAGACATCAATTAGGCATTTTTTTAAATTGTTTATACAATTAACTGCAAATTACTTGCAGTAAATATACCATTATCCACATAATTAGGCAATTTAGTGTGTATATACCGGGTGTGGCCTGTATTAGAAGCAATAACTTATCAACTTTCTCTCAAATAATAAACTACACAATTTTTAATTTGTAGAACAAATGTTGCTAAGTTTGTGGTGTAATCCCGATGCCTATAGTTATTGCTCGTATTACAAGCACACCCGATATAGCGTGTTGTAAAGTTATTTTTATAAAAGTCAACATGCTTATTATTACATTGTACCTAATTAGTGGTGTTGCCCTAATAATTGTAATCACCTGTTCGCTGTGATTGCATAAACTGTTTTAAGATTGAATAAAGCACTCGCTAACTATTAAAACCTACTAATTAATTAAGTAGTATTGCAAATATGTCAACTGGTATACCAGCAACATAACTTTTTCAATCTAATCATAGCTCGCAAACATCGGTTTTGTTGGATAGGACGTTAACTTATCTTGCATTAGTATCTCAATTATCTCATTCGTATGAAATTATACGATGAAGTTTTACATATTCATACGTATGTAGAAATAGGTATAAAATGATGAGACAGCTTGAGCTGGGGTCACACAACCATGAATAAACTATAAATCTATACATAAATAAAAATAATGGATAATCAAGTCGACTTAGCCCCACAAGTAAGTTCAATGAGCCTTGTATTGTTGGTAGTAGAGGACGATATACATATAAAAAAATACATATATGTATGTGTAACTTTATAGATATAAAAATATTCATGGCTGACAAATAAATAATCATACATCGACCAATCAATCAAGAGAAGTCACATAACATTTAAATAAACATTTATTTTACATAGTTGGCGATAATACTGTCATTGGAATTGGATTGGATTGCGCTCGAGTCTGGAGAAGCCCAACAGCCATAAGCACTGCTACCTTTCAGGTATGTAGTGTTGTGTTCCTGATGGTAAGGTTCCCAGAGCTCCATCCTCCCCTTAAAGGCCGGCAACGCGCCTATGACTCCCCTGGTCTTACCCGTGGGCGACGGTAATTGCTTACCATCAAGCAATCCGTCTTCTCGTTTGCCACCTTTGTCATTAAAAAAATACTCTCAGAGTATTAAAGGAATGCGACATATATTTAGATCTCTTGTCCTGAAGCATATAAACCTGTTGCACGAATGCCGATGGGCTTCAGTCGCGACGAGCAACAAGTGTCAGCCCGCGTCTCCCCGCCCGGCCCTTACCGCCCACGACGCGACCCACGTGATAAATTAACTTATCGCCTATTATAAAACGGGGGAGTGTGAAGAAGAGCCTTTATTCGCTATATCCATGGCGCAATTTAACTCGTAATTGTTATTTTTCTTTTCTGGATTAAGTATTTTAAACATAGGTAGGTTACCTTTGAGATCGAATATAGATCCATTTGGTGTTTTAAGACTTGTTTAGTTTGTATTTTTTTTACCACACTCAATTAGTACATAGCATCTTATTACACGTCGAACTACACAACTAGCAAAGTTATAGTTTTAAATAAGCGACAACGGGTATTTCAGAATACCTACCTAATATTTAATATTAATTTAGGTACTCGTACTAATTAATTTACGCATAAATTATCTTTTATGTGACAGTGTACACACATTGTACGCAAAACCGATGGCCGTTGGGGCGTAAAGGTTCTCTAGTGGTGACTACGTACCGGAAGGCGCGGCGGGTGCAGACCCCCCACAAGGTGGACCGACGACCTGGTAAAGATCGCGGGAGTCCACTGGCTGTGGTTGGCGGAAGGGGCGCTTTCGAGGAAGCTTTATGTCCAGCAGGGGACGTCCTTCGTCCTATGCTGATGATGATGACGAAACATTATTTTAGTTGCCTACAATAAAAAAAAATTGCACTTGTATTCGTATAAGGTAGGAGGTTTCAGAATTAAAGCGACCAACAAAACAGTTAATCTGAAAATAAGCCAAACGTTGGTCAGTTTTTTATACAGATAAAAAAAGTAATATGTGTCCCACATTAAAACCTTATAATTCAGTTTAGATCCAAGTATGCAATGAAACATGTACACAGTACAGGCAAGGCATCTTCTTTTATTGCCATCCATAGCATCCTGGATTGAAAGGAAGTCCTAGATATCCTAAGGAAATACGGGATGTTCTAACATCCCGTCAATAGCAAGCAATCTATGTATAGGAAGTTTTAAACATCTGTGCTTATTCAAAACCTGAAAGTTTAATTTAACCTGATTGCAATTGTTTTCCATAAATTTTTGCGTACAATTTGTCTAATTTAAAAAAAAAAGTTCATATTAGATTTCACATGTCATGTCCGGTGTTTTCAGTTCTGTACACATCTACACTAATATTATAAAGGTGAAAGTTTGTGAGTTCTTCACTCCCAAAACGGCTGGAGCGTTTTCATAACATAGGCTACGTTTTTTCCCTAATAAAGCGCGGGTCACACAGCTAGCCCATAAAAGAGAGTTTAGCAGTTTATCTCGTACGAGTATTAAATATTGGAATTATTCAGGTATAAATGTTGTCTCAAGAAAATGTGTACCTAACACGGTATGTTTCCGTAAAGGATAAAACCCGCACATTTTCTGCGAATGGACATATACCGACTTCTGTACAAGTAAGATCAGTGAACTAAACAGGTACCCAATATCAATTTGAGTAGATTTCGACTAAGCTCGCTGATTTACAATATCTGCATAAATTGTTTCCTATTTACTCACGTCAATGTGTCGTCTGTCGTTACGAGTATTTGTCATCCGAACAGACGTCGGCGCCGCCGCTGAGCCCACCGTCTGACGGTTTATTAATAGCAACCATTTTACAAGTAGTCACTGATAGAATTTTATTATTTAACTAGGAGTTGTATATATTCTAAATCTATATTTATTTGGAACATGGTCTGTTATAGATTATAAGTATTAACAAGTTTTTTTCGAATATTTTTGATGCACAGACTTTCGAGCCTCTTCGACTTTATTATACAAATAATTATATACCGGGTGTTTCCTGTAACAAGAGCAATAAATTTAGGCATCGTTTCTACACCACCAACGTAGCAACATTTGTTCTATAACTTTTGAAAATAACTAATAGTTTACTAAATAGGGATAAAAAAAGATTTTCCAAGCTTATGCTATAGCTTTATGAAGAAAACTATGAAGTATATTGTGAAAACTACGAAGTTTGTAGGCTGACAGTACACGTCAACTAGACTATTGGATGCTGTTCATTGAAAATACTATTTAGTTTATTCGAAAAAATCACAAGTAATAAATTACATATTTTTTAAAGTTGTAGAATAAATGTTGCTATGTTCGTGGTGTAGAAACGATTCCTAAATTTATTGCTCTTATTACAGGAAACACCCGGTATATATTAGTAGGTATCATTTATTCAAATAAGTGAACATTAATGGATTTAAATTAAAAGTAACATAGCATACACCATAAATTAAAAAAAAATACGTACTTACCTATGTATAGATTTAATTCGTTTCTTTCTACAAATTGTGTCTAATATTTGAAGGAAAAACGGTGTCTCTTGACATACATAAGTGTTATGTACTCTTGACTCTGTTAATGTTTAATGTTTAATATATGTAAGTTAAATACACAATTACACATTTTTAATTCTTTTTATTTCAATTATAATGAATTAACTATTTATTTGTATGTATTTCCCGTAAACGGAACAATAGCGTTATTCATTTTCTCTTTATTCATTTTAAATGTTAGGCTAGGTTTTAAAAAACATTATTATAAAAGTAAAATATAAAAATACATCTAAAACATAACAAAACAATAAAAACAGGTATTCTAAAAAACCTAACCTCGGGTGCCGCCGGCAACGGGGCAGGAGCGCGAGCGATACCGCGAACATCGAAGTTCGTATATTCCGGGCATCTTTCTCTTTTACTCCAATCAAGGTGTCATGAGAGTGACAGAGACAATCGTCCCAAATTTACGAATATCGTTGTTCGCAGTAGCGCCGCTGAGCTCAGGCCAGGCTGCCGATCGATGGTTAGAACTGCAGAGAGAGGAACCGCCGGACTATGCGCGCCGTGTCCAGGATTACCGCCTTCTGAATCTGACCCTTGATTTTATTTTATTATTAACCTAGGTATTATATATTATATATACTATCCGCAAAATCAAGTGTCGAGTCGGGTCATAAAGCATCGGATTCATGATATCTCTTTTGCACCTGCACGGCGGTATGGAAAGGAGGTAGCGGTGATCACAAAAAGGGTGGTAGCTGACGTTTATTATCCAACTCACCACTTAATTTTGCAAATAGTATAGAACGTAAAATACGAGTTTTATTGAGCTAACTGCTAAGGCAATTTGTGTTAGATTGCCTAATACCTATATATTATTTGTTTATTTCTTTATTTATGATCATTAATTAGGGTTCATGTTTCCAAGTTACTTTATAATATAAGTAGTCTAATAAAACAACTTCTAGATGGTGAAACTTAGTGTTACCTATAAGCGGTTTATACATATGTTAAAACACTGTTATAATGTATTTTCTTTGTTCTGAATTACAGACAAGTTTTATGAGTAGGAAGCCCACTTGATATCTAACGTTTGTTTATTTTTTCAATCTCACTTAAACATACTGTGAATATGATATTCGGCTGTTATCGTAATTGTAATCAAATGATAACAAGAGTTAAGTGCGAGTTGGCGTTGTCGTAGCCAGTGTTCAGTGGATTTAGTAGAATACGGCATTTTGGGTAAGGTAAGCTGGGGTAACACCAGGGGGCCGATTTTTGAGAATCGTGCACTCGAATTCATAAAACTTTGTGAACAAAAATAATCACACACAAAAGTTTATTACCATTATTTTTGCACAAAATATACAGTTCCGATACCCACGATTATTTATTTATATCATTCATGCTTCTTAGATACCATTTCTTCGTGTTTGAGATAGGTAAAAATGTCACGATCCGAGCGTCGAGTGCTCAAAAATCGACCGCCTGACTATTAACTCGCAAGGA
Source organism: Grapholita molesta (assembly GCA_022674325.2). Lineage (NCBI taxonomy): Eukaryota > Metazoa > Arthropoda > Insecta > Lepidoptera > Tortricidae > Grapholita > Grapholita molesta. The sequence continues at coordinate 8,027,634 of CP053127.2, forward strand.
AGGGACATCAGTATCCGGCTCCGATTGCATTTATTTTTCTGTGTATATGTTATAGGGTAATTATTTTTATATTAAGCAGAAACGTCTGCTAGCATATCTATATATTTTTCTATTTTTCTTTCGACTTAAATATGTTATAGGGTAGTCTTAAATAACAGAAACTTATTTTTTTAGCTGCTCAAACTCAACCTATTGGAAGAAATTGTCCTCCAAAGAAAGTGCCTGAAACCTGTACAAACACTCTGGAGATACGTTCAAGAAAACTGCTGGTTAATAACTGGTTTGATGATATGTGGGACACCATGAAAAAGAACGGACACGTGTTATGTTTTTGGTTTATACGGACACGTTTTTTGTTTTTTGGTTTTTTGTTTGGTTTGGTAATACAAAGATCATGTCTTTAATACTATTTATGAATGTTAAGTTAGGTACGAGTAAAGACAAATAGGTTTTCGTTAAATGACTAGTTATTTATATAATCATTTGCTTAAAAATTTAAGCATTTAACTAAAATATTATCTTTCGTAATAATCTAGTTATGTCTTGTGTTTTTAGAGAAGGCTTATCTTTGAGCACACAAAAAACCGAGGAGAAGTGAGACTGTGTTATTAGAAAAATATTCAAGATGAATACACTCACAATTAACAAATGGATACTGTCATTAATAGGTACCTACATTAGATAAAGATATATAATTTCCTACGCAACTCCAATTCGAAATCCATGGTATTACTCGTAGACTGAGTAACGCCCACTTACGTGAGGAAACGACATTTTTATTCGATTTATGAAGCAAATAATTTGTAATGTTTATTCTTTTCATATCGTACGAATGTAATTCTAGTGTGGACAATTAATTAATCATGTATGAAACTGTGTTTATATCTGTGGTTAGCGTAATTTTTGCACTTAAACTTATTTTTATGATTGCGTCTGTATTGTTTACATTGTGGAACAAAAGTCAGGTAAATATATACTACTAAATAGGTATACTAGTAACATGTGTTTTTTTTAGGGAAAAATAGTTTTAAGAGTCTTTTGTTTCTAATTTATTATATCTTAAGTAGCGCCTTCACTCATTGACGTACAACAATAAAGTGGGTGGGACAATGGCTGAGAATGGAACATTTTTACTTTTGGTAGGTATTTAGGTAGTTAAGTTTATGTATTGTCATTACACTTTACATGTTGAGACATACGCGTTTGAGAGATATAATAACTAAATAGAACCTTAGTACTTATTGAATATACAGAAATTAAAAATAACCTTTAAGCGAGTAGTTTAGTTTAATTAAGAGCCTAATAGAAACCTAATAGCAATATCGAATACGTGACAAATAAACAAATAACGTACTGTCAGGGACTTTAATTGTTGAGCCATTTAGGGTTCACTTTACATTGGGTATTTCATAGATTTAGTACTTAACAAAAGGTAATAGCTTGAAACGTAAGTGGTTCAACGATTAAAGTCGATGACTGAACTATAATCAGTACATATTTTGGGTATCAGGTAGGCTGATTTTGAATTTAATCGGTATATTGCTGACAACCGAGGAATGGTTTTATTGTGATTGTGTAAACATAAATTTGATACTTGCATTCTTGTCTAATTCAAATATGAGATGTCAGTCAGCCATATTTGTTTGCTTCTCTATTGAACCCGAATATACGAGAGACTCTTCCGATGTTTTGCGTAGGAAAGTACCTATATGTAAACATTTATAGATATATGTACATTACCTGGCTTTAAGTACTATTACCGATCGTGAGTAACGGACGACTGTAAAATGACTGTGAATTATGAAATCCAAAACTAGTTAGTCAGTAGCTACATAGTATACCATTATACTGACAACGTGATTGATAAGTTAACAACTTTATACTTACTTTGCCTCTAAAATAAAAATAAGGTGGAAAAGGGCTTGGTTTCACCATTTATTGGGAATGGATTAAATGGATTAAAGTGTATAAAAATTTGCCCACACGTAAGTTCACTGTATGCACCTCTATCGTGAAGTGTTCCAATTATGGCATTTAATGCTTTAATATAATTTCGCACATAGGTAGCCAATAACTTACAAAAAATATTAGCAGTCGTTACAGAAATTCACGTTATTGTCGGGTAAGAAACCCATCACTACCAGGTTTGTAGGCAGGCTCAAAATAGCTTCTTTAGACCGAGCAATGTATGTATATGTACATTTTCCACAGGAAAGCAGTAGCAGCTCCGTAGTCTCAGAGTTAACTACCACTGACTCAGTGGAGACCTTGGAACAGCAAGACGACGCAAGCTACGCAGAACCTTGTGTAAGGTTTCAGAAGTTTAGCGGCGGAGATGAACACCAGCTAGCAAACTTTGATATGTTGCAGGTTTCGATCGAGGAGCATAAATCAGGTATTGTATTTCCATTTTTGGATTTATATTCGTATTTATTTTAATTTTCCTTTACTTTAAATCCCAGTAAGGTCCTGGATTCAAATCCGAGTAAGAGCAATAATTTGTGTGTCGAGCACAGATTGTTCTCCTGAGTCAGGGGTGTTTTGTATATGCATTTATTTGAGTATGTGTATATTATATGTATGTATATATCGATGGCTGAGTATCCACAACACAAGGCTTCTTGAGCTTACCGTGGGGCTCAGTCAATTTGTGTAAGAATGTCCTATAATATTTATTTATTATTTATTTCTTGACGTCATACAGATTTGGTCTAGTAGGTGGTGTACCGCTATTAACCGCTTAAAATCCAGAAGCAGTTATTTTCTTTTTGAGTTACCTATTGCAGTCATTCACCACAGCATTCATTCAGCACGAGAAGATAACCTTGCTCCCTTGTACCTATAACAAATAACAATTTCACTTCTCATGCTAATAAAATGCTTCATATTAGACCTGCAGAGCGGACAAAAAACATATTTTAGTCCCTATAAATATTTTTGATTTGCAAAACACTTCACAACAACCAACCACAACACTCATTGGCGGTTAATCGTAACGGTGGGTTTTTTTATTGATACGTACCTATACATATATACTGTGTTAATTATTTAAGGCTTTAAGAGAAGCTTCGTATTTGGCATCAATCAATTAAAACACAGATTATATTAAAATCCACCAATCAGGAAACGTAATTTATTTCTCAAGACATACCTAAGGTGTTTTATGGGTCCTACTTTATTATCATTAAAAATATTATTCAGCCATACCAGGAACCAAACACATATTTAAAACTAAATTATTTGCTTATTTTGTAAAGTGAAACAAACTTTTATCTCCATACCTTTTACTTAAAAATGTGCAAGTGTGATAGAGAGGCAAAACAACTATTTTAATGATATGTTGCGCGAGGAAGCCGCCAGCTCTTCGGTCACCAGTTACATCAACAAGTACCCTTACCATGAGTTGTGACATTGACGTTTTCGATAACGAGTATCAAGTTTACTGTCTGTGCATCTCGTTCGCGCTAAATTAGTACAAGCGGGATGCACAGATAGTAAACGCGATACTCGTTATCGAAAACGTCAATGTCACAACTCATGGTAAGGGTACAGACGCTTCGCGATTTTTGCACAGTTTGTTTAGTCTAATAAATTAATTTAATTATTCTATTTTTATAGTATTTTTGATAACAAGTTAAATTAAGTAGCTTTTACATTTCACGGTTTTAAAAGGCAGAAAGAAGACACAAAACCAAACCTGCGTACACATACTACCTTGGATAGAGTTGTATCTTCCTTATCGTCCGAGCTGTTCAATACCGCTACCTAATATAAACAAATACGTAAGACCCACAGGGCATGTGAGCACCACGGTGCATACTAATTTCCGACGATGCTCATTGCGTGCATTCGTCCTTATGAGTCTGGTGATACGTCGAATAGCTTTCTCCAATCTCCATCCCTGTTCGTAAATAAACCATACAAAATACTGAAAATAATTAAGATGTAGTATTAGTCAATTATTGGTACTAACAAAGTCAACTACTGGTAGACCAATGGTATTTGGTATTTAGTACTTAATTATAATTGTTAGAAAATACTCGACGAAAAATCTTAAAAATAGAAAAATGTATAAATATTATAGGACATTCTCGCACAAATTAACTGAGCTACACGGTAAGCTCAAGAAGACATAAATTGTAGGTACTCAGCGATATATTTAAGGTATATATACTTAAATACATAGATAGAACACCCATTACTCAGGAACAAATATCCGTGCTCATGACTCACATAAATGCCTTTACTGGGATTCGAACCCAGGACCATATCGGCATCATATGCAGGGTCACTTTCCACTATAGTAGCCCTCAAACGAAGAGACGACTGAGGTCATAAAAGTCCGGGCGTGGGCCATAAACCTCGAGCATAAAGCATAAAGCACGGGTCGAGCAACACAATGGATAACTGATAACGCGAGCTCAAGGGTTTTATGGGCCCGGTCGCCACTTTGGTTGAGGGCTAGTATAGGCCAAACCTGTCGTCGAATAGTTAAATGTCTATTTTGTCCCATTTCTATTGTTTACTCAATTGCTTATTTTATTATATTAAGTACTAAATAATAGTACATTGTTATTAGTGTTACTGTTTTCATAGTACAACTTAAGAATAGACGGTAAAACTGCTATAACTTTAGATACCTAAGTATATGCGACGGCGTATATGCTGATATTGTGGAAATTCTCAGCGAAAAAAAACCGGTTTTACATTATTCAAATATCGACTTCACTACCTTGGAATAAGACTCCAACATCCCTAAATATTGGTATTATTTTCTAATAAATTGTCTGCGTTGCGGTATACCGTTGCGAATTTGATTAACAGTTGTGTGTACATTTTAAGAGAACCACTTGGTCTTGCCGTGTTTCGCATTCCATCCAATTTTATTTTTAATAAAGAACTCAGTCGATTTGTATTCGTTTTACAAAGTTTCATACGAGTAGCATAACATGTGTCTTCATTATTCAATAGCGGACAATGTCATTACGGGGCCTCGAATGACTGCTACGTATGTCCGTTTCAACAACAATCGACAACCGGCACAGAGCTAACAATGTACAAGAACCGAGTGCTTTTTTTTTTTGAACCTGACTTGGGCTTTATGCACATGTTTAGAGAAAGCGGACTGTGTGGGGGGAAGGTAGCCTGGGAAAAATCCAGGACCCTTCCGCGCCAGACTTGACTTGTACTACTGGAATACTCCTACTGAGTTTTCGCTTCCAGTGAGATTGGTTGAGACGGTCTCAACCTAATCTGAGTGGTCGAACCGAGTGCGTCTGGTCCCAAAAATATGTATTGATTTATATAAAAAATTGTAAACTAAATTTAATTATCCATTTAGTTTTACTTGCTGATATTAACATTATTTGTCAATTACACTCCAACTAACTTTTTAATGAGATAAGTATTAAGTGATACCTCTTTAGTAATGAAAATATTAAAATATTCTTTTCACCTGACTAGATCGGAAAGAACTGTCTTATTATTTACACTACCAACAGATAGCAAAGTTGCATTTTATTCACAAGAGTGCAGAGTAATTTCGTACAAATTGTTTATTACTAATCGAATGTTTTATTTGATGTTAGCTGGTTGGATGTTCTATTATTTAATGTTTTTGAATGATAAATGATGAATGCCAATAATTTTGATTACATTTTTAAAATCATAGAGATAATTTCTTCCTTGCGGTAGTGAGGTAAAAAATTGTGTGTTTCACTTCGTATCAAAGTGTGTTCTCCTCTCGTGCTTTGAAACCTTCCCAATGCTCAAGATTCCACTCATTAAACCACTCGCTATGCTCGTGGTTCAATTTTGGGATCCTTCGCTAGCTTCTCAATATTAGCCCGAGAAGGTAAACATTAACTTTAGCTCCTTGTAAAACAAATAACTAAGTATTGTTTCTAAACAGTACAAGAACCAAAAATAATAATTAGGAATTTATTGGTGACGTAGAGTCGAACCTTGATATAAAAATATGCAAGCAAGTAGTCAACCGGATGTTGACACAGCCAGTAACACTATAACTTGAACACTTTTGCAGGTCTCAACCTTTTGTGTGCAGATGTGCAAAATGCATTTGTTTCGCTGCTTTACTTACAATAACAAACATAAGAATCCATTAGTAGATTTGACGTCATTTACAAAGAATTGATAAATAGACATGAATAGAATATATTTCTTATCAATCGAAAATCAAACAAGTATATCTTGTGATAACAATAAACGAATCCGTGAAATTGATTTTTATTATGTAGCCACTTTAGCACGTGATGACAAAATAGTAAAAACTAGTTAGTTAGTCATTATGTTTACAATTACAGTTTTACGATTTATCATAATAAATTGTGTGTTGTGAATGGCGGACGTCGCTTTTTTCGAGGTCGCAGTCCAATATAGTACCTATTATCTGGTGTTATGAAGACCAAATTTTCTAGTGAGTCCATACTAAGTTACGCTATATACGCTATACTATAGGAATTCGATAGGGATGTAAATCCCTTACATTAAAGTTTAAATACATACGCGTAGTGATCCACTGTTTCTTTTGAATATGTTAAGATTGTATTAAAGTTAGGCCGCTCTTCACTAGGATCAAAGAAATCATCTTTATTTATACTTTAACGCCATACAAGTATAATTTTCTTTCGGGGATATGTTATCCAACCCCTGCCCAAGCAGCAAAATGTGCTCCTGTAAATAACCTAAGACCATGAAATTTTCAGTCCTATAGAACTCCCAAAAACGTTTATAAAACCACAATTGGGCGCTTTTTATAGGATTAAATAAACCTATAGTCGTTTTATTACAGTCTTATAAAGTGCAATTCAGTTTTAATATCGTCATATTAAATGCTCTTGCAGGATAAGTTGCTCCTATAAGTGTCTAGTAAACGCAACTAACAAGCACAATTAGTCTTATAACGGTCTGGTGCATGCTGGTACTGGAGTAATCATTCCTATAGTGGCCAGTGGCTTATCTCCCGCTCGGCTCCCGTGGTGATGTGTATGTTTGTGCTCTAATAAAGATAAAACTAAACTGGAAAAGGGTATAAGTAAATGTGCTTATTGTATCATAATTATAGTATATAAAAGGAATTGTTTTTTAACAGTGATTGAGAAGTGAATTAGAAAAAAATAACTTGCAAAATAAATTTTATTGATAAAGTAATAATCATAGAGACACATATTTTAACGCCCCCTTTTAAAAATACATAATAATGATCTGCTTATTAATTATTTATTGGTTAAGTATTACAAAGTGCTGACACTTGCCATTGCCATTGTGGATTTTCAGATCGCCTCCTTTAACAGTTAGTATCAGAACGTTAATAATACCATTCATACTAAGCCAGTGCTGTTATAAGACAAAAATTCCTGCCATTTTTATTTTTAGGGTTCCTTTAAATCATATTTTTTATTTTGTTTCAATCACTCTTATAATGACAAGCATAAAACCAACAGTCCAAAATTACGTATAATTATCAAACTTAATGCTAGTTTCATGCTAGTCTATATCTATTAGAAGTAACCATCAAGTCAGATCAGTCATGTATTTTTTTTGACCTATAACGAGTAAAATCAATAGCCTTTATAGGATTAATTGTCCCATTACAGATAGATATAAAACCTTAATAGGAGTAGCGGTTCTTATAAATGCATTTATAGGATTAAAATATGCGTACTTATAACAGCTATATAAAATGTATTTATAAGACTATTTGTGTTTGTAAGGGTCATATAAATTTATCCTATAAACGCTTTTAAGACTAAATTATAGGATCAATTCGTCTGAGGATCAAATCGTCTTATATGATGTTGTTATAAGATTATTGGTCAAAAACGTGACTATTATAAGACTTCTATGAGAGCTCCGAGCCGGTAGGTCGTGTCAAAAACGTTTATAAAACTACTATAAGAGGTATTAGTCTTATAATTTTTTCTAATAGGAGAATTTTGCTACTTGGGTGCTTATTAACATTATGAATATTGGTCGTTTAGGTGCTAAGTAAAACGATTATTAGGCACACGTTGGAATCGAACAAATTTTACATTTAAGATTATGCTACTTAATGATTTATTTTATAGTTAATAAAATAAAAACAACCTACTTGTTAGGCAATATAATTTAGAGTGGCGAGGATATTTTTATCCTTCTAGTCTTAGGTCTTGGCAGATGGCACCTGTATAATTATTTAAAAGTAAGTATTAGGTATATAAGCTAGAATTCTAAATATACATTTCTCAACATTCGGGACACTTTCAAAATCAGGTGAAATTCGTAATAACTATACCTAGATATTTTTCTAGCACGAACGATTTCTTGTAAGTGATTGACAAAATAAAAACATCGACAGTCCTGTTATCGATAAGTACCCCTTCAATTTCCATACAGGTAATACAAAGACAAATATGGGGTAATAGGGTTAAAAATAACTAACAATAATAAAAGTCAATTTATTTATATTTAAATACCTACTTCAGAAAACAATTTGGAACTATTCATTGCAAATTATAAACGTAAATTGGATCAAAAGTATACGGATTACGTTTAATTTGTTCAAGATCGGTGACACGCGGCGTCTAGGTAGGTAGCCGATATAAGACTGTGTGTACATCTTGAAGTTGAAGTAGTATGTACTTATCGATAGCAGGATTGTCGATATTTTTATTGTGGCAAGCACAAAACAAATGCCGTTCCTGCTAGAAAAATATCTAGGTATAGTAATAACAGTAAGTATCTACTTATCTACTTATATTTTGTAACAATGGTAATTCTGTTATTATTGGTAGGAGCATGCACAGGCTCGCACTGGTATTACGCACATCATCATCATTTTTATTATAAAATCTAAATACCTGCAGGCCTCATGAGTCATGACAAGTAATTTACTTATCAGCAATTTTTTTTCTTCACACGGTAATAAATCACTCCGATGGTACCTATCTATCTATAAAGCCACTCAAGACAATCACAGTGTTTGTCTGATAGAGGTATTTAATTTGTGTTAAAAATGCCAACATGAAGGAACTTCTAATAGTTGCTTCACTACGGCAGCACGGCCGCCATTGAAACGGCTTCGATAAAAAATCAACATTGCGACTTTCGGCCAATGCTGTGTGTTGTAACAACTCTCAGTGTTATTCGTGCAACAGACAAGCCACGTCCTATGGTGTGTTTAACGTTTAACTGATATTTATTGAAATAACGACAATGAGTTACGCGTTCATAATAGTGGCGGCGGTGGCACTAACGCTGAAACTGTGTTTCATGAGCTTCTCTATTTATGTCACCTTGAAACATAGAGAACAGGAGACACAGGTAACGTATAGCTAAGTTATTTAAAATGAAGAAATTATTAATTAAAAGCATCAATTTATAATAATTGACGTGGCTTGGAAAATATTGACAGACAAATGCAAGTCTTCACTGTTATAATGTGAATTTGAGGATATATGATCTATCATTGATCGATCATGCCGATCAAAATAAAATAAGTTGTATATGCAACTGTGTATAATTGTATATATAAATATATATTGTTAACCGTAAATAATTGAGTACCTATCCTCACTGATAAATGATAATGTGCTTTCCTTTTCACCTTTTCGTGGGATATCGAATATTTAAAGTCGATTGTGTCAAGTGCGAACCTTTATCTGAGGTAGAAAGTTAGCGTTAGTACATTTTTTTTTTTACTTCACCAATGTATCGATTTGTTGAAAAGAGAATGCTTGTTATGTTATCAAACAGTACAAGGTATCGTATGCACAATTTTTATTAAATTGCATAGTCGTTTTTCGATTGTAGGTTTCATCTGTTTTTTGGCAGTTAACTAGTTATAAAATGAAGACTATAACTAATAATAATAAGATTATGTTGAAAATCGAACCTTTACAACTGTGATTTGTATCCGCCTTTTAAGACTGCTGATTGTTATGTTAAAACAGAGAGCACTCAGTAATCTACATAGTATTACTTAATTTAAATTAGTTAATATACTCTGTTCCTAGGACTATTATTAACAAGTTCACTGTGGCACGAGGTTGATTCGACCACATAGTCAAGTGCAAAAATATGTACCGAAAGAATCCTTTCATAAATACGTCCTACAACCTTATTTACTGTACAATAGAGTTGCTCGGTACATATTTTTGAGACTTGGTAGTGAACAAATTTATACACTTGACTCTATGGTTATTGCGATGTTAACTAATTGCCGCAGCGAAGGTTAGTGTTTTTAGGAAAAAAGGTTTAGGAAATTAATTATTTCATATTTTTAGGTTATCCGAATAATTATAAAATGATAAAAACAATATCTTTAATCGTATTTTCTATTGTTCTGTAGTTATTTTCCTTAGAGCGATATGGGCTTAAAATGTAAAGGTCTCTTAAGTAGTAAATTAATAGTAACGACATTAGATGCACTTGAAGAATATGGAGAATTAATTAAAAAAAGTTAGTGTACGTTAAAAGGAAAAATTGTTTTACGGCGGATACTTAATGGAATAATACGTTAATCAGTTTTAATGGTTGCCTGAAAAACAATGGCCTATTATCTGTTGTTTTTATTAACATACCGTCATTGTGCCTATATCTTACTTATCTAAAAATAAAGTTATTAATTCTAGATTGGAAAGACTATAAATAATAGGATCGGTAGGACTGAATATAGGGTACAATGTTTCCATAAGAAACATGAGAGAATTGAGACAATACGTAAAATTTAATACGATTTGTACTACAATTATAAGATTTATAAGAAGTAGGTACCGTCATTAGAATAATATTGTCAAGAGAATAAGAGCGCGTGTAGGTCATTTTGAACACTTCACCCGCTCAGTCACTTTTGCTGCTGACTTTACCCCTTATTAATTTTAGTTTTTTTTTTGTGTAGGAGCACTTTGTTAGGTTGACATACCTAGGCACAAAACATGCACCTATTTCAATATTTTCAATAGGCAATTGTACCGTCCGAGTCTATATTAAATGTCTCTATAAACAAAAACGTAAACAAATTCCTTTACTATCGATATACCGGGTGTTATAACAAACGTGATACAAGATTATCAAACCGGCATCTGTTCATGATTTTAAACATCTTTTACTATGGGGTCAAGTTTAAAATAAAATAAAAATTGAGCTGTTCCATAGAAAAGGTCAAGTATAAGTTGACGAAAATGTATGAGAGAATTGTTTTTTTTTTACAATATACAAAGCCCCATAGTAAAAATTGTTCCAAATCATAACTAGATGCCGGCTTGATAATCTTGTATCACGTTTTTCATAACACCCTGTATATATCCCCGGTATAAAACTACAGTTTTAACAGCTAGATAGATTTAAAGCAGCTATCTGTCAAGTATCTATTATACTTTATCAGTACCTTGTCGAAGAAGTCAAATGTCCTGATATGGCATTGATAATTCAGCCACGTTCATTTAAATATGGACGAATACTAAGTACTTGATAGTTCAGCATTTTTTGCTGTTGGGAAATGAAGTGATTTAATTGACCAAATATCTAAATTACATCCTTTTATTCAACATTTTCTACGGGCACAGGAGTGGCACAGGGAAGTATACAAAGCCTAAATCTACGCCTGCCTCGTAGGTGAGACAAGAGGATAAGATTAGATTTGATAAGATTTTTTTGCCGTATTGATTATTAAAAAAACGCGCACTACGCAGGATGAAATCCTGCGAAATATGATAAACTTGATTTTCAGGTATTTTAGTGCGTTGGATGCAGAATAGACAGAATCAGAGACAACAAATCATTTTCTAGTAATAAATAGGTGCTGAAATGATCTAGACTTAAAATACCTACTATTTAAACGTCCTTATTTGCTTTATGTCATATATAAGTTATATATAATATGGTTGCTACCTATCTCAACCTTTTTTTACTGCTACCTAGTTAATAGCTTGAGCAAGTAAAACATATATTATTATGCTTCGACAAAGTCACTATGTAGTTACGTTCTATATATGTCATACGATTTGCAATATAATGAGGGCACAATCCATTAAAACAACAATGACGCCAAGCCATGATTCGCCACGCTAGAAGCTAATTTAGAGCGTTATCACACTTGACCGATTTGCAAGCGATTTCTATACAACTCGTACGCGGCGTATTTGCCTCCATAGCTCCATTCAAAACTCGCTCGCAAATTGCAATTGTGATATCAGCGTATCAGCCTTGGGGGAGAGTGCCGTCAGTACTTGAACACGTGCTGTTATTTATTTAGCGACTTAAGTGAAATTAAACAGCGCCTTGTCGGAAAATTAACGCCTGACTGAGATGTAGGTACCTAATACTATCACATCTGTACAGAATCCGGAGTACGGCATCTGGTCCAGGTTAGGTCGTACTGTGATTCCTATAAAACTAGGTGTTACCTGTAGGTACTAAGTTCCAGCGCGGCAATAATATACTCGTATATAGTAAATGCAACATTAACATTAGATACCTGCCAGAATAACCCATTTTCTAAAGCGAACCAATAAAAGGGAACAAATAATAAATTCAGCATTTAAAGCTGAGATTTTCTTACACAGGCATCTCCATAATGTACCTAAATACTGTGCTAAATACTCAGATGTCGGTCAGATTTTTATTAAATTTAGACGAAACCACGCGAGATGAAGCACTAACTATCAAATAAACAACTACCTAGAAAGAAAAAACTATCGGTCTATGCGGTAAGTACTTAATTCCAATTTAAGACATCCCCTAATTCCTAAATAACGAATTGTTATTCCATTATTGATACAGCAATGCAAGGCGCAATTTCTTAAGTTTAGGCACAAAATTGGATAACTCTAGCTGTCGGTTGAATATAATACCTACTGCTCGACGTGGAAATAAAGCGTCTTCTTGATCTCCTTCCTATTCGTGTAATTTGATACGCTGCAGCAATAAACATGCGTGACAACGTTGAATCGCATTTTTAATGATGATGCCTTTTTTTGTTATTAAAAATAATGAGCAGCTTGGTAAGAATTTTGAGTAAAAAATGGCAATAAGGTAATTGTTACCTTCAAAAGGCTAGTGGAAGGCCGCATACTAAAGCGAACACCTAGCACAGTATAGTTTTTCCCGCTCACACTACTTATAAGGATTATGCGCGGTGTAGGGTCTGCCATCTTGAAAATGATATGAAAATAAAAATGATTTATTGGTTACACAGATTGTACATAGAAACCAAACAAGAACCTTCTTTTAAGTAATATAAAATACTTGTGCCAGAAGGCTAATCTTCAGGCATCTTGTAGAATTAAATTGATAAATTGAGCTAAGTACTTAGCTAAGCACTTACTTACTAGTTGATATACCTACTTCTACTAAAAGCGGGTCCTGTCCCCTTCAGTAGGCGCACGTATTTAGCCTTGCGGATTGCAGGCTCTACTCTATCATTTAATAGTAATCTAGCATTTAAATATTTTATTTTCGTAAATAAGTATAAATTATTGAATGTAAAGTATCCTGTATATACTTATAGCCTAACGTATATTATATAGTAATATCCTAATTGTATTTCGATCCGCAAATTTCCCTTTAAACGGTCGTTCGTTGGAAAACCAAGCAGTTTTTCTTTTTTTTAGGGCAACGTGAAACTAGTTAAGTACCTACCTAGATTTCGTTTTCTAGGATAAATTTGATTAACCAATAATCCAGGTAAAGATATGTTTACTTGTAGGATCGCCGGCATCTATAGCTAACTAGGTACCTACCTAGTTTGCCTACTCATCTGCTTTACCTACCTACTATTAAGTTTTAAACTGCCATGAAAATGGTACGGTTGCACGCACATGTAATTGGCGGCGAAAGGGAACCTACCATGTTGTTATATATAGGGGCACTAGATAATTTTACTTACTCATTGTTCCAGACGAACCTCCCAGCTAACAAATCGATGGTGATATCTTGGAAGCGGGTTACGCAGAAGTTCTTGCCCCGGTCGCTCTACTGCGTCGAAGAAACCAATAAAAACTTTGTCAATAAGATGTAGTTAATAGCCTCGAATTACTTAGTATGTGTTACATTGCGGGATTCCCGGGTAACTTATGCATAAATATTCTCATCTGCTGCTACTGACAAATTTGGTTGACCAGACTATGTCGATATAAACGAAATCTCAATGCATTTTTAGGTATCATTAACTTTCATGATTGTTTCGACTTGAAAATCTAGATAGCAGTCTCATAATTATGTTTAGGAGATTAGCGAGGCTATGGTTTCCACCCTTACTGTACCAAAATAATAACTAAATAAAGAAAGCAGAAATACTATAATTCTAAGAGGACTGACTGCGGTCATGGCACGGTATCGAATACTATATTTCGATTCAAAGATATGGCAACCCTAGCAAGGCAAGCAATAAGAAGGTATCAAATATCTGTGCGTATACTTTCACAAAAAGGCTTAAGTTTGACATTAGAATTTCCTAGATATTGTTGAACATTTATTTCACACAACAAGTGCTGGTACACCAAATATCGATAGGATTAGTAAGTATATATACACTTCATGAAATTACTTTAAGTATGAAGTCATACCTACGTAACTTAACTCCATATAAATCTGTAATTTTTTTTAATAAATGTCTTCAAAAACACCATTTCTTTTACTGTTCCCTATTATCTCTGTTTTTAACCAGTGCCTTATAATATTTTTTTTATGTGCCTATTATAAACTACTAAAAAACTAGCATTTTGAGAGCATTGCCAAGAAATAAACAAGGATTCGTTACGTAGGTACAGTTGACGTCAAAGGTATGTTTACACTTTTTCACCTAATCCTTTGCAAAAGTGTAAACATTTAACATATCTTTGACGTCAACTGTACTCAAGTTCTAAAATAATACATAAAGTCTTCAGCACTACTACGTTTTTAAAAGATGAACACTGTACATATTTATATTATTTATTGTCTCATATTTACAATTGTACAGTGGGCAATATGTTATTTATTATGTCATCAATATTGTATTAACTGAACACTTAATACATAACATTAGGTACTACTTATAAAAATAAATAAAAAGGTACTACTTAATTGTAATCAAATTCCTTCACTTCTAAAAATTCCATTTCCCTAACCATTGTTGCCCATTTCACTGTTTTCTTCTGAAGGTTTAGTTGCATTTTGTTATGTTTATACTCCAAAGCTTTGTTTACCACCATCCGGTTAAAAACATGCACATGTTCATGGTTTGTGTATTCCTCAATATCCATCCATTGACATTTTCTTACTTCTCTCTGAGATATGGATATGTTTTCTGTAAGCGCCTTCATCATCAGTAGCACATAAATGTCAGAATTGCCAAACATCATGTTATGCGAGTGCCTGAATGTGATCAGAGAGAGGAAATCTGCATTGACTCCAGTTTCTTCTTTGACCTCTCTTTTAGCAGCGTCTATGATGTCTTCACCTGCAAAAAAAGTAACAGTAATAATAAATATGCCACACATATATTTAACTGCACATGATGATGAAAAATTCAAAGATCATCAACTCTACATATAAATTTCTGAAGTTAGATTCCATTTAAATAATAAATTCCTGTTTATTTAAATTTTCTATTTTCTGTTTAAATATTATGAATTGTGACTCACAAGGGAGTTTTTCAGTGTTGTGTTAACAAAATTAAGAAAAATAATGCATTTTCTGAAATGGGTTTTATCACACAAATCACGTAATTTAATATATTTGGTCAAATTATTTTTCAACATTTTAACTAGTGGCATATTTTGGAAGTTTAATATTATATATACAATAAGTTTTATATTATGAAAAATCAAAGGTTATTAATAAAGTTCTTGTGGTAATTAGATATGTTTAGATATGCTTACCCATTTCAACATATCCTCCCGGTAACTTCCAATGTGGATAGTCATAATGTTTTTCAGATACTGCCAGCAATTGGTCACGGCTGTTGAACACTAAAGCACCAACGCCAAGGTTTGTGTGGGAGGCTGGTGGTAGGTTAGGTTCCGAATCCATCGGCAGCCATTTGTACATCATCACAAAATTACCTCTGGCATGATGAAAATTAAAACCTTTCTAAGAATATGAAGGTGTCATTTAGATAATAAAAAATAAAATAAATAGTACTAATAAATATTTTCTCATTGGTGTATGTTTAAAAAATTAAAGTGTAGGATACCAATTAACTCTTTTTATTTTATAAGATTATATAGAAAATTTATTTAAGTAGAAAAAAAATAAAATATCACAAATGGGATTAGATGAGTTTAATCTTGCTCCATACTTACTTGAGCTAGCACAGGCACTATTGCAGAGTCTTTAATGTTGACTTTGAACCAGGCACATCTGTTTCCATTGCTCCGCCACTTATTTAATGACTCTGAAAAATTAAGGTACCATGTGTGAGGTTAATTCTTTAGTAAGACCATACTATTCCAAAAATAAACTCTTACTATAATGGAATACAGGTGATTTTTTAATAATTATAACTAGGTATTATAACACCTTACTAAAAATATTAATATTTAATGTATAGTCCTAATATGCAGGTAAATACTAAATGTATATAAAAAGTGACTCTATGTTTAATACTTTAATTAGTTACATACAAATTCATGAAATTAAAAATTACTGTAGAATAATTTGTTACTAACCATCCAATTTAGCATCGAGTGACAATATGTCCCATTTTTCTTTTGTTGTATCTACTGTAATACCTTTAAACTTATCAGTTTCACCTTGAAAAAGATCTTTTGAACTCACTGTGTAGCAGCAAATATTTCTAAAAAAGAAACATATTTTATAGTTGTATTAATTACAATTAATAACATGCAAATGTATAATTTCATAACAGTCAACTTACTTTAAATATTTATCACTATATTTAATGTTAATAAATTTACTTTGCCAGTTAACTTGTAACGCAATGTTTACTGAAGAGCGTTTCAAAATATGACTAAACATGGTACTCAGAGTAATGTAAAAATATGTCTCATTCGTTTCTATCACATATAAATATAAGTTGATCACAGTAGAACAAATATAATTTAACTTATAAAACTACGAGATTAATTGATTAATATCTATAGTGCAAGTTGTCAACTTGACATTGACAATACAGTCCACACACACAACTATTCCGTGGTCCGATTCGCGTTTTGAGCACGCTCACCGTCGGTCTGATTCATTATTTCTGGACTGGCCTTGGGGTCTCTTTTACTTCAATTAAGGCGACAAGAGAGTGACAGAGCAACCCTCTGCCTTCAAGAAGGTAATAAATAAATATCTATATATTGAACATTTAATAAAAATTCACTCGAGCGAAAATTTTAACATTTTATGACAAATAGCTTAGTGAGTATTATATTGTTGGCCTGAAACGATGTTCGCGGTTCCGGGATTTAAGCGCCCTAACTGATTCGGACCAACGAATTAGAATTAGCTCTGTGATTCGGACTAGTGGCGCTACCGAGAAAAACAATATTCGTAAATTTCGCACGATTGTCGAACGTCGATGTTCGTATATATCAGGCATCTTTCTCTTTTACTCCAACTAAGAAGTCATGAGAGTGAGAGAGACAATCGTCCGAAATTTACGAATATCGTTTTTGGCGGTAGCGCCACTCTTAGCTCTGTGAGCAGTGTGAGCGTGATTCGGACTACAGCTATTGTCAAAGTCATTGTCATGTCATACTTCAGTCAGTGACTTGACGTGTTCAATCACTTCTATCTGTCACAAATGTCACAATAAACTTTTGATTTGGCTGTGTGGTGTGATATGTGAGTTTTGAAGAGTTACAAAGATTTTTATCATTGAAATCATTAACATGTGCATAGTTTGCCGTCAAAGCTCAAGGCTACCGACGTCTTATCTATTCTAAATAAATTCTTGTACTATCATAAGTGTATAGTAGCAGTTGTAGAGTACATATTATATTTATTCATTTTCAGCGCAGTAAGAAAATAAAATAACACACATAGAACTACAATTATTTTATTGTACGCTTCATGAATATTATAAATAATGGCCTCTAAAATTTTTAAAGGTGTTATAGATAGGTTTAACGGAATAACAGTTGATTCACAGGAAGAGCCATGTGATCCCAGTTATTTTCCAAAGCAGTTAATAGGTGAGTCATATAAATTGTATTCATATAGGATGATGTCACCAAGAAATTGATGACTAAGCAACTACCCCTACTTTAGAATTTTGTTGGTGGTTGCTAATAAATCTGCTTCAAACAATTTTTATATTTTTATTTAACAGGGAGTGGTACATTGAAGTACTCTGAATTCTTTAGCATTTTTTTTGGATTATTATAAGGAAATATTAAGAATATGCATCAATTTACTCAAAAGACTGAGTAAAGTCCCTTATGTATACCTAATTTTGACCCTAATATATAAACTAGCTGACAAACTCTGAACCCAAAATACAACAAATTGATATCATGTTTTTATAATAAAATAAACATGTAAAACATTAAATGGCGCATGTTTCTTTTGCTTAAAAGACAGTAGCTAGTCTTGGCTTGTATCCCTAGTATTGTAGCCAGGATCACATTATATAAGCATGTTTCTCATGAAATAATCAGTAATAAAACTAGAGGAATTATTACATTCTGTATGTCAATCAAAACCATTTGGATGTATGCATTATAATTAATTATACACAGTAAAAAAAACTTTAAGTAATTATTTAACAGCCATCTTAAAATAAATTCCATATAAATCATTTTGTGAGTTACTACTGCAAATGTAGATCTGTAGTCTTAGACTTTAAATGTACAGGGAACTATAGTTACTTATAGTAAAATATCTCCCATGTAGTCATGTAATCTATAGGAGGCACTACCTTATCTTTGTTCAGATTTAGCTATAGATGTGTTTTTATATATATTTATAGTTACTCACTTTTCCAGACTCTCTTAAACAATGGACAGAAGAAGAAAAAAGATGCATATGGTTTAAGGTCAACATAAAGGATGCTACATGGGTGCCAACACTAGCCAATGTAAGTTCCTCATGAATCAATTAATAAATACAATTTATAGTAAACAAACTGCATTTTAAAATTTATCCATTTTTAGGAAGGCTTTAACTTTCATCATGCCAGAGATGATTTTGTTATGATGTACAAGTGGTTACCAACAGATAGTACCCATAACTTGCCACCAGCTTGTCACACAAACCTTGGAGTAGGTGGAATGGTGTTTAATGAAGAAAATCAAATATTGGTAGTGAAAGAGAAATCTATTGATTATCCTCACTGGAAACTCCCCGGCGGTTATGTTGAGAGACGTAAGTATATCTAAAAAAATATATACTTCTGTTTACCTACTGTAGTGGTATCAATAGTTATGTAAGGCCTACCATACAAAACATTTTCATAGTTAGAATCAATCTTATTTAACAGTTAATTGGGTTGAATTTCTTTTTGTTCATATAAAATACGTAACGAAACAAATGAAGTGCGACTTTATTTCCTTTTATAAAATATTTAAATTTCAGTTTAAGGTAGTGATAAATGTAACACTGGGTCTTAGGGGCATGGAGCTTAGATTATGAATTTACAATGGCTTCAGGCCTAGGCAGTTTATATCTCCACTACACACCCCATATGGGGTTGCCAGATGTTTGGGATTGGTCTGTTCGTTATTTCAAGTCATATCTCTTACTCCCGCCAAAATATAAAATGTCCCGACAAAATTACAGATGGCGCTCGTTAGGCACGCATTTCAGGAAAAAATAAAGATAGTTGGCGATATTTACAATCTTATGTAAGGACGAAGCGTTGGTTGGTTGGTTGGGTAGTTTAGTACCTACTATAAAGTGGTATTTTTATTTGAACCACCATTCGTTGTACGTAATTATAATAATCTGCTTCACGTATCTGGCAACCCTAAATCATCACTAAATACTGTTCAAATAAACACACGGATTTTTAAATGTGCAGATATGTACATTACAACAATATACTAAAAAAATGTTCTAATAGCATGTTAAAAGTACATCAAAATAAATCACCCATATTATTATC
Organism: Grapholita molesta; assembly: GCA_022674325.2. Lineage (NCBI taxonomy): Eukaryota > Metazoa > Arthropoda > Insecta > Lepidoptera > Tortricidae > Grapholita > Grapholita molesta. The sequence goes on from CP053127.2 coordinate 8,047,669, forward strand.
TCAATTCAACATGCATTATGTCGTCCTCTTAGTGCAGTACTTTATTTAATGATATCTATTTTTTTTAATTTTAGGTGAAGACATTAAAGACGCAGCCATGAGAGAAGTATGGGAAGAGACCGGAATAGAAACAACCTTTGACTCTATGATAACATTAAGGCATTCACACAAATCTATGTTTGGTAACTCAGACATTTATGTTGTAGTTAGGCTCAAAGCTAAGACAACAGACATAACGAAATCTGATATAGAAATACAGGCTTGTGAGTGGATGGATGTGGAAGAATTCTTAAATCATCCTCATGTTCATGAATTTAATCGGTTTCTGGTAAAACAAGCCTTAGACTTAGAACAAAGGAAAATTAAATTAGGTTTATATCAACAAACATTAACTTTTGCTAATACTTCTCGGGACATAACCAATCTTGTTATAGATGATTTATAAAAAAATATAAGTGATAAAATATCTATTGATAAACAATAGTAGCCAAAGAGCTAGGCTTGAAAGATGTTTAACAATTTTGTGAGCAACAAAACCTCGTACTTATATTCTCCGCAATACAAACTTTGCGATTGCAGTGATAAATGATAATAACGAAGACGCTTCCTAAAATTAAGTAAGATTGCTAGAGATGGCATTATGACTTTATTCGCATTAATTTATACGTACTACGGTTACTATAGTCTGCATGAAGGCCAGGGCAAATTACTTAGTTTGGCAGCTGTTGCTTGGTGGGGGATAGAAAGCAGGAGACTACAAACCTCTTGAAGGATGAAAGTTATTGATTTCTGCGGTCGGTGTAGGTACTATCGTGGCTATTATGTATTTAATTAGTACTTATAAAATTATCATAATAATATCCTGGCGTTTCCGCTAGAAAAAAAAAAACAGTTCCAGGTATCTAATTGTTTAATGATATTCATAATCCTACTACATCATAATCATTGTCTGTGGTTTTTATTGGTACTTATTATTTCGGCCAGTTGTTCATTTTAATCGTAATAATACACGGCCGGATGGCAAGGCAATGAATGTAAGTACCTAGAACCATTTTAGCAATATTTACGTAGTTTTACGTGAATATAAAGTTTTGCTTAATTACCTGTTCAACGATTTTGATATCAACCAATAAACAGCTGCCGGATGTTGTAATAATTAAGTATAAAAAACTTGCTTTGGAGTTTTGTTGCTCACATTTCATACGTGTTCTTAACTTAGCATTATCAACTTAATGTCAGTGACATTAAAAACTACAGGTATTCGAGAAGCAGGACGTAGTTATGCCGATGTGTTATTATAAAATAATTTTTCCTCCAAATCTATGCGGGCAAAGTCGTAACAACATATTTTAGACCATACGACCTTTACGTACGTAGGTAGGGTAGACCGGGGACAATAGTACCGCGGGGCAATAGTACCATCGGTCATTACTTCACAACTACAACGAAATATATATGTGTGGGTATTCACGGCGAAGCGCAATACTTGTCCGGACCTGCTCACCAGTCGGTCGCTCGCTACGACGAGGAGCGGATGCGCTAGGAGACCATTTTTGTTTTCGGGCGATCAAAATATTTTTTTACGAGAAATGATTTGGCTCTCTATCAAGAACATAATAATCTTAGAGGTAGGCTAGTATTGAATTATGATTGGCTAGTTATCAAAGTATTTATTGTGGCACAGTATGGGGGTGAGTTTGGTACAGGAATTTAAATATCAATACTTTATGTAATTTTGGGTATTTGGGGTCATTAGTAGCACGCGAGCCGGGGACAATAGTACTGTTACAATTGACACCGCGGTACAAACGACCCGGTTATTGTTTATTTTTATTAAAATAAGAAGGTTAAACGAATACTAATTTGATATTAAGGGAGAAATGAGTTTTAAAGTAAAGTACTAAAAGCAGTTATACCTACTTGTTATAACTGTTTAAAGGTCGAATGACCTTCGGTTGATGGGCGAATGCCCATCATAGGTAAAATTTTGGTGTATTTAAGAATTACAATGTAATTTTTATTTTTATTTTGAGGCAGGGTTGATTGTAACAGGGGGCAATTTTAACTATATACAAAGAAAGTTTGTTGAATATCTGAATATTGTATTTGTTTTTAGTATAAACTATTAATAAATAATCATAAGTAATAGTAATCTATGGCTTAGGTTTTGATAGTAAAGCTTTATGGTTGTTATTGAATAAAATATTACTTGTAATGTGTCTACAAACTAACCACTGATCTCAATTAGTTTTGTTACGTATTTTCTTTTCTAACACTGATGTAATCAAAAAGATAGATTAAGTTAAGGTCTAAAACAATAAATCTTCATATAAAAAATCTACGGTTTAGGTTCTATTTACGTTTGAGTTTTTGGTACTATTGACCCTTAGTAAGGGTCAATTGTAACAAGAGGAATCATTGACGAAAAACAAGATTTTCTGACATATTCTTAGCTTTTTTGAACAATCATTAATTAAAATACGTGGCTTAATAACCTACTATTTCATATGTATGAACGGTTTTGGTCCAGCATCTATATTTTCTGAGCTATGACCCATTATATAAAAAGTGGTTCAATTGTCCCCGGTCTACCCTACATTAATATGTAGGTTTGTAAATTTTTGTTTATAGCCTATAACAACAAAATATGAGGGTATTTATAATTTTAAAGGTTATTAATATATGTTTACCTACTTAAATTTTATTAATTATTTATGTATAGTGGAATTGTGACTACCTAAAAGGTGTATCGCTAAGTCTGTTTGACCTAATATGAAGGTATGAAGATATGACACATAATTTATAGGTGAAGCTAATTATGTTCATCATTATTTTTTAATCAACAAATTTTAAAATTATTGTTTAGATGATAAGTAGAATAAATCTTATTTGCATACAATTTGGTCATCTTACCTACTCAATGTGATGTCTCGTTGTTTCCCTTCCTGCGTATGTTAAAAGGCACAGGGTGACCATGATTTGATTATTTTAAAATAAAATTTACTTGTAAAATAAGACAAAATAATTAATGTTGTTTTGATCAAATACTATGTAAGATAATATTTCCCGACGAGTTAGAAAAACTCAGTAACTGCTTAGGATCACGACCCATTTTTTTATATATATAGTTAACAGGAAGAATAAATGATGTCTGAAGTATGGATCCCCGGCCCACTGACGCACGGGAATTCCCAGCCCTTAAGGCAGTAGGTCTAGGTGTCCGACCTAGGTCCCCGTTGCCCTCAGCGACCGCAGCCCCCCGCCCGGCGCCTTCAGCGCCCCAGTCCCAGGGGGCCCCGACTAAGGGTGTCCCCGCCAGTTAAGCGGGCCGGCCCGCCCCAGGTCCCCCCTCTGGCGCCACTGCGGCCATGAAACTTCTGTCCCCTGAGGGCCAGAGGAGATTCATGGCTTATATGGCAGCCGCTGAAAACAGTTTTTTCGCTTCCCTGTTAGGCAGTCCGGTCGATCTTAACCAGTATGAATAGTACGGCCCTTAAGCTTAAACCCAGTTCGCTTACCATTTGTACTTACAATGCAAATGGCCTGAGCAGAATGAAGGATGAGGTCACAAACTTTCTGCGCGATAACTCCGTTGACATATTTCTAGTACAGGAAACATTTTATAAGCCGTTTATGAGATGTTTCCGTATCCCTGGCTATAGGATGGTTAGGAACGATAGGATCGACGGTAGGCCCAAAGGGGGCACTTGCGTATTCTATAAAGGTAACTTACATTGCATAAGTCTCGATCCCCTCCTGACAAATATGGAAGTGTCGGTTTGCCGCATATCGATGGACGGTCATCCCCCAATATCGGTTGTGTCAGCCTACCTTTCACCACAACTCGACATTCTTCAGACTGACTTGGATAGTTTAGCGTCCTTAGGGCCTTCGGTCATCGTGGCCGGAGATTTCAACAGCAAACACGTCTCGTGGGGCTGCGTCGCGACAAACCCCAAAGGCACTAGGCTCAATCGTCTCTTGCTCGAGGGCCTCCCTTCGATCTCCTCACTCCCTTGGAGCCGACTCATTATCCCTTCGATGTAACTTTACGACCAGACATACTCGACATGATGCTCCTAAAGAACGTAGGGCTCACCATGCGTTCTATAGAAGTATTACACGAACTCAACTCCGATCATAGGCCGGTCATCTTGCGGCTAGGGCCTCACCCGGATCACACGGCCCCTACCAGAACACTCGTGGACTGGGACAGGGTACACGAAGGTCTCCTAAAGACAGACTCCCCCCTACTTAACGCCATCCCTGACAACATTACCACAACTGAACAGACCGACCAAGCGATCGACCTATTCACCAGTCATTTCAACGCTGTAAAAAGCGAATTCTCCAGGGAGGTGTCGGCCGAGGAAATCCAACGCCGTCCCCTGCCTGCGGAATTGAGAGAGCTGGTAAATAGGAAAAATCGTGCCATCCGCACCACTTCTAACTTCCCTTCTCCCGAAAATCGTCAAATCCTGAGGGACTTGTGCAAAGAGTCCAAGCAGCGAATTGCCGAATTTCGGGCGAACTCGTTCAGTGATCTGATGGGGGAAATAAAGCCTTGTCACCAGGCGTACTGGAAACTAGCTAGATTTCTCAAATCAGATACTGTTTGGACCGTTCCCCCCTTGGATCGCCCGGATCAACCGACCCCCGCGTTCGAGGACGACGAGAAGGCCGAATGCCTAGCCAGTAGTTTAGAGTCCCAGTGTTCGCCTAGCCTCCTGCCCACCGACGAAGCCCACGTCGAGAGGGTAAATTCCGAGGTGGAAAGGAGATCGCGCCTCCCAGTAACTTCACCATTTTTACCGGTGTCGGCTAAGGAAGTCAGTGATCTAGTTAGGTATCTCCGCGTAAAGAAGGCCCCAGGTGCGGACGGTGTATCCAACCGTATTCTGCGACTTCTGCCAGCGCACCTGATACTCGTTTTGGTCGGCATCTTCAATGCCGCCCTGGCCAACAGTCACTTTCCAGCCGCGTGGAAATGTGCGACGGTCATAGGTATAGCGAAACCCGGGAAACCGCGACAATCGCCAGCCTCCTACAGGCCCATTAGCTTACTTAGTTCGCTCGCGAAGCTATTTGAGCGGGTCATCCTCACCCGAATTCGCCTTTTCACGGAGGAAAATTCGATCATCACGGACGAGCAGTTCGGTTTTAGGGCTGGGCACTCGTGTGTCCAGCAGGTGCACCGCATAACGGAGCACATCCTAGACGGCTTCTCGAAACTCAACGGGGCGAAGACTGGTGCGATCTTTCTCGATGTGGCAAAAGCCTTCGACAAGGTCTGGCATAACGGGCTGGTATATAAACTATATCAGATCGGAATGCCGGACAGACTCGTACTCATAATACGAGATTTCCTTACGGACAGAAGCTTTTGCTACAGACTGGAGGAACGTTATCAGCTCCGCATCCTATTAGGGCCGGAGTCCCGCAAGGCTCCGTTCTCTCTCCCACGCTCTATTCGTTGTTCACGAACGACATACCTAGGCACCCGAGTGTCCGACTAGGGTTGTTCGCGGACGACACCGCGCTCTATACGACGCACGTTCGCTACAGTCTTATTCGGAAATACCTCCAAGAGGCAATCATTGACCTCGGTGAATGGTTTCGTCTTTGGCGTATTGAAGTGAATCCGGATAAGAGTGCAGCGATACTCTTCCATCCTACTCTCAACCCGCGCACGGCGGAGAGGAAGATGGATCCGGTACGGCTCTTTGACCAACCCATTCCGTGGGTTAGCGAGGTCAAATATCTCGGCGTTACTCTCGACCGTAAACTGACTTTCCGAAGCCACATCCGTAGGGTGCGTAACAGAGCGCTGTTCGTATTAGGAAGGCTGGGAACGATGATCAACAAGTTTAGTAAAATGTCACTTAGAAATAAGCTGACACTTTACAAAACTTGTGTTCGTCCAATCATGACATACTCAAGTGTGGTCTTTGCCCACGTGGGTATGTCACGCCTCAAGCCGCTTCAGGTAGTTCAGAATCGTTTTCTCCGTAGGGCGACTGGTGCTCCGTGGTACCAGACGACCCTCAGTTTGCACCACGACTCGGGGCTTAACTCCGTGTATGGTTTCTTTAAGCAGGCTTCCAGGCGTTACTTTGATAACGCTCCCCACCATCGTAATCCGTTAGTTAGGAAGGCTGCGAGCTACACTCCCGTCCCTCCTCCCCTCACAGGACTGACAACGCGTCACACACTGATTAGGGGCTGCTCGGTCCGGCGGCCTAGACACATTCTCTCGGACCCGGACGACGCACTCACAGCGACCCTCGAAAGATGGGCCGCTGTGCGTGCGCCGTCCCCCGCGGACACAACGCGTACACTTCGGCGTTCCCGCCGGCGGGGACGTCCACCACGCGACAACACCGACACATTCAGTCCCTTATCAACACGGTACCGCCGCGTACCGGTTAGAGTCACTCCGACAGCGGTCGGGCCTGCTGGGTTTCTTGCTGGAGTCTTTACCAGCAGGCTAGGAGTAGCGAACCAGCAATAAAACTCCCATTAGCTCGATACCATTACACACCACTCAGATTAGGTTGAGGCCGTCTCAACCAATCTCACTGGAAGCGAAAACTCAGTAGGAGTATTCCAGTAGTACAAGTCAAGTCTGGCGCGGAAGGGTCCTGGATTTTCCCCAGGCTACCTTCCCCCCACACAGTCCGCTTGCTCTAAGGCACAACACATGTGCATAAAGCCCAAGTCAGGTTCCAAAAAAAAAAAAAAAAATGAAGTATGGAAAATTCCCTCGAGTTATTGTAACATACGAGTAACAAAGAAAGTCAACATTGTACTGTTTTACGATACCTACCTGTACTGGTATTAATAGTTGTTAAATGTGAGGGAATCCGGTAGACTTTAACCATTACAAAAATAATTGACTAAATCTAAATATTTATATTTTTGTTAGAATCATATCGTTAGATGATATTGGAGTGCTGATAAAATATAGTATATTTCGATACTAGAAAAAAAAAAATTTTTTTCGACGAGGGTGAAAGTTGGAGCCCGAGTGAAACGAGGGTGACAATCACCCGAGTCATAAAGAAGTTTTTACACGTGTATCAAACCCAATTTTTCATAACAAGTGCCCTAAAAAGTGAAATTTACTTAAGTGAAAAGTACACTTTTTACGCACTAGTTAGGAAAATTATATTTTGACACTCTTCAATAAAATGGTTAAACGTTGGGCTGGTCTCCTGGACTTCCCGATTTATCATCCACATCCGTATGCCTTAGCAGTCGGTAGTGTCTAAGTTATATTTAAGGAAAGCAAACGTGACTTTGTCAAATGTCAACCTTTCGTAACTTAATTTATCTTTAGATTATTGCAAAACCAAAATGTATTTATCAAACATTAGTGTATTACATATTCCTATCATATTCTAGTAATAAGAACCTGGATCTAGTTGAAAATACCGACACAAATGATTACCGTACGTACCTACGTACATTGACTTACGTTATCTTTTACTTCTATAATATAGTTACCTTCTTGTGTGCTACGCCTATGTAACGGATTAGTTGACTAATTTACGATGCGTCATAGGTATTTATTTCACTGAAAATTACACTAGTCATCTAATTGATATAAGCAACTATAGCAACAATAAGACACTTGAACACTGCAAATTAATTCTGTAATGGGTTTCAATTACTAGCCACCTAGTTTTATTTAAATAGTTAAACAGAATTCTTTTTCAGTATAACATGGCCTATCCTACCTAATTTAAAATCTTATATCTGGGGCGGTACCGCGAACATCGAAATTCGTATATTTCGAGCATCTTTCTCTTTTAGGTACTCCATTTAAGGTGTCATGAGAGTGACAGACACAATCGTCCGAAATTTACGAATATCATTTTTCGCGGTAGCGCCGTTGTTGACATATAGTCGGGGATAGTGCAATACCGCGTAACTACAAACATCGATAGAGTTCGATACCCAAACAATAGTGTAGGACACAGAAACTGTATCTTATTGCATTTGTTGGTTACGCGGTATTGCACGATCCACGACGATATAACATTTATCTATGAGTTTTTAAATAATTATCGTAACTTCGAATGATACGAGACATTGCTTTAATACATAATTAGTTCGCTTTTAACATCGACTACATTGTTCCATGTAGGTATGTAACCATTGCAACTGCAACCCGTCGGACGTAACCGTATCTACTAACGCACAGAAACAACGTTAAGATACTTAAGATGTCCTGACTATACCATCGATATGCAAATATCATCGATAAACTAAATGTAAAACATCTGATTCCGCTTTCCGTTTCCGATGAAAACAAATCTGTAACATCCGTTTTTGAGTACCTTAGCCGCTGCGATATACTTTAAAATGTTCCGCCTATATTATTGTGAGGAATATAATCTTATCAGGCGAAGGTAAGGTCTCAGGTAGGAGGGAGGTCATGGTGTAATGTGGTCAAGGTTATAACCGGTGGTAGTTTTTTTATGTCTATAAGAGCATTTTAATGTGCCTAAATTGATAAATTAAGATATTTTAGCTTTTTATCATTGAGTATATTAAACCGTACAAAGATACAATGGCTTTTTAATCTTATTTATTTATTTAATCTTTATTGCACAATACAAGAAGGTACAAATGGCGGACTTAACCCCACCAGGCATTCTCTACTAATCAACCAACGGGAAAAACTGTCACAAATCTTAGTCAATGTGTTAGGTGTTACACTTACAAAATGTACACTGGGAAATGCAATAAATAAAAACTTAATGACTTCCAATTAATACGTTTTTATTATTCTGTCCACCCTATTAGCTAACAATAATTATTTTTCAAATGAAATGACTATAACTTAGTATTACCCAATCTGTTGTGAATATAAATACAAATAACATTGTCAAACATTTAATTATAAAGATGTTAAGGGAAGAGTCATTAATTCATTAAAACAGTGTACATCACATAGTCATTAGTTTGCTGCAAAATGACAGGTTGTCAATTCATACTGTTAAAAGGTACTGATTTCCTTATGCCAATGTAAGTACCTACTACTTTTTATCTGGTTGTAATATAAATAGATGTTCACTTGCTATGACACAGCTTTAAGCTGATATGTTATTATACAAACATAATCCTATTGCTTGCTATTAGTCATCGTATCTTCAATCTAAGTCAGGAGCTGAAGCACTGTGGCCCATGTAGTCTTCTTCATCAGAACTCTCTGCAGCTTCGCCAATAATTGATTTTAGGAGTCCACCAAACATTGAATTTGTATTCTTAGGGTCATGGGGAATCTCTATTCCAAACCAGATTCGTCCAATATTATCCAAATATACTGAGTAGTTCGGATCACGCTTTATACTAATTGCATACCAGTTCCTTAGTATCTTAAATTGGATTGCATGTTTCCTGTAAAGAAAAAAATAGGGAAGTATAAAGGGCAGTATAGACCGTAATTATGGACAATGGCTTTATCAGTAGATGCTCAAGAATTAAAAAAGTAATATATTATCCAAATGTTTGTGGTTGTATGTAGATAATACAGTCAGCATCAATAGTAGCGTATGAAACAACACACCAAAAGTATCTACCGTTTTTAATTGCTTCACAAAAAGAGATAGATATCTGAGTGAGATCAAAGTTAAAATGAGATTTTTAAACACAAACTGTAGAATATATATCATATGTAAAAAAAAAACACAGGATGGCAGGTATTTCTGGGGCATTGTTTCATAAGTTACTATTGATGCTGACTACTTCAAAAATGTGTAGTCAAAGTTTTTCAACTGTTGTAAATACAACAGCTGAGAAACTATTAATTGTATAAAAGCGGGTAACTCACGTTTTATAAGTTGAATATTGCTCGACATGTTTCACTCCGTAACGAGGAGCATAATCATGAGCCATTCGCATTGAGCATGAGCAATATTCGACTTATAAAACGTGAGTTACCCGCTTTTATACAATTAATATGTTTCAATCTCACGATAGTTTTGTGTTTAAAGCTGAGAAACTAATCACAGAGGTATCACAAAGGCTAAGATACAGTAATAAATTTAATATTCTGATATCTATCAGAATATTAGATTTTACTGTCAGACCTTATTCAGTTTGCAATAAAGCTAATAATCAGCTAATTTTGAAGAAATTGGTATGATTTTTTTTCGATTTTCATCATGAACTCCTCATATTTTTACAAACTCATGCTTACATTTAAACCAGTCAAAATGGGTAGGTAGTTTGACATATATTTATTACTAAATTAAATCTTGCAATGTGGGTACTTAACTCAGTAACAGTTAACAGCTCATATAGTCAACCAATTTGATTTCTGAAATGAAAGCTGCTAGAGATCTCATATTAATGTTACTGTGTCCAGAAATTAAATTGGTTGACTTCCATCAAGTGATGATATCTATTTTGGTATTGATTATCTTATAGAGTAAAAATTTAACTTGATCACTTACTGTTCAATTGCACGTAAAAGGAACCAAAGAAAATTGAGTAGAGGAAATAAATAGGGTGGGCCTCTGTCATTCTTTATAGTTGGGTGTGATCCAGTATATTTGTTGAATGTATCTGTTGCCATTTGGATATTCCTTAGGCAAAGAAACTGCAAAACTGCTTGTGCTATAAATAAGTCTATTTCTGACTTAAGGCCTTTGGTAGTATGCAGCTCAATAAGCATAGTCGCATATGCCGAGCCATCACTAGAGTGTAAGAAATGCTTGTGTGCGGCAGTGTATTTCTTTTCTCTCCAATACACTTCAGCAATTTTCTGAAATTTAGGAATTAAATGTTAAATCAATCCAATTCATTGGTTATCAAAGGATTTCAAATTAAGACCATTTCTTTAATTTAAGCTTATATTATTAGGGCTGATATATAAAAAATGATTTTGTAATGAAAATTTACTGAAACTGCATCTTAGATGCTCAGGAGTATAGTATATATTAACAACAAGTGAAACTTGATTAACTCATTTGTTAAAAGATTTTTAAATCGGATACCTAAGCAGAGTTTAATGTATCCTTGGAGAATTATGAATAACACCAATAGACAAACATTACCTTGTGAAGTAAGGGATGGCCTTTTTTATTGCTGTCCATTGACCACTTCACAGCATTAGTCAAAAATGTTTCTCGCTCCGGGATGGTTGGACTCATGATTTCAAATATATTAGCTACTTTCTCAATCCATTCTTCATTGGCCTGTGTTTCAGATTTAGTCAAAACGTCCAAAAGCAATATAGCTAGGTCTGCACCGCTTCCTTGCTGATCACGTTGCAAAAGTAGTGTTGCACCTTCATGAAGTAAGTTCAATAGGTCTGCGTATTTCTTCTGACTTAGGTACCTTGAACACGACACAATCACTATGAAATAACAGTCACAGGCATCAAGATATGCAATAAAAGTGATTTATCACTACCTGAAATAAAGCGTCCTATACATTTGATGAGCTTCATAGTATTGACCAGAATTTACGGATGCTGCTAACTTATCCAGCACTCTTCTGACTCCTCTTTCCCCACGTGCCGCCATGGTTTATTTTCGAGAAGGTAGTAACACCCTTTAAATTTTTGATTTCGTGTTCACTTATTGTACGCCTTAAGAAAAGTCATTTTTGTTTCATTTCATTGGTATAGTGAAGGTGGCATGGATGGCAGATATGAAAATAACACTAACTAGTTAAGTAGAGTATGGACATCTCTCAATAGCGATAGTAGCTTAATATAATTCAATATAGACAAAAGGTACTTTTTAATTTAGTAGTACTACAGACCACTGTTACGTTCAGAAATCAAACTAATTGTCAACTTCCTAACAGTAACAGTCGAATGTTTTTGAACGAATGTTAAGCTTCCTATGGGACAACAATATCAATGTCAAGGAGGAATAATGACTGGAGAACGCATCCGCGTGCGCCAGTAAGGGACAAAGATATTCTGGCTATTGTAGCCCAAAAAACCCAAAATGTAACAATTGACTATAGGTTTGCTTTACAGGACATTTTTTATAACAAAAATATTAGCTTATTCTGTATTCATTACCGTAACTTTGGTTGAAAACCCAATTGTTCCCCTCCAACTTTGACAGTTCGGAAGGGTCCAGTTTGGAGGGGAACAAAAATGTGAGAAACTATGACAAGGACGGACGAAAATAGTGCCGTCTCTTCCATACCTATATGGAAAGTTACATAACACCATCCCTTTTGATCGTGGTATTATTATTAACACGCTCCGTGTAGTTAAATGGTATGTCTATGATCAATGTACTTTATTTAGTCTAGTGCTACTTTTTGATATGGCCGGGTGCTATGTAAATGGTGGGTAGGTTCACCTTGGCCAAAAAAGGTACTCTCATAGGACGAATTGTCACTATTTACTTTTTACGTATCGTACAGAATAATAATTATTTGTTATACAAGGGAGCAAAGTTAGTGTTTACCTTTTCGTGCTAATATTGAGACCCGAGCTAACGAAAGATTCCAATAGCGAGTGGTTCAAAGAGTGGAATCTTGACCATCGGGAGGGTTTCAAAGCACGAGAGGGTAACACGCTTTGCTACCGAGTGAAAAACAATTTTTTACCTCACTACCGCGAGGAAAAAGTAACTCTAATACTTTTTTTTTTATGAAACGACGGTGGCAAACAAACATACGGCACGGCGGATGGTAAGCAGTTACCGCAGCCTGTGGACGCCTGCAACTCCTGGGGATTCACATGCGCGTTGCCTACCCTAAACCTGGAACCTTACCTACCTACCTTACCTTACCATCACGAACACAACGCTACAAACCTGAAAGGTAGCATGTGCTATTATGGCTGTGGTCTTCTGTATGGAGGATCGAAGTACTTCCCCAGTTGGGCTTCTGCAGACTCAAGCGTGATTACACTTCGCTGTGCCCTACCTCTCATTGCTGGACGTAGTTTAAGGACATACCCCCGGGTATGTCCAGAACTGTAAAAATTGGAAAAATTGTATTCAAAATTATTGGCATCCATCATGTCTCATTCAAATCATTAAATAAAAGAACGTAGAGCTAACATCAAAAAACACTCGATTAGTATATTTGTATGAAATTACTTTGCACTCTTGTGAATAAAATGCAACTTTGCTATCTATCTGTTTTTAAATGACAAAACAGTTTTGTCCGAGCTAGTGAGGTGGAAGTAAATATGCGTCATAAAACCGGATACGTGGTGGAATTTAAGAACAAACAACAATAAAAATTCAATAAACTTCTTGACAATCTCTATGGACTTGTGTAGACACACTAACACCATCACATCTCCGTCGAACCTCATTTGAGAGCAGCGGCAGCGGCGGAGGCGGCCGAAAAGGCCAAGATGGGAAAATACAGTGCTCTTGGCGCAGAATACAATTTTATCCCATTCGGCGTTGAGACCCTTGGTCCGAGGGGCCTCGGCGCTGAGTCTTTTTAAGGACCTTTCAAAGAGACTTAGAGACGCCGCAGGAGACCGAAGAGATATTCGACATTCTCAATACTAAATACGTGACTTAAAACTATAAGGATAATGCAAAACCTACATAAGAGTTGTGTTGTCAAAATACGCACATGATGGCGCTAAGACGCTGATCAGCGTACGCGTAGATACGGTAAGTAGTACACAGCCGTGCTATCACGATTTTTAAAATAATGTGACTCATCACGCCCTATCACGCTTGACCACAAACTACGCCTGACTAATATTTATTATAAATTTTTGATTTAATTTACAAAAAGGACCATAGATGGTGCTGTTTTATAAGTGGTAACACTAATATTTTTTTTAGACTTCGCAAATTTCAGGCTTTTGGTATGGTTGGTCTGAGGCGTGGTAATTACTTGTAGAAGTCATAACTTGCAATTGCGATTATATATGCCTGTAGGTTAGCGTAGAACATAGTCATAGTCAGTACAGTCAGAATCAAACATATTAGGAGCCAGATTATATTGGTATAAAGATTTATATCAAGAGATGATAGACGTGATATGATATTATCACGACGTAAATATACTTATGGTCACAGTTACTTGCGTAATTAATACCCTGCTTTTAGCTAATGTCACAGTCGGCCCGTACCTTACACCGGTGTCCGTTTATTAGTTAGGTACCTACCTACTATATTAACAGAAGCGCAGGAAACCAATAGTAGCAATGCAATATATCGGGCAATAGTAAACGACCGTGAATAATGGATAGAATGAGGATTTACGCAGGTGCAAAGAAAAGACATTGTACTGAGACACCGCCCCACGGGAGGATTTTATTTTATTCATGGATGTGAGTTGGTATCCCAACGTATACGTGAGGAGCTGCCTAAAGCTGGCTTTAGTAAATAGATAATGAAACACGTAGGTACTTTAACGGCGGCCGGGACCCAATCAACTTCTACCTGTGCGTAGCCGAGACTGTGCTGACTGATGCAGCCTTGCATTGAAGTATGCAAATTCACCATATTGTTTTGAATCAAAGTACATAATATAAAACGTGTATTTAATATAAAGCGCTCGAAGAATTATTGGAAAAAAGGACTGAGATGTATGCATCTATTACTTATGAAAAAAAATGTCAATACTGATCAACAATATCAAGCCAAAGTCAGGCATTTTTAGACGTCGTAAGTATTTTTACAGTGTAGAAAACGTATAGTAAAAAACCGGCCAAGTACCTGCTTTGCTGTGCTGTCTGAGCAGTGTAGGGTTCAGTAATTCTCAATTCGCAACTGAAAAACAGTTCAACCAATAAAAAAAAATCTTGAATGTTTGTATTAAGCTGTACTTTCATGATTATTTTGATACTTTCACTTCAAAAATTAGAGGGGAGGACATTTTTGCTTTAGTTTGGATAACAATAAAATATTAGATATTCGGTAAATTAAAATAAGCTACTTTCCCTTTCTACGTGTGTGGAAACGTGTGCTTCAAACTCTACACACGTCAAAAATATGAATGTCATTGTTTAATCCAAAAATCTATTTAAGATTTTATCATAAAACCCGGCCAATTACGAATTTAATAAATTAAACAATTTCTTATTGATCATCCAAATAAGAATTCCTTATGAATTATGGATCTGTCTAACTACTTTGAATAACGGTTGTTGGTTTCTAGAGGTTTCTAGAAATATTTAAATTGTGGCAGTGGTCCTGGATGGATATTCTACCGAATCATTCTTTCAATATTTATTTCAGTGAAGCCGGTAGCTTTTAGATGCCCGTATTTTCTTAATAGTTTTGGTGCATTTATTAAGGCATACCTATATTATAAGGATGAATGTAAGATAAACTTAGGTAAACATAAGGACCTCCGGCATTCGAGACGGGATTTGAACCCGCATCTCCAGCTATTTTTCTTAAGTGTATGTCATCAATTTCAATTTTGAATTTAATAGTAGTAATACTTAAAAAACAAAGCAAATCAAAATACTTCATAAAAAAGTTGATGTTCTTAGTTTCATAATAAAATAGCAGTATTTGAATACATAGCTTTAGGACAGGTTTAGTGTTTTAGTCCAACAAGGTTTAGGTCCAACATATTACTGTTCACGAGAACGTCTTCCACGATTTGTAGGAGGGGTTGAGCGGCATTTGAACACATGGTGAATTGGTTAATGTGGCACAAGAAAATAAAAAGGTTTTTTTAATTACAAATTCATGTTTCAGAAATTCACTTGAATCACTGCAGGATCAAGTCAAGAATTTAGAATGTGTACAGTTTTTTAAGAGCACTTTTCTCGTTTATCCCCGAAACAGAGTGCTCTATCATTTCCGGAAAATCGAGTGGCTAAATCAAATCCATCGCGCAACGGCCACTGCATCGTTTTTGGAAAGTGGCCAATAGATTTTAGCGAACAATTAGGGTTCTTTTTTTATTATTCTGCTGAGTGCGGTTAGACACAAAACCAAAACGCTACAAATATGAAATGTATTTGAAATATATAATGTAGGTAACGCCGCATTTAAGCCATTTACATTATTTTAAGTCAAAAGAAAAATATACAATTTAAAGTTAAACTTGTTTGAAAATTAAATTAAATGTAATAATATTAAACCATTTTACTTAAAATTTAAACTAATGTCGTAACTTATTGGAGCTTTTTTTTCGATTAAGTATTCATATATACATCATACATTTCACCCGTATGCAGTCCACTGCTGGACATACATATGCCTCCCACAAATATGACATGTATCATCTTGGGGATAGTTGCCATAGTCGCCACGCTTGGCAGGCGGTTTGCGGTGACCGGAGTAGCTGTAGATTGGGTTTCGACGCTGCTGCCCGTCCGTAGGATTTTTCCCTTTGTGGCCCCTTACGATACCCGCGGGAGGACATGGGGTTGTGCTATAGTCAGCCGGAATCACACCGCAAATGTTTATAACCAATACGTTTAAAATCGAGTAGAAATGCATATTAACTGCTTACGTTTTTTTAATGCTTTTACCGCAGAACATATTAGCTTCTTGTATCGTTTTTTTTTAATTAAAATCTGTATCATCGGGTGCTCTACCACGTATCAGGTATTCAATGACAACATTGATATAAAGAAAGGTGTTATATCAATTTAATTTTACCTACTACCTATATACCAACGCAATTACAGATTTGGTATAATTGGTATTGTCGACGAGGTTTTATACTGTTTTACTGTTTGTCTATATCTTTATTTTGAATCCTGTTTTTGTATACATTCTATTCAGTTGTCATTATATTTTTCTGCCATACGGTCGCTTTTTAGTTTTCAGCCCATTTTTAATACTCTTCTAGCTATCGAATTCTCTACAGGTATACTAATTTAAGAATATGTTAATATTAGTGACTAATATACTTATAGGTAATATTATATTACCTATAAGTATATTATGAAGAATGTATGTAAGTACAAAATCCGTGTTGAGTTGGACAGTTAGTTATCGTCACCTGCTGCTATTAAATTTGTCGTCCTATCGCCGCAAAACTCGTCTAGCATGCAGCGCTGATATTGGAGCAATATTGCAGGCGAGGTGTGTGGCTGCGTCCAACTTGAAACTTTTCAATTTCGCCGCAGGCACGACGCCAGAAACGAGACTTTTGACTGCACTAGACACTTGCCTATTGCGACGGACAACTAGTTGCTAACGCTATTTCTTTACCTTTCTGGTAGTTTGTTTAAGGATGTTTACATTTAGTCTTTAATTGCAGCTTTCGTTTCACTTTTTGAGCGTGGTTTGTTGCCGAACAGTAATTTGTTACTATCTGAAAACTAAACATGAAACATTTGGCGTAGGTTATCTCATTTTCCAATTTGTCTTTTGGACTCTTCTACTAATATTATTGCTATGCTCTGATCAAAGTCAGTTGCGGTTGTAAATGCGGGTTTAGCCCACATCATATTCACATTCATAAGTTCTGAATAAAGTAAGCACACATTTCTACTACACACACGTATGTACGTATTACTAATCAATGCAAATAAGATACCTACCAATTTGTCCAGGACCAAGGATATCAGATTTGTAACGCAGGTTATCTCCACGGCCAATGAGCCCAGTGAAATTAAACATCAGGTTACGGCCTCTGCAAAACCTACAAAAAAATTATAAAATAAAATAAAACTATTTTAAAGGGCTCAGTTAAACAACTATAATATCAATGATTACTTAAGATTGGGTTTGTTAACTTGATGTCAATAGTAATGGTTTTCAAAAATACAATGTAATATAACAAAAACGAAAAAATATAGCCTCTTCTAGACAATGAAATCTGGCCATATCCAATCTCACAGTATTAAAATAAAATATATGAAAACTTATTTATTTAAGAGAAACAGATAAGCTATGTTATACCATACACTCTTTTAGGCTTTTAATGAGGATCTGCTGATCTTTTGTATTACACAGGCCACAGGTATGGTTGCTGAATGTTTTTCATTGCTTTCTAGTTTGGGGCATATTGGTATCAAAGTATGCTATATGTGTCAACTAATGTGTTTAAAACTCACCACACTCGTATTTTAATGCCTTTAATATGTGTCAGGTGTCAGTCATATAAAGTATTATACCAATAGATTCCTTCCAATACTCTTCTACACTGTATACTTACGAATAAATGAATCGAAGGTACCTGCCCATTGCCGACTAGAACCCTCGACCTGAAACTACGTAATATAATTAATTATCTACAAAAGTTCTTGTGCCATCTAAATTGATTTATATTACCTCTCATTAGGGAATATCGCAGTCATCCTTTATAGTCTAGCGACACCATTACTTATTCTTAACAGAATGGAGATGACAGATATCAAGCAATGAACGGTTTTTAGTGAATTTAATGCTTCTTTTAAGTTAATAGGTATATTCTTAATGTCACGATTTATCCTTGTGAGTTGTAGATAGACATAATTTATGTCGTTACGATTTACTGCACTCTTAGGCATTTTGTGGCCGTTACGACTGGTAATTTTTATAAAACGAACACTTTGTAGGCCAACTATTAGCAAGTTGTTTACGCAGAGCTTTTGAATGAATATTAAGTTACATTTGTTAATAGCTCTCTGAACCCGTACGTAGCCGTCTGAAGCAGGGTAATATTTCAGTAAGATTGCAGGTGCAAGGTAGGTAGGATACTTACACTTGAGAAGTTTACTAACTTAAGTCATTAAGTTCAGTGAGGAATTAAAAGTGCCAAGCGAAACTTCTCGCAGAATTCATTTTGTTTCTGCATGCGCAATATTTAAATTGTAGTTTCAGGAGTGTTTGTCCGGTGTTTGTGTGTGTTTAAAATACAAAATTTTATTAAAAAAATACATCGCAATAGGCATATCGAATACGATAAAACAAAAATATAAAAGAGGTTTAGGGAGACTATATTCAGTTCTATCTAATACGTCATCCATTTAATTATTTTATTCAGGTTTTCAGGATGGGTCCTGTAAAAATAGCAAACCATTTCATACTGTTATACCTCTAATTATGATTATTATGAGCATTAGCTTGAGCCTCAAAAAGCTATTAAGAACTTTTACTTTCAAGTCTCTAATTTGCATGTCCATTAATAATTTTGCAAGGGGTATATTTGCTCGTATGGAGAATGTAGGAGCCTACAAGAAGTAGGCGGGGATCTCGGCGCCCTTTCTTGCCCCGGGGGACATTACCAACTGACACAGTTTTAGTAATAATTATGAATTATTAACATCTATCTGCGTGTGCTGTTACCGTTGCAAGTGGGATTAAATTGACGCTGACTGTACATTTGAATAATGGTGGTTGTTTATACATCTATGACAGTGTATACCAATGATGTTTTATTCAACAACAATAAATTACTAATGACAATATCGATTATGGAGCTACGTAAATGAGAACATAAATAGCTTCTACAAATACACGTCCAAGCTTAGTGGAGTGCAGCTTCCAATATGCGGTCTAAGAGAGAAAATTTGTCAAATGCATGAGCAGCAGTAATTAGAGCCCCCACAAATGTTTGCTGCGCTCTGTGCATTCTCAATTCGTACTGTCTGTCGTAGGAATTCACGTTGAAAGTGGAACAGAGATATTCATAAATGCGAAAATTGTTTGACCAAAAGCTTGGAAGATATATGTAGAACTAGGCAACTTGAAAAATATAAGTTACCAACTAATTAATATAGGTCAGTAAATATCATAACTGGTACAAAATTAATTAAAAATTAATAAATTTAGGCATTTTTTTAAAGCGTAAGTTTATTTTTAAAGGACTAACCTAAATAGTCTGTGGGATTCATTTTAACCCTGTTATGATCGATATAATTAATATATATATATGTATATATATATATATTTTATTGCTATTAAGATTTCATCTTTGATAGATATTTAAAATTTATTCAAATCAGTTCTAGTAAAAAAAATTACAAATTTTTATGTTCTAAAAATTGTTTCGTAAAATTATTATTTCTTTTTATTCATTTTAAATTTAATAAAATAAATTATTATATTATCTTAAAAACGTATTCTTTAAAATTATTAACATTATTGATATCTCAACCACATTCTTGTAATGATAATTCCACCGATCAAATTCAATCGGAATTAAATATTAGCTCAAAAGCATACTGGGTGTTATAAAAAACATGATACAAGATTATCAAACTAGCATCTGTTCATGATTTTGAACATCTTTTACTATGTGGTCAAGTTTGTGAGATTAGCAGTGATCGGCACTAACGGTGCAAAGATTTAACAAAACTTGTTGAACTGAGGTATAGTAATACTTACCATCAAGAAAAATACGAAAAACTTTGACAAATTAGTGTCCAATTTAATTGTATATCGGAATCCCGATCGGCCAATATTTGGGTGGAAGGATATAATTATTTTTATGGCTCTATACACTCTTTTATGTCCGGTTTACAAGTTTTGTTAAAGTTTTGCACCCATAGTACCGATCACTGGAGATTAGATAAAAATTGAGCTGTCCCATAGAAAAGGTCAAGTATAAGTTGACGAAAATGTGTGAGAGAGTTGTTTGTTTTACAATTTACAAAGTTGACCCCGTAGTAAAAATTGTTCCAAATCATGACCAGATGCCGGCTTAATAATCTTGTATCAGGTTTTTTTATAACACCGGTATATACATATATGTACTCGTATCCGGCTATTCGACGTGTGCTTGCTTTTGGCCCACTGTTGCATAAAAAAAATCATATTGAAAATGAAAATCCATTTATTACTACAAAATTACCGCCTTGTTATGTTTCTGTGCGTAGGTTCTGAAAAACTCACTTGAAACGAAAGGGATGGTGCAGTAGCTCGAACTATTTATTTCTAATGAGGCGATCTACCGTGTTAGATCTAATGCAAAAGTGAATTCATGAAATATTACGATTATGTATGATCGAAATACGTATCTTCCGATTAGGTACGTAATATTCACTAAGAGTTCTTTTATAACGGTCTAATAAAAAGTACCAATAAATCTATTTCCCCGCGATTTTGCAAAGTCACTGCCCATCTTTTGTATTGGCATGGATCCAACGGGTAAACGGGATCAAATCTCACCATCTTGTAAATGTAGCGATTCCGATTTCGATTTTACCCTCTACAAGGAATGAATAAATACTTCTAACGATAAGTATAGCTCTACTAATAGAAAAAAAAGGTTGAGAAATAAAATTATTTAAAGGAAATTAAGCTAATTTTATGAATGCATTTAATATTATACAAAGTTGGCATACACAAGTAGATATCTGCCATGAATTGTGACAGACAATAAGACTAGCACATTTACATATATGGCTTCTGGCCAATATTCTAAATTTGCTCGGAGTATCGTTTTTGGAGCATTGTTTGGAACAAAACTGCCGAGATAAGTCCTGCTAGGACTGCGACTTCACGATTGTTGAGATTTCGGACAGTAGTTACTTGGAATTTGTCTAGTGCCCTAATTCAGCCCTAACATTACAGGACGAGCCTTTACATATAATCCTAATTCTTATAATATGAAACTAAAAAGTACTGCGCTTTTAGAAGCACAAGTGGGTACATTATGCTTAAGCTCACACGAGTATGACATAAAGGGACAAAACTAAATTCAGATTCTGATAAGCTACTTCTTAGGTCCTCGAGCATCAACGGCGGCCTTATGGGCTTTGTTTTTTTTATTTATGCGGCGTTTTTAGTGTACAAGTAGGTTCTATTGGTAAACTATATTTATTTACTCGAAAGTCGCCGTACTAGTTTAAAAGCTTCCTCATAAAAAATACGTAAATATTATAAAAGTAACCGTAAAAGACCTTTGCCAATGTAATATTTGTATAATTATACCTAGTCGTGTCGAAACAAATATAAATAAAAAGAGACAGTGTTAAACGGAATAGCGGTAAGAGCTTACGACTTGCAATCCGGAGGTCGCAAGTTCAAACCTCTGCTTATACCAATGAGTTTTTGGGAACAAATGTACGACATATCATTTGATATTTACTAGTCGCTTTTCGGTGAAGGAAAACATCGTGAGGAAACTAGACTAATCGCAAATAAGGCCTAGTTTACCCTCTGGGTTGGAAGGTCAGATAGCAGTCGCTTTCGTAAAACTAGTGCCTAGGTAGGTACGCCAAATCCTAGGATAAGTTGTCAAGCGGACCCCAGGCTCCCATGAGCCGTAGCGAAAATGCCGGGAAAACGCGAGGAAGATGAGATGAGTGTTTAAATGAAATTACACAAAAACTTTATTTTCGAGTCTTCTTTGCCAGATTAAGCTTGATTGATTCAGTAAAATGGATGTAAACGGATTTTATATACCCACGCAAAGGAATCTCTTTGTGTTTGAATTGCACTTTGTATTGTCGATACGAAAGCTAGGCGGCGCGCAAAGAAAAAGCCATTTTCCCGACTATGGCACACGGTAATATTAGATTTGCGCATGCAGGATTGAAAGAATATATTGTTAGACTGGTGTGCTGAAAATGACACCTGACCCGGCTTTTGTTCATTCAGTAGCAGTGGCGCGGTGTCCACACTGTATTCCATTGGATATAATAATATAACTGGAAAGTACCTATTGGACAAAGAAAATTGAAGACCGGTCTGTTTTGGCTATATGGGGCTATGCTTTAAGTAGTTGCTTATAATATTTAGTGTGATACACATCATTCGGTGCTTGTTTATTAAAAAAAAAAGTTTTAAATCGTATATCTAGATCTAGACACCTGGAGACCTTTACATCTCTAATACTTCTCGGGTCAGAGGTGTAGGGTTAGAACCGGTGTAGTTTTAATTTTTCTCTTTTAGTTTTGTATACTCGACGTGTAAAAGTGCCTTTGTGGCTTACTTACTGAATAAACGTTTGAGTTTGAGTTTGAAGCCAACAGTTAACTCTGGTTTGCCACATTTTGACGCACCGCTACGACTCGTTGATTAAGAAGCGGGTCACTGACGTTTTATAAGTCGAATATTGCTCGAAATGTTACTTTCGCAGATATTTTTTAACCGTAATGATTAGACCAAAATTGGTTTATTAAACGAGCTAGGTGCTAATTTAAAATAAGCCTAGAGTTAAAACAAAACATTATTATTATCCTTTATCCGTCATTTAAATCAATTCGTATTGTTTCATTCATAATTATTTTTCTTATTTATTTTTCGATAGTTTTTAGAGTTAGAAAAAAAAGTGTGTGGTCTTTTGGTCAAGGCTGTAGTCACTCTAGGTAGATTTTATTGACGTTCATAGGTCCATAGTAATATGCCTAAATAAATAAAAAATAACGTTCTTGTTTTTACAATCTATAATACTTTCCAAAGGCTCATAGTTATGTGATGAATTTGATTTGGTTTTAAATTAGTATAATTTGCATCTATTTCTAAGTTATTGGCACGAGTGAAATGCCATATTAGTTTTGCTTAAAGTTAGAATTTGCTTATTAAGTAAAAGTGCTATAGATTGTTAAGTATCTTTTCACGTTTCAGAGCATCCGTTGCATTGTTGGCGTTTCCTAGCGTTACTCCTTCATTCCTCAAACACGTTTCCTAGACTATTAAGCCGTTCCTAGTATAAATAGACCTCGAGACTTGCGCGACCCAGGTGCAGGGCTTGCAGTACTGATATTGGGGGTATGGGCAGTACAGGATCGGTACTGCGAACATCGAAATTCGTATATTTCGGACATCTTTCTCTTTTACTGTAATTAAGGTGTCGTGAGATTGACTGTGACAATCGTCCGAAATTTACGAATATTATTGTTCGCGGTAGCGCCGCAGGAAATGAATAAGTTAGCTCTAATCTGTTAAGATTTTAGTATAATATAATGCGCACCGATTTTGCTTGTTACTCTTGTCCTAACTGTCATAAGTGTATGGCGAGTGTGTTCTTATTCGGCTTACTGTACCTGAAGCACTAGCTAGAAAAAAAAAACAAATCACCAGAGATCCTGAGCGATTTGTGTAATATATAAAGGCCAATAAAACAAACAAGAGACAGCAATAGATCTTTCAAGATAGGTTGTTAAGGCGTATATATTAAAGTATGTTGTGCACTCCATACTAAAATAAAAGTCCTTATGTATGTGTACGATTATCTATATGTTTATTTTTCTTATGGTCAGCCATGTGACTGTCAGCTGAAACTAGTATAGAACTTCTTCTTTCAAGTATATAATTAATAAGCCCAGTTTTAAGGCTTATTAATTAAGTAGTCATAGTCAGCTGAAAGTAGTATGGAATTTTCATTGCGTAATTAAGTTGACATACAAAATGTGTCTGTTTTGATATTACTTGTGAACTTGCTTGCGCTCGCTCGCTTTTATCGTCTCGTTAGACCAGCCGTGACTCAGGGAATTACGTACAAGCAATTACTGCTTGTACAGGCGTATTTAACTACCTAGTTTATGAGGTTTCTTAGTTTTGCATTGTGGTTTTGAATTAATTATATGAGAATTAAAAGATAGAGCCAGTCGACTAAAATGACAAATAATATGCTCTATCAGATCACTTAATGTATCGATCTATGTATATGTAAGGTACCTGCTCCAAAGATGGCCCGGTTCTCAGATAGTCCACTATATAAATTTTATGCTTGTAACCTTTCGAATGAATCTAAATTGGACGCCCTTATATGGTAGGTACATTTACCAAACATATACCGAACAATTGTGAAATTTTAATTCATTTGATCGGTTACAAGTATAAAGTGTATAATGTGGGCTATCTTAGGAAACTGGCCTTCTTTGGCACAGGTACCTTATATTTGTATATATACAACACATTATCGTAGATTGTTCAAATCAAGCCTCTGTCATAAAAGCGGTGGTCACTTGCTATTCAGTTTCAATACTCGTTTGATTTAAATTATCATTTTGTTTTATGAACTTTCAGAAAGCACGTTGTTTCATGTTGATTTTGTAGAAATTACAGGTACAATAAACACCTGCTTAAACGGTAACATTACAAATTTAGTCCAGAAATTATTTTGTAATTTTTTTCAAAATAGTTTTTCAAAATAATAAGTAAGCCACTATTCATTTTTTAAATACCTATCCAACAATATGTCACACGTTAGAGTTGAAATGAAACACCCCCCACTTCACGTATAGCGGAGGTAAAACCTTTATTTCCACTTTTTTTTTACCACTTGGTCGGCGTGATTGATGTACCTATTAGTACATTTCAGCTTTTTAGTGCTAACGGTCACAGAGATTATCCGCGGACGGACGGAGGGTCATGGGGAAACTATAAGGGTTCCTAAAACGGAGTCGAGAATATTTATTCTATTTATAACGAGGTCAGTTGGGCAACAATCACGAAAGTGATAAAACCTGGATTAAAGCGTTCATAATAAACGCGTACTAAAATGTAAAAATATTTTTCACGAGACGGGTGCCTTTGTATTGGAGTGAAGCTTGTGGCCGGACGCAGAAAATTCATAAATCCTTGCACTTATTGTGCGGACCATACTCTTAATATCTGTTACTTTCTAACTTTTATTGCAAGGCTTATTGTTACGGAAATAATAACTTCATAAGAATGTACTTATTTTGATACGTAAACATATACGTAAACCAAGTCATATAATTCCATATCAGTGAGGCAATTGATAGCACGCAAATAACTAGATTTTAATACATTTTACTACGATATTTTTTTTATTTTGCTGTAAGACACAATTGTTTCCTTCAAGTTTTCACGTTAAATATTATTGTTAAATTTTAAAGTCTCCCCCGGAAAATTGAATGTTCATTGCTACATCAGTTAGCAGTGCAAATTTACCCATTTGCTTATTGCTATTGGATCGAATCTGATGTGCGTTGTGCTACGACGTAATAGACAATAGTACATTACTACAGATGGCGGGAAGTAAGGGGTTGGTTGTTATTCAATATGATTTAAGCACATCTACCTATATATACGTACCTACAAAGCGGGAGGCTCTATCGAAGATAAATTTTATTTAATGTAATTTATTAAATAAAATTTATCTTGGTTCCTTTGGTTACACCTAGGTCATGTATGACGTATGACATGTTTACTTTTTCACATAAATATATGATCTGTTAATGTCGACCGATACTTTCCTTGCTAAGAAGCCTCCACTCCAAAAAAAGCTTAACCTTCCGTAATTTTTGATTTTCCATTAGTTGTGATCAGTCTATCTAATGCTACTTTAGGGTGCTGACTTTGAAACTACGGGTTAATTACTTTGATACTACGGATCACAAAAAAAGGAAAAAAAAAAAACTCGCTCATGTATGTACCGCTGCTGCGCTGCTTGTACATACTCTTACTTGTAGAACAAATCCCCACATTAGTCCGGAAGGCTCGCGTTTTACATTAGCTCCGAGCACTGCTTGTATATTTATTTCCTGAAATAGTTAACGTGTTCGCATTGTAGTGCAGTTCGCTGACATCGTGTTCGCTCAGTTGTACATTATTTGATTATAAAGTATGCAAATGGCCCGGCATCAGGAGTTCTCAGTATTATGTTAAACGCCGAAATTCTAAATACATATTCAGTGACCACATTAACTATGACGAAGATTCTTAGAGACACTGTCGTGAAGAACAGGTAAAGTAGGAAGATGGAAAGCAAATCGTTTGTGTCTTCATTGCGCGTCAGTTTTATATAAAATATTTTATGCGAGACAAAAATTGTCAATGGATGATATACTTTATTTTATTTACGGTAGTTCTAATACTTTTACACATATAACCGTGTAAAGGTTTATTCACAATCACCGTTTATGCCGATAGTATAATAGTGTAAACCCTACACTATTCATTTTCAAACACAAAACTATCGTGAGATTGAAACATATTAATTGTATAAAAGCGGCTAACTCATGATTATGATTATGCTCCTCCTTACGGAGTGAAACATGTAGAGCAATATTCGACTTATAAAACGTGAGTTACCCGCTTTTATACGATTAATATCTACACTATTAACTTAAAACATTACAAAATGAATCTTGCCTGTAACATAAGGACAATTTAAAATTAATTAATGATATCGTAAGAAATTTAGATGCATACTACTAATTTTCGCTTACCAGGAACCGATTGAATTATACTTTGACTTACCGGTTACTAAAGTGTTCAAACTCTATAGTACCTAATCCAAGTTGTTCCCAAATAGTGCAGAAATAAACCGCCGAATCGGGTTTTCTTAGCTATACAATGGATGCAGCGGTCAATAGCTAAGGCAACGCTAGCTGCACCGCTGTAGAATATTTAATACAACCGCACTCAAAGCCCCATGCGATGCATTCCCTCTGTTCCGCAATGGTCTTTAATTAATACTAAAGATAAGACAATGGAATATAAAGGTGGACTAACTATTAGTTTGGTTTGTAGATACGCATTGTATTTATTTAAAACATTTTTAGCAAATCAAGCATTGGCTTAACTTCAATCAAACCTGATGAGATAATGGTTTGAATATAACACTTATATATAAACTTTCGCGTGTTTTACACACATTTACAAAAAAAACTATAGAACCCGTCCCCCAGCCCTCACCATGAGTTGTGACATTGAGGTTTTCGATAATGAGTATCGAGTTTACTATTTGTGCGTCGCGCTTGTACTATTTAACTGCGAACGAGATGCACAGATAGTAAACTCAATACTCGTTATCGAAAACCTCGAAGTCACAACTCATGGTAAGGGTACTGTATCGTGAATTAACACCAGCATCTACCCTAAACTTCCTTACAAACATTCGTAGGGTAGTCACATAAATTCTGACCCGCACCTATGATTTCACACTACGTCAGTTATCTGCGAGAATGACAGGTGCAGCCCGCGTCAAAACGTCGATACTAATAATGGTTCGAATCTAATTGACCAATATTAAAAATATAATTCAGCGTTTTTAATATTATAATGTAATGAATCTGCGAAGTACAGTGGCATAGTCGCCGCTCCGCTCTTCTTTGCCGCCACTAATGTCATGGGCCGTCAGCCTAAAAGCTGTGCAGGTAAAAAGGGTTATGTTGTAACCAAGCATAGAAAGTGCGTCGAATAGAGGTATTACCGTCATATTTAATAGCTTTTCTGTGTACGTCTTAAAGGTTTCCGGAATGCAGGTGTCCTTAATCCGAAAACATGTGTAAAAATTGCCATTATCTGACATTCAAACCCCGAGTGAAAACACGGAATTAACTACTGTGTTCGTACTCGTAAACAATGATTCGGACCAACAGCGTTAGATTGTAAATACTCAAAATAATTACCAAGTGCACCAACCAATGGCGTCACTGAAGTAGCACTATTGTGTGGGTGCCGCGATATTCACTTACTCTTTTATATTTATTCACTTTAATCTTTTGCCAGCTACTAGCTTTTAAATAATATAAATTCTGTATGTGTATAATGCAGGCATTTCGTCTATTGTTCGATCGCAGCCGGCACATGACACTGAATTGTTAAAAGCGGAATACACCCCGGATTTTGTATCAGCATTTTTGCCCGGAACTTTTATTCTTAGTCATTCGGAGCGATATGTGAGCAAATATGTGAGCCGGACTGGACAGAATTATGTGCAGTATGAATTTAACTAAACGCCACTGGCTATCATATCAGAGCAGAGGCTCGAGTCCATGCAGGATGATTTCTGGGACGTGGCCCAGAACCAGTTTTTCTAACTCAGTCACTGGTCAACATTATCTTATTATAGTATTTGATCAAAGCAACATTAATTATTTTGTCTTATCTTACAAGTATATTTTATTTTAAAAAGTCAATTCATGATCACACTGTGCCTTTTAACATACGCAGGAAGGGAATCAACGAGACATCACATTGAGTAGGTATGATGACCAATTGTATGCAAATAAGATTTATTCTACTTATCACCTAAACAATAATTTTAATTTTTACATCTTTTCTTAATTTTTCAATTAAAATTATTTAAAATTAACCAAATCGTGGTCACCCTATGCCTTTTGACATACGCAGTATGGGAAGCGACAAGACGTCACATTGAATAGGGTGAACAAGTTGTAAGCAAATATTTGTTTTTCTACTTACCACCCGAAAAATTATTATGATTTTCAGTGATAAATAATTAATGATTCACATAATTATGTGAATCGATTCAATCAAGCTAATTAGCTTCACCTAAAAATTCTGTGTTATGCTTTGTTCTCTTACTCCACGACCCTGTATTGTGTTATCTTTGCTTCGTTTCATATATTCTCTGGCACAATAGTGTCATTGACATGCAATCAATTACTTTTACCTAAATTAGGTCTAGCGGTTATTGTATTAGTGACTGCAGTGTATTCGAGATCGCTCCTCGTGGCGGTCCACGGCGGTGGCCTGGAGGGCGATTTTGAACGTCTAGGTAGTACTCGACTCGTAACAATTTCAACTCTGTCAGAAACAAGAAAAATTAGAAACATGAATTATGTAAATTAATAATTGTGGGTATCGAATTTATAAATTTCGTGCAAAAATAATGCTGAGAAACTATTGTGTGCGATTATGTTCGTCCTCAAAGAATTTTGAATTCGAGTGCACAATTCTCAAAAATCGGCTCCATGTACTAGACCGCATTGCATGGTTGTGGCTTATTTGTAATTAACAAGCAAAATGTCGGTATCCACAAAATCAGCCCGTAGTGGTCTGCAACCCGCGCCTATCATCATATAAGGAAGTGCCACTCAAGAGGATCATGCATAAGTCATCACGGGACGATGAAGACTGGCTCAGATTGACATCAACATCTTCTAGCCGCACGAGTTTTACGAACTACCCGCACTTTATCTTTATTTATTTATTTTTATTTTCTTTATTGGAGAAACAACAACTTGAACATTTTGCGCATAAGGAACGTCACTCGGTTGACACACTACACAAACGGTACGGTACTTTTAACTTGTGTATTTGTTGACGCGCGCGCATTTTAGTAATGACCGGATCCCATGAAGTAGAAATGCTAAAATCATCCAGTAGTTTAGTCCTGATTTTATAGACTTGTTCACCTAGATAACATCTGACTGCTACGATATGTACTTACCTTGACTCTTTTTGTTTGCCCAATATAAGAACTAAATACCACAACTGCAATCGAGTTTATAAACGCTAGGGGGCTGGAAAGGAATAACGTCCTTCGGTGTAAAAAATTTACCAGCTATCAATAACTTATTTACGGTAAATATTTTTCAATACACTGCAAATTTTTTCAATTAATACTTTTGAAAATAGTAATTCAGTTGAGTCCACATTTGAATTGTATGTAGATAAATGGAGCACAAGTAAGTACCAACTAATGAAACTCGAAATAAAGATCCGCAAGTTGCATACAAGTTCAACATGTTATATATATTTTTACAAAAAGTGCGATGAGATGTATTTCCGCGTTTAGTTATTGCTTTAACAAATGGTGAGGTATAGGTAAATCCTATTTACCACTAAAATGCTAGTCCCTAAATAAACCCTAAACAAACACGAAGAGGCAAAAAGATCTGAATCAACATTTCTTACCAGTGTGACTGTAGCCTTGTTAGAAAATACAAGTTAGCTGATTCCCGCTATAGTTATTATAAGGAGAGTGTTCGCCTAAGGTGACCAATATCAGTGTTCCCTAGATACACGTAGCAAATTGCTTTGTCTAAGATAATTCTTTTACTGGTTCTGTTAAACGCTCTGTAAGCTTAAGAATATGGGCACGGTGCGGCGACAACGGAGGCACTAATAATAATGCTGACAGATGGCAGGGTAAATGGCGCGTCTAACACATTTCAGACTCTAATCTATCCGCGGAATTAAGTCGCGTAATACGTTGTTGTTTATTCGCAAAGGGCAGAGGTAAACGCACTCGTTGCCAGACTCATGTGTAATTCGTTTGACATGTTGACAGCGTCAACCGTTTACAATTGTAATTGAAGCGCTGATATATACAGCAGGTAAACAAAGCCAAGCTCGTGTTATTTATTTCAAAACAATATAATTATAATAACTATTCAATATGGATTACATTTTATTCTTCCATCCAAAATATATGCACTATGTCATGATATTAAATTAGGTGTGCTTAAAAACATTAAAAGAAAATTGAAACACGTTTGTTATTTTCTGTTTGTTCGTAATTCAGCCACGTAGGTAACCATTTAACTTTTTTGAGTATATTTTTACTCCAAAATTGAATAAAAAAAAATAGTGCCATTACATTCTTATTATTTAAATAAAAAACACATTTTAATACATCAACAAGCATTTTTTATTAATTTACCTTTCATTAGGGCGTTTCGGTTGTTGCGCTGGAACGTCAAACTATGGTTCTAATTTATGACCATTTGTATTATTTTTCGTAATTGGTCCGATAAAGACATTTGAGTCTAACAAAAAACAAGGATTGACATCATTTTCAAAAATTTACAAGTACCTAGCCATTTCTACTGAATAAAAGAGCGCTCTTGTAATCCACGAAGGCGAGAGGATTAATTAAATTTAGACATTCTGGCCATTGGAACAACCAAAATGTAGGCCCCTTCCTGAACTGCAAGAGCTATATAATAATGATCAAAACACATATATGTATATCAATATAGTATCTTTTAAGAAGTAAAACACGAACTAGAAAACATATGTATCTATTATAACCGTTAGCACCTATCCTAATCTAACCATACTTATCCAGGTTTTCCGTTAAACGTAATAACATATCATCAATTTTGTATATTGTATTGGATCTACAAATTAAAGTCCACAAATTTTAATATGAACAAAATTTCCGAGATAACACATAAATAGTTGAATTGAGTACGCCTTTCCATTTTTTAAGTTGATCATCCAACATCAAATATAAAACATAAATTATAATCGTAAAATTAAAAATACGTTAAATAGCAACACTATTAAAAATAAAACAGCAGCGCTTCAGCTTCAGTTAAACGGCGTATACTTACATAGAATTTTCATAGACACAAATTTTATGTATATATACGACAACTAGCTGATTAGGCAGACCCCACAATGTCAACATTTGTTAGCATCATTAGCATATTTGTATATCATTATTTTCTACGAATATGGACTTTTCCTCTGTACTAAAATAATCGACTCACCGCGTCCTTATTTAAATACTACCTAAGACTTCTTGAAAAACTTAAATAAACTTGAAAAGAGTCTAAACTTTTTGTACATGATTATAGACTACTGTAAAGATTAAGATCTTTACAGCCTCCTTATTGATCTATGCTCATAGGCTGGCCGAATGATAATTTGAAATTAGAATATGTTCCGTTTCTATCAGGCCATTAACGTTTGTTATTGTTTCATCGATCGGGATGCAATCTAGACTGTCGGTCGAATGTATAGTTATAAAATAAAAATAGAATAAACACACAGGCGCGCCCGCCTCTCTCACACTACCTTTCTACTTCTCCGCATTCACTGATTTTCACAATTCCTTATGAAAGAAAGATAATGCATTGAATATTATGCAAGATTTTATTTACGATATTAATATCCTATTGCACTGGTGAAATATAGGTAAGTGTTTGCACAAGATTTACGAACAAGTTTAATTTTGTACGTTGGCTTGGCTACGAGTACATACCACAGCTTAATTGCTTTTTTATTCGACAGACGATTCGCTGACGTGAGGGTGTAGCTCCGGCGGTACGTGATGTGACGGGTCGAGCCGCAGCTCAAACGCACCGCTTTATCTCCGTCAATATTGTGTTTTGTCCGCAATACCCGTCAGCAACCAACATGTATTTTATAAACCGTTAACGTGGCCACTAAAAAACGCAGCACACGTTGCATCAAGTTTGCGTAGCCTGCATCGACTTTTTTAGCTCTTAAGCATGCGTTGCTGTTTCGTTATATTCCTATAAAATATAAATAATACGGAAAGAATTATCGAGGGTTGTTTATCGTAAACCTCGGAGGAAAATTATATTCTGATCACGAACAGTACGAAATAGCTTCGCTCCATCACCATGAATCACTTTATTAACTGATTTTTCTCTTTTTTTACATAGTTCATAAAATATTTCTGTCGATTTTTGAAATATTTCTTATGTAACTGTAAAAAGTTGGAGGGATTCGAACACTGATAAGACATAAAACTTAGCGAATGAAATATGGGTGTAGTTCAGTTCTGGAAACGGGTCAGGCGTCGGTTGGCACGTACAAATACGTCCGCTAGGGACATGGCAGATTTACATTGGATCAATCTATTTTTAAGCGGTACTTAGTACATCTCTACTTGTTTTGCAGGATTAATTGTACAAATGGTGACTCCACTTAGATTTGATACTGAAGTGATAATCGATGCCATAAATAACTAACGAATAAGATCCGTAACTTAACGTTGGTTTGATAATGAAACCAGATTCTACACTCGCTTATTCTGCCTAGTTTATATAGCCGAGGATTTGCCCGGCAAAGAACGTTTATCTTTAATTAACGAAGTTAACTTTTTGATAGCGGTTCTGAGTGCGCTTTAAAATAGTTAGTTCTTTTAATAAGAATTAAGTTTTTAATACAAAATACTAAAACGTTGTTAAAAAATGTAGAAAACTCCTAAGTGGACATTCAGTTTACTTTAATAAGGCTCAATCGCCTAGATGTATAATGAGAAATATAATGAGAGTTTAATAAATAAATAAATAAATATTTCGGGACAATCTTACACAAATCGACTTAGTATTATTATTGAAATGCATGCATATTATTATTGAAATGCAATAAGTAATGTTTTAAGTGCAAAACATTGTGTGTAATATATAACAGATTGAATTACGGTAATAAACAAACATTCAATCCAAGATATGCATTGACGTTGCTTACCGAAATAAGATTTGGTACGTGCCTTAAATGCTGATGGTATGCGATTAGGGTTGGCTATACGAAGCATATTTCCGTACCTCATTCAATTAGTGGCATTCCAATGTTTGGGCTTCTGAGTACCTACGGTTAGAAATACCGGTAGGTACAAGTACTATATTCACTTCCAACTTTCCAAAAATAGTTTACCTAATTAGGCGAGCATGATATCATGATATGTACGTTTTTCTGGTAAATGATTCACTGTTGATCACACATGTTGATGTTGTGTTAGAAAATTACATAAATATAGCGTGCAGCAGTAAACATGAAACTGCTAGAAAAGTAAATATTTATATCTAGATTGATATAGACATTGCTTCAAAAAATACAAAAATAAACATACCTCACAATCACAAAGCGTATCAAAGCTAGCTATCAGTCAATCAGATTCCGTATATGTTCTTCACAAAATTGACATGTCACCGACCGATGAGAAATTTCGCTCTTCCAGAAAAATGGTATCTATTATTTTAGATACAGAATAATATTCGCCATCGCCATTTTACATCGAGTTGAGGTAAATTGCTTTATTATCGTTTACTCTTAGTTTTCTGAGGTTGGGGCTGGGTTGAAACAAGTTATTTGATGTTATACATCAAATAACTTAAATAAAGCCTTTCTTTAATAATAACTAATATAATGAAATACATGATATTAATTGACAATAAATATTTTATTTTCCTACTACATATTTATTTATCAATTTAAAAAAAATGGCATACCTACGCTAATATTGTTTTCCTAACTAGTGCGTAAAAAGTGCACTTTTCGCACGCTTCGCGTGCGTAAATTTCGCTTTTTAAGGCACTTGCTATGAGAAATTGGGTTCGATACTCGTGTAAAAACTTCTTTAAAAAGAAAAAAAATGTTTTCACTAGTATCGAAATGTACTATTTCAATGCAGTAAATATTACCTCTGTGAATGTGTTCTAGTTACATACATTTTGTGTGTGTTTAACAACAGAAATTTATTATAATTTAATATAGGAGTTCCGACATTTATTTTAAGTTGCTTTGCTACGAAGTGCTACGGCGTAGGCGCATATTCTACCACGGCGTAGATACCGATTTTTCTTGCAATATGTGCTTACGGCTTAATACTTACGTCGTAGCAAAAAAAACGGCCAGAAAGTAGTAAGCAGGTCATTATAACTGTAGGAAAAGCGGACTTGAATTAATTATAATATTAACATGATACGATTCACTATGCATATTATTGTGTGTTTTTTACAAGGTTTACCTCGAAAACCATTACTATTAACCTGAACCACTAATGGTTTTATGAGTTTAGTCTTAAATAAACATACGACGTTTTGTTATTGCATTAAAAACTCATTCAAACATTGATACAAGTACGGTCTGCTCCAATATTAGTAATCGGATAAAACAACTGGCTGCCGTTCTGGCCGCGTAAACTACAAAATGCAGCAGTAACTAGTTTTTATTAAAACCGTTACCATGTAGGCCTTGTTTACAGATAGATGCAGCCCCTGTAGTAAAATTCTGCTAATATTGAATGTTCGTACATGGTAGCAACCATCTGTTTACACATGAATATTTACGTCATTCTGATATTTAGGTAAAGTCTTCCTTTATGGCATGTCCGGAGGCTTTATACTCAAAGGTTCGGTATTATATCTGTACAACAAGATCATTGACGTACTTATACTTATAGTGAAATAAAAGGATACGATTATCTATAAAATTCCTGCTATTGCTAAAATTCTAAATATATTATAGCGTTGCTGAAACTGCATGGTCTTTAAATGAAAATTGACGTTTCTGAATGCAACCTAAACTTCCCTGTAAGGCAAATAACGGTATAACCACATTCGTTGCTGTAGCCTAATGTTTATTGATAGCGCATTACCGCGCTCTCGGGCATGGATGTAGTTGTTTCTCGCCGCCCTGTTCCGCTCACCGCCCTGGATATTACTGTGCAGTGTAAAGTTTCAAAGGTAATCAATAAATACATGTTATTGATATTATAAAGACAATATAACATGTTATGAAATAAATTAAAACCACGCAGCACTATGATGCGTATCAAAACTTATAACTAGTGCATAAAGTGATGCTGAGGAAAATGGTGACGAGGACAAAGTGATAATCGTTACAGTTTTAAGCTAATATAAACGCAATGTGAAAATAGCTCGTGAAAATTTCTACATGGAACATTATTATTATTGACGATCGTACATACATCGACCCTGTCCCACGATAAGCTTAATAAAGTTAGTAAACAATCTGTGTATTAGCTGGCAATATCTATAAAACAAATAGACATATAGCACCCCTGTTTTGTAAAAGGCACCGTACATTTCGAACTAGGCTGGGAATTTTCCTTACAAAAATCGTACTAGAATAAACTTTATTACTAAGCTTCTGCAGTCATATTTATTTATATTAGTTCAAGTAAGTTCAAACCGTAATAGGTTTAAACTTACTCAAAATAATACTACTATATACTAACACTAAGTAGGTATATACGATTTTAATAAGTATGAAAAAATAAATACAATATGAAGGGTTTCAAGTCATACTCGTGTATGAAACTAGTTTTCTTTTCTTTTTATTACCGGAATTAAGAAGAAAAAAGTCATTCAGTCAACATACAAATCATAAAAAAAAGTAGTATGAAAAAAAGTTATTCTTACGATATCCTAATGACACATGACCGATGTGTTAAAGATTAATAATTATATTTTTAGTCTTCATTTTTGGAAAACGAAAAGCAAAAGTATTAGTGACAGGTTACTATGACATTGTCACCGTCGGTTTGTAGCTATGCCCGTATTGCATCGCATAAATTTCGGCAAAACTACATCGTGGATAATGTTCCTATACATATGCCATCCAGTATATGTATTGTACTACAAGGTTTTTGTGACTAGCTACGCTCGAACATTCGTGCATCTAATTGTGGCGTAGTCAGAACAAACAGAAAACTAGACAAGACTGGCCTCAAAGGAGTGCTCGTGTACATTCTAAATGAGATCGTGCAATGATCCTTTAAAGCATTGCGATGAATCCTGTCTAATACTTTTCATATTAATTTTAAACAAAAATACTGTTGTCTGTCTAATAACAAAGGACAAAGCTAAATAGTTACAGCTTAATTGAGTTCGTAGCACCTGCTACGGCCGTAGCACAATCTAAAACGAAATTAATAATTAATTAGCAAAACACAACAGCTGTCTACTTTGTAGAAAGGTTTTTTGCTAACGTACGTTTAATGGCGTACCGCGGATACCTACAATAAAACCGTTAATTTCCAGGAAGTTTAGTGTAGGCGGAGCGAAATATGAATTCAATTCCCGCGCTGCTAATGGAATAGAGCATCAGAAAAAACGAAAATACGAAACGCTTGTAATGGGGAATTCAACGTTGATTAAGGTTGTGTTATGAAAGAAATCCAATTAATGGCGGTCTTGGTTTCAAATTAATAAGTTTGACCGTAGTACTTTATTATCGAACCCATTATACTTATAGTCAGAAGTAAGGTATGCAAGCAGTGGCAGACACAAGCTGAAACCGAACTCCAATTTATGACAAAAATTACTCACGCGACACGTATGAGTTCATGATTAATGACGGAACCACTTATACGGCAATGAAATAAAGTTTCAGACGTTATGACGGGGCGGCTGTAGACAGTATAATTTTTTTATATTACTCTGAGAGGTAATTGTCTGGGGCAAGGGTTGCATTTTAATAAGGTGACGTCGCGTGCAGTCTGGGTGCAGGGTGCAAGCGGAGGGTGGGTGTGCGTCGGCGGCGGGCGCGGGACGAGGAGTGCACCTGGGCGGCGGCCCACGTGCCCGGGCCGGGCCGGGCCCGCTCGCTCGCGGCTCAGTCGCCAGCGAGCCCTCCGCGAGCCAACAGTGCGCGACGCCGCCGCCCCGCGCAGCGACAGGTGGCGCCGACGCCCGCAGCCCGCCGGCAACCCCGCTGGCTTCACCCCCCACCCCGACACCATGAAACTTTAATGAAACATTTCCTAAACAAATCACGGTGTGGTGCTTCGTCGGACATAGATAACTGTTTACCACTGTAGATTGCTGTTCAAGGATCCTATGAAAATGATAGGCTGTTAAATCAGTCGCCGGTTCTGAAGCGATACTGTAAGTACTTAATCTAAAAAAAAAATGTTATTGTCCAGAATTGAGAAAAAAAAAATGTCTTAGAACTTCATCTAGGGTGTATAAAAACAAACATACGGTAAAAAGTTTTTCCGAACCGCAAAGTGGCAGACGCCGTTAAGCTAAGAAAGCAACACGTAGTAAGTATGTAAAAGTTTGTCTCGAAAACGCCTTCTTTTGGTCTTGTTCCTATATTATTATATTTAACAACTCATCACTGTAGATTTCATCCGAACACACGTTAAGTTAAAGTGCAAAACTGGTTATCTGTTATCACAATTATCACAATATTCTGAAATATCAAAGGCAGGCGCAGTTGTTACTTTCCCTGGTGCTTTACCAGTCTGATCTATCATAATAGACTCCAATTAAAATTATTAGCTAACAGCCTGCGATTGTGACGCTAATGTGATAAATTCAGTGCTCCTTTCTATTTTTATGTAGCTTTATAGTTTCGAAATTCCCTCTAGATACATTATTTTGGATTTATGAATCTTTAAACTGGGCCCCGACTTTTGAGAGTCGTACATTCGATGTTAAAAAACTTTTACTACGAAAATAATCGCACACAAACGTTTGTTACGCAATTTTCACGCAAAGATTTATTTTGTTACCTACGATTATTAATAAATATCATTCATTCTAAAACACCATATTTTAGTTTGTGATAAATGTACCTACAGGCCATAAAATAATGTATAAAACAATAGTTTTAGAGCACCATACAGATCGTTAGACTATGGTAGGCAAACAATAATTCATCACCGGCCACTGCAATTATGAAGCCGTGATCTAACTATCCTATCTTGATTAATGCCTAAAGTTATAAATGAAATGTCTACAATTATCTCCTACCATATAATAAATCCAACACGTATTATTTGATTAACGTTTCATTCGTCCCTAATTCGGTTTGTAGCTAAACTCTGACAGACGTTAGGACTTCACTTTAATTATATTTAGTGAAGAAATGGGGATGGAGCGTGTTTCGCCAAACTTGAGGAAACTAGTGTGATGACGTACCTACTCCCCCCGCCCATGTCAAGCTCAGCAGTATGCTCTGATTACAACTGAATTATAGTATAATCTCACACTAAACTTACCACGTTATGTGACTATTAGATGAGGGAAGTTTTCCAAAAATGGCCTGGGAAGAGTAAACTTACACATCCGTCTTATATTGACCTCAATATTATTTTCACTTAATTAAGGGCATTATTGAATATTCGACTAGGAAACAATAGCAAAATAGCCAAAACACTGAATACTAAAAGTAAATTAACTTCTCGTCAAAATACACATGTTTTTTGTTTTACTTAATAGATTACAATATCAACCATGTTTTTTTTTAAACCTATGACCATATTTTTGTAACATCATTCTGTATGCATGTTTTTACCCAACTAAAGTTACAACAGCTAGAGTTGACAAGTCATATTTACGTACATCAGTCAAGCAAATCAGTATCTTACATTAACATGTTAAAAATTTAACAGGGTAAGTTGCTTAGAGACTTATTTCATTAATATTTATATACCTATAAGGTTTATTTATACGTATTTACACCCTATCCTATCATAGTACGTATAAATACGTATACAGTAGTAGTACGTATAAATAAACCACAGACACAAATGTCTACTGCTGTATTTAGGCCTCTCCCATGGGCCGCCACAGGTCACTGAGCAAACAATGCTATTATCACCATGTCTGGCAGGCGGGTTGGCAACCGTAGTAAATTCTACCGCTCTAAAAGGATGCTGCTGCTCGTCCTGCGGTGTTTTCGTCGCAGTTTTATAATAATATTCGGTTCGGGGTATATACGAGTACGTATATCTATTAAAAATATACTTCGACCCATAATGTATAAAATAACAATTCTGCTTGAAATTGGTATTTTTGAATAAAAGGTATGAATTATAGAAAATGCTAGTAAATTCAATATTATACGAAAAAAAAAAATGAAACATGTTTCTGAGGAAGCCGAAACATGGGGAAAATAATAATTGTTTGAACTAAAGGACTCGTATTAAAATAATAGCAGTGAATATTTGAAAAAAAACGTGGCTTTTACGATTACGCTCTTTCTTATAAATTCTTTGAAAAAATCATGTACTGGTAAAATCCAATACATAATCAGCATCACTCATACCTAAATTACCGTTATCTAATGTAAAAAATGTAGCTAGTAGGTACTTGATGAATATACTTATCAAAAACAGAAAAATATTAATTAGTTTCAATATGTATCTGAATATATATTAACAAAAAATTATCAATTTCATAATATATGTGATACCTACTTACTATTTTGATGTTTCTCTAACATGGTTTACACTCCATCTTACTCATCTGTTATCATCATTTTGACACTAAACTTAGGTTGAGACCTGTTCGTGACAACCTAAAGTACCTAATAATTAGGCAAAGACAGAATAGGCCTATTTAATAAGCCTGTGGCGTTTATTATGCATATTCACATACTTGTCTTTATGCTGAAGGATCCTGCTATACTCATACAGGTTTGTTATGTTAATCCCTTTGTAGTGAACAAGGATTAGCGACCAGTCCTTTGGCAACATGGCGAGATGGTTTGCTGCAACAAAAACATACTTTGAATGAAAATGTAAGCGAAACCCAGCCGGTAAGCATGGATAGGTCTTATTTCTGTCAAATAATTAACTATATCCATTTCTACGTTTCCTTTAAGTCTTAAGTCACTTGAGAAACAGGGCTATCTTTAGTCAAAAGCGAACTTCCAATCAATATTGGCAATACCAAGGTTCGGACAACCGCCCGTGATTTTGAAAACATAACCTTGTTCCGTGCAACGGAGATTTCCTTATGTAAAATATTATTATTTATGTAATGTATACATTCAGCGACAATTAAACAATGGTAAGTGTGGTTATGTGAACATTCACTATCGTGATTCAAAAAGAATGACTAAAATCAAATTTATAATTAAACGGAGTAGACTGACAGCAGTTTTCATACTAAAGTTGTCAAACGACCTGTCAAATGTATGTAAACTGCTGTCAGTTTACTCCATTTAATTATAAATTTGATTTTAATTTTTCCATCTTTTCACTTATGCGATTAATGAATGGTGCAATTAATTGACTTTAGGTCGAATAGTAAAAAGACGTGTTAATGAATAAACAATATGAAATATAATATAGTAGCATCACAAGGAACCCTGTGTTGTGCCTAACAGGGTTATGTTTTGTCCGAACCTTGAATGTCCTTTCATCCTTAGCCATATACAAGATACGGAACTATATCAGTATGCAGACATCATCTGATAACCAAAGATGGCCGATAGCCTGTGGTAAATGTATGTGCTTCCATGGATATATTTATATTATTCATGTGGCAAAATTCTCCCAAACGTCGGGCAATGAATAAACTTTTCCTCTATTTCTCTCTCGGTCGGGAGAAATTAATGGGACCATTGCGAGAGTCGGAATGTGATTATGGGTTAGATGTTGGGCCAATCAGCACACGCAGCTTCATTTATTTACGAAATCAGTTTTATAATTCGTTCATCACGACCTTATAAGTATATTGTATGAACATACTAATACTAATAATGTTAAGTAGTATGCTAGGATGCAGGTCGCTTCCAACCGGTACATGTGGAGGTCCAAGGGGGAGGTCCTATGTTCAGCAGTGGAAGTCTTATGGCTGAGATGATGATGATGATGCTAGGATTGAAAAGTTTTTGCTATAGGTATAGCAATTATTTGATAGGTATCAAATACGATCCTCTAAGTTTTATGTTTTGTGATATCCAGTAATCGTAAAATGGGAGCGAAATTCATTGAAGTGCCCTTGGTCGTCACTTGTTGTCGTAAGTCATTTCAATCGAGTTTTCTCGCGTTCTACGATCACCGGTGATATCTAATTGTGATATTGGATGATAAACCCCCTTAAAAGCGACTACAAATATGGCTAAATAGCATCACCGGTGCAAAATGTTTTGTGAAGAGAAGTTTCACTGGACTTAATAAATACTCGTATATAATATTATCTTCGGTTGCCGCGATATTTACTCATGAAATAAAACAACTAGAACGGATTAATTCGCGTATACTAATTTATCTCATTTATAAATATTTAACCTTGCTTCTTATGTTTCCATTTTAACCCTCGAGAACATTCTACTTGGCCACGCCCATTTTGAACGTAAGTTACCGGCAGGGATCCAGGCAGTAGGCCTACCGCGAAAATCGAAGTTTGTAAATTTCGATCATCTTTCTCTTTTACTCCAAATAAGACGTCATGAGAGTGACAGAGACTATCGTTTGAAATTTACGAATATCGTTTTTCGCTGTAACGCTCCAGGGATCCTACTTATCCGGCAGGGCACCGCAGAGGCGCCAAAGCATGAGTAATCGGTATTCCCCAACAGCTCGCCACAAGGTTGCGATGACTGATTGCACTCGTGAAAACAAATAGATTTCAGCATCGTCAAATCCTTTGACGATATCGCAAAATTTATTTAATAAAATAAATGAATGAATGTTATGTTAAAATGTTGGTACCTACTGAATACCGGGCGTACTACCTAGTAATTAACTCGTCTTTGTGGGCGAGTGTGTCTAGATTATTTTATTGCACGACGGTATGCCATTGTCACATCGTAATTAGATACGTTAAATCTCTGCAGCTATTTAGTAAAACTGTAGGTGTTCGTAAATTTTGTAAAAGCGCTTAGACCTTAAATTATATGACTAACCTAACTATTAAATTAAAGGAAATTTAGTTGGTTCATACATAATTTAATATCGTTGTTTATTCACATGATACCATAGAATCAAGAACTTAATATACTTAACGGATAATTTGTTATTCAATTTTAATCTTATTTTACTAGTACGCCATGAATAAAAATACAGTTGAAAAAGCGCGATGCGTGCACTTCAGCGCCGAGATAATTCTCAAAGACAACACTCTTTTCGCCTGACCGCCGCGCGTCACTGGGGACGCAAAACATCTAGCTTCTCCGAATACAATAAGTATCGCCAACGTACAATTGCCTCCAAATCTCTGCCTCTCAGACACATTTCTGGAACATTAGTGTAATACTTAGTATTTTCTTTAAACATGATTTATGTTAAATTTAACGACATATTAGTGCAAAAGACTTGAATCTTAAATGGTATATTTACATACTATTTAATGAAATGCTATGCTCCGCTTTGAATCCACTTTCACTTTCTAGCCGTCTAACGTACTAGATACACTTAAAAGGAAAACATCATAAATAAACTATTTTTTGCCGTTTTATACACTTTCTAATAGAATTTTTTATTGGTAAACTTGTCGTTGGAACCATACAATCAGACACAGCGAATAGCTGTTATAAGTGTAATAAATAAATAACACTACAAGCACTACAACTATTCGTAGCGTATCTCGCGAGGCACTCTGTAAAGCGAAAATGTCATCCATAAATTGAAGTAGATGGTTATGAGGTCGCCAGTGCGTGTCGCCTATTGTGGTCCCCGTACTCCCCTCTATTCATCATAATGTCGCGAATTTTATTGCCCTAACTCATGTTTTGTTTCTTTCTTTTGGGACAATAGTTTCTCCGTCGCTCTTCTTTGTGATATAATTTGATTGATTATGTTCTAGTTCCGCTCGGGAAATGAATACACTTTATTTAACACTAAATAAGAATTAGGCTGCAAGGGTACATTATATTTTCATTGAGTTTTCGTTATGATAAATGCTTTCTGATTATAACTGGTATTTACTTAAACATCGGACATAGTCGTGGTCATGCGTGGTATGTGTTGTCTTGTATCTTAACAAAGTTACAAGTAGTTAGTGTGTGTTTCATAGTCATAAAACGCAATAGGTATATTGCAGATACATTATTAAGTTTTGGGGGAATAAAAAACCATCAAAGAACTTTTTTACCGTTTACGAATAGCGGGACACGAAGTAATAAATACGTAGGCTATCAAAATATTTTTATTAGTTCTTCTGTATACATCTACACGGAGGTGGACTAGATATGCGATAATATGAGTAAGGTGGAATCCGAGTCTGTCAGCTTGAGAATTAAATTACACCGGTAATAACAAATTCTCGGGATAACATTAGAATCCCGGTTGTTGTTTGCGAATAAGGGACCCATGTCGGATCGCGTCCCAAGCCCTTACCATAGACTACATAGTATTGTCGCAGAGTACAGATTTAACACATTCTAAAATAAATAAGTAATTAGCTTTCCAAATTCTTTACTAACTGGTGCAAAATTTGATACTGCACTGTCACTTTTTCCATAAGTTTTCCATAGCCATTGTTTTTTAACGGAAGGACGGTACACCAAGTAAATGTATGATGATTTACTTCCTATTTTTCATTCAGTCGGGCGTTATCAAAAAATCTGTTCGTCAAAACCAAATTTGGCAACTATCAATACTAATAAATACCTATTTCACTCTATTGTAAAATGGCATATCTACTTACTATATTGTAATATTAAATCTGTACGGCCACGCTCCGACGGACCCGACAAATGAACTGCACCCTTCCAATAACCATTAAATATGAACCACCTGTTGTATTCTTATTTTTAGAAGAAAATCGCACCCTCGAGGTGAATAAAAAATGTTGTTCTATATTATAGAGAAAAATAACTTACTTTATACACGTAGAAGGATTGTGGTGGTCCAGGATATAGCTTAGTGGGATAAGCGCCACAGTTTCTAAGTTTTTTTTTGGTAAGTGACTACGAGGTCGAGGGCGTAGCACGCTGGTTCAGTAACAGCTTATTCACTCTTGCCTTGAAAAGACCCAAATTATGGTAGACACAATCATAAATTTAAAGAAAATATTTCATTTTTTATGGAAGTATGAAGTAACGCAGTTTGTCGACCTATACCTATGTCGAAACTTCGTGACACAAGTACATATGGTCAGTTTCTTTCCGATAATTCATAACAACGGGAAATTTCAAAAATCACTTTGATGT
This sequence comes from Grapholita molesta, assembly GCA_022674325.2. Classification (NCBI taxonomy): domain Eukaryota; kingdom Metazoa; phylum Arthropoda; class Insecta; order Lepidoptera; family Tortricidae; genus Grapholita; species Grapholita molesta. The sequence goes on from CP053127.2 coordinate 8,092,590, forward strand.
GGGATACCTAGGCATAATATCTTTCAAATATACAGTGTGTATTACATTTAGCACTTACATTACACAGAACAACGCAAAAGGAAAAATAATTTTGAGTTCTTGTTGAACTAAAGCGCCATGCTGCAAGCTCCATGCTTAGTAATTTCGCTATCCCGGATAAATTTAGCTGCCCTTTGCCGACTTCAACTTACCAAAGCCTCAGGCGTTAACTGTACCAAGTTCTCTGAGCCACAGAACACACAAAACAACCTATTCATTAAGATAATGAAATATTGCAGCTTTGTGTTTTATTTCAAATTAAATACAGGATTTAATATATTTAAGTGAAAGGGGCCTATTGCAAAAGTTTACTAATAATACTAGGAAATAATACTAGTTACAAGTCACTGAATTACAAGTCGTACTTATTTGTGTTGCATAACCATTTTTGATTTTACTAATAATACAAGAATATTCCTGTTGCATAAATTGCTAATAATATCTCTAAACTACAAGTTATAAGATTTCAAATTACTAGCACTAATATATTCTGTTGCATTATATATTTTTTGGAACTTGTAACATTGCTGCTAATATTATCAGCAAATTATACAAATCATAAGTAAACTTGTTGGCTGAATGAGTAAAACCTTTGCCTAGTTCATGTTTTTTTTTCTAAAAAAGTAACATTTGGTCGGCAATTTGAATACTGAATATTGACATATTTTCGGCGGCAGCTATTTAACAAAATATAATTGAAGTTTTTCAGTACAAACATCATCTTCCTCGCGTTTTGCCACGGCTCATGGGAGCCCGGGGTCCGCTCGTCAATTAATCCCAAGATTTGGCGTAGGCATTCGTTTTTATCAAAGCGACTGCCATCTGACCTTCCAACCCTGAGGGTAAACTAGGCCTCATTGGGATTAATTCGGTTTCCTCTCGATGTTTTTTATTCACCGAAAAGCGACTGGTAAATATCAAAATGATATTTCGTACTTAAGTTCTGAAAATCTCATTGGTACTACAAGTCAGGGTTCGAACCTGCGATTTCTGGATTGCAAATCGCACTTTGTTACCGCTAGGCCACCAGCGCTTTTGAAAAGTTTTTCAGTACATACAAACGTTTTTCAATATTATAAAAAAATTACGAGAAAAATAACAACAGTGAAAATTTTAAAAGTGCGTTTTGATTTTAAATAAATGGTTAATTTTTATATAACTGTTTAACGGTTCATCAATGGAATACTAATATTTTAAAAATATGGTGCCCCTGACGTGCGTAGAAATAATTACAAGTTTGTTCTAATAATTTGTGTTTTTGCTTTCATTTTGCAACTGAAACTAGTAAAATTCACTAATTATATGAGTTATTCGTACTAATATTTTGCAACTTCTACTTCATTACTGCTACTTTATTATGCAACAAAAAATTATAAATTACAAGTCGAGTTACTAATATTATTAGCTTGTAATTTAGATACTTGTATATTGTATCTTGTATTTTATTATGCAACATAAAAGTACAAGTTACAACCAAAACCGCTAATAATATTAGCTTGTACTTTGTTATGCAATTGGCCCCAGGTAAGGCAAAGATATGTTTGAGCGCTACGGCAGAGACGAGCTGGGGTCTGTTAGTTTAACTTTGGGTATTGTTTTTGCCGTTTAAAATATCTAGTGACCAAATTATGAAGATTAATGTTTTCGTTGAAGCGATTTTTTTTTTAAATTAGCCTTTGATTGAAATCAATGATATTGATTTCTATATCTTGTGATTTTCACCGAACTAGACAACCTTCTAAGGAATAATGAGAAACTAATAAAAAATAGGAATTAAATGATACAATAAGTGGGTATCAGACTTTGCGATGACAAATATATTAATATAGATAATGATATTAAAATCTGCTGCTGGCAAGCGGAAACATGATCGAAGGTATTTCAATCTAGCCAGTAAGCTATATGTGTATAAGCTCTTAGGCCTGTAGGCATTAAATAACCCAAAGAGCCTACATCATCTATGAGGAAAAGGAGGGTAGTAGTTAGGATGGATATTGAAAACTAATGGGTATTAAACATATACACATATAAAAATATTTTATTAAATATTTGAACCGAAGAGAATTTATATTGCACCTATATGGTCAGTCGGGAATACTCATCAATCAGTTGGGCCTCATAATATTGATTGCGTGATAATAATTACTGCCAAGTGCCAACATGTAATGTGCTACTCAAGTAATTATATGCAAAAACAATTAAGCTCAATACAATTTCCATGTAAATGTATACAAATTAATGATGTGCGCAGAGGCGATGAAAGCCTGGAAAAACTGATTGTCGTTGGGAGCACCGAAGGCAAACGATTACGTGGGCGCTCACCAACCTGATGGACCGATCAAGTGAAGGACTTATCGTCCTCCAAATTTTACGTGGCTGTGAGAGACGCGTTGGATCGAAAACGATGGAGGCAGATCATCCGTTCCAGATGTAACCCCGATGCTGACCACGATCCTCAGACATGAGGGACCGACTACAGAGAGAGAGATACAAATTAACTGAGCATTCAATCTAGTAAACTACAGTAACACAGATAATGCAAGTTTGTTGTTGAAATAGCGTAAGGTAGGTAATCAGATTTTTACATGGCTAAATTTAGCCAGCTCAATCATAAATGTTCAGTCTATGTATTTACTAGATTAACACGGTTAGCACTATTGACGTATATTTTAGCCATGTTTAAAAAAATCGTGCACAATTTACCGCGACAATCGCGTTTCGCTCGCGAGTGTGCAGGTTTCCCGCAGCGATTCGCGCCGATTTTTAGCGCTGACTTTACTATAGCCATGTTCTCATCGGTTCGCGGTTTGTCTCTGTCCGCCGACAGAGTTTCGCGCGCATTGAAGTGGGCTCAAAAGCCCATCTGCCACGCGGCACGTCGATAAAATTATGAAACGCTTATGTCTAAACCCAGCCTGTGGATGTATTCATATTTGTTTGATATTACATTTGATTTAGTAGATAAAGTGTCGACTTCAAAGATATATTTACACTTTTGCACCCTAATACAAAGGAGTGATAGAACGACTGTACTAGCTTTCCCTATATGCACAATTAATTAAAATACAATATTTGTCGTCGACTACAGGCACGTCCGACATGAAATTGGACCACATCGACTAGTTTATCAGGACCTAATCAAATAGAAAACAATTAGATCGTGCCACCCCTCTATCCCGATTGGATCTTGTCATCCGTAATGGGGGTTGCGACATTATTTTCATTTCCAATAAATTGGAATTTGAACCAATGGCAAAAACGTAGCAAACTACACTACAACTCAACGTACAAATCTTTTTTATGGTGAAAAATGTATAAAAAGGATATAAGTATATATAGCTATGTAAACTATTGGGCTAGTGTTGATATAATTAATAATTGACATTAAGGTAAAATATGAATTGTTTGTAGGCGTATAGAAAGAATACTTGCTAGGAAACCGAATTTAATATGTCTATTTCAACAGACAGCGGCTGTGGTCCGTTCGCCCGGTTGTCTCATAAAAGTATTCTTCCTGCCAATATGACAGCTAGCGCCATTGGGGCCGTAACAAAACTAACGACCCCACAATCCCGGTTGCATTTCACGACTATTGTACATACAGGCAGCGACGGATTATCCTCTGGTGTTTAAGTTTTTTAGCGGTTTCAATCCAACATGGCGGCGCCGGCATTCTGTTGATTACAGTAGGAACTCCCCCTATCACGTTTATCTAAACAAGTTAGGTATATTAACACAATTAATGAAGAAAATGCTGGTTGGTTGCCAAGTTTTATTTAGGATTTTATCCAGTGAAGTCGTAAACAGTATTGTATGTATTCTTATGTATTACTGTATGTATTCGTATTAAATGGCTATTTAGCCACTTTGCACTTCTTTTGAATAGAACGTAGCATATCTACAGCAGTGCAAAATCGTTTTCAACAATGTTAGTACAACAAATTAGGTACCAGTAGTATGATAAAAGTAAATAAGTTAATTCGCTGTCTTATTTAGTTTTCTGTCAGGAGGGTATTTTTTGTTTATCTATATTTAAGAATCTTGTAACAATACTATCATGTTTATTTTTCCAGGCAGGGCCCAGAAGTCGCAGAGTGCACGTGCCATGGTCGAGCGGACGCGATGACGCGCACTGCCCGCGGCATGCCCCGCTGACATGGCATTCAGCCGCTCCGCGCTCCTGACGTTGGCAACTCTTGCAGCACTTGGTAACCTTCTAAATTGTAAAATTACCTACGTACTTATATCAAGTGACTCTAACATTGTAGCTGTAACCTCAAAGCGTACACAACACTCGGTCACCAACTTTAATAACTCAGCATTCTTCACACGTCACCATCTTGCATTGTACAGGGCGGTTATGGCGGTGCCGTTGGTATGTTATAAAATGCCTTTTGTAATTGTGCTATTGAGATCTCTAGCACTCTGGAATATATTCGCTCCGTCACGTAATGTGTAGTATTTCCTAATTATAACACAAATAATACTTACAATCTTCTAAGCTTCTTAAGGAGCTAAATGGGTTCAAAAATGGAATAGAAAAAAATATCCTTAAAAAGTTTTCTCATTTCCTTATTTATTTATTAGCAGAACTTGCTCACTATAAGTTCTATCTGTCGACAGAACTCATGTAATGATATCGGAGACAGTGACGACGTTCGATGCGATGCATATTGCATGTCGACATCAATCAGTCGATCCAAACATTTGCTATCTATTGTGCTAGACCATTTGTCTCGATTTAATTGTGCCACTATAGATTTGCCTTTTAACTAAGACGATTATCAATAAGTATAAGGCTAAACTACGAACTAAAAGAAGACTTAGTTGCATTAGTTAATTTAAAATGTACAGAAATTATCACGCACATTGTAATAATACTTATTCGTACGAGTATACATACTCGTACACTAATATTGTCGTACAACTAAGCCAGTTTAAACTGTAAATCATCGTGCACCTCTTTTACCGTTGGCCTCAAATGAATCCCAGTTAGACCTACTTATAGATGCTTTTGAGGCAATCAGCAATTATACTTAAACTGGATTACCCGAAGCGGTTTGTTTTATAGCATTGGAAATATAAGCTGACGTTACCGCGTTAATGACTCCCATAGCTCTCTGTGACGCTCTTCAATCACTCTTCGACACATACAAATGAAATGCCTGTCGCGACTGCATTTCAATCGCGGTTCTCCCACGAGTATGGTTTCGTTTTTGAAACGCAGCATCCACAGTTGATATCTAATAGTAAGATAATTGAAACATCACAAACTAATTTATGATCGTTATGATTTAAATTATCGTGGTTTTGCCGAAAATTACCTATTTTCAATCTTTAAACTCTTAATTATGTGACGTGTGTCATATTTTTAGGTCGTGCATCCTAAGCGTATTGACTATGTGCATGATTCAGCAGTGTTGGGCGCCTACACCTTACATTTCGTAATTTAAGCGTAACTCGACGTGAAAACTTTCGATGGCATGTGTTTTCATACAGTTGCATGTATTTTCATTCATACATGCTGTTTGTATGAACACATACACGTATAATTTGATCACTGGGAGATCGATCGACTCGACCAAGTTTTTTATTTGCATTATTTTATGATCTCAATAAAATGAATTACCCACATAGTTTTAGCTAAACATACGCTAGCGTATGTTTGAGTACCGAAACCCGTATTTGCAAGCAAGTTGTACTTAAACTAATATTATGATATGATCATATTTTTAATAATCAAATTTCTACTTCACTTGTGTGCAATATAGTAAACAGTTAGTCATCAGTAGAAAAAGGAATTATGGCGTAATTTCGCTCATTATCGAGGATTACGGTATAATTGATGGTATAATTTTAAAAACGAATTCTAATTGTATGTGAAATTCCAGTCGCGTTCGCGCTTAAAATTAAAGAGTGAAATACAATAGAAAAAATTAAATGTAAAAAAAATTGTGATGTGAACTCTTTTTATGAACGTAAATGTTTGTTTAACTATACTAAAATATTTCTTTCTTTTCTTTATTAGTGAAGCATTCGTACAGTAACATCAAAGCAGGTACCTACAAGGCAGTGTAATTTTCGATTGTATCTTAAACTAGACCCGAAATATATTTTTATAGCAATCGTTAAATTTGTATAATATCGAAGACAAGCCGATTTTATGGGTGGACTGACGATTTTATGGTTGCGAGATCTCGAAAGAGGCAAAATTTTATTTCATAGTATTCATAAGTATTCATAGTATTCCAAGTTACTATCAATTAATTATAATGAAAACCTTATTATATTATAATGAAATACTAACAGTTGCGAAAGTAAATAAATCGACTATTAAATAGGTTTACATTTTATAACAAATATGTCTTTTTATGGCAAATACATATAAACTATGTTTATAGGCTATCAGAATTATAATTAATTGTAATTTTGGTATGAAGCCCTGTGGGTATTGGAAGGTGCCAAATAATTGACACGTTCTTTAAACTAGAATTAATTTTTAGTCTTTTGGCCATACGGTGTATTCGAGTAATTCCTAACAAGTGAAATATTTCCTAAAATTCTACAAATTTAACCTATCATATCAGCCGAAGGATATCCACGGAACATAGGCGTCCCCCACAGCGACATCAGCGACCTACTAAACTGGTTTTGAGCTACCCGCATACTGTGGATGTCTGTATGTATTCCATTTTAATGAGAGTCCATTATCCGCCATTTTTACAATTACGAAATTACTCAAACACACTACAACAACCTACTGCACTACGCCTTGAATAAAATAAATTTTACTGATATAAATTAATTTTTATTTTAAAAACACCACACAATAATAATAACATTTAAAGAGTTTTCAATAATCTCCCGTCTGTTTTTTGCCGGTTTTTCTTTTATTATAAAAAATAAATAAATGGTAATTGCCGGCAGCGTTTTAGGAGTGTTCTTTATAATATATAATTTTACTGTTCTTATACATTTTAGACAAGTTTTAAATTTTAATCGAGTAACCCTCTTTATATTTATAAAATTAAATATATTAATATACCTAATATTTGGGGCTATTCATTTTATTAGCGCTATCGTTATGGGAAAACAGACGATGTCATAGTGTTTGAGATCATAGCTGTAATTCAGCAATGTACAGCATGGATTACTCATTTACATTGATAATGAAGTCAATCGTGAAGCTTTCAGCGGTCATTGGATAGTCCCACTAATCAAACAATTCGCGTTGCATTAATTGGTAGTTCAGACCCTGCAGCACGGCGTCGATTTAAATACTTCTGAATTGCAAATTAATACTAAATTGTATCTAGATACATATGGCAGGCAGCGGCACTTTGGTGCCGATGACATCATTATGACGCAAAATAATAGGGATATAGGATGTTCTTATAAATTATACACAACATAACTATTACTTTTATCACGCTTTAACAGATGCAACAGTTTTCACTAGCTCCCCGTGTTAATAGCAATGTCAAACTTGATATTCAACCTGACTCAAATAAACTAAGGAAAGTTTAGACTTTCGTGATTCGATGTATGTTTTTCTATGTTACTAGGTTTAGCTGTTATATTTTGCTGACAGCAAGAGCAAAACATTTTTTTTATCTTTAACAAAAGGAAATGTCTGCATTGACTCCATGGCGACTGCGGTCAAGCGATATTGATAATGAGTTAATCATAAATGTTGTACCTTATCAATTCACATTTCTAAAATTCACGAACAAAAAATCATATAACGATGTACAATATTGTTTTCGATAATTTTCTGATGACAATGACAAAGACAGTTAGGTGATTATGTTTTTATAAGTACTGGCCGTCTCAAGTGTCAATAAAATATCCGTGAACTAAAGAGGCCAATAAGTTGTTAGTGATTAATGATTACGAGTATCTATCATCTAGATAAAAACACTCTGTGTACAGCCGCTACGTCATGCGTCTGTCATCGGCACCAAAGTTCCGCTGCCTGCATATCATATGGCATTTCTCAAAATAGTTTCATTGAATACACACATTACACATTATTATGAATATTATTAAAGGCAATGTTAATACCTTAATTTAAATAAAGTTTCCAACGAATAAAAGTTACTAAAATTTGAATTTGATGAATATTCATTACCGTCAAGAGAAGTTAGTTATTCTTCCAAACTATTTTAGTGCAACTCGCCTTGTTCACATTACCGAAGGAGTAATAAATTTCACTTATTTCGTACAGATGAACGTTAAGTGCTGAGTGTATTTCCGAAAGAACTTTCAGAAAATATTTTCTAGAAGGAGTTTGAACAAAGTTTTAGTATACAGTTAACGAGAATCGTATGTGGAATTAAATCTAACACCTCTGTAATTGCAAATGCGTGTTGACTACTGGGTGCAGCAGCCACCACTTACCACTTTGAATGATATTATTATTCAATCTAAATTAGAAGCCATGGTTCCTAAGAACAGATTTCGCTATCTCTCATAGTTTTTGACTTGCCCCTACTGACCCATTTGGGTTGATCACCATTTATAACAAGATACCTAAGAAAAATTGCCCCCAGTGTTTTTAGGTTGAAACTTTAATCAAACGATGCCGTTTGAGGAGAGATACCCTGCACACAGTTTCATCCCTCTGATACCCCCTCGTGGTGAAAAACACCACATATACTTATACATATATACGGCATATATTGGTTGGTTTCATTTAGTGCACGGTGCAGTAAACTTAGTTAATGTACGTCTTGAGGTTCACCCGATACTGCAATGTCATCGATATGATGTAGCTTAGTAGTTCAAGTTTCATGCTTCACTTACGTGTAAGCATAATATTCACAAGTTATTGTAAGACCTGCTTGCACTTTCATTTATATGATAAAATTTAAATGTTTCTCTAACGTTCAGGTTATAGTAACGAATTATGAATTATTGTGGTTACAAAAATTAACGTATATATCAAGAAAATATCATATATTTTTAAAACATCTAAAACGCCTTCAGTAGGTAACTGCACTTTAGATAACATGTTCACAGCTTATCAACAACAAAATTGCTCAAACGTAACGTACATGTGTAATAAACAATTATCCTTTTTCTAAAACCGACAGTAGCGTCCGTTGAAACCTAATCTAAAGCCCGCCTGCCAAGGTGGCGATTACGGCAATTAACCAAAAGGTGATTCAAGTTATATTTGGGGGAGGCTTATGTTCAGCAGTGGACGATTTACGACTGAAATTAAATGATGAATGAATGGAAATTTTTTTTCTATACCTACCGTACTCGAATAAAAAACGAATCAGCCATCGTCATTTATAGTATTATAAATGACGATGGCTGTGCCGTGGATGTGCCGTGGTTGAAATTAACTTTAAATGTCTTAATTTAAATTTATTTCAAATAGGCTTAAAATATTCATTAATAATGACTCATTTCGTAAAAAATAAATGTTGATTCCTTTATAAACGAGACAGACGTGCTCTATTGAGACTAAAATGAAAACAATGGATAGAGTCCAGCCACATTGTTCCGGAGAAGTATCAGGAGCGGCACACCTTACAAAGCCAGTCATTGTGCGGCGAGCCTTGTCCTAATTCCCCTTCATTTCTTCATACAACAATATAATAATGGTTAGGAAGCGAAACAAGGAAAAATGACGTGAGATGCATAGAGAAAAAACACTTTATTACAACAAAAATCACCTTAATTTACGACGATTAACACCTTTGCTGCGGCAATTAGTTAACATCGAACATACGTATACGGGTTCCAATCAACCCCGTGCCGCAGTGAACGTGTTAATAAAATAATTGAAATATACTATGAAAAATATACGAGTACAACTAATAGCTTCTCCAAAATCAAGCAAAATGCACAAACGGAACCTTTATAGTTTTATCTTATCCATCAGTCGGTATGTCGCTTTGTCTGTCTGACTGTCCGGCCGTTTATATGTCACAAGCATTTAACTCTTAAACTATAAAGCAAATATTGAAATTATAATAGAAGATAGAGTGCCGTTGCTTAATACAACTGTTAGGAGCTATGGTAGTGTGGAAGTAACTAAACTAAACGAACTGTCTCCTCGTCAGTGAATCGTCTTTCTTCTTACTGAGCACCCAGTAGAGCATGGTCTGTTCCATAGGGCAGTTATGTGGGGGAACTATTATAAATTAGAATCCTAGATAAGCTTTTGAAAGAGCCCGTTCTCTACAAACGTTGGTCTTTTACGAGATTCGACAGGTCATTTGTATATCACTAGGAAGATAAAGTACCCCAAAATGGAACCTTGTGGTAATCGAAGCTTTACATTCCTATCGCTAGACTCAGTTCCATTTACTTTCTGTTTTTTTTTATTTAAGATAAGACTTAAAAGTTAAGAGCATTATTTGACAAACCGTAATGTACTACTATTGTTGCTAATTTAATCCGGATGACGTAGGATGAGTAGCCAGTAGTACTTTATATGCAAAGCTGGCCCGTTTTATCATGTTATTTTTAAACATAAAGGCTTTAATGGGACGTTGATAGTCCGTTGATTAAAAATAACTCCTATGATGAATATAGGGCTCTGTTATTTATGTTACAAGCCTCACAAAGCAATGTTATTTTTAAATAAGTATGCTGCCTTTTATTTTAAACAAGGTGGTGATAAAATTGGAGTGTAGCAAAAAGTATTTTGATTTAAAATACCAGTTTTTGGTGAATGGATATGTGAGCTTATGCTAATCTGAGTGTAGAATACATAGAAAAAATTTATAGCTCAACTATGTAGAGTTAACTTCTGTTAGGAATTACTCGTAGTACTTTATATCTTACTATTTCGTAAGATGTTCAAGAAATAATTTAAATCGTTACACCCATTTACCTTCTCTGTTAGAGTTCTTTATTAGGTCCTAATATCATCGTGTTCTATGAGACCTGTATCCAGTAGTGGACATGTATAGCTTCGTATTCATATTCTTTCTTATTTGTCACTTCAATGGCATTCTACTTCAACAAAATGTTGATAAACGATAAAATATTTTCGAATTTCACTAAAAAGGCAGATTTTGTTAATGGACAGCAACGAGTCGAATTTTATTAGAATTTAACACTTTCGAAACCGGGCTCTACGCGGCGCTACGACATTTTCCGTACATACGGGTTTCCTCATTTAATCGGCTACGCGCCTACGAACGGTGTGCCTCACAGGCAGGTTCTTGGTTGCGAAAGTGTTAACGGAAATGAAAGAAAACACCGTGTATAAGGTAGGCAAATTGTCATTGTATATACAGGGTATTTTTTGTGAGCGCAGGGTGTTGTGTGTGCGCGCCGCAGGGCAGCGCGCAGGGCGGCGTGCAGGGCGGCGCGCAGGTGCCGCCGGGCGTGCCGCACTCCACCGCGCCGCCCGGCCACGGCGGCGTCCGCAGGTACGGTCACCGCCAACACTATCCAATGATTGGGGAAACGTTTCTCAGACTGCGTGATGCTGGCTGCCCCTTTTGTTTACGGTCACGACCGCGACACAAAAGCGACACTGCCGCACCAGTCTGAAAGAAGTGTAAACTCACTGTTATCTCGTTGAAACAGTAGTAAGAAGTGGCTCTGATATTTTTCAATACCAAAATCAAGATTTAAATCAACTTTTTCGAAAATACCACAAACTTCTTCCTGTTGCATTAGATTGAATTAACTAGCAGCAAACTTTGAGTTGACATATTCAATATGTTATCATTCATTACACGACTATCCTAAACTACTATACTATTGCAATATCCAAGATTACAATCAAAACGGCAATAAGCCACTGGTCCTACTGCAAGCTAGTAAGCTATAAGCTATTAGCTTTGTCAAAGGACAAAATAAAATCGATCCCGTGTAAATAAAATCAATAAAATTTCAATAGTTTATTGTCCTAAGCGCGTCAACGAGATAACAGGGTGCAATTAGTTGATAAGTTATAAATACATTTATACATATATATTACCTACATACCTACTGATATACGGTCAAAGCCGAGGACACGTATTAAACAAGCCATGCTGAGAATTATAATATCCAAATGATAAAACGGATGTCAGGTAAACAAGATGGCTTATTTGTTTTTTTTTTATTACAACGATGGAAAGTTGTACTTTACCGCCGAGTGGTATTGAAACACAAGGACGCTATGATTGCAAAGTAGAGTCCTGTGTTTATAATAAATAACTTTGCAACCATGTGGAAACTTCAAAAGCAAAAGAAATGCATTCCACGGAATTAGTCTTTGCCACTTGATTCACTTTTTTTAGCTGAATCTCAAAACAAATACGTGTACCTACCTAACATTACTACCTAACTATTAACGATTTAGTCATTTAAGCTAAACAAAAGCCGTTAGATGTATACCTTAAATCAACTAGTATTGTTTAAACCATACGGGTTTCATTGGTTTCTTTACAAACATCACATCACGTTATATCGTCACAACTTGCGAGCAGAATGTTTAAGATTGTATACAATCGCTATTAAAGGAGTACCTCCATGACAATCCTATACAATCGACGATAATCTAAAAGCATCTGCATATAACTCCATACATTTATCACTATATAGGATGGCTACAGTGATACATATTGTCATTTCCTTACCGTTTATAAACTATTCCACAATTTTGAAGTTGTACGAAAATGTCCTGTCATTTTCGTACAATTTCAAAACAGTACTTCATACAGGTATCACTGATCACTGTATCCATCCTCTAATGTAAGAATTATTAATTTGGACTTCCGGTTGAGCCTTAAAATGACTTACATGCCTTGAGTTGTTTAGTGTATTATGCAGTATTGTGTGAAGAATTGATCTCAAAACGCGTTAGACCACTATTTGGTCAACACCCGGCAGTCCCGAGGCCGCAGTCGTCTCGTGGATTTTTGTAATGTTCAGCTAGGTACCAATACGCGCAAACTTAATGTTATGTTACTTATATATATATATGTTACTTTACTTGACATTGGCAAAATAATCCATTGATATGTTAATGGAAACCGTATTTTTAAAGAAGAAGAATTGTAGATCTCCTGGTTTATGGTGACGGTAAAATGTGGCGCCACAATAAAATATAAAAGTGATCTAAGTTAAATCGTTACATCAAGAATTTAAATAAAACATAATCTATCAAGGAATGTTACGGAAACAGCTTAGGTACAGTGTAATTAATATGATTTAATTTAATATCGAAACCTCATTAGCGCAACACTTAATATTGTATTAAATATTGAATACACAGATTATACCGACAATGGAAAACAACATTTTACATTGGTATGAGTAATTGCTACCCATTCGATATATGGAAACTGGATATTACAGGTTACTGAATACATTATTTGTTATCAACGACCTGTTAATGAATGAAGGACCCTTGCATTTTACTCCATAATCCCCTGTCTTATTAGGCTATTATTATTTATTACCTAGTGGCCATTTACAAGCTTTTTTTTTAGTTCGTCGTTTTCCTTATAATATAATAAAATATAATCATAAGATGTAAAAGCGGGTGCAGCGGCGAATAGCACCGAAATTTTTAATCGTAACAAATGTATAAGAGCCTGGGCAGAGATAACCATTTTGTACCGTTTGGCGTAGAGACGCTAGGTCCATGGGGTTCCAGCGCGCACAAACTTATTGCAGAAATCGCAAAGAGTTTGGTTGATGTAAATGGTGACCGAAGAACTGGCGGCTTCCTCGCACAGCGTAACGGCATTGCTATACAACGAGGACATGCCGCCAGGACCCTTGCCTTGGTGCAATACCTCTAGGGCCTTTTTTTAGTTTTAATGCAATAACTAGTTAAGTACACGTCGTTTTCATTATATTGTAATTATTGCAAATAAAGATTCCCATAATATATTTAAAAAAAAACATAGAATGAAAATCCCTTGGGATTTTAAAACGTAATATTATTTTCATTTAGTACCTGTCATATACGCTTTTATGAGTATTTTGGCAACACCAATAAGGCAATATTTAGGACAAAACAACAGAGAAAAATGTGAACACTGTACCAACGTTTGTTCATACATTGTTAAAGTATTTGTGACATTACCTATCTATGAAAAGGGACCTTATTGTCGATGGCGCTTACGTCGAACCGCGTTGCGTTTGTATTGCGTCGTCTTGAACAACGACTTAAGCGCCATCGACGATAAGGTCCCTTTTCATAGATAATATCACTTAAACAAATAATCACGAACTGTCATAGCGTTAAGCGTACACATACGAGTAGTTGATCCGTTTGAGGGAACATGACATCCATTATAATTAACGGAATGCATAATTAAATGTTTTGCGAATGAGAATCTATATCTATCTAGTGGTTATAGTTTTGATGGTAGTAGTCACATATATCTGTATATACAGTGAAACCCTGCCGAAGAATAATTGTTAAGAGAGCGGTCTCTAGGTGAACATAATTTCATAATATAATAAAAAATGGGAAAATTTTATACTGAAGGACAGGGTTACCAGTTCTGCAATAAGCTCAATTATGATCCAGGGACAAATATTCGCGATAAACACACAAATAAATTCCCTTGCTCGGATTAGAACCAGGGACCTCCTGGCAGTAAACAAGGAGCCCGTTCAAAATGTAACATACATAATGTAATAATACATATTGTAACAACATATTTCACACTACCTTGTGTCTGTAAAGTCAGCATAAAAGATGACTCCCAAAGCCGGAAACATTACATACTACGTAGTCAGATTGAATACGGTAGGTATTTGTTCTGAACAAGAAGTTTCTCGGGGCGAGGTTCACCTGAACCAATAGCAACCGGCGGCGTGTCAATAAAGTTCTCCGTGCGTTCAGAATTCAGCGTCAGCGCAAAGTGCCCAACTTACAAATATATTTATTGATTTTAAACTTTACTACTGGTAGAGTAATATTAATTTCTGAGAGAATATGTATATAAGTATAGGTACTAAATACTTACTTCGACTTCCAACGCAAAAAGGTACAGTACAGTGAATAAATAATACCTTTATTGAAAAACTTTGAAGTATTTTGCCAGTTTCGGTAAGGGTAAGGAAGGAATGTATTTATTACACGTACACTCAAGAGCAATAACAAATCATTTTGATTCTTTGCCACATAAAGTGCCCTTTTTTTTATTATTTCACTCAGTAATTTAATACATTTTCAATATGATTGTAGAGAACAAAACCAAACCTTAAAAATAATAATACTAGGAGGCGAAAAAAATGTGCCCGACATAAGCCATCGACTTAGACAAAAGGGAGAGGACCCCCGCTCCGAGTCGTTTCTGGTGCAAAGACTGTTATTGCACGGTAATGCAGCGAGCATTAGGCCCTGTCCAGAAGGGACAAATTTGCCGCGATTTTGGACGCGTTTTAATATTCATTATTGCATTTGACACGTCTAATAAAACTACGACGCATTCGCAAAGAAGCAATGTACTCGAATACGCGTCCAATTCGCGCGTGCTTCTGGACAGGGCCTAATGCATGCTAAAGCAATTAGTTACTCATATTTTAGTGACAATTTGTAATATTTTCACAATGTGTTTAGCCAAAAAAAAAATACAAATTTAGTTTTTATAATCGAAAAATTGTACCTAAGTGACATAAATAACGATGCAATCTTATTTTCTGTATGTAAGAGAAAGTAATATAGGTATTATGATATTACCTTTTTCACTTTTTTATGACAAGTATTTACTTTTTTTAAGGTTAACTAAGTTTTATAAATGCATACAAAGTTAGTTATTAAAATTTATTAACATTATTTATACAATTATAACACAAATAATTGAAACAAACTAGAATAAACTTAATAGAAAATAAACAAAAGATCTCAAGAACAAAGTAATAAAAGCCGTGGAAATCCAAGAGCAAGCTAACAAAACAAAAAAAAAACCTAAGGAAATTCGCTGAGAACCGCGAAAACTAACGTTCCTACATCGACCAAAGCTAGACTCTTAAATTATGATGACGAGGAGGATTTACAAATGTCGTCGTCCCACGTTGCAAACTATAAATGTTGGCAAGGCGCGAGCCATCGTAAATGTTTATACAGCAAAATACTCTAAATGTCCGATTGTTATTTTATTTCACTTCATACAATTTTTCATAAATTAAATTGCTATCCTACTATGATTGCTTTTTTCTAAATTAATCAGCTGTATCGCGAATTTAATTTTACCGAATATTTAGTTACTAGAATCCGGAGAAGCAATCTATTGGTAAAATGATTTCGCTTAGCGCTATATGGTTTCCTGTGGAGCTGTCTCACTATTCACTTAAGCATTTTCCAAGCGTAACGAAGGTAAATGGCATGTCAAAATCCATCCGCTCTCCTAAAATATTCAAGACCGCTATTTTTGTTATCCAGTTCGTGGTTTGCGAACCCGAAAAATCATCTAAAGAGGGAGAGGTTTGTTGTTAAATTGTGGATATATTTCGTGAGTATAACGTTCATTTAGATCGTTGGCTACGAAGTAGGTGTAAGTAAATGTAGGGCACTGCAATCATTGCCGCAGGTGCCCAAGGGACCCGTTCACATCATGTTCTATTGGAACATGAATCTGCTCGGCGGTCAACGGCGGGCAGTCGGCTTAAAATCATCAAATGTAACTCACATACTTACGAAAATGCATTATTCAAATAGTCAGCGAGTGTAAAGAACTTAATTTTTTTAATTTCTAAAAATCTGAGCATCTTTAAAAAATAAAACTTGTTTGTTTACTTTAGTTCAAACTATTTGTCAGTGCCTAGAAAAATATTAAGCGAAACAAGTGTTCCGCTGTACGTATTTATTCAGCTGCTCGAATACCTTTTTATCTCGACCAACTTTTCATTGTAAGGGTATTAAAATGAATGTTTTATACATAGTTACAAGCGATGAGCGCCACACTGTAGAGGCGTACGATATGTGTCGTAGCACGTAGCACACCTATACATGTATACACATACGCTGTCTTACAATTTTATTAGACATGACGAGTTCACTGGGATCTATGAATTGACGCACGTAGTTATGTTAAAAGTTTGATAAAAAACAGGTTAGTTAATTAAGATTTTTATGAATATGTTGTTTATATTTTTCATTATATATTATTTATTCGTTATAATGTAATATATAGGTAAATATGTTCTTAGTAGGTATTTTATTACTCAAACGATAAGAACTATATACTTCATCTAAATTCAATTATAACCTTAACCTAGGGTGCCGCCGTCAGCAGGACAGGGTACAAACTACCGGTGGTTAGGGCCACAGAATGAGACTCCACCCGAAAATAAGTAATTGTTTTTTACATTTTTCTATTAAAAATATATCACTATAACAGTATGACATATAAACAATATATGACGTACTGTTACATATACAATACACTTTTATATAATACAAATTTTACGATTCATAAGCACCTACCTTGATTTATTATAATTACGGCAGTGATTAAATATTTAACTATAATTAGGTGAAAATTACTTCCTTATATAGAAACGCACAATATTTCTACAATTACATAAATGATCAAAGCAAAGCAGTAAGTAGGTAACCGTTGAGTTCATTTTGATTATGCTTAGCTTATTTCGTATTAAATACGTAACATCAACGTAAACGTAGCGCTATTGATTACACCAATAATCGTCCACTTACCTTGCGGAATTCTAATCACGGTGCACATGCACAATATTAAAATTGCATTCCTGGCATTGCTCTGCGGTAGCTGTAACGTACATTATGTGCCCATTAGTTTTCCTGCGTCGGAGGGCACTGTTATAAGTAAGAAGTAGAATTAACTATTGGAGTTGTATTGTTGGGTAACCGTGCTGGGGTGTCCGGTGCTAGTCGGCCGGCACCTTGATAGCCATTATCTCGCTACCACCGTCACTCTTGTATGTACGCAGCGTAGAGAGTATCTTTCCGGATCCCACAATTTAATTATTTTCCACT
Organism: Grapholita molesta; assembly: GCA_022674325.2. Classification (NCBI taxonomy): domain Eukaryota; kingdom Metazoa; phylum Arthropoda; class Insecta; order Lepidoptera; family Tortricidae; genus Grapholita; species Grapholita molesta. The sequence continues at coordinate 8,110,564 of CP053127.2, forward strand.
GTATTTTTCTGAACACAACTGTTTATTTGTCAATGTCACATAAACAAATTTAATATCACGTAATGTAATTTCATTATCTGCTACAAAATGGGTGCGACGAGACAATGTAAGTAGACCGTAGTACATCTACAACTTAATTACCTATATACGTTCAGCAAGTTTTATTTGTAACAACCTATATGTATGGGAACCAAACGCAGAAATCGATAACGAGCGAACCATCGATTGTTGCCGATGGATGCAGATTTTTGTAGACTTCCGCTGCATGACAATACAATATTTTTGATATTTTATTTGCACGTTTGACTCACCAGTAGTATTGGGAACATAATGTTAGTGTAATATTATAAAGTATACATATATGTGAGATGTTACTCTATCAATCGGGATGTATTATGCTGCCGTTACTTTTAAATTAACATTCTTAATCATTAATTACTTATGATGTAAATTGTGTTCCAATGAGGTTCTAACTAAACAAAATAATTTATTATTTAGTCAAATAGAACGAGACGAAGTTGCGAAATTGAATTGTTTTGTAGAATATAACTCGACTAACAAGATATCGAAGAATACATTAGACATTTTACAACAACGAGCGAACGAAATCGCGTCGTCTACCGACCGAGCTTTAATAATATTTTATTTGTATCTTATTGTTTAGCAGACATGAATTTAATTCGCTTTAGAGTTTATAATATTACAATAATATTAATGTTTTACTATTTTGTCACGGTAGTTTATGATTATGTGATTGAATTCGCATGCACCTTTTTACTAGGCGAATCCCGCACGACCGCAGTAAATATCCATTGGACGGAACATGGCAACAATTCAATTTCGCTTTTTTGCTGTAATTATGTAATATCTTCGACTTTGTATGAGCAGCTTCGGCATTAAAAGTTTTGGCTTCACGCCAAATTTATGATCAACGGCACCTTTGGCAGTTTTGCTGTCTCATTACGAGGGAGCACAGTGGGCTAACGTCGGCCGCACTCCTAGTCGCCTAGTCGCCACTCTTCGATCTGTCGCGAGAAGTTCGCGCGCTGTGCACGCTCGCATGAGTATATGTCGAGGAGCAGTTGACGGTTTATGCATGCCAACGTGTTTGTGTTTTGTACGCAGATTCAGTCAGTATTCCAGAGGGCGAGGATACCGCGACTGGCGTACTCGTGGGGACCCCACGCTCATCAACTCACTCTGGCGAAGTCGGCAGCCACTTGGGATCCGAAAACAACTCGGTAGGATTTAATATTAATTTTATTAGCTTAAAAAAGTAACCCACATATAATGGTATATGTGGGTTACTTTTTTAAGCTAATAAAATAATACCATGTCAACAACACCCTTAAAGACTCCATAATTTATCCCGCAGTTTTGTCTATTTCGATAATCTCACATATAAATAACTTAATTATCAATTGTTATTTATCAACTTTTTTACAAAATAAGAGTAAAATCTATTCCCGGAAACCACCCAGAAATTCCGAAATCGAAGTAGTAGTACTAAAAGGTAACGTAATTTTCGTGTACAGGAAACGCAGAGGTGTACATAGTGCTGGCCCTGCTGATTGGGTTCGTGACGGTAGTGGTGGGGTGCTGGCTGTCGGACAACTGCTGGTCGCCGGAGCCGGAAGACATCCTGGCGGGCGGCTGACCCGTGGCGGCGGGCGCGTGCACGCACGTGTAGCGCCCGCCGTCGGCCGCGGGCGACCGCGACAGCCCGTCGGGCGCGGGCTCGCTGTCGCCCGTGCTGCCGCCGCCGCCGCCCGCGCGGGCGCCCGCCTTGCTCCACGCCGCGCGCCACTTCTGCCGCGGCGCCTGCTTCCGACTCCCCTGCGATAGAAGAACCGCACCACCGGTTTTTTGACCCGAAGTATTGCGGCCTTCTTGCCGCATACATGAAAAAACTAACGGCAACCTCATCTCTACTATAGCTAATGGCGGAGTGTGCGATAACGAATAAGTGTCAAATTAGAAAAGACTAATCGTTGTAATAGACTTTTGTAATCGCTTTGTAGGTAGGTAAGTTGATAAGTCAGATGTGGTCTGTGAATGTCTTTTCTGAACTTTAAACGGCGACAAGGTGTAATTGATCATTTTAAAGAACTGCAAGAGCTTGGGGTAAGAGATTTATTTAATTATTAATACCAGTATGTATGTACATTAATGTAAAGTATCTTATTATAATACTACGAGACGATTATCCTATGCGCAGGTGAGCGCTCGGGATTATGTAGCGAAGTAGAAGCTCACTGTATTATCGGACGTTTCCCAGTAGGCAACGCTTCTAGCGGTCCCTCTAATTTCCTGGACTTCACCTGACGCAATACTGAACTCAAACGTGGTGCGACTGCGTCTCCCTTTGTAATACTTTACTGTTGTTTCTAAAAGTATGTGCCTTGATACGCTTTTCTCGACTTGACTTGTAGACTAGAACGAGTTTTGAACCATTTAGAAGAAATTTCTTCTCTCTGTCTGTTAGGACAAGTAATCCCATAAGTGCATACACATCATGACCGTGCCTTTACCGTTCTATAGACTTTGAGAGGGACGTAATTAACAATAGGATTTTAAATTACGCTTTCCTCCGTTTGAGGTGACCTACCGTTGATTGCTTTTTATTCCGTAGTCTCCGGCTTAAATTGAATTTTTAAAGTGCGGTGTATCATTAGCTGCTCGAGGGAAAGATTTAGGACCAAAGTGTTTTACTACTTGTGCGTCAATTGGATACAAAAAGTTCTAAAGTCTTCACAATAGGATAAGAAACAACAATGAGAGACAACGACACGTACATCTAAATGTAGAATTTGGAACATTTTATTGGCATTTGTACCTTAGAACCTAAAGGTTTTTGGAAAATCATTCATAGTGATATCTGCAGATTAATTAATCGCTTATTAAAACTAATAATTTTAGCTTTCTCGATCCATCCAAAATAAAATAATGTTTGTTACGAAATTAGCTTTGAAATAGCGCCTGCCAGTTGTATAACTTATTATTTTAAATAAATAAACATTAGTAGTATAAACGTTCTTAATATTATAAGCACTAGTTTTGTTATAGAATTGGCTTAAAGAAGATGACAAATTAATACTTTGTTTGAACTGCTACTGAACTTTCTAAATCATTCTAAACCATACAGACAACTGAAAAAACTGATTAAAGGAGTGAAAACCTGCAATTCGAGTCAAACGAGGATCAAAATCTACAAAACCATTTAGTTACATCTCTCCTTTAGCCTTATTTTAAGCTTTATTAGATAAACATTCCTTTTAATTAAATTTAAGTACACCCGAAACAGTAATAAAAAAACATTCATTGTTTGTAAAATGGTCGTAAACGAGTAAAGGAAATTGTTACTCTAAACCTATATATTATATTGAATTGGAAAGCGCTGGCAGTCAATTGAGTTCAGATCCCGACTCATCGATAAATTACACAGAATGTACAGTCGTAATAACTAGACTTTGATTTTTAATTTACCTGTAGCTGCAACCTATGTACAAAGTTCATATGTACTCCACAATCCGGGCTATACGTGAAGATCCAAAACAAATACGCAATTCAGTTTAATGTGTTGGCAATAACCGACTAGCCGTGAAACTGGCAAATAGAAATTTACTGTCGTTAATGGAATTAGAGGTTTGGACAATTCCTGGTCAGTTATTGCCAACACATTAACTGAATTGTATATTTCTTGCATGCTTAATTATGAACATTAGTCACGCAATAAATACGCAATTCAAAATTAAGAACCTGCCGCCGCTAATATAAAAACGCTAATGTGGTCTGGCGTTCGGTTTCCGTCTCTCTTCCGTCTTCTCGGAAATCTCACAGCATCTCTTGAGGATGTCTCGTTAAGGAAAAACACGTGTCGACTTTTAGTATCACAGGCACTAATCAAATAGCACGTTACAACAGCGGAATACTCGGAATAGTAAAGCATTAATATTCCGAGTATTGTGTATTCTGTTAATAATATGGATTTCCGCAAAGTAATAATGCCTATTTAAGAAAATATATTTTTACCATGAATCTATTCATATCTTTTTAAATTTGTTTATTGCTTATAAATTCTCAATTAAAATTTGAATTAATATGCACGCATTCCATATATATTTCAAATGACCAACATGTCTTGTTATAAACGCTTCACTAAAAAACGTGTAAAATAAATAGCTCAACAAACGTCATAATAAATTTAAATGGATAGTTACAATAAATAAAATAAAAATGTCAAAGTATCTACTATAGAGCCGAAAATTACAGAGATAAGAGATAAGAGATAAGAGATCTTTATTTGCAACCCAAAATACATAAATATGTACATGGACCCTGATAGGGTGTAGCAACATAGGTGTTAGTGTAAAAAAACATTTGAGCATTAACATTATTACAAACATTAATGATGTAACCACATAAAACTTAGGCCAGTGCTATAACGCGTATATAGTGCTAAAAAGCCTTTTAAAAAAGCCAACTCAAAATTATTAATGCGGATCTCTTGAATTTCACAAATTATCAAATTTATGTTACGTAGTTTATTACTGTTTCTGTACAATTTTGTTATGTGTACGAATTTGATTAAAATTCTTGCCTTTAATTTTTGTATGTGAAAAATGTATTTAAAAAGTAATATACTTATTTCATAAGATTATCAGTATTTTATTTAAAATTATTTTATTAAATATTGCTATCTGGTATACCTATATAATTTTAGAATGCCAATTTCTATACTTACAAAAATAATATTATCATATGGTTAGGTATTGAAATCACAATAGAAAAATATAGCATAGTAGGTGGTACATACCTTTCTCGTAATAGTTATCATTTAGGAATATTTATTTTGTGCCAAATTACTTGTGACTATTTATTAAATAGTCTTAGTATCCGTATAAATTATTTTTATTTTCTAAATTCTCATATGTATTAAATAGTTACGTAAAACCCTATCATATTTAATGTTTAATATAAATATAATTATGTTTTTACTAAAACGAACACATCAGTTGTATAAAATCAAAATAAACACATAGATTTTACTCATATAGACATAAGAAACCCGACTGAATAGTCAGCATTCATAAGAATTAGACGATTGTAGATAAGCATTTTATTCCAGTGCATAAAGTTAGTAAGTGTGTACAGAATCAAGCAGAACACTACATGCAAATACCATTATTTAATTAAAGCATATGCTCGTCTTTATTATTCGATCTTACCAATAAATATAATGTGTCTCTGTCTCAGTGTTTATAGATGTGATTTCTGTTGTATAATATATTCTAGAACAAGTACCAAAGTACTTTTCGATGAGGTTTCGCAGCGCCTTATAGATGTTTCTAGAGGCCAGAAAGATAGCCGGCGAATGAGCCTGCCAGCTTACTGGACTCTGGTACTTATAAGGGTGACTTGAACGGCATTATCTAATTATAAATATCTTTTTACTCTAAGTTTAGGTTTTATTTCTAACTTTGTTCCATGGTTAAATAATTTGTCCTAGACCATATTTCAATATAAGTAAATATATTTAATATAAGTAAATCTTGCTTTATTTTAGAATTGCTGAATTCCTGGATTTTATATTACGAAGTTGAAGCTTGTATTATGACAAATATTTGGGTTTAAGGCTCGTAGCTAACCGCTGTGAGGAAATTCCTTAGTATTTATTTTACCAAGTGTGAAGTAAGTTAACGTTACAAGTACGTTTATGTTATTAATATATTTTAAGCTAAATATTTTACAGAATAAATTGTTAAAAACTAAAGTAGTCTTCCCATTCATAGTAGTATTACTTTATTCATTTGCCATCAATAGTAATTGTTATTACGCTCCTGTAACAGAAGTTTGTGATACCTACTTTATAGTATCGACATATTTGCAACTTGTTTTTACGATTAGTGTGGTAAGTATACAGATTCGAAAATGTAATCGTCAATTTACATTGTGGTGCGTTGTATCTATGATATGCGTTTTGTGCACGCATTATAAAATAATCTTCTCGGGACGTGGTTTTGGAGTCGATTAGATTTCCGGTAAGCTTGGCTGATTTAGGAATTGAGAAAAAAGTAAGCTCAACATGATTTTAGCGATTCATGATAATGTATGTACTAAAATAATTTATCGCAAATACTTAATATAAATGTATAACACAAAAAAATGTTTTTTATTTGTTAACTTATGCCTTGCGTCTTTAAATTGGAACAGAATATTTAGTAAATTTCATAATTATCACTTCCCAAAGACTAATCACCGTATATGAATTTTAAAATTTCATCGCTCAGTAATAGAAACGTAAATTAATTAAGAAGCATGGGATAATTTAGAGCGAAACTCAATGCAAACTGTTCCATTGAAAATATAGGACGAGGCGTTCTCGGCGGCGCAGCGACTGTGACACAGAAATGCTTTCTCGCCTGACACCCTACACCGCACCATACGCGCTCATATACGTAGCCTTCAGACCTACTTACATGCTGCGAGCATCACGTACGATTTTAGTCAAAAATCAGATGACATTAAGGTGGTTAGGTAATTCAGGACCTTTTACACTATAGGTACTACGGACGTCGATACCATCGACGTTATACATCACGTTTATCATTACTATCGTCATCATCATCACGTTTTACACCACGAGAAATCGTGGGAGTCAAATGTATGATATTATACACAATTTTAAATTACCGAGGTCGCGGCTGGCTATGATATAGATTGCGTTACCATTCACGGTGACATCCAGAATAAAGTATTGAAATAACCAATCTCATCGAAAATAAAATAATAATTGTAAATTGAAGCGAGAATAATACTAAAAAAATAATTATACTAACTAACTGCTCCAGCATGTAATAATTAATTTGTACAGTTTGGCGTACAGACGCTAGGTCCCAGTGCGGATAAACTTTTTGCAGAAATTGCGAAGCGTCTGATTGATATAACTGAAACCGAAGATCTGGCGGCTTCCTCGCACGACGTATCAGCATTGCGATACAACGAAGATATTCCGACAGCATCCTTGGTACAATGCCTCAAGGGCCTTTCTTAGATTTAATGCAATAACAATAACTAACTAAATAATAACAATAACTAGTTAAGTAGTAGTTTTCATAATATTGTAATTATTGTAAATAAATAATTTGCTTTCTAATTCTCGATTCAAAACTCGCAAGGTGTAAACGGCTCGCGGTATCATCATCCACGTTACTAAAGAAACAGCCACTCATCGCGAGAGTAATCGACTTGAGAGTCTTAGGCATCTTAAAGCTTACTTTTTGACGAGTAACTTATTATACGTCTAGTATTAACTACGTTACTCGATTCGTGTCTGATTTTCTCACGGCACCTACATATTTTCACCTAGCCTAAAGTGTAAAAGTATGCATAGTGAGGAAGAAGTTAAAATCATTATCAAGAACAATTATTATTAAGAATTATGGTGAGTGATATACCAAACTTGTATTTTAACATTTATTTTTTATTAAATTACATTTGGGTTTTATTTTGGGCTTACTGGTAAGCTACGTATGCCTTTTAAATATTGTTTATTATTGTTTTTATAGTGAGCGACTTCAATGAATTTCACGAAATAAAATAATACAAATTTTGATTCATTTTCATTTAATAATGAGTACGATACGATACAATATGAGAAAAGTAAAGGATTCTATTGACTCATAAAGTACATAAAATGTTCCATACAAATAAAATGTTATGAGGACAAACCTTCTCAGATAGGGTACCAGAAGGTTCAATCAACTATTTTATGTCACTCGTTGCTATGGTTACAGTCCGTTGTGTCACTTTTAAAACCCTAATTTTATGGCAACAAAAGACACTAAAGATGCATTTTTGTGGAGACTGAAACCCTTTACATAAAAGGTACCAAGGTGCTAGCAGACCGCGGTGTCACATTTTTTTTAACTATGAAAAGTATCCAGCGTTTCGCTCCCCGCATATCTGTCCTCAATACCTACATAGTTCACTGGGACTCATGTCTAAAATTCTCAAGTATCCAATTGACCAAATAAGCATAATCTCAGAGGCCAGAAATGCGTGGATCGATGCCTGCCCAAGCACCGCCCTGCCCGAAAACCCTACGGGCCCGTTCAGACGGACAGCACTTCAACTGCAACCCAGTTGCAAAGTGGCAGTTCCGAGGCTGTTCTGATGCAGTTGGACCAACTGCATCAGAACTGCAAACTCATTGTGCAGTCCGCTTGCAGGTGTCATGCAGTTCTGTCAACCGCACACCAACTGCAATCTGGCTGCACTGACAAATATACCACAGCCAATACCATTGTTCATGAGGTTACGTATGTAAGTATCATAGTTATGTCAGTAACACCTTATGCAGTTCGTCGCTTCGTCGCGTCTAGCTTAGCAGGTAAGTTGCCATATAGATTTATTAGCCTAACATAAAAAAATATTATTATTATTTCATCACCCCCGCTCTGATCAGCCTTTTCAAAATAGTTGAATTGCATTTTATTAGCTAGGTATTGAAGAAATAATTTGACACAAGTCAAAGATGTTTCCTTACATTAGCTGACATAATGAGGATTACCTACCTAATGATTTAGTAGCATACACTTGTAATATATTACAGTTTTACACTTGTAATATACTATTTTTTCGTGGTTAAGTGGTCACAGTACACTTGGCAACATAATTTGTTCACTTCTAGTGCCATTAGCTACGCTCTTCGTTTTGATCTCTATTGATTTCTTTCGCTTGCTCATGTCTCAATTTAAACACGAGAGATATAATCAACTACCCGGTAAAATAATTAACTACCTATTAATAGAAGAGCGTTAATAACGCCAGTAGATATAAATTGAACTTAATTAATTAATCGATAATTTTATTACTAGTCACTTATTGCGTAAATATTGCTTCAAATCAATTAGACTCCTTAAATTGAAATTTAGATAAGAAAACTTCAATTTTATCGTCAAAGCGGTTTAACTTTTGTTCATAACGATACGTCTACGCGATACTAATTGACGGGTCTCGCAAGTTTTGATACTACAATCTTTCAGCTTGGTACTAACTTATTATAAAGTCTCTGTCGAGCGTTAGTACAGTAACTACTTTCCCTGTACATTTGTAGCCATTTGTTAATTTCTAACACAGCGAAGCGTGCAAAAATATCTTATACAATAGTTGGGACGTGATAAGTTCGTGTTACATATTATTTCTGGGTACAACCAAGAGTAAATTAAAAATTAACACGGCTCTACTCACGTTTATTTAGTCACACGCGCGACATGTTTCGGAGAACATAGGCCTCCATTATCAAGCACTAAGGTGCTGAGTGTCCGTTCGATTCGGCGATCACGTCGCCGGCCAGTCGCGATCGTGATTTTTAATTTATCTGATATGTCTCACGAAAGTTTAAATACAAATACAACCAAGAGCATTGATAACCTGCCACTTAGAAGTTACTAACAAACGGATTGTTTTATATTGTTATTTAATGTATTTTTGGGAGACATAATATAACATCACGCTGTACAACACTATTATACAACGCAGCATTCCGAAATTAAAAAGTAATGCGCTAATTGAAATCGCAAAATGAAGAAGCAGAAGAATCTTGGCACAACAATGAACCTCATCCAACTTACATACAGAGTGGTCTATTGTATGTTAAGTATCATCATATTTAGTGTCTTTATGCCGCGGGAGCCCACGTCCACTAAGAGTAGTGCTTGATGCATGCAGCGGCCTGAAAATGTTTTCTTTTGTCCTGCTTTCGACACGTCACTCAGGGGTGCATTTTTATGAATAGTCTTATGGAGATCTTAGTATAATCGTATTTATGGAGATCTTGAATTGGACGCAATAATCTTGGTTTGGTTGTCTATACTATTTATTATTTAAGAACTAATACATAAATAACTTCTGAACCACGACGGTAAAATATGGGTGGACCGAATATTAGATTTAGGTACGGTCAGGGACTTTAATTGTTGAGCCATTTAGGGTTCACTTTACATTGGGCATTTCATAGAGTAAGTATTAAATAAAGGTAATAGCTTGAACCGTAAGTGGCTCAACAATTAAAGTCGGTGACTGTACATACACCCTAACAATATATATATTATACATATATTAGAAATAATAATTAATATTATATGAGATATATACTTACATCAATATTGTGTATCAGTGGTATTCAGAAGAACTTTCCTGGCCTAAATTTAAATAAGTGGATACTAATTATGAACTAAATGGATGAATACTTTTCGTGTTGTATTTTGAAAGTAATATAATAAAAATGTAGGTATGCATTCTATTTCCACTCGTATTATTACTATTATTAGCAGCCCTGAAACCGTGTGAATGGTTTCACACTATAGCTACATCAAATGGATGTTACATTTATATTTCTTTGCGCTAAGATTAAGTTCTGCAGAAAAATCTCATGGAGGGCATAAGAGCACAAAGGGTGCGTAACGATAGCTATAATGTTTATTGATATAACTATTGAATTATATAACAACAAGTGTGTATTTAATATATTAAAAAACGATAGTATTTATTATTATATCGTTAATCATTTTATCTCGTAACATTTATTATGACATACATTAAGTATGATGCTTATTTTTGATAATAAAAAAATAGTACGCTAATAATTTTCTCTAAAGTCAATGTAACATATACCCAAAATTACCAGAGAAGTAGTAGTTAGGTTAGAACTGCGATTACTAAAGAAACAAACTGTTATCCGAAAAGTATGTTAGACAAAAACTGCGACCCCTAAACAAACGAACTGTTATCAGAAAAGTAGGTTAGGTTCGATCTGTGACCCTTACACAAAACGCTGATATTATATTACCGGGTGTTCGTTATACTATATTACCTTTAGTAGTTACTAGGTAGTAGTATGTTATAAGTACTAAGTGCTATACGAATAAGAATAACGTTGATATTATACCAAACGTTTATTATATATGATGAGCGATTATACCTTTCGAACATATATCTAACTAATGACCAATGAAAATATATAAATATCTTTTATATCGGTCATTATCTCACACCCGTATAAGTACTAATTATTTGGTTTGCTGTCAATGTCAGTCTTAGATTCCAACCACCCATAACAAAAAGGCTGACTTTGATCCGACTTTTAAATAACACGTCTAAGAGCCGCTAGAAAATCTAGTTTTCAAATAAATAAAACCACATCCATATTGGTTTTTTCGATTAAGAGCCGCAGTATCAAAAACACACCGAAATATATAAATGTGGGCACTCATATACACACATTGCAGTAAAAAAGTATAATTCAATTATGTATGTAACCGTTAACACATTCGCTGTCACCCCCTCCAAAAATGTATGGAAATGAACGCACATGTGCGTCGGTGGCAGTGCGACGAGGAAATCAACAAGGCCGACACTAATACAACGATCTTCACCAAGAAGTGCGTAGTGTATCTGAAGAAGCAGCAAAATAAATATTTATTTACATTTTTCTTATAACCTAGGCGGCAAACGAGCAGACGGATTGCTTGGTGTTAGGCAATTACCGTCGCTCATGGGCACCACCAACACCAGGGGAGTCACAAGCGCGTTGCAGCTTTTAAGGGGGGTTGGAGCTCTGGGAACCTCACTCACCATCAGGACCACAACACTACATACCTGAAAGGTAGCAGTGCTATTATGGCTGTGGTCTTCTGTAAAGAGGTGGTACTTCCTCAGTTGGGCTGCTCCAGATTCAAGCGTGATGGTCATCGCTGTGCCCTACCTCTCATTGTTGGACGTAGTTTAAGGACATACCCGGGCTCATCTTATAAAGAGGTCACAGTACGGCGTTCCATTTTATATAAACTTCCTTGTTTTACTTTCAACACAATTTTCGTTTAATTTGTAACGTACAGTTTTTTGTCGGCGGCCTTCCTGTTACTTATGGGAGCATTCAATCTTGTTTCTACTCAGTGTATTTTCAAATAAGCTAATTATGGCTTGGATAATATTAGAAAGCTCATTTGCTATCAAATTCTCCTCCGTGTCTTAGTACATACCTCGATTTTTGTTAAATCTTTATTTTCTATGCATCTTTATGATAAAATAGTATGAAACATAGAGGCTGATGTTTTTTTTCTTTTTTATGTTATAGGTAAAACAAATATGTTATAGGTACATATAAACTTCAAACCGGCAGTAGGGTAATAAAATTAATCTCTTAACTATTTTTTTAAGCTAAGTCAATATTTTATTTTGCGAAGCGCCTGGTTGACGTAACTAGTGACCGAAGAGCTGGCGGCTTCCTCGCACAACGAGCTGATAAGCAACAAACAGTTAAACAGTTATCTATCTACTCGTATCCAATATAAGAGACTCGACAGAGAATGAAATTATGGACCGGTTGGCGTTGAAACGCTGGGTCCTTGGCGTCCCAGCGTTCACAAACTTTATGCAGAAATCGTAACACGTGATATGTTGACGTAACTGGTCACCGTAGAGCTGGCGGCTTCCTCGCACGACATATTAGCATTGCAATACATGCGAAAAACCGCCAGCATCCTTAGTACAATGCCTCAACAACAACAAGGGTTTTTGTTACATTTAATGTCGAGCAGTAAATGTAAAGTCTAGATTAGCTAGTATGTTATTTATAAATAAAGTTATATTTGACTTAATGACACTATGTTTACCGTCGATGTTCATTTCCCTGTTTTACCAAATTGATCATTTGCTACGAACGAGTATATACATAAGAGTAATGTATCATACGATATATATAACCATATATATAGGGCGGATGGTTTTAAAGTTAAAAAGTTTTAGTAGTCGGTAAATCGAAAATGACTATAATTCAATTTAAATTTCAACATCTGTAGATTTTATAAATTAGAATTATATATTTCACATGGTATTTCAGTAGCACGCATGTACTGCAATGGATCCCGTCTGATATCGAGTAGTCTTATATCTACGATTACTTCACATGACTGACTCCACGAATGTCAAAAACAATTTTCTGTCGCCCTGAATAAAAGAGGAAAACCATTTGGCTTGTCTCCTTACATCCGGCAATCAATGCAAACATTGTTATTCAATCGACGCTGCTGGCTTGTCCTGATAACGCGGGTAATCGAATCGACGTCAGTTTATTTATTGAGTGTAAACAGCAGTTTTGTTATACTACGCTGAGATTGATTGTGTAAACATTTATTGACATAAATTGATAACGGCAATTGGGGAAAAATACAAGATATTTTAGCTAGCGTTGCGGATATCAAAATTGAATTACAAATGACGTCAAAAAGGGAAATTACAAATAATGAAACAGGTTATACCATTAAGTTTCGATAGCTACTTTCTCGTAGACACACAGAAACACGATGGCTATAAAGATTAGCAAGTAAACGGAGTGTAGCACACATATAAACAGTTACACATATCGAGGGACAAAGTATACAAGTACTATTTTTCTCATTTCTGATAGTTACTTCTTTCATTAATTTCTTTTTATTGTATAATATACTCGAATAAGATAGTGGCACTACGAAATATTAAAAACACTTCCGTGATTAAATTTCCTTATTGATAATAGTATACTAGAAATGCACCCCGGTCAAGACGCTCTTACACAGTACTATACTTCAAGGAAGAATAACGAAACTATCATGACCATGCATTGTCAAACATAGGTTTTGTTTGACAGAAATAATTCTGTATGTACCTAATACTATTCCATTCCATGTTTTGACTTCTGAATAAGTTGTACGTATTTTGTAAGATGATAATAAAATTACTGTTCTTTATCTATATTTTATTCATATATAAACTGTTTTCATTGTTTTTCAGCTTTTAACAATTATGTTATTACGTTTAAACAAATATATAATAGCTAAATTTATGACCGTGTTGCGTAATTAGCACATTTTAATAGGGTTCTACTCTGATGAATAACAAAGCTCCCAGTTTCAATAACCGCTAGAAAATATTTTGTTAGCACAATATCCTTAACTTCGCCTGAAACAGAAATTACAAGTGTTATTATATTTCAATTAAGAGATTTTCTTGTAACATCTAAATTGGTCATTAGTTACTGTTAGCGTTAACGATCATTGTGGAAAGCTTTAAAATATAAACGGTGCTACGGTTAAAGATACGAAGAGCAGTAAAGGGCGAGAGTCGAGGCGTCATTCACGAATGTGCATTTTCCTTATCAAAACGATATTAAAAACATATTGGTTTCGTGCGCTCGCTTACTCCAGAGCAAAACCTCAAGTGATCACGTGTGATAAACTGATGTACACATTGAACTGGTTTAACATTGGTGATAAATTGTCGCACCTAAATACAGTTCAAGGTAATCTAGGCCCCCAGGGGAGACGCGATGGCCCATATATGGGCTATAACCGTCTTGCCGCATCACGTTTTACAGAAACGGCCTAAGAATATCATAGTACTATCGGCGGCTGTTATTAAGATTTGAAGATTTGCCATTTAAACTTTCGATTGTGACATCGTCTCGTCGTCTATGACAGTAGACGTTCTCTTGATTGGAATCTACAAAATTGGTGATATGACAAGTCGGGTGTGAAATATTATCTTCAACTATAAGTACAATAACCGCTACTTAAGGTAAAAGTTAGTACCTTACAGCTGCTCAGTGGTAAAATAATTCAAAATATAAACTACTAGATGATACCTGCGGTTACGCCCGCATGGTTAGAGGATAGAGGAAAATGTAACATATTGAGTTTTCCCGTGGGAATGAGATGCTTTCCCGCTGGAAAAAGTAGCCTATGTCACTCTCCATCAATTCAACTACCTCCATTTAAAAATCACGTCAATTCGACGCTCCGTTTTGCCGTGAAAGTCGGACAAACAGACACACTTTCGCATTTATAATCTTAGTATGGATTCAAAATACTAATTAACTATTAATGCATCATTAATAATATATTCATCTGGTCACTTCATAGGTTATTTTGAACGAGCTGAGAATATAATATCAGCTTCATTTAGGTAGTTTTTGCGTCCTGCTATTTAAAGCGAGGAGTAACTTTATTCTAAACCTCGTTGGGTCCGCTCAACCCGAAAACCCGTTTTTTCCAATGTTTTATGCGTAAAAGTAATTAAGTGTAAAAGCATAAAAGAGGGTTGCTAAATATTGTCTGTCCTCATGTAGTTGCCATAGGAGCCATGCTTGGCAGGTGGATTGGCGACCGTAGATTGGGTTGCGACACACGCTGCTGCCCATCCATCGGTTTTTTCTCTTAGTCGCGCGCGCTGCATAGCGTTCACTGTTTATGACATATGTCTTACATACACATACATATATTTCAGTCGCATGCAAACCACTGCTGGACATAGGCCTCCCACAAATATGACTTGTATCATCTTGGGGGTAGTTGTCATAGTCACCACGCTTGGCAGGCGGATTGGTGGCCGCAGTAGCTGTAGATTGGGTTTCGACGGACGCTGCAGCCCGACCGTAGGTTTTTCCCCTTTGTCGCCTTTTACGACTTCTTACATGATAACTTGAAAATCTGAAACTACTCCGTGACCTACTATGAAAGTAAAAACAAAAATACTACAAGTTGCCTATTGTTATTTATCGTGGCGTATGATTTGTTAGCACACTTTCCTTTCACTTTTGACTTGTTTTCGCCGCATAAAAGCCATTTTAGTTAATAGTTAAAAAAGGGAATGTTTCCATGAATCCGTTAAAAGGCAATAAATTTAACTGCACCTGCTACTAACAATGTTGCTAATTTCAGTCGTTGGTATTCTATGCCATCTGCATAAGTGTTGTTACAATAATTTCATTCTTGTTCAGTTATTCCTCGTATGCTCTAACAATAAATTCTAAAATCAAACTGGACATCGAAAGAACAAATAGCTCTTATACGTGGTAGGTATTCATGATGTGTGGTGTGGTACTCGTAATGTAGATACACCAGTTAGGTCGTTTTATTAAACTTTTATATTGATATATACTACTAATCCACACCTAAACCGTTATCTCATGAAATTAAGCATAATTCGATCCCCAGGATATAACATAGTTGTGGACTTCATAAACCTTCCTAGACCTAGGTTCAGGTAAAATTAAAACTGAGGTGAGGTAAGGTAAAAAAATTGGATGCAACTAATTTGGGTGATTCGATTTCTTTTTATAAAGCTAGTAATTAAAAGCACACAAACCTATTACAACGATACCATGTATAAATATCGACGAGGTTCCTATATTTAGGCACAATTGCAAGCACCATCTTCGCAGAATAACTGAAACATACACCATAGCGATGACATACCATCCACTATCCATGTTGCGCTAAATCGTCTTTCGTGATATATCAGAACGTCTACCATGGTTGACATTTTGTCGTCTATCGCGCTATCCGTCACTTTCGCACTCACATACTTGTTGGAGCGTGACAGATATTGTGACAAGTGACAAAAACCCGACCATATTAGGCTAGCAGAAGTATAATGATATGCGATATCGCAGAAGTATAATGGTTCACCAGAGCATAAAATTCGCGTGATAGCCGAAAGCGACAGGAATAACAGACATGGCGTTTCATTATTCAAGTAAACAGTGAGTGTAACTCATAGTTCTGTAGGTGCGATTACCTGGTCCGGCGTATATTACCGTAGCTGATCTGATTTATAGTGCGCCGGCAGACTTGCCCGCAGCGCTATCAATATTCAACCCCCGTTCGCACACAATGCGTCGAAAAAACTGTTTACTGTATAATATGTTACTTTTCTATAATGCTCTTAAAATAATAATATATATCATAATCAATGGAGAGTAAAAATATACGTTTCAATCAATCAAATCAATGCCTGTCAATCACTATTTGGTAACTTTTGGCCAAATCTGATTTACTTTCATAACTAGTTTTTTGATAACCGTCAAACATAGTTATGTTCAGTTAGAACTTGTATAATTCGGCCAAATACAATTCTGGTAAAAATGGTAAATGGAGTAAACTTTTAAATATTCAGCAGGTACAATTTCATCTCGGATTTATTTAGGGTGATAGAAGTCGTAGTGTGTTCTTCAGTGATAGTTTGCATCTACCGAGTATATTGGTGACAAAATTTGAAGCGCTTAGTTTCGGCTTCTTGTTCTTAGATTTTAAACGTTAAACAAGTTTCGTTTTTTAAATCTATGCTAAACACTTAAAGTAGTATGTATTACTACTCGTAGGTATTTTTTTTTTTAACCTTGTAAAAACGTTAAAAAGATAAAAGATTTTATTTTTCAATTTAGGCACATGACAATGCTGCAATGCACTTATGAACATGAACATCAAAAAAAATATTAGAAGAATTAGATTGAAAAGTGAAATTGAGAAGATTATTACCGGCAAGAAACCACCAAGCATTTATTTAGCATCACTTGATTAATTAAATGCTTGGTGGTTTAGTTAGTTTCTGGCCTAGGCCATGCATGTGTGTCTGTCTGTCCAATACACCTCTACTAATATAATAGCCAAAAATATTTTAAAATTTAATTTAAGAATAGTGTGCTATTATTTACATCATAATATGTAGAATGCCGGTCGATCTTGATAATTAATGATATGTCATCGGTCAATAGAACTATATCACAAGTATCACAACGGTTTTCTTCTATACAAGGTAAATCATTTATATAAACCAAAAACTGAAAAGGGTCTAATTTAGGAGCCTGGAGTTTACCTAATTTTACTAAAGATCCTCTACACAGGGTGTTATTTACAATAACTGTTCTGTTCTTCTATTGCTAATATATGAGGACATGAGGTTTAAGGCTTTTTCCGATAGGCCATAATATTCGAGTTTTAGAATGTGAGTTCCATGTTCTATACAATCAAAAGCTTTAAAAAGATCACAAAATAAATTTTAATGGTATCAATTTAATTTATTATTGGTATTAATTTAATGGTATCACAAAAATCTTCCCAAATGCTATAAACATGTTGAATGAGCATCGAAGCAGCATCGGCCGTGGAACGCCCCTTTGTGAATCTGAACTGATTACATGTAAGCAATCTGTGTCTGTTAAAGTGACTTAATATACTATTTTACATTAACTTTACAAAAACTTTGCTTAGTACAGGAAGTATTGAAATCTGACAGAAATTAGATCACTAGAATCGCCCGACTTACATTTCATAAGATCTGGAAAAACGCCTTCTAAAACGGAATTATTGTAAATTAAAGCCAACTATAACTATAACTCTATAACTTCTACGACATGATAAATGACCAGGACTGATGAAAAAGTATTCAGTTTTCTTTAAATCTACGTTTAAGTTTAATATACGCTTATATAGGTATCTGTAAGTGTATTAATGCCCCCTCGCAACACTCACTACGCACGCAAAATGACTGACACCACTTTATGTCCGAAACAATAACGTTGGTAAAATATTTATGCTTTACTCATATATAAAAAATAAATAAATATAAGTAAATAAATAGCAATAGATGTTTAGAAAAAAACTGTCAATTACCGAAGTTATCAATACAAAACTATTGCAATAAAGACGGAACATCCATTTGTCACAAAGTATAGGAACTTCAACTTACTTTCTCGGTAACTCAGCTACTTAGAGGCAAAGTTGGTACTATTAATTGTTGACATATAAAAGTGTAATCCTACCAATATTAAATATCATAATACTTAGGTACCGTAATTTCACTGCATACAATGATTTTAAAGATAAAATGCTGATTGCCTCATTAAGTATTTATAGTCTCCCGCGCAGTATAAAGAAACAGATTCCAAGTTCCGAGTCACTCAGAGCTCGTTCTAAAGGTCTCATTTACGTTTCTTTGACACACAAGCAAGCACCCATTCGTTAGAAAGGCTCAGCGGAGGAATATGTAAGATAGCAAACATTCACTGGAAAAGGACAGCCTTTTCAAGGGAGAAATTGTCTAAAAACATCTTACATTCATCAGTAAAATATTCAAAGATCAGGCAAATTTTTAGAAAGTATAACTTTCTTATCTTGTTTGACAATGAACGTAGGAGTTTTACAAACAATATACGAAGATGTTACGCTTATTTAATCAAACACCGCTGAATATACTTCTTTGTAACAATCTTTGTAAATATTTTACGACGCTAGATGGAAACTTCAAAGAGTGTAATCATTACCTACTTTGAGTTCGGTTAAATGCCAGAAAGGGACGATTTCTTCCTCAAGGGATTTTACGCTTAGAATTGTTAGGTAGATACATGGATTTAACTTCGTTATATTTAATTGTTTAGGCAATTCGTTTTTAATAAGCTATTGTTAAAAAAATTATGAGTATACTTATGTTTAGAAAAATAGTAATATGTTTAATAGCATAGTAGGTAATGTTATATAGTTATGTCCTCATGTATCAATAATTGACCAAATACTTAATATCTTTTTTTGTAATAGTTATATTACATTAAGGGCTGATTTTTCAATTGTCAGATAAGCACATATCTGACAGATACCCATAGAGTTATTCGCCGAATAAGGCTTATCTGACGATTGAAAAATCAGCCCTAATTGGGACATATATGTAAGCATGTACAGTATGATAGTAATTAATATCTCCCTTATAAATCTATGTTAATTCAATCTCAATTTCAAAAAACTTTGCTAGTATTAAGCTAGTCTCCTTAGTGAGGCTCCATGCAAGTAGACAGAATATTGCTGAATTCATCAACGCCAGTAGTTATGTACGATGGACTGACGCCTTACTATAAATGTTTTCCGTCGAGTCGACACCGGTGCGATTGATCGATAACGTCATCCATTTAACATAGTAAACGTCTGGTTTTTCTGTCACAACAATGAGAGTAGAATGAATATATGTATGGCTAGATAAATAATGCAATAAATCCAATGTTGATGTTAGGTTAACTTTATTCACTCTTAATATTTGTTTGCAATGTTGTGACTAGGTATTCACCCCTTCCCCCCAAAAACCTTCAAGACGAGCCGGTGTCATCTGGCTGTTATTTATTTTCACCGCTTAGGATGTTTCCAGCCATTTATAGTTAATAGTTTGATGCTCGTGGCGTCCCAAACAAAAAATCGTTTCGGTCTCAAGAAAATTATTGTGTTGTTGATCTTAAAATGTTGCTTAACTTGACAACAACAAAACATAATTAAAAATCCTCTTTAAGTCATTAAGCCAATCATACGCGTAAACCGATTGCTACTTTTCAATTCGAAACTCTTTCGCTCGAATTTAAAAGCAACCTCATTAATAGAATATAATTAGTTTCTTTTACAGTTACTGCGGTCGCCAACCCACCTAGGTAAGTGCCGTGGCGGCTATGGCAACTACCCCTTAAGATGATAGAAGTCAAATTTGTGGGTGTATGTCAGCAGTGGGCGACTTACGTCTTAAATGATGATGAATTTGTTTTATTTATATTGGACTGAATACTTACAAATTTAAACGAAACTGGACATTTGCTGTTTGGATTGTTCATGAAAAAAAATCGAAATATGTAAAACCATCCGAATGGGAAGCCTGGAAATTGCGAGTACAGTTTGGTACTTCAGTTATTTGTATCTAGTTGATTTAGCGAAAAGACTTCACCCTTGTCAGCCAGAATCGCCTCCGCAAATCACAAGTTCATACGTGATAATAAAATCCTGTTTTCAGTTAGATTTTCTGGGAAATCTTTTTACGCCAGGAAATGACGAGATTCTCATATAAAGACGGGTATTGAAACATCCTCGTAAGTCTGGAAATCCATTCCTTGCAATTCAATCATAAGGAATAAGTCTTTATGTAACAATTGGAATTATATGCTTCTAAAAATTATAGCAATTTAGTATTCCATGAAATTAAATATTTTTTCACGTATGATAAACGAATTGTTGCACACTGATATATCAGTACAAATATTTTGGCTATATATTGGTGCGGGAAAACGAGAGATAATAATAGCGTGATAAACCAAAAATTATACTGAAAATCATTGCTAAATGTCCATGCACATATTAACCAGCAATAGAGAATTATGTTATGGGGAAATTCAATTGAACAAGTGACGACGTAGACCTAGAATCAATGAATTTTGTTCACATTTTACGATATACAAAAGGCATAAACCATAATATAAACTAATATAACCATGACAAGCTGGACAATTGCTTACCACCAGGCAATCCGTCTTTGCCGCCTATGTCATAAAAAAAAAGCTTTCTTCTTCACCCTATAAAATTCACACAAGATAAATAAAATACATGTATGCATGTTTATTTTTATATGTACACTATATGTGTATGTTTTTTATCAGTATAGCTTAATATTTTAATATTTAAGTATCGCCTTTGAGTTGAAAAGACCCTCTGCACCTATTAAAATTTTCCGTTTCTCCCGTTGGTTAACTGGTAGAGAATGCCTGGCATGGAGGACGCCATTTTTACCTTCTTGTAATTTGCAATACAATTTAAATAAATACATATAAGGCTTATTAGTGGGTATTAGATGAAAACTATAACTCTGGAATAATCATTGCTAATTTTCGATTCGACTACTTAGACCAAAATCAATCAATTTGCTAATAATATATTAAATATACAGATTTAAAATTACATTAATACGAGTTACATCGTTTTACACATAAGAGTTTATATTATCGCCTATGTAGTAATAACCTAAAAATTACCTCCAATACTTTACGGACATCACAAACACAATAGCCTCCGAAGTATTTTCAGGTGCAGATCCTCACGAAGACTGTAAAGAGATTTCATATAAAATCCCGTCCTAGGCTCATAAGATGTATGTTTTTTCTGTGTTCTATTTGCCTTAGTGTGAAAACGGAATATTGGGCCACGTATTCGTATTCGTCTATACTTTATTGGCCAATAGGTAATGCCTACTTCCCGACTTATTAATAACAAAGGTAATGCAAATAAGGCACTTGTTATGGTAAGGAATATTCCTTACAAAAACTTATCTGTTTTCATTTGTCTTGTGTAGGAAGGCAGCAGTGGGTGGCTAAACAAAAATGACGTCACGTACTGGAGCCCGGTTACCTTTAATGAAAAACTTGTCCACTCTCTGAAGTATTTCTTCGTCGAAATGATTGCTCAAAAGAACCTTATGCTGGACGGATGTTACTGCAATAGTAACTATTACTAAGTAATATAAGACAAATAAAAATATTTTTTTTGTTATTCTGTCATATTTAAATAAAAACGTATATATATATAAACAAGAAAATGTCTACGGTCCCGTAGGGTAAATGTAAGAATATTATTTTTTGATACTTTTTTTTTACTAAAGAATTATAATATTTACAGACCTATAGATGCAAAACTTAACTTAAGGACCATGTCTATGTAGTTATGTAGAGTAGTCTATGTAGTTATACGTCAAAATGTGGATATAGAACGCCAACATGCGTGTACATAGGCCAGGTGCTTTAGGTAAGTTTTTCACCTATTAGTAGAAGTAGTATTTATGGTTACAATATCACAATACTCTAAAACAAATTAAATCGTGCTCTCAAAAGTGTACATTATGATTTATGATAGATACACAAACAATGCTGATACCTTCATATACCGGGTGCGGCCTACAATATGAGCAAAAATTTTAGGGATCGCTTCTACACCACGAACGTAACAACATTTGTTCAATAACTTTAAATAATTGGGTAATTTATTACTTGTGATTTTTGTGAACAAACTAAATAGTATTTTCAATGAACAGCATCCAATAGTCTAGTTGACGTTTACTGTCAGCCTACAAACTTCATATTTTTCGCAATACATTGTTTGCTTGGAAAATCTTTTTTTATCAATATTTATTAAACTATTCGTTATTTTCAAAAGTCGTAGAACAAATGTTGCTACGTTTGTGGTGTAGAAATGATGCCTAAAGTTAATGCTCCTATTACAGGCCACACCCGGTATTGTTAATAAAATTGGTTTTCATAATTCTGATTAAACTATACAGGGACTTATAAAAGCGACAAAGATTTCTAGATCATGATTTCATGATATAGTAAATTACAGAAATATACGGGTATTAAATATAAAACATAGTGCTATGAAGTAATTTAGAGCCTTGGGAAAATTCGCAAGCAGAATTTTTAAACCAACGGTTGACAATAACTGCACTACGACCTTGAACGAGGCTGGAGACGTCTGGGTGCAGTTTTGCCCGGGTACCCCGTTTCCGGTTTCGTGTTAACGAAATGACGCTCATTCCTTGGAAGCTGGGGAGGACCCTTGTGTACCTACAGGCAACTTCTACGGTGGAACAGAATGAACGTCGCAAATGTTCAGCATTTGGTGAGGGTTACATATTTACGCCGTTTTGTGTTGAAACACTAGTTTCGTGGGCTATAAGCGAAAAAAAATATTTAAGGATGTCTCCCGGTGACTAATAGACACATGAGGTAACCAAACCCAAGGGAAGGCAGCTATATCGGCCACAGGATAAGTTTGACTTTGCAAATAGGTAGTCCAGGCACTATTAGTATTGGTGGCGGCTTTTTTCATTTGTATGTAGGTTTATTATTTAATAAGTTTTCTAATAGTTTATAATATTATTTTACTTATATTGTTATTATTAAAATATAATCTTTGTTATTCATTTCAATATCAATATGAAATAAAATAGACTGTAGTGAGCGTGCACCTTTTGTCACTGTGTGATGTAAGAAAATTTAAAACTTATCTGTTTTTTTTTGTTAAACATACTTGTAGGTTACATCAGCTCTTACAATTTATTCGTCTCTATGCATATTGGCCATTTTGCGACTGATAGTTGGTTGGCATTATGCGTATTGGGCAATATGCGGACAAACGCTTCCGTGCCGTTCCAATTAGGCTCCGCAAGAAACCCATGATTCTGATTCTTGATTATATTTTTTTATTTTTATCATTTAAAGTAGGTATAATTACACTCTGTATCCTCATCTCTATGTTTCTTTTATAAGATTAAAATATTACGGTCTTACATTTACAAATGGTGTCCACTGAATAACGTATTGATATCAAAACGCGTTTAACCACTCTCAAGTCAATACCCGGCAGTCCCGGGGCAGAGGCCGCCTCGTGGCTACTTGAAAAGTTCAACTACCACTTCACAAAGCCAAATAGAAAAGTTTAAAGCCTAAGGTCGATAACAAATATTTTAAGAAAAACGGTATGACACCTAATACCCACATATTTTTTTCAATTCTTCGCTTACATATGCTTATCACCTTTCATGAAAATTTAAAAAATACTTGGCATGGCGATAATTTTACCTATTTAAATTTTTTTAAAGGTTACGGCCACAATCTTCTTTTTAATTACCGTGCATAAGTTCCAAATAACTTATTGATACGAAAAAAAGTTTTAAAATCTGATATGTTTCATATTAGATTAGCTACGCTTTACGAAAATACCATGACGAGATGTCCTGTGGCAAATTGATGACCTTAAGTGGTAATGTTACCCAAAATCTCCTGCACCTGAATTTAATAAATACGTACGAAATTCAATGAATTCATAAAATTATTATCCACCAAAACCAAAACAAGACATAAAACTGAATGCAGATTGTCTGCCTCGGGCACAAACATAACCAATTAAATTTTCCAACTGTTCTCGAGTACTCAGGGAGCCTATTCATAAAGACGTTTTATCTTGACTATTATTGTCCCTAATTCAATATGATTTTCAGATCCATTATAACAATGAGTATCAAAGGCGACGCCTGCACTGGATCGTGAACGGCGATGCGCACGACAACTAGTTACTGATAATAAATCTGGTCTCGCAAGTGTTCCACACGCAATATTCACATTCCCTTTTTGCGCCACCGAAAATAGAACGACACTCTATTCGGGTATCTCATTAGCCCTGGTTTCTTGTCTATATTTTTATCGCTGGCAAAGAGGACTGCTGTTTCATTCTTTCAGCAAAGCGATAAATAATGGAGCATCCCAATTTAGTCCGGCAATATAAAAGAAGGTTGAGGCTGTAACCTTTTAAAAATTTAAAATAGGTAAAAGTAAAAACCGTAGTAAGTCGTAGGTATGCGTTTGTTTACAGTGGCGGCAGGTAACCGCAGTTTCGTGGCTCGGAGGCTATTTGGCCGACAGTTCGGGCGCGGTGCTTCTGTTTGCATTTTGCATGAGAACCAATTGTTTGGCTCTACACCGACAACGGTACTAGGCAGCGACCTCCGTCCCAGAGATTTACTGAACTCTCCTACCTGTTCGTATATGCATATGAACCTATTGAATCAGCATATGACGTCGCAAAACAACGCAGATCATACATTTCTGACCATATAATTTGTGATATGTCTGAAATGCGGCCATTCATACTGTGTTAAGGAATTTCTTGATATTCCTAACCTTATTACTAAATGACGCCATTGTGAGTTAGTTGAGACGATGGGTCAGACATACAACTAGAAATATAAACAAATCTCGGCATTTAATAGGCAATTTATCAAACGGTGTCATTTTATATAAAATGATCAAAACATATTTTAAATACTAACAAAGCTCTGAGGTATTTATGTACGAGTAAAACAATTATAAACTAAATGATTCATTTAATCAGAATGAATCGACTGTTTTAATTATATTATCTGTTTTAGTACATGACCATTTCCTTGAATGAGTTTATTAACTTAATAGGGTTCGCCTATAAAAGATGGGACGTAAATGGTTTTGGTCATAGAAATTTGGCGAAAAGGCCATCCTTATATAATAATCGCATTCACTGCCACCGACGCACATGTGCGTTCATTTCCATACATTTTGGGAGGGGGTGTCAGCGAATGTGTTAAGAACTTGTTATGGCGAACTTATTCTCATATTGATTTTTAATGCATATTAAATGCAGTTGCCCATAACCTTTCGGCGACGAAGATTTTAAAGGTATTTAGTTCCGTATATCAAAATATTTTAGAGTCCTTTGATTAATCGAATTTATGAACCGAATTATATTCAGGTTCAAATTGTTGTATAATATGTATATGTACCGGAATAAAATAATTATATCTGTGCAGTGGGTTTACACATACCAATGACGGCAGACTGGACAGCAACGATATGTAATAAAATAAATAACCAACGGATCGACAGCGGCTTTGACAATATGCCAGAGGTCACCATCTTTATTGTATAACCGACGTCCGGAATGGAAATCCCCATTTACAAATCTGATACTTTTCTGCAAGCTTATATTTTGTTGTTTATGCCTTATTGTGAAGCGCTCGTATCGGACCAATGAGTTTTTAGGGAGTTATGTACGAAGTATAACCAGCCGCTTTTCGGTGAAGGAAAGCATCGTTAGGAAACCGGACTAATCCCGATAAGGTCTAGGGTTGGAAGGTCACGGGGCAGTTGCATACGTAAAAATATATTTCGTACGCTAATTCCTGCAATCAGTTGTCAAAAGGACCCCGGGCTTCCATTAGCCATGGCAAATTACTATTATACAAAAATATATCCCGATATCACCTATATTGCCAAAAAAGTCGTAGGATATGTGTAGGAACAATATACATATATATGAATATTTGTAATAATTACATTCATTAAAATACGAATACTTAACTTTCTAGATTTAGTACATACATATTATATGTAATCTGTTTTAATATACTTGCCCTTGATTGTATTTCTGCCGTTCGCTAAAGAAAGAAGACAGTGTTTGCCAGCGGCGTCAAGTTAAAGGTTCATTTATTATCCTCGAATCGAAGCGGGGCGCCAGGAACGAGGGCGGACACGTGAATAATCAACGCTAACCAAAACAAATCACGCACCAAATCTATGGAATATTCGCGACGATTTATGTTCTACTGGTCAATAAATTTCGATCGGCGGTCGTGAATTAAACAGTGATTGATAAACATTATCTAGTTCTATTTGCGTCCTAATTCTCCGTAGTTTTCATTAATCAAAACGGGTGAATTAAATTGTTTTTCATTGACTTGGTTAAATTGTATAAGGTTACATTTACTTGGTTTAATGGCATGTAAATTCATCCAATATGGTTTGAGGTGCAAATTTACGTAATCGAATAGAATTGAATCGAAATCGAAAATCGACAGAAATATACAGAGAATTCGCCATTGTCTGAAACATATGAATGATATGTTAACATCGAAAATTTCAAGCATCTTTCTCTTTTACTCCAATTAGGCGTCATCAGAGTGACAGAGAACGTTCGAATAAACGATTTTCGTGGTAGCGCTCCTGTTCAGCGTAGTTGCCTAGCGTCTCTAGGTTAACATTTGTTACAACACCTTTTTTTTTCAAAGTTGGAATGGCTTTTGTTTCTTATTAAGCGACTTCACCAAACATCATTTAACTCATGCTATTGTGTAGTTGCTTTACTAATGCTGTATAGATTTTCCAGCATGTCATTTCGACGACCGGTCTGGGCTAATGGGTAGTGAGTCACTACCCACTACTAGTGACCCTGCCTATGAAGCCGATGGTCCTGGGTTCGAATCCCAGTCAGGGCATTTATTTGTGTGATGAGCACTGATATTTGTTCCTGGGTCATGGGTGTTTTCTATGTATTTAACTATTTCTAAAATAATGGTCTTAGTTAAATTTATTGTGGAATGATAAAAGTTTGAAGTATACTTTACGATAGGTAGGTGAGTTTATTAAAAACATGCATGAATATGGAAGTCAATAGAATCTAGTTTTCCTCAGAAAGATAAAATAAATATTTCAGGACAATCTTACACAAATCGACCTAGTCCTACGGTAAGCTCAGTAAGGCTTGTGTTGTAGGTACTAGACGACGATATATATAATAGATAGATACATATAAATACTTAAATACATAGAAAACACCCATGACTCAGGAACAAATAACTGTGCTCATCACACAAATAAATGCCCTGACTGGGAATCGAACCCAGGACCTTCGGCTTCATAGGCAGGGCCACTACCCACTAGGCCAACCGGTCGTCTGAAAGATGGACTAAGAGTTTTCATTATGAATTAAAACGGAGTTTTTTTACAAGAAGCGCACAGCCCGTGACGTCACTCACAGTGTGGAATACCAATAAGGGGAGTGTAAGTATACATACAGTTTTAATCTATGATCAGGAGTCAGAAAATAAAAATATATGTTGCTAAAACTTAACTTAGCTAACTAAAACTAATTAGCTCACTGTTAAATCAATTTAAAAAGTTAATACATATATATTACTATTACTAATAATAATCATGTAAATATGTAGTACTAGCTGTTGCCCGCAACTTCACTTGCGTAAAATTTTATCTAAGTTCTTTTACTTTGTTCCTCTAACTGACAATCCTTTAACCCCCTTTATGTTTTTGAGATAGTCTTTATGACCCGTCCCTCCAACCCCACACAACTTCCATCGCCCTAATTACGTTCTATGTAGGTATTTATTTCAAAATTTCGCAAACACTCTTTGGATTTAAAAATACACTCGTCATAAAAAAATATCAAAAATTGTTTTCTTGACCCCATTTTAACTTCGTTTGGGGTTGAATTTCGAAAAACGTTGTAACTGATTTTATATTTTCTGAAATAAATATACGAAGTATCAAGTCGCTACCTTTATATTTTAAACTCTACCCATATAACTCCTATAATTTGTGTAAACGATTGAATGTGTTTTGTGTAAACGTGTGAAACGATGAATGTGATTCGATCTGATACTAATACAAACTTTCAACCTTTCATCCCTTTCTAGGAGAAATTTCGTAAAATGCTGAAAATACATTATTTCAATTAGTTTTAAAATTAGTCTTTTTTACGTTTCTCATTTAAATATTTGTACACTCTCTCCCTATTTGAAATATATTAAGATCATTAAACGGGTTTAGTAAGATTATTATTATTAATTTTATCATCATCATTATCGTATCAGCCGAAGGACATCCACTGTTGGATATAGGCCTCCCCAAAGTGACCCGCAATGACTGGTTTTGCGCCCGAGTCCGAGCCCGTCGGTCCAATACAATGAAATTTAATTTCGTTTATAAACAGATATTTCATTCATTTATAACATATATTTTATATAGAAAAGATTTCATTTTTAAACAAAATCTCTTTTAAAAAATGAAAATTATTATATGGCGGATTTCCATTTTTCTTCATTAATAATAGAATGAATATTGTTAGGCAATTGAGAAAATTCTTTATTGTAAACTTGTAAAATGTTGAACAGTTGCTGTTGCCACTGGCACCAAGCATCAAGCGGACAGCTTGATACCTTGTTAATGGAAAAGTTACAGCAACCTTGGAGCTTGCGCCATCGTTTATTAAATCAAGAGTCCGTTTAGTCGGGCGTCCGAAAACTTTAACCATAATAAGGAGATGAGCCATCATGGCAGGATGTAATATTACAGTAAAGCTCAGACTTTGAATACCAGACCTACGTACTTAAATACGCAATCTTTGTATATATTGTAAATAACTATTTTTTGTTAATTTGGCGTCTGTCCTGTATATATTGTAAGTAATAAGCATTGGGAGTTGTATTTAGTCTGTCACAGCTGTCAAAATTGCTTCAAATTTCGTTTTGCCATGGTCATAATCATAAAGGTCACATAGGTATAGGTGATACAAAAATCGTCTTTTCTGTGTTCATAAGTTAACAGCTAGTGATTATAAGTTGTGTTTTTGTGGTATTGTGTTACGTGAGAGGGGGAGCGGTATATGTTGATATTTCATAGAATCAAACATTTAGCTTTAAAACCCTTAACTTCCTCAATGCCCAGAGGAAAGACGCGAATGTAATTGATCTGTATGACCCTATTATTGTAGAAGGCTAGCGAAATGAAATCGAACATAGCGTTCTAAATTACTGCCGGCTGACTAGAATAGCACCACCCCATCTTGTCGTAAGAGGTGACAAAGCGAAAAATCCTACGGACGGACAGCAGCGTCCGTCGAAACCCAAGCAATTATGGCAACTATCCCCCAAGATGATTTAAGTCATATTTGTGGGAGGCCTATGACCAGCAGTGGACTGCATACCGCTGAAATGTATGTATGTATGTATGCTCTAAATTATAGTCGTCTTTAGTATGAGATATGGCAACTGGTTTTACGAAACGTAGATAGCTTTAACTATGGAATTTAACACATTAAATTAACACTCACATTCACAGTTGCCTTAATAAATCAGCTCTTTATTAATCGTCAAATCGATGTGCTACTAATCAGTTTTTATTAATCTATTAGTGAGCCATTGAAAGTTGTCTGGGCTACCAAAATGTGTCACGATAACTTGTTGGTCAGTAAGGCCAGAGGCTGCGGCCGGACTTTCCGTTCTTAGTTAATAAAGAGGGCGCGGACACCGCTGGAGCGCTGCCAGCTTTCGAACTGTTTGAGATAACTTCGCACCGCAATATCGTGACAATTATTTCACGCCTTCCTTTGATCACGATGCGTTTAATTTATCCTATCCGTGTGACACGCGACAAAAGTAACTAAACTTGTGTAATGAAATTTGCGAATAGTGCTTGATTAAACAGGCATGTGTTTGCCACATGTTGTGGGTAATAAGGAAGTGAGTTTGCAACTTGCTTTGTTAGCTGCTTCTATGTAACTGTCTTTGTATGAATATTAGGGATCCAGACAAGTTTCAATTGTTTACCGAGGGTAGCTTTAGAAAACCTTGTAATATTTATGCAGCTGTAATTCAACGACTTAAGAAGTATAATGAGATATTCTACTATACATACTTTGAATTACGTAGATACATATGCAATATATACACTAAAAACATAATTTGGCTCTTTCCAGTAGCCGGTAGCGTCAGGATAAAAGAGGTAACATGACATTTACTAGCTCCCAATTTCGATACTGTTTGACATTACTACTAAATGTTTGTTTCCGGCTGCCGCCGCCATTTTAGAAGAAACCAGTCTAAGCACACGTTCACTGTTCAGCCATACCGTCGTGCAGTATTCTGCTGTTGAGTCAACTAGACAATAAGGCAAATTGTTCGAAAAACGTCGCTATTTGCTTCCCACACGTGGAACTCGATAGCTTGTAGTGTAGCTAATGTATGTACAAATTGAAACAAACGGGCTAGAACAGAGCCTTATGAGTATCGACCTATTGAGATATTATAGCTTTGCTTATCCTCAAGAAGAATGGTGAAGAAAATGAATGCATTTTTATTTTTATTTTGAACTTATAACTCTTGCACAATTATATTAAATAAGCTAAAAAATTTTGGCGCGCTCATGTATTACGTTTCAGCCGTGCTTTACAAAGCACTTAGAAAACATTGACAACAAACTCAATAAAGTGTTTGATTCACAATTGTAATAAAAAGCTTGTAAGATTAACTTGTTTTAACGGAACAGCACGCAAAAGTTTATTATAAATGTTGCATTGTCCCAAAGTTAGAAAATAACATGAAAACTACACCTAACAATATATTTTCAAATGTAGCTCTACAAATATAAGGAAAACGTGATGTATTAATGTTTCTTTATTCAGCGGTTCATACTTAAATTTTTCCCATTTAAACTCACAAACAATACTTAAATAACAACCTAACCAAAAACTTAATTCCTTATGTTTTGGTTATTAATTAATGCTACAATTTTATTAATATTATAATGTTTGTTGATCAACAGCTGATTCAAATCAATACCTTATTGCCTTGGAGCTTTTACTTTTCTTAGTTCAGCGGACGTAAATAATAATTACTTGCAAAGTACGTAGTCATCATGGACGCGTCAATATTAGGCAGATTATCAGTCTGTGCCTTGACAAAACCGCTTTTTTTGAGAATATGTATATGATATTCTCAAAAAATACTAAAAATGTATCTTAAATATCATAATAAACATAACAAAACTGCGAATAACTATCAAAACCCGTAAAGCAACCTGTTGACAATAGACACCAGTGACGTCACGCTTCGCTCCGCCATTAGCGTTGCGTTTCAGGCATCGAGTGACGTTTGGTTAAAAATACTAGTGTTGTCTACGTAAAATACGTCTCTCTTAACCTCGACGTTGGCGGAATCATCGACACTAAACTACTAACTATTAAAAGAAACTTCATTTTCTTTGTCTATTTCTACATGACTACTGTTGCTCACCATATTGTTGATCAGCTCCACCAATATTTTACAGAGTACTGCCATCAGCATCACATATATTTAAATAAGGCCTTATCCCCACACGGTATCGTACGCAGCTGATATGTCAATAAAAACTGCGATGGTTTTATGGTTAGCCCGATTCGGAAACCCGCCTCGATGTGGGTTGTAAGTTAAAGTGCCTAGTCTTTGAAATTCGTCCGCGGAAACCTGCTTATTCTATTATGCTAACGTTGCTTACCAGGATAGTCTAGTAGATAGAACAACATTACACACCAAAAACCAGAAGAATATTTGGATAAAATCTTATATTTCAAATGATATTAAAAATATTTAGTAGGTGTTTTTACCCAAAACGGTCGTAAAGTTACGCTCTGCTACGCTCGGGGCATTAGTAGGCGCGTCTTTATAAAATGAAAAACATAACAGATATCAAGAAAACAAACAAGATGAGAATTAACGAGCCCCTTAAAAATACAAAAACATAAACATTAGAAAACTTGCTAGTTGAAAAATCTATGAACAAACATAGAAGTGATACGAGTATTATAGTTGACTCGGACAAAAGTAGTATATCTTAACTAAAGTCATCATTTCCACGAGAGTGATGGAAATGTCCCACCATTTCCATCACTGGGCTTTATATAAATAATTCAATTATCACTTTGGCGAGCAGTGTTTAGCGCCGACAACGTCCGGTCGCATGGTTCTAGTTAATTACGAGGTTACGGAAGTTGGAACCATGCCAGGCTAGCACTTATCGCTTCCTTATTTAGTTCTCTAATTATGTCCCTTAGAAATATTCTTACATTTTTAACAAATACTTCTTCACTCACATACTCAGTTTTATATGCACACGCGTTCGCGCGGCATGCCATATGATATATATGGGAACACCGAGAAATGGCGGGACAGAAACGCTAGTGTGCACACGAGCATAATGATGACTGTTGCAAATAATATCAAAAATCTGTAATACTTAAAATGCATATTACATTGGTTTGTATCGCTTGCAAGCATGTTTGTATTCATTTGGTCCCTACTTCGCAACGCAACTTTTGTAGGTGCCTACTCGACATCAAAGTATTCAAATGGCAAAAAGGTTTGCAATGACCTAATTAATATTATAATAGAGAAACTTAGGCTATCTAACAAGTCTGAAGTTTAAAGGCCATTAGCAATTTCCACCGCCGCGTCTTAACAAGTCCTAACAGTTTTGGTAACGAATACTGACACTTGAAATTCTACCGTTCATTAGGTTGAAAGTCGCAGTTGTAATCTATTGGAAATACAGTAAAGGTAATTTGAGAGAAAATATTTTTATACAACTTCTTTTTTGGGGTAGTTAAAATGTTAAAATAACTTAACACGACGCATAAACGTTCATTAAAAATACTAAATAAATAACATAATTTTTTACATAAAATTGTCTTCGGTTGCCGCAGCAATTATCTATTAATTAAATAAAATATAATTGCAATTGTTCTTGATTTGAGTTACATAAAAGAACTAAAAACGGATTATATCCGTCCCGTGCAACATTGCAAAAAAAATTCTGGTTTGTGCGCCAATTTTTGAGAGTCTTGCACTCGAATTCAAAAGTTTCTTACCATTATTCGATTTCCCAAAACTATTAATTTATATCATTCATTTTATAAACTACCACTGCTTCGTTTCTGATAGACTACTTGCTTACTCGACGCACAAAAATTACCCCCCAGTAAACGTTTTTAGTTTTTATTATTTTATAAAAGTTACATAGGTACTTATATTTATGAAATAAAAACTAAAATCTTAATACACCTATTATATAAGTTGTAATAGGTGTATACATTAGAACATGTATATATATCGCCTGACACTAACCAAAAGTTAGTGACGCGAACGTGCAATTTAACGAGTTTTTATTATACGTAATATACATAGCCATTGTGATCAAGCGAAATGGAGAGAAAGCGGATAAAGCAACTCGAATAAGTAAAAGTGTTATTAAACCAAATACATACTGAGAAAGAAGTCAGCCGAATCTATTCGAGTTACAGCTAGTGAACGACTTTACATGGTAAACGCCGACGAACTGCAGTGACTGTTCAGAGAAAGGAATATAAAAGACGTAGATTTAACACCTCAATAGGCGACATGAAAAAAATGCTTAGTAACAAACTTTACATACTGACAATTTTTTTACTTTTACATTTTATGGGCCGATTTATCTCAATTTCAATCACTATACATATCATCATCATTGATCATTTCAGCCGTAACACGTCCACTGCTAGCTGTTCATTCAGGTTTGACGTACGATGCTGCCCATCCGTCGGTTTTTTTCCTTTGTCGCCTCTTACGACACTCGCGGGAGGAGATGGGGCGGTACTATTCTCAGTCAGAACCACACGGCACTACTACATATAACAGCTATTAATACGTAGAAGAGTCTGTAGCAGCGTAATAATAAACTTCAAAATCGGAATTCGTGTCTGTGTATCTACATACATAAATATTCAAACATTAACGTTTTTGATACTAACAGGAAACGGACGTCTCTCCTTTCCGACTGTTGATTTCCTGCTTACAACGCTTGTTTAAACTCGGATGCACGTTGTAAATTTGGCTCGACCAGTTTGTACTAAATCTCCAAATGCGGAGTTGGAAATTCTGAAAGTTTCGAGACAGCACTCTCACATAGATACATGTACAGAAACAGAAGGAGAAACTCAGCTCAGCTATCGATTACAAACTTTATGCTTTTAAACTTTCACAAATTAAATGTCCATTCTACGTTCGATCATTCGTATTGTACTAGGAACTAAATGGTTTTTTTTTTTCAGTAATCAAGCTTGCAGAATTGTTAAAAGATTTTAATCTTTACGTAGGTACTAAAATTACGTATTAGTCTAAATGTACTTTTATTTTTGTATCCTAGGTATAAATGGAAGTTATAAATGGAAAAAGATTACATAAACTTAAAAAAAAAAGATAATAACGGAGGCGAAAAACCATTAAGAAATTCCATATACTTAGTCTAATTCGTCAGGGCGTCATCGTCAGCGTCAGCCGCGAAAGTTGAAGGTGCGCGGGTTCTAACCCTGCTGCAGATGCTGGTGGGCCTTGTTCAAACTTTTCTTAAGTATATATAATCTATTTCTATTGATAATTAACTATTGTAGAGAATTCGATAGCTAGAAGAGTATTAAAATGGGCTGAAAACTAAAAGGCGACCGTAAGGCGAAAAATATAATGACAACTGATAGAATATGTACAAAAACAGGATTCAAAAATAAAGACATAGACAAAACAGTAAAACAGTATAAAACCTCGTCGACAACTATTAAATGTTTTTATATGTAAATTTTTAGTTCGTTCATTTGCCACATATAGCAAATCTAACTGACTTTATATTTTTTAATGTCCCTATTGGATCAATGAAAACACCAACAATCGTCTACGTCTGGAAGGTTAGTAATTTATATGTACTTTTTCTTTAACAGCTTGTATAACGCATTGGGACCGAGTTTTGGTGTAGTTATTATGCTCAAGTAGAATTATGAGGGCTTAGTTTCACAGCAAAGTTGTGCTGAAGCACCCCACGCCTCTTTTAAATCATGTTTAACCATTTCCTGTAAATTTGTCGCGTGGAAAACGGCAGGATTACATATGTAATATCAGGAATATATAGGTATGGAATTAATATAATCTTAATGACTCAGAAGTGGTTACTTACGCATGGTTATGGAGTAGTTTGTTTAGAAACCACAGGGATCAGGGATAATATTTCATATTTCCTTTCTTTATTTACCTGTGTATTTGGCGACAGGTTTGGCCTAGTGGGACCCTGCCCCTAGTGGAAAGCCGACGCTCCTGGGCTCAAATCCCAGAGAGGGCATTGATTTGTACGACGAGCACAGGTATTTGTAGTTACTTGAGTTATGGATGTTGTCTATGTATGTATTTAACTATTTTTATACCTATATCGTTGACTGGATACCCACAACATAAGTCTTCTTGAAGTGACCGTGTGGCTTAGTTCATTTGTGTAAGAATGTCCTGTAATATTTATTTATTACTTTACCAACAAACAACAAGTGTTGGACATTTTTAGTATATTTTATATTTATTTTCAGTAAGGTTTGATTTTGGATAAGTAACAAATTTTACCGGCTTTTTCTAATTTATACCTGGTAGCCCTACACGTGAATCGTAAGCGAGCTCTGTGTAGATAGCATCCGTTCGACGACACTTTCACAAAGCGAAGGCTGGATGCGCAATGGACTATCATGAAATTGAATATACAGTGGACGGTATTAGGTAGTAGTAGATTGTATTCTATGATTTAATTTTAACCGTGGTCTCACCTCGGATTTTCATTCCATAATCAATGGGAAACGGATTGCAAAATAAATACAGATATGATATTAGAATTTATATAACGTTAAACTTAACTTTATAATTATTCCTTAACCACCCGTCTCCGCTCCTTTGCACTGGTGATACGCATACCGGATTATGGTATTATACCTACATATCAACGTTCATCTTGGATCGATCTATTTAAGAAAATAACATTAGAATCCCTTGCGTAGTTGAAGCGTACGGACAGTGGGACAAGAATTTTAAATTGCTGATTATCTTATTGCGTAAAGAAAGTACTTACAGCAGATGTACAAATAAAGGTCTCTGTTCGGAGAATCGCCCTTACCTAATACAAGTTTGGAGTCCAAAGTTTAAACAACATTAGTCGTCTGCGGGTACGTGCGGTTCGTTTCTCGCTAGTTTTCGTTTGCGCAATCAGGAAATTAAATAAAGTTCAAGGCGCCGAGCTACAGAGCAGTGAGCACGGAGTCATGCAACCCTTGCGACAATTCCGCAAACTTCTTAAAACTAAGAGTTTTCTATGAATAACAAAATTGAAGGAAAATATCAGTTAACCTTATTATTATTGAAACAATTGTCATGGATTGACAATATAATTAAAAATAAAAGTCTTTAATTAAAAGTAATGTGTTGATGCCAACCCGCACACATCCCACCCGGTGGTAAGTGGTCAATGTAACCAATGGACACCTGCAACGTCAGAAATGTACATACGTCGCGAATGGTGACAATTGTCGGTATGGTGAAATTGAACCTTATTTGGCGACTTTGGGTCTATTTCTGGAATACTTGTAACTTGTAGTAACTTGTAGCAATTTTTGACACCTGTTGTTAGAAAGAGACTTCCGCTTGTATTAGAAGTGTTCGAGAAATAGGCCCCCCGTATAGGAAAGCGCAGTGTGGGACGTCCACTAACTAGATGGACCGATGACCTAGCACGGGTCGATGGGTGTCGTTGGCTGCATTATGCTGGAGATCGCTCCCGGTGACGGTCTATGGGTCCATCTTTTTATTTGTCACTCTGCTGTCAAGCTTTTTGTTTAAACGAACACAAGTGAAGCATGTTTTCTATATGAGATAAGTACTTAAAAGCAACGTTAGACCACGCATTCACGGGCTACGCTACATGGTGCGTGGCAGTGTGTTAATCGCCTAACTGGCTCCGTCGCAGTCCGACTAAATGAAGTGTTTAGCTTTACTACTACTCGTAGTACCTAATAAAGCTTACCTCGTCAGTTAATGTGTCGCTTTTAAGACTTTGTAGTTTTCTTATTGTGTAGTTGTGTTATGTAGTTTTCTTAGAAGTATGAGTAGGTATACTTTAAAGTCAATGTTAAGCATGTGATTATTATGTTCTTAACTGTAAGGATGTTTACAAAAACGACATTTTGATTTGTTTTATCATAAATTTTTAGGATGTATCCATATTCATATTTACGGTGAAACTAATTATTTAAGTAATTTTGTGAGTCTCCCAACGAAATGGATGAGTCTGGTTAAACGTGTGCCGAGCTAAATAGTTGGTTAGAACACGATGCATTTTATAATAGTTTAGTTAAACTTATTACAATATTTAGAATGTTTTATAAATTAAATACTGAAAAATCTCTGAAGGCTCCA
This sequence comes from Grapholita molesta, assembly GCA_022674325.2. Taxonomy (NCBI): domain Eukaryota; kingdom Metazoa; phylum Arthropoda; class Insecta; order Lepidoptera; family Tortricidae; genus Grapholita; species Grapholita molesta. The sequence goes on from CP053127.2 coordinate 8,148,616, forward strand.
TGGTGTAAATGCTGGAGCTCTCGTATCTCGACAATAAATTTACTGCCTGGAGTGTCGCGGCATCGAGTGCAGAGTGGCGTCGGGTCGCGAGGGCCGACCCTTCAGAGCAAGTACAATCGTCGCTTATAAGCGCAGAGAAATTTTCTAACCAAACGAACCAGTATAAATGTATTTTTTTATGCATGGTTATTATTCCCATTTTATACCAAAAACTGTGGCAAATTGAAGGCTTAGACCAACCAACGTAAATCTAAGTGACCTAGTAAACACAAGAGTAGTGGCAAGCGGGAGCGGTTTGAGAATAAAAAACTGGCCAAATCCGAGTCGGACTCGCGCACCGAGGGTTCCGTAAAAACCAGTAAATATATAAGCTTCGTACCAAATTGTAAGAATCTGACACGGTAAGGTCTTGATTCCCTTCGTAGTTGTTTCTTTATTTCTGGTTTTCGAGTGTAGAAAATTTAATTGCGTTGGCTTAGATTTTTTTTTTCACAGTTTTCACGGAACCCTAAAAAGTCACAACGAACACACAGTTCTGAAATACACAATGTATTTTCCAAGTAATTATAACTCTGGCCTCAGGTTGGGTTCGGTAACATAGTAAAAACTATGCACATTTAATATTAGTCCACTGACGTAAAGAAATGGACTCCTACACACGAACAAATTATGTAGAAAAATATGGCACTAACTAAATGACATTTCTATCACGTTCCACTTTAAGGGAATTTATAATCATTTTTTAGATAACATAATCAAACAAAAAAGAGCTCAGTGTTTTAGTTATTAAGTATCAAACTTCCCTATTGCTAAAGTAATAACTTTTTAGTCATTGTTGACACTTGCACTGACATCGGTTCAAAGAAGACTAACTTAATGTACCGCCCAAGTTGTTCGAGCGGTAGTTTTTTAGAGCTATTTTTTGGGCTGATTGTGAATCTACGTTTATTATAAAACGATGTATTGGTCAGACAGAATAACAATTGACAGTGTTAGGTAGGCGAATAACACCGTCACTCGCCGTCGTCGCCCGGAACGTTGCAGTTAAAATGTTCTATAAAGCTATCCGGAAAGTGTTAAATTTGTAACAATTCCAGCTCCGCATCAACGCTAAGTTGAACTGGACCGTTTGTATCAACCACACAACATCAACTCTGGACATTATGACTTTTCGCTTAGGCAAGAAAAACACTCTGTATATAATTCTACTCTTAGCATCGTGAATTCATAAATAATGCACTGTACGTTTTTCGTCGCTGAAAGACGTTTTTTTCTCATGGCAGATAGTCCTCTCTTGGCAAACGGAGTGATTACCTTTTCCTTAATAATTTATTTGAGCTTGTACCAAGTAACACAAAGGCCAATCTTATTTCGTGAATAAAACATTGCCAACTCTATAGCGAAGAGCGAAACGTAAATATACATTTTCCTTATGTTTTCAGTAAACTTCTCTGATTTTCCTTTCCAATTGATAATTGGCTGCGGCTACATCAATAAACAAACCAATATCTTGACTTACACTCGTTAGCGGTTTTCTGAGTGGGCACGTAAACCCCAAAGTGTGTTGTTATATGTAACGAGTGTCTTTATGTGCTGTAACTAAGAAAGAGAAGTTATATATTCGGGGTCAATAGAAATCGGAAATAATGTAAACACTGACTAAGCAAAAAAAAAACACTTTTGACACATGACAAATTAAATATTGAGTTCTCATAAAATTGCGACTTAGATTATTGGAAGTCCGAAAATGTTTGTTATACAATTTTATATCATAATAATCATTACTCGGTATCGGTTTTTCAGCCACACATCAAAAGGACTGAGACAAAACGATTAAATCCCAACTGAATGTCGCCATCGTGTAGTGGCGTTTCAACCATCGCATAACCATCTCACTGGCTCAGCACTGGGTCATCATTTCTAGGAGCCATAAGAAGCACCTTTCGCAGTTCGGTAAAAATTGGGGTGCAGTGCTATAAGTGTTGGGTTTAAAGAATGTGAAACTGCTATTGTAGGGTTGATTGGGGTGGAGGTGAGTGCGAGGTTTTACGATTCGCATCCAATTCTTGTTTCCTATCTTTTTTCAGAGCTTTACTTCCCCGTAACAAAGTACTACTTTCACACATTCTTTGGATATCCGATAGAGAGACTAGGAAGCGAGAGTTTTTCGGTTCCTAAAATGACCTGTCTATTTAAATATCTTTTTGATGTCCTGTCAAGAAGATGCCAGATTCTTCGCTTCATGGTACTGCCTGTGTGGTGCCTTACTTGCACTCACCCCAGTGCCTCCGTATCTAAGGTTCGTCAAGTTCAAAGAGCATTAGATGATGCTGGAGCCAGTCATGAGTAAATTGATGTGAGACGGTTCGGGTTCAAGTCGAGACGGTGTCAAGGCTAAAAGCAAATGTTGTTGCTGGCTTTTCCTGCTCCTTACCAAAGAACACTCCTCGATAGTGACTAGTGACTCCATGTTTCTGACAATAGCACTACGCTCTGTCTATACACCCGTCCATATACCATGCATACTGCCACCACCAAGCCTTCGTCGCAATGATGGGAATATGCCTGATGCGCTGATTTTAGTAACATAGGTCTTTCGCAGCCTCACACTTAAGCTGAACGGTACATGCAATAGATAAGCAGGCGATACCGCAAAACTTGCTGCCTTGAGTCAATATGGCAAGTAATACTAGGGGTCTCAGGCTACCACCCTTCGGAGTATTAAAAAGCCATTCGATGGTACAGCGGGTTCTTACCTGGCCAAATGGTTGTTCTTCTCTACCAAAATGTTAAGGAAGTTTGATTGGAACCTTTGCACCGTCTATAACTCAAGTTAAGTTTGTAGATACTTGGTCATTGGTTTTATTTATAATATATAAGTGAAATGCATTTTTTTTTTACATTTTAGGTTCGTTAAAAAATTAAACAAACAAGTAGTACGATTTACCAATTCGTACACTGCGCTGCGTAGTATTTCATAGCTGTTACACTAATGATGGGTCGTCATCCCGTCAAACACAAACGCGCCTGTCCCGCCTAAAAGGCTCGTTTGACGAAAATGCATTTGTAACACCAACCCTTCATTAGCACTCTGAAATATTTCCCCAGGCGAGCAACGAACACGCTACATATTTAATCTAACGGAAACTATTCTCATTTCTTTGAATTCGGAATTTAAGTCTGAGTCTTTGGCGTGACGGCAAAACATTTGGTGAGGTCTTGCTGTTTTTCTGACCAACTATTCTGTTTTTATTTTTTTATACTTGTACCAGAAGTATTAGTTAACGGAATTAAATATTTAAATTTTAATGTAATACTCAGGAATATTACTATTTATGAAAACTTGAATCTAATATGTTTATTAAGTTTTTGTTTATGTGAATTCAGGTAAGTTCATATTCCTTTGCCACACCATTTGGATATCAATAATTGAGCACCTGCATAAACAGGAATACTTGCAAGTCCATAAACCGGCAAGCTAATTAATCACGGCACACTAGTTGACATTAACTATTAATAGTACGTTACAGTAGGAAGACTGCTATGGTGGGTATAGATAACAGTCGGTCACGGGTCACGACGCCCCGGGGTGCATCGCACGGAGCTACAAATAGCCCTGTAGCATATAAATACGATAGAGCCTTTGATTAACACACTTTTCAGAATATCTTACACAAAGTTGTGTTGAGTTTTGATGTAAATGTTAAATTAACTGAGATACGAACGCTATCAGTCTTTATTTCGGTGTGTCCATTTTTTTTTTGGAGGAAAAGACATAATAACTTTATGCACAAAGTTATTCAGGGTTAAGCTTTAATCGTTTCTAAGTATATATTTTATTAAAAATCAACCTTACATGTAGCTATAGATGCAATATTGCTGAAATGTAAATCTATACTTTTTACTACGTAGTAATTATTATTAAAAGTAGATGATTAAAAAATTTGCGCATATGCAACTACTGTTAAATGTACATTATTACTTTCGTCACAGGTAAATTAATTATAGGAATTAGCGGTCAAATTATAAACAGTGGCGCCAATCTAAAAAATTAGAAATCATACAAAGGAAACTAAAATATTATTCTGCGGCGAGTTTATATTATTGTATGCACACATTTATTAGGTATATACTAATAGGATATATTGTAAGGGTGCGCTTTCTTAAAAAGTTATCAACAATCTTACGCTCGCGCTTATGGCTTTTGTTTTATTCTTTTACGTTCGGCGTAGTTCAAAATATAAGTCCGATGCGATCTGACGCATTCACTGCCACCAACGCACATGTGCGTTTCTTTTCCATACATTTTTGGAGGGGGCGGCAGCAAAAGTGTTAATACTTTTATGGAACCGGATTGCTGAAAGTAGAAGATGGCCACATCGTATTGCGACATACCGCAGGAAAGTACCTACTGAGGAATTGTTTACTTGTTGTTTACTCCTTGGTTTACTTCTTTGTTTATTTTTGTTTTCTACCTAATTAGTGAGCAGTGGCAAATCTACGACCCAGCCGGTCAACCATTTATAAGGCAGAGGGAATATATTTGCAACTATCATTTGACGTTTATTATGAAACTGACAAGTTAACTAAATTTGTTAAAAAGCCAACTTATTCAATTTATTAAAATTCTACCTATCTGCCTACCCCTAATTATCTGTATTATTTACATGCTGATATTTAATCGTCACGATATGAGTAGTTGTGCGTTATGCCTGTGCTATCGAATTGAAACAGTAGGTACCCTTACCATGAGTTGTGACTTTAACGTTTTGGATAACGAGTATCGAGTTTACTATCTGTGCATCTCGCTCGCACTAAAATAGTACAAGCGAGATGCGCAGATAGTAAACTCGATACTCGTTATCGATAACCTCACTGTCACAACATGTACGTTACTGGGTACTGTTCGAACTGGGCGTCGCCGTCGCTTGAATTGAAAACGTGGGCCCTGTTTATACATGTTTAATGTGCCCTATGGGGATAGAACGTGCAGATTTTACGTGATCTCTTATGGTAAGGACGTGTTAGGTGTGTTCGTTACGTAAATAACCGTCTAAGATTTCTACCTGTTGTATCGATCAAAGTATCCACGATATGTAGCTATGTTAGCGATCTGGAAGACATTCTTGATTTGTAATTTTCCTTTTAATTGTGTTCTTTAATATATACTTTTAAATTTTTTGCGTATGAAATATTTATATATTTAATCTTTTTTGCACAATACATAGATACAAATGACGGAGTTAATTCCATAAGGCATTCTCTACCAGTCAACCAACGGGCTAAACGGAAAGATTTAATAGGTGCAGGGATTATAGTTATAATTAATCAAACTAAGAGTAGTAACACTTAACTACATGGCTGACAAAGGGTTTGTTTTTCAATTGTGTAGTCTTAAAGCGTAGTTGTTTGTATTTATTTGTAAATAAATAAATTACATTGGCATAAAGATAATGCTTTGTACTTTGTATTACTTTAGGGTATCCCCGCAAATTCCGTAAGCCCGGTCGCAAAACCTCTATGTGCACGCAGTAAGAGTGAAAACCCAATTCGTGCCATATTTATCTCGCGTGGAGTTAGTGGCAGGTTTGAGCAGACTCTGAGTTCACCAAAAATATAAACGTAAGCGTATTCTAGTAATGTGACCCACAAAATCATTGTAGGTACGCAATTATACGCAATTTTTTTTTTTTTTTATAAATAAATAATAAATAAATAAATATTTCGGGACATTCTTACACAAATCGACCTAGTCCCACGGTAAGCTCAATAAGGCTTGTGTTGCAGGTACTAGGGGACGATATATATAATAAATAGATACATATAAATACTTAAATACATAGAAAACACCCATGACTCAGGAACAAATATCTGTGCTCATCACACAAATAAATGCCCTGACTGGGAATCGAACCCAGGACCTTTGGCTTCATAGGCAGGGTCACTACCCACTAGGCCAGACCGGTCGTCAAAAGCAATTGGAGAGAGAGAACGCTCCCAGTGTTTTGTTCTGCCGAGCGATCAACTCGACGAGAGTTTAAAATGACGGCCCGCTCTGGTGGTCTGACCAGTAATAACGTCGGGCGAGCAGATTGCACTCTCTTTGTTTTCTGTGCAAACGTTTTTACTGAATGCACACTCGTTATGCAGCACACGTGAAATCATTGGCGTGGAACGCTCAATTTTTTTAATTGTACGTTGTACCTGTAGATACAGCTAGTAGCAGGAACCCAAAAACAATCGGACCATCAAAAGTAATTAAACTATGCTATCCCGCTAAATCTTACACTGCCGTCTTACATTTGTTTCCTTTTCCTTACTCATAATCATATCACACATACTCAAAGACATCCATAAGATCTTATACACTATCTATATTATATGTCGATATGTCTAATTTATTTAATAATTCTTAATAACTAAATTCTGGTTACTGGCAATCATAATATCTGGTAGAGAATGCCTAAATGCATTAAGTCCGCCATTTGTACTTCATATTATGTATTGTGCAATAAAGTTTAAATAAATAAATAAAAATAAATATCTTACGATTAAGGACACATATTGATCTAGTTACGTATCATCACCATCAGCATCATATCAGCCGAATGACGTCCACTGTAAATCCAAATATATATATATATATATACAGTGTGGAAATTTAACTCGGGCCCTGGAGGGAAACTACCTTAAATCCTTGAGCTAGCTCATTTTACTTAAAGAAGACATTCCTTTATTTTTAAAAAGAAACAAAACTGCATTCAAAGATTTTCTAAAACTTGCTTGCCTCGCCCGGGACTCGAACCAACTAAAATTAAAAAAAAACACACACTCTCTATTTTATTCTACTAATCGATAATATTAATACTCAGGATACAATTTCTCTAACCTTCTACCAGAAGAGGAACGAAATAATATCATTTTTCAACAAGATGGTGCACCTGCCCACAACAGCAGAATTGTCAGGGTTTACCTCAATGAACATTTCAATACCTGGATAGGTACAAACGGGACGATTAGATGGCCTGCAAGAAGTCCAGAACTGACGCCCATGGCCTTCTTTTTATGGGGTCATGTAAAAAATGTTATTCATGAAACTTGCTATGAAACCGTTCAAGAGCTAAGGGTTGCGGTAGAAAATGTTATTAGGGGCATACACCACAACACTTTGATGAAGGCTACAAGAAATGAATTTCAACGGCGACTAATTGTGTGTAGACGGAACGACGGGGCTCATTTCGAACAATTTATCAGTTAAATAATTTCAGTGTAACAAATTGGTATTAAAACAAAGTTAATGTTAGATTTAGCGATTGTTTTTATTTGTAAGACCAAATGTTTTTAGAGATATTTTTTCCTGGGTATTAATACTATCGATTAGTATAATAAAATAGAGAGTGTGTGTTTTTTTTTTAATTTTAGTTGGTTCGAGTCCCGGGCGAGGCAAGCAAGTTTTAGAAAATCTTTGAATGCAGTTTTGTTTCTTTTTAAAAATAAAGGAATGTCTCCTTTAAGTAAAATGAGCTAGCTCAAGGATTTAAGGTAGTTTCCCTCCAGGGCCCGAGTTAAATTTCCACACTGTATATATATATATTTATATTTATAAAAGACTGGCCAGCGTTAGTAGCATTAAGTATATCAAACCTATATTTTTCTCTTTTTTTTGTATGTTTACGTTTTGTTTGTCCTTGCAATAAAAACAATCAACTCAAACAATCAAATCAACAATCATGTTGGATTTAATAATAACCAATTCTGTTTTCTTATTACAGGTCCTATTCCGGAATACGAAATGCACTTCGAAGGTCTTAAGAGCAGCTTGTGTGTAAAGTAGCATATCGGCTGCTTGCCTTTGATTTCTTACAAATTGTTAAATCGACCGTGTGTTGTCTAAGATAAAGTTTATTTCAGATGCACTTTAGTCGGAGCAAACGGCAGACAAAAGTTTTCAATGTTCGTAGATACTACAAATTCCTAGAGGCATTTTTGATTTCCAATACAGTTAACTCTTGCGGAAGCCCATTTCATTCCACAGTCACAATCGGATACTTTCTTTTACCTCATATATTCTTTTATGTATACCTAAACACAAAACAAAATCACCTATCAAAAGTACTGAACATACCGGGTGTGGCCTGTAATAGGAGCATTAACTTTAGGCATCATTTCTACACCACAAACCTTGCAACATTTGTTCTACGACTTTTGAAAATAACTAATAGTTTAACAAATATTGATAAAAAAAGATTTTCCAAGCAAGCAATGTATTGCGAAAACTATGAAGTTTGTAGGCTGACAGTAAACGTCAACTAGACTATTGGATGCTGTTCATTGAAAATACTATTTAGTTTGTTCGCAAAAATCATAAGTAATAAATTACCCAATTATTTAAAGTTGTAGAACAAATGTTCTTACGTTCGTGGTGTAGAAGCGATCCCTAAAATTTTTGCTCCTATTATAGGCCGCACCCGGTATTGTTATGAAACCTTTCAACCTTATATCCATACTAATATTATAAATGCGAAAGTAACTTTTTTTTTATGTCATAGGCGGCAAACGAGCAGACGGATTGCCTGATGGTAAGCAATTACCGTCGCCCAAGGGCACCCGCAACACCAGGGGAGTCACAAGCGCGTTGCCGGCCTTTAAGGGGGGTTGGAGCTCTGGGAACCTTACTCACCATCAGGAACACAACACTACATACCTGAAAGGTAGCAGTGCTATTATGGCTGTGGTCTTCTGTAAGGAGGAGGTACTTCCCCAGTTGGGCTGCCCCAGATTCAAGCGTGATGGTCATCGCTGTGCCCTACCTCTTATGTTGGACGTAGTTTAAGGACATACCCGGGTCCACAACTATCTCTGTCTGTCTGTCTCTTTGTTACCTCTGCACACTTAAGCCAATTGAGATGAAATTTTGTATGGAATTAGTTTGATCTACATGTACTACATAGAATATTTTTTATCTCACAACCATATTTCCAAGACAGGCATGGCTAGCCAACGAAGTCGCGAGTAAAAGCTAGTATAAGAATAAAACATTATTTTTTATGTCAAATATCCCTTTTAGGGACAAAAATGAATGCACAACTGTCAATACATTAGATAATTGTCATATTTAGCTAATGTAGCCAAATGTACTCTTAAATTTCAGCCTCTTCGTACACCTAAGCGTAGATGGCTGTGTAGTAGTCACTGCGGCTGTTAAGCGACGTGAGCCGGTTCGAACATTGCGACCACATGTATTTTAAGCTTTATTCATGTATAAATAAATTTGATCCGATCCTGAATTTTTTTTTCATTGATATATTAATCGCTTATTAAGTTATTAGCAGTCTACAGACTCTTCATTATTTATTGTTAAATTATAAGCAAAATATTATACAAGTCTCAAGTGTAGTTTTTGGTACGAAATTACTATGTTATTATGAAATACTTATTTGTATTTGACAACTATTCGCTTGTGGAATACTCTTACCACCCCGCTAACACCGGTTGTAACAATAACGATGTACATTTCATCATCATCATCATGTCAGCCGAAAGACGTCCACTGCTGGTCATAGGCCTCCCTCAGAACGACCCAAGAAGACCGATCCTGCGCCTTCTACATCCAGCGGTATCCCGCGACTCTAACTAGGTCGTCGGTCCACCTTGTGGGAGACCTACCTACGCTGCGTCTTCCAGTTCGTGGTCGCCACTCCAGAACCTTTCTGCCCTACCGGCCATCGGTTCTGCGCGCAATGTGCCCTGCCCACTGCCACTTAAGTTTGGCGATTCGGAGGGCTATATCGGTAACTTTGGTTCTACTGCGGATGAAATCATTTCTGATGTGATCACGCAGAGACACTCCCAACATAGCCCTCTCCATTGCTCATTGGGTGACTTTGAGCCTTCTTATGAGGCCCATAGTAAGCGACCACGTTTCAACACCATAAGTCATCACTGGCAACACACACTAGTCGAAGACCCTCGTTTTGAGACACTGCGGGATATTGGAAGCAAAGATGTGTTGTAGCTTCCCGAACGCTGCCCAGCCGAGTCAGATTCGACGATTGACCTCTTTCTCGAAGTTGGATCTTCCTAGCTGGATAGTTTGTCCTAGGTATATATACTCATCTACAACTTCGAGTGTAACGTCTCTGATTACAATGGGAGTTGGTACGACATGGGCATATGACATGATTTTTGTCTTGTCCATGTTCATCCTTAGACCAACTCGCTCAGAGGCATTACTGAGGTCATCTAGCATTGTGCTCAAATCCTCCATGGTCTCAGCCAAGACTACGATGTCGTCGGCAAATCGAAGGTGAGTGATGTACTCGCCATTAATGTTGATGCCTTTCCTCCTGTATGATGTACATTTAAGTGGAACAAAATCTTGTGAATAAGTAATATGATAGCGTTACCATAGATACTCACTTGTAATTCAAGGCTTGTAATTTTCTATAAATAGGGCCGATCTTCATACCACATATGTACATATGTATTTGCTCGTTTTATTTAGACATACCGCGTGTCTCCGACATTGGGGCTTTAAATGTAGATAAGCATCGATTTTGCTCATAAAATTGAGCTACTTTTAGTCTACAATTAGTCGTATAAAAGGTATTTAATGATACTTTAATACGTAATATGACGTACGACATCTAATCAACCAAATTATATCATCAATCATCACACAATGACAGTGACACACTTTAAAAACTGATGATTTTGCAATACATTGCTTGTTCAAATAAGTTTTAGCAGTATTTTTTTTACTAATTCACTAATAGTAAAAGTTGTAAGCTAAAAGTACCTCATTTTTATGAGCAAAACCGATCCTTACATTCAAAGCCCCAATGTTGGAGCCACGCTGTATATTATCAGCGTACGGTAAGTTATTCCTTCAGAATAAATCTATATTTATCGGTTGGGCTCATGCCTCCGTCGAACTGTTATGTTATATTATGTATTCTCGATTATTGACGAAATATAACATGAATTAATTGACTCAGTAACAATATTATCATAACAAGTTTTTTTTTTAATATCGAGATATTACGAATACCTACATAAAATGACATATACTATCTATTGATATTACTTTGTTTAAAGTGCCCTTTAAAATCATCTATTCAACCATTGAGAATACTAAAGTAAAATGATGCGACATATACTTAAACTCCTAATTACATTTATCAGTTAAGTATTGCATACAGACGACCAAATAGACCGATGGATGCATACGAAAATTCATATTTTCGATTATTCTTATTTCTCGTCTCTTTCAGTCAAAAGAAAAGAAAGTCAGTGAACGTACTTATAATAATGGTTATCGTGTTAAGCATTTGAAATAGAAGCCTAACGTAGCGATAAGAACGAGACTTGTAAACCTAATAGAGAACAAATTCTCGAACCGGCTCGGCTGGTACAACAGCGCAAATAAATGTGCACGAGTGCTGTGGCGCTACCGCAAAAAACGAAATTCCTAAATGTCGAACGATTGTTTGTCACTCTTATGACGCCTTAATTGGAGTGAAAGAGAAAGATGTTCGGAATATATGAATATCCTTTTTCGCGGTAGCGCCGCTGGTATCTAGATATAAAAAATAAATAAATAATAAATATTTCGGGACAATCCTACACAAATCGACCTAGTCCTACGGTAAGCTCAGTAAGGCTTGTGTTGTAGGTACTAGACGACGATATATATAATAGATAGATACATATAAATACTAAAATACATAGAAAACACCCATGACTCAGGAACGAATATCTGTGCTCATCAAACAAATAAATGCCCCGACTGGGAATCGAAACCAGGACCATCGGCTTCATAGGCAGGATCACTACCCGCTAGGCCAGACCGGTCGTCGTTATATCGTGCACACATCTAAATATAAAACACACACATGGAGAGTGAATTTTCCGTTTGATGCCGGCTGACTAGAATAGCACCACCCCATCTCCTCCCGCGAGTGTCGTAAGATGCGACAAAGGGAAAAATCCTACGGACGGGCAGCAGCGTCGAAAACCCAATCTACAGCTACTGCGGTCGCCAACCCTCCTGCCAAGCGTGGTAACTATGGCAACTACCCCCAAGATGATACAAGTCATATTTGTGGGAGGCCTAGTGTATGTATGTATGTACATGGCGAGTAATAGATAAAAGGCTTACAATTTCAAAAATATTTTACTAGGTCGTGAACTCCATTAAAAATTTAATCTGGCTGAAAATAGGGTAAAATTGTATGACTACAACAAAGACGAAGACTCAGACGGAGGATAGTATTAAGATAAACAAAACGTTGGCCTCCAGGTTTAACGTTATTGCGTGAAAGCCGCTGTATTGTGCGGTTTCTTCAATTTCGTTAATCGTGAGCAGAATAAATTAGGAGGTCTACGTCAATTAATCAAAGTTAAACTGTAATTAGTAAACTGTCAATAATATGCTCATCAATCACCTATTTTCAAGGTTCCAGCGTCGACGAGTTTTTATTGATCATTTAGTTAAACTCATTTCATTTAGTAGGCAAAACGTAAAAACTGAGACTCACTTAAGTCGCTGAATCACTTGACAGGTCACAAGCGGTTTAATATTCGTAAAAGGTAACCCAATCCTTTTAGTATGTCAAGTCAGCCTCGTTTCATTTGTTTAACATAAATAATATGATATACATACTTTTAGTGCTTGTAAAGAAGATATAACTTGAATTAAATATTACGTACGTACACGTCAGATATGAAGCGTTTATTACCTGGATAGACAACTGGATTGTCAATTTTATTTTATATAATATATCCAAAAAAAAATCATAAAAACAAGAAACAGGAAATTTCCTCTTTAATTTGCGGTTAAGAGCATGTCAGACTATGCTTAATGTTGGGTTGGGTGCGCTTTGGTAAGTTTGGAATTTTTTCGTGATGGTCTAATTGATTTTATTCATTATATTTTTCTTTGAAAGTAATTGTTATTTATTTTCCTTGGTTGTATATTTTTGGACTTCCTGCTGAGGTACAATTTTTAGACATTCGCCTTTTCATCGCGATTGATGTCTTACTGCGGATTCCTAAATAATAAAGATCAGTTTAGTCACATTGGACATTATTATATTATGCTTCACAAATTACCTACTAATTAATATGAACATAAAACTGTAAATAATTGCCATGCAAACCTTGAGTTCACAATAAACCTAAAGTGAATACATCGTGCGTTAAAAACAAAATAGGTATCGTAATACCGTCCATTTTACAAAAAGAATAGTAATCTTTATACTATGGAAGTTGCCATACCTCCATTTTTCAATTAGTATCGTGTTCGAAGTGCTTTTCATAAATATTCGAAAGAGTTAATAGCGTTATTCACCGTGACCAAAAATAATTTTCAATCTCCTCTCATCCGTCAGGTTAAAATAATATTTTTTCCTGGATATTGCTCTGACAGTCATCCTTGTTTCACATTAAATATAAATTCAACATTATGTTTCATTTCTGTGTAAATGGTAATAAAATGTAACAGCAGATTCCATCTGCTAGTAACTATTTAATATAATGAAAACCGCAGCTTTTACAATACTTATTAAATAATTTAGCTCACTGAAAATGCATATGCATTATTAATAACACGGGAACAATGAATGTTCAAAAATTTAAAATGTAAAAACCTCTTACACGTGGCGGCACTTTCACAACCCTTTCAGGGTGTGGCATGATGGCACACCACATAGCTAGAGTCTGACCAGCGAATAGCATGACCATGACATTAAAAAAATGTTGTGAAAAAGTATTTTGCGTATGGAATACCATGTGAAAGAAGTTGTAAACAACTAAGAAGTTACAGTGTAAAGGTTCTTATATACATAAGTACTTATTATAGTTTTTGTATTACCTAAAATCAGCGAAAATTAATGGCTGGAAATATGTTCAGTGTTTTGGGCATACAAATGCCTTATTATATTGATCAGCAAAAAATAAGGGATATCTTAACGAAAAATACTAGGTATGTTTGAATAAACTTGCCGCTTTTTTTATTTTTGTTAATATTTATCAGTCATCTTATAAATAAAATAAATGATACAGTTGATTATAATAGATTTACTCGTGAACTCATGGTTTACTTGATATATTTGTAAACAACTCAAAGTATTTTCAAACTGATAAGACTAATAACGGATTCATACACATTTAACTTGTAAAATATATATTTATTCATCAAGGTATACTAGTTTTCGCTGCACGTAAATACAATGCTAGCATAAAATGGACACAGCAGAATTTGCATAAAGATTTATATGTATGAACATCTAGTACCTTACAACACAAGCCTTACGAAGCTTCCTGTTCGACTAAACAGATATATTACAGGAACAAATATTAGTGACAATTACATCAATAAATGTCCCAGGATTTGAACCCCCTGATTCGTAAGCAAGGACCCATCCCCGACCGACTAACCAATTTAAATATGTTACTCGCATAAATAATTTAAATATGTTTATTGATGCCAGCTAAAAAGTTTTATTAAAGTCAGAGCTCCAGATAATTTTCAGTACAGCTATCGATAATTTTATGCAAGCTTAATGCAGAATAAAAGATTTAAAAATGTGGTTCAAGTCACGCTATAACCTGACAAAGCGTAGCTCAAACATTAAACCCCTATGGAATTGACGTTGTTAACAGAGCGAACCTTTAACTTCTCTTTTATCCCATACAGATATCCTTTTGAAAGTTCAAGGAGACCTAAACAAACTAACAAGGAAGAGACATACGTAGTCAACCCTCGCGATGTTATTTATTAGGCAGTCTATCCCCGTCAGTGGAGTCAGATAACTCTTTATTTGCTATTCTTCTTGGCGGTAACATAAGGAATAGAACCGCAAACCGCGCACGACATACATTTTATTCATCGTGTTCTTGAAGAATATATTTGGTTTACTCTGGCAACATTAAATCCATTACCCTCATTCGACAATAGTTAGCTAACTAAATGGACATTTATTTGCATTCCAACATGGAACAATTATACAATGAAATATTTATTAGTGCATGGCGTAGACTTGCTTACTTAAACTTCGACCCGAAACTACCAGAAGATGTGCGTTTAGAGTGGCGGAATATAGAATGATCGCCTACCCGCCTGCCAAGCGTGGTGCCATGCACAAAGTTTTTACACTTTTTGAGAAAAAATAAATAAAAACGTTTTAGGGTTCAATTAATGTCGTAGGGTTCCAGTAGGTAGAAGTGAGGGTTAACAATTGGTATGGATTATTTTCATTTGACGGGACATTAACTGGTAGTAGTTTTGAACTCAAAGCTTTGGGGGCAATTTTTGAAGGCTTATCCTGCTACACCCTTTGATCCGATCCTGGATTCTATTTCAGTATAGTGAATATTCTTATCCCATTATATTTATTTAGATCCATTTAAGATATTGTTTTATTTAATTTACTATGTGGGTTACATATGTACAAACCGGGTCTGTACAAGATGATAAAAAAAAACTATGCAAGTTGAATTTTGTTTGAAATGCTCATAGCTACTGCAAAGAAATGTACGTTACGTAACGTACGTACTCTCACCCAAAGAGCCTCACCTGTATCAATACGGAACTGATATACTACAGTTTTATAGATGACATGAATGTCTACCAAAAAGTTAACCATAACATACTCGTGTCAAAAAATGAAATAGTAGCTCCTGCACAAACCACGCTACATTATTCATTTATCTCAGTTAATCCAAAAATCACTTATCTAAATCAAGGCGTACATCAGTAGCCTGCATAATTATTTTTTGACTTTCATATCAGACATATCTACCATCCAAAAGTTACCATCTGTGCAAAAAATATTAAAAAAAATGTAAGAAACAGCGCTTTAATATTTACAATAGACATAAGAGACGAATGTGAAATTCCGGCTAGGCAAAGTATCAAAGAGTGTCATTAATTTATTCAAACTTTATTGCACAATACATAAATGTACAAGTAAAGTACAAGTGGGGGATAAAATGTCAAAAGGCATTCTCTACAAGTCAACCATCTATATAACCAAACGGCAACAACATAAAGTACAGGCATTTGGCTACTACTTACAGCTACAGACCATATTAGGCTACCAGATGACCCGTATAACCATCTGTCACAGAATACTAGTATTTCATTTTGCAAATGACGGGATTCTCAAATTACCAGACCAAGCAATCTACGCATAGCACCAGAAACAATGTACCTGATGCCCGTGACTTTAGTATACCTACGCATATTTATTTCTAACAAGATTTTACTATAATAGAGTGATTACAGCGGCAGTTAAACCTGTCCAGCTTTGTCCACTATTATAAGCTTATATGTTTCTTTAGAAAAATAAAAAAATGGATACATGTCTTTGTGGTGATGCAATAAAATAAGTTTTATTGTCAGTCTCAATACAAGTATAGCAATAAAGCAATACGTAACGGGTGAGGCTGTAAGAAAAGTAATATACTGACGTAGTAAAACTTTTATAAGCAGCAGCGTAGATTGCATGGACTGGACTATCAAAGTGATACAGCTAGGATTTGCAGTGCTTAATAAATTTCAACAACTGTAAGCAAATTCAACTAGTTTCAATTACAGATGATGACATGACGGGCTCATTTATGGAACAAGGTATGTCTCTCCTTTTAATTTCGATTTAGGGTCAAAACTCAATATTAAGTAACTAGTTTACTAGAATCAAACTTCTGTACAAAATCACAATAAGAAAACCGTCTGAAGTTGCCTGGAAGCGATCGCTTATTAGCGACTGCACTTTATGTGCATCATGCATTCTATCTTGTGTTCATCTCTAGAGGTGTCCAATAAAGTATTAATGTATTCACTGATTTAAATTTTGAAACGGTAGCGTTTAACGATTATGCCTAAGAATTTTAGTATCTGGCCTATTTTGCGGTCGAGCGATGATGCAGATAATAATTAGAGATTAAATCATGCATGTTTAATTTCTTAAAAAAAGGAGTAATGATGCTTCCTTCCTTCCAACGCCCACTGCAGGGGGGGGGGGGGGGAGTGGTCTCAGCGTGGGGTTTTGAATGCCATAATCGCCACGCTTGGTAGAATCGCAGCGTGTTCCACCATTTTACCGGTTTTCAGGTCTCTGGTCCCAGTTTAAGGACCATACTCTGATCTATCTTAATACGAAAATATAAAATCGGGTCACAGACGTCACAGTAGACTTACTTGTGAGAAAACTCTGATAATGACGTAAATGCTGACTAATTGGATTTACAAAAACGGTACGATGTTATGAGGCGTTAAAAAACTAAGCGAAATAGCAGCCCTGCTGCTATAAGTAGGTAGTGCAGTGCTAATGAAACAGATTTTAACTTCTGCCTTCCAGCGACGTATTTTATATGACTGAAGTTTTTGTCGGCCTGGCGCCTTGAAGACTACTTCACGTCTGGAATAGTTTATGAAATTTTGTGCAGCAATTGCTTTTTTATGACTCCAAAATGCATGCAGTTTAGTACAACATCAACTTCACCGTAACTTGAAAGTCAAGTGTGTACTTGGGTAGTAAGCACTATATTATACACTTAGATGCAACAGTTGCTAAGACGATTTTTATATACTTAATAACTAATTTAGAAGTAACACTGGTATTCACATTATTGTCTTAGTTACCTTAGTTTCATAAGTGAAAAAAATTGTTACAAAACATCGTAAGCTGATTTAGTATAGGGAAGACTCGAAGATTATTGAGGCTGAAAATTACGTTAACAACTTAGAGTCATGTTTGACCTATTCGTAATTAATTATTATCTATAATATATACCAATTTATTATTACCTACCCACAACAATATCAATAAACCTTACGATTTTTTCCTATAATTACAATTGCTCGATTCACAACTTCGTGATAATGAGAAGTCGTAAAACACATTATTACTAATAAATAAAATGAAGAGATAGTCGTTAAAGTCGGCGGCCCACCGTCCGAAGATATCACCTGAGCCGGGTTTACGACCACGGGATAAAACACGTGTATACATGTGTAGGTATACGGGTTTTAGGTACAGAAGTGAAATAAACGGTCACGTCACAACATTTATCTTAAGTACCTAACAGGTACCATGACAAATGAAAATACTAACACTGTTGTAATATCTCTCTAGAATGCGATAGAATATGAGCTCATGTCACAGTTTTGTTTTAAGAAATATGTTCTATCATAGGTGACAAGTAAGTATGACATATTATGACAACTGTATGACAACTTGACCTGCTATGACTTACTACATATGAGTTTTTGTCTCTATACAAGTAGCTAACATAGGTACTATGTTTCCAAGAGAGACCCGCTCGCTGTATAGAACTCAAGGACGTGTGGATAATTAAGAAATTATTAAGAAGTTAATATGTTAACGGAAGCGTCTCATATGTAAAGCCTGACAGAAATATATATGATTATGTGCCATGTTGCGCAATTTAATTGCAATTAAATTCGTACATTGGCATTGCTTGCAATAATTTTCATACTAGGTAAATAAATATTAAAGTGTAGATAGAATATTAAATAATAAATAACCATAAATACCACTATTAACAGTCAAAAGTGAAATAATGTAATCAGCGGATGCTGGATATGAAACGCTAAGGAAATGAAACTATTTCGTTAAAGTTAATATCAGTGCTGACAGCTAAACAAATCAATATATCATCACACCATAAGGAATAATATATAGTATACTTTTTAATTTTACCGTACTTGCCATAAATGTGAATAATAGAGACCTCTTGATATTAACTATATAATACTTTAAAGTCATGCTTTAAGTCAGGGATCGTTACCGGTATTCTTAATACCGCTTAAAAATTAGGTATAACCGGTTATAGTTGCATTTCGCTATTTATATCGATAAAGCTCAGATTAGCGGTATAATCAAAACCGATATTCAAATATATTAGCGGTTTTGCCAATTGACAGCAATACCTCTATTTAGCACTTTACCCCTAAAAACTATTACCGGTAATAGCCGTCAGTGTCAATATACTCGAGTCGTATGACAAACTAATTTACTTATACAGTATATAGTTGACACTTCAGCCAGCCATGCACATTGTGAGCGGGACCCATAGGGGTGGCGAACCTAAGCCCAATTAAAACAAATATAGATTTATCCTATTCAAAACATAATTGAAAAAAATATTTGTAGTACTTAGTAATAGTAATAAAAAATACTATGTATGTATATTCCTTGGCTGAATAGGGGTGTTGACACATATTTAATTAATAACAAAATTAAGTAAAATGGACAAATAATTACAAACATAATCAAGGCAAACGCGTAAAAATAATTAAAAATATATGTTGACGTGATTCAGAGGTCACAATTTAAAAAGTAAAAAATTCAGATTGTATATGTATAACCTTGGTACCATTAGATTTCTCACGTTTTACTGAAAAATATAATGGAATGCAACTATATAACATAAACACAAAATATCTCGGACTCAATAGCAAGGAAGCAGAATTAACATCTTTATTTCCCGAAGTCCTTACCTGGTAATGGGTAAAATAAATAAAAAACCTTATTTATTGGTTGCCCAGAAACGAAATAAGGAACTAACCAAAACATTTTCAAAGAAATACGGCTGTAGCATTTTTAGGTATATATACTTTCGTGGGAATCAGAGATGTTTAAAGAACCAACGTTTAATATAATTCCTGTTTATTTAACATAAAAGTAGTAAATCAAGTAAGTATAGGTACAAATACTTCTCAAGTGTACTTGTCACTACAAGTTGACAACCCTGTTCCGACACTCATAGTTCTGTCATAAAATTATACATGAAATGGCGGCGCTACCGCGAACAACGATATTCGTAAATTTCGGACGATTGTCTCTGTCTTAAACCTTAATTGGAGAAAAAGAGAGATGCTCTAAATATACGAACTTCGATGTTCGTGGTACCGGGCCTAAAGTGATGAAGTATGTCTTGTCATTCAATAGAGATTTTGACAGCCATATCTTAGGGAATAAGGGATAATTGATTAACAATTTGTAAGAAACTATCGCCTTAACGACATTAGTGCTGGAATAATATAAAGTACCTATTTTGCTCGCAAAAAAAGCGTAAGATGTATGAAATCCTGCGGCGCTTCCGTCTTTCTCGAGCGAAAGCAAAGACCATTTTACCAAAAACGCGTAAGATGTATGCAATCCAGCGGCGCTTACTGTTTTTTCGAGTTGATAAAGTTTGTACTGGAGAGATATCTTCGATTTTTAGTATATTACTTCATTTTTTTCATACTTTTTTACCGTTTAAACCTTCCCTGAGCTACTACAAATATTTCGAGACCAAAATTAGCCAAATCGGTAAAGCCGCTCTCAAGTTATAGCGTGACCAAGAGAAATAGGGGTTCATTTTTATATATATAGATAGATAGGTTACAGATATAGTGAGAAATTATTTTCCTTCAGAAAAACTCGTAGGTACCTCGATCAAAATAAGACGGCATCCGTACTATTAATTAATGATTGTATTATATGCATGACATTTTCATATCCATTAATATGAAACTTTATTGTTTAGTGCCAAATATAATTTTTCAGTTTGACGTATAATACTAAACAATAAAGTTCCATATTAATGGATATGAAAATGTCACTTATTTAATACGATCATTCTTGGCAGTTCGGAGGTCATCGTATTCCGATATAGATCCGAGTCTTCCCGAAAGAAAATAATCTCTATAGTAACCATTTTAGTAATGTTTAATTGACATCTTATCTTTCAATTGCGATGAATACCGGTATTTAATACAGGTATTTAATATCGTAAATAGTCTAGCCATAAAGGTATTCATAAAAGCGAAATGACAACAATACCTCTAATCAGAATACAGGTATTCTTTTATTAGCGGTAATAGTTAGTCTGTCAAATGTATACAGGTATTTAATAAAACCGGTTTTACAATTTTCATTTATTTTATTTATAACCTAGTTTAGGTATATCACTCATTAAGAACTCTCAAATAATAACTTTTATCACTAGAAATAAGGTTATTACTAGAAAGTGTCGTGTTGAATGTAATAATTACGAGTTATCTGATGATACTTTAATATTAGTTGCGTCTGTAAGGTAAATTATACGGCTATTGCTGAACCAAAGATTTCCTTTGGTAGGATTGGTCCTTAAGGCCTAAGGATGGATTTAAGAAGTGGAGCCACCGCGATTTTTGATGTTAGTTTTTTGAGGTTTTGGCAGCTTCTGCTCTGGAGGAAAATAGGGTCTCAATCCTTATAAAGGCATTAATTGTGCTACTATTTCAAGTTTGGTACCATATTCGTATGACTTAAGGATGCCAAATTCATTTTAGGACTCATATTTGCACGATAAATATGTTAAACTAAGTAAAATAAAATTAAAAAATAACATAAGAGTATTTATAAAAAAAATTCTAATAAAAAAAATAAAAAAAAATTGTCACAATGATTCCTAGCCCTCGTCCCCCAATACCTCTGGATCCAATTCTAATCATCTTCGATGAGTGCTTCGCGGTCCATTACACTGTCAAAAATATAAAACAATGATTTTGATTACCTAAAAAATTAGAAACAAACAAGCAAGCAAACTAAAAGCGAAAGTTATTCGAACATAAATATACATGGGGGATTTCAACGCGGAACTGGGCAAGAGAGACGGCACAGAGCTGAGAGGGGAGCAATTTGGATACAGACCCCGGAACCACCGGGGCCATCTACTGGCTGGTTTCTTGGAGAAAGAGGGACTCTATATGATGAACTCTTTCTTCAAAAAACGCGAGCACAGAAAATGGACCTGGATGAGTCCGGATGGTGCAACAAAAAACGAGATTGACTTCAGACTTCATCATTTCACTTCATCATGTCGACGAAGAAACATATATTTAATGATGTCTCTGTGATCAATACGGTTAAGACCGGTAGTGATCACCGTCTGATTAGGGGCACATTGCATATAAGTGTTAAGCTAGAACGTTCGCGACTGATGAAGTCTACACTCCGGCCAGCACCTATCCAAATCCAAAACCCCGAGAGCTTTCAGTTAGAGCTCCGGAACCGTTTCGATTGTCTAGGAAGCGAGGTGGACGAACTCAACGACTGGTTTGTAGAAGCTGTCCACAGCTCCGGGTCTAAGTTCTTCAAGGCCCAACGGAGCATAGAACTAAAAGACTCTCTAGCTCTACTCGGAGGCTCATTAAGGAAAGGAGCGAGATGATCCTACAATCTTCAGTTGATGCGACATTATACAGGCAGCTCAATAGACAGATCTCTAAGTCCCTTACCCGTGATATGCGCCAATTTAATACTGATCGTATAAAAGAGGCCATTGAACATAACAAGGGCTCTAAGGTTTTCGCGAAGGACCTGTCTATTGGGCAAAGCCAGCTCGCCAGATTGAAAACTGATGATGGTAGGGTCGTTTCAGCTTCTGAATGAGATAGAGCGCTTTTACGGACAGCTTTACACATCAACTAGCAGACCCGTAGTTGATCTGGCGGAATTCCCTAGAGCCAGACTAACCCCGCACTATACTGAAGATATCCCGGACATCTGCTTGTACGAGATTAGAATGGCTCTTAAACAGCTCAAAAACAACAAGGCGTCAGGTGAGGACGGAATAACAGCTGAACTTCTGAAGGCGGGTGGTACACCGGTCCTCACGGCCCTTCAGAAGCTGTTCAATTCTGTCCTACTGGAAGGGAGAACGCCAAAGGCATGGCACAGAAGTGTGGTAGTGTTGTTCTTCAAAAAAGGCGACAACGCTTTATTGAAGAACTATCGACCCATCTCACTTTTGAGCCATGTCTACAAGCTGTTTTCAAGAGTCATTACGAATCGTCTCGCACGCAAGTTAGATGACTTCCAGCCTAACAAGCCGTCCGAAGAGGCTTTAGTACCGTAGACCACATACATACGCTACGTCAAGTTATACAGAAGACTGAGGAGTATAACTTGCCCCTCTGTTCGGCGTTTGTGGACTACGAGAAAGCCTTTGATTCGATCGAAACTTGGGCTGTGCTACAATCCCTCCAACGGTGCCAAGTGGACTACCGCTATATCGGAGTGCTGAAGTGTTTGTACGAGAACGCCACCATGTCAGTCCGACTTCAGAAACGGAGCTCGAAACCTATTCCACTGCAGCGTGGGGTCAGACAAGGAGATTATGTTATCTCTCCAAAGCTGTTCACTGCTGCACTGGAGGATGTTTTCAAGACTCTGGACTGGAGGAGGAAAGGCATCAACATCAACGGCGAGTACATCACTCACCTTTGATTTGCCGACGATATCGTAGTCTTGGCTGAGACCATGGAGGATTTGAGCATAATGCTAGATGACCTCAGTAATGCCTCTGAGCGAGTTGGTCTAAGGATGAACATGGACAAGACAAAAATCATGTCGAATGCCCATGTCGTACCAACTCCCACTGTAATCAGAGACGTTACACTCGAAGTTGTAGGTAAATATATTATACCTAGGTCAAACTATCCAGTTAGGAAGATCCAACTTCGAGAAGGAGGTCAATCGTCGAATCCGACTCGGCTGGGCAGCGTTCGGGAAGAACACATCTTTTCTTCCAATATCCCGCAGTGTCTCAAGACAAAGGTCTTCGACCAGTGTGTGTTGCCAGTGATGACATATGGTGCTGAAACGTGGTCGCTTACTAAAGGCCTCATAAGAAGGCTCAAAGTCACCCAAAGAGCAATGGAGAGGGCTATGTTGGGAGTGTCCCTGCGTGATCGCATCAGGAATGATTTCATCCGCAGTAGAACCAAGGTTACCGATATAGCTCTCCGGATCGCCAAACTTAAGGGGCACATTGCGAGCAGAACCGATGGCCGTTGGGGCGGAAAGGTTCTGGAGTGGCGACCACGAACTGGAAGACGCAGCGTGGGTAGGCCTCCCACAAGGTGGACCGTCGACCTAGTTACAGTCGCTGGATACCGCTGGATGTGGAAGGCGCAGGATCGGTCTTCTTGGGTCGTCCTGGGGGAGGCCTATGTCCAGCAGTAGACGTATTTCAGGTGACATGATGATGATGATGATGATGATGACCTAAATATTATTCCAGAACTGACATTTAGACATTCGATTTAATCGAAAATGATACCAAACTTGACTATATACCTAAACCCTACGCAGTTATTAACCTCAGACTTTGTTAAGGCTAAAAACCCCCCCTCCCCCCACCTGCATGAAAAAATCAGGTGGATCCACTTCGTAAACCTATCTTAGGGATCCAAAGATCAATCCTGCCAAAGGAAATCTTTGGTTCAGCAAAAGCCGTATTCTTCGTTTTTTTGTCGTGTACCATTTCCACTATATTGCCCTATGTGCCCTTACGATTTACGTGATTTTTTTTATTATTATCGGCTCAAAGACTATTAAAGACAAACAAAAAATTATAACTAAATCTTCTACAATTAATCTATCTACTAGAGTAGAGGATACAATTCAGGGAAGATAGTATTTCAAATTATTTGTAGGCATACATATTTCGTGTGATCAGTCAAGTTTGCAAAATATGCAAAATTGCAAATGAAAATATAGTACACATTATATACATTTTAGTGTAAAAGTATGCATTGTAATATATTCATCTGTTTTAGGGAAAATCAATACAGCTAAGTTTCTTGTCGGTATTTTTTTTCTAATCGTAGTGCAGGTGAGTAAGTTACCCAACCGTACTGTTATGGACTTACTTTTATAGTATACGAATAGCAAAATATTACTACCTCAGGGCGTGAAGTTATATTAGTAAGTCTACGTAATCCTATCTCCACGATGCTTACACGGGAAAGCCGATAGGTACAGATAACTCGAGACCGAAAGCACCTACTTATCAGTTTACGCCCGTCGGGTGTTAATGATCGCTACTTGTCAGGAATGAACAGACTTTTGACTTCTTAATTTAAGTGGTAATTATTACAAGAGTATAATCAAATCAAATCAAAATTCGAAATATTATTTTGTAATTCAATTTTCATATAACATATCTTTTTTCACACAGACTTGCGCGAGCCGTATACAATATCGCAAATAATATCGGATGATCGGTAATGCAAAAAATGGGTTAATAGTAGGCCTTCTTTATTGCGGCCCGTATTGCGTACATAGTTTTACGTCTTCATCTGTATGTAAAGTGAGATTCTCCGTCGCGCCCTTGGGCGGTAAATCTCTCTTACCGCCCAGTGTTACGTAAAATGTGTTAAAGTTCTTATAGTTAGATAAAATTTATTAAGTGAAGGAGACTCAAATTGCGCCAAAGCTTACACTTATTTTTAAATTCCGTACTTAGGACGTCAGAGCAATTTAAATGAAAAATTGTACTGTTAGAGCAACCATTCTCACTAGCGCAGATTTCTTTTTAACTTACCTTCGAGTGGGGTTAAAAAGTAATTTGGACCAGACGCAGACAAATGGGAAACAGAGAGCGTGAATAAAATAACGCGGAGTGAGAGAGAACATTTTTAGCACCGGTTGGAGCTGTCTCGTATATCAGATAGCATAGCATGTGTCAAATCGCTTCTGGATCGCTGGACAACAATTCTTTACAGAAAGATAATTTGACGCTTTGGTATTGAACACGACGACTTGGATTATTCTAAATCAATTCGAATTAAATTCAGATAAACCCTAAATTCACTTAGATACAGTATTACGATTTTACGAGAAACTGATTTTATAATTATCGCGCTCTTTATCAGATTAAATAATAGGTTGAGGAAATGTTATTTCGTATTTTATTGTTGTAAAGTTGTATTATACCCTTTTTGGGTTTCGTTCTCACACGGGCTCAAAATCAGCGAAATACAATATTATTTATAAGACGCCACTGTCCCTGTGTTCAACAAATAAAATTTTATGATTTATGATTTATGATTTACAAAATGACTGCAAGAGCGATGTACAAACTTACTAAACTTAGTCTCGTCTCTTAGGTAGGTTTAGGTTTCGTTTATCAGCCCGTAGGGCCTAAGCAACCAAAAATAGGATCAACTTTTTGGATTGTATAGTATCATTTTGTGTTTCGTCCGTTTTTAGGTATAGACTATGAGCCATTGATTGGCATCACTATTATTAGTAGTTTTGTGTTCTAGTCCGTGAAAGACTAACTCCTCTTTGGCTGCACTATACTTACTGTGTCTGGTTTTAGTACCATTAAAAATATTACATATTAAATAATTAAAATTTAAAAAAAAATAACTGGCTAACACAGTTTTTCTGTCCGCCATGATGAGTTTTATTTTACGAAAGGGAAAAATTCAATACAAGATCAAGAGCGCAAAAAAGTTTGACGTTAATGGACATAACATAACGCAGTGTCAGTTAGAGTAGCACAAAATTGGTTCAAGCGTTTTCAGTCCGGAAACTTTGATGTCAACGATTATATACACATTTGCGATTGTCTACTAAAGCGTAATGAAATCCAACCATTTCTAAAAAGATTAATATAAAGTGGATTACCTATGACAAGAAGGAACGTGCGAAAAAGTTCATGTCAAAACGATGGTCTAGCGCTTTAAGGCCTCAATAAGCTATAAGTAAGATGCTGTATCTCTGATGGAATTGGACGGGTATTATTAATTTTTAATGCCAAGCAAAACTATTGATTCCGATCTCTTCTGCTAACAGCTAGTGAGACTCGAGCAAGAAATACAGAAAAAAAACGGTCCGAATTGATCAACAGAAAGGAGAATGGTTTTGAATCACGATCACGCCAGACGACACATATATTTACCCATTCAGGAAAAATTGTGAGAGCCCAGTTTGGAAGTGTTAATGCATCCGCCATATAGCCCTGTACTTGCACCCTTTGCACCCTCGGATTTCCACCAGTTCCGGCCTCTTCAGACTAATTTGCGTAGCATCAAGTTATAATAACGAGAGGACTGTAATAGTTTTGCCGTGCCGTTTGTACCGTGTGGTGACGGCTGACTAGAATAGCACCACCCCATCTCCTCCCGCGGGTGTCGTAAAAGGCGGCAAAGGGAAAAAACCGACGGATGGGCAGCAGCGTCCGTCGCAACCCAATCTACAGCTACTGCGGTCGCCAACCCGCCTGCCAAGCATGGTGACTATGGCAACGACCCCTCAAGATGATACAAGTCATATTTGGGGTAGGCCTATGTCCAGCAGTGGACGATTTACGGCTGAAGTGTGAAGTGTAAGTGTTTAATAGTTTTTTGACCAGAAATCCCATAATTTGGGAGCAATGGGATAATGTCACTATCTAAAAAATGGTGACAAGCTATCGACGTTACAAACTTAACAGTTAAAAAAATGTATTATGTTTCTATATAATATACAAAGTACCTATGCTGACAGTGGGTAAAAAATAAATACCCGATCATATTTTTTACGCCGCATAAAATCTCTTAAATTTTTATATTGCACTTTTTATATACTATAAATGCATTAGGAAATACATAATTTAAACTTACAAGTTAACTTCTTTACTTCAAATATCACATTTATGAATTTAAAATGATGGAGTTAATAAAGCCAAGAGTGTATTATCAGATCAGAAATAAAAATTCTCAAATTATATTTAACTCGTATATAACTGTAAATAAATTAATGTATGTGGGTAGTTAGGTGAGTGGGTAGATAATTAATTTATCATTATTAGTCATGCCTCTGGTAGGCGCTAAACGAAATACTGAGATACATAATACCCATCGCAAAGTACGAGTATTAAGCCACATTCGAACCAAAATTAGATTTATGTTACCGCAATACGCTGAGTATAATCCCAGTTCAAATTGATTGTATGTGGATGAGCTCGTATTAGAACATAAACGGACTCTACGTGCCGCAAAGCCAGAAGAAAAAAAAAGAGTTATTAAATATACACATGACAAAATTTTACGTTTTCTTCTCATGTTTACATAATACTCGTATCATGAATCGTGGGAGGCCTTTGTTCAGAAGTGGATGTCAGTGGACTGATGATAATGATATATTACAATATTTTCACTACACTACACCTACACCTATGTTGCTAAACCCTATGTATTTTGGGTTGCGAATAAAGATCTCTCTTATCTCTTAACTTACAAAAGTCCTGTCTTTTTTTCCATTCGTCTATCGAATGTTTCATGTAAAAACTAATTTCTTCTAGTAATAAAGGATTTATATATTTCAATGAACACATATACATAATTGACAACAAAGAGTAGAAAGTTAACTAATTACAAGAAAAACTATAATAATTACACTAAAACTCTAAATTTAGGGTAGGCCCCTGTGGCATGGTTCCATTTCTTCTAGTTAGTTAGTGAAGATAAAAATGATGCTTTTTTGCAATTGTTATAGCACTGGTGATATTTTTTAAACCTTGGCGTGTCTCCTCGATCAAATTGATCTGTCAGCGAGCGCACTCGGAGCTTCGATTGGATGGATAGCATTTGTCACTAGAACCGACAGCTCCAATTATTATCGTATCAGCGACCCCGATTGGGTCATTTATGTTTACTGCCAAGTTTCCTAACAAAGGATTCGAAATTACAGCCTTAATAAACAAACTTCTGCCCATTATCAATTCTAGACACTTTTTAACAGATATTTCGTAAGGGATCCCTTTGATTCCCATAATTTTATTATTCTGATTTTCGATAGTCAGAAATTGATACCCATAATTTGAATTTATGAACACGAATTTTTCCTTACTCTGGCGTATGAGCCGTAACATCTATAGTACCCTTAGCCTTAAGGAAAAATATATCCTTGTGTTCTAACTTTAGTAAGTTAAACTTTAATAAGTTAATAAAACGATTGGTAAGTTGTCTTTGTAGCAATATTCAAACCGCTCTCAAACAAGACAAGATGCCTCAAAATTGAAAGTCTCAGTGAGGAAGACAAAGAGCGTCCAGCCTCCGGCGGCGCGGCGACTCACAGAGATACCCCGGGGATAAGTACCTACAGCCGAGTAAACTTCTCACTTTATCTAGTTATTCAAGATACAGATTAAATTTTAACACCAGTTCAAAACTTACATACACATACATACGTTACCTTTGGCCTTCTAGGGGTCCGAAGTCAACTTGGAACCCTTATACTTTCGCCATGTTTGTATGTCTGTCCCCGGCTATGCTCAGTGTGGTCCTAGAGAGCTGTAATTTGGTATGAATATGTAAATCAATCACGCGGACAAAGTGGTCTAATAAATGAAAAAAAAAATAGGTTACCTCCCCTACATGTGAAGAGGGGTAATTTTTAGGGGCTCGGTAGTCGGTATTTGAAAAAGGATTGGGGTTTGCCTTAAACAATTTATGATAATCCGTTTTTTTTTTTTGTTTTCGGAAACAATCTTTCTGGAAATAATAAATAAATACTTAAATAAAATTCATCTGTTTCTAGAACAAATGCTCAAAATAGCACAATCAATTTACGCAAGAAATAATACGATACATTAAAATTAAATAATAGCTACAATGTACCTAGATTAAATAATTAATTAACTATGTAACTATGTACCAATGCTAGCAACTATAATAAATAATAAATATAAATATTTCAGGACAATCTTACAGAAATCGACCTAGTCCTACGAGGGTAAGCTCAGTAAGGTTTGTGTTGAAGGTACTAGACGACGATATATATAATGGATAGATACATATAAATACTTAAATACATAGAAAAAACCCATGACTCAGGAACAAACATCTGTGCTCATCACACAAATAATTGCCCTGACTGGGATTCGAACCCAGGGCCATTCGGCTACCTACCCAATAAAAATTTGCTACCGCACATTTTTTTTTTTCAATATCCCGCAGTATCTCAAGACGAAACTCAGGACGTCGCGCTGTGCGATCCGTCAACGATCCCAAACTAACTAGGGATATTTAGCCGTTAAGTCCAAGAAGAGACATTGCGTCCTTATGTGTGTTCTACCGCTAGCACAAAAAGTTGCTCTGAAGAGCTATCATCGCACCGATCGCCGAGGGATTTCTTCAAAAAAGGAGTGTACAGGTTTATAAAGGGTCGGCAACGCGCATGTGACGCCTCTGGAATTGCAGGCGTCCATATTTGCGGTAACTGCTTACCATCAGTCGGGCCGTATGCCCGTTTGGCACCGACGTAATATTAAAAAAAAACTATCACTGCCTATACCCGCACACTACCGGTACCATGACGACTATATGAACAGCTCATTCATGCTCGTATCCTTTGACTCGGGCCCGAAAGACCGATTCGATGCGAATGTGCGAATGGCTATGCGAGGGACAAAACGAATAGCGAGATCTCATTCAGAATCCGCGTACACAATACATGCGATCATGTTTCGTTTCGTTATTCGCCTCGCTTTTAAGGCTAGTAACCTGATTTACTGGACTAGTTGGTCGTCTGATAGTATATCCATAAAAAGACTTTGATTGGGCAGATTACGTGTCCGGTGCAGTTTCTAACCTTTCTAACGGAACGTGGTCTGGATTATATTTTTTTTACATTAACGTGGTCACCCTAATAGAAAGAGACAAAGGTTTGCCTGGTAGCTATTCTATCTCAATAGGCTCGCTTTTTTCGAGCTACTGCTCAATCTTGTTGTTTTATACATCTATGGTATCATCCTAGTAGTCTGTGGTAGTAACAAGGAATTTTTAGTATAACTGGAATAAGCCCTGTGAAAAATACCAATAAGTGAAACGTGCTTTATATGCATCTTATTAAGGTTTACTTTCGTTCGCCGAATATGAAGAAAAAAACGAGCCGAGTTGGACAGCTAGTACACAGACCTCTGTCCCTTTCTGAATGATGCTATTCCTAGAATAATATTAGATCTATGGCAACCCAAAGACAACTAGATGCTAGAGTAACCATGCTTGTACATGGACGAGGACAATTACACAACAGGACAACATTAATGTTGGTGTTGAGATAAAGTACATTAAACATTTATTAAAATTTGTAAAATGTGGTCTCATTGTCATTGTATATTATAGTAGAGGGAATATAGCAATTGGGGCAAAGTAATTCCCACAGAAGCGGGGTTATAAGTAGTGGTTTAATTTCCTGCGTGTATTTTTTTGATATACTTAATAAACATATAGAATATATAAGTGTGCAAAATGCGAATTTTCACCCGTTAAAGATTTAAAGAAAATCAACATGTAAAACTCAAATCGTGTGTGTCAATTACAGGAAATTACACACAAAAATGGTTATGAGGTTAATTTTATAAAATAAGAATCGTAAATAACAAAATGGTGGTTGAAGTACAAAAATATTTTTCAAGTAAAATGAAAATCTGAACATTGAAAACTGAACGTAACATTTTATTGTTTTACACATTAATATACGTTGTAATAAGAAAACCATATTTAATACATAAATATTTCCGATTATATTATACGATGTAAAAGTATAGGCTGTATTTTAATCAACACGACAAAATATAGGCCTCTGCCATAGACTGCCACATGGAGCACACACATGGAGAACACTTCAACATACTGCGGCCACCAACTACCAGCGACCCGGTCATCGGTCCGACTGGTTTGTTAATGTCCGACATTACCGATTTCGTATCTAAAAAATATGAAAAAGGCTGTCGGAGAGAAAAGAAGATTGGTGTTTACTCCACCGACACTCTTAAATTGAACACAGCAAGAGCTTATTTTTATTCTTTCACCATCTGGTTATTTATATTTAATTTTAGAAATCATCGTCATAATCTCTTTTACCATGCGTGGCCTCTACACCGATCTAGTACATCAGAACACTATTGTATTTAATGGAATTTTTCGGACGATTGTCTCTGTCACTCTTATGATGCCTTAAATGGAGTAAAAGAGAAAGATGCTCGAAATATACGAACTTCTATGTTCGCGGTACCGGGCCTGGTAATATACGAACTTCGATGTTCGCAATACGGCGCCTTTACTATCTGCAGTATCTGTGGTCGTTGTAATACGTAATACGCAATACGCAACCCAGCAAATGACGACAATAAATTACCGACATTTTTTTGTACGCCTATTGATGGGTCGAGCATTATTGCTGAACGGTATCGCGAACATCAAAATTCGTATATTTCGGTCATCTTTCTCTTTTACTCCTATTAAGGCGTCTAACAGAGACAAAGGTTCGAAATTTACTGACATCGTTTTTCGCGGTAGCGCCGCTGTGTAAAAACGTGGCTTCGGATTACTGCTCCGTAACTCCGCGTTTAGACATGCTGGCTCGTCACTCGCCTCGCTATTCGTCGAAACGTTCGACGAGACTTTGAGTATACAAAAACGCGATGCGAGGGACGAGAGGAATAGCGAGACGTCCGCGTACACATGCGTGCTCGCGTTTCGCCTCGCCATTCGCCTCGCTACTCGCGCGAATGTGTGGCGGCAGCATAACACGTTTGTACGGACGGAGAATGCGCAGCCCAAGAATTTACGACCCAACAATCGACGTTCATTCGGCGGCGCCACCGCGAAAAATGATATTCGTATATTTCGAGCATCTTTCTCTTTTACTCCAATTAAGGCGTCATAAGAGTGACAGAGACAATCGTCCGAAATTTACAAAAATCGTTTTTTGCAGTAACGCCTCAGTTGACACGAATTATTGGCCGCGCATTCACAGCCCTTACCAACATTGCGCGACCCCGGATTGCTCAACCCAACAATCGGCGCCTAAATATTTTCTAATAGATTTATATTAAAACATCGGTTTTGACAGTTTGCTCGCGGTTAACCTAGCACGCTCGCTTGCTTCGCTCGTCGTACCGATCTAGGCTCTGTCACATATGATATTTCTTTTGCTGGATGTGTTGTAAATTGTTAGGTCGCGCTTTATCAACGCGTATCAACAGTGCACATCCTAACAATTGACAATATTTCATATTTCTGACCCTATAATTTTATTAATTCTCTATATTGATGACCCATGATTTGATGACGACCCATCAATTAGCGACCACTTTTTTTGTACGCGTGTTAATGGTTCGAGCGTTGTTGCCCTTTACAAAACGTGGCTTCTGATTGCTGCCCCGTATCACGTTTGTACGTACGGGCCCGAGAATTGACGACTCGGTAATCCGAGAGCATCTTGATCGGCAATTGTTGGGCTGTACATTCCGGGGTCGAGCATTGTTGGGCTGCGTTTTGGTTGGTCACCGGTATTCGTACGTAGTACTCGTACTCATTTTGTTGTTGTTATGTTGAGTTTTGAGTTGAATTGAAGTAAAAGAAATCTAAAAAATGTGGTGCTTAATATCTCAGATTGATTCTAGAGTGATTTATATTGTAATAGAAGGTAATAATTTAACTGTAGGAAGGACTTTGGATTCTCAATGTGCACGTTTTGCAGTAATTGAAGATGCCTCGATAAGTAGAAAACATGCGACCCTGTCAATGATACAGAACAATTTATACATTCAAGACTTAGGTTCCCGGTATGGGACATTCATAAATCAAACCAGTGAAAGAATAAAACAAATTACCAATGTTCAACTAAAGCACCACGACGTGATAAGATTCGGGAAACTAAATAGTATATGGACTGTTCATGAGATCAAACATGTAACATGTACTTCTACTTTAAAGGGAGAGAACCTTCAAAATTTAAGATTAGTACTTGAAAAAATAGGTGCTTCTTTTAAGAGTGATTGGGATGATTCATGTACGCATCTCACAATGCCGGCCATAACATTGACAATTAAAGTTGTCCTTGCATTGGCTCAAGGTTCTTATATAGTTACTACCCAGTTCTGGAATGAAGTCTTAAGTGCTGTTACAAATAACACATCATTGCCAAATGCAAGTAACTTTACTCCCCAAGTTATAGAGTCAACCATAAACAAAGAAGATGTTATGTTTTTGCCAGATGAAAGGAGGAGCAAACTGTTTACTAATAAAAAGTTCATTTTCTTTTCAAGAAGGCAACTTGAAATGTATAAACTGGTTTTACTTAAGAGCTCTGCCACTCCTTTATTATTGAGTGAATCAAAGATGACCAAGTCTATGCTTGTGAGCCCCGAGGTAGTGGTAATTCAGTATAATATTGGTAACATCTCTCAGGAGTCTCAAGCACAAAGAAATCAGATAACAGATATAATTAACTATCTCAATGGCAAAGGGAAACGGGCAATAGCTGATGCAGAAATTGGCCTGGCTATATTATATTGTTCTACTGACAAATATTGCAATCCAGAGTTCAGCTTCACTTCAGAGGTCTTTAAGCAGCCAACAACTTCTAATGATAAAAAAATGGAAATTCTTGCACAGGACACACAAGACACACAAAGAATACAGTGCAAGACAGAAAATGTCATGATTAATGAGAGTTTAACCCCAAATAACAAGAGCTTAAACATATCTATGGCTAACACAGATACTGTTAGTGCCAAAAGGAAACTGACTGAAGATATATCTGATAACATTATGAATTCCAATAAAAAGTTAGCAACTGTTCCTATGCAACAGTCAGTAAATTCTGATGGCCCTAAAAGGAAGTTAAATGATGAAGAAGGATTGGGCAATCAGAACAAGAAAATAGCATTAGACACTAGTGAATCTAATGATGACATTTTCAATTTTATTGATTCATCAGCTGGTTTAGAGAAGACTACTAAGGCCCCTGAGAAAAAGCTTAATTTCTTTAAACCAGCAAGAAAAAATGTAGATACTGCCAAAAATGATGATGATTTATTTAATTTTGTTCAAGATACAACTAAAAGTTCTAATAGAACCAAGCAAATGTCTATAAAAAAAATGTTTGATACAAAAACTCAAGCCATTAAAGATACATCTGAAGAAAGCTCTTTAATAACAGGACAGAACAGTACCAATACTCAGCATAAAGAATCTGATGATGAAGACCTACACAGCCGAATGAGTGACTTAGACCTAGGGTCCACTATAGTGAAAGTCAGGCGAGACTTAATTGTCAAGAAAGAATTACTAAAAATTGAGAACCAATCTGACCAAGGACAGAATTTCAAGAAGTTTAAGAAAGTGTGGCCTGTTAAAATGCAGGTGACAATCATACCAAGATCATCAATGAGCATTATTAAACCTGAAGGGTTTGATGCCAATGAAATGAGTAGTTTGATCACAAGTGATACTGAATAAGCAGTATTAAAAGCAATAAATATTAAATGAACAAATAGATTGATTTGATTTATACTTTGGAGAGTTGGATGTTTAAGTTTTGATACATTATGTTTTGAAATAAAAAAAAGACTTGTATAAATGTTTTATTAATTATAGAAAACACTAGTCTGAATCTTCTGCTGGTTCTTGTTTATCTCCTTTTTCTCCCTCCTCTTCATCCTCTATTTCTTCAGCAACTTCCGCTTCTTCTGTGTCACTGTAGGGATAAAAACTTTTTTAGAGATATGTAAATGACAAAGAATTTTAGGATTCATCACTATTTGATGTTTTACAACAGGACTTAAATTAACCCTTTACCAGGCTCCAAAGAACTACCGTGTCTTCATATGTACTGTATATACCGTTACAGCCGTAGTGAACGCCTTGTAAAAACTGCATTTACGAAAGTCGGATATGCTCCTTTAAACCAGAAATAAAAATGTGGGTTACGGTTATCCCATCAGTCCCATCACCTGTCTAAGTAATTAACTGTCATACTCGATTTTGTCTTATTATATTCTTGATCAGGCGAAGGGAGATATTCTTCCCACATCTTATATCGGTTATCACAGTCAAGGTTTAACTCCAAACCTACTACGAAACATTTTATTTATCAATCACTGAAAACATTATTTTATGATCTTCAGTTTAATTACGTACATGAGTTTTTGCGACATGCAAGACAATTTACCGGGCCATGGGAATAATAGCTCCCACACAGTTAAACTCTAACAAGGCCATGGGATAATGTCAACCCACATCCTAATTCTGGTCATACACAATAATGCGTAAATATTTAGCAATGTTTACGATTACATTACCTTTCGACACTCAAAATCTACAAAATGTCAAAAAATTGTTCAACCTATCTACTTCTGTTTCAGAGAAATTAAGGAAAGTGTTCGAATTTCTCTGTAGTTTACTGAAATTAGCGTTCAAGTGAAATTAAACGTCTGCCAAAGATATATCACGCGATTTAGAAGCGTGTTGTGAATGTAAATTATAAAATACAATTTTCAGGGATTGACAAAATATTTTGTAGGAGGTTTGGAGTTAAAACATGACTTCGGTAACCGATATAAGATGTGGGACGAATATATCCCTTCGCCTGGTAAAGGGTTAAATAATATTGTGTCGAGTAGGGATTTCAAAACGGTTAACGGCCCACTCTTACGGCGGTCGAAAATGTGTTTTTGACGAAATGGCAAATTTCTCACAAATTGATAAAAAAACGACTGCATTAAAATATTTAGTATTTAGTCGACGAATCCACACTCTTATCTTGATAACAATTACAACTATTCACGATCGGAGCCCGGGAAGCTGGTTACGACAAATACTTGGATCTCACCTCCCTTAGACTGACGACTGGTTTGTGACGTGGAGTTCGGTATGTACGCCACATACAATATAAATGCTCTGTGGTGTGGCACGGACGTGTAAGGGGGTACGGGGACGCCCTAGATTATGTTGTCAAAAAAGTGCAGGCCGTTTTTCAAGACACGCGTCGCTTAATGACATAATCCGTCGGTCTCTTGCCACCATCAATGTGCCCGCTCTTCTTGAGCCGACCGGCATTGTCAGAGATGATGGCAAGAGACCTGATGGGGTGTCTTTGGTTCCTTGGAGTTTCGAGATGGATGCGTGTGTGGACAGAGAGTATCGTTTGGCGTAGAAACGCTAGGTCCACGAGGTCCCAGTGCGCACAAACTTTGCAGAAATCACGAAGCTACTTGTTGACGTAACTGGTGACCAAAGAGCTGGCGGTTTCCTCGCACAACGTATCACCATTGCGATACAACGAGGAAATACCACCAGCATCCTTGATACAATGCCTCAGGGGCCTTTTTTAGATTTAATTTATAGTTAAGTAATTATTGTAATGCCTAGCTTCCCTGTATTTTATTTGTATATAAATATTTGATAACTACCTAATATCCTCTTTGTTCTTCTGTATTCTTCTGACTTTGACTGTGCCATCTGGAGCTACTCTCACAATGCCATCATGAAGTGTTGTTAATTCATCTTCTAACACAGAGAAGTTCTTTGGCTTCTTCTGTCTCAGCCTTGGAGTGTTCACTACATTTGATGACCCTGTAAAATTGTTTATAATGTCAATATAGTAATTATTTTCCATAATACAACAACATAACAACATAAAAGACAATCTACACTAATATCAAAAAAGCGAAAGTTTGTGAGTGTGTTTGTTTGTTACTTCTTCATGTCTAAACGGCTGGAGCGATTTCAATAAAATTTGGTATGGAGTTAGCTGACACCCTGGTTTAATACATAGGCTAGGTTTTACTGCGGGAAAATAAACGCGAGTAACACTGCGGGGCACAGCTAGTAATTAATAAAATTATGATGGAGTATAAGTTTTACACAATCATTATATTGTTTACTACATAAATATGTAATGTTTAAGAATGTAGCACTTACTGAGGGTAATATAAAGTGGAAGGGACATTGATGTAGGCAGTTTAATGTTAATAGCTCTAATATTAGGTTCCCCTCCGGGATATTTAAGTTTCAACTGGTCCACCAAGGACAAAATGTTCTCCTTCAAAGCATTTTGAGACATTCCTGTATGTCCTATATTAACCACTGAAGTTGTCCCTTCAGCCAATCGCAGCATTACAGTGCGCAGACCAACATCAATTTGTTTCTTGAGATCACCCTTTTCATTTATTCTTACAGGAATCAACATATTGTGTTTCTTAAAGAACATTTTTCCAAGGAGATGAGAGACGTGGCTCAGTACTCTTGTGTCCACCAGAATAAAGTCATGCTGAGTCATTAATCTTCTTTTCAGTTCAAACTGATCATACTCCACTATAAGTTGTCTGACTGGTAGTACAGTTTTAACCTGAAATTAATATGGATTAGATGAAACAATATCATAACAAAAAGCTTGTTCTTGATTACAGTAACATGTGTATTCTATAGGAAAATGACAAAATGAATAAATGGGAGATGACCTAAGGTATAGGCTACCTAAGTTATGGCTTAGAGTAATCTTCATAAATTTTAAGGCAAGTTTATTGAAATGCTTTGATGTGTTTTGTGTGTGTCTCTAACTTTGATTTTTGTTTTTATGTCTACCACAGCTTGACTTGGTCACTTAAATGGATGTTCAAAATACTCCTTTCCATTTTGTTTTGGCAGAGTTGTAATGCTGACCGTTCTTACAGTAAGGACCCAAGTTTGTGCTCCATATGTTAAGCATGGTAGAACACATGAGTTTTTTTTGTCCTTTATTTTTATTTGAGTATATTTCATTATCTCTTTTATTCTTCATTTAGTCTTCTGGTGAGATAATTTGACCTAGGTAGGTTTATTGGTCAACATATTGTATGTGTTTCCCATTCACTTGATTGGTATTTGTGGGTGATTCATCATTAGTTGTGTCTTCTCCATGTTCATACTAAGACCACTTTCTTACTTTCCCTGTCTAGTTGAGCAAGCATTTCCCCTAAACACTGTGGTTCATGCTCAATAAAATCTAACCATGAGCAAATCTTAGGTGGTTTAGCTTTTCACCATTGAATGAATCCCAATCCATTTTTCAGAATATGAGTTTAAATATATTAACTTTTATGATTTTGTCATTGTATTGATTATTAAATATTTTATCACAAATAAATTGTAAATTTTTTGAAATTTCCTAAACACATATGTATTATGATTATAAATCTACAAAATAAAATAAAAAGGCTAATAACTTCCAATACATACTTCTGTAATTCCAGCTTGCCTAAGGATGTCCTCCCAATGATCAACTGTGGGTTCATGGTCTATCTTCCGGCCTTTCTTGAGGTCTGGAGTGATCAGACAAACCTCTCCTGTTGAAGCCACAGTACTGTGTGGGAATACACTAAAAAAAGAAAAATTATTGAGAACTCACTAGAAGTGTTAATGGAAATATTTGGAATACCTATCTTAGATAAAATGTTATGGTTTAATCAGTTGTCAACAAGCTGTACATTACCAACAATGTGCTATTTGCCTGAAAACAATGTACTACTCATAAACGCCACTTTTTAACAGATACAACAAAGCATCAATGCATTGATAAGAATAGACAAAGAAAAATTCTCAAAATATCCTGCCACAATACAATGTTAATTACTTATTCAATAAAATGTTAATTATTTCATATCAAATACATGTTTAAATAAAAACAACAACATACAGTTTTATATTTGCAGAAGTGTTCTGGATCTTCATGCAATGGATTTCAGCAAAAATTACGGTTTCATCTTCCAGTAGTGTATTTTTATTCTTGTAGTTCTCAGATAATCGTTGAAGAGCTGAGAGGCACTTATCCACTAGCTCTCCCGTGATACTTTTTGAAGGCATGACATATTTGCTTTTCTTACTACTTTTTACTGCTTCTGAAGCTTTTACTGGATTCACTTGCTTTTCAATTTCCTTGACATTTTCCCTTAAAATATATTTAGCCGCATTCTTCTTAGGTTCTATATCCTTTTTCTTTTCAATCTTAGTAGGTTTTAGTAACTTATCTCGCTTAACCTTCTTGATTGACGCTTGCTTTATAGAAACCATGTTAATATAATTAATAATAACTTCACATAAAGTAGGATAAAATTATAGGTTACTTCTTACAACGTGTGAATGTTTATGAGGTTGAGGTTCGGGCTCACTGGACTGGCCGTTCGGGAAAACGTAAAGTGACATAAATATTTTTTTTTTTATTAAGAGCATTGGCAACACAGGCCATCAGCTCCATGACATAAATACAACAATGATAAGGATAAGGGCCGGTACCATGACCATTGAAGTTAGTATATTTCGAGCATTCCTCTTCTTTCCTCTTTTACTCCAACTAAGGCGTCATGAGAGTGACAGACAATCATCCGTATTTTACGAATAAGATTTAGAAGGCTGTGCACACACTATAGACATAGATATAAAGACTTTGTACATTATCAATTCCAGAGCACCAATTCATTTTAGGATTTGTCCTGCCTCAACTAAAATATTTTGCACCCATTAAAACTGTCATTAATCAATTTATACAGAAAAATAAACAAAAATTTTGGAGGAGTACTTGAAGTTTTATATAATATAATTAAAGCTCGTGTATGTCATCCTTATCTTATAAACCTAATGCTACCGCCACACATTCGCACGAGTAGCGAGGCGAATAACGAGGCGAAACACGAGCTCGCATGTGTACGCGGACGTCTCGCTATTCCTCTCGTCCCTCGCATCGCGTTTTTGTATAGGAAAAGTCTCGTCGAACGTTTCGACGAATAGCGAGGCGAGTGACGAGCCAGCATGTCTAAACGCGGAGATAAACATAAAATATTACAACCATATTACAACATAGAAAAGCCACTGTCATTTAGCAGGTTGTCATGACAACAAAATAAAATAACAAAACAAATCTGCTCTTCTAGATGTATGAAAACTATTGAAATAGAGTAGTCGCAATTTACAGTTTCTATTTAAGTGTTTGCGCTAGAACTAAGTTATGAAGTTCAATCGGTAATACTTGCTCAAAATGACTTTGTATATCGACAGCAAACTGAACTTTACTGACAGTAATGTTGTTTCAACTCTTGGATCCTGGCATCCATCCTTACCGCTGTTGGCTTTAGGTTCTTACAATCAGGAAAAAGGCGGTTTTGTGACAATATTCCATGAAAACGTGAGTTTCGTTAAGTATTAATTATAATTAACTTAATATTAAGTAATATATAATTAACTTTCAATTCTTGAATTCACAATTTCATGTCTTATCTCACAAGTTTTAATAACTTTAATATCTAAAAAATGTTACTGTTAGTAAATAATTTTCATTTACAGGGATTAGCATTAGAAGGCTGTGAATGGCCAATTTTACTATCAAATCAAGTTACGGCAATGGCTTGGCATCCAACCAGAAAGCTACTAGTTGTGGGTTGGGATGGAGGTGAACTTTACATATGGCTTGAGTACTCCTGGGCGCGCCTTGAAGCACCCCATAATGCTGCTTTGACCACAGTAGCCTTTAGTTTAGGAGGGGGACGATTGTTAGCCTCAGATGCTGCTGGCTCTTTATCTGGATGGCAATCAGCCTCTGGAGCACCCTTAACTTCTTTCCATCATCAACTTGGTGATGTTATCACCCATGTTACATTTTGTCCAGTGCGCCCAACTGGGGAGACATCTATAAGAGGATTAGCCAGAGCTGCAGTAGCTGGCGATGAAAATGCTTTGGATGCTTTAGCAGCTTGGAGACCTCGGACCACTGCCAGGATGAGAGAAGGCTCCCAGCCTGATAATCATGCCTGTTATGCAGCACAAGACAATGGAGTAATTTTATATATTGATCATTCTGGTTCATGTTCAGAGGTCCTTAAT
This sequence comes from Grapholita molesta, assembly GCA_022674325.2. NCBI lineage: Eukaryota > Metazoa > Arthropoda > Insecta > Lepidoptera > Tortricidae > Grapholita > Grapholita molesta. The sequence continues at coordinate 8,190,095 of CP053127.2, forward strand.
GCTCCGGGAAATATAATATTCATGGGCATGCTGAGTAATGTATATCTACTAATGGCTTGGGAAAATGGTGGCTCTTTAAGCTTGACCAGGTTCATCACTTCTAATGATGGGAATATCACAACTGACACACATGTGAGAATGGCAGCAAGGAATGGCCAAGAAATAGTTCTAGTTGGTAACTACTGTATAGCTGTTATAACTGGGGACAACTTGATAAGGGTTTGGGACAGTGAAAATGGGGACAATGATGTATTGCCAAATGAAAATGATGTAGTGGTTGAAGGGGACATATTCACTAGTATCAGCTATTGCAATTTAAGTGATACTTTATGCTGTGGGACATCACAAGGCAACTTATATTTTTGGAGGAGAGATCACAGAAACCATTGGAAGTTAATAAGCAGTACTAGTGTAAAAGGAACTGTTAAAGAAGTCAGTTGGGGATCTGAAGGTCTTATGAATCCTCTGCTCCATGTCAACTGTATAACCAGTGTATTTATTCTTAGAGAGCAGCCTGTGTGTTGGGGATATACACCTAATGTTTGGATGGTGCAAAAATCAGCCTATGAGATTGCTGTCACCAATAAACTGGAGCTAACATCTAGTATCAAAACTCAAATAACTGTGAGAGCTTTTGCATTTAGAGATCAATATGTAGCTCTTGGAGATGGAAAAGAAGTACAGGTAAAGAGTAAATACATAATAGCTTTTTTAAAATAAAATATTTTAGCATGATGCAAGTAGCTAAAGGGGATGATAAGTATTGGTACCTAACTGTGTTTCACTTCACTTGTGTTTGGTTATTTGCATTGTAAATATAAGTGGCACAAGTAACTTGTGCCTTTAGCTTTGGTTCCTGTCATAGCTTCTTCCAGGTTGGCATTCATTCTATTGACTCCACTGTCTAACAATTATTAGTAAAAATTACTTAAGTACCTATATTTATTATTTGTTATAACCATTACAGGTCTGGATGTGTAGTAAAGATAATGACATCAAATTTTCCCTTGTGCGCACATTCTCTTGGAAAACCGACGTTCTCATACTTAACAATGACGTGTTAGTGGGCGTGGTTAATCCCCATATCGAGTGCTACTCTGTTAGTGGGAACAACTTAGGCATTCTGCCCAGCACTGAAGGTGAAGGCGAACCTATCGGAGTCACGTACACCGGGAAATTTATTGTAATAGCGACTATGGACGGCACACTAAAACTCGCAGAGATAACAAAGAAAGGACTAAGAATGCCATATCCATCTAAAAATTGCTATCAGATGATTGAAGACTTTGGTGAAGTCATGAGAGCCTCAGTCAATTGCAGTGGGCGGTATATTTGTCTAAGCATCGCGAACGCCGGTCTGGCGCCTGATCCGAGACTATACTTATGGGATGCAGCAAATGATGTCATAACAAATACGTTACTGTCAGACAATCAAGCACCACCCTATCAGAGTGTTCCCATAGCTATTGTGTGGGATGGTAATGACCAAAGAATTGTCGCTGTCCATATGCGATCTGCTGATATGGATCGAGTTCACCTATTCTTCTGTCATGAGGGGAATCTTTTTGAGTACAAGAACTGGTGTCCCAATTCAGAGGAATATTTTATGTCTGACTTTATGCTATGTTCTCTCTTTACTCCCCACGTTGTAATTCTGTCGCAGCAAAGTATCAATAAAATATTAATGCGTGAATTCGAAGAGTCTAATGATGCTACGAACTTGAAACAAACTCTTGATTTTTTATACTGTATGACAGCCGGGAATTTGGAAAAAGCGGTAGTTGTCGGAAGTAATATAACAGGGGGCAGAAGCTCTGTCATTTGGGACAGCTTAGCGAAGGAATGCGTGGTTCGTAGGAGACCAGACGTCGGTGCAGTGAGCTTGAGCAAAATGGGCAACATAAAGGGAGCATTAATGATGCGCAAAGCCATGAACGGCAATGACATGGACGAGACCTGTCAGATCGGCGTACTGGCGATCAATTTAGGTATGTTAGATGAAGCCGAAAAGTTGTTTAGAGAGGCTGAACGACCAGACCTAATCACGCGCCTTATGTCAGCAAAAGAAGGTGGTCTCCAGGAGATAACAAATGGAAGTGATGAGGGAGAGAACATTTTGCTTATTAAAAGTGCACAACATAAATTGGCAAAGATTTTGTGGGCCAATGGGGAGACTGGTGGGGCGTTGAAATTATTTGAAAGTGCTGGGACGTTGGTGCCACATGTGCCCAGAATGCTGATTGCTCAAGGGCAAGCGCCCGTGCTTGCACAGTACGTGGCTACATCTAATGACACGAATCTCATAATGTGGTGGGGTCACTATATGGAAAGCACGGGGGAGCTCGACGGTGCACTGGAGGCCTACGCTCGCGCAAACGATCTGGGGGAACAAACACGGTTGTTATGTCATATGCATAGAGTTGAAGAGGCTGAGAAGTTGTGCGATAAACATCCAGCCGCCATGTACCAAATGGCACGTTACTTGGAGATGCAACCGGACAAGATTGAGACTGCGGTAAAGGTAATGAAACCATTTTTTTGGTATTTAAACTTTGGTGAGACATAATAATTAACTATTAACACGGTTCTACTCACGTCTATTTACTCACTCGCGCGACATGTTTCCGAGAACATAGGCCTCCATTTTCAAGCACTAAGAGTGCTGAGAGTCCGTTCGCTGATCGCGTCGCCGGCGCTTCGTGCACTAACGCGCACCGCACTTGATGTCAAAACCGGTTGAGCACGGCCCGACACCGGAGACTCTAAGCACACCGAACTCACTGTGTCCACTAAACTGTTACATCACTCCCTAAGGTTTTGATGGACACTCAACAATTTTAGTGCTGGAAAATGGAGGCCTATGTTCTCCGAAACATGTCGCGCTAGTGACTAAATAAATGTGAGTAGAACCGTGATAATCGTTAACCATATTATCGAAATTTTATATTTTCTCTCATAATCTCTGCTTTGAGATTCTCATTGTAATCACTCATCATGAGAACGCTGCATTACAGCTGTACATAAAAAGCGGGGCGGTGGCGTCAGCCATCCGCGTGGCGGCGGAGGCCAGCGCGTGGCACCTGGTGTGGCGCGCCGGCTCCGCCTCCGCCACGCACGCGCTGCACGCCGCCACGATACTGGAGGCTGCCGAGCAGACCGAGCAAGCCATCGCTCTCTATCAGAAGGCTGGTGAGTCTTCATAACTAACCCGTATTTGGCTAGGCACCCTTTTTGAATATGCGGCTATTAAAGCCGCATATTCATTGGCAGCCTCAAGCGAGTATGCGCTCGCCTCGGGCGAGGCACGTCCTGACTGTCCGAGGCATTGCCTCGCGAGAGTCGCGAGGCTGCCGAGGCTGCTCACTCAGTCAGTACGCGGCTATAGCGTGTATTTTTCAACCACTTAAGTACCTTCTATTGGGTTTGAAACCACAAGTACCTACCAAACCAGTTAACTGTACCTACCTAGAATGGCTATTAGGTACCAATTATATTAAGAATCCTATTGATGATCAGGCAAGCCCCACATGGCGCTGAAGTTGGCGCTGAGCTGCGGCGACACGAGCGCCATGGTGGCGGCGGTGGAGTCGCTGGGCGAGCGCGTGGAGCCGGCGCTGGCGCGCTCGCTGGCCGCGCACCTGCGCCGCGCCGACCGCCACTCGCACGCGGCCGCGCTGCTCGCCACGGCCGGCGAGGTATGTGGCGCTGTTCCGCAGTCGGGAACCTTTATAGTTTTGCTATGTACCTATGTCTGTCCCCGGATTTGCTAGGTTTATTTCTTTTTATGACATAAGCGGCAAACGAGCAGACGGATTGCCTGGTGGTAAGCAATTACCGTCGCCCATGGGCACCCGCAACACCAGGGGAGTCACAAGCGCGTTGCCGGCCTTTAAGGGGGGTTGAGTATTTGAAAAAGAAAAGGAGTTTGTCTTAAACATTTTTTGATAAATTGGACATTTTCGGAAACAATCGCTCTGGAAGTTGAAAAATAAAAGATGGCTAAATATGTGCAAATTAATAAAGACTTTCGAGGATAATTAATCTGAATTTGATCGGTCGAACCGTATTTGAGTTACGGATTGAAAACCATGAGCATGGCCGACACGCTCTTGGCCGGTTCTTATACTTCTCAGAGGCCAAACGGAGCCGACATGGTATGACATGGTACTAAGGAAATATAAGCTAAAAAGTTTAACTACGAGCTTAATCCAATTAATTGTTGCATCTGCTAATAGTACGAGGAAGCACTGGACATCGTGGAGCAATCATCGGCCCCGCTGACCGAGGAGCTGGCGGAGCGGCTGGCGGCGCCGGCCGGGGCGGCGGGCCGCGACGTGCTGCTGCGGCGGCTGGCCGACGTGCTGGGCGCGCGCGGCCTGTACCACCACGCGGCCAAGCGGCTCGCCAGCACAGGCGACAAGGCGAGTATTGCAGCGCTCGTCCTTACTGTGGCACTCACTGTGGGCAAGACTCGGCGACAACCTGAGGATAGCGGATCAGTCAGTATCGCTACCTCTTTCGGAGGGTTCTCCGTTCATTGACGGTTGTCTTTTTCGCGAACCAAAAGCTTTGGCGATAATAGGATTAGAGAACTGGCGTCCGATTCTCGCCGGGTTAATTAACTTAACCACCGTTCAACAGTTTTCCTAGAGCTCATAAAGAGAAGGCAAAGAGGTGGTTTAGATTTTTTTTTGGGAGTTCAAACATTTAACACATTCGCTGCCACCCCCCCAAAAATGAAAAATGTATGGAAATGAACGTACATGTGCGTTGGCGGCAGTGAATGCGTTAAGAGCCACAGATCGTCCTGACCGGCCACGCTGGCTGCTTACAATGAACCTTTCGGCCATGTGGTGTGTAGGGTTCACTTCTGCCGTTCTGCATGTTCGAAAAACACCGTGCCTGTCAGTTTGAAATTAATCTCCGTGATTTTTTTCCAGGCCGGAGCCATGCGTTGGCTCATGCGCTCAGGCGACGCGGACCGCATCGCTACGTTCGCGGCGGCCACGCGCGACCGCGCCGCGCAGCTGATGGCCGCCGACTACCTGCGCCGGCACGCCGACTGGCGCGCGCGCGCAGACCTGACGCGCCACATACTGCACTTCTACACCAGGGCCAAGGCGCACGGGAAGTTGGCCGCCTTCTACGCCGAGTGCGCTAAGATGGAGGTGGACGAGTTTGGCGTGAGTAAACCTCCCAATAAGGTGCTGTGATGGTCTAGTCAAAGTCTAAGTTTCTGTAACCTTCACGAAATAGACGCGGAAGTTAAAAAAATGTGTCTTCTTACTTTTGAACCGCAGGAACGAAAAATATGAAAAAAAAATCTTGAAAGTACAGCTTAATAAAGTCTTCCAAGGAAAATTATGTTGAACTTGATCGGTTGAACCGTTTCTAAGTTACGGATCGAAAGCTACGAAACCCTACACAAAGCATAGCCCGACACGCTCGTGACGCCGCAAAAGCCCATCGCTATAGACTTAATATAACAACTTATGTAATTATTTTTCAGAATTTTGACAAAGCATTGGAAGCGCTTAAAGAAGCCACAAGGTGCTTATCGAAAACATCCGATCCTGAGACAGGTACGTTCTTTATCATCATCCTTCACTGATTTTACTTGGGTGTTGGGTGGCCATAGTAACGGTCCCCTGGACAACTCTTTTCATTAGATTTTATTAGTTTAATTGATATTCACATAACATGCACTTTCGTGCAAATTGTAAACATTGCTGTTAAAGGCCATGTACCTACTATGCATATTTACCTACTACTGAAAGCAATTCTTTAAACAATATTTGCGATTAATGACCCTTGGATAACGGGACACAATAAAAACGAGATAAAAATTGATCGGCCGAATTATTTACTCACATGAGGTATGTATTATAGTCATTTACGCGTTTCAGGATCTCAAATTATGGCACTTCAGGAGCAAAGTACACTTGTCAAGAAATTTTTGGATGCAAAGAAACTCTTGGAATCTGGGGAATCAAATGCGGGTATACATAAGAAATATTCGATATAACAGCTTATTACTAACACTTGCAATTATTGCCAATATGTTATTTTTGTTTAGGTAAACGCAAGAGCGGTATTGATCACGTTAGAAATAAAATTGGTGATCGATATTCATGTCTTTCTTCATCAAAATAATTCAGCTTAGTAATAAGGTCACACACTTTCGCTGCGGCAATTAGTTAACATTGCAGTTAAACCAAACTTGTCGAGGGGTCGATCGGTCCGACGCCGCAGCGAACGTGTTGACACTGTGCCACCTGATACAGAAAACAGAGGAATACCTTTGAATATTTAGAGGAACATTTTTTGTACAAACTTTATCAAGGCAGGCATCGGTTGTAACCCTTGCTTGATGTCTGTTTATTTAACTACCTACTGTCATTGTTAATCATCATCGTGGTGATTTTTACCGAACTAGTTAAAGTTGGAATAACACGATTTTGTCAATCCCGGTGTTCTATTATCCTTGGTTTTTATAAAATTATGTTGTAACCTTTGTAGTTGGTAATCATTGCGAAGACAGAAACACACTTAGATTAATGTTATTTCAGGAGTAGCGAGCGGCCAACAGTTGTTAAGAGCATTGAGTGGGCGGCCCGGACTGGTCACAGAGGAAAAAGTGCTCAAGTTACTTGTGCAGATGGCTCCGAGCCATCCTGATGTTCCAAGTAAGCAATAAACAGAAGACATTATGTTATCGTTTTTACACCGAGACAATCTCCGAGCAATGCCCTGGTATGACCGGGATTACATGCTTCAAATCGAGACGTGTACTGGCGTATAGGGACGTATAGCATAGCCACTCTTATTTACTAGGATTTAGAACTTAAAATTGAACTTCAAATTTGGGAGATCATTCTTCTCAACTATTTACAAAATTTGCACTAAGCATGCAGAGGATTGTAAAATGATTATACACATCTTTAAAAAACATCTATTGGTTTCAGCCTTTGAGAAACAGTTGCAAAAGTTGACCCAACAGCCCCAAGAAGATGCCCAGTCGGTCGATTCAACAGATCAGAGTATAGAAGAAGTAATCTAATTACTAACACAAAATATCAGGGGAAAACGTAATCTTTGCAAGTGCCTTATACACCTTAACCCTTTACCAGGCGAAGGGATATATTCCTCCCACGTCTTATATCGGTTACCTAAGTCAGGTTTTAACTCCAAACCTCTTACAAAATATTTTGTCAATCCCTGAAAATTGTATTTTATAATTTACATTCACAACACGCTTCTAAATCGCGTAATATATCTTTGGCAGACGTTTAATTTCACTTGAACGCTAATTTCAGTAAACTACAGAGAAATTCGAACACTTTCCTTAATTTCTCTGAAACAGAAGTACATAAGGTCGAACAATTTTTTGACATATTGTAGATTTTGAGTGTTGAAAGGTAATGTAATCGTAAACATTGCTAAATATTTACGCATTATTGTGTATGACCAGAATTAGGATGTGGGTTGACATTATCCCATGGCCTTATTAGAGTTTAACTGTGTGGGAGCTATTATTCCCATGGCCCGGTAAATTGTCTTGCATGTCACAAAAACTCATGTAAGTAATTAAACTGAAGATCATAAAATAGTGTTTTCAGTGATTGATAAATATAAAGCGAAGCCCCGCTAGCTCTCGCCAACGCACGCGGGAAATTCGCCTGAGGTCCCGGAGGTTTGCAACAAACAGGTCATAAATAAAGCCCTGTAATCTGCAGAGGAATACCTAATCATTATATTTATGTATGTATAGGAAAAGTGGTAAATAAGCTTAATGTCCGTCCAATCTTTTAAAGATCCGTCCATGTTGTACCTAAATAAAATATTTTTTACGTTATATTTTTTTCATTTACTATCCTGTCGTATTGTACCTACCCAATTTGAACTTCAACACAACCCACTTCCAGACCGCGCCAGTTACTACAGTTACCGCTACATGGCTTACTAGATATTCCAAATAGCTATTACATTTCGGTTTGAATGCTTATAATAGGTTAAAATTTAAAGGACACGAATCTGATAAATCTTACTATGTTTGCAAAGGGGTTTAAGGATGGTATGCACAAACTACTAAGACCAGGCCTGGTACGGCATACATTGATGTTCGTACGAGGGTGGTTTGATAAGTAAGTGACTTTTTGCAGAAAAAAAAATCTTTTTGACCTTTTATAATTTTATTTCTCTACATAATCTCCTTTCAACTCCATACACTTCATCCAACGATGTTCCAGCTTTTTCAACCCCTCCAAAAAATATTTTTTATCAAACCCTGAAAAATATACTTCAGTTTCAGCTATGACTTCCTCATTAGATGAAAATCTTCTCCCACCGAGCCATTTCTTCATGTTTCGAATAAAAAAAAATCACATGGGGCCAAATCTGGAGAATAACGTGGGTGGGGCAGTATTTCATAACGCAATTCTACTAATTTGGCTGTTGCGACTGCCGACGAGTATGCAGGGGCATTGTTGTGGTGAAAAAGGATTTTCTTCTTTGCCAGATGTGGCCGTTTTTTCACTACTTCTGCGTTGAATCTTTCTAACAATGTAGCATAATAAGGGCCATTTATTGTTTTACCTTTCTCCAAATAATCTATATGAATAACCCCTTGGCTGTCCCAAAAAACAGTGGCCATTACCTTTCCTGCCGAATTAACGGTTTTCACTTTCTTTGGGGCCCGTCCGTTAGCAGAAGTCCACTGTTTTGACTGATTTTTCGTCTCTGGCGTATAATGGTGGATCCACGTTTCATCTACCGTCACAAAACGACGTAAAAATTCATTGGGATTATTACCCTTGAATTTGGCTAAGCATTGCTCGGAAGTTGTTTCACGAAGTCGTTTTTGATCGGCTGTCAGCAAACGCGGCACCCATCTTGCGGAAAGCTTTTTCACATTCAAAATATTATGCAAGATATGAAAAACTCGTTCAGATGAAATGTGTACAGTCTCAGCTATCTCACGAATCTTAACTCGACGGTCATCCAAAACAATATCGTGAACTTTATTCACGACATCCTCAGTGGTGATTTCAATTGGCCTACCAGAGCGTTCTGCGTCATTGGTAATGGTACGCCCAGAACGAAATTCTGTAAACCACTTATGTACCATTCCATGAGAAGGAGCAGATTCCCCATAATATTTTTTTAAACAGTTTTCAGTCTCTTTAATAGTTTTTCCACGTAAAAAGGAATGTTTAATTAACACACGAAATTCGCTTTTCTCCATTTTCCAACAATTTTCCGACCGTATTTGACATATGCCTCAATAACTTTTTTATTTTCCCACCTTTTAAAAAAAAAAAAACTGCCAGCTACCAAGGAGTTCAGAATCGTAATTAAAAAGTTTATATGTTAAAATGATTTTTGTTTTACTTAAAGTCACCGAGTTATCAAACCGCCCTCGTAAATTTCGAGTACCTTTCTCTTTAACTCCAATTAAGGCGTCATGAGAATGACAGAAAAAATCTAAATTTACGAATATCGATTTTCCCGGTCTGTGAGCAGTGTGAGCGTCATTCGGACCACGGCTAAAGTCATACTGTCACTAGTGTCACTAGTATCACTACTGTCACTGTCACAACTGTCAGATCAGACTTCAAACAGCTGATATCGGTTATGGAATCTTAAATATTTTTATATATAATTAAAAGTTTAAATTAATTTCAATTATGGTCAGAATTATACATAAGGCAGTACTTTTAAATAAATTATTTCCTTTAAACCGAAGATGTCATCCAAGGTTGGTTTGTAATACTTAGCAAACAAAACATAACCTCCTGTTACAAGGTATGTGTATTTCCAAATAAAATAACTATGGTGTTTCTTATTATATTATAGTGTATTTATGGTTCGATATAAGAGCTCTGAGAAGGACGACCAAGTAGAAGTACAAAGGATAAGGAATTTCAGTATAGTAGCTCATGTTGACCATGGGAAGAGTACTCTGGCTGATAGACTGCTGGAGATAACTGGTGTGATCAAGCCCGGTGCAGAGCACGCGCAGGTGCTGGACCAGCTACAGGTATGATATTATACATACACATACTTTCTGGGAAAAATGTTAGTCAAAGAAATTATGTTTACTTCATTAGTAGTGGAATGCTTTAGTCATTCTATTGTAGTTGTCTATAATTGTACTGTAGTATAATTTTCTGGGACATTATACCTATAGGTAATTTGTTTTATTTTTATAACACATGAAGTCACTTACTTACTATGAAGTAAAAAAGAAATAGTCAGAATAGCATTGAGCAAGCACCACAACAAAATATAAACATGAATGAATTGTACATAGTTTCGTTTCACAGGTTGAAAGAGAAAGAGGTATTACTGTTAAAGCTGTGACTGCATCACTAGATTACACATACAAAAATGAAAAATATCTTCTGAATCTTATAGACACTCCAGGACATGTTGACTTCTCCAATGAGGTAATTGTGCTTAGTTTCAACACAAATGATTATTGTTTCTGAATTATGAATGTATTTTATGTTTATACTTCCTCCAGACCCAAACCATTAGTTATTGGGTTTGACTGTACACAAAGGAATTTTGTTACTCTACTAGTAACAGAGTACCCTATTTTACAGTATTACAGAATTGCATAACATTACAGGTTGTGAGGAGTGTGTCAGCATGTCAAGGAGTAATACTACTTGTAGATGCAAACGAGGGAGTACAAGCACAGACAGTAGCTGTGCACAGTCTAGCCAAAAAGAACAACTTAGTCATGATACCCACACTAAACAAAGTAGACCTCCCCAGGGCAGACCCAGAAAAAGTCAAATCACAATTACAATCACTGTTTAAAATAGAACCAGAAACAGTTATGAGCATATCTGCCAAAAAGGGGTGGGGAGTCAAGGAGCTTTTAGAAGAAGTTATTGAAAGAATACCTCCACCATCTGTTAAATCTGATGGCTATTTCACGGCACACATCATTGATACATGGCATGACAAATATAGAGGGGTACTGTGCTTAGCTTACATACATTCTGGCAAAGTGCAAGTAGGACAAGCAGTGCGTTGGAGATCTGATATGAAACAACACCAAGTGAAGTATTTGGCGATGTTGAGGCCAAGTGAGCAGGCGGTGGAGTCAGCGGTGGCAGGCCAGGTTGTGATGGTGGGTAAGTAACTAAAATAAATACTCCAATGTTTTCTGACCTCCTGTTAAAAAAACCCAATAAAAAAGATGCCTATTTAACACTGACATAAAGAAATAGACTCCTACACGCGAACAAATTATGTACAAAAATATGGCACTAAATGACATTTCTATTATGTTCCAGTTTATGCTAATAAAATAATGCTAATTTATAATCTTATTTTAGATAATACAAACAAACAAAAAAGAGCTCAGTGTTCTAATTATTAAGTATCAAACTTCACTATTGATAAAGTAATAACTTTTGCTGTTTTTTAGAGCCATTTTTTTGGGGCTGATTGTGAATCTACGTTTATTATACATCAATGCTATTTAAACATACGCTTTAAAAAAAATCTTAATGAAAAAATAATCATGGCCTTGGTATATTTCAGGATGTGGCCCCAAAGGTGGTGGAAGCGTAGGAGACCAGCTGCTCTCAGTAGATGTACAGGACACATCAGAACTTGCAAACATGCCGCCAGTGAAGCACATGGTGTATGCAGGCATCTTTCCAGCCGACCAGTCGCAGCACCCACTGCTTAGCGACGCCATTAGGAAACTAGCTCTTAACGACTCAGCTGTCAGTGTTAAAGCTGATTCAAGGTTATTTTTCTCTACCCCCTATAATTATGACAACTCATGGTCTCAACTCCTAGGTTCTGAACTAATTTAACCTTTGGCCGAACGTGGATGCAGGGAATCCCGGAAACGCGGTTCCGCGTTCAGGCGACCTACGCGATTTTTTCGTTTTTTTATAAAATGCATAGGATAATAGCGTCTTAATAATGTTTGTTTATGCCGGAACGCGGATCCGCGCAGGCACACAGTCATATTGTAATTCCAGCAGTCGCGGCATGCCAAAAGTTAATACATTCCTATGCTAACGTAACCGCTTATTTAAGAATCGCCTAAATTTATTTCATGAGTATATTCATGCTAATTAAAAAAATTGTAAATATCTTTTTTTTTCAGTCCCGCGCTGGGACAAGGCTGGCGCGTCGGTTTTCTGGGCCTATTGCATCTGGACGTATTCACCCAAAGATTGTTGCAGGAATATAAAGCAGAAGCCATTTTGACAGCGCCCTCTGTTCCTTACAAGATAAAGTAGGTATTTATTTAACATCCCCTTAATTTGTAGGCAGCTAACGCAGCTATAGATGTTTACTACCTACTAATGCCAATATATGACACAAGCATTATTTAACTACACATTTAATACTAAGGTGTTATTCAAAATCTACATTAACCTTGTAAGGCCTAATTTATTATTATTTATATTTAAGACAAGTGGAATAACAACCATCAAATTTTATATCTTGAGTAACAACATTCAAATTTTAAAGCATCCGGAAAAGTCTCATTTTGTTGAAGAAAATTTGTCTTTTGGGCTTTTATGAAAAATCGGCCCTTAGTAGGAAAAATCACTAAGTACCCACTTATAAAAATTAACACGCACGTTCAGTAAAATCAACTATGACACCAATAATCACGCTTTGCTTTTCTCTGCTAGCCAACAGTTACAAATTTATCGCGGTAATCGAAGACAATATTAACCTTATTTATTGTTTTAGAGTAAAAGGCGCCAAGATTATCAAGCATTATAAAAGCAATGAAGTTATCATTACTAATCCCCTAATGTTACCTGAACCGCATCATATTGAAGAATATTACGAACCTCTAGTTATAGGTAAGAAATTAGAATATACCTATATTTTTTTACATTATCTTTCATTCGTTTAAATAAACTTCTAATGTTTCTTAGGACAGGTTAACCTTTTAACTGCCATACGTAAAAAAGCCATTTTGAATTACCTATATCATGATTTAAGGTCTCGTTATTACCTTGTGAATTAGTATTGAAAAAAATAACTTCTTTTGAATTACCTTGTGAATTAGCGCGAGGAAATTGGCTCCCGAGGCCGTGCGTTCTGTGGGGACGCAGCTAGTCGCATACAACTGGCGTTTAAAAGGTTAAGTAGACATGTATCATAATCCGCACCGCCAAAAGGTATTAACAAAATTTAACTCTACCACAAAGTAGCGTTCGAAATCGGCTTTAGAAAAAACTTATATTTAGTGCTCTATCTCGTTCAGGTACTATAATAACCCCAGTGGAGTACATAGGCTCGGTGACTACGCTGTGCATAGACCGCCGGGGCACACCGCTGCCCTCCAGCTCGGTAGACGACAGAATGACCATGCTGCAATTTGTGCTGCCTTTGTCTGAGGTTGTCATCGACTTTCATGACACGCTCAAGAGCATCACGTCGGGATTCGCGAGCTTTGACTACCAGGACCATGGATTTCATGAGAGCTCGCTTGCGAGGGTAAGTGTCTGACAAGAATCGTAGCAGACTAAACTGTCACTAACAGTAGAAGAAGACTACAGATCCGTATTTTAGACTGTATTCGCATAAGAAAAAGATAGTTCTTTCCGTCTATAGGTACTCTACGCGAGTATATTCCAAGTAGGGTTTCTGCTCGGGACTTCTCGAACTCGAGACAACTCGAGTTTCGCCTCCATTCGAGGCAAGAAATAAATAACTGATCCTCGAAAACGAAATAAGGGCTAAGGTCATGTTCGCCAATTCTTGGCTTTTAACAATGATAACGTTGCCCGCGCACTATAAACGCGTGCGGCGGACTTCTCACTCGCACGTAGTATATTTTTTATTTACATTTTTGATTTTGTGTAAGATTTTAGTTTTATGTCTGATCAAAAGGACTGAAAAAGTATATTTTGTAGGTATATTGTTTTATTTTAATTATTGTTTTAGTTTTTGTATGTTTGTAAAGAGAGTTTAATTTGTTTTTTGTATCTCGAACTTATAATGAAAATTTATATAATTTACATGTTCTTATTAAAGCAGTAAATATTCGATAGTCGAGACAACTCGAGAAATAGGAGTCGAGATTTTTCGAAACTCGAGAAAAAAAATGAGGCGAGAAACCGGAAACCCTAATACCAAGCGAAACTATACATATATACAAAATCGCGCTTCCTTAATTCAGATAAACATACTAGCGTCATCTGTCGCGTTATAAACGCAGTAAGTTTTAGTAATTGCTTACCACCAGGCAATCCGTCTGCTCGTTTACAAAAAACTAATACGAATGCGAAAGTAACTCCGTCTGTTACCCCTTCACGCTAAAACAATTGGGATGAGATTTGGTATGGAGAGAGTTTGAGCTACGAGAAAGGATATAGGATCATTTTTATAAAGGCATGGCTGAAAGCGCGAGGAAAAGATAGTAAATAATATATATTACAGAATATTCTTACAGAAATTGACTGAGCCCAATGGCAAGCTCAAGAAGGCTTGTGTTGTGCTGATTCAGTCACCTATCTATAACTATCTGGTATCCCACATGTTTTAAGTCGAATATTTCTCGAATATTTTCTTATTCTTCTGGTAGCCTAGCGGTAAGAGCGTGCGACTTGCAATCCGGAAGTCGCAAGTTCAAACCCCAGCTCATACCAATGAGTCTTTCGAAACTAATGTGCGAAATATCATTTGATATTTACTCGCTTTTTGGTGAAGGAACACATCGTGATAAAACCTGACTAATTCTAATAAAGGCCTAGTTTACCCTCTGGGTGAGAAGCTCAGATAACAGTCTATTTCGTAAAACTAGTGCCTACTCCAAATCCTGGGACTACTTGCCAAGCAGACCCCAGACTCCCATGAGCCATGCCTAATGCCGGGACAACGCGAGGAAGATGATGCAGAGAACACTTTATTTTCAAAATATTTTTTTTAACGTCAGACTATAGACTGCATTTTGAAGTAGTGTGCCTTGTAAATGTTATTATGATTAATCCTCCTGCTAGTCACTTATGTACGACTTTGTGAAATACAAATCTTACTAAACTAGGTGTGAACAAATTAGGTGAAAAATTGACATCATAAGTATCTACAGTCAGTTGTAGATATACTAAGTAGACACACCCCATGACACCACTGTAACTATGTTGCCGACTGTACTTACTTATTCCAGCAGTTAATATGTTGAATAGTCTAGCCAAAGAAGCTGTCTCAAATATCCTGTTATCTTTACAGATGGATATCCTTATTAACGGAGTATTGGTCGATGAACTTTCAAGTATAGTCCACACCAGCCGTCTCGAATACACTGCGAGGAGACTCACCGAGAAGTTAAAGGAAATGATTCCGCGGCAAATGGTACAGGTACTGTGTCATGCAATGCTGTAACTTATTCTTTGGAGTATAAGGTCGATTTTCTTATGTAGGTATTAAGTAATAGAGAAAATAGACTTAAATGATTTTCTGCCTTTAGGTTGCCATTCAAGCCGTAGTAGGAGGAAAGGTCTTCGCAAGAGAAACTTTAAAAGCTTATCGAAAGGATGTTACAGCCAAATTAGTAAGTACCCGGATAGTATTATTTTATTTATTAGAGGTTACCACTGCCCTATAGTGTAGCTAATCTATAAATATGATACATAAGCCTCAGACAATTAGTGACACAGATTTAGTATTATTATTTGTTATTTTTAATTTCGTAAGTATTGATTTTTCCGACAGATGGGCATAATTTCAAGCAAAGAATATGCAATTTACTTTATCGAGCACTAATCGATTAGCACGTGATTATTGTAATTAAACAGCGGAATGGCGAAGCAGTATTGCATTTAATATTGTGTTCTCGTCATGCGGTTATGAGGTTCTATTTAGTGCATACATTTCGTCTCACTTTTACTGCAAAACTAAATTCTCTTTTATAGTATGGCGGCGATGTAACACGTAGAAAAAAACTGCTGAAACAACAAGCCGAAGGAAAAAAGAAAATGAGAAGTGTCGCCAACATTAAAATTCCAAGAAACACTTTCATTGACGTCCTCAAGAGATGATTTATTTCCGCAGAAATTGTGTAAATAAAATATGATTAGGTATTCAATTAGTTTTCAGTCGCTCAGATTAAATTTCGCAGGGTACGCTATTATTATAGTTTCGCTGAGATTTAGGTCAATTCACAAAAACACGAGATACAATTTGATTGTTTTTTGTGTGTTACCTTAGAAACCAGCGCGAACCGATTTAGGTGTATTTTGTTTTTTAATACTGTTGGTGTACAATTTCTAAGCCAGTCGACCAGTTTTTTTTAATTTACCTATAAATATAAAGCTCCCGTGTTGTCACAACGTGCAAGGTTTAGTAATATGAATAGATGGGCTAAGTGTCAGTTAACTACTGACTACTGAACCTTGTTGAAACCATGCAGCGATTTATAGATCAACTAAGTACATTCTTTCAAGAGTTGCACAATATCGTCGCTTATTTAAAATGAGTTATTTAATAGTAAAGTATTTAATATATTGATTAAACATTAACTAAAATTCACTCAAGATCTTATAATCCGCACCGCATTGCAGGCATCGTTACAAGGATACAAAGACTGGTCAACCACAGGTTTCATCCCATACCAATCAACATGTTACAAGTTGAAATCCGCCGTAGGCTTTGTCATCAACAACTACACAATGAACATTAACTACACAGACCACCCCGGAACAATATTACAGTCGGTATTACAAGTCAGTATGTACTTTATTTGCATAATTCTAATGTTCTGAATCGTAAACCCCGAGGTTTGTCAGGTGTTAATTAGAGAATCGACAAAGTTTAAAGGCTTGGGCAGATAGGCGCGTTTTGAGAGCGTGCCGCAGCGGGGCGTGACAGCGGTGTAGCTAATGTAACGAAATAAGGCACACATTCGGACGGTAGCGTCGCGCCCCGCTGCGCCACGCCACAAAACGCGCCCTATGTGACCAAGCCTTCAATGCAATTAAGTACTTATAAAATTGAGTGAATGTATAATGTGACAAGAGATAAATAAAGACAAAAGTTTATAAAAAATAAAGGTATTTTATTAAAATTGCTGATGATATTATAGGGTAATTTTATGGTAAACATCACAAAATATCGACTTAAGGCAGTCTACTTTGCTACAGGTATATTTGAAGCTTAAAATACATTGATTACCAGAGATCGGAATATGGTGGCAGTTTTAAAATGCCAATATCAACTCATTGCTCATTTATAGCTTGAAATGTTAAAGTTGGATATCAATATTTAACAAGAAATCAAACCAGTAAAACAATGGTAAATAACCTTATAATTATAACTGGGAATTTACTCTGACAAATAAAAATGACACCAAATTTCAGGTCTCCGCTGATTATACATATGAATAAACTGCGAAATAGGACACTAAAACTAAGATAATAATTAGGTACCAACAGCAACACAGTTAACAATACACTTCAGAAACGCACTTGAACGCATTGATATTTAGGTAAAGTCAGCAGCAAAAGGTGACGTGTTCAATATGAGCTTGACTCGACTTTATTGTTAAGAGAATAAGAGCGTGTCAAGATGACTGATCACCGGACCCGCTTAGCAACTTCTGCTGCTTACTGTACGTTTGGCGTATATATCACTATCGTTTTCTCTTCACTACGTGTTTATTGGGTAGTTAAGTGTGTTGCTTTGTACACACGTCAATCAACTCATAAGAATTATTTTATTCGTTTAAATATGTAGTACACAAATTTGTATTAGTACCATTTCTTGATACCCCACTGCACAGTCTTCACTAGCCAACAACGGTTGCAGATTAAAATGCGCCTTCGTGCGTTTGGATAAGGTCTACTTTTGTTATACGGAATAGTCGTGGTGTCAAAAGGTTGAAACATCTTTGAAACGTTTTAGGTATGAATTAATAATAACCTCCTTTTTTTGAAGTCAGTTAAAAAACATAAAAACGTGAGTCAAGTTACATGCAGCGATAAAATGTGTAAGTATTTCCATGAGTACTGTCGCCATGAGATACCTATATCGGAGCTGTGGAGATGGTCCCAATATCTAAACATGCACTTTATCACCATGACAATAGATGCGTTGTTCAGATATTTGGGACCACCTGCTGAGATATACCTGATAGTACAGTCCTCCAACATCCAATGTACTCATTAAGTTTGACACAACATATAATTTATATGGCGTACAGAACTATTTGACTACTTTGAACGATAAAATATCATTACGCGTGAACAAAAAGGGGCAGCACAAGAGCCCAATATCTTATGAATTTAGTGTCATTCGGAGATATTTTTTATGTAACACTCGAATAGTAGCGAACAATATAAGACCCCATGTTTACTGGCGAAAGGCGCTAGTCCACATATAACGCGCCAGCGCAAGGGTTTGTTAACTGATTCAGTGCGGATGGCACGACAGGCGAGTCATCAATGTTTTAACGTGTGGCGTATGACATGAGAGGAGTCATCATATTCTATGGCGTAAGGCACACCTATCGTGTCAAGAAACAATTGCGAGGGTTTCGTGGTCAAACCCGATAAGTCGAGTAAATGGGATTTTGAATTTAGAACTTTACGTGAATTACGTAAGATTGTTACTTCAATGAAATATTATATCAATTTATCGGGTTTGATCACCCAACCCTCGATTGGTCGCCGTCAATCAAAAGGTTTTCAAAATGGAAGACGCAACGCATCGGTTAACTGCAAGGGGCCCCAATATATAGATAATTTATACGCGGTCGGTTGCCAATGTTGATATATTAATAAATAACTTAACCATTAACTTGTGTGTTAATTTGGGCCCTGTTCCCTAATAGACAATCGCCATCTACATTAGAAAATAAGCTATTGAAGAATGCAACTTTGTATAGAGCAGTTTGCTTATACTTGTCTTCAAATAAATAGCTGCTTACCTGTTTTGCTTATTAACTGATGCTCATATGATAATCGAAATAGTTTACATAAACACAATCATTTATCGTTAATAATTTTGGTGCCTATTCAGTCAATAGTTAGTCAATTAAAGCTCATTCTTTAAATTATCAAAAGTTAACCATTAATCAAGTATCATTACTTGATTAATTAATTTGGTTTTCAGCAGGCGAAATAGTTAACAATTATAAGACAAGACTCAAGGTTAAGACATAGATAGAATGGAATATATTGCATTTTACTATTCACTACCAAATATTGCATTTTATTGGATTCTTGATATGACTACACTCCATTTGCTAATATACGTTCCAACCTACAATATAATTTATCCTGTTCCTTACATATAATGGTAAAACAAAATTAGGAGTATAATTACTACTCAAACCATAGATACACATCCACTCTAGTTTGGATAATGAGTCAATGAATCAATATACAAGCAATTATACAAGTTACTTATTAAATTACACAAGAAAAGAAGCAAGCTTCAAGATAAACAGTTTTTTTATACAGTATAAGATAAGATGATTTCGAGACCATCAAATCGATTACAACATCGCGATAAAAAATTTAATAAATTCAATACCAATCAGTCACACTGATAAAATTCTTCTTGAGATCTACAACACTTTTAGATGAAACACAAATGATGAGAATGATAGTGATGACGCATAAGTAATATAAACAATTTTTTTTCTCAAGTTATAAAATCCATTTGATCACATTTTTCACCAATAACATAGAAATATACAAAATACTCTGGCAACAAGTGCACAAACTCTTTCAATTCACATACTAAGGACATAACATTCCAATGAAATACTTTGGCAATTCAAAAATTGACAGAGTATGTGATCTTGTTCCCAAATAAAAATCAAATGAACATTCTATCAAAAGGAAAATAGCATATAATCACAATATAATTTCTTATGGTTAATTTCTAGTTTGTTTACCTGTCCTCCGATGTCTCGAGGAACTGCGCGTACACATCTCGCGTGCACTCGCCCTTCTCGTTAAACTTGTATTTGTAGTAGGAGCCGTCAGCACAGATCACTGGAATCGTAAAAACATGGTAAACTAGGGATGAAAAACATTGCAAGTTATATACAGTTTCAAGTTCTCAATAAATTAAACAGCAATATTTTTGTGTAAGTAAACCTAAATTCGCCTCATTTTAAGTAATTATATGCAATAGCTATAATAATAAATGATTTCCTTTTCAGTACTGGCCAATAAAATATCACATACAATCATGTTTGTATGGCTAAACTTTCTTTAATTATGGTCATTGATTTTCTATTTACCACTTTAAAAGTTGGTCACATTTTGCATATAGAATGGAATGGAAAAAAAAATACTTTTAATATACGATTTTATGGTTGTTCACATTATAATTATTATGTACCTAAATTGGGATAGTTACTCAATCATTACTTTGGTTAAGTTATTCCAAGGATGGTACTTGCAACAGTGCAGATATATCGGAAACTTAGTAGAATTAACATACATATGGTAAATGTCTATAGGTAATAGTTGTAAAGAACTTCCATATAAACTTACCAACTATGGAGCTCTTGTCTACACCAAATGCACAAATACATGGTGGACCATTTGGTATAGTAAACTTGCAGAAACTCCAGTTGCTTGAGAAGTATTTTGGGAGGAAGTTGACAGTTGCTAAGCTGGACTGCTTGTTTAACTTTTCATCTTCTAGACTGAATACATGGACTGTGCCATGGTCTGAAGTTACACACAAATTGGTGCTAGTGTGGTTAAAATTTATGCAGTAAATTGTTGCCTGAAATAAATAATAGTAGTTTATTATGCAGATATACAGTGTGTGAGTGAGATGGTGGTATGTACATGTATTGTACATACTGATGTCCTGCTTGCACCTATTATTATACCCAAAGAAAATGAACCCATACAATCCAATAACTGTGGCAGATTGACACTAATCCCATAAATCATATTGGATTTAAACTTGTAATAAAAATAATTAATGAAAGATTACTGAGAAGAATGACTCCTTCTAACTTATCAAGTGGTACAAGTCATCATGGGAGAAGTAAACAAGAAAAAAATATATATTTAAATAAGTTTTTTACAATAAAATTAAAATTTCTACATTACAGTTAAGTTTAGGATTTTAGGTGTGTTCATTTTCCACAGAGTTCAGGCAGACATTTTACTGTCATGACTACTGTGAATAAAAAAAAAAGAACTCACCTGATGAGCACCTCGTCTTAATTCTGCTAATTTCTGTCCAGTGGCTGTATCAAAAACTCTAATAAGTGTGCCCTTTGTGGAAGCAGTTGCCAACCGAGTTCCCCCTACATTCAGTGAGAGGCAACTGAGGGGGGCTTCATGGGCAGCAATTAAATGTCCATCAGATGAGCTGCTAGTGCTGGCATGACTGCTCAACTCCACCAACTAACAGAAAAACACAAAATGTTATTATTATTTTGTACACTATCTACATCTGTATTGGAGCACCAGAATTACCTATACTAGTTGAAATGTTGACATTTTGGAAGTTAAACTTACATAGAATGACAAGGTAAAGACAACTATATCAGTTAATAATTTATAATAACCAGTTAATGTTAAGGTAATGGCACCAATGTTGGTCACTTTTAGCTGACAGGCACCAATGATGGACGCTTAGTTCTTATTTCAAAAATCATAAAGTTATAAATTGAATATTTCCTAATTTGAAATAAGCACTAATGTTCATGATTGGTTCCTTGTCCATTACTGGTGCCATCACCTTAAACTGGATTTTCCATAACCGGCATAGTCCAAGAGCATTAAGGATAACATGAAAACTATTGCGACTCTTTCTTATTTATTATAATTTTTGATGACACTTACTTGAACATGCCCAGTTTTGCGACTTGGATAAGCAAGTACAGCATTGTTGCTGTTTGGGCAAACAACACACAGACCTTTAGGATTCTGACATGTCTCAAAAACATTCAGCATCTGAGGCTGTGCAGTGAATGTGTAAACCTTAATTAGATTTTCTGCAAAGACACAAAACATATTTGTCACGAGAAAACAATACTACTTCAATCACTGATAACAGTTCACTGATAAACTACTTACCCAAAACAACAACAATTCTATCTCTTCTCAATTTCACAGCCTTGACTGGACTGTTGAAGTCAAGGGATATAGCAGAGTCCTTTTTCAAGTCGTCCCATATAATGACTCGGTTCGGCGGATACACGGGCGTCTTCCCTCCGCCGACTAAGGCCATATAATTGCATCTAAACAGCATTTCGACGTAAGATAGGCCTCCTTCGGCGAAGTTTTGACGTTCTTTTTCTTTAAGAGGGTCACTGTTGAACACTCGAAATCCATTTTCGGTTCCACAAGCGAAACAGCCTAAAAAAATAATGAAAAAAGCTATTATAATGTAACAGTAAAAAACCGACAAGATAATGTTATTCCAACATGCAACTTTTACTTACCTTGGTCTTGGTTAAATCCCACGTATAATAGGCCATTTCCGAAGTTACTTTCTTCGGATAAATTCATCGTAGAGGATTATAATGTGTCTTAAGTTAAAATGCAGGTAGTTTTATCAATAAACAACAATAAAGAAAAATCTGATTCAACCAACATCTCCCATCAGTCAGTCACTATGAGATGTGTTTTTATGCTACCCTTAAACCTAAACACGCTTACAAATTGTTCGCCCATACGTTAGTATCTCTTATTACAATAGTCTGTGAGTTCGCCTCTGTCAATTTAATATAAATAGGTATTTCTTATTATTTACTCATATCAACGTATTCAAATTAGATTGTAATAAGTCTACATGTTAATTGTGTATATTTGTCTGATGCATAAAAAAGGACGTACAGCTTCATTTTCTCATAGAAAGCAAAGTGAGGTTGTAAAACCCCTTTGAATTGTCAAATCAAGAGTTACGTTCCGTTATACAATTATATCAAAAATACAGTGCTTAAGATTTAAAGTAGAGTGTTCATTTGAGTGAAGTGTAGATTAACTTGTA
The DNA here is from genome assembly GCA_022674325.2 of Grapholita molesta. Taxonomy (NCBI): domain Eukaryota; kingdom Metazoa; phylum Arthropoda; class Insecta; order Lepidoptera; family Tortricidae; genus Grapholita; species Grapholita molesta. The sequence goes on from CP053127.2 coordinate 8,213,063, forward strand.
CATTTAACATTATTTTATTCCAATTAAGGCATCATGAGAATGACAAATACAATTGTAGAAAATTTTCAAATATCGTTTTCGCGGTAGTGCCGCAGCACCGTAAGCTCTATGGAAAGTGTGAGCGTGATTCGGAACACGGCTTCGGTCGGTGATTGAGGATGGAAATTTTGAAATGTCGAATTCTGGGTTCTCGGCCCTCGGCTGTCATTTGGTTTTTGCAAGTTTTACATTGTAAATGTAAAGATAATAAGTCTATAATTAAGTTTAAAGTGAAGATTTTTATAGTACTTGAATTAATTTATTCTCTAAAATATTTACTGTAATAAAATAATATTTATAGTTGCAATGAGCTCGATTCAGCTAGCAGAATTTTTACTACTCAAGTCTATTAAACAACAAAAACGCGATAAAGTTGAATACAAAAACCATCACTTAAAGTTGTGTATAAAAAAATCGTAGGTGTTTTTATAATTATGACAACTCCTTTTATACAAGATTTGTAAATAGTTAAAAACAATTACAATAGTATTTTTTTTTTGTTTCAGCAACGAAATTATTTCTTCAAACGAGATGATTTGCAGAGTCTGTACTAACCCCGCCGATATACCTATCAGCGACAAAATTGATGGACTTGATATTTCGAGTGCAATAAGAAGAGTATCTTATGTTTGGGTGAGAGTTTTTATAATCACACTTCTTATGAAATGTGAATTAAATGATTTAATATATTTAATTCTTTCAGGTTAGTAATACAGATCCTTTTCCGCAATATGTCTGTAAAACCTGTTTAGAAGAACTAAAAGTGGCTATGAACTTTAAAAGAAAATGTGAGACTTCAGAGTCATTGTTCCGGAGAACATATTCCAAAGACAGTCCTTGTAAGCATATTTATTTCTTTAATTGAATAATTTAGGGTTTATTTTATGTGACTTGTAATATAAATATCTAACTGTTTCTTTTGCTTTAGACAATCATTCTAATTTTATGGTAAAGCATGATTTTGCTCTAATAATTAACCAAATGAAGGAAAGAAGACTTCACAAGCTTGCCAGCAACAGAAAGCAAAGATATAGTAAAAGAAATGAATATAATGTTTGGGATCTTCAAGAACCAAGTTTAGTAGTCAAAAATGAGTCCATAAGAACTATAAAATGTCATAGATGTGACCTCATATTTGATTCAAAGGTCAGTTAATATTTTAGTATTATTAAATGTTAATAAATTGAAAATAATAATTGCTTATTACTCTTTGTATTTTGAGTGTTTTGTATTTTATTTATCTACCTATTAAGCCTTTTTTATGAACATTTACGAAGTATTACTGTTTGTTACATTTTTCTTTATTTCACAAGATCACTATTTCAACCTAAGTGTCTTGCAAATCGTCTTTCTCTATGAAATTAATGTATGTGTTCAACATGTTCTTCTGTGTAATTGACTTCCATAAGTATTTTGCATAGTTTATGAATAAATGATTATTTCAATTTTGTAGAACTAAAATGAATAACTCATTAACTAAATTATAACAAAGTTTCATTTTAGTTATAACATTAACAGCTGTATATGGTTTCAGGAATTGTTGAAAGAGCATCGCCTCAAGCAAATCTGCATATGCCCCCCTTGTCCAATATGTGGGAAACTTGTAGCCAATTTAGAAAGACACAAGAAAAATGTACATTTACGAACTGAAAAGTACACCTGTCACATTTGTGGTAAAATATCCTACACAGCAGGATCATCGAGGAATCACTTGTAAGTTTACATATTTATTATCCTAATTATACTATGTCGAGTTAGATGTAGAGTGAAATATAGATAAAATTATATAGAGAAGTTTATCAATATATTATAATAAAACTTGAAAAACTATAAACTTGATTATAAAGAAATGGCTCCAGGAATTATATATTTTACTGGAAGTTGTTTTGCTTTGTTCAAATAAGTAAAAAAGTATATGTATTATAGGATGATACAATATTTTATTTCCAGACTAATACATTCAGACAAATTTGATTTCTCCTGCCCACTGTGTCCATACAAAGGCAAGCAACAGGCTTACCTAACTCTTCACATGAGAATACACACTGGGGAGAAGCCTTATTTGTGTTCCGAGTGTCCTGCCAAGTTTGTCAATCCCAGCAACCTGAGGAAACATCAACTCACACATTCTAGTAAAAAGTTTGAGGTGAAAGTCTTTATAACTAGTACTATTACATCCCCATTTTTTTTATGGTGGTCTCAGCTTTAGTTAAATTTTTGTTCATTAGTGGTGCCAGTAACCACTAATGCGAAAGGATTGTGTGTACATGTGCTAATCTCTTACTGAAATCTTAATTTCCTAGTTCTCAACATGTAAATATGTATAATACATTTAAAATTTTTGTAATAAATGTGTATCTTTAAGGTTGACTGTACCTACTGAAAACTGTGGGTTTTTTGTTAAGAGTTGAAAGCCTAATTCAGTAATTCAAATTTGTCATCTGGCATCCTCTTCAGTGTATGAGTGTTTTATGTTATCTCTATGAGACTCACCAGCAGTTCAAAGAGATGTTCAAGAAATGTTAATTTTTATATGCCGTTAAGTTAAGAACTATAATAGAAAACTAACGAAAATTAACAAGTTTGTTAACATTTTAAACAGTTGATGACGCCAACTCACCGCTTGCCGTCGGCAGTGCATTCATCCTCCCTGTTGCCTAAAGGGTCGCGCACTAAGTGGTTTAAGAGAAATTTCCACCCGCGAACACTCCGGCTGTGGAATGAACTCCCTGCCGAGAATTTCCCTAGGGACTACAGTATGAGGTTCTTCAAAAAAGTAGTGTATGGTTCTTAAAGGGTAGGCAACGCGTCCATAGTCTAGGGTAACTGCCATCTGGCGGCCCTTATGCTTGTTTGTTTGCCACCATTGTTGTATAAAAAAATAACTTGTGAGAGATACATCTCTGTGGTTAATGTAGAAAGTTAATTGGCATTTAATATTTATTTTTCAGTGTACTAAATGCAAGAAGCAGTTCCGGTTAAAGAAGTCATTACAGGAACATTATGATGCTGCTCATTTAAATGTTAGATACAGATGCTCTGTTTGCGGCCGAGATTTATGGACAAGGTATGACCACAGAGTCCACAGACCTAATAGTTATTACAGTAAGAGGAAACTCTCTGATGTTTTGTTAAGTATTTTATAGCATCATCCATAGCTATCAAAAGGCATAAACAAAAGTAGCTTGTTCAACAGGGGCATAAAGTCAGCTATTTCAGCCAAATATGGTTTTATCACCCGTGCAAACGTGAGGGTGGATAAATTAAACATTGACACGGCTCTACTCACGTTTCTTTAGTCACTCGCGCGACATGTTTCGGAGAACATAGGCCTCCATTATCAAGCACTAAGAGTGCTGAGTGTCCGTTCGATTCGGCGATCGCGTCGCCGGCCCGTCGCGCACTGACTATTTATATTCATTTATCTGATATGTCTCACGAAAGTTTAAATACAAAAAAAGTGAGGGTGGATAATTAAGTCGAGGGCTAAAATGGCTAGTTTATGCCAGAGTTACATACTCTGCTTTTCACTTCGATTCCAAGAAAATTATATTTTATATAGTTCAATTTTGTAATACCTACTCTTTAAAAGTTTCAAGTCTTGACTATATTTGGGGTCAATAGAATACGAAAAATCTAAAAACAATCCCTATCTTTCTCATAGCTTTGCAAATACACTCGATTAAAAAACAACCATAGCTTCATTGACATCGTATGTATACACATAAATTTGTCACGTACATTTTTGATTCGTTCAAATATGCGATAATTGCCTATATTAAGTGAAAACGAATTTGTACCTTTAATAATATTTTTCACCTCACTAGCTCAGAACTGAGGAAAACTGTTTCATTCTTTAAAAACAGATAGCAAAGTTGAATTTTATTCATGAGAGTGCAAAGTAATTTCATACAAATGATAATTATTATTTATTACTAATAGAGTGTTTTTCTGATGTTAGCTGGTTGGATGTTATTTTATTTAATGTTTTTGATTTGATAAATGATGGATGCCAAAAAATTGCCAATAAAGATGAAAAATTGTGTGTTTCACTCTGAAGCAAAGTGTGTTCCCTTTCATGCTCTGAAACCCTCCCAATGCACAAGATTTCACTTTTGGAATCTTGCTTGCCTCTGGTATCAATATTAGCATGAGAAGGACTAACTTGCACTAACTTGTATAACAAATAACTATTGTCATGTCATGTGTCAAATGCTTTTTTTGGATTGTCAGTTCGCCATATTTGTTTAGGTACATTATTTTACTTTTTATTGAATTTGAATATGTAAAAATGCATTATCAGTTATGCATGCAATGCATTATCTTGTATGTCAGGTTTTAAACTCTATTGCTAAGTTTAAGGTATTTATTTAAACAGATACCTCAATGGTTTTTATTATATGCATGTTAACCTAATTTACAGTATTTTTTTTTTTTTTTTTTTCAATTTAGAACTATTTATTTTGCAAATAAAACTAACTACTATAATTATAATTAAATTGAAACTAAACAAAAATTAAACCTATATAAAACTAAAATAAATTTAAAAAATTGGGCCCCTTCGGCATAGTGCCAAGGATGCTGGCAGCATTTCCCCGCTGTATAGCTAAACTTATTACAAACTTATTAAACTTATTTACAGTATTGTATTGTTTAGCTAATAAATTTCTAGGTGAATGTGATACTAATATCAAACTTATTTTGTTTCAGGAGAAAATTACTGAGCCATGAATTAAGAGTCCATAACCGTGAAAAACATAAATTGTATGATGAAATGTACAAAGTTGTACTTAACACGGAGAATGATTGAATCTTAAGGATTTTTTAAGCAAATTTCAGTCAGGTTATTTATTGTCATTACTTTACAAAGCCTAATTATTAAAACATTAATGATTATTTGTAAAGTGCTCCAGTTGTAAACATGCATATGTATTTAAATAAAATTATTATTGAGAGTTGTATTTTTATTTCTGAAATAGGTACATGTATAAAATTTTAATAGATAAACACTTATGACTAAAGATGTTAAGTAGACATTATGAGCTCGCAACTTGCTTCAAAGGCCCCTCTAAATACTGTGCTATAGCATTAATCTTCTCTTTCAATATTCCGAATCCTACTGATTCTTTGGCATACAAACACAGAAGTAGATTAGCAACTTGTGTTATTGCAATTTTCCCATTGTTGCAATCAACCAATATTAGGTGCAATTTGTCTTCTTTGAAAACATTTTTGCCATTTTTCTCATATGCAGACCAAACGTTACTCGCAATCGCAGCTGTAACTCTGGCATCTTTGTCATTGTAACCAGAATATGCCAGCAGAGCTCCTTGATGATTTAGCAGCCTGGAAATATTCAAGTATATAGTAGGAATGAAAAATAATAATAAAGGCCACCAACCATAGACTTATCTTCTAATACATTTCTTAATACGTACAATGTGTTCTCTACTCCTCCTGTATTTGCTTGACTAAGTACTTGAGTCAACGCCTTTGGCTTTAACATAATGGCAATATGAACCAATAATATAGACACTACAAATCACTGATTTCCGTTAAAGATCACTTTTTGATCGAAAGTAACGTGTCTGTATTAGGGTTTTTGTACTAAAACGATAGAATTCTTGGAAACAAAGTGTTTCAAAACGATACGTGAAATACATTCAGCTGGCTCATAAATTCTAGTTTGACAATGATCATTTATTGACACTGACGGGAGGCTAAGGCTGCCAACAAAATAAATAAAATGCTGCGTTCAAATATTCAATTATAAACGATACGATAAATTATTAGGGGGATGAATAAAATTATTAATAAAACGTATAAAGTTGACACCTACTGTAATAGTAGTTTATGTATCTGTGCATAATGAAGGGCATTACAACAAGAGTGTGGGTTTAAATCACACGATTGTTGTAATGCCTAATTATGTATAGTTGCATACACTACTTTATCTACAAACATATCATAAGTGTTTTAAGATGGGTTCAGAAACCGTAGGGAAATGACTCATTATCATTACTAATATTACTTGTAAACATTAAAAAGTCAACGAACAAAACAAATGACAGCTTGGAACGGCGGTGTTGCGTATTTCGTATCTCAGTCAAAAATTTTTTTTTAACCATAGAGAAGCGAATGAACTCCCTATTCTACTGTCACTCGAGTTCAAATGTCGTTCGATTTATATGAAAAAAACAACGAATTGGCGTTTCGTATGACTGTTTTAATATCTGTATATACTAGATTAGACACCCCACTTGAGTTTGACAGCTGTTCCAAATTTAAACTCATAACCTACTGATTTCAGTAGGTAATGTTAACATTACATCTCCATTCATTTCTGATGGTTGGTAATGCTGGTCATTTAGAGCACTTATGATATGTACGTAGATAAATAATATAAGCGACTGATATATACACTACAACCCTACTATACAATGCTTTTGTGTTGAATCTTTAATAAATGAAAGACTATTTAATTGTTTCATCATGATATTCGACGAAAAGTCGATTAACCAAATGATAATATATCCTAAAAATTTAGAAGAAAAATTTCACCAAAAATACAGAAAAAAAAGAAATACAACTAAATTAAACTTAATGTCTTTCTGATTATTAAAGTAGTCGGAAAATATATTATTCACCCTGTATACATTCTACAGGCACTCACTTGTTCTCAATGTCATTAATTCAGGACGGTAACAACGGCGCTACCGCGAAAAACGATTAAGGCGCCATGAGAGTGACAGAGACAATCGTCCGAAATTTACGAAAATCGTTTTTCGCGTTAGCGCCGCAGGCCCGGCACCGCGAACATCGATGTTCGTATATTTCGACCATCTCTTTTACTCCAATTAATCTAATTTACGAATATCGATTTTCGTGGTAGCGTTTCGCGAAACAGTGGTGGAGTTAAATGATACCGATTATTAAAAAATGATATGTTTTGGTGAATTAAATAAATAAGAAGCTTGCAGACAAAATATAATAAATATTTTCAAGGTGTTGATACAGATGGCAAAAGAAATAATCTTTATTTCATTTTCTTCTGCTTAATCAAATAGTTCCGGAAAGCAATTTGTTTGTCTTTAAATGATCGTTTGATTTTGCCCTTAGCTTTATGTTTGACCATCTGATAGTTCTTAGTTTTCCTTTTTTCTCTGTTAGTTTTAGAACAATGTATATTTTTCCTTCTGTCTTTATATCCAAATTTATCTCTCTCTTCCCGCCCCTTAAGAACTGATTCCAGTCTAGCGTCTTTGTCATGCTTTCTCTTTTTATGGATATTCTCAATAGCAGAGAGCTGCACTAATTCTCCAGATTCCTCTTCATCTTCTACAATACTCTTGTTTCTTTTTACTCCACTTACATGTTTCTTTATCTGTGCAGCATCAATTCTCTTAAAATCCTCATCTGTGAAAATAGTTTCCATGGCAATATTTCGTGCAGTTGCTACTTTCTCTGCAATATCTTCTTTATTTAACTTTCTTTTAGCTTTTAGTATTTTCCTGTTTTGTTCCTTTTCCTCTGGTTTGTGATCTTCATTGATTTCTGTCTTTTCATCATCATCTTCTTCTTCATCAACATTTTCTTCTTCTTCTTCTTCATCTCCATCATCACTATCTTCATCACTGTCAGATATATCAATTTCTGACTGATCTGAATTGACATCCACCCAGTCATCACTATCTGACTCATTACCCTTTCTCTTGTTTCCCTTTTTTTTCTTTTTTTCTTCCTCTGTGATATCCTTCTTTTCTAGGAGAACTTCAGAGCCAGGCACATAGTCCTTAATATCTGTATCACCATATTGCTTTGTTTTCAGCTCTATAGAGGCTTCAGTTGGCCTTCCCCTGTCTTTTTTGTGGAGAAGAGTTGGCATAGATTGCCTGTAGAGCTGAATGAGTGATCTGGCTGCCATCATGACAGATTTTTCTTTGTAGTTCTTATACTGTACCAAATCTTGTAATAGATCCTGTGTTATAGCAAGCGGACAGCGGGCACAGATTTCTCTTATAGCATTCAAACCAACTGCCATAACATCGGTTGAGTTCCTTTCTGTAATAAAATTATTTGCAATTGCTTTCATGACTGGTTCTATAATTTCAGCAGGTACCAGTTCATGAGAAGCCTGTGCTGCAAACTGAAGTATCCTGGTGACTTCCCTCTGATGTGGCATCAGGAGCCTTGCAATAAATGGGTAGTAATTAAATAAGAACAAATTATGCAATCCAATCAATCTTGAGATGACATCCAGGCACATTAGTTTCACTTCAAACCTTTCATTTGATGACTCCATTAATTTAAATAGTTTTTCAGCAAAACCCTGTGGGTTGTTTAGTAAGTGCAGTGCAGAGAAATTGAATACAGGAGCCTTTTCCTTCTTCTTTTTTAACTTCTTTGCAACTTTCTTCACTTTTTCGACCATCTTATCTCTTTTTCTCGTTTTTTTGTTAAATTTGTTGGCAATCATGGTGTCTCTGGGATCAACCTCTTCTTCGCTATCAGAGTTTTCTTCTTTTTCAGCCTCGTCTCTGCCCAAAAAGAATTTCAATGAAGCTACCATAACCTTAGTAATTTTTGAAAAACACCCAATATCAGCAATTATGTTGACTGTCTTTTGGTCATTCCATATATTCTTGTGATAAAGCTCTATTAATATATCCAAAGATAACTTTGCAGCTTTGGCATCAGAATTCCTTAGCATTGAAAACATAAAGTTCTGCAGTGTTGAATTAAATTTCATATCCTTGTGCTTCATGTTCATGTTCTTAATATCTGTTATAATATGAGTTTTTAAGAATTCTCTCAAGTGTTTGTCTTGACATTTCAACAAGTTGAAAAACAGTTCCAACAAATCAAATGGTGTAATAAGGTTTTTGTTTCTCAACAAAATTAAACATTTACATAGTGCAAGGCGCATATCATTGTGCAAAGTTGTGTTGTGACCTTTCAGGATATCAATTATTTTTTGAGGGAAATATTTCATATACTCCAGGTAACACTGGGCTACTTGAGCTAAAAACATTGATTGCTCATCTAATTTCTTGTTGTACTGTGTCGGGTTAAGATTGAATATCTCCAATGTGGTTTCAAAATGAGCCAATTGTTGTTGAAACTCTTCTTTATATGATTCAGGGTCTCTTTTGATCAGATTCTGCAGTTGGGTAAGGTTGTTAGGCAGCTGATTATTATGGCGCACCATTTTGAGAGTTCAAATGAGACGTTTACAATAAATCACCAATTTACACCATTAAAACAATCCACTGAATAAATTTTCTTGGTCTTAATATGACACGTGAGATCACATCACGTTCAGAAAACTAACCTCAAATCAAAACCCTGAAATGTGTGACAACTCTAACAAGCAAGAGTGACAAATGAAAAGAAGGGGCGTCACATTGACATTTCATGAAAATGGACCATTAATGTTTAGGAGGTTTAAGTCGTGTTTCAAATAGTGTGTCTGGTTTACTATGATTATAGTAAACCAGAGTATTAGTTGTATTTAATTTAATAAACAATTTTATATTCCCCAGATTAACAATTTCTACCTCCCCAATAATATTACCGTAATTTCTGTATGTTCACGAGGAACGAAGACATAAGATACTTTTTGATTATCTGTTTCTCAAACAAGAAGTTTATTCTGTCATTCAGCCACGTCATTTTCGCTTGATAGATGATAGTATACGCGGCGTTAAAAAGATAAGGAGTGCTCTAAAATATTAAACCATGAATATATTCCGTTTACTTGGTGATTTGTCCCACCTTTTAGCTATTATTATACTATTACTCAAAATATGGAAAACGAGATCATGTGCAGGTACAATAAGATTCTACTATGGCTAGTAACATGACCGGCATGCTCGGCGTCTGTTATGTATGTCGAGCCATCGATGAAGATGATTCGTTCATCCTAAACGTATTTGTTTTCTGTTCATTTTGCAGGTATATCTGGAAAATCGCAGATACTCTTTGCAGTAGTATACACGATGCGGTATTTAGATTTGTTGACGACTTACGTCTCTGCTTATAACACTGTTATGAAACTGGTATTCATCGTCGCTTCTTGCGCTACTGTTTACTTGATCTACGTGAAGTTCAGAGCCACCTATGACCACAACCATGACACATTCAGAATTGAGTTTCTGTTGATTCCATGTTTTGTGCTGGCACTACTGATTCACCATGATTTCACTGTACTGGAGGTAAGCATTGTCCAAGGACCAATTAAAATATTGTACACACATGGATGTAGAGATTAGAATTTCTTAATTTATATTAAATTTTACTTGTGTGCTCCAAGTAATGAATATTTAAGTACCAATAACTTTACTTAAATAAAATAGTTAAAGACCATTCCAGAGACCTTATAAACACAAAAAAAAACTGATCTATTCACTGTGCATAATTATACATTGTTTAATTTTCAGGTCATGTGGACATTCTCCATTTATTTGGAATCAGTTGCCATTCTGCCGCAGCTCTTCTTAGTATCAAAGACAGGAGAAGCAGAGAGCATCACTTCTCATTACCTGTTCGCCCTTGGATCATACCGAGCCCTCTATTTACTTAACTGGGTAATTTTTGTTTTGACCACTCATTGCTTCTCTAAACTTGGTGAACATTGTTTGCTGAGAAATATGTTTGTAACTTACAAGCACTTGTAAGTTGACAGCAAAATAACTCAATCTATAAATGAATGCTCCTAAATTTGTTATGATTTGAGTTAGTAAACAATATTAATATTTTAAATTTTAAGATTTTATCACTAAGCAGCATTCACCAACAAACCTATAATTCTAGTTTGGGAGGAGTGTTTCTGCTATGTTCAGAAGAACTTAATATTTCCATTAATTTAAAAGGAAAATATGTTAAGTCTACTGGAGTAAAGCTATGCTGAGTAAGCAAAGCTAGTATTTCAACTCGTTACTATTTCGATAATAGTAAACAATTGAATTCAGATACTGAAAGATTAAACATGAAATAATAATATATTCAAATTTGATTAAAGCTGGCATTTCCTGTTACTCTATCAGTCACCAGTTGGTCTTACTGGTTAACACTGGTTTTTAAACTGACCCAGAGAAAAATAATCTAAAATAAAAAACTAATAAGGTAGCACTACTGTGTAATTAATACCTATGCCTTTTTGTACTTGTCAAAATGATTTAAAGTTAATTTTACTCAATATGTTCCTTATAAACATGTCCCCCATAGCTTTTAACATGTATGAAGGTTAGTTTTCAACTTGCTGTCTGTGGTACTAAACCCTTAAATGCATACTGTATCATATTTAATAGTAAAAATTTTAAACTCTGTTGATAGCATATTGAAGTTCAAATTCAAACAAATTATTCTATTGTCATGCAGTATACAGGGTTAAAAAATTTAAATGGGTTTTTTCTTATATTGAATTGCTAATTCATAATTGTGATACCAATATTTCCTATAAATTTAGTAATTATAACTTTAAAAATGTAATAAATTATTACATAATTAAATTCTTACAATACAGTTAGATAAGGTAAAGATTGTCTGTATATAGATGTGTTTACATCAAGATTTAGCTAGTTAAATCCAGTACTAAGTAAAAAAAAACAAAGCTTAAGATTTACTATTCTCATATGAAACAAAATTCAGCCCATAATTATGTAATTATAATTTTAACTAAATGTATCGTCTGTTGGACGCCAATTTCTAGAGAAAAAAAAAATGACCAGTCACCCCTTTTAGCAAACACCATTAGGGGAGATGCGTTTAATTCTTCTCATTTATTAATATTTACTAATGAAATCTGTAACCAATTAATCAAATACTCTTTATAGCTCATCAAAAGGAGATAAAAATACATGTACTCATTCTGGAAAACAGCAATAGGTAACAGTCTTATTATGCTGCATTTTACTATAATAAAGTCAACACTTTTAAATTAAAAGGCTATATAGCATGAATAATTAAATTAAATATTAATAAACTTCATACCAGGGACCCATAAAATAATGTTCAGTCTGTCATCTTAAAACACGTCATTCTGTGTCTATGATATTTCTCCTAAACATAGGCCATTGGATAATGAACCTATGATGCAGCGAAAAGTGGCATGTTACGGCACTTGACCACATATGCAAGAATGTCGTAACTATGATAAAATAGGCTCGAGAAGCAGAGAACTCAATAGATGATTAATTTACTTTTAGGTGTACCGCTACGTCGTGGAGGACCACTATGAGTTAATCGCTATTGTGGCTGGCGTCGTGCAAACTGTGCTATACTGCGATTTCTTCTACCTGTACATAACTAAAGGTAAATATATTTTAATTGGTGACTATCATATAAAGGCAAAGGATCACCGCACCAGCATGTCGTGTATTGTACTGTATTGTACAAGTAAGGCTTAAAGTGCCCAAGTACAGCCAAGTTTTAAAATATCGGCTCAGAATTGTAAAAATATGTAATTGTAAACGTTTTTATTGTGAAGTGCTTAATAATATGTATAGTCGACTACACACTAACTAACACTGCACTGGCCGTCAGCATTGCATGCGTGGTGACACTGGTGACTTAGTGTACCTACAGGCTTAATTTCACGAAGCGCGCGGCTATTAATTGAGAGTAGATAGAGCATGAAGTTGTAAGCACAAATGTTTACTTACACACACAAATGTTCACTTACATGTAGTGTGGTGTAGTTATATGAACTAATAAAAGTGATGCGTGGGGTCTTTAGTGTTCTAAATTAAATATAATTAGTTACAAGTTGTGGCCAGCGTTATTGTTGGTAGAGAACTAAGTGTCTAAATACAATTTCGTATATTTTGGTCTCCTGCTATATCGTATGTTTATGATTATTTAATGTATTTTTGTTCACTTTTTACAGTTCTCAAAGGAAAAAAGCTACAGCTGCCGGCTTAATGATGCAATAAAACTTTACACAGGTGTTGTGAAGGTGTTTTTATAAGCCAATAATTTACCTAAGATCTAGATATACAACCATTGTCAGTGAAGTTGTGGAAATGTGGATTACTGAAACCAATTATGTGTGAGGAAATCTATACTTAATTATCATTACATTTAATTATAATTGCGTAATTATCAGTATGAAGTTAGAGCGGTAAATTGAAACTTGAATTGGCTAAATACAATATTTATAACATATTTATGTTAATAAAATTATTAACACAGATCAAAATTTATTGCCTATATTTCTTATACTTATTAGTTGTTTGAACTGTTTCTTAAGCATATGATTGTGAGATTATGTATTGTAAATGTAACTAATAATTCCCGGTATTATATCTGTAGGCAGGTTTAACACAATGAATTATGCCTGACCCTCTTCATTTACTGTAAGTACACATTGCTCTATTATATTAGACACACTTGGTGTTGTAATATAAACCTGTTTAAGTGTTAACTTCATGATGCTAGCTTCGCTACTTAATGGGTCACGCTTAGTACGATATTAGCGTAGCACTGAAAGTGTTAAGATTAACCGCTACTTTGTTGAAGTGTTGGGAGAAATATCTCAAATTAAATGTTTTTTTTTTTGTAAGACAATCCATACTAAAATAGTAAATTTGATTTGACAATATCTGTAAATGATAGATGGAATTTTGATTTGATAATTTCTGAATGTAAATACTTAACTAAGTATATAAAGTTAGCATTGTTATAGTTTCATTTTAAGCACATTTTGAAATTGTTTCTCCAGTCAGAATCAAATTAGGGCCATGTGCATTTTCAGTTTATAATAATGAAAACCTAGTTAGTTACTATATTTACGAATTATATACATATAACATTATTGAAGTATTTGAACTTAACAAGCAATTTAAATAAAATTAAGATAACATTTCTTCTAACTTTCAAAATGTATTTGTACAAGATTGGGTTTTACACTGTATAACTTTTACTAATTCTAGATCAAAATATTGAGTATATACATATGTTACGCGGCGTTGCAGTAAGAAAACTAGAGAATATAAAAATTTCTGTAGTTCGTCAATACTACTTTGAGTCTATTTTGATGTATTGAATAAGGTGTTTTAATGGAGTAATTGAGTAACGATTTTTTTCGCTGGACAGGAGACTGATTCTCAACAGTCCGGCTCACTTATCAGCTGTAACTGATTTGATTAACTTGATTTTTTAATCGACCGTATGACAAGTTGGCTATACTTCCCAAACGGATCAATGATTGTATGAGCGTATTTTTTTGCACCTCAGTGTCATTAAATGGAACGTATTGTATGTATTGTCTTGCAATGGTATTTAATAAATTCGAAAGTGACAAGGTTTAAGTTTTTTATTTATTTTCAGGATTCACATTATTAACATTTAGTTAGGGAATATCAATCCAATATCTGATTTAATCTACTAGTTATCTACATTTCAATACCTACTTTTGAAACAAGAGTGCTGCATACGAACTTAAATCAGCGATATGTATTTGTTCCTGAAATAAACAAAAAGTCAGTTAGGTATTTCAACCATTTAACCTATCATTATTTATTATGATGAAGTAATGTCTTTATTTACGTGGGTTGTTGATAAAGTACGCCACTTGTGCAAATAGGCCACAGTCCTACAGAATGACATACACATTAGATTAAGAATGAGTATTATTATTCTTACCTTGAGGGTAGTGTTGCTGTTTAACAAATGCAAAATTCCGTTAGATAGTGTACCTTCACTGATCACGGCGGTGTATGCTACACCCATGAGCAAGTTTTCTTTAATCTGAAATAAGGCAAATTCCTATATAATTTTTAACAAGCAGATTTATTGTGTCAGATACTGAAAGTAAGGTGTATTCGGGTAATTCCGAATTTAATCAAGAAAATCACCTAATCTATGTTCCATTTCCATTATAATAACAGTCCATTTTCGGAATTATCCGCTATATTTATAATTAGGAAATCATCTGATTACCCCTGACCTACTAGACATAAGTATATCGATATAAGTATAGCGATAGGTATCTATAAAAACTCAACATCGACAGTAGCGAATGAAATAACGCACAAAATGTATCTACCATATACAAATTGAGTAACAAAAGGAGACATAGGATTAAACAATTTTAATGCGAGAAAAACTTAACCGCCAAATGAAGAAAAATCTCTCATATTGCAAAAAATATGCATGATAGCTGATACTATTGGTGCGTAGTTTCATACTACCTAACGCCCGGCTTATTCGCCTCCTTACAAAACTCGTTTCTGTGATATCAGCCTATATACCTATAGGCATTTATTTTTAAGCATTGACAGCTGCAATAAACTTTTACATCACCAAGCGTACAGTCAACGTCAAAGTTATGTATAAACTTTTGCACCTTATTGCAAAGGATTAAGATATGCAATTATTAAAAATCTGACAATTTGTAGAGGCGCTAGGGCCAGGGCATGCCATATAGGTATTTTTACATCCGTTGTTATGTTATTGTGGTGTATTTTTCTATAGTAAATTATATTAGTTACCTGTGATTCCATTGACAAAGCAAAGTCTGGAAGCCATGTTGATATTTTTTCATTTTCTAATATGTTGTACAGCAAGATGGCTAATTCATTCAATGTTTCTTTATTGTCAATGTCTGTAAGACAAACAAGAAAAAAAATACTTAAGTATAAGTAACTCTTGCATGGGGCTTTTTATATTTTTTAACCTTTGCCTTTTTTGTACAAAATTGGGTGTTTAATAAGTCCAGAAAATCAATTAAAAGAAAAAAAAGGTTTATAACGGAAAAACATTTTTTTTTTAAATCACTTGTATTCATTCATTGCAATTAGAGTCCATTTTCGAAATTATCTGCCAGATTTACGTATAATAAATACTTGTATGTATTTTTGATGATACCTTTGTAATCAAATGCAAAGGATATCTTGTATGGTGCCATTTTCCTGTGTAGCCTCAAGTGGCCTTTGGAGGGGTGGTTCTGGCCGTCCAGGAGCAGAATAAACAAGGAACCTTCCAGAGTTGTGGCACAACTGATGCACATCATGTCTTTCACATCCTGTAATAATATTGTAGTATTATTTTGTGCTCTAGTACTTCATATAGGTATGTATATAAAGTATGTATATTTAAAAAAAACTGTATGTTCATCATCATATTCCTCGCGTTATTTCCGGCATTTTGCCATGGCTCATGGGAGCCTGGGGTTCGCTTGGCAACTAATCCTAGGATTTGGCATAGACACTAGTTTTTAACGAAAGCGACTGCCATCTGACCTTCATCCAACCCGTCTGGGTAAACTAGGCCTTATTGGGATTAGTCCAGTTTCCTCACAATGTTTTCCTTCACCAAAGTGACTGGTAAATATCCACTGATATTTCGTACATAAGTTGTTCAATAATAATAAAATAATAAAGTTGTTTATGAAGGGGCTTGTTTTTGAAATTGAATAATCCACTTCACAAAGAACTGTATGAGTATAATAAATATAATCAAATATTTGAGTTTAAAGGCCTCAAATTTCACAATATCTACAGGAGAGAGGCAAACCTAAATCTTTTTATGATCCTGATATGAACTCAATGGCAACTGGAGTTGACAAACATAGTAAGTGGATATAACTTATTGTAACATATACTGTTGCACTTACTGAATCTCTATTATCCAATGTGACAGTCTCAACCACCTCCTGGCCCCATGGAAATTGAGCCACTATGTCCACATTAGCAACTTCATTCACATGTTTCACTTCATTTATGGAGAATAAACTTGGTGTGGTGGTAATCTACAAAAAAGGAATAATACAGTAAAGATATAAGATAATGATATTAATGATACTATCAAAGTAAAAAAGTATGTATAAAGGTACTTTATTGTCTCAATATGTACATGTGTACATATTTTAGTGTTTTTATTATATTTATACATTTTACCTTGACTGTACTTTTGTATAAATTAACAGATAAAAAATTGCTATATGAGTTGTGGTTTATTTGTGGGAAATTTTAAAAATGTAAGTTGAACATGAATTTGTGGGTTAAAAGAGTAGTTTTTCAATTATGTAGCCATAGTGTGTAAGAACTATGTTAATAATTAAATAACACATACTATAAAAAGAACATTGCAACAGCAATAAATTTGTGCAAGGCTAACAGATTATATTAATTGCTTGTAGTGCTTGTTTAACCCCAATATTTGAACCATTTTTCAAGCATTTCATAGTCAAGTTACAAAACTGGAAATATGTAATTTATTTTCATTGTAGTAGACTATATTAATCCATGTTCGTCAGTTTGGTTATTTGATTTTGACTTACCGAGCTCCACCAATACTTCCTAAGGCGTTGCCATTGAATAAAGTACTGCATTGCATCCTGCTTTGGTATGTAAAGTTTCAGAAGCAGATTATTTTTCTTTTCTGGTGCATAATGAGAAAGACTATGTTGGACAGAAATGTCTTGCAGAACAGGTGTGCAACGGCTAACTACACCAAAAGGGTGACTTCTATTCTTCAAGTCTTCAAATTTTTTGTTGACATATACAGGAAAATGTTTACTACTCTTAGTAGAAATTGCCTTTAGCCAGTTTATATATATGTTATGAAATAAAACTTTACTAGGCTTCTTGAAATTATAGGTAATATGGTTACTAGAAGACTCTATGATATTAAAGAAGTTTTTTAAGTTAATTACTCTTTGTAATTCAGCTCTCATTTTTCTTATTTTCTGAGATTTCTTCAACTTCTATTTCATGTAGAGGTATGTTTCCAGGGGGTGACACAAAATAATCCTCCTCTACTACAGTAGCATTTTTCAAAATATCTTTTTGGCAATTTCCTTGAGTTATGACATCATCCCGTAAACTTAAGTTCCTGTAATAAAACATTTTTCAATAAATTAAATCTGAAAGGACTTTTATTTGAGCTCATGAATTAAACTTACTCGTCTTCTAGTACTGAGTACAGTGGTTCGACTTTGTCCGTATTGATGTGAAGAATTTTATCAGCAAAAGCTATAGAGTCCTCCAGTATCTTCACCCCTTCTGTTGTATCACATTTAACAAGTGATAATCTTTCTAAAAGCGCTAAGGTGTTTTTATCGACATTCACTCTAGTACTTTGTTGTTTTTCTAAAGGATTAACCGGTGTTAACGGCACTTTAGAAGAAATGGTTCTGACTGAAAGTCTAGGATTAATCGACTTAATTATACTGTAGCTTGCGACGACCAGTCTATGTTTCATAATTATGGCAATAGAAGGTATTAGGTAGGAATCAAGTAATTCAACTTTGTATATTTGATTTGAGTTGACTGAAATTATAATTATAACCTAAACCTATAAACGTCAATGTCAAATTTGATTTTTTTTTTTTTTTTTTTTTTCGTCCATCTGGACAGGCTAAAGCTCTAAGCCATACTGCCTTGTCATAAGTAGTTTGTTTTCTTTTTCATAAGTTCAATCCGGTCAACGTCTTCAGTAAGTACTATTCATATTAGGTCAAATCCGAGTTCAATGTCTTCAGTTACTTTTATTTTCTTATACAATTTCAGTATGTATGTATCATCCATTAATTAAGTCAAAACCGTACGTTCAATCTCATAATCCAGTTTAATTATTGTCCTTTCCAAACAGTACAATCCTGAAATATTCTAGTAGCGATATTTAGATTTATTTTAAATATATACAATTTACATTTATATGTTATCTGCATTAAGAACCTAAAATTAAAAAATTGTATTAAAATATTTACAACTTATTTATGGTGTTATGTACAAATTTATACAAAGACATATACGTGGTAGGCTCTCTTAGCAAATCTGGTACTGACAGCGGGATTATATTAGATGCCTCATAAATATTAAGCAGCTCATCCATCAGCACAAGGCGCTGAATGCCGAAGGACGGGCAAACGAAAATGATGTGGTCGAGAGACTGAACTTCATTCATTTGACAACGATCACAATAAGGAGAAGAAACTATATTTTTCGATGAAGATGAAAATTTAGGCAATAATGACCAATGCGCATTCGATTGATTATAGTATAGAAATTTCTATGAACAAAATGTTTAAGCTTGCAGAACCATGGCGTACTATTAACAGGAACGTCTAACAAAGAATATATATGAGCTTTATTTTCAACTTCTCTACAAAAATACCAATGTTTTCCCCAATTACTAATCATGCGCTTTTTAAGATTAGATATCATATCCGTATACGGCAAAGCGACATCCAACTCCTTGATGGTTAAACTTGAGCATGAATCAGAAATATTAACAATGGTTCTGGCTAAAAATCTGCATTTTCATTACCTAAGACTCCTATATGCGAAGGTACCCAAACGAATTGTACTACAGTGTCAGTTAAGGATAACTTCCACCATAATTCTTTAATAGTAAAAATCAGGTAGTTAATGTTAGCATTCATTTTGTTACTTGACAAACTTTTAAGACACTCATACTATCACTGACTATTACCCAATTTTTGTTCAACTGATTTCTTTCCATAATATGTTTTAAAGCAAAAGGATGGCTGTTGCTTCAGCAGTGAAGATGCTAGCATATTTATTAATTTTGTATCCCACTCCTTATTGATTTCGGTCTGGTAAATTGCAAATGATACAGCATCATTATTTTTGGACCCATCAGTATAAATAAATTTATAATTAGTCCATTCTGACAATAACAGATAAACTTCCTCCTTAGAAGACAAGCTTGAATCAATTACAATATTCATTGCGGCATATTTACTTTGGAATGTGCCTGCATAACAAGGAAGAACATCATCGTTCAAATGTATATTAAACTCTTCAAGAGAATGAAAAAAGCAAGAAAAATCTTGCAAAATAAACATATGTTGCTTATAAGGAGCAGATTGAGAAGCAATTAAATTGGTAAGAAGATCATTATTAGGCAAACTATGAAGCTTCAAGATAAATCTTTCTTTCAAATAACGGAATCGAACACTAATGGGTGGCAGTTTTGTTTCGATTTGCAAAGCAGCAATAGGACTAGTTTTAAAGGCACCTAGTATTGTGCGCATACATTTATTTTGTATTTTGTCCAAACTATTCACTAATTTACTATCTCCAGCAAAACAAAGAAAACCATATTCAAAGTGACTACGAACGAGAGATTTGTATAACACTAACAATATTTTGGGATCTGCTCCCAAGTAGTCCCGCAAACAGATTTTAATACATTATAAGCCTTGTTTGCTTTTGTTGTTATATTATTAATGTATTTTGTCCATGAGAGTTTTGGAGTAAAAGTTACACCCAAAAATTTTACTTCACTATATATAGGCAATGGAATTCTGTTATACAAAATATTAGGTGTAGCTACACATTTACGACCGAAAATGAAGACTTTTGATTTAGTAGGATTAACATCTAAATTAAGGTATGAAAAGTATTTATATAAACTGGAAAGTGCGTTATTTACAGTAGAAGCTAATTGACTTAAATCCATTCCAGATGTATAAACTACTAAGTCATCTGCATATTGTAAGTTTTTACATTCGATCCCAAAATAAGATTCAATCGTCTAATATATAAGATAAATATTAATGGAGACAGAATTCCTCCTTGACATACTCCTAACGACGAGCATCTTGGACCATATAAATGATTATTAAATTTAACAAATACTTTTCTATTGGTCAAAAATGCTTGTATCCAGTTTATTAATTGCCCAGGTATCCCTATCACTGACAACTCGTTACAAAGAACCGAAATATTAACACTGTTAAAAGCACCAGCAATATCAAAGAAAACGCATAAAAGATATTGATTATTATACAGACTGTGTTGAGCATCTAATACTAGCTGACAAATGCTTTCACGAGAAGACCGACCTCTGCGAAAACCAAATTGGTTGTAAGGTAAAAGACCATTTTGTTCTACATAAAATTCTAGACGTTGTTTTAAAAGCTGTTCAAATATCTTTCCAATACAAGACGTAAGAGCTATGGGTCGATACGAATCCGGCAACAATTTATCTTTACCAGGTTTTAAAACTGGAACCAAACAATCAGTTTTCCATTCCTCAGGTATAAAGTTTTCCTTCCACATACGATTAAGTAAGTTTAAAAGATTATGAGACAATTTGGGGTTAATTTTTTAAAAGTATATATGGAATCCCATCTAGACCATGGGATGTATCTCTTCTAGAAAACAACGCAGAATGGAGTTCTTGATACGAAAATGGATCAGTCAAATAATTATTTCCAATATTATCAGTTTTATTATAATTTAACGGCTCATTCAAAACAAAGTCAGGAGTGTATTTACATATAAAATCTGGAATCCAACTATCATCAAGAGAATTATTAAGAGTAAATGATTTATTAAATTTACGCATGTACTTCCATACCAATGACAATGAGGTACATCTATTAAATGAGTTGCACAATTCCATCCAGCTGTTGGTTTTTCTGTTTTAAGTATTAGTTTTTTAAAGCTCGCAATCTCTTAAATTCAATATAATTATCCTCAGAAGGGTTGTTTTTAAAATATATATAAGCATTCTTTGAGTTTTGAACAGTTTCTGAACACTTTGAGTTCCACCAGGGTAAACTAGGACACTTAGAATGTTTTGGTAAACAAGGTTTAGCAATATTATTACATTTATTAGTGGAGGTAGACTGTGGAATTGACTGTTCAGCAACAGAATGTATTATGTTACAAAACAAATTGTAGGATTCTGGTGGAGACATAGCATTAAAGTCAATATTTTTAAATTTGAATCCATTAATTGACTATATATTTTCCAATTAACTAATTTGTAATTATGCTGAAATGGTAAATGTACATTATTGCATTGTATATTATTCTGTAGATTACTTTCATTTCCAACAACCAAATTTATAATTACAGGCAAGTGATAACTGCTACCCAGAGGATAATCATAAACAGACCAATCACATGAAAGTGCCAAAGATGGAGAAACTAAAGTTAAATCAAGAGCATTAGCTCGCCAAGATGAAGAACCAATTGTAGTGGGACTGCCATTATTCAAAAGAACAAGATCATTTTCATCAATAACATCTAAAACATCCTTACCTCGAGGCAGGGTGTCGACACATCCCCAAGACATGTGATGAGCATTAAAATCGCCTCCAAATATCATAGGTTTAGGAATGGACTTAAGCAAAACGTCTAGATTATTTTTATTAAATGGTGGATTTGTATTAGATGGACTGTAAAAACTAACGACACTTAATTCATTGTTATTAATTTTGATTTTCACACAAACATTTTGTAAAGAACTATCAAAATGAGTTGTAATTTGAGAATGTGTTATAATATTATGAATTAAAATTGCAACACCATTGTGGTTGTTCCCACAATCATTTCTAATAATATTGTACCCTTTGATAGAAAAAATTGATGTGGTTTCAACCATGTTTCAGAGATTATGGCAATATGTATGTTGTTATCATATAAAAATTTTGTTAAAACTAGCCTATTACTAATTAAACTTTGAGCATTCCATTGCACTATATGTAATGTATCCATAAAAAGGTTAAGGTGTTTTTTCTTAAAAGTGTTATCTAAAATTTCTCTAATGCTTTTAGAATTTTTGGCACATCAGGTTTTGAACATATTTCAAGCATTGCTTCAACTAATAAATTCATAAATTTGTCAGATTTAATTAAATTGGATATTTGAGTATCAATGTATTTTGAATTTAGCTGTGGAAATTGAGCTGCACTAAAAGATCAGAATATCTTGCATTTTTGCTTTTATTTTGTTTTCTTCTAGTTTTTGTTTTTAAGTGGACATGTGGTAGAAATTGCAATATGGTCACCGCCACAGTTAGCACATTGAGTTTTGGACTTGTCACATTGTTTAAAATTATGGTTGCCTGAGCAAATTGAGCAAGTTTCATTGTTTTACAAAATTTAGCAATGTGGTTGAATTTCATGCACTTCAGGCACTGTTTAACAGGAGGAACATAAACTCCTACCTCATGTCTCCAGTGGTCTAAAGTAACATACTCGGGGAGCTGCGTTGAAGCAAATGTAACAGCAACTGTCTGTGTTGGAAGAAAGGAAACGACACCTTGAGCGTCTTTTACCCGTCGCATGAAACGTCTCACACTAATAACTTTTTACTAGAAGCAATAAGCTGAAAGATTTTTATTGGAATAATCGCAAGGTACAGATGTGAGAACCCCAGTGGCTTCTGTTTCGGCAGCCGGTATTGAACCAACCATCCTCAATTCGTTTAGGAGCTTTTCGTTCTTAAGAAAAACATTAGCGTTATTAGGGAGGTCGAAAGTTATACCAATTTTGAATGCATTAATTGACCTCAGATGCATTACACCTGAAACACAATGTTTTCTGATGCCATTAGATATGGCCAACCTATCCTTATCTGTAATTTTAGTGTTATCTTCTTCGCGATTGAGGAAGACAATAAAATCTTTCTTCTGCGAGTTTTCGTCATAAAATCTGTTATAATTTCCTGCTTTATAAGGTGTGTACTTATCCTTTTCTCTTTTCTTCGCTAGTGGACGATCATTATTTTCAGCATCAGAATATGAAGTCGTCGATGATGATGAAGAAGGTAAGTCCTGATCTATTCCTTCTGTAAGAGACTCACCCGTAACTCGCGATCGTTTACGGCCGCTACGCCCCGTGCGCTTCCCCATTATGGGGAAACGCACTAACGTAATATGTACAAAACTAACACTATATAGACTATTTTACATAAGAAATATACAAAGAAATGTACAAATCTAGAATTTAAAACTAATTTACAAAATTTAATTTCAAAAGCGCGCCTATTCTTTTTAACGTTCCCGCCAAAAAAAAAAAAACAAAAAAACTGTCAAATTTGAAAATAATTTAGCAATACGATAAAAACGTTCTGTATCTTCTGTATTTATTTCTGTGTTTATGATTTACGAAAGATAAATATTTATATATTTAAATTTCGCCACGTTCCTAACTTAAATAGTAGAGAGAATAGTATCTAAGGATTGGTAGTTTAAAATTGTCTTTTTATTATGCTAATCTGCGACCTCAAAGGAAGGGAATTAGTATTTGGACTTATGGTTAATAATTGTGTCTGGAATATCACGTTCAACTGATTCCCTAGCACGCTATTACGTTTTACGAAAAACCTTAATCTTAACAAGTTCCAGCAATAGAGATGAGATGACGATACAAATCTGCTAAGATGGAAATGCTAGGAAATGCTTTTTGGTCGTCACGTCGTGACAAACTGACAAATGTCACAAATACATCAGAACTGTCATATTGATTTTTTTTGATAACCTTAAAGTTGTTGTTCTTATCCTATTTACCCTATTAAATTATCCAAATAATACTAGTAAGTTCCTGGAATTCATTGCTGTAAATAAAGGTAATAAGCTTTATAATTTCGAAACGCTTTTTAGCCATGTTATTATTATTCCAATTCAGTTCAAAGCTTAAATCATACAATTTTACAGAAATTATGAAGAAACATGCAAAGAATTTGCTATACGATAAGCTTCACAGAGGAGGTGTTCTTGTTTGCCTTGGGCTGACGCTGTACGGTACATTGATTTTAGGCGATCATGCCTACAAGTACTTTAAGTATGTGAAACCAAAACTAGCAGCATCCAAAGCAGCGGCAGAGCGAGAGCTGTTGTCTGAAGGTTCCGGTGATAAGTTATTATTGAAAGAATAATGTATGTAGTCAACAACTTTATTTAGTTTAAGTCATAGGTGTATTTAAAGTTCACAATAATTGATCTATTGTTGCAATAAACTATTTAAATCTATGAATGCCTTTTACCATAGTTCTAACAATTCCTACATACTGTTAAATTTATTTTAGATTTACAATTTTAATTTTTTTATTCCAGCTTTAATCCTACAATCGTAAAATTATGTATATATTTTTATATGTGACTTCATAGTATAGGTAGCCTGCGTCCCTTTACTTGGTCTAGTGTCAGACATATTTTTAGAGAGTTGGTTGTGACAAATTATATTGTCACATACCTACTTTATTTTTCTATAGCTATCATAGTTTTCCGCTTGCCCACCTAGCAGAAGGCAATCCCGACATTGACATGGAGAAGAAATTGCAGAAGGCTCATGGACAGATAAAGCTTTATGTGTAAAATCTATATTGTATTAATATGTTGATCTTACGCAATGAGGCATCTTGTTAAAATTAGTTTTATGATGAAAAAAGAATAATTAAACAATTAGAACCCTTTCAACTGTCAACAAATAAATGCCCTTACTGGAATTTGTAGGTATGCAGGACTGTTGGCTTCATAAGCAAGGTCACTACCCTCGTTGTAGCTAATGTAATGAAATGCTGGCATATTATTTTAAAATAAAGTTTACTTGAAAGGTTTAAATTTAAAATAAACTAAAAATAAATAAACTAAATAATATTTTATAAAAATCAAAAGTAATTATTTTACCAATGGCGGCTTTAAGATTCCATTTGACTTAAATATGTTCATCATATATTATTATAAGTTATTGAACTAGGTATGAAAAATTCTAAAAGGTTGACCTTTTAAATATTTATTGCATAATGTTGTGTCTGTGGAATGTTATGTTTTGTGTCGTGAGTATTATAGTTTTGGTAAGTAATTGAAATATCTCAGTTTGACTGAATTACTTTATGCCACAAATCATAAACAGATGCCTATAACGTAATAATCGGCCTCACGCGTGGACCATTTGTGAGACGCATATTCTAGGGCCCCCAAAAGAGGAAGCCTTAAATTCTTACAAATGTATACACATTTCACAAATCATTGTTTTTTTTTTGATGTTGTATGCATTTAAGTATTTGTATTATATATATAGTTGACTGAGTACCTACAACCAGCCACAACAATAGAGCTTGTATCGTGGGGCTCAGTAAATCATTGTAATTTACTAATATTATATTACTTAGCAGAAACGTCTGCTAATGAAACTATAATGCTTAGAAATAAAGGAACAGTAGCAAAATCCACTGCCTCAGGAGTGGTTTTTTTTTACATTTTTCCGATATTTCTAAACATTGTGTAAGGATATCCTGTACAACTAAGAACAAATATTTTTTTATAAATTAAAAATTGTGTATTTTTTTGTCTTCTAATCACAGTAGGTAGCTACTTATATTATAAATTGAAAATAGATGACATCGTCAGGTGACAACCTAAACTCACTAATTACTACCACAAGTTAATAGCCATAGTGAATCATATTGTTACCTACATAAGGTTGATTTTTGTTTAATATTTTTTTAGTAGTTGAGTATTGGTTGTCACCTGACGATATATACCTACTTAAGAAAAAGTGACGAGGATCTCCGGCGTCCGAGGATGGATTCGAAACGGCATCTCCAGCTATCGCGGCTGTCGCGATCTATTCAATCTATTCTCAATATCCTGTAATATTTATTTATTATATTGGAATTAAAAAGCAATTTAAGTAGTTAACTGCAATTACACTTAATTACTCTCTACTTACTTAAATATCCCTGGAATAGTAGGGAAACGTTTATGAAACAAATCCTTGCAGTTTCGACGCATATGTAACACGATTTGACGACGACGTCTTGATCTCTATAAGTAAATTTATACAACGACGGTGGCAAACAAGCATACGGCCCGCCTGATAGTAAGCAGTTACCGTAGCCTATGGACGCCTCCAACTCCAGACGATTCACATGAGCGATGCCTACCCTTTAAGAACCTAAACACTCCTTGATGAACCATTTATGTCATATAAGTGATATAACGTAACCAGCGCTTTGATAGCAGAAAATTGCAATTCTTTGATTATTAATTTACTGCACTAGGTATAACACTATTGATATGGTAAGAAAATTGCTCAAATGGATACAGATGCATGAAATAAGAAATAAACTAAAATAACATATGGGCTTACAGAATTTAAATTGCGACACAACATATGACTTCTATCTCCATTAATTACCCAACACACTATAGCATCGTTCACCTCAATTTAAGGCGTGTAAAATACTTTCAGATTACGAATTCCTATAAAGGATTTCGAATTCATGGCTACATTGGTCGGTAAGAGGCCAATATTGAGCAAGTAAAGGAAATAAACTAAGGCTACGTTATCGTGGTTAAGTCGTGGTAAATCAAGTTATTTCACTCCCTGGAGATTGAAGTAAACCGTGAAATAAGGACAGCTTTTTGATACGGTCTCAACAGCTCGGTGAAAGGATAGGAAAGGATATAATGATATACGAGGGCTGTTCTGAAAATTTCTAGCTACTCAATAAAACATATAGATATGTTTATTATTTATTTACTACTTCTGCGACATCGATACACTTTCGTCCGAAACAGCTTTAAAAAAAACCATCTTGCGGAAGGTCGAAAAATGCATGCATAAATTCATCAACTGCCTAAAATCAATCAAGTAAATGGGGTATCCATCGCGAAGAAACTTTCCGTACTTTAGGTGATGATTTAAATTATTGGAAACAGCTTGTGATCCAATCTTAAGTTCGTCCTGTATCTCCTTATGTGTAATATTCCGCTTTTCTTTAATTAGCCCCTCCACTTTGATGACATTTTCGTGAGTCACTCCTGTTGAAGGCTTCCCTGGCCCGGCTTCGTCGATGACGGACTCTCTACCTCAATTAAATTCTCGAAACCAAAAGGAGACAGTGGGTAATGCAGGAGCAGATTCCCCAAAAGCTATGTGTAAGTTTTCGTGAGATTGTTTAAAAATGTCAAACCTCTTTTGTAGTAATTGTAGTCGTAATAAATCATCACCCGAAATTCTACTCGGGTCAACGTTCAATTTGTAATTGAAACAATGCCTGACATGTATTTTTTATACCAACTTCTTTTCTTCCAATCAGTATCTATATTATTTTCGGCCAGTGTATTATACTCGATTATAAAAGGTTTTAATCGGTACCTAGTAAAAAAAGTATGATTGTGCAAATAGGTTTCTCACAGCTAGTAATATTCGGAACAGCCCTCGTAGCCTGTAATTTAATGGTCGATCTTTAAAGTAGTCTACCCCCAACGCAGACTAATCGGTATTTTGAGCCTACGTTTTGAGAATTTTAAATAAATAGGTACCTTCTACTTGCAGGCTACTAGCGCTGGTTGCCTAGCGGTAAAAGCGTTACTTGACTTGACGTTGACTTGCAACCCGGAGGTAATGATAATTTCCGCTAGCGATTAAAACTGAAATGCTTTCGAAGGTTACGTAACTCTTCCAAATTAAATATGGGTTGAAGTGTGTTAAAATAGGAATAGGTATTACCTATACGTGGGAAGAACGTATAGCCGGTTCGCCAGGCTATACCTACATACATACTACAACATATACCTGGGTATATCAGTAAAATTGTTTATTTTGCAAAATACATACATAGACTGCGAGCTAGATTTTGCTTGACAAAATAAAAAATGTGCAAAGTATATATATAGGTAAGTACATAGCTTAAGATAGTTAATAAAAATCAGAATACGAAAAAAAACTAACTTACCAATGAAACATGTGTTAGCTAGAATCAGCTCCATGCCTAAAATAAAATTGGGTTTCACAATAAAATATTTATATAGGTACCTACTAAATCAAAATAATAAATTGCCTGTAAATAGGATCTCATGTTCTCAATAAAGCTCTATATAAATTTTGTTTTTATGGTACCTACGCATTGCCGTTTGCCATTTGCAAACAGTCGTTGATTTGTCGCGGGTTAGGATAAACATTTTAACGGTTTGTGCTAGGTATATGTAGGTACAGTTGCCATCAGATATATCGGAGATGTGGAGGTGGTCACAAATATCTGAACATGCGCTTTATCGCCTCGCCTTGACAGTAGAGGCGTTCTTTAGATATTTGTAACCACCTCCACAGCTCCAATTTTTTTATTTTAAGTTCTAGGTACTAACTTGTTACGTTAAGTTACGCTTATATTGAATTGCAAAGTGTGCATAACGAAGAAATCTATCTTTACGGCGTTTAAAATTAAGGTAGGGAGCAAATTAAATAAAACTCGCGGTGATTGCTGATTCTTAACCATAATCTGAGCGTCAAGATACCTGATTGCTCAAAACCGCGATTTGATACGAGTAAGGTTCTTTGATCGCAAATTAGTTCTTTCGTATAGTCACGATTTTCAACACGGTAAATCTCGTTGCCCATATAAAGATAATAGAAATACAAAAGAGATTATTTTCTTTGCTTCAAGCAAATCCATCTTCATAATAGTCCATCCTATTACACGTTTTTGTCTGACGTAACGTTGAAACGAAGAAACTTGAAAAGAAATGTAATTTTGCAAATTGTATATCACAGCGATCCCTGCGGGCTCGTTTCATTTGGAAGTTACCTACATGCTACACTTGTTATTTATTACTTTTATGGTATACTCTAACGCGAAAACTTGTTACGTACTTGTCTATTATTTGGTTTTTAAGGGTTCTTTGACGATCTTTCTCGGAAAATTTCTACTTCTTATAATATCAGAAATCTCGCAGAGATATCTACTTCTGGAGGTATAATTTATTATGAAGATGAATGAGTCTCTAAAGGTCGCTCTGTTATATTATAGAAGAAGGAATTTTCTAGACGTTCATTGTTGAACTATGATTGTCGTCATATTCACCTCTTTTCGTAAACGGAGTGCTAGTGTGATCCTCGAAGTAAACAGAGAGATTTATGGCGCTAATTGATATGATTTGCTTTATCTTCGTTAATGTTGTTTTGCCTTGATGTAATAAAAGGGAAATTAGAGATTATTATTATAAGGTTAGGTCAGTAGTTCGTTGCAAAATCTAAGCGCTTAGACTACCCTTTATAGGATTACACGGTTTTGAAAGATGAAACATAGATCTGTCTTCATTGTATCATCCCAACTTAGTGAGTAACTCTGGCAACATACGACTAAGTTTCCCCTCAAAATTAGGAACAACGCCGTAAACTGAAAAAGTATTTTTCCTTTGAATATTTCAATTTACGATCTGTAAAAAAATAGGTACGTACGAGTACTTAGTTCATGTGAGTGGCATGTTGGGTCAAGTAATTTATAATCTGTGTTTTTAAACACTTGATCGTTAGGTTATTATGTAGATATTTTCCTAACTAATTTATTCGAACCCACCTAAGTCATGGCGCAACGTGCCGGCCATCCCCTCGCCTTAAGGCTTGGGCACATAGGCGCGTTTTGTGAGTGTGGCGGTAGCGTAGCGTCACACCGGTGTGTGGCTAATGTAACGAAATAAGGCACACATTCGGACGGCAGCGTTGCGCCCCGCTGCACCACGCTCACAAAACGCGCCTATGTGCCCAAGACTTTATTTTTATGTATCAAAGTGATACTGAAAAGGTTTTGGTAGCGTAAACTTAGCCAAAAAGTCATATGTCAGTGTATTTACCATTAACTATAGCAAATTGTATTGTGTACTTGTATTAAGGCATTGGCCAAATTGTAAAGATAATGGTCAGTTTCAATAAATATTCAGCTAAATAAAGGTGGTTAAGTGTGATCTATATTCTACTTTCATGACGAGAAATATTCAATCATTTATTTTATTTGTGGATATAAGCCATTAAAATTTGTACCAATTATTAAAACAAATAACAATCGGTTTATTTTCATTAATCATGATTATTGCCCTCTTGGAATAATAAAATCTTAAGAAATGTACTTGGTTGCAAATAAAGCTTTATCTATCTATCTAATACAATTTTATATTATGTTATTGTAGATTCTGAATAGGCACTTAGTTCTCAAAGCGGATTTCGCTCGTATCTACTACCGGATACGAGACTGGCGTTATAATGTCAAGGGTCGTCCATATTTTCCGATTCCCGTAAAGATGTCATAAAGTTTCCCTTCGGAGGTAGATAAGAAAGTTATATGGTCGACGCGACCCTTACCGGCGCATCTAACTCGCACTATCCATCACAGGTAATTGCAGCACTTCCTTCAGTGTTCACAAGAAGCATAAATGGGACGACCTGGACGTGACCGCCCCGTGGGCTCATTTATTACGCGTTTTCGTGGGATAGCTGCACAGATAGGTACACATCAGTACACGCTAGTGTGTACTGATTTACGTGTCTACATAGTTAATGTGTACACGCGCTGCCGATGTTTTCCTGGGGGACTATGTTTGTATGAACCTCTTTATGAAAGGAATGTGTATTTACTTGTTTATAAAGTCATTAGATAATTACACCATTGAAGTGAAGCGTTATTATTATTATAAATATATACTTAAAATAAAAGACAGTCTCCGTAGTAGGTAGTGGTGGGGCTATGTGGTTACTTAGGAAAATAGACGAGCATATTGTGCACTCGGCATAATCTGCCTCTTTACTTGCCTCATAGCAGTCATATCTTGGTCTTGGTATAAAGTATTAGCAACTCCAAATGTCACTTTTCTGAATATATGTAAATGACATTGGGTGAATTTCTGATATTTTTTAGAGCCTGAATTAGGTAAGCTTATTTGAATAGTATTATTATGTCATACATTTATAGAAGTTGGTTGGGTACAATTAACCCGCATAAACGACCACGTCGCTCCATTAACTATGTTGTACGAGCGGTCACAGGCACGGAGATCTGCGTCTGTTTGATTCTATTCTATCTAACAAACGCAAAGTGTATACGTGTATACCCCTACACGAATCGCTTCTTAGGTACTACGCGTAGGTGACTCAATACTTGCACGAATGCTCATGGAGTATTGACCTATACAAATGCTGAATAGATTTGACATACTAAGTATTAAATATTTATTTAAATTTTATTGCACAGTAAAAGTGTACAAACGGCGAATTTAATGCCGTAAGGCACTCTCTACCAGTTAAGAGTCAGGACAAACAAAGTCCTCTAAAAGGCGCGGGAAATTATTGGGTACAATAAGAAAGAGAGAAAAACAAAATAAATTCAATACCACTATCAGGTGTTAAAAAAATACAATTATAAATACGAGAAATCAATACAGACACAAATATTATATGTAGGTATAGATATATATGATATGCTTACTGCGTTCCGTTTCCGGATTACCATTACCATCTGGATTTTTGGACCAGGAAAGAGCCGGCCCTGTAGTGCCACTGTGGCAATCGCAATTTAATTACTATACCTACCTACGCATATAATAATAATTTCGAATTGGTTGCTTACGTTGCAAGGCACACGCCCTGATGTTAACATCATGTTGTTATAATATTTAATAAATCCGAGTTCATAAATTCAGTCGGAGTACAAAAGCAGCCTCTGTGACGCAAGGAATTTATAATTAATACATCTATACTGTCGCTGTGACGCGACGCGTAGCAATCTCTCCACCGCGGCTCGCGCGGTGTAACGTAATTGTGGAATACTCGATAATTTCATTTTAAACAGTGAATAGTGACCAATTTCGAAATCAGTTTGAAATCAGTTTGAATTTTAAACAAACTCCAATTCAAATTAAATATAGACACAGTTTCGTTTCAAACACTTTACCCGTATCGCTGTGAAAACATTTAATTTATTATGTATAAATATACAAATTTATGAATATTAGAATCACAAATTGAACCTATCATGACAACGACAGTGCACTGTTTTCGAGTCATAATTGTGAAGGATGTTAATCTCATATGAAACAATCGTAATGATGGTAAATCAGAAACTGAGATTCAGACACTAGTTATTCATAGTAATTAGGAGGCCTTAAGGCCAAAATTGTTCTAAAGGCCTCCTACGGTAATATCACCTTTATAACAGTCTTTGAAAATAAGAACCATGTCTAATTTCCTAATCTCAAGATAGAGCATTTACTTTACGTTCGAGCAAGTTAAAAAAAAATTGATTAAAAATGTAGTAGAATATCATTAGACTCAGAATTTGTTAAAGATGTGTTCGGAAAATCTACATCCTTGTTGATCACGTTCAATGTAATCGCGGTGTAGTAAAATCAGGATGATGACGTCAATAATTAATCATATATGTACATTTTGTAATTAATCAGAACAGAGTTATTTAATTTGTCCCTTTAAAAAAATACTTTCTTTATTATGTATTTTCTATGTTTTACGTCGATCGTATTAAGCTTCGACGGATCAACGTATTTATCTACTGCTTCTGATAATTAAAAAGTATATATTATGGAATCTACCCGTCTCCGTACTCAACAAAACATTTTCTAAATCCCCTAGGGCACGTATAAAAAATCAGGTGACAATATCACGCAATGATTATGGCCGGTCGAGCTTTGAGTTGTGAGTTGAACTGTACTGATCGAAACAGATCATCTGCTATAACTGTTTGTCCCTGATGTCCCGTCCTGTCGAAAGATGGTTGTCGAGGTTTAGGTTATAGGTTTTTATACTGTTTTACTGTTTTGTCTATGTCTTTATTTTTGAATCCTGTTTTTGTACATATTCTACCTATTAGTTGTCATTATATTGTTCGCCATACGGTCGCCTTTTAGTTTTCAGCCCATTGTTTAATACTCTTAAGCTATCGAATTCTCTACAATTCTGGTGGTGCCACTTGGACGCAAGCGTCGAGATTCTGCCAGTGGTCCACACTTCCGCGGCTCAATCCGCTCCTTACATTACCTGGTCTACTGTCTGAGTGCGACTTAGTTACGTGACGATGGGCGGCAATGTGTGCTAATTGTTTGATATTTTGTGAGGCGATAGATACTAGGTGCTCAAATATTCCAGGACAATTTGTTTTGTCTAACACTGTACAATGCAATCCTTGAACAAAAAAATATTTAAACAAACTATAGTTTGACGCCGTATACGTTAACGCCAAATAGATTATGTAAAATGTACAATGAACTGAGTTCGATTGTACAATCATTAAACAATCACGGCTCTAAAGGCTTATTGGCAATGGTTAAACAAAGAGCCGAATAGTGAGAGCGTACCCTTGCTTATTATTTCACAGACTTTAATATCAATGCAAATTACAAAGTAAATCCATTTTAAACAATGGTCATAATCTTCCGTGCTTTAGAGTGATGTTTTCATTGCTTACCAATTGCGTCCAGTGAACTCATATAGCTGTTACTACTATTCCTGTTATATTTCGTGACAAATAAAAAAAAGTCATGACAAGCTACTAATTGGCTTCTATATGTATACTAAATAATGAACTGGATAAATTAAGGAAAAAAGGTAACGCTCGATGTCCCTTTGTACATTCAAAAGACCTTTAATATTTTGATTTATTTTCGCTTTAATTTGAACAATCTTTACGGAAAAAAATAATTATGTTGGCAGGGGATGGTCTATATTATATTTAAGTGGCCTTACAATATCCCGCGGCATTGTAGGGCCACTCAATATGGAGTGCATTACCTTTGACTTGGGATCCCATACATACTTGACACTGTGTTGCTTGGATGAAAATTGTTTTTTCAAAAAAAACTGACTCGATAGACATCGACACACAATACTCTTCGTTTCGGGGTCATGATTGTTCTGGTTTATTGAATCCCTCTTTGTTCGGTACCTAAGTGTTAACAGCTTTGTAGTGGGCACAGGCGTACAAGGGGTGGCCCCTCGACCGATGTCATCTACGGAAAAGCGTCCTGCTGAAATAGATCACGGGACTGATTTACAAATGAAGTTGGAGGTTTTGTTATTGAATGAAATTTGTATCGAGTACGGCATAATGTACATGGCGCCGATTTTTGGGACTCGTGCGCTCGTAAAAAAAAAAAAATTGACGACGACAATAATCGAACACCAATATTTCTCTTCATTAATTTCGCTCGAAATGTATAGTTTCAATATCCGTGGTTATTAAAGTCTGTCAGTCATGTTCGTAAAATACCAA
The DNA here is from genome assembly GCA_022674325.2 of Grapholita molesta. Taxonomy (NCBI): domain Eukaryota; kingdom Metazoa; phylum Arthropoda; class Insecta; order Lepidoptera; family Tortricidae; genus Grapholita; species Grapholita molesta. The sequence goes on from CP053127.2 coordinate 8,247,865, forward strand.
TTCTTCGTTTCAGACAGAGTTTAAAATGTCACGATTAGAGTACTCGACGCTCAAAAATCGGCCCCCACTTATTTACGCATAGCAAAGGAATTACCCTACTATGGAAATGTTTCAACTGTATGTATGTTTAAGTAAGGCAATTTAGGCAATATCTTTAACACAATAAGATTTGTAGTGTATGATATTTTTGCATATTTTTTCTAACTGTCCAACAAACTTCATCTGCACCAACCGCATTGGATGACATTATCGTGATGATTTTAGAAACCGTATTCTCATCGACTGCTTTTCAACCAAACGTCTCTGTACTAAATCGATTGTATTCAAAGTACGTTAAATCTGATAATGTGCCATTTGTATTTATTGGGAACATTGATCATAATCATAATCATAATTTATTAACTTGTAAAACATAGGTAAATTGAGAAAATTTTATTGTATTAATGTCATCGATAAAACTAGGAAGAGCAGATTCATTAGGGTCCTTTTAAAATTCACTGTCATCAGATATATATCAGAATCATATACTGAATAAGCCCTCAGGACGTTATAGCTCTTAATTAGATCCTCGATAGGCGTATTTACAAAATACACAAAAAATCTTGAACTATTAATGATTCGCTCCCCGCATCTTTTATATACCTTGCCCGCTTTCAGACGCCGGACAGCTACACTCGATACGAAGAGGACATGATTAATAATTCCCGGTCCATTATTCACAATTGGTTTCTATAGCGGGCTGACAGCGGGGCTGATAATTCGTTAAGTCCTAAACCGCGACCGCTGCGTGCGCCCGATAACACTCCAATAGGATTCGGCAAATATTTAACTGTGGCGTCAGTGTGGATGCGTTCGGTCCTGTTCGATGCATAATAACGCTTGCGTACATCTCATTACCATGCAATAACTTAAATAACATAATCGTGCGTTGGTACTTGCATACAATTACAAGAGATTTATATAAAGTTTGTGTATAACTGTGCGTTATACATGTTATTTGAACATTTTTTCTGCCGAAGTATTGTCAAAGACATTGAGTTTGTGCCGGAAGCGTGTGTGTAAGATTGTTACTTTCTTTGATATTGTTATACCTATCTAATTTATAATTTGAAAAGAGCTTTGACATGACATCACCCTAAAACAATTTTCTTGTGGTTAATTAAATGTCTTCGAGGAATTCCTCAAAATTATTTGCTTCGCACCTTCAGAATAGGAATAAAATCCTGTAGACTTAAAGTCATTCCATTACAAGTCATTCTTATTTAAAATATCACTGGACTGTTTTTGTCGCTATTTCACAACCATCGGTTAAGTTCATGACAATACTTTTGAAGTTTTGGAAAGTTTGACTGTATACTTAAAGTATTATCTTAATTGCAAACATTCATAATATGTCAAGCTACTAAGAATGGATTTATTTTATGTCATTGTCGTTTTTAGGGTTCCGTAGTCAACTAGAAACCCTTATAGTTTCGCCATGTCTGTCCGTCCGTGCGTCCGTCCGCGGATAATCTCAGTGACCGTTAGCACTACAAAGCTGAAATTTGGTAGTAATATGTATACCAATCACGCCCACAAAGTGCAAAAATAAAAAGTGAAAAAAATGTTTTCTTAGGGTACCCCCCCTATCCGTAAAGTGGGGAGTGATTTTTTTCTTCATTCTAATCCTAACGTGTGATATATTGTTGGATAGGTATTTAAAAATGAATAGGGGTTTACTAACATCATTTTGTCAATATTTTTGGAAATAATCGCTCCAGAAGTACCTAAAGAAAAATTGCGTCCCCCCCCCTCTAACTTTAGAACCACAAGTTTCAAAAATATGAAAAAAATCTCAAAAGTAGAACTTTACATGAACTTTCTAGGAAAATTATTTTGAACTTGATAGGTTCAATGGTTTTTGAAAAAAATCTATATATATAAAAATGAACCCCTATTTCTCTTGGTCACGCTATAACTTGCGAACAGCTTTACCGATTTGGCTAATTTTGGTCTTAAAATATTTGTAGTAGCTCAGGGAAGGTTTAAACGGAGAAAGTATGAAAAAAGATCGATTAATATACTAAAAAACGAAAATATTGTTCCCCCATACAAACTTATCAACTCGAAAAAACTGTAAGCGCCGCAGGATTTCATACATCTTACGCGTTTTTGGTAAAATGGTCTCTGCTTTCCCTCGAGAAAGACGGAAGCGCCGCAGGATTGCATATATCTTAGGCTTTTTTGCGAGCAAAATAGGTACATTATATTATTCCAGCACTAAAGTCGTTAAGGCGATAGTTTCTTACAAACTGTTAATAAATTAGCCCTTATTCCCTAAGATATGGCTGTCAAAATCTCTATTGAATGACAAGACACACTTCCTCACTTTAGGCCCGGTACCGCGAAGATCGAAGTTCGTATATGTCGAGCATTTCTCTTTTACTTCAATTAAGGCGCTAAAAGTGACAGAGACAATCGTCCGAAATTTACGAATATCGTTGTTCGCGGTAGCGCCGCCGTTTTATGTATAATTTCGCGTTTAGTTTTAACCGTAAATAAGAATCTGCACTAATATTCATCGCCCAATGCCACCGTCCCCTCCGTTGTCTTACTACTTCAGATGGGTACTGAGTGTGAGTGAAGTATATAACTCTTTCTAAATAGTTGTCAGCGTCCTTTGTGGGCCCGTTTTTAGGGTTCCGTACTTAATATTAATATTTCAACAATAATGTATCAAATAGCTTATTTTAAACGCTTAAGTGGGATCACTTACTGTGAAGGACGAAAAACTACGGAACCCTACACTGAGCGTGGCCTGACACGCTCTTGGCCGGTTTTTTTTCCTATTCGCCATTCTACATAAAATGAATTACATACAACGGTATATCATAACATGCGTTTTTCTTCACACTTTACAGTCATTATTTATACACTGTCGATTTTTTTGCCTAGATGGCGCGACACCACCATACCGTTACCATACCGCCATACCATACCATACCGCGATACCATAGGTTTTAGTTCCATATATTTTTAATGCAATTTGACACTGTTACAACCTACCTCAATTTTATTTCGTAACATACGTTCAACGTATTTGCCTTATATAAAAAAATCATAAGTGGCTTAATAGGTTAGACGATTTTCTGGGGTACCTAAAAACCGTTTGCTTTGGTTGGTTAGCCAACAGGAACGGCTAACTGACGCAGACCAACGCGAACGGTTCATGATTATGCTCCTCGTTACGGAGTGAAACATGTCGAGCAATTTTCGACTTAGAAAACGTGAGTTACCCGCTTCTATACAATTAATATGTTTGAATCTCACGATAGTTTTGTGTTTAAAATTACTTATATCAAGTCTAAAATATTGTTACGATCTCTATAAGTGGTAAACTAGATCACTCGAACTAAACTTACAAGACATATTAATGTTGCAACATTACTTCGGTGCCATGCCTGAGACCTAAGCTGTTATTTCCATTGCTTAAAGAAAGTAGGCGACTTACCGACTCTGGATTTACCTATTTCGGTGATCTTTATAGTCGTAAGAACTAAAGGTAAACCTAGATCACAGATACGCAAGAGGCTTCAGGAGGGCAATGTGAATCCAGACTTCGATTGGGCTGAGAATAGTTTCTCAGCCCAATCGAAGTCTATTTCCATAGCAATATTGTACAGTAGCGGGTTAGCTAGGTACGTTATATATTCCAATACGAGCTTACGATACACTAGGATGTTTACAGTACAACGAGATATATGATGTACATTTGTAGAATATGTCCTTAAATTGCAACATGCGCTATGCACTCACATGGACTCCAATACAATGTTCAAAAAAGTCAGTAGGTACATGGTCTTTGGGTCCAGTCGCAAATACCATCTGAGATACCTGCTATCAGGCTCAACTCGGTTGCTCTAGAACGGGTATACCAGTACAAATATCTGGGTCATATAGTTACCACGGACCTCAAGGATGATGCTGATTTAGAACGGGAACGTAGGGCCCTATCGATCAGAGCCAATATGATAGCACGCAGATTTGCTAGGTGCTCAAAAGAGAGTACAGTTACTCTATTCAGAGCTTTCTGCACAACATTTTACACCTGCAGTCTATGGAGAAGGTACACGGTGAAATCGTATAGGGCCCTACAAGTACAGTATAATAACGCCTTTAGGGCGCTGATGGGACTGTCGCGATACTGCAGCGCGTCAGGGATGTTTGCGGAGGCGCGTGTGACGTGTTTCAAAGCGACCATGCGCCTGCGCGCCGCGTCCCTGGTGCGACGCGTGCGCGCTGGCTCCAACACCGCCCTGGCGATGATAGCGGGCAGGTTCTGCCCGTACATGACATTTTGCTGTGGACTTCATGCGCCCGGCAGCTCTGTGGTTAACACATTGAGAAGATAACGATTATCAATCAATGTGTTAACCATTGAGGATAAAAATAAAATATATGTAAATGTTTTTGTGTTGTCTAATTTTAATTATTTTTAATACTGTGTTTAACATAATATAATATATGAGTCATTGTTACTTGAAATAAATACATTTTATTTATTTATTTATGTAGCTAGTCAAGGCTTAAACAGATAATCAAAATTCCAAACTGCGGATAAAATACTTATTGTGCGTTCAAGATGGATGGGGTAAATGTTCAAGCTTTTTCTGAATCACCTAACTGTTCGAAGTAGAAGTATTTAAATTTCGCTTTTGGTTGTGTTGTTCTACAAGTGTAAAATAAAGTGGTACAATCACGAAAATAAAAAGGAAGGTCCTTTCAAACAGTGTAAATACATTTTCAGCCTCTTATTTGTGTCATTAAGGAAATAAAACATCAAACAGGAAATATGGGGACAAATAGAGAAGCATGGCTGCGTGTACGTATGTACGGCGCGCCGTCGCCGTGCCGCGCCGCGCGCTCTCACCCGTGCAACGACTCGTTAGAGAATCCGGTTACAGTTCCCGTTCAAAGTTTGTGTGCTTTTGCCTGACGGATGTCCAACATCCTGATTTTCTCTATGCCAAATTTCTGACTTTTCATGCCGAATTTTTGATATTTGCCTTTCTGACAACGGCACGGTACACTGAGGCTTATTTTAAAGTCAAATCGATGACGATATTTTCTTTTGCAGAATATTTTAAGAATACGAACGATGGAAACGGATAAGTAATAATCGAATAACAGGCGAGATGGACACTTAGGGAACTGCGGCAATTACGCGTGATGGATCGTTGAACTTCTTCAGATGAGACTGACCCGACCTGATGCTTTAATAACGTTTTGTTTTGTTTTGCCAGCTCAGTTTATTGTTATTTCGATTGAACTTTGTTTCATAGAAATCTAAAGTAAATGTATCTGTTTATCGAACATTCACCAAAACATGAAGTCATATCGTGTTATGGACCATATTATCTTCGTGATCAATATTTTACAGGAACCATCTCCCACAACACATACCCGAATATTGCAAGTCACCTAAGTTACAGATATACGTTATTTGAAAAGTATAGAGCTGTTCCAATCGCCAAATGGAAGGAGAAAAACCGGCCAAGAGCATGGCCTGACATGCTCTGTGTAGGGTTCCGTAGTTTTCGATCCGTGTAACTCAAAAACGTTTCAACCGATCAATTTTAAAATCATTCTCCTTGAAAGTCTTTACAAAGTTGTACGAGTACATGAATTATTTTTTTCATATTTTTGGACTTGCAGTTCAAAAGTTAGATGGGACTCGACAGCTCATTAGCTAAATTAACGGTCCTAACGGTCATTGAGCAAATTCACAGACGAACAGACAGACAGACACAGACATGGTTAATTGTTGACTACGGAACCCTAAAAAAGGGATGTAAAACAGTTTAAAAAATAATAATCTGAATAACTAGCATAACTGAAAATTATGAAACGTTAACTAATAATCTTTAGTCGTTCATGCGATAAGCGAGGTTGCAATCTGGAAGTCACAGGTTCAAACCCCGGTTAACTAGTACCCATGACTTTTTCGGAACTCATGTACGAAATATCATTTGATATTTACCAGTCGCTTTCTGGTGAAGGAATCTATCGCGAGGAAACCGGAATAATCTCAATAAGGCCTAGTATAGCCTCTGGGTTATAAGGTCAGATAGCAGTGGCTTTTGTAAAACTAGTGCCTACGCCAATTCCTGGGATTACTTGTCAAGCGAACCAGGAGCCGTGCCGGGACAACAAGGGGAAGATGAATCTTTACTCGTGAAAGAATCATTTTTCCGAAAGTACTCGTTAGCATGATCAACGAAGCGACAAAAATGTATTGGTTGTTTAAATTAGAAATCACATTAATATTTTACATTGGTGCTTTCGCGAGGGGATTATTAAAGGGATAATCCGAAAACGGCGAGATATATACTCTGGTTTATTAACCTTATATTTTTTAATCCGGCGGGATGGATTTTGGGTATAAATTATGTAATTGGGTCTGGCGCGAGCGCCGCGATAAGTTTAGCCGGAGTTGTCGCTGGCCGTCATCCATCTTGCGCCGCCGGATTACCTGGGGCGTATCAACCGAACGTGATTAACGGGTCCGCTCATGCTCTCATAAAACGCTTGCCCTCGACAGATGACCGGGAACTCGTCGCGAATGATTGAACCGATCACGCCTAAATATTGCGGGCCCGTAGGAAATCTGTCAATAACTGTTAGCGTATTCAACTCAATATTTATTCATTCATGAAGACAGGTTTGGCCTAGTGGGTAGTAACCCTGCCTATGAAGCCGATGGTCCGGGTTCAAATTCTAGTAGGGGCATTTATTTGTGTGATGAGCGCAGATAGTTATTCATGAGTAATTAGTGTTTTATATATGTATTTAAGTATTTGTATATTATATATATCGTTGGCTGAGTAATCACAACACAAGCCTACTTGAGCTTGCCTTGGGGCTCAGTCAATTTGTGTAAGCATGTCCTGTAACATTTATTTATTTATAACTATCACTGTAGTTTATATGTAGCTAATGGAGCTGCATGCTTGATATAAGACTAGAAAATTTATATTGCAGCTATTGCAGTAAAGCACTATTTAAATAATGTAGGTACCAACCAATTTTAGTTTTGTGTCAAGCCTGGGGTCATATCCGGCTGTTGAAACCCGTGGCTCAAGAAGTAGTAGTGTCTATTTAGTGTTAAAGTAGACATCTCTACTAGGGCGTACCCCTTGAAATTCGCCCAGAGAAAAAGTTGAGATACACATTTAATTTCGTTATAATTCTTCGGAACAATATTAAAAAGGAAATATTAATTACGCTTTCCGGATGTCAAAAGTTACCCAAAATGAATCATTTTAAAGCAAAGGAAAAGTAGAAACAAGGAGGGATGTGACAAGTGTCCGTTAATTCTTCCTCTCGGCGAGCCTCTAAACTGTTAAAGGAGTAAGGTAATTAAGTATGATGGATACTCGGAGTTTATCGCGGGTGGCGGAGACGGCAGCCACTCGCAACTTCCTTATCGGTCTCAGAGTGCGATTCTAATTTATCACCGAGTGCGGCTAAGTCAAACGCACAGGTGGTCCAGAATAATTGCGTTCTCCATGAAACATAATTTTTACGAATATTGAGGTCACTACAAAACTGGTCCTTCTGAACTCTGACTTAGCTTTACTTGGTAACGAGAATACGCGGCTTGAATCTACTTTATGACTGTTCCACGTAGCATAACATTGCGCTTTTGCTCGTACCCGTAGCTAGGCTTAGTTCTTACATTTAACCTGTGATTAAAAATCTATTTCAAGGCCAATACATTCATATTAGGTTTGTACAGTCAGCGGTGAACTCGGTATTTTAATGTTAGTACTTGTAATGATGCCTGTCAGTAGTCATAGCCCCATGAAAAGGTCAGCTTTACATGTCATCTAAATTAATAAACAACTTTGAATTGCAATTTGCAAGACACTTCTCACATATGTACCTGGGTACATAAATACGAGGGCACTTGCTAACCAGTGAAGGTATTTTAATGAGATTCTGTGGCAGAACGAAGATCGTGTGTACAAAAGATTCAGTTCTACTTCCATTTTTAGGTGGAACCACGGGGACCCTTGTCAAAGGAGATTTGTAAACAAAATACCCTCTAATTTGTTTTTGAATTTGGAAGTCACCAGCAGTTGGCCGTCTTATTAAGTACGCCTTAGAAGCCTTTAATTTAACGTTTACAATTAGGTTTTTAAGTATTCTTTTCTAAAAGCATTTTGCCTCCGCTGATTAAGTAGTAAGTCACTAGGTTTTTATTTCATAGGAGTTTACTTTTAAGTCTCTTTTTGAAAATCCTGTCTAGTTTAATGTTTAACTTATATAATTATTAAGTACTTGATTACAAATGCTTGAAATTATTTTACGAAAAGTTATTAACTTAACACTGTGAGCAGAGCAGTTTTTGCATAAAGTTTATTCTGAAAAGGGCACGCGGAGGTTAAATCAAACAAGGTGTAACGCAGGTGTTGTCGGAAAAGGCCACTTTGACCACATACCTAATGGTGGGTCGCACCTCCTTGTGCTAATTAGGGAAATAACGGTTGTACCTGGACCAGCTTTTGCCCTTTTTTAAATCCATTAATGTTGTTTTTGTAATATCAAATCAAAAGGTTCTTAGCGCGTAAACATTCGTAAATACACGCATTAAAAAGAAAACTCACAAAAGTCGACGTTCGTTCTCAACCGATAGTAATTATAATTATATTAATATTTGTGACATGTGATTAATGTTGTTTGCTGATGAGAATGCATTTATACCGCTTGAATTGTTATTAACAGTTACACAGTTGGTTGATATTTAACTGTTATAGCATGTTATAGAATCATCGAAAAAAGAGATCCTGAACGTGATTTAACAGGATTTGCAGATATATCCTTCTTATTTCTACTTTTGCCGAAAAAACAGTAACCCTCGTCAAGACGGATTTGTTAACTGAAAAAAGATGTACAATTTGGCTTTTATGTTTTGTTGCGTCACCTGATCAAGATAAAGGAGGAACGGGATCACGTCTACTTTATGGGATAACATCTACAATTGTAATCGGAGATGGTAAACTTATATATTACAAATAGAAGAATGAAAACATCACCCACCCTATTTCTTATGGTTAAAAATATTAAATACATTTATTGGAAATCCGAAAGTAATTCCGTACCGTAAAATGTTATAATTATTTACCTATTGGATCAGCGTAAGTCGGTTGTTTTATTTTACAAATTGTAGGTATATCATTATAAACGAATTAAATATACGAAACTACAACGCATTTAGTGTCAGAAATCCGCCAGGTACGAATACTGTATCTAAGTCAGACAATATTTACCGCATAGTGACTGGCACTAAAGTACTAAAGTATGTATAGATACCGTAGATACTCGTAGATCTATAATTGATTTATGTATTATATTCGATCATTTCAGGTTGTCTTAAAACAATACCTTGTCTATTAATGTAAGGTCCTTACATATATTTTGCGGTTTAATCCTGAAGTGTGAGGTGTTGTTAGATAGGTATTTGAAAAATAATAGAGGTTTGCCTAAATATGTTTTTAATAAAGTATTTTTTTTTTAAATAATCGTACTCGATTAAAAAAAAAGTGTCCTTTTCCCTGTAATTTTTAACCACTACTCCAAAAATATGAAAAACATGTACACCTCAAAAGGAACTCTCAGAAGCAAACTTTGGAGGAAAATTATTTTGAACTTAATCGGAAACTAAGCAACCCTACACTGAGCATGCTTTTAGCCGGTTTTTATGATTGATTCTATTTCCTCGGTTTGTAAAATTATTGTCTGTTTAACTTAATAAAACAACGAACATTGTTGGCTTACACATTTAAGAACGGTAATGTTTACAAGAGATAATTTATAGCTTTTACAAGCGGTAGGTACATGTGTAAGTTGGCGTCGTATTGGTTTATATTACAGCATTATTAATTCACATGTAAATTGATTAGGCGATCGATTTTTACCTGTGCTAGTCACCATACATATAATATGATACTTATTACTTATTTATTAGTGGTGTCTAATGAAATCATTTATTAATTTGACTCGAATACTGTAAGGGGCGTAGAGTACCTAAGTTAGTATCTACACATGACACAACGCATTCAAAAGTCATCCTAAGGGGTCAAAAATGGGGGTTAAAAGCTTGTGTGGAGATGGGGTCAGTCAACTGAGAGACTTAAAAGGTTGTGTTTAAACTCCTTATTTCATGAAAAGAAAACAAAAGTAATCATTGCGACCGGTTACAGTAACCTTACCATGAGTTGTGACATTAAGGTTTTCGATAACGAGTATCGAGTTTACTATCTGTGCATCTCGTACGCACTAAAATAGTACAAGCGAGATGCACAGATAGTAAACTCGATACTCGTTTTCGAAAACCTCAAAGTCTCAACTCATGGTATGAGTACTGGTATATTTTTGCCAGAATTACTCAGTCTGAGTGACTATTCGGGACTGAAAATAACGGGGTTTAGCAATATAGGTAGTTTAATATGGTTAGCTGGAAGAGATCGCTTAGATAAGTTTGCATTTCTACCTTTAATTTTTACTCTTTCTGTACATAAATGTATAATTTAATGCAATAAACTGTTACCTTTGGTAGATATCTGTATACATTCCCTATTAAAATGTAAGCTGAAACTGTTCACTCAAGATTTGGAGATAATCTGTAATGGTGTTCTTATCTTTATCTAATTTGCATAAATTCCACCTCAGATTAATGGCTGACCTATGTTCGCTTACAAATCGACTTCGGAAGGAAGATCACTTAATTGCTAAATTACAGCTTTTATTTATTTGTGCCCGTTTATTTGTTTATAGGTTGTGTGATATAAATATTTAAATTGATTAATTTTGTTAAAGAAACGTAGACAGAAGGTGGCCATTTTTATTACAACTAGGTATTTAAAGTAAATATATATGTGATGTGATGTGAGAGCAGCTACTTTCCATGTGAAAGTTTGTGCTCAGTGATAGTATGTATCGTTTCTTATATATGTTCAGATCGCTAAACTTAAGTGGCATTGGGGGGGTTATACTGCACGCAGAACTGATGGCTGTTGGGCCGCAAGGCGCAGCGCGGGCAGCCCTCCCACGAGGTGGACCGACAACCTGGTGCACGTCCTTCTGATAAAATATGTCAAGAAGTAATAAAATAGGAACTTTTTTTCTTCAGTCTTAGTGGTGTCGGGGCTTCCTTCCTCTGTACTGATCAGACTCTGACTGTACAGGCTGACTGACATGTTTTAGAATGACTGACACTAAATTTAAAGACTGACAGGAAAAAACAGTGACAGGAGAAAATCGACAGTCGACGACAGGAACCAGACTGAGACGGTTCACAAAAGACGGAAAAAATATAAGAACCAGCCACAGACGGTTGAAGTGGATTAAGACTTATTTACATTGAAGTAATTAAAAAAAAATATCTGTTTTTCCTACTTAAAATGAAATGAAATTAAGATTATTCAATAATTGTTTCAAACTTGAAAATAAAAAACGATTTCTGGCTATTCTATCGATTTGCAAAAAATAGTTAGATAAAATTTCATCGCATTTTGCTGAATATGTTCACTTACAAAAAGCTCAGCATAACAGTTAATCGATGACAGGATGTGTGCAATGATTCAAATGCAAAGCTAATATTAACTATGTAAGTAAATATGGGAACGTGACTAAATAATTTGTGTATTTCAAATGATTGTATTAATTCCATAAAATACAACGCAGATATAACAGACCGCAACCCATACCACCACAATGCTGCGGGCGAGCGAATCGTACCAAGTTGGTATTTATTCCTATGAGGATCGTATCTTCGATTTTAAATGTGCTGGTTAAGATTGTTCTAGAGCTTGCAGGATTTCAGTATGCTCCGAGAAAATTTGTGTGGTTGTTTCTCAAGGAAATAATAACTGTTGTATACTTAATGCTAATAAAGTAATATCCCGTTATAAGATTTTTTGTGTATGTCTGTCTACATTAAATCGGTCTATTATAAAACCAACGTAATTCTAAATATAAAATAAACTGATGAAATTTGTGGCAATAGAAAACAAAAATCAATCTTTTTAATTGAATTAAATTGGCAAATGAAATCTAGTAAATTAAATGTATATTTTGACGATAAATATATTTATAATACATTTGTTAAAGAGTTTCAAAATACTGAACCTGTAAGTAACATTATAAATACGTTCATTTCCATTCTTCGCCCAGTTTAGATGATTGAGGGCTGTAGTACTTATTAGGTACGCATTCTAATATCAATCACATGTCGAACGTCCTCGCATGAGTACGCCTGTATCAACTGATACCAAAATAGTTGAAGTATTATGGAATGGAACAGTATAACCGGCGATGAGCGATGACAGCGTAATGTGTGGAAACCGACAAAGGTTTCCAAATACAGTTAATGTGTGTTATGCGTGACCAAACTTGCTTCGTTTCAAGTCACGTAACGACTGTACTTATTTGAAATCACGCCATGTTATCACGTTAAACCGGTTGTGTTAAATTGTCGATTTAAAACATATTTATCATCCATTGGAGCATTAAAAGATCTAAATCGATGGTAAATATAGGGCTCTCACAGATTAGCTTCTTGAAATACTTTATAAGTACCGCCCAGAGATAATTCAAAATATTTTAATGATTTTTTTTTATCTTTATCAGACAGATTCAGTTTCTTCTTTATTTAGCAATTAGTGGCTTGAGGTTAGCTATTAAACATCTTTTTGTGTAAATAAGTCTAATTGTAGTCATATACTTATTTTCGAATGTTTATAAAAAAATTGCATACTCGTATATACTTGGCATACGGTTCTTTAAAATCAATTAATCAATAAAATAAGAATATAACTTTACTACACATTATGTACTGTTTTGGCCTGATTCTGTATTCAGAAAACACAGGTATTGTATTTTCCATTTCAATTTTAATCTCATTAAGTACCATATTTTCGAATTTGGTTATTTGTTATTGCATGCGAATCTCCAATCTTTCATCTAGCTGTATATTTATAAAGATCGCAAAAGGTACCTAAATGACTTAGCTATCGCAAAATATTTAGAGTACATTGGTGTAATCATTATAACTATGTTGTATAGTTGTATTACGAAATCAAATGATCCAACCTATGTACAATTTTCCTTATATTCATCTAATTTTCATTCTATATAACAATTTGTCCTTGTTACGGTATTCACAATGTTATTAACGAGGAGGATAATGTGTATCGGGTAGTGGAGACATTTTTATTAAGAGCGGGGCCTATGCCGCCACGCGCCATTATGCCCGCCGCCCCACCGAGTGCTTAATGCAGGATAATGGACTCTCTCACTATTAATTTTGCTGTTTTTGTTTTGGAAACCATAATAACATATTGGGTCATCTTGTTATGGCAATTTGATAATGTACGAGGATGTGTCTGCTGTTTTTATGCAATAATCTAGTTATACCTCCACCGTGTACCCCAATAACCGTGCCCTACTGACTTTATTGACTTTCCCCTGACAGGTAGGTACTCGTATTATAAATATGTAATGTTTTGTATACAATGTTTATGTGTGTAGATTTTTATGTTTTTCCCGTACACGGAACAATGCTGTTCCGGACATTTGGGAGGCGTACGCGGAGCCGGATTGAGCCAACACGCAGAGGCAGCGGTTTCGACAATTTAATGAAATGTAAGGGTACACTAGGCGGATTTTGCCCCTGTCCGTATCATGGGACGCTGTGCGTGTATTTATGTGTAGTGTATCATGGAACGCGCATAGAGACAGCACCGGCCATGGTGTAAGGACTATTAGTTTAAATGGAATCTAGAATGTACTAGTATATTGGGTGGAAAGCATGGATTAGCTACTGGGATAAAAAACCGGATGCCTGCCTAATAAAATGGTATACAATTTTATTTTCGGCAGACTGTGAGTCACCCTATGCAAGCCCACCCCCACAAAAAGGAAAAGTTAGTTATTTTTATTATTAATGAATTTTTATATTGATTCAAACATTTGAAAATAATTCTACGTTAGCATCGATCTGAAAATTGATCTTGATCTTGTGTATGTGCAGTTATTGATAGACGTCTACTTCATACTTAGGGTGGTATGAAGAGAGTCACAAATACAGGGGAACTAAAAAAACTTCCAAGTTTGACTATAGAGGGCTAAAAACAAAGTAATCAAGTATTATCTTATCTAATTACATATAACTCAGAGCGGTTATTACCACTCTACAGCCATTCACATCTAACACAAACTAATAATAAAGCAGCTAAAATAAACACAGGCGAACAAACAGAAAGTATAACATTCTGTAGTCATAATAGAATAGACGTAAGTTTAATATGAAATTGGAGTCAGGCGGGATATAGCGGTTGTCATAAACAAATAGCTTTACGAACATGAGCATACTCAAATATTGGTAGAACGTGGCTTCAGGGACACCAACCAAGATTTATTTCGCAGTATAGTCAGTAATATTATTGATTTGTATACATGCTTGTTATATAAAGGTGTTATATATATAGGTGTTTAATATGTTTAAATATTTATATGTAGTGTATTTTTTGTCCACTTGTTTACTGACTTCAAAAAAGAATGTGTTACGTAATCTGCCTCCAGGGACTGTTTTAGAGTTATCCTTTAATACTGCGTATTTATTTGTTAAATGTTATTCTTATTATACTACAAGATAAACAGGATTTTGATTAATTAACATTAACGTAACAACGTAACGTACCAGGGTATAAACATTTATAGATATACAAATAGTTGTATTTGTAGTAGCAGCACGTATTTACTTTGTTAGTAACTCAATAAAGATCTCAAGTAAGCTTGTAATTACGCAGACGTAACTAGACTCCGTTAGCACAGCTCCCGTTGAATCCACGGTGACATTCCACGACATCTATCCTCCTTTCATGCCAAGGACCGAACCGTAATAAAGAATTACAGTTAGTGAAATTACTGAAGCGTTGAACTAAGTTACTTACGCCTACGCAACCTTGCTAACGAGATAATCGAACTTCTGGCTTAATTAGTACATTATAATCACCATAATACGATTAGGTATATAATTTGATATTAATTATTTCCGAGATATAAATACCTATTATAAGTACGATATTTGTACATACTTTAGATGTTTCTGATATTTACACATTTCTAAGTTCCTCTTTAACACAAAACGATGTAACAGATGTTGTAATTAAACCTATAAACTACCTTTTCCCCGTAATCAACGCCCCAATGAAGAGGTGAAATAAGGGATTAAAATACGGGAGTTGTCAATTACACGACATTAATACATGAATACATTTTATTTTACTTGATATTTGTCAAAAAAAACATGCGGTTTGCGTTTATCCTGTTGACATTGGATGAAAGCCACCATACATATTTCGTTCTATAAGTAAAAACAGATTAAACAGCTCCCCCCAAATTGATAGGAAAGACGAAGACGAAGATTTTATTTTATGCAGTCCGTATGATGTAACTACGAGTATATGTAAATATCCAACAGTTCACCTTACAGACCATAATTATCGGCCACGATGAAATACCCCGAAATGAAACTAGGTTAAGCAATTTTTGCAACAGTGTAGTGCCCAAAAGGAAAACCACAGAACTTGCTTAGTTTGAAACCCGTCCGGGCTATTATACCAATTACTAAAGAACCAAAATGACAATTCAAATTTGCATTTCATTTTCCGATGGTGCAGTTACGATGATCGTTCATATTGTTCGCGATTAGAGCCCGAGTTGAAGGAGATATATCGCTGGCAATACACGGACCGTGGCGCGATGGACTAACAAATTATTGTCGTCCAGGGAGTACGAAATATCGGTCCGAGCCGGCACGTTCGCCTGCGACCTACCAGAAATATATATCTGCACTCGCCATCGGCAGGAAAGTGGAAAACCGAGGGAATACTGAGCGAATCTCTCTCAGACTGCGAGGCAGGGTGCGGACGCGGTTCGGTTAGCTCAAGGGAAAACTATTCCAGCCTCCAGCTTGCACGAGTTGCATTTTATCACGAAAATCTGCTTGAGAAATATATGACTAGTTGGATTGGACGTTAGAATATTTTTCAAGTCTGTAATATTTATATATACCTATGAGGTATCTAAATGTACGAAAAAAGAATTATCCCTCAAATAATATTTGTATTTACCTATGTCAATCTGCCTGTAATTATTCCACACAACATTTTTTATTTATGTGGTTACATAAATAAAAAACCGGCTTTGAAGGATTAATTTAAGCTCCAGAGTCCTGACTCTGGGGCTTAAATGAATTGTGACTTTTTTGAGTCATAAGTGAAGTCTTATTTATAGTTTAAATTAAAGGTAGTTAAGGTGTTTTATTTTTATTTGGTTTTTCTAATATAATTGTTGAATTTAAAGTGAAGTAAATATATATGTTTACAGAACTATGTAGTAAAAGTAAAGGTAAGTATATTATCAAGTATATAATCTTGCCTAAAATTTGAGTAGTGACTTGATTTAAACTTATCGGTTTTTAAAAGGACTGTTATAATGAAGAAGCACTTTTGAAATTTATACAAACTATGAGAATGACACCGTGATGTCATGTTTCAGAAAAGGTTTACTGGCTAAAGAAGTAGGTACAGCACATGTTGTACCTTCTTCCTCTTCACTTTTACTGTCATCTTTTATAAACTTCAAAGATTTCTTATTGAATTAAAGCACAATTGGACAAAAATGAATAATACAAATAACATTTTCCATAACTTACATATCAAAAAGGAAATTGCACTTTATAATCTCGTTTATACGTCAAACAGTTATAACTGTGAATATAAACATTTTAGCTCACTTTCAAAGTGGAAACAACTTCGATACTTTATTTCAAAATTGCGTTATGCACTTGCAGAGGTACTTTTATATTTGTTGCTGTTTTTCAAAATATATCTTGCTAAATTGCAGTTTCATCATATTATACAAAACATTTTAGAACTTTTTTTTCCGTCATCAATCAAAGTATCAGTAACTATTTATAGCTATCAATAATGAAGTTCACTTATAAAAATAATACCAGTTTGATTGCTACATTTTTACTAATTGTAAGCTGGTCTAGTGATCTCAAGTGCTCATAGAGTCCAGTTAAGTTGAGTTCTAATAATAACTCAGTTGATCCAAAAGCCTTAAAAGGTAACAAAACACTCGAGTCGTGTACAAAAGACTCGAGTCTCTGTAGCGCAAGTTAAAAGGAACTCTGGTTTTGGTTCAATGACTGGAGTTTAAAAAAAGAAATCAAGTCTTAGAAATGGAGAGTCGAAGGACTCGAGTCTTTACCAACACTAATTCGAAACTCTTCCGCGCACGTATTATTCAATATGTTCGTTACAATATGAGTGCCAACAACTATCTACATAATTATTAACTAACCAAATTCCAAAGAAGACGACACAATTAAATTCCTATTTGAAATAGTTATATGCAATGGAAGTAGCGTAAATTTCATTAGAAACTTATCAGCCATGAAAGTCGATTGCTGAACATATAAGGCCGCCCGATATATTCCCGCAGTGAGATCTGCGCATGAGGTTTAATGCCATAATCGCCACCAATTGCGATACCGATAATTATGAAGTATGTTTAAGGAAGTATGCACCGACTGTAGATACACAAGTTAATTAATGAAATCTGTCTGTCCATGCCGTAGCGCATCACTACTGATCGTTAGTGCTTGAAAGTAGGTGTAGTACCTACTGGAAAAAAATAAGCCAAACTAAATAAACGCTCATGTATTTTACCGAATCCATTTTTAAAAGCTATTACAATACCAAACCTAATTAAAACCTAAATTAGGTAATTACGTACGCACTGTTTTATTTTTTACTCAAATATATATTTTATGACTAACTTAATTACAAATTTAATATAAACACTATATTTATATAAGTAATAATTATTTATTTAAAAATTCAATGCCATTAAAATGTCTTAACCTGATTAACTACGATGAACTTGTAATGCATTTGAAACGAGCTGAAGACAATAAAACATTAACGACCTAATTTTATCCTGAAGACTGGCGCCATTAATAATAAAAAAAACGATTTCAGAGTACCACCGAGCAGACCGTTCATTTAGATGCCCCTTATAGGGCACTAACACAGGATTAATTGTTAGAAGAAATGGTGGATCTACTATAGCTATGGATTTAATAATGAGCTCCTTTCATTTTAAAACCTATTAATAGAGTTTCCTTCATTTTACTTTTCTTAACAAATGCAAAAGAAAGAGTTAAAGTATTCCACCTGCATTTACAGCGTATTTAGTTAAAATATTTTCCGAGAATGTTTTACTGCTTTAAAGCTTATGGCATATGTATTTTGAGTTACTATGAAAATTGTCATGGAACTAGAATACATAAATGGGTATCATAGTAACTCCTCCCAAACATCAATCATATAACGTGTAATTTTCATACATCATGCTCGCACAGCACAGTCTTTTCAGTACCTCAGTTGTTTTTCACGTTAATGATTGAAAATGAATTGTTTAACCAATTATCGCTGAGCGATATAGCCGATACGATAAATTCACCCGGCAAACTTGCGCGGCATAACGCAAAGGTAAATCCCACAATTGGCATTATAGGGGCTCATTCGCGGGTACAATTCACAAACAAACATCAGTATAATTCGCTTTCCCAGTTTAATTAGTGTCGTTTCACGTCAAAAGGAATATTGGTGTATAAATGGCGAAGGCTGGCATTGTCACAGGCGCGGTATATCATCGGAGTGCGGAAATTCAAAGGGCGCCCGGAAGTACTTGATTTATGAGAGCGGGGCCCATGTACGAGCCAGTATTAAAAATTTCATAAAAATATTCTTTATGAATTGCTTGCATTGTGTGGTGGTAAATTGCGGATTCATTTCGCACGGCGACCTTGCCCGATTATTGTACCTACGCCGCGTACGTAGTGCTTACTACCTTTGTTAGGTTTAGCTACTGTGCTAGCAACAAAAGAGCAATGTGACAGCAAAAGTATTGTCGCTGTACCGTGATTTACAAAGTGGCGTGTATTAAAAAAAAAAAACCGGCCAAGAGCGTGTCGGGCCACGCTCAGTGTAGGGTTCCGTAGTTTTTCGTCCGACACAGTAAGTGTCCCCACTTAAGAGTTAAAAATGGGCTATTTGATACATTGTTGTTGACATATTAATATTAAGTACAGAACCCTAAAAACAGGCCCACAAAGGATGCTGACAACTAAAGAAAGAGTTATAGATCCCAACTATACATGGAAAATTCGAAAAAATGTTGTCAATTTCAGTCCCACCACGAGTAGTAAGAAGGGGTTATAACATGGAGTGATAACCAGCCAGCGTGCAGATTCTTATTTACGGTTAAAACTAAACGCGAAATTATACATAAAACGGCGGCGCTACCGCGAACAACGATATTCGTAAATTTCGGACGATTGTCTCTGTCACTCTTAACGCCTTAATTGGAGTAAAAGAGAAATGCTCGACATATACGAACTTCGATCTTCGCGGTACCGGGCCTGAAGTGAGGAAGTGTGTCTTGTCATTCAATAGAGATTTTGACAGCCATATCTTAGGGAATAAGGGCTAATTTATTAACAATTTGTAAGAAACTATCGCCTTAACGACTTTAGTGCTGGAATAATATAAAGTACCTATTTTGCTCGCCTAAGAAAAAAAGCCTAAGATATATGCAATCCTGCGGCGCTTCCGTCTTTCTCGAGTGAAAGCAGAGACCATTTTACCAAAAACGCATAAGATGTATGAAATCCTGCGGCGCTTACAGTTTTTTCGAGTTGATAAGTTTGTATGTGCGAACAATATTTTCGTTTTTTAGTATATTACTCGATCTTTTTTTCATACTTTCTCACCGTTTAAACCTTCCCTAAGCTACTACAAATATTTCAAGACCAAAATTAGCCAAATCGGTAAAGCCGTTCGCAAGTTATAGCGTGACCAAGAGAAATAGGGGTTAATTTTTATATATATAGATTTTTTTCAAAAACCATTGAACTTATCAAGTTCAAATTAATTTTCCTAGGAAGTTTATGTAAAGTTCTACTTTTGAGATTTTTTTAGTATTTTTGAAACTTGTGGTTCAAAAGTTAGAGGGGGGGGGACGCACTTTTTTTTACTTCTGGAGCGTTTATTTCCGAAAATATTGACATTATCAAAAAATGATGTTAGTAAACCCCTATTCATTTTTAAATACCTATTCAACAATATATCACACGTTAGGATTAGAATGACGAAAAAAATCACTCCCCACTTTACGTATAGGGGGGGTACCCTAAGAAAACATTTTTTTCCACTTTTTATTTTTGCACTTTGTCGGCGTGATTGATATACATATTACTACCAAATTTCAGCTTTGTAGTGCTAACGGTCACTGAGATTATCCGCGGACGGACGGACGGACGGACGGACGGACAGACATGGCGAAACTATAAGGGTTCCTAGTTGACTACGGAACCCTAAAAATGTACGAGCTTTATGTCAATCCAAGTTTAGGATAATGGATGAGCGCATTTCAACTGCGCTCAAATATATTAAGCTTTTTACAGTAAGATAGGTCGTTACCTTACTTAATATATTCATGTATTCCTAAGTGCGAATAAAAAATAAGTTTGATATTTCAATAAAATAAACTCTAGCTTTAACGCTGCGCATTCAGTCAAAGCACTGCATTAAGGGAGGTATACAAGTTACGTATACATAGTGAGTAGTTAGTGGCACGTTTATTACCCAATATTCTTCTGTCTATAAAATGTCTATAAAGATAATTGGGACAGTGACACCACATCCAAGGAAATTTGAAAAGGTTTTTTCTTTCCCTTTACTAGTATAGATCGCTTATTAGCAGGAGAATGCCCTGGCTGTATCCATCGTACCCAGGGAACGGGGCCATTATTGCGGTGGATATGAGTTTAATATTTAAGTGTCTATGGTGAAATGAATGACACATCGTTAATCTACATCTCAAAAGTACAGTTTATAGCTAAATTGAATGTAATCTTTCAAGGACAATCTCGTTATTTACTTAATTTTATTGACTTTTGCCTGACGAACGCGTTGAATCCAAAACCCCTCGGCCGTTTTATACGGTGCGATAGAACTGTTTTCCGCATGGTCAGTGGCGGCGCTTACACGCGTAGTCGGTGAATAATTTGCATGAGGGGGCTGGCCGCGGGCTGAGGCCCCCGCTAAAGGCCACGGGGAGCCACCGACACAGGGTATCTAAACGCAGAACAGACAATACTAGCATTTATTTAAAATGTTGCCCTAGTTGCTGCCGGTACAAAAAATAATATCCTCTGTTCCCGGCATGTTAGAAAAAGAAGAGTGATGTGTTTAATCCATACTTAATATTATAAATGCGAAAGTGTGTCTGTTTGTTTGTCCGTCTTTCATAGCAAAACGGAGCGACGAATTGACGTGACTTTTTAAGTGGAGGTAGTTGAAGGGATGGAGAGTAACATAGGCTACTTTTTCAGGCGGGAAAACATCTCATTCCCACGGGAAGACTAGTAGTTAATATAATATGTAATTGTTTGTTACATTCTAATAGTTAATATAATATGTAATTGTTTCTTTCTGGCACTCTAGACACAGATTTTGGTTGAAGCCAATCAGTTCAATTCAAGAAGAGCAAGTAAAAAAAACTAAAATGATTATAAAGTTAAAAATAACTTAAATAAATTCCGAGATATAAAATAAAAAACTTCGAAATTATTTTTTAACTAATCGTCTTC
This sequence comes from Grapholita molesta, assembly GCA_022674325.2. NCBI lineage: Eukaryota > Metazoa > Arthropoda > Insecta > Lepidoptera > Tortricidae > Grapholita > Grapholita molesta. The sequence goes on from CP053127.2 coordinate 8,269,637, forward strand.
CAATCGTGTATCGTATGCAGCAAAGTTCTTGGAAATATAATGAATTTTGCCGGACATTTCTCTGTCTTCACCACAAAATTTAAGCAACGTCAATTTACCGTCAGTGGCATTCAGGAACATACTCGTAACAATAAATCTTCTCTGCAGGCTCCTGGTCTTCCTATGATGGCTCAGTTTCCCAGAAATGTCGGACGGCACGTTGCCATAGTGAGACGCCTTACGTTACTTTACTGACTTTAGTCTTGTTCTAACATAGTGACTATAACGTTTTTATTCTTCTGGCGCCTTTTATATAGTGATATCTTCATAATTTGATATATATAACAAGGATAAGAAAATAAGCATTAGTATTAGCATTGCCGTTCAGTGGGGAATACTGCCAGCCTTCTAAGCACGATGCCGCGGGGGGCATTTTTAGATGTAATTTAGTTTAATAGTACCTTTATGTTGTATTTATTAAATTTATATTCATTTTTCCATTTGTCTTGTGATTGTTTAAAGAAAAAAATATACATTAAAAGTAGAGTAGAGACTGAAAAAGTAGAAAACAAGTAAAAGTAAAATTACCTGGAATTGACTTTATTTCAAACAATGTTTTTAACTTGAAGTAAAGTTAGTTGCATGCATGTAGCGTTATTAATTTGTTTGCTATAGGAATTTTCAGCATTGGAGAGTTTGCTAAAAACAAGGTTCCCAATTAGCGTGGGTTGTTAAGAAAAAATAATTTCCACTCAGTCTGGTGACGATAATTAAGCATGAAATATTGATGGAAATCCTTTTTTTGTTTCTTTTACATTTTCATATCTATTATAGTTTTCGTAATGAACACCAAAATCACATTATTACTTAATTGCCCTTAACGTTTTTTAACAACTATCTGAATACTCGCATCCACCCGTTTTATGTGACCTCAATTAAGTATACAAAATATCAGTAAGTATACAAATGTCAACTTACGCTATTAGTATAGAATATCTACATAGTCGCTATGTCACGAATTGTTATTAGCCATAATATTATTTTCTTTCCTAGCACAATATAGCACAAGTGTCGGTTTGATGATAGCGTTAAATAAAAATAATCACCTAATATCATATTACCTTGGCAAGTTTTGTAGCGCCACTGAAAGTTAGTTAACTGTGGACAGGATTTAATGGCGGGCGGCGGTCTGCCCGCTGGAGATATTCTCATCTCACCGGGATAACCACCATTACTATTTACTGGCTTAACGAATTGCAGTATGATTTACTGCTCAATCCTTTACTTTTACTAAAGCACGATAATGAACCGACTCATTGGTCCATGTAATTGCTTAGCTGGCATTCATTACGCATGAATTTGAAGGAATTATATTTTACACGTCGGGTCGTACACGTAGGCAACATAATATCTACTATTTCTGTTGAAGCCTTCGTTACTACGCATACTCACAAGAGCTCTTTTTATTCGGTACTTTGTAAAAAGCAAATATTAGTTATAAAAAGTAAAGTTCAGCCTTTACTTTTTATAACTAATATTTGCTTTTCGGTTTTTGACTTCATTTATTTGAGTAATAATGTTAAGTATTCGTAATTAGGAATAATTGAAAAACAGGTACCGCGTATACAAAGCGTACATGTACTAATAATATATTAGTAATGTTAGATTTGGAAAGCATGTTATTAGTTCACATTATATAAGTAATGAGTAATGACATTTCTGCACATTTACTACCTATATTACGGCTATTTATAAATTAGTTGTGAAATAGTCAATAACGTACAAAATTACTACTTAAGAGTAATCATTTTTGCCTTAAGCTTGCAGGTAATTTCAAATTTTGTATTTTAATCATATTTAAATATATTATAATTACATCAAAATTATGAAGTAAAAAAATAGAGCGCAGACATGTTTTTTTTTAACTATCAGAATTAATTTATACTATATCATTGGCAGCTGAAGGATGAGTGGTGAATAGTTTTGTTTTTTAATGAAGAACTTGCATGTATTTGTTTCACATCTGTAGTGATTAGCGCCAACAATTTGTCCAATAAGAGGTTCGCCCACCATCTCTCCCCTTTGCTTAAAAGTTAACAGGTAGAAAATGCCTGCTTACGTACGACTTTTTTAAGGTTTTCTTTGGTACAACAAAGTTAAAAAAAAAATAACTATCTCCTATAACATTACAGTGTCTCGAAGTAAACAAAAAAAGTAAATAAACCATGCATTTAATTATGAAGCGATGTCACCAATATAGCCACACTTTATTTTCTTAAGACACTTTAACTTTTGTTGTTAATAATGTTTTAATATAATAAACATAATAAATAAGTTACTTAACATATCATCATATCATATTATATGTTAAGATAGGTATCAATACTGATAAAATTACATAACGTCCTTTATAGATTGTAGTAAAGTCACACTATTAGAGCGTGTATTTGGGTCGACTTTTTATACAAAATATAACGACGATCCAAATCATTAAGAACGTACCTAAATTGTGTATATATGTAACTTTCGATTGTAAATTATTATTGCACTGCAAATTTTATTTAGAATTTCAAGCAAGTAACAAGTTAGTTCATTTTCTACAGCTTCGTCGCTGCGGAAAGTATAGCCCCTTAGTCCTTACACGTGATAGTCGAGCGACTCTTGGTGATCGCAAAAAAAATTGTAGTATGCGAGTTCTCTGTGCCCATGGGTAACACTCAAATTACTCAGGTAGGTATGATAGATTAGACCACGTAAATAGTTTCTGATTTGGTGGCTTCATTTATTTCATGACTCTGAGAAGTTATTTTTAATGCTTAGTATGCTTAATATCCTTTTGACATTCGTCGAAACGACGACATCTGGAGAGTGTGCAATATATTAGGCTAGTAACTGAAATCAGTTTATTGAGAGTTTAAATATTTTATTATTGACCAAAAACAATATAGTGCGTAGCGTTACTGTATATTATGTAAAATAGTATGTTTTCCGATAATTATCGAAAGCTATTTTGATACAGAAGTTTTGCTAATCAAAGTTAAACAGTCGTTGAAAAACAATTATGCAAAATGCTCATGGTGTCACAAAATTTGTTCTTACCTAACCGATTCTCAAAGTTACAACAAAGGACAACAAACCTCGACAAGAACGTTTCGTGTCCATTGTAGGGGCTACAATTGAAAAACAAAATACTTACATCGTTTACCTCCGCTCGCCTGCTCTGTCTATTAGAGCAAAACAAGTGAACTTACATCTATCACTCTGCTGACATTACCGATCCTTTAAACTTTAACGGGATACATTTTCCTACCTGCTTTTGTTTACCTTTAGCTCTCGTTACAGGGTCGAAAGGTCTACATAATTCCACAACGTTAAATTTGGTAAGGTAATATTTGTATACCGGTAATTACGATTCTTAAACAAAATAAGGTACAATTTATTATTTGTTGGACTCGTATAACATCTCCTCATGACATCTATAGGCAAATTCTGGAATACCGGCATTGTTATTTTTAAGATTATTAGAATTCAGAAATATAAAAAGGCACCGTCAAAGAAAGATGATGTGGCATGGCGACAATAGCACATGTGTTTAATACAACTATGTGACTACGGTTGTGGCATTCGAAAGGAAACGTCAGCACATCAATATGCAACATTCAGTTAGTGCGGAAATTTCCAAAGGTGACCCAGATGCCACAAGTGATCTCCGTTCCTAACTTGCAGTATATTAAGTAGGTGCCCAGACTTAAATATGCAAAATCGTTTTGACGCAAGTCTCCGTGGCGCGTTTAATGTACATCACGCCGCGGCTGCGTCATAAATATTCAGTTTACGGACACTCAACTGACTTATGGACGCGCTGATTTACACCATTCCTACCTTGACTTGTATTTACAATGCTTAGCGAGCGCAGCCTAATCGAAACCAAAGGTTAACCATTGTAACTATGGCCTCCGATTTTGATAACAGGTATGCGTAATCGGAGAGGCATTTAACTGGGTAAACGTGTGCAATCATCTCGCTTACGCTTAGTAATACCATCCCTTGTTACCGGCTATGGAATGCGCCTACCCCCATTTAAACTCCTTTTTACGACCTCCTTTCTAACCCGAACACAGACATGTGACACAAGTACTTTATGTTTCATCCGACACGAGCTTTACTTCGGTCTTATTTAAGAACAAAAGTGTGCCTTGAAAGTGTTTTTGAACTGGGTCGAGTGTTTCAGCTCACGAGCTGGTGATAATATCTTTGAAAGTCTAAGTCAGCCGATAACCGTATGAGAAACAACTATACAGTATCCGACTTAAGATACATTCAGCATAAAATTCACCATAAATGAATAAGATTTTTTCTTGAATTTGATTATAACTTTATATATATACATTCATATGGTCAATGTATGATATATTAAGCGCAATAGTCTTAATAAAAGTTATTTGTTATACAACGGAGCAAACTTAGTGTTTACCTTCTCGTGCTAATATTGAGACCCGAGCTAGCGAGAAATTCCAAAATTCAAAAAAGTGAAATCTTGAGCATTGGGAGGGTTTGCTACCGAGCGAAACACAATTTTTCACCTCACTACCGCGAGGAAAAAATTAACTGTTAAACTTTAAAAATGTTTTCAATATTATTGGCATCTATCATTTAGCATTCAAAAACATAAAATAAAAGAACATCCAATCAGCTAACATAAAAAAACACTCGATTAGTAATACACAATTTGTATGAAATTACTTTGCATTAGCTGAATAAAATGCAACTTTGCTATCTGTTTAAAGAACGAATGTCATATTACAAACTCTATAAATAAGTGTCAAGGAAATTTCAAACGGCAGAATTTTTCGGACGTATACCTATTTCATATGTAATTTGGACCTTAGACGCTATACATAAATCGAAATCGAAGTATATAAATCGAAAAGAGTATTTTTTCATTCATTTGTTTTATAATTTCGTTGTAAATTGTTTAGGTACGCCACTTTTACATACGAATCATTTTAATTAGCGTCATCGCTTCATAATTACGGTTGAGCCGATCCTTTCATTTCTAAATCGATGCTATCTATGGGTAATTTCTAAATATGTAATAGTATTAACCACGAAGTAATGAATGATGTTACATGTATTATGCCATAACGGCGTGCCCAGGATCATAGTAATACAAGTTTGCGTCACTCTGTCACTTAAGGGAATTAAAAACGAACACACTACATGACATTCCCGTTTAATGTTATCATATAAAATAATTTTATTTTGTCTATAGAACTTTACAGTGGAAGAGTACTTAGGTAATATGTTGTAATGCCATGTTCTATTACGTAAATAACGCCCTAAAACCTGGAGCGGCACCGCGAACATCGAAGTTCCTATATTTTGGGCATCTTTTACTCTTTTACTCCAATTCAGGTGTCATGAAAGTGACAGAGACAATTGTCCGAAATCTACGAATATCGTCATTCGCGGTAGCGCCTCTGTAGGTACTGAAGATGATGTCGAGCAAACAACCAACAAAAACGCAACTTCGTAGTTACTGCGTTTCTATTTATATTTATATGCTTGTAATATAAGTTTGTATAACACTAAAACTAGTAACTAGTTACCCATTCAGACACTGTACAAATGTAGTAGAAGCGTTTTCTAAGTATATAGCGGAATAGCAAGGTGGAAGGAAGCATACTCTTGGACTGGTACTAATTTGCAGAGACGCCTCTACCCAGTTGTAAGATAAAGAAATTCCCGAGTGTCGACTAAATAAACTACTGACGTATTATAGTGTGGGTACATAAAGTTTGCTTCAATTATCTGAAGCCGGAGACTTTTGAAAGGAACTACTAACTTTTAATTAATAACGTAATGTAAAATGTTTGAACCTACTGTTTATATATATAGGCAATGGTTGCTAACTATAATACATATTAAAACTACGACCCGAACATGTTTAGTAAACGGTGTGCAGATTTGTATCGCAATTTGCATAGCTTAGGGCCTCAGATTACGCGACGCCAGTATAGCGAAACTTACGCCATAACTCTCATAGCCGATGTCAGCGAGCAAATAAGTAAACTCGCAAGTTTCTGGCAAACACTATTAACTGTTTAGTAGTTTAAGAAACAGTCTCAATTTACCCTTAGTGTAATCTAGTTAACGCTTAATCAAAATTCCGGGTCAGGCACAGTGAGAAGTGTGTGGGGTAATCGCCCTTACCTAGGCCAGATGGGAGGTTCCAACTGCTGTTCGACCGCTATTAAACTAGTTATTAAATGTTTAAGTAGGTTTATTTATTACAGAACCCCATTATTAATCCAATTTTATATGTTATACCGATTAAATATATGATTAGTATTTTATAACATTATCAAATAATCGTAATTAAATAAGGAGAGTGTTATTCCCCCGAACAGTTGAACGTTTATTACTTCGCATTTATTTGAGAAATCTAAATATATACTCAGTTTTTGAATTACAGTTATGAATATTATAACGTTATATAAATAGTACAGTTCAATCTCTGTCCAAATAAATGTACGTTGACATTATAAACGTAGACTTTGTCATGCAAAATTCTTAGTGCACACGAGTACTGGGGAAGTGTATTTTGTAATGAGACATTCTTTATATTCTAGCACTCTCCGACAGCGCATGTGTATAAACACGTACAAAGGTTGCCTAGTTATTGTGTGTTAGGTACGTAGTTATGCTAGAAAAAAAATATTAAAATTACGGCTTAGACAGACTAATTGACGTACGAGTTTGGATAATTGTTTTTTTGATCGAAGAATGTGGTGGACTCGTATTTTTATGAGTGTTTGATTAGCGGTAAGGCATGCTTTGCATGATCATAGTCATTCAGTCTACCATATCTGAGTTCAAAGTAATAAGGAATTGAGTAAGAAGAGTGACATAGTCGTACATACGCAATATGTTTATAAGTTTACAAAAATGCATCTGACATTAGTGTACAAAAGCCCATAGAATATTCCTCTATTGATTGATATAACAAATACTTGAGTACCGTAGACTGGGGTTAGTTTGATTGGTGGTAACATTGATTAATATTCTATTTATTTACTAGACCACATGGGTATTTATTTAATGGTTGCTTTTTGAAGGCGAGTTTAAGAATAGAATAATTCACGTTGCATTTTTAACATCAATAAATTATAAACTCATTTATAGTTTTAAGTCGATTCTCAATGTTACCTCGTGGATCAATGTAAGTCTACGTTAATTATAGAATATGTATAGGTAGATAATTTGCAAAGCCATAGGGTATTTAAATCTAATTGAGGATTCTGTGCATGATTTGATTAAGCGCGAGGTCGCAGCACGGTCATCTTGTGTTGGCTTTACTACTAAACAGGCACGGCAGGTATGCATTTTATCAAAAAATTTAAATGTAAAATAAATAAATATATAATCTGTATTGAGTTAAACTTTACGTCGAAGCATTTCGGTTCTACGAAATTCAAAGCAAAACTAAACAACGGACTTGAGCAGGGCAACTTAGACAGCACCACGATTCATTGATGTCTCAGGTGCGAATACTGTGAATGTCATTGCAAAACTTTAAAAACTAAAAGTGCCTATCGATTCAACCGAAACCCAAGATGTGTAGCTTTGTATAAAATATTCAAGAGCTCCACAGCAGCAGTGGTGGTTAAATTTTAAAGAGAGAAGCTCAAGCATCTCTGGTGGAGTATCGCGAGTTCATAAATTAGTTAGTTTACGGCAGAAAGGTCGCGCCCTCGCAGCGCGGGCCATGTATAATTTTCATTTTAAACACAGCCAGCCACAGGTCCGCGTCGTAAATCAGCACCGACCGTCGACGGCCGCCCTTTGACTCTCGCTGTGACGCGCGGCCGCCGCGTCGCCCCTGTAGCCCGTCTCGCACCACATCGCCCTCTATGTAACAATGTACCTAAAGACATTCCCATTGTACCCTATGGCATTGTTTGTCACGTAAATTTCACTGCTGAATATGTATATTCTGGTTCTCGCAGACCTCCTGCGAGAAATATTGCAAAAGTTTCGCGAAATGTAAAATCACGGATCGGAAACAAGTTTTTAATAACGATCGTAATTGAGTCGGAAAAAGTGTCGGCGTAACAGCGGGATAAAGTTAGCAACAACAACGGCCCAACAAAAAAGGAGACATAATTAATTTTGAGTGAAGTCTACGCTCTTTAAGAGTTTGTAGTGTTTTAAAGATTTCCTTTGAGACTGTTCTAACTCGGTCAAACTTATTTGCACACACAAATCACAAATGTACCGAATAGTGGATCAGCTGTAATTACGAATGCATCAATTTTGCAAAAGGACTCAAAGCTCGATGCATCAACAGAACCAAATAAACGTAGTTAGATACATAGGTAGATAGATTAATTAGTTCAATGCCTGAACGTCAAATTAATTTAGAAGCTTACCTATGTACCTGTTGGTGAAATGTCCCCACACAACGATTTGTAGCCTACTTAATGGATCATGGGATTTCCCATACATGAAATAGGGCGATTAATAATATTAGCAAATACTTCAGACAAATTCTATGCATCAAACGTGTGTCAAATTAAACGTTAATGAGTGGTGTTCGCATATTGAATCATAAATATGCATGAGTGTTGTCGCGCTGGTGCGGGGTGCGGGGCGGCGCATGTATGTTACGAATCACATCTGGGAAGGTTTGTCTCACTGTGGCTATCGCGGTTGCCATTTTGATGTGTTATAATTTTTTTTTGCTGTGTGTTTTACATTCAGGATTGACGATTTTTTGTTTCTTTATTATATATTTTTTTCATTTTACTTGTCTAGTGGCTCTACTTTATATCTGAAGGTCATATAGATGAAGAAAGTTTCGTAGCACTGAGTTTCTCTCAAAACTTATATATGAACTGTCATTAGATATTTTCTATTTGCTTTCTAGTTAAGGAAAAAGTTTTGCAAAAATCGAACCTAATTTATTTCTAGTTATTTCTCTGGATTGGAAGGTTAGATGGCCATTTTTATAAAAAATAGTTTCGATGCCTATGTGCATGTGCTTGGAATTACGTTGCTGAGTGGACCCCAGGTTTATCAAACCCTCGCAAGAACACCGGGTCAAACGCTAGGCAATATATAACATGAAATATGATAATACTTACCTCAGCACTGTTGCTAAATACTTCTAAAATTCTAAATCTAAAAAGAAAAAGTCATGAAATCTGTCACCATGTTGTAATCTCCACGTAGATTGTTTGATATCAGAATTTTTATTGACGAATCTTTTGGCTCATAACAGAGTGGCTTACATCAAATGGTCCCTAGAGCTCTGGAGCTCATTAATAGCAATAAAGCCCGCCCTCTCAATACCCTGCCCACACCTTTATTAGCTCTAAAACATTAATAAATAAACGCATGAAACTCATTACAGAGAAATAAGAAACCTCATTATACAGTAGGCGCGGGATCTCGTTATCCACAAATAAAAAGTCTTTTTAAGGGAGGCTGTGCGGTGGCCTCAGGCGTTAATATTTAAAGCTGAGCTGCCGAGATGGCTCTAATGTGCTATTAGCCACAGCGTGTTCAGTAGCGGCACAACCGTCGTAGCGAGCCTACGGCTCGGATTACATAATAATGCCTTAGATACAACACTTCTTAAACAACTATTACTATAATTTTTTAATTGAATTATTATTTATTTGCAGTGATTAAAAACGTTAGCCGGTCTTTAATCTATTAAAATTTGTCCGTCGGATCTGCTCTAATGTTATGCAATCGGGTCTTCCCACGTGTATTAATGCGGAATAAGCATATTATTGCCTAGACATAAATATATATATATATCGACTATTGCCGATTTTGTTTCAATAGGTGTTAGGGTAACTTACCCCATTGTATTAGAACAATCATCAATAACATATCCAGTTATAGGTTCATATAATGTTTACACCGTACATTGCACAGTCATAGCCTAAATCATGAAAACGGGAGTTTTCAAAATTTGGTACACCCAATTAGCGAAAAATGTTAAAAAAAGTTAAATCACTGTCAGTTTCGTGACGACAATTAAGCATTAAATCTTTATGAACATCGACTTTTTGCCCTTTATTATGTTGTAATATCGATTGAAGTTTATAAAACGAACATCAAAACCAAGTTTTTATCGATATTTAATGCTTAATTGTCGTCACGAAACTGACCATGATTTAACTTTTCTTAACAACTTTCACTAATTGGGTGCATTTTTTGAAAACGCCCAAACACAAAACAAAAGACGCACTTACTGCCGATAAATTTACTAGACATTAGGATTATTAGACTGGTTTAATAGGTATGTCATGAAATAAACATTCTTATTAACATACTTTAATGGATGGACCCTTTGGGTTCATTTGTTTTGTGAACACGCTCCCCATAGCCGCTGGATTTGCTTTGTTACATCAGGGCAGTGCCTGGTGCGGTTTAAACAACGCAGAAAACGCTTTGAATGAAAAATATTTCGATACCTAACTTTTTGTCGTGTTTCAGCAACGATATTTAGTATTTAATACCTAATTTACTATAGTTTGAATATTGTTTATTTAATATTGCGTAAAAGTGTTAGTAAGGAATATTTTTATTATAGTTTTAATAGCATACTTATGTACGACTACTTAATCGTTCTTGACACTTTATTTTCTAAGAGAGGAAACTTTACCTCTACTTAACCGACATGGCCAATGTGTGTGTTAAGAACGCCTAGACATTTTTTTAATCTGCCCATATTAAATACTTTAAATAGGTGTTAATCAAAAAATAGATAAATTATATTCGTTTAACAGAGCGTAGCCTGCGAAGAAGTAATTCTGATGACTCTCCTTAGTAGCTACTAAATCGATATTGACTCAAGACTCTCTTGGGCGCCAGTGGCAATGGATGGAGTCTGAAGCAGTAGCTACCTGCTTTGTTTTTTTATTGCTGCATTGCAACTTCATTTTCCCATTTGTAAAAAAAAAAAACACTAAAATCTTTGATTGAAGATAGATTTTAGGTCAACACATGAATTTGTATTAAGTAAAATAAAAAGGTACGCAAAATTGTACGATGTATAGTCTAATTTATGTTTATTTTGGTTTTTTAAATTAGTACTTAGTAAAATAAAAGTATTTTGTAAGTTAAGCCCATGAAGCCGTCAATAGTCAACATTGGATTATATTATAAATTTCATTGATGATTAAATACGTGCTACCAAAAATTAAACGCGAAATTTTTTAATACTGGGTATAATGTTCAATATTTTCACAGATACAACCAAAATCTCTCACCACAATTAAATTATGAAAATATTTAACTTAGATTTCTTTCACGTTTTAGTTCGGGGAGATTTCCGCTTAGCCATTAGTGGATTACAAAAAAAAAACAGCGTGTGCCACTGAAATGCTTGGAATGCCAGAAGCCGTTTAAAAAACCCGGCTCACAATTGTAAATTTAAAACGTGCGGATGAAAGTTCCGAAAAGCGTTACCGTTTCGTTTTATTTTTTGATGACAGTCAAACGCCATCAGCTTTGTTGGGATTGCTCGTAGTGCGTCATCCTTTGATCAATAAACATTGTTATAAAATTCAAACAGCGGCCATTCAAACAGAAGCTCCAACTACCGCTGTAGTTGGTGCCTCAAATACGCTTAAAGGCAAGTTTTTATTAAGTATTTTAAAAATATAAGTTAAACCGGACAAATGGAAATTGGCTGTAATTCGGGTTTTGTGGTAATATGATACTGAAAGTTAAAATACAAACGTATTTTATTAATTTTATAAAATGACTGATGAATGACTCTAGTTACATCTGATAATTTCGCTAAATCATTTCGTTGTGTGACACAAACTAAAAGGGTGATTTAAATAATTATCAAGTAACAAAAGGTTCTATAACTAAGGCATTTTATCACCAAACAGTGATATAGTACGACTATAATGGTAACCATTGTGGCTGCTTGTACTATAAAGGTTTTTAACACAGTGTTTTGGCTCTATAAAATTAAAGAGCATTTAAGTTCTATAATTTAGCTCTTAGAACGCTTATAGGAAGAAACAAAAGAATCTTTAAAGTGCTGCACTGTAATAGATATGCAAAAAGTGATTGTGGTACTATTTAATACTATAGACAACTTTACTGACGCTTTTATGTAACTATTTTGCACTAATAATGCGTCAGAATATACAGTTATAGTACTAGTACTGTAGCAGTATCGTAAACACTATTAATGGATCAATCTGCAGTATAAAAGGACTTTGCACGTCCATTACGTAACGTGTTTGCGTTTTAGAAGCTCTCTTGACGTTGCTATGAAGCTAGAATTCTGTAAAAGTCATGAAAGATTTTCTATAGTGCTATATAGTACCATAAAAGTTATCTGGTACGTTGCTAAATTACTTAAATTCTAAATAGCTAAATATCTTCTATAAGTGTGTTTATGTTACTGCTACGAGACTAAAGCGTGACATGACAGCGCTAAAGATTACAACTAATGGACTAATTAGATCTATACTAGCTTTTCAGTATCAAGTATATCACTAGTATTTTACAAATGTTTTTTATCGTCAATACAAAATGGAAATACTGGTCTAGCGGGTCCAGAAAATATAGCGTATGGTTCCGCACAAAATATTTGTTTTGCACCACAGCCGGGCTGTAGCAATGATTTTCCGTCTTGTCAAGCCAGTAATGCAGATGAAGAATATGCGAGTGAAAATACTTCAATTCAAAGTTCTCAACATCAGAATGTTCAGATGAAGAGAACACTAAAAACGAGCAGTTACGCAGTGACTTACGAAAATGGTGCGTCACTTATAATATACCTCATCTAGCAATTAAAAGTTTGTCAGAAATAATAAATAAGCGCATTCGTAATGTGTTATTAAGATCCAAGGACACTTTTGAAAACTGATGTTAACATAAATATCAAATCAGTACCTGGTGGATATTACTGGAAGGTCCAATCGGTTTGTTCACACCAAGAAAACAATTTGTCCGTGTGAAGTGTGAACGAATCAATGTATACATAAGCGCTAAATGGACAAAATCTCGTATACAGTATACGAGAAAATTTACGCTGTGTGAACGTAGACCACCGGATAGAGCTACAGTCTTCAAATTTTATATTTTTTTATATTTCACTTCATGTTTGAGAAAAACACTATACCTACCTACAAGCCTCGGCGGCAACGTGGGGTGTATTTGCCCAGTGTGTATTTATTGCAACTCCATTCAAAGAAATATATTTTGTATACACTATTTTATATTTGAACAACGGAACCCTAATCCGTTAAATATGGCTGCTGTTTTCTGTCATAATAGCACATTAACAGCACGACTGGAGCCTATATGTACTATAGCAGCCCCAGTTGGAACAATTCCATATTTTATTAATTAAAATTCAATTAAAACATGAAAATTATGAAAGCGCATTGTCAAATTTGAAATCAGGATAATGATTTTATCGATACAATTATTTTCCCATGTATAATCTACTGCCAACGAACGGTCCACGAATGTTTTTAGTACGTCCTTATTGTTACCTAAATACAAATGTCACTTTAAGAAACATTGGCGAATGAACTTCCCGTATTTAATATTTTAGGCACCTCACGCAAAATGCGCACGAGAAAGTGTGCTACAAAAGATCACTGGAATCGTTTATGGTGCAAAATAGCACCATAAACATGTTTTCGTTACTATTATAGTTGCAAATTGCGACATAAACGTTACAGACAGCACTATTTTAGTACTAAAAAGCGTTTCTCGTCGCTTTTACATTTCAACCATAGAGCTGATTAATCATCGTGAGAGCTTTTATGTAATGCTTATAGTATAAATCAGTGATAAAACTAGGGCCTATTCGGGGTTTTGTAACCGTTTACAAAACCATTATAGTGCTAATCATGAACACTAATTAGCACGCTCCAAAACGTTCTCAGGACTTTTATAGAACCAAATTTTGTTACTTGGATATAAGTCCTTAGATGGCATTTGATTTCATTTGTAAATAGTATAAACATTTTTTCAACTTTTGATAGGTAATCAAAGAAAATTATTCCCATTATTTTAAGAAAACATCAGATTTTTAAAGTTCATATGCCGCTCCTTCACGCTTTATTGAAGATCGCACTGCGCCATTTAATTCATTTTCAGATTACCGGAGTGAACATACACCTATCTATAGTAAACCTGGTACAATTCATTGGTTCAGATAGTAGTGACATTTCCAATACCTAAAAGTCTATCAAACTCGTTTTTGATAAACGTTAACATGTAAGGTAAGCTAAGATGATATCTTGAAAACCTCAGGTGTCCGAGGCAGGGGTTGAACCCGAATCTCCAGCTTTCGCCGGAGAACCTGGTTACATTTTCTTAAGTATATGTCATATATTTCAATTTATAATTCATATAGTAAAATTACTACACAAAAATCAATAATGTTGACATTTATTTAAAACAATTAAATACGTAATGAATCATTAAAACTACTTAAAACTAACAATAAATTTGACTAAAACTAATATAAATCTAAAAAAGGCCCCTGCGGCATAGTACCGAAGATGCTGGCAGCATTTCCTCGCTGAATCGTTAGACTGATATATATATATCAATAACTATATATCAATATCAATAATCGCAAATCAAAATATTAAATAAAAATAACTTCATTTGTTCTTAGTCGTGTAGATGATATCTATTATCCCTTTCTACTTATGTACTATTTTCCCTTGCTCGTTAGTCGGTACATAATGTATGTTTGATATTTTTCGAACAATTCATCTAAATCACGTATTTTATATTTAGATCACGTTCCACTAATATTTGACCATTCTGTCGGAATTACGTTATACGTACGACCTGACACGATTCATTTAATCGAATTTCAGCCAATAAATGGACGATGTCGCAGAAGTTTCCTATTTCCCTTCCAATTATCAAAGTCATATAAGATAATGTGTAATTGTGTCTATAACTTCTGCTAGTTTTGCTAGTTTGTTATAGTTATAAAAATATATTCTTATTTTATTTTTTAGATAGTTACATTTATAAACATATTTAATATATAATTGGCATATGCGCTAATTTTTCAGTTTACAAAGATTTTTCTTCTGCCAAACTATAGGATAGTTTGTTGGTCGAGTGACTCCCTCAAAACATACATGTGTCGATTTAGCTAGTCTGCTAATTACAGTAACTTTTTCGTTTATTTTACGTTAAAACCAAGCCAAATTTAAAGAGTCTACACATGAACGCCACAAAACTATTCGGTACAATATATCTTTATAGCAATATCTATTAAACAATAAATAATGGTAAACACAAAGTTAAAAGTACAGCTAGATAACGTTTATATTACGAAGGTTTATATTTATCAATTTTATCATAAAGGTTCTCTTCCTGTCAAACTTAGGACTGAATAGACTATAGTTTAAGGCCCTATAAAAATTGGGCTCATCCTACCCCTCAAAGAATACTAGAAACTGGAATAAAACATATTAAAATTTTGCACGCATTGATTTTGCAGGGTCTTTGTGCTCGTGCTTGACATGTTTATTCCCAGTAGTTGACACGCTCTGTTACCGTTCTTGCTAATGATTAAGTTTGAAGATGGGCACATTTGACGAAAACCCGGACGTCTACCTTACAGTTTGTGTGAATTTATCTGTATTACTGATTTACAACAGATGTAGTGTCCGAGTAACTAAAGTAATTCTAAAGGGTTTTGTAGCGATTAATGTTAAAATTTAAGTCATTTTGATCTTAGTTGCTTGTGTGTGTACTATGCCTAAATTATCTCTT
Source organism: Grapholita molesta (assembly GCA_022674325.2). NCBI lineage: Eukaryota > Metazoa > Arthropoda > Insecta > Lepidoptera > Tortricidae > Grapholita > Grapholita molesta. The sequence continues at coordinate 8,285,417 of CP053127.2, forward strand.
TGTAAAATGCAATTAACAGTAACTATTACAGGAAATCAATGACAAATAAAAAAAATCTATAATTAATATCCAAACATATAATTAAATGGATGCTGAGATGGGGCCATTTCGTGACACTTTCTGTAATGTCTCTTATCGCCTGTATCATGTTTTTTGTAAATACTCGTAGTATGTGTTAACGAATAAATAATTTCTATTCTATTCTATTCTATTTCATAATATTTTCATTTTTATTTAACTTAGGTACATTTATTTCCATTCGTCTGATTAAGCAATAGTAGCCTGTTAACGCTATAAATCTTTTTACTCCTTAACCGCTTGCCGTAAAACTTTTCGTTTAATTTATGGAGCCAATATACAGCGGGTTCGTCACGTAGTGCAAATGGAAGAGTGTAAATTAAACGTCGAGTATACAACCATTTTTTAAAGTACATTTGTTTAAAAAGATTGCATTCTACACTAATACTATAAAGGCGAAAGTTTATGAATATTTATGTATGTTTACTTCTTCATGTCGAAACGGCTGGAGCGATTTTAATAAAATTTGATTTGGAGTTAGCTGACACCCTGGATTAATACAAAGACTACGTTTTTTCCGTAATAAACCGCTCGCTGGTAATTATTATGTCATTTCATAAAGTATAGTATAAAATTGTTAAATAAAGAAGTATTGAATGTGTAAGAATGTTTCATTTAACAGTACATTAAAAGTCAGAAACCTTAATTAGTGCATTAGAGACCTTACATATTTTTCTTCTTAAGTTCAATTATTTGATATAGAAAACCGATGGGAATCATCAGGAACTTCAATAATATGAACTTTTCAAACACGTGTCAGTTCAAAATTAATAAAAATTATGAACGTAAAAATTTCTATAGCAGAGAAAATATGTAAAACATGCCTCTGAAACCGAATGCTTTTGAAACAGTTAATAAATTATTTTTCACCTCACTAGTTCGGAAAGAACTGTTTTATTCTTTAAAATAGATAGCCAAGTTGCATTTTATTCACATAAGTGCAAAGTAAGTTCATACAAATTGCTTAGTACTAAACGAGTGTTTTATTGACGTTAGCTCGTTCAATGTTCTTTAATTTAATGTTTTTGAATGATAAATGCCTTCATTTCACCCCATAATTTTAATAATTTGTTTGTTTATGAGCCAAATTTATCCTCACGGAAGTAAGGTGAAAAATTATGCGTTTTACTCAACAGCAAAGTGTGTTTACCCTCTCGTGCCTTGAAACCCTCCCGAAGCTCATGATGCCATTGGAATCTTTCGCTAGCTCGGGTCTCGATCTCAGCACGAGAGGTTAAATACTAACGTTGCCTCCTTGTAAAACAAATTATTTTACCTAAATATAGCTATTACTACTATTATTATACCGTTGAAAATTTGTTGGTTTACACACACACACACACCCATGCCTAGGAAGAGAAATAACTTTTGCTTGGAAATAATGCACTGCCTGTCTTATAAACACCCAAAGTACAAAATTTTAGTAAGTCATTCTCCTTTCATAAATACAATAGCTATAATATTACTACTATTGATTAAAATCGTATAATATCGCCCTAAAACAACTTCTAACAAAGTTTCGAGCGCCACGACAGTTAATCGATAACCTTATCTTTGTACAATCTTGAAACACACTTGAGCAAACACTTATTCCGAGTGAAGGATGTCTGATGCAAACAGGTCACAGAGTGGGTCTTCGTGGGATTACTACAGACTATGTCATATTTTATATCATTAACGCATTTTAATATATGATAGCAAACAAATGTCTTTTTGTAAGCTTAGTGCCTTTCAAATACACTTACGTACAGCTCATCATAATCATCATATCAGCCAAAGGACGTCCACTGCTAGACATAGGCATCCCCAAAGCGTCCACAATGACCGGTTTTGCGCCACCCCATCTAGTGTATTACCGCGATCTTTACCATATCGTCGGGCCTTGTGGGGGTTCTGCCCACACTGCGCCCTCCGGTACGTGGTCGCCACTCTCGAACCTTTACGCCCTAACGGTCATCCGTTCTACGTGCCCCGCTTACTGCCACTTATGTTACTGTTACTATATCGGTTACTGTTACGGGCTGTAAGTATAACCTAATATATTATTAATAGTTTATCACTATTCGTGTAGAGAAAATCCATCAGTAGGTAAATAGGTAATGAATAAGGGTGCTGGGCGGTCACTTAGAAACATTGTTCGGCACTTCAGCTGAAATGTATAGCGTCTTATCTAATTTATAAAGTAAGGATTTATGAGGTCGTGAGAAGGGAAAATAGCCTCACGCAACATGTCTGCACCGGTTCTATTGGATACGTGCCTGTGATACATCGAACGGCTCTCCACAACACGTAGCCAGGCGATTTATCTAGACGACTCTCCAACAATACGCCGAGCTCCCGGCTTGTTTACACCTAATAAAATAAATATTGTGTAATGCCTGCTTTTATAATAAGTCTTATAATAATTCGTTGGCTTCGAGGCTATAGTCAATGAAAAAAATGTGTATATAATTCGTTTCATGTTTACTTTATTCATATGTAAAATGAAAACTCGGTATAAACAGTTGTTAAAGTATATTGTAACTTGTAACTGGTTCACGCGATACTGGCAAATTCTAGTGAAAAGACCCCTAATACATCCTGTATTGTACTATTTTGATAATAAAAACTTAATAATAAGTTTTCATTATCAAAATTGATTACTAATGCGATTCTATTGCTACTGCTGCGAAACCGAATGTTTTCCAAAGAAAGAATATTTAAAATATGAATTATCTAAAGGCCGAAATTCAGACTGGATGAAAATATCCGAAGTAAATCCATAAATGAACTCAAGTACAATATTATCCAATGTCTTTGTTCATATTATTTCGCTTCGAGATATTTTTAACCGCTGTCCAACTACAAATAGTTTTGTAGGTATTTCAGGTAGAAAGACTATTATCCAGCTTATGGCATTAATATAAACGCTTCCCTATAAGTAATTACTTTTCTGTAGATCTACATTAATCAATATAACGGTTTATAAAGTTAACATTGTTTCCCGATGGAACCTTTTAAAAATACTTTTCAGGTTAGTTAAATTGAATTAACAGGTCGAAGTTTGGCCAAAGGTATTTTGACAAGTTTAGTTGTTTGAGAGTTTGTCTATTTTCGTCCTTGTTTCTAAAGAATTTTATATTTACAGGTATTACATTGAATTTTATTAATAAGTAATAATTTTGATCTTAATTTGAGGTGTAAATATGTATATATTAATGTTAATAAAACAAACTGGTTACACTTCATACCTTGCCGTATGAGAATGTTCAGTGTACATGACTATAAAGTACAATGATATTATACGTACCTAGTATGCATTTTATTCCATTGATTTGCAAAGAATAGGTGTTGTAGGGACATGTCAATTAAGTACTTTTGTACCTATTTAGGTAGGTACATTGGTGTATGACTTACCACAATATGGCATGCAAAATATTGTATTTGCTACTAGCGGCCCGCCCCTGCTTCACACGGGTACATATAGGTACCTATTTAATGGATAATTTAGGATTTTAATGGTGAAAATTCAGACAGACAAATATTTAAATTTTCACGCCACTGTTCGGATATATGGCCAGAGATGGATTGAAATGAGAGTAGAAAGTTGCTCTTAGTAGCACTATTCAAAAACAGTCCAACAATGTAGATTTGCAAAGTAAAGTGTAGTGTTTTGTGGCCTGGTGTAAAATTATGAGAACAACATTACATTTGAGCGTTTAAGCTACATATTCATGAATTACCCCAATATGATAAATCTTATATTAAGTAGCTAATATCATATATGTTATACTAATACTAGCTGTGCCCCGCGGTGTTACCCGCGGTTTATTAAGGAAAAAACGTAGCCTATGTGTTAGTCCAGAGTGTCAGCTAACTCCATACCAAAAAATATAATCTCCCGTTTAGACTTGAAAAAGTAACAAACATACACACTCACAAACTTTCGCCTTTGTAATATTAGTTTAGATTTATGTTAAAATTTATCCTCTAAATGAAATTACTTAAGTGGCAATTATTTTCATAAACGCTTCATGTTGACGCAAAGTACACATAAAGGATGATTCACGTTAGACCGTCGCGCTTCCTACACGTCGACCTCACGAGCACGAGCCCACCGTCGACCTATCGCTTCACTTACCTCGACGGTCCGAGTCCAAACGGCCCGAAACTCGAATATTGACATTAACACGAGCGTCGCGTCGCCGCTCCGCTCACGAGGCCCACCGGCTCGAGCGCGAGCCACCCGAGCCGCCCGTCTCTAACGTCAGCCGAGCTGTCTAAGTCATTGTCACTTGATGTCAATTAAATTCCTTGTCAATAATAATAGCAGAACTAATAGAAAATAAGAAACAGAAAAATTTAGTTATTATATTAGCCATCACGGCTATAATAGCCAATGAAGAACAAGAAAAATCACGCAGACAATGAGGCATACACCCCTTTTGGTGCACACGTTTGCAGTACAGAGAATATGTGTTACTATATTCGTGACGATTTGTGTATAATTTCCAAACCACGAGGAAATTAAGCACCGGTTGATGAATAAACAAAGCTCCAGAGTCAATATCCTGTAAAGATCGTCTAGCAGCCTGCTTAAGGTAAAACCGATAATAAAATAATAAAATATATGTATAGGTATAATAAGTGCGAACAATATCGTGATCTTTTCTCTTTAAGCCTATTAGGTTTAATAGTAGCCACGTATCGTTATTTCATAATTTTTCAGTTAAAAAAGGAAGTAGAACTTGGTCTTTGGTAAGCCTTTTTATTATTTACAATTTTAGGACGAGCATTACTTTTATTGATTACAGTGTCATCAAATGAACAATATATGAACAGTGGATACACAGTCTGCAGTTTGATGAGGATGCATTGAAAAAATTGCTGACATTCATCCAAAGATTGCTTTGTGCGAAACACATTCTGTGCTGACGCGCCTGCTTAAAATTGCTACGGTATAGATATATATAATATAATATCCAAACAGGCTATTCTATTGGTCAATAAGTATCTAATGATATATAACGAGATGACTTAGGTAGGTACAGCAACTCCGGAGATAAATTAGAGCTCTCTTACGAAGCAGATCCCATTCCCATCCCATGCCATTTCCTTCGTTTTTCTAACAAAGCAAGGATGCTGGTTCGGGAAAAATGTTAAGTATCGCGCAAAATAGGCGAAGCGATTAATATAGATAGTTGCTCTAATTTTAATCGTAATGGTGGTTGGACTGGCTGCCTATAGAAGCCTGGCATGTATGGCCAAATTTAGAAGTGGAAGTTTAGTAAAGTATAGTTCCGAGCAAACTAACGACGCCGGTTGAGGATTGCCGTGAACCGGCCACAACATCGAGAGTGGCAAAGGCAGCGCAGCGCGCAGCAATTCGTTGAAGCAAACGGGTGTCGACACACAATGTTTGACAATAGTGTTGGAAAATTTAAACCATCTTATAAGTAAGGTACTCCAAAGCAGTTCGCGTGTGTGAGGCTGTGAAATGATACAGTGACTCACGAAACTTTAAATACAATATCAAAGGACCATAAACTTATTCTACCATAAAATTACATTATTAGTTGCTGTATTATAAGCATATTACAATACCGCAAAGAATAATGTACGTTTCTGACCTATTGAATTAAAAATGAGCATTATTTTGTTCACACATACTCGTAGATAGAATATTAAACGTAGATCTTGCTGTCATAACAAAGATCTGTTCAATATTTTCTCCTTGGATAAAATAAAGTGCATAAAATACTGAATTCATAATGTTCATCACACGATTAGAAACAACGTGAGACTAGTGAGTATCTTTGGCGTGAAGGAATTTACAAATACCCTAGTTTGCCTGTACCTTCATAACAGTATATATATACCGCCTTCTTACTAGTCGAAAACTTTCTGTCAATATTGACAAGCCGTCTAGTTCCTAAATAATTGTATGTTTAATAAGGGCAGGTCGTTTTTAAAGTAAATCGTTTCTATTTAGAACATACAAGCACCAGAAAACTATAAAATAAGTGTAATGGATGTGACAGTGGCCAGTTTGTGCCTGTAGATACAGAAGTCAAAAGGGTAATGTTTTTCCAGCGTAATGTAATAATTTCCAGTGCGACCTAACAGCCAAGGTGGTCTCATAACAACCAAACAAATAGGACTATATACGACTGTACGTATAGAAGATTATAAACCTAATTGTAAAACATGCGTGTCCGCTTCAAAAATTAAACTTCCCATAGTAATGTGCCTTGCCTAAAGCAACTGTAGTCTGACAATGATCTGGCCGACGGTATATATCCATCAACATAATTGTACCGATAATGCTTTTGCAAAATTGTATCGACGTCTTGCTAAATCATAATAATATGTTCACTGATTTTCGTCTCATTTACAGGTTTTCATCAAAAATTTTAAGGAACGCGACTTTGGATAAAAATTGTTAGTCCTAGTTATATAATCATTGGTAAGCAGTAAGTCCCTTACAGGAACTTAGTAAGTTAGTCTAGTTTACTTGAATAGTGACATACAAAACATAATTTCTTACAAGCAAACAAGACATCTAATACAGCGAACTCTCCGTGATAAGACTATTCATTTTAGGTCCTGTTTGTTATAATAATGTAATATAATGTACGTATTTAGGGACCGTAAGTATCAGGACATTGACAAGATCCTATTACTGTCCGTCTTTCTGCCCGTCTTTTTTTCTGCCTGTTAGCAGTTAGAATGTACCTATGTACTATGTAGGTACCTACTTTTACTGTCATCCATGTATGGTCCTGAGATAGCTCTATTCATCATCTTATCAATCATTCTAGTACCGAACCGTACCGAAGGACGTCCACTGCTGGACATGGGCCTCTCCCAAAGCAACTCACAATAACCGCCACCCGCATCAGTGGATTCATTCTGTCTTTACCAGGTCGCCAGTGCACCTTGTGGGGGTCTGCCCACGCCGCACCTTCCGATATATGGTTGGTACTATAACCACTTACCCGTGCGAAGACAGGAGAGGTTGCTAGTACCTACCAATAAATTATTATTTGTGTAATGACGTTTTCCGCAGTACTAGGTACTTACTGTGAATACTAACTACATAAGGTTTGTAGTTGCCTAAATAATGGGTACTTACACAGCGATTTGGGGCGTACGTTTGTAATGTATTTACAACATATTATATACTTTCCCGAGCAAAGGTGGTTAGTTGCGAATAAAATCAGATTTTACTAACGATGTTCTCCGCAGTGTTTGCGCTAGTGTTTTCTTGTAAGAAACATTGACTTCCATCAGTTATCATCATCAGCCTTGAGCCGTCTACTGTTGGACAAAGGCCTTAACTTCGGTGTTGCCGTATTGACCACGTGTGGTAGGCAAGTTAAGAATCGCAGTAAAATACACTGTAGACGCGGGTCGCTACTGCTCATACCGGTGGGCTTCGACGCAGTTTAAGGACATACCCGGGTCCATGTCTCATTAGTAATATTAATAAAGGTTTACTGCAAATTACTTGTAATTTTTGTTGTATAATATTATTAATGTTATAGGTGTATTATGTAGCAGCCAAGGGAACTGGGCTGAATGACTGCAAGAAGCGATCGACAGCCCGCCTGAGTCCGGCCGGGCGTCCCTACACTACATGCACATCTACATAAAGTATCAGTGATACATAATAAGTAAGCTTGTAGGATCTGTAGATGCCTTTAACAGTTATTTAATTTACCTAGTAGTCATTAAGTACGTAGGTTATGTTGAGGATTTTTTAATAGAGTGTACCCCCAATTTAGCCGAGGTACAGGCAGACTAAAGAAGAAATGGTGGGATGACCTAAATGTTTTTAGCGACTGATGGCAATACGCACTAAAGAGGAGCACTGGACACAAACTAGGCTAAGAAAAAAGAGTAGAAAGGGTCAGGACCATTATAAGTTGTTGTTGTATAATTAATTTAATGAATGGTTGCTTAAATTGTAAATCCATGCTGATTACTTCGTTCGTTTATAACATATATATTCAGGACAATGAGAATTTGACGATAGGTCTGGCCTAATGGATAGTGATCCTGCTTATGAAGCCCATGGTCCTGGGTTCAAATCCTAGTAACGTCATTTATTTGTGTTCTGAGTCTTCTGAGTACCCACAACACAAGCCTCATTCGTCGGTGTGTTGTGCGCGCGTACTTGTAGTACGGCAGCTGTTGGTGTATAATCCTGGCTACGAGGTCAGTCTGGGCAAGTTCTCGCCGTTAGCAAGATGAGAACATAGAGAACAGAGGTTTTCCAACCCTAAAAGGGTTCCGGGCCCGATTACTATTACTAAGACTCCCCTGTCTGTACGTTTGTCCGTCTGTCTATCTCTCCATCTCTCCGTCTGTTCGTCCGTCCGTCTGTCTATCTCTCTGTCTGTCTGTCTGTCTATCTCTCCGTCTGTCCGTCTGTCCGTCTGTCCATCCATCAGTCTGTCCGTCTGTCCGTCTGTCCGTCTGTCCGTCTGTCTATCTCTCCGTCTGTTCATCTGTCCGTCTGTCCATCCATCCGTCTGTCCGTCTGTCTATCTCTCCGTCTGTTCATCTGTCCGTCTGTCCATCCATCCGTCTGTCCGTCTCTCCGTCTGTCCGTCCGTTATTCTGTAGGTCACCAGGCTGTATTTCATAAAATGTTCACAGATAATATTTTTTATTTGCCGCTATGTCAACGAATACGTAAACTGAGTAACAACAACAAACAGCGGGACACAAACTAGGCTAAGAAAAAAGAGTAGGAACAAGGTCAGGACCATTATTGGTAATCTTAGTGCGGACAGAGTTATATAATTAATTTAATGAATGGTTGCTTAAATTGTAAACCCATGCTGATTACTTCGTTCGTTTATAACATATATATTCAGGACAATGGGAATTTGACGATAGGTCTGGCCTAATGGATAGTGACCCTGCTTATGAAGCCGACGGTCCTGGGTTCAAATCCCAGTAACGTCATTTATTTGTATTCTTAGTACCTACAACACATGCCTCATTATTCGCTAGTGTGTTGTGCGCACGTACTTGTAGTACAGCAGCTGTTGGTGTATAATCCTGGCTACGAGTTTATGTCTGTGCAAGTTCTCGTCGTTAGCAAGATGAGAACAGAGAGAGCAGAGGTTTTCCAGCCCTAAAAGGGTTCTGGGCGCGATTACTATTACTAAGAACCCTGTCTGTTCGTCGTCTGTCCGTCTGTCCATCCATCCGTCTGTCCGTCTGTCCGTCCGTTAGTCTGTAGGTCACCAGGCTGTATTACATAAAATGTTCACAGATAATGTATTTTACTTACCGCTATGTCAACGAATAACTAGCATTTGGCCGGTTTAACATTTATAGGTAGGATAACAATAGGCAAGCCGATAGAAATGGTGTATGTAGACGCCATGCATAGTTAAGTATGTATGTACATTAAGTTCATACATTCATTTGAGGATTTTAGAATATTATAAATTGATGTACAGTACGTATCAATAAGAGAAGCAAATGCATGGTTAGTTAGATTAAGTTCGTAGGTTAATTTGTCTATTTTTGAATATTATCAGAACCCGAGGTAAGTATGACGACATAATAATTTTAACGTATGCGGAATGAAATCTGGACAAAATGTTCAGGCATATTTTAAAAATATACCGTTCGAAATTTGAAATTTTGTGCATGTCATTTGTTTTTAGATATATTTGTCAGTCATTTGCCAAATTTTAATGGTTTTGTAATTTTTTTGGACTTATTATGGCAAATCGAGAAGAAAGACGTCGTGAAATTGTGTGTAATTTTTACGACACTCACTCAGACTGGCCTAAGTCAAAGGTCGTAGAACATTTCACGAAGATGGGGGAGAGCAGAAGTACTATTTATAGTATTTTGTCATCTTATTTCTTACGAAAAACAATGACCAGAAAATCTGGATCAGGGAAAGTAAGCAGTTTAAGTAGTTCTTCGAAGAGGATTCAGTTAAAGAAAATGACGGCTGGTCGTGTAGCAAAATCCTTTAGAGAACTTGGGAAAAAAATCAAATGTGACGGGAAAACGGTGAAAAAGCATCTCAATAACATGGGTATTGTTAAACGATCGAGAAAAATTAAACCGACTGTGTCGGAAACTCAAAAAATGACTCAAAAAAAAGACTTCAAACCTTGGTCAAAAATATTTTCTACGCAAAAAACGACATACTTTGCGTCATGGATGATGAATCTTATTTCACCCTAGATGGAAATGAATGGCAGGGCAAGTTTTATTTCGAAAATGCTGATGATCGGGCCAAAGAATCGGTAAAATATGTAGAACACACGAAGTTCCCAAAAAAAGTTCTACTGTGGCTAGCAATAAGCCCTCGTGGTATTTCTAAGCCAGTATTCTTTGAATCCGGTTTAGCGGTGAATGCGGACCGGTGGACATTGAGCGATGTTTGCCAATTGTGCGTGATTTTATACGGGAAAGTCATAGAAGAGCTAATATAGTGTTTTGGCCTGATCTAGCGTCCAGTCATTACTCAAAAAAAACCTTGAAGGTAATGGATGAGCTAGAAATCCCGTACGTACCGAAAGATTCAAACCCACCTAACGTTCCCCAACTTCGACCAATTGAAGATTTTTGGGCCAATTTGAAAAGACGCGTGTATGCTCATAATTTTCGACCCAAAACTATCGAAAGTTTAAAAAGGAAAATTAAATCTTAGTTGAATAAAATGCCAACATCAACGTATATGGCGGCCATGAAGAAAGTGCCAGAAAACTGCCGTAAGGCAGCCCGGATGGGCCCGAATTTTTTTTTACATTAAATTTTATTTGTTTTTTGTTATTTTGAGCACAAATATGTACGTATTTTGTTACAATAATTCAATTAAATAGCTTATTGAACTTTGTCCAGATTTCATTCCGCATACGTTATACTAATTCTACACACAGGATACTGCAGGCAGAGGGTAGTATATATAAACAGGACAGCACAGGACTTTTATCGCTCATATTGAGCACTATTACGAGTGACTTTGCAAAAGCGTCACTGACTAAGAATCTACTTTGGCTGGATTGAGGACGTTGTCATTATCATATTTCGAACTTTAATTCATCATCGGCCGTAACACGTCCACTGCTGGACACAGCCCCCCCAAATAGGACTTGTGTCATCTTGAGAGTCGCCTCTCACATTTCTGTTATTGACACAAAAACATTTTGACCGGCGTACTAGACACATTTTGACGCAAGAGGAAGAGCTTTCAAAAGCTTAACTCGTTGGCTGCCCACCTTATAGTCAGCATCAATTAGTGCATGAAGTGTGTGCGTTTTATAATTTCTTCAAAAATAGTGACATATTTCTGAGTGTTGATCAGTAAAAATGCGATAAACTTTGAAACACGAACTGTAAAAACTGACATTTGTAAAAAAATACACAGGATGGCAGATGTTAGATATTGGTGCGTTTTGTTTCATATGCTATTGATGCAGCATTCATCCCATACCCAGATACCCAAAAACATAAGCTTGTGATCCCACCAATGATGCTCATGGCCACACAGAGAAGACAACGTGATCCCACTCGTGATGCCGATGGCCACATGGGGAAGGTGACTTGATCCCAAGAATGATGCTCATGGCCACATATTCCATCCGTGATGCTCTTCGCAGCCTACGTGTTAAATAATCAGTATCATATCGTCACCCTAGTTCACAACCGTACTAATTACATTTTTTTCAAAATTTGTTTTTTTTATCGCTACCTATATAAAATATAATTCTGCATCGTATGGCATTAACAAAAACCTTAAAAGCCTTCTCCTTCCATGAAAAACAATGTGACACAATGGTACTAAGTACGAAGAAAGCATGCGCTTTTGTACTAAAATCCATTATTTTTAAAAATTTCATGTACAAAAGCATTAAGTGACTTTAGGTCATTTGACTCCTATTTGAAATTATGCACATTCGTACTAAGTGTAGTTAGTTCAATTGGAACTTATTATATTTTGTATGCAGTAATGTATTAAGTCGCTTTAGTACAAAACATTACAAAAAAACACGTAACAAGATTGTCACAAGAGCTGTTAATTGAATGTCTTTTGAACTGGTTGTTTGACAAACATGTTAAGTTACTTTAATACAGTCGGTATGTTCGTAAACTTTTTTAAAGCGAAATTGAAAAAAGTATAAATAATTCAATTTCAGGAATAATATTTTCTAAGCGGTGTCTAACATGCTTCGTTATTTACTTGAGTCATTTTAAATACGTATTTATTTTTTATTATACACCTACATTAATAGGAAGCGTGAGCGCTACTGTACCACGCCGTGCGCCGGCGCCGGGGTAGGAAAACTGCGCGCGCCATTCTTTTTTTTAAACAAAAACAAATATACCCACAACAGTCTCAACCTATATTTTCGGAGGGAGTCCGTCGTTGTAGTAATAGTAATTGAAAATATTACGTTCGTGACAATGTTAAGTAAAGGTTTACTTGTAAATTTGGTAAAGCAGAATGATGTCAAAATCACCAAAACATAAATAATTACTAGATACTATAACAGCACTTAACATGGTCGTACCCAGTTTTTTATACTGTAAAGGTTAGATTTTGATGACACTAACAGCACTTAATACACTTGTGCGCTAGCATTTTAGTCGTATTCAATGAATGGTTTAACATTAAGAGCACATAGTGTGGTAGAACATAATAATGGAAGTGATGTTGATACATTTGATTCCTGTTTGGTTTGGCATTTAGTCACACCAAGTACACTTAATTAATTGAACTCTTGGTCGAATAACGTATAGTTAATGCAACAGTTCCCTTTTCATACATTATACAAGATACCCAGTACCCACACTAACACGTTCTTTAGTTTTTTTAGTTATTTTTTTGTTTAGTTATTAACCGACTTCAAAAAAAGGAGGAGGTTATCAATTCGAACTAATTTTGTTTTTTTTCATAATGTATTGCGATAGTGTTAGGTTTAGGCATTTTTCATCTCTTGCCTGAAACAAATAAGCAATTAGTTTAGTAACAGGCGTGCCGCGGCAGCGGCCGGCGAAGCGTCAGAACAGACTTTTTTTAATAGTATACATTACCCACAAAATGCCTCTACTAGTAAAGTTAAAAACAATAAACAACCAAATTTATATTATGCCAACTAAAACATTTTACAACATTAAAATAGGCGTTTTGAAAAATGACATTATACTTAAAACACAGACCAAATGTTGAGTTGGTAACTGTTAAGTTGTCAAATGAAACATGTTTGTTTTGATAATTTGGGAAATGAACGTTCGGCGAAATAAAATTACGCGAAACGTGAGTTGGGAAGTGATATTCGACAATATGATTTTCGGCGATAAATAAGTGAATCCATTATAACTAACAGTAAAAAACTGATACAGAAATTAATGGATCTCAAGATTTTTCATTATTATGTTAGTAAGATGTGACAATGTTTAAATAATTTAATTGATTTTTTGTTAAATAGAACCGCAAAAGTTTGCATTTATGTTTTATTATTGTTTTTAACACACAATGCTTAGTATAATTATGTTTTAAAGTTCGATTTTTGTTCAGATTTATTAAAATGTCTGTTTTAATAACAAAAAAGTAATAATTCAAAACATGTCTAGTTGTTTCTTTTCATTTCCATTGGCTAAATATTTTAATAATTACAGTACCTTATGTCCTAACTACATCGATGACGTATTTAACACGTGCACACTTGTATTAAGTGAGGGGTTTAGTTGTCTAAAGTTCAATTTTCAATATGAAATCTTTCGAAGTGGTATATTATATTTGAAATATAATATCTCGAAGACCTATTTTACGTCACTAATACATAATTTATAACTTTTTGTATACCATTGATATAATATTCATATGCAAACATTAGATTTGCTCTCCTGTAAAATTGCTCAAAGGGTAGTTAGTACGGTTGTGAACTAGGGTGACGACATCATAACGTAATTTGTTTTAATTTCATATATGACGTACATCGAGCGAAGTTCCAAGCTTCAACAAACTGGACAGCAGCGCTGACTATAACTAGATCGAGTACTAGCCCGAAAAAAGCGAGCCGAGTGAAATAGCTACTAGGCAGACCTTTGTCTCTTTCTATGGGGTGACAACGTTCATTTTAAAAGTTAGGAAAATTCCATTAATTACAATAGTGTTTTTATGTACTAGACTGGTGTAGAGACTACGCCGTCTAGATGCATGGTTAATTTACTACGAAAAATCGTGATACTTGTCGTATTTTTTTCATTTTATTTTAGTCTAAGCGGTACAGTCAGCAGCAAAAGTGGCTAAGCGTTTGAAGTGTTCAAAATTATCTACACGCCCTCTTATTCTCTTGACAATAGAGATGTGTTGACCTCATTTTGAACACCTCAAACGCTTAGCCACTTCTGCTGCTGACTGTACTCATGTAGCACAATTGGTAGTGAACTGGGCTCGTGATCTAGTGGTTGTGGGTTCGAGTCCCGCTACGAGTCAAAATTTTTATTTTTTTCCTTCGATGATTTAAATATCTAAGATAATATATTATTAGTAAAGGAGTGGTACGAAAATTTGTAGGTGTGGGTCAATATGATGACATATTTTGTACACATATTTTTCTATATTTTTAATATATATCGAATAGGTACAAACAAAGAACTAAAAAAATCTAACCCCACTTTGGGAATTATTTTGACCCAAATTGCTATATGTATATACAATGACAACCATTTTACAAATTTTGATAAATATGTTTAATGTAGTTTATCTAAACATAAACATTGTCCTCGTCTATGTACAAGCATGGTTACCCTACATTGACGTTACTGGTGACCGGAGAGCTGGCAGCTTTCTCGCTCAACGCATAAGCATTGCGATACAGCGAGGAAATGCTGCCAGCGTCTACGGCACCTTGCCGCGGGGGGATCCTATATTTTAGTTATTTTAAGTTTAGTTTCTAGCTTTTTATAGTTTTAGTTTTTTAATTTATTTAAGTTTTATTATTATGTGTTAAGTTGACATTATGGTTACTGACATTGTATTATTTGTAATTTTGTTAGTAAGTAAGTACCTATATCAATTTAAATTGTTTTTATACTGAAACACAATTATAATATCTTATATTTGGAAGGGCATCATATCATTCATATTTGGCGAGCGAAAGTAAACCTATAAATGATGCTTATAAAACACATTTCACTTATTGATATTTTAGTCGCAGGAATTATTTCAGTAATATATTAATCTTTTGAACGCTTTTCCTCTCGCGTCAAAATGTGTCGTGTACGCCATGTTATGACTTGTGAAGAAAAGATATAAACTCAATATCCAATATCTGTCAGCAGGACTATTGCTTTGACAGCGTCCGCCATAGCCACTTTAGTGGTCGGTGGCGCGGCAGGCACGACTTCACGCGACCAATTTAGTAGTGCTTAGCGTTCAAAAGGTTAAAAAATCCTTTTTCATGACTTATGTATACAATATTTAAAAAGTTATTATTATTTAGTTTAATTTGATTACTACATTTTTTTTGATGTTTGTAACTTAGATAAGCTGCAGAACACATGGTGTCAAGCTCTTTTACGTGTAAATAGGCTGATCAAAGCAATAAATTGTGTTTTCGTGTTGTTTTATTTCTCAGAGGTTAGGAAGAAGTAATTTAACTTTAGGTCACAAGGAAATCAATATATTCAATCAAGTCTAAGGTACCGTTCATTTTATTACAACTAATATCCTATAGATGGCATTCAAATATAGCTCGCCAATCCTTCCTTATGGCACTGGTCCCACCGCAAACTAGTAAGCTATGAGCTATCAGCTATTTCAAAGGACAAAAGATAATCGCTCCCGTGTAAATAAAAGAGATATATATTTATTGCTCATCGCCTGGCCCGGCTATGACATAATTATATGTCTCTTTTATTTACACGGAATCGGTTATCTTTTGTCCCTTGAAATAGCTGATAGCTCATAGCTTACTATTAGCTCGCGGTGGGACCAGTGCCTAAATACAAATATCGATATTGATAACCTTATTTTCCTTTGTACCTCATATACCCACCGTTATACCCTATAATATACCATTTGGACGCCAGACACGCCTTTACTGGTTTATTATGTTCGCCTTTACCAGTTGAGACGTTGCGCGTTTGCGAGCCTTGGTTCTTTGTAGATAATAATAGTATCTAAAAATCAATAAAAATTACAAATATTTAATTTGTTTTATTTTAGTAGTGAAAATTAGCCTGAAAAATAAAGGGATAGACAACGAAACAAATGTGCTCGCATAGAGTCTGGCTAACCAATTATTACTCGATTGTTACTCTTAAAGTTGAAAAAATAAACTATACTCTTCCCTTTTTTTGGGGTCGTAGTGCAAGCGAAAGAAAGAGACGGTATGATTCAATCGTCTATGCTTTAAGTGAGTAAACCAATTTTTTTTCACTGGTTAAACTCTACTGCTAATACTTGGTCGCTGCAAATTTTAACGCCACCCGAAATAATATTATGAGATAATATACTGCCTATAGTTTCGTACACGTATATCATAGAATACAAATGTGTCGCTTAACTTCAAACTCGGGTAAATCTATTCTGTATTAAGGTTGAGTAAAAAAAATGTATAATAGTTAATCTGAATGCTAATCAACCTTAGAGCAAAATGGATTTACCTGAGTTTAAAGTTAAGCGACACAAATATAGATAGATGGTCCGAATACCGGTTATTATTTTTTTTTCTTTCTAATGCAAAAATATCTGGTAATATTTACAAACTATTCATTATTTATCTTTCTGGCAACATTTATGAACAGTAACAGTTGCCACATTAAGCCGGCTAAATATAATGTCGGCTTGGTATCCATATTTCAGAAAACAATTTGTGACATTTTGTAACGCACATAATTTTGACGTATATTCCGATTCAGATACATGAAAAACCTCTTTGGTGATTTCACTTCAGACTATTCAAACACAGAAAACTAAATAATAAAGACTGTTTATTGTTATTGAGGAATTCGTCTTCATCTTCATACTGGTTTATAGTTTTATGGTTATGTAGACACATGGTTAATTAAACAGGCGTTAATTAAATTAGTTAAGAAAGGGCATAAGAAGGGATTCAATTATTTGTTGAATTTTACATTTGGATTTTAAGAAAATTCATATACTATACCTATACCTAAACCCTACCATACCACTAGGGCCTACATCGAACTTTGATTTTTAGTATTATATTTTTTAAATTTAGTTTAAATATTTATTTTATGCGATAAATATTTATGTTATATGTTAAATGAGGTTTTGATATAAAAAATATAAATTATGAGCCCTTTGCCTAAATATTCGGTTCTTTTATTTATGATTAACGAATATTTATTCTTTGATTATTTTTAAAGAAATGTGTCAACTCAGCACTCTTTGTTAATTCCTCGTCTCTGCACTAGTAATATAACCCGACTAAAGAAAGAATTATTTATCCCCTCATATTTAGCAAACAAATTGATGACATTTTGCAACCTCCGTAGTTCGGCCCATATATACCGTTCCATCCGAGCCATTTTTAGCGACTAGGCGACCGTCGCACGCCCGTCGACATCCTGTCGACATCCCGTCGCCCTCACATCACCGGGCCGAGCCGAGCCCTTTGAACATAGCTGTAACGGCCGTCGCACGTCCGCCCCGTGCCCGAGTCGAGTGGATCGGGCGGCTCGGTGGTCACGTGACTCTTTCCATACAACGGAACGCTCGGAGCGGAAGCGCGACGGTCTAACGTGAGTCATCCTTAATTTGGCGCACAGCACGGCACACAAAAAAATGGCAAGAGAAAAAAAAGCGATAAGAGAAAATATAAGTTAATAAGCTTACTACGAAAGGATATTTCTATTTGCAGCGTTGGAAACGAAGAGGAAAAATTATTAATTGACACAAATTTGAAGCCCGAGCTACCAGGTTCGCTGCGAACTCGGGCCAAATGAAATGTTGATTTTACGTCGCGCGTTTTACGTGCTGCTGACGGCAGATGAAACAAAATACACGTTCATTAGCGTAGACCAGGAAATTATATTAAAGCCCGTACTTGATTACAAAATCAGCGAGCCGTCCTCCATCAGGCCCGGTTACTTGGACCTGTAGTAGTACTCCGGCATATTCGTATTAGCCATCGACTCGTATTAGCAATTACATTTTACGGCATATGATTCCCTCATACATTATTCAATATACTCGTATACGTCCCTAGTGCATAATAAATTGTAGGTTCTCTGGTAATCCTTTTGCAAATAATGTATAAATAAGACCCAGTGAGCAATTCTAGAAAAGCTGTAGACTTGCGACAGACTTACGTAATCAAATTTTTGAAAGTTCAGCTTGGTCTAGAAAATTCACAAGGTCACACGCTTGCTGGGTCTGAGCATAAATAACAATACCTCGATGCGTTTGTGTGTAACTGCGAAGTTAAGTGAATTTTAGAAAATTTGGCGATGTGCGACGCGTTGGTGACACGGAACAGCATTTGCACAATGCATGCTGACTTAATCCCAGGTAATGGGACGTAATAAAATGTAAGAGGCGAGTGTAACGACGAACGTGCGCGCGTGACCTGTTATCTCAAGCTTTTAGATGACTTAAGTCAAATCTTTGTCTCGGATGGACGTAGGTGTCACAGGATGTAGACAAAATAATGTTATTTTATCATAATTACAAAACAATTTTAATAAACATAAACTCAGCTTTGACATATACATTTACATATACGTTATGACATTGAATACTCGTTGCATGATAAAGGTAGGAATCATGAACAATAGTGTTGCCTCAATCTACAAATACTTTCGTTTCCCTGTTCGACGATTGTGAAATACCAAGAAAATAAGTAGAAGTTTTTATCATCATAAGTTAAGAACACCTTCACATTTTCTTTATGACATTGGTTTTTGACAAATTAACACGTCAGGCAAGAGATACGGCGCGAGTCCCCGGGCTGCCCATCAATATTGACGCAGCGACCATTACTCAATATCACTCAAGTGGAACTGCCCAATTTACAGCTACATTTAACTGATTTGATTGAATCCATCGAAAGTTACCACCCTCGAGGATGCGAGAGGCATCAGAGTCGAATGTGGTATCCGGTATTGAGCTCATGTTATCCAATACAAACGTATACTTACCGAAAAATAATTGTAAATCCAACTTTTCTTTTTCATCACAAAGTTAAAAATAAGAACATTTCAATTCCGCTGAATATATATATAAAAACTTATAACATATAATTATACGCAGGGTAATTTCCGAAAACGGTAAGCTAACAGTTAATTTAAAGTAAATATAAAATTTTACTAGCAAACTTTCGAGATGGATCGTCCTGAGCTAGTAATAATAACCGGAGAATCCAATACCAATACATCTACATACATACTTAAAGATTGTTATTATACGAAACAATGAAATTGCTTATTGATTATATTTCTCTGAATAGGTTTTGATGAGTAGGCCAAGCGTCTGTTTACACTATTTATTACATTATTGTATAGGTAAATATTTCTTTAATACTAGCTTTTCCTCACGACTTCGTCGGCCAGCCTTGCTCGTTTTTAAAGTATTGTATGGGGTTCTTCAAAAAGGGTGTAAAGAGGTTTTTACGGGGTCGGCAACGCGTGAATGATGCCTCGGTATTGTAAACGTCCATAGGCTGCGGTGACCGCTTACCATCAAGCGGGCCGCATGCTTGTTTGCCACCTTTGAGGTATTAAAAAAAAATTGTCGCCGTATAAAAATTATGTCTCTGCATATCAACTTTTATTCCACTTGGTGCAGTGGTTTCAGTATGAAGAGGTAACAGACATACAGACAGAGATACTTTCGCATTTATAATATTAGTATAATAGTATAATGGATGTCTAGAATTAGAAAAAACCGGTCCAAGTTGAACGAAGTGCTTATGATCATTGTGTTTTCTTCTGCTATCTTTATTATTTATTTCCCAGATTAGTCCTATACAGACGAATATTCAAACCTCTTTTGATACTATTTGCAATTCTTGAACACTACAAGTAACTGTAAATAATGTGTTAATTTCTTACCAAACTGTACTAAGGTTCCGGTTTCTGGTAATAATTATCTACCCTTAAATATTCAGTGATTTCTAATGGGCTTCAATTGCTTGTAATTAGAAAATTATAAATATAAATTAGCACCAGAAGGGATAACGTTACATATTTTCAGCAATGATTGTATAGTACCTAACTATATGAAGCCTAAATAAAAACATTCAACTAAATTACAAATCCCCCATCCTGAAATTATGAACATGTTTGAGTAATAAATAATAATTTTACGACCTAAAACTATTTACATATAAGATATTTTAAAATGTGCTCCACAAGCAGGAACACGACGGGTAGCGTTAAATTTAGCAAGTTAAACACCCTTTAAATTCGGGAGGCGTGACATTTTGGAAAATGGTGGCTTGTGTATGGAAGTCGATGCGACTTTGATGTATCGCAGAACGTCGTCGGTCGTCGGACCCTGAATATTTACGACACTGAGCCCGCGTCTACCATAGCCCACCTCTAGCACAGGACAATGGCCCGGTACAGAGGGATCTACTCGCACTTTGACAAATATAACGGGTTCGGAGAGCTTGGGTCTCTATCGTTTGCTTTGACGTCGTACATACGTAAGTATTTTCTGAAAACAAAGTGAGTTTAGTTTCTAAAATTTACAAGTTTAGGGTATACTTACTCGTCGATAAGTCACATTTACAGTATATTATTTACTGAAAAAAACAAATATGTCCGGACTATACTGTTGTGGGTTAACATAAAATATATAGATAAGATTTATTCCGGTGTTATGAAGTTAACTAAAAACACATTATTAACCAACTATTTATATGTGTACTGATAATAAATTATTAATCACAAATAGAAATTAGGCTACATTTTTTTAAAGTCTGGGAGTAGAAGAGGAAATTTTAATTTGACTATTATACATCTAACATTTACCTATGTCAGCTAAAACGTTATAGTAGATAATATATATAATCTGCGGATAAGTACTAATTGAAACGCAATTACTTGCTATTCCGACGAGGACCGTAATTATTTGTATAAAAACGGTCCTTCTGTATTTTCTATGTTGTACCTCTGGCGTCTAGGGAAGCGCGTCACATTATTCATGAATAGGTATATTTTACAATGGCTGCCGGCCCATTTTAGGAGGTCGATTGGTGGCAAAAGGGAAGGCCGACTAGCAATGCAAACTATAGTCCGTTCCTATTAATTATTCCTACATTAAAAACTATGTACACTCGTGTAATTTGAATAATTTATTTTATAGTCTGGCTAGTTAAATATTCTTGACAGGTATTTCCTTGTGGAATCGTCAATTGTGTATGTTTAAAAAAAAATGCTAAAAGTCGGCTATCAATTTGTCACTTATTCAAATTGACTGTTTACATTTTAAGTTGGCTTCATTGTTACATCGCCACTTGAACAACCAAAAGCAAACGTACTCGTATATCGTACCTTAATCTAAATCTAGGTTATATATTGATTGCCCTTGACTGAACATTGTGTGATATGCGTGTATTTTAACATCAAATATGTACATAGATTTGAACAGCAAAGTACACAAAATGTTTGATAAAGGTTTCAAAAATCTACAGTATTCACTCAATTTTGTTTGTAAACTCAAATTTTGAAAATTTTGTTGGCAATTAAGTCATGTATAAATTATCAAAAAGCAATAAATGGTCAGGCCACGAAACTTTTGTCGTTTTCGATCGATTCCAGGAACAATCATGTTATTCTATTGAATTTTTTTAAAGACATGAAGAACATATTTATATTGAACTGCTTGCTAGGTATATTTAAATAACTTTACATATGACCTAAAAGTTATTTATTGCTGTAGGTAAGCCGTAGATGTATCGGACAAATGTTGTCAAACGGACGGTAAACGTTGTGAAAAACAAACAAAGAGGTAAATTACGGGTCCCGCAATAATTTCTCTTGTGGACATTTTGTTTTCCTTTATTGGTTATATTTATCAATGAGCGCGCCCGCGGCGGGAAATAAATCGCGCGCCCGTTTCACGAAATATCTTATTTCTTCACGGCGTTCTTGAAACGAGATGTTGGCAAATATACATAAATCAAGCTGCGGAATATTAAAATAAGAGCAGCTACTGCATTCTAATATACAAAATTTTTAAAATGACATTTACACACGTACGTGAAAAAGGCCGAAGAATGGGTTGAGGTTTATAAATATTAACTTTTTATAATTTAGTCTAAAAGTTGTTTGTTCCATCTGTTTTTGTTATCGAACATACACGTGTTGCTACTAAGTATGCATCATGATTTTTCCCCCGCCGTATATATATTATTCCTATTTCTCTAACACTTGTAACTTCTAATCAAGGATAGGACAAACGCCCGTCATTTCGAAAATATAACCCTGTTCCGTACAGCAGAGACTTCCTTATTTTATGATGTTAAAATATTTTGGAAGAACAGTATACCAATGTCAACGATTACATATGCCCCTATGACGTCGTAGACTGTGAACGGACTTTTTCAACGCATAAATGGGTCATAAATTCACATTTCACACACTCACAACTGAAAATTTAGAAAAAATCTTGGTCATTCTATTTTATTGGCGACAGTAAATTTCGGAATGTCAATCATAAATTAATTTGTCACTGGATATAAATTATGGTCTAATAAATGTATAAAATAGTATTTTTTTATTAACATAAGGAAGTCTCTGCTGTACGGAACAGGGTTATGTTTTCAAAATGACGGGCGTTTGTCCTATCCTTGCTTCTAATACAAGCGGAAGTCAATTTTTGTCACGTGTTGTGAGAAAGAGACTTCTGCTTGTATTAAACGTAACAAGTGTTCGAGAAATAAGCCCCATATAGTTCAATATTTAAGTTTAAAGTGATCTTAAATCGTCAAATTTTGTTTGGTTAAATGACAGGACATTACCTGAAGAAAATATGTAATATTCTGCACATATAGTTACCTCATCAATCTGAAATATTCTTTGGTCTATCACTTTACAAGACATGTGATACTATTTCAGTACTTATTGAGTTATCTAGAAAGGAATGTGCGAGTGTCACTGGTGGTAGGTGGAAGTTAGGTAATGGTGTTAATAGACTATCCAACTTGGAGCGCCAGCGGGCCAACTTCGTGGTTCTCAGCGAACGCAGCGCGACTCTTCATTAATACTACCACGTATATTACATTCTTACGTTTACGTCTACTATTGGGTCGCAGTTTGTTTGCATTGATTTATATTTGTAGTGAAACTTAGGTTTTTTATCATATAGCATATTTTATATATGGTTTATTTACTTTTTGGAAGAATTTTAAGGAATCATAATATATTACGATATCAAGACCTCAATATTTTTAATGACATAGGCGGCAAACGTAGAGACGGATTGCCTGGTGGTAAGCAATTACCGTCGCCCATGGGCACCCGCAACAACAGAGGAGTCATAAGCGCATTGCCGGCCTTTAGGGGGGGTTGGAGCTCGGGGAACCTTACTCACCATCAGGATCACAACACTACATACCTGAAAGGTCGCAATAATGTTTATTATGGCTGTGGTCTTCTGTAAGGAGGAGGTACTTCCCCAGTTGGGGTGCTCCAGATTCCACCGTGTTGGACAACGATGTGCCCTTTCATTGTTGGACGTAGTCCTGGGTCCGAAAATCTCTGACAGCAAACACCTTATTGCCTTGACATAAGGTGCTATCAGATTTTTTGCGGTCTGTTTCGTAACATATTATTGCCGGTGACTGTACCTACCTTGCGATTAAGCGCGGCCAAGTCATTACATTATAAGATTGTCCTATATGGTAATGAACATTTGATAACAGTTAAAGTGGGAACTATTTTCATAATTATATTACTTTAATAATAATATTGAAAATAGATCCCTAGAATAACAGTTCCAATAACATAAGTATTTCATATTTGTGACAGTAGCGCATGTTTCATTAAAATCTTGCAACTGTATAAATGACTATGGCAGATATTTGCAGAAGTTACATTAAAATAAATAATTTTACCCGAGTCTCAGAACATTTCTCTTGAAATTAAACTTTTCTATTAAAACAGCGCTTTCTAAAGTCAAAAGTTATGCTATTCATTAAG
This sequence comes from Grapholita molesta, assembly GCA_022674325.2. Lineage (NCBI taxonomy): Eukaryota > Metazoa > Arthropoda > Insecta > Lepidoptera > Tortricidae > Grapholita > Grapholita molesta. The sequence continues at coordinate 8,309,636 of CP053127.2, forward strand.
TGTGTGCTTAGTATTTTACGTAATAAAAGTAATTGAAATATCTGTTAGATAAGCTTCGTACTATAATAAATGTATCATTTTTTTTCTATTCATGCAAAACAGCATCTTTTCATCAGATTTTTTTTGTTAGAATTCACACATAACATGCGATCGTATCGGAATATCATCTGCATCTACTGTTGCGTGTAGTCTGTGCAGTGTTATTGTTGTGTCTTCCTATACCTACTTTATTGTGAGGTTTGCACAGTATTGTAACAATTAAATTTGAGTTAAATAATAAGTTATTTTTAAATAATAAGTCACTTACACATACCGATAGACTACGTTAAACTATTCCTTTACAAAAAGCTGCAAAAGTTTTATGATATCTGTTACGTCGACTGTTCTACTTACAATGCTCACTACTCACAATAGATACCATTACATGTTACGATTAGCGATTATAGTACTAGCGCATATTACGATTCCTCTCGTCATCCCACTCTCTCTTAGAGGAAACATGTGCCCAGCCGAGAGACGAGTGCCTAACGGGTGGCTTATTATGTTACATTATATTACAGCACGTCGCGTACCTTCCCCACATGGAGTAGTAATTACTAGCTCGTTACATTAAAGCGTGTGCGCGCGACACGATATTCGCAATTTTCTCCTTCAGCGTGTTCACATCATCAGGGAGGAAGAATTTAAGAGAAATTTATATTCCTTATTTACCGGCTCAGCTACCCGTAAACGCCTATCGTCGACTCGATTGAACTCATAATAAAATTCGGCGTCCGATCCACGTTATGAACGTGCTATTGGTTTTAGCAAGCATTTTAAAAATAATAACGTATATATGTTTAATCATAATCATGAATGTTTATTTCATTACATGAAGGCAAACGCTTGCTTACACTGGCTGTCTTTTTATTTGTTTTTCTAACTTTATTATAACTCCTCAAACCGAACAAAAGCGATTTTATTAATATTTGCCTTGACACCAGGAAAACTACACACAGCAGCACTCTCAGCCATAATATACAGCGGTGAATATTATGCTTTATATGGTAAATATTCATTTAATCAAAAGATAAATGTAACATATTAATACCTAATAACAAAAATAAAAATAAAATATGATCATTGTGTTTTCTTCTGCTATCTTTATTATTTATTTCCCAGATTAGTCCTATACAGACGAATATTCAAACCTCTTTTGATACTATTTGCAATTCTTGAACACTACAAGTAACTGTAAATAATGTGTTAATTTCTTACCAAACTGTACTAAGGTTCCGGTTTCTGGTAATAATTATCTACCCTTAAATATTCAGTGATTTCTAATGGGCTTCAATTGCTTGTAATTAGAAAATTATAAATATAAATTAGCACCAGAAGGGATAACGTTACATATTTTCAGCAATGATTGTATAGTACCTAACTATATGAAGCCTAAATAAAAACATTCAACTAAATTACAAATCCCCCATCCTGAAATTATGAACATGTTTGAGTAATAAATAATAATTTTACGACCTAAAACTATTTACATATAAGATATTTTAAAATGTGCTCCACAAGCAGGAACACGACGGGTAGCGTTAAATTTAGCAAGTTAAACACCCTTTAAATTCGGGAGGCGTGACATTTTGGAAAATGGTGGCTTGTGTATGGAAGTCGATGCGACTTTGATGTATCGCAGAACGTCGTCGGTCGTCGGACCCTGAATATTTACGACACTGAGCCCGCGTCTACCATAGCCCACCTCTAGCACAGGACAATGGCCCGGTACAGAGGGATCTACTCGCACTTTGACAAATATAACGGGTTCGGAGAGCTTGGGTCTCTATCGTTTGCTTTGACGTCGTACATACGTAAGTATTTTCTGAAAACAAAGTGAGTTTAGTTTCTAAAATTTACAAGTTTAGGGTATACTTACTCGTCGATAAGTCACATTTTCAGTATATTATTTTATGAAAAACAAAAAAATATGTCTGGACTATACTGTTGTGGGTTAACATAAAATGTATAGAAAATATTTTATTCCAGTGTTATGAAGTTAACTAAAAACACATTATTAACCAACTATTTATATGTGTACTGATAATAAATTATTAATCACAAATAGAAATTAGGCTACATTTTTTTAAAGTCTGGGAGTAGAAGAGGAAATTTTAATTTGACTATTATACATCTAACATTTACCTATGTCAGCTAAAACGTTATAGTAGATAATATATATAATCTGCGGATAAGTACTAATTGAAACGCAATTACTTGCTATTCCGACGAGGATCGTAATTATTTGTATAAAAACGGTCCTTCTGTATTTTCTATGTTGTACCTCTGGCGTCTAGGGAAGCGCGTCACATTATTCATGAATAGGTATATTTTACAATGGCTGCCGGCCCATTTTAGGAGGTCGATTGGTGGCAAAAGGGAAGGCCGACTAGCAATGCAAACTATAGTCCGTTCCTATTAATTATTCCTACATTAAAAACTATGTACACTCGTGTTTTGAATAGTTTATTTTATAGTCTGGCTAGTTTAATATTCTTGACAGGTATTTCCTTGTGGAATCGTCAATTGTGTATGTTTAAAAGAAAAAAGCTAAAAGTCGGCTATGAATTTGTCACTTATTAAAATTGACTGTTTACATTTTAAGTTGGCTTCATTGTTACATCGCCACTTGAACAACCAAAAGCAAACGTACTCGTATATCGTACCTTAATCTAAATCTAGGTTATATATTGATTGCCCTTGACTGAACATTGTGTGATGTGCGTGTATTTTAACATCAAATAAGTACATCGATTTGAACAGCAAAGTACACAAAATGTTTGATAAAGTTTTCCAAAATCTACAGTATTCACTCAATTTTGTTTGTAAACTCAAATTTTGAAAATTTTGTTGGTAATTAAGTCATGTATAAATTATCAAAAAGCAATAAATGGTCAGGCCACGAAACTTTTGTCGTTTTCGATCGATTCCAGGAACAATCATGTTATTCTTTTGAATTTTTTTAAAGACATGAAGAACATACGTATTTATATTGAACTGCTTGCTAGGTATATTTAAATAACTTTACATATGACCTAAAAGTTATTTATTGCTGTAGGTAAGCCGTAGATGTATCGGACAAATGTTGTCAAACGGACGGTAAACGTTGTGAAAAACAAACAAAGAGGTAAATTACGGGTCCCGCAATAATTTCTCTTGTGGACATTTTGTTTTCCTTTATTGGTTATATTTATCAATGAGCGCGCCCGCGGCGGGAAATAAATCGCGCGCCCGTTTCACGAAATATCTTATTTCTTCACGGCGTTCTTGAAACGAGATGTTGGCAAATATACATAAATCAAGCTGCGGAATATTAAAATAAGAGCAGCTACTGCATTCTAATATACTAAATGTTTAAACTGTCTTTTACACACGTACGTGAAAAAGGCCGAAGAATGGGTTGGGGTTTATAAATATTAACTTTTTATAATTAAGTCTAAATATTGTTTGTTCCATCTGTTTTTGTTATCGAACATACACGTGTTGCTACTAAGTATGCATCATGATTTTTCCCCCGCCGTATATATATTATTCCTATTTCTCTAACACTTGTAACTTCTAATACAAGCGGAAGTCAATTTTTGACACGTGTTGTTACCTAGAAAGAGACTTCTGCTTGTATTAAACGTTACAACTGTTCGAGAAATAAGCCCCAGATAGTTAAATATTTAAGTTTAAAGTGATCTTTTAATTGGCAAATTTAGTTTGGATTAATGACAGGACATTATCTAAAAAAAAAGTAATATTTTGCACATATACCTCATCAATCTGAAATATTCTTTGGTCTATCACTTTACAAGACATGTGATACTATTTCAGTACTTATTGAGTTATCTAGAAAGGAATGTGCGAGTGTCACTGGTGGTAGGTGGAAGTTAGGTAATGGTGTTAATAGACTATCCAACTTGGAGCGCCAGCGGGCCAACTTCGTGGTTCTCAGCGAACGCAGCGCGACTCTTCATTAATACTACCACGTATATTACATTCTTACGTTTACGTCTACTACTGGGTCGCAGTTTTGTTTGCATTGATTTATATTTGTTGTGAAACTTAGGTTTTTTTGCATCGGTTTATCATATCGCATATCTTATATTTGGTTTGGAATCATAATATATTACGATATCAAGACCTCAATATTTTTAATGACATAGGCGGCAAACGTAGAGACGGATTGCCTGGTGGTAAGCAATTACCGTCGCCCATGGGCACCCGCAACAACAGAGGAGTCATAAGCGCATTGCCGGCCTTTCAGGGGGGTTGGAGCTCTGGGAACCTTACTCACCATCAGGAACACAACACTACATACCTGAAAGGTAGCAGTGATGTTTATTTTGGCTGTGGTCTTCTGTAAGGAGGAGGTACTTCCCCAGTTGGGCTGCTCCAGATTCAAGCGTGTTGGACAACGCTGCACGCTGTGCCCTTTCATCGTTGGACGTAGTTTAAGGACATACCCGGGTCCGAAAATTTCTGACAGCAAACACCTTATTGCCTTGACATAAGGTGCTATCAGATATTTTTGCGGTCTGTTTCGTAACATATTATTGCCGGTGACTGTACCTACCTTGCGATTAAGCGCGGCCAAGTCATTATATTATAAGATTGTCATATAATAACCATATAGGACATTAATGGTAATGAACATTTGATAACAGTTAAAGTGGGAACTATTTTCATAATTATATTACTTTAATAATAATATTGAGAATAGGTCCCTAGAATAACAGTTCCAATAACATGAGTATTTCATATTTGTGACAGTAGCGCATGTTTTATTAAAATCTTGCAACTGTATAAATGACTAAAGCAGATATTTGCAGAAGTTACATTAAAATAAATAATTTTACCCGAGTCTCAGAACATTTCTCTTGAAATTAAACTTTTCTATTAAAACAGCGCTTTCTAAAGTCAAAAGTTATGCTATTCATTAAGTGTGTGCTTAGTATTTTACGTAATAAAAGTAATTGAAATATCTGTAAGAAAAGCTTAGTACTATAATAAATGTATCATTTTTTTCTATTCATTCAAAACAGCATCTTTTCATCAGCAAAATTTGGTTAGAATTCACACATAACATGCGATCGTATCGGAATATCATCTTCATCTACTGTTGCGTGTAGTCTGTGCAGTGTTATTGTTGTGTCTTCCTATACCTACTTTATTGTGAGGTTTGCACAGTATTGTAACATCTAAATTTGTTGTGTTGAGTTAAATAATAAGTTATTTTTAAATAATAAGTCACTTACACGTACCGATAGACTACGTTAAACTATTCCTTTACAAAAAGCTGCAAAAGTTTTATGATATCTGTTACGTCGACTGTTCTACTGACAATGCTCACTACTCACAATAGATACCATTACACGTTACGATTAGCGATTATAGTGCTAGCGAATATTACGATTCCTCTCGTCATCCCACTCTCTCTTAGAGGAAACATGTGCCCAGCCGAGAGACGAGTGCCTAACGGGTGGCTTATTATGTTACATTATATTACAGCACGTCGCGTACCTTCCCCACATGGAGTAGTAATTACTAGCTCGTTACATTAAAGCGTGTGCGCGCGACACGATATTCGCAATTTTCTCCTTCAGCGTGTTCACATCATCAGGGAGGAAGAATTTAAGAGAAATTTATATTCCTTATTTACCGGCTCAGCTACCCGTAAACGCCTATCGTCGACTCGATTGAACTCATAATAAAATTCGGCGTCCGATCCACGTTATGAACGTGCTATTGGTTTTAGCAAGTATTTTAAAAAGAATAACGTATATATGTTTAATCATAATCATGAATGTTTATTTCACTACATGAAGGCAAACGCTTGCTTACACTGGCAGTCTTTTTATTTATTTTTCTAACTTATTATAACTCCTCAAACCGAACAAAAGTGATTTTATTAATATTTGCCTTGACACCAGGAAAACTGTACACACAGCAACACTCTTAGCTGTACATCGGTGGATATTATGCTTTATATACATAATAAGGTCCACCACTTTACCTACAGCTAAGAGTGTTGCTGTTATTACTAGGGCGCGAAATGTAATAAATACTAAATTATTGTCAATTACATTATCACCGTCGTGGTTCATTGAAACTAGGTACATACATATAATTCTATTTTTTATCGCATTACAGTTGTTGAATTCCTACTTACGTCAGACATTGTGATTTCGTACCGTACAAAAATAGGCTTGTATACTCCGCCTCAATACTTCACATAATTTAAGTTGAATTTGGAATATTGTTGGTTGCCGAAGAGAAAGTGATGCCGATTATGAATAGCCGATCGGTCGCCTTCCTCTATGATGTATCCTCTATGTTCCTCGTGTCTCTTCCCGTGTTTACGTCCAGTCGTACTGCCCGGCCAGACGCTGCCCGGGTTGAAGTGTGTAGTCGCTTACAACTACATGTTGCAACACGGGAATAATCTGGAACGGGACGGAAATTATTAAAGCAGGTTCAGAAAGAACTCTTCGTTATTACTCTAATTCTACTGAGACCGTCATTGCCATGGTACAGCTGGGTCACGCGTTCTAAGGACCACAGTGAGTTTATTACGATCGTCGACCCAAGTTTCAAACCATTGCTCGATGATTACTGTTTCAGTTATTTTATTGCTGCAGCAGGCCAATTATTTGAATGCAGTTTCAGAAGTTCTGCCAATACAAAAGTGAGAAGGAGTTCAAACCTTAAATTATTTCTAGTTTATTTAGAACCTAATAGCAGGAGTGTGTTAAAATTTGAGGTACATTAAACGGCATAAAAATACATAAGCACAGAATACACGCCTTGGAAGGAACAAAACCGCTGAAAATTCAGTTTTAAAGAGAGCCGCGCAATAAAAGCAGTTGTGACAGATGTAGGCGCCCAGCGACTTACAAGTAGCCAAGTCAAATTTTGTAACAAGAAAAAGTTTGTGTAACAACAGTGCCCGCGGTCTTCCCCCAGGGCGAGCCCGCAACAAATTACTAACAAACAACTTTGAAATAAATTAACTCTCAACTTCAAGCGTTTTACTTTCTTTCTGTTACATGAAAAACAATTACCTTTGCATTTGTTTATTAACGTCACCGAGCTGCTCACTAAATGCTTGTGACGGTATGAACTCGCACTCCTTCAAATATTTCTTAGGTAGTATAACAGTTTACTTTATTAGAAGCTAAACAGATTAATCTTACCTCTATGGCAAAGAAGTACGGCAAAAATTGTATTTTTGGTACTGCAAAATAAGGATACGAAATTTTCACCTGTTGTAAAAGTACCTAAGTTGTTGTGTTGCATACCTAGGTATTTAAAGTTACGAAAGAATACATTATAACGAATTTAGTAAAAAAAAAAACAATTCATTATATTACTACCACGTGTCTTGATTTGAAATATTTTTTGATTGCATCTCATCAGTATAAAAAACGATAACATTGTTCGACTAATCCATTGTTAAGTTTGCCCTCCGAGAGGTTTAACAAAAGCTGGAGTGAACCTCCGCTCAATTTGCTTTTAATTTCCCAGTCCGTCTATAATATATGATTCTAAAGGAGTCCAACGCCGTGTTAATATTCAGGATCCCATGCTCGCATGTAATCATTCCACTTTGTGTTGCCCCAACAACGGACCTCCTCTTTATTTATTTAAGCCCCCGTCGAGTTGAAGGCAGACATGCGGGCGGTGCGGCGCAGATTTTTATATTTAAATACTTTCTAATATGTTTTTGGTTAATTGGATCTTTTAAATGATGTATGAAGTGGCCTTGGTACGTTTTTATAGGTTCTCCGCCGCGAATTCCACCTGGCCCCTGGGGTATAACAACCTAATTTTTTTTATGGCGTTGTATACTATTTCTATTTCACAAATGGACGTACACTGCTAGTTATGGGCCTCCCGCATAATTACCATGTTTGGCAGGCGGGTTGGCGATCGTTGTATGTTCCACCGGTTGTCCGGAGATTTATAGTCGCAGTTTAGGGACACTAACCGGATTCGATGGCTTTTTATAATCGTGTAGAAAAAAGTGGTAGTTTAGTTTTAAAAACATACGATATGTTAATTGTTGCCACCAAATTGAGTATCCGTATCCGTTTTAACTATTGCCACAGAACAATTAATAGTACTATTTTACGTATTTTTTATCGCGTCCTTGGACTTAAATGAGGTTGTTTTCCATTGCTGTTTCCTTTACTCAATCGCGATTTGACAAACTTTTGCAACTGTGCTTACAGTGGCAATGTACCTATCGCTACTGTAACCGCTGCCTGGCCAGATAGTTAATCGATAAAATAAATATATATTTTCCTAATCGGTATCTATCGTTGCCCGAAATACAAACAATGAATAACCTTGACCACTTATAAATGTTTGCTCAGTTAAGTTACAATATGTGATTATTACTTATTTTTTTATTAAAAAAAATATATTACAGTTCCAATCATACAGTTCCCGCGTTAGCATCTAGAAAACTAATTTCCGCTGCTCACGGCTTCTGTCCTTATGCATGGGCCAAGTTCACAACCTCCCGCTTCCTCAGTACAGTAATATTCTGAATTTGCAGGTGGACTTTTTAAACGTATTTTATTTACAGAGCGATTTTCCAGTTTTATATAGGACCTAAATTCATAAATTTGTCAATTAATATGTTTTTATAAATAAATAAAATAAATATTTAAAATATTTCGGGGGAATCTTACACAAATCGACCTAGTCCTACGGTAAGCTCAGTAAGGCTTGTGTTGTAGGTACTAGACGACGATATATATATAATAGATATATACATATAGATACTTAAATACATAGAAAGCACCCATGACTCAGGAATAAATAGCTGTGCTCATCACACAAATAAATGTCCTGACTGGGAATCGAACCCAGGACCATCGGCTTCACAGGCAGAGTCACTACCCACTAGGCCAAACTGGTTGTCTGTTTTATATCTGTACTAGTTTTTCCTATCGATTTCGTCGTACAGCCATGCCCGTCTTTAAAGTATGGTTGTGGAATAAAAAAAATCTTATGTCCTAGCTTTCTCGCACCTCAAACTCTCTCCATACCAAATTTCGTCCCAATTGGTTCAACGATTTAAGCGTGAAAAAGTAACAGACAGACAGAGTTAGTTTCGTATTTATAACATTACTAGTACAATCGCCATCAGATATATCGGAGCGGCCAAAGTCATCACACATATCGAAACAACGCCTCAAGGCGTTAAAGTGCATGTTCCGATATTTTTGACTACCTACGATATATCTGATGGCGACTGTACTAGTGCTAGTATGGATTCATGTATGTAAGTCAGTAGCTTAACTACCAAACTCTTTAAGTTATTAGAAGATAATTTTCTTCTGACTAGCGATTTCCCGCCAACTACTTCGGTCTACTACGTTATTATACAAAAATATGTATCGGTTTAATCCGCTTATGAATATATTGTGTTTCTTATTTCACCCACCAAAAACCGATGAGGTATATTGTATACATATTATGCTACCTCATTATTACCCTTGGTTTTATATATTTATAAAAAAACCTAGGTAGGAAATGACACATAATCGTACATCTATCACACCTTCCGTATTAGGTTGTCAATTCAATATTCTATAAAAAAATTAACACAGAACATAATACAAATCAATTATTGTTCCTTTATGTAAGTTTCATACGGGCGTGATATACTTGTATCAGTGACTCAACAATATTTCAGGAATAATTCTCTGACTCTGCAATATTGCCGACACTGTACAGGTGTTAAGTAAATTTGATAATTAGGTACAAACGGGTACGTGAAAGGATTAATTACCGCTTCCATCAAGCAGTGCACGTAGTGATTAAGACGAGTTTATAATACATGGAATGACATGAATACACATAGCGTTCACATTTCAGAACATTAAATCAGTTTTTGTTTTAACAGCCTCCTAGCCTAGTCTGTAAGCTGGAGGCTAGAGGAGTACAACACAAGCTGTATTGAGAATACTGTAGGATTACGTCGATTTGTGTGAGTGAAAATAACTTATATTTTACTAAATATAAAAAAAAAATCTAAGCAAGCAATATATTGTGAAAATTATGAAGGTTACTCGTAAATGTAAAAAAGAGTATTTATTGGGTGCTGTTCATTGACACTAACATTTGGTTTATGAGAAAATATCACAAGTAATAAATAACATATTTTTTTAAAGTTCTAGAAGAATTATTGCTACGTTTGTGTTGTAGAAGCGATCCCTAAAGTTATTGCTTCTATCACAGGCCAGATCCGGTATATAAATATATACCTCTCACCCTGGTATAGGTAGTATCCCTAAAGAACCCGGGTATTGTCCCATAACTGCGATCAGAACCTTTTGGGGGATGGCCAGCAATATCCCTTTGATCGGTGGATCATATTTTGATCACCAATCCGCCCCTCAGGCGTGGTAATTATGGCATTAAACGTCCCATGCTTTAAAATCGTGGTTTTGAAGTGGCGGTTTATGAAGGAGGCCTATATCTAACAGTGTAAGTCACAGCTTGTTTACAGCCCTTACCATAAAGGAAAAAAATATATGGCAGAAAAATAAAATACAGTGAAAGTACGGAAATAAATATTGTTCTAAGCATCACATCACGGCTTCAATGGCGTGTCATTTCACTATTTGCCGGCAGTGTACATCGTTTATATTGATTTATATTACAATACATCGTGTGACTTCCAGATGATTTGCACAAAAAGGCAAATCTGACTGTTATTCCAACTCCAAAGCGCCAATAAAAGCCACGAGCTTCATATTTCATGACAATACAGATTGACACATAAATTGCGGTACAATACAATTTTCCTTTATTCTACAAAATTAGACATTCAAAACTCAATTCTCGGCCAAGAGTCCAATTTGGAATGCAATTTACGGCTAATTAGACTCTTAAGCACAGAGGCTGGGTGCGGGCGCCGGGCCCGCGGAGTCGCGCCGGCCGAGCCCGAGGAAGTTGAAATGGTTGCGTTAATGCTATGGAGGCTCAGGCACAAGCACCGCCCCTAATGTGCACTAACGAGCCTTGTTTTGTTCATGTCGTGTTCCCACTGACTCCGATCCGACGCGAACGTTAGCTAACTTACAGCGCCGATATCCTCTCATTAAACCCGCGATAAACACGGCTAATTGTGTGAAAAGATACCACGCGATTATGCTTAATACCGTAAGGGAATCGAAATGTTTACGGCTTTCGAAACTCCCATTACAGCCAGAAGTTGCGATGTGAGAGCTGCCTTTGAAATATGCTTCACCACATAAAATGCCGTCGGTAATTGTAACGATTATATACCTGCTTACGCCTCGCTGTGCGAATTTTTATATCGATCTCATGGGTTGTTTATGGAAACATTTAATATCCATATTACATGATACCTTTAGATTTTTGTGTGAGAAGCAAAGTTTGTATGTAAGTGAATGAATCAAATATTTCATGGGACCCTACCCTACCCTCTTCTACCTACTAGTTTAAATAGAGTCCCGAAGTATAATTATCTATCTAGGGAAGTAGGGATGTATATTATAGTACCTACAGATACAACACTGACGCGTAAAACATAAACCTCATATTATTTTACGCCAGGCTAAGTTACATGATATTGCAAAGATGAGCATATCTCCTGAACCTTGCAACGTCGTCACATACGAAGCATGTTTATGTTAATTTTATTAAGCATTTGTCACAAATGATGGAGAGTTCATCCTGCCCTTAAACTAAATTCTTTTGCGAGCGGAGCGCGAGACTCCTCGTTACGAGCGCGCGAGTGCCCAGCAATCAACATAATAACGGCAGCGGAGCCGCCCGATGCCTCTCCCAGATACCGCCGAGTACCTGCGAACTTTGCTTAAAACATCCTAATCGCAGTCACGTCAAGCTGTCTTGTCTAAAGCGTCGCAACGCGTCTAAGATTAGACGTTCGATTACGGCTTTGTAACAGCTTTGATAATTTCCCAACAACTGTCGTAATTCAAATATTCTTAGTGAGCGAAACTGGATCAGTGTTTTCTGAAATAGCTTAGAGAAATTATTTCATTTATCAAATTCGCCTCAGGTAAGATCCCACCTTAACGCTAAAAGCATTCCGGAGCTTCTTAATCAACGGTTCACGAATATTAATTTAATTAGTTAAAAGTTTTTATTACTCTTAAGTAAAAGATGGAGGGAAAAAAGCCTCCACGGCGGCCAGAAACCATAAAAGTAACTTGAGACTTCTCAAATCACGAAAGCTACATTTCATTCATTTTACCTATTTTTAAATCAATTAGCGGAAAAGGAAGCGTGAATAACATTTACATTGCAAAAGTTGGTCGGCGAATTTTAATTACTAAGAAAAAATTGTTACAAAATTTAAATATGGCGGGTCCCGTGGCAATTCAGTTAGCTTATCGTTCTGTAATAATAGCATGTGAGTTTCATGCAAGGGCTGTGAAAGCTGACGCCATGCGCTGGGTTTTTACGATACATATTTGAGAAACAACATAATAAATTAGCCGACCGAATATTCAAAAACATGTACATATGTACTTAGGAACTATATAAGGGTAAAACAGAGCAGTAAGCGATATTGAACGTTTGATGCTGAATAAAACTGAACTTAGTATTAAGTCATCGACTTTATTTGACGGCATAAGGGACTCAACTCCGCTGTAGGTATAAGATTATAGGTATAAGAGCCCCGGAACATATCACCTAGTTCGATGATGGCAAGTTTATTCATTTTATTTAAACTACTAAACATTGTTCTATTGTTTATCACAGCATAATTTAAATAATCGCTAGGTTATATAAAGATAGGGTGTAATACCTATTGCACTTCAAAATAGTTAATAATGATCTAAACCTCTTTAGATAATTAAATTGTAGAAGTAAATTACCTACTTAACTAGATACTTACTCCCTATAAAAAATAGGTGCTTGTCAATTTTTTTAGACGCATTTCGCAATTTTTTAGACCTTAAAGTTTATCATTTTAGGGTCAATTATCTTTGAAACATTACAGTAATTTTATTCAATATCGTCGTTATTATAAGATAAATTGCTCATAAATATAGATCATAAAATATCTATTTAACTTAATTTTGTTAGAATTTGTAACGTAAAGATTTAATCGCGTTAAAGGTATTGTTACGTTTCGTGCTGTGACTACCACAGTCACCGCTGGACTGAGCAGGCAACATCTTGCACTGCGAGTTTTTACAACTACCCTCACTTTGCCATTTAATTTATCTTACTTCGTATGTAACCAGATACCGCCAGCACCCCCTCGGCCGGACTTCGACGTGTCGCAGGAAAAGCTGCAGCGTCTCGGGGAGGGCGAGGGTGCCCTCACGAGGGAAGAGTTCCTCAAGATGAAGGAGGAATTGGAAGAGTAAGTACATACATACATTTCAGCCGTATACAGTCCACTGCTGGACATAGGTTTCCCACAAATATGACTTGTATCATCTTGTATCAGCTGCCGAAACTCAACCTGTTTCTACCACCTTATGGCGTTAAACAATTAAGTATTAAAAACTATGATCATAACTTTATCAGTATCACATTCGACTTATTACTATAATTACTTTATTTGTAATAACGCGTAACCTACTACTTTATTTGTAACTATTTGTGCCCCGCCGTGGTTTATTAGGGAAACAATGTAGCCTATATGTTAATCCAGGGTGTCAGCTAACTCCATACCCAATTTTATAGAAATCGCTTCAGCCATTTAGACGTGAAGAAGTAACAAACATACACACTTACAAATCGCCTTTATAATATTAATGTAGATAACGTGTGATATAAATTAATGATATACATATTCTTGTGTTTGTAATATCACATAAGTCGATTAAAAAAATAGTTATTAATTAAGTTAATAATCAAGGTCAAAAATTATTGACCTTTTAATATAGGTACAGTGTACACGAACAGCATTTAGCAGGTATTTCACGTAATCAAGAATCGGTAATAGTAGTTTATGTATCTGTGCATAATGAAGGGCATTACAACAAGAGTGTGGGTTTATGAAACGAGCCGAAGGCGAGTTTCATAATAATATCACACGATTGTTGTAATGCCTAATTATGTATAGATACATACACTACTTTATCTACACACATATCATTAAGTGTTTTAAGATGGGTTCAGAAACCGTAGGGAAATGACTTATTACTAGGGTTACTTGTAAACATTAAAAAGTCAACGAACAAAACAAATGACAGCTTGGAACGGCGGCGTTGCGTATTTCGTATCTGTCAATTTTTTTTTAAACCATAGACAAGCGAATGAACTCCCTATTCTACTGTCACTCGAGTTCAAATGTCGTTCGATTTATATTAAAAAAACATAACGAATTGGCGTTTCGTATCAATGGCTGTTTTAATATCTATAGATACTAGATTAGACACCCCACTTGAATTTGACAGATGTTCCAAATTTAAATTCATAACCTACGGATTTCAGTAGGTAATGTTAACATTACCTACTGAAATCTTTCTGATGGTTGGTAATGCTGGTCATTGCCTACGGTTTCTGGACGCATTTTAGAGCACTTATGACATGTACGTAGATAAAATACATTTTTAAAAACAACGCGTATCCAACGGGGTACCAACACAAGCCAACTCACTCTCTCCCCTACGTCTCCCGCATTTATCTTTATCAAGCATATTACGGTAGGCTAGGCTTACACACCGATCAAAGGATACCTGCTTACTTGTACGCAACTTGTAATGTATTTAAGAGAAAATTTATTGTAGTCAAAACAAGAGATTCCTAGCTATGGTTTATACGCTACAAAAACTAAATGTAAACATAAGGTACGTTTAATGTGTTCGTCTTAACACTAGTTTTTCAAAGATATACATTTAAATGTAAGACCTGATTAGAAAGGTGACTAGCTTTTGAAGCGAATGATGTATTGTAATATAAATCAATATAAACGATGTACTACTGCCGGCAAATAGTGAAATGACACGCCATTGAAGCCGTGATGTGATGCTTAGAACAATATTTATTTCCATACTTTCACTGTATTTTATTTTTCTGTCATATATTTTTTTCCTTTATGGTAAGGGCTGTAAACAAGCTGTGACTTACACTGTTAGATATAGGCCTCCTTCATAAACCGCCACTTCAAAACCACGATTTTTAAGCATGGGACGTTTAATGCCATAATTACCACGCTTGAGGGGCGGATTGGTGATCAAAATATGATCTACCGATCTGAGGGATATGGCTGGCCAATGGTTTCTGATCGCAGTTATGGGACAATACCCGGGTTCTTTAGGGATACTACCTATACCAGGGTGAGAGGTATATATTTATATACCAGATCTGGCCTGTGATAGAAGCAATAACTTTAGGGATCGCTTCTTCAACACGAACGTAGCAATATTTGTTCTACAACTTTAAAAAAATATGTTATTTATTACTTGTGATATTTTCTCATAAACCAAATGTTAGTGTCAATGAACAGCACCCAATACTCTTTTTTACATTTACGAGTAACCTTCATAATTTTCACAATATATTGCTTGCTTAGATTTTTTTTTTATATATTTAGTAAAATATAAGTTATTTTCACTCACACAAATCGACGTAATTCTACAGTATACTCAATACAGCTTGTGTTGTACTCCTCTAGCCTCCAGCTTACAGACTAGGCTAGGAGGCCGTTAAAACAAAAACTGATTTAATGTTCTTAAATGTGAACGCTATGTGTATTCATGTCATTCCATGTATTATAAACTCGTCTTAATCACTACGTGCACTGCTTGATGGAAGCGGTAATTAATCCTTTCACGTACCCGTTTGTACCTAATTATCAAATTTACTTAACACCTGTACAGTGTCGGCAATATTGCAGAGTCAGAGAATTATTCCTGAAATATTGTTGAGTCACTGATACAAGTATATCACGCCCATATTAAACATACATAAGGAAACAATAATTGATTTGTATTATGTTCTGTGTTATTTTTTTTATAGAATATTGAATTGACAACCTAATACGGAAGGTGTGATAGATGTACGATTATGTGTCATTTCCTACCTAGGTTTTTTATAAATATATAAAACCAAGGGTAATAATGAGGTAGCATAATATGTATACAATATACCTCATCGGTTTTTGGTGGGTGAAATAAGAAACACAATATATTCATAAGCGGATTAAACCGATACATATTTTTGTATAATAACGTAGTACACCCAAGTAGTTGGCCGGAAATCGCTAGTCAGAAGACAATTATCTTCTAATAACTTGAGTTTGGTAGTTAAGCTACTGACTTACTTACATGAATCCATACTAGCACTAGCACAGTCGCCATCAGATATATCGTAGCTGTGGAGGTAGTCAAAAATATCGGAACATGCACTTTAACGCCTTGAGGCGTTGTTCCGATATGTGTGACCACTTTGGCCGCTCCGATATATCTGATGGCGACTGTACTAGTAATGTTATAAATACGAAACTAACTCTGTCTGTCTGTTACTTATTCACGCTTAAATCGTTGAACCAATTGGGATGAAATTTGGTATGGAGAGAGTTTGAGCTGCGAGAAAGGACTTAAGATAATTTTTATACTTTAAAGACGAGCATGGCTGGCCGACGAAGTCGAGTCGCGAGGAAAAATTAAAACAGATTAAATGACAAATTTATGAATTTAGGTCCTATGTAAAAATGGAAAATCGCGCTATAAATGAAGTACGTTTGTAGGTCCACATGCGAACTCAGTAGATTACTGTGTTGAGGAAGCGGGAGGTTGTGCACTTGGCCCGTGCATAAGGACAAAAGCCGTGAGCAGCGGAAATTAGTTTTCTAGATGCTAACGCGGGAACTGTATTGGTGGAACTGTAATCTATTTTTTTAATAAAAAAATAACTAAAATCACATATTGTAACTTAACTGAGCAAACATAAGTGGTCAAGGTTATTCATTGTTTGTATTTCGGGCAACGATAGATAACGATTTGGAAAATATATATTTATTTTATCGATTAACTATCTGGCCAGTCAGCGGTTACAGTAGCGATAGATATATTGCCACTGTAACCACAGTTGCAAAAGTTTGTCAAATCGCGATTGAGTAAAGAAAACAGCAATGGAAAACAACCTCATTGAAGTCCAAGGACGCGATAAAAAATACGTAAAATAGTACTATTAATTGTTCTGTGGCAATAGTTAAAACGAATACGGATACTCAATTTGGTGGCAACAATTAACATATCGTATGTTTTTAAAACTAAACTAAACTACCACTTTTTTCTACATGATTATAAAAAGCCATCGAATCCGGTTAGTGTCCCTAAACTGCGACTATAAATCTCCGAACCACCGGTGGAATAACATACTACGATCGCGAACCCGCCTGCCAAGCATGGTAATTAAGCGGGAGACCCATAACTAGCAGTGTACGTCCATTTGTGAAATAGAAATAGTATACAACGCCATAAAAAAATTAGGTTGTTATACCCCAGGGGCCAGGTGGAATTCGCGGCGGAGAACCTATAAAAACGTACCAAGGCCACTTCATACATCATTTAAAAGATCCAATTAACCAAAAACATATTAGAAAGTATTTAAATATAAAAATCTGCGCCGCACCGCCCGCATGTCTGCCTTCAACTCGACGAGGGCTTAAATAAATAAAGAGGAGGTCCGTTGTTGGGGCAACACAAAGTGGAATGATTACATGCGAGCATGGGATCCTGAATATTAACACGGCGTTGGACTCCTTTAGAATCATATATTATAGACGGACTGGGAAATTAAAAGCAAATTGAGCCAAACCAAACCATAGAAAACAGCCATGACTCAGGAACAAATATCTGTGCTCATCACACAAATAAATGCCCTGACTGGGAATCGAACCCAGGACCTTCGGCTTCATAGGCAGGGTCACTACCCACTAGGCCAGACCGTACGTCTGGCCATACATATAATTCTATTTTTTATCGCATTACAGTTGTTGAGTTCCTACTTACTTTAGACATTGTGATAAACGTACCGTACTAATAGGCTTGTATACTCCGCCTCAATACTTCACATAATTTAAGTTGAATTTGGAATATTGTTGGTTGCCGAAGAGGAAGTGATGCCGATTATGAATAGCCGATCGGTCGCCTTCCTCTATGATATGTCCTCTATGTTCCTCGTGTCTCTTCCCGTGTTTACGTCCAGTCGTACTGCCCGGCCAGACGCTGCCGGGGTTGAAGTGTGTAGTCGCTTACAACTGATGTTGCAACACGGGAATAATCTGGAACGGGACGGAAATTATTAAAGGAGGTTCAGAAAGAACTTTTCGTTATAAATCTAATTCTACTGAGACCGTCATTGCTATGGTACAACTGGGTCACGCGTTCTAAGGACCACAGTGAGTTTATTACGATGGTCGACCCAAGTTTCAAACCATTGCTCGATGATTACTGTTTCAGTTATTTTATTGCTGCAGCAGGCCAATTATTTGAATGCAGTTTCAGAAGTTCTGCCAATACAAAAGTGGGAATGAGTTCAAACCTTAAATTATCTGTAGTTTATTTAGAACCTAATGGCAGGAGTGTGTTGAGATTTGAGGTATCGGCATAAAAATACATAAGCACAGAATACACGCCTTGGAAGGAACAAAACCGCTGAAAATTCAGTTTAAAAGAGAGCCGCGCAATAAAAGCAGTTGTGACAGATGTAGGCGCCCAGCGACTTACAAGTAGCCAAGTCAAATTTTGTAACAAGAAAAAGTTTGTGTAACAACAGTGCCCGCGGTCTTCCCCCAGGGCGAGCCCGCAACAAATTACTAACAAACAACTTTGAAATAAATTAACTCTCAACTTCAAGCGTTTTACTTTCTTTCTGTTACATGAAAAACAATTACCTTTGCATTTATTTATTGACGTCACTGAGCTGCTCACCAAATGCTTGTGACGGTATGAAACCGCAGTCCTTCAAATATTTCTTAGATAATATACTCGTCACATTTTACTTTATTAGAGGCTAAACAGATTAATCTTACCTCTATGGCAAAGAAGTACGGCAAAAATTGTATTTTTGGTACTGCAAAATAAGGATACGAAATTTTCATCCGTTGTAAAAGTACCTAAGTTGTTGTGTTGCATACCTATTTAAAGTTACGAAAGAATACATTATAACGAATTTAGTTTAAAAAACAACTCATTATATTACTACCACGTGTCTTGATTTGAAATATTTTTTGATTGCATCTCATCAGTATAAAAAACGATAACATTGTTCGACTAATCCATTGTTAAGTTTGCCCTCCGAGAGGTTTAACAAAAGCTGGAGTGAACCTCCGCTCAATTTGCTTTTAATTTCCCAGTCCGTCTATAATATATGATTCTAAAGGAGTCCAACGCCGTGTTAATATTCAGGATCCCATGCTCGCATGTAATCATTCCACTTTGTGTTGCCCCAACAACGGACCTCCTCTTTATTTATTTAAGCCCTCGTCGAGTTGAAGGCAGACATGCGGGCGGTGCGGCGCAGATTTTTATATTTAAATACTTTCTAATATGTTTTTGGTTAATTGGATCTTTTAAATGATGTATGAAGTGGCCTTGGTACGTTTTTATAGGTTCTCCGCCGCGAATTCCACCTGGCCCCTGGGGTATAACAACCTAATTTTTTTATGGCGTTGTATACTATTTCTATTTCACAAATGGACGTACACTGCTAGTTATGGGTCTCCCGCTTAATTACCATGCTTGGCAGGCGGGTTAGCGATCGTAGTATGTTATTCCACCGGTGGTTCGGAGATTTATAGTCGCAGTTTAGGGACACTAACCGATTCGATGGCTTTTTATAATCGTGTAGAAAAAAGTGGTAGTTTAGTTTAGTGTTTAAAACATACGATACGTTAATTGTTGCCACCAAACTAAGTATCCGTATCCGTTTTAACTATTGCCACAGAACAATTAATAGTACTATTTTACGTATTTTTTATCGCGTCCTTGGACTTAAATGAGGTTGTTTTCCATTGCTGTTTCCTTTACTCAATCGCGATTTGACAAACTTTTGCAACTGTGGTTGCAATAGGTACATTGCCACTGTGGCAATGTACCTATTCGCTACTGTAACCGCTGCCTGGCCAGATAGTTAATCGATAAAATAAATATATATTTTCCAAATCGGTATCTATCGTTGCCCGAAATACAAACAATGAATAACCTTGACCACTTATAAATGTTTGCTCAGTTAAGTTACAATATGTGATTTTTAGTTATTTTTTTATTAAAAAAATAGATTACAGTTCCACCCATACAGTTGCCGCGTTAGCATCTAGAAAACTAATTTCCGCTGCTCACGGCTTCTGTCCTTATGCACGGGCCAAGTACACAACCTCCCGCTTCCTCAACACAGTAATCTTCTGAGTTCGCATGTGGACCTACAAACGTACTTCATTTATAGCGCGATTTTCCATTTTTACATAGGACCTAAATTCATAAAAGTGTCAATTAATCTGTTTTTATATCTGTTTTAATTTTTCCTCGCGACTTCGACGGCCAGCCACGCCCGTCTTTAAAGTATAAAAATTATCTTATGTCCTTTCTCGCAGCTCAAACTCTCTTCATACCAAATTTCATCCCAATTGGTACATCGATTTAAGCATGAAAAAGTAACAGACAGAGTTAGGTTCATATTTATAACATTACTAGTACAGTCGCCATCAGATATATCGGGGCGGCCAAAGTGCATGTTCCGATATTTTTGACTGCCTCCACAGCTACGATATATCTGATGGCAACTGTACTAGTGCTAATATGGATTCATGTAAGTAAGTCAGCAGCTTAACTACCAAACTCAAGTTATTAGAAGATAATTGTCTTCTGACTAGCGATTTCCCGCCAACTACTTCGGTCTACTACGTTATTATACAAAAATATGTATCGGTTTAATCCGCTTATGAATATATCGTGTTTCTTATTTCACCGACCAAAAACCGATGAGATGTATTGTATACATATTATGCTACCTCATTATTACCCTTGGTTTTATATATTTATAAAAAACCTAGGTAGGAAATGACTCATAATCGTACATCTATCACACCTTCCGTATTAGGTTGTAAAGTCAATATTCTATAAAAATTTAAACACAGAACATAATACAAATCAATTATTGTTCCCTTATGTAAGTTTAATATGCGCGTGATATACTTGTATCAGTGACTCAACAATATTTCAGGAATAATTCTCTGACTCTGCAATATTGCCGACACTGTACAGGTGTTAAGTAAATTTGATAATTAGGTACAAACGGGTACGTGAAAGGATTAATTACCGCTTCCATCAAGCAGTGCACGTAGTGATTAAGACGAGTTTATAATACATGGAATGACA
Organism: Grapholita molesta; assembly: GCA_022674325.2. Lineage (NCBI taxonomy): Eukaryota > Metazoa > Arthropoda > Insecta > Lepidoptera > Tortricidae > Grapholita > Grapholita molesta. The sequence continues at coordinate 8,331,013 of CP053127.2, forward strand.
TGAATACACAGCGTTCACATTTCCGAACATTAAATCAGTTTTTGTTTTAACGGCCTCCTAGCCTAGTCTGTAAGCTGGAGGCTAGAGGTGTACAACACAAGTGAAAATAACTTATATTTTACTAAATATCAAAAATTATTTTCTAGGCATGCAATGTATTGTGAAAATTATTCGAAAATGTCAAAAAGAGTATTGGGTGGTGTTCATTGAATTGACACTAATTGTTAATTGTTCGAAAATATCACAAGTAATAAATAACATATTTTTTTAAAGTTGTAGAACAAATATTGCTACGTTCGTGTTGAAGAAGCGATCCCTAAAGTTATTGCTTCTATCACAGGCCAGATCTGGTATATAAATATATACCTCTCACCCTGGTATAGGTAGTATCCCTAAAGAACCCGGGTATTGTCCCATAACTGCGATCAGAACCTTTTGGGGGATGGCCAGTAATATCCCTTTGATCGGTGGATCATATTTTGATCACCAATCCGCCCCTCAAGCATGGTAATTATGGCATTAAACGTCCCATGCTTAAAAATCGTGTTTTTGAAGTGGCGGTTTATGAAGGAGGCCTATATCTAACAGTGTAAGTCACAGCTTGTTTACAGCCCTTACCATAAAGGAAAAAAATATATGACAGAAAAATAAAATACAGTGAAAGTACGGAAATAAATATTGTTCTAAGCATCACATCACGGCTTCAATGGTGTGTCATTTCACTATTTGCCGGCAGTGTACATCGTTTATATTGATTTATATTACAATACATCGTGTGACTTCCAGATGATTTGCACAAAAAGGCAAATCTGACTGTGATTCCAACTCCAAAGCGCCAATAAAAGCCACGAGCTTCATATTTCATGACAATACAGATTGACACATAAATTGCGGTACAATACAATTTTCCTTTATTCTACAAAATTAGACATTCAAAACTCAATTCTCGGCCAAGAGTCCAATTTGGAATGCAATTTACGGCTAATTAGACTCTTAAGCACAGAGGCTGGGTGCGGGCGCCGGGCCCGCGGAGTCGCGCCGGCCGAGCCCGAGGAAGTTGAAATGGTTGCGTTAATGCTATGGAGGCTCAGGCACAAGCACCGCCCCTAATGTGCACTAACGAGCCTTGTTTTGTTCATGTCGTGTTCCCACTGACTCCGATCCGACGCGAACGTTAGCTAACTTACAGCGCCGCTATCCTCTCATTAAACACGCGATAAACACGGCTAATTGTGTGAAAAGATACCACGCGATTATGCTTAATACCGTAAGGGAATCGAAATGTTTACGGCTTTCGAAACTCCCATTACAGCCAGAAGTTGCGATGTGAGAGCTGCCTTTGAAATATGCTTCACCACATAAAATGCCGTCGGTAATTGTAACGATTATATACCTCTTACGCCTCGCTGTGCGAATTTTTATATCGATCTCATGGGTTGTTTATGGAAACATTTAATATCCATATTACATGATACCTTTAGATTTTTGTGTGAGAAGCAAAGTTTGTATGTAAGTGAATGAATCAAATATTTCATGGGACCCTACCCTACCCTCTTCTACCTACTAGTTTAAATAGAGTCCCGAAGTATAATTATCTATCTAGGGAAGTAGGGATGTATATTATAGTACCTACAGATACAACACTGACGCGTAAAACGTAAACCTCATATTATTTTACGCCAGGCTAAGTTACATGATATTGCAAAGATGAGCATATCTCCTGAAGCTTGCAACGTCGTCACATACGAAGCATGTTTATGTTAATTTTATTAAGCATTTGTCACAAATGATGGAGAGTTCATCCTGCCCTTAAACTAAATTCTTTTGCGAGCGGAGCGCGAGACTCCTCGTTACGAGCGCGCGAGTGCCCAGCAATCAACATAATAACGGCAGCGGAGCCGCCCGATGCCTCTCCCAGATACCGCCGAGTACCTGCGAACTTTGCTTAAAACATCCTAATCGCAGTCACGTCAAGCTGTCTTGTCTAAAGCGTCGCAACGCGTCTAAGATTAGACGTTCGATTACGGCTTTGTAACAGCTTTGATAATTTCCCAACAACTGTCGTAATTCAAATATTCTTAGTGAGCGAAACTGGATCAGTGTTTTCTGAAATAGCTTAGAGAAATTATTTCATTTATCAAATTCGCCTCAGGTAAGATCCCACCTTAACGCTAAAAGCATTCCGGAGCTTCTTAATCAACGGTTCACGAATATTAATTTAATTAGTTAAAAGTTTTTATTACTCTTAAGTAAAAAGATGGAGGGGAAAAAAGCCTCCACGGCGGCCAGAAACCATAAAAGTAACTTGAGACTTCTCAAATCACGAAAGCTACATTTCATTCATTTTACCTATTTTTAAATCAATTAGCGGAAAAGGAAGCGTGAATAACATTTACATTGCAAAAGTTGGTCGGCGAATTTTAATTACTAAGAAAAAATTATTACAAAATTTAAATATGGCGGGTCCCGTGGCAATTCAGTTAGCTTATCGTTCTGTAATAATAGCATGTGAGTTTCATGCAAGGGCTGTGAAAGCTGACGCCATGCGCTGGGTTTTTACGATACATATTTGAGAAACAACATAATAAATTACCCGACCGAATATTCAAAAACATGTACATATGTACTTAGGAACTATATAAGGGTAAAACAGAGCAGTAAGCGATATTGAACCTTTGATGCTGAATAAAACTGAACTAAGTATTAAGTCATCGACTTTATTTGACGGCATAAGGGACTCAACTCCGCTGTAGGTATAAGATTATAGGTATAAGAGCCCCGGAACATATCACCTAGTTCGATGATGGCAAGTTTATTCATTTTATTTAAACTACTAAACATTGTTCTATTGTTTATCATAGCATAATTTAAATAATCGCTAGGTTATATAAAGATAGGGTGTAATACCTATTGCACTTCAAAATAGTTAATAATGATCTAAACCTCTTTAGATAATTAAATTGTAGAAGTAAATTACCTACTTAACTAGATACTTACTCCCTATAAAAAATAGGTGCTTGTCAATTTTTTTAGACGCATTTCGCAATTTTTTAGACCTTAAAGTTTATCATTTTAGGGTCAATTATCTTTGAAACATTACAGTAATTTTATTCAATATCGTCGTTATTAAGATAAATTGCTCATAAAATATCTATTTAACTTAATTTTGTTAGAATTTGTAACGTAAAGATTTAATCGCGTTAAAGGTATTGTTACTTTTCGTGCTGTGACTACCACAGGCACAGCTGGACTGAGCAGGCAACATCTTGCACTGCGAGTTTTTACAACTACCGTCACTTTGCCATTTAATTTATCTTACTTCGTATGTGACCAGATACCGCCAGCGCCCCCTCGGCCGGCCTTCGACGCGTAGCGGGAAAAGCTGCAGCGTCTCGGGGAGGGCAAGGGTGCCCTCACGAGGGAAGAGTTCCTCAAGATGAAGGAGGAATTGGAAGAGTAAGTACATACATACATTTCAGCCGTATGCAGTCCACTGCTGGACATAGGTTTCCCACAAATATGACTTGTATCATCTTGTATCAGCTGCCGAAACTCAACCTGTTTCTACCACCTTATGGCGTTAAACAATTAAGTATTAAAAACTATGATCATAACTTTATCAGTATCACATTCGACTTATTACTATAATTACTTTATTTGTAATAACGCGTAACCTACTTTATGCTGTGCCCCGCCGCGGTTTATTAGGGAAATAATGTAGCCTACATGTTAATCCAGGGTGTCAGCTAACTCCATACCCAATTTTATAGAAATCGCTTCAGCCATTTGGACGTGAAGAAGTAACAAACATACACACTTACAAATCGCCTTTATAATATTAATGTAGATAACGTGTGATATAAATTAATGATATACATATGTGACCGTCCATGGCTAAAGGTCCCTTATAGCAGGTATTGAGTTAAGCACAGATCCTAAATCTACATTAAATAAGCTATCTTATACAAAAAAAATCATGACTCTAAGTCCCATACTTTTTTTTATAAAAAACATTAAACTTACACATGCGAAAACTGCACTTTTGAGAAATCGTCAAAAGAAGTTTGAAACTAGTTTTAAGTGTGTTCCCATTGGAAGTTACATAGATTATGATTGATTTCGTATCTCAAGGGTTTTTTCTTTGGAACCCAGTTATTGTTTTTTTAATGTGACTTCCAGATCATGAAAAAATAGCCTTCGAAAATAACAACACGCTCATATGGACGAAACTATTAAAAAAATATTTTTCGACTTTTCCTTTAATATGTTGTAATCAGAACCATTTTATATAGTAGAACATATTTGAGCTTACATTTTAGCATAGAAACAAAAATCACATAGGCTACGAATTTTTTTTTTAAATTAAAATGTGATTATTATTATCAGTTACATCTTTCCTAGAACAATAACAAATTTGGTGTAGTATGTTCTAAATTATATTTTAATCAGTCCACAGGAGTATCACAAAAGTCTTATTATTATTCTACAGGTCACACTTTTTTATTTATACACGATCAAAGTTACGTAAAAATCACAATTTCGCTCCCATACATTTGAGAAAAGGGCCCTTATGACCAACCATAGACAAAACATATTGATAATTACAATACGGCACAATATTAACATAATTTATTTGCTAATCTTGTATCAAAACAGCAATCCGAAGAAAAAATGTTATTATAAATTTTCTAAAAATATTGATCTGTTATGAGTAATTTTCATTTAAAGTTAACGTTAAATAATCCACATAGTACCTACCTAGTGATCCCGGAAGCCGAACGAGACCACAATATCTGTGCTGTTAACAGTCCGTTACCACTAAGGAACCATTCATAAATCACGTAAGGACATTTTAGGTGATTTTTGATCCCCTCACCTTCAGGTAGGGGTGTGTGTTTGGGAAGTCAAAAATCACGGTCAGACCCCTTATTTCTTGTTTGTTCATTGTTGGAATATGAAATTATTGCGATAAATGGAACTACTACCAATTTATTTGACTGATCTCCATTACATCAAAAGCCGGGAAAATGAGGATTTTCGGCCAAGTGGGTATATACGGCCAAGCGAGCGTGAATGAAATTTGCAAAATCACAACTAACTGTTTGCTATGACACCCGCCATCTTTGTCTCAGTATGGATAATCAACGAAAAAAAAGTTACTTTGCAGACCTAGGCCTTTATATGAAATTCCATTTCCGTCCCCTTCACTTGCCGCGCTAAAAAAACCATACTTCCGACTCTATTATAAGGAATGTAAAGACGATATTTCATTGCATGTTTGAGAAATCATCATTTTGTATTCGGTTCCTGTGGCCGAGTTCACCATAGTAGCTACATGTAGGTAGGTTTTTTACGTTTTGTATGTAATACATCTAGTGCAGAAGCCGTCTAGAGATGTTTTGAAGTCAGTCGAAAAATGTAGTACCTACACGTAAAGTAAAATTTAAAATGATCGTAGGTACTTAGGTACCTAAAGCCCTTTTTGTTATTATACTTATGTATATAACTTAAACTTGTTTATAATATCAGATATGAGTCCCATGGATTTGCACGCCTTTATAGGCTGCAGTGACTGCTTAGGTACCATCAGGACGGCCGTATCCTTGTTTGCCACTGACATAGTGTACAAAATAAGTAAAAATTGTAAACAAATACTTGTAAACAATTTTAATTATTTTATCTTTTTCATTTTTGTATGCAATTTCCCATAAGGGACCTTTTCTACTAAACTTTGAACTCAATTTTAATAAAGAAAGAATTAACGTACACATCTGACACCAAGGTACAAACATACCCCTATTTGTATATATTACTATTTTACATAGAACTAAAAAATGATAATTTTGAAGGGTTTTACGAAAACGCCAATATCTCCGTAACTAGAAACTGCCATAAGGGACCTTTTCTTATGGACGGTCACATATTCTTGTGTTTGTAATATCACATAAGTCGATTAAAAAATAGTTATTAATTAAGTTAATAATCAAGGTCAAAAATGATTGACCTTTTAATATAGGTACAGTGTACACGAACAGCATTTAGCAGATATTTCACGTAATCAAGAATCGGTAAGTTACATTTTAAAAAACAACGCGTATCCAACGGGGTACCAACACAAGCCAACTCACTCTCTCCCCAACGTCTCCCGCATTTATCTTTATCAAGCATATTACGGTAGGCTAGGCTTACACACCGATCAAAGGATACCTGCTTACTTGTAGGCAACTTGTAATGTATTTAAGAGAAAATTTATTGTAGTCAAAACAAGAGATTCCTAGCTATACTGATAGCTAGTTACACATAAATCAGGCCTTAGCAGTTATCCGCTACAAAATCTAAATCTAAACATAAGGTACGTTTTATGTGTTCGTCTTAACACTAGTTTTTCAAAGATATACATTTAAATGTAAGACCTGATTAGAAAGGTGACTAAATTATCTACCATATAACGACATCAGGTCAATAGATTAGTTGACTGATGAGTGCTTAAGGGCTTCAAAATCATCTCAACATTCGGTTCTCCGGTCCGATCGTCTTTAATAAAGCTTAGAGAATTTTCACGATTTTCCATAAAGTTCTGAATTTGATTAAAACTCAAAACAATATTCTTCTAACTGTTTTTTTTTAGTTTAAAGTACGACACGGATACACAATACGTGATTGTAATAATTCATCTGGAGCCAAACGGTGACAATAGGTAGGATGGAAGGATAATTCCCGGGAACGTACATATTATCCTCCATCCCCCATAATTCACAAGGTATGGAAATGCGACAATATTGTTCTATCGTTATGGAATGCGGCTAATGTAAAGCGTGCTACACGCATGCCTTTGTCATTTTGTTACAATTTTCACAATGAAAAGCACTATTTTTAAACTTCCCCTTGCATCAGCGATCAATAACTGCTTTCTGCATTTGAAGTAGGCTCCTTATTTTAAGAACCAATTTTAGAAATTTTAGGGTTCCAATTTGAAAGTATGTACATAAAAATAGAATTTTGAACTATTCAGCAAATATATCTCTGTTTGGTTTTTTAAACCAATTTCACACACAGGACTAGGTATAGTTGTTAGCAAACAGCACTGAATTTTCTAATGTATATAAATGAGACATAGTCCTAACGTTAAAAACTTAATATGAAAACGTTAAAAAGCATTTTCTAGTAACAAAATCAGCGAAAATGCTGAAACCGATAAGACCGTGTCAATTCGATTGCTCCGCACGTTTCACGATGCATTATCAGCTTATGTTCAGAAGAAAATATATGTGTTGGGGACGTCACGCCTTCTTTAAAAGATCCTCCGTTATGGCGCGGCGGAATTTCCACGGGAAGGACGCCTCTGATTGAGGTAAGAAACCGAGAACACTACCGCCGCAGCTCTTATCTCTTCGTTGGAGAGTTCTTCGTCCGTGTCCGTATATCACAATCCAAGAGAGTATTTAGACTATATTATTTTGTAGTAGAATTTCGGGTTTCGTTCTATTCGCACATTGATTCTTCTTTACGGCATGTCTTCATTGAAAATATCATATATTTAGTAACATTATATTGAATTTAGATAATTTTCAGACTTTATGTAGCTAAGCTTAAATCTGTCAATCTTTCAATAAATTTAGTACCTATAAAAGTTTGATGCATTTCAGGCGTAAGTACAGATCTGGAGCCAGTATAAGTAACATATGTTATAGTTGAGCTCGGTAGGCGATGACAGCGACAGCGCAGGTGCTGCGGCGCATTATAATATAAATGACGCGCGGCTCAGTAAAATTTGACGGCACATCTCGGCTGGATTAGCGGTATACAAGGCATACGTTCACCGTTCGAAGAATTTGCTCCTACGTGTATACTCCCACCTCTATTACATGAAGATAAAATTATTGTACTCGCGTGCTGGTTTCAAGCTGTATACGTATATAACAGTATATATACCTATTAGAATGAGTGCGATGTAGAACATTTTTGATAATGGAAAACCAATATTAATCAATGATTTTCCCATTTATTAAAAAAGAAAAGACTCAAACTGTTAACCGTAATTATATTTACGTCATACACGTTAAATAAATAAATAATGAGCCCATAAATAATGGTACTCAATCAACAATACTATACGATACGATAACTTACTGGGATTTGAACCTAAAACCATCGGCACCATAAACAGGGCTACTCACTAGGCCAAACCTAAAACATATCTTAAAAAGATTTTACATTAGTAGCATAAATCAAGGATAGCTTACGAATAAAATTCTAACCTCCTTAGCTTACAAAGGTCACTTATAAGTAGTTATTGAAATGAAATGAAACTTTTGGGTCGATATGAAACTTATTTTATACACATAAATTCATTTTTATTTCAGTTGAACGAACAACAACAACAAATGAATTAAACATATACGTATTCTCAATTCTGTTCGTATAATAAAGTCCGTGAGCAAAAAAAAAAAGTTTTGTCTTACTTTCCAAAATCTCATGAATATTAAACGTTTAACAAATGATACGTATAATAATTTTCCGTCGGATTTAAATTTATTCAAAACTAAGTTACATAACTATGCGAATTAAATAGTAGGGTCAAAGAAAGAGAGTCCCAAGTACATAGTAATCCCGCTTTTAAGCAAATAAAATGCCCCCAACTCTCACCCATTTACTCGCTCACCACTTATCTTCGTCAACAATTCCGCAAAAAATGTACTCTATTTATAAGGCAATAAGGTAACTTTAGCAGTAGTGTAGTACACAAGAGAAGAGGTTCACTGGATTAGTGTCGCCATACTTTAGAAAAGATCGTCAGCTTACTGGCCGCTTTGAATGCGTAATGAGCGGCAGTTTGAATAATTAAAAATAGTTATTTTAAAGAAAATCTAAACTGGTTGAACAACGAGGCTTGCTGATTTAATAAGTATTTTACTAATTTTTTTGAGAGACATAAATTACCTAATTAAAAAGCATAATCATGGCATAAAAATGTATGCCATCTAACTTATTGACAGTTAATGATGTGTTATTCAATGCGCTACCACTTCTATAGTGTTGTTCTTATTTCATTGTTGCCGATTCAATGAAGACTGTGGATTTTACAAAATGAAAGTTTGAGAAGCCATTGAATCATAAAACATTATTAATAAACTATAAGAATGACTTATGAACGTTTAATTACAAACATTATTTTTTTTAATTAAGACGACGGTTTTATGATCTGATCCATATGGATTGACTGGATTCTATTGATAATACAACTTGAATATGTCGATATCGTTAGTGTAGTGCGCCGACCAAGTGACATCCCATCCCTAGTGTGCAAAACATTCAAGTTGATAAACAAAACCCCGTAGGTAGTTCGAAAAGTTCGCACAGTTAGAAGTTACTAAAGTCAACTTCAGTTCGTTTCTTAAAGTTAGAATTTTAATTGAAATGTATTTTAACCTTTATAACATATTGTAATTGCAATCATCTAAGCAACTTTTGAGTTGTAGGTGGCACGATCGATTGCGATTGGAACCCACAAGAGGTTTCGCCTACACCTTGCACTCAAAATGCAAACTATATTATAAGCATAACAAAGGGAAAATCGTGTCATATTTTGAAGTTAAAAAAAAACCTTAGGATTTGAAAAGTCGATCTCTAGGTCCGTTCAGTGCAACTAGGATTAACTGCACTTTTCTAGTGAGGTGCGCTTGGAAAATTAAAATCTTCCTACCAGAAGTCAGAGCCAGCAGCGAATGCGTATTGAGTTTGGTCGGTAAACGTTTATTCATACAAAAGGATTTAACCCGTCGTTTCCGAACAGTTGAGGTGGCATTTGCTCGTGTCGACTAAATTGTCTGCCAGGTATTTTTAAATCAAGAGTGGATAGAATATAACCTATAGTAACTATGTGCCTCCGTTTTAAACTATTTTTAATTTCGATCAGTCTAGACTATTTGCAATCGAGTTTTCAAAGAGAGCACAAAGAGAATAGAAATAGTGAGTTTTCAAATGAGTAATGGATATATAAATCCACTGGATGCGGGTGGCGCAAAACTGGTCATTGTGGATTGTTTTGGGAGAAAGCCCAATGTCTAGCAGTGAACGTTCGGCTGATATTATGATGATGATGATATAAACATTGGAAAAATGAAGTGCAAGATACGCTGTGTTAATAAAAAATAAAAATAAAAACAAACATAATACTCGTAATTTCATCTGATGTTGCCTAACTCGGCCCAAAAAGCAATTTTACTCTGTTGCAACTTTTATTTAAACAACAGCCTCACAAAAAGAATAATTGAAAGAGTTCATAAACTTTTTATTGTCTCGGTTTGCATGTGAGTACAAAGTTAATGCAAGGACAACGTCACCGAGCGAGCGTATTTTAGCGTAAGCTGCTAATACCGAGTTATTTATTTATACTTCCCTTAGCTTAGTTGCGCTGGATTAAACAAAAAACGACACAGCTACACCGCAGGAGGTCTACGCCGCGGCGTAGCACTGCTACGGACATTAAGCAATAAACGTTCTAAATAGAGTCGCTGATAACGTCATTAAAACCGAAACAGACAATCCTTTGAATGAGTAATTGCACTCATTATGTAAAAGCTACACATTACATTGTTACGTCATTAGACATGATTGCACAATTACTGTAAACATGCGGCGGTGTGTCGCCCGACATCGGTACCGAAGTGGTAATTGTCACTGTCACGCAAACGGCTAATTATCAGCGAAGCACATGTGCCTTAGACATGGGCTATATCCCACAGACACCGCATAATATCGCGTTCACATAGAATCGCGATCACTACACGTCACTAGAAATTACAATTTTGAAACCACTGTAGGTCAATACTTGGTTCGATTTTTAATTTATAAGAGTACAAAAAAAAATACAATTTGTCCTAACTTCATGGTCATTCTATTGGGGAAGCAATCTGTGCCTTAGGCGAACCTATTAAACACTCCCACGCGACTCAAACACCGGCAGTGACGTCACGATACTGTGGCGACCTGAAGATGGAAATTAGATATCAAATTCGTTTTTATTATAATAACGGTATCTATACGACTTTGTTTGACAACACAATGCTGAGTCACTTTACGAGACATTAGGATGTCAATTGTAGAGCTTAAGGACTATAACTGTTTACTGTGCTGCTTAATCATTAAACTTACGAGTATAAGAGATGATAGACTTTTGTCACATGGTATAGGTTATCTTATAAAATATTATTTTCATTTCTGCAGTTCGAACAAGGGTTATTTAATGTGTTGTCCAAACAGTGAGTGAAGTTTGATTAGGCTGCGAGCGTGAGACAAAATAACCTTGAATTTCGAACATCTATTCTACCTACGGGGCTTAATACAAAATCGAAATACTTAAGTCTATACGCGTTGCCGTTGCGTTATTTCATGTCATTAGTAAACGCGAAGAGACTGATATATTTAAAATTTTATTTGATGGTTTACTGATAATTAAATGGCAGGCCCACTGGCCCATGCAACAGATTCATAATATCGCAATGGTCTAAAACACGTACGACGTCGACTAATAAACATTGGCAATAATAATAAATAAAACATTTTGATTTGTTTAAATAGTTTCATTGCATAATAGTCCTAAAACTCGTTTACTGTATTTTGGACCTGATAAAAATTTTTGAGTAAAAACAAAACATCCAGAATCGCGTACGAACATTAACGTTTAGTAGCAAAAGCTATACATAAAAAAAATGTTCTTAAAGTAATTTCCGTATTATATTACCATAAATTAATAAATATTACAGGAAAATCTTACACGTTTTGTTTTTTTTTGTTTATTTCAATATTTTTCACAAGACTGAACATTTGTGTTGTTTAAAAATTATTGTAGATACAATAAAAATGTGAATCTAGCGACGAAGAAGTAGCTTTAAGTCCGGAGGAGCTAAGATAAATACTTGCAGTAGAAATTGTTGAACTGTTCGTACTTTATTTGTTCTCAATGCTGAAGTGAAAAGTTGACCAACGTGAGGCCAAAGTTATTTGCATCTCGTGCCTTTGAGTTCCTCACTACGCTCAAGAAGCGTCCTATTATAGAATCTTTCAATTGCTCGGGACTCAAAATTTAGCACTCGAAACAAATACGAAGTTTGGCCTCTCGTTGCAAAAAAAAACTATAATTCACAGTAAAAAAAATCATCCTTTTTCAATGTCTTTATTTACAACTATTTTAAATGACTTAAATAAATATGTATAACACAAGCTGAGTATAGTATATAAATATATGTTACATTTGTTCAAAAAAGTTTTTCACAAATGTAACATATATTTTTCTTACTTACCCGTAGTAAATTGCGAAATAAGGTTAATAGACAATTTGTGTAATAATTTGATTGTACATTTAAGCGGGTAAAGCAAATTTATTGTGCAAAAGAATAATTTTGTTGTATATGAAGTTAAGAAAATTTATTTTGTATGTAATATTGTCAAGTTAAGTCACTAATAATATAAAAATAGAATGGTTGCTTACATAGTGAAAATTTCCCAGGTGGTTTCTTTTTATTATTACTATATTTTTGTTGTAACTTGAAGGACCAGCAGCCGGCACACTATACACAAAGTATTGTAGTTTATGTTATGCTTGAAGGTAGGTAGGTAGTGATGATTTTATACTAGCAAAAAATCCTTTATTCGTTCTGACTAATCAAAACGTTATAAAACTCCGTTTAGTAGTTTTAAATATCCACGCGTACATACAGATGAGACGTTGTTTTATACTTGGTATTGATATACTTATTTTCGGGTCTATCTAAACAAGCAGCTTTAAATTTAAAATTGATATCAAAACTTTATTAAATCTGCAATTTATATTTTATTACTAATGTACGATTCCCACTGGCCGGGACGGGCGGAGTCGGCTGGAGCCGCGTCGAAACGGGCGCTCGGGGGTGGCCGAACGGAGCCGATGACGCGCAATGACGGCCAAGAACCTCCGTCCACCTCCGCGAGCGTCCGGTCGGCCGGAAACGGCGCCAAAAACACTCAAATATCTGACTACGTTACAGAAGGTCTACATTTCTTTGGCAACTATTTAAATGCGCTTGAGCGCGCGCTGTTTCCGCCCGGTCGGTGGGAATCGTACATTAGTCAATTATTTATAATTATACTAATCGATGTTCTCCTGTTTTACTCGCCGTATGAGGTATTATATATATATTTGATTAATACTTTTAAAGTTATTTTAAAGAAACATTTTCCATAAAATTGCTCCAAAGGAATAAAAAAAATGTGATCACAATTGTTTCTTTAAAACTTTTCTCGCATACTTGTTTGTTATTTCCTTCTTTTCTTGCATAAAGATCTTGCAATGCACTGACACGAGTCAGGAGTACTAAACAAAATGGTACCTACGTCATATTCATGTTTAACGATTGTATAGTTTACTTTATTTAGCTCTATTCTCTTGAGTCAGACTGTATCCATAAATGTTATTCTCAACAAAACCTGGCACCGAATAAATTCTTGCCACATAGCAAAAACAAAACCGTTTATATGACGAGGTGATCGCAACACTATGGCCGTCCCACCTGACACGATACCAGCTAATTGTGTTCACTCAGGCAGCGCCTGTGGCGCCTCAGTGCCGCAATATATTGTATTTATCCCCCGAGGAAAATACGACCCGAGAAAATTTTGTTTTCCTTAATGTGTAAAGCCCGTGAAACCGTTGCCTATTCTGTCACTTTCATTGACTTTATTGTATTTATGTCAGGAACCTAATATTTATATTCTCAGCATATTATACACACACACGTTTATCTTGATACGAAATTTCACTTTAAAGCTCTTATGTGGGCTTGTAATTGAAACTTAAATGTTTCACTACGTTTAACCGGGGATTAGTGTTGACTGAGCAGGATTTGGAATGTGGCACACGTATTTAGTTAATAATAGCGAGTGGTACTTTATTTGACATGGGCCGTCGTATGGCATGGCTTAGCAACGGAAATGTAGTGCACTCCGAGAGGAACGCGACTTATAAATTATTCAAGTAGCGACACACTTCAAATAGCGCAGTAGCCGCGCGTTATTTTGAGAACAACGCGATGCCTTGTGTCACAGCACGGCGCTTGGCTTCGTTCAGTCGTCTTTTGCTTGCGCGCTCTTATTCGAAACATATTATGAGCTGAGAATTCTATTCGACCCTAACACGTTCTGCACATTTCGTATCCACGTTTGAGGCACATTACCTGCAGTGGTTTATTATGTCACATTATAAGGAATAGTTTCGGAGCGTATATAGCGGTAGCAATATAACGAACTACTTAAGCTCGTTTTAACAGCCATATTACTATTGTATCGTGTACGGACAGTGCATTATAGTTAATTACTGATATACTTAACCTCTTTTGAAAAGGGGTTAAGTATGTATAAAAAGAGTATTTTTAATAGTAGATTGTTAATGAAGGGCTGAAAGTCACCCATACGCGAGGTAGTTTGGCGCTCGAACAATGTGAAAGCGCTAATAGTGCGAGTCGGAAATGGGTGATGTTTACCCGAGTCAAGCTCTCTAGTTTTCATTTCGAATGTGAGGAAATTAAAATAAGAGAAAGAAGAAAGTAAAAAAAAATCTATTAGATAATAAACTACTCGTAACTGACAAAAACACTAATAATACCGCATCAGCTTGTTTAAATTCATCAAATTTACGTCACGTTTAATGTTTAAGGTGGTTTGAAGCATTTATTGCAGGTTAAGATTTAAGTTGTATTATAAATCATTGAAATATATAAGAATCGGCACACTTTCTGACAAAAAAATTACTTATTTCTCGAACCGCCATTTCATAAAAGTTGTATTTTATAAGGTATCTTTATGTTGAAACTTGTGGTCTTCATGATAACTTGAGTAGGTATTTTTTTCTAATTCCGTCAGGCGTTAGGTCCATTTTGAATCGCTTGAGTAACCCATAAATATTAATTTCAAAATATAACTATATTTTGCTTACTTTTGAAGTGTTTTTAATAGTTGCGTTTTTTCTTTCAGCGTAATTGTCCTAACGCACCGAATCTTTTTTTTCGCGCGCGTTGTCAGCGAATTAATGACACCCATTAAACAGCATTTTAGTGTTATATAAAGTAATCGAATTAGTGATAAAAATGTCCTATTTAATGTAAGAATGACTAATAAGAAGATAATTTTCAATTTTTCAATAAGTAAGTATTCCGTCATGGTTGGCTGTATGTATTATGTTTCTGCCGTTGCTTACCTGAGCATGTTAAACTTTAAAAAAAACTTCTACTGAAACTGTACTGTAACTGTACTTAAAAATTAGAACTGAAGAATCTAAAAATTTGAATAAATTAACATATTTAATGCTACAATAAATCCCCATAATGTAAAATTTACTTGGTGCTTATATATGGGGAAAACGAATAGGAACATACTATATTGCGACTCTAGGGTAGAAACGTATCACTTTCACCTACAACGTAGATAAATGATCACAACGTACAGAAATGAAGAGAATTTTGCTATACAATAGGGAAAAATCTGTAGGTTTTTATATGTTTTATAATACTTTGGAAGTATTCAGTATAATATACATTATTACTTCAAAAAGATAAACACTAAAGTGTTTGCCGGTTCTGCAAGATACACGCCTTTTAAAATAAAGCAGTTATTTAGAACCTGTAGGGCTATTATTTTTGATATTTCTAAATCAATTTCATAGTTAATGGGGCTACGCGCCGCCGTCGCGAGCGTTGTCATAATAATGACACAAAGGCTTTATTTTAAGAACCGCTATTATCTTCCCGCCGCGGCTTTTACACCCCCAGCTAAATTAAAGCATCTTACTACCAGAAATGAACTTTGCCCAGGCTTCATAACCATTAACACAGTACATCCACAAAACCTAGTATAGGTAAATATTGTGATATATTGTTACCCTCTTATTACTTAGCAAACGTCAGATGAATGTTATCCTAACTGATATTCCAATCATCATCAACGATATTTTAGACTGACTACTGTTTCAGCCGCGATACCTAAATAGAGTCGCAATACTTAAATGACTAGAATAACATTCTATGAAACTTAAAATATTTAAATTACTCATATTTTATCTCGTGACTTTATCACGCGCTGCATACGTACAGTCACGATAAGATTTCATTAATTATTTTATTTGTCTTTTTCAGCAGTTGGACAAGATTAAGGCTCACAAGGAATTGCAGGTACATAACCGCTAGCAATAAAGTCACGTGTTACGCAAGGTAGTAATTAAACCTGTACGAGGCAAGACGTAAACTAGGAGCACCTTCGAATAAAGTGCACATAATTGTCAAGGTGGAGTAGTGAGCACAATTATTTCGCAATTATTTACCGGCGAGACATAGGGGAATGAAGGGGGCTTGAGCCGGAGCCAAGAGCGCTCGGAGCCGGTCGGCTGAGGCCGTGTCGAGAATCATATAAGAATTCATAAGCCTTTATACACCCGCCGCGAAACAGCCACGTACAAGCACTTTGAAGTGACACAGTTCGTCTCAGGTATGGAATATCTCAAATTCAACGGAGGCTGTGCATGGTTCGCTCGCGCAACTACAACACAAATACCATCAGCCACCGCTCAGCTGACAACATAATTACACATTTTTAGAATAGTTTTCATCTCCCGCTTCTTGTGAACAGCGTGTGAAAAAGGTCACAAAAATTACAATTTAATATTGGCAAGAAAATAATATACAAGCAAAACATTAAACTAACTGTACAATAACTAAAAGTCCTTAAACCTAAAAAAGGCCCTCAAGATATTGTACTGTAAATAATATTAACCGTAAATAAAATTTAGATACAAATTTAAATATGTATTTCATTATAAACTTATGTAACATCTATAATAAGGTGCTAAAGACAATGCTGTTATGTTACAATAAAGAAATTTAATTATGTTATATTTATATTTTAGTACTTACCAAGGATGCGGGCGGCATTTTGTAGCGCAATAAGTTGTGCGAGGAAGCCGCCAGCTTCTTATTTTGGTCACCAGTTACGTCAACCAGACAGACGCTTCGCGGTTTCTGCAAAATAAAAGCGCACTGGAACCTCATCTAGAGTTTCTCCACCAAACGGTACAAAATGGTACTCTCTGTTGTGGTTCTTACATTTATTGCACTTCAAAATATTAGCTTAAATATTAAATAATTACTAAATAGGATATTATATTATTATATTTACTATTTAGTAATTATTCTAGATTACCGAATTCGAGTACCCACAAATGAAAACATGTTTGTCAATAAGTACAATTTTTTTTTAATAATTTATAAGTAAATAAAAGTGAAAAGTTTTCCATTCACATTTGCAGGAGAGTGAATGTAATCTGAATGAGTCTTCGGCATTCAGCTTGCATCAACTGAGGGCTGCTTCAGTTGCATAACACAATAACGTCTAGACGCATTCAGTGCGTACGAGTAGCACGTACCCCGCGCCACACGCATTCACGTCTTACTGATTATACTGTCGCGTGTAAACGATATACATAATCATATGTTACAGTGGCTTTATAGTTATTATCAACATTTGTTACATATGAGTACCTAGTAACATAGGAATGTATGTATAATTATGTCGGCGGGAGTAAAATCCGCAGGATTATAATATTTCTGTGTAATATTTTGATGCTAGTTACATTAAACTAATTGATATGTAAGTTTAGGTACTGTAGGTTGCCACAGATGCCCGGACTACCGAAGGGAAAACTAATCGACGATCGCTGACAAATTATATATATGGTTTGGTGGGCGTTACTAAAATATTTTGGGTCAATTTTAAATAAACCATAAGCAGCCTAAGTTCTAAAATAAGTTTAATAACGCTTGGCTTGAGTTGTAGTTACTATACTACGATATATATAAAATAGCTTATAAATACACTAAAATATATGTAGCCTCCAGAACTCAGGAGGAAATATTGGTATTCAAATAATTTGAATATAATAACTAGGATTCGAATTCGGGACCGGAGTAGGCAGGGACACTAACGACAGGGCTAAAAGGCTAAATATAATTAAACGACTAAAAATAATAACCAAATGTATATTTACATTAATTCACGAGTCTCGAAATAATAATACATTAGTCAATCTTTGTATGTTAAAAACGTAATGCCTATTGTATGAAGACTGCCTGAATAGCACTTAGCTTCCATTTTTGTGAAAGCGGTGGTTATTAAATAACAGTTAGTAAATATACTGAAGCCGATTTGCTCAATAAATATTTTATAAAGCCTTTTCGCATGGCTTGGATCACGTGGCTAGGTATAAATGAATACTTTTCACAGATGAAAGTCTGGGGCGCTTTTGTGAAGGTATAAAATAGAAGAAAACCTTTATGAATTCGCATGGTAAATATTTTACCCTAGATATACAATACTCGTATATTATGTAAATGCCCATATTTAATAGCCAAGCGCTTAACAGATTTGATTGGCTGACTTTACTGAAGAACCACATGCATTTGTCATATTCATAATAAGATTTAGTTGTAATATTCATAATAATCTCTTAACACATTAAATACACTTTTATATAATTATGGGGAATTCGATAGCAATAGTGAGAAAATAGACTGAAAAACTGAAAAGGTCGACTGTAATATAATGAAGCACGAAAAATATTTTAATGTTGTCAATTGCATAAATAGAATTAAGAACAACATGAAATTCATGAAAAAATATCCTAAACTTTGCCAATAATCATATACTTATATTTTTATTTTTTCCGATAGCAAAAGTAATGGCGCGACAAGTAGGCCTGGGTACCTGAAAGGTAAAGCTGAAAGCCCGCGCCGTCGGCCCGCCCGCCGAGCGGCCTTCGCCAGTTCCACAGCAGCTGCCGACGCGCCCCGTCGCGCCGCCATCCTGCCGCCTGCTCGTTCAACCGTAGAGTGCGCAACTTTAACATGGTCAACAATTCGCCGAATTTATACGATACAAGTGGCTAATGAATTCTACGGAACACCGAACAGAAACGCTTAAACTTTGGATCTGAAAATTGCAATGGTGTTTGTGAAATGTGATTAATTACTAACTATTCGTAAGTTTCCATTTATTACTACTTAGTTTCAAATAATGGCATGTTAGATGTTAGTTAAATTGTTGTAGGTAGATACAT
Organism: Grapholita molesta; assembly: GCA_022674325.2. NCBI lineage: Eukaryota > Metazoa > Arthropoda > Insecta > Lepidoptera > Tortricidae > Grapholita > Grapholita molesta. Next base: position 8,350,148 of record CP053127.2, read on the forward strand.
ATTTAATGAAGTACTTAGGTAAATTCCATTTCGTTAATGGTGTGGAAAGAGATTACAATTTTTGTACATTTTAATGCAATGATTAAAAATGCAAGGCTAGTGATCCCAACCCGGAATGTATAATTTTTTTTTAAGCCTTTGTGTTGACAGTTTAAAATACAGTTTAATTTTATTCTTTCAAATTCATGAGCCGTTACCGGAATATGATAATTTTCTTATTCATTGACAAAGTTCCGTCGTAAGCGTACGGAGATGAATTTGTATTAGGTATTGTGCTACGTATCGAAAAAAAGGCAGTGTACTTTAAATTATACTAATAAAGAGTTTTAAAATGGCGGATATATATATAAAAAAAAAAATCTAAATATAGTGAAATACTAAACAGTGAAGTTTTTAGTAACTGTAACTTAGTTGATTCAATATCTGAAAAACAGTTTAAATATTATATATGACATTTAATAGTAGTTTATGTTACTGCTATATAATGTAAGGAATTAAAATACAAGTTTGGTGGCAAGTATAACATCAAATAAATATTTTATGCCTAATTATGTAAAGTGCCATACACTGCTTTATCTACACACAATATAAGCTCTCAATAATATTTTTGGAACCGAAAACTTTTTCCAAGCAACCGTAGTTTTTTTTAAATGCAGAGACAAACTAGAGTCTATACCAATTTTCATATAATTTCTATATAATGTAACCAATTGCTTTGCTTTTCAAAGACGCTCGAAATAAAAATGTCATTATGATATCGATTTTGATATAATAATGAAGCAATTATAATATTTACACAGATAAGAAATATGTTGTAACAAAATAGTGTACTTATTATATGGGTCGTTATTTGCTGTTTTCGAACGCGTTATAGAGGGGTTATGTTATGCGTGTGATAGTATTTTATACTATCGTGACATAATGAAGAATTTTTCAGTCGAGTAACGTGTTTAAGCCACGAAGCTTGCTGAGTCGCCTAAGTAAAGTACGAGATTGAAAAACTTATTATTTTACGATTATATACAATATTTTTTATACGAATCATCATCTGGCGGAATAATATCATCATTAAATTCACGTCCATATAGGTACGCTGCCATAACAAACAGCATAAGCAATAAACAGCTATAATATGAGAACTATAGTAACCTTTTACACACGCCAGGTATCGCAAATTAGTATAGCATTTGTATGAAGTTCTATTTTTGAAATTATTATAGTTCTTCTACATAGTATCCTAATGAAATACTATAGTTGAGTTGGAGGTGTCATACACAGTCTGATATTGAAAAGTATGTTCTTGCAATTTTATTTATGTGTCGTATTTGACAGATTAAGGTATGCGTATAAAAATATATAAGATATTTTTTAAATAATTCATACATACCATAGAAATCTAGAGATTGATTTCTAAATTTAATATAACTTTATCATGGGTAATTTGACATGTATTGCCATAAATATTAATTTTACTTCTAAATTATTTACATGGTCAAATTAACATTTACATCACATATCATGCACCAAATACTTTCCGGCTTACACTCTGGGATTTCTCATGTGCAAATCCGACGTGTCCTAAGTAGCCCATTTTATAAGAAGGTGCGAAGTCGGAGGGCCCTTAAGAGTCAATACACGCAGCGGTTTTACGTAGGGTTGACAGCCATGCGTTGCTTGCAGAAAAATGAACGGGATTGTTTCGTCAAAGAAGCCGACGCCGACACGTGTTCGAATATGACACGTGATGAATTTGTAGGTGTTACCTTTTTCTAGGTAGTTTTGAGGGTACCTACACCCTTGCAGTGTCTCGGAAGAGAAAAAGGTATTAAATTGGAAATAGCTTATAAAGTCAAGCACAACTTGCAATTATTCACAAATATTGAAAAATTACTGTTAATATATACTCGCATATATTATTATACAATTCAAAAACACAGTCATACAGAGCTTCTTGTGAAGGGTTATTGATCTATGCAAAATTGTCATCTGACATTTTATTTCGCGCATACCACTTACCTAATAAATGGTTTATCAGTTTATTTTGCCCCTCATTACGCAATGTAAGTGCTAACGTACATATGCTATGCGTTGTTTCAGTTGTGCAGCTGTAATTATGAGGTCACATAATACGTTATAGATGTAATTAAAGGGGTAGAAATGTTATATCTATGTCATGACCGATTATGTAACTATAACTTACATTATATTATAAAAAGTGTCTAGTTTATGCACCTAACTAAACACCACGGCTTACGAGGAAGAAACAGCATGGAGTATTTTACAACTATGTTGCTAGTATAACTTTCCTCTTGAGGTACTTAGAAAGTTTAACAGCATTACAATGATTTCTATGTTAACAAAGTAACACAGAATATTGAATGCATTGGCATTAATTTGCACTCTACAGAAAGTTAAGGAAACATTACTTTAATCTGTTAAATAATTATATTCGTATACAGTTAAATGATAAAGTAACGAGTTTGAATAACGATATACTTTTTTTGTAAAAAACACTAATCTGAAAATCTCTGCGGAAGTTTTGCAACTCTTATTAGGCGCCGCTTCAGTTGCTTTAAAATAATTTCTCACTTTCCTCGTCGTGAGCACTTCGTTACGATTTCATTCATCTTTTAATTTCTTTCTCCAGATCGTTTATTTTTCCGTCTTTTAGCATTTTCCGTTGCTAATGCGCCAATTAACTACAAATAAAACGCAGTCATTATCAAACTCTTTACAATGAAGAGGAAGTGGAGTCAGTGCGCGTGGCGATAATCAAATTTCCTTTATGCACAATAAAGGGATTTTGCTTTATACATACAAAATGTTTTTATTTAGAGTTTTCGAATGTCCCGCTCGTTTGGCGTCGTTCCTGTATTAATTTCATCGAGTGACAATCGATATATGCTGATGAGTTTTTCGGGACACGACTCATCTGATTTTATAAAAAACAATATCTTCTGTAATTGTGAAAAACTTAATATTAGATGCACATAGATTGTCACATGACTTTTTTGTCTTTAAACTTTCGTGAGTTATTGTAATATTTGGGTGTAACATTCGGCAAAGCAAATCTAACACATTTAGTATTCTTAGCATTAAGTAATAGATTGTTAGTAGTAAATTACATTCAAATCTGTGGATTGCCATTTGCTTTACATTCATTTATAAAAATTAATGATTTTATTTAAAACAAGCATAGGGACTTATTATTTGTAAGTAATTATTACACTCCATCTTTATATTGTCACAAAATTGTACTGCAATCTATTTATAACTCCTTGCAATGACTGCTCTCATTTTTCTTCTTTAATTATTATCGCAAAAGCTAGCTTAAAAATACAATTATAATCGAGAATGATGGTTTACTATTTAACCGCATTACGGTTTAGCTTCTGACCCCTAAACTTGTATTTATTATCAGTAAATTTCGGCCTCAAGAACAAAGTCTTTGTCTATACGGCCTCCAAAACCTTGCGGATGGAGAATCTTCCGAGTGCATTATACACTATCCCAAAGGATCCTCGGTTTGTACACAAGTGGGCTTCAACCGGCGATGCTAGAGCTCGTCCGTTGCCGTGCAAGATTTAGTGGGCCTCAGTAAAACAGTTGCAGCGTGTATTGCTTTGTTTGAGGTACCAAGACTGCATATCACACAAGTAACTTCCGTGGTTTACTTTAAGGTTTAGTGTCAACATTGGAACGATGTACAAATCGCTTTGACTTCTTTTGATCCAGGGCGAATATCACAAATAACACTGATTTTACCTATGTTTGTATGTAGCTATCAGTAATGGACAACAATGGACGTGTAAAAAATAGTTTATATCTTATGATATGCCTCTAATTCACTTCAATTGCCAACACGTTAATTTATTTTGATTTAGTACCTTACAAGCTAGAACACAAAAAATAGCATTTAAAGGGTGTGTGCAAGAATAATATATTTTTTTTTATGGATTTAAGTATTTGTATATTACATACTAGTACCCCACCTCGGCTTTTCCCGGCTAAACGAGGCGAAGCCGAGGCAGGTCAGCCGTTTTTTTCTACCAATAAGATTTTTCAAGCGTGGGTGAAATACTGTCAAGGTAATGTAATGTTGCGAAAAAATACACGCAAACAGACATTGGGAGTTACTTCATTTTATAAGCTATCGATAGATTATATTATCATTAGATATCGATGGCTAAGTACCCACCAAAAAAAGACTTTATTCAGCTTACCGTGCGGGCTCAGTCCATTTGTGTAATTGACTGAGCCCGTAAAACAATATTCTTTAGTAGCGCAGTATTATCAATTGAGCATAAAAATAAATTATCTGCTTTTATTCCATATTACGATAGTTTTATTTTTTATTTTATAATTTACCAATGGCTTTGATACAACACTCTCTCTCATAGTTGTCAACTAATCAAAAACCCATTCTATCTTAACCCACCACATCTCACTCGGAATTAAGGTTATAAAATCAAGGCCAAGACTAGCATTCAGATTTTTTAAAATCCGTGGTTCAATAATTAACTATTCCGATAAACATTATTACTCTCAAGAGGTTTAAGGTAAAACTGTAAAATAGGTGTAAGGTAAAATTGGTGTACGGCTATTTTGAAAATGCTCTGTAGTGACGCGTTTGACTAAGAACCTCAATAATGGATACAATACAATACAATATTCTTTATTGTTCACCAATAATAAATAACATAAAGATATAAACAGAAGTTAACTTACAACTAGTATATGGTATATGGTAGACAAAAGGCGAGCATATCGCTAAAAGCGATCTTTTCCAGACAACCTTTAGATGATGGAAAACTATACAAATTACTCAGCAAAATTGAATTTGAGTAGGTGATGCTGGATTATAATTATAAAATACCTAAAAATATTACATGTACTACATAAATAGATGATTTCATAAACATACACATACTTACTTGCACATAATAAATTACTATAAAAATAAATAAAATAAATAAATTAAATTAAACATAAATACAGCTAAAAGCATTTAGTTATTTACTAGAAAACAGGGGAGAGAATGGGTAATGTTCCTTTAATTTAATTTTAAATACAGAAATGGACTGCGCACATCTAACATCAAGTAGGTAGGGAGTTCCATAGGCGAACAGCCTGAAAAGTATACGAATCATTATAAAATTTAGAATTAGAAGCCTGACAGAAAGAAGAAGATTTTTAGCACATCTTGTGGAGGAAACGTAGCTGAAACACTTTTTGAGATAGCTGGGCGTTGCAGGGTTAGAAAAAAAAAAACCACGAAGAAAGGCAATAATGTGAAATTTACGCCTAATACCTTATGGGAAGCCACTTAAGCCAGAACGGAAGTCAGATACGTGGTCATATTTACGTATTCCGTAAATAAATGTTATACCTACGTTCTGAATCATCTCAAGTTTATTTAGTTAGCTGGATCTTAGTTATTTATTATGTTATGAGTAAAAATATAAGAAACAAAATGTCTTCCATTACCAATAACATGTTTCTGACATCTGTGATCCCATCATTGTTTATTTTGTCATTTTCCCCACAAGAGTAGACGGAAGTATACAGTAAGTAGTAAAAGACTTTCTTTACTATTTTGATACATCGGTATCTTCTTGTACCATCTTCTGTAGCATGTAATATGTTTGTCTATACATATAATAACTATTAATATAACTAGGTGTAGTTCCGTACTATTCAGGACCTAGTGTCCGAACCTACATAAAGCATAAACCTCTTTGGCGATATCGTCCTTATATATGTCATGGACCAAGTGATAACTTGGGTATTATTGAAAATGCCCGGGCATTAAGGAAGACGTCCAATATCAGAGGGCAATTTGATTATAAATATTCAAATTATTAAGTTGACCGGGCATTATTAATAATGTCTATCACCTATTGGGCAGAATACTAAGCTAACAATATCGACCAAATGACAGATGAGATATAGTTAGAAAACCCCCGGTCCATAATTTTTTTCATACAATTGCAGCTTGGACAATCATATTAGGGCAAAAGAGAAATTCAGTCCCAGAGTCACCGGTAGGTACGACGACGAGCGAAGTCAGGAGGAGTGTTAGGTTAATTGCGTACACAACACAGCCGACTCGCTAAGAAAAAAAAACAGTTTAGAAATAGCTGTAGGCCTTTGTGCCAGTTGCAGTTGCATCCATCGGTAACTGTGGTTAACACGCATCACGAGTTTGTTTCTCTCCCCGACCAAATTGCCCAACGACGATGTAGCAGTATTCATAATGACCAGACAATGTGATAAATATTGAAGTTTAGCTTGCCACTTGCCACTTGGCCCAGTATAGGTAGTCATTATTCATAATGCCAGGGCATTACAAATAATGCCCGTCCTTATCACTTGGTCCATAACATATATAAGTAGTAACGCCAGACAGAAGGACTCGAAGTTATAACGATGGCAAAGTTGGAGCGTGAGGTTCTACCAAAGAAGCCACCTAGGTCGTTGGCAACTATAACTTAAGATTTTAACGTCACGTGGGGCGTCACAATAGTAAGTTCGTGTCTGATCTTGCTAGAAGTTCTGCACCAAAGCAGACGTGTTTAATTAGGTTAGGTGAAAACAAAACCTCGTTTGAGCTCGGTCAGCAAAGTTAAATGCGTTTCAAGTTTCAAGTAGTTAGTAATCTATTATACTAGATGAATACCAACATTCACATTAAGTGACGCGAACTTTTTTTTGATAGGACATACGAAGTTGTATTTATTTACATCAAAACATTATTTATCTATGATTTAAGTGACACAATACAATATAAATAAACATAAAAACCGAACTAGTGCGAGTCGGGCTCGCGCACCGAGGGTTCCGTACAAACCTGTAGGTATATGAGTAAAAGTTAAAAAGTATGCTTTTCACAATTTTTCCTTTATTTGTGCTATGAGACGTTGTTTCGTACTAAATTTCAAATGCCCTGTAAATTTTGATTCTTTTGCGAGTTTCGAAAACTTGCGGCATAAACGGCTGAATTTTTTTATTGCGTTGGGTTATAAGTCTGAATTTTTCACCAATCTAAAGGACAGTACACCTGAGTATTTGATATCAATTTCAGCTTGATATCTGCACACGTTCCTGAAAAATAGGGTCTTGACGAACGGACTGACAGACAACAAAGTGATCCTATAAGGCTTCCGCTTTTTCTTTTCAAGGCGCTGAACCCTAACAACAACTAAAACTAATATAAACTAAAAATTACTAACTAGAACAAAGGAAATATACAAAAAAAAAATGTGAGCCAACTCAGGCAGTTGTGTTGATATTTTTACAAGCCTCTTTTCAAAGCTTATGCCTGCCTTTTTTCAAATATGGCAAATATTTTTTTTAATAATGATAACATAAACAACGACTGCGGTCAGGAATGTGACCTGTGTAGTAACACACACACATAAATATGGCATGAATATAAGCAGGAAAACTTGACACAGACAAGATCATTTAAATAAATATAAGAAAACAATTGCCATATAAAATGAATAGTTTATCTGAATATATTCGGCTCAAGAAACGTTTATACGTATTATTATTTTGCAACGTATAACTCAATTTTCAGATAAGCTCTATTCGACGAATATCTATAGGTGCTCGTACCTGTTTGGATATATGCTTATCTGAAGAGTAGTATATATATATCATATTCGGACCTAATTAACTTTCCCATTATAAGAAGATATATAAAATAAGAATAAGACGGAGTTAAAATAAAGTTGCCGAATTTATAAAAACAGTTACGCAAAATTTAATGAGCTGTCAAATTTTACGATCACATTTAGCTTTAAGGGTTGGAAGTGAATGTTCCTGTCAGAACATAAATGAGTTTTGTTTATCACGACCCTGTGTAATAAATTAGAGACAATAATAATTAGACAAGTTGATTGTTCTCCTAATAAACCTTAAATAAAGTTAACTTATGTATCCTAAATTTTAATTATAACATACGCGTAATTTGCGATTGGCTTTGAATCACGAATCTTGTAATATGCAAAATAATTGCCATAATGTAACTTTTGGAGAAAATGAGAAGACCTTAGAGATCTCGACATGTAACGTGTCAACTTATGTACACAAGGGATTTTGATAAATATTTCAAGCGTGTGTTATTATTAATAAACGTTATTCAATCAATTTAATTTTTAAATTATATACAGAAGTATTACAAAGTATTTTTTCTTCTATTTAATTCTCTATGTTTTCATATTTATAAATAAAATAAATTGTTATTATTTTTTCAATATATATTTTGTTATAGTTAACAATAAAATTATGAGAATGACTTAGGTTTCGACCTCCTGAAATTAAAATTTCATTAAGGAATTTACAGTATAACACTTCCAACTTTAACACTACCTAAATAGCTATGCAAAAGTTATACCTGGTGAATTTACCCTGGCAAATTTATATCCAGTATACAATAATCTCAAATTGTTAATAAATGCTTTATATAACACAAAAATAGGGACATCACAAATTACAGTAAAAATTATAAAAAATAAATTTAATCGAAATTAAACTACATTAAACCTAAATAAATCTAAAATTTACTAAATTAAAATTAAATAAATCTTGAAGAGAAACCCAGACAGAAAAAGAAAAGCCCTTTTAAAATTCCCACCTGCGGCATGGATCCCATAATGCTGGCGGCTTTACCTCTCTGTACAGAGCCCTGAGTGTAAGTTTTTAACGTAACTTTAAGTCACGAAGGCGTTTGCGTTTCCCATATAAATAACATTATCACTTACGTGTTCGTAAACGTTTTTTTACGTCAAAAGAAACTTACACTAGAGCCTCAGCGGGAAATGCACTGGGGAGGTACGCGCCAGCTCTACGGTCTCCAGATATGTTGACCAGCCGTTTCGACAGGGCCTCTAAGAAGGATTTCATGACAGGTCTTAATATTGTATTAACTATTTAAATAAATGCTGTTGTGAATGATCATACTACTATGACGTTAAAACGAAATAACATACCTGTATTCGTATTTATACCTCACTAGACGACATGTCTCTCACCGAGAGCTTACACGAAACATGTCACACAGTACGAGATAAATAGGCGTGAGTTTATCCGTTTTAGCTAGTAGTAAATAAATAAAGAATAGGTCTCGAATCTTTATTAGTTTTGGGGCCGTATCTTACGCGTTCTTTAATATCATCAGATGTGCTTACGAATAGTTACCCGGATCTACGAATATGTGATGACTATAGCCACGCTAGGAGATGATTCCGTCTCATCTCCATCTATATAATAAGAAAGTGCCGCAATAGCCTCTGCCGTAACGTAATTCAAAGCTCGGCCTGGGTGCAGCCGCATTTTTCCACCGCCAACCTCTGGCTGCACTCCAATCTTTATTTTCTCGACTACTATAAAGCACCTCCACAAAGCGTAAATAACGCAACAACTTTTGCTGTCAAATGAATTCTCTTTGAGTTTTCGTGCGTGAAAATTAAATTTTGTTATTTTTATGCATTCATTGAAAGCGTGTCATGTAATTTAGTACATGCGGGATGCTGTTTGAGCAATTAGGAGATGATTTCGTACGTGTTCGAGTTTGCCGGCTCCTAGTTAATAGGTATGCATGCAACGTTCTAATTTCGTGACTGGGGTTAAATCAGTCGCTTCCATTTAATAAAAAAGGTAGATCGCTATATAGTAACGATTGTCGACCTATTAAACAAAATAGCTGGACAAGTCGGAGGTAATTTGATCTGCTGCCGGAGCTACCGGAAGTTCAAATAAAAAAATCTGTTTAAATTTCGATTTACTCTTGTATATAAATAAGTAGATAAACAACAAATAAACAAGTTTTCAAATGCCTCGTGTGTATTATTTATTAATTTTATACAGTGTGTAAATCTTATACGGGCGAATCTCTTAACGGAAGGTACGATAGGACATAAGAAATATATTTAATTACTCTTTCTTAGAAGTACAATTAAAATAATATTCATATGAAAGATTCGTCCCGCAATGTATTGCAACACACTCGAGTTAAACACTCTTTGACAGTTAGTTTCAAAAAGCTTATATCGCGTAATGTTCGCAGTACATTACTGCTCAGCAATTGTACAAAAAATAATTGCATAATAATAGGTTTAATCAAAGAAAAACCTTTTAGTTAATGATTATACTGGTAAATCCTATATCTAGTTTAATTCTTCGCCCGTATTAGACTTACACACAGTATAGTATATGGATATAAATAAATTATCAATTTTGTATTATCCTAGGTATGTACATTTAATTAGATAATCTGCATAACCCATGAATAAGCTAATTGATAAATACAGAAATAAATACTCTAACCCGGATTCTAAACCGAGGTCTCCGGCTTCGTAGACAAAGTCACTACCGACTAGGCTGTAAGGCTGTTGTAAATATAATAAGACATCCTTACATATATTGACTAAGCGCACGGTAAGCTCATAGGTCTTTTGTTGTGGGTATTCATCAGCCAAAGATATACAGGTAGGGTCCATTTAGATTGCCCAATATGCGAAAGTCTCAAACTATAAAACAAAAGGAAGTTCTGCTCTTACAAACTATTCGCTTTTTATTATATTCTACATCATATTTCATAGAAAAAATTACTGCTAAATACTTACACACTTGATATCTACGCAGAATAATGTTAATTGCATTGCATTCATTTTTGAAAACATCTCGGTTCGATTCCCGAGCAGACCCGAACAGGTTTTTGTTTAAATTTATTTTTAAATATATAAATACAATGTACGGTTCCTAAACAGATTCGACCGAACTAAAGGGGAAAGCCTGTATAATATCAGGTGTGGCCTGTAATAGAAGCAATAACTTTAGGCATCGCTTCTATACCACGAACGTAGCAACATATTCTCTACAACTTAAAAAAAAAGTGTAATTTATTACATGGGATTTTTTCGGATAAACTAAATAGTATTTTCAATTAACATTTACTGTCAGCTTATAACTTTACAGTTTTCACAATACATTGCTTGCTTGGAAAATCTTTGTTTATGAATATTTAGTAAACTACAAGTTATTTTCAAAAGTCGTAGAACAAATATTGCTACGTTTGTGATGTACGAGTACAAACGATGCCTAAAGTTATTGCTCTCATCACAGGCCATATATAGTATAACTATTACTAACTATTACTACTATACAAATACTTAAATCCGTAGAAAACACCTATGGCTCAGGAACGATTACTTGTAGTCATCATACTAATAAATGTCCATACTGGGATTTTAACCCAGGACCGTCAGCGTCATAGGCAGGGTCATTAGTGTCACTACCCACTACGCCAGACCTGTCGTCAGTTACTTTATACGAGTATGTGCGGCAGTTATTCAGGAACAACTATTTTTGAAAAAAAAGTAGGTTTGTTGTAGATTGCTTGCGAAGCTATGTGCTATGACGAAGTTAATACCGGTTTAACATGCGGGTGTAATATAAAAGTTTTATGTCTTTGTAGCTACTCTAGCAAAGTGCATTTACATCAACAGCAAATTTCCTGAGTCTCACCTTTCATCATTAAGAATTATGGGTTTTATACATGCAATATATAGTAGGTTTTTATATACGAATTGCATATTCTCCTAAATATAAACAGATAAATCTATGCAACTCAAGTGTTTTTGTAAATGTTTCGTGTGGTTGATACGTTCTGTCGACTTTATTGAATTCAATTACAAATCATTTTACTATCTGTTTCCGGTAAGTCGAATGACGCTTTAAGAACTGACTTAGAGTAAGTCATGTCATGTTCAGAGTACAGTTGCTTAGATGTTTACCTGCCGAACAGAAACAATACACATATATTAATTACAGAAACAATACATCAACAGATTCCATTAAACATATTATTTAAGAGACCTATGTATGTTTCAGTTCAGTTACTATATTGATGTGTATATATTGTACCTTTTATGTACTGTGCCTACACGTTTAACTAAGTCTTCACCTCATTTCCGAGTTAATGTTTTTAGAGTAAGTAAAATTTTACTGTTAAAGCAATAACACAGCTAGTGAGTAGGTAGGTCAAGTGCCGAATTACCAATGTGCACTGACACAAAATCAAGGGGAAATGTACGAGTAACTCTCTGTACAAACATACTAAAAAGCCTCGTATATAGTGAAATCAATAAGACATTAGCGTTCTATCGTAATCTATTAGGAAAAAGCCATACGGATGCATATGTGCTAAATAAGCAGAATATAAAATTATACATTTTTACATACATTTTAGCCGTATGCAGTCCACCGCTGGACATGACTTATATCATCTTAGGGGGTTATTGCCAGAGCCGCCACGCTTGACAGGCGGGTTGGCGACCGCAGTAGCTGTAGATTGGGTTTCGACGGACGCTGCAGCCCGTCTGTAGGAATTTTCCTTTCGTCGCCTCTTATCATACATGGCATAAAATTATGAATAAATAAATAAAATATATAATAGCTAAACTTATAAAATAAATCTGAACTAACTAAGTACGTTTAGCCACTTAGAGCGGTTCAAAATCGGCGCAAAATCGTTTTCGTTTTCAAAACTTAGAGTACCATTCAATTCGATACAGAAAAATTGGCAGCGTTTCAGGATCAAATAGCAGTTTTAAAATTTTTGCCTTATTCATAAGAGTGATGGTGGGGTCTACAAATATTGCTAGTACCAATGTGTTTTTCAATGATTCTCTTTGTCATTTCGTATATTATGGTACGGTGTGAAACCCATAACTCCCACAAAGCACCTAAAAATTATTTTCATGCCAACCGACCAGGTGCCCAGTGTCTCTAACTATGAGCGCCTTACGGCTCGAGCACTCTTAGTCCTTCAGCGAGACACGAGTATTTGAGCTTGAGAACATATGGGTCTGGCCAGCCGGGGCGACGGTTTTCTTTCGGGGAACGTTGATATGAGACTGTGATTATCGACTCTTGTTGCGTCCTACACTAGAGCTGTGGCCGGTCTCCACAACTCTATTACAGTTGCCATCAAATATATCGGAGCTGTGGAGAGGAACAACACCTTTATTGTCAAGGCGATAAAGTGCATGTGCCGAATATTTGTGACCACTTCCACAGCTCCGGTATATCGACTGTACATAAAGTAACAAACAATGTTTGGATTAAATAATGCAATCCAATTTGGCTAAATGGGTCTTTTATAAAACTGCTTTAAATTCCAGGCTGTAAGGGGCAGGGACAAACTAAAGCCACTCTGGTCTACGGTTTACTTTATAATTTCAAAGAATGAGAAACTATAGAAAAACAGTCAGTTTAAAATAATGAGATGAATTGATAATTAAAAAGATTTTGTAATCAAATATTATATAATATCATTATAACTTTTAAGCTAGTTTCAAATCGATTTTTTTTATTTCACGTTAAAAAACAACTCAAAAATATTAGGTACGACGTTAAAAATTTATGTCTTATGTCGTTTTATGCTTATCCTGACAAACATTCAAATAATATTGAATAGAAACTTTCACATTTTATGATGATGTGAGATATATTTTTGAGCATCCAATAATTGCTTTGAAAAATCCTTTCACACTTGGGAGAGGTCTTTGGGTTTTCTGGTGAACAATTTAATTTATGCATAAGCTATGTGTGTAAACTACAGTTCAGGCGGTCACAACATTAATATTAGATGCTGACCTTTGTGCCCCAGTGTCCTCTTCGGTTTGTACTCCCTCAATAATAGGGCTGTGAACATGGACACATGCTTAACACTAACAGCCTGGATAACTTGAATAGTAGTTTACGTTACTCCTACATAATGTAAGGCATAAAAAATCAAGTTTGTATTCATGAAATCATTAAACAAGTATTTTTATATCTAATTATAATATTCAATAATATTCACAATTCAACAACAGTTTCTGGAACCGCAAAAAAAAGTTAATCGAACATTTGTAATGGCGGCGAAAGAAAACTTTTTCCAAACAACCATAGTTTTGTTTAATATTCAGAGATAAATTAAAGTGAAGCCCAATAGGTACTCACATCGTTTCTATTGTAATTAACCCATTGCTTTGATTTTCAGAGAGTTTCGAAATTTAAATGTCATTATTACATTATATATTTTGATATTTAATAAAACAATTATAATATATTTAAGTCGAAAGAAAAATAGAAAAATTTGACTCGCAGCGGGACTCCAACCCACAACCACTGGATCAATAGCCCAGTGCACTACCAGTTGTGCTATACGAGCGCCGCTTAGACGTGTCAAATTTTTCTATCTTATCCTTCTTGGTATATACGTCATTACGGGTGACGTGTAGCGACATCTACCGAAGAGTATTGAACCCTTTTTACGGCATCGATGTCTCTTTAGATTGAGAATTCACCGATAACAATGTGCTACCCCTTTCTAAAATTATTTTTATATTAAGCAGAAACGTCTGCTAGCATATCAAAGATATTTAAGTCGAAAGAAAAATACAACTGGTAGTGCACTGGGCTAGTGATCCAGTGGTTGTGGGTTCGAGTCCCGCTGCGAGTCAAATTTTTCTATTTTTCTTTCGACTTAAATATCTTTGATATGCTAGCAGACGTTTCTGCTTAATATAAAAATAATTATAATATAACATTTACGTAACACAATAGTGTACTATAAACAATAAAAAAAAAAACAAATATACATTAATTAGGTCCTTATTTGCTATTTTTAACGCATCATACAGAGGTTATGTTATGTGTTCTACACACAAGTATCTAAGATATTTTTTCAAATATATCATACACACCATAGAGATCTAGAGATTGATTTCTCAATTTAATGTAGCTGTATTATGGGGTTCCCCTTGTGTACGCATAATTTGTTTTGTCATAATTTTAAACCGCATACCCAGAGTTGTTATAATTGTATATGAGCAGAAATTGATCTCGCATAATTCTGTTTTGCCGAGTTCTATTACGCAGAACTAAACTAAGCCGAATGGTCGATACGCATAATTTGGAAAGCCCGAATTATTACGATTTTTTTCCCAGGAGTGCGTTTCTGTTGTGGTCGCAGTTCTAACCTAACCTAACCGAAATTGTTTTTCTGTTGTGTTCACAGTTCTATCCTAACCTAACCGAAATTGCTTTTCTGTTGTGGTCACAGTTCTAACCTAACCTAACAAACTTTCGGACATTCGGCCTCAATAATAGTATGCTAATATATTTTCGGACAAAGTAGTATTCGGCTACTAAAGAATTAGGCTAAATAAAAATCGGCGACATTAACATTCGGCGTAAATAAATTATGCGAAACTTGGTATGCGTATTAAGATTCGGACAAAACAAATTATGCCAAATAAAGGGAACCCGTATTATGGGTAATTTAACACATCATAGAGGGGTTATGTTATGTATGTAGATAAAGGCTTTAATAATTTACGAAGCGTCAAGGATTATAGAACATGATATGTTATATTCATGACAATAATAACGGGCCAACTTTTGTAGGAACTATTTGTTGTTTACGAATACTTTAGAATAGATAAATACTAATAATGTTATCGGCATACTCGGGGTAACATGATTTATAAAAATGTTTCCTATTGAGAACGATATTTGACGATGACATATTATTTAAAACTACTAAATGAAATGGACCTAATGGAATCGAACTCACTCATATAAAGAAAACACTTTTTGTGTCCTAATAAAAAAATTCTTGTTCCTCTGAATACACATGAACTTATTATAATTTGACTTAATGTAAAATAGTTTTTTTTTGGTTTTACATAGAACGATGTTCATGGCTAAATATATATAACATTCTATTAAAAAAAATGTGTTCTTGAGTGTCTATGTTTTTTTATAAATACCGAAGGCATTTATAAAGAAATGTTAGAACGTTTTGTCTTATAATAGGGTCATGACCCTTCCCATGCTATACATTTGAGAGCAATCGGGCAAATAAACAGTTTTTCTCCCCTCATGACAGGAATGGATTTTCATGTGTAGGGTAAACAATATGTGTGACAGCTACCCACTAATAGCTTTCTGAGCCCTGAGTGTAAGTTTTTAACGTAACTTTATGTCACGAATGCGTTTGCGTTTCCCATATAAATAACATTATCACTTACGCATTCGTAAACGTTTTTTTACGTCATAAGAAACTTACACTAGAGCCACAGCTGACTACAGACATTTCAAAGATTACTTCACCGTCAAATGTAAAAATAATTAATTAACACAGAAGTAACCTTTTTTTTAACTGCAACAAGGTTCTATTTCATGCAAGCGTACCGTCAATTCTCATTATACCCACGGGAGTAAACGCATTTTTTTTTCAACTAGGTATATTACTAATTAATAAAAATTAAGAAGGTTATAAAGTGGTACATAAATATTTCAGGAAATCCTTACACAAATTGCAACTTTGACTACAATATTTGCACAACAAACAAAACCTGACTACACGAAATAGATATGCTTTGAAATGTTTTGTGTCATTTAAATAATCTGACAGTACAGATTAGAACCCAGGTCCGTCGGCTTCTTAAATTTAAGCTATTTATGAATATTGCTTTAAAAATTGGATGTATATTTTTTATTGTTAATTAGGAACAATTTTTTTTATCATGGATGGGTGCTAATGATGCCTTGATCAAAGAATTGATAAAATATACATATTATTACAAAGAGTACAGTTTCTTTGTAATAATATGTATATTTTATCAATTCTTTAACCGCGTATATTAATAAACTTTAAAAATTACCCCCGACGCTTCGAGAACGGCATTCTCCTCGTGGTATCGGATGAAGATTTAAAGTTAATATATTCGGTTTATTTGTAATAATGTGTAAAAACAGTGAAAGTTTCAATCAATAAAATATACATTTACATATGTTTATAGTTCATCGTTTATGTAATTGTGTATTTTGTTAAGTTTTATTAATTTTAAAGTTGTGCATGTTATTTATATTTATTCCTTTTTATTTTCTTTTCAATATTTTAATTGGCAAATTGCATATTTTTATGTTATTATAATTTTATTTCCGACATGATTGTAAAATTGTTATGGAATAAACTATCTTATCTTATCTTATCTTATCTAATTATAACTTTGTTACTTCACTTCTGTAAACGAGACACGGGAGCCTTGAAAAATGTATTTCGACCATACCACTTTGCAATGTAGTACTATTATCTCAAGCTATGGGAATATCTTTGGTTTAAAAAGTAAATAACTTCAAAGAAATGCACAACAAAGGAAGTGTTCTAACTAAGGAACGTACCCTGTCATAACATAATACTTGTAACACAAGAATATCCGAGTACAATACATTACGTTGTTTTATCTCGGATCCAGGGTTCTCGACACAATCTAAAATAACGAGACTCTATGTCAGCCGTAATAGACCACAAACGCAGGTTCTGTTTCTGCTGAAAACGTACTAAAATACAACCCTGTAATTTTACAAAACATATTTTATTTTATCTCTATGGTTATTTTGCTTATTTTAGCCTGACTCAAGTGATTATTCGATCATGTTAGCTATTCAGTGAATAACTTTATCCTCTCGTAACGTCTATCAAAAATTTAATAAAAAATTAGCGTTGAAAAAATTATAATTTTGAACATTTTTATTTAATTAAACTGAATCAGTTGCTTCTAAAACAATTTAAAACTTTTAGCATAGTTAGACTGAGACAATGTATTAATCATACTGTCATTTTCAAATGCCATTTTTTGGAAATTAAGATTCTAGCTACTGAAATTAGATGTCAGTTTCATCTGTGATATTACCAATTTTTTTTTTTCATATAATGGAACTGACTATTTGGATAATTGGGACTGTATTTCTTTTTCAGTTGATAATTACTAGCTACCCTGAAAACCGTATATCCATTAAATAAGTATTTAAGCCAGCCTCGATGAAAATAAAAGTAAAGAATAGGCAGCAACTATTGTTTTCTTAGCACTTATTCACTCGGCACTTCGTCCATACGAAGGTACGACGTATATGCCCTTATTTCAATTTGTTTAACCCTTGAGGGAGAAGGCGTGAGCGGTATCCTTTGCTTAAAAATACGATAGATACCTTTGAGACGTCGAGATCAAATTTACCCAGTCGTGCATTAAGAATTTTCATCACTAGAGCCCTGCAGTCGGCTTGCTAGTTACAAGCAATAGATACAAGTAAAAAAAAAAATGTTTTGCAATCTGTATAATTACTATATTTGAATTAATTTAAAGACATAAATGGCAGCTATTGTTCAAATAAAAAAAATATTCTGGAGAAAGGCCTTCAAGGCAAATAATGACACTTCTTCAACACACTTGCTTATAACATCACTCTTATTGAACCGATCTTTGACTTAAAAACCAAGATAGTAACACGCGTTTCTTTTTCTTTCGACAAAATTCAGTCTCAATTGAAGATGGAAAAAACAATAGATCTTTATTTTTAAAACACTTAATACCTAGTAAAAAAATATACGGTCTTAGTTATTAAGCATTAGGGTTTTTATTGAAAAGCGATATAACCCCTATATTATTGATTACATTTTAATATTGGCTTTTGGTTAATTACTCGTATGTAAGGGCAAAAATCGTTTTATCGTCGATACTTATTAGTAACTTGGCTTAAAGAGCACGTTTACAGGCCAATAAAAAATACCTACCTCTAGTGGTACAGAAACAGCAGAAAGGGATAGAAATGTACATATATTTATAAAGTAGAGATTATATTTAAAAGCACTTTGTTTGATAAATAACTAGATAAAAATGTTCATCTTGGCAGCTGTAACAAACAACTTACGAGTGTATGTTCTGTTCTAGAAAATTAGGTTTGAACAATTTCAACTCGTATAAGAACACTAAGGTTTTTTCTCTTACACATACTATCTCGCTCACAGAATTCTGTTTTAAATAGACATTGTTGGGTCAGATTTACATTCTACAGAAATGTAACGTATGTGTTAGTGGATGACAAAGAATAATAGTTATTTGTTATGCAAGGCTGCAAAGTGGTTATTTGGCGTTAGTGTTGAAATTGAAAGCTGAGCAAGCGAAGGTAGCTATGATTGAACCATGAGCGAAGCGAATGGTTCAAAGATAGATTCCTGAGCGTAGCGAGGCTTTCAAAACACGAGACGCCAAATAATTTTGCAGCCATGCGGAACACACATCTTTTCACCTCACTACAGCGAGGAAAATTCGAGCGGGAAGAAAAACAATGAAAGAAACATATCGCGCGATTTTTCAGGGAAATCATATCGGCATCGCTGCTAGAACCACACATTTTTATAGTTCAAACATTGAGTTCAAAGAGCTTAGCACAGGACAAATCCGACAAATTTGCGATTACGTGAATTGTGATAACTTAAAACTTTTTAATTTTTTCTTTTTTTCGGTTGCGTTCAGATATTACAATATTAAGTACATGTCAATTTCTTTATCAAATAATTGTGTTTTATTTAATGGATTAATTAGCCAAAATATGTAAATTACATAAATACTATAACAGAAATACTATTAGTATTTACAATAAAACCAATTTGAAATAAAATATTAGTATTTATAATAAAACCTATTTGACATAAAATAAAGTGTAGGTAAAAATAAAGAACTTAAAAATCTGTAATCAAATCAGGTTTCTGATTGGTTACTATCTATGGTTAATATGAACTCAGGCTCGGTACCGCGAACATCGAAGTTCGTATATTGCGAGCATCTTTCTCTTTTACTCCGATGAGAGTGACAGAGACAATAGTCTGAAATTTACGAATATCGTTTTTCGCGGTAGCGGCGTCAGCCACTCGTTGAAGGAGTTTTATATTTAAAAAGAAGTTATTTGCACCACAGAGAATTACAACGACCGGCTTCGAAATTCGAATGACTTTTCCACGCTAGCGGATAAAATAAGCTTTTCCACGCAGATTTCGCGCTATAAACTAAGGTTTTCCGAGCGAGTGAGGTGAAAAAATACTTCCTAGTTCCAAAATGTTGTTAGAAAATCTTTCCGTGCTATATTTACAAGTTAACATAGAATATTTGTTATGTAAAAATATATATTACCAAATATACATGATCATATTTTGCAAAGGTTGGCAACTGGCCTATTATATGTACAGTTATGTACACCATATAAGCATTTTGACTTTTGAGTTATTATTGTATAAAAAAATACTAACTATACGAGCATATCTCTATTTATATTTCGCAAATGTGTTGATAAACGTCGTACCTATGAAACGCGTGTAGTTGGTAATTAAATACTTTGATCTCTTAATTCGTCACCTATGTAATTATCAGCCTAGCACACGTGTATCATAATGTACTAATACAAAAGTACATACGAGTAGTACAGCTGATGTTGAGTCGATCGCTGTTAATTAAGTATTTTTGTCAAATATTAGAAATCATTATCAATCAATAGGTAAATAATTGATAAGGACTATTAGGCACTTAGCCACAAATGTAATTAGAGATGTGGGATAATTGCGTTTAATTAAATATGATTAATTGAAGACTGACAAAATTAAATCACGTCTTGGTTTAGTGACGCCATAGATTGTATTTACTTAACATAGCTCATATGGATCAGTGGCAGATGAGTAAAGCCCGCGTTGAAGGGTAGACTTAGAATGTCACAATATCGCACGCGCAGGATTGATATTGTGACTATGAATACGCCGGAGAATTGAATTTTGCTGGCCACAAGTCTCATTTTCCTATATACTATTTACTTACATTTTACATTTACTATATACTTGTAAAATACATTACACCTAGGAACCTGTACCTTTTTTGTAAAGGTAAGTAATTCCAATCTAAAGGTCGTGGAGCCGAACCCAGGTTACTATTTGCAGAGTTTCTCGGAAATATCATATTCCGTTTTTGGTGAAGGAAACCTAACTAATTCCGATATGTCTGTCAGAAGATAAGATGAAGAGCGCAAAGATGAAAAATAGGTCGTTATTTAAAAATAGCACAAAACTAAATGGAAATATGGACGTTTGAGTGTTACTTCAGTGAAGAACTTCAATATCATAGCATTTATAGCTACCTATTTTAAGCACATGAAGTTTCCCTTACGTAATTCATGTTTTTTAAGCTTGTATTCTAACAAAAATCATTTAATGACGAGAGCTTATTTTAAGGAATCTTAAGTTTCCAGAACAATAACTCGTTGCGATAAAGACACCAATTTTGATCAAATAAAAAACTACTAGGACTAATAAAATATTATTTACAAACGAGAAGAAATTTAAGAAACAATTGCACACTTTTATATGCTTAATCGTATAAAACTACTTAAAATAAGTTAAAGGTTGACGACCATATTAATGCTTTAATTTGCATATTAGGTACTTTAATCGTCCTTTAACTTAGCACTTAGTGCGTCACAATGGCATTGTTGCATTGGATGTTGATAGGCGTAGTTACATTTGTCTTATCAGATAATGTGTATAATGGCACCTAGGAAGAATAATGACTGGAGAACGCATCCGCGAGCACCAGTAAGGGACAAAGATATTCTGGCTTATGTAGCCCAAAATGTAACAATTCATTATAGTTTGGCTTTACAGGACATTCTTTTTCACAAAAACATTAGGTTATTCTGTACCGCAACTTTGGCTGAAAACCCAAGAAAACTCCAATTGTATTTCTTTGTTCCCCTCCAACTTTGACAGTTCTGAAGGGTCCAGTTGGGAACAAAAAGATGTGAGACTATGACAAGGACGGACGAAAATAGCGCCGTTTCTGCCATACCTATGGAAAAATACATAATATTTCGATCACAGTATTATTATTAGCACGCTCCGTCTAGTTACTTAAATGGTATTTCTAGGAATGGCACGGATGGTGTAATGAATGCGTGTATTGCAGTGATGGTGTTGGGCGATGCGTGGGCACGCGCGCTGCACCGAGCCACGCTGCTGGCGCTGCTGGTGGGCCCGTTGGCGGCGCCGCGCCCGGAGCCGTGCGCCGGCAGCCCGCTGTGCTCATGTCGCGACAAGCACATGTCCTGCATCGCGGTGCCGCTTCACCGCTTCCCAGGTACCCACACTTCATAACATAAACACTTCATAACACACTTCATAACATGTGAAAGTTACATGCCATTTTTATTTTAACTTATACCTAAAGGCACTGATCCCACCGCGAGCTAGTAAGCTATGAGCTATCAACTATTTCAAGGGACAAAAGATAATCGATCCCGTGTTCAGCGCTCTGCTTTAACTTTTCACTTTGCTTGCATTGACTTTTATTGATTCTGTTTATTTTAACCAAAAAATATTTTCCTAACAATAGTCCTGAAATAGAGTTTTAATTTGTTATCACCTAGTAGCCTACAGTAAGTCATGCGCCTTAAATTGAAAGTAAGGAACTTAAAACGAATGTTTTTATGCATGCAGGCATATCACTTACTATAACAAAGTGGCTAAACTGATGCACATTTTGAATACTTCAAGGCTTTTATTAATTTAATTCCATGTCAAAATGCATGAACTTGTAAGTACCACTTGTGTATGTAAGTATTAAATCATGATGTATATATTTACTAGCTATTTATTACCTACATGTACATTTCAAACCTGTAGGTATCTCGTATAATAATGACTCATATAATAGTCATGTATATGATAATTTTAATGTTTGTGCCCAAATAAACACTGAACCTTTTTTTCAGAATGGCCTCAGATAGAGTTACAACATTTGGATATAAGCATGTCAAATCTAGAAGTCCTATCAGAAAGCGCACTGGATGGCCTAAAACTACAAACCCTAGTATTAGTAGCTAACAAATTACATTACATCGAACAACATGCATTTAGGTATGAATTCTTATCGGTGTTGATGAATTCTTATTGGATTGACTATTACAAAAAGTATTTTAAAAGTATCCGAAAGATATTTTAACAACTGAACTTGCTTCTTTCCAGTTCTATGGCTGTTACACTTGCCTCTTTAGATCTCGGATACAACGATTTCACAGAAATACCGCAACAAGGCTTGAAAGATTTAAAAGTTTTAAATTGGTTGAATCTGCAGAAGTAAGTTCGAACATTTTGATAGAAATTCCATTAAATCTTTTCTCGTAGCGGGTAGTAACTTAAAGTTTAATATTTGTTTTAGCAATAACATAGCGCATGTTGATTCTGAAATACGCTGGCATCATTTAGAAGATACGTTGACGAGTTTATCTCTCAGCAACAACCAAGTGCGCGCGCTGCCGCCACGCGCGCTGAGCGCGCTGCGCCGCTTGCTGCAGCTGGACCTCGAGGGCAACCTGCTGCGGACCATCAGCCCAGACTCCTTACCTCCTTCCATAACCCTCGTCAAACTCTCAAACAACTTTTTACACAAATTCTCCTGTGATTTAGTTAATAATCTTCCTAGGCTACAAGGTGTACAATTACGTCATAATTTAATTCGTTTCGACCAGAATTCCACTTGCTCGAGCAATAAAACGAAAAGAATTGAGAAACTAGACTTGAGTAATAATAAATTAAATGACTCTACCGATATACTTATACTGCAAGAAATCCAAATTAGGCAAATTATTTTAGATCTCAACGAACTTACAATTGTTCCTAAGTTAGTTTACGCTAACAATCGAGTAGAGAGATTGTCTATCTCGTACAATAATCTTAAATCCATTTACAATGACGTATTTTTGTCATTGAAAAACTCTTTGGAGCACTTGGAAGTGGAACACAACAAATTGTCCCATTTGCCGGACAGCCTAGCTCAGGTCGCGCGACTGCGCCATTTATCTCTGGCGTACAACCAGTTGGAGGAGTCGCCGCCCCTCCCAAGCCGAATCCAGACGCTTTCTTTAGCCGGCAACTTTTTAACTGCCATGCCCTCGTCGCTTCAAACACTCGAACCGGGTTCCATTCGTTACCTCGACTTAAGCTATAACAGGATATCTAATTTGATGCCCGACGAATTCCGGGACTGGGCTATTGCTCTAGCGACTATCAATTTGAGAGGAAACAGGATTGCACAGATTTATAAGAACGTTTTCCCGGCTAGCATGCCAGTAAAAGAAATTAATTTGAGTTTCAACGACTTGTATTACGTTCACCCGCAATCTTTTTCAAATATTACTAGCTCTTTGCATGTCTTAGAGTCCTCATCTACATTATTTAGTGGGGTTTTTCCATTTGAAATAGACGAAGGTCTAGTAAACCTCATTGGGCTTTCTTTTGATAATAATGATTTTCATATTCTTAGGTTGACAGATTTATCATTACTGCCCTATTTAAAGTACTTAAATTTAGACTATAATAGAATTGTTGATATAGTTATCGATGAAAATCAAAATGTCACCTTAGGTCTGAACAGTATAAGAGTTTCTTATAATTTTATCAGTTCAATACGAAGCCGAACATTTACGAATATGCCTGAGTTGAGAAACTTAGATTTATCTTATAACAGAATCAATAACTTAACTAAGCACAGTTTCACCAACTTACCGAACTTGAGATATTTATCTCTGGTGGGGAACCTAATCGATTCGATGGAGCCGGCAACCTTTACTAATTTGCCGAAACTAGAAATATTAGAGCTCCAAGGTAATAACTTCACGTACTTTCCCCTTGACTCCTTTCGTAACATTTCTCTTGCTAATATTACTTTTACTTTAAACGTTAGTAGAAATAATATTAGAAGCATTGATGGCGATTCCACGGTTTCCGTTAATATATTCGACTGTTCACATAATGATTTGCATGAAGTGCCAAATAATATCTTCCTTGTATTTGAGTCCACAATACGACAAATTATTCTGTCGCATAATAAAATTATGCATATTTCGAGTGAAGCGTTTGGCCAAGCGGCTCATTTGGAGATACTAGATTTACATAAGAACAATATAAACTCGATTAAAAGAAAGTCTTTTAGTGATTTGTTTTCGTTGCAAATTCTAGACCTTTCTCATAATGTGATTTCCCAGCTGGCTGTTGAGCAATTTAGCAATTTAAATAGATTAAGATACCTGAAAATGGACCATAATAACTTAAGACTTCTTCCTAGAGATGTGTTTAAAAATACTATGATCGAACATCTAGACCTCGGCGTTAACGAGATCTCAATATTTCCGAGTACTGCTCTTTCTCAGATTGGTTTCACTCTCAGGTATCTGGACTTATCCTACAACCGAATAGAATATTTAGATAGCAATATATTTCGTAACACGCAGTTTCTATTAAGCTTAAACTTAGGTCACAATTTACTAACAGTTTTATCCGATAACACTTTTTCCTGTCTCGGAGGTTTGAGTCAGCTCGACTTAAGCTTTAATTCCATAAAAGCAAACTTTAAAGAGTTGTTCCACAATCTCCCTAACTTGCGGCATTTGAATCTGGCAAATATAAGTTTAAAATCAGTGCCTTATTTACCATTGACGAACTTAACG
Organism: Grapholita molesta; assembly: GCA_022674325.2. Classification (NCBI taxonomy): domain Eukaryota; kingdom Metazoa; phylum Arthropoda; class Insecta; order Lepidoptera; family Tortricidae; genus Grapholita; species Grapholita molesta. The sequence continues at coordinate 8,375,531 of CP053127.2, forward strand.
AGTCTCAATTTAACTTCAAATTTAATTAACAGTTTTAAGGAGACTGACGTTAAACGGCTAGTGAATCTTCGCCACTTGGACATTAGTCATAATCGTCTTACCTCGCTGGTGCCAAAGATGTGGTCGCATTTAAATAATTTAAATATTTTAGATATTTCATTTAATCCTATAATAAAAATCTCGACAAGTAGTTTTAAATGGTTGAGCAACTTGTCTCATTTAAATTTGAACGGTCTGAAGCATTTAGATATAGTTGACCAAGATTCCTTCCGCCCGTTAATGTCTCTCCGATCCCTGAGCATACAGACGTGGTCCACCATAAACCATTCCACTTTCCGGATTTCTAATATTACCTCAACCCTTCCTTCGCTTTACAAGTTGATCATACACTGGACTGATGAAGTAATGGACAATCAGCTGCATGGAATTGACGCAAGGAATATTCGTTACTTGGAAATTCGAGGTTCGAAGCTACAAAAAATATCAGATGAAGCCTTTGAGCCATTTTCAGGTAGTCAAGAGATGTTTATTAGAATAACAGCGACTTCTTTGGCGAAGCTGCCGACGGCGTTTATGCGGCACCTTGGGCAGGTGCCTCAGCTTGGTCTCGACTTGAGCTATAACCAGCTTACTACACTAAATCCGGCCATTTTCTACCCGAACTTTACAAGTTGGAGTCACGTGGCGACTAAGCTATTATCAGGTAAGATTCAAACAAGTAGCAGTACCAGGTCATAGAAGGTACAATTTGATATTTATTGTCAAACGAGTGACAATGTCAAGACTTTGTCAATACCGCTAGTCTGTGATCCTTTATATTGCTTGATATCATTTACAATATCATATTATTATTTTTTCAACGAAGGTACAAGAGCCCATAGATAGCGCTGCCCCACATAGGTACAAAAACTGACAAATAAAAAGAATGCGATAATAAATAATAAATTAATTAATTTCTACGATCCTTGCACCAAACATGAGATTTATGTCATATAGTGCACATGTGAAAAGTAAGTTTTCTATAATTGATTATTTCGAAATGCGTTCTTTAAGTTAAGTTACTTTAAGTACAGGCCACAAAGGTTTCTACTATTGAATTCAACATTTTATCTGATCTTGTTGATCATTTTGTTATCTCTTATTAAATTCTGTTCAACATTACTTACCGAATGACTTGCCTTAAATATTATTATTTAAATGTCAGCTCTTTTTATTTCAAAAGCTATTTCCAATTTTTAATGCCAAGGTTATTTTGCTTGGAGAGATATAGATTATTCACAAAATTTTAATATTCGTTTCCGGCAAAATAGATTCATGGAAGCGTATCTGGAAAAGAAATTGTAAACAAAGCGACGGGAAAAAGTGTCTCGAGTAAAAGTCGAAAATATTGACTGATATCTTTGAAACAAAAGTATCCTTTTAGAGTTGCGATCTCTAAAAGGAAAAACATGGGAATCTTATAAGATCACTCATGTGTCCGACCTTCACCCTTTACCGTTCCATTTTATTTGATATCTATTAGTTTCCGTACCCACATTCTTTAAATTCACTAACATTTTGTGATATAAACACGTTTCAATGCTTATTAAACCTATTTTTGTACAGTTGATCGATACGGCTTGAAGCAGATGAAGGGAACATCTGCTTCTATTTTCTAACGCTTAACTTTGCACTACAAACTACTTTGCATTGAATAGTTATCCAGACGAGATATGCGGTAGTCCACATGGAAAGGTACCTTATGGCGTTTGGCGCTTACGCTATTGTTAATGACGCTTCAATACTAATGTGACACTTTACGTAAGCGCCAAGCGCCAGAAGGTATCTTTCCATGTGGACTACTACATACAATTTAAAAGTGTCTCATTTTATTGTCTTCGGTTGCCGCGATAATGACTCATTAAATAAAACAACTAAAATCTGTTTTAGTTGTTTTATTTCATGACCGTCTCATTTGTTTGTTGGCAGGTGGATTAATTTTGACTGGTAACCCACTGCGGTGCGAGTGTGAGCTGGCATGGCTGGGGGCGTGGCTGCGGCGCTGGCTGCAGGAGAACGACGCGGGCGCAGAGCTGCGGCGCGCCGTGCGCGGCGCCACGTGCAAGGACCCGCTGGGCCGCCGCGTGCCACTGCTGCAGCTGCGCGCCGACGAGGCTGAGTGCCACGCCAGCGCCCTCTCCAGCGACGCTCAACCCAAATACACCCACGCGTCATACATCCTCGCCATACTCTGGACACTCATATTTAGATGATGGTTTCCTAACTATGGATTGATGTAGATATTGTAAATAGAGTATTAACACTAATGATAATGTTTGCATTTTGACAGACTGTAGTTCAATTAAAGTTTTGTAAGTACCATTATACGAATTAGCTGTAATTTTAGGTCAAGATGTAGATACTACAGTTTTATCTGAATGTAGAATTTACTGGTTAATATCAACGTTTATAAAATAAGAGAATAGTGATATAATTCCCGAAGGGTACTAGTATTGTGTTATTACAGAGTTACATAAAAGTTTTCTTTATCATAATTAATGTTAACTTATCTAATTTGTTTTGTAAATTGTGTTATTTGCAAAACGTTTTAAAATTATACTTGTTACTATTACGTTTTCATTAAATAGCTGTACCATTTGAGGTATTGTGAATATGTACAGAGTAAATATTTTTCCAAAATATACCGGTTTTTTCTTTGTCGCGCCGATGGAAGCCAATCGAGGTGATTTGACAAAGGCGTCAGTTAGGCCTGACGTGAAGTTCAAGAAATGTTTTACCACTCCCTTAATAAATTCACAAAACTCCGTTTGGCTAAAGTGGGGCTTTGTGCTTTCAACTGTATATTATGATTCTCATTGTGATTTTAGCCCCAGACGTTTCCCGGGCATCGTGCTTAATCCCCGTACCAGAGCTCAAAGCAAATTGCTTCGCTTTATTCTATTCCTGTCGATTTTGCTGTCGACTTTATTCGATACTAATAAAGTAAGGTACAACGGACCCATTTCCGAAAAGTAAATACTATCAATACGGGCATCAGCTAAGAAATCAATTTTATTTTAACATCTTATTCCATAAAAGAAGGATTTTGCAGCAATGTTCAAACTAAAACTTGTAAAGAAACTTGCCATGGAAAGTATACATTCAGTGCATTAGGTTAAAAAGTATGAGCACAGGAACGTAAATTGACATTAATTAGTCAGATTTATCTATATAGGTGTTGTACTAAATCAGCTTATAAATTAGACATATATCTGTAATCCATAAATACACAATATACACATACACAACAGGCACAAGCAACAGAAAGAGACGTTCAGGCGTATAGAACATGCTGGTCAACTAAGCTAACACAAAACTTTTAGACACTTCATAACTGCATATCATTCATGGAGGAACTAGTTAGTACATTTATGTTGTAGCTACGCTTAAATTACGTCCAACAATGAGAGGTAGGGCACAGCGAAGTACCATCACGCTTGAATCTGAAGAAGCCCAAATGGGGAAGTACTTCCTTCTTACACAAGTCTGCAGCCATAATAGCACTACTAACTTTCAGGTATGAAGTGTTGTTTTTCTGATGGTGAGTAAGGTTCCCAGAAGTCCAACCCAGGCCGGCAACGCGCTTGTGATTCCCCTGGTGTTCCATCAGGCAATCCGTCTGCTCGTTTACGATCTTCAACATTAAAAAAAATGCGTGATCAACAGTTGAATGGGTTGTATATCGTATCTATATAGGTTGCGTAAAACAAGTCGATTCAATAAGGCAAGCCTAGCTAATTGTAAGTACGAATATATTTTTTTAGCAACAAAACAATGGTTACTAGTGTGGTTGTAATGGTTACATTGTAAGAAATGTTCTTGGTATAGTTGGTATCTAAGGTTCAATGCAAATTGCTAATCTGAAGTACATAAGGAGACCAGTTTTCCATTATCGGATTCGTGCGAAGTTAGACACGTACAGTAATATCAAATTTTAAATTTAAATATTTGTATAATTCAATTAAACAATGTCAGTAACACGATAATTTCATTATTTTCCATAATTACAATATTATAATAACTACGAGTACTTAACTACTTAGGTACTAAATTAAATTTAAAAAAGGCCCTTTAGGTATTGCACCATGCTGGCGGCATTTTCTCGTTGTATCGCAATACTGATAAGAAAGTCAGCAATTGTTAATTAAATACCATATATTCTATACAATAAATAACTATTTATATAACGGTTAGTCCTAAAACAAAATAATAAATTATGTAAACTAGTCTTAGCTCAACGCTTTGGAGAAAAGTAGAATTATATGTCATAAATGTCGCAAATTAAATTCAGTCAAAACCTTTTTTTGTGAGTTACAATCAGGTTACAATATAATAAAAATGACAATCTGTGCTGATTGTATGATCACGTTTATTATAACACACATTATGTAGTTACTAGATTCAACTGAAATAATAAATAAATAAATATTACAGAAGGCTTGTGTTATGGGTACTCAGCATTGGCTGGGTACCCATATATATGGATATATCATCACCATTTAAGCCATTGATGTCCACTGCCGAAAATACGCCTTCGCCAAATGTTACTTGTGTCAATTTGGGGGGATAGGGAGATGTTACTATAGTCACCTTGCTTGACAGGCGGGTTGGCGACCGCATTAACTGTTGATTCGGTTTGGACGAGCGCCCATCCATAAGTTTTTCCCTATGTCGCCTCTTGCAAAATCCGCGGGAAGAGAAGGGTTTGTGCTATTTTCAGCCGATACCACGATATACAGCGAGTATATTTAATATTACCTCAAACCGTAACCAAACGTAGGTTTTCGTACTAGGAACAGATATTGCAAGGTAATTTTAAATTAGTCTTAACCACTAAAGCGTTATTAATATTTGAATTATTTTCGAGTAGCAATGTATTGCGTACATTTGAAGCGACAGTTGTGATGTCACGTCATCGCAAGTAAGACAAAGTAGCAATACATTGCATGCTGAATTATTTTATAAGGAAAAAACCATAATAAAGTTGTTTTCATGGAACAACGGTTCATAGCACTATGCCTACATCTAGTTAAAATTTGAGGTAATATTAAAAATACACTGTATATATACAATATACAAATATGAAATAATTAATTACATATATCTAAGAAATTATTTTAATAATTGTGAAATTAAGTTTTAGCCAACGTACTTATTTTTCGACATCTAGCTTTAACCTGTGAAAACTTTCGACTGTTCATTCATATATTCAAATTTTGGGTTATTTTATAGAAAAAATATTAACTGCAGTTATTTCAGATCTCAATGTTATTTATGGAGTCCGACATTACATATGATGATGTCGATTTTAATGATACACTCATAAATATGAAAAATGGGTGTATGATGGGAGTTTTCAGGAAAAATGTTCTCAATTAGCGTGACATGTAAAAAGTTAAATTATGTCTGATTTATAACGATAATTAAGCATTAAAATTCTATAAATACTTACATTTGGTGATCGGTTCACAAACTACAAATAATATTACGAAGCAAAAAAGGAAAAAAAGAAAATTCCATATAGATTTCATTCTTAATTACCTATTGTCACAAAACTGACTTAATTTAACTTTTCAGAAAACTGCCTGATATAACACACTTTGTAAAGGGACAACTTGTATAACTGTGTATAATTATAACTGCCACTGAATATTTTTTCACTTCATAATGATTGTCAATAAGACAGACAAGCTCCCGAATTACGATTTAATTAGAGTAGTTGGAAGAGCCGACTTCACAAGCGGTCTTTCACCAGTCCGCTACGTTCGCTTCGTCGTTCACTTCGTTACAGGAAAACTGTCGAAATTTAATTAAATACTTTGTACAGCTCTACACATGATGAATCAAAATATATACTTCTCAGTCAATTCGAGCTTAGGACCTCTTAGTATAAACTTTAATAAACCAAAATGGTTTCCCAAAAAGACGTGCATATAATTTCTTGAAAATAGAACAGGGGTGCTACTGCGACAAACGATATTCGTGAATTTCGGACGATTGTTTCTGTTACTCTCATGGCACCTTAATAGAGTAAAAGAGAAAGATGCTCGATATATACGAACTTCGATGTTCGCGGAACCAGCCCAGGTTTATTTAAAATGGGCCATTTTATTTAAAGTTGTATACTCAATTTTTTTTTATAATTTGGATTTTTTTCTGTGGTTTGTACTCAGAATCAAGACTTCTTTCGAACCTGATACGAGAAAAAATGTATCTCAAACTTTTTTATTCCATTTCGTTACTATTTTTCATATATTTCATATGGCGGCAACGGAACGGAACTAATAAAAAATGTATGTACATTTTGGGACACATTTTCTCTCCTATCAGGCTCGAAAGAACTTATGATTCTGAGTAGAAACGACACAAAAACAGAAAATTAAAAAAAAAGTTGAGTAATACAACTGTATACAACTCAATATAAAATGGCACAAATATAGCATTATTAATAATGATTAATGGGACAATCTTACACAAAATCAACCTAGATAGATAGTTAGATAGATGGATACTTTATTCAATTTTTAACAATGTTGTTACATAGGTCCCTGCAAAACCGTCTGAACGGTTTGTCTGCAGGTTTGGGTATCTTCCTTCTTAATAACTAATTATTTAATTAATTTCTTAATTACTTTTCTTCTACGCTAAGCTAAAGCTCGTATTGTAGGTACTAGACGACGATATATATAATAGATAGATACATATAAATACTTAAATACCTATGTATTTAAGTATATAAATACACCCATGACTCAGGAACTGTAAAAAATATCTGTGCTCATCACACAAATAAATGCCCTGACTGGGATTCGAACCCAGGAACATCGGCTTCATAGGCAGGGTCACTACCCACTAGGCCGGGCCGGTCGTAAAATAAATGCCTATAAATAATTAAGAAAAAGTAACGAGAACCTTCGGCGTCCGAGGCTATCGCGGCTGAAGCCTTAAACTTAACCAACGGGGGCTTCCGAACACGGCAGAACCAGTATTTTTTTTTGTTTATTTATTTAGAACACATACAGTTATATAAAAATAACAGTTTTAAGGTGCATACTTACATAGTGTGCACACAATAAAATTATTGTAACCAAAAGACCTGGAGGTTCATAAAATATGTTTCAGAAAATAGGTGAACAAGCATAAGCATGGCGCGAAAGTAGAAAGGTATATAGTAAATATGTCAAGTATATGTAATCTTGTTTAAACCGGTTTTGCTTGTGACTTTTATATGAATCAATTTCGGGATTCTGATATAGCCAGAGATATGGTGTTGTAATCTATTCAACTAAGAACTAATTAAGTCAAAAATATAGTTACATCAAATTAATTTATGTATATGGCTTAATTTAAATCGGATAATTGAGTTATTATGGCAAGTTCTACAAGTTTGTCGTATATTACCTTTCAATCTTAATAGTTAAACGAGTGTAAAATCTTATTATATTTTTTTCGTGTAGAAATGGATTACATTTCTATAAACACCATCGGCTCGTCCCGACTTCTCATTGGTAGATAATACAGGTTTAAACAAGCATTATTAAAACACATTTTAATTTCTATAAACTTAATGATTGATTACTCGTATATAAGAATATATACGCCTAATGGCAGGCTGCTAAGATCTATTTACGACATTGAAATCGTCTTGAGCCAGTTAATTTGTACGAACCAAATGAATGTAATGAAGGCTCAGGTAGGCAGGAAACGAATAAAATAGGGTGACTTGTGCGGCTGGATAGGAATAAATCAAAATGTTTGCAATGAATACATTTAATTTCCTGAGCCAGCTTTGACATCGTATCGATTTACCACCTATTTCGGTCCTACTAAATTCGTCGCAACCAATTGCACTGGTCTAGATTAAACTATGCGAGAGTCGAGTCTGAATAAACGTCATCCAATACACCTATTGTGTCCGATTATTGCTCATTTGTTTGAAAATTTGTGGCGGGATTAGTTTGTTAAAATCTTTAACAACTACCACTGTGAATGGGCTTGCACGAATTCATACTACCGATGCACGAACAGAACAAAGAGCACAATGTGTGTGACGACCATTAAGAAATAGTAACTGAAATCGAAATGTATCTATATATAATATTTAGCCGCTATAGAATCTATGCTAACTTCACTTCTTCAACAGGTACGGCATCGGCACTGTCGTTAATCCTAAGCACCATCTCTTTGACCTATTTTATTTACCCATCCATATCCATCGTCACCAACATCAATAGTATATTCGTATGATTGTTTATTCGTTAACCGTGTCGATGGGTTTCATCATTAACTAAATTATTACTGTTTGTTAGTTGTCTAAATACTAGCTGTTAATAGTATTATTGAATTGATTTTAAATTCATCATAGAGCAACACGTTCCGGACATTTGGGAGGCGTACGCGGAGACGGATCAAGCCAACACGCAAAGGCTCTTTTGACAATTTAATGAAATGTGGTACGTGGTACACTAATCGCATGTTGCCCCTGTCCTTATCATGTGATGCGCACAGAGACAGCATCCGCCATGGTATAAGGACTATTGAGTTTTAATGGAATCTAGAATGTACTATGCTATTGGGTAGAAAGGGTGGACTACTACTGGGCTATTGGATAAAAAACCGGACACCATAATAAAATGGCAGGCCTAATAAATTTTATTTTCCGCAGACGGTGACTCACCCTATGCGAGGTTGCAATGCGAGGCTAAGGGTAGAGAGGTGTCACTGGACTTTAAACATATAGCCAACTAGCCACTTAGGTTTCCAATCTACCCTCGAGAACGCAGCTCTAGCGACCCCACTCTGGACGGCCGGTTAAAGCAAGCCAGAGACAGGGGATCTGTCCCACCTGTCCGACAGGGTACGCCAGGGGCGCTCAGGTACGTGGAGTCGATACTCTCCAACAGCTCGCCACAAGCTGCCCTGCGTTGACTGATTGCACTGGAGGAAAATCAGTCAACGCATGGGGATCACGCATGCGATGAGGTCGTCACATCCCTACGCCTTTACTATAGGTATGGTAACACGAAAGCTAATAAAATAAGAAAAATATCGAGCGGTTTCACCCCGGCTACGTACCGTATTTAACTGTCAATTGTAGTAGTCCTCAAATATTTAAAGTAGCATAACGACGCAGTGAAAAAATAAAACATAAAGTGTGTGGCGCCGCGTAAGAGTTATCTGTAAACACATACTCGTAACGCAATAAATCTTGCGAGTCTCTCTGAGATAATCGCGCATAGTGCGGGCTCAAGCAAGCGAACTAGCGCAAACAACCTATATAAAGACTCAGAAGATCCACTTTGTATAAGTAGGTGACAATATTTCTATATTTTATTAGATGATATATACCTTTTCCAGTTTGCTCAATAGAGAAGCACTCGCATTAACATCGTATAATTAACATCATATTTTTTACTTTCTATAATTTTTACGAGAGGAGTTAAGGTGTAATTCTGAATGGTAAGACATAGGTCCTCGTAACGCAAGAGCTCATAGTGTGGACTTGAACAAGCCAACTAGTACTGTAGCAGGAGTAGCAGTTCAAGCCTGCCCTTTGTACACACAAACAACTAGCAAACTGCGAGGTCTGATTTGATATTAGAGAATGCCCGTTTCGTTTCATCAATTCATTTATAAAACTAAAAGTTACGCACAAATGTTAAAGATGTTAAAGTAATTTTAAATATTTAAGTATTGTTTTTTTTTTTTTGTTTTGACGTGAAACGTGATAAGACTGAGAAACAGTCGCGATGAAAACAAAAATCTTCTTATTCGTAATATTCCGTTTATATCATACCTATTTTAATGCCTTCTACTTTCAACTTACCATGAATTTGAGGAACACGCTGAGATTATCATTATGATACGGTATTCAGGGAAGTCTTAAATCTCGTTGGCAAACAAAAGCGGCTCCGTGTAGTTAAAGCCGACCTTCTGTCCGCAACTATCATGTGCCACTAGCAAGCGACAAGATAGCATAAATCATTGTGGAGCTAGTCGCAATTAGCCGAAGCCGACGCCGTGAAGCCTGTCCCCTGTGTGCTGTAATCTAAGGCACTGCTAAATTTTGTTTACCCGCTTCATCTGCTCTATTAAAGCGATGCGGTGCGAGCGCTTACTAAAACCACAGGACACCTCAAGTGGTCCTAGTAATTTAGTAAGAGATTAATTCACTTGCGCCTACAGTTATAAATGTTATAAATACGTTCGCGGAATTAGTAGGTCGATCGACCCCTAAATAAGTATGGTTAACTGCGATGTTAACTAACTGTCGCAACGAAAGTGTTAAACATATGTAAACAGATAAGCAAGTTTATATATAATTATATCTGATAACTGGAAATGTCAATTCTGGACCGATATATATATATATACGAGTATATATATGTATAATCGTCCAGGATTCTAACCCAGTCAACCCAGAACCGATTAGGCTAGAAATCCATTAAATATCGTGTGTATTACATATCTTGGATGATATTGTCGAATGTTGCAGTTTAAAATGATGCAACTCAGTATGTAGTCACGAAACTTAACGATCTTATTTAACACTTCGTAGTATGTACAGACCTACGGTACGTTCTGCGGAGTCAGAAATATAAATAAATTAGTCCAATCACATTTCCAGCAATAAGAGGTTTTTCGTATATTATGTTAAAATGAATCTGATAGTGACTTTAAATAGAAAGGCGTGCTAAATGAGATCGAGCAAAAGTCGTCCTAGATAATAGATTCTGATGTAGATGATAGAAATGGTTATTAGAAGCAACGACGTAAATCGTTCTTCGGAATTACAGTATTAATAAATCATTTGGTAAGAGAAAATTCGAAACCCACACTTCAGCTAGTAGACGTAATAAATGATAAAGCATCAATTGTTGAAATGAGAGTCACACGAGGCAATCATTTAGGTAAGCATCTGCAATATCTGTAATTAGAACGCGTGATATATCTCGCCAGTGACAGCCGCTGGCTTAGCGGGGGTTAAATCACGGAGCATTCCTACAGAGATTCGGCAGCGATCTCTCCACTTGGCTCGCACTCGCTCCCACATCGACGTGCCTACCCCGCGCACGCTCGTGGCACAATTTATGACCCAACCCGACTTTAACTTAGAAGCCGGGACAACTTCAACGAACTGCAAAAATAACTTCTGTCTGGAACAACTATTATACATATATCTAGGGCTGTTTGGTAACATTGAATGCTTAATAAACTTATTTTTTCTTTTAAAGCAACAGTTTTAAGAGGCAATATAAAAAGTAACTCGTTCGGGGTATGCGAAAGTTATCCGGGTATAGTTTTCTCTAAGCGAAAAGCTTTCAACTATCATAATATGGAGCTGAGCGCGGCGACCCGTAAACTTGCTCCCTCTTCAAATAGATACGGTACTTCTCAAATATCTGCAATATTATTTGGTTTTAAGGCCACTGGAGTACTCGGGTTTACACCCTTCACTATCCCGTTACTTTTATTCGCGTTCAGGGACAGTTTTCCTTGTATCACTTGATGTTACTTACTCCTACTATTTACTTACAATTTGGACGTCCATCGTTATGATATTCTACATATAAAAATATGCTAAATGTAATGAATTCGACAATATCCACTCAATGATTTTTAGCTGAAGTAGGTAATTACAATACAACCTATACTTATAAGTCTATCAGTCAAAAAAAATCCAGTTCCGGTTGGCTTCATTCACGAAAATTGCATACCGTATGGTGTCTAAATTTAGTAATCAGGAAGTTAATAAAAAAAATTTAACATTCTGTTCTGTGTTGACATATATTATTAGTACTCATTCATCAATTTTTAGTTCGATAATAATTAAAATGTGACTACCAAAGAACATAATACTCACTAAAGAGGTGTCTACTCTAAAACTTAAAAATGCTTCATAGTTAGATCGCCTTCAATACTAATGCTAGTCAACCTTTTTTAGTTTCCTGATGTTTTTTTAACAAAACTTATGAATGAGGTTTTATGATGGTCAAGTAATACAAATATAACTGTGACAAAATATTGTGTATTTATTACATATATTACATGTATTGGTTTTTTTGTTATCATTATCCCGAGTAGCGACATCCAATACTTGTTATTAATCCAATAAAAGTAAACAAAACTTTTTTTTTTTCATTACAATCTATATTAAAACTAGTTGAATTTATCGTGTGGAATTGCGAACAGTAAAATGTATTTCGCAGTGACTTTTTCAGCTGTCAGCTTTGTTCCGTACTATATTCTATTTATTACTAAATATATGGTTATACAATGTTATCTACTCAAGTACTCACCAAATAAATATATTATGATAACATCTTAATACTCAACCAAGTATGCAAATGTGTCAAAGTGTGGCAATACAATAAGGTAGGCAGTTAAATTAATAAGTAATAAATGTATAGGTACATAACCCACATTTTGCGGTTGCGTGTTCAGGCGGGGTCCCAGCGGAGGCGGTGCCCGACTGGCACGCTTCAATTACCCTCCACATACGCCACTGGAATTGCCAACATAGGTAGCACTGCCCTATAGACTGGTTTTCATTCACCTTGCTATATGGTCCCAATATTTTTCAATAACTATATTTTAAAAGTATACCTATACTACAAGAGTTTACTTCTTATATAGAAACAAGTATTTATACATGTATTATGCAATAAAAACACGAATACGGTAAAAGATTAAAATAACAATAAATTTTACAAATAAAAATAGATGAAATCAATAGCCAGTTTTATCGTTTATAAGAGAAAGCGCTTTATTTATAAGGAATCATAAAATTCGGGTAGCTATCCAATTTGGGATATACGAAGGTAACGTAGAATATTGAAGGCGGAAATCACAGAGACTATTGTCGTCGAGGGTTATAGTAATAAAGGTTATGAATGAGGGCTAATATTTTTTACAATAGCACCTAAGTGATGATATAATGCTAGGTAAAGTTAATTACATTGGCCATCCATTTAAATATTGCAGTGTAGTAGCTAGCACCTTTGTTAATGAAACAGCAGTGTTATTGCCGCGGGGTATTATGTACGCACGGTCCATAAATTCATAACCGCTAACAAAACAATCTCCACTGATCCCGCATTGAACCGGGCACTGAGCACTAGTAATATTGAGCCGCTAGTTTAATCTACTGCAATCGTTTCGTTGCCAATAGAAAAATGTGAATTGAAAGAAAGATCGTCTCCGAGCCCGAAAGTAATTGTCCGTACTTACAGCAAACGATTTCTATTGCTTATTGCCTCCAAGGATTTCTTGCAATTTTCTTAATGTTATTCTCTGACAACTGGATTTTATTATGCTACTTATTTCGGGACAGGCAAATTGCTATAAGTAAAAAATCGTATCATGATCTGAAAAATTAATGTTGATTAGTCTGTGCCGGATTTTTTTTATCTAACAACTGAGTACATGACGAAAAAAGTGGAAATAGAAATAGTCATTAATATAAAGTAGCTGTTAGGAAACAAATGTACTTACTTGGTTGATATACGCAAGGGGAAATAAGTTTGTAACAAGACACAAATAAAGATAATTATTTCAGGAGCTCATTAGCAGGCCCACCTAGTTAATGGCCTAACTTAGCTAAACTTGGCGGCAACGAGTTTGCAGACTCCGTTAATATGAGCCTACACATAACATAAGTAAGTATAATAATATTCATGTTGTTTTATTGCTTATTAGTCTTTCAATTAAAGGACCGAAAGACATGTGTAGTTATTGTTTTGTGTTATAACTTTTTTGGTAAAGCGGTACAAATTATACAAGGTCAAACAGATATGTCTTATTTATAAAAGGCTTATATTTTAAGCTATTCTTTATCTAAGGTAAATAATTTCTGGTTCGAAATTGGATTTCGTAAAAGTAAATGTAATGCAAAATACATTTTATTGAGGTAAAGTAATAAAATTAATTAATTATTGAATTCGATTTAGGATTGAGCTAATGGATTTGCCGCATATAAATAATACGCATTCCAAGAATTTAAATCCATACATGAGGTGGCTACATTATAGATAGTATAGTTTGCCAGAACTCGAATGCTGCCTTGTAATCTACATATTACACTACTCTAACCTACACATTACAAGGTTTGTAAAGACTAATTAATAAAAAATACAAATCCCATGTCATAGAACAAAATTTTGAGTAGGTATATTCCTTTTGTATCGGTGTTAGATATTAAACCATATAAGGTTTGTATCTTTTTCACATTAATGAATAAATATACTTCAGATAATTCAGTAAAATCCAAAAACAGAAAATTGTTTCTAATTTGTGACTCAGTCAGGAATAATCGGGTCCGAGTATTAGTTGTCCACCCTGTCAAGTCAGGCAGGAGTGGCTTCCTCGCCCGCAGTGAAAACTGATCGCGCGGAAACCGAGTGAAATGAACGTCCGATGACTTTCGTTTTCTTCTGATTCTTTGTATTTGTAAGTAAGAAAATATTTAAGACTATTTATTGTCCTGTCTCTATTATTGCTTGTAATTTATTTTAAAATAGGATACAAATCAATCTTCTTAAAACTTTTATTTGGATTTTCCTTTTTGCCACCGGTTCGCTACTCAAACAACTTAAAAGTTAAGCAAGTATTGTAATTTTAAATTTGCCTTTGTTCGCCCATTTCTTGACTACTACTGGTCCGATTCGCTCTAAGTTTTATATTGTTTACCTTCGACTTGCATTTGTATCCACTGCGATGGAGACGAAGGAGAAGTTACGTGAGGCGACGTCTGCTGGTTCTTGCTTATGAGAATACTTGGAAGTTCAACTCAAACCTCAACTTAACGTATAGAAGTAATCGGATAGGTTAGGCATGGACTAGATGTAAAGTCTTCAATACCTGTTCTTTCAAAGTGTCCTTATTCTATAAACCTTCTTCTTATTGTATAAACCTATTTATAAGCCTAAAATTACATATTTGGTTATTATTGTTTTAAGCACAATCGTTAAATAATAAATATAGTTTCTCTTAGTATATTTAGCTCGTGTTTGAGACCAGCGAAATGAGTATCATACTGAAGCTTGTTTACATATTTGATTTTGCTAACAATACACGTTTTAGAAACGAAGTAGTTTTGCTATACTAAATGTATTTGTTATACCAAATTTGGACGAAAACGAGGAAAATAAATTCTCTCGAAAAACAATTAACTGTTCGATTTCGCAGGTGAAACAGCCAAAAGATAGTTCCGGTGGTGAGCGGTAAATGTCATTAGTGTGTTGATTCAGGGGCGGTGTGTCAGGCGTAAGCTCTACACAAACAGCCCAACCCAACAGATACCTATGTGCGCAACTAGCATACGATGTTCCGAAAAGTTCACAAGCTTAGGGAATTGTAACAATATAAGTAAGAAAACATCTCGACGGTACGTTTACTTAATATATCTTCAATTAATATTTATTAGTAAAATATACCAATTTACACAATAATTATTGAGCTAATTATAGGACAAGGTTGTTTTGTGTGTGATTTCGCGCAACATTGTTTTTTTTATTAACGTTCTAAGATTCATTTTTATAAGAAGATTATATATATAGCTACATGTAATATTTATTAAAGGAAAAATTTCAATAAATACCGAAATAAAAGTTAAATGCACACATTTATTCAGCATCCATAAACAGTTAATTTCTTAGCCTGTAAATTAAATGTTTAGAGAGCATATTACGTTAACATATATCGCAATTTTGCACCAAACACAACGTCTTTAGCGGCAAGCAATCTTAGGCTCTCATTTGTCATATATCCTATTATAGCACCATTGTAACATAATGTGATAGTTCATACGTTACAAAGGTATAGGACTCGATTTCATGCGAGCTGTGCGTGTGAAGTGCAATCAATAACCACCCTTTGTTAGTGAAACGAAATATCAGAAGATTCTCTTGTTTGGTTTCGTTTTCGTTCATCATAAAGATTTGATTCATCGGAATCACACTAATCCAATTAGAGGCTTGAGGAAAACGGAGGAATATTTCGTGTACAATTTATTTGTTTCCCGCTTATCTCTTTAGACTGACGGCAGAACTCAGCTGTCTGTAAATTAAGTAAATAAATTTTGAAATGTGTTTTGATTATACAAAATATTATAAGTTGCGCTCTAAAATTTGAGTAAAATAAATATTTATATTTAAACGAGTAATTGAAAACTAAGAATGAATAAAAATACTGAAAAGAATGCTGTCATTTCTGAATTACATAAACGATCTTTTTCTGATATCCATTTGTAACAGGATAATTTTTACACAAAAACATGTTTAGGACTTAGTCACTTAATTGTACAAATCCTCAAACTAATTTTAATTGTCGTTAGATTTACCTCTATCTATTTTATAAATAAAATTTTATTTTTTATATTACCTTAGTTGGGAACTATCAGTGAGGCATTGTTCGCGAAGTTCGTTATTGAATCGTGTGAATACACAGCTGCACCTGAGAGAATGGGCTGCGAGAACATTCACATAGTTTCAACCGTGTCATACTTAGGGAGGTACTTTCTGATCTCTACAAAGGCCTGTCGTTTATTTACCTGAAGTTTATTACAAAATATCATGATAGTCGTGTACTAATACAAATTGCTCCGATTCGATTGACCTATATTCAGGTTCTGACTAATGAATTTCTAAGGACAAAAAACATTTCACATTACATTAATATTAAAAGTATCGTTTTCACTGAATGTAAGTAATTATCGCATATATGAACTAAACAAAAATGTAAGTAACAAATGTATGTGTATACAATGACAATGAACGCATGTTTATTTTTTAAAAGTGCTTGATTGCGAAGCTATGAAAGCAAATGGCTTTGTTTACATTTTTTGTCTTTTATTGATTACGACTATATATTAAATTGGCAATGTTGCTTAATTAAACATCATTTTATTGTGGTTCATAAGTTTAATTAGTACTGGAGTGATGGAAACTAACCGGGGTTTCCGTCATCCGTATTAAATTGGAAACTGTCTCTGTTTCATTTAAAGTAGTCAAAGTCGAATTTTCATGTTTGTTATACCTAATATTTTTTTAACAAAATAATATATGGCCATGTTAAAATGAACTATTCATGTTTTTCATTATTTATGAATGTTATATGTAGTTAAATGGCTCTAATAAAATAAAAATAAGCAATAGGTACAATTGGTAAAAGTCTAAATAATTCACTTAACATTTCATTTAACGGTAAAGTAAGGAAATACAATAAAGATACACTTTTAGGTATATTATGAATAATAATATCACTTTTTAAATAAAACTAGTACAGTAATCTATCTTAGTTATCTATGATAAAAGGTGAAGTTAAAATTGTCTCTGGAAATTTGATCTGACGAAATAGTAATTTTGTGTCTAACGTAAGTTCACTCGTCTACAGGCGGCTTAGCGCCACTCTCTGTAGAAGTTGTTAGCAGCTTCAACCCATTCCAATTCTAAAATGGGTACCCAGTTCTAAGCTACTTCATCGTTTCGCGGCTGACTGTTTTAGCGAGTAGAGAATGCCTTTGTTAAATTTGGGACCTGAACAAGTCAAAGGTTAGAGTACAGTTGCATAACATAACAACATAGACCCTTTGTACATACTGCGCGGTAAATGGGACGGCATTACCGTATGATTCCGCACAGACAATAAAAATGTTTGGATGGTATTGACAGAGCATCCGCGGAGGGCTACTGTCGCCGAGGATTGATTGATATCGGCGCACACATCTACGACACATCAAGCACACATGAACAAATAATGGTCATACGTCTCTGCCAAGATAACGCGCTCCCCAGGTACGATGATAGCGAGTTTTTGTTTGGCGTGTGACAAAGAGAAAATTGATAATTCATCAGGAATTCTCGTTGTTGCTGAGTGCTGTTGATGGCGTAATTCTAAAGGCCCAATTCGTTATATGGAACTTAGTTTTTTTTTTATTAGAAAAATTTAGTAAGCATTAAGTATAAGTAAATACAATTCCTACACTGTTAATCTAAATAAGATGCATTACATGACAGGTAAAGTTAACCAGCAGAATAGCAGTAAATCTTTTAGGAATAAGATGTATTTCGAATCAAAAATGCTACCTAGATAAATACTAGGTATTATGAACGTTCTTAGACAAAACCGAAGTAAATTAAATAGGTTTTAAAAGAGGTTTTGTTTGTGTAAAATATAAACCTTTCACTTTCGTTTTAGTTCTACGAGTAGGTACTGACCCCTGTTGGTTAAAGTCATTTTTTTTTATGGATCTTCCCTAGTCTACGTGTGAAGTGCCACTTGCGCGATCCAAAATTAAGCGGTTAACCGGTTAACCTTTGTTTACTTAGCTAACCCTGGATGGCAAATGCAGTATTGCTAATTAACAGAAGTAAACAATTATTTTTCCAATTTTGTTCTTCTACAACCTACGTATGGATAGTTGAAATATACCTCTTCGACCTAATAGGTAATTTACATGCAACATTATTATAATTACTTAAACGACGCCACTTAGGCGGATAATATATAAACTACAGGGCCACGCATCAGTGCGTACGGGTCCGCCCTATCTGCTCCACGCTCGAAATATCTAAGCACATGTTAGTAACAAATGGAATTTTCTGCGTTGGTGACAGCATGATCCGGGTCTATTATTCAGGCCACAGTTCATACAGCCAGGCTCTGGCAGGATTAGAAGCGTCGTTCGCGTGCACCTGGTGGTGCGGTGATGAATTTCGGAGGCCCAAGCCAGCGACACCTGTCTACTGTGACACGTACTACTTATTTGCTTATGAAATATGAAATACACTGTCGTAGTCTAGTGGAAATTAAGAAAATAATCTCATACTGAATATAATCTCAAAATAAACTAGAAAACTACTTAAATAATTAATACTAAATACATATCTATAAATGGCCACTGCGGCATGCTACCGGCTAATTCGTTGAGCGAGAATTCTAGACTGTTAGACTTGTACTGCTGTGAAGAATACGGCAATACTATACGTCTACTACTACAAAATATTCATATCCTACATCAAAGTATTTGCTTTTATTGGTTATTCAAAACTAGATGTCTGTTAACTTTGCTTTGTTGTAAAGGTCAGATAGGCGTAACATTATTCAACTCTTATCGCTGACATTTACTGTCCCAGTCATAAAATGAATGCGGATGAAACTCCCTAAATATAATCTCAACCAAAACAACTTATTTTTGCTCTCGACAACATTAAGTATGATTCCAGGCAATAAATAAAACGTGCGCCATTTAAAGTTTTACCTTGAAAAACATTTCCCTAATCACAGTACCGCAAACAGGTCCGGTCATTAGTCAAATTATTTCAGCGCATATACCCGCAGGTCATAAAACTTTTGGGCTTTCTGAGAATTGTAAATATTCCAGTCATAAATATTTTGGTACAAGTTTTGGTTCAATAAACAAATTCAGCGGGACGTCGGGCTGTGTTGGCCGCAGGCGCGTGTGGCGTACGTTATCCATTACGGTAACGAACTTTGCGCTCTGGCAGCCGATTCATTAGAAGACCATTCATCTCCGTACCGGGTGCAGGTAAGTCGTCGAACACGAGCCCGGTAATCGACTAATATAACTCGTTTTCTACTAATAGATGAATCACCGGGTTTTACGCTTGTTATGAGATCTATAGTTTGTAGTTACGCTGACTACCGTCAGTAGTTGCCACCAAATTGTGACCAATAATAGATAGGTAGGCACCCTACCTAAAAAGGCGTATATATGAGGCGTGTTAGGTGAGGATATAAAACATTTCTAAAATTAGTCGTGCTATGAAATAAAACAAAATGACGGATTATATCGAGTAAAGATTCGGTTTTATTTCATTAATAATTATTGGGGCAACCGAAGACAATTAATTAGTTCGGGTGAGTAGAAATGGTTAGTAGGTCTGTTGTTATATTCAAAACTTATTGCTGTGATCGATTACTTATTCAACTTATTATCATCTTAATAAAAGGTGGTGATAATTCAACAACTGCTCAACAGCCAACTTTCTATCCAACTATTATATTAACCTGGTATTTGAACATAAATTGTTCTCATAATTTTCTAATAATTACGGGGTCGCATACGAGAACCCACAATGTGAAGACATATACCCATCATTGAAAAAACAACATGAATTTATTCTCTTATGATATTATACAAATATCGTTTAATCGAATTTCAATATGCTTTGCGCATAAAGTAAAAGTAATATCATATGAAAACGTAGCTTACTAGGTAGGTGAGATGCGAGATTCCAACTTGACAAATGTAAAGCCTGGATGAGCGCACAAACGACCGGCCGTGTGCATTTAGTTGAACATAAACTTTTCGCTTTGTAAGGAAAGTGTTCAGTTTAAAGCGTATTCTCGACTATCCGAATATCCGTCAGAGAGCGTACATCGCGTGTGTATTCAAGCGAGCCGAGAGGCGCGCTAGCGGCCGCGTACGATTGTCCTACGACTCGCTGCGCGATAACGAAACTCGTGCCTAACCATTGTCGGCGAACTGCTCTGTTTCACATTATATTATTCTACACATAAAAGAGTATTAAAGGTAAATATTATTCAGTTTCTCGCGCTCCTAAATGGAGGCAGTTTGTCGGGCTGTAGCGACGTACGTCTGAAAATTTACTTTTACTACGTAATACAAAGACGACGGAATGAGGGTTTTGTACTTTTCATCTTGTTTATACCGCCAGAGGTGCCTGGGAATGCTTGCATTTATGTGGATGCAATTATAATTTGATCTTGACAATCGTTTCCTTATGGATGTCTTTAATTAAAATGCTCTTTGTAAAACTTGCGAATTGTTTGCTTTTGTTAATATATGTAGGAGCTATTCTATCATACGAGTATATGCTTATTATTAACCTTTCATATTTTGAGCCCATATACTAAATCAGGAACTATAAAAACTAAGCTATTATTTATCGTAAATTATGTTTACGTGCGTGAGGTATAATGATAAATATATACATATATCAACTGTTGGTATTTTAATACTCTGAAATAGATCTGTTAACGAAAATAAGAGTAATCCTTCCTGTATACAATCCGAGTCTGAATTCACTTGCTTTCCCCTAACTGAAACTCGTAGAGATTCTAGTAAAGCGAGAGTGGTGTTTATCACTTAACTAATAGGTACATGACATAGATTATATTTTATATACATTATAATTTACATAGTTATAGTGCAACATTTGAGTACAATTCTCGATGACCTCTGTAATGCCTCTGAGCGAGTTGGTTTAACATACCCCCCCAAAAGATGGAGCCCGTGGGCCAACGACATGGCTATGATCCCGGCAATCCACTCTATGTGGGTGGCGTAAAACCGGTCACTGTGGGTTGTTTAGGGGGAGGCCTACGTCCAGTTGTGGATGTCCTTCGGCTGATATGACGATGAATGAGTTATAGTACTGTTACTACTTAAATCAATGTCAATCTAAAATATTTGAAAACAATTTTATTAACTCCTAGTTAGTCAGTTCAACGTATTATTAGTAGACAATATTTGTAGGTCTCAAATTTGCAAATCATTCTTAGTTGGCTTAGCTATTTTTAGAGCCGTTATGATTGGTTGGAGAGCGGGATGAGCCGAGTTGGCTCGTTAAGCTCGCTCCGAGTCGGGTGTGTTTGCGCTCGCCCTCAAAACCAGCAAACACTCTCGAGTTACACCCTCGCAATCTCCGAAATAAACATGCGTCGGCCCACTACCGCTAACAGCCTCAGCAACTTGGGCCATGCCAACTTTACAACTTTGCAAGATTAACCAAGCCGAGATGTGTCTCATGCATAATTATTACTAATTCGAGCTGAAAACACCTGTCCGCACACCTTTGAGGGGTATAGATGGAGTTATTTTATGGTTAGAGGGAAATTGCATTAGAAGCGTCATATATTTATCTAAATACTATACAGGTATAGCAATATTTAATGACTTTATCTGGAGACCGATCTTTAAGTTATCCGAGTTTACCTGCACTTATACAGGGCTAAAGAAAAAAATATCTAAATTTAAGCTTACAGCAATTTAAATAGTCCGGTAAACAAAATAGAATTACCCGAAACTTACAAAAAAATGGTAATAAAACAAGTTCAGATTAGTAAGACGAATATTTGCCCCAAGAAATTAATAAAAGCAAAGGAGAATATGTATTATTTTATGAATGCGTGGGATGTTACGTGGGAAATACTAAAAACGGTACCGTGGAATGGGGTTACTTTGATTCCTGGGGTTACTTTGATAAAAACTTTTCTTCATGTTCAAGCTCGAATATCACGCTTTCTGGATGCATCCCTTGGTTTTTCTTTTTACGGTTGATAACATTGAACGTCACTGCCAGTTTGTGATTTGTGTTTGTGGGACCAAACACTTAGATCGATGCAAAAGTAAATAAAATATATAAGTATTTGTTTTATGTACTTCACATAGCTTGTATAACTTCTAATGTACAATGTTCTCTATAAAAAATACAACAATTTTATAAAACTCATTGAATCAGGCATTTATCGGTCTATAACATAAATTGTTGTTACGAGTCATATTAATAGCGGCAATTTTTTTTTTTTGGGATTTGGTGCATGGGGTGTCTTTGATCACATATTTTATTTTATTTATCGCATGGCATTGACACCTATAAGGGTTTACTTACCCATTTATAATAGTTTACGTTCTACGGATTATACCTGCGTCGTTCATTTGATAAGTTTTGATTGTAAGCGAAAAAAAAAATTCTCAATACAGTACATACTAGTTACTACGTATTACAAACTACTATTTACCGTACTAACTTGTGAAGTATAAAGTTAGTTATTGAGTTTAATTGTTACATTTATGGTACCAAATACACAAAAATCCTTATAAATCCTAAACCTGCGAACGGATTTTTTTTTAAGGTTTTGAAGTTTTACTCCCTACAGGGGTTTCTATCCAATTCCGTCAAAAAAAAGAGGGGTATCAAAGTAACCCCAAAATCAGTTTAGAGTTGATCACCTCTTTAAATTTTTTTTTAAAGTAATAAGTTAATAATAATAAAAAAATAAATAATGAAATCGATAGAGGAGCAAAAACCGATATCGTCATTTTTTTATTATTTTTTTTATATCACATATTGAAGAGATAACACCAAATTAATTTTGAAATTGATCAAAGTAACCCCATTCCACGGTAACCATGAATTCCTCTTAAGACGGTCGTTTATAACTGGTTGATGGCCGGAGTATGTATCTATCTTAAAACATTTTTTTTCTTTAAATACTTTTTAAACTAAAAGGTAATTAATTGTTTTTCTTAATACAATTTTATTTTCGTATTTAGATCGCGAAATGCGAGGAAATGTTGAGGATTCTCTTTAAAGGCTTCAGCTTACAGCCTGTGATGTCGCTGATATTAGAAAACATTACTCGTACTTAAATTACGTTGTCATATTAAGTGTAAGTATTAATTAATTTATTATAATGTAATCATTGATGCTACCTGTTTAGACATACGAGCGCGAGCGCCATTCCATCTCCAGTGAACTAATATAAAAGTATGTACAGAGGCGGGAAGCGCCGAAATTTTTAAACGTATTAAATATAAGAGCAGAGTACATTTACTGTATAGCGTAGAAACGCTAGATGGATCTCGGCGCCACAAACTTTTTGCAGAAGTCGCGAAGCATCTGGTGGACGTAACTGGTGACCGAAGACCTGGCGGTTTCCTCGCACGACGTATCAGCATTACGATACAAAGAGGAAATGCCACCAGCATCCTTGGTTGCTTCATCCTTGATGCTTTAAGGGACTTTTTTTGATTTAATGTAGTAAGTAGTTACTATAAAATCGTAATTCTGGCATAAAATATTTCGATAGAAATATCTGATAATAATCTATTATTATATAGAAATATCTGATAATAATCTATTATTATCAGATGTTTCAATTTACTGTTTTTATAAAAATAGAAATGCCAAAGTAGATTAGTCTTACACCAGCAAAATCGTGGAAAAACACGTCAGCCAAACGTTAATTAACGAACGCAGACTATATTTTAACAGGTATTTTTGTTATAATGAGATTAATCCACACGTTAATTTATTCAAGCTCCCAGCCCGAATTTTATCTAGAGCGAAGTTACTACAGCTTTACTTAATTTTGTATTCTTTTAGTTAGTAAAAGTAATTAGTCGATACAATTAAGTGTTCATGAGTATTTTTTAAAAACAGGACTATATCAATATGTATAGATAAAGTTTTAATTGGTGTTACGTGCACAATTATGTTTTAACAGCTCCATAGCTGTTTTAGTGAAAAATTTAAGTCTTAATTGGTATAACATTAAATGAAGAGATAGGCGAGATAAAGAATTTGTTACAAGTTATGGACCCTCTAACTCCTCGGGGCTAATTACGTTGTTACATGACAAAAGTTTTGGGTCGATTGGAGTTTCTTTAAGTTTCTTACAACCTCTCCCGAAGATCAATAACATTAGCTTCGCGCCAGAGCACATACAAAGATAATGACCGGGTAATGGTTGCTAAAGTTAGTATATTATAATCATAAAATTATTTGCATGATTGAACAGGAATTGGAAAATTTATGCAGGTTAAGAATAATGTTAAATTACTTATTTTGCTAGTGTATTTGTAGATATGCATATTTTTTTGTTTAAAACCGGCAAAAGCTGTGCTCGTGGACTTGATACCTCATATTACTTCACCGGTTCTGAAGCGCACTGGCAGCTACACAGTTGTCTACACAGAGATAAGGAAAAGTGTAAACCTTATTGTTCATTAAATCAACGAAAGGTCTCCATACCTTGAGTACCACTTTTCATATAATACAACGCTAGCTGGAAATTATTGTTTGTATTTTTAGTAAACACTCGAATGAGTTTTAATGCCTATTATACGTCTGGTTGGCGTGGGCGGTTGGTTCAATATTATGTCAAAGACATTAAAGACATATTTATAAATTGATAATATATGACATATACAGTGATTTCATATATTACTCCGTCCTCTCTGGCGTCGAAGGCAGAATTCGAACCAGCATCTCCAGCTATCGTGAGTGACGCCTTTACCAATTGGGCCACCCGTACACAGCGAAACCCGTCGAAATGTGTCTAGTATTACAAATACTAGACACATTTCGACGGGTTTTGTTTTATTTTTAACGGTTTATGGGCACCGTTTACCAACTCTAAGGCGAAACTCTACGTGCTTGCGCGCACACACACATTTATTAAAATAAAGCACAGTGTGAGTAAAAAATAATACTTATACAACACTTCTAATGTGTAATCGAGAGCCTACTAAGTAAAGGATTAGATATTATATGTCTATTTAATAAATAAAAACGCAAAGCACGATCATTTTGTCTGTTAATCTCAAAGCATATACATAAAATCTTCTCTGCAGAGGGTCAGGAAAATATAATTTGTATTCTAAACAAAATGTTACCGTAATTACAAGGGGTCAAAGTCGTGCTTTCTTTATAGCCGGCCATTGAATATAAATCGTGGCCCTCGCTCCCTCTGTTCGCTTCATTCCTACAAACAGGCTTTATTATGATCTCTTTAAATACAGTCTAAATTTAATTCGATAGAGATTTTAGGGTCTTGCTGCTTCCTTAAATTATCTCTGAGCCTGCATACTGTTTTGCTTAATAAACCCCAAACCTTAAATCACATTATCAATGCTTTACACAAACACAAAAGTCCCACACACATTAAATTCCCGGAAGTAATATTAAAGATGAATTGACTGCAAGTCTTACTTACACAGTTTACTCCTGAGAGATATGTATGCGACAATACGAAAATACTAATGGTGTTTATTTTCGTAAGAACATCTACATGGAAATGCTTTGGCGTATTATTTAAGAAGAGCGGCGCGCTAAGTGCCGAGTCAAGTTCGACTTGCAAAACGTGAGCAACCCCGCCATTTGTACCTATTAAATGTAAAAAACACTAAACGTAAAGCACGCGAGTGCGCTCTGCTAATATTTAGTAAAATGTGACATTTACCATAGCACCTCGAGACATTGCTTCATAGAACATTTAAATGCTTTTAGAGACATTAGTTGTGAAGAGGGATGAGTGTGGTTTCTACCATCATATGATGTACGTAATGTAAGTTGTAAAACTAAATTAAGGTAATCGTACCAGTGCTGATGATATCCTTCTTTCACCTTTATTGACAATGACATAACAAAATTTATGAAAGTGGTATTATTAAATGAAAGTGGCATCCATTGGGACTGGGGCAGTCGGGCAGTCGGGATCAGTCGGGCACCCGGTTGTTTACGTTAAATATATTTTAGAGTTGCTTTAACACACTTTCGGCATTCGTGTAGGTAATCATTTTTTGCAGTGTTGGTGCCAAAATTGTATTCCAACTTTGCAGGTGTTCCCACAGCTATTCTAATATATACATATATATGATTTTTCAATTTGACACTCATGTTCGGCAGGTCCATGTACCAAACATGGGTGTGAAAT
The DNA here is from genome assembly GCA_022674325.2 of Grapholita molesta. Classification (NCBI taxonomy): domain Eukaryota; kingdom Metazoa; phylum Arthropoda; class Insecta; order Lepidoptera; family Tortricidae; genus Grapholita; species Grapholita molesta. Next base: position 8,402,054 of record CP053127.2, read on the forward strand.
TTGAATTCATTCGAATGATTAAAAGTATAAAATGTATTCGTTGGGCTATCTTAAGACCGGGCCATCTTTGGCGTAGTTACCTTATTTGAACACAATTTAATATGATAACCTTTTTTAACAGGCTGAACTTAAACTTTTTACCGTTACTATATACATGGATCACCCCTTTTGGCGAAGGTGACGATTTAATATTCTAAGATGATATTTTTGAAATCCCTTAAAGTGCCGGTCCAACCCTATCTCGCCGCAGGTAATAGAAAAATGAACTTTTATTTACATAGATAAGCAATGGATAGCATAGATTCAAGGCATATACAACATAATGTGGATATATTTAGAACAGAGAACTAAACATGACTGGATCGGTATGGGTATATAGATAAGCTTAGTTTGTTAAATACCTACACACTTGATGCCCCTAGAACAAATACAAGTAGTTGGCCACACGAGGGTTCAATACAGAAATAGACTGAGAGAACACCGACTGCGCTGTCCTCACACATGCTGCACTTGGATTTAAGTCTGCATGTTTCAAATAAGCCACAGACTTCGGTGGTTTAGATAATTAAAATAATAGTGCTTACAATGCTACCTTGACTTACCTTGTCATATCTGCTCAAAATAAATTTGTCGATAATTGTTATAGTTAATTGTTATGATAATTGTTATGTAATACGTATACAAAAATATGTCCCAAGGATTTTATATTGTAAAAAATAAAAAAAAAATCCGCGTTTAACAAACTTTTTAGATTTGCCTCCGAGGTATAAAAAAAGTTGAGATCGACATTTTCTAGCTGCACTCTAGACTTATTCTTTTCAAATCAGTTTCGGTAATCGTGCATTTTCTGTTGATTTTGTACCTTAAACAAAGAACGTGAACAGTTGCGCAGTATTTTAAAAACAATGTTTGCAGCTGGGGAAACACAATTTGCTGAAAATTGGGTGACGGAATCAAACAAGCGAATGAGCGAATGTAAAAATAGTTTTCAAATACCATCCCGTATTTGGCAAATGCGGCGAGCCGCGAGTAATTTAGGCAGTGAATCGAATGATTGGCTGTCAGTATGTCTGTTTATAGGAGTGGCAGCTGCCCCATCTTCTGCTGCGGGTGTCGTAATAGGCGACAAAAGGAAAAAAAAAAAACCGACAGATAGGCAGCGACCGTCGAAACCGAGTCTACAGATACTGCCAAGCGTGGCGACTGCTGCAACTTCCCCCCAAGATGATGAAAGTAATATTTGGGGGAGGCCTTTGCCCAGCAGTGGACGTCTTAAGGCTGACATGGTGATGATGATGATAAATAGAGATCATTGTTGAATGGTTGTACTAGGCGGTCAATTTGATAGCGTCATCAACAGGCGCCCCAGGCAAAAAGGAACGGGTTGTATCAGTATCCGGCACGTTGTAGGGCACTATTTCCTCAAATCTTTTTAATAAACTGTTTTGCTTACATCATCATCATCATCGCCCTCTACGCCACACATTACACTAAGACGTCCACTGGTGAACATAGTGTAACCACCCCCTCTACACACCCCAAATCTCTATACCTTTTTGAATCCCTTTGACAAGGAAACAAAAATGCATAGACTCCACATCACCCTTACAACTAAATAAAACTAACTTACTTAAAAATATGGCCAATATGATCGTCTAGCTAGTGGTAGGAACCCCGAGTTGAACCGCTGAACCCAAACTTCTTTTAATGAGACAAAGCTGATTTTTGGACTCTACTTACTAATTAATTAAAGTTATTAATACTATAATAAATATTATGATTTAAATTAACCATTAGAAAATAATAAATAACAGATGAGACTAATTACTTAATAAAATAATAAATATTAAGAAAGCTTAAAGAAACAAAGAAATTGAGTAGATAGTTAAACAAGTAGTAAAACCAATTGCCTATTAAATAAAATATAACTTAATAGCTTAAGACATTTAGTAAAATAAGTATTTATATATAAAATTAGGGGTTTACACCCCTAAGACCTTCTACGCCTACGTGAGCTCCGGGTTAACAAAAAAATGGCATTTGTCCTAATATAAGCATATTCAATACCTTATTTATAATAAATCAATTTAATCTAATATTTCTGTACAATTAGCTAAGTGTGTTTCACACACTATGCCACCTTTTCGCTCGATGAAGGATTGGAGCTATCCTATTTCCAGTCAGTGTGAGAATGATTCCCGTCAACTGGGCTACTAATTCCTACCTCTCTATGCCTTTAAAGTGAAAGACTCAATGATAAACTTAATCAACTCTTCAAAAACACTAGCCAGTAACCAATGAAAAGATACACCAAGTTTGCATCTGCCAGCACTATACTTAAATAAATACTTTATCTCATTCTAATAGAAAAACTCACTCATCCCTTAATCTGTAAACTATATTTCTGAGTTTTCTATATGTAAAAGACGAAATACCGAGTTTAAGTAGTCGTACACTAAATTCTACACGATATCCTGTTATATATTGAGTATTATTTCGCTCAACATAAACAGAAAATATCCCAATGAACTGCTCTGCTTGTCAATGGGTCCCTAAAACAAGTCATTCTTCTATTTCAGAATAAAATGTATTCCTAAAATAAATTAATATACCTTGAAACTTCTTTCAGTACCTCATATTTACACCAGAAAACCAGAAAACCAATAAATAATTACTTGATAAATACACTTGCTTATGCTGAGATAAAATATTTATAATACTTTATACATTTTGGATTAGAATAAATAAAATTAAAAGTGAACATAAAATAAACCTGTCAACCAAACTATGAAAACTCTCTCGAATAGAACCTCTTTCGGAATACTTCCCTTTACTTGGTAAAATAACACGCAAATTCCAATACTCTAAACCATTAAAATTCACAAACCTAAGTGAATCACAACACGTCTTAAAACATCAAAATTCCACTTTACCAAAATACACTTGCACAAAATGCCGCACAACAGGAGAGTAGAATACTTATCCGCGATCCTTTCCTAGTTTCCAAGAGGTTCCGCACGGTCCGAGTCACAAAAACTTAATAATAATCCGTAAAAATGTTCCCCCTTTTATACCAATATTCGGCGTCTTTGGAGCGACATTCCGATCTTCCTTCAGGTGACATACGTCTCTCCTTAAAGTGGCCTCCCTTTAGGCTTCATTACAGCATCTCTCATGCAACATTCAGGTTCATTCAAACTACAATCGACCTTGAAGTTACGTTTAGGCTTCATTCGAGCTCCATTCATCGTTTCTTAAGCCACTCCCCCCTTTGAGTGACATTCGAGTGTCGTTGAGGCTTTTTTAGCCTTCAATCAAGTTCATTAGTTCTTCTACATATTAACAGATGGCGCGCATACTCGAATATTGAAGATCATTCAGCTTTTTATCTCTAGATGTCGTGATCAAATCCTATATTGGCATTTTTCAACTTAGTTCCGCCACTTAACAACAGATGGTGTTTGCACACAAAATGATGAACATTTTTATACTATCGATAATAGTATCGCTATTTACCACCAGATGACTCTGACTGTACCATATTAAACTTTATTTATAAAATTAGCGAAAATATTGATTTATTATAATATATTTAAAATTAAAGAACATAAAAGAATCTGATAAATGTTATTCAAATTTTGTAAGTGAAATGAACTTTGCTGGCTTTTAATATGAAATTAATTTATAAACATGGGCTGCGACACCCGTCCAGTCACAATAGGTCTGTTGGCAGTGACCTGCATCCAGTATCTTCTTGCGACCTTAATGAGGTCGTCTGTCCATCTTGTGGGTGGACGTCCTACACTGCGCTTCCCCCATCGACCATCTGCTCTGCGTAAAATGTGACCTGCCCATTGCCATTTCAGCTTGCTAACCCGGTGGTCTCAGTGGCGGTGACTTTAGTTCGCCTACGGATCTCCTCATATCTGATTCGATCACGTAGAGAAACTCCGAGTATAGCCCTCTCCATAAGCTCGTTGAGTAACTTTGAGCTTTGAGATGAGGCCGATAGTGAAAGACCACGTTTCGGAGCCGTAAATCATCACTCACAATCATCACATCACACAGACATTGATTTCGTCTTGAGGTATGTCGGACAAAAATACATTACGTAGTTTTCCGAACGCTGCCCAATCGAGTTGGATTCGGCGTTGACCTCTTTCTCAAAGTTAGACCTACCTAATTGAACTACTAAGTAGTGAAGCACTCGTAGTTATATAATATTATAATTATTGTAAATAAATTACTAAAACTACGTATTCTTCAGATTATCATCACAGTTTCACTCTCCGTCGAAATCTACGACTTATTTCCGGTCACCGTCTAAATATAGAACGGTCCGGATCAACGTAAGCCTTGATCTTTTAAAGTGAATGAGCATTATCGTGAATATAGGTATATACTTTATTATACGAATTGCTATTATAGTGACTTCAGCAAGATTTTTTAAAAAGGTAAGTGGGTGATATCGCCGAACAATCATATTATTCGATATCGAACAACTATATATTCGGCAGCATTAGGGTACTGTGACTGTTCGGCGATTATAAATTACTTACCGTACCCGTCACCGATAAAGTTATCTTGTCAGTGTGTCTTTGCTAAATTATATGTGTAATATAACTATTTAGTGAAGTAGAAATTCTATTTGTAATATAACTATTTAAAGAAGTATCTTAATCGCAATGACACCGCCCTCTAGTTGACATTTATGTCAGCCAACAAGTCGTAATATCTCTGGGAACGAAGCAGTTTTTCTGCCAGTAGCACACGTCCATTGGCTGTTTAAAAAGCTCCCAGAGAACCTTCCAACACCTATCACGGTTGCCAATCAGTTACCAAAACAGTGAAGAAGCGGTGAACAAATTATTGTTATGTCGGCCATTTCAGTTGGTATGTGTTTTTCTGTGGCACTAATGGCTTATTAAATATGCTTGGAAGTAACCGTATGCATAATGAAACAGAAAGGGAATTAATTTAGTACTTTGCTAGGTGTGCCACGAATGTCGTAGGTATATTTCTAAAGGATGATTAACAGCTGGCAAATATAAATAAGTCAGACCCAAGTAGCAAGTTTTGATGATAGAATATTCATGAACGTCTGAGAGCATTTAGTTGTCCGTTAAACGATAGAATAGCTAACATATCGGAAGGACTTGGAAGTTTATCGTTTTTGAACTTTAACCTAGTAAGGCTGAGCTACTTGCATTGAATATAAGATGTCATGGAATCATGGAATTCGGCCGCCGAGCAAACACCATTAACTTTTACCTTCGAACAGTAAAAAATATCGGAACAAAAGGAAATAAGAAAACTACTTAGAGTTATATGTATATTGAATTGTTATTTAGATACAAGAACCTACTTGAACTCATCGTATTTATTACAGATAATTTGATTTGTATCTTATTTGTGATTTAGAAAGGTGTAAAAATATACCTGTATTAAAGATAAGTTTGGGCACAAAAGCAACATTAGTTATAGTCTAATTTATTGTGGCCGCAAGATCGGAAAGCCCTTAACCATTACTGCGTCCTGATTTGTCACGGTAGCTGATTCATTAGAAGCGCATTAATCTTCGGTGGGGTGTGAACAAGCAAGGGCAGGAGGCGGGGGAGGAGGGCAACTAGCGCGGTGATAAGGCTTTTACACTTTACTTTGTTCAAGACGCCGTGACGAGCTCCTCGGGACGCAGAGGGCGCTGAAAGCCCAACACTGGAATTTAATTAACCCAAACTTGTCCTTGTGTCTTAAGACTATCACGGCCCGAGCCCCTGCTAAAATGTTTGTCAATGTGTGGTTAGCAGTGTCAAGAGGTTTGTTATCCTGAGTGAAGATATTCGACCGGCGGCACGTAAACGCCAGCACAAGGCAAAAAAGACACAGCCACTCGCCTTAGGCAAACCGTAACATGTAAACCTGAATGACTGAGGTATGCGGTATCCGACATAATTTATTTATCCTTGAGGCGAATACTCGGTAAATGGTGAAAATAACATCTCTGACACAATATGAAACCGGAGCATAGACGCGGAGACACAAACTGAATACGTGTGTCTTCTGGCGCGTGTCAGCCGAGTACTTGTGGATGTGCGTCAAGCTGTGAGAATGATGGGAGGAAAGCGAAAAGCGGAAATAGAATTACATACAGTCACGAAAACCCGAATAACAAACGAGTCTGTGTAATCATTCTGAAAGAATATGTAAATTAAAGTAGCACCCATCATCCGTTGGGACTACATTTGTATATTCATATTGTATTTGTACGAAAAATTTAAAATGAACAGGATAAAATGAACAAAATAGATTTAGGCTTTTAAATTTATGTTAACGAAACGACCATGTAACTTATTTATGTGTATTAAATTGAATTACCTCGCCGTGTGAAAGGTACCCTAACGTAACGTTATAATTGGCGTAATTCTGGCAGACAATTGTGAGGACCCACTCAGTACAGAAAATATAACCTGAATCAGGGACATACTGTTAATAAAACGAATTTACTTTCAAAGAATATTGCTGAAAAATAAGTATAATGCTTACTTTTAATATCTACATTGAACGCAGAGTAATGTATCTGCGCTAAGTCTATAAAATACTCAGTAAAAATAAGCGTTTTTATATTCACTAAAGCACCGTTCCATATTGAAAAATATAGCGACGACACTACTTAATAAAAGTACTTCAAAGTGTCGATATTGGAAAGAAATCATTCGCTTTTGGGACTCGAGCCACGCGTCGCGAATATACCTAATGCAATTACGAGAGATGGATTGCTCGAGTTCGAGCCGGGAGGACGTCGTCGTATAACTTCCTTATCTTGGCTAGGTACCCACTTTTATGACGACTTTGCGTTATAAAAAGGGAAGCAAAAATACGAGCACAGCATTTAGACAACGACGTCTGAGCGTAACGTACTACCAGGAAAATTATGCTTATCTGCAAATTATATTGAGCACCGTCTCGGTGTGAGTAAAAAGTATCTTTTGTTCTGAGTATCATAATGTAATAATGTTCACTATAGTTTCGAACAAAGTCCCATCTTTGCGATTTGCGAAATGATATTTGACAAGGCTACCATCATTCACATAAAATATAGTATGTGAATCATGTTTTATGAACATAATGCCTGCGAAATGCTGACTCTGCCTCTCTTAAGCGACCAATAATTCAATATCTACTGCATTCAGATGATAAGTATACTTATATCATGCATTCATAATTGAAAAATCAATAACATAAGTATCTACATTGTCGTTGTGTTTTGTAATAATAACAATAAATTATGTTGTGATGGTGACCTCCAACAATCTTCGGTGTACAGCGTAATTATTGATAAAAGTATATATTTTACTTATTTTCTATACGCTCCAAATAAAGTAAAAAAAAAAAACATATGTGCGAGTGAATGAAATGGTCTCAATACTTATGTATACTATTAAATGCAACTTTTTGTATCAACGCCTCATTATCATGCCTCAAGAATAAATAAGAATAAAACATCAAAATCAGTAAACTGAGTAGCTAGAATAATTATAGCTATACATAACCGAAGTAACTAATTTATAAGAACGCACGTCGAATTTAGAGCATTAGTTGGCAAAAATTGTCACTCTTAAATATTATTCACAGAATCGAAAAAAGCTTCTAAACAAAATAGTAACTTTTAGTAGGTTGAGCCCGGTTCAATGAATTATTTTTATTATCAACGTAAGTATAAGTTTGTAACTAACATACTATGGATCAATGTTACCCGAATTAAAATAAATTGAAATAATTGAATTATTTTATTTAACTACAAAAACGTCATGAAATAAAACAACTAAAACGGATTAAATCGTCGGGTGACCACGAACGCTGCTAAAGGGTTCGAAACGTCGGGATGAAGTTTAAATTAGTATACGCGATTTAATCCGTTTTAGTTGTTTTATTTCATGAGTAATTATCGCGGCAACCGAAGACAATATTATACAAAAACGTGATTTACTGGGCCAGTGTCCTCTACTCGTAAATTTATCTTTAACTACCCAAAATTTGATGATATTAATGTGACTTTATGCAAATGAGGATTATTAGGTTTTGCCCGCAGCTTGAATTATGAAAATACGGAAAATAATACAAAACTGCGTTTATGTTTTAATTCTGTTTGAACAGCTGTTTATTTCCTTAGGGGCGTACTTGTTTCTTGCTTGGCCTTTGTGCAATTAACTAAACGTATTTGAGGTTTTAATTTAGTATACTTATTTCCGATGTCGCTATCAGCTTGGTGGGCACATGGTATTACGGGGGCCGGTTTTCTCTATGGCCACCCGCCAGTTATCGAAGAACTCGATTATGTTCTTTAACTAACATAATTCATGTCTACTATTTTGCGGTCCACCCAACATTTTTCGAGTCATGGTAAAATTTTATTCATTTGGTAATTCTGATTGCAATACTTAGATGATCAGTTTTCACATACGTATTAAGAAAGCTCGAGTTGTAAGTTCTAATATTTTATTATAAATTTTCCAGCGCCCATATCATGTTCAAGGACCTTTCTAAAAGGCTCGTCGCCTCCACTAGTGACCGCAGAGCTGGCAGCTTCCTCACCCAACGCATCAGTATCGCGATACAGCGGGGGAATGCTGCCAGCATCCTCGGCACCATGCCAAAGGGGCCTAATTTTAACGACGTTTTTTAAATTTCTATTATTTTTTCTTTAGTCTTATTGTTTATGTTGTATTTATCTCTAAATTGTTGGTTATTCTAAATAAATTGGTTTCCTCAATTGTCCATAAATAAATCATTGTAACTATTTTTTTATGTACTTATTGTTACTAATATTTTTTGACTATTAGGGTTGGATCGCATGAAAAATGGGACAGTGACGGGATTGTGGAGCCTTATTTTTTGTGTTCGTTGTTGAGTTTATGTACGTCAAGTAGTATACGGCTTTAGTTCCTAGGTTTTAGGTTAGCAACGAGCTCTCAAAATGTTCATGTCGTTGCTATCCAGAGCGAAACTAGTAGACTAGAAAACAACACCCAAAAACATTTATTGCATGACGAGAGTACTCGCTAACTCAATAGTCCGTCGGAATCCGTTGATATAACAAAGCGCCTGTGGCTTTGAGTTGTCCCACTGATTTCAATTTTTTCACTGCGCTGGCCCGCGGCGCTCCCCCACGTGGGATCTCGTTACAACCGCGATTGAAATATTTCCGTACCGACACACACGTACCTATCACTATTTGTATACTTGCGTCAATAAAGGAGCCACGCGCAAAAGCCTTATTGTATCCCGCCGGGATCGTACACTATACCCAACCTTTACCACTCCTCTATTTGCCTTTACCTTAGATTAGGATTTATAAAACAATCTCCTTTCACTGGAATTCAAAGTCGCCTGTTCAATTTCCCCCACGTTTCTTGAAGAAAAAACACTATTTACTTAACAGCTTTTAGAGTTATTTAATAGAAATTTCAGGAACCAATAATTTTGTGAAAGTTTAAACTTAATTTAATTGCGTTAATGTGATGTAGTGTAACAACCTATATACTCGTACTTAGCTGTTAAAAAAAGTCCGCCGTTTTCTTTTTCGGTCCAATCATATATTTTTTTACAGAAATTAGACAAATAGAGCCTATTATTATTAATTATTCAAGAAAACACAATACAATTAAGGATTCTACCATAAAAACTAACTGACTATTATCTAGATTATAGATAATCGGTCTAGGAAACCTTAGAATTACGGTGTTCAGACCTGACGATATTTTGGAAATTGTGGCGCTCTAATTTACCTCTGCCTTTAGCTATCTAATGTTCGAAATGACTCGTGAGTTAAAGTGACTTACCGCCTTAATTTGGTAAACGAAGTTTGCGTGCTATTTCGACTAACATACTAATTCCGGTTCAGTGTTTGAGGTAGATGTACCTAGTCTACGGACTGAACGCAATCTGGAGAAACATGTCTGTTACTGGAATATGTATAGTTGTACTGCATCAACTATCACAGCTAACTTGTGTGCTTGTAATTATAAACTTGGTACCAATTCTGTATTTAACAATCAAAAACAAATTATCGAACTAATTGCTTTTGGAAGCCCAATCAGTGGTTGGTTATTATTTATTATAAGAGCCTGCAGTTTGCATAGTATTCTCTTTAGCGTAAATGTGGTTGGCTTAAAGCAAGTAAGTTAAACATAAACATAAAATACACATTACGAGTAATTAGCGTTCGTACGACTAACTACCACGAGTGTTTAAATCATTAAGAAACCGCATGGTTGCGACAGCATTTACTTTACCCGGAGGTGGAACTAAAAACTGAAGAAACATTTAATTTCAATGGCTCACAAACACTGACGTGGATTCAGCTTTGTCTATTAATGACGTTTTACATATACATAGCATTCGTAGAAAGAATCGTAAACTCCTTTCAAATGCACGGCGCAGTAATGGACTTATCAGTGTGCCGCCTGTGTCTGTACGGGGGATAGCTCAGCGTCAAACAACTACGGTCTCTTGTGAATACACGATGGTTATTGCACTAATACTTTTGAGATCTAGTCATACGTTAGTCCTTTTTATGGATAAAAATGTTACTTAAAGGTAAATAACTACTAGAAAATATTATAATGTAAAGATACTCTAACACTTCAAAACTACATGAACTTATAGATCGTTTTAAGCGTGCATTAGTTAGTGCCGACCGCTATTAACCCGCCACCCTTTTCCCGTTTTGTTAGAGGGGATTGCTCCAGAATTGTAATATCCAATAGCTGTATGTAAGTTTAAAATGAGTCGAATCCAAATCAAATCCCCTGTGGATTCACGAGGCACGTTAAACGCGTGCTAATAGAACCGGGGAAGGGAACACTGTTCCAGATCGCGCCACGTCGTTCCGCCGAACACCTATTACGTTCTCATTAACGTGGCCATAGTGCGCCGCTTTACCCGCTCGTTAACAATGGCCTGCCTGCAAATTGTGCCTTCAGAATGAATGTATACGACGATATTTAGCAAAATTTCATTACAGCGTTCATACAGGGCGATTCAGGCTAACGTTGAACACAAGCGGAAAAGAAAACGTAAGATAATTTCGACGACGCGTAATCGAACGCTCGGCTGTTGAGTAAACTTTGTTGTGGGTTTTTTAATCTTTTTCTTTTCTAACGCCTGGGCAGATACTAGCGGTTTCGACAGCCGGGAGCAGGTGTGAGAGCTCCAATACAGCTTTTTGTATCAAACGCTTGTTTTTGTTGAAACTCGGGTGAAAGGAAAATAAAAGGCGACGAAATGCGTTTTGAATTACCTGCCACAGGAAATTGTGTATTGAAGATCGCTCCCACATTTTGCTTTAACAACTTTTATTTTTAGAACCACGTACACTGCTGGTTTCCTGCAGAACAGAATTATATTTTACGTTCGTTGCATAAGGGTGCAGGCCGCAGAGCGGTCTGCGACTAGTAACCAATTGTTATATAAAAATAATACACGACTTTAAACTATTAGAAACCATTTTAAAAGTACAGACGATTTTAGTAGATGAAGCAAATGACATATCTACAGAGGGGCGCTCATGAAATGCTGAGTATAGAGAAAAATGAAGCCGTAAACACCCGAGAGGTATATATTTTGCAACTACTACCCTAATCAATCCCACCTTAATACCGTAATTTTAACATCCAAACCCTTTTATAAACGCTAACCTTCAACTACCAACACCCCACTACAATCTACAACCCCGATGACACAATGTCTGTGATGTTATTAAACTGCCTTCTCCAATGCCAGAGTGACACAGCGTCTGTGATCAAAAATTATCGAACTCCTATTCCAGTGATACGTATTTATTTCTAAAAATAACGTGCTCCTATGTATCACCAGTTTTCATATAAATTTACCAGCCGGTGCGCGTGGTGACACAACAGTTGTGTTTAAAAACGCTCGTATTCCTATACCACTGCCATTGGAATTAAAACTTGCCTCATGACAGCGGTATACGTATAAAAAATTCTTACATATATGCCAGTAACATGCTCTGAGTAATGGATAATTTATATCGCCATATTGTAAATATTTTGTAAAAACGTACCGGGGCGAAGGTGTTAACCGAACCCCTTATCTTCCTTTAACATAAATATAATATTTTATCTATGAACATAATTGTAAAACAAAACGTATTTCACAAAAGGTAGAAAAGCTCTTTTAACCCTTGAAAACTGTAAAGAAAATTGTATTTAACAATAGCAGGTAAAATTAGATATTCCGTAGGCAAATTAATTTGATTTAAATTTTAACTTGTTTCGTACCTTGAGTCCGTCGCAACGCTTAAGATTGAACATTGTAATTTAAATTGTTAGGTTGCTCATTTTTTTACATATAAAGACACAAACAGCAAATATCAGATATCTTTCCAGCCATGTACTTATTCCTTCGTTTGAAATAATTACAATATTATAATAACTACGAGTACTTAACTACTTAGTACATTAAATCTAAAAAAGACTCATGAGACATAGTAGCAAGGATGCTGGCGGCGCGGCGTTTCCTCGTTGTATCTGTAATGAATGAAACTATTTTCTCATACACTTTTTGACAATCTGTTGTACAGTCAAGTGCAAAAATATGTACCGAAAGAATCCTTTCATAAATACGTCCTACAACCCTATTTACTGTACAATAGAGTTGCTCGGTACATATTTTTGAAACTTTGGCAGTGAACGAATTTTTAATTTTTACTAATTTTTTTTAGTGAACTTATCTGCATATACATATGTTCTACAAGTAGGTACATATGAATAATTTAGAATTATTATAAGATAACTCCAGTTAGTTAAATGCATATATATAAATTTAGTCATGGCTTTTTTTGGATGGATTAATCGCCAATATTTCGGCATACAGAATACCGGCAATACCATTATTAATCACAGTACAGCGTACACACACAATGTGTAAAAAAAATACTTCTTTATCAAGCATACTAAACTATTATTAAGCGCTCTTTATATCACTTATAAGAAAGTTAGTAGAGATCTAACTATTTATTCCGTGTAAAAACTTTATTTCTGAGTCGTAACTAATGTTAAACAAAAAAGACGATACATGTAAACTTAGTTTATTGCTTTCAACAATGTTACCGGTCAATGGAGTGATAAATATAACTGCCAAAGTGTTATCTCGCTACTGACAAAAGTTAATAATTACGCCCGTTATTTCAGTCAGCGCTAAAAATAGAACTGAAACAATTCAAAATGCAAACGTAACGCAATAAACCCATTGCCATTGGTACAGTTATTGAATCAGAATATTTTATTGTGGCGTAGATTTGATCTTTAACCACCTACATACTTTTTTAGTTTGCTTAATCATTTAAAGTTAGAACAATTATGGCGAATATTCGTAAGTAAAATGTACCAAACGCTTTTAAAACAAGAGTCTTCATATCGCAAGTTTATGGAGTTCAAGGGTCCTATGTAAAGAGGCCGCAGGGACGACTGCCATATTATAAAGGAAAAGCCTTTGTTTTTACACATGTGATATTTTGAAGCGTTTTCTCCGTTAACGTTTATATAAATGGTTAATATTACTGGTACGATTTCATTAAAAGACTAAATCCAATTTCAATATCACCACCTTTTTCAAGTTCTTTAAGTCATAAAGTACGTTAAGTGCTATTGGTTTAGACTGACTACTTCATAAACCTACCTTTGGATACTTGCAAATATGATATATTGCTAAGTTTTTATTTATTATTGTTTAAATCGATTATAACGTTTAGAGACATGAATGCTTTGTATATGTACCTATACATCACTAAGTCTTTTACGTTTTTAATTTAGTTGAATCATGAGACATTATTTAGATATTCAGAATTGAATTTTACTTAATTATATAGTTATTTTTGACGCGCCAGCAACACTGCAGTAAATCTATTCTGAAAAACGAATTGTAAAGACGATTACTCGTACATTACCTTACTACAAGTTTACATTATATACATACATATACATTTCAGCCGTATGCAGTCCACTGCGGGATATAGGCCTCCCACAAATATGACTTGTATCATCTTGGGGGTAGTTGCCATAGTCGCAATGTTTGGCAGGCGGTTTGGCGACCGCAGTAGCTGTAGATTGGGTTTCGACGGACGCTGCTGCCCGTCCGTAGAATTTTTCCCTTTGTCGCCTCTTACGACGGGAGGAGATGGGGTGGTGCTATTCTAGTCAGCCGGCATCTCACGGCACAAGTTTATCCTAAAACTAACAACTTCAGTTATGTTTTTCCGTTGTTGTTTGTACTGGTTGTTGTAGTAAGTGGGCCGCAAACGCCCAACAAACAGAAATAGTTTAGGTGAAAATAACAATTAAATTAGGAAATTAATTTAGTAGTTCATTGGAACCTATTGTAAAGTATTCAACCCTTAAATAATGTGTCCTAGAAATGTGAGGCGGAAAAGCTCGTATTTTGACATTACAGAACGCTTATGAATTGAATCCTGGGGTCACACCGGTCGGCGTCACGTGCTATCCTACAGGGATTAGCTATTGATTGAATCCATCAGTTCCCGGCGGACGTTGATTTTACCGGACGGCCAACCGATCCACTATCTGTGACGGCTATCACATTGGCAGAAAGACTATTATTGCTTGATATATGAAACAAATAAGTTGGTCTGAAGCTTTGTGACAAATAGATACGTGCGACCGCGCCGTGGTAACATTACTACGTGGACCTTAATGTCGTAACCGTAAAGGTTGGTTTGCTATTTAACAATGTGCCTAATTGGATTGGTTAAATAAAATTATAATTAATAAAGTTATTTCCTGTGATCAATTAGATATATGTTTCAAAGACATCCATTTTAATAGAATAACTATCAAGGGTCATACAGACTAATTAAAACAAAAATCGTCGATGCTTTGGATAATTATATGTAAATGGTGTAAATGAGTGCAAGTTATATTTTATCGCATAATGTTATAATTATGTATAAACAGGCGGAGCCGTTTATTATGGTATATGGAGAACCGAATAAAGGGCTTTGAAACCCTAATTTTCTCAACGTCCACGACATGACACCAACTCAGAATACGAGTATCTATTAAAAATAGAAATTTCCTGTTAGGTGGTATAAAGTGCGCGGGGTTTCCTTGTAAATACGAAAATAGAAAAGAAATGTTATAAAGTAGGACAGTAGGTAACTTAGAAATCGTTATTGATATCTAAGAAAAATATTATTGTTACCTACGGTTAAACTAATTTCATCGGAAATATGATAAACGTTTTATGAATAAGCTTGTGTTATTCTACCATAAAATACCTCTGTATTAATTATTGGTAGTAAATAGAAAACAATTTCAAATTCAAAAAGTTCGAAAAATCGTTGCCAGAGAAACAATTAGGATTCCGTTCAGAATAAACACCATGTGCCACCTTTCTGCTCAGTTCTCGTTTAATCACTTAGTAAAAAATACAAGTGACCTGCGGACGACTTACTACGCCAAAACAAAACTGTTACTAAACAATATATGTATATGTGACTTAACGAGCTTCTACTTCTATTTATTAGTCACGGACTAATACATTTTTGTACATAAACCTCCCCCATAGACGACACAGAGACGCTACAGGGAGCAATCTCTGAGAATGGGAGGTTTAATGCCATAATCGCCACGCTTAAAAGGTGGGTTGGTGATCGCAGATGTTCCACTGGTCTAAAGAAACGCTCTAGCCCGTGGTTTCTGTGCGTAGTTTAGGGACAAAACTCCAGTCTACATCGAGCTTCATTTAAAGAAAAATACTTAATACGTAATAATTACCTATGTGTCGCATAAGAAAACTTTAGAAGTAAACGGTCAACGATACTAAATGATGTCAATTAAAAAAACCATTAAAGGCGTGCAAAGTTCCGTGTGACGAGTATGCATTAAAGTGCACGTGCTGGCAACCACAATCAATATTATAAGTTTCACGAATGCCGTTAGTGTTCGGCACTTCATCTCACTTGGAACAGTTATGGCTCCATTTATATTGGAATTTATGTTGATTTTCGGACGAACTCTGGTGCGTTTTTAGTTAAAATCGAATTTGCAAGTTTTTATTACTATTTTCTGTAACTTATTAGGACTTATAATTCATGTAACAATTCTTAACCTTTTAGCTTTTAGTGCAAATAACTGGACAATAGAACCGTTTAATTTAGGTACCTAAGCCCTTGAAAATCCTTCTTGTCAGGATTATTTTAGGAATAATGTGAATAGATTGAGTATCTGTTATGCTTTGATTTTATTTAAAAAACAATGCAAATTGAAGAAAAACAATGTTATAAATACTGAGCCATGATTTATCCTCCCGAGTCTTACTCTAGACTTTTAGTATAGGTGTATAGAGTACAGAAATAAACAGTTCAATTTTTTATTCTTGTAGTCAGCATTCCAAAGTCCAAAACAATACAAATTATTTAAGGAATTTATATTAAGAAACTCAGAACAAATCAAATATTTTTTTATTAAATATTTTGATCTTTATTTGGTTCTATTTCAATTTTTATGTTAAGAAGTTGTTATAGCCAAACGAGTTTTAATTCAAAAACCTAAAATAAAAAACATATTTTTCTTATAATTAATATCGCTTACAATATGATATTGCCTTTTCATTAAATAATTTCTTAACCAAACCTAATAATTACGGTTTGCCTTGTAAAATTAAATAAGAAAACAGGGTTTCTCTAGTCTTTGTAATTTTGCCGAAATCTAAACAAGATTTATTGCTAATGCTTAGTTCTTGTCACTTGCACTTGTCGTGTCACTTAAACATATTTTCATGAATGCTTAGTATTAGTCCAACTGCTAGTGAAGCAGTCTGAAATCGCAAGCAAAGTAGTGCCCGAGGCACAATGAAGGCCGAAGGTACGACGCTGAACTGCAGGGTTAGCGAAGCCGAAAACTAAACGCTGTCTAAATTTGGTTGCACCGCAAAAAACATGCCGCAAAACTGAAGTGTGTCGCGAAATGTAATTTGACTGCAGGATGATATCGATTGCAAACAAACCAATGGCTTGTGAAGGACGAAGCAGGGTTAGTGAAGATTTTAATATTGCCTGGACTGAAAACCCTTAGTGTCATTCCATGAGAAAAATTCTGCAGCAAGAGGACAAACATTGTTCACAACGTCAAGAAAACACTGCCATAAAGGCAGCTTTTAACCCATAAATAAGCGTCAGGATCTAGGAACAGATGAATATTACTTAATTGGTGCGTTGAAATTAGGGTTGAAAAAACCCGGAAAAATTCCCGTTTTTTTCTAAAAGCCATGTTTTTTTACGTTTTATTCGGAAAAAAACAATGTCACTCAGTTTATATATTTTTCCGAAAAAAACAAAGAAAACGGAAAAAAACGGAAAAAAACCCACTTTGAAAAGAACTTGTGAATTTTTCCATTTATAATTAATCCATAGTTTAGGTAACTACACCTGCTTAGTCGTGTGTTTTGTTATCTAAATGCTGGCGATCGCTTGTGAAAATGTCTATTGACTTTGACGCTGTCGTTAGTGGCATAATTATTGCAATTTTATCATAAAATATCTTTGTTCTTATCGCATTTCTAATTGAAAACTGCACTTAGACTGTGATATCGATATAATCGTGAAGTAACTATTTAAAAGATGCCTCGTGTAAAGAGCAGTGTGTGGCAGCATTGCGAAATATTCGAGAAGGATGGTAAAAAAATTGCTAAATGTGTGTTTTGTTCAAAAGAGTATTCATTTCCAAATGCAACACGTTTAACGGAGCACATGTTTATATGTACCAAGTGTCCTCATGACATAAAAAAATCCTTTAAAAAGAAGCCGTTGCGTAAGAAGATATCCCCGTACGTAAAATCAAATACGTCCAGTAATTTTGTGGATGGTTCGCGACAACAGGAGGATGCAGAGGACGAAATCAATCGAATTGACTTGTCCTCACATTCGACTTTGCAAGATGCAGAAAATGAGCCCCCTATGGACACGACAACCTTACATGAGCAAATAGATGCAGCCTTAGCCCGTGCTGCTTATGCAACTGGTATGCCACTTTGCAGCTTCGAAAACAAGTACTGGAGTGATGCATTAAAATTATTAAAACTTGATTACAAACCCCTGACGAAATACGCAATGAGTAACGCATTACTGGACGCAGAATATTACAGAATTAAGAATGATATGGACGACAAAATTAAAAAGTCATCATCGCTAGGTTTGATTTCAGACGGATGGACAAATGTCCGAGGCAGAGGGGTTGTAAACTTTATTATAACAACTCCTGAACCAATTTTCTGGAGCAGCATTTATCCTGGCACACAAAGAGAAACAGGCGAATACATTCATGATCAAGTGCGGAAAGTAATGGATGAAGTTGGTGCAGAAAAGTTTGTAGCTCTTGTGACAGACAATGCCAGCAATATGCGAGCAGCATGGCGTCAAATTCAAGCTCACTATAACCACATCGATTGCATTGGATGTGCGGCACACGGATTGAATTTATTATTTGGCGATGTAATGAAAATAGACTGCTTCAAAACATTTTTCACCCAATGCAAGAATGTTATAAAACATATTAATAGGAAACACGTATGCCTTGCGTTATTTGAAGAATTACAAAAAGAAAAATATGGGAGTAAATACACCACTTTGAAACTGCCTAGTAAAACACGATGGGCTGGTGCCATAGCGACCTTCAAATCACTTATCGAAAATCGAGAAGCTTTAGAAGCTCTGGCTATTACAAACGGGGGAGCTCACGTTGATCGTAATATTAAACAAACTATTTTATCTGATTATTTGTGGTCTCAATTAAAAGTTACAGAAGATATTTTGTTACATTATTTCAACTGCGATCCATAACATAGAGTCCGACAATGCACTTCTTTCAGAGGTTCCCGCTGCATTTTTGATCATAGAAAAACAAATTCAAGAAATGGATTTTCCAGATGACTGTCCCGAATTTGCAAAAAGCAAAGATGCTATTTTAACGTACGTAAAGAACCGCAAAGAATTTTGCATACAACCTATGCATTTAGCCGCATATATGTTGGACCCCAGATTTCACAAATCAGTCTTCACCGAATATGAAACTTTAACTGACAATGATTTTTTGAAAATGACACAATATTTAACAAAATTAGCAGACTGTATGCACATTAACACCTGTGACTTAATGGGTCAGTTTGCTGAATACCAAGCAAAGGGCGGTTTCTGGGCCAATGAATTCATATGGCAGCCTGTAATGACCATAAGTCCTCTGAATTGGTGGAAAGGATTGTGTGCAACAAAACTTCTATCAACTATTGCCGTAAGGTTACTTAGTGTCCCTCCGTCATCTGCTGCATCAGAGAGGAACTGGTCGTTGTTTGGTCGCACTCACACCAAGGATAGAAACCGGCTTTTGCCAGAACGGCTGAATAAACTGATTTATATTAGATCTAATTTGCACTTGCAAATTAATTGTTCCATCGTCGACGACGTCATCGATTCGGGTATTTTAGACTTAGATGATGGCAGTGACAGTGATGAATAAATATAGTAATTAGTGTAAAAGTTTCGTTTCTTTCCCAAAAAAACTGAAAAATACGGAAAAAAACGAAAATTTCAAAACGTCCTGAAAAAAACGATTTGATTTTTTCGAGAATTTTCAACCCTAGTTGAAATATGTAATTATGATAGGGTTTGTATTATATAACCGAAAAGAAGTCAATAGTATAATTATTAGACACGCGTACGTCGCCAAGACGGTCATCCGACCGCTACGTAGTAATTAGTAAATAAATTATTTTATTTAAGGCAGGGGCTCATAATTTTACAATCGATATCCTTGTAATCTCCCCTAATTAGGTAAAAACGCTCTTGTTGGATTATTTGAAACTGAAATAGTTTTTATTTAAATGTTGGATCAGTATCTTAGTCTATTCTCGCAATGGTAGAAGTAAAATATTAAACTATCCGTTTTGTTTTGGTTATTGTAGTATTATTTATTTGATAAGACATATTACATATTTGTATCAAAAATTCATGTTTAGTTACGCTTTGTTTTATTATTTAGTAAATTTTACGCACATGGAGCCTGCAATTCAAATTCTTTTGATAACAATTGAGTATCTACTCCCGTTCCAAGTTTATTTGACTAACATACACGTTTGATCTGAACTTTCAAGTGTTCATAGGCAACATTAACGTCTTATCGTAGACCAGCTGTTTAGCATGTTCTTGTTTGCCAATGATGTACAAGTAGAAGATCTTATGTGTAATGTATATGTAAACCTTAGTATATAGTTCGTTTAATATATATGCCGTTTCTGGTAAGTTAGGACTTCGAATCATGTCATACGTGAAAAGTGACGTTCTTGATTCAGTTGCACACACGATACAATAGATAAATGTTATTAGGATAATCTTACACAAATCATTGTATGCTAGATCAATTAGAATAAATATACTAATAGTAGTTCGGGAGATCGGAATAGGTCCGAAATCTTCCCTTCGACATTAAACGGTTTAAAGTGGTTTGACGATGATTCCCGTGAATCTTAAAAATACCTGTGACGTTCGCCCGTGACAAATTACTAAAGGATGTTATTCTTACCACTTACTGACGGCAGGCGAGTGTTTAACTTACCAAATCCATGTAAGTATGATCCCAGTTTACCCGTAGTCGTTACAGTTCAAGAGGTGATAGTTAACTTGTATATTTGAGTCAAAAACTCGCCTGCGATCCTAAACAATGGGAGTACATGGCCTGGCATCCGTGATTCTCCGGTGAATGCGCCCACCTGTCGAGAGCTATCAACCTTTTTCACGGTATTTCATCAAGAACATAATTTCGCAAGGAAACCCTATTGAGCTTATTGAAACGAAAGTGTAACGCAAAATACTTTGTGCCAAAAAGGTATTGAAATAAATATATTGTAAATGACAGGTCATTACTGAAATTTATTTTTGTTTTGAAGACGTCAATTATTGAATGAAAATGTGGCGATTTTTGTTATCACATGCAAGGGACTTTGAGTAGAAGTAGAGTCTGCATTGAGTAGAAGCGCGATGCAATGGAAATTGAATTGACATGAAATTTGAAGAATAATTTACTCCATGTAACTCTATTGCTATATTAAAGTGCTGAAGTGTTTGTACGAGAACACCACTAAGTCCTGAAGTTGGACTTCAGGACCAGGATTCGAAATTAATTCAGCAGCAGTGAGGAGTCAGGAAAAGAGATATTAGCTAGTTAGCTAGCTGTTCATCGCTACCCTCCAATGGGTATTTTGGACTGGAGGAAGATATGCATCAAGTTTACCCTTCCGACGATGTAGTAGTTTTGTTGGGGTGACTTGATGACTCGTCGTACATGAATATGTTAATCGTTGACGTACGTAATATGTGCGTTGCTTAAATCTTCGGTGGCCACAGATGAACCGATTTCACTGTGTTCTTTCACATAGTGCGATGGATTTACACAAGTTGGAAAAACCAATAAGTACGACATGAACCAGACCGTAAATATATAGCAGAAAACAAAGTATGTCAGTGGCTGAGGTTCGTTGGAACTAGAAACTTCTCTCTCTAGACCACAACTAACGGAGCGACTTGAATAGTCACCTGTCAGGATGAATGTCTGACGCTACGCAGTATAGCTTCGCTCTGAAGTAGTTGCGTAGCTACGGAGAGGACTTACTAAATTGTTTGGCTAATCCCCATCGCCACTTTCTGTTATCGTTCTACCAAGAAATATTTCCACTGTCACCACTTAGATGGTTGACTGTCGACAACTGTGCCTTTCTTCAGAAACTCCCTGCCCACAATTACAGCAAAACTGTGAAATGAAATGGTATAACAAACTTAGAAATGGTACTGTACTTTAAAGGCCGGCAACGCACTTACAACCAGTCTAGTGGTGGAAGTAACAATGGGTGATGGAATTGTTTACCATAAGGCGATTCGTCTACTCATTTGCCTCATATGTCATAAAAAAGTAGTACTTTGGCATTCAATACTTAAATTTCAATACTATAAGAAGAAAGTGTGTTTAAAAAAAGATTTCCCTTTTAGTATCAAGACGATAAATGAGGTGATCTATTTGTCACGGTTGTTATCCAAAAATGTAAATAACAACCAGATAATGTTACAATTATATCACAATCTATTTGTAGATCATTATAGTCAGGTATCATTAATTACATATATTAAATAAATATTAATATTATGTTTCCTTTGGATTATTATGATCGTTGAGATATTATCTACTTACCTATACTTTATTAAAGTAAATTAAGTAATATTTACTAAGAAATGTGTTGAAAGAAACAACAACCACATAAAACAATAATATCATAACAACCGCACATAACGATAGACAAAAGAAATTGAAAATAATATAATGACAATAAGTTTTAGTTAAAATCCCGGCCAAAGATATCAACATAATGCTAAAGCTTATAGAATCTTAGTATTCAAGGAACGATACCATTTAGCGTCGACGCCGGGATGGCTAAGTGCTGTTAATGTCTCTAACAATACTGCTCAGTATTTAGTAGCTCGCTCTATGCATAATCAAAAACTGATTTGTCACGCCCGCTGATTCATTACGGTAGCATTAATCTCGGAGCGCGGTTTCACAGTAACATGATAAAGCCATAATAAATTTACAAAACTCTCCCTGCCTCTATCCTTGTCTGACGTATTAAGATTATCGAGTGTTGGAGAGGGCTACGTTATCTGAATATAGACGTCAGTTTATTGTATTCCCCGCGGGCCAGACCAACCGCGCCTTCGGCCAGCCGTGGCTTGTAGCACTCCGCATACTAGTGAGAATGTACGGCCTAATAGATTTATAACGTACCATTACATAAGGCACTCCTAACATCATGCTTGCTGAGAATCCGGAGCGTGTGAATGTGCTAGTAGGGAAATACATTTTTTCGGTTTTTTTGTGAAAATGAGCGCACTCTATTTACAATATGTAATGAAGTCAAATAATGATAAATTATATTTACTGTAAATGTGACATTATATTTGTTTATTTTGTGCAACATTTACTTTAGACTTGTCATTAAATATTACATAAGTAGTTAAATGTTTCATTACCGTAACGTTTGAGTATTTTTTTTTTCTAAAATATTTAGTTTCATTTACTTCAACAATAATGAAAAATTTAAATTATTCAACAAATTGCTCAATTCTACATCGGTATGAGTTCTTTATAAAGATTCTGCTTGAATGACGTTATTTCCACTAAGCCATGCAATAATGTCATTAGTGTAGTTTCAATGCTTTATTTCGGAACGATGAAAACAAAACAATATTGATATTGGATAATGGAAAGATGGCGTGCAAGACACAAATTACTAGCGAGGAAATTTGCTATTTCCTCCCTGTGCTCTATCTGAAGCTTCTTAACTAAACAAAATAAATAAGTGCCATAGTCTATTTCTTGCTATATTTTAACCTAATGCTGCTTCTAATATAATTTATGAAGATCATATGAAGAAATCGGACTCGATCCGTGTTGCTAAAACGAACTGATTTTGGGTAAAGATTACGAAGGCCTTGCTCCATATAGAGCCTAAGAATGGCAAAATTTATTCTTCTTCTGGAGAACAGATTTTGAACATAATGCAATGGGCGTATGGAGAACCGACGTGAATCATGAAGATCTCCTAAGTGGGGTAGAAGAGCACAAAAATTTGTAAGAATCAAAATGTTCAAATCACAAGTAAGTTTGCCTAAAATAGTTAAATAATTAGAAACGCTGAGCTAACTAGAACCGAAGGTGAGCTCTTTTCTTCCCGGGAAAAAGATGCAAGTATGGTATGGCGTGGCTTTCAGTCCCAAGGTTGCATGCTGGAATCCCGACGTAGAAGTAGGTCATCTTTTGTACAGTTATTGTAATGTACCTTAGCTTGTATATTATTTGAAAATAAAGTATTTTTTACATTCATAAGAATATTAAAGGAAAACATCGAGAGATGACCGCAGCTTATCCCAATAAGGCTTATGTAGTTAGTCCTTTGGGTGAGAGGGTCCAATGGCAGTTTCGTTACAATTAATGTCAACGACAAATGTTGGGATTTGGTTGGCGACGGATTTCTAGCGCTGTTAAGCTGTGGCAAAATGCAGAGACAAACGCATGATATACCACCCACCCGAAAGTGATTTGGAAAAAATATGTAGGTTTTGAAATGACTGATGACGCGCATGGTGCGCCTTATCACCGATCATAATGTATTATTTTTGTATTTATTTTAATACCTAATAATATTAATACACGCTAACATAACAGTACTGTATGTATATAATATAAAACATGAGGCACATACCTACAGTTCAGTTCAGTTATACTTTCAGGTATGTACTTTTGTGTTCCTAATGGTAAGGTTCTCAGAGATCTGACACCCCTTAAAGGCTGGCAACGCCCTTGTGATTCTCCTGGTGTTTAAATAACAGAAAATTCTTTAACTGCATTTAGAAACAGATGGTTTTTAGTGTTAGAAGAAATAAAGTGAATGATCAATACTTTTGACCAAGGCTGTAGTCCAGTAAGCTCAAGTGTGTTATGAATAAGTGCGTACTACACGGCGATACATATACAAATGACTAGCTTTTTTTTTGCTGTATCTACAATGTACAGATGAATATTCGACTCACCTCTGCTTTATTATATGAAATGTTAGGGTGTCGAAGTACTTCTAATTAACCGTTAGCGCTTCTCATAATAGTTCACGGCATTATTAGTGGAGTATATTGCTTGTAATTACCAACTCCTCGTGCACTGATGAAGTTGATAACAAGCGCCGCTAACAGACTCTTTAATATGGTGCAGTTACGTCGAAGAGAGAACTTGTTCTTCAAAGTATAAGTTGCAACTATCACATTTAACTTTAAAACAATTTTAAACATAAGCTGGCTACCATTAAAGAAACTGTTCTGTAAGTTTTAGCACCATTCTTAAAGGAACTATTAAAGCAACTTTTGCAGTCTGCGTTTTTGATATATTCTAACAGAATTCAATAAATTTTAAAGTAGAATATTCGTATTCTCCATTAGCTATGATTTAAGGTGTAATATTTCAACTTTGACGCGTAATCGATGCTGCGGAGCTACAAGGAAAGGACAGTTCTGTTTTCTTAGTATGTGTATCTTACACACATTATTCTGCTCTTTTCACTGTTTCTCTACATCGTTTGTAATAAAAAAGAAATAAGCAATAACATTTCAATAGAAATACTTGGATAATGGGAAAGAAAAGGGGGAGAACTATGAGTAGCCTTATATGGAGATTCTCGGCTCATACAGATACATGCATCTTTGCATATAATCACATATTTATTAGGAGAGTACGGAATACATAAAACAATGAACTAAAACATAATTAATAGAAAATTTTAAAATATACTAATACTAAATCATCATCATCACCACTTAGATGGTTGGCAGTCCTCAACTGTGCGTTTTTCTAGAAACTTCCTACCTCGCAAAACAAAACTCTGGAATAAGTTGTCGTGTGCAGTATTTCCGGACCGATATGACATCCAAACTTTCAAGAAAAGAGCTTTTAGCGATCTTAAAGGCCGGCAACGTACTTGTGACTCCTCTGGTACTTGCGAGTGTCCATGGGCGGCGGTAGTTGCTTACCATCAGGCAATCCGTCTGCTCGTTTGCCTCCTATATCGTAAAAAAATAAAGTAAATAAATAAATAAAAACTTCTTAACTAGTTCCTTATACTCGTAAACTAAGTATTTAGCAGCTCAAAGTTAGAATGAAATGAAAACACGACCAAATTTAAAAATCTGCTATAGTTGTAACGAAAAGCACAAAATAATTCATAATAGGTACCACATTATAAATAAGTACGACCTCACAAATACCAAAAATAATAACATACTATTGAAGACTAAAAATGTAAACCATTCCTTTGCTAAAGTGTGCACATAAATACTTGTTAAAGAACTCATTACCTCATAATTCATAAACGTATAACAAACTGACATTTAATTAATGTTATGTTTTATCCTTCTCTGTCACTTTGACAATTGTTTTTGTATGATAAAGATAACACATAAATTAACTAATGCATGTTTGATATACGTTTATGAATAAGAGGGTTCAAATGGTTTCTGGCATGAAGTAACATTTAGTAGATGTATAGTTGCCTCATATGACGACACCTGTGCAAAGTGCGTGCGTAGACAAGCTGTGGTAAGCCACTATCATTACTCATATTTCTCTTTGACACAGTATTCTCCGACTTGTCTGGTGCTCCATGTGAGAAGGATTAAGTGCCGCCCGACTACAGCTGTGTCCCGTCGGATAAACATAATTCACTAACGACATATGCCAACACTAACTTAATAATGATACAAATTACGTAATATTATTATTGTGGTTTGGGGTGTAGGTACGACAGTCATTAAGTTTATGTTGTCCGCCCTTTCCCTATTCTGAATTAGATCTGTTTTTACGTCAAAACTATCTTTATTTTTCTTCTTGGGCGATATGCATAGTGATTTTGATTACATATATTAACGTGTATATAAATTGACACATACAGGCGCGTTGTTGACATGAAATAGTAATGCATGTAATCTACAAACAAATATCGTGAATTCCTAATGCAAGTTAAGTGAGCCCTTCCTTAGAGAATTTAGAGATTTATATAGATAGGTAAGATGAACTAATCCGTTGACGATAGAATTGCGAAGGACACCTGATGCTCGCAAATAGAAACAGTTTTCCCGAAAACAGCCGTATACTGGATAAAGTACTGTGGAATAATAAAATAAGTTGTCGTAGGTTTTGCCAGCAAAACTTATCTAGGTTTATTCTACCTAGTTATATATATTGGCATTTCTAAGGGAATACAAAAATGACGTAGTTATACGATGGGACGACATATATATTTTTTTTAACAAGCAAATGCTAGTTGTGAAAAGACCTCCCAACCAAGATTCTCTCAACGAACTAGTGCATCGTAAATACCCATTAAAAGTTTTCAAGAGTCGGTATGTAACACATCTGGAGCCGTAAACGTCAAACATTTATAGTAATAATAATCAATACGATAATTAATTAAACGTCTTTAGACATTCGCTATAATTATATTGTGTATTAACTAGGCCGGACATAATGCGTTAGTAGTAGGTAAGTATCTCCATACGGGACAGTGGATTGGTCGCGGCGCGGCGGTCCCCTGAGAGATATTATATAACACTCGTGACACGCCGACTCAACCTGTCTTGCCCCTGCCTATCCAAATTACAGTAGAGACCTTTAACTCACAAAGCGCTTTCATTCCATATACTCGTAATGTATACAAAAAGTGACAGTGATACCCTAGTTATAAACGCATGATATTTCTACTACGGATAATGTCAACATTCGAGAATTACAGTGGGAGTAGAGTGGATGTCATCTATTTGGTTGCCAGGACCTTTTAAAAACAATACCGGTATAGGTACTTCACTTTTCTAAAAATACTAACTTTTAGCTAAATCACGTTTACAGCTATCAATAAAATACATAATTGCAGTTAAATCGCGCTTATCACTGTTAATTTGTTCTACAGATCGGGTTTACCAGAAACAACGGAAGAAGATTAATACTAGTAAAATATGAATTAAAACATATACGCATATAGTTTCCGATGATATACGTTTATGAATAAGAGTGTTGATGTATAATAAAATGTATGGAAACCAAAATTAAACGAGAAGAAGAAGGTGTCGCCAATTCTTATTTATTACAAATACTTACTACATTAAACCAAGGATGCCGGCAGAATTGTTTCGCAATTCAATTTTGCTTATCAGCGTTGTGCGAAGAACCTCTTTGGAAGAAGGTTACTTGTGTATGTACCGTAGCGGCCAGCCATTTTTTTTATTAGTCAACACGCAGCTAATGCGGCTTTGCCTTTTCTTAAGAGTTTCCTTGGACTGGTGAAATGCGGGAAAATTAGTTAAGCCGGCGGGAGTCGGCTTGTATTAGAGATGTGCCATTCCCTGTAAATTCCCAATATTACTATGGGGAAATTTACCATTTGGGAAAATGCCTCATAGTAATATTGGAAATTTAACGGGAATGGCACATTTCTAGCTTGTATGCTTGTACGCGCCGCCGCCAATCTACATATTTAATTATTATTTATTTGGTGAATAGTTTGAGTACAACCAACTATTGTAAATAATTTGTCTACCGAAGGACCAAACACTATATATTTACGATGCAAAGTAGTAAAGCTCATTACGGTAAACTAATGTTTTCATAATTTATAGGTAACCTCAGCAGCGCTATGCGAAACTTATTTCGTTGTTGAGTATTTAGTAGCTTCGTTCCACACAGGGCTTTTGAAATTTCCGCAAGAGTTTTGAAAAACGAAATGGAGATTGTACAACACTTTTAAATAGATATATAGTGTATTAAATATTCTATTTAAAGAGGGTATACGATTATAGTCCATTAAGAAAGTGTTTCGAGTACAGAGTTCATCCGAAAGGGTTCCGGTTTATCAACCAGTATTTAATTATAGCAAGTATATTGACTTTACTTAAATCTCATTTCATTTCATTTATTGCAATCAATGCAAATTCAGTAATTTTTAAGACATAAATATAAAACACAAAAAGGTATAACAACATTGTTTTTCATTTGTACAACACATAATTACTTAGTGAAATAGAAGGAAAACCATTTTCTAGTAATTATCGTAGAAGGCTGAAGGGGAAAATCTTTACAAAAATTCGAAATGTATACCCATTTTAAATAGAATACTTGCATAAGATAGGTACAGACATAAAATGTAATGTAATGTATAAATTTTTTACATAGAGGATGTAAAATTAATATCACATCGTAAATATCTAAACGTAATATCAATTATGCAATGCGCAGAGGACGAAATTTCATTTAATTGAAAAAATAATAATAACGGCGATGATTTCGAAATTGAACGCAAAAGGAGTTTTTAAATACGAAAATTCCAGTGAACCAGAGATTGGCCGGTTCGTATAAATTAATTTTGCCCTGACCCGTGTATTAATATTCAGAGCACTCTCGAAGTTCGCTCTAACTGCGAGTGGAAATACTCAAATTTATTAATTTTAGTAGCGTCGCGTCCCACGGGCCCAAAAGCTTCTACTTACATGTCGTTCCCTTAAAAACTTATTTTTAGTACAAGAAAAATAGGATAGTCATATCCTATTTTCCTTGTACTAAAAATAAGTTTGTTCAACCTATGATGTTCTCACTTATATTATTGTCACTTGTATTTTTCTAAAGCTATTCCCTAATACTAATATTACTATAAAAAGGACAGTTTCCTACAGTTCCATTTTAGAATATTTTTGGGTCAAAGTGAGTTTCGTTCAAAACAAAGACAAGTGATAGATTAGATATTTTATCTATTTGTATATCGGTCTAATTTGTATATTGTAAAGTTGTAGGAAGGCTTGAAAATGTTATCTGTCAACGATTAAACGTATAAATTATCAGTGAGACAATGTGACCTCTTTTTAGAATATTTAATAAAATGTTCCACAGTAAACGTGTCATAACATGTAACGTCAAGTTAATGACTATCGTGAAACATTATCGATCACATATCGGCTCAGGTGGGTCGCGTCGCCAGACCAAAGTAGATACTCATCTTTTGTACGAAACAAAATAATTAACAAATATTCAAGTTACTTTCATTTTCATACAATATTTTATAATAATACCGTAAGTCTGAACACAAATATTATTAAATTATTTTGTTAGTGTTGCTTTACCACAAAAAAAACTAACCGCAGGTAATCAATTAATCAGCCTATTCGTACATACAATTTTTTTTAAATTTAAATAAACGTTGTCATTTAAGCAAATATTAAATGTTGTCAATCCTCTATTTTGTACACAATTACTATACAAATAAAATATTTCAATCTGCTTCCCGTTATACAAGCCTGAATTTCAATCCTAGTTCCAATATGAACAAAATAAATTTTATTCTATATTCCAGCTAACACAATATTTGAACTGTGCTTTGCTTATTTGATTTTAACCATATATTATTCTCCTAGCCTCTCTTTTCAGTTACCAAACCAGTTAATAGAATTGAAATTAATACTGAGAAACCCAAATTAAAAAAATATTAAGTGAAAGGAAAAAGGACAATGAAAAAGTCACCCGGGAGACGAAGGGGCGGGGGCGGTAATTGACAGTGGTTGTATCAGCGCTGCAAACTTTTTATGACGTCATAAACACGAGATGAAATTATATCCTAACGGCCCAATAAACGGGAAAAACTCCTCTCAGCTACCCGTTATTACACGAACGGGAAGGCTCAGCATCGTATTTACCCTGCAGTTATATCAATACTTACCTATTTACGACCTTACTGCTATTCAATTTCACAACGCAATATCGATATATTGCATTTGAGGTTAATAATTAACACGACTTCAATAAACGTTTTAATCACAATTCCGATGTATTTCGGGAGCGCTCCGTATCGTATTGCTTACGCAACAGTGCTACTTATTAATCAATGGAAAACCGTTGCGCCAGCAAACGGTGGGATCGGGCCGTTGGTGAATGGTACTGAATCTCCCAATTAGCATTTAATTTAGTTTTATCTCTCATTTCATTTCAATGCTGAACAACACCGTGCGACCCTCGTCACAAAAGGCTTTCAGTGGAAAATAACAAGACCTTTGTTTATTTTCTTTATCTTTTTCCACGCGAAATGCTGTTAAAGCAACAATTAGTCTCTGTAAATTAAAACCTGATCCTAAAAAACAACACTCTGTGCCTTATCATCCCCACAACCGGTTATTGGACAGCACCGGCACCGGCTGGTTCAAGTCGTGGCAAATATTTACTTTAATCCCCTTTTAAATCGTAATTTTTATGTTATAAAAAGACAATGACACAGAGTAGAATAAAACGAAACTAAGTAGATACAAACAAAAATATCTTACAAGGGGTAATTGACATTCTGTTGAAATTAAACGCCGGTTCTCAGCTAAAGTACAAAGTTTAAGCGACGTCGTGCCACGCAGCCGCACCGCCCGCCGTCTGCTGTGCACCGCTGCAAGATAAACTTCAGAGGGAGTTACACAACTCTTTAAATGAGCAGCGTCTTGTTGGAGTTGCAACACTCGCCGTCAACTTCCTATATTTACTTACCATTGGTTTATACTGTCGTTTTTTACGGCTACCTACTTTTAAATTCATGAAACCTAAAAAAAATACTGGAAAATATTATAATATTTACGATCAATGGATTACGAATCATATTAGTAAACATTAATAAATTGTAACGGAAGTGACTTATACAGCCTTTTTTAAGTTAAATACCTACTTTTATGTATTAAATATAATTATCAAAAGTGGATGATGTATAATTTTGTATTTTTGCCTAATGGATACCAATTAATATTAATTTACATAGAAGAATAATAAAACCTTCGCCTAATAGGTTACGTAAATCAATTTTTAACCGCAGTGAGTTACTCAGTTTGAATACGAAATCGCAAAGAAAACCCGACCGGAGTTAAAATTCATCGTTGCTCTGCAATTAATTCATTTTCCCGATAAAAGCAGTCCTTTTAATAAGTGACATTATTAAAAGTAGTCGGCGTTTGGACAAAACAAGATTTTTAAGGATTTCTATAAATACTTACTTTGAATATATATCGAATAAAATAATTATGGTACGAAAATCAGATGCACATACAATGAATTGGAATGACTTATTTTCATTACAACAAAAAAGAAAGTTAATATTCAAAGTAATGGAAACCATTAGTTTTTTTTTTGTGGCAACTACACATGTTTTGGCATTACTATAATGCTGAGGATGCTAGGAGGAATAATGACTGGAGAACGCATCCGCGTGTGCCTGTAAGGGACAAAGATATTCTGCTTTTGCAGCCCAAAATGTAACAATTCACTATAGTTTTGATTTACAGGGCATACTTTAACAAAAACATTAGCTTATTCTGTATTACTTAATGCAACTTTGGTTGAAAACCCAAGAAAACTCCAATTGTGTTTGTTTGTCGCTCCCCCCCCCAACTTTGACAGTTCTGAAGGGACCAGTTTGGAGGGGAACAAAAATATGCGAGACTATGACAAGGACGGACGAAAATAGCGCCGTCTCTGCCATACCTGTGGAAAGTTACATAAGACCATCTCTTTCGATCGCGGTATAATTATTAGCACGCTTCGTCTAGTTAAATTGTATGTCTATGTGAGGATGACATCCAGTATGCGTGACACTTTAGCGCTGTTTTAGGCATGGATAATAGATATTCCTAGTTATAGTTAATTTGAGGATATTTAGGATGTTTACTTGTTGGTATGTTGCATGTGCAATTGTGTATTCTAACTAAATGAGCTTTGTAGACAATCAATATCGGCTTTAAAACTAATTTATTCGTACTATATTGAAGCCACACTTAATTGTTTACAGACCACCAATCAGATTAAAATATTTTTCGCCATGAAAAGCAATTTACAGAGTTGGCCACAGCACAATACCCGTCAGGAGCAGCTTGGATCTGCAATATCTGGTTGAGGTGGGAACGCTGCACATTTTGTTTGCAAAATAATTCCATGGCCATTTTTGTTCAGAAACGAATTTATATTGTGTCACTATGGATTAATGGGCACGGTTGTATAGTTGTGACAACTGCCTACACAACCTGCGTTTTTTACTAAATTCATTTCATGTCAAAACTCTTCAACAAAACATTTATTTACGTTCGTAATAGCAAATAAATACAAAACACTTTATAGTTTTTTTTAACATATGTAAAATGTTTTCTAAGAAACCGTAAACATATTTTATTTTATACTCTTTTAAGGCATGCAAATAGGACGGAACTAGAAACACACAATTTAAATATTGTTGTAAGTCCAAAAAGTTCTATCCTAAACAGAAGCGATGCAATTATTGTTTTTGTGCGCGGAATCCATGAACTGAGTCGATTTAATCAGTACAAATAAACAATTACAATGGGTTCTATGTTCTATCACTTTATGAAAACCTATTATTATTTTAGCTTGCCGCTTTACTCCCTTAAATAATAAATCTCAGTAAACGACATTTTGTCCCTTGTTAATAAACAGACATTTCAAGATGGAAAGTGACAAACTATTTATTAGCAACGATACAATAGCTTTGACAAGTGTTTACGGATAACGCTATTAGCATTTTAAGAAATAAACAAAGGTCAAAGAGTCCCCAGTCTTACGAAAGTTATTAATTTATAACTTTTGATTATATAAAACAAGTCTGGATTTAAATAAAAATACCGTAATGTAGAAAATTAGTGATGTGTGTGAGACTGCAACAGTTACACTCGTGTGGAGGCTCTCTTAGATTCCACTCCTTTTAGAACGCTAATAAAAAATTTAGAGTGGCGGCCGAGTTTTTACGTTCGTTGATGTTTTAGATCTTCCATGCACGAAAACCACATAAACATGTCCATCCGGACCTAAGTGTTTGATAAATAATAATTCTGATGTTAATGTACTACGTTGCCTGGTGATGCCGGCTGACTAGCATATCACCACCCCAGCTCCTCCCGCGGGTGTCGAAAGAGGCGACAAAGGAAAAAGCGGGCAGCAGCGTCCGTTGAAACCCAATCTACAGCTACTGCGGTCGCCAATCCGCCTGCCAAGCGTGGCGACTATGGCAACTACCCCAAGATGATACAAGTCATATTAGTGGGAGGCTTATGTCCCGCAGTGAACTGCATAAGGGTAAAATGTATGTATGTAATGCACTTTGTTGATATTTTTATACCGAAAAGTCTAGAAACGTAAACATGAGTTTTAAATGCTAACTAAATATTTTAGTTAAAACTGTCTCAAAGCTAAAAATATTACAATATAATATAATCCAAGGTAAACTTTAAATAAAGCGAAGCCGAGCGAGACTTCACGCTCATCTAAATAGGCTAGAAGACTCTCGACTCGCGCGAACGATCAGGCTTCTCCTAATTTGCATTGATCGATTATAAATTGATTAGTTTGAGTAACTAAGTGTTTAGTCTATTTTAACCCTATTACGTTCGGGTGATTTTGAAACGTCTCCCATTAAAATGGGATGAATGGCGCGACACGGCACTATCTATCTCGACTGAGATAATTTCCGAAGAAACTAAGGATGAGGGTAAACATCTTGACGTGATTAATTGTGATCCGTTTTGACGAATGCGCAACGTAGTTTAATGGTGTTGGATTTAGTTGTTTGAATAACATACCTTTAAATGATGTCATCGTTAAGTTTTGACAACATAACCTTTTGTGTGTTAACATATTAAGATGAACTAGAAAGAGTGAAGCGATCTTGTGTGTAGTTTTCGGACTACGCATAATTATGTACTTTAAGATTTGATGTATCACTGTATTGAAAAAATAAGTCCCGCCGTAGTTTCTTGCCGGTATCTTCTCGGGTCTGAGGTGTAGGTTTCGAACCGGTGCCGGTGTAGATTTTTCTTTGACGTTCATAAGTGCATGTAATGTGCCTAAATTGAAAAATCTTTTATCTTTAATATGCATATGATGTGCATAACAGCCGTTAGTAAACTAGGAAAGTCGTAAGAATTTGAAGTTGCGTTAAAATACTATAAACAATAGATTGCGTTTTACGAGTACAATGACGGTTACGGCTCTTATGTGTATTTCTATTTATGTTGTAGTTGAGCAGTGTAATAATATCAGTAGAATAGAGTAGATTAATATTATATCCATATTTAATATCCATGTTTTAAAACATGCAACTAACCTATTTACGTGCTGGAGGGAACGTATTAAATTTCTGTTTATTTCGCTAAGTGTGTGAACAAGTGCAGTGTAATTTTACAGTTGAAGCTGTAATATTCGCGCGGTTGAAAATTTGAGTACACAGCCGCCTCGCTGATTTGTGTATATGTGATGGCACTATATTCAAACGCTGCCTCTCGGTTACACACAGTAGCCGTGCCATTGCAATTAGTGCGATACATAAAGCAAAACCAGGCCAAGAGACGCCGCGCAAATTAAGTCCGTTCACAGTTCGGACTTCCTAAATGTCTCCAGAACTTTTCAATTACTGTGGGAATTTAAGCAACTGAATTATATATGAAGTCTAATAGTAATTAGAAATTGACTTCCTTGTTGTAGCTTTATTAAACTCCCAGTAGTTTATTATCATTATTTTACCATTTTGAGCCGAATCATTTGTTTATCACAGAAAGATACACATAACATAGTTACTAACATAGTTACTATTTGAACTCATTCATAACTTAAATTTAGTATACGTTATCTATAATTAAAGCGACTATTCGGTCATAAAATATGTATATCGATGGCACAATATTTGTTACATGCCCACTTGCTCGTTCCTAAATTATTATCATAACATACGAGCGGCCACTACGACCAAACCCTCCGAGCCCGAAGATAATTTTCATAATAAAACATCCCTTTTCTCAGGCACTTTGCTGTAAATCAAGTTTTCCGCCCGCCCTTTCAATTTCCTGACCACAATACTGCGCACGCCAAACAAAATTTTCATTAGCTCTTAAAACAACCTGCGTTCAGTCCAAAATAATATTTTGGTTAGCTGATTAACATCTGTTGTGTAGGCTTCGTACGTACACGTATTTTAAGAGATACGTACACGTATTTATCTATTTTGCGTACATATACTGTTAGGATTTGGACATGTAATGGAGATTAGAAAACAATTTTGCGTATCCGATTCGTGGTTATAAAAGAACATAATTAAAAAAAAAGGAAAAAACATTGTCGATCTGCTAATTAAGTACAAATCAGTTTACAGGGTTCAGTTATAAAACGTTATGGGCGGCATAAATAAATATGTTTATGGATTTAGTTAAGAACGTGATTATTGCAATTCGGGGAAAATCAAATCATAATACATTATTAGTGATCGGATGGTTCACTTGGTCAGAGTGTCAGCCAACAATACTGAAAATACAAATTCAAACCAAGTAAAGTGTATATTAACGACTTCAATTTTAATATGATTTATCTATAAAAACTTATATTTATTTAAATAATCTATTTTGTTTTTATCTTAATATTCATAATGATCTTATATTGTTATTTGAATCATTAAATTGATATCATATTTATTTAAATCATGTAAGTTTTAGATTCCGAAGCATATTTAACCACACTAATGAATAATGATATGGCATATTCTTTAAATAATCCTATTTTGTTTTGTATAAACTAAGAATATCGTTTTAGCCTTGACACACAAATTTTGTCAAAACTATACTATTTTATTATTATTTTCCTCTTTGCGTCTCAGCCACACCTATAAAACGAGCAATGCATATGTGTGCATGTTAAAAGCACCAAAATAGGCATAGCCATTGCCATCGTTCGTACGTAGTAGCTCGTAAAAGCTAGAGTGATAATGAGGGAAAAATCAATTATCTAATTTCGATATTTACGGTAGGCTCCTTGATCTAACGCGCTGCGCTCTAAAATATTTTTGTTAGTGCGTAGTTTACTACGCGCTACGACATATTAAATAGTGCTAGTGTGTAGTTCGCTACGCGCTACTACATTATATTGTGTTGTGCGTAGTTCGCTACGCGCTACGACATGAATAGTGTTAATGTATAGTTTGCTACGTACTTCGCACTACTACAAAAAAATTGTTTTATTTTTTTATGAGAGTATCATTTTAATTTAAATGATACGCTTGATGTACTTATTTTGATTATCACGTACACTTTTGTAACCTATTGCCAAAAATGGAACGCGTTTTAATTGCCAGTTTTATTGTATATACTTTTTTCACTCCATCATTTATTTTACGATAAGCTGGTCGTTATTTTACAAATTCCTTAAGTAGTAAAGGTGTACTACTATATTTATCAAGTATTCTTACAAATAACTTTCATATAATAGAACAGTTTGAGACAGTAAAATTATGCCGGATAATCCTTTTAGTAAGGTTATTTTATAGATAAAGTTTATAACAAAAGGAATTAATAGCCAAGCTTAATTAATAAATCAAACAAAATATCCTGTTTGATTTACACTAAAGTGCTCAGGAACGATGTAGGTACTCGTACACACGTCCACATGCAATTAAAATATACAAATAACTTCCGATTTAAAAACATGGTATGATATAGTTAGGCTACACCTTAGGGGGTAAGGACATAAGGTTAAATTTATTTTATTTCATTATAAAACTAAACAAATAAAACAAAACTGTGTATTAATTGAAATGAATTGAATTTCATTGCACATAGATACTACAGGTAGGCCTAAAAGAATATTAGCGTGCGCGAGAAGCGCAGATCCTCCAATTATTATATTACTACGTTAATTTAGTTTCATTACTATTTTTTTACCTAGTTTCACAGTCTTGTTAATAGTGTTTTTACTATTGCACCAATGCTATTAGCATTCAGGTCGTGGCCTTGTTGGAATCAGTTGTTTTATTTAATTTGGAGCACGTTCTTTATTTCGCCCGTGCCAGGCGGCGCCGGGCCGGCGATGCTTAGACGGCTGCAAATTTGCCTACTACCACTTTCATGGTCGTATTTATTTTTATTTATCATCCATACACTGTTCAAGGATCTGAATAAAGCGGAAATAAAGGTATTGAATACTAATCCTTCATTTTATACTGACACATATAAGAGTAATAATTATCACCTTAGTTAATTCAAAACTAAAGCCAGCGTATGTCAATAACAAATAAGAGTTAACCTTGTTTAATACTTTTGTCGACCTTTACCCCTTTTTACTATCCGTGACCTTTTATTTGACAATCTATGTAAATAATTACACTTTTACATGAACATCTTTTCATGGAATATGATCACCAATCGACGTGAATGTGTCTTAACCTACTGTGTATTATAAAAAAAAATCGTACTATTATGTATCTTTCCTTTAAACAAAATAGCGGCGTGTTTTCCATTTCGAGAATTACTAGATGCAATCGATTATCACGTTGATACGAATGACCGCAGTAAATACCTTTCGGTACACAAATTACGAAAGCTTAGTGGTTAGTGCAAATGATGTATTGAAATTGAATCGATATGTTGTTTTATTGTACCTACATGTTAGTGCGCTCACGACCAACATTAGGATTTTGTAGACAAATATAGGATTTATCTTTATGTTAAAAATCAAAATAAATGGCCTAACGGCAAGAGCGTCGTAAAACTAGTGCAGTAAAAATTACGAAAAAAGTTAAAACAAATTACAACGACACCTCTCAGACCCATGTTTAATCGATGTGTGATATTTTGTTTTACCAAAAACATTTTCGATATACGTATATTAATTTCGCTACGATATAGAAGTGGCTCGTAGGAAGCTCTTCGCACCGAGATGATAAGATATGCGCTCGGGGCGTGTGCATAGCATGAATATTCTATAAATTATTGTTGTTATTCATGAACGATAACAACACTTGCGCCGGCGTGCTTCGGGGTTGATGACAATACATGTCATTCTGTATGATTGGATTTTGGTTACCAAATTAAGACATTTAAGTCTTATATAATAACTTTATACAGAAAAAAAGTATTTTGGCCTTATGCCACTCGTGCCCTTGGAAATAGTCCTTACGCGTTTGTAATTAAATAATCACTATATTTTTTTTAAATTTACCTCTATAATGGTAAATTTATTACTAGTAAATTACAAACGTTAAACGGTACGGAATTCATTCTCACGTGTGCTTATATCGCACCATTCATTTGTTTGCAACTAAGTGGTAGTAACACGATTCACGACTGTTTTAATTATATTATGGTATATTTATTGGCAGTTATTCTTGAAGAATTCATTGTTTACAGTCTGCACTTACAGGTAAAAAACAGCCACTTCAACTACTAGATTTATAAATCAAAACTTGAATTCTTCTTTAACACAATACGTTGTTCGTTGTATTACGGGTCGATAAAGCCTGCCAAGTTGAGTTTACACCTAAGATATTATAAAGACTATATTGAAATCGATTACGCTCTGCAAGAGAGAAGCAACTCACAACTTCGTAGTGGCGTGGAAACGAGACGAAAAAACATTAATTTAGCAATTCCATCTTAATTCTACTATAATTTGGTAACTCGTCTTCGAATAAGGCCTCCATAATATAATTAAAACTGTTGTGAGCCATGTCACTACTACTTAGTTAAAAAATGGGTACCAGAGCTTACACGAAACATGTCGTCTAGTCATCTTTTGTAACTACATAAAGCCTCCATAGTTAATATATTGAAATTTTTGAATATATCTATGTTTCTCACGTACATTAAACTTAACATTATTGGTAAAGAAGAGTTATAGAAAAATGATAATTCTACATGTGTCTTTATAAACTCTGTAGTTATTGAACTCCATAACTTTTTACAGGCTTCATTTTATCATTAATCACCACAGCGTGTGGTATTATTCTACCTATTACGCACTTTGAAAGATCACAGGAGCATCGAAAACACATTTCATTTATTCTTCGCCCGTTATACACCCATTCATGATAAAATGAGAATAACGATACAATGAAGAGGCCATAAAACGGGGCAAAACAATTGCAATTGGTTTTTTGTTATTACAGTCCAGGTGTATTCTGTGATATATTGGCAAATCGAATCGTTTACGTGGTTCAGCTAGAGTTTGGCAAACGGTTAGGTACCGCACCTGACTTAAAACGAATATTTTACCAAGGACAAGCCATTATTCATTCAGGCTCCGCTCACGTATACCTAGGTATACGGCAAGGTGATACATTAATGTTACAAAACAGTTTAGTACCGGCTTCAATGTTTACAAACTAGGGCAGCTTATAGTTGTAATATATTTTGATGCACACTTCTGATAAATTGTTGCTCGAAGTCATGAGAGTGTGCAATATACACTGAGGCTAACAACAATATGCTTACATAATTAAATTAATACATGAGCTTTGCTCTGTAAGGCTATCTTAGTAAAGGATCAATTGAACTCTCTGTAATTGAGATGGTATAGAAATTAAGTACATCATTTGAATCAGCAATTATATATGAGTACATAATTACTATTAGAAATTATCATTTCAAATATAATGAATATTGTCATGTCAGTCATGTCAAGCTATTTAATACAAATACAAAAAAAATACATATACAAAAATGCCATACCTACTACCTTGTTACTTTTGTGGAGTAGGGACGGACTACTACGTATATAATGTCTTAACCTCTACATATTTGCTTACGAAATAATGTAACGAATATTCTACACAAAATATACCACTGAACCGCGTTCGAGAGCTAAGAGCGAGAGCTTATAGTTCCAGTAATGGATGAATTCGTCACCGCTAGCAATGCATAAAACAGTGTATCGCTGTTTTCAATATAGAAAATACCACTTAATACCTAGGCGTTAAGCTTGTCTGATACCTTATTTGTATGTTTAAATATTTTGGTTATTCATTAAGGCATAATATAATATCATCCTCCTAGTTTTAGTATTTTCTTGCCACGGTTAAATAGAGAGAACTGCGCTCTGCAAACATCATCTTTTACGAAAACCACTGACAGACTCCAACAGGCCAAACGCCACCTAGCACTTATTATCGATCGGATTTGGCGACCGGTCTGGCCTAGTGGGTAGTGACCCTGCCTATGAAGCTGAAGGTCCTGGGTTCGATTCCCAGTCAGGGCATTTATTTTGTGCACAGATATTTGTTACTGAGTCATGGGTGTTTTCTATGTATTTAAGTATTTATATGTATCTATCTATTATATATATCGTCGTCTAGTACCTGCAACACAAGCCTTTCTAAGCTTACCGTAGAACTAGTTCGATTTGTGTAAGATTGTACCGAAAATATCTATTTATTAAACAGTTTGCTAAAACTAAAATTGTCTGTTACATAGCGCAATATGACGCAACACAATAATATCAAAGACGACTATTATGGTCTCTCGAGTTATGTAACTAGTTTCGTAGAATTCTTTGCAGTCAATGTCACGTTGCAATGACGGAACAACAACTTGACTTAATTAGAAAATTCGCAGATATTTCTTGTTATCCTTTTATAGCTCCTTCTCCATGAATGCTTGCATTTACTCTTGCATAATAAGGTAGATATCAATACTTATTTATTATGCAACGTAAGAAAGTTGTAATCTACTTTTCTTCCGTATTTACATTGAAACCTGGTATAACACGCTTAAAAAACTGACAAGTTACGTTTCATAGTGGCAAGGATCTATTTAGTCATGACGGGCGACCAAAAATTATTGCCTACTGTATTATTTCACTTCAGCTGCACGGTAAAAATACAAGTCGGTAAAACATTAAATCTATGCTATCAAAGTAGTATAATGCAAAATTATTTAAAAACTGCAAAATATTTAAGAAACAAGTCAAAATATACTGTAAAGTATAACTGTAAAGTGCAACTTCAAAATGTAGCAGTTTCATGTGAGACGCGCATCTTTTCTAAAAGTATGATGCAATTAAATGCCCCAATCCAACCTATCAACTATATAATGCCAACCCACCTGCTAAGCGTGGCGACTATGGCAACTACCCCCAAGATGATACAAGTCATATTTGTGGGAGGCCTATGTCCAGCAGTGGACTGTATACGGCTGAAAAGTATGTATGTGTAAATGCCCCTATCAGCGCCATGTAAATTACAGTGCGAAGTTAAAACATTATAGTACTCGGCTGGAGGTCTAAAGGTCGCGTCGAAACTATCCTGCGCGTCGGTGCCCAAACACTTAACAACCGCAGGTATGGCCGATAGCTCACTAACCCACTATGCCTGTGTAAGTTGTAATTTAATGAATTTAATCTATTATGGTTGGTTGCTTTGGAATTACGTACTGCTTTGTGTTGGTGTAATGCCGAGGCATCACAAGCGGATTACTCCGCATTAGGCGCCGTTTACCTCCTCGATTTAGATATTCGAAAGCCAACATACGAACGTATATTGCTTTCAAGTAAATGTTATTTATTTATAGTATTTTTCAGTTAAAAGTTTTCTAGGAATTCTAGGAAAGGCTTAGTAATAAAAGAATAATAGAAAATTAACTACTTTATTTAACTCTCCATTAATATAAATTAAACGAATTGATTGGAATTGGATTTCACCATGTTTATCTATCTGTCTGTCTGTCCCCGGCTATGCTCAGTGACCGTTAATCCCAGAGAGCTGTAATTTGATATGAATATGTAAATCAATCACGCGGTCAAATACAAAATAGACAAAAACTTTTTTTAGGGTACCCTACAAGTGAAGTGGTCGGTATTATATTTTCATTATAGTATGAGAAGTCATTAGAAACAAGTGTTTGAAAAAGATTAAGTTATATGTAAAATATCTGGGGTTTGTCTTAAACATTTTTGATAAATCTAATAATATTTGGAAGTAATCGTTTTTTAAAGTTTATCGGTCGGACCCATGACCATGGCCTGACATGCTCTTAGCTGTTTTTTTTTTTGTTTTAATGATATATTACCAATAGGTAATAGTAGATATAAATCAATTTAATTTAATTTTATGCGTTTATATTTTATGGGTTTTTAAATATATATTTTATATTGTTATATATTTTAAACTATATTTATCCGAACATAATGGGTAGTCAATAATAAATTAAAATAAGTGAAATCTAACCAATGGAAAAAGCTTCTGGTATTTTGTTCGAAACTAGGAAAAAAAATTGAATCTTAAACTGGACGTGGGTAGTTGTATTATTCTCACTTCACATATTTCGTATAAATTGACTACATCAACTAACTAAATGGATGAAGTAGGTGAGCATTATAAATACAAGACAGCACGTGTACCTGTTTGCGCTGCAGAGACTAATTTTATTCACGAGACAAGCTTACAGTAACGTACAGAGCGATGTTATCTTTCAGTTGGTTCCTAACTTTAATTTAGTATATTATTTAGCTACATTGAATACTAACATTATATAAGCAAGCAGAGTTTCCTGTATTATATTCGTACTTTGATTCTGCGTAAACAAGCCACATTGTTTACTTTACTTTGATGAGGTTTCAATAATCTTCATTATAGATGTAGCCATAAACGTCCCTTTGCTGGGCAAAAATCACTCTAATATAAATTACAAGGAACAATATAATATATACTACTTATATCATCACCACGATAACCTAACACTGTTTAATGATACACTTTTGAATTTCTTCGCAAGCAAAATTATACTCGTAAATTTAACTCAATCATCACTGAAAATGAATTCGTTCCTTGACACACATAGTTATCTCTACTTTAAGAATATTGCTGATTGAAAATCTTAAAAGGTAAAATTTATGAGGATTCTTAATAACGAAAATCTGAATACCGAAACGAAAATAGATACTAATAGTACTAACCCCAAAATATATATAATATTGTA
Organism: Grapholita molesta; assembly: GCA_022674325.2. NCBI lineage: Eukaryota > Metazoa > Arthropoda > Insecta > Lepidoptera > Tortricidae > Grapholita > Grapholita molesta. The sequence goes on from CP053127.2 coordinate 8,445,471, forward strand.
ATATTTATAATGAAAGAAAGAAAGAAAAATCTTTATTCATGACATAAAAAAGAGGCAAATAATACAAAAATAAAATAAGACAGAAATATGTCACGAATTGGTCCCTTCTCAGCATGTTGCCAGCGTTAGCCAGCGCTGATTTTCCGAAGAAACCACTTAGTGAAACAATACACAGAAGGCAACAACACAAAAGCACATATAGAATAAAATAAAACAAAATAAAAACAAAATAAATAAAATAATACAGTATAAAGAAAACAATTTTAAATAATAATGCACCCATACGTATATGTATTTTGTTACGTGTAGCACAGCAAATGTAAAGTGAAGAAACATTTTAACGTATGTGCTATTATAGCCATAGGTAGGTAAGTCTACCTACGTGATGGTGACAAAGGTTTTTACGGGACGGCGCGTTGCTTATTGCCTTCCGAGTTACGACGCGGGCGTTTTTCACCTCGAGCCTTAGTCATTACATATGATCAGCAGAGCGTTCGGCTAAGACAAACTCGGATATCTGTGAAGTCGAGTCGCGAGTAACAAAGAGAAAATACTTACGGTGGATTGGCGGAGGCAATGGCTCGCCTACGCGGCGTGACTGAAGTAAATACAGGGCCTGTTGGTATAAACTTGCTGTGGTCTCACGCACATTACATGCACCCGGTGCCCCCCAATACTAGCAATTTATTGTACTGTTATAGATCTAGCGCCCGTCTTCGGAAATACATTGGCCCGAGAAATTGCTACCAAAAAAAGTCACGTGACAAATGGGCAACCGTAACGACCACTAAATTGCTTTAGATTAGTCATCATGCCTCCTTGTCAAAACGTTAAAAAGTCGTCGTTTCAGAAATACAGTTTAAGTAGTTATTCTGCTAGAAAATATTGTCTGATTTTACAGAGGAAATAAAATGTATTTGATTACACTTTTAAATATGTAGTATTGTAACTACGGGGATTTTTCGTTGTTGTGCAAATAGACTGCTGTAAAATAACCAATCCTAAATATATAATTAAAAGAAGGAAGTACAGTATGCGAAAGAAATATTTTTTACGGTATCGAAATAACCACATCATAAATGCACAGTTCACTTTAACAATTGCACTTTCTACACAATACTGTAGGATCACCAGTTGTTTGCCATACATACATACATTACATACATTTCAGCCGTGTGCAGTCCACTGCTGGACATAGACCTCCCACAAATATGACTTGTATCATCTTGGGGGGTAGTTGCTATAGTCGCCACGCTTCGCAGGCGGGTTGGCGACCGCAGTAGCTGTAGATTGGGTTTCGACGGACGCCACTGCCCGTCCGTGTTTTTTTCCTTTTGTCGCCTCTTACGACACCCGCGGGAGGAGATGGGGTGGTGCTGACTAGAAAGTCAGCCGGCATCACACGGCATAGCCGGCATCACACGGCATACTCGGCATCATTTGGCATAATATAAATTAATTGTAGAACACAAGGTTCAAATTATTTTCAGAAATGAGATCAACAATGAGAACGAAATCAAATGGAATTCGAAATTTCTGAATATTACACAATTTTACTAAAGCCACTTTATAAAGACCACGCTCGTGGGCTTAAGTGTCACAAGCAGCTTTTTATAAACACAGAGATTATACGTAACGGTGTCCAGCCATTTTAACTTGCAAACTCCAGTTAAGTAATGTATCGGGTGTGGCCTGTAATAAGAGCAATAACTTTAGGTATATACTTAATATATTAATAACCACAAACCTAGCAACATTTGTTCTACGACTTTTGAAAATAACTTCTAGTTTACTAAATATTAATAAAACAAGATTTTCTGCAAGCAATGTATTGTGAAAACTAAGAAGTTTGTAGGCTGACAGTAAATGTCAACGAGACTATTGGATGCTGTTCATTGAAAATACTACTTAGCTTGTTCGAAAAAATCACAAGTAATAAATTACACTATTTTGTAAAGTTGTAAAACAAATGTTTCTATGTTCGTGGTGTAGAAGCGATCCCTAAATGTTTTGCTCCTATTACAGGCCCGGTATGTATATGAATGTTTATCTTAATAGACTTGATTTATTTTGGAACATCGTAATGTAGTGCTCCGCGCTGGAAACATTCATCTTCTTACCGACTTAACCCAGCGCCGTATATGCTAAATAGGTAATGTTGCATGTCTGTCTGCAACGCGCTACACGCCATTCTGCGCTGTGGTTAGTATACATTTATTACCATGTAAAGCAGGGTAGATAGAACGGAGATTTAATGATACCGAAACGACCTGTTTAAGATCTAGCTGTGATACTACAAGTAAATCTAGTTTAAAAATATATTTAAGGCGTTCATAGCATATCCAACTATTTCCACAAGGCCGTGCCCAGCACACAGGTTACTATAGTGTGGGCAACCGGCCCTCAAGTACTCAAATCAGTGTTCACTAGAGTATGTATATCTACTGAAAAGTTGTATTGTTCTAGGTACAACTACAAACCTTGGCTTAATTTATTTTTGAATATGCGTTTGACTTCCTACGGCATCCGATAGTGGTTATAATATTACGAAGATGCTGAGTTGTCTTTTAATAATGCAATGGACGTATAAGGAAGTCAAAATATAATTGTTACATAATAAGGACGTGCCATTTTTTAATAAACAGGTATATCTTACATATTCGCTTACTCTATTACAAGTATACTTCGTAATCTAATGTAAACTAGATCTACCTTTCCATTTAACTTTATGCTCTTAATGAATTGTTGACTTTAAGATCGTGACTACGTCTCGTCTAGATATCAGACGAGGAACGGAAGAGTGCTGCAAAAGCTCTGATTAGTTCACCCCAAGATAGTTTTTACAAACTTTTAATGGAATACTAACAGAAGAAAATGCTAAGGAAATGACATTGTGTAGCCGCTCGCGCATGAAGATAACTAAACAGCAAACTTATCTCACGAATTAACTTTACTGCTTTATCATACTTACTCATTTCTACACAAGTTTCTGAAAATATGGCAGAAATAAGTTTGAAACATTTGCTTAATTAATAATACGACTATATAAAAAAAATGGAATGAAAAGAGAAAGGCAAAGTAAGCACCTTTATTAATAATAATATCATACCATATTTCCCATGTTGCTTAACCTGTCTATAAGTAGTTACCGAAGTAATGAATATTTAACGAAACAAATATAGCCCCAATAGTTAATGTTTCATAAAGCAATTTGTCACGACAGTAACTTAGATAGATAGCCGAAATTGTGCCACCATCCATTACGATAATTGTGGCGTGCGAGTGATTTAATTTTTACTTATTATAAGGAAAAACATGTATATATTTACTTGTAATATGCAAACTTTCTTAACGGGAACTGGAAGAAATATTTTGGGAGATATCTTTAAAAACCGGCTTCAAACCAATATTAGGTTTCCTCGTATATCTACATATAGCATACAGCTCTGAGTTACTTACGTCTTGCAAAATAACAGAGACCGAACGTGAACTTCTTAATTCGAAAATTTACTAGCTCTGTCTTTGTCACTGTAGAATGGACGAACGGACTAACGACGTGGCTCAGGATTGTATAGCGATCCTAGTTGCGCAAAAACTAGTAAGTAGGCAATTCTGATTCATGTATTTGTATAGTCAAGTACAGTTTATAATTTTTGTAGTTCTTGTTATGGCATCTACACTCATATACCTTACTTTTGTGTTTGTATGTCTAACTAATAGATAAAAGTAGGTATTTAGAAAATAAAAAAACTTTAATTTCCGACAACAGGTCCATAGCTTACCTAACAAATTATCTTATAACCTATGTTAATAAGACAGTCTTACTAACATAGGTTATATCAAATAATACTTTAATTTAAGTCAATCTTAACCTATAGAAGTAATAATAAATAATTTACAATTCAAATAATTAAATTAAATAATAATCTCATCATCAGTGGTACCAATGTCTATAGACCAGCCAGAGTTTTTGGATTTCTTTTTCTTTATCAGCTTCAGTAAATGTGCTCAAGGTCTTACAAACAAAATTGCTTTAGTAACACCTAAAGTATAAATATAAGCATAACATAATATAGTGAAGCATCACAGAACAAATAGGAACAGTACAGCCTATGATAAATGTTGACTTATTAAATGACTCGAAAACTACATTCCAACTGCAAGAACAAATCTCAAATATTAACGCTGCTGGCGAGAAAGGAGATGGGCCTACTTAATCAATTTAGTAATAACGGATGAGTGCAGATGAACAAAGAGCTGCCAGTGACAAAGGGCATAACTGTATTGCAGCAAGTTGAGATTGACAGGCGGGCGTAACCGGAGAGCCCCAGGCAGGAAGCCCCGACGGCCGGAAGGGCGCGTGATGTATAGTGTTAAATCCGATTAATTTCGGAGACCTGTTACCAGGACAATAACGTTTAAACATATTCTCGTGTCGTCTGCGTTGCGCTGCGCCACCGTCCCGTAATTAGTTAAGGTAACACGTAAACCCATTTAACAATAATTGAAACAGGCAACGTATCTAATCTATGTATCTGTTATTTGCGTACGTGCGCCTCCGCAAGTTTCTGGATATTACAAGCAGGTTTTAGTGACGATTAACGCTTGAATGGGTTATTTAAGAGGTTCTGTTTTAGCTGTAGGTATAATTAGATGCCCATTTTGTTTATAAAATTGCTTTTAGTTTGCGTCTGGATTATTTTGTTTATTATATTAAATGATTACAAAATTAATAAGTACGTAAAGACTCATAACAAAATAATAACATTAATTAGTACCCGAAGTCAATAGTTTTATTAATAAATAAGGCGGGTCATTAAACTATTTACCATCGGTTTAATCTAGTAACTAGATTGTATTACATTCTTTAGAAAGGTTGTTTGCATTGAAATTTATGATATAAGAATTTTAAGTGTATAAGAGTTTAATAACATTCATGATCCTATAATGCTGAAAATAATTAATTTTAATATTATAAACATATATCTAAGAAACTTTTATTTTTTCACTACTGCAATGCATTACTATAGCCCTTCAAAATTTGGAACGAATACCGGTATTATTTCATACAAATGAACCGGTATTCCATTTCGGTAACTCGGTTGTTATTGCATATTTTTGCATTTTATTTTTCTAATCAGATAAAGAATGCTGCTTACCTAAATACCATTTAAAAATGTAATGGATTTTTTTTTTGTTTAACGGCAATATTTAAGTAGGTTTTTAGTAATACCGGTAACGATCCCTACTTCAAATACCTAACTCAGTTAACACGTTCTCCCCCGGTACTGTTTTCCTGAATGCTTACAATATGCCGGTAGAATTATCTCGTTCACTCAAAGCATGTCACTGGTATTATACGAAATGTGATGCCGATGTCATAATCAAGTTCTTACTCCTATGCTATAATACCACAGGAATACGAACATCTTTCTAACACAGCTGTTGTGTCACCGGCATTGGCCGCTAAATTTATTTGAACAAAATTACGTTTTACTGGCATTGGGAATTGATAATTTTTGTTTACAGACGTTGTGTCACTGGCATTGGAAAAGGTTTAACAAGATCACAGACGTTGTGTTATCGGGGCTGAATGTTAAGGTTCAAAATCTTTAGCTATTTCGAAAAATGGCACACGTGGTGTACTCTGGAGCGGTACCGCGAACATCGAAGTTCGTATATTTCGGGCATCTTTCTCTTTTACTCCAATTAAGGTGGCATGAGAGTGACAGAGACAATCGTCCGAAATTTACGAATATCGTTGTTCGCGGTAGCGCCGCTGACTGCTGATACTATTATATTCTCACTGGAGTATTTTTGGATAAGCGAACTAGTGAACCAGCGACAAAGCGTCTTTTACCTCTTTCTGCACCTACTACACGCTCAGAACAACTTGATCCCAATTAATCAATCATCTTGAAAGAGAAAACTCGTTAGGAATTTTCCAAATAAATCAGAGTATTTTCTAGATTTTCCCTGCATTTCCACAAACAGACCGGTTAGACTAAAGCGCTAGAGAATAGATTCTAAGTCAGTGCACAGTCACATTATATGTACAGTCTACACGTACAGCCGTATCAACTACACATATAGTGTACAGTGTACAGCCGGTATTTTACGAATTAGAAAAATCTTGCGATTTTTAGGAAGACAACTTAAAATCTGTCTTGTTTGTCTCTTATTTTCTTCACTATTACGATAAAAATGGAATGTTAAATCTTATTTCCGAAATTATTACGAGCAGTCTTATTTTCAGTAATGAAATAATTGACATTAGAAGCCACGCATACCACACCAAGTCTGAAAATGTTGTCTTGAGTTTTACTTTAACCAAATTACTAGCTTACATTTATTTTAACGTGCACCTCTGAAAATAAATCCATGGTTTAAGACGCGTACCACAAAACCCAGGCTATTGAACCCTACCCAGGCTATGTGCTAATAATACTTTTAATTTCTTAGTTGTAGTTGTATGATTATAAATATGATTTGTATCACCTTGGGGGGGAGTTGTCATTGCTCGTTTGGCAGGCGGGTTGGCGACCGCAGTAGCTGTAAACGCACGTCGCTGCACGATGCCCATCCGTTACTTTCCCGTTGTCGCCTATTACGACACTTGCGGCAGGAGATGGTGGTGGTATACTAGTCAGCCGGCAGCACACGGCACTTAATATCTAATGTCTATCAATTATACAGCTAATAACAGTGAACACGAATGATTATATTTCGTAATACCTAACAATGTGATCCGATTTCTTTGTTCGACAAGCAAACGAATTGCCTCATGGTAAGCAATTATCGTCGCCCATGAGCAACACCAGAGAAGTCACAAGCGCGTTGTCGGCCTTTGAGATAGGAGTACGCTCTTTTCTTAAAGGTATGAGGGTCGTATCGGGCCGGAAATGTATAATTTTAAGTATTTCCGTTAGAGAGCTAGCTTAAACTTAAGCAAGCAAGAGAGATCTTCGTTCAGTGTATAAATGATAAAAAATAACGATTAAAAGAGTTCACGATCCGACTGGACTCAGCTTTACAGCGGGAAATTTACATTTTATTCCGGTATTTCCATTTTACTCAGTAGTAACATTTTCCGGGTAGGAAAATAGAATTCACAAGGTTGGTCTTAGAAATTACTTGTACGTGGCACTACGTATGTTCCGTTAATGTCATTAGCATAGATACTCAGTCGGGCTGTGGTAGATGCAGTGCGATTACCGCAATCATGGTGCAGCGCTGCTTCTGTGGTTTGAGCTCCTGCCATACGGAATGTTGAAATACCGAATAACTCTGAATGACTAACGATTGCATTTGTTTTCAGTCGCTTTTCACAGATTTAAGTAACAAAAATAGTGCCAAGTCTCGGGACTAAACCGACGTATAAATATCGTAATTAAACTGATATAAACTGAGATTTGAACCCAGGGCCATCGGCTTCATAGGCAGGGTCACTCTAGGCCAGACCTGTAGTAACAATTATATAGAAAAATATGCACATGAAATGCATATACATATAAGCTACAAAAGAATTAGTGTTTAGTGTAGGTCAAAACATCGATAATCTATTTTTTATAAACGTTTAAGCAAGTAACAAAATGGAAACTAACATTTTTGTTGATGTAATTAGCGACAAGTCTGCGCTTGTACGAAACTTTAAACTTTCTCTAGGCCTTCGGCAACAGATCCCATGAATTTACCTATAAATTGACTGCAGATACGATATTTAGTAGGACCTACTGGCTTTATTAAATTTAAAGTTGTAAATAATGGCGGACTAGTATGCGACTTTTATTGATTTGCGGTAGTTTATCGGGAAATAGGATTAATTTATAACTCCATAGTTTGTAATGTGCTGAAAACCGCATATTGTCATTCCGTCTAAATAAAGATCGATTAAATCTATGTAGTTCTTTTACACATTTTTCATTATTTTATGTACCACCGCTACACATATACATGAACGTGTAGAATTCGTCATTTTATCGTTTATCACGCTATCCGTCCCTTTCGCACTCACGTACTTGTTGAAGCGTGACAGGTATTGCGACAAGTGATAAAAGCCCGACCATATTAGGCTAGCAGCATATAAAAGACGAAATGATAAAGTAAATGTACCTACGATAGGTACAATAAGGTGACGCACACTTTTGAAAATCGGGGACACATGCTGAAGGTTGACCACCTTTCAACATTCTGTTGGAATTTGCTCCATTCGACACACGACATTTAAAATAGAAATTCTGATGCTCGTAAAGTTCGTCTTTATATCGAGGGTGTAGGTCGCATAACATGGCTGTTTTATTTTCTTTTTCATGTAATATGCCTATTAAGGCCTGCTATTAATCATTTCTTTATCAATTTTCATTTTTTATTTGGTAGAATAAATTGATATAAGCAGACATAGGAATCTACGAGGCAATATTGTATGACAGGCATCAATTACCGATCGCGATGTTTGTTCTATATACTAGTATTTATTAAAAGTGAAACTGAAACAAAATAATTATAAAATAATTAAGGCTCTTTTCCTTTTTTTTCAAAACGATGTTTAAAACTTTACTCATACATTTTTTCGTCATTACTGTCCCATCTACCATTGTTCAACATAAACGATAAGTATTCGTTACAAATGTTTTAACTTCCTAATGGTCTACAGAACAATACAAAACAAAGCACAGAATGCTGGGGGCGATCACTATTATATACAAATAAATACATCGATAATTTAGTTTATCGATAAAGGAACTCCCTACTTATGATACAATTTTGCCCCGTAGATTCCTATGTCTGGATATAAGTTATATAATTATACATTTCACTTACAGTCAAGTGAAAAGTCGAGTGTACAAAATTTCATTTCTATTCTTGACTAATGTCGGTCTTTGCTTCGCTCGGGAAAAATACATAACCTCAAATGAAACGGATTACTTCTCTGTGTTACAGTAATATTAATAAATGTACCCTTCGGTCCATCATCGTTTAATAATAGGAATTTAAATCAAGAGTAGTGCCGTGATGGGGAGATCAATCTAATTAAGTATATTTCTGTAGAAGTTCCTTCATAAAACGAATAAAATAATAACAAAGTATTTACTATCTTCAAATACCTACTTAAACACGTAATACTTTATTTCTAGAAGTCGCGTGCTTCATCACTCTTGAAAACGATTAGATCCCACGTATAGAAATAAATGTGAGAATAACATATCCGAATAAAAGTTGGCTTTGTGTACAGAAGACACCCAGTAGAAAAGACACGCAATTTTTCATATTGATTTTATATAATCGTCTTTGTTGCATATGCACACATAAATTAATTATAATCCGGTTATGAGTGATATTTTAACGGCACCATTGATAAATTTATTTACCTAAAATATCCAAATGAATGTTAAATATTGATTTAAAACAAATCAATACATAGAAAAACAATTTACAATTTAATATAATTGAAACACACACACACCCTCAACGCGAGCGGTGTGTCCTGACTTGGCTTGAAAATGGGTAACCGAGATTACCTGAAACATGTCGTCTAGTGCGATATAATTATATGTGAGTTTATCTGTTCATAACTAAGTAGTAATAATTTAATCTTACAATAAAATTCAAATACAACTAACATACATCTACAAAAGGCCCCTGGTAGCATTTCTTCGCTGAATCATGAGGCTGATACACTGAGCGACGTAGCTGCCAGCTCTTCGATCTTTTGTGGCATCTTTGAGTCTCTTTGAAAGGTCCTTAAAGAGACTCAGAGTGCCACGGACCGAGGATCTTGCCGCCGAATTGGATAAAGGCCATGCCAGGATAAGCTAAGAGAATCTGCCCCCAGCGAGTTTTGGTTTGTAATTTTTTTTGATGATGTAGCTTTGTATTAGTAGCAAGTATGCAAAATATCAGCCCCCGAAGTGTTACAGATTTTGGTAAAAAAAAAAAAAACAAAATATGATCTTTCTTCAATATCTTTTTTTCTACCGAGCCGATTTTGACGTGCTTCTAATATATTGAGCATACAGTAAAGGTGATTATGCGACATTAATTATAGGACACATTGCCTTACAAAAAAAAAATTACAAAAACAAAAATACTTTTTTTTCTTTTTTGTACTTTTACGTCAGCGACACCTCCAAGTTTTTCACTAAAGCTAGCCTCTTTAATAAGCTACGAAATGAATGTATTAACATAATTTTACCAGGGTATAACGGGGTGTTTTTAATTGAATTCATCACCGTACATTTTCTTTACCCGCTCATTATTAACCTCCTATGTCCCAAATAGCTTTAAAAAGGACAAAATGGCGTTCAAGGTTGAGTCCTGAGTTTTGAAAAAAAAAAGATGTCACTATGACTGAAATAACTTTTAAAAGGTCTAAAGCAATATAGTCATTGAGTCCTGAACTTTTAGCGGCAATTTAATCTAATTTATACGCAACTATACCATTTTATCTAGAACAAACATTAGTCAGTAATAAATAAACTTTATTTTGTACTAAGTCAGTTAATCCATACTTTTGTTCTTTTTAAAAGACTCTCGTTCTTAGTGTGTAGCAGGAAACATAATAATAGTAGGTAAATAAACAAGGACGTTGGTTACAACCTTTAGTTTTATTCAGTTTAATTACAACTAAAACAAGAAATCAAAAAGTAAAAGTTATCAAAAATATTTACCAAGATGTATTCTGTACGTGTACTCGTAACAATAACAATCTTAATTATTTTTTTATTCTAACATTATGCAACCGTGTGATGCCGGCTGACTAGAATAGCACCAACCCATCTCCTCCCCCGGGTGTCGTAAGAGGCGACAAAGGGAAAAATCCTACGGACGGGCAGCAGTCGAAACCCACTCTATAGCTACTGCGGTCGCCAACCCGCCAACCCAATACAGCTACTGCCTGCCAAGCGTGGCGACTATGGCAACTACCCCCAATATGATACAAGTCATATTTGTGGGAGGCTTATGTCCAGCAGTGGATTGCATATGGCTGAAATGTATTATGCAACTTTGGTTGCAAATGAGCTCACATCCCGCCCGACGGTAAGTGGTAACTGTAGCCTATGGACGCCTGAAAAGCCAATAATGGACACTTTTCACAGTTGTCGCAGTGTCCACAACACGTGTCGTTACTTTATATATAATTATTTTAACACAGTTGTAATATTTACAAATTAACTTAATAAGAATATTATTAAATTCAAGCCAAAAAGATAACTAATAACGAAACACTATACAACTTTACTTTAGGCACTAAGACCGAACATACTTTAAAAAGGACAAATTATTTTACCTTTAAAAATCACCGTTCACGCCGCATGATTATCAAAAATACCACAATGTAGGTATACTTTATGAATTTATAAGTGCAAACACAGTTTTGATGAAAGTAAATGTCAATATTTGGCTAAAATATGAATGGATTTACTTAACGTTGTTTCCGACCTGCTGCCATTATGACCTGTTGCTGGCCACTGCAAATAAATATGGCATCTTGCTATGGTTCCATTCTATGCGTGCGAAAGGGATGACCATATAAACCTTAAGATAATGACTTTATGGTCTTAAATATCGCGGTAAATTTCGAAAAATGATATTGTACCTTTGAAAGGCATCTCGTGCTAATGACAACTCTTGCTTTCGAATCGTCAGGACTTAACAGTGGTTGCCATTTAAGCCTTTTAAAAGCTATCTCGGTCCTTATAACAACTATTTTTTAAAAAGGTCAGGACTTAGGAGGTTAAAATTAATCGATTAAAAACTCTTTAGAGAAACTTGTATGTTCAAAGGAATCAATACTTTTTAAATTTTTTTTTTCAAGTGGCCAGTGCTCATTATAAACATACAAGTTTCTCTAAAGAGTTTTTAATCGATTAATTTTAATAATGAGCGGGTAAAGAAAATGTACGGTGATGAATTCAATTAAAAAAAACACCCCGTTATACCCCTGGTAAAATTATGTTAATACATTCATTTCGTAGCTTATTAAAGAGGCTAGCTTTAGTGAAAAACTTGGAGGTGTCGCTGACGTAAAAGTACAAAAAAGAAAAAAAAGTATTTTTGTTTTTGTAATTTTTTTTTTTTGTAAGGCAATGTGTCCTATAATTAATGTCGCATAATCACCTTTACTGTATGCTCAATATGTTAGAAGCACGTCAAAATCGGCTCGGTAGAAAAAAAGATATTGAAGAAAGATCATATTTTGTTTTTTTTTTTTTACCAAAATCTGTAACATTTCGGGGGCTGATATTTTGCATACTTGCTACTAATACAAAGCTACATCATCAAAAAAAATTACAAACCAAAACTCGCTGGGGGCAGATTCTCTTAGCTTATCCTGGCATGGCCTTTGTATTTTATTATCTACAAGAGGTTGACAATATTTGTGTAAACTATACTTAAATTAATTTAAAGTAATATATACGATGTACCTATTCATACCTTAACAATTTAAGAATACAATACAACATTATAATTGGTGCATGTGTTTATACTTTATATTTTCCAAATACCAGAAGCAGCACTTACTTCATATAGTGATAGGTTACTAAGTAAGTTTAAATGCTTCAATAATTAATTTATCAGAGAACAAGTTCCAAGAAGGCTCTTAAACGGAGCTTTCCACAAACTTAGGTCCTCATTCAGGCCCGGTGTATCTTCCACTTGGGCTCCGCGGCAGCCATTGTTAAATACTAGCCGTACTCGGTAAGTACCTTTTCTCAGATGAGAAGTGACGTGTAAACTAGTTGTCTCTAAAAATAAGTAAACAACATTTTTTCATTCAAATTAAACACGAACTGATATGTTAAAAGATAAAATACATTTTTTTGATATTATTAAAAATAACAAATATTATTTAACCAATATAACACAAGTAATACCCACATTACAGTAATTAGGTAGAACGTTTTGAATATAGAAAAAAAAAACACATTATCAGAGCACATGGCTTGTTAACATTTGCGTTGCCCACGTCATAGGCATGTTCGTTTATGCGCAACGATTTGATAATCTTAGGTACTGTATTGTGCTTCAGAATTTAGCCCAAGCGTGGCAAGTACGACTATTGTTATAATACACCTAATGATTCTCAAACTAAGCGACGTCGCGGAGAGAAACAGGCTTTGCTGATTGCAAATTGTGCTTACTGTCGAACACAAATTGTAAGCGAATTTGCTTCTCTCGGTTGGTTAATTCTCGAACGGCATTGACCCTCTGTAAAGCTTTTTACGTGAAATTATTACTCTTTTCTTAAGCTACGCGGGGGCAGTCTAGTTGCGAACGCGATAAATCCTACCTATTTCGACTTCCTTAAGCTGCTTCTTATCGATGCAAATACAATTTATACAAAATAATTGTCACTGTAGTTTTTTTTGTGGTAATAATATGGAATAGAGCTTGATATTTTAATTTAACCGACGATTACCTAGTGACCTTTCAACCTGACTTATACCTACTTTGTAAATTCTTTTTTTCTTAATATTTATGCATCTTTATTTTAGTTGACTTGATCTGAGTGAAATCTAATGCTGAGATCCGTGCGACCACGCTACGCACAATGTTCATAACAGGTATTACAATACTCAGTATTCAGTAAACCGTTTTTTTTTTAAAGTACCTATGTTAATGAAGAACGTTGGTGGCCTGGCGGTAACAGCGTGCGACTTACAATCCGGGGTCACGATATACCAAAACAAAATAAACTCAAACATCAAATACCACAAGCCATCTGTACCCACAAACTGGGTACACAAACAAATTGGCGACTCGCTATTGGCGGCAGTGGAAGACAAAGGTGGCCGCGAGAGAAATTTCAAACATTTTGGATCGTTGTCAAACATGCTCACTTGCTCAGTTGTTTTAAAGTACGCGTACCGAGAAAAAGAAACATATGAGAAATCGTCGAGTTGTATGTCTGCGAACTTACTCGCCGTTCGCTAGTTTATCACCCAATTTTATAAATGTAACATCGATAAAGATGGACAGCACTCTGTTACATAGGTGAGACATACGTCACTTATCAGTGATGCTTGAATAAATGGATAATTCGTAGATTCGGGCATGCGATTTTTAGGTGTGCCGTAAGAATTTGATGAAATCTTTATGTTCAATTTAATTTAATTTCTCAAGCAAATTACTAATTAAAAACGAAGTCCTTGAAATTAGTACTGATCATCGCGATCAAACGAAATGTTTTGTGAACTTAGAAAACAATCAAATTTGATTGTTTTTGTACCCAATAATTAATTAATTACTTACTAATTAAATTAAGATTAAAAGTAATTTGATTTTAAAATCATTAAAAGTACTTACATAATTGTATGTAGGTATTTCAGATTATCTAAAAAAAAATTACCTAACATGTTCAGCAATATCTATTGTATAATATTTTCTCTATTTTCTGATATGAAATAAATCTACTAAAAACGGATTATATCAATAATTTTAAACCCAGTCAACCCCTTTACTGGAACCCACTAACTCCGTCCTTCTTTTTGTTATTTTGTTGTATGTAAGAGGGTATATAACAATTGTTCAAATCAGATTATGCTGATATTTCTTTTTTGTACTTGTTGCTTCTTATTTATTTATTGCACAATATATACCACAATATATGCCTTATTGTACAATAAATACAATTAAGTTCAAATGGCGGACCGCGGACCTAATACTTAATGGCACTCTCTACCAGTCAACCATCGAACATAAACATTTACAGTGGGGCAATGCGAAAAGTAAGAGAATAATGATAACAAAAATAAAGAAGCGAACTGTAGAACGTTATAATAAACATGTGAAATACCAAATATGATATCAAAATATATATGAATAAATATATTGCCCCACGATGATTACACATTATAAAGAAGGACGCTATTATATGCAAGCTATTGTTTCAGCAGGTGCTTACGCCTCATCCGCTTGAAAGCAAAGTTAAGGTTGACTCAAGTTACAGCGTCCCGCATCCGAGCCGAGGCCACCGCAACGACATTTTGTATGGTGACCACCGAGTCGCGGTCCGGGCACGGGCCGGTGGGTGGTGCGACGACTGTTACAGCTATGTAAAAAGGCTCTGCTCGCCCCGGTGATGGGAAGGCGACGTGATGTCCACGCGATGTCGACGGGCGTGTGATAATGGTCTATTCGCAACAAATGGCTGGATGGATCATGGAACGACGCTATTCGAGTGTTGAACCGCTCGGGCCCGGGCCGCCGCGGTGGGTCGACGGTGGGCTCGGGCTCGTGAGGTCGACGTGTAGGAAGGGCGATGGTGTAACGTGAGGCATATTTTACTTGGGCTTGTGTTATATATTCAGAACTTATTCTATAAAATTATTTTAAGTGTGCGAGTGCTTAATGAAGACTAACTCGCATAGCAAGAAACGTTGTTGCCGCCCTCCTCAGTCCGGCCATGGAGCTTGCTCCACCACTTCCGAAGCGTCGGCAAAAATCTAGGTAACAATACCTTTAGTCTTAACGTGATTAAGTCCCGTTTAATTTGTGATTAGGTATCTATTTCAAAGAGAAGCACATGAATAAACAAATTTAAACTAAATTGTATTTTACGACTTAAGTAAGCAATAAAAGAAATCGAAACCTGAGTCTCGGAACAATGGAATGTGAGTTAGAAAGAATTCAAAATTAACAGACGCGTCCTGTGATTAAATAATTACAAATATCCAGTTTCACAATGATATTGCCTGCTTACAGTCAGCAGCTAAAGTGGCTGAGCGGGTGAAGTGTTCAAAATAACCTACACGCGCTCTTGCTCTCTTGAAAATAGAGATGTTTTGACATTTTGAACACCTCAACCGCTTAGCCACTTATGCTGCTGACTGTACATGTTATAATAACCTATCGCCACTTAAAAACGAGTGGACCTGTTATTAAAAACTTAATTAAAAATACTTACCGTTTATAACATAATTGGTCCGAGGCTCACATCCATCGGAATTTACTTGTGACCTACAAAAACCATTTTAATATTAGTCCAAGAAAAATTTAAAATATTTACAAAGGTTTCATGATCATCACTTTATGCAAAAAGGGAAAAACATACGATGTTGTGGGGGAATATGTTATTAAATATTTTGTAAGGCCGTACAAAAGCGATCAAATGTTATATTTTAAAATTGTCTTTGTGTACTGTGGAAACTTTAGGCTTCTCTACCGATGGCCCAGGTGAGTACGGACGTCAACGTAATGTATTGTTATTATTTTTAATGGCCCATATGAACTGAAGTAATGACAGATAATATGCTAGCTTTTGATAGTGATAGATAAATATAGATAGATAGACATACGTAGTTATTATCAAAATTGAGAATGTTAGAATTAATTTTCATTTTAGAATTACAATTTTTACTAACTATTATATGATTTTTGTGTAAGAGACATATTCTCGTCAAACAAAAAATAAATTATAACTGCTAGAGAGTAAAGAGCATTGGACTTCATGTTTTTAATACAACAAAATTAAACAGTATTCAATTTACATTAATTACATTAATTAAAATACAAGTACTTAACTAGTTATGAAATCTAAAAAAGGCCCTAGAGGCATTGTACCAAGGATTATCAAGTAAAAAAGACTCTTTACATACAAATATTATGAATGAAAAATGATGTATATTTATCAATTTGTTATTTTAAGGGTCTAAAAGTGTATATTTTATGGGTCACAATCTCATTCCGAGGGGTTAACAAGCTCCCACGTGACGTGCCCCCATAAAGCACGACCGGCCGTGGACAGCAGTAATCAGAAGGGTGTAAATGTTACATCGTTACAGACCTGGCCTTATATTTCCATCGCATACCGAGCAATCACCTTTCTCGAAACAGTATCGGAGATCTCTAATTACGAATAGTTCTTATGAAGCTTTAAGGCAACATTCATGGGTACCTACACCGTAGGCTAACGTCAGGGTGCCCATTGGCAATAACAGTCCTGACCCAGCAAAGGAAGTTCCATGAATCAATCAGTCTTAAATAATATCGTCTCACCTTGCCTCACCTCGAATACGATACCAACAAAATTTATATTTAGTTGCGGTTTTACATATTACGTCGCGTACACTCGATTGGTACAGAGCCCTGAGTTTTAGTTTTTAACGTCACAAAACGTCACCATCGCGTTAGACTTATCCATATAAATGACATTATCACTAGCGCGTTCGAGACGTTTTTTTACGTCAAAAGAAACTTACACTAGAGGCCCTGAATTCATAAACCAAGGTATACCTTGGTTTAATATTAATATTATTTCTGGTTGACGTAACGGGTGACAGAAGAGCTGGCGGCTTCCTCGCACAACGTATCAGCATTACATTACATTGTACAAAGAGGAAATGCCGGTAGCATCTTTTGTATAATGCCTCAAGGGCCTTTTTTAGATTCAATGCAGTAATTAAGTAGTTAAAAAACATTTAATTATATTATTTAGGTCGACATATAACGCAGCACAGCGCGTTGAGGCCTCTATACCTACATATATTGAATCTGGTAAAAAATATATTTATTTAATTAGGATTATGAGAGTAGTTTGTGGCCACCACAGAATAGAAATACCAAAAAACCTGATCATTGTGCTTTAGGTATGTAGAAAATATAAGCAGCCACAACAAATAAATATTTGTCTTGTGCTTTATAAAACTAGGTAATATGAAAATTTCCACAATTAATGGATTGTCCTTACACTCTCCTAGAATAAAGTTTCAGCCGCCAAAAACAAACAAACAGAGCTGACGGCTTCCTCGCATAACTTATCCGCATTGCGATATAACGAGGAAATGCCGCCAGCATCCTTGCAGCCTTGGTACAATGCCTCAAGAGCCTTTTTTAGATACTATAGTACTCGATTTTAATGAATTTGTGTCGATTTTTGTGAATTGTTACTCTTAAAAACAAATAGTTTGATTAGATAGATAGTCTCTTGAAAGATTAAATACAAATAGTAAAAAACGTATTATTGTCTGTAATCTCAAATAGATACTTTAAAGAGATACAATATTGCTCATCTGCCGGTTAAAGTAACAAAACTTGTAGCAACGTAGCACTGTTCCACTTGAACGTGCCATTAACTTAAGCAAATCGCGCTCTAGTGAAAATAGTATTGTACTGAGCTTAACGCGGTGCGAGCAGTCGGCGTCGTCAATATTCATGAGGCAACTTTAACTGCGCCTCGGACTAGGCGTTTCAAACGGCCATTACTATTACAGCATCCCTGTTTGTGCACCGGGATGTAGCGATTAACAGGTTTCTTGTCTCGTGTACGATTCAAAAACGCGATTTAATGAACAACCTAACAGCATTACATTTATCAATTTTACTTTCTATGGCTCTTGCATGTACAAGATGTTATTGATGTTTGCGTTAGCCTAGGGAGAAAATTGATATGTGATACTTTGGACTTGAGACATAAAACATAGTTACGGAGATTTTTTTTTAACTAGCTGTAGCAGAATAAAGCGTCTGAGAATTCACTAAATCAACAAGTCACATTAGGACACAGTTGGTGTTATAAACTCGAGTAGTGCCAATTTTTAAAAAAATAAACATTGTCATACTTATTGTAATTTAAATTATGAAATGTCTGTGCCAAAATAATCATTTAAAACTGAAGCCTTGGTGTCAGTCGACTACGATAGCGCATTAAAAGATTAAATATTTTTGCACCAGTATGTTGTTTACTGAAAAAGGGACTCTACATATTTTAATTACTAGGTTCAATTTCAGTTGTATTCACTAAATATAAACAGACCAGACGGATTTATGTAAAAGCTTGTAGCACCAATAACGAAACAGCTTCACCCGTCCCTCGTTATGTCTTTAAGCGATTCGATGACTCAGGTGTGAGTAAACACGTCCATTGTTTCATCAAGTTAATTGTCCATGCACATTGGTTGAATGGCGAGGCTGTCATCCTACTAGCTTGCACATTCGGTAATCTCATGCATTACAATGCTGACTGTAACACAACGCCTAGCTGTAGCATATTAGAAGGAATACAATTTGAGCTTACGATCGCGACGCTCTCGTCTTACTACACGCTATCTCTACAGTTTAGTGGTTAATTACTGCACCAGCCAATTACTCGCGGATCGCAAACACGCGATTTAATAATAAACCCCGCGATTGCCTGTGCTCTGCTTTAAATACAAACAAACACTAATTTAACTTCACACGATCTTTACAAATGACAAGATTAATAACTATCAAACTTTAATTGTAAATTGTTAAAAACTAAACGTCCATAAAAGTACCGAAAGTATTTGAGTCATTTGTCACGTCCGGATATACCTCATTAAATGATATTAGAGTATTGATAATGATTCTATTTTCCCGTCTACTAGTATTCTTATTTCGTCTTACGGACTTGTTTTATTAGGCAACCTTTATTATTTGGCTACACCGGCCTAAAACTATCGTTGTACTAATCGTATTTTTTTTTTGCTCTGGTCAGACCATCAAGTTCGCAAGTCAACGGCCCCTATAACCTCTTTCCTTCCACTCCGCCATCCAAACTACATCCATTTTTTCTAGCACATCTGCACCATCCTGTATAGTCAGCGTCATATAATTGGCAGCATCCAAAGTACTCATAAAGTACAGTACACCACAGAATTTATATAATATACCGAACTATTTGAATACTTTGACTGCTGCCAACTATATGACGCTGGCTGTACAGATATTCTATCGTGTAACAAAGTTTTTGAGTACTTTGGATAGTTTGGAGGCTACCAACTATATGACGCTGACTGTACCTACCCGATCCCTTATTCCATTACGAGATCGAATATAAGTTACGGTGAGCGGCGCCGGCGTCTCTGGGGTCGACCGACAATGGCGAGCGTTCGCGGTGCAATCTCGCCTCTTGTCACATGCAATATTCAATTGCATAATGTCACACTTCTTTGAAATACTAAAACTCAGGGATTTATGTTTACAAACAACTGTAGTAATGATATAGTTGTGGATGTGTAGTGGATAGATGTTATGGTAGTGGATACAGAAATTAGTCAATTCGTTCCAGTTATATTGTTTTAGAGTATTAAATTTTAAATATAATCATTTACAATCTTAAAACTTGATTACTTATAAAAAGGAAATAGGAAAACTATTTTCAGAAATCTATTTTTTTTATTCGAGTAGGCCTAGCAACAAGCTCTTTCGAATAGTCCAGTACAAGTATAACCTTAACCTATAATAACAGAATGTATTTATATGTAAACTACACATAAAATCCGGTTGTTTTAAAAACAAAAGTAGTTTTTAATTATTTAGCAGCAAATGTTACCATGAACCATGATATCTAAAATGTAGAAAATGCATTGTATTTCATATCCTTTAATATTATTTATAACACAACTGGGTTCGATTCCCAAACTGAGCACAAGCTTGTTTATTCTTGTCCCTAAAATTGATATAACTGATATTGTTATTACTAAGAACAGATCTTTGTATGTCTTATAGTTACAGATGTCTCAATCTCAATCTAAACCTGTATATAGCCAAAATTACTGCTGTTAACAAGATGTTGCTATAACATATAATGGCTGTCATAAATATATTTAATGGAAGCGATATAAAAAAAATTAAAATGATGAAGACTGTACTTTACATTAACTGGTTTTTATTAAAATTTGGTCAGTGTTTTGCTTCCACAGTGTAAGCATGAACAATAAAAACAAAATAAAGGGTAACAACTAACAAACGAAACGTAACAACAGCTCTCGTACAGTGCCTATCATCAGACTCTGAAGTGGGAGGCGGAGGGGGGACGTGTTATTCCTTTCAGTCAACGAAAGTCACAGATACATTCATAGTTCGGCAGATATCTTACTCTCTAATACCCGTGTTACATCATAAAAAAAATAATATATAATAATATCGCCATGCCATACGTTATTGTACTACCTACCTACCGGTATTTCGGTGTTTAAATGGACATTATTAAAGCTTCAAGTATAAAAATTTCAATCAATGGTCCATCAACCTGAGCATGTGTTTAAGTTATGTTAAAACGTACCATACGTATATGAAAAGTATATTACAGCTCACACAAAAATGTATTACCATGAAAAATATATCAATTTGAATACACAATAATAACGTGTAACGTTTAATTATGGTAACACGTGGGTAAGGATGCTTGTTTTTGTATATGGCAAAACAGAAATTCAGTCCCAGAGTCACAGGTAGGTACGACGACGAGCGAAGCGAGGAGGAGTGTTAGGTTTTTTGCGTTCACAACACAGCCGACTCGCTAAGAATAAAAAAAACAGTTTAGAAATAGCTGTAGGCCTTTGTGCCAGTTGCAGTTGCATCCATCGGTAACTGTGGTTAACACGTGTCACGAGTTTGTTTCTCTCCCCGACCAAATTGCCCAACGACGATGTAGCAGTATTCATAATGACCAGACAATGTGATAAATATTGAAGTTTAGTTTGTCACTTGCCACTTTGCCCAGTATAGCTAGTCATTATTCATAATGCCCGGGCATTACAAATAATGCCCGTCCTTATCACTTGGTCCATAACATATACATATAAGCTGTAGGCGCGTGTTAAGTAATCTGCCGCAAAGGGACAGAACCACAGTGGCCCCTACGCGCGTGATAACGCCGCCAACAACCATGATAACAACCAACTCTAACTTTCCGCACTTAAACTTTGTCCTTTCCTCCAGTCATATTTACTATCAGTTTTGTTGTGATTGTGACATACAAACATTAGAATACAATTTTTAATAATCATACAAAATAACTTAAATCTCATACATAATAAATAAAATAAATAACTTATACAAATCTTCACGGACCTAGAAAATAATATTTACTAATTATAAACTAAAATATAAACTGCAATTCCTTAACCAGACAAATGTCGGATCAATAGAAATACTTTTTCTAATTGCTAGTTAGGTAAGGCCATCCGGGTAATTGTATCTTGCATATACATACAATGACCGAAATTATTAATTTGGCGCTAGAAAAATAATGTTGAGTTACATTATACAGGGTGATCAATCCAAATGGGTCCACATTTAATAATAATGGTTTTTTTTTTATCTCTAATACATAACAGGGAATCGACTGTGTCAATATTCTTTATACGGCTGATGATGATGATTATGAAAAATGTATTCATGACTCATGAATTTACGTTTCGTATCATCAATAATAACAACGAAACGAAACGGGGTCGATTCCCGGTTATGTATGAGAGATTAAAAAAAAAGTTTGAATGTCATTATTATTAAATCTGAAATCGAAGCCATGGTTTCTAAGAACAGATTTCGCTATCTCTCATAGTTTCTGATTGCCCCCGACTGACCCATTTGGATTGATCACCCGGTATATTTAAAATCCCCTCATTGTCACAGATAAGTGCTGGTACTTGTACATATATATATCTATGTAAATTACAGTGTTTTTTTTAAAATTAATTGTTTAAATGGTAGCCTACTTGCAATATGATTCTTTAAAAAGTGCATACCTAAAGAGAAATGTTGTACATTATATTGTGAATAATTTATGATAGGTATTAACGTATACAGAAGACAGAATTTCGAGAGGGCAATCGAAATAAAATAAAAATTGATGACGTGAATAGTCATATACAAAAGTTGTTTACCATTATTTTAAATCAAATTGTATCTCTTCGTTTCTGACAGAGATTAAAATGCCACGAGTCGAGTACTCGACGCTCAATAATTGCCCCTTGTTCTAAAAGCTCCTAATCTGTAAACAAATAATAATTTAATAGACTTGTGTAACCCAGGCTACTACATATTTTAGGCTAGGATTATACATACATACATTGTCACAACAAAGAAAAACACGAGACTAAAGATTCAGACAACAAAACCCCACATGATATAAAACGTGTGCTAGTAAGTAAATATGTGTATAATATAGCCAGAATACGTATGTTTGATAACTCGGTATTTATCATTAATACGTTATGAATCTATCAACTTATATCGTAAGAAACTATAATAAACCTCATTCGAACTCAATGA
This sequence comes from Grapholita molesta, assembly GCA_022674325.2. Taxonomy (NCBI): domain Eukaryota; kingdom Metazoa; phylum Arthropoda; class Insecta; order Lepidoptera; family Tortricidae; genus Grapholita; species Grapholita molesta. The sequence continues at coordinate 8,468,490 of CP053127.2, forward strand.
TGGAGGAAGACCCGTATATTTTATGTCTATGCTTTTTATTTATTGGTTTCCGCTTGACATTATTTAAACTGAATCATCACATTAAATATATTATTTTATTTTATTTTATTATTTTTATTTTTTTTTATTTATTTAGAACACAAACAGTCACATAGAAAACTCAATACATTGTACAGTAATGTGTAACAACGAGTATGGATATAAAAAAAGACCTGGAGGTTCATTATTAAGTAAAAAAGTTAACCGTTCAGTAGAAAACAAACGAAAAGTTAGCATAGCAGGAGAAAATAAGAAAAACATCAAAAATATAAACCCTACAAATCAGTTCTTGATGCAACAACATCGCACTTATCAGATAAATTATTTCACAATTTGTTATAAAATATTATATTTAAAATGTGCGTAATATTCTCTCAAAGATAGAATGAGGTTACTTTAGAGGGTTTATGTGCCGAAAACTGGTTCTATACATTATATATTACAATTATATTGTACATTATAGGTAAAAATATAAGGTTACATGGAGGAAATTCTTATGTAACAATTTTAAGTTTTTATTGGTAGATAAGTATTATTAGCAGTAGTAATTACCTAATTTGGTACCATTTTAATACTTTTTGATATATATATATTAATAAAGGTTGTCTCACATTAGAGTCGTCAGGCCGTGAGCCGTGGCCACCGTCGCTACATTTTGTATGGAATGAATCACGTGATCACCGAGCCCTCTGAACCACTCGACCCGTACACAACAGCAACGTAAAAAGGCTGAAACTAAGGGCGTTGACGGGAAAGCAACGTGATATTCACGCGTTATCGAGAGTGTGGCGATCGCTCGCAACAAATGGGTGGATGGGACGACGCTCGTTTTAATGTCAATATTCGAGTGCTAATGTGAATCGGCTCGGGCCGCTCGCTCGGACCCGGTGAGTCCTCGGTGGGTCAACCGAAAGGCTCGGGCTGAGGGCGACTAAATATAGTTTATTATGAAAAATTTGTCAATAATACTATAATTATCCGATTTTAAGCTAACATGGTCATTCACATAACATCTATTACTTTAAGCGGGATAGTGAGGATGGCGCTTGCAACAGTGCCGAAATATCGGAAACTTATTCAAACTAATATACACGGTATCTATCCCGCTTTAAGTAATAGTTGTAATAATTGTAATACTACAATTGTCATTCTTTGCTCAGGCCCACGACTAATCTATATTATACCTCAACGACGAAAATAATCGAGGTTTCTGGCTAATAGTTGATTAACGCAATTTTTCGCAAGTTTTATATTACCTGAAGTTGGCACTGAGCTGGGAGCAGTACCGTGTTTTCCTTTTTCCATTCCATTTAAAAATCCTGTAGAATTCAATATAAAATCTGCATATTAATGTGCTATACCGTAAAAAGTACTTCAAACACACTCATAACGCCACGACACAGAACATTAACCACTGCCTAGAAAAGTCGAGAGAAACACAATTTCAATCTCACATTTTCGCACATATTTTCTCATACACTTATTCTCACAAGAACCGTGAAGACATTGACAAAAGATATGTGTTAGGGCCCGCAACGTTAAGTAAGTAATGCTTCAGACCAAACTAGCTGCCAGCCATGCTTGCATAAGGTAATGTAGTCGAGAACTTGCCAAGACATTTACGAGTCTATAAACGGCAGGATATTTAAAACACTGAGTAAAAAATTGCAACGGAGAAAAAGCAATAGCAAAGCTCTTATTATAATATAAGCTCATGATGTTATAATGATAGTTTATCTACACACGTAATATAGCCCCTTAATAATGCATTCAAAAACAGCAAATAACGACACTAATTTGTTACAACATATTTATTATCTGTAGCTATAGCTTCATGATTATATCAAAATCGATATAATAATAACATTTCTGAACGAACGTCTCTGAAAAACAAAGTAATTGGTTACTTACTATAGAAACTATCTGAGAAGGCTTTACTGTAGTTTGTCTCTGAATTAAAAAAGTTCATGGCTGTGTGGTATTCACATATATGATGGCGAATGTACATCTGCACATATCATATTAATGATCACGAGGCCTACTGCATCCTGCAAGCCGCATCTGTAAACGTGGACATTCTTGGTAACATTTTATTATATGTAAAACAATTGTCATTTCAGATAAATGTTGCAGGCTGTCATAATTAACTAGATGAACTGATTTCCAATTAACCTTTTTTACCATTCTGAAAATGCATTCGCAATATAACAGAATCAAAAGTGATCGTCATCATATCTAACAAAGGACGTCACAGCTGGATATAGGGCTCCCCCAAAGGGCCCAATGTGACCGGTTTTGAGCCACCGGCATCCATTAGATTCCCGCGATCTTGTTACCATATCGTTGGTCCACCTTGTGTAGGAATCAAACCTGCAGATACCTTTTTTAATGTGCTGAATTTGCTATATTTTTTCCAGGGATCGTCTCAAGAACATTTACGAGATTATGAAGACGTGAGAGGTACATAATGTGTATTTTTAGAAACGATAATTCTATGATTCTAGTCTTACTGCTATTGCCATATCTATCTGTGTTATTTTAATCTTATCTTATATTTGACTTATATTTTATCCATATAAAATTATATAAAGTGAAATCTTAGTAAACCTATTTGACACAAAGTAATGTTTAAGACAAATAATGAAAGTACCAAATGATGTGTTATCAGATTACCCTAAAATCTTAACTCGTTTTCTTTTGTAGAATGCCCACTATGTGGCGACTTTACAATTTAAAAGCGGCTATTAAACTGCCGAAAAGAAGATTAACTATGGACAGGTAGAGACCAGACTATTCAATATTCATGACGCGACAACGACGTGGCTGGTAAGCCCTGGCGCTACCGTCGGCACTCGATTAGAATCCATCGCTAATGCGAAACTCTAATACCGCAGACAACAACTTCACGTACATAGCGACATTCGGGGTGTGAGGAGAAAACGAATGAGACACGCCGCGAAGAAAAACTGAGTCCAGATTAGGGCACTCAATCTTACTGTGATTGTTACAAATGAATGATGTAAACAGATACGCTGAACGAAATGCGTTATCTATGTTTGTAATTGGAGTTATTATCTCGTCTATATTATGAATTATGATGCATTCGATTTTTTGCCTTGTAATAACTTTGTTTGTATTATATTTCACATGGTACTTTGTGAACAGAGTAAAGCGAAAAGAACGTATAACGCGGCAACAAAACACTACATTATCTGTATCTACAGTATTTGTAGTATGACATTATCGACTAAAAACATACAGTCATTGTCGCCACAGATTTAAATAGTATCAAGTTTAGAGATATAAGTAGATTTTAGTAGTAATTTTTTTGGACCCGGGTATGTCCTTAAACTACGTCCAACAATGAGAGGTAGGGCACAGCGATTACCATCACGCTTGAATCTGGGGCAGCCCAACTGGGGAAGTACCTCCTCCTTACAGAAGACTACAGCCATAATAGCACTGCCACCTTTCAGGTACGTAGTGTTGTGTTCCTGATGGTGAGTAAGGTTCCCAGAGCTCCAACCCCCCTTAAAGGCCGGCAACGCGCTTGTGACTCCCCTGGTGTTGCGGGTGCCCATGGGCGACGGTAATTGCTTAACACCAGGTAATCCGTCTGCTCGTTTGCCGCCTATGTCATAAAAAAAAAAAAAAGTCAAATGATCATAGTTAATGTTGTTCTAGCGTACCTATTTACCTTTTCCATACCTTTAAATTGGTACCTAATTGTGTAGGATAGTAAAAGTCGGCAAAAAAATAATATAAATTTAAAATAACATTATTGGCCATCAATCTTACTTCTCACAGGGAAACTGAACAAGATATATCAAAAAAGACAGGAACCCAGGTTAGCGCTCTTAAGCTCTGGGCCATTTCAGGCTTTCATAATGTACCTTTATGAAACAGTATGGTTTTTGTCTAAATACTACAAAGTGATTTTGGTGGTGTCAATTAGGACAATTCAAACAGTAGGAGACACACAGAGTGCGAGCGTTACAATAACAGTTCTTACGCGCACTTGGCACCTCCACGGCTGGCGTCACCTGTGTGAACCTGGCACCCGACCTTGACCAATTTTTTTTTTATATTTTTTTTCTAATAGGGTTTCGTTTGTAGTTGATTGTAGTAAAACGAATTTTATTTGTAGTTGCCCCAAAAAAAAAATAGGGAGGGGGTGCAAAACCTCAGCACCCCACTTTCGAATTCTTAAAATTTTAAAATTGAATCTTGTTTAGAATCGTTTGTAGTTGATTGTAGTTCATTTATTTTCGTTTGTAGTAGCCAAATTACGCCAAAAAAAATTTTTGAAAATTTCAAAATCGAGAACCCGTTGATGTCTTTTGCCGAAAAACGCTCCAGCTGGAAAATGGCGTATTACTCTTCCTTGTTTGACAATATCACGCACAATACCACTTATACTTGATTGTAGTACCATTATCTACGTTAATAATCCTTGCAGATACAAAATAAACCCAGAAGCGAGATGACAAGAAAAAAGTTAAGTAGGTACACGCCTCGACACGTAAAACTGTCTCCGATATGTTGCGAATCTTACTTTTCTGATAAAGTTTCACGTGTAGTTGATTGTAGTGAAACGACTTTCGGTTTCAGAAGCCCCCTCCGAATATTGGGAGGGGGGTGCAAAATTTTCGCGTCCGACATTTACAATTTTTGACTCGATTATATTTTTATATTTTGTTTCTAATAGGGTTTCGTTTGTAGTTGATTGTAGTAAAACGAATTTTATTTGTAATTGCCCAAAAATAATACGGAGGGGTGCAAAACCTCAGCACCCCACTTTCGAATTCTTAAAATTTTATAATTGAATCTTGTTTAGAATCGTTTGTAGTTGATTGTAGTAAAACGAATTTTATTTGTAGTTGCCCTAAAAAATAGGGAGGGGTGCAAATCCTCAGAAACCCACTTTCGAATTCTTAAAATTTAAAATTGAATCTTGTTTAGAATCGTTTGTAGTTGATTGTAGTTCATTTATTTTCGTTTGTAGTAGCCTAATAACGCCAAAAAAAAATTTTGAAAATTTCGAAATCGAGACCCAGTTGATGTGTTTTTCCGACAAACGCCCAAGCTGGAAAATGGCGTCTTTCTCTTCCTTGTTCGCAATATCACGCACAATACCACTTAAGCTTGATTGTAGTACCATTATCTACGTTAATATGCCTTGCAGACACAAAATGAACCCAGAAGCGCGATGGCAAGAAAAAAGTTAAGTAGGTAATAATGCCTCGACACGTAACTGTCTCCGATATGTTCCGAATATTACGTTTCACATGTAGTGGTTGTCTAAAAACGCTCTTGAAGCATCAAGTCAGCCTATTCATCGTTTGTAGTAGCTTGAATTCGTATGTAGTACCTCGATTGTGTTTGTAGTAGTCTCAAAACATGCTGGAAGCATTAAGTTAGCCTATTCATCGTTTGTAGTAGCTGGAATTCGTTTGTAGTAAGTCGATTTTGTTTGTACTAGTCTTGAAACATACTGAAGTTATCAAGCTAGCCTAATCATCGTTTGTAGTAGCTGGAATTCGTTTGTAGTAGGTCGATTTAGTTAGTAGTTGTCTATAAACATGCTGAAGGTATCAAGCGCGCCTGATCATCGTTTGTAGTAGCTGGAATTCGTTTCTAGTAACTCGATTCTGTTTGTACTAGTCTTGAAATATACTGGAGTCATCAAGCTAGCCTAATCATCGTTTGTAGTAGCTGGAATTCGTTTGTAGTAGGTCGATTTTGTTAGAAGTTGTCTAAAAATGCTCTGCAGGCATCAAGCCAGCCTAATCATCGTTTGTAGTAGCTTCAATTCGTTTGTAGTAAGTCGATTTTGTTCGTACTAGTCTTGAAATATACTGGAGTCATCAAGCTAGCCTAATCATCGTTTGTAGTAGCTGGAATTCGTTTGTAGTAGGTCGATTTTGTTAGAAGTTATCTAAAAATGCTCTGCAGACATCAAGCCAGCCTAATCATCGTTTGTAGTAGCTTCAATTCGTTTGTAGTAACTCGATTGTGTTTGTAGTAATCTAAAAACATGCTGAAGGTATCAAGCGCGCCTAATCATCGTTTGTAGTAGCTGGAATACGTTTGTAGTAGGTCGATTTTGTTAGTAGTTGTCTAAAAACATGCTGGAGGTATCAAGCGCGCCTAATCATCGTTTGTAGTAGCTGGAATTCGTTTGTAGTAAGTCGATTTTGTTTGTACTAGTCTTGAAACATACTGAAGTTGTCAAGCTAGCCTAATCATCGTTTGTAGTAGCTGGAATTCGTTTGTAGTAGGTCGATTTTGTTAGTAGTTGTCTAAAAACATGCTGGAGGTGTCAAGCGCGCCTAATCATCGTTTGTAGTAGCTGGAATTCGTTTGTAGTAAGTCGATTTTGTTTGTACTAGTCTTGAAACATACTGAAGTTATCAAGCTAGCCTAATCATCGTTTGTAGTAGCTGGAATTCGTTTGTAGTAGATCGATTTTGTTAGTAGTTGTCTAAAAACATGCTGGAGGTATCAAGCGCGCCTAATCATCGTTTGTAGTAGCTGGAATTCGTTTGTAGTAGGTCGATTTTGTTAGTAGTTGTCTAAAAACATGCTGGAGGTGTCAAGCGCGCCTAATCATCGTTTGTAGTAGCTGGAATTCGTTTGTAGTAAGTCGATTTTGTTTGTACTAGTCTTGAAACATACTGAAGTTATCAAGCTAGCCTAATCATCGTTTGTAGTAGCTGGAATTCGTTTGTAGTAGGTCGATTTTGTTAGTAGTTGTCTAAAAACGCTCTGCAGGCATCAAGCCAGCGTATTCATCATTTGTAGTAGCTTCAATTCGTTTGTAGTAAGTCGATTTTGTTTGTACTAGTCTTGAAACATACTGAAGTTATCAAGCTAGCCTAATCATCGTTTGTAGTAGCTGGAATTCGTTTGTAGTAGGTCGATTTTGTTAGTAGTTGTCCAAAAACATGCTGGAGGTATCAAGCGCGCCTAATCATCGTTTGTAGTAGCTGGAATTCGTTTGTAGTAGGTCGATTTTGTTAGTAGTTGTCTAAAAACATGCTGGAGGTATCAAGCGCGCCTAATCATCGTTTGTAGTAGCTGGAATTCGTTTGTAGTAAGTCGATTTTGTTTGTACTAGTCTTGAAACATACTGAAGTTGTCAAGCTAGCCTAATCATCGTTTGTAGTAGCTGGAATTCGTTTGTAGTAGGTCGATTTTGTTAGTAGTTGTCTAAAAACGCTCTGCAGGCATCAAGCCAGCGTATTCATCATTTGTAGTAGCTTCAATTCGTTTGTAGTAACTCGATTGTGTTTGTAGTAGTCTAAAAACATGCTGAAGGTATCAAGCGCGCCTAATCATCGTTTGTAGTAGCTGGAATTCGTTTGTAGTAAGTCGATTTTGTTTGTACTAGTCTTGAAACATACTGAAGTTATCAAGCTAGCCTAATCATCGTTTGTAGTAGCTGGAATTCGTTTGTAGTAAGTCGATTTTGTTTGTACTAGTCTTGAAACATACTGAAGTTATCAAGCTAGCCTAATCATCGTTTGTAGTAGCTGGAATTCGTTTGTAGTAGGTCGATTTTGTTAGTAGTTGTCTAAAAACATGCTGGAGGTATCAAGCGCGCCTAATCATCGTTTGTAGTAGCTGGAATTCGTTCGTAGTAAGTCGATTTTGTTTGTACTAGTCTTGAAACATACTGAAGTTATCAAGCTAGCCTAATCATCGTTTGTAGTAGCTGGAATTCGTTTGTAGTAGGTCGATTTTGTTAGTAGTTGTCTAAAACATGCTGGAGGTATCAAGCGCGCCTAATCATCGTTTGTAGTAGCTGGAATTCGTTTGTAGTAAGTCGATTTTGTTTGTACTAGTCTTGAAACACACTGAAGTTATCAAGCTAGCCTAATCATCGTTTGTAGTAGCTGGAATTCGTTTGTAGTAGGTCGATTTTGTTAGTAGTTGTCTAAAAACATGCTGGAGGTATCAAGCGCGCCTAATCATCGTTTGTAGTAGCTGGAATTCGTTTGTAGTAAGTCGATTTTGTTTGTACTAGTCTTGAAACACACTGAAGTTATCAAGCTAGCCTAATCATCGTTTGTAGTAGCTGGAATTCGTTTGTAGTAAGTCGATTTTGTTAGTAGTTGTCTAAAAACATGCTGGAGGTATCAAGCGCGCCTAATCATCGTTTGTAGTAGCTGGAATTCGTTTGTAGTAAGTCGATTTTGTTTGTACTAGTCTTGAAACATACTGAAGTTATCAAGCTAGCCTAATCATCGTTTATAGTAGCTGGAATTCGTTTGTAGTAGGTCGATTTTGTTAGTAGTTGTCTAAAAACAGGCTGGAGGTATCAAGCGCGCCTAATCATCGTTTGTAGTAGCTGGAATTCGTTTGTAGTAAGTCGATTTTGTTTGTACTAGTCTTGAAACATACTGAAGTTATCAAGCTAGCCTAATCATCGTTTGTAGTAGCTGGAATTCGTTTGTAGTAGGTCGATTTTGTTAGTAGTTGTCTAAAAACATGCTGGAGGTATCAAGCGCGCCTAATCATCGTTTGTAGTAGCTGGAATTCGTTTGTAGTAAGTCGATTTTGTTTGTACTAGTCTTGAAACATACTGAAGTTATCAAGCTAGCCTAATCATCGTTTGTAGTAGCTGGAATTCGTTTGTAGTAGGTCGATTTTGTTAGTAGTTGTCTAAAAACATGCTGAAGGTATCAAGCGCGCCTAATCATCGTTTGTAGTAGCTGGAATTCGTTTGTAGTAGATCGATTTTGTTAGTAGTTGTCTAAAAACATGCTGGAGGTATCAAGCGCGCCTAATCATCGTTTGTAGTAGCTGGAATTCGTTTGTAGTAAGTCGATTTTGTTTGTACTAGTCTTGAAACATACTGAAGTTATCAAGCTAGCCTAATCATCGTTTGTAGTAGCTGGAATTCGTTTGTAGTAGATCAATTTTGTTAGTAGTTGTCTAAAAACATGCTGGAGGTATCAAGCGCGCCTAATCATCGTTTGTAGTAGCTGCAATTCGTTTGTAGTAAGTCGATTTTGTTTGTACTAGTCTTGAAACATACTGAAGTTATCAAGCTAGCCTAATCATCGTTTGTAGTAGCTGGAATTCGTTTGTAGTAGGTCGATTTTGTTAGTAGTTGTCTAAAAACATGCTGGAGGTATCAAGCGCGCCTAATCATCGTTTGTAGTAGCTGGAATTCGTTTGTAGTAAGTCGATTTTGTTTGTACTAGTCTTGAAACATACTGAAGTTATCAAGCTAGCCTAATCATCGTTTGTAGTAGCTGGAATTCGTTTGTAGTAGGTCGATTTTGTTTGTACTAGTCTTGAAACATACTAAAGTTATCAAGCTAGCCTAATCATCGTTTGTAGTAGATGGAATTCGTTTGTAGTAGGTCGATTTTGTTAGTAGTTGTCTAAAAACGCTCTGCAGGCATCAAGCCAGCCTATTCATCATTTGTAGTAGCTTCAATTCGTTTGTAGTAACTCGATTGTGTTTGTAGTAGTCTAAAAACATGCTGAAGGTATCAAGCGCGCCTAATCATCGTTTGTAGTAGCTGGAATTCGTTTGTAGTAAGTCGATTTTGTTTGTACTAGTCTTGAAACATACTGAAGTTATCAAGCTAGCCTAATCATCGTTTGTAGTAGCTGGAATTCGTTTGTAGTAGGTCGATTTTGTTAGTAGTTGTCTAAAAACATGCTGGAGGTATCAAGCGCGCCTAATCATCGTTTGTAGTAGCTGGAATTCGTTTGTAGTAGGTCGATTTTGTTAGTAGTTGTCTAAAAACGCTCTGCAGGCATCAAGCCAGCCTAATCATCGTTTGTAGTAGCTGGAATTCGTTTGTAGTAGGTCGATTTTGTTAGTAGTTGTCTAAAAACATGCTGGAGGTATCAAGCGCGCCTAATCATCGTTTGTAGTAGCTGGAATTCGTTTGTAGTAAGTCGATTTTGTTTGTACTAGTCTTGAAACATACTGAAGTTATCAAGCTAGCCTAATCATCGTTTGTAGTAGCTGGAATTCGTTTGTAGTAGATCAATTTTGTTAGTAGTTGTCTAAAATTATGCTGGAGGTATCAAGCGCGCCTAATCATCGTTTGTAGTAGCTGGAATTCGTTTGTAGTAAGTCGATTTTGTTTGTACTAGTCTTGAAACATACTGAAGTTATCAAGCTAGCCTAATCATCGTTTGTAGTAGCTGGAATTCGTTTGTAGTAGGTCGATTTTGTTAGTAGTTGTCTAAAAACATGCTGGAGGTATCAAGCGCGCCTAATCATCGTTTGTAGTAGCTGGAATTCGTTTGTAGTAAGTCGATTTTGTTTGTACTAGTCTTGAAACATACTGAAGTTATCAAGCTAGCCTAATCATCGTTTGTAGTAGCTGGAATTCGTTTGTAGTAGGTCGATTTTGTTTGTACTAGTCTTGAAACATACTAAAGTTATCAAGCGCGCCTAATCATCGTTTGTAGTAGCTGGAATTCGTTTGTAGTAAGTCGATTTTGTTTGTACTAGTCTTGAAACATACTGAAGTTATCAAGCTAGCCTAATCATCGTTTGTATTAGCTGGAATTCGTTTGTAGTAGGTCGATTTTGTTAGTAGTTGTCTAAAAACATGCTGGAGGTATCAAGCGCGCCTAATCATCGTTTGTAGTAGCTGGAATTCGTTTGTAGTAAGTCGATTTTGTTTGTACTAGTCTTGAAACATACTGAAGTTATCAAGCTAGCCTAATCATCGTTTGTAGTAGCTGGAATTCGTTTGTAGTAGGTCGATTTTGTTTGTACTAGTCTTGAAACATACTAAAGTTATCAAGCTAGCCTAATCATCGTTTGTAGTAGATGAAATTCGTTTGTAGTAGGTCGATTTTGTTAGTAGTTGTCTAAAAACGCTCTGCAGGCATCAAGCCAGCCTATTCATCATTTGTAGTAGCTTCAATTCGTTTGTAGTAACTCGATTGTGTTTGTAGTAGTCTAAAAACATGCTGAAGGTATCAAGCGCGCCTAATCATCGTTTGTAGTAGCTGGAATTCGTTTGTAGTAAGTCGATTTTGTTTGTACTAGTCTTGAAACATACTGAAGTTATCAAGCTAGCCTAATCATCGTTTGTAGTAGCTGGAATTCGTTTGTAGTAGGTCGATTTTGTTAGTAGTTGTCTAAAAACATGCTAGAGGTATCAAGCGCGCCTAATCATCGTTTGTAGTAGCTGGAATTCGTTTGTAGTAAGTCGATTTTGTTTGTACTAGTCTTGAAACATACTGAAGTTATCAACCTAGCCTAATTTTCGTTTGTAGTAGATGGAATTCGTTTGTAGTAGGTCGATTTTGTTAGTAGTTGTCTAAAAACGCTCTGCAGGCATCAAGCCAGCCTATTCATCATTTGTAGTAGCTTCAATTCGTTTGTAGTAACTCGATTGTGTTTGTAGTAGTCTAAAAACATGCTGGAGGTATCAAGCGCGCCTAATCATCGTTTGTAGTAGCTGGAATTCGTTTGTAGTAGATCGATTTTGTTAGTAGTTGTCTTAAAACATGCTGGAGGTATCAAGCGCGCCTAATCATCGTTTGTAGTAGCTGGAATTCGTTAGTAGTAAGTCGATTTTGTTTGAACTAGTCTTGAAACATACTGAAGTTATCAAGCTAGCCTAATCATCGTTTGTAGTAGCTGGAATTCATTTGTACTGCGCGCTTGATACCTCCAGCATGTATTTAGACAACTACTAACAAAATCGACCTACTACAAACGAATTCCAGCTACTACAAACGATGATTAGGCTAGCTTGATAACTTCAGTATGTTTCAAGACTAGTACAAACAAAATCGACTTACTACAAACGAATTCCAGCTACTACAAACGATGATTAGGCGCGCTTGATACCTCCAGCATGTTTTTAGACAACTACTAACAAAATCGACCTACTACAAACGAATTCCAGCTACTACAAACGATGATTAGGCTAGCTTGATAACTTCAGTATGTTTCAAGACTAGTACAAACAAAATCGACTTACTACGAACGAATTCCAGCTACTACAAACGATGATTAGGCGCGCTTGATACCTCCAGCATGTTTTTAGACAACTACTAACAAAATCGACCTACTACAAACGAATTCCAGCTACTACAAACGATGATTAGGCTAGCTTGATAACTTCAGTATGTTTCAAGACTAGTACAAACAAAATCGACTTACTACAAACGAATTCCAGCTACTACAAACGATGATTAGGCGCGCTTGATACCTCCAGCATGTTTTTAGACAACTACTAACAAAATCGACCTACTACAAACGAATTCCAGCTACTACAAACGATGATTAGGCTAGCTTGATAACTTCAGTATGTTTCAAGACTAGTACAAACAAAATCGACTTACTACAAACGAATTCCAGCTACTACAAACGATGATTAGGCTAGCTTGATAACTTCAGTATGTTTCAAGACTAGTACAAACAAAATCGACTTACTACAAACGAATTCCAGCTACTACAAACGATGATTAGGCGCGCTTGATACCTTCAGCATGTTTTTAGACTACTACAAACAAAATCGACTTACTACAAACGAATTCCAGCTACTACAAACGATGATTAGGCGCGCTTGATACCTCCAGCATGTTTTTAGACAACTACTAACAAAATCGACCTACTACAAACGAATTCCAGCTACTACAAACGATGATTAGGCTAGCTTGATAACTTCAGTATGTTTCAAGACTAGTACAAACAAAATCGACTTACTACAAACGAATTCCAGCTACTACAAACGATGATTAGGCGCGCTTGATACCTCCAGCATGTTTTTAGACAACTACTAACAAAATCGATCTACTACAAACGAATTCCAGCTACTACAAACGATGATTAGGCGCGCTTGATACCTTCAGCATGTTTTTAGACAACTACTAACAAAATCGACCTACTACAAACGAATTCCAGCTACTACAAACGATGATTAGGCTAGCTTGATAAATTCAGTATGTTTCAAGACTAGTACAAACAAAATCGACTTACTACAAACGAATTCCAGCTACTACAAACGATGATTATGCGCGCTTGATACCTCCAGCATGTTTTTAGACAACTACTAACAAAATCGACCTACTACAAACGAATTCCAGCTACTACAAACGATGATTAGGCTAGCTTGATAACTTCAGTATGTTTCAAGACTAGTACAAACAAAATCGACTTACTACAAACGAATTCCAGCTACTACAAACGATGATTAGGCGCGCTTGATACCTCCAGCATGTTTTAGACAACTACTAACAGAATCGACCTACTACAAACGAATTCCAGCTACTACAAACGATGATTAGGCTAGCTTGATAACTTCAGTATGTTTCAAGACTAGTACAAACAAAATCGACTTACTACAAACGAATTCCAGCTACTACAAACGATGATTAGGCTAGCTTGATAACTTCAGTATGTTTCAAGACTAGTACAAACAAAATCGACTTACTACAAACGAATTCCAGCTACTACAAACGATGATTAGGCGCGCTTGATACCTTCAGCATGTTTTTAGACTACTACAAACACAATCGAGTTACTACAAACGAATTGAAGCTACTACAAACGATGAATAGGCTGGCTTGATGCTTCCAGAGCGTTTTAAGACAACTACTAACAAAATCGACCTACTACAAACGAATTCCAGCTACTACAAACGATGATTAGGCTAGCTTGATAACTTCAGTATGTTTCAAGACTAGTACAAACAAAATCGACTTACTACAAACGAATTCCAGCTACTACAAACGATGATTAGGCGCGCTTGATACCTCCAGCATGTTTTTAGACAACTACTAACAAAATCGACCTACTACAAACGAATTCCAGCTACTACAAACGATGATTAGGCTAGCTTGATAACTTCAGTATGTTTCAAGACTAGTACAAACAAAATCGACTTACTACAAACGAATTCCAGCTACTACAAACGATGATTAGGCTAGCTTGATAACTTCAGTATGTTTCAAGACTAGTACAAACAAAATCGACTTACTACAAACGAATTCCAGCTACTACAAACGATGATTAGGCGCGCTTGATACCTTCAGCATGTTTTTAGACTACTACAAACAAAATCGACTTACTACAAACGAATTCCAGCTACTACAAACGATGATTAGGCGCGCTTGATACCTCCAGCATGTTTTTAGACAACTACTAACAAAATCGACCTACTACAAACGAATTCCAGCTACTACAAACGATGATTAGGCTAGCTTGATAACTTCAGTATGTTTCAAGACTAGTACAAACAAAATCGACTTACTACAAACGAATTCCAGCTACTACAAACGATGATTAGGCGCGCTTGATACCTCCAGCATGTTTTTAGACAACTACTAACAAAATCGATCTACTACAAACGAATTCCAGCTACTACAAACGATGATTAGGCGCGCTTGATACCTTCAGCATGTTTTTAGACAACTACTAACAAAATCGACCTACTACAAACGAATTCCAGCTACTACAAACGATGATTAGGCTAGCTTGATAAATTCAGTATGTTTCAAGACTAGTACAAACAAAATCGACTTACTACAAACGAATTCCAGCTACTACAAACGATGATTATGCGCGCTTGATACCTCCAGCATGTTTTTAGACAACTACTAACAAAATCGACCTACTACAAACGAATTCCAGCTACTACAAACGATGATTAGGCTAGCTTGATAACTTCAGTATGTTTCAAGACTAGTACAAACAAAATCGACTTACTACAAACGAATTCCAGCTACTACAAACGATGATTAGGCGCGCTTGATACCTCCAGCATGTTTTTAGACAACTACTAACAGAATCGACCTACTACAAACGAATTCCAGCTACTACAAACGATGATTAGGCTAGCTTGATAACTTCAGTATGTTTCAAGACTAGTACAAACAAAATCGACTTACTACAAACGAATTCCAGCTACTACAAACGATGATTAGGCTAGCTTGATAACTTCAGTATGTTTCAAGACTAGTACAAACAAAATCGACTTACTACAAACGAATTCCAGCTACTACAAACGATGATTAGGCGCGCTTGATACCTTCAGCATGTTTTTAGACTACTACAAACACAATCGAGTTACTACAAACGAATTGAAGCTACTACAAATGATGAATACGCTGGCTTGATGCCTGCAGAGCGTTTTTAGACAACTACTAACAAAATCGACCTACTACAAACGAATTCCAGCTACTACAAACGATGATTAGGCTAGCTTGATAACTTCAGTATGTTTCAAGACTAGTACAAATAAAATCGACTTACTACAAACGAATTCCAGCTACTACAAACGATGATTAGGCGCGCTTGACATCTCCAGCATGTTTTTAGACAACTACTAACAAAATCGACCTACTACAAACGAATTCCAGCTACTACAAACGATGATTAGGCGCGCTTGATACCTCCAGCATGTTTTTAGACAACTACTAACAAAATCGACCTACTACAAACGAATTCCAGCTACTACAAACGATGATTAGGCTAGCTTGATAACTTCAGTATGTTTCAAGACTAGTACAAACAAAATCGACTTACTACGAACGAATTCCAGCTACTACAAACGATGATTAGGCGCGCTTGATACCTCCAGCATGTTTTTAGACAACTACTAACAAAATCGACCTACTACAAACGAATTCCAGCTACTACAAACGATGATTAGGCTAGCTTGATAACTTCAGTATGTTTCAAGACTAGTACAAACAAAATCGACTTACTACAAACGAATTCCAGCTACTACAAACGATGATTAGGCTAGCTTGATAACTTCAGTATGTTTCAAGACTAGTACAAACAAAATCGACTTACTACAAACGAATTCCAGCTACTACAAACGATGATTAGGCGCGCTTGATACCTTCAGCATGTTTTTAGACTACTACAAACACAATCGAGTTACTACAAACGAATTGAAGCTACTACAAATGATGAATACGCTGGCTTGATGCCTGCAGAGCGTTTTTAGACAACTACTAACAAAATCGACCTACTACAAACGAATTCCAGCTACTACAAACGATGATTAGGCTAGCTTGATAACTTCAGTATGTTTCAAGACTAGTACAAACAAAATCGACTTACTACAAACGAATTTCAGCTACTACAAACGATGATTAGGCGCGCTTGACATCTCCAGCATGTTTTTAGACAACTACTAACAAAATCGACCTACTACAAACGAATTCCAGCTACTACAAACGATGATTAGGCGCGCTTGATACCTCCAGCATGTTTTTAGACAACTACTAACAAAATCGATCTACTACAAACGAATTCCAGCTACTACAAACGATGATTAGGCTAGCTTGATAACTTCAGTATGTTTCAAGACTAGTACAAACAAAATCGACTTACTACAAACGAATTCCAGCTACTACAAACGATGATTAGGCGCGCTTGACACCTCCAGCATGTTTTTAGACAACTACTAACAAAATCGACCTACTACAAACGAATTCCAGCTACTACAAACGATGATTAGGCTAGCTTGACAACTTCAGTATGTTTCAAGACTAGTACAAACAAAATCGACTTACTACAAACGAATTCCAGCTACTACAAACGATGATTATGCGCGCTTGATACCTCCAGCATGTTTTTAGACAACTACTAACAAAATCGACCTACTACAAACGAATTCCAGCTACTACAAACGATGATTAGGCTAGCTTGACAACTTCAGTATGTTTCAAGACTAGTACAAACAAAATCGACTTACTACAAACGAATTCCAGCTACTACAAACGATGATTAGGCGCGCTTGATACCTCCAGCATGTTTTTAGACAACTACTAACAAAATCGACCTACTACAAACGAATTCCAGCTACTACAAACGATGATTAGGCGCGCTTGATACCTTCAGCATGTTTTTAGATTACTACAAACACAATCGAGTTACTACAAACGAATTGAAGCTACTACAAACGATGAATAGGCTGGCTTGATGTCTGCAGAGCATTTTTAGACAACTTCTAACAAAATCGACCTACTACAAACGAATTCCATCTACTACAAACGATGATTAGGCTAGCTTGATAACTTTAGTATGTTTCAAGACTAGTACAAACAAAATCGACCTACTACAAACGAATTCCAGCTACTACAAACGATGATTAGGCTAGCTTGATAACTTCAGTATGTTTCAAGACCAGTACAAACAAAATCGACTTACTACAAACGAATTCCAGCTACTACAAACGATGATTAGGCGCGCTTGATACCTCCAGCATATTTTTAGACAACTACTAACAAAATCGATCTACTACAAACGAATTCCAGCTACTACAAACGATGATTAGGCGCGCTTGATACCTCCAGCATGTTTTTAGACAACTACTAACAAAATCGACCTACTACAAACGAATTCCAGCTACTACAAACGATGATTAGGCTAGCTTGATAACTTCAGTATGTTTCAAGACTAGTACAAACAAAATCGACTTACTACAAACGAATTCCAGCTACTACAAACGATGATTAGGCGCGCTTGATACCTCCAGCATGTTTTAGACAACTACTAACAAAATCGATCTACTACAAACGAATTCCAGCTACTACAAACGATGATTAGGCGCGCTTGATACCTTCAGCATGTTTTTAGACAACTACTAACAAAATCGACCTACTACAAACGAATTCCAGCTACTACAAACGATGATTAGGCTAGCTTGATAACTTCAGTATGTTTCAAGACTAGTACAAACAAAATCGACTTACTACAAACGAATTCCAGCTACTACAAACGATGATTATGCGCGCTTGATACCTCCAGCATGTTTTTAGACAACTACTAACAAAATCGACCTACTACAAACGAATTCCAGCTACTACAAACGATGATTAGGCTAGCTTGATAACTTCAGTATGTTTCAAGACTAGTACAAACAAAATCGACTTACTACAAACGAATTCCAGCTACTACAAACGATGATTAGGCGCGCTTGATACCTCCAGCATGTTTTTAGACAACTACTAACAAAATCGACCTACTACAAACGAATTCCAGCTACTACAAACGATGATTAGGCTAGCTTGATAACTTCAGTATGTTTCAAGACTAGTACAAACAAAATCGACTTACTACGAACGAATTCCAGCTACTACAAACGATGATTAGGCGCGCTTGATACCTCCAGCATGTTTTTAGACAACTACTAACAAAATCGACCTACTACAAACGAATTCCAGCTACTACAAACGATGATTAGGCTAGCTTGATAACTTCAGTATGTTTCAAGACTAGTACAAACAAAATCGACTTACTACAAACGAATTCCAGCTACTACAAACGATGATTAGGCTAGCTTGATAACTTCAGTATGTTTAAAGACTAGTACAAACAAAATCGACTTACTACAAACGAATTCCAGCTACTACAAACGATGATTAGGCGCGCTTGATACCTTCAGCATGTTTTTAGACTACTACAAACACAATCGAGTTACTACAAACGAATTGAAGCTACTACAAATGATGAATACGCTGGCTTGATGCCTGCAGTGCGGTTTTAGACAACTACTAACAAAATCGACCTACTACAAACGAATTCCAGCTACTACAAACGATGATTAGGCTAGCTTGATAACTTCAGTATGTTTCAAGACTAGTACAAACAAAATCGACTTACTACAAACGAATTCCAGCTACTACAAACGATGATTAGGCGCGCTTGACATCTCCAGCATGTTTTTAGACAACTACTAACAAAATCGACCTACTACAAACGAATTCCAGCTACTACAAACGATGATTAGGCGCGCTTGATACCTCCAGCATGTTTTTAGACAACTACTAACAAAATCGATCTACTACAAACGAATTACAGCTACTACAAACGATGATTAGGCTAGCTTGATAACTTCAGTATGTTTCAAGACTAGTACAAACAAAATCGACTTACTACAAACGAATTCCAGCTACTACAAACGATGATTAGGCGCGCTTGACACCTCCAGCATGTTTTTAGACAACTACTAACAAAATCGACCTACTACAAACGAATTCCAGCTACTACAAACGATGATTAGGCTAGCTTGATAACTTCAGTATGTTTCAAGACTAGTACAAACAAAATCGACTTACTACAAACGAATTCCAGCTACTACAAACGATGATTAGGCGCGCTTGATACCTCCAGCATGTTTTTAGACAACTACTAACAAAATCGACCTACTACAAACGAATTCCAGCTACTACAAACGATGATTAGGCTAGCTTGATAACTTCAGTATGTTTCAAGACTAGTACAAACAAAATCGACTTACTACAAACGAATTCCAGCTACTACAAACGATGATTAGGCTAGCTTGATAACTTCAGTATGTTTCAAGACTAGTACAAACAAAATCGACTTACTACAAACGAATTCCAGCTACTACAAACGATGATTAGGCGCGCTTGATACCTTCAGCATGTTTTTAGACTACTACAAACACAATCGAGTTACTACAAACGAATTGAAGCTACTACAAATGATGAATACGCTGGCTTGATGCCTGCAGAGCGTTTTAGACAACTACTAACAAAATCGACCTACTACAAACGAATTCCAGCTACTACAAACGATGATTAGGCTAGCTTGACAACTTCAGTATGTTTCAAGACTAGTACAAACAAAATCGACTTACTACAAACGAATTCCAGCTACTACAAACGATGATTAGGCGCGCTTGATACCTCCAGCATGTATTTAGACAACTACTAACAAAATCGACCTACTACAAACGAATTCCAGCTACTACAAACGATGATTAGGCGCGCTTGATACCTCCAGCATGTTTTTGGACAACTACTAACAAAATCGACCTACTACAAACGAATTCCAGCTACTACAAACGATGATTAGGCTAGCTTGATAACTTCAGTATGTTTCAAGACTAGTACAAACAAAATCGACTTACTACAAACGAATTGAAGCTACTACAAATGATGAATACGCTGGCTTGATGCCTGCAGAGCGTTTTAGACAACTACTAACAAAATCGACCTACTACAAACGAATTCCAGCTACTACAAACGATGATTAGGCTAGCTTGATAACTTCAGTATGTTTCAAGACTAGTACAAACAAAATCGACTTACTACAAACGAATTCCAGCTACTACAAACGATGATTAGGCGCGCTTGACACCTCCAGCATGTTTTTAGACAACTACTAACAAAATCGATCTACTACAAACGAATTCCAGCTACTACAAACGATGATTAGGCTAGCTTGATAACTTCAGTATGTTTCAAGACTAGTACAAACAAAATCGACTTACTACAAACGAATTCCAGCTACTACAAACGATGATTAGGCGCGCTTGACACCTCCAGCATGTTTTTAGACAACTACTAACAAAATCGACCTACTACAAACGAATTCCAGCTACTACAAACGATGATTAGGCTAGCTTGACAACTTCAGTATGTTTCAAGACTAGTACAAACAAAATCGACTTACTACAAACGAATTCCAGCTACTACAAACGATGATTAGGCGCGCTTGATACCTCCAGCTTGTTTTTAGACAACTACTAACAAAATCGACCTACTACAAACGAATTCCAGCTACTACAAACGATGATTAGGCGCGCTTGATACCTTCAGCATGTTTTTAGATTACTACAAACACAATCGAGTTACTACAAACGAATTGAAGCTACTACAAACGATGAATAGGCTAGCTTGATGTCTGCAGAGCATTTTTAGACAACTTCTAACAAAATCGACCTACTACAAACGAATTCCAGCTACTACAAACGATGATTAGGCTAGCTTGATGACTCCAGTATATTTCAAGACTAGTACGAACAAAATCGACTTACTACAAACGAATTGAAGCTACTACAAACGATGATTAGGCTGGCTTGATGCCTGCAGAGCATTTTTAGACAACTTCTAACAAAATCGACCTACTACAAACGAATTCCAGCTACTACAAACGATGATTAGGCTAGCTTGATGACTCCAGTATATTTCAAGACTAGTACAAACAGAATCGAGTTACTAGAAACGAATTCCAGCTACTACAAACGATGATCAGGCGCGCTTGATACCTTCAGCATGTTTATAGACAACTACTAACTAAATCGACCTACTACAAACGAATTCCAGCTACTACAAACGATGATTAGGCTAGCTTGATAACTTCAGTATGTTTCAAGACTAGTACAAACAAAATCGACTTACTACAAACGAATTCCAGCTACTACAAACGATGATTAGGCGCGCTTGATACCTCCAGCATGTTTTAGACAACTACTAACAAAATCGACCTACTACAAACGAATTCCAGCTACTACAAACGATGATTAGGCTAGCTTGATAACTTCAGTATGTTTCAAGACTAGTACAAACAAAATCGACTTACTACGAACGAATTCCAGCTACTACAAACGATGATTAGGCGCGCTTGATACCTCCAGCATGTTTTTAGACAACTACTAACAAAATCGACCTACTACAAACGAATTCCAGCTACTACAAACGATGATTAGGCTAGCTTGATAACTTCAGTATGTTTCAAGACTAGTACAAACAAAATCGACTTACTACAAACGAATTCCAGCTACTACAAACGATGATTAGGCGCGCTTGATACCTCCAGCATGTTTTTAGACAACTACTAACAAAATCGACCTACTACAAACGAATTCCAGCTACTACAAACGATGAATAGGCTGACTTGATGCTTCAAGAGCGTTTTTAGACAACCACTACATGTGAAAATGAAATATTCGGAACATATCGGAGACAGTTACGTGTCGAGGCATTATTACCTACTTAACTTTTTTCTTGCCATCGCGCTTCTGGGTTCATTTTGTGTCTGCAAGGCATATTAACGTAGATAATGGTACTACAATCAAGCTTAAGTGGTATTGTGCGTGATATTGCGAACAAGGAAGAGAAAGACGCCATTTTCCAGCTTGGGCGTTTGTCGGAAAAAGACATCAACTGGGTCTCGATTTCGAAATTTTCAAAATTTTTTTTTGGCATTATTAGGCTACTACAAACGAAAATAAATGAACTACAATCAACTACAAACGATTCTAAACAAGATTCAATTTTTAAATTTGAAGAATTCGAAAGTGGGTTTCTGAGGATTTGCACCCCCTCCCTATTTTTTTTTTAGGGCAACTACAAATAAAATTCGTTTTACTACAATCAACTACAAACGATTCTAAACAAGATTCAATTATAAAATTTTAAGAATTCGAAAGTGGGGTGCTGAGGTTTTGCACCCCCTCCGTATTATTTTTTTTGGGCAATTACAAATAAAATTCGTTTTACTACAATCAACTACAAACGAAACCCTATTAGAAACAAAATATAAAAATATAATCGAGTCAAAAATTGTAAATGTCGGACGCGAAAATTTTGCACCCCCCTCCCAATATTCGGAGGGGCTTGAAACCGAAAGTCGTTTCACTACAATCAACTACACGTGAAACTTTATCAGAAAAGTAAGATTCGCAACATATCGGAGACAGTTTTACGTGTCGAGGCGTGTACCTACTTAACTTTTTTCTTGTCATCTCGCTTCTGGGTTTATTTTGTATCTGCAAGGATTATTAACGTAGATAATGGTACTACAATCAAGTATAAGTGGTATTGTGCGTGATATTGTCAAACAAGGAAGAGTAATACGCCATTTTCCAGCTGGAGCGTTTTTCGGCAAAAGACATCAACGGGTTCTCGATTTTGAAATTTTCAAAATTTTTTTTTGGCGTAATTTGGCTACTACAAACGAAAATAAATGAACTACAATCAACTACAAACGATTCTAAACAAGATTCAATTTTAAAATTTTAAGAATTCGAAAGTGGGGTGCTGAGGTTTTGCACCCCCTCCCTATTTTTTTTTTTGGGGCAACTACAAATAAAATTCGTTTTACTACAATCAACTACAAACGAAACCCTATTAGAAAAAAAATAAAAAAAAAAAATTGGTCAAGGTCGGGTGCCAGGTTCACACAGGTGCTGGCGTCGGCTGATAATGGCTGCGCCACAGGTGCCCCTCAAATATCCATCCTAGAGATCAATTCTCGAATAAAATTCCACAGCTTATTTTTAGATTACAAATACCATTAAAGATTTAAATTTTTAGATGTTCTAAACTTCGAACATAAATAACAAAGCTATTTTTTTGTACCTTTAAAATTGTATCATAATGATTTGCGCCGAGAATGTAGACTCGAAATAATATGAGCATTAGGAGCAGATGCCGGTACTTATAAGTACAGCAAGAAAAACATTTTTCATTCCATTACTGACTGAAGTTTGACTTAATAATATTGTTTGTTATGTATGTAAAAAAATACCTTAGACCAAATACATTTGTATTAGTTGAGAGTGTGATACTCGTAATTGTTTGTCGGTCGTATATTTTAAAAAGCGAATGTAGCTGGGATCAAATAGCCCTTGATAATCAGATTTAAATTAGATTACGACAAACAGAATACAGACCAACTCGATCATTCGCTCCGAACACTAAGTCTTCACACCCGCTAATAATAACTAAAGGGAGCCGAATGAAATTCAATTTAATCTCCCAACCGCCGATTGAGTTATCTCGAAACTTGTTAGACGTATGGAAACGTTTGATATACGCCCGTTAAATTTAACTTTGCAAGGCTTTGATTAATTAAGTGTTACGCAAATTTAATTTTATAAAAACTTTCAAAGTAATCGTAGTTCTTTTAATTAAAGCAGTAAGTTGAAAGTTTGTTAAAGTAAAGTTGCATTACTTAATTAGCCCGTGCGATGGCTTCAAAATAACTCTAACGGAATGATACAGTAATGAATCGTGGCAAGACACTGCCACTAAAGTGCTCATTTTACAATTCATCCAACGAATTCATGCCTCCGAAATTAACTTAATTAAAACGCGAAAATATTTCCATATCGTGACATATCATTTCACGTTTTAATAATTGAATCATTTCAAAGTTTAAAAAGAGTACCGGGGCGGGGCCAGCATTCATATTTTAGTAGGATTATTTCGGGCCACGTACTCGACATGCAGATGCCGGTTTAATGTATCCTTTACGGCTCACTTTGATGGAGTTATTCCTCAAAATGTCGGTAGCATTTCTCTCGCTATCTTATTATTTCAGCGCGGGAGTGGCGCGTATCCAGGGAGATAGAAAACTTTATAATTCAGTCCGTAGTTCGGACAATCCGGCGCGGCGCGGCGCGGTCCCTGCACCCTCGCTCTTGCTGTAATTAATGTTTGCTCCAATTATAACGCCACAAGAATATGTAACGAATTTTTTCGCTGTTCCGCCTCTTCAACTTTAGCCATAAACCTAATGTGCCAGCGTAATGACATTACAGTCCACAGGGACTTGTACTAAAGAGCACATTTATACGTAATACTGTACAAAAAATTAACACACAGAAAGGTTTTCAATTAAACATTATCTTTATAAATTCATACAAAACCTCGAGTTCGAAGTAGCAGTATTCGGCTCTTAATAGGTTTGAAATAGCCATATCGGCAACACTACCAAACCGGTGAATAAGGTTAAAGACAACAACTCTCACCAATTAATCTTTAAATATTATTTTATCTAATAATAAATATTTTCAAGCACTACTAGTTCTGTTTCGTTATCGTAAAACAAGAAGTTAAAAGTTTTCCGCTTTAAGTGAGCTAATACACCGATATAGCCTCGACCGCGGGGAGTGGTCTGAGTTCTACTACGAAACTAAACGATCGTAAAACGAATATACTTTTAATCTACATTGAACCTCATACTACTATCAGGCCTGCCTTGTTTTCCTCTAGGTCGTAAAACAAACGAGCTGCGACGAGCGATGTAAACTGGCCCGTTACAATTTCCATTCTGTAACTTGATCACGGATCAGCTAGGGCGGCCTCGCGAGCACTCTTCGCGATTGCACCCAATAATGTCGGTACTTACTTTTTTCAACTACAATGAATATTCAATCACTTAAAAGTGCAAAATTTTACGGTATTATTCGTTGCGTTGTGAAAGTGTAGTGCATCAAAAATAAAATTACATACAAGACGGTAGTAAAAAACTATGCATCAAAGATAAAAAATAATCGGTTCAGCAGGAAGTAAATTTAATATATGCATGCACAAAAACAAATATTATAACAGGTTGATTTTTATAGTTGTATTTAATCGGAAATAAAGCAAAAAAGAAAAACTGTCGATAGGGTAGATTTAGACACTAGTAACGGTACAAAAACTCAAAAATGTATGGCGCGGATGATGTGTGTACGTATTTACTTCCTAAAAACAAATAAGTAAATGTAGTAATACTTGTTTAAAAGCTCTTTAAATATAAAATAAAATTGCTTCATATTAGATGTGCAGAGCAGGGCAATAATCGTATTTTAATCCATAGGGGAAGTATGTATATATTATTTTGATTTACAAAACACTTCACAGCAACTAATCACCTGCCCTTTACTCAAAATGTGTCAGTGCTATAGAGAGGCAAAACAACTAGGTATTCTTAATTTATTGTCAAACCTATGATGTGTACCTGTATTCATTTTAGAGCATTCTGAGTGAAAAGTAGAGTGTTATGATAAACCCATTTTAACCTTGACGTACGAAATGGATCGTTTTATTCTCTAGTCATAACAATGAACTATTTTATAATAATCCTACTGAAAAACGTATGTAAAATATGTTTATATATAGTTGTATACCGGTACAAGTATATATAAATATATTTATATTATTTTTATATTTTATATAGTATTTATCTATTTCGTACATAATAATAGAAATATAATGTATTAATTACACAAAAAAATGATGCTATTATAATTTTAGGTTATGCTTGCGGCTGGTATCTTTACTGGGATAGTTGGAATACTAAACGTTAATAAAAATGTAATGATGTCGTTACATTTTTATTAGCATTTAGCGGCGGTTCTTCAGCTTCCTAATAATGTAATGTATTTTAATCATCTTAAATTTAAAGATGAATGAAATTCTCTGGCGGTGTGTTTGTCGTACAAATATCACGTTGGCCGTTACACAATACAGCTCATTACTTATTTCAATATTTATTTTACACTAGATAAACGACCGACTCTTTATTTTGTTTTCTAAGAGTAATGCAGTCAGTTGTGCAACTATGCAGACTTGTGCGTTATTGGGCCAAGTTGCTAATGCCTCCTTTGAATGGTATTGCGATTTCGACGTACAGCGCATAATCTTTTATAGGTCTTTAGCAAATACAAATTCACAATAACCATGTAATCATCAAATCATGCACCAGAAGCATCCAAATAAAAAAAAGTTGATAATACAACTTAAAATAAAATTGCCTACGTAAGTATGTTACAATTTGTTGTATAAATAAATATTACAGTATATCCTTACACAAATTCACTGAGCCCCACGGTAAGCTCAAGAAGGCTTGTGTTGTGGGTACTCAGCCAGAGATATTATATCATATACCTACAAATACTTTAATACATTTGTATATGAAAGGCCTCGTATGAGGAAATCAAAAGACTGGATCAAAAAAGAGAAGATGGGAAATTACTCCACCGACAAGAGCATGGCTCTTAAATATATGATGATGATATGAAACACCTACGACTCAGGAACAATTTTCTGTGCTCATAGGCAGGGTCACTACCCGCTAGGCCAAACCTGTCGGCAAAACTTGTATGTTTAATTTATGCTTATTGTTAAGAATTGCTTTTTACAAATCACAGGGATATTACATTTTACACGGGAAGCTGGTATTGTTATAAAATGTTTACTTTAGCGGCATTGAATACTTTTTAGCTAAAGTCAGTATTAGGTATATATTATTTTTCATCAAATTTATATGATTATATTTGAATACAGTAACTCTGAATGCCGTTAAAGAACTATTTTTATTTTTAGGTCCGAATTATTTAATGTTGTTAGGTTCTGTTTAACATCTACTCTTAATCACATCATAATTTAATTTCATCCCATTAAATTATTAATAATATATTATAACTAATTGGAAAAGCTTTTTCCATACACTACAGTAACCTTTGTGATTTCGCGCTTAACCGTGCAATATTTACTTTACTGTCTCATTTCGCGTAGCATTTCTTTCCTGTCAGGAAAGGTGAAGGATGGTGTTTATCGGGTTCACGACATGGGTGCGTTTGGTTTTAACCTGAAGATCATTTTCTAAAGAGAGTGCGAAGTCTTAGACTCTTTATTTTTGATTAATCTAGGGTACCCCCTATAATACCGTGTAGTTTTTTTTTTTTATGTCATAGGCGGCAAACGAGCAGTCAGATTGCCTGATGGTAAGCAATTACCGTCACCCATGGGCACCCGCAACACCAGGGGGTCACAAGCGCGTTGCCGGCCTTTAAGGGGGGTTGGAGCTCTGGGAACCTTACTCACCATCAGGAACACAACACTACATACCTGAAAGGTAGCAGTGCTATTATACTGAAGTATGGCAATATCGCCGATACAGATGATTGCCGATGGTACCAGTGAATACCACGTGAAAGCTTATTTTATCCGCGCTAAGAGACAAATTATTTAACTTCACAAGTAATAATTAAACACTAATAGTATATACGAGTACATTACTCTTCCTTTTTATGTGAGCAATGCTGTCCCGAAATCCCAATCCCTATTTAGGTATACTGTTTGATGTCGAAAAAAAACAAATCTAAAAATGTCCATTATAACATTTGAAACAGTGCCAGAAGGCCTGGACGTTGATCGACCGTGAAGAAATGCATGTACCGCGCGGAATCCTGCAGGAAGGCGGACAAAGCTGAATTGTAGCAGAGCGTTGTCGCTGTGAGCATACGGCCTCAATAAAACTCTATTGCTATTGCCGATACTTTTCCGACGTACTGTACACGTTTATATATTATGCATTTTCAGCATGAGTAAACACTGCGCAATGCGACTATTTCGACTTCAAATTCGAGAACTGTTAAAGCATAACTATTATACGCTTTGCCTACGGCGGCATGATTTGCTTTGTGCCAAGCGGTAGTTTTAGTTTGCATAGTATTTATGTATTATGCTTTAGTGTTTTTGTCACTTTTTGTGTGTTGGCTGATCATTTATGCTAATAAAGTCGATAAGCAATAAGAAATTAGGTACGCATCAATTAAGACAAACTCACGTGCGCTAACGTATACGTAGGTACCTACTAATTAAAGAGGTGTACTCGTAGCGAAGAGACCACTATTTAATGCCAGTGTTAGTATTTTATCATTAAAACTAGTTAGGTAACTATTTTCTCATAATATTTTGTGACTGATACTCACAGTGTGTACATCTTAGTCATCTTTTTCGAAACGCATCTACATCTCTGAACGATTTTAATGAATGTGCATATTAAAACCGCATTTCATTATATTCGCGGCGACACTCAATGCCGAATCGAAATTCTCGCGTTAGCGGCAAAGCGGTGGATAATGTAAAAGTGCATATTCAGCCATCGAATTGCGGCAGCCGATGCAAACGCCTGTCGTCCCCAAGGACGAGGTTGGGTTGGCGAGTGGCATGGCTCTGGCGTCCGTGGCGCCTGTGGAGCCCCCGCTTAGGTGCCTCAAAGCACCGCATTCAGGGGCCTTAAGTCACTCAGTCAAGTTCAAACATCAGTATGTTACGCGGTACCTGAAACCAAGTGTGAGGCATGCATGGTGCCAGCACGTACTTGATTTTGTAAAATAAATTCATATTAAGACGACAATAAATATGTTGAATTGCTGAACATGGTACCTATGCTTCGTAAATAGTCATATGATATATGTAGAAAACATATTTTTTGTGCTTTAGCATGCTTTTAAGCATTAATAAAAAATATATTAATTTATGAATTAATATCATGTCGTATCCGGATGTCAAGGAAAAGGCCCAGGACAGAACCGCATGGAAATTACTCCACCGACAAGAGCCCAGCTCTTAAATTGAAAAGAAGAGAGAAAAAGAAGGTGGTGCACGCATAAGCTAATCTACTTACTTATTTACAACGCTCTCTAAAGCTGTTTACCCCGACTTTTCAAATTACGTTGATATTAAATCGCTACGAAATCTTTGTTTTAAAATGCAGCCCCAGCCTGCACCGATTGACGTTTTGTTCACGCCCCGCTCGCTCCGTCGCAATGGGGCGTATTTACACAACACAAGATCCCGCTGTGCCCTAGCCTAAGTGCTGTCTACGCTCGTTTTAGTCGTTTTTTACTGACCACATCGAGGAACGCCAACTTATTTACCCGCATTACTTAGCCAATTTTTTTTCCCGCTGTTAGTCGAACTGTTAAATACTTTTTAAGTGCCATTGTATTGTTTCGTAGTATTTGTAGCTTAACGCCAAATTTAAAAGGATTTCCTAAAGACGTAGTTAAACCCTTGAAATAAGACATGACTTAAAAGCGAAAATTTCCTAATTTCCCAAAAACTAATTTTCATAAAATTGCCAGCATAGTTAGTCGGACATATCTGCATTTTTGCACCGTTATGGACTGTTTGGAAACTAAAATGTTTTATTTATAAAGAAAAGTTTCGAGGCAACACCTAGCTCTAGTGTACATAGTTCAGGCACGTTAAATGAAAAATTCAGGAACTTTAGTAGCGTCATTATAAAGTTTAGTTTGGGATTATTATTTTCATGATGGCTTGGTTTTCTAATACGAAATATTAATCACTGATTTAAACATCTACGGTTACACATTATTGTTAATTAAACTAGACTTAACCGTGACTGTAAATTTAAATTAATTATCTAAATGTTATATCCTGAGATCAAGTATCCTCAGGTGTACGTAAAGGGTCATGTAAAACTGGTCCATAGCATAGCTATAATCAAGAAAGTATCACGTTAAAAGAAGACAGGGTCCCAGCCTATGCATGGCCCACAAGCCCGGGTTTGGACCCGGGTATGTCCTTAAACTACGTCCAACTATGAGAGGTAGGGCACAGCGAAGTACCATCACGCTCGAATCTGGAGAAGCCCAACTGGGGAAGTACCTCCTCCTTACAGAAGACCACAGCCATAATAGCGCTGCTACCTTTCAGGTATGTAGTGTTGTGTTCCTGATGGTGAATAAGGTTCCCAGAGCTCCAATCCACTTATAGGTCGGCAACGCGCTTGTGACTCCCTTGGTGTTGCGAGTGCCCATGGGCGACGGTAATTGCTTACCATCAGGCAATCCGTCTGCTTGTGACTGGACGGGTGTTGCAGTCCATGTTTATAAATTAAATTCATATTAGAAGCCAGCAAGGTGTTCCTTAATTTTAAATTTGTTAATATAGGTCAATATTTTTGCTAATATTATAGTTAATATGCTACAGTCAGAGTCATCTAGTGGTAGATAGCGATACTATTATCGATAGTAAAAATATGTTCATCATTTTGTGTGCCAACACCATCTGTTGCCAAGAGGCGGTACTATGATCCAAAATTGCTAACATTGGATTTTATCACGACATCTATGGGAGAATAGCTGAATAAGCTTCAATATAGGAATTTGCGCGCCATCTGTTGTCATGTAGAAGAGTTAGGAAGCTTGAAGCCGTAACGTGACCTCGACGACGCTTGAATGAAGCCTGAAGGAAGCTCGAATGAAGCCGTAACGTAACCTCAACGACGCTTGAATGAAGCCTGAATGAAGCCTTAATGTAACCTCAACGACGCTTGAATGAAGCCTGAATGAAGCCTTAATGTAACCTCAACGACGCTTGAATGAAGCCCTAATGTAACCTGAAGGACGCTTGAATGAAGCTTGAATATCGCCTCAATGACGCCAAATATTAGTATAAAAGGGGAAACATTTTCACGGATGATTATTAAGTTTTTGTGACTCGGACTGAGCGGAACCTCTTGGAAACTAGGAAAGGATCGCGGATAAGTATTCTACTCTCTTGTTGTGCGCCATTTTGTGCAAGTGTATTTTGGTAAAGTGGAATTTAGATGTTTTTAAGATGTGTTGTGATTAACTTAGGTTTGTGAATTTTAATGGTTTAGAGTATTGGAATTTGCGTGTTATTTTACCAAGTAAAAGGAAGTATTCAGAAAGAGGTTCTATTCGAGAGAGTTTTCATAGTTTGGTTGACAGGTTTATTTTATGTTCACTTTTAAATTTATTTATTCTAATCTAAAATGGATAAAGTATTATAAATATTTTATCTCAGCATAAGCGAGTGTATTTAACAAGTAATTAATTATTGGTTTTCTGGTTTTCTGGTGTAAATATGAGGTACTGAAAGAAGTTTCAAGGTATATTAAATTATTTTAGGAATACATTTTATTCTGAGATAGAAGAATGACTTGTTTTAGGGACCCATTGACAAGCAGAGCAGTTCATTGGGATATTTTCTGTTTATGTTGAGCGAAATAATACTCAATATATAACGGGATATCGTGTAGAATTTAGTGTACAATTACTTAAACTCGGTATTTCGTCTTTTACATATAGAAAACTCAGAAATATAGTTTACAGATTAAGGGATGAGTGAGTTTATCTATTAGAATGAGATAAGGTATTTATTTAAGTATAATGCTGGCAGATGCAAACTTGGTGTATCTTTTCATTGGTTACTGGCTGGTGTTTTTGAGGAGTTGATTAAGTTTATAATTGAGTCTTTCTCTTTATGGAGTACAGAGATAGGAGTTAGAAGCCCAGTTGACGGGAATAATTCTCACACTGACTGGAAATAGGATAGCTCCAATCCTTCATCGAGCGAAAAGGTGGCATAGTGTGTGAAACACACTTAGCTAATTGTACAGAAATGTTAGATTAAATTGGTTTATTATAAAAGGGTTATTGAATATGCTTATCTTAGGACAAATGCCATTTTTTTGTTAACCCGGAGCTCACGTAGGCGTAGAAGGTCTTAGGGGTGTAAACCCCTAATTTTATATGTAAATACTTATTTTACAAAATGCCTTAAGCTATTAAACTTTACTTTATTTATTAGCTAATTTATTTTACTACTTATTGAACTAATTACTCAATTTTCATTACTTCTTTAAGTTTTCTTAACATCCAGTAATTAGCCTAATCTGTAATTTTATAATTTTCAGATATGTATTTAAAGTGTAATTATTTATTGTAGTATTAATAACTTTAATTAGTCAGTAGGTTGAGTCCAAAAATTAGCTTTGTCTCATTAAAAGAAGTTTGGGTTCAGCGGTTCAACTTGGGTTCCTACCACTAGCTAGACGATCATATTGGCCATATTTTTAAGTAAATTAGTTTTATTTAGTTATAAGGGTGATGTGGAGTCTATGCATTTTTGTTTCCTTGTCAAAGGGATTCAAAAAGGTATAGAGAGATTTGGGGGTGAGGGGGTGGTTACATTTTGGTACTGCGTGCCCAGGATATATATTAAAATAAATAAATAAATAATTTCTAAACTCTTAGGTTTATTTTAGTTTCCATAATCTCTAGGATAGTAGTAAGTAGCCTTCGAGGCTACATTTTGGTACCGTGATCACCAGGATCAGAGATATTTTTGTTAAATTTTGAATTTAGAACCCTACAAGTTAGGTTAGAAGTAGCCGCCTTTGGCTACATTTTGTTGCCGTGAAAATGGAGTGTGAGCAAGCTGTTTTTGGGCTTATACAATTGACTGTATGCATTGTACTTCTAAATGAACTTATATATCATTTGCACTGTAATTTAATTATGTTCTATTAACTTCAATGTTGTACAGACTTTAGGCAGATAAATCAGACAAGATTAATAATTAGTAACTTACCAGTAAAATCAGTGTCTTTGCATCCAAATTTGGAAAACAGTGAGTTAGGAAACAAACAAGGAATTGCTGGGATATTGTTTTGGATTCAATTTATGAAGTATACACAGGCACTGGCACAACTTTCAGTATTGATATTGTTCATTGCTCTCACTTAACACTATCATCCTCACTATCACACTTTATCAATTTACCAGTAACTAGAACAACAGGTGCGAATGAAAAACTTCAACAATAACATGCGCTGGCGCCGGCTTAATTTTCATTGTTGGTTAGAATAATTTATATTATATCCAATTCATTAAAAGTAGAGTTTTGACTTTTGAATTGTTTGGTTTCTATATTTATTATTATTTATAATGTTTGAATGATTTTTAGTTTTTTGACTGATTGACAACTAAACGAAGCTAGTGTCATTATGTACTATGAATTACAAATACCAATTATTACAGCAATTACCCGCTAGGTGGAGCGGATATAATTGCTATGTTAAATGAATAAAGAAGTGATACAAAAATTGTGTTAGAGAAGGCAGAGATTCTGGGTTATTTAATGATATCCATCTGAAAGCTATATCAAATACTTATATACTGTTTAATTAAAGTTGCTTCAATGTGAAGGGAATCACTTATGGTCGATTTTGTACGTGTGTTTATGGGGTTATTGGCATAAAATGCTAAGGAATGGTAATTCTAATTCTATGAGTTTAGATTTTCGTAATAGGTTGATCTTGCTGATGATGATGATGACATATTGAATAGCTATGTACTTAATTATGAGAAAGTACAGGTATTTCTCTAAGAATCTAAGGAAATGGGGGCGAGTTGCTATTTTCACATAAACTATAATTGTATCAGATATATGAGATTGGACAGTTTATTCTAAGAATCTAAGGAAATGGGGGCGAGTTGCTATTTTCACATAAACTATGATTGTATCAGATATATGAGATTGGACAGTTTATTCTAAGAATCTAAGGAAATGGGGGCGAGTTGCTATTTTCACATAAACTATGATTGTATCAGATATATGAGATTGGACAGTTTATTCTAAGAATCTAAGGAAATGGGGGCGAGTTGCTATTTTCACATAAACTGTGATTATATGAGACTGGACAGTTTACTCTAAGAATCTAAAGAAATTGGGGGCGATTTGCTATTTTCACATAAACTATGAGATTAGACAGTTAATTTTCTTTCATTAGTCATCTTTCATTTATAATATTTGTCATAACTGTGAACACAAGTGCTTATGATTCGGTGGATTGGTATAAATCAATTGAGGTGAATATTTTTACATACAGTAATGTTTTAACTATGCATAAATTATTGTCTGTTGTGTCTATTATGTTATACAAATTATTATCAAAATCACAAGAAGAGTTATAAAAAAATTTATTAAATATATATTTAATACGAATCAAACAAAATATTATGGATTATCAATTTAATGTATAGATTTGTGAGTATTTTACATCATCATCTAATTCAAATTGCATGTCTTAGTGATAACTTACAATCTCAATAGATACAAATTAATTGTTTTAAACAGGTCAGCATTTGAGTATGTAGACTATCAATACTACAATATGTGTTAAACATCATAGGAATTAGAAGCTTACATTTAAATAGTGATCAATCGAATAGCTAGTATCAAACTCAGTTACAGATGTTATTATTCATACACAAGTATTTAAATAGTCTGTTTAGTATGTATATATGTATGTTGGAATAGAACTATGAACAACATGAATAGACAAATTTTGTGTTAAATAGAATAATCTTATAACGAAAGTCTTCCAGAATTGTGAGTTCGAGTCTCACTGAGGCAGGTTTTCTCATGTTTACTTCACTGACCAGGTTATCTCAATCACTGTGGCATAAGACACCTTCACGCCTCAATTAGTTGCATGAGTCTGTGTAACTTGCAGTGATTATCCAAACTCCATTTATTAAAGGTGCAGGTACCCTTGTTTATTATATTTATTTGTATTTATACTGAATCTATGGTTGAGTTGACTAGGGCAAGTAGGAGTTATGTAAGATAGGTTTACAGTTCTCTCATAGATAAAGTTAGTTAAAATCCCTTCAGGATTTAACAATTTTTCCATTTTTCTTTTAGTTGTTATCATAATCTTCAGTAGAGTTTCGCAGCCCATAACTTGTGTGTTAACTTAAGCGAGCAACAGTCTTTCTTATTAGGTGTTGTAGGTCTGGTCTAGGATTTGCACTGGATTTGAGAAGGGAGTCTGCCTGTGTTGCTTGCATCAGCTTAACAATCTGTAAGAAGATACAAATAAATATATAAATATTATAAATACATTATTATCAGTCAAATAGAAGAAATCCAAAGTTGATGCAGTAATAATTTATTCATTAGATTTCATAAAATTGTACCAGCAGAAGACATTATATTGTTGTGCAAATGAGTCATATTAGTTTTTTTAAGTCATCCACTAATGGGGGCGTAAATCTTAACATTAGTTTTACAGATTACTGCGATTCACTAATGTTCATAGGAAAAAAAATAGTTATGAAAAGTTCAATTATAAAACTATAGGTTAGTATTATAAAATAATATGGTCCAAATAAACGAATCTAAAATTAATATAGACATCATATTTAATCATAATGAAGAAACTTAAGATTCTCATTTCATTTTATTCTTTGACCCGGCATGATTCTTTGAACTTGGATTTTTTAAATATAGATTAACTATTTAGATTCTTTATGTTATTAGACAATTGTATAGTTAAATTGGTTACCTTTTCATAAACAGAAGTGGGAAAACTTAGATGTCAAGCAACTTGAAAACCATTGTGATAGGTCATGTTCTCGGCCGGAGCTGAAAATGAGAAACACAATGAACATTAACATAACTTGTTGGTAGATTTAGAAATTTCGTTATCATTTTATTATTAATATTTTATTTTTATTATAACTGACACTAAGAAGAAAGGCAGAAAAGGAAATTTTATGTTCTTGATACATTACAGATTTGAGAACAAAAATGTTCATACAATTAGGCAATGCAATATTGTCAAGTCTAAGTATTATTTTAGAACAACCAAATGGGACTTACTTGTAGGCTGTAGCTCTATAATATTTCCACATTCTCGTTTGTTGGATTATTTTTACTACAATAAAACCTTATGTATTCTTAGCATCATATAATATAACACTTTTGTTGTCTGGTTGCTGAAAAATGAAAATGTTTGTATTAACAGGTGATTTAAATAAGTAACAAAAAGGCATAGCTTTTGGAATAATAATTCTAGCTTTAATATAATTTTATCAGTTTTATTATGTTCTGAAATAATAGATTGGGTTAGAAATTTATCTATTGGAATATTTCTTTTATAGACAATATAAGCATAAACTTTTATAAATAAAACCACTGGAAACTATTAACATGGCTGAAAGGTATTTGTTGGAAATTTGTTAGTTAACTAAAAACATTATCATGTCATATTTATGCACTGATACATTCTAATTTTGATTCTAGTCTATTTATGATACTTACATTTCGAGATAACTTTAGACTGAACACACTAGGTAATAACAAGTATAGAACTTACCAGATTATATTTGCTTTGTGTATTCGTTGGAAGCTTGCTTCATATTGAACTTTTGTTGCTATTCATAAGAATGATTCACTGTGGATCCACTGATGAGTTTTCTTCACTTTTGATGGAACGAATAGCGAATAATATATATTTCTTTTAGCTTATATTAAATATTACAAACAAAGTTTTACTTTTGATAACTAGAGAGGATATTAAAGATTGAAATGAACGGAACGAACTAAATTTATAGATTGTCAGTCTCAGTCAACAGGGTTGCCATTCATTAATTTTAAATTACAGTATAATATAACGTTCCATTTTTCCATTCTGTTAAGAAATGTCTATAAGTTTAACTTAATAATTAAATTAAAAATGTAAAAAAAAAAAATAACAATCGTAGGTAGCGAGAACATCTTAATGTTCTCGAATACGTAAATATCTTAATGGTACCTATTAGTTTTATTGCGCCAGTTGTGTTGATCATGTCAGAATAAGTTATGGGGAAAAATACATTTTGAAATGAAGAAGAAGAAAGAAAAGTGAGCGTGATATACATGAGTTATTTTCAGTGTGAGTTGTTTGTATGATGACATATATCATTTCCTAATAATATCAGAATAACTAATTACAGATATTTGCAGATGTTATGTTAGCTGGTAATATTTTCATCATATCATTTTAGAATTTAAAATATTTACATTTATTTTAGAAAATCTTCATTT
Organism: Grapholita molesta; assembly: GCA_022674325.2. Taxonomy (NCBI): domain Eukaryota; kingdom Metazoa; phylum Arthropoda; class Insecta; order Lepidoptera; family Tortricidae; genus Grapholita; species Grapholita molesta. The sequence goes on from CP053127.2 coordinate 8,505,501, forward strand.
AAAAAAAAAAAATTAAGTGTATGATGTATTTTCATATTAGAATGCCATGTGCGGAGTGAAACGTTTCTATTCGCACTTCAGATGTAAAATAATTTGGCAAGAGTTGGCAAGTTAAACAACAATGGTAACACCATGAATACTGTCATGTCAATATGAATGAAAATGAATGAATAATTAATCTAAAAACGTTGTAATACGAAAGTGAAGTTTTAGTTTTATTTGTGTGTTGATAATTTATTTATCAAAATACTGAGAGTGATGAACTTGTTGCCTAATGTGTCAAAACAACATCATAAAGGAATTGAAGCAATTAATTTACTAGCAGAGATGTCAAGAAACTTCGTTTGTTTGAAGAGTTTGAAGTTGGATCACATTATTGTAATGTTGCTGGTGGGTACTATATAGGACTCCAAGAAGACAGTGTTAGCGGCTAGTTTGCTAAATGCAACGTTAAGGCTGAAAGTTTCTGAAATATTTTTATGTATTATTATCATTCGTCCAGTAGATTTGTTATTTTGTCTACAATCAATCTAAGTCAGGATAAATAGTAATCACTTGGATTACAAGTTTGAAACAACTTCATCGTCCGTCGGTCATGTAAATTATTCAAGTGTTTATAAAGATAAAGCATTATTGTTATAAGTTATGAAAATGAAATCAATCAGGTAACAATAGAAATTACCAGATTTAGGATGACAATGGAATATCAAATTTTAAATAATTATATACATTTAAAATTTTGTGCACTGCAGTTGAAAGATATGAATAATATGAATTTACTCATATTTAAAGGATATTTATGCAGATTTACTACTGTTGAGACTGAGATGTTTGGAGATGTAGGAAAGTACAAAGAATTTGATAAAGAACTAAAGTGCAAAATAGTTTTTACCTTAGAGAGTAATTATAATTGTCATAAGTTTGTCGGAAAGATGTTGTGCAACATTTGTTTGAAGGATAGTTTACTTTGTGTTTGTCTGATGCAGCATGGGAGATTATTCTTAAGTTGGGTTACTGATCTGGATGATGAAGAAACTAGACAACATTTAGGGGATATGAGCGTTATTTTGAGTGATCGTGAAATGGAAGGTGGAACTGAAGTAGCCTGGAGCAGTTTGATCCAACAAGCAAGTATTGAGAGTATACATAATATTGCATTGTTACATCTATTGATAGGAATATACTTACTTTGTATTATGTTATCATCCACCACCATTTATACATCATTTATTGGAATTTTATTTTGATAACATAATAAGGGTTGCTATTGTTTACTAAATTATTTTATATCAAATAAATAAATATTTCGGGACAATCTTACGTTACGCCTGGTCCTATGGTGGGCTCAGTGAGGCTTGTGTTGTGGGTACTAGACAACAACATATATAATAGAGATACATAAATACTTAAATAGATAGAAAATACCCATGACTCGGGAGCAAGTATCTGTGCTGATCACACAAATTGTTGTGGATTTAAATTTTGAACTGATATTAAGGATGCTCAAATCTTACCAATATCTATTTATTCACATTTTGTTAAGTTGTCTACAAAGTTATTAAACATATTTTAATGTAGAAGTTGCAGGTTCAAGTTTCTTACAAGAGGTCCAGGTTCTGTCTTTAGGAAAGCCTTATCGTCTCTACACAATTCAATGTTTACTATCATTCAGAATAAGGAAATTTTATTAACAATGTTTTATTTATTTTCATGTTTTATTATAGGTGACTACATTTTCATATATGTTATGTGATTGTATAATTATAGGTATAGAAAATAAGTGAAATATTTATACATTATATCTTATAGCTTAAGATATGTATGCATGTTATATATGTTTAATGCATAATATATAGTGGTTTCTGGAGTGGTAAATTATATGTGTATAGTGTTTATAGTATATAGCAGGGTTTTGTATGGAAACAGATATAGTTAGATTGAAAGTTTTAAAGTGAATATATTTCATAAAGATTACATTTCAAAGCGCTAGCCGTCTGTAAAGATCGAAGCAAATGCGTGAATGAGGAGGAATGTTTGGTGATGAATGAATACTGAGCTTAAAGTTTTGTGAATGTGGATGAATGAGGTATAAGATGATGAAATGAAAAGATGATTGAATGCAAGTGATGAATGATGGTTAGGTAAGAATGGATTGATACAGATAGACAGTGGCTAAGAGTGTAATCAAATCTGAGATTGGTTGGTATTTGCGGGGAATAAAAAAATATTCACAACTGGTCATTAAAGTTTTATCAGTAGGCTAAAATCGTTTTACGATTCGACCCATTTCAGGGTAGATTTTGATGACTAGTACTCTACAAGGTATGAACACGAAATAAACCCTACACACCTCGTCTTAAACAAGATATATTCGACATTAGACAAGTTGCTGAGCTATGATCGTCTAGAAAAATAAATATTAAAAGACGATGCTCGTTATGATTAAGTGGTTTTAGTATTAAGTATTTGTCGCAACAAATATGTTGAGAGGCCGTGATCATCTAGTGGATAGGACCACTGTTGTGTGTTATTCATTTTGGTTGATAAATGTCTAAACTTTAAGATTGTTTTATATAAAAAAAAAAACAAAGCAAACTTAAAGGTCGAGTTGTTTTGTTTCAAGTATGAGACATGCGCCAATAAGATGTGATGGGGATGGTGTTGCGGAAAGTATGGTTCGAATTTGGACAATGGGTTTTGAAAACTTCGTACTTATAAAAATTAAAGGTTTTCTTGTTTTGCATGGGAAGTTCTTGTGTACTCGCTAGATTCTCGGACAATGTGAGGAGTCGGATCACAGAGCGAAATAATACTCGACGCATCCGGAGGGAGAACCAAGATCGGGCTAATAGGGCCTATCAGATTCACAACCTGATATCTCTGGTAAGACGAGGACTCATGGGGAAAGGGTTGTCATTAGTCATTGTCGAAATTCAAAAAGGATCAACTTTGATGCGATATAACATTTGTTGTCACTTAGTATTGGAAAACACAACTACACCACACGTTTAAATAAGGGAGAGTTTTGACCAACTAATCTAGAGATTGAAGTTTTTCATAAATCTCTCGGGTGATTTCTTACAAAACTTAAATCGGGGGCGGATGTGACTGGACGGGTGTTGCAGTCCATGTTTATAAATTAAATTCATATTAGAAGCCAGCAAGGTGTTCCTTAATTTTAAATTTGTTAATATAGGTCAATATTTTTGCTAATATTATAGTTAATATGCTACAGTCAGAGTCATCTAGTGGTAGATAGCGATACTATTATCGATAGTAAAAATATGTTCATCATTTTGTGTGCCAACACCATCTGTTGCCAAGAGGCGGAACTATGTTCCAAAATTGCTAACATTGGATTTTATCACGACATCTATGGGAGAATAGCTGAATAAGCTTCAATATAGGAATTTGCGCGCCATCTGTTGTCATGTAGAAGAGTTAGGAAGCTTGAAGCCGTAACATGACCTCAACGACGCTTGAATGAAGCCTGAAGGAAGCTCGAATGAAGCCGTAACGTAACCTCAACGACGCTTGAATGAAGCCTGAATGAAGCCGTAACGTAACCTCAACGACGCTCGAATGAAGCCTTAACGTAACCTTAACGAAGCCTGAATGAAGCCTTAATGTAACCTCAACGACGCTTGAATGAAGCCCTAATGTAACCTGAAGGACGCTTGAATGAAGCTTGAATATCGCCTCAATGACGCCAAATATTAGTATAAAAGGGGAAACATTTTCACGGATGATTATTAAGTTTTTGTGACTCGGACTGAGCGGAACCTCTTGGAAACTAGGAAAGGATCGCGGATAAGTATTCTACTCTCTTGTTGTGCGCCATTTTGTGCAAGTGTATTTTGGTAAAGTGGAATTTTGATGTTTTTAAGATGTGTTGTGATTAACTTAGGTTTGTGAATTTTAATGGTTTAGAGTATTGGAATTTGCGTGTTATTTTACCAAGTAAAAGGAAGTATTCAGAAAGAGGTTCTATTCGAGAGAGTTTTCATAGTTTGGTTGACAGGTTTATTTTATGTTCACTTTTAAATTTATTTATTCTAATCTAAAATGGATAAAGTATTATAAATATTTTATCTCAGCATAAGCGAGTGTATTTAACAAGTAATTAATTATTGGTTTTCTGGTTTTCTGGTGTAAATATGAGGTACTGAAAGAAGTTTCAAGGTATATTAATTTATTTTAGGAATACATTTTATTCTGAGATAGAAGAATGACTTGTTTTAGGGACCCATTGACAAGCAGAGCAGTTCATTGGGATATTTTCTGTTTATGTTGAGCGAAATAATACTCAATATATAACAGGATATCGTGTAGAATTTAGTGTACAATTACTTAAACTCGGTATTTCGTCTTTTACATATAGAAAACTCAGAAATATAGTTTACAGATTAAGGGATGAGTGAGTTTATCTATTAGAATGAGATAAGGTATTTATTTAAGTATAATGCTGGCAGATGCAAACTTGGTGTATCTTTTCATTGGTTACTGGCTGGTGTTTTTGAGGAGTTGATTAAGTTTATAATTGAGTCTTTCTCTTTATGGAGTACAGAGATAGGAGTTAGAAGCCCAGTTGACGGGAATAATTCTCACACTGACTGGAAATAGGATAGCTCCAATCCTTCATCGAGCGAAAGGTGGCATAGTGTGTGAAACACACTTAGCTAATTGTACAGAAATGTTAGATTAAATTGGTTTATTATAAAAGGGTTATTGAATATGCTTATCTTAGGACAAATGCCATTTTTTTGTTAACCCGGAGCTCACGTAGGCGTAGAAGGTCTTAGGGGTGTAAACCCTAATTTTATATGTAAATACTTATTTTACAAAATGCCTTAAGCTATTAAACTTTACTTTATTTATTAGCTAATTTATTTTACTACTTATTGAACTAATTACTCAATTTTCATTACTTCTTTAAGTTTTCTTAACATCCAGTAATTAGCCTAATCTGTAATTTTATAATTTTCAGATATGTATTTAAAGTGTAATTATTTATTGTAGTATTAATAACTTTAATTAGTCAGTAGGTTGAGTCCAAAAATTAGCTTTGTCTCATTAAAAGAAGTTTGGGTTCAGCGGTTCAACTTGGGTTCCTACCACTAGCTAGACGATCATATTGGCCATATTTTTAAGTAAATTAGTTTTATTTAGTTATAAGGGTGATGTGGAGTCTATGCATTTTTGTTTCCTTGTCAAAGGGATTCAAAAAGGTATAGAGAGATTTGGGGGTGAGGGGGTGGTTACATGCTCGTTTGCCACCATTGTCATAAAAAAAAAAACAAGCATCGGCAGAGATTCGAGCCGGGCTTTGCATCACTGCACGTTCGTTAGAGGTAGAAAAAGAAACAAAAATATATTATATTTCGGCCAGATCCTTTCTCATTTTAGCCAAAGACAGAGAATCATAGGTTTTTTATGAATATATTTTTCTTTTGCTACCCTCACCACTAAAATCTAGCTAGATTTTGGTTTGTCAGACTCAGATTTGTCAGAATTTATTATTGACAACTACACAGTGTCTAATCAATACGAATAACGTTATATATCAAATATTCATTAATATTATTATGTGTATGTAAGTTGATTGCACTCGTAGACTGATTTACAGAATAACTTCAAATACTTAGTATTAGTAGTATTAGTAATTAAAAAAAAATTCTTACTGACACCGAATTATAATTAAATATTGACTTTACGTACTAGCGAAACCAAATAAAGATCTTTATTAGTTAAGCCGGTAACAAACGGCTTGAATGTTGTTGGATCTTGCATATAATTGATGTTACATACAAGTAATATTGTAATGTTTTATAATAGTATTAATGTGTCTACTTGCTGTGTTTACTTGCAATATGTGTGCAATAAACGTTTTTGAGTTTGACTTTGACAAACTCAGTTGTGCAGAATAGGAAATATGTGATATTGTAATAGTTATTGTCATAAGTATAAAAAATACAGTATATAAACATTAACTCAAATAATAAAATAATACAAAAATAGGACTAAAAACTAACTATACTAAATCTAAAAAAGGTCCCTTCGGCATAGTGCCGAAGACGCTGGCTGCGTTACCCCGCTGAACTGCGAGACAGATGCGTTGAGCGAGGTAACTGCCAGCTCTCCGGTCACCTGTAGCGTCTCTGAGTCTCTTCGAAATAGCTTTGAAAAGACTCAGAGCGCTAGGGCCCCAAGGACCTAGGGTCTCAACGCCAAAAGGGACAAAGCAATATTCGGCGCTGAGACCTCTATACTTGTCAAACTTTCCATTTTCCGCCGCGGTTGCAGCGGCTGCCGCCCTTAAGGAAGTAACTTGGAGATGGGACGGGGCTAGTGTGTCAACGCAGGTTGCATCCCAAACCAGCACCCGCCCCATACTCCAAGGGACTAGGGACATTCCGTCGGGTCTCTTGCCGTCGCTTCTGCATATCCCTGTTGGCTCCAATAGGGCGGGCACATTGATCGAGGCAAGAGACCGACGGATGATGTCATTAATTGCGGCGTGTCTGGAGAATCGACCTGCACTCCTCTGGCAGGACAGACCATGGTGCCCTAATCGGTCTACTACAGAACCACACGGGCAACAATGAGGGGCGCAGACCGGAATACCCAGACGAAGACAAACCGAGAGCCGTAAGGTGTTGGGATCCAAAAAAGTCCCAATTTTGGGAGAAGGAAGCACGTGGAGCCAGTGCCCAGCCTCTTTGGTACCTGCTGCCAAAAGTCTGGCTCTTTCTGCACCAGCGCATTGGCCGAGAAGGGAAACCGAAGTCAATTTACACACCGGGTCGTCCCAGTTTTTTTGTGATTCAGGGTGCTCAGGAAAATCCTGACCAGGACATACACTCGACCAAGCAGTTTTTGCATGGTTTAAGCCGGAGATCTCACAGTTTATACAATAAAATAATTTCGACATAGTTATTTGTTATACAAGGGTGCAAAATTGTATTTTAACTGCGAGTGTGGGATTGAAACTCGAGCAAGCGAATGGATTCTATAGTTTAACCACGAGCAAAGCGAGTGGTTTTAAAATAGAATCCTGAGCGTAGCGAGTGTTTCAATACACGAGAATTAAATTACAATTGCACCCGTGTGTAAAACAAAATTTTTCTCCTCACTACAGCGAGGAAAGTGAAACATGAAAAAAAACGTTTTGAAATCGCCTTGACTTTTTCTTTGCGTTTAGATACATTCAACATTTTTGCAAAAGGTGCCTTTAGCTTGGTTAGCTTGTGGTGGCCAGTACGGTTTTCGAATGTTCTAATTCGATTTTCAACTCGGTGCGTGTGCGAGTTAGCGCCGCCGCCGCCGCGGGGGCAAGTACTTCGCGAATTTAGACTTTAAAACCATAGCAATAAGAGCTATGAGAAGTCAACTTACTTTAATCACTAGTGGATAAATGCGTTTTTACCCTCTCGTATTAAAGGATAAACAAGCGCTTTACGAGCTAGTGAGGGGAAAAAATAAGTATTGTGGAGAATAACAAATGTAATAAATTCATATTGTATAAAATAGCAAAAAGAAAAAATCAGTGATGACCTAAACGTCGAATAATCCTTACTTAAGTTCAAACCAACGACCTCTGGGCACGTAACCAGACAGAACTTAATTTCGATGGCTTTAACCCATCCTTTTGAGTGAAATCACGTTCTACAAATGTTTGCTGGCGGAGCGAACGTCGAGACAACCATCTAAATCTAAGACAAAGTTATTGAAACTTTTGTCATGTGTGCGTTACACTGCGACCTCGAGTCGAGACACGGGCGGTTGATACTTCTCTAACAGTATCAAATAAACCGCATTATACATATAAATTTGTATTTCACTGTTTCCTTTTAAGTGTATTGTACCGTATGATTTAATTACAATATGATACACGAGGAAGTTGTTTTTGGGGTACTCGAGTTGAACATTTAATTTGAATAAAAATACAAATTATTTGCACATTATATGATACTACCTGTCTGTTTTATGTGACTTTATTTCTGTTGATTTTTATGTAAGTTCTTACCCCTAAAAAGTTTAAATCGATTTTGTTTGAACCATTTTTGTTTTATTACGAGATGTTTTTCATTACTCATTACTTGTACAAGTTCATAAAAAAATATATAGGCTTGCCCAAAGGCTGCAATTTTTTTTGATAGTTAAAGGATACTAAAAACAACAAAAAAAGCCAAAAAACAAAAGGGAGTTTGTGATTCATCGAACTTTCATAGCTCAGTAGTTCCCAGATTGATTAGCTTGTTTTTCTTGTTTCCGACTAATTACATACGACACAAACAAGTTTCTAATATTAGGAATCTACGACTTTATGTTATCAACAAGATAATGGTGTGTTTTTCACAATATTTATAACCAAAAAGAACAATTAAATATTATTAACACCTACGTACGAGTCCGAATTCACACTAAGACACTTTCTACTTTTGTACAATCAACCAACCTATTACAATGTAGGTATATAAATGATCAATATCTAAAGTTATAAAAGTTTAGAATGCATCCTGTAATAACCTGTATAGAAACAAATACAAAATCCAGGCAATAAAACATTATCGACGAGAGGATTGCTCAGACTGGGACTACGAAACTTTTCGATACGATAAGAAAATGCGAAACGATGTTTGCTTCGGAAGAACTTTGCGTCGTAAAATATTTAAGTTTTGTTATTTTACAGAATCCGATTCAAAACATATGTGTATATAGTCGAAGTGTGTTCTTTGTCTTCGTAACTCGGGGAAGTTGTTTCAAATTTAATCCACTAAAGTTACTACCGTAAAAAAATCATTCTATGGGTAGTTTAACGGAGGGACCGTTGTCGGGGCTCTATATTTTTATGTCTATTTTATAATTTTATGTCCAATTATTTTAAATGTACACTAATTTTATGGAGAATCTTGCACAAATAACCTATACAGTAAGTTCAACAAGGCTCGTATTGTAGGTTCTAGATGACGATACATTTAATCGATACACACATATAAATACTTAAATGTGTAGATAACATCCATAACCCAGGAACAAATATTAGTGATAACAAACAAATAAATGCCCTGTCTTCGTAGCCAGTCACTAACCAAACGGTCTGGGCATTCCTTAATATACATATATTTATATGGAGATCAGTTAGTATATTTCTCTTCTCTAAAAATAGGTAGGTAAAATAGATTTAAGTAAAAAAGGTATAATTTTTCCTAACTAGTAGTAAAAAGAGCACTTTGCGCACGCTCCGTAATGCGCTGCGTAAATTTCACCTTTTTAGGCACATGTTATGAAAAATTGAGTTCGATACACGTGTAAAAACTTCTTTATTTCACTAGTATCGAAATATACTAGTACCTACTCTGTATAATCGAAAGATACGCATTAAGCCGGTCAGTGCGTGCGTTGCAACTGGCACAGCCTTATAATCGCATATCATTTACATACTTATTATTTATTACTATATATTCTTGGTATTTATATCTCCTCTTAGGATAGGCTATTTACAATATGAGTAAGTATAAACGTAAAGTACAATACAACATACAAAAAACAATATAAAAAACAAACACATTAAAAAACTAACCTAAGGTACCGCCGGCAACGGAGCAGGGCCTAGGTTACCGTTCATTAGAGCTGCAAAGAGAGTTAGCGTCGGACTATGCGCGCTGTGTCAGGATTACCGCCTTCTGAATCTGACTCTTCGCGATGAGACCGTTCGCGGAAACAACTTGCCCTTGTTCGCGGAAGCCGTGAAGGGTAAGTCCGTTGCAAGAAGGGCAAGTGTATGGCCCGGCGCTGCGTTGCGACCGATTTATCACCACTATATCACCTGATCGAGTTATTGGCTACAATTACTATACTGGGTCTTATAAAAAACGTGATACAAGATTATCAAGCCGGCATCTGGTCATGATTTGGAATCATTTTTACTATGGGGTCAACTTTGTAAATTGTAAAAAAAAAACAACTTTCTCATATATTAAAACAAACTTGACCCCAAAGTAAAAGATATAAAAAGTCATGAACAGATACCGGTTTGCTAATCTTCTGTCAGGTTTTTTATAACACCCACTTATATTACTTATTGTTTTAAGCATGGAAACGTGCATTGAATCTGTCAACTCGCAGAGTTGTCTTAATACAAATGCTGGAACTACGAGACATTTCACCTCCTCAACTATTCCAATGAAACACAAGCCAACATTTCTGCTGAAATTTATTCCAAGCCACGTGCTTGCGCATAGTAAACAACATATGTGGAACGAAATTAAACTTTCGTTAACTTAAAATCTTGTACAAACTTCGTGAGTAAGTTAATCATAGCGAACAAATTTCAGAGAATGTACTCAGTGTAAATTAATCTGGTATACTGAATTATAATCACAGCAAGTTTTGAAACGTGTTTACTTTTTAAATTTATTAAATTACTTAAGTTTAAATTATGAAGGATGTTGTGATTGTGTGTTCAGGCAGCAGTTTGATATTTTAATTTATACGGTATAGGTACGAGTATATTTACTTCAAATCTACCTTTAAATGTACTAGTAGGTAAGTGAGATCCTAATAATCCAAAGTTAACATTACTTAGGTAGGTATAGGTACACTTAAATGTTTTTCTAACATTTATTTATATGTCTTTCCCGTACACGGAACAATGGTGTTCCGGACATTTGGAAGGAGTACGCGGAGCCGGATCGAGCCAACGCGCAGAGGCCCTTTCAATTTAATTTAACATAATATATTTTTATGTGACTAATCTTTCGGTTGTGCATTCATCCGGCTTGTAAGAATTACAATTTTAAGGACGAGGACATTATTAAATATTTGCCAGTAGAATAATGTTAAGTGAAATTGCATTCAAATGCCTGCTTCATAGTACTGACACAGTTTTAGTTGATGTAGGTATTATTAAAGTAGTCAGTACCATAATATGGGTTACAATACGAAACTACACACATACTTGCTGATTGGTCGCCTAAGTACTGTTAACGTGATAAAAACGTCACGTTTTACCTAAATTAGCGGATATAAATCTATGGGCTCTCTTTTAGATTACCTTGAGGTTAGATCTTTATAATGTTATACGTTTTATTCCCCTGTTTTATGGTGACGATATTATTCGATGGCCACGGTAAAGTATAAAGGCGACCATTATACTGAACATGAAACGTAAAAAAGCAACGTGAACATGAAATGTATAAAATCTTAGAAACAAAACAATAACTGTTTTTTTTATCAATCATAACAATTTACAAGAGAAACAAAAGAATTAGCACAAACATTACTATTGGAATTCAATAGATGCCTATCAGAGTATTTAGTGTCTTTGATAAGACGGTACGGAAACTTGTACAGTTACATGTCTGAAGTGTCCAATAAGGACATTGTGAAAGTGAGTATTTAAGGAGCACCAGGCGGCGCCCGCCGGCGGCGTCAGATGCGGATGTTTAAGGGATTGTCTCGACGACGTCGTCCCTTGTTAATATTCCATCTGACAACACTGGATCCACTGTCTTGTGAATCTTGAATAGAAGACTACAACAACAAAAGGCTTCCTGAATTCTGAGCAGCCGACTCGTCATGATGAGTACCTACTGACTGTCTTACGACAATGAATATGAATAAGCAGGTTTAATGTTCCTTTGAATTTTGATTGCAGGTCCTGGGAAGGATGCTAGATTGAAGATAACTTATTGTTTCATGCTTAACCTCTTTCATTACTAATCTCAATATTTATATATAATTATTTGTAATTATGTTGCCACCTTTAAACTACCGACTTCATGATAAAACAACTAAAACGAATTATATTTACCGCGTAATCCGTTTTAGTTGTTTTACCGATAGAAGGTTATCAAAAATGGTTAACACTAATGATTTCGAGCTTTTCTTACTCTATAATTTATATTGTGTAATATTTAATAGTAGCGTGTAGTTATTTCAATAGCAAGTCTTGACAAATAACGGGTGGCGTGACATGAGCCACACAAATGGTCCGTCCGGCGTCGCTCGCGCGCGTACAAATGTGCCAGCTCACAGTGCGGCCGCCGCTAAACAGATACGTAGCGTCCACACAGACTAATTGCACACCGGATCTAATCTACCGCTGAAAAACCTCGTTAGTGTTACAAACTGTATCAAATATCAAACATCACCGCAAATGGCGGTCAGACAATTAACATTTTACTTCCTAACTTGAATATGCAATACTGTATGTTACGTTCTGCTGTACCTATGCGGTTTATATTAACTTACATAATCCATTTAGGGTTATGTAAGTTTATTAAGTTCTACTTGTATATCAGCACCATTATCATTTTTTTACGACGTCCACTACTGGACAAAAGCCTCCCCTAAATATGACTTTTGTCGTCTTGGGGGGAGTTACCTCGCCTGGCTCTTCAACTAGCTTGTCGCCACGCTTAGTAGTTATTGATCAGGTTTCGACGGACGCTGCTGCCCATCCGTCGGTTTAATCCCATTGTCGCCTCTTACGACCCCCGCGGGACGGGAGGAGATGGGATGGAGCGCGTATCTATTTTTGCATCACATACAAAATAATTAGCATAATTAATTTCAAAATAATTTGATACAACAATTTCCGCTACGTAAAAGTTATTTAGCAGAGATGAGAACGCCACTAGTTTTATCTCTAACCTCTACCTTTTTGATTATTTAATCTTATCTAGGTTTACAATAAGAATTATTTATGCTTAGGGTTATCTGCTAACATTTAAGTAATGCTCAGATCTCGGCAGGGGTGAGCCATTTTGACGTCACTTTTGTCAAGTGTAGATATTAATATAGATACACCTCAGAAAGAAATATTAAAATAAAAGAAAATAAAACTTTATTAATTATAAAAATAATAAAATAACAACAGAATGGCGACGCAAATATCGTAGCGGAAATAAAATATCGTAGCCTAAATAAAATATGTTTTAGTTATCTAATTAGACCACATATCGAATGACAAGGCATGTCCATGTTGTGCAAAACTCTGAAAACAGGTCACCCACGCCGAGCTCTGAATGCTACAGTAGTTTGAATGTTGAATTGTTCTAGTTGATAGTAATGTACCTACCAGATAGAGATCAGAAATTTATATGGTTCTAACTTGGTACTCTTAGTAATGACAATGTATCATCGTACCATTAGATCCTGCAATACCAATAGATTGTTTTATATGGGAAATACTAAAATTCTGGAAACGTTCAAGCCAAAAGAATCATATTTCTGGTAACAATCCGTATTACCATATCTTGATTTGTACTACTTAGTTACAAACGGATAAACTCACGTGTAATTATATCGCACTAGGCGACATGTTTCGGGTAAGCTCTGGTACCCATCTTCAAGCCGAGTCAGGACACACCGATCGCGTTGAGGGTGTATCACTCACAACACATACACATGTAACATGGCTCACAAAAGTTTTAATTGTATCTTGATTTGTCTCCAAATTCAAGATTTCAAGGGTGTAGTTACGACGAGTACTTGTAGTATTTGACTACTAAGCAGGTTAAGGGGGGGTTAAGTCCCGTTTATTTGTAATGATGCGTAAAAACCCTGGGAGTTTAAATCAGTATTCAATTATCTCCTTGAAATACATAAACCCCCCCTTTTTGGCAGTTGGTTAAATGTAACTTTCGGACGACGACTTTTCAGAACATCGTTATACAACATTTAAGTGCCCAAAGAAAATAATTCTACTCCATTAAACAAATCTTGACATCAAAGTACTCATAATTGTTAAGGAAATTGCTCTAAAACGAATAAAAATACGATTTATTGCCACATCGTTTCTACATCATTAGGTTGTGTTAGGAATAAAATGAAAATTTCTCTAATGTTGAAAAATAATTAATGTTATTTGTTCACGTGTATTTGTTTCACGTTTTATATGTTCACTGCTTTTTTAAATTATATAATTGAATAGCCTAAACAATATTCTCGTTTCGACGACCGGTCAGGCCTAGTGGGTGCCTGCCTATGAAGCCGATGGTCCTGGGTTCAAATCCCAAACAGGGCATTTATCTGTGTGATGAGCATAGATATTTTTTCCTGAGTCATGGGTGTTGTATCTATCTATTATATATATCGTCGTCTACTAGTACCTACAACACATGCCTTACTGAGCTTACCGTAGGACTAGGTCGATTTTTGTAAGAAAGGTCCAGAAAAAAAAGAGATACCCTGTACCTTTCCATGGTTATAATGGTTTTATCATTTTAACTTATAGTTTCAAGCTCTTCCCCACTTGCACCAACCAAGGTTAACCAGCTAACCAAGAGTTAAAGGTTAAATAGGTTTAGACTGGTTAACCTCTAGTTAGTTGGCTAACTCTGAGTGCATTGGAATTTTAGATAAAAAGTTAGTTTTTAACTAATAAAAGAGAAGTCTCTATTGTCGTACCCTCATAAGTAATCATTCGTTGTCATTCAATATTTGTATAATCTTGAAGTACATGGTTATGCGAAGTCCCAATATATGAAACACATAAAAAATAATTTAATAAAAAAACAAGAAGTTTAAATAAGTAACTTGCAAATCACGTATATTAATTTACGGAGCTCACTTGGGATCGTCATTATTATATTATTTAAAATATACCTTTAATAAACAGCGAGAAATTTGAATAAGTAACATTGACAGCAGACTTGTATCATTTTTTTTAAATCATAGGCAGGTGGTGCTATAAGGATAAATGTGTCATAGTCATAATCACAGTCATAGTCATATCATTTATTGCAACCATAGTTTGTACAGGTCTTATAAATAGGTACATGTAATATCATATGGGCCCTAGTAGGGCATAACAATTTTTAGAGCTTTTTACTTATTCTACTTGTAGGACCCGGGTATGTCCTTAAACTACGTCCAACAATGAGAGGTAGGGCACAGCGAAGTACCATCACGCTTGAGTCTGGAGAAGCCCGACTGGGGAATTACCTCCTCCTTACAGAAGACCACAGCCATAATAGCACTGCTACCTTTCAGGTATGTAGTGTTGTGTTCCTGATGGTGAGTAAGGTTCCCAGAGCTCCAACCCACTTATAGGTCGGCAACGCGCTTGTGACTCCCTTGGTGTTGCGAGTGCCCATGGGCGACGGTAATTGCTTACCATCAGGCAATCCATCTGCTCGTTTGCCACCTTATGTCATAAAAAAAAAAAAAAAAGGTAATACATGCATGTCCAATTATATAATTATTTATATGATAACCAATTTTAATTATGTGTCAACAAATTAACTAACTAAATTATCATTATCAATATAAATACAATTATTTAGAATTGTATTAGAAAATGTTATAAAAAATCATCATCATCATCAGCCTATCGCAGTCCACTGCTGGACATAGGCCTCCCCAATTTCACGCCATCGTGTGATTTTCGGCTGTTCGCATCCAGCTCCTGCCAGCCATCTTGCATCTTGCTTATTAAAATTAGTATCCGTTTAATAATGAGTTTAGGATTGTTTTATTACCAAACTTGTAATGCGACTACTGCCTCACATTCGTTTCATCAATGTTATCCTAATTTGCAAAAAAATTGCTTGGTAAACCCAAGCCGGTAACTGTTAAACGTGATGAGTACAATTCTACAAGATTGCGGATTGGTTTATATGTCGAATCACGCTCAAACATGAGGCGGTGACGGTCCACAAAGACGTGGTTACACGAACAATCTTCACCAACAAATTACTTTTATCAGGATACTCGAAGTGCTCGGCAAACCGCTAGACGATTCAATTCAAAGCCGCGACTGGGTCGTACTTTTACAACCCGTTCAGGATATTTTGACCATCGATTTTCTTCAATAATAAACAAGTGTTGAAAAGAACGTAAGAAATTGTGCGGATAGCAACTCGGGGATACTAAAATGTATAATAAATAAATGTATGAAAATAAAATATGCTTTATTTGATTGAATACAATTGAAACGTAGGATAACAATTATTCGACACATTTTCACATCCATGGTCAAACACTTGACAAATAAAATTTCTCGATAACGCAATTATAAATAATATGAGACTCGATAGATTCTAAGCTAATTTTGTGTCCAACAAATATTTTTTTTTTGTTTAGTACATATTCAAGTGCAATATTTTCCACTGAAATTTGATACTACTACGGCATGTTTTATAATATAATATAGTGCGTCCATCACTACACAAATACTCTCGTCTGGATTCAGTTATTCATGACATGATTACAGACATGACAATTATCAATAGCTTTACATCAAACTTCTATTTATTGACGATATAAAAAAAAATAATGGCATTTAAATAAAAATAACTCGTTGGCGGTAATCAAGCATACATTCCCGCCCCATGGTAAACGGTCACTGTAACCTATGGACGTCAGTAATTTACATAATATGTCGAGGATCATGACAATAGTTAGTCGGTGTGGGTCATCTAGTTAATTAGTGAGATGTATATATTCATCTATTTTTTGTTTACTTAGTAAGTAAGATCATCAAATTGTAATGCCCTTGCAGGGTTCATAGCTGAACTTATTTATGTTATCATAACTTGTGTGCACATGAAAGCAATAAATTACTGATAACTAGGTTAATAAGGGCCCGAAAGTTATGTTTAAATAATTCAAACTGGCATATTTATTGTATTTATTAGCAATTTTTTTTCCATTTTTTAATAATGATATGAATTTTTAACACAACGAACATACGATTCATTTTCAGAGTACAGTGTTTCGCATTCTTGGCACAGGAAATCGAGGCATACTCGGCGCAGAGAGCCCTCGCTGCCTCCTCTTCACTTGGCCTAGACCATATTTAACGCTCTCTGCGTTAAGCTTCGTTACTTAACATCCGGGAAAGTACGACAATTTTATTTAGAGCCAAGATTTCTGCGCCGTTAAATTGTTATGTCGCTAAAAAGTGAGTCGACCCAGAAAAGTGTAAGTATATTTAAGTATACGCGGTATTTCATTTATGTTTTGTCCATTTGCCTAGGGGGTTTTTTATAAAGTTTATTGTAATCTTTGTACTTTATGTCTGCAAACACGAAGAATATAAATTGTAATTATATTAATTATTACCTATTAATAACCTAAAACGGATTGACGAATCCCAAACCGCAGATACTGTATCTTGGAGCTGATATTAAAATTTAAGATATAACAACATTTATCATTTCAGCCGAAAGAAGTCCACTACTAGACATAGCCTCCCCTCACCCATTTAATGCCACAAATACCTGTCCAGTCAACTCCGGCGACCCTCATCAGGTCATCACTCTACCTTGTAGGGGATCTACCAACGCTTCGCCTTCCGGTATATTGACGCCATTCGAGAACCTTACCACCCCAACAGCCTTCAGGTCTCCCCTCTCCTTGCTCTTTGGGAGACTTGTTTTTATAATATCCATTGTGAGCGACCACGTTTAACAGCTATAAGACATCACTGGCAACACACACTGGTCAAAGAATTTCGTCTGAAAAGCTGCGGAATATCGTACGATAAGATATGTTTTAGCTTTCCAAACGCTATTCAAGCAAGACGAATTCAACACAAAGTAATTGAAAATAAATTCACACAATAATACGTATTACGTACCAGAAATTAATTTACATTTCATTGAACTATTGCGTACCTAATAATAATAAAAAATATAGGAAGATTCAGATTTCATTTCGAGGGCAATAACGGATTTTAAATCAGTGAGTAATTTCCTCAACGGTTGTGCCCCTAGCCTCCAGCTGTCGTAAGATTCTTGACATGCCCCGCTTACCGGAATGAGGGTAGAGCGAGCTTTTGTCGCGGTTATCTTCGTTCATAATGATACCGATTAGTTCGTGTCGCCGGGCATAATGTATAAATACGGTCTGGCAAAATACGTAACTAGCTTTTCACATAAATAAACTGATAAAAAATACTCCCACCGAGAAACTATTATCCATTATCATTGAATACATTTTCGTATCATTAGTGGCGGACGAGTTTTTCGGAACTTAGGTACGAAATATCATTTGCTGCTTGGTGCTTTTTGGTGAAGGAAAATCGTGAGGAAACCGTACTTATCTTAATAAGACCTAAGACCTTGTCCGGAATATTTATTATAAAAAAAAAATATTTAAATAAATATTTCGGGACAAACCTACACAAATCGATCTAGTCCTACGGTAAGCTCAGTAAGGCTTGTGTTGTAGGTACTAGACGACGATATATTACTATATAATAGATACATATAAATACTTAAATACATAGAAAACACCCTTGAATTGATTTGAACCTAGGACCGTCTGCATCATAGTCACTACCCACTAGGCCAGATCGGTCGTATGTAAATGCAATGTATGTAAATGCATCTTTTGCATATGACACAACAAAGGGACAAAAGGGAGAAATGTGACAGCGACGTATTGTATAATCAACTAATTGGAAGTTAACGCTGGTACTGTTGTCACGTTACTTAATTACGTGATAGGGCACTTCTGGTTCAAAAACCGTTGAGAAAACAAGTCGCTAATTAATTTAAGCCTCCAATGCGCCTTAAATCCACGTCAATGGCCGCGCAAATAGCTGACTAACTAGTATCTCATTATATCGGCTCATTACTCCAACGGCCGCGATTCGCTAGTTACAAAGGACGTAATGGACGTTAAATGCCATGTGACATACGCTCTTTTATAGTATTGCGCGGCCTATAATATCAACAGCTCGCGCCCAAATCAATTAGGTGATCCGAAAGCCGCAAGGCTCAGATAAAAGCTGCGGTATTTCCTTTATACCCGCGGGCAAAAGAATTCAATTACATAATACTAAGGAGATTAAAAAGGCTAACACAACTCCTTTGTGGTAAGGTGGGTAGGTATTTAATTATTGGAAACGTGTTCTCTCCCTGCACAATGTTCTCAATAAATTTGAAGTTTTAGTACTCAATTCAATAACACGAAATAAATATCAGATTATTAAATTGCTATCGTTGAAATGGTTAATGGAATATAATTGTGGTGATGAATATAAAGCAAAGGTTGGTTTACCTAATTATAACTTTGTCCTACTTAATGGAGTCAATGATATCGTAGTAGAAGTAGCGCGTTTACAATATTGGGGAAATTCAGTGCTCAGAGTTTAATTATGCAAATGTTTTTTTTTTTATAATTCTACAAAACATAAAGTTATATTTTGTCGAATTATAAAAAAAAATTATGATGGTGAATGATGTGAGTGTTTTCATCGCATTAAGGTACAAATAATAGAATTGTATGTAACGCCTTTAATACCACCTAACACAACAAAATGTTTTTAATAGGTATAAATTAATGTTATGTGAAGAATTAGCGCAAATTTGAATTTCAAAGCAGCACCTATTGGAGTACAGTTTTGATTACATAGTTTCCAATGTACTTCCAGTTTAACGTCCCATTTTCACTTCTACGAATTGCTCGTACTGCACATTTACACAAGGATACAATTTAACCTACCAAAGGGATGTATCTGCATTTAGTCTATGTGTGTCTTTATATCGTAAAGGTGTTAAACCGAGTCGCTTCCTGTCATCTATGATCTAATCTTTTAAACTACATAACCTATTAATAATGTGAGCTTACATGCGATTTCATTCTGTGGCGATTCATGTGTGACCGAGACACTCCGTAGAATTGTCATGGCCAAGAACGCAATGACGCAATTCGCGATGGTATGGATAGTCCCTAACATTTTGTGCTAAGCAAAACACATCTTATTCTCACACTGGTCTCCTCCATATTCTTCTACGGTTCAGAAACGTGGACCATAAAAGCAGCGGACCAGAAGCGTATAGATGCGTTTGAGATGTGGTGTTGGCAGAAAATGCCCATCGGACGAATGAGTCGATACTGGAGGAGCTGAAAGGAACGGTTGTCCAAAGCTGTCACCAGAAGAACACTCCAGTATTTCGGACACGTGCCACGTACAGCATGGGCGTAGGCAGGCTCGGTGAGCGGACTTGATTGTCAAGACCATCAAGAAGATGCATGAAGCGATGCGGATGACGCCAAACCAAGTTGTGTGGCATAAAACAGTCCGGGGTTATATAATTGTAGGGGATGTGAGGGTGTCACGATCCTCAGCACTGAGGGACTGGAGGAGGAACAGTTTTGCCAAAATAAATTATTGAGTTTTGTGTAAAGAAACATAAGCTAAAATATTGAGTTATATAGTGTTTTTTTGTTTAAACCTATTACGATTCCAGAAGCAGGATTACATTGTACACGTACGCGTACGCGTACCAAATAGTTAACACAAATATACGATAGATAAACTATAATACGCCTATATTGCCAAATTTATGCTTTTGAATAAAGAAACATCTCATACTCATAATTCACATATATATGTATATATATATTGAATTACATCCAACATCATTCCTTCACATTAGCAGAATATGTATTTGTAAGTATCACTTTCTGCACGCACAGCTTGCCTAAATTAATAAACGATTGCGCAATGGCTAATTTAGATTACCGAGAAAATACTGATATCCATCGAAACATCTACGTATTTATACCTGTAAAGGAAAATGATAGTGGGAACTAAATAAACTTTACATTTACCTTATACGGAATTCTTATACCGAATTCAATGCTCTTAACATTTATATGAAAATGTTTATTTTTTGATGCCTACGGCTGATACCGCAAATTGGGGAAAGAAAAGAGTAGGCAGAGGATGACAGGGGCAGTAGTTTTTTCAGTTGCTACTCGTAATGTCAACGTAAAATCGAAAAGACGAATTATAATAATAAAAAAATATTCAAGCTCATACTTGGTATGCAAAAAAGCCGGATATTTGTCTGATATGTGAGATTTGACAAAGTAAGTATTTCTTTATACTTACACGACAATAATTCGAGGGGATTGTGGAGTGATTAGGGACTTGAACAGGGGCAGTCGGCTCTTGAATGGATAAAGTTGGTATTACGAACAGCGTGTGTAAGGTTCCGGGGGTCAGTTAGTGTTTGTAGACCTGGGGTGTCGGTTTAATAAATAGAATAATAGCTAATAAAATATTATAGTACATTGGCTGACACACACAAAATGACTGAGCCCCACGGTAAGTTAAAAGTTTTATCTCACTTTTTATTCGGCTCATTCTGTGAGGAGAACAAGATGTTATGGCAACATAAAATAAGGAGTTGGACATCCAAGTTTTCCCAAAAAGTAGCCCCGCAATTTAGTACCTTTAGTTAGTTAGTAAATGTTTGAAGTCGTTTTTTTTTTGTTTAAAGAAGGAATCTGAGATCAAAGATGATTTCTAACAAGAATCATCGAATTCGCTTGGCGTGATGTTGAGTTGTGCGCCCATTTGTCGCGCACATAACTACTTAATTCAAAAAGACTTATATGGTTTTCTCCTGGATGTCATTGCCAAAATTGAACCAAATTGAAATACAGTCCAGTTGAGAACCAGCTCAATTGGTTTAAAATAAACTTGTATCGAAGTTCGTATTTGAGTTAAGGTTTTACCGGCTTATTTACAGTATTACATATGGGCTCATTTATAAATTGCATCACAAGTCTTCTATCTTATGAGCAATACATTTTAGAAACAGCCAATCCATACCTTTTTCACCAACGAGGTTAGTGTAAGCAAAAAATTTATATTAATTAATTAATTAATCAATATATCTTTGTATTAATGAGTAAAGTTTCCTAACTTTACTTACTAAGTTTGTGAAACTAATGCGTTATGTGTTAATGAAAGGTTTTTGATATTTTAGTTACATACATGAACTATACACAGCGTGCCTCGGACTATAGAGCATTCAATTTAAGGTTCGTTTCTACACACTTAGCTGATCAATTTTTTTTTCGTGTTTTAAAAATTATACGGACTATTTTGACAACTTATTAGACCTCAAAGTTTAAATTGTAAAGTCAGCTTACCAAATATCGCGATATTATCGCGTAATGTTTGACATTTTGACGTTTCTTAAAAGTGAAAAGAAATAGTCGCATACTGTCAAGTTTGTGTTAGACTGTGTACATCAGTGGCGGCGCATTTATACAAGCCGATTGACTAACTTTACTGCAGTTCAACGGTTTTCCTTGGGCTCAAGAAGAAAAGGCCGCCGCCACTGGTGTACATTGAAAATAACATTTAACTTATATGATAATAATTAAATAAAGAATGTTTGTTTTTCAAAACATATAAAACAAAATATGCATACTCGTAAAAATATTGATAAAAAACGTTGTTTAAGAATGTTTTTCTTTCTTGCTTGTTCCAACGCCTCAGAGCCGCATTCAAATTTGTAAATTATGATACTATAGTACAATAACATTAAAATTAGTGCATCTTAGTCGCACTCATAAATATACATATACTGACTCTGCTATAGAAAAGCGACATTATATTGGTATCAAATTTAAAATCATATTTTTGCATTGAATTTGCCACCACGCCTCTCCCTTAAAAGCTGCGTGCAAATTTTGACGGGCTGATGCTGCTTAATTAAAGTGACTACAACAAACTGAGATGAAAGGAAAACAACGTTGTTATTTAATATCGAAATTATTTTAACGAACAGAAATTTCGTTATTCACAACTTTTCTTTTTGATATTTATTTTTTAAAGATGCTTCAGCTTTGGATATTTCGCTTATTGAATGATTTTACATCATGCTACCTCAGAATCGGCTACTTTACAGCATGAACATCAATCAATAGTACGTACGTATTTTCATACGTCAAAGCACCGAAAGTACTGCCATCCTGTGTTTTTTTACAAATAAAATTTTCTACAGTTCACGTTTCATAATTTCTATTGCAATTTAATTGATAAACACGTGGAAGTCTCAGAAGTCTCTTTTTGTGAATTAATTAAAAAACGGTAGATACTTTTAGTGCGCTGTTTCATATGCTACTATTGATGCTGACCGAACCAGTCAATGGCTTTCCGTTGCTTTTGGAGGATCAAATTGTTAATTGATTTTATTGTTATTTAAGCTACAATAAAGTCCACATAGCAAAACAGAAAACTAATACAGGTTCTATTTGAAGCATCCAAAGTTGCCGTATCGAAAAGATATTATGTTATTTGTGATGTAGCCATTTACGTCCGAGGTAGGACAATGTGGTTTTATGGTTATCAAAAAGTGAATAAGAACAAAACAAGAAGTAAATCCCAGTATTATAGACACGGGCGTATATAAAATAATGTCTTATTACGGTAGATTTGCTGCAATGGGAACGAAATCAGCCGGTCACGGAGAGAAGCCCAAATAATACGTATACTTTTGAGATTACTCGGACTTTTCTGAAAAAAATAAAAAGGATTCGGGAACTCAATGATAAACTGACACGAATAATCCTTTGTCTTAGTTGATTGATTTATTCAATATTGTGTGTACATTATTATTTAAATCAAAAGCGTGCAACAGTACAATGTTAAATGTACAAAGTTTAGGTAATACATTTAGTACTGGCGTTTCGACAGCATTCACAAATTATTTCCGTAGCATGAAATTTACAATCGAAGTTTTTACTATCCTGTATTTACGTTTCAATCCTCCTTGCTGTGTTCAATAATATACTGTATTTCAGCGGACGTAAGGTTCTTTTTCTCAAAAGGGAATTCTGGGTGCGGGTACCATTTAGCCGGGGTTCTGAGCCTATAGTCCCTGTTAAAGGTAGATAACTCAGAAATCTCTTGGGGGCTAAGGCTAAAGTCACATATGTCAATGTTCTGCTGTATGCGCTCCTTGTTCGTGGAACGAGGTATCGCCACTAATCCTTGATCAACCTGTAAGTTCACAATATGATGTATGTAGCGTAGATAAAATTAATACAAACTGGTTAAATGAAAAACATATTTCTACGTCATGCATTGATAAACTCATTCAAAGTTTCACCGTATACTCGCGTAGTAAAATTCCAATTCAAAATATTTTTCCGATGTATGTTGTTATTGTCCTGACTTAAAAGTGTAACTAATTAAGTATGTTAATATTTTTAAGTCTCTTTTTTATTGTTTTGATTACATAGAAAACTAGAAAGACATATAAAACAGAAATTATATTTGTATACTTAATTAATTATCAAGCAACATAGATGAAATATTCATTTCATAAATAACGACCTTTTAATAATGAATGTGTTCGAATCCTGTCTTCTTCCATGTGGGAATTACCGTATATGTAATGTTATCGCAGCCCAATTCATATATTTGTGTTTAAACTATATACAAGTCCCTGAACGGGTGAGAGCAAGGGCCTACCGCGAGCATCGAAATTCGAATTTGGACTACATATTTGCCTTTCTATCGCTCTAGCATATTTGAACGATAGAGCTACAGCTAACGGAATTTCAATTTTCGCATTTCACAATTAATAGGTACTCAGAACATTTGGGAAGTAAAGTTTTGAGCGCCCAGGCCCACGTCTAATATTTGTTTTTAGTAAATAATATCGAAGCTAAAGTCAAACATGATACCGGTTATTCTGCGAATAGAGATTGACAATTATTCCTTTGATATAGTTCGAACATTGTTACAGTAAATACGTGAAGTTTATGTCGATATCGTGAAATCAGATACCTATCAAAGGACGGCTATTTGGCTCTAAATTTATTACTTTACTTTAGGATGTAAGTTGTTACAAACCTTAAACATCAAATGATATTAAAATTTGTAGACGACCATTCTTACAAATCTTAAAAATCTTAAAATAATAATGTGTATTCCATTTTATCGGAATTACTGTGGATTATTCACATAATACCACCAGTTTTTATGTCCGTATATATTTTTTTTCTTTTACTATCCTATTTTCCAAATATTAAGTGTTTTATATAGTTTTTATGATACTCGTACATCTAAAGTGACATTTACCTTGCAAAGGTATCTAGTTTGTCTGTATTGCTGTAATACTCAGTCTTCTGTTTAATTGAATTTCCTATTTTCTAGGAAAGCGCATTAAGTTATCTTACCTTCCTATTATTAATGGGAGTCATATTATGTGCTAAAATATTAACATAATATATATGTTAATTAATAGCATGACCGTCAACAAAAAAAATATAGGTACGGCAACTCTTTAGATATTAAACGAGACTTACCAAATATCTTATTAATATTTGTGGAACGGTTTTGTTATATTTCTCGGCCAATTTAAGCAGGGTCGGGTGGTCGGCCCTCGGCGGCGGCGCGTTTGGCTTTCGGCCAAGTATGGCGCCGAACGGACTATAGGCCATCACAACTACTCCATGAGCGCGACACCACGCTATCAACTCGGCTTGGGTTATCGTTGGGTTCACCTGTAAGTCATACTTATTGATAAACATAATTAGGAACAAGTTTCGTAATTATTAGCTGACCTTAATTACTAATAGTAAATATGTTAATCACTGGAATACATGATAAATATTCAGCATATTTCAAAGAGATAAATATAACTAAATATATTCAGATGGTAAATAATAATATGTCATGTTCTTTGTTTTGATTACGGGGGCATCCCAGTTAAATAAAACCATAGTATATTCAAAATGTAACTAACGTAATTGAGTGTTCTAATACTTTAGGTACCTATTTATTACTCTAGATTACATTTTAGTTGGAATAATAACTTACTGAGACGTGCAACATCAAGTAATTAAACATAAACCCTATCAAAAATTCTTAGGTACATCTTATGGTTAACTTAAAATTTGTTTCATAGTTTTAGAATGACTTAGGAAATTAATTTCAGATAAGTTAACAGATCCTTTGAATTAATAATTCCTATCACAAACCGAAAATTGTGAGTTTGAACAGCACTTACGTTATTACATTATTCACCGTATAAATTCATAATACTCTTGTATACATTCATATAATATCGGTCACTTAACTTTCTAACTCGGGTAAATACATTCTGCTTTAAGATTGATTATATATAATAATCTGAAAGATAATCATGAGAGGTAGGGCACAGCGTTGACCATCACGCTTGAATCTAGGGCAACCCAACTGGGGAAGTAACTCCTTCTTACAGAAGACCATAGCCATAATAGCACTGCCACCTTTCAGGTATGTAGTGTTGTGTTCCTGATGGTGAGTAAGGTTCCCAGAGCTCCAACCCCCCTTAAAGCCCGGCAACGCGCTTGTGGCTCCCCTGGTGTTGCGAGTGCCCATGGGCGACGGTAATTGCTTAACACCAGGCAATCCATCTGCTCGTTTGCCGCCTATGTCAAAAAAAATAATAATAATCAACCTTAGACCAGAATAGATTTACCTGAGTTTGAAGTTAAGCGACACAACGACTATCTATGTAGTATCAGATAATTTTTGGAATTGTGACCTGATTCTCGGCGTGAAAACCATGTTATCCACCCAACACACGTCCCGTTCAAAATTCGATTGTAAAATTCTTCGAGACTCATTGTTTTCCTCTGGCAACCTTTGTACAAGTTCTTTAAGTCGAAGAGCATAGCGTTTTATAGGTGAGCGAGGAGTGGTGAATTTATTCCACATTTAGAAATGAAATATGACAAACAATACAATATATTTAGGCAAGTTTTTTGTCGGTAACACTTACTTATTATATGACATTAAACACCCTTTTCGTCATTTTGAGTATTCAGCTTAAATAAATACGAAAGTATGACTTAAAATAAATCTACTCGTAACTTTGTTAAACATTACACTTAATATTCATTTCAATTATGTGAATTTACGTGTTACGTCAACCAAGGCAATCAGAAAGATTACCAAGAGGTTAAACATTTAAAATAACGGATAATATTGTATTTTACAAAATTAAGCAGAAAACGGAAATATTAAATCGGTGGCTAGTAGGATTAAACGATCAAATAACTTGTATGAAACCTGTCCTGTTTTTTACCAACAAAAGTATATGTCATGTTCAATAATACCAAAACTATGTTGAATCTGTTATATAGGTAGATAACATATAGCGCTTCAAACGAATTTTAATTAAAAATAGTTATTCACGGATTTTATTATTAATTAAAAAGAGTCATATGTACCTCAATTTGTAAAACTGCCGGTTTAATCCTCGAGTTATCCCAAAGCCGCTGCATTTGCGTTACATTGAAGTTGGAAACGCCAATGGATCTCGTGAGATTCATCTCCTTTGCATCCTCCATGCCTTTCCATGTTTCCAAGTAATCCGTAGAACTGATGCTCCCGTCTATCTGTAAAGTGTTCAATAACTATATGAATATGAGTAACACGTACTAAACTAGTTTATAAGGCTTACCGCTTAGAACTTCATAGATATGTGAAACTTTAGTAATGCCTGTATTCTATTTTATTACACTCAACGAATTGGTAAAGCTTCAGTCGATTGAAAAATACGATAATGGTTGTGAGGCAATATGTACACACATACCTGTCAAAGTTATATTTGGCGGACAACACATTAAAACTTGATATATAGTGAGCAACGCAAGTTTTAGTGGCGTCACGTCTGTATTTTATAGCATTCTATGCAGCATAACTAATACATTAGTGACATTCCTCTGGGTTAAGCTAAATTTATGATAATCGAATCTTATACAGTTACAGAACGTTTATTCACTTACATTGTATTAATTAAAATTAAAATTATTTTTATTTTCGCTATCGTGGTTGCGCACTAAGCGAGCTGTTTTAACTCCGTATCGTACCTATTTTTAAGCACAAAATTAACAATTAAAACAAAACAACGTAGTTCTTAAAACTAATTTCTGCAGAAAACTTGTAGCGAGTTAAAAAGCGTCCAGCAATTTTAAAATGAAAATACAGCGAATAACTTGCAAAGTTTGAAGTAGTCCTGCCTACAAAGTTTTTGCTGACACCTTCAAAGTTGCTAAATGAAAGTGTTTTATGCTATATAAGTAATCTTTTTAGCTAGGGCACAGCGCACGGTTTCTCGACTAAATAAACGTTTCTCCATTTGAACGGAGGAGCCAGCCGGACAATAGATACCTAGTACAGTAGATACAGATGTCACCATCTATGTGATCCAACTTTAGAAATTTGTGATAATTAAAGATAGTTATTTCTATGAATATACCGGGTGTGGCCTGTAATAGGAGCAAACATTTTAGGGATCGCTTCTACACCACGAACGAAACAACATTTGTTCTACAACTTTAAATAATTGGGTAATTTATTACTTGTGATTTTTTTAAACAAAGTAAATAGTATTTTCAATGAACAGGATCCAATAGTCTAGTTGACGTTTACTGTCAGCTTACAAACGTCATAGTTTTTGCAATACATTGCTTGCTTGGAAAATCTTTTTTTATTCATATTTATTAAACTATAAGTTATTTTCAAAAGTCGTAGAACAAATGTTGCTACGATTTGGGTGTAGAAACGATGCCTAAAGTTAAAGCTCCTATTGCAGGCCACACCCGGTATACTGTAGTGTTCAAAATGAATATAATATTATAAAGTTAACTCGTCTACTAACTAATTACAATACATCCAAATTATTTTTCGATTTTTTTTTATGCATGTTTATTCTTAACACGTACAATGTATTTAAACGATATAAAATGACAAAAATCTGCTTATTACTAATGTTACACACTAAATATAAAATTTTTCGATTTACAATACATCCAAATGTCTGCTATCGAATATCTTCGATATTTTAAATCGAAAGAAAAATAGAAAAATTTGACTCGGAGCGGGACTCGAACCCACAACCACTGGATCACTAGCCCAGTGCACTTCCAATTGTGCTATCCGAGTACCGCTTAGACTTGTCAAATTTTTCTATCTTATCCTTCGTGGTATACGTCATCATGGGTTACGTGTAGTCACATCTACCGTCAGCGTATTGAACACTTAACGGCATCGAAGTCTCAATTTACATTGAGAATTCATCGATAACAATGTGCTACCCCATTCTAAATTATTTTTTATTATGCAGAAACGTCTGCTAGCGAATATCTTCGATATTTTAAATCGAAAGAAAATAGAAAAATTAGACTCGGAGCGGGACTCGAACCCACAACCACTGGATCACTAGCCCAGTGCACTTCCAATTGTGCTATCCGAGTACCGCTTAGACTTGTCAAATTTTTCTATCTTATCCTTCGTGGTATACGTCATCATGGGTGACGTGTAGTCACATCTACCGTCAGTACAATACATCCAATATGTAATGGCCAATTCTTATAATATAATAAATCATTTAATAACAACTAAACTGCTTTAATAATAACAATTGTGTAGATAGCTACTACGGAAAATAAATACTACGCGAGGATCAATGAAATCCTTTTCAGTACTCAAGAGGTGAAATAGTAAGAGCAAAATATCGCATTTTCATTGCATCTAAGTATATAATTCAAATTATGGTACAGTCGCTTCTTAAGATTTATACGCTATATGTCAAAGTTACGTTGGCTTATATTTCAAGATATCGAGGTAAAACAAAAGCGGCGGGAACATACATTATATGCCATAGGATAGTGCACGAGGTAGAGATCGATGTAGTCCATTTGTAACAGCTCTAACGACTTCTTTAGAGCTGGAATTACTTCGTTTCTTTTGTGAGCATCGTTCCATAACTACGAAAAAAGAAAACAACGCGTTTAATACGTCCCAACGACAAATAAAAGTATTAGACGAGGAAGACATGAAAGATAGCGTGTTATTTTAACTTATTTCACCAGCTCAACAGATACCAAATTATAGTGAAATATTAAGCATTTAACAAGAATATAAAGTAAATATAGCGTGACCAAGTATAATCTAGCGGGATAACAAGTTGTTTAATGTTAATACTTACAAGTCAAACGTCTAATTTAGAAAGCGGGCGGAGGTGATAAATTAGTATTTAAATACAATAAAACTGTGTATTTTTCTATTAAGTTTTAAGGTTAAAGATCATTTAATCTCGTTAAGAGTTTTACAAATTACTTACACGAGACAAAACATTAATAACTTAGTAAAAAGTACATGGATGTGAGTGCACAGGCAAACATTATAACATTTATAAATTATAATTCTATAACGCAAAAGAAGGATACCTGAACAAACGACAACTTACTGTTCGCTATTAAGTTTTCATGCACTGTTACCCGTTTTTATTGCCCTTGCGTATACTTATTAGCATAGTGTTTCCGTTAGAGTACACTAGTGGCTACAGGAAAATTACCAAGCGTCGGAATACTTACTTTGGTAGTGATGTAAACGTCGGCGCGGGTGTCGTTGTCTTGTAGGAAGCGACGCACCCCCAGACCGACCTCGCCCTCTACACGGTACAACGCCGCGGTGTCAATGTGTCGATAACCAGCCTCCAGGGCCCATTGTACCGCGCGGGCGAGCGAGTGGTTGGCTGGCAGCACCCGCGTGCCCTGCACGACGGTTAACATGGCCCGGACATGTCCGGGAGTTAGCTTCGCATTTGTTAACAACGCCACAGTGAAGCCGGCTACGCAGCTACAAACTGCTACCTCTACGTATATTCTGTATGTTCACACTAACATTTCAAATTTAATTGTATCTAGAACACGGTTTTGTTCTATTCAATCGACAATAGGTACCTAATTTGCAGTAAGTACATAGTTATTCCATTTATGAACACTGTTATCCAAATTGTGAACTTGTAATTCACTGGTGTATTAATTACGGCGAAATCTTATTAGTAATTACAAGTATTTTGCGCAAATCTGAACTGTACGAACAAACTTTTCTCGTAAATAATACGAATGTGATCTAGAGTATCAGTAGTATGTATTGATAGTTATGAAACTGTTGGAAATAAATATTTATTAAGTTTACCGATATAATTTCAGACGACATACGGAATTATGCGTACTGGTATATTAATAAAACCTTTCTTTTTCTTTCTCACGCTGTCCCTTCTTTTACCCCTGCGTATGGGGAGCGTAGAGTCCGCTTGGAAACTAGTCCCAGGATTATGCGTAGGAACAAGTTTTACGAAAGTGACTGAAATCTGATCTTCCAAGAAAGGGTAAACTAGGCGTTATTGGGATTAGTCCGGTTTCTTCACGATGTTTTCCTTCACCGAAAAGCGACTGGTAAGTTATGAAAAACTCATTGGTACAAGCCGGGGTTTGAACCTGCGACCTCCGGTTGCAAGCCGCACGCTCTTACCGCTAGTCCACCAACACTTTCTCCTTTAGAAACCTATCCTAAACATACAAATTAACTAAACACTAATAATGCAAATATAAATGCATGCATATCTGAAAGAATACACCAAACATGTACAGTAATTCTTGCGGAAGAAGCACGCGCAATGTCATTGTAAAACATATTTCGCCTTTGAAATATTTCAATTCTATGAACTTACATCTGCCAAATGTCCCAGACTAGTGCCTAGAGCTACGGCAGGAATTTCATTTCCGTCGTTTAGTTTGTATTTTATTAGTTCCCCATTTACCTGCAAGCGAACAAAATGAAAATGACAAATTATATTTTGAATTTCTCTTCAAGCTCGTTGTTACTTCTGTATATGACCAGTTCTTATTGTTATCCATTTTAGGGGTCCATAATAAACATATATATTGGTGCAGTATTCATGAAGATTAAATTTATGTACCTGGATCTGTAATTTGTTTTTAAAACACAATGGCAAAAAGTCTGAATGGGTAGAAAAAAGCTGTCAAGCGCAATTCGAGCCGCGATTAATGTGCCGCACTGACCAATACAGAATTACGAGCCATAGCCCTAGGCAGAAATACAAGCCTAGCTGTACTGCTGGACTTATATATGCATAGAGTAGACTGGGTACGGTTGCACTCGTAACAAGCTGATATAATCACCCCTATTATTACTAATACTGTAGCGCTAAGTATGAAATGAACAGTAGAAATTGAAGAAACATATTTGTAGTTTGACGATAAATTTTGAATTAAGAATTAAAGAACTTTTACTTTTACTTGTACTAGAGTTTCCACAAGTTCACGTTACACGTTTATTTAAACAAAGTAACTAATAAAAAATACCTACGAGTAAGTAAACTAACAATACATTAATCACAATAAACTTGTAACAAATACGTGAAAAAAGCAATAAATTTTAATATTGACATCTAATAAAGATGTTTTAATTCATATATACACCCAAAACCTACTAATATACATGCACGACACATAATTTATTTTTAGTTTTACTGTAAAGTGATACGAAAGTATAATTCAAAAATCGATAAATTCAATTATAAAACAATTTTATATTACACTTAGTGAAACTTTAAAGTAAAGTTAAGTACGGACTAAAACATTTCAATATATTATATATTTAACTTTTGGTCATAAGTGTATCATGGCGCCTACTTGGTACTATGGGTTTATAGATGTTTGTGAAATTTTAGTAATCTGTCAATTAAGTTTAAGCTTATTGATGATATTTCTGACAGTCAAAGAACCTAGGTGGTAATGCGACAGCACAAACAAGAGATAGAGAAGAGTCAAGTAATTTCCCATTAAAACCTTGCTTTTATTGTTGTGAGTAAATAAAACATATAAAAAGTTTGATATAATTTTTAGGTTATCTCTGCTAAGATTTCTAACGTAAACTTTTATAACAAAGTACGCGTAGCGTCTGCCTTGAATTGTTTATGTTAGTTAAAATTTATTTATTACCACTAATAACGGATATACTTAATTAAAATGTTAAATAATACGGAGCCACATTCAAATTTGAGATGACGGTTCTAATGAGGATTTGTTATTTGTTTAAGATGGTACATAGGGACATGTTTATCACCAATAACAAGTATAAACTAACTTGGAAGAAACATAACAGTATAGATAAGATTGCTCCCGCGCACTTGACCGCAGCGACCATGATGCGTGGCCGACTCTGTTGAACTGCCAGTCAGAAATTTATCGCAATGAAAATAATATATCTGGCAACTGGCAATGACTTGAGGGAGTAACTCAAGAAAAAACAACATGTGGCAACATTCGTACTAAGGTGCGTTCAAGTTAGGTTCAAGTAAAACTATAATGCATACTGTGTACCAAGTGTTTGCATAACAAGCGTTTTTTTACACATGCAAGCATTTTTTAAACATGCATCATGTATAAAGTCATGTAATGTTACTGTGAGAATAACCTCGTTTAGGAGCAAAGACGGTGTTTTGTCGTCATTTTTAAATACATTATTTTTACTTTTCTAAGACGTGTAAGTACGCTACTAAATCTAAAGGCGGTCGATGTAATAGAAAAAGCATTGCCTAATGTATTGTGTTTGAGTGGCGTTTTTGTATCTACAAATATGTTGCCGCTATTTAGCCGGGTTTTGCCTGTCATTTCTACGTTGACCTTGATATACATGATATCCAACCAGTTCAGCACACATGAGATGTAGGTTTAAAATTTTAATCATGGCAATGATATTCAAAGAGCGTTCAAGTAAACAGGAATTCTTAGAGGTTTCTGAGGACCCTACCCAATTCTTGCATAATTTCAAGACTCTGTATTTGCGGTGTAAATCCCTTTCAGTATTCTAAAATATTCTTGTTTTTAATTAAACATTCCATAAGGCAGCCCAAACATTCCGTCGAGATACCGATACGTTTTCTGCAAACCATTACGTAATTGCCTAAACCAGAAAGCCTGTTCTACCTCGGAACTGTAAATACAGAAAATTCAAAACGTTATTCTAGAGTGATTTATCTAGAATACATTTTTGCCTTGAGCACCCACTTGGAGAATAACGAGTGGCTGGCATTTTGCCGCAGTAAAAGAGGACAAAATGCAATTTAAATTCACGAAATGTCTCTCGTTGTACGTTACCGTATATAGATGATCGAGTTTAATTTAGGAGCAATCAGTAATTACTTGCGCCGCTTCTTCTGCAGTGTTGGAGTGCAGAGCGGGTGAAATATGATGTCGCCGGGTCTCGGAGGCGCGCGCTTAGTGTACTCCGAGGATTGCAGGTGTAACTAATTCTAACTACTCTTCAGTGATGACTTTTTATAATTCTACTAGTTGATTAGGCTTATTAATAACTACTAATATGTATGTTTTTTAATTACCATCACGTCTACCGTCAAATCGTAAGACGCAGGTTAACAAAATAAAATGAAATATAATTGATCAGTACATAATGTAGTTGATTACATATTTATATAATCTTTCCCATCACGTGCAAACTACGTAGATAGGTTTAAAAAAAAAACATATGTACTACTTCTACTAAAGATTAACAAAGCGAATAACAATTGAATCAATCTGGGCATCGTGCATCGTAAAATATAAAACGTTCTTCGTGATAGTTTTATTTTAACAGAGTGTAAAGTATAATTTATGCCATTTATAAATAATCTGCTATTCGCCAACCGTGAACGTAGTATTTTTGTCCCAGATCGATATCACGTCGAGGTGGTCTAATTTCGGAGGCTGTTTTAAGCCCAAAGAGCAACTCTTACGAACCCAG
This sequence comes from Grapholita molesta, assembly GCA_022674325.2. Taxonomy (NCBI): domain Eukaryota; kingdom Metazoa; phylum Arthropoda; class Insecta; order Lepidoptera; family Tortricidae; genus Grapholita; species Grapholita molesta. The sequence continues at coordinate 8,539,876 of CP053127.2, forward strand.
TGAAGCTAGCGTAATAAATTATTACATGTAAACCCTTTGCGTGGTTAAGCTCAGAGGTATTGGAAGTTAATGTATCGGCCGGGGGCGGTATTGCTCTGGTTCAGTAAACTACTCCTGTCTGACCTCCCGCTCCCGCTGTGATACAACCCTGAATAGAACAAAGAAGGTATAATCCATTACCTTCCACAGATCTCATTATGTTGGATATACTGCATACTACATTTTCTATACAACTACCACATCCCTACCTTATTCTAATCCCTCGCGAATATGAACTATATGTAATCATGGTGTAAAATCTTACAATTTCATTCTCAAAGGTTTATCCTATATCATAGTTTGAAAATGATGTTTGGATTAAAATAGGAAGCGCACCGCCTGAACTCAAATAGCTTTATTGGAAATAGTAGATGCTTCTCAGAAAATAGCTATTGCAGGTAACATTTTCTTATTTATAATTTTAGAGAACATGCCAGTAAATGAAGAAACAACTAAATTTGTAGATAATAGTTATTTATATCCTGCAGCCAGAATCCTCAATCTACTGTTGAATTGGTAAGCATTCATACATTTTATGATTTTAGGCCAAAAATGATCACTAGCCTGAGGCGCTACCACCAAAAACGAAATATACGAATTTCGATGTTCACGGTTTCGGGACTCGTGTCTTTCGCAGATTTTCGCGGTACCAGCCCAGTGATCATTTTTACCACACGGCAAACACACTGTTTAACAATTAGTAATTGCAATGTTTATTTGATATTATCTTTTATCTATATAAAGGATGAAAGTAGCAGCAGTATACTCCGTAATTTTTCACGCGTTGTTCATGCAGTTTCAGATGTCAGTCAGAAGGTTCAAAGCAACCGACACATCAGACTAACCTCTCTCTAACGTACGTGCAAATGCGCTTTAGGTTATCTATAGCCGTAACCGCGATTGTATGTATGTTGATGATGGTGTAACTGATTGCGTGTTGTATTATAAATATTTGCATATTTGCCTACTATCTTTATAGCGACTTTATTATAAAAATACAAAGTTGTGGAGTATATTTCGTGCGCATGTCACGTCTGTCATTTAGACGAATTAAATGGCATGTAACTATAATGTACGACAGTAATGAGTTTATAAGTATTATAACCCAAGCTTCTGATAGGTAACCACCACAAAATTTATATAACAATACCAATACACACAATGTACAATAGGAACTGTAAGGTTACAAACATTTTACCTGTTCAAAATATATTTATACATTTAACGACGATACCCAAGCAAGAGTTTAAGTTGCCAGGACATTCATGTTTATAAAAAAATATTTGGAATATAAATTTACAGTTTTCGCGTTTAACAAGTTCGTAGTCCCAATGCAAAAGCTCAATTACAAAGTCCAAAATAAAGCAAACGGATTAAATGAGAAACTAGGTAGATAACAAGATCAGCCTCTGCTACAGTTTTAATTTACAGAAATGTCTAGAGTTTTTTTCCGCGGAGTGAATTTTCCCAGCTCTATTCATCAGGCGACTGTCACTGTCCCCCGCCGAGCAATTACTGATGTCGCACTCCACTGCACCGGCGCAATTACTACCACCTACTACCACCGGTAGGCATACTCCACTTGCCCATCAGTACATTCTATACTGCCTACCGCAACAATATGGCTACTTTTGCATTGCCGCCATGCCTAGTTAAGTTTAAATTTCTGATTATTAATTGTTTATAAGTTAATGAATACAGAAAAATACTAACTAATCGTAGAAACCTATAAATTATATTGATTTTTAACGTAATGAAACATTATCAGTATAAAAGCACAAAACTAAATACGTATTCGAGAGTAGGGGCCTACCAACGGCTGTTTATTAGAAAATACCTTTTCCTTTCACGTCTCACGTAAAGAATTTTTCTCGTTCGCGGAAATTTACCCTTGCGCACCTGTTTCTTTTATACACACCGACAAAGCGAGGCCCTTCCTTGCTTTCTCCTCGCGTAGTTTCTTCCTTCCTACGAAAGCGCTCTTTGCGATCCCGATCAAATAAGCGTTATTTATTTAAATGGGAAACCGGGAACCTAATCGAACCTAGAGATACACAACTGCTTTGATGGACGGATAGACTAATTATTTGCACGCCGCCACCCCACACCCCACAAAAACATTGTAAAACGAAGCGACCTTAACGAGCGCCCGGATAACAAAATATTTTTGTCATGAATTCACTTTGATAAATACAGCTTTCAATCTAGAGAAATAAAAATGAGTCAATGTGAAAGTCAACACTGCGGAACAAGTGAAACGTTCCAATAATAAAAAAGGTAAAACGGGTCGCTGTCGCCCCGATTTTCAATAAAGTTTGCAGGTAAACGATTGTGTTATTCATACGTGTAAAGAGTTTCCCTTCTGTAATGCTTGCGTCTGCTAATATGCGGGCGTTTTCGTGTCATTGACGCTTCCGTACGAAATAATTTATATATCCATATTGCTTTATTTACATTCAAAACAAAAGTCCCTTTACACCATTGTGAAATATGCATTATGTGCTATACATATATTAAAGGTAAGTAGATTAGATTTTGTGGAAAGATTGAGATCTTATCTGCTTTGCCAGTCCTGGGGCACTATTTGTATAGAATGTATGCACGTCGCAATCTGAGGGAGGGCTCGTGCCTATTCTCGCATCTCGGAGTAGGCTACTGCGGCAGATCTACCGGCCTTCGATACACAGATTCTAGTATCTCAGCCTGTTGAAACTAGATTAGTTTCCATGAGCCAAGTGAAACAGGATTGGAATGAAGTTTGTTGTCATTTTGGGGTAGCGGTCTATACTGATAACGGGTAGATATTTTGTATAATATAACTATGTAATGCAGTGAATTCGTAGAAAGCACGTAATGTTTTTTTCTTCTCAAATCATCCGACTATTATATTATGAATTCTCTTTATATACTGGAGTCGGAAATCGAAGATAAGTAGATAGGTACAATTATATCATTTTAATCTGTACTAAGGGGCTAGTACGCTCACACAGCGACGGATCTATAATAGTTAATGTAAAAATAAAGTTCTCAGTATAATACGAGTAATGGCTTCTAAGAACTGTCCTGATATTTTATCGACTTCTATTTATTCTTTTTCTCCCGCTATTGAAACAGTTGTTATTGGTCCATCAAAGTTTAATTAACTATTTGTAATTTTCGTGTATGACTGTCCGAAAATAGAAAAGAAATAGAAGATAACGTCATTGTAATATTTTTCAATGATAATTGTTTTGAACATAATTAGTTAAGGCGTTTTCAAATTATTTCGAGGAAACTTCTACCACGCGCAGATAAAGAATATCGAAAATTTAGCAACGGAACAATTTTTTACATTAGCTGGCTATATGCACTTATTAGTGATGATATTAATTGGTACATTGTTAATACCAATAATTTGTATTGTAATGTTTTAGAGTTTACGTTTACATTGTGTTCGGCAGCACGGTTTGTCTGTGAGAGAGGTCTCGTACCTGAAACCCACCCAACACTCAAGATTCAACTTTTCGAAGCACTATGCTCATGATTCAATTTGGTAATTTCTTGCAAGCTGAGAACTTAGCTATATTCGCACGGGAGAGTGAACACTAACTTTACTCACTTGTAAAACAATATAACAAACAAATAGTTATTTAACTACTGTATGTATATGTAGTAGATAGAAATCATACATGCACGTTTATATTTGACAGTCAATCTTAAATAAACAAAGAATATTAATTCGTGAAAATCTAGGTAAGTAAATTTTTCGTTTGCTTCTATTATAGTATTTTGTGCAACAATTACATAATAAGGGGTCTTAAGATTTCAGTGTCGAAGTTACAAAACGAGACGTAGGCAAGTTTTGTAATTACAGACCCGGGAATTTTATGAGCTAATTTTGCACCAGTTAACAGAAACACAATACCTATATAATAGTAAAATATAAGCGTTAGTTCATACAAATAGTTTATACTTATATAGTAGAACAAGGTAAAATGTAAAAGAAGTACCTTAGTGTTATTTTCAGTATTTCGATTCAGGCACTTCCATTTATATGGAATACTATACTAAAATGAACTAGTAATTTATTTTGTAAACAAAAACTATACTTTTCAGACACGCTACCTAGATGTTAAAAAAGAACATTTGCATGATATTGTGACTGCTAGCAGTTCTAAAAAGTAGCCACAGTCGCCAAAAAGTACTGATTTTAAATACCGCTATCAGCTATATACTTAATTGGCACATTGAAGTGTTGGAGTAAAAAAGGTGTGTTCACATCTATATACTCGTAGTATAAAATAAGTAACTATAGCATGAAAAATACAAATTATTTTTCACTGCGACGCCTTTTTCAACGCAGAAGTGAACCGTACTCATAGTAGGTATTTTAAGCTGTAAACGATGTCGGCTGAGGCTAACTGCGGTGCTCGGAAGGTTAATGCATTTAACAGAAAACGGAAAATCGTAACATCCTCTTTCATGTACTAGGAATTTACCAGTGACCTATTTTATCCTCATAATTAACACCAGCATACATCATCAGCCGTCATCTGCTGGAATAGGGAATTATTTATTTCCACAACGGCCCGTCCTGTACAGCCTGCATCCTACTCGTACTATTTCCCGACTTTGAACAGATCCTCGGTTTACCTAGTCGGAGCCAGATTACATATCATAATACAACTATCACATTTCCGATGTAATGAAAATAAACGAAATGAACTAAAAGATGTCGCTGCAATCACAAAAAGTGGATACATAACTTGCGTAGGGTTCCAAAATGAGACAATAGATCAATTATAACGTTTGTGGGATTTAACCTCATTACATACATACGTGTGTTAACCTTTACACGTTCTAGGAATTAGATGATTTGGATATGTCAATTTTCGAATTTTTGGACCCGGGTATGTCCTTAAACTACGTCCAACAATGAGAGGTAGGGCACAGCGAAGTGCCATTACGCTTGAGACTGGAGAAGCCCAACTGGTGAAGTACCTCCTCCTTACAGAATACCACAGCCATAATAGCACTGCTACCTTTCAGGTATGTAGTGGTGTGTTCCTGATGGTGAGTAAGGTTCCCAGAGCTCCAACCCCCCTTAAAGGCCGGCAACGCGCCTGTGACTCCCCTGGTATTGCGGGTGCCCATGGGCGACGGTAATTGCTTACTATCAGGCAATCCGTCTGCTCGTTTGCCAGCTTTGTCATAAAAAAAAAAGAAAACATTTTCATACTAGTAATATGAAAAGGATACAGTTAAGATAAGAAAGCATTCTCAAACGTCATGTTAATTTCATTCTAAGCAGTCATATTTGGACTTGTAGGTAAACCACCATTTGAAATGGTCTGTAGTACTTTCTACTGATATATAATTTTACAGGCCCCCGTGTGCTGGGTTCAAATTAAATAAACAATTTTAGAATTCGGTCGTGTTTGTACACAGTAAAGTCAATTCAGGGCTAGGTAGAATCGTTTTGTTCCCAGCACAATGTTGGGGTCATGTTTGATCTCTAGTTAGATTTCTATATTCTAGTTCATTGCAAAATCAGATACCGTGGTGATTTCGTGCCAGGTTTCTGATAAAGGCAAAATACGTGGTAGCGTCGATGTTACATGCTATGTAGCGAGCGGCGTATGGTTAGCTTGTACATTACCTAATTGTTAGGCTCCTGTATATCATAATTAGATGTGTAGTAAGTACTAACTACATTGAATAAGTTAATACAAGTCAAGCCGTAAACATCAATATCCTATAAAGAAAAAAATAAATATGTATGATAAAATACATTTTTTTTTTACATAAGTAAGCAAATTTACAATGGCAATTATATTTTCAATGAACATAATTTAGATTTATCACATTATCTCCTAATTATAAATATCTAACACCGAGAAATATTCTTATTATAAAATGTATGTTACCTAACATTTTTTTAACTTGAGTCATTATTTCATCGATTGTATATCGGAATTAAAAATGGTATTTCGATGGAATGTTATTATCTAAATATATATATATATATATATATATATATATATAATTTATGTTTTTTAAAGTTTTTATTTACCAAAGTAAATAGGAGTAGATCTGTCACCAAATACTACATGGCTCTGTTACTAAGGAAATAAACAACTGCGTATACTCGTATGTCCTTTTTTTTTATGCAAGACTGACCAACGTTTGACTTCAGTCGCACCTGATGGTAAGTGACGACCAGGTCGAAGGTGTAGCACGCTGGTTCAGTAATGTAATGTCTGATAATGATGTCGATATGATTAATGATATATTAATTGCATAAACCAAATAAAATGCATAAACGAAACCGAGATCATCTTTCCGTCACACAAAACTTCTTAAGTTTTGTTTGTTGTTCTGTATGTTACGTAAGAGGGGGAGTGGTTTATGTTGATATATCAAATAATCAAAAATTAGGCTTCAAAACCCTTAACTTTCACAATGTCCACAGGAGAGACGCGAACGTAATTGATCTGTATGACCCATATACGGAAAAGTGGATCTCACATCCTGCATCTCACAACTTACATGAGACATGTTTAATAATTAACGATTAACACGGTACTACTCACGTTTATTTAGTCACTCGCGCGACATGTTTCGGAGAACATAGGCCTCCATTTTCAAGCACTAAGAGTGCTGAGTGTCCGATCAGTGCGCGACGGGCCGGTGACGCGAGCGGCGAACCGATCGGACACTCAGCACTCTTAGTGCTTGAAAATGGAGGCCTATGTTCTCCGAAACATGTCGCGCGAGTGACTAAATAAACGTGAGTAGTACCGTGTTAATCGTTAATTATTAAACATGTCTCATGTAAGTTTAAATACAAATTTCTGATAGTAGAGCTGTTGTCCATAAATAAAAAGATTGTCATAATAATTCAGGCTTCCCAACTTGTCTAGGATATAATTTGACACGCCGCTACTGGTACATAGCTATTATATAATATGCATAGGTAACAATCATGACTGTGCAAAAACAAAACAATTACAGAATAATGGTATTTAGGTAATCGGTTTGTTACTGTTTGTTTGTTTCAGACACCAATAAAGGTTTATTATTTTGTACAGTGCTAATTATTTGATAACTGAAGTCATTTCATAGTTTTGAATTAAATTTTAGACAAACATTTAAATATTATTTGGTCCAAATTTGGTGTCAGATCCATTATTTTATTGACCAATCAAATTAATTAGGTTACAGATTAATACATTAATTTGATAGTCAGCTAAATAATACTCATTAAAATTCAGTACGAGGCGCTAATGCGAGTAATGCGAACTGTTTTTTTATGCTCTGGGCTGGGTGTATAGGTTGTTTTTTTTTACTTTGAAGCTGGCCCTTAGAGCCCTTTGTCTTTTATTAAACTTTCAATAGACAAAGTCGTACTCGTACTTGCTACTTACTGCAAAAAAAGGGTTAGATGTGATGTGTGGTCACAGGCGGCTAATCGACAGTTCGTTTTCAATTTTATTGAAATTTCCACAAGTCGTAAATAAATAACAAGTCTAAGCGACTAAACCTTTTTTCATTCATGCACCGAGTAGGTAGCACGTGTTATATTACTTTACAGTAGTTGTCAATAGTGATTGGTTAATCATTGAATAAAATTGTCAATGATTAACCAATCGCTATTAACAACTCTCGTACCCCAGGAATCTGTTTAACCTTCAGGTAATTATTGAGTTACCTACCTGAATATCTTACCTGTACTTTGCCGCTTTATTAGGTAAATACTGTTACATTCTGAAATTGTTGATAATAACTAAATCTACCATAGATTTCGTTATTATTCAAAGAAGTTAAAAAAGTTAAAATATATTTTTACTTTTACCACGTTAGCAACTTTCAAACGTTGTTATCAAGTGGCACTGACTTAAAACGAAGTTTGTAACTCAATTTTAGTAAATACAAGCTAGTAAAAGAATTTCAAAGTAAAATTGAGCAATAACTATTGTAATTCGGGACTTTCAAATAGTTTGCTTAGAAAAATAAAACATTTCGACTTTATAAACAGAGTAGAAGTGAATCGTGCATCCGTTGCATTCAGAGTAAAATCTACATATCGGCTAAGCAATGCAGCCGACAGTTCCCGGCGTCGGGGAGACCATTCGATCGTCAATGAAATGGTTATTGCCAAATCCAAGTCGAACGCAGGCATGGAAATAGCCGATGCCAGACAATGTCGTTTACATACATGCAAGGTACAGATGTGTTACAATCGAGATGCAAACTGCGACTTGCGATGCGATGTAATTGCTCAAAACCAATACGATTATCAATACTTGCAACGGAGATCGGACCATAAAATTATATTCGACACCCGGATATTCAATATACTCTTGCCAATATAATTATCTTGGAATTTGAATTGGAGTATTGGGTATACTGATTAAAAAACACACTTAATTACAAATTAAACAGGACTTAATCGCGATAATGCTAAAGGTATTGTACTTACCTAGATTTTTACCGACATTTCGGAAGTAGGTACTGTGATTTAAATGGACCAGTCCAGAGTAGTCCGACCGAGAACATGGAAGTCATAGGATTTAATTTTTAATCACGTTTAGTATTATTATATTATTATATTTTTAACTTACCTCATTTTTTTATGTTATGACTAAGCCATTCTCTTTACACTAGAGATACTAAAGTCAGTATTTAAAGGCTTGCTTTTTCCTGAGATCTGATAAGTTTTTTTACTGCCAAACCGTTAAGAACTTCGGAGTCTTGGCCGCCAATTTCGACATTAAATTATTTTGGTGCTCTGGTGTCTTAGTAAGGTGCTTCTAGTCTTGTTTATCTTGGCGAGGCCATCATTAATTCTGCTAGTTGTCCATTTAATATAATATGCTATAGAATAAAATGGATATTCTTATTTTTGTTTATAATGTTCTATTGAGTTGTGTTTTTCATAACTATACAGTAAATAATAAACTACTTATAAAATATGTACACGGCTATATTTTTGGATTATTTAATTTTCACAATGTTTAACATGTGATCAGAAATAATACGAGTTTATTATGCATTATACTGGGCCATCCCACTTTTATTATGTGCGCGTAACGATTAATATAAAATCATTTCGTAAAATATAGTCTTATACAATTCGTCGAGTAGTCGAGCAAGTCGCTTCTATACAATTAATATGGTTAAATTTTACGATAGCTTTATTGTGTTTAAAGTGGTTACGGTTACATTTCTTATGTTATCATATTTTATTGCCCTCTTATATTTTCACCTTTAGGTAGTTTAGCTCATTTTCTATTAATAAGTTTAATTTATTTATAAGAAGAGGCAAATATATAGGTAATTAAATAAAGGTACAAATTAGCTTTCATTGAAGTAGGCATTCAGTTAAATACAGAGTAATAATTCAATTGTCTAAAAAATACGTTATAATATGTTTATTTTGATTACCTATAGTCTACTTGATCATACTAACAAAATAAAATTCCGTTTACTAGAGGCTATTTCAACGTTTCTTAAAAACTGGTCCACGCCGTTAATTTAAAATTCTTAAATATTTTTTGGTAACTACAAGAAATTGATTTAAAGCATGGATGAACAATTTTTATTTCGGAAACCTCCACATGTTCGGAAGAAGGATGCGATTGATAGACAAAATGAGAATGTATTCGACAGGATTCACCTAAAAATACAGCCTCTACCTGCGACTGTCGTGAGATATTGAAAATCGGACCCCGAGCTATCCGTTTGACCTTTTTTATTGGCAACATTTTACCTGTTCCGCATGTTTGAACGCTTGAATGGAAGTCCTCGTGTTGTCAAATTGAGCTGATATTTTAGCGCTTACACGCAAATGACGGTAGGTACCTGTGCACCCCTGATGTTCACAAAATCTTAATTAAACATTTAATTGTTACATGTTGCTTTCTACATTGTAACAGATACTTTTTTGTTTTAGCCGTTGCTACATTTGGTAGTACATTGTGTCCAACAAAATAGATGGCTCCCCATTCATAATTTATTATTAAATGAATGATTGATAATATAACAATGGAGCAAATAAATAATACGCAATAATTCTAAGGCGTAAGGATGTGACGACCCCATCGCCCACTGGTTTTCTCCAGTGCAAGCAGTCAATGCAGGGCAGCTTGTGGCGAGCTGATGGAGAGTAGCGACTCCACGTACCTGAATGCCCCTATGGTGCTCTGTCGGACAGGTGGGACAGGTCCCCGGCTTGCCTTAACCAGCCGTCCAGATTGGAGTCGCTAGCGTTGCGTTCTCCAGGATAGATGAGGAAACCTAAGTGGCAAGTTGGTCATGTTTAAAATCCAGTGAAACCTCTCTACCACTAGCCCTTAGCACAGTGTTGGCCTTGAGCCATTTTTAATGTCGCTTTTGGTGGGGTCCATCTCGCGTTTTTGATTCCATTAATTATTTTATTTTATTTATTAAAACTCAAAAGTCTTACACCGTGGCTGTCTCTGTGCGCATCCCATGACATCTTAGACAAGGGGAACATCCACTTAGTTTACCCCTTGCATTTCTTTAAGTTGTCGGCCTCCGCGCGTTGGCTTGATCCGGTTCCGCATACGCCTCCCAAATGTCCAGAGCACCATTGTTCCGTGTACGGGAAAGAAAAGCAATAATTCATTATTTACTACAGATTTGACATAATTTACTATTTCAAGTATGTACTACACGTAATATACCGGGTGCGGCCTGTAATAGGAGCAAAAATTTTAGGGATCGCTTCTACACCACGAACGAAACAACATTTGTTCTACAACTTTAAATAATTGGATAATATATTACTTGTGATTTTTTCGAACAAAGTAAATAGTATTTTCAATGAACAGCATCCAATAGTCTAGTTGACGTTTACTGTCAGCCTACAAACTTCATAGTTTTTGCAATACATTGCTTGCTTGGAAAATCTTTTTTTATTAATATTTATTAAACTATAAGCTATTTTCAAAAGTCGTAGAACAAATGTTGCTACAATTTTGGTGTAGAAACGATGCCTAAAGTTAAAGCTCCTATTACAGGCCACACCCGGTATGATTGTGTAGTTCTCTAAGATTGTGTAGTATTATTTAAGTACCTTGAGTTTCAGATTTATGAAGAAACGGCCTAAATTTATTAAGAAACGGTCCATCATCGGTTGCATCATTCGTTAGACATTTAACAAAAAAAAACGCATGTGAAAGACATCTCTAGTTCGCAAATTTCCTTTTTGGGACGACTCGCATAACAAGTGCTTTACATAATTAGATATAGATATTATTTGTATGTCTTTTCCGTACACGGAACAATGTTGTTCCGGACGTTTGAGAGGCGTACGCGGAGAGGCCCTTCCGACAATGTTTTTTTTTTAGGAGTACCAACAGCTTTAACAGTTCGAATAGTACTTACAGTCAAGGTTAAATACACCCTGACTACACCTTAAATAGAAGCACAGAGCCTTAAATAGTATTACTGGAGCTCACATATAAGATTAGATAATCTTATATGTGACTACTATACCGGGTGTGGCCTGTAATAGGAGCTTTAACTTTAGGTATCGATTCTACACCACGAACGAAACAACATTTGTTCTACAACTTTAAATAATTGGGTAATTTATTACTTGTGATTTTTTCGAACAAAATAAATAGTATTTTCAATGAACAGCATCCAATAGTCTAGTTGACATTTACTGTCAGCTTACAAACTTCATAGTTTTTGCAATACATTGCTTGCTTGAAAAATCTTTTTTTAATAATATTTATTAAACTATAAGTTATTTTCAAAAGTCGTAGAACAAATGTTGCTACGTTTTTGGTGTAGAAACGATGCCTAAAGTTAAAGCTCTTATTACAGGCCACACCCGGTATATTAATCTTAATTGTAACTATTATATATTCCCTAAATGCAATTTTTACGAACTAATATGAACAAAAGCACTCATTCATCATAATTACCATATTTATTTACTTGAATATGAATTAATAATAACACATATAGCATTTAATATTAATTGCCACATACTGGACTGGATTTAAGGATTTAAATTTTATACAAACTAAGGTAAATTAATTAAAACAACGATATTTCTAATAAAATTATGATAATTACATTATGATTGCGTAACATGTATGAATCATAAGAATTAAGTTTGGCACTTCCTTGTGGATTTTGTGAAAGTTAAGGATTTTGAGGTTTTATATTTGGCTTATTTAAAATCACCAGAAACAGCTTCTCTTATATCATACTATGCGATTAAGTCATAACTTCCACCTACATAAGCCGGTTTTTAGTTTTGATCAGTCTGGATACCACGTATTTCTTATCTATACAGCAGGAAACAATGTTAGCCACAGTAAAAAAATACTAACTCACTAAACAGCACTTTAAAGAGAACATTCAGAATACTTAAACAACAACAACGTATCCACAGCCAAAAAAGTTTCCATGCGAGCTGTATTTTATAGAGAAAGTCAGCGTACTCGGTAACCATAGGTTGAAAAACTAAGCAGCCATAAAACGGCCTAGCACTGTATCTCAGTGGCGACAGTTTGCAAGTAGTTTACGAGGAATCTAGTACACATTACTAGCGCAGCGGGAGCGGGTGCACTGCGAACCAGTCTGGAGGATATTACTTTAATCGCACAAGGCCTCCGTTATGGTCAAAGTTTCATGGACGTTACCAGCCGCAACTCGCCCGCTTATTGCTCCCGTTGGTTGTTACAATTCTCTCTCGTTATAACTCCGCCCCTTATTTTCACTTGCCAAGAAAAGTAGGTACGTTACGTATTAATTTTTGCGTCTGCCAAGCCAGCCGTTTACAAGGCAGGTAATTTTGTTTCGTCGCTAGGTAACAGTTTAAACGGGCATGGAGGAAAAGATCTGATAACAAAAGCGCTATTTCAAGAATACGGCTCCATTGTAACATTTAAACTTCAAAGCATTGCCTCCTGTTCCAACGAATTGTGGAAAAATATGTTGTATTTTACGTGGATAATAGATAGCTTATCGCAATTAGAAATAAATTGCTTCGATTTATTTGCTTAAGCCATTGCTTATTTCAAATTAAATGTGAGTAGGTTCGCAAGAATATCTGTTAACTAACTCGTAAAGCTAGCCATCATATCACAAGCATAGCAAAATTAGAAGCACAAATCTCCGCCGAGTTTGCCACTAGATAAATAAAACTGTTATGTTCCACCTAATTGCCTTCATTTGTTGCGAAGTTAAATTAGAGTGTATTTATTATTGCTCCTCCCGGGAAGTTCGCTCGTCAGCGCGGCGGCTTACTTTACATGGCTCGTATTACCGTTTATTTCCCTAAATCAAAGTTCACTGAAAGACATTTTGATTTGGGTATAAATAATTCATTTGCTAATTAATTTTGTTAAACATGCAATCAAGTTAGATTTTCTTGCTGATCCGATTAAATTTAGGCTGTCTTGTGCTATTTCTGCCTTTATATATAAGCTTATTTTTACATGACCTAGGACCGAATGAAACTTAACTGTTTAACAGAAGAAGCATATATTTGTCTCTGTATAGTTTAGCATATTTCTTAATAGTAGCTTGGTCATTGGCTGTTGAATTATGTGAATTTGTGGGCGTTATGCCAATGTTTTATGTTTAACTATATTACAATTCGATGTTTTTACTATTTTACAATTTTATGTGATAAAGTTAATTCTATTTATTTATTTGCAATGAGATTAATTATTTATATCAAATCAATTTACCTTTTTATGCAATGGATTTTAATTAATATATTTTATTATTTGTATACCTAATTAATCAACGCTGTGTTTACAGGCAAATATTTAAAAACATTCCAAAGCAATAACAAGGTTGCCGCGTGATGCCGGTTGACTAGAATAGCACCACCCCATCTACTCCCGCAGGTGTTGTAAGAGGCTAAAAAGGAAATAATCCTACGGAAGGGCAGCAGCGCCCGTCGAAACCCAATTTACAGCTACTGCGGTCGCCAACCCGCCTGCCAAGCATGGCGACTATGGCAACTACCACCAAGATGATACAAGTTTGTACAATATTTGTGGGAGGCCTTTGTCCAACAGTGGATTGCATACAGCTGAAATGTAACAAGGTTCAAAGAATAGTATGAAATTAAATACTTGACTTGAATTGGCGACAGAACATAGCAATAAATAAACATAGGAAATAAGAATATAAAGTTTCTGTTAAAAATGTCATTATTCATATAAGCTTTTATTGCCGACTGTGCTGTCCTTTTGTACACAATCATCAACTACAATACTTATCGTGAGCTGCTATGCCTAACTTCTGGCCCCAGCATCAAATCAGTATACCATGAGATGTAACTTTGAGGTTTTCGATAACGAGTATCAAGATTACTATCTGTGCATCTTCTTCGTACTAAAATAGTACAAGCGAGATGCACAGATAGTAAACTCGATACTCGTTATCGAAAACCTCAATGTCACAACTCATGGTAAGGGTACAGATCAGTTCAACTTACATAGGTGTGCTAAATATCACTTCAAGCTTTAAAATACAGTTGCAAGATTTGACCCGAACAAACATTGCAAGTTAAAATAAATGTAATGTAATAACTTAAAGGCCCCACTTTTTGTTAAATATTAAAATGAAATGGTAAAAACCATTCGACCTTTATAATTTAGTTTTCTATGTATATCTATTTTATATAATTATATCGTTGACTGAGTACCCGCAAGCCTTCTTGAACTTAATACCTTGGTGCTGACTAAGCAAGTTCTTGTATAACGATGTCCTGTAGTATCTATTATTAATATTTTCTTTGTATGCCTTTCCCGGTCACGGAACAATGGTGTTTCGGATATTTGTGTGGCGTTTGCGAAGCCGGAGCCAACGCGCAGAGGCCAAATTCTTTAAAATATCTTTTATTATGCAGAATCGTCTGCTAGCGAATATCTTCGATATTTAAATCGAAAGAAAAATAGAAAAAATTGACTCACAGCGGGACTCGAACCCACAACCACTAGATCACTAGCCCAGTACCAATTAGCACTACCAATTGTGCTATACGAGTACCGCTTAGACTTGTAAAATTTTTCTATATATTCCTCGTCGTATACGTCATCATGGGTGAAGTGTAAACACATCTACCGCCAGCGTATTAAACACTTAACAGCACCAAAGTCTCAAGTTTCATTGAGAATTCATCGATAACAATGTGCTACCCCTTTCAAAATTAAAAATTAAATCGAATGAAAAAAAAACATTAAATGCAAGGGGTACACTAAGCGGATGTTGCCCTTGTCCCTGTCATAGGACGCGCACAGAGACAGCAACCTCCATGGTGTAAGGAGTATTAAGAGTTAATCTCTATTTTTATTCTGCTTCTGTGCGTTTTTATTTTATTCGGGTTTTGTTACGAATATTTGGAATTCATTATATTACGACATGAAATTAAATAAACCAGAAATACCTACTAAAGCCAACATTAAAGATAGGACTGGCCTATTAAAATAAAATTCAATTGGTCCTTTTGTTTTCCAACCATTTAGCACCAACCTTCGCCCGAATTAACTGTTTGCATAGTTCAGCTGCAAATAACGGAGCCGAGCGCTGTTTGTATATAATCTAAGTCGGCAGAAAAGTAAACAAGCGACGGCACAGTCCAGCTAATTGAGCGCATTAGTCATACGTGGGTCCAGACACAGCTTCACAGCCCTCGCCCCTTATCTCAGTGATTTGTAGTATCGCTGAAACTTAAGTGGCTGCCTCCAGGGTTAATTATAAATTACAACTCCGCAAATATGGAGCGGTTAGGTCGGAACAAGGGTTTAGTTGTTTAGATTACTTGGGGATTTCGGAAAATTGCGAAAGAGGTTACCAGACTTATATGGCTTAATGATAATGCTGTAGATGGAGAGTAATTTTTTTTTGTAACAGTCCTAAGCTTTTCCTATTTTCTATTGTACAGCGAAAATAATTTGTATTCTAAACACAAAACTATCGTCAGATTCAACCATATTAATTGTATAGTAACTCACGCCAAGGTAAGGTAGTTGGTACGTTCGCCGAAGTACAAAGAGCTCATGAACAGTCCATGCTTAGCTTATATAGGATTCCTTGCTTCTGTGAGAAGAGCTATTATAGAGAAATTGGCAGCAACATTCGTACCCGAATATACCTTAAAAAAAAAACGGGCTCACAAAGGACGGTGACAACTAAAGAAAGAGTTTATAGGTCCCAACTATACATGGAAAATTCGAAAAAATGTTGTCATTTTCAGTCCCACGACGAGTAGTAAGAAGGGGTTGTAACATGGAGTGATTACCAGCCAGCGTCATTTGAAGTCAGTCAGTCAGTTTCATCCTAATGTATGGGCATGGAGACTGCATGCTCCGACTCCATTAAATCAGAAAGAATCTTAAAACCGCCATGTAGGGTATGAGCGTTCCACCTACAGCGACATCGATCGGCAAATTAAGTAAACTATGCGCGCGAGCTTAAAGTACAAAGGCTCTAGTATAAGTTTCTTTTGACGTAAAAAATGTCTCGAATGCGTAAGTGATACTGATATAATATGGGTAACTCTAACGCGATGGTGTCATTTCGTTACGTTAAAACATACACTCGGGGCTCAGATGTAGTGAAAAAACCTTTCCTATCGTATTTTCTCGGAAATGTTTGTATTTGTCACTCACACTCAGATGGGTACTGAGTGTGAGTGAAGTAGTAAGACAACGCAGGGGACGGTCGCATTGGGCGATGAATATTAGTGCAGATTCTTATTTACGAATAAAACTAAACGCGGAATTATACATAAAACGGCGGCGCTACGCGGTAGCGGTACCGCGAACATCGAAGTGCGTATGTTTCGAATATCTTTCTCTTTTACTCCAAATAAGGTGTCACACGGAATTTTTAATATATCTATGAGGTGTCGTAAACCATATTCGTAAATTTCGGACGATTGTCTCTGTCACTCTCTTAACGCCTTAATTGGAGTAAAAGAGAAATACTCGACATATGCGATAGAGATTTTGACAGCCATATTTTAGGGAATAAGAGCTAATTTATTAACAATTTGTAAGAAACTATCGCCTTATCGACTTTAGTGCTGGAATAATATAAAGTACCTATTATGCTCGCAGAAAAGCCTAAGATATATGCAATCCTACGGCGTTTCCGCCTTTCTCGAGCGAAAGCAGAGACCATTTTACCAAAAACTCGTAAGATGTATGATATCCTGCGGCGCTTACAGTTTTTTCGAGTTGATAAAGTTTGTATGGGGGAACTATATTTTCGTTTTTTAGTATATTACTCGATTTTTTTCATACTTTCTCACCGTTTAAACCTTCCCTGAGCTACTACAAATATTTCAAGACCAAAATTACCCAAATCGGTAAACCCGTTCTCAAGTTATAGGGTGACCAAGAGAAATAAGGGTTAATTTTTATATATATAGATTTTTTTCAAAAACTATTGAACCTATCAAGTTCAAAATAATTTTCCTAGAAAGTATAAGTAAAGTTCTACTTTTGAGATTTTTTCATATTTTTGAAACGTGTGGTTCAAAAGTTAGAGGGGGGGGGGGGGAATGCACTTTTTTTTACTTCTGGAGCGATTACTTCCGAAAATATTTACATTATCCAAAAATGATGTTAGTAAACTCCTGTTCATTTTTGAAATACCTATCTAACGATATATCACACGTTAGGATTAGAATGAAGAAAAAAATCACTCCCCACTTTACGTATAGGGGGTACCCCCCCTATACGTAAAGTGGGGAGTGATTTTTTTAGAGTACCCTCTAAGAAAAAAAAATTCCACTTTTTGCACTTTGTTGGCGTGATCGATATATACTCGTACTAATACTACCAAATTTCAGCTCTCTAGTGCTAACGGTCACTGAGATTATCCGCGGTCGGACGGACGGACGGACAGACATGGCGAAACTAATAGGGTTCCTAGTTGACTACGGAACCCTAAAAAGGGATAGTTGGGGTTCTGGTTTCACTTTATTGTAGAAAAACAGGTAAAACATTTCGATAAGGTACCTGTACTTTCGAAAGAAAAAAATGTCGTTCGAAAGAAAAAAAATAGAGGGTAGTTTCTTGCCTCCCCGCCCTCAGCCATCGCCAGCGACATGTGTCCGGTCGCGGAGAGCAATGGCCCGCAGTCTTCGCCGGTCAATGCGAACGGCTCATGATTAGGCTCCTCGTTACGCAGCGAAACATGTCGAGCAATACCCGCTTCCTAAAAAAATATTTGTATTCTTACAGTTTTATACGTGTTTTATTTTCATACACTTACCTACAGTTGATATTACACGCTAGATATTACTTTATCTGCTTAATTGAAATGTATTTTTATGCAACTAAGAAGTATTGTTGGCCCAGGGAAATACTTAATACCTAGTAGGCCAGACCTGTTGACAAATTGTAAGCCATTTCCAATACGTTTGATGCGTTTAAAAAACCTGCTAACTATAAACTATAAAAGGGGTTAATTCGTTTATTGTATACAGTCAGACTTGCTCGCATCACTAATTTATTTATTCAAACTTTATTGCGTATAAAAACATTTTTAGAAATGGCGAACTTAATGGCATAAGGCATTTTCTACCAGTCAACTATGGTCAAAGAGAAATGCGTTAAAATGGGTGCATATAATGTAATTCAACTATAATACTATCTAATTTTAAAGTATCTTACTTGTCTACTAAAAGGACATATTTATACAATTATATATATTATATAAAAAATATAATTACATGTGCATTAAGGGTTGTCGTTCAAGGCTTGATATTTTTTTGCAAACGCCTCTTAAAGTTAGCAGAATAAGATCTGGTTGGCCAGTATATTTTAAAAGCCGTTATTAGATTGAAAAATTTATTACTCGGTACTTTCAAGTTATATGTATTGTATACCGCTGACATCTACCGTTTGGTAGAATCAGGTACTTCCTTCTGCATGTAGTGCTCTATGATTCATATGCTAAAGACAGATGTCGCTAGTGGAAACACAACACAGGAGTGCCATCTCTTGGTAATCTGTGCAATTAATTTCGGTACCCCTAGTCCGTCACTGCATGCTAACAAAAGTACCTATGAGCAGCTATGAGCATGTAACTGATCGTCAGATGTCACCATTTAGCTGTTTATTGCAACCAAATATGAGCAATCTTTCATTTGAGTAATATAATGTATAAGGAATGTGAATATCACGAAATAAAACAAAACCTCAAGTCAATAGTTTCTTTATTAAAAAAGACCTTTATAAATATTCGGCTAACAAATCCGTTATTCCTTGAATCGAATACAACCCTTCTCTAAAATAGACATCACAGATAAAAATATAGACACAGAATATTTTTTTGCCACTAAATTATCGTTTGGTGTCTTATCAAACGCTGTTTAGCTTGATGAGGTACGTAAGTAACAATAAGACAAATCAAAACTATATTACAAGAATAAAAAAACTAAAATAGTAGTGACAGAAATATACTAAAATAATTATGTTTCTTTTACTTGTCCTTTCTTAGAACTGTGTATCGCAGATCAAAAAGAGCGAATCATCGCATACAGATATAAAATATGTACTACCTGTATTTTCATTTCCTACTCAGCATTGTTACTTCAAGTATTATGTCCAAGGATAGGACAAACGCCCGTCATTTTGAAAATATAACCCTGTTCCGTACAGCAGAGACTTCCTTATGTTCATAAAAAAATACTATTTTATACATTTATTAGACCATAATTTATATCCAGTGACAAATTAATTTATGATTGACATTCCGAAATTTACTGTCGCTAATAAAATAGAATGACCAAGATTTTTTCTAAATTTTCAGTTGTGAGTGTGTGAAATGTGAATTTATGACCCATTTATGCGTTGAAAAAGTCCGTTCACAGTCTACGTAGGGGCATATGTAATCGTTGACATTGGTATACTGTTCTTCCAAAATATTTTAACATCATAAAATAAGGAAGTCTCTGCTGTACGGAACAGGGTTATATTTTCTAAATGACGGGCGTTTGTCCTATCCTTGATTTATGTCAAAGTAATCAAGAAATAATTAAGCATTATAATGTGTATATGTAAAAGTTTTATGATATGTTAAGTTTAGTAATACAGCCTATCTGCCTTAATCCACATGAACGTAATTGAATAAGTGAGCAAAAAGTTTTTAGCGTAATGCGCAATGATAGATTCGTTACAAATCTTTTACATTTAACCTAAATTATTTCAAATTAATGGAGATCATATCATCACCACAATCAGGCGAGGTATTCATCCTATTTATCGCTGTTTTATAATTTGAAATATGAAACTAAGAACAAATCAAATTACTTTATATGAAATATTTTGATTTGCTTTGATTTTTAAGTAGTAATACTACTATATAAATTAAAAGTTGAAATAGATAACATATACTTAAGAAAAAACGACGAGGACCTCCAGTGTTCGAGACGGGATCCTCGAGAGTGAGTGGAGGTCCTCGTCGTTTTTTCTTAAGTACCTATATGTTATCTATTTCATGTTTTGGAAATATGAAATTTATACACAGAACCTGGAGTTCTAATGATTCAAAATGGTTTTGATTCTATAGACAAACCGTGTAAACCTAAGTTTCGTGAGAGTCATTGTACAGTCGAAGTCAAAGATATGTTTACTTTAAGGTGCAAAAGTGTAAACATCTTTTTTGACGTCGGCTATACTAGCTCAATGTACCTTATCACTTTTAATAAAAAATATATTTTTTAAATATTTCAAAAATTAAATTTAAAGTGTGACTAACTGAATTTAAATTCAATCATAACGAACTCTTTAAAAAAGAAGGACATAATGAGTAGGTACAGCGCGTTGTCTTCGGTGAATGATTTGTTATCGATACCTATTCATTTTTAGTGATGAAAATGTAACATGATAATATTATTAAAAAAAAGTTGTAAATAAATTATTTACTTAATTGTAAGGAACCCCGTAACTTCATAACATAATCGTCATTAGTCGATTACTACTACTATGTAAAACAAAATTTATTTTTAATATTTCCTTTACGTTGTTATGCTGCTGGACTTAGTAAAGTCAGCAGCAGAAGTAGCTAAGCATTTGAGGTGTTCAAAATGAGGTCAACACGTCTCTATTGTCAAGAGAATAAGAGCGCGTGTAGGTCATGTTGAACACTTCAAACGCTTAGCAACTTTTGCTGCTGACTCTACGTACAGTCAGCGTCAGAGATATGTGACCCCCCCTGCATACAACCAATCTATGTAGGGGGGGTCACATATCTCTGACGCTGACTGTACATGTATACTAATTTTAAACATGGCAAACAAGGAATTTTGTGATGTTACATACATCGGGGACGTGTAGACTGTATTAATATTAATATTCTATTTATATCATACATAGTGAGGGGAATTAATGGTAACAGGTAATCAGATATTGTCGCAGTAAATAGATTTATAATACATAGGTATTCTAATGTCGAATATATATTATGAATGACCTAACTAAGAGCAATAGCTAAACACCTTTTCATAACAGATACTTAGAATAGGCGCCAATATATAAAACGTGCACTTCTTTACTTTGAAGTCTAAATACAATATTTACAACATTGAAAAGGGTTCCAAAACAGTCAAACGTTTTTGTCAAGCACGTATGTATGCAGTTAAATTTACCATACATTTGTCATAATTGTATTGGATTCTCATGAATGTACATAACGTTATGTAAATACGTAGTTATAGGTACGTAAGGTACTCGTATTCCTAACAAGCACGCTTGAATGTCTCGTTCCTAATAAAGGATTATACCTCGTGTAAGTAGCTTTCTAAAAATGACAATATTCCGATATACTCGTAGGCGAAACAATTTGTATGATTTAAAAAGACACTTGATTATTATGTACAATTTAATCTTAACGTAAGTACTAAATAGATCAGGTATCCGAATCTACTTCACAACATTCATTATAATAAATCATGGCTTAATGATAGATACAATATTTTATATTTGAATGAAAATGTTCTAGACTTATTCTTTATTATATTAGGTATATTTTAAACCATGGTAAATAACAGCAGCTATCACAAACAAGTGAATAAAGTGAACCATTTAATGTTTTTTGTGTCAATAGTAGTATTAATGGCAGTTACTAGTGAGGCGAAGGTAACGAAGATACATTGGGCGACAAAGATATGTTTACACTATTTGTACTTACATATATCTATGTAAAAAATTAAAAACGTATCTTTGACGTCTATTGTGCCTATACTAGTGGCGAGCGTATTGCATACGTGATCAAAACAAAAGGTCAGAATGCTGTATCTCGCTCTTAGCTAAGCCCACCGTCACGCAGTCTTTAAGCCTTTAAGTTGCTTAAACATTATGTGTTAATTATTAAACGTAAATAGTCCTTTTCAATTATTCAGATCTTTGTGATGAGCATGAATGATGACCATTGAGCAAATACAAATCACTAAACATTGAATGGTGTTCCAAAAGCTCAAAGTTAGAATCTTACACGACGCGGTGATTATTTTCCGTTTTTGGTTCGATTATATAGGTAATATTATACCATAACAAACAGTCACATAGGCAAAATAAATGTATGATAGAATGTGCTTGTGTAAGTTAAACAATAAAAAAATTGTCAAAAAGCTGGTCCTCTTTAATTATTAATTATTAATATGTTATAATAGGTTAGTAGAAGTAATCAAACTTATTTGGGGCATCAATTATAACTACTTATAGGTCTTAATGATCATATAAAAGTAATACAATTTTAAATTCACTAGTTAGATTAGCATTTGTACACGCATTTGGCCTAATTTTATTAAGCCCAGTACAACAACTACGAGCATGGGTTATACGACCATTTTAACAATTGATCTATTAACTGACAATCTATTTTATATATAAGTGACTAGATCAAGTCGTTCGCCTAACTAAGATGAATTACTATAATGAACGGCCAACGTTTGGCCAACATCCACTAGCCCGTCTAGTGGGGTTATCAGGAACATAAATGTGTTTTAAACTTACAGTACATACCTGAGTAGGCACACCTGAGAAACGGTATATCTTGCTCGAGATATGCTACCTGTTTTTGCTAATTAAATAACATGACACATCTGGGCCTGACATGATATTGAAAACTAGTGTAACTTCATCTTGAGCCGCCGAAGTCACTGCTTTTGCTTATTCACGTGTTCTGCTTTTACCGTCGTTATTTAAGAATATCCTGACGAAGGCGAAGCCATTGTAAATGGGGAAACAGCATATCGTATTAGTGCTGTTTGCTTAAGTAATATATCAGATACAGTTTGGCGCCCGGCTGCCAAACATATAATAAATAAAATACATACAAAAATATACTTACTGTTTGATTTATACTTAGTTTTAACTTATAACCAATGATTTTTTACAAAGGATTGATTCTATTATTTTGGTAATAATTATACTTATTTATGTAAATCATAGGTTATAACTTATACGTGAAAACAAAAAAATATGGTTGCTTTCATTCAATTAATATAACATTTTACCTAACTTTGTACAAACATATTTGAAATTAATAAACATTTAAGCCGCAAATACATCAAAGAAATGTTAACACATAGATACAAATAATTCTAATTAAGTACACTAAAATTAATTGCGTAATTTAAAATGCGGGCGATTGTCCTCGTTATATTTAAATAAAATCATACGCTGAAAACCAATGTGATGTTGGAATAATTATTCACTTGATCAACAATATGGATCGTGTAGTTAGCAAACTGAAACTCGCTGTTTTTTGTCAGTCGCTGTTCTGGTTCAACACCGTGCATTATTATGGCAGTTCTGCTTTCCAATACCTACTAGTAAAAACAAGAAATTGTTACATGTTGACTGACAGACAGCACAAGACGGTCAGAGTTCCGTGAACACTTTTGTTAAAACATATCCAATAAAATTACAATTTGGTGCTATCGCCTATGTTATGTGACTTGTCGCTTTTAAGCAATTTGGCACAATACAATTTTCCAAAAATTAACGAATTATCAAGCCGAAACAGGGATGATAATTAAATTCTATATATTTAGTCCGTCAGTGAGACTGTCAAAAAATCTTGGATTTTTCTTTCATCAATAAAAAACAAACAATACGCATCATAGAATAGTTCGGCAATGGGGGCGTGACGTCTCTGCTCTGTAAACATTGTACTAAGACGTGACATCATCCAACATTTCAAGTACATAAATCTGTAATTATTTTATTACGTGAAAAGAAACCTAGAAACATGTCCATTTCCTTTTGTCTACCTGATAGCCATCATCCCTATTGTAAAGGTCACCAAAGATTGTATGAAGTTTCCGGTATTCAAAACCTAATCTCGCATACAACAAAGATGGTATCCGCGGCGGTTGAGAAGGTAGTGACTGCTCACCAACCTATAATTCTCACTACAAAAGGTACACCCTCATGCTTTTAAATTATTTAGGTCCAATCCACCAATGTATCACCTATGCGGCGCAGGTCTTTTCTAGTTTCTGTTTCACTGACGTGACCCGCGCCATCAACTCTTCTGCCCACCGGTGGGCAGTTCGATCTATTGTAGATGGCACCATGATGCACTGCATACCGCCGAATTCGCATGCCATCTGCAATATTGGAAATATAAATGTGAGAGATAAAAAAAATATAAGCAGGAACAATCTCACACTATTACCCAGTAGTCGACTACAATAGGAATAAACATAGTATACAGGGCGTCCCAAACTTATGGGACATGAAGGGGAAGTACCTTAAATATCGTAAATAGTGTATTTTGCTGAAAGAAGACTTAATGTTATTTTTAAAAGTTAGTTTTTCTGCATTCATAGATTCTCTAAAAATCTGGGAATCGAACCGACTTAAATGTCAAAAAAAAATCATCCTACTTTTAAGATGCCAATCGAAAGAATAGCTAAAAAATAATAACTCTGCTTAACTAACATTGTATTTTAAAATAAAGGAACAACGTAAAATTAATCATTTTAATCAAATTATAAACATCATGAAACTGCCGTAGTCAAATAAATGGGTATTTTATTGTAAATTAATTGATTCTTGAAATTTGACTCAGCCATGTTACGTTGTTAACATTAAGTACAGAAGTCAGCTCAAAGGATGTGTTTACCGCTAGGCTAACCAATCACCAGGCAGCGGAACTTTGGTGCCGATGACAGACGCATGACGTAGTGGCTGTACACAGAGTGTTTTTATCTAGATGATAGAAAATCATTAATCACTAACAACTTATTGGCCTCTTTAGTTCACAGATGTTTTATTGACACTTGAGACGGCCAGTACTTATAAAAACATAATCACTTAACTGTCTTTGTCGTTGTCATCAGAAAATTATCGAAAACAATATTGTACATCGTTATATGATTTTTTGTTCGTGAATTTTAGAAATGTGAATTGATAAGGTACAACATTTATAATTAACTCATTATCAATATCGCTTGACCGCAGTCGCCATGGAGTCGATGCAGCCGTTTTCGCAGACATTTCCTTTCTTAGTTGTTAAAGATAAAAAAATGTTTTGCTCTTGCTGTCAGCAAAATATAACAGCTAAACCTAGTAATATAGAAAAACATACATCGAATCACGCAAGTCGAAACTTTCCTTAGTTTATTTGAGTCAGGTTGAATATCAAGTTTGACATTGCTATTAACTCGGCGAGCTAGTGACAACTGTTGGATCTGTCAAAGCGTGATAGTTATGTTGTGTATAATTTATAAGAACATCCTATATTCCTATTATTTTGCGTCATAATGATGTCATCGGCACCAAAGTTCCGCTGCCTGCCAATCACCACTATCACTCACCCTATAGTGATGCAGCAGCGCGCGGTCAGTGGGCACCCCTACAGCGCTAGCGCCCGGAGCCATCTCCCACAGAAAGTGGTTGCCGAGTTCAACGGCATCGCTAGGCCGCACAGCGTATTTGCTGCGGTGCTTCAGTGCGTGCGGTGCGGCCCAGCGGCG
Source organism: Grapholita molesta (assembly GCA_022674325.2). Classification (NCBI taxonomy): domain Eukaryota; kingdom Metazoa; phylum Arthropoda; class Insecta; order Lepidoptera; family Tortricidae; genus Grapholita; species Grapholita molesta. The sequence goes on from CP053127.2 coordinate 8,565,896, forward strand.
GGTCTTCCGCGACGTGAGCAGTGGTGCCGGTGCGTCGGCATCGTCCTTTAGAAAATGTCAAAGAACTGTAACAGCTAAGTAGATAAATACTATATTGGTTATAACATATCATAATATACTAAATAATTCATATGCATTGCACTGTTGAGCACATGCCTTTTCTGAAATCGGGATAGGGTTATAGTTCTCGCCCTTTCTCAACCAAAGCGGTTATGAATTTATCATACAGAATTATACCTTCACTGATAAGCGACAGGTAAATAAAATAAAAAAAAAGTTGTATTTCTGGTAAATTTTAATTAACATTTTGTATTAATGTTTCGAAAAACTTATTGACACTAGCCAGGATACGACTTTACGCGATAAATTCATCGAAATAAACAATCAATAAAAATACAATGAAGTATGCTTCCCCTTATAGGAGTCAACATGTGCTATGTTGGTCACGACTTGTGAAGCTGACATGTAATTCGGTTGTTGCAAGAGGCTCGTAGCGCAGTCTACAGCGCAGACACGGTAGCGTGTTTGGACGTCAATATGTAGCAAACTACATCATCATCATCATCATCATCATGTCAGCCGGAAGGCGTCCACTGCTGGACATAGGCCTCCCCCAGAACGACCCAAGAAGACCGATCCTGCGCCTTCCACGTCAAGCGGTATCCCGCTGACCTACGCTGCATCCATCCAGTTCGTGGTCGCCACTCCAGAACCTTTCCGCCCCACCGGCCATCGGTTCATCGCGCAATGTGCCCCGCCCACTGCCACTTAAGTTTGGCGATCCGGAGGGCTATATCGGTAACTTTGGTTCTACTGCGGATGAAATCTATCCTGATGCGATCACGCCGAGACACTCCCAACATAGCCCTCTCCATTGCTCTTTGGGGTACTTGAGGCGCATAGCAAACTACAACGAAAAAATATTCTCTTTACCTCCCATCGCAAGTAAAAAAAGGCGTTTCTAAATATAAACGCTGACGGCGCCTTGGCGGGGTTGAAGGAGGCGCGCAACGCCGTGAGCAGTGCGGGCAGCGTGCGCTCGCGGCGCGGTAGCACGGCCTCGTCCACGTCGATCACCAGCAGCCAGCCCGCAGTGGACATCGAGCGGTAAAGGCAGTCGTTAAACGCTGCAAATTGACCCTCCGTTCTGAAAGGTGGAAGAAAAAGGTGAGTATGAATGGCGGATTGTATCTTAAAGTATATTCTTAAAGTCAATGACCGGCTATGCAGAGGACGTTTGTGCAATGTTAAGTACTGTTTTCTTTCTGCTACAGGTAGTAAAATAAATAAGGCACCATCCAAACATATATTTTATAAAAGCAATACAGTCCGTTTAACCAATACAGTAGATTTTTAAACATACATGACATACGTCATTACTCATGATATTACCTACCCTATGTACCTACATCATAAATTTTTTCCCTCCTTCATAAGTATGAAAAATGCAAAGAAAAAAAAATCCGAAAAATTGTCATCTTAACATTCAATATATAATCTAGAACAGAAAGGCCCTAATAAGGACTATTTATTTTATTGAAATATATGTATAACAAACATATCGGCACTCATCTCTGTTATGAAGAAATATTAATCGAAAAGACCAACACGCTAGAACTAAGATGTAGTTGGGTTGTGGTCATGTAAAAAGCTGTTAATATGTTTAAGATATCTTTTGTAATACTGTTTTGAAAAAATAAGTCCCGCCGAGTTTCTTGCCGGTCATGAAAGTCAAAATGCTTGGGTCAGAGGTGTTGGGTTAGAACCGGTGTAGTTTTTATTTTTCTTCTTTTGTATACTCGACGTTTAAAAGTGCCCTTGTGGCCTACTTACTAAATAAACATTTGAGTTTGAATTGAGTTTGGAAACGTCTCTGTTCCTCTTAACTAAAGACCTCACCCGAAAGATATCAATTTCTGAATCTAAAGATATCAAAAAAATCCTACTACTAAATGTCACAATTACCTTATTTCTACTTTGGAAACTAGCGGGAGTTTCCACTGCAGCAGTGTGACGAGGCCCTCCCGTCGATACTGCTCCAACAGGCACGCCACCGGCGCGCTCAGCGAGGCATTGTACATGTAAAAGTGGCTCGCCCCAAGCAGACGGTTCAGCTCAAACCACTCTACCAGCCAGTCGTCCCGGGCGTACGAGTAGTGAAATGGTTTCACGCACACGTGTAAGCTTTCCTGGAAATAATAATAAATAAATAAATATTTCGGACATTCTTACACAAATCGACCTAGTCCTCAATAAGGCTTGTGTTGCAGGTACTAGACGACGATATATATAATAAATAGATACATATAAATACTTAAATACATAGAAAACACCCATGACTCAGGAACAAATATCTGTGCTCATCACACAAATAAATGCCCTGACTGGGAATCGAACCCAGGACCTTCGGCACGACCGGTCTGGCCTAGTGGGTAGTGACCCTGCCTATGGGTCACTACCCACTAGGCCAGACCGGTCGTCGAAATATACAATTTTTTATTTTATAATATATCTGGGAAGCGAATGTTGAGACTGGAAAATGGCAATAAAGTGAAATAAAATAAAAAAACGACTATTACGTCACATATGACATTATCCACGAAATTTTCGAACCTTATTGTCGATGGCGCTTATGTCTTGTTCAAGACGATACAATACAAACGCAACGCGATTCGACTTAAATGCCATCGACAATAAGGTCCCTTTTCCTCGATAATGACACATATGTAGATCAATATTATCATCATACGAGTATTAGATGCAATGCGGAAATTCTAAGGTTTTAGTGAAACTTTTCATGGCTAAGCCTGGAAACAGATATTGATCAAATTCGGGTGAAAGCTGATCTCAATATGTTGAATTATATTGTTTGGTACATAATAATCTGATTTACTAGTAGAATAAGAACTTCCTTTTATTTTGCTGGGCAATTGTTTACTTACTTATCATGTAAGATAAAAAAATAATTTGACAGAAACTGAAACGCGCTCTTTAATTTAATTTTATGCTGGTTTATTATAATTTTATTTATAATTTTTAGTTTAGTTTATAATGTTTATTATATTTTAAATTTAGTACTTAGTCATTAACAACTTTTGGTCTTAATAAAATGTTTTTATGCTGGTTTTGAATTTTATCGTTACGATACAAAGAGGTTACGTATATATGATTATATGATTATACTTTTAATACATTCGCTGCCACCCCCTCCAAAAATGTATGGAAATGACGAACGCACATGTGCGTCGGTGGCAGTGAATGCATTAAAGAAGTAAACTTCTTTAAAAACCAAAGCAAATCAAAATAATAAATAAAATAACTATATCGTTCCTAAGGGTGGAGAACTAAAAGCTGTTCATAATCATCGTGTTCATTTCAGCTTTAAACATCCACTGCTGGACATAGGCCTCCCCCGTATGTGACTTGTATCATCAGTTATATCGTCAGTTTACTTACTGCAAGGCTAAACAGGGTGATCAATCCAAATGGGTCAGTGGGAGGAAGTCAGAAACTATGTGAGATAGCGAAATCTGTTCTTAGGAACTATGACTTCTATTTCAGATTTAATAATAATGGCATTCAAACTTTTTTTTAAATCTTTCATACATAATAGGGAATATTCTTTATACGGCTGATGATGATGATGATGATGAGAAATGTAGGTATTCATGACTCATGAATTTACGTTTCGTATCATCGACAATAACAACGAAAAATCTTTCAGATTTGCACCTAAAATTGTTTACAAGACTTCGACCAGGTTCGATTCCCGGTTACATAACCAATTTCTCATGCATATGAGAAATTTAAAAAAAGTTTAAATGCCATTATTATTAAATCTGAAATCAAAGCCATGGTTCCTAAGAACAGATTTCATTATCTCATAGTTTCTGATTTCCCCCTACTGATCCATTTGGATTGATCATCCGGTATAGTTCATATCGATAAGATAGCATACCTCGATGCCACTCTTGGGTGTGGTGTCGAGCACAGGGAGCAGGTTGGTGGGCGGTCGCTGCGTGTGTGCGCCCGCCATCACCGCCACCGCTGCGCCCACTGTCTCTTCCGGCTTCACGCCAGTGCCCCTCAAACTGCACAACACGTACGTCGCGCTATACTTGAGATTCCAGTTTTCGCGAATAGGCTGAAACATGACGGTTTGTTCTTAATTTTCGGGACGTACCAGCACATTTTGAATTGAATGCAACTTCGTTTGCGAAGCAAAAAGAGTAGTAAGAGCTTTGACTTCCTAGTTATCAAATCATTTGATATAAAATACATAGTCAGAAATAACTTAAAAAAAAAACCGTGTAACGTGGTTTAGGCGGAATCATGAAAATCTTTGTGACTTACGCTCGAAAGTTGAAAATCGACCTCTAAATTCGTTACATTTACTTAAATAAATACATTTATAGTACCCATAATTGCTATAGATAATTTATTAGGTAGTAATATAATGTATGATTATTGTCCGCTTTATTTGATATTTAGATTTTACAAGGCTTCAACGTTTCTGGCGGTCGTGTCCAACCCTTATTTATCTTTCCTAAGACTTTGAAAACCCTTCATCCCTATTGTCGTTAAACATCACCCAGATTTAATGGAAGGGTCTCTGAATACCGCACTCAAATTAGATCATGCCATCATCCTTCGTAACCGTAAATTATGAGTAACTATTTATTCACACATTTGACACAGGGGATGAGTTTAAATGAGTATGTAGTTTCCCTGTTGTTTATAAATAAACTTTTAACAAAAAATAAACCCGACTTCAAATAGGTACTAAAAAGCCACAAATAATTGTTTTCTTTATCACTTGATAAGTACTTTTGGACTATTTAGAACAAATCAATCTCTTAGGACAATTATATACAATTATTTTTGGTTTTGGAGTCGGTGCCAGCCACGCTACTCAACATACAATTGAAACTCATATTTTTTACACCGCTGTACGTGCATGTCAGTTGTTTTGATTTTGATTTGTTGACAAATGGACTAAGAAAATATATAATACATATATATTATATCGCCACTACTTTGAAAAAATCTTGTATCTGACACAGATACTGTAAGTTGAAACGCAGTAACTCTGTACTCATTCCATATATAGTTACGTAATTTTTTTTTGATTGCCAGAATGACTTACGAGATTTTTTCAAGGTAGCGACGAATTATAGTGCAGAGTGTACCGATAGGGAAGTGAAATATTGAAACTGAGGCGCTATCGCCAAAAACGATATTCGTTCATTTCAAACGATTGTCTCTGTCACTCTCATGAGGTCTTAATAGGGGTAAAATAGAAAGGTGCCCGAAATTTACGAATTTGGTTTTACGCGGTAGCGCTTCAGATATCAATTTATTCACGACTGCCGAAGGCTTCGGAAACGAAAAAAGTGGCTGGCACCGACTCCAAAACCAAAAATAATTGTATATAATTGTCCTAAGAGATTGATTTGTTCTAAATAGTCCAAAAGTACTTATCAAGTGATAAAGAAAACAATTATTTGTGGCTTTTTAGTACCTATTTGAAGTCGGGTTTATTTTTTGTTAAAAGTTTATTTATTTTTAGCCTTTTAGTTTCTCATTTTGTCACTGATTTTTAAGAAACCAATTTGGGCAGACAGTGTCCTTTGTGCCAAATGAGGAAATATTATAATAAAAGGAATACATATAAACGTTGCAAAGAAACAAAATGTATGTCTAATTGAGTCGTGTTCGAAGCTTAGGACCGATTTGGACGCTAATAAACTGTCAAACCAAACACTTGACTACAGATCGTTAACTTAACGGAGATGATGAGACTCAAAATCGTCATCTGATACTTATCGTGGCACATAAGTAATGCAACGCCAGACACAGGCAATACTGCGATCTGGAATGTCGTGGAACACTACGATCGCTAACCCGCTTGCCAAGCGTGGCGATTATGCCATTTACCCCCATGCAAGGCACACGAAAGCCGTGGGCTCGAGTTCACAGGGGCCCACGATACCCTAGTTACCGTAGCGGCCAGTGTACCAACGAGAACAGGTGTGCGAAGAATGGCGCAAAATCAGTCATTGTGGGTCACTTTAGGGGGAATCTATGTTCAGCTGTGGCCGTCCTTTGGTTATGATGAGGATGATAAGAAAGTTGTTACCAGATTGCATCACATGGCAACTCCATTAAGCCTAAAAACGGCTACATTACACTTTTATATCATGTGCTTCCGTTGCCAGAAGGTGGTACTTTCTGAACATAAATGCTTGATCTGTTGCCCTTTTTTTTTGCAATTTTTAAGAGTCCCGAATGACGTAGTTCGTAGATAATGCACTAAAAAATAACATGCATTAATGTGCCTCCTCCTATTTAAAGTTGGTTAAAAATATGTGCATGGTTACCAAAGTGCATCTCATGACGATTCCTTTAAGCTCAAACAGGACAACGCTACACTATTTAATCACGGAGTTCCGTTGCCTACTTTCCGGCTACAATCATCAGGTGAGGTTACTGGTAATATATCTTCAGTAATCCCTAAATTAACTTCGTCATAGTCACTTAAGTATCTCAATCTAAATATCTCACCGCCACCGAGGAAACACTAGGAATTTTGTAGGACCACCTATGGTCTACTTCATTAGTTCTTCACCACCAAATCCTATTTCCTAAATTCTATTGTTTGACTTGTAACCGACCTTGTAGTATATGCAGTCATACTACGAAAGAATTTACCAGATTCGTTCATAAATGACGGAGTTCTAAGGTTGTTACGCAAAAATGAACATACAATCGAATTGACAATCTCCTCCTTTTTTAAAGTCGGTTAAAACTTTTGTTAGGGTTATAAGACTGCATCTCATGACAAGTCCATTAAGTCCAAACACGGCCACTCTACAGTTTTTTATCTGTTTGTTCCGTTGCCTACCTCCCGGGTCCAACCACCAGATCAGGTTATTGGTAACATTTCGTCAGAAATATTCAAGTTGACTTTGTCATAGTCGCTATAGTATTTTAATTGAAATATCTCAGCGCCACCCAGGAAACACAAAGAATTTCCTATGACCACCTATGGTCTTCTTCATCAGTTCTTCTTCACCAAATACTATTTTCTGAATACAAATGCTTGACTTGTCACCGAATATACTAAAATCTTTAAATATGTACCTATAAATTTTGAAGAGTTCTCTTAATTCCTCATGGATCCCATAATCAGATCTGAATTGTGGTAACAATGGGACCAACCTTGAAGAAGATGCATTCAAACAACGAAAAAAAATTTGAAATCGGTTCATAAATGACGGAATTCTGAAGTAACACACATAAAAAAAAAAAAAAAAAACAACATGCCAACCGAATTGATAACCTCCTCCTTTTTTTGAAGTCGGTTAAAAATAGTTTAGAATGCTCTTTCTACTTTCTGACTTTGACAGAAAGCGTGCGTGGTCGGGTTTCGGCACAGCGTAAAGAGCCACAAAAGCCTAACATCCGTCGCTTAACTGTATATGTACAGTCAACCAATTTGATTTATGGGCCACTTCGTATCTTGTCACAGTGAAAATCTATATGAAAGGCGTAAAAGATCTCTAGGTAACGTCACTGTGACAAGGTTCGAAGTAGCCCAGAAATCAAAGGTATTCCTTAACGCTTTCCTTGACACACAGCTGTATCTAACATAATACGATAATTCTAGCCTTGACAGTGAGAGTGCGGTTATCCACCAGCCACTGCCGACAGACCACGCTGTCAGCTCCGCGTGTCTAGGTTGCTGCTATGATCCGCGCCGCGTCCTCCGTCTGTCACTTAATAGTCTAATTTAATACCTTGACTCTGGTTTTGATGGTGAGCGTGCACGTGCAGTGGTCAAGCTGCCGCAGGCGACAGACTACGCTGTCAGTGTGTTGTGGTTGCTGCTGCGACCAGCGGCGCATCCTATTTTCACCAGACACTTATGTTGTAGTCTTATTTAATACCTTCACTCTAGCCTTGACAGTGAGCGTGCGGTTGTCGAGCAGCCACAGCCGACAGACCACACTGTCAGCTCCGCGTGTCTTGGTAGCTGCAATAATCCGCACTGCGCCCACCGTTCGTCGCTCCATGTAAGCGGAGTAAACGAAAAATTTGAACCTGGAATTAAGAAACGTTCATTTAACCGCACAGTCTATATAAGTGAGGAGTGTTTTTCTTCTTTTTTTTTTGTTTATTTTAAATGTGTTGTTACAAAGTTCTTGTGTTTTTTTTATAATTACTAGATTATCAACACGTAGATTGATCACATCTTCTAAATATGTAAAACTGTCGCGTGTTGATTTTTGGATATAAAACCCACTATGAGGTAAAACGAGGTTAAAAATTGTGAAGACTTTTTAGCGGATAAAGGCGCAAGCAGAAGAGTAGATCTTTTACAGTTTCCATAGATCGCACACCTATATTTAATATGGAAAAAAGATGTTTTTTTATTGTCCTTTATGAATGTCTGTAATTATAAATATAAATATCACTCGTACGTAATTATTCACACACACTTTCAAACGTTAACGAGATACAGCAAAATCATCTCTACGTAATTTTCTTAGAGACATATTGATGAAAAAAAATATATATATATATATATATGACTGTCTATCAATTATGTAGGTTTGCGCGCTTTCCTTAAATAGTGCACGCGTCAACAAATATTTGTGCTCTATGTTTATAAGTGTACATTTAATATTAGTAAGGCGTTTTAAGAAAAAACCATCCAAAAAACGTTCAAGTAACAATTTACCTTATGTTGTATTATGTTGTAAGAGATTACCAAAAAATCTAGCAAAATACATACAACAGACAGAACTTTCTAAAATGATAGTTGAGCATTGGTCAATAAGTCAATTAATACTAATAAAACCTTAGAAATGATGTCCAAAGAAGTTCTTAATGGAATATACTTTTCCTAACTAGTGCGTAAAAAGTGCACTTTGGTGTGCGTAAATTTTACTTTTTAAGGCACTTGTTATGAAAAATTGGGTTCGATACACGTGTAAAAACTTCTTTGAGACTTGGGTGATTGTCACCCTCGTTTCACTCGGGCTCCAACTTTCACCCTCGCCGAAAAAATTTTTTTTTCACTAGTATCGAAATGTACTGTTTTAAGTGTATAACTATTCGAGTATTGTATTTTTTTTCTTGAAAGTGTTAGTATTTGGCCATACATACTTTGCTAACTTGTGCGGGTTTGCTATCGTTCACTTGTATTATCCTCTAGCCTATTATTAAAACTTGCCAGGCCAAATGCAACTATGGTGTGTCATAATTAAAATTGAAAATGGCATTAAATGGGAGACCTATTTATATGTCTCCGGCTGGAGGTTAAAATGTACTTATTGTACTTACAATATGTACCTAACCCTATAAACATTATTCTCTGTATGGCGCCTAATGCATATATTACACTGAACGCTGATACTCAAGCGTTACCAGATAAGCGAAAAATTGATTTAAGTAAGAGGCGATTAAAGAGATTGAACACGTACAGATGCGTGTTAAACGAACACAAGCTTCAGGCTATAATAAACCTTATGAATAACCCACAAGAACTCATGAAGGTGCGTCAAGTTTAGGGCACCGACGTACAAAGTCTTTCACCTCATTTACCGGCATATAAATATGAATAAAGATAATACTTATTTGTATTTAATACAAGGGGACAAAGTTAGTGTTTACTTCTCGTGCAAATATTGAGTGCCGAACTAGCGACAGATTCCAAAATTCCTAGATTCAAAATGTGGAAACTTGAGCATTGGGAGGGTTTCAAGGCACGAGAAGGGAACATACTTTACTGCCGAGTGAAACAAATAATTATTTCTCCTCACTACCACGAGAACAATAATAATTTTAAAACATTACAAAACTCCAAATCACTAGTATCAATAATTTGTCATCAAGCTAAAGGGAAATGAAATCGCTTTGCCCCCTTGTGAATAAAATGCAGTTTTTCTATCTGTTTTTAAATAATAAAAACGGGATTTCCGAGCTGGGGAGGTGAAAATACATTTACAATTTTATTTCATCAGTGACACGAAAAGTAAGATAATGGTAGGTAATTACATTGTATATAAGTACCTAGTACATGTAGGTACACATAACTGTAATTTTAACAAAAGTTGGTGCAGAAAGGGTTTTTTATTACAAGTAAGCGAAAATGCAATAAGAATAAGGTTATTCAAAATACATATTTTCATGGCTTATTTTAGTACTTTTTACTCTCTGTTCTAAATGACATTAGTTCTAATTATACTGAGCTTTTTCAACTTCTTTTTATTTCGTGTTTTGTCAACTTAAACAAAAATATTGATTTGACCTTTCAAACATGGGATATGAGGTTAGGATGTCATCAGTCAGAACAAGAATAATTTATAATCAAGGATAATTGAGAGTAGCACCGCAGATCAAGTAGCAGGATCGGCGAACACTTGAGTAACACCCAGGGCAACCCTTTTACAAGAGCAACCCTTGCATGATTTACGAATTTAAATTTATTCCTGACTCCGCAAATATATGGTAAGAAAATGTTGTTAAAAGGATGTCATTCTGAAGATGAGTTACTGAGTCCACTTGCATTTTTCCGGAAATCTCTTTTTTTATTATCACAACAGTAAATAGAAAAGAAAAAAAAAACGCATGTTTTCTTTCCGTACACAGAAACATGGTGTTTCGGACATTGGGGAGGCGTATGCGGAGCCGGATCGAGCCAACGCGCAGAAACCCTTTCGATAATTTAATGAAAGGTAAAGGATACACTACTCTGGGTCATATATATTGTGAAAATTAATGGGTTTAAAGCCACATATATTAGATTCTATGAAATGTCTACATAAAAATATCTCCCCCTTTTAAGTAACACTCTACCACAAAAACTTATGTTTTGTACATACATGTAACTTATGTACATGTTATCATGTAATTACATAAGCCGTTATTGACTACAAAAAAGACGATTTTTGTTTTAATCAATATTTAGTAACTATTTTCTCGTAAGTTATTTGAAAATACCCCATAAACAGTAAAAACTTTTCTCACATTCGACAAAGAGACTCTTTAAACACCCACCTAACGCCTTAGTACCTACTTCATCATCCAAAACAAAACTGGAACAAAAATATCATTTTTCGCCGACGATTTTCCTGTTTAAACCGCTTTTTTCAGATAAAACATTTTTCCTGTTTGGGTAGTCTCGGTTATTAAGAGCAGCCAACGGAAAAATCTCATTTTGTTATATGCTAAGCTAAGGATGCTTGCATTCGTGAGATATGAAAGGCCGGGACCAACTAATAAGGGGTCTCTTATGCCCCTAGTTAGGCAGGAGCGCACTGGAAACATAAGCCGATATTAATATAACATTAAATTGTATGCTCTCCTCCCATGTTGCTAATATTATAATACCAAATCATAGGACGTGTCTCAACAAAGTGGACCCGTTACCATTTAATAGGTTAAAATGTTTAATGTAATAGGTTAGAACTTTTTTATAGGTATGAATCAGTTAACGATAAATATTGAAATAAAATTGACAATCGTAATAAAAAATACAATGTGTAACTGCATTATGTCGCTCACCACACAAATTATTATTTTATCGTAATTTGAATTGCTGCAATTTACCGTCGCGCCGTAAAATGGGTAATTGCTTTAAATATGAACATTAATTCTCACAGCTTGCTATTTCATTTATGTTATAATAGTGAAAGAGATGAGTCGCTTTTTGAACAAGACAAGTGTGCTTTAGATATGGATCTCCGTTCTCTGTTCTTGTTAATTATGCTTGGTGAATATAGGATATCATGGATAAGTCTCCATGCTGATTTTTAATGTACGTCCATAGTCGCCGATTCCCGTCGGCTTAAGAAATGAATTTGACGTCACCACTTGTAGGTATCACAAGTGGTTGGTGCCCAAGAAAAAAGTCATGGTTTCTACCAACTCATGATTATTACGTCTCACAAAACTCGATAATTCAATAAAAACTATATCATAATTGAATATAATAACCGTAACAATACTTTAATGAAAAACGTATAAAATTATTTCATGCAACCGACTATCATCATGATATTTTATTAGCCATGATTTACGCCGAAATGAGTGTGAATAATTTTCACAAAACTATTATTAAAGTGGCCGCATAGAACGTACCAGAGCCCGCATGCCAAAGCGGAATTAATTTTGCATTTGCGAATTTGTGCCGGCCGGTTGTTCCAAAACAAAACCGAGCTCTGAATAGATTCCCAGCTCACTGAATCGCCCAAGGAAATTATACTTTTAAGTAGCTTATAAAATTGCGTTGTTTTACTTATGTACAATTAAAATTACGAGAGCACACACAGTTAGCATCAATAATAACTTATTAAACAACGCACCAAAAGTACCTACCTGCCACCTGTGTATTTTTTTTACAAATGTTACACTTTCAAAGTTTACATCGCATTTCAATTGATAGATATGCAGAAATCGGTCTCTTTTTGCGAAGGAATTAAAAAACGGTAGATACTAAAAGTATGTTTTATTATATTTAGGCCGTTATTGTATTATAAGTGTCGAGATCACAAGGCCCGGTTAAAATGTCATCAAATCAGCGACTGAATAGACATAGACTTCGTTATATTGCAGAATAACATTAATGTATGTATGTCAATCTTATGTGTTAGCATTGACGTGACACGTAATAATATTTTCATCACACTTGCTCGTCAATGGCGTTGTTACTTGCGAGAGTACAGAGCAGTTATAGCCGATTTAGCTCACACGGGCTGTTAAGTTTAGTTTTAAAAATATACAGAACCTATACTTCACTTGGACTGAGGATGTTTCTAAACAGCCAAGGTGTATTTCATATCTTCAAAAGTTTGCTACAACCAACTTTTAATATGTATAAAACATATCTTTATATTAAATTTGACTGCAATTTAATGTTTAGTATTTATTAAAAATAGTTGTTTTCTATTTGATTTTGATAATTGATACTATTTGGCAGGATGATCTCTCAACTTCGAAAACAAAACGCAGTTGTTAACATTATCTGTGGAAGACATTGAACAAAGTTGACATTGTTGACAATCTTTTATAGTGGATGCGGTCTGATAGGTAAAACTACACTACACTAGTAACTAATATTTTACCAACGAATTTATTTTATTTCCTCGCAAATGTGATGAAAAACATTGTATGTACCACGGGTGGTAAGTGTATAACAAACTTGAGTCATTAAAAGCCTTCTAAGCCTTCTAATAGACTCGCGTTTACTATATCTCAAACATGCGTTACAATGTTAACATTATATTCCTTATACGTTTCAAAGTATTTCGTTGCAGGTTTGGCTAAACGTGAGGGACAGAGGTCTTTAGGGTTAAATTTCCGACCTAAGGCCGGCAAGGTCATCTTTTTTATCAATCGCTGTACAACATAATATTAAATTGCCTCGTTTCGAACACACGCGACGAATGAGAACTTATTCAAATAGTATTATGCCGCCATCTGCCCTGACATGGGACGCATTAATGGGTACATCGCCTTTGATGAAATATCTTTAGGTATATTATATACAACTCTGCGTACTAGTAGAGGTAACTAGTTATTATTAGTAGAATAGTAGTTCTCAATATCTCTTCATCCTCTCTCCTTTACCTCATTAGAACTTGTATTTAAGCTATATTATTGCGACTGGAAATAATTAAGTATTATATTCGAATAATTACTTTATTAAAGAGATCGAAGGCGAAATATGTTTAAATAATTAAATAAATATTACAGGACATCCTTACACAAATTAACTGAGCCCTATGATAAACTTAAGAAGGCTTGTGTTGTGGGCACTCAGCCAACGATATATATAATATAAAAAAGAAAAGAGTTTTTTTTATTATGGTCTTATTTGTTAGGTTTAATAGTTCGTGGTGGACATCGACGGTATTTCAACGGTATTTCCGAGCGTTTACATGTATGGTCACGTTCGACGGTCAATCACTAGTGGAATGAGACTCGTGTAGATAGTATTTAAAAAAATGGGGATTTGCCTTAAAAGTTCTTGACTATTTTAGTAAATAATCGCTCTGGAAGTTAATAAAATGCGTAAACCAACATTTAACTGTAAGTCCAAAAATTATGAAAGTACAGCTGAATAAAGATTTTTGAAGCAAATCAGTTTGAACTTGATCGGTTTAAACCGTTTTGGAGCTCCGAATCGAAAGCTACGGAAGCTTACACTGAGCATATACGTGCTCTTGCCGGTTTTTAGTTATTCTTATGTGTCCAGTTATTTTTTTATACGATTTATACCTCTTTTATAACAACCATCTTTTCTTCTTAATTATTTCTACTCGCATACAAAGGGTGTCTTTGACTAATCTCCAGCATGAGAATATTTTGTTCAGCAACTTTAAAAAAAAACATTCATTCTTCATTTTATTATTATCATAGAAGTTAAAAGTTATGGTAGCTACACAGTCGAACTGACAAATTGACAGTATTTTACAGGTCGGGTATCGCGAACATCGAATTTCGTATATTTCGAGCATCTTTTTCTTTTACTCCAATTAAGGCGTTTTGAGAGTGACAGAGACAATCGTGTGACGAATATCATTTTTCGAGTAAACGCCGCTGTTTCTTTTCACTTTTAAGAAATGTCAAACGTCAAACATGGTGTTGTCACCCTCATACCACGAGACAATAGCGATAATATAGCAATTTTTGGTACCTACACTCACTTCACGATTACTTTGAAGTCTAATTAGTTGTCAAATTAGATCAGTTAAGTGTGTAGATTCGAGCCTTGAATTTAAAGTCGATGGCACTCTGTATTGTTAATGTGGTTAAGTGAAAAGTAAATCGCTAAAACCAGCGCGGTCGTATGGAATTATGCAATGCAACGGCTGACGCGACATATGCCGAGTCCGCTTCTTTTGTCACAGACTAATTAATATTATGAATGCTATATCCTTTATTAGGTACCTTTGTAAATTTTCTTAATGATTTTGTGTAGTAACATCATTTTATTATTATATTTAATATAATATCATATCAGATAATGAGATATTAGATTAAATTTATTTACCGAGTAGATTAATTGATCGGCTTACACCAGGTACACGTGAGGCACCAACACTATTCAACAGGAAATACTCGTATAATCTAATAGCTCACGATGACAACATCCTTCACCGGAACTAGTAACAGGCGGTTGTTGCCGCGACTTGATGGATGGGTTTCCGCTATTCCATTATAAACCCATACCAGCGCGTTCTATGCACCCTTTTCTTGGACCAACTAAACGAATATTAAAATGAAGTTTCAGGTCGCACAGCCTGCAGATATTTATGCGCAACAAATTTTCCAGGCTCGGTAACACTTTTTGCTCGTATTACGAACCAAAGTTGTCTACATTTGAGTTGCCCCAGGCATACATTGCGAATGCCATGCGATTCAATCCGTCTCGGTTGAGACTGGATTAGAAAAAAATGAATAATATGGTGGGTATTGAATTTAAAATATGAAGTCGCTGTAGAGAGAAGCAAAAACTGAAAACGAATTATTTAATAATGAAACTGAATTTCAAGCACAAACTATCGTGAGATTCAATTATATTAATTTTATTGTATAGAAGCGGGTTAAGAAAATGACGAAATAATTATGCTCCTCGTTGCGAAGCGAAGCGTGTCGAGCAATATTCGACTTATAAAACGTAGGTTACCCGCTTCTCTACAATTAACACATTGTGGTAGCTTACATTTTTACCCGACGACTGTCATTTTCATCGCTGCTACTAAAAATTACGTTTAATGCGCCCTACAATCTCCACCATATAGGCACATCATTTCAACTAGCAAACCTGAAAATCAGTGTCGCTGCATGCTCAGTCGTGTGGCATAGGTACTATTTGGTGTTTTCTATGTATAATCTATAAAAAGTGAGAACAAATCTAATAGTATTTTATGAAATATTTTGATATGCTTTGTTTTTTTAAGTACATGTATACATATAGTAGTTAGCTGGAGATGCGGGTTCCAATCCCGTCTCGAACGCCGGAGGTCCTCGTCGCTTTTTCTTAAGTATTTGTCATCTATTTCAAGTTTTTATATCTATATAGTCACATCCTGTAATATTTTTTTTAGTTTTTATTACGCTGAATAAATAATTTATCATTCTTAATCTTCAAAACAACAACAACAATAATCGGTTTAACTCCATAAATTGTACTTATAGTGGCATGCCTGAATTTAAGAAGGGTAAAGAGTTTTGTACACATTAACAAAATCCATAACAAATATACATAAAACTCTGCGATATAATTAATTATTTTAGTAAATAAAAAAAATAATAAAAAAACACTGACAAAATTAATGACAGGACTAGTTGTTGATCAACGATTTCGGTTTGGGGAAGTGGTACCCGTGTACATACGCTACGCTAACTACGAGTAACTACTACGTAGCGTAGTACTGCGTAGTTGGCTACGGTAAATGCTTACCATCAGGCTGGCCGTATGCTTGCTTGCCACCGTCGTTGTATAAAAAAAAAACATAATATATATTTTTGTGTCACTTTTTAAGAACCACTTCTCTTTTTCTTGGAAGCGAAAGTTTTAATATAAGATATTAAATCGAGCTCCGCTTTACCAAATGTTATCAAGGACGTGTGTAGCATATAGTGAAGAGTTCTGAATTAGTTTCAGGTGTTCCAAACGAGTTCCAGTTCCAGAGCCTCCCCGACGTGCCCGGAACTGCAAACAAGCCTCATTTCCCTCCCACATATAAATCATGACGGATCTGCCCCAGTCATTTCCTATTCAGAGCGCAGACAATGCAGGCGACACGACAATCAGGAGCGGTACAAGACGTTTCTTAACGACAACGGGTCACACTTATTTATTACTAGATGCCCGCGGCTTCGCCTACATGCTTAGAGGAAACTATTACATATGTAACAGTTTTCCTGTGGGAATGAGATGTTTTCCCGCTGGAAAAAGTAGCCTATATCACTCTCCATCCCTTCAACTACCTCCACTTAAAAAATCACGTCGATTCGTCGCTCCGTTTTGCCGTGAAAGACGGACAAACGAACAGACACACTTTCGCATTTATAATTATTAGTATGGATTTAGTAAGCTAATAGCATACGACTATGGAACTTATGACACTATTTTTTATAAAGTCGCGAATGCAAATGTATACTGTTGTACCTAAATGTACGAAAATATCACACAACTTGTTATATTTTTGATGTACGATAATAACTTTATTTTAACGTACAGAATAACAATTATATATAATTAACTAATAAATTAAAAACGTATAAATAGTAAACCTGTCATAAGTCTCATTCACTGGGTAGCGTGTCCAGAAAACTGGCTGTATTCCCGCGTTGAATCGCAATGTTTATTCTCTGTGCGAAAATGTGGCCAGCCCTCTGGTCACTAGAAGCCTCAATAAGGCGCGATGCATCCTCTTTGTAGAGACGCGCATTTGGGCCCCATGGCCCCAGGGTTTCAACCCCAAACGCCGCAAACATGAAGCTACTGCCGAGAGGTTTTCAGCTGTTGATGCAGCCGCACCAGAATTAGTTTTGGTAGCAGGAATATGAGACGACGCCAGGGTGTCATTTTAAACATAAAACTATCTTGAGACTTGACCATATCAATAGTATTGAAACGGCTAACTCACGTTTTATAAGTCGAATATTACGCAACATGTTTCGCCCCACAACGGGGAGCATAACCATGAGCCGTTCGCGTTGGCTCACCAACAATGACCATTGACTTCGTCGGCCAGCAATATTGGACTTATAAAACTGGATTTATAGTTAAAGGGCTATACGACTTGTAAAAATTTAGAAAGCAAGTAGATTTATTTACCAGTTCTTATTGAATATAAGCACCGTTAAATAAGACTATTTGCTTTTGAAATTGAGTAAACCACCTACTGTTTCGCAAAAGTCCGACACTCATAAATAAGAAAACCATTACCGGCTAAATGAACCGACATACTACAATCAATCAAGAATAAAGCTACCTTTGTATGTTATTTACTCCGCCTGAAATACGGCCAAGAAATTAAAATTATGTAAAATATCGCGCTTTCGTATGAATTGCAAATTCGAATTTTAGCAACACTGTAATTTTTGGTATATTTTAAAGATTTTCTTAAAGACTTCGTAATATAAAGTATTTTGTTGTGAAACAAAAACAGAATAGTTTAATTAAATTCTAATTAACCTTATACAATCAGGTTGTTGAATCTCGTATTTATTATATCTTAGAGAGGAATTAATTATGATAGTCACTCAAGATAAAATATTTATGTTACATTATTTACTGTTTCCTTTTCTTTACAATTAGTTGCTTATGAGTAGGAAGAAGAAGTCTTTACCGAAGTATTTATTTGACCAGCATTCTGTATATAAACAAAGCCTACAATGAAAGGACTTCTGAGATAGTGACATCAATGTACACTCTATTACACACATAGATGAGAAAAAGGACGAACAATTTGTTGAAAAAAAATCAGCACATTAATTTATCATTTATGCTCGCATTTTGCTACGAATTGGCTGGAAATAATAATACAGGAACTAGTTTTTACGCCTTAACATAATGTAAAATCATACATATATAAGCGGCTGTAAGTGTATTAAATGCTCAGTCATTGGTTGGGTTGGGTTGTATCTTCATAGATTGACCTGCAAAATCGGCAAACGCTTCCATAAATGCTCAAAAGCCTGGTAATCTAGGTCGCATACTATCGGGAAGGCTCTGTCAATATTGAATAAAGCCTCTGCCTCTATAGTTTGGCGCTGCACTATAATATTCGTATCTTAGTGTTTTAAATTCTTTGCTCAAATTTTCAGTATGTTTCGAAACCATGACATAATAGCCATTCATTTTGATACTTGTACTCCTTATAAGGATTAAATCTCCATAAAATGGTACCAACAAGCCCTCAAAAAGAAGTTGTGGCCATGAAATAAAATATAAAGATGGGGAATATTTTTGCGTTATAAATATATTCCGTTGTGTTGAAAGCTCTATCAAATATTTAAGTACGAATATCGACTCATTAAATATTAACAGAATAATATACCCATCCCGTTCTACGTGTGTCCCTATCCTTGCTGTAGTAAGCTTTCTATTTGGCAATAGAAGGCATATTATGGCCAGTGAGAGACCTGCAGCACGTCTATTACAAATTCGATTTCGGAAATACAAGGCACACAGTGCCCGTGGGTTGTGATCCTCTTTATCAATAGCTATGTAAATGGAGGGTTGTAGTTATTTAGTAGGTAAGCATCATTAAGTAATCCGAGGTAGCGCGATCGGGCCTCGAGGGATACAAGTGCTTACTTTATTATAATGGCCTCGGATTGCAGGTATTTCGGCAGCTACATGAATTTATAAGTTATACAACAAGAAACTTAGCACTGTTACTTAATGATGGTATCATGGTTATACATTTTGATAAAGTCCAGACGTTCTCGTCGCTAAGCCATCAATTTAATACATAGTAAATTTTGGTGTTATAATTAGGTTAGATTACCTCAATACCAGCCAGCTATAGTTAATCCGAAGGGTACTCCTGTTCAAAAGAAGATATACAAATTACGACTCATCTAAGTTAATTGCAATTTAAGATGTCTTTCCCATAAATTTATTATTATGATTGTTATTGGATCAACGTTACGACAAGAATTACCTTCAATTCTCTACTCTGTTAGTTTACACGTAAGCATTAGGTACTTAATTTTTCGAGTACAGTACATTATTTGTTAGAAATATTTTTCCTCATTTTCATTTGGAATTTTTATATTAAATTTCTATATCTGGGGTCCATTGCATAACAACTGGTAAGTCTCTTTCCAATTCTTTTTACTTTTTGTACTAATTATAAACAGCTATGCAACCCTCGATTGTTGTATTTGCCATGATAAGGCGCTACAACTGTGCATGTCCCATTTAATATATAAAGTCCACTCCCACCTTTATAAGAGTACAAGTAATAAGAGTTACATAGAAAAAGCCATAATTACGAATTTTAAATTTTAATAAATTTAAATTTTATTCTGGGCAGCATACCGGAGGCAGGGGGATTTGGCGAGGTTTTTTACAATTAATTTTATTTTATATGTTTAACACTAATTTATAGATAAGGATGTAATCATCTTAATGATAATAAATATAAAGTACTTAATTCGTTACTGTATATAAACTAAAAAAAAAAAAAATTACAAAGTATTTGCAAAACTAATCAATACTGTTTAAAGTCTCCGCGATCGCCAACCCTAAATCATTTTTCCGTAAACTACGAAATGAAAATAAAATTTCGTCAGTTAGCAAGGAAGATATCAATCCGACGCTGACAGGACAAATTTGCGAAATGAAATACCGCGAAGCGCGAACTTTGTACGACGATATTAATTCCAAGCCGAGTAGAATTTCTCGTCAACGGCTAACATAAGCAAAACCTTCATTTGTAAGTTTAATTCACACGAATTCCGAGACACTAATTAAATTCCTTCACATCTGGCCAACAAACGACATGTAGATACCTATTTACATATTGCATATTTATTTACATGTTCAAGAGAAGGTAAACTTTTTCATGTGTTGCTGTTTATTATTAGAATGATAATAATATGTGAGATGTGAGTTAGATTAATTTGTAACGTGATCAAATGCTACTTAGGGCAAGTTGGAGTGATGAGTGATGAGTGCTTGAACTAGCCCCTGGGGCCTTGTAAGACTCAGTAGTAACGAGATACATTTATTAGTTCTTGTATTAGTTGAAAGATCTTTTATTTGTTTTCTGGTATTTATATACTGATTTATTTAGTTTAGTGACTATTTCTTTACAAGAGTCGTAAGTAAATTAATTAGGTGTAATTTACTTGCTTAGTAGTGCTCCTCTTTTGATAGAATAGTATATGTATAAAGTTGGTTAAAACAGGATTAGAAATGTTTATAATCCTTGATAGTCACAATACCTAGCAATTTTACCTCACTAGTTCGGCTAGCAAAACTACATTTTATTCACAAGAGTGCAAAAGTATTTTGAAACTAATTATGAATGGTTTTTATTTGACGCTAGCTGGTTGGATAAATTTTTATATGATAAATACTTTTGATAATATTTTTAAGGTGTTACAGTTAGTATTTTCCTCGCGGCAGTGAATTTTTTTTTCGTTTTTCTCGGCACCAAAGTTTGTTACCTTGGGCTTTGTCGTGCTTGGAAACCCTCCAAACGCTCAAGATTCTTCATGGTTCAATTTTGGAATCTTTCGCTAGCTCAATATTGGCATATGAATATAAAATAACTTTGCTTGTAAAACAAATAATAACAAACTATTGTGTTTTCCTCGCAATTGTTGAAACACGTGTGCTGGGCAATTATATAATTGCTTATTTACGCCACGTCTGTCCAACCTAGTACATTGATATCATAATATATTGTTATAGATTATTTTATATAAATAATAAAAACAGTGATCTGCTAGGTCGGTACTATTACGGTATTTAAAATATCCAATAGCAATAGTAAAAACTTGTAACTCCTGCCTTCGTAGTTTTCTTTTTAAATAATATAGATTATAATCTATTTATCAAAACTGTGACAGCCAAATACCGTGTGTCGCCATCATAGGAGCTTTTACTTTGGGGATCGCTTCGGCACCACGAACGTAGCAACATTTGTTCTACGACTTTTGAAAATAACTTATAGTTTACTTAATGTTTATGAAGAATATTTTTCAAGCACGCAAATTACTGCGAAAACTATGAAGTTTGTAAACTGACAGTAAATGTCAACTAGACTATTGAATGCTGTTCATTTAAAATATTATTTAGTTAGTTCGAAAAAATCACAAGTAATATACCTATATATATATTTTTTTTAATTTGTAAAACAAATGTTGCTACATTCGTGGCGCAGAAGCGATCCTCAAAGTTAAAGCTCCTATGACGGCGACACACGGTATAATATTTTCCATGACAATACAGAAATGAAAACCAAACGTTTAAATTAGAATGAAATATTAATCTTGTAGTCAATTTGATTGTAAATGTTTCTTAAATATAAGACTAAACCTCGTTAATTGTAGTTTGAAATCAAATTTAAAATTTTAATTTAATCCTTGTTTAGCCTTCTTGCCTGAAGTACGTTCACGGGAAAAAATAAACACTAAAGAGCAGGATTTAGAAATAGAAGTCTTTGTTTAGACGCCCGCTAGCTTGAATTTCCTCGTAAGTAGGTACTAAAGTTAGCTAAGTCTTCCGGCAATGAATAGAGAATGCAGCCTATTCTTGCCTGCCACGATAGCATTCAATACATTTTTAATTTCCAGAAAGCGTAGTGCAATTTATTTCATACCATACAATCTTATAGCAGCCTTGCGGTTTTATCGACTAGTGTGGGAATTGGACATGTTGAAAATTCCTTTTAGATTTTCGAAAGTATTGTTACATTTTCAATATGTAAATGCATACCAAACAGGACGTCCCAGGTTCAAATCCTGCCATCTATCACTGGGATGATTACGGATATGTATTACTAAAAATCTAAATTAGCTTAAACTAGCTGACCCGGCAAACTTCGTACCGCCTAAAAAGCGACAAAAGTAGTGATAGGTTTCAAATATTTTTTAGTACTCAACGTCTCAATCAGGGCTGTGACGATTCCAACCAATCCAAAATCATATTAATCGGTTCAGCCGTTCTCGAGTTATAAGCGGTTGAACAAACCCCACTTTCTTTTATATGTATATTGATATAGAATATATAGATGATATTTAGCTAAGGACAATACATTATGTGATCAGCTAAATTATATATATAGCCAACTTACTAGCCTAGTCCAATTAGGTCACTTTGTCTATGATTGTAGCAAAAACATTTATATTTATTTATTGTTAACAGGCAAGAATACAATGATTTAGGAATGTTTTATAGGCTTTGACGAAACAAGTTGTAGAAATCTGAGCTGCAGTAATAAAGCAAAGTAGAACGTAATGGAATGCACTCTGGTACATCGAGATTTCTCACGATGCGATGTCGTGCAAAGCACATAGCGGCGCACATTCGCACAATGCCGCTTCAGCCTCGCGTGAGGACTTGATGGCATCTCATTGCATTAAAGTAAAGGGTGTTATTAACTCCTTTCTAACTTTAATGTTCGTACTTATGCGAATGCCTTGCCTTCTTATGCTAGCAGTAAGTAGGGACCCGTTAGGTACAAAGAATATCTCGTAGTTAGGAAATTAAATCTTGCGTGCAATATTGTATTACCGTACCTATTATGATCTTACAAACTATTGTAAAATTGTGAAATATTTGTATATATACTTGATTATGATAATTAAATATAAATATAAATATTTCGGGACAATCTTACACAAATTGACCTAGTCCTACGGTAAGCTCAGTAAGGCTTGAGTTGTAGGTACTAGACGACGATATATATAATAGATAGATACATATAAATACTTAAATACATAGAAAACACCCAAAACTCAAAACAAATATCAGTGCTCATCTCACAAATAAATGCCCTAACTGGGAATCGAACCCAGGACCATCGGCTTCATAGGCAGGGTCACTACCCACTAGGCCAGACCGGTCGTCAAAGTATTAACGTATTAACCTAAACTGAAACTCTTTATCCGGACCGTAAAAACAAGAATGTGCATTTTCCTCGGATATGTTTATCTGGAATTCACAACTCAGAGTGTTTATAAATTGATAAGGTTGTTTTATGTTTGGGAGATATAACGAAGCCATAATAAATAGGTTAACTTGCCCTTTTACATACGAAAAGCACCACAGTGCAGCATATCTTGCAATGCACTTAGTGTCCTACAATACGAAACAGGCTTCCGTCTCCAATAGCTTCTTGGATGCTTCCTAATGCTTTCAAATCACAATAAACAGGATTATATGATTAAATTTGACCATAAAAAGAACCTCGCAGAATTTAATACTTTAGCGTATCAGTATAATTTAAGGACACGTATATTTCTGCGTCACCCTTATATCTGAGCAATGTTTTAGCCGAATAAGGAAAAAACTCAAACTTATCCAGACCGTTAAACAGAGAAAGGGCGTTCTGGTTTCTTTAACATGTATTTTAAGATAAATAAACATTGGGTTCTTTAATATATATGTACGGAATTCTCACGATGAAGTGAAAAATATACAATACCCGGCGCAGTGCACTTCACGTCAGTGTTGGCTTCTTATTGCATTAATAAAGGTATCTTTTAACATCAATGATGCTACGACGCCGTTGTACTCTTATGTTGAATTTACTTTCTTACACTACTAAAAAAAGTAGCTCTTGGAAATCAAGCGGTTTATTTTACTAGAAAAATACTAGGAGACACACCAGTGCACTCTCGTTTAACTACAGATATTTGTCAGTAACGTAGTCTGTCAGTAATATAGTAATTATAAATCTTTGATACCGTCGTTGTAACGCGTCGCTAAGTGGGCTACATTCGTAGTTGTTGGCTACGACATTTTTCAGTAGATGTAGTGAACGTTCTTCGTAGAGCTAACAATGAGTCATGCTGAGCGAAACATAATTAAAAGTAAAAAAAATCTATTGCCGTGTGATGCCGGCTGACTAGAATAGCACAACCCCGTCTCCTCCCGCGGGTGTCGTAAGAGGCGACAAAGGGAAAAATCCTACGGACGGGCAGCAGCGTCCGTCGAAACCCAATCTACAGCTACTGCGTACGCCAACGCGCCTGCCAAGAGTGGCGACTATGGCAACTACTCCCAAGATGAGATAGTCATATTTGTGGGAGGCCTATGTCCAGCAGTGGACTACATATGGATGAAATGTAAATTTTTTTCTTAATGTAATAATGTGCATAGTAGTGTAGGGTATATGGTTGAGCATGGCCGCACTAGCGTTGAATTTTGATATGCATTAAGCCGTCGCCTGCAGGCTCGCTCTGAATTTATATTCCGTTTGAATTCCCGCTACACGCTATTAACACATAAAGCAGATTAAACGATTCAATTTATTTTGTACCAATTTGAATCCAGGAATGCGGCACTCAGATTAAAAAACCCTTGTCTTAAGTACAAACATGTTAAGACCGAAGTTTTATTAAAAGCTTTAATCAGGTGTTTGACAGAATCGTACGGCATTTTTGTCGTAAAACTGCTTTATATTATCAATTTATGCTTTAGCCCCAAAAAAAAGAAGGTACACATCCGTGTGACACTTTTCTTGCTAGGGATATTAAATAACTTAAGCTTAAAGATAAGTTGTAGTGATGACTCAAGTTCAAAGATCGGCACTGGCAATAATACGTTAATGGCCATGGCAGTAACACTTATTTAGTTATATCAGATAACGATTTTTAAATGTACATGATATTTAATATATAATTTATACATGTTTCAATAAATATTACATAGTTGTAACTGTAGTATTTTACCCGCTAATTATTAAGTTCGCGTTCGCCCGGTGGCGTGCAATTTTACATGGGAAAGCCGATAAAACGCGGTATAAAAACGCTAGTGTACACACATCCTTAACATCTCACAATTTTCAAAGTATCAGATAAGAACCAAATTTATATAAGGTTTGAGAGTCGTTTATGAATGAGAGACTTAGAGTTCAAACGAAAATTTCAAAAAATGTAATTGCAAATGGTCATCGTTTTACCATTTCTTTTTGTGTACAGGAGTACAAAAATCAGATTCAAGCAGATCACGTGACATCCCTAATTTGTGCCTGCCTATTTCGTAGACTAAAATAAGCATTTCTAAAGTCCAGCTACACAAAACAAACCTGTCACCTTGCAGGTGAAGTGCCAGTTCAACCGGTAAAGACTCCGAAACAGTCTGACGTCACGAACGTAAAGACTCTGGAAAATCGACTTCGGGAAACCCCTCAATATGCATGCCGAGAAAAGCGCTTGCAATAAAATTTCCCCAACTTTATTCCGCTTGTATAAATATTAAACAGACTCTTTAAAACAAAAAAGTAAAATAAAGTCGCAAAGTTACAGTGCAACGTTCTTTTAAACTTCAATCACAAACACGAAACCTTCAAAGTTGAGTCATCAAAAAGTAATAAAAACAAAGTGAAGCGACAATATGTTTTGGGATAAAGATTCTTGAAGCATGCATGTTAAAGTTCAACTGAGGGGCGCGGTGTAGAGGGCTCTCAGTCGATGGCACTCATCGGAGCCTTTCAGTGCGCTCCGGCAATTGCCTTTGCTCCAGAAGAAACACTCTACGTTTCCCTCTCAGTGCCTTTGTATCGCGGCGTCAATCAATCCGTTTGTCGTTATCGAGATTCTCCAATCCATTGTGCAAATATTCGATCCCGTATTTATTAACACCAATTTACACTGGTTAGGTCTATCTTTAAGTACCTGAAGATACACATTTTTGTAATTTTTTAACACGTATAGTAATCAACATTGAGCTTTTAGTGTTCCGTAATTTGCGACTAGATTTAAACAGTTTGCCATTTTATTGTATTATTCTATCAGGATAAATATTTAGGGTGCTAATCTGAGTCATTAATTTCAGGAGCACTTTATTCAAGTGGAGTTATTCATCGCATTAACCCTAGTTAAACCACCGTTGATAATCATTTGTTTTGATATGAAATTTATCTACATGCTAAGTAAATATAATAATGGAAATTATTGAACGTTTTCCTTAAAATATATGATTGTTTCAATGCTCCTTGACTTTATTACGTATAGACAATAATCTCAAACAGTGGAGATAAAAAAGAGAGGGATTACGTTTCCTTCTTATTATTATTGGATCACAAAGAACTTTCCTGTTCCTAATAGGGGTTGCCATTGTCATCCATTTTCGATAATCTACATTTACATACTACATTTCATAAAAGGAACAAAATATAAATAATAACGGTAAGAAAAAAACTTCAAAATGAAAAATAGTTTCGTAAAAATACTGAATGTTTTGGTTTTTTCTTGGTCTTTGAGTTCGTTTAAAACAAAAATTTGCATAATATGCAAAGTATGTACTTTGCCTAACCTGGCGAGTAGCGCAGGCGTTGTAACCTGATGAACGTCTCAGAGGGAGACCGATGTATGTACATACTGAGGTATTTATGAAAATTTTAACAATTTTTGAGTTAAAAATACGAAGTCAACCACGAGTTGGCAGACAGCCAACAGTCTGGCAGTTTAAATAGTTTCATTAAATGTTTTAAACTCTTAAGGGCATTATAAGTTGATAAGTTGAGAACTTTTAAACGAAAAGCAGTGAATACAGATGTTGTTCCTAACAATATTTAATTACGGATCCCGAAGTTGCCAATGTTTAGTAACTTTAAGATATGAATTTACATAAAGGCACGGAATGATTAAAGTAGGAAGTTATCAACTTAATAGGTTTAATAGTTTTATAATTTGTTCTTTGCACATTCATCGAGCCAACATAATAAAATTCCACGAATCAATCTTCAAAGTAAGGTCTATGGTTAATTATATCAAGCGTATGCCCGCCCTTGTTAAAATGAAAACATCAAGAGTAAATCTACTCTCAAGTAACTTTGACCCGACCCTACTTATCAGCCTGATTGTATCTCTATGGGAAAATTGAATTAGTTAATTATAAAATGTTCTAGGAATACGATAAACGGTAGAGAGGATTTTAATTAACTATGATATCTAAATCATGAATACAGGGTGGATTTTCCAATTGAATGAATGAAACTACCGGATTCCATGATATATATGAGATATACGAAACGTCCCATCTTTCTTTTTAAATTTGCCCTAAATCCTGTAGTAAAATAAAAACATAATTTATGATTTGTGGCATTAAGTGCCCCTAATCTAAGCTTATTACTTGGTGAGTGATCTTTAAAGTATTTCTGGTCATCGTTAGGTTAGGCAGCCAACATTTATTTAGTACATAAAAAAATGCCAAGTTCCCGGAGACCATTTCCGTGTAACATCATGGGGCTCTTCCTAATTATGTTTTAATTTACACAGATCTTCTCATGCAAATGCAATTTTATTTAAAAAATAAAATAATTTATTTGTTTACCACGCCCAAAGCAAATAGTGTTTACTCGTACTTGTTTGTATTGTAACGAGTGGTGTGTAAAATGTCGATTTCTGCCGTCAGTTTTAAGAATGACATTTTATTTCACTTACTTGTTATATGCCATCAAAAAACTTAAACCTCTCCAAATATAAACACTGAGAAATAAATAGTAAAAAGCTGATACGTTTTCGTGATGAGATCTGAAGAGGGAGTCCTTTTAGGACCTAAACACTCGATGAAGGATATATTGTATTACTACCACGTCTCTAGAAATTACGATCATCGTTTGTCCCGCCTGTGCCGGCCTAGAGAGCGATTAAACTTCCTAAACAGTTAGAGGTCAATAAATCCATCCGCTGATGAACAAAACGACGGTTTTACCATTCTTAATTTAACTTAAACCTTACATAACACAAAGCAAACTATGCAAACGAAGATTATTTTCTGGTACCTTAGACTACCTTAGGCTAGCCGACGGGGACAACAAAAAACTTTTATAGAAATAGAAAAAAATAACTAAAAAAGAATAATACATATTTAAATTATCGAATATTCATAATACTTTGAAATCCAAATTCATCGATACATTTATGTTTGTATTCAGGGATCTCTACCTACTAAGGTAGCCTAGTGGCTACCAGGTCAATTATATGGACATAAATTAGCCGTTGAGTATAAACCACCTCGTATACTTGGGTGGAAATTGACAAATAGTGGCCTATTTATGTACATTACTTAGTTCTTATACAATTAATCGTCTATTCGTCTCGTTTGATACCACCGTATTACAAAGCTTTATGAAGTTTTACAATTGTACTTCTTATTTATTGCTACTACGATTCAAGCAGAAACGATTTCATACTGTATAGCCAAGTGTAAAAACTTGGAAGCAGACAACTTATAATAATATGCAAAAATATGTCCCATACGTCATACGGCGAGAAATAAATACGTAGAACATAATTTATGAGCGGATTAAATCGATACATATTGTTTACACTCGACAGCACTAGATCTTTTCAGTCCAGTTTGGCAGCGCCTGTGTAACAATGAGTAGACTTATATTCTCTAAGGTTGAAGAATTTTGCATTCATGATGGACTACGGACTTTATTTTCAAGTAGCACATTTTATATTTCAGAACAATTACCTATTGGACGTTGTAAAATCACAGCATAGATTATTACAACGATAATAATTTAACTTCTGTAATATCAACAAATCTCAAGCAATATAACTTTACTCTTTACAATAGGTAGGCCTGTATTGTAATTTAGGCCAAAACGACTTTCTAATGTACTTCCACTTGCGAGTCACGAGGTTAGGTTAAGACTTACGAAACTTTTCTGTTCGCTGAAAATTATTCAGCCCTCTTGACTTATGAACGCAACATTTTATATAATCACTTTTAAATAACTCGTGTTTTTAGAAGAGAAATTTTACTCTTTATTTTAATATTTGTTATACAATATTTTATCTACTGTCCGTGAGGACCCTACTCAGTGTTTCTCCCTGTGTGCCCTGTCGGTGATTAATCCAGAGAGCCTTAAAGGATATGCGACGAGCCTGTAAAGCCTCTAGAGTTACGGTGGCTACGGTGTCTGTCATGGGTGAGACGTAGCATACGTTTACCACCGCCTAGTATAAAAAAGGGACCGCGACTTAATAAATGATTTCTTTACGACTACTTAAATTCCTTTAAAAAATATGCGGGTATTAGAAATCTCGCAAACATATATTGTATATAAAATGTTTTGCTATTTCGCAAAGTAATTCGTGGTAAGTTATTGGCGTCCGGTGCGAATAATCGAGTAAAAGGAAGTAATGTCCGAACCATCAATAAACAGAAATAAATGGGGGAGGTTCTTTTAGGGCAGCTGCGAGTAATGGCCTCGGTGAGAGTATTTTCGTGACGTCACATTTCAACAATGTGTTAGTCTTTATTCCAATTTTTAGGTTCCAAATTGTTATAATTCCATTTTGGCAAATTATGTACTAATATAATATTCATTTGATGGTGTGATGAATAAAACGGTGCTCCTAGCGAGCAAAACGCTAGCAAAGCTCGAACACGAGGGGTGAAAGTGAATTTGTAAACGAGTATTGCTATAGTACAGAGCAGTGACATCCCAAAATCAGATTGACTTAAGAACAAGTAGTATTTGAAAGTACCTAATATAATTAAATATGTGAAAAAATACTCAACTAGTAAGTTTCAAATTGTATTGGCATGTTAGCCCAGCTACATCAAATAGTCTTGCACAAACTGCAAATCAAAATCACTAATATTTGTAAACCAGTTCTCAGCAGGCAAAATAATAATTATATCCAAATACTCTTGCTACAATTAGATGAACCATTTTTAAATGAAGTTAATTTATATCCACTGGTGTTTCTGACTGAGAAAGCATTCAGACACGGCAACATTGTAATAACCGCCAGACTGGGATAGCTTTTGTTTGAGACGTGTATTAGACTACAATGAATCTTTGCGTACTACATAAATATACTTTAGCCCTGAGTTATTTGGAAGTTCCCATTTAGAACAAAAGACGGATATTATATTCTAAAGAATTATACAATGTGTACTTGAACTGTAGTAATGGTATATGATATTCGGCATGTAGGCGATGATAGCTTGCTTATGATCAGTTCCGGACAGCAGATTGGGAATTCCCATAAAAATATTAAATTAGGCATCAAGGCTTTGGCATCTCTGTTGATTGAAACTACAGGTGACCAGGTGTCTCGTTGGATGGCAATACTTATTCGTTGAGCAAAATATAGGCCAGCCTTCTGGGCACTCTGCCCATTGGCAGCGATTTGGGGGATATTTTTTATTTGTAATTTTAGTTTATCCTTTCTTTATAACAATATTGTTATTGTGTTTCTTTTAAAATGCATTATATGTTTATGAAATCCCATATTTAATAATTTAAAATCCCATTAAATTATTAAATATGGAGGTAATCAGATACCCGTGATTACCGCTTATTCTCTAGAACGATTTCTTAATGAGATGCCTCTTGCAATGATATACTATTGTTATAAGTAAGTATTGTTGTCTTTATAAGTACGCATTTTCGCCATAGCAAATATTTCTGGGACACCCTTGACAAAGTTGTTATACTTTTTAATGTACGCATGAAGTTGCTATATCCAAACCCCAGAGGTCCCCATTTCCCAAAAAAGATGCTGAACTCAACCCTGTCGCTTTGACCTCCTTACGCCGGTCGGGTTTCTTGATGTTATTTCAGTATGGAAATTTGTGTAGTAAAGCTTTTTGGGTTTCACATACAAAATGCAGCAAGTAAATAAAGCCATGTATGTTCAATGCTTCACTAATGTCTAGATTAATCTGCTGTCGCCTGTGGATGTATTGTGCCTGACATATACATAGGTTAGGTACTGGTTTACACTTGGTCAATCACTAATGGCATCATAGATTATGTGTTCTCCTCTCTCTGCCGATCCCCTAAACATTACGTATATTGTGTATAAAGTTACAAACTGAGATTATTCCCCAGTCTTACACAATTATTCATGGCACTGTCTGGTCTTGTATTATTCTTATTAGGCTATTCATTTACGTTGGCATTTAGATATTATTTACGACGCAACGTCGGCACGAGGGGAATGTAATCCAGAGCATTAAGGTATTCCTATTTATTTTTTTAGTACAGACGAGCCGAGTTCTTATGTTCTAACTCTTTACGGGACTTTTTCAAGATTAGGGGGCTGATTTTTGAGAGTCGTGCACTCAAATTCAAAAAAACTTTGAGGTGGAAAATAATCGCACACAGAAGTTTCTCATCATTACCTTTGCACAATACGAGTATGTATAGTTTTACCCAAGATTATTAATTTCTATCATTCATGTTTCTAAAATACCGCTTCCTCGAGTCTGGCAGAGTTTAAAATGTCACGAGTAGAGAACTCGACGCTCAAAAATCGACCCCCTGCATTCAACCTACATACAGTTCCGAAATCTCACACTTTTCTGTTATGACATCATTCCAGCCTCACATCCGCAAAGAAATTTGATATGCTAGTATGGAAACCAACAATTGGAAACATAATAAAATTGTCGAGCGTACGTACAATACACCGAATTTTAAATAAAATGTGTTCAGATTTCTTGTTTCAGTGCTGTTCTTTGTTTATTGGATAGGCTGAATATTCAAGCCTCTGTTATTTTATAACATGATAACTAAATGGAAGAAAACTACTGGGAATGTGTTATAATTATAATGTTTGCACGACTTTGGTCTAGAAGCGAAAATATTAAACCTGTATGCTCTTCAACCCTATATAATCGAACTAACTTATAAAATACAAGTTAGTACCTTAGCATCAAGTATTATATAAGCAAACGAACCATTTAACTCTGGGATATAATGTTTTTATACCGTAATATAATGTAATTTAATGAAGAGTTTTATGAAGAACCAATATGCTTACCGAGTGCCGGCAACAGGCTGCCAAACGGCATCGAGCGGCGCGTGCGCAGGCGGCGGCGGCTCCGTGTTGTCCGGACCCGAATCCTTGGCTTCCCATCCCTGCAAATACGTTTTTTTTAACCAATATGAAATTACCGTGCTTCAATGGAATCGAGATACGATTATTATATTATTTACAAAAATCACTTGTGTGAGAATTATAGAAGGTGTTTCCACATGAAAAGGATCACGTTGGGGAGACGGATTTACGTACACACAAAATGGCAGAGTTTTAAAATTGCATTCTACCTTTAAATATGCATCATAAGAACCATAAGACTGAGTTTTATGGTGCAACACTAAAAATGATGCCCATCACTAATATGTCTATGGCTCCATTATTTCTTCCTCTTTAAGCCTTCGTCTTGTAACGATAATGTGCTCTCTATACTCTATACTGTACTTTGTAAATTTTATTCAATTTACTCACTCCATACGGCCCGCCTGATGGTAAGCAACTGCTTACGGCTACGGTAACTACCGTAGCCTATGGACGCCTACAACTCGAGACGATTCACATTCGCGTTGCCTACCCTAAAAGTTGTTGGAGCTCTGGAAACCGTACTGACCATCAGGCAAATAACACTACTACTGTAAGGAGAAGGTACTTCTCCAGTTGGGCTTCTCCAGACTCAAGAGTGATGGTAATTCGATGTGCCCTACTTATCATTGTTAGACGTAGTTTAGGGACATACCCGGGTCCGAAGAAGGTACATCTAAGAGGAATACAATCAATAATGCTCAAAAACACATTGAAAAGGATAGTGGATCTGCTTTTGTTTGCACGTGAAGGCCTAAAGGCACTACGGCCCTAAAGCCGTCCAGCAACGCACACTGTTTGTTTAATGTAACTGGCATACATTAACACATTTAACACTAAACATGTCATGCTACATAATTGACATCAACTGTAAATAAAAAACAAAACACGTAAGTCCTAATATTAATTGTAGTTCTGTCGTATCCGATCAATATTACTAGCGCCGACCTTGTGAGGGAATGATACGATTTCCGATAGCACTCTGCGAGTTGATTAATGTTTAGCTTGGACACTAGTACTATATCGTTTTACTTCAACTATATAATATATTATGAATTACTGAGTAAGGTGTAATAATATCTTTCCACACATCCGGGATTTTTTTATCCAACAGCCTAATAATTATTATATTTTTTCACCCAAATAGCCTGGTACATTTTAGATTCCATTAAATCTCATGGCGGTTGCTGTTTCTCTGAGCGTCCTATAAAGCGGACAGGGGCATCCGCTTAGTCTACTCCCTGCATCCCATTAAATTGTCAAAAGGGTCTGAGCGTTGGCTCGATCCGACTGCGCATACAGCTTCCAAATGTCTGGAACACTATTGTTGTGTGTACTGGGTGATGGGGACGTCATATCCATTATAATATACGTTACGTTATATTCATATAATTATATATACTATACGTACATATTTATATTGATGCCAATATGTGTATAAACATGTTAATTATTTTTATACTTACAATAGTTACGTATATGATGATCGTATCATAATGATCTTTCAATTTACCACAATCGTATTTTTGTAATGGTATATATATTAATTTATTAACATAAACACATAAAATAATAAGTAGTTTCGTAAAATGTCATATTTTAAAACACAAGAAACATTAATTATTACATTTACTTATTTATTTGTTTTAATCGTTGTTGCACGAAATACAAACATATATGTATAAAAAGCGAACTTAATGCTTTATACGTCAACTGTACGGCACGTAAAGCAGAAATAATTACTACTCTACTAATTGCAAAACTTGCTTTTTAACAATATTTACTACCTATGCCTGAACAAAGTTACTTTACCGGGTTATTTGGAAGCATTATTACATTACCCGAAGCGGCGTAAA
Source organism: Grapholita molesta (assembly GCA_022674325.2). Taxonomy (NCBI): domain Eukaryota; kingdom Metazoa; phylum Arthropoda; class Insecta; order Lepidoptera; family Tortricidae; genus Grapholita; species Grapholita molesta. The sequence goes on from CP053127.2 coordinate 8,600,332, forward strand.
GCGCTAGTAGACGAATAGTCCATATAGCGGCCATTTTCTATTCTGTCACCAAAATGAAAACAAAATTAGATTCCCGTGGGACCCCGTTTACCCTCGTATCCGCTAAAACCATAAGATTGAACTATTTAGTATCTGCTTATGTATTTCCATTATTTTCATAGCTACTCACAAATAATTCAATGTTTCGCTTCCTCTACCAAAGCTAAATAGCCAAATCATTAGAATATGCTGGCAAAAATTAACCTATAAGGGTTATTATTTCGAGAGGTTCAATTGTGTTCAGACTCAAATTTTCAGTAATAAAATTAGAAATATATCGTTTATTGTTTTTAGGTTGCTTAGGATATTATCACTGAAACTTGTGGTAAATACATTTTATTCTATTTTATCTTTTTTTCCACAATAACTTAAATTTTCTGCACAAAAGTCAGTTACGTGGTCAGGTTCGGATTATCCCTGACTACTTTGTAGTATTGTAAAAAATACAAGGTGTAGAAATACTTGCTGTTTAAAACATGGATTGAATGTTCATAATATGATATACCATGCATGCAAACATAAAAAAATTAGGACATTGATAAGACTATTTTTTTCTACATTTCCCGTTGTTTCAAAATATTAACAACAATAATATTACTTTGCTATTCCGCTGTTTAATAACGTGCTAGTCAATCAGTGCCAACCCGTTATATTTACTTGCGTATTTTTTCATGCATTAATGTTCCCTCCCTTTTGTTGTTTTTATGGACCATTTTGAAAACCAGCACATTGTGGGTAATGGGAATATTTTGTATTACTTTAGATATGTGGATGATTTAATTATCTGTTGGACGGGAAGTATGGAACAGCTGGACACTTTTGTGGCTGATCTTAATAACAAGCACCCAAAGATAAAGTTTAAGAAGGAACTAGAACAAGACGGCTCACTCAATTTCCTTGATTTAACACTCGCAAAAGTAAATAACAAACATCAGTTCAATATTTACCGCAAGCCTACGCATACCGACACGGTCATCCCGGCTTCTTCCACTCATCCATGGCAGCATAAGTTAGCTGCTTTTCATTGTTATTTGCATAGATTGTTAACCGTGCCTCTTTCTGCTGAGCATTATCAGATGGAATTAAATAATATTTATCACTTAGCTATTTCGAATGGCTACGATAGGTCTGTTGTAGATGGTATTATCAGGAAGAAGCAAAATAATTTGGTTAACAATATGTTGTATGCTACAAGATCTTCTGATCCCATTAAAAAGTTTCAAGCTAGCATAACGTATATTGGAAAGTTGTCAGATAGAATATACAAAATTTTAAAATCTAACGATATAAATGTTGCTTTTAGGACAAATAACACTTTGCGGTCAAAACTTTGTAATGGGAAGGATAGAATTGAGAATGGGAAAAAATCTGGTGTATATAAGTTAACTTGTGATGACTGCCATAAAGTGTATGTGGGGCAAACAGGTCGCAGTTTTAGTACAAGATATAAAGAACATGTTGCTTCATATATGCATAACCATCCAGAACGATCCAATTTTGCGAAACATTTGTTAGAAAATTCCCATTCTATATCTGAGGATCACTCTTTTGATCTTTTACATGTTTGTGAAAAAGGATTACGTCTGAATGTTCTGGAACAGTTAGAAATAATTAGGTACAAAAATAGAGGTTTAATTATTAACGAACAGTTGAACATTGTGTCATCACCGTTACTTCGAATTTTTGCATCTCACTCGCACTTGCACGGTAGAAGGGGTGGTGATGCAATAAATATGGCCGACCATTCTGGACAAGTCATTCCGTTGTCGGACGTCAGACCGGCAACATCTCAAGCGTCTCCTGAGGATGCCTCGTAGAGAGGCGAAACACGTGTCGAGTTTTGGTATTATTGGTGGTGGTTTGTTATGTTTATTTGCGTATTTAATTTTGCGGTGGGAGGGAGGGAACATTAATGCATGAAAAAATACGCAAGTAAATATAACGGGTTGGCACTGATTGACTAGCACGTTATTAAACAGCGGAATAGCAAAGTAATATTATTGTTGTTAATAATATGGACTTCCGCAAAGTAACGCCTGATTCAATTAATTGTTTCAAAATACACCATCATTTTCGTTGCCACACTTATTAAGTAATATTTTAAACAAAAAAAGAGGACAAACCTCCTGTTAATCATTTTTTAACTATAAGCAACTTTGAAAATAAGACTGCATCAATATGATGTATAATGTTTATCGCAAGCCATAATTATTTATCTATAATTAATGTAATAAAGGTTCAAGTTAGATTTGCGTCAAAGATCGAGCGTCATTTTCGTTACGGTTGCGACTTGGTGAGTATTGGGTAAATAAATATAATGTTTTACTGGAGCTGTGTCATTTGCAGTTAAGATATTCCATATTGATTTCATTTGCTTCAAACCTATAGGATATTTACTGCAGAGTCGCGAAAGTAAGAACTTTTCAATTTCGTGGTCATCATTTTCGTGGTGCTATGGGCCACGAAACTGATTAAAAGACCACGAAAAAGATGATTTTCCCTACAAGTAGAAAAATACAGAACACTTTTTATAGAATTTTCTGCTTTTACAATGTAATCGTTTATGCCGTTATGCCGTCGTTACGAGACGTTACAATGGAAAACATAAAATATTAAATAAAAATCTTCTAATCTTCTTTTTTACTTACATGACAATAATAAATACAGTTTTGCTGATAAAGTAAGTTTTCACACTTCTTATCATTAGTAACTGTTTGGGATCATCTGCAGCGTGACGTTAAATTGATGTAATCGGCATGAAAAGTACCGGACCGTTTAATAATTATATATCGATATTTCCGATATTGTTACTTTTATTCCTGCACTGATATATATATTATTATATTCCCGTGCAGGTCTACGGTAGACCCCAACGAAATTTTGTTACACCGAAATAACACAACAAAATGTTCCTCTAAATGACGTAGTTTTTTTAATATTTAGATATATACATTTCACACAATGTACGTGGGAAATAATTCTTGAAGATAGAGAGGAATTGAGAGCTGTTTGTTTGTGAGTTGAAGTGGTTAATCTTACTTTAATCAAATGATTTCTAGATAGTATTTAAAGGTTACAAAAATGACAATTTGAAGTCGTCATTTTCGTGGTCAAGTTTTATTTTTTTTAATATATATATATCGATTGTCTATTTCTGTTGATACCTGATTAATTAAATAATGCTTATTCATTTTCTCATTATCATCGGATTTTCATTCAAATAGTACAATTATAACATTTAAAAATAAACAAAATGTTCTTTTTCGTGGTCATGGTGCTCATTTTCGTTACCGTTAAAATTTGAATTTTGCTTTTTTAACCAAAATAAACTTTATCGATCTCTTATAATATAAAGTATGTTATCGGTATATACCCTTATGTTCAAAATAAAACAGACCACATCAAAATATGTGTTTTTATTTCTGTAACATTTATCTTACACCTCAAATAATGACCCATAAATGTACCGGATTTTTTTGCATTTATAAAAGTCACGTTTAGTGAGTGTTTATCAATCTATCAAAAAGCGAATATGTATTTTCGAAGTTATCTTGAAACGAACTAACATAATCATAACAATGTATGTTATATGTTTCTTATTAAAACGGATAAAATATGGAAAACGATTCCTGGTAATAGATAACCCAATTAATCGGCGCACAATTAAAAATTACAACTTCAGATTAATTAATCATTACTTTTTCCTTCATCTTCTTTTCTACCGTAGAATTGGACTTACACCATTTTAGAATAAGAACCAAAGGCGAGAGGGTGGAAATGTTGTCAATTAATTTCTTATTTTCTTGCTTTGAATATATATCTAACGATTACATAAACTACGCAAGGACATATTTTATATATTTCACCGATTCTTTGCGTCTTCCATTGTTTTTTTACTGTGGCTGCAAAAAAAAATTTCATGACACGCCTGTAGTGTCACGCGCACTGAATCGGTTAAAAGAAATACAATGATTTCCTTTCTCTGATTTGCTATGAATAATACTGCGAACACGCAACAACATTAGTTTAATAGCAGCAAATCTAGTTTCATCCCTTTTGATGAAAAACCGGAGCGCAAAGAATTTTTATTTCTTTTCCGGCTCGTGACGGGCAGTCTGTTTTCGCGTAGCTTGGCGACGCCATGTTCAATCGAACCATTAGACATATCATACAGGAGACATATTCAAGAAAAGGCTAAGTACTAAATTCACTGGATCACTGTTGGACACGATCTTCGTCACTATGACTATCATATGTGTCGCTTAACTTCAAACCCAGGTAAATCCATCTGCTCTGAGGTTGATAAGCTTTCAGATTATTATAATTTTTTTTAGATAATCAACCTTAAAGCAGAATGGATTTACCCGAGTTTGAAGTTAAGCGACACATATAGACGTCGCTACAACGTTAAGGTCTTATTATTATGGCCTTCAAACTGATGTTGAACCATAAATACTTTTTTAACAGTATAACCAATTGGTTTTTTTAGCTACACAGTTTTTTAATACAACGACGATGGCCCCCCTGATGGTCAACAGCAACCGTAGCTTACCACTCCAGAGGATTCACACGCGCGTTACCTATCCTTTAAGCCCTCCTCCTCCAAATTCCTTTTATAGCTATCTTTATTTTATAGACATTTACGTCGTCATTCATTAAGATAAAAAACAGAACACTCCTACCAAAAACTAAATTGTTTTGTATCACATTTTTTCTTGTTTTGCGACGCGATCACCAACTAATTGCTACACATTGCTACTTTTTCCCACCCATACACCGCTCGGGTTAGTATTTTGGTAATGTAGCATTATTTATATGAATCAACTACGAAACAAAGTTGAAGAGTCACATTCGAACACAGTTTTCAATGTAAAAGCAGTAGAAACGAGCGGACACAGTTATTTACTCAGTGATTACGTCGTTACTATGAACTGCACTCGCATTTGTTTGTTGTGTTCATTTTGAATGTGCTAATTAGCGACTAGGAACGTACTATGAAATAAGTTGTTGTATACGTAGTTTGCGTTTTGTACCGTAACACAAAACGCAAACTACTTTGGTCTCATTTCAGTTACAAACGGCATTGCCAAATAGGAATCCGACGCTGCGCAGCATATGTATTTGGTAAAACCCTTAAGGCCAATTCACATCAAGCGCGGGCGCGTGTCAACGCGAATCATTGGCGCGTTCATTCGAACGTGCCAAGTCGTGTTTTCTTGCGCTAGAACGCCGGCTGGCAAACCAGCCGTCGCTAAGGCTCATGTATGTTGATTTCATGATGGAATATTTATCATTAGGTCACATGACGTTAAGTGACATAAATAATCCTCATAAAAATTCATATTTTTTGCCTCATCATGGCGTATTACGTGATCAGAGCACCACGACTAAATTGCGTGTTGTTTTTAATGCAAGTGCGCCTACCAGCTCCGGGCTATCTCTGAACGATATCCAGATGGTTGGTCCGACGATTCAGAGTGACTTGCTTTCCATCCTCCTGCGATTTCGGCAACATCGTTACGTAATGGCAGGAGACATTGAGAAAATGTATCGGCAGGTGCTCGTTAACGAAAATCAACGGCACCTGCAGCAAATAATTTGGCGTGAAGACCCTTCAAAGCCCCTCCAGACGTATGCTTTAAACACAGTCACATATGGCACAGCCTCTGCCCCGTTCTTGTCTGTTCGTTGCCTTAAGCAAATTGCGGACGAATGTGATGATAAACTGGTGCGCAAGGTCATTAGTGAAGACTGTTACGTCGATGATCTGTTAACAGGGCAAGAAACAGCAAAGGGTCTCATTGACCTTCGTGCTCAAATCTCAAAAGAGTTAGCGTCTGGGTGTTTTAATCTCAGGAAATTCAGATCGAATCTTCCTACAAGTAACAACGCGTTAGATAGTGGCACTAGTTCAGCCATCGTTGATTTAAGTGAGCACGAACAGTCCAAGACATTGGGTCTAAAATGGGCACCGTCGGATGATGTTTTACAATTCGACATAAACACCGATCCCACTCCAAATGTCACGAAGAGAGTTATCTTAGCCACTATATCTCAAATTTTTGACCCACTTGGACTTCTGAGCATATTTATTATTGTCGGAAAGATCATTCTTCAGAAACTCTGGCTTCATAAACTGAGCTGGGATAGTCCCTTGCCTTCGGAAATTGTTAAGTTATGGCTTAAGTTTGTTACCGATTTAGGCCAGTTGCGAAATCTTAAAATACCGCGACACGTAGTTTGCGAGAATGCGAAAAACATACAATTTCACGTTTTCTGCGATTCATCCAAGGATGCCTATGGCGCTTGTGTCTACGTTAGGTCTGTCGATTCTGTGGGCAATGTACGTGTTCGTCTTTTGTGTTCAAAAATACGCGTGGCACCAATAAAGGCAGTGACTATCCCACGTCTTGAACTTTGCGGATCATTAGTAGCTGCTAAGCTTTTAGACAAGGTTTTGCAAGCTACGCGACTACAAGTAGATAAGTGTTTTCTTTGGACAGATTCGGCTGTAGTCTTAGGATGGCTCAAAACTGCACCTAACAAGTTGAAGCCTTTCGTAAAAAATAGGGTATCAGATATCCAAGAACTCACTAAATCACACTTCTGGCGTCACGGGCCGACGGCCACCAACCCTGCTGATTTGTTGAGCAGGGGCGTTAGTGGTGCTCAATGCGACAAATTAGAATTTTGGTTCAAAGGACCGAAATTCTTACTTCAATCTGTGAACTCGTGGCCTGACAAGTCGTTTGATCATAGCCAATCGGATTTGCCTGAAATAAAAGCAAATCTTACGACAATTGGTTCCAATCCAAACGAGTTATTTCCGTTCTCACGTTTCTCAAGTCTACGAAAACTAAAAAATGTTATGGCTTACGTTCAACGTTTTATATCTAATTGTCGTAACGCGAATAAACACAAAGGCTCATTATCTTTGTCTCATAAACAATCCGCATTTGACAATTTGGTAAAATTGTCACAAATGGAGTCATTTTCCGAGTATGATATATTAGCGAAAGGTAAATCCTTACCCTCTAAAAACAAACTGCTGTCTTTAAGTCCATTTATTGACGAGAAAGGCCTCATTAGAGTAGGAGGTAGAATTAGAAATGGCGATTTTACATTCGAAAAAAAGCATCCACTTTTACTATTGTCTAAACATGTTCTAACTAAATTAATATTCCGATGTGACCATCTACGTTTAATGCACGCAGGGCCTCAACTATTACTGTCATCTATCCGGGAAGAGTTTTGGCCTATTGGTGGGCGGAATCTGGCTCGATCAGTTGTACATAATTGCCAGCGATGCTTTCGTCTCAATGCACAAACAGCCCGTCCGATAATGGGAAACCTACCTGAGCAGCGCCTCCAGCCTGGTTACCCATTCCAAACTACAGGAATGGATTACGCAGGCCCTATATTAGCACTTAACAAAAGGGGACGCGGCAGCAAGACAGAGAAAGTGTACATCGTCATATTTATCTGCTTCACCACCAAATGCGTTCATCTTGAGCTTGTAAGCTCACTCTGTAAAGACTCTTTCCTGGCTACGTTGCATCGCTTCATTGCTAGACGATCTAAACCTGCCACATTATTTTCTGATAATGGGACTCAATTCGTGGAGGCACGAAATGAGCTTTATAAGTTCCTCAAAGAAAATGTGAATACTATAGCAGACGAAATGTCTGACGAGCACATTGACTTTAAATTTATACCTGCACCATGCTCCTCACATGGCCGGTTTGTGGGAAGCCAACATAAAATGTATAAAGGCCCATTTGCATCGAGTGTTAGGGAACGCACACTTAGTTTTTGAGGACTTATATACGGCTTTGGTTCAAATTGAATCGATCCTAAACACTCGTCCCCTGACACCCCTTTCTACTGACCCACATGACATGAGACCATTGACCCCAGGGCACTTCTTGGTAGGACGACCGATGACCGCTTTGCCTACACCGAAGCTTGTCAACATTAACCAGAACCGACTCACTCGTTTCGAAAGGCTAGAGCAAATACGCCAACACTTCTGGGCCAGGTGGCACAAGGAGTACATCGCTGAACTTCAACAACGCACCAAGTGGCGCAGCTCTAAGGGTCAACAACTGCAAAAGGGAGCATTAGTCCTTGTTAAGGAAGAAGGACTTCCGCCAATGAAATGGCGATTGGGACGCATCACCAACACTTATCCAGGGAGCGACGGAATCTCCAGAGTAGCGGATATCAATACCACAAGAGGAGTGATACGCCGAGGGTTCAATCGCATCTGCCCGTTGCCAACCTCTGATATCGACGAGTTGAAAGTCAACCCTTTCAACGCCGGGGGGCATGTTCGGGATTCATCGGAGTCATCCCCTCCTCCTTTGACCTCTGCGAGGACGGCACAAAACGCAGCCGAAGGACACTGCCTACGACACTGATGCGCTCGCACGTACTCGCGTCTTGTTAATTTGATTAAATATAAAATATGTAATTAACTAATTTCCTACGATTAAAATCAAAATCAACACAACATTTTTTATTGAAGAAACCATAACCAAAGAGGGAGGCCTATGTTCAGCAATGGACGTCTTGTGGCTGAGGTAATGATGATGATGATGATGAAAATGTATGAAGGTTAAGTTTTGAAATAAATACACCGATATACCGAGTAAATAAGGAGCATGTACTTTAGATACCTAACGATGACGTTTATCGAAGTATTGGACATTTTACTTTGTAGGTTAGGGAAAATAAAGTACAATTTCAATTTGCCCAAACCCTTTCCAACAAATAAAGTTACGTCACCGACAGAGCCCTCGACAACAGTCTGATAGCAAAGAGGTTTTCCGATTTTCATCAAACCCTAGGAGGGTAGGTATTACCTGTCACAAGTTATTTTAAAGACTGGAAATCTCTATAGAAAGGCGCTATCCATAATATATAATAAAATAACAGATATTATAATTTTCCAATTCGATACAAATAACAACTATATTATTTAGTTTTATTTTTTTTGTGTTTTTATGACAAAGGTGGCAAACGAGCAGACGGATTGCCTGATGGTAAGCAATTACCGTCGCCCATGGGCACTCGCAACACCAAGGGAGTCACAAGCGCGTTGCCGACCTATAAGTGGGTTGGAGCTCTGGGAACCTTATTCACCATCAGGAACACAACACTACATACCTGATAGTTCTAAATTCTAATACTACACCTCTGACCAGTGCATATTATATCGGGTGTTTTCTGTAATAAGAGCAATTTTTAGGCAACGTTCAACACCACGATCATACCAAAATTTGTTCTACGACTTTTGAAAATAATTTATAGTTTACTAAACGTTAATAAAAAATGTTTTTCCACAAGCAATGTATTGTGAAAACTATAAAGTTTGTATGCTAACAAATGTCAACTAGACTATTTATGAAAATACTATTTACTTTCTACGAAAAATAATAAATAAATAATAAATAAATAAATATTTCGGGTCAATCTTATACAAATCGACCTAGTCCTACGGTAAGCTCAGTAAGGCTTGTGTTGCAGGTACTAGACGACGATATATATAATAGATAGATACATATAAATACTTAAATACATAGAAAACATCCATGACTCAGGAACTCATCTGTGCTCGTTACACAAATAAATGCCCTGACTGGGAATCGAAACCAGGACCATCAGCTCATCTGCTTCATAGGCAGGGTCACTACCCACTAGGCCAGACCGGTCGACAAAATAATCACAAATAATCACAGCTCACAATAATAACTCATACAATTTTTTAAATTTGTAGAACAAATGTTGTTACGTTCATGGTGTAGAAGCGCCCCTAAATTTATTGCTTCTATTACAGTCCACACCAAAATTCTTTGCTTCGTAAGGTAAGGACCTCGAATAAACAGCACGTAATATCATCTACAACCATTCTACAACACAATCTCTATCATCATCTACAACAAGACGCTAAATTTTTTAATGAAAATAGACAGTCTTTATTTTTTACCGTTCCTGGTAAGTATTAAGAATGTTTTTAGTTTTTAATCCCGCAGCAGCCACGCTTCGTTGGCTGTCCCTCTTAAAGTAGGTAAATTCTAAATTCACAGTAGAAAAAAGATTTTTTATAAATTGTGTGGTGAATTCAGATTCTAATATTTCATATAAACAGTGTTTTAGACGATTTCAGGTCGGTATATTTAAATACGTACCTGAAATCATAGTACCGAAATATAGGAAACTCATTCAAATGAATATAAATACATGGTAACTATCCCGTTTTAAGGTATATTTAACTTACAGCAATAAACGTGACTACAAATATGATAATCAAGAGAGTAGGAATAGGTAAAAAATACTCTACTGTACCTGCAGACTGAATAGTCGTCATTACAAATAGGTAATGATTTATTTATTATTTATTTTGAGTGTTGCTGCCAAATACTTAACTCAGCAATAATCCTTACACAAATCGTCAGGGCACCACGGTAAAGAAGAAGACTTGCACAAGAAGATTTGTGTTGTGGGTACTCAGCCAACGACACATATAAAATACATAGATACTCATGGACAATTATCTATGCTCATCACACAAATAAATGCCTGGGAAGTCACTGGGATTTGAGTCGACTTCATAGACAGGTTCACTAGCCACTAGACCAGACCTGTCGTTCACACATTCTTACTGACAGTTCATAAAGATTCAGTACCAGTGGCGGCACGTCCTTAGCACTCGATTCCTGCCGGCTTGATTAACTTTCAGATAGTAGAGCAGTTTTCCATGAAGAAAAAGTTTGTCACAGGTAATTATTCAGGCTTCCCGGCTTGTCTAGGATATAAATTAACGCACCGCTACTGTTCAGTACCTACCATTTAGCAACATTGGTTTAAACTATTTGACGCCAGCTATACGTGTAAGAAGTTCTGTTTGAGTTACCTGTACTGAAAAGGCACCCAACTTCACGTATGACGTTACATTAGGTATTACAGGTAGGAAAACCTGGAACAAACTTGGAAATGAACAAACTTACTGCCGACGGGGGAAAGTCGCGGCGCGATCATTCAGCGGAGCCAGTTGCCAACCAGAAATTAGCGACGCGACGTGAAAATGTCACGGAACTGGAAATAGCGGTGTGAACGTCCGATAACAGTGTGGGTATAATTTCTGTATATTTGGTTTCAATTAGACTTCAACTCTATAGGCATACACGACACGAGACTATTGACAATGGAGTATTACAATATTCCCTAATAACTAGATACATGTGAGCGTTATAATAGGATGGCGCAATTTTATTCACTGATACTGTTATGTAAATAATTTACGGTTTTAAACAGCGGAGATATAAAATAATAATATTAGATTATTACGCGAAACCGTACTAAATAAATACAAAACAGTGTTTGTTAATCAGTAAGAACTTACTATCGCATAATTAATATGTATGAATTAGGTACACTTTAAACAACAGCTACTTATTTTACTGAATACGTTCAAATGAAGTTTGAAAGACGGTCTGGAATGTTTATTACTAATTTTATCTAGTTAAATTATTCCAGACATACTGTAATTATACTTCTCCTTAGACGACCTTCATATTACTTTGCCTTTGAGTCTACCCACAACGGCCGCAACCTAATTACACAATGCTCAAGCTAAGATAAACTTAAATTTGATTTCATGATATGTACAGCATGTGCCTTTTTAGTTTGGTGTAATTAAAAAGATTAAAAAGGCAGCTGACAAAAAAGATATCCGCGAAAAAGTATGCTTTTTTCGCGGATCGCTCACGTTTGGAATAAGTGCAAATGTTATTTAGATACGTTTATATCACTCTTGCGATAATGACTTGGAATATTAAGAATATAAATCTACTAAAATTATAATGTCTACTCGTAAACGCAAAAAGGTTAGTTAGGTAATGTTTGGTATAAGAAAATTGTTCACGTTAATAAATCTGCGTGAAATCCATTTAAGGAAAAACAGTTTGAAAATGCTTTACAGCTCACAGATGCCTTTTTTATTACTCCCGGAATATAGGGCGCGCGACAGCCTTTTCAGTTTTGTTTTTGAAAAGGTTCGGACGAATAGAACACATACCTACTTCATGTAAATATAGTCTGTAACCGTATTCAGATTTTGAAATGCGTTACGAAGATAAAAATAATAACATGCTGCGTCTCGGTCCTGGTGCCATGATTATTAGTGTAAGAGACTGACTGAGATGAATCATATTGCCGTTATCTTTAATCCAAGTACGCCTTCTAATCATCAAAGACGAGGGCGACGTAACAACATTTTTCCAGAGCTTTTTAAATATATACCGATTGTTTGTATAACGTCTTGATTACCGAAATATCTTGAAAGGCATTTTAGAAATTTATCATTTATTGGGGTATAAAACAGTGAATTTATGATTTAATTCATATTAAAGGAAAAAATACATGAGAATTATAGCACCGTTACCTAAACCGAAATAGTCGTTAATCATACGTAGTGTTTTAAAAGACATTAACATTTTTCTGATTTTAAATGAAAGCTTAAACTTTCCAGGAGGTAAATTTTAGAAAAATACGAATTATACGAATGGTTAGGAAATATACAATAGAAAAGAGTCATACGTCATACATAAAAAAATTAATATACGTTTTTATTTCGTCGTTACAAATGGAGTAGAAGCAAGTGGACCTGAATAGACCAAATTTTTTTTTCGGGAATCTATGAAATTTTCTTTTTTTTCCGTTTTGTTTTCGTAGCATTACTATTAATTTATTTAATCATGATTATCACTATCACCATATATTTCAATAGTTTCGGCTATCATGTCATCGATTTGTAGGTGTAAATTAGACCGAATGTACGAGTAGATTAACTTGTTTAGCCGTTCTGGCAAAATTAATTGCGGTCTTTGATATGCGTCCGTCCAAATAATGACCAATTTTTTTTTGCTGGAATGCTCAGTAATCGGATTGCAATTTTTGGAAGCAGTTTTGTAGAGCATAAACGTTTCCACCAATTAAGAAGATCTATTTTCGTGACAGGCTGCCAAATACATTCATTACCCTAGAAACCGCCCTTCGATTGATACTCGGCAAATCGACTCATCATATCGCTTAAACAATAAACATTCACCTCTTCACCTACCCACCAGTATTAAGAAAAATAACCGATTGAAACCTGTTTAAAACGTTTTTATTTCGGAAAAATTGAAGCGGTTTTCATGATTTGGAAATAAACGGGATTTTGTCCGGAAATTTTCAACGCTGTAAAATGGACATATCGGCAATGAACCTTCGACGCACGAAACCCACGTTATTGCCGTAAGTAGCAGCTTAGCTAGCTAGTAACTATCAAAGAAAGCTTAGCTAGCTTTAGTAGAATAAATAGTAGATCTATTAACCGTTAGAGTGTTATCGATTAGCTTAGCGTATAAGAGCCAGTGAAAGACAACAGGTCAATTAGAAAAGAAAACCGAAGAAAATAATAGACACACTTGACAAAGGATAGAAAGGATAAATACGTAATATACGTACCTACCTAGTAACTAACATCGCATTTTATTACTGCGCAAGTGGATAAGCTATTGAGTCCGCCATATGTAAAAAATATATATTTTGTGCAATAAAGTGGACCCGGGTATATCCTTAAACTACGTCCAACAATGAGAGGTAGGGCACAGCGATGACCATCACGCTTGACTCTGTGGCAGCCCAACTGGGGAAGTACCTCCTCCTTACAGAAAACAACAGCCATAATAGCACTGCTACCATTCAGTGTTGTGTTCCTGGTGGTGAGTAAGGTTCCCATAGCTCCCTTAAAGGCCGGCAACGCGCGTGTGACTCCCCTGGTGTTACGGGTGCCCATGGGCGACGGTAATTGCTTACCACCAGGCAATCCGTCTGCTCGTTTGCCGCCTATACCATAAAAATAAAAAATGAAGTCGTAATAAATAAATGAGAACTCTATAAACATACGAGCCCACTGCCGCGACTTAGTCGGCATAGAGTTAGTCTTGCTAGTCTTAATGTTAACTTGGTATGCTAAGAAATAAAAACGCAATCATTCAAATAGTTTAAGAGCCCGTAGTCGATTTGAAAACGAGTATTGGTAATAATGAAGTAACGCGCATAAATTGCAATCATTAACACTGTACATTTGATACATAAATATTATCATTTATATTTAGTACCTACTTACCCAAAAATACAACTAATACCTGTTCAATTAAAGCAAATATACTACTAGGGGTACCTACTATAGTAGAAGTGTTCATGAATTTGATCTAGCTAAACATGTTCCACATTCTTGTGGATTGGAACTATATGTGGGCCATACTGAAAGTTGATGGATTCTGATAAATGAGAAGGCTTATTATCCTTATGACTTATTTATTGTTTTTCGAAGTATATACCCTCACTATTTACACACTTTTGCATTCGCTGGAACCATTGTGAAAAGCAGCGGGTCCAGTCTTCCTTAGGGACCTCTTCGATGGCTTCGTGGAAAACATTCACTGCCACTTTCGGGCTTGTAAATCGTAAACCTCTGAGTTTATCTTTAATTTTTGGAAATAAAAAGAAATCACATGGTGCGAGATCGGGGCTGTATGGCGGATGAGTCATTAATTTCACATTTGAGGCCTTCAAATACGCATTCGTTGCCTCGGCGGAATGTGCCGACGCGTCGTGGTGGAGGACTATTTTGCTATGGGGACGCTTTTCACGAACTTTGTCAAACACTCTGGGCAAGCACGTGTTTGTATATCAATCTGCAGTTGTCTTTTGATTTACAACCGGTATAGTGGTGTAATGCCCTGATTTGCGAAAAAAGAAGCAACCATTTTCTTACCAGTGCTTCGAATTTTTTTGACTTTCGTCGGCAAGTCTTCAAAAGGAAAGACCCACTCCGCCGATTTGACTTTTCCCACTCTGACTTTTCCTTTCTGGTTCAAAGCAGTAAACCCAGGTTTCATCACCTGTTACGATATTATATACAGCCGTTGATTGTCCGCTGTCAATTTTTTTTAACATTTTATGTCAACACTCTACACGCAGTCGTTTCTGGTCTTCCGCCAAATCGTGCGGTAGGCATCCATCGCGTACAAAGTTTCCGAACCTTAAGGTGAAAATGCAGTATCTTTTGCACCTTTGGCTCATTCCAATCCCTAAGGTAGTACGTATTTGCTGACAGGTATTTTTTTTTGTCAGTTTCAATGAATTGTCGTACAGTATCAATATTACAATCGGTAACCGCTGTCGCCGGCCGGCCTTCACGTTCATCGTCATGGAGATGGTCACGTCCGCGTCTAAACTCAGTAAACCACGAATAAACAGAGCTACGAGATGGGGCTTCATCGCTTAATGCTAATTTAAGTCTTTGACAACTTTCTTGCTGAGTTCGAAAATCGAAAATCGTAAAAAATCATGCTTCGAAAATTTTCACGACTTAAATTCATTGCGACAACGACACATAAATTTCAACCCAACGTCACGATGAAAATATAAATGACAGTGTAACATATTAAAAAGTAATATACTGCCTCTCTGGCATTCCTTTTTCAAACCCTATAATTGTTTTTTTTAATTTCCAGGCCAGTTCCAGGAATTTTCAGTATGCCCTAAGTATATGTCACCTTAAAGTGTGCTTCAGTTATCTGAATTCAGCCAGATCCTCTGTAAACTGTATACTCAATGTGCCGTCTACTTACTGTTAATTTTTCATTAGTTCTTTCACCTTTCAGGCTGTTTGCCTTTGGTATTCCTTACTCGTAGATTTAAGGCTTGCTAAGTCTCTTGCTGTTTTTAAGACGCACCTTAAGGAACACTATCTGTCTCTTTAATCGGTCTTTAAAAATACCTCGTATTGTTTTAGCTTTATGGCTGTTACTTGGCATATTATTCTTAGAGTATGTACACTTATCTCATATTCCTGTTATGTTTGTGTATGTACATATATGTATCTCTTTTTTTTATTGCCCTTCGATCTATATGTGTAAGTCTATTTTTTAATTAGTTGGCTTAATCAGAAATAATCCACTAACATTAGCGATAAAACCGCTCTTTAGCGATAAAACCGCCGATTGTGTCACCTGCTTGCTTTAAGTTTTTGACCTGTATTGTTTATATTTTGAATGGGATATGCAATAAAGAGTGTTCTGTTAAGTATCTCATAGGTAAACATACATACACACAAAATAACCTACGAGTACATACAATTCAAATGGAAACTCTGCCGTAATAAGTATGCGTATTAAGAAATCTTAAGTGGTAGTTTTCCTATCAAAAAGTTGAGCGAAATAAAAATAATAATACCTAATCGCTGCATGAAGAAAAAAACTAATTTACGATAATGGTAATACTCGGTGTGAAAATTAGGTACTATGTTACTTTTATTATTTAATATGATTTCAAAAATCATATATCGGATTTGGTGGATTCATCTTCTTCCAGGATAGCAAATTAACTATTAAAAAAATAATTATTATAAGTTAGGCGGTATGAAGTTCGCGGATTTTTATATTTACATATAAAAATAGAGACCTATGTAGTTCCTTTGTGGCCAATGTGGACCGGTAATTATTACTATAAATGTATATATGTAGAAATCGAACTATTAAATAATTTGTAATATTAGATGTTATAGTAAGTCTTCCTGCAGTCAAACTTTTAAAACAGTTTTGCAGGACATTTAGTAGTTAATGTTTTTGTTGAATTTTTAATAATAAATAAATATAATGAACATAACTCCGATAAAAGCTAGACAATGATCCAGGGCGAATATTGACCTTACCAAGATACTTAAGCTAGTCTTTGCTTTACTCAATACTACTGACCGTAACATCTAAGAGCAAACGTATTTTTGGTCCTTTGTACCAAACCCTTATATATTACATATAGTAAAATTGGTCAATAAAAAATATATATTTGTGTCACATTTCCTTATCAGAATAAAACTGATTGGCCTGGTTTTATCACTTTCCGGCTACTAACATAACATAATGTAAAAAGCTTATAGTATGTTCCTACTGAAACACAAATAAAACAAACTGTTATCATTAAACAATAAGGTACTGACTGAAACATACAAAGCATCCAAGGAAACCGCAGCAAAATAAACAATGAAATGTTTTGAACGCTGACCTGTACATCTTCGCTATACCGGGAGCGGGACGAAGCGATGGGCGGGCGCTCCAGCAGCAGCAGTTCCGTGAGTACAATCACTCCGAAGACCGCGAAGAACATGATGAAGATGAAGAAGCTGATATTCGCGCGCTCTTTCGCGCGCGAGGTGGTCGCGCGCGGGCGCCACCTCATCCTGCCGCACTAACGAGACGCCCGCCTAGCACCTTGTTGTCACATGAGCAGGTGGCCGTGATCTGTCTGACGCCTGCGACGTGCGTCGCCCCGCACTGCCGCTCACTGAATGACAGGACTCTGGATTCGAGTTGCAAGCGTAACGCCGAATTTTTACTAGTACGGGGAGTTTACTTGTAAGAGCAAGGAAAAGTATGAAGAGTGAAAATTGTTTGGGGAAATATTTGGATTGCAATCTCGGCAAAAGCATTACAACAATAGTTTTAGTATGAAAGTAATAAACATTTTTGTGTAGTCGATTAGATTAATAAATTGGCCAAGCATGGGTGTGTGAAATAATCACAGATTATATCGCACCGCTAATTTAAAAAATCAATGATACATGACGCGATTATACTGGTGTTTACGCGATACACGAAGACTGGGTGATTAGCTCACACCAGAGAATTAAGAACAGATGTATGCGATAGAATAAATAATGGAATCAAAAATTATTGACAGAGGCGAAGCATCTGCAACTATTTTTTAAATTCATACAAGCAAACTAATCAAGAAAAATCGTAGAGAATACTTGAATGCTGAGGTTGAAATTCAACTGATACAAATGTGGTTGATATAAACTGTCCGGATTAGGATTATAGGATATAGGATTTAAGATTCTCGATTCTGGCTACAACCAGTTATCACTGGAACTTAGAAGTACCCAGACTGTAACAGTAAGAGTAATGTTATTCGCCTAAAGCCAGCAACCCCGAGGGACGCCATGCCCGCGCATGCGCCCGGCGCCGTTCGATGACTGGCCGCCTAGCTTACCGCGCGAGCTTCACCCCCAACAATGCGGAATGCCATTGTCATCCCAAGTAGGTAATGCGGCCACAACAACATAAGTAGCTGCTCGTGCTGGCTCGACGGACACGCTTTAATTAAAGGAGATAACGATACTATGAGGACTCCATTTTTGAATACGGAAGTATGTTTATTTGTTATTGTAGCAAGCACCTACAGGCAGCATCATTCAGTTTGTAGCAGTTAATATGGCTAAATGTATCGTAACGCGTCTTTACTGCTAATTAATTGCTAACTAAATAAAGATGTATACTGATATATTTAGCTACTTTGGAAGCTATTAATGATTTGACTCTAACTCTCCCTATCTCAACAATGATTTAACTTAACATACAGTCATGAGCGGGTGAAGTGTTCAAAATGACTTACACGCGCTCTTATTCTCTTGATAATTGAGCTGTGTTGACCTCATTTTGAACACATCAACCGCTTCATTGTGTCTTCTCAAACTCACATACAAGATACCTGAGGCCTGTGTCCAGTAGTGAACGACTTGCGGCTAAGATGATGATGAAACTCGCATATATTGAATTATATTACAATATTTTTGTTTATAAATCTATTAAATATGTAGTATATTGCTGTATGTAGGCAATCTACCAATTTCTATAGTATTTAGTTTTATTTATATTACTAAACGAACAAGAAATAAACAGCTCAAAACTTAGGTATTGCGCATGCTGAACGTTTCGAACACTTTGCAACGTTCGCGATCAATTGTCGCGGTGTACGATTCAGGGCTCGGACCAGTATTTTCTCCAAAACACCCGTATTAATTAGTTCCTTTATGTTTGCTTCAATGGAAAATGTAATTTTTCGGAGCACTATTAGGACATAAATACAATAATGAGACCTACATAAAAAGCAGGTAGGTACCTACTAATTGTAACTGTCCGGGTTCCGGGTTCGATTCAGCTGTCAGTAGATATGCGCGATGCAATCCGTTTTTATTTGTTTTATTTCATCAACAATTATCACGGGAAAATTAAATACTAAACTAACTAACGCGGCGGCAAACGAACTGAACCGGTCCTATGTTGACGCCAACAAAAGTGTTAACACGCACACCGATATCCCAACTGCACTCGCCTATCTATGTAAGTACATTAATAAACACGCACACTTCACCAATACCGTATCTTGTTCGCCTCAACTGATAATAAGAATTGCACAAAAAATCAAACGTAAATTCTCACAAGACATTAATGATATGACAACTAAATTTTTAGACATACCTACTCCCGCAATTTATTTTTATCATGCTTTGTGATTTATTTAACAAATGCGTTGACTGCGGTGTTTATCCTTCTAGCTTAAAAAAGGTGAAAGTACAGCCTATTTATAAAGGTAAGGGTGAAATGGACATTCCAAAACACTTTAGACCCATATCTCTAATCCCTATATTTTCCAAAGTTTTTGAACGCGTGCTAAGTGATGGCCTCATGTCACATTTTATCAAAAACCAACTTATGAACAAGCAGCAATATGCTTATCAGCCAGGCCGATCAACGATCGATGCCGCCCGTGACGTAACGTTGAAAGTTATGCATCATCTTGATAAGAAACGGCAGGTCGCTGCCATATTTTGCGACCTCTCCCGTGCCTTCGAATTAGTGCATCATCCGCTCCTCCTAGCGAAGCTAGACCACTTTGGTGTAACAGGTAACCTACATCGCATGATTGCATCTTTCCTCAGCGGCCGTAAACAACTAACGTCGGAAAGGGGAGAAAGATCTGAACTTCTGGAACTTGGTGAAATTGCTGTACCCCAAGGTTCTACGATGGGAAATAACCTATTTCTGGTTGTTATGAACGATTTCTCTGAAGCATCCAACGAAGCAGATTTCGTGCTCTTTGCTGATGACGGTTGCGTCATTGTCGCCGCTGACTGTTACGACCAACTTGTGTTGAAACTAGGTAGGTTGATGGACCAGGTAGCGGCGTGGTTTACGGCGAACGGTATGGCCCTAAATATTGACAAGACTCAGATTATCCATTTTGGACTAAGGGGGATTAGATAACACACCCTAAATATCACCTGTAATGGTCTTCAGGTGCCGCAAGTTGATCAGGTAAAATGTCTAGGCGTGACGATTGTTTCGGGCCTGACATGGGGACCGCACATTGATTTGTTGTGTGGTCGCCTTGCCTCTGCCCGTTTCGCAATCACTAGATTACGTCCAAGTCTAAACCCTGACAACGTTAGATTGGGCTATTTCGGCTATTTTCACTCCATCTTAACTTATGGTTTGGACCTGTGGGGCGACGCAGCCGATCGCGAAAGGGTATTCATCTTACAAAAACGAGCGATTCGTGTCGTCGCCGGGGTTGAATGTGATCACCCAGCTAAAGACTTGTTCATAAAGAACAAAATCCTAACCGTAACGAGCCTCTTCATATTTGAAGCTAAAGCTAAGCGAGTCAGGTTAAACTTAGATCAGTTCAAGTCAAGGGCGGACGTCGTCGGGTACAACCTCAGGCGCGGCAAGGAGCTCCGTCCACCCCCCACGCGATTAGCTAAATCGAAAAAATTAGTTCACTCCATAGGCCCTAAAATTTACAATAAAATTCCTGAAGACATTAAGACTGCTCGAAGCAACAACGCATTTGTATGTAAACTAAAAAAATACTTAGTCTCTGCTGCCTACTAGGTAATCATTGCACGAATTCTTCTCAAGTATAAGCACATAACTACGTAACATGAGTATTATACAAACTTATGTATACAATTGTACCTGTATTAGACAGAAAATAATCTATGACATAAAGTAGAATAAGAACAATATTGTAATTAATGTACGTAATACTACCTAAATGTTAAGTGTTCATATATTGTGACGTGTAAAATTATTATTTTATAAATAAATTATTGAATTTGAAAAAAACAAAAAAATAATAATAAGTTAATAAAATTCTATGAACTAGGTACATGCAGCTACCGAAAAATTAAATGAAATAAAAAATATACGAATTTACAAAAAGTGAAAACTAGTTATTAATTACAACAATTAAAACTTAACTTAAAACGGGTGTAAAGGTACTTAAACTCTCAAGGTAAGGTCTTCTTTCTTTATCCACGTTATTATACGCCATCATTCGAAGGTAAACATATCCCGCCTGATGGTAAACGGCCAAGCGTGTATAGACGCCAACTCTAGGGGTCAAACGATGTTTTAATGCGAATAATGATACTTGCAGAATAATTCCCATTGCTATAGTCGTACGGTCGGTGTTTTTCCGACACAAGAGGCATTTTACATAAGAATGATTGACTAAATTTCTTATAGTTTAATCTGTACAGCCAGCAGCAGAAGTAGCTAAGCGATTGAGGTCAACACAGCTCTATTGTCAAGAGAATAAGAGCGCGTGTAAGTCATTTTGAACACTTCACCCGCTCTCCCTGAGTTAGAGTCAAATCATTAATAGCTACCAAAGTAGCTAAATATATCAGTAGGTATACATCTGTATTTGCTTAGCAATTAATTAGCAGTAAGAATGCGTTACGATGTGGTTACGATACATTTGGCCATATTAACTGCTACAAACTGAATGATGTTGTCTGTAGTTGCTTGCTACAATAACAAAAAAACATACTTCCGTATTCAAAAATGGAGTCCTCATAGTATCGTTATCTCCTTTAATTAAAGCGTGTCCGTCGAGCCAGCACGAGCAGCTACCTTATGTTGTTGTGGCCGCATTACCTACTTGGGATGACAATGGTATTCCGCATTGTTGGGGGTGACATACTAACACACTAAATTTCTTATAGTTTAGTCAAACATTCTTATGTAAAATGTTAGGGTTAACACGCTTTATCAATAATGGCCTATTTAATGGCAATTAGTCTATAAAGTGCTGGTGGCATAGCGGTAAGAGCGTGCGACTTTCAATCCGGAGGTCGCAGGTTCAAACCCCGGATTATACTTATGTACGAAATATCAGTTGATATTTAGCAGCCACTTTTCGGTGAAGGAAAACATCGTGAGGAAACCGGACTAATCCCAATAAGGTCTAGTTTACCCTCCAGGTTACAAGGTTACATGGCTGTCGTTTTCGTAAAACTAGTGCCTTCGCCAAATCCTGGGATAAGTTACCAAGCGAACCCCAGGTTCCCATGGGCCGTGGAAAAATGCCGAGACAACGCGAGGATGATGATGAAGGATTAACGTTATCTTCCGTCAAATTTTATGAAATGTAACGTTTAACCTTTTGAACACCAGACGACAAGGTAATATGCCGTGCCCATGGTGCCACTTGATATTGAACTTTACGGAATCCCCCGTAGGTCCCTAATTACATGAACAAAGCTGTGACATTGAGTCACAACTCATGGTAAGGGTACTGACGTCCGTAGCCGTCGTTAGCGTCCAAGACTTTCCGATGACGGCCACTGCCGTCCTTGGCTGTCAAAATGTTAAGGTTGTGTTAACTTCCAATGACAAACAAATACTTTTTTGGTGAGGAAAGAAACTACTTATACCGGGTGTGGCCTGTAATAGGAGCTTTAACTTTAGGCATCGTTTCTACACCAAAAACGTAGCAACATTTGTTCTACGACTTTTGAAAATAACTTATAGTTTAATAAATATTAATAAAAAAAGATTATCCAAGCAAGCAATGTATTGCAAAAACTATGAAGTTTGTAGGCTAACAGTAAACGTCAACTAGACTATTGGATGCTGTTCATTGAAAATACTATTTAGTTTGTTAGAAAAAATCACAAGTAATAAATTACCGAATTATTTAAAGTCGTAGAACAAATGTTGCTACGTTTATGGTGTAGAAACGATGCCTAAAGTTAAAGCTCCTATTACAGGCCACACCCGGTATTATATTGTTTGATTATACATGTAGGTATTTGCTATAACTTTGCTGTATCCGAGACTTTGAACAAAATCGGCTTTATAGAAAACGGCTATAGGTATGTATTTTTTTTACTTATATATCTGCTATTAAGATAATAATTTAATTACCTTTCTGATACCAAACGCATTACGTATGGAACAAGTACAAAATAATTGCGCGATACCGATAAGTTTTTAATTTATATTTTTACTAATTTTCGACCCAATCTCCTTTCATATCTTTCAATTCCTTTCAATAGGTAATAACCGGACTTAGCTGTTATCATCTTCTTTATGTTTAGAGAAGTTATGGTTTCAGCAATTAGGTATTCAATATTCTTTAACAAAGTGAAGTTCGCCGATTAACGGTGTCGAGTTCGGGAAGTCACTTTTAGACACCTTTTATTAGAAAGGGACTTCCGCTTGGTACAAGCTTTCATGAAATAGGTCTCAGCTCTATCATATTACTGGCGTTTTTACTAGGGCTCGCGGTCGTGTCCGTGATTCGTGAACCCGTAGCCGTGCGCCCGGTTTCGTGAATCACGGCAACGGTTTTCTGGTCCGTTCCGCACGTGACATTCTGTTACGTGAAATTAGGGTACGTGAATCCGTGTAGGCGTGATCACGCCTTCACGTATCTTAAGATTAAAACTTAGTCCTTATTTATTATATTCCCGGGCGTGGCGAAATTACGAAACGTGCGATAAGTATCCAACGGAATCGAGCCTGAAGCTCCACACACGGACGCAGGTACGGGCTACGTGTCACGGCGTGTCACGGCGTGTCACGTGAATCCGGATGCGAACGCAGGTACGTGACACGTACCTGGCCGTGTTCGTGAAATTCGTGATCTTAGTACCGGCGGTGTTAAGAACACGTAGCTACGGGTCGGCGTACATCAGGGATACCAGGAGCCCTAGTTTTTACCTACTAACTTACTTATGTTTGTGGGTAACTTAGTTACTATGGCAAAAGGCGCGCTTTTCAAAAATGGTACAGTCTGCAGCAGAAATTAGGGAGCCAGGTGTTACCAGGTGTACTGATCTTGTTCCCAATTTAAACACCTCACCCACTTAACAACTTCTTCTGTTGACCGTACCTATTTCTCACGGTGTCTTTTCAAAAATACTCAAAGTAAATACTAAACTTCGATTTATTTTAATTGCAGACAATGTTTATATTACATTATAACATGTACAGGAATCTAACCAGCGGCGCAGATAATTACATTTACTTAGTTTGGTTCGACAGGGGGCCATTGCGCTTCTCCCAGATCATGCGATGTTTTTGCTTCATGTAACATTTCCTGGCATCCGCATATCCTCCAAGATCGCCATCTGCATTTAAAAATGTATGATTGAATATAGAAAGCAGTCTAGTCCACAGGAGCGGAGTGAGGCAAATGAGCGGTGTGCGAGGTAAAATTCCACGGTTAGATATTTCGCTATTGAATAAGAGAGGATATTAAATGCTTAGAAATAAAGGAAAAATGGAAAATTCAACTGCCCCGGGCGAGACTCGAACTTGCGACTCTGGGATACATGCCAATCGATCTACCAACTCAGCTACATAGGCTTGCCAAAAGGCTGCGAGTTTCTCCACCATATCCTTCAATGCGCTTAGGAGATGCCTAGAGACATCTACCGCAAATGTGTTGACACTTTTTAGCGGCATTTGAGTCTCAAATTATTGAGAATTCACTGATGTGAATGCGCTACGCCATAACCAAATAATCCAAATATCCCAGTCGGGAGTTCGAGTCTCGCCCGGGGCAGTTAATATTTCCATTTTTCCTTTATTTTTAAGAATTATGGTTTCATTAGACATCTCTGCTTAAAATCATAATTTTGATATTTTATGCAACTCTATATTAGTGGAATTTTATCTGCTCACTGCTGTTGCCTTGCTCAGTTCCTAGGGTAGGCATCATGGTTACAAATAATATACTAAGGGTAGAATCTAGGGATTTGATTTTCCAATCTCATGGAGCACATTAAGAAAGGGTTGGACGAAGTTGAGGGAATGGCCTAATGTGGTAACAATAACTACACTCTGGTGGCCTAATATCTTATAACATTAGGCCAGCAAAGATTTAATTAGTGGTAAACCTAATAAGAATCATGCCTTAAAGTATTATTTATGACAATATTAATTGGTAAGTAGTAGTATTATATATAGTATTGGTAATTAATTGCTAATACAACTCATAAGTAGATTATACTTAAGCACAAATGTACTAGGTACACTTACCTCTTCCAATAAGCAAAAAAAATTTAAATACTGATAAAACATGTAAAAACCTAGTACTTTGTACTTACATTTAATAAACCAGGCCTCCTCAGCATCCTTGTACTTATCCCATAGAGATTTGCAAACAGTCAGGTGGTCAGGAGCCTCATACATCATGCAGTCTTCATAACGCTGGCGGAGGATGGATAGGATTTCAGAGTCTACGGCTCTGAAATGTACAGTTTATTCATTAACCTATAAACTGCTGTGCTGTAGGTATGACACTGTAAGCCAGGAAATGTTGTGGCATGTGGAATCATCCTTGCAGCAAGATAATTTGCTGCCTAAGGCAGTTGAAACTGTGGAATGCCTTTCTTCAATGTTTTTGTCAGTCAATAATATAGACAGTAGTATACAATAAACAGTGTTTAGAAATTGAACTACTGATACAGTTCACTGTCAATGTTGCTATTTAATTAGTGTTCATTTAATTCTGCTATAGTTCTCAACAAGTAATGAAAGTTTCCAAATTGTAGTAATAATTAGAGCACAAAAACAGTTTAACAGCGGAATCAAAATATAATTGCTTATGGTTTGGATTAACAGCTTAGTTGATAGTGACTCTGCCTACAAAGCATGAGGTTGCAGGCAAAAAGAATGGAAGTGTAAGGAAATTGCTACTTAGCTACAAACAGATGAGCTCACGTGTTTATCGCATTTGGTGACATGTTTCGGGTAAGCTATGGTACCCATTTTAAAGCCGAATCAAGCGTAAGGAAATTGTTAGTGAGTTGACTCTTTATATTATTTCACAAAAACTAACCTATCGCGTTTGAACTGTGCGTTCGCCTCGAAGTCGCAAATTACGTCGTCAGTGTAGCACTCATCGATGGTCGGTACGCGATTGTACTTCTGATGGTACCACGGGTACTTCTGCTGGTTGGGCTCCACAATCGACTCTGAAGCAAAACAGAATCATTAACCCCAAACACTTACATAACTAACATTTATTGTTCCAAAATATATTACCTCGGAACCATGTTACTGGTCCATCGACCGTTTTGTAAAGTGCGCTCATAAACGCTTTAAACACATTGTCTTCTCCTGGTACCCCAGTATCGCCAGCGGTCATTTTTACAATATTTATGTGAAATTGAAATAAGCAATTGAGAGAAAATGAAAGATGTTCGATTATTTTGACGTTGACATTTCGGTTCTGAGGGGTCGTTCAGAAACGAATATTGTAGATAAGATAATAAATACTAAGCACAAGCTTGCACAAAGTAGCAGGTTCTGTCTTTTAACTAGGTTAAAACTTTGGCTTTGATATTGAGTTGAAATTACATGCAGGATACGTATAAAATAAGCCCATAAGGACTGAGTGTCAGAAGAGTGTCAGAAATCTGTAGATACTTTTACATGTCGGTTATACCGACAAATCCTACGTACGCTCCACCATTATTGCATTACATCAATATACACCCGTCTCGGTTTTTTTTTACCAAATTTAATAGTTTAACTTTAATATTCTGAAGGAGGAAAATGATTCCAGAATGAATCCCATGAACCCATATCCTTTGTTGTCCATCTACGTCTGTCACGTTTGAAGAAGTATTCTTTGATTCAAAAAATATCAAGCGAAAATGGGGCATTATGAATTATGACAAATTCACAATGGTTCACTACATAGAGTATATTACAATATTCGGGTATTTGTTATATGGTTATCGGTCAAGGTTTTCGTATCCCGAGCCATCTATTGAATGATCACGACAACTTTTCAAAAGTTCATGTAACCATACATGCGGGCGATTTTTATAACTATATTACATTACATTATTACAAATATTTACAATTGCAAATAAGTCTCAGGAAACAGAATCATACCACATCAGGTACTAATATCCCTTGCATTACATGCCTACAAACTGATAACGAAGTTCACACCCGTTGTAATCTAGTTCCCTTTGAGGGGACTGTCAATCGGAATACAATAAAGATTTCTTTACATGTTTTATTACATACTCGTACATATATTGCTGAGAGTGACAAGGATTTTCGAATAAGCATGGCTGCAAATAAATATTACTTTCTTCTAACTGAGAACACCATGTTCATTAGTTTCACTACCCCTTGGAGCATAGAAAGATGCAAGTACATATAGAATGTACTAACTTCTTAGTATCTTCATACATAATATTTACTGTGGGGATGTTTATATTCTCAATATTTAAATAGAAAGAAAAAATAGAGAAATTTGACTCGCAGCGGGACTCGAACCCACAACCACTGGATTACTAGCCCAGTGTACTACCAATTGTGCTATACTAGTACCGCTTGAACTTGTTTTTTCTTTCTATTGAAATATCGATGCTAGCAGACGTTTCTGCTTTAAAAAATATATATATATATTTTCTTTTAGGGGAGTCCCGACTTGACGTAGTCATGAAATATCTGGCGAGAAGCAATGTCATTATTATTCTCATTAACTCCCCAATTAATGAAGTTGAAATGAATACAGGCCATGTAAATACAAGTGAAAATACAAATCCAAAAACCGTAGATATGTAGTTGTTTAACCCCATTAGTTTTTAACCTTTCGTATGCTTAGCAGCAGATATCATATCCTTATCGATTTTAGAAGAGGGGGTACGATTACGCATACGACAGTGCAGTGGAGGAATTATATTTCAAACAATGCCGACATTACCTATGTTTTGTTACCAAGCTTGTTAAAGCCGTGCCTGGGCCTAATATTTGAGATTATGGTAATTGTTGTGATAAAAATGAGTTAGGGTAACTTCTATTAAGTTTGATGATGATGTGAAATATCTGATTAAACTCATAAAAACGTTTTCCAATAATGTAAAATCGGGCAAGAATGAAACACTTTATGAGGGCCAAGATAAATCATCATAAACTAACATTCATCTTCTCCCACTTACCTTATACATACTTAAACGCAAATCACCTCTGGTTTTATGCACTAGGATTCTTACTTGCCTTTTGAAAGTAAATAAAACGTGATTCTAGTTATTATAAAAATATCATTTATTTTCCAACACTACATTCATTTTTCCATGCAATACTAACAACATACTACATCCATACACTGATATTTCACTATTGGTGAAAAATCAATGAACGGAAAACACGAATTAGTGTTCACTACAATACACAAAGAAAATAAAGATCACAGAATTATGAAGACATAGATAATTATATCTTATTAATTACCCACTTACTGTACTTTCAAATACTTAAATCTATAAACCTTAGTGTTATAATTGTAAAACTTTGATATTGGTCACATAAGAGTAAAAACAACATTATCTTAAAACGCTACAGTCTTAAGTAATCCCAAATAAAAACATCTATGAAACAATATTTCAAGATTTATTAGATAAATACAAAAGCAGGGGTGCTACCGTGAATTTCGAAAATCGAAATTGTGCACCTATGCTTTCTATTCTGTCACTTTGACAGTACACATGGTACGGCCATATGTACCATAAAACGTTGTACGATACATTTGCGAATAGGTAATTCGCAACTCGTGTTGATTTAAAACGCTCCCTTCGGTTGTGTTTTAATTTATCGCTGCTCGTTGTGAATTCTACGCATTTGTATCGTAATGAAACAGAAATAGGTACTAACAATATTCGAATTTCGACGTTAGCGGTAGCCCCTAAACATTACTTCCCTTAAAATGCGAACGGGCAGTGGTATAAATGAAAATATTAACCCATATAATTTCGTTTTATATTGCGAACCGCAGTCGTAAGGCCCGCCCTACTGACTCGGATCTCGGGTGGGTGATTATTGACGAGTTGTTAAGAATCGATCACTCATAACCAAGCTCGGCGATTATGTAAGAAAAAATACTGTATCACGATAGATCAATAGGAAGTTTATCGCTGTGCTACCGAAAATGTCGAGACTTAACAGGACTTCAATGATGACCCGAGCCCGCCCGCCGGGTTCCACATCGATAGCCAGGGCCAGACCGGCATTATAATCGTGTACGACTCCTAAATAAATTTATGCTACGTTTTTTTACCAATTTTTGCGCATGTTTAATAATATGTACACTATATACATAAATAAATCGAGTTCACCTAGCAATATGCAGCTCATGATTCTTAACGCATATATTTATGTACTAAAATGACAGGGTTAATTCCGATACCAGTAGGGACCTTGGTATAATACTAATGAAATATCACAGTAGCAAGTGTTGCACACGGGTTACATTATTTACATAACTAACATACTCATACACACGGTTATCATACAGAAAATAGATTAAGTACTTGTTGCGCTTCGAACGCGCGCTGCAAACAATCTAGAAAACGCATCATAAAAACCTTAATAAATGCACTGCGCCGCGGCAGACCTTTTTAGCAAATACCGGAGTGCCGCAGCCATCGTACACTATCTTCAGTCCAACACATCTTAACAATGTAAACTCACTTACATAGAAAATATATTTGTACCCTAATTATCGATGGGAACTGCGAGAAGCGGACATCGACAAACACAACTGCGCAAATGACAAGAACCTAAGTATTCTACCAGGTCGGGACAGATTTATCTTCTTAAAAGTCAACTCTAGCAACGACAGGTTTATTGATATCCAGTTCTTTTTCACCCACAATGCAATAGTCATACTAAAAGTATTCCAGATTGAGCACGATTTTTATTCATGTCACGGAATTTTACTTACACGTGTTAAAGTTTTAATATACAAAAAATCGTAAAAATTTGCACATTTATAATTGACTTTTAACAATGCGGCTAAACCGACCATAATTTAGAGGTGAATATAATTTTAAATGTACAGTCAGCGTCAGAGATATGTGACCCCCCCTGCATACAACCAATCTATGTAGGGGGGGTCACATATCTCTGACGCTGACTGTACATCTGACATATCACGATGTAAATGTATCCCAAGAATTTAGTAAAATGTATCTAAAAATTACAGGACTTTGAAACAGTGATATTTTCTATATCCGACGAAGTAAAACAATTAAGACTGTACAATAACAATCATTAATACATTTCAACATAACAGGTAAGGTCTAATTATAGTGAATGACGGAGATCATGTACAAAGGATAAAATTCTTACGACGAAACAAACATACATTAATTATATTGTACTTGAAAGGGCATTCGGAAAATGTTATTTACAGCTTTCAATATAATAAATAATTACATTCAATTGTATACCTACTAATATTTGAGCTTGACTTACGCCTCTTAGACGAAAATTATTGATATTTCGAAAGGAAAAAACGAACATAGTAACATATTAACTTATTCAGTAATAAAAAGTAGACAAATAAATCGATCTGATCAAGATAAGATTATAATTACAGATCGTTGAGAGTTAAATTCGTGAAATATCAATAATAATTAGGTTTGCTCCAGTCTACCAAACCTAAAATAAAAAAATATGTCAAATGTTAAAAAGATGAATACTTCACATTCATAAATCGGTGTATCAATATTAATGATCAGACCAGACCTAAATCGTTATACCGCTGATTAGGTACGACCAATACATAAATAGTAAATACTCGAAAATTCCTATATTTAATAAATGAGAAATACTTTTAGTCAATAAAGTAAAATAGGGAAGAAATAAATATAGACTATATACAATTCTAATCATTTTAACATAACATTCGAGATTGCACACTAAATTCACATATACCAGAGTACTGTATACATCGTAACATTTTCCGAATGCGTTGACACTTCTTAACCTAGATAAACACACAAAAATATACGATCTAGAACATTATTGTTATAGACATCACATTTTATAGGACACTTTAATTTGTCTAGATGATAAAATTCGTTGCAACCCTGGATACAATCCTGATAGAGGTGGGGTGACGTTGGAACGCATGCAATTTTTAAAAAGATAAAAATTGGAAGGAATGTATCACCTCGGTGTGGCTCGCGGATACTAATTGCAGACTACTGGATGGCATCGAACTGCGCCGCGAGGCGGATGCGACCTGCAAGCGGGATAAGTATTTTTAGAAAAGTTGCCTATTATTTAATATGAAAAACAATTAGCACTGGTTCTACCTATGAAAAATATATTTTCAAAACACTAAACATTGACTTCAAAATAGTTGATACGAGAATGATGCGTAGTAGAAAACATCAGTTCGAGTTCATCAATTATTAACCGATTGTGTACTCTATAATCATTCAGTTTATGACGCTTCGCTTCAGGGCAGTGGATTATATAAACCTATATGTACAGTCGCCATCAGATGTATCGGACACCAATATCTGAACATGCGCTTTATCGCCTAGACAATAGAGGCGTTGTTCAGATATTTTGGCCACCCCCACAGCTCAGATATATCTGATGGCCACTGTACTCTACAAGGTCAACCTATAAAATTTCTAAACATTTTTCGTCTAAAAATATAAGACAAAGTGGAGGAAAACTACCATTTTTAGGTGATATCCGTATCGCAACTAGTGATATAATAATTATATCACTTCTGTAAATTCAAGCATACAGACATATTCACATAACTGTGCACCATTAACCGTCGGTTAGCACACATTGACACGAACACCTTATATTTTATCACAAAACTGAGTCAGACGTGACTTAAATATAATCCTTGCCTGCATGAGTTAAAACAAAAATGCCCAAACACATTCACTCATTTACTACACAACGCACATGTGCATACTTATATAGGCTAGAGGTTGAAAAGTGGTTAAGTATAGTTAAGTATAAAGTATACATACGTCTGCTCTCCTGCACGAGCAGCGCAGTGGGCGCCGGCAGCGCGCTGGCGGGCGGCGAGCACCACAGACTCGTCTTCGGCGACTCGAACACGCGCGAGCCCTGCAACAATCACGCAACCATCATATACCACTGAACCGGAATCTGGTCGGGCATTATTACTTTCGAATTTCATAATTCATCATTTGGCTTTAAGTATGGAGTGAGTGGAGTGAGTAGGACTTTTTAAAGCATCATCATGTTTATCCTTTCGACGTCGACGGATTTTTCGCATAACACGCAGAAGTGAACCGTACTGGAATCCGAAGGTTCCTTTTAAGCTGTTAGCGTTGACGGTTAGAGCCTTCGGTGGCTCTCTTTAGGTTTGGTTAGGTTTGTTTAAAAAAAACCCTAAATAAAAAAAAAAAATCATGACAATCGACATGAGTGGCGCCCTAAATTTCTTTAGATTCAGAACTTAGTCGTCAGCATAATAAAAGTAAGTGTAGCAGGGGCAGGGCATTTGTATTAATCTCGATATCCACGAAACATATACATACATCAAGATTAATAAATCCTAACCCTAAACAACTTGGAATAGCCTCTAGCCGCCCAGAGACCTATAAAAAGGTCTCCCGTTGAACGCCATTTTGAATTTTTATTATGAGAAACCACAGTCGCATTTGGCCTGGCGAGTTTCGATCTCTGAGCGGCTAGAGGATAGGATAGTTTTCCATATCATAGTCCAATGCAGTAGTGTCGGAGCCCGCACCTTCTGGCCGGGCGGCGTGTCGTGCACGGAGTAGTCCTCGTGGCGCGCCACGCCCAGGCAGCGCGGCGCCGCCACGCCCGCGCTCAGCGCCCAGCGCGCCCCCGCCTCCACGAACACTTCGCGGTAGTACCGTAGGAAGTCCACCACCGACTCGAAACCTGCGATGGACGAAAACAGTTTTATCTTTAACTAACTCTCACATTTACTTGATGGAATATCTTGATTCTTGATAATAGTTAATAACACGAAAGATGGTTTTTTGAATTAAAAAATATTTATTTAACTTGATTGGTGTGCACACTTATAGGCTAACGTATATTAATAGAGAGAGTGATTTTAAGTACTAAAAACAGACTTGGCTAATTACGAAACATTATACAAAGAAAGTGCTAAGGTGCTAAATGAGTATTACTACGCGTGTAAAACGGGTGCAATGTACTCGTACACTCCGTGTGACGGTCTATGAGGGATGGAGCATTTATGTCCAACATTGGACTTTCATGACTGACAGGTATAGGTGAGTAGATAGGTTATCCTGTCGTTCGTTTCGGCATTTTTTTATTATCACCACTTTTGCTGAGATGTTAGTAATTTTCGCATTAAAAAAAAATTGTAATATTTAGAACCGTAATCAATACTTACCCAAGTCCGCGCACGGGAACGCCGGTTCGAAGCGACTGGTGTATTCGACAAAAATTTCCATAGCGAGCATCGGTTCGGTCTGGTCGGCTAAAATCTGCGCCACACGCCACACTAGACGCCACGCCGGCGTAAGCTGTACGCGCCGCGCGTCCGCTAATACTACTCCCGCTAAAGAAATAACATACATCTTGAGTAAAATTTTAAGTCTCTACATATTACGGTAAGTGTCAGAGAAAATAAAGCATAAAAATTTACAGTATATGTTTTTCAGTACGGGAATAAATGCTTAAAGCGAGTTTATTTTATACTGTGTGAAAGTATAAAGGTAGAAAAGGAGGTCAAGGGTAATTGATAATTGACCGATACATTCATTTTAGTTTCGATTGATTGATTTTCGTGATACAACACAACCTACTAAGTTAAGGGGTACAGTGGGCCAAAAAAGCGTTTTGAATGTCTGCAATATCGCTAAGGTTGACTTTTCTAATGGAGATTAAAACATGCACAGTTATGATTTGTCTGTTGTCTGACATTTGAAGTCATGGGTTATATTATTTTGACCCTTATTATAAATGCGATAATGAATTCAAACGAAATGATGCTTGAACAAGGAGGCGAGTTAGCTCAAACTTGACACGTCGCACGACGTAAAATGATAGAGACAACTATAGTCACTGACATAATGTTATGCCAGGAGAAATCGACCTAGTTGTCATGTCGTGCAAACGAACCTCAACCGCAGGATGGTAAACCACATTTTGTACCGACTGTACCATACAAGAAAAATGCCACTCTAATTTGTTATCTTATAGTACAGGAAATTAAATAGAATCTCATATTTCAAATTCGAACGAAACAAATGAAATTCAACACTGTTTCAAATGATTGATATAAAGGCTAGGCTAGGAAGAGAATAGCTATGGAATATGTGAAGTTACCTAATGCCAGTCGTCGTATGTCCGGCTCGCAGCCACGCAGCTTCCTGAACGCGCTGGAGAAGTACTCCTCGGTGCTGCCGCGGGCCACGCTGCGGTCCGCCGACAGCACGGCGCACGCCGCCAGGCATCCCGTCACCCACAGCGGCGCGTCGCCTGAGTTAAACGGAATGTTAAAAAAACTCAATAATTTAAACTGTCAAATACTACCAGCCAGTGTTCGAAGTTAAGCCGTATAAAGGTCTCCTCTCATCTGTCGATGCGAGTTCGGCTAAAGTCTTAAAAGCCTCTATGTCCAAGTAGTAATAGCAAAAAACATATAAGAACTGTCACAATCGTTCAGATATACTTTATAAAGCACGCAAGCAGAAACGCCCATATTTGTATTTAAACTTTTGTGAGACATAATAATTAACGATTAACTCGGTTCTACTCAAGTTTATTTAGTCACTCGCGCGTCATGTTTCGGAGAACATAGGCCTCCATTTTCAAGTACTAAGAGTGCTGAGTGTCCGTTCGGTTCGCCGATCGCGTCGACGCGGAGAACCGAACACTAAATAAACTGGGACTAAACGTGAGTAGAGCAGTGTTAATCGTTGCAATACCCATAGACTTATTTTAAACTTATACACACCTGGCGCACGAATTAGGCCGTTCTCAACACAACCGCCCGTCGCGTAGACGAGCTCCTCCAGCGTGGCGACGTGGAGCACGTCGGGCTGCGGCGCGGCGCCGAACTGCGCCGCGTAGGCCTGCGGCAGGCTGGCCAGCGTCACCGGGCCCAGCGCGCGCAGCCGCGAGCCCAGCACGGCGCGCGCCGTCCGCGCCGCCAGCCGCACGCCGCGCTCGCCGCTCGCCTCCGTGTACACCGCCACCGCGTCGGGGATCACCTCGAACAGGTCCACCAGCTTCACGCAGCCGTAGTGCGCCACGCGGAGCTGGCTGCCGAAGTGGGCGTGGTAGGCGGGTACGAAGCGGGAGAATTCCATCTGGAGAACAGAAAAAATGCTTAACACTTTCGAGTGCCATTGGCATTTTTCTCTACAAAAGACACTGGGATCGTCTACGACCGTAGCGAACGATGGCACGGAATGCGAAAAAAATTTATTTGTACTTTTGATTAACGGTGTAAACTTATTACTGAAAGCTATTATTTTTGCGGGTCAAATGCAGGTCTCACTAGGTCCATATTGAGCTATCAATAACGCGAGTTAGAGTTCAACAGTAAGCAACAAGTATAGGATAACATTACTTTTTAAATGCCACTCGCTCGAAAGTACTTTTGGGGACCTTTCATTCACTAGTGCTTAATTGTATAATGTTCGCCCTGACAAACATAACTCATTTTGTATTTTTTTTTTGTGGACAGCATCATGTAGGTTATCGAGGGTCATGGAGGCTAGAATCCACGACCTTGGCAATTCTCTGCCAAATGAAGGGCTAGAGACAGTACTAAATCGACCCCTCTAGTACTAGCGCGTATAGACGCAGCCGCAGCAGCGACACCCACCCTGAGGTTGGGCGTGTAGCACAGCAGCTCGACGGCCTGCAGCGCGAACTGCGCGGAGCGGCCGCGCTCGTCGGGCGTGGGCGCGCGCCGCGGCAGCGCCACCGCGCCGTCCGCCGCCGCCGCCACCGCGCCGCCCGCCACGCGCGCCATCAGCTCCGCCAGCGTGCACACGCCGTAGTCCGCCGGCGAGAAAGCCTGTATAGGTACGATAAGGACTCGTTATATGACACGATTTCTCAGAGACGAAGACATTAGAAAAAAATCGACATAGTCTCGGCTCGGACAAAGTGACAGACACACACACTATGCGCAGATGTTAGACTGCACAATAGGTATAGATACATAACTACCAGTAGCGGCGCGTCAATTTATATACTAGACAAGCCGGGAAGCCTGAATTATTATGACATTCTTTTTCTTCATGAAAAACTGCTCTACTATCTGAAAGTTAGTCAAGCCGGCAGGAATCGAGTTCTAAGGACGCGCCGCCACTGATAACTACAGAGCACTTCTTTACCTAGCGGGTACTATATACATTTACTACATTGTGTTTGTTTCTGAGGTTTCAAGCTTATAATCTAGCAGTTAAAGTGTTGACCGTTGAAAGTAAGACAACACAAAAATCAATGTAAGACAAGATTTGTTGTTTTCTAATTTCTTTCTCGTACAGATTCGTTGAGCCAATCACCTCAGGGCAGTAAGATTCGAAGACGCAACAAACAAAACCCGAGATCGGGCCCAAAGTCCGGATGGTATTCAACCTGTCCTTATGAAACTTGGTTATCACGACGAAATGACAGAAGATGAAAATGTTTCCCAACCTTGCCGAAGGTTTCCTGGTAGAGCGCCGGGATGTCGTTAGGGTGCACGGCGCGGCCGGGCACGGCCTTCAATAGCTTGAGAAGGTCGGCGGTCCAGCGCCGGCCTTGGGCGGCCGCGGAGATGGTTATGATGCGGTACGAGCCGGAGCCTAGTACCTGCGAGTGAATGACTTATTTAGGAAAACACGTGTGAAGTATTGTTGCACACTATAGTAAGCACTTACTAGTGCTAGTGTATTACTGCAATTATTAGTTGTATACTATTTTTTTTTTACTTGGGCTTTTTTTTGTGTGATTTTTATTCAAAATCATGAGTTCTTTCGAGTCTGATAGAAGAAAAAATGTGTCCCAAAATTTTCATACATTTTTTTATTATTTCCGTTGCGTTATCACCGTATGAAATATATGAAAAATAGTAACGGAATGGAATAAAAAAGCTTGAGACTCGAAAGACCTCGAAAGAACTCGTGATTCTAAATAGAAACCACACAAAAAAAACTAATAAAAAAAAAAGTATAATATTTTAAATAGAATGGCCCATTAGTAACTTGTAAATTATACTCATAAATAAATGCAGTAAGTTAAAAAAGCAAGTGTGCTCGGAACATGTTGATATCCGTTTTCGTTCATTTTCGTAGGATAAAGAACGATTGAGAACTAGATAATTGTGCAAATCAATATTTCGTCTAGTGGGCCTATCCAGAAATTTTCATACATATTTTAAATTACGAAAGATGAACATAAAATTTTCCACCGAAATATTCAGAACAAGTATTATTGCTATTACATTTTTTTCTCAATTAGTCCTACTCGTTCAATTTATTTTTTTCTATACATAAATTAAAGTTTAAAAACTTACCACGATAGTACTGCTGAGAGCGGAGAGCAGTTCAGGCAGCTTAGTAAATCCGTAGTCGGCTACGCGGCACTGGCGACCGAAATGATGATGGAAAGCGGGAATGAGCCTAAGAACAAGTATCATTTTAAACAACTGTACATAATGCGATTGATCTGTATAGTTTTTATTTTGCAAAGAATATGAGGATTGAACAGATCTCGATTCTTGATGCCAATTAGTAATTTTTTTACCACGGCGTGAACCCGTGAATAGTTCTATTAATATGTTGTTATTTATTCTTTTAGCTTATATGTATAAAGAAGGCATCACACGTCGACAAGCCCAGTAATGTATTTATTACTAACAGTAAGTATACATTATTAGCATTGTAATTAGTATTGTAATCATAGTTTTTATAACAAATTACTCGTTAAAAAATCGTGAAAACAGTTCAAAGGTGTTGTATTTTCTAGTTATTTGCTGTTAAGGCTTGGGCACATAGGCGCGTTTTGTGAGCGTGGCATAGCGGGGCGCGACGTTGCCGTCCGAATGTGTGCCTTATTTCGTTACATTAGCCACACCGGTATCACGCTGCGCTACCGCCACGCTCACAAAACGCTCCTATGTGCCCAAGCCTTTATCTTCCAAAAATACCTAAGAAATGATTCGTTTTAAAACAAACAGCGAAAACACAAAAAAAAAAGTATATAAACGCGGGATGGAAGACTACTTCCTACGTAGTATTCCCGCGAGTAAATATTAAAACAAAGTGGCGATACTGACTTGCTGAAGGGTATGCAGCAGCGGGGCGCGGCGCGCAGCAGGTCCACCAGCTCGCGCTCGAACAGCGCCAGCATGGGCTCCAGCGCCGGCGCCGTGCGTGGCCTCTCGCGTTCGCCGCTCGAGCGGGAACTCGAACCTGCACACCACACACCACATTGGCAAATGATTTCATTGATAGTTGTCACAACGCATGAACAACCTTCAATCAATCAATCTTAGTGTTATGGCTCCATCGATTGTGTCGATAATTCCGCCAACGTCGAGGTTAAGAGAGATGAACAACCTTATATGTGACATCTATGAAAAGGGACCTTATTGTCGATGGCGCTTATGTCGTTGTTCAAGACGATACAATACAAACGCAACGCGATTCGACGTAAGTGCCATCGACAATAAGGTCCCTTTTCCTAGATAATGACACGTAAGTATAACTATAGTTTACAGTACGGCAGTTTCCTATCCCATTAAAAATCCACACTTACAGTGTGTAAATAAATTTTCCTGAACACAATAGCGAAAAAGCATAAGTGAATTCTGAACCGTCGATTGAATTGTGTAACTTCTACGACCCCAGACCTAAATAGGACAAGTCGAAGCATTTTTGATTTGTCACAATATACAATCAAAATGACATGGTTTAGGAGACCTTTTAATAGGTTCCTGGGTGTCTAGAGGTTAAGGGCAGTAAACAAGAAATTAAGGACTAGTGTGAATCGAATTGGTTACTTGAGCTAAATTTGAGATCTAGGGCAAATTTAACATTAACTGCCTGAATCGCCTAAACATAGGACTTCCCCAAAGCGACCCACAATTACCAGTTTTCATCGGTTATGCTTGCAATGTACCACACCCACTGCCACTTAAGTTTAGGGATCCGTAAGGCTATATCGGTTACTTTGATTCTGCGAATACCATATTATGAGAATCTGCAAAGACACTTCAAGCATAGCATGGCTAACCTTTTGCTTTTTTTTTTTGACGAAGTGAAGTCTTACGGGGGGTATGTGGGACTCGCCCTTCCAGCCTCTCCTAATAACTAGGAGAGAGGGAAGGGTATACCCACTAAAACACTCCGGGCGTACTCGCTTGACCGTTCAGTGGGGGATGTCACGGGGTCGCTTTTAGCATTCTGCCACGACACCCCCGCGGTCGCTAGCATATCTAAACTAACCTAACCGAGCGCTGCCCAGCCGCGACGTATTCGACGATTTACCTCTTTCTCGAAGTTTCTTCGGCCTAACTGGACAGTTTGCCCTAGGTATACATTATCGTTTACTTTGTACGTTTATAACATACCTACATTACAACGGTAACGTAACAGCACTAGTAATAGGAAATATTACATATAAAAATAACATGCATGGTATTAAAATATGGCAGCACTGACTGAGATCGTGTTGGGGCTCCTTGCGCACCAGATGGCGCGACGGGGCGTCGCGCAGCTCCACGCCCGGCGCGCCGTGCAGCAGCAGCTCCAGCGGCACGCCCCGGGTGGCGTCGTACGTCAGCGACGAGAACGACGCCTCGTAGCACTCCACGAAACTGCAATGACTCCGTATTAAACACTTTCGAAACTGGGCTCTACGCGGCGCTACGACATTTTCGCCACATACGGGTTCCCTACGCGCCTACGAGCGGTGTTCCCGACAGGCGGGTTCTTGGTTGCGAAAGTGTTAATCAGTGGATTTTTTTCTATCAACTATATTCGCTAGCAGACATTTCTGCATAATAAAAAATAATTTAGAAAGGGGTTGCACATTGTTATCGATGAATTCTCAATGAAAATTGAGACTTCGGTGCCGTTAAGTGTTCAATACGCTTGCGGTAGATGTGTTTACACGTCGCCCATGATGACGTATACGGGGGATAAAATAGAAAAAAATTGACAAGTCTAAGCGGTACTCGTATAGCACAATTGGTAGTGCACTGGTCTAGTGATCCAGTGGTCGAGTACCGCTGCGAGTCATTTTTTTTCTATTTTACTTTCGATTTAAATATTGAATACTGGAATTGTTATATTCATTTATCCAATCCTATAAATTATGATAACATCGACGTTCTAGCCTAGTCAGTAGTAGCCCTGCCTTAATTTGCCCTGACATTTATCTGGGTTATAAGTCGTCGTTTAATATGTACAGACAACCCTATTTTATTTAAACTTTGCCGAGTCATTCTACCAAGTTATAAACCTGAGTGAAATCGTATTTTTTATTAGACTCATAGTATAAAATGTGATATAAATAATATACAAACCTTAATAATGGCAATTTTCCTCCATGATTATCCAGCAGAGCTAGAGTATTCTTCGCCAGCACAGACACCTCCATAAACACGGGCTGCAGAATCCTGCTTCCATCCTCATGGCCCGTACTCAATCCTCCATGGATATGACACTTCCACGGGGCCTCCTCCATATCTAATTCGGTGACGGGCGTCAAGTCTGTCAGCTGTACGAGCCGGCCGTACCCCTCGTGGATTATAACAGTGTCTTTCAGTCTGGCTATATCGGAAGTCGTTAACGCACAGCAATGGCGACTAGCGTAAGCATCTCTTAATCTTAAGAGGGGTAACGCGTGGTTAGTTTGATCCAGGAGGATGGCCCGGAGTCTGGCCCTTAGGACATCTTGGTTGGGCGCGGGGGAGGGCCTGCCTAGGGCCAGTTCGAGGCGGCGGCCGCTCCAGGCGTTGTCTAGGCGGCGCTTGTGTACGCGAGCGATGGCGAGGCGAGCGTCCCACTCGGAACGGAGCACCACGGTGGCTATAGGGCCGTCGTTGTACACCCAGACCATGACTGACAGACAGAAAATAATTAAGGAATAAGTATATGTCTGTGTATTCATGGTACACAATTATACAACCAGTTTTTATTGAAATAAGTACGTTTTTGTAAAAATATGATTTCTGGTGCAAGCTTTTAATTGCAGACTGTATTTTCATTCCACAATGAATTGATAAAGAATGAAATCGAGACAATTCTAAAAAGTTCAAACAGTTAGATTGTGTTGCCTTATCACAAAGTCACCTTCCAGCTCCAGCATCAGATCAGCTCCATATCATCAATGTCATAATAATATTTATTATTATTTCTCACAAAATTTCAGCTCAATCGGAAAATTTATAAAAGACAAAAATAAAAGCTTGTAAAAACAGTCTTACCTTTAACGACGGGGACATACTGGCTAAACAGTTTAGTAAGCATAGTCTGTATGACAGCGGGGTCGAACGGCGGCAAGTTGGTGACGGTCAGCTCGGCCGTGGAGTCCTCGCACTCGCTGCTGGGCTCGCTGAAGGAAGACGAGTTCCACGGGG
Organism: Grapholita molesta; assembly: GCA_022674325.2. Taxonomy (NCBI): domain Eukaryota; kingdom Metazoa; phylum Arthropoda; class Insecta; order Lepidoptera; family Tortricidae; genus Grapholita; species Grapholita molesta. Next base: position 8,641,957 of record CP053127.2, read on the forward strand.
ACACGGCTCGGCTCTGGCTGTCCCGGGGGCGGCTGTCGTCGCCGCTGTTGCTGGACGAGCATCCCGAGCGGTCCAGGTTTACGGATCCTGGTGGGTTATAATATTTTTAGAATACCGAATGTGACCTTTTCCTAGTGTAGAATAATCTTCTACTGAATAGATGGGAATATAAAAGTGGTAGTCCACATGGAAAGGTTACCTTATGGCGCTTGGCGCTTACGTTGCAAAGTGTCACAATTAGTAATGAAGCGTCATTAACAATAGCGCAAATAGAGATGTACCGTTCCCGTTAAATTTCCAATATTACTATGAGGCATTTTCCCAAATGGTAAATTTCCCCATAGTAACATTGGGAATTTACACGGAATGGCACATCTCTAAGCGCAAACGCCAAGCGCCATAAGGTACCATTCCGTGTGGACTACCACAAATGTAGAGAATAAAGCCACGAAAAGCGTATAACATAGGTAGTTTGAATATAAGTTCTAAAAAGCCATTTTACTGTAATAAATGGTTTTGTTTAATTTTGTTTAAAAACCTTTTTTTTATATTAATTTAATATATACTATCTAATCTACGTTAAAATAAACCTTGGTACATTTGTATGCAGTAAAACTTATTTCTGATTTTGGCTATTTTCTATATGTATATGCAACATTTGAACAGACTTAGTGAAGTGACTGAAGGTGGCCCATTCCACTTGTTCAATAACATGGTCCAATGTTCATACTATTTGCGCAGCCATGTTGAATTAAATTTTAATTATAATATTTTGATTAAATGTGGTTTACCTAGTAAATTCGATGTATTGACACAATTTGTTTGATCAAATGCATGTCGGATAGATCACAGAACACCGCCGATATCATGTTGCTTATCGTATACACTAACCGTGCATGCCGCGTATCTTGCGCGGGCGCGGCGCGGGCGGCGGGCAGAAGTCCAGCGGCGGCGGCGTCGGCGCGGGCAGCGTCTGCAGCGCGCGCCCAGTCCGTGGCCGGCGGCGTCGGCGCCAGCGCGGCCGGCGGGGCTGCGGCCCGAATTCATTATTATTATTCTACACTATCTACACTAATATTATAAAGGCGAAAGTTTGGGAGTGTGTATCTTTGTTACTTCTTCATGTCTAACCGCTCCAGCCGGGTTTTAATAAAATTTAGTATGGAGTTAACTGACACCCTGGATTAACACATAGGCTACGTTCTTTTCCCTAATAAACTCTTCACTTCAGAGAAGCTTGTAAGTTGTTGGGGTGTAACGACCGTGGAGTCGTGGGACAGTGTTGCCGTGGACACGAGTGCTGGATCTCCGTTTTCGGTGTGTGCTTGTCGATCGAAGTATACCCTATGAGTCTATGACAAGTTTATATAAGGCAAATTCCATTAAAGATTATTTGCAAACGACGCAAAAGGCAACACTAGCCAAGGATACAGGATACACTGATATTCCGACCAAACACGTCCTAGCCTTTCGAACTAACGACAGCACTCACGGCGAGACTCGCCGCATAAGGCCACGGACTCAATGCCAAACTACGGCGGCGGAGCTGACTCAAACAACTCCATTCAAGCCAATTGAATTTGATAGAGTCACGCGACCCCGTCAAGCGGTACGGTCGAAATCTATAGTTCCTAAACCTCACCTGCACAGGAGGCGGTATAAAGGAGCGCTTGTCGGCCACCCCGGCGGTGCTGTAGCCCTCGTCGCTGGAGTACGCGTGGTAAGGCTGCAAGGGGCGTAAGTAGCGCGTGCTGATCTTCCGACCGAACACATCTTCGCCATCCATACGCTTTAGTGCTCTGAGGAAGAATAACAATAAATTAATACACATAATTAACTAACTCGTAGTAAAGAACTAGATACAATAACAATAAGCATGGATAATATGTAACATTTCGTAAGTTTTTTATACTGTTTAGGTATTAAAACGACTATAGCAGATAGCTGCTAGGTCGTCATCTCAAAAACATCACGCTACAGTATTGCTTCCATGAAATATTAAGCCCGTTTCACATCAAGCGCGGGCGCGTGTCAGCGCGGGTCCGCGCCACACGCACCCGCCCGCGCCCGCCGCTGTGTGAAGGCGTTCATTTAAAACTAGCTGAACAATCGCGGCGCGGGCCTGCGTTGACACGCGCCCGCGCTTGATGTGAAACGGGCTTTAAAGGATGGATGAAAAATAAATAGGTATTTTATAATAATAGAACAAAACACTTCCTATTACGGTGACACTAAAATTATTGGTTGACCATTACTGATAACGTGAAATTAATACAGTGGACTTATTCTGTGGTGGGAAAATATCAAGTTTTATAACTTCATTCTCGGATTTCAAATCGGAATCCTAAAGCCTAGAGCATATGCCAAAAAAAGCTATTATAACACAAATAGCATACTACTTGTTGGAAAAAATGGTGCTTTAAAGCACCTGGTCTATGTAGTAGTAACGTGTCTGTACACGCATGTCGAAGTTTCATATTCAAATGTTGACATATATTCCATATTAATTCTCCGCACAACTACATAGACGTGGTGGCTTAGTAAAGTTTTTCACCTATAATTCAATAATAATCTCTACATTAATTAAAAGTCAACGAACAAACCGGACGATAACATTGTAAACGATTCTTTACGTTTATAAACAGTAATCATTCCATTCTATAGTCATAATAGAAAAGTCAGCTGTTAACGACCCACCATATTATTTTACAGCACCAGAAATTTGAATTTAATTCGTTATGAAATGACAGGTGTGTCAACGTATATTTGAAATCAGCTGTCAAAGCTCCGCCATCTTTATAACCGTTATGAATGAACACTTTTTCCGCCAATTTTCATTGTATATTTTAATTACGATACACTCTAAATTACAAATTACAATGTTTTTTTTCTAAATTATTATTTAATTTATGCCAGTCAGAGAACTGACTTCAAAAGTGCCTACATGTACATGTCGTCATTCAAATCTATACAAAATTATGTGGAGAAGGGATTTAGTAAATGCAAGGGTTATGTTATAGCACAGTACATCAAATATCACCTTAGAAAATCACATTTATTTATAAGCACACAACTTACATAAATATACTATAGAAAATCAAAACAACTTAGATATTTTGTCAAATAACGAACGTAACTCAGCGGCCGTTACGTAGTGCGGATTGCAAATATTACAATAAACTTAAGTATTATTATACTAGTATTATAACAATTAACTACTATATTCCTTTATTTCATAAGCAGCAGTACCTGATAGTGTATTTATAGCAAAAACCGTTAATATATTATAATTTACATAGCTCATTTATTTGATTTCGGGTGACTATATACCTATATTTTAATGCTAGGAAACATAAAAGTAGGATTAATAACTTCACGTTGGTTATGTGAAATAATTAACCAAATAAATGGCGATGCCTTTTGGTTCGTACAATTTGGAATAAATTAGCTTTACACGAATGAATAGCTTTTAAACAATATCTGTTTATAACAGATAAATGGCAAACACCTAACACCTGATCTTTTCTACTATTAAATAGAAGAAAAACGTAATAAAATTATTAAAAAATCTTACCCTTGGACCAGCATGATTCACTAATAAATAAGCAACAAATTAAAAGTAGTATGACGCCTATAAAATTAAACTTTTTAGTATTAGACACGACAAATTTTGAATTATAGCCGTTGAAAAATATTTAAATTTCGTAAGTATAGTAAAAATCACTGTTTCCGGCTTGTGTCTGGCGATGTAATGAACGTTTGGACGTTCGAGGACGGCACTGTAAGGTGACCCGTATTGCGGGTAACTACACATTTGCGACAAGTGAGTGAGTGTTAAATTTGTAGTACCCTCATATGAAAATCTTATGGATGCGTTCTGTATTATACAATTCTCCAAGACAATAATCATATCCATATAAAATTCTATACTTTCCTTTTAACATGTTATAATTGATATCAAGTAAGTAGGTTTTTGTTAAGATAAACAAGGTGTTGAAACACTCGCCTCAAAACGTAAATCCTAAGAAAACCTTCAATGAAAAAATTGCGTTTTTGTTTTATACTACAAAGTAAAAAAACTTAAAGCTGTAACAACTTCAATTTTTTTATTACATAAATTAATAAAATTTATTGATAGAAATACGTAAAAACTACGGAGTAAATAGACAAAAACGTTAGTCGAAGTCGGTACTCGTTATGGTTAACGAGCTCGTTTTTCGATGCAATTGAATAGCCTTGTAATCAGTCAGCCGTTGTGCTGTCGTCAACAGGTAGATTTTTTATTTTAAAACCACCACTATGCGGTTAACCTACTAATAATGAAAATTAATCATAAAGTAATAATTAATACGAAACCGATGTGAAACGAATAACTGTGAAATTGAACCCACATTAACGTTGAGCACACAAACTAAATATTATCCTATAATATTTCTTTCTATAACAGCCCAAGTTCACCCTTCTTACTATTTTTTTGTAAATATCTATTTCAGGTAGTGAATGCAGACTTACGTGGTAATTTAATACGAACGCCAGTGTGCACCACAAGGGTCTTATATGGTCCATATTGTGGTTGTAGTCCGGCAAGTTTCCTTATACGATTCGTTTAATGTCTACACTAAATGAGTACAGGATTGCTTATGTACAGCTAAGCTCGGCTATTGCTCGCCATAGCGGCAAAGACAGACAGATAGAGGAGCATCATTAAAATTGATGTCACACCAGGGGAATCATGACCCTCAGTAATGAGGAACACGACGCGAGGAGGCCTGCGTACAGTGACCACAAGTTTTATATGGTCCATTTTGTAGTTGCGGTGAACTGTTATTATACCAAAAATGATATAAATACCTGGCTGCATGATCCGGCGTGGGGAATCTCAGCACGGCCGTGGCCTTGTCCACGCGTAGTACTCGGCCGCCGCAGTTGTCCGCCAACCGCCGCAGTCTGCGCGACACGCGGTCCGGCGGCTGCTCCAACGGCAGATTCCCCACTTCGATCTCGCATATTGGATCCTCTTCTTCTTCAGTTTGGCTTAGGGTCTATGGTATAAAAAAATAAGGTTATGAAAGACAACCAAACTTCATGTTAACATCATTTTTGATTTTGAATTTGGAACCTAGCAATGGTAGACGCTAAGGATAGTTTAACTAACGGTTACAATCTAATTTCTGTAGGTACAGTCGCCATCAGATATATCGGATAGATAGTCACAAACCTATTGGTCACATTCACTTTATCGCCTTGATAAGCGGGTTGGGGACCGTAGTAGCTGCAGATTGGGTTTTGACGGAGCGCAACCGTCGGTTTTTGCCTTTGTAGCCCCTTACGGCACACGCGGGAAGAGATGGGGTGGTGATATTCTAGTCAGCCGCCACTGCTCGGCATCTAATCTAATTATAAATTACAAACCAAAATACATACCTTTGGATTTCTAGGCAAGTGAGCAGTTAGGTCATTGTAACAGTAATGGGCCGAGGCGCAAGTTATAAGGGCAGATGATGTGTTCTGCTTGTGCACCAGTATCACTTCCATATTTTTCCTGTTTACAAATAAAAAAACATCCATTATTAAGGACCTTAAATTAATGCTTTAATGGGATGTATTATATTATAACACAGGAACATAGAATTGGCACAGATTTACAAATTAGGATTCTTAATCGATAATGAATATTAAATACACAGTTTCACATAGCTTAGGACTTGTGGCATTGAAATAAATTAACTAACTTTTTTTTTTTATTCACAGACTTTGACCTTAATCTTCTTCGAAAAAAAAAAATACTACTAAAATAATACATACTATATTCCAAGGTCAGAAGGATATTTTACAGCAATAGATAAGTCTTGACGCCAATAGCTCCCAAATGCATAAATATTTCAATTCAGTCAAGTTGTGTAATATTTATTTATCTATCTTTACTGTGACGAATTTTGTGCTGTATTCTTTGTAATGTATTTTTGTATAAATTATTATTAATTCAAATTGACGAGACATAGGCATACATACATATAAATAGAGAAATTCATACCTATGTCTAAAATCACTTAAGTCAGCAGCAAAGTTAATGTCCCCTGAGATCAACAGCAGTGAGGCCGGAGCACTGTGCAGCTCCCCAAACCTCCTCATACATTGCCGCAACTTTTCATCGGCAGCATTCTTCTGAGTTCCACAAACGTGGATTAAGCTTACCTGTTGGTAGATCAATAGTTAATTGGTACCAGAGGATTATATGTTGCAAGATACTTGATTGCAAGTTAAACAATAGAATACAACTGAGAAGTTGTTGGTTATAAATTGTGTTGGTATAATGCAATGAAGGATATTAGTCATCAATTAAGGACAAGGAAAAAATTGTTAAAATATGAATGAAGTAAGAATAACCATAATATCTAAGTGAATGATTTATTTCACTAATGCAAAATCAACTTATAGAAAATTTATTTATATTTATAGAAAATAGGTTCACTGAGTAAATTCCAGTCATACCTATTTCTCATGTTTCATACAAAGCACTTTTATTTCTTAATAACAAATCAAGCTTGACACACACTTTCATACAGCTATTCCTGTAATCTGTAATTACTGTATTTACTGTATTTTTTAATTTATTGGTCTTGTAGGAGCCCTTTTATTTGATGCACTGTTATGTTACAAAATTCGTTAAAAATATTGATGTACATTACTATTCAAGTGAGGTAATTTTGAATATTAAAAATCATATTTACTTGAGCATCATTAAGTTCTTGGAGCCTCAGTGGTAATTCTTTCCTCACATCGCAGACCACTACAAAGTCTGCTTCTCGTCTCCCCGTCAGAAATTTGGCACGGATAGAAGCTACCACATCTATAGCAGAGCAGCCACGTGGCACCTGAAAGTTTAATATACAGACTGTGTTCTAAGAAACTTTATTTATTAAATAGTACACAACACATTATACACAAAAGTAATTTATTCCCTTTATTCTCCTTTATTTATTTAAGGACCTTTCAAACAGACTCAGAGATGCAACAGGAGACCATGATTCTGAGGAAATGATGCCAGTGGTACTGTGTCACATGGGCTTTTTTGGGATTTAGTTTAGTTTTAATTATTAGTTGTTTTTCTAGGTATTAATTTTGTTTTTAAAAGTAAACTATTTTTATGCCAAGTTGCATCTTGAAATCTGTTATAGCTAAAATCCAGAATATCACAAGCATAAACTTAAATTATTAATTTCATTTTCATTCATTTTGTAAAATAAATGGAAATAAACAATTATTTTACAAAATGAATAATTCTATCATCCTAGTGAACATTTTGTATAAACTTAGAAGTTGAATTTAAACATCAAATTTGTTTTGTTTCATATTCTGTAAAAATGATCAGTTATGTGATTATTGTGTTTCTGTATCTACAAAATTGTATTTAACTGACCCAGTTATAGGCAATAATTATGAAAGTAATGCTTATATAATCTGTAAACCTCTTATGATAAGTGGTTATCTATACTCAGTACATGTAATTATTGCTATACAATAATACAATCAACATGTTATTGCTGTGTTGTGCAGATCTTTGTTTACTGCCAAGATATTAAACAGAGCCTGTTGATTATAAACACTGTTCAAATAAAATATGTCTTCTTTATATACTTGTTACTAAGCTGCTGAGGTATGCTAGAAACTGTTTCATTATAAGAGCATTGAAACCAGGTCATATTCATTGCAAAGTGTCATTTTTTTCTTGTTTCTACGATATAGTACCAGAACAGGAAAGATTTGATATTTATTACAAAATATTTTAAGTACACAAAATACAAACCTGGCAATTCTCAATGTCCCAAAATATTCCTAAGGGCACAGTAACATTTGACCTTTGCTTATAATGCCGGAACCTTGATTTGACACGGGTCCGTTCAGGGTTAAACACTCCTTCATCCCTCACACAACTTTCTATTTCTTCCGAAGATTCGTCATCAGATACATCTACAAGTAAATAAGTGCATAGATTAAACTCATGGCAATGTAACTGGGAACTGATCAAAGGAATACTTTTCATTTAGGTATCAAATCAAAACATGATAAACATGTTTTAGTATTTCAGCAAATAGAACAAACTCTAATTACGAAAAAAATAGGCCATATCAAATTGATGACTGGTTTATACAAACTACAACATGGACAGGTAATATGAGATGTTTACTGAGGAGTTTTGTCAACAAGGATATTAAGTTTCGCAATCTACGCAGACTGTGTTAATAACATTTAACTCCTGTCCAAACTATGCCAAGACATTATTAACAACCTACATATAAGGACATGTCATGTTTGTTGCCGTAAATATAGTAATTATCTTATAACTCTAATTTCCTTTAAAGCGTAATATTCTAGGCCGTAGCCCCCCGTAGCTCGTCGACTGTTACCTAACAAAAAATACCATTGTCAATAGAACGCACCTGTTATCCATAGTCGGGGAGGTAATGGTATTTTCATGGCTGGGCTAGATGAACAATTGTTGGCCAGTCCTTGAGCAGAATGGCTTCTTGTGCCTCTGTTGGAAGTTTCGATATCGCTCAGAAACTCCATAGTGCGTAATTAACTGGTTCTACGTGACGATCACAAAACTTATCTCTCACTCAGCATATGCTAAACAAAGCAAAATTAGGCTACGAATGTAGTACATAAACAATCACAAACATGTCACGCGATCAATATACAAGCACATTGCTATTTACACAAAATACTTAAATCACAAGATTTGTGTCTTAACATTAAAACAAATATATACAAAACGTAAAAATAATATCGACATTATCTCTACGCCATATCCATAACTGAATGAACGAATATCTACAACTCTATTTTACATTTCTACAATCTGATTCATAGAGTAAATTCGACCTAAACTCGCAATAGAGTAAATGAATGAATGACAAATTATGACAAAAACTTAACTCAGGCTTGCCAACATCATAACCATTCTTACTTAATTCTTACACTATGAACCACATTCATAAATTTTAAATAATACTCTGGTTAATTTATAAATGGAAGATTAGTTAGATACTAGCATTAATAGACTTCTTCATAAATCTTAAAACAAAAATCAACAACCAATATAAACCGTGGTGAACTATAAGAATAAACATTGGTTTTAGAACATACTCTGCATAATAAATGTGGCAACACAACGATTTCGTACGTCAAACTACGTGAATTATCAAGAAGAGATTGCAAGTCACTTTTTTAGTTCTTGGTGTATTATTCTTAATATTCCTTTAAATTATACATAAAGTAAAGTAAAAAGGTACGTGTTAAATTTACGTTTCTCTTATACATCAGTACTCACGTATGTGCATTTATATATTAACTTTTTTCTTCTAATATTCTCACCGTTTGTTACACAGCAATATTTGCATTTCAGTTTATATTTCCCTGAAAAAATGTCGATTAACGACGATTTGACCAGTCTTGATGCCGGGGGCAAAATAGTGAAAATGGAGGTGAGTGCTTATCTAAGTTTTACACGATACGTCTTTATTATTGTTTCAATAAATAGGTTATAAAGATGACGCTACAAAGTCTGTTCTTAATTTGTCAAAGATATGTTTATAGCGGGACTGCTATTATACTATGTTGTACAATTCTAGGTGGATTATAGTACCACCTGTGATGAAAAGATCCCCTTGTGGAAGTCATGGGCCTCCAAAGGCAAAGTTCAGGAAGCCATCGACCAACTACTGGCGCTGGAGAAGCAAACACGAACGGTAATTTCGAAAAAACAATTATTATGTTGTATAGTTTATATGTAAACAATACCTCTCTTTCAGTACTTGAATAAATTGTACTGGTAAAGCCAGTTTCATCTACTATTTTAACACTTTGGCGGACAGTACACCTACAGGCGTTGCATATGTTTTTGTTTCCTATGGTCTATGACACATGACGTCATTTACTGTCCGCCAACGTGTTAAACATGAAATCGAATAATAAAGTGCAGGTTGCACTAGACTCCTTGGGTGTGCACCTGGAGCTATGGAAAACATAGCTCCAGGTGCAGTCTCATTTGATGAGATGAATTGGATATTTCTTGCCAATGCTGCAACTCTATTTGGAGCACTCCATCACAGTGATATCTAATAATTCTAAATAGCTTGAGGGAGCAATTTTCAAGCTGATGATATTAGTTTGCTTGGCTCAGGAGTTTATTTCGTTTTAGTCAGAAGAAACTAATAAAATTTGTAGCTTGAAACTATCTAGGTATTGATTTACTTGATGATATTGTATCTTCTACAAAGAATACCATATTATGTTTATGAAGGAAAATTTATGTATTCCATATAATTAAAAATATTCTTTTACTTCAGGGTGCTGATATGGCATCAACTGCCAGGATTTTAGTAGCAATAGTGCAAATTTGCTATGAGGCTAAGAATTGGACTGCTTTGAATGATCAGATTGTTCTTTTGTCTAAGAGAAGGTAATTCATATATTATAATAATCATTTACATAAGCAAAAGTTTCATATGTTGCTTAAACATTCAAAGATCATAAATAATGTAAAAGAAACATCAAATTTAATACCAGAAAAAGTCAAATAACTTCAGGATAAAATTATTAAGTAATAATAACCTGTGGTAACAAAAGGAATTGCCTCTGTTGTAATATTGTTAGAAAACATAAAGAAAACATTTTTCAGATCTCAACTAAAACAGGCTGTTGTCAAAATGGTTCAAGAATGCTACACTTATGTTGATAAAACACCAGACAAGGAAACAAAAATCAAACTAATAGAAACCTTGCGATCCATAACCGAGGGCAAAATCTATGTTGAAGTGGAAAGGGCCCGGCTCACGCATATATTGGCTAAGATACGGGAGGATGAGGGTAATGTGGCAGAGGCAGCCAAAATTATTCAGGAACTTCAGGTACTATTTAAAAAGAATACTCCTTATTGTCATAAATTATTGCCATTCTTACTTAAACATCAACTACAAGCCAGCTATTGATTTAGATGGCTTTGACACTTTCACATTAACAATGTCACATTAGATCAGCATTTCACTATTTGAGTGAAATTTGCTATACTTTTTGTAAAATGTGAATTTGATATAACTTGGCTTGAAAATGATGACTTATCTTTACGAAATTAGCTTTATGTTTAACCATAATAGAATTTACAAGGTATTAAACAAACATTTTTATTAGGTGGAAACCTATGGATCTATGGAGAAGCGGGAGAAAGTGGAACTTATTTTGGAACAGATGAGGCTTTGCCTTGCTATCAAGGATTATGTTAGAACACAAATTATTTCAAAGAAGATCAACACAAAATTTTTTGAAGAAGATAATACTCAGGTAGGTACTGTGTAATTAGATAAAAGGTGAAGAGAGTCTTAGCAATAAGTAAGAGACTTTAGTTAAACAGATTCATTCAATCTTAGATATAAATTTTTGTTATAAGACTATTTTAAAGTTTAATTCTATTTTTACTTATCATTCATTGGCAAAATCAGTAAATTTCTCATCTTTGACTAGATCATAAAGAAATATGTATTATTATGTAAATAAACTCTGGAAGACTGCAATTCCACCACAGATTAACTAGAATGTGTAGGGAGGAATGTGTGAAGAACCAAAGAAATCACTACAGTTGCCATTGGATTCATCACACGCAATTCACCAGACCCAATTTGTTGCGTTTAAGTAGATAGTTATTATATTATACAATGCATTTTTTTTAATAGATGGAATCAAATATTACCATTTTTTTTTTCAGTATGGGAGTTAAATTAACTGAAATTTTTGAAATTAATTCGTGCTTTTTTTATGATTCCTGGGTGATTTTATATCCACATAAAAGATTTGTAATAATATTCATCATGTGTCAAGTATCTACCGTATTCTATTGGTTCTGGAAAAGCATTGTTTGGATTGCTACACGTGCTCACTCATCTCTGCAAGTAACTGATAAGAATACCAGAAAATATGTCAAAACTATTTTGAAGAAGTCCCATTGTGTTTCTTGTTAGAGGTGTAGGGTTCGTTGGTAGTTTATTTTTAAGTGTATTTGTAGAGTCTGTATATTTCTAAAAACGGTATTTTTCAACATTTGTACACTCATTAACATAAATTAAAGATTAACACTGTTCTACTCACGTATATTTAGTCACTCGCGCGACATGTTTCGGAGAACATAGGTCTCCATTTTCAAGCACTAAGAGTGCTGAGTGTCCGTTCGATTCGCCGACCGCGTCGCCGGCCTATGTTCTCCGAAACATGTCGCGCGAGTGACTAAATAAACGTGAGTAGAACCGTGTTAAACTTTAATTTATATAATGTGTCTCATGAAAGTTTAAATACTCATTAACATCCACAGGAGTTAAAAGAGAAGTTCTACCGCATAATGATCGCGGTAGACCAGCACAATGGCGCGTACCTGGCCGTGTGCCGGCACTTCCGCGCGCTGGGCGCGGCTGGCGGCGCCGACGCGCTCACCGGCAGCGTGGTGTTCCTCGTGCTGGCGCCGTACGACAACGAGCAGGCGGATCTGACGCACCGCGTCAACGAGGACAAGGATCTCGACAAACTGCCGGACTACAAGTACGTGCACGGGAATTGAACGATTCAATTCCGCCATCTCCGTTTCACCACCAGACGTCCGGGCGAGGGGACCGGTTTCATCCTTACACATTTCAGCCGTATGCAGTCCACTGCTGGACATAGGCCTCCCACAAACATGACTTGTATCAACTTGGGTAGTTGCCATAGTCGCCACGCTTGGCAGGCGGGTTGGTGACCGCAGTAGCTGTAGATTGGGTTTCGACGGACGCTGCTGCCCGTCCGTAGGATTTTTCCCTTAGTCGCCTCTTACGACACCCGCGGGAGGAGATGGGGTGGTGCTATTCTAGTCAGCCGGCATATTATACATATGATGATTCTTGAAAACTGCTACTCACGAACCGATTCAGTTTGGAAACCTTTTGTACATACGATCTGGTAGGCGACGTCTTAGTATGTGTCTTAAATATAAATTCAAACCTATTTTGTGTAACAATGCCCAATATTTATTTCTAATATGTATTCTCTCTTCAACCCCAGCTGCATTTTTGTAACATACAGTATAACTTTGCCTATTTAAAAGGCCAGCAATGTTAAAGCATCTGTGGAGTTGCAACTTACTGCCTTTATTTCAGGCAACTGCTAGGCCTCTTCATAAACCCCGAGATTATCAAGTGGAACAGTTTGTGCCAGCACTACGAGAAAGCGCTGCGAGCGACGCCCTACTTCGACTCGACTGATGAAAAAGGTCAGGAACGCTGGAACGACCTGAAGAACAGAGTCGTGGAACATGTAAGTACAGGTTATTTAATTTCTTGTCGCTTTAAAAAAAACTGAGACTTTAACAAATCTGGGAGATTACACAGTGGTTTTCACATTTCTGACAAAGTGTCATATTTAACAACTATTTTATGCAGTCTTGGACAGACTTTTCACTCAGCTGGGTGAACAAAGCGTTAAGGTTTTAAAAAGTTCACCAAAGAGTTAATCAAGTTTCTTCGTTTTTTCCAGAACATCCGCATCATGTCAATGTACTACACTCGTATCTCAATGAAACGCATGAGTGAGCTGCTTGGTCTCACAGAGAACGAGACCGAAGAAGCGCTCAGCCAACTGGTAGTCAGCGCCGTCGTGAAGGCCAAGATCGACCGTCCCGCGGGCGTTGTGCATTTCAGGTAACTGTCTTAGTTAGTTTAGCAATGGCTGGGTCGCCATGTGATCGAACCGCTAGAATTCATTGTAAGGACACGGAAGAAGAGCTTGCTTGAAAGCAACAATCAACCGTGTTGCTTTTCATACATCTGATATTCTACACTAGACTATAATGGCAGGGTCGCCATGTAATACAGATAGTTTAATTGCATAATCTTACTATATTCGTTTTGACATGCCTTATTGCGCCTTGTGATACGTATTAACGCGATATACGTTTAAGGCGAAAGAGAGACTACGTCCTCACAGTTAAAGAGCAACACTACAGGACTGAGTAAACACCAATACGAATTTAGATCGTTAATAATTCTTACATTAAGTAATATCGCCACTACTTTGAAAAAAAAACCTCTTATGTTAATCAAAAGAAAAAGGTCGTAAATACGTATAGGATATGTTCTGAGTTACTCCGTTTCCAGTTGGATAGCATTGTAAGATTTTTCAAAGTAGTGACGATATTACTTTATTGAGTTTAAAGAGTTTCAAATTATGTTAACAGTAGCTTCATGTCCGATTTAACCTCATTCCAGTTTGAACATGAACGCGTCGGACCGACTCAACGAGTGGTCCAACAACCTCAACACACTTATGCAGCTCGTGAACAAGACGACGCATCTCATCAACAAGGAGGAGTGCGTACACAAACATCTACTCGCCACGGCTGCCGAGTAATCTCTACTAACTTGCAAAATAACTACCTATTTGATGTAAAAACAATAATTCTCTTTTCTAGAATGTTTTAGAGCAGAACATTCACTAATCACCAGTGGTTATGAGTTAGTTTTTTGTCTAACAACAGCCTGAGACCAGCGAAATAAAGAAATATTTTAGGCCCAATTTACACAAATTGAACTAAGCTAAGGCTTGTTACTAGATGATATAGTGATAGAGATACGTAGAATGTATCTGAAATTTGATTATTTTATGTAACAAGCATAAGTTCTTGCATTTCAACTTAACATTAAAGGGGATTGTTGTTTGAATGAATTAAATTGATCAGTATACATTATGGCTTATTTTTACCAAGACTGTTTACATACTAATTGACACGATTATATCTGCACTTGTGCATTTGTTCTATAGAGATAGTGTGGTGTTGAATAAAATAATTTACCAGATTACTAAGAACATTTAATGTAATATTATTTTTCTTTGTTTTATTCAAGTTTTAGTAATTTTAATTTCAGGTCAAAAGTGAATTCTGATACATTTCTGTCTGGTACTGAAACTTTATACTTACCTTATTCCTGTAAGTCTAGTTAATAAATACAATTTGATATAAACCGTGTTGTATTTTTTTTTTCTAGTTCCCATCTAACCTGATGTTATGAATGAAACTAGTCTACTCCATAGGAGTCCTTTTTCGGAATTATCCGCTAGTTTAACAATTAAGACATTACCTTAATACACCTTAATTAGTTACTAAACGGGTGAGGTGTTCAAAATGAAGTCAACACATCTTTAATATCTTTATTGCAAACAGAATAAGAGCACGTTATGCAATATTGAGCCAATGACTTTATCTTTTCTTCACAAGCCTAAAGAAAACTGTTAAACTATGTGCAAAGGTAGTCAAGCCGGCGGTAATCTGCTTATATGCACACGCCGTCGCTGGCGTGTAGGTCAATTTGAACACCTGCCTGCTTAGTTACTCTTATACCTATATGAAAAATACATTAGGTACTTACTATAAAACAGATCCTATTTGTAGATACGTAACTAACTAATCAGTTCTGATTAAACTACAACCGCAACGCCTGCTTTATGGTAGCGATAAATCGATAAATAAAATTATATCACGAAATTACAGATAAGATTAATAGTGCAAGGATATTTAATTATTAACATTTGGCACTAGTTAACCGCTTCATTAGGTTGTCTGGAATATACGAAATTAAAATGTTAACTTTAGTAATTTCTCTATTGGTTCCTCTATCTTTAGTGTTGATATTTAGATTTTTAAATGCAGAGAGGAAACCTCCTATATGCGGTGTTTATCAGCAAGGCAACAAGACTTACTGGCTGAAATTTATTGTTGTATACCTATTTTTACGTAGCAGACAGGTAAGTTCACTCCAAATAACAAATTAAAAAAAAAATACAAAAGTCAGCGGCATTGCAAAACCTTTTTTTATAAATGCTGGTTAATTAAAGAATACACGTTTTTCCAATTTCGTGAAAAAATTGACAAAAAAAAATACAAGGTAAATGCAAATGAAATCTGTATTCAATAGAGTACGAAATAAAACTAAATTTCTTCTGTTTCAAAAACGAAAGAAACAAAAGTTATGCAACTCTTTTCTGGTTACAAAAGTTTGATATATTGAATTAAGTAGTCAAACTATTTTCGTACCAAACATCTATTGGATCAGCGAAATCAGTACAAATACATACACACCTTCAAATAACTAACGGGATATTTATGTTTAGTGATTTTGTCGGCGTAGATTTCTCCTCTTCCTTTATTTCGCTAAACTAAGGAATTACTTCTGGGATAAAAACTATCCAAGGTCCTGCCGGGTCTCAATGTAACTATGCCAAGATACAATATAATCGCTTCTGTCTCTTTTACTCCAATTAAACCGTAACTAGAGTGACAGATACAATCGTTTAGCGATTTTGATGATAGCAGGCCCGGAAGAGGCGCTTATGCCGGCCATACCCTATGCTTCCTATCGTCCAATCGGCATGAGGCTACTGATTGGATCAGTTAGAACTGACCGTATGTGAGGTACTGTCATGCCAATCCACTCCCACACACGGTCAGTAGCCTCATGCCGACTGGAAGCATCCATTAGGCATGAAGAGGTAACAGACTGACAGAGACTTTGACATTTAATTTAGTCTGGACTGTTCGTATGGATATTAAGTGGACGTTTTATAATATAGTTATTGAAGCATCTAAAACGACTGCGCGCTGTAGACGTGGGTCGCAGCGATGACGGCACCATCAACATCCACGAACTAGACGCACCTCTCGAGAAGAAGTACAATCTAGGAGATTATCCACTGGTAAGCGTTTACCGTAAAACCATATTAGATATACCTATGCTGTAATCCATGATCATCATCATCTCAGTCATAAGACGACCACTGCTTACGACCTCCACATGTACCGGTTGGAAGTGACCTGCATCCAGCGTATTCCGGCGACGTTAATGAGGTCGTCTGTCCATCTTGTGTTACATCCTATGCTGTAATTGTGTATTTTTTTTTTATTGAACTTCCGATTTGATCTGTTCGCAACAGTTATTCCAACGCCCATCGAAACTAAAATAATGTTTGGAGGAAATGGTCACGTGGGAAAGGCGTTAATCAGCTTGCATTGCTATACCTACGCGCTGCTGTTGCGGCTACTATATTTTACTTTTACTCAACTTTTTCTATAGTTTTGAAGTATAACGGTCGGTTTTTTATCATTTGTCACAATATCAATCACACGTGCGAGTGACAGATAACGCGATAGACGATAAAATGTCAACCATGCTATTATTCGTTCTGCTCTAAAAACGTTCAAAACGCTGACAAACAAACTTGATTTAAAATGACCTAAGGGCAGTAAAAGCGCTGCGGCGAAACAGAGTCACAGTAAAAAGATATTGCAATTTTCACTTTCATCGGGCCAGGTGTTCAAAATGATCTTGACAATAAAGTCGTGTCAACCTTGATCGCTTAAGTACTTCTGCTGCTGACTGTACTAATTTATTAGGTAGGTACCTAATACTAGGTCAATATAAAAAAAATGTTTTTATTTCAGGCAGTAGATGCTGTATATTTCAATGGAATGTCGAAGGACGGAGCTGCCTTAGTCTGCGGTGTCGCACGGAGGGCCTACCACAACGTCGATTCATTCATGTACTTCAAGGTAAGTTCTTATAATACTGCCACTATAAATATATTGTGTATTATAGGTACCTACGTATATATCAGGAACTAGCAATCTACATAATTATTTTCCTGACAGGTAGATGGCGAAGAATTGCTACTCACACCGAATCTCCCCGACACTCGTGCAAGTCAAACCCCAGTGGAACAAGGGCATTACAAATCAGGGGGACTCTCTATTGTCAACTTCATTCCTATGCGGACCTGGGAGGTGACTTACAGTGGCGAGTTGAAGTAAGATATGATTAGTTAACAAGAAATTATAATACCGAACATTCTGAACATAGTTAGGTACCTACTTTTTTAATAAACCATTAATGACATCTGTATTGGAAAAGAAAAAATGGTAACGGAAAAGAGGATGGCATAATTTGCGGCGTGTGATGCCGGCTGACTAGAAGTCTAGAATAGCACCACCCCATCTCCTCCCGCGGGTCTTGTAAGAGGCGACAAAGGGAAAAATCCTACGGACAGCCAGCAGCGTCCGTTGAAACCCACTCGACAGCTAATGCGGTCGCCAACTGGCTGCCAAGCGTGGCGACTGGCGACGGCAATTACCCCCCAAGATGATATAGTCATATTTGTGGGAGGCCTATGTCCAGCAGTGGACTGAATACGGCTGAAATATATGTAAATGTTCGAGTTTAGAGTTGATGTATGAGAATTGTTTAAGTCTAGTCTTCCCGCCATAAAATCCAGTAAACTTTATAAAACCCACATTATTTTCCTAATATTGTGTGCAGTATAAAAATATATCGTTTATTGTTTATTACAGAACCAAGGGTGACGCGACGAAGAAAATCGAACTAAATGTAACTTGGAGCGCCCACTTCGGGCACTTTAACTACGACACCCACATGGCGCCCCTCAGTATGGCTAGTGCCATGGCACGGGAGGCTTGGTCTTCTGACTACTTTAGCCTGCTAAAGAAGTTAGTCTTTTCTGCACATCTTCTAGTTACACTAACATAAACTTGTCCTTTCTAGAGACCCAAACTATCTCTATAGTAAATTCAATTTTAATTTTTAAGCGTGAAGAGGTAAAAAGAACCTTTGCATTCCCATTAATATTAATAATAATTAATAAATATTATTGTTTAATATTATTAGTATGGCTGACTTAGCTATTTATAAAAAAAATTATACTATCAATAGAAGGGCCATTTTATTTATATAACTGTACACATCAACTTTTTTTATTTTTATTTGGATTATTTTGTGAGCTCTTTCGAGCCTGATAGGAGAAAAAATGTGTCCCTAAGCTAGAAACCACACAAAAAAAAAACAAATAAAAAAAAGTTGAGTGTATAACTTTAAATAAAATGGCCCAGAAACGCCTAAAGAATAGAACTTTAGTAGTTAAAAAAAAAATAAAGAAACAATTGGCATTTAACTAGTTACTGCATTAAATCTAAAAAAGGCTCTTTACGCAATGTACAGTCAGCGTCATATAGTTGATAGCATCCAAAGTACTCAAAAAGTTCGGTACATCATAGAATTTGTATGGTGTACCGAACTATTTGAGTACTTTGAATGCTACCAACTATATGACGCTGACTGTACCAAGGATGGTAACGACATTTCCGTGGACGTTGATTATGTCAACATCATTGTGACCATAGATTATAACATAATTGGTCCAACTATTAAAAACTGTCTTTTTTTCTTATTTACCTTTCAGGTACCATCAAACTCACTATGAACAGATGGGTCACTTATTAGGCACTGTGACCATAGACGGTGTTACCAAGGATATAAGCATGCCGTGCGTTAGAGATCATAGTTTCGGTAAGATTTTTCATCATTAATCAACGTCCTATCTCACACTGCAGGCTGTGGTGAGAGCAGCACAGGCGTGGATGTGAGGGAAACCTAGTTAAAGGAATCGGAACGAAAATATCGCTTAGCTAACTCCTTACGTATCTAATTAGACTCTGACATATTTATATTCCCATCGCTCTAATAGCCGAACGGTTTACAGAGCCTGTCAGATTAAAAAAAAAACTGCTTCGCTCAGATAAGTAGGCAACTAAAACATTAAAAAACTCATTATAATTATTATTCAATATTATTTCAGGAAACTATCGCGAATGGCGCAATTTCCACAGATATGTGGTGCACTGGTTGTTCCTTGAAAATGGAGATTGTCTATCTGTTGGATGCGTATCGCAACCCGTTATTTTGTCCCAGTGAGTAGAGAGGCTTTTCCTATTCATAAAACTACTCGCGCATTAAGTGAATAAAGACGTAAAGATATAATGAAGACGAAGTATTCAATAAATCCAACGAACTAGTAATACTATAGAAACCTGACTCGAGTTCAAAAATGACCCCACGGCTAGTGTGCCGCGAACGATTGACTGAGCCTCGGCGGAGTTTGACAGCTTTAGTAGTACAGAAGCTTTCTATGACATAAGATGTCAGCTAATATAAAATTGTTAAATAAAAAAACCATATAAAATGCTTTCTTCTGCGGTAAAATGGTACCTGAACAACTCCACAAAAATACAAGAAAATCTATGGGATCCATTGGAATGTGTAAGTTTAACCCTGAAGAAGATAAACAATTATTCAAAGTAACATATTGATATATAGACTAATACGCTGAACCAAATGTCGTAACTCTATACTAGTTTTATAATGACTTATGCCTTTATGATACTGAGTGACAAAATGGTGATAATGTTATGCAACATTTCTACTAGTAAGTAAACTATTAATTTTATGTTCAAGTAACGAGCAATTCCTATTATATGTTTTTATTTTAAAACGCAAATACCTACGCTACGTGCTGCTGGTAAACTTTTAGTCATAATCATTCTAGTTTCCCGGAGGCCGCAGAAAGGATTTATTATTTATTACAAATTATATTTTTCACGGAATTTAATTTTCTGTCCAAATGGGCAATCATTGAATTGTCGTTAGAGATTCGCGATGCCTTAAGGTCGAAAATTGTATTTCAGTAATAGGATTGAAATACTTACTATCTGCCATTGCATATTACAGATAACCTCTTTGTGAAAAGTTATAATTTTCTTATCTGAATCTGAAAGCGGTTCCAGCTATATGCGTTACTATCATTTGAATATTGCAAGAACGAAAAAGATGAATATAGACTCGGTAGTCGTCGTATTGTTGGCAAAATGTCTTTACATCCCAAAGTTCAGTACTCCACGTCGATCTTATTAATCTGTTGCCTAGTAAACAAAAAAAATGCATGCGATACATGAAAGTAACGTCTTATTCTAGCTTGCTCTTATGGCGACAGTTTGCTATACGATAAGACGATATTGAACCTTACTGGGTTAGAAATTAAACTCCTTGACTGTACTCACACTATTACGATTATTCCAAAATACATATGAACTACACATTAATATTATGTTTCAATTTTTGAGTATAACGATAAACGGGACTTAGTCGCGCAAAAACTTACGAAAATTCACCTCCGATATTCCCGAGCGACATTATCCCGTGGCACCTACTGGAGGAAAACTGAGGCAATGTCGTAATGCAAAATCGTGGGAGTGTTGTCCAATACGACATTACTATACCTTCTTATAAATATGGACAAACGTAATCTTAATAGCAAAATTGTGTCAAAATAAAACTTATATAAATTGGTTCCATCTCGGTTAGTATCATCCCTGTAAGTTTGACAACGCCATAATATTGCAACGCCGCGCATGAGATTTGACGCTTAAAACTTTTTTTAACCAATCACAACTTTTTTTAAATAGCGCGAAATTGTCTATTGGATAAACTCCAAGCTGCTCTGACAATTTATGAAGAGGGGATTGTTGTCAGTGTCAGTGCGCCTGGGGTCAATTTTGGAAGGCATTTTTGTATGGAGAGCTGTGTCTATATATATTCAGTCACCGAATAAATCGTTAAAATTAAAAACTATTTTATCTCTAGTTTACTCTTTGTTCGGCTATTTGCCGCTGTGAAAAATAAATCAAACAGATGGTGCTCGCACCTAGTACCAAAAACGGAGCATAGCCAGATTTTTAAATACCCACATACTTAAATTTCAGCCTCACTATTGGCTACCTATGCCGGAAGGCGGATCAGAGAATATTTCCTGTGAAGTGGACCGATTTCAAACTATACCAGCACGGAGAAAACGAAGTACTACCCAAGGATTACGGATTCAGTTTTAAAGCAGGTAATAACGCGCAGACTTTTATTTTAACCTTTTGAACGCTTTTCCTCTCGCGTCAAAATGTGACGTGTACGCCATGGTATGACTTGTGAAGAACAAATATAAACCTTATCTGTCAGCAGGACAATTCCTTTGACAGCGTCCGCCATAGCCACTTTAGTGGTCGGTGGCGTGACAGGCACGACATCACGCGACCACTTTAGTGGTGCTTGGCGTTCAAAAGGTTAAGGAACATTCTTTATCCCGCGAATCAGTACATGCGAAAAACAGGCAAATAGTCAGCTTTGAGGCAGCAGTGATGATGAAAGCTGACAGATATTATATATTACAATTCTCACCACTTTGATCGAGATGCGTACCCCGAGCAGAATAACCCAACTTTTGAAAACTTTTGTAATTGGATCCCCACGTAAATTAGGTACATTTCATTTACACTTTGTTAGATAAGTACAATCAGCAGCAGAAGTTGCTGAGCGGGAAAAATGTTTAGAAAGCCCCATTTAGACCAGGCAAGAACTTGTATATGATTTTCATTACATTACGGGCTATGGGCGTACGGCGAATTTGGTCGCTTTATATAACCCCGCAATGTAGTGAAAATAGTATACAAGTGCTTGCATGGTCTAAATGGGGCTTAATCTTGACACGCCATTGTTATCTTAACAATAAGTTCTGCTGCTGAATGTACAGTCGCCATCAGATATATCGCAGCTGTGGAGGTGGTCACAAATATCGAACAACATCTCTATTGTCAAGGCGGTAAAGTGTATTTACCGATATTTATGACCACCTCCACAGCTCCGATGTATCTGATGGCGACAGTACATAATATCTATTAACTAACGTTTGTAATTATTAAAAGCTAAAAATGAAGAAGAAAATAAAATTAAGAACTATAAATAAAAAAATTGCCCCAAATCGCCGTCTGCTGGCAGCGTGCCCAGAAGGCTGGCAGCATTGCCCCGTTGGATCGCAATGCTGATCCGCTGAGCTATATGACCCAGCCCTCTGGTCACGCGTCAACTCGACTATGTAATTATCATATTGACTCTGAAATTATCTCCGGTGGCTGGTGCTTACTGAGACGCGATAGAGCAACTGGGGCTCGTGGTGGGGGCGTACTTCTCGCCTGTCGGCCAGGCATCAAAGTAACACGGCGCAAAGAGTTAGAAACACTGGACGGCGAGGACATTTGGGCTTCTTTGCGAATCGGTGGAACTTGTTTTCATATATGTGTTGTTTATATTCATCCTAGAGCGACTGATAATGTATACATGCAGTTTTTTCAAAAAGTAGAATCTGTAATCGAGTCACTAGATGATAAAGTTGTTATTTTGGGTGATCTCAATCTTAATCCTCTATATACATCTCAGAATATCTTACAATATTATTGTTATTTTTTAAGTTGTTGTGGACTGAACGAGAAGAATGAAATTGAAAATATGCATGGGAGTAAGCTTGATGTAGTGCTTGTAACAGAACGCGTTAGGATTTCTAGTATTATGGAAACTGAAGGAGGCGGACTTGTACCACATCGTGATGCATATCACCCTCCGCTAGATATAGGCCTTCACCTTGTCTTCACTCAAGGGGATCCTATAGCTGGTTACATAGATCCGAGCAATATTGATAACGAGCTAGATTGGAATTTTGCTAAAGGCGATTACGCTTTATTGTATCGCTTAGTATCCAAAACATCCTGGCAAGAGGTGTTAAATGCTCAGAATGTTGACCAGGCCGTCGATGCATTTTATAGCACTGTGTATGGCATTTTTGACAAAGCAGTACCCAGGAAAACACGGTCAACAAAACGTGCTAGGCGATATCCGGTCTGGTTTAGCAGCGAAATTATAACAGGAATCAATCGCAAGGCTAAGCTACATCGTGAATGGAAACGAACAGGTTGTGAGTCTACTTATAGCGAATTCTCGAAGCTACGAGCGGATATAAAACTTCGACTGTCCGTTGCCTACGAAACCTATGTTCATGGCCTACAGGCCAAAATTTGTCATGACCCTCGTGCTTTTTGGAAACATGTCGGTTCTTTAAAGTCAAAGGGTGGCTTTGAAGCTTGCGTTAATTATAACGGAGAAGAATATGTTGGTAGAGAAGCAGCTGAAGCTTTCGCAGATTACTTCGCGAGTGTGTTTCTACCTAATGCCCCTTTGCTTGATCATAACGCTGCCAATAACAAGGATGAGTCAAAGTCGGCAAACTTTGTGCACATTAATTTCATTACCCCTCAGGATGTAGAAACTGCCATAAGGCGTTTGAAGTCACGGAGTTCTGTTGGCCCAGACAATATTCCTGCATATGTGGTTAAGGGATGCATGGATTTTCTTATCCTGCCTATTTATCACATAGTGAATTTCTCACTATCTACGGGGATATATCCTTGGAAGTGGAAACTTACGCGCGTCACTCCTATTCCTAAAACCAAAGATATCTCCCTGGTGGAAAACTACCGGCCCATAGCCATTATGTCTTGTTGTGCAAAGTTGTTTGAATCAATCCTGCAGAAGTTGATTTTGCCCCAAATTAGACCTTTTTTGTGCGACTCACAGCATGGCTTTAGATCAAAGCGGTCCGTCGAGACCAATCTTCTAACTCTTACAAGTTTTATTTCTGAGTACCTGGATAAAGGAAAACAGGTCGACGTTCTTTACTTTGATTTTAAAAAGGCGTTTGACCTGGTCGATAATGATATCTTGCTCAGTAAATTGGCTCACATTGGTTTCTCTCCTCGGCTTCTTAAGTTATTTGCTAGCTATATGCAAAATAGGCAGCAATTTGTAAAGCATGGGTGTTTTGTATCTTCCGCCTATGCAACGCGATCAGGCGTTAGTCAGGGCTCTATTCTTGGCCCGTTTTTATTTGGAGTCATGATTAGCGATCTAGAATTAATGTTAAAGCATGCAAGATGCCTTCTTTATGCCGATGATCTAAAGCTGGTCTGCGGTATAGAAGCAGTGACAGATTGCGAGGCAATGCAGGCGGATATAGAGGCCGTGATCAACTGGAGCACCATAAATAAACTCTTTTTTAATGTTTCCAAATGTTGCGTCTTGTCTTATACTCGGTCACTGAAACCGTTTCATGCCCTGTATATGCTGGGATCTGAAGTTATAACCCGCGTAACTACAGTAAAGGACCTCGGTGTCATCTTTGATACTAAACTGACGTTTCGCGATCATATCGAGGCGCTAGCTGCAGACTGTTTTAAAAGACTGGGATTTATCGTCAGAAATGCTCGTGACTTTACCAACCCAAAGGCAATTAAATTACTGTATACGGCCCTCGTTCGGAGTAAGCTGGAAATCGCTAGTTTAGTATGGAGCTGAGTGTACGTATGCGTTGCTTTTAGAAAAAGTGCAAAAGGCATTCTTAAGATTTCTTTACAAAAACATGTACAAGTATTATCCATTTTTATATCCTACTAAATTCTTGTTAGGATGCCTCGATTTCAATTCTTTACAAGTAAGGCGTAACCATAAGCTTCTGGTTATGGCTTGTGATACTTTGCGGGGAGACTCTGACTGCCCTGACCTAGTGGCACAGATAGTGAGGCTCTCTGTACCTTTTCTGTCCAAGCAGGAGCTACGGCCTAGGAATTCCAACCTTCTTGCCACTCCCACAACGCGTACTGTAGCGCGCCAAAAGTTTCCCCTCGTTCGAGCTCTAAAATTTCTGAACGCGCTTCTGTCATGGGCGCCTGAAAGTGATTTGTTTGCGAGTCGATGGGCAAGTGTGTGTAGTGTCTGTCTGAAGTATTGCGAGATGATGGACGGCAGTGCTGTTTTATAAAACTGTATTTGTAAAGTGTTGTCTTGTGTACCTACTCTAGTATCTAAGTCTGAATTGTACAGTTATTTGGTTTATTCTGTTATACTGTATACATTATGTTTGAATAAATAAAATAAAAATAAAATAAATATTATTAATGTAACTTCAGGAGGTGAACACCACGTAGTCAAAGTGTTAGTCAATGAAGAGGACTCATTCTACATCGGCAAAGACCGGGAAGCTAAGTTCTATGAGCGCTGGTGCACATTTGAAGTCAACGGCGTGAAAGGTTGGGGCTGCGCGGAGTGGCACTACAATAATACTCGCCAGTGAGAATTTGTACTATTAGAATAAATATCTAATAACTCATTTGTATTTATACTTTCGTGAGTCATTCTAACTTTTGATTAAACATAATTACGTTTATTTAGTCACTTGCATTTTCAAGCATAAGTTTTATGGAACCCGAGACTAAATAAACTTGAGTGGAGTGTGTTAAAATCTAATGAAACAAATACAATTTTTATCAATCATAAAGTTGATAAACTGCCGTAATACTACTCGCCGTCAGTCTAACGCTATTTTTATTTGATAGGATTTTATGGTTCCTTCATTCCTATTTGCCTATAATAAATAGATAGCCCTAGGGGCCGATTATTGAGCACTCGACGCTCGAATCGTGACATTTTAAACTCTCTCGTTAGTGTTTACCAAGAAATGGTATTTATGAAGCATGAATGATAGAAATAAATAATTGTGGGTATCGAAACTATACATTTTGTGCAAAAATAATGGTAAGAAACTTTTGTGTGCGATAATTTTCGTTCTCAAGTTTCATGAATTCGAGTGCACGACTCTCAAAAATCGGCCCCAGCTATATATTAATAATAGGCGAGTCACACAAACATCTTAACGTATTAATATATCGGTATTAAGTATGTACCGTCAGGAGCAGAAGTAGCTAAGCATTTGAGGTGTTCAAAATGAGGTCAACACGTCTCTATTGTCAAGAAAATAAGAGCGCGTGTAGGTCATTTTGAACACTTCAAACGCTTAGCAACTTTTGCTGCTGACTGTATGTACGATTGTATTGTAGGTGATTAAAAACTCTTATAATATAGCGAGGAAAATTTTATTAAATAGTGTAACATATTAGTATCTCCTTAATATAATGATTATCTATGTAAATGGACTAGCCAATAGTATCGCTTTGGTAAAAATAATACTTTGTAACATCGTAACTAGAAATAAATGTTAAGGAAAAAGTCGTGACTGTTATCGTATTACGATCTGGGACCTGTTTCACAAAAGTTTCTAACTTTATGTAACAAGCGGAAACCCCTTTATAATAAAAGGTGCCAGAAAGTGACTAGAGTTACAGAACATCATGTAGAGTTACTTTCATTTCAAGCCACAAACTTTTTCCTACACATTGACAATCTATTATTTATTAGTCTCTGGCCGATACATTTTACTTTTCCATATACGGTGTCAAACTTTAAGCAAAATGTCCAGTCATACTATTATATTCAAAATAGCTCTTTTTAAAATACATTTTAATAATATATCAGCTACAAAAACATCAAAGTACAATTAATTATGTCAGATGTCTCTTCAGCCGGCTACAGTCACTTCAAAATAAGCCATAACTGTCCATTTCCTGAATTGAAATGTAAAATTGTCGTAAAAAAGTTTTAATGCGACACATTCCTAAGTATTTTTTTGGCGAGCAGTACATCTAAGATCACCAAATTCACTTGAATCGAGACATATTCCATCCAACAACTAGTGTAAAATACTATTACTTACTTAATATGCAAACTAAGTTAATATTCCGTCTTCAAACTAAGAGAGGGCAAAAGCAAGACTTTATAAATAGAAAATAAATGACATTATACTTAATAAAAGGTGACGAGGACCTCCGGCGTACGAGGAAGGATTTGAACCCACATGTCCAGCTAGCGTGGCTGACGCTTTGACCAATTAGGCCACCCGAACACAGCGGAACCCGACAAACATTTGAAGTAGGTACGTGTATGGACGTCGGGTCTTCGTGTCGATATGTGAACTATTTTCATATTTTTAATTCAAATATTATGATATAATATTATTAAATATTTGTGTTACTACTTAAAAATCAAAGAAAATCAAATTTTTAATAACAAATAAAATGATTTGATTTGTTCTTAGTTGAATCAGTTTAGCTATACGCGTTTCTTAGTTTGGGGTTCGGCAGAAATATTCCTACTATATTTTTTCTATTTTTCCTATTATATTTAAGAAGCAAAAATATATTTTGAGCGCAGTGAATTGCTAGTTACGCTTAAAGTAAAGAACTATGCTAGGAATAAGTTGGAATTGCCATATTTTAGTCTATGTTATTATTGTTCTCGCGTGAAAAGCATAACATTAGTTATGCGTAAGCATAATCTTATGTTCTTTAAACATATTACAAGGTATGGAAGACTGGTGGACTTATTTAGACAGATACTGTTCATTGCAGATAGAATTCTCTTAGGAACTGTCTAAATGAATTAATTTCTCTTTAATAGTCAATTTGACATACACATCTACATTTACAAAGTCATTTGCCGCATTGTATTAGAATTTTGTTCAATGACTTAAAAATTGACTTCAGTCTGCAAAAAGATAATAATAATTGTGCCTTATTAAGTTACCTATTGCATTTAAACATTTCAGTACTTACGTTTCTAGACAATAACATTCTACATCTGTATATACATAAACGTACATATACCTTATAACACACATCACACTAAAACTTGTCTCATACCTATCTTGTCTTTATACGTGTGCCTATTCGGGAATATTATAAAATTGCATAGAAATAACTAAGGGGTAATTAAGTAGTCGCTATGAATTTTGGAATGGACATGAGACTAGAGACCAGAGTAAATCACAGCACATAATCGAAATGTTCAACATTTCGCAGACGGTACTGTTGACACCGTGTAAGGCAGGGAACATCAGGGCTTCGCACGCGCCAATATCTATAAATCCACAATACAAACGTTTATAATAATCCATCTTAACTACATGAATATACTTAAGGGGTTCTATACTATTGCATAAACTACAGTATTTACTCTTAGTACAAATTGCAATATTCTTAACTGTCCATCGGTAGACGTTATGCCGTTTGTTTATTTTTGTGTATTTTCTCTTTTATTCCAATTTAGGCGTTATAAATGTTATTTATAGGAGTGACAGAGACATTTGCAAATTTCGCGGCATGCCTTCAGTGTGGTACGAAGGAACTCGATGTTTGCATGTCAATCTACCATAATAATTAAAAAAAAAACAATGCTAATTGTTTATGAGATGACTCAGTCGCAATTGGATTGGACGCGGGACGCGATCAAAACTCGGTTGACTTTTGAGTCAGTATACAACAGGCTTAGAAACATACAAATCCCTTTAGATTTCATTACGTACTCGACCGTCTAAACATATTGTAACGATTCGCCAACAGTTTTAACTAACTTTGATAAGACCCCAAAAAATGTATGTAATTATGGCTTACCACGCCTGTTTAAGGAATCTTAAAATAAAACTATAATAAGTCAAGCAAACACGACGACTAGCTTCAAAGATAAATTATGCGTCGAAATATTAATCTAAAACTATTAAAAACTGTCAGTAAACCTGGCCTATTAATTAAATGTTCACAACAATGGTCCTCTCCTTTGCGAAGCCTTGCTGTTGTTTTAGAAACATCACAAATCTATATTAAATTTAACGTACAAGCTCATTCTTTTCTACCTGAACTACTACGAGTACTACCTAACCATTCAAAAGTTAATAAAGTATCTACTGAAACTCAAGTACTAAGATACTTTGGTATAATGTACAACACGTAGCTAATACTTAGTAATATTTTCTGATGTTAGTACATCAATAACAAATAAAGTAAATAATACATACGTGTATGTATCGCAATGACAGTTTGGCTAATTATATTAATATTTCATCCGATAAGACTGTCTGATTGTCATCATTCCATGAATTCAGTAGTATTTAGCTGTTCGCGTAATCATACACCTCGTGACGATACCAAATCTTTTATTTATAAAATATTTGGACGGCCATATTGGTGTTTTTTACCAACGAGGCGAGACGGCAAAAGACTGGCAGGAGGCAATGTAATTTGTTATTTTTAATTAACATTTTTACCTCCATCATTGCAAAAAAATCCTAGAACCTCTTCAGGTTCAGAGAGAATATGACTAGTGGCTGTTATACAGCTTTTCCATAATATTAGCGTTATGTCTCTGGAGTCTCCACTAAGTATAACTAAATAATCGCAACATTTGGCGTAGAATAGAGGGAGAACTGGGCCTTTTTGGGTTTCACAGTAATCCATACATGTTTCGAGAAATTCAGTGATACAGTCAGCGTCAAATACTAGCAATCAAATTAGCCAATTATATCGGCACAGATCTGGATTTGTATAGCAGTAAGGATGTGTTACGATATATTTGGCCACTTTGACTGCTACCTAACTAGGTATACGATGCTGAATTAACAAGCGGAGAAGTTCGCGCCCACGACTTCTGAGGCTCTAGTGTAAGTTTCTTTTGACGTAAAATAGTATATTAAATATTACGTACCCAGGGCGGTAGAACAAAGAATGGCTCCGATCGCGGGGCCATAAACAAGCGATCTGAGGCCTTCTTTATTACCGCCCGTGGTGCGTACATAGTTTTACGTCTTCATCTGGGTGTAAAGTGAGATTTTCCGTCGCGCCCTAGGGCGGTAAATCTTACTTACCGTAAGTGATCATGTTACTTATATGGGAAACGCAAACGCGTTCGTGAAGTTAAAAACTTACACTCGGGGCTCTGGATTGAAAGTCATAATTCTTACCGCTATGTCATCAACGCTTACACCTTATAAAGGTTTGACGTTACACGCGTTGGTAAAAAAGTAATGAAGCAACAAGTTCCATCAAGCATTAAACATATCATTTAACAACACAAGGACAGTTTACATTAATTGGTACTGACAACTAATATAAATACTATTACAACACTGGCATGATACCACTTTCAATAAATTAAACATAATTTTAGAGTTCGCAATTGTTAAAGTGCTAGCTTAGTCAAGTTATTTAAAGATATCGGAATTTAACGGACAACATTAAATGACAGGAAAGGAGTTTTTCTATAAACAAATAAAGATTCCAGGTTTTCTTTAATTAAATGATATTTTTCCTTTATTATACCAAATTGTAACTTTGCTTTTTTTTTCTTTGGTAACAATATTTGTATAAATGATAATAAATATAAAAATATACACGATTAGATTCTGTAGTTCGTCATCTGAGGGTATTGATAATTAAGTTTATCAACATGGAAACTCCCTAACAGTCATAAAATTATGCCCGTTAATTTATATAGTATTTTATATCAAGCATTATGTGCTTTAATATACGAACGATTAAAAAAATATGGTAGAACATGTTTTTTGACTACGTACAAAACACTTCAGCGTTTGAATATAAAATATTCATAATGTCATCCATCTACTTCTTAGGTACCGCAACAAAACAATTACAAACAATATTAATAAATACTTAAGTACTTAGTTTCAATACAATAGGACATATGTACATACTTGACTTCAAAACAACCAAACAATGACTAGACGATGTCTTTTGCTACAGCTTATCAACTTAAACTTAAAAAATTGAATACATAATTTGTACATGTCTTTATCATTTGTCTTTTCAACGTATTTGAGCACCTATCTCAACTAAAATTAACAGAATATGAAAAATATTTGTAACACAACAGTGTAAATATAAATAACATTTTTTTTGTACCTATTTGTGCGATCATGCAAAATAAATTATAATCGAAAATAAAAATATTGCGTTGTATAATGAACAACTTATAAAAAATATATTTAAATGTAAATAAACTTTGTACTTAACAACTTCTATAGAAGAAGTCTGTGTTGGTCATTGAAATAAATTATACAACCGATGTTGTTAATAAAATCAAAAAAAAAAATTGAAGGCGGTTAACACATAACAATTTATAACCCTAAAAAAACTAGAAATGTATGAAAGGTTTCGAATTAGCCTCATAATTGCTTAAGAACTTATAAAATACATTTCAAATTTTTTCAGATAAATAGTTGGAAATCATAATATTCATGAAATAAAACAACTAAAACGGATTTAATCGCGTATACTAATTTAAACTTCATCCCGAAATTAGTATACGCGATTTAATCCGTTTTTGTTGTTTTATTTCATGAGTAATTATCGCGGCAACCGAAGACAATATTATAATCATAATATTGTTTTAAAATAACAGTTATAGCCAGCATTATAACTATGAATTACATCTGACGTAACGCGCTTTTTATTCAATAACAAAAATGCGATTAATGTACCATTTGTACAACCAAGTCCAGGGACAGATGAGGTCATTGGTCAATCTTCGTAATTTAGCCGCATAATTATCGAAAAACCGATATCTCGCTAACTCCCGTTTGCATTACAAGTTACGGACACATGCAGATGGCTTAAGAATCTCTGTACGCGACTGAAAGGACCTAATGTGATCTTTCGTCAGTAGGATCTTAGTAAATTGCTTCTAACTCTGGTTTACTTATTCTAGAAAAGACGCATTGACCTGAACAATCACAAATTTCCAAACTGTTCAAGTTAATCAAAACATGTAAAATTGTGCAGATATAGCCTAAATCAAAAACAAAATGGACAATTATAATTTGTCTATTGGTCCCTACATTGTAAATGTAGAGTAGTACTATATAAGTATTTAGTACAAAACATAACAGAAATAACATTACCCAAATGTGCCACCTACAGTATTACTCTCGTCCGGATAATATTATATAAAATGTCCAGTTATTAATAATTGCCTTATTAAAATAGCGCCTGAATGAACAGTGTCAGTTTAGACTGAAATTTATTATGCCAAACTGCATTTCGACCGCTTATTTGAAACACATAGGTATTTATTTGAGCCGACTCAAATGACATTGCATAGCTAGGAGACGTGGCAACCATTTATCAAAAGTGGATTACCACTTTTTTAAAAGTTCTACCTTTTCTTTATTTTGAAAAGCAGCGATTAAATGAAATATTTTAGTACAAACGTATAAACAAAATGATACGTATAATAATAAAAACAATAACAACAAATCACAGGACAGTAATAAGGCTTCGTCTGTGGAAGAGATAAACGTATGAATGATAAAATAACACTAATAAACAGAAATAGAACAATCTGATATCTGTGCTTATTAAAAATAAATTATTATTCGTATCTAGTGGGTACTTCTGGTAGTACGCCGCTGCCATACATAGCTGTACCACGCTGTATCGAAATGACAGATCGAATGAAAAGACGCAATATTTTCCGTTCACCATTCGTTTTGATTGTCATGTTGACCACGGCTCCTGACTTCAATTGCCTAGCTCGTCTCAACATAAGCGGTCACATTGTTCGGGCGTCTATTTCAATAAAGCAATAATGTTGTGTTATTGTACCGCGCACACCGCCGACGTGCCGGGCGCCTGTTCCAACACCGCCCGGCGCCGCTTGATACCTTCCAGGTACACCTCGCGGTTGAACAGCCCCGCCGCCAGGGGGACCCTGGAACGATAAAATGAGACCTTCATGCGTCAAAATATAATCGCATTTTGTATTCTGTCATGATTTACGAATGTAATTTACGTTGTCATTTGTTTTAAATGAGATTCTGATGTTAGCGAAAAAAGGTTAAGGCATTAATATACCATTTAACTAGACGGAGCGTGCTAATAATAATACCACGATCGAAGACCATCGTCTTATGTAACTTTCCATAGGTATGGCAGAGGCAGCGCTATTTTCGTCCGCCCTTGTCATAGTTTCGCATATTTTTGTTCCCCTCCAAACTGGACCCTTCAAAACTGTCAAAGTTGTAGGGATACAAACAAATACAAATTGAGTTTTCTTGGGATTTCAACCAAAGTTGCGGTAATTAATACAGAATAAGCTAATATTCTTGTTATAATGAATGTCCTGTAAATTCTAAATATAGTGAATTGTCACATTTTGGGCTACAAAAGCCAGAATATCTTTGCCCCTTACTGGCGCTCGCCGATGCGTTCTCCAGTTATTATTCCTCCTAGGGTTAAGGGGTCTCTATCAATATGTCTGTTTCGCAGTGTAAATAAATTATTCATAAAACATGCAAAACATGTGGGAAAAGCAAAACAGTTGAAACGCATTATGTTTGATTATGTTGATGGCATGACAGGCCTTTCACATTAGCAGGTGAAATCAGGTACCCCATATCGCCTACATATCATCAGTACAGCATTGTACCATCATCATCGTCTCAGCCGTAAGACTACTGCTTGTGGTTTAATTCCGTTGTAGCCTCTTACGACACCCGCGGGAAGCAGTGTAATTCTCAGCCGGCACCACACGGCAGAGCGTTGTATAACTGCTGTCATTCTAGAGTTTTAGACCTTATATCAAAGCAATAAAGTACATTTTCTACTCACACATCAGTGCCGGGGCGCAGCGCTGCCGAGAACAAACCCCACACCGGTTTATGGTCACTGGTGCATATAGATTGCACCGAGTTATACAACTCGCACTTCAGTCCCGACTGCACCGGGACTGCGCTCAGACGACGTAGGCCTGAAATAACTGGAGCCAGTGAATTTAAGAATTAGTATGAGGAAAGGAGAAGGTGAACCGGATGTGAATAGGGTGGAGGGCATAGTAAGATAAAGAGACGGAGATAGTTAACAGAGGGGGCAGAATAAAACAGAAATATTTATCACATGCTTTCTATTGTGTAGGGTCAGCGACATAAGACTACGTTTATAGTACAAAATGGCTCCCAAAAATAACTCCAATATTCTCCTGACCTTCCTCGGATATACAGATATTATTCAAAAAGCAAGTTCCCGCTATTAAAAAAAAGTTGTCATTGGTCCATCAAAGTTTGATTGGCTAAAATAGAATGTCACACGTCAAACCTCATGCGCAGTTGAAGGAATATCTTTTAGACTACGCCTATGTGGACCAGTTTTTGTTTTGTGGGGTCATTATTCATTATATTACGCTGTGTATGGTAGGTATTATATGGCTGAATCAACTATATCTTGCTGTCATGGTTACGCCGTGAGTAAATGACAACATTTCATATTTTTAACATCTGAAATTTTACATGTGATTCAGAAGTATTTTGCCTCATGAACTCTGCAATATATTTTTACAAATTAAAGATTGCTCATAATAAAAAATATAAAATAATTAAAACAATCTTGTAATTATACGATTTCTACGACACAATAGGTGAAGTATAATTGCCTTATTTAAAAAAAAAGCTGTCATTACTTTGAATTTGACATTGGACTCAATGTCAAGTCCGGGTAATATGCAACCCAACAAATGACGACCCATCAATTGGCGACCATTTTTTTGTACGCGGATTGATGGGTCGAGCGTTGTTGCCCTGTAAAAAACGTGGCTTCGGATTGCTGCCCCGTAACGCCTTTGTACATATCGAGAAAGCACAACCCGGTTAGTAGATTAGTAGTACATGATGGTCGCTGATTGATGGCTTGTTCCTTGCGGGGTCGAGCATTATTGGGTTGCGTTTTGATGGTGATATTTATAACATTGACAGTGTCAACGTCAGATTAATTAACTTTTTTTTCGAGACAAGACAAAAGTAAAGGCTCTAATCTGCCGTAGAACTGGATTTACGCCATTTAATACCAACTATAGAATATCGGCTGGTGGCTATCGATTACTATGATTCATTGGTTCCGCGTGGTATCAGATTTCGCAGTCAAAAATTCTTACTTTTTCTTCTACAAAATGCAGAATACACTCTTAGTTTACATCCCTGATGTATAACTTAAAGGGTTATCATTAACTACATTAAAATGATGAAATGTACAGTCGCCATCAGATATATTGAACCGACCAAACTGGTCACAAATATCGGAACAAGACCCCTATTGTCAAGGCAATAAAGTGCATTTTTGAACAGCAACGGTAAATATTAACCTGAGAATGCCGAAGAGTTGCCAGTCATAGTCCTCGCTTTGAACAGTATCCGATCTGTGTACGCCGGAGCGCGCTGCTTACTTGATGTGTCAAACTGCTGGCTACCCGGGTCGTACTGCATAGAAAAAAAAATCAAACAATTTTCACACATGTCTCAACAGATACCTTGGACCAAGATAGCCTCAGTAACGGTTCAATAATGTTTTTTTTTCAAAATCCAAGATTGAAAGTGTCTTGGCCATATAACATTGACCGATTTTCAAAATTTAATTACATATATCTCGATGTTTATGATCACATGTTGTGCAGCGTTCTAGTTTTTTTTTTAATACAACGACGGTGGCAAACAAGCATACGGCCCGCCTGATGGCAAGCAGTTACCGTCGCGGACGCCTGCAACTCCAGTGGATTCACATGTGCGTTGACTTTTAAGAACCTATATACTCCTTTTTTGAAGAACCTCATACTGTAGTCCCTATGGAAAACTTCGGCAGGGACCTCATTCCACAGGTACCTATATATATGCTGATCTACACGCGGATCATGAACGCTGCAATGTGCTCGAACCGTCGGCTTCTAATTTAAGTTTTAGTTGTGTAATTTGAGTCTGAGTTTCATGTATAATTATAGCGGTATATAAGACAAATTTAGTTACGTGTACCTAAATTGTTTTTTATTAATCAGAAACGTCTGCTAGACAATATCATCGATATATAAATCGAATTTTGACTGGTGACGACGTAAAAATAGAAAAAAATTTCACCCGTAATGACGTATACCAGGAAGGATGAAATAGAAAAATTGCGGTACTCACTCGTATAGCACAATTGGTAGTGCACTGGGCTATTGATCCAGTGCTTAGGGGTTCGAGTCCCACTGTGAGTCAAATTTTTCTATTTTCTTTCGATTTAAATATCGATGATACGTGTACCTACCTTGTATGTCGGCGGGAAGGTTATGGGCGCCTCTCGGAAGTCCCTGAAAGCCGCGCCATCTTCCAGCACGGCTGTCAACTGATCGGCATGCAACAGCCCGTGAGGCAGGTGATGAGGCAGTGGAAACTAAGGAAGAACACATTCATATATTATTTTGGACCCGGGTATGTCCTTAAACTACGTCCAACAATGAGAGGTAGGGCACAGCGATGGCCATCACGCTTGAATCTGGAGCAGCCCGACTGGGGAAGTACATCCTCCTTACAGCCATAATAGCACTGCTACCTTTCAGGTATGTAGTGTTGTGTTCCTGTTGGTAAGGTTCCCAGAGCTTGTGACTCCCCTGGTGTTGCGGGTGCCCAAGGGCAACAGTAGTTAATTGCTTACCACCAGGCAATCCGTCTGCTCGTTTGCCGCCTATGTCATAAAAAAAAATAGCCTAGTTCACATTTGTACTAATTACGGCAAACATTTTTGGTGTAACATATAAAATCTGCAATGAAACATTTTTTTTGCGTCAAGGACAAAAGATAAAAGTTGGTTGTACATATTTGCCAGAGCGTTTGTCCCGGAGTTTCACCAACGGCTCAATTCTATCTATCAGCCACTGATTTCACCTGGACATGGGCTGCCCCTATAGACCAACACAGAGCGATCTCTAGCACACTGTAGCCACCGAATCCGAGCGATTAGTACGAAGTGGAAGTCATCCTTCCCTCAAGTTTGTGGATGTCCGAGACTGCGTTTTCCTATCCGTGCGGCTAAATAGAGAGATCAAAATCCAAACTCAAGATCAAGTCGTAGATACTTTTTTATGACAGCAACTGATATTTGCTCTAGACTGGGTTTAATTAGATTTGATCATTTACCGAAAAACGACTAGAAAATAAATATCAAATGCTATTTCATACATTAAGTATCGATAAACTGGGTGTAACGAGATGGCTTTAGAACATGCGATCCTCATAAATTAAAGTCGCATGTCTTACCACTAAACCACTAACGCTTTCACAAATGGTACCCTCTCAACTGTAAAACTTAATAATCAAATATTGGTGCAATCAACCTGTACTTATTTGTACTGTGAGTGTATTATCATTGGATAATGACACTTCCTTTTACTCAAACTACAATCTGCTTTATGCGCGTACGCTTTAGACAGCTAAACACTTTGATCAAATTGGAATTTCAATAGACATAAGTGATAACCCTATAGATGTACCTGTGCATATTGCATTCTAATTTCTAATATTTGGGTCCACCCTCGTAGGTAATTCTTAAGTCGGTACTTACTTCTGTTTGCTCTATCCACCGTAAAAGGGCAGCTCTCGGTTCACCCAGTCGGAAATTAAGATCTCCGCACCAGAACACGTAGTCAAAGTTATTTGTCACGTCTGAAATAACAACGATTATTGAATCTTCATACATTTCAAATTTTAAAGTGGAGTAATTGATGTGTGCCTAATTATCTGTTTTTTGTATGATGGGTCTGTTTTCATAGTTTTTTGGCATTCTTAGTATCTACTCTTATCCGCTTGGTTAGTCTTCTAGAAACTTCTAATACTGTATGAACAAATAAAAAGAAAATGCCAATAGAAACAGGATCTATTGGCGTTTTCTTAAAAGGATACGATTTGTCGTTGTAAACTTCTGAAGTTAGGAAAGGTATTCTATAAGCTACCTTAGGTACTAGGTAACTAGTTAAATATCACCCTATAATCTCTATAACTATGAGTCATGCATGATATTTAGACGTGAATCAACAAGTCAGCTAAGGTAAACTACACATATGTCCCTTCAGAAGTCACACCTCGTTTTAACTGTTGGGAATATACCTAGGGAAGTTCAATCTCACAACATATAGGTTCATTCCGTTTTCCATACCTTTACTTTTATGTCTGCAAGGCAAATTCTTCGGCAAATCGATAGCCCTTATTATCCTCTTGATATCCGAAACTCTTTCCTTGACTTTCTCCTGATGCGCGGTCAAGTGTGCCGTGACAAACAGAAAGGTTGATCCGAAGAGCGCAAACGAAATGGCAACAGCACCTTTCGTTCTGAAGGCGGTACCCGGCCTGACGGACAGACTGGCGTCTTCGGGTAGCGAACAGAACCATATTAGATCTCTTCTGATAAATACTGTGAGGTGGATTGTTCCTGTGAAAAACATATTAACGATTAATTGCTGTTACGTATTGACAATAGTGTAGGCAACTAATATAACATACAGAGTGTAATTGTTTACATACTACAAAATATGTTTTTTAACTCCATAAACAACTATTATCAACCAGGAGCAAGGGGAGTATTGCATAATAACTTGTAAGTTGTAATATTAGCGGAAGTCCCTTTCCAATCCCATTCATTGAAACCAAAGTTCCGCTAATAATATTAGTTGTAAATTGTTATGCAATGGGCCCCAGGACAATACGAAAAATAAATAGCGTTACAAAGGTCGCGGAATCGGCTATTAATATTGATACACCAGATAAATATTTTATATATAACATTATATGGGAAAGAGCGAATACCTCCTAACACAAGTGTCAAACTTAAAAGGAAGATTCGACACTGTGTAAAAACCCATGAAAAAAAATAAACGACTTTTGAATTTTTGAATTTTGAATTTTTTGAATATGTATATTTTACCTAATACCTATTTAACTAAACGTTGATATAGGTGAAAAAATTAGCTGAAGGACCATGTTTATGTACCTAGTTGTGCAGGGAAGAGTAATAATATGGAATTTACGTCAAAATTTGAATATATAACGCATGCGTCTCCACAAACACACACGTTACTATCTACTACATAGACCAGTTCGTTATCTAAGTTTTTCACCTATAAGTCAGTTCATTTTTATTTGTAATATTGTTGGCGCATGTGTCGCCACGGTTATAAAGTTTCAACTTAGGTTCAATGCCGTATTTAAACACAAAACTTTTCACCTCACTACCGCGAGGAAAATATTAACTAGAAAACATTGAAATTTACTCAAAATTATTAGTATCAATCATTTATCATTCAAAATCATCATTTAAAATAACATTCAACCCAGCTAAGCTAACAGCAAAAAAACATTCATTATTTGTATGAAATTACTTTGCTCCCTTGTATATAAAATACAGTTTCGCTACTTATTAGTTTTTAAAGAATTTTGTCTTTCCGAGCTATTGAGGTCAAAAGCATGTTTTACGAATTTAACAACTTTTTCTTTAACGTCCATGTAATATGAAGCATCGTATTGTTGCTAAAAAGAGACCAATGAATAATGATACGTTTACCTATCTCTCGTTCGGCTTCTGTTATTAATCAAGTTTATCAAGACTACCTACCTAGCGTATAAAATCACAATCGATATGTGATTAGGGGTTTTATGATGCAATCAAACGTGACTATCGTTTTCTTTTTTAAGTTTGAACTTTGAATTTATTTTTGCCGACATTGTACAGTCAAGTACAAAAATACGTACCGAAAGAATCCTTTCATAAATACGTCCTGCAACCTTATTTACCGTACAATAGAGTTGCTCGGTACATATTTTTGAACCTTTGGCAGTGATAGAATTTTTACACTTGACTGTATAAACAATCATTTATTTTTTACTAGATTATTATATAACATGTAGTACTTAAAAAAAAATCGGGGCTATTTTAGAGAAAAATGTTGGTAATAAATTAGGTAGGTGCTTAAATACCTAAAATTTTTACTATTATTTGCCGTTTTGGGCTATTATTTGCGCCGCATCGGCCAGTTATGATCTAGGTATTATGGGAGTCATATGACGTCACGAATACAAAGACAAATTTACGTGTTCAATCGTATCTGACCTAAATTAAATTTTGTTTTTCATGTCAGTATCCGTACTATACGTACCTACTCAATGCATTTTAGGCTAAGAAGACAGTAAGGATAAATCAGGTATACCGGGTGCGGCCTGTAATAGGAGCAAAAATTTTAGGGATCGCTTCTACACCACGAACGTAACAAC
Organism: Grapholita molesta; assembly: GCA_022674325.2. Lineage (NCBI taxonomy): Eukaryota > Metazoa > Arthropoda > Insecta > Lepidoptera > Tortricidae > Grapholita > Grapholita molesta. The sequence goes on from CP053127.2 coordinate 8,682,547, forward strand.
ATTTGTTCTACAACTTTAAATAATTCGGTAATATATTACTTGTGATTTTTTCGAACAAAGTAAATAGTATTTTCAATGAACAGCATCCAATAGTCTAGTTGACGTTTACTGTCAGCCTACAAACTTCATAGTTTTTGCAATACATTGCTTGCTTGGAAAATCTTTTTCTATTAATATTTATTAAACTATAAGTTATTTTCAAAAGTCGTAGAACAAATGTTGCTACGTTTTTGGTGTAGAAACGATGCTTAAAGTTAAAGCTCCTATTACAGGCCACACCCGGTATGATATTCTATAGATGCAAATAGATACCTAATGTGAATTATTTAAAAAACTAATGTTAGTATTTAAACTTTTGCGAGTCATTGTTATGTTTTATAACTGAAAATCACGGCTTTACTCACATTTATTTAGTCACTCGCGCGACATGTTTCGGAAAACAAGGGTAGGCCTACATTTTTAAGCACCAAGAGTGCTGAGTGTCTTTCGCTTCGCCACTCGTGTCGCCGGCCCGTCACGGACGTCACTGAACTGACGGGCCGGCGATGCGAACGGACGTTCCGTTCTATAGTTCGGAGTTCAATAAAATATAACAACTAATTGTTACAGAAATTTACAAAACACTGCCAAGGGTAAACTATACTCTATACTATATAACTAAGTGCTTGACACGTTTATTATTATTAATGATTTTACTTGATGATAGTAAATCATTAATAGATAGGATAATAAGTTTATTTGAAATTCATTTTAAATAATAAGCCCATTGGATAGTATACTGGGTAATACAAAATGGTGATACAAAGTTATATTTTCTGGATCTATTAATGATTACGATCAACTTTTACTTTGGAGCTATAACTGAAAAATCAGTTTAATAAAATGACCTGCCCATACTAACAACTACAGCTAGGTACTAGTATGGGAAGTTCTCTTTTTTTTAACTGATTTTTCGGTTGTGACCCCCTAGTGAAAGTTGATCGTAATCACGAGTAGATTCAGAAAATTTATTTTGTATTACCATTTTGATTTCACCAGGTAGTTTCAGTTCAGACAGAAATATCTGTTAATAAGTGTCTTACCTAAATAGTAAGAGTGCAAAAGCAAATGTGAAGGTCCCAACACCTCCTGGATAGTTATTTCCCACTCTGTACGCTCCGAGTACGACTCCTGAGTGCCAATGGCGAATATGTCTGGTACATGTTTCACTTGGTTAGGAAAAATAAAATCGGCTAGTTCTCTGAAATTAACACAGAGTATTTTGACATGCTGTACTTTATAGGTATCTGTAGGAAAAAATAAATAGTTTGGCCAATCGACTTGTATTCCATGCCCAAGGGGGCATACAAGGATTCTATGGGATATGGGATTAACGATTCTTATCATTAATAGCAAATTTTGTTTAAAAAAAATCTAATTTTGGGTAGTACTAAATATGCCTAGTAGATGACCTTTATCGGAAACAATAGCAACATGCTGTAACTAGCACAAATGTGCATCTTTTGTGCATTTTAATGCAACTAAACCAATAAAACCAGGTCATACAATAGTTTACAAGTAAAATGTTTCCATGGCAACAAGTGATATGGAAAAATTGATTGACCCATTACACTAGACATTAAGTTTAATGAAATCTATTGATATGTTACATACTTTGGTGGAGCTTGTCCATTCATGTTCCAGGTTCCCACAAAAATTTTTACTTCTCGTTCCGGAAAGACATGTTCTAACTCAGCGGCACCTAAAAGTGAGTGGGATGCTAGCCGCCCATATAAGTAATTCCTGAAAAATATTATATTGTGTAAAGATTTAGGAACTTATATGAGTAAACATTTTATATGCAATGATGTAGTATTTTCTAATTTAAAATTCTTATTAGTTTCTGGTAAGAAATTAATATTTAAAGCTATTAGTCATAATCCCCAACGAAACCCAACCAAAATACTAAGTCCAAATATTATGCTGGACTTTAGAATTTAATAGTAATTGTTAAGCCAAAACATAAAAATAAATCCAAAAATCCATACTGTACATAAAAAGCATTACAAAACCCAGAAGCACAGAGAAAGCTAGCACACATAATAAGGCATAGACACCACCTCTCCCTTGCCTCCTGAGTAGGAATGAGACGAAGCACCTGAGCAGCGAGTAATGAGTTACGAGCCAAGCTGTCCGTACTTCCCGCACGGGAATGAGATCGGGTTATTGTTGACTTTGTCCTGTATGAAAAGTAATGATGTAAGTAAAGCGCACTGTATGTAATACCATCACCGGTTAGATAGAAAGTACTTAAATAACTGTTTTAACATATTCACTGCGGCAATTCAATAACATCATAATCAAGGATCAGAGAAACGCCTGTCATTTTGAAAATATAACCCTGTTCCGTACAGCAGAGACTTCTTTATGTTAATAAAAAAATAGTATTTTATACATTTATTGAACCATAATTTATATCCAGTGACAAATTAATTAATGATAAACATTCCGAAATTAACTTTCGCCAATAAAATAGAGTGACCAAAATTTTTTTCTAAATTTTCAGTTGTGAGCAATGTGAATTTAAGACCCATTTATGCATTGAAAAAGTCCATTCACACTCTACGGACGTCATAGGGGCATATGTAATCGGTGAAATTGGTATACTGTTCTTCCTAAATATTTTAACATCATCAAATAAGGAAGTCTCTGCTGTACGGAACAGGGTTATATATTTTTTTTTTTATAAAAGACTGACCAGCGTTTGACTACAGTCGCACCTGATGGAAAGGGACGACGAGGTCGAGGGTGTAGCACGCTGGTTCAGTAACAGCCTATTTTCGAAATGACGGGTGTTTGTCCGATCCTTGGTCATAATAAGCCGTGTCAAATCAACTTGGTGCCACAGTGAATGTGTTAAGACAAATACAAGCAATATTTTGATTACATCTGCCCATCCTGTAGTTATAGGACATTTAGACATAGCTAATAAAATTGTGAATTGTTCAAGTGAATATACACTTGATTGAGTTTAAACAAATGATAAAATAATGAGATGAGAATTTTGATTACAAAAGCTGATTCTATGATTCTGCCCATAATATGACAATAAAATTATATTACCTTCTTTTCCGATCTAAGGAACTGCTTCTATCACTTTCAGGAGATGATGAATTGAACAGTGGCTTAGTTTCATTTGATATTAAATGATCAGCCGATAATCTCTTGACAAACAATTTACTCTTTGGTTTTATACCTTCAAAGGACCCTGAATGTTCAAAGTACTTTCGAGGATCATCACTCTTTGGAAACTTAACTGTAACTTTTGGTATATCATCAGACTTGGTTTGTGACACTGAATTTTCACTATAACTATTGCTGGTGACCGGGCTGCAAGGTCGGGAATTGGCGTTAGGTTTGGGTTGAGCGTCTACTAGACTCTTCGGCCGGGATCTTCTGAAGAAAGTTTTACAGCAGGGGGCATTAGAATCATCCTCCTTTTGAGAGTGCACACTGCCCTGGCTGGTGTTGTTGCTGAACGAGTCCGTAGCATTCTTGTGGTTATCGATGGATTCCAGGCTTGTGTCGACTTGCAGCTGACTATGAGCGAGGAACGGGTCGGCCGGGGAAATCGGACGAGATGTGGACTGAGAAAACTCATCATTGGAATCTGTATCGATGTAGCAGCCAACTTTTGGTGACTTTTTAACGAACAACCGTTTTCGCAACGACAGTTTCTGTTTGGTTTTGGTGGGTGAAGTGGTCATATTGTGTTTTACGCCACCAGCACTAATAATTTATGTTACTAATTACATTTTATATAAAATATAGACAACATAACCTATATCACATAGAATGACATTTTGCGCGACGGAATCTGTCAAAATCTCGTGATTCGTTCCGAAGTCTCCACATGCTAAGTTATATTCAATCTATTTATACATAATTATTATAATCAACTGCACTTACTATGTTATATAGTTTATTTAACTAATAAACTTATAGTTGTGACTAAAATGACTAATACTTGTGCATCATAATAGTTGTTATGGAAACGGTAGCGTAGGAAACATGCGACAAAGTTTTTAAAATTAAGCGGGACTTGCGCGAATAAACCGCGAGTACCTAGAGTATTGAAATTCTAAAAGTGACTGCAACTGACCAAGTGTTATACAATAGGTATGCCTGTTTATCGCTCTAGCAGCTAGTTATTCAATCGATTATGACGGCAAATACTCTACATACGAACAAATGAACGAAGGAAACTGAAGGTTATGGTTTTATTATTTTTATTTTGTTGACAGGTCTAGCCTAGTGCGTAGTGACCCTGCTTAGTGCTTATGAAGCCGACGGTCCTGGCTCGAATCCCAGTAAGGGCATTATTTGTGTGATGAGCAGGAATATTTGTTCTTGAGTCATGGGTCTATTTATTCAAGTATTATACCTATATGTCGTTGGCTGAGTAACCCACAAGACAAGTCTTGAGCTTACCGCGGGGCTCATACAATCTGTGTAAGAATGTCTCGTAATATTTATTTATTTATTATAAAATTATTAATCGTAAGTAAGTAGGTACCAAAACGACTTACCCGTTTATTTAAAATTATGTTTTAGGTTTGAGAGACGAACGATTATTACTCTTGTAGCAGCGTCTAAGTGAAATTGTTAAGTCATTCCAAAATAAGTGGATTTAAATAGGTTCCAAAATCTTTAGTCAGAAAAATACTATTTATTAATATATGGAAAACCTTATAATTATCTACTTAATTAAGAAATATTAAAGGTAATTGCAGCGAGAACAGGTATCAATAAGAGGCTAATCTGAATGGCAGCAGCTCCGCCTGTTCCCGGCACAAGTAGGTTGGCTCCCTCATGTTGCGGCGATGGGGACAAGCTCCCTCCCACCACCGACTGGATACCGTCGCCTGTTGTAAAATAATTCCATTAAATTAACTCCATAGTTAGTAAATTCTAAGGGCCGAAAAACATTACCGCGTTGCGGCGTCGCGCCGCTAAAAATGGCAGTAACGTCAACGCTGATTTTAGTGGCGCGGTGCCGCACGGCAAGATAAAGACAAAATAAACTTAAACCGATGAATCCGAAGAACTTTGAAATGCAGGGGTAGCATGCAATTTTTTTTTCACCTCACTCACTCGGAAAACCTTAGTTTATAGAGCGAAATCTGCGTGGAAAAGCCTATTTTATCCGCTAGCGTGCAAAAGTCATTCAAATTTCGAAGCCGATGATTGTAATTCTCTGTGGTGCATGTAACTTTTTTTTAAGTATAAAACTCCTTCAACGTGTGACTGGCGCGCTACCGCAAAAAACGGACGATTGTCTCTGTCACTTTCATTGGAGTAAAAGAGAAAGATGCTCGCAATATACAAACTTCAATGTTCGCAGTACCGCGGTGAGTTCATAATAACCATAGATAATAACCAATCAGAAACATGTTTTTGATTAGAGAATTGTAACTTTTTTATTTTTACCTACACTTTATTTTATGTCAAATAGGTTTTATTATATGTACTAATAGTATTTCAGTTTAAATTACATATTTTGACTAATTAATCCGTTAAATAAAACACGATTTCAATGTGTATTTGATAAAGAAATTGAAATATATTTTTACATATATTGTAATTTCTGAACGCAACCGAAACATTTTTTTTTAGGTTTTAAGTTATCACAATTCACGTAAATATGTCGGATTTGTCCCGTGCTAACCTCTTGGAACTTAACGTTTCAACTATAAAAATGATTGATTCTAGTAGCGATGCCGATATGATTTCCCTGAAAAATCGCGCGATAAGTTTTGTTTTATTGTTTTTTTTGCCGCTCGAATTTTCCTCGCTGTAGTGAGGTGAAAAATTGTGTGTTCCGCATGACTGCAAAATTATTTGGCGTCTCGTGTCTTGAAAGCCTCGCTACGCTCAGGAATCTATCTTTGAACCATTCGCTTCGCTCATGGTTCAATCTTAGCTACCTTCGCTTGCTCAGCATTCAATTTCAACACTGGCGCCAAATAACCTCTTTGCAGCCTTGCATAACAAATAACTATTTTCACCTCACTAGCTCGGAAAGAACTGTTTTATTCTTTAAAAACACATAGCAGAGTTGCATTTTATTCACAAGAGTGCAAAGTAATATCATACTAATTGTACACAACTAATCAAGTGTTTTTTTGACGTTAGCTGGTTGGATGTTCTGTTATTTAATGTTTTTGAATGATAAATGTTGGATATTAATAATTTCAATTACATTTTTAAATGTTTAGAGTCAAAGTTTTCCTCACGGTAGTGAGGTGAAAAATTGTGTGTTGCTCTCGGTAGCAAAGTGCTTTCCCCTCTCGTGCCTTGAGACCCTCCCAATGCTCAAGATTCCACGCTTTGAACTTTCCACGCTAGACAACTAGCACAAGAAGGTAAACACTGACTTTGCTCCCTTGTATAACAAATAACTATTTTTTGGTGACTACTTAGTATAACAGGTCCTAATAATATATTAGGTCCTTACATATGAATATGAGTTTTTTTCGAACTAATTGTTTGACAAAACGCCAATTTCATAGGTGGCCGTCTAAATGAACCCCATTTTACGGTACCTACGTGCAGACTACTTGTGGCAGGTTTTCAGTAGGGACTACGTTTAATAAATTACTTGGATAAAACTAATTACTTAATTACCTATATTGCAAAGGTCGTTAGTGCATGCTCGATAATAGGTACGGAATGTGGTGTCTGTAATGTCGTGGTTGAGGTAATCCGGAACTTCCTCACACCCTCTGATGAAACTGGCGATTTCTCCGACAGGATCCTGGAAAAATACTAGGGTTAGTATTTCCTCCGCTATAGGGAATATAGTATTTTTAGGTACCCAAGCTTACTAAAGAAGCAGAGAAAAGAAGCTGAAGGCAACACAATTTGGTTGTCTATGGAATGTGTCAATTTTCTTACATTTTGACGACAGGTCTGGCCTAGTGGGTAGCGAGCCGACGGTCCTGGGTTCGAATCCCAGTTGGGGGTATTTCTTTGTGTGATGAGCACAAATGTTTGTTCCTGAGTCATGGGCTCATGGGTGTTTTCTATTTATTTAAGTATTCGTAACTATATTGTATGGCGTTGGCCGAGTAGGTAGGTACCACAACACAAGCCTTCTTGAGCTTACCGTGGTGCTTATGCAATTTGTGTAAGAATGTATTGTAATATTTATTTTTTTATTTATTAAAAAAAAAACATCGTCCGGGAGATATTTGGTTTACCCTTTACAAGCTTGTGTTCGGGATCCGGTGAGTCACTCATATATTACTCGAGCTACTTCCTGAGCTATACCTATATATAGGCTGCATTTCCTTATTCATTGTTGAGAATAGGCAGACTGTGTGCTTGTACTAATTCGTTTTATTTTATTTCTTGCAGATAAGTCCTCATAAATAGACCCAACCTGCGTTCTTTTATCTAGTTTGATGACAGGTCTGGCCTAGTGGGTAGTGGTCCTGCCTATGAAGCCGATGGTCCTGGGTTCGAATCCCAGTCAGGGCATTTAGTTGTGTGATGAGCACAGATATTTGTTCCTGAGTCATGGGTGTTTTCTATGTATTTAAGTATTTATATGTATCTATCTATTATATATATCGTCGTCTAGTACCTACAACACAAGCCTTATTGAACTTACCGTAGGACTACGTCGATTTGTGTAAGATTGTCCCGAAATATTTATTTATTTATTTCAATATGCGATCTCAGCCGTAAGTCGTTCACTGCTAGACATAGAGCTCCCCCAAATATGACTTGTATTATCTAGGGTGGTAATTGCCATACTCGCCACGCTTGGCAGGCGGGGTTGGCTACCGCAGTAGTTGTAATTGGGTTTCGACAGACGCTGCTGCTCATCCGCCGATTGTATCCCTTTGTCGTCTCTTACGACACCCGTAGAGATGTGGTGGTGCTATTCTAGTCAGCCGGCATCACACGGCGGAAATAATACTTCAATGTATAAAGTGCCTTAAACAATTGAATATCAACAATCCTTCCACTTACCACGTATTCTTGTCGCATGATGGTACAGTACTGGTAGGGGCAGTCGACCGAGAGCATGTCATCGGTCACCGTTAAGCATGACCGGTCAGTGTCCACGGATGAAAACGAGCAAGCGTAACATCTTAGATTACCTGCAGTTTTGGGAACAGTAAAACCAATCTTAATGCACGGGAGTATGGTTTACTTTTGCGTGTTATAGTATAAAGCCGTGGCGGTTAAATGGTTCGGAACATTATCTATAGCGGGCCTCTTATGTATATGAAGGTGCAGTATGGATTCAAAATATTTTTACTTGCTAAAAAGCTTAAAAGGAGTTTAGTAACAAGCGTCAGGGATCAATAGCATTAAGAAGCGTGTATAATTGTATACCTATATAGTCTGGTTACATTCGAAACTAATCAAATTTTAGTGTTAAGCTTATATCGTATCAACATAATAGGCACTTGGTTTATCATCATCAGCCGTATGAGAAGCCGTCCACTGCTGGACATATTCCTCACCTAAATATGACTTGTATAATCTTGGGGGGATGCAATATGATTGGATTGCCAAACTTGGCAGGCGGATTGGTGACCGCAGTAGCTGTTGATTCGGTTTCGAGGGACCCTGCTGCCCATCAGTCAGTTTTTCCCTTTGTCGCCTCTTAAGACACCCGCGGCGATGGTGTGATGCTATCCCCAGCACCATATGGCAAGACGCACTTTGTTAGTAACATTGACTACAATATTATATGTTAACAGTAAGTGAAAATGTTTACCACGCTACCAATGTTTTGTATACCGAAGACTCAAGTACAGCTTCAGCCCTAACCCTTGACCTAATCCTTCAATATGGTTAGAGGCCCCATTCGCTATTAGACGATTAGACTGTCCGCGTCCGCCTTGGTTTCTTTTGACGTAAAAAAACGTTTAATGTAACTTTACGTTACGAATGCGTTTGCGTTTCCCATATAAATAACATTATCGCTTACGCGTTCGTAAACGTTTTTTTACGTCAAAAGTAACTTACACTAGAGCCTCTGAACACAAAACTACTACATTTCGTTCATAGTCCATAACTCAAAATGACCGAAACACAAAATGACTACCTACAACACAATTAGTCACATACGAAAAAACACCAGATGCGGAAAAGTAAACCCACTGTCCTACAGGTAGGTTTAGGTTATGTTCGTTTTGTATCGGCCCGTAGGACCACAGTACCCAAAAATAGAAGCTCCGCATAAGCGGAGCTACGTCGACGAATTATGTTGTAGTCAATTTGTGTTCCTGCCATTTTAAGTTTGGGACTATGAGCTAATGTACTCATTTTATGTTCTAGTCCTTGTAAGACTAACCCTTGGCTCGGGTCGGCCCTACTAAGATAACCTACGTATCTATGTTCATATCTAAGTATATCTACAATAAAAAGAAGGTAAACTTACCTACGGATTTTCCTACCAGCGCACAAAGAACTAACAAAATAACTTTAGCATACATTGTACTTCTGAAACAAATACTTAATCAATACTGAGTGCAAGTTATTTCCCGTTATCTTCCTTATCATTGGCATATTAAAGATAATCAAAATCAAAATACTGGCTCATATCAATTATTTACCGTTAATTGCCTTAGTCAGCCGGAAGGATTTATTCAGTACATAAATCAAATGTTCATCCTCTTTCCTTATCTACAGCGAAACTAAGTTTCTATGACCCTGTAGGATAACTTTGCATTATATTAAAATTATGATAGATTCTTCGCTAAAAGTATTGAGCACATTTTTTTTTCTTCTTACTCTAAAACATCTCCGTAAATGCAGTTAAACAATTTTCTGATATTTCAACCTTAATATATGTACACAACAAGAAAACATCAGTTAATAATACTTACTTAAAATAGCACCAAAATTTGGATCCAAAATGAAATAACTTATTTCACTTTTTCTGTGCTAATTACCAGTCACCGCAACGGGCAATGCCTAATTAGTTTAAATTAATTTATACTATGTCATCAGAAAATATATAAATACTTACTTCACTAAAATATCGAGTTTCCGTATAATAAACAGGGGTCCTCATTACTTCTGGCCAAGGCTGGACATTACCATAACTAGCTGTTCACGTAGAGCAAAGAAACTATCCATTAGGTAAAATCACTAACCCGGCCGGCTCCACACTGTATTAGGTTTTAAAATTATGGCAAATTCGACTTTCGCGCATATAATATGTCAAGTCTTATATTAGATTGCGTTTATAACTTTTTTAACCTATTTTGGCTTAACTAGTTTGCTTTCAAAAATAGGCTTTTCTACGGTATACCCATGGTACACCTAAGCATTAAAAAAAAGCAAACGGATTAAATATATCGAGTATACTGAATTTGTATTAACTACATGACTTTTCAAATCCTTTGTAGCCTTCATGGTCAACGGGTTGAAACTATTTTTTTTTTTTTCAAACTTAATTAATACTTAAGAGATCGTTAGGTACATAGTTAAAACCCTACAGTGTGATGTTATATGTACTTTACCTTCCATTTGGAGCGTCAACCCACAACGTCAATCGTTAGGCGTTTAATTAAATGTGTGGGGAGGGAGGTATTCTAAAGAATACGAATACACATATTGCCACTAACATCTAGATCAACCCAAAATTTTAAGGAGGTTAAGGGTTTCTCTGACAATTTAAGCTACCGTGTCGCAATCAGGTTTCCGTTAGGTGGGTTGCGGGTGGTAATTTAAGCGGGAACTGCCAGCTTCAATGAATCTGTAATTACTTTAACCATCGGTTTCACTGGGCCAGAAATATGGTTAATTTTAATTAAAGGATTTTTTTAAATTGAATATCTTACCGTTTACTTATTCAAACCAACAGTGGCATCCTAAATTTATACAGTTATTCTAGATACAAGATGTATTTAAATTCGCAGAGCAGCACGTGTATGTGTAATAGGTGTTTAATGTATAGACCCATTTTATAAATCTAATAATTGGTGCTTTTATTTTATTAGGTGTACGATGTTATATTAATAACATTTATTTACACAATTATAAAGGTAAATCGTGAATATAATTATTAATTACATATTTTAACGGGTTCGATTTAAAAGTGGTAAGGATATGAGATATGATATGACAGGCATTAAGGCAATAAATAATAGTAGTCAATTATGTTTTATTATTAATATTGATGATTTAATATTGCATGCGGACCATTTAGTATTATTTGATATCATAAATATTTATTAGGATTTCATCCATAATTAGGGAAACGGGGACAGAAAACATAGTTGCCATTCTCAACCTGCTATTTCAGATTTGTAACACGAATCTCGTTAAAGGTATTTAGTATATTGAACTAACGTGACCTATTCTAGAAACATCGTGTCTTATGTATTTAAAATTTTTCTAATATACCTGATAGTCTTTACCTAGTAATGTGGACCTTATTGAAAAGGTTACTACACAAATAAATACTACAAAGATACAAATGCATGCAACAGTTATTTCATGCTATATATGACAATCAAATTTTCGGCCCTACCGCGAACAACCATATTCATAAGTTTCGGGCTATTGTCTCTATCACTCTCACGATACCTTAATTGGAGTAAAAGAGAAAGATGCCTGAAATATACGAACTTCGAAGTTCGCGGTAAGTACCACTCCAAACCCCAAACCAATCACAAATAACTCTAAATATCAACACGTGGGCGTATTTGCGCGTTTAAGTTTCACAAGGATCTCGTTTCTTCGTTTCGACAATATTTCCATGAAAAGAAGACCGACGGCGAAGACAGCGCCATATGAAAGTACAAGTAGGGCTGGGTAGCAGTCTACCATGCTGACGGACACAAAACTCCCCCCTTGGCCACCGCATTTAGGGCGCTTTTCGTATAGCAAGCGATTCTCCCGGGATTGTAGACCGTGTTCTTGGATACGCTTTGTCCTAGAAGAGAAATATAACATAAGACAGTTGAAAGTAGAGACGAGTAACATATTTACCGAGTAACACGTGGCACACAGAACCTATGACCATTGGGGCGTAAAGGTTCTCAAGTGGCGCCCGCGGAACGGAAAGCGCAGCGTGGGAAGAGCTACCGGGACCGAATAGTAAAGATCGCAGGAATACACTGCATGCGGGTGTAGTGGACGTCCTTCGGCTGATATGATGGATATATGAAGATAAAATATAGTAAACAGTTACTACTGCTAATCATGCCAAATGTTTGCTACCTCTTACCCTAATTTGAACATTTCCTTGTAAGGTGTATGCTTCCTAACAGCCAGCCACGGATCGATCACTTGTAAATACTGTATTTCTTTAAGCCCACACTTTTCGCTTTCTTGAAAAAACTTGCCCACAAATTTGTAACCGACACCGGTCTCCATGTGGAATGCAAATAAGCCCTGTAAATGTTATTGTTTTAAAATTATAAATAATTATTTTCTTTTGTTATTGTAATTTGTCACTTAGGTAATATTAATAATGCTAGATTCGACTCTGGAGATGCATTACACTTTATTATTGATGTTTCTTATGAGCATCGCATCAAAGAGTCAAATGGCAATTTCACATAATCTTTCGGTGGCACAATGTCACAAACTTATAATTTAAAGCAAAATCAATAAATACGACAGTACCGTAACCAATGACAGATATTGGAAATAAAAAAATGCCTAATTATCAACGAGCCACCAAGTACCACCAAACACCAAGTCAAATACTGCTCAAAAGTTGTAGTACGTTGTAAAGGGTCGAACCTTTTGCATTTTCTTGACGCCTTCTTCCATAGGCATAAACCTAGGTTTAGTCCCCGGCGGCGCCACTTTTGTTTCATAAATGGCTTTTCTGACAGGCTCTGTTGCGGTCTGTGAATTAAGTCCTTTTAAAATTTTCTCATGACACTTTAATTACCTTTAATTTACTTTTTCACACCTACTTTATATTTGAAAAGCAATGCATCAACAATATAGTGACCCATTTTCACCGAACTTTGACATCAATGCGTGGGTTGTTACACTTTTAAACCAACACTAAAGATTTGAACTTACTGAAAAATAATATTTGTTAAAGACCGTGTCATGTACGCCAAATTTAATCCTCGAATGCAGGAGGTCTTCCAGTGTTTTTATTTGGGAAGAGCTGGACTGTAGAAGAGCTACGATATTGGCCGAATACGAAGTGTACAGAAACATCAGGGCCAGGAACAAAATCAGCATAACTATACGGCCTAAGGAACCTGTTGAGTATTTAATAAGCCTTTAATTTGAAAATGAATTATTTCACAACCAAAAAGAAAATAATGATTTATTTAGTTACTAAAAAAATAGGGTAGGCTCACTTTTTACATTTCTATAACGTCCCGACACAAAGTACCAGATGAAATCATAATTAGTTACGTAATAAACAACTTACTAAAATACAATAATAGAAAAGGCAGCGTTTTTTGATATTGACCCCTTAAGGTTTTATAAATAGTTTTAAGTTTGTACGCAGCGTGTAAAACCAGTATTCAGAGTATTCTTCTGCGTGTGCGAAGAGATGATGATTTCATGATTATTTTAAATATGGATATTTTTTTGCTCAATTAGTCGTCTACTATACTTGAATGAATAACGTTCTATAAATTTTTTATAGGTCGAACCCTTAATTAACTTAAGATTAACTATTTTAAGTATTTTTAACTAACTTTTGTACTTTGCGTGTCAGGGGGCTAAAGTAAAGTACGTTTTTGATCAAACCTTTTAGTTCAACAGTGCTCCCTTGTTGGCAAGCAGCTCCAAAAATCAAAAGAACCACATCAACCACACTCGCTCTTAAGATGCCGGAATCTGATTCTGTCTAATAAAGTAAATAAAGGGTTATGCAAACTTGTCAATACACATTTTTTTATATGAACCTCCTAATTCAGATTATCATAAACGATTCTGATCAAAAAAACGCTTTAAAGAAAAAAAGGTAACGCACAAGGAAAAATGTTTGAGAAATACACGTCCTTGGGGCTATAGAGAGAACGGCGGCGTGCCTGTATTTAGGTATCTAATGCTTGATGTAGTGTGTTTAATTCTTAGTCAAATTATGTGTGTGTTTTATGTACTTTTACAATACCATTTATTTAAATAGATAACTTAAAATTTGTAAGATAGGTACCTATAAGAAAGTATACTTATGCCTACCTTTTTATTTTCGTGGCCGCGTGTCTTCTTCCATTCCCAAATTGTAGCTATAAATAAAACTATCACTAACAATACAAGTAAGGCTATAGAGCTGTACCAAACTGATGCTCTAAAAGACAAAAGAAACAAATTGTTTTCATAGGAGAGCTTTGGTTGACGGAAGACAAATTTGGACCGCGTTGGAGTTGGGCTCGATATGTAATCGACTATGGAAATCCGTTCGGATGTGAAAAACATCGGTGAACCTGCAGAAACAATAATTTGGTTAGGAAAATAAGCCTATATTTAATCAATTTTCCTACAGCCAATTAATGCCAATTGGTGGCAAAGTGTAGCATGACATAAACTCCATTTACTCCCCGCAAAATGTGAGTAAATTATATAGGTAAGTAGATTATTACCTCCAATTTCAACCTCTTCTCGGATCAAATATCCAGTCATTCCATTCCAAGTGCCATTGACTCGATATCCCCAAGTATTAGCAAACACATATTTTCTGTTTGCGTTAAGGAAATCTAACAAATGGTTTGTCGTTGGAAAATTAACTTTTGTTATCGTGTCGATGTGGTCATTCCTAAACAATGAACAATAATTATAATTGTGGCAGTTGCAAGTAGACATGACATTGAAGGAAGATGCGCAAATCAGAAAATTGAGGTTGAAAGATTCCTGTGCAAGAGTTTTGATCAAATAAAACATGTGCTAGTGGATGCTACAACTTATTTATGGGTATTTTTAGCGGGGTTAGAAATTAGCGGCAGATTAATTTTACGAGTTGGTAGAGATTTAGTAGCTACTAAATCTCTTCTCGCGTTGCTATGCAAATATGTTACTCGTATATTAATTCATATTAATACATTATTTACATTTAACCCAAAACCCAATTGTGTAATTTTCCAGAAATAGATTTGACTATTTAGAAATATATTAAACTAGGTGGGCAGGAATGTGTACCGTGTACCTACATAATGAAAGTAAAATGTTTTGATTCTATTATTAGCTAATTATAGACACGCAAATCTGTCTGTAGGACATATTTGTCTTATAGAGTTATTATCAGTGTGTAACGCGAATTTAGTGGGCTCTCTTATCGTGCGTGTTTACCTAGATCTCTTATGCTTTTAAGTGTGAGAGTTGGTCCCCTATTAAATGGAATGAAGACTAAAATCAAAATAATGAAGACTATTAAAACAATGCTGCTTAAAAAATATTAGGCTACATTTCCACCAAACACATCTGCTGCATACCATCCCTCACTTGCACATCCATGGTGGAAACTCAGCCATAAAATTATGTAACAAGGTAAAAAACATACACGTTATCAAAAAGATGGTTAATGCTATCATTATCGGTGAGAACGTAGCAAATAGCAAGTTCATAATTCTCCAGGTCTAGTCTACGTAATACTATCTCTCCCTCCATAATTTCCTTTTGGAACCCGCTGCGCTTATCCCATGTGCCGTAAAATTCCTTTTTCCAGCTCGTTTTATTACCTATTCTGTAAACTGAAAAAAGTATTGCGTGTTGACTATTTGTCCATATATCATTATCGTTATTTAATTTGTGTTCAAGTATTTACATGTATCTATTTATTATATATATATCGTCGCTTACTAGCTACACTAGAAGCTTTACTGAGCTTACTTTGGGACGACAACCCTTTGTATAAGATAGTTCCATAAAGCTTTTTTACCACAATAAATGACAAAGCGTTTAGTTTACTATTGCGCGTTGTATTTAGCCACGGCACTTATTTATACTTTACTTACTTAGATGTAATGTGTAAAAACCTTCTCCCAAATGACTAGCGAGAATTACTTCGGAATCAACCAATATGTCGAAGTTAGCCACTACGTCGGGAATATATTTTCCAGACGTATCGTTATTGTCCGAATCAATGAGAATCCAACGAAAAGGAGATCTGAAATGCTTGTTTAAACTGCTCTGAAATCAAATACATCGCATATATTTGAGACCTAGGAGGCAATTTTTGAGAGTCGCTTTCACGACTCTGTTACTTAAAAGTCTATATATATTTAATAGTTATTTTGTTTATTGTCCTGTTGGCGATAAACTTTAGTGAGCGATTATTTTCAATGCGATCGATCTAAATTTCGACCCACTAGTACCATCACAAGCATGCATCTGATTAGTGGAAACGTCTGAGATGTAACGTTATATACCGTTTTAAAGTAGGAAACTATATCTGGGCAGTCCAGATCAGCCAGAAAGACGATATGCTGATCTTGGGCATGTCGCTCGGGCATTGTGCCTGGTTTCAAAAACTGCATCATGGTTATTTGCGTCACATTTTCCCCTTCGAGTGCTGAATATAGCTGTAGTTTCAAATCTGTTGAAAAACAAAATTAAATAATCGAATTAACCTTAGCACATAGCAGAGAAATAAATTCAGAATTTAAAATAAATTAAATAGAACATAAACCGTATAAAAATTACGATTCCCATATATCTATTGCAAGTAGTGCTTTTTACTTTTTTTAGTTTTTACTAACCGGATAGGTATGTAATCATTTTGATCTTCATTGTCTGAAAGTAATTGTTTATTTAAAAGTATAAAGCGTGTGGAAAGAAATTTAGTTTGGTCCGTTTAACTTTGCTGATCTAGGGCAATAGGTTCCTAAGTATGTATTGTTTTTTTTTTACTTTCAAATAAAAAGGTTCGGTTCAAGGTGCAGTCATGTGTGTAAAAAACATATAGGTACCTAAATAAAATAAAAAAATCTTCAAAATATTACAGTGTAGTAGTACATTATAGTGTACGTTGTTTTGTTGTACTATGTTATTGTTTTGTTGTAAATAAATTGTTATGTGTTTGAATGTAAAATGATTTTAGATTTAACTGTTATTCGATATACCTACATTTTACTATTTCTTCAGGTTAATTCAAAGGCTGTTGAGTGTTACTTATATATATGTATTATTTTAAGAACCTACCTTAAACAAAGTCGTATATACTTCGAAGTGAATATGGATTTCCGGCCTTGTATTACTATCCGGCCTCGTATATACCTATCTAACTTGTGTGGTACCTATTTTTCCGGGCTCCGACTATATTATAGCTACTAATAAGTTGCCTAAAGCCAAAGAATTACAAATAACGGCGCGGCGTTAAAATATATAAGAATCCATTAAATTAAAACGATAAAAAATATTCGTGTTGATCTATTTTCGAACCGGATTGTTCATTTTCTTACTCGATGACCAGCAAAGCATGGCGATCAATGCCGACGGCCGCTGCATCGCGTTGACGACGTCGGCAACCATCGACGGCTTCGATGCCTCTTCCGCATGACAACCAACTGAAGAAAAAAATACTTTAGTTTTTTTAATGCACTATTTTTTTCACTGGCCAGGAGTATTCAGCCTTAGAAATTCAATGAGTCAATTGTCCAAATCAATTAATCAAAGTTTTTATTATGAATAATTTCCATCTCAACGCAGCTATTAACAACGTGTTCGTTATAAACTAAGTAATATATATATATATATATATTTATTAAGTATCTCGATAAAATAAGTATACCCAGTAAAAACAGAAAGACCACCCAGTACAACATTTTCATATCGAATCGTAGTCAAATGTCAACTGAAAGTTTCTTTACTTGACTTTATAGAGTTCGAGCATGGCTAGTAAACACAAAATTGCTGAAATTGGCGTGCCGATTTGTATTAAATTATTAAATTGGTACGAAGACAGTTCGTTCAATGGGACACTTTGCACATTATTATTTAAGGTGTGCAAATACTAGAATGGTGCTTCGATTTATTCTGATCGAAGGTAACTTGCACATTATTACTGATATTCTCAATATTCTTTGTTCAATTTGTGTATTAAGTAAACGATCTGCTACTAAAATGCTACTAGGTACAAACCTAGAGCGATATGACAGCGGTACCAGTAGCCGTTACAATAATGGAATGGGCGTTGAACAGGAAAAGAGCACCAGTTTTGAAGGTTAAGTGGCATGCAAGCATGTGTTTCTTCATTCTCCAACCCATTACTTGAGGTCACGGTGTCGCGGGTACGGTATGTGTTCAGGGGTGCCCCTTAAATTTTTTTGCTGTTGTGGACAACTAGGCAGGTGGTTTTCCTTTGCCCTTTTTCTTGGTTCGTACTGAACTACTGAGTCAACAACATAGATGGACAGTTGTTTATGGACATTTGCTATCGCAGCGCAGGGTAATACTTTAGAGATCTTCATCTTAGCTGCGTCTACTCTATATGATACGCCTGCATTAATGTCCTCATTGCCTATTAGTGGTAATCCAAGGTAGATATTGGCGATAGAAGCACATCTAAGATATTCAGCCTTGCTTTGGCATATGTGTAAAGCGCTTTTCTTCATTACTGAAGTGTTGTATTTAATTGCTTTACGCAACTTTAGGTATCTTCGATGGGAAATAGTTGTCCGCATTTTTATAAACTATGGAAGAGGAGACAGGTTTAGTCCCATACTTATGAGGGTGGGCCCTTGTTTGCACACCTACTTTAATCGCGAAAGACTCGCTCTATTTAACAGGGATTCTTACTTACGTCTTCATGTCCACATAGATCCGACTTTTATGTAGGGTAGATAGATTACCACACTTTTGCGGTATCTTGTCGAAAGCCAAATTTAGATATACAGATTATACAGATATAACTTATAAATCTTTTTAGCCCTTTGACTCTATTATTAGTAGTTTAACGAATTTAGAATTTCCTTTTGTTTGTTATTATTGAAAATATAAGACTTAGTTATAACTTAGAACATGTCTTTGTCGTGTCATACTTTAGACCACCCTACTAATAGGGTAGGTTTTGTAAAGTAAGACTCGACAAAGTAGTTGAATTTTAAGCTTGTCAGTTTGTTGTCGTAACTACATTTACAAAGCAGACAAAATTGTGTGTTTATTATGAAATCAGTGACCGAGTGTACTTATCTCAAGCGATATCTTTATTTACAAGCAATATAATTACGAGTATACTATATCTGTGCTCATTTTCCATACATAATTGTTATTAACAACAAATACACATCTAAGAATTTTATCAACCAGTTGGAGTGTGTACATCGTTCAACTCATGCATGCCGTAGTATTGCATTATTTCTTAACCTTTTATGAGCATAAAAAAGGCGAGGTTCTCGTTTTAAAACCACCTTAAAGTTGTAAAATTAAATAACAATTGGTTAAAAGCATGAACGTTTTTGGAAAAGTGTTAACTAACAATGGATTTGACTGAGTGGACACCATTATTATCGAGAACTTCAGAGACCTCACGATTCGGCAAAGGTATGTTTTAGGTCATTATATTTTTATTCATGAGTATTTATATGGCAACATGATAATTAACCATACTCCGGACAAATAGGATGCGTGCCATTTCATGACGTATCACATCATACATCACTTTCGCACTTAAGCAATAACATACTTGATTGAATGTGACAGATGAGATGATAAAGACCAAACCATTTTAGGCTAGCAGTATATATTAGACTAGTAACCCTTATTTAATTTATTAGGTTTAGTAGTCTGACCGCCCTGCACATTTTACATTTTTTGACGGCTAACTTACTTTACTGTCGTTTTTTGGTCAGAGTGAACGTTGCCATCGAATGGCACCACCTATCTAGTTCACACCCGGTCAACATAAAATCAACTTGCCTCATCATTGTTCGCGATAGTCACAAATTTATCGTAAGTCCCATGTCGTAAGTTCAATCTCATTCAAATTTATATCAAAACTATAAACAAATTACCAAAATATTCGTCGAGTAGTCCCAAACTTAAGTAATCAAGTTACCTACATTCCTTCCATTCCGCTGACGAGATAACCACGAAGTTCGTTCACTTGTAATGTACGTAGTACGTAATGTTTGAAAATTTCCACTGTCCTGCGTGATAATTAACAGTTCCGATAAAGAGGTACCGTAAATTGGGGTGAGTACAGCTTGCGTAGACAGTTGGGTTATGAATGGGGACAGAAGGGATGACAGAGATGAGAAAAGGTTTTTGTAGGCCACTGCTACCTAAATATTCTATTCTTATTCCAAATGGAGCTGTAGACATATAAATCGACAACTCTATGAAGCCCAGAATAATTAGGTAATAGTAGGAACTACTTAAGATTTTCCGCTACTCTAAGGTTATCTTGAAGAGATTGCTTTAATAGCGATAACATAGCCTATTTTTTGCTTTTTTTATTTTTGGTATCATTTATATTCTACTGTGTGGTAATTTTTATAATTTTTTGAGGTGTGCAATAAAGTATTCATTTATTCATTCATCTCAATTGGCGCAGTAGTATTATAAATGAGATACTATGAAACTAAGAACAAATCAAATTATTTTTTAAGAAATATTTTGATTTGCTTTGATTTTTAAGTAGTAATACTACTATATAAATTAAAAGTTGAAATAGATAACATATACTTAAGAAAAAACGACGAGGACCTCCGGTGTTCGAGACGGGATTCGAACCCGCATCTCCAGCTATAGCGGCTGACGCCTTAACCAATTTGGCCACCCGTACACAGCGGAACCCGTCGAAATTAATCAAGTATATGTGATCTTGTTTATTTTTACGGTTTTAGGCACCGTTTTACCAGTTCTAAGGTGAAACACTACGTGTTTGCACCTACGTGTTTTTTCTTAAGTATATGTTATCTATTTCAACTTTTAATGAGATACTACTTTCAATTCAAGCACGTGACGGCTACACACCAGGTGAAAAGGTTGGTTTGTGATTAAATGAATGGCCCATACTGTACTAAATAGATAAGATACATATCTAGAAATATAAAGCGCAACAATTTAAGCAGCAGCAACTGGAAGTTTCCATGAATGGAGTTAACGGATTTTGTAATTACAGATTAATTACTCGTACTTACAGATCTAATTATTTATTTTTATTTTGTAAGCAACCTATTATTCCTACTAACAATACAAATAGCATTGAGATCGCAAAAAATAATAAAACTAATGACATTTTATACTGTAACTAGTTAAGTACTTGTAGTTATCATAATACGATTGTAATTTCTGTAAATAAATGTATATCTTAAAAAAAAACTAATGACTATCAAAGTACCACTTCAAAGTACTTCTGACCAGCGAGCGGCGCTACCGCGAACAACGATATTCGTGAATTTATATTCGAGAAAGATGCCCAAAATATACGAACTTCGTTCTTATCATATCTTTCACTTTTATCCCAATTAAGGTGTCATGAGAGTGACTGAGACAATCGTCCGAAATTTACGAATATCGTTTTTCGCCGTAGAGCCGCTGTGCCTACTTATTCCTTAACTGATATAACGAAAGAATAAAATCGACCTGATAAGAGGACCGACAATCGAGTTCCAAAAAATCGGATTTCTATAGGTACTCAGAGGCGCTACCGCCAAAAACGATATTCGTAAATTTCGGACGATTGTCTCTATCACTCTCATGACGTCTTATTTGGGGTAAAAGAGAAAGATTCCCGTAATATACGAACTTCGACGTTCGCGGTACCGGCCCAGACATCTGGGTCTATTGAGTTAATCGCAATAAGTCTCAGTTAACTGGGTAGCCAGTAATATGTCTGTATCCTTAGAACAACCTTATGTTTGGCATTTTAATCTTCTATACATTTTCATATTTTTTGCCTATACGGAAGTTGAGTCATTTACCCCGCATCTATTTAGTAGATAGTTCCTACAGATGGCCAGCAGTGTCCGTCGAAGCCCAATCTACAGCTACTGCGGTCGCCAACCCGCCTGCCAAGCGTAGCGACTATGGCAACTACACCCCAAGATACATTTCATATTTGTGGGAGGCCTATGTCCAGCTGAAAACAGCTGATATGTATGTAATGTATGTACATATTTAGTAGGCTGAATTAAATTAATGGCACTGATACCATAGATGGCTTTAAAACAGTCAACAACAGTCTAAATCTAAATAGAAAACTTGCTCGAGGCTAACACCACGGCCGAGTGTAGTACTTATGTCAATATTGTGTCTAAATATCTTCCGAATAAGTCTTGACTGAAGTGATAATTGATAAACGGTCAGTGACTATTGAAGTATCTTTTTACCTTAGTACAGTCAGCAGCAGAAGTGGCTAAGCGTTTGAGGTGTTCAAAATGAGGTCAACTCATCTCTATTGTCACGAGAATAAGAGCGCGTGTAGGTCATTTTGAACACTTCAAACGCTTAGCCACTTTTGCTGCTAACTGTACCTATAGGTACTAAGGTAACTCCTTGCCTATAAAATGTCTTAAATTGCTACAATATATAAATTACTTATTATTAAACATTATGTGCTAATGTTACTTGCAATAACTACGATACATATTTTTTTTTCTTTTTTGTCCTACCTTAGGTTATACAAGTAAAGGTACTAAAATTTTGTGTAGATTTGAAACATTAGAAACAAAAAAAGGCTTTCGAGTGAAGTGAGTACAAAAAATACGTAAATTCCTGAGCGCAGATGCCAAACAATGGCATCGAAATAAATTCATCAATAGGCACACTTTTTTATATTTAGATGTCTCACAATATTGTACTTCATTTGATTTGTCTACTTTCTTTAATACGCAACATAGGTATTGCTTTGTATAATTCAAGCATTGCATCGCTATATAAAAACCGATTTACTTCTAGAAATTCTCACTCAATTCGTACTTGATATATAATTAATCTATTTAGCAATCTTAGCAATACACAATTACACACAGATGTTAAATAATTAACACATAATTGTATACATTACTACAGTAAAAAAAAATCTAAAACACAAAGCACATAATTCCACATTACCTTATAATAGTTATAATATATCATTATTGTTGTATGTTGTTGCGGAAAGCAAAACAGAAACCAAGAGATATTGCGTAAGTTGACGTACGCAATCTTTTGAAGGAAAGTAATTTTTACTATTTAAGTATTTTCTACTGTAATACTAACAATTTAATTCACTTTTAACGTTTTAGTTTTAGTCAAAAAATATTTAATAGAAATTAATACGTAAAGACTATTTTCACACAATATGAGAGTTCCCTAATAAATATTAATTATTTTTAAATAATGTATTAAGAAAATCTACTTTAATTAAACTTAACTTTTAACAACAACTGTACTAAACGCGCATTGCTAAGTGTGTTGTGCTTTTAATGTGTAAAGTCTGCGTAATGTGCAGTTAAAATTGATATATTAAATATTACAATTTATTCATTATATACTGGGTCACATCATTACACGGAGACAACGTAAAACTAGTCAAACTATTATTAAACGATAATCTACTTACTTAACTAATCGTACTACTTTTACTAAAAATTACTTGAATTACTTTCGTGACATGAACTATGGCCTCGATATAAATTCATCAATAGGCACACTTTTATATAAGTACATATTTAGATGTCTCACAATATTTACTTCATTTGAGTTGTCTACTTTCTTTAATACGTAACATAGGCATTGCTTTGTATAATTTAAGCGTTGCGCTATAAAAAAACCGATTTACTTCTAGAAATTCTCACTCAATTCGTACTTGATATATAATTAATCTATTTAAGTTTAATTTCTCATGTAAGTGAAATGTAATGTTTCTTATGAGATATAAATCTCTTTAAACCGAATTATTAACGAAAAGCTTTCTAAATCAGCTAAAATAATACAAACTATTAAAATAACCTAAATATTGAGTACCTCGTATCCAAAACCGGCATACTATTCAAACTATTTGGCCTAAAGTATAGGCATAAAACCGCTTTGGCAAACATCCTATTCGGTATATGAATGTGTGCGAATGAGGACCATACCAATAAGTGGAATTGAATGTGTATTAAATATTTGCGCTGATAAAAACTTGGTAATTTATAACGACTTATTTATTTACTTTAAACAAAGTGAAGGACATTGACTTAAGTTAAATATAGCATGAGGAAGTGCCTAGGTTTTTTCAGAAGTACTTAGATATAGATGCTGTGATTGCTGTTTACATTATTATCATAAATTTCTAAATTTTGTCGAATTGATTAATAGCATAAAATAAATATATAGAAAATTTTGACAATCTTTAATGGTAAAAGCAATGAAAAAAGTGCATGGAAAAATACGTGACTTTTCGTTTGGTCGGTCATTCCTATACATTTTATTACCATTTCGGTTCATATAAACGATTATCATCTTGAGTACCGTCCGTGGTCACCTATATATGCATTAAAGTAGTTAGGTAATTATATATTTTTTGTGTAGCTTAAATGAGTACCTAAACTTTTTGTTAAGTTATTATGCGACATTTTAATGAAAAAATATAACTCGCATTGCTCTTATTAAACGCAAAATAAAATGCTAACCGAAATAAAAATAAAAAACACAGAGCGCGAATCGTCTTTTAGGGCGTTATCACATTTGAGCGATTTGCAAGCGTTTTCTATACAAAACTCGTACGTGGCGAACTCGCTGCGTATTCGCCTCAATACAAAACTCGCTCGCAAATCGCAAATGTGATATCAGCCTTAAGGCCGCGCACACACAGTCTAAGCACATTAACATACCACCCGAGCAGCACATACTAGTCGAGTAAGTGTGGCAGCCAGGCAGTCTGCCGCGCCTACGCCATTAGTGCAGCGCACCGGTAGCAAACCCGTCAATTACCGACCAATCAATTACCGACGCACCAAACTTGACGGTATACCGTTACTGGCTTCGAACTGATTTATTAAACAACATATGTAAATTTGACATCATTTTTGTCCTAGATACCCGCTTATACTGTATGTATTTTTATACGGGCGTATACATACGTAGTCCACATAGCATTCAGTAATACGACTCGTATTATGTTAATAATTTTGTTGAAGTCTGACCCGGCAGTAATTTCTACGCAGTCCAACTTATTTTGACATATCAACGGTACGTTAATAATTATGGATGCAATTGATACATTATTATGTATGAAAAAAATACTAACACTAATCGCCACTACAATATGTACTACACGCTGTATTTAAGCGTACTCGTTAGTAATATTTGCTACTTTTGGACTCTGTGGAAGATTTTTTTACATAAGAGATCTGTAGAGTTTAGTGCCCAAATACGTCCATGCCTCAATTTACATAATTAACCTCAATTTACATAGCAATTATAAAAAATAATGCATCGGTATCTATAACGATTCTCAGAAGCTTACCCGTTTCCAACTTTCCATAGTCCTGGCCCGGTACCGCGAATATCGAAGTTCGTATATTTCGAGCATCTCTCTCTTTTACTCCAATTAAGGCGTCATAAGAGTGACGGAGACAATCGTCCGAAATTTACGAATATCGTTTTTTACGGCAGAGCCGCTGAAGTTAGTGTCAGGGATCGTCGATCGTTACCGGTATTAGTGAAAATCGAAATATTTCTTAATATTTATTTTGACGACCGGTCTGGCCTAGTGGGTAGTGACCCTGCCTATGAAGCTGAAGGTCCTGGATTCGATTCCCAGTCAGGGCATTTATTTGTGTGATGAGCACAGATATTTGTTCCTGAGTCATGGGTGTTTTCTATGTATTTAAGTATTTATATGTATCTATTTATTATATATATCGTCGTCTAGTACCTGCAACACAAGCCTTATTGAGCTTACCGTGGGACTAGGTCGATTTGTGTAAGAATGTCCGAAATATTTATTTATTTATTTATTTCTGACAGTTCCAATTTTTTTACCGACATAAAAAACGAGGAGTCGTCGCGTTTTTTTTTTTAATTCATATTTTTAAATGGTATTTAAGTAATGAATATTTTCAAATTATCTGATTACCTGAAAGAAATGCATAAATACGAAGTAACAACAGATATATCTAAATTGAATACCGTTCAATTTGTATGAAACTTACACCGGGATTTTGATCCCAGGTTTATATAAGTAATATTATATTTCGCAAATCGACGACACAGCTCTGTGTAAAGCCGGTTTGGCATCGCGGGTGGCGCACTCTAGTGGCCAGTGAAAGGCGCATTACGTGTATGCAACGTGCACCCACACATTGCAGTTAATTTGCTCTAAACATCGGAGAAGTGGTTAATAAGTGGTTAGGGTAAAAGGTGCAAGGACAGAACTGCATTCCGCTGTGATGGATCGACGATTTCATCAGAAGATGCCTCCGTTAGAAACTATCGTACTTTTTAAATGTAATAAGTATTAAGTAAATTTTCTTAGTTGCATATGTTTTTCCTGATATGTAATGGAATGGCTCCTCTACATGATGGGCCAGCGAGATGGCCAATGCACGATGGTGACATTCAGTTGTATTCTAATTGTTTTGGCTCAATCCCTTCGATTTGCGGCCGAAAAATCCGACATCGCTGCCTTCTCATCGTTATCCCGCCGCGCTAATCCATTCGAAACCACTACCTTCCCCACATACGGCGTAAAGGATGATTCACGTTAGACCGTCGCGCTTCCTACACGTCGACCTCACGAGCACGAGCCCACCGTCGACCTATCGCTTCACTTACCTCGGCGGTCTGAGTCCGAGCGGCCCGAAACTCGAATATTGACATTAACACGAGCGTCGCGTCGCCGCTCCGCTCACGAGGCCCACCGGCTCGAGCACGAGCCACCCGAGCCGCCCGTCTCTAACGTCAGCCGAGCTGTCTTACTCATTGTCACTTGATGTCAATTAAATTCCTTGTCAATAATAATAGCAGAACTAATAGAAAATAAGAAACAGAAAAATTTAGTTATTATATTAGCCATCACGGCTATAATAGCCGATGAAGAACAAGAAAAATCACGCAGACAATGAGGCATACACACACCCCTTTTGGTGCACACGTTTGCAGTACAGAGAATATGTGTTACTATATTCGTGACGATTTTTGTATAATTTCCAAACCACGAGGAAATTAAGCACCGGTTGATGAATAAACAAAGCTCCAGAGTCAATATCCTGTAAAGATCGTCTAGCAGCCTGCTTAAGGTAACCGATAATAAAATAATAAAATATATGTATAGGTATAATAAGTGCAAACAATATCGTGGTCTTTTCTCTTTAAGCCTATTAGGTTTAATAGTAGCCACGTATCGTTATTTCATAATTTTTCAGTTTTTTTAAAAAAAGGAAGTTGAACTTGGTCTTTGGTAAGCATTTTTATTATTTACAATTTTAGGACGAGCATTACTTTTATTGATTACAGTGTCATCAAATGAACAATATATGAACAGAGGATACACAGTCTGCAATTTGATGAGGAGGCATTGAAAAAATTGCTGACATTCATCCAAAGATTGCTTTGTGCGAAACACATTCTGTGCTGACGCGCCTGCTTAAAATTGCTACGGTATAGATATATATAATATAATATCCAAACAGGCTATTCTATTGTTCAATAAGTATCTAATGATATATAACGAGATGACTTAGGTAGATACAGCAACTCCGGAGATAAATTAGAGCTCTCTTACGAAGCAGATCCCATTCCCATCCCATCCCATTTCCTTCGTTTTTCTAACAAAGCAAGGATGCTGGTTCGGGAAAAATTTTAAGTATCGCGCAAAATACGCGAAGCGATTAATATAGATAGTTGCTCTAATTTTAATCGTAATGGTGGTTGGACTGGCTGCCTATAGAAGCCTGGCATGTATGGCCAAATTTAGAAGTGGAAGTTTAGTAAAGTATAGTTCCGAGCAAACTAACGACGCCGGTTGAGGATTGCCGTGAACCGGCCACAACATCGAGAGCGGCAAAGGCAGCGCAGCGCGCAGCAATTCGTTGAAGCAAACGGGTGTCGACACACAATGTTTGACAATAGTGTTGGAAAATTTAGACCTTTCTATAGGTACTCCAAACCAGTTCGCGTGAGTGAGGCTGTGAAATGTACAGTGACTCACGAAACTTTAAATACAATATCAAAAGACCATAAACTTATTTTTACCATAAAATTACATTATTAGATGCTGTATTATAAGCATATTACAATACCGCAAAGAATAATGTACGTTTCTGACCTATTGAATTAAAAAATGAGCATTATTTTGTTCACACATACTCGTAGATAGAATATTAAACGTAGATCTTTGTGTTATAACAAAGATCTTTTTAATATTTTCTCCTTGGATAAAATAAAGTGCATAAAATACTGAATTCATAATATTCATCACACGATTAGAAACAACGTGAGACTAGTGAGTATCTTTGGCGTGAAGGAATTAAAAAAAACCCTAGTTTGCCTGTACCTTCAAAACAGTATATATACCGCCTTCTTACTAGCCAAAAACTTTCTGTCAATATTGACAAGCCGTCTAGTTCCTAATAATCGTATGTTTAATAAATAAGGGCAGGTTCGTTTTTAAAGTAAATCGTTTCTAAAAGTCAAAAGCGTAATGTAATAATTTCTAGTGCGACCTAACAGCCAAGGTGGTCTCATAACAACCAAACAAATAGGACTATATACGACTGTACGTATAGACGTTTATAAACCTAATTGTAAAACATGCGTGTCCGCTTCAAAAATTAAACTTCCCATAGTAATGTGCCTTGCCTAAACCAACTGTAGTCTGACAATGATCTGGCCGACGGTATATATATCCATCAACATAATTGTACCGATAATGCTTTTGCAAAATTATATCAACGTCTTGCTAAATCATAATAATATGTTGACTGATTTTCGTCTCATTTTCAGGTTTCCATCAAAAATTTTAAGGAACGCGACTTTGGATAAAAATTGTTAGTCCTAGTTATATAATCTTTGGTAAGTAGAGGGTTTGGTAAGGGACTTACTCCCTTACAGGAACTTAGTAAGTTAGTCAAGTTTACTTGAATAGTGACATACAAAACATAATAATATATCTTGCAAGCAAACAAGACATCTAATACAGCGAACTCTCCGTGATAAGACTATTCATTTTAGGTCCTGTTTGTTATAATAATGTAATATAATGTACGTAATTATCGGGACCGTTACTATCAGGCATTGACAAGATCGTATTACTGTCCGTCCTTCTGCCCGTCTTTTCTGCCTGTTAGCAGTTAGAATGTACCTATATAGGTACCTACTTTGACTGACATCCATGTATGGTCCTGAGATATCATCTTATCAATCATTCTAGTACCGAACCGTACCGAAGGACGTCCACTGCTGGACATGGGTCTCTCCCAAAGCAACTCACAATAACCGCCACCCGCATCAGTGGATTCATTCTGTCTTTATCAGGTCGCCAGTGCACCTTGTGGGGGTCTGCCCACGCCGCACCTTCCGATATGTGGTTGGTACTATAACCACTTACCCGTGCGAAGGCAGGAGAGGTTGCTAGTACCTACCAATAAATTATTATTTGTGTAATGACGTTTTCCGCAGTACTAGGTACTTCCTGTGAATACTAACTTCATAAGGTTTGTGGTTGCCTAAATTATGGGTACTTACACAGCGATTTGGGGCATACGTTTGTAATGTATTTACAACATATTATATAGGTACTTTCCCGAGCAAAGGTGGTTAGTTGCGAATAAAATCAGATTTTACTAACGATGTTCTCCGCAGTGTTTGGTACTTCTTATCCCACTAGTGTTTTCTTGTAAGAAACATTGACTTCCATCAGTCATCATCATCAGCCTTGAGCCGTCTACTGTTGGACAATGGCCTTAACTTCGGTGTTGCCGTATTGACCACGTTTGGTAGGCAAGTTGGGAATCGCAGTATAATACACCGTAGACGCCGGTCGCTACTGCTCATACCGGTGGGCTTCGACGCAGTTTAAGGACATACCCGGGTCCATGTCTCATTAGTAATATTAATAAAGGTTTACTGCAACTTACTTGCAATTTTTGTTGTATAATATTATTAATGTTATAGGTGTATTATGTAGCAGCCAAGGGAACTGGGCTGAATGACTGCAACAAGCGATCGACAGCCCGCCTGAGTCCGGCCGGGAGTCCCTACACTACATGTGTATCTACATTAAGTATCAGTGATACATAATTAAGTAAGCTTGTAGGATCTGTAGATGCCTTTAACAGTTATTTAATAGTAGTCATTAAGTATGTAGGTTATGTTGAGGATTTTTTAATAGAGTGTACCCCCAATTTAGCCGAGGTACAGGCAGATTAAAGAAGAAATGGCGGGACGACCTAAATGTTTTTAGCGACTGGTGGGAATACGCACTAAAGAGGGGAGGCCTTTCCTGGCAGCTGGACACAAACTAGGCTAAGAAAAAAGAGTAGGAAGGGTCAGGTATCTGATCTTAGTGCGGACGAGTGATAGTAAGTAAATATAAGTTGTTGTTGTATGTTGTATAATTAATTTAATGAATGGTTGGTTAAATTGTAAACCCGTGTTGATCACTCCACAGTGCATCCGTTCGTTTAACAACAACATTAATAAATATTCAGGACAATTGACTATAGGTCTGGCCTAATGGATAGTGATCCTGCTTATGAAGCCCATAGTCCTGGGTTCAAATCCTAGTAACGTCATTTATTTTTGTTCTGAGTCTTCTGAGTACCCACAACACAAGCCTCATTCGTCAGTGTATTGTGCGCGCGTACTTGTAGTACGGCAGCTGTTGATGGTGTATAATCCTGGCTACGAAGTCAGTCTGGGCAAGTTCTCGCCGTTAGCAAGATGAGAACATAGAGAACAGAGGTTTTCCAACCCTAAAAGGGTTCCGGGCCCGATTACTATTACTAAGACTCCCCTGTCTGTACGTTTGTCTGTCTGTCTATCTCTCCGTCTGTCCGTCTGTCCGTCTGTCCATCCATCAGTCTGTCCGTCTGGCCGTCTGTCTATATCTCCGTCTGTTCATCTGTCCGTCTGTCCATCCATCAGTCTGTCCGTCTGTCCGTCAGTCCGTCCGTAAGTCTATGTCACCAAGTATAGGTCACCAGGCTGTATTACATAAAATGTTCACAGATAATGTATTTTACTTACCTCTACGTCAACGAATACTTATATTGAGTAAAATATTAGGCTCTATAATGCTGCGAACCTTTCAAGTTATTACTAGCATTTGGCCGGTTTAATATATAAGTAGGCAGGTTAACTAAGGTAGGTAGGCAAGCAGATAGAAATGGTGTTATGTAGACGCCATGCATAGTTAAGTATGTATATATATAAAGTTCATACGTTAATTTAAGGATTTTAGAATATTATAAGTTGATGTACAGTATATATAAATAAGAGAGGCAAATGCATGGTTAGGTATAATAAGTTCGTAGGTTAATTTGACCACATGATAATTTTATACTAATTCTACGCACAGGATACTGTAAGCAGAAGGTAGTCTCTATCGCTCATATTGAGCACGATTACGAGTGGCTTTGCCTAAGCGTCACTGACTAAGAATCTACTTTGTCTGGATTGAGGACGTTGTCATTAAATATCATATTTCTAATTTTAATTCATCATTGCATCGGCCGTAACTCGTCCACTGCTGGACAGAGCCTCCCCTAAATAAGACTTGTGTCATCTTGAAAGTCGCCACTCACATTTCTGTTACTGATACAAAAATATCTAGAGTGGCTGGAGCGGACACTGCCAAAGCTATTTTCCTGCTGAATTCGTCGAGACGAGACGTTTGCGTACTTGACACGTTTTGACACAAGAGAAAGGTCTTTCAAAAGGTTAACACGTTGGCTGCCCGCCGTAAAGTCGTCAGCATCAATTAGCGCATGAAACAGCGCGCCAAACGAATCTATCGTTTCTTAATTGCTTCACAAAAAGTGACGAATAAAATGCGATATAAACTTTGAAACGCGAACTGTAAAAAATGTCATTTGTAAAAAATACACAGGATGGCAGATCTTAGATATTGGTGCGTTTTATTTCATATGCTACTATTGATGCTGATAGTACTAAATTACAGCATTAATCCCATGCCCAAATACCCAAAAACATAAGCTTTTGATCCCACCAATGATGCTCATGGCCACACAGAGAAGACAACGTGATCCCACCCGTGATGCCGATGGCAACACAAGGAAGGTGACTTGACCCCAAGAATGATGCTCATGGCCACATATTCCACCCGTGATGCTCTTCGCAGTCTACGTGTTAAATAATCAGTATCATATCATAACGTAATTTGTTTTAATTTCATATATGATGTACGTCGAGAGAAGTTCCAAGCTTCAACCAACTGGACAGTAGCGCTGAGACTACGGAGCATTTACTGTATCAACGGGGGCATTAGTCAAAAATATAATAAAGTTCTGGATTAGGATTTTATCACACTTCAACTCGAGCCTTCATGGCTGATGTATACAATATTTAAAAAGTTATTATTGTTTAATTTAATTGGTTTGCTAAAATTTTTTTGATGTTTGTAATTCTACTCAGATAGACTTGACGCTATGTTTTCTGCAGCTTTTACGTGTAAGTAGTAGCCTACTATCAGTCACAGAAATAAATTTTGCTTTCGTGTTGTTTTATTTCGGAGCCACCTCTCAGGAAGGAGTAATTTTAACTTTAAGTCACTAAGGGCCGATTTTTCAATCGTCAGTTAAGCCTTATTCGACGAATAACTCTATGGGTATCTGTCAGATATGTGATTATCTGACAATTGAAAAATTGGCCCTAAGTAACAAATATATTCATTCAAGTCTTAAGTACCGTTCATTTTATTACAACTAATATCATATAGATGGCAGCCAAATATAGCTCGCCAATCCTTCCTTCTAGGCACTGGTCCCACCGCAAGCTAGTAAGCTATGAGCTATCAGCTATTTCAAGGGACAAAAGATAATTGCTCCCGTGTAAATAAAAGGGAGATGTATATTTATATCTCATTGCCTGGTAATGAACTACGATCGCCCGGCTATGACATATACATAAATATGTCTCTTATTTACACGGGATTGATTACCTTTTGTCCCTTGAAATAGCTGATAGCTCATAGCTTACTAGCTCGCGGTGGGACCAGTGCCTAAATACAAATATCTGTGCTGAGATATTTGGATACTTTGGTTGCTAAAAACTATGCTTATAAGCTTATTTTCCCTTATACCTAATATACCCACCGTATACCCTATAATATACCATTTGGACGCCAGACACGCCTTTACTGGTGTAGTGTGTTCCTTTACCAGTTGAGACGTTGCGCGTTTGCGCGCCTAGGTTCTTTGTAGATAGTAATAGTATCTAAAAATGAATAAAAATTACATATATTTAATTTGTTTTATTTTAGTAGTTGGTGTGAAAATTAGCCTGAAAAATAAAGGGATAAAGGGATGAAAAATATATAGACAACGGAACATTAATGTGCTCGCATACTGCTAATACTTGGTCGCGGCAAATTTTACCGTGATCCGAAATAATGTATGAGATAATACTACCTATAGTTTTTTGCACAGGGCGTTTTTTTTCGTAATTATTAGTAATAATTAGTAATTTTTTTTCTATCCAAAACACAAAAGCTGGTAATATTTACAAACTATCATTATTTATCTTTCTGGCAACATTGATGAACATCAACAGGTGCCACATTAAGACGGCTAAATGTAATGTCGGTTGGGTTTCCATATTTCAGAAAACAATTTGTGACATTTTGTAACGCATATATTTTTGACGTATATTCCGATACATCAAAAACCTCTTTGGTGATTTCAACTCAGACTATTCAAACACAGAAAACTAAATAATAAAGACTGTTAATTGTTATTGAAGAATTCGTCGAATTATCTTCATACTGGTTTATAGTTATATGGGGATATGGTTTTGGGGGATAAAGCTGTTGTCGCGTCCGTGGGCTTTAGCTCTAGATACCCACACGTGTCCCCTGGGTAGCGCCAAATGACCAGCACTCTCTGGTGGTAGGCTTTATAGCCGCGGCTTGTCACCACCCTGCTGTCTAAGCCATGTCGCTAAATGATCTTCGGATCATGTTCCGGCATGAAGACAGTAGCAGCCATTTTTGGGAAGGCGGGTCTGAACGGTATTGCTCTGCTTGCAAGCCGGTTTCAGTACCATCTGTTTGTTGCACCGGATGCCTGGTCGCGGAGGGTAGCGGGATCCGAAGCACGGTTCTCCGCTGGCCGACCGCAGGTAGATTTGGGGCCCAAGTAGGGACTTAGCTAACCCCGAAAGGCTGCCCCGCCAACTGTGAAAATCCCGGAGATGTGCTGTAGTGCCGGTTTGCGACCGGAGAGAGGACCCGACAGCTGTCTTCGGGGGTTCGGGCGTCCCCGCAGTCTCCAGACCAGGCCTCCAATGTGTGGCAGACTGTTTGTGTGCTGCTGGGTGAGCAGCTTTGCACCTGTTCAACTGCCGCCTTCCCCGCCTATTCACACTTAAATATATGGCTAAAGTAAAAAAATCGAGCAAGTGTTCACAGCGGAAGCACATCCTCTCCTTTAAAGTGCACCTCTCGAACATCCGAGGCTTGCACTCTAATCTCGTGCCAGTCCACCACCATCTCGAGACTGAGAAGCCCCACTTGCTCTGCCTCACCGAGACGCAGATCAGATGTCCCATGGACGCGTCGTATCTGCACTAGCCGGGATATGCCCTGGAGCACTCTTTTGTGCAGAAGGCTGGCGTGTGCGTGTATATTCGCGATGACATCTGTTATCGGCGTCTCCGTAACCTTGAGGACCGTAACCTTTCCTCTTTATGGCTTCTGGTGGACCTCGGCGTTGAACAAATTGTTTACGCCGTGGTTTACCGATCGCACAGCGGTGACCAGGAGACAACCAGGCTCTTTGAACAACTTAGTGATGCGGCGGGTGTGGCTCAGCAACGGTACCCGAGTGCGCAATTGGTTTTTCTGGGGGACTTTAACGCTCATCACGAGGAGTGGCTGTGCCCATACCAGTTCACTGACCATGCAGGGAGAGAGGCACGCAAGTTTGCGTTATCGCTGGATCTCTCTCAGCTGGTCGACCAACCCACCCGCATTCCGGATGTTGCGAGTCACACGCCTAATTGCCTGGACCTTCTGTTGACTACCGATCCGGACAGATACAACGTGTCAGTGTCATACCCGTTGGGAACTTCTGACCACTGTCTGGTGAAATCTGTGTCGCACCACTCACCTCCTGTCCTTAGCCCGAAGGGCATGCGCCGTGTGTGGCGATACAAGTCAGCAGATTGGGATGAGATGCGGCATTTCTTTGCATCATATCCTTGGCTGCCAACCTGTTTCAATAGTGATGATCCGTCGAGCTGTGCAGCAGCTGTCACTGATGTGTTGCGTCGGGGTATGGAATATTACATCCCCTACTCCGACGTAGCTGTTGGTGGCGCAGCTCGCCCGTGGTTTAATGCTGAGTGTGCTCAGGCGGAAGCGCTTAAGCACGTGGCGTATTTATCATGGGTTGATGCTCGTAGTTGTAAAGCTCCGGATGTACACGTAAAGAAACAGTCCTATAACAAAGCTGCCAAGTACTGCAAGAAGGTCATGCAGAAAGCTCGATTCCTCCATGTTCGTCGTGTCGGGGCCAAACTTGCTGCATACCCATCTGGGAGCAAAGCGTTTTGGTCTCTCGCGAAATCGGCTGAGTTGAATTTCTGTCGCCCATCACTACCTCCACTGCTGAAACCGGACGGTTCACTGGCCCACACTGCGGAAGAGAAGGCGAACTTGTTTGCCTCTCTATTTGCGGAAAATTCACATTTAGACGCTGGTAGTGCCATGCCTCCTTCTTTGCCCCGCTGCGAAGTATCAATGCCAGAGGTGCGTATTCATCAAAGGGAAGTACTGAAGTCACTACGCTGTCTAAATGTGAATAAGGCTAGTGGTCCCGACGGTATCCCAGCAGTCGTTTTAAAAACGTGTGCCCCTGAGTTGTCTCCTGTTTTGACGCGCCTGTTTCGTCTTTCCCTAAAGTCGAGAAAAGTTCCCGAAGCGTGGAAGCTTGCTAACGTGCAGCCTGTGCCTAAGAAGGGTAGCCGTGCGGACCCATCGAATTATCGTCCCATTGCAATCACTTCCATACTCTGCAAGATTATGGAACGTGTATTGAACAACAAGCTCCTTGCGTATCTTGAAGGTAACGATCTCCTTAGCGACCGGCAATACGGCTTCCGCCGAAAGCGGTCTACTGGGGACCTTCTAGTGTACGCTACCCACATTTGAGCGAGGCCATCGAGAAACGCGGCGAAGCTCTCGCCGTGTCTCTCGACATTTCCAAGGCCTTTGATAGGGTTTGGCATGACGGCCTTCTGGGCAAGCTCTCTGCGTACGGAATCTCTGCTGGTTTGTGCTCTTGGATTTCTGATTTCCTGAGGCAGCGATCTATTAGGGTCGTAGTGGATGGTTGCTCATCGGATCGCGTTGCAATTAATGCCGGAGTGCCTCAGGGTTCAGTTCTTTCAGCTACCCTCTTTTGCTGCATATAAACGATTTGCTAAAGCCCGGTATCTTTGGGTATGCAGACGACAGCACGGTGACTGAGAGATATATTCCTGAGGCCCAAACTACTAGTGGAGAGACCGAATCCTTTAGGGAAGCTTTGGTTGAGCGAACGAACCTGACCTTGAAGGCCGTTGACGAGTGGGGCGAAGCCAACTTGGTCAGGTTTAACGCTTCCAAGACACAGGCGTGTTTATTCACAGCCAAAGGAGCCCTTTTAACTTGGCTCCTGCTTTCCAGAATGTTTCATTAGCAATTTCGGACCACCTCGAACTACTTGGGCTGAAATTAACTACTAAGCTGAACTTCGGTGCCACTATTGAGGCCAAAGCGAAATCCGCTGCTAAAAACTTGGGGTCTTACACAGGGTGAAGCGGTACTTCACGCCGGAACAGCTTCTAACACTTTACCAAGCTCAGGTTCGATCGTGCATGGAGTACTGTTGCCATCTTTGGGACGGGTCTGCCAAGTATCAGCTGGCCGCTTTGGATTCAATAGAGCACCGTGCTCGCAGACTCATTGGCGATCCTGAATTACTGAGTGTAAGGTTACAAAGCCTTGAGCACCGTCGCAGGGTTGCTAGTTTGTCTGTGTTTTACAGGATACATTTTGGAGAGTGTGCACAGGAACTGCACGATTTAATTCCGCCATCTCCGTTCCTCCACCGGACGTCCAGACGAGGGGAGCGGTTTCATCCTTACGTTGTGAATATTCCATTCATTCGCACGAAGCGATTCGCTTCTACCTTCCTAATGCGGACTGCTAAGGAATGGAATTCGCTCCCTTCGTCTGTATTCCCGGTAAGATATAATTTGGGTCTTTTCAAGGCAAGAGTGAATAGGCTGTTACTGAACCAGCGTGCTACACCCTCGACCTCGTCGTCACTTTCCATCAGGTGCGACTGAGGTCAAATGCTGGTCAGTCTTTTATAAAAAAAAAAAAAAAATATGGTTATGTAGACACATGGTTAATTAAACAGGCGTTAATTAAATTAGTTAAGAAAGGGCATAAGAAGGGATTCAATTATTTGTTGAATTTTACATTTGGTATTTAAGAAAATTCATATACTATACCTATACCTAAACCCTACCATACCACTAGGGCCTACATCGAACTTTGATTTTTAGTATTATATTTTTTAAATTTAGTTTAAATATTTATTTTATGCGATAAATATTTATGTTATATGTTAAATGAGGTTTTGATATAAAAAATATAAATTATGAGCCCTTTGCCTAAATATTCGGTTCTTTTATTTATGATTAACGAATATTTATTCTTTGATTATTTTTAAAGAAATGTGTCAACTCAGCACTCTTTGTTAATTCCTCGTCTCTGCACTAGTAATATAACCCGACTAAAGAAAGAATTATTTATCCCCTCATATTTAGCAAACAAATTGATGACATTTTGCAACCTCCGTAGTTCGGCCCATATATACCGTTCCATCCGAGCCATTTTTTGCGACTAGGCGACCGTCGCACGCCCGTCGACATCCTGTCGACATCCCGTCGCCCTCACATCACCGGGCCGAGCCCAGCCCTTTGAACATAGCTGTAACGGCCGTCGCACGTCCGCCCCGTGCCCGAGTCGAGTGGATCGGGCGGCTCGGTGGTCACGTGACTCTTTCCATACAACGGAACGCTCGGAGCGGAAGCGCGACGGTCTAACGTGAGTCATCCTTAAAACGTATAAACCTATATTGTAATCAAGCCTCATTACTATATTTGGTTCAAAAAAGTGAAGTTAAAGCTATATTTGTACTCAATGTAATACGACTGAATGCCAACTAATTATATTATCTTACAAGTGTTTTGCACAAGAATCTCTGAACGATGAATACTTGGTAAAGACCCTGAGGTACTTTTTAAGGATGTTAGCTTTTTCCTCTAGCGAAATATAATCTACATGTATGGGTCTTTATTATACAAACGTGAAGTGAATTTACATACGTACGTACCAAATCATAACACGCGATATAACAAGGTAATCTCGTGGTTATCTTTGTTGTGGATTTTTATGAATACAAGTTTAGTTTATAAGGTTTATTATATTGTAATTTATATTAACTATAGAACAATAGCCTTCATTATTCCCTAGGAAGTTATGAAAGTTGTGGATAGTTTAAATGACAATGTCTATCCGTTTGTTTAATATTGAGATTATTAGGTAAATAGTGGAACAAGCGCGTGTAATGTTATGACGTTGATTACGAAATTTCCGGTTAAGAGATGATAGGTACTTTTAATGAAAATGGAGGTTTTATAGATCATCTCTAGTTTTTTTCTTTAGAGAGGATCATAATGTCCCATTATTTATTGAGAGTTAAGTATTCCACTTGAGAGGACGTCTTCTAGACTAGAAAATGATAATCATATTACAAAATTCATAATGTATCGGGGTGTCATGAAACAAAGTCACTGCAGTTAATAGCGCTGATTAGCAACCTAATATGCTAGCTATCAACGCCGTTACGATAGGTTTAGTAATAAGGGCCAAAACAATTGACACGCTCCCTGTTGAGTAATATCCGTTTTTTGTTAATTTTTTTTTCGTCAATTTTGCAACAGTTTCTGTTTACTTATAATATCTATTGTCCCAGTTGTTTTAAAGGTTGAATATTATAATGATAGAAAGTGGGACAAAATATTCAAATGATGTAAAAAATTGGCTGAAGTGCAAAGTCATGGATCTGATTGTGAAATTCGTTTACAAGCACAGATGTATAAAATAAACTGACGATTGTTTGAGAAACTAGTGAATAATAATTGACATAATTGTACATATGTACCTACTTAAGTCAATGTACTATCAATATCATATTTTGAAAATGTTCAGCATATCTCATCTCAACGTTTATAAAAGACAGTGCATACAACACCTCAACTCAACCTATCTTGTACGAAGAAATTTTTGTCGCCCGCAAATTTTATATCAATCAGTTACGTTAGAATTTTGTATAATCCACTTTATATAAGTATATGTGAATATAGGTACACATAAAATGGATTATATACGTGGAAGTACTTAAAATAATGAGGAAAAAATTCTATAAATGTAATATAACCTAGGCAATAATCTAGAAAACGCAAAAACTATATTTAGTTCTTATTCTAACACGATCTTGTCGTAAGTCGTAGATAAATTAAGCCAATTAGATACGTTGCGACACCAAATATCGCAACAATGGTCAAACAAACGGCATCGCATTGTCTCTCGATTTCCTTTCAGCAAGTACCATGCAAGGTTGCCATGGCCCTGCCTTGCAGATTACACCTAAACTTGATTTAACTTGGTTTCTATAATTAGAACTTGGTCATCTAATTTTCCCTCAGTTTAATGTCCGGATTGAGCCGGCCATTTTTAGTTTAAACTGGAGGGTATTATGGTTGTCATGCTACAGCAAGCATCAATGGGTGATGTGCATCATCATATACATATGTATGTACATAGGTACATATGACTCTATGAGTGCATTAAAAAAACAATTTAATTTGGTATGACAAACAATGGATGATAGTAAATGATTTTAATAAAATATTTAAATTTAATATAAATAACACTAATATGGGTCTTATGTGTGGTAAAACAGATAAACCTACAAGTATAAATGTATATAAGTAGATGAAATAACAGTAGTTAAGTGTGAAAGTAGGCAGATATGGATTCAAAATATTACTTTTTTATTTTTCTATAGCCAGTGCCATGGGCACCCTTCCGGGGGTTTCAATTTGACCTGACCCCCAGATGTCCCCCAAAATTATTTTTAAGTTCTGATAATTTTTATGTACTTCACCTGTAAATTAATAGTTCATTTTTCTATATATTTGATAGCGTTTCACAATGAATAACATTGTAAATAGGCAAGAAGTCAGTAAGCATCTTTTGTGTTGTTTTTTTTTTGCAGTTACAGTGAAAGTTTTCTGAGGTTTTGGTCAAGGTTGGCCATTAGGCAATACTACGTAATGACTAACACTACAATTCATGTTAATGAAATGCTGCGGATTTGTCTGATTTATTCGGTGCCACTCGGTAATGGGTAATTTAGGTCACATACGTAAGTTATTACAGTGTCTAGGTACTTTATCTTTTTATCTATTCCTGACAAAGTAATAAGTAGGTATCTACCATACCCAAATACTTCCTTACAGTACTATTGTTACTATTGTTATTTTCCCATATAAACTTTGGACCCCCAACAGTATTCTGATGTGTGAAAAGTGCCAATGATGAGTGTGTGATGAATGATGTGTTTGGCTATTGTCAAAAACAACGTTTAACAACTATCAATTTTACTAAAATAGAAACATTATAAAAACAAGTACTCACATCCGGGTCTAAACTTGACCAGCTTCGTTATATCATTTTGTAGTTAAGTTAGCTGGCAATAAAATATTTTACGACTCTTTAAATATGTAAACAAACTTTTTCCGTTACATGTTTTTTTGCAACTATAATAATCCTATCCGCAAACGGCATACAGGATTCAGCAAACGACTCTAAGTAGGTATTTACTTGAGATTTTTTCTCGGAATATATTTTAAGAACTTCACTGTAACTTCCACGAATCGCCAATTATCAATATTTATATGAGGTAACTGTAATGGAAAGGGAATTACGTTTTAAAAATATTTTATAAACTTCAAGTACAACGTTTACCTATTTTACTTTCCTCATGTATCTACTTACATAATTAAAGTAGAGTTTAGACTTTAGAGTATAATAGTATATTACGCACCCAGGGCGGTAAAACAAAGAATGGCTCAGATCGTGGGTATTTGTGGCCCGAACCGCAGGTGAGGGCTATAAACAAGCGATCTGAGGTCTTCTTTATTACCGACCGTGGTGCGTACATAGTTTTACGTCTGCATCTGGGTGTAAAGTGAGATTTTCCGTCGCGCCCGAGGGCGGTAAATCTCTCTTACCGCCCAGTGTGACGTAAATATACTTATTTCTCTCGAAATATCATAAGTCATAATCATCGAAAATAGTTTGCACAATATTATACTACGTATACGTACCTACGCAGTCCCTAACAATCTTTTTAATGTTCGCGACAAGACACCCGGCGAGTAAAAACACATTTCAAACAATTAAATATGACAGGACATCCATTGTGGGTACTCAGCCAACGATATATATAATATATTAATACCTACTTAAATATATAGAAAACACCCACGACTCGGGAAAAAATGTGACGAATATACAAACTGCGGTTTTCAATTATATTTGCCAATGCAGGTGGATGGAAGTTTCCATCAAAGCTGCGTGCTCTCCACGTGAGTTTTAATTTTCATTCAAGGTACCTGAGCGGCACCGCGAACATTGAAAATCGAAAATTTCCAACGATTATGTCCGTCATTCTAATTACGCGTTAATATATTTATAATCAGAAGATATATATACAAAATTAAAAGCTAATTTAAGAACGAGAGAGAGAGAGAGAGAGAGAGAGACGGGATGTCGTTAATACCGTGGAAGATGGGACGAGTCCTCGTGTGGGACGCTACCTGCGTGGATACGCTGGCGCCTTCCCATCTCCACGGTACTGTAGACAAGGCCGGCGCGGCGGCAGAGGCGGCCGAGGTCCGCAAATCCCGGAAGTACAGGAGTCTCGATTCCAACTACAATTTTGTTGCCTTTGGAGTCGAGACTCTTGGTCAGTAGGGCCCAGCAGCTAAGGGTATTTTTAAAGAGTTGGCTAAGCGGCTGGTCAACGCTACCGGAGATAAAAGAGCTGGCAGCTTCCTCGCCCAACGCCTAAGCGTTGCGATACAGCGAGGGAATGCTGCCAGCATTCTTGGAACCATGCCACAGGGGCCTACCTTAAATTTAGAGTTTTAGTTATAATTTTTTAATGTAGTTTATTTGTATGTCTCTTCCGTATACGGAACAATGGTGTTCCGGACATTTGGGAGGCGTACGCGGAGCCAGATCGAGCCAACGCGCAGAGGCCCTTTCGACAATTTAATGAAATGTAAGGGGTACACTTAGCGGATGTTGCCCCTGTCCGTATCATGGGACGCGCACAGAGACAGCACCCGCCATGGTGTAAGGACTATAAGTTATTTATAACCTAGTATAGTTTATCGTTATTTTTCATTATTTCTTCTATGTACATATTATTGTATTTTTCCCATTTAAGAATATACTATGTTTATGCCTATTTACAAGTAGAAAATAGGCTCGACCTCTGAGCTGGATGGTAGGGTCATCATATTTTGAATCTAATAAAAAATACGCCAAGGTGTTTCGTATAATGTAAAGTCAACGTATAATGTTATATAATGACAAATAGGCATAAATATGTGTTAGGTATTTATTTAAGTAAATCATTAGTACTATTGCTGTAGCAAATAGCACATATCATTTATATATAATATTTAATAATTACTTTTACATATAAGAATTATAAACGCAAATATTCGTTAAAATTAGTAAAATCATAGTGTTACATTAAAAATCAGATTACAATATGAATTATGAATCGTTAAAATCATGTCGAGTCATCGTTATATTCATTATAGTCACGCATTTTCGTAATAACTAAGTTTATGAAGGAGATTATATACGTAATAATATATAGCAATCTCCTTGATTAGTCGTAAATCTTCTAAACGTGTGCATTCGACGTAAGGAAATAATATCATTAACAAATTCAATTTATATACAACTTCTTTTTAGA
Organism: Grapholita molesta; assembly: GCA_022674325.2. Classification (NCBI taxonomy): domain Eukaryota; kingdom Metazoa; phylum Arthropoda; class Insecta; order Lepidoptera; family Tortricidae; genus Grapholita; species Grapholita molesta. Next base: position 8,725,746 of record CP053127.2, read on the forward strand.
ACCTCGTTGCGGTTTATATAGTACAATAAATTCTTTTAATCCAGGCCTACTGTTCATTTAGAAAGAAAATTTCATACTACTTGACACGTTTTATTGTGCTTGGTGTCTAAAATTGAGGTCATTTGTCGAAAAATCAGCATATTTTTCGAAATCGGTTAATGTTAAACAGTTAATTTTTGCTTAAAAGTTTAGAGGTGAGCGATTTTACTGAATATAAATTATGTATAAAACCTATTATTTATTACCTATTAATTAATAAGGGCTCGAACGGGTCCACGTTAACTACTTACCTTCATCACTGCGGCTCCCATCAGGGTTTCATGTGTCATTTACATATGTTGCATCCATATTAATAAAAAATACATCACTTATTCTTAACTACTCTAGAATAAATCTAAAAACGGCCGTGAGGCGTTTTACCGAGGATGCTACGGAATTTCCCCTGTAACTTATTAATAAGTTAATAAGTCGACTTATTTTATTTATAGGCAGTGACAAGGAGAACTTTTGATTCTTATTTTGTAAGCTAGTTTCCATTGGATAACGCACAAATGATTAAAGCTCAACAAAAGTACAGACCCGGGTAGATTTGACATTCTTATGGGCCATCTCATTAAAAATTGTATACTCAATGTTTTTTAATAGATTTTACTGTGTGCTTAGGTACTACTCAGATCAACGAGCTCTTTCTACCCTAATATGAGAAAGAAAGAAGTGATTCTAAGTAGAAATGACACAAAAAATCTAAATTAAAAAAAGGGTAGGAAAAATTCCAAATAAAATGGTCCATAAGCACAGTAGAAAGCTTCGTGATTAAAAAAGATGTCACCTGCTATCAAAAGGCGATTTCGAATACTGCCTCTACGCTTTACTATAACTTATTCGTTTTCCGTAAACTATCTCATTAATTAAACATTTGTGGTTATTATATTAGGCCAGTAAAAATCGACAATAAATTAACAAAGCATGATGTATCTCTGATTTTTTTGTATGTTGTTTGGACCGATTAGGAATATATATACACAAGTTTGCAATTCGCAAAAAGTTGTGGAATTTTTTTTATACACAAAAAACCGCAAAAATTTGGGGATTTTTTTAGATTCTGCTATGTGTCTCCTAATCCATGCATTTCTTGTCAAAAGCTCCTATAAGGGTTTTGAAGAACATTAAATTAGTGATAAGTTAAGCCTAATTGGACTTCTATACGTCAATTGGTTACGGAAATATGACCCCTTGAAAATGGGTAACTTTTTGCCCAAGTCGATAATTTAAGTATTATACCATTTTTGAACCCATATTTTGTAGAAATTCTTACTCCTACGGAAAAATATAGTATTATAATTTATAGGCAATTTATTGAACTTTAAATTAAATGTAGAAGGGTGTCTGTAACCCTCGTAGTTCTCTCAATATTTCAGAAAAACCCAAAACGGAATCGCGTTTGTCTAGGTATGTTCCATGAACTTTCCTATTTTTAGAGTTTTGCATTAATATTTTTTTATACAACGAAGGTGGCAAACGACCATACGACCCACCTGATGGTAAGCAGTTACCGTAGCCTATGGACACCTGCAACTCCAGAGGATTCACATGCGCATTGCCTACCCTACAATGAAACAGAAGTCTTGATATTATTAAATAGACAATTAAATGTATTGTTATATAGACATAAGTGATAATATGTAGTTACTTTCTCAATCAATCAGTCAATCAAATTAGACACATATGTAGAGTCGAATACCTACTCTGACAGATACGAAGATATGGTATTTTAAAAACACGAGTTCTGGAAATCAAGCATCGTGGACGAGTACATGAGTTTAAAAAATAGACCTCGTGGGTCGTGGTCATAGTTTTCGTTGCTCTATTCAATAGATTGGTCTCCAATTGGCGGGTCGTCAGAGTTGGAGTTGGTCATGATCATAAAGTCTCGAATGATGTAAATGGCAGCATTCCGGTAAGTTTCTCTAGAAGCTTTTGCATTTGCAAGAGTGGACTCCTTATTTTTTTAGTATTTTTGTTTCTATAGTTTTTTTTAATCAAAATATATTTTAACATAAATCTAAAACTTCGAGCGCGCCGAGCTAAGGGTTAGCGCTTTCTGAATCTGAGCCTTGATCTTTTACACAACCTTGAAGCGAGTCTCAAGATGTCGGTCGAGAATCTTGGGTATGAGATCGTTCGCTGAAACAACTATCAAAACAATGATCGCCGTATCAACTTCCCATATGCCGGTTCCCTCGTCAGCCAAATTTAGGTACTTGCTGGACTTTTCTGCCTACACAAGGGTCTCCTCACACGGGATGGTGATGTCAATGAGCATTGCTCGGCGTAGCGATCGATCATCAGCCCCGATATATATGCTTATTGGCTCAAATATTAGTCCTGTCCGCGATAACAACAGAGCATGGTATGACTGGAACTGGCGCAGGCGAGGGCGGTACATGAAGTATGCCACCTCGCCGTCTAGATGAGCGGTCGAATCTTAAGGACAACCTGCTAGTGTATTTATAATCCTGACTGGGACTTTATCTGTTCAATGTACTCGCTGTTAGCAAGATGATAACGACCGGAAATTATATACCTGATTGACTCTCTTATTGCAACAATGGTGTTCCGAACACAATATGGTAGAAGTCTGCGAAGCCGATGCTAATGACAAGAAAATATACGGGGTACACTAAGCGCATGCTGTCCGTGTCGCACAGAAAGATACAACACTCGCACACGGTGAAAATGACTATTGAGATTTAATGGAATCTAAAATGTACTAAGGCTAATTGTTGAAAAAGACCTTTCTTATTCTTGTTCTGTAATGTTTTAGTACTTTATTATTATATAGGTATAGTACTATTAGGTATCTGAGATAGGTAGGTATATTATATTCAATGTATAGAAGCAGGTAACTCACGTTTAATATAGTTAATAAAAACTAATACACTGTTGCTTGTTAACTTATAATGTAAAACGTGAGATCTCACGATAGTTTTGAGGTAGGTATATTATTTTACATTAGTTTTCACATATGTCTTTATGCAGACACCTAAAGAAATGTGACGTTTTTATTTTATTTTACATTTTATTCTTTTGTTAAATAAGTTTTACGTATCCTAAAATTGGGCCTATAGGTATATAAGTTTTAAATATACTTAACGTTTGCTACCTAGGAAACCCCTTTAGTCTGATATTACGTATTACTTTGTACTGTAGTTATTATATTTTTCTCAGTTACACAATATTCATAACTCCCGAGGGAATAATGAAGGCTATTGTTCTTTAATATACATGCATAGTATAACAACTTTAACAAGTAATCTTTATATAGAAATGAGCCCGCTCTACATTTATTTTAAAGCTTAATAAATTGCTTATAAATCGTATTCTATAAGTGGCACTCGTTGGATCAGTGGTTTCGACGCAATTTCATCCCACAAAAATACTTTAACTAAAATGTACTTATTTTTAAAAAAGTGGCCTATTTTCAAAATGCTGCCATTCCGTGAACAATAGTCCTATTCATCTCTAATTAGCTTTAATTTATCACAAATTTAATGTTCTTTAAAACGTACATAGAGACTTTGGACAAAAAATGCATGGTTTCGGAGACATAGAGAAGAATCTAAAAAAAAACTGAAAAATTCGTGGTTTTTTGTGAATATTTTTTTTCCCACAACTTTTCGTGAATTGCAAACTTGTGTGTACATAGCCCTAATGGATCCTAATAACATACTAAAAATTCAGAGATACATCATGCTTTGCGAATTTAGCTATTTTTTATGTCGATTTTGACTGGCCTATATGACTAGTTATTAAATAAAGATAATGTTTGGCAAAATCGACAAATTACTTATTTACAAATATAAATCAGATAAGAAGGTCGAGATGATCATAAATTATCGAAAAGTAGTGAATCATTTAAACGGTATAATTTTAGCAAAATAGGTATTATAAATACTTATTAAATTCTACAACCGTGGTTATGGTTAGGTTTATCAGTTCCTTTAAATTAAAAGCAAAATATGAATTGTTATTTTACTTTTACGCAACCTTACCAACTTTGAGGAGGTCAATCGTCGAATCCGACTCGTCTGTGCTGCGTTCGGGAAGCTCCGACACATTTTTTCTTCCAATATTCCGCAATGTCTCAAGGCGAAAGTCTTTGACCAGTATTTGTTGCCAATGATTACATATGGCACTGAAAGGATAAGAGGTGACTACGGAATCCTAAAAAACGAACACATCATCGGATTTTTTTTATATATTAAATATTGTAACAGTATATCAAATTAAAACAAATTAAGACAAATTTATATGACGTGATACAAAACAAAATATGCATAATGCTATGCAAAACAACGCGAAGCAGATTATTTGCTTTCCTAAATAAACAGGTTCTTATAGCAAAGTTGTACACTTATAAGATTTAAGTTTTTTTTTTTTAGAGTTACTTGTCTTTCCTATTGTTTGCGTAATGTAAATCTAATCAAATCATATTATAAATATTAACAAGTACCTTCTTGTTCTCCATTAGCCGTGGCGGTTTCATAAGCATAACTTTCTTAGTTGCCCCTGGAGTAACAGCCGAACATTAACCGCCGAACGTTACTAAACTAAAAAAAATAATAATTATGTGCGAAATCCCGAGATATAAATAACATTTTTTTTTTACTTTTCAAAAATTAAAATCAGGATTAAACACTGTTAAAGTATTTTATTTCTGACACGCATTTATTTATTTATTTTTATTTCAACTTAATTTGTAACTATCTGTTCAAAAGATAAATTAATATGTTTTTAGTAAAAAGGGACTTTAATTTTTATGTACATGTACATTTTTTTTAATGCATGTTTAATACAGTAGCATTTTAGGCTTATTTATTAATATCATCTAATAATTAATACATATATACTAGTAGTTAATAATCCAGTAAAAGGAAATTCGTTTTTAGCTAAGGGCAGTTTGGCTAATCTTACCCTGCTTCTACCCTTTTAAACTGTAGGTACAATTCTTTAAAACAATTTTCTTTATATTATTAATTTTAAACAAGTTTATTTCATGAATAATTTAATGAATATATTACATAAAGGTAATGTTTATATGTATTAATTTGATTCACATTAAAAATGCTTCGTTTTTAAAGTTTAAAAAATAATTAAATCGTTATTTCTGATTTTAGGTACGGATCATGGCCAGGGCAATTTATTTGTGTATTTAAGTATACGTAACTATTTATTATATATCGTTGTCTAGCACCTACAATACAAGCTTACTCGCTTACTGTGCGACTGTGCTGTGGTATTGGGTAAGATTATCGCAAAAATATTTTTGTGCAAAATAAATTTCAATACGTATGCGATTATTTAGCTTGTGCAAACAAAGGTGATGCTTCGAATCGTATATAAAACTTATGCAATGGAAGTAAGGTAGGTTAAAAGTTGCCGTAACGTAACTGATGACGTGTTTATTTAAATAAACGTTACAGACACCTGTTCATTGCAGGTATACTAGTTAAAAGTGCCAGTTATGGAATCCTTACGATTACTTGTAAAAAAAAAAAAAACAAAAACAAATTACATCGCGCATACAGATCTTAAAATACATTCCGACGGTTCAAAAACTTTCCAGCGTCCGTGGTCATCGGGTCAAACCAGGTTAGTTGTTTTATTTCATGAATAATTATCGCGGCAATCGAAGACAATGTGCCCTAAATTATATAAGCTTAGAAAAAAACTGGGTGCTGACTTTGGAAAGTCGTGCACTAGAATAAAAAAAAATGAGGACCTTAATAGTCGCACACAAAAGTTTCTCACTATTATTTTTGCACAAAATGTATAATATCGATAAACACGATTGTATAAGTTTTTTAAATACCATTTATTCGTTTCTTACATATAACTATAACTTTTGCTTAATAGAAGTACAGTAAAAAAATTGTTCATTCATAATATTTCGGCCCACAATGTAATGAATCACAGCATTAAACACTCTTTGTCGTATTAGGTGTACACACAGCATATAGGTGTCGATTGTCAGTTTTTTATGTTTTACGCCTCTCCCCCATTGCTCAAAAAGGTGGTTCAAGTCATTAGAATCTCCTCTTTATCGTTTTAAAACAAATATCCAATGAACTTAGGTAACTAATGATATTTACGGCAAAGGTCTAAGTTATGGGATCACCTATGTGCCTGTCTATCCGTTTGTCAGAAGTGATGTTGTCTCTAAAGTGCAGGGAAAGTGGAACACGCACTAGTTCTAACTGCAGTCGCAATATTCTAGACTCTGAACTTGACCTTTAGTGCAATTTGCGATTAGCTAAGCGGGTTTATGTAATTAATGTAATTAGGATAATTTTGGCCGCTCCATACAAAACCGGAAGCCATGCAATGTTAGCCAACGAGACACGATTAATTGATACGTTTATAATTTGTGATTGTAGTTACTAAAATGAGATTTAAAACAAAATGTTCTTATTTTGACGGAATTATTTTGCACATTTTTAATATCTTATTAGGTATACTTGAAAAATAAGCGGATACTAACCTTCAGTGCTTTCAAACCATTATCATTTTCGTTTATTTGGGCTTATACAACTAATTTATTAGAAAATTATACGTGTTTGTAACACATATTCACAAAATCAAATATGTATAACTAATTTACGAGCCAATGCTAACTTAATTTATAGTTTGCCAAAAAGTTTTTTTCGATCAAAGTTATAGTAAGTTTATCCCAAGAAAGGAATTCATAATTTTCTATAGTTACAGTACATATCAGTATGTCCATCGTAAAACTATTTCAGATTACCAAACGATACAAGCAGTCTGTTAATTTAAATCTCATGTCTTCCGTTATCTGATTCAAATTTTATTTTTCCGCAACAAGAGTGCCTAAATTTTCCCTTAATATTTCAATATTGGCATTAAGATGGTTTTCGTTTGAATTGACTACGATATAAATCTTTAGATTTAACAGACCTTGGTACTAGGAGCTGCCGCGGTAGGTGAGGTTATTCGGTTACGGCAAGAGGCGCTACCGCGAAACACGATATTCGTTAATTTCGGACGATTGTCTCTGTCACTCTCATGACGCGTTGACATTGGAGTGACAGAGACAATCGCCCGAAATTTACGAACTTCGATGTTCGCGGTACCGCTCAAGTTTCAATACTTCAGCTTGTCAATCATAGTGCTCGCCGCGCTATATAGAGCTGGAGCGTCTGCGCCCGCGCCTATTGCTAACGGACTAGCACGCGCGTATGACGCCTGAATGCCTACCACTTCCGCGCCGCGCAGCTGTAGAGCCTTACGTTCTAAATTCGAATTTTTAAAAGTAAACAAAACTTACGATTTCAAATATAAGACTGACTTGATTGTGGCTGAAATTAGATTTCTTTGTTTTATATTTTTATTTGTGATTGGACAGTGATGCGGACACAGACTTTGTGAATTTGTGTTTCCTGTTTAAAATTGAATTGTCAAAATGCTGACCGGCTGGCAGTTAATTTTATCAAAGTGTGAGTGTAAAAGTTTAATTGAACACATTAATTATCATCCTAGGTACCTATACTGATTTAAATTTTTTATTAAGGTAAATCCGAAATATCAGTACTTGATACCTAGTTAAAATCCTTATAAGTATGTTAATTTATACTAATATTACGGTAAGACCACTATAATTAATGTAATAGTAAAATATCATTATGCACAAATCAATAAACTATAGCCCCTAAATAGTTCATAATTTAATTTGTGTATAAGATCAGTATTTATCATTTATACAACTTTTAAACTTTCGTAAGTCATTCTAACATTTATTATATCCGTATGTATGTAATAATACGAGGTGAAAACGCAAATGAAATTCCTTAGACTTTTATTTTCAGCTAATCATTAAAAATAAAACTAACAAAAACTACATCATAAATACTTAAAAATATACTCACTAACCTAAGTCCCCTAAAGTCTGTCCCTTGTCACTTTAACCAGTGCAATGACACCACAATTATTAGGTGTCATATTATTTAAACTAAAACCAAGTATAATATTCATTTTAATGGACTTAAGAATTTTAGTCATAATACTAAATCGAATATTTATTAGTAACCTTGACTTACTGACCATTAATGGCCTAAAAGTAACCTATTACTATTGACTTGATGTATAAGCTTATCATTTTACTAATTTACGGAAATATTTTACCTAGTGTATTACATATATTATATTTCAAATTATTTCTATGGACGTAACTGTCTAAAATAAAGATTTTTCATTTCATTTTTTTATTTTCATATCATTATATTACCTAAAACAATATTACAGAAATGTATGATTTATCCCTGAGCGAGTTTAAATCATAAGGAATCGATAGCTATAACAACCATGGTGATCAGAGCCCTGAATGTATGTTTTTAACGTAACTTTACGTCACGAACGCGTTTGCGTTTTCCATATAAATAACATTATCATTATCACTTACGTGTTCGTAAACGTTTTTTACGTCAAAAAAAACTTACACTAGAGCCTCTGAAGTGAGTTCTGTACCCGTACCATGAGTTGTGACATTACGGTTTTCGATAACGAGTATCGAGTTTACTATCTGTGCATCTCGTTCGCACTAAAATAGTACAAGCGAGATGCATAGATAGTAAACTCGATACTCGTTATCGAAAACCGTAATGTCACAACTCATGGTACGGGTACTGTACTATACATGTAAATCAGTATAATACGATATACTTATAGGATTCATAAATATCCTACAGAGAGAACCCAAAGAAAACTATATAGTTTATTTGATGACATCCGCGTGCGTATCTTTAAAACAATTTTAAAGATTTAATTATTATGACTATGCAATAGTATATTAAGTATATGTATTTATATAAGTAAGTTTATTAAGTTTAACTACAATCTACAGTCAATCGGTTAAAACAGTTTTGAAGGGACTCTGTCAATTATGTAATTTTGAAACCAGAAATAAATAATAATAACCTACACACGTTAGGCATTCGTTCAGCAACTATACTTATAAATGTATAGTCCCTAAAACGCAATGCTTGTAAACTGAAACAGCATAATTGTGAAAGCGAGATAACATTACGTAGATAATTTTAAACACTAAGTTAATTAGGAAAGTGAGCCTAGGCATGCTAAATGATCGGTCGGCAATATGCACTTTTGGTGACTTTTGCAACACTGTTGAGCTTAATAGTCCTTTAGATATTTGAAAGAGATGGCAGAGAGATAATTCACGGATAAATGTATAGTATAATTTCCATTATAAAACTTTACTGCTGATTCCATAAATGCTATTTTTATATCAATCGCACATTCCTAACATATTAGAATAATAATATGCTAATCTAGTTACTTGTGGAAATACTCTGAGATAGGTAACCAGTAGTTGCAAGAAGATTTCATAATTTTAACTGTTATTTAATTCCATCTTCAAACAATGTCATATTATTAGTTAACAATGCCTATAAATATTTTGTACAGAGAGAACTGTAATGTAAACTAAGTAATTACGTAATTAAAGTAGGATTAATGAGTAAATCCAGTGAAAGTTTAAATTAAATAAATTGCATTATGTATTGACAACCAGTTTTCATTGTTGGTCTGGAATGACTTTCGATTGCCTAAGATAATTAAGTTGCATTTTTTTACATTTCCCTTTATTTATTTCAATATGAAAAATGTGAAAAAATGAATGTAGTCACAAAATGTTTAAACTTAAAATGTGTTTATTTATACACATCAAATTTTAAGTATAAACATCTTTTGACTACATTGAACTTTCACTAAACGGACGGGAACGCACAAAATATGTCAGGAAATATTATGTAAATCAATTCAACCTCTAAGTGCCAGGTTGTGTTATAACTATAGCGGAATTTGGTATTTCGAAACCTAAATAATGTGGGCCTACTGTCTTTTGTTACGTTTCTTTTAGTTAAATACCATCAAATATATAGCTGTTTCATGTCTCAATTCTTTACGAATCTTAATTTAACTGAGCGTAAAGCCTGTAAAGAAAACGACCATCCTTTATTTTTATAAAGTCTTTCTTAATCGCGCCCGGCATTTATAAAAAAAAATCACATTAAAAACATTCCGTAACACTTGAAAATTATTATTTTAAAGCAAGTATGTTTTTTTTTTAAAGATGGGAGTTTTCAAAATTTGGTACACCCAATTAGCGAAAGATGTAAAAAAAAGTTAAATCACTGTCAGTTTCGTGACGACAATTAAGCATTAAATCTTTATGAAGATCGACTTTTTGCCTTCTATTATGTTGTAATATCGATTGAAGTTTATAAAACGAACATCAAAACCAAGCTTTTATCGATATTTAATGCTTAATTGTCGTCACGAAACTGACAGTGATTTAACTTTTCTTAACAACTTTCACTAATCGGGTGCACAATTTTTTGAAAACGCCCAGATAGCTTATAAATATAAATAAGAAATAAGTCGGCTACGCACATTGTGAGCGTACGATCGCTATTCCATAATAATATTTGCAATGTTACAAGTCACAACAAACAATAAGGAATCGCACTACTAGTTTTATGAAACTTTTATGTGCCAGTACGTGTCGCTAAGATGAATCACACGTAATTAACAACTTTTGACAGGCGTCGGATCATCGGAGTCACGTTGTAGGATACCGAGTGGAGAGCCTCGTGACTAATTGTACCTATAGGAATTAAAAGCATAATGGCGGATACGTTAGAAATTATCTGGACCAATCAATCAATAATTTATTTATCATAATATCTTTAGACGTCCACCCACAAGATGGACAGACGACCTCATTAAAGTCGCCGGAAGACGCTGGATGCAGGTTGCTTCCAACCGGTAGGTACACGTGGAGGTCCAAGGGGGAGGCCTATGTTCAGCAGTGGACGTCTTATGGCTGAGATGATGATGATGATGAATATCTTTATAAAGAAAATTCGTTAGTATTCTTTTAGTTATCAATATATAGTATAGTAATAATATTCCACACAATTTACGAATGCTTGGTACACGAAAAAAAAAAACAACTATTACAAAATGATAATACGAATTACATCAACTTTTTGCTAATAAAATCTGAATCTTAATAGCTCTTGCCCCGGCCTGGGTATATAAAACGTATCGACATTGACAAAAATAAATAATTTACTAATTCATAAAACTATACATATTTATACTATAAAGTACTACGAGTATAACTCAGGTTGTCAAAGTTTATGCGACTGATAGATGCATATAAAAATACTGGAATATAATGGCGACTGTGTCTGATAACTTTATAATATGTAGATAGCTAGTACATATATCTAGACATACTAATAGCAGGAATTGCATGGTCGAAAAGCTACAATGGGCATTTGTTGCATTGTGAGCATTGTGACAGACATCAGCTCTTCAGATGGCAAGGTTGTGCATGACACACGACATGGCATCTGATTATCCATTGTGAAGTCTGGGATCGTAACATTCCTGAAAATAATTGGTAAACATATGCATGCCGTACATCCAGCTTTAAACATACAATTTTTTTTAAAATCTGATTTCACCCAACTGATTATTGTATGAGTATTGTATGAGAGGTAGGGCACAGCGATGACCATCACGCTTGAATCTGGGGCAGCCCAACTGGGGAAGTACCTCCTCCTTACAGAAGACCACAGCCATAATAGCACTGCTACCTTTCAGGTATGTAGTGTTGTCTTCCTGATGGTGAGTAAGGTTCCCAGAGCTCCAACTCCCCTTAAAGGTCGGCAACGAGCTTGTGACTCCCCTGGTGTTACGGGTGCCTATGGGCGACGGTAATTGCTTACCATCAGGCAATCCGTCTGTTCGTTTGCCACCTTTGTCATAAAAAAAACCCAACTGATATATCTCAAAAAATATATACCTTCGATTAAGATAATCTTATGCATATAAAAAATATAAAATGTCCAAAATTCGATCAAGAAGTCTTTTGACTAAAATGTTATATACCTACTCGTAGTTTTAAAACCCTTTAGCAAGGTCCAGACTTGAGGGACTTAGGATAGGTAAACTATAATTGTATTTTTTTTTCCGTACACGGAAAAATGGTGTTCCCGACACTTGGGAGGCGTATGCGGAACCGGATCGAGCCAACGCGCAGACTGCGCAGAGGCCCTTTAATCATATGCGCGACAATTTAATCATATGTAAAGGGTACACTAAGCGTTGTTGTTCCTATTGTCATGGGACGCGCACAGAGACAGCACCCACCATGGTGTAAGGCCTATTGATTTTTATTGAAATCTAAAATATTATAATTAAATACTAGGCTATTGGGTGGAGTGGATGGACTAAATAGCTATTGGATAAAAAGTCGAATGCCTGCCTAATAAAATGGCATACAATCTTATTTGACTCGCCCTTGGCGAGATGACCCCCCACAAAAAGCGGCTCAAGGGCAACACCGGTGCAAAGGGCTAAGGGTAGAGAGGTATCACTGGACTTTAAACATAATATAAATCTATACACATCGCCTCTTAGGTTTCCACTTTTACCTACCCTCGAGAACTCAACTCTAGCGACCCCGCTCTGGACGGCCGGTTAAGGCCAGCCAGATGCAGGGGACCTGGCCTGCCTGTCCAAACGTCCGGATGTAATTGAAATTATATCGCGTATATTAGGTAATTAAAAACGAACTGGAAGACGCAGCGTACGTAGGCCTCCCACAAGGTGGACCGACGACCTAGTTATAGTCGCGGGATGCCGCTGGATGTGGAAGGCGCAGGATCGGTCTTCTTGGGTCGTTCTGGGGGAGGCCTATGTCCAGCAGTGGACGTCTTTCGGCTGACATGATAATGATATTAGGTAATAGTATTAAATTCCAATTACTCTTGGTTGTAATATTTATTTTCAAATTTACCTAATTAATTGTTCATTACTTATTTAATTATTAATTGTTAATACTGATTGCCATGTTTTTGACAATTAATAATAACTAATCATTATTTAAGCATGTTGGCTAAGAAAGCAGTATTGTAAATTCATACTGTTTAATATGGCACAATTTCCGAATGTACCTATAATATATCAATAGAATTAGGTTGGATTACTTACTAAGAATTTTAATTATTTACCATTGATTTTCTCAAGTGTGAAATGAGTTGACACGGTCAGCAGATACCAATTTGTTAATCGATTACAAAAATAAGGTTAGACAGTGACACCGCTCTACTATAAAATGTGACAACCTGTTTAATTACGATGACTTTACAAAATGATCTTCCAAACCTCAGGTAATCAACTTTAGCGATTGGTTTTTATTTAAATACATTGTGTATTTTTAACCGGAACTATTTCAATTGTATGTATTAGACGACGCGTTGATGTATCTAATGAGTTACCTACCCCGGCAGCCTTGCCCGCGTAGCAATCGTAGAAAAATACATCATAAAAAAACCCTACGGTTATCAACTCTGGGATTTCAAATAATCGTTGATTAATGGAGTCATTTCATTCTGAAAACGTCAATAGATTAAGCTTTGCTTTGTAATCTATATAACGCAATTATCCTATAACTTTATATTACTACACAAGTTAACCAAATAAGTGCACATGATTGCGGACAGATTAATTCTGTAATTAAATAGGAACACTAACAGGTAGGCCAGACATTACCTCAGTAATTACGGGACAGACTAAGCTGCGTAGATATTTAGTGGTACCGCAATAACGATTTAGTTGCGAGTACTTAAGTTCAGTTATTACGAACACTTGAAGCTGATTTATCGAGTGCGGAGAAAGGGGTCTAGCCAGCCTGCCGACTCTCTGTCATTAGGCGAGCGCTGTAAAGCTGTGATATGTGATTCATTATATGGGGCTTATTCGATTCCTCGCAGGAGCAACAAGAATGGATATTAAAAGTGAGGAAGAAAAGAATAATTTACGAAACCACCGCATGTGTCGCCTTCATTCGAAACTAGAACAAATTTACCAGATGTCGTGAATTCTCATAAAATTTTTATGCAAAAATGATCGTATATTCAGTCTGAGTGGAAACATAGCATCTAACAAAAATAAGGATTGACTTTCGGAAGAGTCAATTAAAGCTTTAATTTTCTTTAACTTCATCTCATACTCGTGATATTTGCAACCTAGATAAAATGTACTATGACTGATTTAAATAAGGTGTCTCAATGAATAGTCGTACATGGAAAAAGCAACCAAAAAAAAATTCAAGTCCCAGGTGAGACTCAAACTCGGGACTCTGGGAAACATGCATCGCTCTACCAACTGAGCTACAAAGGCTGCGACTTCCTCCACCACATCCTTCATATATATATTTGCGCTAGAACTTAATTTTGCTAATTAAAAAAAATGTTTATTGATCGTGCACACGTGAATTTTATTAGCATCCGTAAAATATTCATGGATACCCTTGGAGATCTAACTTTAGAACAGGTAATACTAGTTACAAAACCATCTAATTTCTATAGTTTTTATATACAAACATGCAGTCACTTCTTTTTTATTTGCTTATCCTGCGTTTTTTTTTAAAGCGAATGGGGAATGTTCATAGCATTCGTTATTAGTCCACCTACTTGTCGACAAGCCCCCAGTTCTCGTGTGACTAGTTTTCTGCTGCTAATGAAGTTCCGTTTGTTTAAGTATTAATTAAATACTCCGGTCGCGTCGACACTTGTGTTCCGATAAATCTAATTGGCTTGCATAGATATTTTTTTAGAATCTGTTTAATCTCGAAATGAAAAGGAATCTAGATCTTCTTATGCATGTAACAGAGTAAAATCCAGGTATGCTAAGTTCTCACCCTTTATTTGAACTTTTATGTAGGAAACTGAAACTTCGATATGAGTTAAGGATAAATAAGAGTGCAGGTTATTTTGTAGATAATTGATTTTGTTGGCCACAATTTTTGTACTTCAAACCTTGGTTTGAAGAGTCTATTTATTGGGGATACGTTGGGTATTAACTGAAGAGAAAACCGAGTGTTAGGCGTTTTGAGTCAAATTTTTTTGTAAACCAAGAATAATGGTACCTACTTTTACCATGTCTGTCCTACCTTCGTGGCACCTAAAACAAAAAGGACAACAAAATATGACTGAGTGGAATCTTCCAATATATACTTGTATGTAAGTACGTAAGACTACTTCAAGTTTATTAGTAGAATGACGTATGGCCATCAGAAGTTAGGTTCGTTTACGCCATTTTAACATGTATAACCAGACGCGTTCCCCAGCCAGCTTGTCTGCCGAAGGCAACTGGTCCAGGTTTGCCATTGGCCGACGAGTCTCGTACGATACATAAACAGTAAATACAGTATTGTCAGTAACCTAACTTAACATGTTTGCTCCAAAAACCTTTAATGTTTACGAACAATTATTTAATAGGTAGGCAGGCGAGTAAATCCTTAATTTATTTCTCTTTAGCAAATTTATATTAAGGACCATCCAAGCTTAGGTCTATAATATACTAGATGATGCCCGGGGCTTCGCCCTCATGGTTAGAGGAATATTTAACATATTGAGTCTTCCCGTGGGAATGAGATGTTTTCCCGCTGGAAAAAGTAGCCTCTCCATCCCTTCAACTACCTCCACTTAAAACATCACGTCAATCGTCGTTCCGTTTTGCTGTGAAAGACGTACAAACAAGCAGACTCATTTTCGCATTTATAATATTATAATGTAATATATATATAATATAGTATAAATATATAATATATAACTACTTCTCAAGATTTTAACTGTAAGTGTAAACTAGTACAAATGTAATATGATACTCAAAATTTTAGTACAATTTGGTAATTATGCGATTTCATATAAACTCCAACCAATTTATCTTGAGAAAATAAGTCTCCTGTTAACCTAGGACGGGCGGGTTTTTGACGTCTGTCCGTCGTCCGTTCCGATCCGTTCGTCGTTCTGGAAGTAGTATACAGTGTGTAAATCTTATACGGGCGAATCTCTTAACGGAGGGTAGAATAGGACATAAGAAATATATTTAGATAACTTTTTCTTAGAAATACAATTAAAATTAATTTTATCCATATAAAAAAAATCGGCCCGCAATGTAATGCAACACACTCGAGTTAAACACTCGTTGACAGTTAGTTTCAAAAGCTCATATCGCGTAATGTACGCAGTACATTACTGCTAAGAAATTTTATAAAAAATAATTACATATGTATAATAGGTATAATTAAAGAAAATGCTTTTGGTTAATGATTATACTGTGGAATCCTATGTCTGGTTTAATTCTTCGCCCGTATTAGACTTAGGTACACACAGTATATTACTGATTTATATTTCTATACTGTGCTGCCGGAATGCATCGGCCGGTTCAATAGAAATCCGAGATCAGTGCGTATACGACTAAGTAAAAACCATTACTTCTAACGAGTTTCTCAATTCCAATGCCAATTTTAGTATCCGACTTGACAGGAACGTGCCGTGCTCAATGCTCCTAGTTTTTGCGCGGTGGAGTAATACTAATGATGTGCGTAGTGCGTACGTATCCGATTAATTGCATTTGGCGAGTTGAATTTCTTTTATAAGTTCAATGTTTAACCGGAACTTTAATGTTTTAATGCATAGGAATGATTGGCACATATAGCTTGAATAGCTACAGGCAATTAAAATATCAAAAAAAAAAATCATACGGTTCCGTACATAAAAAGTAAAAAAGCGGATCCAGCCTTATGGGGTCACTCGTGTGTCTGTTTCTGTAACAACCAGCTTGATTGCTAAAAAATTTGGTGACTCCTAATGATGGACGACTGGACGTGTAACTTTGATGATGGTGCCTACCAAATATTTTAAAATAAGGAAAAAAAATATATTAAATTAAATTTAGGTACCTAGGTTGACTACGTAGGTACGTGTGCTATAATATGTCAGTTACTCGTTTTGTGAAATCAAATACATTGTCAGTTAAAATTTAAAATAATTAGTTCCCTTTTAGAAAATAGTTTAGCGATGTATTCACCATAAACAGGTTGACTGATTTTCAAATCCATTCAAAGTGTAATATTACAGTTTTGCCATCTCTTGATTCTCAAAAACAGACAAAAAAGTTGTTCAATCTTTATAAGACAAAATATTTTAAAGATTAACTCCTTATTTTTAACCTCTTCAGTGATGCATGCTCAAAAGTGGGCCCTATCTGATAACGAAAACTCAAAACCCCGAAATGATTTAACGTATGAAGACAGAACTCTATTTCGTTAATCAGTATTCTGTTGGCACGATCGGAACTAATAACTGCCTTTGTGTGCCGATGACGTGCGTGGCATTACGTTTATTGTCTAAATATTTAATGGTGACGAGATGCCGTTACATCTACATATTTGCACCATTTTGAGAAAACCATTCTGGCTACAAAAAAAGACCAAAGCAAAAAATGAACTTGGTATAGGTAATAAGTATATGAACAATTAAAAACTGGTTGAATATTATAAAATAAAACAACTAAACACGGAAACTCGCGTACCTAGGAATTTTCAGAAAAAAAATCACTCACTCACTCACTTTTAGAAAAGTTAATTGTGTCAGTTTTGTGACGATAATTGAGTATTAAATTTCTATAAATACTTAATTTGATGCTTGTTACATACACTATAATCAGTATAAAAATGCAAAAATGGGTACTTATTGCCTTAAAAATTAAAGCTGTTTATTGCCTAATAATAAATGTATAATTACTGCTTTCTTTTGCGGCTTGCATTTACAAAACTTTATCTTATATTACTCGTATATCTGTCGTGAACGCGAAAATCGGAGGAAAACCAAATCTCTCTAAAAACATGCTGCGTTGGAAAGTGCATGTCAGAGTTACGTGTCGTTTATTCAAGTCAGGTTGAGAGTGGAGAGGCGATTAACAATTAGTGTGTCAATAGAAACACTGAGTTAACATGAGCCGATAATTACTTAAGCGGTGTTAAGGCGACGACAGCAGACACAGTGGGAACTTTTTATGAGACGTCGACGTCAAATATATGTTTACAGTTTTTCACCTTACTCCATTGTAATAAGGTGCAAAAGTGTAAACATATCTTTGACGTCGACGTACAGTCAAGGTAATGATATCGACTCAACCAAAGTCCCAAAATATATGTGATTATTAACTAAAAAAAGTTGTAAGTTTGTTAATAAATTACTGTTTACGGGTAGAAAAGTACAGCATTTTAGTTATACAAATATTATAAATACATTTATTTGTGTGATGAGCACAGGTATTTGTTCCCTGAGTCATGGGTGTTTTCTATGTATTTAAGTATTTATATGTATCTATCTATTATACGTATCGTCGTCTAGTACCCAATACTTACTGTGCTTACTGTAGGACTAGGTCGATTTGTGTATCATTGTCTCGAAATATTTATTATTTATTTATAGTAGGACAATAAGTTATTACACAAATTATGGTACTTTTACTGCAGCTATATTTTTTATCTTAACCGTAACGGGAACTGAGGGTAATATGAATAATATTTTTTAAATTAATTTTGGAGGACAGTACCAGTACACACAAAAAACTTAACTTATAAATAGCCCCAAATTGTGCTAAGAAAAGACAAAGTTATGCACAAATTTACCTAAGTACTATTACTATGCAAAGAAATCGTATACCGAATTCGGAAGATACAATATACCGGGATTCCAAACCAGGACCTAAATTTTCGTATGAATATTATTAAAAGACAGCATCTTCTACATCCGGATTGGGGAGGCCATATGATTTGCGTTCATTGTATTATTTGGGCAGAAAGGCAAAGGCAGAAAGCCAGCACCCATAATTTTTATTACTTGTATAGCTGGTAAAGTGGATGTAATATTTTATTTTCAAATTATCAATATTTTTAACTTTTTTTGCTTAAAAGGCGTTACATTTTAAATAACACCAGTTAATGAAAAAGTCAGTCACGAAATTTTACAATTTCCTGGAACATTATAAATATTATAATACAGCCTTTGCATTCGTTAAGCAAAATTATAATTAAAGATGTACAAGACATTATAGTATCCATATTCAAATTGAGTAAAAAGAGGAGAACCTGAAGTGATCCATAATTTTAATTTAGAAAGTATTAAAACTAAAATACACTTTCACAACTAGGCATAGATGTCGAGCATCTGACACAAATATCCATACCTAATAACACCTAAAAAAAATTAAAATTTAAAATGTATTGTTTTTACATGTTAATATTTGCAATACAGTTCTAGCCTATAAAAATCTAGTTATGTGCACATAGACAAGTCGCCAACTCTTCACGGTTCGGTTCACAGAGAAATGACAATTACACATACGCCCTTTGATTCCCCGTATCCGTAGTCATTGTTCGGACAGATCAGTGTCATTAAGCGTCTTGGGGCATTTAGTCATTGACTCGGTGGCGTGTAAATTATACGCTCTGAAAAAACACGTGTTAACAATTGTCAACACAATATGAGCCGTAAATTGAGATATTATAGCAGTGTAGATTTAAATTGTAGTTGCCGTTCACAACTATTACTTTACGGGATGGTTACCTGACACATGTTATTTAAATTCTAATGAATTTCCAATATTTTGGGACTTTTCAAGCGTCATCCTCACGGAATAACTGAAGACTGCGAGATTTAACGGTGGTCAAACCACACAGCAATCTACCATATTACTGATGCGCCTTGTTTGTGGAATGTCACTTTCACTACTACTGTTTGCAATCTCACTCGAGACTCGATATCATTCACGACATATAATACTCACTGATAGGAGATTCAATAGAAATTAACATACATTATGGTAGACAATCCAGTTACATATGTACGCAGGCATATAGAAAATACAGTTTTCCAATAATATATTATGTTGATTATTTTGACGAAAGTGTACTGAAGCTTGGCTCTACATGTGACCTGATAAAGTGCAGATAACTTTTTGACAGTGCGAGTCATATGGTCTCGTATTAGTATAATTTTACATGAAATTAAAAATGTTTTTGGTGGGAGTACCTGCATCAGTTCGATTTCTAGAGCATGCATTTCGTACCATGTCACAGTGAAAATCTATGTAAGTATATAATGAAAGCCGCTATAGATGTCATATTTATGTCACTATGACAAGGTACGATGTGACCTGGAAATCAAATTGGTTAACTGTTCAAAGTAAAGCCTCGACACGTGGATTTTTTTTTAACCTGTATTAATATCCATAAGCTAAACAGAAGCTCATCATAATCTGTTAACATACTCGTATTACTAAAAATTAGGCCCCCAAATTGAAAATCTGCACTAAGCTACATTGACACTTTTGAAATAGGAGGCGGTCCTGCCGTTAAAGATCTTGTTGTAATTTGTACTTGATTGCATATATAAAGTACTATTGCGTGTATTAAGTAGTAGAGACGCTAGGTGCATGGGGTCCCAGCGCGCACAAATTTTGCAGAATTCGCGATTCGGACGGCAGTGTCGCGCCCTGCTGCGCCACGCTCACAAAACGCGCCTATGTGCACATGCCTTTACTGGTGACCGAAGAGCTGGCGGCTTCCTCGCACAACGTATCAGCGTTGCGATACAACGAGGAAATGCCGCCAGCATCCTTGGTACAATGCCTCAAGGGCCTTTTTTAGATTTTATACTGTAACTAGTTAAATACTTGTAGTTATCATAATACGATTGTAATTTCTGTAAATAAATGTATTCCAACGTTCTTGCATACCGGACGAGCAGATGGATAGCTGATCAGACACGATCCACGTACAAAGGCTACTGACCGATATGATTTATAAGCGCATGCTGATGCTACGGCCTTTTGAGTCACTAATGCAGAACACTATATTAAGGGCAATTTAATTTAAATTTTGTGTTTTAATGTACAGAATCACGAGAATTTTGATTGTAATGGGAGAAAAAAAGTGTTATTTTGTAAGTTTCGGTTACATCCGTTCCGTTACCGCCTTATTAAGTTTAAAAAAATGGTAAGTAATTGAATGGAAGAAATAAACATTGCTTTTTTTTTTCGTTTCAGTTCAGGACAGAAAAAATCTAGGTGTGTTTCTGTGATGTGTTCTGAGTAGAACGCTTAATATAAGAATAAAGTAAATAAAACAAGTTGTGCTGCAACTTCAAATAAAACCTCCCAGGTTCTATATTCAAGTAGGTATGGATCAATGGAATTAAAACAATGGATTAAAATTTATAGATTTGTGTTGCTATCCGCCTGCAGCAGCGGCGCGGCGGCGCGTTCGTACCAGCAGATTCCCGTCGACTTTACTAACTTTAACATAGCTTAACTCTTTGGGCTCATAGAGAACAAACATCGATGATATTAGCTAGTAAAAAATAGTGCCTGAGAAAAAAATTGACTCGCCACCATCGGCATATATATATCATATGTTTAGATCTACTACTCAATATACTCTATGGTTTACAATTACACTTAGGATGGCTTAATAAATTATATGCTAGGCAATAATCTCTACCATCGTGTTGTTTCTCAGATATCAGTTTGTATCGTTACATTAAAAATAAAACCTAGAGGGCTTTAACCGCCACGGATTCCATGCCTACAACACTTGACTAAATGTTTGCTGAATGCATTCTTATCTGACTCATTACAAGCATGATAAGGGCATGGCACAAAATATTCCGTTGTGTGAAACTAGCTTAATGTTATAAGGAAGTGTTTTTACCGATAATACACTGATTTTGTCCAACGACAAGGACTTAACTCTTTCACTGTCAGTGCTACAGTTAAACGTCGTTAAGCCAACAATTACCCCGCCTGTCGACGTGCTGCCAGCGAACTTGAACTGCAGCATAATGCAGATCTATTAATACTTGGGTATAAATCAAGTTGAAACGAATGGTAATAAGGAATAGATAGACATTTGATGTAGCCAGATACATAATTATGCACATTGTACAACAGGAAGACGGAACGTGGAAGTCTTATTCGAAGGTTAAGATTTCGTTGTAAATGCTACAATCACATAATTACAACCATTAAAATGTTTTTGATTTGATTAATTTGTTATGAAACTAATGATACCTAGTTTTTGTTAGGCTGTGGCTTTCTAGTGATTATCTATGCTGCTTATTACAGAATTGCAAAATAGTAAAACTACGTACAGTAAACACAAGGTCTTTTAAAGTATTGTTTCGATTTGTCGCTAAAAACGTTACTTTTCGTTATAGCAGGTGGTAATGTTGCAATATTCAGTCAAGGTCTAAGAATTAGCCAATAGCTATCATAAAAAGTATCCTTGAACGAATGAACACTATGTTGTTCCTAAATAGGTGCATACTAGGTTAATGTGAGTCAAGTCTCAATGGGCAACGAGTCTTTAATTTGTTTCAAATTGCCTACAAGGAATGTTTTTTTCAAATCCGACATATTTACCTACGTTCCTAGTTATAGTTGGTCTAGGTCAACTACATAATTATGTGTAGGTATTCTTGCACCATAAAGATACGAGTAGTAAGTTTTCACATGTAGTTACCTGAATTGTTTTTACGAAGTGAACTTAATTATAAATTAATTATTTATAGTTAAATGATGATGGAAGATGAAACCGTGAATTTTGGTAGATTTATCAATATTTTTTCTGTATTGTTAGTCTTAATAGTTATTATGATAATTCTGAAATCGTTCTTGACTTTTTAATTTATTGGTGTACAGTCTATATTCTTCTAGTCATAGAATTCATTTAATGTTCTCTAAAGAAATTCACATTTCACATGAAATGAGAAACTACAAATAATTATAAATATGTTAATCAATGAGCATTTGTTATAAGTATACTGCATAAAAAATTACGGGCCGGACTTAGGAGTTAAAGTTACAAATTTTTAACTACATATTCCTTTAACTTATGTTTGAATGCATTGATATCAATCTTCAATTTTTTTATGTGATTTGATATTTTTTAAATAAAACTGAGACCCTTCAAAAGTTATACTCTTCCTGTCAAATTGTGTTCCCGCTGGTTTTAGAGATAAGTTGTTAGCACTCCGTAAGGGCCTGTACACAAAACTGCGATGCGATGCGAATTCGCCATATGAGGCCATAGGAGGTTTTTACGATGCGACGTCGCATTGCAGTTTTGAGTACAGGCCCTAAAAGGACGTAATCTTATTAGTTTACAATTTGTTTGAAAAGTCAGTGTGTTTGTTTGTGTTGTGTTTCTTTTTTCTTTTATGTTTCGTATAAGAATACATTTATTAAAGTATAGTTGATTAAGACCTAGAATTTTTGTTTCTGAATATATTTTAATACCTATGTGTAACAAAAATAACGATAGATTTGGCTTGAAAGTTTACCCTATGTATGCATTATTCGACACGGTAGTTACTTTAAAATGTCTGCTTCCAGTTTTTTTCGTACCACAACGATGGGTGATGGCAATAATGGGTTTCCTGGCGGTGGCCAACGCGTACACCATGCGGGTGTGTCTCAACATCGCCATCACGCAGATGGTGCGGCGACGAGCCGCCTCAGCAGGCCACGACGAGGGCTCATGTCCGGCTGAGATCGAGGAAACAACGGCCGACCCTAATGTGAGTAACTTACACTAATTGTAGATCCTGGACATAAAACTTAAAAAAAGACGAAAAATAGAGAGTAAATTGAAATATTAGTCATGACTTGATAACACGTACCGAGTACAGTGGTGACACAGCGGGGGTGGGCACTCGGCCTAATAAACAAACCAAGGTCCGAGTGGCTCGCTCACCGTTTTGCTAGGCCGAGTACTAGGCCGAGTACTCGTCACATAGTACACATGAACCGAGTACTTGGTCGAGGACACTCTCTCGCCACTCTACTCAGTACGTGTGATCAGGGCATAAGTATCACAAACACCACAACTAATCTTAAAAATTGCAGTAGGTATCCATCAGACTTTATTTTAAGGTATACCTAATAACTACAACAATAGGTACTTAAAGAATGGGTTAACATTTTAACCGTGTATGTATTTTAGTCTATATTTGTAGGGGTGTGGGTTAGTTTCTGTTCTCAGGGTGTGAACCGAAAATATAAGCAAGCTTAATTGAAACAATAAGTAGACAAGGTAGCGAAGAGGTATAATTAATTTTATTTTGACTTTGACATAATTATAAACCTAAAACTTCCTATTTACGTATGAGTGCCAATATTCATGTGTGATTTCTATTCGTTGGCGAAATAACGAATGTCTACCCGGGCATCTTATATAGGCAGTTTCTTCGAACGTTTCGACGAATAGAGAGCAAGCATGTGTGATCGCGGAGTTACGAACAGGCTAAAAGGTTTCGATGCTTTCAGAATTGTATACCACTTCCTAACGTTACTCGCATTCCACGTCAGATCACTTCAAGTTAGACTAGGAGGAATAATGACTGGAGAACGCATCCGCGAGCACCAGTAAGGGACAAAGATATTCTGCCTTTTGTGGCCCAAAATGTAACAATTCACTATAGTTTTTCTTTACAGGACATCCTTTATGATAAAAATATTACCTTATTCTGTATTAATTACCGCAACTTTGGTTGAAAACCCAAGAAAACTCCAATTGTATTTGTTTGTTCCCTCCAACTTTGACAGTTCTCAAGGGTCCATTTTGGAGGGGGACAAAAATATGTGAGACTATGACAAGGACGGACAAAAATAGCGCCGTCTCTGCCATACCTATGGAAAGTTACATAAGACCGTCCCTTTCTATCGTAGTATTATTATTAGCACGCTCCGTCTAGGTAAATGGTTTGTCTATGAAGTTAGATTATACCCATATTATACCTACCAGTGGCGTCGAGTACATTTTTTTCTTAGGCAAGACGAAACTAGTATAGCTTTTCTGCATGAGCTCAAAGAAAACTGCTATGAACCGATTGAAAGTTAATTAAGCTAGTAGGACGTAGATGCACCGCCACTCTTACCTACCTACCTATTTACAAATGATTGTTTAGTTGTGTCATCGCTAATTGACCTATCAACGTCTGTGAAACATAGACATATCATATAACGGTCATCGATTATTAATTACTTTTATAGTATTCTAAATATGTTGACATCAAATAGGTTAATAGTTTAACTTTCATTAATATCCATTTAATAAGTCATAACCATAAATACAATATCAGTTGTATAGAACCGGGCGTAACTAACTTATTATATTGCTGAAAATTGGGGTAGTTTCTCGCGTCTCCGCCCTCAGCCGTTGCCGGCGTCGAGTACCTACCCGGTTGCGGAGAGCCGCGGCCTGCAGTCTTCGTCGGTCAGCTAACGCGAGCGGCTCATGATTATGCTCCTCGTTACGGAGCGAAACATGACGCTTCTATACAATTTATATGGTTGAATCTCATGATCGTTTTGTGCGTAGATGCAATTATTGACCAAATGGTCAGTTTGGCCTGAAGAGCTAGTGTGAAATGAAACACAACTCGTACTCTACTTTATAGAGGGTAACGTAACATCAAAATTGACGGGAATTTAGTGATTTAGTCAAAGTTTGAATAACCTTGTTTGTTACATGCGTACTGGCCATTTACAATCAGGATGAAAAATATAAGTCGGCGATTGATAACATTAACTATGACGACGACGAATAATGACCGCACAAAAGATTTTCCTTGTTTGGCCAGGAATTATATCGTATATACCCAATTTGCTCCAATACTTACAGGATTCTTCTTTCTTTTCTTGATGTTATTTTGTAATATAATGAGTTAATTAGACTGAAACTTAGTATAATTATACATAATATACAAAATAGTTAGTTCTAGACGTTATGCTTGTCCCTTGTCCCCACCATTCTGCTGACTTTAGGATTTTTAGACTCCTATCCCCCCCCTAAGGTACTTCGTACGATTAACAAATGGTTTCATTCATCTTTTCAGGATTTGTCTGGTTTCGACTGGGATGAAGAAACACAAGGAATTATACTCAGCGCATTCTATTACGGCTACATTGTGACGCACTTGCCAGGAGGCATGCTTGCCGAACGGTTCGGCGGCAAATACTCATTGGGCTTTGGAGTCCTGAGCACAGCGGTGTTTACCTTGCTGACGCCGTGGGCGGTAACCATGGGGGGCGCCACTGGACTGATTGTACTGAGGGTGCTAGAGGGACTAGGAGAGGTAAGATTTTTGGAATTTTAAGCAAATTGCCTCCTACCTACCTACCTTATTGCCATAGCGACTTCGTGATCAATGCGGCAACGATGAAGGAGATTAGCAGAGGAGTGGACTTATCGTTAAGACTTGTATTTAACGATACTAAAAGCGATTTTGGAAAAGGTGCATTCGAAGTAAAAACAATAAAAGTACCAACCCTGCGTAAGTTTGTATGCGAGAATGTAATGCTTTAGATTCAGCCTATACATAAACAATGTTTGGGATACCTACTCGTATTACACTGTTTATGAAACATTACGCAGATGTCTATAGAAAATTTTTTTCAGCTTACAACATGGGGACTGCTTCGGACATAGTGTCTAGCAATGTATTTATTAGGAACTAGCTTTTCCTCGCGACATCGTCGGCCAGCCATGCCCGTCTTTAAAGTATGGTTGCGGGAAGTTATCCTATGTGTTTTCTCGTAGCTCAAACTCTATGCATACCAAATTTCATCCCAATGGGTTCAGCGGTTTAAGCGTAAAGAGATAAGAGACAGAAAGAGTTCTTTCCACATTTTTAATATTACTATGGAAATAAATAACTCTCCGCCTCTGTCACTTTAATTACGCTACCTTTTTCAAAACAGTGCCACGCACGATTAACACTAATCCAACGATTATAATCAAATATTTGGCTATTACAGGGTACAACATTCCCAGCACTAAATGCCATGCTGGCCCGCTGGGCCCCTGTCACCGAGCGGGGCCGGATGGGCTCTCTAGTCTTCGGAGGGGCGCAGATCGGCAACATCGCTGGCACCTACCTCTCTGGGTTAATTATGAAAGAGACTGGCGACTGGCAGTCAGTGTTCTACCTCTTTGGTGCTGTCAGCATACTATGGTTTATTCTATGGGTAAGACAATAAGCACCACTTGTGCTAGTAGCACATCTGAGAAATAAGGAAATTTCAGCAAAACAATGGCCAGAAAATTATGCGGTGTATATAATTAATAGTGTAGTTATTAATCATAGCTATGCATCTTGACTGAGGTGTATTTAGGCAATGTGAGGGCTTTGTGTATTAACAATAGCAATGAATCGCAAGTGTCATTACCTACAATATTGTTTGTCATTCATCTCAGTTAGAAATGGAATCACTTCATTCCACAGCTTAAACATCTTCTATAGGTAAAGCTATTTTATTATCATAACATAAATCAAAATGGAGAGGGCTATGTTGGGAGTGTCTCTGCGTGATCGCATCAGGAATGATTTCATCCGCAGTAGAACCAAAGTCACCGATATAGCCCTCCGAATCGCCAAACTTAAGTGGCAGTGGGCAGGGCACATTGCACGCAGAACCGATGGCCGGTGGGGCGGAAAGGTTTTGGAGTGGCGACCACGAACTGGAAGACCCAGCGTAGGTAGGCCTCCCACGAGGTGGACCGACGACCTAGTTAGAGTCGCGGGATACCGCTGGATGTGGAAGGCGCAGGATCGGTCTTCTTGGGTGGTTCTGGGGGAGGCCTATGTCCAGCAGTGGACGTCTTTCGGCTGACATGATGATGATGATGATGATGAACATAAATCATAATCAGTATTCATAATAAAAGTAAAATAAATATATAGTTTATTTATATCTCTGATTTTAGTGACAGTCGCGGCATTAAATTTTTAGTTTTTCATGGAGTTAGTGCTACTTGTTCACGACATTGGTCAACCACTGTATATTTCTTTTGATATCATTCCAACAGGCTCGACTAAATGACTACATGAGTAACACGAGTATTAATTGTCGTCAAAAACTGTATATCCCCATTTTATATTATTTTAATATGAATTATTTCAACAGTCGGTGCTCTGCTACAATGACCCTGAGTCCCACCCCTTTATTTCGGACAAGGAGAAGAAATATCTAGAGGAAGCTCTGGGCAGTCACAGAACCAGTCAGCCATCTGCTATCCCTTGGAAAGCCATCTTTATGTCTGTTCCTTTGTGGGCTTTAGTGTGTGCTCAGGTGAGTTATCAATGTTATCAAGCAGGTCTACTATTGTGTACGTTTATGATTTACCTCTTCTTTTCCTTGACCTCCACTGGATCAAGCGGTTTGCTTGGCAACCTTAGGTACTAATCACTAAATGTCTGTGTAAACTCACTTAAATGTTCGAACTAAAATAACTGCCTTCCTATTCAGAGGTATATCATATTGGGACTTTTCTTTGTGTAGTGTGCCAATTATTACTGTTAAAATTACGTAGGTAGGTACCTACTGGGCTAGCAAACTTTGTTGAAAATGCCTCCAATAATAATAATAGTAAATTGTTTGACAAGGGGCTAAAGTAGGCCATAGTACTACGAGATGGTTATTTGAGAATTGTTCGAGGGGTAATATGGCGTTTAGACCCGAGTTATACATACTAGTTTTCACTTCGATTGCGAGAAAATAAAAAAAAATAACATTTTAACAATTAACAAATACAATTTTATTCGCCCGCAATGAATTCTGAGTCAAAAATGTTTAATTTGGCAGTCTTTGTATTTTTTTCACTGCTTTGATACAGATAGGATATATCTACAACATAGACAACGTATAATTAGGGCTTCAAAGAGTTTGCCAACGATTTAAACTTTTTTTAATGCTTGTGAAGTAGGAACTAAAAAGCACCTAATGCTGTGAGAATTTGATTGCGTTTCCTCATTGGTCGATTTTGATATTGCGCTATTCTGATTGGTTGATACTTTATACAAAGTTTTGTTTAATGATTTCACATTTTTAAACAGTATTCGCACCTAAAAAGAATCTAGAGTTGCGATTAACTTCATATACTGTGTGTAAATTTAATACGGGCGAAGAATTAAACCAGACATAGGATTTACTAGTATAATCAATAACCAAAAGGTTTTTATTTAATTATACCTATTATACATACATATGTAATTAATTTTTGGAAAATTTCTGAGCAGTAATGTACTGCGAACGTTACACGATGAGATTTTGAAACGAACTGTCAACGAGTGTTTAATTCGAGTGTGTTGCATTACATTGCGGGCCGAATTTTTTTGTATGGATAAAATTTTAATTGTACTTCTAAACAAAAGTTATCTAAATATATATCTTGTGTCCTATTCTACCCTCCGTTAAGAGATTAGCCCGTATAATAATTGCACACTGTATGTGTCGTGATTGGTGGATTTAATAAGGTGAAGTGGTTGGTCAATTTAAAACGTTTTGTATATCATAAATATGTATACATATTTTCCCAAGAGGCTAAATGTACTATTTTAGTCCACCTTGGCAAGAATAATATGACACACTTTTAGAGCATGAGAAGTGAAAAATATGTAAATAAATTTTAACATAAATAAATTATTTTATGTTCTTACTACAAGTCATGATCCGTTAAGTTTACACCTGTGACCTGACCAATAAGTTAATATATATACAGACTATATTAAACTATTTCCCTTTTATTATTCTCATCTCAGGTACCTAATTTTACTTACAATATTATATTGCCTGAACCGGTAAAATTGTCATTAGTAATCTTTATGATGTAGGAAAGGAATAACTGTCATGATAAGGAAATAACCTAGCATTACCATTAATAACTGATGACACTCATACAAGGTGACAGGGTATCATAATATGTACTTAAGGTTTTTGTAAATGCATTTATGTACTAACTGACCTTACAATCCTGAAGAGTAAATCTAAATATATAAATAAGACCACTTATTTGGGAGGCCAAATATAAAGTTTTCGTCTACCTACGATAACGCTGCTAGCGTAGACGCTCCCAGCGTTTTCAATTTTGTATAGGAGTGTCACTACGAACAGAGCGTAGAGACCACCGATCTTTTGGCACTCAAACTACCTGTTATATACGTATATGGGCCTTTTCAAAAAATTGTGCACCCAAGTGAAAGTTGTTAAATCATGGTCAGTTTCGTGACGACAATTAAGCATTAAATATCGATAAAAACTTGGTTTTGGTGTTCGTTTTATAAACTTTAATCGATATTACAACAAAACAGAACGCAAAAAGTCGATCTTCATAAAGATTTAATGCTTAATTGGCGTCACGAAACTGACAGTGATTTAACTTTTTTAAACTACTTTCGCTAATTGGGTGTACCAAATTTTGAAAACTCCCATATACCAACTCACATACATATCTATGGTTCCTATGGTGTCTTATTGCTACATATTAATGCCCCTTGGGGAATTAATCTCGGTACAAAAATTATTATCATAAAATTATAGTTACCCTTAAAATTTCGTATTTGTGAGACATTCTTGACTTGCAGATCGGACACGACTACGGCTACTTCACGATGGTGACAGACCTGCCCAAGTACATGACCGGCGTGTTGAAGTTCGACATCCACCGGACGGGGACACTGGCGGCACTGCCTTACGCCGTCATGTGGATATGCTCCATCATGTTCGGATGGATGTGCGACAAGATCGTCAAGCGAAACTGGATGACGGTCACTAATGCCAGGAAAACGTTTACTACGATAGGTGAGAATCCTTGATGATAATATGCCACCTCTCTGGTTGTAGTTAATTGTACCTAATTATATCTTTTTTTTTATTGATTTATATACTGATTCTGACGCATAGAAACATCTCCAACTCTGTATGCCTTTTATTATTAAATATAAACTTAAGTAACAGTTTGTAATGGACCAGCACAGAATGTTGCTTCTCACCATGATACATGTCACTAGTTTTGTTAATTAATAGAGCCTGCCAGCCTGAACATGTCATGCTCACTTAAAAGTCTTTGCTTACGGTGGCGTTGTTGATCGGGTCGCCACTTTCCCGAAGAAAGGTTGAGGGAGGCGATGGCTGAGATACGCGTCGTACTCGTGAACGGGTGCTGTTTGTGGAGACCGGTCTGTTTTGGCTATATGGGGCTATAATTTCCTTCTAATTGTATTTCCTTTTGCTTATAATATTTAGTGTGATACACTTCATTCGGTGCTTGTTTATTAAAAAAAAAAAAGTGTTTTAAATAATATATGTAGATCTAGACACCTGGAGACTCTAAGGTTAATTTGTAATAAGTATATTTTATATTTTTGTCAATTGGGAACAAAAATAACTATAAAAAAATCGATTTGTATTTTAAAGTGTTGATGATAAATTATTATAAATTGGCAATTAGCGTGTAGGACACAGTTCAGATAAGAAAGCATACCAAACGTCATGTAAATTTAATTCTAAGCGGTCATATTTGGACTGGTAGGTAATTTTCTTTTCTATATATATTTTTTTGTGGCATTTAATTACTGAAATTGTTTGACATGTTTTCTTACAGAATTACGCATGTATGTTTAAGATTTTTTTTGTAAACTGTTTTGAAAAAATAAGTCCCGCCGAGTTTCTTGCCGGTCATAAAAGTCAAAATACTTCTCGGGTCAGAGGTGTAGGGTTAGAACCGGTGTAGTTTTTATTTTTCTCTTTTACTTTTGTATACTCGACGTGTAAAAGTGCCCTTGTGGCCTACTTACTGAATAAACGTTTGAGTTTGAGTTTGAGTTTGAGTAGTGCATATGTGTATAAAATGTCATTCATTAGCAATGAGTTACATTTAAAAATTATAAAGCGTAAACTTGTTTCGAAAGTTATTACGCCACAAGACTATGCATATTTGCATGGTATTACCTAATTAACCGTAATTCTAAATTACATTGTATTTTTATATATAAATAGGTAAATAATATTTAGGTTTCTTCAGATGTCAAATAATGTTAATACTGATCTAAGTACACACAATAAAACAATTGAATACTTATCACACCAACGGACATTCAAGCGCTTGGAGTTGTTAAATGCGCCACACACACACACACACACACACAAGGAATGCTCCTTTCTTGCACTTTTCCTTTGGAGAATATTTTAAAAATGAATCCTGTGTATTTATTGATGGATGATCTTTTATTTTCCAGCGTCAGTAGGCCCAGGAATCTGCATGATCCTGGCGTCATACTCCGGTTGCGACACGACAACCGTGGTTATACTGTTCACCGCCTCCATGGCTCTGATGGGGGCCTTCTACCCCGGCATGAAGGTCAACGCGCTGGACTTAAGTTGCAATTACGCGGGCACCATTATGGCGATCGTGAATGGCATCGGAGCGATCACAGGCATCATTGCTCCGTATTTAGTGGGGTTGCTGACGCCTGATGTAAGTTAAACTGATTTCTCTCCTCGAAATATTTTGTGTACTCCAATTGAACAATTTTAATAAATAGAGAAATATCATTAGGCGTAAAAGACATACATGACTTCTATTGGAGGTACCCGCCCTAAACGGTAATATATAAAAATTCGTTTGCACCAACTTTGGAAAAGCACCTTCATGAAACTCTTTTTTTTTTCAGAGCACCTTAGTGCAATGGCGTCTTGTATTCTGGATAACCCTCGCCGTGTTCATCGTGACGAACTTGGTGTTCGTGGCGTGGGCGTCCGGAGACGAGCAATGGTGGAACACCACCGCCCAAGACCCTCGGAAACAGCAGGAAGCCGAGGTTTCTCGGTCCGTTAATGCGGAGATCAAATTGTAACTGTGTTGGATTGCATAGTAGAGGTACCTTCGGTCACA
Organism: Grapholita molesta; assembly: GCA_022674325.2. Classification (NCBI taxonomy): domain Eukaryota; kingdom Metazoa; phylum Arthropoda; class Insecta; order Lepidoptera; family Tortricidae; genus Grapholita; species Grapholita molesta. Next base: position 8,758,441 of record CP053127.2, read on the forward strand.
CTGTTAACTGACCATTTGTAATCTCTGTTAAAAGGACATAAAATCTACTGATGAATAGTCAAGGGTGTTGCTGTTTGTACGCAATTAAGTCTGATAAGATAAAGGGGATCTCACTTATAGCCTCCGAGCCTTTGGGCTTGGTGAACGGCGCGTTGACCCTTTTCTTCGTCAGTTCAAAATTATATGGAATTCTTGCTCGGAGGAAAATGTGGTACTGGACTAATATATGCATAATGTATATATATCAATATTCATATGACGTGGGTTGTATTTGAATATGAGTGTAAGACTAATAATTAATATGATACGAGTGTAAGACTTAATGTATAGATAGAGCATTTTATAAATGTAATTCGAATGCGTTTTTAAATATAAATTTTAATTTATATTTAACGCTGCAACTCCAGGAGCTTCGAGCTAGACCAAGTGAACGCAAAAGCTGGTTATGTAATTCCAATTTGCATATTTAACAATATCGGCCACTTATCTAATGATTACTATCTAGCTAATAGAGAAATATAGCGTTTAATGATAGTTGTAGGTTTTTTAGGGGTTTTCCCCCTACATATTTAATCGACAGCCAGTGTAGTGTGATAGTACCTAATTAAAACAAACCTGTTATATATATGTATAACGTTGTCAAATGTTTTAGGGCATTTCTCACTTATAAAACTTAGTACTCAGTCTAGGTAAGAATTCAGGTTTTTGTTTGATAAATTAGGACATTTTTTAGGTTATAAACAATATATTTCGATACTCTTACAGTACGAGTATACTTATAGATGAGAGGTGGGTATTAATGGTGTTACAGAGTAGGATTTGCGACAAAACGGATAAGTTTCGGTCATCAGATGATTGAGTAGTGGGCTGTCATTCGCAAATCGCGACTGAGTACGAGTCACAGTTTTTAAATTTATAACGATATTCGTAAATACGTATGCAAGTATTAATAATTAATATTCAAGAGTTATGATATATTTAAAAGTACAAAAAGAGTTCCGGTCTGATATAGAAAAAAAAATGTGGCTAATTTTCGGTTTTTTATTTATTTTTATTTATGTTGTGAATTAAATAGATGTACGTACTTACCTATAATTAAACACAAGTTTAATAATTTCCTGTAGTTATTTTTACGAGCTTACAAATAATCTTGAAATAAAGTATCTAATTAACTACATAATTGTATAAACAATTTGTAAAATATTGTTTTTATTGGGAAAGAAACAATTGTAAATATATCTTAAGATATCTTAATAATAATTTTGTAAAATATTAAATATTTTTATGAGAAAATAAACAAGTGTAAACAGAACAAGTATTGTATGAGAAAATATGAATTAAATTGATTTATTTTTTATTATGTTATTGATAACATACTGTTTTGCTGAAAGTACAAGAGTGTTTGGTTAGTCTAACGATTAGATAATTGTGAGTTGATATTAGAATGATTTGAATTTATAAATGTTTTGAATTGGATAACAAAGGCACCTTTCAATTATGTCCATAACCTCCCAACAATGTTGATCATATACTAGAAACAACGGAAGATTGTGTGCATGTTCGACTGAGGTTATTTCCTGGGCCGGTACCGCGAACGTCGAAGTTCGTATATTACGGGCATCTTTCTCTTTTACTCCAATTAAGGGTGTCATGAGAGTGACAGAGACAATCGTCCGAAATTTACGAATATCGTTGTTCGCGTTAGCGCCGCTGATCTTCTGGAGCGGTACCGCGAACATCAAAGTTCGTATATTTCGGGCATCTGTCTCTTTTACTCCAATCAAGGCGTCACGAGAGTGACAGAGACAATCGTCCGTAATTTACGAATATCGTCTTTCGCGGTAGCGCTTCTGACATCTAAGGTTGCATTTGTGCCATTCTATAGTGTGAAACGAATGAGTGAAAAAAAAGAAAAGAGACAACTACAAGTACAAAATCCAGATTAATTTGTTGAATAAAATTAGTGCTTAATATTATTGAAGTTTTATTTAATAACACATTTATTCTATATTAGCACCCACAACTTTGGCGGCGTAGATTCAGCATATACACTGCCAATCCCCGTTATGTGTCCCTTAAAGGATAATTTCGGATAAAATATCCTATGTCCCTTCCCGGGGCGCTAACTCTTTCCACACCAAATTTCATCCTAAGTGGTCAACCCAGGTTACCTTTACGTTTTTACTCTTAACACGTTCAGCTCCAATGACACAGCGTCTGTGATCTTATTAAACTTTCTGCAATGCCAGTGACACAACGTCTGTGATCAACAATTACCAAACTCCTATGTCAGTGACACGTATTTGTGTCTAAAAAGATCGTTATCCTATGCCGGTATCGCGTAAGTGTGTCCAAATAAATTTAAAGACCAAAGCCGGTGACACAACTGTTGTGTTAAAAACGTTCGTATTCCTTCACCACTGGCATAGGAGTAAGAACTTGACTTATGACAGCGGCATAGGAATAAAAATTTCGTATAATGCCAGTGGCATGCTCTGAGTGATCGAGACAATTTCTACCGGCATATTGTAAGCATTTATTATAACAGTACCGGGGGCGAACGTGTTAAAACATATATAAGAAAGTACGGAAGAAAAATATTTAGAACTTATATTATACTGGCAGCAAACTCACATGGCGGCACACTTACAAAAAATAAAAAGCAACATGATTACACTAACAGGAGCTCTGCGACGAATGACTGGTGACGGAGCCCCGTGACGAATCGAATGCTCTAGTTCAACCACACTAGAGTATAAAAATGCTAAGCCAAGGTAATAAAAATGCTTTTTAATTATGATTATCTCAAACCTCTAACATAAATTTAGAAATAAACCAAAGTTGACGGATGATTGGTTGTATTGTGTCCCGTGACGAATCGAATGCTCTAGTTCAACCACACTAGAGTATAAAAATGCTAAGCCAAGCCAATAAAAATGCTTTTTAATTATGATTATCTCAAACCTCTAACATAAATTTAGAAATAAACCAAAGTTGTCACATTATAAATAAACTTTTAACAAAAAATAAACCCGACTTTAAATATGTACTACAAAAGCAACTGGCACCGACTCCGAAAACCAAAAATAATTGTATATATTTGTCCTTAGAAATTTATTTGTTCTAGATAGTCCAAAAATAATAAAAATAATACAGAAAACAATTACTTGTTGCTTTTTAGTTCATATTTAAAGTCGGGTTTATTTTTTGTTAAATGTTTATTTATTTTTAGCTTTTTAGTTTCTCACTTTGTCACTGATTTTTAATAAACGAATATGGGCAGATCTAATATCGCGCTGTTTATATGAGATACCTAGTGTCATTTGTGCCAAACGAGGAAATGTTATAATAAAGGGAATATATATAAACTTACACCACCGGCATAACCACCGACGCTAACAAACTGTCACACCGAACACTTGACTACAGATCGTTAACTTAACGGAGATGATGAGACGAAATCGTCATCTGATACCTCTGATACATATCGTGGCACGTAAGTAATGCAACGCCTGACACAGGCAACACTGCAATCTGGAATACGGTGGAACATTGCGATCGCCAACTCGCTTGCCAAGCGTGGCGATTATTGCATTTACCCCCGTGCAAGGCACACGAAAGCAATGGCCTTGAGTTCCCAGCGACCTTCGATACCCTGGTTACTGTAGCGGCCAAACAAGGGGGTCAGGTGTGCGAAGAATGGCGCAAAACCGGACATTGTGGGTCACTTTAGGGGGGATCTATGTTCAGCTGTGGACGTTCTTTGGTTGTTATGATGGTGATTATGATGATGAGAAAGTCGTTACCAGAGTGCATTACATGGCAACTCCGTTAAGCCCAAAAACGGCTAACTTACACTTTATATCAGTTGGTTCCGTTGTCAGAAGGTGGTACTTTCTGAACATAAATGCTTGATCTGTCGCCGAAAAACTTAATTCAATGTACGTTTTTATTTCATTTTTTAAGAGTCCCGAATGACAAAGTGCGGAGATAATACACTAAAAAAAACATGCAACCGAATTAAGAACCTCCTCCTTTTTAAAGTTGGTCAAAAATACGCGCATGGTTACCAAAATGCATCTCATGACGATTACATTAGGCCCAAACAGGACCCTGCTTCACTATGTTATCTATCATGGAGTTCCGATGCCTACTATCCGGCTACAATCATCAGATTAGATTCTGGTAACAACTGAACCAACTTTGTAGTATATGCAGTCGAACTACGAAAAAAATTACCAAATTCGTTCATAAATGATGAAGTTCTAAGGTAACAAGCAAAAAATGAACATGCAATCGAATTGACAATCTCATCCTTTTTTAAAGTCGGTTAAAACATTAGTGAATGTTATAAGAGTACATCTCATGACAACTCCATTAAGTCCAAACACGGCCACTCTACACTTTTTTATCTCTGTGTTCCGTTGCCTACCCCCCGGTTCAATCACCAGATCAGATTAATGGTAACATTTCATCAGAAATATTTAAGTTGGCTTTGGCATAGTCGGTTGAGTATTTCAATTGAAATATCTCAGCGCCACCCAGGAAACACAAGGAGTTTTGGTCTTCTTCATCATTTTGAAATCGGTCCATAAATGACGGAGTCCTGAGGTAACACACATAAAAAAATAACAACATACAACCGAATTGATAACCTCGTCCTTTTTTTGAAGTCGGTTAAAAAATGCTTGAGTTGTTGATAATAACACAAAAATCACCATATGTGTGCCTTTAAGATATTTAGTTCCCTCGCCTATTAGATATGTAGTTCCCTCGATTCCTCAGGATCCCATCATCAGATCCCGACTTAGTGCCAACGGGACCAACTCGGAGTTATATTCCTTCGATTAAAAAATAAAAAAATCGGTTCACGGTTCTCGGAGATATCGAGTACATACATACAAAAAAAAATCGAATTGATAACCTCCTCCTTTTTTTGAAGTTGGTTAAAAACAGAATTATATTTACATAATCTGCATCCTAATTCACAAAATAACCAAGATAGTGATAGAGGCCTAAGGAAAACTCGTCGCTCAAATGACTCTGTCAAAAGCGCGGATTAATCAGTTTGGTCAGAAAAAAAATACACGGGAAGGACACAAACTTCATAATAGTACACTAATTGAAATTCGGAACTCTGTGACAATAAATATATTTAAGAAAAAACTTAAATGTCTAAACTTAAATGTTCTAAACTTTTCTTAATTTAGTATTTTCTACTACAATATGGCAGGAACTATGCATGTAAAGTTACCATATAGCGTATGTTTAAGTAGTAAACTTTATATTTCTCATATAAGTCAATTTTGTAATATATCTTCTTTTGAGACTAAAGTTTATTAAATCTATCTAAGCTTGCAGTTCAAGCGTGAAAAGGTAACAGGCATACAGTAACTTTAAAATTTATAATTCAATTTATTAGACTAAGAAATATGTTTTCTATTTATTTTGGCCAATATTTGGGGGAATAATGCACTGCGCCTATAAAAATACCCTGCGGAATCCCTTGCGGTTGGCGCAAATTTGGCTTGTGAAACATAATATAGATAGGCTACGAATTAACATCAATGTTATTTTTAGGTATAGTTTTATAGGTTGATATGATTTGGACTTAGCATGCAGTTTAAAGATAAAATCATACAAAGTGTTTTAACAAATAATAGCTAGTACAGTTTCACAGATAAAGCAAAAACTATTTCAATATAATGCTAGTGTGTGAATAATGATAAGCTACGCACATAATCATATGTTCAGGCCAAGTCGTAAATATGTTATGGATAACGTTAAGTTTAATATCATAAAACAATGGATTCGTACAATATTATTCTTGTTCTTTTTATAATATTATGCATAAAACAGGTATGGTACCTATGTTAACATAACTTAGAAGCTTATTTAAATAATATGTATTGTGCTAAGTTTTTAATACATGAAATGCGAGAAATTCTTCTTTCTTTCTTTCATTCAGGTAAGGCATAAACTATAAAATTAACTTCATTTATATTTTAAAAATTAGACCTTTTCATTTCTCATGCTCGGAAAGTGAGTTATTGTTTATCTACTATGCGGGTGGAAAGTGATAAGTTTCTGCCCTACAAAGTATAATTATACTTTGAAATTAATAATTTCGGGTAACTCAAGCGATTCTAAAGTGGATCTAACACCTGACAGAATTAGAAATAATTTCAAGTTCAAGTTATCATGGAGGAGAGCCTCCTACCGCTAGTTTCAATAGAAAATCTACAACTTGTATGAAATATAGGTCAGATAAATAAGTGAAATCTTTGTCAGAATGTGTGCTGATTCTTTATATATTTCAATGATTCATCGATACAACTTCAACGTTCAGCTACATGCTTCAACTTAAACAAGCTGATGCGGTAAGATTAGTGTTTTAGTGAGTTAGTTTATTATCTAAGAGACATGTTTTACTTACTTCTTGCTCTTATTTTACTTTCCTCACATTCTAAATGAAAAGTAGTATGCTTAACTCGGGTAAAAGTCACCCATTTCCGACTCGCACTATTAGCGCTTTCACTTCGTTCGAGCGCCAAACTACCTCGTCGTCAATGGCCGACTTCCTACCCTTGGTTAACAATCTACTATTTTTTCAGTATACATCAATGAGATATGAAGTCCCAAGAGAGTTTCGATTCATAAACTATGTGCAAACTGAATATATTTTACCAAGGAAATTAACAGTGCCATCGAGAAAAAGATTATTTTCAAGAAAACATTTTCTTTAAATAAAATGTATTAATACCTATTTGGTTTAAATTAATCTTTATCTTACCATAACAGTTTATACTGCCTCAACTTTTGAGTGGTGACTTGTGAGGCTATATATTAGCGATAATAATATTATATTAATTGTTTGTCCTGATTGACTGACTGACTGACCGATCATCAACGCCGAGCCGAAACCACTGAAGCTAGAGTGTTTAAACTTTCAAGGTAGGTTATTTTGATAAGGTAGAGAAGCAATAAGAAAGGATTTTTTGAAATTCCTCCCCTTAGGGGATCAGAAAAAGGTTTAATGTTTGTATAGGGATTGTGTAAAATTTAAAGCAAGACTTGAAATTTTATGTAAACTCCTTATTTCAATACAAAAAAGTTATTTCAGCGTTTTTTAAAAGGGGTCAAAAGGGGGTTAAAAGTTTCTATGGAGATGGAGTCATCAACTGCGAGACTAATTGTTGTGTTTAAACTCCCTATTTAATGAAAAGAAAAGTATTTTTTTTTTTTTTTTCAACCCCTAAATGTTCAAAAGGGTGTTGAAATTTTCTACAGAGATCGAGTCAAATTTTAACTTAGAGAGTAATAGATGTTTTTGTGGTTGTGTCCAGTGTAATTTAATCTGTGTCATTTCCAATTCTCCCAGGATAGATTTTAAAAATAAATGGTACTTCAAATTATAAAATTCTTTTACTTATCCACACCATTATTATAGCAGATTATTATCATCAGAATTAACCAGTTATTGGGGGTCCATCAACCTACCGCACCAAACATGTACACCCTTTTAGGGCAACAATTGGACATGGGATAGGTTCAACTATGCTGCCTCTGAATTAAAGCGACATACAAGTTGAGTCATGAGAGCTGGCACAAATGAATTGAATGAAATAAATGTAACTGTCAATTATTAGGTACCTAATGCATATGGCTGAAACATATATGACCCTAAAACAGACGCATGTTCGCATGTTCAGTTGCAAAAACCTAGCCCGCAAAGATCCATTAAGGTTTTTTAACTGTTCGACTCAAATACTATTATGGAATTTATTACAACCAGAGCCAACCATTATCACTGTAACTTATAGTAACTAATTAATATTAATTCATTTAATTGATTTCAACTTGTATGTAATAATTTTGCAATGCACACATTATATTTAGGTATTGTCAATCACTTGTTCAATCCATCTGTGCCAGCTTTTGTGAATTGATTTTTTTCATTTAAGAGACATTTGGACCCAGGTATGTCCTTAAACTACGTCTGACAATGAGAGGTAGGGCACAGCAAAGTACCATCACGCTCGAGTCTGGAGAAGCCCAACCGGGGAAGTACCTCCTCCTTACAGAAGACCACAGCCATAATAGCACTGCTACCTTTCAGGTATGTAGTGTTGTGTTCCTGATGGTGAGTAAGGTTCCCAGAGCTTCAACCCCTCCTTAAAGGTCGGCAACGCGCTTATGACTCCCCTGGTGTTGCAGGTGCCCATGGGCGACGGTAATTGCTTACCATCAAGCAATCCGTCTGCATGTTTGCCACCTTGTCATAAAAAAAATATTATGATTGGACTTGACTAGCAGATCAAGTTTAATCATTTGTATTATTAGTATGGCATTGTATACCATATGACAGCATTTCTTATCCCCATTCATTAACTTCAGAGTTGTAAAAGTCTTCCAAGTTCATTCTTCTAACACTTGGAGGCAAAGTCCCATAACTTTCAACCTCTTCATTGTAAGTCCAGGGTAAAATATGTGTCAGTCCATTCTTGTCATAGACTATAGTGTTCCTTGCAGATTCATCACTGGGTTTTGATGATTTTTCATTTTGTAGCTTTTTGTACAGATCTTCAAGTGATGGTTGATATTGGTTGATTTGTTGTTGTTTCTTTGATGTAACTGCAAGATGAGATACAATGTTAGAACACTATAATAGATGATAGAGTATAGAGGAATGAGAAAAGTAAGAAATAAATACAACAAGAAATAATTAGTGTTAACATAATTGTCAATTATTGACTTTTTTCAAGTTAAATAATTACATTATGTACATAGCCTTTTAGCATCATCTATCTGTTCTTGCTGTAAAAAATAAGGCTGTTTTTTTATTACTACAGATTTTATAAAATGATTATATTATTGGTTTATTACAGTCACAATAACTTACCTATTCCCTTAAGTAAATCAATTTGCTCCGGAAAGTAGTGTGAGAAGCGACAAATGCTACCAAATTGACAATCTCCTCTCAAGAATCGACTGCACGGTTTCTTCTTACTCTCTTCTTCAAGTATTGTCTTCGGATCTGAAATTATATCAATATTCAACAATAAAACAACTTTCAAATAAACTACGACAGTGTTGTTTATTTATTTATTTAGGTAATAAAACGGGTAACAGTGTGAAAACAAATTTACCTTTAAATTGTTGATAATGTTCCTGTACTAATTTTTGGTGTAGAAGCCCTTTGTTGTGCGTTTTTACGATTGCTGGCGTAGCAACCATCGTCTTGTCGCAGTATTCACAATAATAGCGTTTACCCATATTTATCGTAATTGCAGTCATTAATATAGACAAAACCACTTCGATTATTTATTCCATAAACATTAACTAAAATTCTGCAGTTTCTGCATATCCCAAGCATATTCTGACAGTTCTGACACTGACATATTATTATGACATTTTGCATTGACATTAGACACTTTTATTTGTGTTTTTCAAACATGCAATACGATAATTAAAAAAACTCAAAGATATCAAAGTTTTACTTTTAGAAAAAAATATATATAACTTATGTAACGTGCCTAAAAAGTCAAAAATTTATCAAATATTGCTTATTGTTTTTAATAGACGTTTGTGGCAGAATGTTATTGAATAAACCAGTAAAATGTGATCCAATCGCCATGATGCTGTGTCACAAATTTACGTAGGAATGACAATTAATGAAGAGGCACAGGGTAAGGCCGTCCAGACCAGAATGGGGTGTCTAGAGTTGTTTTTTGAGGGTAGATATGGAACATATGGGGTACGTTGCCTATATAAATACTCTCTACCCTTTGCACAGGTGTTTCCCTTGAGTCATCTTTGATATCGCTTTTTAAACATTCCCTTATCATTTATTTACACTTCATTTAATTGGCAAAAGGGAGAGAGGAGCAGAGGGCGCGTTGGTTGGGTTTCGACATCGCTTACGCCTCCCAAATGATGGGCACAACACTGTTTCATGTACGGGAAAGACAGTAAAAAAAAAACATTCATACTGGATTTATTTTCGCATTTAGGGAAAATCTTTTGGATTAAAAATAATAACTAGTAGGAGTAGTGGGTACCTATTTTAAGTAAACATTACCCCTTGCTTGTAAAAATAAACATGATTTAAATATTATGTAAATGGGAAATATCAGATAAGTATATAGGTAATAAATAATAAACAATATTGACTACGTAGACAACTTTAATATAAAAATATAACATTTTTACCTTAACATTCACAAATGATTTAAACCATATCTTACAATTAGGTATATACTTATTTTACAAGGTACGAGTACATTTGTAGGGATTGAAATTGCTTTTGTAACAACTTGTTATGTTATGAGTTACGAGGAACACGGGAACAGAAACTATGAAGGATACTTACGGAAATTTGTTCATAGAAGTCGCAAGAACGATTGTAGAAAAAAGAGCAAACTATATCCAAAGATTTGAAAGCCTTATACGCAACCGGGAATCGCCTGAATCCGATATTTTTGTGTGACATAGTCCATGTGGCCTTTATAGGTAATTAATCGGTAGTTGCAATGATAAATAACTCTTTTAAATTATTTAAACTAACATGAATGCTGCCATCACTGGGAGGGGTAGAGCCGTGACCCGATTCGCGCTTTGAGCACGTTGATACCCTCAAGGTCGGTAAGATTAATTATTTCTGGACTTACAGAAATCTTATGACTTTATGATGGTTTGATGACGTCATTTGACAGAGCTTACGGTGTTCTCGCTATCAGGGGTCTATAGCTTCTTGACACCTGTTGTTAGAAAGAGATTTCCACTTGTATTACAAGTTACAAGTGTTCGACAAATAGACCCCAGGAATGAGCACAGGGAGCGCAAATGTGAAGTTGGCGCCTGTCATTATATTCCTATAATTCATATGGGTGGAACGTCATGTTGACAGTTCGAATGGAGCTCATGCCAGTCAATTTTCAAATCAATCAAAACACCATTTTAGTGACCCTGAGTGCCTTTACTGATTGGGACCAGCTGTCAGCACTGTACGCTCTGTGAGCAACTGAGCAGTGTGAGCGTGATTCTGACAAAGGCTTAGAATAACTTTATTACAAAAGGTGCCATTCGAACTTATTCATAAAATATATTAAACCATCTATTTTATTAAGTACTAAATACCGTTGATGCAACATAGCTATTCATCAACAGACAACTAAAATGGCTAAATCTACTTAAACAAAATCTTAAGATCGAAGGATCTTCCTGGTAAGAGTAACTCAGGAGTTCTGGAGCTTCTCAACGTTATAATATCTTACTGGTATTCGACCGTTCTCGAAAAACTCATAGCTGTAGTAGGAGACGATAGAGCAGCGTGCCAAGTTCTAGACATACTGTCGAACGTCTGTGACAAGGATTCAGGTGTCGATTGTCGAAACAGCGAGAACCTGTTTGGCGAAGGGCGGAATGTTGTCAAGGTTGGTTTAGAATGAAAGGGGTGTAAAGGGAAAGTTGAAAATAAGTTCTGTGGCGACTGTTGAAATTGCTGTTGTTGTAGTTGCTGCATTAACTTAATTACATTAGATTGGTCTGGCGGTGTCTGTGGTTCAATTTTTTCATTGTGCTCTAAAGGCCGAAATTGGGGCAGTGTTTTAAATGGTCCAACCGGTTCAAGGGGTGGCAACGGTGGCAATGGTTCAAATGCTCTATTACTTGACTGTCGAAGGGGAGGCAGTGGTCTGAATGGTGGGAAATGTTCCAGAGGTGGAAGAAATCGTTTTGGTTCGAATTGCCCATTCCCTTGTATGTATCGAGGAGGAGAAAGTGGTTCAAATGGTTTCGTTGACTCCAGGGGGCGAATGGGCGGCAATGGTTTAAATGGTTCTAAAGATGGCAGCGGTGGCAGAAGTTTAAACCCATCATTCTGTTCCAATTGAGGAAGTGGTGGCAGCAACCTGAATGGTTTATTTCCTTCCAATGGCGAATTTGAAGGAAACTTGATATTGAAATTTTCCGGTGTTGTAAAAGACTTTCCCATCGGTATAGTTCTTGAAAGTAAGTTAGAAAGTGACGGCAGCACGGGTTGAATATCAGGGATTATACTTTCTAAAGGCGAATACGGGTAGTCGGATTGACCGGAGTCCTTGGGACCTGAAAAAAAAAACATTTTCATAAGTTACCATCTGAAATAATACAATAAAAACCACCATATAGACCACTATTTGCCATTTTCATTTATGTAACTAGATTATCGGGTACGGGGTACCGATAAGTAAATATCAGTAGGTAAATTTAAATATGTAGCTTCGATAGTTTTTTATATTTATTTCTATCACCGATTCAAAAGTTGGACAGGAGGATTCACGATTCAAAAAGGTTAAAAAAACGTTACCATAAGTTTATTGATGTATAGGTACACTACACATGTTGAATGTTGATATTCAAATTTAATTCAAAACTGAGTAGCAGCATTTCACGGCATTCAAACACACACCCTGTTAAAATTGAATCAATATTCGCTTTAGACTGTACTCGTTAAATGCTTGTGAATACCGACAGACGGACATAAGAAAATATAAGGGTTCCGTTATTGTCATTTGGGTACGGAGTTCTAAAAGCTGAAAGTCTAAGATAATTTTTTTGGTCAGTACGTAAATAAGTTTAAGAATATTGTAATTTGTGCGCGTGTGTATGTGCTCTATAATCGTTTCTATCAACGATAGTCATGTTTAAGCAACTGACTACATTACGACGACATGATTGATGGAATTTGGCTTGGGGGCCCGGTGTAATTAGCACAACAAATTAAATTATTTAATTATTTTGTAAATTAATTACCGAAAGAATTAACCTGAAGCCCTGACGGTGTAGAGTCTTCTCGTGGTGCCATTCTTGTGTCTGCCGCTGTTTCAGATGACTCAGGTGTGCCATCCCGGAGATGTGGTTTTTGATGGAAGATTCTAAGACTGGTCTTTGGAGAAATTTCAGCTTCTAAATCAGAGTTAACTAGCGCCTGAACACCTACGTCTGTTAATAAAGCTGATTTAGCATCATCTTCAGCACTTCGTTCATCTTCTTGATTTTCTGTTTTCGATTGTGGCTGTTGACTAGCATCTTTAGATTCAATGGGCGCTGTTTTAGAGTTTTCATTTTCTACAGGTGCGGTTTTAGAATGTTCCTCGCTAGCACTTGGTAGACTGGACATTTCCATGTTTCCATCTTCAGGGGCTTGTCTTGATTCTTTAATATTAATATGCGATGCATCATCTCGTTCAGAAGTTTCAGTTTGTATAGTCCCTGATTTTAATTCTGGCGCTTTATCTGATCTAGCTTGGGTAGGATCATTAGTATTTGACTTGGAGTTCCTCAAATTTGAACATGTCGCACATTCTGAGCCTGATCTACTAGTTTCTTTAGATTTATCTGGACTGGATGTTCTGGTGGCTGCATTTGCATTATCAATGTTTGCTGACCTAGTTTCGTACTTTTTTCCTTCCTTTCTGCTTTCGTCAGTAGATCGTTCGTGCCTTTCCGAGGTAATTGATTCTGCAGCGCTGGGTTCTTCTTTTGCTTCAGACGTGTCAGATTTACTTGTATTTTCTGTCGTCGCTTCTTTAGAACTTTCTTGTGCACTATTTGTACTATCAGTGTTCACTGTTCGTTCTTCTTGAGATATGTCAGATTTCTCAATCGTTCGTTCTTCTAGGCTTATATCAGATTTATCAATTGTTTTTTCTTCAGTGGAAATCGATGCGGAGTCCTGAAGAAACAATACATTTAATTAATAAACTTTAAATAATATTTTAATAAATCCTAAAAATGCGCAGGTATAAATAACTACATAAGCATATGGATTTAAAAATCTTTTATTTTTTTTCAGGATCTTAAATTACTTTAAATAAATATACGAAAAATTTGACGTGATCTTCCTTAATAATAAACTTCCAAGTGATATTAGAAACGAAAAAAAAGATACTTTATTTAAAAAAAAACTTTCAGATTATTTAGTTGTTAATAGTTTTTATACCATGCAAGAGTTTTTTGAAAGTTGAATATTAATAAGTACAGTTAAAATATATTGTTAAATTTAACAAAATATGCGAAAGCTGTTATGTAAACATACTATGTCGTGTAATTAATTCGTGAGATGTATCTATTTTTTATTTAGTTTGTAACTTAGATTTAAAAATTGTAGTGCCCTTGCAGGGTTCATAGCTGAACTTCTTTGTGATATAATATCTTGTGTACCTATGAATGCAATAAATAACTGATAACTGATGATTATATATTTTTTTACACATTATAACAATTAAATGGGACTTAACCGGGATATTAACTTTAAAAAATCCCTCCATCGTTTCAGGAATAACATTGTTCTCGAGTTCTTGGATGAAGACATCCGAGACCACGAGACCACAAGGGCAATGTCGTTCGTTCGTCGAGGTTTAGTAAAAAAAAGTAAGGAAAATTCACTTACGTCATCTGGTATCACTCTACATTGGAGCCCAGTCGCTAAAAGCACAAAAATTGTAGCAAATTTAATCATATTTTACTTCGGTGTTTATACCATGACTCGTTAAATTCAACTACCAGTTCGTGGCCTGCTTAGCTGATCTTATTAGGTTTCGCCATGAAATCGATTAGTGATACTGATTCACTTGTTATTCCCTTATAATCGCAGAGGTATAAAACTTTGAAATGAAGCCTTTTGCGGCTGCAAGGCTTCAGGCGGTATTCGATGGCATTAAGAACTATACAAGGTGTAGCAGAAGTTGCAAGAAAATTTAGGTGAGATTGTTTTACATTTATATGGAAAAGTTCGGCTATAAATATTCTAGATTTAAGGTAAACATACATTTAAGGATTTTAAATTGTATATGTTTTTTTTAACCACGTCAAAAAACATTGTACCGTTCCCGTAGTCAACTAGAAACCCTTAGGTATAGTTAGACCTATAAAGCTGTCATTTGATATGAATATGCAAATCAATCACACTGACAAAGTAATAAAATAAGTAGTAAAAAAATGCACTAAAACTAATCCCTTACATATGTACATATGAAGTGGGGGTAATTTCTTTTCGTTTGTCCCTAAAGTATGAGACGGTGTCGTTAGATATAATTTAAAACGTAGGTACAAGGCAAATTATTTTGAACTTTATCTGTTGAACTGTTTTTTAATAACGGATCGAAATACGCATTACGCAACCCTAAACATTACCCGACATGCTCTTGACCGGTTTTCTCATCACAAGTGTAATGAAAAATATTGTTTGTGTGCCAGAGTAATGGCTCCTCTACATGACGTCCCAGCGCTGGGCTAGCGAAGTGGCCATGCGATGGTTGAAACGCCACTTCCCGAAGGCCACATTGAGTTGTGATCTAATCGTTTTTACCCACTCGCCCTTTGATGTGCGACCAAGAAACCAAACGCGCGGCCATCCTATCACCGTACCGCCGCGCCATATGCCATCCAATAACAGTGCCCTTTCTTCACGCCGGCCCATTTTAGTGGGCCAATATGATGGGTCATCATGTACAGGTGTCATTACAGAAATTACAAATTCGTGTTAATTAAGCTAGATATTTTGCAACACCTCTCCCAACTTGACGTGAGCGTCTTAAGGCTAACAAACATGTAGCGTGCGTAGACGTGCAGTGGGTCTGATCTAAGAATTAAATATACTTAGTACCAGTACCATGAGTTGTGTCATTACGGTATTCGATAACGAGTGTCGAGTTTACTATCTGTGCATCTCGTTCACACTAAAATAGTACAAGCGAGATGCACAGATAGTAAACTCGATACTCGTTATCGAATACCGTAATGTCACAACTCATGGTGAAGGTACTGATTTGGTTATATTTGCAGTTCAATAGTACGTATTTTTAATGTTAACAACGAAATTTTGTAATGTTACCCTAGTATGGAAGCCCATCAATGAAATCATTAATGTCAAAGAAGCAATTAAAATTTTAATTAGATATTTTAAATCTTAAAAGTACTTACTAGTTTTTTCATAGACCTATAGGTTGGCATGTGTAAGGTATGCAGTTTTATTATTATTGATAAAGCACTGATTAAAGTCATGCCACTTAATCATTGGTTTTTATGTTGTTTATTACGGCACAAACTGTGCGTCAACTAGTAAATTGTAGGCACGTATACAGAGGGCCTACCACGAATATCGAAAATCGCAAGTTTCGAACGATCGTCTCTGTTACTGTAATTACGCCTTAATTGTAGTTTAAGAGAAAGATGCCCGAAATTTTACGACTACGACTTGTGCGGTACTGCAAAAATTTATAACTATTAGATAGTTATTAAGTTATTGCAAAAGTTTGAAGATGCATTGTTTTTTATTCGAGAAATATATGAGTTACATTCAAAGCTTAGCAGAGAGATGAAGAATTTATATCGACATTAATGTCAATCCGGTTAGTTACGGATCGTAGGTACCTATCGGTGGAGAACTAATTCTACGCCATAATGTTTAGTAAGTAATAACAGTGTTCTGCCTTTACGTAGAATTTCCTTTGAATGAATATCAATTGCTACCAACATTTCGCCGATGATTCACTTCGACAACTAACCATAACCTAATTTTTGTATAACAACACTCATTTGGTCTAATTATAATCTATATGTACATTATTATCGTTTGTCCTGATTGACTGACTCACTGACCGATCATCAACACCGAGACGAAACCACTGAAGATAGAGAGTTGAAACTTTCAGGGTAGGTTAGTTTGATAACGCAAAGAAGCAATAAGAAAGAATTTTTTGAAATGGAGGATGGGGGATCAAATAAGGGGGATCAAATAAGGGGATCAAAAGGGGTTGAAAGTTTGTATGCGGATTGTGTTATATTTAAAGCTGCTTGAAATTTTGTGTAAAGACTTCTTATTCAAATACAAGAAAAGTAATAATAACATGTGATTGTTCAACTTCAACTTTCAAGTTAAATAAAATTCGTTTACCTAATGTTTGTTGTTAAGATGCCGAGGAAAAGAAGTTAAATTTTGATGAAAAAATTAGAGGGATTCGTTACGCTTTGATAAATAGAGTGGCCAGACTACACAAAGCAGTTTTGGTTATTTATTGTTAATTAACGATTGGGGTTAGTGATATAGTGACCCTTCGTTCAAATCTTGGTTTTAAATAAAGTTTCGGTCTCAAAATGGTATTTTACTCGTCTCGTTACCAATTACACCCAGCCTCAGAAAAGTTTCCAGTCAATCACCCAGTTCACTAAGTGTTCCTAAATTATTTTAAGAGTGTTAACGATTCTTTAACAATTAAGTAACCAATATTATCATCGCAGTAATTTAACGTAACCTCTTTTAAAAGTGGTATTTTTTGAGAAGGCGCAGTCAGCGTCAAATTTTAATAATTGTTACCTAACCGTAGGCCTACCGCGAACATCGAAGTTCGAAAATTTCGAGCATCATCTTTCTTTTTTACTCCAATGAATGCTTCACTATCATTAGAGTGACAGAGAGGCGTTCGAAATTTTGACCAAAATGACTATAATATGGCCTTAATTATACATAAGTATATCAATCAGAATCTTTATTTGATGGCAGTTACAAGGATGTGTTACGAAAATTATGGTATATTTGGCCACTTTGACTGCTACTAACTATACATATAACCTACTCTTGACTGTACTTCTTAACTCCATTGTGTAGGTGTTGTTAGCCTATTGGGTAAATAATTAAAAAACATACCTACAGCTATTAATTACTCTTTATTAAATATTTTATTCTTCTAAATCTTAAACCTAGTTATTGGCTCATAACGTATTGAAATGAAAGTAAATTATAATGATGATTAATCACATCACAATCAAAACTTTAAATTGTAAATCATCAATTTTATTTTATTTTATGGCGGTTTACGCTAGCCGCGCAAATTGTACGAGTAATCGTATGTAAAGCTTTAACTCAATAATTTTAAGTGAGTAGGTACTCCTACGTATTTCTTTCTAAAAATTAAGAAGTGAGTAATAATACCTATACATGTATCCGTGTGGTTAGTCGTTAATCATCGATACTGAATTCTTGTGATTCCAGCATGAAGTGTTAGGAAAGTAATCATTGCAATCAATTACACATTTTGTTACATGATGTGTCTAATTGCCTTTTTACTCGTTTACCTTGATAAGTACCTACTTATTGGATCACTTTAGGTTGGTTATTAATCCTTTTAAGTTCGAATAGGTCCCAGCGAAGAAGAAAAGTACGCCTATCAGTAATACTAAAAGATTTTTCCATAGACGCCATTTGTATTTCCCTAGCCCGGGATCCTCCCAAATGACCAGAAGCTCGATGACGGCAGGAAAGATGAAACCCATATTTGACAGGCAAAAAGCACCAAGCTGCAACAGAAACACTTTATTAGATTGAAATTGTTCGGCGTTTGTAACATCCAAACCGAATTCGAACCTTAGTGTAATCAACGGTTGGAATGTCATTTCTATTCTCATGTAGTTAAGGTACACGTAGATACACGTTTCTGCCCAATAATAAACGCGCTGCTATGCGAATCTCTTCTGACCCTTATTGTGAATGACATAAATTTAAAGAGATCATATGTATAGAGATGGAAAAGTCGCAATTTTTTTAGATTAGATCTTAAATTAGATCGTAGATTAGACATGTTTTTTAGACTCTAGTTCTAAAGAAACAGGTCTATACATATGTGTAATATATTGCACATAAGTTCTCCACGATATTAGGTTGTACACGATAAATACTTCTCTTTATACCTACTGTACGAGTTTAAAGACAAATGCCTGCGTCCTACATGAAACACATATAACAATTGAGTTTCGACATTTTCGACTATATCGTTATTTGACAGGGTTAAATTTATCGTTTGGTATCCAGTTGTCAAGAAGATAAATCCGAAATCGTTAAACTTCACATACCAAGCCCATCAAATTCCCAATATTAGGAAAGCCAATAGCGATAGCGCTGATGACAACGATGAATACTGCTCGGTACACCCTTTCCCAGAGCCAGTGCCTCTTCGGGTCGTGCTTTTTGGACATGTAGTGCCATACCAGGTTGAACGGCGCCCAGAAATTTAATGCGAACGTTATGAATATCATAACGCCCATGAGGCATTTTAAAATTACCGGAAACCTGGAAAAAATATCATGGTGCTTTAATTTGTAATTGCAGCATTAGTCACTAAATAAAACCAATTTTATGGATAGCGTTGTTGATTTTTAAATATCGACCTTTCGAACCCTTTCAGTATCCGTTGTCACGGGAAAAGTTATAGTCGGGATTTTAAATATGTAACATAGAATATAATTACACAAATTTCTCACCAGTACCTACGTACCTATGTAATTATTGTTGTCTTATAATTTCTTAAAGAATAACGAAAACCATGTTTAAATAAACTGTTACATCGTCGTAAATAAACTCGTACTTACACGCTATCAATAGGGAAGTTTAAAGTCACCGGAGATTCCGACAGCTCTCCAAATCCCCAGTAGCCGAAAAATCCAACCAAAATTAAAAATGATACCACCACGCACATACCTGCAGAAACAAAATAAATTGCTAGTTAAGAACTTCCAACCATTCAAAGAAAAAGTAACACTCGAAATCAATTCTCATTTC
The DNA here is from genome assembly GCA_022674325.2 of Grapholita molesta. NCBI lineage: Eukaryota > Metazoa > Arthropoda > Insecta > Lepidoptera > Tortricidae > Grapholita > Grapholita molesta. The sequence goes on from CP053127.2 coordinate 8,778,038, forward strand.
AGTTTGTACTTTATAGTTAGTACTCGTCAAGCTTCTAAAAACCTTAACACCTTTGGATTACTCGTATTTTTCTCGTTGTTAATAGTGAGGTATGTACGCTCACGTCTGAAATATACTCTAACAAATTTTAGATATATGTATCTATGGCTTTCCGACATGGTAAAAGACACGTGGCTAAATATTTTTATCACATGAAAATAAATATATCTATATTTTCAGACGTGACTGGACTTACAGATAACCAGTACAAAATAAATACAAATTTACATTCAGTACTCTTCATTCATTTTTTATCCGTTAATATTTTTCTAAGTTCATTCAATAAGTTTAATGAAATAGTCTATTCTGTTTCGAAAGATTTAAATACTTTCTATTGATTTTAACTATCATGACTCTCACATTTCCGAAATGTCGGTTAAAATCTAGGTAAGAATACTTTTAGTTTTAACGCGAGTAAGTCCCGTTTAATTTTTAATTATGATTTAAATGCTTACTAGCGCAAAGAACCCTGGTAAACTTGAGGGGATCTTTCATGTTGTTCTCAATAGGCAGCGACACCCCGATGCCCTCCATGCTGAAGATGGCTATACCACTGAACTCGAATAATCCCATGGCGTCCTTCCAGGCGGGTATGGTGCTGATTGGTGGAGGATTGCGCATGCTGTAGTATAGTGTGGCTATCACGCATACCACTGTAAAAAACATCCAGTTATTTATGTACATTAACATATTCAGCCCAGTCGACACAACGTCTGTGATCTTATTAAACCTTCTCCAATGCCAGTGACACAACGTCTGTGATCACAAATTATCGAATTCCTATGCCAGTGACTCGTATTTGTGTCTAAAAACATCCTTCTCCTATGCCGGTGTCATGTAAGTGTGTTCAAATAAATTCACCGACAATGCCGGCGACACAACAGTTGTGTTAAAAACGTTCGTATTCTTATACCACTGGCATAGGAGTAAAAACTTGACTTATGACAGCCGCGTAGGAATAAAAAAATGGTATAATCCCAGTGGCATGCTCCGAGTGATCGAGATAATTTCTACCGGCATATTGCAAGCGTTTAGTAAAGCAGTACCGGGAGCGAACGTGCTAAGCAACAGTTGTTCAAGTAAAGTAATAAAGTCGAAACTGAAGGCTTACGACGTGTGCTAGCATTTAGTTTTAGTTCATTATACAAGCCCACATCTAGCCACAACCTAACCATGAAAAAGATTTTGCGCGAAAAATCCATATCTGGATCTCATGTCAAAGAATGGGCGCTTCCCAAATAAGTCAATAAAACGTAAAAGGTAATGATGGCCTGCTTGATTAAAGTATAATTCTCTTCAAGAGCATTTATTGACTGTCAAGAGATGTTTTAAATCCAACCATGCGGGTTACATTACATTGACAGCAAATGCAAGCAATGTATTTACATTTTACATTGACCCTACACACAATGTAAATAGGTACATTACATACACACAAATATACCTCATTATAAACTTTTCATGAGCTGTTTTTAATCCGATTTGCTGCGGTGCAGTTGAGAATGACAATATTTTGTGCTTAAAAATCGCGACATGAGAAATAACAGACATGAGGGAACGCCTGATATAGTTATTGTTTAATGAGATCCATACTAACCAATAAACACATCAGCCAGCAACGTAAAAGGCGCCAAGTACTTCAGCGTAGTTATCATACACATTAGCAATATCGGGACAAGCAGGATCAACACGTACAGTCGAAGCCTGTTTATGTCATCATCTGCACCCTCAGCAACCTGGAGTATTGTTTTGGCTATGATAATCTGGTACACGCAGCAGGCACCGAACAGATCGATGCAGATGACTGTGTCTACTGCGTACCTAAAACAAATGTTGATTAACAAAGAAAGCTGCCAGGCTAAAATGGGACTGGGCCGGCCACGTCCAACGCATGCATCCGGATAGGTGGGCTAACATAGCTACCAAGTGGATGCCGCAACAGAGACGTGGCAGGGGCAGGCCCAGGCTAAGATGGCGGGACGATCTAGACGCGTTTGACGGGAACTGGCCCCCAAAAACAGGGGATCGGGAGTCATGGAAAGTAAGGGGAGAGCCCAGCAGTGGGGCACACTCATAGGCTAAGAAATAGTTATTTGTTATGCAAGGCTGCAAAGTGGTTATTTGGCGCTAGTGTTGAAATTGAAAGCTGAGCAAGCGAAGGAAGCTAAGATTGAACCTTGAGCGAAGCGAATGGTTCAAAGATAGATTCCTGAGCGTAGCGAGGCTGTGAAGACACGAGACGCCAAATAATTTTGCAGTCATGCGGAACACACAACTTTTCACCTCACTACAGCGAGGAAAATTCGAGCGGCAAGACAAACAATAAATCAAAACTTTTATCGCGCGATTTTTCAGGGAAATCATATCGGCATCGCTACTAATAGAATTATTCATTTTTATAGTTCAAACGTTGAGTTCAAACAGGACAAATCCGACAAAATTTATTTATCAAAAGAACATTGAAATCGTGTTTTATTTAATGAATTAATTACTCAAAATATGTAAATGAAACTGAAATACTATTAGTATATTAATAAAACCTATTTGACCTAAAATAAAGTGTAGGTAAAAACTGGTAAAAATAAAAAAGTTAAAAATCTGTAATCAAAAACATGTTTCTGATTCTATGTTATCTATGGTTACGATAACTAAGGTTTTCCGAGCGAGTGAGGTGAAAATAGTTATTTGTTATGCAAGGCTGCAAAGTGGTTATTTGGCGTTAGTGTTGAAATTGAAAGCTGAGCAAGCGAAGGAAGCCAAGATTGAAAGATAGATTCCTGAGCGTTGCGAGGCTTTCAAGACACGAGACGCCAAATAATTTTGCAGCCATGCGGAACACACAAGTTTTCACCTCACTACAGCGAGGAAAATTCGAGCGGCAAGAAAAACAATAAAATAAACTTATGGCGCGATTTTCAGGGAAATCATATCGGCATTGCTGCTAGAATCACTCATTTTTATAGTTCAAACGTTTTCAAAGAGCTTAGTACAGGACAAATCCGACAAATTTGCGATTACGTGATTTGTGATAACTTAAAACTTTTAAAATTTTTCTTTTGTTTTCGGTTGCGTTCAGAAATTACAATATTAAGTACATTTCAATTTCTTTATCAAATAAACAATATAATTGTGTTTTATTTAATGGATCAATTAGTCAAAACATGTAAATTAAACTGAAATACTATTAGTATTTATAATAAAACCTATTTGACATAAAATAAAGTGTGGGTCAAAATAAAGAAGTTAACAATCTGTAATCAAAAATTATGTTTCTGATTGGTTATTATTTATGGTTAATTAATATGCATTCAGGCCCGGTACCGCGAACATCGAAGTTCTTATAATTGCGAGCATCTTTCTCTTTTACTCCAATGAGAGTCCAGTGAGAGACAGAGACAATAGTCCGAAATTTACGAATATCGTTTTTCGCGGTAGCGGCGTCAGTCACGCGTTGGATGAGTTTTATATTAAAAAAAAAGTTATTTGCACCACAGAGAATTACAACAATCGGCTTCGAAATTCGAATGACTTTTGCACGCTAGCGGATAAAATAGGCTTTTCCACGCAGATTTCGCGCTATAAACTAAGGTTTTCCGAGCGAGTGGGGTGAAAAAAAAAATTAACAAACTTTTCCAATCATTTCATTTGACATCAATGAAGTACAATCCCGAGAGATTTAAAAGACGTAGTCTCTTAGTGAATACAATTTTGGAAGGTCTAAGAAATATGTAGATATAGGAACTTCGGATAAACCGGTGATACACATTGTAGGTATTTGTAGACCGGTTTGGCCTAGTGGGTAGTGACCCTGCCTATGAAGCCGATGGTCCTGGGTTCGATTTCCAGTCAGGGCATTTATTAGTGTGATGAGCACAGATATTTGTTCCTGGGTCATGGTTGTTATCTATGTATTTAAGTATGTATCTATCTATCTAGTACCTACAACACAAGCCTTACTGAGCTTACCGTAGGACTAGGTCGATTTGTGTAAGATTGTCCTGAATAGAATATTTATTTATTTATTATTTATTATTGCACGATACGTGTTAAATCAGCTTGATTCGTCATACTATATAAATATAAAAGCGCCATGTCCTACCTGAACCACTTACTGTATTTCCTCAGGGTAGGAAAGGGACCGATTTCCATGGCCGCCTCCGCCACATCAGGATACGACAACGTGGTCACACGTAGTCTTCCGTACAGCACTTGCGCTGATTTTACTAGTAACTGAAATAATATCAGTAATGTAAAAAACAAAGCTAATCTAAACATAACAATAACTACCTATTTAACGACTTTAGAATAAATATCAGTAATTAACTTCTTGGTCTGGTGAATGAACCACAATTTTGAAAATGGCCATAATTTGGACCCGGGTATGTCCTTATACTACGTCTAACAATGAGAGGTAGGGCACAGCGATGACCATCACGCTTGAATCTGGGGCAGCCCAACTGGGGCAGTACCTCCTCCTTACAGAAAACCACAGCCATAATAGGACTCCTTTCAGGTATTGTAGTGTTGTGTTCCTGGTGGAGAGTAAGGTTCCCAGAGCTCCAACCCCCTTTAAAGGCCGGCAACGCGCTTGTCACTCTCCTGGTGTTACGGGTGCTCATGGGTGACGGTAGTTGCTTACCACCAGGCAATCCGTCTGCTCGTTTGCCGCCTATGTCATAAAAAATAATAATTAGGTACTTACATGTACACAGTACGTTATATAGAACCCGTAGAGTACAGTCAGCACAAGCGAAGTCCATAACCCCGCTTTCATATAAGCTTCATGTATACCTAATATGCCACCTCCGAGGCATCCTTTTATTAGATGACCAGTTGATTCAACGACACTAAAATAAAATAATTCAATGGTATTAATTGTACAAAGAAATTCATGGCGAATAATATAAATAGGTTAGCTTGTTATGTAGGTAAAAATTAGAATGTGTAGTAAAGTTACTAAGAAAGAGATAATATTATAAATGAACGGGACTTAACCGCGTATATTAACTTTAAAATTTACCTCCGACGTTCCTCCGACGACATTTTAAAGTTAATATACGCGGTTAAGTCCCGTTCATGTATAATGTGTACAAACCGTGAAACTTTAAATCAGTATAAAGAGATAATATTACCGATAATTCACTCTTTGGAAATCTATCCGGCTAACACATAAAAAAAATGTTCTTGCCAATTCGAACTTAGTACCTCCTTTGTTGGCAGGGTCATTACCGACATAGCTAGGAGGATGTTAAACACTATACGTGACATAGGTAGTATGTTACGATAATATAAATTAGGTAGGTACGTAATTTGTATTATACGAGTAGACATAGCACTCATACAACCTCGCTATTACTGTAGGTACCTATAAAATTTAGCCCTTAACCTCGGAATACTGTTGATAAACAGAGAAAAGACAATCCTTTGTCGTCGTCCTGCCCCCCATATCTTACTCTCTAACGCAAAACGTGGCCACCATACAAGTAGGTAGGTACAGTAGGTACCTATTCGTAACTTCAGCATAAATGATTTGGCCTTACTATATATTTGGATTCATTGACAAAAATTAAGAGCACATGCATGTCCGATTTTAAATATAGGTACCAACAACTACAAATTACATTCTGTAAGTTTTCTAAAATAGATAGGGTAAGAAATACTTCTGTGTACGTCTGAGAGTTACGTATTTTAAATATTGTAAAAAATAATATTATTATAAGTAACTAATAACTAAAGAAGAATTCCAAACAACATTTATAAGTTATCTATCATGTTATGTTACTAAAGTATAGATAAATTAGCGAGAGCGTGGAATTGCATTATTGTAGTGGTTGTACGGGAAAAAGGAAATTTCAAATATAGAATGCCTATATACACACAATACCACTACAGATGCAATTCCACGCTAGTCGCTAATTTATCGTGTATTTATCTATACATCGTTTTAGGAAAGTTCACGATTTATAATATTGGGCAAACAATACTCACCGCATGGAAAGAAACTGTCCAGTAAATACAGCTGATCATAGGCCGTAGCCAATATGACAATTGTCATCTTGACTACTATTCCATAGCGCCTTTAAATGTCGTAAAAGAACAAGAGAAGAACTCACTTTGTAGGTTTCGGCAGATTCCGCGCTGTGACAAAGTCAAAGGGTTCTTTATCGTAGTGCCTGATGAACTTTTTAACCGGCCCATCTGGCGGAGGTTGAGGAGGTGGCTTGATCTTCGAATCAACCTCCGTTTGTGTGTGGTTATTCTGTAAATGATATACACTTTATGTTTCCTCATTTCGGACGGACAACTACTGCTGGCAGGTTAATAACATAATGACCTTTAAATATATGTATGCATTTGAGGTAACGAATTTAAATATGCGTCAATGAGAGGTAACGAATTTCGCCAATATAAATTCAAGTCTGGTGCCGAAGGGTCCTGGATTCCTAAGGCTACCTTTCCCCTAAACATTCCGCTCGCACTAAGATTCCGAACGGTTTATAGAACCTAAGTCAGGTAGGTACAAATAAAAGCAGATATAACTTTATATTCATTATATAAGGATAAATAAAAAGTAATTAGAATAACCTTGATAAGTCAGACTTAATGGAATTATACCAATATTTTTAAAGATTCAATAATAGTGCTAAGACAGACTCATAAATTGGCAGCCTAGGAGTTGGGGTCACTCCTTTTCTTATTTTTTTTTAAATTTATTTAGAAACAAACAGTCGTACATACATTATGAACAGAATTTAAAGAAAAGAAGAATAGACCTATAGTTTCATACAAGAGAAAATATCAGTAGGTTCGTGGCTATTACGTTAAAAACAATACAGACTAAATTCAGTATTTTACAATAATAAATTATACTTAAACCCTTATGGCATTAATGGCGTTATTCATAAACGCATTAACTGGCACGAATTAGCTATGATCGCTTACCCTTGTCAGTCATTTTGCCTTATATATTTGTCAGAAAGGGATACAATATAAATTAGCTCAAACAATAGTTTGAACAATTGCTTGATACCTCAATTAAAACGCATCATAAGTTACTGACTACATTTAAGCAAGTTATTATTCCAGTTACTAAAACTAGTATTCAATATTTAAATGCATTCTTTAGTTGTGTTAGTGTACAGTTAAAATGTCTATATCATTAAGTTTAGGGTTCTCATTAAATAGTTCACATGCGCGTTTGATAAATACATTCTCACTGTAACCGGTCCTGCTGAATGCTAAGGTCAATGTGGGTAAGACCGGCATACTATATTTTTAAGGGAAGTCCGTCATATGACACTAATTACCTATGAGATAATGTAGGAAATTGATTGGTAGACGGTCTTTCCAAGTAGACAATATATTTCTAGGTAGATAAAATTTATATAAATATAATCGTCTTATAACTATATTACTACTTCTAGTGTCATGTATTCAACTAAAATCATTATACAATTATTAGAATGGCTTCAATTAAATGATAGAGTATTAAGAACAAAAACAAATTATTGTAGATAACATCTGTAATTGGAAAATGCAAGTGAAGTATGAGATAAACTATGTCTCAAAAATTGTGAAGAACGAAGCTATCTCATCAGAATTGATCATATCCCTGTTAGATTTTGACAAATCACCATAGGTGTAGCATATTTCAGTTGAGATTTTATCATTTCCCTAAATTTCTTTAGCGACATTTAAAATTAGTTGACTTATGATGGAATTAACTCTTTATTTACAGAAATTACAATAATGATATTAACTACAAGTACAACATAAAATCTAAAAAAGGCCCTTGAGGCATTGTACCAAGGATGCTGGTGGCATTTTCTCGTTGTATCGCAATGCTGAAACGTTGTGCGAGGAAGCCACCAGCTCTTCGGTCATTTGACTTATTGAGTTCGTTTCCGTCAACTTACTGACGTGGTTCACGGATTTTGTGAAATCCCTAAACAAATCTAGTGAAATCACAAAGCGTGGCGCGATATTCGTAAATTTCGGCCTATTGTCTCTGTCACTCTCATGACGGAACTTAATTGGGGTAAAAGAGAAATATGCTCGAAATATACGAACTTTTATGTTCACGGTACCGGGCCTGTTAGTCGATTGTTTGATTTCACTAAACATGCAGAGCAAATGCAAATCCATGAATAAATGGATTAGCCATTCAAACATTTCATCTAACGAGTATCCCCTAGTTTTTTCATCTCTGTTTTTATTCCCTGCGACATATACATATAACAACTTGCCTTTAGATAAAATTAGTGCGAAGGTCTTAAAACACAAATCATAACTTATGCCGCAATCATATTTTTTTATATTAAGTCACTGGAGGAACCTTGTAAAACTTCAAACCCACTCATTGCACTGAAATTCTAACATCATAAAACATTGGTGCAATCTTTAGAATGATTGGTCAAAAAGTTATATCGAAAGGCGCACTCAGGCTTTCCCAATTAACCCATTAACGCTTAACTCTGGGTTAGCGACCAACCCTGGATGGCCCAAGTGGCGCTTAGGCAGTTAGTACGGTATTTGTGATTGCTACTAGAACATAAGAGCTATTCGTTAAAACTTATTGAATTAATGAAAATCTTAAATGTATGATGAAAATATTTTAAATAATTCGTACAGTAAATAAAAATAACCGCTCTTAAACGTTGTAAGAGTATATTCAGCGCAAGTATTCTATTATGATTTATGAAACAAGTATGTACTTACATGATTGGTATAAGACAGTTCCATGTTATCAGCTACACACAACCTGCTTTGTCGTGATCTTTGAGTCAATTAACTCTCAGATCGTTTGCATGCGACCAACCTTGTTGTACAGTCAACTTGACATTTTTTAAATTATATCTTTAATTACCGACTCAGGCAGACGACGCTGAAAACTTATGCTTCTAATTACAGTATAGAGTATAAACTCGACTAATCACAACACAAACTTTATGGACTATACTGTCCCCAAAACCCAAAAATATTTATTTATTTATATGTCATAAAAAGTGATGATCAGCTGGCAGAACATGCTTCATCATCATCACCATCATGTCAGCCGAAAGACGTCCACTGCTGGACATAGGCCTCCCCCAGAACGACCCAAGAAGACCGATCCTGCGCCTTCCACATCCAGCAGTATCCTGCTACTCTAACTAGTTCGTCGGTCCACCTTGTGGGAGGCCTACCTACGCTGCGTCTTCCAGTTCGTGGTCGCCACTTCAGAACCTTTCCACCCCACCGGCCATCGGTTCTGCGAGCAATGAACTACATGCTTACCAGTATTTTAAAAAAGTTACACGTTCCGCCCGATTTTTTTCGGCCGTTGAGTGGTTGCACCATCATGTAACGACCAAGATATCCAAACAAAAAACTTATCTTATTTACAATTAATAACTTAATCAACATCTTCTACATGCAATAAAGTGTTATCTGTCTATCTTAATATTATTTAGCAGAATGTAGGCTCTTAGTTTTTTTTTTAACTTCTTCATATTTTTTTAAATAGGTACTTGGGTAAATTAATGCCAGCTCTTGACCGTAGATCACCTGGTCAATAATAATATATTCTAATAATTGATCAAATTGACAAGCATCACTTCCAATACTCAATAGGTAAGTATAGGCATTTATAATCGACCGATACGATTGGAGTAATGGACATCACTTGAGGCAATATGCGGTGATGGGAATATTTAATGATATCGTCACCAATTTGTTAGTTACATCGGAAAGTTACGAGTACAGTGCGTTTGTTGTACATATAGCAACATCTCACTCAAATTGTGCTTTGCAAAGTAAGTAGTTACATCATATGAATTATTTAGAACTAAGTAATACATATCGTCGGGGATAGTGCAATACCGCGTAACTAACAAATGCAATAAGAAAGAAATTGTGTTCTTTGTACATTGTTTGAATTTCGAGCTCTATCGATATATGTAGTTACGCGGTATTGCACTATCCCCGACGATATCTAATATATCTTAATTTAATTTTTGACGACCGGTCTGGCCTAGTGGGTAGTGACCCTGCCTATGAAGCCGATGGTCCTGGGTTCGATTCCCAGTCAGGGCATTTATTTGTGATGAGCACAGATATTTGTACCTGAGTCATGGGTGTTTTCTATGTTTCTATTTAAGTATTTATATGTATCTATCTATTATATATATATCGTCGTCAAGTACCTACAACACTAGTCTTAACTGAGCTTACCGTAGGACTAGGTCGATTTGTGTCAGATTGTCCCGAAATATTTATTTATTTATCTTTTATAATTATAATGTAAGTACAGTCAAGTGTAAACATTCGTTGACTGTCAAAGTGTCAAAAATATGTACCGAGCAACTCTATTGTACAGTAAATTAGGTTGTAGGACGTATTTATAAAAGGATTCCTTCGGTGCATATTTTTGCACTTGACTGTATTTACTTTTTTTCGTAATGTACTTACTTTTGATGCGTTATAGGTTCATTTTACTATGACGGTTAATGGCTGACTAAGCCTTTAGGAGCAACAATTTCAGTAAACTACAAAATTATAAACCTCATTAGATCTTACTGATGTCAATGAGAAGCACAGAGTTAAGAACTTGAGCCGCCAGCTCTCCGGTCACCAGTTACATCAACCAGACGCTTCTCGATTTATGCAATAAGTTTGTCCGCGCTGGACCCCATAGATCTATTTTCTTAACAAGTACCAACATAGTATTTTCATATTAATCGGGTTCAACAACTTAAATAAATTAAGTAACATGTAATTTTCCTCAAGAGCTAAACGGGTTATGACAAACAGGTTTAACTTAAGTACTATACGTGTGTTAGGTTACCTAAGTTAAAGATTGGGTAAAACCGTTACTAAATAGGAGGAAACATGCGTCGTAAAAGTTCCAAACCTAACAATTATCAATGTACCTAGTGAAATTACACTTGTTTATTTAAAGATGTCTTCTTCGAGTATTGTCCTTGATCATAGCCAAAAAATTTATTTTTCAAATGGAAAAATAGACCAGTCAAACTGTAATCATAATCGCCGTATTTGCGCAAAGCGCAATGTAAGTAGGTACTGGTTAGCTTTATTTTTTGATGTCTCATATTGTTACGAAAGAAAACACCTAAAAAACTAAAATTTTACTAATTATTACCAAACAAAGAATCAAAATAAAAAAAATATTTTAGGTACATTTGAAACACTAAAAATGTCTGAAATTTTTGCAGTAGGTACCACGACTTTATTGTATGAAACGCTACCTACAGCTTCATGCCCCCCTAAAGGTTCAAAGTAAAATAAACGTTATATTATCAATTGAATAACTTTTCGGTCCCGAAAGGCTTTCAAAATTACTTTTAGATAATGGATTTCCAAATTAGATAATGGACGAAGTGAATTTTTTTTTTTTTATGACATAAGGTGGCAAACGAGCAGACGGATTGCCTGATGGTAAGCAATTACCGTCGCCCATGGGCACCCGCAACACCAGGGGAGTCACAAGCGCGTTGCAGACCTTTAAGGGGGGTTGGAGCTCTGGGAACCTTACTCACCATCAGGAACACAACACTACATACCTGAAAGGTAGCAGTGCTATTATGGCTGTGCTCTTCTGTAAGGAGGAGGTACTTCTCCAGTTGGGCTTCTCCAGACTCGAGCGTGATGGTATGTACTTCGCTGTGCCCTACCTCTCATTGTCGGACGTAGTTTAAGGACATACCCGGGTCCAAAGGCCTCCATTATCAAGCACTAAGAGTGCTGAGTGTCCGTTCGATTCGGCGATCGCGTCGCCAGCCTATGTTCTCCGAAACATGTCGCGCGAGTGACTAAATAAACGTGAGTAGAGCCGTGTTAATGTTTAATTTATCAGATATGTCTCACGAAAGTTTGAATACAAAAAAGGACGAAGTGAAATTCAATGAAACAAATTTTGAACCACGCCAAACCATATATGCGGAATATAGGCGGAAGAGATTAAGAGCGGAAACCGGAGTTTCCATACTAACTAATTAGGTACACTTTATGAAAACTCCGATCTAGTGCTAAAATATTGGTGGATGAAAGCAGAGCGATGTTATATGCTGCATGCAAAACCTTCGAGGTGGTAAAGGGCTCCAGGGTAAGTATCTGTCGCTTTCGTCTGATAAATAGTCAGAAAGAAGTCTAGCCAGCATTACTTCCCCCTGTAGCGGAAGGATCCTTCTGGTGTATTCGTAGACTTCCGGAAGTGTCCTTAGATGATGTTGGGCCTTACGCCTAAACCGAGCTAGTTGTGACAAACTTGACTTGCAAATACGAACAATAAGGATTATAGGCTTAACCGACAATTGCCACTCGTTTCTCCTAAAGTGTAATTAATTAGCGAATTTGACACTAAGGTTAGGTAGATGATGCTAATAATATACAAATTAATCGCTATCAACCACTCATCATGACAAGGTTGCATCGGTCATTTATCTTAATTCACAGAGTAATTTGGTCGCGAACTAAATTATGTGGCCATTAAAATAGTTCGACGCAGAGAAATCAAATGTACTTACGTAATCATACCGCGCCAGTACAAAGTAGAGTATTTGGCATGCTTCATCCTGGCCGCATATTCCGCTGCGGACCCTGCGGATCTCAGGTTAATTATGTATGGACCCGGGTATGTCCTTAAACTACGTCCAACAATGAGAGGTAGGGCACAGCGATGACCATCACGCTTGAATCTGGAGCAGCCCAACTGGGGAAGTACCTCCTCCTTTACAGAAGACCACAGCCATAATAGCATTGCTACCTTTCAGGTCTGTAGTGTTGTGTTCCTGATGATGAGTAAGGTTCCCAGAGCTCCAACCCCCCTTAAAGGCCGGCAACGCGCTTGTGACTCCCCTGGTGTTGCGGGTGTCCATGGGCGACGGTAATTGCTTACCACCAGGCAATCCGTCTGCTCGTTTGCCGCCTATGTCATAAAAAAAAATAAAAAATAAGTTAATTTATATTTGGTTACCGGTCACCGACAAATCATTGCAAGGTTTCTGTTAGATAAGCAAAACAAAATATTTTCATGAATGATGATAGTCAGTTTATCTTATTTTATCATTTAAATATAACTCCGTCTGCTATTTGTTTTACGAGATCATAAAGATTGTGCCGTTATTAGTACAGTTTGCTCCAATAGTACTTATATTATAATAAACCTGCTTCGTTGCAGGTCATGGGTTAGAATTCGGAAAATGGGTACTTTAAGTTTATCGCGGCTATTTTGCTTGAGTTATGGATGTTATCTATGTATATTCCATATGTCTATGTAATTATCTTCGATATTTAAACCGAAAGAAAAATAGAAAAAAATTGACTCGCAGCGGGACTCGAACCCACAACCACTGGATCACTAGCCCAGTGCACAACCAATTGTACTATACGAGTACCGCTTAGACTTGTCATTTTTTTTCTATTTATCCCTCGTCGTATACGTCATCATTTAAAAATCGAAGATATTCGCTAGCAGACGTTTCTGCAAAAAATAATAATATGTAATTATCTATTTAGTAGGTATACTTATTTATAAGTACTTACATTTCAACCACATGTATGCAGTCCACTGCTGGACATGGGCCTCCCACAAATATGACTTATATCATCTTGGGGGTAGTTGCCTTAGTCGCCACGCTTGGCAGGCGGGTTGGCAACCGCAGTAGCTGTAGATTGGGTTTCGACGGACGCTGCTACGGGCGTAGGATATTTCCCTATTTCGTCACTACTTTATTTTCGTCGGTATTTCGTCGGTCTACCTTGTGAGGAATCAGGCCGCCGTCCGGTATGTGGACGTCACTCAAGAACCTTTACGCCCCAATGGAAAACGGCTCTACTTGAAATCTGTCCCGCCTTTTACCCTTTAAGTTTAGTGATCCGCAATTTCTGATTCGATCGCGCAGACTGTATGCATCCTAAATATAGTTAAGGTCAATGTGGGTAAGACCGGCATATTATATTTGTAAGGGAAGTCCGTAATATGACACTAAAAATCTATGAGATAATGTAGGAAATTCATTGGTAGACGGTCTTTCCAGGTAGACGGTGTTACCCACATTGACCTTACGACCTTTTTCTTTTGATTGACAAAATAAAAAAAGAATTATCAAAATCCGGCTACCCTGTAAAAAGTTATGCGTAAAATGCGGTCATACATATAAAAAATATACGCGTCGAATTGAGAACCTCCCCCGTTTTTTCGTCGGTTAAAAATGTTTTTTTTTTTCAAAGTAGTGAAGATTTTTATCTTCGTTTAGCATCTACCCATAACGGAAACTTGCTTTGTTACGAACTAAATTTATACGTAAGGATATCCTCAAATAAGTATTTATTAGTAAGTATTACTATCGGTAGAAACAGAAAATCGGAGGCATCTTAAACAAACCAGGTTATTACATTAGCTACCTATTCCTTCATGCCATAATGTAAGTAATGAACTAACAATAATCAGCATTTTAAGATTTCATTAATTTTAAGGCGATTATAACTACGCAATACAGGTTTAGGTAAGTATTTAAATAGTTGTTACCCGTGGAAACAATATTATACACCAGTATTAGGACAGAAAGGGTAAAAAAATACGCTTTAATTAAATAATAAGATATTTAATGAATACAATTAATAATTAAATACACAGTAGGTACCTATGCAATTATTGAGCCTGTAACACTCAGATATTCATGTAATAGTATAGAGGCTGAAATTGATGTCTGGCTGAGGGATAGTTTATGTACATATATTCATGAGAATAAGTTAAGTAGTTATCAATGCTTATTAAATTCGCTTGAATTCCCCGAAAAAAGGAAATACCTACAAAATGAGTTCATATTATTGTCATGTAAGGTACTCTTAAGCGTTTTTCCTCACGCGTCGAAATGTGGCTAACCAGCAAAATTATGAAGTACGAATATATAGGTAAACCTTATCTGTGAGAAGCAAAATTGATTTGACCAGGTCCGCCATAACCCTTTTTCACGTAGATAGTACACGACATCTTTTTATACCACAAAGGTGGCAAACAAGCATGCGGCCCGCTTGATGGTAGGCGGTCACCGCACCCTATGGACGTTTACGTTTACCGAGGCATCATTCACGCGTTGCTGACCCCGTAAAAACCTCTTTACACCCTTTTTGAAGAACCCCATACATGTAGGCCTTCTTTAGGTGTACTTGGCGTCCAAAAGGTTAAACACGTACCATATTAGCTACCTAGGGGTGTTTTACCTTTAAGAATTACAACAAATAGTAAATATTTGTGGAAATGCCATTTTTAATAGCATTAGCTAATTTAATTTCACGAAACGACCAATACGTTTAGTACTTAATCAGAAATACAATGAAAATAAAGTGAATTAATTTCTTCGGGTATAACATTTATGTTACGTACAATAATTATATATTTGATTTACGATATTAAAGAACACGTTTAACTTTCCGGATACAAAGTATTTCAAATCAATTATTTCTTTATTTATTTGATTATATTAATATTGTGTTTCCCGTGTAGCGCACGTCCGGTAAAGATACTATTTTCTCAGTGACAGGACGAAGCTTCTCTAAGAATAAGAAAGCATTATCAGCAGTGATCGGCACTATCGGTGCAAAACTTTAACAAAACTTGTTGAACTGAGGTATTGTAATACGTTTGCGATATTGGTAATAAGAGAGAATTGGTTTGAAACAAAAAACATATCGTGAGACTCAAGCATATTAATTGTATTGAAACGGGCAGCTTATTGCAGGTAGGGAAAATGGAATTATACAGTTTTTACGAGTTTGGCTGCAAAACGAAATAAATATGGACGGAAAGACAGAAGGACAAAACGAATCTATATGAGTACCGATAAGCCATTTTGGTGTTATATGCCGGAATATGTTAAAAAATATTTCATTGCACTTGAACTTGATTATGTTAATATTCGACATGCATTTTAGATTTTTCATGGAGAATTTACTTTGCTGTGTTTCAATAATTAAAATTATATGTAGGTAGTTTGGCAAGTGCCATTCCCAATTAGGTTATAGACAGATAAAATCATATTATTTTCTACACTCATCACATGGTACAAACCAGCGACTGATAATATACACAGATGACAAATGAAGTATGCATAATGACCCCAGAAAAATTAGTCCACAAAGACAGTGTCTAAAAGATAGTCCTTAATATGTCTATAATATGTCATAGCCGGGCGATGAGCTATAAATATATACTTACTCTTTTATTTACGCGGGAGCGATTATCTTTTATCCCTTAAATAGTTGATAGCTCATAGCTTACTAGCTCGCGGTGGGACCAGTGCCTGTATCGCGCATCAGGTATGACGGATGAAATTTTATTTTAACCAATAAAAACTTTGAATGACCAATAACATGTTTTTTTTATTGCTTAATAGATAATATGTAAAACCGAGGAAGGCGGTAAGGAGATAAAAACAATGTCTATGTATAGTTGCTGGTACAAACGGTATAATAAGCCAAATATTATCAGCGCTAAATATACGAAGTTCTATGATGTACATAATAATCCTTCATAGGCACAAAATCAATTAAAAGTAGAGTAAAACAAGTCAGTGGAAAAGTTATACAGAATCATTTTGAAATCGAATCATTCGTTTATCAATATTTACCACCAATACATAATTAATTAATAAAGCTACCAGAACATCAAATGTTGTTAAAATTGAAATTGTGTTGCTCCCCTAGAAAAGAGAACCTCGAACAGTAGGTATATTCATTGAGAAGCGTAGCTTTCGGGCGCCTACCGCTAAGACCCTTTCTCTGAGAGTGACACACGTTTGTGCTGACTAACATTGAAAACGACAATTAACGTTATTTGACATCAATGGAGTTGATTAAACATTTAACATTTACATACAAGAGGGAGAGGCTTTATTCCTTCAGTCATCAAACATTAACAATCGCATCAATTCTTCAATAAATAACTTATATAAAATTTAAGAAAACTATAACAAATTTATAAAAAAACCGTATTTTTTTATATTACATTGGTATAAAAATTGAGTAGCAAAAATATAATAAAACTTTCCATATTGTCGTTGATTTTAACGACACCTACAGCTCGTGACGGCGGCTCCACAATTTAAAAAAAAGAAAAAAAAATCCTTTCCACAAATTCTTAAAACTAAATAATCATTCATAGCGAAATTAAATGTATTTAATTGTTCAATGATTGAAACGTTGCATTTTCACTATCTAAATTTCAAAGAAAAACCCAAGAAAATATTTCCTCAGGTTAACAATTAGACTTTCCTACTTCTGTTTTAAATATTCGTATTATTAGCATCATCCAGTTATTGAAATATTTGATTACATTATTTGTATAATCTCTATGTGATCTAATAAATATATATTTAGATACAATATTTTTTGTTGCTAATGAAAATAATAGTGTTTGCCGCCGCATAGCTTTGCATATCAACTTCCGAACTACTATAACACACTATCAATGTGCCAATTTAGTGATACCACTTGATTTCCATTTTTAAACCACGAAACTGATTATAAATACAAACATTCGTAGAGCGAAACATCAATAACTTAATTTGGAATGTATTTTTTTGAATACGAAATTATTTGTTGACAGTCCAGATAAATTAACAAAACCTTAAATCAAAAGAAGCTGTTTTGTTACTACATTATAATAAATTGACTTAAAGATATATTATAAATTGTCCTACATATTATAATACATACCGTCGCTGGGCCTGCAAAAGTCGCTATGTGTTTTAGACCAATTTTTCAGGAGTAACAAAAAACAAGTTTTCTCCTTTAGATTGGTCTAAAACACATAGCGACTTTTGCAGGCCCAACGACGATACTAAAAAAAAAAAAAAACAAAGTAGTATCACCAAATCGGCACAGGTAATCAATACAACCCGTCAATTTAAAGCCCTCCCCCCTCGTACCCTCAGAACAAGTCCATGACGGAGCGCTCGGGCGTGTCGCTGAGGTCCGTGCGCTGGTCCAGCACGCGCAGCGCCTGCGCCGCCGTCACGTGCCGCACGCCGCGCGTGCGCAGCGCCTCCGCTGCCGCTCCCGCCCCTGCCCCTGCTCCTGCCCCGCCCGCTCCCGCCCCCGCGCGGAGCAGCGAGCGCAGCCGCCGCGCAGAGTCGTACTCCATGTTTAGGAGCACGCAGGATTCTAGCAGTCTGAAAACACCGGTATGTAAGAAAAACTACAAAAAATGGCTACATGAAAAAAGGCACGGGTTTAAAATCTTTTTGACGACCGGTCTGGCCTAGTGGGTAGTGACCCTGCCTATGAAACCGATGGTTCTGGGTTCGATTCCCAGTCTGGGCATTTATTTGTGTGATGAGCACAGATATTTGTTGAGTCATGTGTGTTTTCTATGTATTTAAGTATTTATATGTATCTATCTATTATATATATCGTCGTCTAATACCTACAACACAAGCCTTACTGAGCTTACCGTAGGACTAGGTCGATTTGTGTAAAATTGTCCCGAACTATTTATTTATTTATTAATAAAAACGGACTGTTTTGAAATCCATCGCTACATGTTCCACAAGGCAGAAAACTACATTCTCAAAGATAAAAAAAACTTACGATAGTCAGCTACGCAATAAAACTAGAATTACGAAAGTGTGTGGGTCATACAGACCCATGAATTCTAAAATGGAAAACGAAATACTAATTATATTAAAAATGGACTCACTTTGGTAACAAGTTCGTCTGCGACGCGCTTTTGTTAGGCGGAGCGAATGCAGGCACAAGGTTCCGCTTCACGTCGTGAGTGAACTGGATTGTGCCACCAGTGTTGAACCAGCTTTCCAGAACCACCTCCTGAAAGTGCCGTTTTTAGTTAACTAATCTAAATATGTTGAGGAACTACAACCTGAAAAATAATATAATTATTTATAACCTCGTAAGACACACGGGCCTTCCTGTACTACTAATTTCATTAAAGAAATTTAGATTTTATGAAATCGGAACATAATTGAATTTCATTTGTTTCTTTCTATTTTGACACAAAAGAAATTATACTTTATTTCCTACACTATAAAGAACGAATTCGAGTAGGATTTTACTTGTATGGTGGGCTTCAGGAGGATATTCTAAGGGCCTACGCTAACTGGCGCGGAAGCTTGCCGCGTGTCCATATAAAAGTCGCCCGTAGCCCGCCCCGCGGATTGAAATTTGTATGGACACGCGGCGGGCGTCCGCGTCAGTTAGCGTAGGCCCTTAATCGACAATACTCTGTTGCAAAACCACCACGCAACCGTTCTCGTGTGTATTGAATCCGTCACCCTTGAGCTAACTACAGATAGATATGATTGCTACCAATAATATGATACCAAATATTGTGCTTTATATTTACATCTATAAGGTTCGAAAATTGATGAATCTACATTTCACTCGTTGACATAGTAACGGTGCCCTGGACAATTGTTAAAAAACAGACTGCATTGATATTTACATTAACAAACTGGAAAGCGCTTAAAATCAGCACATAAATGCATGTTTTTACTAATGTTCCTGTCAACTAAATCCGGCCCTGGCGCGTAGCAATAGCCCCACCGGCGCAATACGCGAGCGGAACGTGTTTAAAACTACCCGGTTTTGTTTACCGTACCAACAACCTACCAACCACCCACATTTTAAAAATTTAAGTTATATTGCGAAGTTTGTTTTGTTAATTGTTTTTAGTGTAGGTATTATTAACTACCTAATAACGCAAATTGTATGTTAAATAGTTTTAAGTCTCATTAAGTGAAATGTAAAATTTCTTTTGAGATTAATAAATATTTTTAAACATCGGTTTAAAAATATTTATTAATCTTAAGGAAAAAATATTTATTAATATTAATATTAAGGTTTTGTGAATTTTAATGCAGTAAAACCAGTCAGTATTTGCAACCGTTACTACAGCAATGAGTGAAACGAAAAAGTGATTGCCGAGTTGGTTCACCCAAATAAAAAACATGGCAATAGACCAGAGTCTATGTCACATTACCTCGAAGATGTACTGATCCACGCTGTCTGCCAGGAAGCTCCGGAACCTGACGGCCAGCACGGGCGCCAGCTTGGCCGTGGCGTTGTTCATGCGCGTGCACAGCGCGGACAGCGGCGCGCACAGCGGCGCAGACACGCACAGCGCTATCTCTTCCACGACCAGCATCGCGTGCCATCTAAAAATAGTAGATTGTTTGACAAGGGGCTAAAGTAGGCCATAGTACCACGAGATGGTTATTTGTTCGCGGGGTAATATGGCGTTTAGACCCGAGTTATACATTCCAGTTTTCATTTCGATTGCGAGAAAATAAAAAAATAACATTTTAACAATTAACAAATACAATTTTATTGGCCCACAATGAATTCTGAGTCAAAAATGTTTAATTTGGCAGTCTTTGTATTTTTTCACTGCTTTGATACAGACAGGATATATCTATGCTGTGTGATATGACAACGTATAATAATATTGCGGTATTCTGATTGGTTGATACTTTATGCAAAGTTTTGTTTAATGATTTCAAATTTTTAAACAGTATTCGCACCAAAAATAATCTAGAGTTGCGATTAACTTCAATATGTGTCGTGATTGGAGGGTTTAATAAGGTGAAGTGTTCTGGTTGGTCAATTTAAAACGTTTTTTATGCGTGCACGCGAGCATTAAACCCCACATCACGCTACCGAGCACTGGTGTCGCGATGAACATACTAGCCTTCTCCGCTCATCGACACCGTTATGCTGCCGTGCTAAGCATAAGTGGAGTAACTCCGTTTAATTTTTTATTTCACGAGATTCCTAGATTAGTTACTACCCTCATGCACAGCAGTATGTTGAGGGCAGCTGTATACTCACTTCTGCCGTCTATAGTCGCGCATGGCGGCTCGGAACTCGAGCAGCGCGTGGTCGGCCAGAGCGGTGAGCCCAGCGTCGCGCAAGCGAGCCAGCAACGCCGGCGCCTCGGCGAACACGCCTGCCTCTTCAGAATCGTCGTTGGAAAGTGGCTCAGTCACAGCTAGGTTCGCTATTGGGGATGTCTGCAAAATGACATTACATTGCAAGGCAAAAGAATTTCCTTTACACAGTATTGTTTCGATACATTTTGATAAGACAATAATATAATAAAAATTAATATAACCTAGGTAGGGGCTATTAATATAACCAAGGGCTCGTCATCCTAATATTAGGATGGCCATTAAACGGCCATATGGCCGTTTCAACTATTTGGAAAATTCGTAACTCTACATATAATGAAATTTGTATGCAATATTATTGTCCAGAAATCGGGACTACAATTTGTGTAACTTTTTAATTAGACGACCGGTCTGGCCTAGTGGGTAGTGACCCTGCCTATGAAGCTGATGGTCCTGGGTTCGATTCCCAGTCAGGGCATTTATTTGTGTGATGAGCACAGATATTTGTTCCTGAGTCATGGGTGTTTTCTATGTATTTAAGTATTTATATGTATCTAACTATTATATATATCGTCGTCTAGTACCTACAATACAAGGCTTACTGAGCTTACCGTAGGACTAGGTCGATTTGTGTCAGATTGTCCCGAAATATTTATTTATTATTTAGTTATTTATTTAATTACTGTAGAGCATTAAGTACCTCGTCACCTAATTAGTATCCGTAAAAGACATTTTTGAAAAAATATTTTTTGTATGCAGTTCAAAATACATGACTTCAACACAATCTAATTGTTGGAAAAATATAAACATACTCCGTACTTATAATCCCTAGCTGGCCGGTTGTAGCAACCGTCTCTATGCTACGTGTTATTTTATTGTTACACTTATATATTTTCCTTGGTCTTTGTAAATCTTGTTTCCTTTGATTTCTTATTACCAATATATTTATTAATTGGTATTTCGGTGTATAAGTTCCTACACTAATGTATGTGGTATGTAGCACTAACAAACTATATAGATATCTTAGATAACTTACAATGTCGAACTGGCTTAGTTCAGGCAACACGGAATTACGACGCATCACTTCATCAATAGCCTGATTTTTCGCTTTCAGCTCAACGTCTTTCAATGACAGAGCGTCATCATCTGTAATGCACGTAAAAATAGATTAAACATTATAAACAAATTTACACCTTAACACGATACACTAAAGTTTATTATCGTTTGCAATACCCGTTTTTTCTTTGTCATCATCACTGTCTGATGTAGTTTCGTCAGAATCTTCATCGGAGTTTGAAGAGGATTCCGACTCGTCGTGGTGCTGTTGCTGGGTGAAATGTTGGAACTGGCGACGGTAGTAGTGTAGTTGGAGGTAGTGCTGTAAGATACAAATAAAATTAAAGGAATTATTACACAAAAAACGATATTTGTCTTTGGCACAGACCCGCACAGTATCCTCGTAAGGCCCACGGGCCTAACTGTAGTACTAATTATTATAATGAAATTTGAATTTTATACAATTGGAACATAGTTGAATATCATTTGTTTCCTTCGATTTTAACACAAAATAAATTCTACTTTATCTCCTACACTATAAAGAACAAATTCGAGTAGGATATTATTTATACGGTGGGCCTTAGGCACTGGTTCCACCGTAACTAGTAAGCTATCTGCTATTTCAAGGGACAAAAGATAATCGATCCCGTGTAAATAAAAGAGACATATATGTCATAGCCGGGCGATCGTAGTTCATCGCCGGGCGATGAGCTATAAATATATATCTCTCTCTTTTATTTACACGGGAGCGATTATCTTTTGTCCCTTGAAATAGCTGATAGCTCATAGCTTACTAGCTCGCGGTGCGATCAGTGCCATAGGGGGATATACGTACCAGACAGTGCGCCCACTGCAGCAGTCCGGTGCGCGCGTGGTGCGCCGCGTTGACTACGGCCGTGACGGGGTCCGGCCCGGCGCCGGCCAGGAACGCGCCGGCCGGCAGCACGGACAGCGCCGCGCTCAGCAGCTGCGTCAGCCGCACGCGCCATTCCTCAACCAACTCCAATTGCAGCTCGAGAAACTGCAGCCTGAAAACGTACTTGATTCTTACCACCACACTGTTAAGTTGTTAACTGACCATTGATAAACATTGACGACCGGTCTGGACTAGTGGGTAGTGGCCCTGCTTATGAAGCCGATGGTCCTGGGTTCGAATCCCAGTCAGGGCATTTATTTGTGTGATGAGCACAGATATTTGTTCCTGAGTCATGATGAGTGTTTTCTATGTATTTAAGTATTTATATGTATCTATACTATCTATCTATTATATATATCGTCGTCTAGTACCTACAACACAAGCCTTATTGAGCTTACCGTAGGACTAGGTCTATTCGTGTAAGATTGTCCCGAAATATTTATTTAAGCTGTATTGCAACGGTACCAGGTCTACTGATGGTCAGTACAGTGTGGCTGTTTGTACTACTATTAGCGCGACACGGCATTATTGGAAGCTGTATAAAGCGCTGTCAAATACCGATATTGCATTCAGCAATTCAATAATTATTGATTCTATTTTATTGTTTTCATTATGGATTGAAACTGTATATAAAGTGGTCGATTATTTAAATAAATGTTACTGATATAGTTGGCTTTTAAACCTATCAGCTAGGACCCCCATACCCCCAAGCTTAGAGTTCGCTACCTGTGGTGGTCGATGTAGCAGATCCAGCAGTGGATGTCGGCTGACAGACACTGCTACTGATATGACTCACCTATGTCCTGGCTGCGGCAGCACAGCGTACCGGTCCTCAATGGTCTTCAAAAGCGACATGAACCAATCTGCGCCCCGCGGCACCCACATCACCGAACCCACGGCGGAGCCCATCCCGCCGGCTACCGGCTCGATCCAGGATTCTGTGTCTATGGTGTCATCCATTTTTGATAACGCGTCTGCAATGTATGTTAAGTTAGAGTACCTATTTAACAATGTCTAAAATGTGTCTAGAAGAAATTATTTTAATTCTGTAATTTCTGTAAACAAAACTCTCCCATTACAAAAGCACCAACTCACTTCTGAGGGTGGGGGCTGAAAGGTTGGACAGCCATATCTTGGGTCACTGGATGTCTGTGCATGTCATTTCCAATTATAATTATACTTTTCACTAACGATAGTTTTAGGTTAGAATAAGCTTTACTAACAATATATGGACCAATTTCCGAAATAAATGCTTTCAATTTCAATACGTGCGCGTGAAAAGAAGTTGTCGGACTCATAACTATCATACCGGCAACCCTTAACTTCCCGGCTTCTGTAGTAATGGACTATTCCGGGCATAGTATGTAAGGCATTTTCCGGGCTATATAAAACAGGGTTCACTAATAAACCTTTGTGATTTAGACAAATCGTCCGTTTCACACATGTGCGCTTATACGCAGGAAATTACTGCATAGGTACTGTACCGATTCTGTACTGCAGGGTCGGAAGAAACTTACTAACAACTTGTTGTCCGTTGTACTGATACACTGCATTCATTCATTTTCGCTAGCGAATAAAGTATGTAGATGCACACAATTTTTTTTGACAAGTAAAACCAGGGATAGACTAGGGAACAAATGTCCTGCAACCCGTATCGCCAGCGACGTAGGGTGACATAATAGATTGACGTAGCCGGACATTAGCCCGACAAGCCATGGCTATGTCTGCAAGTCTCTGGCGAAGTGGCCGTGCTTGTCGGTCGAGTTCGTTTGATATCTCGCCGACAATTGTCGCCGGACATTTGACCCCTAGTCTATCCCTGGCTTTAGTCTACAATTTTATTTTTGAGGAAATGTCTGCTAACGAACTATAATTCTCAGAAATGAAGGAAAAATGCCCGGGGCAGTTGAATTTTCCATATACTTCCTACACTAGGATTGAGAGTAAAACAAGCAAACATTTTAACTAACCATGCCCCGACTTTAACACAACCTATACCACCAAACCCTTATTTTCTTACACACTCACATTTCTTTTCAACCGACAGCCACCTAACAAAGATCTCCGCTTTGGTCAACACTGGCAGCACGCCGTTAACCTCATGTCCGGTTATCAGCACCAGTTCTCGGTGGAAGCCCAGCGCCTCGTCGACGGCGTGTGCGAAGGCAGCGTCCATGTCGGCACGTTTCTCTTTCACTCCATTTGCGTTGTACATTCCGAGGACTGTGTGAAGTCTTTCCGCCGCGAACGAGATAAGACCGGCGTTGAATTCATCCTTAAAATTATAAAGAAGTGACTGTATTTTCCAGCCCACTTATATCGATACTTTTTTCCAAAATTTTTACTGTCATGCAACCCGGTTTCAGCCAAAACAGATATAATCGATAATAAATAACCGGTTAATATATCAAAATAACATACGGTTATTGAAATTCAAATTAAGTAGGTTAAAGTCATATTCGTTGTTTAATGTTTTTTTTATACTAGTTTATTTACGGAAATTAGGTAAATATTAGGAACTCATTTTTTTTTATATAATTTACAGGTGTGCACTTAAGGGTTTCCACAGAAGACCACCCTTTGCCTTGATTTGGCAAAGTTTATGTAAAAAAAATAACCAACGAAAAAAACGGAGACTCGTCAAGTCGCGTATGTATGTAAATATATCGTCTCTACTTTGAAAAAAGCTCGTAACTCATTCTGACATTCAAAAGAAAAATGACGTAACTATGTATGGGATGAGTACAGAGTTACTGCGTTTCAACTTAGAGTATCTGTGTCAGATACGAGATTTTTTCAAAGTAGTGACGATATATAAATCGATTATTATTCTTAAATCAATAAACGCAGCAATACTCACCACAGTCCGGACATGTCTCAACTGCAGTTTATCCGCAACTGGCTGCACATGGGTTCTCACAAAGCCCTGATGATCCTTTATCCAAGTGAGTGTCTGAGTCAGGAACCACTCAGGGCGGTCAATACGTGCGGTCTGACGAGACCCGGTGAAGTGAAATGTAAACCTTTTCTTCAGCGGCCGTAATAGAATTTTTACGGGCAAACATGGGTTTTCTGCTGAAATATAAACATGGTAAATATATTGCTTGCCAGTACATTTTAGGAATATTAATAAGATATTTTTTTTTTGCCTAAATGCCTAGTGATTAAATGAATATTAAACTTTATAGAATAAGCAAAACTAAATCCACACTAATATTATAAAGGCGAAAGTTTGTGAGTGTCTATGATTGTTACTTCTTCACGTCTAAATTAATATAATTTGGTATAAAGTTAGCTGACAATCTGGATTAATATGATATGGATTAATAGGATATGCACATAGGCTACGTTTTTCACATAAACTGCGGGTAACACCGCGCGGCACAGCCAGTAATTAATAAGATGTTGAACACTGTGTGATTCAAAAGTAGTTTTGTAATTTTGATTAAGCTTTTCGACGCCATGTCAAACGCAAAACATAACGCTCACATGCCACGTCATCGAAATATCAAAACTTTAAATTTTTAATAAGTTGAACTTTATGCGTCTGCTAATTTGCTCTGTGGTTGAGGACATATATATACTTCTTTGGAGTTAAACATGTGGTGCTAATATATACGTAAATAATTATTAAGAAATATAATTATTTCTTACTTTTGAAGAACTCAAACATATAAAAACTCAAAAGCTATACAATCTATGTCATAAGTTTTATATTATAATGTTTATTACCTAGACTAAGATCTCCGGATTGAATTCTTGCTTGTTCATCATCAGGTTCTTCAATGAGGAATAAAAACTTGGTGAGATTATGAAACCTTACTATCACATCTTTGGGCAGAGGAGACATATCCGGACGCATAACAACTGGCCATTTTAGCAGCTTTAGTATGTCCTCATATTGTCTGCAAAGATATAAAGTCATCATGTAGAAATACTATACATATATTAGTAAATATTTAATTATGATAAATATGGAATATTGTTACACAAATTAACCTAATCTTATCCTCATAAGAAGGTCCTGCCTGTGGTACAAATATTTTTTTTCAATATCGAATTGAAGGAAATTCTACTTTATTTTGTATGCTATTGAGAAAAAAAAAAGTGGCAGCAGTAGAGTAAGCTTGATAATGTTTGTGAGGTTACAGTTAGGACAAAAATATTAATACAGCTAAATCACCAAAATATCTACAAATGAACCTTAAGACTGAGACAATAAGGTGTATCTATACATATTTTGGTATTTGGTTGTATCAATGTCTTTGACTGTACTAAATAACCCCACTTGACCCTACAGTGTATTGTTTTTTTCGGTAAGACCTATTTGTATTTTCTAATGCTATACGAGGAGTTCACTACAAGAATCGTTTGATATGACTAAAACACCTCATAAACATAACAACTTAAGACTACACTGTTACATCTAGCATGGTTGGTTATGTAAATGAGCCATATATTATGCTGCCACCAATAAAAGAATGTACATCATACTTAGTTAATTTATCCTTAAGTATATTATGCCAGTAGTGTGTGTTTTCCTTGAAGTAAGTGCCTCTGTGGCCATCCTGGTATTTTAAGCACAGCTCTTTGAGGGCCCCAAACAGTAGCACACTCTGCTCATCTTCATTACAGTTAGTCAGTTGGCGGCTAAAACAAGAAAATAGACTAAGTCTTTTCTAGTTATAGAAACAGAAGAAACATATTAAGTATAAAAAAATAAGCAGTAAAGTCACCATCAGATACGACACTCGTCACAAATATGTGAACATGCACTTTATCGCCTTGACAATAGAGGCATTGTTCCAATATTTGTGACCATCTCCACAGCTCCGATAGATCAGTTGCAACTGTACCATTATTAGTACACACAGCAACACTCTTAGCTGTATATTGGTAGACCTTATTATATAAGGCATATGATCTACCTATGTACAGCTAAGAGTATTGCTGTGTGTACTGCAAGTACAGAAATATTGCAAATAATAAATATATTTATTGGCCATTAATAAAACTATAAATAAAGGCTTAGAAGTTCTTTCACTGTGACTGATCGATGCTTTTATTTCATATGCCATAGCATAAATATGATGTTGACAGGTTTGGCTTAGTGGGTAGAGACCGTACCTATGAAAACCAACAGTCCTGGGTTCAAATCCCAGTAAGGGCATTTATTTGCGTGATGAGCACAGGTATTTGTACCCGAGTTATGGCTGTTTACTAGATATTTAAATCAAGTGTTGAAAGATCTTCATTTGTCAGCATTTTATTAGTAAAATAGATGTGGTAATAGTGGAAGAATTTATACTTGAATAAGGGTAGGATCAGAATGTTTCTCGTTTTATTTTATGGTTTTATTATTGTTACTTGTCTGTTAAAGAAAGTAAATAATTATGTATTTACAATGCAATTTTTCTACTTTTTGTAAAGAAAATTTTCAGTGAGAATTAGAGTCAGAGAGTCAGAAAATCTCAAGTCTTATCAATGTTATGTACAATGTTTAAGGTCATTCACCCAAAATGGCACTACCAAATCCGATCATTGATAATTACAAAATTAAAAGTACTTAAGATACATACCACAGATCATCTACTTCTACATAAGTCTTCAAATAAGACTGCACCTTCACTAGTTTATTGATAGCTGCAAATCTCTTGTTTAGCTCATCGCGCAAAGGTTCAGTTTTCACTAGAAACTGGTCTAATTTATTTTGCAATTTTTCGTTTTTTGCTTTGAGCTCTTCTATTTGGGCAGGCTTTTTCTTTGCGTTGTCTATTGATGATTTTATTTTCGTAGGAACTTCAGTGTTTTTAGCCAGGAGCTGAAAGTTTCATAAGTATAAAGGTATGCAAACAAAGATTTAAATATTTTTATCAAATGTTAATAATAGAACCTAATGTTACATATAACATGGATAAACATAAAGCACTGAACTTCACTAAAGTAACAGTAATCCCAGCCATTGATACTTGCAAAACTTTGGTTAGATGGCTGCAAAAGTTACAAACTTCATAAATTTGTTTGTCCAAATATATTTAGAATTATTTTTTATAGTAAAGAAATAAAGTTTACAAGTCAATAAGTACTTACAGAACTTTGTAACTTGTCACGTTTCTCCACATATTCATTTTCTAATTCATATGCGTTGGTCAAGTTATTAATATCATCTCCAATTTTAATGTTAAACCTTTGTATGAGCGCTTGCTTATCTTCTTCATTCATAATGACGTGATGTTTAGTGTAATTCGTTCTTGAAACAATAAATGCATTTTTATTCAGTCAAAAACATTGAAAATATTTAATTGAACTCGAGACACGAAAAATCAATATACAAGGCAACTTAAGTGAGTGACGTTGACGTTACTGTACTGACATCTGACAATTTTTTTTTTTTTTTTTTTTTTTATTAAGAGCATTGGCAACACAGGCCATCAGCTCAAGACAAAACAATTAAAATAACATATTTACAGTAGTATGTACACACAAGAAATAAAATAAAATCAATTAATAACAAAGACACACCATGAGAAACACATTAAAAAATACAAAATATTTACAAACTGCCTATAGTGTTAGAAACAAACTCGTAGATTACAGGGTATAGCTTAGGATATTTCAAAAGGTCCTGCACAGAGTTAGGCGGGACATACAAACCGTTATCTAAATACATTGCAACTAACAATAACCGTTGTAAATTAAATGCAGAGCATTTAAAAAAAATATGATCAAGATCACATACATCAAAATTACAGTACGGACATACAGCAGAATCACTTAGTTTTAACCTAAAAAGATGCGCTGGAAAACGGCCATGACCAATACGCAATCTACACAAAGTAGTAATGAATGTTCTTTCTACATATTTTCTTTGGTATTCAAACCACGACTTGGTGCTAGGTGTCTGGACTATTTCAGCTAGCCATTTTCCCTTAACTGCTATAGATTTCGACCAGGAGTTATTCCAGCGTCTAATCATTAAATGTTTAACAAAAGGAACTAAATCACATTGAGGAACTTTATAATCACAAACTTGAATATTTATAGCAGATTTAGCAAGCTGGTCTACGAGTTCGTTACCAACAATTCCTGAATGTCCAGGAACCCAACAAAATTCTACAAATATATTTTTAGCCAAAAGAGAACTTAAACAACTTCTTAACTTATAGACTAAATAATTAACGGATGCACGTATACATTTGTTTTTAAGTGCTTGTAAAGCGCTCATAGAATCAGATAATATTAAAAACTTATTCTTACTATTCTTAATAATATAATTATCATTAATATGGTTCAAAGCATAAATAATACCTAATACTTCGGTTGAAAACACAGAGAAGTAATTGCTACATTTGAAAACTTTTCCAATATTCATATAAGAATCATAAAATGCAAAACTTGTCCTATCTTTGGATTTAGAACCGTCCGTATACAATTTAATAAAATCAACCTTACTATCAAGGAACTCCAGAAAGTCGTATTTAGATTCAAATTTAACCAAATCAACTGATACATTTCGCATTAAGTCATGATACTCAAATTCAAAACAGGGAAGCAAAGATGACCAAGACACAATATCTTGGAATTCAAAGTTTAAGTATGTTATAGCTCCACCTATAGAAGAAGAGTTAGGAAGCGGTAATAAATTATAATTTGGAATATCGAAATTATCTATATACCTACAAGTTACTGCATTATCACGACTCACCAGCTTAAGACCATATTTGTCGGTAATGTAACTTCTACGTATAAATAGAGGAACAACGCCAGCCTCTATTTCCAAGGAATTAATAGGAGATGACATCATTGCTCCTGTAATTATTCGTAACGCTCTATTTTGGATAACGTCTAATTTCCTTAGGAGATGATAACTCGCATCAGCAAAAACATACAACCATAGTCAAAATGACTTCTGATTGTCGCTATATAAATCGTTTTCAGGACCTTAGGATCAGCTGCCCGTTTTACTCCAGTGAATGACTTTAATATATTCAATCCTAGTTCAGTTCTTCTACAAATTGTGTCAATATGGGTTTTCCAAGAAAGGTCATAATCGAGATATAGGCCGAGATACTTCACATAAGGTTGAGCAGGAATAACTTTAGCGTTATATAAAACTTGAGGGTAATGTAAACCATTTTGAGAAAAAAGAATTACAGAACTTTTGGATACATTAACTTCAAGCTTTAAAGATTTTTTAAATAAGTTGTGAATCGTACGTAGACAACTATTCATAATAGTTTCACCATTTTTAATATCTGTACAGTTCACATACAAAACCAAATCGTCAGCGAAAAATAAATGCCTAACAAATGATGGAATTTGTTTTATAAAAGAAACCAGACTTAGGATGAATATAAGAGGAGATAATACAGAACCTTGAGGCGTTCCCTTTGTAGAAACTTTAGAACCAATTAACAAAGATTTGATTTTCAGAGATAGAGTACGGTTATTGAGAAAATTATATATCCAATCCAGTATATGACCAGGAAAACCCAATAGTGATAAACTTTTAATAAGATATGAGTGGTCTATGTTATCAAATGCCCTTTAATATCTAAAAACACAGCTAATGTGTACTGATTATTGCGAAAATTATTCTTAACATCCCCAATCAAACAGCTTAAGTTATCAATTGTACTTTTACCTTTACGAAAACCATACTGTGTACTTGGAATGAGTTTGTTATTCTCTGTAAACCATTCTAGTCTATTTTTTAACATGGTTTCAAAAACTTTTGCAAAACAAGATGTCAAAGAAATAGGCCTGTACGATTCAACATAATTCGGTTCCTTATAAGGTTTGAGTATTGGGACAACATGTTGCGTTTTCCAATCTGGAGGAATACAATTACTGTGCCATAATGCATTAAATATTTTACATAATAATTCCTTGGGCTTTCGGGGTAAGCATTTTATTACTTTATAAGTGATTAAATCTGGACCAGGTGAAGTATCTTTTTTATTATCTAATGCAGCTTCAAACTCACTAAAGGAAAATGGGCTTTTCATCCATTGAGATTCCGGAGAGCCACATTTTCAAAGTGCTCATGAAGGTCAGTAATATTTAACGTATTATTATCACCAGAAGAAATTTTGTCCAAAAATAATGTAGCATTAGCTGGATTTTGAAATAAACTAGGTGAAGAAGAAACGGAATTGAGTTTGGCGTGCTTAAATCTACGTATATAATCCCAAATAATTTTACACGATGTCATGCGATTAAAAGAAGTACAAAGATTTTGCCAACTGGTGCGTTTTATTTCAAATAGGGTTCTTTTCTTTAAAGCATCCAGTTTTTTGTATATTATATAATTTTCCATCGTAGGGTATTTTTTATACGATAATAAGGCAATTTTAGCTTGGAGAACTACTCGATCACAATTTTCATTCCACCAAGGAGAAGCTATCGTGTTTTTCTTTTTAAGATGGTAACATTTTTTCGGGAATGTCAATAATATGTCATGTAAAATACTCAAATATTGTATGTAGTTTTCGAGTGGATTATCTACAAGTGAAAATACAGCAAATTTAGTTTCACATAAGTTCACAAATTTGGCCCAGTCAATCTTTTTAAAGTTAATCTCGGCTAAAGAATTCTGATCATGTTGAAGATTTGTACCTGTTTGTCCAAATATCTTATTAGAAATGGTAGGATTACGACTAGGAGTAAGCGAGTCGATATGTACACTTATGAGCAAAGGAAAGTGGTTGCTACTTAACAGATCGTCAAGAACAGATACCGAACAACTAGAACTAAGAGCTCGTGATGCGAATACTAAGTCTAATACGTTACCTTGTTGACCGAATGGAGCGAATGTCGTGACTGAACCGTCGTTTAAACAAACTAAATCAGAACTCTCTACAAAAGCGTGAAGAGCCTTACCCCTTCCGTCATTGATTCTCGAACACCAAGACATGTGATGTGCGTTGAAGTCACCTATTATCAGACAATTATTGTTTAGTTTTGAGCATGATTCTTTTAATAAATCTGTAGTAAATTTACCATTTGGAGGTGGAGGAGCATATACACATAACACATCAAGAGAAAAATTATTAATGATAACTCTAATTAAAATATTTTGTAAATGGTACTGTGATGAGGTGTTGACAATATTAAACTTATATTTAGAACGAATTGCAATAGCAACACCACTATGAAGATGATTGGAATCTCTTCTAATTAAAGTAAAACCGGTAATTTAATAATTTTGCTTGGGGTTAGCCAAGTCTCATTAAATAGTATAATGTCTATACTCTCATCACAACTGTTCAGAAAATGTATGAGTTGACTTAGTTTTGGAAATAAACTTCTGGAATTCCAATGGAGTATTTTTAGTTGTTTAATACCCAACCTGTCCATGGTTTAAGTAGATAAACTTGTTACAAGTAACTCTTTAATGCGTTGTGAGGATATTGGGGGAGGGCTAGAAGGGGTATTTTTGGGATCCTTTTTCATTAATTCTAAAATTGTTTTAGTAATTGCGTTCAAAACAATTTCAGAATTAATAATTTCTGTAATCAGTGCACGTCCTTGAGGTGTTTTAGCAGGTGCTTTTAACAACTTACTATTTGAACTACTATTACTTGAAGAGTTAGTGCTTACAGCTGTTGTAACAGCAGTTGCATAAGTGGACTTCCCACTTATTTTATCTTTTATTGCGGAGACTTTTGCTGCCTTCACTGGACAGGAGTAGGATACTGCTGAATGAGAGCCATTACAATTCGAACATTTGAATGAATTAGGAGTAGTACAGTCCTTGTAAAAATGACCCGCAGAACAAATGGAACATATTTGTGTGCTTTTGCAAGCTCCACTGCCATGATGGAATTTGTAACAGCGGAAACACTGCAGTAATGGTTTAATGTATTCCAGAACAGGCATCCAAATGTGATCATAAGTTACATGGTCTGGTCTAGTTGAGGCCATGAATGTTACCAATACAGTTTGGAGAGGTTTGTACTGCCCATTTTCCTGTTTTTGCAAACCGTTTTACACCTAGAATTAAACAAGTTGATTTCAATTCTTCAAGTAAAGTCTCCTCACTAAGTTCAACAGGAGCGCGAATGATGCCCTGACACTCAATGCTATCATACGGAATTTTTGCTTGCCAGTTATTTGTTTCCATCACCAACTTATTTAACAGAAAGGAATTTGCATCCTTTGCACATCCAAAATAAACTTTCACAAAATAGTTTCCTGCTGCCTTCACATATTGAACACCATTTATGTTTCTTAACACCTGATTAACTTTCAGTATGTCCATGGGAACTTTTAGAGTTGGTTCATTATTTGCTGACTGTAAGAGTATAGGATACTCTTTTTTAGACAGATCTTCGTATATTGGGTTGTGATCTCTAAATAAACCTCGTTTACTCTTAAGATAATGCATTTTTTGTTTGCATGAAGTGGCATCTATTTCGGAATTGTCTCTATTTTTCCTCTTTTTTGTAGTTTTGGCGGATTCTATATCCATGGGGATGGGGCCGCCGCCCTCATCCCCGTCTCCCGAGCTCATTCGAAAGTATTAACCAGAACTTCACTTTTTCTTGATATTTTAACAAGAAATAAAAATAATCGTATAGCTTTTATGTAGAAAAAAGGGCTTTAAACACAATTAAATAAATTATAATTAAAAATGCCGCCTTGCACTTTTCGCTTTCCCGCCCTTTTTCACTTCAATAGTCCTGACATCTGACAATACAGACGATGACGTTAGGTCAAAACGTCACTGTCAATAATATCAGCAAAAAAAATCGTGCCGTGGTCCGAATCGCGCCCTTGCGATTTGCGCCCTGTTTTGAGCACTATTTGAGCACGCCCACGGTAGGCTTGATTCGTTTTTTTGTACCAAAGACTACTATTGCATACTATGTACTGAACGGGCGTTACCGCGAAAGATGATATTCGTATATTTTCATTATATTTTGACCATCTTTCTCTTTTAATCCAATTAAAGCGTCATGAGAGTGACACAGACAGTCGTCATAAAATTTACGAATATCGTTTTTCGCGGTTGCACGGCTGTTAGCCTTATGCTGCCGCCACACATTCGCGCGAGTAGCGAGGCGAATGGCGAGGCGAGACGCGAGCACGCATGTGTACGCGGACGTCTCGCCATTCCTCTCGTCGCTCGCATCGCGTTTTTGTATGGGCAAAGTCTCGTCGAATGTTTCGACGAATAGCGAGGCGAGTGACGAGCCAGCATGTCTAAACGCGGAGTTATGAGCAGTGTGATCTGAGTGTCATTTGGACCACGGCTTCCATAATATTGGATGCATTCCTCTTGATACAGTTAATATTCAGACAAGAGAATCATTATTTCACACATAATAAATATAAGTACTACCTAGGTCAACGAATTATGATACCTAATATAATTGAGTATTAAAATTCTTTGACTAAAATAATCAACTGACCGCATGGGTAACTTAAATAGTTGTTACATTATTAGAAGATAGCTACCGGACATAAGTAACTCATTAACGACATGCTGAAATACATATCATGTGCAAGTGGACCATACATGTCATTGTCATCAATTCAAGTGAAGTAGTGACATTTTTCTCTCATACTTCTGCAAGTCGAGAGATTCCATATAATATTTATATTAGTTTTATATTATATATTTTCTATTATTTCTAGTCTTATTTTCAACTACTCATAAGTATTTTGGCTCAGAATGTGGGCCTTTTTGACTAAGAACAAAAACGATATTATTTATTTATCGCTTCTATTGTTTAGTGTTGTTGTAGGACCTTATTATCGGTCCATTAATTCAATAAATACGAAGAAATGGTTTGGAACTGGTCTTGGATTACTTCTAATTGTTATTGTATCGGGATACAATGCTGTACATCCAATTTTATCAGCCCTTCTTGGAATATTAGCTATTAAACTGTCAACAATAAAGTAAGTTTATTTTTATTTATTTTAGCGACCCTCGTGGACTTAAGATAAATTGTATATTCACCTAAATTATGAATGCAACTATGTATCTAAAAAATCGGGTAATATAGATCCGTTCCATTAAATTCCATTCCATTCTATAATGAAAGGAAGGGATGTGACCTGCTGTGTTTTGTATTATTTTAAGGATTCTTTACTAGTGCCTGCTACTAGCATAAATGTTATTCGTAATGAAAGATCAAGTAATGATAATAATTTAGTATGTATAGTCATATTGTTATCAGAGTATACATAAATTAAAATATTTAGTTAACTAATAAGTTGTTAAAACCTGTTTGACAAGTGTGTACAGTTAGGTCAATGAGGTTGTTGGCATAAAATGCATTTGTTATTTATTTCCAATAACAAACTAAATAAAGTAATTATTTACTTGAATAATATATATAGATGAACCTACAGTTATTTCAGTAGGTAGTACCTTTAATTGTGTCTTCTAATTATATCTTGTTTCAGATATTGCCATGTGGTCACATTCTTTCTCATGTTTGGTTACCTCTTCTTCTTCCGGTTGTCTGATAAATTTGGTTTCCCACTTTCATCGGGACAAACCAATCTCATCGAGATGATAATTGTCCTCCGAGTTGTAGGTGTAGCATTTGAGATAAATGGGTCTTGGTTGGCAGTGGCAAAAGCTAAGAAAAAGAAGGAAGAAAGTAAAGCTGAAGTTAAAGAGACAGACAAGGATGATGAATTTTTGGAACTAATTAATCCTAGCCTTGAAGATTTATTTCATTATTCATTTACATATGTTGGATTGCTAACAGGTAATTATTAAATAGTACCTTTTTCTACATAGAAAAAGTGGAAACTGTTTAGGGAAAAAGACCTGCCACAAAATTCAATTAACAAACTTTGAAATTAGAGTTAAACTAGGTCAAAATGAAATGTAATTAACACAAGCAGTCAATTTGTTGCCTTATCCTCGTAACACTCACCATACTAAAATATTTAATAGTTAAAACCAACCTTACTATACAGTGAATTGCATATAATATGCAAAAAAACTAATGAAACAAAAGAAATTCTACCCTATTTCCTTTTATAAAGGATTTTAACTCAATTGAAAGGGAGTGTACATGGTAATGCACACTGGGCGTTACAATGTTAAATTTTTTAGTTTTACTGCTATCTTGTAATTTTAGGTCCTTACTACAGATACCGAACTTTTGATGATTATTTCAACTTGCCGTACAGCAAGTACGCGGACTGCGCGGGTGCCACAATCAGCACACTGAAGATGGTGCCTTTGTACATATCATTGTACTTGGCTTTGTCCAATATTTGGCCATTGGAGGTAAGTGATGTCAATGGTCACCAGTACACCAGTTATACTTAATTAGTGTTGAAATGTAATTTATTTTACGTCACACTGGGCGGTAAGTGAGATTTACCGCCCTAGGGCGCGACGGAAAATCTTACCCAGATGAAGACGTAAAACTATGTACCTACGCACCACGGGTGGTAATAAAGAAGGCCTTAGATTGCTTGTTTATGGCCCTCACCTCCAGATCGGGCCACAAATACCCGCGATCTGAGCCATTCTTTGTTTTACCGCCCTGGGTACGTAATATACTATTCTATGGCACATTACATGTAGAACCAATGGCCGTAGGGGCGTAAAGGTTCTCTAGTGCAGCAGGGCAGCCCCCCCCTACAAGGTTAATCAATGACATGGTTAAGATT
This sequence comes from Grapholita molesta, assembly GCA_022674325.2. Lineage (NCBI taxonomy): Eukaryota > Metazoa > Arthropoda > Insecta > Lepidoptera > Tortricidae > Grapholita > Grapholita molesta. Next base: position 8,815,601 of record CP053127.2, read on the forward strand.
TCGGGAATCCACTGGATGCGGGTGGCGCAAAACCGGTCTCAGTGGGTGGCTTTGGGGGAGGCAACGCGCATGTGTATCATCTGAAGTTGCAGGCGTCCATAGACTACGGTAACTGCTTACTATCAGGTGGGCCGTATGCTTGTTTGCCACCGTCGTTGTATAAAAAAGGCTTATGTCCAGCAGTGGACGTCCTTCGGGTGATATGATGATGATGATAGTGATTTATTTATTATCACAGAAGACATAAATTGTCTAATGGGTGATAGGTTGCAGACTGCAGTGGATTCAGCCAAACTACAAGTAATTTATTTGTCTATCAGAATCAAGAGATATTTGAGGAGAGTGGCATAATTGCACTAAGCTAAAATATAAAAGGATATCCCATTAGAAACAAAACTGAAAAAATGCCAAGGCTATCAACCATTTCACTAGTAAAAAAAGTGAAATCTAACTGGAGACCAAGTTCAATCACATTTGGACCCGGGTATGTCCTTAAACTACGTCCAACAATGAGAGGTAGGGCACAGCGAAGTACCATCACGCTTGAATCTGGAGAAGCCCAACTGGGGAAGTACCTCCTCCTTACAGAAGACCACAGCCATAATAGCACTGCTACCTTTCAGGTATGTAGTGTTGTGTTCCTGATGGTGAATAAGGTTCCCAGAGCTCCAACCCACTTGTAGGTCGGCAACGCGCTTGTGACTCCCTTGGTGTTGCGAGTGCCTATGGGCGACGGTAATTGCTTACCATCAGGCAATCCGTCTGCTCGTTTGCCACCTTTGTCATAAAAAAAAAAAAATCAATGCTCCTTAAACAACAGTTCCTGTCAATGTTGTTCTTTAATTGCTTTATATGAAATGTTATGTTATTTACTACTTATCAGTGTGACTTATCTTCTATTATGGAAAGGTCAAAGATTTGTGATGCTTTGCTTAGTATATGGGTAATACATTACTTATCATCATATATTATCTACCATTTTGCATTCTGTACTTGGCTGACAAACTCCCACGTCTATTTTTATTATTACATTCCTTATTATAACATTTTTATATTTTTTCGCCTTTCCCTTCACTGTCTATTTCACCAAGCTAGAATGGGACTGCGCCGGCCATGTCTGCCATATACGCCCACGGGAGTAGGTTAAGAAAAACATGGTTTGGGTGCATCTACGTGGGCGAGGAACTGAAAAACCAAAGGATGGTGAGATGATCTGGACGCATAACGCGTTAACTGTTCAGAGAGGTGGTAGGATTTACGACCCGTGAATACCAGAGATAAAAACATTTTCATTTTCAGTTGTACTGTCTGTATTTTATCCTTTTCATTTTCAGTATGTACTGACTGAAGATCATAACAGCCGTAGCTTCATATACCGAATGATGTATCCTTGGGTGCTGTTCGCCGCTTTCCGCCAACGTATTTACTCCGGCATGACACTGGCAGAGAGTGTGTGTACGGCGGCCGGTGTGGGCGCTTATCCTGTGGCGGGCAGGAACAGAACTGGGCATGGACCTACTGTCGGATATTTAAAGCTCAAACAAATGTACGCACCATGATTTATAAGCAACAATACTTTATTTAATTTTAAGTAGTAGACATTCATTGTTTATTTATGTGGATAAAATCCACATAAATACCGGCCTGGTTACGTGGCCTCTAAGCGAAACTTTATATTCACTACGAGACGGTGGAGATGCAGGGATACTCATTATAAATAATTATATTTATATCTTGCTGTCTTTGTATTTCACGCGGCTTTGCTCTTTAATTCACATATATTGTTCTTTGGAGTATCGCCAACTTATGACTTCAAAAAATATGAATTTAATATTACAATATCAGTCTTTTAAACAGAGGGTCCCAGCTGGGTAACTTGGCTGTCCGCACTGCACTCTTCGTGTTGTCAAAAGTATGTGTACTCACATTTTTATACAGGTTTCATAGAGGCGATATAGCTGATTTAAACTGTCAAGTTGCCATATACTTTAACCTTTTGAACGCTTTCCCTCTCTCGTCAAAATGCGACGTGTACGCCTTGTGAAGAACAAATATAAACCTTATCTGTCAGCAGGACAATTGCTTTGACAGCGTCCGCCATAGCCACTTTAGTGGTCGGTGGCGTGGCAGGCACGACATCACGTGACCACTTTAGTGGTGCTTGGCGTTCAAAAGGTTAAGCTATATGTTAACGTTCAAGTCCATCAGTCCAATGTCCAACGGTTGGTTAAGAGTGATGCTAATAGTAATTTGATATTTCATATTTTTACAGGACTGAGGAAGAAGCAAAGAAAACTCAATATGATTTTAAAACTATGGAATCCATGGACGTTTGGGGCTGCGAGACTGTGGAGACACTGCGGGACTCCATGAAGGTGTGGAACAAGGCTGTGCAATACTGGGTTGCTATGGTTGTCTACAAACGGTTTCCTGTTAAACCACTCAAGTAAGTTCGTCTTGTAACTTTCAACACAGATAGTTGGAATAATACATGAACATATATTTGGTTTTAACCTAAAGGTTATGCAACCTTAAACTATACTCTTAACATTATACTATTCGGATGTTTTAAATATCTACTCTATTCTGCATAAAGTGCATTATTGTCACACCACCATACCTACTCTATGGCGTAGACAGACGCAATATCGATCTGGGTATCAAATTGCAATATTCACAAAAACTGGATACAGAAAATAAAATAAATGCATATACAGGGTGATCAATCCAAATGGGTCAGTAGGGGGAAGTCAGAAACTATGAAAGATAGCGAAATCTGTTCTTAGGAAACATGGTTTCGATTTTAGATTTAATAATAATGGCAATCAAACTTTTTTAAATCTCACATTTACATAACCGGGAATCAAACCTGGTCGAAATCTTGTAAACAATGTTAGGTGTAAATCTGAAAGATTTTCGTTGTCATTGTTGATAGAAACATAAATATTTTTAATATTGTTCAAGTAATTGACTAAAAAACCCAAAAAAAGATTTTTATTTATTTTCAAAATAGTAACCATTTTCCTGCATGCAAAAATTAATTCTTCTTAAAAAGTTTGAATGCCATTATAATTAAATTAAAATCGAAGCCATGGTTCCTAAGAACAGATTTCGCTATCTCTCGTAATTTCTGACTCCCCCTACTGACCCATTTGGATTGATCACCTTGTATACATTATACTTTGCGGTTAAATCAATTGCCCAAATAAGCCACCGCCACAGCGACAACTTTTAATATGTCTTCATGTCTCATAAGGATTATTGTTGCAAATTATATGAAATAGCGATGGCGACGGATGCTTAAATAGGTCGCATTGTAATTACCGCTGTGTTCCAGAATTCATGCTGCTCTGTTTGTGTCTGTGATATGGCATGGGTTCCATGCTGGATATTTCTTCTGCATTTATGCGTGTCCCTTCTATTTGATGGCCGAAGATATTTACTACAAGCTTTATTACAAAGAAGCTACTGGATTAGTAAGTACCACCATCTCCCTTGTTCGTAAAAAAAATCAAGCTAACTTGTGCGCGAGGTAGGATATGAACCCGCGACTTCGTCATCCGCTACCAGCATACTAGAACCATTCGGTCACGGGGGAACACATCTAAATTTCACAAGTATATTCAATGTCTTAAAAATATGTAAGTTTATTAATGGATTAAGGCACCGTTGGTCATTTGTATTTAAACTTACGTGAGACATATTTAATAATTAACGATTAATACGGTACTACTCACGTTTATTTAGTCACTCGCGCGACATGTTTCGGAGAACATAGGCCTCCATCTTTAAGCACTAAGAGTGCTGAGTGTCCGTTCGGTTCGTCATATTATAAAGTCAAACAGTACCTATGTGTTTGCATCTCCTAGTTGCATAGTTTAACCTTTTGATGGTCACGGCTTTGCCGTATAACACGCAAAAATGAACCGTAGATACTGGAACTTCCGAAGGTTTTTTAAAACATTTTAAACTATGCCGTATGCTTGTTTGCCACCGACGTCGTATAAAAAAAAAGCTAAGTGGCTACGGTCGTCGGTTAATACATTACGTACAGCCTTATGCAGTCCACTGCTGGACATAGGCCTCCCACAAATATGACTTGTATCATCTTGGGGGTAGTTGGCATAGTTGCCACGCTTGGCAGGCGGGTTGGTGACCGCAGTAGCTGTAGATTGGGTTTCGACGGACGCTGCTGCCCGTCCGTAGGATTTTTCCCCTTACGACACCCGCGGAAGGAAATGGGATGGTACTATTCTAGTCAGCCGGCATCACACGGCAAACACGGCGTCGGTTAATAGTGTATAATATTTTTTTCCTAACTAGTGCGTAAAAAGTGCACTTTTCGCACGCTTCGCTTCGCGTGCGTAAATTTCACTATTTAAGGCACTTGCTATGAAAAATTAGGTTCGATACTCTTGTAAAAACTTCTTTAAGACTCGGGTGATTGTCACCCTCGTTTCACTCGGGCTCCAACGTTCACCCTCGTCGAAAAAAAATTTTTTTTCACTAGTATCGAAATGTACTATTATAAAAATGCATTTTATTTTTCAGAAAAAGAAGATAATTGGATTCGTCATGTGGTTCTTAAGGTCCCACTCAGAGTCGTATCAAGCGGCCGCCTTCCTCCTACTCACTTTTGACCGAATCTGGATATACTACTCATCTATGTACCACTACTGGTACGGTGTATGGCTCGCGTTACTCATACTGGGTATTGTTTTGAATCAAACACATAAAACGCGTAAGCCCAAGAAAGTACAAGATAAATCAGACAATTTAGAAGAAAAAGTAAAGTGAAACAATTTATAGAGATTTTACTATATAGAGATTTAACGAAATTATTACTTTGGAAAGGTTTATACATTAGTAACCATTTTTATAGGGGTGGGTTATGAGATTACTTAAGACTTTATTTTGGTATTTTTGAGATTTTTGGTCTAAGTTTTCTATTTACAACAAGAGTAACAATTACTGTAAGTATCTACCAGACGTTTGTAGTTTGCATTCAAATTATGTATTAAGCGAGATTTTAGAAACTGATTATTCTGTATTAAAATTGTCTTAAATTAATTTAACTTGTGTATGTTCCACATACAGGTTAAATTAAGTTGAACTAATATTTTTTGAGTGTTTATGTCTATAAGACGTGTTAAGGTACAGTTAGCTGCAGCAAGTATGTGCTACGTAAAAAAGCTTATAAGCAGTTGGAATTTATGTACTGGGTATATTTGTTATTTTTTTTTCGGCTTTTAATTTTATATCTAATTTACTTGGGTTTCAAAATTTTTAATTACTTAGGATACCTATTTGTTAGTCAAAATATTATGTAAATAGTTGACATTAGAGGTTGGGTACTTTAGATTGTCAATTTAGCTTTAGCTGACTAATATATTTATCTACCATTATGTAGGTACCTACCAGTGGCGGCGCGCCAAATTTTTCTTAGGCAAGACAGAGTCGGTATTTCTTGGCCTTTTCTTGTAGAGCCAAAGAAAACCGTTGAACTGCAGTAAAGTTAAAGCCGGCGGGAATCGGCTTGTATGAACGCGCCGCCACTGGTACCTACTGATATCTAATTAAAGTTATGAATTATAAATTCCTATTGCATGGATCTGCGTTCCGGGGTAAGAAGATACAGTTATACAGTCAAGAGTACAAGATATACAGTCAGCAGCCCAGGTGTTTAATGAGGTTGACATAACCTTGTTGTTAAGGAAACAAGAGCGATTCAGGATCATTTACAAGTAATATTATTAGAGGGACTATCTTTCTAATAATTGGGTTTGGATAGGGACTTCCGCTAATATTACAAGTTGTTTGATGACCGGTCTGGCCTCGTGGGTAGTAACCCTGCCTATGAAGCCGATGGTCCTGGGTTCGATTCCCAGTCGGGGCATTTATTTGTGTGATGAGCACAGATATTTGTTCCTGAGTCATGGGTGTTTTCTATCTATTTAAGTATTTATATGTATCTATCTATTATATATATCGTCGTCTAGTACCTACAACACAAGCCTTACTGAGCTTACCGTAGGACTAGGTCGATTTGTGTAAGATTGGCCCAAAATATTTATTTATTTATTTATTTATTTATTATTCAGTACGCCCCTGGTCGGCTTAGCTGCTGCAGACATCTAATTTAAATATTATCTATTCTTTTGTGATGTACACTATGTACAGTCGCCATCAGATATATCAGAGCTGTGGAGGTGGTCACAAATATCGGAACAACGCCTCGATTGTCAAAGCGGTAAGTGCATGTTCCGATATTAATGACCACCACCACAGCTCCGAAATATCTGATGGCGACTGTACGGACGTTGCTGACGTTCAAGAGGTTATACGCGTGTGCCAAAAATATAAATCTACATTCCAGTTGCATTGTACCAGTTCGAATTTAACCAGATAAATTAATAGATCTCTAGTCTTAGTTATAAGGGAAAATGAATAAAGTTTTATTTTTTAATTCTATTTTATTTATGAAAAGGTTGACAGGTACATAAAATGGAAGTCTCACCACGGGTTGTAACGTGTAGGTTGTAACTGCACCATATAGATACTTTTTGTCTATGTTGTGTGATACAATACTTATTGCCACCCTATATTACATTTGAAATTTACGTAAATGACTTAAGTTTTAAAAGTTTATTAGTAAAATGCAAGCACTTAAAATAAGCACGCTTATTATAAACAAGGCACTTTACAAGTATATATATTTCATATCACAAGTACAGTAAAAACAACTTAAAAATAATATTAGCACTTATATTAAACCTTTCAACGACCATCATATGGTAAATCTAGACAAAATGACACAGTAAATGATAACCTCATAAATAATGATGGAGTTTGCATTGCATTTGCTATTTTTTACATGAGGCGGTTAAAAGGTCGAAGCGATCTAGTCACCATATAATTAACAGTACATACATTAATCTCTTCAAATTACTTAGACATAATATATTAGTACAACAATGAATTACTAGGCCATATTTCAACCCCGCGTCATACTGCAGAGGTATTGCTGTGTCAGGTAAGTCAAAACCAGTACCACACTGAAAACAGACGTAATAAAACACATTAGAATGGCACTAAAAGCAAATACGCACTACTAAAGCTTAGAACAGAGTATTGACATAACTATCTACATAGCATTTATTCTGGCTCGTATCAAGTCGTCTGAAGGTTATTTATCAAACGTATTTATAGACTGAACTTTTATATCATTACCTCTTAGAATGTTACTTGATACATTTTTGGCAAATTGTTCTTTTCTTATTTGATAAATAAAGTACCTAAGGACAATTTGAACGAGTAACGAGCGTGAATAGTAATAACATAGCCTATTCTTGCAACTAAATAATAAAAATGGTATAAAAATAAAATGAGTAGGTAACAAATGTGCGAGTTGTGGTATATTAAGAAATAATTACGATAAAAACCTTATGTTAAAGCTTAGCCTCGTAAAGTACAATTGTAAATTAGTTTGTAAATAGTAGTAAAAATCCAGATTAGCCATCCTCCCAAGTGAGCCAAAGCAGGTCACCGTATTTACAAACCGCTGAGCAAACATTTGATCAAATGTTTTCTCCAAGAAATAGATCCAATTTCTTCTCCCTTCTCGATCACCAGTGTCGCATTATTTAACAATGCCGTAATATGTGCGACATGTTAAATATTACCTGTAGTTCTTTTAAACAAAAACAGGTAAAATCATAAGTATTAGAGATTCTTATTAGTTAAACATATCTACTGCTATTTTTGGCATTTAGTTGTGTTAGTGCTTAACCTTTTTACCGCAGTCACCTCTGTAAGTGTGACGGTGTATAGTTATTGGTGAGTAAAAAATACAATTTTACTACACATATACCTACATACAGCATGGCCATGCATTACGATAAAAGGAGAATTTATTTATCAGAGTAAAATGTGAATAGTAAACTGTGAATACCTATACACACATTGTACATGGTGTAGGTAAACTAAGTTTCTTTGAACTACCTACTTTTTAGCTCGGCAAAGCAAATGGTAAGAAATATTTTATGCAATTTAAAGTACTAAAATTTGCATACAAGTAGGTATGAGACGTAAATTTATATCATAACTTTTTGAGTAAGCGATAGAATTTGACAATATATGGATACCGCACCTAAGCGTAAAAGCTAAAAAGTTGACTTTTGAATTAAAATTTATTTTGCCGTATATTTTCATTGTGTTTGCTATAACCAAGACCCGGTGGAATAGATTAAATCGTTAGTGCAAAATTGTGACTTATGTTTAAATAATAAGGCTGCAAAAAGCTTAGTTAGCAAAATAATAATAAAAACTTCACCCAAGTGACTGTTACTAAATCTGTTATTTACCCGACATTCCAGCCATAGGTGGCGGGCTTGAACGTTGTGGCCGCGTTGGGTTTGGCGTGAGTCTGCCCATAGTTCCTGTTCTGATTTTGAGTATAGGTCTGCTGGTATCCTGATGACGGATAGTTAGAATTAGAATTTGGCCTAGAATAGCTAGGATTTTCCATAATCGGTCTGGTATTAAACAAGTTGTTTATGCCGCCATTTTTAGACAAATTTCCGAGAATACTGCCGAAGATGTTGGACAGGCCCTGCCCGCTGCTGCCGCTACCGGAGCCTCCTTGGCCGCCGCTAGCGTACTTGTTAAGTGTATTGAAGATGGTGTCCAAGGTTCCTTTGCCACCTGAACCGAAGCTTGAACCTCCAGAGCTTGAGCCACCATATGGTGAATTACCTCCTCTATTGTTGGATCCCCCATATGGTGAATTTCCTCCGTAGGGTGAGCCACCGCCGTGAGTACCTCCGTAAGGGGAACCACCTCCATTAGTGCTTCCGTAAGGTGAACCACCGGGGTAACTACTTCCTCCGTTCGTATTGCTTCCGTAGGGAGAGCCGCCTCCATAAGGCGATCCGCCACCATATGGTGAGCCTCCGGGATAGTTGCTTCCTCCGTTTGTGTTGCCTCCGTAAGGAGACCCTCCTCCGTAGGAAGACCCTCCAGGATAGTTGCTTCCTCCGTTGTTGGAGCTTCCACCGTAAGGCGACGAGCCTCCGTAAGGTGAGCCACCGTAGGGAGAACCGCCGGCGGGTGGGGCAGGCGGAGGGTAGTTAGGAGCCGAGTCTGAGTCTCTCGTGGGAGACTGAGGCCTCACTGGCGCTGGTTTTGGCACCGACGGCTGCGGTTCAGCGTGAGATCCTAAAAGTATACATTAGTTGTAACGCTTACCTTGTCTATTAAATGTATTATTTTAAACGTAAATACTATTCACTAGCCCGGAAAGTCCTTTCTTATTTGGAATCCAATTTGTTCCACGACAAGTAAAAAACTACATTAGCAAGTGGTACAAGTAACTTATGTGTCATCAAAACTTAAAACATCAATAAGCAAGGTTTTCTTAACATTATAATAATGAAATACATAATTAATATTGGTTGAAAATATGTAATTCTTGACAACAAGAAACCATTACTTTCGTCTGATCGATAAGAGTACTTATATAGAATAAAAATTAAAGAATTCGCTATTTAAACGAACTATATGTATATAAAAAAAAAGCTAAACACCTAGTAGGTAGGTAGAACTTACTAAGCGCAAGAACAATAAGTAGGCCAACATACCTTCAACTGCAGTCTTCTTCTTGCATGTTGGGTAGGTGCCGCAGTCTCTCGTGTGTCCGAAAGAACAGGGGTCTTCTGCCAGAACGCACACTTCACTGTTAAGGCAGCCTATGTCCTTGCACGTACGGCCATATTCTGTAGAGAATACAAACTATTAGACATTGATGGTTTATTATTTTTAATCATTAAGCTTATTTTGATATGCGATCTCACTTTGTAAACAATAAGAGAGTTTTCAAAAAATAGTGCACCCAATTAGTGAGTTTTTAAGAAAAGTTAAATCACTGTCAGTTTCGTGACGAGAATTAAGCATTAAATTTTGATAAACACTTGGTTCTGATGTTCATTTCACACTTCAATCGATATTACAGAATAATTAAAGGCAAAGTCAATCTTCATAAAGATTTCAAGCTTAATTGTCGTCACGAAACGGACAATGATTTAACTTTTCTTAACATGCAACTTTCATGTGTTACATTACAGCTCTCCTAAATATTGAATTGTCCGCTCATTTTAACCTATACCTGTTGTGTACTCATTGATATAAGTCCTTAGGGAACGGCAGGTCATACCTGTCTTTTAATATGAAAATTTTCTATACATATCACCAGCGGCGGTGTGTCCATACAATCCAATTCCCGCCGGCTTAACTAACGTTCCCACAAGTTCAACAGTTTTACTTAGGGTCACGAATAGCCAAATGTATTGGCCCCGTCTAGACTAAGAAAAATATATAGGCTTTGCCACTGAGACCTACTTACACCTGAACAATTAATTCAAAGAAACATGACGAATTCTACCATTTTATCCCCCAAATTAATTAATTTCCTTTGTGGTTTAAATAATATAGGACGCAATGTTTGTGAAAGTTAATTCAAAGAATACAATCTAGAATAAACACCTACCAATATTGAACTAAATAATATAGCCATGTTTTTAACAGCCAGTGGGATAACACACGTTTAATATAATAAAAACAATATACTTTGGTGTACAGATAGGTACATACGTAGGTACTAAATAGGTATAATACCTATTGTAGTATTGTATTATAGTATATATATGCAACAAGGGCAATAAATGCATCATGCCAGTAAAAATTTAAACTTACTTTTTTCTGAAAACGCGTACCTAATACTAAAACATCACCTACATTTCTACGAATTATTGTTTAAAGATCCACACATGATCCATGGAAAGTGAATCCAAGTAGAGGAGATTTTTCCTTCTTAAAATAGAAATAAAATGACCAACTCCGGATAAAGCAAAAAATGGATTATTGTGTTCTTTTATCTGTGATAAAATTAGATTCCATTACATGGTGGCACGGCCATATTACCCATCCACTACGTAATATCGAACGAAAAAAAGGTTTTACGTTTGTTCTGCGTTTCCTAAATTACACATTTACGATTTAGTGCAAATAACCGTCCGAAATTTTTGATCAAAGCATTTCTAGATCTTAACAATGGGAAAATTATAAAAACACGACATCAGGACAAAACGTTTCAGACCCCACGAACCAATAAAATTATTTGCAACATAATAGGGACTGAAACCGAAATTTATCTCGAATAAAAATTACGTTATTGTGAATTGTAAAAGTAATAAAACGTATTCAACCGAACAACACAAAAGCGGGAGAAAAAAACTCGACGCCGAAAACATTTTAAGCTAAGAGCGAGAAATGTGAAGAATTCTTTGGTGGCGCGGAATTTGCGACTCGGCAAGTGCGAGTTTAGAGGCAATAAAAACAAATAAAAAGAGCATCATAAGGTCGGATCATAACTCATTGTTTTGCTACTCTCGAGGCGTCGGGTTGCTCGTTTTATGTGTGCATTAGGTAATGGATCCGCGCCATATCTTACAGGAGCTTGGGATCCACCGGAGACGTGCCTGCGAGCGACACCCGTGGCTGTGCGCCGAAGCCCGTGTTAGAAGATTCATCAACTATAGTTTAGATATAGATTAAAAAATAATTACGACTTTGCGAAGTATGACGCTCAAACATGCGAATCTGATTTAATCATTTCAAGTCATAAAGGTCACGTTCACTGAACAACGCTCGAGCAGGAAGTACCGTGCCGAGATAAGTAAGTCAGCCCGATATCAAATAAAAACCAGAATTCTGACTAAATCGGTAAGAAATAAATCGAACAACTCACTTGAAAAGCTATCTGCATAGAACACACACGTTAAGATCAGAAGACCCGTCCTCCAATCCATTGTATTCTGAAACAAGAAACGACTTCGTTAGTATAGATGTTTTCACAGCAGAAAGATTAACTCCGTACTTAATTCTGCAATTAAAGCATTAATTACTGAACCCAAGAAAGTGAAACAACGACGATGGTGACAAATATAAACGACAACACTTCTATATTTACCTTCGGTGAGAAACTACGCTAAAGTAGTTTTTCACCGAAGGTAAATTAAGACGTCTTTCGTGTCATTATTTATTTAGGATATTGTTTTCTGTGTTAATGGGATTGGTAAAGGAGCAAACTGTTAAATGGAAGTGATAGCCTATTCACACATAAATATTTACGTATTGGACATGTATCTGGGTGTCATATATAGTGAAAAAAAAAGGTCTTTCTGTATTAGTAACGATAGTTAAAGGATATGTGCACGTAAGTTTATGCATCCGAAATATTGTGAATGTTCTGATGACAACGAAAGTAGAAATGTAATTTGAATATTTGGATGGTCCCATACAAACCAAATTTTTTGCATTACCGCATTCTGGCATAACTAATCCATACTTCCATACTAATATTATGAATACGAAAGTAACTCTCTATGTTACCTCTTCACGCTTAAACCGCTGAACCAATTGGGATGAAATTTGGCATAGAGAGTTTGAACTACGAGAAAGGACATAATTTAATTTTTATCCCGCAAGCATATTTTATAGCTGGCCGACGAACTCACGAGGAAAAATTAGTTATTCATAAGCCTGTATCAAATCTAAAATGCCGTTGCTAATATTATTTGCTAGAAATAAACAAAATTTTATGAAGATTTATTCAATTTCATAAAAAAAAGGAGGAATACATCACGCATTTGGCAAATTATTACTTGTTACTTTGACGAAACTATAAATCACGACAACGTCTAGTGAGATAATGAATGCCTTCAGTTTACAAGAGACACTAACTGTATTAAGTACTGATATTCCTTGAAAAGTCAAATACGTTTGATAAATATAAAGTGTGTCTTTAAGGAAAAGGTTGCCATGACTTGCCGTGATTTTATGCTCGCTTTGCGCATTTTGTGCCCTAATAACTTTGTTTTTCCTCTTAGGTTAAAATAATGCGAGACACAAAAAATGTGTTTTATTCTTTTACTTTGATTTTCCTACAAATTACCATCAGATGTGATTGAGGTCAAACGCTGGTCAGTCTTGTATAAAAATATTCTTTAAAACAAGGAATTAGCGTTTTGGTTAAACAGTAAAAAGGAAAAAAAATACTTTAATATGAGCACTGAGCAGGTAAGCAACGGCAGAAACTTTATACAGCCAAACATTACAGATTTCTTACTTATCTATGGAGAATTGAAAATATTAGCTTCTTACTTCGTCCTATTACATTTAATAGGACGTTTTATGGACTTATGGACATCGAAAACGCATGCGAAAATAAACATAATATGCATTACGGCAATTGCGATACATGAAAAAAAATCCCGGACTTCGCGCAACTTGTGAAAACACTTGTAAAGACAACAATGTTTAGTTATATTTTTTTATTATTAATTATGACTTACTCAAGCGGTCCCGAAATTGATCTAATGAATCTAATCGCGTTAGTTCAAATTATCACGGAAGGTCTTCTAGCACAATGGAAAGGTACCTACCTTAAAATAAGGGTTTAAGAGACAACGATTTTATGAAATGGCAGTCCGGGTAATAAGTGAAGTCATTGTTAGAAAGTGTGCGTCTTACATATTACAATGATTTATTTAAGTATTGATAAGACTTAAACTTAAACGCTATATGGAATATATACTTCATGCTTACTTAAGTTAAGCACCAAACACGACGTAAATTTGAAAAACTACAACACCTGCGGCTCTATTGTAAGTTTCTTTTGAGGCAAAGAAACTAAAAAAAATGTATGGGTATAACTCTAAAGTGGTGGTGACGTTTTGTTACGTTCAAAACTTACACTCAGGCCTCTGATGTCGTAAGATAACGTTTTATAGTAAACATTTTTATGAATGGTAGGTACCTATTGAAGTTCTTAGAGTAAATACTGAATTATTCATACAGGTGTTATATATAGCTAAGCTAAAGCTGCACATTTCAGCACTCAGCACAAGCAATATTAACCCTCCCGTCCGTCAGTGGCAACTTTATGACACCTGGCGACATTCCTCAAACAATTTCGCATAAGCTCGTTACAAACTACTGTGGACCACCGAGAGAAAACGCTCTGTGAATATCCTCGCAAATATCTCGCTTTATTGAAAACTTTGTCACACGTTATTTAGTTTATTGTTCAACTAAATATCCAGAGTAACTCTGGAGAACTATTCCTGAAAATAAGTGTACTTTTCCGCATGAGCACGAAACAAAAGGGATCGATGGCAATGAATTTGTCATTGATGGAAAGCGAAGTAAGCTAGTGGCGGCATGGGGCGCCCCTAATGTCACAGGTCACTGAAGGTCATAAGGGTCAGGCTGCGGGTAGACACGCGACTAAGTTACCACTTTGCTCACACTACAACTAAGCTAAGGATTTCACACAATTTTCTTCCATGTTTGAACCGGCGACTCGCTGGCTCGGGTATGATTAGTAGCGTCGCTATTAGAATTAGTGGCTACGTGCTGATTAAAAAGGACGTCGGACTAAAAATTAAAAGGACCCCCAGGGGATATTACATGCCATACAGCAGAAATTGGATGTGAAGCGATACGGGAGATATATTGCCCGACATAAAGCCGTGCTCGGTAACTTTCTACCCATTTCCGGCAGCCCACTTGTGAATCGTATTTCGGAATCCTTTTTATCTTTTTGCGGGTGCGGTGTGGCGGCGGAACGCGAAGTGACAGCGGCACCGAGCCACTTCGCAGCTCATATATCACTTGAGCCTGTAACGGCGGCGTTAACGGCTCGCCTGTCACCTCGGCACTTCACCGGCCGTCCGGCCATACCTCTAACCGCACCGTCATCCGTTGTCTATCCGCATAATAGTTTTTTGATACCTTTTGTCTGTTTCAGATTGTTTTTTCAGGTCGTGAAACAAACTACCGTTTTACGAACCAAATTGTCCTTTTGAAGAGCAGTCTAGTGATATAATGTGGAATCAAATGCGAGTACGTGACGAGCGCGGCGCAACGGCGGAGAGGGATTTAGGGCGTTCAAATTCTAGACGCGGTGCATGGCAGCCGGTCTCACAAATTCAGGGATTGCAAGCCACGGGTGTAAGTAAGGGTGTCGCTTACAGGGATTTATATCGGTGCATATATCCGGCGTGTTCACACTTCATGCCCGTGGGACGGTGACGCCAGATAAAATGCGCTCGAGAAGTCGGGTGCGCTTTACACAGATTCTCGGCTACTGACTGCATATATTACATGGAATATAAAACTGAACAGGTATCTACACTGTTTGACTAGATTGAAAGAATACTGGAGTCAGGATCGTAGGTGGGAATTTATGCACCGTCGCACAGAAAATGTATGCGATATAACAATTTAAACTTACGTTTTGCGACTACAGGTTTGGCAGAGAACAGGAAGCACTGTCACACAGCGAGGACGGTCAAATCACGACTAAATTAAATACGCACAAAACCGGCTAACGTTTCGCGCTAGCCAGGTCTATCACTTATTGTTTACAAAATGACCGTCCGAGCCTGATAACACTGTTTACTTGGTAATTTGTAAAATTAAATGAGATCATAGGCGTATATATTACTCATAAGTTCACGACACTGACAATTCTCGGTAACGCATTCCATCCATTTTGTAACGCAGGATAAAGCGAAAAACGAATGCAATGTTGTCTTGAGTATTTTCACGAATGAAAGTAAATTCCGACAATAATCAAGGTTGGCCGAAAGGGTTAACTTATTCGTATGTAGACTAATTAGACATTCATTTGTCATGATATTATTCTACGATATACAATGGTTATAATACTAACCAAATATTATATTACAACGATTTTTTTTTTCAATCAAGTACGAAGCCAAAATGTGCTACAATTAGCGATTTTTATCATGATCGCGAAACCGGTTATTTATAGAATGATGTAAACATCCTTGAGATGTTCATTAGGATACAAAGATAGAGTGGTTTTACTACACCGACCGCATACGTGTGGATATATCTGTGGCCCTAGTGAAAAAGGGTATAAGTCAAATTAGCACAGTAAAAAGGGTATAAGTGCCGTACGTTTTATAGGACTTGTGGCCTTTTTAACTGAGCCAATTTGACTTGTACCCTTTTTCACTAGGGTTACAGATATATAATGTATCTTTATTTATGTACAGTCAGCAGAAAAAGTGGCTAAGCGTTTGAAGTGTTCAAAATGACCTACGCGCGCTCTTATTCTCTTGACAATAGAGACGTGTTGACCTCATTTTGAACACCTCAAACGCTTAGCCACTTCTGCTGCTGACTGTACATGTAAACAAATGGTCAAATATGTTTGATAAGGATAGTATATACCGGGTGATCAATCTAAATATGGCTTCGATTTCAGATTTAATAATAATGGTATCCAAACTTTTTTTTGTCTCTCAATCGAAGTCATTGTTCCTAAAAACAGATTTCGCTATCTCTCATAGTTTCTGACTTCCCCCCACTGACCCATTTGGATTGATCACCCTGTACTAAGCCGTCTTCTTGGTCTGGTACTTCGTATTATGTTATGACCGTCTTGTCTGAGATTTTGTGTATCACGCCACTGGAGACCAAATTATGTGTACATATATGTACCTACCTACAATATGTGTCTTGAAATTTTAATATTAGTATGTATTTTATCTTAAACTTGTTTAGTAAAGTAGCTTTCAGTTGAATGTCATGATTTTGATAATAATTTTTATATTTAAGCTTCCGTGAGTTCCTTATCCTAACAATTTGTAAAATAGTTTTTTCGAAAAAATATAGTCTAGTAATCTAGTTGGCCAAAAGACTACCACCATATCTTGGCGTTACCAAATAAATAAATACACGGTGTATAAGTTTTAAGTAAATTAAAAAATAAATTTAAGTAAAAAAGTAAAATAATAATAATTAGATTTTAAGCAAGCTAATTAATGGCACTTACTTCTTTTCGTTACTTAATTCCAGCATTTATATATATTTTAAAGTATCTTACGTCACCACCACAACTTAATCAAAAGACACCTCACACGTCGAGCTCTGCCTTATAAAACATAACCTCTCTTTAGGCAATTGGATAAATAGGCAGTGAAAATTGTCCGATAACCCGTGCCACCTTGACAAAGGTTAATAATAACAGCATAAACCAGCCCGAACTCTTATCCGCAATGTCAGTTTCATAAAGTCAAGGAGATCTTTATAAAAAACTTACTCGGAAATACCTTAATACGACGTCATTCTATATCTCTCGATGGAAGCTGCGTGATGGCCTCTGATCCATATACTACAATGCTATTCGTTCGTCTCTTTCGTTCTTGCATATTAGAGCAATAGAGAAGCAGATAACGAAAATTCGATTTCGTTACATGGAGAGATACCTACATTTTACTCAGACTGAAACTTTCTTACCATCTGGAATAGATACTTATTTACGATGATTTTGTATTTATGTTCTAAAAATAAAAAAATAGTTTAGTAACTTGGCCTATGTAGTAGTAACGCATGTCGGCGTTCTATACTCAAATTTTAACTCAAGTTCCATATAAAATTTCTGCACTACTACATAGACATGGTCCTTCAGTTAAGTCGTTCACCTATAAACCTATATCAGTCACGTAAATAGGTAACTATTTATAACGATTTATACTAATGTCATCTTTACCGATCTCCGGGCGCTTGTGTATATACCTACGTGTGTATACACGTATTTATGTCTATATATACATATACATGTTTACCGTTAACATTTTTATCTACGTACATATCATTAGTTAGTGCTCTAAAATGCGTCCAGAAACCGTAGGCAATGACCAGCAATACCAACCATCAAAACTTAATAGAGATGTAAAGTTAACATTACCTCCTGAACACAGTAAGTTACGAGTTTAAATTTGGAACAAATTCAAGTGGGGTGTCTATAGATATAAAAACAGTCATTGATACGAAACGCCAATTAGTTATGTTTTTTTAATATAAGTCGAACGACGTTTGAACTCGAGTGACTATAGAATAGGGAATTCATTCGCTTGACTATGGTTTTAAAAAATATTTGATTGATATACGAAATACGAAACTCCGCCATTCCAAGCTGTCATTTGTTTTGTTCGTTCACTGTTTAATGTTTACAAGTAGCTAATGAAACGAAATAAGGCACACCTTCGGATGGCAGCGTCGCGCCCCGCTGCGGCACACCACAAAACGCGCCCTATATGACCAAGCCTTTAAAGTATACATAATTAGGCATTACAACACTCGTGTGAATATTATTATGAACATAAATAATAAACCTACATAAACCCACACTCTTGTTGCATTGCCCTTCATTATGCACAGATACATAAACTACTATATGCTTTTGCGGTAAATATAAAGATATTTAGTGCAGCACCTCCTTCCTAATAAAAAAAAATCAATAGCAAATTTTTGGAGTAACCACTAGTGCAGTTATTTAATTTGGTTGCCTTGAAAACTACTTTTTGGCCATTTGTACTACTAAACTAGGATTAGTCTGGTTTTTGTCAAGACATTTTTCTTTACCAGAAAGAAAGAAGGTACCTAGCTAATGGAGATCCTTACAACTACTTAGCACTTTTTTGTTAATTGTATAGAAACGGGTCAACAATGTTTCATAATTTTCATAAGTCGAATTTTGCTCGACAGAACATGGTTAATATCGTTTCTATATACAATTTTAAAAATTATTCTTTATTTTATATTTCTATATGTACATAATTGAGGCTCACGAAAGTTTTGTGTTTTTTTTTTGTTATTCTCTTGAATAGTGTAGTGTGCCACTGCGCTACTCAGGACGTTTTCCACAGAACACTGGGATCAGGTATTCAAAAGTAACGTTAAACATGTATTGGTTATAATATGTTCCCCGTTAAAACGTCCTAATTAAATCTTATTTCTTTCATTACGATTGAAACAAGAGAATTCGATTCCATTTTGAAGATACCAATACCACGCACATGCGATGGCCTGCGACATGAAACCAACGTTGCAGTCATAAAGCATAAACTTCCGCCATTGTGCAGCAATCGCTACCAGTTAGGTAGGGTTACCAAATATCTGGATTTTTCCCGAGTTGTTCCTGTGTGGATTTATTTGGTATTAAATTATAATTGAAAAAGTTATATTAGTCCCATGTCAAATTACCAGAAAGCATGAGACGGCTAAATTTACTGACAAAGAAGTAACCTGCGTAGTGACACGGTCCATGAAACCATATTATTCGTTGGTTACAGGAGTTTTATAGTAGCGACTGTGACGTAGACTGAGTCGCTGATATACTAAGTTAATTCAAAGACGGTAGTATAGTCATGATCATGACCCTTGTTTTAGAGACGGTTTGAGCGCAGAAGCGGAGGTGCAACAAAAATATTCGTATGCAAAATTAAGTTATGGAAAGACATACTGTCTATTTGGTAAACTGGTGGGTTGGTTCTAGTTTAGTTCCAAGGAAAAGAAGGTTATTACATTAAAGAACGTAATTGTACATCTAAAAACTTCAGTTTTGTTTGCTAACCCTAGTGGGATCTTTATTTTTGGACACAGCACCGGATTTTGGGCATTCTGGTAAAACGTGACTTATAACCGTTTGAGTCTGCACCGATATTAGCGGGCTGTAGCTGGCATACCGCCATAATTGCGACGGGGTACTAGGTTAGCAGAGTCGAAAGGAAGTGTTCCTTCACGGAATCCGACGCTTTTATGGTGTTGTATGTCATGCGTGAAATATGAAATACGAATTATGTCTACAGCCGAATAATAAATGTGTTTAATATAATAGTAACTTCATTTTAACATCCGGGACCAGGATTTCTTTTTGTTCGAGTGCGGTACTGTTTAGTATTAACTATATTTGGTAAAGATCAGTTTTGTTATCAGCTATGATCCAGGACCGTAAATCGTTTGACACAAAACTCCTGCATATTTCAAAGCGTTTCTCTCTTCTAACAGATATTTTCAGGCTTATATTTTCGTCTTGTACGTCCTTCATGACGACCGGTCTGGCCTAGCGGGTAGTGACCTTGCCTATGAAGCCTATGGTCCTGGGTTCAAATCCCAGTCAGGGCCTTTATTTGTGTGATGAGCATAGATATTTGTTCCTGAGTAATGGGTTTTTTCTATGTATCTATCTATTATATATATCGTAGTCTAGTTCTTAACCTACATATATGCCCTGATTTTATAACATTTTGGTAGTAACCCCCCCTAATTATTTAAAGTTAGCGATTTCGACGGAGCCCCGCTGCTGGGCGGCTCCTATTCTGTATTGTTTGGCCTTCGACCGTTTGAAGATACCTAGCGAACCTAAACTACCTCTTTATTGGTCTAGTTCGGTTTTGTAGGTTTAGGGATCTTCCGGTCTGGCCTAGTGGATAGTGACCCAGCCTATGAAGCCGGGTGGTCATGGGTTCAAATCTGAGGGAGGGCATTTATGTGTGTGATGAGCACAGATATTTGCTCCTGAGTCACGGGTGTTTTCTGTGTATTTAAGTATTTATATGTATCTATCTATTATATAATATCGTCGTCTAGTACCTACAAGCCTTACCGAGATTACTGTAGGACTAGGTCCATTTGTGTAAGATTGTCCCGAAAAAATATATTTATATATATATTTTTTTTTATATAGGCCAAACAATGTTAGGGATTTAATGGAATATGGTAAAAACCATTAGGGATATTGAGTTATGATAAAAATACTTTATGGAAAATTATATATCGTCATGCCAAGTCATCATTAGCCCATAGCAAACATTGTTAGGCAATCCGAAGTACATCCGAATTTATTGTACGTAACTAGCATTCTAAAATAATACATTTTATTTACCGGCTTGTTATATGTCTGTACCAATAAGAGTATAATACTGATTTACAATGCTAAAACGGAATAGCGTTGTTGTATGTAACTCACGGAAAACCTTCGTTCTACAGACGGATGACCTACGTAAAATAGAGAAGTGCGAATTTGTATACATTTCAGCGGTATGCAGTCCACTGATGGACATAGGCCTCCCACAAATTTGACTTGTATCATCTTGGGGGGTAGTTGCCATAGTCGCCACGCTTGGCAGGCGGGTTGGCGACCGCAGTAGCTGTAGATTGGGTTTCAACGGACGCTGCTGCCTGATTGGATTTTTTTTTTTTATGCAAGACTGACCAACGTTTCAATTTTTCGTTTTTTCACCAATTTTTCCCTTTGTCGCCTCTTACGACACCCGCGGGAGGAGATGGAGTGATGCTATTCTAGTCAGCCGTCATCACACGGCATTTTGTATAGATTTTGTCAATCCTGGTAATATATGATTTGTTTATACAAGTATAAACCCTACTTAAAAGTATAAACAAGCAACAATCTTGTTTATGTGTTATACTTATTAACTCGACCGGTATCAGCTTTTTTCAGACAGTTTATTCACTATTGTATAAAAATACTCTGATGTCATTTTTACACTCTTACGCGCTACTAACCAATAATGGCAGGATATATCAATTTCAATTGAGCTTGAAATTGATACCTACCTACTGTCAACACGTTAGGTACAGTCGACGTCGAAGATATGTTTACACTTTTGCACCTTGAAAAAGTGTAAACGTAGGTACAGTCAGCAGCAGAAGTAGCTAAGCATTTGAGGTTTTTTTTTTTTATGACATAGGCGGCAAACGAGCATGGGATTGCCTGGTGGTAAGCAATTGCCGTCGCCAATGGGCACACGTAACACCAGAGGAGTCACAAGCGCGTTGCCGGCCCTTAAGGGGGGTTGGAGCTCTGGGAACCTTACTCACCATCAGGAACACGACACTGCATACCTGAAAGGTAGCAGTATTATGGCTGTGGTCTTCTGTAAGGAGGAGGTACTTCCCCAGTTGGGCTGCCCAAGATTCAAGCGTGATGGTCATCGCTGTGCCCTACCTCTCAAAATGAGGTGTTCAAAATGAGGTCAACACGTCTCTATTGTCAAGAGAATAAGAGCGCGTGTATGTCATTTTGAACACTTCGAACGCTTAGCAACTTTTGCTGCTGACTGTACGTGTTGGCAGTAGGTAGGTAGCTTGGCTTTGATACTCCATGACGGGATTTTTCTAAGCAATTCCGCATACCTAGAATTGCGTTAAAAAGTCGGTCAATACTTATGCTAATGTAATTACGTCGTTCCATTTAAATAGGCTGTTATCATGGTGTCGCATCCGGATCATTCCGGACGAAGGACAGTGTGATAACCGCCTTATGATTGATGCTTAAGTGGCTGACCACAGCTAAATTCAGTCTTAGTCGTTTTGAACGCGAGTGAAAGAGAAACATTGCGCCGCTTACTTGGGGATGGGGATGTATTAACTAAAAATAGTTTTTGTATTTACTATGAAATACAAAACTTTGTGAAGTCTTCAGTATTAGTTAATTGATATTATTTTGTTTATTAAAGACTTGTTAGGCAATAAAACAGTTTTGGATTTGATTTCACGCTTAAGCCGCGAACTTTCCAATCACCCCTGATAGTATAGTTAGTTTAGGTTAGGCGACGCGCATGTGAATCGTCTGGAGTTGCAGGCGTCCATAGGTTACGATAACTGCTTACCATCAGGCGGGCTGTATGGTTATTATTTGCCACAGTCGTTGTAGAAAAAAAAATGTATGTGTATCAGTTGACCCCACGAGACAGGGCTATCCTAGTGCAGTCATATAGTTAGTGAAATAAGGTTCTCATACTGTTTGGCAAATATCTAAGGACCTTCTGACAACCAGTGCTAAGCATTCAGCTTAGCACACACTGAGATTGGAACCCATTAGGTACCATAAAAAAGCTCTAATTTCTAATCTAATTTTGGAGTTAATTTCTATCAAATTCAAATACCTTTTGTCCCTTACATTAAATTATTAATATGAGACATTATTTGTCATTTATCTTAGTTATCTTAGATTTTGAAGTTTTTTGATTAAGTGGTTGTAAGGTGACGGCACCAGTAATGGACACGGAACCAATCATGAAAATTAGTGCTTATTTCAAAGGAGTTAAGTGTTGTGCATTTGTTGGGACATATGCAATTTATAACTTTATGATTTTTAGGGTTCCGTACCTCAAAAGGAAAAAACGGAACCCTTATAGGATCACTTTGTTGTCCGTCTGTCCGTCCGTCCGTCCGTCCGTCTGTCAAGACCCTTTTTCTCAGGAACGCGTGGAGGTATGAAGCTGAAATTTATATCAATTACTCAGGTCTACTGTCCCTTGAAGCTGTAAAAAAATCAAACTTCTAAGCCAACGCAATCAAAAGATACAGCCGTTTATGCCGCAAATTTTCGACACTTGCAAGGGAATCAAAACCTACAGGGTGCTTCCCGTGAACTCAGAATCTTGAAATTTGGTACGAAGCAACGTCTTATAGCATAGATAAAGGAAAAATTACGAAAACCATAAATTTTTAGTTACATCACATAATATATTTTTTTTTAATAATTTTAAACTTACTACCCATTTCCTCATAAACGCGTAGAGGTATTAAATTGAAATTCATACCAAATACTCAGGTCTATAATACCTTTAAGCTGTAGCAAAATCAAACTTCTATGTCAACGCAATCAAAAGAAACAGCAATTTAAGCTGCATATTTTGAAACTCGCAAGTACTCGCAAGGGAATCAAAACCTAAAGGGTACTTCCAGTCGACCTAGAATCTTGAAATTTGGCATGAAGCAACGTTTTATAGCACACATAAAGGAAAAATTCCGAAAACCTTAAATTTTTAGTTACATTACAAAATATATATTTTTTAATAAATATAAACTTTGTAAACCTTGCAGGTTTGTACGGAACCCTCGGTGCGCGAGTCCGACTCGCACTTGGCCGGTTTTTTGAAATAAGAACTAAGTGTCCATCATTGGTGCCTGTCAGCTAAAAGTGTCCAACATTGGGGCCTTTACCTGAAAGGTACACTGAATGATATGAACATCTATGGTTAGATTATGTAATGATATTTCATGTCTGAAAACATAAAAAAATAATGCTAAATCCATGAATCTCTTTCTCCATTTAGTTAAGTATGATGTGGTTTAGGCACGAACAAAGTTCCCACACTAAGTAAGGATGAAAAGTTATAGCCTATGTATAGATAGGTAGCTTGTGTCTATAAAAAAAAACACACTTAATTCATTTGTTCAGAAAAGGGCATGTGCAAAAAAATTACTCTTTTTAATATAATATTGGTGTTAGTTTTTAAAATTAAATAAACAATACCAGTATATAGTATTTTAGAATTTTCTAAGTGAATTCTCTTTAATCAACATTCAATGTAATTCATTAGCACATTCCTATTTATCAATCCATCTTCAAATAAGATTTTGTTCTATACTATGACAGTGACAAAAAAGTATAAGGCCCACCTGATGGTATTAATTCACTGCAGCCTAGACTGATCTGAAGTATGTATGGACACCTATAACTCCAGAGAATACACCTACCCTTTAAGGCTTAGAGCTTTTTGGTGACCTTCCACAACACCAGGAACACAACAGTTTGAAAAGGGTCTAGTCCTATTGGGCTTTGTTTCTC
This sequence comes from Grapholita molesta, assembly GCA_022674325.2. Taxonomy (NCBI): domain Eukaryota; kingdom Metazoa; phylum Arthropoda; class Insecta; order Lepidoptera; family Tortricidae; genus Grapholita; species Grapholita molesta. The sequence continues at coordinate 8,840,133 of CP053127.2, forward strand.
TATGGTAGAGGTACTTCCCCAGTCGGGCTCTGCTCCATATTTGTGAACATCACCACACTTATTAAGATGGCATTCACAATGCCCATACTCTTTCGGACATAGTTTATGGACTCAACTAGGTATGGATATACCCCCGGTCCACTAATGCACTAACTGAGATAGTCACAAACTTTTGTGTTTAACATCGCAATTGACCATACTTGTATGAGGTGAATTAGCCTCATACCACAGTGAATGTGTTAAGGTAATTTAAGTAAAAGACTAATGGAATATAATATAGTATGCCAAAAATATCTCTCTTTTATAAATAACCTAGTAAGACGCTTGTACAAGCTAGAATGAATGCGTGCAATTGAAAAAAAAAACTTACTGAATTTGTGTAAAATATTGTTTACTAGTAACTTAATATTTTGTATCTGTATTAATTATGGTGCTCATTGTAAAATATAGCAGAACCTATGTACATAGGTTTTCCGGAGCTGCTGCATTATTTTACCAAGTGTTTCATTTCACATGTATGACTTATGACAAGGTATTCAAATTTTTTCTGGTAGATAGCAGCAGATTCAGCAGATCCTTTTAATTTTCTTTAAATTGTTGTGTTGTGTTCTAGTCAAAGTCAGTCTCTATGATATTATAACTATACTTTCTTTTAAGTTTTTACTCACATTTTACATTTAGTATAAGCTCTACTAACAATATATGGATGTACTGTTGTTAGTAGAGCTTATATTGTTGTCTGAAATAAATGCTTCATTTTCATTTTTCATTTATATAACAATAACATTAGAATAGAATAGAATAATTATTTGTTTAAGAGCACATACAAATGTGAAACAGACAAGGTGGTTTTAATGTTATATTATATATTGCTATACACATTTTAGAACACTAAAGTAATTTTTATATTTAAATTAACAAAAATGCAAACAGTGAATCTATTCAACATATTTGGTCCATAATCTAATTCCAAAAGTGCATTTGAACCAAGATAAAGAATGATGTAGTTATACAATTGTTGCATAAAATTAATATTGTATTGAACAGATCCCACAAACCACCATCATAATAAACAGATATAAAAAAGCAATTTAAAAAGTAAACAGCTCCCTAATAATAATAAAAAATACATATTTATTGGTGTGAGCATGACCTGATCCGACATTTAGTGACTGTTTATTTTTAGACTTTGTGATGTTGTTGTTTGGTGATATGTTTATCTCATAAACATGAATTATGCTCGCATAGTCACTGCTCGTCACAGAAGTCATCGAATAAAAAAATACTATACTTAATCAGAGGTATAATGTGTATTGTGTATCCTTGAGAGTAGCAATTAAACCCCATGGTGTGCGTCATTGCTAGAAATAACTCAGATTTAAGAAAAGTGATCTTTATAGCACAAGCTAACATATTATTCCTAGAAAATTGTTTTTTAAACGCTAACAAAATAGTCCGACACTTTTTACCATAAGGTAGTTACAAAAGTAATTCATAAAACAACACGTACCTTTAAAAAAATGCGCCTGTTGCTCACTACGAGGATGTGAATAACTGATAAATTTTCCCTAGACACATGTAGCTACTTGAATGCTCGATTTAGTCACGCAACACAATACAAGGTCTGTTCAATTTTGTCATTAAATATTACACAGAAAAAGCCAGTCAACACTACACTAAGCAATTGATTGCCTGTCCATCTACAGTAGCACTGTCAATGTCTATTTGACGTCTATCAAAAGTGTCACTGTCAGACACGTTTATAAAGCCGCTACACACTCACTGACTACAGATAGATTAATAAATTGTGTGAATGTTTCTAAACATTAATAAGTTTTGTAAAAAACTATACTTATTTTTGGAGTACCAGTCCTAGTCTAAGGAAAAGACCGTACGATTCTCTATATCGATGCTTTAAGTAGCAACCTGGCCCTACGTCTTGGCCCTCGAAGACTACTGCGGTGCCATGGAGATAGGGACAGCTCCAGAGTATCGGCACACGTCGCTCCCCAAAACATTCAAGGAATATAATACTTACTATCCTCCATGGCCCGGGAGTCATACTGTCGGGCCTTTGTCCGTCATTGCAGACGAAGCCAGTTTGTTCCGAAACGGCATATTTTATATATTTTCCCCAGAACGATGAGCGTATTCCCGCGTTGGATAGCATAATAGATAGTTATTACGAGTATTAAAAATGAGAGTAGAAAATTGTAAAGGATATTTGCAATGTAATTATTCATTGATAAATGTCAAAAAAAAATTTGAAAATGACAAATATTTTCCAACTAAAAGTGATATACTTCCTGATATACCAACCAAGTATAGTTTTCACATCAATCTTCAATATTTCTTTTGATGATAGAACCTGGACCCAGGCTAGCCTACCTATTAGGTTTGGCGGCCTCGGTATTCGCAAAATTTCCTGTGTGGCACTACTTGCGTTCTTGTCCTCGGTGCATAGTGCTCGAAACCTTATAGGAAAAATATTAGCCCCTTCCATCGGGTCCATTGAGGCTGCACACTGCTCCGAGGCCGAGAACGTTTGGTCCGTAACTTGTCCAAGCACTGACAACCCTGACAACCCCTGCTCGCAAAGGCGATGGGACGAGCCGCTCTGTCAACTAGTTCGACTGATCGCGCTCGTCTCCTCGCTACTGCAGAGTGGGAGTCAGGCCTTTGGCTCACAGCTTTACCGTCCCCCAATATTGGCACTCTTTTAGACAATACCACCTTCCGCCTAGCAGCCAGTTTACGTTTAGGGGCACCAACAAACCACCCACATCGCTGTCAATGCGGCGTCATGGTGGACAGTCTAGGCCACCACAGACTCTCATGTGTCCGCAGTGCTGGAAGGATCCCCCGCCACGCCAGCATTAATGTCATCCGAAGGGCCCTTGTCAGCGCCCAACTGCCGGCAGTTTTGGAACCAAGCGGTTTGGTCAGAGACGACGGCAAGAGGCCCGATGGGATGACGCTGGTGCCTTGGAGTATGGGCCGACCGCTAGTTTGGGACGCTACCTGCGTTGATACTCTGGCTCCGACTCATATTCCAAGCACTAAAATTAATGCTGGTGCTGCGGCAACTCGGCAGAAGACTTCAAACGCCGCAAGTATGTCGCTCTGGGAAGCAGCTACATATTTGCGGCGTTTGGCGTCGAAACTTTGGGGCCGTGGGGTCCAAAAACGTGCGCCGACTATATAAAGATCTGTCGGCGCGCCTGATAGAGGCCTCGGGTGACCAGAGGGCTGGCTACTATTTTGCACAGCGAATAGCCATCGCTATCCAGCGTGGGAATACAGCCAGCTTTCTGGGCACCTTGCCCGTTGATAGCGATTTGTGCCAAGTTTTTTATCTCTAATTTTGTTTAAGTAGGTTAAGTTGTTAGGGTTTTTATTTTGTTTATTATGTTTTTATACTTAATAAAAAATGTTTTAGATAAATAAAGGAATCTCAGTATAGTCTGTCTTGCCAAATATTTTTGACAGATATTTTCTTGTGGTATTATCAAATGTCTGCGATTAAAAGCTAAAATTCGGCTGTCAATTTATGTCACTCATTCAAATTGTTCGCGGTTTATTTTAAATAATATAACACTTACGATACCAAGTGAGGTCCTGTAAATTACTATTTAATCTAGCCAATAATTACGGACAAGTGTGAAATCGACGGTAAGCGGACAATAATCAAAAACTGCAATGTTTACAATTCGTAAACTATGATTCATTCATTCATGAAACAGAGATCTAGGGCGTAGGGGGTGATGCGGACTACTGAAAGTGATTAATTCCAGGAGATTCGAACATGTTAGTACTCCTTTAAGTATTTTGAACAAAAACATCGCATCTAAATAATGCCTTCGGTAGGCAAGGGAAGGAACACAAAAATGCTTGCAGCTGACAAGGTATGTTCGAAATAATTACCCGCCGTACTCTAACCTAGTGATTAAAAAAAAAATGCTTTAGACCCTTTCAAGCCGATCAATATGGACTTGGTATTGAGGGGTCCAAACAACACAACCAAAATCCGGTACACCCCTAACAAAGGAATAAAATCATCATCATCATCATCATATCAGCCCTTTATCGCCCACTGCTGAGCATAGGCCTCTCTTCTAGTACGCCACTTGTCCCGGTCCTGAGCTAATCTCATCCAGAAGTGACCCACAATTTTCCGAATGTCGTCGACCAAACGCGCCAACGGTCTCCAGGGGCTTCTTTCATTCGAAAGCGGCCACTCTAGTCCAAATAAAATAATAATAATAGTGTGTAAAACTTGGGCGCCTAAAGGGCTGTCCAATGCTAAGAATCATTCCTAATTTGTTTTAAATTCGCTTATATATATCCTCAATGTGTAAACCTCAATATGTAAAGTGAAATTTAATTGTGAGTTCAAGGTAACACCCAAGTCCTGAATTGAAGATACTCGGGTAATATTATTCCTATATCTACGGTATAATAAAAATTAACGGATCAATTTTACGATTAAAGCTGATTATGAAACATTTTTCTGTGACAACAAACGCCCGGCCGGCACCACGAACATTGAAGTCCGTATATTTCGGGCATCTTTCTCTGTTACTCCAATTAAGGTGTCATGAGAGTGATAGAGACAATCGTCCGAAATCTACGAATATCGTATTTCGCGGTAACGCTGCAGCTGATTATCAAAACAGTATTGAGAAAAATTGTCTATGTCCCTCTGTAGTGCACGGCTAACTGCTTCCGAGGATGTAGCTTTGTAAATGTTTGCATCATCTACATAAAAGATATGTTCAAATTCACAAAAACAGGATACCATGTCATTAATGTATTAGATAAAAAGTAAGGGACCTAAGTGTGTCCTTGAGGCACTCCGGATGGTATAGGAAGAGAGTCCTTCAGTGTAACCGCTTGACTCCGATTGGAGGTAGGACTTTATTCGTCTAAGGAGGTTAATTCTATATTAATTCTAACATTTGCTATTACTATGATTAAGTAGGTACGTGAATTGAATAAAACCTGAATATCATAAACAGGAAAACTGTGTAAAGAAAAAGATATAGACTCGAAGCTCTGGAAAACATTAATATAATCAAAATATCGGAACGTAAGGAGTTCCTAAGAGAAAACCAATGTTTAGAAGAAATCAGTGGAGTGGTTGGTGGAGTGAGTAGTAATCTGATAAAAAAATATAAAACAGTATTAAAATATCTTGGAATGACATGTCTATAGGACAGCGGCCAAGTTGTCGATGAAATTTCTTTAATTTCTGAATGTATACCTAGGTGTAGAGACGTCTGAAAATTACAAAATGTAAAATACCAGTATTGATTGGAATTTTGTGAAATAACTATTATTTTTTAATTATATTGTGTTGACCAATATTTTATTCGTTCAGATTTTTGTATTCCAACTTTGAAAAATATACGGAAATTCCGTCAAAATTGTTTAGATTCTTTTCAATATCTAGTGGATTTAAATGTCTATGTGCAGAGTTAAAAAAAAATCTAGTATGAAAACTATAATTTCTACTACACCACGTGTGTAATTTTCCCGCCAAGAATGTAAGTAGTATTTAGCCGCACTCTAGCTATGCTCTATGTACTTATACGTAACAATGTAAAAAGTATTTTGATGAATGAATGTAGGTACATGTATGAGAGCTTGGATGTTAAATGGAAAACGTAACAGGTACTACTACTGTACACAAGCTAAAATATTTTGAATGTCTCTTATTCATTACAATGTTACGTACTTACTCGTACATGAATGTATTTTATATTACTGCGTATGACCAAAACATATATGTAATACTCACTAAGGGGCGTATGACTGTGAACCAAACTTTGAAACACTCGGCAATGGCAACCGGCAAAGGTACGATAAATTTAAATTCTTCGCTTCACTTGACATAACATAGAACTTTCCAACGCGGGCTAACTTGTTTACTCACTCAAAGGCATCTTGACTCTGAGGTGCATTGCAGATACGTTTTCAAAAACCGACAGACGAAAGAAAATAAATTTAGTAGTTGCGTAGACTCTTTGTATCTTGAGCCTCAGTTTCATAGCTTCGGGTAGGACGTGCACGGAATATTACAATAGTTTCTGAGTTATTTGTCTGTTCAAGCGTGCCTTATGGGAGCGGGAAAATTAATATCGTGGATTGATTTTGACTGGAATAATTGTTGCTGACTTATTCTCGGCCTTTATTATTGCGCACTAATCAGTGTGTTGGGTTACAGGGTATCACGTTTGCTATTGATGATATTTATTATTTCGAGATCGTTTGGGATAATGAATACGCTGCTAGAGGAATGCCAATAACGAAAATAGTTAGATATTTGGTTGTATTTGATGTTCAGAATGTGAAGTAAAAATAATCCAGGATTGAATGTAACAGCAGTGTAAAAGTGGTTTTGTCATTAACATTTGTAATAAAATATCATGTGAGCTGGTAACTATCAGAATTGAGCCCAACTACGACATCTTTGTTTTTCAGAGGCGTTCGAAATGAAATCGAAAGTCATGATAAACTAAAATTCGATGTTATTATGAGGTTATAATAACCTTTCACATATTAGAAAATTGTCATTGTATCATTTGCGGTTTTTGGAATTATTAGGAAGAGTTTATGATATTTGTGTAGATACAGTCATATTACACTACAGGTCGATTAAAAGGATGAAGGATTAGTGGTCACTTTCGGATTCAAGAAGCAGTTAGGTGGATGACATACTGAAGAATGCGGATCATTCCTGCATAAGATTATTAGGACTGACAGGGACTATGGCGTCCTCCTAGAGAGGCATAGATAAACTCAGTAATCTATTAATTATGATGATGGTGAAGAAATACAGTTTATTACATATCACAGCCTTACGGAATTCAGTATGGAGATTACCGGAATTAAGTGAATAACTACCTATACAAAAAATCCGGGATTGCAAGGCCTAGATGATAGCAAATTATCTTAACCACCTAAATGTAGCAATTTTATTGAATTCGTTCCTAAGCGAGGTTGGAAACAAAAAATCAAGTAACAAAAAATGTTTTTAAAGGATTTTATCTCTTGCCCACAGCCTGATGACAGGGTCTCGTCACAGATGTCGTATACGTCAATATCACTTAACAGATTTATGGATGAAAGCCCTGCGGCCTACTTACCTAGTTTTTATTAAAGGCTTGGTTGTAAGGCAGTCCGAGGAGGGTCTGAGTTATTCGTGTCATACATAATTTATCTTCTCATATATTATGACAGGAAGTGTCCGTCGTCTTGTCTGCTTAGAATGAAGTAATATCCGGCACTGCTGGACCATTTAGATGAAATTTCCAGTGACGTTATGCGTTAGTATTAGATGGTTGTGCTAAATAAATCATGGATCGTATGGCGCTATAAAACTAAAGCCGTGTCGCTAGTCTCGTGAATGGTTATTGTAATTCCAAATGCATCATCATCTTCCCCGTGTTGTCCCAGAATTTCTCCGGGTCCGCTGGATAACTAATCCCAAGATTTGGCCTTTTACGAAAGCGACTGCGATCTGACCTTCCTCTTCCCCACTAAACTAAACTAGGCCTTATTGAGATTAGTCCGGTTTCCTCACGATGTGTTCCTTCACTGAAAATAAGCGACTGATAAATATGAAATTATATTTCGTACGCAAGTTCCTAAAAACTCATTGGTGTGAGTCGGGGTTTGAACCTCCGACTTATTCATGACAAAGTCGCACGCTCTTATTGCTAGGCTCCAATATTGTAATCCTAAATGATGTCTTTGAATTTGAGAAGGATTAGTTGATTAATATTTTATCCCCATAATCGACATATTTGAGGCATCGACTGAAATATTTATTTTTGGTTCCGCGTTGACTACAGAACGCTAACAAAGAACAATCAATGTGTCACTCATTTATTTACAAATGATACATTCATTTATTATTTGCTAACGTTCTGTAGTTAACCAACACTAATTAAACAGCAATACACAATATCAGAAACAACTTAAAAAAACAATGCACTTTAATGGTTTTGACGATCCTTAAATTGTAGGTATTTTAATTTACATTCCATTATTTGGTATTCTCTACTAAAACCACAGCAGTGATTTGTTTTGAAAATCACACTATTATTATAGATTGCCTCTTGACAGTATCTCACTTGCTGTATACAGTGCCTTTGATTCAAATGCACTTGCAGTTGTATTGAATGTCGTAGTGTTTGATTCATAGTGTAACTTTGGAATATAGATTGAGTTGGTGTTGGTATGTAAATGGAATCGAACTAACAAAGGCTTTAGAAATTCCGACGTGATGGGAAAATGATCAAAAGGAAAATGTTTATTACAAGCGTAGTAAATGCGGAAATATAATAAGACAAAAGTTCCCACGTTGAATTTAGCTTCAGTCTACAGTTTTACGTCCATATTATCCGTTACACCAGTCGAATATTTTATTACCACAGGGCGCTGGTATCTCACAAAGTATGCTTATCCACCGCTTGGTTTACGGGCCAAATAAAATAATATGTTAGAGGTAACAAAAGCAAGATTGCTGGCTTTACACTGATTGCATCTGTATTTGTGGCGCTAGAGTGTTACGCTGCTGTTAATGAGTAACAGTGCAGTACAGGCAAGTTTTGTGCAAAAATATTACAACTTCAACTATGTATATGAACCAATTAATATCAAGGCAATAAAATAAAATGGGTAGGTCAAAGTGTCAATGCATTTGGTGTCGCTGCTATAACACTTTCCTTCTCCTATCAGGATCGAAAGGCCCCGTGAGTGAGTAGAAAGTACCAGAAAAAAGAATTTCAAAAAGTTGACTAGTTAATCTAACTTTACTTAAAATGGTCCTATTCAGCCAAGGGCTGCTACTTTTCATATTTAAATAATGTGCATTAGTTTTATCGGAAATCGCACTTATACTGGTTAGTTAGAGATAAAAGCTTGTATGTGTTCAGTGAACAATTGTAATACAGAATCTGCTGTTGAAAAAAAAAGGGAATAAAAAGCGTGAGTGTGAGCAAAGCGAGTGCAACAAAATCTGGACATTGCATATGGAGGTGCATGCGAGTCTAGGAGTCGAACGCCGTGGCGAACTCGTGTAAAAAAAAAATATATTGATCGCGGAAAATTATATTTATTTTTCAGATGGTAAATGGAAAAAAAAATGCTTACATTTTGGTTACCCTACTCAATGTGACGTTATGATGCTTCCCATACTGCATATTTTAAAAGGCATAGATAGGGTGGCCGTGTATACCATTTTAAAAGTTGAAACACAAAAACCTGAACGAATAAAACATAAGTTTAAGATTATTTTAAGTGAAAAACAAGAAAAGATAATTATTAACGTTATTTTCATCAAATACTGCGATAAGATAATATTAATCAGTAATTGAGTTATAAATCATTCTCTATAGTTTTTGGTCTATGGTGAAATCCATTTAGTAATTATTGTATGATTTTTTGTTCACAAAAAAGTAGCGTTTTATAATACGTATTCGCTGTAAACATCTAAACTTGTCTTTCTTACAAATATGGGGTCAACCATTGTTATTGAACAATAAGCTCGTTGTTTTCATGCAAATATTTTGGCATATATAAATTAATTCGTTCCACAGATACACAATAGGTATAGGTATGTGGGCGTGTGTGTACTTTTTTAAGAATACAATTCTGGAACTCAGAAAAAAATCGATAGTGCTGATGATGTGCTACGTATAGCAAATATAGAAACTTTCATAGGCACAAGAATTTTATTTGAGCATTCTTGCGGCTGATTGGCTGTGTGACACACTGCTTGTTAAGTAGTAGCCCTTAGATAGATGCGTGACATCCGGATACCACTGCCGAGGTCACATCCAATACTGGTTCCATTGAACGTATGGACTTGACAGACGACTAGAGGAACTCCTCCGTACGGCTGAGTTCGGCTGAGCGCTTTATCCTCATGAGAAATTAACTGTTCCATTAGTTTTAATTCATTCGACGCCCGCGCGGTACGGTTCATTATTTCCGCTATATTCGGTATAAAAATGCGTTGAAATATCGCCCTCGCGTTCAACTGCAAAATAAAACTGATATATAGAGTGTTGAGACGCTAGGGAGTATTATCAGTGCTGCTCCGCAGGCGCTCTACTTTGGGCCAATGTTTACATGATATTGTCTTCGGTCGCGATAATTATTCATGAAACAAAATGAATGTAAACGTATTATAATCATCATCCGATCAGCGTCGATGTACACTGCTGGACATACGCTCCCCCAAAGAGACCCAAAATGACCGGTTTTGCGCCACGCACATCCAGTGGATTCCCCATTGGCCATGTGCCCTGTCCACTGCCACTTAAGCGTAGCAATCCGGAGGGCTATATCGCATAGACACTCCCTCCATAGCCCCCTGTATTGTCCTATGGGTGACTTTTATATCGCGTATACTGTACCCTTACCATGAGGTGTTACTTTTAGGTTTTCGATAACGAGTATCGAGTTTACTATCTGTGCATCTCGTTCGCACTAAAATAGTACAAGCGAGATGCACAGATAGTAAACGGGATACTCGTTAATAATATTGTCTTCGGTTGCCGCGATAATTACTCATGAAATAAAACAACTAAAACGGATTAAATCGCGTATACTAATTTAAACTTCATGCCGACGTTTCGAACCCTTTAGCAGCGTGGATGTTGCGAGAAGCTATTGAAATTAAGAAGTATCCAAACTTCAATAGAGAGGATGGCTTTTCTGTACCACCAGCTTGGGATCCTGTGGTTCATTTAATAAAACAGCAGCCAAGACTGTGAGGCCATCACTATGGCCTCACTGTCTTGGCTGCTCACTGGCTTGGACAGTGTGGACATTCTACTTTGTAGTTTATAAAAATTTTTGGACTTTAAAATGTAATAAGCCCCTCTGGCGTGTGTAATTATCATATGTAAGCCGCCAAAATTGTTTAATATTTATATGTGGGTAGGTTTGCATTTTGAAATATTTTGAGGATGAAGGTAAATTTATATTTTTCTTCAGTCCACCCGATGACCACGAACGCTGCTAAAGGGTTCAAACCGTCGGGATGAAGTTTAAATTAGTATACGCGATTTAATCCGTTTTAGTTGTTTTATTTCACGATACTCGTTATCGAAAACCTCAATGTCACAACACATGGTAAGGGTAAGAGATATACTTTACTTTACCGTCGTTTTAAAAAGATTGCAATGGTCAAGAGCGAGGTAAGCGTGGTGGTGACGGTTGTCGATCCGTTGACCAACGCTGTAACTTTTTGAAACATCGAGATGTAATTTAAGTTCAGTACGCCATACTGCCGGAGCAGTTTGACATCAGAGAAAATAAGTTGCCTGCTACATTTAACACCGGCAGTTGCCTTTAACATAAGTTTAATGTTGTTTAGTCAGTACGTATTTAATAAAAAAAGAAACTGCTGATAAGTTTCGCCGATCTTGTTCTCGAGTGACGAACAGAGCCCTGAGTGTAAGTTTTTAACGTAACTTTACGTCACGAACGCGTTTGTGTTTCCCATATAAATAACATTATCACTTACGCGTTTGTAAACGTCAAAAGAAACTAGAGCCTCAGGTACTGGAAGGCGAAGCGTGGGCAGACCCACTACAAGGTTCACCGACGACCTGGTATTCGGGAGGCGCAAAACCGGTTATTGTGGGTCGCTCTATTCAGCAGTGGATGTCCTCCGGCTTTTATGACGATAACGATAATGAATTTCGCCTGGCACGAGTTTAATAATGCACGATATAAGAATAAGTTAAAAGACTCCATGCAATAATAGGGTTAGTAACTACGTCATTACGCTGCGCTGTAAAGTTAAAATACTTGATTAGATGGTTAATTGCATGTTAGCAAGTTGTCTCATTTCATTAAAAGTATAATATTTCCGCTAGTCTCATTAGTCCGAGATGAGGGTGAAACTACATTGCGTCTCGCTTGTAGACCACCTCTTATAGACTTCCTATATCTATGAAAAATACGAAAAGCCGCCGTCATCATTCAGAAGCAGTACGAAACGATATTTTCAGTTGGTTAAGCACAAAATTGTGTATAAGTACTATATAAAGTACGGTATTGTCCCGGGACTTAAATTTGTTTAAATTGATAATTAATTTATGCGATATCGCTAAACATAGTCGCAACTAAGATTAACTGACCGAGGTGATTAGAGGGGACCGGGGCGTCACAGGCCTCAACAGTTATAGGATCCATCTAGTGTGTCCGGTATCTGTGGTTTCGCTGTAACTGAGCACCTCCGTCCGAGTTTATGGCCAGCCTGCAATATTGTGCGTGGAAAGTTAATGAAAAGGAAACACCGCAAAATTACACACGCAAGAAAATACACCAACTTTATTCTGTACAATAACATAGGCCTTGGAAAATTATGTAATGAGGTCCAACCGCACTTTTTCTCGTATTTATTTTGTCATGGCTCCATGGCAACTCCAAACTCACGTTTCAATACCCGCCAGCTTTAATTGCATGGCACTTAGTAGTTACGCATAAAAAAAAATACCCGAAACGATAGATGAAAACTCATTTTTATGCGTACGTATAAGATAGATGGTACCCGCGACTTAGTCTATGTAAGATACAACTATCTGTATATTTTGGACAATCCAATATCTTTATAAATTATGGTATTCTGATGTACTTAGAAGCTACATTATTGTAAAATTGTATTAATATCCATTCAGAAAGAATAACAAACATCAATACACATGTAAATACATAGTTACATAATTTTCGCGATTATGATAATAGTAGGGTGTGCTATACTGATGTATCAGCAGCATTACAGTAAAATTTAATTAAAATTTATTCAGGAATAGTTTTTGCGTGAAAGATTAACTAACATCCATACATACTTGTATACTCACAAACTTTTATTACTTTACGTACGATACTTTTCGATATAATATCGTAAATATATATATATATACATATATATATTATATATATATATATATATATATATATATATATATATATATATATTTACGATATTAGTAGGATATGAAACATTACGTACATTACTTGGGTATGTATATATGTAGGTATATGTATAATTACAACGCGTCATGCCAATGAAAACATTGACGGCTCGGTATCATTTTCGTGCTTGTATATATTACTCGTATTTACAACACAAATTACATCAAAGACGTCATATCACAGATAAATCTTGTTATGTAATGGAATCCTTTATACAATTATGGCAATAGAAACCAATGAATAGAAATCTATTTCACTATCAATTTATATCAATTTAATGTGGCTGAAACGTGAAAAGCGTTTTGTGGCAAAGTAAACAGAAATCTCTTCGAGACGAGATCGTTTTATAAAATAAAGTAAGTCCAATAATTCACCACTTCGTCGCTCCTTAGAGGGTGAGAGATATAAAATGGAGAAAAACGTCCCTAATTCAGTTTGCCCCCGTCGAACGGTGTGCTCGGCAGCCACTAGATCCAGTTCCCCTTTCTTACGAAACGTAGGTGAGGCGTATCCTCATCAAACCAGTATAGCTTTAGTCTCAAATCCGTAAGAACTATAATACATTTTGAGAGCGCATTTATAGCTAGTCTCAGAATATTATGTCTCAGTTGCATACGTTTGGAACACTGGTAAGAATTGGAGATTCCATTCGCTTACCAAACAGGAACGAGCTATGAGCTCAGATAAAACAATATAAGCGCGCTCTCTTGTTACATAAAGCTTATAACAGATTTTGAGTTAACTTTACTCTGGACATTAAGAAACCATTATAACCCATGCTTGAGTGACTACTAGGAGTCTTTGCTTCGAGTGGAGGAAGTAATATCTATCAATGGATGGAGCTTACTCACCTGCTGGCAGCGATGACTTCACTTACTCATTGAGATCTTTGGCGGTGCGATGTCGTGTTGCTTTTTCTTTGAGCTTAGAGATTCTCGAATGGAGCGCGCTTGTACGATCTTCTATTTCCTATTAAAGTGTACGAACGTAGTTTTACAGACGACTTAGGAAGAAAAGCCCCACTTTGTTGGTTGTCAATAAGTAGACATGATTTCCACCTGCATATTTATTTAGCACTTTGTTGACTACTAACGAGTGGAGTTTTTGTGCTTGAAAATGGAAAGCGCCTTTAAAAAGTTTATAAAACATAGTTAAAGGTGTTGCTGGAAATAATGCAAAAAGAAAACAATAAACGGTTATCTGTTTAAGTATAGAACAAATTATGTTAATCTGATCTGGGTCGTAATCCGACAACAGTCGTAAAGATAAAACAGCCTTTTGGTAATGTTACAAAAAATAATAATTTCATAAAGGTGACAATTAATGTATACTACAAATTAGCCTGTTGGACGTATTACGGAACAAAAACTGCACTGCTACTAAATATGGCATTGAGGCAGTTAGGTATGTATTCATTAAGGGGTTTATACTCGTAGGTCAAGAAATATTGATCAATATATTCGTTAATTTCTCGATTACCGGCTTTGTCATTTAGCAACTTAGCTACAAAAACATGAAGTGCGGCATAAAATAAATCATTAAAATGGCTGCTCAAAATGTCTATAACATACAAATGAATAAAAGAATAACTGTCTTATTGCTGTCAATTTAGTCGGAACCCTAAAACGCAAATAACATGCGCTACAATAACAAAGCTAAACCAAACAAACATATTGTGTTAAATATCATCTTACTGTCGTGCAAATCTCCGAACAACAATCACAATGAAAACTAATTAACTAGATCCAATCTTCATTAGCTCGAACTACGGAATCAACCGGCTCAGAATTCTCCGATTTCGTCAAGCTTGGATACTAGACGAATTGAGTATTATCTTTAGTTACGTAGCTTGCTAGTTAGCTGGTTGTTCGCAGTGGAAACTTGTCTAAGTCGGAAGACAGAAGGGGGTAAAGTGGCCTATGCACCCACCTCCACGCAAATTGTTGCCGCTTCTTGATTGTAGACGTGTACGGTGCGCGCTATAGTTTGAGATTGCTGAACTCGGCAACTGAAGTAAAATGTTAGTTACATACATGCATGAATAAAACAAACAGTTGTCTACAAATCACGTTCTCATAATTGAGGTTATTGTATGTACATACTAGCTCCATCTACAGTAAAACAACAGGCATCAAGCAACGAGTTAGCCCTCAGTTCCATGAATTTTGTTAAGCAAACCAAGGCTTGTAGCAGTAGCTAATTAACTAGCGGAAAGCGGTTTCTGCAGACATTGCCAGTTCTTGTTACATTGGTCCATGATTATAGTTTAAGCTGTACAGTAAATGGAGCTAATAATCCTGTCCCGAAAATATTATATACGATACGGCCGTCCAAAGTGATGTCTGACTGTGCATCTCGTTCGCACTAAAATAGTACAAGCGAGATACACAGATAGTAAACTCGATACTCGTTGTCGAAAACCTGAAAGTCACAACTCATGGTAAGGGTACTGACATCGCTACCGACGAAAGTCGTAATATCTGTCAAGCGAAATAAGTTTACGTCGTTTGACACATCGCTGGCACGTTTGTCGCGATAATCAACTCTAGTGTATCCATAGCTTTATTACGTCATTTAATGCCGTTTTATTGATCCATGGTTACAAATCAAGGTGTACAAAGGATTTCACTTCATATGGAATTTCAGAAATATAATATATAGTGTCCTAGAAGTATTTTTTTAGGATTCTGTAGCCAAAGCGGCAAAAAAGGTCGGAACTTTAATATTTAATTTCTGAACGAGTTGCACTTTTGTATGCCGCTACTTAGGGTGGCCCTTTGTTTCAAACTTTTCAAACAACCATTCATCGAAACTTTAGTAGTAGTAATATTGTTTGGCAACAAACCAACAAGTTAACTGCTTTTAGTCAATAGAAGTAAATAAGTATTACGTAAATATATTATAAAGTCTTTTCGGCGTCTAATAGATGATCCTAGTGATCAGAGGGTTGGCTACTATTTCACACAACGGGCACCTTACCTGTTGGCAGCGATTAAAAAAACATTGCCAATTATAAGTATGTAGATTATTTATATTGTGGTAATATATGTTATGTGTTTGTATTGTAGTTAATAAATAGGAACTATTTTCACAATTGCTTGTGAAGGCTCATTCTCATGAATGTATTCATATATTCCAGACTCACGGTTCGAAATAGGGTCAAATACTTTTTGTACTTTCGGCGTGTTTATTTCCGAAAGAAAAAACATGCTTTTATAAATCTCTAACACTTTTTTATAGCAAAATCCAGTGACAAAGTCATACCGTCACTATTAATGAAAAAAAAAAAGAGTTTATGTTATAACATTTTGTTGAAAATAATCATAAATCATAACATACACTTTTTAGTGCTAACGACCACCGAGAAAAGTAACGGACGGTCAATATTATTATACTTGCTCGTATATAATAACATGAACTGAAAATGCGAAAGGAATACCTTAGATTGTCATTTTCAGCATTTCGTTTCAGGCACTTCCATATATTTATTAAAATGAAATAGTAATTCTGGTCAACACTACAGGGGACCCACAAGCTGGCTCTTACCTCTCCCAGCGTATCGTCTTAGCGGTACAGAGAGGTAACGCAGCCAGCGTTATGGGGTCCATGCCGCAGGGGGACTTGCTAGATGGGGCATTCTTTTTATATTTATTTTAGCAGTAATTATTCATTTTATTTTATTTTTAATTAGTATAATTTATTTCTATTTTTGTTATTATGTATAAATAGTAATTTATATTATAAATAAAAACCAGATACGTGACCTGGAAGTTAGCGCATAAAAAACATTTTTATAATATTTACGTATTATGTGACTCCTAGCAGTTGTATAAAGTAGCTTCGAAGCCCCTCCCCGAAATGCACTGAGTGTAGATGCCGCTATCAGCTATCTAGTTGGCTAGCTTGCTGGAGTAGAAAATATATTGTTTATGAACTTTTCATAAAGTCATAGACATAGTATTGCTCGTATGTGCAACGGTACATAATTTGCTCAGAGTCTGTTTTACTCTCACTCTAGGTACACGGCTATGCCTCGTTTTATAACTTCGACCCTCAAATCTTAAGCGAAGAGTTGTAACTGTCGCACAAAATACTATTGCTTGACATAATTTATTATTTGTCGAACGGCATTTTCAGTAAACTTCATTTACGAAGCGAACATTCCGTAAAAGGTGATCTGTTTTTAACAAATACGGTTTAATGTAAAGGCACACATGTTAAAACAGAGTTTGTTTACGAGAATGCTCGCTGTTTTCGATTTTTTTATATTTGTTTGATACAGACCATTTCACAATGACTCGGCATTAGGAATATTATTCTGATAAGTAAATCCAGGTAGTTGACGTGCAAGCTTTACGAGTACAATGAAGTCCGTTGCGCGTTTTAATATTTCTAAGCCTTTAAACAGCGGAAAGTTGTATTAATAAAAAGCACAAGGCAGCGTTGGTGTAGGTTGTAATTGTAACTGTGATGACTAAGTGGTGTTCCATGAGTAACTAAATGCATAATGTCTTTTTAAAAGAAACATTAAGTAACCAATATATTATATATTATAGTTACTTATGTCAGTTTTAATTATTAATTCTTTATTTAAATATTTAGTTGTGTTTAAATAAAAGTCTATTAAGGTTTCTATACTTTTTTTGTACATTATAGAAACCTTAATAGACATTTATTTGTTTTTAAATAAAAGTTTTTAATAATTAATAAAATTAATAACAAGAACATAAATCTAAAAAAGGCCTCTGCGGCGTGGTACCCAAGACCCTGGCAGCATTTCCTCGCTGATGCTGATACGATGAGCGAGGTAGCTGCCAGCTCTACGGCCTCCTGTGGCATCTCTGAGTCTCTTTGAAAGGTCTTCAAAGAGCCCAGAGCGCCAGAGCCCCACAGATCGAGAGTCTTGACGCCGAATGGGATAAAATAGTATTCTGCGCCGAGACCACTGTATTGCCCATATATGTAGATATGTATATCGTAAACTTCAGTCTTTATAACATTCCAGCATACCACATTTTTAATTATATAAGTAAACATCATAAATCTATAAACAACAACAAAAAAACATATACTTACACTTAAGTCAGTTAATGCTTTTATATGTTTTATAATAAAATTTAAAATAGTCTTCTACATTTTTTAATTATTATAAATATAATACATTTCATTGATTGTTATCTGCACGTTAGACCTAATAAACATAGGCAATAAATAGTATTTTTAATTTTTTGTTAAATACCCGTGCGAAGCCGGGGGCGCGTCTGTAACTGTAGTCAGCAGTTGCACTGATTTTGATCATGCGTTATTTTATACTGTTTGTCTAATAGATAAGTGCTCTGTGTTGTTTGGATAGTACACCGTCCGGGCTTCCTGTAACGAAAGCAGAATCTACGCGTTCCTTAGATATTTGTTTTTTTCTGTAAAAAAAGAGTGAATATTTTTGCAAGGGAACGATTACAGTTTGATATAATAGTGTTTATATACGTAAACTATAAACTTTGTATCAGTTCGGTAATTTTTGTTCAAATGTCATCTCAATGTTTTCGAGTTTACATGAATTCTTCTATAATCTAACGATACTAAAGGGTAATTTGGTATTTTTTTTAACATTATAACCCAATGAAACATGGGTAGAGATCAAAACTACTTCTAACGATTGACTGTAAAAGGGAGCTAAAACGTAATAAACTCAAAACTTTATGTTATAAATATATGTTTTCTCCTCTGTTGAAGGTACTGATATTGAAATTTATTACCGGCTCCTGGGAATAGAAAAATCAAAGAAATTGCCAGAAGATCGACAGAGAAAAGTTTCCCTAAATTCTGAACATCTAAAACGGGTCGACTGCTAAAAAATTGTAAAGGGATATCACGCACGCATAAGTACATTTCAGGAAAAACAAAACGCACACGTCATGTATATTTCCAGCCAAAGCGTGTAAGAAAAGTATAGTTTACTGAAGAAAAGTGATACATAATGCAAAGCTGCCTATTTATCTGGGTGCGTGTCAGTGGCACGGTGCCTCCAACC
Organism: Grapholita molesta; assembly: GCA_022674325.2. Lineage (NCBI taxonomy): Eukaryota > Metazoa > Arthropoda > Insecta > Lepidoptera > Tortricidae > Grapholita > Grapholita molesta. The sequence continues at coordinate 8,859,163 of CP053127.2, forward strand.
TCCAGCGCGAGATTAGATCTGCGTCTAGCCGGCATCATTTACTCGTTTTAAGTTAGCGGAGACGCCAACGTCATGAAATATGGAAGCACAGTGAATAATAAATACGTTCTATATTGGATCCCGTAAACTGTCATCGCCCTGCCTCGGCTGTAAGTGGATCGCGGGGGCTGAATACAAAAGGGAGATCCCCTGATAATGGTTTTTAGAATCTTATTTCATCCGGCTCTTTACAGCTGATCGATTAGAAATTTCGATACAAGGTTGGCTGTAAGAATGTTGAGCTCCCGCGCAAACACCTTCGAACGTAGTAATCTTAAATTTAACGTTTTTACACAAGTCAATCTCTGGATTACTAGCGAAGTTTTTATATAGACCGAGTTTCACTTCGCCTGTTAACAATATTTTCAGGAATTCATTTTTAGATTTTTATACTTAAAATACGCGCGTGTTCGGCGGCTGGTAAAGTAACCATCACATTCAATTTACATTGGTTCTGTTTTCATACATTCTGAATATTTTTCTCGCAATATCTGTGCATTTTCCATACTGGCATGAAAGGCAAATGGATTAGTGGCTTTTAACGGAGCCGGCATCCGACAGCGGCGAACATGTGCATATATCCAGAAAGACGCAGTAAAGTACTTTATTTGCACTAAGCTTTTACTGAAATATTGTAAATCCAACTTATAACTGAAATTCGAGATAAAGTAAAGAACTTACTTGAGTATATGTTTGTAGTAAGTTCTCTTTTTAGTTATTTTTATTGTTCTACTGAGACCAATAATTTTCTCTTTTAATTGGTATGGTTAATTCTGCGATTGTTTTCTTTCATATTGCAGTGTACTGTACTGACACATTTATATGGAAATGTTCGAGAGATCCGGTAAAAAAAATAAGTTTTTCAAAATCCTTTACGTTCGTCATTATAATAGTTATTTTTAAGTGAAATGTAAATTTCTTTTGAGATTAATAAATATCTTTAATCCGAATTATGGACCTATTTAATTTTTATTTATAAATAGTAAGTAAGTCTTCATATATGTACTTAACTACTACATTAACCTAAAAAACGCCCTTGTAGCAAGTACTTACCAAAAATACTGGCGGCATTTCCTTATTGTATCGAAATGCTGATACGTTGTGCAAGGCAGCAGCCACCAGCTCTTTGTTCACTAGTTACTTCATCCAGATGCTTCGAGACTTCAGCAAAATGTCTTATATTTGTTGCGTTTTAAAATTTCGTCATTTCCGAAGGTGCGCCCGCTTTTATAATATGCAGCAGTCTAGTACCTACAACGCCTACAAACCTTCTTGAAATGAAATGAAACATTTTTATTTCAGGACAAATCCCTTTTGAACTTACGGTAGGAATTTGTCTATTTGGGGGAAGACTAAACCATTAAATGAATTAAAAGCACCTTGAGTGCTACTTGCATTTTGAACTACTCGTAACAAGAGAAAGATAACTATATTATTTTCTTTTTTTTAGTTTTGGTTACAAGATTTAATATCTACTGGTGTTCATTTAGATTAAGTAATATTTCATTAAAGTCAAGTCATTAAATTATATTCTTCGAACAGATCTTCTACTACGCTACTATACGCAGGGTAGTAGTATATAGCTACGATACTACATTAGTTGCCACAATTAGTTGTGGAAATCATAATTAAATCACATTGCAATACGCCGATTTTCAACGTTTCCTAAAACGGGGTACGATAAGGCGTGGGTAGGGGCTTAAGTATCCAACAATCTACTTTAAAGCGCCACATTCTCGGGTCCGTAGTATTTTTATAATAAATACATTTTTGTATACGCGACACGTCCGTCGATCCCCTTCCCCTGCGCCTCGTTTGAACAAAACGCCGCAATGGTCCTAATTGCAGTAATTATGAAACTCTTCGCTCGTTGATGAAAGTAATTTTTCTGCAGGGACTACCAATTAGGCGTTACCAATTAGTGCGAAGAGGAGCCATTTGTAACGTGAACTTCGAATTATGCCGATAAAAATAAGTTGACAATTTCATGCCAAATTTAACTTTTTACGATTAATTCTCAAAAGCGTCTTTAAGACATCAACCCTGCCCTGCTAAGGCAAATGGCGGTATCTCATTTTTAGAGATTTCGAGTAAATTGAGAAAACGTGAAATGGGATTTCGCGTCCACTCTGAAAGTCTTAATTTTAAAAGTAAAAGTGTTTTAGTTCTATTAGCCATCCATATTTTCTTATGACAGGCATTAATTGAAAAAAAAAATGAGGTTTAGACTTTTATTTGAGATACGGCCATTACGCTTAGCATTGGTAGCTCAGTTTTTGGAGTTACTGCTAATTCTCTTTGTACTCTCATATAAAGTTTCATACTAAAATCGGGTGCTAAATAGTAGTTAAAAAACAATATAAATATTTAAAAAAATAAACATTTTATTTGTTATTTATTTTATTTACAAATGACAGCTACTGGATTTAATAAAATTACAAACTAAATTTATCTCTTTTTGCGTTATTTTAGTGCTTAAATAAATGTATCTTAAATGTATGACAGTTAATCAATTCCATACATTTTTCAACGAAAAGGGTTTTCTATTTTATTATCTATGTAAATATTATATATCTTTATTCTCTAGCCGCCCAGGAGTCATAACTTGCTAAGGCATACGTGATTCTGTTTTGACAATAAAGATTCAAAATGACATAAATTGTGAAACTTTTTAATAGGTGGGTCATTGGGACATTTTTCAACGAAAAGGGTTTTCGCTTTTTTATTGAAATAATAGGTACAAACAGCTAAAAACTCCACTTACCTTGTATCTTTAAGTACGGTAGTTGCATAAACTGCCTTGCACGTTGAACAATCCGCTTCTAATAAGTAGGTTTATTTAACAAAACCACTAAGCCAGTGAGCGGTATCTCAATGAGATACCGCCAAACCACTTAGAAATAATGACTAACCGCTAATTGCTTTCGAATATGTCACACGCAAATTTATATTTTTAAGCCGCTGCCGCTATTTCGCTTAAAACAACTGAGTTACCGCCTAATGCCTTAGTAAATGAGAGGAATTTTGAGATAGGGATTTTCTTTTTAGGTATTTTTGGTACGGTTTTAAGTAAAATTTGTAAAATTCGATTTTTACATCTAGTACAGAATTTCTTAGGCTACTTGATGCAATATTTAACTCAAAAATATATTTTTTTGAGTTACCGCCAATTGCCTAAGCAGGGCAGAACCCTGATGTCTTAATCTTAAATAATTTTTGTGGGCAATTGAGAGTAAATCGAGTTGTTCTGAGTTTCGTTATACGTTAAGGATTAACCTTTATTATTTGTATTTACGGATAACTATAACTATATTAAACTATTAATCTCTTCGTTAGTTCCGTGGAAGATACCTACGTCTGGGTGGGATGCTACACGAGTGGATTCACTAGTCACCTGTAAGAGCATTATCACACCTGAGCGATTTCTATACAAAACTCGTATGCGGCAAACTCGCTGCGTATTCGCCTCAATACAAAATTTATTAACAAATCGTAAGTGAGCTAACAACCTAATATTCTCTCAAGAGACTCTCGCTACCTGGTTGTGGTTGGATCAAGGGTCAGATTCAGAAGGCGGTAATCCTGGACAAGGCGCGCATAGTCCAACGGTTCCTCTTTCCGCAGCCTTAACCACCGGCAGGCTGGGCCCTTCCCCGTTGCCGGCGGCACCCGTTAGGATTTTTATAATATTTTTATTGTGTTGATATGTTTTAGATATATTTTTATATTCTATTTTTTTGAAAATATTGTAAAAAACCTAGCCTTGGGTTTAAAATGAATAAAGAAAATAATAAAAAATAACAAAAATTAAGTGTTTCAGCTCGGCCTTTTCAGGGTGGTTGTGAAAACTTCTCACAAGTGGTAATAGTAAAAAGCTTCCTCGTCTTACGTACAGTCAGCAGCAGACGTGGCTAAGCGTTTGAGGTGTTCAAAATGAGGTCAACACATCTCTATTGTCAAGAGAATAAGAGCGCGATTAGGTTATTTAGAACACTTCAAACGCTGAGCCACTTTTGCTGCTGACTGTACATAAATTATGATATACCTACTAAAATCGTACGTACCATAGATGGTCACTATTATACATGTTTTAAGACTACCTCTTATTTGTATTCAGGTTTTTTTAAATTATTTTGTAAATTCTTAAATATTTACCTACTCGATAAAAGATAGAATCTGATACTTGTAAGAGATTGACTGTCAGTTATTTGCAGTGATCGGTTATTTGGATTCTCCCTGCCGAATAAATCGTTCATAAATAATAAATTGTCTGTAAGGCATTTTTACTTACTCGCCGAACTTTTATTCAAACGGTACAAAATGTGCCGCTTTGGTGGCAGCAAATGAGCTGTCAACTTGTGCTCATTTGTTCGATTTGGACAAAACAACAACGAGTAAGTACCTACGCTTGTCTATCAGCTACTTAGATGTTTTAAAGTGTAATAAAATAAACAAATTGTATTTTTTGCCTTTGCCTGCAACATAAAGCCCGAGTCCCCGGGGCATATCCATACTAACATAATGATTGAGGTCGTTCACCCCGTGTCTAATTCAAATAACCGATCACCGGTTATTTGTATTAACGTATCCCTAACGTAACCATTGAAACTAAATTATGCTTATTTCATTTTTAGAATATTAAATTTATAATAAAATTGTCATTTATTGTGTTTTTTCTAAAATTAATAGTTGCTCGATCGAGACGCGATCATTCATGGGTGCTTTATATAGGTGAGTGTAAATCGAATATTCTAAGGAGAAGATGCTTGTATGTTTACCTTATTCATAATTCTAAAACAAAACTGCAGAGTACGTAAATGTTAGAGTAGTATAGGAAGGTGGTTTTGCCTAAAACTACTTAAGCAACACTACTCAATGTATATATTAGCTTGGGGTGTTTAAGTTCTACTGTGTTGTTTTATTCAAAACTCATTTAACGTTGCTTTGGGAGAGTGTAAATTGGCAGCTTGTCTTCACCGGCTCCTTTGTTGTAAAACCAACCTTATGTTACAATAAATAAATACGTTTTTTGAAAACCTTAAATCATGGGGTTGTGATAGTAAACAGCACAAATGCTTTAGAAGGCTCGAGACTTCTTATTTGCATATCTTATAAAATTTATTCTGTAGTAAGTTTCTACTACCTACTCTTTCAGGTTAAAAGATTTGTGTTTAATAGGTTAGGGACAATTTTAAAGTGAGGTAGCCAGACACGAGTATGTCGGGCTTAGCTCAATATAGGGTTCCGTAGTTTTCGATCGGCGACTCAACAACAAGATCAAGTTTATATATCTTTGGAAGTACCTATTTAGTAAGCTGTACTTTCATCATATTTAAAAAATCAACAACTAAGTAAGGTACGTGAAATGGTCCACATTATACATTATCGGACGCTATAAAAAAAAAAAAAACATTTTGGAAGAAGTAGTCAAATTTGGGCAACGGGTATGTGCATTTGATCGATAATTCCACTTAGAATGTAATTCTGTTCCTTGTAGCACAATTTGCCGGGTAACTATTTAATTACTGCGTATAGTTGCATGAAATAAAACATTAAAATTGTCTCGTATACTTCACAAGAAACAAAAACTAAGAGCTAACTTAATTTCCAGTATTTATTTAATTTCAAGTTACATTTGTTAGTTAGTAATTCCAGCAAACCGTTCGCGCTGTAGCTGTTGCTAACTCCGCACATTGGAAGTTCTGTGTAACTTCGGCTAAATGCGCTGAATGCAATTAAAGCCTTCTTCATTTAGGTAATTATAAACATCGCCGTCTCGAAAAGTCAGCGATAAATAGCCGTTTGGACTGAAACCTTATTATTTGGAACTACAACAACTACAATTTTTCACACAATAAATTATTGACGAGACGGCTACACATATTTGCCATATTTTGTAATATTGTGTTGCCGCGATAATTATTCAAGAATTGTGTTGTTCCGTCGCTACTAAATATCGTAGAATGTTATTTACACTTTCACTGAAAGTGCAAGTCGACAACCGCCTCACCTGACAACGTACGAGTAGTGTCAGCGACTAAATCGCTAATATTGCGTTATTACCAGAGATCGGACAAATTTGCGACATTGCTCGCACTAATATGGACCTGACGCCAAAATTAATCAAAATGTTATTCAATTCATTATTTTTGAAATAAAATTTTAATTTCTTATATTTTTTATGAATATGTTATTTAATCATTTTTGTCAGAAGAAAAAGAAGATTTACGATGTTAAACTGACACGATTATAAATATCCTGCTATGAATTTTATTTCATTTCTATTTCGACGAAGACGTTTTTTAGTTTTACAGGTAGAAAACCTCCGTGGATATTCTTTTTAAATTACTTAAGTTTGCCCCATTAACATCAGTGGATTTCGAGCGAAGTTTTTCAGAACTTAAGTATATTTTTGATGTAAAGCAGTGGAATTTGGACAAAATACTGTTTATTTTGTTTAAAAAATCTATACTTTAACAATTTTTTGTATTTATTGAACAAGAATCAAATTATGTCAAGTAAGAAATTAATTAAATGATTACTTCTATGATTAATTTTAAAGTCATGTCCACATTAGTGCGAGCAATGTCGCAAATTTGTCCGATCTCTGGTTATTACATTACACTCACAATGATGAAACGAATAGTAGGTACATTAATACAGAGGTCGGGAAGGAAGGGATTGCCGGCCGAGAAAATGTATGGGTTATTCGAAGCCGTCAACCCCTTTTCACGCCATGGTAAGTATAGTGATTTTCTGAAACATGAAATAGAAACAATGAAAAAAAAGAAACAAAATGTTTGTTTTTAGAAAAACTAAAAGTAATCTTGCCAAATTAAACTGCAAAATTTACTATAAATGTTTATTGGTTTTAATAGGCGTAGTGGCAGAAATAAATTGCTGCGAAACCGATTGCAAGCATCATAAACTGACAGCTGCTATCGATTGTATAACTTACATTTCATTATAGCGAGATCTGTTTAAAACATAATGCAAGTATCATCCAATTGCCAAGTATCACCGATAGGTTAAGGCCCTATAAGGCCCATACTCTATTATAAGTTGTTTTTTTATGGCATAGTTTAGTTCACAGGACGCTGCAATTGCTTTCTTTGGCTGGTCGTATTTCGCAACTACCACAAGCCGCAACCCGCCCTTACGTTATACCTACATATAAGGTTTACAATCATTTATGTCTATTATCAACACGTTTAATTTCTAATCAGATTATTATGTTTACTGTTTGTATTTTTTTTCTATCGAGTCAAAGTATTAAAATCAAAGACTGATTCCCGTAAATCGTATAATGGACGCCGCTACTTACATAGTCTTAAACGGTCATAATCATAACATAAAAGTTACATTTTTATAAAGTTACTAAGATCTCTTTTCGCAACCTGCTAAAATTATATACCTATAACTTTATGGCGTCTGATATTAAAAAGCATATTTAAAGTCCCCCTGGTTTTTAAAGCCATTCCGGTTAACTATACCTTATCGTAGAAAATATGTTCTAGGACCGTAACAAGAAGGAACAAGTACTTTTTGAAATTTTTTGTTGTTATTTCCTATTTAAACTCCACTGCGACCTCACTTAACTTAAAGCTTTAAACCATTTTACTCAGCGCCAACATGTAAACAGCAGTAAATACAATAAGTTCGTCGCGCCTCTGTATTTGATAGTGCACCTTAATAAAATAATATAAAATTCCCAGACTCGCTTGGCTCTTTGTGAATTACGACACCCCTGGAACGTACCTTATAAATCTTTTCAGAGGCACGTATTTCTCGAAATGCACTGTTATTTCACTATTATTACATTGTAACCGTCTTCACTTTGCAGTTAATATATCAATATAGTTATGTCGCTGTTCCTCATCAAATGTTGCAATTTAAAATCCAAGCTGACGTCATGTCTATTTAACAAAGAATAATCTCTTAAGATTTTACATATTGGTTTTATAAAATAAAAGTACTTACGGTATACGGTTCTGTTTTACATTTTACTTTATGTTATTTTAAAAACCGGCCAAGAGCGTGTCGGGCCACGCTCAGTGTAGGGTTCCGTAGTTTTTCGTCCACCACGGTAAGTGTTACCACTTCAGAGTTAAAAATGGGCTATTTGATACATTGTTGTTGACATATTAATAAGAAGTACAGAACCCTAAAAACGGGCCCACAAAGGACGGTGAAAACTAAAGAAAGAGTTTTAGATACCAACTATACATGGAAAATTCGAAAAAATGTTGTCAATTTCATTCCCACCATGAGTAGTAACAAGGGGTTGTAACATGGAGTGATAACCAGCCAGCGGTATTTGAAGTCAGTCAGTCAGTTTCAACCTAATGTATGGGTATGTATGCTCCGACCCCATTAAATCAGAAATAATCTTATAACCGCCATGTAGGGTATGAGCGTTTCACCTACAGCGACATATATCGGCAAATTAAGTAAACTATGGGCGCGAGCTTAAAGTACAGAGGCTCTAGTGTAAGTTTCTTTTGACGTAAAAAATGTCTCGAATGCGTAAGTGATACTGATATAATATGAGAGACGGTCGCATTGGGCGATGAATATTAGTGCAGATTCTTATTTACGATTAAAAGTAAACGCGGAATTATATATTTACGATTAAAAGTAAACGGCGGTGCTACCGCTAACAACGATATTCGTAAATTTCAGACGATTATCTCTGTCACTCTCTTAACGCCTTAATGTTCGCGGTACCGGGCCGGAAGTGATGAAGTGTATCTTGTCATTCAATAGAGATTTTGACAGCCATATCTTAGGGAATAAGGGCTAATTTATCAACAATTTGTAAGAAACTATCGCCTTAACGACTTTAGTGCTGGAATAACATAAAGTCCCTATTTTGCTCGCAAAAAACCTAAGATATATGCAATCTTGCGTAAAAAACGCGTAAGATGTATGAAATCCTGCGGCGCTTACAGTTTTTTCTAGTTGAAAAAGTTTGTATGGGGGAACAATATTTTCATTTTTTAGTATTTTACTCGACTTTTTTCATACTTTCTCACCGTTAAAACCTTTCCTGAGCTACTACAAATATTTCAAGATCAAAATTAGCCAAATCGGTAAAGCCGTTCTCAAGATATAGCGTGACCAAGAGAAATGGGGGTTCATTTTTATATATGTTATTTTTTTAGTTTAAGAAAGTTTATGTAAAGTTCTACTTTTGAGATTTTTTTCATATTTTTGAAACTTGTGATTCAAAAGTTAGAGGGGGGGGGGGGGGACGCACTTTTTTTTACTTCTGGAGCGATTATTTCCGAAAATATTTACATAATCCAAAAATGATGTTAGTAAACCCTTATTCATTTTTAAATACATATCACTACCGTGTCGTGATTGATATACATATCACTACCAAATTTCAGCTCTCTAGTGCTAACGGTCACTGAGATTATCCGCGGACGGACGGACGGACGGACGGACAGACATGGCGAAACTATTTATAAGGGTTCCTAGTTGACTTCGGAACCCTAATAATGCACATCTGCTAGACTAATATGGTCGGGTTTTTATCATGTCACAATATCTGTCATTCTCAACAAGTACGTGAGTGAGGAAGTGACGGATAGCTTGATAGACGATAAAAAGGCAACAGTTCTGCCCTAAAAAAATAACATATATTTGTAAATCAGTCTCGTGATACCAGACTAACGCACAGGCTAAACCGTTGACGTAGAAACTAGAAAAATGGAACGAATATTTTTCAAATGCCGTGAAGCTTCATATAAAAATCATTATATCTAATTAGTCGTTCTAAACGTTCGCATTAATCGTTCTAATACTTTAAAACTAAAGTAGTAATAGTAAGGTTTCAACAAGTTGTATGCAGACAGAACTTATATAAATGTTATCTATCTAAATATCAGCCACAGACGTCTGCTGGACATAGGCCTTCCTCATAGACCACCACCGGGAGCGATCTTCAGCATACTGCAGCTAGCAACTGCCAGCGACCCGTATGGAGTAATCGGTTTATGTAGTTTGTGGACATCCGGCATCGGCATTGCGCTATCTTATATGTGGTCGCCACTCTTAAATAATACATAAATATTACTTTGATAATAATTACAACTAAACTTTTCAGAAGCTTATTTCATATACACATAAAATGCTCTTTAGGTCGCCTTCTCCTGCTGGAAGTCTTACCTTTTTGAATGATCAGACCTATCCTCTGGCTAAAATAGCTGCCAGCCCTCCGGTTAAAGTCATTAATTTTAATGACAAATGATTAAAGATGTAACATGCAAAAACAACTAGCAGTGTTTTTGTTATTATAGCATAGCTGTGTAAGAAAAGGCTGAATAAGTTTCTGGTAACATGAATATAGTATCCCTCTGCGAGAGTATTGCGTTCTACACAGTCTGTGAAAATAACGCTTTATACACCCGCAAACAACGTACGTACATAGAAGCGTTCAAGTCTTATGTTTGCGACATAGACCACCTGTTATAGACATACATAGGACACATTGAGACAATTGCTCGAAAACGGGATAAATACGAAATTTTGGATTTGTAGCCGAGGACAACAACGTGTAATACAAAAATTAATGATAATTCTTATAACATCTACACTCAGATATGGCTGATTTTCTATGTCATGTTTTAAAGGGTTACTTAATACCTATAAATTTTCCGTCATTATTTTGAGGCACTTTTATTTAATGTACCAATGCTTGTAAAGTAAGCCACCTTCTAAATAGTCGTATCAAATACTTTATTTAATGTTACTAATATATATGGTTATACAGGGTGTAAATCTTATACGGGCGAATCTCTTAACGGAGGGTAGAATAGGACATAAGAAATATATTTAGATAAATTTTGCTTAAAAGTACAATAAATTTTTTATCCATATAAAAAAAATCGGCTCGCAATGTAATTCAACACACTCGAGTTAAACACTCGTTGACAGATAGTTTCAAAAGCTCATATCGCGTAATGTTCGCAGTACATTACTGCTCAGAAATTTTACAAAAATTAATTACATATGTATAATAGGTGTAATTAAAGAAAAACCTTTTGGTCAATTATTATACTGGTAAATCCTATGTCTGGTTTAATTGTTCGCCCGTATTAGACTTACACACAGTATTATCTATATAAAAGAACTTCTTTGTCGTTTAAATAAAACCATTTAGTTCTGAAGATAGAAAATATGTATCGATTCAATCTATTCAAAAACTATTTTCTATCATTTCGCCGACTTAAAAGTAATGTGACGTATTTTTGATAAATAAATAATAATTTATTTAGCTATTTTGCTAAATTAGTCTGTAGTAATTAGTAATGCATTTTATGTTGATCTGTCGTATATAACAGGCAAGTGATCTATGGGAAGCGGAGACAGGGACGTTATATCACCGTTCACACGTCCTAGCCTATTGTGATAACACGCAGAGCTGTGAGTGAGGTGGCTACAGACTTGATTGGTTTCGAATACGAGCATTCCCGGTCCTCGCTACACGCCTATCTGATGGAACCGAACATCTGGACAATGAATATTCATGCTTTCGGCTTCGTAATCGCGTTCTCAATCGTTTCTCTAAACATAGTTGGCCTGATGTTGTTGTTTTCGGAGCTGTTTTTGATGCGAATCTGATTTGGGACCCGGCCTCTGGCTATTGTTGAGCAACTATTATGCAGAATGTGTTTATGTTGTATGTGTATGAGCATGAATATGTATTTTAGCGTTTTTATACCTGTGTTAATAATAAATAGTTCCCACGGTTCACCAACTCAAAATTGAAACGGCTGTAAAAATAAAATGGGCATACTATATTAACTGTATAAGACTAATTTGAATTTTATCCTCGTTATGGAGCGAAACTTGTCGAGCAAGGATCGTATAAGGGGGGATCGACAACGTATATTATAGGTACTAAGTGAACAAAGCGCCATCTGTCGAGTATCGTGTGTAGTTACTTTGCAGGCGTTTGCTGCGAACAGATTCTAAGCAACTGACATCTACTGCGGCTGTGAAACACTAGATGGCACTAGTACCTTAGCCAGCAATGCGGGAACGATATATTGCATGGGAATTGCCTATCTAAGTTGTATATCATCCTAGATGTCGAGCAATATTCCACTTATAAAACGTGACTTACCCGTTTCTATACAATTAATACGGTTGAGTTTCACGATACTTTTGTGTTTGGGGTGGACCTACTGCCAATATATTTTACAAAGGTTAATTTGCGGGGTAAATAAAAAGATTTAACAACAAACAGCAGTACACTAAAGGTCAACTGTTTGGCTATCAACATCGACACGGTGCCGGGCGACAAGCGATCCCGCCTACAATGGGCAAACTTTGGCCAGACCACCTGAAGATTCCGACTGCTATTGGGTTAGGACGGTAATTGCTCCGAGCGCCGGACTATTTGATGAACTAGTCTAGTCGAATTGTCTGCTAAGTGCTGACGATAGACTTAATTAAAGTGTGCTCTTCCAGGTAACAATTTAAACTTATGACTTGTGTAATAGGCTAGGCTAGCTAGAAACTGGAGCCGGGAATCCTACTTTGATTTATGTCTTGAATCTTGGCTTCCTCGTTATATTCAACATTATTATATTTAAGTGGCTTGTAAAGCGCCTTCGGTCAGCTGAGGCCGGTAGGAAATTGTTCTTTGCGTCCGCCTTTCGAGTTTAATGTTATGAGAGTAAAATATCAACCGCAGTATTCTTATATTGCGTTTTAAACTCGGCAGACGATTTACCGTGACAACCCGAGCTTAGGCGGTTTGCATTTCGGTTAGGAGTTTGATTACATGTACAGTCATATATACAATATTTCATTTATTATTAGTCATATATACACGATTTATCATATAAGTAGACACCGAAGGTACATACAATTTTGGTTCCAACCAAAGTGTGAGGCGTCGTTACATAGGTATTTGAAAAAGAATTGGGGTTTGCATTAAATATTTATTGATAAAGTAAATATTTTCGGAAATTACCGCTCTGGAAGATAAAAAACATGGTAAAACTATAACTTTCGGAGCGCAAGTCCAAATAATATGAAAATAATCATGAAAGTACAACTTAATAAAGACTTACAAGGTACATAAATTTGAACTTATCGGTTGAACCGTTTTTGCGTTACTGATCGAAAACTACGGACCCGACATGGTCTTGTAACTATACTGTACTGTAACTGGTAACATATTTAGTCTTCCCGTGGGAACGACATGTTTTCCCGCTGGAAAAAGTAGCCTATGTCACTCTCCATCCCTTCAACTACCTCCACTTAAAAAATCACGTCAATTCGTCGTTCCGTTTTGCCGTGAAAGACGGATAAACAAACAGACACACTTTCGCATTTATATTATTATTATGGATTTATTTATTTATTTATCTAGCTTAATATACTATGAGTACAGTGAACGTGGACGCAGCTGAAATAAGCTGTGGAGCTTCCATACTAAATTGGTACGGGTGTGCATTTATCAAGTCACGCGTTCACTTTATAGTCTGCATCTTATAGTTGAGGAGATTGTTGGATAAAATGTCCTCGTATATATATATAATTAAAAGATAAAAAGATAAAACATATTTATTTTTCAATTTAGGAACATTACATGCATTGACTTTCATAGTCAAAGAAAAATCTACACCAGTTCTAACCCTATAGGGTTAGAGGTGTACCTCTGAGTAATTTTTTCCAAACAGTGATACATCAAATCTTAAAGTACATTATGCGTAGTCCCATAAGAAAACATACCAAACAATTTATTACAAGATATAACTAAAAATACTAAAATGTAAAAGTAAAAATAATAATTCACAAACAAATTTGACTTCACAAAATAGACATACTTATTACATGTCATCTCTTTGAATTTGACCTACCTGGGATAAAAATTACCGGTCAGTTATAATAGCAGGTATATATAGTTTTTTGTTTTATACAGAGATCGATTTTCACTAAATTGCATCATTTACTAGTAAAGCTGAAGCAAATTTACGTCAAAGTGCTCGGTTTTTGCCGTCGTTTCCATGTGTTTAGTAAACTTGTGAGAATCGAAAGTTTTGCTTCCGATCTGTTTAATAACTAAAGTGTTTGCGAAAGTACTGCCATAATGACGGGTAACGATTATTAGCAACTTTGTTCAGTAAATTACAGTGCTTTAGTACAGTATAGTCAAGTGAAAAGTGTGGGTGCATACAATGTATAAAAAATATGTCCCATTGCTCTTTTGTCCGCGAAATCAAATTGTGCATCTATATGGGGTCATACTGAATTTTTCACTCGACTGTAAGAGTAGATTCGGTAGGTACTGTAAAAGTATGACGTTACTCCGTCGCCCCTCCTACACGTCGCCCTTCCGAGCCCGAGCCTTCCGTTGACCCACCGGGCACTCACCGGAGCGGCCCGGGCCCAAGCGGCCTGACGCTCGAATATTGATTAATACGAGCGTCGTTCCATCCAACCATATGTTGCGAGTAGACGATCATCGTACGCCCGTCGACACCGCATCCATAACACGCCTTCCCATCACCTAGCTGAGCAGAGCAGTTTTACATAGCTGGAACAGTCGTCACGTGACCGGCCCGTGCCCGGGCCGAGTGGCTCGGAGGGCTCAGTGGCTCAGGGCTCAATTCCATACAAAATGTAGCCGCTCTGAAGTGAGTCAAGCTTAAGTATGTTTATTATCCCTCGTATTTTTCATTTGTTTCTATCACGTTGACTATTGGTGGTGGTGGTGTTTCTTTAATCTCTAGTCACCGGTTTTATATATTTAAAAATATATGGTTAAAAAAATTAAAATACGCTTTAATTAAAAAGGTTAAACACTGTTTAAATGGTATTTATCATCCTTAGAATAATCAACCTTCTAGGAATTCAAATACCAAAGGTACTCTTCTATGTTAAATTCAGATACAATTCCTCATGTAGTCGCATACGTCATGAATGCAAAGCAACCTTGATCTCTATGCATTTCCAATGCAATGGAGTGCTACAAGCAGCTACGCCGTAGCAAAGCTATATTCTGAGAAGTAGCAAGAGATCCAGTGCCTGAAATTCGCGCTAGAATCAGTGTAACCTGAGTTAGAAATCCGTAACAACTCTGTAGTTATCGGGTCACCTTATACCGGTTTTGTCTGAACCGTCTACTTGCTTGTATTTGTCAAGTGATCGAAATGACGCTCAGTTACGAACTGATTATGTCGCCTCAAAGGTAGGCATGGAATAATTGCGATACGGTTTCGACTGATATCGAGACTGTATGTGTTATTTATGTCAGCAATGTCTCATACAGATCTACAGAGATACACTTACATACATATCGGGCGCCTGCAACAATATTCTGTCCAATTGTAAAGGCCTAAGATATCCTAAATTTAGACATCTATATCTTCATTTAATATGTATTTGTCCCTAATCTACACGTTGCGAAAGTTGTGAGTGTGTATGCTTGTTACTTTTTCGCGCCTAGACGAGCGATTTTAATAAAAATTGGTATGGAGTTAGCTGACACCCTGGATTAACACATAGGCTACGTTTTTTCCCTAATAAATCGCGGGTAACACTGCGGGGCACAGCTAGTAATATTATAAAGGCGAAAGTTTGTCAGTGTGTTTGTTACTTCTTCACGTCTAAACGGCTAGAGCGATTTTAATAAAATTTGGTATGGAGTTAGCTGACATCCTTGAATAGCACAAAGGCTACGTTTTTCCCCTAAGAAATTGCGAGTAACACCGCGGGGCACAGCTAGTCTTTTATGAATTTCATAATATTGCATTTTTGCCACTGCTGTGGCATAAGAAGTCCGACATGAAACTAACTACTAAGCAGATAAAATTACTTATAAGAGATACATGCGTATCTCTTTTTATTAATTTCTTCGTTTACTTAGATATTTTGGACGTCTAAAAAATTCTATGATATTGAGGGTTGGGTGGTCAAACCCGATAGGTCGTGTTAATGGGATTTTGAATTTAGAACTATACGTGAATTACGTAAGATTGTTACTTCAATGAAATATTATATCAATTTATCTGGTTTGGCCACCCAACCCTCGATTATTATCTACTAGTTTACCAAATTTCATCCAAATTTTCGGTCGTTTTAACGCTAAGCTACAGTCAGCAGCAGAAGTAGCTAAACGGGAGAGGTGTTCATAATGACCTTGACACGGCTTATTCTTTATTCTTAAGATAACAAGAGTGGCAGGATAATTTTGAACAGCTGACCTGCTTAGCAACTTCTGCTCCTGACTGTACAACAAGCTTACAAACACAGACTTTCGTATTTGTAATGTTAATAACATAACAGAATTCATATTTGGTAATTTAACGATCGAAAGTGTAAGATGTGGGACATTCTGGACGACCGGTCTGGCCTAGTGGGTAGTGACCCTGCCTATGAAGCCGAAGGTCATGGGTTCGATTCCCAGTCAGGGCATTTATTTGTGTGATGAGCACAGATATCTGTTCCTGAGTCATGGGTGTTTTCTATGTATTTAAGTATTTATATGTATCTATTTATTATATATATCGTCGTCTAGTACCTGCAACACAAGCCTTATTGAGCTTATCGTGGGACTAGGTCGATTTGTGTAAGAATGTCCGAAATATTTATTTTATTTATAATATAATCAAACCACGCCGAGCCGGGGTTTGAACTTGCGAACTCCGGATTGCAAGTCGCACGCTCTTACTGCTAGGCTACTAGCACTCTCCTTACCTGTATTAATTTGACATATAGGGGCTTATAATGGACAGTGACTGAAGATAAGTGTTGTTGCTTTTGTTTCAAGAAACGACGATACAGAAACTCCATCGACAAAATTGAGTATGTAAGGACTAAAGTACCCACGAGCATTCTGTCGCTCTCCGTACTAAGGTGCTAAAGGTAATAGCGAGGTTTTTAAGCTAGTTTGTTTTGTTGCAAGCTCTTTGGCGACTGCAGAGTGCACCAAACGCGTTTTATCGGCTTTGCGAAGTGACGGCAAGGGACGAGTCGACGTCGCCATTAAGCCGGAATTCCCGCACCCTCTTCCTTGTTAATGTAATTTTCCGGGAACTCCTTCCTAATTCGATAAGGGAGAAATAAACAACAGCGTCCGACAAGTGTTTTCCTTAATACGAACATTTTATTAGTACTAATCACTGATTTGCGCATATTTTGCTAAGGTATGCAACTGAGGGTCTTTTCAAGATCAAAGTGACAGGTTTCACTTGGCTACAGAGGTCGTATGACTTTTCATGTATGCATGTATCTAAGTGCCGATGTAGGCACTTCAACGTAATTTTATGAAAAGTTGTGTAGTTTTATAACTATCGTGAGATTCAAACATATTCATTGTATATAAGTGGGTAACTCACGTTTTATAAGTCGAATATTGCTCGATGTGTTTCACTTCGTAACGAGGAGTATAATCATGAGACGTTGACTGCGGGCCGCAGCTCTCTGCGACCGAGCACTCGTCGCTGGCGACAGCTGAGAGCGGGGAGGCGAAAAACTACCCTCATTTTCTGTATTATTTTCAATAGTAGGTAGTCTGCGTCGGTAAGCCAACGCGAACGGCTCATGATTATGATCCTCGTTACGGAGTGAAACATGTCAAACAATATTCGACTTATAAAACTTGAGTTACCCGCTTCTATACAATTAAAAGGGACGAGGTTTTGTATCAATTCAATTATGTTTAGAGCCATTAATGTCATTAGCGACGTTGACCCTTTGTCTCACAATAAAATACAAATAAATAAAAAGGAGGAAATTATATGCCATAATATTCGATGCGATACCCACACTCCACAACCATTGAAACGATACCAGCAACGCGTCAAATTCGATGTATGGATATGAAAATTTATCGCCGGATTCACCTAATAATATTCACGACAGCTGTCATAAATAAATAAATTCTGATGTACGACCGAATCGGTTCGGTAAGCATGTTTACATTTTATGAAGGTATGTCTGGACATAACGTGTAGACGTATACTTCGATCCCAATGAATTACAAAGTATGTACTCGTACGTATACCAAAGTAATCAAAGTCATAAATAATCAGGATCGTAGTCGGGTTTATTTAGGTACTAATTTAGTAACATTTTGTAACTGAAGCCGAGATTTTCTGTTCTTTTAGTTACCTTTAAGCCCTGTTAAAATTGGAATGGATGTTTTAATGGACTTCGCTCGGTGGCAGTAATTGACGGCATAAACTAATTTAAAAGTAGAGTATGAAGTCACATAAAGTTAAATCACAATTTGAGTTGCGCTATCACATCCTTAGCTATAAGTATTTAAACCAATCCCGTTAGTTTAGATTTACAATGTATTTGATATACCTATTTCTCACGTACTCTCGGCTCGTATCACTGAGGTTCAATGAAGTTATGTACGAAATGTATTTAATTTAACGTTGTCATGTCGCTTTTCGAAGAAACCGGATCCAATCCAATAAGGTCTAGTTGGCCGTAAATATTAATTTGACAAATATATATGTATTTTGACTAGGTTGCCAAGCGGTCACCAAACTCCTTAAACTCGGCACTAACGTCAAGATGATGATGATGATACCTAGTTACATAGATACTCTGAAGCAAATATATACAAAATGTCGACCGGTCTGGCCTAGTGGGTAGTGACCCTGCCTATGAAGCCTGGGTTCAAATCCCAGTCAGGACATTTATTTGTGTGATGTGCACAGATATTTGTTACTGAGTCATGGGTGTTTTCTATGTATTTAAGTATTTATATACATATATCATCGTCTAGTACAGTCGCCGGATTTATTTGTTGAGCCGTACGTTCATTATTTACTTGTTCTTTTGTTCAACACTTACTCTATAATAGGCCCAATATAAAGTGAACCCTAAATGGCTCAACAATTAAAGTCCCTGACCGTACCTGCAACACAAGCCTTACTAAGCTTACCGTAGGACTAGGTCGATTTGTGTAAGATTGTCCCGGAATATTTATTTATTTATAAAGACAAAGAACCAACGCTGCCCTTGAAGAATCACACATAGGGAACTTTAGAATTAATGTTGCAAAATATTCTACGTAGGTACCTATTACTAGCAAATTTCGTATTCAATTGTGTTCCAAGACCCAAGTTTGCCTCTCTGCTATGTCCTTGTGCAGTGTAGTATCCGCGATCGATCGCTCAACTACCTCTCCTGAACTAAGTGAACCGATAGATTCAATTTGGGAAGCCCGCTTTGCTTTGTGCTGGTACCGCCTACAGAACAAATAAATAAAATTCCGATATCTATAAACAGACATATGAGGATATGCTTTTTGTTTTAAAACAAATTTCCATATGAATGTATGCTTTTGATTTACGTATGGAATTTCTATACACAGAATTGCTATTCGTATTGCCTCGATTAAAACCCTTTGTATTGGCACATGCGGTTTATTATTAGAAGGTCCTATTTTGGACCGAGAAGGTTGATAAAGAACCGAGGTACATAAACCACGAATTATTTTGTTATAATACTAATAGCTTGAGTGTTTACTATGTAACTTACTTACAAAAAGCAAAGAACATAGTAGAATTTTGATTTGTGTGAAACACAAAAAAAAAATGCTGTTGTACATAAGTAGCCTTCGTTCAATAGGTATAAAATTTACTTCTATATAAACAGTTGCGAGTGTAGTTGTGACAAAGGTTTAATATCGATTATCTACTATTCCGCTAATATGCTAAATTCCAACGGAATTTCAATAACGGATATGCTCCGAGCAAATATTACTTAGGTTATGTGATCAAATAAAACGAGTCCAAGTGTCCACGAAGAGCACATAAAAGTCACTCGCCATATGTGACCGTGCCGTATTCCTCAGCCAACACGTATAATAAAAGATCCCCTTTCTCTTTTCATGTTCACTGGTGCGAATGTGTCCGAAATAGTTCAGCGATTCGTCTATTTGTACAATTATAAATAGTTTTAGACTGTTAGATAAAGTTGTGTCATGTGTTAAGAGATTATACGTGTTATTATGCCTAATGCATATGTACTATTTATGGCCGATTTAAGTCTTAATATCAGAATTAAGAAAATGCGCTCCGTAAATCGCAAAATAAAATCATACAGAAAATTATAGGTACTGCTTATAATAAGTAAGTACGAATCAGTTACTAATCTAATCAAGTATTAGGTGCCTAAGTCTTGAAATGAATACCTGGATATGTGTACTTCACGACTGGCTGCTCGCTATTGAGAATTTTGGGAAAAACCGTCGACCAATATCGAGCTTACGGCTATTTTACACATGGTTGGTGTTTGGTCAGGCCAGACTGAAGGGTTGATCGAGGGAACTTTTTAAGTATTTTGTTTAGTAAATCGTGCATTTACTTTTGAAACATATATGTTTATTTAGCATAGTAATGATATCTAAAGCCAGGCTTGTCAACTGCTTTTTACTGTGTTATCCATTTATTAACTCTTTTATCTTATTTACATACGTTTAAAGATTCATCACTAGTTTCCAATCATAATACCAGACAATGATGGTATTATAATTCGGAGTTCACAAGTACATTATAAGTTAGGCAAATCTACCTTATCTCCAATGATAAACTATAACTAAATATATGTAAACTCCATGCCTAGACTCCGTGTACTATCTATTCTATTAATAATTCATTGCCGAAGATGTTAGATCTCAATGTAAATGCAAACGAACAGGAGATCCAAATAATGTGTTCAAACAGTATTGTTACAGTTAAACTTACTCGTTGTCGAAATTAATAATATTAAATACCTAGCATTGATAAATTTTGATTATTTGTTAATATTGTCACAGAAATTAAAAAGTCATACGATTTAATCCGCTTAAATTACGTACGTAGCGTAAATTGCGTAAGTTTCATCATTCATTGTTTATCGGATTCCATTACAAATATTTTATGCCGTCAATCAAACACGTGCATGCCATATAAACACCTGCTAGCCTAAGATGGTTGAGTTTTTTATCATTTATCACAATAACTGTCACGGACCAACAAATTTGTGCGTGCGAAAGTGAGGGATAGCTCGATAGACGGTAAAATGGCAGCCATTTTGCTAAAGTTGGAACCTACTGTGACATTTAGATCCTGCGAAACATCGGACGGATGGGATGCAATGTCAGCCGGCCACTCCGTGATGTATCCATGCGCGACATTTTGGTTGTTCCGGTGGCGTGGATGAACAGATTGCCCAGAATTGCGTAATATTTAGAATCACAACCTACACAATAGCTATTATTCCTTATTTTCCTTAGATAACGTTTACCGTGTTTATATAAAACAACAATGTTCAAAAAATAATATTTTATTTTATGTAAAGACTGATAAAAGCTTACGAAGAATACAGATTTATCTATTTTTGTGAATTGTTAATAATAATCACTACCAAACAACCTTGCGTCTCGGTCTTTCGTGCATTAGAATCATAAATGAGTCCCTTATAAGCAGGCGCAGTTAACACAAATCGAGGGCCTGAAATTATTTACTTAGTATTCTCCAATATACTATTTCGTACACTTAGTTTTCTGAAATACTAATCATTCAGTCACATGAAGAATACCAAATCTCAATTCGAATAGGTCTGTAATATTGTGTCTTAGTTTCTTTTTAGGTTTTATTTTTCGCCGGGCCGTTTACAAGTACCTATAACAAAGAGTGTTCTCAGTTGGATATCATTAAACTTTTTGTCTCTGGCAGATCAAATTATTTTCACTATTACATAATTGTAACTCAAAATTCCCATAAAAAAATAGAAAAAAAAAATACAACTGATTTACACACATTTACTAGGCACACATTAATCAAATTTTGATTAATGTGTGCCTAGTAAAGTGTTTAACCATCTTTCCACTGATATAAAAATGTTAACCGGACACTCATTAAAACAATAGTTAAAGAGATGGCTAATTGATCATGTTAAATGATTTTTTTAAATAAATAATATGTAAGTTATTCTAAGTAGTAGTTATTTATGTTATGATTGGCATCAGGGCAAGGTATGATTGTAAATACCTATCCATCATTAATGCTTATTGTATGCCCGAAATGGGTTACTGTTGTTTCTATTTTGTAACATATCATCGACACGATAAGCAATTAACTGTTTTGTCATTTGACCTCTTATAAAAACTATCGTATGACTTAGTCGATTACAATTTAGTTATGCTAACGATAGAAAAAAAAAGTATTAGTAAATATTTCTCGCCTTGTCATAATACCGCTCAGATCGACTAGTTTCTAGTATGTTATCAACAACAAAGGGCGACATTATCGGCATGTCACGATCACATACCGGCAAACAAGTAGCATTTAGATAGACTTTAGTAATGACTAACCTATTAAATAGATTAAATATTTAGGTCTACGGTTTTGCATATAACACATAACAAATGGTTCACAATTTTTCGACAATTGAAAATCTCGCGACATAAATTTTATTATCTAAACGCAGATAAAATTTGTAGAGATTGTGCAATTGAACTGTCATTAGTATATTTAATAGTTAAACGGATTTTAAGTAAACTAACTACATTTTGGTATGAACAGAATAACAGAACATATTGGGAACATTCTACAAGATGGGAGAAAACCGTAGTACGCGGCGAGGAGTGTGTAATGTATTAAACTGCACGCTACAGCCGAGCTAATGGATGACTGTTGAATTGATTGCTCCTCTGTTTATGATGTTGTCACGCGAAGATGCGAGGAGCTAACGATCGATGCTATCTCCGTGCTGGTAATGAAATGCAAACGAATCCAGGCTCCCTTACTCGCTCACATTAATCTTCAGTAGCTTTCTTTTTCTGTGGCTCCCACAATTTGTACACAGATTTGTCATGATTTCGGATTTTCCTTGTTTTCGGTGATACGTTCTCGTAATGGTATGATAACATTAAAGCTTATATAGTGAGGTTTCGTTTGTCTCTTTGCAAACGCCGCTGTCGCTTTTAGCTCCATTTTGGCAAGGTAATGGCGTTGGGAATGACGTACTAAGGATGTCAACTCGCATCTTTTTATATACTCGTACAATTTCATTACTAGGTTTATATTATAACTAAATGTGGTTATGTACTTCGATAGACAGTAAGTAGTTCCAATACAGTTTTACTTCTTAAATATAAATCCATCCAAAATATATATAATTTAAAAGTTTGCTGGGTTACTAATAAAATAAAACAAAGAAAATACAATGGACTATGACCGTTTCTAAATTTATGAAAATTAACAGCCTAACATTGTATTTATTTAGATAGTTTGTTAAAAATAAAATACGTGCTTATTATGAATACCTATAATTTAAGCCTCAAATTATATATATTAAATAATTTTATACCTAAACGCTCGCATAAATGTTAGACTAAAGCTGGAAAGTTGAAAAAGCGAGTGTGTTAATTGTTTATTGATCTTTTCGTATTATAAAAAACACGTAACTGTATTAAAGAAGTAATTTGCTGTTATCCATATTGTAATCATCATACTCACTTAAAGGGCAGCGAAGTTAAGCTTCACTAAACCCGGGTCAAGTCGTGAGAGGTTAAAGATTAAATAATTTTCCACGAAATTCTCGTCTGGTGCGTCGGAGACCGTAGAAACAACCTGATTTTCAAAACATTATCTCGTCCCTGGTGTAACTTGAACCTCAAGATATTTGGCGTCTAACTCACTTAATTGACATTCATTTTGTCAGTTTGTCAAACTGAATCATGAGCATTTATTAACATTACGTGTATAAAACAATTAGGTCTATATTCGGAAAATATTTCCGTTAGCAAACTTCTCAAACTCACTCACATTTAGCAAATAAACTATGCGCAAAGTTTGGAATAACCCGGAAGACAATATTAATATATATGGTCAGTAAATAAACTCTACCCGATCCAATTCATCGTTAAAACTATCTCTAACTTTATCGTGTCCATGAGTTTTGTCTTTCGTGAAGAAAAAAGGTAAAATTATGAAAACTTTGTTATATATTATAAAATTAAAATCAAGAGCTTTGTATCTATAAATACATATTTATTGAGCTTATACTGTTAACGCTTGCCTCTGGGTTAGCGGCTAACCCTTCATGGTGCAAGTGGGCCTTAAAGTGCTGTTTTGTTTTTGATTGCCAATAAAAGTAAAATGACATTTCCTTAATTCAACATGACAATTATTTGAAGAGGCTTAAATACTTTGCCGTTACCTTTCGCCGTTACACGGAATACAATGAACAAACTACAATCTAATGTTGAAGGATTTCTAAAGATGAAATGAATTATTTGAACTCTGCTAATATCATGCAATTTATGTCTTTACGAGTCATAGGGGTTCGCGTCTTTCCTGTGGAGTTTGTGAAAGTTATGGGTTTGTAAGTCAAATATTTGATTATAAGAAATAGCAACATAAACTGCTCCCCCTCTTACGTAACACTATAAAACAAAAACATAACTTGTACTCACATACTTAAGCCGTTAACTATTGACCGCAGAAAAGACGAAAATCAATGTGTGTTGTATTATCAGAGATCGCACTTGTTAACAAAACGCATTTCAGCTAGCGTTGTTAATGTAACAAGTCAGAGCAGAGCGGCTGAGTGACTGGCAGCTGATTGTTATCTGTGTCCCTTTAGGCTTAACTTGTAGTGCCTTTGTCTAAACAAAGGATTTTATAGATAGATCTTTAGCTATGCTAGCTACAAAGATTATACATTTTGGTAATTGAAATTGCAATTCATGGTATATGTAATATTGTAAAGGTAAACAGTTTCAAAGTTGAAATAATGAAGTGTAAAGTGGTGATGTTTTCAGAAGTAATCAAAGTATTTTATTAAAACTACTATACCTTACCAAATACCATTAAAAAATGAGCATGTATCCCTAATGTCAGTAACTTTGTAGTTGCAAACAAAATATAATGGATGGCTCCAATAATACTTATAATTATTTTAGTTACCATCTTTTTACGTGGTTTCTGTTAGTTAATTAAGTTATAGAATTATAACGTAGATTACTTCATATATATTTAAAGTACTATAGTTCTTGATTGTTTTGCCTATTCAGTGAACTAGAGTAAACAATAATATTTGAATAACCCTCCCTATTTATTTACAGTTAATTAATTCTATTCATTAAGATTCAAAACTCAGTACCTACCTATTGTTGGCAGCCATCTTTTGTCTGAGTAGTTGGTTCATTTGATGGTTATTCGTCTGACCAAAATGTTCGTTATCTTTTTCTATAAGTATCACGATCATAATGTCGATGACAAGATAATATTAAAATCTGATGATATTTTTACACAAACTGCCAAATCTGGATCAAAAACATTTACTTTCGGGGCACGTTTCCGCATAATGTGGGTGCCATTATGACGGTCATTTCATAATTTTCAGTCTCATAAGAAGTAGAACTGGCTGTGCATACCTACCTAAAAGAAAATTATGCTAGTGGCGGTTTACCGCATTTTGTGAGTTTTTGAACGTTTTACTGTTTTTATGAAAATGAGCTGGTTCTATGAGTAAGTTCCATCGAACATTATTTCTGAAAAACCTTTCAGAAAGCTCGATAAGGCATGTCTTGTAGGTACTATACTGCGATATCTAATATATATATCGAATTGTATTGTAGGTATCTACCTGGTAACTTATCCTTTTTCAGTGATAATAAATAGACAATGTTACTCTGACTAAATACTTTGATGACTATACCTATTTCATATAGCTGTGTTAGCCAAATAGAACGCTTCCTGAAAAACAAAGCAAGCTCACATGCATTTGAGGTACCACGACAAAGAATATATAAAAAATAATAATTGAGTAAGTGTATTTACTTACCTACATATTTTTTTTTGCAAAAGTAAGCTTTTCAAAGAGCACAAAGTTAACACGAATAGGCACACGATTCATAAAAACATACTCTTACACCATGCCACGCTAACCTACATTCGAATGAACGTAAATTAATTAAACTAGCGTACACTTGTAGCTGGAACCGAATAGCGCAGCTAACGTCAATCCGAATTCACGTTTCCGAAACTTGCCCCAACATAAGCCATTTGAGCTAAAATGTGTTTAAAGTATGGAAAATTGCATGCTAATTCAAGTGCCACTAGCATGTATGCAAGCCACAGGCAGCATCCGACGTTCCCGTTTCATTTCACTAATCTCGTCTGAATATCTTTTGGCTACGAGGAAAGCATCGTTAGAGATAAGTTTACGCTGTAAGAGTAAAAAAAGTTTACGAGGTGCCTATTTATTCCTTCTTTTAGAAAAGATTTTAGTTCCTTACGTTTTAGAAAATACACATCCATAAGTTCAATACAGTGATCACCAAACCTTAACAATAATTAGCCCACAACGCTACCTGAGCCCGGAGTGTAAGTTTTTAACGTAACTTTACTTCACGAACGCGTTTGCGTACTTACGCATTCGTAAACGTTTTTTTACTTCAAAAGTAACTTACACTTGAGCCTCTGAAGAGTACAACCCACTGTAAAAGATAATTACTAAATATTTTACGTCCCAATTTTTTTTTTATAAATCTAACAGACCCTTAAAATATTAAAACACGTTAAATTGAGTAAGAATAAAAACTAGTAATCTAAACAGAAAAAATACGGTGTTAGCATTTTGAAAAGTGAGTAGTGTTCTCAAGGCCAATAAAGTCCCTTTGTGGATGTAAAGGATAAGATTACAGACAAGTAATAAAATAAACAGCCACACGGAGCATCGATACCGGCGCACCCGAGCTCTGCACATGAAATTGAAATTGCAAGCCTGAAAGGGGTCAAAAAGATAAGGAAACCCAAGGGTGGAAAGCTGTTACCATAATAAACATTACTTTATACATAACACCCACGAAACCGCGAGGAATTATACCAATCCCTTTCTCTGTTACAGTGTTGCTAATAATAATTTCCTTTAATAAATCCCTCGGTTAAAAAGGTAACTAGATGCTTGAAGCAAGCTCTTGGCTTACATAAATTAATTAGCTCATAATACAGAAGGGCCTGTACGTAATGTTTTTCGATTCATGAAAACGCGTTCTAACAGACAACTGCTGGTATTTGTTTAGGTTGAAAAAAGGAGCAAAAATGAAGTGTTTTTTTAGGAATTGTATGTAGATTTTCATACGGGCAAACCCGCATGGTTTTGGTACATTTAATTTAAATTAATTCAATTCTTCGCTGCGTACTGAGTGTAAAATATGCCCAAAATGTTAGATGTAGATTTTGAACCTGTATTCTAAAAAAAGTTTAGTGTCATTAGCAGGGTTAAAATAAATAGTTAAAAAGTGACGTGAGTCTGCACTTTTGATTCGTCGCTGCTTGGAACAACTGTACGTATAGGGTCTAACTAGACTGTTTTAGCACCTTAACCACAATGAGTAGGAAAATAAACGTCTTTTGAGGAATCTCTGCTGCATTTCTGCCGATCGTTAACTACTAGGTCGAGTAAGATTTCATTTACGTTGACTTTCAGAGAGAGAACTTTCTTATATTTATAAAAATATTTTAACCATTCATGCCAATAACTCGATTAATGCACAAACATTTTCAAGTGAGTCTGACTTTAGAATCGCAGTGTTCTGAGTACACTTAACAACGACCTTATGGCACACGCATTATTTTTTATTATTTATATACATATGGTAGGGTATATTTTTATAAAATAACTTATATCACTTAAGCCTTTTGCTGTGAAAGTTTTTGGAGACATTCAAAGTTTAACTTTGGGTTATTTAGGCAGTGTTCACACTACAGTACCTATGATGCATTTGGCAGACAGACCAGTAGACGCGGGTCCAATTTCCGTTTCTGTGTCTTCGGAAGCGACTAATTATTTAGCTCGAGGCGACCTCTGTACTGCCGATGTGCTGTTGTTTTTGTTCGTATTGCGGTACGTGCTTCGTCACTTATGTTTTAAAGATAGTAGTTAAATATAGTTAAAAAGATAGTACTAAGACAATTCTATAATCTAACCATAGATATTACAATGCATTAAGAACTTTTTAAGTTTTCCTTCCAGTATAATTTCTAACAATCAAACAAGGATTCAAAACTCATTTGGATGTTTACCTTACAATTTATTATTCTAGGCCTCCATGGTTTGATACCTGAGGCTCTAGTGTAAGTTTCTTTTGACGTAAAGAAACATTTACGAATAATGTTAATAATGTTATTTATATGGGAAACGCAAACGCGTTCGTGACGTAAAGTTACGTTAAAAACTTACACTCAGGGCTCTGTGTGTATTGATCATATACGTACAAAACATAAAACTGATTTAATTTCTATTAAGACTTTTCATAACTGTCTAATAAGGTAAACAGCTGTAAGCAAACTTTGTAAGTTAACGTGCAATTTTCTAGATCCATTTTAGGTGATAGAATATACATAGCCTAGCTAGATCGACCGACACCGACATCAATTCACTCTAACGTCGGAAGCTACATTACACTTCTAGACAGATGCAGTCTTTGTATATGTGTTCTTGAAGCAAACATACATTACCAGGTTCATGCCAAGTACTAATAGAAAGCAAAACGGAAGTGAAAACCCGTTTAGTTACGACACGTTTCACGCCGTAGTTATTAATATGGCGTAGTTTATTTATTATCTGCTTTGTAGCAAAAACTTCTTGGTAATTTGCTAAGATTATACGGATGATACTAGCTACACTTTAAGTCGAATCGTTAACAATCTTCCCAAAATTGTTAAAAAACTTCCAGTAACACAAAAATATGAAAAATGTTTGTGTAGTTTTACTATAGCGTTTTGTCAAACTAAACGTCACTAATAATTATAATAAAAATGTCGTGATATATTTTTTATAATTTTCTGAAAGAAATAGGATGACTTGAGAAGGTGATTTAATTTTATGTTAAGTACCAAAATACTGTGTGGACTGCACACTCCCACAATAAAATAAATAAGTTAAGGACGGGCAAATTACAATAAGCATAGACCAGCAGGGTTGTATAATTTATGAAACACCCTTTTACACCACGTTAATGTTGAGTTCGCTCAGAAATAACTCTCACTCGGTTTCAATAACAACGAACGTAAATTGATTTCGTATGCATCGACAAGGGTCTTACCCCTACGGCATCACTATAGCACCAACGGCAAAGCACCATTAGAACACTTGCATATCGTATCAGTATCGAGTGCACGTTGTCGCCAGTGGTAAAACAGTGGCTCCGGCAACAGCATATTACGTTACTACAGCGCTGCCTGCATCCGAATGAACCCCCTACAAAGCAACTTGCTCCACAGTGACAGCACAGATTACAGTATTCTACCTCCAATTCTTAGACACGTTTTATGTTTAAATCTCGAACGCGACTACCCATTTATTTACAAAGAGCGGTAGTAAGTAAGTGTAAGCGCTGGATGAATTTTAAACCAAGGTGAATCATCATCATCAGTATATCAGCCGAAGACGTCTAGTGCTGGACATAGGCCTCCCTCAAAGCCACCCAGAATGACTGATTTTGCACCAGTGGATTCCCCACGATCTTTACCAGGTCGGCACTGCCCACGTTGCGCCTTCTGGTACGTGGTTGCCACTCAAGAACCTTTAGGCCTTAACGCTCCAACAACTATTGGTTTCTTACCAATGTGCCCCGCCCGCTGCCACTTAAGTTTAGTAATTCGGAGCGCTATATCGGGTGTTAAAGGGTCGATCGGCGTAGTAAGTGTATTTTATAATAATAAAATGAAAATCGTACGTGTGAACGTTATAGATTTAATCTAGAGAAGCATTGACATATAGCTGTTGCCATAGTAAAATAAAAATAAAATTGAATGTTGCAGTATACAAATAGATCCTGCAACATATTCCGCTTACAGAAAATAACATGAGTACAATTCTAGGCATAAACATAATAGGTACGCCTTATATAATTAAACATTTTATATGCTTGTATACTTGTTACATAGATCAATATTTATAGTGGACTGTAATCTCTTAAGGGTTAGTTAATACAAATTAATTAATATACTTCTTATTAAAAACTTAATAAGTCGCTATGTAAGCAAGTTCACAAGACTACTTTGAATGTAGTTGAAATGAAACATTATCTAAAAGTACAATATTTTGTTATTAATCATCTAAAGGCAATATACAAACTTTGGTAATAGAAGTTGTATGAACTTTACCGTTAGCCTTTTTTACTTCTAAAGCTCTTACTTTGCCATCCTGACCTGGAAAGATTTTTGTTACTCTAGCCATAGGCCAAGTCATAGGCGGAGTATCTATTTCTCGCAAGATTACTAACGCGCCTTCTTTAAGATTAGGTAAATCAGTTTTCCATTTAGGACGGTTTTGTAAGACATTAAGATATTGTTTGGACCAATATCGCCAAAAGTGTTGTTGTAAGGCAGTGCACCTCCGCCAAAACTATTCTATTCTATTATCAGGTAAGTTTGTGATATCCTGTTCTGGATAACAAGTTAAAGGGGCTCCGGTCAAGAAATGCCCAGGAGTCAAAAAGGATAGATCCTCAATATCTGATGACATTGGCGTTATTGGCCTGCTGTTCAGTACACTTTCGATCTGAACTAGAGCCGTATATAGCAATTCATAGGTTAAAACATGTGGACCCAACACTCTTTTCAAATGGTACTTTACACTTTTAACTGCGGCCTCCCACAGAGCACCAAATACCGGCGAGTAACTTGGTATGAAATGGAATGTTATTCCCAATTTGGCAGTTACATTTTGAACTTGCATTTGATGACATTTATTATTATTTAATTTATAAAGCTCAGACAACTGAGTACTAGCCGACTTAAAAGTAGCCGCATTGTCACAATAGACCTCTGTAGGAACATTACGTCTTGAAATGAAACGTTTGAAGCTAGCCAAGAATGTGTCAGTGGTCAAATCGGACACTAACTCTAAATGTATGGCTTTGGTTACAAAGCACACATACACAGCAATATAGCCTTTAGTAGTGATAACACTCCTCACTCTTGACTGCTTTATTAGGATTGGACCGGCAAAGTCGATACCAACCTTAGCAAACACTCGGTCTATGGTAACTCTGCTAGCAGGTAACGAGCCCATTAATTGTTTGGCTGTCACACCTTTTAATCTAAAACATGTGAGGCATTTATTAACAAACTTTTTTACCAATCTCAAACCATTAACTATCCAATATCGTTGGTTTAAACTACTTAGTACTTCTTTCTGACTGGCATGTAGAAGTTTTAAATGCTCATTTTCAATAATAAGTGAAGTCAACCTTGACTCTTTAGGTAAAATTATCTGATGCCTCTGGCTGTAAGGTAAGGAGGAATGTTGTAAGCGTCCACCTACTCTGAAAATACCGTTAGCATCAATGAAGGGGTTGACAGATTTTAAATATGACGACACTTGCCTGCCTGCCCTCAGTGAGGCCAGCTCTTTATCAAAGAACCTTTCTTGTTCATCTTTAATAAACAAATGCAATGCATGCGTAGCCTCGTTAAATGTTATAAAATTAAGTTTTATTTTTTGAGAACCCGGCCTTGCATTTTTACAGAATCTTATGATATAAGCAAGTACATTAGCCGCCTTGTTAATGTTAGAATACTTATCTAACAAATAATTAGCAATTGAAACCGATTTGTGTGATGTCATACACACCAGCTTGGAACCTTCAGCATGCTTGACCTCCGGTAAATCCTTAGATACACCATAGCAATATTCCTCAAATCTATACTCTGGATCAGACATGCATGCAGGTCCAGTCCACCACAGTTGGTTACATTCTAGTTCTGTTGGCTTAACACCTCGACTCAAACAATCAGAAGGATTGAGCTCTGTTTTTATATATGACCATTGAAAGTCTTTTGTATATTCGTTTATTAACTTTACTCTATTAGCAACATAAGCATTCAGTTTTGTTGGTTCCGTTTTTTGCCATGCTAGTACAACTTGAGAATCACTGAAAAGATGCACACTTTCAATAGAAATCTTTTTACATAGTGTATTATATACTCTCAAACATAACTTTGCCATTAAAAGTGACGCATTTAATTCTAATCGAGGAACCGTTAATTTATTATCCTTGGGTGCAACTCGACTCTTAGAACAAAGAAGTGACATAGTTACCTTGCCATGCTTGTCAGTGACTCTTAAATAGATGGCTGCACCAAATGCAGAAATTGAGGCATCACCAAATGCTACAATCTGAGCAATTTTTATGTTATCATCAGTAACATTTCTTTTAATTTTAATCTCTCTCATTGTTTGCAAATCATTGTAAAACTGAAACCATTCTTTTCGTGAAATAGAAGAGGGCTCAGCGTCCCACTCAGTACAAGACTGCGATAATTTTTGCACAATAACGGGTCCAGCTAGACCTAACGGGTCATAGAACTGGCTTATGTAACTTAAAATTTGCCGTTTTGTCTTAGGGACATTATTTGACGACGGACATGAAAGTTTAAACGAATCTGAGTCGACATCAAGTTTTAAACCCAAGGTTTTGATGTCTTTGTTTAACTCCAGCTCCCCAACAACCTGCTGCTCTGCTGGAATATTTGTCAAAATTAAAGGGTCATTAGCAGCCCACTTATGTAATGTAAAACTACCTTTAGCAAGTAACTCTATCAATTGAGTTTTTGTATCTACAATCTTTGCCAAATTGTCCTCTGTATGAATGATATCGTCTACATAAGTAGAGTTTAAAATAGCCAAACTGGCTAGAGGATATTGCCTCTGAAATCTTGTAGCCAGCTCGTTCAAGCATCTTGTCGAAAGATAACTTGATGGTTTCATTCCATAGCAGACAGTGTTTAATTGAATACACTTTATTGACTCCTGAGGAGTGTCACGCCAGAGGATGTTTTGCAAAGATCGTTGTTCTTTCTCAATTAATATATTGCGGAACATACGTCTGATGTCACAAGCAAAGAAATATTTATGTACTCTAAATGACAACAGTATATCAAAAAGTTCTTGTTGTACTATGGGCCCATTCATTAGGATGTGATTCAGTGATATTTTGTTCCTTGTCAACATTGAGGAGTCAAAGACCGTTCTTAACCAGCGCTGTTGGCCACGTTCGTCGTGCCGACTGCATTGCTGAGTGGGGACCAATTCATCACCACATCTTGAATGAATATTTCATTGTATTTTCTTTTGTTTTTTTCATTTATTTTGTAATGATGTGTTGTTTGAATAAAATAATTTCTATTTCTATTTCTATTTCTATTAATTTGGTAGACACAGCATCCGGCCTGAGGATAGGATGATGCGCACAGAAGTACACTGGATCTTTAGAAAGATCGTATGAGGATATGTCAATGTAAGTCCCGTGACCTAAGTCAAGGTATTCATGAATAAAAGCCGTATAATCCTCATGTAATTTTGGATCTCTTTGAAATCTCTTCTCAAGGTTAATGAATCGCTTGAGAGCTAGTCCGAATGAATCCCCCAAAGTATTGTTGACATCATAGATAGGTATTTTTAAAGGCAGCGAAACTGTAAATTTATTATTTTCAAGTTTGACAGTTTCAGTAAACAATTTTTCGCACTGTTGTTGCTCAGATGTATGTTCCGCATATATTTCAGGTACTTTTTCTGTTTGCCAAAATTTGGATAATGTATCGCGTATTTCAGTGTGACATTCTTCTTGACAGAAAAAGGTAACAGCAGGTTGTTTAAGAGCGGAAGATGGAACATCACCTCCAACTATGTAACCAAACTGTGTGTGCACCAAGCTGCAGCTCAGCAGGCTGCGGCAACAAGCACTGAAAAAAGATATTGGCAGCCAATAAAACATCTATGTCACTTGTAATGTGGAAGGAGTCATCGGCTAAGATAATATTCTTAGGGATTGTAAACTTTGATATATCTATTTCGTTTTGTGGTAGCGATGGAGAGAATTTGTCTACCACTAGCAGATTTGCATGTGTTTTATATGGATAAACACATGAAAAAATATCAAGTTTCAAACTTTGTTTGATTAATTTTTCACCAAGTGTTATGCCAGTTATATTTGTGGGGTCAGACAAGAGAGGGTAACCTAGCTGTTTAGCAAGTTTTGTTGTTATAAAAGAATTTTGAGAACAGTTATCCAGTAATGCCTTAACTATAAATTCTTTACCATCTTTAGAAATGAGTTTAACTTTAGCTGTAGGCAACAACACCAGATTTTGCTTGCTACTGCTGCTAAATGAAACCGCTGGTTTCTCTTCATCAACATGAAGTAGGGTGTTGTGAGACTCCTTGCATTGCTGACACTTAAAATGGTATCTGCATTTGCCTGGGTGAATATTTAGGCATGTATTGCACAGCTTAGATTGTTTAACAAACAACAGTCGCTCTGATACAGAAGCTAAAGAAAATTTGGGGCATGCATATAGTTTGTGGTCCTTACCGCAGAAGAGGCAGCTCGGGGACGTCTTGTTAGTGAGAAGCGATGACATAGTCTTCACTGGAGCTATCTGCATAGACTTCACTGGAGCTATCTTGCCTGCAGTATAGCTTGCAGTGTCACTTCGTCCCTCGCTGTTCTCTAGGGCAAGGGCCCGATCCTCTATAAATTTCAAAAAGTCAATAAACTTTTGCTGTTTTGAAGAATCCCTGTGCAGATGATACTCACGGTTGGTTACCGGGTCAATCTTTTTGTTTAATAGACATATAAGTATGCTATCCCATTTGTCAATGGCTTCATCTAAATTTTTTAAGGCAGCCAAATGCTGTTTTGTTGTAGAAACCAATGATCGCAGAGCTATATGATTACATTTGCTTAAAATTGGTAAGTCAAATAGTGCATTTATATGCTCTGTTATTGTTATATATTTATTGTCATACCTGTCAGCTAAAATTTGTAGAGCCTCTTTATAACTGGCTCCAATGACAGGCAAGTTTTTAACAAGGTCATATGCTTCAGCCTTTAAAAAACTTCTTAGGTAAAAGAATCTTTGAATATCATCAAACCCTTCATTATTGTGCACAAGTGCAGTAAACATTTCGATGAATGGCCTGTATTCAGTATATTTACCATTGAATGGTTGCAAAACAATGTTTGGTAATTTAAGTTTCGATCCAGCTTGAGGTTGATTTGCTACCGACGAAGCAGTAGGAGTCGGCCCAGACAACTCAGCGATACGCTGTCGCATCGCGGCAACGCACTTGTAGAAACAGTTTTAGGTTGGAGTAGGATCCTCATCATCTCCTATCTCAATAGAAATATTTTCGTACTCACTGAATGCTGTTTGAGCCTTTTCAACCATAAGCAGCAACATCTCCTTGTTGTTTATGTAATCGGCATCCATTCTGTTTTTAATTCTTGTTAATGTGGCTTTTCTTGCACCTCGGCGTGCCACCAGTTCGCGCCTATTTTGCTCCTCGGACTTCTCCGTCCCCCCCGCCATGCTATTTTAATTAAGAGATTGTTAGTTAATGGTTTGAGATGGATGCACAACAAAACATAACAATATGCAAAATCAAAACAATGTTGTTAGTAAAAGCAATACTTACATTAACAAAACAATAAGCTTGGTATAAAATACAATGCCACAAGAAACCAAAAACCGAAAACAGCGTAGCGTAATATCGGAGACAGGCGTTCTTCTTTTGTTTGTCCAAATGTGAACAAAAGCGAAGCGTGCAAATATTGTCCGCAATTACGTAAATCACACGAAGCAAACTTGTTGAGTAGTCCGTAAAAGCAAATGGCATCCACCGAATTAACTTTAGTTATTAAAAACACGTAAAAAATCACACTATTTGGCACAGAAAATGTAAAATTTGAGAAACGTCAAACACAAACGTAACACCATAGATTAAGAAAAAACTTTTAGTGTTACCAGGACGACGGCTTCTTATTGGCGACTTGGCTGACATATGATTGAGCCAAGTGCGCGTTCGCTGCGCAGTAATGATTTTTTCTCGTTGGCTCGACGGAGCTAGCTACGCAGCACAATGGCGGCGATTTCAAAATTCTGCTAGGACAATCTTACCAAATTTCGATCTTGCTTCCTAGAGTCGTTCAGGGGTTTCGACGTACAATTTTTGTTGACTTACTAGTTGCTCGGTAGAAGGACCATGTTAAAGGGTCGATCGGCGTAGTAAGTGTATTTTATAATAATAAAATGAAAATCGTACGTGTGAACGTTATAGATTTAATCTAGAGAAGCATTGACATATAGCTGTTGCCATAGTAAAATAAAAATAAAATTGAATGTTGCAGTATACAAATAGATCCTGCAACATCGGGTACTTCATTTACTACTTTCTTTCTGCTGCGAATGACATCAACTCCCAGCATAGCCCTCTCTATTGCCCATTGGGTGACTTTGAGCTTTCTTATGAGGTCCACACCACCACGTTTCAGCGCGATATGTCATCACTGTTAACACAGCATCTGAGGTTGCTTAAACAGTTTTATAATTGCAACTATTTGTGCTGCAAAATAAAGGAAAAAATAATAAATCATTCTCACGGAGACGCTGACTTGAGACTCCACCATATCATCCTGCTACTCTGCCAACTGAGCTGCAAGGTATCCTTAAATGCATCTTAGGGAGTCTCGTCGGTAGCGGTGGATTATTTCATTTTTATTTTCTTTAGCAGACGGTTATGCTTAATAAAAATAATTTGTTTAGATAACGAACGAACGAATAATAACGAATGATACAATTAAATATAATATTAGTTACATTACCAAGAATGTTGATTTATTCGATATGAGACGAAATCGGCTCAAAGAACATAATTCCGAAGTTAGTACCGGTTAACTACACTATTGAATACTTTAGGTATGTTTTTCTCATTTTGCTTTCTGATGATCTACTAATTATGTAGCAACATGTGGTTGCCATTATACACTGATGGGTACAACGATGGGCTGTGATGGGTACAGCTAGCATCAAATAGATTATTAGGTACACCCCTGTTACTTTATATAAATATATTTTGCTTCTAGCTTGCACCTATTACACGAGCTGTTTGTGCAACGAGATGAATATTGAGTTCAGACTTGAGTTTTCAATAATCTTTACAGCATTGATATGTTTCCGACGCTTGAAAATATATTGAAAGCTTGTATGTTGACATCTGATTTCCACGCTGATCTAAAATTGAAAGGATTGTCACTTTATGCAGGTGTATGTAGGTACGGGGTTGCATATTAAATGCCTTTATTACCTCAGTAATTATTATATTTAGTTATAGAATATTTTAAAGACGGTTACATTGCGTTGTAGCGCGTACTAGTTAGTTTATGCATGTAATATAATAATAAAATATATGCATTTACTTCATAAAAGGTTTACATTGTTTCTCTTAAAACTAGAACCCCGTGCCCTAAATAGGTAGGAATTATGTATGTACTATATAGGGACTTTGACTTATTTATCAATTATTTAATATATGTAATATATCTTTGTAATTAATTATATGAGTTGAGGTCACAAACTTGACGTTTAACGTTAAATGTTTAGACATTTAGTCATAACTTAATCATAACTAAAGTCTGTCACAAGTCATAAAAAATCAAGTCTAAATGTAATGTTCTATTTTTTGAAAATAACCAGTCATAACTCAAGGTTAGCAGAAAGACCTTAATTCAGCAAATATTTTAAAAATGTAATATGTCTTACATAATTTTGATGTAGGTGCCTGAATGTGGGCACGTATATTACTGTATGCAATATGCGTTGCAACGCTGATGTGCTTATTTTCATGTTGCAAGTTGCAGGTTATTACTTACTGGGAACGCAGTTTAGTTCAGTTAGAGACGGATTAAAAATGCAAGTAAACTAGAGATCTTATATGCGTTATAACCGCCACCATTTTTAATATAAATGGTACATGTTTGCCGTAAAAACATGGACCGAGTAACGTATAAATATTTGGCTTTATATTTATTTGTTACTGTTTTATTTAAAAATTATTTCAATATTAAAGCAATACAGTGTTGCATTCAACTTTTTCAGATGATGAAATGTAAAAATAAGTTTTATATGTCGTCATCTGAATTACTCTAGTTCCCATGCAGTTCTGATAATCGAGTTTCCACTGTATTTTGCTAGTGAATAGATAATGTGCGATTGTGTAGATGACGTACTCGTAACAAGCCTTTCGACTCTTTTGCAAATGACATGGCGATACGATGTTTAAATTTCGTGAACACAAACTGAGTAGAGGAGGCTACGTTTGGCCTCAATATCACATTATAGGGAAACCGTTCTACGTGGCAAACGTACCTAAAGATACACGGTCATAGTACCTACAGGATAAGACATGGAAAATTAAGAAATACAAGCTAAGTTATTCCCTGATTGTAGATATCCACGGCGACCAACGGAGCGGTAGCTGCTACGTGCCGCTGATATGTCACTACCTATCATCATTATATCAGCAGGGTCACTACCCTGCCTATGAAGTCGATGGTCCTGGGTTGGAATTCCAGTCAGGGCATTTATTTGTGTGGTGAGCACAGATATTTGTTCCTGAGTCATGGGTTATCTATGTATTTAAGTATTTATATGTATTTATATATTATTATATCGTTGTCTAGTATGTAGGTACTACATACACACAAGCCTTACTAAGCTTACCGTAGGACTAGGTCGACGATTTTCCCGAAATATTTATTTGTTTATGATAATGATGATCATATCAACCGAAGGACGCCGACTGCTGGACATAGGCCTCCCCCATAGCGACCCGCAGTGATCAGTTTTGCGCCACCCGCATCCAGAGGATTCCCGCGATTTTTACAATGCGTTGGTCCCTCTTTGTAGGGGTCTGCCCACGCTGACCCTTCCGGGTCGTGGTTGCCACTCGAGAACCTTTACGCCCCAACGGCCATCGGTTCTACGTTTAATGTGTTAATTAAGTTTAGCGACACCTATATTGGTTACTTTTGTTCTGCTGCGACTGACATCATTTCTACTGCGATCGCGCAGACACTCCATCATCATCATCGTTATTACATCCATATCTTTATACTTCTCAGTACATTAACAGACATAGGAATCTATGGGGCAAAATTGTATGACAGGTAGGGAGTTCCTTTATCGATAAACTCAATTATCGATGTACCTATGCTATTGATATACTTATAAAATAACTTTATTAAAAAACTAAAACTAATGTCTATTTTTTTATTATCATTATAATATATCATTTTATTTGTATAAACTAGTGATCGCCCCCAGATTTGTTTGTTTTGTTTTGTATTGTTCTGTAGACCATTATGAAATTAATACATTTGTAACAGTTACTTATCGTTTATATTCAACAACAGTAGATAGGACAGTACCTAATAAAGAAAATAAAATGTATGAGTGAAGTTTTAGACATCGTTTTGAAAGAAAGGAAAACAGCCTTAAGAGTTATTATATGGTTTTATTTTCACTTTTTCAACAGTCATTCAACTTTTTCAGATGATGAAATGTAAAAATAAGTTTTATATGACGTCATCTGAATTAGTCTAATTCCCACGCAGTTCTGATAATCGAGTTTCCACTGTATTTTGCTAGTGAATGGATAATGTGCGATTGTGTAGATGACGTACTCGTAACAAGCCTTTCGACTCTTTTGCAAATGACATGGCGATACGATGTTTAAATTTCGTGAACACAAACTGAGTAGAGGAGGCTACGTTTGGCCTCAATATCACATTATAGGGAAACCGTTCTACGTGGCAAACGTACCTAAAGATACACGGTCATAGTACCTACAGGATAAGACATGGAAAATTAAGAAATACAAGCTAAGTTATTCCCTGATTGTAGATATCCACGGCGACCAACGGAGCGGTAGCTGCTACGTGCCGCTGATATGTCACTACCTATCATCATCATATCAGCAGGGTCACTACCCTGCCTATGAAGTCGATGGTCCTGGGTTGGAATTCCAGTCAGGGCATTTATTTGTGTGGTGAGCACAGATATTTGTTCCTGAGTCATGGGTTATCTATGTATTTAAGTATTTATATGTATTTATATATTATTATATCGTCGTCTAGTATGTAGGTACTATATACACACAAGCCTTACTATGCTTACCGTAGGACTAAGTCGACAATTTTCCCGAAATATTTATTTATTTATGATAATGATGATCATATCAACCGAAGGACGCCCACTGCTGGACATAGGCCTCCCCCATAGCGACCCGCAAGTGATCTGTTTAGCGCCACCGCCATCCCGCTATTTTTACAATGCGTTGGTCCCTCTTTTTAGGGCTCTGTCCTCTCTGAGCCTTCCGGTTCGTGGTTACCACTCGAGAACTTTTAAGCCCCAACGGCCATCGGTTCTACGTTCAATGTGTCCCGCCTACTGCCAATTAAGTTTAGCGACACCAATATAGCCTCCTATATTGGTTACTTTTGTTCTGCTGCGACTGACATCATTTCTAATGCGATCGCGCAGACACTCCGTCATCATCATCATCATCATTACACCCATATCTTTATACTTCTCAGTACATTATTACACTTTGCAGTACATAATAAATAGACATAGGAATATACGGGGCAAAATTGTATGACAGGTAGAGAGTTCCTTTATCGATAAACTCAATTATCGATATACGTTATTGATATACTAATAATATAATATATTATTAGTATATCAATAACAATCAATCAAGATAATATAATATGATATTATCATAATATTTGTATAAACTAGTGATCGCCCCAAGCTTTGTGTGTTTTGTTTTGTATTGTTCTGTAGACCATTAGACCATAGTAGATGGGACAGTAATGAAGAAAAAAATGTGTGAGTAAAGTTTTAAACATCGTTTTGAAAGAAAGGAAAACAGCCTGAAGAGTTATTATATGGTTTTATTTTCACTTTTAATAAACACTAGTAGATAGAACAAACATTGATAATTGAGTTTATAGGTATTGAAACTTACCTGTCATACAATTTTGCCCCGTAGATTCGTGTCTGATAATAAATTTTGTCGTATCCAGCAAACAGAATGAAAGCTATGTGTACCGTGTAGCGGCGGCAGGAGATACCCAATCACTGTCTATTTTGTTTACGCCAGGCCCCGGCCTTTTACTTAGTTACTGAGCGGCCCGGATCAACGTATGCAATTTACTTACACAGAAATATATATTATACAATATTATATAAATCAACCAAGCCACAGCTTAAGAATGCTTATTTTATACGCAATTGACGACGATATACAGCCTAGTTAGGAGTGGACCTTCAGCTGTATCTGACTAGCCTACTAGGCTCTGTTAAATACATCAATAATAGATTTGTCTTAATCAAGTCTTGTCGAAAGGCAATTAGGAATAACGTTTATTTAGTTTTTGTTTAAGTTTTCTCTCCTGTTTGAAGTATATATCTTCGTCACTGCAAAAGGCGGTCGAGAGAATCGATTCTAAATATTTGTTTTTTAGAGAAAATATGTGTCAATATCAATAAATAATTGACAATTATCCGGTTAACAACTGGCATAAACAGTAATCATAAATTATCTTGATAGGCAGCTAAAGAGGTGTATATGTTTAACTTAATAAAAATGACGATAGATGTGTTGGTTTTTACGAAATAATTAATAACATTCTTATTGATAGAAAAACTGTATAAACATACCAACTTGACCCGAACCAATGCAATGTCAAAAATTATAAAGTTGAACAAAGGGCTTGGCACATTTTTTACTCCCATAGTATTATTTCCGAAAGTTAAATAAACATTTAAGACAAACACTCTATTCTTTTTGGAATTATCTAAAAATATCTCACACTTTAGGCATAAACCGAAAAAAAATTACCACCTACCTTATATGTACAGTCTACATCAAAGTTATGTTTACGTATACTTTAGCACCTTAACACTTTGTAATAAGGCAAACATGTAAATATATCTTTGACGTCGACTGTATCCTAAAAAAAAATTTTTCATTTTTTATTATGCTACTTTTCCTTAATTTACATGTCCATAATATCCATATACAGCTCTCTAGGACTAACTGTCCCTGAACATAGCCGGGGACTGATAGACAGACATGCCTAAACTTATCCTAGTTGCCTACGGAAACCTAGAAACGGAAATCATGTTGACAACCATCTGAAGGTGGATACTATATTTAATACAAATACAATCAATATAAGGAACTGCCTAATTGACATTAAGAGGCGCACAAAGTAGAATTAA
This sequence comes from Grapholita molesta, assembly GCA_022674325.2. Taxonomy (NCBI): domain Eukaryota; kingdom Metazoa; phylum Arthropoda; class Insecta; order Lepidoptera; family Tortricidae; genus Grapholita; species Grapholita molesta. The sequence continues at coordinate 8,901,321 of CP053127.2, forward strand.
TTTGCGACGGTTATCAGGAATTGCAGGTGACTGCCGTTCCACGCAAGGCCTTACCATTGTTAAAACTGTTACAATTTTCGTTTTTCATCATATTTTTTTAAATCATATTACATTATTTATTTGTTAGTTTCACCAATATTCTTTTGAAAAATTAAGAACAAATGAGCTGACAAACTTCCAGAATTAGGTTTTTTATAGCGTTGTAAGGCACATCTATAAATTAGGCTCCATCTGTAAGTTTCGGACACCAGCGAGAAATTTATTTTTCTGCGTAATACTAATGACCCATTAGTATTTTACGGTCGGCTCAACTCCGGCAAACTTTTCACTGATATATCATGTAATGACAGAGCTAAATATCTCATTAACTCAGTTACGTTCAGTATTGATTAAAAAAATTGGTTAGTTTATGATAAGGATTTCTTAGTATAAAAATATCCTCAAGATTATATTGAGTATGTAACATTCTTATTGATAGAAAAACTGTATAAACATACCAACTTGACCCGAACTAATGCAATGTCAAAAATTATAAAGTCGAACAAAGGGCACATTTTTTAGGTTTAAAGGCCGGTTAAATCCTTACTCAAGGATTACGAGTTCGCGGCAATCGCAGTTGAGACCCTGGGCCCCTGGTCAGACGACACGAAACAATTCGTGGGGGCTCTGACGGCGCGGCTGGTCAACACTACAGGGGACCCAAAAGCTGGCTCTTACCTCTCCCAGCGTATCGCCCTAGCGGTACAGAGAGGTAACGCAGCCAGCGTTATGGGGTCCATGCCCCAGGGGGACTTGCTAGATGGGGTATTCTTTTTATAGTTAGTTTAGCAGTCATTATTTATTTTATTTTATTTTTAATTAGTATAATTTATTTTTATTTTTGTTATTAGGTATTAATATGTTGCATTTATCTTTTATTGATGAAATTAAGTATCTAATAAAATATGTTGTTTTATATTTAAGTAATCTATCTTTGTATTAACTATGTCAGTTTTTACGCTTACCAATAACTTGCATATCATGTGTATTGAAACTTGGTTCTGTAACTTCTGTATTACAAACTTAATTGCATTCCACTGAGCCCCGGCAAGACTTTTGCCGCACACGGCAACCAAGTCATAGCGAGCTGCACTAAAAGAAACTTACCACTTACGAGTTTGTTCAAGTCGGCCGCGGCGACCGTGGTAAGGGCCGAAGCCCCGACCTCGTTACACCACCAGAGACAATTTTCTCCGTGCAACTTCGCCGACAAATGTGATTACTACGCTTACAGCTCTGAGATAAAACTTCTGTAATTGTGTATTCAAGAACTTTTTGGTTGCGTAAATCTTAATTCACGGTATCATCCGTGGACGCTTTCGGGATATTATGATTTGTTTAAAACTTTCGGTTAATTTAACTCAAAAGTAGGCTAGTTGAAGTCGGGGTTAAGCTTGAAAAGTGTGGCGAAGAGGTATAAATTTCAGTGAAAGTCTTGAATAATGAAGTTAAAAATTTCTGTGGGATCTCGTGTATCTCTAAAGCTTGGATCAACTAGGTGCTGCCAACACGTAGGCTAACAAAGCCGTAACTTGGGATTTTGTTAGCGGGTCGGTTCTAACTTTGAAGGGATTTTCAACTGGGTTTTACTTTCATGCCGTGCCAAAAATGATTTCTAGCCTGGACACTATAAATTGGAAGGAACTACTCTTTTAGTGTTCATTTTTATTTACCTATCAAACACCACTTTTAACATTGAATTTCATTTTATTATTTTATAATCAGAACTATAATCATCCAATATGTAAATGTAAGTTTATATTGAAAGCGATCGTGTGTTAGATATTTTGTAGAACATTAATGATGTGTCGTAGAATAAGGTTGAATGGGATGGTAATAATTTATTAAAAATACTATTAATTAACAAAACGTAGGTATTGTATGATAAATAACCTACAAAGTACTTTCCGAATGTTAATAGTAGAAAAGAACATATCAAATTAGCTTTCGAACAAAAAAGTAGACTAGATGACTTTCTTTAGGTAAAAATCACTAAATGACATATTTGAAAAAACATATTGTAAACTAGTAACACTATTTTTGGGTTAGAGTAAATGGATCGTAATTTTTCATCACAAATTGCGCTATACGAGTTCAATTTTTACCAAACTATAAGGAACGGTCATAAAATAACATATGGCAATTCAATCAATATAATAGTAATGAAACATTCGTCCGGAGCAAAACAATTTTTGTGTAGGGCACCCTTTTGTACAAATGCTACTATTACGTCCCTTTGCTCGACGGCACTTCGCGAGCCAACGGTTCAATCTCATTGAACGTGCTCGCCGATATACCTACCTACGTCGCGTCGTATTGAGACGAGGGGCAAAAGAAACATCCCTTTTTGTGTTATCTCCGGGATGCCTATCAAAAAGAGTTCCATCAACACTTGAAATAAATAAACCGGTGCTAGTTTCCGATCCCTGAAACGTTACGTGTGCGGAAACAAGGCTTAACTTTTTTCATGTAAATAAACATGAAGAAGTGTTTCTGCATATTTGTGTATGTTTTGTCAGTGTTATATATATTAATATAATAAACTTGTGTTAGTTCTGGCTTTTATAACTCGAGAACGGCTGGAGTGGCTGGACCGATTTGGACAATTTTGGGTTCGTTGTGATGTCTTGGCCAAAAGTTTAATAGTATGCTTAAAAAAAGAAATAATCAATTTATCAAAAATACCCCATTCATAGACTTTCAAGCGGTACAAAGTTCACCGGGACAGCTACAGCGGGACAGTAGGTTTATTTATGTAAGCGTCGTAGGCAATATCGCTGTCAAAGTACAGTCGCCATCAGATATATCGGAGCCGTGGGGGTGGTCACAAATATCTGAACAACGCCTCTATTTTCAAGGTGATAAAGTGCATGTTCAGATATTTGTGAACACCTCCACAGCTCCGATATATCTGATGGCGTCTGTACCTATCTAATATCATATCTACATCATTGTTAATTTAGCCACAAAGTTATAAGTACATTGATTACCTAGGATTGAAAACTAATGGTAGTGATCATTCTCCTCAGAGTTTATGAGTCAGTGAGAAAACAGAAAACCACTTAGTTACTCAAATAACTTCAAAAGCCGGTTTTGTTGCAAAGAGCACCCAGGTTCACTGGTAGTAAAGAGAGTGCCAAACTGCCGCCGGGAAATTACTGAGTAAAATAAAATTTTTTTTTTTTACTGAGTTTTTATTCAACTCAACATCGTAGTGTTTGTCTCGGCTTTGTGACTACGACTAATGTCTGACCTATAGAACAGTAACGCGGAGCAATATTTCAGGATTTGTGATTTGTATATTCAGTTCATGGAAAAAATATGACCCTGAACGTTTTGGTGGCAGCAGAGTGTATTTATTTAATTATTTAATTTAACCGTTGGGAAACAAACAGGCACATACAGCATACATATGTTAACAGATAATAATTTCACAAGCCAAACAATTTCCACTAATGCATTTCAAACATTTCAATTGCTCAGAGAGAACATTTTACAATTCAAGCCATGCAAAATTAAAAATCAACCAAAATTTACTTTGGGATAAATACTGCAAAATACCTTAGTTACACAATGTTTTAGTTTTACTCTTTATAGCAAAAACAAACTTTTGTAATGATAAGTGAAATATGTCAATGTCGGAGAATTTTTCATTACATAATCTGCATGCTCTAGCCAAAAAACTACATGTACATTAAGATATGTAAATTTGTGATCTCGGTGGTACGAGAGAAGTTTTTAGAACTCCTAAAGATTATCTGTGGGCTGGTTAAAAAAACACATTTGGCCCATATCCTGTCTGTACAGCAGTGACTGCATCATAGAACTCAATGTTAATCCGCTTCCTGCTGGTCTTAAAAATAAAAGATAGTAATACTAAAAAAATATAAAGTAATTCGGTGAATCTTCATAAATATAGGTACTTGAAGCTTCTGACATCTACACAAATTAAGCTACGCTGTGGGAATAGGTCCCGGAACCAGATATTGTCTCAATGGGCAGCAGGGTCCCTTTAGAGCGGTGGAACCTACTGTGGTTGTCAACCCGCCTGCCAAGCGTGGCGATTATGACATTAAGCCTTGCTGAGAGATCGCTGCCTATGGTGATTTATGAGGGAAGCCTGTGTGCATCAGTGGACGTCCGTGGTAGGCAAGTAACTGCCAATAGGTGGGCCATGTTCTTACATTTTACCATCATTATTTACAAACGGCTTCGACGCGATACCGCTTCCGGCGCCAATGAAGCGCGTGACTTTTTAATTTAACCGCGGCCGCATCAGTCCGCTGACATTCATTTACACATTATTAAAAACCGAACTTTTTTTAATTTATACAACGACGGTGGCAAACAAGCTTACGATCCGCCTTATGGTAAGCAGTTACCGTACCCAATGGACGCCTGCAACTCCAGAGGATTAACATACGCGTTGCCTACCTAAAAGTTGTTGTCTACCCTGGAAACCTTACTCACTATCATATCAGGAACACAATACTACATACCTGAAAGGTAGCAGTGTTACGGCTGTGGTCTTCTGTAAAGAGGAGGTACTTCCCCAGTTGGGCTTCTCCATCTCAATTTATATTTGATATGAAAATTTTATTTAACCAAAAAAATATTAACCGAAAAATTTTATACCATAATTTTACGAAATATATGAAGAATCAATTAAAGACTGTTAATTTCGTAATAGCTCCCCTACGAGCTAAGCCTACTTTTATCATAGTCTTCCTTGCGTTTGTTCCGGCGTTTTGCCACAACGAATTAGAGGTTACAATTTGCTTGTCAACCTAGATAAGAGAAATACAACGTTTTTAAGTCACTGCCATCTGAAATTGCAATCCAGAGGGTAAACTGGCCTTATTGAGATAGCCTTAGTAAGAGCAGGGGTTCGAATCCGCGGCCTGGGGATTTAAGCCACACACCTTACCGCAGGATCAGCAACCCTAGCCCCTCTTTTGTCTAGGTCTTTTTAATCAGCTACCTTTCAGGTATGTAGTGTTGTGTTCCTGATGGTGAGTACGGTTCCCAGAGCTCCAACCCCCCTTAAAGGCCGGCAACGCGCTTGTGACTCCCCTGGTGTTGCGGGTTACCATCAGGCAATCCGTCTGCTCGTTTGCCGCCTATGACATAAAAAAAAAACAGATTAATATACAAATTGTGCCTTGATTACATTTTGAAACATCCTGTTTACGGGATGATGGATTATCATGGTAAGTATTTTTTTTATATACATATCAGCCGTATACCACTGCTGGACATAGGCCTCCCTCAAATATGACTTGTATCATCTTAGGGGGTAATTGCAATAGTCGCCACGCGCATTCGGCAGGCGAGTTGGCGACTGCAGTAGCTGTAGATTTCATTTCGATGGACGCTACCGCCATCTATCGGTTTTTACCTTTGCCGCCTCTTACCACACCCGCGAGAGGAGATAGGGTGGTAGTATTCTAGTCAGCCGGCACCACAAGGCTCGATCTATAGTATATATTATTATGAAATGAAATGAAAAGATGTTAATTTGGGATATTCACTACAAATACATGAAACAGTGACAAAGGACAAGTATTAAAATAAAAACACACATTAAAGTATTAAACAAAATGGACCGATATATGACATACATAAATGGAAAACACCCATGACTCAGGAACAAATACCTGTGCTCCACCAAACAAATAAACGCCTTTAGATTCTGGGATTTGAACCCAAGACCGTCGGCTTTATAGGATGTCGTCAATTATTTTCAACATAACTTTGTAAGTGTTATTTCTAAACTTCATGTTCGGAAAAGTGTGCTATAAGAACAAGTGTAACCAGCTAGACCTAGACGCGAAAGACGGCGCCTGCCGGCAAAAATAAGCTGAAAGCAATGATGAGATTTGTCTTCCATTTTCTCAAAGCCAACTTTTATCATTCGTAGAAGTATTTGCGGGGCACAATTTGTCGTGGCCTATAAAGTTCACTGAAATACACATTCGTTTCACTCTATGTAAAATGTATGAGTAATATGCTACTTTATTAGAACTTTAATCGCTTTGATATTGTTTATATTAATTACAAGCTTTTATTTAACTTGCAATGTAAGTATGTTTGGCAAATCAATTTTGAAGCAGATATCTTCATCCGATTGAACTGAAATTTCGCACACACACACGGCACGCAACTTCCAAAGTATCTCAAACAGTCAGTAAAAAAAAACTTATTTTATTGTTGTTGAACCTAAAATTTTAAATGTGTTTTCAAATTTTATATTTAAATAATATTTACAACAATGTATTTATTTTGAAAGTTTTTATTTTTTTACTTAATAAAAAAATCTAATAAAAAAGAGGATTTGAATGGATCACATCGTTCTTTTAAACTATAAAAAAATTGTACTGCAAAAAAAACAACATTATTTCGAATATAAGTCCATATCTTTGTTAATACATGCTAAATTCTTAAAACTAGGGTTAGTATCTTAATATTATTTATAATTAAAATAAATGTATGTATGTATGTAATAAAGGTATGTAGTAAATGTCTTGTGTAATACTATGTCTCACGAAAGTTTAAATACAAAAATATTAGTTCCAAGCAGAAAAGGTTGACGACGACTGCATAGATTGAGGGGAAATACCGATTAGGTATATTTCTCCTATTAAACCACACCAAGGTCGCGTCATGAGGTGTATCTATATTAATAATAATTAATTTATTGATCTCGAATTTAGTGAATGAAAATTGAGCCGTGAAAAATTTTAGTTCTAATCCTAAAAACAGACTATATTAGAAAAAAGTCGTCATTCGTCCATCAGAGTTTTGATTGACTAAAACAAAATAATATACCTCAAACATGCGCGGTAGAAGAACTATTATTTTTAGATTCCGCCTTTGGGGAGTCTATGATTAATCTACACTTTGTTGTTTTATTTTGGACTGTTCTAAAATTGTACCTGTCTGAAAATCAGCACCGGGCATACCTTCTCAGCATATGCTGAAACAGGATCCCTTTGTTTTTACATAAATAGTAATTATGTATTTTACAATGTTTAATGTTAACTATAAACTGTAAATAGTTAATGTGAACTGTTAATATGTAATTTGTACCATTGTGTAATAAGACAATAAACTTTTCTTATTATTATATCTAGGAATCTATGTAATATATTTATTGTTATCTTCTTTTCTTATTATATTGCTGTGTTTACATGATAAATTGAATATATTTTAGCTGCCACTTTTATTTATTAAATAACAATGTCATAAAACAGTTATGAAAATGAAGTTATTTTTATGAATAAATAATGAAATTTTATCGAAAATACCTACATGAAACTTATTAATAATATACTTGTCTATAATACTACATGATACCTATACATAATACATCTGTCTCGACGTAAACATTATATCACAGGTGATACTTTTAATGTTTACCTACTATGAAAAAGGTAAGATTTTGCGGTAAAATACTAAACTTGACGTGAGCATCAACTAGTTTAAAGATATGGTTTAACTTTTTTTTTTGTATTATAATAGTGACAAACGAGCAGGCGGATTGCCTGATGGTAAGCAATTACCCCCGCCCATGGGCACCCGCAACACCAGGGATGTCACGAGCACGTTGCCGGCCTTTAAGGGGGGTTGGAGCTCTGGGAACCTTACTCACCACCAGGAAAACAACACTACATACCTGTCTAACTTACAGGTATTGTTGCTATTGTGGCTGTGGTCTTCTGTAAGAAGGAGGTACTTCCCCAGTTGGGCTGCTCCAGATTCAAGCGTGATGGTACTTCGCTGTGCCAGTGTATAAGTACACTGCATATCAAATCAAGGTTACCTTTATACAATAAAGTGCTTGCTTCAAGTATCATTTCGGCAGTAAAAAGTCGTTGGAATTCAGTTTTATGCAGGTTTTATAGCCGAACGCCGTTCAAAACTTTTTCACTGTTTTTATTGAAAGTTTACTACTCCTTCATTATTTCTACGTACAATTGTATATATTTTCCGGCTTTTTTATGACGGCCATCAATAAACCGCCATGGCTACTTCACGTTCTAAGGGAATAGGTTACTATTGCGAGTGGCAATCGCAAATAACCCATCCATTTTTCCACCGACATTAGGGAAATCCTCACAAGCCCTATTTAGGAAATTGCCTTCTTTATCGCGCTGTGGCTAACACAGTTCGGCTCGACCCGGATACAGGGACCCTTCTTATTTTGTAGACTAACTTTTAGTTGTCGTTTACGGTGGTCGTTTTGTGTAAGTTGTCGCCGCGGTGATTGGCTTGCTTTCAATTATTTTATACCTATCCATATTATAAGTCCACCATCTTCGGTAAGACAGATCGTTGTTCATAGATAATTATAAAAATTACCATTAAATTAGGCGTCTCTCGTGCTCACATTTTCACATATTACCGCTATTTATCGCTTGCTCGTTTGGCGGCATAAAAACCTAAGTTCCCTAATTTTATCTTTTTCTTTTCCATGAGTCTTATAAAGAAATAGAAAAAAATTGTTGTAAGCGTATAACTCCCTACAATTCTATATATTTTTCAGTACTAAACTGGTCCGGTACCGTGAACATCGAAGTTCGTATATTTCGAGCATCTTTCTCTTTTACTCCAATTAAAGCATCATAAGAGTGACAGAGACAATCGCCCGAAATTTACGAATATGGTGTTTCGCGGTAGCGCCGCTGATAGACCTTAACAACTAACAGTCAACGCCAGCGGACAAAAACAAAAACAGCCTATATAAATGAACAGGCCAGTCTGCCATGAGAAAATTAAACAAGTTTCCTTATCTCGCATCAACTTGTTAGGTTTCTTTAACTAATTTTCAGCACTATATATAACAGACATTTGTAAGGTTGCAGGCTTAATTATGTTGTTTGAAAAAGTTGGCAGAACGCAGGCAGCTTCAGAAACTCTTATAAGTTGATTAGGTTTACAAGCTTCATAGTTCGCGTAATATACTAAGATACGGGCTCTATTCACGTGAAATTGTACGAGTTTTCCAACTTAAATTGCACAAAGTTTAGTTTATATTTACTCCCTAACCGTTGTAAATTTCCACGTACATATGATCTATATGTAAGTGCGGTATACGTGTATTATGTAGAGGTATAATTCATTTATAAATAGGTATTGTCAAGGAAAAGTTAAATATCTTATATACTTAACATGAAAATATGAATAAAATAAGATGACAATCGATGCAACATAAATGTATTAGAACATACATTTTTTTCAGATCGGACGAAGTCTCGTGATCTTTTCCATATATTATTTTCCATTCCGTTTTCCATAAACGATACATTCGATTCATCTTGGAAATTGCCACAAATGCTGAAGTTTGCAAATATTCATTTATAATAAATGCTTAATAAACACATTTATTACTAATTGGCTTCACTTTCCCAATATATTATGTAATTTTCTCCTCACTCTGAATGAAAAGCGTGCCCCGTGTATAAAAACTTGAGTTTTGTATGCCTTTTCAGCGCCTCAAGCCGGATAATACTCCTCCAATCAGAAATACACATCTTTCCTTTCATGCACACCATTTGCTTTAGGGGCAATGTTTTTCTATGCGCTTACGATATTCACAAATTTATGAGGCCATAAAAGGTGTAGACGAGGTTTCTGGCAACTAGAGTGGCTTAAGAGAATGCTATTTCGGAAACATTTGAAGTAATCGATGTTTTATGTCCGTAATATCTGTTTGTGCCAAGTTTGTAGAAATAAAGGATTTTTAGATACTGATTTAAGCTATCGTTACACATACTACATAATTATGTATGCCGTGTGAACTGATTAGACTAGCCGGCTGACTAGAATAGCAGCACCCCATCTCCTCCCCAGGGTGTAGTAAGAGGCGACAAAGGGAAAAATCCGGACGGGAAAAAGCGTACGTCGAAACCCAATCTACAGCTACTGCGGTCGCCAACCCGCCTCCCAAGCGTGGCGACTATGGCAACTACATCCAAGATGATACAAATCATATTTGTGGGAGGCCTATGTCCAGCAGTGGACTGCATACGGCTGAAATGTATGTAGTACTAAATAAAAGTCTATAATAATATACGTAAATGTAAAAACATGGTTCGGAAAAAAACTAGTTATACAAACTTTTCATAAAAAAAGAAAACATTATAAAACAAATGACTATCATTTGGTAGGTAATACAAGAAAACGTTTTTGTGATTATATTCTATAGTTACAATAATGTTGTCGTTTGAAATTAGTCGTCGTAAACTCATACTGAATACGCATCTCGTAAATCCCAGTTGGAGTCAGGTCAGAGTTGTTAAACATTTCAATCTGCCTAGATCTTCTGTCGAAAAGGTTTTACGATACGACAAAGAGAGGTTGACTATTGAAAGAAAAGCAGGTTCTGACCTTAAAAGTAATAATGTTATTTTTAAAGAATTTGGGTCTGCATTAATAGTAGTTTATGTATCTGTGCATAATGAAGGGCATTACAACAAGAGTGTGGGTTCATAATAATATCACACGATTGTAAATTTAAATTCATAACCTACTGATTTCAGTAGGTAATGTTAACATTACCTACTGAAATCTTTCTGATGGTTGGTAATGCTGGTCATTGCCTACGGTTTCTGGACGCATTTTAGAGCACTTATGACATGTACGTAGATAAAGAAAATTAAATTGATTTATAAATATAACAGTACAAACTAGATAGGAACATAGTTCAACACAATATCAAGTATCTTTTTAGTCTTTTGAAGAATGTTTTTTTAAACTAGGGCAGTGCGTAGGTGTGACCATACCAATAGTATGGTCTGCTTTTTTATCCAAATATTACAATACATGTACGGTATAGTTCGTTCAGCGTCGATATGACTCAATGTGTCTAATTGTAATTAAAAAAAACTAGTTATTCTGTAAAATCAGCTCTTTTTTAGTGTTTTTATATTTCTCAATAATTTATATTAAGTAGAAGTTGTTCTATCGAAAAACACATTACTTAGGTACCTCATAATATAGACCAAACATTAAATTAACGTTTATAATAATAGAAACCTTACAAGATCACCAATTGTGATATTGTCAATTCAAAGTCATTTCCAGAAGTCGTCTATAACTTGATGAAAGGATTCGTGCTTATCAAAATGATGTGCCAGTGTGAGAAATATAGAAATCGTATTAGGTACTTATACTTACGTTTGAGTCTGCCCCAGAAATTTCTGGATAAACATTGATTTCTAGGAACATTTAGCCAAAGACTGGTTACTGTAAAATAAAAAATAAGTCGATCAAATCAATTACCGGGCATCGCAGAGTTAAGCTCGGAGAAAGCGTATTTTCTTGATTCAATGTATAATGAGAAGATAAAGTAAAAATGGACTGAACATTAAGGCAATCAATTTTCACTCCAATGAACCTCCGGGCGAGTGGTAATATGGCCGGCCAGTTCTTGCTATTTGAGACTTACTGATTGATAAATGGCTAATTGTACTGTGTATTAATGTGTTTGTATGGTTGGTAGCCCAATGGTTGACTGGTAAAGAATGCCATTTGGCATCAAGTCTGCCATTTGTACATTTTTATTTGTTTTGTGCATTTAAGCTTAAATATATAAATTACCTTTACCTTTAAAATTACCTTTTTAAACAAAATAAATAAATTCTGATTCGGTCCAGGTGTTTTCAAGTAATTCGGGAAAAATTAAAAAAACTACCGATAAATAGAGAACCTGCACCTTATTTGAAAGTCGGTTAAAAAGATAAAAAATTGGATAAATATTTTTTGAGCGTGGGTACACTGGTGTCTCTGTCCTGCGTTTTGTCGGCGTTCCCATATAAAATTGCACACTTCGGAGACGCCGCGTTCCGATTACTATGGAATCCCCAGAAAAACGCGCCTATACCTATACCTTATTTTGTTACCGTGACCTCACCTTACATGTTTTTCATGATTATATTTTTCCTCAGTAGGTACCTAAATATATTTGGTTTCAATTAAACGGAACAGCCGAAGATCGAACAAGATGGCGTGAAATTGGGGAGGCCTTTGTCCATTAGTGAACTGCGATAGGCTGATGATGATGATGATGATGATGATGAAACGGAACCGAACTGTAAGTTCAAAGTCACTCAAAGGGCAATGGAGAGGGACATGCTGGGAGTGTCTCTGCACGATCGCATTAGAAATGATGTCATTCGCAGTAGAACTAAAGTAACTGATATAGCCTCCCGGATCGCTAAATTTAAATGGAAAGTTCTACGTGCATCAGTGGCGGGACACGTTGCACCTAGAACCGATAGCCGTAAAGGTTCTCGAGTGGCGACCACAAATCGTAAAGACATGGTAAAGATCGCGGGATTGGATGTGTATGGGGAAGGCCAAAGTCTAGCAGTGGAGGTCCTTCGACTAATATGATCATGACGATGATGATGAACTTTATATATTAACTAGAAAAATTAAGCCAAAGACTTGGGGGAAAGTAATGTGTAAAAATCGTGAATATTGTAACGTGTATGTAAACTGTAATGTCCTGAATCTACTTTTCACCAGAATACACCTCCCAAGCCAGTCTGCTGTTGCTCGAACCTAATGATATAGTTAATAAACAGCAAACACTATCCCGCAGCGCAGCCCTTTATGGCTATTATGCAGCTAAAGATGCACCGCAGCAATGATAATTTAATGAAATAATAATTAGTGCATGCAAACCGTGCTGCAGCTATAATTTATCGGTGTTTGCGTCGCCGTCAGCGTATTCTGGTTAACACAAATTTATCACGAGCTCAGCTGAGTCAATGTTGTGAATTGAAATTTCGTTGAATCATGAAAAGAATATTATTACTATCGGTGCTATTGAAATTTTAGTGGCTGCACAATAAAAAAATCGATATTGAAAACTGCTTAAACGTGTTTAAAAAAGTTATAGTTAAAAATCGGACTTACTAGTAACTGGATTTTACACTAGATAATAATTATAATGCTATCACCATCCTATGTGACAAGAATCTCGTGAAGGCTGAGAAGGACAAGTACTAAGAAGTAACGCGCAGAGGCCCTTTCGACAGTTTAACGAAATATAAGGGGTACACCAAGCGGATATTGCCCCAGTCCATAGTGTATTGAGTTTTACTGGAAACTAAAATATAGGAGGCTATCAAGGAAAGGATGAAATAGATACTGGGCTATTGAATAAAAAACCGGACGCCTGCCTACTAAAATGGTGTGTATAATATTATTACCGGCAGACGGTGACTTGCTATTGCGGTGACAGGGACCGCCTAAATACGTTTTAGATTTATTTTCATATTTTACTATTATAAAAATGTTATAAAAGCCTAGCCCGAGACTAAAAATGAATACAGATCTTCATGTTACGTTACCAATTCTACAGAGCAGTCTAGCTCTCGCGCCAAAAGTGGTAGTCGGTCGGTTAGATAATGGCCGCTAGGATACCCTGCGCTACTTGACTGATGCACTCTCTTGGATTTTCGCCCCGCAAACCTAAAGCAAGCAGTATTGTTGTTGCTATTAGATGTGCAAACAATTTCCAAGCAAGATATATTCATAGCGCTCACGATTTTGTTTTTTGACTATTATTGAAGTTGGATTCGGCAAATATTAACGCTTAAACTAACCTTGATCAGCTGATTAATACTTGCTGGATTGATACTCCATTATGTACTACTTGGAACTAGTTGTTATCATATATAAGTACAAGTTATTTAAATGGAAAGCATTGCAGTCGCTAAGATTTATTTTTTTATTCTTAGCAGACATTTTAATTTTCGAGTGTAAGTAAAAGCAGTAGATTTATGCATGACAGTTCGTCTCAATCAGGATGTGAAAAATGAGCTGACAAAGGCTCGTTATGAATGCGAGTGCCGACGCCAACTTTAGGAAAAATCTTTGACGCTGAATTCTTCTGCGATTTTATACACGAATCTGCATAAAACTTAGAAGTTTTGACAGCTTTACTCGTGTAACTTGACATAGATTGATATACTTACATCGCTACAAAAATTTATAAACATGTTCAAACAACTTTTCGTATAAAATATCTGAAGATTTCAGAAGCGTGCGTGTAAGGTATGTATAAACTTTGTTGTAGGTAATTACAAAATTAAACGGGACTTGTCGTAGGTGTTTTGGAAACACAAAAAAGTTGTGATCGAGTTGCCCTTGGATTTTTATTTACCTATTTTGTAGATCCAAATGTTTATTAAATGGGACAGCCTTACATTACTCAAACAAATGTAATAAAGGGAAACTATAACATTTCCTAAAACAAAAGGATTACAAGTGTCAAAGCGGTACCTTTTGCACCGATTTTGTTGCTGAAAACCCTCGTGAGCCGGAAAAAGCTATTCAGTCTTTATTTGTCGTGGCCAGAGCCCTCATACGGTAATTAATAGGACCCTGGACATAAAAACTCTACGGTTGGGCATCGCCTGCACGCATTCCCTTTTATATACGATCGTTTATTTATCATGATGTCACCTGTAGACTCGACGTGATCCTCGAAACAAATGTTGTACAATTAATTAGGTACTTTCAATGGATTACGGCGGGGTCCAGTTATCGGCCGGAAAATAAGGATAGACGGATTGATGTGAACGATAGAATGGACGCAGATAACTTTTAAGTATGCTATTTCATAGACATTTATAATGCATTGGATATCAGGGATCGTTGCCGGTATTACAAAAAAAAAAGATTGTAGCCGTAATTAGCAATTTCATTAATATTTTGAAATGGTATTTAGGTAATGAAAATAATCCAATAAGCTGAATAAAATGTAGAAATATTTAATAACTACTGAGATACCAAAATCGAGTAACAGTTAATATGTATGAATATAATATCGGTATCGGAACCCCGGTATAGATGCTTCTTTGTATACGTTTTTAGCAACACAGCACGGGCTATTTCTTTAAAACCTTTTCCTTTTAAGTCGGGAACTTTCTTTTTCTAGGTCAGTTTCCTAAATAGCACTTCAATCTTCGAAAATCACATTTTCTTGCGAAAGAAAAGATTCTATCGCTTCAGTAAATCCACCTCGTACAAGTCTAGTTGGCGTCTAAATACATTATAAGACGGAATCCTGGGCCGGCCTAAGTCTATAAACGCGGAATAAATCGTATCGTACCGCTGCGTAATGGCCCAAGGGGGTACAACGAAAAACTTCCGGGGAGCTATTAACTTTATTTAAGAGTGTTATAAACCGTTTTCAACGTTATCACAATCCCGCGAGCCTAGTTCGAGATTCCCGTAGATTATTGACACCACGGGCGGGACGAGGCTCACCTTGGGACTAGGTAGGTTTTCTTTACATAATTAAATTTGGGATCGAAAATATCTCGTATGTTCTTTCACAAAAAAAAATATAATGTCATTTTAGTGGTTAGTTTGACATCGTTAATATTTGTTGTTATTACTGTTTTAACCTAAATTGCCATTTTTACTTTTTTTTAATGACAAAGGTGGCAAACGAGCAAACAGTTTGCCTGATGGTAAGCAATCATGGTCGCCTATGAGCGCCCGCAACACCAGTAGAGTCACAATATCGTTGCCGTTGTACTATTCTACTTAACACATGTTTTCTAAAGCCGGGTCAATTTGTTGTAAATCGACGTAGAGTTTGAAAACAAAATAACGATCGTTGCGGACAAAGGCGCATTAGTTGTAGTGGATATTACCTACAATTTCCGCTTTAGGCACGCGGTACCGTCGATACAAAGGGTCAATGGAATAAAACTGGAGGACAATCTTAATTTACTTTTGTCCCAAATAGAGTAGCGAAGGGCCGGACATCATACCCGGAAACGGGCATGCGATGGGACGTAGAAGAAAATTTAATGCCTACGGTGGGGGGTGACAACAAATGCAAGGAAATGAGGGACTTCCGACTATCGGCACGTCGATTCAATTTACTTTGAGCGTGCCTGCCAGCGCGGGCCTTCATTATAGGTGAGGAATTTTATCTAAAAAGGCCTTTACTTAACTAAAAGGCTGCCCTCGACTTGTGTGACTTTATGCCTTTTGTAAGACTGCTCTGCAAAGGATATGTTTATTTATATGAATAAAATTCGTAGCGAATCTAACCGCATTACGGGAGAAACGGCCCTTTACTTGGGAATGAATGCCTTTTGTGTTTGTATTATTTTGGGTCCTCATCGCATTCATATTATACTTAACATCGATAGTTATTCTATGCCAATGGAATGAGTTGTCCTACTTTTAACTAGTTTTTAATTAATTTCTAAATTCAAAGGTCACCGCTAAGCAGAAGTGTTTGTTTCTTGGGTTTAAATAATAAAATTAAATTACAGCGTATTCACTAAATGTAAAATATATTATTTTTAGGACTTACAAACAAAACCGTCTGATAGCTGTAGTCTTGATGATGTACATATTATTATCGTTAAAATGGAGTTCTTTTGCAGAAACATTACCTGCCTAAAATTGTAGGTACATGAAATGAAATATTAAAAACTCTACTACTAAACATGTTGGGTGTATTTTATACGAAATATTTACGTTAAAACATGATTTATATGACAGCACAGCTTATTCATAATTTAATAAAAAGGATGCTCTTTATTGTAACTTAATGACCATTCTTCGTATTGTTACAAAAACCCATTATTTTCCATAAGGGACGTGTAAATCTGGAAACACAAATTATACAGATGTAACTAGCTTCCGTCTACGACTTTGTCTGCGTAAAATTAGTAAATTTTGTAGCTTATTTTTTATCCCATCTGCTTTTTAATCCATCTATTCCCGATCATCGCCCATTGATCGTAACGTCAATTAATGAACGATAACTAACTAAAAACGTAATTATAATGATAGTTATAACGTAGAAATAATGATTTTTGTTTTAGTTTTCGTGTACCTAACATGATATAAGTCGTATTTAGGGGAGAACTATGTCCAGCAGTGGACGCCTTACAGCTGAAATGATGATGATGATGAAAAAAATAACTTTATTAGGTAGGACAATACGCATTGTAAAGAATAACTCAAAAAATCATCATGAGAAAGACAGAAAGTTTCTCCTAGAAAGTTCCGAGGGTAACATAGGGTCGATTAATTCTCTTTTTGGAGTCGGTTACAGGTAGAAAACCTGTAAAATGTAGGTACCTATCTTGAAAAAACCTCACACTCGGGAGACCGGGCGTTTATTGATGGCGGTGATCACTTACCTTCAGATGACCCACGTGTTCTCGATTACTCAAACTGTTATCCTTACAACGTATTCTTCCTAATCTTACATAGATTTACTTTCAAACTGTCTTACAAATAAAGATTAAATACTTGAGAAAGGTCAACCTATAAATAAAAAGGTAATATCAGGCAACTATTCTGCAAAAGGATATGATAATAAATTGAAACGTCTATAAATATCAACAGGGGTTTGAAAATTGTAGTATCATCTTTTTCGTAAAATTGTCAACATTAATATAAAATTAATTGAAGTTCGTCTTTCTGACAAGGGTTGACATCGACTCTGACGCTACCCAAAATGATGAAAGAAAAATACTCTAAAGGCCTTTGCCTTCAAGGCATCTGCGTTTGTCTTTATTTTCTGTAAATGACAACCTAACCACACCATATCATTTTTTCATGTATTTATTGACATTTAATAAATGTATTTTATCATTTTGCGCACAGAACCGATGGCCGGTGGGGCGGAAAGGTTCTGAAGTGGCGATCACAAACTGGAAGACGCAGCGTAGGTAAGCCTCGTGCCTAGTTAGAGTCGTGGGATACCGCTGGATGTGGAAGGCGCAGGATCGGTCTTCTTGAGTCGTTCTGGCGGAGGCCTATATCCAGCAGTGGACGTCTTTCGGCTGACATGATGATGATGATGATGATTTTATCATATCAGCCTAAGGATGTTCACGACCGGTATTGCGCAACCCGAATCCTGTGGATGCCCACAATCTTTACCAGGTTGATCCACTTTGGGTCCGGTTGGGGCCCACGCTGCGCCTTCCGGCAAGTGAGCACCACTTGAAAACCTTTAGGCCCCAACGGCCATCGGATCTACGTGCAAAATAATGTATTTATTATATCATACCCCTAAAGGCATAGAAAATCATTATTTTAACAACGCAACGAGCTAACATCAATAAAAAACCGAGTCAATATCTTGCATTAAATTTTCCTTATAATGTAGCTAAGTCCATCTACTTCAATTTGGTCATCGATGGCGGGTGCAAAAAAAATGAGAATTCGAAGGCCTTTGATATCTATCGCCACCTAGGGCCGAATTGCAATATGGGCCACCTAAGCCACCTTAGGTACTTTTTTTATTTAAATTAAATATTAAATTATACACAGATATTGCACAGGAAAATGTAGTTGTTTCTAGATTTTGAGATCATGGACGCCTACGTTTAAGCCAATATACTCGTATACAGTAATGTAGCCGGTAAATTTACATCCTAATCGATGTCTTTATCATATACATACTGTTTCTACATAAGCACACCTTTTTATTGATTTTCTCTCCACCCAATCCATTGTACAAACAGGGCTCCTACAGATTTCACAGTAATCCTTCCAAGATATCAACATTACAAACAAAGAAGCGATGGGACTTAATCGTTCACGCTTTAAGCAGACCCAGCGTTAATTGATAAGAGCGGGGTCACAGTGTGACAAGCTCATAACTCACAAGAGCGCTCATATTTCACTGCTGTGGAACTTTCATTAAGCACTCATTAAAACCGTGTACAGGTGAATTCACTCATTTGAGCGCGCTCGGTAGCTCACGCACACTCGCAGATCGCTGTGTCATCAGTAGGATATCTTTAGATACAATTTAGTATTTCCCATTTGTACGCGTCTGTTTATTTTATGTTTGTTTGCTAGGTGGCTGTTAAGTGCTGTAAACTTAACGGTGGAATTTGAATATTCATGATTGCTCATAGATAAGCTTCGAGTTTAGTTATACTACCCGATGCTATGTATTGCAATTAAATAGTTTTAGACCTCAGTTAGGTTTATATCAAATTTCGGTTAAGAAAATTTTGTCTATCTCAGATCGGATGACAAGGGTTGACAATGGGTACGTTACGTCATCTTGAAGGCAACTTCACTTTGACACATACCAATATGCTTACAACTTATGTACAACTCCATTTATTGTCAACAGGGTAAAAAACATTAATTTAAAACCAGGTCTTTAATTTTATGTTAACACTTATACCGTTTATGATTCTAAATATTCTATAGTCATCGTCTAAAATGGCTTTAATGGCACAGAGGAGTTTCGTATCAACACCTAGCTTCTAAATATCTCAACACTTGTCACAAGTTTCAAGAGTTGGACGGGGAATGTGTGCTCGAATATTAAACCCAAAATCCCGACGCCTCAGACACCCGCCTCAAACGGTATTTAATTAATTGCCATGACGAACGAACGCTTTAATAGGTCGAGAGTCAAGAACTGGTTCAGCATGGCGTGACATTTTCTATTTTTATTAGAAAAATATTGTTTTGAAGCGAGGTGTGGCAAATTGATAATATAGTTTATATAATTATTCATTTGTCCGTGTCCTATTTTTGTAGTACTTACGTATTACTTTATGAGAAAATAATATGTAGCTTATTTATCTTACATGTGAACAGTGTGAAAATGACAAGACATCAAGTCGCTTATTCTTCGCAAAGAAATGATTTTACACAAGTATGTCGTAGTGGGTGTCGGAACAGGCCATTAGGCAGGACCTTTGAGATGGGTTAGCATCGGCGGGCAAGGTCCGTTCAAAAGGCCACTTACAACATCGTTTCCTGATCTTTCCTTACACGTCATCAAACATCTCATCTTCCAAGAGCAGGAGAAACATTACGTTTAAAGACATTTATTCTCATTTATCATTTACATCACTTCCATTTGTACGCAAACTATATGCGTTTAATTTGATTGTATCACCGCAAAAATGCTAAATCATTTTTAAGACAGACAACGCTATAGGAAAAAAAAAAAACATTTTGACAGGTTAGTATTATTAATTTAGCATATGCATTATAGCAGCGAGGATTATGATATACCGGGTGCGGCCTGTAATAGGAGCAAAAAATTTAGGGATCGCTTCTACACCACGAATGTAACAACATTTGTTTTTTATACAATGGGGTAATTTATTACTTGTGATTTTTTCAAACAAACTAAATAGTATTTTCAATGAACAGCATCCAATAGTCTAGTTGACGTTTACTGTCAGCCTACAAACTTCATAGTTTTCGCAATACATTGCTTGCTTAGAAAATCTTCTTTTATTCATATTTATTAAACTATAAGTTATTTTCAAAAGTCGTAGAACTAATGTTGCTACGTTTGTGGTGTAGAAACGATGCCTAAAGTTAATGCTCCTATTACAGGCCACACCCGGTATACTAGAGCGCACTAGATAACCGATTTTTCCCATAATTAGTACGTATTTAAAGCACACAATAAAACTAGCGCGAAGTTTATGGTTGCAGAGGTTTGTTTTTTTTTTTTCATTTAGTAAACAATAGTTTTATGTGAATCTGTTGTTGGTGTTAGATAGTGAAAAAGCGTTGTAAAATTTGTATTTTTTTTGTTAACAGCACTTTCCCAAAATTCGTCTAGGTATACCTAAAAGATACGGTTTTATAGGAGCATTGTATAAAGTGAGACGTAATTGTTTTGGGATACATTGAGTAAGGTTACGAAGCGAGCTGCGAAGTATTGTCATTTTACTTTATATAAATGATAATATGGTCCTTTCAAGTCAGTTGTGCGTCGTTGTGTAATCCGAGATATTTTTGGTGATATTCCTGTTGTAATAGGATATTATATATTGTGAGAGTTGTGTAAGCTTCATGATAACGTTAAATATAAAGTTTGAACTCACTCGTATGTAAGTACTTTATCTTCCTCGCGTTGTCCCGGCATTCTGCCATGGCTCATGTGAGCCTGGGGGCCGCCTGGCAACTAATCCCAGAATTTGGCATAGGTACTAGTTTTACGAAAGCGACTGCTATCTGACCGTCCAACCCAGAGGGTAAACTAGGTCCTATTGGGATTAGTCCGGTTTCCTCAAGATGTTTTCCTTCACCGAAAAGTGACTGTTAAATATCAAATGATACTCGTATTTCGTACATAAGTTCCGAAAAACTCATTGGTAGAAGCCGGGGCTCGAATCTGGGACCTCCAAATTGCAAGTCGCAAGCTCTACCGACAGGCTACCAGCGCTCTTACTCGTATGTATGTACTTAAAGAATTAAAAAGAAAATCCAAGAAAACCTGCATTTAGTTAACCTGATAATAAGCACTCAGGCTGTACACATATACTAACGACTTTAGATTTATATGTAATCAGGCTTAAATCCTTAGATTACGCAGTGAAATATGTTCCAACATATAAAGCATTATTTAAGATTTCATTGTAATAACCCATACAGGTACCTACTTAGTATTTTCACCTGACGCTCCACAGAATATGATCGGGCAGATTTAAAGATTAACCGCATGTACGATAAACGCATATCAAATCGGGATAAACATTTCGTGGCAATAAACCTGCCCACGATTATATGATAAATTATTTAAAGCGAAAAGACTTTTAATCCCTACAAACTTTGCTCTCGATTAGTATAAGTTGCCAGCTTACAGTTCACCCGCAGTTTATCTTCTATTTGAAATTCAGCCGTTTATAATGGGTTTCGCGCTACGAACGCTGCATGACGCAAATGGTTATATATTGAGCGAACCGAGAGACTACCAATAAGAGTATCTACTTACAATATTATCGTTTCAAATGGAAATCGCTCAACTTTTTTCGATACACAAAACTGTATTAATCAACGAATCTTGTTAAAAGTTTTAATTGACACCATAAATATTTGAAGAAATTACTTGTAGGGTAGGTATAAAGCGACCGATAATGAGTTCGTTCGTGACTTAGTACCGACCGAAATTAGCAAATTTCGGATCGAGTGAAAGTTTCTTAGTGCTAAGCGGAGAACTCGCCAAGCACGTTATTATTGGAGGAAAGTTTTGTCAGTACAAGATTGATTGCACTGATTGATTTTACAACATTCTTGTTCTTTAGTGGAGTTTAGTTCTGGTTTTCATAGCGAAGTGCGCTGCGCCGGTATATATATTATAAAGTAGAATATTTGATGTTACGAATTAATATATATTTAGAACTGAAAAGTTTTTTTTAAGTTACTAACGAATAATTAACAAAAAAAATTTCAGTGAAGATGCAAATAATAGTCATCATTTCAGCAGTAAGATGTTGATTGCTAGACATAAGCCTCCTCCAAATATGACTTGTATCATCTGAGAGAGGGGGATTTCCCGTAATTCCACGCTTGGCAGGCGGGTTGGCGACGGCAGTAGCTGTTGATTCGGTTTCAACGGACACTGTTGCCCAATTGCCCATCCGTTGGGTTTTTTCTCATTGTCTCCTCTTACGACACGACACCCACAAGAGGAGACACCACATAGGACGCAAATTATAAAAAAAATATTAATATTATCGATAGTCCCAAATGCTATGACGGATCGTGATTCATTTATATTTATACAACGCCCGTTTGCCGGTTACCCCTGCTGTTAACTTACACAACTCAATTCAGACAAGTTCTGTGTTTTATTAATCCTATCTAATATTGAATGTTTCGATGTTGTTATCAAGCGTTTCAAATAAGACGGAATCTCCCTTGAGAGTTTAAACAACAAGTTCAAAGTGCGAAATACCAGATCGTATTGAACGGAGACGGTTTACCTGGCTGCCGATTCAGCTAAGTCGAGAAAACCGTAAGTTAAATTACTTTCCTCTGTCCCGTTCTGCAAAGAAGTTTAAAAAAGGATAGCTATATCTGGCCGTGCAATCTGATTCTGCAAAACTGACGGCAGTCTCTGGAGGACAATTGTCTGCGGTTTCGCTGCATTAAACCCTTTCAACGTGAACTCGGCCATATCTACCCTCAATTTCTTGTCTCGCAATACAAAGGCAGTTTTGATTATTTGTCTTTAGGTAAGTGAATCTTTTTTTAAATGCCCTTTTTAACTTGCAATAATTATATGTACCTGTCTATGTTTGTTCGACGTTTTGAGAATAACTTTGTCCCCGTGGTCTCGGATGATTCTTCATTCATGCGGTAAAAACCGGGAGTTTACTCATTATTATCAACCCATTCATTTGAGATTTTCTTGATACGTTTAACTGTGTGACGTGACGTTTTAACCAAAATGGCGCTCTACCTATAATTATAGATGACCTCTTTTCAATATCTATTGCTCATAGATAAATTGAAAAAATAAGATCTGAAATGACGCACAAAAAGTATGTACAGTACATTACTATTTTAAACGCTTTACAAAAAGAGACGGATAGAGAGATTTCTGCGTGATAACGGCGTGATAATCAATAATACGTTATGACGAGTAAACTTTGAAATGCCAACTGTAGGTAATATCTTGTTTGTAAAAAAATACACAGTACCTATGTCAGATACTTTAGGCACGTTGTTTCATATGTTTCTTTTGCTGCTGACTGTATAATTATATATGTCGGCTTATAGTCTTTGAAACCTTTATAATTATATATGTAGGCTTAGTCTTTGATTTTCACAATAGATTGGACAAAGGAGGACATTTAAAAATCCAATAAAATTGCGGTTCAGTAAGAAATTTAATAGTAATTTAACTGAGTGAAATTCTCTTTGAAATCTATCAATTTCTTTACAAAGGCAAGATTATCGGCTTCTCAAATTCTTAGCACATTTTTGTGATTACCGCGGGTACTCAGGTGGGTTGTCCTTCAAGCTGATTGCCCCCGAGGGTCCCGCCGAACACTCGCGAAACCTTTCATAATGGGGGAGGGTTTCTAGCGAATCGAAGTAAAACGTCTAAATGAAGTTGTAAATTCAAATTGGGTTAATGGCATAATTCTGTATCGCCAGGAATCGCTTATATTGACTATTCTATTGATTGAACATTTGAGAAGGTGGGATAAGTAATGTATAAATACGATTTATTAAAAATGAAAGAGCGAAATTCAAAGCTACTTAATACAATAACGTATCGTATCGTATACTAAGTCAGCCGGCATCACACGGCAAACCATAGCACCACCCCATCTCCTCCCGCGGGTGTCGTAAGAGGCGACTGAGGGAAAAATCCTACGGACGGGCAGCAGCGTCCGTCGAAACCCAATCTACAGCTACTGCGGTCGCCAACCCGCCTGCCAAGCGTGGCGACTATGGCAACTACCCGTAAGATGATACAAGTACAAGTCATATTTGTGGGAGGCCTTATATGTCCAGCAGTGGACTGCATACTGCTGAAATTTATGTAATGTATGTAATGTATCGTATACTCGTATGCTACAATAGTTAACTCATTTAGGTATAACATCCGCGCATTGTTAGTTTAGCAAACATCACTAATGACGATGAGTGGTACGGGTAAGTAATATAATACTTTACAATACACCGCACTTCTATACGGTGCATCTTAGTCCATGGTCATAAGAGCCAAATTCGAACGTTTATTCAGCAGCTGTTGGCTGGTTACAAAGGCCAGCTGTGACAGGAATAAAGTTAAACTATAATTAAGGCGAAGCTGCCCACGGAACTCTGTTCAGATAAATTAGTGACCCTTTTCTAAAATGTCAGCGCTGGCCATTAAGCGGTAGGGAAAAGGGCCTCGTGACCAATGGAGCTCTGAAAAGTGTCCTTGTGTATTAAAAGTTGATTAACATCCTAGAGCAGAATCCGACGGAAAATCGAATAAAAGTCAAGGTTTTTAAAATTGGCTGTTGCAATAGAACAAATAGACGACATCTCGACAATATTGTGAAATGTTTCGAATAGCGTTGGCGTGCAACTCCAATCGAATGAAATACCATAAAGTCAGTGTACAAATAAATAAAAGAATTGACTTTAACACACTATCTGCGGTCGTCAAGGATGCGCTCTAATAATGACATTCAATTCTACTGGAATAAAAATAACTGTAAACAAGGAAAATTATTCATTAAATTTCCAAGTATATGTCCCAAGCTTATTAGGCACATGTAAAAAGTGGAGTTAATATTTGCAGAATATCATATAGGGGAAAACTAGTAATCTAAAGTCATATTAAGTGGCTAGATCGTACCCAGACACGACGGTAATTTGTTTCTAGCTTCCTCGGACGTGATAAATGTAAGATCAGATGCGAAAACCTAAAGTAAGTTTTCTATGCAAACATTACTGTAGCCTTATCATGAGTTGTGACTTTGATGTTTTCGATAACGAGTATCGAGTTTACTATCTATGCATCTTGTTCGCACTAAAATAGTACAAGCGAGATGCACGAATAGTAAACTTGTTACTCGTTATCGAAAACCTTAATGTCACGACTCACGGGAAGGGTACTGATACTTTTTGCGGATTACCGTGCACACGTGACGTCAACCCGCCATGTGTTTTCAATGTAAAGAATAAAATAACTAGAAAAAAAGAATTAAATAGGATTATCGATCAGCAGGCTATGTTTGTCAAAAGTTTAATCATGTGTTTAAAAGGTAGATTTTCTTGTGAATTTGGAAAAATGACATCTTCGTGTCGCTCGACTGACAATGAGAGATAAAAGACTCGAGAGCCTTTAAAAACCTCTCGACTCGTCGGGTCGGGACATATTTACCTTTCGCACTTGCATCAAATGTTCTTTTGATCCGTATTTTCACGCAAACAACAATACTAGCGTTCCCTGACTGGGGTCACAAAAAAAAAAATATATTTTTACACGTATGTGCATATTATTACGTCTGTCAAGGTAATCTCGATAAAGCTTGTGTTGTAGAACGAAGGCGACCGCGTAAATCCTAGTAAAATTAATATAAACATACTTACAGATTGAATGTTACTTAGCTTATAAAGGTAAAACAGCAGCATCCATTTCATAGACAGATTAAGTCCCCCCTTGAAAAATCCCTTTAACTGTTACTTGTTTTTAGTTTTATTTTTTTTTACTTGACTTTAAATGTTTTAGAAGTAGTATCTAGATTCATCGTAAATAAGAGTAGTTAGTTCCTAATCGTACTGTATGACCTGAACCGTCATGAGAAATTTCTCTGTAATTCTTCATCTAGTTTGTCTGCAGGGCTTATGTTATGAAACTTTATCCATGCCAACTTTTATATCCAGGATACAATTTTAACGCTATAAAAACGTTCATATTGTTGCATGTTATTATCGTTATAAAACATAAAATTATGCTATAACTTATACTTCAATAACTAACTAATAGCTCTGCTTATTACAAACTTAGGTTTGAAAGCTTAAATTCATTTTTGTTAGCACTAATATAACGAAGTAACGAGACCATTACCTATTTACTATGCCCGCTACGCAACTTCACGCTACAAATAACGTAAATTGCATTTTAATAACTTTTTAATGACTTGTTATCGTACATCGTCAAAGATAGTGTTAAATTGTAAACATATTCATGAATAAAATTTCCAAAATAGAAGATCCGTGTACACACAAGCCTTTTTGGTAATCAAATATTTCCTTTACAAAAGCCGCGTGGCTGGTGGGCGCCGCCATGAGGTCGTCGAATAGTTTATGCGCTCGTAAGGCAAATCTCCTTCCCTATTTATCTTTTCTTTTCACTTGTCCTTTCGCAAAAATGAAAATTTATTGTCTGTGTAACCGGAACGTCTCGGCTGACCGCTAATGAAATGTTATATAGCCCTGCAAGGAGGCAGCGCGGCTATACCGCAGAGATTTATTTTTTGTGCCTCGGGAATCTTAGCAGCTTTTAACTTTGAGGATAGTTTATATTATGCGAGTCGCGCATTTATCATAACACGGTAAACAGGCCACCTATATATAATTTAGTGCCCATATATATATATTTATAGTTTTTGTTTTAGATATATATCTAAGTACGTAACGTATTTATAGCACGTTCATCATAACGCACTGAGAATAAAATTATGTTGGTAGAAACTGTTCCAAATATACTTATATGTTTATAACCCTATAACGTTCCTATATGCAGATTCAAGTTTGTGTTCTTATATAGTTAAGTATCGAGAGCCTCAGACTTGAACAAGGAACATTTTTTTTGTGTCAATACTGCGGTATATATATATTATATATATATAGAGCGTATCGAGGATCAGTATATATTTAGGTATATGTATTAGTTTTAGTTTAGATTTTGATTTTGTTTCGATGTGTTTTTATATAAACCGTTAAAAAAAAACAAATAAACAAAAGCTTATGAAGATGTTATATACTTCAACCTATTTGTCTATGATGCTGTATAAATTAAAATAATTAGTCAATGTCATATCCGAATGTCATTCTATTAAAATAACGTAAACAGTACAAATGTTATTTAAATGAATAATTAATAAATACCTAAAAGAAGAATAATTAAAATGATGCTTGGAAAGAATTTAAAACGCAAATATAACAATTTTAGGTTTTTTTACGTGACTTAAAAAATATTGTACACATAAAATTCAAGGAGATTCCGCAATCAATATTTATGAGTGGTGTCAGAATCTATAGCCCAAACTTTCCAGTTGAGTTTTCACATCATTCACAAGACTTAGGAGGGAGGCGACTGAAGGCTCATTACACTCCGAACTTTCCCAAATCGTTAGAAATCTCAACTTCATCTAATGAAAATGCAAAAACTTTTTATGGCGGCGCTAAAACGAATGTGTCAAAAACATTTTCGGTCTTATATTTGCTATTAACGATCATTGCGCAAATCCATATCGATAAAGTAACACAGTAACTCTGACAGGTTATTCACATTTTATCTCTGATTAAATAAGTAAGTCTTTATAGTAGTTAAATCCTGTTTTGATAAAGGTATAAAAATGGACTAATTGAATGACTTCAATCGACGCCATGTATAAACCGGTGCACATAATTATAAGACTGAATGTTACACAACAGAAGTGAATTCAAAAATTTTACTCCTAAGGGGGGTAAATTCGGTGTAAAGTTTTGTATAGCGGTACTAAGTTCTCGGCGTCAGCTAGTTAGAATATATCGCTATATGAAAGGCTGTTTTCTGGTATGTTTTTTTGTTGTCATATGTGTAATTGACTACCAAAACAATTTGCTATTCAGTATATTCACCTCTAAAATATTATACTAACATTGCACCGGTAAGTTGTGTCAAACAGTATTAGTCGAGTCGAGTAGACTCTCGCCTAATCCTTCCAAACTCTATTGGGGTAATCTCTGCTCCTGGCAACGCAACTTACTTGTTACTTGTTTCCGATATCTACGGCTCCGTGGGAACGTTAATCCTCGTAAGGTTTCCTCTTTTAAGCGCGTTGATTATGAAGTAGCTGGCAGGATATTCTGAAGTTTAATTTAAAAACGGTGAGCGGGATTAAACCCAAGTATACATACCTACTTATAAAATACAAGTAAATACGATTTTTCTGAGTTAAACTTGAGTTCGTATTATTAGCACATGTTTTCAGTATACTATTAAGAACTAAAAGTTTGTTTAAAATAAAACAATCTCATTGAGATGGAAAACCGTCAAACTTATTAATATCTTTTTCATACAATGTATGGTGGCAAAGACGTTGATGGTTTCTATAAGAGTGATTATTTTTCTTAAATTGGTTTCAGCAAGGTTTTTGGTTCAGGTCTATTTTAAGTATTTCTGTTAGTTTTAGTTTACCCCACCGAGTGCTCTGAAAACCAGCGTCATCATATTGGGTGTACCGTTTTGCTGTATGTTGATACATACTCGTACCTTAGATGTTATAAGTATTGGACAATTATATACATTTCCATCAAATAAATATTCGCTAATAATGGTTTAAAAAACACCGTTAAATACTCGTTTTATATTTTATTAGAATGTAGTAATTATATACTTACATAAATTGTCGATATTATATAATGAACGCGATATACTTTGCGAACAAAGCCTTGTTGCCGTACAGTTATCAGACTCTAATTATGGACCCGATGTCGTTGCTGTTGTCAAGGCGACTAGGTCTTTGTTGTGTCTCTTTGACCTTTATTTTATTGCCTTTCGTTCCTGTTCCGGACTAAAACAAAAGCAAGTTCTTTGCACAATTTCACAGTAACGCGTTTATACTTATAGATAAATATGAATATAACGAGAGAATATAGTTCAACTCCCTTTTTCATATTTAAAAGTATAATCAAATTTTTAAGTAAATTACGAGGATTTTACCATACCAGTATGTTGTTCTCGTAGCCTCAGAATAGTATGTTGTTTGTCTTTGTACTAGTACAAATGACTGTCTTACAGGGCAGTTTTTATTTTTATCACAAAATATACGTAAGCCCTAATTACGGATGTAATAATATTGCACAATTACATTTTTTATACGCTGTTAATATTTCATTGCAGGATAGCATGCATTAAGCGAGTTTGGTTAATATGTTTTGTAGTAGTTCTAATAGCTCTGTAGTGAATAATTATTTCACCTCATAACACCACTGTTTCAGCTACCATTATGTTAGCATACTCGATTAGGAGTTAACCTATATTTTGGTTGAATTTTAGTTCGTTCCCTCTTGTAATTATGCGTACATGGTATTGGCAAACATTAATTAACCCGCTAACTTTGTGATCGTGTCTATGCCTTTGAAATATATGCAATCGATATAATGAGGCAAAATAAACAATTTAGTATTGTTCCGTTTAGAAATTTATTTTTGTTGCAGTAATTTTAAAAAAACATCAATATAATATCACTTTCATTAGACAAAGCTATACTGCATTCATAAACATAAATAATATAATTATTAGGTGTCCCGTTGATCTAGTATATAAGAATAGTTATTATAATGTTATATCTGCTGTAAGACATCCTTCGATACCTAAATATCGGTCGAGTGCGAGCTCTACAAATAATTCACTGTAGTAATACCAAATCTTCCATGTACCTAAATAAAGTTTTGTCAAGCTGCGTTTTGCGGTTGGCACTTGTATGGTCATAACTCACAGTATTTCTGAGATTAGTCATCGTGTCGTATACATAGATAACGGGCATATTACATGGTAAGGGTAATAACTTACACTCATTACATAATAAGTTTGCGGCGCTATATAAAGTATACATTACTTTAATACGTGCGTACATTAGTACTACATTGAAATGCGATCGTTGCGCTTAAAATCGTTGCTTTTCAATCAATGGCGACTGCAAATTTGCGTTATTTAATTGAGACAAAAGCGCAGCGCTGCCTGTGAAACAGCTTAACGCAGTAGCAAATTACAATCACGAAATAGGCCTATTGAATACTGAATATCAACTCGCGGGAATTCGGGGTGATTACGGGAAACCTACTTTGCAATATGGTTGCCGCTTTGTGGATCTCCAATAAAACGATTGTAAGTTTTTCTAGGTATTCCACCTATCTTTCGTATGGTTTTTATACGTATGTAACATACTGGTATTATAATTTACGACATGTTATGTTTAAAGAACGGATTAAAAATTTGAAAGACTGGACAATTATTTTTGAGGTAGTTATTAAAGGACATATTTATAGCCATCTGACTTTGTTGTCTCACAATTACATAACAAATTTGCAGTACCTTAATTGCGACTGCCTCATTCTTATCCTAAAATCAATCTCTAATAGTCTCTCGAACAATTTACGCACTATGAATAAAATATTGTCAGTTTAATGAATTAACTATGACTAAGACCTCGTAACATTTAATTAAGACATTAACCTGAAGTCCGCACTTTGTACAAGGTCATGCGAATTATGAGGCCAGTGTAACCTCAGGGTGCAGACAGAGCAAAAAGCTATATAATTAGTTAAATGCATATTAAATTCCGCGTTGGCAGAAAGGACTGGTTGGAAGCATTTCGTTTTGCCACAGTTTTATGTGCGCTCTCTAGATTGTTAATTAGAATGTAATTAAACTGAAAGACTTAAATTCCCTTACAAAACAATACCGGTATTGAGACTAACATTTGTATTTATTATTCTCTTTTGTTTAAGTTACATTTTATTCTGCACTTTCGATTCTTAAGTACGAGTAGCTCTAACCACCGTTTCACGACCCAACTTGAAAGAAATGTATATATATATATATATATAGGGTAACAAACCACTGATATTTTTATTACTTGCACTGTTTTCGAATAAACTATATTATTAAGCCGTGAATGTCAAAATGTAAGAATAAATTTTAATTTCTGAAACAATATACATCATGTGTACAAGTATATTATGGTGTTGGTACGGAACCTTTGTTTTCGCAACACCACACTGCCATGAGTTATCTAAATCCGGTGAGCGTCATAGGCATTTTCTGTTCGTGTGGCGATAAATTATTCAACGGCGTCAGTGCAATACTGGTATGATATCGATGCAGGTTCATATTTCATGAGACACCGCCGTGTGGCGTAATTAATGTGCTAGTGAGTTGGACGGTGGAGACACGATCTAACGGCAATATGGTCCCTAGCTAACTGCATTCCTTGATTTGTCTGGATTACGGTCTTCAAACACAATTAAAACTACTCATACGTCTTACAATTTGCCATTGTAAGCTTTTTATATCTTTATAATATTGGTTTTAAGTGCATAAAGCAAACCGCCGGTAATTCGACAATGACTTTTGACTAAAAGTTATTTTAAACATAGAAAATGCTTAGTTCTATATGAAATTGCGATTTCTTTGTAATGACCACCATTAACTGTATCAGAAAATTTGTTTCCTGATCACTGATTATGAACCATGCTGTCAATTTGTGTTTCACAGTGCTTGGCGTTGCCCATATTTTTTTTAACAATAAAGAAAACGGACTGCTGAAGGAGCAGTGACTGCCATGCAGCCCTCAATGCGTCTACGTATAAAGCCATTTGCAATAAAATGATTTAAATAAATACGTGTATTAAATCGGTAGCCAAGCGGGCGTTCAAAAGCTTTTGTTGTAATATTTTAATTAAAAGGATTAGGTGCGAATAGTTCGAAAGCATAACCGATATCCGAGTTAACTTAGATTTAAAAACTGGGATTATATGCCAATAAAATTCGTACAGTGCCTTGCCACAACCTTAATAACAGTTGTTTGGCAATGTAACTGTAATTTTTATACATTATCGTGGTTCTGTTATGGCTTAATTTTTAATGAAAATTTTGGATCTCTAAATCGCAATTGTAATGCGTATATTAAGCATACGATAGTTAAACAGAAAGTTACTGTCGTGTCGTATAACTAACTTAATTCGAGTGATCTGACGTGTGGCAACAACAACATATGTTTATACAGTTTTTTTGTGGGGATCGCACAAGCCTGTTGCAGGTCTTCAAAGGGGGTTGGAGCTCTGGGAACCTTACTAACCATCATTCAGGAACACGGCACTACATACCTGAAAGGCTATTATGGCTTACTTATTTTTCTTTACTTAACATTTTTAATTGTTGTTTCTGACATAGTTTCACAAAGGATTTCAGGCTATCGAAATGTATTTATTCGGCAGTCAAGAGGTCAACCGAGTCAAGTCAATATTATGCTTATATCAAATTCGAGTAAACAGTCATTCGGTTTTTACGAATTCTATTACATAGGTACATCGCACTCGCAGTAGGCTAAGATACGGGCTCAGGCTAGTTTGGCCACTGACTAATAGTCTAAATTTAATAAACTGTTTTTGTTTTAATAAACGATTTCGTTTTTTTTTTAATTTGACATATAATTAAATAATCGTTATAAAATACATGTAATTCACAACTAATCAACTTCAACTTGTTATGCCTAATGCGTTCCGGACATTTGATGCCAAATAGATGGCAGCATAGTGTATCGTTCGCAAATTATAAGCGCGAGTGTGGAAATCGCATTTCTGAGTTGCTATCCCAGCGGACGCTGATCACCATCACACATAATCAGCGATGATGGATACCTTCTGTCTCGCTAATTAGTTCTGTACTGATTGAGCTCACTTCTCGGAATGATGGTTCGTAATGAATTAGCTTGATATTGTTATTAGTAAAGTAAAATTAATTATTTATGAGGCGCGCTGCGCTATTCGGAATTTTGTCCATTTTTCGTTCGTAAGAGCTACTATAAATATTACAAGTTCGGTTTTTTTCTTTTTACGGTTTTAGGAGATATCGTGTTATGTGTAGTCTAAAATGCATTACCTACTACTTAAGTCAGTTTTGTAGAGTAGGGAAAACTTTCAGTGTTTTGACTAATATAAAAAAAACCGGTCAAGAGCGTGTCGGGCCACGCTCAGTGTAGGGTTCCTTAGTTTTCCGTCCGTCACAGTAGTAAGTGTACCACTTAAAAGTAAAAATCATCTCATCGCCATGTAGTATATGGGCGTTCCACGTACAGCGACACCTATCGGCAAATCAAGTAAACTATTGCACCCGCCCTTATATGGAAGATGATTTTTATGTGATAATTATTTATTGTGTGAATAAATTTTCACAGTATATACTTTATTTGATAGCACGTAATTTCATTGGGTATTTGTAGAAATTACGGGTACAAGAAACACGGTTAAATTTAAAACTCAGTTCAGATATTACTTTGTTATTTTTTAAAAACTATTCAAACTATCAAGTTTAAATTAAATTTTCTAGAAAGTTTTTATTAAGTTCTTTGAGATTTTTTTCATACTAATAAAACTTATGGTTCAAAAGTTAGAGGGGGGGGACACATTTTTTTTACTTCCGGAGATTATTTCCGAAAATATTTACATTATCGTAAAATAATTTAAGTAAACTCGTATCCAAGGGATCAAATGAAAAAAATAATCTCTACCCACTTTAATTATACGGTAGTACCCTAATAAAACATTTTTTTCCTATTTTTATTTTACCACTTTATCGGCCTTTATCAATCATGACATACATATATTATTAATACCAAATTTCAGTTTTCTAGTGCTATTCACTGAGATTGTCCGCGGACGGACGGACTGACATGACGAAGCTATAACGGTTCCTAGTTGCCTACAGAACCCTAAAAAGGAACACACAATCAGGCATCAAAATACCGTAACAAATAAATATAACTTTAAATGTATAAGCGATAAATCACCGTGAAGTCAGCCAATGTAATAGCCAAGTAAGTAGATATAATAACTGCGTTGTTGTCACAACACTGCAGTCTTTTCTTCTAATATTTAATAATAGGGATAAAGATACAAACACGTCCGAGCCATATTTCGCCGGCTTTCTTCGTCCGAAATAATGTGGCACATTAGCCGCAGTTACAGTGATTAAATGACTGGCTAGTGCTAGCGGAAGTAATAATGTTATTCTCACAAAACCATTAATATATGTATGTACAATGTTTAATTTACTTGAAGATTTATGTTATTGTTAAATTTGTGCGAGCTACTATACTTAATACTCTCGTAGTGTTCTCTTTAGAGCTTAATATTTTGCTACATCATGTTTTCTAGAAATACAGTTTCATCAATGAACACTTGTAGTTTACGGAGGTATAAGTTACCATTTTGCGACTTTGGAATGATCTCCCACTAATATCGCGTATATATCATTTTTCGGCTACTTATAATATATTGTTTGTCAACTATTTTCCGTTTCTGTAAATTGCCTGCACCTACAACCATTTCTGTTTAACCCGAAGGTCGACTGGTAGAGAATGCCTACAGGCATTAAGTCCGCCATTTGTACTTTATCGTTACCTGTGGTTAATAGCGTTCGGACTAGGGGCTTTATACGCTTTAAACAGGTATATCTCAAAGGTTAATTTGAAGAAATCACTTAAAGGGATAAGTTCGTCTTTGTAGGAATATTTTGTTTATCCCTATAATATTGTTGTATACTCGTATTAAAATGTTTTAGTACCTATTACAACAAATAATGTGTTCGATATCAGCTTAAGGGTTCTAATCTTTTTCACCAACATCATTTCCTTATGCACCTGTACCTAAGTTTTTTTTTTGGCACTATTAGCATTTACTTAGCAACATACATGCATGCAATCACGCCTGTTTCAGAGGGGTAGGCAGAGAGAATGGCATAACCCCAAATACACGTTTAAAATAAATTTGGTCAAAAAAATAAGCAACGGGTGCGCCAAAGTTCACATAAAATTGCGACTTCGATTATTGGAAGTCCGAAAATGTTTCTTATAAAATTTTATGTCATAATGATCAATACATGTAACTTGTCTTTGCTCATAAGTATAGTAACACCGAGTCATTCATGTTAATAATATCAATCAATATAAATATCTACAATACTAATATTAATTTTCATAAACTTTCTTTATATAACGATTTTAAGTAATGTAATAGCTGTCAAAAATGAAATATTGTGCCAGAGTCACCGGTAGGTACGACGACGAGCGAAGCGAGCAGGAGTGTTAGGTATCTTGCGTTCACAACACACCCAACTCGCTGTCAAAAAAAATAGTTTATTTAAAACATCGTTATGAGTCCCGATAAAAAGTTTGAATAGAAATGATATTATGAATTTAAAAAATCGGACTACAGATCTTTATGAACAATGTTATTAGTAGTCAAAATTTATATGAAAAAAGTTATAATCAAAAAAATTATGACAAATGATCATTCTGATCACAAAACGTTATTATGAAAAATAATAAGCTAAATAATTTTATGTGAGCCAATATGGACCACTAAGCAACACATATCACTAATTCTAGCCGCACTAGTATTTGATTGGCCCGACAGTATCTCCCAGCTAGATAAACAACCAGTCCCTCTCGATTTACCATACTTAGAAAAAGACGGGTAGTCTATCTCGCCACGACATACAGTCGCCTACATAATCATGTGTCTCTACAAAATCGATCTCATTAAATTAGATGTCGTTAATCTGTCCATGATATTGACCGAAATTATTCTAGGTTATACAATTAGTATTCCCTTGTAATGTTGTGTATAAGTTTCGTTACCATTACTTTTTTAAGATATTTTATTAATAGTAAAATTTTCTAAGGTGAGATTGATCAATTTTTCTATAATATTCCCGAACATCGCAGTAACTATAATATCTAACAGAGTACAATTCTTCATTTGTTATGTAAATATGGAGAACATTATCTTAAACTTCATGTCATTTTTATCTTTAAACTTCGGCTAGGAGAATCGTTGGTATTGAGATTTTATTTCCTTTATTTACGCACCATAAAACAATTTCGCATTCGCTTGACGCGAGTACATTATTACGACCTTTGATTTCTTTATCAGCTGTAATATATATTTTAAGGCCCCTATAAATCAGTATTGTGCAAAGCTAAAGCTACTTATCGCAGAAAAATGTGTAATGTATTGTCCCAGGGGTGATAGTTGTCGTTTGGCTCCGTGACTAGCCCTTAGGGAAAAGCCTTTCCGCTCCTAGCTTCTTTTACTTTTAAGACGCGGAGCTGTAGACAATAAAGTCTGAAAGATTCTACCAACTTTCTGTTTTGAATATTAAAAGTTCTCATGAATACTGTTAATGTTTGTTTTAAGTCTTAATAGACATTTAATGTAAGGGAACGGAATGGCAATTATTAAGCAAAATTATAGTTTTGTGTTTGGTGTTTTTTACTATTGGCGATGGCGTAATGATTTTAGGGATATGTGTGCAACCTGTTAAGTTACTTATGTTATTTAGTACGAAACTTTGTTGACAGTATTGACAGAAAGCACTTTACTTGTTCTAGGTAAAACATACTTTATTTACCAAGACTCTGTGGATATTTTAGGTAGGTAACATTTTTTTAGGTATGTAGCTTAGCTAGGCAATCATATAACTAGGAAACCAAAATAATATCAAGTTGATTTATGCAACTACTTCACAGAATGAAATAAAAACATCTAAGTATAAACAAATCATCCGTCTTTCATTACCAATTATACTTAAATGTCCTATAATAAAAATAGATTTAAATTGATTTCAATTGATCCGAAACAGAAAGATACGGAGACCAATTCTCTCCGATTACCTGAACTCGACCCCTTTTAATGAGGCAAGGTGAAACCCTTTAAAACCCCAAGGGTACAAACCTGACTCTAAACTTTACTTTTTGAACTATTCAGGGCTATTTAATCTGCCTATTTAGTTTGTGTATGAAACCGATCAGGGTCATGTTTTCATGTTGCCATTCATCTCGTATATCTATATTACTGTCTCGTTTTAATCTTTTGTATTAGTGAAGGAGGGATACAGTGGATAGTTGTAATACTGTAGTGGGGTTATAAATAACGCCGCCCATGAAAGCCTTCTGCGAAGCGCTTCCGCGTCGTTTCCTATTCCCGAAGGGACAGGATTTATGTCAACAGAAAAACTAGTTGTTTCTGTCTATGTAGGTGTAGAGTGACATCCTGTATGAACAGACGATTTATTTCTAGAGACACTATGCAGCTTGGCTGACACGGTTTTGTTATTTATAGAATCAAAATGTTATAATAATAATCTATGAATAACGGCATTAGCCTGTGGGTCATATAGTATGACATTTTTAAAAGAGCTCAAATGCACTCTTGTGGTTAACATGCGTATATTTATACAGAGGCCGGGAAGTAAGGGAATGCCGGCCGAGTATATATAATAGGATTATTACGAGGCCGACAACTCCTTTTTACGCCGAGGTAGTGCTTTTCTCAAACATGCATTGCAATAGTTAAGCAAAAAAAAATCAATAGCCAATCGCAATGATGCTGTCACAAATGTCATAAATAGCAATCAAAAAAGTGGCCCAGGCCGGCAATTAACCTTAACGACCTCTCATGACAATAGACTAGCCAAACCTGTACTTGGCAGCTTTTTGATAAGGAACATAATGTCAACATTGTAGTGCATGTTTGAGAAAATGTTTATTTGTTAGCTAATTACTCACCACTACCCACAGCCGATTAACGAGTGCAACCAAATACAATATGGCTAACAATAGATGGTGCTATATGCCATACTCGTAGTATTAAAATAAATTGAACTGTAAATGTATTTAATCCTGAAACAATAATTCCATATTGCTTAGTAATAAAATTAAAGGTTAGGTTCTTTATAATATGTTTATTGTTTTGCTATGTTTTGTTTTCTAAAAAACGTTATTTAAGAAAGAAGATAAATAAAGAAAATTAAATATCAAATATCACATACAAAAAATTACTACTTACTAATGAATACCTAAACAAATAAAAAAAATAAGGATAAATAACAACAATAAAAAATATTAAAATTAAAAAATAACGAGCCAAGTATCGCACGAGTACATGCATATCGTCAAAAGTAAGTAATTCCTACTTATGTGAAAGTGAATACAAATATTTGAGACCTAGATCTATGTTATATAAATATTATATACTTACCTACACTAAAATATTCATTATGGGACTAAACTACATAATTTTAAGTAATAAATTTATTTCATTATAATGAAGTTGTATTTAAATCGATAGGTTTGAAATAAAAATAAAGACAATATAAAATTATTTTATTGGCAGCCATATGAAAGAAAGTACTTACCTAACACGCAAGAAGTACGATTGTTTAGCAGTTAATGAAAGTTTGCCTTTGGAAAGTATTGATTGATTGGTCGGTCAGAACTTGACTTTATTACTGATTAATTGAATCCATTTAGTTAGGTACGGTTAATCTAATCCAGATGTGTTCTTAAACAATGATTGTATGGCGTTAACATTTTATACAACTGATATGAGTACAGCCTAAGGCAATAGTAGGCGTCTAATGTTCCCTTTTCACCGGCGAAACGGGGGCCGATTTTTGAGAGTCATGCACTCGAATTCATAAAACTTTGAGATCTAAAATAATCACACACAAAAGTTTCTTACCATTATTTTTGCACAAAATGTATAGTTTCGATACCTCCGATATATATGTATATCATTCATGCTTCTTAAATACCATTTCTTCGTGTTTGAGAGAGTTTAAAATTGCACGATTCGAGCGTCGAGTGCTCAAAAATCGGCCCCCGGGTCGAGCATTTACTTTAACTGTCAGTAACACGAAGATATTGTTTCTTTCACGGAAAGTATTTATTATGTTTAACCGATGAAATAGTAGTTTAAAAAATATTTAAATACCAATTTAACTGTAATATATAATACAGATACAATAGGTCTTACATTACACCAAGACGCGACAGGAACCGCATCGCCCCAAAGCTCGGAGATTATAATAATATGGTTACTGCATCTATTTCCGACATTGATCTAAGGTTCCTCTACCGGCCATTTGGAGATGGCTTCTGTTATGTAAATAAGTCGTTTTTTTCTACTTTTGTTGCTAGTTGTAATTGATGTTTATGCTGTATGCATATCGGGAGCAGTTTCAGCATTCTTTTTATTTAATTTAGGATTTTTGTTAAGAGTAGGGCGTAATCAGATTGACC
Organism: Grapholita molesta; assembly: GCA_022674325.2. Lineage (NCBI taxonomy): Eukaryota > Metazoa > Arthropoda > Insecta > Lepidoptera > Tortricidae > Grapholita > Grapholita molesta. The sequence continues at coordinate 8,940,713 of CP053127.2, forward strand.
GCTTTGTATGAGTGTATCTTTGTCTGTATGTCTGAGGCATTGAAGGTTTTAAGTACTTGAATTTGAATGTGTGTTTATTGAAAAGCAGGTAGTAAGGAAGTATGGAAGAGTAAGGAGCAACACGGGCGGTTCTACAGGACCCTGACGGGATCAGACCAGCGTCGGGCAATGCACGAGCATTCTCTGAGGTTCTCGTCACATGGGACGGTGATGTCTACTGCTTCAGCGTGTTGCGATGATTGGTGGCAGAAAAATGTCAAGAGTCAGAGAGTAAAAATTTTTACAAAATTACCATTATTATGTTTAAATTTTCAATAAAAAATGCGGTGAATTAGGTTGACTTTATACTTTGAGGTGTCTTTATCGCGTTAATTTATCTAGCAAAATAGTAATGTTAAACATTTTAGTTTCATAAACACAGCCATATAGCTTGTACATATTATACGGGACTTGGTACTATATTATCAGTTACATATCACGTTCTAGTACAATTTATTATTTACTGAGTAGTTAGTCACTAATTAGGTACTAATTAACGTAATTAACTATATTAATTGAGGAATATTAAGAAAATAGAAAGAAAAAAGAAGAAATATGGAAAAGTTGTAAATACAGCAAAAATAAAAGCGTCATATTATGATCAATCCTTGATTGAAATCATCGTCAAAGTTAAAATACTCGGTTAGAATAAGCAAATACTTAACTTTGTTCACCACGACTATAGTGTTTTTATTCATATTTTTAATTAATATTTATATCCTTCAAATTTAAATATTCAAAACTAGCCCAACAGTGGTAATATTCGTGCAAATTACATATCGCTTATGAAACTAGTAACTCCAAGATGGTTTTACCATCTGACCCAGGGTAAGAGATCAATTAACCCTTTGACCGCCTAACTCGTTGACCGAAAACTTTGTCCCAAACGCCATGACACGACTCATAAGTATGACACTGTAATGCGGTATTTGGAGTTGAAAAGTTTTACATGTGTAATGTTATTAGCCGTTTTCACCTCACGTTTGTCTGTTCTGATCATCGACGTAGATTCACAATCAGCCCCAAAAAATGGCTCTAAAAACAGCCGCTCGAACAACTTGGGCGGCACATTTAGTTAGTCTTCTTTCAACCGCTGTCAGTGCAAGTGTCAACAATGACTGAAAAGTTATTACTTTATCAATAGTGAAGTTTCATACTTAATAATTAGAACACTGAGCTCTTTTTTGTTTGTTTATATTATCTAAAAGAAGATTATAAATTAGCATTATTAGCATAAACTGGAACGTGACAGAAATGTATATTTTTGTACATCATTTGATCGCGTGTAGGAGTCTACTTCTTTATGTCAGTGGTTCTGATAAATTATAAGGTACATTGTATTTATTATACCACATGTACCGTCACCAATCATAAAAAAAAATAAGTATGTAATACCGGTTTGCTTGATCGTAAAAATGAAACATTTTGATAATAAATGATACATTTAATAAAATAATAACAATTATTAATACACAGAGAGAATAATAGATAACAACTAAATTATTACTGAATACACTGCCGCGCTGGACGGCAATGATGGGCGAATTCAATTAAATCATTTTCAATTTAAAAAAAAAAGATTTGAAATAGATAATAACGTAAAAAAATTGTCTGTATCCACGAAAAACATTTGTTACTTACTGACTTTCAAAATTAAACTATTAGTAATAAGTTAGTAAGTAAATGAATATTTGGCTTGTTAGCAATCTAGCGTATCTTTAATAATACAGTAATCGATGGCGATCACATATAATTATATACCTATATACACTTACACGAAATTAAGTTTTTTTATCATACTCAATTTAAGAGGTGAAATTAAATTTTAATTAAATGTTATTGTCACCTTTTTGTGACAATAATTTAGCGGTGTAGTCTAAAGAGTTTAAAACTTCTTTCCCCGAGTAAATAATAGCTAAAAAAACCTAAAAATAAGCCGTTAATTTGTCAATGCGATAGCACTTGACCTACACTAATTCCATTAATAAAATTAAGTAGGGTGTCCATGTATCCAGTATTTATTAATTATAACAATTTTATTAATTGTTAGGTAGTAACATTAATTAGGTAGTGAAGAAAATTCCATGAAATCTCATGTATTGAATTCTATTTAGGTTAATAATTAATATTATTCAACTCTTGATTACCGATTAAATTTCACCGTGTATAAAGTAGAATTGTCTCCCCTAACTGTAAGGTGTAATTTGAAGTTCTTTCGTCGAGCGAAGTAGATAGCAGCGTAATTGCGTTTAAAAGCGAAACTTTTGCAACTATGAAAATTGTTGCCAGAATTGAGTTTAACTCCCATCGTCTACTTAAAGCTCGGAGTGTTGACTAACTCTCTATTTAATTTATGGCTACGAAATAGGAGAGCGGATGAAAAGTAACGGACGATGTAACAGGGCGTATCTTATATTGATATGAATATAAATGTTTGTTTATAACAGAATAAAAATTCTTAAGGAATACTCTGAATTAGTAGGCATCTTTTTATTTTTGGGTTCCGTAATCAACTAGGTACCCTTATATTCGCCATGTCTGTCTGTCTCCGGCTATGATCATTGACCGTTAGTCCGAGAAATCTTGTTATTACGTGGATGTTGGAGAAATCGAGAGATTTGAATTTACGAATTACGAATTATTGTAAGAACACTAAGACATCTAAGCTAGATCGGGTTTGATCTGTTTTTGTCCCAATCAACCTCTGGTTTATAGTGTGGACATATATTTCTAATATCAAAGATGGCCATTCCAGACGAATGGGAACATATAGTTACCATATAAGAAAAGGATTATTTATACTTTGGTAACGATCTCGACACATGATGGCACTGTGTACAGAGAAACAGTTGCATATGCTCGCGTAATTTTCTGCCTCCGTGAACGGTGCCGGATTAGACAACAGTGGGTCTATACGTTTACAGCGAGTATTTGGCACCTCGTCGCCCTGGGGAGGAGGACTGTCTTTCGAAGGATTTTCTCGAATTTATCCTCAATTTAAGAGCTTAAGCTCGTAGCCTTACGGGCTTTAAAGGCTTCATATTTAGTACAAGTTTTTAATGTTTACTTATTTTGCAGTGCTTACCTGTCTTTACTAAGCAGAAACGTCTGCTAGCAAATATCATCAATATTTAAATTGAAAGAAAAATAGAGAAATTTGACTCGAAGCGGGACTCGAACCCACAACCACTGGATCACAGCGCACTACCAATTTTTCTATTTTTCTTGGCAGGCGGGTTGGAACGAATTATGTTCTACTAGTTCTACCTCTTTGAGGGACGCCACTGCCCGTCCTATACAATGCGGGTTCACGAAACTCTGAAGTTTATGAAAACTGAGTGTTATCATTAATAAAGAATTAGGAAAGAGATGATACGCGATCGTCCTGTCTTAATCAATAAACGTAATTAAAACTTGAAATACCTAAATTGAAATAGACGAAAAGGCCGCTTTTTACATTTAATGTGTATTTTGTTTGCCAGCGGCTGAACTTGCATAAATACTAAAACTACGTAACCTAAAAAGCCAGTTTTCTTGAAAGCACAAGACATTATTATTTTTTAACCGCGTACATACAAATTTCAAACATTACGTATCAGTCGTTTAAGGAACGATATCGTCGTGGTCGTCCATATAAAAGTCTGTTTCAATATTACTATAATAAAATTTACAAAGAATAAAAACAGTAGAACAAAATCTAAACAGAAATCCATTAAAAAAAGGAAATTCAGACGTGCTTACGTAAAACTTAAAAAATACACGACACAATTACAGACATATAACTACATATACAGCTGAACTCGAACGGTTTTTTGATATTTTGCCGTACCTGTAAGGTAAATATACCTAACATAAATGAAATGCCGCGAGCATCCTCGGTACAATAATGTCTCATCGACCTTTTTTAGATTTAATGTAGTAAGTAGTTATTATAATATTGTAATGGTTGAATATTTAAATTGTTGTATATTTATTTGAAAATTAAATACTATATAGAAGCTTGATTATTTCATTATTGTAATATCTTTACAAATAGAAATATTAATTTTAAAATTAAGCATTCCAGTCATTCTATTCGTAAAGTAACTTTTAATCATGTCATGTAATTTCGGAGCGGCGAAGATGCCATATTGTTTCTTAATCGAGGGAATTTGGAACGATAATTAGGGGAATGGAATTATATTACAAAGAGCACGTCACGAACGCGTAAAAGGGAGGTAGGACCTAATTTATTATAGCCACCTACCCTCTATATACCTCGCGTTATGATTCAATTTGCGACACAAAGGCAATGCTTGCACCTTTACGTGGAAATTCGTGTGACAAAATATCCTGCACCATTTACGGATTTTTCGAAATTTAACGTTTTGCTTTTTTGTACAAAATACACTACTGCGTTAATGGACTAAAGTTACGTTACAAAGCAAAAGCATATAATGCTATACGTACTTGGTGTGAAAGTACCTGTACAAAGAGGATTGTTACATTTGAAATTACTATAAAACTGAATTGTTATTAATAAACGGTCGGTTTAATAAATTCCCATACTTTTTGAACTTTCGTGAGTCATTGTCACATTTTATGAAAAATTACGGCTCACGCTATGTGTTTCTGAGGGCATAGGCAGATGAACCGACACCCAGAACTCTTAGTAAATGAAAAAAGAGAATTATGCCTTCTGAAACATGTGACGCGAGTGATTAAATAAACGTAAGTGAAGCGTTAATTTTTCATGATTACTTATCAATGTGTGTGTGTGTGTATGTTTTTGAACTCCATATTGTTTTTGGATATTAAATGTTTCTAACTTACTTTCGTGCATTTTTCTACACAAAGATCATAATTATTGAGATAGGTACACGTATAATCTCGGTGTCAGTTTAATGATGTCCATGTACACAGTTTGAAATATTTTTATGGCACGAAAGTTATAAAAACTTCGCCCAATTAAAATGAGGCAGGAGTATTTATGGCGGCTTTGTAAAAATAAAGACTCCCCCGATTTTACTTTAAAAACTCTTGGTTCTTTCAAGCTTTTCTTAATATTGAGGATATAAATACAAATAAAAAAGACATGCGTTCAAATTTTGAAGCGTATAATGTATTTATTTTGCCTGAACTCGTACTATACAATGTTGTATCTATATGTGTTTATTAAATCATCCTACGTTCCTTTGTTATTTTCTTATAATGCGGGACCTAAATATGCTAATAATATTGAAACACTTACGTTTTGATTGATTAAGACTTATTCAATTATCGACGTCCACTGCTGACATAGGCCTCTCTCATAGATCGCCACAGGCAGCTATCTCTGAGTATGGGGGTACAATGCCATAATCGCTATGCTTGACAGGCGGCTTGGCGACCATTCTAGTTGGCTGCCTTTCCTCCGGTGGTTTCTGGACGCACTTTTTGGACAATACACCGGGAATGATCCAGGTCATGATTGCTAATATATTCTACTTATAGTTCCTTAGCGCATACAAGACGTATTTAAAAAAGTAAGAAGATTAAATGACCTCTGTTATTTAAATTATAATGTTATTATATTATTTAAATTATTACAACACTTTCATCATCACCACTTGGATGGTTGGCAGTCCTCAACTGTGCGTTTTTCTATAAACTTCCTGCCTCGCACAGCAAAACTTTGGAATAAATTGTCGTGTGCAGTATTTCCGGGCCGATATGACATCAAAACCTTCAAGAAAAGAGCTTATAGAGATCTTAAAGGTCGGCAACGTATTTGTGACTCTTCTGGTGTTGCGAGTGTCCGTCCGTCTGCTCGTTTGCCTCTTATATATAAAAAAAATATATATATTATTTATCCCATATATTACGCAAAAGCCTTGTCACTCGCAACCAGCATACCACTGTGTCTCCTCATTCAATCTTTGGCGGACCTATCCATAGAGGCTAATGGTTGGTTATTTAATTCAGAACCCTCAGTAATTACATCAAGTGCTATTAATTTCACGTTCCATTCGATCCGACCCTCAATGTCGATGGCTCCGTTCTATACTCTGTATAACTTAGATTATATTACTACTCGTTAGGCGTTGATTTAACACCCCTTTGTTAGCCACTATCCTTATGGGTAATTATTGTATCGCGAGTTGAGTTGAGTAGTTTGGCACGCATAGAATTAGTGGTCCCTACTTTGGCAATCATTATTGTTATATTAACCCAGTTGTCTTTATACTTATTTAGGGTTAAATTTACATAAATTTTGTAAGGTACAATGGGTCGCAATGTACGTGGCCATGGTGTATTTACAAAAAAAGTGACAAATTAATAATAATCAAATTTATTATGCACAATCGGACCTACTCCTATTTTGAAATTAATGTAATAATATGTATAGGAATGTATAGGAATTCGTAGTCATGCCTATCATCAGCGTCTTATTATGTAGAAGCACTTAAAACCGGTGCCGGTTTTAATTATTTCAAATCTATCTTCACAAGAAGGTAACTGCTGAAAAAAAATGTCTACTTATATATCCATATAAATGACTACGGGTTTGGCCTAGTGGGTAGTGGCCCTGCCTATGAAGCTGATGGTCCTGGGTTCAAATTCTAGTAAGGGCATTTAATTTTGTGATGAGCACAGATGTGTGTGTGTGGTGGGTCGTGGGTGTTTTATACTCGTGTGTATATATTATGTATTTAATTAATTATAAATATATCGTTAGATAAGTACTCACAACACAAGTCTTCTTGAGCTTACCTGTATTTTTTATTTATTTTTTTATCAAATATTCATCATCATCATCATCTCAGCCGTAAGACGTTCACTGCTGAATATAGGCCTCCCCCTTGGACCTCCACACGTACCGTATCAAATATATTGCTTTAGTTAAAGTGTACGAAACTATTAAGCACAATAAGTGTTTAGATTTTGGCGAAGGTGACATTTCTTATAATTAAAATTAAAAATACTGTTATGTGCTATAAAACTTAATAACTGATTATTGAATAAATAACTGATTGAGACTTAAAAATATATTTAATAAGTAACTATACATTTAAATTTGAATATACAGGCTGATTTTGCGGTCATGGAACAAGAAAACAAGCTATGATAAAGAATAGATAGGCGAAATAAATCATGTTAATCATTAATTGTTTATTTTCAATATTTCGATTGTTTTCCAGATAAAAGAATACAACAATCTTTTTTGCTTATAAATTGGTCACCTTACTCAATGTGACGTCTTGTCGCTTCCCATACGCAGTATATTAAAATTCATCAGGTGACCATGGTTTAATTAGTTTTAGATTAATTATACTTGAAGAATAAGAAAAATGACTATTAATTATGATTTTATCAATTAGTACCATAAGATAATATTGACCAATTAAAATCAGAAAAACGAATGGGAAATCAGCTCTGTTTTCTTCACTGTAAGAATACAATTATGACAACTTTTGAAATATAAAAAAACTAATATTTTAAAGGCGAAAGTTTATAAGTGTGTGTTACATCTTCACGGCTAAAGCGATTTTAATAAAATTTGGTATGGAGTTAGCTGACATCGTGGATTAGCATAAAGTTTATGTTTTTTCCCTAATAAATCGCGGGTAACACCGCGGGGCACAGCCAGTCCAAATATAAACCCTTCTACTTGATCAATAGAGGAGATATACAAACTTTCATTAGTAGGTGTCCTTAATTTATTATACTAAATAATTAAAATATAAGAAGGGTTAAATCCGGTTCCATAAAACCAAGCCTTCAAGTAAAATGAAAAATCTTTAAGTAACAAGTTTCGTCACCTAGTTTAAGAAGGTTAATGAAGCCTCACAGCATACCGAAAAAGCACTCGCAGATAGCTCAAAAGAAATAAAAGGTAAAAAAAGTTGTAAGACAAGAAAGGGTATTACATTGCAAATTTATTCAGAGCAATTTGAAATTTAAATTTGAGTTCATCAAAGTTTCTGGTTGCTGAGATACTCGACATGTTCACATGTGGATGTGTGGGGCAACTTGAGTGCCTGGGGATATTCGTGGGTACAGGGATAAGTAAAATTTCCTAATTGGTTATTACATCCTATTAGCAAATTCCGATTTTGTTCAACAGAACATTTTGTATTTAGAAATTCAATTTAGCTCTGGATAGATGTTTCGCTTTTACGCTGTTCCGTTGCAAATATATTAAGTATATGGATTGGAAGTTTCCGGGTATTTGGTAGATTTACACAGAGAAGCCTACGTGGAAAGGCCTATGCCACAGTGACTAGTAGCATTGGGAAAAATCAATGAATGACGGGGAATTTATTTTCCTATGCATAATTATTCTTAAAATTGTTTTATTATTAATAATTATTGTTAAAAGTTATCGTTATTGTCTGAGATATCGTATATAAATTAGCACTAAGCTTCACAGTGCTGAATGTCTTCTATAAACTCAATAGAAAATATATACTCAAAATACAATTTAGTTACTTAATAAACCTTAACTGTAACCATAATTGAACCGAACAATTTAAAACAATACAACTTTTAAACTTCGTTTTCTTTGATGAAATTATTCATTTTTGTAAACTTTTAACTTGACATTCAAATTTCAGCGATTAGGTTATTTTCGTACGAGTTTATGTATTTACTTAAATTTTTAGTAGCTGTTTTTTTTTATTTATGCACACGATGAATTCTCCTTTACTTATTGTTCAAATTAAATGTTATGTAAATGTTATATCAATGCGTCTCTATTGCCTAATCTTTTTCTACAATCCATACAATCTAGGAAAGATTACACATAGTAATAAGTTTTCGAGGGGAAAAATAAAGAATATTATTTATAAAATCTTTCGTATTTAATACCATGTCGTATCTCGTATTCTATAGATACAAATTTTTGGTGCCTTTTGCTTTCTTATTTAATACGAACTTAACCTATAAGTATTATTATCTGATGTTCTCTTGTCGTGTACATTATAATAAGATTTAAAACATCAGAAAATTGTTTAACTGAATTTAAAAAGAGATGGTTTCCAGTTATAAGAAAAAAAATTGCGATATTAAAAATAGAATTGTTATTTATATTTGTGCCAATCAGGTATATATCTCAAACTGAATACAAACATATTTTTTTCAATAACAACGAGTAGTTTGTATATTCTGTTCCCGGCTTATTGCACTTAGGTGTAGTCATTTTTAAATAAACATGTATTATGCCGGCTGCTTAACATTGCGTTATGTTGTTCATGTAGTGTGTCAATATAATTATATTCAGAAGTTTTTAAGCAAACGACCCAAACTTGATATATCTGAGATCAATTTTACCCTCGATCACTTAACCTTCAGCAGTTAATCTATGCGGTGAAATTTGATTTCTTGCTGGAATATTTATATTGCGTTATATCTAGTGTTAGCGGGGCTGGCCTAAACAAACTTCTCTAATACTAAGTAAACTAACTGAACAACCCCTCGGAGAATTACCTTTACCCTTAAACAAAACTTTACCAACTCTTATTGCCTTTTCCGAAAGAAAGTTGAATAGAAAGGGGACACTCATATCATATTTTGTGATTTGCTGGAGATAGATTTTCATATAGGTTTGTATATTCTATTTAATGAAGTCATCTTAAATAAACAGGTTCGTATGTCAAATATGTAAAACACCGTACACTAGTAAAATTACGAAAATATATCAGTAAAAGTACCAAAACCTGGAGATAATTCGATAACTGTAATTTTCTTTTTCTATAAAAGAAAGTATCGTTAGTTCTTTTTAAAATATAAAAAAATTTAACATTTTAGGGTTCCGCGTCAATGTAAAAAACCCAAGACCGTATTGGGTACTATGATCACGTTTTCATCAAAACCTAAAAAATTAAAATCTAATTCATCATCATCATCTCAGCCACAAGACGTCTACTACTGAACACAGGTCTCCCCCTTGGACCTCCACATGTACCGGTTGGAGCGACCTGCACCCAGCAAAAGGTGCTCGAGTGGAGATCACGGACTAGCAAGCGCAGCTTAGGACGTCCACCCAAAAGATGGACAGACGACCTCATTAAGGTCGCCAAAATGTAATTGAATAGATAATATTACTATTAATGTTATACCCACGGTCTTGGGTTTTTTACATTGACGCGGAACCCTAAAATGTTTAATTTTTTATGTTTTAAAAAGAACTAACAATACTTCATTTGATAGAAAAAGAAAATTACAGTTATCGAATTATGTCCAGGTTTTGGTAATTTTACTGGTCTATTCATAAATGCGACACAGGCGATAAATAATGTTCATATTCATACTGTAAGATAAAGACCGCATTTCCGTAACAAACCCATCAGCCATATGAGGCATGTCATGTTATTGGTTCACACGGCGCAAAACTTTTCGTGTTACACATGGGTAACATTACATACACCTCATTACAAGTCCCCGCGACCCGAACAACCCTGAAGGGTGCTGACAGGCGAATATAGCCAGTTGGTTGCTGTCTTTATGGGCTCTGTAAATCACTTTTACCTACTTGACCCGAGCGTAACCGATAGTGCTCGAACATTAAAGGGTTTGATTTATATTCCAAGTTGGCACATTGTCGCCATGTGCCGTTGTAGTTGAGTAGTTTATTATAAAGGTGGACTTAGTTGCAATGTTGTTCCTTCCGAGTTGGAGGTGTGGATTTAGTTTGTATATCAAAAACCCGCGGTTCATCTCAACGTAGCATGGGGCTGATTCTGAAATTATATTTCTACGTTTTTTGAATATAATTAATTACTTATTCATAATTTCTGTTTACCATTTTGTTTGAAGAACATTAAACTAAGATGTATACTGTATTATTATGAAATAAATAAATTTTAATTATAATATACATTAAAAAAACTGATAAAAAATGAAAAAATTGAAAAAGTTTCCATGTTCTAGTCTAGTCATGCTTCGAATTAGACAAAAGACGACCGGTGTTTGACACGGATATAGGTAGTATTGTAATTTACAAAGGCCAATAGGTACCTATAGTCAATAGGTATAAATTCTAAAGCTGAATATTGAGTTGTATCACTCTAAATAGAAATAGTTAATCGTGTTTCACTTCTGTGTCGTAAAGTTCTCTACGGGTTCCACCTGAATCGCTACTGTTTAGGGTTATCGCTTATTTACTTGTTTGGGGAAGGTTGACATACCAGAAAATTGTTTGTTGCTTGCCGATTATTTAATTAATATAATGAAATCAAGTAGTATAATAGTATTATTGTAAGTATTTATGCATTTATTGTTTTTTTTTTCTTTTTACTCTTTTTGCCTGTATTTACATTGTAATTGTACCAAATTACATTATACAACATTTTAACATAAAATTTTGAAGTAGTACAATGTTAAAACTTATTATATTTTCTCTTCAATTAGGGAGCTTTGATACTTTATGATTCCAAAAATATGCATTCCTTGCATCATTACAATGTGTACATAAACCACTATTCTGTTAATAGATAGATTTCGATAGCCTGTTGTTTGCCTTTTTTTCTGTGTATCCTGCATAGCTAAGTGTTAAACTTAGGTGATGTCCAATGAATCATTCATTATCTTTTTTTTTATACAACCATGGTGGCAAACAAGCCTACGGCCCGCCTGATGGTAAGCAGTTAGCCTATGTACCCCTGCAACTCCAGAGGATTCACATGCGCGCTCCATACCCTAAAAGTTGTTGGAGCTCTGGGAATGTTACTCACCATCAGGAACACAACAATACATACATGAAAGGTAGCAGTGCTAGTATGGCTGTGGTCTTCTGTAAGAAGGAGGTACTTCCCCAGTTGGGCTTCTCCAGACTCGAGCGTGATGGAACTTCGCTGTGCCCCTCTCATTGTTGGACGTAGTTTAAGGATATACCCGGGTCCGGGTCTATATTTACAGTAGCAAGTGAAACAAATGATTTATCTGTAATATTTAAACATGCCTCCAGGCTTATTATCGAGATGTCAGTATGCGATAACCTTTAATCGATATCTGAGCTCATAGCTACAGTAGTTTACATGACTTATTGCTCCACTACAGATTGCTTCCATACCAGTTTGAGAACTCAAAATTGCGGTACACGAGCAACTTTGCTTGAAGTTTCATAGTCTCTGTAATTATAAACCTAATAACATCGATTCCTACTGGAGCAAAAGTGTAGAAAATGCAAACACACACATACATAAACTAGTTAGCACCTATGTTTCTTAAATGAAGATCTCAATCGTCATCTTCCAGGTCATAAACGCAGTAAATCTTTACATACTTTTCTTTGGTGATTTGATGTTGTCATAATAACTTTATTTGATCAACAAAAATGGCGTGGCGTTCCGCCATCTAATACCGAAAACATAGAAATGGCCTGAACTTTGTAGGAACGCAATTTTGAATAAATAAGTATTGTTAGTCCCGATGTTCTGGGAAACATCCATACCTACAAACCGACCTTTGGAGTAAACAGATATATTTATTAAAATAAATTTAACTAGGCAATCTTACACAAATGAACCTAGTCCCACAGTAAGCTCAATAAACTTGTGTTATTTTTTTTTTATGACAAAGGTGGCAAACGAGCCGACGGATTGCCTGATGGTAGTGATGGTAAGCAATTACCGTCGCCCATGGGTACCCGCAACACCAAGCGCGTCACAAGCGCGTTGCCGTCCCTTTTAAGGGGGGTTGGAGCTATGGGAACCTTACTCACCTTCAGGAACACAACACTACATACCTGAAAGGTAGCAGTGTTATTATGGCTGAGGTCTTCTGTAAGGAGGAGGTACTTCCCCAGTCGAGCTTCTTCAGACTCAAGCGTGATGGTACTTCGCTGTGCCCTACCTGTCATTGTTGAACGTAGTTTAAGGATATACCCGGGTCCAAGACGATGAAATATATTAAGATACCTACTTATACATCCTTAAATATCCATAGTTTATTTTCGCCTTAACTTATGCACGTAGATATTATATATTCATACCGTTTATAACGTTAATGTTAATGATAACGATGGAGGCCGGATTTTCCCAGACACGTAAAAGCTTAAGGTGTCTAAGACACCTTTTCTCTACGAGAGGAATTAATGCGTTGTACGCTGACTACCGCCAGCAGATTTCGCTTTATTCAGCATTTGCAATATACGCCATATTGTTTTAATACAACGACTGTGGCAAACAAGCATACGGGCCGCCTGATGATAAGCAGTTACCACAGCCTATGGAGGCTTGCAACTCCTGAGGATTCACATGCGCGTTGCCTACCCTAAATGTTGTTACCTTACTCACCATCAGGAACACAACACTACATACCTGAAAGGATGCTCTTTGAACTACGTATTAAGCTGTAAACCGAACCGTCCTTGTATGCAGAATGTTTTTTTTTTTTTTACTACAATAAACTTGTATTTAAACTTTTGTGAGTTATTGTAATGTTTTAAAACATGTCGCAATGACTAGTTTCGGAAAACATAGGCCTCCATTTTCAAGCACTAAGAGTGTCGAATGTCGCGCGAGTGACTAAATAAACGTGAGTAAAGTCGTTATTTTCATTTATAATACTCGCGATTTGTCGGATCTTGAAAATATAATTAACTTTCGATTTTTTTTATGTCATAGGCGGCAAACGAGCAAACGGATTGCCTGATGGTAAGCAATTACCGTCGCCGATGGGCACCCGCAACACCAGGGGAGTCACAAGCGCGTTGCCGGCCTTTAAGGGGAGTTGGAGCTCTGGGAACCTTACTCACCATCAGGAACACAACACTACATACCTGAAAGGTAGCAGTGCTATTATGGCTGTGGTCTTCTGTAAGGAGGAGGTACTTCCCCAGTTGGGCTGCCCCAGATTGAAGCGTGATGGTCATCGCTGTGCCCTACCTCTCATTGTTGGACGTAGTTTCAGGACATACCCGGGTCTAAATATATTTCTAGGTGGAATGCTTTAACGTCTACCTACATAGAACATTATTCGTTGTATAGTATTTAAATACACAAGGACGGAACTCACCAGGCAACTAGGCTGTTGCGCTCTCTAACACTTATCGAAGTTAACGCGAGGTGTGAGTATACTACCAATGTTCTATCTAGTAGATAGGTTATCTGTGGTCGTACGTAATTTCCACGCCGTGTTAAATAGGGCTCGGTCAGAATTTAAGCAAATTACTTAACTTTAAGTCTAAGATTTATATTTAGAACATTTAAGATAAATCGGTTACATGTCTTAAATAGATTTATAGGTTTTAAAGTTTGTATAATTGATGTCACAAAATCACATCTTATATTATAATCAGTGATCGGCACTATGGGTGCAAAACTTTAACAAAACTTGTTAAGCGGACATAAAAGACTGTTTAGAGCTACAAAAACAATGATATGCTTACACCCAAATATATGCATATCGAGATTCCGAGATACAATTAAATTAGACAGTAATTTGTCATAGTTTTTCGTATTTTTCTTGATAATAAGTTTTACTATACCTCGGTTCAACAAGTTTTGTTAAAGTTTTGCACCGTTAGTGCCGATCACTGATTATAATAGACGCCACTGCGATAGCTGGTGAAATCACATATGCATTATCATCAGATGTGATTTTGAATTAAATATAACTTATTTCATGATTCCATCAAGATACGTTTTAATTATTTTTTTTTTTTATGACATAGGCGGCAAACGAGCAGACGGATTGCATGGTGTTAAGCAATTATCGTCGCCCATGGGCTCTCGCAACACCAGGGGAGTCACAAGCGCGTTGCCGGCCTTTAAGGGGGGTTGGAGCTCTGGGAACCTTACTCACCATCAGGAACACAACACTACATACCTGAGAGGTGGCAGTGCTATTATGGCTGTGGTCTTCTGTAAGGAGGAGGTACTTCCCCAGTTGGGCTGCCCCAGATTCAAGCGTGAAGGTCAACGCTGTGCCCTACCTCTCATAAAATTAATCTATATTGTTTTCTCATTAATAATAAACAGTAACATTTAAAGGCAATGTTTGATATTTTATATACTGCTTATATAAATAAACTCGCAGCTAAAGTTGCTGGAACTCGCATCTGGCATCGATGTTTTATCATTAAGCCGGCAAGGGAAGACAAAATACGCGAACCACTCGTAGATCACAGTGAGACATTTTAATAAATGGGATGGCTCTCGAGACCTCCACATAGCACTTAAATATATGAAAATTAGTCAGAAGGAGGATATAAATAAATTCCAAAGAATAGCATAATCTTACCGCTTGAACACAGTTGTGTACCATTCTTTGTTTTTTGTTCTTTTTGCTGATAAGTCGCTTGGCTATACGACCATGTGCAATGCCTTATTTTAACTAAAGTAGCCCGTTAATGCTTGCTTTTTCAAACAAAACTCTATAGTAGGTACAATCGACCACATTTTTGTATCGGTACAATTTGTGTAGGCAGAATTGATACAGCTTAACGTTCTAATACTATTTCATGGTAAATAAAATAACATAATAATATTAACTTTTGACTCGTAATTTTCGACCACAGTAAGCATACGAAGCATTTGTCACTATCGCAGAAGACAATAGGCTAGTCGATAGATTTTTTTATTCTAGTAAACGATAGTTTTGTTTTAAGGATCAAATGTCTGTATGGGATTATGAGAACTTGCCTGAAAGCTACACAAAAGACAGAAATGGGCGTCAAAGTCTGACATTCGTATATCCCGCTCAAACGCTCATTACAAAATGATGAGAACCTTTGACTCATTCCTACTGTGCTGTTTAAAGTGAGAAAAATAATTAAATTACTATTTGGATTCAGAAATATTACGTTAATGATAGGTTATCTGTGGTTATACATACATGAAAGGTAGCAGTGCTATTTTAACTGTGGTCTTTCAAAGTGCCCCTTGAAATCTCGACAAACTTTTCATCGAAAATGGTCCATATAACATTTTGTATAAATATTATCTCTTGTAGTATTATGTCTTCATCGACTATTCTATATACATTATAACAATTATAAGAACAACGGTACAATGATATTCAAATGCTTGAAAATACGTTTAATAGGAAATAAGTGCCCCCAATTAAGTTGACGTGAAAATCGTTAAATTATATCAATTTTGTAATGATAATTAAGCATGAACTCTGTATGGATTTATTTTGCCGTTTTTGCTTTGTTTTAGTTTTTAAAGTTTATGAAACGAGCATCAAATCTATGTATCTATAGAAACTTAATGCTTAATTATCGTCACAAAAATGATATAAGTAGTTAACTTTTCTGTAAGTCACGCTACATGCAGACATTATTTTTCTGAAAACTCCTTAATAAACTATATAAGAAACAATACAACAAAATATCGCTGTTTATTATTCAATTACTGAAACTAAAAACCAGTTTGAATTACAAAAACATGTAAATAGAAGTTTATTACGAGGCAAAGTATAAATAGGTACGACGACGAGCGAAACGAGGAGGAGCGTGTTACGGGAACTGCGACCTAATAGCGCGCGAAGCCGAGCGAGCGCCAGAACCGACTTGTTTTATTCCAAAATATGCCGCACACACACACACACAAAATTTAAATATATTAATTAAAAATCGGTGTTTAAATATACATTATTTAAGTGTTCAATGTAAATATTACCTATTCGATCAAATGTAATGTCCGGTGTTTTAAATATAAATATCAACGAACTAGTAATACTATAGAAACCTGACTCGAGCTCAAAAATGACCCCACGGCTAGTGTGCTGCGAACGATCGACTGAGCCGCGGCGGAGTTTGACAGCTTTAGTAGTACAGAAGCTTTCTGTGACATAAGATGTCAGCTAATATAAAATTGTTAAATTAAAAAACCCTATAAAATGCCTTCTTGTGCGATAAAATGGTCCCGAAACAACTACACCAAAACGCAAGAAAAACGATGGGATCCATTGGTTTGTGTAAGTTTAACCCTGAATGTGATAAACAATTATTTAAATTAATATATTGTTGTATAGACTAATACGCTGAACCAAATGTCGTAACTCTATACTAGTTTTATAATGACTTATGCCTTTATGATACTGAGTGACAGAATGAGGATTAGGTTATGCATCATTTATACTCACAAGTAAATTATTCATAATATTTTCAAGTAACAATCAATTCCTATTATATGCTTTTATCTCAAAAAACAAGTAGGTACGCTGCAAATGTGCCGCTGGTAAACTTTCCGACATAATTATTCTAGTTTCCGGAAGGCCCCGAAAATAATTTTATAAAAATATGTACGTACAGTCATGGAATTTAATATCCTACCTATTTCATTTGAATATCATTAGACATATCGCAATGCCTTAAGGTCGAAAGTTGTATTTCAGTAATAGTATTGAAATGTCAAGACATATTATCTGTGGTTGCTCTTATTCTCTTTGCGAAAAGTTATCATTTTCTTTTCTAACTCTGAAAGCGTGTATCTTCTTAGTGAGTATATATTTTTTGCGAATCTATCTACATTCTACTGCGTACCCCGAAATTAGAAATTTCGTTACTTGCATCTCTACCTTTCGAAGATTGCAAGAACGAAAAAGATAAACAACTACTCAGAAGTCATCCGTTTTTACAAAATTTTCATGACGTCCCAAAATTCAGTACTCCGCGTCAATTTAGTAAATCTATTGCCTAATTATTCAAACAAAACAATGCATGCGATATATCAAAGTATCATCCTGTTCTAGCTTGCTCTTATGGTGACAGTTTGCTATACGATATAGAATTTAATTTGTATCCCACCTAGGTTAGAAAATAAATTACTTGACTGTACTCACACTATTGCGATTAATCTAAAATACATATGCACTACACGTTAATAATGTGTTTCAACTTTTGAATTTAACTATAAACGGGGCTCAGTCGCGCAAAAATTTACGAAATTTCACCTCCGATGTTCAAGAGCGACATAACCCACGTAGTACCTCAGTAGGTACCAGGCCTCAGCCTTCCCTTACTGGGCAATGTCCTAACGCAAAATCGTGGCAGTGTTCTCCGACACGTTATTAACGATATATATATCTTCTTATAAAGTATGGATAAGAGTAATCTTAAAAACAAAATCGTGTGTAGAATAATATTAATATGAATTGGTTCCATCTCGGTTAGTATCAACCCTGTAAGTTTGACAACGCCATAATATTGTAGCGCCGCGCATGAAGTTTGACACTTTAAACTTTTATGAACCAATCACAACTTTTTTTTAATAGCGCGAAATTGTCTATTGGATAAACTCCAAGCTGCTCTGACATATGTATGAAGAGGGGATAGCTGTCAGTGTCAGCGTGCCTGGGGTCATTTTTGGAAGGCATTTTTGTATGGAGAGCTGTGTCTATATATATTCAGTCACCGATAAATATAAATAAATATCTCAGTGGCGCGCGCGCTGTCAGCTGTGACGGATGTGTGCTTATCGGTCAGCGCGAGTCTCTTCTCGAAAATGAATACAGTTAAATGTAATACGTGCAATATTGTTATAGACGAGTTGCTAACCTATGTGCAAAATAAAATATCAGTAGTGGACGAGATTACTTTAAAAAGAATCTGTGCGTCGACATTCAGTGCCGATGAGATCAAGAAATCGAAGTCGTTATTATTTGAAACGGTACCAACGGAAAAGCGCAAGGTTCAAAGGAGAAAGGAGGGGAAGGAGCAGCGAGATCTTGAAGACATTTTTGCGCTATTCAAAGCATCGGATGAGGAAACGAGGCCTATTTTTGTGGCACGAAACCTGGACAAACTGCCCCCGGTGACGTTTGATGATATCGATGTATCAAGGTTACTTAAGGATTTAGTCCTTGTTAAGAATGAATTAAATGACTTTAGATCAAGCTATATCACTAAGGATCAGGTTTATGACTTGATAGCTGGAATGTCTAAAACTCGGCCCTCGCCGACTCACAGTTCAGAGCCCATACAAAGTCAATATCGTAGTATTAATGTAAATTTCAAACGCGGTGGCTACCTAGATAGTGGCCCTATTGGCCTCTCCCACTTTAATACTGCCGCGCTAGATGAAACGAGCAATTTAACGAGTTCTTCATCGCAGTCGCCACCAAAAGAAAATACAGGTGTGTTGCCGCACGACTACCTTCAAAATCAAACATTTATGTCGTCAGCGGGCGAGGCGGCGGCGATCGCTGCATCAGCCGACATGCGCGTAGAGCGTGTAACCGGTTTTAACTCCCAGCCTACGGAACAAAATCAGCTGATGCCTATACAAACGAATGGCGCTTTGAATGATAACAACATTACTCAGCTGTCGGCTAGTAAATCTTTTGCGGAAATAATTAAGGAGGATGGCGAGTGGGAACAGGTACGACGTAAGAAACGTGTTCAAACGCGAAATCGACTCGTAGGAAAAATGGGTTGTGCGAGTGAAAGTGATGGGAAATTTAGGGCTGCCGAGATAAAAGTACCTATTTTTATCACTAATGTTCATAAGGAAACAACTGAACAAGACATAATCGAGTACATTCGTGATAAAACTTTGGAGGAAATAAAATTGGAGAAAATCTTCATTAGGAAGGAAACGCAGCATAAAGCCTATAAATTCTTTATATCTAAGCAAAAACTGGCAATGTTTTTAGACGATTCGCTATGGCCTAAGGGTATTATTTTTCGTCAGTTTGTACATTTTAAGTACAGGCAAGGATGTGAGGGCAATAGTACGCGCGGAATCGGCCTAAACAAACAAACAAAGAAGTAATAGTATGGCAATTAACCAATTAAACAAATTTGTTAGCTTTAATTGCAAAAGCGTTAAACGTTCAGTGGATAATATACGGCAGTTATGTCAAACATGTGACGTCATTGCCCTTCAGGAGACTTGGTTACTGCCGTGTGATGTGTCATTCCTCGGCAGTATCGACGACAACTTTGATTATACGGGAACGTCAGCAGTGGACACAGCGGCTGGAATGATTCGTGGCCGGCCGTACGGTGGAGTCGCTTTGTTGTGGAATAAAAAAGTGTTTACAAATGTGTCGGTTATCCACTGCGCGAACCCGAGAATTTGTGCAGTGAAAATAATTACGAATCAAAGATCTCTGTTGGTGATAAGTGTTTACATGCCTACGGATAATATAGATAACTTAGCGGATTTTACAGACTGCCTCGCTTTGGTAAGTGCAATTATTGACAATAGTGATACGGAGTCTATCTACATTTTAGGCGACTTTAATGCGCACCCGGGTGAACGTTTCTATGACGAACTGACTTGTTTTTGTGACGAACAAGAGTGGTCGTGTGCAGATGTCGAGAGACTTGGTTTGTTATCTAATACCTATACGTTTGTTAGCGACGCCCACGGATCAAAAAGGTGGCTAGATCATTGTATTGTCACGAAATCTGCCGCCAGTTCGATTCGCAATATATACGTGAAGTACGATGTTACATGGTCTGACCATTTCCCCGTAATAATAGAGTGTGACATAGGTCTTATTAAGCGTAAGGAAATCGGGTATGCTAATTTTGTACGTAACAAGGTTGTCTGGGGTGACCGGAAACCGGAACAAATAGATTTGCATAGTAGGATATGCCATGACAAACTAAAAGAAATTGAATTTCCAGACGAGTTTCATATGTGTCCTAATAAAATGTGTAGAAATTTTGATCATCATATTATAATTGACAGGATGTATAAAAATATTATATATGCGTTAAGTGAATCGGCCGTGGTGAGTTTTAGTGGGCCCTGTGACTATAAAAAGAAAAAACCTGTAGTAGGTTGGAATAAATATGTAGGTGAGGCTCACAGGCAGGCCAGGCTGAGGTTTCGGTTATGGCAGTGGTACGGCGAACCCACATCGGGCCGTGTATATAGCGAGATGTGTGAGTCCCGACGAATTTTCAGGTCTCGCTTAAAATGGTGTCAAAAACACGCGGAACAAATAAAGATGGACATTTTGGCGTCACATCATTCTAAGAGAGACTTTCGAAGTTTTTGGAAGTCCACGAATAAATTGAACTGCAAGCCTGCCCTTCCGGTGAGCGTCGGTGGTGTGAGCGAAAGTGGGCGTATAGCTGACCTGTTTAAGACACATTTTGCTGTGAAATCGCCTTTGGGACCGTCACAAACAAACCTAAGTGACACTGGGCTTAGTGGAAGGGAGATGAGTATCTTGTTTACAGCTAAGGATGTTAAAAATGCAATAAAATCTATGTCTGGTGGAAAATCTCCCGGCCACGACAGTCTCAATGTTGAACATCTTCGCCATGCAGGCCCTCATCTGATGCGAGTCCTCGCAATGTTCTATTCATTTTGTATAGGACATTCTTACTTACCTGCAGACATGATGAGGACGGTAGTGGTCCCAATCGTGAAGAATAAAACGGGTGACGTTAGCGACATAAATAACTATAGGCCGATCTCCCTCGCCACAATAGTCGCTAAAGTGCTAGACAGTTTGCTTAATACCCAACTTAACAAAAAATTAAGACTGCATGATAACCAGTTCGGGTTCAGACCTGGTCTCTCTACAGAAAGTGCAATTTTGGGTTTAAAACAGACTGTCAGGTACTTTATAGACCGGCAAACACCTATATATAGTTGTTTTATGGACCTATCCAAGGCATTTGATCTGGTACATTATGACATCTTGTGGAAAAAATTAGAAAACCTTAACTTACCTATAGAAATTAACAAAATATTTCAATTTTGGTACCACAACCAGGTCAATGTCGTGAGGTGGGCTGACTCCTACTCGGAGCCTTACGGTTTAGAGTGCGGAGTAAGGCAGGGAGGGTTGACCTCACCCAGCCTGTTCAATACCTATGTGAACTCTCTGATTGAGGAGCTCAGCAGCACACATGTCGGCTGTCATGTTAATGGAATCTGCGTTAATAACTTAAGCTATGCGGACGACATGGTGTTGCTGAGCGCCTCCGTCTGTGGGCTGAATAGGCTAATTCGCATATGTGAAGAATATGCCAGAGACCACGGCCTTATTTATAACGTTAATAAAACAGAGTGCATGATCTTTGGAGCTGGGAGCAGGTGTTCACTGACTGTCCCGCCAATTAAGCTGAATGGTTTACCACTCCGTATAGTGAATCAGTTCAAATACCTGGGGCATTTAGTGACATCTGACCTTAGGGATGATGCCGATGTGGAGCGAGAACGCAGAGCGCTGTCTGTCAGAGCTAATATGATAGCCCGCAGGTTTTCCTACTGTTCGAAAGACGTAAAAGTAACTTTATTTAAATCGTACTGTACATCGTTTTATACATGTAGCCTGTGGGCAAACTATACGCAAAGACAGTACAGCGCTCTGCGTATTCAATATAATAACGCGTTCAGGATGCTGATGGGGCTACCACGATTCTGCAGCGCTTCGGGGATGTTTGCGGAGGCGAGCGTAGACTGTTTTTATGCCACAATGCGTAAACGATGCGCATCCCTGGTGAACAGAGTTCGTGCTAGCACCAACAGCGTCCTGCGCATGATAGCGGACAGACTGGATTGCCCCTACGTGAACCACTGCTGTCAGCTTCATGTGCGGCGCGATATCTAATTGTCTTTTTCTGTATTGTCTAATTGTCTTTTTCTGTATGTCTTAACTAACACTAGCATAAGTTTTATCTGTACTAAGTAACACAATGATCCTTGTTGGTCGAAATAAATGATTTTTATTATTATTATTTATTATTATTAGGACAATCTTACACAAATCGACCTAGTCCTAAGGTAAGCTCAGTAAGACTTGTGTTGCAGGTACAGTCGACTACAAATATATGTATACATTTTTTCACCTTAATCCTTTGTAATAAGGTGCAAAAGTGTATACCTACATTTCTTTGTAGTCAAAATACATAGAAAACACCCATGACTAAGGAACAAATATCAGCGCTCATCACATAAATAAATGCTCTGACTGGGATTTCAACCCAGGACCATTGCCTTCATAGGCAAGGCCATTACCCACTAGGCCAGACCAGTCGTCTAAATATAGATCATGTAATTGTTAAGAAAAGATATTCGATCAAATGAAAATTAGCGAAACGTTGACTTTAAACTGAATTAGATTAAAACTTTATCGATATTTCAATGGTAAACCATTTTCTACAAGCTTACGAGTATGTCACGCTATATACACGATAGATGATATAGACCCGGTACAGAGCTAGGGTAGCGCTGTATAGTAAAAATGATAATATACAAAGGCACAGAAAGTTTTTACATGCGACGACGATGGCAAGCCTCGCGTCAAGCATAAACAGGGACACGTGAAACAATTTCAATTTCCCACATCGCCGTCGCGAGTGGATACGCCGACATAATAATTCCATGTTGGTTTTGATAAAACGCATACATTTTATACGCGAAACAATTTTCGTAATTCCAGACAGCTCTTCAACACCGCCAGAATAACAATATCACAATCTTCCGGTGTCACGTACTCACCAGTCGTTGGACCCCCAAAGGAGAAAAGTAATCATTTCTAGCAATCGAAACATCTAAATTTATATTCAGAGACCGTCAATTTTAATGTTTAGCTTTTTCTACAAAAACGAAATTAAAGATAAGCCCTTGTTATCTGAAAAATGTAGCCTTGTGAATTGATTTAAACATTTTATATTTTCAATTCCCAGAATAATTTCAATTGTATTTTTATCGATGAGCTCTCGTGTATTTGAATTAACTAATTTTTGTTTTTGGATTGTATATATACCTCTTTAATCACTACAATGAGTAAAGCGGTACAATAACCAAACATAAAGGTGGGTACAAATATAGAAACAAAGACATACATTCACACACACATACGCACACACACCTTACGTTCAATAGGTATAAGAGATATGAAGAGGGCCTTTACAAGTTTCAAAATCGTGATCTACGGATACAAATCATACAAGTATTATTTTAATGCCGTGTGGTTTAAATTTGCACTTAGTACTTTCTATATTAGGCATAAAAATAGCCTATCGACCAGATCAGAGATAGAAAACGAATTTAATTTAATAAGATATTAAGCAATAAAACTGCCTATATTATAAAGAATAATAATCAATAATAACAAATGTAATATATATCTTTTACCTGCTCATTGATTTGTTAACATTTATGAATCAATCACACGCAAGATCTGATAGATAAATACCTAAACGAGCCCAGCTTTTTTCTGATTCTGATACATTGATGCGTATTGCGATACTCTACCCTTTGCTTTGAAGTTACGGCTTGTACAAAAGCGATTAATTAAAAAGAGAACCTCGAAAAAGGATCCAATATTCCAGTCTTCCATTCGGGCGTTCGGCTTTGTAGTGGTCTGCTGTATTTTCAAATTCGTAATAAAGACGATTTGATTATTTCCAATAAAATAAACATTACCTAAATTGTCGATTTACAATTCTCTTTCCGCTTTATTTTTGACCGCTGATTTAAATAAAAAGCTGATATTTTTATTCCTTTTATGTATTGCATATTTTGACTATATAATACATTGATGAGACGACCCTTAATATAATACTGAAACTTACCTAACCTACATTTATTACATGATTCTTAATTTTTGATTTCATGGCCTTGTTTTAGAAACGTCCACAACATAAAGAAGTAGATATATGTCGCTTAACTTTAAACTCAGGTAAATCTATTCTCCTGTAAGGTGGATTAGCTTTCAGATTGTTATACATTTTTTTAGATAATCAACCTAAAACAGAATAGATTTACCTGAGTTCGAAGTTAAGCGACACATACCAGTTGTATACATTTCAAATACATTCTGCTTGTAGGTATATACGGTTTGACGTAGGCAAATAAACATATTCAATCATGAAATTCCGCGTGATGTTCACGTGGTTTGGATTGAGAGGATTTTACGCAATCAAGAGTATCTTTGTTCAACTTTACACAGACAAAACGTGCATTTCAAGGGTATTCCCTTGAAATGCACGTAGGTGCATAGTTGTACACTTATTTGACTCAATGTAGAAAGAATGCAGATTATTTTGTGCGTTAAATATAACGTTTTGTGTCACATCACCCAAATGTCGTTTTACTCCTTTTTTATGTTCAAATCGGATAGGATGGCTGACAGATCGACAGTCTGTTTAGGTGTCACTTATGCACTTACATACTTATCACATATGATAAAACGTGACAGCATTAATGACATATGATGAACATCCGACCATCTGAGCTTAGCAAAACTAGTAGATTGATTGACATTTTTATCCATTATCGCGTCACGCGTCGCCATCTTAGTCTAGCAGGTAGCATAGAACGAAGTTACAAAGGGCGAACATTTCTCATTGCCCTAAATTATGTTGACGATGCGGGCCATGAGTTATGATAGTACGTTAGAAGTTACAGTATACCTATACACGATAGTCAGTAGTAAAGTACACAGACCCGCGAAAGTGTCGCGTAGCTCGTGCGTGAAAGATTATAGACGTGACGATGAGCTCGGCCGTGCAAACTGTTACAAATGCTTAGAGAAAAAAAGTAGTTTAATTTTTACCTGTATAATCAAATTTCCATTCTCTAATTGTATTTGGTTTGTGCGTGGGAGGGGTTAAAGCGCCGTTTAGGGAACAAATATTTATGGTTTGTTAGAGAAACATGAAGTATATTTTAAAATTTGCCCCTGGCGAAGGCGATTTTTTTTAAATTACTACGATTAAAACCATATGCCGCTGATCGATCCCTCCGTTAAGACAAAAAATAAACATCTAAATAAAAAAAAATAGAATACGGCATGCCAGCTCAGAATGTGGTTAAGAAAGCTTAGACATTCAGTATTAAATACAAGGTATGAGATGTACCGAAATACCTACAATTACATTTCAAGTGAAGAAAAACGCGTTATATAAGGAAATCAATAACTTCCTAATTCCTATTTCCTAATTTACCTGTAGTACTGCAACGAAATTTGATTTACTATCAATTGGAGCAAAGTTCAATTTCTTTTGCTTGTTTTGCCTTTGAAACAAATGAAATTTTATCACTTATACTATCGGTAACAGATAAAACTGGCATGTTTTTGTATGGTGAGCCTTAGAAGGATATACTGTCTTAGACAAGAGAGGATTGGCGATTGCTACGCCAATAGGAGCAAAGTTAGTATTTACCCACTCGAGCGAGACTCGAAAAAAAAGTGGAATCCTGCGGGTTCAGAGGCTTCCAGGGCACGACAGGGAAAGAAACTGCAGTCGAGTGAAACATTACTACCGCGAGAAAAATACTGACTCTAAAACATTACAAAAATTTGCATTATTGTTATTAATAATTAATCATTCAAAAATCCATCCAACCAGCTAAAGTAACAAAAACGCTCAAAATATGTAATTTGCACTCTTGTGAATAAAATGCCGTTTTGCTATCTGTTCCGAAGGAATGAGAAAGAGATTTCTGAGCTAGTCAGGTGTAAAAATAAAAAATAATAATAAAGAGATTGAAAATAATTTATTGAAACAAGCTAGTAATAAATATTTTTCCACTCGGTATAAGGATGCAATTCAATCAGGAATTTAAAATTCACACTAACTTTTCTTGTTTGCGCAATTACTACCAATATTTTCCGGTTTATCGCTTTTATTTTATGTAATCAGTTATATCTTTTTAACTAAATTTGAATGAAATAAATTAATAATGATATGTATTATTACATACAATTAACTATAGAATTTAAATAGAAGCCCACTTGCTCTTTATGCATAAATATTGTGTAAGTTCCGGATATAAGTAGTCAACGAAAAGTATTTAGTATTTCGCCTGAAGTAGTTTGCTTTTGAGTTAGATCCAAAGATATTACATGAAGCGAATTTATGACAGGTGAATTTGAATCCTTTCGTACAGTCAGCAGCAAAAGTTGCTAAGCGTTTGAAGTGTTCAAAATGATCTACACGCCCTCTTATTCTCTTGACAATAGAGATGTGTTGACCTCATTTTGAACACCTCAAATGCTTAGCTACTTCTGCTGCTGACTGTACATACGCGATTTCTAGATACTTTTCGTTGGCCTGAGTATTTTTTTTTACAATGCTCTACTTTATTTGCTCCTTTGATACGTGTTTTTATGAAATAATGCACAGTCGACTTACAACGCAGCTTTAGTTGCTAAATCCAGATGAATAAGTAACAGTTGCCGCGAATTGCGAAACATAACATAGCTTTATTGGAAACTTCACTAGCTCCACAAACATTCCGTATTTTAGTGACTCTTAAATTTGGTGATTGGCGTTGCGGAAATAAAAGTTATCCTGCCAGTCATTACATTATAGTTTATTATTCGTAGATGTAATATAATGCACACAGCGGTTTTAAGCATATAATATTTTTTAAACCATGTTACATTTGGGTTAGTTTCTGGTTTTCCTAACTTAGGCTCTTCTCCACTTTTGTATCTTTTTATGAATAATCTGGAAATGTGTCACGAAAATTACAAGCCTGTGTTTTCGCAATTTTTGATGCAAACGTTCCAAGTTGCCTATAAAGCTGCGGGGGTAAGGGTTATTTACAATTTGTTCCCTTCGCAGATACGTAAATTTTTACACAAAACCTACAAACATAAATTTCTCAAAACGTTGACAGATATCAAGACATATAAATCCAAAATATTTTTTCTAGGTATCAAATTAGAAAGAAAAAAAAGTTCAAATTTGATTTTGTATAATTTAGAATAAACACTAAAAAAGGAAGACATTTACGGCCACGAAATAACTTATTATATGAATGACATTTTATTAAGTAGGTAAGTGCTATCAATCAGAATCTTACGACCTGGAATTGTTACTCTGAACATCAAATACATGTTTAACGCATTGAAAACCAAGTGGGTAACAAGGCCGCGCGGCCGCGGCGAAACATATCCTTGGATACATTTGCATTTAATTTCATGTCATGACTATTTAAAGTTTAGGGGACTTTGTCAAGAGGGACCCTTCTTTTAATCTTTGCTTTCTATTAAAAAGTCTCCTAAAGCAATATAGAAGAACAAATCTCCATAAAACAGTATTAGCATCACAGCAGTCCACCCGATGACCACGAACGCTGCTAAAGGGTTCGAAACGTCGGGATGAAGTTTAAATTAGTATACGCGATTTAATCCGTTTTAGTTGTTTTATTTCATGAGTAATTATCGCGGCAACCGAAGACAATATTAAGTATTAGCATCATTCAAAAAAAATATTTTTCAGAAAAAATACTCAAAGAACTGAAATGTTTGGTATCTTTATAGGGGATATCCCCTATGTCTAAGAGAATATTATTAAATACATATGTATCGGTATATTGAAATATACCACTATTTATAGTTAATAATTTTAAGTTTAACCGTTGTTACCCTCGGGAAGGTTACACGGTGAATCAATCTACCGCTAAGGATAAATTCAAAAAACGTTTACATAAATCTACATATGTGTCTCTATATACATAATCATATTTTTAATTTTCATAATAAATATGTAATATAAAAAAAAGTATGATTTAGATTGAATCAAAATTGGGGTAATGATTAATTTCTTCAAATGAGAAGTAAATAATAAATAAACATTACAGGAGAGTCTTACACAAATTGCTTGAGCCCCACGGTAAGCTTTATTATCAACGCAGTCAACAATATTTACAAGTATAACAATTCTTAAAAACATGGAAAACACTCATGATTCACGAAAAAATATCTGTACATATCACACAAATAATTGCCCTTACTGGGGTTCGAACACGGGACCATCAACTTCATAGGCCGAGCATTAATACCCACTAGGCCAGACCAGATTCTTCTAAAAGGTCTCTACTTTTATCGTTTCTCTTACAGTATGCATTTGTTTATTTTGTTTATGCATTTGTTACTTATCACCTTATCAGTTTCCAATTTATTCTAAACTTAAATCTTAATCGCACGAAGCCGTTTGTCAAATCTGGTTTGTAATAACTAAGCTTGGAGAGTCGGTCGCGACCTGCACAGTAGCTGAGTCCCAAGATTGGCTAAACGAACAAAAGACAATAGTCGAGAAATTCCTTCATTCCCTATTCTAGTGAAAACCCGACTTTACTTGGCTATTAAACCGAACGAATTGTCCTGGCTCACTGACAATAAAATGCTACTGAATTTCTTTCGGCCGTATTTTCAAATCGCCTGAACTCGCTTGGAATGCTTGTTTGAGATATTTAGGACCCTCTACGCCTACAGCTGACTTATGTGACGAGAGGACTGACGTGTTGCTCTTAACAACCTCTCTGAATGGTAGAGAGCAGTATAAACACACAAATAAATATATATCACACAAACATGACACGTTTGTATTCAACAGTCAACCACTTCTGTCTTTCATAGTAAGAAGAAATCTTGTATCAAACATCCTAAAAAACAAAAGTAGTTGCTATCCGAGAAAGTTCTCAAGTTATAGTACTAGATACGGAACCATTTGCTTAACTGAATAAGGTCTCCTACATGCCTACTTATACAAATATTTTAGTGAATGATCTCACTTCCCTTATTGCAATCTTTAATTAATTACATTTCTTTATATCGGATTCAATAAGTTTCATCCATTGAGACAGGTATAAACATAAAGGCATAAAGAAAGGGTCAATGAATGAAATAGACATTTTTTTCGGCTTTTCAAACAAAACCAAAGACATTTCAAACAATAAATCCCCAAAGGGTCCCGTATAAGTATAATATTTGCAATAAATCACAAGTCCTCCCCAAGTGTGTGAAACACCGACGTCCTGTTATCGTCATCTTTGGAGTTACGTTATTTTGGTTTACTAAAATTTTGTTACGCGATGGAAAAACAAGACTTTATTTTTCCAAGCAAAGTAAGCGATAAAGTTCTTAGACTGTGTGGTAGATAAAAAGAATTATGACTAAACCTTATAACACACTTAAGCGGGGAGGACTGTAGCTTGCTTGTAGTTAGCTGCCTTTGCAAGTCCTTTTATAAAACAAACTTAAATTACCAACGTTTGTAAGTATGTTCTTGTGATGATTTTATTTTATTTCATTTAAGTGTAGACTACCGTAAAAGTACAAAGTTGACATTTGTTTCCTTGCATTTAAATGCCGCAACCACTACTCGAATGCCAGAATTATGGGTATAATCATTATCGCTAATAGGCAGGCCACCTTAAACTTTACGTCGACATCCATTGGGATAAGTTAACATGCCACACTATCGTTCCCTGTGGTTTAACCCAACCAATATAAATCATTCGCGGCGCTGGTACAACTTTGTTGTTTTCGACTATAATTAAACTAGGTGTTTAACAATATATCAGTTGGTATTTAGACATCCCCTCGTTAAGGGTTCGTGAACAACGTTATTTGACGTAACATACCAACGAGCTTGTAGTACAATGTTCGTGTATATATAGGAAGCCTTAAGCTGTCTCGACCACTCGGTGTGAAATCTATGAATGTGTGAGTCGAGCCAAAGTGCTCCGATCTACCTAGATCAGGCTTTAATGTCCCAATGCCACGCTGCTGTTTCCTACCATTGAACCGGCCGTTTCTAGCCACAATATAGTCTGCAGCGTAATTCTCTGCACGGTATAATTCTCTTACACAAAAAAATGTATTACAAGCCTCGCTTACGCATGTTGCTTGTTGATGCAATATGAAAAAGCGGTTTGTTAAAAATATGATAGACATTTATCTGTATGTAAAAATAGGCTTTTCTGTTTCACTGTTATTATCTCGTCTTTGGCGTAAACTATAAATCTCTGCGACAAACCGAAGAATTTCGCCCAACTACAACAGCGCCAACAACCATTATACAAGTATTTGACGCAAAAGTTCCAAGTTGCCTATTATGGCTGCGGGGGTAGAGGGTTCTTATTCACAAGTTGTTCCGTTCGCAGATACGTCAATGTTTGAACTATAAGGACAGGGGGTTGTTTTGTTAAGTAAGCTATAAATTGTTACGTAGGTGTGGTCGATTAGATTGTTGGTGTTAGTGAATATTATTTGTAAGGAGATTTATTTAGTAGTACCTATTGTTGTTGTCACAGCGTTGTATTAATACTAAATTTCTGTAAGCAGGTTTAAAGCATTTGTTTTTTGCTCAAGGTTAAAAACCTGACAATATTACTCGTATTATTATTTAAGGTTACTCTGTAACAAGTATTCCTAAAATGTATAATTATGTTATTTATATTGTAGACGGGATTTAACCATGTATATTCATATTAAAAATTTTAATCCCGTTTATTTGTCATAATATGTAAAAACCGTGAAAATTTAAATCTATTTACGTATGTCGTCGTGTAGTACCTACGAGGAATACGATTATGTCATATCATAAACCTTACTGAGCTGTACTATAGGAGGGATTTTTTATTTCAGGAACAATGTACCTCGCCATCAAACGTCACAGTTTGGAGAGGATTGAATTAGCATTAAGTTTTATTGGTAAACAAATAAATTTTAAATTTTTGGTAAAAAAATATTTTACTGTGAAATGGTACGATAGAAGTAGTGCTCTAATGCGGCATAGAATAGAAAGACTTTTCGTCAAACCTATTTTGCGTATTTATATAGGTTATTGTGAAAATATAAGCATCATATAAAGGAGTAATAAAAACAACATCAATTCTATTTATTGCACGAAAGTACTCCTCGAGAAAAGATGACAAGTGGCGTTTACAATTTTTTATATTGTTAAATTGAGACCATTGGAGATCTTTCAGACGAACTTATTAGAGCGGAAATGTCTGTTCGCTGATTTCGATCCCCAATCACGAACAGTTTTTTTCCCGGGGTTAAAGGGGAATTTGATAAGCCACTCGACTTTTGTTGGATTTAATGAGGGATTTACTTTTTATACGCCGTTTAATTTGTTTTGATGTAACGGCTCATAAAACTTGAATTAAAACCATGTACATAAACCCTTTAAAGTCTATCTTAAACCTAAATTCATTTAAATTTGACGTGCAACAAGTATGAGAAGTGAGAAATACTTTTGATAGGTCTTAAAGTAATCGCTCATGTGACCTAGTTGAACTGATTTCCATTAGATTAAAACAAAATAAACTCAAAAATATTGATCGAAATGCTATATGGCTACAGTAGTGATATTCACATATGTATTCTCCAGAAACAGTATAAAAACTAAAACAATTAAAACAATCGTGTAAAAATAATGCAGAACCCAATCGCCGCTTTTGTGTAAAGGCTTCTAACATGACTATGTAAACAGTACGTAATTACAACCTTATTACATTTAAAGCTATTTGAACCATTTTAATCAGTGCAAATCTAACGAAATGCGAGGCACAAGCGGTGCTAACTCCACGTACAAAAACATTAAATGAACTCTGATGGAATTAGAGCTAACAAGTCGAAACAACTGTAGCAGTGCCGTAACAACTTGCAGCACTTTTCGCTCCGTCGTTGCACATAGGTAATATAATTCTTGCTGGCAGCTGTTTCGCTTTTCTGTATTTTCCCCTAATAATAATATGTAAGTTTTTTTATTTAATACATCCAGCAGTGAAGGCCTATTTTTATGCGGCAGTATGCAATTTTTTAACATTAAGAATGTCTTTTGTTTAAAATGGTTGTTTAACATGAGTACTTTGTTAATGGTGCCTGTATTATTTTTAACATTGCGCTACAATTTGAACGAGACTTATTTAAAAAATCTTTATTATTTTTAATTTAAGTCTCGAGATATTTGCTGTACACGAGTACACTATCTTTAGTAAAAACTCAACGACTGGCGATATATTGATATCAAAAGGCAACACAAGTCTGAAATTATTTACTGTTACAGATCTCAATGTTCATAAAAAAATTACTATGTAGAGCTTGATATATTTTACGGGCTTTTTTATATCACTGCATTAATTAAGACTTATGTCTAAACCGATTTAAGCATTAACCATTAATTGCGAAACTCGAACAATTAACTAGTCTTGTTGTTTGTGGACGAGAATAGCAAGTTTGAATTTATTTTTCCCGAAACATTCCGGTGCGCCTCAAAAATCATTAATCAGGCTTCACTTTGGCAGTGACCCAACGTCCTTACTTCCCCCTCATTTGTATTTACCGAAAGAGTTTCTGACCATAAATCATGCCATTTTGATAAATGAATTCATTCACTTTTTTTAAACACCACGTAAACCATGGCAGGATTAAAATTTTGTTTTCCGCAATCTGTTGTCACCTCTTTGAAGTTACTTTGCAATATTTTAGATATTTTTTTTCTAGTAAGTTATTTTCTGGAAGATCTAATAAAAATTGCAGTTAGTAAAGAATCTACTCGATTTGTTATTCATACTTTCGTTTAAGTCTTCTTGAACTTTGATTCTTTCGACATTTATTTTGAAATTTTATGTGGCCTCCTTTAAATATTGATACATGTAGTTTTTATGCCCAATTTAATAGTAAAGTAAAAATTTAAGTATAAGAGAGGATTATGACAAGAAATAAAAAATACTTATTTACCCCATTTAAATTTGCCCCTTAAATGCGACTGCTAATCAAATCCATAGACACATAGTTGAATTAACTTATCCAAACATATGTATCTTGTACAATTTCCGTTCTTTTTCAATCGGGACATAAAATGTAAGAGTTTGAATAGTTGTGGGCGCATCACGAGTCGATAGCACGATGAATGGGCCATCTCCGGCGGCCGCGAGTGCCGGATGCTCGCTCGCTTCCCGCTGCTTTTACCGCTGCACGAGACCCAGCTGATTGAATAGTGAAAAACTCGACTCAAAGGTGCCTACCCGTATTATTTATTTTATTTTTTATCCTGCTTGAAGAAAACAGCGACAAAGGAAAAGGAAAAAAGTTTGGAGGTATGAATGACATGGTGAAGACTGTCAAATATTCGGACTATACTGGCTAGCCGTTTAATCATCATAAAACATAGTTCTAATTTTTTAACACAAAGATTTTTTTTTGTAATAAATTCGATCACATACGAGTAGTTACCAAATGTTTCAGTTAACTTTTGTTTTAAAGAAAATTATATAAAACTTAATCCTTATAATTACTACATATGAATGTTACAAGTAGATGTTGAATTATAGACACACATCGTTATACTATTCATTTACTTCCATGTACAACCCATGTTTCTATATTTTTACACTTATTGCAATAGTATCAAAAACGATACTTTGAATCGCATCCACTGCAGTTAATGTCACAGTAAGTTAACGTGGTCACTCATAAATGTCAAAGCATAACTTAGCAGAATGCCTGACTGTCGGTAGCCTTACATCCGTTGGAAATTAATCTCGGTACATACTGTGGCCTTTTGGTATGGACTTTCACAGCAAACACGTCCGCCTTTGATCATACACAAAATGCAGCAAATACTGGCCAAACTGACTCCATTGTAGGTCATATGTTAACGGGTATTACAACCAGCTCGTTTCGGCTACCCAGTCTAGTATTTATTAGTAGCTTGCATTTTGTATAGGGGTAAGTGCAGCTATTACTTAAAGCGGGATAGTTACCATGTATGTTAATTTGAATGAGTTTCTGATATTTCAAATTAACATACATGGTAACTATCCCGCTTTAAGTAATAGTTGTAATGTGAATGACCATGTTTAGCTTAAAATCGTATATAGGGGTAAGTGGTTTAACTGTTAATGAAACAGATAGCATTAATCTTTTCATCGCAATTGAAGCACATCTCAGACTTAAGCGCATTGTTCACGACAAAACATTTCTATTTCGTCTTTTATGTATAAAAGTTTGAGTGAACAACTTCGATACTCAATCCTTTGTGGTAGGAGTTTTGAAAGTCCCAGTATAAGACCGGGGCACAACCGGTAGTGACCGGCTGGCTCGCGGCCGCAGCGCTCTTCCGCTCTCTCCGGCCGGAGATGTGTCATTTATTTTCTACATTGTAAACTATGAAACCGCATTTCCATTTTTATACTAAAAAAATAAACAACCTCAATGAAACTTAATGTGCTTCACTATAAAAGGATTCATAAATAAACTTCATCGAAGAATCCCGGGAGTTGCTAGTAAAATACTTTTTAATTAACAGGTCATCGATTTACCGAGAGTTGTTTGTATAAAGTAGCAGAGTCCTGTACAATTTACTTAATTTGTGTTTACTTTTCCTAAAGTAAACGAAGATATTAGACAGGGAAATAAAATTACCCTGTAAACCGGGTTTTCTCGTTTCACTTTGAGATGTAAAAAAAGCAATATAAAGATAGCCAGAAAAAAACCTTTGGTGAACGAAGAAAAAACTCAAAGTGTTGAACATCCCGAGTATCAATTAAGCTTGTCTTTTTGTCGCAGTGGAGAAGAGCATAAACTCGAAACTTTACGATTTCATTACAATCTCTATAAAGTTCCAGCATTGCTACATAGGATTTTAATGTAACTTGTTAACCGCATTACTCTATTCGTTCATTCGTAAAGTTTGCTAATATGCAATCTTGTACAGCGGCGGTTCACCACAGCTGTTCCGGATTGCGACTTAAGATGCGTAACATCACGTTTAGTGAGTGTTCGAGTTAAAAACTGAGGGTGTTTTAGAGTAAACCCGTGGTATAAAAGCTTGTATGTATTTGAATACTGAACAGCATCACGACCCCTTTTTCTCGTAAGACGTTTCTCACTTATTCTTTCGGGGTTATACCGTCACTGGCGGAGGCCGCACCGAGCTCATCATTTGCATCCAAATAGCTCCTATAAATTCGCTACCCGAATTTTCACCATTCTCCCCGTTCCTTGGGAGCAATTAAATACTTTTTTCTCGTACTTCGGGCCTTGTGCTCGATTTTCCGGTGTGAATATATTTCGGGCCAGATTGCAGTCAGCGGCAGCTAGCTTCATTAAATTATTTCGACACATTCCCCAGTGCAGCGGCGGCTGGTGTCGTGACTGGGAACAAACAGTGTATACATACTGTTTCATTTTAACTTTTAATTATAAATTACATGAACTATCATGTATTCATAACAGACGCGCGTTTTACTGGTAAAACACTTGTTTGAATCATGGTCACAATTTTATTTCTATATTCGTTTTGATTGTCAGTCTATAATTTTCATATTAATGTATTTTTTTTTAGGAATGGCTTACGTTGTTCTCAGGCATGGAAGTGCAATTTCAACTAGGTATCGTATATACTCATGTTCCTTCTGTTACTGTGCGATTTTTTTCGAAATAACATATAGTAAACAAACTACAACATGTCTTAAAGTTTGTGCGCAATTTCTTCTACGGTACTTCTTGGTACTTACTTTACGCTCTCTTAGGAATAATTCTGCGTTTAATACCTATGTCTATGTCCTTTAGCGAGACTCAAACTCTCTATACCAAATATCATCCAAATTGGTTTGCGGTGTCGAAAAAATAGCTAATGTCGCGTTTACAATTTTAGCTTGCTTGCTTTAAATGCACATTTATTTATATGTAAATTAAATTGTATCAGACAATATTTTTCTGTACGTGGTATTAATGTATTTAGTACCCGCATAAGACTATTTTTTACAGATAAACTACTAAAATTCTACATATAAATGGTATAAATTTGACAATGTTTACCTACATCATAACTGCTTTCATAAGTTTGTATACCTAATTGGCCTTTAGACTGGTGTTTAATAGGAAGTTCTAATAAATTCAAATAAACATTACTTGCCTCCAAGTATTCGTAGATACTCAAACAATCGTAACCTAGTTTCCACGTCAAGAATTTTGGCACAACTATTATTTCAACTAAGATTGTTCTAAGTAACATAAATATTATTCAAGTTTCTTGAGTCACATATTCCTGAGCTGTTGTGCGCCACGAAATACTTTGGCGTGGCTGCTGGGTTAAAGCGAAACTATGAGCTCCCTTATTAAGAGAAACAGTAATAACCTAAACACGGATTTACATCAGTAAGCCCAGGGTAAAATTGGGTTATATTTTTACTAACGTACTAAAGTGATCTTGTTGATAACGCAATACGACCTGTTATTAGTTATTCTAGGGACAGAATAAATGAAATAAAAAAATTAACACGTCATTATTAAATAATTTATTGTAAAATAACACAATTTAAATAGTTACAATAAAAGTAATTAAAGTGTGTATTTTTTGTTGTTTAACTTTTTTAAGTTCCGATCTGTGAACTGCTATCATTTTTTCATCGCCAGCCACACAAAGATTATCTGAAAGAGATCGCTTTATAGCAGTGGGCATTATAGCATAATATCAGACTTGTGTAGCCTGTTAATAGTCCTCCTATAAGGAATACTAAGAAAGAGAAAAATCATGAGAATATTTACCCATGTGAAATGTTACACATACTATTTATGTTTATTTTTATATTAAGCAGAAACGTCTGCTAGCATATCAAAGATATTTGTCGAAGAAGAAAATATTTGACTTGGATTGAACCCACAACCACTGGATCCAGTGGTTGTGGGTTCGAGTCCCGCTGCGAGTCAAATTTTTCTATTTTTCTTTCGACTTAAATATCATATTATTTATGTATTTATTTTATTTTACTATAATTAAAATTATCCTGTTACCATTATTCAGTCTACGTGTATTAAATAATAAATTGAACGAGGCTTGTACATAAAGGAGTTACGCTCTATTTTTTAAGCCTAGAGAAAAAAATGAAGTATTAAGCATCGGAGTACGGTCCGACGTTATTGCTTGTTATTGGAACGATATTTGATTTTGTTTCTAACCGCATTTTGTTAGACAGTATCCAAGTAAATTTTTCTTCATCAGCCTGTGTAAAAATGCAATGATATTAAAATTTACTCTTTAATAACATTATACTTGAGAATTCGTTAGCAAAAGCAAGAATAGCTGAACCCATGAAATAGGTACAGTCAGCAGCAGAAGTAGCTAAGCATTTGAGGTGTTCAAAATGAGGTCAACACGTCTCTATTGTCAAGAGAATAAGAGCGCGTGTAGGTCATTTTGAATACTTCAAACGCTTAGCAACTTTTGCTGCTGACTGTACAAGGTGCCTGAATTGTAAATACTTGATCTTATTACGTGTTAAAATCATTTAAAAATTAATTATGTGTACTACTACTGTTTTTACGAGCTTGTATATCTTCCACGAACACGTTCACAAGCGTTAACTCATTTGCATTTCGCGTAATACGAACCTAAAGTAATATTTAATCCTGCAAAACCTGACGCCTTTCGCAGTAAACGTCTTCATCGGAAGACAAAAAGAAAGGAAAGATGAGTTCCATGTAATAGTATTTAATCAGAGAAAAGCGGATTTAATATCATTGCGTGTTACTTACCTAAGTGAAGTTACTTTTAAAATCAGAAAGGTTTTAATGAATTGTGTAAAGATGGGAGCGAACATTAAAAAAAATAATTTAGCGAGCCCACTAAATACAAGGCAGATGTCGTGTTAATCTCATTCCACATGAGTAAATTACAAGATCGCGAGCTGGCCGCGCGCCAAATAGCCGCTCGCATCAGCGACCGCACTCTGCGACCGATAATTTCTTTCAGCCGCGCCGTTTTGAGAAACCCCGAAGTTAAATCATGGCTTCATTGGCTCCACGTACATAGCTGAGGTTGCACTTTTAAAAGGCGATAAGGGACCTTGGTCAGAGTCTTTTAAGTCGGTTTGTTCGGTCGAAGATCGGTGCTGTCCTAAAAGTTTGTAAGATTTATTTTTAATGTTTTGTGGGAATTACGGAGACATAAATTCGTCTTAAAATGTTAAGCTTCGTATTTGCATTACTGATGATTTAGGCGTATAGTTTTGAGTTAGTACTGGAGTAAGTCATGCATGAGCTTATTATTTACATAAATTATAGTTTCTTTAAATGCTTATACGTAAAATTGTTTGAGTGACTTTATTGTTGGTGTTGTCAATAGTATTTCGTAGACGTAATTATTTGACTCGCAGCGGGACTCGAACCCACAACCACTGGATCCAGTGGTTGTGGGTTCGAGTCCCGCTGCGAGTCAAATTTTTCTATTTTCTTTCGACTTAAATATCATACTATTTATATATTTATTTTATTTTACTATAATTAAAATTATCCTGTTACCATTATTCAGTCTACGTGTATTAAATAATAAATTGAACGAGGCTTGTACATAAAGGAGTTACGCTCTATTTTTTAAGCCTAGAGGAAAAAATGAAGTATTAAGCATCGGAGTACGGTCCGACGTTATTGCTTGTTATTGGAACGATATTTGATTTTGTTTCTAACCGCATTTTGTTAGACAGTATCCAAGTAAATTTTTCTTCATCAGCCTGTGTAAAAATGCAATGATATTAAAATTTACTCTTTAATAACATTATACTTGAGAATTCGTTAGCAAAAGCAAGAATAGCTGAACCCATGAAATAGGTACAGTCAGCAGCAGAAGTAGCTAAGCATTTGAGGTGTTCAAAATGAGGTCAACACGTCTCTATTGTCAAGAGAATAAGAGCGCGTGTAGGTCATTTTGAATACTTCAAACGCTTAGCAACTTTTGCTGCTGACTGTACAAGGTGCCTGAATTGTAAATACTTGATCTTATTACGTGTTAAAATCATTT
This sequence comes from Grapholita molesta, assembly GCA_022674325.2. Lineage (NCBI taxonomy): Eukaryota > Metazoa > Arthropoda > Insecta > Lepidoptera > Tortricidae > Grapholita > Grapholita molesta. Next base: position 8,980,185 of record CP053127.2, read on the forward strand.
AAAAATTAATTATGTGTACTACTACTGTTTTTACGAGCTTGTATATCTTCCACGAACACGTTCACAAGCGTTAACTCATTTGCATTTCGCGTAATACGAACCTAAAGTAATATTTAATCCTGCAAAACCTGACGCCTTTCGCAGTAAACGTCTTCATCGGAAGACAAAAAGAAAGGAAAGATGAGTTCCATGTAATAGTATTTAATCAGAGAAAAGCGGATTTAATATCATTGCGTGTTACTTACCTAAGTGAAGTTACTTTTAAAATCAGAAAGGTTTTAATGAATTTTGTAAAGATGGGAGCGAACATTTAAAAAAATAATTTAGCGAGCCCACTAAATACAAGGCAGATGTCGTGTTAATCTCATTCCACATGAGTAAATTACAAGATCGCGAGCTGGCCGCGCGCCAAATAGCCGCTCGCATCAGCGACCGCACTCTGCGACCGATAATTTCTTTCAGCCGCGCCGTTTTGAGAAACCCCGAAGTTAAATCATGGCTTCATTGGCTCCACGTACATAGCTGAGGTTGCACTTTTAAAAGGCGATAAGGGACCTTGGTCAGAGTCTTTTAAGTCGGTTTGTTCGGTCGAAGATCGGTGCTGTCCTAAAAGTTTGTAAGATTTATTTTTAATGTTTTGTGGGAATTACGGAGACATAAATTCGTCTTAAAATGTTAAGCTTCGTATTTGCATTACTGATGATTTAGGCGTATAGTTTTGAGTTAGTACTGGAGTAAGTCATGCATGAGCTTATTATTTACATAAATTATAGTTTCTTTAAATGCTTATACGTAAAATTGTTTGAGTGACTTTATTGTTGGTGTTGTCAATAGTATTTCGTAGACGTAATTATTTACCAAATAATTTAAAAAAACCTTTATGTAGACAAATGATTTGAAAATGCAACATTATGCAAAATCAAACTCTTAAAACAAACTATTTAAAGGTCATAAATAACTAATAATAGAAAAAACAACAAGATATTGAAATCCTTATTCCCATTCCCAAAAACAAACATTAATCCAAACTTTTGTAGTGTAGTAATTTTGTAAAATAGGCCGGATCCTATGCCATGTGCTAATAATGTTACTGTCAAAGTGCTCCATACCCTTGATATGGGTCGAGAAAGGTTCACAATAGCGCTGCGCTTTACTCTGCCTAGCAGTATTTCACCTGAACGTATAAGGGGAAATATGGCAGGAATATGTATTTTATTGCATTGATTGCGTGATTGTAGGTACTTAATATATTTTTCACACTACCAGACTTTTTTTCCTCGATAGAAGGGAACGAAGTGGCACTTTTATGTTCTGGGATAATTGATTTTTTTTCCGCCAGCCAGTGCATCATTATTATAAATGCATAAAAATAATCGAATCGATTTTTTTACAATCGATTAAGCGTATTCGTTATTTTATTGTTGTGACGTAATTATTCCGCCTCTTTTATTTCAACAAGGTAAAGTTACGTAGGTTAGTTTTAGAAAAATAAAAAATAAATAATAAAACGTTTCGGTACAACTGTCTCGCTCGCACTTATATAAGTATAGAATTGAAACAAATTCAATGTGAAATAACTGTCAACGGAAGTTTTAGTCCGAAAATACAGTGTCCGATATAAATTAATTTCTGTACTGGTGGTGCGAAAAACAGTATGTGTCACATAGAGTAGCAATAAATATTCTACTTCGGGCCTTAATACTTCAATCCCTCACTACGCTCAGGCGTCTATTTTACTAAAGAAAATAATAATATAACACGAAAGCTCTTCTTAAAACTTTGATGGCCATTCTATATCCATTTATTTTGTCATTCAGTTGATGATACAAACAAATCTGATGATGATGGTGATATGGCTGAATAATTTTTATGGTTTTTCTAAAAGTAATTATTTTCAGTTTTGAGATAAAATAATTTGATGAAACGCGGTTTGATAGTACAAACAAACGTTTATCGTCTGACAAAGACTCCTATTTCAAATTGTAATTAGACTAGCCTCTGAGCATAAATCATCGAAAAGGTAGTAAAGATCCTAATATTTACAGTACGCTCTTTTTACTCCTCAGATTTTCAGTACGAAGCAAGAAATTCGTAGAAAAGCACACAGGACTGACTGATGTCCGCTAATCATCAAGGTGAAGCGGATGATAGCCTTTATCGAGTTATTTTTTGGTAAGTAAAAAATCAATATTAATTTTCGTAAAAAAAATTAAAGCTCTTTAAAAAGAGTGGTAAACCACATACTTACGAAGCTTTATCTTCCTTTTATCATAAAAAAAAATACAAAACTGTATCTAATATCCACGATGCAATTTAAGGAAATTGACTTCATGCAAGATTACTTAATACTTGTTGCTTAATGCATCAGCAAAGTAGATGCGATGATGAAATCCGAAGTGGTCCAATAAAGAGAATAACATTACAGCTTTAATGAAGTAGCCTTAACGATGTGAAATATGAAATCCTTAGCTCGCTTTAAAGGCATGGTATAATAGGGCAGGAATTCTACGGCAGCTTGGAAGGAATTTTTCCAGTAATTTGGATTCAATTCACAGCAAGCGATGGAGGGCAATAAATAAAGTGCAACTCCAAATGAGGCTGGCTCCAGGGGAAATCGAAATTGGAAATAATCCAACTCTCTCGTGTACTTTTTGCTTTATTACACTGCAATAACTGGTTCAAATGACGGCTTCTGTAAACACCGCAGTGTTCATTGAATCATTTCCTGTACCTAAAGACGAACTATTTCTCTTTTTGTATATTTACACACATATAAAGCTGTAAAGTTTTATTCGTGCTAATAAATACTATCTCGATTAATTTTTCGGAACCGAATAAATACGTTATTTAATAGCGCGGACATTAATGATTCAGACTTCAATCGAAGCGTTAATTGTTGTTTCCTCCTATTGGACACGTTCGATATGCTTCATCATAATAACATTTTAAAAATTTATTACAATTGTGTTGTTAGTACTGAGTATATATATCATTAGTATTTGTGACTATCAGAGTAAGGAACAATTATAATCAGGGATCATTACCGGTATTACTAAAAACCTAAATTTTGACGTTAAAATAAAAAAATCCATTATATTTTTAAATAGAATTTAGGTAAGGAGAATACTATATCTGATTAGCAAAATAAAATGCCAAAATATATGCAATAACAACCGAGATGCCGAAATGGAATACCGGTTAATTTGTATGAAAATAATACCGGTATTCGATCCCTGATTATAATAACTACAAATCGAGTAATCAGTTTGTTTGGTCAATGGTACGAATAATTGCCATTGAATGTTAAAGAGATAGTACGTATACGGACGATAAGTTTTTATTGCCGATTTTTATTCTTTCTGCTTTGCATTTCTTTCATTATATGTTCAAGATTTTATCTGTGGATGACTAAAGGTAATAAAGGCTATATTTCATTATAATCCATTTATTTCCTTATTTTAATCACATTCTAATGACCACCCATATTGAACCAGCTTGTGCGTAAACGTGAATATTTTGTTTTGAATAGTACTTATAAATAGTTACCTACATCGTATCACTAGTGTTAATGGTTCATTTGTTTGATTTCAGTCTAAATGACGTGAAAAACTTAGCAAAACGATTTGGTCTATTTAACAGTAACGTGTGTGTACATGCATGTCAGCATTCTGTATTGAAATTTTGACGTAAGCTCCATATCAATTCTCTGTACAACTATTTAGACATGGTCCTTCAGTTAAGTTTTTCACCTATAACAAATACTATTTATTACAAATATATTTATACAATCCTGGATTATCTGCCCGTGAAATTGTACCAATGCATGGTAAACGTAGCAATGTATGGTAAGATTTAATAGACTAGGTACGTTTTTAAATTAATATTTATAGAAATTTTAGCTTTAAGCATTGTTATAACTATTTGTTTATAGTTAAAAAAAACAGATAATTAGCCGACAATTAATTATTTACATTTCGCTACGTCACAAGTGAAATCAATAATATATACTTTATTTTACATCAAGATCGTCAAATCACATTTTTCTCTCTGTCTCTCTTATATTTGTGTTTTTTTTTTTATGACATAGGCGGCTAACGAGCAGACGGATTGCCTGGTGGTAAGCAATTACCGTCGCCCTTGGGCACCCGCAACACCAGAGGAGTCACAAGCGCGTTGCTGGCCTTTAAGGGGATTGGAACTCTGGGAACCTTGCTCACCATCAGGAACACAACACTACATACCTGAAAGGTAGCAGTGCTATTATGGCTGTGGTCTTCTGTAAGGAGGAGGTACTTCCCCAGTTGGGCTGCCTCAGATTCAAGCGTGATGGTCATCGCTGTGCCCTACCTCTCATTGTTGGACGTAGTTTAAGGACATACCCGGGTCCAAAAGCCTTACACCAATTTTTAGTAATGATAACGTTACTAAAAAAAATTAATAACCATTTGCTGATGCCTACGTAAATAAAAATCCTTATTTCATATAAAATCTGGACTAGCTATCAAATACTTGGCATTATAAAACCAAGTCCCGTATTATATAAGTGAAATTTTTAAAATTACCAGAAATATGAAATAACATTTGTCAAGGAATGTAAAATGTCAGTATTTTTTGAGGCTATGGTTGGCAAGGGTCAGATCCAGAAGTCGGTTATCCTAAACACGACGCGGATAGTCCAGCGGTTCCTCTTTCTGCAGCTCATATATACCACCGGCAGCCTGGGCCCTGTGCCGCTGTCGGCGGCACCCCAGGTTAGGTTTACACAATATTTTCATTGTTTTGTTATGTTTAAGTTGCATTTTATATTTTACTTGTATAAAAATATTGTTAACAACTAAGCCTATGAGACTAAATAATTGTGAATAATATTTCACAATAAGATCGTCAAAAACGTCAAAATATAACAAAAGCAAGGGTAAAATTGAATTTGAGCTGTCGAGGCAGAACGTCTGCGACATAATCAACCGTGAAATGGCCGCGTCCACTCTTCCAGCGAAGATTGTTTCACACCCGCGTTACGTGAACCACATACCTAGTGGCGGGATCCTCCAGTACAATAAATATGTATTCATAACGCATTTTTAAATATATGCATTATGCTCCGAAGGAATGACAGCAGAATTTCGTTTGTTAGATACCTTTTTTGTATAGTTAATTCTTAATCTTAGTTGTTGCGCGTCATAAGTTACATATTAAAGGATTGTCTCAATAAATCATACGATTCAGAAAAACGATTTCTTAAATTTTTATTTATAGGACTTACATACAAAGTGAACTCTAAAAAAGATAGGATTTCCTTAATACGTCGCAAATACTCAACAGAAGGTCATAAGTTTTTTTAATAATAACAAAATTACTTATTTTTTTATAACATGTACGTCTTATATTTGTAAAAAATATCATTGTTTTACTAATACTAACGAAAACTCCGAAATTTGCGAGCGGTTCGCCCATTCCTACCTGAGCCGCCATGATTTTTAATCGAGTAGGGCGAAAAGCTCGGCGCCCCCTTAAGTGTATGTCAAAACTTCCAAAGCAGTGTGAATGAAATAGCACATAGTATTAAAAGTAGTAGATTATCACTTAAAAATATAATTTTATCGAGGTTTGAATGCCAGTTTTGTCCCTACTTAACCCGTTTTACGGTACCTAGTTTTCAAATTCTGTCAACCCTTTATCGTGTTTTCTGGGCGTGTCTACATAAGATGTATTGCTTCCTTTACTCCGCATAATGAATCATGCTACATGTTTCGGTTGAAAAAATTGCGATGATGTAGCTAAACAATAGCGGACCTAAACATTATTCGATATTTAAATCGAAAGATAAATAGAAAAATTCGACTCGAAGCGGGACTCGAACCCACAACCACTGGACTATTAGCCCAGTGCACTACCAATTGCACAATTACCAATTGCACAGAGCGGTACTCGGATAGCACAATTGGTAGTGCACTGGGCTAGTGATCCAGTGGTTGTGGTTTCGAGTCCCGCTTCGAGTCGAATTTTTCTATTTATCTTTCGATTTAAATATCGAATAATGTTTAGGTCCGCTATTGTTTAGCTACATCATCGCAAATTTTTCAACCGAAACATGTAGCATGATTCATTATGCGGAGTAAAGGAAGCAATACATCTTATGTAGACACGCCCAGAAAACACGATAAAGGGTTGACAGAATTTGAAAACTAGGTACCGTAAAACGGGTTAAGTAGGGACAAAACTGGCATTCAAACCTCGATAAAATTATATTTTTACGTTTTATGGAAAAAGTATTTTATACAAAAATGTTCGGGTCGTTTGTATTTTAGTTTGTTTGTGATTTAAGGTAGATCGTTGTCATAAAATTAAAGATAAACACAGAATACTAGGACTTCCCACCTTCCTCCGTAGTTGGGGTGAGAAAAAGGTGATATTAGGAAATTGTTGCATCGAAACTGTTATCGATTATGAATATTTACTAGAGCTCCATTTGTAATAAGTATAAATTATTTTTGAAGCAGTAGCCTATACAAACCTCCTCACGTCTTCGCAATCCGTACTCACTGCACTTTACGGTATTTTTTACAGAATATGAATTTTGGGTTAATTTGTCTCTCCCATCAGTTTCATTTGTTAAGTTTTTAGCATTTTCGACAACACCTTAGTGTTAAATATTGAAATGGTTACTAAAATAAGTTATTGTTCTGTTCTTTCAGCGAGAAGTCAATAACAACATAGTTGGTTAAAAGAAATACGGTACATTAGTAGACGCTACGTTCTCTAAGCACGTAGGTAAGTACCACAAAATGCAATAAAATCGCGCCTAGCAATGTTTCAGGACAATCTTACACAAATCGACCTAGTCCTACGGTAAGCTCAGTAAGGCTTGTGTTGTAGGTACTAGACGACGATATATATCATAGATAAATACATATAAATACTTAAATACATAGAAAACACCCATGACTCAGGTACAAATATCTATGCTCTTCACACAAATTCCCCGATTGGGATTTGAACCCAGGACCATTGGCTTCATAGGAAGGGTCACTACCCAACAGGCCAGACTGGTTGTCAAATCATAAACTGTAAAATTATAATTTCATAATATTGAGTGTCAAGTATGTTAATGTTGCTAAAGTACTTCTATTAGTTACTTGTTTTAAACTGGTAATTTTGTTTTGTAATGCGACTAAAATTATAAGTCATAGCGAGAAAAAATATCTAACCAAACGCAATTTATGAGCCAAAAGCGTGTTACATATTTGTGCGCCCCTTGTTATGTAACATATTTATGCTTTACCCAACAAAGTTTTATCGGTTGTACTCAAAGCCATAGCTGTTAATAGTTTTCTTTTATCGTTTAAACAAACAACAATGTTAAAATCAGAGTTGCCGAACAAAACTATGTCGGTCTCACAGCAAACAAATTTTGGAGCAATCCCAGAATTACGAGCGTAATAATGGGCCATTCACTTGAAACATGTAGTTAAAGTAGAGTAAAACGTGGACATCCGACGACTCCTTGCTTGCATTTACTGCTTCCCAGCTGTACTTTGTGACATGTACTTACACCCATAGAATTGTCTGAGATAATGACATAGTAATTTCCAAGTATTAATGAGGCAGTACCATTTGCCTGTCGTAAATAAAAAAAAATGATTTTGAATTTAGTTTGAAATTGAAATTCGTGAAAACTGATGTCATTAGTCATCAATTTCAAGTCAATTTAACAATTGGTTGCAATGGAAAAACATTTTTGTAGGCATGCTTCGGCATTGTTTTCTTTTATGGGTTATAAGAAAAAGACTCAATTGACTGGAAAATAAACCAAAGTGGTCGAATATCGAGGTCAAATAGACGCTCAACATTACGGAATGGTAATGTATTTTTCCATCTGTTTGAGACGATTAAGTAGAAGTTTTATAACTTTATACAATGATAATAATATATATCAATATTAGTAATACTTAATACTCTTTACATAATTATGTGTTATAAATAAGGTGGCATTTTATTTCATTTGACTGCCTGTAGAGAGAAAATAATATTATATTTTCCAGTCTATCCAAAAATATGATATTATCTGTTTCACTGCGTCTAGATACTCTAGATCTTGAAAATAGGAAGCTCTGAAATAGCAAAATAACGTTCCAGTTCCAAGATCAAAACAGTTGAGCTAATAAAACGAGAAAACGTAAAATAAGTCGGGAGGTCAAGTTAAGGAGCTCCACGGTTGAGTGAACATAAATATCGAATGCCGAATAAAACTGAGCGCATTTATTGTGGTCGTTTGCTACCGGAGGGATTACATAGTGTCGCTAAGGCGGATATTTTGCATTTTATTCCTTGATATAAAATATATAAAGATTCGCGTCAGAACGAGAAGACAATCCAATAGCCAAAGCTGCAGCCTCGTTGAAAGCAAACACCAAATTGCTCGCTAACTTGAGATTACATGGCGAGGCTGTAACCTTAGCACCCCCCCGGCCCCTTTTTGCCTCCTTTCATGCTCCCATCTCACTTCCTCCTTACTAAAGTGTTGGAAAAACTAATGAAACTTGACCGAGTAGTGAACCGTTTGCACAAGGTTTGTCATCTTGATCGTATATCGTAGTGTCTTGGAGGAAGGCAAGTTTTTGCGACTCAGATCGGTCTTGTCCTTTAATATAATATTGGATACTGAACTTTTGTTCTCATCGTTAGGAAGAGACTGAACTTCAGTTCTATCGAAAGTAAACATTTTACTCACTTTAAAACTGTTCGATTCCTTTAATATTATGTGAATTTATAAACTTTGATTTTTTCTTTGCAGAAATAAACCACAGCGTTAATTATGCCATATGCTTTGCTACGAATCGAATAAAAAAAAAAAAATTAAACTGTTTATTTCATTTAAAAATACAAATGCATTACAAACTTAACATCTATAATCTTAACTTAAAAAGATTTTTTTAATGTTAAGGAGTCCGTTTTTGTTATAATTATGCAGTTAACATATTATATATTTTATAGTTTAAAAAAAAGAAAAAATATATTATAACAAGTGAGTAAATTAAAATAATGCGCTGTGGTTACTGTTTTGTAGTTCCTCTTAACTTTAACATGTGTTTTTTGTATGTTCGTTTCGTCAATGTATCTTCGTTTTTAATTAAAATTTCACTTAATGTTTTTTTTTTGTTACTATTAATTTTTAATCATAATCAAAACCATTAATTATGTTTGCCAAAGAGCCATGGATCGCAGCATACTGGGTGTTCGTAGAGACGATTGTGTCAAATACACCGAACTCCGATCCAAAACCGGCATTGTGGATGTAGGTAATGAATGTTGCCAAGCTAAAGTAGGACTGGGCAGGGCACGTCTGCCGAATGCACCCACAGCGCTGGGCGAAACCAGCAACGGAATAGGTCCCACAGGACGGATCTCGTGGTAAAGGAAAACTAAAACAAAAATGACGGGACGACCTTGATATATTTTTCAAAGAGTGGCGAAAGAGTGCATTGGATATGACCAAATAGCAAGAAAGAGGGGAGCAGGGAACAATCTTAAATTGAGAGTTGCCAAATAAAACAATCATTAACAATTATTTAATCTTCTATATGTACGAGTATAAACGTGAAAGTCCTTACTGATTGACTGATTAACACCCAGCCCAAACCGCTTAACCTAGATGGCTGATTTTTTCACATTAGGTAGTTTATATACCGTAAGCACCCACTAAGAAGGGATTTTTGGAAATTCTACCATTAAGGGAATAAAAAAGGGGTTGAAAGTGTGCACGGGGATTGTGTAATTTTTTAAGATAAAACTTGACATTTTGGGTACACACTCCTTATTTAAATACAAGAAAAGTAATTTCAACGTTTTTTTGAAATTCATCCTCTAAGGGGTCAAAAAGGGGCCGGAGGGGTTCTTCTGCGCGTGCAAAGCCGCGGGCAAAAGCTAGTATTTACATAATGGCGAATAGTAAAAAATATACTTACCTTACATGTAAGTAGAGCAACTCAAGAGCCCTGCTTTTATTACTCTACTTTTAAACAGATGATCTTTGAAAATGTAACCATTTTCCACATTAATTTTACACACGAGTAGAAAAGACACCTTGTTAGCATATCTGTTTCACGTTACACCCAGACGTCACTTCTAATGAAACAACAGTCTCCAAAGCAAACTAATTTAAAAATATAAAATGTCCGGAACAATTCAGCAACCTAGAGTTCCAAGCGGAACGAATTTTCGAGTAATTTAGATTCTATTCACAACATTCGAGCAAGCGTCGAATAAGGCGGGACGACCAATGAACTGGGCTGAACTGCATTACGCCGAAGGACATTGCATTCAGTTTTACAGCCGCAATACGAAATAAGTAGGCGCAAGGTTTCTTTAAACATCACCATCAAATATAAAATTCGAGTATACGACTACTAGGATACATTACAGTTACCTTTTTATTTTTATCTGTTGGATTCACGATTCACAGGACACCTAAGAAGTATAAAGTATGAAGTATAGACTAGACAGATTTTTGAGAAATTGCATAAGACATGCTTTTATATTCATTCGCAGGACCATATAATTTACAGATAAAAGTACCTGAGTAGAAAAACTATTTTATACATTTACTCGTAGGTATAAGTAGTCATGGCAATATTCATTTGAAGCAGGGATTCAATAATTTTCCGATACATCCGAAGAACCAATTAGTGTCATACTGGCATAAATCTTTAATCTTTTGTATGTAACTGTAATTATATCCTTTTTAAATCCTGTTCACATATTCGTTAAAAGCATAATATGCGTGTACTATAAAGCGTATTATCGTTGCTACTGGGCCAGCCATGGCTAATATAGGACCCAAAGGGCAGCCACTTTAGTATAAACTCAACGATCGTACTGTATGCAAAAAAAATATGGCGAGAGAGTGCATTAGATAGGACCAAATGGCGAAAAAGAGGGGAGGCCTGTGACCCAACAGTGGCACACTCTTATGGGCTGATAAAAAAACTACCCTATGTAAATGAAATGCAAGCATCAAAATTGTTTGATAATATTTTTTTATAGTGGAAGTGGAGAGTGTATATATTTTAACATAAGAAAAAATATTTTTTTTGATCTCCACATTAAAATAAGAAAGGTTGACACTGTAATGTGGGACCGCAACGACTAGAATGTAGATAGAATTAAAATCATGACGTTGACACCTAAATAAACAACGATTTCGAAAAGTTCAACCTCTAAAATAGGGTTGCATGTTTATATGGTAGAATTAAAATTTATTGATGGAGACTTAAAACTATGTTTATTATGTATTGAAAATAATAACAACAGCGTTTTTCGAAAACAGAAATAAATACATAAAAGGCCTTTATAACCTTTTGGTTATAAAGGGAATGGAAGTTGTGGGGTTGGGAGAGGCCGAGGGTGATAAAGACTATCTCAGAAACCTAAAGATATTTAAAGGATTGCCAGTTCGAGGAACAAAGTAAAATAAGTCATATAATTTACGCAAACGAAGTTGCGGGTAGCAACTAGTACTAAATAAGCACAGGTAAATATAGAATCAATATATATGTATATACAATTATATAATCTCTAGAGGGTTTCATGATGGATGTAACTAGTATCGTGTTACCGACCAGATCGAATAAACTTGAGGGTAAATAATTATCTGTAAAACCTTCTTAGCTGAGCAGTTATTTGTAGGCTCATCATCGTCCGGCAAGAAAGGGCTTAAGTTAGGTAATACTTTATATTTTTCAACCAAGATAAATTAAGAGGACGAACTAAGCCTGGATTAGACGAAGCTCGTTATTTTAATCTATTGTAGTAGAAGGACAAATAATGTCAAAAAATGATAAATTATAATCTTCACATCAGTTTTGTCACTAATAGTAGAAATTAAATAAGAAAATACTGTACGTTTCTCCTAGACTATGCAGATAAACTACCTAAGGTAGCATATTTGATTTGCCATCCTCGCCGTGGTTCCGCTCGCCTGTGTTTGCCAACATGCAGAGAAACTGTATAAAAAGCGACATTTACAATAAAAATAGATGAATATTTCAGTAGATAGTTGTAACTGTTTGTGCCCACCACGGTACTTCTTAACATCGAAATTGGTATAATGGGATACGTATTTTATAGTTTTATCTTCTTTATTTTATGATTTTGTTAAAAAAGATTATTTTATATCAGGGAGCCCGGTGTTTTTTAGTATTCCCTAAAATTAGATTCCAATTACAACATTATGAATTGTTTTAATTTGACATTTTATTTTGGGGATAGGTGGAAAAATGCCGTCACTCACATAAACAAGACTGCATGTTTGTAAAAAAAAAATATAATTTAAGCAAAATATTTTCCATCTCAATGGCATTTAACTATGAATATTTAATTTCGATGATGGTACATAAAGTTAAATTACTTATTGTAATGTATTCGTACTAATAAAATTGTATTTGATTTAGTTTATGTGAATGACGCTGAAATTTGTTTTTTTAGTAGTAGCTAACATATATCTTCAGACAGAGTTTTTGAATCGTTACCTCATGAAAACGCGAAACGTTATAAATTTTGTATGTTTGTAGATCACTTTACCACACGAATCATAATATTCTATGGAATTACTGATGTTGGTTATAATCCTAATTATTCCCCAAGTGTTCTTGTGGTGAGTATACCACAAGCGATTTTGAGTATGTTGCGGTTTACATTCCAACTCGTCTTTGATGCCCGAAACATACAACGCCTTGTGGTTATATGTGCTGTCTCTCTTATTATTAATGTGCTAGTGAAGGATAACAACAGTAAGTTTACAATAAATATTGACTATCGATATGTAGGGTAAGGTTTCGTGGTGTTAGTTATTAAGGCTAATGAACTGCAATGTGCGGATAAATTTCCATAACCTGTGCTTATTGTACTATAATAATTTTCAGTTGACTAAATTCATTCATTCATTCCAAGCCACGCGTTGAAAAGAGCAAAACATTGAAACTGATTTTGTGTTTAATGTATGTTCGGTATTAAAACCTCATTGGTGGCTCGCTGCCGAACAGGCGACTTAGAATATTAGTTTTTTGTTTTTTAAATGTGTCAAATAAAAATGGATCTCTGAATTTGGTGTTTTTTATAAGAATCCTTTTCACATTATAAATATAATTATATAGACATATTCTACAACATTTTTGGTCCTTCACGAGCCCACAGGAAAGTGAAAGTGAATATTTCGTGTCTACACAAGTAACAACAGTTACACACATAATGACGGACACGGAAGAATATAAAACACTGAAAAGTACAAGAAGTATAATTAAAGGAAAAGTAACTAGAATAGTTAATTATATAAATACATTAAATACGTCTGACAACGATAGTCTGAACGTCGAGGAGATAAAGTTACGATGCACTGACTTATCTGCGCAAATGGAGAAGTTCGATGAAGTTCAACAGGCAATAGAGCTCTTAGAACAAGACGAGAAGAAAGCCGATGAGGAACGATCGATTATGGAGTCGAGATATTACCAGACTAGAGCACTCATTAACAAATTGCTAGAAAAAAAGAAAGAAGAGGATGTCAAGGCAAAAAGTCTGACCTATAAACTGCCGAAATTAGAGCTTCCGACATTCAGCGGTGATATTCGCGAGTGGCCTGCGTTCAAGAACCTGTTCGAGTGCGCCATGGACGGAGGAGCCGTGCCGGAGCTGCAGCGCATGCAGTACCTGAAGAGCTGCCTCAAGGGCGAAGCTGCGGGTTTGGTTAATTCCCTTCTTATTCTTGACGGAAACTACATTAAAGCGATGAGTATATTAGAAAACAGGTATGAGAATCAAACTATTATTGTAAATTTTCATTTAAAGAGTTTCATGAGTTTTGCTGTACTCAATAGGGCTAACATAAAAGAGTTTTTAAATGTGTTACAACAAAGCTTAGATTCTTTAAGTTCATTAAACCTGCCAGTGCAGCAATGGGATGTACTTTTAGTTTATATTATTACTCAGAAACTTGACAACTCACTGAGAGCGGCATGGGAGTTGACACGGAAAGACACATCTATTCCGACTATAAAGGAGCTTTTAGATTTTCTTAAGTTGCGAGCGACAGCATTCGAGCTTATGAGTGACAAATCTCAATCTGATAAGTTTTCTTTATCCAAATCTACCCCCAAGCTTGTTCACGTGTCAATAGTATCTGATAATAGTAATGAAATATGTACTCTTTGCCAAGGGCAACACAATATAACTAAATGTATACAATTTTTAGAAATGCCAGTTGACAAACGCGTAAACTACATAAATTCCAAGTTTTTGTGTTACAATTGCTTACAACCTTACAGTGTCAAACATAAATGTTCCAAAAGATCATGTTCTACTTGTAACGGTAAACATCACAGTTTAATTCACCTTCCTAACCCTCCCCCTAAACGCGCGAGCCTTACGATCGCCACAGAACCTACAGCTCAACAGCAGCAACATACTATTTCAAGTGCAATGCCACAGCATTCTCTGCAACAGCAGCCACAGCAACAGCTGACACATAATACAGAAACCTCTAAGCAGTCGACATCTGTCAATGACATTACACATACACAATGTCAACAAAAACTATTGACGCCTACAACATTGCATGTGTCAAACTCTAGTAAACAGATTTTATTGTCCACAGCAAGGTAGCGTCCTAGGGCCAACGTTATTCTTAACGTATATCAATGACCTGACTGAACTTGACATCACGGGAGGCCGTGTCTTTTCTTATGCTGATGACACTGCGATTGTTTTTGAAGGTCGCTCCTGGGAAGAAGTATATTGCAAGGCTCAACAAGGCCTACTTAAGGTTAGTCAATGGCTAAAACTTAACCTGCTTACCGTTAACGTTACCAAGACCAGCTACATGTGCTTTTCCAAGTATGAGAACACACAGCCCCCAACATCCCTTAACTTGAAGGTACATTGTTGTGGTCAGGTTGCAACAACGTACTGTAAATGTACGTTTATTGAAAAAGTCTCTTCTGTCAAGTACCTTGGCATATTTTTGGATCAAAAGTTATCCTGGTCCCATCACACGGAGTACCTTAATGGTAGGATACGGAAGCTCATCTGGATATTTAAAACCTTAAAACATATTGCATCACCTCGATTACTAAAACAAATATATACCGCTTTAGCCCAGTCTGTAATGAGCTACTGCATCCCGGTATGGGGAGGCAGTGCCAAAACAAGATTCCTGGAGGTCGAAAGAGCACAACGATGGTTGCTAAAAGTCATGTTCTCGAAACCATTCCGATATCCTACTAATAAATTATACATAGAATGTGATCTGCTTTCCATGCGAAAAATTTATATTGTAAGCTGTATTGTTAGAGTGCATAAAAATCTAATATATAATCCTTCCATTGATGCGCGTAGAAACAGAAAGGTGGCCCCTCGTCCTCCAGCTCGATCTAAATTTGCGCAGTTACAATTCGCTGCACAATCGGTTCATCTGTATAATGACGTTAACAAAATTATTCACGTATATCCACTTCATCTCTTTCAGTGTAAAAAACACACTATCGAGTGGCTTAAAAATCTTAATTATGAAGAAACTGAAGCATTGCTAGCATACATTGTTTAACTGCTTGTCTCAACATAATAATAACAAACTAACAAATTAATAATCAATAATTTAATTAAGTAAATTAACTATTTTGTTGTAACTAAACCCAAACATTCAAACACACACACACACTCACACGCACGCACGCACACGCACACACACACACACACACACACCCACACACACACACACACACGCACACACACGCACGCACGCACTACTTTATATAGTCAAATATCTTTAAGAGCTATGCTTACTTTTAAAGTCATAAAAGTAGTACCTAGCTTTAGCAATGGATTTACACAAATTGTATTGGTTTATACCTACCTTTAAATTTATGGAAGAGCGGGGTCTTCTGTCACAAGCATATCTGTTGCTTAAAAGAAGGTTCCAACCTAATTTGTAGTTATATGTATTTAAACCAATAAATATATTTTCATTTTCATTTTCACAGCGATAATTAATGTTCAGGATGATACAGGATCATGGCATTCTGCGCGTGCTCTCTTGGATAATGGCAGTGAGGTCCATATGGTTGCTCACAGGCTTCTCGAGAGGATGAACAGTAAGCTACATTACGATAGTAACCAATTATTCGGCGTTGGAGTATCAGGTAAGCAAACGCAATTATGTATGAAAGCGAACATAGCTTCTAGACATTCTGACTTTAATGCGAATCTGGAGTTTATTGTTATGGATAAAATAACCCTGCCACTGCCACATGTTTATTTAGACACACATTCGTGGAACATTCCGGCGAAGCAACGCACATTGCTTGCGGACCCTACGTTTTACGAACCTGGCGAGATAGATTTGCTTATAGGAGGTGAATATTTCTATTCATTGTTATTAAATAATACAATTAGCCTCGGGTCAAATAGACCTTTACTGGTTGAAACAGTTTTAGGTTGGGTCGTAGGAGGTCCCCTTCAAGCATGCACATCGGGCAAACATAAAAAACATAGCGCTCATGTAGCTTTACATATTGTTGACTCGCCTACGACAGATGATTTATTAGTTAGATTTTGGCAACAAGAAGAGGTAAGTCCTAAACTCGTGTTCACACCGGAGCAAACACATTGCGAACAACTATTTCTTGACACAACAGTGCAAGCAGAGAGCGGACATTTCGTAGTCGAAATGCCTATACAAAATGAAAGAATTCAAAATTTAGGTAATTCGTTTCAAAAAGCATACCGATGCCTATTAAGTCTTGAGTCTAAGTTTCAAAAAGACCCTATGCTCTTTACACTATACAAGGCATTTATTTATGAATATGTCGAACTAGGACATGCTGAGTTTATAGATGACTTTAAACAAACACAAGTGGCACAGTGCTATTTGCCTCATTTAGGTATTTTAAGGCCGGACAGCCGATCTACAAAATTAAGAACGGTGTTTAATGCTAGTAGCAAGACGTCGTCGGGGTTGTCTCTCAATGACATAATGTTAGACGGACCGAACATATACAATGACGTACTTGACATAATACTGCGATTTCGAATGTATAAATATGCATTTACTTGTGACATAGTTAAAATGTTTAGAACCATTTTAGTTAAAGAAGAGCAAAGGCCGCTACAAAGGATTTTATGGCGAGATTCGAAGTCAGAGCCTTTAAAATGCATTCAGTTGAATACTGTAACCTACGGTACAAAATGCGCACCTTATCTAGCATGCCGGACTTTGCGCATGTTGGCTGGTCAACATAAACAAGAATATCCAGAAGCCGCGGATGTTATAGAGTCTGAATGTTATATGGACGACTTCTTATCTGGCGCGGACACTCTTGACAACGCGCGACGAGTTTGTAGTCAACTTATACAAGTTTTACAAAAAGGAAACTTCATACTTCACAAATGGACTACAAACGAGCCTGAAATACTTACAGGTACTGTATTATCTGCCAATAATGACAGTTATGATTTTACCCCTAATGGAGCTGTCAAGACGCTAGGAGTAAAGTGGATACCACAAAATGACATGCTTACTACAGCTATTCCAGAGTTACAACAGTTTGTACTCACAAAACGGAATATACTATCTGCAATAGCAAAAATATATGATCCTATTGGCATACTAGCGCCAACGGTCATAATAGCAAAAATCATCATGCAAGACATCTGGAAAGCACAGATAGACTGGGACACGGTAATTCCTGAAAATATACAAGAAACATGGCTAGAGTTTCAAAACAACTTACCTAAGTTACACAACATTGAAATTCCTAGATACTACTTTACAGATATACCGTCGCGGATTACCTTGATTGGTTTCAGTGATGCTTCTGCTAAGGCTTACGGTGCCGTTATTTATTTCAGAGTTACATATCCCAACAAAGAACCCACCTGTCGTCTTGTCATGGCAAAAACGAGAGTAGCGCCGATAAAAGTTCAATCATTGCCACGACTGGAGCTCTCTGGGTGTTTGCTGTTAGCACAGTTAGTCGACAAGGTTAAAAAAGCTTTCAAAGACAAGTTTAAAATACATAACATTGTATTATTCACAGATTCTCAGATCGTCTTACACTGGATTAATTCTCCATATAAAAAACTTCACACATTTGTGACTCACAGACTGATGGAGATTATAGAGCTGACTAAGTCTGAAATGTGGAATTACATCAATACAAAAGATAACGTTGCAGATTTACTCACTCGAGGAGTTTATCCCCAGAACTTACAGAGCAATTCAATGTGGTGGAATGGACCCTACTGGCTTCTTCAGGATTCCAACACATGGCCCATGACGTCATTACCAATGATCACTGACGATGATCTGAAGCTTGAAGTGATCGAGCCACGCACTTCGCACGCTGTGACTCAACATAATACATTAGATGATTTCTATACATACTTACAAAGATATTCGAGTTTTAATAAACTAGTTAGAGTTTTAGCATATATGTTTAGGTTTATAAATAACTCACGTAATGCGACTAAAACTAAATCTTTTCTTACAACACAGGAATTGAAAAATGCACATAATTTGATTATTCAAACAATACAGCGTGTTCGTTTCTCTAAAGAGTACCAAGAGTTACACACTTTGAAATTACACAATATACAGTCCACACATAACACACATAATACGAAGATAGACTCGAATGGTACTAGTAGTGAGAATAAAACTGAACTTCACAATTTATATACTTTTAAGTCGAGCCCCCTTCGCAAGCTCAACCCCTTTCTTGATGACGATAACATTATTCGTGCGGGTGGTCGTATTCAAAATTCGAATATACCATAATTATAGTCAAGCACACCCGATAGTGTTACCGAGTAAAGATCACGTGACTACGTTGCTAATTGAAAACTTTCATCTGCGTTTGTTGCACATAGGCATACAAGGTACACTTTTCGCGCTAAGGCTAAAGTATTGGCCAATTAACGGTCGTATGGAAGTCAGAAAAGTCATACATAGATGCGTTCGCTGTGTCAGATATAATGCTGAAGCCTGTGAGCAGCAGATGGCTAGCTTGCCCTCACCTAGAGTCACTTTAACACGAGCTTTTTTACATGTTGGTGTTGATTTCAGTGGAGCAATATATATTCGAAGTTCTACGCTTCGAAATTGTAAATACACAAAAGGATATATATGTTTGTTTATATGTCTGTCAACTAAAGCAATACACCTGGAGCTTGTTACAGAATTGTCATCGCAAGCCTTTATTTGCGCCTTAAAGAGATTTATCAGTCGTAGAGGTTACTGCACGCATTTGTACTCCGATAATGCTACTAACTTTAAAGGAGCAAATAATGAGCTTCATGAATTGCATCGATTGTTTTTAAACGATTCTTCATATAGTCAAATAATTGACTACTGTAATTGTAATTCTATTGAATGGAAGTTTACGATTCCTCTCGCTAGTCATATGGGTGGAATTTACGAGGCTGGAATAAAGTCTGTTAAAAGTTTACTAAAACGATATTTAGGTAATGTCAGATTAACGTATGAATTTTTTTACACGGTGCTTGTTCAGCTGGAAGGTGTTCTGAATTCTAGACCTTTATGCGCTGTATTTGACGTTCCTGATAATGATAATATTGTTTGTTTAACGCCAGCTCATTTTCTTATTGGGTCTCCAATTTCAGATCTGCCTGAACCTAGTTTTGTTGATAAAGCAAAGAATAGATTAAATATGTATCAAAAAATTACTCAAATTAAACAAAAGTTGGGTTGGGTACAGTTTTATAATAATTATTTAAGTGAGCTGCAACCAAGAAGCAAGTGGCTCCAGAGAAGAACCAATTTAGAAATTGGACAAATTGTTTTATTAAAAGATGAAGCTACTCCACCTGCTTGTTGGCCGCTGGGTAAAATAATATCAGTTAATAAAAATTAATCTGATAATTTAATACGGTCAGTTCAAGTTAAAACCCAGAAAGGTATTTTTGTTAGGCCAATAAACAAAATTATTTTGCTACCTATATATTAATAATGATATATTGATTGTGTTTTAATGTTAAGTAAGTTAACTTTCGTTAAAAAGGCCGAGAATGTTCGGTATTAAAACCTCATTGGTGGCTCGGTGCCGAACAGGCGACCTAGAATATTAGTATTTTGTTTTTTTAAAAATGTCAAATAAAAATGGATCTCTGAATTTGGTGTTTTTTATAAGAATCCTTTTCACATTATAAATATAATTATATAGACATATTCTACAACAATGTATGCTTATTGAATGAAACTTAATCCTTTTATTGAAATGTAATAGGCATGATAATTACTTAATTAATGTACCAAAAAGATTATTGATTATTCGAATATTACATTATCTATATCAATATTGATCTTTTTATAATTATTTATTCAGGAATATTTTATTTGTCTTTATCTTCCATAACTAGAAACAACAACAAAATATATAAAAGGATACGTTTTTAATTTTAACACATTGATACAATTTACGATTTATTAAAACGATAAAAGGATAATAATTTATGTACCTATATTCCACGAGTATAAACAGCAGTCTTTGGATTGTTTATGTCTTTGGAATACCTATTTAATAATTATTTGTTCATTTCATAAATTAATAGCGAATAAACAGTTTAGGAAGAAATTCACGAATTGTTTCGTAATGTAGTCTTTAGTTACAAAGTATTTAGTTATTACGGCTGGGTACCAGAGCTTACCGGAAACATGTCGCCCAGTACGATATAAATATATGTGAGTTCATCCGTTTGTAACTAAGTAACAGTACATAACTAACAACGGTTTAAATTATTTGGTTATTCTTATTTGTCATTTGACACTTGAATAAGTTTTGCCTATTTCTCCATACGAGAACATATAGTACATTGATATAAATAACACTTCATTCTAAATTCAAATCACCCGTTATTACCAGTGATCGATTATTTAGGTTCTCCCTCGTGGGATATCATGTAGAAAAGTTAATATAGATACTACAGTTTCCCGCGATACCGAACAAACCGTTCAAAAATAAAACAATTTAAATTGTCTGTAAGGGATTTTTTACTTACTCGCCGAACTTTTATCCAACTCTCTTTATAATAAAATGGATTGAAAAGGGACTTCCGCTAATATTATAAGTAACAAGTTGTTATGCAATAGGCCCTCGGTGGCAGCAAATGAGCTGTCAGTGTGCACAGCTCATTTGTTCTATTTGGACAAAAGAACGGCGAGTAACTACGCATGTCTATCAGCTACTTAGATGTTTTAAAGTGTAATAAAATAAACACATTGTATTTTTTTGCCATTTCTAATCAACATAAAGCCCGGATTTCCCGGGGCATATCCATACTAATATAATGATTGAGGCCATTCACCCCGTGTCTGATCCATATACCTATACTGCTGATTACAATAGTAGAGACAGTTTTTTCACCTGCACAATTAGACTTGAAAAACGCCAGTGTACTATTATGTTGACACAGGTAGTCAATATATTTATCACTCTCAGACAACTCACTCGCATTTTTACCATTTCGACATATTTTGAATTTGATCGCTTGCTTCACAATTAGTTTGGCATAACATCAGTTGGTAAACAGGATTTTTGGAATCATTCGTAGCGCACAAGCTGGAATCTATTATAAGTATAACTATCACACGCTAGAAACATTTATATAACTAATCTACCAATGTTAAATCGGAGCGATAGAGCTAGCGGGCTTAGTAAGATACTCGTTTTTGCTTCATATTTTGTCTCGAATATCAAAACAATAATATGACAAACATACACTTATATATAAAAAAAACAGGCTTCTTTGGCATGCAAATACATTGACTCCGGTGAAACTAGTAATGTGTCAATACAGATCAATTAGATTCACGTCTTTCCTGTGGACATTGTGAAAGTTA
The DNA here is from genome assembly GCA_022674325.2 of Grapholita molesta. Classification (NCBI taxonomy): domain Eukaryota; kingdom Metazoa; phylum Arthropoda; class Insecta; order Lepidoptera; family Tortricidae; genus Grapholita; species Grapholita molesta. The sequence goes on from CP053127.2 coordinate 9,002,092, forward strand.
AGGGTCCTAAAGCCAAATATTTGGTTGTATGAAATTTCACCACAAAATTGCTCCCTCTCTTACAAAACACTACACCACAAAAATACAACTTGTGCTCAGATAAGCCGTTAACTATTGACAAAAGAAAAGACAATTTTTGTTTTAATCAATCTATATATGACCCTAGTATTCAACAATATTATCAAATGTATTTGTTTTCTTTCATTTCCTTCCAATAATAGATATCTAATTGGAGTTTCGCAAACGAAATAAATGCTTTAAGTCAATAATCACTCGGTCGTTAACTAGAATCTAGCCAGAGGGGTAATTGCCGCGTAATTGTTTGCGTTTTCTAGGGTCGTTGTCGTTAAGGCCGTATTTGGAGGTCTTATTCTCGGAGGATAAGGTTCAAATTTATTGTGCCGCATCAATCGGGGGTTATTCGTGCTTATTTTTTTTTATGACCGACGTGTAATTAGAATATTGAAAAAATAGCTGAAGTGCTCTCAATCGCATTATGTTTTCAATAAAAGTCTTCAAGTATGACAGCCGATTGTGGGTATATTAGAGCTTAAAAATATGAAATATTATCATGATTTGCCAATCTACACGTTACACCGTGGAGTAACTTACCATTAGCTACGAGTATCGTAGCGGGGAGGTCATAATGGGGTAACACAAATTTGTCAGTAACAGTAGAACATAAAAATCATATTCCTTTACTAGCATAAGAAAAAAAAGAGTATGAAGCCTCAGCCTTAAATACTACTTTAAATAAGTAATTTTCCTGAAAACATTTGCCTTGACCCTACTTGTATGTACAGTCAGCAGCAGAAGTGGCTAAGCGTTTGTGGTGTTCAAAATGAGGTCAACACATCTCTATTGTCAAGAGAATAAGAGCGCGTGTAGGTAATTTTGAACACTTCTTAGCCGCTTTTGCTGCTGACTGTACCTACCTAATAATTTGTGACAATGATATATGTGAAAAATAAATTCGCGTTCATGCTTAGTTACATCCATTCAATTTTTAAAATTTAATTACCAAGATTTGGCAGCATGTGGAAAAATTGCGCGGGACGTTTTCGGGGTATCTGTATGGTATCTAAACAATTTGTATGCAAATCACGCGTGTTCGCGGGTGCGCGAGCGCGCGGCGCCGCAACACAAATAAACACACAGAACTTTAAGCTGAAGCCAAACGACGTTTGTTTGCGAAACGGAACTGAATCTAACCTTTCTGGTTAGGTTTATTCGTGAAATGAAAACGTTATAAATCATCTTAGATATTAAATTTTTAACAATAAAAAACTTCAGCCACGGACGTGCACTACTGGACATTAGACCACAGTAAGCAACACGGGGGTTTAATGCTTAAATCGCTAAGCTTGGCAGGCGGGTTGGCGATGGCTGTATGTGCATCCTTTCTAAAAAGACGCTGCTGCCCGTCCTGCAGTGCTTACTGGTCGCAGTTTTAGGACAACTCCCGATTACTGCAAGAACAAAATCAGGAATTGATTTGTTCCTTAAATGTTTTACGAGCGAACACATACTTTTTATACACATTATTTTTAATTTTAAATGCTTCGATGGGAAACTTCACCAAGTATAATCTAAATATAAACTAAAAAAAAATAAAAAAAAATAAAGCCCAGCAAAAAAGTGTAGCATTACGATGAGTCGACAAAAACTTACTCGCTAGCGTCTGAGTTAAATATTTATATAGAAAAATTGTTACGGAGGCCTTAGGGATACTGGAACTAACCTAAAAATAGCGCCAACTCTTTTATTACATATATTTTTTCAATTTACACCAGGGATTGATGTTGCTAACTCACACCACAGTTGGTCTAACTGCCTTTAACTAATTACTTTGGTCAACTGCGGTTACCCAGGGCAATGCTTACTGGTTGCCAATATTTGGCCAACAGCTAGTTACAATACTGTTGTAACTAAACTGTGGTCACGTGCGATAGCGTCACGTCGTCGACGCTTTTCAGCTCCGGCTCCGTTTTGTTCCTGCGACGATTTAAAACATATTGTTTTATTGCATTTGTGAAACCGCCAACGTTTATTAGCGTTCGGGGATACGCCGGAAACTTTTCTTGTATCTCCAGTGAATCTTATAAAGGTAGCTGTCACGCGATAATACCCAGAGAAAAACAATAGTAAACTCATCTTTAACAGTTTATGCTGCTATTGTATGTACTTAGTATCGATACTAAAATAAATTTGTGCCTGACTGATTATAAATCCACCTAAATTAAATCATAATAAATATATTGTATGTATTGCATAATGAAAGCTAACCATGACTCGCTACTATTGAAAAAAAGAATAGCTTTATAGAATACACGTCCGAAGATAAAATCTTAGTTGTGATTTAATGAGCTAAGAAAATATAGCTTTAAGAATTGCAGTTAGTTTTATTTATTTCGATATCTTCAAAGATAAACCATTTTATCGGATCGTTAGTAAATACTCGGTAACCATATTACCCGAAACAACAAAAGGGTCGTTCCGTTGTTTTACTCTGCGCTTTCCTTCTACTATTGTAGGTCCCTCGAGCTTGAACACGAAGAGAATGCCGACTTGAGAAAGGAAATGTAATTGAGTAGAAAATATTATTTCATATTAGCGTCGAGAACGATACCTACTAAGATTCCGTTGAGCGTGAAAAGAAATACACGGAATTTATTTGTCAAAGTAATATTTCTTTGTAAGAAAAACCCGGATAATCGTTAATACTCTGCCCAGAGCGAAATCCCTTGTATAGATTGCGGTATCACCATAAATAACTGCGTAACTGTTTTTATGGAGGAGAAAATTACTCTTTTCACTCACTGCCTTTTATATACCGACAATTTTTTGTTTACGATTGGGACGCCTCCCGAAACGGTGGAGAGCTAATGTGTACCTGCGCTAAGATAGTTACCTTCTGTAATGTATTCTGTGTTTAAATTATTACTTAATTTAATATTTTACTATGGATGCAGATTATTTACATTTAACTACTTTCTAGAAGAATTTTTACATTCAACTTTAAAATAAGTTTTGAAAAAAGAAACACTGATCTTGAGACTAGATTGATTGAATAGAATTGGATAGATTTGTTTTTTGAAGTTTCACTTTTTAACTTGCGGCTTTGATTATTGGTATAAAATTACGTAGGGAGATATAGTGAGTAAACAAAAACATTGAGTAATATCACATACGAAATAAAGGAATGTAGCAAACAACTGAGTTTATCAGAGCAAGCTTAATTAGATATTTATCTCACTCTTAAGAGGCCCGTAAAACGCGAAGCTGTTAATCATTCCGTTTGTTTTAGTACGTTTAAGCTCTGTCACGATAATGTTTCCAGTAACGTGTTAAATATTTGTGCAGAATGTACAAGAGTAATACGTAATTTATTTTATTTTATTTAGAATCGTAAAAGTTGAAAGCTTACCTTACCTAGATTAAGGTCATTTAGGCTTTTATATTACGTGTAAATAAAATGCTGTTAAAATAAATAACAGAAAAATAATACTAATCGTGCGGTAACATCTTATAACATCTTTATGTTGTATGATAGTCGCATATTTGCAGTAGATACCTATTTGGATCGTTACCGAAGTGATTAAAAATGAATAATGAACCCTTTTTTACTTTTCCATTCTGCGGTTTAGGAAACATATAAGAATAACAAAAAATTCTACGAAAGAAATAACTGGCACAATTTTCAAAATCGTTTTTTATTACGGCAATATATTAAGTATTTTCGTAGTATAATAAAGAGTTTCATTGTATTATTTACCTCAACTGGCATTAATTGCATTAACATTGATCGGTTATGTATGATCCAGTAAATCCTTTTCATTACCTTCATTTTCCTTTAAAGTCCATTTTAATCATTTATGATTCAACTACTCGTAATCATTTTTACACAGCAATAATGAAACAAAAAAATGTTGTTTCTGATGTGAAGTGTTAAGCACTACGATTTACGAATACGTGCTTCGACATTTAAATCGATACATCTACAGCCTATATATCTTTTTATACAGCCTATATATACAAAACATACAATATGTTTTTAAATAATATATTTAATATAATGTTATTAGAAAAATTGGATGACAACCCTATATCAGTAACAAATATTTTAGGGTCTGTCGGCTGTCGTAAATTTCTTTCAAAGTTCTCTGTTATTAAAATACCTTGCAGTTTCAAATTAAGGAAATTGGTTAAATGTAGTAAATAAAGTTCGTCTGACTGCAAGCGACCATTCTATCAATGTATGTATCTTAGCAATGTATCAATGCCTTCTAATTTTTGTTATTTGTCAATAGTTAACTACTTTTCACTTCACTTGATTGGAACGTTCTATCCGAAGAAGTACCGGCAATATCAATATCCTCGCCAATCTAAAACATAATTTTAGAGACGAAAAAGCATATCTAAAAGGAAATCTTTAAAAAAGTAATTTAAAAAATGTTACACATCTGAAGCTTTATAACATTGTTTTTATCAGAAAAAAATGCTTCGAACCTAAAATGTCACTCACTCTCTTAAAATACTTATCAGAAAGCGCTGTAAATGCGAATTACAGATCTAAATAATCGACCTAAATCGAAGCGAGCCTGTCAATCCGTCGACATCTATACTGAGCTGCCCGAAGCATAGGGGTATTCATCCTGCCCTCATGCGAGTGCTAATATTTATTCTACAGGAACCAATCAAATTCAATATCCATGCGGGTGATCTACAGGGTCGTTATTTTCCAATCGTCGCCTATGACCGCTCCGGGATAGAAAAATATGGTAAAATACGGAACACAGTTTGATTTATATGGTTAAATATTGCTTACATCAATTTTGATATCTTGTAAAGGCAAAAAGCAATAATACGACGGGCCTGCACGACTATTGAATACAAATATTATGAGGACAAGAGTGGTGTTCTGTCTACCTCAGTGAACAATCATATTTTATTACTTCGACGATACGATATTTTTAAGGCTGGTTTAAAATAAAATATATGTATTCTCTAAAGGGTTTACCGACATCTCTTTGATATCAAAACATACTCTGGAGCTACAAGATACATCTTGTAGCTCCATAGTCTATTTTTTGTCCATAAAGGTATGTTTTTGATTGGAAATGGAGTAGGTACTAGGAATGACGTTTTGCCATTTTCATATTTAGTTTGATTGGAAATAAAAGGGTCTATTTGTATTATGAGTACTATTCTAAGGATCGTTGTCGATAACGTAAAAGTTAACACGTGTCATTGAGAATCACTCTCCCCATACGAACATATTCGCAATTATTTGACCGTTGCATGCGGCGTTGTGGCGGGTGAGGTTGGGCTACACCGTAACGCTGGTATTCTACCGCAGGCAGAGTTCCAATATTAATCATTGTGTTAATACTCGTATATTACCTGAGATGTCGTAATTTTTAATTTATGGTAATCAAACCAAAAATATGCTCTTAGTTGATAGATAACTACTTCTAGAGCATAGGAATATAATTCTCGACTGCCTGCAAAATCTACGTGAGTGAGTTGTTTTTTTAACTTGTATTTAATAATTGTATGATTTAAGAAATGTTTATATTTGGGCTTAAAACCCTAACCCTACTCACTAAATCTAAGTATTATTATTTTTTTATCATACCTTTAACAATAGGAAGACCAAAATGACGACGGCGGGACGACCTTGATACAAAGAGGGAAGCCCTTTTCCCAGCAGTGGGACACTTTTATAGGATAACAAAAAAACCTTAACAATATCGGCAATATTTTATTTCAATGCACATGCAAATCTTCATATAAGACCGTAATTAGCTAATTTTAATGCATATAATTATTATCATTATACCGTATATTAGAATTATGCCGTGTGATGCCGGCTGACTAGAATAGCACCACCCCATCTCCTCTCGCGTGCGTCGTAAGAGGCGACAAAGGGAAAAATCCTACGGACTGGCAGCAGCGTCCGTCGAAACCCAATCTACAGCTACTGCGGTCGCCAACCCACCTGCCAAGCGTGACGACTATGGCAACTACCCCTCAAGATGATACAAGTCATATTTGTGCGAGGCCTATGTCCAGCAGTGGACAGCATACGGCTGAAATGTATGTATGTATGTATGTATGTATATAGTATATAGAACAATCTGAGGCATAAGTATGAAAAAAGAACATTATTTACTGCTTAACCAACGACATTATAATTAATCATTCCCATTTCAAAGTGCCTCCAATTAAACTGAAAATAATTGTAGTTACGATCAATTGACACAGTTATTGAATAAAATATTGTTTAAAAAAAAATAACATAAATGCCTAATGGAAACGAATATGGCCTAAGAAATTTGTGGCCAATGGGTAAGTCACGGTAATGTATTTTGTACAGACTATGGAGCAACCAGGTATCTATACAGTATAAAGAAATCTCGAGTTTGAGTCTCATCTAAGGCAGTAAATTATTTTTATTATATTATTTTATAGTTTATGGGTTTGTTTATCCAACGGGACCTAACGAGAAAAGCCATGTTTTTCAGTTACATTTTTTAGGTCGTTAAATACGCTTACTGTCAGAAGTAACCTGTTGTTTAGGGAAAACAAAAACTTTTTACTCGCACACAATTTCGGCAATGTTTCAATATTAGTGTAGTAAAGTTGTAGGGAATCGTTAAAACTTTGTCATGATAGCCGGTAACAATAAATGTTTATAATGTAAAGTTTCCTAGTAATTTACTTTTATGATAAATATCTGACGAATATAATGTTATTAGAAAAGGTGGATGACAACCCTATATCAGTTACAAATATTTTAGGGTCTGTCGGCTGTCGTAAATTTCTTTCAAAAGCTGCAAAGTGTTACGAGTATTAGCATCAATGACGATTACAATTTATATTGTTAAATCAAACATTTGGAAATACCTCCTAGGTACCGGCTACCGCCATAGGTCCGGAGATAGAAGAATAATTAGGGCTATCCTTGTGGACTCTATTCTAATAACATATATCTATGGCAGTCTATGGGTGAAGCCCAGGTACAGAAGTGCACATCCATGGATGAAATAGGTAGAACTATGACTAGGGTTTCTGGTTTCTCGCCTCATTTTTTTTCTCGACTTTCGAGAAATCTCGACTCCAATTTCTCGAGTTGTCTCGACTCTCGAGTAGTCTTTACTTTTTTAGTAAGAAATTGTAAATTAATGCATGTTCACGACAAAAAAGTAGCCACCGTTGTATGAGTCTTCACCGTTAACTGTAGTCCATGTAGTGGAAACAGTCATAGAATTACGAATTTGCTTGTCTATTTTACGTTTAGGATGTCAAAATCGAAAAAATCTAGCCTAAAAATGATAAAACCGTCTAAAAATGTTAATAACGCCAAAATGTGCTAAAACAAAAATGAACTTTACAAAAATACGCCATTTTCTGAATCAAATTACAAATATTATAAACAAGCCATTGTTTACGATACTAAAATCTAAGAGAAATTATTCACGGGACATTCTAGTACAGCTTGAGTACAGAGTACAGAGCATAGTGCAAGCTTAATGATCCAATTAATGTTCAAATTAGAAAAATCTCTCCCAAAATGCAAAGTATTTAATGGGCCATAGATAAAACAACACCTGATAAAAATATCCACAATATTAGCTAAAACGTAAGATGAGTTGGGTTTTATGATAACTTAAATAAACAACGATGGTTTCATACGAAAAAAAGAAATTATAAGACAGTGGCTACTTTTTTCGTGAACAAGCCTTATAAAAACAAATAAAACTCGGAAATCTTTTATTGCACTTTGCATTACAAGTTCGAGATATTTTTTTTTTATTAAAACTCTCTTTACAAATATAGAAGAAAGAGAAATTAAATCAACAATGAAATTAAAACAATTTACTTAATCTACTTTTTCAGTCTTTTTGATCAGTCATAAAACTAAAATCTTACACAAAATCAACAATTAAAATAAAAAAATATACTACGTGCGAGTGAGAAGTCCGCTGCACGTGTTTATGGTGCGCGGGCGACGTTGTTAAAAGCCAAAAAATGGCGAGCCTGACTAGCCCTTATTTCGTTGTCGCCGGAAATCGAGAGTCTCGAGAGTCAGCTATTTATTTCTCGTCTCGAATGGAGGTGAAACTCTCGAGATGTCTCGAGTTCGAGAAGTCTCGAGCAGAAACCCTAACTATGACCTACAGAAACAACAATATACTAGAAATTTGTGTAGGTACTCGTATGTTTGTCTACAACTATGACTATACCGAAACAGAGATCTGCTAGAAAGTCCACTACTTGTAGATTAGGTTGGAACTGCGACTCACCAAAAAACCAACAACAAAAAATGTAGATTAGGGTATAAAAATGCCGAATTTTAGGTTTACTATGCTTTGTTTGGGATCCTGGGATACATAAAATATTATTAAGTAATGCTTGAAGTTTTTTTGGTTATAGTATTATTAGCTTACAGATTTCCGAATGATAATGTATAAAATGTTGGGAAATTACTATTTAGTATATTCATGTTAATGGAAAATTATTATAGCGTCACCTCGTTTGCCTTGTGTGAAAATATGTTATGATTTTATACTTGAAATGTAAAAAGAAATAAAGTGACCCGCCGTGAGCTTTAAATAGCATATAGTCTACAAAGTGGATAATTGTAGGGTGGTCACACGCTGAGTGCCCATCCAGGACAACGCGAGGACACCTCTGCTGTGTAATGAGATGAAAAATTATGGTCGTCCGACTGTGGTGACCTCTTTCGCACCCCTACCTCTCACTTTGCTCGTTAACTACAAGTTATTAATAGATTTATATTCATAGCCAATGGCATATGGTAAGTTATATTTATTAACAAGTAACATTCAATATTATAACTTTTCAAATAGAAAAATAATTATTAAATTGAATACATATGTAAAGTATGAGAAAAGGGAAAACTAAAAATCAAATTATAAAGTTGGCCCCTGTGGATGCTGGAAGCGTTTCCTCGCTGAACTGCAATGCTTATGCGTTGAGCGAGGAAGCTGCCAGCTCTTTTGTCATCTGTAACATCGACCAGACGTTTAGCCAATTGGCGGTACAGGCCTAGTGCTGATGGTCCCCACGGACCGAGGGTCTCAACGCCAAAGGTAACAAATTTGTAATTGGCGTCTAGGTATTTCCGATTTTTGAGAGCCTCGGCTGCCTCTGCCACCGCGACTGCTCTTTTTGTGGTCCCGTGAAGTTGGGACGGTGCCAGTGTGTCCACGCAGGTTGCGTTCCACACGAGCACATGTCTCAACCTCCACGGAATCAGTGACATCCCATCAGGTCTTTTGCCATCGTCTCTAGCTATACCGGCCGGATCGAGAACTGCAGGCGGCGTGACAAAAGAGGCGGCGAGGCTCAGGAAATATAGGGGTCTCGACACCAATTACAACTTTGTTGCCTTTGGCGTCGAGACCCTCGGTCCGTGGGGACCAGCAGCACAAGGCCTGTACCGCCAGTTGGCTAAACGGCTGGTCGATGTCACCGGTGACAAAAGAGCTGGCAGCTTCTTCAGCATCCTTGGCACCATGCCACAGGAGCCAACTTTAGACTGTAGAGTCCATGGAGTCCCAGCTCATCGACGTCACTGCCACAAAAATACGGCAAATACAAATTGTCCTGACTGACAGAGTTTTTTATACGTGTTTTTTTTTATTATTATTTTTTATCAAATTATTATCCTTTTTCACTTTGTTCATGTTATTTAAATAAATACGTATGAACCATTAAAAGTTTATGATTTATTGTAGATGTATTTAGTTACAACATGTAACATGTTTCGGAAAACCTAGGTCTGACTTCAAACACTAAGAAACTTCAAACAATCAGTACTTAGGAACATATAGAACATATGTTCCTTAGTACTGATACAAGTACGACATACATAGGTAAATACTCTTAGGTTAAGAAATAGGTACGTATGCAAATTGATAATAATTATTACTGCAATAAAAATCTAAGCAAAAGCGGAAAGAAAGCTAAACATAAACAAGACTTCCCAGAAACGATTGGGAAAAATAACCCCTAATGTGGATTCGAAACTTTCCACGCAAAGCTGATTTTCCCCTCCGATCTTTGCAGATTTCCTCACAATATTTGCCTCTTCAAAGAAAACTTTTAGTGGGTATCGTTTAGAAGGGCTATTACTAGCCAAATGTAGGACCTGCTATTTGAAAGTCGAACATTAAAAGTTACCTATAATGTGTGAGCAATCAGAACTAATCTCATGCTGCAAACATCCGTTATATTTCAAAAAAAAAATTTTTCTTTTTCTATTGCACTGTTCGTACTGTTATGCATTTTATACCAATTTACACAATTTAGTTCTGTGACAGGCTACGTGGAGGAATATTCTTTGAAATTCATTCGTACTCCGTCAATAGCGACGTGCAGTCGAATTGTTTCGATATAAAACATGCCCTCTGGTATTCTGGACTTCTGCAAATAATTGCATAGTTCTATAACTTGTATAGTCATATGCCAAAAGAACGGCATCATATATCTAGGTCTAGTGATAAACGGTGCAAATTATATATAGCATTTAGATTATTTACAAATTATTTCAAGTAAGTAAATAAATATACTGCCGGGAACAAATTTAGACGACATTAAATAAATAAATAAATAATAATAAATATTTCGGATATTCTTACACAAATCGACCTAGTCACACGGTAAGCTCAATAAGGCTTGTGTTGCAGGTACTAGACGACGATATATATAATAAATAGAAACATAAAAATACTTAAATACATAGAAAACACCCATGACTCAGGAACAAATATCTGTGCTCATCACACAAATAAATGCCCTGACTGGGAATCGAACCCAGAACCTTCGGCTTCATAGACAGGGTCACTACCTACTAGGCCAGACCGGACGTCAGATTCACGATCAAATTAACGATTTAAATTTTTGAATCTTTGATATTAAAAAAAGATTTCCTGAATAACAATCTATTTTTGTTGTCAGTATTGAACATGTTCTGTACATAATTTAAATTAGTACACAATTAATAGCGTCTTCTAACTACCTCGCAGTACATGTTAAACAACAATCAAATTATGGAACCTGCACAACGTAGTTTAAGTTTGTAGAGCTATCGGTTTGATGCAAACTTTAGCCACTCGGGACGTTCATCAGATGCCCCAGTGTACTCGTAACTTGATACCTACTACGTGCCAGTTCAAACATGATGCATACTGTATCACTGGCGATACCGTTATTGGCCGTCACTTAATCAACAGATGTTTAATAAACATTAACCTAGGTATACCCGTGATATCTAAGCCTGAAGTACAAATGTTGACCATGTTTTAACATAAAGAAAGGCGTGAAGCAGCACCCTGCTATCGCCCAAGTTATTCACCAGTGCTTAAACACATATTCAGGAAACTATCGGCGGACTGGACGAGCAAGGGGGTATACATCGGTGAAATGCCGTTATCAAATCTTCGTTTCGAACACGAGATAGTTTTGTTCTTGTCTTCAGCGGCGGAAATCGGCATCATGCTTTAAGATAAGTTCTACTTCAAACCTTGCCCTGCATAGGTGCAGGTAGGATTAATGGTGAACATGTCAAAGATCAAGCTCATGAGCAATATCTTAGTAATAAAGGTGGTAGTAGATGGAGAGGAAATGTCATATGTTTATGAGTACAAATACCTAGGTAAAATAGTCTCCTTTCAGTCAAAACAGGACAAAAAGGACGCGAGACGTATCGAAAATGCCTGGACGAGCTATTGGTCTATGCAAATGAAGGGAGAATTTCCTCATATCTATAAAAATATAATTCATGGATATGTGCATTCTATATGACAGTCGTGACTGACAAGATTTGATACTACCATTGTAGGGAACTAACTTCAGGAATACACGGTTTTAAGGAAATTCCGAAACGCGTGTTGAGTGGAGAAAATGTATATGAAAACATGCCCCAAGGGATCGGTGGAAAGCGGTGTATAACTCGTATGCGAGAAATGTTATTAAATTTGATCCTTAAGCTCACTTTACTGTGTTTTTTGAAAAATAACTTTGTCAAGAATATCAAGAGAGTATCATATCGTCAGTACTTTGAAAAAATCTCGTATCTCATTGGTACTCAAGTCAAAACGTATTGTCTCTGTATGCGTAACATACTTAGTTAAGACCTTTTTCTTTTGATTGACAGACATTTCAAATTAGTGACGATATACCCCTTTAGATTCTATGAGTGTTCTTACCGGACGCGGCGTTGGCAGGCTCCCTACAAGGTGGACCGGCGACTTGCTAAAGATCGCAGGAATTCACTGGATTCGGGTGACGCAAAACCCGTTATTTGTGGGTCGTTTTGGGAAGCAGTGGACGTAATTTGGCTGATATGATGATGATGATATAAGTATTTTGTGTTGATTTAGTACCACTAAAGTTTACGCGAAAGAAATATAGAAACAGCACGGCTTAAAATTAATTGATCCTTTTTCAATGTAAGATTCCATTATTAATTATTTACAAAATATTGGCATTTCATTTGTTAGCATTAATAGGCTCATGTTTTCGATTCCAGATATTTGAATTGTTATCATAAATAATTGCTCTTATAATTGGTGATTTTCTTAACACAATAAATACACATTTTTATATTGGTTAAAATTGTTACTGAAACTTCTTCATATTTCACATAGAAAAATAAATAGGTATAAGCGGTATAAGTATAAATAGATACTTAAATACGTATCTAAGTATGTATGTCCTATAGTTTATCTCGGCGTTTTCTCAACAGTCCGCAGCAAATTAATTCTAAAATTTAGCGTTGGCACTTTTACGAAAGTCCTCGCCATCTGACCTTCAAACCTAGAGGGTAAACTAGGTTTCATTGAGATTAAGTACTGATTCCTCACTGCTCACAGTGTTTATCTTAACCAAAAAATATTAGTAAATTAGCAAAGTACGCAACAACAATTATCTATAAGGGGAAAATGAAAGTAAAACAAAAGCATAACAGTATTAATTTAACTAAATTAACCAATGAGTAGGCCGAACAACTCGAGGTAGTAGACCTAAAAGTAGATGGCGGGATGACCTGGATGGTAGCGTTTGGCGGGAGCATGTATGAGGTCTTTACGAGTAGCAAAAGCGAGGGGAGGCCATTGCCCAGTAGTGGGACACAACTTAGACTACGGGGAAAAAATTGTAAGCTTTGATTAACACAATCTACACTAATATTATAAAGGAGAAAGTTTGTGTGTGTGCGTTTGTTACTTCTTCACGTCTAAACGGCTGGAGCGATTTGGTATGGAGGTAGCTGACACCCTGGATTAACACATATTCTACGTTTTTTTCCCTAATAAACCGAGGGTAACATCGCGGAGCACAGCTAGTTACTCATAATTAGGTGTTTAGTTTCTAGTAGTATTTTTATATTTGTAAATGAAGCCTCCTTCCTTCATTTAGTTTGTTTATATTTATGGTCATATTTCTTAAGTTTGAATTGACATATTGAAATACGTGTCAAATGTCAGAGAAAAGATATTAATTTTAAATAACGGAATATTTGTGTGAATACAAGAAAATATAATGTTTGTGTAAATAGATATGGAGTATTAGCTCTAAATGTTGTTTCTCTTTTCAGGTAAGAGTTTTATTTGTGTTTTATTTAAATTATATTTCTGATTCGCTTATAAATTGTGTACATTGTTTGTAATAAAAACATTCTCTTTTCAGAGCAACACAATTGAGTTTTTATTTCTACGTGTTACTAACGGACACTATACACGGTGTTCGGTAGTCATATTATAAAACAACATTTCTACAGCTGATAAAAAAAACATGGAAAAATTTAAATTCGAATTTATCGTGAAATCGACTGACGATCCAAAAACTAACATTTGCTGCATAACATCGATTACTACTGTGGACAACAATGTTTATTTGATTCCTGAAAAAATGCAACCAGTAAGACTGCACGAGGCGATCATGAAGACGCCTGCGTATGGAAAAGTTAAATTTACATTGCAAAAAAGACATGACAAGAGGCAAGTATGGATATCCATGACACAAGAGTTAAAGAGTATTTACATGGATGAAGATGGAAATATGCAGTTTAATGGATATTTGTTAGAAGAAATTATACCTGAATCTCGGACACAGACTTCAGTTGCAGGGATTTCAGAAGAGGCTTTAAGAAGGATACTAGATAACTTTGCTGAAAAGAAGAAGGATATATCCAAACAGCACAACGTAAAGAAGCTAACTGAAAAGATTGTTTTAGATAAATTCAGTAATAAAACGACAAATGCATGTCAATGGCTGACCACCTTTGAGACAGAGTGTCAACGTGTAGGTATAGAAGAAGATACTCATAAGATTGAAGCATTGAGGTTATTTTTAGAACATTCACATCTGGACTGGTACAGCTCAATGATAATGAAACATACGATCGACTCGGAATGGTCAATATGGAGAAAATTGTTTTGTGAGACTTATGCAGATAAAGGTTGGTCGCCTATCAGGTATGCAATTTTTTTTAGATATAGACAGGGTTCATTGGTGGAATATGCAATTAAAAAAGAAAGGCTCTTATTAGAAACAAATAGACGAATGGACAAGTCAACATTGATAGACTTGATTGCTACGGGGTTGCCAATTTATATAGCAGATAGGATAGACAGAGACGATTTAAAAGAAACTGAAGATTTGTTTAACAACCTTAGAGGTTTAGAACACTTGGTAGGTAGGAAAATATGGGAGAAAAAAACAGTAAGTGTAGAAAATAAGATTTGTGAGAAAAATGGTAAAGACTATCACCCATGTAGAATTTGTGAGAAAGAGAAAAAGGGAAGCCGTTTTCATCCTGAATCCCTATGTTGGTTTAAAAATAAAAATAGTGAAGTAGTGAAACGAGACCAGCATCAAATAAAGACCGTTAATCACTCGGAGTTAGAAGTAGAATTAAATGAAATAGACTCAAAAAACTAATTATCCCGCCATTAATTAAAACTAAGTTAGTGTTAAACAATACTGTACAACTTCTTGGAGTTTATGATTCGGGCTCAAATGTATCGTTAATAAATTCGAGATTACTGCATATAAAAAATAACTCGGTTAGTAAAAGGATGAATAATGCTAACTTAAAAACGATTAATGGCGTTAAAACTCCAATTGGAATGGTAACTTTAAAGATAAAAATTTTTGATTTGGAACATGATATAAATGTTTTTGTTGTAGATGAAAAAAATTTTGACTATGACTTCTTGATTGGCTTAGATTGTATAGCAAAATTCCACCTCATCCAACATGACAATTTGGAAATTACACAAAATACTAAGATATTAGAAATAGAAAATAATGAAACAGTAATGACCGAAAACGTAGTTATCTCTCCTTGTATAACAGATATGGAAATGGAACAAATAAAAAAGATAAATATAAATAATAATACGGATCTAGAAATAATAGAGAAAAACGGAAATGAAAATAATAATACATACGAAATTAACTTTAATGAACATATAGATGTTGAAAACTTTAATATTACGGTCAGTCATCTGACTTCTCAACAGCAATCTAAAATAGATAACTTAATAAACAAATATAAAGAGCTTTTTGCAAAAGACAAATATGATATAGGTACAGTGAAGGATTATGAGGCACACATCGACCTACAAATCGATAAATATTGTAGCAAGCGACCTTATAGATGCACTATTGATGATAGGAAAGAGATTGAACAACAGGTATCACAGTTATTAAAAAAAAAGTTAATTGAGGAGTCTTACAGTCCTTTTGCCGCTCCGGTAACTTTAGCTTATAAAAAAGAAGATGGAAGAAAATCAAGGTTGTGTATAGATTTTCGTGACTTAAATAAAATAGTGGTTCCTCAGTCACAACCTTTTCCTCTTATTGAGGATTTAATGATTAAAACAAGAAAATGTAAATTCTTTTCAACATTAGACGTTAACTCAGCATTTTGGTCAATCCCTATGAAGGTGGAGGATAGAAAAAAAACAGCTTTTGTTACTCAAGAAGGCCATTACCAGTGGACATGTCTTCCGTTCGGTCTCAAAACATCACCAGCTATATTTCAAAGAGTACTTAGCAGTATTATAAGGAAACATGGGCTATCAGATTTTACAGTCAACTATATAGATGATATTTTAATATTCTCGGAAACATTTGCTGACCACATAAAACACTTGTCTTCTTTGTTGGATGCAATTTCAAAGGAAGGCTTTCGATTGAAATTCTCAAAATGTAACTTTGCTCAGGATTCAGTAAAATATTTAGGCCACCTAATACAAAATAATACAATTTCTCCACTTAAAGATAACTTGATTGCAATAAGGGAATTCCCTATACCAAAAACACAAAAAAATGTTCGTCAGTTTTTGGGCAAGATTAACTTTTATGGGAAATATGTGCCAAATATATCAGTCATATTAGATCCTTTACATAATTTATTGAGAAAAGGTCAAACATTTACTTGGTCACAAGAATGTCAAAAAGCTTTTGAGACTATAAAAAAGCTACTTTGTTTAAAACCAATTCTGGCAATCTTTGACCCAGATCTGCCAATACACATTTATACAGACGCCTCAATCCAGGGCATAGGTGCGATTTTAAAACAGCCACAGGATGGAGGAGAAGAAAAACCTTGTGCATATTTTTCACGAAAATTAAACGAGTCTCAGAAGAAGAAAAAGGCTATTTACCTAGAGTGCTTAGCAATAAAAGAAGCAGTAAAATACTGGCAACATTGGTTGATAGGGAAAAAGTTCACAGTTTTCTCTGATCATAAACCTCTCGAGAAGATGAATATAAAGGCTAGAACAGATGAAGAACTAGGAGACCTGGCATATTACCTATCACAGTTTAACTTTGATGTTGTATATTCTCCAGGAAAATACAACTTGGAAGCGGATTGTTTGAGTAGGAATCCGGTATTAGAACCACATGAAAATCAAGACGAAATTTTAAAAATTATAAATTTTATTAAATTAGAAGACATAATAAATGATCAAGAAAAAAATGAAGATATCCAACAAAATAAAGATAAATTAATATTAAAAGATAAATTGTACTATAAAAATATTCAAAAAAAAGATAAAATTATTGTAACAGAGGAATTTTGTAAAAAGATTATTAAAAACACACATAACTATTATTGTCATATCGGCATTCAACAGATGGAGCGAAAAATAAAACCTTTCTATATAGGAAAAAACATATCCAAAAATATCAGGAAATTTGTGATAACTGTGAAATTTGCATAAAAATAAATCGAGAAAAAATTTAAATTTGGATTAATGTCACAGTTGGGCCCTGCTACATACCCATTTGAGATCATATCTATTGATACTATTGGTGGATTCGGTGGCTCTCGCTCCACAAAAACTTATTTGCATTTACTTGTGGATCACTTTACAAGGTTTGCCTTTATTTTGACCTCAAAGACACAAAATGCAAGTGATTTTATAAAGCTCGTTCAAAAAGTTCCACAGGGCAATAGAATTGGTATGATTCTTTCTGATCAGTACCCAGGTATAAATTCAAGAGAATTTAAAGTATATTTAGAAGATCAGAACATACCTATTATATTCACCGCAGTAAATGCCCCATTTTCCAATGGATTAAATGAGAGATTAAATCAAACGCTTGTAAATAAAATACGATGTAAGATTAATGAAAGAAAACATAAATTAGCTTGGACAACTATCGCTCACGAGTGTACCCAAAGATACAATGAAACTGAACACTCGGTGACGGGTTTTGCTCCAAAATATCTATTAGAAGGACAAAGTGTGGATATTCTACCGGAAGAATTGAAACAAAATGAGACATGTAAAAATTTATTAAGAGATAGAAGAATAGCGTTAGAAAATACTATAAAATCGCATGACTATAATAAAAAGCAATTTGATATTAATAGACAAACGTGTCAACTTAAAGTAGGAGATTTAGTATATGTTGAGAATGGTAATAGGTTGAATAGAAAAAAACTAGATGAAATTAAAATTGGTCCATACAAAATTATAGAAAAAATATCAAATTCAATTTACAAATTAGACACAGGTCACAGGAAATTACAGTCAAACTTATATCACATTACTAAACTGCTTCCGTTCCAAGAGGATAATATGTAAATAAATGATAATTATTTAATATCAGGAAAAATCGATATAATATGGTTATATTTTAAAAAAGAGGGGGAGGGGGAGATGTAAATGAAGCCTCCTTCCTTCATTTAGTTCGTTTATATTTATGGTCATATTTCTTAAGTTTGAATTGACATATTGAAATACGTGTCAAATGTCAGAGAAAAGATATTAATTTTAAATAACGGAATATTTGTGTGAATACAAGAAAATATAATGTTTGTGTAAATAGATATGGAGTATTAGCTCTAAATGTTGTTTCTCTTTTCAGGTAAGAGTTTTATTTGTGTTTTATTTAAATTATATTTCTGATTCGCTTATAAATTGTGTACATTGTTTGTAATAAAAACATTCTCTTTTCAGAGCAACACAATTGAGTTTTTATTTCTACGTGTTACTAACGGACACTATACACGGTGTTCGGTAGTCATATTATATATTAACACTTGATGAACTTTTACTCCAATATGTACCAGATAAAACACCAACTAACTCTATCTAGTCTTCATAAATCTAGAACTTGCTTAAAATAGGTACATGCTTAATGAAAATACAGTTTTTTTTCATTAAAAATACGTATACATTTTTCAAAAAACGAACGTTTAAAAACAACGATTTATTCAGAATTGTCAATGTTTACGGTCAGACGAACTGACGGAGATATCATTTGCATATCCCTGGGAACACCAGAAAAGCATAAATATAGCAAGTAACGAGGCATGCCGAAAGTAAATAATGTTGTTAATAAAATTGAATGAACACAGCAGCAGCAATAAAAATAACGCATCTGGGACGCGGGCATCACGAATTTTAGTTTCGGCACAAATTCGTTTTGCACGAGACCACGGCGCTCATATTAAAACTATTTGCGGTGTGAATGCGCAACTGAAAATACATGTATTTTTTTAAATACGGTCACGGCGGCCATTGTTTTTACAGAATCGATAATTAGCGGGAATATTTGTGGCGGAATGTTTAATCACACCAGTAGCTCGTGTGACGCCGGTACTCGTTTAAAATGAAGAGATAAAATAAATTTAACAGTGTAATACATGCAGTATTTCATTTTACGAGTTTAATAATTTTGATGGCACCGATCGGATTTAAATTTTAATCTGGTGTGAACATTATCGAAATACTAAATACAAGCCTGTTTTTACTATGTATACTATACCTATACTACTAATAAGGTATTATGTTTTTGAAGTTGAATCACCCTCAAAACACAGTCTAATGATCGAATTTGACGAGTACGATCCTACTTTTACGACGATGACGATTTGACGTTTATTTTAAAGTATAAACGTCAAAATTACCAATGTCTGACCGTCAAAGGCAGGTTAATAAGTGTATATGGTAATTCTAATTATTCGTGACCCGTTTAATGCTTGTGTGGTCGCCACTTAATAACCTTTACGCCCCAACGGCCATCGGTTCTACGTGCAATGTGTCCTGCCCACTGCCATTTAAGTTTAGAGATCCGGGAGTTCATATGGATTAGGTACTTTGGTTCTGCTGAGAACCGAACCGGAACGAACCGGAAAGCGTGGGCAGACTCCCCACTAGGTGGACCGACGACATGGTAAAGATCCCCGGAATCCACTAAATGCAAAACCAGTCACTGTGGGTCGGTATGGGGAATGCCTATGTCCAGCTGTGGACATCCTTCGATTGATATGATGATGATAATGATTCAAATCGTTCTGATAATACTATGAAATATGATGATGTATGTCTTTTCCGTACACGGAACAATGATGTTCCGGACATTTGGGAGGCGTACGCGCAGCCGGATCGAGCCAACGCGCAGAGGCCCTTTCTACAAATGTAAGGGGTACACTAAGCGGATCTTGCCCCTGTCCGTAATAAGATAAGTATTATTAGATATTTGAATTTGAATTAGAACTTTTCAGTTTAGACTGACTTTTTAAGTACAATGATAATGATTTACTTGCGCTGTAAGAAACGTTATTATTTGTGTACTTAATAATAAATTGTCTGAAACAAATCCCTCCCCCGCCCGAGAGGTTTGTAACTAAAAGTTAGGGGCAAAACGAACACCCACGCGCGTAAAAACAAGGCTTTAAGTTATCTATCTCCATTAATTCCTGCTGTCTTGGCTAATAACGAGAAGAAACGATCGAAGACAAGCTTATATTGTAGTTGGCAGGAGTACTTAACCAACGCCCATGTCTCAAATTAACTATTTATTTATCAGTAATGATAGGTGGATTATTTGCTCTTACGTTTATGTTTTGGGTGTCGATATTCATAAAATTATCGTTATGTTAGTGTTTATTATTAGGCACTTTTAGTATTTTCGCAATATCAATTGTTTCGTACGTGCGTTCTGAAATAAGGACTAAAACTTAATTGAATTTGTCTATGGACGACCGCCCGTAAAATACCTAAATTTTATTACCAGTAGATTTATAGATCTTATAAGAAATATTGTGTTTTGAGACGAGCTAGTAAGGTGTCGAAATAAATGACGATATTTTAGTACGTGTACTGTAGCGTGTTTGTTATATCACAACCATTTTTTTACATCAAGACTCAAACCCGAAACGGAATTACTTAATACACGTTGTAAGTAAGGGTAGAACACCATGTTATTCGTATCTTGTTCCTTATACTATACCTCATATTACGTGGTCTATTTTACGACGTTATATTACGGAGTCTCTTTTATTATTTTATTAGTCTATGACTCGATGTATATTCCTACTTATATATAACCAAACCAACAGGATCACACGACATGACAGAAGAATCCGAGCCACTGTAAGCCTCGTGGATGTATCAGCCAAAATATATTTGTCGCAGTCACTTATCTTGCGTAGTTGTTTCAAAATAAGCAGGCAATTTCTTTACCGTGGGAAAAGTAATGGCTTAACCGAAACAATATACATCTATGTGACAATACTGCGGCAACAGGGACAATAATAATATAAAAACGGCTTAAGCTGTCACACGCATTTAATAAAGATATTTTTCTTTAAATTGTATATATTTTATCAAATTAAGTACATACTTGCTACAAGTAATTGTTTACAAAATTGATCGTTGGGCCGGATCCGGACCACGGTCGACGATTTGACATCTGTTAGCCTAATATGATGTCAAAATGTCTGTCATGCTCCAACAAGTATGTGAGTGCAACACGTGACGGATAGCGCGATAGACGATAAAATGATAACAAAGCTATGATAGTATATGTCCTTACCAGGCGCGCGTTGTTAAATAGTGACAATACAATCATGTGGATGAATATTCCGCTCCGCCGTACCTATGCTAGTACGTGTTTTGTGCACTACTCTTACGTGGTATGATATACATACATACATACATTTCAGCCGTATGCAGTTCACTGCTGGATATAAGCCTCCCATAAATATGACTTGTATCATCTTGGGGGTAGTTGCCATAGTCGCCACGCTTGGCAGGCGTGTTGGTGGTAGCTGTAAATTGGGTTTCGACAAACGCTGCTGCCTGTCCGTAGGATTTTTCCCTTTGTCGCCTCTTACTACGACTGCGAAGGAAATGGTGGGGCTCTTCTAGTCAGGCGGCATCACACGGGAATGTAGGTATAATATTATTATATAATTATAAGCCCTTTTTTAAACATTTCTTGCAAAAGCCGTTGCGAAGGCAGCAATAACCGTTTAAATTCAAAACTAATAATATGCATATCTATTTTATTCCAGATGCAATAAGCTTGCGAGAATACGATAATCAAATTGAATCGCAATCCCCTCAAATTAAATTGCGACTAGAAGATAGCGGATCTGCAAATTTAACCTAATAAATGTATTACTTAATTGCGCAAATCTGACTTAGCGTATTAAGTTGGCGAATGTGAGCTTAATCTGCCACCTTAAGACCTTAACACTGAGTCTGGCAACTCGCGAAGAGACTTAGTTAATTTTATGCCGTTCACGGCTACTTTAATTTCTCGGTCGGTTGATAATTTTCCGGCGCCGGTATCAACCTACGGATAAAATCTGGGTAAGAGTTTATTCGCGATAGTATTTAAATGCAAACAATGTACACGGCTACAAATCATATTTTATTACTTTTACTATAGTTTCTAGCCGGCTAGTTGGAAACGTATCTCGCTTTTGTTAATTACTTTAATCCTCATTCAAGCTTTCCCAGTTTTTTCACAATATAAGAATTACCAAAACACTTATATATTTTTTATGTCTTTACTTAAATAATACTCAAACCCGAGTAAGAAATGGTGCTGGATATTTTAAGCATAAACTAATGTTAAAAAAAGCCAAATATTATTTTATTAATTATTATTTAAATATTTTTTTTTATTTCTGCGGTTCGCATCATTAAATTATATGACTAATGAATTATTTATTTTGTCATAATAAATAACAAACGTAAACGTTACATTGTCCGTACATAAGTAAAAATAAACAAAACTCCTTCGTTCATTTTCCGGCCTCTGTTTTGTCTTTATTTATCCCATAAAACATAAGCACTCAAAGCCAAAGCAAATTTGCGTCAGTTAGCCTACGAGATTGGCTCATGATATGCTCCTCGTTACGGAGTGAAACATGTGGAGCAATATTTGACTTATAAAACGTGAGTTACCCGCTTTTATACAATTAATATGTTTCAATCTCACGGTAGTTTTGTGTTTTAAACGTATTCAACATATATTTAATTTAATTAAAACAAATAATATATCCAATTCACAGTAGCAAAAATACAATGAAATCGTTTAATAAACATGAATTTATTAGCATCACGAACAATAATTGAATTGAAAAGCTTTATAAATCCGGAAAATTAATTAACAAGTATTATTTCTGTTAACGAATTAATGTGAGTAATTTTTAATTAACGTCAATACTTGGTTTGTGAAACAGATGAATGGATTATATTTATTTATTACCTACCTGATGCTTCTTATATCATGAAATGACCCTTAAACAGTGAACGGAGATAAAACATGAAAGCGTGTGAGAACATATCCTTTAAAATTATCAGGATAATTCGTCAAGAGACATAAATACGCTCATATTGAAATATGACGTTATATACACAACCTTTATTCGACAATAGCGAACGAAATAATAATCATCTCTTTTACACTGTTATAAATAATAAGGTGTAAGAGAAACGCATATTTAGGCAATAATTACGAATCTCTAAGTTCAACGTTCACCAACATTTCGATGAATAAGCATTTGACAGCAGCAGAGATATTTGCAATATATCGTCACCCTAGTTCACAACCGTACTAATTACATTTTTTTCAAAATTTGTTTTTTTATCGCTACCTATATAAAATTGAATTCTGCATCGTATGGCATTAACAAAAACCTGAAAAGCCTTCTCCTTCCATGAAAAACAATGTGACACAATGGTACTAAGTACGAAGAAAGCATGCGCTTTTGTACTAAAATCCATTATTTTTAAAAATTTCATGTACAAAAGCATTAAGTGACTTTAGGTCATTTGACTCCTATTTGAAATTATGCACATTCGTACTAAGTGTAGTTAGTTCAATTGGAACTTATTATATTTTGTATGCAGTAATGTATTAAGTCGCTTTAGTACAAAACATTACAAAAAAACATGTAACAAGATTGTCACAAGAGCTGTTAATTGAATGTCTTTTCTTTTGAACTGGTTGTTTGACAAACATGTTAAGTTACTTTAATACAGTCGTAAACTTTTTTAAAGCGAAATTGAAAAAGTATAAATAATTCAATTTCAGGAATAATATTTTCTAAGCGGTGACTAACATGCTTCGTTATTTACTTGAGCCATTTTAAATACGTATTATTTTTATTATACACCTACATTAATAGGAAGCGTAAGCGCCGGAGCCGGGGTAGGAAAACTGCGCGCGCCATTCTTTTTTTTAAACAAAAACAACAGCATATACCCACAACAGTCTCAACCTATATTTTCGGAGGGAGTCAGCGGCGCTACCGCGAACATCGATATTCGTAAATTTCGGACGATTGTCTCTGTCACTCTTATGATGCCTTAATTGGAGTAAAAGAGATAGATGCTCGAAATATACGAACTTCGATGTTCGCGGTACCGGGCCAGTCGTTGAGTGGGCGCTGCAATGTGTTTCGTTCCATAATTGAATAGTATTGAAAATATTACGTTCGTGACAATGTTAAGTATAGGTCGAAGACTTGTAAATTTGGTAAAGCAGAATGATGTCAAAATCACCAAAACATAAATAATTACTAGATACTATAACAGCACTTAACATGGTTGTGCGCAGTTTTTTATACTGTAAAGGTTAGATTTTGATGACACTAACAGCACTTAATACACTTGTGCGCTACCATTTTAGTCGTATTCAATGAATGGTTTAACATTAAGAGCACATAGTGTGGTAGAACATAATAATGGAAGTGATGTTGATACATTTGATTCGTGTTTGGTTTGGCATTTTGTCACACCAAGTACACTTAATTAATTGAACTCTTGGTCGAATAACGTATAGTTAATGCAACAGTTCCCTTTTCATACATTATACAAGTTACAAAGATACCCACACTAACATGTTCTTTAGTTTTTTTAGTTATTTTTTTGTTTAGTTATTTTCATAATGTATTGCGATAGTGTTAGGTTTAGGCATTTTTCATTTCTTGCCTGAAACAAATAAGCAATTAGTTTAGTAACAGGCGTGCCGCGGCAGCGGCCGGCGAAGCGTCAGAACAGACTTTTTTTAATACATTACCCACAAAATGCCTCTACTAGTAAAGTTAAAAACAATAAACAACCAAATTTATATTATGCCAACTAAAACATTATACAACATGAAAATAGGCGTTTTGAAAAATGACATTATACTCAAAACACAGACCAAATGTTGAGTTGGTAACTGTTAAGTTGTCAAATGAAACATATTTGTTTTGATAATTTGGGAAATGAACGTTCGGCGAAATAAAATTACGCGAAACGTGAGTTGGGAAGTGATATTCGACAATATGATTTTCGGCGATAAATAAGTGAATCCATTATAACTAACAGTAAAAAACTGATACAGAAATTAATGGATCTCAAGATTTTTAATTATTATGTTAGTAAGATGCAACAATGTTTATAGTACATTGTGCAACGAGGATGGTAAGTAAGGTATAGTAAACGCGAGTCTATTAGAAGCCCGACGACGAAGTCGGAGGGCTTTTAATGACTCAAGTTTGTTATACACTTACCACCCGTGGTACATACAATGTTTTTCATCACATTTGCGAGGAAATAAAATAAATTCGTTGGTAAAATATTAGTTACTAGTGTAGTGTAGTTTTACCTATCAGACCGCATCCACTATAAAAGATTGTCAACAATGTCAACTTTTTTCAATGTCATCCACAGATAATGTTAACAACTGCGTTTTGTTTTCGAAGTTGATAGATCATCCTGCCAAATAGTATCAATTATCAAAATCAAATAGAAAACAACTATTTTTAATAAATACTAAACATTAAATTGCAGTCAAATTTAATATAAAGGTATGTTTTATACATATTAAAAGTTGGTTGTAGCAAACTTTTGAAGATATGAAATACACCTTGGCTGTTTAGAAACATCCTCAGTCCAAGTGAAGTATAGGTTCTGTATATTTTTAAAACTAAACTTAACAGCCCGTGTGAGCTAAATCGGCTATAACTGTTCTGTACTCTCGCAAGTAACAACACCATTGACGCGCAAGTGTGATGAAAAATAATTTAATTACATTTACATTTTTGTTAAATAGAACCGCAAAACTTTGCATTTATGTTTTATTATTGTTTTTTTTTATAGTACGATTTTAACACACAATGCTTAGTATAAGTATGTATTAAAGTTCGATTTTTGTTCAGATTTATTAAAATGTCTGTTTTAATAATAAAAAAGTAATAATTCAAATCATGTCTAGTTGTTTCTTTTCATTTCCATTGGCTAAATATTTTAATAATTACAGTACCTTATGTCCTAACTACATCGATGACGTATTTAACACGTGCACACTTGTATTAAGTGAGGGGTTTAGTTGTCTAAAGTTCAATTTTCAGTATGAAATCTTTCGAAGTGGTAAATTATATTTGAAATATAATATCTCGAAGACCTATTTTACATCACTAATACATAATTTATAACTTTTTGTATACCATTGACATAATATTCATATGCAAACATTAGATTTGCTCTCCTGTAAAATTGCTCAAAGTGTAGTTAGTACGGTTGTGAACTAGGGTGACGATATGTAGGATCCCTACTATTTTAAATCTCGTTCATTCATTCGTCTATTCACTTCTTTATTGTTCCTTTGTGCAAGAACGATAGAGACAAACGAACGAACAGGATGATTTGCATTTGTCCCTCAGATGACATGGACAGGTTTATGCAATACATTAAGTGACAGTCAAATTATTAATATTAAAATGTGGTTACGATGAAAAAATAACAACTTCATAGTCAAATAATAATTTTAAATCGTATTTCTATACGTTGTCTTCTCTTCTCTCTCCGTCGCGGTTTGTTTGTTCATTAGTTTAATTTGGTAGATGAATTCTAGTGTATATCTCTAATATAGTGTGTGGCCTGTAATAAGAGCAATAACTTTAGTCATCGTTTCTATACCACAAACGTAGCAACATTTTTTCCACGACTTTTAAATAGCTTATTATATTTTACAAAATATTAATAAAAAAAGATTTTCGAAGCAAGCAATGTCTTATGAAGACTATGAAGTTTGTAGGCGAACAGTAAATGTCAACTAGACTATTGAAAATACTGTTCATTGAATGTTGTTCATTGAAAACACTGTTAAGTTTGTTTGACAAAATCCCAAGTCACAGATAAAGAAACCTAGGTAGTACTCCGTGTCCCAAGTACACGAGTCACTTTGTTGAAGTTGTAGAAAAAAAAATGCTACATTCGTGGTGTCGAAGCGATCCCTAAAGTTATTGCTTCCATTACAGGCCACACCCGGTATGTTACTATCAATGTGATAAAGGGCAGTGCAAAAATCAGAATCACGTATAAGCAGCCAATTTAAATATTATACACCAATCATGCCAAACATAATTATATGAAAACGTCTACACATATTATGCGTCGCCAGTAAAACCGTCATTTTTATTCATAAAATATTACTATGAATATGAATACGAGAGATTTTAGATTTTCATGGGTTTTATGGCATTTACAAAATTCAGTTGTTATGTAGAATAAAATAAACTTAAGTAATTAATACCGCTTTACATCGAAAAATATGTAATGCTAGTATGGTATTACCCTAACGTTGAGGTAAAAACCCTACAACCAGCCGATAACATAGCTCACTGTCCGATAAGCCTAATGCTCCCTATCGATGTAAATCATACTGTAAATCAAAAAGCTCAGTTGTTATGAAGATCGGAAATGGCGTAATAACAGTAAAACTGGCATCGTTCTCATCAAAACACAAAGTTGATGTCGAAATATTACATGACACAGTAAGACCAGATTTTCCTCGTCCTTCCTCTTCGATGAAATGATCTTGATTTGGTAATCAAGTGATATGAAGGTAAATTCTATCAGAATACCTATATATACATATATATATGTATATATATATATATATATATATATATGACAAAATGACATTCAATAAGTGGATTCCACTGAGCGCCTCCGATGTGCCTTTCTCGATGTCATCTTGCGCGACTTATATTACAGTCTTATTATACTCATACAACTAGTGCATAAAACGCTATTAAACTTTGTGACCATAATTAATTCCGTCACAAAAGCTCTTAGCTAATGAATTCACTTTTGTTGAAGAGTTAATAGTGCACTGAGTGAAACATAACAGCCACTGATGACTGTTGTAATCGGCGGCACTTAACGCACTCGGCGCCGCTTCGCTGAATGTATCGCCAACAAAATCAACTGTTGCCGCGATCGTAATGCCATTTCGACCCTTGTGTACTTTATTTTTGATCTGTTAATTCAAGAGCGACCCGATACCAGATTAGGTTGACCTGTAGATATAGATGTAGTGTAGGGACGCCCGGCCGGACTCAGGTTCAGATTAGGTTGACCTAAGTCAAACATGAAAATGATTGATACTGGCTCCTTTGTTACGGCAGTCACTATACATAATAAAGTTCCGAAATATATACAGAAAGTAACAATCATTTTTTTATTAGCCAAGAATACGAAACTGTTAGCTTTAGTTTAGTTTGTATTGCCCTTGTAGGGTTCATGTTGACACTGTAATCATTTTTAAGGCGTTTTTAACCTACACATTAATGATGAAATGCATAAAATATATGAGTAAGAGTATGTGATTAAGTAGTCTCATGCAAATTCTTTTTTTTTTTTTGTTTTAGGGTATTGTTTACTAGAATCAGTCTTAAATTATAATAAGACAAGAGTAGGTAAAATATAAAAATAGTCGGTATCAAAACGTGACAATCGCGTTGTCATATCAATATATTGGAACGTCATAAAACTGCTGGATATAAATCATCATTATCATCATCTTGTCCGCCGAAAGACGTCCACTGCTGGACATTTTGGACCCGGGTATGTCCTTAAACTACGTCCAACTATGAGAGGTAGGGTACAGCGATGACCATCACGCTTGAATCTGGGGCAGCCCAACTGGGGAAGTACCTCCTCCTTACAGAAGACCACAGCCATAATAGCACTGCTACCTTTTAGGTTTGTAGGTATGTAGTGTTGTGTTCCTGATGGTGAGTAAGGTTCCCAGAGCTCCAACCCCCCTTAAAGGCCGGCAACGCGCTTGTGACCCCCCTGGTATTGCAGGTGCCCATGGGCGACGGTAATTGCTTACCACCAGGCAACCTTGTGGATCACGAAACTGGATATAAATAAATAAATAAATTACAAGACATTCTTATAGAACACTACGATAATAATATCGTACAAATTAACAACATTAACGTAATGTTTTTATACATTGTGTGTCATTAAGGAATAGGTAAGTAGTAAATACCAATAAAGAAAGAAGTGTCTTTGTCAACAAATCTTTAGCACCCAAAAGTGAATCTTCATTCCGAAGACGTTTTTACATAAACCATTTTGACCGATCCCTCAGGGGGTATTTCTTATAGCACCCGCTATTTACATAAATAATACCCAACATATTCAAATCATTCCATGATGACATCAACAATATGTTGATTCAAGAACGGTAGATATTCGTCTTTGTATTTTATCGTACGTAATCTTGTTAATACTTAAGAGCAAAATTGTGATAGGTATCATAGCTGGTAATTATTTTTTTATAAAAGGTATTTACTTGCAAACAGTGAACAAAAACATTTTTTATCTAGAGCGTCTGAAATTATTAACTGAAAATATTAAGATTTATATTTCATATTAGTAAGTTTCATTTCATATTTTTCATGTAAGGTTTGATTTTTGATTGTATGTTTATTTTATGTAAAAAAAATTAAATTACATCGTAAAACGGTCTGACTTTAAAACTCCATCTCACTTCCTGCCATCTCTTCTCTCTCTATCCATAACCCAACTGTCCGCACAATCCTTACTCACCCCATTTTACGGTAATAACTTATTAATTGAAAATATATGATTCGAATTAAATAATTATTATACTCGTAATTTGCAACTTGTTTGGTGGTGAAATACAAGTTGGATAAGTAATACCCTCAAAAGCAAAGTTTATTCGCCTCCTGTGCCCTCCTTTAGGACCTGAGTTAAGCTCAGTATTATAGTTTTTGAACAATATCAATACGTGATTGCAATAAGGAAAACAAACACGTTGCATTTTATACAAAATCAAATTCATAGTTTTTAACTTCGTGTCGTGAAAATATAAAAAAAAGAACATTAAATTAGGAAAACTTGTTCCCAGCTTAATTAACAATGCTCAAAGCTCCGCAAAACTTTTTCTTACAACCTTGTCGAATTGAGTTTATTTCATAGAAAATATAGGAGGCTTGTACGAAATTTCCTACAAGATGTATTAACTCGGAGCCAAGGATTCTAGAATATGCCAGTAAGAATCTGCATTGTCTGGCTTGCCTGCATATATTAAATTCTATGGTCGTTGTTTTCATATCATGACCGCCATTATATAAAATGACTTTACATTATATTGGTACTGCTGTATATGCCAAATATTTTATGCTCAGATGAGACTTGGGCTTATAAACCTAGGGACCTAAGGATGTAAACAAGTTTTAGATTTATGTAAGTTTAATAAACAATTGTATTAATGTACTCGTAGTGAAAAAAAAAAGAAAAAAATAAAATTGCTAGAGTGTAAGTTCCAATTATTATATACATTATATATATTTTCAATAAAAACCCAAGAAAGCAACCATTTTATTACGTTCGTCAGTTTTGTGAATTATTTTTGTTGCACGATATATGATAATGTCAGTTATATTATTATCATTTCGTTTACCATTGCGCGTAGAACAGCACCACCCCATCTCCTCCCGCGGGTGTCGTAAAAAGCAAAAAAAAAGGAAAAAGACGGCGGATGGGCAGCAGCGTCAGTCGAAATCGAATCAACAGCTACTGCGGTCGCCATCCAGCCTGCCAAGCGTAGCGACTATGGCAATTCCCTCTCAAGATGATTCAAGTCATATTTGAGAGAGGCCTGATGGAGACTGAGAGGACTGGAATGATGATGATGATAATCATTTCGTTAGCAGACGTCTTTGTTAAATATTTTTACATTGTTTTTTATGTCACGCCATCCGGTTTGTCGGTAGAAAAGGTGGAAAATCTTAAAATTAACTGCTTACACAGGCTAAAATGCTCCCCGATGGGAATCTTATCTTGCAGCTAATGCCTTTAACTGCGACAAACTCGGGAATCTTTGTATAAGTTGGCCATTGTCTACAAACCTAGAGATTTAGGGCTCAAGTCACAAGATGCTTGCTCTATCGACGAATCATGAGTAAATTTACCTTGACCCTTCAATTAAGGCTACTTATTAACATTTAATTACATCAAGATTATTTGCTACTTCTTAAATATATTTGGTAAACATTTTATGAATTAAGAAATATATAAATACAATAATAAAAGAAACAAAAAATAATCCATCCTACAGTTAAAAGCTGGAAAAGTAGCTAAATATATTGTAAAAAATTCTTACCATAGTTATGGATATAAAAAAACAGCACTGATATTTTTGACTTTATTGGTTGCTTCGTTGGTTTTTGATGCAGACTTTACCCATATGATCAGTAAAAATCTGCGAGTTAAGATATCAAAATGGGATAGATATTGAAGGTTAAATGTATATTATGGACAGCCAACAGATACCGATCAGGTAAATCAGACAGATACTCTTTACATTGATATATTTGACCATGGGACTCATTCCTATACACGGTGTAATCTTTAAGTGTAGGCAGGCAATTATACCATAAATAAAACAGATATCAGAAAACTTTGAACTGATATCAAACGGACATTATACAATGAATGAAATGAAGAAATGTTTTGTTTTGGAATAAAACTAGAAATATTTAAAATATTAAGTTTAAACGGCCATAGGGCTGTAAATGTATAGACATTTAATACATTGTCCGTCGAGGCTTCAGTTAAAAAACCCCAGTAATAATTAGCCGTTGTCAAAGAATACTGTTTTTGAAATTGTTTTTCTTCAACCACTTGTTTTAATTGCGCAGCAAATGAACGTAAGTGAAGCCGTTCTTATCATTAATAAAATATGACAATGTCTCACGAAGTTCACGTACAAATATTGCGTAGCAAAATTTAAGAAAAGTTCGTTCAGATATAAGAAATAGCACTACAAGGGCGTCACTTCGAGCAACTGTAACAATGTAAAGAAGTCCTTCAATATATTTCTTTTTACTTTATTTTAAATTAATCATATACACAATTAATCATAGATTAATCATATATTATTACATACATACACAAATAATCACAGAAAAATCTAAATGTAAAAAAAAACGTTTAACGTACTGTGTGTAAATGTATGAGGTCATTATCATTAAACTTAATATTTTGGATATTTCTAGTATTAAACTTATAGGTATATTTATATTAATGCGATTTTTCAGATTAGGAAAATTTCGATATCAGTTTAATGTTTTCTGATATTGGTTATATTTACGGAATAATCGCCTCGCCACACTTAAAAATTATACCCTGTATATCTTGTGCCTATTTTTTTTTTGAATTCTCAAAGTTTTTCCCGTACACCACACCTTTAGGATTTATCACTGGTGAGTTAAGTGAGTCAGTAGAATTTTCTTTGGCAGATAGGACAATCGGCAATATGGGCTAATCCCGCGATGTTTTTGTAAACAATTGTTAAGAAAAACTCAAGAGGTGTTCGTTCTGTCGCCGTAGATAACCCAGTTCTTTGTATACGAGTATTGTGATTTCATGGCAACAGTATGGTTTTATGTCTACTCATAAAGAAAATAAACAAGGAACAATGAAGCAGGTCGTAAAATGCCAAAATAAAAAGTGATGGCATCTAATAACCACGAAGTGCGTCGATGTACAATTTATATACCGGAAATATTTTACGGAACTCATTAAACACCGATAAAGTATTTTAGTTACGGACTATGAGGTCACAAACATTACATTCCAAAAATGTAAATCCACGAATGTAAAGTGAATGTAGACTTTATTCAAGAACAAAGAGTCTCGCTGCTACATAATAATATTTTTATTTCACTGACAAAATCCTTTTCATTTTTCATAGCACACGGTTTAACGAAATGTTTTGGATTCAACAGATTGCAATGTACGATATAAAGATTTTAATGCACCTACGGATTGCAGGTAATCATTCTGTGCGGTCAATGGGAATATGAAGGGGTATAAAATAAAATTGGATGCAATAAAACGGTAATACACGACGAGTGCGGATACCTCGGCTATTCCGGTGACTATAACTGTTAGGCCGGTGCTATCAGGGCGCCCGGTTTGCAGGTCGAACTAGGTCCGGATTGGAAATAATCGCTACGACCACTATGTGGGTTATGCCCTAAGAGTCGTATGTCGTTGGCTGATATTGCATCATTTGTTTTAAATGGAATAAGTTAATTTGAAATGATTTTTAAACGATTTAGCGTGGGCAGAAAGTATCATAATTAATTAAAATAAACACCTATACATTTTATTTAAAAAGGTTAATTTCGACTTAAAATTATATTATTTAAAATGCTTTAAAATTACACTTATCACAATTTGATCCGTAAAATAGGATCCAAAAAATAATGAATATACGACAATCGGTTCTTATTTCATTCATAAGACGATGCGCAGTGACCCATGGTGGACAAAATACTTGGTTTTGTAATATTTTATAAAAACAAACTTATATTTTTGGAAACCTCATAAGTTTTCCCGTATATTTTGTAATAAGAATTGCGGTAAAGTGAACATTTATTGAGTTATTAAGCGTGAGTCACTAAATAAACATGAGTGAGTTGTCGGAGGTAATTTTTAAGGTTACGTTTACGCGGTTAGGCCCAGTTTATTTGTAATAATGTGTAAAAACCGTGAACGTTTTTATAAGTAAACATGAGTGGAGCTGTCTTTATTATGAAGTATACAAGTGGATTTATAAAGAACTACTACCACTACTACGCAACTGGCGTTTAGGTAACACGTTCAAATATACCTCGAAATTGTGTATTTAGCAACTTCGGTCAACTCAAAACACAAAGTCTAAATACTAATGTCAGATTTAGAGACTACATAAATTAGTCACAATTTTAACTCGTTTATATAGAGATTAAACTAACGATGATTATTTTTAAAGCGGACCATCCACGCAAAAACTATTTCCACAGACTGCCGGCTAAATGCAGCGGAGCCATTTTCACGAACATTCCGCTGACCCATGACTGTTACCATTAGCGGGAACCCTAATGGACATAAATGACCTGGAAGCTCTATGCTAAATAGTTTAATAATACTTTGCCGCGGCAATTTTGTTACCATAAGTACATTGAAAGTAACAACTATTGAGCCGATTCCTATGTTTAGCAATGAGCAAGGTTTAGAGTCTGTAACTAATTGCATATTCAATTTTGAGTTAAGTATTAGTGTTGTTGTACCTAGATATCTATTTGAAAAATCTTTGATCGCCGAAAATGCTCACAAGCCTTCACACCTCAAAGGTTCAAAAGCCATTTGATATGCCGTTACATGGTAAAGTTTTACTGTGTATACATTTTTTATATTTTATACATATGATGGCATGACTTCTATTACGTTATTTCTAAAATTGATATGCGTTATTATCTATTAAACTGCATCAAATGCGTTTTTGTATCACACTGACTGGATTAGATAAGAGTTTTTCCTGTAAATAAAAAAATAGTTAATGGTTTGAACGAATGTAAGTCATGTTTTATCGCATAATGTTATATACATAAATCGAGCTGTCAGTTACACTGATATTAATTAGGTTTAACAACGCTAACTTTCCTAATGTCCATCGGAAAAACGCAAACCCAAACCCTTTTACGTCACTAATTTAAAAATATCTTTTCTTTTTTTACGGCACAGAAAGCTTCTGGTTTTTAAATAATTTTACGTACAATAGCCAAAATAAGGTGACACACAGCTTATTAAATTATGTTAGCGCTCTGTTAACATTTTAATATTTAAAAAGGATTGCTTAGTTAAAGAATGCTTAGGTCCCTTGGTTTATTAAACATTTTTCTTTGTTGAGAATAAAACATTTCTCAATCTTGTTTTTACTTATCTGGAATAGTGTATGCTGGGCCTTTACTTTTTCTCGCCATTTGCTCCTAGTTAGTCTACTGCACTCTCCCTCTACCCTACCAGATGCTAGCCTTATTGTGATCTAGCTCTTCATGCATCACTTTCGCACTTACTTACCTATTACAATATGAAAGCTATAGTAATAAATGACAAAATTCAATCATCTAAGGTTTGGTCGTTCCACCATTTCCTTATTAGTCTGCCTGTGTCTCGCTGTCCATCCCGCTGACAGTTTGACCCAGCGTTCCAAACGTACCCTGCCTAGTATCTTATAAGACAAAATAAAAATAAGGAAGAATAAGTCATTTTAATCCAAAATCACTAGTACTATTTATTTTAACGAATCCTGCATTTAATATTATTATATTTAATGCAGGGTAGAAATCAATGTCGTTCATAATGTAATTGGGAATTGAGATTGAAAACGTTTATTTCGGACATTTATCTGTTATATACAGTACACAACTAACGCTCTTAACCTACCTCGTAAGTATTACTCGACAATAAAAGCCTCAAGACTTCAATGAGACACCCCAAGTGTTAGCTTAATTGCTTCTCTATTCAACGCAAATTATGTGTGAAATTTAATGCTTTGTCGAGTGCCGTTGGCTCCGATTCTGACAATCACCGTCTAGAATTTTCTTCTCTATCGGAATCATATAATGACCGATATATGTTATTTCCCGCAAACGAAATGGACACGGTGTATGCAATTTAGGTGAGAGCCGATTTCGCTTGTATGTGTATGCAAACGAATTCTCGTATTTATTTCCAAACGACTTGGTTGCGGTTTTCGGCATAGGTATGGAGTTACACCAGTAAAGGTTAACAGGATAGGTTATGTTTATTATTATTTGTCTTGGTTTTTGAACTTAATTTTATTATTCGTCTATAATAATAGTCGTAATCACATTTAAATTGTGCTGCCGACCACACAAAAACAAATCGAATTGAAACATTTAACGTTTATTTCGTAGTTTTAATAATTATGTATTAGCATCGTCTGCTATAATATTAAATCATCAAAATATATTTTCTTGAGCAGACCTAGCTAAAGAAAATTTCCGCTCCTTATTTTTATAAACATCCAAGAAATCTAGACGAACGTAAGGATTTTGCAACGCTAATATTTAAAAGTCCAAGATTAAAGTCGAGAAACTTTAAAATGAAGCTTCTTCTTAGTAACCATAAACTAAGTAAAAATAATAAAATCCCGGTTAAAACAGGCACATGAAGTTGACAGCTGACGTTTTTGATTAAAGCGCGGTTTACGATGTAATTTTTTTAAGTTTTGATGAATTTTAGGTTTCTGTTTTTAATCGTACGCAGGCGCTCTCGTAAACCTGCCTGTGCTACTTTAAAACCTAGTATAATATAATGATAATCTGATAATTATTATAAGCTGTTTGTACAATGCTTTACAACGGTACAATGCTTTTTATAATTCAGGGATCGTAAATACATATTATCTCATTAACAAAAAAATGCAACAGAACGTTGAACATTTTGTTTTTGAACGGTTACTCTTTATTGTACACCTCAAACAATACAACATTACAAAGAAAAATAGTAATAAAAAACAACAGTAGAGGTTAACAACAGACGGTCTTATCGTCGGTCGCTAATAAGCGATCTCTTCCAGACAACTTTTAGGTAGTGAAATTAATTATCTAGTATCTATGTCAGTAGGTGTACCTAGCATGAATAATTTAATAAGTTTAGCACTAAATATTTATCTTTAACCAAACAATATTCTACATACAAAACAAATATTCATGCATACTATAATAAAATATATATAGGTGGAACTTTAATAATACATACATGCATATATAAATATATATCACTATTTGTATAAGAGATTACGAGTAGAGACGCAAGTGCGAAAAAACTTGTAATAAATGTATGTATGTACGAGTATTTATATTCCAGGAGGCAAACGCATCTATTTGTGTATTTATTACGAAAACCTGTTCCTGTTGTGAACCTTATCTTTGTTACACAATGTGTAACAGAACGAAAGGCAAAGCTTGAAACTGAATGCTAGGAGACTAGAATAGATTATGATATTATTGTTTATACAACTTGTAAGCAATCTATTCGTATTTTTCGAAAAAAAAGAAGTTCTAATTACGTTCTTTTACCAGTAAATGATCATTCACCAACACCCGTGTGATCTTTGTTTACATAACATATTGTCTGGTGTCAATTTATTTTCGCAGACTGACTTGTGACGAGTGGCGAGTCAACGAGTGTATGTCAACTATTACTGCATTGCTTCAAAAAGTGCAAACAGATACACAGTTTATTAGAATCATCATTTACTGACTGTAAAAAAATAATTAAGACTTCATATTTTCCGATCGTAGGAACGAAATTCGGACTCAACAATTTTGTTCAGAAGATGTAAATAACAATCTTATCACAATCTACTCCAGTTTCCTCGATCACCCGATAAGAAACTAGAGTAGATTGTGATAAGAGGCTGGAGTAGATTGTAATTAGATTGTTATTTACAGCTTCTGAACAAATTTTTTGAGCCCGAGTTTCAATATTTGCCATTCATTGTGATACATACTGAATATCGTCGTTTAGTAAATACCTACGACACAAACCTTATTGAACTTACTATAGGACTAGGTTGATTTGTGTAATATTGACCCAGTATACACTACACCTCCTATAGAAACCGACATAGTTTTCAAATTAAAATTTCCCGTACTGAGTTATGAACTAATACAAAGACAAGGCTCTGCCGACTGCGGCTTTATATTGGACCAGTAAAAGCCAGTCCGCTCGGCATTTTTGTGATTTAAATTCTGATGAGTGTTTCACGTTTCAATGGGCAGGCAATTGTAAACACTCGTACAATTTGTTTTGAAGTTAGGGATTTGCGAGGACGTTACATTTTACACATTTTACACACTTTTCACAATTACGTGTTAAACCTCCTGGATTATAAATAATTTTTGAAGAGCTGATGTCTGGGTAAAGAAGAATGACAATAAATTTCATAAGTGACAATAAAATTTTCTAATCTTGTTAACGGGACTTTAAATAAGTTTTCTGCATTATAATATGAACTACTTTTATGTAGCCCTTACAGCTATTTAAGAGCCTACAATCTTAGAACGACTACAGATAACAGTGGTCAGGTCAAAGATATAGATGTCAAAGTGCCAAAATAGTTATTACTTATTGCCCTTACTGTCTTCCTACTAGTATTAAGGTACTTGTATACATATTTTGCCACTTTATTTGTGTCGATATCTTTGACGTTCACTGTACAAATTTGTACAAACGGGATCATTAAAATGAGTTAGGATGAGACTTTCAAAATACCCCTTGCAGACCAAGAACTGATAATTCTAAACTTCTTTGGTACTTCAACTAGTTCAACTGCCAACTCATCTCTTAGAATGACACTATCACGTTAATAACAAGGGACAGTAAGGCTGCTCTTTGTACCTGACTATAAGTTTTGTATTGGGCCCAAGAGAGCTAAAGAGATTCTTGGCATTTCTCAAATAACTTAAGGGAAGGTAAAGCTTAACCTTACCCTTTTCGGTGGGTTGCCTCGCCAATAATTATCCAATACCCGCAAAACATTTGGCTCACGGCTATAGCATAATTTGTGGTGAGTAGAGTACCTACATTCAAAAATATGTTCACATT
The DNA here is from genome assembly GCA_022674325.2 of Grapholita molesta. Taxonomy (NCBI): domain Eukaryota; kingdom Metazoa; phylum Arthropoda; class Insecta; order Lepidoptera; family Tortricidae; genus Grapholita; species Grapholita molesta. Next base: position 9,040,665 of record CP053127.2, read on the forward strand.
TTTGTACCCTATTCCAAAGTAATAAGGTGAAACATGAATACATGTATTTGCTCTCGACTACCCCGGGTTACTTAAGCGTTACGGCTTTTCAAGCCAACGTTTTGCCTTATAAATTTATATTTTTTATCATCGACCTTTGAGACGTATTAATGGAGATGATCGAAACTACTTATTAGCACCATTTTTCTGTTAAGTGCTATTGGAAACTCTAATTTCTTCAACTTATTTAAACACTGATCACCATAAATATATTGTACATATTCTTTTTACTCATTTTATATCTTAGGCTAGGTTTATATAATATTTTTTTTTTTTATGATATAAGGTGGCAAACGAGCAGACGGATTGCCTGATGGTAAGCAAATACCGTCGCCCATGGACACCCGCAACACCAGGGGAGTCACAAGCGCGTTGCCGACCTTTAAGGGGGGTTGGAGCTCTGAGAACCTTACTCACCATCAGGAACACAACACTACATACCATATTAAAAAGTTAAATATAAAAATACATCTAAAACGTATCAAGACAATAAAAACATTATAAAAAACCTAACTTAGAGTGCCGCCGGCAACGGGGCAGAGCCCAGGCTGCCTATGGTTAGGGCTGCAGAGAGAGGAACCGTCGGACTATGCGCGCCGTGTCCAGGATTACCGCCTTCTGAATCTGATCCTTGATCCAACAACAACCACGTAGCGAGAGTCTCTCAAGATGTTGGTTGAGACTCTTCGCTATGAGACCGTTCACGGACACAACTATCGGTACAATGATCGCCGGATCAACTTCCCACATGGCGGTTACCTCGTGGGCCAAGTGTAAGTTGTACATATTATTAGCTGTATATATGCGTCGTCTCACCTGTGTAGTTACGACCACGGGGGATAATTGCTGAATTATAGCCCCGCTCTAACCGCAACATTGAACGTTGCCCGGTAACCTTTATCGATAACCCGATAATTATTTAGTGAATCGCGCGACATATTTTGGAGAGCTTAGATCTGCATTATCAATGCCGAGCTCCTGTCCGCGTAATAGGCACGTCGCCGGACGGGAGCTAGGACTAAAGATTCATCATCATCATCTTTTCAGCCATAAATCGTTCACTGCTGGGCAAGGAATTCCCCAAATATGACGTGTATTATCTTCGGGGGTAGTTGCCATAGTCACCACGCTTGACAGGTGGTTTGGCGACCGCAACTGCTGTAGATTGGGGTTCGACGGATGCTGCTGCCCCTCCATCGGTTTAGTCCCTTTGTTGCGTCTTACGATACCCGCAAGGGAGGGTAGTGCCTATAGTCAACCAGCACCACACGGCGATAGAATTTCTCACGAAAAACAATTTTTATATAGCATGTTTGTCATTCACTAAAAGCGTAAATGATATCATAAAATAATGTTTTGCAATAAAATAGAAGTAACACGAAATATTTTTAAAATCACAGGTTTTGTACAACACGTAATTGTTATAAGCATATTCACATTGGACCTTATACCAATGGCATAAGGCGGAAATTTGTAATAACGTGCTTACTTAATAAGCGGAAAGCGCCCGCGTAGCTGCGGGAGTCTCTCATATGTTCAATGCATAGATCCCTTATTTAATAGATAGAGCACATAATGTGACTTGAGTACATTAACTAAATGTTGGCACTTTCACCCCATGGAGGCGACATATTTTATTTAGGTGAGTACATCCTTATTTAAGTATTTTGAATAGCTTTTTTTATCAGATTAATCTTTTTATTAAAACTTAAATGTAAATATCACAAGTGCAATTAGAATCATATTAATTATAACGGCGTTCTGGTTGATCTCAGTGACTTATGCCTGCGAATCAGGAGGTCCGGGGTTCCAATTGATTTTATATTTTGATCCTAGGTTATGGAGGTTGTGTAGATGTTTCTGTTACTGCTACATAATGTAAGGCATAAAAACACAAGTTTGGTTTATAATGATCATCAAACGACTAACTTTATTGACGATATTTCTGTACAGTGACATACACTGCTTTATCTACACACAGTATAAGCTCTATTATAATAATTTCTGGAACCGCAAACGAAAAGACTAACGAACATTTGTAATTCCGGCGAACGCAAACTTTTTCCAAGCAATCTATATGTTTCTGTAGTAAACCAAATAATTTTTCATGTGTGTCGTTATTTTCTTTTGTTTAAACGAATCACAGAGGGGTTATGTTATGTGTATAGATAAAAACCTATGTTAAGGTCTTTACATGAAATCAATTTATGTATGTCTTTGTTGCCGCCGTGTGATGCCGGCTGACTAGAATAGCACCACCCCATCTGCTCCCGCGGGTGTCGTAAGAGGCGACAAAGGGAAAAATCCTACGGACGGGCAGAAGCGTCCGTCGAAACCCAATCTACATACAGCTACTGCGGTCGCCAACCCGCCTGCCAAGCGTGGCGACTATGGCAACTACCCCCCAAGATGATACAAGTCCCACTGCGATACATCCACTGCTGGACTAAGGCCTCCCATATTTGTGGGAGGCCTTAGTCCAACAGTGTGTTATGTAATGTATGTCTTTGTTTAGTACCTAAATCACAAGCTTTACTGAGCTTACTGTTGTACTAAGTCGATTTGTGTAAAATTGTCTCAAAACAAATATTGAGTGATGATGATTTTGGCGCCGCACAAGTAAAAAATATATAAAGCGGAATCTGTGAGTGGTATTCAATGGTTGTGTGATATTATAAAAGTTAGTCCTTTCGTAGGTAACACGGACACTTATAACATGTTCTTGTAATACCAAAACAACTTGGCAACGGGCTGAGTTAAACACCGGTGCTCGATATATAAGACATTCTAAAGGATATTAAGAAATAAAACTGGGCGACATGGGCCTTTACTGATGTCAAATTTCATAGTTGCCTGTTCTTTCCAATAAAGCAGCGCCATCGCCGCGCCGCGCCGTCGAAACAGAATCACAGCTACTGCGGTCGCCAACCTGCCTACTAAGCGTCGCGATATGGAAAGTCCCCTCCAAGACGAAACAAGTGGACGTCTTACGGCTATGATGATGATGATTATAATTAAAGTTTTGCCATGTCTGTCTGTCCCCGGCTATTCTCAGTGAGCGTTAGTCCTAGAAAACTGCAATTTGGTATGATTATGTACTTGTACATTAATCATTAACATTGCACGTAGGACGGGCCGGTGGGGCGTAAAGGTTCTCGAGTGGCGACCTTATACGTAAGGCGCAGCGTGGGCAGACTCCCTACAAGGTTCACTAATGACATGGTAATACTTACGCTGGATGCGGGTGGCGCAAAACCGGTAACTGTGGGTAGCTTTGGGGGAGGTTTATATCGAGCACGTCCTTCGGCTGATATGATGATGATGTAAATCAATAACCCAAGGAAAGATAAACAGGTAAAATAACAAATGAAAAAAAAAAAATAGGGGAAACCCCCCTTTTGAAGTGAATGGTATTTTTTTCGGTTCAACCCTAAAGTGTGAAGTGTTGTTACATAGGTATTTGAACAATTTTTCCTTATTAATTTTCTGATAAAGTGAATATTTTTGGAAGTACACCTGAAAATTTAAAAAAAATGTGTCCCGCCTAATCCCTTTTTCCGCCCTTCCCTTTCCCTTTGTTTCCCCCTCCTAACTTTTGAACAGCAAGTCCAAACAATATGAAAAAATCATGAATGTGCAAAACCTAATAAAGCCTAGCTGATAAAGAGTTTCCGGAGTTATTTTTAATTTGATAGGATGAAAACGTTTTGAGTTACAGATACATAGAAAACTACGAAATTGAGCATAAAACAATATTCTCTTGGTTGGTTTTTATATTCGTACTTCGTATAAAGATTAGGTTTAGAGACTAATAAGCAGAAAGGAGTTTTGTCGCGGGACGTACAAATTGCCTGGGGTTGCCTGTAAAGGCATATCCTGTATTGGTGATCTAACTATTTGACCATCATTGTTTTTTTTTAAACGAGACTGACCAACGTTTGATCTCAGTCACTCCTGAAGGTAAGTGTCGACGACGAGGGTGTTGCACGCTGGTTCTATTTACTCACCTTTGCCTTGAAAAGACCCAAATTTTATTATCTTTCCGGGAATACAGACGAAGCGAGCAAATTCCATTCCTTGACAGTCGGCATTAGGAAAGTAGAAGCGAATCGCTTCGTTCGAATGAATGGAATATTCACAATGTAAAGATGGAACCACGTTCGGTGGTGGAACAGAGGTAGATTCCTCTACCTAAATCGTGTAATTCCTGTACACGCTCTCAAAAATGTATCCTGTATATAAACAAACCCGGACCCGGATATGTCCTTAAACTACGTCCAACAATGAGAGTTAGGGCACAGCGTTGACCATCACGCTTGAATCTGGGGCAGCCCAACTGGGGAAGTACCTCCTCCTTACAGAAGACCACAGCCATAATAGCACTGCCACCTTTCAGGTATGTAGTGTTGTGTTCCTGATGGTGAGTAAGGTTCCCAGAGCTCCAACCCCCCTTAAAGGCCGGCAACGCGCTTGTGACTCCTCTGGTGTTGCGAGTGCCCATGGGCGACGGTAATTGCTTAACACCAGGCAATCCGTCTGCTCGTTTACCGCCTATGTCATAAAAAAAATTAAAAAAAACTAGCAACCTTGCAACGATGCTCACGGCTCGACGCTCACCAACTCAGGATCGCCAATGTGTCTGCGAGCTCGGAGCTCTATTGAATCCAAAGCGGCCAGTTGATACCTGGCTGACCAGTCTTTTATAACTTGGCCAAGTAATGCATTCCGTGGAAAATTACAAACATGGATCATTTGTCAGTAATGACTCTGCCTACTAAGCAGAGGGTCTCAGGTTTGACACCTGACAGGAGCATTTATTTATTTGTGTTTTTATCACGAATATTTTGTGCTTGGGTTATGTATGTTATCTATGTATTTTAGTAGTTATTATATATTTTGTCGTCTAGTAACTACGATACAAGCCTTATTGGGTTTAAGTAATTTTAATCCATTTTTTATTAATTAGATCCTTAATCAAAATATTTCAGTCTTACCTATTTAATCACAAAAAATACACTCGTACCATTTTTGAAAGTTCTACAAAATATTATTTTTTTGCAATTGTGACACAAACGCAATTATTTCTTCTTTATCGTGAACTACAAGTTTTATTAACGTATGTGCTTTATAAAATAAAAAGTTGATGTTTCGAATTTGTTTTAATTTATTTTTTTGACTGTTTTAGCGATATACATTCATCGTAGTGAAAGTGGTTGCCAGACTTGTAACAATCGCTGCACTCGGCCAGCAACCCCATAACACGTCCCAGCTATATCTGAATTAATATAATAATACTGTATTTTAAATAAAGCTACTCAGTCGTACGTCTTGCTTATAATGTAAATATCATTTTATTATGCCAACAAAGTAAATTATGTACAAGCATTTGTCCATTGCAAAATAAAAATAATCACATTAACAACCGTTTTAAGAGGTTTTGTTTCCGCTTTGTCATTATAACGAAAAAATTAAATTGATATAATAAATTATACTAACAAATTTCAAATCTCGTGTAAGGAAAGGCATATGATTATATATTTCCAGTAGTTCCGTCTCATTAACTTTCTCAAAATGTATGTATACATTTTGTTGGCATACGATTACCAGTTGCTTGACGGTGAAGAAAGCATGGTGTGGAAACCGGACGTAATCTCAATAGCCTCACCACAGACAAAATTTTCCTTTGGGTTTAAACTTAAACGGCAGCCGCTTTAAAAGCTTCACAAAAAATACCAGGAAAAAATTAGAAAACTGGTAACTGCCACTTAATGATAAATCTAGACACACGAGTCATCATCATTATCATAATTTTTTCAGCAGTAAGTCGTCCACTGCTGGACATAGACCTCCCCCAAATGTGACTTGTATCAACTCCGGGGGTACACAGGCGTCAATTCCATGTAAAACAAAATACAATTACCAGCTTTTTTTATTATATTTAATTTTAATATAGTCTAAATTTGTATTTTTATTATTTCTATATTATTATTTTTTTACATTTTACAGCATGACTTAAGCAATATGAATTTCAACTTTAACTTATTTCGTATGCAGTAGAAGTCTAAAAAGTTAAGCAAGTGTATAACCGCATGCAGACAATTTAATACTTACCTTTTTTTATTAACTTTAAATATAAAAGCCCTCATTAATATTTATACCGTTAAAGCCATTTGCACGGAATAAAATGAAATCCTCTAAACAAAGAGCTCCATAGAACTACTCATTCCTCACATTTCATTTGATATCAATCACAGCTTACAAACTCTCGGGCGTGTTCGGGGAGGTTCGGCGAAGTTCGGTACATTATCTAGTAGCGGCTCAACTCCAGTGTGTCTACGCAGCTACGAGGCTCGCACGTCTACGGCGTAGCGCCCGCGGGACTAGCTCGAGCGACGTAGTCAGAGGACGGATGAACATATATCTTTTACGTTCACACCCGTGCTAGTGCATACGTGAGATGACAGTGTTTTAAACAGTTTTAAGGATTGTACAGGTGCTTTTTGAGATTTTTATCAGAATTTTATGGTGAGTTTCATTAAATTATATTAACGTTTTCATTATAATTTCTTACAATATTAAACGTCTTTGCCATTTATTGAATTTTTTGTTTTTAATGTGCCAATTACTTTGTTTTCCTATTTTAAGTTAAATTTAAATAGCCTTATATATTTATTTATATAACTTTTAATTAAATTTCATGAACTACACACTTTTTATTACTGTTTGTAACATAGGCAAGTAATCCAGGCTGACGTAAGCATAGCTCTTGTTAAGTTCCAGTTGACATATGACAATCCTCGTACTTTTCTCGTTCCTTTGTATTTCCAGAGGGGCCTAGTACGCGGTTTTCTTGACACTGACAGACGAATAATAGGTTTATTAGATAACAGGATAACAGACCGTCTACCTCAAGTCATGATAACTTTAAATCGTTTTTATTATGTAAGGCACAAATCATCCCTTATTGGACGTAGTTACAATTTAATTTCATTATTTAATAAAAATGTAATTGGGATTCCTTCTTTGAAAGTATAGTTAAAGATGTAAGTTCTGAAATTATTTTATGTTGGATTTTGGTTCAAAATTTAGAGTAAAGAGGAATGATAGCATTATTTTTGACTTTCAGAACGATCGTTAAAAAAACCATTAATCATCAATAGATTGAAGTTAAATGCTTGTGATATACGAATAGACAGACATGACTAACTGAAATACAAGGTTCTATTTAAGTTATTCATGTCTGTCTATTTTGCCGTTTTTTCTTAAGAAACTTAAAAAGTAGGAGTAGACCACTATATACCTAATCTAGATCTCAATCTAAATCCTCAGATTATCACATTCATTGTAGAAAGACTGATGGGTGAGTTTTGCGATGGTAGTCACTTGCCTCTACAAAGCGGAAAAGCGGAGAGTATTAACAGCATATTAATACCTGATATTATAACACTATTTTGTTAAAATCACATAATGTATTCATGGAACTATTTGCACTAACAAATGGGTACAAAGTTTAAAATATCGATGGTATTTTTTGAACTAAATCTTGTATAAAAGTTGAAATAGATATTTAAGAAAAAACAACGAGGACCTCCGGTGTTCGAGACGGGATTCGAACCCGCATCTCTAGCTATCGCGACTGAAAAATCAAAGCATATCAAAAATATTTCATAAAAAATAATTTGATTTGTTCTTAGTTAAATCTTGTATACCTAACCTTATTGGTATAAATTAATGTACCGACATTATTGTTCTTTTTTAACATTTTTGATTGACTGTACGTAACATAATTGGCACATAAAGCTAGCTGGTTCAAAGGCTAAGTGAGTAGTAACAGCGTCGAAACATTTTATAATTAATAACAGAATCCTAATTGCCACTTCAAAATTGTAATTTAAAATGAAATAAGTTTTAATTAGAATTTGGTCGTACTTTTACTTTGAGTTCGAATTTGAGCGTTTAGTTTTATCAAGTAATGGGAATCCTTTATTCGGTAGTAATATCTTATTTCTAGTACTTTTAAATGGCTTTTTTGATACTGGGTAATCTGTAATGTGTTACTTATGAATACGCGTGACTCTTTTTTTCTCTTTAATTAGGATCGTTTCAATAGGTTTTTGGAAAAATTTAGAGTATGTACAACAATGGACGCAAATAAATAACCGATAGTGTTTTTACGTTATCAGTAAGTTAAAATCGTTTGATTAACGTTTACTTAAACACCTTTATTTTTATAGGTTCTAGACTATTTTAGTCTACAACATGGTGTGCCAGTGTGCCTAGAGGTAGGACTCAACATCCGTTGAGTACAAAACGAAGTTTTAATTAATAGTTATTAGATATAACAATTCATTAAAATTTAATTTTAACCCAACAATGGGACGGTATTGAACACCGGGGCATTTTCCTTACACGACTGCTGGTTTTGAATGTACTACATTAATTTCGTTATTAAGTGCCAATCAACTACATTTCTCTTTTGTTTGATATGTGAGATTGACAGTCATGAATGAATACATTTTGAATCTTATCTGATTATGTAATATGTAGTATAAATGAACTTGGTAATAAGTTAAAAAAGGAAGCAATTTTTGAGGTATGGTTCTTTAAAAGTTTTGGTTGTTATATTGTCTTTATAATCGGTAATGTATTTTCATGTTACTTTATGCAATTAGAGTGCAGAATGCATTTAGAGTCTCTATATACCTATAAACGGATTTTAAGTATGAGCGTTAATTACATAAATCAAAAATGTACGTTTTATCTCAATTAGGTACAGTCGACACTTTTTCAACTTAATACTTTGTAATAAGGTGCAAAAGTGTAAATATATCTTTGACGTCGACTGTACCACAAGCTTAATGTACGGACTTACAAGAACAGACTTTAGCGCTCTATTATTGATTTATTTTTGATTTAAACGTTTTGAATGATGATGTGTGTAATTATTACTACGTAATATGATTTCCTGAAATTTGAATGTAACTAGCGTGTCAACAAGAAACTAGTAATCGAAAGTAAACTGATTACATGCTAATGTAATTGCTATTTGCGAATGAAATTATTCGTAGTCAATTCTATCTGAGTCCTGCTTTAACACCTCACGTGCGTATTAAATTACTATAAATAATCATAATCCTATATGATTAACATACCATAATTATGATGTATGTTCATGTTTCTGTTAAACACATTAATAAACTATTCAATATAGTACATTCATTAGGAAAATATGGCCAAAATAATGAAATAGATTTTTTTAAACCTGATGCCAAACGATTTTAATGACTTGGATTTACAATTGTCTGACCTTTCGTGGTAAACAAAATGTTTTTCATCATTCAACAAGATAAATGTTAAATATTTACGATGAAAAAAGAGACGAATGTATTTTTTTTGTCAAGTAAAAAAACGTATAAACTTCTTTGACAAATTTTTCTTAGGTATTACAAGAAATGGTGAAAACTTAAAAAAATTGCCCACTCTCATGGGACAGAATAAAATTGCATCATCTAGGTTGCCTGAAATATGAGGTTTTATCACTTCATCAAGTGTGATGAAAAACTTCACCAGCTGCTCAAAATGTAATACCTAAACGATATTTTCCTTTGTCGCAAACGCACGTTACAGCCATTTTTAGAACTGAGAATAAAAAAATCCAATAATGATATTGAAACTCGAGCTTGTTTGAGCATGAAAAAACCAGGAAACAAGACAGACGGACGAAACGCGGGGATGGTGCAACGTTACCAAAGAATTTCAAATATTCCAATATGGCAAACTAATTTTAATTCACATAATATTTGATCGAAACTGTTGTTTCCCAGTTACGATGGAAAATATTTCTGTTTATAAAAAATGCACAAGTTCGTTAAAGTTGAATCTTAATTTAAATACCTAACATTGTAAAATATGAGAGCAATATTTTGCTTTTGGACGTTACAGAGCGCGATATGCTGGGGTGAAACAATAAACGCTTGACAAACTGAGCCTCGAATTTTAAAGACTATTAAATTTGCAAACAATTTTTTTATCTTATGTTTATTAATTTAATTAAAAAAATACAAATAGCGGACTATAATGCCTAGTCCCGCGGATGACGTAAGAGGCGACAATGGAAAATAAATCGACGGATAGGCATCTGCGTCTGTTGGTGCCAAATCAACACCTATCACGGTCGCCAACCCGCCTGCCAAGCGTAGACTATGGCAACTGGCCCCAAAAAGATACAAGCCATGTTCAGGAGAGGCTTGTATCCAACAGTAGACGTCTAACGGCTGTAATGATTATAATGATGATAATGTATGCCTAATGGCAGGTGCAAAGAGTAACTCCTTGCGTATCTTGAAGGTAACGATCTGCTCAGTTACCGGCAATACGGTATACGGCCATAATGAAGTGAAGCCATTGAGAAACGCGGCGAAGCTCTCGAAGTCTGTGTCCATCGACATCACCAAGGACTTCGATAGGGTCTGGCATGACGGCCTTGTCAGCTCTCTGTGTACGGAATCTCCACTGGCTTGTGCTCTTGGATTTCTGATTTCCTGAGGCAGTGATTTATTAGGGTGGTAGTGGATGGTGGATATAGTGCCTCATGGAATAGTGTTCTCTCTGCCACCCTCTTTTTGATGCATATAAACAATTTGTCAAAGCCCAGTTTTTTTGGGTATGCAGACGACATAGATATATTTTTGAGGCCCAAACTACCAGTGGAGAGACCGACTCCTTTAAGGAAGCTTTGTGGAGCGAACGAACCTGACCTTGAAGATCGTTGACGAGTAGGGCGAAACCACCTTGGTTAGGTTTAACGCCTTCAAAACACAAGCGTGTTTATTCACCGCCAAAAGCAGCCTGCTTTCCAGAATGTATCTTTAGCAATAACGGACCACCTCAAGCTACTTGGGTTAAAATTAACCAATAAGCTGAACTTTGGGTTAAGCGGAACAGCTTCTAATACTTTACCAAGCTAAGGTTCGATAGTGTATGGAGTACTGTTGCTACCTTTGAGACAGGTCTGCCAAGAATCAGCTGGTCGCTTTGGATTCAATAGAGCACCAAGCTCGTAGACTCATTGGCGATCCTGAGTTGGTGAGTGTAAGGTATAGAGCCTTGAATACCGTCGTAGGCACTGCTACGAAATGGAATTCGCGCCTTTGGTCTGTACTTCCGGAAAGATAAAATTTGGGTCTTTTCAGGTCAAGATTGAATAGGCTGTTATTGAACCAGCCTGCTACGCCCTCGACCTTGTCGACACTTACCATCAGGTTGTCTGGGATCAAACACTAGGCAGTCTTGTACTATAAAAAAAGAAGTAGTATGTAAGGGTATACATGACTTTTTAGTAGCATATCTGATTATAAGTTTCAATAATAATTAATAATAATAAAATAATAATTAGTATTTATGTACTATATACCGGGTGTGGCCTGTAATAGGAGCAAAAATTTTAGGGATCGCTTCTACACCACGAACGAAACAACATTTGTTCTACAACTTTAAATAATTGGGTAATTTATTACTTGTGATTTTTTCGAACAAAGTAAATAGTATTTTCAATGAACAGCATCCAATAGTCTAGTTGACGTTTACTGTCAGCTTACAAACTTCATAGTTTTTGCAATACATTGCTTGCTTGGAAAATCTTTTTTTATTAATATTTATTAAACTATAAGTTATTTTCAAAAGTCGTAGAACAAATGTTGCTACGTTTTTGGTGTAGAAACGATGCCTAAAGTTAAAGCTCCTATTACAGGCCACACCCGGTATATCGTCGTTACCCACAATTCACGCATTATTGAGCTTATACTGTAGGTCTAGGTCAATTTCAGTTATCTTATTTTATGAAAGAAATATGTTTGACAACTAGTTATTCTGACTCTAGCAAACTCCGTAGTAAAAAAATGGCTCGAATTTATTGTTTATGAGTTTTTTCAATATCAGAATACACAAATATCTCTCAACTAAACTCTAATGCTGTCATTATCATATCAGCCGAAGGACGTTCACTGCTGGACATAGGCCTCCCCCGATGCGACCCACAGTGCCCGGTTTTGAGCCACTCGCATCCATTGGATTCCTGCGATCTTTACCATGTCATCCCACTATAATTCAAATTAAATTATCTTTTTTTTTAATAAATATGTATATTAATTTAAGCAACATATCTTGCGATATTTGTTCGGTTTACAAACTAATTGCACAAAACCAAGGCATATAATAAATAATTCAGCTTCGTAATGAGTTTTCAGATAATACAACCGCAGGGTTATAAACTTAGTGAAATATTACAGCAGGTCTTAAATTGTAAGGTAGATTGCCCGGAACCCAAACCTCTAATAATGCACCTGATTTAACGACGGTATTAACCTGCCGGCTCGGACACTTGCAATGTTATAAGTTATAACATCGCTGACATTGTAACTAACATGAAATTCTAATGTGGAGGCCAATTTGAGCGAGGCACGCTAGGCACGTATTCAAAAACATAAAATACAATACACAGAGGATTTCAAGATTAATTATGGTTATTTTTATAAGGACAGGGATTGAAAATATCTAGACAAAGATACGTTTCTTCAAAACTCAGGCTAGTGAACGTCTACTTGAAGTTGTTTTGACAGTAAGGCATCTCTAAGTATAACACAACTAGTACTTATAGAATAAAACCTAATTCAGTTAGATGCGACAGATGTCATTAGTGCGTTTGTCAGAATAAGAGGAACGCTATTTTGGAAAATTATTGTCAAACCATTATTTCTAATAACCTTGCCATACGAGTATTCTAACGATCAATCATTATTTTAACATACTTTAACGTTAAAAACACAAATTGAAAGTAAACACCAAAATTATCTTGTTGATGATTTTCCGACGTATTGAGGTAAAATCAATAAAACTTATATAATGTTAAATGAAAACAAATCTTTATTTATAATAATTACATTCATTTAAATACGAGTGCTTAACTAGTTATTGCATTAAATCTAAAAAAGGCCCTTGAGGCATTGTATCAAGGATGCTGGTGGCATTTCTTCGTTGTATCGCAATGCTGATACGTTGTGTGAGAAAGCCGCCAGTTCTTTGGTCACCAGTTACATCAACCAGACGCTTCGCGATTTCTGCTAAATATGCGCGCTGGGCTCCATGGATCTAGTCTCTACTACAAACGGTACACTTTTTTTTGTACCGTTGCCGGCCTTTACTTACCATCAGGAACCCAGCACTACAGTGCTATTATGGCTGTGGTCTTCTGTAAGGAGGAAGTAATTTGCCAGTTGGGCTACTCCAGACTTAACCGTGATGGTCATCGCTGTGCCCTACCTCTCATTGTTGGACGTAGTTTAAGGACATACCCGGGTGCCATTGGAATGGTACTCAGCCAAGGCTCTTATATTTGATACGCTGAAAAAATTCAGCGCTTTTTACCGCTTAAATTGAAAAACGAAGATATAGAGAACCTACTAATACTTATATTTTCTTCAGAAAACGTGACGAGGACCTCCGACTTTTGAATCAAAGCAAATCGAAATATTTAATAAAAAAAATATTTGATTTGTTCTTAGTTATATACAATCTGTTTAATAAAAAACGTAATATACCTATTTTATTTTTACGCAAAAACCCCTTTCGCAGGTAAAGGTCTCCTCTACAGAATTCCTTTCTTTATCTGAAGTTATTTGCGCCAAACAGGGACCAGTTATTTCGTCTGCCTATGCCTGTCTCATGTAGGTTCTGCTTTTGAGACGCTTGCCGTAGGGACCTTTCCACCTTGTTACCCTATTGGTCCTTGAACCACACTATGTGTCCCTGCCTACATCCATGTCTTTTTTTTACTTTTTTTTTTTTGAGTTTAAGAGGTCTTTAGTGCTAAAGACGGTGGAGGTAAAAACGGGTATGGTTGATTTCTTTTCCGCAATGATATTTACAAGATGTTGAGGTTTTATCAATCCTTCTTAACAAGAATTTCGTTTGTAGAGGTTGAAATTATACTACACAATAGTTAATCAAAGGTCAGTTTCTATCACCAAATAGAGCCATATTTGTATTCCACCAGGTAATACTCTTAGACTCAAGATTGCAAGTGACATAAAGCAGCCATATTCATTGATAAGATTGATTACGTTAAGCTGCAGAGCGAGTCGACACATTTGATAAATTGACAACCCACCCTTGACACATCAGGCGTTTGACTTAGACGCATGTTTAGACGCATTTAGCCAGATTCCTGAATTAACCGACAAGCACATAACCAGAGCGTTGACATGTATATAAGAACATAAGTCACCATATAGATTCGTAGATAGATAGGTACATAAAGTTATTCTTACTGCTAACAAGTGCGTGTTGATATAAGTAACGAATTCCGAATTACTTTGAAAGCGTACGCATTGACAACTACAGAATAGTCGACCGTAACCATATTATATCAGCTCGAGACAGTTATAGACATCTTTTGATATCACAAAATATGATGAAGTGAAATACATACGGAAAGAAATGTAGCGTAAAAATTTGCTAAAGGAAATGAATACTTATATTATTGTCAAAAACATGAAATTGGGAATGAGATAACTCAAATATATAATAAGCTAAGCTCATAAAAGACTATTGTGGTGCCCTGTAGCTGTAGTTTTAGGTGGATTGTAACAATTCATCCTCTATTTCACTTATATTACAACCGAAATAATTAATAAGTTTGCATGCTTTCTCATGTATATTTGTTGTGGGATAAATATTACTTAATACAAACGTATAGTGGTTTTCCAGAGAGACTGAAAATAAAGCTTAAATCTTTACGACGTAAGAGAAACAAAGAGAATGTGTTATCAACGGAAAGTTATTCGGTAGAACAGAATATTTTGCTCAACAGAATACTATAGAGACTAGTGAGAAATAAATATTACGATTTTGATGGCTTCTCGGAGAGTAAAAGATTATTAGAAACAATCTAAAGATTTTATAGTAGTCGAGAATTCTGTATTTTAGGATAACGCCGTGCACAAATTGAAAACAATGTTGGAATGGTAGGTATAGCACATGTACTTACATGATAAACGATTTATTGAAAAAAAAAATGGTAGTGCGTATTTTAATTCAATACTAGATAATATATATACAAGGTCTTTTGAAGCTTCAGCAATCATCTGAATTTTTTTTTTTCGTATTTGTAACATCGGCTTCATTGAATTCATTGTACATTTTTTTCGGTATTAAACCTCTTAGTTTTTTGACCCTATAATTAAGGTAATGTCAAAAGACATGTTACAGCAAAAGTATTTAATAGAATATCAAACCGGTTTCACTCCGACTTTAATTAATATAAAAAAGTATATAATCGGAAAAGGAGACAACTAGCATGATTATTTATGAAATTAAATTATTGAAGTCAAGTTGAAATTGCGTAATTTACTCAGCACAATATTACACGACATTTTAACAGCTACATCTAAATTTGCTAAAAATGCTTAGCGACAACTCATTCTGCCAAGTAATAGGAAGTTCGATCGACACCTACGCAAACTCGGCACGGTAACTTGAGAACTGAAACTCGCGAACGAGGGTAATAAAATGAGCTAAGAAACAATTGCTACTCAACGTAAATGAAAGCCCCCGTTCAAAGCTACGCTACATAATGTTTGAGGTTGAATTAAAATGAATACCGACGAAGGGCGAAAATAATATATTTTTATCATTTTGTATACGTGGGTTTTTTACAATATTCCTCTTCACAATAACCTCATGAAATTCTTTGTACTTAAATATCGTTTGGCCTAATAACATTTTATTTACAGATGATTAAAAGACCTTTTAAGCTACGACTGTTCAGAGAAGGTATCCGAGAATGTAAATCGGGAGAAGACCCCCTTTTTCGTGAAGGCCCTGTTATTATTGATTGCGCAACTGCGAGCGTCAGTTTTTTATACTAACCAGTGTAAGTTTTCTTGAAATCTTTGTCGATTATGCGCAATCACATAGGGCTCGTACACTGGTTCTTCCGAACCCGGGTTCGTATAGCTACTAGAAGGACTTCCAAGCTCTCATCAACGAACTCGTAAGGGGTAACTATGCGGTAATATATGATAATGACGGTAAAGACAGGGTGCTGAAATTAACGTGGGTCTTGCATTCGAGTAGTTAATACTTAGTACTTAGATGCTTTGTAAGCTTTTAAAGACCTTTTTTCTGATATGTAATGAGTTAAAGAAGTGAATTAAGCCATCGCCAATAAAATGATTTTACTTGATTTCCTATAGTCGCAAGCATGACATGTATTATTAAAAAAAATGATTAACAAACAAATGTCAACATTATAGGTAAATATGTAAATCAGTACGTTCGTTAAAAAAGTTGATTGATATAGTAGGATAGTACTAGTAAACCCATATAAAGAACGCTTTTCAATTAAGTAAAGTAACTAACATTTATTGCGTGTAAGTTAATGTTATCGCGAACAAATGGTTTATAAAAAAGGTACAAGCAAATAATACAAACGATTCGCGTCGATAAGAAAATTATGTTTGCGTAGAGAGTCAACAATTTTCAATCGCACGCCGCGCACCCTCGAGTATGACGGGTAGATAGGAGTCATCACGCCCGCATCCGTTTTATTGGGGCGATACCCGACCCGCGACCTGCGAAGCCTTCTATTGACCCTTGAGCAGGCATGTGCCATAATAATATACTTCGTCTATTAGGTGTTCAATATTTGGTTCGTGAACTCATCTTTGTTCAACATATTATATATATGCAAAAATAACACAGCTTGTCATATTTACCGTAATCATATAACCCAAGTTCTGTTAATCCAAATCTGCATTAAATGTTTTGTGTGGAAACCATCTTATTTGATAATTCGTTTATTTTTCCTTATAAAAGAACATTATTCGCATAAAAATTGTCCCTTTGTGGCGATCACTTCTAATTTCAAATGGGCTTAAAATTTATGCTCTTTGTTCCGGATATTAGCAATAGTATTCACACAAGCAACGGGAAGGATGCCAATTATTTTGTTGGATAATACCTATTGCTCTGCTCTCCGAGACTTGATCCACTGATAATATTATTCGGCACGATCGCTTCGATCCAAGTCCAACAGGCTTACAAGCCAGCGAAGCCACCATTCTTTAAATCCGCGATCTTCCTTAAATGTGGTGAGTCAAGAAACCTCCTTAAATGCACGATCGATCGTGCCTTTTCGTACCTCTTCGGTTTTTGCGGTTAATAAACACTGTACTTACCCCATTTGATCTTGCCTTCGCTTTTGTCATCGGTTAGGATATAAATAGGTCTGCGGTGTCGTTATTACATTTAATGAAGCGTAGGAAATCCATAATCTCATAAACGTGTATATATATATATATGTCTCAAAATGTTAACAATAAGCTACCTGGAGAGATATTTAAGGATTTGTACATTTGTTTTTGTATGACACGGCCATAAAGCTTAATGCTGTAAGCTGAGTTGATCCGGGGGGGCTGCAAAATGGACCAAATCTGAAAGTGTTTTGGTGAGGGAAAATTTGATTATTTGAGTATCGACAATTTATTTAGAAGTGACTGATAATATTACCTGAATCATAGAAACCAATATTTTATATAGTTATACTCATATTATTTAAATAAGTATTATTATCCAATATAAAACATATCAGTTTCATTCAACCAATATTTTCCTCGGGAATCCGTCAAAATATGTATTTATATGTCACAACTCAGGTAACTAGTACCTTTTACAGTTCTTTACTATAGAAACATCAATTTACTATACTTTAACCAAGGCTCATGGATACACTGAGTAAGATAGACATTACGAGTATACTACATCAATCTATTGAATAAATATTATAATAACTTATTAGCATTGCGTTACAACGAGGAAATGCCGTTAGCATCCCTGATACATTGCAATGCTTCTAAGTAGTTACCTATTATAATGATGTAATTATTTTATATTTGTTTAAAAATAAAGTATTAAAATTAAATATCATTCAATAATGGTCATTGATTTTTGAACATATGTATTTTTTACAGAAATGAACATATGAAATTATGATTCAAAATGAATATCGAAATAAACTATATTAAAGTTAAATACTTAACATTAGATACAGAAAAATGTATCAAGCCTCGAATAAAAATACACTAGATAGCAAATGAAATCGCAATAAACAGAGCCGCTACTTCGATGTGCGTGTCGACTGAAAGCCTTGAAAATGAAACTGGGAATTTAGCCAATAAAGGGGGAGAGACAAAGGTCTGTGAAAAATAACACAAAGTAACACGCTGTAATATTTCACGTCACTATTCCCCTCTCCGCATAATTTTGGTAATGTGAACAGTTATCGAGCATAAAATAATTTGGCACACACTTGACTGAATATAATAGCAGAGATAATCGGGCCCCGAGGTAGATATGGGTTGTTTATGATTACCGTAGGTTCTCATGTTGCGTCTACAATTTGAAATTTGTCTTGCCATTTCAATAAATTGCTTTTCATTAATATTAGGCTGTACATTTAGAAATATAATATTGATTGAACTCGTTGATATAAATTAATTATAAACTCTATGCCCATGGGGTCCCAGGTTGTACAAACTTTTTACAGAAATCACGAAGTATCTGGTTAATGTAACTGGTGACTGAAGTGCTGACTAGCATGATTTTGATTATAGAACATAATGATAATAAATTTTCATAGGGTTTTACGTTACCAATAGACTTCTTATGTTAGAGGTTAAAGATGAGTATCGTACAAATTTACTCAAACACCACCCGTGGGAAGATGGTACGGCAACTATACTGTTAGCAGTACCCAGGCTACTTAAATGTTTTTGAATATTAGCTTCATTTTAATATTGATCTGAGATACATGTTTACGGGATACGGGAATGCCACCATGTCAGTCCGACTTCAGAACCGGAGCTCGAAACCTATTCCACTGTAGCGTGGGGTCAGACAAGGAGACGTTATCTCTCCAAAGCTGTTCACTGCTGCACTGGAGGACGTTTTCAAGACTCTGGACTGGAGGAGGAAAGGCATCAACATCAACGTCGAGTACATCACTCACCTTCGACTTGGCGACGATATCGTAGTCTTGGCTGAGACCATAGAGGATTTGAGCATAACGTATGCGGAGTGAAATTTGGACAAAATGCAATGTTGTTTTAAATAAAAAAAACACCATTATTTTTTTAAATAGTTATGTTTTTATAATAAAGTACCTAATAATGATTAATGTAAAAAAAAGTTTACTCCCATGCGAGATGCTTTACGGTAGTTCTGAGGAACTTTGTCCATCGCTGTCGAAAACATAGATGTGGGCATTTTATTCAACTCCAATTTTATTTTACGAATCAAGCTTTGCACATTTTTGGACCGAAAATTATCGCAATATACTCGCCTCTTCAGATTTGCCCAAAAATCTTCAATAGGGCGAAGTTGCGGAACATTAGGTGGATTTGATGTCTTCGGTACGTATGGGGTGTTGAGCTCCGCCATTTTGCTAAGTGTTTTTTTGGAATAATAGGTTGAGGCTAAGTCTGGTCAAAACACAGCATTTTCTCCTCTATGACTCGTATTTATGAAATCTCGCACTAATGGCAAACAACGCTCTATGTAGCGATCGGCGTTCACAGCTAAACCTGATTCAAAGAACACCGCCTTGGACATTCCGCGTTCCTGATGGCAAGCCATAGCAAAACTTTTTTAGGAAACTTGGTATGCTCAACATATTTCACGTTCTCATCAGTTAGACCATTGGTCTTCTCAAAATAGTAATTGCCTTGCCACTAGTTTCCATCTAACGTGAAATATGACTCGTCATCCATGACGCAACTCACATTGTTTTTGGCGTAAAATATTTCTTTAACCAATTTACGCAGCCGTATTTTCTGAGTGGATTTTTGATTTTCGGAGACGGTGGATTTAAATTTTCTACACCGCTTATCGATGCCCATGTCATCAAGATATTTTTTGACAGTTTTTCCGTCACATTTAAATTTTTTTCTGAGCTCTCTGTAAGATTTAGCAATACGGCCGGCGGTAATTTTCTTTAGTCGAGCTCTCTCAGAAAACTTGCTCAAGCTGGGATAATTTCCAGAACCAGGCTTTCTAGCAGTGGTTGTTTTTAAGGTAAAAGACGCTAAAATATTATAAATGATGCTTCGACTCTCACCCATTTGTACAAAATGTTCCACCACCTTCGATTTCGGCCATAGGGGATGTATACTGTAGAAATTACATACAGTTTTACGACGGCGTTCTTGGTTATTTACCATAATTACAAAATCCAACATCCAATCCTTATGAAACTTACCAGATTGATTGACAGATATATAGACTTGATATTGACATACACAAATTTTTTTTTTAGATTTTTGTTTTTTACATTTTATATATTCAAACTTTGTCCAAATTTCACTCCGCATACGTTAATGCTAGATGACCTCAGTAATGCCTCTGAGCGAGTTGGTCTAAGGATGAACATGGACAAGACAAAAATCATGTCGAATGCCCATGTTGTACCAACTCTCATTGTAATCAGAGACGTTATACTCGAAGTTGTAGATGAGTATATATACCTAGGTCAAACTATCCAGTTAGGAAGATCCAACTTCGAGAAAGAGGTCAATCGTCGAATCCGACTCGGCTGAGCAGCGTTCGGGAAGCTACAACACATCTTTTCTCCCAATATCCCGCAGTGTCTCAAGACGAAGGTCTTCGACCAGTGTGTGTTGCCAGTGATGACATATGGTGCTGAAACGTGGTCGCTTACTATGGGCCTCATAAGAAGGCTCAAAATCACTCAAAGAGCAATGGAGAGGGCTATGTTGGGAGTGTTCCTGCGTGATCGCATCAGGAATGATTTCATCCGCAATAGAACCAAAGTTACCGATATAGCCCTCCGGATCGCCAAACTTAAGTGGCAGTGGGCGGGGCATTGCGCGCCGAACCGATGGCCGTTGGGGCAGAAAGGTTGTGGAGTGGCGACCACGAACTGGATGATGTAGCGTAGGTAGGCCTCCTACAAGGTGGACCGACGACCTAGTTAGAGTCGCGGGATACTGCTGGATGTGGAAGGCGCAGGATCGGTCTTCTTGGGTCGTTCTGGGGGAGGCCTATGTCTGGCAGTGGACGTCTTTCGGCTGACATGATGATGATACATGTTTAAATAAAAACGAGCAGTGATTGTATACATATAGGCGCTTACGTATATACATTTATTTTTAAGCAGAAATGTCTGCTAATGAAATCATAATTCTTAGAAGTAAAGGGAAAATGGAAAATCAACAGCCTCGGGCGAGACTCGAATTCACGACTCTGAGATACATGCCCATCACTCTTATCTACAGAGGCTTCCCCAAAGGTTTTACCACCATATCTTTCAATGCGCTTAGGAGGCGCCTAGCGACATCTATCGTGTATGTGTTGACACTTTAAAGCGGCTTCGTAGTCTCAAATCATATTAAGAATTCACCTATATCGATGCGTTATCGATGCGATATTTTGATACATGTTTTATTCTTCCTTTTTAGAAAAGGGTTTAAGAAGGTTTTGGTTTACTAGAAATTCTACTTCGTGAGATACTTAATCCTTTTAAACCGAAATTCGTTTAGAATCTCCATATACATGTATCTGAACCTAGGAGGCCAAACTTCGTGGGTAGAGTGATTACTAACTAAGTAGGCTTAAAACCTTTGTTAATTAATTACTCACACGTTTTGGGGCAACTCTACCTACAGAACCATGTCAGTGACATGATGGCACATCAAACAAAATCAACAAAATCCCTTTCATCCCGAATCTTTTAAATTTTTACCACTGAGCAATTTCAATATCTAGGTATGTATTTTATTCGACGCGCCTAAAGGGAATCTAAAGGAAATATAAATAAAAGTAATAATACCAATTTAACCATCAATAGCTTTTCAATTATAAATTTTGATGGAATTTTATTAGCGTTAAATTGTTAAAGCGTACAACATTGATATTCGTAATATTAAAATTTAACCCCCGTCCAATTTTACATGGCCAATGAGAGTACTCGGAGATCATACGATTACTCTTTATTCTGTTTTCTATATACATATTATTATTTTAAGTAATGCGATTGTAGTTAATAATGTATACCTAACTTATTATATTATAATAATTATTATTATTTTATAATAAAGTTCCTGCTGATGTAGTTAATTTGCCACAAAATAAATTCAAGTCATACGTCAAACACTATTTGTTAAGTAAGGAATACTATACTCTGAAAGATTTCATTGAGGATAAGGATGCCTTTAAGCCTGTAGCTTGATACTGTAGTACAGATTATTCCATTACTATATGGTCTTTACCTACTAGTGTCCAGTTTGTTTGACACGAGACATGTTGTTCTCTTCTTTTTTTTATTTTATTTGTTATAATGTTTTATTTTACTCTTTAGACACTTAGGGACATTATACATCCCTAATTATTGTATTTATATTATTATTCATGAATATTTATTTGCATAAATAAATATTTATAGCTTCTGACGCATAGAGACATTTCTCTATATGCCTTTCATAACTAAAGTGTTATTTAAGTATGTAATGGACAAGCACAGAATGTGGCTTCTCACCAGGATGTACATGTGACTAAATTTGTTAATTGATAGAGCCTGCCAGCCTGAACATGTCATGCTCACTTAAAAGTCTTTGCTTATGGTGGCGTCGTTGATCGGGTCGCCACTTTCCCGAAGAAAGGTTGAGGGAGGCGATGGCTGAGATACGCGTCATACTCGTGAACGGGTGCTGTTTGTGGAGACCGGTCTGTTTTGGCTATTTGGGGCTCTGTTTTAGGTAGTTTTCTTCTTGTTTATTTACGTGATACACTTCATTCGGTGCTTGTTTATCTTTAAAAAACAAAAAGTGTTAGTTTATTGAAATCATGACACCTGGAGACCTTATACATCTCTGAGGTTTATTTGTAATAAGCATGTATTTCTATTTTTGTGTATATTTTGAAAACAAAATAACTATACATATAATATTTTTTGAAAATTTTGATTACTAATTTTGTAATTTCTAAATTAGAATAAAGGACACAATTCAGATAAGAAAGCATATCGAACGTTTTGTTAACTTCGTTCTTAGCAGTCAGATTTGGACTTTTAAGTAATTAATAATTATTTTTATTTTTCCTTTGGCAGAATTTTTTTGTAATTGTTGGATATGTTTTCTTAAAGAATAACGCATTTTTATGTAATTTGTATAAGATATCTTTTGTAATACTGTTTTGAAAAAATAAGTCCCGCCGAGTTTCTTGCCGGTCATAAAAGTCAAAATACTTCTCGGGTCAGAGGTGTAGGGTTAGAACCGGTGTAGTTTTTATTTTTCTCTTTTACTTTTGTATACTCGACGTGTAAAAGTGCCCTTGTGGCCTACTTACTGAATAAACGTTTGAGTTTGAGTTTGAGTTTGAGTTTATATAAGGTAAATTTTAGTTTACTTTACGCCATTTATCAGAGAAATCTGATAAACATCAGAAACAAAAATAGTGTTTGTAGCAATTTCTAGGTCTAATTTATTGTCCAGAACTTTTTCAATAAATAGACAGTAACAATCACCCGTCGAAAACATGGAATAGGGAAAAGTCGACCAAAATAACTCACATCCACCTCAGTGTGGGGAGGCGTGAAGAAAGATATTTCAGAGTCACACATCAATACTGAAACATATCCATTCTCGCCGAGTTCAAGCGACAAAACTTTCTTCCAGTCGTAATGTATGGAAATGCGATGGAGACATATATCGTATTCTCACAGCTCTCTTTCTGAGTCTATATACTAAATTGTATATCTTGCTTTGTTCCGTTTTTGATGCTTTTTACTCGAGAGAACAATGGCACACTCCGCATTACGAAGATCCAAACAGTAGTGTCGCGAATTGAGTTAGGAACGGAGGTATTGTTTATTCTCTGTTTTCAATAGTGATTATTTGAACGAACGGTAGTCGTGCTTCAGATATGTTTTAATTTTAAAAGTTTCAAATCTATGAATATGTTATGTGTTTCTTTATTTATATTAGAGCACACTCTTTCCTTTCAAGGAAACTTCAGCTTGACTACGACCACTCGCATTTCAAACCATAATATGTAAAATCTATAAAATATTCAGCATTATATATTATTGTTCTACATACGTTAGAGTTTTAAAATTGTTACAAATACGACACTGGCATTGCAAAGGCTAGGTCCCAAGGGAAGTGGGCAAACTAAAAAGAATAAGACCAAATGGGCGAGATCCCTGACTCCCAGTCACCTTTTGTTCAAAATGCGGGGAGAATAGTCCATATTTCATTTTCGTCCGCCTCTTGAATACGCAACGAGTCCAACACTATGAATACTAACCAACAACAATTTAAGCGGTTAATCGTGTAAACAAAAACTTTCACTTCATATGGAATAATCATATATTCAGTAAAAGGGCTGAGGATATGTTGTTATGAATACTTACGTTACCATATCAGGTGTGTGTTACTCCATTTTTGTGGTAATAATGTCGTGGCAAGATGTTGTCTTCCAGATTACTTATTCATACCACTAGTACTTGTCCGTGACATCTCCCGCATCGTAGTTGAAAAATTTGAATCTCTATCTCCAACAAAAATCCTTTCTTAGCAGAGCTCCATGATATTTAATGAATATATATTATATGTTTTCTGGCTGTACGTTGCCAGACAGTACTTATACCTACAGACCGTCTACTACGGATGACAATTTATCGTCTATCGCGCTATCCGTCACTTTCACACTCAAGTACTTGTTAGAGCCTGACAGATATTCTGATAAGTGATAAAAACCAAACCATGTAGATTTACATATTTTCATTTCTTTAACTTGCCTAAAGTTTTGTTAACTATTGTCCTTATCTTTCAAACACAAATGACAGAAAGGGAAAAAGATTAGGATTATAAAGAATGTTAAGTTTGATAATCGTTTATTAATAATGCCATTAGAAAACAGTAGAGATAGTGTCGGATGTTAGATAAGAACTACAAACTGAAATGCACATCATTATCATTTAGCACCTATAAGCATTTATTGTTAGACGCTCTTTCTCTTATTTTGTAGAATGTGAGTATAATTGTAAAACAAATATCACAAAATATGAACAACAAACAAAAAACTTTCTACTTATAGAGTAGGTAGGTAACTATGTATCTACCTACTCTATAAGTAGAAAGTTTTTTAATAATACTATTATTATTATAGCATCTTTTGTAAGTTAATTATTTGAAAATTTAGTGTCAGATGAAAATATCAACAATTTCAATATCATCTCTGTTTATTTATTTGAAAATTTATATAAGGGACGTATTTTTATCAGCTAAAGAAAATGTGCCTAATAATAGTAATAATGATGCCGATAAAATGTACACGTAAGAAGAAAAATGTCAACTACATTTGTATTAATATATGAAAGCAGAAGTGTTTTTGTTTGTAGTGATTTATCAGACTGATTGTATAAGCATGTGCAATTTAATGTAAACATAGATTGCAGGTGCCATTTTTACTAAGGGAAGATACAGATAATTACAAATCAATATTTTGTTTTTCAAATCTGAAGGCACCTCCTGACTAGCAGATTTAACCGTGATGAGGGAAGGCGTTTCCTTTGCAATTTTTGCGGTCGGGCGCAAAAATTGCCGTATCATGCTGCATCATTGAAATAGCTACTTAAATCCGATAAACTACTTAGAAATTTATCTAGCTGATTCTACGGATTTTTATTTATGGGCTTAAGCTTAACTTTATAGCTACAAATGCCTTTTTTCTACGTATTGAATATGAGTGAAACATAAGTTCTAATTTATACTTTCACCGTTTTTACACATTATTACAAATAAACATGTTAACACGAATATTACCTTTAAAAATTACCTCCGCCGTTTCGAAAACGTCATTCTTCTTGTAGTCTCGGATGAAGACTAGCTAAGGTTCACATCAACATATTCTAGCTTCGCGAGTTTTTCGAACTACCCGCATTTGATCTTGTTTATCAACATGAACGCTTTGCGCACTAGGGATGTCACTCGGTCGACAAACTACACCAACGATATCGGTATTTTCAACTTGTGGTAATTGACGCCTGCATGTACTAATCACTGGATTCCATAGGGATGAAATCCTAAAACCATCGTACATCTTTTCTAGAATCAGTAGCTTCAGAACTAACTTTCCAGAATGAAGGTATTCTTAGGTTAAGTTTAGGCTTTGATGACAACAATGAGTCAAGCAATAACTTAGGTAGGTCACAGAGTTACCGCCCTACTTAACATTATTTCATGTATGTACAAGGTCCCTCCATCATTTATCATGTGACATGGATGTCAAATGTGTACTTTACACGGCAACTTAACAAGGCATAAAATATGAAATCAATTATAACAACAGCGCCAAGGTTTTCGTAAAAAAACTACTTAAATAAACCTTTATTGGAAAAATTGTTGCTTTAAAAATAAACTACATGATGTTTTGATTACGAAGTATTTTTTTATAAATCAGTTAAATGTATTCTGCGATAATAGTACGTTTACTGACGCCCATCATTGAGATACATAAATCTCTGCAGTTTATCTGATGATAGCTTTCCACCGGAGTTTTCAACCGCCTGAACTGAGTCTGCATACTTGTCTATAGAGTACGAATGACTTACACGTGGTGAACGCTTGACCCACTCACTCTTTCCATTTAAGTAGGAAATTGAAAGAAGATATTTTTTTAAATTATCGACAAAAAATTTTTTACAAAATAATCTATAAAAGTAATCATTGAATTTGCCTTTGCCGGATATCACGAGAATCTCGTCATTGGGAATGTTGACGTCGACGAGCCCGACCCGGCTCTGTAATCGATCTATTAGCACGACGTCAAGCTTATTGTCTACAATAGGCCTGTCCGTGACGATAGATCGATATTTCACCATGTTTTGGCATACTTTTATAACTACACATCGGTAACTCTTGGCATGTAGGTAGCACCTGAAAGAATAGTCATAAGAAAAGTTTTCTTATTTAAGATGTGATACAATTATTTATTTATTTACTTATTCAAATAAGTTAATATGACATTGCTGTACAAGATCAATGCGTCATATAACTAAATACATGATATAACATAAAATAAAATAAATCTATCTACGTTTAGCAACGCAAAATCTAGACAGCATAATAAATTAATAGTCTTAACATATGACGAAGGAGGTTTGATTACTAGTTTAAAAACATCAATATCAATGATATTGTCATTCATTTATTTCTAATAATTATTACAAGATGCAATATATTTTAAATAACGGAGAAAATCATTAGATACCATTTAGATCTTCTAACACAAGGTGATCAGGTGAAATCCAGCCGTTAGAACAAATATTAATTGTTTATCACGAATTTCATATATTGAATGATTAAAATTCCTTTTTTTTTGGGTTTCTTTTTCTCGACTCGTACAGGAAGAACATTTTCACATCACTAGTCTGTTAATAGCTGTCAAGTGCTTCACAAATGCCATGAGTTACCAAATTGTGTTTAGAACTAATCGAATATGGCATAATCAATATAGTAACAATTGGCTTTGTGCATTTACTAAACTATTATGGCGTAGTCGAGTT
This sequence comes from Grapholita molesta, assembly GCA_022674325.2. Lineage (NCBI taxonomy): Eukaryota > Metazoa > Arthropoda > Insecta > Lepidoptera > Tortricidae > Grapholita > Grapholita molesta. The sequence goes on from CP053127.2 coordinate 9,068,341, forward strand.
AAACATAATTAATAATTTAGACTAGGCAGATTTTAAATCCATCGTGTGGTGCCGGCTGACTGGAATAACACCACCCCATCTCCTCTTGCTGGTGTCTTAAGTAAGAGGCAACAAAAAAAACGACACCTATGGACATTGGACAATTTACTGCTGAAATTATGATATCCAGACATCGGATTCCGTGGGGCGAAACTTCTTGACAGCTAGGGAGTTCCTATATCGATAAACTTACTTATCGATACTAGTTCTAAATACTAGTGATCACACAAAGGTTTGCTTATAAAATATTTTTTTTATTAAAAGAGTATTATATAATAAAATAAGAACTCAATTTTCTTCTTCTTTCTTCTTACACAAATTGACTGAGCCCCACTTAGTCAATTTGTGTAAGAATGTTCTGTAATATTTATGTAATGATAATGAGATTTTGATTTCAAGTAATCATAAGGCATAAATTATACTAGTATTTATGTACATACAATTTATATGTGTAACTACTTACTTATTGCTGTTATTGGTCATAGTTCCAACCTAAACGAATCTACTTTTCCCTATCAGTATTATTTTTTTTGTGGTCCCAGTTCTAAGCTAACCAAATCCACTTTCCTTCCTTTGCATTGAGGTACTGATAAGGGGATTCAAAATATGTTTAAAGCTAATGACATATCTTTTTAGTAATACATGGACTTCATAATAATAATTTGATACATACGTATTTCCGTACAAAATAGTAATCAAGACTTTTTTAATCGATTAAAACTCGGCGAAAATGTATGCTAAGTCTAATACAAGACAAAAGCCTTTCAGACAAAAAAGCCAATTTGAGGGACTCTGCACATCGACCAGATGCAGATTGAAATACATACAAAGATTTTAGAAAAAACGCATCGGTAGATATACAAAAATTTCAGCGTCAATTTTATGACGCTAGTTTACAATAAAATACAATCTTAATCAACATTTCGATTTGCGATTCATATAAGAACAACTTGCTTGATTTTAACCTTGAACGTTGTGTAAGACAACTGAAAATGAATTAAATCTATTAAACGATTCAAGATTTAAGACAATGGCCTAAATGTTTGTTATGTATTCGTTACAAGGACGTCACAATAATAGTATAATTATTATTTTTTCACATCTCCTAATATGTGTTTTATGATAAGTAAAATTAACCTTATGTATAAGTTTGTAACTAACATACTATGGATCAATGTTACCCCAATTAAATAAATTGAATTGAATTGAATTGAATTATTTTTACGCTGTCATTGTTATTTTTTTCATAAGCGCGAATTTGAACAATAAATAGAAATTCCACACAAATGAATATTATTATAATCAATTTCACGATCTGTACAATTCTGAATATTACACGTTTATATTTTTACACGTTTTTATTCAAGCCACCCTTGGAATCTCTTTACAATAACAGACGTACATAAAGAAGTCGATATAAATCAGTAAAATGTTTTTTCCTCGCACAACGTATCAGCATTGCGATTCAAAGAGGAAATGCCGCCAGCATACCCTCAAGGACCTTTTTTAGATTTAATGTAGTAAGTAGTTAAGTAGGTATAAATATTTAAATAATATTGTAATTTTTATATTTAATTAAGATATGTTAATTGATATGAGATAATTGAAACATTTCAGTAGTTATTATGTTTTCAATGTTTTTATACAAATTAAAAATAGCAAACATGTTTTAAAATAAATATTTTCATTATGCAAAATAGCACACAGGAAAAAACGATAAAGGCTCAGGTCAGGAGTGCTGTGGACATCTACGCGCACGGCCTGAAAGGTATAAAACATCGAATAATCCAATGTACACTTGACCTAACATCGACTTTACAAAAAGACGATTTTGACGTTTTAAGTAAAAAAAAATATTCCACCAAAGATCGTCTGAATGCAAATGCTTTAACTTCACTGAACAAACTTCGAGTATCCCAAAACCAATTCCATATTCCTGACATAGTTCCATTTAAATGTAATCAAAACTCAAACAAGTAATGCCGAGGTTAAAATGAAATCCATGTCGATGGAATTCCACTAGTGATTGAGTGGCGGATAAACACAAGTGAAGTTTAGAAGTCTTTCGTCTCCGTTACACTAAGAACGCCCCTACTCAAGTGAAAGTGCGTGAGACAATCTCGAAAGTCGAAAAATGTCTTGTTATTTAAATAAATATTTACTCAACATGGCGATGGCTAGCTTTTACCATTAATTAAGATAAATTTGTAGTTGTATTATTGGTGTGCTAAGGGTTTTTGTATTGTAAAAAAATAATAACAACTTTTACAATAAATATTTTTATATTTAGCAGACACGTCAACATTTACATTTTACGTTTGTTAAAGTAACCATAATTCTTAGAAATGAAAAATGGGAATAATCAACTGCCTCTGCTCTTGTTTCTTTAAGCTACTACAAATACAGAAAGGTAAAAAGTCTACTAATTTATGAAATACCTTGACTTCATATAATATGATTCATCTCCCATGCTCCTCGTGTTAATGAAAAGCCACGTCACTAGACTAGGAAATGTTAAAATCCTTATTATGTTCCTACATATTACTTTAGGTTCTAATAGGTGGTAGAAACGTGATGCCAATCATATTGTCACAATTTTCTCCCAACGAAAACCATACACTAACTTATAAAAGTAAAAATGTCTTGTGGATTTTGAATTTGAAAACATTGTGGAAAGTATAACTTATAAAAGTAATTTCTTTCTCACATAAAACCGCATCGGCAGTAAATACATTTATCACAATATCACTTTTTATACTCCTACAACTTTAATTAATATTTGTAAGATAAATCTAGACGTCCTATTGAAATATTCCTGGGAAAAATACTACCCGGAAAATGTTGTAATATTAACTTATATAGCTACGTTTCAATGGCTTACGTCCAACACAAACTCAGAGAAGCTCATAGTGGGTATTTACAAGTTACTAAACAATACACAGAAAGGGAATTGCTTGCTTAACAAAATAGGTAGGAGGAGCACATAGGTTATTTATGACTGATATTGTTTTACAAAGTGTTTGAAGCTTCTAACCGAAAATACAATGTGAAATATCTAGCTTGTACCACAGAATAAACGATAAATAGAAGCAGTAAAGCTTTGAAGAAAGAAAGTTTCATTTAGTTTATTACAGCCAATAAGTAGGCAAAAATATAATCATATTACAAAGGTCTTAATAATTTTCAAAGTTAAAAAGCTTTCTGTGATACTGATAACCGATTCTGTGTTTAAATTGTTAAATTAAATGAAACTATTTAAACATTATGCAGATGTACCCTGACTTGTGAGATCTGAAACGGTTCTATTTACTCTATACTCGAATACGCGGACCTATTATTATGTTAAGGGAGTTAAGAACCTCTCCGCCGCCTCCTCGCGTGACATAAGATGATTCGGAAAGCCTCTTAAGGATATTCGAGAACCTTCACAAGTGCAATCCCTAAGTCTGAGTCCACGGGTAAAACCTCGACCTCCACCGTACATTTAGCAGCGGAGCGGAGTCTTATTTCAAGTTTTACGCTGGGGATCAGAATTAAGTGGCCGGTAAGTCAGGATACATGATGAGGATGGGTCTTTGAAACAATTGAAGAAATATTATTATTTATATAGTTCTCGACTCTTATAACAAAAGAATTTCGACGTAATTTTATTTTTGATTCAGTAATTAATATAATTTTACCTCTACAAAAATACGTACGTTTCATTTTAGGTAGCTGAGATCCGTGTACAAGTGCAAAGGCTTTTTTAGCAATCTTAACACGTACACGGACACTTGTCTGTGTTAAACTATAGTATCGAATAATTAAGTACAATTAAACCAATGTTAATAATAATTAGCAAGCAATTACTTTGAACCCATATGATTAAAGTTAGGTTATATAGGTTAGTTGTAAATTAATATTGTATTATTTAACATGATATATTATCACATATGTTAAAAAATAAGAAAAAGTTCGTATTTTCAGATAGATTTCTGAAAATTGATGACCGTTTAACGCAATTTGCAATAACACGTCCTTTTTACGCTTTGTTTTATTTGAGTTTCTATATGCCTTTCCATGGAAGTCATAGAATACAAAAAGTTTATGTTTACAAAAAGTTGTATCATAACACATCTTTAAATTAGCAGGGTACATAAACACATGATTTCACCTCTCTGCTACTAAACATAAAAGTTGGTTACGTGTTCTATTAGGTACAGTTTCTTGTTAATGTCTAGACTACATAATACTGGGTGTTACAAAAAACGTGATGCAAGATTATCAAACCGGCATCTGTTCATGATTTTGAACAACTTGAAATATGAGGTCAACTTGAGAGAGACAAAAATTGAGCTGTTCCATAGAAAGGTCAAGTATAAGTTGAACAAAATGTTTGAGAGTTATTAAAAGTGTTTTAAATATTGTAGTTTATAAAACGTTACAAACTTCTTTAAGCCTTGTTAATGAAACTTGTCAAGTATTAAGATAAAGCCAGACTAAATTTCAGACAATAATTTGACCTCTACGTACATTATGTAGTTACTGCTCTCATGTGTTAAAGAATTTATGACTGCTACGAATCTTTCATGACGTAAATTTTCGCACGTAAAAGCCATCTGTTTAAAAGTGCGAAAATTTTTCCAACAACGCTATCATTGTGATATCTCTCACGCACTTCCCGAGATTTTGGCTCATCACTGTTATTACCGGAGTTCCAAGTGCGGTGATTGATGGGCCCGCGAGAGGTCGCGGCCGTCTCGAGTGACATAAAAATCGCTGTAATCCGCCACCCAATTGCTTGATTATAGCTGTTAATCTCGCCAAGATGGAGAACGCTTTCTGGGCCTGTGCCTTTTTAATCTCCTTTTTTATTTCGGCCCACTAAACAGATTGTAGTCGTTCGAAATTACTTAGCCAAATTGAAACGGAACGCCGAGATAAATGCACATGCTCACAAGTAGGCGTATTAGCGTTGATTTGTTGGAGAATGCTTTACCTAACAATGCTGAGCCGCTTCTGGTTGTTGTATGGGATGGTAAAATTGCGTTTTCTTAATTGTATCAATTTTTCAGATTTTCACACGACTAGAGGCCGTCACGGTGGTTGTTATGCGGGCAGTAAAATTCATGGGATTCTTGGTATTAATCTGATACACCTGTTCCGCTTTATTTGTTTTCATTTCATTCTTCAACATCATGTCAATGTTAGGGCGTTTAGTGTTTTTCATCTTATTTTTGTCAACTGCGTGGAACCAATTTTGACGACATCCCACGTTAAGATCATTAATAACTTTCAATCTTGTTTTCAATCATCAGGTATTAAATTACAGAAATCTTTCCTTAGTGCAACTTCACTGAATTTGAACAATGTATTTTTAAAATGACAAGGTTCTACCGTATCACATAATGTATAAGTTATATTACAATATAATATTTATAATTTTGAAAGGAGGGTACTTATATAAATAATTTGTTGGTCAGTTTAGTGTGTGTATTATCCCCGTTACTTAGCGGAAATGACCAAACTTTTGAAACTCATTAAAATAATCCCTTAAAACATATCAGAGTCCTTTGATGTAGGCGACGGCGGGTCTCTCATAATAATTACTTGCGCAATGCGTAAGCATAAAAGCATGAGCATTTGAAACAAAGGAAATGAGTTTTTATTACTTATTTAATAGGTAAGCAATTAAAATGGGATCATTTCTATATAAACTGCCATACATTACAAAAACAATTAATTAGAACTTTGGAGAATTAATTAGCTTTTGATATTGAACTGATTATGAGGGTTAGGCTAAGTTCAGATGAATTCGCCGCGACGCGCGGTGCCGTGTGATTTGGCTGTTCAGATGATGGCGGTTTGCACGCGGTAGTCCAGCATGAACATTTATTTAGTGAGAATGGGCGTGGATGAGGCAATTTGCTTGTGATTTGTTCTCCATTTTTCGTGGCTCCGTGTCTATCGCACCTCTAACTTCGCGGGGCAAATGAACATGTGGACAAAGGACCTATAGATCTTAAACCGATGATCTTGCACACGGTGCATGGTGGTACGCGCGGTCTCGCGCGGTAACGCGCGGTCATGTAAACGACAACTTTAATTTGTTACAATCTCAAACCGCGTCAAACTTAGCCTTTAATATCGCCAAGGGCCGTTACATCTGACTGCATAGTATATAAAACCAAAATTCATCTTTCGGCCTCATTCGGCATCATTCTTCTTCTTCTTCACTTCTCTCTTCTTTATTAAGCTGTACTTTCATGATTTTGTTTTTGTATTTTTAAAGTGTGGTTTAAAAGTTAGAGGAGAGGGCACACATATTACCTGAATCAAAAACTGTTTAAAGAAAACTACTATTCCTTTTTAAATACCTATCTAATAACACCGCACACTTTAGGGTTGAACCGAAAAAAAAATGACCACAGTCCACAACCCCGGCCCTTTCACATGTCGAAGAGTCTAAAAAATCTTAAAAAGGTTGACCTAGCTCAAACATATGACGAAATTAGAAACATTGACTTTCAAGTAATAAAATACGAATTTAGAAGTAAATAAATGATTACAAAACGAAAAGCGGTATACCAGTTTATCAAAGTATTAGACATCATAATCGTCTTAAACGTAATAATGTTTTTCGTCCCGGTCTCCCGAAGAAATACGTCCCAGTTATACGACAAAAATAGTTTACTTTATGTGACTTTGATGTCTAAATTATAAACTCCCATGAAAAGCTCGGGGCAGATAAAATATAAATAAATAACAAGTTTATGTTAGTTATTATTCATTTCACTTTTATAAATCTTCCCGTTGCCTGTTTTATTTTCGGTTCGGGTTGTTAGCGTGTTAGCAGAATGATACGAGGAAATCAAAATATATTTACCTGTCAGTTAGGCTCTTCGCCTTTCAGCCTTTGTTACCGCATAAAGTATTCTTACCGTGTACTCTACTCGTAAGTGAATATTATGTATAACTTTCCTATACACGGAACAACTATTGGGTAGAAAGGATGTACTGGATACTAAGCTATTGGATAATAAACCGGACGCCTGCTTAATAAACTGGTATTATTTATAATACTATTAATACCTGTGTAATATTACTGACATTTAACATTTTACATATCACCAAACCATGAAAATAATAATAAAAATACATTTAGGTTTTTGAATAATCCGATTGACTCGTTCAATTACAAATCCTTAAGGATGCCACGGCCAATAAGTACTTACTGAAAATGCATGTGTTATAAGCATGTTCTGACTAGTTTGTAACTGAAAAACTTAATATACCTGTACATGAAAATTGAACATGAAAACATTGAAAACCCTTACGCGTCATAACAGTATTGGGATACATATACCGGGGGCGGCCTGTAACTAATAGGAGCAAAATTTTAGGAATCACTTCTACACCACTAACGTAACAACATTTGTTCTACAACTTTAAATAATTGGGTAATTTATTACTTGTGATTTTTTCGAACAAACAAACTAAATAGTATTTTCAATGAACAGGATCCAATAGTCTAGTTGACGTTTACTGTCAGCCTACAAACTTCATAGTTTTCGCAATACATTGCTTCCTTGGAAAATCTTTTTTTATTAATATTTATTAAACTATAAGTTATTTTCAAAAGTCGTAGAACAAATGTTGCTACGTTTGTGGTGTAGAAACGATGCCTAAACTGAATGCTCCTATTACAGGCCACACCCGGTATTGATACGTTAAATATTGGCAAGTCAAGTACACTTACTTATATAGGATACGGTTAAACTATGCCTTAATAAAAATATTTGCTTGAAATGAAACAATATATAAACAGTATATATATATATAGATATGGAACTATTTAATATTATATGTCTATTTATGAACATAACTTGTAGACAATCACGTAGGAACTATAGGTGACTCAAGTTATGAAATAACTTTACCTTTTACGTAAAGCTTAGTCAGTAAATTGTGAATGTTCCTAGTTAATTTTCTCGCATGTGCTGGTTCTTTGATCGCTCGCTCGTGAGCCCGTTCGACTGTGACTTACCCGTTAAAGTGGACAGCTATATAATACTTACGCGTCTTTTACATCGCTTTGACTAAAAACAACAAAGACTCGGTTACAAATTGAACCGGAGGGAGAATGGACGCTGAAATTAACTTTTCAAAATGAAATATCAATCAATTAGCACTTTCGGAAATCTTTCTCGTTCGTACCCAGGAAGTTTCGGAATAATTTAATATAAAGAGGCAAAGTTTATCTGCCGGCAAAGTTATCAGGAAGTTCATCTTTCGGGCGATTACTACGAGTTTTGGAGGTGGGTTCGGTGTAACTGTAATAAAGGTCACGGGAAGCATTTTCAATCATAGGGATCAGGTGTTGATTACGCATAAAACTTTTGCTAAAGTAATTAATAAGAAGCAACCTCTAGCGCCGGAGACCTATAAAAAGGTCTCCTATTGAATGCCATTTTGAATTTTAATAATGACAAACCATAGTTGCATTTTGCAAGTTTTGATCTCTGGGCGGCTAGATGATAAATAACTTAAATAATTGTAGGTACTTATTATAATATTAAAATTTTTGTATATTTATTTGATAATAAATATTATAAACAAGAAAGCCTTTTATTAGCACAACACATGGTATGACTAATACCAGTCTGTAATGAACACGACGTCTAATTATTATACGGCTCGTACAGTCATGTGTATAAATGCAGACGCGAGGTATGATCAATCTGAGAGTCTAACACAAAGGCCATGAAACGCGCGCTCCGAGATTTCACGCTCGTCGCTCGTCCACTACATGCCGAATGACATTGTCCGCGCCTACTGACCACCATTAAAATCATGTTAACTTATGATGTCCTCATATTCATATAAATACCTCTCTTTATCTATCGAAACTCTTTGATGTGGAAAAAAATGGAAATACGAGTCTGTCACATCCATAACAGACAATTTGTGTAACTATAAGTAGGTATGTCCTGTAATATTTTATATTTATTTATTTATAACAAAATTATTATAAAATAATTCCCAATGCACAACTTAAAAAGTGACTAACTATTTGACATTATTTTTCCTTCTCTTTTAGTCTAATTCAAATGGACAAGGACTGAATTTATCTCTTATCAACTTCAGCGATCGAGTGTCAAGCATCCACGCTCGTAGCGTGCGATTGTGGCCAAGGCGTTCGCACGTAGGTAGCGAACAAACTAGACAAGGATGGAATACGCTCCTTGATTGATTGCTCTCCGCTCGGATGCCTCGCCATCCATTATTTTTGCCGAGATCCATGAGAGAATAGCTATCATTTGTATCCAATTGCGTTGTTATGCCGAGGACATTAACTTCTGGCGTCTCCCTGGCCGCTTGTGTAATGCCGCCTCCGCACAGTTAGCTACCTTACTTTGATATAAATATACCTGTAGTTAATTACTTAATAAAAAAATAACAACTGGGATATTTTTCGTATTTTATAACCAAAGAGCGACCGTCGAAACTGACAGAACTTCATCCCCTGTCCTTCTGTGCGTACGTGTGTTTCCTTCTCAAGAAATGTTGTATAGTATATAGTTGTAACTATCTACTATAAAATATGCATTCTTGTTGCTGCTTTAACAATAATCAAAATAAATTAAAAAACATATTTAAAAAAAAGTCGACCAGAGCAATGTCAGGCCATGCTCAAAACGGGATGCAGTAGTTTTTAATCCATAACCCAAAAACGGCTCAGTCAAAAATACTTTCCTTGAAATTCTTTATTTAGTTACCTACTCGTATACATACTGACATGATTCTATTCATATTTTATTATTTTCTGAAATATTCAGAAAACCCTATTTTTTTTTTCAAATACCTACCTACATGTGATGAAAGCGGATTTTTTTAAAATCACAGTTTTGTTTGCGTCGTTGATTAAAATATTCATACCAAATAACAGATTTCTAGGACTGTGGATCCGGATAGACATCCGGAATAAACTATACACCACATAGTGTTGGAATGCCCCATCACCAAATACCAGGGACCAGCTGAGGACTTCAAACACCTGACAAAGGACGCGAGTGTTTATCTGCAGAGTGGGACATTTTCATTTCGTTTTCTTTTTTTTCTATTCTTAAATTTTGTTAACCAGTGTGCAATACGCCATACGATAAATAAATAAGGACTGTGGATTACTGACACTGCAAAACCATAAATATTCCAAGCTCACTACAAAAAATGGTCAAAGTGAAACCGGGCCGACTCTCACCCAAACTTAACCATAAACATTATAGCTCCATCTGAATCAATTGAGAAATGACCCAGCCACTCCTATATAATTAAAGCCATTCTCAAAATAGTCGTAAACCCTACTCCAAATAAAGTTGTTGACGTTTGCCGTGATAGGAATCGGGATCTGATAGGGAGTTCAATAAAACTTCAAGTATAACAACATGTGTATACTTGAGCTGCGCTCCGGGGACGATCCATCAACGTCTCGATCTGCTGATGCCGAGTTTACCACTTGCGATTTCTAAAACAGTTTTTCTTTCACGACTGGCAACGGCGAAAGTATTTTCCAGTTTGTGCGACAGGGATGTTGTTTTATAAAAAAAGAATAACAAAAACATAGATATAATTATGATACCCTCTATGCAAGTAGATCTGATGATGAAAACTAATGATTTTTTTACCTCACTAGCTCAGAAGGTTAGTTTTTATTCTTTAAAACAGACAGCAAAACTGTATTTTATTTAATCAAAAGAAAGCAAAGTAATTTCATACAATTTTTCAATGTTTTATTTGCCGTTAGTTGAGTTGGATGTAATGTTAAATGAGTAACATTTATAATTTGGAGTAAATTTTAATCTTTTAGAGTTCCACTTCCTTTACTTTCGTTAGCTCTGCGGCTCTAGTGTAAGTTTCTGTTGACATAAAAAGACGTCTCGAACGCGTAAGTAATAATGTTATTTATATGGGAAACATTACTGCGATGGCAAAGTAATATTACGTTAAAACTTACACACAAGGCTCTGAGGCTCTAGTGTAAGTTTCTTTTGGTGTAAAATAACGTTTACGAACGCGTAAGTGATAATGTTTATGGGAAACGCAAACGCGCTCGTGACGTAAAGTTAAGTTAAAAACTTACACTCAGGGCTCTGGTCTCAAAATTGGCACGAGAAGGTAAACACTATATTTTCTCCCTTGTATAACAATAAGTGTTGTCAAACCCTAATATAGTAGTAATGTTACTACATTAATAGGATAAAATTCAAAAGTAACACATAAGTAACTAGAAAAATAGTTAACACTCGGTGTTGTCTATTAGTGTAGTAGATTACAATTTATCCCGGTACAAAAAAAAATAAGAAAATATTAAGTTACAAGAGGTAGAGATGTCAAGAGCCATTTTTTGGCGATCCTGAGTTAGTGAGAGTAAAGTTACAGAGCCTTGATCACTGTCGCAGGGTTTGTCTGTGTTTTACAGGATACATTTTGGAGAGTGTGCACAGGAAACGTACGATTTAAATCCGCTATCTCCGTTACACCTCTGGACGTCCAGGCGAGAGGAGTGGTTTCATCCTTACGTTGTGAATATTCCATTCATTCGCACGAAGCGATTCTCTTCTGCCGTCCTAATGCGGACTGCTAGGAATGGAATTCGTTCCCTTCGTCTGTGTGAGGTGTGACTGAGGTCAAACGCTGATCAGTCTTGGTCTTGTATAAAAAAAATGTTTATCAGTTAACCTTAAGGCAAAGAAGAATAATAAAAATACATAATTGTAAAAGATACTTGTACTCAGTTCTTTGAACGTTTTTTTTTCGTTGGATTCGTCATCATAGCTTATCGTTCTTACAATTATAAATGCGAAAGTGGCATGACATGCGATAGGCAATAAAACAAACATCAGAAAAGTAAAATACTATAGCTGTATATATCTATGTATTTATATGATTAAACATATTCGCCTCGTAACTTAAAGCTATAGTTGATAGACATACCTTAAGCTCTGACGGTGTAAGATTTTCTAATAATAGGTTGAGCATGATCGAGCATTATGGCAGATTATCCCCATCGTTGGCAAGCAGGTAGGTAATGTGTCAACCATGATGATCGATGAGACACATTATTATTATTTCAGTTGTTATGCTCCCTAACTTTTGGGTAGCCATGTAAATATTATTATACATATCACAATTTTTCAAAGATCCGTTTGTTTGGTTAAATTGGGAGTTTGGGTAAAAATGAAAAATATTTGTAATAATAACTAAGACACCGAAATTGAATACCGATAATTAATATTTGATAACCATATTGTTATAAATAGTTAATATAAATTGTATTTGCTGTTAATGTTCTTAATAGTCAAAATTAAATAAATAAAATACAATACCAGTATACGATCCCTGGGTAAAATATGTGTAGCTTCAAATTTGTGTTATAGAACAAAACCAATTTTAAGATAAAGCAAAGATCATTAAATTTAATCATGTTATCACAGATTTTATAAAACTAGAATTTATACGCTTATTTAAGTTGTAAGGTTTAGTTAAGAATCGGAGATGCCGGAGAAAAGTGGACAAAATCCACTGAATCTCTGGTGACAAAAGCCGTGGGTGCAGATAGTAATAAAGTAACTCTGAGAACCAACGTACAGAATCCGATTTTTTATACTTGAGTGAATTCAATACAATAACTTGGAAGGAGCGAGAAAACTTTTTGTTACTCAAGGTTGCGATAAAGTATAAATTTTTCCTTTGCTCTCAAGCCCTTTCTTGAGGTAACAGTTAAATAGACACCATAATAAAATGATGTATTTTTTTAGTTTTCAACCTTTTATTATATTTATAAATTTAGAATGAAACCATAGTCTTTCCTGTACGTGGAGCCAGATCGAGCCAACGCGCAGAGGCCCTTTCGAAAATTTAATGAAATATAAGGAGTACACTAGGCGGATCTTGCCCCTGTCCGTATCATGAGACGCGCACAGAGACGGCACCCGCCATGTAGTAAGGACTACCTATTGATTTTAATAGAATCTAGAATGTAAATGTAATTTAAGTAAATTGTTAATCATTTCTCTGCCCATGCCAAAGGGGCCCAAATTTAACGACTTACTAAAAATCTTTACTTTAATTGTTTAGGTTGTTTGTATAATTATTGGTATATAGATGTCCTTAAGCTTGTTGTATTAGGTTAGGTTTGTTTTATAATAATCTTGAAAAGTTTCCGAGTAATACACATTTTGTGAAATGATGAATTGTGTTAATTTATTTTAACATCATTAAAGTATGTAAATCCTAGTAGAATAACTTTAGTGCAGGAACGATCAAAATCCTGACCATTCAATAACTAGGTACGTAAGCAAATATTATCAACCGGTCAAAATCAACAAAATTACACAAACTGGAGGGGTTCGCCCGTAATGATATTTGCTTTATTTATTTGCACACCTATTATTCACCAATAAGATTAAACTAATTAATTTTGGGCACGTGCAAAACAATGTTTCGGATTAAAATCACTGACAAAGTTTATTATGAATTACGGTAAAACCAATTCTAAGGTTTGGTGTTATCGGGGTTATAAATAAAGCTGTTGTACTTAAACAAAACCAAGTAAGTTGCAATAACGAAAGTACTTAAATGAATCCGTGTTAGGTTTCAAATAAAACTTCGTGAGCTGACTTTCTTTAAAATAATTATTTTTTTATAATATGTCAGGAGTCAAATTCACGTTGTTAACTGTTTTGGACTTAGTGTTCATTTAATTTTCGAAAAGGGTCTAGCCGCATTCCTATAGTGAAACTGCCCCTGGTTGAAATGTATACCTTTCTTAGAAGCGTTAATTGGTCTTATTATAAGATATCATTTTACAATATTTCAAGCCTGAAATCCCCTTGGTTTGGATAAAAAAAAAAAAAAAAATCTTTTTTAATTTTTTTAAGCTAAACTAATAGTTAGATTTCTTTGAAATTCGGATTATACACGGCACTAATAGCAATACATTTAAAAAAAAAAATCAAGGTTCTAACTTATTTACAAAGGCCTAAAAATTTTTTTTTTTCTTTTCATTTTTTTTTTTTATTATTTACAAGAGGGCGACAACCTCAATTTTTTGGTATTTAATGCACAATATAATATTGTATAAAATATATATTTTTCATAAAAATCCATTTGTGGCAACAGGGTAAAAATGTCTTACTAATGCAGGCCATTCGACTTAAGGCGTTTGTAGGTTACACATACACACATTGGGCCAACGTACTTGGCTCATTGTGTACTGGCCTTTACAACCATTTAGTAGGTATAAAAACGAGCAGCATCTAGTTGAGCAGAACAATTGTGTACACTAAGTTTTTTTTTTAAATGCAGTATTGCGTATTTCATAATAGGAATCTTTACGTAGTAGTTGTTTACGTACAGCAATGTTAGACTACATACCGAGGCCAATAAAATAAGAAATATCTCAGAACACATGTAATTATCGGCCGAAGCGAAGCTGAGGTATATTATGACATACGCAATACTGCCTTAAAACAATTTACGTATCAAAAGAAACTAAAAAAGTTAAGCACATTTTATTAAAATCCTACAATTTACACCTAAACTCATTGTGTACTGGCCACACAATGAGCCAAGTACGTTGGCCCAATGTGTATATTATGTGTAACCTACAAACGCCTTAAGTCGAATGGCCTGCATTAGTAAGACATTTTTGCCTTGTTGCCACAAATGGATTTTTATGAAAAATATATATTTTATAAAATATTATATTGTGCATTAAATACCAAAAAATTTAGGTTGTCGCCCTCTTGTAAATAAAAAAAAAAAAATGAAAACAAAAAAAAAAAATTTTAGGCCTTTGTAAATAAGTTAGAACCTTGATTTTTTTTTTGAAAATGTATTGCTATTAGTGCCGTGTATAATCCGAATTTCAAAGAAATCTAACTATTAGTTTAGCTTAAAAAAATTAAAAAAGATTTTTTATTTTTTTTTATTTTTATCCAAACCAAGGGGATTCCAGGCTTGAAATATTGTAAAATGATATGTTATAATAAGACCAATTAACGCTTCTAAGAAAGGTATACATTTCAACCAGGGGCAGTTTCACTATAGGAATGCGGCTAGACCCTTTGTATGAGATATAATCACAGATTTACAACGTCCAAACATACAGCTTACGAGTACACGTTCTTCCTTTTGTACACTATGAATAAGTGCAATAAAGTTTAACAAAGCCTTTGATGCTAAGTGTAGGTTTATTTTAATAGGCAGAATGGCATAGGTGTATAATACATTATATTTATTTGATTTTCACTAACTGCTATATGCCTACCATATTTACTGTTCCCACACAATGTTAGAGTGAATTTATACTTTTCTTGCTACTTCTTTATCTGTTCTTATATCGTGACAAATAGACATTTTATATAGGTACGCCAAATTGAAATGAATACCATATACCATTTTTTACTTAATATTTTATCTGCAATAACGACTAGATTATTGAAGATCATACGTTACTACACTACAAACTCCGTGACTTGCCTCCTAGATGTGACGTCTTAGCGCTGCTACTTATTGTGCCTCAATTTATCTCGTCATTCTCCTTTGCCCTATAAATTATATACTATGATCCTTTAGGCGGTAGACCGCTTACTTCAAAGTGAAATGAAAGTTGGATACGTGGTTTTGGCTTGCCGTGGTGGCTAGGCGGTTGTAGATATATAGCCCTGGGCAAATAACCGATCTCATAAGCGGGCGCCCACGGGCCGTGACCCGGCGCAAAATAACTTTCAATAAATCAAGACGTGACCAGCTAGGCAGTTGCAGTATTGTGTAATCTTTCATTTTAGAAATATTTAAATCGGATATTTATTAGGTACTGTATAACTAAAGAGATAATAAACATTGTTTTTGAAAGACAAAAAACCGAAAAAAGAGAAAAAATACGTTTATTATAATACCACTAAATGGTGACCCTGCTTCGCTCGGGCAATAAACCTTCACGGGCCAACTAAAAAGTTTCTGAACGCACCCCGCGCACCTGTCACTGTCAAGTTGTCACTCAGTAAATTAAATATGACGGACCGAATAGATCATTAACTTAACACGTTTAAACGCAAAATACGCGACAACGCGAATTTTGCCGCTATAATGTCTTCCATTCAAAACTTCACATTTTTTACGCTCTTTTATTTGAATACAATTTCGTTCGTGTCTACCGTACCCCTCGACGGAATTATTAACATAGATTATTTTTTAACAAAACTTCATTTTCGTTTCTGAGCACTGCATGTGAGGCAGTTCACTGCGCAATTCCTATAGCATTGTGTGTTATGTGAGGAATCCACCAGCTCTACATCAGTCGTCGTCGGGGCATCCATTGCGTAATATTTGCTAGAGATCTGTACGACCTCGGAAATGCAGCTAGATTTTTTAACATACATTGTAAAATTTAAATACCATTTTAGAACTGCATTTAAAAATTATAATTTACATGCTTATTAGAACTTTGGACTTCCAATTGAGCCTTAAGGAGAAAGATGTGTTGAGAGAATATTTATTTTATTTTTGTTCTTTAACGATGTTTAGTGTGTAATAAATACCGATGGCTCATTATGCAGTGATCTAACATGGTGTTTTGCAGCTAAAATAAATTATCTTAAAACGCGTTTCGCCACTATTTGATCAATACCCGGCAGTCCCCGGGCCGCTACCTCGTGGCATTTTGTAAAGTCTAGCTACCACTTTACAAATCGCAAGGGCTACTACCGAACAACGTCATGCTCTAAGAGAAAACTTGATATGTTGCTTTACTAATGAATTACTTTCCTTGACATTGCCGAAATCATCGATTAATATATGAAAATCATATTTTAAAGAGAATATTGAGGATTAATTATTAGAAAAATCGATTCTACCAGGAGCAAAAAAGTTGTAGTGTATTATAATCAAGAGCTCGCCCGCTTGCTCGTTATTAGTTGATTATTATAGCATAACATGTTCATCGCTAACGTTGTTTACACCAACTTTATTGACTTCAGTATAATTATTCATTAACTAGCGATTACGGCTAACGAGAAAGAAAATATTTCAAAGATTGCAAGATAATAAGATCATATCGTCACCAAGTTCCTATAAACTAGGCGCATACCTGTTCATATATTAATATATATTTAGTGGTACTTATTAGATAACATAAAATCATCCATGATTCGGGAAGAAAATATGTTTGATAAACAGACACATTTGTTTTAAGGAGATTAGAACCTTAGTACCATAATCTTTGTAGGCGGAAGTACTACTAACTAGGCTACAACTCCCAGGATAATATGTCCCTAATGACTATTTGAAACAATTTAACAAGACTCGGTATAATGACGAACTTTAAATACTTATCCATTACCAATTAACCTACGTAGTAATAAGTAGTTTAAGAAAGCGACTACATTGCATGGTACCCATTGTTAAATATTAAAATAAAATATATTTACTATTTGAAAGAGGTGGCGTCAATATAATATATAATACTTTGTACCCAACAAAGTATTATATTGACATATAATATACGAAATATATATGAAAGTACTATGACAGAAATTAAACACACGGAAGTGTAATAGAAACTGACCACTTCATACTTAAAAAAAATACCATGGTTACATTGTCACTCTATACACATATGACATCAACTTGTTACTTATTCTTGTTTAGTTCAAATCATTTTACAATAAATACTGATTCAGTGCAAACTTTCTACTATAATATTATAATTATTAAATTATCATGTGTCAAATGCTTTTTTTGCTTAAAGAAATTCAGTTGCCAGTCTAACCTGAACAATGCATTATTTTCAGCTAAACTAATATCACAATAACTACTTAACTACTCTAGATTAAACTTAGCAATGCCAATACGTTGTGCAATGAATCCTCCAGCTCTTCGGTCCCGACCTGAATATACTTTGTGAGTGGTAGTGACGGGTCACTAATAGTCAATTAGTACTGTACATATTTGTATCTTGCTAAGTTGCGTGTGTATAATACATGTAGGTTTAATTATAGACGTCGACTCGTACTTTCAAAATGTGAGTTGTGAATGATATCAACATTTTATGCTAAATAAGGAAATACCTTTTAAGTAAATATTAGACAATGGCTTAATTTACAAGCATCTGCAAAAATAGGCACCGCCAAAATTCTTCGCATCAAATAAACGTTCTAGGGAAGCTGTAAAGTACCATCACTTAATAAAAGTTCTCCCTAGGGAAGTGAAGCAAACGGCTCAATAAGATGAGGAGGTATCATCGCAGCAGGGCGAAAAAAAATGTCATAAAACGTAGGCGGAGCCACATTAAATAAATTGCAGACGCCTGCCGACGTGCGACATCTGCGGGCTTGCTTCGCCGCTATGTTCCACTCTAGAACATGGATTTTTACACCCTAATCACAGGGTACTAACATAAAAAGACCTTTCAAATATTCTAGCGGCTTTTAAATCTCAGCTCAATCTAAATAACTCCCCTAGGGCTGGAGTTTTGAAGTCTGTGCTATTGGAGACAAAATTTTGCTTGTAACTAGTGCTTTGAGAAAATAATAAACTGGTAAGATTGTTCCGAATTAAGAGAAACCCATTTGAAATCCAAATCTAAATAGTAATTGGAATCGGATCTTTTCTATTGTATTCATGATTTTTTACTAATAATTCGCTTGATAAAGGTACCTGCGCTATAAATATGATACAGTAAAATGGGGTGATTAGAGACAAAAAATTTAGGTATTCTTTTATTTTATGAAAACTTAATTTTAATAAAAAATCCGGTTGTTTGTAATTTAGTATATTTTTATGATTTAAGGTAGTCAAACTTCATCATTTTAAAGACGAACACAGAATAGTAGGAAATCCCACGTACTTCACCTTGTAGTTGGGGTCAGGTGAGATTTTTGTATTTAAACTTTCGTGAGACATATCTGATAAATTAAACATTAACACGGCTCTACTCACGTTTATTTAGTCACTCGCGCGACATTTCATACTAAAGTGATTTGGGGAAATGGTTAAATCGACACTTTTCGATTATGAATATTAATATAGCTCCATATGTAATAAAAATATGTTATTTTAGCACCAATAGCATAATAAATACCTCCCCACCCCCTTGTAATCCCTACTAAACCGATTTACGGTACGACTTATTTTCGATAATGATTAGTAACACTCCATAATGATCAAATAACATTTCAAACAATCTATCTACTACTTTCTACTTGCACTACCTAGAATCTACAGATCGTCATATCGCATGTATATTTGAATAGCGGATTAGGCGTAACCCTTTTAGTACAGTTGCATGCGTTCGTCTATCTACTGCCTAGTTTAGCCCCACCTCAATTAGCTTTTAACATCAAGTCGGGCCGGTCTCTCAATACTGTGGAGTATGACCGCTCTGTCACTGGCCGAGAGTACTGATAGCTAGCCACTAAGCTTAGTAGAATCGGGTTTCCCGTAATCACGGTTTTCACTACTTAAGCTAGCTCGCTAGTTAACTTAGTTGTCTACTATGACTCATATTGAAGCACAGCTAGTATCGTAAGTATAGGAATGACACAAAGGTGCCTTTTGCAGTATGCATATAAAATCTGAGCTCATATGGCGTACGTTTCAAAGTGAAAACCTTGAAGAGAGTGCATTCTCACCAACAATTATATTCGTAGTAAAAAGTTTAAAAACCGTTATTCATTTAATCGAATTAATAAATTAGTTTATGAAATGTGGGAATTTCAATGACAAATTATCATTTTATATTCCAAATTATAAAAATGTTGAAATTCGTCGAACATTGTATTTGAATCAGACAATCATATGCAAAAAAATTGTGAATTCACGAATTCACTGTAAGGAAATAATATGGCATTGCGCTCCAGTTTTGCATGGAACACACGTGGGCATTGTAAGCCTCAGTGCATGCGTACGGAAACGGCAGCTGCGGCGGCGTTCATGCTATGAATTCTATTTGCTCACCGAGCTAGCCAGACCAGTATACCTAACTAACTGAAAGATCCATTACACCAATGCATAATGGGAGATCATACTTTTACCGGTTACCAAGCCAATCTTTCGCCTGCGCCCAGTTCTCGATGGTAATAATTCCAGTGGTTTCACCGTGAACAATTATATTTTCCCTACACCTTTTTGTAAAGACAAATTGTGTGAACGTTCCGTAAAATACTGTTTACGAGCAATGCAGCAGGTTTAGTGTGCCATGCAAAATTATGCACCAACCAAATTTTTTGCGTATGTGTAGGCGAGTAATGCAGAAATCGACGAGGGAATGAAAAAAATATTTACGTTTTACAATTTTGAACAGGATCAATAATGACCATGATTGATATTCAATTGATAGAACAAAAAGTGGCAAAAAAAATATTGGTTTTGAAGGTCACAGTTACAACCGGTTACCTAGAGACATTAAAGAGTGCAAACGCAAACTGCGAGAATACGTAATTTCCAATGTTTGAATCGGTTCCGGTCCTGGCAGACACTCCACATATGAACAAAAGATAATCTATAAATGAATTCTGTCGCTCGACTCAACTTGTATGTATTTTTATTTGTAAAATTGATTCTATTTTCTATTTATAGTAAACTAGCTAATCCGGCGAATTTTGTACCGCCTAAAGTAGCGATAGCTTTAAACAAATCACGGGATTTTTGTGATTTTTTAGTACTTAATGTCTTAATCAGGGCTGTGACGATTCCAACCAATCCAAAATCATTTTAATCGGTTCAGCCGTCTTCGAGTTATAAGCGGTTGAATTAACCCCACTTATATATATATATAATACTTATCTTGTCTTACGTTAACATCTTGTCTTATCTTTCTTTTATATATATATATCAACAAGATGTCAACGTTAGGTTATGATTAAGAGTAAGTAGCTCCGATCAACGTGACGAGGCGGTGGCTGCATCGTCGTAGACGTTCACTATAAGACTGACCGACCTTCACATGGTATTCATTAACTTAGAAAAAGCTTTCGACCTCGTGCCAAGGAATCTGATCTGGCACTGACTACGCGCAAAGAACGTCCCAGAATATATCCATAATTAAGGACATGTACACCAACGTAAGTGGCCATGGCATGGCAAAAATTCGAGGCCAAGCTGGCACTAGTGATGAATTCCATGTGGGGTTAGGGGTAGGGCTGAACTCTAGCCCGTTATTGTTTAATTTGGTGATGGACCACCTCACATCTGATATATAACGTCGACCCCGTGGGACTTGCTCTAAGCGGATAATATAGTTTTGACCAGTGAAGCTACAGAAGAGCTGCAAAATATCATAGAGACCCGGAGATCAGCCTAAGTACGTAAGTAGAGTAAGACCTAAGTGATGGACTGTAACTTCAGCGGCGGCATCAATAACAGCACTACCTACCTGGATGGCAACCCCTTGAATGAAGTAACCAGTTTCAGGTACCTTGGTTCAAGCCTACAACACGATGGAAGTATAGAAGCAGATGTAAATAATCATATTAAAATTGGATAGTTGAAATAGCGCGGACTCACGGGTATCATGTGGGATACCCCCGTTCCAGTCTATATAAAAGGCGGCAGTGCGCCCGGCAATGCCTACAGATCTGAGTGTTGGCCTTCAAACATACAGCACACCGATAAACTAGCAGTGGGTCGGTAGAGTGACAATGCCATATTAAGAACGCACACATCAGAGGTAGCTTCAAAGTAAGGTCGATGCAGGAAAAATTCACTGAGAACCGACTCCGTTGGTCCATCCGACCACAAAGAGAAGTAGCGTAACAATTCTAACCTGTGACATATTTATAGGTACAATGCTGTTCTTGAAAGATTATGTGTTGTAATAATAAGCGACAACAGGTTTAGTGTACCTTCCCCTTGCATTTCATTAAATTGTCGAAAAGGCATCAGTACGTTGTCTCTGGATCTACACATGCCTCCTAAACGCTCCTCTGTACAGTGTACGGAAGAGCAACAACAATAATTGAAGTAAAGTATATTACAATCTGTAAAAAGGAGAGATCGGCCAAGGACAGAGGTTGAAGAACACCGGATGCCAAAATGTCAAACGAAAGGAAGTGAGTGATGAGACGATAAGCGATATTATGTTCTGAAATAAAATAATATGGTGCTCTTTTTGCACTCTGACCTAAATTCCCGCATTAATATTCATACCGGTATTCATTTCTACATAAGGAGCACCGAATAACTTTAAGTTATGTAATTTCATCTGCACGTCATCTGAAGAGGTAATGCGGCTATTTAAATTAAAGGGCTTTACAAATATAACCTGGGCCAAGTTTACGAATTCCTTTTACACCCAAAGCGTAGCTACGCGTGTCGGATTACCGACAAATCCACCTAATTGCATGTATCCGGTTGCTTTTGTTTGAACCCGTTCAGCTTTGATGGTAAAAGCGAAAACTACAAGTATATTTGACCGATTAAACGCATAGATAGCTTCATAGTTTACAGTTATTTCTATCAATTATTGTGCTCATAAAACCTTCGAAACAATCCAAATCCATGTTCGGCAATTTAATTTGTCAATTTACCTACTTATGAGATTTTTTCTTATATAATGCTTTTTTACAGATATAATGTTTGATCCGTATGAACATGTCGTTTAAAATCCTCGTATGTATTCAGTACCTAACTTTTAGGTTAATTTTAATAGTACCTTTTTGTAATTAAGCACTATTTTCTCACAGCGGCGTAGTAAGTCGTAGGGATAGTTAAATATTACATTCTCATTCGCAGTTCACTGACCAAGGCGGAATGTATATCCCAAATGAGTTTTATAAGCTGCGTCCCGATGAGAGTTCGACTCGACTAGCACAACGCGCAATGTCGCGTAATCGTGTTTAATGACACCGTTTATCGTCACCATTACTATTAAAAAGTTTGTTCCGCCTCCGCCCGAGCTCATTCGCAGCCCGGCTACCATTTTCATGACACGAATTTGCGATGGCTAACTTGTAACACGTTTTGTAATTGGAGTATCAAAAGTGACAATTAAAATGAAAAATTACCCAAAAGTCGTCTGTTTTTTCCATAGCGAAGTCGTACCTTCGTTTGCGTTGGTTTTAAAGCTGTTAACGTCTTATTTTACTTGAATTATTTCTATGTCACACGTTCACAAAAGCATTCATCTTATTAAGTAACACAATATCGACATGTCTACGAAATTACAATCTTCGCAATTTTTCACAAATTCAAGGAATTGTAAATATTGTATTCTAATCAATAACAGTATAATTATACCGAACTAACAAGTGCTATATCATCATCATGATAATGATGATATAGCACTTGTTAGTCATATCATCATCATGATAATGATGATAATAAGAAGTAAGGCGATAAAAATAATTCTATATATTGATAACTAATGATATTAGTTTCATTTTAATATTAATTCAGTAGCAATTTGAATCAATTCGCAACCACAACTATCTAAAGTAAATTCCAACATGACCTTTTGACTCCGACAAGTAATATCTGTCTGGACAATGGAAGTATTAGCCTCTCCAACGCTGGAATTTTCAATAATATGTTGTTCGGTTAATGTTATTGAAGACGGTATTAAAAGCAATGTTATTTTGTTATTTACTTTTATCGAAATAAAACATACAATATTGAGTACCTAATCAATTAGAAAGTCTTGCTTTTACTTTTATATTTAATTTAAAGTATTGTGAAAATACCGAGGTATTGATGTAAAAATATAAGTATAGGCAACATTATAATAATTTGTCAATGCCGCTGGCCGCTGGGAATAAACCTATGTTAACGAAAAAAATGTCACATAGGAAAACACAAAATGAAAAACTACAGACATTATAAGGACTAATAATTAATTCATGATAATTGATTCTCATTTAAGCAAGATTTGTATTGACGGTGTAAAATAATACATGTAATTATAGACGTACAAGTAGTCGTAGGTAGTCCCATCATCCCATGTATATGAAGATTTGAACGTGTGGCTTACTATATTGTGACATTGAGCAGTGTCAAATGCACCACCCAATTAAGATCTTAATACATACATATATATATATATATATATATTTATATGCCATATCTATATTAAAAATTATTAGCACGAATACTTGTCATTTTATTGCTAATTATTAATCAGGATATCGACAGATAGTAACATACTATTCTGAAAACCTTTCAAAATAATAATACTATAAGAATTTAGAGAAAGATTAAATTTTAGGTAATCTCTAATAAAATATGAAAAATAATCTTTAAAACCAACACGCTGAACAAGAAAATAAAACGAAATCGTTTACGAATAAATTTAACAAATCTAATCGAATTAGCCACAAAGCTGAACAAAAAAGCTTTATTATAAAAAAAACGAACGATCCGTAATGTTGACAAAAGCTTGGAAAGAGAGAAAAATAATTGAATTTTACTATGAACGTCCTTCACATTATTACATTGCGGGGCCGGGTCGCGGGAATGGTAAGTTTGGAAGAAATGAAGCTTACGTTGCTGCGAAAATTCGCCGCTAACCCGGGGACACGGCGTCGGAATATCAATGTCCACCTGCGTCGGGGAATTCTGTTTGGGGAGCCCGCGACAAAAGGCCAGGGATTCATCCTAATGTCTCGATAAATTCACTACACCAAATACCCACGTACTACGGAATAAGCTACGCAATTTATA
Source organism: Grapholita molesta (assembly GCA_022674325.2). Lineage (NCBI taxonomy): Eukaryota > Metazoa > Arthropoda > Insecta > Lepidoptera > Tortricidae > Grapholita > Grapholita molesta. The sequence goes on from CP053127.2 coordinate 9,093,076, forward strand.
TTAGTGTGCCTATTGATAAAGGTTTTTTACTAGATCAGGTAGGTAACTGGGTTCTGTCAAGGAAGCTAATGTGGTTAGGTATTAATCACGGAACCCTACCAATAAGGGTTAATGCACCCTTATTGGTAGGTTGCACACATATTGCACAGAATTAGTTTTTATGTGTTGTTGGTTGATATAAATGATGTAATAAATAGTACGTACTGAATGTATCAAATTGAACCAAAAATAATTACATCAAAGCAAAATAATAACTATATAAGTAAGTTGTGTTGTGGCTTATACGATGTAACAAACGTATCATTTACCCCATCGTTATATGTGTACTAAATTGCGATCCTAATGTTTTGTAACAATACATAGGTCCGAAATATCATACATTTAGTTTAAATGAATCATGTATTAACATTAATTCGTGTTTCATAATAAAGATTATCTATTTATTTACAACTGAGTTGTATTAGCATTGTTAGTGAAATAGTCTACACATCTATCTACATTATTAGTTTACTAATGCCTGGCTGACTACAAAGTAAACAATGCCATCGCGTGAAGCGTAGATAGTTTTTCAATCACTTTTTTAACAGTATTTTATTCATGTACCTTTTATAGTTCATTTTCTTTGTTTTGAACTGCGAGAAGTTCGAACTGTAAGCCGAAACCGGATGAGTAAAATTTATGCAAACTTTGCCGTTTTATGGTTTTATACTTTGGCTTTGATCTGCGCGGAATACTTTATAAGACATCGAGACGGTTCCCGCTAAGAAGTTTCTTAAATTTAAAGGATTTAAAATCTATAATTTGTCAGGTATCTAAATAAGAATATATCAAATTACTCGTCTTTTAGGGTAAAGTATTGTATGAGTATGTTCTAATCAATTGCTATTGATAATGAAAACAAGGACTAACTACTTGATATAGTTCTGATTTACTCCTTAATATAGGTACATCATAAGTTTATAGTCTTTAAATAATGTTTTGAATTATTCGGTGTTTTAGGCTATATTATTGGTCACCTCTTTGAACTGGCAGTGCATGTCACTGGTACAGGAATATTGCAACTTTCACATCAATTACAATACAAGTTTTCTGTCATTTGTATCTATCTTTAATGGTGCGCAGTCTTACAATTTCGCTGAATTTACATAATACATTGCCTTCAACCAGATCAAAGTACTCACATACATAAAGCACATTTTGAGGAGCGATTGGATCGAGCAGTTCTCATAAATCCAAAGAGCCAGTTCGGTCATTAGGCCGGGACCGCTGTTCCGCGCGGGAATGAGATCAGCTCTCTAATTTCCGCACATCATTTACGGCTAAAGAGCATGAGAATACTTTCTGATCAATTGCTTTTTTGGTAGGTAGGTAGTTCAAAATTATTATTGTGCTTCACGAATTATGATTATGAAGTCTTGGTATTTTTAGAAGTGCTAGCTATACATGTAATTAACAGTTATCATCAAAATAATAGTTATAATCTATGTAAGTATCCAAATAATATAAATAATTTAACAGATAGGTACTAATTATATGTTTTGTATGGGACGTTAACTGTTAAATTGATATAGTACACAACAAAAAAAAACCTGTTAGTTAACACGTAAATATATCATTAATCATTATATTAAACCAACATGAACGTCGGAAGACGCAATCATTACAGCAGCTCTTACCCTTTACTATAATGGTACACTGATTCATTGATATACGGTGCAACGGAACACTGTAAGTTATATATGTATTTTTTTAATCTTTCCTGATTTTATTCACTAAGCTTAGAATTAATTACATTGTTGTGTAAAATATTAGATAGTAACAGGCTTATCTAAAAAATACATGAATTACGATTAATATCGTATCGTACACATCTCCCGGTTGCGACGGATACAAGTGAAGATTTCTCAGGTTTATAGAATTTTGGAAAGTCGGTGGTCATAATATATAGTATAGTAAAACGTAGGCTCTGCGATTGTAATTGGCGATCTAGTCGGCCTACAAAAAATACTTAAAGGGTTTATGGTCCCTATAGGGTCAGACAATTTGGCCAAACTATGCCATTATTCCTTAATTACAGATCCTTCCGGCCCTTTGATTTAATTAATCGATTGAGTTTTAGTGGATATCGTGTGGAATTTATAGATGGGTACGTTCGGCCAAATAGGATTGGCTTAATTACCAGCCGCGTTAGTGTGTTGGCAGTTTTATGCGCGATTAAACATAAGTTTAGTGTAATGATCAGGGTTGAATATTAACTTGAACATTTATTTTATCGGCAAAAAGGTGCTACCTATAAATTAATTAAAAGCACGTACTTTGGAAAAAGTCTCACTAAAGTGAAGAAATGGTATACTAAGTTACCCTATAACAATACAGAAGACAATCATATTGTAGAGGTCGGCAAAATTATTATTACTCGCATTCCTTCTTCCTCTCTCTTTTTATTTCACAAACAAACATAGATTATAAAAAGCAATTCGTTTTTCATAATTATTTTATTCCTTATAACTGTTTCTCAAATAAGTTGCGCCCCAAGATACAGTCTTAGCCTAATTTGGAGCGCACCGGACATCCTGTGTATATGTATTTCTCATGCATCGTGTTTTAAATTAATAAATCTACTGTACTTTGCATAGTCATACAGCTATAAATATACATACTTCTTGTTTTAGTTTTACATCAGAAACTTTCAAATAGTAGATATAGTTTTAATTAACTTCAATTCAGAATCTTAATTGTCGGCTCGACGAAACTTATCTTTCTTACACCCTTTACAAAAATATTTTTTCCGCTAATCACGACTTTGACTTTGGTTAACTTCTGTATTTTTATCACAAATACATAGTCAAAATTACGAGTATGGATATTACATTATAATAAAAGTAGTAGATGTGAAAACGTTTATAAATAATACCATAGTGTACTCAGTACCTATATATCAGACTGCAAAAGAGTTCAGTTACAATATGAATTATTTAAATTGGATCCTCAACTTTGCTCGTGCTCGATACAAATTAGAATGTCGCGAACATAAACAAAAGAACTCCAACAATGGAAAACTTTAATAAACGTTAATAATTCATAGTGATCGCGATGACTCCATTGACTTTCATTCATTCACTTATATTTTATATGGTTTTCAACTATAACTTGGATTATTACTTATTCGACGTTCATACCAATATCGTTTCTTTCTATTCCAAAGTCATCCTTTCTCAAAATCCAGACCCTTTCCGCACCAGACTTGATTTTTACAAATACTCTTAGTGACTTTGCGCTTCTAGCAGAGGCTTTTGACGTAAGTTTCTTTTGACGTAAAAAAAATCTCGAACGCGTAAGTGATAATGTTATTTATATGGGTAACGCTAACGCGATAGTTACGTTAAAAACTTACAGTCAAGGCTCAGACCGTCTAACTGAGGAATATAAGCATAGTTCGCTTCATTGCTCTTTAAACCTTAGTAAATTAATCACAGTGAACTCATACTTATTTAATGTATATTTTCACAGTAAGCTCAGAGTTTTACCCCACTCTGATCCCGATAGCCTCACCGCTGATGCGGGATCTACTGAGAGATTACCTGTGACGTGGCCGCAACTGCAATATGTTAATGGCGGTCGACAGTGACGTGCTCACGGGGAGCCATCTCGCAATTAATTACCTATCACTGGTTATACTCGTATGTTGCATTAATAATTCGTGACTGACAACAATCAGACAATCGTACATTATTGCAATGCATACAATCTCATTACTATAACTATCCCATCCTCATCGCAACTATTCTATAATTTAAGGAATAAATGAAACCACTTAATATTGCGTCTAAATTATTCTGGAACGATACGAATGCATGCACTGATAAACTGATATTATTTGACTAGCCACACTTGACTAGACTAGACTACTTTTGTGTTAAAATACATAATTTTATGAGTTCAACTTAGCATAGTATATTTAGCCATGTTTTTATTAGCTTGGTCGTTATTTGCCTTTGACAGCGGTAAAGTCAATATCAGCTTCAAACCACGAATAGCCAATAGATAAAGGATACACGCGTGCGCTCACAACGTGACTAGAACATACGCAAAATTCAGGTTTTCTGGTTGTGTCCCCCTAAAACTAAGTAAGAAGAAATCAAGTTATCGTACTAGGTTAGTTTAGTAAGGTGAATTCGGGTAATTCAGAACACATAAAAGTGGCAGATGTAACAGAAAATTATGAATATATTGTACTCCATTTTAGTATAAGCTTAATTTCGGAACTATCTACCATTTTTACAGTTACGAAATTGCTCGAATATAAGATGAGTAAACCCGTGTTTTTGATAAATTGCAGAAACATTTTCAAAGTTTTTTTTTTCTGTTTTACCAATATTAAACTATTTACTTTACATGCACGCACGAAGTCTGATACAGCCATTGGTCCACTAAGCGATGTTTTACGTGTAATTCCCATCGGACCGCGCTGCGCACAACAATCCAAACTAGAATCGAAATGCCATTGCAAGAACAGACAGTTGTCATTGACTTGAGTGCATGTTCCTGTTACATATTCAATTTGGAAGTTCCTCTGCTGAAATAGTGGAGACAAACAAACATCGACCGTATGTGGTAAAGTTAAAGTATATTTTATAATGGTTATGTTAGTTTATGTTTATATCGGTAGAGGCAGGTAGTATTTATTTTGCATTTAATTTTTATATAGAGGGCAAGTCTGTACATAACAGAGGTTTTTATTTGTAAATCAAATTTGTTTTGTAATGACGATCACGTGTCTATATATATCCAGTTGCCGTAATGATACATACACTGATCGGTCGATCCGATGCGCTTGATACAAAGTGATACATAATCGTGATATTACTTATGTGTTGTCGCCTTAATTGTCCTTAATTATGATTTTTTGATAATTTGAGTCTCACCTGTATCCAATTACTAAACTGTATTTATTACAAATAACCATGTATTACTAACCATCATTATTATATTAAAATATTTATGATTTTGATGATTTGATGATTTTCTAATCACTAATCATTTCAGCCTTGGCCTCCCCCAAATAAGACTTCCTATCTCCCTTCGAGTTGCCATAGTCGGTACGTTTAGTGGATGGTTTGGCGATTTTTCTAATATTTTACCTTAACATGAGTAATGAAAAATAACACACGAAAAACAAACAAATGTGAACTGCGTCAAATTACATATATAATCGTCATTACATTCGCTTTTTAGCGAGTCATAAAATGCGAAGTAGTGTCCTATGAAAGATTTAGTGGTGGGTGGCCTTTTGATAAACTTACTTATAAATTGTTTTTGTATTGTTTCAGTGAAAGGCAGGGAAGGTATGTGGGGCGGCGGTGCGCAGTGCGTGCACGCAACGCTGCCGCGAGCCGCGCGCCAGCCCGCGCCCACGCTCAGCGGCGCCATCGCCAGCCGCCGCCCGCCCAGGTAACCGATGATAGGAGGCATATGATGAAATGATAGAAATACAGTCCGTTGTTGCTTTGCTTTTGTTTTAACAAAATTGAATCAATTAGAAAATGCAATGCACCGAGGACAACTGTCCAAAATTGAAAATTTTTCGGCCCGGATAGTTCTAAGAATTGAAATTTACCAATTGATTGAAACACAGCAGGTACAAAGCTTGCTAAATGCATATTTTAAGTGACATTAAAAAACAATACAGTAAGCGATCACAGGAAATTTTGGGTTTCTTGACCGGTATACTACGAATAAATTGACATACGATACGAATTTATAGTTTACTGAATATTTTATATAGATATTTGTTCCTGAGTCATTTTTGTTTTTATGGTGTTTGTATATGATATATGTCGTTGGCTGAGTATCCATAACACAAGCCTTCTTGAGCTTGCCGTGGAGTTTAGCCAATTTATGTAAGGATGTCCAGAAATATTTATTAATATATAAGAAGAGTCATTTATCCCCCAAATATGTATGTTATAATTTTTTTGTATTGCCCTAGGGGCTAGATGTTTCATGACGGTGATTTCCCCAAACGACATAAAAACGGGACCTCAAATTAACATATTTTAAACAGAAAATTAGAATAGTTAAAGAGATTTCGAGCTTAGCCATTTACTTGTTTTCGATTGACTAATGAAATAAATTTTGATTCACGCCAAACTAACAAAAAAGTCGTCAAGCTTATGCTTGACTTGGATTAATCATGTATCAAGATATATATCACAATATTCTCAATAGCCTTCAATTATAGCTTAGACTTGTCGAAGGCACATGTAGATATAATAGATGTTATCCATAGACGCTCCAGGCGAGCCTTTCACCCAATACGAGTAAGTGCGCATCGTTTTAATTAATTACGGTTTCTGAATCTATTGGTAAAGTTGCGACATCGTTACTTAGAGATTTTTACCAATTTAGATCGTAAAAAGAAAAAGTATTAAAAGACATATTTTTTGGAATTATTTGTAGGAAATGTCGTAGATTGCGGTACCATAATGCATGCTGTTTTTTTTTAAAGTAGAATAAAAAACAGGGTATTACACATTCCAGGAGTCTCTATATAGCTCAAGAACGAGTGATATAAAATGTTTATATTACCAGTGACTGTTTACAAGTTCCATAGACAGACTGATTCACAATGATAATGTATCATATTTTTTTAGGCTCCAGAGGCTCTATAAATTTATGTACTGCTTAACATACGAGCACTAATACTAGGCAGGATCAACTATCTCATGAACTACTATAGTTTACTAGCTTCTGCCCGCAACATTTTCTACATGATATTCCACGGGAATGCATTACCGAGATATCAATTATCTTGTTTTAAGTTAAAATTTTGTCAATCTGTTTCATGTAATCCGTTCAACTGCTATTGTGTGAATGAGTAACAAACATCCAAACATCTTCAGACTCTTTCAGATTTATAATATTAAAGTAGGATTTCTCTCATGCAGGAAATAAGTAACTGACATGAGATTTACAAATTTTACAGACCAATACCTCCATCGCCAACGTTGGTGGCTCAGATCGACTCTTCCGTAGCGTGCTTGTGGCTGCTCACTCCGCTCTCCGCCGGCACCGCGGTGGTCGCTGTGCTCGTTGCCGTATCCACAAACAACTGGCTACATACAGAAGAGAACATGCTTAACCCGTCCTATAATGGCACGGGGAGGCACAACCTAGTGGCGAAGCACACGGTATCGGGATTGTGGAGGATTTGTCATACTGACCGTAAGTTGACCAACTGAAGATTCGTTATTTTCATTTCTTCTATTCATTTCCTGTGTACGGCATTTAGTTGAGCAAAGGATGTTAAACATACAAACGTAAATATTGATGTATCCCTTCTAATTTAATAAATTCACGAATAAAATTTTCAGATAGGTATAATGATAACATATCTCAGTGCGTATTATGATACGAGTACTAACAGTTAGACGAATAAGTTTTATGTCAGACATTGATTTTATGAAAAGCGCTATTATCACTTTTCACGGAGATAAGAGTCTTCAAAGTCGAAATCCAAAAAAGCTGCATTATTCCGTCTTCCATTCCCACCGCACGACGCAGACGCACAGTCCCGAACAAAGGAGTCGGAAAAAATGGCCTCAAATGACATTCTAGTTTTCAAATAAGTAACATATAAACCGTTTTCGTCCGATCACCGCGATACTGGCAACTACTGAAACGTCATTAGAAAAATAATAAATGTCAAACTCCAAGTCATCAGAATATCGGATGCATGGAGTCGCATAAATAATATTAGGCACGTTGAGTAATAAAAAATGTCTAATAACAAAATAAGTTTATTTACACTTTTTACATTTTATATTACAATATTTGACTTAAGACATCTATAATAAACAAATTCACTTGTTTGCCAAATTGGCAGTATACCTAGGTTTTCGTTGTAAATATAGTCTTTTTTAGGGTTTCGTACCCAAAAGCCTTTTTTGGTCAAATATATGTCTAACGCTGGGAAATGGGCCGAACACACGGGACGCCAGTCGTTAGGCCTGAAAAATTCATCACCCCTATCTCGTGCTATGATAGCGGTCCATTCCGATCGTCGCTTGGGATCCCGTGGGAATCTTGAATTAAAATATAACGTTATTAAAGTACATACGAGACGAAGTGATTAAATCTGCCATTTCAAATTTGCTAGATGTAATTTAAAAATGTACAGTCAGATATTAGGCCAGTAAAAATCGACAATAAATTAACAAAGCATGATGTATCTCTGATTTTTTTATATGTTATTTGGACCGATTAGGACTATATATACACAAGTTTGCAATTCGCAAAAAGTTGTGGAATTTTTTTTATACCCAAAAAACCGAAAAAAATTGGGGATTTTTTTAGATTCTGCTGTGTGTCTCCTAATCCATGCATTTCTTGTCAAAAGCTCCTATAAGGGTTTTGAAGAACATTAAATTTGTGATAAGTTAAGCCTAATTGGACCTCTATACGTCAATCGGTTACGGAAATATGACCCTTTGAAAATGGGTAACTTTTTACCCAAGTCGATAATATAAGTATTATACCATTTTTGAACCCAAATTTTGTAGAAATTCTTACACCTACGAAAAAAAAAATTATTAGAATTTATAGGCAATTTATTGAACTTTAAATTAAATGTAGAAGGGGGTCTGTAACCCTAGTAGTTCTCTCAATATTTCAGAAAAACCCAAGACGGAATCGCGTTTGTCTAGGTATGTTCCATGATCTTTCCTATTTTTAGTGTTTTGCATTAGTATTTTTTTTATACAACGACGGTGGCAAACAACCATACGACCCGCCTGATGGTATGCAGTTACCGTAGCCTATGGACGCCTGCAGCTCCAGAGGATCACATGCGCGTTACCCTACCCTACAACGAAACAGAAGGCTTGAAATCATTAACTAGACAATTAAATGTATTGTTATATAGCCATAAGTGATCAATTGATCATAATATGTAGTTACTTTCTCATTCAATCAGTCAATCAAATTATAATAATACTAATATAATATACCTACCTACTCTGTCAGATACGTAGATATGGTAGTTTAAAAACATGAGTGCTGGAAATCAACCATCGCGGACGAGTACGTGAGTTTAAAAAATAGACCTCGTGGGTCGTGGGTCATAATTTTCGTTGCTCTATTCAATAGATAGGTCTCCAATTGGCGGGTCGTCAGAGTTGGTGTTGCTCATGATCATGAAGTCCTCTCGAATGATGGAAATGGTAAGTGATGGTTCCCGAGGGAATTCCGGAAAGTTTCTCTAGAAGCTCTTGCATTTGCAAGAGAGGAGTCCTTATTTTTTTTGTATTTTTGTTTCTATAGTTTTTTTTAATCAAAATATATATTAACATAAATCAAAAACTTCGAGCGCGCCGTGCCAAGGGTTAACGCTTTCTGAATCTGAGCCTTGATCCTTTACACAACCTTGAAGCGAGTCTCAAGTTGTCGGTCGAGAAACTTCGGTATGAGATCGTTCGCTGAAACAACTATCAAAACAATGATCGCAGTATCAACTTCCCATATGCCGGTTTCCTCGTCAGCCAAGTTTAGTTACTCGCTGGACTTTTCTGCCTACACGAGGGTCTCCTCACACGGGATGGTGATGTCAATGAGCATTGCTCGGCGTAGCGATCGATCATCAGCACCGAGATATATGCTTATTGGCTCAAATATTAGTCCTGTCCGCGATAACAACATAGCATGGTACGACTGGAACTGGCGCAGGTGAGGGTGGTACATGAAGTATGCCACCCCGCCGTCCAGATGAGCGGTCTAATCTTAAGGACAACCTGCTAGTGTATAATCCTGACTGGGACTTTATCTATTCAAAGTACTCGCTGTTAGCAAGAACGATGAGAACGACCGGAAATAATATACCTGACTCTTATTGCAACAATGGTGTTCCGAACACATGATAGAAGTCTGCGAAGCCGATGCTAATGACACGAAAATATACGGGTACACTAAGCGCATGCTGTCCGTGTCGTACAGAAAGATACAACACTCGCACACGGTGAAAACCACTATTGAGATTTAATGGACTCTAAAATGTACTAAGTCTAATTGTTGAAAAAGACCTGTCTTATTCTTGTTCTGTAATGTTTTAGTAGTTTATTATATTATATAGGTATAGTACTATTAGGTATCTGAGGTAGGTAGGTATATTATATTCAATGTATAGAAGCAGGTAACTCACGTTTTATATAGTTAATAAAAACTAATAGAATGTTGCTTGTAAACTTATAACATAAAACGTGAGATCTCACGATAGTTTTGAGGTAGGTATATTATTTTACATTAGTTTTCACATACGTCTTTATCCAGACACCTAAAGAAATATGTCGTTTTTATTTTATTTTACATTTTATTCTTTTGCTAAATAAGTTTTACGTATCCTAAAATTGGGCATATAGGTATCTAAGTTTTAAATATACTTAACGTTTGCTACCTAGGAAACCCCTTTAGGCTGATATTACGTATTACTTTGTACTATAGTTATTATATCTTCCTCAGTTACACAATATTCATAACTCCAGAGGGAATAACGAAGGCTATTGTTCTTTTTTCTACTCCGGTACTTTTATCTGTAAATTATATGGTCCCGCGAACGAATATAAAAGCATATCTTATACAATTTCTCAAAAGTCTATCTAGTCTATACTTCAAAAAGAGCCTAGAGTGATTATGTGATAAAATGCAACTGCTAATAGAGGTAGAGGTATCTAGGTCCGATACTGCAAACATCGAAGTTCGTATGTTTCGAGCGTCTATCTCTTTTACTCCAATTAAGGCGTTATGAGAGTGACAGAAACAATCGTTAAAAATTTACGAATATCGTTTTTCCATCCAACAGATAAAAATAATAAGGGTGAATCCGACAGATAAAAATAACAAGAAAACATTATATTTACAACGAAAATCAAAACTGCCAACCTAACAAACAACTGAATTTATTATGATTTAAAGCAGTATCAGAACTAAAATAATTGCTGCCAACATAAAGAAAAACACAAGTAAGTAAATGACAGTTGAAAAAATGATATATATACCGTGTCTATGATTACGTTCTGTCAGCTGTCATTTGCCAGTATCCAACTTCCCGCTCTTTTTTATGCTGTATTGCTGTGTTTGGTTAGCATTCTTGGAATAGTTATATATTGCGTTTTATTTAATCCCTAGTCGTAGAAAAAGTATTGTATGCAACGTTGTATAAAGAGGTCAAAAAAGGCTCATGGCGTCTATATTAACAATTTTCGGCTTCGCCTCAAATTGTTACACACGCCACTCACCTTTTTTGAACCCTCTTATACAACTATTGCATAAATAACTATAATATACATGCATAGTATAACAACTTTAACAAGTAATCTTTATGAAGAAATGTTCTATAGGTACATATTTGTTAAATGCGGATTTTACCTCGCTTGGGTTTTTTTGAAATTATGACAGAACTACGAAGCCTACAGAGCCCGGTCTACATTTATTTTAAAGCTTATCAAATTGCCTATAAATCGTATCCCATAAGTTGTACTAGTTGGACCAGTAGTGTCGATGCAATTTTAGCCCACTTAAAGGCTATAACTAAAATTTACATATCTTTTAAAAAGTGGCCTATTTTCAAAATGTTGCCATTCCGTGACCAATAGCTCTATTGATCTCTAATTAGCTTTAATTTATTACAAATTTAATGTTCTTTAAAACCTATATAGGAACTTTGAACAAAATATGCATGGATTCGGAGACATAGAGAATAATCTAAAAAAATCCTGAAAATTTTGTGGTTTTTTGTGAATATTTTTTTTTCCACAAGTTTTTGTGAATTGCAAACTTGTGTGTACATAGCCCTAATGGGTCCTAATAACATACTAAAAATTCAGAGATACATCATGCTTTGCGAATTTAGCTATTTTTTGTGTCGATTTTGACTGGCCTATATATCGCAACGTACGAGTTACTCAAAGATATCAGAAAACGTTCTCAATTGTCAAGGCTCGACAACATCTCGTTTGTTGCGATATATCTGATGGCTACTGTACACTCCCTATCTCCTTTTTCATCAATAGGTACATGTATAAGAAAACGCATGTAAGTAGATGTAAATAAAATATTAGCGACTCCGTACCTTTTTGTTCCATGAAAAGCCTTTATTTTTGCAATTAATTAAATTCATTCTAAAACACGAAATTGCATCGAGTTAATACATAATTTGTCAATACATTTGAATTACTTACGTAAAAAAACTTATCCCACTGTCCTTCTTGTGTTTTTTTGTGTTATTTTTACATGTCTTAACCGAGCACGACGACATTGTTATTTGACGCCGGTCGGTGAAAGACTAAGTCACCAACTCCATCCTTTTTCGAAATTACTAGAGTTTGAATGTAGCCATTTTTTTCGCCTGACTTTGTATCTGTATATATTTAGTCTAAGATTCCCACCTTCAATCTGCGTTATTAAAACAATCAGTTGGTACCGTGATACTTTATCCAAGTTAACATCGTGCTAGCAAGCATAATCTTAAAATGAATTAATATAATTATTGCAATATGAAAATAATTATATCCAGTGCATGTATACATGACTGTAAAATTAATATAGGATGCCCTCGGGGCGCAACATAGTGATGCCATTATTTTGTTTCCATCTTCTGCAATGTAGGTATTGTTGTATGATACCTATGTTTGACGAATAAATAATTCTGCTTCTGATTCTAAATCAATTTAAGGTAATTAAAAAAAAATGAATGCATTAAATGCAGGACAGTCAGCTCGCACATTGTACAGTCCGCGTTGAAAGTGGGGCGCGCCGTGTACTCGCCGACAATGCGTTTCCGACGACGGAAACGACGCATTGTCGGTCGCGCGGAAGTTTCGTCTGCCCACTCTATATAAAGCTGCTCTGTTGTGCAGGTTGCATTTCATGCAACAATACTTGGTTACACAGAACTATTGTGGAAACAACGATACCAACAACACCGCAGAAGAAATGTAAAACAAGAACAATGTACAGCTAGTACCTTAAGATTGATTCACAGTGCCATAACGCGAATGAATGTTACTAAACAAATGAGAGTTCACTTAAGCTGTAGCGTACGCGTGTAATTAAATAAGTACGTGTGTAAACAGCTCATATTATTTGTTAGGTTAACCTTTTATATATACTAATTTCCAGTTTCAACTTTTTGCAAGCTAACTAATACGCATTTTGATACAATTCCAAATATGGTCGAGACATTCTGCTAATTGACTTTTCTACTTAGGCCTTGTTGGGATTAGTCTAGTTTCTTACTTCCACTTTCCATTCCTCTTTCTTACCGCGGAACTATAAGATAATAACAACAATCATCTACGAATCATCAATATACGACAAGCCTCTAACACGGTTCCTTTTAACAGAATACTACCTACACAAGCACCTGCTTAAATAAGAATTCGAATAATATCCTGCAAATGTAATATATATTAAATGAAGTATAATAATATTATATATATATATATATATTATAAAAGTATATTTATCAATATATTATGTTCTTTGTAGGTATATTATTTATGTACTTTATTATAGTGATTTTTACTAACTTTACTCTTTTTATCTAAAACATATCTGTTCAGCCCAGTGGTTAACTGGTAAAGAATGCGACATTAAGTCTGCCATGTGTACATTTTTTTTCTTGTACAATAAAGTTTAAATAAATAACTATAATAAATTCTGAATCTACGAATAGCAGTCGCAATCGCACTATTTAGGTACCGCTACGAACAACAGAGTTTCACTGTACCTTCTCCATTGTTCCCGTATGAATAGATAACTAATAGTGCGATATCAAATCACAGCTATCGAGCTGTGATTTGATATCGCACAGCTCAAATTTATTTCAATCTGCCAAATTGAACTGTCATTACAATATAAAACTATATATTATGTCTATTTTCTATTTTATGTATAAATAACTGTAATTTTACTGAGAAACAAATACTACATATACACTTTTTTAGTATTTAACCAACATAAACTTAATCATCTGTAATTGTAAATTTCGAGCAAAATTCAATAAAGTGCCTGGGCCGTAGTAATTTCATATCAATCGAATTTGCTCGTGTTTTGCGAAAACTCATTTATTTATTTATTGAAACTTTATTGCACAAAATATAAGAAAAAAATGAAAAATGGCGGGATTATTGCCTCATCTCATTTATCTTACCATCAGACGGGCCGTATGCTTGTTTGCCAACGTCATTGTTTAAAATAAAATAAAATAAATCTCAGCGCAAAAATAAACGAGTGTTATTTCGACGATGATCTACGTCACGTTGTTTTAGGTACAAACAAACAATACTTTATTACTACGAGTACATTGTTCTATAAATAATTGTCTCGTTATCCAAGCCTCGGTAAGTCATTAAGGTACCATTTTACATTTTACACTCCTACGGTCAGAGCAAGATACGATAATCTAAAGCGTGTCTTTGCTGAGCTACACCGGCAGATAAATAAGAAAGATAACTAAATTGAGGTCCGTACAGAATTAAGTATACAAAGTGTTTCCCTCACCTGGTGTTTTTTTACTCTGCCTTTTGTAATGTTAAATATATCGATGATTATAACGATAAAAACGCAAATTTTTCTTTTTCAGCCGGTAGCACGTTGTTCAGGTGTGTCGACATTCCGTATTTTCCGCTGTCTCAGCACGCACCCGACCCAATTGACTCGACAAATGCTATACCATGTGAGTATGTTTAAATGTGTGTATTTTTCATAATATCACCAATATTTATGACTTGGAAATAAGCACGTAACCGATATAAGAAATTCATTTGGTTGGTGATGGTAACATATACTGGGTGATTTCGAGGTCGTGGAGCAATGAAACAAGCCATGACAGTTGTAGGAATCATAGGTGAACCTAATTTTGTTGAACATTATTTTTCTGTTACCAAAAATTATAATTATTTTTCTGGTGGTAAGTAAAAAAAAATATTTGCTTACAATCTGGTTACCTTACTTAATGTGACGTCGTGTAGTTTCCCTTACTGCGTCTGTCAAATGGCATAGGGTGACCATAATTTGGATAGTTTAAGTATATTCTGATTGCAGCGTTGTTTTGATCAAATACTACCATAAGATAATATTGACCAGTTACTGAGTTAGAAAAACTGGTCCAGGATCACGACCCAAAAATCATCCTGTATACATACATATAACACGATATCGAAACAATGAAGTCAATATATCCTATACAAAGTATTTTCAATTACGGGTAAACACTATATGCAGCAACGAAAGGAAATTAACACGCTCATATTCTGAAATATATTTCTCGATTCCAATTTCATCATGTTCATTACTTTATTTAACGCATTATTAATTATATGTTAATCTGAAAGCTGAAATTAACGTAACTAATTCACATCATGTATTTCAAAACTGTACCTAGTTTTCTATTCATATCAAATGAAATAATAAAGCTAAAATTTAATTTAATAAATCAATATATTCAATATATAAATTTAGTCTTCTAGTAAAACCACCTGACATTTAATGGAACTGTTGGATTGACTGATGAAATTTCCTATTATTTGGATTTTTTACATGATTATTGATGGCGATATTTTCATTTACCGAAAATCAACTGATAAATATCATAAGTCGTATGTGTTAGCCTCAAAAACTTTCGGATTGAAAGATTGACGCCTTACTGAAAAGCTATTTTTTTTTCACTACTTAAAAGTAATATTAGTTATTATGAATTACAGATGTGGTGACGCGCTCGGCCGCCCCATTGCTGCTCGCAGTACTAACTCAAGCGTTTGGCGCGTTATGTTGCGTGTTAGGGCACTGTGTGAAGGGTCGGCGTCTGTGTACCTTCATTGCTGGAGTTTTGTTTATCATATCTGGTAAATATATGATTCATTTTTAACCTTATTAAAACTATTTTTATATTAAGCAGAAACGTCTGCTAGCATATCAAAGATATTTAAGTCGAAAGAAAAATGGTATATACGTCACCCGTAATGACGTATATACCAAGAAGGATAAGATAGAAAAATTTGACACGTCTAAGCGGCGCTCGTATAGTACAACTGGTAGTGCACTGGGCTAGTGATCCAGTGGTTGTGGGTTCGAGTCCCGCTGCGAGTCAAATTTTTATATTTTTCTTTCGACTTAAATATCTTATTAAAACTGTTGTGAACCATGTTACTACTACTTAGTTACAAACGAGCGATACACCCTCAACGCGATCGGCGTGTCCAGAGCTTACCCAAAACATGTCGCCTGGTGCGATATAATTACAAGTGAGTTTATCCGTTTGTAACAAAGTACTAATGTAATCTTTGAAATGATTTTCCTGTCTCAAATGATAATAAAATTAATAAACCAACAGAATAATTGCTTTGTCAGCAACGTGTGCAAAACAGATAATTTTTATTTTTCTGTGGTAGTGGCAGCACATGAATATTAGTCAAAACTAAACGCCGCTAGCAAAACAATTAGTAATATATTTGTTACTCAATTATGTATGTCTCTTCCGTACACGGAACAATGGTGTTCCGGATATTTGGGAGGCGTATGTGGAGCCAGATTGAGCCAATGCGCAGAGGCCTTTTCGACAATTTAATGATATGTAAGGAGGACACTAAGCGGATGTTGCCCCTGTACGTGTTATGGGACGCGCACAGAGAAAGCACCCGCCAGGGTGTAAGGACTATTGAGTTATAATGGAATCTATATTAGTATTTAAACTTTCGTGAGACATATCTAATAAATTAAACATTAACACGGCTCTACTCACGTTTATTTAGTCACTCGCGCGACATGTTATGCGCGACATGTAGTGCGCGACGGGCCGGCGACGCGATCGCCGAATCGAACGGACACTCAGCACTCTTAGTGCTTGATAATGGAGGCCTATGTTCTCCGAAACATGTCGCGCGAGTGACTAAATAAACGTGAGTAGAGCCGTGTTAATGTTTAATTTATTGGAATCTATATTAGGCATATTAGGCGGACATATTGAAACTAAGAAACGGCATTTGCTGATTTGGCGTGATAAACGCGGTAAATGTATCGATAAATCATAATATTTATGAACAATACTTATTTACCTATTGTAAGTTATGTCTAGGAACTTATTTTCAAATATTAGACATTCTTGTCATACGATTTTAATGAAAGTCTGGTTTTTAGGCGTGTACCCCACATATTGACGCGAGAATAAAAACATTGAAATGAAATGAAATTTCAAACCTCTATACTTACAAAATTAATGACATGTACCTATGGTATTTGTGTCGCTTAACTTCAAACTCGGGTAAATCCATTCTGCTTTAAGGTTAATCAACCTTTAATCTAAAAAAATGTATAATAGTCTGAATGCTTATCAACCTTAGAGCAAAATGGATTTACCTGAGTTTGAAGTTAAGCGACACATTTGTAAGTTAATATTTATAGGTCACAGGGAATTGCGGAATTGAACACAATAACCTCTAGCCGCCCGGAGACCTATAAAAAGGTCTCCCATTGAATGCCATTCAATTTTAATTATGACAAACCATAGTTGCATTTGGTCTGGCAAGTTTTGATCTCTGGGCGGCTAGAGGATATTGTAGTTCTGCATCTTTTTGCAACATTTTCCCTTTTGTCTGTAATTTATAAGTGTAGTCTGTTCTAAAGTTAATGTCAAAGATTTTTACTCGAAGCGATATTGTATATCCCTTTGATGTAGCTCGCCTTTATAGTGTCTGCGCTCATTAAATTCGTTTCGCACATTACATACAAATGCAACGCTTCGTGTTTTGCACAGGGACCGGCCCGCTATCCCTTATAACGGGTTTTTTGTGGGTTTTACATAAGGCTTTACTCATCATACCCTTATTCGACCATACCCTTTCATTTTACTTTTAAAGCCCTTATAAAAGCGCTAACCCTTATAACTAAGCGCTATCCCTATACCCTAACAAAACCCTAATCAACAAAAACCTTACATAATTATCGCTTATAAGGGTTAGCCTAATAGAGGGCGTCCCTTTTACATACAAGTGTGCTAATTGAAATCGTCTGCCTTGTTCATAAAGCACACATTGCTCTGATCCAATATTAAGCTATCGTCGGCGGCGCGGCGTTTTCTTTGACTTATTTGATTTGATGTTACGCGTGCTTTTCGAACACTAGCCTAGACATATACTAAACCTGTCTCTTTGACGCAAGCCTTAATTACGACATTACTAAAGGGAAAGCTTTATAAAAAGCGCTAAGTAATAAGGGTAACCCTTTTTAAGGGATAGCAAGGCATATAGGATAGCAGTTAGTGATTGTAAAGGGCTAGTTTTATTTTTGGCTTAGTCGTACGGTAAGGGATAGTCAAATATATGGGCTAGCAGTTCAAACTGGTAAGTCTTTGAATGTGTCAGCCGTGTTTAAAGGACGGCCTTTTAATGGCTTTTGCCGCGGAAAGGGTTGTCCGGTCCCTGGTTTTGCATACTTCTTATCTGATCTTAAAAGTAAAATTTTCTGTCACACGTTGATATGGTAGTGGTTTTCTGAATTACTCTTTAGACCACAGTTTAGGGCATTTTAATTTACTAAATATAAATTTTAAACAAACTACTACCGTACTAACAAACAATTCTGTCCCGACCAGAGCAATATACAGCAAGAAATATTTTAATTGAGTCGTTTGAACTATAATTTTAGTACGAATATAAAATACTAGTTCTTTCTTGGTTATTTTAGTTATTTGGTTACGGTTAGTGGTGATATCGCTTAGCAAGCGATATAAGGGCAGGTAGCAGAAGTATAGTATAGTTAAAATTAATCGCATTGTTTTTCCATCGAGAAATTAGAACTCCAGGCATGAGGCATTTGGACTTCTTTTTTTACTTAAACATTGTAAAAGTTTACTAATCAGACGAGAATATTGTTAACTGTATATTTTCTTTCATTTTCAGGACTAATAATGCTCACCGGAATCGTCATGTATATATCGGTGTTCAAGTCCCAAGTGAACCACAAACTATACTACACGGTGTTCGCAATGCCGCGGATGTCCTACAGCTACGGGTACTCGTTCGGGCTGTACATCAGTGGCTTCATCGCTGTGGAGCTGGCCGGCACTTCGGCCATATTCCTGTTCCTTCAATGGTATCAAAAAGACTGGATTACAGAGCTCACGGAAAAAGCTAAAGCGGATGGTAGAGCGTGGGATCGCGAGTATGCATTTTCGGATTTTAGAGAGCGCGACTCATCATTATTAGAGAGACGTATGATGAAACGGGACACGTACCCGCCCAGCGGATCCTCAGCCGCCACGCCGCACGAGCGACGGCGCTTCGTCTTCGACGGCGACGACGTGCCGCACTGCTCTATACATAAGAATAGAAGAATAAATTTAAGCTCGGCGTCATTAAAAGACTTGTCCACTTCAACTCTATACGGGTTCCCGGCGGCGCCGCGGCCAACGGCCTGCGACAATTACTTCGAAGAGTTCAAGGAGGTGCCTCAGAGTGCAAACACGCTGAGCGGGCTACGGAGCGCTTCGATTTTCCAGTCGCAAGCGTCGGTGGCGAGCGGGCGGTTCCTAGACACGTCGGCAGTGGAGCCACCGCCGTCACGCGAGGAAGAGTTGGTGACGTTTGGTGGCGCGCGGCTTGTTGGAGCCGGCGAGGAGATCGCGCGGCACGACCGCGCCGTAGGCACCGACCCCTACCGCCGCACCACGCCCGTCTGATCACGAGCTCATCCCCACCCCAAGGAGCCCCCAAGCATATCTTCGAGTGATAAGTGACGTTTCACGTACAGTTCGATCAGTGTATGTCGCGCGTATTTGTGCGAGATAGTATTTAAGAGAGGTGATTTTCGAATTTATGAGCGTACGTGAATTAGCATTATGTTATTAGTTGATTTTTAATTGTTACATTTCCTGAAATAAACACTGCCAATTGTGTACTTTGAGTATTTCTGGAATGCCTACATCTTTTATTAATATATATCAAATACCAGCACACCAGGTATTATTTACATCATCATTTTATGATCGTCAAATAATCGTAGATAAAAATTGTGGATTTTTTTCTATTGATGGATTTAGCTGACAGGTCCCAAATGAATAATCAGGTAATTCCGGACCCTAATAACTGCTTTGGTGTATCGTGAATGCGTGACGTAGGCCGTCAGAAAAGATATCTTGATAAAATCATACTCGAACTTTTAAATCGAAAATGTGATTAAACAAAAATGGTAAGAAATTATTTCGATAATAGGTCAAGCGCCGGAATCACCATTCGAGTTGGCACATCTACACTTAATAATGCGTGATTTTTTTTAATTTACGAAGTCTGTTATTAATAAAAGTAATTTAATATTTAGTAACTACTTGATATGTGTTTATTTACTAAAAAAACAAACAACTGTTACTGTAAAAACATTTTATTCAGTATTCCATACCTTGGAAATAAATAATGTTCTTATACATACATATAAATAATTGCTAAACTAAAATTATTCTAGTAATCCAATGACATAAATTAAGCCCACAATAAAAACAAGATAACTCTAGGGATCGCAATGCATATCTTTAGTAAGTTGAAACAGAATGAATACCTACAAAATGGATTACTTATACTTTAATATAACCAACCTCATTAAAACAAATCTATAATTAATCATTTAAATACGTAGTCAGCTACAATATGCCTATATCGTAGGCAGCCAAAACTATAGGGTAGTGCCATATGCTTATTAGTTTACTATATTTATTGTCCGATTGCCAACCATGGCAGTTTAAATTCTTTCAGATCTGGCCAAATAACAGGAGCGTAGAAGTACATGAACAACCAAGTGAAGAGAGTCGTAGTGAATGTTGGACCAGCGCCTGCTATAATCTGAAACATTACGTAAAAAGTCAACAAGAGTTTACCTACTCGGAAGCTCCAGTAATTACCATCCCATGAATATTTTAGAAAAGTCATCACGGATGCCTATGAATAAGACTATGTCTAATACATAGGTATTTTCTCTACTCGTATACTATTCAAAAAATATTGAGATAGCTGTCAATCCATACTGATTTTGACGAAAGTGTATGGAAATATGTAACTTCTTATCCCTTTATGTACCTTTACCATGAGTTGTGACATTGAGATTTACGATAACGAGTATCGAGTTTACTATCTGTGCATCTCGCTTGTACTATTTTAGTGCGAACGAGATGCACAGATAGTAAACTCGATACAAAGCCATAAAGTGCAAAAGTATATACATTACTTTAACGTCGCCTATACTTAGAATTAACTGACAAGCGTACCAAAGCAGTACCTACATCATTATCGACTTTGATTTAGTAAAGAGTATGTACTCGTTTATTAAAGTTTTGAAACGATTACAGCACCGTATATTTTGGTGTTTACCGCAACCTTAGCTGAAGGTTCCAAAAGCTTGTTTTCTTTAGATTTTGTAAAGTACAGTGGTGGTTTTGTGAACACAAATAAAGGAAAGGCAAATATTAAAAGAAAAACTGTGTGTAATAGACTAGATAGGCACTGAGCTAAACAATATGTTTACGTGAATGAAGATTCCTTAAATTAAAAAGTAGAATCTGGAGACTCGAACAAGCTTCGATGCCGAACGTAATAATATATATGATATGTCCCCTCACTGTTACCGCTTGATGATCACAAAATGTCAGAATCAAAAAACCTTATTCAAATAAATGTTTCAAAATATATGATTGTTAAGTAAAATAAAGGTAATTTAACTAAACGACTGCGGCGGTACCGCGAACAAAGATATTCGTAAATTTGGGGGGATTGTCTCTGTCACTCTCATGACACCTTAATTGGAGTAAAAGAGAAAGATGCCCGAAATATACGAACTTCGATGTTCGAGGTACCGCTCCTGGTCTACATAGTACTCGTAGTAACGTGTCTATATAATCATCTTGGCGCTTTCTACTCAAATACTGACGTAAACTTCATATTAATATTCTACACTACTACGTTAGTCATTTATATTATAACTAACCTTACAACACCAGAATAAAAATAAGGGGAACCCCACCAGAATATAATAAGTGTATGATAAAAAAAACTGTATGCCATACCATATGAGTAGTGGGAACTTTAGCAGCACTTTGAACAATGAGGTTCCCTGGTGTCCCCACCGGAATCATAAAGGCGTATGAGGCGGCGATTCCAGATGCAACGTTGTACCAAAGTGGATTTACCGAAAGTTTTTCAGCCTGCCAGCATAATAAATGGAGATAAATAATATTTTTCACCTCAGTAGCTCGGAAAAAACTGTTGTAGTACTTTAAAAACAAACAAAACAGGTAGTAAAGTTTCATTTTATTCACAAGAGTGCAAAGAGTGTAATTTCATAGAAATTGTTTATTACTCATAGTATTAGTATGTTATCTGTTGGATGTTCTTTTATTTATGGTTTTTGAATGATAAATGATGGATGCCAATAATTTTCAATACAATTTACAATTTTTAGAGTAAATTTTTATTCGCGGTAGTGAGGTGAAAAATTGTGTTTCACTCGGTAGCAAACTGTGTTCCTCTCCCGTGCTTTGAAAATCTCAACGCTCGAGGTTCAATTTTGGAATCCTTCGCTAGCTCGGGTCTCAATATTAGCACTAGATGGTAAACACAAACTTTGCTTCTTTGTATAAAATAATAACTATTATCCAGGCGCAGCCTCACAGCTTCCAAATCGACGTTCAAATCCAGTAGGAGTAATAGGATAAAGATAGTAAAGTACAAGTAGTAACTTGTACTTAATCCGTATCTTTATCCTATTACTTAGAGTATTTGTGCACTCAATCATTGCGGAATAATGAGAAATATATCGATAATGAAAATGGCAAATAAATTGTAAATGGCAAATGTAGTCTGACTATAATACCAACACCCCATCTCCTCCCGCGGGTGTCGTAAGAGACGACAAAGGGAAAAATCCTACGGACGGGCAGCAGTGTCCGTGGAAACCCAATCTACAGCTACTGCGGTCGCCAACCCGCCTCACAAGCGTGGCGACTATGACTACCCCCAAGATGACACAAGTCATATTTGTGGGAGGCCTATGTCCAGCAGTGGACTGCATACGGCTGGAATGTATGTATGTATGTATTTAAATGGCAAGCACATTCGTAACCGTCAGGAAAAGAAGCATTAGAAACAATTGGGTCCTATTTGACAGTTTCACTTGCTGACCCTAATTTAAAGCGATAAGTAGTGTTTTAGGGTAACCGATATTAACAGTAGAGAAAACGCATATCTGATGTTACATTGTATCTTAGGTGTTAGCGTCATGTATAAAAGACATGGTACGAGGTGTTAAGTAGGAATGATTACTTAAGTATGAGAGTTAAAAGATTAACGAGTCAAATTATTATTGGTTTCTTACCAGCTGCATTGCTATCGGCGTGACCACATTGCAAATTGCTACGTTCGACGCAAAATTAGTAATAAAAATTGTAAAAATTATGATGATTAAAAGAACAGCTGCGTTTGGTAGGCCGACCAGCCCCTCTAATACCGTCCCAATTTTCCCATTTAAATTGGAATAATTTGCGCCTGCCGCAGTAGATAGGGCAAACCCGCCACCTAGAAATAAAAGGAATAGTTCATAAATAAGCAGTAGATTAATTGCCTCAGAAAATATAAAAGATTAAGTTGATGTTGTTGAGCAAATAAAAGAAAAATGGACAATGAATTTAGCTTAAAATTAACCTGATCAAAGCATTTGTTAGTACTTTTGTGACTGTATTTTTCTTTAAAATGCTACTGAAATCAAGTAGTCGGGTAATTCTCACGAAATCCCTAAATTCTTGCCCTTCATGTTTTGACTATATAGTAGATATACAGCGACAAATTATTTCCCTGCAATAAACATCACCAGAGCTAAGCATACTTTATGATTTTTAATTACTTTTATATGTGTTAAATAAAACAAAAATTAGCATAAGTAATGCCGTCAAAATCATTACCTCACTATGTCCCAAATCCCAATTTCAAGTACTCTTAAATTATTAAATAAAAAGATAATAAGGTAAAAGCGACGAAAGTTTAATTAACCTATTCTAAAAACAATAGGTTTATGAATGTATTCCTTATTAAGATAATTAAATTAAAACTATGTGTCCATTGAAATTTAATCATTCCCTCACAATTTTACTAACAGTTAATTTATGAACGTCAATTATCTACTTCAATATAACTTCAATATTAGCTTGGATATATACAAGTAGCAAACAAATATCTAAAGTGTATTGAAATATTACTATAATGAAATATAACCATTATATTACCAGTTCCTTTGAAAACTGATTTTAGAGATGACCAGAGCCCGTACTTTTCGTGCCGTTGATACAATAATAATGTCACAACTAGACCCCGGATTTTTGTGGCGATGACGTCTTAATAGGGTAACGTGGGTGTAAAAGGAACAGTAGTATTAATACTGATTTATTCAGATAAGATAATAAAAAAAATCATGTGTTAATAAGCAGATGTTACTTAATATTTTATGATATACCTATTTCTCCGAAACTTCCTATAAATCAATTGTCAGTTGTTTAAGTTATCGACATTGTTCTTTCGTTAACTGACCAATTTATGATTCATTAGAACTTACTTATTCGGTAGATAAACGTATTTTTTTCCTGGTGCAATTCATATATTTTTAGCTTATCTCATTTTTTGGTTATGTTATGTATTTTTTTTTCCACCGTTCCATTTACACCCACGTTACCCTATTGTGACGTCAACGCCACTAGAATCCGGAGTCTAGTCACAACTCACGATATTTTTGATACGAGTATAATTCCAATTAGTAATTTGCAATAATTAATTATTTGTCAACCACTTAACTCGACATCGATACTTGAAACAAGCAGTACAGTACCCTTACCATGAGTTGTGACATTGATTTTTTCGATAACGAGTATCGAGTTTACTATTTGTGCATCTCGCTTGTACTATTTTAATGCGAACGAGATGCACAAATAGTAAACTCGAAACTCGTTATCGAAAACCTTAACAACTCATGGTAACAGAACGTCTAACTGACTTATATTTTATTGTCACTCAACTAAAAAACTCAATTGTATAAATTATAATATCTTAATTATTGTTTACTTTTGCTAAAGTTGAAAAAAAGGCCCAATGTTATCTTAAAAAAGTAGGGAAAACACTAAAGGATTTTAACTTTGATCTTATGGATTATATGTAAGTATAAAATATACCACGCTCTTATTAGTAAATGAGAATTTCCAAGAATGTTAACATTAACAAACCATTTCTTTTAGTTATATCGGTTAATAATTTAAAAATAGACAATAACCCATCTGTGGGATTTCATAATGCCACCAAGAGCTATAACCATTGCCATTTTGTGAAGGTATATACTCAATAGTTGAGGAATCAGCATCTTTTTAACTTTTTTTAATGAATCCTTAAAAGCTATAATGTAACCTGATGAAATATACAAACCTAGTAAGAAAGAAAAGCTGTATGGTAAAGTAATATTCATCAAATTCCAATCAAGGCATGATACAATCCTTCCCTTCGGAAGTTCGTCGTAATCTGTAAAAAAAGTTGAATATGGTAATTGAGATCGTTAATTGGGTCTCTTCAAGGCAAGAATAGGCTGTTACTGAACCAGCGTGCTACACCTTCGACCTCGTCGTCACTTACCATCAGGTGCAGTCAGCGTCATATAGTTGATAGCATACAAAGTAGTCAAATATTTCGGTACACGATATAATTTATATGGTGTACCGAACTATATGAGTACTTTGGATGCTACCAACTATATGACGCTGACTGTGCGACTGAGGTTAAACG
Source organism: Grapholita molesta (assembly GCA_022674325.2). NCBI lineage: Eukaryota > Metazoa > Arthropoda > Insecta > Lepidoptera > Tortricidae > Grapholita > Grapholita molesta. Next base: position 9,118,920 of record CP053127.2, read on the forward strand.
CTGGTCAGTCTTGTAAAAAGAAAACATTCAACACGATATTATTTCGTCACTTAAGTTCTCCCAATGAAAAGAAAAATGTCGTAACTATGTATAGGATGCGCACAGAGTTCCGTCGTTTCAGCTTATACTATTTATCTCACATACGAGATTTTTTCAGAGTAGTGACGTTTTGGAACTTTCTTCTTATTATTTTTGTTAAGTCGCATCTCCCGCGGGTGTCCTAAGCGGCGATAAAGGAAAAAACCGATGAGCGGGCAGCGGCCGTCTAAACCGAATCAACAGCTACTGCAATATATTTCTAACACTGGCTAGTTTGAGACAAATTTAATGTTTTCCGATGAAAAAGTCCGTTTTTTAACATTCAGGGCAGGAAAAAAATAAAAAATAGGTATATTTACATTTAGCTTTACAATTCTTGAATATAGTTGCGGATGCTGGTAACAAGGCCATTAGAAAAATGACAAAAGTTGCTGCCGCCGAGTCTTTGACACTGAAATAAAATAATAAAATTTTAATTATTCACACTTAGCTGCTGTAGCATGCTGTAGCATGATTGTTGATGTAAATAGCACGGACATTTGTTCCTGAGTCATGGGTGTTTTCTATGTATTTAAGTATTTATATGTATATATTTATTATATATATCGTCGCCTAGTACCTGCAACACAAGCCTTATTGAGCTTACCGTGGGACTAGGTCGATTTGTGTAAGAATGTCCCGGGATATTTATTTATTTATTATTTATTATCTGTTCTTTATTTATCTTTTATTATTAAATAGCGATGCAAAAAATCAACTCCATTGGAGTCAAATCAGGTGACCTCGGTGACCATGGCATGTCCCTAAACCGACTAATCAGTATATCCGTTATAGCTTGTGGAAACAATGGAATACATGTATAGTTAAGTACTTGTTGTTATGATAATATTGTTATTTCTGTAAAGTTATTTTTCAAATTCTGAAATCATAGAATCACATCCATGTTTTTTTTTTTTTAGTTTTTGGTTTTTTTAATTGTGTACTCATTTTACTCTGTTTTGTTACAACATTTAATACGTGTCAACATCCCTATTGTAGAAATCAAAGTAACATTAGTTATTCAGATTCAAAAATAGTATCTCTGCTGATTGATTGATTTTTGGTATTTTTGATTTTTCGTTTTTATAGGTACTTTAATGAACTGCGCATGTTACATAAGGGGGCTCTCATGTGTTAATAGGGTGTACTCGTAAGTAGTAGTGGTTAATTCCATTTGTTCAATTATCTTATTATAGAATTTTATTAAGTGTGTTCATAGTGAATGTTTTAGTTATTTATTCATATAGATAGCTATAGGGAAGTTTTGGTTGAGTGAACGAATCTGACCTTAAAGGCCGTTGCCGAGTGAGCCAAAGTCAACTTGGTTAGGTTCAACGCTTCCAACACACAGGCATGTTTATTCACCGCCAAAAGGAGCCTTTTTAACTTGGCTTCTGCTTTCCAGGAAGTAACTTTAGCATTTACGGACCACGTCGAGCTAGTTGGGTTAAAATTAACCACAAATCTGAACTGTAGTGCCATTATTGAGGTCAAAGCCAAATCCGCTGCTAGAAAAGTTAGGGTCTTATACAGCCACCATCTTTGGGACGGGTCGGCCAAGTATCAGCTGGCTGCTTTGGATTCAATAGAGTACCGAGCTCACATACTCCTTGGTGATCCAGAGTTGGTCAGTGTAAGGTTGCAGAACCTTGAGCACCGTCACTAGTTTGTCTGTATTTTACATGACACATTTTGGAGAGTGTGCATAGAAATTGCACGATTTAATTCCGCCATCTCCGTTCCACCACCGGACGTCCAGATGAGGGGAGCGGTTTCATCCTTACGTTGTGAATATTCCATTCATTCGCACGAAGTGATTCGCTTCTACCTTCCTAAGAAGACTGCCAAGGTATGGAATTCGCTCCCATTGTCTCTATTCCCGGACAGATATAATTTGGGTTTTTTCTAGGTTCTTGCCTAATTCTTCTAAAATTCACTCTTGTGAATAGGTTGTTACTGAACCAGCGTGCTACACCCTCGACCTCGTCGACAGGTGTGACAGAGGTCAAACGCTGGTCAGTCTCGTATAAAATATAGAGCTGGTTAAATATATTGTATATATTTTTTTTCCGTACACGGAACAATGGTGTTTCGGACATTTGGGAGGCGTACGCGGAGCCGGATTGAGCCAACGGGTAGAGGCCCTTTCGACAATTTAATGATATGTAAGGGGTACACTAAGCAGATGTTGCCCCTGTCCGTATCATGGGACGCGCACAAAGACAACACCCGCCATGGTGTAAGGACTATTCGTTTTAATGGAATCTACAATGTACTAGGCTATTGGGTGGAAAGGATGCATTAGCTACTGGGCTAGGATAAAAAAAACGGACATCTACCTAATAAAACGGTATATAATTTTATTTCCGGCAGACGGTGACTCGCCCTATGCGAGATGGGCCCCCACAAAAAGCGACATCAAAGATGGCTCAAGGGCAACGGTGCATAGGGCTAAGGGTAGAGAGGTGTCACTGGACTTTAAACATAAAGCCAACTCGCCACTTAGGTATCCACATCTACCCTCGAGAACGCAGCTCTGGCGACCCCACTCTGGACGGCCGGTAAAGGCAAGCCAGAGGCAGGGGACCTGTCCCACCTGTCCGACAGGGCACCCCAGGGGCGCTCAGGTACGTGGAGTCGCTACTCTCCAACAGCTCGCCACAAGCTGCACTGCGTTGACTGATTGCACTGGAGAAAACCAGTGGGCGATGGGGTCGTCACATCCCTATGCCTTTGTATATATATTATTAATCGCCTATAATACAAGCCTTACTGTAGAACTAGGTCATTTAAGGTCGTCCCCTAAAATATTTATATACATAATTATATATAGACAGCCAACATAAAATAATGGTGCTATGAATGAAACAAAATACTTACAATTTTGGGATTTTGATATCATAGATCTCGGTTATTCGGTCTCCCCATCCAGGAAAAATTTGTGGTGAACGTGAGAAAAACAACATTATTGCTAGGATAAATAGACATAACACCATCTGAAATACAATTTATTAATATTTCTGTTAAAATAAGCGTCGGTAACTGTGCGAAAGCGTTTGGTGTACACTGTAGTCAACGTCAAACATAATACTGTATGTTATAAAAAACGTGATCCAATTATAAAGCCGACATTTATCGCCATACATTTTCGTCAACTTATACTTGACCTTTTCTACGGAACAACTCAATTTTTATTTAATTTTACAAACTTGACTCCATAGTAAAAAATGTTCAAAATCATGAACAGATGCCGGTTTGATAAACTGTATCACGTTTTTATAACACCCAGTATAATTCAAACTGTTGTGAGCCATGTTAATACTACTTAGCTACAAACGAATAAACTCATATGTACTTATATTAAACTATCGGTAAGCTCTGGTACCTATTTTCAAGCGGAATCAGGACACACTGCTCGGGGTGAGACTGTGTCACTTCCTGCTGCCCGCTGCCTTACATGATGTTGCGCTTGCCGCGCTCGCTGAGAAATTGCTTGCACTTTTTGTAAAGGCGCTACCGCTACACTCGTCTAAGGTCTACTTCTCCAGTGATATATAAGTACACGTTTATCTGTTTGTAACTTAGTACTAAGATCAAAGATATTGATAAGTCTAAATACCTTGCCATCCAGTGCCGTAACATGACTACATGGACCTTGATATTTAGAGGGTGCTTGTAAATTTATTTTGGTACTCTGAACGTATCTTTAAGCTTGAATAGTATCATTTGCAAATATAGAAAGATTTTTATGTCTGATGTCATAATTCATGACCCTAGCTTGGAATTCTCGTAGCACTTTTGAGTTGTTATAGGGACTTCCCGTATATCGACTTCCAATTATACATAATGTAGGTATATCAATAAATACAGAATACAACATGTAAAATATGATAACGAGTAGAATTAAAAACCAAGTTTGGGTATTTGTACCCAAACTGGGTTTTTACTTTTAGGAAATTATAAATAAAAATTAAAAAAATAATATTTTATTGTGTCTTATAAACATAGCCCGGGGTTTTTAATCAGACTGTACTCTAGTTAGTTTCTACCTAATGAAAAATTTACAAATTAAATAAATTAATATCATAAGTAACATTATTTTTATATTAAGGTGGATTCGCATTGTCATACTACCGTTTTTTACTATTTTTTGAAAATTCAGGGAACTTTTCATCGTAACTTTGTCAAATAGTTAATGTATTCATCGCCAATATTTTGTCAATTTTATCAATTTGGCGACAATAATGGTACATGAACTTTAATAATAATAACAAAAATTAGTTTAGCGAATATGTCATACATAAATAAGCAAAACCTTTGGTATGGAAAATTATTCGCGTGCACATCCATCTTAAGTGGTAAATGTAAAGTACATACGACATACACGAACGAGTAAATTAAATTACATGCAAGTATTAGTTAAGTATAATTCGCAGAAAGAGGTTATGCATTGGGCACAATTTGATGTTTTTGTGAACTAACCGTTCAGTTCATTTCTACTCTTTCTCAAATCATTCCTGCACCAAAAACCCCGGGCTGCTTATAAATAATTTGTAGATTTATTATGCCTTTTAAACATTTTTCGAAAGAAATTGATATCGGAATTGCCATAGTCACTCAAACGTGCCACGAAAACTCCGAGCTCTGTTCATGACTTACACACCCACCCACAGCACAATTTTTGTAATCACGTCCTGTATAAAATAATTATTTATTGACTAATAGTTTCTCCTACTTGTTTTACAATAAAATAGCCGTGACACTATTACGTAATACTACTTACGATTTCATGGCAATTCATTGGTCCCAAAGCCCTAATATCTTGATTGACTTGTTGTTTGGCAGCCTGGATACCCAAAGGGGATATTTTGATCTTTTTAGCGGCCGCACTATTTGGTCTGAAATTAAAATAATTTATTAAAATCCTCACGATGTAACTATGTTTTTTGGTTATATATTATTTTACTATCTGATAAAAGCCGAACGTGATTGTTGAACATTTTCCCGATAGACATATTTAAAGGATTATAATTTATAATTGTTATACCGATTATGACATATCAAAATCTGAGAGCGGCGGAACATACTGCGATCGCCAACCCGCCTCACAAGCGTGGCGATCATACATTAAACCCCCCATTCTGCTTATCGCAGTCTATGAGAGAGGCCTATGGCCAGCAGTGGAATTGCACCCGTAGTGGTATTGTGTTTTTAGGCATTCTATATTTGAAATTTCCTTTTTCCCGTACAACCATGTACTCTCGCTAATTAATCTATAGTCACTACTACAGTCTGATATCGCGACCCTTGATATGGTCATGCTATGTATGACGGAATTTCACAACGTTTCCTTTATCTCCAACTAATTCTTGTTAAAGTGAAAGTATTTGGCAATGGAACTATATTTACGAATATTGTAATAAAATATTGCTATTACCTGAAGAGGCCCATGTAAATGATCGCAAGGTACAAATACATAAAAACATTACAAACAATCATGTATGGAATAGCAAACCCAGAATATAACGGGAAAGATATATATTCTGGCGCCAAGGGATATCTCCTGAAATAGAAAATTATTATTTATCCATTATGCGTTATCAAAGCCAAGATTTTTTGCGGCAATACAATATAGACTACAGCAGTTCAATGATAGAAATATTTTTATCGATGTCGATATAGTATGCGAATTGTGAATAGTACAAAAAATGTATTGGTTCGTTTTTGCAGCCTGTATGTTTTTATTTATTTTACTTCTTTACAAATTAAAATAATCGATAACATTTTTATTAAAATCGATAAGGTAAAGGATGTTTTTATAGTAACGTAGTAATTACACGTATTTCTAAATTTAATGTTTATCTGACATAAATTGCATTACAAAATTTGAATGAGGTAATTGACATAAATAAGTAAATTTTAAAATGTTCAGAATAATTTCATTCAAATTAATTTACTCACGTGGCAAAAAGTCCTTTAAAGACTAAATTTGTTGCAGTACCAACAAGGGTCCCAATACCACCTAGAATAAAAATAGGTTATGCTGATGTGATTTATCATAAATACACCCCGTTATCTAACCCTCATTTTGGGGGCAAGCTAAAATAGTGATGTTGCTTCACATAATTAGTCAATTCATATTTATCTATAAAAGTTTTTGGTAAACTAAAATTCTTCTTTAGTCAAAGTCCGAGAGATAACTCATTCATTCCTCTTTTTAATCAGATCGGAAGGCGACAATTATAAATTTCGAATATCGTTAATTATTGAATATCGTCAATGTGGGGTCCGATTTTTGAAATAGTCACCAAGTAAACTTCATAGAGATTCTTATTCATTCTTTATGAAATTCACTTGGTCTTTTGACATGTTATTGAGTCAGTAAGTCAACTTCATTGTTCATCGACTTAGATTATCTGCCCAACCACTTGCCCCTAAACTGAGCATAAGATAACGGGGTGTAATCATAAAGTATTAATATGCGAGCATAAACAAAATATCAATACATAACGTAATATTTAACCTTTTTTAGATACGACACCCTTCTATATAATTGTGCATTGTGTTAAAAACTAACCTTATGATTACTGTGCCTCTCGCGTCAAAATGTGGCATTTACACGCTAAATTCTGGACTAATGAAAAACGAATGTAAACCTTATTTCCTAGCAGGCAAACAATATCGACAGCGTCTGATATAACACGTAAAAAGGCGGTGGTCTAAGTAGGCGCAGCAGCATATAATAATTTTAGATGATCCCGGCAATCAAAGGGGTATAAGTGCAATTGTTATATTTACCAATAGTAGCTGCAAAGGTAATGCAACAAAAATAGCAGCTTGTTAGGGGCGTCGCTCTTTCTTCCCCCGTTTTTTCGTTGACGTCGTATATTTTGTAGAGATTTTGCTGTACAACATTAAATAAAAACATATTACTTTACGGAATAAATACGGATAAAAAAATAGCTATTAACTTATATTACAAACATTTTAAATTGACAAAAATCTTTGTCCAGTAAGGCAAAGCGTTAGAGCGCCATATTTTAACGCTGCTTACCTAAATATTATTCCTCCTATTCTTTCGATCATAACAAGAGAACAAAAGTATCCCAAAATGTTCCCAGATGTTTCGTTTTTTCCAGTGTGTTGCCATAATAAAATGAAGCTAATATTTTTATGTTATTAATAAAATGTATAACTTACGGTTTCGTATACTTTTAACAATGCGAATACGATAGGCACCATCATTGTAGCCGCAGCAGTGTTCGTGATCCACATCGATATAAACATTGTCACGAAAGAAACAGCGAAAAGCATTCTGGAAAAAATGATTAAAAGTATTACTTACACTTTTCAGTAGTAGTTTTAAAAAATCTCCTAAGAGGGTGGCAAAATTGACGTGGGTGAAATCGTGAGCGCCTAGTTTAAAATTTGTAAAAAAGAAACGAGGTAATAATTTACTTATATTCGGTGTCAATAGAAAAGGAAAAAAATGTAAACAAGCCTACCTTCATAGCTTCACAATAATGATGTGTCTTGCTTGTTTAGTTTAGTTTAGTTTTTGTTTTTATTCGTAGACACAAACACAGCCATATTACATAAGAAAAAAATAGAATACACTAAAAAAAGTGCCACGAAATGGTCTCATCTCAGCATATTGCTAGTGAATAATTAAAAAAAAAATCAGTCAGCCCTATTTTTTTACCTTATTTTGACTTTTCTATTGAATATAAATATTTGTACAGTCAGTAGCAGAAATGCGGGAGTGACATATACGAACATTTATTTGACAATCAAGTGTTGTGGCCCGTGAAAAGAGAGTGGCGTCCGATTTTTATCGGTTATTTTTCCCTGTTTGGTAGGGATCTTTGAATCTTTAAAGTTTACCAATAATAATGCGTTATTTCTAACGAAAAAAGGATTAAATAGGTGCTTAAATAAAACATGTAAAATCTAAGTATTAAATCTGAGTGAAAACTTATTTTAGGATACAGTCAGCATCATATTATTAGTAGCAGTCAAAATCATAACACATCCTTACTGCTTTACAAAAAATAATCTGAACTGCGATATATTTGACTACTTAGTGTTCTACTAACAATTTAACACTGACGGTACATTCTAACACATCTTTTTGCTTACTTGTAATGCGAGTATCCGATAAGTTTGATAGAATACAGTGCTAAGCGTTTGTGTAGACCTGACTGCTCAACCGAGGCTGCAAGCATTATGCTCCCCAAAAACATGATTACAGTATCCTGAAAAATAAATTGATTGATTTAACGTTGTGTCATTCTCTTTACTTGATTAGCAACAATATATTATGCTCGAAAATGATTATCTGATGATAGCATTGCACAAACTAAACTTTATGTAAAGTATTAATACTGGGCGCTGAGCTTTTCGTGTTACTCGATTCAATGTAATCATGGTGGCTCGTTAAGGATGGGCAAACCGCTCGCGGATCTAGGAATTTTGTTCGTATTATTTAAAAAATGATATTTTTTACAAATTATAAAAGAAAAGCCGGCCAAGAGCGTGTCAGGCCACGCTCAGTGTAGGGTTCCGTAGTTTTTCGTCCGTCACAGTAAGTGTTCCCACTTAAGAGTTAAAAATGGGCTATTTGATACATTGTTGTTGACATATTAATATTAAGTACAGAACCCTAAAAATGGGCCCACAAAGGACGCTGCCAACTAAAGAAAGAGTTATAGATCCCAACTGTATATTATGGAAAATTCGAAAAATGTTGTCAATTTCAGTCCCACCACGAGTAGTAAGAAGGGGTTGTAACATGGAGTGATGACCAGCCAGCGACATCTATCGGCAAATTAAGTAAACTATGCACGCTAGCTTAAAGTAAAGAGGCTCTAGTGTAAGTTTCTTTTGACGTAAAAACTGTCTCGAATGCGTAGGTAAGTGATACTAATAATTATAATATGGGTAACTAACGCTAATGGTGACGTTTCGTTACGTTAAAAACTTACACTCGGGGCTCAGATGTAGTGAATAATCCTTTCCTATCGTATTTTCTCGGAAATGTTCGTATTTGTCTTACTATTTCACTCACACTCAGTACCAGTACTTAAGACAACGGAGGGGACAGTCGCATTGGGCGATGCATATTAGTGCAGATTCTTATTTACGGTTAAAACTAAACGCGAAATTATACATAAAACGGCGGCGCTACCGCGAACAACGATATTCGTAAATTTCGGACGATTGTCTCTATCACTCTTAACGCCTTAATTGGAGTAAAAGAGAAATGCTCCACATATACGAACTTCGATGTTCGCGGTACCGGGCCTGAAGTGAGGAAGTGTGAGTGTTTAAACCTTCCCTCAGCTACTACAAATATTTCAAGACCAAAATTAGCCAAATCGGTAAAGCCGTTCGCAAGTTATAGCGTGACCAAGAGAAATAGGGGTTCATTTTTGTATACATAGATTTTTTCAAAAACCATTGAACCTATCAAGTTCAAAATAATCTTCCTAGAAAGTTTATGTAAAGTTCTACTTTTGAGATTTTTATCATATTTTTAAAACTTGTGGTTCAAAAGTTAAAGGACGCACTTTTTTTTACTTCTGGAGCGATTATTTCCAAAAATATTGACATTATCAAAAAATTATGTTAGTAAACCCCTATTCATTTTTAAATACCTATCCAACAATATATCACACGTTAGGATTAAAATGAAAAAAAAAATCACTCCCCACTTTACGTATGGGGGGGGTACCCTAAGAAAACATTTTTTTCCACTTTTTATTTTTGCACTTTGTCGGCGTGATTGATATACATATTACTACCAAATTTCAGCTTTCTAGTGCTAACGGTCACTGAGATTATCCGCGGACTGACGGACGGACGGACGGACGGACGGACAGACATGGCGAAACTATAAGGGTTCCTATTTGACTACGGAACCCTAAAAAAGAAGAAAGAAAAACATTTATTCATGACAAAACAACACAAAAGACCATAAACATGTATTAAAATATACATTTTTGCCACAAAAGGGTCACAACTCAGCATTGTAGCGTTCGCTGACGAGGAAGCTGTACTGGCGCGATTAATTGCGACTAATTTAAGACGTAGACGTTATAGAAAATAAGTAATTTCGTTATTATTAAAAAAACTTAAGACCTTCTGTTGAGTATTTCCAACGTATTAAGTGAAGCTTATATTTATTAGAGGTCACTTTGGATGTAATTTTTATAACGCAAAATTCAAGTGTTCGTTTTTCTGCATTGCATGATTTTATAGTTAATCCTTAATAACACACGTTCCTGTTCCTATAAAACGTGTTTTGACAAGAGTTTTACAAAAGGTTCACAAGTGTTTTGTGACATAACGTATGTAAGTTCACTGTTTGAGTGCTGCTATGAAGCTATATGAAGTGCATGTCTTAAGTAAATGCGACATCCTGCGTGTTACGAGAAAAAAATTGTCAGTTTTTCGTTAATTGAATGAAAAAGGATAAAGATTTCTTTAATATGGTCTTCCAGGAATAACCATACCATAAAACATTGAACCGACCGTGAAAATTGACCCTGTAGACAGTAATTAAGTGTAGGGCAACGATTGGCAAGGATTTTAGCACCAAAAATCAATACAAAACCTAGTAACTATGTTAAAACACCTGGATTGACAGTCTGTACCAAATTGCATTCATTTAAAATTTAAGCTATGGATCTCTGTAATATAAATCTCTTCTCTATAATATGCACAGCAGCGCCATCCGTTGAAGATAAATAAGTGTATTTTCAAATTGCTTAAAACGAGATAGGTGGTGATGGTGAAAGTGCGTTTACCGGATCCATGTCAAAATGGTTTTTAATATAGTTTATCAACCCAGGTGATTATAGAACATTATCCCTAAAAATAACACTGACTTACGTTAATGTACGCTTTGCATGTTGTACTGGTACTCATGATATCGGTCAGTGGGAAGACTATGACGGGAAGAAATGATGTTACAGGCAACGGGATACATTCGAACACCCAATACATAGCCATCACGCATAGAGTGTAGGCGCACCACTGCCACTTCTGAAAAACGATAAAAAAATGATTAATTTTTTGGTTACATGAGACCTAAACTCTTTAATGTAAAAGTGAAAAAAAAACTTCCCATTTTCAATTTTAATGAGAATTGTTCTTAATTACTGAGAACTTTCTGGAACTTACACAACTGTACTTGGATTACGGGAACACGATTTTGTATGAATTAATAATCTGTGTATCCAAGTAAAGTTGTTAATATAATACGAGTATACATATTTATATAGGAAACCATAAAAAGATAATATGCAGGTCGACATACCTCGGCAGGAAACGGCACAAGAACTGGTATAAAAATCAATGGCACTACGAAAGCCACTATGCCATTGTAATGGGTGCCAAGGAACATCTTGATCTTCTTTCCCGCCCCTACCGGAGCTGAGAGACGTGCGTCCGTGCTCCCAAACCTAAGAGTGGGAATAATGTTATGTTGGCCACTCAAAATTGTTGGAAAGTTTTGTTACATGGGTTTTGGTACACATAACACGAAAAAATTTAAGAGAACTACATTATACTGGTCATCTCGGATAAAGAGTCGGAGGTATTTTAATGTTAATATTCAAAGTTCAGTTTTATTAATTAATAATTATAGTTGAAAATTTTGAAAATATATATATGTCAGTAAATTAAAGACTTTCCGCGTTTTACTAACAATTGCTGTTAAAAATGAAACTGTAAAATTTATATACGCATTATTAAGGGTAACTCAAAAATTACTGCGCTTAATCAAAACCATAATTCTTCAAATAAAAAAGTAACCATTTTTATTCGATTAGTTCGATTACTAAGAAAAAGTAACAGACAAAACAATACGATCCTGCAAAATTAAATACATCCTGCTTATCCGAGTCTTTTAAAAAATAGATCTTATCATTGTGATAATGCCCAGTAAAATAAAATTGTATTTATTGACGTAATCAATAAAGTTTTCACTTTTGGAATCTTCGAACCTTTAGGGTGCCTTTCCATCAAAGCTAAGCTGTGCTACGTTTACATACAAATTGGCCTAGCTATGCTATGAAGCTATGTAATATTTGTGTATAAACGTAGCGCAGCATAGCTCTGTTGGAAAGGCACCCTCAACGTCCTGCGGCGCTACCACAAAAATCATCCTCATGACACTAGGATGTAGTATTGGAGTAAAAAAGAACGATGCCCGAAATTTACGAACTTGGATCTTCGTGGTACCGAACCTGATTGCGAATTTACTGGGAAATTGTGGGCGACGGAAAGACTGAGCTATAATTTTTCTAACCAATGACCACGATCAAGTCATAGCAAGATCGCCAAAAAACCAAAATCTTAAACAAATCTTATAGGGTTTAGGCTAGTTTAAAAATAAAGACCTCCATCGACTTCAAGGCTCGAAAAAAATTACTTGTATTTAGGACTAGATTAATTTTACTTACATTTTTAATGGCCGTGCTTTATTACAATTTTATACGACGCATTTAATTAATTAATTAGATAAGATAATTTTAAAAAGATTGAGAGATGAGTACATTTGACACTTGAAGACAACTCTGTGAACTAAAAAAATATTTAATAATCTATCCTGCATGTAGGTCAATATAGATTTAATCAACGGATTCATTTTCAATATACCTATTTTGCCCAACGGATTAGCATTGCTATCCAGCGCGGAAACGCGGCCAGCCTTCTGGGCACCCTACCTAATGACCAGGACCTAGGTCAATTTTTTTATTTATAGTTAAGTTTTTAGTTAGTATCTTTATCATGTTTTTATCTTATATTTGTGTGGTTTTTTAAATAAATATCCTATTAAAATTAACTTTGAAATTATCTGCAGAATTTACAATAGATGTAGAAATATATAAAATTTTCTTGGAATTTGCTGACTAAAATTTAAAATACACAACACCGTAGAATTTATTTTATACTGACTACTATACCTTGAATATACCGCGTAGTAGAACCCACACATTCATATTTATTTTAGAAACCATAACATGTATCTAGATTCTTATCAAATATGGGTATTAATATACTAATACGTCTCAGGACTGCTGACTAGCTCTAACTTTACTAATACGATGAAATGCAACAAAACAGAGTTTTATGTAAAATAAATTTCAATTACAATTGTTGGTAAGTATGGTGACAAAATACGTAGCCCATTTTTATATATAATTATAATATAAGAGCCTGGGCAGAGACTACCATTTTGTACCATTTAGCGTAGAGACGCTAGGTCCCTGGGGTCCTAGCGCGCACAAACTTATAGCAAACATCGCGAAGCGTTTGGTTAATGTAGCTGGTGACCGAAGAGCTGGCGGCTTCCTCGCACAACGTATCAGCATTGCAATGCAACGCGAAAATGCCGCCAGCATCGTTGGTACAATACCTCGAGGGCCTTTTTTATATTTAATGCAGTAACTAGTTAAGTACTCGTAGTTTCCATAATATTGTAATTATTGTAAATAAAGATTAATTATAATATTTACGTATGATCATATGAATCAACCATGAATCAACTTGGAATCAATAGCAACACTAAGATATTTTTTTAACATCCTCTTTGACAATATTTGTAACACGCATTCTGTCAATATTATGTCAAACAGGTTATATTAGAAATATTTTTAATATGGTGTTTTCTGTTCAGTTATATGAACGAAATATAAATGAATGAAGGAACAATCTTTCCGTGGAATTTTCATATTTTTTCTCTCGTAAACTTTTTTCTGACAATAACAAACACAACAAAAAAAGATTTAGCAAATTTGGTTTAGCCGTTCACGCGCGATGCCGTGGCCAAGGGAAATAGGGATTAATTTATATACATTATAGATAGATTTAAGCACAAAATAGACAGGTACAGAAGTCAATCAAATGTATGTACTTCATTTTTCATACCTACTCCCGGCGGTCGCTCTAGGGTTGCCAACTATGCTTATGCACCAAAAACTATCATGGTACTGGCGCTCCTATCTAGTTGTTTGTGATTAATTGTCGAGAATGAAACGGAAAGAATCCTGACTATATAACTATCCTAACTAATATTATAAATACGAAAGTAACTCTGTCTGTGTGTCTGTGTCGCTTTCACGCTATTTTTAATAATATTGAACCGATTTAAATAAAATTTGGTATGGAGAGTGTCTGAATCGCGAGAAAAGACATAGGATAGTTTTTGTCAATCATCATCACCTTGATTTTATGCAGACGAAGAAATAATAATAACTAGAATATTTTTATTTTAATGTTATTATTATATTACAAATTTGTCACAGCAAATATCTTGCGACGATTTCGACATTGGCAAAAAGCACGATTATTATATTTTAAAGTGTAATAAGTTCGCATTAAATAACGTAACCAAGAAACGAATGTCTGAGTCGCTACCGCCCAAAACGATATTCGTAATTTGCGGGCATCTTTCTCTTTTACCCCAATTAAGACGTCATGAGAGTGACAGAGACAATCGTCCGAAATTTACTAATATCGTTGTTTGCGGTAGCGCCTCAGTTATAATTGGAGAAAAGAGAAAGATGCCCGAAATATGTGGCATTATCTATGAAGAGGGACCTTATGGTCGATGGCACTTACGTCGAACCGCGTTATGTTTGTATCGCGTCATCTCTAACAACGTCATAAGCGCCTTCGACAATAACGTCCCTTTTCATAGATAATGTCACATATACGAACTTCGATGTTCGCGGTACCGCGGTACCGCTCCTGAAGAGATGAAGTGTCTCTTGTCATTCAATAGAGATTTTGACAGCCATATCTTAGGGAATAAGGGCTAATTTATTAACAATTTGTAAAAAACTATCGCCTTTAGTGCTGGAATAATATAATATATAACAACTTTAGGTGCTGGAATAATATAAAATACTCGCAAAGAAGCGAAAGATGTATGAAATCCTGCGGCGCTTCCGCGTTTCTCGAACGATGATAGCAGAGACCATTTTACCAAAACGCGTAAGATGTAAGAAATCCTGCGGCGCTTATTGGTTTTTCAAGTTGATAAAGATTGTATGGGAGAAAAATATCTTCGTTTTTCTTTCAGATGGCACTCACGCTTGCAGTGGTCCGAACTGGTCCGAGATATCGTGTCTGTGAGCAGTGTCTATGTGTGCGTTGATCGAGCGCGTTTTGTATGGAGATTGATTTCTGTATCTGTCTATTTTGTGATTTAAGCCAGTGCATAGTGTTATTATAATGTTAACGAAGTATTATATTATTTTTTGTGTCATAGTTATCACAGACGGCAAAGATTTTAAATAGAAAAAACAGTCTTTATTTCATTAATTCATTTTTGTACAATTATAACCTCAAGGACAACTCAAGTAAGTGAGTATATAACGCTCTTTAACATTCGCTAATTATCTTTGACAACTCATATAATATGCCTACATTAGTCACCAGCAGCTGTAGACTTTCAAAATGATATGCATGGGAGTGGGTTTGCTTGTGCTTAAATTGCAAACTTATTTAAAGTTTAAAAGCCGGGAACGCAAACGATGACGTCGTGTTATGTTATGACGGTCGAATCTTGGGGCGCATGCACCGAATTACACACTATTTTAGACTCTTTGCAAAGGGAAAATGAACTACGAAGCGAGGAAGCGTTCGTGGCCGGCTCGTAGCCCGGCAACAGGCAAGGCGTGTAGCTGGACTGTAATTAAAACCGCTTATTCAGCGCCGGCGAGCGTTCGGCTCAAGTTTACTGGTGATCTCGAGAGACTGTACCACTAACGCACAATAACAGATATGGGAGCTTATACAGGCGAACACTCGACTGTGCTCAAAAAACGGTCGGAATACGGAGGCCGATTCGCGTGCTGTTTCACTCAGTTCCCGCGCGATAGCTGGGCGGAGCGGTGTGCTACCGTCGACTTTATCGCGCCGCCCGCAACACGAAACAAAACTGATATTGTCAATCTGTGTTCACAAGTGTCCGACATGAATTAAGGTGTTCAATTAAAGATTTTAGTTTACATGAAAAATGACTGGAGCCATTAAGTTTTTATGATTTTGTGCGGGACAGAGCTGGCAGCTCCGCACGAGTCTATCAACAGGTTAGTTTTAACTAGCTGTTATACACGCTGAAAATGTCCAATGAGCCATCCCGTTTGGCAGCTGTGACAGGGAAGAATTAAGCATGTTTTAATTTATTTTATTGTTTCTAGGATTGGAAGAAAACAAAGATTTACATTCGTTTTAACGACTGTAACACCGTAAAAAACTCTGGTAGGTAGAGCTTGCGTTTATGTTTGTAACAGTTAATAACCCGAAAGCAAAGCAAAGTCAACATTTACAAAGATATATTTTCTTGTGTGCGCATTAGGTTTTTAGTTTCTTGGGAAATTTCGAAGAAAAGATGAAAAAAGCTTTAAATAACCCAGATGTGAAGCCATTGCATTGTTAGCAAATACCCTCCATCATGAAGTGAAATCAAAAATGCATTTTTATTTATTGCTTACATGTAGTTTTAAATATTAATATCAATGCATAATATCTTTGATGCTTCTGACTTGATGCGAACTGCTAAGAAACGGAATTGGATCTTTTCGTCTGTATTCCCGGAAAGATATAATTTAGGTCTTTTCAAGGAAAGAGTGAATTGGCGTTCACTGAATCAGCGTGTTACACCCTCAACCTCGTCGACACTTATCAGGTGTAACTAAGGTCAAACGCTGGTCAGCCTTGTATAAAAAAAAAAGGTCCTAGGTTAGGGCTTCCTGTCCACTTGACAGCAGTGAAGCTCCGCATCAGTGAACAGGCAACCTAATCTAGTCTGACTTAGCACTAAAGATTAGGGTATAAGCCAATCTATCGCGAACAAATGTATTACTTAAAGCAGCAAATTTCTATATGACTATCATGAGCTACCGAAGTTGACGTGCATCAACGCTTTTGCAGTCGATGGTCGATAAAAGTCCATTGAACAATTATTTATGACACTCGTTAACACTTTATCCACACATCCTAATGTGACTCGTGTACGGATTGCTATTTTGGTTCCATGAGTACATTTTTTTCTTATAAATATTTTACGGACACTACTATTCAATTTATCGTCCGGGTATGACATCTAGATATGTAAGATGTTTATTGATATTGCCTGTCATTTTCCTTTTTAATATTTGTTTATTGAATATCCCACTTAACACGTAACCTTGAGGCCGCATCTGCGCTGTGCTAATGGGATAGCTTACCGACACCATGGAAAAAGCTTATATAATTTGTGAACATGACGGGGGTAAATTATACTAACAACAATTAAATTGACTTAACTGACTGCCTTTTTAGATCAGTCTAAATTTAAAGTATTAAATAAGTTATATTGATGTTATTGTAATTTAAATTATTATGTATATTAATAAAAAAAAATTTGAAGTTTTCTTCACTGAACTGCAAATGTTCATACTTGTTAATTTAATAATACTCCGTAGTACTTTGCAATTTCATTTTTTAAGTATTTCTAGAGTATAGTGAGCGTTATATTCAATATTGCAACTTTTGACCCATTCCACATGACTCCAATAAATAGGGAATTAGAGTCCTTTTAAAGCGTTGGAACACACTATAATCTCAACTCCGCCTGCAAAGCCCCCGTCCTAAGAGATCGCTCCCTCTGGCGGTCTTGAGGGAACTCTGTGCCACAGCAGACTTTCGTGGCTGTTAAATAATACTGCATATATAGGTACTTTAGGTACTTTTCTATAGGTACTTTGATTCTCAGTCCTACACCAACATTTTTTACCGTATGACACCCAAGCAGTGCCCATCTAAAGTAAAAAATTTGTAACAAACATTTTATACTAGTACTTGAAGTCTTATCTTTTTATAGGTGCAAATGAGTTTTGTTTTGTTTGGCGCAACAAACATTTATTTGTAGAAATATACTGAAACTGAACTATATCAAAATGGAATAAATAACTATTTGAAGTTAGAAGAAGCTTTTTAATCTCTCTCAATTTAATAGTATTAACAGTAACACTTCTGGTACTAGAAAGGCTTTTACCCTTCATAAAAAAACCATAAGATTAAACGGCTTAACCTGACAGTATTTTAGTATTTCATACTGTAGAAATAATGTAATCATAACGGGATTTGTTAATTTTTTCTGTCTAAATAAACAAGACATGTTATAACCCGACAGTAACTTTCACTTAAATACAATAAAGCTTGTATCGAACTAAAAGCCGATATAATCAGTTTATATCAGTTCTCTAGAGTGGGATTGATAAAACAGCAACCTGCTACCACACACTTACAATTTGATCAGTACGAAAGAAAGAAAAAGTCAGTATGTTTTGTCGTTAAACTAATCTTAATAGGTCAATTTAGATGTCATAATTATGTATACAATTAAATAAATAACAATTGTATAAAGCTCCAGCATTCATAAAAACCATAAAAGGACATTTTTTGAAAGATACCCATTATAAAATAATTTTAGTTTTGCGTCTTGAAAAAATCTGAGCATTGCCCGAGTTTCAAGTTGTTATAAGATTTTTTTTGGTCTAAATCTCGTTTGGATCTTTTACATTCCTCAGTCACTGTAATATCATCTACATTGTGTTTTATGTGGTAAGCCTATTTGTAACATTAATTCCTGAACTAATTTGATACTTAAGAATAATGAAATTTCCGAATTTGCTATACAGATTCTAATGGATCCTTTTCTAAATAACGAACTGACCTACTGGTTGTAAAGCATATACTGTAATAATATACTTACATTGTAGTATCAGCCGTACTACCTTGTTGAGCAGCAATAATGTTATCAGAAGTTTCAGCCTCGTTTTGTGAGGCAGACTCCGCGATATCATTTTCAGGGGGATTTTCAGCCATATTGCTGAAATGAATTCCCTCACTACACGGCTACTGTTGATAAATGTCTGAGTATAAATATGGTTTATTGACGCGATCAGCTAAGTCAAGTTAGATCTAGTTGGTTACGCGGTCCGCATTATATTAAAATTGTTAGACTGTATTCATGAAATAAAACAACTAAACACGGGTTGATATTTCATATACTGACCATTTATGAGCATTATTGAGTTTCAAGGTGTAGGTAATCCAAAATGAGGATTATTTATTTTATTTCGAAATACTTTGAAAGATAGGCAGCAGCGTATATAAAGAGCGTTGGATCATACTTCGATCGTTAATTTGCGTGGCGATTAAGACATTGAATACCCCATACCGAGATATTGTCGCAGTTTTTGGGGGAAGACTGTGTAGAATAGTGAATGTCCGTGGCTGATAGGATAGGTTATAAAATAAGAATTAGTTCAGATATAAGTTACGCCTCGGGTTAGAAACAAGGTCCAAAATATGGATTCGGTCAAAGTGTCAAAAAATGTATACATGCACCTTGATATTGTGACGCACGCGCGCGCGGGCTACGCGACGCGTAGCTGTAAGCGCACTGCCTGCCCGCTTTTTATATTGACATTACGAAATTACTAAATCACGAAAAAACTAAATATTAGACAGGGTTTAATGAACTTTGAATGACAAGTAATTTGCTGGGTTGGAGCAGTGCTGGATCCGTGCCGCTATAATGTAAAACAACCTTCACTCCGCTTAAGTCGTACCAATAACAATATGTATAATATTTGATCGGTTTACCACCCGGAAACATTCTTAAAAATATCTTAACTTTCTCATAGTGTAACGCCAAACGGTTATTTGACTATTTGAACCTATTTGTTTCCTTTCATCTTACATTTTCACACGTGTTATTACTTCTATCATGAGTACAATAAACGTTAGATTTTATTTAAGACACTCGTGTCTGAAACAAACATTCCGCGAGAGATTTATTATTAGATCTGATTAAGAAACGACGACGGCGACAGGCAAAGGCCGGGGACACCATCAAAATGTTTTTATATAATAAACTAGCTGGCGAATTACGTGTATCCGTAATATAAAACGTCATTTTTCTTTATCTGTTAGGGTTCCTTTCAGAGTTAATATCACTATGCATTTTAATGGTAAAATATGCGTGTAGCTTACACATGTTCAAAACTCAAAACTCAACAACTGCAAACAGCCAGAGGGCCCGCTTTATAGTCACCATTTATGGACGCTTGTAACTCCAGATGATTTACAGTCATGTTTCTTACCCTTAAAGACTGAAATCTCTGGCAACCTCATTCACCTGCAGAACAACACTATTAGGTCTAGTGCTATTTGACTGTGATTTTCTGTCTTTCTTTCTTAGTTATTTATATATGTTTGTTTATAAATAAATGTTTGTTTTCCCATTTCAAATATGAAATTATGCAGCATTCACCTTTGATGTGAATGAGTTGAAAATTGTGGCATTGAGTTAGTGTCAAACACGAGTATTTAAAGAAAAAGATGGAAAAGTGTGTATAATAAATAAATATTAAAGGACAGGCTTACACAAATTGACTAAGCCCCACGGTAAACTCATGATGGCTTGTTTTGTGGGTACTGAGCCAACGATATATAGCAATACAACATACAATTACTTAAGTACATATGTAAAACACCCATCACTCAGGAACAAAAATCAGTGCTCATCACACAGATAAATGCCCTTACTGATTTGACCATATCGGCTTCATAGGCAGGGTCACCACCCATGAGGCCAAAACTATCGTCGAGTAAAGGAATGTACCAGTTTAAGTTTAATGATCTGTCAAGTTGGTACATTTTAAATGCACTAGAATTAAAATATACTTATCCATATCGGACAATCACGTGTTTGAATATCCGAAATCGCCTTTTTGTAATACGAACTTATTTCAATTGAATGTAAAAAGTCTTTTAGAGCTACTTCAGTATACTTACTGTTTTCTGTTAGAATATGAGTACTTATTTAATGCATACTTTTGGGTGATTAATTTTATTAATTGAGCACTTCAAAAATATAAAAATTGTAATTACTAGTTTTTCATAATTTCAGCCGTAAATCGTCCACTGGTGGACATAAGCCTCCCCCAAATATGACTTGTATCATCCAGGAGGGTAGTTTTCACAATCGCCACGCTTGGCAGGTGGGTTGGTGGCTGCGGCCGTAATTTGGGGTTTGACGGATGCTGCTGCCCTGTCGAATTTATTCTTTCTACACAGGATATCGCGGGAGAAAATGATAGTGGGGTTCTAATTTCTGGGATATATTAAATCCAGTCGACAAAAAGAATCTTACTTTACAATTTACAAATAGCGGAAACAAAATAATATACAGAATGTATATTTGGGCTATCGGAACCCTTAAAGTTTAATTGTTACCTATATTTTTTTCTTATATTTGTATTTTCAAAGCCAGCATTCAGACTTGAAAGATGAATGTGTCATTTATTTTTAGAGAATTCTCTCGTGTTTTCTGCGGGTAAAATGAGCATGTTTAATACCAACCTACAGAATTATAAATTAGATGAGTTATTGTTTTAACTGCTCGTAGTAATAATTTTGAACAGACATCAGTCGTTTTTGAAGATAATTTGAGGTCATAATTTTGAAATAAAATTTAGCTAAACAATAATATTAGTTTATTCATAATACAGTGCACAATTTTTAATGCGACGTAGTCAAAATACAAAGTGTATTTTGTACATTTGCGGCAACTTTAAGGACATTTTCTCCAGGTCAACGATATTCAAATTATCTAAGAAAAAGTAATTTTAACTCTTAATTTTTAAGTATTGTGTTTACTTACTTTTTAAGTATGCAATAATAGTAATGTGTTAAAGGGAGCAAAGTTATTGTTTACCTTCTCGTGCTAATATTGAGACCCGAGCTAGCGAAAGATTCCAAAATTGAACCATGAGCATAGAGAGTTCAAAGAGCGGAATCTTGAGCGTTGGGCCCTCTCAATCCATGAGAGGGGAACACACTTTGCTACCAAGTACAACGAACAATTTTTCACCTCACTACCGCGAGGAAAAAATTTACTGTAAAACTTTAAAAATGTAATCGAAATTATTGATATCCATGATTTGTCATTCAAAAATAAAGGGTGAACACTATTAAATTGTCGCCTACATTTTTACTTTGCTAGCGTGTTGCATCGAACCTTTTTTGAATATTCTTTTAAAATTTTAAATTTAGAAGGCTCGTAATATATTAGACAACCATAAAATGTTCATTTGTTTTTTATTTATGAAAATGGCGTTACACGAAAAAAATGTTCGCGAATTAATTTTGCAAGAATTCAGTAAAAATCCTCATTTATCAACTTTAGATCTGGCAAAATCTTGTCAAACAACTCGGAGGACGGTTCAACGAACCCTAAAAAAAATTAAACAAGGTGAAACTATAGATAGGAAGCGGCGTGAAGGTCAACCCACCAGAAAATCTAATGTTAAGTTACAATCAAAGGTGTGCAAGCTATTTGATAAGAATCCGAGTATCTCTTCCCGGGATGTGGCGAAAAAAGTAGGCACTAGTCAAGCAAATGTCCAAAAATTAAAAAGAATGCGGCATTACAACATATAAGAAGCAAAAGGCTCCCAAGAGAACTGTGGATCAATATAATCGTGCGGTTAGACGTTCTAGGTTATTGTATACCTTGTTGATTGAGAAAAATGTTGCCTAATTATTGACGATGAAACCTACGTCAAGGCAGATTTCAAGTCTTTACCAGGTAACCAGTACTATTCCTCTCGTGACATCTCGAATCTTGACGAATCGGAAAAGGTGATCCCGGTAGAAAAATTTGCAAAATACCTTGTTTGGCAAGCTATATGCCAGTGCGGCATGAGGAGCTCACCATTTATCACTACCGGGACAATTAACACCGATATTTATATATCAGAATGCTTGAAAAAGAAACTGTTACCATTCATAAAGAAACACACTTCCTCAACATTGTTTTGGCCAGATTTAGCAAGTTGCCATTATTCGTCTCGAACTTTGGAATGGTATAAGGCGAATTCAGTCGAGGTAGTGCCTAAGGAGAGTAACCCACCTAACTGTCCCGAACTTCGCCCCATCGAAAAATATTGGGCTAATATAAAAACTAAACTGCGAAAAACTTGCCAACCTGCCACTTCATTACCAGATTTTCAACGAAAATGGATTAAATGCACAAAATTGTTAAGCGATGATTCCGTGCGAAATTCAACGAATCACGTCAAAAGTAATGTCCGGAAATTTTCTCGTCGTTCGATGAAATAGCCCTAATATTTTTTAAAATGATTTTACGCTGTATAAAATTAGTCATATAAAGAATTTTGAGCACTTTGGATTTTTATTTTGTCGTCTGTAGCATGTTCGACCTGCGACAATTTAATAGTGTTCACCCTTTATTAAATAAAAGAATATCCAACCAGCTCAGGTAAAAAAATACTTGTAAAACCTTTTGCATGAAATTACTTTGCACTCTTGTAAATAAAATGCAACTTCTGTTTTTAACCCTTTATAAGGCAGAGACGATTTGGAAACCACTTAGTTAATAAACATTTACAAAGAAAGAACATGCTCTTTTTTATTTAAATAACTATAATGGTATTATATAGCAAATATATTAGGCTTTCTTTTCTTATTTATACTTTTTCGGTCATAATTTAATTTTAGTGTAATTAATTAATCTAAAGTTTGTGGTCAATTAATGCACTGTGCCCGTTACAGGAAGCAAGCATTTGTCATTGTTTCCATTATACTATTAAAAATACACAGGTCGCTGTATCTAATAATTTCTATTATATCTCTTGTAATTCACGATGGCGAGTGGCGAGACTGTTATTGGTATGATAATAAGGTCTAATTTTGATAAATCCACTCTCCATCGTGAATTGCAATATTTGCAATAACTGAACTACGTTGTTTGTAGTATCAGGAAAGTGTATCATTTGCCACTTAATATTAATAAAATTATAAAAGGTTACATGCTATATCGATAAATATTGTAATATGTAACTATTTGCATAGTATTACGTACATGGCAGTTATGACATATGAAGAAGTAGTGAGTATTGCCTGTCACGTATCTGTCAATGAATAGGTGTATTGGAAACAGATCATCTGAAAACTCGAGTGCACTAACGGGCTGAGTGCATATAATGACCACATGTTTTTATTAATGATTTCGTTTTTTTTTTACCGTAGATGTGTTCCCCAGTGCATTACAAACATGGGAGTGTATTTAACTTTCACGTAGCATATCTGTATAACTGCGGCCTTATAAAGGGTTAAAGAACAAAATAGTCCTTTCCTAGTTAGTGAGGTGAAAACAAATTTATTCATTTTTAACATTACAGATTTACAGAAGAGAAATTCATTACATTTCTCATTATTACCTACATCCTTATGTGTCACTTCGTACCAATATCATAATTGTAAATATTGATATCACAGTAAGTTTAATGTATCTTTCACAACGTAAAATATATTTATTAAATAAAATTAATTAATAATTACTCTTATTTAATTTTAAATCAAACTTTAGTAGAGTTTACTGGATGTGAATAGACATATTAACACAGACAAATATGATCATTCATCATCATTTTATTGTCATTCAACGCTAAGGTGATGACGAGCGGTTGAAAGAGACTTTAACACTTAATAAAATTGTTATTTTACATTTATCTGTAGTGAGTGTCGAGTTTATAATCATGATTTCATGAATCTTGGTTGCAAGTAAATAATTCAATACTTACGATTAGTACCGTAGCGTAGGTTTGCTTTGCCCAATATATGTCATCGTTTCATCATAAAACAATATCAGCATACCTGGGATAACTCGGGGAATTTATAGATGTGTGACCAAATATTTTATCGATAAAAAATATATCGATATTAATGACAACATCTAAATTTTATTAAGATTTTATAATATGCAATCAATATTATTTTCATGTTCATCGGTATTAGTATTTGCCGTCCAGATGAAAACATATTTTTATTATCTTAAGAGGCTCGATATCAGATATGATATTGAACCTCTTTATATTAATCGAGAATGACCAATGAGCTCATGTATTACTTTAATTATATAGACATCTTTTTTAATCGATATCAAATATCTAGAACTTGCCCCGAGTTATCCCAGGTATGGCCTATTTACTGATTTAAAACTCTAGTAATAGAAATCAGTGACGTATCGACTAGTAATATAATATATCGATATTTTTTATCGATATCAAATCCCTGTAACTTGCCCCGAGTTGTCTCAGGTCTGAATATCAGGCGAATCGAAAATAAACTGCCTTTACTCCAAAATGTTTACCGCGATACCATGCTCGATACTATCCATTTAAACTGAATGTTAATGGCTTTCAAGGGATTTAAAAGCCTTCGTGTGAAAATCTCGGCGTCAAGCAAGCGGGGCTATTAGAGGATAAGTCAGTAAACAAGTACTTCGTGGCGTCGCCGGCCCGCCGCGCCGCCGGCACCCCGGCGCCTCACGCCTCGTCTTCGCTAATTAACAACCTTATCAACTTATCGGCTAACTTAGGAGATGAGATTCTAGATGGCTTGTAACTACGTCATGTTTCGTCTCATTGGAATGTTTCTATATTTTCACTAGAAATTTTTGTTTAGAAGGAAAACAGGGTTTGGAAATGTCGTTTTCATTTTTAGGTTTAATCATTCGTTAGGTTCATTTTATGACTTCTACTTTCGCGTATACTCTATTGGATTGGATTAAAAAAGTTAGGGAATATATATGTTTCAAGGGAAAATGAAACTTATTTATTCTTTAGAATTTTTTGGGCTAAAACCCAATATTTCAAATTTTTTTGCTGAGTTACAACTTTTAGCAAACTTCACCGTACATTTATCTGCAGACTTTAATGACCTAACAAGTACAATCAGCTATATGCTCTTTATGAAACATTAAAACAATGTTATTTGAAATTTATATCTAAAGTTCGAATCTTCTGTCTACGTGGATTTATTTTATAATGTTGGTTTTAAAACGCAAAGGTACGTTTGACCTGCTTTTCCTGATTGCTACGGAGAAATTTGATTTATATAATGTAAAGTAAAGAATTGTAGTCTATTCACATCACGTGCAGTTGATCTCAGGTCTCTACTTAAGAAACTTTTCGACTTGACATTATTTTTTTACTATCGCATTCATTTTTTAAGGCAGTTAATTTAATGAACCTCCTCTGCGGGTTCCCTCTATTTGGGATAACTTCTTTTTCCCATAATGCCTTTGTCATACAGACTTGGCATAATCGATTTCTGCCGAAGTTTAATGTAATAGAAACATAATAATGTTTCTATTACATTAAACTTGGTATAACTGACAATGTCCAGAATATCAATGATAATGACATTGTATCAATATTGTGGCTGAATGTTATGAAGCAGTTATGACAAACGCACTGCTAGGAGAAGGTGGATGAGGTTAGGTTAGGTTGGCCCCACAACAAGGTTGGTTCCCCTCCCTTTTCTCTGGAGTAGAGGGGCCAGAAAGATGAGTCCCACATATTCCTCGTAAGCCTCTACCCCAGGGCTAGCGGATGCGTAAATGCATTTCACTCGGTCAAAAAAAAAGGTTTGACCTTTTTTTTCCTATCTATCTCCAACATGATCGGAGTCTGTTTCTTCTACTGCTGATACTCTTTCATACTAGTTCTCGCTTTGCATGCCTCTCGTACTTTCATTCAACATAGTTGGTCTTTCTTACATTAGCAACGAATTTATGCATAAGTAATATTCGGGCAACTCGAAATCTGGCACATCAATATATGCTAAACTTAACTATGCCGAATAGTAAGTTGAATTTTCCCTGCTAAAGTGTAGATACTTTAGATACTGTTTTTAAAAAGAATGGAAGTTTGCCTTAAAGGTCATGAAGATACAACTCAGTAAAAAAATTCGGGGAAAATTACTTTGAACTTGATTGGTTGAACTATTGAGTTACGGATCGAAAACTACGGAACCCTACACTGAACATGGCCCGACATGCTCTAGGGCGATTTATTTTTCATTAACAACGTCTACTGTATTTGGCAACTTCTCTGATTTTATTGGCTACGCAATGAAATCTGAGGAGTCGTCTGTATACCTCTGTCTGTATGAAACTTATTTAATACCGAAGTCGTCGAGATCAGTAAAACTTCGTTCTCATTAAGTATGTCTGTAGTGTCTGTGATTATCATTTGTTACAAAAATAAAAATACCTATTTATATTTGGATTTTTGGAAACGTGTAATATCAACAGATCCCGACTCATTTGCCATGGAAATTTATCCACCTGCTATCCACGTCTTTACACATCTAAATGTCAATTTTTTTATTGCCATAATGTATTTTAGAGGACAACGTTGGGAATCCCATGGCAGAGATAAATAAAAAGCGAATTTTTTCACTATGTACATACATATTATGAAGTTAGGATCGGACAGAGACTACGATTTTGTACAGTGCAGAAACGCTAGGTATATGGGGTTGGAACACTTGAGTCCCCATATATAGCACTTTGACCAAATCCATATATTTGACCTTGACTTGACAGCCGACAATTTATTCAAAAGACTTCATTCTTTAAAAAGATATTGTAATAGCTAACCACGCGTCAGCGCATTTTATACCGTTTTAAAAATAAACTTAATAGATAGAATTAAAAAAATGTTAATAAATTATACCAAGCATTCTTCCCTGAAAATTATTGCTCTATGAAATACTCGTAAAACTATAATTAATGTAGGGCTGCTCACAAAACAAATCATTTAAACAGAAAAATGTAGCGATTTTATATTTCAACCTCGAAATTAAAATTACATACAAACCCACAGTCACATAATGACGTAGTTTAACTGAGTCATGAAAAATATATTGACATCATAAAACTCCGGTTAAATTCAAAAATACACATACGTTGAATATAAACGTAATATTTATAAATAACTGGTACCTATTTATGAAATGATTTGTAACTTCTTTGGGTTCCTTAGTTGCTAAAGAAATGCCCTGACAGTTTTTGCGAATCTGCTTTAATTTGTGTGAAACGCAAATTTCTTTTTATTAAATTTTACCTCAGGGTTTTGCACCGCGGTCACAAAGTGCACGCTCCGAGCGTGCAAACATGTAATGATAATGTTTAGCGGTCAACGTCCACCGACAATCATAAGGCTGTGTTTCCCCCTGAATTGTGCTTAGATGCGTATGGGGGGAGTGGGGCAGCGGTAAGCGGCACCTGTAGCTGATAGCGACAAAACAGGGCGCACTATCCCACTGCTATAAAGTTGTAGCAATTATTTTAAGTTCTATAGTAATCGGCAATAGTATCTTACGATATCAATACCGCAAAAATATCTGATCGCATCTTAGGTCAAGGCGCTGTCAGAATTTTTTGTGGCCTTGACATCATACGATATTTTTGCCGGTGATTGTAGGCCTATCTAGTAGGATTGTCATTAAGCATTTTAGTTGCGTACAACTGTAGAATCAAAACAGATTCGATTTAATACTTTAGTATTGTCTAGCTGGCTTACAAAAAAAGAAACAGATCATTAACGCAGCTTGCTTAAAAAATATGAGAATGTAAACTGGAAAAATTATATTAGTCCAGTAAAATTACGAAAATAGATCAGTATAAGTACCGAAACCTGTACCCTTACCATGAGTTGTGACTTTGACGTATTCGATAACGAGTATCGAGTTTACAATCTGTGCATCTCGTTCGCACTAAAATGGTACAAGCGAGATGCACAGATAGTAAACTCGATACTCGTTATCGAAAACTTCAATGTCACAACTCATGGTAAGGGTACTGGACATAATTCTATAACTGTAATTTTCTTTTTCTATAAAATAAAATAATAATATTGTTAGTTCTTTTTTAAATATAAAAAATTAAACATTTTAGGGTTCCGCGTCAATGTAAAAAAACCCAAGACCGTATTATTCTACGATCACGTTTTCTTCAAAACATAAGAAATTAAAAATACATCATCATCATCTCAGCCACAAGACGTCCACTGCTGAACATAGGCCCCCCTCTTGGACCTCCACATATACCGGTTGGAAAACCCGCATCCGGCGAAAGGTACTAGAGTGGAGACCTCGAACTAGCAAGCGCAGCGTAGGACATCCACCCACAAGATGGACTGACGACCTCATTAAGGTCGCCAAAATGTAATTGAATAGATAATATTACTATTAATGTTAAACCCAAGGTGTTGGGTTTTTTACATTGATGCGGAACCCTAAAATGTTTAATTTTTTATATTTTAAAAATAACTAACAATATTTTATTTTATAGTAAAAGAAAATTACAGCTATCGAATTATGTCCAGGTCTTGGTAATTTTACTGGTCTATATGAAATAGACAAAAAAAAAGACATTAAGAGATAGTGAGACAATGCATTGAACATTTTACTTATTATATTATTTAACGTGGTCGCGTATTCTATGAATCTAGTAAACTATACAATTAAGAACAAAGTAACACGTACATGAAAACCGGCCAAGAGCGTGTCGGGCCACGCTCAGTGTAGGGTTCCGTAGATTTTCGTCCGTCACATTAAATGTTCCCACTTAAGAGTTAAAAATGGGCTATTTGATACATTGTTGTTGACATATTAATATTGAGTACAGAACCCTAAAAACGGGCCCACAAAAGACGCTGACAACTAAACATAGAGTTATAGATCCCAACTATACATGGAAAATTTGAAAAAATGTTGTCAATTTCGAAGTAGTAAGACAACGGAGGGGACGGTCGCATTGGGCGATGAATATTAGTGCAGATTCTTATTTACGGTTAAAACTAAACGCGAAATTATACCTACATTAAACGGAGGCGCTACCGCGAACAACGATATTCGTAAATTTCGGACGATTGTCTCTGTCACTCTTAACACCTTAATTGGAGTAAAAGAGAAATGCTCGACATATACGAACTTCGATCTTCGTGGTACCGGGCCTGAAGTGAGGAAGTGTGTCTTGTCATTCAATAGAGATTTTGACAGCCATATCTTAGGGAATAAGGGCTAATTTATTAACAATTTGTAAGAAAGTATCGCCTTAACGACTTTAGTGCTGGAATAATATAAAGTACCTATTTTGCTGGCAAAATAGCCTAAGATATATGCAATCCTGCGGCGCTTCCGTCTTTCTTGAATGAAAGCAGAGACCATTTTACCAAAAACGCGTATATCGTATGAAATCCTGCGGCGCTTAGTTTTTTCGAGTTGATAAGTTTGTATGGGGGAACAATATTTTCGTTTTTTAGTATATTACTCGATCTTTTTTCATACTTTCTCACCGTTTAAACCTTCCCTGAGCTACTAAAAATATTTCAAGACCAAAATTAGCCAAATCGGTAAAGCTGTTCGCAAGTTATAGCGTGACCAAGATAAATAGGGGTTCATTTTTATATATATAGATTTTTTTCAAAAACCATTGAACCTATCAAGTTCAAAATAATTTTCCTAGAAAGTTTATGTAAAGTTCTACTTTTGAGATTTTTTTCATATTTTTAAAACTTGTGGTTCAAAAGTTAGAGGGGGGGGGACGCACTTTTTTTTACTTCTGGAGCGATTATTTCCGAAAATATTAAAAATTATCAAAAAATGATGTTAGTAAACCCCTATTCATTTTTAAATACCTATCCAACAATATATCACAAGTTAGGATTAGAATGAAGAAAAAAATCACTCTCTACTTTACGGTAAGATACCCTAAGAAAACATTTTTTTCCACTTTTTATTTTTGCACTTTGTCGGCGTGATTGATATACATATTACTACCAAATTTCAGCTTTGTAGTGCTAACGGTCACTGAGATTATCCGCGGACGGACGGACGGACGGACAGACATGGCGAAACTATAAGGGTTCCTAGTTGACTACGGAACCCTAAAAATCAACTCGTCTCATCGTAACCAGGTTTTTCAGATGGTTTAAAATAGATGAAACTATACACGAAATGTTGGCATCGGTCATGACATGCTATCAATATTGTAATGTGCAATTAGAGGCATACAACGCATTTTAGTAATTACGCCTTATATTTGTCACTGTACGTAAAAGCATTCGTGAATTGCATAATATAAATTATTGTACCTTAATTATATTTAGAAAATCCAAGTGAACATTTGTAAGGCATCGCGAAATAAGGTAAAATTGGTAACGTAGGATAATAAAATAGCTCTTTGTATTCAAAGAGTTTCTTCCTTTTTATTTCGGGATGTTTCTTTCTTTTACATTCCTTTACATTTTGCATGCCAAAATTACGTTTTACCTCGCTGAACTCTCCAAAACAATATATGCGTGTGTAATAATAATGGAGGGACGAGCTTTTAAAATTGCTTTTACATGGTAAAACGGATAAATCATACGAGTATGAGGTTGTTGTGTCAGAGTCCGTTGCATGCTATGTAATGTATTATTCCTAAATATGTCTCAGGTGGATGAATTCAGTTAAAACGTAAAACAGACGGCCTTATTAGTTGCTACCGACACGACCACACTCCGTTTAACTTATACGAATAGTATTTTAAAGTTGCGATACCTAACCATTGTCCTCAATCCGTACCCCTATCGTAAAGGGTTCAAGAGAGTCTAGACAATTTTATTTTCTATATCAACTGTTCAATCCGCTTTTACTGCGATTGCTACTGCTCAAATGCTGTAAATAGTTCCTACTTGCTTTGTATGTTCCAACTGAAAAACCTATATTAGGTATAAGTAGATAATTTTATTTGTTATTTTTAACGGATTATCACCGTAGGCCGTAGATACACAATAAGCCTTGGATTCAAATGGGATAGGTATTTGTGGATGAGTTACAAACATTAGATTTTGTCTTTACTTATGGATGCTATGTATGTACTTAAGTCCTATTTACATTTAATACGAGTATTATACATATGTCACCATCCTCTATCTATATCTGGGCGCTAAGGAGTTAACACTGGGAATCGGCCGGTAATAAGTGTTATAGGCAATCACAAATAATAGTTTTTCTTTTTGAATTCAAATATCCGTTTTTGTTATATGCGACTTACAATCTAAAGTATTATCTGTTATAGGTATATTTTATCCGCACTTATATCAGCATAAATCCCTAATCGCTTAATGATTATTAGAATTATTGGTATATTTTTGCCCAATTCCCATAATCACATAATACGAAAATGCTGCTCAGTAGGAAACGTGTCCTGAGCCCCGACGGCTATGAGCTCATAAGACGCGCTAATCCTTAGGGACTTACTCGGGACCAATTGCGTGAAATGTTCTCAATCCTGAAGGACGGGATGCCACCTTCCACAGATAAAATATTACTTCAGATACGTTACCCTAAATATGAAAATATCATGGATTAATCTGGTGGATAGGTATGAAAATCATCAAACCAGGGGAAGTTTGTATTTCGGATATTCTTCTTAGAGGACTTGCTTTCAAGCTTTACTTTGACTTTGCCAAAACGCCGAGAAATTATATTTTTTTTATGACAAATTGCAAATATCTACATAATATTGATTCTACTTCTAAGTATGAATAATATTGACTTGTAAAATTTTCAGGTCAATGTAAAAATAAAAAGCTATAATCACTTATGTAATATAAGAAATAATATTGACGCGTATTGGTTTTAGCTTCCTAGTGAGCTAGGACTACAACGCTGACAAGTGTAAACGCCTGCAATGCTAGCATTAAGTCCGTCGGTACTTATCATCAGTTGAGTGGTAGGCCTCTTTATAAACCCCGTCAAAACGTGCGTTACACGCCAAATGTTTTAGCAAGCAAGCGAAAATAAACCTTTTCTTCTCAGTACAGGTCCAACGCCTCGACTTGATTATGTTCAGAGCTCAGAGTTAATATCAAGTCAGTGGCGTCGAAAGGGTTAAAATAATCTTCTGGCGTTGGCGCTAAATTCGATACCAAATTTGTTAAAATGTGGAACTGGTGTATCTTCTATAGTATTCGTTAGTCTACCGAATTACCTTTCCATCGCTCGACGTAGAGAATATTGGTTGCCTAGTTTATGGTTCGAGCTTTATACGGGATTAAAGGTTTAAATAAAGCTTGTTTGTGGAATGTTATGACATATTTAGTTTATATATTAGTTCACTTTTATTTTTAGATTAAAAATTTTCACCTTATGTGGAAGTTCTTCTTTTAAACTGTTACAATCGGGGATTGGAAACAGGAATTAACCCTAACTGTTTCTTTATTTGGTTGACTATTCCATATTAAATAAGACGATTATTTAGTACCTATAACAAAAAATGCGTACACTATTACGAAGTTTGATGCACTGGGTTCATTTTTTAATATAAATCAGTTCAGGTATTATGTACAGTAAAGTCATGTTATTGTCCTTTATGTCTCAAAGATCGTATAAAAATAACGTTTTCCCAAACATGCAATGAAATATTGTCTTGACATTCCTTATAATAGACTCGGAAGTATGTTTTTTTGGGCGCGGCAACTGAAGGGGACAGAAACGGAATTTCATATAATATTTATTAATATATATTTTTTTTCGACTATCCATACAGAGGCAAAGATGGCGGGTGTCATAGCAAGTAGCTGATGTTAATTTTTAATACATTTCGATTTCATTGTTAGTTGTGATTTTGCAAATTTATTTTTTTGAAGCATTTATTTTATTTATGCCTCGTCGTGAAAACGGATTCCCGGCCTTGCATTACTATCCCCACTGTATATACCCACTGGGCCGGAAACCCTCATTTTCCCGGCCTCTGATGTAAAGTACTATTTTTCTATTACAGATCAATATGGAGACCGACAAGATGTCTACAGCGTCGTCCGTCGGCGCTGAGCGGCGGCCTCTCATGCAAGCTCTCGTTATCGAGAGACGAATTCTCTTCGCGTGCACAATACTCGTCGGTTTGTGCACATTCCTCTGGATAACGGCTGTGTGCACGAGCAAATGGGTCCACATAGAGGGCGGTGAAGGTTAGTCAATTAGTTATTTCATTTTCATTAAAACATATTCACTTAATTTCCACGGCAGATCTTGCACTGTTTTTTCATGCACGTGTTATCTTAAACCGGTCAAGAGAATATCGGACAATGCTCATTGCGGAGTTCCGTAGAATTGACCTGTTACTCAAAAACGGTTCAATCGACTATGTTAAAAAACTAAAAAATATTTAAGGCAAACCAGTGTAAATTTTTTTCTTAGGCAAGACGGAGTCGATATATCTTATCCTTTTCTTCTTGAGCCCAAGGAAAACCGTTGAACTACAGTAAAGTTAGTCAAGCCAGCGGGAATCGGGTTGTATAAACGCGCCGCCACTGAGACAAACCCTAATTCTATTTCTAATCGTATCTGAGGATACCTAACACATTACATTTAGGTTTAAGATCATTAATCCCCTTAAGAATTAATTAGAGATAAATACAGAAAAGTATATAAAACTCGTATTTTGAGCGCACAAAGTAACTTAACTAATAAGTAACTACTTACCAACGTCCGCGTGTCCGCGTGATTAATTTACATAGATACCTATTTTTACCAAAATAGCTTTCAGCTTTCTTGGCCTAACGGTGACAGAGCACAGCCGTGGACAAACAGACGGACGGACATGACGAAAATATAATAATGGTGCCCATTTGACAATAGTACCCTAAAGTTTTCGGAATATATCCAAGTTATAATTATGTAGGTACTGTAAAGTCCGTCATGGGTTACATGTAAAATATGTTCAAATAACATAAAAAGGAAACATAATTTTTGCATTTTTCGAGAAATTACTTACACGCCTTACTTCGTTCTAAATTCGCTTCAT
This sequence comes from Grapholita molesta, assembly GCA_022674325.2. Classification (NCBI taxonomy): domain Eukaryota; kingdom Metazoa; phylum Arthropoda; class Insecta; order Lepidoptera; family Tortricidae; genus Grapholita; species Grapholita molesta. The sequence continues at coordinate 9,153,733 of CP053127.2, forward strand.
CTAAATAAGAATAAATTCCTCTTTTTATGCATCGAAATGGTGTTCACCAATATAGTCAGCCTTTATGTGGCTTCCTTCCGCCGCCGACGTTATTCTCTATTCATGCACATTCCTCTCCGCAATTTACATACCAAACGCAAGTGAGAATTTAATTTTTCTGTTATATATCCGGGTTATTGAGATTGAATTGCAGGGTGCTTAATAAGTAAGGGTTTTATTTTCTTATCACGTAGGTTGTAAAGAATCTTATTTTGTTTATAGAATTTAATTGTCATATGTCACGATTATTATATATACCGCAGTGAATAGCGTGAATGACTAGGTATTAAGTGTGTATATGTCTGATACATAATATTATTTTATACACTCGTGTAGTTGTTTATAAGTTCATTATGAGTCTTCCTGGCGTTTTCCCGGCATTTTGCCGCGGCTAATGGGCGCCTGGTGTCCGCTTGGCAACAAATCCGAGGATTTGGCGTAGGCACTAGTTTTACGAAAGCGACTGCCATCTGACCTCCTAACCCAGAGGGTAAACTATAAACTAGGCCTTAGTGGGATTAATCCGGTTTCCTCACGATCTTTTCCTTCGCCGAAAAGCGAGTGGTAAATATCAAATGATATTTCGTACATAAGTTCCGAAAAACTTATTGTTTTACAAGTTGGGGTTCGAACCTGCGACCTCCGGATTGCAAGTCGCACGCTCTTATTCACTAGACCACCAGTGCTATGAAATTATGCACATAAATAAAATAATTATATTTTACTACATAATTACTAGTTTACGAATACTGCATTATTAACATTTTAATTAGAACTGGACGTGTTAAAACGAGGTTTGATTAATATGAGACCAAATTTATTTCAGTAACAAATTTTCCACTTTAAAATATTGTGGATAGTCATGACAAAACATGTTGTCAGTTAAAACCGGAAAAAACTGAAGACAACATATTATGCAAGATGTAACCATAATTCCTGCGTTTCGGTGACAAACGCGTGCAGTGGCCCATTTTAAAAGACAAATGCCCATTCGGCCGCCAATTAGGCAATCGTAGTTTATTTTGCTTCCAGCATTCATCAATTAAATTAACTTTTGAAGAACGAATATGTAAGCGCAGTAACATAATTAGATACAACTAGATCACTTTAAAGTTGACATGCATAATGAAACAGAGATTGGTAACGATAATGGCTTAAATGATAGGTAGGTTATTTAAAAGTACCAATGGATTCATTCCATTTCCATTTCCATCAAATACATAAAAGAATATAAGATTTAACGCATCGCCATTTAGTTACTTATTTTTTTTGCACTTTACTTTTTCCCCGTATACGGAACAATGGTGTCCAGAAATTTAAGAGGCGTATGCCGAGTTAATCTGTCGGCCAACGCGCTGATACCATTTCGACAATGTAATGAAAATTAAGGGGTACACTAAATGGATGCTGCCCCTATCCGACATGGTGTTACGACTACTGATTAAATGTAATCTAAAATGTTTCTTACGTCTCTTCCGTACAATGGTGTTCCGGACATTTGGGAGGCGTACGCGGAGCCAGATAGAGCCAACGCGCAGATGCCCTTTTGACAATTTATTGTAATGTCAGGCGTACACTAAGTGGATGTTACCTCTGCCCGTATAATAGGACGCGCATAGAGACAGCACCCGCCATGGTGTAAGGACTATTGGGTTTTAATGGAATGTAAAATGTACCAGGCTATTGGGTGGAAAGGATGGACTAGCTACTAGGCTATTGTATAAAAAACCGGACGTATGCCTAATAAAATGGTATCCAATTTTATTAGGCAGACTTTACGTTATTATTATAGGTAGATAACTGTGAAACGGTGTTGTTTTTCGGCAATCTGGTAAAAATACCGCATTATATTACGAAACACCGCCATCTTTCACGTTGATTGACAGTATGAAACCGATACGCATAAAGTTAAGATGACACGTCACCACAGCATTATGGGGTTATGCGAAGCATGTGCCCGGTAGTTTATTTTTAATTGCGGACGAGTGGCATTGGGGTCGCTGCCCGTCGGTCTATTTGTGGGTTGCGTACGCAGCATGCTTATTGTGTAGTGTTCTGAAATCTTGGAAAATAGCTTAAAATAATATAGGTTATTTTATTCTTCATACCATCTTCACATAATATTTAAAATAATGTTGTCTTATATTTTGCAATATATTTTTTTTTTCCTTATGAATCTGGTATCAGAGGGCCTACCGCGAAAAATGAAATTAGAAAATTTCTGGCATCTTTCCTTTTTACTCCTATTAAGGGGTAGTTAGAGTGGCAGAGAAAATCATTTGCAATTTGCGAATTTTCGATTTTAGCGGCGCTACTTATATTCTTTTAACAAAAGTATCACTAACATATATAAATAATTAAGCAATTATAACATTTTAAGTATATGTTCTGTCAATGACCATACCATACATACCATTACTACTCATATAAGTATAAAATATAATATTAAAATGTCCATACCTAATATGTATTCATATAATATATCATAATATCAGTCAGAACTCTAGCCTCTTATATAATTAATCTAATCTAGGTAGCTTAATTTCACAAGATGATACATATCATGACACAGATGAAGGGAAGAAATGGCAAAAACAGCTTTTAATGTCAAAAAAACATTTGTTTATGGGGAAGATATCAAAGAAAAACGCCTAATTATTACACATATCTGAAGCATCGCTTGGACATGGGACGTGGACAATGAGGCAAAAAAAATAGTTAAAGATTGGCGGCTTTTGATATGTGGCTGTAGAGAAGAATGGAAATAAAGAGTTGGATGGAGAAAAAAAACAAACAAGGAGCTACGTATTGTTGTAGAGAAAAGAAACCTACTTAAGATCATAATAAAATGGAAAAATAATAGTCACTTATATAGGAAGTGGTGATAATGATAGGAAAACTAAGAGCAAGCTACGTGCAACAACTAAAAGCAAACGCAGGTGTCGTATCTTACAGAGACCTGAGGCTCTAGTGTATTTTTCTTTTGAGACGTTGAAAAACGTCTCAAACGCGTAAGTGATAATGTTATTTAGTTAAATGGGTAACTCGATGGTGACATTTTGTTACGTTAAAAACTTACACTGGGAACTGATAAACCTGGCCGATGGCCGCGAAAACTGGCGTATACTCTACCGATAAGATATATATGCCCTTAAATTATGATGATGATATATTTAGACCCTAAAATAATTACAAGATGTTTGAATATTTAGGACATAGGTATACTATTGCTGTGCAACATATAAACATATATGTATGTATGTTTATGCAGTCCACTGCTGGACATAGGCACAATAATGGAATAGCACCACTTGTCTCTTCCCGCGGGTGTCGTAAGAGGCGACAAAGGGAAAAATCCTACGAGCGGGCAGCGTCCGTCGAAACCCAATCTACAGCTACTTTCTACTTTTGTAGAAATATATTCCAATTTCCACTATTTAAAAAATATAATAAAGTACCTTTAATTAAAAATAAATGTATAAACAACGTAAATATCTGAACACACAAATAAAATATAGTTATTTGTGTTTTCTCATCAAATACCTACTGTATATTTGTCATCAAACACCTACTGTAAAATATGATCAACATTGTAGTTATAATTAAGAATTATAATTATTATGTACGCTATCCTATTTAATGTATGGAACATGTTTAGAAATTTAATTGTACCCTGACATATAAAACTGCAATATAAAGCTGGAATATATTTTAAACAAAATTCTAGTCAAATGAAGACACCTTCATATCAGATGCTGTTAATTGCGCACGTAACGAGCCGTGGTAATTGCTACGACGATTCAAATAATAATTTATATTCCCGACGAATCATATTAGTTAAAACCTATTTGCAAATACCAAATGTCTGGAGATGCGCCAAAAGGAATTACTAACCAGCTCAACGACATTGTTTTTAGATGGGTTGATCTTTAACGGGGAAATCGGTGTAACACGTTAGCTTCTTTCGTCACTGTATCTTAATTATAACTTGCATAAATTAAACATAAAACAAATTAAGTTCACTGTAAGAGTAGTTTAAAAAATCATTCGATTTCATTCTTTTATTTTCATTATCAGTATCTCATCTACTCAGTAGACCAATAATAAAAAACTGAGGCTTATTTGATATTTAAATGTTACGTTAATTCAAAAAGCTATCTCATTCGGGACTTAACTACCTTTTTGTTATTTTGTCCCATATGCTAGGGGCCAATAGAAGCATAGTTTAATAAAAAAAATGTGGCACCGCATTGCACCCAAGTTTAATAAACTTGGTTACCCATTTCATAACTGCAATGAAAAACATGTTTGCTGTATTATGATTGCTATTGAATTACCACAATTTATTTTCGAATATTGTTTAAAAGTATTCCATTTTTTTTTTTTAGAATTATGTGAGTGAATTATTAGTTATTGTTATTCTGTCCCATCAGCCAGGGGACAATTGAAGCATAGTTTGTTACAAGAAATGTGGCCCTGCGTACTACTGACGCGCTTGTTAGGTGACCCATTATGGAATGGACGTATAGCTTCTACAAATATCTATGTTTTGTGTATTTAATGCAATTAAACTGTGTTCGAAGAGTGACCCAGGGGAACGTTACCATGGCAACGAGGGACAAAGAATAGTTAATTGAGCCATGTATCTTAAATTAATTAACACTGATACATTTTGTTCCAGGTATCCACTTCATCGCAAGAAACGCCTCCATGTATTTCTTGTCCAGTGACTCCGGCGTGTGGGAGATCTGCCGAGACGAGTTCGTGCCGAACGCCACTAAAACCACGTTTAGACTCAACGCAACAGTACACGCGTACGACTGTAAGGCCGTCGGGACAGTTGCTGGACAATGTTACAAAAGTAAGATATCCTCATACTAACGTTGTAGCGTCTATCGATGTTCTCGGATCTGATATTATAGTACAGGAACCGGGAAACCCCTACACGTAGGCTTAACAACAGCAACGCTGTATGTTATATTTATGGAGTAAACATTACTCCAATCCATCAACGATCGAAGGAAATCCAGGCGTACACAGTTATTGTGGAAATGAGATGACGTTGCGCGGACGCTGCCGGTGGAAAGACGCCAGTAAACTCGTTATATTACGAGTTTGTATCCGACGTCACTATATGCTACGTTTAGACACTCGGTTAAATGTGCATACGCTACTATGGATTTAATGTTGCTGAACAATGTCTCATTTTCACTCAAGGCGATAAATTTTAATAACTAATATACTATGGTAACGTAAACTTATCGGTTGCCAACAGCATACCAACGGATGCTACTTTTTATGTTAAGTCGTTGCCAAAAAGGTAACAGAAGGGGTGTCATGCAATAGACAATAATACATTTACCCAATTCACGCCGCCGTGCCGCCGCTGCAAGCTTTCGCCGACTAATAGAGTTAAATCTTTATTTCAAGTAAAATATACACTCATATATTGTCAGTATAGAGGCAGGACATGACGCACTTATATAATTTAAACATGCTTTACCATATTCTAACCTCGTAAGGCCCACGGGCCTTCCTGTAGTACTAATTATTTAAAAAAAATTGAATTTTATTAAATTAGAACAGAGTTGAATTTTAGTTTCTTTCGATTTTGACACAAAAGAAATTATACTTTATTTCCTGCACTATAAAGAACGAATTCGAGTAGCATTTTACTTGTATGGTGGGCCTTAGGAGGCTAAGGAATAAACAGATTTTATTTATTTATTTAATAATTGTTGTCATTAAGAAGCTTATACTTACTATGGTTATATTATGCTACTGCAACTACACAAATTTTAAAATTCTTACTTTGTAGTTAATGATTAATATGTTCTCCATAAAAACGTGTGAACAGATCGCGATAAGTGAAGTGATGAGTTCGCTGACGGTAAGGCTCTTAAATGATATAACACGATAGATGCAAGATAGTATCTGAAGATTGTATTGTAGATTGCACTACATGCAATTTTACAGAAAATGTTCTACATCTGGATTCTATTCAAATTTATTTAGAAAAGGGAAATTTATTAATGTTTGTCTTCAGGTCAGGATTTGACATTGTTAGTAAAAATAAACTATTTATTAACTTTTTAAAACTGGTATTGAAACTGCACTTATAACAATAATTTTGAAAATAGCCACTAAAGTAAATTGCTAATCATAAGACGAAAATATATATATTTTCTCCAAAAATGCAAGTAATTTTGGAATCTGACTTAAATCAGTTTGATCCAACAGTATAATGTGGCTTAATGTGGCTAATCTCAACACAAAACTGTATAATGTGGCTTACCTAATCTAGCTTATTCGACTGTTGTTTTTTTTTATAGGCTTCTGTGGCATTTCCCAATAATCTTATTTGTAATCGTGCTAGTTAATAAACAAACAACACTTCGATAACCTCAAATTTGAAACCTGTCCGAAGCTTGATTGACACACCCTTGGTTTTACTTTTTCATATTTTATTTATTTTGGTATATTACCCTCACGCATTGCTAATTCTATTGAACCAAGTAAACAAATTTTGTTTTTAGATGAAAATAGTTTCAACTTTTTGTTAGTATAATTTGTATAATTTCTTTTTTTCATGTAAATTAATTTCAAAATTATTTCTTATTATGCAGAAACGTCTGCTAGCGAATATCTTCTATATTAAAATATCGAAAAATGGTATATTAATTATAATTAATATACCTAGATATTTTTCTAGCAGGAACGGCATTTGTTTAGTGCTTGCCACAATAAAAATATCGACAATCCTGTTATCGATAAGTACATACTAATTCAACGTCAAGATGTACACACAGTCTTATATCGGCTATCTACCTAGACGCCGCGTGCCACCGATCTTGCGCAAATTAAACGTAATCCGTATACTTTTGATCCAATTTACCTTTATAATTTGCTATGAATAGTTCCAAATTGTTTTCTGAAGTATTTAAATATAAATAAATTGAGTTTTATTATTGTTAGATATTTTTAACCCTATTACCCTATATTTGTCTTTGTATTACCTGTATGTAAATTGAAGGGGTACTTATCGATAACAGGACTGTCGATGTTTTTAATTTGTCAATCACTTACAAGAAATCGTTCGTGCTAGAAAAATATCTAGGTATAATAATTAATATAAGAACGAGGATGAGAGAGAATGTGACGAACGAAATGTGAAGCGTTCGTCACATTTCGATGCAAAATTTACGCTTCTACACTATCTACACCAAATTAATAAAGGTGAAAGTTAAATCTTTTGACATTCAAAGCTATTGTGGGATATTTTGGATGTCGAAAGACAAACAAATAATTTGCATCTGAGCAGAGTGACAATGACAGCTCGTTGTCATACGCCTGCCCGGGAGGCGCGCCGGCCAAATTTACTAAACTAAGTAGTGACACCCATCTGGTTTCGATATCAAATGGTAATTTTGTAGAACAAAAAAAATAATGTTATAGCTGTTTTACCCTAAGGATGGTCAACAGCGTTTTAGTAGATACATGAGTGGGAGTTTTCAAAATTTGGTACACCTAATTAGCGAAAGTTGTTAAAAATAATTAAATCACTGTCAGTTTCGTGACGAATATTAAGCATGAAATTTTTATGAATATCGACTGTTTTCCTTTAATTATATTGTAATTTCTTTTTAAGTTTATAAAACTAACATCAAAACCAAGTTTTTATCGAAATATAAGTCATATTTTTTTTTATATATAAGTAAATTATTAAACTATTATTAAATTATTTAATTATGAATTATTAAACTCTTAACTGTCGTCACGAAACTGACAGTGATTTAATTTTTTTTAACAATTTTCGCTAATTGGGTGTACCAAATTCTGAAAACTCCCGAGTACACTATTCAATTTACTGTATGGTACCTACTGCGATCGTCAACTTACCTGCCAAGTTCCCATGCTGACAATCCTCCCTAATATGGCTGTTACTGCTGTTAGATACGAGTAGAGATACTTATAAACCTACGATAAGACATGTAAAAGTACGATTCAAAATAGATTTTTGCGAAAAAGTTGTTAAATTAGCGCTTGTTATTCTTTTCTACACAAAATGCTCTCGGTTCGTAAAACATGTTCGTTTATTTTTCTCACTCCGCCTTCTGTTTAAGCTCATTTGGCGTGGCCATTACTACCCGCTGGTTTACTTTGTTATCAGATCTATTTCTGCGAAGCTTGAAAGAAATCGCCAGGCATTTAGCAACCAGCTACTAAATTGTGTGCGAGTTTACTTCACACGTAATACGGTGGGGTTAACTGTTCACCTCGATGTTTACGCAACTGTAAAGTTCATAAACATTACTAGTAAGATATTTCTGGTTAAGTAATTTTAGGTTGTAATAATAGCTTAAAAGACGGCCGAATTTTATTTAGTTTATCTACTGATTTTAAACCTGGTGGTATCCATTGTTTTTTATTTTGATAATCTGATACTATTATTACTAAGTAGTATTTTTACTATTCTCGTGAGACCTCGTGCGAATTTTTGATATCTTGTCTTGACGTTTTGGAATCTCGATTTTCATAGAATATAAATTACTTATTCATGAAATAAAACAACTGAAAAGGATTATAATTATTGCGTAGGTATACTAAATTAAACTTTTTTTTCTTATAAGCCAATCTGACGTATGCAACTATCATGTGTAAGCACCAAAATTGTTAAATAATGTATATGTGGGTAGGTTCGCATTTAGTAATTTTTGAGATGATATTACACAATATTATTTAACTGTCGTTTAATTAACAGCCAATTCTAAAACATTAAAACAGAAAGTAAGTTGAATACGCTTCGGTTATCGTTAAAGATAACACACATTTGTCTAATTTACTTAACTCCATCGAACCAAGATTAATCTTAACGCACGAGATCGTGAATTTCTCGAATATCTCTGTTCGATATTGCATTCCTAAATTTATCAAAGAAGCGACCAGTAAAATCGGATCTCATATTTATTTTATTTCAAATACTGCGCCTCTAAAGTACTATTCTTATAATTTAGACACCATCGTTTGTCATGTCATCGGTTCATTGTAATTTGTCTTGGCTCAAACATCAGAAAAACATTTAAAATTATACTGTTTTACAATGAATGGCACGTTATTGCTAACAAAGTTACAAACATTTATTTTTATTACAACGGCATTATTAGCACATCAATGCTTTAAATAGAAAGGAATCGAATAATTATGCCAATGCGCATATGGATGCGTTATTAGATTTTAAATTTCTACAAACGTTTTAAGCGTTTTAATTTACTGCAAAATGCATGGACTGCTGATAAAATAAATCGATGTTTTTTTAATTCTTGGTAATCTTTGTGGCTAACAGTAGATACGTATCAGGTCACAACTTTTCTAGGCAGTGCCGGAAAAACGTTTCAACGAGAGGTCGCATATCAATATTTCCTTCTCACCAACGTCGCCGCCGCTTGCTACTATCGCCGACACGCTAAGTCGTGGCTACTTACTTTAACCTATAAAAATATCTGTTAAATGTGATTTAGATTTTAATTATGATATAACACACAATACTACGAGTACATTAATTTACTACATACTCCGTGGGATTAATTATGAAATGTTATGTTTAAAATTTTATTATAATTGTTCTTATGAGTTTACTTTTGACATTTCAATTTTATTCTAGACAGTTTTTTTAGCCGGCCGCCGCCGGCCGCCGCCGACGCCGGGGCGGCCGCGCGAGTACAGTACGCTCATCAGCTTGTACTTCGCGAATTTAGAGTTTAAAAACCATAGCAATAAGAGCTATGAGAAGTGAATTGTAAGTATACTTCAAGGTCAACTTACTTTAATCACTAGCGGAGAAAATGCGTTTATACCCTTTTTTATTAAAGAATACACAAGCGCTTTACAAGCTAGTAAGGGGAAAAAAATATTTTCAGATTGAAACTACATTTGGCTTGGCAGGTTTTGTTGTTTGCGGGATAGAAGCTGTTACAATACATATTAAACTATAGGTAACAACAAATTTATAAACGTATTCATACGAGTAATGACTTAATAATAAAACGACAGATTTAGTCTAATGGATATTACTCTTGGGGATAACTCTGTACCTCTTGGGGAATTATACAAATTAGAATTATGAATATAAATTGTCCGCCGGTGTATTTAATCTAATACTCATTTCCCCAGAGAAAAACCTCAGATATATACCTCGTTAATGCGTCAGAACAATAATTTAAGGTCTAAATAAAAAATTGGAGTAAATGTTAAGATATAACGGAGTCCCCGTGACTATTGCGTGTTTATGTCAATCGTTAATTCGACGCCTACGTTTGTAGTTTATGACTGAACTTTATTTGCGTGCGTTCGGACATCGTAATTTTCAGGGTTTCAGCGTCATTCCCTTTAGCCATCGTATACCGTTATTATGGGTATTTAAATTGATAACACATTACGAGTAACATTTATTAATTGAAGAAATTAAATCATCAAATTCAACAAAGAACAAATTTTATTTTTTATTAAACATTTTGATTTGCTTTGATTTTTAAGTAGTTATAAATTAAAAGTTGAAATAGATGACATATATATACTTAAGAAAAAGCGACGAGGACCTCCGGCGTTCGAGACGGGATTTGAACACGCATCTACAGCTCTCCGCATTATTATCGATGAATTTAATATGGCTAATAGATCTTAATATTAGTTTTTTTTATGACAAAGGTGGCAAATAAGCACACGGATGCCTGATAGTAGGATTTTATTAATCTGTAGATTAAGATAAATACCTATTTAGAGGCACAGTTCCTAATAAGATAGGTGTTTTAATATTCTTTCATCAAATTCACGTTTGTTAAGATTATATTTAATAATTAACTTTAATGCTGACTTTTTTATTACAAGTCTATATTTAATTTGCAATGTAAGTAGGATCGGGTGAAATATTGCAACTCAATTTTTAAACAGATACTTTTACCGATAGAGTTGAAATTACACTTATGTAAGTTCGATGACAATGCAATATTATAGTATCACTGCACTGGTCTGTTTTTTTATGACATAGGCGGCAAACGAGCAGACGGATTGCCTGGTGGTAAGCAATTACCGTCGCCCATGGGCACCCGCCACACCAGGGGAGTCACAAGCGTGTTGCCGGCCTTTATGGGGGGTTGGAGCTCTGGGAACCTTACTCACCATCCGTAACACAACACTACATACTTGAAAGGTAGCAGCTAGTGCTATTATGGCTGTGGTCTTCTGTAAGGAGGAGGTACTTCCCCAGTTGGACTGCCCCAGATTCAAGCGTGATGGTTATCGCTGTGCCCTACCTCTCATTGTTGGACGTAGTTTAATGACATATCCGGGTCCAAATTCCGGATTCCGGGTCTGAACTGATGCTGTAGCCAAAATGTAGCCATAGCAACTACTAAAATATACAAGATAAACCCGTGGTATTTAGGCTCGTTAGAATCCTCACGATGAGAGTAGTGGATGATTACGCAAAAGTACAGTCGATAAGTGCATGTTCAGATATTTGTCCCCACCTCCACAGCTGCGATATATATGATGGCGATAGTACCAACAACGTCATTTTTACAGAAGTTTATTATTAATACTATCATTTGCATACCTGGGATAACTCGGGGCATCTATAAGTGCGTGACCAAATATTTTATCGATAATAAAATATATCGATCTTAATGACAACATCTAAATTTTATTAGACATATAGAAATATTATTTTAGCAATAATCAGACGTAATATTTCGTTTATACTCCGGAGTCGCTATTGCGTTTAAATAACCTTTTGGTTTCAATTAAGAAAACTAACGGGCGTAGTTGTTTCAGTCTTTGTACATTCAAATTACATTTAGCTGCCACTAGGCTGTCACCAAGTTTGAAGCCTCGCAAACAATGGCTACAAAAAGTTACGCACGGGTTTAATATTCTCAATAGCGATAGCGACCATTAATGTATGCTATATGAAAATTCAGGTGGTTCAGGAGACATGAGCAGGATTAACCCTGTGAATCCACTTAATTATAAGCTACTGTTTCGTACAAGTCTTAGTGAAATAAATAATCCTACCAAAAACATCAATGTAAAAAAGGAGAGCCAAGTTCAATACAAAAATTATGCTTGGATGTTGGCTTCGCCGCAAAGAGAATGGAGATCTAAAATGAGTGCCAAGTTCTATGTAAAATCCAAAATGTATTTATAGGGACAAAATAACATTATAAACAAGTATTAAACTCTATTTCTTTAAAAATATGAGATCTTCAAGTAGGTTAGATTTGAGTTGGCCAGTTTTCATTAAATCAGTTATTTTATAAAAATATATGTATTTTAATTCTCATAAAATCAAAATTTTCTTGTGCAAATTTACTTTCTTCATAATCATAGTTCTATTATAATTATAATAATCAAATAGAATTTATCTTTATTAATTAGTTTTTGTAGGGTAAACATAATTTATTTGGACGATTTTTTTGTCTTTACAAAGTCTAAAAGATAACTTCACTTCAATGGAATACAAAATGATACAGTACAGTAATGTACCATATCTGTAGGCTTGGTCCTGATCACGTCTAGAGAATCATTTTGTTTTATGCTAATATTAAGTTAATTAAATAATTTAAATATATTTACGCCTTTTTCAAAATAAAATAGTTCACATAAGGGTATTGAATAATTCATAAAAGTAACATGTAAACAGAAATTCACATATTACTGGGTCAACTGAACCCATTAGTCAATAATTTTATATTTTGTGGACGTATTTCTTCATTACGAATTATGTAAATATAAAATATGATCCTGCTATTAAAATTGTTGTTGTTCTGTTAGATACAATTGCTATTAATTATTTTTTATGGATAAAACAACTGTCCATGTCACATTTATAAAGATGTCTTCGCCCAAGAAGCCCTACATGAAAAAAGATTGTACAAATACGTTAAATATCTTGGTATTTCTGTGAAAAAAGTGGAAGACGAGCGGAGTACGTCTACGAGAACTGTTTAAAGGGTGCTAAAACGGTTCAGAGACTCTGGTAGCTTACGTTGAAAGCCTGGAAGTGGTCGTAATTCAGGGTTTGTCAATAAAAAAAAGGATCATAGTTGCTTTGCAAAAGAAACATACCCTGTCTGTTAGAAACTTAGCTAAAAGTTTAAAACTTCAAAATCAACGGTTCAACGAGTGAAGAAAATTAATTCTATAAAGTCCTTTCAACAATCTAAGGTACTTAACAGAAATGCAAAGCAACAGACGGAAGCTGAAATTGGATCTAGAAAACTTAATTCGAAATTGAGATCAAAAAATTACTGCATTGTTATGGACGGGGAGACTTACTGCAAACTTGACTTCAAAACACTACCTGCATATTATTTTTATTCTGGGTTCGATAGAAAGACTGTCAGTGATAAGTACAAGGAAATTAAAACAGACAAATTTGCAAAAAAAGGTTTTCGTATGGCAGGCAATCTGTTCGTGCGGCAAACGTAGTACTCCATACTTTGCAAAGGGAACTATAAACGGCGATATATATCTCAACGAATGTTTGAAAAAGCGATTGCTGCCCATCGTAAACCGACATAAAAAGCCCATTCTGTTTTGGTCCGATCTGGCTACCGTGCACTACACGAAGAAAGCGATTTAGTGGTATAGAACCAATAACATCGAATACTTGGAAAAACACCAGTATCCTCCCCAGTTGCCCTGAGTTGAGGCCGATTGAAAAATAATGGGCACGTATGAAACAAAAGTTATTAAAACATAAATCTAATGCTACTGACTTTGGTAACTTCAAGCGAAAGTGGAATGAAGCGTCGAAACTTATCACAGACCTTGATGTACAAAGCCTGATGGCAGGTGTTAAAAGAAAACTGAGAAGTTTCTGGATGAATCAAGGACAGTACCTGGTTTAATACAAAAATATAAAAATACATTAAATTCTACACAAATCTTCATAAAAAGTTTTTTTTATTTTCATTTTTTTTATAATAGATTTTATTGAAATAACAAGTGACACTTTTTCTTGGGACAAGATTTGGATGACATGTACATAAGAAAAAGTGACGAAGCGGAGGTCCTCCGGCGTTCGGGAATTTAGTTAGGTACTTGTCCACGGTTCTGATACTGTCCAATTGTATCTTGATGATAACTGATGGAACAGTTTACCATGGCGAATTCAGATATGTGACACCATTAAATGGGCGTGAGTCGTAATAGTTAAGTTTTACAGGTCATATATGACTGATGCAGTAATTGTGGGCAAGGAAATTATTCATGGAAGGGCCAGTTCAATGAGTACCAGTTACACGCCAATGGCGTTGTTCAGCGTCCCGCCGGGAGCCGGCTCGGCCCATTTACGACAAACACGACATCTACAATGTTTTCCTTTCAAGCGTCGCGCTTAAATTGTTTTTACGATGTTATCCGAGTAAGCGTTTCTTGTCGACGTTCATGTTGCTTGGGCATTTAATACTTTATGTTTCCTTGGCTAGTTGGTAACATATATGCGTTGCTGTAATCTGTTGAACTGTAAAATACTATACTGATGGGCAACGACTGTACACGTACTAGTTTTTTTTGCAGCCACTTTTACTGACATGAATTCTGTTAGTTTAAAGTACTCAAAATTGTTTGTACAATAGTGTTTTAATTACCAACACTGCAAATGAGATAATCATAGAGAGCGAGCATTTAATAGGCATACAATTTTTAAGTACAATGAGTACTTTATAATTTTTATTAAATATCTATATTTAATGTGATTTTGCACTGGCATAGAGTACTTTGTTTCCTTAGTATTTATTTAAAGACATAGCTCAAATCTGCATTTATTTTTAAACTGATGATAGGTAAGGTTAGCACACAACTGAAACTTTCGTATACGAGCGCAGGAAAATCTGCTAAATTTTCACAAAAAGTAAACACACTGTCGGGCGCAGCCCACACAATGTGAATTATAGTCACCGATAAAAATACCACATTGGTTCTTTCAAGTCGCCACGGCGAACCTCAGTTATCTCCGAGGCGTTACGTAGTGTAAACAAATAAACAAGACGGCACTGTTCGTGGTCGATACAGAAAGGGAACGCCGACAGCCGCCGAGATGGCTATTAGCTGCCAGCGTCAATCAGAACGGACCTACGCGCTACGATACATAAATCACGTAGGCATAGACTGTGATGTGGCAAGTTATAAGAAAAGAAATCGTGTGTCTTTGATGAGTTGCCTGTATGAAGTGTATATCTGTAGAAAAGGACCAGCTTAGTATTATACAGGGTGGGCCATGTAGATCGGTCAGTATCCGAAAATCTGAAATTATAAGACCTACAAATATCTGTTCTTAGGAACCATGTCATCGATTTTAGGGGCAAGAAAAACAGCATACATAGATTAATAAAACTTGTCTTCAGTTGTTAAAAATTAAATTTTAAGGTATCTAATTACTTTTAATAGAAAACTCCCGTGAGACTCAGACATACTAGAAATATATATAAACGGGTCACTCACGTATCTTAAGGTCGAAAACCGCTCAAGTTCAGAACAAAAGGGTTCTCGAAGGGCCGCCGCCAGCGACGGTGCGGCACGGAGCTCATGATTATGGTTCACGAATTGGACCGAAACATATGTCGAGCGGTTTTCGACCTTAAGATACGTGAGTGACCCGTTTATATGTATCTAATTACGTTGAATTTATTCATTTTAGATATCATGTTTTATGGTAACATTGGCTGCCCATGACCTACTCGTACACAATCCATAACCAAATGGAAATAATAAGAAGTTTAATTTTACAAAACAACCTGGTTGGATTTTCGAACGGAGTACAAGGTTTTTTTTTTTAATCTATGTATGCAGCTTTTATGGTTGATGACATTCTCCTTAAAAATAAATATTTATGTATGTTTTATAGTTCTAGATTTCCCCATACTGACCGATCTACATGGACCACACTGTATAGTTGCTTAATGTCCATTTATCTCATTTAATATTTCCTAATATATTTTTTTTGTTACTATGAGTACGTTATTCTATATCATCATTAACGGTGTTTTAAAGAAACTGAATTCTTTATATTCAAAATAACTGTACTTACCAATTTTTTTATATTCAACGTACCCTCTTACCTCGATAATAGCCTAATAAAATATACTACCAGTACTATCCCCTGATTACTAGCAATAAAAGTAACAGCGGGGCTTACGTAGATTAAAGTCGACTGAGATTGAAGTTTATAAGCGTCATAACAGATTATGTTCTGAAATAAATCGTCCTAAACGCCAATTGGTTTAGATTTTAGGTAGTAACATATAGTAAAAACAAGTAATTGCGGAATGAAAGGTCATTTTTTTTACTGTGTCTATAGATGGACTTTCGTAAAAAGTCAGCGCGGACAGAAATACTTTTCTAAAAAAATGTGTTTGCTTTCATACCTACCTGGCCTTTTTTATTATTCCAAACTAGGTGTCTACCCAATTTATATTGTATTATAATACACATTTTTGATATGTACTTAAAGAAAATTATTATCAAAATCGGACTACTCTGTAAAAAGTCATACATAAATATATATAGCATGGTCATACATAAATATAAATATATTATATACATATAGCGTCGTCTTAAGCAGATTTTATTAATAATGAATATTATTTTCGATATTTAAATCGAAAGAAAAAAAGAAAAATGAAAAAAAATATATATATATTTTTTACGCCAGAATTAATTCGGTCAAACTAATTAGTTCAAAATTTCTACTATCGCTCCACTTTCCGATGATCCAGTTTCATGAAACATAATTCAGATTTTTACTTTGGTCATTTTGGTTCTGAAACGCCTCTGAATGTGCACAGTAGATGACCCATAATCGACGTTCTATTTTTGTCAGATTTTTATAGTTTTCCAATTATAGCTAAGAGCGTGGATCATCGTCGAAATAGAACCAGAATCTTGACCATTCTTAATTTTATTTAGTTTACCAATCTTTAAATATTAGGTCAAAAAACTGCCTTGAGAGAAAGATGATGTATTTTTATATTTTCCCATACAATAGTTGTTGTGCTATGTTGGACGAATAAACAATTTAGATTTTTGATTTTTTTTAAATAGTGGTCTGTATATTTGGAAGACGTATAAGCGGCCAACCTTTCGACAAGATTATAAAATAATAGGCTTAAACTAAGGGGTTGATTCCTCTGCCCATGTCTTAAGATGCACGCGAGTCATCTTGCCATGATTTAATGAGTGTTCAAAAAAATAATACTACTCATCTCATCATCATCTGACTTTAGCCGTAAATCGTTCTTGAATCCATACATGACTGTCCTCCAATTATGAATTGTATCATCTTAGGTGGAGTAGGTTACCATCTTATTACAATAATAAAAAGAAATATCTCCAGCTAATGGTAGTTCAGCCTTCGCAAGATGAAAACCCATAAAAATCGACATCAAAGATGGCTCAAGGGAAATACATTTCGAGGTTTCAATGGAGTCCAAACATATAACCAACTCGTTCGCACTTAAGTTTCCTTATTACATTTCAAAAACACATACTCTAATTTGGGAGGCCGACAAAGGCAAGCCGGAGGCTAGGGGCCGGATCCACTCATTCAAAAGAGCTCCCAGAGGCGCTTAGGTATTACGCGGAGTCGCTACTCTCAACAAAGTGACTGAGTGCACTATTGAAACCCAGGATACGATGGGGTCGTCATATCTGTACGGTAGTACGTATTTAATTTGAAGCGTGTACTGTAGCTATTACGAGTAAATCTAAGTATAATGATACCATTCATAAGTAAACCGGGCACTAAAAAAGAAACTATAAGAGAACCTACTTCTTAAGTATAAAATAACTCGGTGCTGGCTAGCCAGTTCGTTTGCTTGAACTTGGCTTGACGCGCTGCCACGTGTCTAGATTCTATAGATCAGTTAGAGCATTACCTACGGATGTTGGTTCCCCAAATAATGAATTTTAATTTTAATTTATTTTCACATGAATTATTGTTTATCATTATCACCCCATTATTTAAAACATGGCATAACAAACCTAATTAGCTTTGAAATTGCTATAAATGCCAGGGTAACCATTACTAGCCAGTTTTGCCAGCTTTATACGGCAGTTTTTGCGGTTTATGTATTGCGCGTACGTGAAAAGAATCCACATCTTGCCTTCCACATCTCATTAGTACTGAATGATATATCTATATAGGCTCTAAATATTGTAGTACCTATATATATTTATACTACTTTATTGTCCCATAAAACAGCATTTTATATTTAACAGTTAATAAAATGGACTTTATTATTATAATGTTTATAAGGTGCCAAAAGTATTTTATGTATTAGTTTTTTCAATTCGTCACTACTTTGAAAAAATCTCGTCTCTGACACAGATACTCTAAGTTGAAACGTAGTAACTCTGCACTCGGCCCATACATAGTTACGCCATTTTCCTTTTGAATGCTAGAATGAGTTACGAGGTTTTTCAAAGTAGTGACGAATTATACCTAATGACGTCTGAGGTACAGCAAGGGATTTGGTGTGGAACGACTGAACAATGGTTATGAGGCAATTTGAGACTTGTTTGTTTTTTAAAGTATAAACATAGTAACCTCAAAGAAATTTTAGTTTTTTTTAGAATATAGGTAAATGAATAAAGTTATCAATATGGTATTTAATAAACTTATATAGCATAAAATGCTCTCTTAGGGTATTTTAATAAAAACATACAGGCAATGCAGCCCTAAAAAACATCCCTTAAAATGTATGATTACAATCCACAACTAGGCTGAAGATTATGCATGACAAGAAGTCGAAGTGTGAAAGTTTACACTCTCATTTTTACATACTCGTATTGAATTAGAAGGCAGGATTTTAGGACAATTGTGACTCGAATTTTGACGACCGGCCTGGACTAGTGGCTAGTGACACTGCCTATGAAGATGGTCCTGGGTTCGAATCCCAGTCAGGGCATTTATTTGTGTGATGAGCACAGGTATTTGTTCCTGAGTTATGGGTGTTTTCTATGTATTTAAGTATTTATATGTATCTATCTATTATATGTATCATCGTCTAGTACCTACAACACAAGCCTTACTGAGCTTACCGTAGGTCTAGGTCGAGTTGTGTAAGATTGTCCCGAAATATTTATTTATTTAATTGTGTGTGAAATCGTTACATGAATTCATAAATATATATTATGAATAACTATAAAGGAAGGAAGTGAAAGACAACCACAACTTTCTATAAATGTCAGCAGTCGTCATTATTCCCTAGTCTTTATCAGTACCCTGCTAAAAGGCTTTATAAACGCGAAATTTGCGAAAGTTCGTTCAGTCACAAAAGTTTTTTTCTGCCCCAGTGAGATAAATGGGGCTAACGCCGGAAATTATTCGAATAATGTGAGCAAAAAAGTTAACCCAACGATCTCCTAAGGCCTGTAGGTCTAGCACATGAAGGGTACGATAATATCCCACGGCGAGAAAGACTCGTCATTTTCTAACTGTATTAATTAAAGAAGGACGGGCAGTCTATCTCTGCTTTCACGCTCTCCACTTGCAAGTCCTACTGGTACATATTGTAATTCTGACATAGATAATGGCGTAGTTCATTGGTTATGCCCACAAAACAGAAAAAACAGTAGAAG
The DNA here is from genome assembly GCA_022674325.2 of Grapholita molesta. NCBI lineage: Eukaryota > Metazoa > Arthropoda > Insecta > Lepidoptera > Tortricidae > Grapholita > Grapholita molesta. The sequence continues at coordinate 9,173,410 of CP053127.2, forward strand.
TGGCACAAGCGGTGATTAGTATGGGAACCGATGTCGCCAAAACGCACACCAGCTCACGCACAAACACAACAATTTCTGATAGGTGGTTGGCTCTGTCAACTTAATAAAAAAGTCATTTGTACCACGACTGGGTACGATAGTTCAAACTTTAACATAAGTGGCGTCTAGCGTCAAGTAGTGGAACTACAATAATTATGGCATAGCAATTTGACAATAGGAGTCAGGATTAGCGCATATGTTCTTTCTCCCTTACACTTTTGTAGTCTTAGCAAGAGTGAGTAAGATACCATGTAGGTAGAGAGATTCCATAGTGATGGCCAAGTGTCGGTGTGATATCGATAAAAAATATATACGTGGGTAATGTATGTAGGTACGTAAATGGATATTACAAAAATCATATTGATCACGCCTCTTATATATTATACGAATAGATAGTACTTAGATGTATTAGATAACAAAATCAGTAGTGTAACAGATCTCGAAATTAAACCAAAAATAAAGAGTATTGTATGATTTAGCTAGAAGAAAAAAAGATTAAAGGGAAGTATTAAAACTTTGTTTGGATGATTTTGAATATAATAATGTATACACTGGAAATATTTTTCTAAAGTAAGATGTGACATAATAAAGCTACAATATAGTTAATTTAATCAGGTAAACGTTACATCAAGGTTGTTATTCAATATTTTTTAACGGAAAAAGGGGGTAACTAATTACATAATAACTGACCCCGCCTCATCACGGAAAGCCCCTGTTTCAGTATCCTTTATTAAGAAATGTACTACAACACTACACGGAAATCAGACTGTAGAAATATTGTGAACATATTTTTGAAGTTTCTTCATTTGTATTCATCATCATCTTCCTCGAGTTGTCCCGGCATTATTCCCCGGATTTCGGACAAACTAACCAAGAGAGTTGGCGTAGGTACTAGTTTTTACAAAAGCGACTGCCATCTGACCTTTCAACCGAAGGTAAACTAGGCCTTATTGGGATTAGTCCTATTTCGTCACTGAAAAGCGCCTGATCAAATGATATTTCGTACATAAGTTCCGACAAACTCATCGATAAAAGCAATACTTCGAAACCTCATTCATATGGATAAATAAAATAATCGTAAAAAATATAAATAGAATTAAAACTTATGGGCCTCCTAAACAAATATCGATAGTCAGAAACTCGGACATTTTCCTCGCACTAGTTCGAGTAGCGTACCACAATTGACATGTTCGAGAATGTTCTGCTGTTTGATGCTAGTTGGATTTCAACCTTATTTCTTAAGAGTAAAGTTGGAATTTATATTACGCGTACGAAAATATTTTTCGAAAGGAAATATGTCAATAAATTATTAAAATAATAATGAAATAAGATTAACTGATAGTAAATGATACCTTTGTGATCAAAATTTAAACACGATCTTTGGTTTACGTTCTCTAAAATAACGAAATAAGCCATATTTCTATGATTATTGTCACTTTTCCTGCTGATCAGTTATGCTTAGCCGCTCGTGACTAACTGAGCGCAGTCTGTGGTACGACTGCGCGCTTCTGCGCGCACTGTTGCCACACGCGCCACGCCCACATTACACTTCTATAGTTTTTATTTTTCTGTGGTTATGCCTGCATTTGCATTGAAAACGGCGGCCTAGCTCAATTGACACTGACCCTGTCAAAACTATCGCAGCTCAACCTGAGTTCCATGAGTGACTGGCGCTTGACTGGTTACTACTATTAGCAGTGATCGTAAAATGCGAGCAAAATGCATTGAAGTGATTAGTCGTCATTTGACATTTCAATCAAATTTGTGCGTTTAACAATCACTGGTTATTAGTTATAGTTATTAATACATTTATTAGATATTCGAGTTTCACTTAAGCTTCGCATATTACAGTCACTCGCGCTTTTATTCTCTGTCATTTATTCAACTTCTAAACGTCCAGAGGTTTATATTTCGAATACTTATTTTGGCAAACCGAAAGTGCATTTCTCTTGGCATATTTAGAGTTGGCTTCTGGATCTTAAAGATAATTTGTATATCTCACGCTTTAAAATAAATTTGAATAGTTATGAATTCAAATGCATCTCTATCCAGAGGCACAAATAGTTACGTATTTGTCTACATTTTATTTTATATTTACCGCGGCCAGGTTACAATAGGCACATAGCATAGAAATTTAAGGCCCATAAATGCGATAATTCCCTGGATTTCTCAGGAACTTCGCAAAAGTTCCGGCCCGTAAGGGTTTATAGGCTTCCGTCAACATCGGGTCTATTATCTATTCTATATTGCATCCCTTTTATCTGCAGAGCTTGGTACGAAAAATAACTAAACTAGCTAAAGAAGTCATGATTTTTTATGTGTAAAAATATATAATATCAGTAAAGTATAGAGTTCATGCACATCACCTTGAATTTTATACAGTTATACTTTAATAAGGACGTGATGATAGAGTTTACTGTTTTGACCATTTCTGTACGGATTAATTCACGGGGATGATCCGTACATACATTACACATGGGTTAAATCATCATTTTATATAATGTTTCACAAAAAATATTTATGAATCATTGCACATTATTAAATCATCTAATAAATAGATTAATTTTCTACTAAGTTACAATAAACTACGGATAATCTTACGTGTAATTATATCGCACTAGGCGACATGTTTCACGTGGCACAATTAGACGTGAGTTTATGCGTTTGTAACTAAGTAGTAGTAACATGGCTCACAACAGTTTTAATAATAAAAATAAATATCAATTAAGTTATTTTGATTGTTTAATTCTTTCTAAAAACCCCGCTTTAAATAACCATAAAAATATCATTTTATGATGGGTTTTAATTTCAGTTGTACAATGAGCATAACAATTGTTATAAAATATATTCATCCTAATTGCACTGCATTAAAATTTGATTCCTTTTCAGTTTGTACAAATTACCTGGCCCAGCCGCTGGCAGACCCAAAGTTGCGAGATCCAGCTTTCCACACTGAAATTCCAAGTAAGAGTTAAAGTGTGAAGTGTTAAGAAATGGAAATAGGAATCATAGTTGGTAGCGATAGCGATGGATCTTCTAATTGTTCGGTTTAAAAAGTGATATCTGCCTTGTCAATGTCAGTGACATGCCTGTATGAATACGCCTCCAAGTAAATATGTCTATCGTTATTGTCTTTCGGTTGCTGTTGATAGTTGCATTATAAAGTCTCACAACTGTCAGCTGTTGCTGTGGGTTACAGGGTGGGTTGAGGTGTGTTAGCTACTTTTGTCTCTCCGACACAAGTATTTTTAACTTAAAATCATGTTTTGACTATTTTTTGTACAAAGGGAAATTCCCACTTACCTAACCTAACCGAACTGAATCACATTTTTTTTTTCTCATACCTTCACCCCACATGTTGCTTACTCACGCGAAGCAATAACAAATGTTTAACGTAAAGGTTAATGTATTATTTATCTCAATACAGGCTTGGTGCGTACGATGACATCTTTCGGCATCATTGGGTTGTTTGTGATGGCGATGGGATGCGGTTTTTCCGTTTATACGTTCAAGAATCCTCGGTATATGTTCAAGAGGCTCGCTGCAGGCATCCATTTTATTAGTAGTAAGTTTTATTATGAATAACTCCTTCATATACCTACTAATAATCTCCAATATGACGATGAATTAGCTATAAATTTACTTTAATACTACTAAACAAATGTTGAAACTTATTGTAAACGATGATTTGCAGACCTTACACAATTTGAATTCTTCACTTATGTAAGTAAAATAATAAAAAAATTGGTGCCAATATTTATACTGTTATTTTGTTTAGCGTCCTGCACCTTCGTCGTGGTACAAGTGATGTCAACGACGGTAGATGTGCTCCAGAAAAATGTGCCTGCCATCTATCCTAAAAATGCATACCACTAGTAAGTATCGCTTACTTATTTCACAAACCATTTTTGAACAAAAAACTATGTCACTAATCTTAGTAGATTCGTCATAATCAAGATATTATGACGCAGTTGATTGCGACGCACAGTTTCAGCTTAAGAAAGCTGAAACTGTAAATTTTATAACTCTGATGTATTTTCGATATAAACCTTTGTTATTTGTTAATATTATTAATCATCAGTGCTAATTCAAGGAAAACTGTGATAAAAATGTATAGGATGGATGCAGAGATACTGTGTTTCAACTTAGAGAGTATGAGTTACGAGGTTTTTTTCAAAGTAGTGATGTAATGTGATATATATAGACGAACATTGCACGTTTGTTTTATCGTAATTGTGTTTATTGTCTTACACAGCTTCCACATCAGCTTCTACCTGGCGTTGTTCGTGGTATTGGTAAACGTTTTTGCGGCAGGATCTTTTCTCTATTACTCCCGCAAGAGGAAAGGCGACAAGGCAGCCACCGACGAGTTGGCTATGGCTGATGAGCCCACCATCATAGGGCGATGACGAGACGGTCACACCACAGCCCAGCAGCTCTTGTTGCTCGGGAAGCTCACTTCTTACTTAACAGTGCTCAAAAGACCAATAGCTGTAACAATGTTCTCAAGTCTTCCATGAATTTGTGCGTGGCACCTGCACGTCTACCTTTGGCCGACTTTTTTTTTACTAGAACATACTTCAAAGGGTGAAAGACCTTATAAACGTGCTATTAAAGTTCGTGGTCAACAGAAAAATTGACACTCGGCCAAAGAATTCATGTAGGTGTTCATTTCTGGGATTTCGACAACTTTTGTTCTTGCCGATTTGTAACTATTAAATTTTTCCGTAATCTTAACAGTTAAATTAAGTGATCTTATCTTATTGCAAAAACGTACAGTCAGCAGCAGAAATGGCTAAGCGTTTGAGGTGTTCAAAATGAGGTCAACACATCTCTATTGTCAAGAGAATAAGAGCGCGTGTAGGTCATTTTGAACACTTCAAACGCTTAGCCACTTTTACTGCTGACTGTTTGAGCAAATATGTATTTGTAATTGTTGACTACATACTCCTACTATTTAGCTAGCAACTATCTGTACCAAATGATCAAGCAAGTGTTGCTATTAATGAGATCTATATAATTTAAATCACTTGAAAAAGAATGCAATATTTATTTATCTTTCATATAAAATACCTAAAAATGCATTATTTGTATTATATTATGTAGAAATTAAGCTGAAGTCAAAATATCGAAACAAGTAATTATTTTCTTAACAAATCTTACATTCTCATTGTATGTTAGACGTATTTAACCTCGAAAATGGTGAAAATGGAATAAGAAACAACAGGATTTTTAATTCTTACAAGAATGTTTAAATTCATGTGTTTTCGAACTTTACTTTTAGGTTTGACTAGACCCTTAAAAATACTTACTTAATGTTTTGGTGTTTTACTACAACTTATTTAGTAAGTGTATATTTGGCCTCACTGCTTTATGTAACATGAACATATTTCTTACATACAACGTAAATAGAATAATGTAAAGGAAAACAATTACACGTATGCTTTTGTCATGAAATAATGCATTTAAAGTTGCTTGATCTTCTAATCTGTCAATATGTGCTTCTAGTCAAATAAGATTTTAAGTAGCTCATTGTGGCCTAGATTATATATTCTAATTAATTTATTAAATTCCTATTTCACAAAATACTATAATTATGGTGTAATGTTATGTAAATGGGAGTTTTCAAAAAATAGTGCACCCAATTAGTGAAAGTTGTTAAGAAAAGTTAAATCACTGTCAGTTTCGTGACGACAATTAAGCATTGAATTTCGATAAAAACTTGGTTTTGATGTTCATTTTATAAACTTCGATTGATATTACAGCCTGATTAAAGGCTTTTGCCGAGTCGATTTTCATCAAGATTTAACGCTTAATTGTCGTCACGAAACTGACAGTGATATGACTTTTCTTAACAACATTCGCTAATTGGGTGTACCAAATTTTGGAAACTCCCAAATAACGGGGGACTTAATTCCTAATGATATTCTTTACTAGTCAACCATAGAGCTAAACATAGACAGGTCCAGGTCCTGAATTAACCTTGATTATTTATAAATCGAACTGTAGTATAAATATACTACATATTAAATAAAATATCAGAAGATTACAGACAAAAACCGAAAAGTAAACAATGCGTGAATAAAATAGATTGCAAACTTAATGTGATAGTTGTAAAAATAGCATGATTCACTTACAAGAAAAGTTTATTTTTCTCGATTCATTCTACCTATAAGATGTAAAGTAATACGTATACAATATCTTAACTAACTTAGCCTGTAAAACCAGCAATTTAATAAAACAAAACCGGGTCATTTGCAGAATGTGTAATTAAATTAAGGCCTTAGTCAATCTTCTAAATTCATATTTGTCGTTACTTTATTTAGTATTTACTCATATAAATATATGAAAACTATTCGAAATAAAATAACAATGATATGATAAGTCAAAAAAGATAAATAAGGACTTTAATTTAGGTACACATAAACCTGCTTTTGTTCTAAGTATCTTTATGCAAAAAAAATCATGATAATCATAATGTTATTTTGTTTCGTAAAATTTTGCCATTTCAATGTGGGTGTATTACGAGTAGACTAGACTAGACTTTAATTTGTCTGCGATGACACGGCATTCAGAAATGTCAACGACATACAAAATTATTCTGCTGCTGCTACGTGATACATACCGCCAGCTGAGGATTAAACATTCAAAAGAACTAACGGCATTATGTCATGAGTCATGAAATAATTTAATAAAGGTTATCTTCGACCAAACTACTTTTAAGGGTAAATAAGTAAGAGTAAAGCTTAATATTTAAAAATATACACTATACAGTTCTATGTTAGTGGCAAATAATATATTCAAGATTAATGAAAACGATCACTCCGTAGTGAAATTTTCATATAAGTAAGGAGACTTGCCTTCATTATCCTTCAATGTACTTTATCGATGTCTGTAGTATCAAGGACTAGCGTTATTATAATCTTTCACACAATTCAAATATTGTTTATACCAAAAGGCATTATTATTCTAGTGCAATAAATAACACTTTTACTGTCCTTTACACTAGTCGCAAACAGATCATATGCAAATTCTAATGCAATTTGGATCTGCCAACATTTTAATTCTAAAAGACATGGAATGAAAGATCTTTTTATATGTCTCTGAGTGGCTATAAATAAAAACCAAACACTCATTCGGAAACGATTGATGAGGAATGTGTTAATGACATCAACCACGCGTAAGTTTCATAGCGTAAAAGTTAATGGCATAACGGCCTAGTATCTACTTTGTCAATAAGAATAACTCAATCTCCTTGATTTTTGATCATAGCTTTAAGGTAAACCCTGCTGATGCCCTAGAATACTGGCTGCATTACCTCGTTATCTCGCAATTTTGATATGTTGTGCGAGCAGATAAACTCTTCGGTCACCAGTTAGCCAGACACATGCGATCTCTGCAAAAAGTGTGTGCCCGCTAGGATCCCATGGACCTAATATAACTTATACATCGTCTATTACCCCAGATTACAAGCCTTATAATGCTTTACTGTTGATTATAAATAACTGTTCAGTTTTGAAGCAAGCAAGCAAGCACGCACGTCCTGAATACTTAGCCGTTTCTACTATTCATTATTTTCAATTGTGCTTTTGGCCTATTCAGAGTGGATTGAAACTTAGTCATGATCCGCTGCTTGCTATTAAAGCGTAATGCGTTAATATTTTTTGAACTCGTTTATTATACTTTTTGTATTTACTTAATAGGTACATATTAATTGTATATTGGATGATGCACGCTCAATTGGGGGGCTTATAAATATATCTTGTTATATCAGAATATTTCATATTTATTTCAGTTCTTAAGATGTAGTACAGTTTGCAGTGTAACGAACTGCCACTAAACATATGTAGCAAGTCGTTTTAAAAGAATAGCAGTTTTCTTACATATTAGAATAAAAGTTGACGATTTGCCATGTATACGTTTCTATTCACATTACTCTCATCATGACTTGCGAACAATATTTATGGAATGTATCCTAGAGTGCTAAGGTTTGTTTGATTAAATATTTTGCATTATTATGTGTGTACTGCTGTTTTAAGCTCTTCATGTTTATATTTATTTTATAATGAAAACGTTTTTAAAGTTACTGTTTTTTATTTTGACCATTATATAGTGTTCTTAAGTGACAACACTGATATCTCTTCTGACGTCTGGTGTCAACACACAACAACCGTGGATCGAAAACGCACATAATATTCAGTGCTACTTAAAATCATTATTTTTGTTTAGAACAAGTAAAGTTTCGATAGCATCTGTCAATCTGATATTTCTTGCTTTTCGATCAACGCAACGTTGTTGATAGACGGTTATTGTTTTGATTACAAATAAAAACCTATTGGTGTGAAGGGAATAGAGCAAGAGACTACGTTAAAACGATCGATATTCGCCAAAAAACCTTTAAAAAAAACCTGGAAACCAGTTTTACTTGGATATCGTAACTTCTTGGGCTCATTTTACCCATAATTACGAGTAGGTATATTGAATCCTAAAATAGGATATTTAATTCGCAAATTCTCCATATGATTTTTTTGTTTCCAATTCGACACGCACATGGGAATAAAAAAGTTCATACTTAAACTTAAGTATACGCAAGCTTTAGTTTGGTATCAAGGAAACGAGTTTACAGTTTTTTTTTTTCAATAACACTTAATACACCACCAAGTCTTCCTTGCCCTTATAACTGATATAAGATTGCTCTAAGTAGAAAAATACAGCGTCATATTTTATTCCTTATTTTTCAATATGATATTATTATATCAAAACAGTCACAAAATAATTTTACCTATAAATAAACTGTATTGCTTACACTAAACACTTAAAGTTGTCATTTTGCTAAGCCCGCAGGAAATATGCAGGAGGCATAAATATTAAACGTACATATAAATGACGTGTTTTGGCTACGGTGCAAAGCTAATTCTATATATATTATTATTTTATAAACGCTACATTAAATGACTGGCGCCGATTTACTGGTCTTGTCTGGTCAATCTTATTAGAGGGGTATGAACCCTTTAACGGGCATAACTGTATCATAAATTACGCAAAACTGAACTGTATTACTTTGAAATAAAGTTCAAATAATGGTGGGAAATATAAAGCCTTATAAAGGCTTAAGACAATTCCATAATTATAGATTTCTAAAATGTTGCCTTATTGAATATTTTTTTTACACATTTGCGCATATATTAGCACTCATTCATTAACGCTAAAATTATTTGGCAAAGCCATGATATTTACAATAAGTAAAAATCGAATGATCATCAGGTCATCCACTATAATCGCGCATTGGAATTTTAGGGACGGTCAACATTCGTCTTCATTCCATGGATATTCCGAAATTAGTACAAAATTGTAAAGTTTTACTAAGAGAAAAACCTAGTTCATCTTCACCTAACAGAATGCCTTAGAACATAAAAAATAGCGTAACATTAGGGAAGGATTACAACATGTTTAAAAATATTATTGTCTGCAATGATTCACGAGTCGACGGTCAAGAATGATTTCACAGTAATAATTTATTTCTAGCGTGCTTCAGTCTAAAATATAAAAAAAATCACATTAATGACATTATTATGAAAAACTTGAGCGTTTTAGCATTTGTTTTTGGTACATATTTACAAATTTTAAACATCTGTGTCTATCGCTAATGACTCATCATGGGAAAAAATTATGGCAGATGCATTTTACGATTTGGAAGTATACAATATTTCTCTACGAGAACATTCCACGAATAATGAATACGTAATAAATAGTAAAATTTGTTCATCTGGTAAACTAAAGCTTCAAGAGTAACAGCTAAGTTTCATCATATTCGATGGGAGAAAACCGGTAGAAAGATCGAACGTCTATTTCTGGCCACGCATTGTCGAGAGTCTGGCAGTCGCCCAGGACCTGACACTGCCAACGTCAACAAAGGTTAGTGCGTTAAAAAATGTGCCAATGAGGGAAGACTCCCGCTGGGTATTTAATTCAGGCCTATTCTGACATCCGATTAGACTAAACCAGAATGATGAATTAGAGTTCAAATGCTAAGAGTTTTATAATATGCATGCATGTAGTCAGCAGCAAAAGTTTCTAAGCGTTTGATGTGCTCAAAATGACCTACACGCGCTCTTATTCTCTTGACAATAGAGACGTGTTAACCTCATTTTGAACACCTCAAATGCTTAGCTACTTCTGCTGCTGACTGTATATTTAAAATTCCCATTCATGGAAATTATAAAAAAATATAATTAACATGTTATACGTGAATATAAAGTTATGTGATCTGTTTTTTTTTTTTTTGTAGTTACATAAATAATAAATTAATAACAGAGAACAGAAAATATAGGGTATCTAAGCGAGTAATAATACTAATTATCTGACATTCATTTCGGGTGAGTTTAAAATTTAGGTAAGTACAGTCAGCGTCATATAGTTCGTAGCATTCAAAGTACTCAAATAGTTCGGTACACCATACTTATTCTATTTTGTACTGACTGTACCTCTCAATTTTCATGACTGACATTTTCTTCATAATTCCTCTAATTCCAAAGAAAGACTAAATATGTCATTGTCAAACATAGGAGGTAACGGTTTCTTAGACATAATAAAAATTGGTAGTGAATTTGTATCGAATCTGTACGTTCTGCATTAGAATTCTCGTTAGGACGATTATTTGTGTGTTTATCAATAATATTGATCCTCAGTTCTGAATGGCATACAATTATTTAAACGTATATAAATAATATATAATATTGCATTTTAAAATTCAAGCAATTACAATATGACTTAACTACTCCAGACTGCCTCCAGATTAAATCTAAAAAGGCCCTTGAGGCATTGTACCAAGGATGCTGGCGGCATTAACTTGTTTTATCACAATGCTGATACTTTGTGCGAGCAGATCAAATCTTCGGTCACCAGTTATGTAAACTAGACACTCGCGATCTCTACAAAAAGTTCGTGCACACTGGGACCCGATAGGTCTAATATAATTTATACAGGGTGCATTTTTTTACGCGATACAAAATATGTTTTTCTGACTCTATAAACAACAAGTAATTTAATGCCCCAACTCTTACTAAAATAAAACATGTTTTTGTGTTATTTTTTGTCGTTTATTTTACCTTCACAAGTGATAAAGTGGTGTTAAACAGCTTTATTAGGCATTTCTGATGAAAAATGAAGTAAACATTTCGTTTCTAACTGGGACAAATGACAAAATTTATGTCCATGACAGCTCCGATTCTGATAGGTAATTCAATTCACTAATTTAAATATGTTAATAAGCCGTTGTAAAGTCCTAAATCCACTGTTAAAAGAAAATTAAACGAGAAAAAAATAATAAAAAACACAAACAAATGGCTTATATTAATAAGAGTTGAGGCACTATGTTGCTTATTATTTATAGACTCAGAAAAACATATTTTGTATCACGTAAAAAATTGCACCCTGTATATCGTATACCTAGTACCCCATATTACCAGCCCTATACTGTCGGACTAGGTCGATAATAAGCAATCCTCCACCTGTGTATCTGAACATATTTTATGTAAACGCTCATATACCTTATCCGATTACAATTTCCATTACATTTACTCTTGATTTCCCTAAGAAGAGATTATGCCAAAAGGGTGGTAAACCTGCGTCTGTGAATGTTCGCGTAACTACTTGTACCTCGGAAGGATATTTGTTAAACACGACGAAATGAAGCTTACATGTTAAGTATTTACCTTTCCGTTTAGGGACTTGAACGTCATTCATAAACCCAACACCTAACTTGAATATTATCCAATAATTATCAGCTCTTTATTGAGCATTTTATAATATCACACTACTCATAAAAACTGTAAAGTGCTATCCTGCTACACCCTAAATATAAATGTACCTAATACAATGTTCAAAAGTCAAAATGCTTTTGAATCTATTATAATAGTTTTGGTATATCTTGTTAATAATTAATAAATGAATTAAGAGAGAATTGCTGATTACAAAATGCGAGATAATACAAACAGAACAGTAATAATAATCACACACTATTTCAATCCAAAGCAAAAGAAACACAATTACAATAATATTATAGCGAAAGGATAAACTAAAATTACAAATAAAAAATAAATAAATTTAATTTTAATTTAATATCCATAATTAATTTTCCTATTCATTTTTATTTGGTAACCCAAATACCCATATTAATCCTTGTTAATAGCTACTTGGCCATGCAAGATTAGTTAGGTAGTAACCACAGTTGTGACGTTGCCGTGTTGGCTCAATAAACGACGGGCCTAAGTGGTCATAAACACTACTGAATAACGATCCAGTAAGCCCAGTTGATGGTCCCTAATCACTGTAAACATTAGACGACACGGTCTGTACCACTACATGACTCAAGCAACAAGTGGCTAGTTGGCAACCACGCGTGTCATAACTCAATCTGAAAGAGATCTTTGAAACGTTTATAGAAACTTAAGTACAGAAATTTCATTAGAACCGATGAGATGCTAATAGGATTAATTTGAGACTGTTTATTCTTTATGATGAACCTTTGAACTGTAACTGAATAGAAACAAATAAATGTTTTGGGACACGTGGATAATCTTAAACAACTCAATTATAATATTTATATACCTCAGGTAAGTCTAGTTAGTGGTGCATTAAATTCAATAGCTAAGACATCTGTAGTGAGTAAAAGTACCCTCTCCATTCACTAGTACCCACAACACAAGACTTATATCGTTGAGACTATATGACAAATATATACTTACAATACATCTAGTAAATACTTAAATGTAATTGATAATTTCCGTAATCCATTTGTCACATAATATGTGTCGTGAGGTCGTGACGCCTCTATAAAAATCAATTTAAAGCATTTTAAATTAGTCAAAGCTTTTCATACGAAAAACCCTCTTTTTTCTTGACCTGTTAGCGGTAGTAGTTAGACACTTCATATTTTAAACAACCCTCGACAAAATTCTTCGATAAATATCATTTTCACCTCACTCGCTCGGAAAACCTTAATTTATAGCGCGAAATCTGCGTGGAAAAGCCTATTTTATCCGCTAGCGTGCAAAAGTCATTTGAATTTCGAAGCCGATTGTTGTAATTCTCTGTGGTGCATGTAACTTTTTTTTAAATATAAAACTCCTTCAACGCCTGACTGATGCCGCTACCGCGAAAAATGATATTCGTAAATTTCGGACTATTGTCTCTGCCACTCTCGATGTTCTCGGTACCGGGCCTGAGTTCATATTAATTAACCATAGATAATAACCAATCAGAAACATGATTTTTGATTACAGATTTTTTAATTCTTTATTTTTACCTACACTTTATTTTATGTCAAATAGGTGTTATTAGAAATACTAATAAATAGTATTTCAGTTTAATTTACATGTTTTAACAAATTGATACATTAAATAAAACACAATTATATTGTTTATTTGATAAATAAATTGAAATGTACTTAATATTGTAATTTCTGAACGCAACCGAAAACAAAAGAAAAATTTAATAAGTTTTAAGTTATCACAATTCACGTAATCGCAAATTTGTCGGATTTATCCTGTGCTAAGCTCTTTGAACTCAACGTTTGAACTATAAAAATGAGTGATTCTAGCAGCGATGCCGATATGATTTCCCTGAAAATCGCGCGATAAGTTTATTTTATTGTTTTTCTTGCGCATGAATTTTCCGCGCTGTAGTGAGGTGAAAACTTGTGTGTTCCGCATGGCTGCAAAATTATTTGGCGTCTCGTGTCTTGAAAGCCTCGCTACGCTCAGGAATCTATCTTTGAACCATTCGCTTCGCTCATGGTTCAATCTCAGCTTCCTTCGCTTGCTCAGCTTTCAATTTCAACACTAACGCCAAATAACCACTTTGCAGCCTTGCATAACAAATAACTATAGTAGCGCGTAAGAGCCTATAACACCACAAGTATGATGGAGCAAGAAAGAAGGCTAAGAAGAAGTTACTTTAGCACCACGTACAGTCGCCATATAGAAATATAATAAAGACATACCTAAATTAATTAATTTATGGTACAAAAGTGCCCATAATGCTAGAGGCATTGCCGCGTTTTATAATAACGGACAACTTTTGCACCAGAAACTACTCTGAGCGGGAATCATCTCCCTTTTGTCCGAGACATATATTATATAAAATTTTTATAATAACAAAAACTAAAAATTAAAATTAGGCGGTTTATTATTATTAACCTTCCTATTCTTATTGCACCTGGTACCTACGAGTATGCCGTTAATAAGCTACACTCGTATTTGCGTTAGAGGACTATATTACTTTCTTTTATTAATAATAAGTAAGTATTTTATTTAACTCTTCATCAAAATTTATAAATGGTCACGTTCAAATTATTAGTATGAATACTTGGATCTTTGCCAAAACTGTTTACCTAACCAGCCCCACCTCTATGCATGCGCGGTTCCCACCATGACACTGGTCGCAGCGCTCGATATCTGTTTAGCGGTCACCATAGCAACCCATTCGTAAGTCACGTGCCTTTTCGCAAAATTACACTAAATATAATTTTCAATGTTTAGCTTATCAAATCAATAAAAAGTAATTCGGCCGAGTCACGCGATGGAGACCGAGGTACGCCCCGCAATGTTGTCCTTACCGTTTCATTTAATTAATGTTACTCACGTGACATCGCAGGGACGTCAAAGTTTGAGCACGAAGGGCATTCCGCCCCTCGTATTCATTTATTCATGTCTGTCTGCTTTTATCTTTAATACTGCTGTAAAGAAGTGACGTCAGTCCTTATGAATATTTAATATTAATTTTATTGTATAGCCTGTGATGTATTATGATAGAACACAGGCGCGCGATAATCTCTTAGAAGCACCCTATCTTAGCTGTCTGTTAGAGCTTGCTTTCTCTGTTCTCGTTTGATGCAAAAATAAATATTTTCCACAAGATTATGATTATTGATTATAATCTTCTTGTAATTTTTGGCAATTCTATTTTTAGTTTCAATGAGTCTAGTCCTATAAACTTGCATGTGATCAACATGCTAGTAACAAACTATGATTATAATATTGATAATGTTAAAATGATAATTTACCAAATGACAGAAGTCCAAGAAGTCTGCCAAAGAGGAAGGTTCAAGCGGATCCAGCAGCGGTGAGGATTTATATTTTTTAACACTAACTGTCCGCGTATTGTATGTAATGTACGTTCATATTACATCAGCCATTTCTACGTGTCAAGAGATATGGGGATGTACATTCGTTTATAGC
The DNA here is from genome assembly GCA_022674325.2 of Grapholita molesta. NCBI lineage: Eukaryota > Metazoa > Arthropoda > Insecta > Lepidoptera > Tortricidae > Grapholita > Grapholita molesta. The sequence continues at coordinate 9,188,688 of CP053127.2, forward strand.
TTTGCAATCTCGCTAGCTTAGTCAATCTTTATTCCAAAATAACTATAATTATAATTTTAATAAGGAAGAGGAATTACTTATCAAGTTATCAGCTTCAACATTTCTTAGTAAGTTTTAGTAGAATACCGTGTATTCAAGTAGTCTTTAGTGTAGCCTTCTTGGCGTGGGTCGAAAGTTCATTAGCAAAGGTGCAGTGTTTTCCGTTTTCACATGACTGCTACTTACTTATCTTGAGTTCATCGTAAGACTGGATAAATTGTTCGCATGACCCACTTTTGATTACTGAGCAATGCGACTTTAGGGTTAATAAAAATAATATAATTGGACCTAATCATAGTAAAGCTTGTTTTGTAGATACTAGACCAGAGATATATACAGAATGTAACAAAAATAGTGGGGATCAATTTAAGGGCATAATCGGTGTCGTGAACTAGCTTATAATATTATAAAGATTTATATTAACACAAAATTATTATAAATACTTAAGTAAGGTAACTCTAAAATAATATACACCTTTAAACTGATTTAAACTTTCACTGTTTTTACTCATTATTACACGTAAACGGAACTTACGTCGGAGTTAATTTTTAAATTTAATATACGCGTTTATGTATAATAATGAATAAACGCCAGGATTCGAACCCGGAACCTTGAGTTTCATAGGCAGGGTTCCTACCGGCTAGACTAGGCACTTCCTATTAAACTCTATTGACATTAACTTCAACGCAACTTACTAAAGATTTCCATTGAACAGCCCACGATGATGATGACGATGACATGCAGATTGGGAAGGGAGTGGGCAAGGCAGCTGTAGCCGTGAACCGCGAGGAGTACATGCTGGCTCATAGGGATCTGTCACACGAATACATGCAAGCTCAACTGAAGAACAGTTTACTGCATCGTCGTTTGGGGGAGTATTACAAGTAAGTTTATCATGGCTTGTAATTTTTTTCATAAAACAATGGTTGTAAACAAGCATACAAACCGCCTGATGGTAAGCAGTCACCGTAGCCTAAAGACGTCCGTTACTCCAGAGGATCAACACGCGTGTTACTTACCATTTAAAGCTAAGAGCTCTCCGGCGATCTTACTCACCGACGGGAACTCAGCACTATGTGTAGGGTATAGTGTGTTGTTTGTTTGGTGACTATTTAAGGGCCCCAGCAAACTAGCGGCGATTCCATAGCAATCGGCAGGCCGCGTTCAGGTGGCTTCTCCGCAGTGTGTATGTTCTATATGGGAACGCCGAGAAAACGCGGGACGCGAGAAGCGCGTCGTTTATTTGCGACATGGCCACAGATAATTTAGTTTCCTGTGAGTAAGATATTTACACAAGAAGATTTGATTAGTAACAATGATTTTAGGATTTCGCACGTATTAATAGTTTTAAGTATACTAAAATTACATTTGTATACGGGCAAACTTGGCCCTAGTTAATTTTTTATATGACTGTAAGTTTATTAAAATGACTTTTGGAACGCGCAGATTGAGTCGGCTAGCCGGTTGCTAGATCTAAGCCAGACATCGCATAAGTAAACGAGTTAGAGATATTTCCGTCTTGATGATTATTTATACTCGTATATTATGCGTACTAAGGTTACGTAGGAAAATGCAATAGTCAACGATAAAAAAAATACTGGACCTGCTTGTAAATTATGATCTCACAATCGAGGTAAGAACTTCTGAGCACGGCATAATGTTGTCCGCGCTCGAAACTATTTGAATACGTAACACAGGCGACGTTTTGTCTTACCCCGTTTTTACTCTTATCTCAACTTTACTGGATTAGTATCCCTGGCAAATTTAAAAGCAGTGGAGTTATATTATAATAATACCTATAATATCAGAGAATCGTGGAGCAAAGCAGAATTCATAGGTGAAGCTAGTTATTTGAGTCATTAATTGTTTTTAAATGAAAAGTAGAAAAAAAATGCTTTAATTTCGTCACCGTACTCAATTTTAGTGATTTGGTTAGTTTAAGATTATTTTAATTGAAAAATGAAAACTATTTTGATCAACTATAACCTAAGGTGACGGCACCAGTAATGGACACGGAACCAATCATGAAAATTAGTGCTTATTGCAAAGGAGTTAAGTGTTGTGCATTTGTTGGGACATATTCAATTTATAACTTTATGTTTTTTGAAATAAGAACTAAGTGTCCATCATTGGTGCCTGTCAGCTTAAAGTGTCCGACATTAGTGCCATTACCTTAATACTAAATACTAAGTTAATACTTATTGGCCAGTCATTGAGTCCTGGATCACAACCCAGAAATCACCATATTTAAACGATCATTTATTACCAGTGCAGCGTGCTGTAGATAGCTCTCAAGTACCTAATAATAAGAAATCGTCATTTGAATGAGACCACAACATGATTTTTTAATTTTGTTTTTAAGGAAAAGAAAACAAGGCCACGTCCTAAAACAGCCTCTAGAGGGGATGTCCGACATGGAGGAGAAATACCAACAAAAACTACTCGTATACGAACAGGTCAAGAACGAGAATGAACGAGAAATAGCTGATGTAAGTTTTATAATCTCTCACTGAATGTAAGAAGCATAAATACTAGCGGAACCGACAGACGTGATCTTTACTATGAATATTGATTTGGAAATAAGTTTAAACTGTCAAAAATTACTAAAGTTACATTAGAAATAATTTCATATGTTTGTTAAGTACTCTTAAAATATCTTATTTTCCGAGCAATTTTCCAATTTTTTTCTATCATAAGAACCTTCTGACAATAACAAAAGCAATAAAAAAAAGAATTCGTGAAATCGATCCAGCCTTTCACGTATGATGCCGGATCAAAGGAAATACGCCTTCATTGAATTAAATATAATAGATCCCCATACAATCTAACAAATTCACAAATCAGCCCATTGAACACGGGGATGTGAACCTATACCGGAAGCGTGTTAATAATCTTGCTTCCTTTTTTAGGGTTCCGTAGTCAACTAGGAACTTTTACACTTTCGCCATGTCTGTCTGTCCTTGACCATGATCAATTGATCAGTGATCGTTAGTTCTAGAGAGCTTTAATTTGGTACGAATACTCGTATGTACTCGGATAAAGCCAAATGAAAAAATTTAGAAAATCTTTTTAGGGTACCTAATATATGACCTGAACCGTTTTTGAGTTACGGGTCGAAAACTACAGAACCCTACACCATTGGCGTGTCGCCGTTATAATTTGGTCAATTTGAGAAAGCACCTTAAAAAGATCAGGCACCCGAGACCTCGACTATGTAACTACATTTCTATGCGTCGGGTTAGATAATGTTGGACTAACCAAGTCTAAAAATTTAAAAAGAGTCATGTATATTATGTGTACCGACTTCTAAATTTTGCAGATCAGAACTAAAGTGAACTTAGTGGAAAAGCAATATGAAGAGAGACTGCATTACGCAGAGAGCAAATTTGACGGATTGCAAGCTCTAGAGAAGAGTACAGGCACTGGCCTTATATACTCTAAGAAGGGAAAACCAATAGCGGATAAGGTAAGGCTACCGTTTTACCGTGATGCACCTGAACTCTTCATTTATAATTATGTTGTGTATTGTAGCTAAATTTAAAAGAGAAAGATAAACAAGAAGTCTCCAGAAGTGGCTTTTGTTTCTTATACGAAGATTAAACGTTTAATAAAATAAATAAAAAATAAGTATATCATATTCCAATTTAAAGTGATAAAATGTAAAACTGAAGTTGATTTACACAACATTTTATAAATTTTGATTTTGACTTCATCAAAAGTTATGTAAGTCTTTTTTTACCCACTAGTAGACTATTGTATTTGAAGCTTCGTCTATAAAATTACTACGTAGTCACATTCCCACAGGAACCATAAAAACTGACAAATTGAGTTAAAAGGGTCGACACTCGGTCTAGCAATAATTATATTTATGTGCAGATGTGGGTGGCGGCAATGAGAGTGGTGGAGACGTTGAACTGACAATAAGTGATATTAGCCACATATTGATAGGATTTGGAATCGACTTACAAAAGCCAATTTTATGTCACAGCACATTTTATTATCTTGTTAGAAAATAGTAAACACAATCATATACTAGAAGGAAACTTTGTTTAAAAGCATCTATTTCGTTACTTAAGTTGATTGACTAATCCACAAAATATGTGTGGTTTCATAAATTTTATCTAATTGGCCTTAGTTAGTCTTTTCATATAATTGATACTCACTAATCTAATGGCATATATTATAAAGTCAGAATATGGACTAAGCGTTACAAACATGCTCGTCAACATGCTCAAAGTTTGATTTCTGGATTCATGTCTTGTCACATAAAAGCCGCTATTAAACTCATATAAATGTCATTATGACAAGATACGAAGTGATCAAATTGGTTGACACTACATGGACTAATCACAAAATAAAAGATGACAGGATTTGAAAACTTATAATGGGTTGTGCGGGTGATCAAATATATTAAGCAAACACTGGTGACAATAATGTTTTTTTTTTAGACTTTAATGCGCTTCCTGACCCTCCAATGTCGGAAGGCGGAGCAGACAGCTGCTCTCCGCCTACGCTACATTCGAGCTAGGAACGCGGTCACAGAGCTGGACAGCATCATTAGAAAGCTTGAGAAGCTGGGACCTGGACTCTATGTAGCTCAGTACGAACAGCTGTATTGTGACTTCGAGAACTATACGAACAAGATTGAAGGTCAGTACCACTTCTCTTCCCTTTGAAGCTATCATTAGGTGCGAATTGCCCTCTAACAACACTTTAGTCTTGAGAGGCTAGTAAAATAATACTTACGGAAACTTTTGGTGTCCAATAACAACATAAATCTTTTACGAGGACTATTATCACCCTCTTATCCCAACTTTCCACCAGCCGTTGACAAATTTACGTATCAGCAATTAGCTCCCAGAATCCAATGATCCCAGAATAATTTTTGTATCACCAGAACGGGAGGATGAACTCATTAAGAATCGCAATAACTGCACGGAGCATAATCAGATTCTAGCGCACATCAGAGAGAAGATGCATCACACCGATGAAGTGATCGATATTACAGAGTGCGATCTTGGTGATACGGAAATGGAGTTCTACAGAGCTCGAGAAGACCTTAGCGTCGTCAAAGTAAGAACGTATTTTTCAGTTTCTAACTTCTGCACCCCACGGAAATAAATAAATCATAATATGAATAGTCAATTAAATTATCGTCTTCTTTCAATTTTAAAACGAAAAAATCTTTATATATCCGAATGTCACTTCTATTTTTTCTTGTTAAGTGGGCCGCTACAGAACAGTTTTATTATTGAATGATTCAAAAATGTCAGGAATTTCAAATTAAGAAGTTATGCGGGCCCGTTGTACCCCAATTAGAGGAGATATTTATACTCATTAACTCAAAAAAGTGCTTTTATTTTATTTTATAAAAATATTTATAAGGTTCACATCTATTATGTATAGACCTGAAATATTAATCCGTACGTCCAAAATGTAAAATGGAATTTGGTAGAATTCCATATAAATAAAAATCTGAATTTTACTTACACGTAACTAGGTTCTTTCCTACATCATTATGTAGTTTTAAACAAGTTTTCCATTTCCGTTTTATAGCTGCGATTGCAAAAACTGTTTTAACATTTTTACAATACGCTATTTCTACTCGTTTCCACTTTTATGTCTCTGAAGACATTTTTACGATTTCATTTTGTTTTTCCGGATCTAGAACCGACGTGACAAGCTTCGTTGGTGTCTGGAAGCGGAACGACTGAAGGCGGGCCTCCTCACTAGAAAGGACTTGTTGCGTGACTACGAAAACGCTATTGATGAAGCAAGTCCACAGTGGTAGTCCACATGAAAAGTTACCTTATGGCGCTTTGCGCTTACGCTATTGTTAATGACGCTTCAATACTAATGTGACACTTTGCAACGTAAGCGCCAAGCGCCATAAGGTACCTTTCCATGTGGACTACCACATATACAGATATATACATATTTACATAGATAAATGAGATGTAACATGCCCAGGTATTTTTAACAACATGAGCCGTAGGCGATGGTGGGTATTTTAAATCGAGACATAAAATGGTTGATGCCTTCTTCGTCAGTGGTTTACCCCGGTGTATAAGTAAAGTAATTAATTACGATATGTTTTTTTTTTATAAAAGATTGATCAGCGTTTGACCTCAGTTGCGCCCGATGGTAAGTGACGACGAGGTCGAGGGTGTAGCACGCTGATTCAGTAACAGCCTATTCACTCTTGCCTTGAAAAGACCCAAATTATATATTTCCGGGAATACAGACGAAGGGAACGAATCCCATTCCTTAGCAGTCCGCATTAGGAAGGTAAAAGCGAATCGCTTCGTGCAAATAACACTTCAACGAAACTAAAAAATAGAGTAAACTTATAACAGCTTATTTATATTTTAAAGTCTTAAAGAAATCTATGAATTACTACTAGAAATCGAGTACCACCGCCGAATACGGAATTTGCCGAGTCCCCGCCCGGTAGTTGTATATGGCAAGCTTTGTTAAGCCATAAAGGGTATTGAATAATAGATGTTCTCTTAATGACTAGGTTATACTATAAGGTTATGATGTAAGGCAAAGTTGAAACTTCAGAGCATGGTAAGTGAAAAGTTTGATACTTTATTCAGTCTATTAATATGTTACTAAGGTCACATTTTGAAACCTTATCTATTAAGTAAGACGACTAATAATGTTTAACCCGTAACCCTGTAGTCTTATTTGCGAAATGTATACTAATACATGTTTATGTGGGGATCCCTTTGATTCCCATAATTTTATTGTTCCGATTTTCGGAAGTCAGAAATTGTTACCCATATTGTTTTAAGTCATAACTATCATTAGTCATAATAGTTATCAGACATACAACTAAATAAATATAATCATTCAATGCAATAATGTTACACGTCATATAAGACAAAAGTCATAAAACTGATCAGCATAATATCAAAATTCATAATCCTACAGAAACGAACTGTTACCAGAAAAATGGGTTAGGTTAAGTTAGAACTGCAACCCCCATAGAAACGAACTGTTACCAGAAAAGTGGGTTAGGTTGAACTGCGACCCCTACAGATACAAATTGTTACCAGAAAAGTGGGTTAGGTTAGGTTAGAACTGCGACCCCCATAGAAACGAACTGTTACCAGAAAAGTGGGTTAGGTTGAACTGCGACCCCTACAGATATAAATTGTTACCAGAAAAGTGGGTTAGGTTAGGTTAGAACTGCGACCCCCACAGATACGAACTGTTACCAGAAAAGTGGGTTAGGTTAGGTTAGAACTGCGACCCCCACAGACACGAACTGTTACCAGAAAAGTGGGTTAGGTTAGGTTAGAACTGTGACCCCCCACAGATCCAACCTGTTACCAGAAAAATGGGTTAGGTTAGGTTAGAACTGCGACCCCCACAGACACGAACTGTTACCAGAAAAGTGGGTTAGGTTAGGTTAGAACTGCGACCCCCACAGATCCAACTAGTATGCCTTTTGACTTTCTACCTTTCAATACAATTACTATATTGAACGTTATGACCAATAACGGTATGAAATTTAATAGTTATGACTAATGATAACGGGTAAAAGAAAATTCTGACTTTTGAAGTTATGACTAATGACAATATGGCTATCAACGAGTATGACAAACATCGGTATGGATAAAAAAAATCTAAAGTTTAACGTTATGGGAGGCAATATAGACCCGTTTATGTGAGACTAGCAGTTCTCGTCGGTGTATTAGGGAAAAAACGTAGCCTATGTGTCAATCCAGGGTGTCAGCTAACTCCAAACCAAATATTAAAATCACTCCGGGCGTTTAGACGTGAAGAAGTAACATACATACACATTACATACTCACACACACTCACAAACTTTCGCCTTTATAATATTAGTGTAGATTAGTGTAGATAAATGTATTATATATAAATATTATAAGCAGTATAAAAAGTTACCATTGAAACGTATAAACACAAGATAACTGTTGTATAAAAACCCGTTGCTTTATTTTCACAGGTCGAAACAATGAAGGAAAAGAAAAAGCGCCTACAAGAACTAATTAGCAAAAGCACTGAAGAAGTAAGAATAGCGCGCAAACGAATGCAAGTAGCGGATGCTAATACTAGCAACCACTCATCCGAAAGACGAAACATACCTGCCTGAGTCTTTAGGATGTGTGAAAAAACTCGTACACGCGTTTTGTAACATTGCGTACTTCTTATGTACTGAGGATGGTACGGACAATGTAAATATAGTAGCAATACTCACGTGAACAGTTTAACTTAGCCTCAAAGGACCTCGAATCATTTTTGCGTCGAGCCACACTTGACTTAATACGCAAAATCTGTGTATATGTTTTGTTTATTTATTAGTTTATTTACCACCCTACTATATTACATGATTTAAACATTTAAAATTTACTAGTTTAGTCTGATGATTATTTAATTATTTTATTTTTAACATTATGGTAGTATTGTGTTCTGAATATAATATCATATTAGTGTAGGTGTATTTTCGAACCTACCTACATGATCTAATTAATGAGGATATTTATAAAATAATGTTAAAATAAACCATAAAAAAATAAAAAAAGGATTTTTTATTTATAAACGATACAGTTTGTACCAAAAATTATTATTATTGTTTCCGTGTAGAAACGAATCATTAGCAGAAAATGTCAAAACACAATGTATCTTTTTAAAAAATGGCACGTTAGTAAATCTATGTAACCTTTTTTTCTAGTCACATTTTATTAGTTTTTACTCTTGTGCGCTAAAAAGTAGTAATGTATGTTGGCGGTCAAATCAAATTTGAAATTTATCAGTAGGCAATACATAAAGTTATTAGTATTTTTGATGAAAAAAGTAACCTCCTAACCACCATCATCTAGCCATGACAGCCAATAAAATGCCTTACAAGCCACTACACAGAGCACCTCGCTTTATTCATATCATGGCGGTCAAGAAGTTAAAATAATACGTAAATAACAAGGAACATACAATACATGGAATGGACAATGTCTGTAGTACATACAAAACCGTGATTTAGGCATCCTGGCAAACACATTAGCGACATCTATCATGTTTAACAGCAGTACGTCTCAGTGCTCTACTAGTTGTATGGAGATGTCTCGCTGTCAAAATAACTCAACATGTATCCATAGAGGGCGCTGCGCCACATAGTACCGAAAAGGAAAATATCTCTATCAGAGTTATTGCATGTTCCTTGGTAACTAAATAAGTATACAGATAATTTACCATAACTTTCTAAAATTTTAGAATTAAAATTACAACCTTATTTTTCTTTTCGATTACCTAATGAGTTATGTCAGTAAATAGCTACCCTTGCATTTTGAGTTTAACATTTTTCATCATAGTAATTTAGATTCAGGTATAGGTACAAGAGTTAATTAAATCATCCCTTGTATGTAGTAATATTTCCACTAATACGTCAAATGAATTAGCTTTGTCATTATTTACGTTATTAATGAATGACGTCCACAAATATACATTTTTTTCTTAGAAATACCAATTGGTCATTGTAACTCAATGTTTTATTATTTATGTGGTTTTTCAAATGTTAAAACGTTATTTCACACAACTAAATACAAAAGATGATTTACTTATGTTTTTTTTACATAATATAATGTCCATATTTGTTATCTACGCTGACTAGTAAATTATTATAAAAACATTAACTTAACGGTATTCGTTCTAATTTGATTGTACTTTATTTTAGGCTATTTATCTATATTACAACACTTAACATAGAAACGGAATAAAATATTATTTTTTTACAATTAATATCAACACACATTACATGAGTATCAATATAACAATTATTAAGATATGAGTTGGAATTGTCATTCATTTAACAAATGTGACGTATTCAGGTAAAATTAAGGTACCAAATTGTCCAATTTCAAACTGATGTCTCTTTAAGTTTTTTACAGTCGATACTAACTGGCCATCTTTCAATACCTGGTCACGTATTTTCGCATTAGGCGGCGAGTTATTGAAGGGTGGGCATTAATTCAAAACCCATTAGAAAATGTGTTCTATTTATATGTTATAGGTATACCTAGATATTTTTCTAGCACGAACGATTTCTTGTAAGTGATTGACAAAATAAAAACATCGACAGTCCTGTTATCGATAAGTACCCCTTCAATTTCCATACAGGTAATACAAAGACAAATATGGGGTAATAGGGTTAAAAATAACTAACAATAATAAAAGTCAATTTATTTATATTTAAATACCTACTTCAGAAAACAATTTGGAACTATTCATTGCAAATTATAAACGTAAATTGGATCAAAAGTATACGGATTACGTTTAATTTGTTCAAGATCGGTGACACGCGGCGTCTAGGTAGGTAGCCGATATAAGACTGTGTGTACATCTTGAAGTTGAAGTAGTATGTACTTATCGATAGCAGGATTGTCGATATTTTTATTGTGGCAAGCACAAAACAAATGCCGTTCCTGCTAGAAAAATATCTAGGTATAGTTATAGGTAAACAGAATTCATTTTCAGTATAAGGTTGCCAGTTATTGAACGGTGGTTTGACAACAGAACAGAAATTACAGATCACTGCAAATTAAGTTATTTAAAATATATTTCGTAAATATGGAAACATTAAGATCTAATATCTGTTAACAATGGCGTTTTCAAATTATAATTATGTATACGGTTTTACTTTGATCATGTTTTACTGTGAATACTTACGAGGGCATCAACAGCACATAAATAGGCACCTTAAGATAATCTGTTGTTAAATTGCGTGCCTCTCTTGGTTTTTTCAAGTGAAAATCCATAATAGCTATTCAAGAAGTTTGTCCTGGAGTTGGAATTGATACCTTTTTGCAAGTTTCGTGCACCTAATCATATAATAGTATATTGATGTGTAGACGTGAGGAGTAAGTTTTTCCATGCCATGGGATTAGATAAGGTAATAAATTTACAACTTCATTTTCTCAATACTTACATAGTGAACTCAAAGTTTACTCTATTTATTTGGCAGCTACTCCAATCCTACAAGAAACATAACATATACCTTTTCATGAGAGTACATCTACATACGTATGTACGAGTATCTAACCTTTTACTGATTTATACTTAAACGGGACTTCATTTCGTATATTAACTTTAAAAATCCTTTACTAAAATCCTTTTTACGGATAGTAAAAGTTCGTGAAACCAACAAAATCAAAAAACTTTGTAATTTCAATTCGGACGATTGTTTTAGGATCTCATGCTTATGGAATCCAGGCCAGGCGTCAAATACCACAAGTCAAAAATACCGATAGGGATCGTTAATATAGTGTTCCGACCGAGCGGCGGAGGTATTTATTTTAAGTTATTAAATGTGATTGAGTCCAGTTGATTTGGAATAATATATAACCTTTTATCTGTACTAACCGTATGGATTATCATCAGTTCTATAGAAAAGTAATATCATAAACTACTTATTGTCATATAAACACAAATGAGTAAACGTTAGTAAACGTCATCGTCGCCGCTCTTGCTGGTCATTTTCGTCATGACGGCGTCCTGATCCGGTACCGTGTCCCTGACGAGTGGTCCGTGGTTCCAGTTCGGCGGGTACCCGAACTGCCGGACGTCGTCCCACCATTGTTGCTTGCCGTCCGCCCAGATGCAGTACACCACGTTCGTGCCCACAAGCACCGCGAAGCACACCCAGAACGCGACGCGCCACTCGCTTAGAGTTGACTGTGGGGAAACAGATTTTTGGTAGATTTACAGGATTTTTTTACATCAGATGAACGCATAATTAGCGACAAATTAGCACCTTATTTCAGACTTTACAGATACAAATTCGATAAACTTTTATTTAAAGGGTTACAGTATATTGTGATTTTAAGTGTTGTAATAAATTTATCCACAGAAGAACAAAAGTAAATAACGTAGTCGGCAGGTTTTGCACAGTTGAAGTGGCAATTTGCAGACCAATTAGGCTGAAGAGTATCGACTCTCGTGCTATCGAGCCGTTGGGGCTGAAAAGTCCTAGAGGCATCCCCGGACAGTAAAGCATAGTTTCATAAGTCCACAAACTAGATGGTTTTATAATTTTCATAAGGGAGTATCAATTATAGTGGGGGATTCGTTTTCTATGGCAGTCTATTTGGATGCCCATTTCCAGCAGTGGACTACCCTAGATTATAGGTATGTAAGTAATTAGGTGTATGTAAAAATGCTCCTTACATTAGGTGTTAACAGTCCAATGAGGAAGGGAGTGGCAATCCCGGCGAATGTAGACGTAGTGTTGACGAGCGAGGTCAGCGTTCCGGCATAGTTGGGCGCCAAGTCTAGCGCGTTCACCTGAAATTACCCATATTTGTTATTATTATTATACATACATCATAACAAAATGAAGCCAATGAGCGGGGATAACATAGAGAACGATTCAAAGAAGCTTCAATTGTATAGTATATAGTTTCCTCGCTTTTGGCATTGAATCGCTCGGCCCAGCATATTTTTCAGGGCACTGTCTAAAAGGCTCGATCGGTTATCTTTTGTCCCTTGAAATATCTGATAGCTCATAGCTTACTAGCTCGCGGTGGGATCAGTGCCTAACTAAATGATAATGATGTATGGGTTTCAAGCACGACATTCTGTATTGAGTCACCCCATGATAAAATAGTTATTTGTTATACAAGGGTGCAAAATTGTATTTTAACTACGAGTGTGGGATTGAAACTCGAGCAAGCGAATGGATTCTATAGTTTAACCACGAGCAAAGCGAGTGGTTTTAAAATAGAATCCTTAGCGTAGCGAGTGTTTCAATACACGAGAAGTAAATTACAATTGCACCCGTGTGTAACACAAAACTTTTCCTCTCACTATAGCGAGGAAAGTGAAACATGCAAAAAAACGTTTTGAAATCGCTTTGACTTTTTCTTTGCGTTTAGATACATTCAACATTTTTACAAAAGGTGCCTTTAGCTTGGTTAGCTTGTGGTGGCCAGTACGATTTTCGAATGTTCTAATTCGATTTCCAACTCGGTGCGTTAGCGAGGCTAGCACGCGCCGCCGCCGCCGCCGCGGGGGCAAGTACTTCGCGAATTATTTAGACTTTAAAACCATAGCAATAAGAGCTATCAGAAGTCAACTTACTTTAATCACTAGTGGATAAAATGCGTTTTTACCCTCTCGTATTAAAGGATAAACAAGCGCTTTACGAGCTAGTGAGGGGAAAATAATATTAAATTCCAACGACAATAGAAGTCAACTATGTAATCCATATTGTGTATGAGTTGAATGGTGACAATTAAATTGTGAACGGACATGTTTATGTTCGTTGGTGATGGTGACACAATAAGTAACACTACCACTCTTAGGTACATGACATTTATGAAGGTGAAATACTTTTCTGTTATCTTGCTCTTTGTAACCTAATATTAGAGCATTTTCGTTGTTTGGAATAAAGCCAATTCTCGTGACCTGTTGTGAAATGTACACAAGCAGTATCAAATACCAAGTGAAATGTTTTCTTTCGCCTCTCTGATCTTTATTGTGATATTATCTTAATTGCGTTTAATCCATTATTATATCAGTGTTTTACATCCATATTACATCACATTAAAGACACAACATGGCAACACAGGTTGCAGAAAATATCACAAATAATTATCGAACAAGACATACATATTTGTATTAACCTACGGAAAATAGTAGTTTATGTATCTGTGCATAATGAAGGGCATTACAACAAGAGTGTGGGTTTATGAAACGAGCCGAAGGCGAGTTTCATAATAATATCACACGATTGTTGTAATGCCTAATTATGTATAGATACATACACTACTTTATCTACACACATATCATTAAGTGATTTAAGATGGGTTCAGAAACCGTAGGGAAATTACTTATTACTAGGGTTACTTGTAAACATTAAAAAGTCAACGAACAAAACAAATGACAGCTTGGAACGGCGGCGTTGCGTATTTCGTATCTCAGTCAATTTTTTTTTAAACCATAGACAAGCGAATGAACTCCCTATTCTACTGTCACTCGAGTTCAAATGTCGTTCGATTTATATTAAAAAAACATAACGAATTGGCGTTTCGTATCAATGGCTGTTTTAATATCTATAGATACTAGATTAGACACCCCACTTGAATTTGACAGCTGTTCTAAATTTAAATTCATAACCTACTGATTTCAGTAGGTAATGTTAACATTACCTACTGAAATCTTTCTGATGGTTGGTAATGCTGGTCATTGCCTACGGTTTCTGAACGCATTTTAGAGTATTTATGACATGTACGTAGATAAAATGTTTTTCATAATAACAAGTTTAGCAACAAAGAGTCGCAGTATTGCATATTTAGACTGATATCAGGATATTTATGATGCCACATTGATATACCTTATATTTCAAAAATAATCACGATAATTAATAAAAAGCAGGAGATTCAAATGGATTAATTTACTTAGTTTTTCCCATTTTGTACAGCATCCTGACACATTGATCCTAATTGGAATATTTATATAAACTTCCATGGATGGTTTAGGACGCAATCAAAAGTTTAAGTTATATAACGATTTCGTTTTTAAAAGTTCTAGAAGTTTTTTAATGACAGGTAGGGCACAGCGATAACCATCACACTTGAGTCTGGAGAAGCTCAAATGGGGAAGTACCTCCTCCTTACAGAAGCCCACAGACATAATAGCACTGCTACCTTTCAGGTATGTAGTGTTGTGTTCCTGATGGTGAGTAATGTTCCCAGAGCTCCAACCCCCCTGAAAGGCCGACAACTCGCTTATGACTCCACTGGTATTGTTGGTGCCCGTGGGCGAAGGTAATTGCTTACCATCAGGCAAGCCGTCCGCTCGTTTTCCACCTTTGCCATAAAAAAAAAAAACATCTAGATACCATTATTGATTTGACAAGAATTACCTTCATCCCACTGTAGAATCCTCCCATCAGCGCCATGGAGAGGACAAAGTATGCCATGGCAAGATTGCGGTCGCAGCCTGCGTACGATGCAAGAACGATGCATATTGCGGGGCCCGTTGCAGCTGCAATAACAAGTTATCAGGTTACAAATTACTTATAATCTTGCATTTGAATATTTAACACTTATCGACTGAGTAGGTAACGTAAGTAATTTACTCCATGATGTAACGATCATACTTGAAAGAGTAAAACTTGGGTTGTTTCTACCTTAAAGTCGTGCTTTAAGTGCATTTTGTGGTTGACGTATCAACTAATTAAGTAAATTCATGGCGCTTAGTGTTGCGGATATACATTTTTTCTTATCAATTAGTAATCAATTTCTAAAAAAGATACGGTAGATCTTTTTGTTACATATTTATTACTTTAAACTTTTAAAGTAATAAAATAACATACCTAAAGTTATATTTTAGAAATTTATTGTCATCTGATACATGATACTGATATATACACACACATACATTTCAGCCGTATGCAGTCCACTGCTGGACATAGGCCTTACACAAATAAGACTTATATTATATTGGGGGGTAATTGCCATAGTCGTTCACGATTGGCAGGCAGGTTGGCGAGATTGGGTTTCGACGGACGCTGCTGCCCGTCTGTAGGATTTTTCCCTTCATTTTATTTCATTTATTCATAACAATGTATATTGTGTTACGTACAATGTATAATGTACAATGTACCTTTGTCGCCTCTTACGACACCCGCGGGAGGAGATGAGGGTGCTATTCTAGTCAGCGGGCATCATACGGCAACGGATCGTAGAACAATAATTCATATTTGATATACATCCATACCAGAATCATTTAGTACCTATAGTCGTGTGAATGATCCTTCCAGTTTTGATCGTATGCCAACCCTTTTTAATGCACAGGTCACACACAAATCCGAAGATGAACGAGCTGATCCACATAGCGGCGTAGGGCAGGGCTGTCAGCAAACCTGTGGTCGCGATGTTGTACTTGAGCACGTCGTGAGAGTACTTTGGTAAGTCTGAGACCATCGTGTAGTAACCCCAGTCATGGCCAACCTGTAACGAAATAATTCAATACTAAGCTCAGAGTCCCTAGTGTAAGTTTCTTTTGACTTAACGTTTACGAACGCGTAAGTGATAATGTTATTTATATGGGAAACGCAAACGCGTTTGTCACGTAAAGTTACTTTAAAAACTTAGACTCAGGGCTCAGATCTGTTATTTTACTCTGTTGGAAAGTAACGTTTCTTCGTCAGTAAGTCTTTCCGGAACATATACACAAATTCTACCGCTTATACAAAAGTTTTTATCTCTAACAACGATATTAGTCAGTGATAAACCACTTTAAACACCTTTTGTTCAAAAATAATAAAATGCCTGCAAACCAGTTTAGTTACCGAGTCAAGGTTAGTTTCATGGCAAACGTGGTCATTTAAATGGTATTAAACTTAGTTACGTAATCTTGGTGGGATCTATTTATAGAAGCTTTTGTTGTTTTACCAAATTAAATAGTTACTTTAACATTGTTTGTGTTTAGTATTTAATTAATTTCAAACTATGGATTAAATCCTAGTTTGCCACATTAAACGAAAATATTGAATAAAAACTGAGTAAGGCACCGTGTTTTTTCACGATCTCGCTATTATTATGATTTTATGACATTTTTGCACATGAACGAGTTTATGTAAGCTCTATGGTTTTGGTGCGTATTCGTAGGTGTAACCTATATGTTTTTCTGTTTAAAAGTTGTGTCTACTTTTCAAACAACTTGAATACCGATTCAAAGGGAGAAGACATAGAACAAACGGAAAATATATGGTAGGTAGAGAAAAAAAAATGTGGCCATCGACTCACATTGATTTACTGTTTAGATAAAAAAAACCTTAATAGCGTTATAAAATGGTTATGTAATACTCACAGCGGCACAAACTAACGCCCACACGGGCCACGATCGCAAGATGGCCTTCCACGGCACCGGGTCCTTGGCGGCCTTATGGTCGGCCGTTGTTACGTTGGCATTTAGATAAGCAAGTTCTTTTTTGGAGATGAAGGGATGCGTGTTCGGTGTGCTGTAGCAGAACAAACTCTGTAAAAATAAGTTTTCATTAGTAAATTAATAATTACATTGTTTTTCTTAGGGTCTAGTAATTTTTGGTAGAATATATTATGGTCTTATATAAAAGCAAAATTGGCTATGTATAATTTTTTTAACTAGTAATCTTTTAAACAGACTTTTCAACTTCTAAACTTCAAACTCTTCAACCAAAAGAACGGAGCAGTTTTTTTTACTTCTTGAAGCTGTTTGTGGTCGGGATACCTATGTTTATCCTGAATATGCCAGAGATTGACTGTTGGATGCCAGCAGTGTTCAAAATTGTACCAATTTTTAATAGCTGTTTACTAGCTTAATAAATTTAAAATGTATTGAACCTACCCACAAAGCAAACCAGAGCAGACCAAACCCGCCAAAGAAGTAGAACACATTAGCCCAGTCTTGGCCGTCAGATAGTAGTATACCGGACATGAAGGAGCCAAAAATGTTGCCGATTTGGGCGCCGCCGAATACGAGGGCACCTTGGAAGGAGCGCTCGTGCGGTGGCACCCACCTGGCTAGCATTATCATGAGCGCTGGCATCGTGGGACCCTGAAATAAATGAAATCAAATGTAATAATGCGACTACAAAATGGATAATTGCGCGTTACTATTTAAGTATTTAAATTACATTTTGAAGTTTCTTCTCAGACCACGAAAGTGAAATGAATACGCGATACAATAATCATATTTTAGTTATTTTCATTGACAATTACCGCGTTGATCCCGATAAATAATAAACTTCTTGAAGGTAGGTACTTGAATTGTATAAATTTTATTTGTCAATAATACACAATCTCAAAACCGCCCCCCTCTTGGTAACTTGTACGCACATAAGCCGTTAACTATTGATAACAGAAAAGACGATTTTTGCTTTAAATCGGTATGGATCTACTGCTAGTATTAATGAGTAATGACAATTTAAACGACGCTGACCAAAACTTTGAATGGAACTTACACGGGAAAGTCTTTACATTGAAAACTATAAAAACTGTAGAAGTTATTTCAGTAAGCAAAACTAGTCACCGTTGACTGATTAACCATGATCTCATTAGAAATCTTTGCACACATTAGCCACAAACACAATAAACTACGGAAATCTATTACAGGAAAAAATAACATATGCAAATTATGTGGCGTCGTAAGCAGACAGCAGTGTAATGGGAAGGAAGTAATTTGTTATGTTGTGTCAGTCTTCTAAGAGTAATCGGAGACGTGACAAAATGCCATGCTTGATGTTAACCAAGCTTGTTCTCTTAAGATTAAAGCATAATCCTATTGTAATTTGCAAGCTTCTGCAAAGGCTCTTACTTGATTGCAGGGCAAGGATTACAGAATACTAGCACGTCTACTCTGACAACGTTATCACTGTCGCGATCAGCCTACAAAATTCAGGTTATTCCTGTTTCCAATACCTTGTAACACCCATAAATATAACAAGTAAAGAATAAGTTCTTGCTAAGTACAAGCACTAGTGTCTAAGGACACTATAGTGCCTTTATACGCGATAGACGGCGTGTGTTTTCCTAGATTACTCCACGCCAAGGGGTGTGGGATAATTAGAAAAGTAAAACGTTTACCCTCTCTTATGACAAAAGGTTGTTACACAAAGACTACAATTAAATATAAAATGGTCACTACAATCACATTATCGGCTCCCTTGAATATGATGCTCGATGCCCCTCTCTCTTTTTCTCTCTCAAATTATTCTTCCCATTTTTAGTTCATTTGATTTTCCTGTAGCACTTCTAACATTTATATCATTCTTGACGAGGACGTGCATTAAAACTACACTTACAGCATTAAGATATGCAAATAAATAAAATAGGTAATAAAGTTGATTAGTTATCATACTTGTCTATGTATCATAAGCTTACGAGTATTTATTGTGTTTCAATAAATAATGAACGATCAACGTCTGCTGTAGTACTTAAGGGGTTATTTACAACCCCAGATTTACGATCAAACCGATAAAAGTATCACTGTTTGACTAAAATATGTTTATTGTATGTCTTCGATTCACGATCAAAAATAAATGTGTTTAATAACAATCGCACCAAAATAATATATGTATATTTATATGTAGATTGCACAGGGCATTGGCGACATTACAAGCTAACGACACTTGTATGCACAGATCTGATGAGGAATGCAAATAGTTTAACGAACCGCCACTAACAGGTTTTAAGTTTAAAACAGGAATCTTGAGTTTAAGCGCTAAGTAATAATTAATCCTAATTTCTCCTGATTCATAACGAACCACCAGTATAAAACTGTATTCAATATTTTTAGTGTTCAAAACCACATAAAACCTGCTTTCAATGACCTTAATGTAATAGCCCGCGGGCTTGCAGTCAAAACAATATTGTGTTAACAAACATTGTTAACTGTATGTTTACTTATTTACTTATTAACACTTGATGTTCCTTGTCAAAAATGATATGTAGTTAACACTGATAGATTATGATTATGACATACCTACTGGTACTTAGTTACAAACGGATAAACTCACGTGTAATTATATCGCACTAGGCGACATGTTTCGGGTAAGCTCTATGTCGCCTAGTGCGATATATACACATGAGTTTATCCGTTTGTAACTAAGTAGTAGTAACATGGCTCACAACAGTTTTAATTTTATACCTACTGGTGTTAATAGTATCTATTGTATACTTCTTCTTGTTAGGTTAAGGTCAGTAATTCCAGCTATTTATAGAAAACTGTTCTATTTATATGATAAGGACTTAAAATAAGTTTATTAGCCAATTGTTACGAATCGGAAGTATTTGCTGAGTAGAGTTTCCCTATTTATATACTTTATACCACGAAAAAGCTAATCAAATAAAAGTTATTTAATTTACCAACTATAACAAACCATTCTACTTAAATTTTAATTTTATTTACTGCCAAATAAATAAGGATTTGGCAAAATCAATATGTTACATAGGACTACTTCTTAGGCAAGTCGGAGTCATATGGGGCCACGCTTCCAATGTAAAGGACACTATTTAACATCTAAACTCTGTCATCAAATGTTGTATTGAACGGCACGCAACTAGAATACTGATCTGTGGCGCCACATAACTACGAAACTCAAAAATAAACCCTATTTTCATATCCGAGAGTCGTTTTTATTTCGGTACAATCAAACGAGATACGGTATTGTGAAAATTAGTAGTGTACAAGTTATAGGAAGATGACGCAAGCTTAGGGCACGGTATTTCTTATTAGGAATTTAGAATACTAATTTGTCAGAAATAGACAGACTACTACAAAACCAGTTAAACCGTTAATCTGATATTCTAGTCATATCAAAAGCAGTAACAAGTATATTATTCATATGTTTTGAACAGTACAGTCAGCAGCAGAAGTAGCGTTCGAAATGAGCTTGACAGGTCTTTATAGTTAAGAGAATTAGAGCGTGTTAAGATCATTGTTTGTGTTTGGTTAGTAACTTCTACTGCTGACTGTACACTGACGTGACAGATGTGGATTGTTATTAGCTCCTCATTTTTTATGATTTTTGTCGTCACAATAAATACTTACATGCATAAAAAGGTCTAGGTTGATTCTCTACGCGTGACATGGTTCAAGAGCCTAAGCCGTTGGCGTTGTGGAACGCTTTAGACTGTTTTTTTTTTTCTTTTTCTTTTGTGCTTAGATACATTTGGGTAACTTATCACACCTCGCCATTGGCCGTTTTAATACAAAAAAAAACTTAAACGAGGCTTTTAGTAAATCAAATTAAAAAATACCTCTCCCATTCCTTGAAGAACTCGCAGAGCGAATAGCCCACCCCAGCCGCCGTTGCCTATACGGATGACCCATGGAGTCAGGAAAGTAAACAGAGCCGTGCTTAGAAGACCCACGCCCAGGGTCCACTTCCCGCCCCATTTCTCAGCTAGGTATCCCCCAGGGACTTGAGTAGCTGCGTACCCGTAGTAGAAACCACTGAGAATTAGACCCTGAGTGGCTTGGTCCCATTCTTGTGTGGCGTACTGAAAATAATTACAAATTTGCTTAATCATTTTGGCAGCTATAATAAGGAGAAATTGTACAGTCGCCATCAGATATATCGAAGCTGTAGAGGTGGTCACAAAAATCTGAACAACGTCTCTATAGTAAAGGCGTTAAAGTGCATGTTAGGTTAGTACCTACCGACCAGCAATGCGGGAACGATATATTGTATGGACATTGCTATCCTATCCAAGCCTTATATATAAATTACATAATCTTTGCTAGATGTACATACTTGTATATAGTACTTCCTTGTGTCTATAAATACTCATAATTTAATTCTTGCAATGAGTAATCTACACTACGTATGTGGATGAAATCGAAATGTTAAACTTATTATATTACAAATACCAGGAATCGACCGCAATTGATGCTATTGCGGTCATAAAATATAAACCATACAGTCTTAAGAATATATATACCTACTGATTGTGGGCAATGCACTTGGACCGCTAGAACACCAATTAGTTTATTTGTTAAAATGACATGTAATGCTCATAGTGTTAAATGACAAGGCTGACTCACTGTTTTATTAAATTAAATGCATGTTTATATCAAATTTAACATGTCAATAATTTTCATAGTAACGGTCTCCTGGACAACTGTTGAATAAGTTATGCTCTTTACTGTCATAGGCCATCAATCTACTAAGCATTAGTAAAACTCAGAAAACCAGTGCACTCTTCAAACAACATCATTTCAGCCATTAGCCGTCCACTGCTGGGCGTAGGCCACGTCCAAATACGACTTATATATTATATGGGGAAGGGGGTTGCCATATTCGCCAGGCTTGGCAGGCGAGTTGGCAACCGCAGTAGCTGTTGATTTAGTCTCCACGGATGCTGCTGCTCGTCCGTAGGCATTTTCCCTTTGTCGCCTCTTACGATAACCGCGTGAGGAGATGAGGTG
This sequence comes from Grapholita molesta, assembly GCA_022674325.2. Classification (NCBI taxonomy): domain Eukaryota; kingdom Metazoa; phylum Arthropoda; class Insecta; order Lepidoptera; family Tortricidae; genus Grapholita; species Grapholita molesta. The sequence continues at coordinate 9,210,666 of CP053127.2, forward strand.
TTGCCATACTCACTAAGCGCCACACCGGCACCGAATACTTACTTGACTAACAGTGACAGTGGTGTTAACAGGAGTTGGGTCACTGGGGCATATTATTTCAGTGTTATTGTGACTAGCATCTGTGTCGCTGTGATTGACCGCTTTCACCATCTGAGTGATAGCCAAGTTCAAACACACCCTCATAGTGTAGGCATTACAGACACCGAGAAGTCCCATCACTCCTAGTATGTATCGCTGAGGAATGAAACAACCTGAAACATTAAAAAATATATATAATTTGAACCCTCGCATGCATGCATGCATTTCCTTCCTTGTTAAGGCTGTACTCTAGCCAAAACGGCAACTAAAGGTTTACACGTTATTTTCGGCATTAACAGCCGATAATTAATTATTAAAAAATATCTACTCCATTCCGAAATCATTTAAGAGCCGTATCATTTGTGGTTAATTGTATATATTATAACATTATTGTAAATATTCTCACGGTCTTTATAAATTTTCAATTGGTAATCGGTAAACGCAAATTTAAAGTCCGAAATAGTATTACATTCGACGTGGCAAAATTAATGGATGGCTTTGTCTGTCCTATTGATACCTACATACTGTATTACGTAGGAGGATAATGTACTAAGCCAATTATAACTTAATTGTTAATTAATATCAACGAACGATGCCGTTTTGACACTGTAAAACACACGTAAAATTAACGCGAGACAAAATGTCGACGCGTTATTCATAATAATCCATCTTCATTTCTCCTTCAGTTTAGGGTACTACAATAAAATACGTCATGTGAATTAGCTTACACCAAAACTTACATCGTGAATGAAAAAAAGGTTGAGAAATATCGTGTCTTGAGTTATACTTTTTGTCTGAAATAATTAGAAACCAAGTCATAACTAATAAGGAAGTTAAGGCATCTAAAAACAAGACTTTTAACTACCAAGATAATGTTATCAAAACCGGGGCTCTAAAATCAGCCAAAGAAATAAATATCAAAGTCTTATTTTAATTCGATGTTTCGGCGACTTCACTGCGGTGCGCATAAAAGTTAGGTTGTTTTAAGTCATTTTATAGTCAGTCAAATTTCTAATAAATTTATGGAAATTATAATAATATTAGCTTATCATATAGGTTTTTTATCTACTACCGCCCGCCAGCGAATTTGTCTGTAAAATTCAGAAACTGGCTTGACTTGTTCCTTATTTTTTCTTCAAGCGAACTTGTTCTTCCTAACACACAGATATTTCTAAAAGACGAAAAGGGACATACGATGATCCTCAGAATGATATGGTTGACAAGCGATTATATTAGAACGCCCATAATTTATACCAATGGACTTCTGGTTGACCCTCAAAATGATCAAAGTATCTTTAGACTAGTTTTTGTTAATTATCGTTATTATATAACGCTGTTCGATATTTTTGACGACCGGTCTGGCCTAGTGGGTAGAGACCCTGTCTTTGAAGCCGATGGTCCTTGATTCAAATGCCAGTCCTGACATTTATTTGTGTGATGAGCACAGATATTTTTTCCTGATTCATGGGTGTTTTCTATGTATTTAAGTATTTTTATGTAATTAATTATATATAATTATTGTCGTCTAGTACCTACAACACAAGCCCTACTGTGGTTACCGTAGGTCTAGTTCGATTTCTGTAAGATTGTCCCAAAATATTTATTTATTATTTATATAATATCAATAGCTTAGTATGCAGTTAACTAACGCAGATTGTCTAGTTAATGAGGAATCAATCTCAAAACGCAGTTCACGACTATAAATGACCACATGGCTTTCTGTAAATGTCCAGCTACCACTTCACAAAACGAACGGCCTACTATCGACCAATGTTACTCTAAGAGCAAATTTATTATGTTATTCTAAACTATACTACTGATTTGCTACAATCACTTTGACATTGACGACATCATCATCAATCATGGAAGCCATATAAAAAAAAAACACTGCTGCTTTACAGGGTAAATACACTACCAGTGTCGTTAATCCAAATCTGTTTTGGTTTTGCGTTATGAACAGACATTGAAACTTTCGCATTTATTATATTAGCGATCGGGTATGATGACATGGCAACTTAATATTCTCGTTGAAAATAAAAACTTTGCTTCCAATTAAAAATATTTTATTGCATGGGAGCTTTTTTATGTCTGGCTCGTAAAAATGTACAAGTTTATGGTATTCTTATTTTTATGTTTGTGAAAATCATTGAATATAGTTAAATATCTCATTTATACACTTGAGCAGTATTCAAAAAATGTTCAATCCTTTAATTATGTCCAAACTTTTAGAATAACAGTATCGGGTCAGCATTTTCCCGTTAATTTTTCAAAAAGTCGGTAGTAGGTTTATAAAACCTATAATCGATTTGTTTTCCTTTAAGTAACTTTTTTCGATTTGCTAAGCGATAGTAGCCTAGCTGTAAGAAAGTGCAACTTGCAATCCATGTCGCAGTTTAAAACCCCGGCTTTCTTCTTTCTTTCATTTATTTCATTAGTTTTTCCGAACTTATGTATGAAATATTATTTGACCAGGCCATTTTCGGTGAAGGAAATCAATCTCTAGGTTGGATGGCCAGATCGCAGTCGTTTTCTTGAAACTAGTACCTACGCGAAATCCTGGGGTTAGTTGCCAAGTGGACCCCAGCAGGCTCTCATGACCCGAGGCAAAATGCCTGGAGAACGCAAGGAAGTTGATGGACTACTTTCGATTTACAGATATTGGAAATGTAATATTATTATACAGATTTAAATACATTATTAAATACAGTATGTTGAGCCTGTCTTATTACTAAAGAAAGATCAAAGAAATAAAAAATTGGTAGGCTAAATAATTATTTTTGTAATTTTTGTAATTTATAAATAATTATTTGCAAATAATCTGAAATTAATTTATAGGTACATACAGTGTTTTATATTGTGTTTTATATCTTTATAGTACAGCTTTTTGAAAGTCTTAAATGAAGCAAAATATCTAACAAAATCTTATATGCATGCCTGAAAATATGGATACATTTTAAGTGATAAAAGTATGTAGACTATTTTATCATGGTGTAAAGTCTTGGATACATATTTTTGTCATATGTCACATGTATTTGCAGTCTTCGGTTTGCAAGATATTGTTGCAGATAAACAAATATACCACCAATATTTCCGAGTAAATACATTACTATTGTAGAATTAAAGATTATTATCGCAGTTTATTGCAATTAAATTTAATACAGAACCGTCATAAAAGTCTAACCTTTTTAGGACTGCGTATTCTTTTTGATTACCACGAAGTTCTTTTATCATCTCGCCGCACATGTTTTAAATTATGGTCGATTTATGGTAAAATAACTACAGATGGTGTAAATATGTATAGGAAGACGAAAACGAAGATGGCGGGACGACCATAATATGTTTTTCAAGAATGGCGAAAGTGTGCATTTAATAGGAACAAATGATGAGAAAGACGGGAGGCCTTTTCCCTGCAATGGGACACTCTTATAGGCTAATAAAATAAAATAAAATGTATGTATAAACATGCATAACTCAATTAGTTTTCCGCTCTCTGATACGTGACTACTTCGATGGAACCCTACGATTACATTTAATACCTATGTTTCATCTTTATTTCGATAATAAAATGTTATTTAAGTCTATTTTGCTAGTAAACTAATGAAGATAAGTTTTTTTATTGCTTTTATTTGAGAGTTTTTTGTTGAACATCTCGGTCAGCCGCGGAATTGTGTTAGCAGCATGAACCGCACAATGTGATATACATTATTAGCAGACCTCGAAGTCGCCGTGGCACGAATACAATTTTGCTAGGGAGAGACACACGATATTATTTTATCGATAAGTTGTACTTTCTTATGACAGTACTTATGTTATGATTATGAGATACTTAATGATAACTTGCAATATCTATTAAACTGTATTATTTATACAGTATGAAGATTGAAGTCCGTAAAGGTCGATTAACGAAGATAACGGTATTCATACTTTATGGATGTAGGTATAAAACATGACGTTGACATAATATGACAATCTTGTCCGCTCAGAGTATCGATGGAATTAATATTACGCGTAAAATGCCACCTAGAAAACAGTGTCGTGAAAATTTATTACGTTCTTGGCTAAAAAGCTCTCCGGATTTATGCATACGTGGATCTAAGATATTTTGTACTAAATGTGAGATAAGCCTCGTAGCTAAGAAATATAATGTCAAGAAGCACTTGAATAGTGAAACACACATTAAAGGCACCCACGTGAAAAATCGTTCGTTTTATATGGACTTAACAAAATTCTTGGTAACATGTAACATTGCCTGGCATCAATTAGATAATCCAAATTTTTGTTTATTTATACAGAGCTGTATCAACGGAAAATACAAGAATTCGTCCATACCTTCGGAATCATATATAAGACAGCATTATCTTCCGAAAGTGTATAACGAATCCATGCAAAATATACGCTCTGAAATTAAAAACAAATATATATATGTGACCGTTGACGAAACGACTAATGCGAAAGGAGAACAAATTGCAAATGTTTTAGTTGGTAAACTTGAAGGCGAACCGAGCAAGCCACATTTAATTGCAAGTAAGGCGTTGCATTGGACAAACAGTGATACAATAACGCAATTAGTTACAGAGTCTCTCCAAAATGTATTGGGTGCAAACAATTCTCAAAAAGTTTTACTGTTGTTAACTGATGGCGTGCCTTATATGGTTAAAGCTAGGAAAAATTTAAGCCGTGTTTTCTGTAACATGACCCACGTGACATGTCTAGCACACGGTATTAACAGGGTTGCAGAACAAGTGCGACATTTATTTCCTCGCATCAATGATTTGATATCTAGTGTGAAAAAGGTGTTCCTCAAGTCACCAAAAAGGATTAACACGTTTAAAAGGTTGTTACCTAATATCCCACTACCACCAAAACCAACAATCATCAGATGGGGCACATGGTTGGAAGCTGCACATTATTATTTTAAACACCATAATGAAATTAAAGAAGTAATTGATACATTCAATGAACCTGGTTGTTCATGAATTCGTAAAGCCAAAATTTCGTTAAATGCACCTGATATACACGAGGATCTAAAATTCATTGCTGAACGTTTATGTATGCTTCAAACATCTATTACAGCACTGCAATCCCCAATTTTGACACTAGATACAAGTATTAACATAGTGAATAATTTAAAAGGAAGCTGTCGACAGTATTTTTACATAATAAAGGTAGAATCGTTTATAATAAATTTAATCAAATTATTAAGAAGAACATTGGATTTAACACTATAGTTAAAATAAATAATCTAAATAAAGGCGAAAGTGTTGAAATATCCCCCGGAAACAGATTAGCAACAATGAAGCATTTAAAAAAAAATAATTTTGCACCCATTACATCGGTCGAGGTTGAAAAATCATTCAGCTATTTAAAATGGATATTTTCTCCAAGACGTAGATGTCTTACACCAAAAAATGCTGAACAGATATTAATTTGTTATTATGAAAATAGAATGAAATGAAATAATTCAACCTTTTTATACAAGACCAAATCATATAAAAAAAAATGTTGAGTGTAAGATTTTGGTTAAACATTATGGTGCATGTCAATTTATTGTTTAAAAATATTCATGTGTCCTCTAAATTTTAAAAATGTTTAATATTATGTTATATGAATTGTCTCAAAAAGTGATTGTCTCTACATTAATCAAGAAGTTCATTGATTACGTGAATGACAACCATATTCACGAAGACGATGACATTCAAGAAACATTAGAACCATTAAGATTATTAGGCCTAGTAAGTATCCTGCCATTAAAATTACGTAAAGTTTATTGTTTCAATGTTTTAGTTATTTAATAAGGAGATTTAAAAGTATTTTAAATTGATTTCCTATTTTTAGATGGTCGTTTTGAAGGAAAATATATCCGGTTTGAACCTGCCACTTCAACTAAAAAGAAATATCTTTTATAATGCGATTGATATTATGGAAGAACATTTGATCAACAATTACGTCCGTGTACGAGACCGGTGCCACGGTTGTGACGCTACGCACTATTATTTTTTTGGTTTGCAAACATATAAAAACGAACTAAAGTGCTCTGTTTGCGAGGTAGTGTTGTTTAAATCCCTATAAAAGGGTTTCTTATTATATGTAAACTGTGGTCTCTAACAGTTTCTTTTGACACAAGTCATTTTGGCTTTAAAGGGACTATGGTATTACAGCCACTGATTACTGATACGACATCGGTTGAAAGTTACTCACGATTTCAAGGTACAAGGTAATCAGCTTGTGTATTCATTTGTCGTATATCATGTCATGTGTCCAAAGGAAACTCACTGACTATAAATATACTTATGTTTAAAATATGACGGAGAAAGCCAATTTTCGTTTCCAATTTTGACTTTATTGTAGTCTTATAAAATGTTGATACGGTCATAATAGTTATGTGATAAGGCCGAATTTCCATACACCGTTAGACCGTAACTTATAAACAAGGATCGGAAAAACGCACGTCATTTTAGATTACACTTATATTTTTTTTATTAACATAATGAAGTCTCTGCTGTACGGGACAGGGTTACATTTTCGAAATGACAGCCGTTTTTCCGATCCTTGCTTATAAATTATAAATAATAGATCTCGTTCTCCCATCTATTTGGAAACAATGCGTAACAATTTGTATGCTATTTGAAGTACTAAACACAAGATTAAAATACTTTGTTACTTGTTACTAACATAAAGTTCATCATTGATTAAATGAAAATAATGAAATGCATTTCTAGGTTTCAGTTTACTTTGCATTAAAATTGATGAAAAAAATATTTAGTAGTAAAGGTTGATTTTTATTTGAATTTTAAAATTCGTAAGAAGTATCCTAAAAACTCCTATATAGGTAACATTGACGGGAAGTAATCATCACAGTTTAGTTAATTTTCAATTATTCTGTAAATTTTACAGCTAATAATAAATGAAATGAAATGTCAATTCCGAATAAGCATTCAGTTATCGATAAATTTTATATCGGAAGGAAATCCCTAGTTAATTGATGTTATTGCCACCGCGACTTCGAGGTCTGATAATTAACTATAAAATTTACACACATAAGCTCTTTAAAAAACAAAAGAAACATCCAATTCCCAAAGAAACTATAAGTACACAAAATATTGTCGGGATTGAAATATACTCCAATTTTAAATTTGTATTTCGTAAAGAATCAATGAGATATCAATTTACAGTATTTTAAAATATGAGTGCCACTCAAGGGCTTAGCCCACCAAGTCTATCCCACACAAACCACTTTCCATGTTTCGAAAGTTGATCTAGGAGAAGTATTCAGACACAGAAATCTTATTCCAATATAACATGTATATTGGATACGAGTATCGAGTAAATAAACTACGTACTAAAATACCTGCGGATTTTGTGCATTCACTAGTATGAAAATAAAAAAATGTAAAGTTATGATTTTTTTAACATAGATGTTCGTTTCTGTGAGCCCATGCGTAAAACCGTTTTTACAAATCAATTACTAAAACATTACAAATAGACATCGTAATTAGACACGGTTATCTGTGTGTATCTTGATAATCGCACTTATAAATGCTAGGTTTCAGCGCAAGCGCAAACAGCCAATACGTTTTTGATATAGTTTTGATATTACCATCAAGAGTGGAGGCCTTAGGTACAACATAATTACGCAATTCATTTATTAAATGGAGGCTTTAAAACAAATATTGTGATTAAAATGATATACTATAGACCAACACCACTGTTTAATCGACTACTTGACAAAATTATATAACATAATATTAATTTATAATATAATAATTTCTATTTTTTTTTTGAGTCTATTAAATCTTTATTTACAATAATTACGTTCATTAAAATACGAGTACTTAACTAGTTACGATGGGTCTAGTAATATAAAAAAAAAATGTATAAAAGTGTTCTTATTCAATAATTTAAAAAATAAAAGTTATTGCATTAATCTAAAAAAAGGCCCTTGAGGCATTATACCAAGGATGCTGGCGGCGGGGCGGCATTTCCTCGTTGTATCGCAATGCTAATAAGTTGTGCGAGGAAGCCGCCAGCTCTTATATACTTGACATAATTGTTTATGTTTTCAGTGTGGGTCAAATATCTATATCGGACCAATTACATAAATGTAATACAAATAGTTACAAATAAGTATCACAGTTTGCCATTCCGACCTAACGATCGAAACGTCTTTAACTAAATCATATAGTAATACGATGGCGTCACACACATTAACCAGGCCTAATGTATGGAAATTCAAGAAAATTGCTATTGTGACTGTGAAATATTGGGTTTAAGTAGATAGGTGACACTGTATTTTTATTAAAATGGAAGGAATAAAATGGTATATAATTATTTTTTTAATTTTTGGAATGAATAATTAACTGTCATTTTTGAGTGTTTGTATTTCTATTCATATAACTAAGTACCAAATTATGATTGTTGTTAATATAAACAAGCCACAAGGTTTTAAATACGTACCTGTCAATAGGAAGGGTCAAAATACTGATTTAAACTTTCATGGGTTTTAAATAAACCGGACTTAACCGCCGTTCAGCTAGTCTCCATCCGAGACCACGAGAACATTCTCGTTTTCGCAAAGTCGGTGGTATACTTTTAAAGTTAAATACGCAGTGATTTCCCGTTTAAATATAATAATAGTGCGGATCAATCTTCGGTTGAATTCAAAATGTTGTATCTAAGGATGCTTCAAAATATTATTGAAATAAGCATAACATACGACAGAATGGCGAAATAGAATGTGCGTACTAGAATAGCCAAATAATAATATTAAGTACATATGGATTTTTGATTGAAGTCCCAATTATGTACCTGACTGAGCAATTCCTGGAACATTTCCAAAAAGTTGAAAAAATAATTTTCAATAAACACATTTGAACTGTCTCGCCGTAGCTAATTATTGCCTAATTTAAAATAGATACAGTTCGTTAGAGATAAATGTTTGATTTTTACGATCTCTCTGTATTTAATAATTTAGTATATTTTATTATGCTAAGCTATTAAATAAAAAAATATATTACATATTTTGGACCTGGAAAAGTAAGTTTTAAGACTGAAATTTTAGTCTATTAGTTTGTACATCATATTATATTTCTCGTCACATTATAAATTCTGAATCGAATCGGATTGTATCGCATGGAAACGATAAGAGTTCAATACCTTATTTTATTTGCAAATACATTTGTAAGGTAAACGACCTAGTGCTCGATATGCTAACGCTCAATAGTGGACATTGACTGTCACCTTTATTGCTGTACCCTTACCATGAGTTTTGACATTAAGGTTTTCGATAACGAATATCGAGTTTACTATCTGTGCATCTCACTTGTACTATTTTAGTGCGAACGAGATGCATATATCGTAAACTCGATACTCGTTATCAAAGTCATAACTCATGGTAAGGTTACTGATGATAGTTTTGATAAAATATTTGATTCTACATATGTACTCAATAATCCAGTAGAAAAAAGGATAAGGTAACATAAGATGCACACAGGCACACAAAACTGTTAACGTGTTAGGATATAGCTACAACATGGCATCATATCGCTCAGAGTCCCGAATGGTATACATTATAAATAGAATTTGGTCTTTGAATTTTAGTCAAGGCGACCAGTTTTACACAAAATGTGTTTCATAAAATCTGAAAATACAGATAAACATTTTTTTTAAAGGAGTCTGCTTCGGTTAGCCAACGCGAATGGCTCATGATTATGCTCCTCGTTACGGAGTGAAACATGTCGAGCAATATTCGACTTATAAAACGTGAGTTACCCGCTTTTATACAATTAATATAAAACATTTTTTTTACTGTAAAAAGACAAGATTGAGAATTTATTAAAAACACCCGGTTTAAAATCCGAGCTTATTTTAATATTTTGTCTTAAATTCATTGTATCATGAAATATCCATATGAACACAATATTTTTAATTTCTTGTTTAACTATTTTCTTTTTAAAATCGATGAATACTAGGCAGCATCTGGACTTGTACAGTTGATATAATATGTCACCTTCTTGAAGTCGATTTGTACAATAATTGCATACAAATATTTTACAAAGACGCTAGCGAGTAAAGTTACTTAGTAGTAGAGTTACATTACAGGTTATCTGTTTACACAAACGCCTACATAAATATGTCAATCCATTACCTCGACATTTTATTTGACGTTATCGCGCATGATAAGAGTGGCACAGAATGGAATATTGTACTTCAATGTTATGCCGACAGTCTGGTATCAATTAATCAGTTCATTTATTGAATCGTGGGAACATCTAGTAAGTAAAATCTTGTAACCTGACCTTTCCTATTTTAATGCTTTTGGGTTAACTTCTACATAAAACTTTGAAAAAACCTGTTAAACTGTCTGCCTTTCAACCAAAAATGATTAAATGGTCAATAGGGAGAAACGATTGTCGACGGAATTATGGATTTATTAGTTATGTAGTGGTTATAATACTAGTGGGATTTTATATGCCACTCATATATAATTAAGTGGTATGGTATATGACAATAATATAATTATGTCAAGCACGATAAGAGTAATAGCCGCAAATAAAATTTTCATCACGAAAAGATTTTACAAGGATTGTAATATATAGATCTATCAATGTCAGAAAAAGTAGATTATAACTTATAATAATAAATATCACATAAGTTTATATTAAACTAAGCCCACTATCAAACTAAGTAAATACTTTTTAATCATCGCATCGTTATCAATTACTATCACTATTATCTTAACCTTACCGTAGACAGCTTGTACATAAGCAAATTATTTTATCCTTAGCGTTATAAAAATATATTGTGTAAGTATATGTGTAAATGATGTTATTAGAATATACCTATAAAGTAAACACCCGAAAGGGTATCCCAATGGATGCCAGTTTCATTTTAAAGTTAATAGAGATGGCAGTAGGGTGTCATCTATTGGGCCTTTGCCTGCCGAGCACTGGTACGTTTACCTTATCATCGGAAATATATTTATCATTCTTTTTTATTTTTAATATTTAATTATGAGGGTTAATTACACAGAATTAACCACTATTATTCTTATTTGCCCTTTGTCATAATTGTTTAAAATTAGACAAATATGAAGAAGATTTAAAAGTTCAAAATTTCTGTCCTTAATTATTTACTTAAAAATACTTACATGATCGAAGCGTTCTAGTCAAAGCGTTGTCCACGACTTTCGGTTGCTTAGGCGTTTTCTGTCCCAGCAGATTGTGTGCCTGCGCCTGGGATTCTGTATTCTCGTCCATTTTCTATAACTATATCACAGGTTTCTTTGAAATACTAGTTTACAGTAGAAAATATAATTGAAAAAGTTGAAGTTATTACTTTAATTTGTTATAATTAGTCGTTTTTTATTATTAAAATTTACCTAAATACTTTACAGCTAAAAATTCACAAACACAACAATTACACGTATTTATTTACACATAACACATTCGCACACGCGTGCAACCCGGCGTGGACAGAGAGCACTGGCAGTTTGCGCGTTCGCAAGTGAGTCTGTTTACCGGCGCGAGCACATGGCATACCTAAACCGATGACAATATTGTCATTGGCTACATGCGATCATGTAAAAACCGAAGCTGCTAACCTTCAAGTCAAGCCGTTAAACTATCATCTTAAAAACAAACGCATTAACCACGTAGGCGTTTGTAGCACACTTACGACCTTGCGCAACTCGGTAATTATACATACGTAAATGAACCTATGATAGCCTTTTATAGTCATAAGAACTTCAACTTGATTTTTTAGGTTGAGAATAAACGTACATGATAACAGTACGATTATTGGAATTACAGCAATAAATAATAAAATAATTCCTTAGTATTGAAAAATATGTATAACTGATTATCAAAAATAGATTTTAGGTATATTTACTAGGGACAACCCTATTTAAAGACACATTTAAAGACATTACGAGTAGATAGGCTAGATATGTTCAAAAGACAAAAGTGCTTGTTTGCGATCTATGTTATGATGGCGTATACTCGTAGTAGGTATGTAGTGTCAGAAACCAGTTACAGGTTTAGGCCTCTACATAATTTTGCGGACAATGCCCGCTGTTACGTTATACGGCCGGTGTTAAAAGTCTCTGGATGATTTTGCTTTTAATTACAGACACTCAGTCATCCTTTTAATACCGTTTTAATTTATATACTTAGTAAATATTAAGCAGTGAATATTATACTTAAATGAACCTTTTTGTAACAAAGAATTAAAGTGAGGAAATTAGGGGATGAAAAAAAGTTTTCGACGGTATCTACGCGTTCAAACTTTATTTTTCCATATCTACCTATGTCACAGGGTTGTTCCTAAACTCTATACCAGTGTTGTTGCGAAAGTTACAAAGCGTCAAACTCTTTCGGCAGCAAACATACTCGTAACACTAGAAGTTTTGGATGTAAACTTTAGACGAATATTTTACGTGTGTTTGAAGAATTTGTTGCGAATATTTACACATTGTTAAATTTCTACCATGAAAGTAATTATATGTATACATTGTTACGCAGTAAATAGACAAATCTCCTTTATTATAAATTTTCGCAGTAGGTAGCGAGTCATTAATCTATTGCTTAGTTTGACCATCTTATGTTTAAATAAATATTTGACATACTATAGGACAAACCAAAGGAATAATGATTTAATAAATCAAATTGTATAAAACTTGAAACTACTTTAGTCTTTTTTATTTCAGAGGCCTTATTTTCATCAGATTCTTATAATCTGTAGTTTTTTATATAGACCTTTTTATATTGTTTCACGTAATTCCTTTATATTTTATTCCTAAACTTTAAGATGATAGACTTTTCCTATAGGTACCAAAAGTTCGTGTTGATTCAGCTAAAAGTGGCGTACGAGTCGTGTGGATCGTAAAATAAATGATGACTTGTATCATCATTGATCAAAATTGAAGTAGGTAGCAAAGTTTAAGCTACTATTATAAGTAAGTAATTATTGGGACAATTTTTTTGTAAGCATTAGTTTTTCTGAAAGAGATGTCATATACTTAAGAAAAAGCGACGAGTACCTCCGGCGTTCGAGGCGGAGTTGAAATTTGAACCCGCATCTCCAGCTACCTCAGATATAGATAAAAATATTACTTATTATACTTAAACCATATTTAAATTTAGTTATACTTATATGTCATTCGTGTTAGTGGTGAAATAGGTTCCTATTGTTGCTTTATACAGACTATTCTGTTACCACGTCCGTACGTATACTAACATTTTTAATTAAACATCTGAATACATTGTTGATCGGCCTTGACAGAGATACTGGACTCCCGCTAATCGGTTCAATTCAAACTAACCAGTAGCGTAAGAATTAGTTAAGCAGTACATACTATTTGTGTAAAATATTATTTAGTGCGACTAAGGTAGGATGGTTTAAATATCATGCGGGTTTAAAAACCAGATAACAAAAATGTGTCAGTGACGTTTTGCGTTTTACGATTAGACTAACAAGTTTCGTAATAGTAGCAATTTTGCTTGGAAACAATAATGCTTTTATATCATTGGTTTTATAAATGATTTATTAGTTTACTAAAAATAATAATCCAATATCTGTATCTGCGAAGGAGTGGAACTTTCAAACGTTTTTCTTACGACTAAAGTGAAGTACCTTTATTGTTATAAATTATTTGCGACATATTTTTGTAAACTAGATATGGGAAATTATAATTGACTAAAAATAAATAAATATTTTTTTAATATAATTGAAGATGTTACATGTTTTTCAAACTTATTATATATTTATTTAACTAAGACCATAATCAGACATAAGTAGCCCATAAGACATGAGTAGGCAGAAATGTTTTCTGTTAATAATATTTGTGACGACTATGGGGTTTCTTATGATGAATAGTCTACGGGAATTCCTAGAGAATTCCTAAAGACACGCAGTAGGATACGCCACTGAGCGTACGATCCAATTTACCATTTTGTCATGATTACCTATATTGTAGTTTCTTAGTCGGCTTACCTACAACTAGTATTATACATGTCTAAAATAAGATATAATTAAAAAAAATAGTTTTTATTTTTGTTATACTTCAACAATTAATTGTATTTGGGAGAAATTTTCCGCATACATGGATTAGAATAACCTTAAAAAATTCTTACAATTAAAAAGATTTATTCCGCAAAGAAAAACAGCTTGCTAAGTACTTTTATACAATATTATAAGGGAACCCATTCGGAGTATGCGTAGTGGAAAATGATTATAAAACAAAAATAATAAAGTTTTGTTGAATCCCGTGGGGTTTTTTTATTTTATTTAGATGGCTTTACATAAATTTAATTTTTAATTTTTGTTTCGGTTACAAACGACCAGTGATCAACCCACAGAAATATACCACAGACTCAAGAAAATAGTTCATCGATGTGTTATGAAATATCTCTACGAAATCTCTCTATGAAATCTCTCTCTTTCCGGGTGATAAGTTGGCAATATGCTTAAAGTCTACCTAAAGTAGACTATAATTAGCAGGTGCAACGGTATGGGTGTAGCGATGTCTACACCCAGACCTTTGCACCGGCAAATAATAGCTTTGATAAATTTCATCGTGTCGTGTCATAACAGGTATCCCAAGATGTCCCCTCTTCTGTTTTAACCGTTTCAGTGCGGATGACACGACAGGCGTGTCATCAATGTTTTTAACGAATGGCGTATGACACGAGAGGAGTGTCATTTTAAAATCGATTAAAACTTCACCAAATTAAGTTTCAGAAAGGTTCACCCCGAACAAAACTATTATTGTTTGTCGTGTAAAACAAGCTAGTAGCCTTCGTTTCTGAAATATTCAAAATTTTAAGATTTTTTTTCAAATTCAGTTGTTAACAACCTTTTCATGCAGCACTAATTTTACTACTTAGCGTTTCAGTGCGTATAACACTACAGGCGTGTCATCATATTATAGAATGAATACCTATATTATTTTTTGTAATTCCAGATAAATGATTTGTTACCTTAGAACATTTAATGACTGGAGACGCCTTTATAAGTTTACCCTTCTGCCAAAAACTTGCACAATTGTGCAGATTGTTGTATAGACTGACGTTTTAGCAATGCATTTGACACTTCCCTTGCCCGCAAAAACCGTCAGTCTATTTTGTACGAAAAATGACAGCCAAGGCGTCTCCAGTTACTACTTAAATCCTCTAAGTTTGTTACCTATAAGACTCAAATGAATAGTTCAAGGAGAAATGTCGAAGATAGTAAATGCATAGGTTTAAATACGTCGCACTATAAAAATAATTACCCATTCCGTTACCCCACTATACATAATTAGCAGAGCCCGGAAAATCCATAGCAAAACAAAACACTGTCGTAATCAAACTAGTGTTAGAAACATTTTTTTATCGATATCGAGTTTATTGATGTCTTATGGAATACTGATTCTCTGAAGTTTATTATTTCCAATGAGATTGATTACCTCTTTGTCACCAGACTACGGCCAAGCCAAAAGGGAAGGGTTATTACTTAATATGAAATATAAATAACGTTGATGATTACGTTGCGTTTTAGATGAAATAACAATAAAATAAACCCTAACTTTACCACTTCTTTTGCGTTTGGCGTGAATGATTATAAAATAAATAATGTACCTAAACATATCGGTATGATTTTTAGACGAAACTAACTCGATATCGATAAAAAATGTTTCTATCACTAGTTTGATTACGACAGTCTTTTGTTTTGCTATAGATTTTCCGGGCTTTGATAATTAGGAAAGTATAAACATTATACTTAGTAGAAAATGTTTGTGATATCTGAATTTTGAAAGTCACTTACCATCCATTTCGAGTAAAACTCGTAGTTTAAAAGCTACTAACAGTTTAAAACAATCTTTTGATCAGTTCACTTCCTTGGTTAGATGCCAACTGAACTCAACCAAGTGAAAATCAATGAAAAAAACGGAATTAATTCCGAATTTTATACACATGGCGGATGACACGATAGGCGTGCCATCATATTCCATGGCGTAAGGCACGCCTGTCGTGCCATGAAAAAATTGTTCGCCGCCACAGACTAAAGCTTTTTTCATTATTTTGTTTATTTAACTCAGGGATTAACAATGATTGACGCTTGTTCTTGTAATAGTTAAATAAGGACAAATGTTATTTTAAATGAAGTAATGTAATCCTTAACTTTAGCCTTTATGGTCAGCAAATAACGTCTTTCAATTTTAAACTCTTTACTAAATGAAAAAATAACTAGGGAGTTTTCAAAATTTGGTGCACCCAATTAGTGAAAGTTGTTAAGAAAAGTTAAATCACGGTCAGTTTCGTGACGACAATGAAGCGTTAAACTTCGATAAAAACCTGGTTTTGATGTTCATTTCATAAACTCCAATCGATATTACAACATAATTAAAGGCAAAAAGTCGATCTACTTAAAGATTTCTTGCTTAATTGTCGTCACGAAACTGACAGTGATTTAACTTTTCTTAACAACTTTCGCTTATTGAGTGCACCAAATTTTGAAAACTCCCTAGTTATTTTTTCATTTAGTAAAGAGTTTCAAATTGAAAGACATTATTTGCCGACCATGAAATCTAAAATTAAGGATTACATTACTTCATTTAAAATTACATTTGTCCTTATTTAACTATTACAAGAAGAAGCGTCAATCATTGTTAATCCCTGAGTTAAATAAACAAAATAATGAATATGGGAACTGAGTACAAGTTAACCTCCTGCTTTATGCGAAGTCAGGGTCGAATGTGTTATTAGTGTGCATCAGCCATAAAACCGCTATGGTTCCCATGGTTGCTTGACCGCTTATTCCAATTATTTCGCTAGTGGCGGCGAGCGGAGAACTCACTCCACAGTGTTGGCCTCGAAAGCCTCAACAACCATAAGTAGGAGACTCAGGTGTACTGGTTACTTGTTCCTTTGACTCGCGTGGATTCGATATGAGATAGGAATAGTCACGCTTGGCTTTGTTAACACCAAAGTGCCATTTTATTATACGAGTAGGAACATAACGTTCTAATCAAACATTTTGGTTTCAAACATCGCAGTAATAAGCGCTTAGATTTTCACGTGAATTATAACCACCGTTCTATATCCCACTAGAAAAGTTTCATTTACTTGTGTATTTCAATTTAATGATCATTTTATTTTTGAGTGTGGCAGTACAGTAAGATGATATTAAGGTTGTGATTCGATAAATTTTTCTTTTGTCTTTTTTTCTATTGTGCGCCATCAAAGTATCCAAATAAAGCGTAGTGCTATCTTATTTATTTGTAAAGTTTAAAGCACGTTTTTCCTTAGATGGAAATGTGTTTTAATTCATTATCCTTTGGTATTAATAACAACGTTCTAATGCTCACAATAGATGTCCATCAAGCTGAATATAAATTAGCACGAAACGATGAATCAGAGCTCAAATATTCTAAACAGGAAAGGAATGCGGGTGCTTGATTTTTGATGATCCACGATTAATGAAACATAAAAATGATTATTTATATCTGTGCTAAATCTTCCTAGGTACGTGCGGACTATGACAAAAACGACACAAGTAAATTGTACTTAGAGTAAGTATTATATCTTGAATAAAACAGCCCAAATTAATTAATTGGCTTTTATTCAGTCACCATTACAAAGAGTAAACAAAAACAATTGACAAGCGGCGTCGGTCGCGTCCGGAGCCGGAAGTGCCGAACGTTCCGTTCCTCACACTCTCCCACACTTATTTTAAAGTTTAACAAAAATACAATGCATAAAGTACTAACATAACTCTAAGTAACTTAATATACTAACATAACTCTTCTAACTCATCCGAGCAACTTATCATCTGATTAATGTGACGCTTCCACTTAAACCCTTCTACGTCTACCACGTAAGTAATCCCAGGTATTGACTCCTCGATAACCAGACCTTGAACCCATGGCTTGCTATCCTTCCTATAGTCTTTGACCATTACTTTTTGACCTACATTAAAGTTAATCTCCCTTTTCCGTTGCTCGCTCTTCTCCGCTCTTTCTTGAATCACCTCTGAAAGTGGAGGAGGACGCAATAAACTAAACCTATTTCTTAATTCTCTACTTAACATAAGCCGTGCAGGCGAAACCCCAGTTGTGCGCTGTGGCGTACTTCTGTAGTCAAACATAAACAAATTAACAGCACATCTTAAATTAAGTCCACTCTCTATGATTTTTGTTATAGCGGATTTAAAGGTCTCCACAAACCTTTCAGCTGCACCATTGGTTGCAGGGTGGTAAGGCGGGGAAAATGTATGCTTTATATGGTTAGTAGTACAAAAATCCTTGAACTCTTGACTAGTAAACGTGCGACCATTATCTGTTACCATATGAACTGGGTACCCAAAGCGAGTAAATACACTTTCAAAAACTTCTATAGTGCGAGAACTAGTAATATTTACCATCTCATATATTTCTGGCCATTTCGAGTAACTGTCCACTATAACCAGAAACATTTTGTTGTGGAATGGACCCAGAAAATCAGCATGGATCCTGTGCCACACCGAAGGAGGAACAGGCCATGGTTTCTGTATTTTGTAGGAGCTTTACTATTTTGCAAACATATGATACAATTTTTTGTTATATTTTCTATTTCTGAATCAAGGTTAGGCCACCAAAAGTATGAGCGTGCAATTTCTTTCATTCTAATAATTCCAAAATGACTTTTGTGTAGTTCAACTAAAACACGTTCTCGAGTGATGGGGGGTATCAATATGCGATAACCCCAAAAAATGCAACCCCTGTCTATAGTTAATTCATTCCTTCTATTATAAAATGGCATCAATTCTTTATCTAATTCCTTTTTTTCTGGCCATCCATCTGTCATGTACCTAATTAATTTGGAAAAAACCACATCCGTTTTAGATTCAGTTTGAATTGTTTTCCAATCTAAAGATTTCATGTTGGAATTATTAGTATAGCTCAATACACTGCAGCTCGCATTACAAAATACAGGATGAATTTCTTTTTTATCATCCTCGTTGTTTATTTCAAGAGCAGATCTTGACAGAAAATCTGCTGGATTTCTATTTTCTTAGAGCTGAATTCAGAAAAAGAAACCAGTTACCAAATGAAAATATTCAAGAATATGCCTTGGAGTTAAGAAAGCTAGCAGGGAAATGCAACTTTAAAGATAATGATGATCAGATAAAAGAAAAGTTTATGGAAGGAGTGTCTTCAAAATTGATAAAATTTGAACTAATGAAGAGTCAAGTTGAAATATCATTAGAAAAGTGTATTGAACTGGCAAGAACTGTGGAAGCTGCTCTACTGCATACTAAAGGTTCCGGTGAAGTAAGTGAAATTTTTTATACCCAAGGAAAATCCAGGCCGGCTTATAAAACAAAGAAGACTGGTAATAATTATAACAATAAAGTGTCAGGCCCTGAATGTTTCTGTTGCGGTAAGAGGAATCATATAAAAGCTGAATGTACCTTGAAGAAGAAATTTTGTTCTGAATGCGGAGCGCAAGGACATATATTTAGGATGTGCCCCAGAAAAATTAAACAAGCTAATGTTCTAGAGGCAGCCACATCAGATAATCAAGAGAATAACTGTGATATGGTGGAAGATTCCATTAAAAATTTGTATGAAGGATTTCAAACTTATACAGTGAATAGTGTAAGTAGAGTACCACCTCATTACTTAAATATTGTAGTCAATGAGCAGGATCTGCCCTTTCAAACTGACACTGGCTCAGAAGTGACGGTCATATCAATGGCTGATAAAAATAAATATCTAAGTAGCTTTGAGCTACAAGATTGTAAGGTTTTATTTAGAAATTTTGACCAAACTATGTCTAAGGCCTTAGGAATTGTTACTCATGTTCCTGTCACATATAATAATGTCAGTAAATACTTAAAACTGTATATTGCACCGGATAATTATCCTAGAATAATTGGTAGGGACTGGCTTTATGCATTGGGAATGTGGCCTCCAAAATTTGAAAATAATTCTGTTAATAGTTATGCAATTCAAAATGTTTCAGATGCAGAACAATTAATTAAAGACCAGTTTGCAGAAATATTCCAGCCAGGCTGGGGAAATTTCAAAGGTGAAGTGATCAATTTAAAATTGAAGGCAAATGCTAAACCCAAATGTCTACCCGTACGGCGAGTACCCTATGCACTTCGTGAAAAGGTAAATAATGAAATCAATAGATTATTACAAAATGGTAGGATCACAGCCGTGGAACAAAGTGAATGGGGTACTCCAGTAGTGCCTATTATGAAACCAGATGGCTCGGTCAGACTATGTGGTGACTATAAATTGACAGTTAACCCTTGCATGGAAATTGATCACTTCCCACTACCCCATGTTGATGATATTTTAAATTCTCTCAAAAATGGTGAATATTACTGTGAGCTGGATTTGAAGGAAGCCTATCTGCAGGCTCCCCTTAGTGAGGATAGTAAAGATTGCACAACCATTGTAACTGAATCTGGAACATACAAATATAATTACTTACCTTATGGTGTAAGCTCAGGCCCTGGGGCTTTCCAACGTTTGATGTCCAATAAATTAGCAAATATTACAAACACCACTGTATTTATAGATAATATATATATAAAAGGTGATTCATTAGAACAAACTTTTGAAACCTTGTCACAAGTTTTAAAAATTACATGAATGTGAATTTAAATTAAAGCTAGAAAAATGCAAATTTTTTACAACTAGTTTGGATGTGTTTGGGTATCGTGTAAACAAGAATGGTATCAGCATCATTAAGTCAAATATTAATCCATTATTAAATGCAAAAGCACCAACTAATCTGACTATGCTAAAATCATTCTTAGGTAAAATAAATTATTACTCTCGATTTTTGCGTGACATGGCCACAACGCTAACACCATTATATGAATGCACTAAAATAAATAAATTTATTTGGACATTGGAGTGCGAAGAGGCTTTTAAAAAAATTAAAAATAAATTAGCTTCAGCTGGAAATCTTAAACATTACGATCCTCATCAGCCGCTCATATTGACTTGTGATGCTTCAGATACTGGACTTGCTGTTGTGTTGTCAAACAGAGACAAGAATGGTGTAGTAAAACCAATTGCATTCGCCAGTAAGAAATTAAATGACGTAGAAAAAAAGTATTGTACTATTGATAAAGAAGCAATGGCAGTGATATTTGGAATTACTAAGTTTTACAATTATGTTTATGGTCGATTTTTTGAGTTAGAGACTGATAATGCTGCACTGATGCGAATATTTGGACCGACAAAGAGCATTCCAAAAATGGCTGCCAAGCGACTGCAGCACTATGCAATATTTTTGTCAGCATTTAATTATAAAATACGACACATTGATACCAATAGAAATCCAGCAGATTTTCTGTCAAGATCTGCTCTTGAAATAAACAACGAGGATGATAAAAAAGAAATTCATCCTGTATTTTGTAATGCGAGCTGCAGTGTATTGAGCTATACTAATAATTCCAACATGAAATCTTTAGATTGGAAAACAATTCAAACTGAATCTAAAACGGATGTGGTTTTTTCCAAATTAATTAGGTACATGACAGATGGATGGCCAGAAAAAAAGGAATTAGATAAAGAATTGATGCCATTTTATAATAGAAGGAA
The DNA here is from genome assembly GCA_022674325.2 of Grapholita molesta. Taxonomy (NCBI): domain Eukaryota; kingdom Metazoa; phylum Arthropoda; class Insecta; order Lepidoptera; family Tortricidae; genus Grapholita; species Grapholita molesta. Next base: position 9,232,327 of record CP053127.2, read on the forward strand.
TGAATTAACTATAGACAGGGGTTGCATCCTTTGGGGTTATCGCATATTGATACCCCCTATCACTCGAGAACGTGTTTTAGTTGAACTACACAAAAGTCATTTTGGAATTATTAGAATGAAAGAAATTGCACGCTCATACTTTTGGTGGCCTAACCTTGATTCAGAAATAGAAAATATAACAAAAAATTGTATCATATGTTTGCAAAATAGTAAAGCTCCTACAAAAATACAGAAACCATGGCCTGTTCCTCCTTCGGTGTGGCACAGGATCCATGCTGATTTTCTGGGTCCATTCCACAACAAAATGTTTCTGGTTATAGTGGACAGTTACTCGAAATGGCCAGAAATATATGAGATGGTAAATATTACTAGTTCTCGCACTATAGAAGTTTTTGAAAGTGTATTTACTCGCTTTGGGTACCCAGTTCATATGGTAACAGATAATGGTCGCACGTTTACTAGTCAAGAGTTCAAGGATTTTTGTACTACTAACCATATAAAGCATACATTTTCCCCGCCTTACCACCCTGCAACCAATGGTGCAGCTGAAAGGTTTGTGGAGACCTTTAAATCCGCTATAACAAAAATCATAGAGAGTGGACTTAATTTAAGATGTGCTGTTAATTTGTTTATGTTTGACTACAGAAGTACGCCACAGCGCACAACTGGGGTTTCGCCTGCACGGCTTATGTTAAGTAGAGAATTAAGAAATAGGTTTAGTTTATTGCGTCCTCCTCCACTTTCAGAGGTGATTCAAGAAAGAGCGGAGAAGAGCGAGCAACGGAAAAGGGAGATTAACTTTAATGTAGGTCAAAAAGTAATGGTCAAAGACTATAGGAAGGATAGCAAGCCATGGGTTCAAGGTCTGGTTATCGAGGAGTCAATACCTGGGATTACTTACGTGGTAGACGTAGAAGGGTTTAAGTGGAAGCGTCACATTAATCAGATGATAAGTTGCTCGGATGAGTTAGAAGAGTTATGTTAGTATATTAAGTTACTTAGAGTTATGTTAGTACTTTATGCATTGTATTTTTGTTAAACTTTAAAATAAGTGTGGGAGAGTGTGAGGAACGGAACGTTCGGCACTTCCGGCTCCGGACGCGACCGACGCCGCTTGTCAATTGTTTTTGTTTACTCTTTGTAATGGTGACTGAATAAAAGCCAATTAATTAATTTGGGCTGTTTTATTCAAGATATAATAATTGGCGACGAGATAAAACGTACCTAGTGTGCACAATTAACTATTAGTTTATGAAACAAAGAGTGTTTGTCCGAATTATTTGTTTAAATGACTATTAATGGCCGGCCGGTGTAAAGTTTATTACCAAATTAATGTCGCTCGCAGGAAAATCTGATGTAATTATAGATGAAGATGCGAAAAAGGGTCAGCATAATATCATTTAAGTGAAAAGAGGTAAAACTCGCTACACCTATAAAAGTAAGAAACCGCAACTGGTGCAAATATTACTTGAAGAGAGGTTAGATTTTGCCGAGACTGATACTGTAGACCAATTACGGAAACAATTAAGTGACCATCTCAAAGAAAACAAAATAAAAAGTGCGTGCGGTTAAAAAAAAATGTCAGCATTAGGAGAGTTTAAACCCTTTGATGGAGAAAAGTGGGAAGTGTTTGAACAACAGTTTGAATGTTTTATCTTAGTTAATGATATCACAGAGGAGAAGAGAGTTCCGTTATTAATTACAAAATTATCGGCCAAAGTTTTCGAGACACTTACCTACCTATGTTCACCCAAACAACCAAAAGCCTTACATATAAGGAACTAATTAAGAAACTTCAAGATAAATATGTCAAAACATTATCGACGGCACTAGAAAGAGCTGAATTCAGAAAAGAAACCAGTTACCAAATGAAAATATTCAAGAATATGCCTTGGAGTTAAGAAAGCTAGCAGGAAATGCAACTTTAAAGATAATGATGATCAGATAAAAGAAAAGTTTATGGAAGGAGTGTCTTCAAAATTGATAAAATTTGAACTAATGAAGAGTCAAGTTGAAATATCATTAGAAAAGTGTATTGAACTGGCAAGAACTGTGGAAGCTGCTCTACTGCATACTAAAGGTTCCGGTGAAGTAAGTGAAATTTTTATACCCAAGGAAAATCCAGGCCGGCTTATAAAACAAAAGAAGACTGGTAATAATTATAACAATAAAGTGTCAGGCCCTGAATGTTTCTGTTGCGGTAAGAGGAATCATATAAAAGCTGAATGTACCTTGAAGAAGAAATTTTGTTCTGAATGCGGAGCGCAAGGACATATATTTAGGATGTGCCCCAGAAAAATTAAACAAGCTAATGTTCTAGAGGCAGCCACATCAGATAATCAAGAGAATAACTGTGATATGGTGGAAGATTCCATTAAAAATTTGTATGAAGGATTTCAAACTTATACAGTGAATAGTGTAAGTAGAGTACCACCTCATTACTTAAATATTGTAGTCAATGAGCAGGATCTGCCCTTTCAAACTGACACTGGCTCAGAAGTGACGGTCATATCAATGGCTGATAAAATAAATATCTAAGTAGCTTTGAGCTACAAGATTGTAAGGTTTTATTTAGAAATTTTGACCAAACTATGTCTAAGGCCTTAGGAATTGTTACTCATGTTCCTGTCACATATAATAATGTCAGTAAATACTTAAAACTGTATATTGCACCGGATAATTATCCTAGAATAATTGGTAGGGACTGGCTTTATGCATTGGGAATGTGGCCTCCAAAATTTGAAAATAATTCTGTTAATAGTTATGCAATTCAAAATGTTTCAGATGCAGAACAATTAATTAAAGACCAGTTTGCAGAAATATTCCAGCCAGGCTGGGAAATTTCAAAGGTGAAGTGATCAATTTAAAATTGAAGGCAAATGCTAAACCCAAATGTCTACCCGTACGGCGAGTACCCTATGCACTTCGTGAAAAGGTAAATAATGAAATCAATAGATTATTACAAAATGGTAGGATCACAGCCGTGGAACAAAGTGAATGGGGTACTCCAGTAGTGCCTATAATGAAACCAGATGGCTCGGTCAGACTATGTGGTGACTATAAATTGACAGTTAACCCTTGCATGGAAATTGATCACTTCCCACTACCCCATGTTGATGATATTTTAAATTCTCTCAAAAATGGTGAATATTACTGTGAGCTGGATTTGAAGGAAGCCTATCCGCAGGCTCCTTAGTGAGGATAGTAAAGATTGCACAACCATTGTAACTGAATCTGGAACATACAAATATAATTACTTACCTTATGGTGTAAGCTCAGGCCCTGGGGCTTTCCAACGTTTGATGTCCAATAAATTAGCAAATATTACAAACACCACTGTATTTATAGATAATATATATATAAAAGGTGATTCATTAGAACAAACTTTTGAAACCTTGTCACAAGTTTTAAAAAAATTACATGAATGTGAATTTAAATTAAAGCTAGAAAAATGCAAATTTTTTACAACTAGTTTGGATGTGTTTGGGTATCGTGTAAACAAGAATGGTATCAGCATCATTAAGTCAAATATTAATCCATTATTAAATGCAAAAGCACCAACTAATCTGACTATGCTAAAATCATTCTTAGGTAAAATAAATTATTACTCTCGATTTTTGCGTGACATGGCCACAACGCTAACACCATTATATGAATGCACTAAAATAAATAAATTTATTTGGACATTGGAGTGCGAAGAGGCTTTTAAAAAAATTAAAAATAAATTAGCTTCAGCTGGAAATCTTAAACATTACGATCCTCATCAGCCGCTCATATTGACTTGTGATGCTTCAGATACTGGACTTGCTGTTGTGTTGTCAAACAGAGACAAGAATGGTGTAGTAAAACCAATTGCATTCGCCAGTAAGAAATTAAATGACGTAGAAAAAAAGTATTGTACTATTGATAAAGAAGCAATGGCAGTGATATTTGGAATTACTAAGTTTTACAATTATGTTTATGGTCGATTTTTTGAGTTAGAGACTGATAATGCTGCACTGATGCGAATATTTGGACCGACAAAGAGCATTCCAAAAATGGCTGCCAAGCGACTGCAGCACTATGCAATATTTTTGTCAGCATTTAATTATAAAATACGACACATTGATACCAATAGAAATCCAGCAGATTTTCTGTCAAGATCTGCTCTTGAAATAAACAACGAGGATGATAAAAAAGAAATTCATCCTGTATTTTGTAATGCGAGCTGCAGTGTATTGAGCTATACTAATAATTCCAACATGAAATCTTTAGATTGGAAAACAATTCAAACTGAATCTAAAACGGATGTGGTTTTTTCCAAATTAATTAGGTACATGACAGATGGATGGCCAGAAAAAAAGGAATTAGATAAAGAATTGATGCCATTTTATAATAGAAGGAATGAATTAACTATAGACAGGGGTTGCATTTTTTGGGGTTATCGCATATTGATACCCCCCATCACTCGAGAACGTGTTTTAGTTGAACTACACAAAAGTCATTTTGGAATTATTAGAATGAAAGAAATTGCACGCTCATACTTTTGGTGGCCTAACCTTGATTCAGAAATAGAAAATATAACAAAAAATTGTATCATATGTTTGCAAAATAGTAAAGCTCCTACAAAATACAGAAACCATGGCCTGTTCCTCCTTCGGTGTGGCACAGGATCCATGCTGATTTTCTGGGTCCATTCCACAACAAAATGTTTCTGGTTATAGTGGACAGTTACTCGAAATGGCCAGAAATATATGAGATGGTAAATATTACTAGTTCTCGCACTATAGAAGTTTTTGAAAGTGTATTTACTCGCTTTGGGTACCCAGTTCATATGGTAACAGATAATGGTCGCACGTTTACTAGTCAAGAGTTCAAGGATTTTTGTACTACTAACCATATAAAGCATACATTTTCCCCGCCTTACCACCCTGCAACCAATGGTGCAGCTGAAAGGTTTGTGGAGACCTTTAAATCCGCTATAACAAAAATCATAGAGAGTGGACTTAATTTAAGATGTGCTGTTAATTTGTTTATGTTTGACTACAGAAGTACGCCACAGCGCACAACTGGGGTTTCGCCTGCACGGCTTATGTTAAGTAGAGAATTAAGAAATAGGTTTAGTTTATTGCGTCCTCCTCCACTTTCAGAGGTGATTCAAGAAAGAGCGGAGAAGAGCGAGCAACGGAAAAGGGAGATTAACTTTAATGTAGGTCAAAAAGTAATGGTCAAAGACTATAGGAAGGATAGCAAGCCATGGGTTCAAGGTCTGGTTATCGAGGAGTCAATACCTGGGATTACTTACGTGGTAGACGTAGAAGGGTTTAAGTGGAAGCGTCACATTAATCAGATGATAAGTTGCTCGGATGAGTTAGAAGAGTTATGTTAGTATATTAAGTTACTTAGAGTTATGTTAGTACTTTATGCATTGTATTTTTGTTAAACTTTAAAATAAGTGTGGGAGAGTGTGAGGAACGGAACGTTCGGCACTTCCGGCTCCGGACGCGACCGACGCCGCTTGTCAATTGTTTTTGTTTACTCTTTGTAATGGTGACTGAATAAAAGCCAATTAATTAATTTGGGCTGTTTTATTCAAGATATAATATAAAAAAAAAAAATTTGTTTGGACATTGGAGTGCGAAGAAGCTTTTAAAAATTAAAATAAATTAGCTTCAGCTGGAAATCTTAAACATTACGATCCTCATCAGCCGCTCATATTGACTTGTGATGCTTCAGATACTGGACTTGCTGTTGTGTTGTCAAACAGAGACAAGAATGGTGTAGTAAAACCAATTGCATTCGCCAGTAATAAATTAAATGACGTAGAAAAAAAGTATTGTACTATTGATAAAGAAGCAATGGCAGTGATATTTGGAATTACTAAGTTTTACAATTATGTTTATGGTCGATTTTTTGAGAAGGAGGAACAGGCCATGGTTTCTGTATTTTTTCTTTTATATTTATTTACTACAGAAGTACGCCACAGCGCACAACTGGGGTTTCGCCTGCACGGCTTATGTTAAGTAGAGAATTAAGAAATAGGTTTAGTTTATTTTGTCCTCCTCCACTTTCAGAGGTGATTCAAGAAAGAGCGGAGAAGAGCGAGCAACGGAAAAGGGAGATTAACTTTAATGTAGGTCAAAAAGTAATGGTCAAAGACTATAGGAAGGATAGCAAGCCATGGGTTCAAGGTCTGGTTATCGAGATCCAAATAGAAATAGAAATAGAAATAGCCATTTTTGGAATGCTCTTTGTCGGTCCAAATATTCGCATCAGTGCAGCATTATCAGTCTCTAACTCAAAAAATCGACCATAAACATAATTGTAAAACTTAGTAATTCCAAATATCACTGCCATTGCTTCTTTATCAATAGTACAATACTTTTTTTCTACGTCATTTAATTTCTTACTGGCGAATGCAATTGGTTTTACTACACCATTCTTGTCTCTGTTTGACAACACAACAGCAAGTCCAGTATCTGAAGCATCACAAGTCAATATGAGCGGCTGATGAGGATCGTAATGTTTAAGATTTCCAGCTGAAGCTAATTTATTTTTAATTTTTTTAAAAGCCTCTTCGCACTCCAATGTCCAAATAAATTTATTTATTTTAGTGCATTCATATAATGGTGTTAGCGTTGTGGCCATGTCACGCAAAAATCGAGAGTAATAATTTATTTTACCTAAGAATGATTTTAGCATAGTCAGATTAGTTGGTGCTTTTGCATTTAATAATGGATTAATATTTGACTTAATGATGCTGATACCATTCTTGTTTACACGATACCCAAACACATCCAAACTAGTTGTAAAAAATTTGCATTTTTCTAGCTTTAATTTAAATTCACATTCATGTAATTTTTTTAAAACTTGTGACAAGGTTTCAAAAGTTTGTTCTAATGAATCACCTTTTATATATATATTATCTATAAATACAGTGGTGTTTGTAATATTTGCTAATTTATTGGACATCAAACGTTGGAAAGCCCCAGGGCCTGAGCTTACACCATAAGGTAAGTAATTATATTTGTATGTTCCAGATTCAGTTACAATGGTTGTGCAATCTTTACTATCCTCACTAAGGGGAGCCTGCAGATAGGCTTCCTTCAAATCCAGCTCACAGTAATATTCACCATTTTTGAGAGAATTTAAAATATCATCAACATGGGGTAGTGGGAAGTGATCAATTTCCATGCAAGGGTTAACTGTCAATTTATAGTCACCACATAGTCTGACCGAGCCATCTGGTTTCATTATAGGCACTACTGGAGTACCCCATTCACTTTGTTCCACGGCTGTGATCCTACCATTTTGTAATAATCTATTGATTTCATTATTTACCTTTTCACGAAGTGCATAGGGTACTCGCCGTACGGGTAGACATTTGGGTTTAGCATTTGCCTTCAATTTTAAATTGATCACTTCACCTTTGAAATTTCCCCAGCCTGGCTGGAATATTTCTGCAAACTGGTCTTTAATTAATTGTTCTGCATCTGAAACATTTTGAATTGCATAACTATTAACAGAATTATTTTCAAATTTTGGAGGCCACATTCCCAATGCATAAAGCCAGTCCCTACCAATTATTCTAGGATAATTATCCGGTGCAATATACAGTTTTAAGTATTTACTGACATTATTATATGTGACAGGAACATGAGTAACAATTCCTAAGGCCTTAGACATAGTTTGGTCAAAATTTCTAAATAAAACCTTACAATCTTGTAGCTCAAAGCTACTTAGATATTTATTTTTATCAGCCATTGATATGACCGTCACTTCTGAGCCAGTGTCAGTTTGAAAGGGCAGATCCTGCTCATTGACTACAATATTTAAGTAATGAGGTGGTACTCTACTTACACTATTCACTGTATAAGTTTGAAATCCTTCATACAAATTTTTAATGGAATCTTCCACCATATCACAGTTATTCTCTTGATTATCTGATGTGGCTGCCTCTAGAACATTAGCTTGTTTAATTTTTCTGGGGCACATCCTAAATATATGTCCTTGCGCTCCGCATTCAGAACAAAATTTCTTCTTCAAGGTACATTCAGCTTTTATATGATTCCTCTTACCGCAACAGAAACATTCAGGGCCTGACACTTTATTGTTATAATTATTACCAGTCTTCTTTGTTTTATAAGCCGGCCTGGATTTTCCTTGGGTATAAAATTTCACTTACTTCACCGGAACCTTTAGTATGCAGTAGAGCAGCTTCCACAGTTCTTGCCAGTTCAATACACTTTTCTAATGATATTTCAACTTGACTCTTCATTAGTTCAAATTTTATCAATTTTGAAGACACTCCTTCCATAAACTTTTCTTTTATCTGATCATCATTATCTTTAAAGTTGCATTTCCCTGCTAGCTTTCTTAACTCCAAGGCATATTCTTGAATATTTTCATTTGGTAACTGGTTTCTTTTTCTGAATTCAGCTCTTTCTAGTGCCGTCGATAATGTTTTGACATATTTATCTTGAAGTTTCTTAATTAGTTCCTTATATGTAAGGCTTTTTGGTTGTTTGGGTGAACATAGGTAGGTAAGTGTCTCGAAAACTTTGGCCGATAATTTTGTAATTAATAACGGCACTCTCTTCTCCTCTGTGATATCATTAACTAAGATAAAACATTCAAACTATTGTTCAAACACTTCCCACTTTTCTCCATCAAAGGGTTTAAACTCTCCTAATGCTGACATTTTTTTTTTAACCGCACGCACTTTTTTATTTTGTTTTTCTTTGAGATGGTCACTTAATTGTTTCCGTAATTGGTCTACAGTATCAGTCTCGGCAGAATCTAACCTCTCTTCAAGTAATATTTGCACCAGTTCCGGTTTCTTACATTTATAGATGTAACTAATTTTACCACTTTTCACTTAAATGATATTATGCTGACCCTTTTTCGCATCTTCATCTATAATTACATCAGATTTTCCTGCGAGCGACATTAATTTGGTAATAAACTTTACACCGGCCGGCCATTAATAGTCATTTAAACAAATAATTCGGACAAACACTCTTTGTTTCATAAACTAATAGTTAATTGTGCACACTAGGTACGTTTTATTTCGTCGCCAATTATTATATCTTGAATAAAACAGCCCAAATTAATTAATTGGCTTTTATTCAGTCACCATTACAAAGAGTAAACAAAACAATTGACAAGCGGCGTCGGTCGCGTCCGGAGCCGGAAGTGCCGAACGTTCCGTTCCTCACAGTAAGTATTACTTGATTTATGAGAAAACTGTAAGTATTTCTCTGATTTATGTATAATGAATGTGATAATAGTCATAAGGGAACAGGGGGAAGATAAAATGGGGTAAAATGAAGTCGCCTAGAATGTTTTGATACATAAGTATATGAAAGATATTATGTCTCACATAACCTTAATCTACTTTACAATAGATAAAATACTGAAATAATTAAAATTAATTTAAACTACAGTTTGAAAGTTACAAGCAATGAGAGTAAGGTAGGTATGTGTATGAATTTTAGGTATACACATCTATCATTACCTTGTATTACCCTTCATAGTTATCTTCCTTTAATGAAACAAAGTCACTGTCAACAAAGTAGGTTACAGATGTGCAATCATACTCATGGACCAATGAGTAAGCTGAGGACAAACAGTTGACATGTAAAGTCATTCTAAATTATGGGTAACGCCTCGTATTGTGTTTTTATTGCGTTCTTTGGATTAGCATTCAGCGCTAAAAATATACAATATCACGTTGGCGTTTGAATAAATCGTTGTAAGTGTTGTTAGAATGACGATAAAATTTATCTTTATTCGTCGCTTTCCTATAAATTCGCGAGGGGCATTTATTTTTGACCAGGACCAAAATTAGTCTTTATAGCTAGTATTTTCGAGTTTTGGTAATTCCTAATTGCCAGTGTGAAAATATAATGTTAAGTTTTTAAAACATTGTAACACTTGTTGTGTCATAGTATCAATCTTATAGTAGAGATCGACCAACACTTGATTTTTTTTTTTTTATGACATAGGTGGCAAACGAACAGATGGATTGCCCGATGGTAAGCCACCACCGCCGCCTATGGGCACCCGCAACACCAGGGCAGTCACAAGCGCGTTTCCGGCCTTTAAGTGGGGTTGAAACTCTGGGAACCTTACTCACCATCAGGAACACAACACTACATACCTGAAAGGTAGCAGTGCTATTATGGCTGTGGTCTTCTGTAAGAAGGAGGTACTTCCCCAGTTGGGCTGCCCCAGATTCAAGCGTGATGGTCATCGCTGTGCCCTACCTCTTATTGTTGGACGTAGTTTAAGGACATACCCATAATTTTTTTAAACATGTTTTTTTTTAAATACGTAGGTGTAAAATATAAAGAATGGCATGTAGAATCAGTTATTTGCGTATTTCTTTTTCTTTTAGTAGTAAGTTTAGTTTATTTAAATACATTTATTTACAGAAATTACAATCGTATTATGATAACTACAAGTACTTAACTTAAAAAAGGCCCTCGAAGCATTGTACTTAGGATGCTGGTGGCATTTCCTCGTTGTATCGCAATGCTGATTTATTTTATATTGAAGTTTGTTTTTAATATTCATGTTTTTATTGTAACTAATAAATACATTTTTGATTTTGAATAAAGAATATGAGTAATATGAAGTCAATCATTTTAGCATATTGCACTGTTTTTGTAAAAACGTAACAAAGATAGTGATTTTAACGACACGGTTAATTATGTCTTCGAAGAGTGAATCGGAGTTCATTGTACTTTCGTGCATATGTTTCCAGCAATCATACTAATATCTGTTTTGCGCTAAACGACATTGACCTTAGTCAGTCATGTATTGCAGTCCATAAACACTAAAGAGTCCACATCAAATCTAATTAAATAGTAGTCTTACGCAAATGTAAGTATTACACGTAGTTATTTTAAGATATAATTTCCTTTTTCCAGTAAAATATTAAACTATTATAATATTGTGGATTTAGTGATAAAGGCTTGTAAAATATCCGGCTGCGTGACGCTTTTAGTGTCTTTGCTATTTCTGTTTATTAGAAAAGAACATTTATTAGTGTTTTTCTTTTGTTGATGTATTTTTTTTTATGACATAGGCGGTAAACGAGCAGACGGATTGCCTGATGGTAAGCAACACCCAATCCGTCAGAGGAGTCACAAGAGCGTTGCCGGCCTTTAAGGGGGGTTGGAGCTCTGGGAACCTTACTCACCATCAGGAACACAACACTACATACCTGAAAGGTAGTAGTGCTATTATGGCTGCGGTCTTCTGTAAGGAGGAGGTACTTCCCCAGTTGGGCTGCTCCAGATTCAAGCGTGATGGTCATCGATGTGCCCTACCTCTCATTGTTGGACGTAGTTTAAGGACATACCCGGGGTTATGTTGTCACAGTCCTACGGTTGATTCTGTAACAACGTTTCTCTCTTTGTCGTTATCAGAAAACGCGAACGAGTATTTGTGTCGTATTGAAAATTATACTAGCGATCATTTGGTATGTACCTATTTTGCAATGATCTGTTAGTATTGGTATTTTTTAAGCTACTAGTACTTTATTCGAATCCTTCGGATGGCAGACAGCTAAGTTCGCACCCGTTTACTCTCTAGCACACACATTCAACTGTCGACTCTTGAAATGCTTACTTACTCATAAATGCAAATACTAGTTGGTGTCTTCTTTATAAAATTTATATTACAATTGTAAGTTAAGTAAAAAATACAACACAATGCCATTGTTACGTTACCTACGGCCTTGAGGAACTCGCAGTGCATCTCACTTGCGTGAGATGTAAAAGTGAGAGTGAAATGCCAAATGTCCCTACAAGCCTCTCGGGGCCTATCGGCGCCTCTTGTTGGGACTATTTGCAATCGTATTAAAATTATATCATAACTTCCTTCCAATATGTATATTATATACCTAAGTATTGGTAATAAAAGTGTAGTCATTGTCATATGCATGCAATTACAAGGTCAACAGTTTTTTCACCTCACTCGCTCGGAAAACCTTTCTTTATAGCGCGAAATCTGCGTGGAAAAGCCTATTTTATCCGCTAGCGTGGAAAAGTCATTCGAATTTCGAAGCCGATGATTGTAATTCTCTGTGGTGCATGTAACTTTTTTTAAAGTATAAAACTCCTTCAACGCGTGACTGGGGCGCTACCGCGAAAAACGATATTCGTAAATTTGGGACGATTGTCTCTGTCACTTTCATTGGAGTAAAAGAGAAAGATGCTCGCAATATACGAACTTCGACGTTCGCAGTACCGCGGTGAGTTCATAATAACCATAGATAATAACCAATCAGAAACATGTTTATGATTACAGATTTTTAACTTTTTTATTTTTACCTACACTTTATTTTATGTCAAATAGGTTTTATTGTATATACTAATAGTATTTCAGTTAATTTACATATTTTGACTAATTAATCCATTAAATAAAACACGATTTCAATGTTTATTTGATAAAGAAATGCACCTTTGCGCCTGGAGTGACGCGGGGCGGGTTATTTGACTAAATATGATTGTGTTCGTTTTTTGTGTATTATTGTATTTTAATGTATATTAAATTGTGTAAGTTAGTTAGTTATAAATATTACAATGTTATTAATTACAATTTTTATAAAGAAATTGAAATATAGGTTTACTTTACAATGTAATTTCTGAACGCAACCGAAACATTTTTTTTGAATTTTTAATTTATCACAATTCACGTAAATTTGTCGGATTTGTGTTTTAATGATTCTAGTAGCGATGCCGATATGATTTCCCTGAAAAATCGCGCGATAAGTTTTGTTTTATTGTTTTTCTAACCGCTCGAATTTTCCTCGCTGTAGTGAGGTGAAAAGTTGTGTGTTCCGCATGACTGCAAAATTATTTGGCGTCTCGTGTCTTGAAAGCCTCGCTACGCTCAGGAATCTATCTTTGAACCATTCGCTTCGCTCATGGTTCAATCTTAGCTTCCTTCGCTTGCTCCGCTTTCAATTTCAACACTAGCGCCAAATAACCACTTTGCAGCCTTGCATAACAAATAACTATTATGTACTTGTCATTAATGTGCATCGTCCATTGAATTCAAGACAATAAAAATCATTTACTGTAATCACTTGCATACCAAAAATAAATGACAGCAGTAACGAAACGTCTCATTGTCAGTCTCAGTTTAATTTAATTTTAAAATCTATGTTGATTACCCTGATTGACCTCTGACAAACCCAATGTCCTAAGAACAGAAAGTGCCATTTTGTTGCCTTTTTGTAGGGAAGAAAACTGCCTTTATCACTGTTGGTGGTGTGAAAATTATACGCGTAGGTAGTTGAGGTTCCGTCTATTAGCTCGATTTAGCTTGTTTTATTTTTATTAAATAGTAAGGTAATGTGAGGGAAATTAAATGGTTTTATGAGGAATAATATTCTATCTTGCTAGAATATTATTCCGCATACCGAAATATTGCAGACGTCTTTTAATATTCATATTATAAAAAAATATACATTTTATATTCAGTCACTTAACTTACAATTTTTGTTCTTTTTTATAACGGTAGACTAAACAACTCCAGTATAATATAAACGTAAGAAACCGATTGGTTATATTATAAAGGGAAACTTTATACAGTCAATATCAATACACATTAACCAGTACTTGTATGGGTATCGGAATATCATTTACATAATTTATTCCAGTCAAGGTTAAATGATAACGCAATAGTGTGAGATTGGGATTCATTAAAACGAACAATGTTCCAGTGTGACTTCATTATAATACAATCAATTACAATTACAACATAATGATTAAGGTTCTCCCAGATGCCTCGTGTGTGAGACTGTCCCAGTAGACTCCTAAAACCGTTGTTTACAAGTTGTAATGTCCAGCTGTAAAACATTTAAATAACATTGACCTGGTTTCTACAAATGTAAAATGTTCCTACTTGTATACTACTCTATACAACGTAATAACTACTCTATATCATTTGTTGTATTCTATTGTTGTATTGTAAAATATTTGTGTGTAAGTTTATTCTATCATTTAGTATTTATGTGAGTAAGGAATAATTTAACAAGTTAATTAAAAAATATGGATTCAGTCTAGAAGCAATTATTATTTCATAACATCTTACGTTTAATTAAATTCTTGTTCGGTTCTCATAAAAAAAACTTTACTAATGTAAACCCATTTTCATTTTACTTTTCACTCTACACTGTATATTAGCACTCTATAGAATATGTATCGTATCTTATTATGTTATGGGGACCCTTTCGGATATACTTCCACCTATTGGGATCTTTTGTGTAGTTGTCCCCCTATAGAATACTTACTACTCCACGTTCACTCAAGGATCGAGTATTCTAGCCGATGTCTAGACGAGATAAAAAAAATCTTGGTAACTACAACTTACTTGAATTACCAATTTATCAGCATCAGAATCATATTCCATTGATACCTACTTACAACTATCATGACCGATACAAGTGGCTGCGATAGATAAAACAAATGAAACATGTTCGTTTGTCATTGCGATAACTAAAAAAGCTGATTGGGCGTTTTGAAACTAGTTTTGACTCTACAACTATATTAGATATAACTTTTTTTAAACTTTGAAACATAATAATACTTAACGCGGTTAACCGTGAACAGTACGCTTATATTACATCACTATGAACGAGTTGTAAATAACAGGCAACACATAAAATGTCATTTTAGAATACGGAATAAAAAAAGACACTAACTCTAAATTAAACAATGAAAACTTAAACAAATATTATATATACAAGTATTTACTGACCTAAAATCTGGAACAAATCTAAAACATAAGTGATAAACACAGAAGGTTCAGGTTCTTAAGTCATTAGTTCACTTGTTAATTTAAATAATGGACTTTAAATAACAACATTAAGTTTCATACTTGTACATATAGGTAAGCAGGTGAAAATAAATAACGACATAGTTAAGTAGTGAAACAGTCGAAGTGTAGTGGACTTAAATATCAAAAGGTTCCTATGAAATAACTTATAGCAAGACCCTTGACCGGGCATTTTGTATCCAAATGTATCCAAACTGAAACGCCTCGCCTAAAATTTTGCAGTATGACTTTATTCATATATGAGTATGTACTCGCTCAGCCATCGCGTCCCTACATTATGCTGATCTTATCAATGATGTAATAACCCGACATTCTTAAAGCGGGTCATAATTCTCAAAGCTTACATATATCATAAATATCATAATAAGCCTTCATCAGCACACACAATATGGCAAAACAAAATGAGACGCCGAAGAGATATTGCTCGTGATGAAATATCAGGCAAAATGTTATTTAGTTTTACAGTGCACGACGTGACATTAAAGACTATTCAACTATACTTAGTATTGAATATTCAGAATAAAGTCTCCTACTGGGAAAACTGTTCTTTTTTTTCTCATTGCATTCAAATTTAAAAAGTATTTGACAACGAATATCGAGATCGCAGATAGCAGCCAAACAGAATTAGCCACATACATATATGTCATAGGTCTTACGGAAGAAAAAAATTTGAGCTATGTTGGGATCATACTGGACGTTGAAATGTTGGAAGACAGTCTGCCAAATGGACTGATGATCTTATTTAGATACCGGAGAAAAACTTGATGCAAAAATGCCGGAGATTCGAAGAGACCTATACTCAACCAGTGGGTAGATAGAGGCCTATACTCAACCAGTGGGAAGAAGAAAACAGAAGAGAAGAACATTGAAAGAATTCATATTATTAAGTTTTTGTCTTAAAAATATGAATAAAATTGATTAATTAATATTCATAATATGTCGTTTTACTAATGTCAATACAGATTTTAATTAATTTGTGAATTTTAGGACAACTTGTATAGGTATAGAACAAAGTACTTTTAGAAAAATAACAAAATAAATGTTTTAACGGATTTAATTATACTGTAAAAGGGAGGAAACATTATCAAAAAAAATATTACACTACGGTTGACTCGGAAATTATCAAAATACTTTATTGTCTTCATCTTCCTCTGATATTTTGAGAGATTCGGGCTGCTCCGGATTGACCTCTCTGATTAAAGGGCCGTGTTTCCAGTTCGGAGGGTACCCGTACTTTCTCACGTCGTCCCACCACTGTTGCTCCCCGTCCAACCAGATGCAGTACACTACGTTTGTCCCCACCAGCACGACGAAACAAACCCAGAATGCTACACGCCATTGACTGATAGTAGACTGTAAATGAAAACTTTAAATTAAACAATAAATAGCACGAGTAAATGAGATAATCATTTTGGATTATTACATGATGATGCAACTGGCTTCCTTGCTTGCTTTGGCGTGGGTCAAGTAAGCATACAATTTTCAGTCATTATTGGTGTAGTATACAAACAGCTGCTAACCTAGCTGTCAGTACTTTTTACTGTATATTGTCAGTAGCATCACCAAAACTATACCTTACCCACAGTAGCCTCAGGCCACTTTTTTTTTTTTTATGATATAGGAGGCAAACGAGCAGACGGATTGCCTGATGGTAAGCAACTACCGCCGCCCATGGACACTCGCAACACCAGAGGAGTCACAAGTACGTTGCCGGCCTTTAAGATCCCTATATGCTCTTTTCTTGAAGGTTTGGACTTTTAATTATATTTTAATCTTATATGACTACTTTAGTCATATAAGATCTGAGAAAACCATTTGTCACCTTTGCTGTTCACATACCCACCCTTGTTCTAAAATAGTACATTTCGATACTAGTGAAAAAAAAAAAATTTTTCAACGAGGGTGAAAGTTGGAGCCCGAGTGAAACGAGGATGACAATCACCCGAGTCTTAAAGAAGTTTTTACACGTGTATCGAACCCAATTTTTCATAACAAGTGCCTTAAAAAGTGAAATTTATGCATGGGAAGCGTGCGAAAAGTGTACTTTTTACGCACTAGTTAGGAAAAATATTTTATTATTTTTAGTATTGCGATTTTCTAAGAGTTACTTCCAGTTAGTATTCTCGGTTAAATTCTAATTCTAATAGTGACACGCTGAAGCCCGGCGTATAACATTTATATTTATGTTAGACTGGCTATGAAATAGGCTATATTGTACCAGAATATTAGACCAAAACATCTATTTGGGAAAGAGTTGGAGAATAAATTGTTGAAAATGAAGAAGGTATCCGTAACATAAGGAACTTAATCATATTACTTACATCAGGCGTCAATTTACCAATAAGAAATGGGGTTATCATTCCCGTAAAAGTAGAAGTAGTGTTTACGACTGACGTAAGCGAGCCTGCAAAGTTAGGTGCCAAATCTAATGCGTTCACCTGGAAAGAAAAATACGCAATTATATGTATATTAAAGTTTTTAATATATTATAACACATAGACGGGGCTTATCCGCGTATATCCACTTTATAAATTACTCCGAAGTTTCGAAGACGACGTTGACCTCGTGGTCTCGGATTAAGACTCTTAATATGTAATAATAATAATAATGTGTAAAAACCGTGGAAGATTAAATCAGTATTTTTTAATGTAATTCCAGAAACATGATCACAAAATAACAACAAGGCAAGACAATATTTATTTGATAACATACAATTAATAATTAAAACTAACAATAAAATTTATCCTAATCTAAAACAAATTGTAAAAATTCAAAGAAAATAAAATAAAATGAACGTCTTAAGTAGTGTCTAAATAACAACTGAGGAAGTTACGAGGATTTTTTTTATTGTTGTATAATCTTAACATAAATAGCAAGAAATAATATATTAGTGATTTTACATATACTTATATTGTACCTTCATTCCAGCATAGAAACCTCCCATTAAAGCCATAGAAAGAATGAAGTAGAACATTGCAGCATTTCGATCGCATCCGGCGTATGAAGCAAGGATAATGCAGATTGCGGGTCCGGTAGCGGCTGTAAACAACATAGAATTAAACAGAAAAACGTAACTAACTTCCAAATTTACATTGTTAAAATCTTTAAAAAAAAAAAAAAAGTTTAGAAAATTATGAAAAGAAAAGATAACATCGGCATAGTAAACACAATAGTGAAAATGTTGGGTCTGAATAGCACATATTGAAAATTTTATTATTTTTGCTGTAACTAAGTTAACGGTGCTAACTTTGTCATGCAAAAATGTTTTTTTTTTCTTTTACATTACATTATTACGTATAACTAACGGACTCCGAGAAAAGAACGCTCTTAAAAGATAAGAGCTTAAATTCTTACAATTGAATTAAGGAGATTTTATGACAGACTACTCGTGTTAAAAGCAGCAAAAGTTTTAGTTATCCATAAATAGAGTATTACATTCATCATTCACAGCATAAAGTGATTACTATTTTTTCCCATTTTAAACAAACTTGCACTGTTGTTTTTTTTTTCGATTGAATGACGTACACCATGTCCGTACCTTCGTACCAATCCACATTTTTCACTTTGGCTTTTACTTTTAATTCTGCATGACATCAACGTCATACGGTGTTAAACTTTTTTTTGTTGTATTACAATATTGAAATCAATGTTCATATTACCGATTGAGGTATGAATACTCCTTCCAGTTTTAATAGTGTGCCATCCTTTTCTAACACACACGTCGCAAGCTATACCAAATATGAAAGAACAGATCCACATGGCAACATACGGAAGAGCAGTCAGCCAGCCAGTCTTCGCGATATCAAATTTGAGCACGTCAACGGAATATTTTGGCAAATCTGTGACCATAGTGTAGTAGCCCCAATCGTGCCCAACCTGTAAGCAAAGCATTTTATGTGATATCTAGAAAAGATGAAAATCGTAAATTTTTATTAGCGATAAAGAAGTGAATACTTATCACAATGACAGATGTGAAATAAGAACACGTCATCTTTTTTACACATTATTTGTACTTTGATTTGTATTATTTATAAGCCTCACCTAAGATACGAGTGTAATGAAAATAGGATAATTTTTTTATTTATGATAGCCTAATTTAATATTTTGTAATATAATAAAAGGTAGGTAAGTTTCTTTTTTTTTAAGTCTCAGTAAGAGGCTGATTCCCTGGGGTAAATCGAAACTGAACTAGCTTAGCTGCAGGACGTGGGCGAGTAATCTAATAAAGTGCCATATAAGACATTCGAGGCAAAGGTACCCATAAACATTTTACGGCAATCACATGTTACATATTTTACCACTACGTATCTTGTGAGTGATGTGTATGTGACTTATCTGTTTAACAAGATGGGGAAAAAGTTATCATTTGTGTTACAACAGAGTACACGTTCTATTTTACTTTTTCGGTAAGTATATGTTACCGTTAAATTAAAAATTCCATTAGATTATTATCTAACTCGCAATATTATAAACTATCGAAAATTGTGAATTGTAAGTTTGCCTTTTTGCAAGAAATATAATCACACCGCGATTTTCAATCTTCCGTTGTATGTTAATAAAGTTGATTGTTGTTTTAAGTTGACAGTTATTTCCAGTGCTTGAACATATTTTTTTTACATAATAGTTTAGGTACTGTACTATTTTATGCTTATCGATTATATATAATATATATCTTACAGCGGCAGCTACTAGGGCCCAAACTGGCGGTGATCTCAACATGGCCTTCCATGGTACTGGATCCTTAAATGTTGTGTCGGACTTAATGATCTTCGAGTTCAAGTAGTCCAATTCTTTTTTGGTGATGAAAGGATGGCTGTTGGGCGAACTATGGCAAAGGATACTCTGAAAAAGTGAGGTTTCACTAGATTATTTTAAATATTAGAGATAGTGAGTTCTCGGACATCACACACGGCACACCAACTTACTAAAAAAAAATAAAGAGCCTGAAAGCATTTGATGAATACAAATCGACGACAACAACGTATATGGTTCTAATTGAAAAATGACAATTTTACAGGAGAGCAAAACAAAGGTAGAATCCTTATAACTTTTTTCGTTTTAAAGATAATAAGCTGGAATTTGGCAAACATGGTTATGATTATATTTCATAGTTTTTTTTAATGCTCATATACCCAAATTTAATTGTTGTTTTCTAGAAAATGCAGATAGACCACTAGATTAAGTTATAACTGTTTGCTCACCGTTGGGTATACGGTACTATCTACCAGTTAGAATATTATACTTGGTTACAATTTTCTTTAAGAAGCACGTATGCAGGTCTATCTGGTATTTAGAACATTATACTTGGTTATTTTTTTCTATAAATTATACGTATGTAGGTCTATCTGGTACTTAGAACATTATACTGGGTAAAAATATTGTTCCACTTACTGTAAAAGATTCTATGTGTGAGTTAAGTCATCAAATTTAAATCATGTGTTTTGATTAGTTTTTAAAATTGTAATACATAGTTATAACGCACCATATTATATTTAATTGTTGGTTGCATTATGATTCTGTATAAATATACATTATTATAATTTTGACACATTTTGTAGATAGAACCATATTCGTTTCATTAGTTTAACTTAATAATTATGTAGGAAGTGCTAAATAAAAGTAAAAGTATGATAAATGTGTTATTTATTATAAAAATGTATCAAATCTTGTACTTATTTCACAAACGTTTTACTAAATATCAGTCTTAACGCAGATAACCCTGAAACTTTTTATTTTCGTAAATGGTTATGATAATTTACTTTGTTGTTATTAACGGTTCATAAAATAGGGAAAAAATCCTGAAAAAAATGTAAGTCACCTGGGAAAGCTAGAAATGGGCGGTGTTATAACACCTAGTCGGGACATACACTGCTATGCCAAGTAGGTACGGTTGCATTAATTTCTTAAATTTGTGAATTGCCAACTTCAATACAGTTTGACAAGACTGTCAATCTTAAGAGGGCACAAATGACGCGACCATACAAGAAGATAAAAAGGGAATAAAAAAAATATTTTATATAATAAAGACCATTTATTAGCTTACACGGCAGTATGATACGCAAAAAAACAGGTTTTCGGGTGTAAATAAACAACGCACTTCTTACTCTACAACTCTTCTTACACATGAAATTGGTTTTCTTCTTGCAGACTGTGCATGTCAATTGTACATCTTTGTAGTGGATGATATGGTCTAGTCTGTCAAATCGAGAAGTTTCCATGTGAGTAGTAGGGATGGGGCAAGGTCCTCGTTTATATTTTTTTTATAGGTTTCTAATAAAGCTCTTGCAACAACTCTTCTAAAAGTAAGATGATCGTATACTCCTCCATTATGTCTATATAGTTGCCATGCATCATGTGTAGACATGTATAAACAGTGAGTAATGAGTGGAAAATAGCACTTCTTACCACGACTTGATGTCAGGTAAAGTCCTATATTTTGGTCAGATCTATCTACTCCTCTCACCATATTCTCATTATATTTATTAACAATAGAAGCCTGATCAATCAAGATATATTTCTTTTGCTGCTGAGAGAAACATTTCACTTTATGCATTGGCTCGACGCTACCTGTATTTGACACAACAGTCACAACGTTATTATCGTTCCAATTGCAAACCAAGATGTCCTATAGATGACTAGATTTGAATTGAATTATCCCTCTTTGAGTCTTTTTGAATGTATTATTTGATGGGAGTGGGCCTTTCGATGTTCTGTTTTCTCGAATTGTATCTGTTGCTTTCAGATCTCTGTTACTTAACTCATGTAAAAGAGTCACGGAAAAAAAAAAACAAAATATAAGTGAAAAGTTAGTTGTGGCTGAAGGGGTTGCAAAACATCGGCGAACTGCAAAATCATGCTCCCGCCTAGACCAAACTGTTTGTAAGCTGTAGGTAACGTAGTAGATTTTCCTTGATATGGATCAAATCATAAAACGTAGGTATCCCAGTTTAGTCGCACCAACCCAAAACTTTTACCCCCATCGTATTGGCTTACCCCGTATAAACTGCTTGCAGCCATGATCTCCATAGTATGGCACCATAGCCTCATCAATGATGTACACTTCCTCTAAAGGAGCCATAGATGCAAAAATCTTATTTAAACTTAAACAACAATATTCCAAGAAAACATTTCACCTCTTCATGAGTTATGTTACCAATCTTTTTTTTTGTTGTGCGTATATATTTGTACGTAGTGCACAAGCAAATCAATAACCTCGTCAGTCATCAAAGCCTCGTAATGATACATAGGTGATTGTAAATTTTTAAGCGTCTGATCATTTTGCCAGTCACGATATGCTTTCGGACAATGCCGATTTCGCCAAGTATACTTTTGATTTTTCGGCACTGATATTGATGTACTAACTTCAGAATTATCGCTGCATGAAGTCTTTTACAGGTAAACTCGTGAACTAGTGACTGGACATCAAAACTGACCATGATCTCATCATCAGTTAATGTTAGGTCTTTAATTTCACTGACGAAATGGTATGAATCCTTTATATGTGTTCTTGTATTACCCCGTAAAGATGAAAGGACTCCCGCTAAGTATTGGGCCAATTTGTAAGTTGGAGCATCAATTTGACTCACAATTGGACGTAGCGGGGCACCGGCCTTATGTAGATATCGCAGTTTCTGAGGCCTGTGAAATGTGCCACCTCTCTACAAAGTGCTGGAGTCTACAAGCTGGAGTGTGAATGTGGTCTCTCATATGTAGGCCAGACAAAGAGAAGCATCTCAACCAGAGTAAAGGAACACAAAGCTGATGACAAGCATCGTGAACTGGAAGTCTGCAGTCTGGGTACATGTCACGGATAAGCCTAATCACTCAATTAATTTTGATAAGCCCCAAATCCTCTCTAAGGACAAACGATATATTCCCAGAATGTTGCGAGAGGCTATGAGAGGATGGTTTTTCTGTACCACCAGCTTGGGATCCTGTGGTTCATTCAATAAAACAGCAGGCAAGACTATGAGGCCATAGTGTTGGACAGTGTGGACATAGTACTTTGTAGTTTTTTTTTTTTTTGGACTTTAATTTCTAATAAGCCCCTCTAGCGAGTGCAATTATCATGTGCAACCACTAAAATTGTTTAATAATTTACATGTGGGTAGGTTTGCATTTTGTAATTTTTTGGTGATGGAGGTAAATTAATATTTTTCCTCAGTCCACCCGATGACCACGAACGCTGCTAAAGGGTTCGAAAAGTCGGGATGAAGTTTAAATTAGTATACGCGATATATAATCCATTTTAGTTGTTTTATTTCTTCGCATGATGTTTCGTCCATCCTTAGAGGTGACTCTGAAAGTCAAATACCATGCATATTAAAAGCAATATAGATTAAGCGGTTAACAACGTGCGCTTATAGGTAGGTACATACGTAAATAATTATGTTATCAAAGTAAAGCTATGTATAAATATAACAAAACTACCCGTATAAAACCTTAATCTGTGATAGTTATTGTCTTACACATAGCAAAGCGGTATAGCAATATTACCCTTCCTTTTGATATTTAAATTAGCACTTAAGAATGATTCTCAGACCACCCCGTACAAGCGAAAAGGTCACGTGACACCTGTCAAACGCCTATACGGAGGCTACGGAACGGACGCGGTACGGAGTCACTGTGAGTCAGCCCTTACATCGACATGATATACCTATTTTGAAAGTGTCTAAAAATAAATTCATAAAGGTAAACAGGTCCAAGTGACTGAATAAATGACGTAAGCAATCCTAAGTGGCACATAGATTTACTTACTTTGTTAACTACAGCTATGATAGTAACGTATACAGTTCTAAGTGGTAGATAGTCCTGTGTACACAGTTCTTTTAAAAAACAACTCACACGTATACAGATCTAAGTGGTAGATAGTCCGGTGTACGTAGTTCTATTAAATTTTACTTTGTACGTATGTAGTTCTATGTGTCACATAGAACATTTTATACCTTTTTAAGCATATAAATAAAAAAATATCAAGAAAATGGAAATAAATATTACTTACCTTCATTTATTGTGGCCAGTTTATTTATCTCTGTTTCGGTGCAATCCGTACCCGATCTTTTTGCCCCTGATTTTAACGACTCCAACCATCTCGCACGTTTCTCCGTCATTATAAACAAACTTATTTTTGCGATAAATTGGTAGACAGAATAACATTCAACAAAATTCTTACTAAAAAGTTAAAAATTGATGCGAAAGTAACGTAATAACATGTTAATATTTTGTACAAAACGGTCGAAATGTCACAACCGTTGCCTAGCCGATCAACGGCGAACTGAGTTCGATGTGGCACATAGCGCTCTGTGCGCGTGAGTGGTTGAGATGGCAAACATCGCGTACAGTTCAATGTGGCACTTAGAATGGTGTTCGTGCTAGTTTACAGATTTTTGACTCAGATCGCACTGTATACGTCATTTTGAAATCTAAACTAAATGACATTTTAAGAAAAAAAATATACTAGGCGATAGGATTCGACGTGTAGATCATTACGCTGCAGCGTACGTAGTTCGAACCTTTTAGCACTTTGCACCTTGTACGTTGTTGTCGTCGAAATGTACAAAATTTCTAAGTTCCACCTTTCTTGACTCTTTTCTTTCACTACTTCGCTAATATTTTGATTAAAATCTTGGGCATCCTTTTATAACATGTTTATTTTAAACACACTACATAAATGTTGGTTGATGTAAACCGTTCTAAAAATATCTAATTTAAAATTAAAATATTGACTTACCCATAACACAAACCAAATCAACCCAAATCCTCCATAGAAGTAGAATACATAAGCCCAGTCTCTGCCTCCAGATAATAATATTCCAGACATCAAAGAGCCGAAGATGTTTCCGATCTGGCCGCCGCCGAACACAAGGGCGCATTGGAGGGAACGTTCATGTGGAGGAACCCAGTTTGAAAGCATCAACATTAGCGCTGGCATGGTGGGACCCTGATGAGATAATTTGAATTTAAGTTGTTAAACCAGTAGTCGCATACAGCAGCATAAAGGTCCAACTTTGGACATTCCTAGACATGGAAATGGGTTATTGCCAAATTATGATATAATATTTATTACAGGCTCCTGTTTGGACTGGAGGATATATGGGATTGACATTATTACTTACGTTATCTAAACGAAATAAAGGAAAGGTTCTCATCATTTTACTTAATACTTTGAAATCCATACTAATATTATAAATGCGAAAGTATCTCTGTCTGTCTGTTACCTCTTCACGCTTAAACCGCTGAACCAATCGGGAAGACATTTGGTATGGAAAGAGTTTGAGCTACGAGAAAGGACATAAGATAATTTTTATCCCGCAACCATACTTTAAAAACAGGCATAACTGTCCGACGAAGATAAGCTAGTAAATTATAAAGCAAAAAGAAAGAAATTTAAATAATCTTGCTTTCTTCTCTCGCTCAATACCTTTTCGTTTTGATTTATTTACCTTTCAACTCTTATAGAGGAATGGGGTAGCCGGTAGGCGATGTAGGATTAGATTGTTAAAATAATCAAATATTAGAAATTTTCAATAATTACTTCTCCCATTCCTTGGATGATACGAAGAATAAATAAACATGTTGCACCTCCCGCTCTCGTCACCCATGGAGTAAGAAAAGTGAACAGTGCTGTACTCAGCAGGCCCAAGCCAAGAGTCCACTTGCTTCCATACCGCTCAGCCAAGTACCCGCCAAGGAATTGAGTAGTAGCGTAACCATAGTAAAATCCACTAAGGATAAAACCTTGTGTTGTCTCATCCCATTTAAATATCGCATACTGAAATAGGGAAAATTGTTAGTTTATCGAATTTAATAGAGACGTCAGCCGCGATAGATGAGTCCTGACTCAGATGCCGGAGGTCCTCGTCGCTTTTTCGTCAGTATATGTCATATTTTTTTTTTTTATACTTAAAAATGTATTACTACTTAAAACAACATAAATAATCAAAAATAAAACTAAGAACAAATCAAATTATTTTTTATTAAATATTTTGATTTGTTTTGATTTTTAAGTAGTAACACTACTATACAAATTAAAAGTTGAAATAGATAACATATACTTAAGAAAAAACGATGAGGACCTCGTCGTTTTTTCTTAAGTATATGTTATCTATTTCAACCTTTAATAAAAAATAATTTGATTTCTTCTTAGTTTGATAGAGATATTAAAGTACAACACATACGAACTAACAAGAACTACAAATCACATGCTTTAACAGTGACAACCGTATTCAGAGATAGTTTTTATCTTTAATGTATAAATTTTATGTTTTATATTTAGCCCAAAGTTTGCACTAAATAACATGTTATCAATTAAATATTTTGTATTATACAATTACTTTTAAATATAAGAATAAAGTTAGGGGTGCCTTTATCAAGATAAGATATGAGCGCTGATGGCGTGCGACTTGCAATCCATAGGTCGCAGGATCAAACTCAGGCTCGTACCGTACGATCGAAATATCATTTGATATTTACCGGTTGCTTTTCGGTGAAGGAAAATATCGTGAGGAAACCGAACTGAATCCAATAAGGCCTAGTTTTCCCTCTGGGTTAGAAGGTCACATGGCTGTTGGTTTTATAATAACTGGTGCCTACGTCAATTCCAGGGGTTAGTTGCTAAGCGGCATATGTACCAGCAAAAGCCGTGAAAATGCGAGGAAGATTGAGATGAAATATATTATGTTTGAATAAGAGTAACACTCTCACGCATTTTATCATGGCTGTCACGGTTCTGTGTCAGGTATCATACCATAAAGGTAAGGTTTAAGCGGTCATGTTCATACATATAATACTTACTTGGTTTTCAATTTCTGTAACATTGCTGTTAATTATTTCATTTGGGCATGTTTCTTCAATAAAAGTATTATTATTGAAGTCGCCTTCGATAGCGAAATCTTTGGTTTTGTTCACCATTTGGGTGATAGCTATGTTAAGACATACTCTCATTGTAAAAGCATTACAAACTCCTATAAGTCCCATTATGCTTAGCACGTAACGTTGCGGCAAAAAACTACCTAAAAAAGCAAATTGACAATGAATGTAATAGCTTATTCAATAAACTAATCAAATGTTTATTAATATATTTTTCTAAAAAACACACATATCGAAGTGATTGAGTGAGTTTTCAAAGGTTGTCTCACGTTTGAGCGGCGAGCCGAGGTCGCGAGTCGCTACATTTTGTATAGAATAAATCACGTGATCACCGAGCCCTCTGCGCCACTCGGCCCGTGCTCGGGCCGGTCATACGACTGCCGTTACAGCTATGTAAAAAGGCTCGGCCCGGTGATGGGAAGGCGATGTGATGTCGACGCGATGTCGACGGGCGTGTGACGGTCATCTACTTGCAACAAATGGCTGGATGGAACGATGTTCGAGTTAATGTCAATATTCGATTGTCGGGCCGCTCAGGCCCGGACCGCACCTGTGAGTGCCCGGTGTGTCAACGGACAGCTCGGGCTCGGGAGGGCAACGTGTAGGATACGCGACAGTGTAACGTGAGTCATCCTTAAAACACTGCATCCCTTCCTTTTATATATTTTTTTCATAATACGCCACTAACTTAAAAATGATCTTTCAGAACTCACATGATTGCAGTATTCTTGTTAAAGTATTCTTCTCCGTTTCGGGTTCAACCTGTAACTTATCCGTCAATAAGCTATTAAGCACTTGAGCTTGATTTATTTCCTCCTTTTCCATATTTAGTACTACTGAAATACTGATTCGCTAAACTATTTAAATTTTCAAACGATTTCTCAAAATTGTTGAAAAAATCAATAAAACGAATATCTATACACTGATACATGTAGAATTTAGCATATGACCGCGGTATTGTATGCTTTTAGCTATATGATGTTTAAATCAAAGTCTAAACAATCCGATCCATTATCACCGTTCACCGTGTACACTGATGGGACTCTCTGTGTACATATACATAATATATATATGCATATACTGTCTGCTCTGTTTGCATGTAGCTTAAATTTAAATATACTAGACCTACATGACATAGTAAATATTGATTGAATTTCAGAGATGCGTTGAAATATAGTGTCTTATAAGACCATATTTTTTGTAGTCAATCCATGTCAGGGGTAAACTACCTTTATTATTTTACAAGTACATTTTAGGAAATGAAACAATAAAATGATGGATACTGATAGTATAAATAATGCCAAAGATATATTATAATTGGTCAAGTTTGTATGTACTACATACAAACGATCTGATAGTTTTATTCAAAGTGGCGTATATTATGTTTTTGTGTTGTGGTTTTGGGATTTATTTGTAAGATCCCGAGAGGCACACTCATACTCATATAATTTTTCGGAGTTAAATTGACAGGCGTTTTCAAAATAAAATGCTCAATGATCTATTGGAGTGCAACATTGCCTTCGGAGTTTCTACATTGCTTTAAGTTGTATTGGTTAAATTTATATACTTTAAACCGAGAACAAAATCAGTACGCAAAATGTAACACATTACACAGTAAAAGGCGACGCCGCGACTCGTTAAACCTGAGTAAAACCAGACCATTCCGAGGACGTTGCTATTCATAAAAAACAACAGATCGCTTCATTAAAATATTACCAGTGTAAACTAAATTACCGTATAAGCAAAAAAGCCGTGAATATGGAAGTCTAATTATACTAGTTACCGTTATAAAGATATAAAGGAAATGAATAACACAATATCATAGTTGAAAATTCAAAGTTTGTAAAATATTGTAATTGTAAATGAAGATCTCCTCGCAACCTTCTATGTATCTCCAGGACATCCTATTTTGCATTTCACCGACTAGTTGTTTTGGAAGGCGTCTAAGTCATACGGACCATACCATCATTATGCCAACTCAGGCCTACTTCGGACCAGTACCTCTTTCAGGTAATCTGGCACTCGCATTCTTTGTCTTGCCCGCTGCTCAAAAGAGACTAGATTGGTGTTTACTCCAGACTCGTCAACATGATATACACTCTATCCCTCTTTATCTTTCTAGTTTTTGTAAGATTGAATCCTCATAACTTACATTACTTACATAGGTCTTAAAGCATCAGCTGTAGTTTAATTTGCAGAAGAAGGACATGTCGACGCCGACGGTATCAGCAGGTTTGTTGGTCTCATAAAATAAAAACGCGGAACCATTATCAACATTTTGGTCATTGATAAGCCAACCATAGTGTTTACACATGCGCGAATAAAAAACATTTTTATGTCATCAGATAAATATAACGATACGTTTTGTATGTAATATAATTTTCTGTGTTAGCATTAGAATATTTACGTAATAAATATTGCGGAGCGGTTAATACCGTAATGATACTCACATAGTCGGGTAATTGTAAAAATGGCGGATAATTCTGAAAAAATATTATTATTCTAATATAAAATAGGTGGATTCTTGACTATTTTCTTGTATTATTTTTGATTATGCAGAAACGTCTGCTAGCGAATATCTTCGATATTGAAATCGAAATATATTAATAATATATTTTCTTGTATTTCTATGTTTTCGGAATTACCTGAATGCATCTGCTTTGTTTGATTTACAAGTAAATTCTACTCGTATTATCCGAAATAATAATGTAGAAAAATTTAAAACACCAATATTTTATTTTATTATAATTGTGTGTTCAGGAAGTTTAAGTGGTTGATTATACTGATAATATTTTGTGGTTGTTACACAATCGTTTCATTTGTGTGATTGAGGCTTTACATATTTACTTTTATTATGAACACTATTTGTATCGAAAGTAATTACAGGGTTTCGTGTTTTTTCACAGCATACAATTACATAAAGGGTATCTATATGTTTTTAAAAGAACCTATAGTTACTTTCCTATTACAAATTTTGTTTTTATAGGTAAATAAAGTTTATAAAAGAATCTCAACAAAGGTACTTATTCTTTATGTACTAATATTTCTGTAACTGTCAACAATATCAACCATCAGCCAAAAAAAAACCTTACAAATATTATTAAACCATTTTATTTCGTTTTAAATCAACAATGGCATGTTACTGATACGGGCTTAAAAACTATATCTATATCAACAAACGCTATTTTCATAATAATATATTTTCTTAATCACTGATATTTGATTTAGTAAAATAAATCTTCTACGTATAACTAAATTAGGTAGGTACAAATAATTTACAACATAGCAAGTGCTAGTAGTTATATATATAGTAGTAGTTATAGTATATCATTTAATTTAATATTTCTACTCCAGTCCTTTCAACTATAAAAAATGTGGTCACATTTAACAGAAATCACAAGACCTACTTATCCAGCAACCCTTCGCACTTTCACGACCTGTCTTATTTATTGCACAAAAGTAAAGTTGGCAAACTTAATGGCTGACTTAATGTCAAAATGTGACTTTCAGTTTAAAAAAAAACATCTATAACGAGAATTGTCAACAAACAATGTACTTATATTTTTTAACTAGATTCTCTGTAATTTATATATCTGATGAAAAGTCCCTGTTTCCCTTGATCAAGGCATCACGCGTGAATGGCTGAAACGATTATGCTAATATTTTTTCTTGTATTTTTTTATGTAAGGAGAAGTTACTTATAAAAGAATAAATTAAGAGATTTGTATGGCAAATAAGAAAATTTAAGTATACTTAACCACTATATTAAATGATGTCTAATGTAACCATGGTAATTTTTAAATACGGGACCAGGCGGTCAATTTTGAGGGTCGAGCGTTGGGGTCGAGTGACTCGTGACATTTTTAACTCTATCAGACACGAAGACATGGTATTTTAGATATATGAATGATATAATTAAATAGTTGTGGGTATCTAAACTAGACATCCTCTGCAAAAATAACCATGGGAAACTATTGTGTCCAATTTTCGTCCTCTAAGTTTTTTGAATTCGAGTGCACGACTCTCTAAAATCGACCCTCGGTATTCATATTCGTAATTAAGGCAGGACGACGAATGTCAGGTCCGCTAGTATTTGACAATTATCAATAAGCAAATGGTTTGCCCATGCTACTGCTAATTTTTAAGCTTACTGACACGTGTACCCGTATTTTTAACCGAGGAAAACAACCGGAGGAGGTTCTCAAATCGTAGCTTATATATGTTTTTTTTAATCAAGAAACTGGACTAGGTCTTGAATGATTGCTTGTAGCAAGAAAATGCATGGCACTTAAATAAATCACAAAAGTTCTTTACTTAGCTTAACGATATGATTTAAGTGACTTTTGGCCGCATATTAAAGCCACATCACAATAATGAAAACGATAGGTGTGTAACTATTATTTTACATATGTACTCGTATAGGACGTAACAGTATCATCATCATACTGATTTAAACTTTCACGGTTTGTACACATTATTAAACATGAACGGGTTTTAAAGTTAATATACGCGGTTAAGTCCCGTTCATGTTTAATAATAAGTATCATCATCAGCCGAAGGGCGTCTACTGCTAGGCATAGGCCACCCGCAAAGCTACCCACGATGACCAGTTTTGCGCCACCATATATATATATATATATATATATACTGGATTCCCGCTATCTTTATCAGGCCGTCGGTTCAGTTTGTGAGGGTCTTGCAAACGCTGCGCCTATTACGTGATCGTGACTCGAGAACCTTTACCCTCCAACAGCCATCGGGTCTACATGCAAAGTGCGATCCGGATACGAAGTTATTAGTATTTCTAAATATTTTTCATTAGGAACAAAAAGTTGAATTCCTAAAATGTTGTTTGAGATTGTTATATAAATTAGAATGGCTTACTTAATCTAGTTTAACTAGTTCTATAAGGTCAACCGGGATATAGGCGTCTCCATTTAGCCTCATTTAACCGCAAGTTTTGAAATAATTAAAGTCTATTGAAATACTCTCTTTTTGTGAATTTTACAACTCTTCAACAATACGATACGTGAAATATTTTTTTCATTGCACTATAACTAAACGATATATAGTTTTTTTTTTCAACGAGAATTTTAACGCTTTAGTCCCAGTTGGGAAAAATGCGTCTTCCTACTAT
This sequence comes from Grapholita molesta, assembly GCA_022674325.2. Classification (NCBI taxonomy): domain Eukaryota; kingdom Metazoa; phylum Arthropoda; class Insecta; order Lepidoptera; family Tortricidae; genus Grapholita; species Grapholita molesta. Next base: position 9,264,164 of record CP053127.2, read on the forward strand.
ATTTCATAAACAATTACGATCAAAATGTGTTGATAATATAGTATCGTATAAGGTTTAATCCTGCCAAGGAGTTAAATATAGCTATTTATCCATCAGATAGAAAAAAGTATAATTCGGAAAAATGCGTCAGTGCATTTGTAGACGCATTTATACAAACTTAATTTCCATATGTTGTAAACCTTCTTAGTAGATTAAAAAAACGTAATAATAAAATTTTAAGCGTTTATTATTTTTACTTTTGCCCAGATAAAGTTTCCTTTTAAGTGAGTGTTAAATATTTATGTAATTTATATTTTCTTCCATCCTGTTTTTTTCTCACAGAACTTAATGCCAGCATGCATCCTATGCTACTTACAAAATGGAATAAAAAAGTTATGCCAGTATAAAAGTAAAAGGCTAACCAGTAATTCAGAATTAATAATTTTGTGAATATTTCTACCTACACAGCTTGATGCATAAGCTAAGGTACACAAAACAGTAATATTCACAGGAAAAATGCAAATATTTCATATATAAACAAACTCAAAATAACTATTGTTTGTATTTGTAACAAAACATTACACTCAAAATAACATAACTCCTGCAAAACACAGCGCTTGTACTATAATTACTATAAATAAATTAGTAAAAAAATAGCATCTACTATATTATTCTATAAAGAACCTCTTCAAAAGATCATAGAATTATAGGTATCAGAAGGACGTAGCTTCAGCTTCTTTGCTTTTCTCATTGTCCGTGTCAGATTTGGACAGGGATCCATGTTTCCAGTCGTCAGGGTATCCATACTGCCTCACGTCGTCCCACCACTGTTGCTTGCCGTCTGCCCAAATTATGTACACAACGTTCGTGCCGACTAGCACGGCGAAGCACACCCAAAATGCGACGCGCCATTCAGCTAGCGTTGACTGTAAGAAAAAAAATGTGTTTTGTATGATAAATATAATAAAATTAAAAATTTAGACGGTATAAAAGCGCGTTTTAGGCGCTGAGTACTTCATAGGACATCTAGTAAGGATAACTATTTGCTGATTTCAATAAGTCCACTTCTGTCAAAAGTCACAGTGTTGTTTTCCTTGATTCGCTTTCATTTGTTGATTTTATGAAGAGCTCTGTAGAGAGCTGAAATTGTTGTTGCGTTGTTCTGTGGAGGCCACTTTTCTACAGTTTTATAAGATCAGTGCCATGTAACATACTCGTATTATTGCCATCCGAAAAACATTCTTCTATAATGTAATAAGACACTAGGTGGCTGTATAATACAAATCAATGTTTATTTTTTTGCCTAAACATGTTTATTGACTTTTTAATCACTTGAAAACACCTCAAATTGCCAATGTTCCAATTTGTCAATAGAAAAGCATACCATGAACTCTTCTGGTAAATCATGGGAATTGAAACCGCAATTTCTGAATATTCTGTTCAGTTCAATTCAATGGTTGGAGTTTGAATCCCATGATTTCCCAAAGTCCTTTCTAGAAGTTGGCGTTAATGCCATTCAGTGGAATGACGCAACAGCAAATTTTCTATTATCAAGATTTTCCTCGATAATTCACCCAGTTTGAATCAATTTCTTGTTTTGACATTAAGTCAGAAAGTTGAAACCGTCAATCAACAGCAGCTTGTCATGGTGTCAACAATTTTACCCATAAAAAGTTCAATATAATTTTACTCTGACTCCACTCCACTTCAAAGTTCATCAGCATAAAAAGATGACAAGTTAATTAAAAATCTGGTCACAAGTAATATCAAATATTTAAGGAGTTTTCTGGCGACAGATACTTCCTTTAGGTCACGGTTTTAAGCTTTGTCATAACTTGACCTAAACGGGTTTGCCTTATGACTGAAGGTTATTGTAACATGTTTAAGTTACAAGTTAACATGTGTAGCTTGAACCATAGTTTGTTTAGCATATGGTGTTGTCATGTTGTGTTCACTTACATCGGGCGTCAATAGTCCAATCAAATACGGCGTGATGATACCGGAAATAGTAGAAGTTCCGTTTATCATGGCGGTGAGTGATCCCGCGTAATTCGGTGCCAGGTCTAGGGCATTAACCTGCAAGTTAATAGTATTCTTAATACACTAGTAGGCACATAAAGGATAACAAAGAGAAAAACTTAGATATATAATTGAATTTGAAAGCTACTTTTCGTTATTTGAATAAAATTATTACGTAAATGATGGTATATTAATTATTGCAAGATTTTAATTTCAATACTAAATATAGAATATAAAAACACCTAAAAATAGATTATATATACTGACTGAATTTAAATTATATACGTTCCGAATACTGCCCGAGTTTGCGAGGCGACCCGTTGAGCCTTTCTATCGGTTTTATTTTCTTAATAATTATCGCTGACACCGCAAACATTATAAGTACTAAATATGATGTAAATAACCTTCATTCCACTGTAGAAACCTCCCATTAGCGCCATAGAGGCGATAAAGTAAGCCACAGCTGCTAGCCTGTCGCACCCGGCGTACGAAGCTAATATGATACAAATGGCTGGACCGGCGGCGGCTGGAACAATAACACACGTAATTAGAACAAGATTCCGAAGAGCTTCAAATTTGATGTCCTAATAGGCCATTGCTACAGACTACGCTCTCATACAGTTACTTCATTTATTAACCCCTCGTATGCCAAAATTCTCCAATGTAAAAACGATGCACGATGTTGAAATTAATTCCGTTGAATTCGAATGCTTGGCACAGATCCGTGCCTAAGCAAACGAAGGGTTATTAGCGATAGGTTATTATTGTATAATAGCGATTTACGTTTGTGAAACTATAGAAGTTTTTATCCATCGGGGTGTCCCATTACACATAGCAATATCAATTCGTTTTAGCCGTCTCCTTCTACTATGTGTACGAGTAGTACCCATGTCCAAGTATAAGTGAATAAAAAGTTCCAACCCAATTTTTACAGGATACTTGAAACTTTAAGGTTTTGCTTTGAATGGTAATAGTTGTTGTTTGCCAACCTCTGTCTTTAGAAGACTACTGATAGTTACCCACATTATATGCTTCACTAATATCATAACGGCAACAAGCGCGCGATCACTAACATTCATTAACGACAGTAATTGAAGTTTTATAATGAGACTAAAACATGCATTTTTGAGATAAACAAAAAAATATAGATTTATAAACGTAACCCATAAATTATCTCATTTGTATATTATATATCTACATCTTCCTAGTTAATTATCTTTTAAATAACATTTTCCTAAATATCTTTGACGTTTTAAACAACTTTGTATTACGTAATTTGTCCTAAATGTCACAAATTTCCAATTCAATGCCCCTTGGGTCCGTTAAAGCTGTCAAGCGGGTTGTTTACGAGTTGCCTAGCGATTACCATCCTTATCTTATCCCTTTGGGGGTGACGTTATTTGGGATACTCGTAACTCACAAAGGAGTAATTACACGATGTCCGATACTTAATCTCGATTATTTGGTGGTTTTGCAGTTAAACCTGCAACTATTCATTCTATAATACACAGAACAGTTTTACAGAACTTGTAATTTTATATACATATACAGGGTGGCTCATTCAAATCGGTCATCAATCTGTATAGCGAATTAGTTAAACGGTCACATCACGTCCATTAGTGTTACACAATATTTTTTGCTCAGTTTTTTTTTATCGAAAAATTATAAAACACCTATGTAATACCTTTCAATTCTAGTAAGTATACGTCATTCTTTCACAAATCAACGGAACCAAATAAATTCAAAGGGTTTTGTATAATAGGGAAAATCAAATTTGCAGGAATCTCAAAAACGTATGCTCTGAACAAGATTTGAATCAATGCCTCCAGGTGTGTAGGTAGGATCACTACCGACGTTTAAAACTATTAAAAACTTCATATAATATTAAAAACTTACCAATAGTTGTATGAATGATTCGGCCCGTTTTTATCGTATGCCAGTTCTTCTTGACACAATAATCGCAGACCAGGCCAAAAATGAAGGAACTGATCCACATAGCGAGATACGGGATAGCGGTCAGGGTGCCCGTCGCCGCTATGTTAAACTTCAGCACGTCTGTCATGTACTTGGGTAAGTCTGTCACCATGGTGTAGTAACCCCAGTCGTGGCCAACCTTGAATTGAAAACTAACGTAAATGTTGGGGGGTTAGAGGGGGTAGGTACTCTCAGGTATGCGACGCTGAGATATTGGCCTGCACCTCAAGTCCATCATACACGTCCCCGTCCTCCCTGATCTGCCGCCGCGGACCAGGGCGGAGCCAACCAGTGGTTGACCGTACCCCCTGGGCAATGCTAGTGGTTGATAATGGGCGTCGCACTTTTACCACCTACCCCTGACCACTAGTAGCTAAGTATGAGGACGGCATCCGGCGCGGGCTACGCTCCTACCAGTGATGTGGGCACCCCCACCCGCCGGATGTTATTAAATTCAAGTAAGTTTATATATCTAAGTATTTACCATATGTTAATATAGCTGTCCCTCTTAATAACCCAATCTAAGGTGTTAAATCGTGCCGATAGATGCGTGGCTGAGGGGGTGCTCAGTCGTAAGCGGATAACCCTCGATACCGGGCAACCTCGAGGTGTATCTCTGCCTTATTCCGGCAAGCGGGGCTCTGCTGGAATGGACCACTTTTCCCTAGCTTCGTGGGACTTATATGGACCTTATTACAGAAAAATGAAGGTACCCCTGGAAGACCTTTACTAGGAAATGTTGCCCCTGATGGAAGGCGCGGATAACTCTGCCCACACATCGGAGCAAGCCATGGAGGTTGTAGAAGACACCGACACGGCTGAAAAGTGCGCCGCCTAACCAGCCCAACCGGGTCTCTCGACCTAACACTCAGATGCCTGCCAAGAAATTGACGGGCTCTGCAAGAGGGCGCTACAAGCAAAGCTCTTAAAGGCCTGGGAGTGGCGCCTGAAGAGGCGCTGCAACTAGCCGCAAAGAGCTTTGCAGAGCTCAAAAATGAGGCAAGTTCGGGGCCTCTCACACTCCATCCCAGCCCGAGCAAAGGCCGACTGTCAAGCGCGGCTCCCGCTCGGAGGAGGTTTCACCAAAGGGTCACACACCCAAAAAGAACCCAAGGGTGAGTGAGACTCCTCCGAACCAACCCCAACAAGCTGTAGCCAGTGGCTACACAGCCCTACAGTGCAGTCGTCGCCCAAACTCGTGTCGGGATCAGGAACTCCAGCCCGATGTCAGTCGCGCAACTGGAGTCCGTCTGCAAGACCATCCTGCAGAGGATCACGACTCTGAAAATGGACGAGGGACCCAAATTTAAAGGCTACTCCTTCAAGACAGGCTGGCTGATGATCACCTGCAGCGACCAACGCTCTAAAGCCTGGCTTGAAGACGTAACACCAACCCTCAGAAGCCTTGGCCGGGAAGCCAATCTCTCTCGGTCATACCGGAAATGAGCTTCCCAAGCCAAATATAGGGATGGTGTTCATCCCAGAGATAGATGACTCCATGGTGCAGCAGTCTCTATCTCTGATCTATGCGCAGAACCAGGGCCTTCACACAGAGTTCTGGAGGATCCTTCACTCCAAAGGTCGAGAAAGGGGGTTCTGGTGACCCTATCCATGGACGACCTGTCAGTGGAGAACCTCAGGGAAGATGGACTCAAAGTGAACCTCGGGTTCCGCGAGGTGCTGTTCAGCTAAAGGGATCTGCAAAGGCCCAAGAGTCCGAAACAGCCGCACCCCAAATCCCACCACCGCAGCCACAAACCTCGGCCTCTCATCGGATAGACAATCCCAAACGCCAGCCCGTGGTGCCTCCGGGCCCAAAAAGGGCTGTGCCATCCCTGAACCCAACACCAGGACCATCGGGATTATCACGGCTGGGCAGCGGTTTCTCCCAACCTGGGGAGGCAATAGGGCAGTTTCCGCCCCAGGGGTAGGGAGCAGAGGCCGCCAGCCAGGGCACTGGTGGTGCCCAACGCCGCGGCAAGTAAAGACGCACCACCGTGTAGGGGGCGACATTCCTCCAGGCCAACCTCCACCACGCCATCGCGGCCACTGCGGTCGTGGAGAAACTCTTTGGCGAAAACGCCCTGGACATCGCCCTCATACAAGAACCATGGATCAACAACAAATCCATGGCAGCAGGACTTAACAGGGCAGGAAAGGTATTGATGCACGAAAAAGGTTCCAAAACCAAGAGCCTGCATGGTGTTCAACAGACGCATTAATCCCTTACCTGTTACAGAACTCTGCAGCGACGACGTTGTAGCTGCCCTACGTCGATCTCAGAGGCAGAGGAGCACAGAAGGTACTAGTCTGCTCCGCTTACTTGCCTGGAGATAAACAAGACCCAACAGAAGAACTGTCAAGGTTGTAGAGTACGCTCAAGCACAAAAGACAGAACTCATCGTGGGTTGCGACGCCAATGCACACCATACCATCTGGGGGAGCACTGGAATTAACAAAAAGAGGTGAGTCACTCCGCTAATTTTATCTTTACTAATTGTCTTCAACTGCTAAACAGGGGCAATACGCCTACACCTTCGTTACTAAAGCAGGCAAGAAGTACTTGATATAACATTCGCAACAGAAAAGGTATCTAAATGCCTGACAAATTGGCAAGTCAGCTGCGAAAACTCAATGTCGGATCACAACATATAATATTTGGTGTTACAGACTGTTTAGACAAGAACTTACTCACGCGGAGAAACCCTAAAGATACTTCATGGAAGCCTACAGGCCAACCTAGAAATTCGTCTAAAGGAAATTCACAAACAGGTAAAAACACCAAACTCTCTCAACTTGGCAGTTGACCTACTCACAGAGGGTATGGTCGAGGCCTACAAACAAAGCTGCCCGTTGAAGGTAATTAACTATACTAACACAACGACGTGGTGGAACAAAAGGCTGGAGAAACTCCGCAAAACCACACGCCGCATATTCAATCACTCTGCCACGCCGAACGAGTGGGAAAGGTATGGCAGAGCACTGACTGAATATAACAAAGAGATCAGGAAAGCCAAAAGGCGGTCCTGGCGTAGTTCTGTGATGAAATTGCCCAAACTCACAAAGGAGCGAGGAATTCACAGAATACTATCAAAGACGCCTACCAACTACCTCGGTCTCCTAAGGAGACCAGACGGGAACATTTACAAACACAGAAGCGGAAACTCTTGACTTGCTCAGAGTAACACACTTCCCAGGTTCGTAACACCACCAGTGACATTCAAATGTAAGTGCCAAAGGAGCCATCAAATCCACAGGGCACGCAACACCGACTGGAATTTGGCATCCAGCATTTTAGGCCAAACAACGTTAAATGGGCTTTGAGTAAGTTCAAACCATTTAAATCGGCCGGAGATGATGGAGTGTTTCCGCATTATTACAACAAGGTCAGGACCTCCTCCTCCCGCACCTGGTAAAAATATTCCGAGCAAGCTTCGTCTTGGGATTCATACCGGAGAAATGGACTCGTGTCAAGGTACGCTTCCTACCAAAAGCAGGGAAAAAGGACTATTCACAGCCTAAATCCTTCAGACCCTATCAGTCTAACATCCTTCCTCCTTAAAAACCATGGAAAGAATCATTGATCAACACATAAGAGCTCACTATCTGGTGGCAAGACCGCTTAGTCAAAATCAACATGCTTACCAAAGGGAAAATCTACAGAAACTGCCCTACTTGACCTGGTCGACAAGGTGCAAAAACCCTAGAGGATAAGCAAACAGCTCTGTGTGCATTCCTTTGACGTCGAAGGTGCTCGATAATACACCCACAGAAACCATCCTTAATGGAATGAAATCAAAGGGTGTCGATGAAACCACGACTAGATGGGTCCAGAGCATGCTCCTCAAACAGAAGAGCAACCCTGAACCTCAATGCAATTGAGCATGAATTCTACACCACGAAAGGGTGCCCACAGGGGGCGTCCTATCCCCACTGTTATGGACCCTCGCAGTGGATCAACTTCGCAATCATGTGGGACAAAGATTACGATACACAGGGTTATGCCGACGACCTTGTAGTTATAATCAAAGGCCCCTGCCTACCACACAATCTCAAACTTGATGCAAGGAGCTCTAAACACTATACTGAAATGGTGCAAAGAAAATGACTTGTCTATTAACCCGAGCAAAACGGTATTAGTGCCGTTCACCAAAAAGAAATCTCGAAAGACTCGGAAATCTGCAACTCAATGGACATGTTTTACCTTTTTCGAGCGAGGTCAAGTATCTAGGGGTTATATTCGACCAAAAGCTAACTTGGAACCCTCAACTTGAAAACATTATACAAAAAGCAAAAATGGCCTTATGGTCATGTTGCCGAATGGTAGGAGCTAGATGGGGATTAAGACCCAAAATAGCTATGTAGCTCTACAGCGGTGGTGCGCCCCATCATCACTTACGCCCCGCGGTCTGGGTGTAAAGCCAGCAAAGACAACAATCGATACCCTGAACAGCCTGCAACGAATGGCTTGTATAACAGCAACAGGGGCCTTCTCCTCGACACCCAGGGCAGCCCTAGACGCACTGCTTAATATCATACCACCTCCACCTGCAAGTCCATATGAGGCAAAGCAGTGCGTCTACAGAATATGCACGCTAAATAGGCCTAAATGGCGCTCTCAAGCGTTAACCAAAATGATAGCCTGGGTTTTGAGAACAAAACCCTCAGCATGCCATCTGATGACATGCACACCGAATGTCACTTCACCAGACTGTATACTGTGGAAATACCCCCAAGACACAAATGGACTAACAACCAAATGTCTGTCGAAAAAGGGAGCCACACTTGGTATACGGATGGATCCAATCAAGGTAAAAAGTAGGTTGTGGTATCTATGGAGAGAGACCTAAGCTCAGAGCTTGCGTCAGCATGGGCAAAATGGCCTCAATCTTCCAGGCAGAAGTCCTCGCTATCAACATATGCGCGGAAATCAATCTGGACAGAAAAACTAAGAAACCAACATATCTACATCAATTCGGACAGTCAAGCTGCACTGTTAGCACTAGGAAGTCCCTCGAGGTCAACTCTAGACTTGTCCAGAACTGCAAGTATAACCTAAACGCTCTAGCTAACTCAACAAAGTTACACTTAGATGGGTACCAGGACACTCCAACATTACTGGAAACGAAGCAGCAGATGAACTCGCCAGGAAGGCGCGGACACACCCATGGTCGGCCCAGAACCGTTTTGCAGGATCACCAAACGGGAGGTCTACTCGCTGCTGAACAATCTAGAAAGAACTAGAGCAATCGCAGAGTGGAAGTCCGTCAAAGGCAACGCTCACTCAGCTCTAGTTCAAGGGTTCAACAACAATATCACTAAAGAGCTGCTTGGGCTCAAAAGACATAAAAGCCTGTGCAGTTACGAGAATTTAACCGGCACTGCAAGTTGAACAAACATATGTTTCTAATGGGTAAGAAACAAGATGCAACATGCAGGTTCTGCCAGGAATCAGAGGAAACTGCAATGCACATCCTCTGCTCCTGCGGGCCACTAATGCATAAAAGAAGTATCCACCTAGGCAGGCAGGTACTGAAACCTTATGAGGTACACAACATTACAGCCCAAAGAATCTGGAGCTTTCTGGACTCAACGGGAATCAGTAATGAACTATAAAAAAAGGGCTGCCACAATAGATCATACCTGGTCGATGCGGCGCAAATAATAGCCCAAAAAACAAAATAATAATAATAATAACGTAAATGTTCGGAACACATTACGAGCGTTAGGCGAAGCATCAGGCGAAAAACGTCCACTACTGGACGTATGCCTCACCCAACATTGCCAAAGCGACCGGTCCTGTGCCGGCCGCCGAGACCAACAATTTCTCGCGACCTTGACTAGATCGTCGGTCCACCTAGTGGACTTTCAGTATTACTGTGTTTGCTGTATTTTAAAATAACCTAGTTCACATTTTTTTAACTCTAGATGCGATTTCGATTCTTGCGATTATCCTAATGCAATGGAATACTCTACGTATCGCTTTCACTGGAAGATTTTCTAGTATAAATATTATTATAATTTGCTCCGTACATTAAATAATATAAATCTTGTAAAAAAATATCTTCAGAATGAAACTGGCAGTGGTCTATTGCGGCCAATAGTTGCCTAATATAACCTGAAGATCAGGGTTATTTATGATGTAAGTTTTAAAATTCATAATCGTATAACTAATAATTTGCTTAACAACGTGAAATAACTGCAAGTAAGCACAAATACTAAAAACGTACTATATCGCTATCAAATCAAGCTTGCTTGTAATATTATGTTACCTATTTACGCACTTAAAAATGTGTTCATGTGCAACTAGTTGTGAAGTGTATTAAATACAGTTGTTACATACTTTGTCACGGTTTGTAACTGTTTAAATATTAAACATCATAATAATGTATGTGCGATATGTGCACTTCCATTCCACAGGTTCCATTCATTACATAATTACAACAAATACAAAAGATTTTGAACCTTATTATAAGAAGTCTAAGCATGAAAATTAAATGTAACTATGAGGTACCTATATTGCCTCTGCTTTTGTAAGACTATAAAACTATGACGTGAAATAATTCGCAGTAGATCATAATATTAGCCTATAGGTCGACCCGGACCCGGACCCGGGTAAGTCCTTAAACTACGTCCAACAATAAGAGGTACAGCGAAGTACCATCACGCTTGCGTCTGGAAATCCCAACTGGGGAAGTACCTCCTCCTTAGAGAAGATCACATAATAGCACTGCTACCTTTCAGGTATATAGTGTTGTGTTCCTGATGGTAAGTAAGGTTCCTAGAGCTCCAACAACTTTTAGGGTAGGCAACGCGCATGTGAATCCTCTTGAGTTGCAGGCGTCCATAGGCTGCAGTAATTACCACCAGGCGGGTCGTATGCTTGTATGCCACCGTCATGGTATTAAAAAAATAGACCTCACATAGAGTTACGAGTAGTATACGTACAGCAGCAAACAGGAGAGCCCAGACTGGAACTGATCTCACGATAGCCTTCCAAGGTACCGGGTCGCGTATGCTTGACTTCTCTGAGCTGGTGACATGCTCGTTCAGGTACTTCAGCTCCTCTTCGGATATGTATGGATGTGTGTTCGGGGTGCTGTAGCATAGCAAGCTCTGAAATAACAATGATCGGGGAATAAGTGGTTTGTTATTCGCCTATCGTTCATGTATTTAAATAGTACAAAATTAAACACGATATATTGGTCAACTTTGGCCGTTTAGTTTAAGAACTTGCTAATTTTATACCAATAATGTGCCAGTCAGTACTGTTAGTTTTTTTATGGAATTTAAAATTACGTATATTTATGAAGAAAATTATAATAATGTATCTATGTAATTATAATAATGTAAATAGTATGATATAACAAAAGTTCCATTTTAGCCCTATCCTCTAGCCGCCCAAAGATCAGAACTTGCTAGGTCAAATGCAACTATGGTTTGTCATAATTAAAATTCAAAATGGCATTCAATGGAGACCTTTTTATAGGTCTCTGGGCGGCTGGACGATATTCTATAGACATTGGAATGACATTTTCATCACACTTGCTCGTCAATGACGTTATTACTTGCGAGAGTACAGAGCAGTTATAGCCGATTTAGCTCACACGGGCTTTTAAGTTTAGTTTTAAAAATATACAGAACCTATACTTCACTTGGACTGAGGATGTTTCCAAACAGCCAAGGTGTATTTCATATCTTCAAAAGTTTGCTACAACCAACTTTTAATATGTATAAAACATATCTTTATATTAAATTTGACTGCAATTTAATGTTTAGTATTTATTAAAAATAATTGTTTTCTATTTGATTTTGATAATTGATACTATTTGGCAGGATGATCTGTCAACTTCGAAAACAAAAAGTGGATGCGGTCTGATTGTAGTTTTCAAAGTGTTTTCAACGAATTTATTTTATTTCCTCGCAAATGTGATGAAAAACATTGTATGTACCACGGGTGGTAAGTGTATAACAAACTTGAGTCATTAAAAGACTCGCGTTTACTATACCTTACTTACCATCCTCGTTGCACAATGTACTATTACAATTGCACGGAATCATTATGACAGCTAAGTAATAAGTGAATATTGTCATATTCACGTAATTGATGAATGCATCCATAAAGACCGCATGTTATAAATAAGCATAGAGTTATGCCGGTATTTGCGTAAACACATAAAACCTATACACGAGCAATATGTGAACAGAATAAAATGATAACTACTCGTACCTATTAAGCTATGGCATTTGTACAATATATCCAACATATTTCTGCTAACACGAAGACATTATACTAATAACATATTACAGAATTGTAACACTCTGTAACCACTTGCCCTTTGGCCCACCTTTCCGGGTGCATGAGGCAGACATGTCCAGCCCAGTCCCATTGGGAGAGTGGTGGGATCACACATGTGACAGGGTTGAGTGGGGAAAAAGAGGGGAGGCCTTTGCCCATCAGTGGGACACAAACACAGGCTAATAAAAAAAATAACATGTTACATAATACTTACCCAGAAAACAAACCATATGATGCCAAACAGTCCAAAGAAATAAAAAACGTTGGCCCAGTCTCCATCTCCAGCCATCAGGAAACCAGACATAAAGGACCCGAAGATGTTACCAATCTGGGCACCGCCGAACACGATGGCGCCTTGGCGCCCTCGCTCATGTGGCGGTACCCAACGCGCCAACACTATCATAAGAGCTGGCATCGTGGGGCCCTGAAACCAAATGCCAGATAGTAAATAATGTTATAAGTTCTCAGTGTTACATCGACATTGCTCGCTTCTAATCTGATATCGTTTTTTTTTTTTAATTATTAGTTAAATTAAATCAATTGTTAAAATTGTAATATTCTTATCTTTATCAATACAGAACAAAAGAATACGTTAACTTTGCGCAGCTAAAATTATGTCAAGTAATCATGGAGGATTACATTTCTACGCAACTTACGTTATAAATGCACTTTTCATGCCTTTTTTACGACCAATAATATGTCGATTTCATTAAACTTAATTTTAGAATCATTAAGGCTAGTCTAAGTTGTAACAATGAAGATATAATAACAATCGTGATTTTAGTAATGGAATAGATAGGTATCGTTTCGATCAAATCATAGTCAGGAATACTTTTCTATCTATTTATATTTAAAGTAAGGCTATATGCAATTAAAAATTGTGTTTCTTAAACAGTAACAATTGTTTTGAAAGAATTAGTAAATTACTTACTTCACCCATGCCTTGCAGCACTCGAAGAATGAACAGCCATGTCGCACCCCCTGCCTTGACGACTATAGGTGTCAAGAGCGTGAACACCGCGGTGCTCAGAAGTCCCACACCCAGCGTCCATTTTCCTCCATATCTCTCCGCTAAGTATCCTCCAGGGACGTGCGTAATAGCGTATCCGTAGTAGAAACCACTAAGTATCAGCCCTTGAGTGGACTCCGACCAGTCGAATATTGCGTGCTAAAAAATAAAACAGCTATAAACACCCTTTCAGCTGTGGCGTTATGATGATGACATGGGTTTCGTGGAAATATGTCTCTGTTGGTCTTCAGTAAATATTTTTTACGTTGCTCTTTGTTGGCTAGTCCGTTTAAAACCATTTCGACGAATATTGCTACAGCAGAGTCGATTGCAATACTTTTTGTTTTAAGATGTTGTAGTTTTTCGTATAAAAAAGGTATTTGATATACATGTAAGAGTATATAGTATCCGTGCCAGTTTTTCAAAGACCAAAATCATGAAGTTAGATATATTATATAACAGCCGATTTTCGTGCTTATCATATTATATGAACTTTATCTTTATTCATTTTATGTTTTTATTTATAACATTTTTATAAAAGTAAAATATAAAAATACATCTAAACTGTAACTTGATTTATTATTATCATTATGAATTAGATTTGATTCATCTGACAGATCCGTTTGAACCCTTAATTTGATTAATCTTGGTATAATAATATAAGCGGAATGTTTAAACATTTCAAGTGTAGGTAAATACTAGGTTCAAAGATAGCGTTGCGGTAGTTTACTTTAACCTCATCTTAGTACCTACTTTGCACCCAACGACTACAAACCGACTCTTGAAACACATCAACTATTCTGCCATGAAAATTAGATTACATACTGAGTGACGTAATAAACGAGTATTTGAATGATTTAGTTATACTTAATTTGATTGTTAATATTATTATCACTAAGCTATTGTTTCGCACGGTACCTATAATCACTATGTGCTGATTTACGTGTTACATATTTTGCGTCAATAATAATTGTCGTCTTTCTGTTTTTAATTGCAGAATAGGTAAATACCCTAATGAAGTAATAATTTAACACATTTATGGCGTTAGTTTACGTCATCAACTAAAAAGGAAGTTTATCATCATTGCTCGCGTTGTTTCGGCATTTTACCACGGCGCTTAGGAGCCTGGATTCCGCTTAGCAACTCAAGAAATAGCAATAGGAGATATATAGAAGAAGGCTTTATTACGATTAGTCCGGATTGGAAGGTCAGATGACAGTCGCTTTCGTAAAAACTAGAGTCTGTGCCTTCTTTAATAAGGCTTTATTACGATTAGTCTGGTTTCCTCATGATATTTCCTTCACCGAAAAGCGACTGGTAAATATCAAATGATATTTCGTGCATAAATAAGTTCCAATAAACTTATTGGTACGAGCCAGGGTTAGAATAGCCTAAAGAGATCATTTTGAATATTATAATATATAACATGACTAACTTATACGATTTATTGTAAAATACTTTTTATTGGTGTGGGAAAACAATGCATTATACTAGATTGGAAAGTTTGTTCGGCTTTTATACCTTAGATTCGTGAAATTCAAGATTTCACTTTTCAAACCAATTCGATTACAATTTCAATTTGGTTAAATTTTGAATATTTTGCTTACTTAGTAGCATTACCATGATTCGGAATTTTTCTGTTGCTAAGAGAACGTGACGTGAACGGGATACTTACTTATATTAAAAATTGATGTTTTCGATAAATTCAATGTTTACCTATAATTTTAGGTGCTACTAAACATGAATGTCTTATAAGTATCTACTGATAATTGTAATCAAAGGCCCTTGCAGCTACTTTGACTTATCATTACCTACCTTGAACTGTAATTTAATCAGAAACTCGAAACTAAACAAAAGTTTCAAAGATCCAAAGTCGAGATCAGTACTTCGGATACTGGCCAACTCCTAACCGGAGTCTCAGAGGAGTTTAAACACTTTGTCGGGTTACTAAATCTTTATCAGATTACCTTGGTGAATTTTAGAGAGATTAATATATTTCATTATATTCTACAGTAAATGACCCTATCAGATCATTCGTCCCCCCATCATTATCAAAACAGCAGAAGAATACAAATCTGAACCTAATTAACTTAATATTTGATTTTGTAAAGCTCAACTACTATTCCTAAAGGGTGAACACTATTAAATTGTCGCCTACATTTTTACTTTGCTAGCGTGTTGCATCGAACCTTTTTTGAATATTCTTTTAAAATTTTAAATTTAGAAGGCTCGTAATATATTAGACAACCATAAAATGTTCATTTGTTTTTATTTATGAAAATGGCGTTACACGAAAAAAATGTCCGCGAATGAATTTGGCAAGAATTCAGTAAAAATCCTCATTTATCAACTTTAGATCTGGCAAAATCTTGTCAAACAACTCGGAGGACGGTTCAACGAACCCTAAAAAAAATTAAACAAGGTGAAAGTATAGATAGGAAGCGGCGTGAAGGTCAACCCACCAGAAAATCTAATGTTAAGTTACAATCAAAGGTGTGCAAGCTATTTGATAAGAATCCAGTATCTCTTCCCGGGATGTGGCGAAAAAAGTAGGCACTAGTCAAGCAAATGGCCACAAAATTAAAAAAGAATGCGGCATTACCACATATAAGACGCAAACGGCTCCCAAGAGAACTGTGGATCAATATCATCGTGCGGGTAGACGTTCTAGGTTATTGTATACCTTGTTGATTGAGAAAAATGTTGCCTAATTATTGACGATGAAACCTACGTCAAGGCAGATTTCAAGTCTTTACCAGGTAACCAGTACTATTCCTCTCGTGACATCTCGAATCTTGACGAATCGGAAAAGGTGATCCCGGTAGAAAAATTTGCAAAAAATACCTTGTTTGGCAAGCTATATGCCAGTGCGGCATGAGGAGCTCACCATTTATCACTACCGGGACAATTAACACCGATATTTATATATCAGAATGCTTGAAAAAGAAACTGTTACCATTCATAAAGAAACACACTTCCTCAACATTGTTTTGGCCAGATTTAGCAAGTTGCCATTATTCGTCTCGAACTTTGGAATGGTATAAGGCGAATTCAGTCGAGGTAGTGCCTAAGGAGAGTAACCCACCTAACTGTCCCGAACTTCGCCCCATCGAAAAATATTGGGCTAATATAAAAAGTAAACTGCGAAAAACTTGCCAACCTGCCACTTCATTACCAGATTTTCAACGAAAATGGATTAAATGCACAAAATTGTTAAGCGATGATTCCGTGCGAAATTCAATGAATCACGTCAAAAGTAATGTCCGGAAATTTTCTCGTCGTTCGATGAAATAGCCCTAATATTTTTTAAAATGATTTTACGCTGTATAAAATTAGTCATATAAAGAATTTTGAGCACTTTGGATTTTTATTTTGTCGTCTGTAGCATGTTCGACCTGCGACAATTTAATAGTGTTCACCCTTTATTACTTAGCCTTTGCTGTCTATCTGTCCGTCCGTCTGTCATCTTTAGAACCGTAATACGAGTAGGCGGGGAGTACAATGAAATTTTCTCGTAATATTTATATATTCCATTGCCACTATAAAGTCAAAAACTAAAAGTATTTAATACGCGTAAGTATTGTTCATATCTATAAGTAATTACCCAATAAATAAGTCAGTGCAATAATATAAAAAAATATATTACTGTTACAAAAGTTAAAATACAATCAGGGATGTCAGGGATGTGTCGAATAAGTTATTTACGCAAAAATGTACACCTACGCGATGTTCCATTATGCCAAAGCACTTATTCGACAAAATATGTAAATATGGGAGGGGAGAAGCAAGCAAGTTGTTTTGAATGAGAGTAAACAAACTCGTGTTGATCTCTTTTATGAAGATCATGATACGCGCATTAACACATACAACGTTATTAAAAATACATATATAGAATGAAAAAACATGCTTACTTATTAGCATTGAATGTATAAAAACACACAAAACACCTTTTTATCTATGCGAACCGCGTCTTTTCATCTTCGTTTTTGCGGTGGTGTTCTCAGTTAAAACAGGAAGGTGTATCGCGATATTTTTGTATAATATATTCATTCTTTAATTTTGTAAACCAGTAAAAGTCTTGATTTCCATTACAATAACAGTTCATTTTTAGATAAGTAAAATCAGAGCCTTATGCGACGTCAACCTGTGACAACCCTAGGACTTCAACCAAGGCTGTCGCCTTGTCATCATTTTATAGCAATAGAAAAAATCGCGTGGTTTTTCTTTAGATCTGTCTTTCTGATGCATTTATTGTAGTTTTGATTGCTCTTTATACAAACAATTATTCTTTAATAACTCCATGGGGTTGCAACATGTCTTATCTCTACAATAATACACTACTCAGTATACTCACAGGTTTGGTGCTAACAGTTCCATTTACTAAAATCTCGCTATCGACCGGACAGGCATTGGGGTCGTTGTGTTCGCTGCTGTTTCCACTGCCTTTGACCATCTGTGTGACCGCCAAGTTGAGGCACACACGCATCGTGTATGCGTTGCACACGGCCAGCAGACCCATGATGCCCAAGACGTACCGCTGGGGAATTAGGAACACTAAGCAGAGAAAATCAAACGATGTAGTGTTCTTTCGTAGTAACGCCGTCGTAGCGGGCTTTGATGATATAGATAAATTATTTAGTACACTCATAATGTGCATTTTTTTTAATGAACTTAAGAATACATATTTATGAGTAAAAGCAAATATATAATAGACAACATTTGATAAGCATTAGTTCCCAAGCTCTAAAATATCGAGACGGACAATATGGAACAATATAATCAGTACCCTTACCATGAGTTGTGACATTACTATCTGTGCATCTCGTTCACACTAAAATAGTACAAGCGAGATGCACAGAAAGTAAACTCGATACTCGTTATCGAAAACCTCAATGTCACTGTACATTACTGTACTCATGGCAAGGGTACAGAGCGCTTTAAATTGCTGTCAAACTCATGCGCGTTTGTAGTTTTGTTTTCGCTCTTTGCTCGACATATTTGTAATCTTGACTATAGTCAAAATTATAAATATACTTTTTGTACACAAAATACTTACTAGCGGAAACAATATATTTCCAATTATAATTACTAGCAGATGAGCCATATGTGGTAGTCCACATGGAAAGGTACCTTATAGCGCTTGGCGCTCTATTGTGACAGCAAGTGACGAATGTGACACTTTGCAACAGTGAAAATCTATATGAAAGTCCATAAAGATCGTCTCATGTAACGTCACTATGACAAGGTTCTGAATATTTAAATCCTATAGTCTCTACTGTACCTAGGCAGATTTAATATATCTATTTGGACAATTGTTTGATTATTAATTATTAATCAAGCATCAATTAACTATGAAATCTATACTCAAAGGACACGATAGTGTTGTTAATTATTGGTGCAAATTTGATACATTAGTCTTAAGTGCTATCACGTCCTGATAGTTTGAAGTCAGTTCAGTAATCAATTTCTCAGTTCCGTATTACTAGAGCATGTCTATGATACCGGTGAATACTCGTAAAAACTTGAGTAATTGACCATGAAATACTGAATAGTTATAATTTTAAATTATCTATTTCCTACATTGTTTAATGTATAAATAAAAATAAATACAAAATAATTTAATTCCATGTAAGTATTGCCTAAATAATACATTCATATTTAGTTAAAATTTCCCTTCACTCACCTTCTACTATTTGACTGGTGTTCTCGATAAATAATTGTCATGTTAGCTATACTTTACTAAGCATTGATTTCCGATAACAATTCAATGCGTTTCTAATTGAAACTGCGTGACACGTTGCACTTGTTAACAAATTCAAAAAAAAAGCAGATAAAGGTAAATCGCACTAGAATAGTGCAATATTTTAATCACAATACAGGCTTTAAAATAACAAGCTTTTATTAATCTACAAACAACATATGTATATTCGGAGATAATATAAAACAAGAAACTGTTAACAAACCCATTTACCTACATAGCTTCGCAATCACACTTTAAGAAACAACCATGATCGCATTGTCATTTTATACACATTTTGTAACTTATGTCTTGTTTAGTTCTAATTTGCCATAGTTATATTCAGTGCAAACGAATTTAATAATATAATTGTTACGTGTGATGCTTTTTTACTTAGAAATTTCGTTGTCAGTCCGCAATACTTGTTTAACTGATTTTACTTTTCTATTGAAGCTAAATATATATTATTGATTTTTCCTAATACTTTATTTTCATCAATATACAAGAATTTCAAATTTATTATAACTACTTACTAAATTAATCATAAAAAGGGCCTTGAGGCATTGTCAGTTACATTATCTGTTAGTTTGAAAGTGTTTTGCTTATGATATTATTTACGGTCTCCCCGCATATAAAATCTATGAAAATATTTAAAATCCGGTTTAAAGTTTGAATCTGAAATCCTTTTCCGAGCATACGATACATTACAGTGGCGGCGCGTCCATACAAGCGGCCGTTAATTAACTAACTTCCCCACAGTTTAAGAGTATTCCTTGGAGATAAGTCAAAACCATATCGGCTGGTTGTTGCCTAAATACATTTTCTTACATGAGATAATATATGCTATCAGAACGGATAGCACGGTTACCATTTTATCGTCTACCACGATATCCGTCACTTTCGCACTCATATAATTATTGGAGAGTGACAGACATTATGACAAATGATAAAAACTCGACCATATTAGGCTAGCGAATGGGTTATACGCATGTATTACAGTTAGTTATTATACCATACCAACACCTAAACCATAAAGAAATAAGTATAAATATTCTTATTTCAGTATGGTTTTACTTATATTTGTATATACTTACATTTCGATAATATAAGACGCCATCTTGGTATCATCTCCAAATTTACTTCGGCCAAATAAAGATGTTCCTGAAAATAAAACAGAGTTGTTTTACAAAACAAAAATAAATTAGTTTTAGGTTTTTCAGAGGTAAATAAGGATTGCGTTTCAGTACCGTTTAGGTAACTGAAGTTTAGTTTCTTGTGTTAAAATGAAAATGTATACGCCTCGAGCTCTGATACATGATTTAAACTTATTATTAATTTCATACTGATCTTAACATCAGTGTAAGCGCTTTTTTATTGCTTCCTATTAAGATAAAATTGATAGGACATAAAAAAGCTTGTAAAAGAGTGGAAGTCTCTTTCTAATAAAATGTGTCAAATAGTCACTTCCCTAGTAGGGTAAACCTATGATACCTCATTATCATTATTAAGTTACACAAATCTTGCTCTAACGAAATTCAAGCTATATAACTTAACTTTTTATGCTTGCAACGAGTTAGCAACCATTTATCACTTATAATTCACCATTGTCATCTCACGTAAGATAATATTCAGCATCACCGATAAGTTAAGATTTGTCGTATTGCAAGTTAAAAAACTTTTAAGCATAATACCCACTAATTAAAATCTGAATATGTTACATTTTTTTTTCTTTAAACTGATCTTTGAGTCTATAGTAGTTATCACTAGACGGCACTACTTCGACGTTTTCAAAATTTGAATAATCATTAAATTTAGTCCGTATTTATACAAGTCACAGTACACAGGATAGAAGTATACAAGAAGTTCATTGATTCGAGGATTGCGTCGTGTGTTTGCATTGAATCTACAACTGGCTATTAAGAAACTGTGTGCTTTAATTTCATAGCATTTTGATTTTTTAAACGCACTGGCATAAAAAGGAACTAGTCAATCGCACCTACCAAGTTAACATAATTTTAATGGAGATCATCATTATACTTTAGATTTTATCAGATTTAGCCGGTTACAACCGGAGCTGTGGTTGATCCACGTCGATCAGTCGTACGTTATTCTATTTTATTTTTGACAACTTGTAATACTAATGTCGCCTTTTATACTATCCATGTCCGATAAATAATTTAATCCTATTCAGTTACCTATTATTTCAAAATACTTTCCTACTTATATTTTACATTTAATAGGAGCTTTAAACCAAGTAATAAATTCAGCGTGAAAACGCTACTTTACAACAAAATAAACTGCTATCAACTTTAGAAATAACTTAATTCACGCAATCTAGTTTTGGACCCGGGTATGTCCTTAAACTACGTCATCAACGCTTGAATCTGGGGCAACCCAACTGGGGAAGTACCTCCTCCTTACAGAAGACCACAGCCATAATAGCACTGCTACCTTTCAAGTATGTAGTGTTGTGTTCCTGATGGTGACTAAGGTTCCCAGAGCTCCAACCCCCCTTAAAGGCCGGCAACGCGCTTGTGACTCCCCTGGTGTTACGGGTGCCCATGGGCGACGGTAATTGCTTACTACCAGGCAAACCGTCTGCTCGTTTGCCGCTTACGTCAAAAAAAATTAAAAAAAGTCTTCATTCCAATAAAAAAAAATCACATGCAGTCAAACAGACTCTTTCAATATTTCATAAAATGTGAATCTACTCCACTTTCTACTATCTACTCGATTTTTGTAGCGAATGTTTTTACTGTAGTTAGAAACTAAATAGATTAATGATCCTGTTTATTATCAACGTTAAATTATAATGTCTGAATTATGGTCAATGCACAATCGCGTCATCCCACGATTTCCCTTGACCGTTACTTTGAATTAAGAATTTTTTATACAAAAATATAACCAGACAATTGAATGAGCAAACATATGTATTTACATTTTTATGGTTGTTGTTGTATTTTATAGGTCCCCATTATCTGTGCTGCCCCATTTAGATTGTGTATAAGTATATTAAACTATCTCTACTTGAAGGGTAACATTATAATTAACTCTTTAAAGTAAATTGCGACATTATGCTACCATTTACAGACATTGCCAATTAGATTAACTAGTCGAGTGTTTTCACCTACTTACACCGGTGACTTATCAAGAACATTTTCCTTCATACCTATAGATAAAACTGTTTCCTGTGCGAGTCGCTTTCATTGATTATTTGGAATGCAATTTAGCCTTTGTGTAAGGGTAATAGAGTCTTGATTAAATTAAACCTCATGATGTGCCATCGTCA
This sequence comes from Grapholita molesta, assembly GCA_022674325.2. Lineage (NCBI taxonomy): Eukaryota > Metazoa > Arthropoda > Insecta > Lepidoptera > Tortricidae > Grapholita > Grapholita molesta. The sequence continues at coordinate 9,286,470 of CP053127.2, forward strand.
TAGATTTCTGTCCGTGGATTCCGCATTATATGAAGATTTGCCTTCACCACCATTTATCCATTTAAAAATATGATAGACGTTTACAGATATCATGAAGGAAACACAAACATAATTACAAAAAATTATAATAGCTACTAATTATCGAATGGTTACTGGTATTTATCATTGGAACTTGTGCTCATTCCCGCAGCTAATTCTACCTTAAGAGCCAACTAACCGCGCGGTAACTGATTTTATGATTTCAATGATAATTGTAAAACTGAATTTTTTTTTTTGTTTTACCAATTTCACCCTATTTTGTTTATATAACTATATAATGAAATTTGTTAAAGGGGTTATAATAACACATACATAATTATTGGGAGACATTTTGTTGATTTTGTTGGCTAGTCTAGCATTGATCTGTGACCGAGGTAGAAGGTTAATAAAGCACATCGAAACGTCGTTACCTTGTGCTCGGGCACTAATTACCCGCTATTGATGGTATTGCTGACGTAGATATGTAATTAAGATTGTTTCCGTCTGTAACAGCGCTTTATAAGATCCAATTGTTGAATTGGGTACAGGATCAGTCCCATGTTCTCAAAGTCAAAAAGTTATTATTATTTTTTATGATAAAGGTGGAAAACGAAATGACGGATTGCCTGATGATGCCGGTCTTTGAGGGGGGGTTGGAGCTCTGGGAACCTTACTCACCATCAGGAACACAACACTATATACCTGAAAGGTAGCAGTGCTATTATGGCTGTGGTCTTCTCTAAGGAGGAGGTACTTTCCCAGTTGGGATTTCCAGACTCAAGCATGATGGTAGTTCGCTGTGCCCTAACTTTCATTGTTGGACGTAGTTTAAGGTTTAAACAATTAGGTATGAGATGTTAGGTGAAAAATGTCATATATATCAATGGCGTAATCCTTTAAAAATAGTGTATGTATCCCCGTGGTAATGATTAAGTTTAATTGATTCTTGTCTTTGTGTATTGCTTACCCCATTTAAACATTTATAACCTTCTCTCACTGCACCCACTTCGATGCTTTTCTGTTTAGCCCTATTTGACTGGTAGAGAATGCCTAAAGGTATTAAGTCCGCCATTTTTTCGACTTTATGTTCTTTGTGCAATAAAGTTTAAAATAAATAAATAAATGATGTCATATAAAACTTAAACGTAGTCTAAGGTATTGGTTATGATATATAAGTTAATTTTCCAATGTTTCATAAATTGTTTGATTTTTTAATTTGAGGCTTCGCAGCGTTATTGTGTACCGTCTTAAAATACAAACGTGATGGAAAATTTGGGGCTAAGAAATCCGTGACTGACACACTGCAGCCACCGATTTCAGTTACCGTGTATGAAATTACCTTTTCTTTATAACAGTGTATAAAGTAAAGACTGTTTTTAATTAAGACGTAACATAACATTATAAGCACTTCAATTAAGACTATGCGTTAAAACTAATGCGATTCTTAAGCGCTCCATTGTCCATATGGGAAATAAAAATTTTCTCTTTAGAAAAAAATCCTAAGTTGGCGCCTTTTATTCCTTACATTACCCGTGCCCGTGTTAAATATATTAAGATAAGAATGATTATAATTTTTTTATAATTACCATTACCATATTTAATATGGTATTCTGTTTCTGTAAAATCTGACAGTAGCAAAATGCATAAAACCATTGCACATGTTAATATATTTTTTGTTAATTGTTATTATAATTATAAACAATATCTTATAATTATTATTCATTGTAAAATTGACCGTTAAAATAAATTGCGCAATTTACTACCTTGCATTTTGGTGGCGATTTTGGCGCATTCGTATGCACTTTACATAAACGTTGAACATTGCAATTGTCAGAAAGTAGTCGACCTCAGATTGCAACTTTATATTCACCTTGCTTATGCTTGCTCATTGCTTAACGCACGAGAGGATGTTCGTTGATGCGTATCTTTACAACAAATAAATATAAGATAAATAACCTTTTCTATGCCATACTTAAATTAATTAAGTCAGTACGCATTCAGTAATTCCAATTTGATATAATAAATAATCAATTGTTAACTCATATTTACAAGAAGTATGTGTAAAACAAACAATTATATTTTATTTTTATATTAAGCAGAAACGTCTGCTACCATACCTATCATAGATATTTAAAAACGAAAGAAAAATAGAAAAATTTGACTCGCAGTGGGACTCGAACCCACAACCACAGGATCACCAGCCCAGTGCACTACCAAATTGTGCTATGCGAGCACCGCTTGGACTTGTCAAATTTTTCTATAATTATTTTTTTTCTATTTTTCTTTCGTTTTTAAATATCTATTATATTTTAATCGTATTCAACCATTATAACATAACCATACGGCGAATAATTATAGAAGTTTAAAAATGTTGGGCATCCAATTACGTTATTATTTCTTTTACTCTAATTATGGCGTAATTAGAGTGACAGAGACATATGTACCAAATTTGCGAACTTAGATTTTCTCGGTAGAGCTTCTGGGGCGCTTCCGCGAAAATGTAGCCTAAATATTAGGTTAACATAATAAAGTGTTCCGATCCTATATGTCATGTCTAATACTGCAATAAGAAAGGCAAGTTTATGTTGAACAATTAAAACTTCATGATTTATTCGATTATATATTTAGTAGCCTATGTTTTAATAGCTCCTTTTTTAAAGCTCCCTGTATCTCACGGATTCGGTTTGGTCGTAATTTTCTATATCCTCTCTATGAGCGAAACGATGCGAGCCGAATGATATTCGTTTCGCTCCTATTGCATGAACATGGAGCTAGCTTGTTTTCACCGACGTTAGTCGAATCAGAGTCCAGAAATGTAGGGAAACCCTAAACCTTTCCAATATCGGATCGCACATATGTGACATTATCTATGAAAAGGGACCTTATTGTCGATGGCGCTTATGTCGTTGTTCAGGACAATAAAATACAAACGCAACGCGATTCGACGTAAGTGCCATCGACAATAAGGTCCCTTATCCTAGATAATGACACATATTATGTATTCTTATCTGATATGTCGCACATAGGTAAGAGCAAACGGTACTTAACCGCCACTTAATAGTAAAGACCTGCCAATACATATAATAATACCTACTTTGATTTACCACAGGTAATCGGTTAAGACCCGTGACCGTCTACAATTGCTTTCAATTTTAGTTTGAGTAGCCATAAACACGTCTTGTAACTTCTACTGTAATAACCATAATTACTGTATTGTTATTGTTTTAGACAAGAAACTGTAGAGTACACATAGGTACACTTGTAAAAAGTATAAAATGTTATCTGTCGCATGTATATTTAGATGAGTGTTTGAGTATTATTAACACGATTAAGATATTATAGTGAAGAGTCAACACGATTAAGATATTATATTTAATTGTGTCAACTTCACGGCAATTAAGTGCAAAAATGTAGGGTATACATATTGTTTGGCATACTTTGACACAGACACACTCTTTAAATCATACACACTATGAATATAAATCATCTATCTATCAATATTAAATCAGTCCTTTTAAAACAAATCTCATTAAGTATATTTTTAATTCAAAGCAGTCAAATGAAATAATGAAAATCTTTATAACTGACAAATTAATACATGCATGAAAATTACTTTGACTCGGATAGGCAATGCCCGTACAATTTATCATTCCCGCATTACTGGGTAAGGTACTAGTACCATCTATCGTTTCAAAGGTGCAATAGATCTGAGCTGGATCGCATAGACTTTGTTCGCTGGCAAATGCCCGCAAAGTAATTACACACGATACTCGGCAGACGGCGCTTTCTGAACTTTGTACCAAATATATATATATATGTTTAGCCAGCATTTCGGAAGAACGCGGTTTTGTAATGGCATTGATAATCCCTCTTAATGCCTCTAGGCACAGTCACTGGCAAAATATCTTACGATATTAAGGCCGCAAAAATATCTGATGGTACCTTCTACCTAGGTCATTATCATTAACTAATTAATTAAAAAGTTAGCTTCGTTATGGTTTGTTTTGATAGAATTTGACACAGTAAAATTATACTTTTGTGAAGTGAAGTTTGGTGAAAAATATAATTTGGCCAAAGAACACTAAATTGGCAGGGAGTCTACCGATAGTCAAGGGATGTTTTACTCCAGGTTGTTTTAAAAGAAAAAGCACCAAAATCAATCATGGTATGGCCTGGAATTTCCTTAGAGAGTGGCACGGAGTTAGTACTTTATTTCGCTAAGTCAATTTCTTACAATTTTTCGGTTTGTTTTTATTATTTGTACTATTCGACAACCTGTGTACTAGCAAAACATTTATAAATCACAGATCATCCGAATAAGCTATTTAATTATTCATTTAGAACGATATTCTTTGTAAAAGAAACATGATATGTATAGACGTGCAAATACCAGCAATATTCATGAATCAACAATGGCAACGTGACTTCTAATTAAATAGAGAAACAATAAAATAAGCTGCGTAGCAGTCGAAAAGATACAAAGCATCTAAACACTAAATAGGTTTTCACGGTATTTGCAAAAACGAATGACTATAAAGGAATATATATATGTTACGTCTGTTTAACTTAATTTAGTAACGGAGCCGTTTAAAATTATTTTTTGTTTTGAAATGTATTTAATTATTTAGTCAGCAGTGACGGTCATTATCGTACACCTGTCGAGGTCGTTGGCTATTCAGTTGGAACAAACGATAGTTTATTTTGCGCTTACATTTCAAATTGATATCAGAACCTTGTTGAGGTACATACAGGCAGCAGGAAAAGGTGCTAAATGCGCGAGGTGTTCAAAATCAGCTTCACACGACTTTATTGTTAAGAATAAGAAGAGAATAAGGAGAGAGCTTGTCAAGATCATTCTGCACAACTGGCCCGTTTAGTAACTTTCGTTGCTGACTGTCTGAATAGCTTTGCTTGTCACAGGACAGTGTCAACCAATAATGGCGGCGGAAATACGAAACATAATTATAATTACAATTTTAATTAAAATTGTCGAAAGGTACTAGACATTATTTAGACAATGATTGCATGTGAATATATTCTATTAAAACATTGAAAGTGGAATAAAAAAAACTAAACTCATTCCTTTCTTAGGATTCAGGGCCGTGCACTCGAATTCAAAAAACTTCTCCGGCGAAAATAATAGTACACAAAAGTTGCTCAAAATATATAGTTTCGATAGCCACGCTTATAAATTTATATCGTTCATGTTTCCAAAATATCATTTCTTCATTTCTGACACAGTTTAAAATGTCACGATTCTAGTACTAGACGCTATATAATACATGGATAAGTGAAAAGGACGCTGTACTATAAAAAAAAAGATTGCTTTATTTTGTACGAAACATGGAAATAAATGAGACGTTCACATTTTTGGCGTCACCAGAATAATTAGCCTTTAAAAATGTCGTTCACTCTAAAATTCGGTATTCGACTTTGTTAGAACAACTCGTGATTACTCGTGAAAACATATGATTTGATCTTTGAGATATATATAAAACCTCTCAACTCAAAATGCGGCGTAAAATAGTATATATATATGTAGTAATAGTATGATATGTATTATAGTATATATATATATCATTTAAATTAACGTTGGCACTATCGTCTTTTTCTGTATTCTCAGAAAATGTGCTTACAAGCTTCATTCCTAGTCAATTTTACTGGAACTTCCAATAGCATCTTACTGCTGAAAGAGACAAAACGGGAAATATCTTTAATGTTAATGATTATATTATTAACGAAGAAATTTGGGTAGCGGCATGCGAAGTAATATAAATATTTAATATGATTCATCTTTAAATAAGTAAATATAAGGTTTGGACAGGCGGCAGTGTGTTAAGTCAAGGTTGAAAGAAAATAACTATGGTGACTCAGCAGCTGTGTGTTATTCTCTAACTTTTTTTCGGTATAGTTGACCCCCGTCCATATTGTTAATTTTTAATTGGATCCCATTTTTACCATTTATGTTTTTGGTAGGATATTATAACAATACTTAAGTGGATTTATTCGACTTCATGTGGTAGGTACATCCACTAACTAGATAGTTTGACGGGAGTCGGTAGCTGCAGTGTTCTGGAGTTCGCTCCCTATGACTACCTATGGGGGACACCTATGCACTAGACGTCCTGGGCTGATAGATAGATTCGACATAGCATTAGCAGGCATACTCGTATCATAAATTTTGCAACATTATACTGGATGTTATAAAAAACGTGATACAAGAGTATCAAAGCTACATCGGTTCATGATTTTCAACATCTTTTACTATGGGGTCAAGTTTGTAAAATAAGCATAAATGGAACTGTTCCATAGAAAAGGTCAAGTATAAGTTGACGAAAATGTATGAGAGATTTTTTTTACAATTCACAAAGTTGACCCCATAGTAAAAAATGTTCCAAAGCATGACGAAATGCCGGCTTGATAATTTGTATCACGCTTTTTATAACACCCGGTATACCAGTTCGCAAATTACTTATTTAATAGAGCCTCTAAACTGGCCTTTCTTTATTATATTAATCTTACAAGTTGCCACCAGTTTGAGTTATATTAAACTAAGCTGATTGTCTGTTTTAATAACTAATCACAGTGGCGTCATGTGTATACAAATCACATATTTTTCCGCATAGGCTGGAAATCAAGAATTGATACGAATATGATATTGAGGTGGATCAATGATTATTCCACATGGAATGACATTATATTTACTTTAAATGAATACACTTATATAATTATATATCTAACCAGCAGCAGAGGTCGCGTAAATATACGCGTTTTGAAACGAGTGGAGTGACCATAAAGTGGAGACAAAATAGGGAAAGCCATTGGGACGAAGAAACAGGTAGTTATATATCAAAATAAGTAGTTATAATTATCAGTCAACATAATGGCCTTTATCCTTTTTTTTATATCCTTATGGCCTTCCGGCCACCAGGCATTTATTACGAACTAGAATATAAAATCAGTTTTTTAGAAACTTTAGAGTATATGTAAATAGTTGCATAGGCGACACTACGAGGAAGTAATGTTATAAATTAATACATATTTCCTTATCAGATACAAATACGAGTGTCACTCAATCCCGGATTTAAAAACCAGACTAACCTTTTAAATGTTTATTATGTTCCAATATTTTTATATTGTCGTATTTTAAAACTTGCAACTGCAGGTTTGTAATGGGCTCGTATAAGTAATTAAAACTGAAAATTTAAAAATAATATGTACTCAGTGGACCTTCAAGACATACAAAAGTTAAAACATATATGACCTACTATATATAATAAATACCATTTAGACCATTCAGTCTTCAATATAAGCAAGTATGAAACGACAATACCTAAAATGGTCTGGTTTGCCGATTTTAGAAAGACGTGCAGTGCAGTACGACTCTCAAAAATTGGCCTCCTATTCTAAGGACGTTTATCGTTTTTTTTATAGTGACGGATAAAGTGGTCAATATAAAAAAAAATAGCCGTGTCAGTAATCAACCCAATTCATAAATAAAAGACACCAATTATTTTGACTAGTTATTTTAATTTGAAAATTAGAGTAAAGGACCCAGTTCAGATAACAAAGCATTTCAAACATTTTGTTAACTTCCTTGTAAGTACTCAGATTTGGATTTGTAAGTAATTATTTTTATTTTTTCTTTGGTAGTAACTTTTTGTAATTGTTTGATATGTTTTTATATATGTTTAATATCTCTTTTGTAATACTGTTTTGAAAAAATAAGTCCCGTTAAGTTTCTTGACGGTCATTAAAGTCAAAATGCTTCTCGGGTTAAAGGTGTAGGGTTAGTACCGGTGTAGTTTTTATTTTTCTCTTATACTTTGTATACTCGACGTGTAAAAGTACCCTTGTGGCCTACTTACTGAATAAACGTTTGAGTTTTGAGTTTGAGTTTGAATTTAGATTGAGACATGTGCAGGTTTTAAGCCGTACAAACTATTTTTACCACTCGGTATGTTCGGAATTTGAAGGTGACTGTGAAAGCTAGTGCATTGTCTGACACTTATATATATAATTATTAATTATATATAAACGGTGGGCGTTCCACTTCCAAAACTCGTGGGTTCATTCCCTAGCTTGTTTCGATGACTTTCCCAAAACCACTTAGTCATAGGAGAAAATAAAGGGACAAAGTTTTAATAAAATGTAATAAGAAATTTATCACATGCTAATTTCCTCAAACCTTTCCCTTCTACGTTGAAAAGAACAACTTTAGTAAAACTAAAAAAAATATCTAAATGGTACGTGACTTCAAAATTATAAAAAAAAAACGATAATACATAGGTTTTATTACATAAAAGAAAATTCGTTTATGAATATCGAAAAATCAATTCCAAGTTTCCAGATAACTGAATGTTGTCCATTAATCTCCATACAACTCAATTCGATATACTTAACCTAGTTTACAATTGACGCACTAAGTTAGATTCTTTGTAATTTTTATAATATATAACTATTAATTAGCTACGAATAAATGAATAAAAATTATATATAAGATAAGTTCTTCACTTCGTGGCAAGTCAATAAAATGACAGAATTAGTAATTAAGTAAATAAATACTATATTAATACCATACCATGTATTTAGGCACACGTCATTTATTGTAGTTTGAACATATTTCTTTACTGAATTAATGACTACTCAATTGTAGACGACACATCGTTATTTCATATGAAATAACTTAAATAAATGTTGTAAATATTATTATAATCATTATTTTAGGAAATTTAATTATATGCGATAAACTTAAAATCAATTTATATCACTTTTAAATCAATATTTCCAACCGTAACATTATTAAAATACTATCAAATCCTAATTAAGAAATCAAATAGAAAAATTACTTACTTATCTTCTCGGAAAAATCCCAGTCTGTCGATAATTATTTTTTCCATTCAACGTTTGTTTTTATTGTAGCACTTATTAAGGCTTTGAAGAACTAGTAAGCGAGTGACAATCAAGTAGGGGAGCACTCGACTGACGCAGTGTAGCGGCGCGAGCGCCTTCGATAATAATTATTCCCATATCGACAGCAAACAAGCAACCGCCTGAGGCTTACCAGTATATCTTTGATCTCTAATTACACAAGTGGTTTCTACATATCCGGAGAACACATATATACTGGTTAGCAGAGTCAGTCTCTTAGCAAGCAATTCCATAAAAGGCTTCCACAACGTGTCTAACAAAGATCACTTTTCAACACGTGAAAACAATTATATCTATGTTTATATAATTTTTAAGAGGCTTAAAGTTTAGTAGTTTCGTCGTATTAAAAGATAAAGTTAAGCGCATGTAAACAGCATAATAAAAGGAGTCGCCAGCATCTAAAATCGACATCATTTCAGTTGTTTAAATGTATGTCTAAGTAACTAACTAAAAATCGGATATCACACTTCAAATTAATGCATACAGGCACGTCACTTTTGCATACATAATGCATACCTTTGATTGGTTTTGAGTTTAAAGCTTAAATCCGCTTTAGTTTGATACACGTTCATTGGCATTAATCTGCGCACATAAAATGCACGCAATCAGCATAAACTTGCGCAGACACGGTGGTCAATCACATACCGGCCTTCACCGCGAAAGGCGCACCTGATTATATGATGCATATTCCTAAGTATAGTCACCTCAAGCGAGCGTTCGTTTCAGCAAGCCAATCTTGACTGCAACCCACTAACTGTGACAATCGGAGATCACACTTAAGCTAGTTTTCTCGAGGCACTTGGTGGATACGAGGTAGCAAACTCAGCCCTGACCTTTTGCGAATCACACGTGGACTCATTAATAGAACGCCCAAATTAAGGTTACGTATCCAAAAACGCTACTTCAAACGCATATTGATGAAGTACCTACGTGAAGGTTGCTGCAAGGCTATTAAAGTATTATTTACACCTGGTCGTATCACTAGTTCGTGATAAGGAAATTATATTTTAACTGCATGACAGAAAGTCCAGTTTAGATTAAACTGTACGATCGTGCGAAAGCAACGATTGCGTTATGATTAAGTATTTAAATAAAATGCTTGCATCTCGGTTAAGTACTCGAAGGTCGAACAAAAATAAACAAGGCGAAGTATTTTTATTAGTAAAACAAAAACAATCATGTTTAGTCGACGAATATATACTCATCTCGTATTTATAATATCATATAATCATTTATTAACCTACAAAAGTCTTATTTAACCTGCCATAATAGGTTTTATTTATGGGTGTGTGTACACTAATTTTTAATTATAATCTTTTATTAGTTGTGTTATGCAGTTTCGACTTTATTTGCTACTGCAATTGTATTATTGTAAGTTCTTATTTTTCAAAATTGAAACAATCAATTATGATTAAAAAAATCTTGGGACTAATACTTATACTATTTTTGTTCAATTTATCGCAACGTCTTTAAAGATTTTAACCGACTTCAAAAAAAGGAGGAGGTTATCAATTCGAACTAATTTTTTTTTTTTTTGTGTATGTATGTTACTCGATATCTCCGAGACCCGTGAACCGATTTTAATTTTTTTTTTTTTAATCGAAATTTTTTAATAAAAAAAAAAGTTATACAACTTCGAATTGGTCCCGTTGGCACTGAGTCGGGATCTGATGATGGGATCCCGAGGAATCGAGGAAACTCCTCAAATATTAAAGGCACACATTTATGGTGATTTTTGTGTTTTTATCAACAACTCAAGCATTTCCATTCAGAACTGTGACATTTGATGAGGTGGAACTGCTAATGATGTCCAGAACGGGACTCTTCAACAAATCATAGTACACATTTGGCGATTTCGCCTCTTGGATATTTTCGTTAGGTATTGAAGATTTCTAAGATGAATCTTTGTCAAGCTCGAGTCCTGATGATGGGATCCTGAGGAATCGACGGAACTCCTCAAATCTTATAAGCACACATTTGGTGATTTTTACGTTTTTATCAACTAAAAAGTTAAGAATAAATAAACTTTTAACAAAAAATAAACCCGACTTCAAATATGAACTAAAAAGCAACAAATAATTGTTTTCTTTATTACTTGATAAGTACTTTGGGACTATTTAGAACAAATACATTTCTTAGGACAATTACCTATATACAATTATTTTTGGTTTTGGAGTCGGTGCCAGCCACTCTTTTCGTTTCCAGAAGCCTTCGGCAGTCGTGAATAAATTGATATGTTTCAATATTTCACTGCCCCCTCGGTGCACTCTGCACTATATATATGTAATATATTTTTTCTTAGTCCATTTGCCAACAAATCCAAATCAAAACAGCTGACATGCACGTGCAGCGGTGTAAAAAATCAGAGTGTCAATTGTATGTTGATTAGCGTGGCTGGCACCGACACCAAAACCAAAAATAATTGTATATAGGTAATTGTCCTAAGAAATGTATTTGTTCTAAATAGTCCCAAAGTACTTATCAAGTAATAAAGAAAACAATTATTTGTTGCTTTTTAGTTCATATTTTTGTTATACAACTCAGCAAACGACTTATATTTTGTTTATTTGTCACAAATAATTCTCAACAGTACTTTGCATTAGACGTATAAATCGGCATAATTAAAATCCACGCTATTTAATTATCAAGTTTATTTAATTATGAAGTTGAAGTTTTCCAATACATAAGTCATATGGAACTTACGATCGACCTAATGATCCGATTATATGTTTTTATTTTTATGCAAAGTTGATACTTTTGTTGACCTACACTGGGCAAACTTCACATAAGCTGGCAAGAATAGATTGAATGAGTGAATGATAATAAATATGAGTGAATCACAAAATTATTAAATACGAGTAGGTATAAAATACTCTGTTCATTTGACTTTTGCCGTAATATGCCGCTTTTTAGAATTTGAACTAAATGTCTCTTTTGGATATTTGACATTATATAATAAATACGTCCAAAATAAACAAGTTTAATATTAGTTATTAATAATATTAATAATATACGTTGATAATGGTTGGCTCAACATAAACATGTTTACAAAATCATAGAAAGCTCTATTTAAAAATGGCACTCGCACTTCTTACAGTGTAAAGTAACATTTCTTTCGTTCAATCCGGTCGTGCAGCTCTAGTGAAATGACTTGTAATTAAGGGGGTATTTTATGTAGCAATAGTAAAAAAGCAAACTGGCATTCGGAATCCGAATGCCAATGTTTCAAAAGAAATTTAATTAAACCGGGTCATAAATTTGATCCGATAACACAGTTTCACTTTACGAATTCAAGAATTATTACCCGCTTATTGATCCTTAAGAAATCACGTTTGCTGACGACACATGGCTGGGTAATTGCTTATAACTACTTACATTTACATTTTTAAAAGTCACGTCAGAACGATCTTTCGATTAAGATTTTTATGATATAACTTGATTGCCTATACGAGTATATACTTATTGCATAACATCTAACTCTTATCTCATTTCAACAATTTCGCAGAAATTGTGTTAGACGCACGAGCTGCCTAATAGTTAAGTAATTTACCAACATACTGATTTCAACAGCAAATAAACAAATAAAGTTATAAAAATATCAATTGTATCAAAACTACGGTTGCTGGCATCGTTTCAATTCTTAACAATGTATTCAAATGTCATTTAGATATTGTAGTTTCCCTAACTTTTTATAAAATATATGTATATGTGCAAACTATACATATAGATATGTAGACTAAAAATAGTTTAATAGTTTAGTAATAGTAACAAAAATATTTCATCTTTCCCGTCAGTAGTAGCACCACCACAATTTTATCCGTTTGACATAACAGATTACTGATGAATTCGTTGTGATAAAAAGTCCACCTATATACATTCAGTTATTTTTGTGCAATTAAGGTAAATAAATAAATAATCAACCGAATAAGAGGATCAGGGGCCGTAACAATAGCCTCAGCCGGCACACCAATCGATTGACTAAATGCAATCAAAACGAAAAATAATATATTGCAATAACAGATCGAAAGACAAGTCACGTGATCTTTTCAAAATAACTTTTTTTCCGTAACGATTGCGTTTTTTCTATATATTGGCATCGTGGCTCCGTAGCCATGATGGCCGCTTGGCTTGGGCCGTCCCAAGGTGAGTTTAAATAAATCTAGAGTGATCTGATAATAGATTATTTTATTATTTTATATTAAACATATATTCAGTCATGGGCGACGGGCGAGTGATCGTGCTTGGGGTATACTATCTTCTTTTCGGTATCAGGAGCACGTTTTTTTAGAGGACCGTGTTTCCAATCCGGCGGATATCCATATTTGTCTACATCGTCCCACCATTGCTGTTCGCCGCTTCCCCAGATTAAGTATATGACATTAGTTGCTACTAGCACTGTGCATACGGCCCAAAATGCTATGCGCCACTGTCCTACAGTTTGCTGAAAAAAAAAACATATTTAAATTATAAGTTATTAATGAGATTAAATAATGTCAGTTGGTATTAAAAATATTGTAATTTAATAATTGCCCTTTGCGTTCCTTTATTTCAGAACGTCATACAAATTTAGTATTTTTTCTTGTTCGTTTGATCCCAGAAACCCCGGATAGATTAATCTCAGTATCCAGTCGTGTGAAACGGATTAGGAAATTTCGTTTCGCTAATTTTTACCCGGAACTCAATCAGTCGTCAAACCGTCCTCGCATTAGTTTGCCAGTTCATGAAGTTTTAAGACAAAAACTATTTTTTCAACCGACACAATAAGAGCGTAACCAATCGTTAGGATGATAGTCCGGTAAAATCAGTTAACGGGTGTTCTGGCAACACGGTAGCAACATAGTAGTATAAACTTGCTGTTACCTTGCAATTACCAGTGTATTACTTGGTTACAAGATCAACTTTATGTAAAAGAAATCTCTGAACGCCGTGTAGTTTTGTGCAAATTGGATCATTTCTGATAACGCAGCTATGATAAACATTACACTTACATCAGGCGTTAACAATCCGATCAAGTAAGGCGTAATAATGCCAGCGATGGCCGCGATGCCATTCGCAAACGCCGAACACGTTCCTGCGTAATTTGGCGCGATGTCCATTGCGTTGATCTTCACACTGCTATAAAAGCCTGCCATGAAGACCATAGATGCTATGAAAAGGCCTACAGCCTCCGTGCGGTTGCAGCCCGAGTACGAGGCCAGCATGATAAAAACTGCCGGCACGGAAGACGCTGGGGAAAAATGTTTTCCTTAAAATGACCTGCTATGCTGTGATTGCCTTACGAGTAGGAGTTGAATAAATAGCAATATGTCGTTCTCAGTAAAATTTGATATCCTGGTAGTCTTGTTTTAAAACTAAATCCAAAAATATTATTATCCCATATACATACAAACTTTTTACTAAGAAGGCGGAAAATGAACATTCAAAAACATTTTTTCACTTCTCATGCTCTAAAAGTGTGTCATATTATGCTTGCCAAGGCGGACTAAAGTAGTACATTTAGCCTCTTGGGAAAATATGTTTACATATTTATGATATACAAAACGTTTTAAATTGACCAACCAGAACGCTTCACCTTATTAAATCCACCAATCACGACACATATCGAAGTTACTTGCAACTCTAGATTCTTTTTTGGTGCGAATACTGTTTAAAAATGTGAAATCATTAAACAAAACTTTGTATAAAGTATCAACCAATCAGATATACCGCAATATTAAAATCGACCAATGAGGAAACGCCATCAAATTCTTAAAGCATTAGGTGCTTTTTAGTTCCTACTTCACAAGCATTAAAAAAAAGTTTAAATCGTTGGCAAACTCTTTGAAGCCCAAATTATACATTGTCTATATTCACGGCGTAGATATTATATCCTATCTGTATCAAACTGAAAAAAATACAAAGATTGCCAAATTAAACATTTTTGACTCAGAATTCATTGCGGGCGATAAAATTGTATTTGTTTATTGTTAAAATGTTACTTTATTTTATTTTCTCGCAACCGAAGTGAAAACTAATATGTATAACTTGGGTCTAAACGCCATATTACCCCACGAACAATTTTCCCTCACTTCGTTCGGGAAAATAACCATCTCGAGATACTATGGCCTACTTTAGCCCCTTGTCAAACAATCTACTATAGTTTTGTCAATACTACAACTTTGGGAAACAATAATATTAAAATTCATGCTCTAGAGTCAATGGTTCCTACTTATAACATCAACAACATCCCGTCAAGTTGTGGAACCAAAATCAACAAAATTGAACCGAAGTTTATAAAATATAAGGTCGGAAAATAAATGTTAAAAGAAACTAAGTTAGACCTAACATCATGTTATGTCAAACTTTTGATGTAATAGTATATTACGTACCCAGGGCTGTGAAACAAAGAATGGCTCAGATCGCGGGTATTTGTGGCCCGAACTGGAGGTAAGAGGCATAAACAAGCGATCTGAGGCATTCTTTATTACCGCCCGTGGTGCGTACATCATTTTACGTCTTCATCTGTGTGTAAAGTGAGATATTCCGTCGCGCCCTAGGACGGTAAATCTTTCTTACCGCCCAGTGTGACGTAAATCATTTTCCTCGGAGGGTACACTTTCTGGCATATGACATTTTGTGTAATACGGAAATGCATTACGGTGATACCATTTCTCCATTTAAAACATATTTGAGCGTTTCTCTAAAAAAATGCCTATCTTGCATTTAAACTTTCGTGAGACATTGTAATATATTATAAATGATAAAACGTGCTCTTCTTGATTCTCATTAATTATTTTAATGGAATAGTATTTTTTTATTATTTAAGCTCTTTTATGACTCACATTTGTCAATACATACTCTTGCTTTTCTATTTTCAATGTCCGATTTATTTTCCCATACTTACACAAAGTCGTGTATATCTTCCTGCCTGTGCCGATGCTATGCCAGTTTTTCTTGATGCACAGATCACAAAAAGCAGCCATCACGAAGGAGGATCCATACATGGCAATATAGGGGAGAGCAGACATGAGACCTGTCTCTTTGATGTTGAAACGCAGCACGTCTGAGAAGTATTTGGGAAGGTCGGTGATCATCGTGAAGTAGCCCCAGTCGTGGCCGATCTGAAACAATATTCTTAAAATGATTTTTCCAGATGAGCTTAAGTAACCATTAACATGAGTGTGCATGTGTCATTTTGGAGATATAGGTTTTCTAAGAGGCCTTATTTTGTAAATCCACATGTCAAGTTCGCTTTTGCGACTCGTTTTTTTAATTAAAAGGCTTTTTTGACTATTGTTATTTACGCATATGTAAACTTAGAAGTCTTGAATTTGTAGAATATTTAAAGGATATTTAATAATTTAGTATTTAACTATTAACCTAAACCGTATAAAATATTAATGCAAATAAATTTTCAACCACCATTACATATTATTTATGCAATAAAACTTTCAGAAATTATTTCAGCTAATTTTGAAATATCTGTGTTTGTTATGCCAAGTCTTAAACACGTGTATCCTTCTTTTTGGAGAATCTAGAACCTAAAATGAAGTTTAGAAGTATAAAAAAAGCAGAATGATGAGTTTCTACCGTCGCCCAGTAGAAGAAAAAAACGTTTAAAATATCACAAATATTTGAATTTCAAAACTAAGAACCGAAATACTCACGTATAAAAGTCGAATATTTCTCGATCTGTTTCCCTTCGTTACGAGGAGCCTAATCATGAGCTGTTCGCGTTAGCTGACTGTCAAAGACGATTGTTGTGAGCAATATTTGACTTATAAAACGTAGTCTATAAAAGTAATCTATCTCGCCTGTTTCGACTGTAATGCTATTTGTCTTACACTAATAAACATAGCAAATAGCATTTATCTTATAGCATGTTTTAGCATGTTTTGGTTTGTAATTAATATTCATATTCAGGAAACTGTAAGTCTACAACTTAAGTGCCTTAAACCATGTCAAAGTAAACATGTGACTGTTTGTTTCTTATTAAATAAAAATAAATAAAGAGGAAAATACTTGGAACTTCTCGTTTATGAACCATACACGGGCGATATTCTTAACAAAAGGATTTCCAGTGGCAAAAGAAATAAAGTTGCTTTTTATTACATTGTTACTTATGTATGTATATGTAACATTGTATTTGACGACCGGTCTGGCCTAGTGGGTATAGTGACCCTGCCTATGAAGCCGATGGTCCTGGGTTCGATTCCCAGTCAGGGCATTTATTTGTGATGAGCACAGATATTTGTTCCTGAGCCATGGGTGTTTTCTATGTATTTAAGTATTTATATGTATCTATCTATTATATATATCGTCGTCTAGTACCTATAACACAAGCCTTACTGAGCTTACCGTAGGATTAGGTCGATTTGTGTAAGATTGTCCAGAAATATTTATACATATTTTTTATTTTTTATTTGATGGTCTATAGAAAAATATAGCATAGTGACAGCACCCGTCATGGTGTAAGGATTAGGTATTGAGTTTTAATTAGATCTAGAAAGTACTAGGCTATTCGGTGGAAAGGATGGACTAATAAAATGGATTATATTTCCAGCACACGGTAACTCGCCCCATGCGAGATAAGCCCCCACAAAAGTAATAATGATAAATGATTTTATTATTATTGTGTCCTCAAAAGGTACGTTTAAGAGAATACAATATAAATTGTAAATTGCAATAGGTGACATATACTTAAGAAATATAGATTATAGTTGATCAGGGTATCAGCCTGCTTCCTGAGACAACGGTGGGTCTGCCAGTTTTTAAAGTATAATCATATCATCTAGTTCAATATAAGGTTTCTAAAATCTAGGTAAGTTCAAAGAATAAAAATCTTACAGCCGCAGCAACGAGAGCCCAAAGCGGCGCCGATCTCATTATTGCCTTAAATGGCACAGGGTCCAGCTTCCTGTGAAGGCCGGAGGCGATGACGCTCTCTTTGAGGTAGTCCCTCTCTTCGTCCGATATGTATGGGTGTGTGTTCGGAGTACTGTAGCATAAAAGGCTCTGGAAAGAATTAACAATATTTTTAAATTACATTTTAAAAAATACAGAAATATTTTCTTAACACTAACATGGATTTTCAAAATTTTTAGGGTTCTGAAAATAAAAGACTAAACGGAAGATATAAAATCTACTTCAATTTCAGCTATTCATAACTTAATTAAAGGGTATATTATTTCGTAGATTCCTGAGTGACCTGAGCCCTGAGTGTAAGTTTTTAACGTAACTTTACGTCACGAACGCGTATTTCCCATATAAATAACATTATCACTTACGCATTCGTAAACGTTTTTTTGCGTCAAAAGAAACTTACACTAGAGCCTCAGTAGCATAGTGTAGACTGTAGGCAACATACCGTTCAAAGGCCTTATAATTTAATACAAAGGTTTTTGAACGTTTCTACGCACTGTTACCTGCAGTCTACACTCGTATCTAAAGAATTGGTACCATACTTTACAACTAATGGTCACTACTTGTCATAACTTGAGATTTAAAACAAAAAAAAACAGTGCAAAAACTGAAAAACCAGAAATACGTTTTTTTTTATCGTCTCAAACCCAAAAATCTAATAAATCGGAGTTCATGAGTGACAGAGGGTTAACCATAATTCAATGGCATTAATTTTACCTTATAAAACATATATATTTATTTAAAACATTTTTACACAAAATGATAGTAATAAGTTTCTGTAAAAGAACTCATTTCTAGTTCAAAGTTTTATTTCCGACCGCACTTATTTGCACAGTCGTCATCTACTCATCAAAAGGATTCTGAAGATTCTAAACACCACTTTTTAATTTACGGTTTATCTTGTGTATTTTAGTAGTTGCTTTTGCTACCTTCTGGCTCTATAATCAGATCAGATCAGTGGTACCATAATATTGCATTGTGACCGAACTTACATAAGTATGCTAAAGAGCTCAACCGTTTAAAGATGTCTGCTTCAAAATTGAGTTGCAAGTTTCCACCCGGAAAAACAAACATACATTGCAAGTTAAATAACAGCTTGTAATAATAAAACACAGTTTCCGGGTTTCACTAATGTATCTATAAGAAATGAGGTTTACTTTGGAGTCCCGTCTCTGTTCAAACATTGAACAGCTTTAAAAGACTGGAGATTTCGACAAACCTACTCAGGAAATGGTTTAAAGATGACAATACATATTACTTCTGATCAAATATTTATTAATATACCGTTTTATTTTTATTCTGAGTCACGACGTTAATAGTACTTTCGATAGTGAAAGCCACATAACATAAATATTTTATTACATGTGAATGCAATGTATTCTTGTTTTTGAATAACTACACACAACGCACTAGGAACCGTAACAAAACATACGTATACGGAAGAAAGGATTTTAGTTGAAATGTAAAAATAAAATGCAAGAACAAGATTGTGTTAATCTTGACAAATTATAATTTATACATACCCTCCAAGAATAAATAAATTGGAATATTTGTAGAATACTCTAAATTAACTACTGAAAATTAGGATTACTTTCAGATTTTTATTTTGTACTCGCGCCTCTATTGCTTAGAACTTAACAATCGAGTCTAATAGTTAAATTCGCCAACAAATTGAATAAAAAGAAACTACGGTTATACTCGTATCGACAGACCAAAAGTTTGTGGATTCATCTTGGCCATATATATTATATAATAAAAAAAAATGTAAGTAAAGTCTTACCCAAAACATGAACCAAATGATCCCTAATCCTCCAAACACGTAGAATACGTTTGCCCAGTCGCCTCCATCAGCCAACAGCAGACCCGAGATGTAGGGTCCGCAAATGTTGCCAATTTGAGCGCCACCGAATATCATGGCACCAAATCGTGAACGCTCCGAAGGAGGTGTCCATCGTGCGAGCAACAATACAAAAGCTGGTGTTACAGGACCCTAAAAAAGATGGAAATCATTACTAACTACATTCTTTGGACGCATAAAATAATTGGCCAGCACTTAATTGAAATACATGAAAAATCTTCATTAATATTTATAATTATAAACTTTGTGGAGGCAGTTAATTACAAGAAAGAACAGTAATTTCCAAAGTTCCCTTATTAAAACAACAGCAAACCAAACTTTAGCAATATACGAGAGAACAAAGTTCATATCGCGGAATGGAAGCATGTTCTTCCGCCACAAACTCATAAGGTAAGCCGACTTCCTTCGCGAGTACTACTCGGAGGACACGCTGCAAAGTAAACTGCAATCTCGTAGTTGCCATCTGCATAGTTGTTACGGATTATTTATATCTACATATTTTCCTTATACTATTTCTTCGTTTACAAAGACCATGTCACAATAGATTTTTTTTATAAACTTAGTGTAAACAGAGAATAAACAATGACAATATATTAAAATTTTAACTTAACATTAAATATTTATATTATACAATTTCTAAACAGTATTAGGCATCATTGACTATATTTAGTTTAGGGCAACGTGCTGCCATCTATGCGATAAGTAACAATTACTTTATTTCACATAGTAGAGACAGAAATATAAAATAATTTATTTAAACAAATTGTAAAAAAAACTAACCTTAAAATTAAGGCAAACTAAAGCAAGATCTAAAATTCATAAACTCATAAAAACTGGCCTGGGGTATGAAATAGTTTGATTCCTTATATAAATACCTAAAAATAATAGTATTAATTATTTTATACTAATTTATGGTTGTTTGTTTACCTCTCCCAAGCCCTCAATAACACGAATTATAAACAAGCCAATAGCACCTCCGACACTAACAGCCCATGGGGTTAGTACGGTGGCCACAGATGTAGCCAGCAACCCGAACCCAACAGTCCATTTCCCTCCAAACTTCTCCGCTAAAATAGCTCCGGGCAGATGAGTTAGCACGTATCCGTAGTAAAACGCACTAAGTAAAAAACCCTGAGTAGCTTCGTTCCAGTCATATTTGTCTCGACCCTTAAAAATATAGGAAAATTATAGGATTAGTTAAAAAAAAAATATTTTAGTTAAAGTTTTTTTTTAAGTTTTAGTTAAGTAACTAGTTATTGTAAATTGGAATTTTGAATGAATTTAAATATTTTTGTTATTTTTTTAATAAAATACCATGAATAGTTATTTGTGTCAATCTGAATGTTGAATAAATATATTATTTTACAGAGAGTACCTACTTAGTTCAGATTTATTTAGAGGGAGTCTAAAACTAGAAATAGAATAAATATTACCTACAATTTCAATACATTTTTGGTAATAATGATAATATAAGAAACATAAGTACTTATAGTTATGTGTTTACCTCATATACAGTCACATTAGAAATGTCTCTGTAAGTAAAATTCGATGTGTCCGGACAGGTCTCACCAATAATGTGTTCAGTGGAAGCCGTGTGTGTCACCATCTGAGTGATTGTCATGCTCAAACAGACCCGCATTGTAAAAGAGTTTGCTAAAGCAAATAGACCCATGACCCCAAGGACATAGCGCTGGGGTATGATCATCACTGAAAAAAAAAACAAACAAACAATTGATTAGATGACATATATTTACCTACTTAATAAAATGTGACCAACTCTACCGGTATTACAGGTAAGAATTTGAACCTGCGCTTTAAGCATTCGCAGCTGACGCCCTGACGAAGTTAACCGCCTTGCCACAGCAACATAGTAGAGATTTCTGTAGTGCCTGCAATCTCCTAACGATTTTAAGCACCATACTCTGAGACCTAGAAGTAAGTCCTTGCACCTCCTTTTCGAATCACTTAGGGATCCTGATATAACGAGATAATTGATGCTGGCTTAAAAAAAAATAAGGTTTTAATTTGACACTTAAAAGCGGATAGGTTCCAAAATCATCATCTACTTATCATGATATGGGCTCTGAGCCCTGAGTGTAAGTTTTTAACGTAACTTTACGTCACGAACGCGTTTGCGTTTTCCATATAAATAACATTATCACTTACGCGTTCGTAAACGTTTTTTTACGTCATAAGAAACTTACACTAGAGCCTCAGAATTACAATAGTTTACTATCGTACTAAGTATAGGTGTGCCGTGTTTTGAAATATGATAAAAAAAATAGTTAGGACCTTCTGTTTATTTTGTTCATTCTGACATCGTGCAATTTCCGCGAAATGGATATCGATAAAAAGTCACTTCCATGATCATAACTGTTTTGGCTAGTACATACGCCTTAAGGCCGACTCTAATTTAAGTAAATTAGAGTCGGCCATCCTAACAGGCAAATTACCGAATTCTAGTCTGCAATTTTCACATACGGAATCAAAAAAAATGCTAACGTGGGAAAAGGCTACACAAATCGATGTCTTAACATTCCTATTCTTACAACAGCCCTAGTTGAATTTGTTAGGAATGCCCGGCAATGGACTTTAATCTAAATGGAAGTCACTGAGGAATTCAAGTGACGGGCGGAATTTATTCTCATTGTTATTCTGAAGACTTTCCAGTACTTCTTATTTATTCATTTTTCATGAACCCCGCTTAAAACAACGTGGACCCTTTCACATCATGTGGTTCAAAAAGCATTCAATTAAGGTTAAAACATAACAAGGTTCTTTATACAACTATATTTTAATCTAAGACAAGCTTCACAAAGTTAAATCTGTAAGTTATATTCATAATAAAATTAGATAGTGACTTGTATTATGGTCGTATTGCAAAACTTAACATTTTGTAATTAACTAGGCAGATGTAAACAATAAAAATACACATTATTCTACCATATACTTAGAGCTACAATGCATGCTTTGGGTGAGAGCACAGTGCGAGCGAAGTATTAGCGATTCAGCGTGGGCAAAAACGTTTTTACGACTTCTCTAAAAATACAGGTATCTATTACAGTATTTTTAACCGATTCTCTTTAAATTCTGTGACCGAATTTGATGAAATACTAACATTTGTATCTACATAGGTAATTAAAAAGTTATATAAATCAACCGCCGTCAACGGAATATATGTACCTAAGATCAATGTGGGTAAGACCGCCTATCTGGAAAAACGGTCTACCAACCAATTTCCTACATTATCTCATAGGTATTTAGAATCATTTGACGGACTTCCCTTAAAATAAAGTATGCCGATCTTACCCACATTAACATATATACGTAGCTTATAATGTGAAATTGATATTCAAGTTAAATACCACTCAAATCAATCTATTTAGTCATTTTTTTTTCTTTCCTACATATCAACAACAAAGGCATGCAAATATTGATGCTGACGTCCAAATTGTACATTTCGTAGGAATCCCAATAGGTATGGTTAACTTGCGTTCAAACCACTTCAACCGCTTTACATAATGTGTATTCTTGATAAAACAGAAAATACCTAATCAGAACGTAACATTTTTTGTATTGGTATTATTCTTTATATTTTCTAATTCCAAAAAATGAAAGGCGGCCGTTGTAGCTTGATATTATACTTAATCAAAGTCTTGTTAAATTGTTAACGTTAGCAGTTTATATTGCCAAATATAATTTGTCGATTTATCTCAAAAAGCCTCCAGAAGACCAAAAGTAGGTATCTACACAAGAACGGATAGAGCCCTTATCATTTTATCATCTATATTTGAAAGAGAAAGCTATGGCGATAACCGATAAAGGCTGATTTAGCTAGCAGAACTTGGTTGCTATGCTAAAATTATCGCATCATCACTTACACTATAATAGTAGAATGTGAGAGCCATAATCAGAGACAAATAAAAATTAGACCACCTCGGCATGCATTTGAGGGATCCACCTCTGTTGTGGATAAATGATCGTTTCCAATTCGTTCGTCTCTGTTGTGGACAGTTGGAAATGCCCTTAATGATTGCGGGACAAAGTAAACAGTACGGATTTTTCTCAACTCGTGGTTGAAATTTGTGAACAAGTACCATATCAAATAAAATAGTTTTTGACATAGATGTAGTATAAAAAAAAGTATCAGTGGCGGGACGTCAAAAGGTTTCGTATGGAAAATAATGATGTGGGCTTTCCTTTTCTAGTTTAAAACTATAAAACAAAGTTCTATGTACACTGCGCTTATGAATATGGACTTACCTCGATTTAAAATTAGTCTCCATCCTTTTAAGGTCATGCTGTCCCCACTACTGGTATACAAATTACGTTAATACCGAAGTTTGTTTCCCCTGAGAGCCAATACTCGTATTGCTAAAATTATTGAAAGATTACCATTATTGTTGATAAATACCAAATTTTTTAACAAAAAAAATATAAATTAAGTTAAATGTACCTCCTGACTCTTTGATGTCATAATATAAAGAACAAAAGAAAGTATGTTTTTATTTTTTATTTGATCAGGCAAGGACGGCAAGCTTCCATATTATAAATAAAACAAATTGTTAAAGACGCAGGAGGTTATAAACTACAAAAGAGCCACGAAGCATATAAATATTAGGAAGCTAATCTTATAGTTTTATTTCATACCTCCCATTGACTTTTTTCACAATAATGTTTACTGACGCACGAAATAACACTTAGATATTTTTATCAACATTGATCTAATAATCCTGACACACTCATGAAAAATCTCAATCGACAGTACTACAATACGCCAATTGTCACTATATCATGACACGGGATCTGATAACGTGCTCTCAAACTGACTTTAGATAAATTCCTACTTCTGATAAGCGCGGAAAAACGTAGTGGTTAGAGATATACTTATAAATATGGTAATCCTTCAGTCTATTTACTTAGCTTAATGTTAAAACATTTTTTTTTTAAATAAAAAAGTACCATCTTCACAAATCCTTGCAACTGACAACTTTTCATTTTATGAAATATACTGACTCCTAAGCTTGGTTGGTAATGAAACTGCCAAAAACCAGGCGGTCGCAGGTTTGAGTCCTAGCAGGAGTATTTATTTATTTGTTTTTATCACGAGAATTGATGCTGGGTTATAGACGTCATCTATTTAAGTATTTATTCGTATCACTTTTTTATCTATGTCGTCACCAAGTACCTACAACAACAACCTTATTGAGTATTGTATTGTAAGACTGTTGGAAATCTAAGAAAAAGATGTTTTACACATTCTGCAGTTACTAGTTTGTATGATACCTACGCACTTCAAATCAAAACGTTTGATTAACAGAATAATATTGGATAAATAATGAATCATAAATTAAGAATGTACCACCAAGAGCAACAGCCAATAGATTAACAGCTGCTAACCGGGCGGCACCTACCCATGACCTACCCTACTCAAGCAAACCTGCTCATATTTTAAGGCTGTCTTCAATATTTTCAAGACTGTCAACTGCCTACATGATCTTAAAACTAAGCTCTGAGCAGAAAAATAAAAAAACCTCGACTCATTTCGGAAAACTACTGGAACTAATTTTTAGTATGGCCGTTAAAATTAAATGCTTATGCAACGCCCTCAGAGATGTTATTTTTTGTTTTCCAGTCGGTGTTTACATTTATTTGAATAACGATAAAGAATTACAATATTTGGACGTTAAAGTGATCAAAACAAATCATTATACTATTACAAAGATTCCTTTTAATTACAGTATAATTTTGACGTTTAACAAGCTTAGTAAATTAAGAACAATCATGGATAATTTCATGAATGGTGCAAAATAATAATGTGTAAGCCAGCAGACAAGATATAATGGTGGCTTTCTTATCGTTTATCGCGATTTATGTCACTTTCGCACTCTAATACTTACTGGAGTGAGACAGATATTGCGCAAAATGATAAAAACCAGACCATATTAGGCTAGCTGGAACTTATCTTTCATGTCGTAGCTTCAAAATCGAGGCATGTTTTTCTTCGACTGTAAAAATATGTCAGTGGTATTAAAAGGATGTGAATCAACTAAACTCTAAATATTTGTAGGTATGTTATCGTCTAGTATGAAGAACTGATATTACCAACAACCAGGCAGACGAGCAGACTGTGTCACGTCGAAGAGCTCCTCTTTTACCTTTTTGGCGCGATTCCCCTCTATTTCACCTATCACCTATCTAACTTATCACCTCTTATCTTATCACCTCAATGCATATACGAGGAACCTAATTTTGCATTCATGCAATACATTTATAAATACCATAGTGGGTTTACCTTCATTCACAAGATAACATTAATGATCGACTTTAAAACTATAAAATAGCTCTTATATTACCGTATAAGTTTTGACGGCCGATCTCAACTAGTGGATTAAAACTCTACCTATGAAACTGACGGTAGTGTCGGTGTTTGATTCAAATATCAGTAATGGCATTTAATTGTGTAATGAGTCTACTTGCCTCTGAGTCGTAGGTGCTTTCTATATATGTTAAGTATTTGTACATTAAATATATATCACTAGCTGACTCTTCAGTTTACCGTGGGGCAAGCCCCAATATATTTATTACCCAAGGGTAATTTGTGCATGGATGTCCTGTAATATTAATTTATTTACGTAAGAGGTAAAACCTACACTAATAAACTGTTTATCATGCGGATATTAACCAATTTTTCCTTGTTAAAATTGGCGATGAATTGATAATGATTGATCGCAAAGTTTACGAACCAAAGCAACCTCAGTCTCCGGTAACAATGTTATTCGTGTATATTCGAAGGTGTGAAACTCCTTCTATTACAATAATTTGGGATTATGTTAAATGAAAGCAAAAAAATAAATTAGAACGTTTTTAATCTTATCGTGACAATAACATACATCTTATAACTACTTCCTATTAATAATTGTCATTTTAGTCATTCGTTAGCTTTTTCTTTTTCTTTGTCTTTATTTTCACTTTTAGGTGCTTCACCGTCTTTCTTTTTGGTGGGCAGAGGTCCGTGTTTCCAGTTGGGCGGGTAACCATACTTTTTGACATCGTCCCACCATTGAGGTTCTCCTTGTGCCCAGATGAGGTAGATAATGTTGGTTATTACTAATACCGCGAGACAAACCCAGAACGCTACCCGCCACTGCTTGAGTGTCGACTGTAAAGAAAATAAGAAGACTGTCATAGATATTTGAATAGTTAACGGATCATATAATAATCCTAATGCAATTTAACTATATAAATATTATTATATTTTTGCTTAGCGAAAACCAATGGAAGTCAATAATGAAATGAACATTTTTACTGATGATTTTTTTTTTAATTATTTTTTTCAAAACCTAATATTCGTAATTTCTTGGCGCATTCATCTGAATTAAACAATTTGTTACAACAAAAGGTGTGTGAGTATTCTTATATCATGTATCTATTGAACTAATTAATAAGTCACGATATAATTAAGTAAGGCATAAACTTTAATTATTTAAAGGATTTCAATTGATTATAAAGTACATTTATAGTATGATAAAAATGTAAGTTTAATTTGAACATGAATGTATGAAGATTATATTTAAAAAAGTTTATATTCCAAGTCTGCTTTAGCCAATATCTTGAGTCGAATTACCCGGAGAAAAACACAGTAAAAATAAAATTACCTGTGGAGTTAAAAGGCCAATGAGATAGGGCGTTATAATGGCCGATATAGCTGCAATGCCGTTAACCATGGCAGTGGTGGTGCCAGCATAGTTCGGGGTGATGTCCAGCGCGTTGATCTTCATGCCGCTGTAGTACGCGCCCATCAGAGTCATGGCTGCGACGAACCAGAATACGGCCAGCGTGGTGTCGCAGCCGGAGTACGAAGCCATAATGATGCAAATGCCGGGACCCGTGGCAGCTATAACAAAGATATTATTTACTGTAAATTCTGGATGTTTTGGATAAAAATCTATTAAGCAGCAACTCTACTACACATACGTTTTCGAGGTTAGAAAGTTAAACAATCTCTTGGTCCCTATAGAGTGAAATGTGGATATTTTTCAGTGATAAAAAGTTTAAAACCGATAGCATACTAGATCATATAGAACATTTTAATGCATCATTCTATTTTTATAAATATGGTTAGGTTAGATTTCTTTTATAATTATTTTGTAGTCTACAGTTTCAGAAAATAAAAAACTTTATACAAATTGATGAATATAAAATGCAATCCAATGGATATTTATGCCAATAAATTTTATTTATTTTGTAGAAAATGTTAAAAAAGTTTCATTTCATTGATATGTAGAGTCAGTGTCAAATAGTTAGTGACAACTAAAGAGACCAAAAATATCAATGCAGATATGTATTTATATTTAAATACACCAGTAAGGATGTGTTACGATATATTTGGCCATACTGACTGCAACTATGATGCTGTAGCTCCTTGTGTTTCTATGACTAAATATTACTTACCGATTGTAGTATAGATTTTTCTTGCATTAAGGGTGCTGTGATATCCCCGTTTGACGCAAAAATCACACAGTAGACCGAAGAAGAAGGCAGCTATCCACATAGCGACGTAAGGTAGAGAAGCCAACACCCCGGCTGACTTGATGTTGAACTTCAGAACGTCCGTCATATACTTCGGGAGATCGGTGACCATAGTGAAGTATCCCCAATCGTGTCCAATCTGTCATTTATGAAAATTATGAAATTAATATAACTACGTGTAAGAAAGGAGGTGGAAAAGAACCACGTAATTAAAAGTTATCAAACACTACTAAACCACTTTATGTGAAATAATAATCCTACATTGAGCTTGGCTACCTTCATTGTAATTGCTTGAACTATGTCAGCTACATAAGTATAACTGACTGTACATAAAGTGGTATTATATTTACATAAGTCAAGTATTTAGTTGTAGTTTAGTTTTTCTATACTAAAACAAGTAACTTACGCCTGCAATGATTAAAGCCCACAACGGCACAGAACGCAGCAGAGCCTTCCAAGGTACGGGGTCCAACTCGTGCTCTTTTGTACTGATTAGGGACGCTACATTTTCGTTCAAGTACTTCTTTTCTTTATCCGATATGTAAGGATGCGTGTTTGGTGTGCTGTAGCAGAGTACAGTCTGAAACCAACACAATCATAATTCATATTTAGTGTATTTTAGTAACGAAAGCTTGAGTTTCTATAACATTCACATCAATAGCTGATATCTTTAGACCATAAATACACATTAGAAAATATTTTCATATAGATACGTACCCAAAGAGCAAACCAAATCAGCCCCAACCCCCCGAACAGGTAAAACACGTTGTCCCAAACTCCGTCGCTTAATACGAATCCAGAGAAAAAGGTTCCCGCAATGTTTCCGATCTGGGCACCTCCAAAAACGATAGAACCTATTCTCGCACGTTCTGTTTTTGGGGCCCATCGAGACACCATTGACATCAGTGCAGGCATGGTTGGACCCTATGAATTAAAACATATGCAATTGTTATGGTATAATCACTTTTACAGTATATATTACTTATCTGCTAGATATAACAGTCGGTACATTCATTGTACACCCGAAATGAAGCATTTATTTTTTGTATACTAGAGCAGGCCATTGACGAGCCTTCCAAGTGGATGGACAATGGATTCATCCAAATGGAAGGTGTCCAATTATTTAGCACACTTTTTTTGTAGTGCGTCCAAATGGCGTGGCGGACGTCCAACGTACGTTTCTATCATTGACGGTCACTCTAAAGTCGCCACGCCAATATTTACGTCCAAGTGGCGTGGCGTGATGGGTTCAATCCGTTTGGAATTCCACGCTAGGATGCTGTCCAAAAAACTTTTACGTTTTTAACATTGACGGACGGATTTTGAAATGCAGCCACTCCATTTGGACTGTTGGAAGCATCGTCAGTGGCCACCTTTATATTAGTAATTTATTTCTAACATATGTTTAGCGTAAAGTCCCTTTAAAGTAACAACAGCAATAACCATGTTTAGATGTGTGTAGCTGTTATAACTGCAGTAGGTTTATGTAAGCTGTCTATAAATTATGATACTTGATATTTTTTGTTAAGCATTCAATTATCATTATTTGTGCACGGAACCCTACAAAAATGTATACTAATAAATTTAAAATGTATAAATAGCGTAGTGCGTATAGAAAAAAAATATAATTCGTCAATTACGTACTTCACCAAACCCTTCAATGACTCGTAAGACAAATAGAGCCGGTGCTCCTCCAAGTTTAGTAGCAATTGGAGTAATGAATGTGCAAATGGCAGTCGATAGGAGACCCAAGCCAAGCACCCATTTGCCTCCGTAGCGCTCCGCTAACATACCCCCCGGGATATGTGTGAGCACGTAGCCATAGTAGAAGGCACTGAGAAGAAGACCTTGGGTAGCTTCGCTCCACTCGAATAATGCTACCTGAAAGTTTATAAAAATGTCAAAATTATTAGATTAACCCCAACTTAACATGATAAGTATTTGTTTCGAGCGTACGCATAAAATAAACAATTTGTCGACAAGTCTGGCCTAGCGAGTAGTGACGTGGTAGTGTCCCTATGAAGCCGACGGTCCTGGGTTCGAATCCTAGTAATTAGTAATTTATTTATATGACGAGCACATGTTCCTGAGTCACTGGTGTTTTCTATGTATTTAAGTATTTGTATATTATATATATCGTTGGCTGAGTACCCACAATACAAGCCTTTTCGCGCTTACCGTAGGGCTCTGTCGATTTAAGCAAGGATGTCCTGGAATATTTATAAAGGCGAAAATTTGTGAGTGTGTTTGTTTGTTACTTCTTCACGTCTAAGCGACTGGAGCGATTTTAATTAAATTTGGTATGGAGCTAGCTGACTCATTGGATTAACACATAGGCTACGTTTTTTCCTAATAAACCCCAGCTGTGCTCTGGGGTAACACCGCAGGGCACATCTAGTTATATCATATTTCCGCAATTGCGATGCGGTATACAGAGCTCGCAAATTTTAAACTGTAAGCAATGCTATTATGCCATGCTCATGAAAATATGTTTAATAAATATTCTTCGAAGTTAAAGTAATATAGGAAATAGGGGTTAGTTAGATGTTTATGTACAGTCAGCAGCAGAAGTGGCTAAGCGGTTGAGGTGTTCAAAATGAGGTCAACACATCTCTATTGTCAAGAGAATAAGAGCGCGTGTAGGTCATTTTGAACTCTTCAAACGCTTAGCCACTTTTGCTGCTGACTGTACGAGTCGGAATTTATGTACGATGTCACAACCTTACTTGTCATTGTTAGTTTTTGGCATCTAAATAAATCACCGGTAGTTAATGATAAGAAAGGCTTACTGATAAATCCTTGTTAAGATATTTTTTACGTAGGAATGATATTTTACTCTGTGTCAAGTGGGAACTATAATATATATACAATGTTCTTCAAGCCACGTGAGTAAAACGAAGACAGCTCAATGCAACTTTTTTCGACCGCTCGAAGGCTCGTACTACAGTCAGCGTCATATATTTCGTAGCATGCAAAGTACTCAAATAGTTCGGTACACCATACTAATTCTATGGTGTACCGAACTTTTTGAGTACTTTGGATGCTACCAACTATATGACACTGACTGTACCTGTATTTTTTAACACTCGATACAGATATTTAGTAAGTGCAACTAGATTAAGCATTAAGAGACTGTTACTGGCAAAATTATTTCTGATATTCACTATGTCATTAATTTAATTGATAATGACAGTATTTTCAATGCTAAAGAACAAACTTATTGCAGAAATTTGGAGGCGTTGGCTTCCTCGTACAACGTACTAGCATTGCTATGCAACGAGGAAATGCTGCCAGCATCCTTGGTACAATGCAACATGGGCCTTTTTAGATTTAATGTAGTAAGTAGTTATTATGGTTTTATTATAATTCTTGTAAATAAAAAATATATAATAAAAAATTAAACTAGTTGTTTTAGTTTAGTAAATATTTCAACCTTATATAATCAAGGTTTTTAAGAAATGATCTTTTTTTAAATTCGTATTTACATTCACAGTTTATAAACGTCTGCTAGCGAATATCTTCGATATTTAAATCGAAGCTAGCTGGGCTAGTGATCCAGTGGTTGTGGGTTCGAGTCCCGCTGCGAGTCAAATTTTTCTAAGTATTTTTCTTTCGATTTAAATATCGATCATCTTTTTTTGTCTAATTAACTCATTGAGTAGTGGAACACATACATAATTGACAACGAAGGGTAAAAAGTTAACTAATTACAAGATAAACTATACTAAAAATAATTAAACTAAAATTCTTAATTTAGGGTAGCATGGTTCCAAGAATGCTGGCAGCATTACCTCGCTGTATCGCAACGCATAGGCATTATCTCCAGTAGCGTCGACCAGCCCCTTAGCCAACTCTTTAAAAAGACGCTGAGCTGCTGGGCCCCACGGACCAAGAGTCTCGACTCCAAAGGCAACAAAATCGTAGTTGGAAACGAGACTCCTGTACTTCCGGGTTTTGCAGACCTCGTCAGGCTCTGCCGCCGCGCCGGCCTTATTGAGTATTTAGGTGTCTTTCAAGATATATAATAACCTAATCTAATCTATTGGATTGTCAAAATTAAAGTGTGGTCTTGTAAAGGTTTTTCTCTTGCTTATCAAGGGAGAGATAGTTATTTGGCAACTCAAGTCAGCCATCACACTTGGCTTATTGACGTCATTATTTTATCTCATACGTATCTTTAAGTGTTATATTTGTAAAAAAATTGGTTATTTAATTTTGAAGAATCAAAACATGTGTATAATTGTTTTATTACTAAGAATCATACTGTGACTCATAAGGCGATGTATCTAAATATTTATATTTTCGTAACTCAATAACCGGTTAATATTTTTATGGTAGTACTAGTATGTAATCAAAACAACATTAATTATGATTTCTTATTTTTTGTATTAAAATAATCTTAAACTCTATGTCATGGCCAATCTATGCCTTTGGACATAAGCAGAATAGGAAACGACAAGACGTCAAATTGAGTGTAACCAAATTGTAAGCAAATTTAGTTGAAAAAAAATACTAAGTTTTAGTGAGAAAAATAATTGTTTCATTTATATTAATCTGGAAACCATATAATTATATTACATAACAGGACTAAGAAAAAAAGCTAATAACGTATAGTTGCTTACGATAAAATGATTCTAAAGTTATTAAATACAGTATTCAGAAACAAAATCTGAAACATAATCTTGGGGCAATAAAGTTGGTTTGCTTAGTTGTAAGCTTAAACAAGTATTTTATATTTTTTCAGTCCGTATCTACCCATCAATGGAACTAATCAAATCCCGGCAACCGTACAATTGGCATTACTTAAACCTTTAATGAAAGAAAATATCACATTTATTAAAGTAATAAAATACCTACGAACTCTTTCTACCACTATTTTATTTTACGTCTACCTATTTGTTTAAATTTTTTGTGTTCTTCATCATGTTACAATAAAAATAGTTCTGAAAAATATTTAAATAAAATATATATTTTTAATAATAATTATGTGTCCTTTGTTATACTTCATATTTTATAACTATTATTCTATACTTCATATATTATAACGAGTAGTTTAATCTTATACGAAATCTATGCATATGATATGTTAATTTACCTACGTCTTAAGATCTACTTTAAATGTTTTCGTTTTACATGTGCAATTTACTAAATCCACTATGTCCATTATACCATATTTACTATAATTACACTTTATTCATTTTATCTCTTAATTATTATGCTGCTCATTATCTAGGTTATATAACATTTTTGTAAAATTAAAATATTAAAATACATAATATGAAACGTATCAAACAATAAAAAGCATAAAGAAACCTAACCTAGGCCGCCAGCGGCAACGGGGCAGGTCTGCAGAGAGATTATTAAACAACAAGTGCGCATTTTTTTTATAATTATGCGCTCCGGTACTTATGATTTAATTCTCATTCACTTTTGTTTAAAGAGACAAGAGCCGTATTGTTATTGTCAGATATGTGACTAGAATGACATAAAGCGTTACAAAATGATTCAACAAAAAAAATGTGCTAGAAGTGTAGTTTTTTTACAGTAAAGTTATCTCTTTTTTTACATGCCCGCAATAGACGCTAATATTTTTTGAAATTAATTTAGTTTTTTATATAAAATTTTTGCTGTATCCAATTAACATGTGGTATATACAAAAGTATTGTAAATTTTTCATATATTTCTATTGTCTTGATGATTCATGGATTTTTATTAAGTTAATTTGTAAAAAAATTGGTAAAAATTATTTCATATGACCATAGATGCGTTTCGCATAATATATGCATTTATTTTTTATCAATCGTTTTAATTAATTGCTGGTTGTATTACTTTTTTGTGACAGTATACACAACAGTTACTGGAGTCTTCGCCTATTTTCTCATGATTTTAAAATAATTTTACATTTATCAGATGCTTTTACAGATACATTTTTTTTGTTCTTGTTCTGAAATCAAGCGTTCTTAGATTTAGTCTAGATTAGTAATGTATTTATTGTAATGTCTAGCTTAGTTTGAATTTTTTTTTATAAAGTATTGTTTTCATTAATATTTCATTAAATTGTAAGTATAAAATAATTATACAAATGAAAGGGTAAGTCGATTTCATTTTATAACTTAATTTGAAATTACGCGTTTTGTCACGTGTAATGATACGTAAAGAAATGACACCGATGTGCTGTAGAGGTTGTTTTGGTTTACCCACTTATGCGGTTTTGAATGAAACAGGAAAATCATACAAACACAAGTGGGTACCTACATTTTAAACATTACTACAATTTTAGAGTCATCGTGGAAATAACACTTATACATATTTTTCCCCATAACCATTTATACCACAATACTGATATGACTGCAAATAAGACTTAGGTCGTAAAAAAGATAAAACAAACAATATAAGTTAAGTTTGTAAACTGGTATTATTTTTCATTGTTTTGTTGTAAACTTTAGGTCACGTTACAAACGTGACGATGACTAGTATTATAGACCAGCTCTAATTCAATATTGATGCCTCTCTTCTTAAACAATAGAGCATTGATTTTTACATTCACAGTTTATAATCTTTTCTTTTTTTTATGACATAGGCGGCAAACGAGCAGACGGATTGCCTGGTGGTAAGCAATTACCGTCGCCCATGGGCACCCGCAACACCAGGGGAGTCACAAGCGCGTTGCCGGCCTTTAAGGGGGATTGAAGCTCTGGGAACCTTACTCACCATCAGGAACACAACACTACATACCTGAAAGGTGGCAGTGTTATTATGACTGTGGTCTTCTGTAAGGAGGAGGTACTTCCCCAGTTGGGCTGCCCCAGATTCAAGCGTGATGGTCATCGCTGTGCCCTACCTCTCATCAATCATCAATTTTAAAATACGTTTTTTATTCCGACAAACTGGTCTATGTTAATTACATGTAAACTCAGTTTTAATCTTATACTAAAAACACAATATTTTTTATATTTAAAAATGGAGGATCAAGGAGCAAGGCATTTTATTTAGCACTATTTCAAAAGGCGATAATCTAGTCATTCAGATAAAATCTTCAGATAACCTGTTGCTACTGTCTCGCACGAGTTGAAGCACATACCCTGTTTATATGTAGTATTGCACCTATAATTTAACATTTCACGCCTGATCATATTAATTTTAATGAACCGTATTTTAATGAGTTCGATGTCATCCTCTTCTCTAAGACACTCGGGTAATTCTCAATATATAACTTTCGTATATTGCTAAAAAATCACGAACCTAGTGAAATAAAGCGACTGGATTGGATGGACGTGAATGGATTAAGTATATCGCGTATACTGAACTTATAATACATATCGGTAAATTACTTGTTAATACTTGATTAGCTATGTATAATTGTTGGATGTAAAACATAACCTATACTAAATGTACAATTTACTTACTTATAATTATGAAATAAAATGATTGATTGACTGATTGATCTCGGCTTTTCGAACAAACGGCATTTCGAGTAAAATATACATTTGTCTTCCGAAAAAACCAGAAGTCAAAACCAAGGATGATATAAAACTTGTATGGGCAATGACCATACAATATCTCGTTCCCGCAATAATGGCTATGGTGCCATCTAGTATTTTACACCCGCAATAGATCTCAGTTGCATATAATTTGTTCTCTGGCACGCACAATACTTGACAGATGGCGATGGCGCTTTGTGCATTTTAGTAGCACTTTGTAGCACAGTAGCATGCTGTTCGGAAGAACGCGGTATTGTATTGCATTTTCAATCCCTCCTTAAATCATCCTTGGTCAAACCGATCTATTGCTTTTCAACTAGGAACAAATCAAATTAATTTATTGAAAACATTAATTTGCTTTGGTAATTAAGTAACGACACTATATAAATTAGGTATAAATTGTAAGATGACCTAGGTATTCGTAAGAAGTGCCTAAGCCGATATCTGAGGAATCCGATTTCAGCCTGCTTCTTCAGCATTCAATATTTCGTTATCGTAGCAACCAAAGACAATATTATCACCAACCTCGTCCTCAAAGTAGGTGTCCGCAGTACTGTTGCCTACTACTGTTTCGGTGACAGCGTCGGGACACGCATTGGGGTCGTAGTGTGCATCGCCCTCGACCGCTGTCGTCTTCCGCACCATCTGGGTGATGGCCATGCTGAGACACACGCGCATGGTGTACGCGTTGGCGATCGCCAACAGTGCCATGATCGCGAACACATACCGCTGGGGTATTATGAATACTGAAATCATTCATAATTATGTAGATCGGCCGATTTTAACTCGTTGTTATTGCGTTATCCAAGGGTCTTTAATAGCATTTTTTTTTCTTCAGTCTTTAATAGTGTTATCAATATACCTAGTTGATGACATTTAACAGCAACGAGCTGAAAATTACCTTGAGAGTGCATGTTCTGTGAACTTTAATGCAATTTAACTAATAAATCCAGGTCTATCTAACTAATCATAACAGTTGTCCAGGGGACCATTAGTATGACAATGAGTGAACGGACAAATTAAACAATGAGTACGGAAAAGTTTATATGACAAATGGTTAATGATATGAAAAAGAAAATATTCTTTTTGACTTTTCTACTTTCATTATACATACATTTTAATATTAGTAGGTATCAGATAAAAAAATATATAAAATATAAGGTGGGATATTTTATTATTAAACAGAATTTTTTGATAGTTACAGTAAAGTGCAAAAAATAAAGGATTGAACCTGGGAAACCAGTAAGTATGTATTTTTTACCGATTTCGTAACTGTCTAAAAAAACAGATTAACATAGTCTTTAAGTTTTACGTAGGTACCTATTCAATACGATGCCGTAGTACGAGCGACGTGAGAGATATCGGTTTAATAACGAAAGGCTTTATTTGTCAAAGAAATTATAATATTTACTCTTATAGTAATTAAGTGATTACGTGATTACCACCAACAGTTGGTGTTTTTGTAACAATTAAAAAAATTATTTGCAAATAGTTTATGAATGCACTTACAAGGTCATAACTATGAAAACACTCTTGACCGTAAGCTATTGCTATAAGGTGAAAAAGTATATAGGTACATATTTATATTTGTATGTGAAATGGCGTATGAAAGCACCGTTTTTGTTTTAATTTCTTTGAATAAATTTGTTAGTAGGTATATAGGTAATTTTGATATGAATTATATTGGTAATCTATGTAATAAAACTAGTTTAAAGTTTTAGTTCAAGTGAAAGTATTTTTTATAAATCTTTACTTGTTTGCATCTTATGTTGGCATAAAGATTACTCCAATTAATAAATAAACGAAAAACGAAATATCCTCAGACTCAAATCACTGCCTCGGGTGAGACTCGAACTCTATTCATTACAGGATAACAGCCCACAGCTCAGCCAACTGAGCTACTGAGACTACCCATAATGCTTATACGTTTTTAAGAGGACCTCTACATTAATGAATATCGCTCGGTCCATTTTTTCTGTAAATTGACTGGTCATACAGTTTTCACCTTCAGAAATTAAATAATTTGGCACGGGTTTGTCCTTAGATTTTGTCTAAGTAGAAATGACGTAGGGCAAAATAAAAGTTGTCAAATCTGAAATAGCCTACCTGAAAAGCACCCAAAATAACAATGCTGCTTACCATTTCATTCGTAGTCTTGTGTCCCTTATAGTAATCAAGTTTATCAGAACTTCGAAGGAGATATTCTGGTTTTTAAATTAAGCTCGTACTTTTTATTTTAAAATAAAATTTGTATTTAATAAATATCACAGGACATTTTTAAATAAAGCTATAAAGTTATATGCTACGCTGTTATTTATATATAGGTAAAATGCAAGTGGGCTATTAAATCTAGGTTTTTGTCATATCATATAAAACATACATACATTTTGATAGAGCAAGCCTCCAGCCAGTCAACATTTTGATGTGGTACCTAGAAACACAGTGAAACGAAACTCATCACAGTCTGCTAACATAAAAATGTACAGTTAGTAAATAAGCAACCAAATGCTTATGTTTTATCACAGACGTTTAAGGTGTAGAAGTGTTGACTATAGGACGCGCACTGAAAGATAAAACGGAGTGCTGTGTTGGTTCCTTGTTTTACTGTTCGTCTAATCGTCATAGCCCTGCGAGCACTATTACTCGTACTTTTATTTCCTTATTTACGCTTCTAAGTCACGTTTATTTTTTTCAAGTAATACAAGTTTACTTGCGCAAATAGCAACAGGTATCGTGCAAAAACGATTCACACAACGAAATGCGAAAAAATACCTGACAATACCTTTTGAATTTAATTTGAACATATTACCTATTAAAGTTCAATCGACCTGTTTTTTATGTAGGTAGTAAGTTCTTACAATAATTTGCCAACTCTACCAGTAACTCATTACAACTTGGTGTTTGTCATTAAAATGTTTAATTTATAATAAATAAATGAAGTAGAAGTTTTGTAGATCCTTGCTGGTTAAATACAACAAGAACGATCATTTCGTTAAATACAAGAAAAATTTATATATTTTAAAAGATAAATTAGTAGATACATATTAAGAAACTTCTTAACTATTACTTAGTTATACCTTGTAAAATTAATAACTTATTGCAACTACTGACCTCTTACAATTATTTTATCAATGGATGTTTATTTCAATAGTAGAAATTTCTTACTTGAGCACCGGCCAACACAGACCTACTAACATCTTATGTCCTATTAAGAAGATCAGTAAATATATTTTTGTTATCAGTGATTGATGTTATCAACACTCACCTTATTTTGTCATTTTGAAATATCAGGTATTTCTACTTAGAACATATTAATAATAATAACCTTGATATAATGTGCGAACTGTGCTAAGCCAAAACCATTTTGGGGCTCGCTCCGTGTAGAGTTGTAGTCGCTAGGTGTCCATCCATGCCCGTCCCTTGTTTGAGTTTGCGTTACTAAGTATGTAAATAAAGCATGAGTATTTTTTACGATAACTCCTAAACGGCTCATTCTACTTATTCTATTTAACATAGTTATTATTAGAATTTCATAATTAGTCTCACTGTCGTAATTTGTTCATTTCTTTTAACCCACGGTTCAGGAGTGAAGGGTGATGCTCTTTACACAAGAACTCTCGGCTGCATATGAATATTGTTTATGCATGTCATACATATTAGCGGTGCATGGTGCGTACATAGAACTCAATTCCTGTCAACCCCAATTTCACTTTGGTCAGTCAGTAGTTTTTTAAATCCTGATTGTTTAAGAAAATCTTTGGTCCAAAAAAAAGGGTTTAAAAAACTACTGAGTAACCAAACTGAAATTGGGTCCCCCTTCAATGACTATATGTCATTGAAGGGGGACCAAAGATTTTCTTGTGCGTCATAATAGTAATTGATCTCATACAACATAAAATTACAGATCAGATTTTTTTTGACATCTTAGATTTAATGTTCTAGTGTGATACGTTATGTGTTATATAGTTTGAGAACATTAAAGTAGATGGAAATCATAAATAATAAAATTCATTACATTGCCTTATTCGGTTATACAGAGTGCGGTCGCTAGAATAGTGTTATTGTGGATATAGCGTGGAGACATAAATGTCCAACTACACCTCTCTACTTACGCTTCTCTTAAGTAAGTTACCGTCTTCTAAATATACCGTATATAACGAAGCTTCAGTCTCACACGGACAAGATCAAAAAATTACTACATCTGCTCATAGTCCTTAACTCAAAATGAGGGAAACACTAAACAAATACATAACAATTTAGTCATATATGAAAAATCACAAGATGTGGAAAGTAAACCGTCCCGTAGGTACTCGTAGGTTTAGGTTAAGTTTGTTTTGTATCGGTAGGGTCTAAGAACCCAAAACGTGGAGCTTCGTGAACGTATTGCGTGTAAGACTAACCCTCGTACTCATCATAATTTCCACCATAAACTGTCTATACCATATTCAAAGCTGAGGGCTACAATTAACCACTAGGTATGCAACGAGATTAAAATCGCTGCAGCAGTAGTAGAGAACAGTGCATAATAATTTCCGTCCATTGAAACATTATCAGGTTTTTTTGGCTAAGTGAGCATTTTGCAAAACAAATACTAATTTAAAAAAAAATAGTTTTTTTGTATATTACCTGCTTTGTTACCGGCATATAAAATATACAAAAAATGGTAACATAATAGGGAAACAAACTTTGGCACAGTACTCGTTTTTATTCTGTTAAAAAGAGCTCGTGATAAAACAAAATTTAAGTAAAATCACAAAACACTAAAAATATTTTTTTTTGTAAAAAAATGTTCAAGACAAAAGTGAAACAGTAAATTATGTCATATAATTATCTCTATAATAAAATGAATTAGGGACATAGGTACCTATGTAAAACTCATTGATCAACTCACTAGAAAACCAAATAAAGTACAAATACGTTTCCAAAAGGCTGAAATATTTTAAATGCTAAGATTTTGTTCTTTCGGAAGGGACTTTTGATGTGACAACAAGATATCAAAATGCGGGTAACTTATAAAGTGCTAGTGATCATACAAATTAGAAAGTGGAGTGTTATTTGAGCCCGAAACTTACAAGTTTAAAGTTATTATTTTATTTCTTGGATGTGTGCGGATTTTAACTAATACAACTTATAGCCGATAGATGCGTGGCTGAGGGGGTGCTCAGTCGTAAGCGATAACCCTCGATACCGGGCAACCTCGAGGTGTATCTCTGCCTTATTCCGGCAAGCGGGGCTCTGCTGGAATGGACCACTTTTTCCCTAGCTTCTCGTGGGACTTATATGGACCTTATTACAGAAAAAAATGAAGGTACCCTGGAAGACCTTTACCAGGAAATGTTGCCCCTGATGGAAGGCGCGGATAACTCTGCCCACACATCGGAGCAAGCCATGGAGGTTGTAGAAGACACCGACACGGCTGAAAAGTGCGCTAGCCGCCTAACCAGCCCAACCGGGGTCTCTCGACCTAACACTCAGATGCCTGCCAAGAAATTGACGGGCTCTGCAAGAGGGCGCTACAAAGCTCTTAAAGGCCTGGGAGTGGCGCCTGAAGAGGCGCTGCAACTAGCCGCAAAGAGCTTTGCAGAGCTCAAAAAAATGGGGTACAAGTTCGGGGCCTCTCACACTCCATCCCAGCCCGAGCAAAGGCCGACTGTCAAGCGGCTCCGCTCGGAGGAGGTTTCACCAAAGGGTCACACACCCAAAAAGAACCCAAGGGTGAGTGAGACTCCTCCGAACCAACCCCAACAAGCTGTAGCTACAGTGGCTACACAGCCCTACAGTGCGGTCGTCGCCCAAACTCGTGTCGGGATCAGGAACTCCAGCCCGATGTCAGTCGCGCAACTGGAGTCCGTCTGCAAGACCATCCTGCAGAGGATCGCGACTCTGAAAATGGACGAGGGACCCAAATTTAAGGGCTACTCCTTCAAGACAGGCTGGCTGATGATCACCTGCAGCGACCAATGCTCTAAAGCCTGGCTTGAAGACGTAACACCAACCCTCAAGCCTTGGCCGGAAGCCAATCTCTCGGTCATACCGGAAAATGAGCTTCCCAAGCCAAATATAGGGATGGTGTTCATCCCAGAGATAGATGACTCCATGGTGCAGCAGTCTCTATCTCTGATCTATGCGCAGAACCAGGGCCTTCACACAGAGTTCTGGAGGATCCTTCACTCAAAGGTCGAGAAAGGGGGGGTTCTAGTGACCCTATCCATGGACGACCTGTCAGTGGAGAACCTCAGGAAGATGGGACTCAAAGTGAACCTCGGGTTCCGCGAGGTGCTGTTCCGGCTAAAGGGATCTGCAAAGGCCCAAGAGTCCGAAACAGCCGCACCCCAAATCCCACCACCGCAGCCACAAACCTCGGCCTCATCGGATAGACAATCCCAAACGCCAGCCCGTAAGGTGCCTCCGGGCCCAAAAAGGGCTGTGCCATCCGCACCGAACCCCACACCAGGACCATCGGGATTATCGGCTGGGCAGCAGCGGTTTCTCCCCAACCGGGGAGGCAATAGGGGCAGTTTCCGCCCCAGGGGTAGGGGGAGCAGAGGCCGCCAGCCAGGGCACGGTGGTGCCCAACGCCGCGGCAAGTAAAGACGCACCACCGTGTAGGGGGGCGACATTCCTCCAGGCCAACCTCCACCACGCCATCGCGGCCACTGCGGTCGTGGAGAAACTCTTTGGCGAAAACGGCCTGGACATCGCCCTCATACAAGAACCTCAACAACAAATCCATGGCAGCAGGACTTAACAGGGCAGGAAAGGTATTAATACACGAAAAAGGTTCCAAACCAAGAGCCTGCATGGTGTTCAACAGACGCATTAACTTCTTACCTGTTACAGAACTCTGCAGCGACGACGTTGTAGCTGCCTACGTCGATCTCAGAGGCAGAGGAGCACAGAAGGTACTAGTCTGCTCCGCTTACTTGCCTGGAGATAAACAAGACCCAACAGAAGAACTGTCTAAGGTTGTAGAGTACGCTCAAGCACAAAAGACAGAACTCATCGTGGGTTGCGACGCCAATGCACACCATACTATCTGGGGGAGCACTGGAATTAACAAAAGAGGTGAGTCACTCGCTAATTTTATCTTTACTAATTGTCTTCAACTGCTAAACAGGGGCAATACGCCTACCTTCGTTACTAAAGCAAGGCAAGAAGTACTTGATATAACATTCGCAACAGAAAAGGTATCTAAATGCCTGACAAATTGGCAAGTCAGCTGCGAAAACACAATGTCGGACCACAAACATATAATATTTGGTGTTACAGACTGTTTAGACAAGAACTTACTCACGCGGAGAAACCCTAAAGATACTTCATGGGAAGCCTACAGGGCCAACCTAGAAATTCGTCTAAAGGAAATTCACAAACAGGTAAAAACACCAAACTCTCTCAACTTGGCAGTTGACCTACTCACAGAGGGTATGGTCGAGGCCTACAAACAAAGCTGCCCGTTGAAGGTAATTAACTATACTAACACAACGACGTGGTGGAACAAAAGGCTGGAGAAACTCCGCAAAACCACACGCCGCATATTCAATCACTCTGCCACGCCGAACGAGTGGGAAAGGTATGGCAGAGCACTGACTGAATATAACAAAGAGATCAGGAAAGCCAAAAGGTGGTCCTGGCGTAGGTTCTGTGATGAAATTGCCCAAACTCACAAAGGAGCGAGAATTCACAGAATACTATCAAAGACGCCTACCAACTACCTCGGTCTCCTAAGGAGACCAGACGGAACATTTACAAACACAGAAGCGGAAACTCTTGACTTGCTCAAAGTAACACACTTCCCAGGTTCGTACACCACCAGTGACATTCAAATGTGCGGCCAAAGGAGCCATCAAATCCACAGGGCACGCAACACCGACTGGAATTTGGCAACCAGCATTTTTAGGCCAATCAACGTTAAATGGGCTTTGAGTAAGTTCAAACCATTTAAATCGGCCGGAGATGATGGAGTGTTTCCTGCATTATTACAACAAGGTCAGGACCTCCTCCTCCCGCACCTGGTAAAAATATTCCGAGCAAGCTTCGTCTTGGGATTCATACCGGAGAAATGGACTCGTGTCAAGGTACGCTTCATATCAAAAGCAGGGAAAAAGGACTATTCACAGCCTAAATCCTTCAGACCTATCAGTCTAACATCCTTCCTCCTTAAAACCATGGAAAGAATCATTGATCAACACATAAGAGCTCACTATCTGGTGGCAAGACCGCTTAGTCAAAATCAACATGCTTACCAAAAGGGAAAATCTACAGAAACTGCCCTACTTGACCTGGTCGACAAGGTGCAAAAACCCTAGAGGATAAGCAAACAGCTCTGTGTGCATTCCTTGACGTCGAAGGTGCTTTCGATAATACACCCACAGAAACCATCCTTAATGGAATGAAATCAAAGGGTGTCGATGAAACCACGACTAGATGGGTCCAGAGCATGCTCTCAAACAGAAGAGCAACCCTGAACCTCAATGCAATTGAGCATGAATTCTACACCACGAAAGGGTGCCCACAGGGGGGCGTCCTATCCCCACTGTTATGGACCCTCGCAGTGGATCAACTTCTCGCAATCATGTGGGACAAAGATTACGATACACAGGGTTATGCCGACGACCTTGTAGTTATAATCAAAGGCCCCTGCCTACACACAATCTCAAACTTGATGCAAGGAGCTCTAAACACTATACTGAAATGGTGCAAAGAAAATGACTTGTCTATTAACCTGAGCAAAACGGTATTAGTGCCGTTCACCAAAAAAGAAATCTCGAAAGACTCGGAAATCTGCAACTCAATGGACATGTTTTA
This sequence comes from Grapholita molesta, assembly GCA_022674325.2. NCBI lineage: Eukaryota > Metazoa > Arthropoda > Insecta > Lepidoptera > Tortricidae > Grapholita > Grapholita molesta. The sequence continues at coordinate 9,330,996 of CP053127.2, forward strand.
CCTTTTTCGAGCGAGGTCAAGTATCTAGGGTTATATTCGACCAAAAGCTAACTTGGAACCCTCACTTGAAAACATTATACAAAAGCAAAATGGCCTTATGGTCATGTTGCCGAATGGTAGGAGCTAGATGGGGATTAAGACCCAAAATAGCTATGTGGCTCTACACAGCGGTGGTGCGCCCCATCATCACTTACGCCCCCGCGGTCTGGTGTAGCAAAGCCAACCAAAAGACAACAATCGATACCCTGAACAGCCTGCAACGAATGGCTTGTATAACAGCAACAGGGGCCTTCTCCTCGACACCCGGGGCAGCCCTAGATGCACTGCTTAATATCATACCACTCCACCTGCAAGTCCATAAGGAGGCAAAGCAGTGCGTCTACAGAATATGCACGCTAAACAGGCCTAAATGGCGCTCTCAAGCGTTAACCAAAATGAAAGCCTGGGTATAGAACAAAACCCTCAGCATGCCATCTGATGACATGCACACCGAATGTCACTTCACCAGACTGTATACTGTGGAAATACCCCCAAGACACAAATGGACTAACGACCAAATGTCTGTCGAAAAGGGAGCCATTTGCTATACGGATGGATCCAAGCAAGGTAAAAAAATAGGTTGTGGTATCTATGGAGAGAGACCTAAGCTCAGAGCTTGCGTCAGCATGGGCAAAATGGCCTCAATCTTCCAGGCAGAAGTCCTCGCTATCAACATATGCGCGGAAATCAATCTGGACAGAAAACTAAGAAACCAACATATCTACATCAATTCGGACAGTCAAGCTGCACTGTTAGCACTAGAGTCCCTCGAGGTCAACTCTAGACTTGTCCAGAACTGCAAGTATAACCTAAACGCTCTGGCTAACTCCAACAAAGTTACACTTAGATGGGTACCAGGACACTCCAACATTACTGGAAACGAAGCAGCAGATGAACTCGCCAGGAAGGGCGCGGACACACCCATGGTCGGCCCAGAACCGTTTTGCGGGATCACCAAACGGGAGGTCTACTCGCTGCTGAACAATCTAGAAAGAACTAGAGCAATCGCAGAGTGGAAGTCCGTCAAAGGCAACGCTCACTCGAAAGCTCTAATTCAAGGGTTCAACAACAATGTCACTAAAGAGCTGCTTGGGCTCAAAAGACATAAAGCCTGTGCAGTTACGAGAATTCTAACCGGGCACTGCAAGTTGAACAAACATATGTTTCTAATGGGTAAGAAACAAGATGCAACATGCAGGTTCTGCCAGGAATCAGAGGAAACTGCAATGCACATCCTCTGCTCCTGCGGGCCACTAATGCATAAAAGAAGTATCCACCTAGGCAGGCAGGTACTGAAACCTTATGAGGTACACAACATTACAGCCCAAAGAATCTGGAGCTTTCTGGACTCAACGGGAATCAGTAATGAACTATAAAAAAAGGGCTGCCACAATAGATCATACCTGGTCGATGCGGCGCTAATAATAGCCCAAAAACAAAATAATAATAATAATAATATGAAATGGTTTCGATACTCGCACTCGCGGTTAGCAACACAATTCCAACAAGCCCTTGAGCTCGGTTCCCTGCCACCTTCCTTAACAACTGGTACGACCTTCCTGCTCTATAAGTCCGGTAGTACCACGGAAGCTAAAAACTATAGACCCATCACGTGCTTGCCTACACTGTACAAGCTCCTTACATCCATTTTGAGAGCAAAAATTAACGCGCACATTGTCGCGAACAACATTTTGGCCACCGCTCAAAATGGATGTAGGGTTGGGTCCCGTGGTACTAAAGAGCTCCTCCTCATAGACATGACCATTTGCCAACAGGCCCGGCGGAACAAGGGGGCCCTCTCGGCCGCCTGGATTGACTACAAGAAGGCCTATGATTCGGTGCCTCACTCATGGCTGAAGAGGATCTTAGAGTTGTATAAAGTCAATACAACTTTAAGATCCTTCCTAGGTGCGTGTATGAGTCAGTGGACCACAGTCCTTCGTCAACCAGGAGGTGGCGACGACCCCCCTGGCCCTCAGGACTTCATAAGGATCGAGCGAGGAATATTCCAGGGTGACAGTTTGAGTCCCCTATGGTTCTGCCTAGCTCTGAATCCGCTCAGTACTCTACTGAAGGATTTGGGACTAGGTTGCCGGCTTCGGAGAGAGGGTGAAGTCATTTCTCACCTTCTGTATATGGACGACCTCAAATTATTTGCGCCAAACAACCAAGTCTTGTTGGAGCTACTGAAAACCACTGAAGTATTCAGTAGTGCCATAAAGATGGAGTTTGGTGTAGATAAATGTGCGGTTATGCATGTACAGCGGGGGAAAGTAGTAAATTCAACAAATTTACAGCTTTCTGAGACGATGTCGTTCAGATCTATCTCCGAATCAGATACCTATAAATATCTTGGTATGTCAGAGTCTTTGGGTATTGAGGATGTGGCTATTAGACAGTCGGTGAAGGAGCGCTTCTTCGGTCGGCTGACAAAAGTACTTAATAGTCTTTTGTCAGGTAGCAACAAGGTTCGCGCCTTCAACGCTTGGGTAATGCCCTTACTTATATACTCCTTTGGCATACTAAGGTGGACTCAGACCGAGCTGGATGCCCTGGATCGCAGGGTCCGACTACTACTCACCGCACATCGTATGCTACACCCACGCTCGTCGGTTATGAGATTGTACATCCCACGGAAGTATGGAGGCCGCGGCTTTTTAAATGCCAAAAGCCTCCATAACAGTGAGGTGTGCAATCTCAGGAATTACTTCCTTAACCACGAGTGTGGGATGCATCGTGATGTGGTGGCAGTAGACAGGAACCTCACACCACTCTCCTTGGCAAACGAGAACTGGCGCAAACCAGTGGTACTAAGCACCGAGGACCGCAAGGCCGTATGGAAGAGTAAGGAGCTACACGGGCGGTTCTACAGGGCCCTAACGGGACCAGACGTAGACCTGCCCGCGTCGGTGAACTGGCTACGATTCGGGGACCTCTTCGGAGAAACCGAGGGTTTTGCCTGTGCAATTGCGGACGAAGTTATCATGACGAATAACTACCGGAAGTATATCCTGAAGGACGGTACGGTCGACATTTGTCGGGCATGCCGCCGTCCCGGAGAGTCACTCAGGCATATCATTTCCGGTTGTTCTCATCTTGCTAACGGCGAGTACTTGCACAGACATAACCTTGTAGCCAGGATTATACACCAGCGGCTTGCTCTTATGTATGGTCTTGCGGACCACGAAGTGCCGTACTACAAGTACATACCTGCGCCAGTTCTCGAAAATGGTCGTGCCACGCTCTATTGGGATCGATCTGTTATCACGGACAGGACTATTGTAGCCAATAAGCCTGATATCGTGGTGATAGATCGTTCGCAGCGTCGCGCAATGCTCGTTGACATCACCGTCCCATGTGACGAGAACCTCGTGAAGGCCGAGAAGGACAAGACCAGCAAGTACTTAGACTTGGCTCACGAGGTAACCGCCATGTGGGAAGTTGATTCGGCGATCATTGTACCGATAGTTGTTTCCGCGAACGGTCTCATAGCGAAGAGTCTCGACCAACATCTTGAGAGACTCTCGCTACGTGGTTGTGGTTGGATCAAGGGTCAGATTCAGAAGGCGGTAATCCTGGACACGGCGCGCATAGTCCGACGGTTCCTCTCTCTGCAGCCCTAACCACCGGCAGCCTGGGCCCTGCCCCGTTGCCGGCGGCACTCTAGGTTAGGTTTTTTATAATGTTTTTATTGTTTTGATACGTTTTAGATGTATTTTTATATTTTACTTTTATAAAAATATTATAAAACCTAATCTAAGATGTAAAATGAATAAAGAGATAATAATAATAATACAACTTAAGATAGGCGAAAATATCAGAAGATGTTGATACCACTACAGTCTGCATGCGACCTTGAAATTAAAACAACGTTCAAATCATCAATGAACATAACAAAAATGTTTACTATAAGGTCCCATTGTAATTTACCCTCTTGATTGCCAAGAGCGAGCGTACCTTCCTACCACGCCGCGCCAACGCCGCATGGAAGTATTTATAGCGAACGCTGTTAGGATGATGATGATAAAGTCCTCTTATCCCTCATCAGAGACATAGGGCCCTAAAAAGCAACTTCGACTTGGCTCAATCCTGCGCTGCATTCAATATTACTGCTACTGGATGACGTTTATATTACCACATATTTACGCGAGAGGAAAAGGGTTCAAAAGGCACTGTAATGGTTATAAACCATAAGTAGTATATTAGCAAAATGCAATAATACTCCGTGTGATACCGGCTGACTAGAATAGCACCACCCCATCTCCTCCCGCGGGTGTCCTAAGAGGCGACAAAGGGAAAAATCCTACGGATGGGCAGCAGCGTCCGTCGAAACCCAATCTACAGCTACTGCGGTCGCCAACCCGCCTGCCAAGCGTGGCGACTATGGCAACTACCCCCAAGATGATACAAGTCATATTTGTGGGAAGCCTATGTCCAGCAGTGGACTGCATACGGCTGAAATGTATGTATGTGTGATGTATGCAATGATACTCACTTTTTATCATCATTGCAACGAGCATCTATAAACGAGACGAGTAGGTATGTCTACGTCACATCGTTGATCTCTTTGAGATCCGTGTGGGTTACCTAATCCTATAGATTTATACCGATATATGCTGTCATGATAAGATGGTTGTAACTCTGATCTGATCTGACTTTTGTGATAACTGTAATTTCAGTTATCACAAAAACCCTAACTATTGACAGAATCATGATTGTATCTTTAACTCGTGCGTCAAAGTTTATTTAGTTCACTCGACAGATAAGTTAAGCCCGTGCATTGATTTGCTGAAACTCTATGAGGGACTTTTCAGAAAAAAGTGTACCCATTTAGCGTGACTTAAAGAAAAAATAATTTAGTTTTGTAGCGTTAATTAAGCGATAAATATGTATGTAAATTAAATTTGAGACTGCCGTCAGACCTTCTATAGGTACCCGGTTCCGATTTCTCACGATACTTTCTTTCATCGGAAAGCTACTGGCTACTACCCGTTAAAAAAATTTGTCGCGGTTCACAGCCATGAATTTTGAATACCACCAAATAAAGTATGAACAAAAAGTCTTAAATTTTGAATCCGTGAGTCCGGTTACTATAATAGCAACTTTATTTTAGGGAATTAAAATAAAACACATTCATATTATGATAATAAGGTTTTTTGTTCGATTAATTCTAGTTTACAATAAGATTACTTTACCACTTCATATAATTAATTAATTAATTGTATGTTCACAATGTACAATGTGTAAATTTTGTCTTAGAGTTAAATTCAGAAACAGTCCGCCGGGCCGCCGCCGGCCGCAAGGGCACTTTGAAATAACGCGGTTAACTTATTTGGCAAAATGTTGATAGCCAGTTTCATACGAACACACTTCACACAACAATCAAACGTTCAGATTCTTAGTATAAAATTCAAAGTAATGAGTTAAAGAGTGCGTCTATAACAACTCAAATCGCGAATGTTTGTGAACGTTTCCAAATAAACAAAATTAAAAAGCGTACAAACACTCGTAAATTCGTTGTTATACCCACAAAACCATAAGTCAGCTTACTAAATCTTTTCATACACATTTTTATTAATATATATTTGTATTAAGGGTAGAAATTTCACAAAAAAAGTCTTGATCATAACGATCATAAAACATAGATTAATAGTGGACATAAGCTATCCGATTAGCGGGTGACAGCAGTCACTTCTTTAAACATGTGCCTGTGAAGCACTATATTGTTGCTTTGAGTGAAGTACGAGTATAATTAATTTACAATTATAATAAAAAAATAATTGAATCAACATATCATTCTCAAGGAGCTCCCAAATGTATATAATAAAAAAACTCTCAAGGCATTGAAAGAAAAGAACAGAAAAAAAATACTCAACTTGTAAAGTTGTAACCATATCTATAATTTGCAGAATTACAGAAGAGTCTGCAAAAAATATATTTACATTACATTAAAATATAATAGGTTGACATATTGAACAGCTAGAACTCTCAGTATATGGACACTTTTGTGCATAAAAGTAGATATTTTTTTAAATAACTACTTACTCAATTCCTAAAAGTTATAAAAGAAACATAAACCACTTTAAAAAACCGAGTAATGTTTACAGTCAGCGTCATATAGTTGGTAGCATCCAAAGTACTCAAAAAGTTCGGTACACCATAGAATTAGTATGATGTAACTAACTATTTGAGTGCTTTCAATGCTACGAACTATATGACGCTGACTGTATGTGTGTGATTATGTCTTGTTCCAGTGGTGTAAGAACTGTACAGATTGAAGTGGCATGTTAACATATAAGTGCTGCCCTCTACAACTAAGATATTATGTCTTGCATGTTGAAGGATCATTAAATCATACCTATATATGCCAGCAAACATAATGTAGGTGTTTAACAAGACAAAAAAAGTTATAAATATTATATTACAAGTAATTGTAATATGCTAATCGAATATGACAACAATTTTTGACACAGGCAAAGATTATTAATGGTTACAGACAAACTCAATTTATTTATACATTTGAGTATTGCTTCACTTGGTCATATTATTATATGTCTTATCTACTCTCAAATAATCAAATTGCAAAAAATAATGTGTTTAAAAAAATAAGAAAAATAGTAATTGCCGTTAGAAAATGACTTAACTTTTCTTTACATGGTGCGCTATATTATTATAATACATTTCTAGGCAAGACGGGAGCATACAAGGTGTTACAATAATACTGGTGATCCGTTCAATAACTGGCATTCTAAGTTTTGTTATGGATATATTTTTATTACAGCAAAAAAAACTAGGTTTATTCCCTTAAACGAGCATTTTGTAACATTCCGTTTTAATTTAGTATGACTCGATATTTTTTCCCATACAACTCCATACGAATATAACCAAATAAATATATTGCAACAGTTTTACACCAATCGACATAATCCTACAGTATGTTCAATGAGCCTGTTGGTCCAAAATGACAATGTACTCGTATAATAGATAGATAGACAAGTATAAATAGACTCTGAACATAAACCATTTATAATTCAAAAGTAATAAATCATAAAACCTTAAACCATAAAACTATTTTTTCTCATTGTACTCGTAGATTTAGGCCAGTGCAGGCAAGTGCCACATACTTTATTTAAAGGTTAGGTGTAAAACATTAATATCTCCTGGAATGATGCTAATAACTGCAGAAAAATATTATATTTTACAATGTTACTTGGCTAAACTCGACGAGAAGACATTCTTTCCTTGCTTTAAAATGTTGTAATTCTGCCTCGTACTTTGTTACCTTCTTGAAATCTTATAGCATTAAATCTGTGTATTTAAATGAGGAATTTAAAATTTCAAATGTATGTTTTTTTTTTCTTTTTTGTGGTTAGACCGGAATATGAAAGTTTAAGAAATGCCCCTCTCCTCATTATGCGAACAATTGTTACAGTCTTCTCATGGAGCGTGCGTGCTAGACGGATTCTTCACCTGGCACAATTTTAACATAAATATTTCGTAAAATAAATACTATATTAACTATAACTACGGTTGGGTAGATTTAACAAATTATAATATATTAAGGATCATTAAATTGCTCAGTAATTTATTCCTAAAGGAATGACTTCATTTTTCTCTAGGTGTACGTTTTAGCGACATCTATTTTAGATATATGGAACCAGGAAGAATTACTGCTGTACCTAGTATTATCAATTATCAAACCGTGTTTAGAAAGGGATTGAGCTTCATATGTCATTATTGAATTAATGCATGATATGACATTGTCAGTGGTAGAGTATGCAGACAAATTAAATTGTTGTTTTAGTACCATGAAATTCTAAAGCATGGAAAAATTATACTGAAAATAGTTACTTTTAGAAAAACCATATAAATTATTCAGCTGTACCACCATCGTCATCAGACTTGTTTTAAGAAGAGCCTTTGTGTTATCATTTTCTTTCGTGAAATATGTATGTTTAAAATTTTGCAATATGATAACGCGAAAAGGATGTGAATAAGTGTCAGGTTTGTCAGCTATGATAATAAATATATTTTTCACTTCTCATGCTCTAAAAGTGTGTCATATTATGCTTGCCAAGGCGGACTTAAGTATTTAGCCTCTTGGGAAAATATGTATACATATTTATGATATACAAAACGTTTTAAATTGACCAACCAGAACACTTCATCGTATTAAATCCACCAATCACGACAGATATCGAAGTTAATCGCAACTCTAGATTCTTTTTTGGTGCGAATACTGTTTAAAAATGTGAAATTATTAAAAAAACTTTGTATAAATATCAACCAATCAGACAATACCACAATATTAAAATCGACCAATGAGGAAACGCAATCAAATTGTCAAACCATTAGGTGCTTTTTAGTTCCTACTTCACAAGCATTAAAAAAAAGTTTAAATCGTTGGCAAACTCTTTGAAGCCCCAATTATACGTTGTCTATGGCAGTTATTCACGGCGTATATATACTATCTGTATCAAAGCAGTGAAAAAAATACAAAGACTGCCAAATTAAACATTTTTGACTCAGAATTCATTGCGGGTGAATAAAGTTGTACCTATTTGTTAATTGTTGAAATGTTATTTTATCTTATTTTCTCGCAATCGAAGTGAAAACTAGTATGCATAACTCGGGTCTAAACGCCATATTACCCCTCGAACAATTTTCTCTCACTTCGTTCGGGATAATAACCATCTCGTGGTACTATGGCCTACTTTAGCCCCTTGTCAAACAATCTACTATTATAAAACAACATTTGCCGAGAACAGAGTGCAAATGAGAATATTCAAAGCATATATGTACATTTTTTGATCCTCTTATCAATAAGTGTCTGGACTTATGAAGATGTCAAAGATTGACTTATGATTATATTTAATCATGTATAGGCACTGTTGTGTTCAACTGCTCATGGTACTCTCGAATCCCTTTCTAAACGCGATTTGATAATATATTGTAAGCAGTATTCTTGTACGTATGTCCTAGTGAATATATATGAAAGATATGATATTAAAATCACTATGACAAGGTACGATTAAAATACTCGATTGGTAAATTTAGTATGTGGCCTTGCCTTTTAGCCGAAATCATCTACATAAAAAAATCATATTTGTAGGTAATTAACTATGTGGGTTTTTTGTTTGTTTCTAATTAACGAGCAACGAAATCTTAATTTCAATAAACATTATTAAAACATTGTGTACATGAGGAAATTGGAACTGTTATAATTAATGAATCTGGTTATAATGTGAGATTGTGAAGATCATTAGTTGGATATCTTGAAACGTAGCATTTTATGATTTTGTTTTCTAAACAAATTGAAAAGATGTAGTGCGTATATGCGATGCTATTTCGTACAAGTGACATTCAGTAAACGATAATTATAAGAGCTTAGGCAGTGTGTTGTTATAATGATTAATAATTATTTAACGACTGGTTCACTAAAACAAGAGAAATCGGAAAATTATTGAAATACCAACTTAAAGGGCAATATAAAATTTTTAAATTTAAAATGATATATATTGAATTCTTTTTAATTCAGTGATTCAAACATAAGGATAGTATCGTGTATATATTTGAGTTATAAGTCAAAACTGGAATCCTTAACTTTAATAATAGGTCCTTACATATGAAATTGAGGTTTTTTCGAACTGTTTGACAAAACGCCAATTTCATAGGTAAGGACCTAATATTTTAATGAACCAGTGATACAAAATGTGTATTATTGCTATCGGCTATCAATGTCCAACTATTTTGATAATAAAATCATAATGCCCCTTCCGTAACTCGATATAAAAATAATTGTATGCAACATTATCATAGGTATTTAGACATCCCTTGTCTCATATATATAAGGACTACTTACAGAAATGGCTTTATATACAATGGTCGTGCTTGAGTTTGTATAAAAATTGTTAAGTGGAAGTTACCCTGCGATACAATATCGCCGACTAATAACAAACTTATTACTCAACTTGCCTACAGAAATACCGTAAATGATGAAAAAAACCCGCTTCATTGCAATTAAATTGGTAAGTGGCTAAACTAAATTGTTAAAAGGGTTTTCAAAAACGTGATGCGTGAGCCACAACGATGGTGAAATGTGCCCGGACCGGACTTCTCTGTGCATCTATCAAGACTTCTTATTTGCAGAGTTATCTGTGTTCTTGGTCAATAAAATAAATACAACATTTATTGATCTTGATGTAAGCATTGAACTTAGCATATCAGCGTACGACGTATTGACAAAAAAACCCTCATTGACAATTAAGTAGGTATTCTAATTGCATCAACCACAAATTCACTTAACCGATCTGACATGCCCACTGCTCATTATGATAAAATAAATCACCCTAAAGTTAGATGGTTTAAATATTTACTAGCATATTTTATAAAATAACATATATAAATCTACGCAGACTTCATTATAATACCTATATAAATTGACAAAATTAAAATATTATTATTGTGATACTTATAGATAAGACTGAATTCGTTATGCATGATAAACTTAAGACATGAAAATATGACATATTTATTTAACATTTATTTACATTATTTAGTAATATACTAAATTATGTATATTTTGACACCATTACGGGAACATGTTAATGCTAAAACCGCAGCGAATGAACGCAGAACTAGTAATAGCTCTATAGGGAATTTTCTCTGAGCATTTTCATTAAATGGCTGATACAACTATTCTTTTAAAACCACAGTTTTATGGTATCTAAATAACAAAACAAGCATATTTGTAGTAGCTACATATCCCGTGGACCGCGGTGCCACATTTCTTCTAACAAACTATGCTTCAGTTGTCCCCTGGCTGACCGGACAGAATAACAACAACAAATAGTTGATTCACTCAAATGCATAGATATTGTACCTCTAGTACACATTCAATAGAATTGTCAAAATTATAGATATATCATGTGTTAGTTTTTATAAATGTTCGTATCCTATTACAATGCCAAACTTCGTTAGAAATCATCTGCATATAAAATAATCTGCGTTCGATGATGAAATGTCTACATTGCATACAAAAATCAGGTTAATCAAAACTTAGAGAAAATTCACTATAACCTTTATACACATCTGTAACACTTTCAATTGTAAATAACATAGTTAATTCTACATTTAATTTGTAACCGTCCGACGTAACTTGTATTACGGAATTAGAAAAATACTCTTATGTATACGTTGCGACTGCACGACGTTCCCGTAAATTGCATTCATCATCCATTCATTTAAATACAATTTCTTACGCATATATGATACAGTATTATATACAACGATTACTCGCTTTCGAACGATAAGTTTACCTGTGGATATTATCACATTACTTTAAATCGATTATACACTCTTGAAATTGCATATTTCGAAATTTGAGTTAACTTTAGTCCATTCAAACAACAAGTGCAATAGGGTTCTCAACCACTCACGTGGCTATGATACTCGTATTTTAATTGATAAAAGTACACTTTTAACGTTTATGTTGAAAGGCAGATTTTTTTCATAAGCTATTTCTGAAACTGAGTTTGTCATTATAATGATAGACTTCTAAAATCGTTGTCACGTTAAAAACAATGAGAGTTGATACATTTTTAGAAACGCCAAAGCTATTCCTTTGTAGAATACTTATAGCTATTATTTCGAGCAATCTTCAATCTTTACTTACAAGGTTTTGGTAACATCTATATAATGTAACGAGTACAACGATCTCACAAGTTTATAGTAATCTTTTACAGTTAACGGTATTTTTTAATGACGTGATATATATTGACAAGAATATCTGCATATGCCCTTTTTTAGATGTGAGATCCGTTTGCGGTATTATAAAATCGGCGGCGTATCATACTATCGTACTTCGGTACTTTCGTGGCGTTCCAAACCAGGGCCCGAATCGCTAAGTTCGTAGATCGAATCTACGATTACCTTCGACTCTCGCCCTCACAATAGAGATAAGTATATAGCAACCTACGAACTCTGCGAATGTCATGGTATTATATTATGCGGGTAGGTCGGTCTAGGCTGCGGCTCGGCGGCAGGCCGGGGCGGCGGCGGCGGGTCGCTTCGGGCGGGGGCTCTGGCGGCTGACACGCCCGCGCCGCGCGCCGTCATACCCCGTCCAGCTGGCGCACGCGCACGTCTTGAGACGCGCACATGTCAGGCGCAAAGGGCAGGCACGTGAAGTAGGCGCACAGCGCGCACTCGTAAGCCGGCGCCGCGTAGAACAGCGCAACCAGCGCGCACATCATGCCACCCGCCGACACCAGGCACACCCATACGAGAACGATCTTCCGCCGCCTCTCGTAGGGCCCGAATGTTATAAACGGCAGCAGGGCGTATGACAAAAGAAATCCGAATACGAAACCGAACACGTGAGCGAAATTGTCGATCCACGGCAGTAGGCCGAGCACGAAAAGTGCGATCGCGAGCCCTATCAGCTTGAGGAGCGCACGCCGCGGGTGTTTGAGGAGCGGCCACGCCCCGATCACTTCCACTATCAGGCACGCCAGCAGGCCGAAGTGAGATCCCGCTGGCCCCACCTGAAACATAACATGGATTTCTTTAGTCAATACATACAAACTTGAAATATCTCTGCCCTCGTATTGTAATTACTTGGTCCACATTTATATATTTTTGCCAATCGGAACCGTTCACTATTATGGTATCGAGATAGTGTACATATCCTAAGTAAGAACACTCACATTTGCCATGAAGTGTCACTAGTATCACAGAAAAAATCAGACCGTCATCACATCAGATTTTAAAGGAATCTTTTTTAATACCATTTTAATTAAATTAATTGAAAATTCCTAAGAGATAAGAAATCATAATTGTTGATGACGGCTTTTGCGAGTGCACCTTGTTAATTATATTTTTACTTTTCTATGATTTTTGTCTATTTTTGGTTGTCATTATGTCAGTTGTATAAAATTGGCTATATTTTTGCAAGGCTTCCGTTTTATTTATTGCGAATAAGCTCAGGTGGCGAATATTGGTCCTTCGAGCCGAATAAATAAAAAAAATAATCCAATAAACAAACAACTGAAATAATGAGAACCACGAGTAGTTAGTTGGGGCTGTTGCCCCAGCTTGTGTGAAAAGCAAAGGTTTTTCCATGTTCTGGAAGGTCTTCCGTCTCACCTCAGCTCTGTACGGCTCAAAGATAGCCGACGCCATATTCCCTGCGACACCGCTACCCAGGTACACGACGGCAATTCGAACCGGTCCTGCCATTTTCTCTAGATCGCGCATAAAAAGCCACTGCAGCGCCAACGACGCCGCCAGGTGCAGTAGACCGGCGTGAACGAAGAGCGAGGTCCAGGCGCGGTAGAGCTGATCGGGGCGCCGGCGCCGCATGAATGGTAGCATGCCGCATACATCATCGAGGCAGGACACCTGAAACGTAAGCATTCTTGTTCAACGCCTGACAGAGCTGTATGTAGCTAGGTTGATTAACAGCAAAAAATTCCAAGTGTGGATTAAAGAGTTACCATTAGACGCATGTGTAGTAGTGATGCATCGTCATAAATAACATACCTGTGAACACAACGACGCTTCCTCATGGAAGTAACCCTTAACAAAATCACAGTGCTCTCTTGTCGTGATGACACACTGGCCATGCACGCCTATGCAGCACGGATGGCCGATGACCTCGCACGCCATGTGCTCGGCGGCGTGCCCTGCGCGGCCCGCCGCGGCGGAGCCGTCGATCACAGACTTGCGGCAGATCGGCCATTTTGTGATGTCGTCCGGCCATTCGTGTGGCGCTATTGAGCGTGGTGCTTCGCAAAACCTGGAAAGAATTAAATTGTTACTGGATTTCTTAATCGTTTGGTAACTAATAAAATGTTGTTTGATTCTGGTTTAAGTGAAAGATGTATCCAGAAAACAATGAGACTTACTTTGGGTCCAATCCACAGACAGAGCCTGATATCCGCCCTCCGGGACCGGACTCCCCTGATGACCATTTTTTCCAAGTTGATATTGTGTTCTGAAATATAATTCATTATATTTTAATATATGAGAGGTCTTATTAGGGAGGATATATTATTAGGCTCAGGTATTTTTAATATATCCTTGATGTAGTTTTAATTGATAACCGTCCCCTAAATTTAACCTCTGCTTTAACCATTAAAACACTGTTTATTAAGACACTTTTTTAGATAAATATCTGTATACATATTTTGTATTATTGTGCATTACTATAAGAGCTATCGAGAATTAAATATTATTAACTACATACGTGTTAGAACTGATAAAAATTTAACTCACCAGACCCACCTTCGGAGTTAATCCTCTTATCTAAAGGGTAAGCATGAACAGAAATGCAAATTTCAACACTAAACTACAGAATAACATTTCAGTACATTAGAATGTAGGCGTCAACTATGCCACACCTCAAATATTTAACAAAGTAATAAAATATAGCCTTATGTCTGACGAGTATGTTGTAATTCATGCCTGTCATTAAGCTGTAGACAGTATTTTGTGCCGTCAAATGACATATCTAAGGAATATTCATACATCCTTACAATCTTTTACATAAAAACAAGCACAAAATTATAGGCAGTTTAAAAAACTTGCTGCTGCTTGTTTGGAGCTGGATAATGTTGACATCAACATTTCACAATAGTCCTCCGGAACAACAACAATTATAGGACATCCTTGCGTAAAGAGACTGAATCGGAGATAAACAGAGAACAATTTTATTGTTTTAAAAGTAAAAAAAAAATCAAGTGTTTTTGATATCTTCGATAATTTTTTTATTCACTTCATTTTCAGTGCAACTTTAGTATTCGTTATTTTTGTACGTATTAAAAATATGTAAGTGTTTTTATTTACATTTACTTATTCTTCATTCATTAATTATACAGACAAATCTCATGCGTTATCAATTTATCATTGATATCAAGTTTCGTGACACGCCAATATAATGTGTTAAAAACTACAGTTTCCATTTTGTTCATGCTATGTTAGATAACCTTTTCATATCTCATAGTATAGTTATAACGTATCTAGCCTGAATCCCTAAGGCCTACTTGCGCCACTCAGGGTTAGCCAATAAACCCGAGATTAACCGGTTAAATCCTTACATTTTTGAAACTAACTCTGTTGTTACCGGTTAACCCTTAATGCAATACGGTATGGAAATAAAGTACGCACCGAACAATCAGCTTTAGACGACTGCACACAACCAGAGTCGTCGTTTCGTATGCAGCACGCCGTATCCCGTTCTCTTCTCGCGGAGGCTGCTATCGCTCGCGCTATCCTTGCGTCCCTCCTCATGCAAGGGGCGAATTTGGCCCCTAAATGTATTAGGTCTGCCGCCCGCGGCCCGAGCCAAAACGATGCTGGCTCTTCCCATTCAACCTGGAACACGGAAATTTGGCATGTAAGTTTTCGCAACCTAACACATATATGAATACATATAAAATATTATGAGATAAAAACAGAAAACTAATTTTTAGGAACATGAGAAATTCACGACCATTATCTTGAACTATATAAAGGTTTTATTTTTGTCTTCATTAACATTTTGTTCCAATCTGTTTTTACCAAAGCACTACCGCATGTCAGCTGTATACATTTCGCGTCATGTAAATTCGGGCCTCCAAGCTCCACATAGAACACTTTATTGTTTTACATATGATTTAGTAAAACTAGAAGAAAGCACGACTATAGCATAGTATACCTATATGTAAGTATAAATATTGTTTTAATTACCACAAAGGCTACAAAACACCGGCTTTGCATTACAAACAAAGAAGTTAAACTCAGAATGTTTGTCCCTAATCTCTAAAACATGAAAAGAATCTGAGAAAAATGGTAGCATAAAGCTAGGTTTTATATACAAAACAAAAATATGTATTGTTTATCTCATTTGAAGTTTATAACTTTTATTTCAAATTAGTAATAATTTTGGTGCCACTTTGTGCCACCAAATCTAGATTGCCAACTAATCTAGTGTGATTAAGGTTCATTATTAATTTTTGTGATGAAAACCAATCTGAGGCTCTAGAGTAAGTTTCTTTTGACCTAAAAAACGTTTACGAACGCGTAAGTGATAGGTAATGTTATTTATATGGGAAACGCAAACGCGTTCGTGACGTAAAGTTACGTTAAAAACCTAAACTCAGGGCCGTTCACAAAAATTGTAAATGAACTAGCTAGATCCCGGTGAAATACAAAACATTAATATCAACTGATTGAAAATTCCAGACGAGTACCGCGGTTCTAACTTTACAGAAGGTTCTCACTTAATAGAGATAATATCATTGTTACTTATTAAGTTTGCCTAACATGTTATGAATTTTAATCGATCTTTCAGTGACTTACTTATTTGTACGAACCTGACCTGTATTGCAATCTCAGCTAGAATAATAATTATTTGACGCCTACGGTTATTTTCCGGTCGTCAGATAAATCAGTCACCTTACTTCCTTAGTTGGGCTTCTTAAGATTCAGGCGAGATGACATTTCGCTGTATCACCATTTCAACTTTCAAAATTTATAATTTATTCAGCAATTTCTTAAAAATCAATGTAGTGTGATAATATATCAAATTTCGAACAAGAAATTGATATCACACATTAATAATTTTGATCCCGCTCATAAAGTACTTCGTAATTCGGATAATTTGTATCTTCTAAGTAGTTTGTGACGATTAGACCAGTAAAATTACCAAAAACCTGGACATGATTCGATAACTGTATTTTTATTTTTCTATGAATTAAAGTATTGTTAGCTCTTAAAATATAAAAAATTAAACATTTTATGGTTCCGCATCAATATGAAAAACCCAAGACCGTGGGTATAACATTAATAAAAATATTATCTATTCAATTACATTTTGGCGACCTTAATGACGTCGTCTGTCCATCTTGTGGGTGGACGTCGTACGCTGGGCTTGCTAATCCGGGGTCTCCACTCGAGCACCTCGCGCGATGCAGGTCACTTCCAACCGGTATATGTGAAGGTCCAAGAGGAAGGCCTATGTTCAGCAGTGGACGTCTTGTGGCTGACGTTTTAATAATAATGTATTTGTCTAAATTACAGTTATCGAATTATATCCAGCACATGTCCAGGTAGGTAGGTTTGGTAATTTTACTGGTCTAAATGACCAGTCATGGCCAGTGCTCTGAAACCATGCCGACAAGGGCGTCAAATGTCGGAGAATATTTTCAAATTATGTTATTTACCACTTTGACGACCAGTCTGGCCTAGTGGGTAGTGACCCTGCCTATGAAGCCAATGGGCCTGGGTTCAAATCCCAGTCAGGGCATTTATTTGTGTGATGAGCACAGATATTTGTTCTTGAGTCATGGGTGTTTTCTATGTATTTAAGTATTTATATGTAACTATCTATTATATATATCGTCGTCTAGTACCTACAACACAAGTCTTACTGAGCTTACCGTAGGACTAGGTCGATTTGTGTAATATTGTCCCGAAACAATTATTTATTTATTTATTATTTATACCACGCGGGTCAAGTACCGTTTTGCCATCTCATGACCTGCATTGCACGTGTAAACATTAAGTAACTTGGGACTTAACCTCACATTCCTCACATTAGGCTCGGTTCTACTCGCTACAATCCAAAAGATTGTTAAGCGGCAAAAACTAAGACAAAGGGACTCCTCACAAAGCGTGTGTGACCTATATACCGGGTTGGTTTAATACCCTTACTTTGTAACGCGACGCCCCTCTCGTATCTTTCACCTGCTAATTTCATATTACTATTGTACTTCATAGCTTTACACAATTTAGCAAATGGGGTCATGACTTTTGTATCATGCTTACTAGCTAATTTATTTGTGTAAATTATTCATTCAAGTTTGAAATGGCCTGGTATAATTATTATTAAGATATTTTTTACATAATGATTATAAACAAATATTATCCTTAAAAACAAATAATCATAATATATATAACTGCAAACAATTTGATGGAAGCCTGGTGCGCTATTTTTAACCCGAATTAAAACTTTTACATGAGTATCACAAAATGTATTTCTTCATTAGTCCTTCCTTTTTCGCAGGTCGTATATACTTGGCCTTGGAATTTGGAATGGGACATTTGTATATGTTTACTATTATTTGTTGGATGCTTATAATGAGAATTTGTATACTTTTGATATGTTATTATAGTGCGTTGATTGTTAAAAATTATGATTTATTTTTACATTATGTATGGATTATAAAATAAAACTACATATCATATTGCCAAACATTTAGTATGGACAATTGCGGATATTTTGATATACTTACCTACACATAGTCCTCGTGATATGGGGCTCATAATTTAATGCGAGATTTTTACCGAACTGTCAACTCAATCCTAATATGGTCGAGTTTTTATCATTATCACAATATCTGTCACGCTCTAACAAGTGAGCGATAGATAATCAAATGGCAGCCATGCTAAGCGTTCTGCTTATATACGCCATGCTAAATATATACAACATCTACTTATGTTTCGGCGTTAACACTTATGAATTTACCTACACGTCTATATTTTATGCAGTCATCATAACACAAACAGCGAAGGCGGTAATAAATCCCCTGGGAAAATATTGTGCATTGTCTTCTAAGCGCCGTCTAAGACATTAATCTGTAGGGGCGTGTTCTCTAAAAGCTTTGCGTCATTTAGGCTTATTATACTGGGCGTGACAAAGAAACCGAATTCAGAATATGACTTTTACCACTTTATACAGGCAACAGTGGATTTTATAGAATAATCTCTATTGGTAAGAACATTCGGTAAAAGTAAACGTAATTTTGCGATAGCGATCCATCCTCCATAATTTGTCAAGTAGGAGTTGTTACGCCCACACTAGAGACAATACGAGTATTAAGAAGTCACAAATCTTTACTTTTTTGTTGTTGTGACAGTCAAGCAAAGTCCTCTAACCCTTTACGAATGCTAGCGTAGACGCAGTTGCTATTATACCGCAATCCGTAATTTATTATCAGAACAACTACAAAAAGTGTTTAGAGTGTGAGTAAGGAATATTCCCATACCCATACTCATTTAATATATGCAACTCATTTCAGTTACGTCTACGTTTGCTCGTGTAAATTATGTATGCTGAAAATGGGTATCTCTAATTGAAATATGAGCATATGGAGATGAGCTATGAGATATTGAGCGTGCAACTGAAACTTGTAAAATTCTATTCCAATGGCCTCCCGCTTCTTGTGACTCTGAAATTCAGATCTTCACACAATTTTCCACAAAATATTTAGGTCACTCAGAGTCTGACTGGCATTTTGCCTAACGCCCCAGGAGAGTTACTTAAAGACTTTTTTTTTCTTTTGGATCTGTATCACCAATAAATAAATATATATATTAATAAATAAAATAAATATTTCGGGATAATCTTACACAAATCGACCTAGTCCTACGGTACTTAAGCTCAGTAAGGCTTGTTTTGTAGGTACTAGACGACGGTATATATAATAGATAGATAAATATATATACTTAAATATATAGAAAACACCCATGACTCAGGAACAAATATCTGTGCTCATCGCACAAATAAGTGCCTTGGCATTCGAACCCAAGACCATCGGCTTCATAGGCAGGAACCACTAGGCCAGACCTGTCGTCTTAACTAAATATAATAATAATCACCTGTTGCAAACTCAAGCTCTTCACGAGAACTTGTCCAGAGTGCGTGTGCCGGCCGAAGCCGACTGGCCCGAAGCCGTAGCACAGCAGGCTGAGGAGCAGCACCAACGTCTGCACCGTGCTGACCCACCACGTGAAGTAGGGCCGGTAGTCCGTTAGCTCGTCCAGTTGCTGCGCCACGTCGTCCTGACGCGTCACGGACTTGCGGAGCGACCGTCTGGAATAAGGGAGCAGTGAGCTGGTTATTAGGGCTACATGTCTGTAGTGAAGTCTGCATTAGTATTTACCATGCGTCTACCTAATATAGGACAAACAGGTTTTGGGCAGAGCAGGCACGAGTTTGATATACATAATGATAGCACATCTATAATTAAAAATAAATAAATTAGTGTTAGTATGGACGATTGATCCACTGGCTTAGGTTATAATATGATACAATTACTATACGTTTGTTATTGTATGTTTCCTTTGTTTACTTGCTCATTTTGCAGATTATGTATGTTTGGTTTACATTTCTTGGTTTTGCTGCAGGCACTTGTATGCTTAATTGGGCTAAATTCTTTATTTAGATTGTCTCTATAAATGAAAACCTGTGATTGGCTCTATTCTAGATCATTTAATTCTATTCTAGATCAAATTAATGTATTATGCTGTTGGTTTTCCATGTAACAAATATAACATATTTTAAATTTTTGTACCAACCAAAGTAGGTAAATAGCAATCATCACCATTCTTGATAGGTACTTCTTATATCGTCTACAATAGACATGGAGGTCTAAGATGATTAATAGTATAATTCGCTGAAAATTTCGCGTATCCTACACTTTTATCATCCATACACTACGTTACTAAGTGTATTAAAAGAATGTCGTATATTATAGCATTTTATATGAACATAATGCGCATGCATACGCAGTGTCTCCAGACGAAGGTCTTCGACCAGTGGTTGCCAGTGACGACTTATGGTGCTGAAACGTGGTCGCTTACTATAAGCCTCATAAAAAGGCCCAAAATCACCCAAAGGGCAATGGAGAGGGCTATGTTGGAAGTGATAGCATCAGAAATGATATCATCCGCAGTAGAACCAAAGTTACCGATATACCCCTCCGGATCGCCAAACTTAAGTGACAGTGGGCTGGGCAGATTGCCCACAGAACCGATCACCGATTGGGTGGGAAGGTTCTGGAATGCCGACTATGAACTGGAAGACGCAGCGTAGGTAGGCCTCCAACAAGGTGGACCGACGACTTGGTGAATGTCGCGGGATGCCGCTGGATGTGGAGAGGCAAGACCAGTATTTTTGGGGGAGGCCTATGTCCAGCAGTGGCCGTCTTTCGGCTGACATGATGATACATACTGTTATGTACACAAAATATTTTGTACATAATTTTCAAAACAATAGTCTACTAGCAAGTATTGTTTTTTTATTTATTTTTTTATTTATTTAAATATGAAACAAACGGCCATACAGAAAATATTGTTACAGTTTCTAATCTTAATTTAGACCTATAGTTTCCATTATTTATTAACATTTATATACAAAGCACGAGAAATACCTATCCTGACTTAAGTTCGGCTGATTAATAAGAGGTTAGGTACACAAAAACAGTTTTACAGTTTTACAATAAACTCAGTGAAAGACAATGAAAAACAACGACAACAATACATGTTCAAACGTTAGTATCAGTTTGAAACGAGTAAAAGTTTCTAGTTTACAAAGATGACATATATAACAATAATTTAAAAATATTTTATAGATCACGTTAAGATTTACATATTACCAGTTCTAAAAATTTTTTTCAATGAGCCTATGGTACAATTAAATATGTCCACATTTTTTTAAATGTTGTTATCATTATAAAGTGCACATGCTCGCTTAATAAACATATTTTTAGAATATTTAGTTCTACTACGTGGGATGGAGAATAAGTGCTTATATCTGTGACGACATCGGCGTTCTTTATTACCTGGGACTCTTATACATATGTCTTTTAATAAGCTAGGGGCATCAATATGACTATTTATTATTTTGTATAATAAAACAGAATCAACGCAGTCTCTCCGACACTCGAGCGACTGCATTTTATGGCGGTTTAAGGATTCTACATAATCTTGGTACTCAAAACCACATTTAAAATCAAGGACTTTTAGGAACTTTCTTTGCAATCTCTCTATCCTGTCAATATGAACGCTGTAATAGGGTTTCCACACCGCACATGCAAACTCAAGCCGACTTCGGACATAACTGTTATAAAGTATTTTAAATGTAAAGGTATTTCTGAAAGGTTCTTTTTATGAACCTAGGTGTATTAGAGTACACATTTTTATAACGGAAATAAATAGGAACTTCTACCCTGTATTTCGTATATCCAATGTAAACGTATCGTAAAATCATAGCCCTCTCCGTTGTAATTTGCAGGAGTTAGCGTTCGAAGGCGTAAACAACGGCCATAAATACAGCCATGCATCATGTCATGTCCAGGGGTTATTAATTCCGAAGGCATTACAGAACACTTTTACCCGGAATTTTCCGGTCCGAGAGGGTAATGTTTAAAAACAGACATGAAAAATCTAAGTCGTTAAAGAAGTTATAATTATACAAAAGTTTTAAGACTTCAGAAGTCAGTCGGACTTTATTTTGTTTAGGCAAATAAAAGTTTTAAATTTACTTAGCTTTTAAAAAAGTAACATTGTCGCAGACTATAATAATAATAAACTTTATAATAAGTGTTAAAGGAATTAACTTCATGTCATCTTTATAATTCGTTTAATACTTATTAAAGACCAGTTACGCGACATTGTCTACATAGAATTAGTATCAGATGATTTGTACGATATAAACTATACCCTATAACTTTTATTTTTATGCAAAATACCAGATAATAATAGACGATCCTATAAGTATATACATGCTTTTATTTTATTTGTAATTTTGTCGTGTACCGAAATTAGTAAGTTTAAATTTTTTGATCGCAGTAAATATATTCATTTGCATGCTTTGCATCTTTCTTTAAACGCATATAAAATTTAAATGTGAAATGGATTTCTAAAAATCCTGCTGTTTCTGTGAAAATAAAATTGCAAACACTATTTATTAGAGAACCTTAAAATGTGAGTGCATTTGTGCATTTTTTCATGCATAACTTATGAATCATTTGAACCAGTTTTTATTTATAAATTATGCGTTTTGAACAAGCCGCACGAAAGGCAATTTATAACAGGCACAGTTACTGTGTTGTTTTATTCAAGAGCATGAATTATATATATACTTCTGCATTTAAAATTACTGTTCGAGCATAATTGGGTATAATTGATTTTGAATATGCCATTAAATCTCATATTTGAGAGTTTTCAGAAATAAATGTACCCAATTAGCGTGACTTAGAAAAGTTAAATTATGTTAGTTTTGTGACGATAATTAAGCACTGGATTTTCTTTCGATTTAAATATCTTCGATATGCTAGCAGACGTTTTTGTTTAATATAAAAACAATTTTAGAAAGGGGTA
The DNA here is from genome assembly GCA_022674325.2 of Grapholita molesta. Taxonomy (NCBI): domain Eukaryota; kingdom Metazoa; phylum Arthropoda; class Insecta; order Lepidoptera; family Tortricidae; genus Grapholita; species Grapholita molesta. Next base: position 9,354,180 of record CP053127.2, read on the forward strand.
GCACATTATTATCGATGAATTCTCAATACTCTTCGGTAGATGTCGCTACACGTCACCCTTAATGACGTATACCAGGAAGGATAAGATAGAAAAAGTTGACACGTCTAATCGGCGCTCGCATAGCACGATAATTAAGCATTCAATTTCTATAACTTAGATTTGGTAAGAAACTATAAGTACAGTAAAAATAAACAAAAAATAAAACGAATATTTAATTTCCCTACAGATTATGCTTACATGCTTAATTATCGTCACAGTGACATAATTTAACCTTTCTACAAGTGATGCTACTTGGGTATCTACACTTTTTTTCTGAAACTCTGAAAGTCCCTTTGTTTTTCAAAACCATTTTCAATAACCCATACAGTGCCTATGGATCATTTTAGTTACATACAAAAAAATAACGCGACGGTATAGTATTACTAACTAAATCGCCGAGATTTCATAAATTGCCATTTTTGTTACAATAATAAGCAAAAGCATGTTGTCGAGATGAAAATGTATCGATGTATTTATAATAAGTCGTTTTTTTGTCTATGCAATAAGCTACATAATGAATTGAAAATATGCATATTAAATTATGAAAACATTGCAAACATTTTCCAATTATAGTTAGCGTTTCGTTTTATAGTCAAAAGTCACGTTTTATATGTCGGATATTGCTCGACATGTGTCACTCCGTAACGAGGAGCATAATCATCAGTCTGCGTCGGTTAGTCAACGCGAACTCGTGGTTATACTCTTTATTATGCTCCTCGTTACAGGTTGAAACATGTCGAGCAATATTTAACTTATAAAACGTAAGTTACCCCCTTCTATTCAAGTAATATGTTTAAATCTCACGATAGTTTTGTGTTGAAGTCTAAAGTCATGTAAGAATGATATTTGAATGGTAATTAAAAGCTTTCATTTAGTGCATCCTTATTTCGCTAAACCGCCAATACATATGACCTAATTTTTTTTTTTCATTTTAACCTGCGCTTGTGTACAGGTATCGACTTTCATGTTTAATTTAATTTGATCGGCAACACTGTGTTTGCCTGTGTAGATTAAATACCTTTTGCAAATAGCTGAACCTCAATTTTCAGCATTTTGCCTGCGTTTCTTATTGATGCTTAGTTCACTAAATGATATTTTGATTATATGTATTAATGCTGGATATCAGAAAAGGGATCAGAACGTTTTCAGTTATAACTCTTATAATTATGCCGACAAATAAGTATATGCAAGTATGCGAAATATAAAAGTAAATATCATGATAGTGACCTTGCCTATGAAGCCGAAGGTCTTAGGTTCCAATCCCATTTATTTGTATGATGAGCACGCATATTTGTTTCCGAGTCATGGGTTTACATGTATTTATGTATTTCTATATATATACCAAAACACAAGCCTTCTTCTGTTTCATCCGTTAATTTTACTAAGATAGAAAATAATCCACATATACGACAGTTTTTTCCACCTTAATTACGTCAAAGCCTTTTACATCTTCAGTTACGGCAATAAACCATATTGAAATTGGTGAATGCATAAAAATGTATGCCGGTAAAATCAACACTCGTGATTCCGAGTAGGAATTATTTAAACAAAACTTGGAATCCAAATAATACTTTTTTCACAGTTCAAAATTTCTGAAACCGCCATATAAAACATAATATGTAAAAATTATAGTTACCGTTGTAATCAAATTATACTTGTTTTTATTGAACTGGGAGCTTATTCCTTAAAAAGTGCACCCATTCCATTCACGCATGTACACTAATAAATGCTATATGATGGTACTTACAGTGTTATATATTATTATATATATTTATGTATTTAAAAGTAGTTCTCCGTATGTATTGAAGGTAAATATTTCTAAAACCCATCCAGGCTCGCTGCTATTAAATCCCATGTTAAAAGGACTTTAATACATTTACAAAACTCACGTTAAAAAGTTACACAGCGGCTTTAATGACTTCAAAAGCAACGCAGTTGTTAAATGGGCGCAAATGGATTGGATTCAACGATTCGATATAAAATTTACTTACTCAAAAACAGCAGTTTCAAACTAAAATTTAGTAATTGCTAGTGTTGCTGGTGCAGAAGTACCCATAATGTTCGGGGCATTACCCCGCCGGATGACTATATAGACAGCCTTTGCACCAGAAACGACTCGGAGCGGAGGGCCTCTTTTGTCTGAGTCGACGGCGCCTATATAGTGCACAAACTTTTTGTCTTCTGCTCCCGAATTGCCCGCCGTATTCATATTTTACAAATGACAGAGATATTAAAACGTGAGAAAAACACTGGTTGGTACAAATAACGTGATACAAGATTAGCAAACCGGCGAAAATTAGTACAAGCGAGACGCACAGATACTAAACTCGATACTCGTTATCGAAAACCCCAATGTCACAACTCATGGTAAGGGCACAGGGGACTGTATAGTGTATAGAGTCCTTCATTAGAGTCAGACGCACGATTAAAATCGAAGTGCGGGCGATGTGTCACGTGTGAGCGTCGCGGTGACACGTCGTTAAGGAAACGGCTTTACAAATGACGCACTCGCGACGCTAAGCCTCCGAGCACCGCGACACGGAGGCAACAACTACAGTGGATCACTTGCTCGACTAACGAGGGAGGAAAAACATACTGCCATTAACAACGTGGTAATTACTTTATATTATTGTACTTTTTCGTCACACTTGCTCGTAATACATATAACCTAACAACATAGGAGCGATTCATGCTGTAATGTTCTTACAACCCTGACTAAATATTCATGTCATATTACAGACCAATTGTATCAATTTTGTACTTTAATCTTTTTTCAAGTATTTAAATATGATGACAAATATTGTGTACCAGGCGATACAAAAATTACAACCGCCAGTTAATTAAGCCACTCTACTAAGTGTTTAGCTACTAAGGGCTTTGTTAGCACTCATCCCAATTTTTTTGTTTACCGTCCTCAATACCTATTATAGAATGTACTATTAAATTTAGAATATTTATTATAAGTTCCAAAAATACGTTAATATAATTATGTATTATTTACCAGGGTAATTTATTAACTTGCTCGTGTATGACAAATCTGAGTAGGGAGATCAAAGTTAGGCGAGTATCTGGTAGAAATTAGCGAAATATACACGGCATCCTTTAGTCTTCAGAAAACTTATCTATTGTAATTTTAAATTAAGTAGAAATGATAATAATATGTTTTTAAACTACGAGACTACTTTATTTTTTATTATGCAGAACCGACCGCTAGTGAATATCTTCGATATTTAAATCGAGAGAAAAATAGAAAAATTTGACTCGAAGCGGGACTCGAACCCACAACCACTGGATCACTAGCTCAGTGCACTTTCAATTGTGCTATCCGAGTACCGCTTAGACTACTTGGAAAAGGCACTTATATTATGGAACCGGCACTCTGTCCCAATTTGTCTTGTACCACATTGCATGTAGGCGCTAAGACTGCTATAATATTAAACGACACCTGTACAGTGACGAAAACACGAGTATTTTGCTGTAAATTCAACGTCTTTGTTTTTATCCCCATGTAGGATTTTCACAAAGCACATAAGGCAGTATTATCTTCCATCTCTTTCGCGAAACAAAAAGGTGGGTGCTTAAATTCGCACACAACTCAAATCAAGCGCATAATTGGGCTAGAATTCCAGACCTGTCATTACCATATATTAAAATTTGAATGCGAGTCTTTTTTATAACGATGTTACTTACAGTTATGAGTACAATGGCTTACATGCTTACTATAAGTATTTCATTCTTTTAGTTTACTCGTATTTAATTGTGTACATAGAATAGAACAGTAAAAATAGTACATTTCGATACTAGTGAAAAAAAATTTTTTTTGACGAGGGTGAAAGTTGAAGCCCGAGTGAAACTTGGGTGACAATCACCCGAGTCTTAAAGAAGTTTTTACACGTGTATCGAACCCAATGTTTCATAACAAGTGCCTTGAAAAGTAAAATTTACGCACGCAACGAAGCGTGCGCAAAATGCACTTTTACGCACTAGTTAGAAAAATAAACAATCTTATTTAGAAACTGATTTGAAAATATAATAAGCTTCATTAGCAAATGCTTCAAGTACCAAATTTAGAAATGAGTTGTTTAGTTTAAATATTGACTCGGTCAAACAAATTGTGAAAAGCAATTTGTAATTTCATTCAGTCGATAACTTTACTTTGTGATTCAATTATAAGAAAGTTCGCAACTTTGAGAAATGGTATTTGACAGAGCATCTGTCGAAAACTAATAATTGTACCCGCTTAAATTGTATTTAAATACATACACAGTTGCTATTGGTGAGAGTAACGATATTTCAATATTGAATATACATCTGTTTGTTATTTGATAATGAATTTATATTAATGACAATACAATTTGTATTAGCGTTGTTAGTTAGATCGATCGATTTTGGTCTTTTAACAAAATGAAATGAAGCAAAGTTCTAAATAAAAAGATAGAACGCGTTATTTAGTTGGTTATTCTAACAATATTTTCACTTTTCGTATTAACGTCTTAACTTAATTAGTTCACGAATACACATTGCAAAAAGATCCTTAGCACTACTTCACATTAGGCAATAATCTTACCATTTTTCTAGACCCTAACGTGAACAACATGTGAAGGAACTCCAATTATGTATTGCATTTAAGTGCAGACCTATTATAATAATTTTTTCAGATAGCAATGTGCGTTTGACTCATGAAAATTATTAATTTCAGGCAAATACTGTTACAAAGTAATCATCAACTAACTATTTAAAAAAAGTTGACGTATTAAATTAATTGTATCCTCGCAACGCCCAGTGTGCATTACAAAAGGAAATAGGGTAGAATTTCTTTTGTTTCATTAGTTTTCGTACAAAAAAAATTCAACCCAATTCACTGCATAGTAAGTTGTAACTATTTAATATTTTAGTATGGTGGGCGTTACGAGGGTATTCTTAGTACGTATTCAAGAAAATTTTGCAGTCCATATGGTAACGGAGATTATGCTTCTAGATGCCGATTAAAAATAATATTAGATTTGTGTGGTTACCTGAAAAATCGGCCAACGACACCCATGCCGAACTGCCTTCGATTAGAGTTGTCAGCCAAAGGCTCTAGCATGGGTGTATGGATGCGCGCTCCGCCCGCGCCCCAAGATACGCTTCGTTCTGGCCGCCGGTACTCCACACCACCAGAACTCAATGGCGACCTGGCGCTGTAACAAAATACAATATCAAAATAAATGACGGAGTTCTGCTAGCATAATATGGTCGGTTTTTATCACTTATCACAATATCTGTCACGTTCTAACAATTATGTGAGTGCGAAGTGACAGATAGCGCGATAGACGATGTCAACCATGGTAGACGCTCTGAGGTAACACATATTAAAAAAAAAACAACATACAACCGAATTTATAACCTCCTTCTTTTTTTTTTAAGTCGATTAAATAAAATAGTAGTGTTATATAATATGTAATAGTATTGTTATCCTATCCCATCAACCAAGAGATAACATGACTAGTACCCGTTCGTTAGAAGAAATGCAATAGCTTTGGCAAGAATTTCAAATGTCACGTTCTCTTGATAACATGTTTGGTCTGACCTAGTATAAAGATAGAAAAGGTATAAGCACTATCGCAAAAATACATGTCTAATCCTGTGGCCCTAGTGAAAAAAGGTATAAGTTTCATACTATTTGTTCATCACTTGTACCCTTTTTACACTAGGATCACAGAAATATAGTGTCATAAATCTTGGTTTTTAGCGTGTTCATTACTATGGCAACGAGGGACAGCATATATTTGAATTACCTCACAATTGCTAGAATAAATTAAATATTTGATTATGATTATGTTTAAAATAGCAGTAACCCGTTATTGCAATTGCTTTGTTAATAATCGCAAATGTCAATCTAAGTTAACATTCCCCGTCTATCAGCCAACCGCCCCCTAACTTTCCAAATCCCAATATATATCCGATGCCAAGTCAGCTAATCATACTAGCTTAGAGCCAGTCACTTCCGGGAAGGTTTTTACGTATGCCAATGGGTATTACGAGTCCGTTCTCAATTGAAAACCAGAATAAGCCTAAGGTTTTGTGTAAAGACAGGCTCAAGTTCGTAATCTCAAGTTTCTGAGCATTTTTTCTTTGTTCTCTGTCCCAGATCTCACTGTATAACGATGAGCAAAATTCCTACATATATACCAAAATTCTAAATTTCGGCATTTTCTACTAGCATCATTAGATATTTATTTATTTATTATATACATTATTTCAGGACCTAATAATCGACTTGCGCCTTTATGAAAATAACTGATCAGCTCTAATTTTGCGCATATACCTAAATGTTTTAAAAGTGACATAGCAAACTACAAATAGCGATTTTATGTAAAACTAGAGTACAAATCAGACAAAAACTCAACCGTCACTTCAACTCCTCAATTCATCATCTCCGAGTGAAACAAAGTCAATAACAGAACTGAAATTCTAAAAGCAAATAGGAAAGCAATCCCACATCACTTACTAAAGTACTTTGCTATTATCTAGTCGATGCTTACCCTAAGGCAGACCCAATAGGCAAGCCTTAATGCTCAAGCAGTGCCCAATACGAAACTATAAATAAGATTAAATCTCCGATTTTACAGACCCATGTCACAAAGATTTGGGTAAATGGTATATATCTACATAAGATAACTAACATGTTGATATATTGGTTATGAATTCAAAGCTTACTTTAATATTCTCCGATGCATACATAATTTATTATTCAAACACTAGAATATTAAAAACAAGGTTTGGGTATGAAATTGTAATTCATATTGGCATACGAGTACCTATAATATAGTTACGTTATATTCGATTGTATTAGATGTAGGTGTTTAATAATACGAGTGGTAAAATATAGGTACAACACTTTAAGTACCATCACGATTTACATACACCTGAAGTTCAATTTCAGACCTAGTCCAAATAATTCAGTTCATAGCTATAACATCTAGTATAATATAAGATAATTATTATATTATGAAATAACAACTTGAAAATATATTTTATAAGTCTCGATAAATTTTGCCTCCTAATTAAGTAAGGATTAAACTTGCGGCTTTATGCTAAATTTATTTCGGTAAAAAGATAATCTAAGTGTATTTATAAATTATAAGGAACGAGCAGCTAATTATTCTGTCGAGTTAGCGCAACATGGCGTTATTAGCCGAGTTTGCACGGCTCGAGCGCGATTATGGGCCGAACTTGCGCAAACTTGGCTCCACTAAGTTACTCAGTACGTTGCGTGGGGAACACTTCATAACCTCTGTCAAACTAGTTTCGTGGTTTAAATAATCGCTTGTTAAAGTACTTTTTGGTATTCGCGAGATTTTGGGAACGATGTGATTAATAGTTAACGCTCGTTCAATCATGTGTCAAGTATTCGCCGCGGCTGAAGTGTCTAGCAAGGAAATCAATATGGCTCGGCCTTACTCATCCTTCGGTGGGCGGTGCAGAGGCTATTCAAAACGCTCTATCTAGTTATTTCTTATCTGACCACCAAAGAAAATGAAGCTGTAGAGGTGCTCTGAGAAGAAACTCTGAGAAGTTATGCTATAAATAGCAAATTCAAGACGGTAAACATGCTTTTGAGACAATGCCATATCCTTGTGAAACTCAATGCATTAGTAAATTATTGCTTTCCACAAATTGCCAACATCATTGTAGAACTAATTGCATGCAACTGAGAACATAATTGCATTATATTCCTTCAAAGGGAGCTATTCACTTAATTAACGATCTTATACATTAAAATACCTATTTAAGACCCGATGATACGTCTCGTCAGAGATTGCTTATAAATAATTAAATTCTTCTTTTATGAAAAATGTGGGACTAACCCACATGATTTAAATATATATTACTGCTATAAATAGCGGCTTATTGTGCGGCTAAAATAAGTAAATGCTTAAAAAAGTTTATGATTTAAAATTTAAAAAAGATGAGTGTTCATTTAAGGCAAGCTAACTCGTAGCTAAATAATCCGCTTAAAGCTCTCGGTCTTCCCGGCTCAAGGGTTGATGGTACTCTCCTCTTTATGACACTCATCACTCATGTGAGACGAAAAAAAAATTACTATTGTTGAACGTATTTGTAAATGTAGACTGAATGATTTAATTTATTTATAAAGTTTAATTTTTTAATATTGAAAACATGAAAATAACAATGAATGCTATCGTAATATTTACTGCTAGTTTTAAAAAGAATACCCCATCCAGCAAGTCCCCCTGCGGCATGAACCCCATAATGCTGGCTGCGTTTATTGTTGGATATAACGAAAGTATTTTAACAAAATGATATCTAGTTGTCGCATGACTAAGGTCGCCGGCCGCGAATTCCAGAAACTAAAGAAAGACCTACAAGAGTTTTCATTGTTATTATTTCTTATAGATATTTGAGAGACTTGTAACGTCTATAATAAAGAATTCCTTTGAAATCCACAAGTGCATGCTATTCATTCGAAATAAATTGTAACGAGATACCTTGTCAAGAGTTAAGGAGGCTAGACACAAAAAAAACTAATTGCTTTGCTCGGCGTAATCAAATTAGATCCAGTTTGATTGACATCAAACTCACTAAGGTAATAACGCGCGGGAAATGAGAATTACAATAACTGCCATTTACTACATCAACGTCATTAACAATGTCACAATATTGACATATTAGATCAATGAATATTCTTGTTTGAATATGAAATGAAATAAGAAATATATTAAGAATATTAGTAAAATTAATAATAATAGGTGTCGTAACTGAGGAAAGGCATCAAACATGAATAAGAATTTTGATATAGACTTAATTATCAAATGCTTGTGTACCTACAGAATATTTTTCACACGCGAAAGGTGCGCACCTAAAAATTACTATTTTTCCAATGCGAACAAACGCATTGATTATCACACGTGGTGAAATAAGTAAATATCACAAAAAAGCAATCTATACTACAGTCATATTTAGCAATTGGGGACCGAGTAAGGAGTCCACCATCGCAGTCATTGACACAGTAGATGACAAACGTTTATAAAAAAGCAATCTAAGCGAAAATTATATATGGAAACGCGTGACTTTAATTCGATCTTTCATTCCGATAAATTGATTGTCGTTTTGCCTTCTTCAGTGTAGAAAATTACTAGAAAGGCGTACACGTGACATAGGAAAGATGTCGGACGTCCGCAAACTAGATGAACGAACGATGAACTAGTACCGTATGGCGGTCTGTAGGAGCCTCAATGTCCAGCACGGAATAAAATATGTCATCATCATCATTCCTGCCGTAAGTCGTCCACTGCTGGACATAAACCTCCCCTAAACGTGACTTGTGTCATCTTGAGAGGTACACACACCCATATAAATTATCGCTTAAAACTGTTGGTTAAACCCAATGCCAGGGATACGGGCCGGTTGGTTCTTGGAACTATTGGATTAGCCCCCACGTGGAATACGAGCGGCCGGTGATTGGTACTATCTATTTTTCTGTATTATATTGTTATTTTATTAAACTTTCATCTATATTATATGTGTTATACTGTGTTACTGTTGTCACTTTTACTGTGGTCCTTTATTGCTTATATTTGTATATTACAGTTAAATTGATTCCTATTGTTGCTTTTTTGAACTGTTATTTTTTTTACACTGTTATGTAACTATTTCGTTGATTAAGGAATTGAAGGCCCGGACTTAGTTTATTGAAGTAACCGGGTCAAAGGTAAATATATTAACAGCCCCATGAGTGATACACCCTCATCACGATCGGTGTGTCCTGACTCGGCTTGAAGATGGATACCAGAGCTTACCCGAAACATGTCGCCTAGTACGATATAATTACACGTGAGTATCCGTTTGTAACTAAGTAGTATGAACAGCCCCAGTACAGACAGTAGGATTACCTCTTCGCTCCATCGATCTCGTCTTCGTGGTGGGAGATGGCGGTCGGCGCTGCAAAGAACACGTCGTCCACATCGCCCTCCTCTTGCGGCGCGCTGTGCCGAAACGATCGCGACCACTGCGTCGAAGACGACTGTCGCGATCGCCGCGTCACCGCCTGAGAAGGAAACAATTTTGTAATGTAACTAAGAACAAATCAATGTTTTTTTTTATGAAATATTTTTGATTTGCTTTGATTTTAAAATATATAACATATACTTAAGAAAAAACGACAAGGACCTCCGATGATCGAGGCGGGATTGATTAATTTCGACGAACAAGATCACATATACTTGATTAATTTCGGCGGGTTCCGTTGTGTACGGGTGGCGAAATTGGTTAAGGCGTCAGCCGCGATAACTGGAGATACGGGTTCGAATCCCGCCTCGAACACCGGAGGTCCTCGTCGTTTTTCTTAAGTATATGTTATCTATTTCAACTTTTAATTTTGTAATGTGTTAAAAAGAGACTGCAGTCATTCATATGTCACGTTTAGGTTAAAGGGTTATTTACTTCTTCCTCGCGCTGTCCCGGCATTTTGGCAGGGCTCATGGGAGCCTGGGGTCCGGTTGGGAACTGATCCCAGAATTTGGCGTAAGCACTCGTATTACGAAAGCGACTGCCATCTGACCTTCCAACCTAGAGGGTAAACTAGGCCTTATTGGTTTATAACTATAGGCATCAAGAAATCTTGAATATATGTGCGTCTTCCCCAATTGTTTGCCCACTTCGTAATAACAATGTTTCTGCAAATTCCCCCACTATTACGGAATTAAAATATATTTTTTCAATGTATATGGTGATTAATTCTCTATCTTACTGACTTACTAATGATTTTACTTCTCTTTGTTTTATAATAAATTAATGATTTGTTGTTAAGTTACAAAATACCTAATGAATGATAAATGTTAGCTTGTATAGTATATATATGTGTTATTTGTTACTGTTACGAAATAAAAAAGATAACATAAAAAAACTAATAAATAAAATTACGTACTACATAAACTGGGTTCATAATACTTGCTATTAGGCAAAGCTCAAAATCTTATCTCAAAGGCAAAGTTTTTTTTTTTGCTCTAATATTTTGTCACAGAAACTAACTTCATAAACGACTAGTTATTCAGGACCACTTCAATATTATGACTCACTTCTTGCATGTAAAAGTGTATAATGTGCTACGCATTTATATTTCTTACTTATGGGATTAGTGCAAGTTAAAATAAGTATAATTTTGGACCCGGGTATGTCCTTAAACTACGTCCAACAATGAGAGGTAGGGCACAGCGATGACCATCACGCTTGAATCTGGGGCAGCCCAACTGGGGAAGTACCTCCTCCTTACAGAAGACCACAGCCATAATAGCACTGCTACCTTTCAGGTATGTAGTGTTGTGTTCCTGATGGTGAGTAAGGTTCCCAGAGCTCCAACCACCCTTAAAGGCCGGCAACGCGCTTGTGACTCCCCTGGTGTTAAGGGTGCCCATGGGCGACGGTAATTGCTTACCCCCAGGCAATCCGTCTGCTCGTTTGCCGCCTATGTCATAAAAAAAATAATAATAATAATAATACAACTAGGTACGAGCACATACATGTATATGTAGTTATTTCTTGATCAAACTGCTCCATAAGTAAATATCTACTACTATTCCTCACTGGAAAGTTCCTTCCGAAATATCACTGACAGAGCACCGAGCATCTTGGCCCATTATTTACGATGCCGTAACAGCGGCGCCGATCCCAAAAGACATCGCTTTTATAATTTATTGCTCGGAAATATGGTAGCCTAATTCTTCAGCCATATATTTAAGGCCTACTGAATAAAAAATATTGGGGTCAGGTTAGGAGGCGAGTGCATGTAAAAATGTCGGGGAGGTAGTCATTAATTTTAAAGCACCGTGCTTGAGAGGTTTACGGAATCACGGTAATGGTAGATCGCCTTTAAGTATTCTGTAGACGCAATATAATACGAGCGTCTTAAAACTTTGCCACCGTTTGCGTATTGAAGCGTCATATATAGTAAAATTGCAAATTCCTTTCGATTATAAATAATCTAACTCGCGAGATTATATACTATCAAAAGATACTGACGTAACGTACTGATTTCAATTTAACGCATTGTTTTTCGTTAGATTGTAAACTAACGATGACAATCCGTCATATTGTATGCAATGAAAAGAACTTTGTGCGCTGATTGGTTGAACGCATTCCGCCTCGCGCCACCACTGCCGTGTTTGCATTGGATTATATGTTGTTTTACTTTTATGTCGTGTTAAAAGTATTAAGTAAGTACCTGTTCGTACTACTCACAATTTTAGAAGTGTATATAAATTTTTCAGAGGTCTTCTGTATTTGATTTCTAATTCAAGTCAAAAACACAAGACACCTGTGCTTTAAAAGCGTTTAGGCGCATGCCAGTTCACAATTTCAAGATTGAAAGGTGAAAATGTAAGTAGTACGTTACAGTTTACAATTATACGACAACTTACTATCTCGCGAGTTAGATTATTATCTAACGACATTTTCAATTTTACAGTGGTACAATATTTATATCATAAAATATAGTGTTATGTCAATAGGAATGTGTGTGTGAGTTAGGCAATCCAAAAATCTAAGACACATTTTGTTTTTCAATTAACAGAACATAAAAATATAAGGCTCATCAAAGTTTAGGATACATGCTCATGACGTCATAATATGCTTGGTATCTAGCTAGATAGAATTCGAAGACTATATCTTATACAACTTGCTTGAGTACAGACCAAACTACTGGATAGACCGAAGATCGTTTCAACTCAAAGTAATTACTCTTTACCTGTATTGTGTGAAGCTGTTAAAATTAGATAATATGAAGACACAAACCAATGTTGTGAACCGTTGTGTGTCAGTCTGGATGGCAACAACTCTAGTGCGCAAGTTAATAGTGAAAACCAATAGCGCGTAGTTAGAAAAAAATAAACAACAAGAAGATGTTTTCAATATTTTCGCGACCCCGTAGCCAACAGCAATTACAAAACATCAGAAATATATCTAGGAAGCAGGCAGCAATACTCGTAAGTTTTTAATTAAGACCCATTTAAATCGCTATTGTGTAAAATTCGTCTAAGTTTAAATCAGTACACGTCATGAAAGCTCTTTCAACATTATATAATGTTCAAAGAAATAATCCTTATAATGACAATACATTTTCAACTCCTACACGAAGGGTCTCATTTTATAAAGTCGGGTCCTTCAAGCCTTTTAATAGCCGTTCCATTTTACGAAAGTTATTACGCGATATAACAATTGCATTATCATTCCATTAGGGCCTTCGAAATTAATACACCGTAAAAGCAATGACGAGCCATTGAATATTAAAATATAAACAGTGAAGTGAATAAATTGATTTGAATAAAGGATTAATGGCCACATTTACATAATCAACACTTTTACTAATGTTTAGCTTACAAATAAATTAAAATTTAAAGTTTATCTGGCCTGGCTTGGTTATACATCATTTTAACTATTGAAAGTAAGTAAATAGTCTACTATTGCAGCAATAGTTGACGACCGGTCTGGCCTTATGACCCTGCCTATGAAGCCGATGGTCCTGGGTTTAAATCCCAGTCAGGGCATTTATTTGTGTAATAAGCACAGATATTTGTTCCTGAGTCTTGGGTGTTTTCTATGTATTTAAGTATTTATATATATCTTTTATATATCGTTGTCTAGTACCTACAACACAAGCCTTACTGAGCTTACCGTAGGACTAGGTCGATTAGTGCAAGATTGTCCGGAATATTTATTTATTTATATTAAAAAATAGAAAAACATAAAACAAAAGGTTTTTGACATTTACCTTTTTAAGAAACAAAAGATGAAAAGACGTGCGCTATGTGGCTTGTGCGCGTACCAATGAGTTGACGTTGAGCACTGTCAATAGTACAATTGTAGTGCAAAACGATTTTTCATCAGGAAAACTCGGATCTCGATCGAAAATTACTGCACTCGAACTGACAATTAATTATTGTGTTAAGTGCGTTTCATTTTCATATCTTTTAATATGGTACTTTATTGTTTAATTTCAAATGTAATTTTTCACTTTGACACTGAGCAATGGATGATAAATCAATAACTAAATGATGGAAAATGTTTTGCAGTATTCAAACATAATATGATTATATGGCGCAAAATATGTTATAAGCAGTGATCGGACATTTGGATTATTTTACAAACTTTACAAACGGTACAAAATGTACCGGTTGGACAAAAGTTCGGCAACTAAGTAAAAAAATCCTTACAGACAATTTAAATTGTTTTTAATATAGAAACTGTCGTATCTATATTAACTTTTCTACATAATATCCCTCGAGGAAGAATCCAAATAACCGATCACTTGTTATAAGCATGTATACATTTATACTTCCCGGGAACGACACACTAACACAGCTTGCAGTATTTAATTTGTTTGACCTATTTAAGTTAGCCTCTATTAGACTGGTTTCTAGCTAATCGCAGCCCATTAATAATGAGAAGTTCGATTGGAAGCAGTGCATTTCCAAGTCTTTCAGCAAAGTATACATGTCAAGCTGCTGGGAATTTAGCTCGAAAGATAAAGCGCTTTTAGCATAGCTAAACAGCTGGCTTTATTCAAATGTTTGGTTTAGGTAACTATGAAGAAATATTTATGTGGTTACTGCGCTTTCGTTGAAAATACACCATTACATTATTATTGTATAAACTAAGAAGATAATTATAATATTATGTATTCATAATGACGACTGATTTTTTTATACACGACTGCTGGTCAGTTTGACCGCAGTCACAGCTGATGGTGAGTGTCGACGAGGTCGAGGGTATATCACGCTTCAGCAACAGCCTATTCACTCATGCCTTGGAAAAAACCACATTATATTTTACTATCAACCGAACAATTGCATTATATTTCCATGCTTCAAAGTGGGTGACGACTTTGGGATCTTAAGTAACATTTTGTTAGGAGCGTTTTGAGTGGAAAGAGCAAGTTTCAGACTTTAACTCTCATTTTGTTAAGCAAGGGCGCTGGTGGCCTAGTCGTAAGAGGGTGCGGCTTGCAATCCGGATTTCACAGTTTCAAACCCCAGCTCGTACCAATGAGTTTGTCGAAACTTTTGTACGAAATATCACTTCATATTTACCAGTCGCTTTTCAGTGATGGAAAACATTGTGTGAAAACCGGACTAATCCCAATCAGACCTAGTTTACTATCTGGGTTGGAAGGTAGGATGGCAGTCGATTGTTTTAAGCGCCTACCCCAAATCTTGGGAGTAGTTGACAAGCGGACCCCAGGATCCTATAAGCCGTGGCAAAATGCCGAAACAATGCGAGGAAGATTATGATCCTGTAGCGATATTTGATCCTCACAACGAAACAAATTACAATACCATAAAAAAATCGTCTTGCCCATAACACATTAAATACCTACTAAGATAACTCACGAAGATTCACAGTTAATATTTCAGGTTAGTAACTGAATTTTTTGTGGTCATCTTTATCTTATTCCAAAATTAAATAATACAGTTTTTAGTTCAGACAATGTATTCCATTTTATGAACGAGCCATTAAAATTTCTACCCAGCATATGAAACTATTTTAAAAATAGATCAGTACTTCAAACGTTCATAAAAGACGCTATGCACCATTCTGAACGCAATAAAAAGGCCCATCTGCGTATTTAATGGCAGTCGTCATTTCCCGCCGCCTCTCGCAGATTGCGCCTCGCTGGACTATTCAAGAAGTCAGTTAGGCGGACCAGTATAAGTGGCATCTACAATTGAACATAATTTTTACGGATCTTGAGCTCTATTTGTTCTAGAAATGATCTCACAGTCAAGACAAAATGTTATGTTAAACAAGACGAGAACTTCGCGAGATATTTACCTAACTTTAAAATACTTAACTGGGAAACTAGGTTAGGCGCCAGCAGCACCTGTGGCGGTAATGGCGCCTGTCTCAGACCAATTAACTATGACTACAACGCTTCAGCACTATTAATAATAATGTTGCTTCTCACGTGTGCATTGTTTATTAGATTCATATATCTATGTTTGCACAAGGTATAATACTAGATCGGTATAGCAAACTTTATAGCACATAAATACAAGTCACAAACGAATGTGCAAACCGGTACCTAGCATGTTATATTTTTCATTGCAATATACCAAGCGGTCCATATTTTGTTTGTAATGACCAAGGATTAAATAAATAAATATTACAGAACATCCGTACATAAATTAACTGACCCCACGGTAAGATCAAGAAGGCTTGTGTTGTAGTACACAATATAATGCCTTTACTGGGCTCTGAACCCAGGACCATTGCTTCATAAGCAGGGTCACTAGGTCACTATACCCACTAGGTCAGATCTGTCGTCAAACAAGGATTGTTACATGTTTTCCCAGAAGCCCCAAAATAGTCCAATATTTTTATTTAGGTACTTAATTATATTTTATGTGGTTATATATCGAATAAAAACTAAATAAATAGTATAAATCAAAATCAAAAAATATTGGACATTTTGTATGGACTGGCTTCCGATTCCTGATACTCTGGCAAAACAGCTGTATTTATTTCTGCAGTTACCTCCAACGCCAGCACCACGACAGTGATTAATTTCTTATTAAGTAAGTTTTTGTGTGCTAACGTTTTAGTGCAACATGTATCTTGAATCTTCCTTGTTCCAGGTCTCGGTTTCTACAGTACTTTCTACAGAAATACACACACTAACAACAAAATAAAGATTGCTACAAAAGAATAAACTAGTCCAGACACTAATATTGCCACTCATTGATTATGCTGATGTACCACAAATATTTCTCAAGGGTTACTAAATACACTCGATTGCTTGCTTAATATTGGATTGGTTTATCTTCAGCCTACGCAAGTCTGACTATATCTCTTATTACCGAAGCCAACTTAAGTGGCTCCCAATCTGTCAGCGTAGAACTGAAGCTGGACTCTGCACCGTCTCTGGGTGACGCTCCGGTTACTACATACAGAAGTACTCATACTGTAACAGCATAAAAAAACACGCTGAGAGTTAGTAGCGCGATTTTGTCGTTGAGCGGCCGCCGCGGGCTACCCGGGTATGTCCTTAAACTACGTCCAACAATGAGAGGTGACACAGCGATGATCATCAGGCTTGAATCTGGGGCAGCCCAACTGGGGAACCTCCTCCTTACAGAAGACCATAGCCATAATATCACTGCTACCTTTAAGGTATGTAGTGTTGTTCCTGATGGTAAAGTTCCCAGAGCTCCAACCCCCCATAAAGGCCGGCAACGTGCTTGTGACTCCCCTGGTGTTGCGGGTGCCCATGGGCGACGGTAATTGCTTACCACCAGGCAATCCGCCTACTCGTTTGCCGACTATGTCATAAAAAAACACAAATCGGGCCGCTGCAACTCCTCATCAATACCCCTTTCTTAGTTTATACAGAAGTACTTACAGTAACAACATAAGAAAGGCCGCTGAGCGTGAGCCGCGCGACGCTGTCCTTGCCGGGGCGCGGCACGGCGGGGGCGCGGGCTCTTCGGCCGGCGCGGGCGCGGGCAGCACGTCGGGCCGCTCGCGCGCGCGCCCCCGCGCCTCTCTTGGTGCCGCTCCCGATGCTCCATACATACTAGAAAAAAAAAACCGTTTTTACTGTCGAATCTCTAGAAACTGATTTTATGAATTGACAATAGTTATTTTTAAAACAGATGCTTAAAAAATGGGTACTTTACGTAGCGGTTTAACGTGCGGAAAGATGGATTTCACGCACTAGTGCTTTTTACTTTTCCAATTTATTACTCTAAAACTTAAAAAAAATATTTTGAATGATTGGCATCCATCGTTCATCATTCAAAAACATTAAATAAAAGAACATCCGAACTGATACTGATAAACATTCGATTAGTGGTGGTTGTATGAAATTACTTTGCACTCTTGCAAATAAAATGCAACTTTGCTATCTGTTTTTAAAGAAAAAAACAGTTATTTCCGAGCTAGTGAGGTGAAAAATAATATTCACAATGTCTAAAATGTCTTCGCAGCATTATTCAGTATATTTTCAAACATGAGTTGATTCAAGAATTAAAATGAAATATTATGTTTGATGCATTCCGATCGCCCCAAAGACCTACATCTAAAAATGCTATTGGTTATAACGCATTGAAATATAACAAAAGAACACCTTAGAGCTCGTTCCCACTATGTCGGATGTCGTGGCGATTTTTAATCGTGTGTCGTTGCCGCTGTTCTCACTATGTCGGATGTCGGATCCGGATTTCAGTCGGGTGTCGGCGGTACTGTTCCCACTAGTCGTCTGTCGTGCACGACCGCAGCTGCGCGGCAGCGACGCGCGGGTGTGCGAGGGGGTGCCGCGCGGGCGGCGCGGGCGAAATCGTTCCGACATCCGACAAAATGTGAACAGCGCTATATTCACTCGTACGCGAGCGAGACACGACACGATTTTTTTCCGGGCTGGGAGGGCTGGCAAAACGCACGACATTTTATGTCGTATCCGACACAAAATCGTTGTCGGACGAGTGTGAACAGCTTCATATAAAATGTTCTACCAGTGGAACGTACGATTAAAAATCGTCACGACATCCGACATAGTGGGAACGAGCTCTCAGTGGCTACTATTTACCAATCTGTTTTCCGGGATCGAATGTCCTTTTTATTTGTATGCGAAGCTCTGATATTGTAAAGTTATTTCCTCTGACCGCCTACATTTCTCTATTAAATGCTACATTTGAAATGGCTTTCAATAGCCGAGGTACCCTTCATTAAAACCGCTTACCTAATACTGGTGAACGAAAGCCTCTAGTTACTAGTCCATTACAGTCGAGGACACAGGCACAGGGCCGTTTGAATATTATTTTTAAACAGAGTTTGGCAGTCCGTTTAATATGTTACGAATCCATAAAATGATCTTCATACCTAATCAATTTATTTAAAATAATCTTCATACCTAGTTTTTTTTTAACTTAGTAATAAGTAGATATGTATAAGCAGGTAGTAATAAATAGGTATAGATACATTCTTACAGAAATTGACTTGGCCTTACAGTAAGCTAAATAAGTCTTGTTTCAGGTACTAGGCGACGATAAATAATTTAATAATACACAAATAACTTCCAAACACTATTGATAGTGTAGTATTAAGTATTTCGCAGTTGAAGTCTTCTTCATCTTTATCATTACATTGTATAAAACAAAATCGCATTCTCTGGCCCTATATACCTATGTATGTTTAAATTTGTAAAACTACGCAACGGATTTTGATGCGTTTTTTTAATAGATAGAGTGATTGAAGAGGAAGGTTTATCCGATTCGAGTCGCTAGTTGAGAATAAAACTAAGCACTTGACGCCCTTATTTGTATTTGGAATAGTTGAATTTGACTGCCATTAAAAAATATTTATAACTTACAACCCCTACACAACGGTATGCCACCCTCAACAAAGACTCCTTGATGTAAAGAAAAATTTGTCGTCTGTGTTTACAAGTATCTAATCATAACATATCTTCAGCTCACAACTGGATCAATAAGCTTCACTTGCTTGCCTAACCAATAAGAATAGTCAGCAATACTGTTCCTCGGGTATGCAATAACGGATCAAAGCTAAACTACTAATTTAGTGGTACAAAGCCCCAATCCAAATTACCTACTGATCTTGCTCATCCGCATTAACTGGGAGCATTATTACGCTAGTCTAAATGCAGTGCAATCCTATAAACAGATATTCAATTCACAAAATTTACATTTTCTGCATTGAAAAAAAATATAAATAAATAAATAAAACAAAGCGGAACAATTTTGGCATCTGTATCTAAATGTACCGTGTATTTGGACGTAGCTGAAAATGTACTCGTTCAAGATACCTAAGACGATACCAAATTTACGAACGAGTCGCTCATAATATTGGGGAGACGCAATTTTTAAATAAGATTATTTGATATTACATACAGTTCATAAAACATAAGCAATATGGCATTAATGGGACCATGTTGAGTTGCGTACTCTGGGTTGTTATAATTCATCATTTAGTATAATGTATTTGTTTCTAATTGTTGAATTATGATCGTTAATACATTAGGTTAGGATTTTTTTATTATAATCCTGAAAATATTACATTCGCAAAAAATGCATTTTGCAAATGATGAATTGTGATCCAACATAGAACCGTATACCGTAACCGGTTACATTTTACGTATTGCCATACTCGTAAGTATATAAATAATGCGCTTTTAAAATTATAATAACTTGCTTCCCTGGCTCTTACTTTTTACGTTTTATTTATTAAGAAGTTCAACAGAGTAAATATACAAAGAAACACGTAAATAACATAACTCCCTATGTTATGTAGTAACTATTTTACCTAAAAAAACTTGCTTGATTGTATTTAATTAATACAAAGTAGGTTAATTCGCTGCTGGCCTTGGGCTTATTATTATTATAAAATCTTCAACAGGCAGCTTAAGGTACATAAAAATCGATCAAGCAATCTAAGTTGTCAGGGTGTGCCAAATAAATATACTTAAATACATATTCTCAAAAAGCTTAAGGTTGTCGGATGAAAACCTTGTCATCAAAGAACCCAAATCTACATTTCAAAAGAATTCAATAAACAACCTGATCTTGATAGAACATGTTTCAAGCACTCTCAAGCACGAAACTAATGATGTACCATGACGTCATCTATTCGCAGACCAATCAATCTAAATCAAGTGTCCTATATCACATAAGAGATTGAAAATCCATGTAGGGCAACTGTAATGCCGCCAAAAGCATCTATCACCGTTATATAAGAGCCGCAACAAAGCCTCCGTCATGCTTTCAATAATAGTTATGAACCTATTTGAACCCTAGTGCCATTAAGTCGATCGATTGGTCTAGTGCTGACGGTTTTAAAATATGACACGGTTTTGTTATTTTTAGTTGGTACCTATGTGAACATGAAACCTCTTGTATTGCATTTAGCGCTCATAAGTTGGAGTTAGTTACCAAATAACATGAAGGATGAAGCTTTCTTACAATCATCACAATATTATCTTTATCTTATTTTAATCATCTTGACTATAATATTTCTGATATCCGAGTACCGTATCGGTCCAAGTGAAATGCGAATCGTTTTTAAATTGTGTGTAGATAAAAAAAAACCTATGCGAAACTTGTTATGCGAAAGGGGCTTTTGCAATTTCCCGACTTGTACTCAGACAAAAGTACCGGCGGAAGTTAGCCTAGTAAAAAATGTACTCGCTTACATTCAAACCATGCCACAATGCCAACAAAACTTCCCCTTACCAAGTAATTACTTATACGTGGGCACATGCGTGCATTTGAATAAGCAAATCGAATTTCCATTTCTCGACAAACCAACTGCAAGTATTGCGGCGAGCAGTCGAAACTTGTACACGGAGCATGCAAAGTTCGCGGCTCGGAATTAGCAAGGACATTAATGAGCTCGCCGTCGCTACCCACACGGTTTTGCTCAAGGGAAACAGCTTATGTCCCTGGACCACATCAGTGCGGTATTTTACGCTTCTTGATCTTTGCTCTTATGGCTTAGTATTGTAGCATTATACAAATTTGTTTGTAACAGATGGCCAGAGTTCCAAACTTTGTGAAGTTTGTTTTGTGAATAAGTACTAAACAGTGATAGATTGATAATGTAAGTAATGTATCCGACAAGTAAGGGGTTAGTGGATCTAGAGGCCTGTCAGAATTGTTACTTATTTAGATAATATTTTTGGTCACAATCGGTTATCAACTTCATGACAAATACATATCGAAGTACGATTGATACGATACCTCAAACGTTAATAACATGGGTTGTTATAATAATAAAATATAAGTTATAATAAAAAATAACAGTCTATACGTTAACTGGGAGAGATCGCTTGTTAGCGTTTAATTACCGCCTAATTTACCTCTAATTTGCGCTTTTCTATACCTACTGTTTAATAAAAAGTTTTTGCATTGTATTGTATATATGTAGCGGTATGACCGAAGTCCAGAGACGCCTCTGTACCCTCAGCTCTTCGCATCGGCGTTGCCTATGATCCGTTTTTGATGCAACTTTTTATGGGTACCCATATTGCGGAGGGCGAGTCCCCGTTTGCCGGAGTAAAATTTTAGGTACTAATGTAATTTTATTAGGTGTATGCTTTTTCATTAAATAGCCCAGTTAGTTCGTTCATCCTTTTCAGGCCAGTACATTTTACATTTCATTAAAATTTAATTAAATAGTCCTTAATACCATGTCAGTCGCTGTCTCTGTTCGCGCCTCATGACACGGGCCGAGCCTATATCCGCTTAGTCCGCATTTCATTAAATTGTCGAGATTTACTATACACGTTGGCTTCGGCTCCGCGTACACCTCCCAAATCTCCGGAACACGTGTACGGGAAAAACATATATCAAACTTTTAAATTTTTAGCTACCCACTCATCTTCACATTCTGTATGTTTCATCTTTTGTAAGATATTAAATACTCAGTTTTATAAGTACTTAGTGGTTTCGTTGTTTATGTTAGTGGTTCCAAACTACTCTTTGCTGCTCTTCATATTAGCACCTTGCCTGAGGTGCAGGTACCACTTTATAAACTCGTATGAGCGTAGAAGTAACTTTTGCAAGTTGACTGGGACATGGAACAATATATCCTGATTTAATATCATATTCTTTCTCTTGCCATTTGATGATATTCTAAAGCCTGAATCGACAAAATGCGTCCATAACTTAACTCTAACCATACCAGGACTCGAATGTCCAGCTTGGTGTGCATAGTCATTAGGAAGCTGTTAATAAATTTAGTCAATAATTAGTACTCGTCATAAACACGCCATACGCCCCACATACGCCCAGAATTACGCTCAAACAATCACGCATCTCCCCTTCTTCGAACTATTATATAATAGGCGTGAGTACATAACATATTTTGTATTAAAAATGTGGTCACGCGAGTTTATATTTTCATAAACCTTATTTTTTTAAAGGAAAGCTTACGTAAGCAATTGCGTATCACCTAAAACGTTATTACGTTTTAATATATTGGTTGCTCAAAGTATACATACATAACTAATAAGTGAGCAACCAATATATTTTTAGACGTGTGTCATCACCGCCAAAAAGGTTTGAACAATCGTTCAGATCCTTAAATAATTCCAGTCAGGGGGGCGAATATTTAGTGTCGAGTACTCGAATTGTGACATTTTAAAGTCTGTCAGAAACGATGAAATGGTATTTTAGAAAAATGAATGATAAAAGAATAATCGTGAGTACCGAAACTATACATTTTGTGCAATAAAAATGGTGACAAACTTTGGCTCTCGATTGTTTTCGGTCTTAAAGTTTTTTGAATTGGAACCCTGAACAATAATGCAATACATTTATTAAAATCTCTTCAGCTTATTGAAATCCGAATACCTATACTTGGAGACATTAACAAAGCCGAGTAAACTATTAAACGTGCCACGAAGTTCTCAGCTTAATGATTCTTTAGTATCAAAAGTTAACGCTTTATATACTTTGCGCAGTGTTCCTTAGAACACGCGACTCTGGCTGGCACTTGGAATATTTTTTGCTACATAACTATAAATCTGTAATAATAGCTTTACGTTAGTTCTTCTACAGTTCAATTGGCTACACAACAAATTGGGATCCGCAACCTAAGTAGTAAAAGTATTAATAGTAGGTTTCACTAATGTACATTAGTGAAACCTTCTGTTGAGGAATCCTATCGTTTTTAGAGGTAACTTTGGATGTAATTTCTATAAAGCAAAATTTAAGTAATCGTGTTTCTGAATCGTATGATTTATGGAGATAATCCTTAAATATGTAACTTATGACGCACAAAGACTAACATTAAGAATTAACTGTACACAATAGGTATCTAACAAACGAAATTCTGCTGTCATTTCAACAGCCTTAAGATTTGTAATTACACACATTACACAACTGTTTATAAACTTCTGTCTAGACCCGAATGTTATGCACAATTTATCTATGACAAATGGCTGACATCAATTAATTACAATTATCCTTCGTCAACTTAAGTGGGCAAGATCAGTTTCAGACAGCTTAAGCCTGTAATAATAATAGACTAAGTGTTTCTCAGCTGCGTATTGGGATAGTGGGTCAATTCTCGTGTGAGATTAATTAACTATTCTCACCGAACGATCCAAGCCCTGCTAGCGGGAATGCACATTATGTACTGATATAAAATCTCAAGATTTTCACACATCATTACAAATCAGACCACCACCATAACCATGGAAGACACAAAACTTCTAAAACGTCGGCAAAAATCTAGGTAACAATACGTATTAAATCTGTAGTCAATGAAATCAGCAGCCCACGTTAGTTTCAATACATTGCAAAGCGTGCGGATGGCAAAGCGTGCGCTTTGCAATCTGGAGGTCGCGGGTTCAAACCCCAACTCGTACCAATAGGTTTTTCGGAACATATGTACGAAATATCATTTGATATTTACCAGTCACTTTTCGGTGAAGGAAAACATCGTAAGAAAACCGGACTAATCCCACTAAGGCCTAGTTCCCCTTCTGGGTTGGAAGATCAGATGGCAGTTGCTTCGTCAAACTAGTACCTATTCCAAAACTTTTTATTAAAACCATTAGTCATTTAGATTGTTGTTTCTTTATTTTAATAACTCTGAAAGTTATTAGGCAGGCTACTGATATACGCCTTGAATACGAAGTGGTTTGGATATATTTTTGGATTAAAAGTATGGTAAACGAATAATGTGGCCTAGTTTATACGGCCGTTACTATTCCATATTTAGATATTAAAAATTTGTCATAGACATAACTTTAATAGTCAGATATAATGGTATCGCAAACTTTTTGGTAGACATTAATGTCCTCTATAAAACTATAGCATATCACTTCCGTATTTGTACAGATGAGGCTCTTTGTGTGTTATTTTTATCGTCATCGAGTATCTATAACACAATCTTTATAGAACTTGGTCGATTTGTGTAAGGTCGTGTCCAAATATTTTATTATGTATAACTATTTACGTTCTTATGATTTGATTTCATCACTGATGCGGAATAACTAACTCTAACTACCTATATATTTACCTAAAATTTATTTCTATATACATTTATATTCAATTCCAATATCGATTAGAAGGAACTAATTTAATTAGCAGATGCTGCTTTCATTTAATGGTAACTACCTATCTCCAGTTACTCTTTTGTTATCACAAAGCGAAAGAGCGACTTTCAACTCGGACCAACCAGCATAAATCTGATATTTACGATAATCTAATTTACGACGTATGCCAAAACAGTTAATAATATATATTTATAACCGCATCATTTTACATTTTCTAAATGATTCTAGTTTTGTGTCATTCAGTGTTAAAACCAGTAAATTGTATCAATAGATTATTATTGTAAACACTTGGGCAACGCAGTTCATAGTTATATTTAGTTCTCGTAAGTTTGACAAGTAAGTAATGTAAGCAATTGGAATAGGATAGAAGAGGGCTTCGGCGTAGATACTACGTCGGGATTAAGGATTTAGAATTCCATTTGATACTGCAACATTAAGTGCTCGACTGCTTTCGAGCAGTTACAGTTAAATTCATTCAATCATTCTAATTGTAGATGGGACCTCTAAAGAACACACAACGATGGTAAATATTTATACTCGCAACTAAACATTGATAGACGTTATTTTGGAATTGGACAATCGGATATAATATTTTTTTTTTTGAAAATACTTGCTTTAAAAATTCTGATGACAAGTATATCCGTTTTAAAAATATGTAATTTATTTACTGAGATTATTAGTGTGCTGATATATTGTAAGACGAGCTCCCAATACGATAGTTATGAGCGTAAATTATGTCTCATGGTTAAGTGGCCGGCTGCGTCCCGTAACTGAATTACCGAGTCACAATTAAATCGATAGTGTTAAATATGTAAAAAAAAAATAACTATCACACACGACTTCGTAGAATAAATAAATAAATATTTCGCGACCTTTCTTAGACAAATTGACCTAGTCCTACGGTAAGCTTAGTAAGGCTTTTGTTGTAGGTACTAGACGACGATATATATAATAGATAGATAAATCGAAATACTTAAATACATATAAAGCACCCATGACTCAGGAACAAATATCTCACAAATCATCACACATCATCTATTACGCTCATCACACAAATAAATTCCCTGACTGGGATTTGAACCCAGTACCATCCGCTTCATACGCAGGGTCACTCTACAACTGGGCCAGACCGGTCGTCAAATAGGTTTCTAATATTCACATCCTGTTTCTAATGTAGATTTTTGTAGTTAATACAAACTTACCTACGTTCGTACGTACGTAATACAAACTTACCTAATATCATCATCATCAGGATGATGATCCGGAGGCACGTCGAGCCGGAGGTCGCCGAGCGCCCGCGCCGCGTGCCTCCTCCGCCTCTCATACCACAACCTCCGTTGTTCCCTTTCATTGTCCCTCTGTACGCCGAAGAACGTTTGCGTCTCTCTCTTAAGGTAATCCCGCACCGCGACGGTGTGTGCCCTGCGCAATCTGACGCCGTCTTCCTGGGCGGGCTGAGGTACGGGGTCGGGGGGTGGCGCGAGCGGCGGAGGCGGCGCGGACACCACCCGCGGGGAGACGCAGGCGCGGGGAGGGGGGCCGACGCCGGCGCCGGCGATGCGCTTTGGCATGCCAGCTGGGGTGCCAGCAAGCCTGCGCTTGAGCGCCTGAAACAAAAACATTCACATTACATCATGTTCCTCATGGAATTATTTGGTAAAGAATAATGTTAATTAATAAACACATCACATTGGAACACTTCATATTACCCATTAGCCTAGATTTTCCCTATTAAAATATAAATCTCTTGTATGTTTTTTACGAAACGTAATATGAGTACACGAAAATAAAAGTAACTTTATTTATGTATCACCATCGACTATTAAATTGTCATTGTGTTCGACGTGTCAACCTGTCAACCCACTTTACACACTTAATGAGATAAACACTCTTGAGAGTATAAAAAAAGCACTTTCTAATTTCCCAAGTAAATAAGTACATAGAGTATACACAACAAAACATTACTACGCACAAATAATTTGTGAACTATTCGTGCGTTTTAACGGCCCAAATTAGCGTAAGTTGCGTGCGTATCAGACAGAGCGGAAGTGTGTTTGTAAATGTAAACCAGTTGTTAAATAAACGAAATTGGGTTGTATATGTTATAAACACTGATGAAATTGAAATAGATGACATATACTTAAGAAAAAAAAATAAGAAAGAGTTGATTCAGCGACCATTGTAGGTACCGATAGTTGTTTCCGCGAACGGTAAGAATTATTATAGCGAAGAGGCTATTCACCAACATCTCGAGAGACTCTAGCTGCGTGTTTGTGGTTAGATCAAGGGTCTAGTTCAGAAGGCCGCAATCCTGGACACGGCCCGATTTCGGTCCGCATATGCCTGCCAAGTGTCCGAAACACCATTGTTCCGTGTATGAAAAATAATAATAATTTACATATATAGTAGCATTACTACTTAAAAATATAAAAAATAATTTGATTTGCACCGATGAGATTGCTGAGCGACCGGATACACTTAGGTATAAAAATTTGAAACATACTTATACATGGGGTCACCCATGAAGTTCGTACTGCCTGGCAGTATTATAAAAGTCCTACGTTTTTTAGTTTTCGGGTAAAATAGCCAACATGTTGATTGTTGATGAATTAGAAATGGTAATTAGGCTTTATTTTACTTATAAAAACTTATATACATTCATTAGGTTTCAGCGTAATCTAGGTTTACCTTCAAACGAAGCTCAACTTCCATTCCGTTGATACTTCAATGATACTATCAACTGTATCGTCAATAAGAATAACATAATAATCATAAAACGAACAACACCACATTTAACTGTAAAACACTGATAATTTACGCATAGTAAATTGTTAAGCTGTTTTCTTATGTAGGTAAAGTAGGACATATTTGAATGACTATTTATTTGTGGTATATTCCGTATACCGAAATATTACATGCGACTTTTAATGTTACTCCTCGTAAAAAAATCTTTTAATTTTCCCCTTATTTTACATTAATATTATTTAATATACATGCAATAAGGATTTATGAATTGAATCAATTAAATCCCGGTCGCGACTGAATCGAGACATAATTACCGTCCAGCCGAGCCGAGGCACGAAATCCGTTCCGGAATGAACGTCATCGTCAAATCGAACGGATTCATTCGGTATTTCCGGTTGCAATTCTACGGCCAATGAGCGAATGTCAATTGAAATCATTCACAGCTGGTTCAGGCATTAGAATTTGCATTTTGATTTCGAAATCTGACTGTAGAAACTAGATAATACTTGTTTTTGTATTTACCCCCTAATACTTAATAGGTACCTTTAACGTATATATATATATATATAGATATATTGTAATTACAATATATTAAACCGTCAAATACTTAAAAAACCGCCTAATACTTAATATATCATTATGCATTTCAAAAGGTGCTACAAAAAGATTGTATTTAAAAAGGTTGCTATTTACCCAATTAATGCATCAACACGCTCGATCTGTTGGGAACATGAATGTATGAAAAGGAAATATAGGACGATTAAGTAGCTCTGTCAGTTCAGTATTAGAAAATCCAGAGCATCTAGAAACAACATTTCAAATAGATTCCAAAGATACGTAAGTAAAATAGGTAAATAAGTCATAATTTCAGCCGTAAGACGTCCACTACTGAACATAGACCGTTGGAAGTGGTTGGAAGCGACCTGCATCCAGCGTCTTCTGGCGACCTTAATGAGGTCGTCTGTCCATCTTGTGGGTGGACATCCTATGCTGGGCTTGCTAGTCCGTGGACTCCACTCGAGCACTTTTTGACCTCATCGGCCATCTACTCTACGTGCAATGTGGCCTACCCTGTCGGTGACTCTAGTTCACCTAAAGATCTCCTCATTTCTGATTCAATCACGTGGAGAAACTACGAGCATAGCCCTCTCCATATCTCGTTGAAAGTTGAGCTTTGAGATGAGGCCAATAGTGAAAGACCACGGCGTTTTGGAGCCGTAAGTCATCACTTACGTCTTGATGCACTGAGTTATGTCGGACGAAAAGACATTGCGTAGTTTCTCGAAAGCTGCCCAACTAAGTTTGATTCGACGGTAAATACGTTAAAGCAGCATAAATTTGTAAATTTAGAATTGTACATAATTTCACTGTCACCATTGACAATGTGACACAAAACATAATCCCGCCAGCACAGCATTGTATAATGTATAATGCACGGCACAGGTGCGGCAGGCAATAATTTGAACGCGACGGCACGCCGAGTCTCAAGGTACTCTAGATATACAGAGGTAAGCAATGCCTTTGATAAATATTCCTTATTATTGCGTCACGTGGGGCTCCGACTGCCGGTTCCAAGGACTCTATTATAGACTCCGCATAATAAAACCTTCACGTTTGCATTGGTTCATCCCCGTTATAAATTGATTGTATATCAATTTATTTCATACCAAATATGATTACTATATAAAATTACATAATATTGATAATCTTGTATAATTAATTTTATGGTAATATTATACATAACTGATCAAGTACAATCTATTTTGATTTAATCGGTATTACTAATTATAACTATATATACATAGTCCTAAGAGACTAGGCTAGTTAAATAAAAATATATAACGATAAACATATTCTCTTTACGATACTGTGTTGGCTACTTCTGAGTCATCCCAACAATTTTATTGACAACTTTATTTCCCTATTCGTGTAAGAGAACGCCAAGTATTCGCAAAATACTGAAGATGGCACTTTTTAATAATAAATTTATTTGTAGACCATTCTGTCTGACAATTATTTACACAAATAACATTGAAAAGACAAACAGTGTCAATTGAAATGATGTATAGAAAGAACCGCATTGCGATTGCCTCAATTCGATTTTTTTGTAATGTTGATCTGCTTTGATTTTTAATTAAGTAACACTATACTGCCACTTCTGCCGAAAGTACATATACATTAATTGAGGTCCCGGGGCAGGATTTGACCCCCATCTTTACCTATATTGGGTTCAAATCCTCCCTCGAACGCCGGAGGACTTCGTCACTTTTCCTTAAGTATATGTCATCTAATTTAATTTATAATCAAAAGTTTTTTTTAAATAAATAAATAAATAAATATTTCGGGACAATCTGACATAAATCGACCTAGTCCTACGGTAAGCTCAGTAAAACAAAAGCAAATCAACAGAAATAGAATAATAATATCATGTTGATTTGCTACATCTAGCATGTAGGTGATCTGTGGTTGGATCACAGGTGTGTATTCTCGTAAGTACATATTATATGTCAATTTTCATATATAGATATGTATACTGTAAAGCTTGTACAATCATCTACGCTTATTTAGTTGTTAACCAGCAAGCAATCATGGAAGGTTGTAGGTTTGTTCTCAACAAACACTTTAATATTGTATTAAGTTAATGGAAAACAAAATTGATTCTATATTTATTGAGATTTATATGACTGTTCTGATTAAAATAATATTATAAGCTTTAACCACTAGAAATTATTCTTGGTTAGTAACCCCAGATTTAAAATAAAAAAATAAAATCTGTAAATATAATTTGGTTAAATATTGTATTATGCATATTTTGCAGTACTATTATTAAAAGTAGAATAACGCATAAAGCGGGACTGGAATGCACAAAACATCGAGAGGATGCCATAACCGTATCTATTGAAACAACATCGTGCTTACTGTGCTCAGGCCCGGTACCGGGAACATCGCAGTTCATATATTTCGAGCATCTTTCTCTTTTACTCCAATTAAAGCGTCATGAGAGTGACAGAGATAACCGTCTGAAATTTACGAAGATCGTTTTTCGTGGTAGCACCGCAGGCACGAAACGTTCAGTTTCAAACTAAAATCGAGAAACTAACCCGCTTATTCATAAACGTCTATCAAAGTATTAAACCTACATTAGTTAATTTATGTATTGTCCTTATCTGTCACATAGACAATTGTATTTGGATGACAAAAATAAAACATAAGTTAACTAATGTAGTTTCGATATACGTTTATAAATAACCGAGTAAAGAACTGTCACTGACTGTACAAATTTACGACGAGTACTTTATAAAAGACGTTGAAGTATTAGTATTTATAAACATTTTTATCCATTTTTGCGGGTGAGATCCTTAACGTACCTAACCTTACATATTTACATTACATTTTTTATATTAAGCTACAAGTAAATAAATATTTATACGTATACAACCTTGTTACCAAGTAGAATCTTATTATGAGTGAAAAAATATACCGAATACAGTATTCTTTGAAGCGAATATGTTTTTGACATGGGTTTCTTGAAGTGTCTAAATAAAATGTGTTAGATTAAATATTAAGTACATTGTCCAAAACGTAGCACATATTTGAAAAAAAAAATATTCTTATTTAAACAACGTTTGGGTCGCAAAATATTTATCTTACGAATACTATCCGAGCGAAGCTTTGTGTGTTCAGATAAACACGGCCAAATTTATTTAAGTAGATAACATTTTTACATAGGTAGATTTACATGATAAGGGATTTAGGATAGATTAATTCCTTAAGAACAAAAAAAAATGATTAGATGATGGCAGTATTAAGCAACAGATGTACGAGACACGTTTTAGCTTCCTACATTATTTTAGTATCAAATAAAAACAACCCTTATTATCCTATATATAGAAATCAATATAATTAAGATAAGAAGAGTAGTCAAAGACAAACTATTTTCCAGGAGATTATCCGCATAATGAACCATCGAGACATATTCTCAAAAATTATTACAGCCCGGAGTTTATTTCACAGCTCGAGTGGAACCGTAAAACACGTTTAAGACTATTATTGGAAATGGGACGAGTGAATAACGACTTGAGCATTTAAAAGAACATTAGGCTAACAAGAGGTATTCTCGAATTTCAGTAAAGTTTGCTCTAATCTCAGTAATATTTGCTAGATTCTCGCCTTGGATTTATAAGAGCGAACTCTACCGAATTTTAAAGCAGTGTTTGTTTCAAAATTAGGTTATCTTCCATCTGAAGTCTTCGTGATAAGAATCTTGTAGTTAACTTTTGTGTGGTTTATTTGCTAATGAGACCAGAGTTAGATACTTGTGAAGTATAAAGCAACTAATTAAACATTACTTAACAAAATTCAATGGCTATTAATCGACTCAGCGAAGCAGGTGGTATTATATACGGGTAAATATTTTTATTATGCATTATAATAATTAGCCAGTCTAGTCTTTAAATAACTATATTATAAAAATAAAAAAGGCTTTATTATATTTTTTAAAACTTTACTTAACTAATCCTACACATCGATTCATTGCCAATGAATTCAAGAGTTTAATCGGGCAATTCGCTATGAAAGAAACGATACCTACTTAAAAAGGTTTATGTTTTATGTATAAGGAGTAAAATTTGTCATAAAACCACATTTTACCTATATTTTTAATGAAACGATATAGGTCGGAATGTCACTTAGCTAGGAATATCCTTTTAAGGGCTGTTACACTTTTATTGCAGAGTTTTAACTCCGTAGAGTGCCGTAAAAGTGTAAAACTGTGTTTATGTAAGTGCGTCATTTGCTACTTTCAAATCATAAAGTAGCAAATGACGCAGTCAGATCTGCGTCACCCGAGAGCAACAACTTTAAAGTCCAAAGTCCATTAGCACCAAAGTCATAATTGAGCGGGATTGGGAGAAACTTTTAAAATGTGAGTTAAATATGATTTTTAAAATAGAAAATGATGAAGTAGTACATGTCCAAAACCCAAATAATGCTGTGTTTTCTATGTTTAAATTAAAAGCATATCATGTTTATATTTTAGTTAATCATTTGAAACAAAGAAATACGTAAAACGATAGTTTTTTTTTACAAAAAAGTCTTAATAGCAATGTAGCGGCCCTTTTTTAGTATGTCAAGTACACTTGAGTATGTCAGTTCGATCTAAGTGACACGCAGAATTAGATGAAAACAAACGTATTACAAAAAATATACAAAAGGCTTACACGTATACGTACATACTTTGATACTTTCTTTTATCTCCAAACGGCAAGTATTTCTTTTTCCACTATTTATAAAAAAAAAACTTTAATGTCACCCATTCAAAGTTAACGGGGTTGAAGTGCCTACATAAATGTAAGCTTAGACATCAAGCATTCCACTTTGAAGTCTGCTGAATTTCGAAATGCTTCAGGTCTTAAGACGTCTGTAACGCCGTCGAATTCTTTCTTTTTATTTTCTACAGACGTAGACGTTTTAGCTGTTGTGAAATTTTCGAATGTTAGTACAAAACGAACGTCTGCTGCAAACTCCGTCGGTTACTTGATAAGGGCCTTTCGAACTTTCAAAGTAGAATTATCGTAAATATGTAACTGTAACTTACTGTTTTCAAATAACTGAGCGCCGACTAATTTTTATTGATTATAGAAAAACGCATATATGATTGGTTACCAAAATATAAGAAATATTCGTAGTTTGAGTTTAACAGCTCAAACGTTTGCGACCGGGTTTATGAACAATTTTTTTTCCGTGTCTTTTCAACTTTTATTTTTAGAATGGACTTTAACCCGCATTCCATTTTCTATCTTAGTCAAAAAAATATAACTTATACTCACACAAGCTGTTAAGTATTTAACACAAGAGAGTCAAAAATAAAGAACTAAAATGATTTAGACCTATATATTTTCTTGTCCGTCTACCCCGTAATTTGCCCAATTAAAAATAAAATCTGGATGTCTCGAAACTTATTGAATTTATCACCTTTTCAGAAAAGAAGTTAAGAATTTCAGTGGTTTTTTTTAATGTTTCCTTATGTGGGTTAAAAGAGGATTCAAAGTATAGCGAGTTGTTATTTACTTAGTACTATTTTAAGTAAGGGACCTAAAACTTTATTGGTAACTACTTATAAAGGATACAATTTGAAATATTGTTTTGATAAAGCTGGAAACTACTGAATATTTGATATTGGAGATTTATTTGACTATTAAAAAAAAAAATTAAATAAAATGGATTCTAAGTTTGTTCTGAGTCTAAAATTGAATGTTTCGTTTTCCTACAGATATTATTATAAAAATATAAGTACAAGTTTTGCGGCCGTGAACGTACCTAGCACGTGACTTAATCTTGTAAATTATGACATCGTTCTCTTTAGACCTAGGCTACCTGGAATATCAAATAATTTCAAAATGCATACTGATATCTACCCTTTCGTATTTAAGAAACAAGGTTAAAATGAGCATAATATTACATTCAAGTATAATTACATAACCTAAGTCAAAGTAAAGCCTCCCAGAAACTGGGTTTTAGTTGGATGGTGGCTACGTGGCTATTCCACTTTGCTACGCTGCTACGAAAACTCGTAGCACCTCAATTTCTCATGCACCGCACGCAGCCAATAACTCAAGCGGGTCGGTGCTACGGCACGCGCTACGAAATATTAAAAGAATAGTAATTAACACTATATACAGGCTGTCTCATTTAGATTGGTCAGTATGCGGAAATCTGGAACTATAAGACATACAACGATTTGTTCTTAGGAACCATGTCATCGATTTTCTAAATCTTTTAATGTCTTGTAGTTCCAGATTTCCCCATACTGACCGATCTGAATGAGACACTCTGTATAATCACAGATTATTGCAATTAATAGTGTTGTTAGTTACTCAGAAAAATATTTATTTTGAAAGAACATTTTCTTGTACCCTTCCCTGACACGATGCATTTTTATGTTATTATGTGCATGTACGTTTGCTTGTACAGTCGTTTATCTTTGTACTATTTATATAGGCTGGCCTATGGACACTACTAGATAAAACTATTTAAATACTTACACTTACACCTCGGGTCAATAAAAAATCTAAATATTGTCACCTACTAATATTAATCTTGTTATTTTTTTCTCCGCTGTCTTTCCTAAAGCATGTCTGGAAAATGTCGCTTTTTAGCAAAAACACTGCTTTTGTCTTCCGCTCATATTAATAATTTTAAGAATTTTTGTACTGGACATTATATTATCTTCTTGGACTGCTTGAACATTTTGTCTGTGAATTCTAAATTTAATTGGATACCTCGTTAATCGTGATGTATCTGAATCCATACTGAGTCTATACAAACACAGTGTACGTATTTAACTTTATGTCTGTTTAAGTATTATAATCATCAGAATCTAACCGATTACCTCCTATAAAGATTTGGTTACATAATCCATCTTTTTTGGTAGTATAAGTCCTGTATGAGATTTTTTTTCTTCTGCTCGTTTCTAATTTGATTGATTCGACGTCAAACGTAATAAAACACAAAATTGTTAAAATAACTCCGAACAGACTTAGGATTTATGACGATTTGTTCATCTCATTATCCTTTCTTCGTTTTTCGTCGTCTGAGGTATGCCACGCTGATCGTAAAATTTCACACTTTTTTATCTTATTGCTCAGAAAATTGAAATATCCCACCAAGTTCATTAAGATAATCTTGAAGAAAAACATAATCTTTCTTTCATTGTAATAAAAATTGTTAAGATCTTTTTCTTGGTAAAGATTACGAAAAGAAATACATGAAATATTTTTTTATGTCTTCATAATGAGCAAGGCCTGTTTCGTTTATCACAAAATCGATAAACAACGTCTTTTAAATAGGTGTCCTCTCAGTCGACCATAATCATTTCGCAAATGTTCACTTTCAGCAAACAACACCTGACTAAATTTTGTTCTGTCACTTCATTTATTTACAACAACACTTTCTACAAATGACAAAGGTGTCCAAATAATTCTTTAACAAAATTACATTTTGTATAAGGTAATTAAAAAATATATACATTTAATAATTTAAGTTACCTGTAATACCTACGAATATTCGAAAAATTGGCTAGGGTGTATTATTTTATCCTAACCATAGGTCTAAGCTTCTACCAGAAAAAAAGTTTAGGTTAGTTTAGAACAGCGAGTCTAACAGAACCAAACTTCTACCAGAAAAGTAGGTTATGTTAGAACTGCGACACTCGCATAACCGAAATGCTACCAGAAAAGTAGTTTATGTTAGAACTACGACCCTCACATATAAGTTGTTATGACAAGTATAAATATAGGTTAAATTTATACTTGTCATAATCATAACAGTACCAGACAAGTAAAGTTAATTATTTGCTGAAAGGAAACAAGTACCATTCGCGCTTCATGAATTAAGACGTATTAAATGAGTAGTGTTTGCTAAGTATTTTTCAAATGATTTTTAAATGATATATTTGTGCAATAAAATGTTTGCCAATACATAATTTGATGACACGTTTCTTGCATATAAAACTATAATTTGCTATACATTTTTTGTTTAGGCATTAGTTAACATTGCAAGTTTTTATTTTATACCACAAACGTGGCAACCCCGGTTGCCGACCCCGTAAAAACCTCTTTACACCCTTTTTTGAAGAACCCCATACTGTAGTCCTTTCCATTTAGTGTCATAAATATCAATGACATAATGTTTTAGAAAAAAAAAAGCGGATTTCAATGCCGATTCGTGACGTGTTTTTCCTGTCTAGTGCACAAACTTTAAAAATATTTCGTGGTTAAGAGTTGCAGTTTGCAAGTTATTCCGTGCAAATATTCTAGAAGCAAGTGGAAGTGCTCGGTAGCTTTGAGAACTAGTAACAACATCCGATAAGCAGATATTTAAATGAGGGACATGATCGCAGCGCAATGTTTCTAGTTTAGAATCTTGGAGTTGTTTATACTTCTGAGTTTATTAACCCGATTTGATATAATATTACGATTGAAGGTAAATATTTTAAAACAAAGCATGATTTCTTTATATATTTTTAATCAATCCAAAACAGTTAACTAGGTCATTTTCCTCGCGTTGTCTAGGCCTTTTTCTACGGCTCATGCATGGGTGCCTTGGCACTAGTTTTATGACAGCGACTGCCATCTAACCTTCCAACCTAGAAGGTAAACTAGGCCTTATTGGGATTAGTCCAGTTTCCTCACGATGTTGTCGTCGTGACCGATGTCACCGAAATACGACTGGTAAATGTCAAATGAAATTTCGTACATAAGTTCCGAAAAACTCATTGGCAAAACCGGGGTTGCAACCTGCGACCTCCGATTTGCTAGTCGCACGCTCTCACCGCTAGGCCACCAGCGCTCTAAAACAGGTGCGGAACGGTTTTTTCCATACCAATTTTTTAAGTAAACAGAATGACACTTCAAGTAAAATATTATTTATTAACATTTTATCTTACATACGTTTCCTAGTAACAACTGTGCTTTTTATGATTCTTTTGACTCTGAATCAAATAATAGCTATTTAATCTAAGACATAATGCATTTATATTGAACTAGCGGCTCGCGCCTGTTTTGCACTTTATTGAATGTTTAATTAGGATTCTAAGGATGAAACAATTTTTCAAATCAATTCACTAGTTTCGGAGCCTAATCAATATAAATAAACAAACGAACATCCAAATCTTTGCTCTTTCTATAGTAGTGTAGTTTAGATGTAGATAAGTACAGAAGGATCTACAAAGATCTTTCAGAAAAATCCGGGAAGATGACTGTAAACTACTTGACCTTTATCAAACGGTGATAATAAAGTTTTTTCCCAAAAGGACTAAGACGTAGTTAAGTACCCACTTACGACTTGGGCAAGTTTGCGTGAGCCGCGGCTGTATAACAGGGGCCATGTTATCAATGGCATCTTTCCGCAGGAAAATGGGGAGGCCAAACCGCCACTGTTTACTAACAAAAACCCCTCACGGAATGAATATTGTTCAAACTTTCAGAATATCGCATTTTGGAATGTATTTCTTGGTGAGTACAGGTAAGTAAATCAAACTTTATTAAATAGATACTAGAATAATAATAAGTAACTATTATCAAAATAGGAAAACTATTACTTTGGAATATCAAATCTTAGTTTTCGATTGCAGAGACTTCACGAGCCAATAATGCGGGAGCAAATGGATCATCATCTGACGGTGGCACAATATATAATAGTTAACATTTATAGCGTCAAAAAGCTTTGCATCTTTTTAGGAAATTCTAATTCAGTACCACGGCAAAATCAAAGAAACGTGCATGTAAATGGGAAAAAAAAGAACAACTACTTATTTTTAGTAACAGCATTCTATTATTTTCTGTATTTCGTTTCGATAGTATCAGTTATCACATTTTTTCCAACTAGCACGCGCCATAAAAATTTGGATTGCTAGTAGTTTACAGTTTCGCTGTACGTGCCGATGTAGCTTGTATCATGTCCCCGCGGGAGGGTTTTAATAATTCAACCACTGTAACGCTTCGGCGTCTCTAGGGTTGCTAATGCTTTGCAATTTTTTATAAATTAAAGGTAAATCTTTATTTTTTGTATTTCTAAATACTCCAATGCTTATATGTATGTGCACCTCAGTATAGCATAAGTTATTTTAAGATGGTTACCTATTTTAAATTAGATTTGAAGTTTGCTGTTGGTGACAAAAATCTCATCTCATCAAATCACTCATCCAGAACTGCACGCATACTTCCGAATCAAGTTGAAGTACCCACGGGCTTCTAACATCCGAAAAAAAAATAGATCGTGTAAGAATATATTCCAGCAGTTCAAATTGGTAGCTGTCAAGTTATTATTTGTAAATGGTTCGTGCTATGAAAATAAAGAGTAATTCATACATTCATAATTATAACTGAAGATATTATTTAAAAAAAATAACACACATATTTTTCAAAACAGTAATTAAACACACACTGTATAAAATTTAAACGCGTTAAATTGAAGTCTTAGAATATCATTATGGTAAAGAAAAATTATCGACATAAACATAGCTATAATGATCGACATACCTCTAGTATTTCAAAATATTTTTTACATAAGAACTTGACAGCTACCAATTTTGCACCGCTGATAGTAAGTTCTACTTAAAAGTTATACATAGGGCAAATCTTGGCTTACCAGCCGGTTGATAAAAGGGGGATCCTTTTGGCATAATCATACATATATGTATTTATTACTCCTACAAAGCAGTAAAAATATAAGTGGTACCTACAAAAGACTGCTGTACTATGAGCCCTTGAAACGCCTGGAATATGTATTATATTCATGCATGGTAACATTTGTATATACCACCCATGAACTTTAAGTAAATGCTCTGCTCTAACAAACACTGGTAAACAAAGCGATCTAACTTAATCTCGGAGCTGTCTTCTCGAAGCCAATATAAAGCGTCTCAAGTGCCAGCAGATCCTGGCACATGGCAACCCTAAGAGTGGAGGCGTGCTTTAGTCGTACTATTACGCGAGAAGTCGACCGCTTGCTTCCTAAACATCATATCTCGTTTCTCTTTTATTTTGTATTAGAAACCTTATTTCGAGCCGCACAAAGTTACTTTTACAAGTGCGTTGTACACTGAGATATGGCATCATGGTATGGGGAAATGGAAATGTCGGAAAACTGTCGCCCGCTTTTGGAACGTCGCGTCGATATAGAGGAAACAGTTCTTATTAAGAAGTGTCGGTTCGGTTCTGTCGAATAGTGGTTTCGTGCATAATTCAAAATCCTTTTTCAGTGAAGCTGCTACGTTACCACCATTTCAATTAGATTAAAATGAGCCAGTGGAAAAGTAGTTAAACTTGTTTTTAGTAATTTTTTTTATTGTATCTAATAATAATAGTTCTACGTACTGACTAACCACCACCCGCGAGTTCGTTCACGTAGCTGTGTTTAAATTTTGTATCCGAGTTTCCACCTACCAGGTTGAATTCAGTGAAATTTTACTTGAGAGCGCTTTGCGATCTTCTACTTAGAGAATGAATATATTTTACAAGCCCGGGTGAAATCTTAGATATCCAATTTGACCCAAATCCTGTCATTCAAATCTATTTGATACATCTACGTAATTTAAATATTTTTTTATGACAAAGACGGTTCGCCTGGTAAACAATTACCGTCACCCATGGGCATCCAGGGGAGTCACAAGCGCGTTGCCGGCCTTTACGATAAGAGTACGCTCTTTTCTTGAAGGTATGAGGGTGGTATCGGTCCGGAAAATACCGCTGACGGCAAATCAAAATTTAAATGACACTTAATATCATACATGTGAGTCGGTTTGCTGATTGAGTCGATATTGACCATAGGAACTACTAAGCCGAACAAGATCCTAGCTTCTAGAATGGTCTTTGGTGAATTGTTATTTTGGTTTAATTGTTAGTGATTAGCAAATTTGGTGAAGATGACAAAAGGTTGAAATACGATCCACTGAATGCAAAAAAAAATGGTTCAAGTGCAGTGTTCAGAATGTGACGATAAATTCTTATTTAATCCCAGTGCTTCAAGAAAAAGGTTCAGTACACTCACAATCGACCTCATTAAACGGTTCATTATTGAAAAGATAATTAAAAGAGCAATGTTCGGATTTTCTCTTTGGAATTGAATCAAATGTAAGTACGTAGTTAGAATCATGTTTCCATTATGAGTCCAGTGAAAGAAAGTGCCCCATCCATAAGAATGGTATATGTTATAAGGTTTAGTATAAACTAATAAAATAAATTGGAAAGTAACGCAATTAGGATAAATAAATAAAGTTTGAGACCCGAGAAATAACCTAAAATGGTTTTTTTTTACGGAATCATGTGTCAAAAGGCAAAAGTGAGGTTTATAGGGGAACATATGAAGACAAGTCGCAAAAGCAAGGTATCATAGTTAGTAATCTCTGCAACATTTTGACACTTACAAACTTGGTTCAGCACGTTCTGAGTTAATATGGATCATATAAAATGACTCTTGAAGATGTCAAGACAGGAATGGAATCAAGTAATTTTGTAATGACATGTGTTAGTAACTAAGGTGCCAGAAAACATACAGCGTTTTATATTATACCTACATAGCAACCCAAAATTTTTTTTAAAGATTTTTTATCAGTGATTTCAATTATCTCGCACAACGTATCAGCTTTGTGATGCAACGAGGAAATGCCGCCAGCGTCCTAGGTACAATGCTTCAAGGGCCTATTTAGATTTAGTGTCGTAAGTATTTATTATAATAATTTTGTTGTTGTAAATAAATAAGAAATATATAAAAAGACAAACCTGATTAACATATCGCTTACAATATGGAACAATAAATTATCTACCAATACAATAATACTGACTAATTATATACATACAACTATAAGTACTTATGTTTTACCAGGCATAGCCTGATTCATTATAAAAACTGATTTTTTAAACAATTTGGTAATTCCATAGAGGGTATTGAAGTTTTTCAAATAAAAACAATGTTCTTCTCTAACTACTTAAGCAAGATTAGTTTCAACGAATACATATAATTATCTAAATTAGAAAAGCAAATGCAGAATGATTGACGACTTTAGTATTCAA
Organism: Grapholita molesta; assembly: GCA_022674325.2. Lineage (NCBI taxonomy): Eukaryota > Metazoa > Arthropoda > Insecta > Lepidoptera > Tortricidae > Grapholita > Grapholita molesta. The sequence continues at coordinate 9,395,607 of CP053127.2, forward strand.
TGGACAATTTATGCTGCATAGTAAAAAACCGTACTTATTTTAATTAGTTTCGTTTTTATTATCCTATTCGTGATGTAAATAACGTTTTAAGAAGCAATTCAAGAGTATAGCATGGGTAGTGACCCATTAATAGCAAATAACTTCATCGGTTATTTTGATTTCGACAATATTATAGAAAAATATAAATTAAGACTTCTCAAAGTCAATAAATTTTAACGTACTACCTAACGACCAATGTAATTTTGCTATTGTGACTTTGCCCAAATGACACATATAGGTAAAATGTTAAAAGAAACTGCAAAAATCGTCCAGAGGAAATACGTATTGTATCATTAATCTCATAAAACTAAATAAGTAAAAGGCCTCCATAATGATACCTACAAAGAAGCCATTCCAAATGAACTATGAATCCAGAAACCTAGTAAGTGCAAACCAGAAACTTGAGTTGCAGCAAACTCGCAGAGTAACATTTCACTCAGCCCGAAAACAGAATTCCTCCTACAATGCATTTCCCAGACAAACTTTATGGATCTTTCCTCCAAATAGTAAGCACGTGAAGGTAAACGTATAAGTAGTGTGAGCACGTACTGCCACAGATTACTCTGGACTCAGACATCCGTTGCCCGCTATACTGTACGCTAATCTGAGTAATTTTAGTGCTCTATTCCCTTACATTCTTTAGGGATTGTTTAAACGAATGATTGTAATTTTATCGTGGAATGAATAACCGAAAATTCTAAATGTTTTCCCACGCCCACGCTCAATTTGTAATACACACAAAACCAAGTACGAGCCGCAGGATTGGGCTGAAGTGAGTAAAAAATGGTTGCCGAGGATAAAAAGGCGTAGACAGACCTTGTGAAGGTCCTAGGATTTGGTCTCCTATTTTGTGCTATACGCTAAGACTGCCGTCAGCTTCAACGTTCCTGGACAAAAATGACGCCATCGTCGACGTGTGAGAGAAACCACAACAGTACATCTCTATAGGCTTTCATTGTGACGCTAATGCCGTATGCTGCCGACGGTATTTACAGGAGAACATAGCCCTGTGCACCTCCGGGTGCCCTAGGTCTAGCAAGTACAAGAACAATGCAGGAAAGTAGCTCAACGATCCTTTCAAGTGACTATAAGAACGCATTAATAAAAATTAATGATAACAGAGGCAAAATAGTAGAACATTCTATTTTTGTTCAATATCCAAATCCTAATATTCAAATTTAAGTATCATAAAATAAAAAATAGAAAGTGCAATAACCTCTGATCAACAAAAAATATTATTTGAAGAGTGGCGTGTCTTTGTTACTAATTAGATCATCCGTGGTAGCGTAGGGATGTGCCACAGGCCTTTACGAGAACTCCCTGTGATGGGGGCTAAAACCCATTTATATCTGTTTGTGCAAGCATATTGAATTTTAGAAGCTTTTATATAGTTTCACTTAGATGGCAGCCAGATCTAATAAATCGAGTTATAAACGTATATTGGAGAGATATTTGTTATAGAATGTGCTATTTCTCTCTACTCAGAGTAAAATTGAATTCACAATTTTTAAGTTATAACGACCAGGCCAACAATTATTATGTATATACAGGGAGATTTTTGGGTCGTGATCAAGAATCTGAATATTTAATAGTTTATACGATACTTACACATCTATCATTGTGAACAATAGAGCCCTATGTACATTACATACTTAATCTTAGTCTTACTCTAACACAAATTGACCTGTTATGATCTCGGACAGGATAACGCTACATGAAGGTTGATAATGATACCGGAATGACGTTATGTCGAATGGTTTAGTTTGGATTACATAACACGACCGGTAATCTTCGGTAAAAGGTAGTGGAATATAACAGTGCCTTTTTTTTTACATTCAGACCATTTTAATTAAGGTTCCGTTTGACCTTTATGACCGTCGCTGGATACCCGAATACACAATGGTAGCTGAAAATATTTGTTGTATACGAAAACGTAAGTACTTTTATAATTTAACGGTAAAGTAACCTTTAAAACGAAGTGGTATATCAACTATATAGCGCTACTGTACGATAATTCCATTGCGATTTGGTCTCTTGGTTTTATTTCTCTTATTTACAAATTGCAATTATATAAGTACAATAATTGAACCTCATCATATTACTAGGATTAGGTCGTTATGCCACCGGTGTTTTTAAGTGATTTCAAATTATATGGCTAAAAACAATTAGTGGCTGTGACTGGCCTATACATAATTTGTCCTTTCATTATCACAGTCACAATAGTCCCAAACGCCATTGAGGTCTTTAGCGCTTACTACCATTTTTGCTGATATTCCCATCTGAAAACATTCATATAGTTATCGAACCAGCTAACAAACTTTCTCGAGAATCTCTTAGAAATACGGCGGGATATTCGGACGCCACCCGAGTTTTTTCATCTTTTGTTTAATTTTCGAATTTGGAATTTTGTTTACTCCAATTAAAGTTAAAATTATTTATTTAAAATTTTGTTTGATAGCCGATTGAATGTATTAGTCGCCATCAAATATCGGAGCTGTGGAGCTGGCCACAAATATCAGAACAACGCCTCTATTGTCAAGGCGATAAAGTGCATGTTCAGACATTTGTGACCACTTCCACAGTTCCGATATATCTGATGGCGACTGTACGCAGCAAACAGACACTCGACGTCAGTCGCTCGGTCAACTATTTCAAACTTACCTCACTGTGACCTGTACTACTGGGGTTACCCCTGTCATACGCGCCTTAACATATCAAAAGTGGCAAAATCTAGAATCGACTTGAGGAAAGCAATATTTTATCCATTTAATTCTCAACGCGTCTGAAAACGACTCGACCTGGATCCATGTAATTTGTTTGTGAGGCTTTTTAGCAATAAGCGACTAGTTGAAAATAAGGACTCGCAATCTAAATTGTTTATTTTCATCGATTATTGTAGATAACAACCTCCGCAACGTTTATAGGCAGATATAATTCTATGTATACATATTGTATTTATTTTACCCCCCATGTTCCTTGATGAACCGTTTAAAATAATGGTTTTAATTAAAATGATTTTACTTAGTTGTCGCCAAAAATAGATTTATTTTAAAAATACGAGTATTCTCTAGCCACCTACAGACTAAAACTTGCTAAGATACATGCATTTTGTTTTGTCAAAGTTAAGCTTAAAAATACAAACAGAGTGGAAGATCTTTTGGGACTTAGTGATATAAGCGTTACAACATTTTAGAGTAACGATCTTAATGCTTTTTTTTATGACTAACATGTCTATTTAATTTAGTAGTCTCTGGCACAAGACGGATTACCCCTAACTTAAGGCTCGGATATTCTGAAATGCCTTATCGTAATTACAACCTAATCTTGACTGTATCGTGTCGTATTGTGCCTTCGGAAGGTTTTCTAAGGATTTATATCAAAGGCCGTTTTTCTGCCTGAAGCTAAGTTGTAAGCTTTTGTCCTGGTTTACAATTATGTTTTAAGTATCAGTTTTATGTGATATTAAAATTTTATCTTGATTTAACAAATTTAATGTTATGTAAGTATTATTATTACTTGTCATTGAGTTTAATAAACAAACAACTATGTAGTTTATTGAATTCAAGTTGCATAGTATTTATATATTTATGTATTGTTAACGGTATATATTTAGTATGTTTATTAGTTGTTTTGTGGAATAATAATTATAATACACCCCCACCCCCAGTAGCTAGTCCATCCTTTCCACCCAATAGCCTAGTACATTCTAGATTTCATTTAAACTTAATAGTCCTTACACCATGGTGGGTGCTGTCTCTATGCGCGTCCCATGATACGGACAGGGGCAACATCTGCTTAGTGTACCCCTTAAATTTCATTAAATTTTCGAAAGGGAATCTGCGCGTTGGCTCGATACGGCTCCGCGTACGCCTCCCAAATGTCCGGAACACCATTCAGTGGACGGAAAAGACATATAAATATTATAAAACCTAATTTGAAAAACGAGATAAATAAATATATAATTATATTACTCTTTTGATTGCTATGTAATCCCGGAAAGTAAACCCAATTCGATCAATTTGCTTACAGTTGTGGATTATATAATTTATGGTTGTGTAAACGATATGCATACGCATGCCTGACCTATGTCAGAGATACCAATCAGCCTAATCATCTAGCCAATATGTGAATTCAATTTGCGGCCGATCGCTAGTATGTAACCATTATTATCATAATGAAAATTAAATATTAGGGTTAATGCCATTGCATATTATCAACATACCTTTTGGGTGTACGAGTACTTCAAAATATAACGCGGTAACCACTTTATTATTTATCGTTGCGTTTTCACATATTTGTTGAAACAAAACAACTGTGGTGACAGACGATAACCCTTAACGTGCTTACGATAACGTCTTTATGACAACATTTTCTTAAATGAATTAAGATTTCAAATTAAAAACAGAAGAATCATTGGGGTAAAACTGCCATATATAGATAATGAAGCCTTTTTTTTGTACATCTCAACACTATGTAAATACTGTATTGCATTGCACGTGGTCCATCAAATAAGTTATCATAAAACTAGATCTACGCGTTAAAGCTAATATAGCCATCTACCAGTTGAAACATATCGTTAGTTTTCATAAAGCTGGATTATAATGTAAATTTGTTGCTCTGCCTCGTAACCATAGCCGGTTAATCGTTTGCATTGGCCTAGTTATTGCAGCAACCGCTAAGCATAGATTATCTCACACTACATCCTGCAAAGCATAAACAATAATTCGCGATTAATACCAATAGGTACACCTATTTGCGCACCTATAAAGTACTACGCCACAAACGTTAACGAAGTGTGTGTGCGTAAAGTTAAATATAAAAACATGAGCATCAGAGATACACAATGAACTGTAGTAAAAATGGCGATGGAAATCAGCGAAGCGTACGGTGTTAGCATTTTGTTGTGCGTACATGTAGTCACTTCCACGTTATTTATCCCTTAGGATTTTTATATTAAGTCATCTTACATTTACTTACAAATCTTAGTTACACGTGTTACACCCTATGTAAAAATTCAGTTGGTTTTACTTGAGAAACTGACTTTCTTCTAAATGCGCAAATTTCCCGTTCTTCAAATATTATACTAGGTTTTGTCCGTGGCTACGTTTGAGTAGAACTAAAATCTTTTTGATAGTTTTGATTTATCTTGACAAAAACTATACTATGTATACTTTGATTTCTAGGCCACTTAATAAGAGATCTTTTGCGTCTTTCATGTAGATTTTCACTGTGACAAGGAACAAAGTGGCCCATATATCAAATTGGTGGACTGTACTTCACTGGGATTCAAAGTAATATGAACAGACATACTTTTGTACAGTTATTAATAATATTTTTAAGAATGGCACCAGGAAGCAGCCCGAGCTATAGGCCCTAATTGTGCCATCTTGTGGTTGTAGTCTCTGTTTTATAGTATCGCATCAGCGGCAAAACCTCTAGCTTTGTTAGCTTGTGCATCCCGTTTGCGACCACAGTGTACAGATTGGGAAACAATCACCATTTGGATAACTGGGTCATTCCTGCAGTTTGTCTTTTTTTCAACATCCATGTTTCCTCGTTGAAATTGTTTGAAACTTCAAGAACTTTTTCGTTGAAGTCATTAACAATACTAGGCTTAGTCATTGCCATTGTGTGTGCCTTTTGCGCTTCCATTCGCGTTTTTTTTTTTAATAATTTGCGACTTTATTTATAGAGCTAAATGCACAAGTGAATTCATTTATTTGGGTCGACCTCAATGTATTTAACAATACAATACTAGTTAACCACACTTGCGCTCTTGCCACTGTTAGATTTCAAACGTTTATTCAGAATATTCTTGTCTTTTAAATTTTAAAATTGATATTGTTTAACGTTAACGAAACGGACATACCACTGTCAAGGTTAATAAAATAGTTTAGTAACTTTAATTGTCCAAATCACTCTTATGCGTCTGACAACGAATAACTACTTTAAAGTGAAATACTGCTCCAGATAATTGTTACGACTTATGTATCCTCTGTCTAGTATGTACTTGTAACCGCCTAAAATATACAGGCAGTTAAATCTGTCTTACTGACTTTGCAACTCACTGTAGCGCATTGACAAGCCGTCACGCTAATGACAGTTTTGTCATATTGCAGTGCCGCTTAAATTAGCTCGTACACTAAACATGCAAATCTGCACACCGCGAGTGCAGTCACGGAATTTTGTGAGCCGCGGTTAATGAAGAATTATGATACAGTGTATTCTGCTTTAAACTATGTATGTAGGAATAATATTTACTGTCAGATACGGAACTTCAACTATTGTTGAAATTACTGCATGTGATATCTTTTTTAATATCTGGAAAACTAATTCCATCTGGCAACTTAATTCCATCCCTGTCTTTGGGTGACGGGAACTACAGCAATTAGAAAGCGATCGGATTTCAATCAAACATCCATATGTGCCCATGTACTCATTGTGAAACACAAATCGACGCGGTTTTGTATAAGTAAAAATGAAAAATATTTTCTAATTAAAGAATTAAAAGGAAAAGAAAATATGCCATACAACCGTTAAAAGGTTGAGCTTAACTTCAGAATAATTTTCTATTGACATGAAAGTCATCAACCGTTAATTTGGTGTAAAATAATTAACTTGAACTGATCGTAAATTGCATATTGACTGTTTTTGAGAACATTTACGAAATATTTGAGTTAACGAAATGTTTCTTATTTTTTTCAATAATATATCAGTATCTATGTTAATTAAAAAAAACTGAAAGTATAAATAGACTTTCAATATATAATGTCCAACGTAAAACTGTTATATTTAAGATGTTACTAATTGTAATATTAAAGGAATTTGTAATACAGCTATTATAACACTAAAGCCACGTGAACTGACTTTAAACATTTGTGGCACATGTATAAGCCGACAATACAGGGCCAATTCTTACTGTTGATATTGTATCTACATTTACCTACTGGGCTACCGCTGCGAGTTTTTACCTTAATGTTAAATACGATGTTTGAACCACCACTAACAACGTATTCTTGCTCGTTCCGGTCCCAAATGGATCCCGGCGCGCTCCGCACCGAATAAGTCAGAAGGACAAAGCTTTAGTATTGTTCATGTTCAGTATCTATTCTTATTAACTAATTATGCGGAGCAACTGAGGCTCGGCCTATTGTTGCCATATGCAAATTTCACTAATAAGGCCATTGGGTTTACCCAGCTCTGGACTATTAGTAAACACGCTTTCGTTATTTGCGTCCTCATTTTGAGAAATATGCCATGTTTTAGACATTCATCATTCATCAATATTTGTATTTAAATTTTCGTGATATTTTAAGAGCCTTAGTTTTGAATTTTCAAGCACTAAAACTATAAATACAAACCCCGATCACATCGAATGACGTGAATGAAGCGGTGCCTTTAATAAAACTCATATATATTCTTGTTAATTATTAAATATGATGATATGTGTGTTCAACTTACCCTATATACCAAAAATTGTGACATTAAAATAATGAGAAATTAAAATATAACTTATTACTACATGACATCTATGCGGACGAGCGGTACATATTAGGTAGATATGTAGGTATAACTAACTAACATAACTTAGCTTATTTGAGTAAATGAAAATGAAATTATTTATATAGGTATTTAATAATTTGATTCAGTATTGTGTTGTATTGTAATTTGGTATCAATACTTATTTTTAAAATAGGCACTAAAGGCTTCTTCTAAAGTCCCAAGTTTGATGGAAACACTTCAAATACGAGTATTACTACGTCACAATCGACCTAATAGCAACCAAAGAAGGATTAAAGCTATATTTCTTTATATTGGTTATGCTAGAACTAAACGACTAAAAAACACAAAGGCAGATTTTCCTTTGATCCCCTCTCTTGCTCAGAAATGATCCTCGATGTTACGTCAGGTCAGCCTTGCAAATATAATTGGTTGGCCGTGAAAGTCAACTCGGTCGTTATTTACTGATTTTTGCCAGGTTGAGGATATTCAAGAGAATTACTCGATTCGAGAATCGATGTATAGTTCGGATAACACGGAAATAACTTTTAGATACTATTAATGAAACAAGTCCGTTATAACAACTAGAACAGCTATTAAAAAAATAACTTAAGCAATCATAATAAAAAGCTTGTTATTCTGAACAGCTGAAACGGTTAGTGAATTTAAGTGAAGTCTTTCTTTGTTTAATGCATAAATTACATGGTAATGTAGAAAATAGTGGCGGGATAAAATACGAGATGCAGACCGACGCACCCGATGACCATGACCTTGACAGTAATATACGACTATGAAGGTAGGAAAACGGAGTAAGTATTGCACCCTTGGGGCTACTTATTATTTTGTGCCTCACGCATTTGAGACGACAGGATGCTCGGGGTACGATGCTAACGGTCACATGTCCTAGCTTTATAAAGGAACTGAGGCTGGGTACTTCAAAAAGCGTTTAAAGAGGTTTTACGGGATCGGCAACGCGTGAATGATGCCTCGGTATTGTAAACGTCCATAGGCTGCGGTGACCGCCTACCATCAAGCGGACCGCATGCTTGTTTGCCACCTTTGAGGTATTAAAAAAAAGTAGAAGCGCGAGAGGCTCTAAAACTTGTGCTGGTTCTTACTTAGTGCAAAGGTTAGCATCGACGTGGTAACGCGGTAAGTGGGATGTGTTGCATCAGTTGCACCCGATACAAATGACGAGAGCCTATTTTTATAACAAGAACATAGGCCTCCCCCTTAAACCTCCACATATACCGGTTGAAAGCGACCTGCATCAAGTGTCTTCCGGTGACCTTAATGAGATCGTCTGTCCATCTTGTGGATGGGCAGCCTACGCTGCGCTTGCTAGTCCGGGGTCTCCGCTCGAGCACTTTTCGACCCCATCTACAATCTTCTCCGCGTGCAATGAGGCCTGCCCATTGCCACTTCAGGTTGCTAACCCGGTGAGCTATGTCGGTGACTTTAGCTCGCCTACGGATCTCCTCATTTTTGAGTCGATCACGTAGAGAAACTTCGAGCATAGCTCGTTGAGCGACTTTGAGTTTTGAGATGAAGCCTATTTTACTAAACTTAATTTATAATGTTCTCAGCGAAATTCGTATAAGGAAACAATTGTATCTAAAAGTGTTACTTGACTTTGTTAGTTACAAAGGAATATAAACTTTTAGAGACGTATTTTTGTACGAATTCAGTAAACTATTAACTCCAAAAGAACTCGGACATTTAGGTAAAAAACAAGCGGAACCTATGTAAATTCTATACAATCAAGTTGTTTCCAATAGACAATCGTATTCGGAACGTGGCGGTGCCATTGCGAACTGCGAACACAAGGCGGCACTGAAACGATGTGGACCGCTTCTGTCGAAGGCTATTTCCGACCGAAATATAAAATGCCGTATCGGAAACGAGAAGGGCCATTGGACCGAAAACGAAGGTTCGTTTGAAAATTTTAAAATACTCCGGAACAAAGCGTTAGTGAGGAAGTTGAAAGTTGGCGAGCAAATTATAAATTAATTAACAGTGAAAAGCTTTCAGTGGAGGCCCGGACTCCAACAATTACTTTAAGATTGCGCGACGCCGATTCCACGCCGGGCTCTTTGCCAACAAAGCCCAAGTGAACGCCATTTAAATAATTATGACTTATTTCATTAATTCTAGTGTACATAGCACGTAGTTTAATTGTCTACTTTTGTGAATTAATGCACGATGTTTTCATACTCAATTCTGTTGCAACTGTAACATTTATTTGCTGTATTTAAGTTTCTGGACTGCGAGAATATGTAGTAAACAAAAAACATCCTATGAACGCTGCTAAAAGGTTCGAAACGTCGAGATGAAGTTTAAATTTATACGCGATATAATGCGTTTTAGTTGTTTTATTTCATGAGTAACTATCGCGGCAACTGAAGATAATATTAACATACATGTAGATATATAGTATAGTGTAAAATAATGTATGTTAATATTTGTACTACCACATTAGTACCACCACATTTTATTTCTTCAAAGAACTTAAAACTGAAAGACCTGACGAACACACCTTAGTCTAGCGAGGACCTCAAGCTTTGTAGCATTTCACAACCAGCTAGGCTACAGGAGCCGACAACTTGCTGTGCACATCTATTATGCTCCTGGCTTTCAAATAACACAAAGTTGTAATGCAGTGTAACCACAGGTATCTGAGTTTTCATGCCTATCGACCAAAAAAAAGTATTTATTACATTATTACTGAACAGCATTGTTGATACGTATTGGTGTACATGCTGACGATACTCTCGATAAAAACATAGAATGAATATAAATATATGTATAACCGGCGCACCGCAGAAATGAATTTCATGTTTTACACAGGCCAGATGTGGCAGTAAAAAGTGAAGCGTCACAATTTACTGAAATGGAAATGCCGTCACAAGTTTGCCGCGGTAAAAATGGACGCGTGAAATATGGGTGTAATCAAACGTGTACGGAGACGGGTAGGGACGGGCTGTATGGACCTCCAGCGTAACATTTGTGTAGTTTGATCCTGTGGGTACCGAAAAGAACAGTCATTCAATGATCGACCCTGCATCGGCCTAAATTTCTGCAGATCAAAGCCGTCTATCCTGTCCTTTTTAGTAATAACGCTGCCCCGTCCTATTTTAATATAGCATAGCATTTTAAGAACGCACAAAATTGCTATTATTAAGACAGTATCGAGAATTGTTATTGCAAAGAAATACTTGATAAAAAAATATTATTACAGAACAATTCTTTTAGAAAAGAAGTTGCTTCGTGCAAGGATGTCAATTATCATCTATTCTATTATTTGATTATTGTAAGGTAAAGTTATTTTTCCTTGTTTGATTACTTAGGCAACATTTTAAGATTATCATACCTCTACTAAAAATATTATATGAAAAAAGTGTTGTATTACACAATATACAAATTAAAGATTCATATCCGAAACATATTTCTATAAAAACTTATAAAACTGACACGATAGGGGACGAAAATGACATATACAGTCGACGTCACAGATATGTTTACACTTTTGCGCCTTATTACAAAGGATTAAAGTGAACAAGTGAAAACATGTATTTGACGTCGACTGTACAAAAGGAACAAATTCATATTTTAATCATAGTACCTACTCAATTGTATATGCATATAGAGGGAAGCCTGGGGAAATACCAAGCTGTCTCAAAGCAGGTTTAATTACAGGTAGATTTGACTTCAATTATTCCCAGGCCTTCATCCGAGTGGATTTAAGGACTGCGAGTTAATTAATTGCAATTAGCAGGATGTTACTTACGTCGACACAAAAGTAACGGACAACGAGACAGAAGTGCAAGTGAAACGTGGTTTCTACGAATTACTAAAACTAGGAACCAATGAAATTACTTTAATAAATTTTATGTATTGTGTTGTTTTTTTTTTAAATAAATGATTTGTGTAGGCGTGGACGGAGTCTAGTTGGTCAGAGCGACAGCCGTGAATGGTAAAGACACAGATTTAAATCCCGCATCTAACTTCGGTGTGCCATGTCACTTTATAGTATTGTTGTATCAAATGTATATTATGTCCCTTATTTAATCGTTATAATAGACTAAAAATATTACGTATATCTAAATTTGTTACACATACTATCTGTTTCAATTTCATCGATATATATTTTAATATACAAATTAGACTATTTTAAAAAGATACTGGGACTATAAAGCAGCCTGGTCAAGAAAAGGTTAGAAACAGTTTCATTGGAAAGAAAAATAAGAAATGTTTATAAGATGCTATAAAAATATCCCTTCAAGTATAAATAGAATAATTCAATTTGATCTCGGTTGCAAAAAGATTACATATAAATTCTATATTTACCGTTCCTTAAAAAATCTGGATGGATTGGCATTAGGCTTCCATAACTTTTGTTGTCACTTTTTCTTTTTATAATAGAATACATTTCTGCTTTACTGTAAATCAAATTGCGTGCACTATTTGAAAGCTAACTCATAAATATTTAAATTATTTTTATATAGATCTATAAGTTAACGTAATTCGTAATATACATCGCATAAAACTATTTAACATACGTTTAACATAAATTTTAACTTGTTTGTAACTTATTATAATATGTTCGATATTTAAATCGAAAGAAAAATAGAAAATTTTGACTCGGAGCGGGACTCGAACCCACAACCACTGGATCACTAGCCCAGTGCACTTCCAATTGTGCTATCTGAGTACCGCTTAGACTTGTCAAATTTTTCTATCTTATCCTTCGTGGTATACGTCATCATGGGTGACGTGTAGTCACATCTACCGTCAGCGTATTGAATCGATTTCTATTTTTCTTTCGATTTAAATATCGAAGATATTCGCTAGCAGACGTTTCTGCATAATAAAAAATAATTTGTTATAATATGCTTAGTATGTTAAATAAAATAAGTATATTGTTACTGCGGAATATCAAAAAGCTATCTTTTGTTTCATTTTTCCTGAGAACCCTTAAAGGGACTTGTGTTTGCAAAGTCCTCTCAAAGAACAATGTATATAATTATAATACGCACGTACCTACCTACACAAAATGTACAAAGAAATGTTACTTATATCTTCATGATTTTCGTTAATTGTGAGTCGTGTCTTTCTAGTATTAAATAATTTATATTCGTTGATTAAATTGTATCATAACAACTCAGTTACCTTAATGTAAACGATACGACATGTCCTTGTCGTCTTCTTAAACTTATAACTACAAAACATTTTATCTATAAATCAATTAAGCTCGATTAAGTGCTTAAAATGTTAAACACAACTTTTATAACTGTCATATAACTTTTAATGAGGCCGCGAGACAAGTGTAATAGTTATCACCCGTGGCAGTAAACTCAAATTCAATTTAGTAATATTAAATATCATTTGGCACAATGTGATTTTTTCTTCAAATGTTTTATGATTACTTCAAATGTTATATTTAACAGGTTGATGCTTTAAAAGGTCCTGAAAGTTATACTCGTACAGTTTATGCTGAATGATGAATTCTGACATTCTATTTAATGCCAGGTGAGGGTAACCCAAAAAATAATTAATAACTTTCACAAGTGCTTCAGGCGTTGCGTGAATTCGTTATATCACTTCGTTCATCACATTATAAATATTCGAATTCTATTTATAATTTATTCATAATGATTTTGTTTAATAAGTACAGTAGGTACGTACTCTGAAGATGAAGGCATGCGAGCTCAATATAAAGTACGAATTGACAAAGGCGCAATATAACCTACAAAATAAAAAAAATTGAACAAATCCCCGAAGATAACATTCCCAAACACATATGATTCAAGACTTAATTCGATATAAGTGGCTCCGTCGGCGTATACCGTTTGCTCGGTATAAAAATCACATTGCGCTCCCCTCTCGGATTTATCGCCCTATCAAATAACTCGCATACTCACTATGAAGTCTATTTCCTGACAATACGAGATTTAAAGAAAACTTGGTCGTCTTTCGATTATGCGGTGCACAATACGCGTATATTGTGATAACGCGACGTTCATGGATAAATATGTATTTATAGCTTGTCAAGATGAATGAAAACAGAGTACATTCTTTTTTTCTGTTACTCTCTCTGTGCCATTTGTTAGAACTACATATAAATAAATAAAATAAAAGCAATAAAATCTAGTCGGACTAGTCCATGAATGCAATCGCAATGTACAGCATTAAATATCTTTTATTTATTTCTTTTTAATTATTTTTCCTAAGGTGATATTCCTATGTGTCAAAGGATAAATAGATTTCCTCATATTTGACATCGACTATACAGATAGATACAGATAATTTGGTAGAAATTATTGATGTATTTATGATTTAAAGCCTAATTTTCATTTAATGTAAAACGCTTCAGTACTACCATATTGAGTTTTATTGTATGTTTTTGTTTTTATATTATGTTATATTATAAACTTGGTTATATGACGAATTGCTATTACTGTAATGTCATATTAACTTATTTAATAGTAGATTGTTTGACAAGGGGCTAAAGTAGGTCATAGTACCACGAGATGTTATTTTTTCGGAAAATTGTTCGAGGGGTAATATGGCGCTTAGACCCGAGTTATGCATACTAGTTTTCACTTCGATTGCGAGAAAATAAGATAAAATAACATTTCAACAATTAACAAATACAATTTTATTCACCCGCAATGAATTCTGAGTCAAAAATGTTTAATTTGGCAGTCTTTGTATGTTTTTCACTGCTTTTATACAGATAGGATATATACGCCGTGAATAAATGCCATAGACAACGTATAATTGGGGCTTCAAAGAGTTTGCCAACGATTTAAACTTTTTTTTTATGCTTGTGAAGTAGGAACTAAAAAGCGCTTTGACAATTTGATTGCGTTTCCTCATTGGTCGATTTTAATATTGTGGTATTGTCTGATTGGTTGATACTTTATACAAAGTTTTTTTAATGATTTCACATTTTAAACAGTATTCGCACCAAAAAAGAATCTAGAGTTGCGATTAACTTCGATATCTGTCGTGATTGGTGGATTTAATACGATGAAGTGTTCTGGTTGGTCAATTTAAAACGTTTTGTATATCATAAATATGTATACATATTTTCCCAAGAGGCTAAATGTATTACTTTAGTCCGCCTTAGCAAGCATAATATGACACACTTTTAGAGCATGTAAATGAAATAAGTATTGTTTGCTCTCACAATGTAAGAGTGAAAATCTAATTATGGCGGGCCATGCTCAGTGTAGGGTTCCGCACGTTTCAATCCGTAACTCAGAACGTGCCGTGCCGTGCTCAGAATCGTGTAAACGTGCAGTTCAAAATTTAGAAGGGGGGGGGGGCATTTTTTTACTTCCGGGGCAATTCATTTCGAAATTACTTAATCACAAAATGTTCTTTTTAAATATCTACCTAACGGATACCTCACACTTTATGGTTGGCCCAAAAAAAAGATTACTAAACTTCCTCACTTCAAATGTTGGGTTACCCTAAACATTTCCATACAAATCAACCCGTTTTAATGAAAATGAGGCTTTAGAGTGTAAGTAGGTACTTTGGATACATTTTCGTATAATCGTCAATCAAGACACAGGCTTACGATTATATTCGTGTGATTAAAGAAGGCGCCGTTGTACACTCGTATCAAGTGTTTCCGTATGATTGTTGCATAATAGGGGAACACGTCTAGGTACCTAAGGCTTCTCATAGAATGTAAAATGTGAATGTTTGGACCCGGGTATGTCCTTAAACTACGTCCAATAATGAGAGGTAGGGCACAGCGATGACCATCACGCTTGAATCTGGGGCAGCCCAACTGGGGAAGTACCTCCTCCTTACAGAAGACCACAGCCATAATAGCACTGCTACCTTTCAGGTATGTAGTGTTGTGTTCCTGATGGTGAGTAAGGTTCCCAGAGCTCCAACCCCCCTTAAAGGCCGGCAATGCGCTTGTGACTCCCCTGGTGTTGCGGGTGCCCATGGGCGACGGTAATTGCTTACCATCAGGCAATCCGTTTGCTCGTTTGCCGCCTATGTCATAAAAAAAAAAATTTAAAAGTATATAAGGTGTTTTTTTATTAGTTGCCGATATTTTAACACATGATACTTTACATTAAATTAACTTTAACTAAAAATTAAGAAAAGTTTTCATATATTTTTTTTGTTTTACCGAACAAAATAAATTGGTATAATTCCGTGTAAAAAATAATCACCATGTGTGTTTAAACTGACAAGATGTAACATTATCTGTCATGTCTCATGTCAAAGTTTGTTTATCTTTAAATGTCATTACGGTTGGGCGGGAAAACAAGGTTATTAGGGTAAATAACTAATACTAGCCTTTTATAAGTAAATTACGTGAAGTGGCCAGTTGGATTCTAGGTAAAAGAGGTACTCAAAACCTATTCAGTGAGTTTTCATGTAATAATTACATGAATAGGATGTTTTAATGTAGAAAATTAGTTTTTCATTTTTCTTGAAAAAAACATCATAAAACCTTTAGTGCCCCAACCCATCATATACCTAATTATACTCCAGGAACCAAGTACTATCAACTGTTAAAATATCGGCAACTAATAAAAAAACACCTTATATAGGTCAATAATGATATTTTTCTTATGGTCACAATGACACACTTTTTTCGAGGGACTAATACAAAAACATCACGTGAATCAATTGTTTGGCCAAGGACACGATTACATAGACACAAAAGGTTAACTTAAATGGTAAACTAACATAGGTTTAATATAGGTTAACCAATGATCGAACAATACAATACAATGAATGAACAGTCGCACAGATTTTAATACGAAGATTTTATCATGTTTTTGTATAATATATAACATGATTGTACCGGCCAGCAATAATAATAGTATTGTGTGTTTGTTATTCTAGTTTAGGAGCACGCTTGGCGGTAATGGCATCACGACTTATAATATACTAATTTTTGCCCGCAGCTTCGCACACGCAGAAGAATATCTGTAAGCGGTAGCAATTATTATTGTTGTTTTCTTTTCATTAAATAAGGAGTTTGAACACAACGGTTAAAGTCTGTCATTTGGCATGACTCCATCTCTATACAAACTTTTAACCCCCTTTTCGACCCTTTAGAGGATGAATTAAAAAAAAATGCTGATATCACTTTTTTTATATTCAAATAAGTAGTGTTTACACAAAATTTCAAGTCTCTCGCTTTAAATGAAAATAAATCCCCATACGAACTATCAACCCCTTTTTACCCCCTTAATGGTCGAATTTCCAAACATCCATTCTGAATGGCTCCTTTAGGGTAAATAAACTAACTATTGTAATAAAATCAGCTGTCTAATTTAAGCAGTTTGGGCTGGGCGTTGATCAGTCAGTCAGTCAGGACTTTCACGTTTTTTTTGCTGTGTGCGCAAATAAGATCATATATCATATGTATGGGTATCAAATCATATGTTTATGTACCTTTTCCTTGTATTTTTTATATTTCAATAATCAGATTATGCCTCTTTAACGCTGAGTCATGAATTCATGACTGAATCGAGCAATACCGAATTTGCGTTCATCTCACTCAGTATTACTTAAATACGTATACGAACCTAAATCTTAGTGTAAAACATTTATTAGAAGCTATTGGGAGGAAATGAACAGTATATCAAGCGCTTCGAGACAGCTCAGGAAGCTAGTTACATCTTCGAATCGACACTTCCTGGACCGAAGTTCCATTTAAGTTGCTATCAAATCCTATTTTACTCTACTCGTGTAGGTTACATATTCCAATGTAACTTATTTTTTATTGTGTACATAAACAATTTATCTTACTTGTAGTAATATACAGGGCCTCAGTGTCACAAAACATACATTTGTGTAACTTTAAACGTAAAACTGTCGTGAAATTCGACCACATTAATTGTATAGAAGCGGGTAACTCATATTTTATAAGTCGAATATTTCTCCACATGTTTTGTCAGTCAGCCAACACGCCAAAATATTCGACTTATAAAATGTGCGTTACCCGCATCTATAAAATTAATATACATTTAAGTAGTTTATATTCCTTCTTTGTAATGAGACCTACCTAGAATATTAGTACACCGTAGTATGTACAACATTTCTTCTAAAAACTATGATGTGTCCTTATGAGATAATATTCGTAAGAACTTAAATATATCTGTAGTATGTTAGGTTAAGGGTAGTTTAAGATTACTGTGTCTATATGTACCGTGATATTCGGTTTCATTGCGAAGTGTTCTTCGAATTTCTTTATTACAGATTCGACGTCCTCACTTTGTTTCTCAGTCAAAGAAAAGGTAGTAAAAACTTCGTAACCGGCTTGTCCAATGAGGTTGACTAGCAAACTGGCCTGAACATCGGCTGTCTCCTTTTAAAAATAACAAAGATTGTTTTTTCCATTTGCGCCACGCCTCAGCTCGTGTAACCGATAAATAAAGTTGAAAGAACGTGTGATATTACAGTTACCTGTTTTTAAGTGTGTTTAAATGTCATGGTTAAGCATATGTACGGCTCCATTTAACTTAGTACCTTCCATTACACTGATATTAAGAGACGCTTAGAAACGGACTTGATGCTGAAAACGCGACAAAAGGGCGTCGTAGCCCAGGTTAACAACCCCATTCCACCACTCTTAATTATGTTTCTTATGAGCCTTCCAAGGAAACTAGGATTAAATATGATGTTGGAAATAATATAGGTTACAGTTTCGTAACACTTTTATTAACATAAAAGATAATACTAACATAATTAAGAAAAACTAACCAAATTTGGTGTGTGAGGCAGGATTTGTACCCCGTTGACGACCGGACCCCGATAGCGGGTGAGTGTTAGAAATCACTTAAAAATCAACTCAAATCAAAATAATTTGAATTGTTTCTAGTTTCATAAAATAGTTTGCTCATAGTTCATCTCAAATCTTAAAAATCCCATTGCAAGAAAAGGACACTAGCTTTACACGCAAAACTTATAAGATCGAGTAAGTATTTTTGTTTTTTTGTTTTTTTTTTTCATTCTTAACAACAAATTAATGCAAATAAAAATACATAAAACAAATAATACAAATACAAATTAATGTTCAAGTAATCAAATTAAATGTCCAAGTATACACGGTTAAATAATTCCGGATCGCAATGTTAGCATTAGCGGTGAATTTAGCTCACTTCAAATTTATGCGGCAAAGTCACGAATCAAAGTACTCCTAAAATAATAATAATTAACCCTACCTGCTAGAGCTCGGAACGAAAACACGTTACATACGTTTCTGGGAACGTAAGCTAACCGATATGAGGTGATATTTGCTTAAAGTTGTTCTCCGTATTTACCATAAACAAATGAATAATCGCTGAATATGTTCAGGGAAAATGTTTTAACAGTTTACCAAATAAAATATAATCCAACTACTTACTTATTAATAAAATGACTCTTATACAATATGGGGAGTCGATTGCTACACGGGGCACCGGTCGTGGTGGAAGGCCGGCTTAAGCCATTTGAATAGGTATGGTGCCTTGGAACAGTCGTCGTGATGGGTTTATCCGTGGATATGGAAATGAAAAAAAAAAGTACAAAACATTTTGTATGATTGTGGTAGAATAAGGTGAACAGTACAATTATCTCCATCTGTGGTGTGAGTGAGTGAAAAACTGTCAGGGAACATTTTAGACTGACTAAAAGCATGTCTCAGTACTGGTAGTTAAATTTTAAACAACACCAGTAAATGCTTAACACTAAAGTTGCGGCGCGAAAATGAACAATTTTCTGAGACATTTTTAAATATTTATGGCTTTGCATACGTAAAACAAATCTGTACTGAAATATTCGTGAATTTATATAACAATATATATTCTAGTACACTTAAAAGAAAAGGGTGGGCTGATTGATCGATGCGGTAAATAAAGTATTTTACCACTTTAAATCCAAAGTTTGAAACTAGGTGAGAGTGACATAAATATTCATAACTCTACCGAAAGTAAATGAAAATACTTGTTAATATAATGTTTTTTTTATAAAAATAATTCAAAAGACAGATACAGTTTTATTTTGTTCGTAATTTTGATAAGAGAGACAGTTTTTATTTGATTTTTGGAGCTATTATTACGGAATGTGTTGAGTTTATTGACTATAAAATACCTTTACTGTTTTATATTTACTGTAATTCGGTTATTCAATGGCATCACTCGCATTTGACTCGCCGTTAAATTACTATATTGTTATTGTTTGCTTCTTTGTTTTAACCTTTACTTTTAAAATAAATGAACAAAGTAAATTATACACTGCTTTTATGTTTACAACAAACATGTAAAGTTGGATTGTATAACCGTGCAATTTTAGGAAATTAGTCCTAAACCAGGCGATACTACAAATATAGCTATTTCTTATAAAGGAATATAAAGTTTTATTTGATCCCCGAGTGTGCTCTGAAAAATATTGAAAGCGTAAGGATTTAGTTATAGAACGAGGGATGAACGAGTAGATCCGAAATATAATCCAAAGTTAAAAAATTGCAGCAGTACTTCTCTACTCACAACGAGAAAATATACAACATGCAAGAAAAACAGTTTAATGAATATAGTACTAAAGTGTATTATTTATTCACGGAATCTGTAACTTATTAAAAGAAAAGTTTATTTGATATTTCCAATATTTATTGTAGCGAATATGTAAAATAGTATAGTGTATAAGGGTCTCTTGTTAATTTCTAGTTTACGATGTGAAATCGTTTTGTTGAACTCAATTTTTTACCAGTGAAAACTTGAAACATGAATATTTAGTGACTTAAACCAGAAAAAGATAAATAATTTGGAATAAGACTGCAATAATAACTGTGAATAAATAAAGTCATTTTTGATTACGGGATCGGATTCCAACTACTTAAGTAATAATACGTCTTCTATACTATGTAGGTAAGTATACATGACTGTAAAAGTGCTTTACAATTCTAACAGAATCGTATTTTTCTAATTCATAATTGCAACTTTTAAAAATATGTATTATTATCTTATTAGTTTACTTCATATTTTCATTCCCTAATGCATACATTACTGAATTCATGAATAGGTACCTACCTACTACGAGCAGATACATATATCTACTCGTAGTAGTTAGGTACGTACCAGTAACTAAATAACGAGTTTCAAACTTTTCCATTTCCTTGATGATAGATGATGGATACCAATAATTTGGATTAAAGTAATGTTTTAGAGTTAGTTTTTTCGTCCCGGTAGTAAAGTGAAGAATACTGTGTTTCACTCGGCATCAAACTTTTCCTTCCCTCTTGCCTTGAAATCCTTCCAAACGCTCATGATTCCAATTTTAGAAACTTTCGCTAGATCGGGTCTCAATATATATATATATATATATAACTTTGCACCCTTGTAAAACAAATAACTATTAGCAAGATATTTGATTACTTTCTCATAGTCTCAGAAATAATCGACAAGCATTTTTTAAGGGACACTGTTGTGACGCGACTATGTAATTTTCTTGATACGGTTGTATTGAATTGTTACCTAAAGGTACTCTAGGGTTGTTATACTGATTTTTTCTTGTTTACACTACGTAAGGTAAGGCGATAACAACGTAGTAATTCCGTTACAATCCCAACTCGCACAGCGAAATTCGTTTCCAAAGACTGATATCTTCACAACAATCGGCCTACCGGCTCGAAAGCAGAAGATTATAAGTAAAATATATTTACCAACAGAATAACGACTTATATCGTAAGGCAGAAAATACTAATTTCACTTAACTTGTTTCGCGAGTATAATATTTCTTCAGCCAACTTTGAAAGTCAAAGCCAAATTGTTTATTACAGAAAACAATCAAATTAAATAATCTAGTTTCTTTTACGGTTTATTTGTATTGTTCGGCAATATATCAAAAGTTTTATTTGTAATACGTTGTTTGCGGTAAATATTAACGTTTACACATTAATATTGATAGCGAAATAAAACACATGTTTATAATTTTTTTTATTTTGATGTAGTTCATATATTATATGTATATTACACTCTAGGTTGGCGGCTAACCCTGAATCGCACAAGTGGCGCTTACAGTTAGAATTCGCCTGCCTCGATCATCATCATCTTCCAATTCAACCAATTAAGATATTAAATAATAATCATAGTATGAGGACACTCTCTAGATAAAGTTCAAAACATTTGAAATTGTGTTTAATATAACAAGTATATGCTAAAAAAGGTGTAACCCAAAACTGATCCCTATATACCTCAGTCCCCTTTAGGGACGTGCTCTCAATTAACACGGAATGAATTTTTTAAACAGCATATTAATACTTCACTTTGCGGCCCGTCCCTAAATCGTCCTCTTTTCAACCTGGGTAATGTCGCGAGCAAAAGTGGGTCACCGCAATTATGCCTCAGACGCAAGCACGGAATTTATGTTACAAATAAATTCATTTATGTTTTCACATTTGCTAATGGTAATCTTAATTAATATAAGGCTTTAAATCAAATGTTGTACAAAGTGTTAGTATTTACTAGTACAAAAAAATCGCATAACCAAGTTATTCCAATAACGTCTTAGTCGGCAAAAAAATAGTCTACCCAAAAGTATTGAATATCCTGGGACTGCTTACTGTCATACCCATCACTACCATACCATGCTTAGGTATTGGACAGTCAAATGTAATCCGATATTTTGCTTAGAAGTGACTATGATTCAAAAGGTGTTTATCAAAAGTAGGTATTATGAAAGAAGTTTCTTTATAATCGTTGTTCTTGAGTATGTAGGTATGTCATACGACAAATTGCTGGTACTACAGAAATGAAATTTTCACAAGTTTCGCAACCGAAACTTTAGTAAAATACCATATAATGTGCTATTTCAGGCTTCATTTGATTACATGAAAATAAATAAAAAATTAAATGAAAATACAATATTCTCGTCTGTATACTCCATTTGTCTAGTTTCTCCTCCACACACAAGTATCATGGCATTCATCATGGCTTCATTCTAATAACGTACACCTACATTCGACAATCATATGTGAAACTAAATTTAAAATTCTCCTAGCAGGGCTGGTAACCCATGGAGAACCCTTGAATAAGAAGCCATTTTAGAAGATAAAAAATAATTATTAATATACTGATACTGATTCTGACATTCACCGAAACGACCACGAACTCTTTAGATAGATTGATCACACTGCTATCGCCAACTCGCCTGCCGAGAGTAACAATTATAGCATTGAGTCCCCGTGATCAGAAATCGCTCACTGTAGCGGTTAAAGAGGGAGGCTTGTGTCCAGCAGTAATTCGTGGCTGATAGGTAGGTAAACAAGATATCACAATTCCACAGGAGTGCTGCAACAAGGGAAGTTTCCCATATCGACGGTGAAGTACCAAGAAATCTTAACTACGAAAACCTAATTTCAAAAAACGTTTCATTATTTTATGTATTTTATTTATACTATGTTTATACATAGTATAAGTAAGGCATCCAATATTGGATGCCTTCAAAATAGGCTTTTAGTATAAATAAATTACAAATACAAATATTAATATATAACATTAGGTATAAAACGTTTTTTTCGTCTCCTATAAAATTAGGTTGTCGTAATTAGGAGTTCTTGGTACTTCACCGTCGATATAACTATTATAGGTATATATGCAGTAAAACTAGCGTACAAAGTTTTCATGCCTACAATCATAACACTTTCCAATTAACTTGACACGAAAACAAGCATAAAACAAAAGCCGGTTCACACACACGCACACGAGCGCCCTGTAAAGCCATAGTATAGGTATATTCGCAGTAATCAGCATTTTAACTTTATAAGAAATTATAAATAAACGTAATCATTAGTATGTCTATTTAGCAGAAGACTTCATACATCTTTAATATTATTGTATAATGTAATATGTGATTATACACTCAATAGCAATAATAATGGGTCGTTTTGTACAGAAATTGCCATATAAAGCGATCCGTTTCAATTGCTTTCGAGTAACGAGCAATAGCTCTTATAGTATATATTAAGGTTTGTTAGGTACTCAGTCACGTGAAAACTGATTGGAGAAAATCAGTTTATTATCAGCATATTATTATATTTAAGTATACTTTTGATATTCACAGCTTTCCCGTACCTAGTATATATCTATAATAATTTAAGAACACATTTCTTAAATGGGCAGTACAATGATTAGCTGTTAGTGTTCAAGGCATTCATATACTTTTGGTCTAAAATAAACGCATTTTATTTCATTGTACATATTTTATTTTTAACTAGGAGACAAACGATTTCTTCCCTGAAATTAAGGCTAGAGGCATCTTAAAAAACAGCTTTAAATAAAGAAGTCATATACCAGAACTCTGTACCGATTATTTACTCGTTCAGCAGTGAAATGTAGCAACGTTATATCTCAGATTTTACGCGACGTATAAACGAACGGCGCAAATATAAAAGAAGCAAAATAGGCAGAAATAAGAAAATGGCGTAAACAAGGAAAATATAATTTTATAACTGGAAGGTCTATCGTAAGTGCTGCAGCTCACGTGTAAGGGCATACAGAATCCGTAAAGTGCTATATATAATAGATACTTGTATCGTCTGTTATTAGAGCCTCATAATTATATCCAGCGTTAATAAGTAAATAATCACTAATAGAGAACTCAATTACAATACAAACTTAGAATTTGTCATCTATTAACAAATTAAAAGTATGTAATTAACATAATGTTATGGGAAATATATGCAAAATAACAGTACAAAAACTATACTCATTAACTTTTAATTACACGGGGCTTCTGGTGTTATACCAATATTTTAAATATGTAGGTGCAAATGCTGCAAGTGTACACATTATGTCCTAGAGGATACCCGGGTAGAGTGATATAATAAATAAACAAACTAAAATATTACATGAAATAATGCCTACTATTATTTTATTTCTAGCCTCTCTACACCTTTAACATTTGATTTTCTAAAGGAAAACAGCTTATCATAATCGTCATTTTTTCAACCATATTTATTCACCAGTTTTAATTAATTAGCTCTTTGTATTAGTCATATCATTTACTGCTCCCAAATTTAAGACTCCTAATACTTAATCTATAAACACTAAAAACGTGCCTTGAATCCTAATCCTAAGTTAAAATCCGTTATATTTTTGAATTT
Source organism: Grapholita molesta (assembly GCA_022674325.2). Taxonomy (NCBI): domain Eukaryota; kingdom Metazoa; phylum Arthropoda; class Insecta; order Lepidoptera; family Tortricidae; genus Grapholita; species Grapholita molesta. Next base: position 9,420,271 of record CP053127.2, read on the forward strand.
TATTTCAGCCCTTAAAGAGCTCAGACAGAGTTATTATCTAAAGTTCATTAAAATGCAGGTTATTTAAATGTGTTATAAGCTTAAAGTAGATTCAAAAGACCAAATACCGTTTGTGAATTATTACCTCATTCAAGTGGGCACTATATTATATCAAACGATATTGAATACTGAATTTTCGTAAAAGCCTTTTAAAAGCTGTACACACTGGCACTGATGAAGGCTCTCTTCTCTTTATCCTTGCCTAATCGAATCTCAAGTAAACGAACAGATAGGTCGAAAGCAATTAAAAGAGGCCCAGAACTAAAGCCTTTCTGTAGCTCAGCCGGCCGCAAAGATTGAGCAAATTTTATTCTTATTCCAAAGTTTTATCAGTAAAATTATTCTCAAAGGATCATCTCTGGATTACCATCAAAGATGTTAAACCTGGTTGAAATATAATAACTTATCTAGTCTAATTAAGATTTGAAACCCACACGGTTCGGTAACTGGAAGCTGAATTTTGATTAAGGCAATTTACTACTTTAAAGTGGGAAAGAAGAGTCAACAACAGTCGATCTAAATTACAAAGACGAAGTTTGTCATTCCAAAGTTGCGGACCAGAAGCCAGTGACCTAGAAACAACGAGACACTTCCCTCGCGGAGTTTTTCAATAAGAACTTTTGAACATGAGTTGATGAGAAAGTTTACCTTTCTTGCTCACTGAACTATCTGCCACTATTCGCAAGTTTTGTAATTGATGGGCAATCCAACACTAACACGACGTCGGAGAGTGTAACATAAAATAAACAATATATTTGTTACCTAAGAATCTACAAAGAGGACATCTAGAATTAGTCTAAAACTAACGATAACTAATTAAACAAGGTACATATTATATCCAGATATGTACTTATAAAAAATAGAGCCGACTAAGCGCCGCATGGACGGGTGCCCAGAAATGTAGCAGCATTCTCGCGCTGAATAAGGATACTAATTCTCTGGGCAACGAATGAGCCAGTTCTCTGGTTATCCGTGGCATCAATGAGGCGTTTTGATAGCTCCCTAAAAGTTATGTGAGCTTCGGGTCCCCATGGGCTAAGGGTTTCGACTTGAAATGGCTTAAATATGCAGCGAAAATCGATAACTGCATATTTCAGCCGCTTGAGTTGTACCACTGCCTGCCCGCAAAGTTTTTGGAAGAAGGGGAGACGCAAAAGTATCCACATATGTGGCGTCCCAAAAAAGAGGCTTTCCCAACTTCCAAGGCACGAGGGTCATATCATCCGGTTGCTTGCCGTCGTGAAATAAACATAGAAAATGGATGTAAGTCACTAGTCTATTAAAGGAAATGATTTATCTACAAATTAATAATGTTACAAACAACTGTTATGAATACTGAATACATGTAAAGGTTCTGGATGCTCAAACAAGCAATAAAATATAAGTATTTTCAAGTAAGTAAGGAAGCTTACATTTTCACCCAACGTGTCTCTAAAGTAGGTCAGCCGAGGATACAAACAATTGCCGTGAAGGAATGAACACCAAAGCACCAAAGACCAATATTTGTGGTTGCCATTAAGCAAAGTTTCTTCTTATGCATAAACTTCAACTCTGCTTGTTTGTGTTCTAACATACATTTAAGCGTGTATTGTGTGAGAGTGCCATATCCATTAATTTCAAACAAAATGAATCGCACAATACACGTTTAAAATAAATAGTATTGCTTTCATCTAATTTCATTGAAACACCAATTGCAAGTTAAATAAAGTTTTAATAAATTAATAAACAAGTATGTAGTAGGTACACAATCATAGATCAGTATACAATTATGCAGAAGTTAAGGCAAATATATCCATATTCCATCCTGAATGGGACCTCTTCCAGATCTCTACTTTGTTGCAGCTTATCTTTTAAGTAGCTATAAGCATCTGGTTTATTTCCTTGTGATTTCTTGTTTACAAACAATACACATTTAGTCAGATAATATACCAGATAATGGGATTAAAAATTTAAGTTTTCGCCTTTACTGCATAACTATGATTAATTATGCAACGAAAAAATGACGTAATTTTGCACACAGGATGATGATTGTATTTAAACTGTCCTGTGACATATACATATCGCATGAAGAAATAAAGTAATAGTGAGTAAATTATTTATTAATCTCACATATAAAATCACAATTTATAATTTACAATATCTACTTCATATTTACAATATCTACTTAATTCATGAAGTGAGTAAAATTCGTGAGTAAATTCATGAAAAAGTAAAAATAAATCCTGGCTAAATATAACTGTAAAGATACAACAGCTAAACAATTACGAAGTCCATTTATTTTTTATGTAAATGTCAATGTCAGTCAAAGGCGTTATCTACATACTTGGACAATTTTAAGTGACGATATCGTTTAATTAAGGAGGATAATAAATTATAAGTGGTAATTGTTTATTAAAATACTATTTGAAATCATTCTCGTCCTGAGTACATCAATGAATTGACGACATTATTATGAATGTTCATCAATGTTCATTACTGTGTGGTATTCACAACATTTATTTTATTAATGACGGTGTCAAATATAATCTCAAAAGCTTGGCAATATATTTTTTTATAACATTTTCCCTCTCGCTTATTAGAGATTGTTTTGACGACGTTCATAACAAGTCTCAGATTACAAACGACTATCTCGTCACATCTGAGTGAAGCGTAAAATTGGGTCAATCAACTTTTTCTAGTAGGTACCTCGTTGCCATGGTTACGTCTCCTAAGCAGCGGAAAACAGTTGATAAAAACCTACAAATTGAGTGGATTCTTAACGAGTAAATAAAGATAAGAGAGCTATAAAGATGTAGAGTCCAATTTGATGTTCATATATCTAATACAGAGCTCGTTAGATTTCTACAACTCCTTTATATCATAAGATTGGAATATACCCAACTACTAAATACAATGACCTTGTCATCCGGCTAAAAGAATTTCATTTTTAGATTTTTTCTCGGATGTAATAGGTCTTACATACAACTCTTGGTATTTAACAATCCAGATACTAAGTATTCGTTAGCAGACTAATTCTGCAAATGTTTTGTTATATCGGAAATCTTAAGACAAAAATACACTGCATCTATATTGCCGAGCCATTTCTTACTAAGGAGCCACACACGAAGCAGTAGAGTAACTCATCTCAAATATTTCTATCTAAGAAAAATACGACTTTACGTACAAAAACTCTTATTGCGCGAGATCTGATTGCCACTTGATCGCTTTTTCCATTCGACTGTCTGAGCCACGTAAGCTTGAATTGATTGGGCCCTTGTGTGAGCATCTATCTGCAGAATCATATGGCTTCTGTGCTGCTATTATCGTTGGTTGTGCAAGCGCGGGCACGTCAAGTTATCGGGTGACCGTAACCTCGATATTGGGTTATGGAAATAACATCCCTAAGTTATCGATAGACGGTTAACTACGAAACCGGCCAAGTGCGTGACCAAGGTTAATGAAGGGTTCCGAAGCTGTATCAGTATGAAAATGGGTTGCCGATGATGTTCAGAACAGTTTTTGACAAAAGTATTTTAAAACATGTATCTTTTATAATTACGTATTATTGGTCAACTGTTCAAAGGTTATTATGGGGGCAATTATTTCTGATAATATGAGCCCCGCCCCTCCTCCCATTTTCTAATCATTTTACAATTAAACTATGTAACTGTTGACAAAGCAAAATTATTTTGACCTCGGACTTTAATACTCGTACTTGAATCCCTCACTACGCGTTCCCTTCGTTTAGGATTGAATGTACACCTCGCCGTACATATTTAATTTTGCTCTTTTGTGACACAATCTACTATTTCCGGTTGGCTGAGCGACTGGCTTGAGTTCGGTAAGCGAAACAAACAACTTCCCGAATAATAGTAGATTAAACTGACCAGTAATTGTGACCTCCCAATAGTCACTCATACAATTCCTAAAAGTGCTATAAAATATCCTAGAAACTTGTCGTTTATATACCTATCTACTGTTTTTCACTAATAGGTGTCAAATTAATAAGTTGTCCAACGCGCTATACAATTTTCTGATTTCAGATATAACTGGTCAGATATAACTTCTGAAATACCTAGCAGGGTCGTAACAGGAAGCTAGATCTAGATGTAGATTATCAAATGTTGAAAAAATATTTAGCCACTAAATAAGCTTAAAGAAAATGGACGTATGAGTAACATGAGTTTTTATTTCCTGACAAATATTACAAATATTGACAAATACTAAGGATTTCAGTTTCTCCTTTCTTATAAAAAAACTTATATAATGTCACATTGAATTAAGCACTAGTACACGTAAGTAGCACGTAGTTTCAGAATTAAATTGTCAATATCTTTATTAGGCATGCACCTGAAATACATTGAATAAGACAATTAAAAAAATATTTTAAATATTACTTAAATAATCTCTTTTGTACTTTTATATCGACTATTTAAAAGCGGTGCCTTGATGCACAGTTGTACTTAAATAAATTATGCATTTTTATGTTTTCGTATTTAGGTATACCTTTTTCATATTTGAACAATAGCCTTCATTTACAATAATTTGAAAGAGTAAGTACTCGTACTTAATTATTTACTACATGAAATGTAAAAAATACCTTGAGGCATTGTACCTAGGATGCTAGCCGTCGTTGGTAACATACATTTAGATTTATCATCGCAAACACAATTAAATATAGTATAATCTTAGTCTATATATTGTCCGCGGCCATGGTGATACGTTTTTGTCGTGTGGTACCGGCTGAGACTAGCACCACCCCAGCTACTGCGGTCACCAACCCGCCTGCTTAGCGTAGAAGCTATGGCAACTCCCCCAAAATTATATATTATAAACATAACAGGCAGGGGCAGGCATATGGACAGCTCAGGAGGGGTCCTTACAGGAACTGAGAGGGGAGTGGGTATTGTGGCGGCCAAATGGGGGGGAATCGTAGTTGTAGGTGTTTACTTCTCTCCCAACCTGCCACTGTCTGAATTCCAGAGGCTTTTGGGGGACCTAGAGGGGGTAGTGCGTAGGGCAGGTCGAGCGCCCATTCTAATCATGGGGGACTTGAATGCCAAGAGCCGAGCTTGGGGGTCTCCCAATACCGACCTCAGAGGGGCCGAAGTTGAGGACTGGGCAGCGGTAACGGGTTTAGTGCTCCTAAACCAGGGTAACACGCAGACGTGCGTCCGCTGGAATGGGGGGTCTATTGTAGATGTTTCCTTTGCCACCCCCGCTTTAGCGGCGCGTGTAGCGGAATGGCGGGTTATGGAAGACGAGGAGACCCTCTCGGATCACCTGTATATCCGTATGAAGGTCTCTCCACAACATAGAGCCGCACAACAACCTGGTTCGGACGGCCGGAGGGTCGGAAGAGGAGAATTTCCAAGATGGTCCATTACTTGTCTTGACAGGGAAATAGCTGAGGAAGCTGCCATCATCGAGGCTTGGAACCCCTGTACGGGCCCCTAGAGCCGTCAATGAGGAAGCGATTAAATTTCGCAAGACTTTGACGGCCATATGCGACGCCTCCATGCCCAGGGCCCGACCATTCCGAGGCAGGAAACAAATGTATTGGTGGTCGCAAGAAATAGCCGCCCTCCGTACGGCCTGTAATAAAGCCAGGCGCGCCTACGTCCGGTGTCGAAAAAGGAGGCACACTGACCAGGAGGAGGAACTCCTTCGTTCATCCTTGGCGGAGAGAAAACAGACCCTCCAACAGGCCATTAGGAAGGCTAAAGACGAGCGATGGGAGGAGTTTTTGGTATCCCTGAATAGGGACCCATGGGGGCGTCCGTACAGAATGGTGCGTAACAAGTTGCAGTGTGCACCCTCCATGGAGTCTATGGAGCCGGATCTTCTCCACAAAGTGGTAGAGAGCCTCTTCCCGGAGGCACCAGACTTCGTCCCACCAGCAATGACTCCTCCAACCGTGGACCCAGTGGGCCCTGACGTCGTTCCCCCCATCACCGATGACGAGCTGAAGTTATCGATGGACCGGCTGAGGGCAACGCGGAAAGCGCCTGGACCGGATGGGGTTCCCGGAAAAGTCCTTTTCCTGGCACTCAAGCACCTTGGAAACCGATTCAGGACGCTCCTTGAAGACTGCCTTAAGGAGGGGCGTTTCCCAAGTTGCTGGAAAGAGGGGCGCCTGTGCCTTATCAGAAAGGAGGGTCGCTCTCCGGACTCCCCCGCTGGCTACCGCCCTATTGTATTGCTAGATGAGATCGGGAAGTTCTTCGAACGGATCCTAGCCTGTCGCATCCAGCGGCACTTAGAGGAGACGGGCCCGAACCTCAATAGCAATCAGTTTGGATTCCGTAAGGGGCGGTCGACGATAGATGCGGTGGGATCCTTGAGAGAGTTCGGGGAGCTAGCTGAGGGAAAAGGAGAGGGAGTGGTAGCGGTCTCGTTAGACATTGCCAATGCGTTTGGCTCCCTCCCCTATACGGTAATCAAGGAGGCCCTGCGATACCATGGCGTGCCTCCTTACCTTAGGAGAGTGGTGGAGCACTACTTATCGGGGCGTGTGGTTCTCTACGAGCAGAAGGGAGTCCAGTGGGCGAGGGCTATGATGTGCGGGGTGCCACAGGGGTCAGTGTTGGGCCCCCTCCTGTGGAATCTCGGATACGATTGGGTGATCCGGGCTGCTCAGCTTCCGCGTATGGTCACGCTGTGCTATGCAGATGATACACTGGTGGCTGTCAGAGGGAAGGAGCTTGAGGAGGTGCTTAGGAGGGCGGCGGTGGCAACTGAGCTCACTGTGCAGCGCATAGGTCTCCTTGGACTTCGTGTCGCCTTGCCGAAGACTGAGGCTATGGTAATTGGTGGCCGAAGAGGCTGGGGTAGGCTTAGAGCGGACACTGCAGTGAGGGTGGAGGGTGAACCTGTCCAGGTCAAGCCCCACATCAAATATTTGGGTCTTGTCCTGGACAGAAAGTGGACCTTTGAGGAACACTTCAGGAGACTCACTCCTCGTATCGTGGGCGCGGCTTCGGCTCTGGGCCGGTTGTTACCCAATTTAGGAGGGCCGAATGCCCCATGCAGGCGGCTTTACGCGGGAGTCGTCCGAAGTATGGCACTGTACGGGGCGCCAATATGGGCCGGACGACTGACGGAGCGCGCGAAGGCCCTTCTTCGTCGACCGCAGAGGATCGTGGCTCAGAGGATGACGAGGGCTTATAGAACCACTTCCCATGCTGCGGCCTGCCTTCTTGCCGGTACTCCGCCCTGGGAGCTGGATGCGGTGGCAATGGCTGAGAGGTACCAACAGAGGGCGGAGGCTAGGAGGCAGGGGGAGTACCCCGATGGAGAAGAGGCGGAGAGGGTGGCGCGAGCAGCCGTGGAGCGCCTAAAGAGCAAGTGGAGGGACGCCCTGGAGGCTGGCCTCTACGGAACTCGAACCACAGAGGCCATTCTCCCAGTGATGGATGAGTGGGTGACACGCAAGAAGGGGGCCCTGACATTTAGATTGACGCAGGTGGTGTCCGGACATGGCTGCTTTGGACACTACCTGCACAGAATAAAGAGGGAGCCGGGGCCCCGGTGCCACGAGTGCGGTGCGGCGGATGATACGGCCCAGCACACATTGGAAATGTGTAGTCGCTGGGCTGTGGAACGGGCGGCCCTCTCGGCGGCTACGGGAGTGGTAGACCTCTCTCTGCACAACATAATAGCGGCAATGTTGTGCAGTGAGAGGAATTGGAAGGCCGTTGCATCCTTCTGTGAAGAGGTTATGTCACAGAAGGAGGCAGCGGAGAGAGTGCGAGAAGCGGACGTGGACGCGCTGCCTCTCCGACGCAGGCGGCAGGGTCGTAGACGACGAGCGTTCGTTCGCCAAGACCCTTAGTTGGGCCAGCGGGTACGGGACCCGCACTGCACGGCCCTACATGCCGTCGGGGGGGAGATCAAGCGTTTCTGATCTCTCCCTCCTTTGTGCGGATGCCCTGGCGCTAAGCTGGGGCCGCCGGAGGGCCTCGCAAACGGCTAAGAGGATGAAACGCCGGAGTGGGGTTTAGTGGGTAGGGCCAATCTCCTCTCCTCCTCAGAGGAGGAGACAAGAGCGGCGAGCCCCACATACCCCCCAATATGGCCTCCCCGCGGTCAGGGGAGACGATGCGTAAAGGCATTCCCCACTCCGACAACAAAAAAAAAAAAAAAAAAAAAAAAAAAAAAAAAAAAAAAAAAAAAAAAAAAGGCATATGGACAGCAGTGGATACGGTTGATGTTTGCTCAAAATCGAAATTCATTTAATTTAACGGTAATCGAAATATTTATTAAAAAATTATTTGATTTGTTCTTCGTTGTAGCATTCTTGTTTAGAATTATCTAAAAACTGTCTAATTTGTCGCAAACGAGGGCAGTTTCTGTAAATATAAAGCGGGTAGACAAAATTAGTGAACTTGTAAAAAGTAATCGTTATAAGATGCAAATCCTTTCTCATGGGAGTGGTGAGCCCGGGAGTGAACTGCTCTCAATGCAAATGAGGCCCGTTTGTTACGAATTTATCTTCGGCCATTGCGAAAACACTGTTTTCTTTTTGCTATAGTCCTTTTATTGAGTGGAGAGTGATGGTTTCCAGTGATGTTTGAAGGAAATATCATGTTTTAACCCATTAATCGTTAAGTTGTCTCAAAAATTTTCATCCAAAGTTATCCAAATTTCTCACGTCAAATTTATATAAAATTAATTTTGACATCGTAACATCAAATCTGCTTGAGGTAATTAGTTTGTTGTATTATAGAATATTATATAAAAATTATACTTTTGTGTTTTTTTGTTCATTTCTATACTTTGCTAGTTTCTCTAAGAATATTACAGCATAGTAAGTAATAATTACTAAGGACTTAATACTGGAATATAATGTGATGTATAGTTGGCCAAACGCGTAAATAAACCCTTCAGTTACGTTACGCGTTTGGACAACAATTAACAGGCCAATACAGTCACACTGCATTGGTAATATCCTCCGATGCTTACCTTGATTTTATTACATCGGCGATAAGAATGTGGATAGCTGTTGCCAATAAATAGAAGAACAGTATATACATAGGTAGTCACATAAAACCAATAGATATAAGAAGTCGTATGTAAAATCTAGCTGCTGTACCTATATTAGATTACTGATACATAACGGGTCAATTAGTGGCATGTTTGTATCAATATGAGTATTATAAGAAGAACCCTAATGTAAAATAAAATACAACGAGAAATGTATGCATCCATTTTCCTCGCTTTGGAAGTCACATGCCACGTTTTAAACGAGTTTAGATTTGCGTTTTAACAACTATTCAGTTAAAATCAATTAAATTACAAAGTAATTTTATTTTTCATGATACGGGTATTCGGTTCTTGTTGTGTTTCAGATACCTAAAGGGCATCGATTAGCATGTATACTATAACAATGAAGAGTTAATAAAATAATGTTATTTTAGACTAGCCTAAGGCCAGGTCAAAAGCTAATATTTCGTTGCATTATATAGTAAGCACTTTATTTGTAATTAACGCTTATACATATATACATATTGCAAATCACCGAAAATTAATTAAACTAGTGAGAATGATTTGGGACACAGCCACAAATATTTCAATTAAACTGTCGATTGCCCTATACATGCATTATTAGATGATTGTAAACTGAGCCGTCGAGCTTGGATATGAATCAGTTAAGCATAATACGTATGTAATCATTTTAATATTTTATTTACAGATATTTGTTCTTGAGTCATGGGTGTTTACTATGTATTTATCTATCGTCGTCTAGCACCTAAAACACAAGCCATACTGAGCTTACCGTAGGACTAGGTCGATTTGTCGATTTGATTCTCCCTAAATATTTATTTCTTATTATAAGTACTATTTCTACAATAGTACCGTAGTATATACAAGGTTTAGTCACATCAGTGCCTACAATTGTACATGTCTATTTCAATTCAATAAATATATATGGATATTAAATAAGACTTATCATTTCAAAGCACCATCTCTACCGAGGTTTTCCACTACTACTAAAATGGGATGGATGCCTCTGTCATATGCTGGAAGAATTGTGGGCTAAACAACCTCCTTGAAGGTTCTAAGTTAGTAATGTCGCTTTGAAGTTAATAAATAATACTAACAAATTCAGATTGCTTATTAATTTTTTAGAGCTCAAGTACAACAGTGAACACGCCCTGTTAAAAATTACAAGCGTCCGGTATATAATTACAGTCTAGTTAACATTTGCAAGGTCAATTCATGCTTGGAATAAAATGTAGCATGTTCGGTATGATTTATTATACGAGTAATAACCACCACCGCCAAGGACAATAAAAACTGACTTACTTATTATTTTAAAATTTCTATACAATGCAGTTACCATGGGGTCAATATCTTGAAGTTCTGACACAGGTTTCACTGTTTGTTTCGGAGTGAAGTATAAAGATAGGTTCAGAACGTGTACCATGCTTGACATTTTATCGTCTATCGCGTTATCCGTCACCTTCACACTCACATACTTGTTAGAACGTGACAGATATTGTGACACGTGATGAAACCCCGACCATATTAGGGTAGCAGGGCAAAATTAATTTAACCAATGTACGTATTCGTTAATTATTTCCAAGAGCCCGACACAACCTAATATTATATCCCGTAACTAACTCCTAGTGTGTAATTGTAATAGTGGTTATTGTTTCCATATGATACGATATCATTGTTGTTGAGTTTAAAACAGGAATATGTTTATAATTTCCCAAAATTCGACGCTGTTGCAAGTGCCATTTTTACTAGGTAACTGCAGAATGTTTTCATTGTAGGTTGTCGATTTATACGTAGCGATTTATGATCGCTCTGACTAAATTTTTGTATATTTATTGTAACCGTATACTACCTTCAGAATTCTCACTTAGAATTTGATATGATAAAGTTATATAGACTGCAATCGACAGGTCCCCTTTGAACTTGACCTAGAAAGTGACTAACCGTGAGAAAATTGTTTAGAGAAAGTATTCAGGTTAATAATAATTATTGAGGGTAAAAAGAAATACTTTCCACCCTAGAGGAGGAAATGCAATTTTCAACCCGGCTATCTACTCGTGAAAGTTAAACTTTCCAAACAGGAGAGATGAAAAAGTTATTTTTACACCACTGTTGCAAACGGACCTTTTGGTACGATTAACTTGGAAGTAGACAAAAATAAAGAAGATTTTTTTTGTAAATATACTCAATAAATTTTAACACGTGGTCACTATCATTAATAACATATATTGAACCAACTGGTAGTTTTAATAAAAAAAGCGTAACATTCATGAAAATCACAAGACTTTCAATTTAACATTGTAATAGGTTAGCAACAGGAAATAGGAAGCAAATAAACAAATGTTCACTATATCATTTCAAACTATGTCAGAAACTAAATCGAGTTATAACGGACATGGAGGTTTTGCAGAGCTATTAACGTAAATAATGCACGGCTCTGGCAACATAAGCAAAGAGTGGCATTCCAACCGCTTACAACAACAATAAGAATCGGTTAAGCCAGCATAAATAATTGCGTTTTCAGCAAACTCAGGAGTGTAATAAGGGCACAACAAGAAAGAGAAAAAGCCATCGTCCATCAGGGAATCAATACGTGAAAATTATATATTATAGTACTAGTATCGTCCTATTCTGTGATTACGCACAATAACAGCAGGAACACACCCGACCTCTGTTCTACTACGGAATGGAAATATACGGCCCGCTTGTTACCGTTCGCGTAAATAAATTCGTCTTCAGACGCTTTATGTTACACAGCTCATTCAAAAATCGACCATGTTGAGTAGGCACAACGTTTCAAATTGTGAAATCAAGAATTTGAAGTCATTGTTATGACAATATTGCCGTCTAAACTGAATAGACGTGTTCCGAAATGAGTTTTGGTAGCTACGAGTCATTTTTACCAAGGAAAGTTACACGCACATGCAAAAAAATATTTTTCGTTTTATTTATAATTTTACTGTTAAAATGAAAAAAAATGGGCTATGTCACGCGTTTTATAAAAAAAAATGATATTTTTAAACAATACATTTCTTTACCATGCCTTATCTACTGTGAGAGAATATATTCCTTGGCAAAGTTAACAATATTACTACCTTATACGGCATTTTAATACTATAATAATAAAAAAAAAACAGGGGGAACTAATCTGTGCGCGTACCGTGTCCGGATGCTGCCTCTGTTTCAGGCCCTTGAACCAACTATCGACGTGACTGCGCAGCGACTATCGGATCAGGTGCGAGTCATCCAACGGCTCAAGCGATTGGATGACTTGACGCTTGATCGGCTTCGCCTGGAGGCTCTCTCTGCTCGTGCCGCCTTCACCTCGGCACAGGACCCGCCCGCCATGGCGCCGGTCTCGATGCCAGCATCCGACCTGGCACCACGGGTGCCGCGGGTGGACCCTTGTGCTGACGAGGAGGAGTTCGCGAGTCAGAGTGTGAGTACCACAGCTAATGAGCAAATGAGGAGGACTCTGGAAGAGACGATTACGCAGTATCGCTCCACAAACAACCCTAGGCCTCGAATACCACGCTTGCCAATGTATAGACGAAATCACGCGATAATGGGAGCCTTGAATGCTTTACTAGAACCATATCTTCGGACTAGTAAAGATTTAGATGATACACACTCGATCATGTACTGCGGGGCCATCGCGGCGTGCCGTGTTGCACGAGTCAAGTTTCCGGACGCTGAACGTGCACCGGGGGTGTCCCTGCATGGCAAGTACGGATCGAGCGTCGTATCACTTCATTCAGGACTCTCATTGCAAAGCTGATCTGCTTCAGGGGGGGCAATAATCGCTCCCGAGTGATGCGTTTTGTGAACCAGGCGTTCGCGGGGACGAATATCAGGCCCCGCGACTACATGGCCAATATCACGGAACGCATCGACTTCCTGAAGCAGAAAGTGTATGCATGGGCAAGCCGTATTCGTCGCTATAGGGAGCGTGTGGATCGATTCCAGCAGAATCGCCTCTTTCAGAGTGACCAAAGGAAGGTGTACCGAAGATGGGAGGAAGCTGATCCCCGTGTGTCTAACACGCAGCTGCCGGATGCTACTGTCATGACTGATTTCTGGCGTAGCATCTGGTCGGTGCCTGTTGAACACACGGAGGGTGAATGGATGAGCGTTGTTGAACGTGAGTGCGAGTCTATCGAACCTATGGGGGCTATCACCATCAGCCCCGACGACGTAAGTTGTGCAATCCGCACGGCCCAGAACTGGAAAAGTCCTGGGCCGGATGGATTGCACAATTTCTGGTTGAAATGGTTTCGATGCTCGCACTCGCGATTAGCAGCGCAATTCCAACAAGCCCTTGAGCTCGGCTCCCTGCCACCTTCCTTAACAACTGGTACGACCTTCCTGCTCTATAAGTCCGGTAGTACCACGGAAGCTAAAAACTATCGACCCATCACGTGCTTGCCTACACTCTACAAGCTCCTTACATCCATTTTGAGAGCAAAAATTAACACGCACATTGTCGCGAACAACATTTTGGCCACCTCTCAAAATGGATGTAGGGTTGGGTCCCGTGGTACTAAAGAGCTCCTCCTCATAGACATGACCATTTGCCAACAGGTCCGGCGGAACAGGGGGCCCTCTCGGCCGCCTGGATTGATTACAAGAAGGCCTATGATTCAGTGCCTCACTCATGGCTGCAGAGGATCTTAGAGTTGTATAAAGTCAATGCAACTTTAAGATCCTGCCTAGGTGCGTGTATGAGGCAATGGACCACAGTCCTTCGTCAACCAGGAGGTGGCGATGACCCCCCTGGCCCGCAGGACTTCATAAGGATCGAGCGAGGAATATTCCAGGGTGACAGTTTGAGTCCCCTATGGTTCTGCCTAGCTCTGAATCCGCTCAGTACTTTACTGAAGGATTTGGGACTAGGTTGCCGGCTTCGGAGAGAGGGTGAAGTCATTTCTCACCTTCTATATATGGACGACCTCAAATTATTTGCGCCAAACAACCGAGTCTTGCTGGAGCTACTGAAAACCACTGAAGTGTTCAGTAGCGCCATCAAGATGGAGTTTGGTGTCGATAAGTGTGCGGTTATGCATGTACAGCGGGGGAAAGTAGTAAATTCAACAAATTTACAGCTTTCTGAGACGATGTCGTTCAGGTCTATCTCCGAATCAGAAACCTATAAATATCTTGGTATGTCAGAGTCTCTGGGTATTGAGGATGTGGCTATTAGACAGGCGGTGAAGGAGCGCTTCTTCGGTCGGCTGACAAAAGTACTTAATAGCCTTTTGTCAGGTGGCAATAAGGTTCGGGCCTTCAACGCTTGGGTAATGCCCTTACTTATATACTCCTTTGGCATACTAAGATGGACTCAGACCGAGCTGGATGCCCTGGATCGGAGGGTCCGACTACTACTCACCACACATCGCATGCTACACCCACGCTCGTCGGTTATGAGGTTGTACATCCCACGGAAGTGTGGAGGCCGCGGCTTTTTAAATGCCAAAAGTCTCCATAACCGTGAGGTGTGCAATCTCAGGAATTATTTCCTGAACCACGAGTGTGGGATGCATCGTGATGTGGTTGCAGTAGACAGGAACCTCACACCGCTCTCCTTGGCAAACGAGAACTGGCGCAAACCAGTGGTACTAAGCACCGAGGACCGCAAGGCCGTATGGAAGAGTAAGGAGCTACACGGGCGATTCTACAGGGCCCTAACGGGACCAGACGTAGACCTGCCCGCGTCAGTGAACTGGCTACGATTCGGGGACCTCTTCGGAGAAACCGAGGGTTTTGCCTGTGCAATTGCGGACGAAGTTATCATGACGAATAACTACCGGAAGTATATCCTGAAGGACGGTACGGTCGACATTTGTCGGGCATGCCGCCGTCCCGGAGAGTCACTCAGGCATATAATTTCCGGTTGTTCTCATCTTGCTAACGGCGAGTACTTGCACAGACATAACCTTGTAGCCAGGATTATACACCAGCAGCTTGCTCTTATGTATGGACTTGCGGACCGCGAAGTGCCGTACTACAAGTACACACCTGCGCCAGTTCTCGAAAATGGTCGTGCCACGCTCTATTGGGATCGATCTGTTATCACGGACAGGACTATTGTAGCCAATAAGCCTGATATCGTGGTGATAGATCGATCGCAGCGCCGGGCAATGCTCATCGATATCACCGTCCCATGTGACGAGAACCTCGTGAAGGCCGAGAAGGACAAGTCCAGCAAGTACTTAGACTTGGCTCACGAGGTAACCGCCATGTGGGAAGTTGAGTCGGCGATCATTGTACCGATAGTTGTTTCCGCGAACGGTCTCATAGCGAAGAGTCTCGACCAACATCTTGAGAGACTCTCGCTACGTGGTTGTGGTTGGATCAAGGGTCAGATTCAGAAGGCGGTAATCCTGGACACGGCGCGCATAGTCCGACGGTTCCTCTCTCTGCAGCCCTAACCACCGGCAGCCTGGGCCCTGCTCCGTTGCCGGCGGCACTCTAGGTTAGGTTTTTTATAATGTTTTTATTGTTTTGATATGTTTTAGATGTATTTTTATATTTTACTTTTATAAAAATATTGTAAAAAACCTAATTCTAAGAAAGAAGATAAATAAAGAGAATTCTAATGAAACACCTTATATAAAGCAGTAATATAACGAAATACCTTATATTACTAAAGTAGTAATATAAGGTGCTAACAATTTTGTCACGGATATTTTAAGAGATAATACATTAAAATTATTAACTTTTAACTGTAATTAATTAATTAGTTTGTATGCACGTCGCAAGTCGACACGAGTGAAAAAAGGTATGACTGACATTCAAAGGGTTGACTTCCAATTTTGTGTCTATACTTGGAAGATTATTCAGGCGTTTGAACCGTTCTTATTACTCTGTCCAGATTTCTGTAGAAGTGCCTGCATTCTATTAAGTAGGTTTTAGTTGTCCTTTAGCCAGCCCAGCCTTTAGCCATAACACCAAATTGTATGATCCTTTCTACGGAAATCTGGACACAGTAATAAGAATGGTTCAAACGCCCGAATAATAACCCACTACTTGTTACTTAATTGCTTGCACAATCGAATATTTAGAAATAAAACGAGATGAAAATCTATTTTATAGCATTTTTTTCTAAGGAAAATAGTATTAAACCAATAGCTGGTACATTTCTATCGTGATATAATAATGTGTTAGAAAACATCGCAGAAAGTAACACTTTAGTTTTCCATTTGGTTGGTACAAGCTTCTTTATCTGCTTATAGACAAACAATCAATGTACCAAAACTATATCCCAGCCCATTTCACAATTCTCTTCCAATATGTATTTCAGAAAGCGTCGTATTTTAGAAGGGGTCGTAATAAATAAAGTCGCGACCTTTATTTCTTGCGATCACTTTTTAAGATAAAGTCCTCCACTAACTGCTGTTATGTAATGCCAGCCTGTCACATGTTTTTTTACGAGGGTAAAAATGTAGCTTATTTTCGTTCTCTTACAAAGTGGAAAGGTAACACATACATGTAAACAGATTGTTTAACTACTAGATTTGACTACTTATTATGTTGTTATCCTCTCGATGGCATTTTTCAAAATAAAGCGGGAGCCATCCAGAACAAAGTAGCTAAGTGATTTCTTGCTCTCGAGTGTAAAAATCGTAAACTTCATTTTATTTATTTATAATATCGATTTATTCGTAATTTTGTGAGGATCGTCTTCGTCGCGTTGTTCCGGCATTTGCCACGGCTTATTTGAGCCTGGGGTCTGCTTGGCGACTAATCTCAGGATTTGGCGTAGGCCGTCGCTTTCGTTAAGCACTATCCTAACGAAAGCGACTGCCATCGGACCTTCCAACTCAGAGAGTAGACTATTGGGATTATTCCGGTGTGAGGATCGAAAATCGAAATACGAGTTAAAATAAAACACAGTATGTGCATTACAGCAGAGGCTAAGAGAGATTGGCTTGCCGAGACCAGATAGGGATACGAAGCCCAAAAAAGGCAGGCCCTTATCACGCCGAGGCATGTATAGGTAATCCTTTTCTCAAACATGCAATTAAATAACAAACAAGAAATCAATAAGTACCTTCTATAAAACTTTCATATGTGTTCATTTATTTCTCACGGTGGCAACAAGTTATTTGACGCTAGTTCTGCCTCCGCTCTCAATTCTGGAGTATAATTAATTTCTTCGCCGGTGTTTTCATCAGAACTCATATTTATATTGAAATATTAAATACAAGGTTCGAATTATAAAATGCAATTACACAATGGACGTTGTTTTTTTTCCTACCATAACGTTTGTTTTTTCGCGGCCGTCGGATGTAATGACTACATCGGCTCATAGTCCATAACTCAAAATGATCGAAACACAAAATGGCTACAACACATTTAGTCACATACGAAAAAACACCAGATGCGGAAAAGTAAACCTACTGTCCTATAAGTAGGTTTAGGTTATGTTCGTTTTGTATCGGCCCGTAGGGCCAAAGCACCCAGAAATAGGAGCTCCGCGTAAGCGGAGCTCCGTCGACTAATTGTGTTGTAGTAATTTTGTGTTTCTGCCATTTTGAGTTATGGACTATGAGCTGATGTACTCATTTTATGTTCTAGTCCGTGCAAGACTAACCCTTTCATCTGTGCTGTGTTCGAGAAAACTATATTAGGGGCATTCTACACGGGCTGAAAAACAAAATTTTAATTACAAATTGAATTCAGATAGTTTTATACATTTTGTGTATTGGCTTTGTTGACTTTCTTCTAAAGAATATTAGTTACTATTTAAGTTTATTCATTATTAAATCATAGAGATTCAGATTCTTAATTAAGTTTGTGTAGAGTGTTTTTACTATGGTTTTCTCGAGCACTGGTGGCGGTGGCATTTTGAAGTCGTACATATTTTTGGCCTAAGCCCAGCCAGTAGAAAAACCTATTAATCAGCTTTTCACTAAAACTGATGCCAGGTTTACATTGAAACAAAAGAAGGTTTACTTCCCGCCTAGACCTTCAATTTGGTATGAAATTCCATTGACTTCCTCTTTAGTTGCTTTGAAACGAAATAGGTACTTTGAGGTCTAAAATAACGAACATAATGACAACATTAGATTGCATGTTTGAGAAAACACTCCTTACAATATGATATCGAAAACTGACTTTACTTCTAGTAAAATATGAAATAACAATGAAAGTCCATTTTAGCCTACAATATTGCGTTTGTTGTTGCCGTTCAATTTATTATTCATAACGTTTCATGTAATTGTAAAGACGTCGAATGGCTACATTTATTTATTAAATTTCGAATTTCACAAAATGTATATCACATTTTTAGTTTTAGGTTTTTGGGATCTTTAAATTATTTCAATATATTTTATTAATTAAAACTCTGATATTGCTTAACCTTAAATACAGTTATTTAGCTTTTGTTTTAATGTAACTCACTGTCATATCATCATCCCCATTCCATCCCATCCCTATTGCATAGCAATTTGAAAATTGTAATATCTACTGGCGCAAGTTTCAATCGAATTATTTTTATTAGAGAGTTCCGCTAATATTTTTAGTTACAAATTGTTATTCAAAAGCCATTTTAATTGTCGTGTACCTGCATTTCTTTTCTATTCGTAAATATTCTGATGAGAGGCGGAACGGCGAGGCAACTTAGAACATACCTGAAAAAAAGAAAATCATAATTAAATTTTAGGTATATTTGTTCATTTAATTAACATTATGCTAGAGTGTGTTAATTGACGAATCCTTAACTTTAGTTCCCACAACTTTAAAATAATGCAAATGACAGATCACCAGCTAATTTCATCACCAGTTTGGTAGCTGTACGAGTAAATAGGTATTTTTCAGAAATTATATTAATGGATATAAATTTTTTGATATTACTTATACTAAATACTACCGCGGAATATCATAATGCTATTATTAGTAAAATAAAACAAACATTGTCTGGTACTCTGAGTATTCTACAGCTATATTTGATTAATTACAACTGATGTGATAAATACATTGTTTTGAATGCAACAGATAGTTTATGATTGTCTGAAACCCCCCGGTAAACAAAGTATTGCCTGTTTTGGGAGGCAACGCTCATCCCTACACAGGCATAACATAACGGTGGCAATTTGATTGCTTTAACTGAATACGGACAATTCTGAATTTAATGAATAAAATATTAATTATTATTTTATAGGAAATAGTTTTTATACAGACTTACTTAAAAATATCGAATATTTATATGAATTTGCGCAAAAAACTAAACTTTGCAACGTCATTTTTTATGTCAGATTTAATTTAAATAACGAAAAATCTTAATTTTTTTTTTCAATAACTAAATAGCCTTTACAGTAAGTTACTTGGAAATAAATCATATTAACAAAAAAGTAGTTCATGCATACAATCCAAACTGAAACACGTTTTAATAAAACGTATATAAAATACGTAACATGAATGTCGGTGGTTGCTCCAGAATAGTATCCGAATTTGAGCGATATTTTATGAAAAAATAGACAAGTCTTTCTGAAAAATCCTTTTTGTTTAATGTAGTTACATCTCAGCCAATAACATAACGCCCCGCATTTTCTCAAAAGGAAATATTGTCAGTTTTACCGAAACCAAAACAAAACTGTACAAAAGAATTAACATACAAATAGTTGCTTCAGCGTTCCCTTTGTACGAGCAAAAGGTTGTGGCGGCTTTTAGCCCGATTACTGAACGAAGAGCTACGAAACTCATGGATAGCTAAATGTGTGCGTTAACATATCTGATATCTTATTGAAAGAAACATCATCTTAACATATCAAATACGATAAGTAGGCTGCACCATATTTCTTAGAAAGCAAACTAAAAAAAATATGTAGCAACTATTTTTGTCTGCTAAATTAGGTAGGTACGTAGTTTATGCATGAATCATGTGGTAACTATATTTTAAACTAAACACGATGGTGGTTACTAAACTATTATGTTGCTAGAAATAAAACAAAATAAATACCTATTTAATCAAAGTATAGGTAACTGTCTAGCTAGTTGTTAATAACTTGTGGTTTTCACGAATATCTATGTTGTGGACATATTTATTTAATTAAATATTTAATCAATTGCACAAACTCAAGTATACCTGTAGCCTGTGTAATACCTATAATTGATATTTAATAGTAGGTAGTAATATCGAATTTTGTGGATGGCTACATCTATTATCTATTAATAATTTACCTAAGTCTTCTTCCATTACTACTCAAGAGATGTTGAGATCATTGTGAGACTGGGTTGATTTGTGTAAGACTATGTAATATGTATTGCTCCATTTACGTATATGTAATTCTATATTTAAGATTTCCTGTAAATGTCATATTCATATTCATTTACAAGAATTATGATGAAGCAAATGATTTTGTGTCGAATAAATAGAGGCTTGAGTTTTCTAACAATTTGTACACGGAGTCGTGGATCGAGAGTGGTCACCTATACAGGGCGATTGATAAAAAGGGGTAGTGAGAAAAAAATCGTAGATGAAGTAGGTAAAATCCTCAGGAATACCGTTTCGTGTGTCTCATACTCTCTCTTTCCTCAATAAAACTATTTCCTGATTACTTTCCTAATGTAATCATGAGTATTTTATTTTATCTCCTCTGGTTTCGTTCTTCACTACTTCCTTAGTCTATGTGACGGTCATTTAGCTACGGACCAATAAAGCTATAGGTTTGCTCAGTAAACTAATCTCAAAATATGGAATAGGCATTTTTTATTACAAAACTCACTCCTTCCAACATAGAAGGACTTATTAGGCTGCACATCTACAAGATATGAGCGAGGACGGATTGTGTTTTTAAGAATGAATAAAATTATATCAACTGCCAAAGACAGGAAAATGAAGTAATTTGTTAACAAAAATACCCATCACGACGTAATTGAGACTTCGGATTATTCCAGTTTCCAAACATTTATTCCTTACTGACTGTTAAATATCAAATGGCATTATACATAAGTTTAGAAAAACTCAATGGTAGTTACGAGCCTTAGTTCTGATCGCCGATCTTAGGGTTAAAAGTTAGTCGTCGAAAAAAAAATTACTGCCTAAAATTATCAATACCTATATTTATGGGGATGCGCTCCTTGTATCGCCCCTTAGCAATTATATTTTATTAATGTAATTTATATGAACATATTCATACAAAACGGCTTGATGAACCTTTTCCTTCCATGCAATTTCCAACAATACGATATACGAAACTAAAAAAGGTATAACCGTGAATATCATAATACACCATTTTTTCTATACTGTTATCACAAAATTAAAAGTTATTCGAAAGGCTAACATTAATTTCGTGAGTTCTTAAAATTTCAAGATCTTGTTTATCTTGCAAACTCAACTTACAAGTTTCGCTAAAGAAAGCTCGCTTTAAAGTTTGATTGCCTATTATGAGGCGAAGGTTAGCAGCTGGCCAGCGCAAACGTATGATCTTCCAATTAACCTGTGAATTATATATATTAAAGAAACTGACCTAAGTAAGAAACAAATATGACACGATTCCCGGTTAATGTATGAGAGATTTAAAAACAGTGTGAATGCCATTATTATTAAATCTGAAATCGAAGCCATGGTTTCTACGAACAGATTTCGCTATCTCTCATAGTTTCTGACTTTCCCCCACTGACCCATTTGGATTGATCACCCTGTATAGTTGAATTTAATATCGTTATTGAAGATATTGTATAAGTTCTGTAGCTAATTAGATACCCATATAGTTTTGACTTAACTGTGTGTCCGTCTGTTTGTCTCCGGGTTAATGCGGTATCAATTGATCATTCAACATCATCATTATATCCTCTGAAGGAAGTCCACTGCTAGACATAGGTTTGCCCCAAAGTGACCGGTAATGATCATTACCAAAAGCTAAACTTACATTTCAGCCGTATGCAGTCCACTTCTGGACATCGGCCTCCCACAAATGTGACTTGTATCATCTTGGGGGTAGTTGCCATAGTCGCCCCGCTTGGCAGGCGAAAGCAGTAATTGTAGATTGGGTTTCGAAGGACGCTGCGGACACCCGCGGAAGGAGATGGGGTGGTGCTATTCTAGTCAGCCGGCATCACACGGCTAGTTGTCACTTATTAAATGCCAGTGGTGAAACAAAAACGTAAAAGTAGGATGTATTATTTTTTCTCTTTTTCGTTAGACAGGTATTTCAAAATTGAATCCTAAAGAAATAATTCAACAAATTGTTATTACTTTTGGAAAAAATCGCTCCAAAAGTTAGAAAAATATATCCTACACCCTCTACTTTACTTAACTACTTCTACTACTTAAACCGTGGATTCACTACAAAATAGTGGTATTTTCTGTTTTAGAATTTTCGCTAAAGTGAATGCTTTAAACACTAAAAACAAAAATGTAAGTGCGTCAATGGTACTATTGTTCATGAATACAATCTTTATGCAAAATTGTATTATAGAAATCCGGAGTGCTAGTCCCTTTATTACAAAGAACGGGCAACTACGGAACCCTACATTGAGCCTGACTCGACATGCGCTTGGCCAGTTTATGTGTGTATGATATTGTGTGGCTAAAACTTGTCTGATTTAATTTTGATAGTAGTTCCATTGTATTGAAACTTAAAAGAAAATTAATTTCGCTCAGTAGCGAAAGAATTATAGAAGGCATTTTATTCGTAATTTATTTTTCACCGAGACAGGATTTAGATGGACTGCTCTAAAAACTAAATGGATTTTCCGAGTCGCTTTTGCAATAATAAAATTGTTGATCAAGTTTAAGACTAAACGTAAACAACCCGTTTAAGCAGATAATTGAAAACTTTAAAATTAAGTGCTTTAGGTATATACTCGTAAAATGATTGCACTCACTAAAATTAACAAAAGTATATAGATCATACACATATTGCTAAAGTAAATTACTAATTACTTATACAATATTATTATTTAGCACTTTTTCTTAAGTGACCTTAAACTTCTTTCACTTTTTCGTAAAACTACGTCCGACAATGAGAGGTAGGGCACAGCGAAGTACCATCACGCTCGAGTCTGGAGAAGCCCAACTGGGGAAGTACCTCCTCCTTACAGAAGACCACAGCCATAATAGCACTGCTACCTTTCAGGTATGTAGTGTTGTGTTCATGATGGTGAGTAAGCTCCAACCCCCCTTAAAGGTCGGCAACGCGCTTGTGACTCCCCTGGTGTTGCAGGTGCCCATGGGCGACTGTAATTGCTTACCATCAGGCAATCCGTCTGCTCGTTTGCCACCTTATGTCATAAAAAAAAAGTCATCATCATATATCAGCCCAAGGACGTCCACTGCAGGCCAGCCCACGCCACGACTTCCAATACGGGGTCACCACTCTAAAATCTTTATTTATCAATGGCTCAATGGATCTGCGTGCACTGTGTCCTGCACACTGCCACTTATTTAAGTTTAGCGTTCCGGAGGGCTATATAGGTTACTTTGGTCCTGGTGCAAATGAGGTCTGTGCGATCTCACAGTAAACTCCCAGTACAGCCCTATCCATTGCCCGATGGATGACATGAGGCTTCTTTATGTGCCCATAGCAAGTGACTATATTTCAATGCCATATGTCATCACTGGCAACACACACTGGTAAAGACTTTAGTCTTACATGTTACATTAAGCCGTATTCAGTTCATTACTGGTCATAGGCCTCCCACATATATGACTTGTGTCATCTTGGGGGGTAGTTGCCATAGTCGCCACGCTTGGCAGGCGGGTTGGCGAACGCAGTAACTGTAGATTGGGTTTCGACAAACGCTGCTGCCCGTCCGTAGGATTTTTCCCTTTGTCGCCTCTTACGACACCCGCGGAAGGAGATGGGGTGGTGCTATTCTAGTCAGCCGGCATCACACGGCACGGCAAAGGCTTTAGTCTTATGTAATGGTAAATGATGAATGAATGTCGATATTCTACTTGGACTACAGTCCTCTAGCGTATCCATCTCCGTCCGTCGGTCCACCTTGTGAGGGTCTGACCACTCTGCGGCTTCCGGTTCGTGGTCGCCACTCGAGAACCTTTACGCCCCAACGTCATGTATTTCAATTTATAATTTACTTGTAGACCCGGCAGGTGCTATCCTGTCTCAACTTTGAATAAACCGTAATAGCTCTGAACTAACCGTGATGTGAACTAAGATATATATATTTTTACATATACTTTGTCGATATTTCCAGCACGCATTCAAAGTTTAAATTATCTAAAGCGCTAAGGAGGTTATATAGAAATAAATCAATATGGTGGTTATGTATTCATACATTTTATAATTTTCTTTCATGAGAACCTTCTGATAATAATAAGTATAAGAAAAAAAGAATTAGCGAAGTCGTTTCACCCGTTCACGCGTGATCCCGTGACCAAGGGAAATGATGAGTTTTATAGATTTAGTATAGTTTATTTAGATTTAGTAGTGGCACTACTTAAAAATATTAAATAAAAATAATTTGATTTGTTCTTATTTGCATAAATAAGGAAGTCATAATATGAGTTATACGAAATTAGCAGATATGGCCTCAAAACAAGTTGAAATCTCAATTGAAATTCGTAGCACGTAGAAGACCTTGGCCCCGTGTCAGTATAAATTCTAATGTATATCCAAATAAATATTTGCATCCATTACATTCTTTCTACAGCCAAGTATTATACAACAAATAGTTTTCATAAATTTTAAAACCATCGTGCGAAAAGCCGAACGTAGTGGTTTGGAGTAGTGCCATATTCGTAACGTCATATTCATGCCAACACTGGCACTACACGAGTCAAAGTCACATACAATTCCCACGCAAAACATCGATCTCACCTTTCCGTACCTATTATACAAGCAAAGTTTATAGGTATTCACATGGTTTCATAATTGATAAAGCATTAAAATCAGGCTTAAGTTAGGCATTAACAAAGACAGTACTAAATTTGTTAGAGAATGTGAGTTTCTCACTACATAATAATACATATATAGTTGATGGAATGTCCTATGTCAACCGTAAAAGGTGTGAATGGTATTTGATAACCCTTAAATGCATGACTTTTGGTATAATTTCCTAATAAATTGAAGTAGATGGATAATGTTGTTTAGATTGTATGAAGAATAAACTGATATATATAACATTAGGTATATTTAGTAATTTTATATTTCCGCTAATTTATATTATGTTCTAAGTAAATGTCGCTCACAATTGTATCCTTTTATACGAAATTGAAAAGGAAATGAATAGGTATTATTGGTTACAATCTCTCGTCATCTTCATCATCTTTGTCGCTTCACCTATTCCCGGGTGAATTCGGTGACTGTTAAATCTATAAGAACACGTATAAGCGCGTTTAATCTATAAGAACGTTGATACGTATTTTATGTATATCTTCAATTATAATTACTACTTTATGAATTAATGGAAATTATTTCTTTATAAACAAACGTATATTAAACTAAAAAAAAGAGTTAAAACTATTCAAAGCTATCTTCTGGTTACTAAGAACCCGTCTCGAACACCGGAGGTCCTTTTCGTTTTTTCTTAAGTATATGTTATCTATTTCAACTTCTGGTTACTACTTCTGGATTATAATATAAAGCCGAATTCAACAAATTGTGCATTTGAATGCAGCAATGGTCTCGAATATAACGAATGTTATCATAAGTACTTTTACTACTGAAAGAATTTAACAAACACTAACAGGCTTTGTATTTTTGCAAAGAACTGTCGGCTTTATGGTCTTATATACATCCCAGAGGATTGAAAAGATGTTAAGCAGCTTTTCTATTCCTTTTGTCTTGTTTGAATAAGTAATAGTTAGATGTTGATGTTTGGACATTTACAGAGGTATCCTCCCATTTTCTATACACATACTGGCCATTCCGCTACATTGTCTTGGTCATAATACGCCTATTCCATGTGCTAGTTTGGCACATGACAGACTATGTAGATGCTACTTAAGGGTGTTGGTAACAGCCATTTGATGTTATAACTTTAAATTCACCTACATTTGTATTTCTTTAATTCCATTAGTACCAGTTTGCACTTTTTTATCCAGTTTTTTTGATAGAAAATATTAATTTATATGTATACAGCACGGTATACAGGGTGTAATCGTTATCGCTTTTGTTCCGTAAATGTAACAGATATCAAGTGAATTTAAAAGTTCAATCCGAAATATCCGAATTATCATACTCGGAACTTTCGGATAATCCATCCATACTAATATTATAATATTAGTATGGATGGATGCGAAAGTAACTCTGTCTGTTTGTTACCTCTTCACGCTTAAACCGCTGAACCAATTGGAATGAAATAAGGTATGTACGGACTTTAGAGAGTTTGAGGTACAAAAAAGGAGATAGGATAATTTTTATACCGCAACCATACTTTAAAGACGGGCGTGGCCAAAGAAATCGCGAGGAAAGCTAGTATTACAAAAATAACTTTTATAAACTAGAAACATCCAAAATATTACGATACTTGAGTTCTAGAAATACTGTAAGAGATAGAAATATGATTAATCATTTATTTGAATAATCTGAAATCAAGTAATAAAACTTTATAACAAATATATTTTTTTAGAAACTGAATACATAAAAGTTTGTATTTATATAATTTTAGTCATTGGGTACTTCCGATATCAATTAAACGTTTTAACATATCCTTTATATTTACGGGACAACCTCCTGTAAATACTTAACAATTAAGTATACACACAATAACTTGATTCAGCTATCATAGATATAATACAGCGGCTTAATCATAGTTCTGTGTTAATAAATATGAATTCTGGAATAGTAATAGGCACAAGTACAGAGTGAGGTCAACTTTTGTTACCTGTAACGATTTTAGGTCAGCCGGTCGTCCAAACAAAGGCGGGATACAGAACCAAACCTAAATACACTTATATTATTCAATCCCAAACAATAAAATATCTAGTTACTGTTTATCCCGGGGCATTGCTTTATAAAAAGGGAAATTGAATTTATAAAATTGATTTGTAGAACAAAGTCAATTATCGTTAAAATGAAGTCCAGTCCGGTGTCCTACCCTAACACGGAGCGCGTCTGCCTTACTTTTCGTTTTATAAAAAGGTATTATGATACTAATTCAATTTGTAACTCTGACTTTATTGCCACGTTAAAACCTACACAAAAATATTTACTTCTTCATCTTCTTTTAAAAATATTTCTCTCGAATAGATGAAATCTTATTTTAAATGAACTTGGAATTGAAACATGCCTTATTTTTAAACTTGAGATAATTATTTTGAACATAAAACCATCTTGCTAACAGTGTTTCTTAAATACAGTTAAATGAGTTTGTGAGATTACAATGGGCTAAGTTCGTGGAATTGGGCATAAACGAGACAAACTCAATAAAAATGGTTTTAAATTTTAGCCTTTGTATTACTATTTGTATTACTTAAAATACATAGACTGATATAAAATAAATAAAAACTAGTTGTGTATGATGTGTTAAAATATATATCAGAATACATATATATTTCTATAGTATCAAATTAATTATTTTGCAATGTTTGCTAAGCACTGGGTAGTTACCTCATATTGTGACCAGAACAAGTATGTTACCTATAGCAAAGGGTTAAACTGTAGGTAGTTGGCGTAAAACCTTATCGAGGATCTGGTACTTTGCAGTCGGAATTCTTAAATTTTGCAACGTTGAAATATGTTAAATTATATACTTTAGTTCACAAACCCTCTAACTAATTGTATTATTTCATCCAAGCATTGTTTTCCGAGAAAAAATAATAAAATGTTTACGATTCACTATCGCTACATATTAGGCAGTGTAGCCCAATAAACGGTAGGCAAGAGTAAATTAGGAGCCATAGCAACCGCACATTCATACGAGAAGCGTATAATTAGGGCGTTCGCCGTGGCCAGCGGTATATTTTGGGGAGATGAACCACAAGCCTAATAGGGCTCCAGAGGCAACGGCAGCGAAATATAGCACCGGAGAGCTTTGGCTAAGTAACTTCCTTTGTACACCGTCGCACACTTCTTTCATAATGAAGATAGGTTGAAAAATTAATGCAGATGTATGTATTTAATGCGTTATGTGCAAATCTTCCTATTACGTTTACTAATTTGTGCACTACCTGTTTTAATATAATTAACCCCCTTAACTTCACATTTTGCTGCCTTAATCTGGTCTGATAAGAAGCCAGTTGCTACCTGACGGTATTAATATTGTACATCTATGTTTTTTTCCATGGTGCCATAAATAATATTTACTTATATAGGGCAAATTAAAAGTATTTCTAAGTAGTTTGTGTTTTAGTGATACTGTGCTTCCAATAGATTGAAGAAATTATTTCCCCGGATCTGCTTAGGTAATTGGCAATAGAAATACATGGTGAAATAGCGGTTACTGACCGTTCCACAGAATACATAATCAGGTGAGCTAATCCGGTTAAGGTTCTCAGATTACATGACATAATATTGGCAAAGTTGTTGCTGTGAGAATTAATAAGGAGCTTTCCATAAAACCGGTATGTTTTTTATCTGGTATAAAAAACAAAAATATTGAATTGTGCAATTTCTAGGTGTAATACAAACTATTGGCGCATACAGAACAGTGAAAAGATTAACTACCATAATAAACGAAAACAAACAATTAAGCCATTCTAGATAAAATAATGAACACTAAACGAAAGACAATTAAATGCTCCGTCAAACGAGAAAGTTCACTCAAATTCATTAGTGGTGCACAATTTATGCTTCCAAAACATTCACTTCATGCGAGTCCGCTAATTGTTCGCGCGATATACGACAAACAGACAACCGGATACACACAGGATGCACTGTTGCTACACCAAGCAATGAAGTCGTAACAACCAGAGGAAAAACAATTACAATTTGAACTTTATTCCTAGAGAATACAGTAAACAATTGAATGAGTTTTCAATTACTGTTAGTATATATACGTACTAGTACAGTCCATGCCTGATACGCGCTTTTATTATATACTTAATATGACGTGGCAACAACGTGTTTGGAAGTAGTATATACTCGTAATTTACATGCGATGTTCATTATTCAATAGATCGATCATTATTAGTAAAATCTGTACAATGATTAACGTAGTTACTGTAATAGTAGTTTATGTATCTGTGCATAATGTATAGTTGCATACACTACTTTATCTACACACATATCATAAGTGTTTTAAGATCAGGAACCGTAGGGAAATGACCTGCATTATTACTATTGCTACTTGTAAACATTAAAAAGTCAACGCTCAAAACACATGACAGCTTCGAATGGCGGCGTTTCGTATTTCGTATCTCAGTCAAATATTTTTTTAAACCATAGACAAGCGAATTAACTCCCTATTCTATTGTCACTCGAGTTCAACAAGTCGAATTTGCGTTTCATATCAATGACAGTTTTAATATCTATAGATACTAGAATAGACACCCCACTTGAATTTGACAGCGGTTCCAAATTTAAACTCATAACCTACGGTTTTCAGGAGTGTTAACATTACTTCTCAATTAATTTCTGACGGTTGGTAATGCTGGTCATTGCCTACTGTTTCTGGACGCATTTTAGAGCACTAATGATATGTACGTAGATAAATACATTATCATACACAGCGCGATACTATAATATATTTCTTTTTTCTAGCACGTACATATATATTTCAAGAGGTACATTATCACACAATAAACAAAAGGTGATAACTTTTATTCAATTTTAAATACACCGTCACATTGACTTACCAATTTTATTTTATCGTTACATCAAGTTTACTAAATCTACTTGAAACAAATTAACATGCTCTCAGACTCAAACCAAAAAAATTGCTATTCAGCGCGGGAATGCTAGCCTTTTAGCCAGCTTTCTTTGCGACATTGAGTTGGCTTCCTTTTTTAAATATCTGTATAATATTATATACCTGATTCTAGTATATTTTTTATCTAGTCTCTTCCGTACACGGAACAATGGTGTTCCGGGCATTTGGGAGGCGTACGCGGAGCCAGATCGAGCCAACGCGCAGACAATTTAAAGAAATGTAAGGGGTACACTGAGCGGATGTTGCCCCCGTCCGTATTATGGGACGCGCACTAGTCTTATCTAGTATTATTATTTGTTTTCAATAATTTATTTGCTAAGAAAATAAATGTTGTCCTATCTTAAAATATATTATAAATATTTATTGAAATCAAATTAATGACAGGATAATATTATTTATTCGAATATTTATGTATCGCGATTTAAATATAGTATTTA
Source organism: Grapholita molesta (assembly GCA_022674325.2). Lineage (NCBI taxonomy): Eukaryota > Metazoa > Arthropoda > Insecta > Lepidoptera > Tortricidae > Grapholita > Grapholita molesta. Next base: position 9,450,507 of record CP053127.2, read on the forward strand.
TGTTCAGTTCATAAAATTAAATAAAGTGGGGTATCATTAAGGATAATTGGGAAAATGTATTAACATCTTGTTATATGTCACAGATTGGCGACAGAGTGTTTCGTGCTTCGGGCTTTCAACATTACACCTAATTTGCTATATACTTAATTTACGATTTAAGTTACATATTTTTACTAATATACTGTACTCTATGATTCTTTGTAGCTATACAGGATGATCAATCCAAATGGGTGAGTAGGGGGAAGTCAGAAACTATGCGAGATAGAGACATTTGTTCTTAGAAACCATGCATGGCTTCGATTTAAAATTTAATAATTATGACATTCCAACTTTTTAAGAAGAATTATTTTTTGCATTCAGGAAAATGGTTAATATTTTGAACATAAATAAAGTAATTATCTTTTTTTGGGTTTCTTAGTCAATTACTTGAACAATATTAAAAATGTACTCGTTGTGACTCACGAATTTATGTTTCCATCAACAATAACGACGAAAATCTTTCACATTTACACCTAACATTGTTTACAAGATTTCGACCAGGTTCTATTCCCGGTTATGTATGTGAGATTTAAAAAAAGTTTGAATGCCATTATTGCCATGGTTCCTAAGAACAGCATTACCCTGTATATTCTATACCCCTACGCCTGCGGTACTTCCGGACCGATACGCCCTTCAAACCTTCAAGAAAAGAGCGTACTCCCATCTTAAAGGTAGGCAGCGCATTTGTAACCTCTGTAGTTTTAAATGCGTCCATGGGCAGCGGTAATTGCTTACTATCAAGCAATTCGTCTGCTCGTTTGACTTCTAATATAAAAAAAAAACTTACATAAAATGACGGCACCAGTAATGGACAAGGAACCAATCATGAACATTAGTGCTTATTTCAAAGGAGTTAAGTGTTGTGCATTTCTTGGGACAATTTATAACTTTATGATTTTTGAAATAAGAACTAAGTGTCCATCATTGGTGCCTGTCAGCTAAAAGTGTCCAACATTGGTGCCATTACCTTAATATATATTTATATATTCAAAGGCTTGTAGTGTTGGACGTTAAAGGAAACACTGACCTGTTTGATGTTCGAGTATATTCTGACAGATGACGCCTATGCTTAGAGTAGGTATATAAGGATAAATATGAGAGAGTATGCGTACACGTGTCGTAAACATGACACCATTACAGGCTATTTATTTTGTATGTCAAATTTAATAACACCTCCGAAATAATGTATTTTTAGTTCAATATAAATATTAAAATCCAGGTCAATTTTACGCATAGCCAACATTCCATTACCTTTCATTTACCAAATTGAAATCACACAATTGTTTCACGAATATTCTATTAATATCGCGAGCTTTAACATTTATTGAACAATTTTTTTGATAAAAATTTATAATTACTTTAAATGAAGTACTAAGATAACTAAGAATATGCTAAAAAGTGTTGTGTTGCCTTAACAAATAAATAACATGAAGCATTATTGAACATAGCTATGTCCCCTATGTTTTAAATCAAGAAATACAATAAACATATGCACATACCATTCGGAATTATAAATTTTACCTAATTTTCTATAACACTATTATTTATTTTATATCAATTTCAACAGCAAATTTTATTAATCTGGCATTTTCGTGAATTTTTTTTTTTATGACATAAGGTGGCAAACGAGCAGACGGATTGCCTGATGGTAAGCAATTACCGTCGCCCATGGGTACCCGCAACACCCGGGGAGTCACAAGCGCGTTGCCGACCTTTAAGGGGGGTTGGAGCTCTGGGAACCTTACTCACCATCAGGAACACAACACTACATACCTGAAAGTGAGCAGTGCTATTATGGCTGTGGTCTTCTGTAAGGAGGAGGTACTTCCCCAGTTGGGCTTCTCCAGACTCGAGCGTGATGGTACTTCGCTGTGCCCTACCTCTCATTGTCGGACGTAGTTTAAGGACATACCCGGGTCCAAATTGCTCATATTGCCTTGTTATTTCTTAGAATTCCGTCGAACTTTGATCATTATACAATACCCACTCGGTATATACAATGCCAAGAGCAGATCAGACAAATTATAATATAAATCAATAAAACAATAATTATGCCTGGATAGGTTCGTTAGTTCTCTTTGTCCTAATACCTACTTGTTATATTTCAGACGTTACTTAATATGTTACATACTATATCAATCTTATATAAGTAATATGTCATTAAGAGTTGCTATTAGATACAGTAACGATATTTTTTACGGTCTATGTAATTAACTTTTTTTACTCTAGGTATATATTTTTCATTATTTTTTATTATGCAGAAACGTCTGCTAGCGAATATTTTCGATATTTAAATGGAAAGAAATATAGAAAAATTTGACTCGAACCCACAACCACTGGATCACAAGCCCAGTGCACTACCAATTGTGCTATCCGAGTACCGCTTAGACCTGTCGAATTTTTCTATCTTATCCTTCGTGGTATACATCATCATCCAGTGGTTTCTATTTTTCTTTCGATTTATATATATTTTTCAGTTAAGTAATCATATTTTTTATAGGTAAATAATTAATTTCGTAGTTTTGGTTTTATGTTATTAGATAAACTGACTTTGGATTCTATAGAATGTCTAAGTAAGATTGAAATCATTTTACAATAAGATGAGTAAAAGTAAAGCAGTAGCCATCTTAAAACTCAACACAATATCCCCAACTACCATTTACTTATGTCTAATCCTTATTAACTATAAACGAAATCGTAAATGAAAAGGAATTGTGAACGAAAATACCGAGTAATGTATTTGAACCTTAATGGATTGTAACCATGCGAGCACATTGTAATGGAAGCAATAACTATATTTCGCTAGTATGATAAAGAGGATCCAGCTATTCGCACTAATAAGAAAATGGTACGTTTATTATATTTACACAATAACAACTAAGCCCTTTACTAGATTTAATTAGAATACATGTTGTCGTATTTTGTAATATAATTACTATACTCAGTTAACTGAGAAAGTATATAATAACTAAGTACATCTATAGAATGTCTAATGTCCAACAAAGAGCTATTTTGCCGTCAATAAGGTGGAAAAAATGAACAATTAACAGATGATATTGAACAAAACTTATCCTACTTATAAAAGCAAACACTATCCATCATCACATCCGTTTTGTCGTGGGTGAAAAGTGGCCATTATATGTGACATGTCACATCAACAATCTATTTATTATTTAACTCGATTTAAAAGAAATATGGTTCGAAACTACTTGTACTTTAATATACGATTGCTATAAACATAAATGCAATACTAGGTAGGTACTATATACTAAGTCTATTGATTTGAGTAACTTTGTCACTAGATTTAGCATAGGTACCTATTAGACGCTTTGTAGGAAAGGACTTCTCGCACTGACAAAGGATTGATCAATACAGAATATTCATATATTAAACATAGTCATATCTATTATCTAAATATATATTACTCAAAGGTAACTGACTGACTGACATCTATCAACACACAGCCCAAACCACTGGACGGATCGGGCTGAAATTGGCATGCAGGTAGATGTTATGACGTAGGCATCCGCTAAGAAAGAATTTTGATTAATTCTACCCCCAAGGGGATAAAATAGGGGATGAAAGTTTGTCTATTTTAAACCGAACGGGCTGAGACTTTGCATGCATAAAGCTACTATGACGTAGGTATTTGTGGATAAAACGGCATTTTCCGACCAAAAAGCATGCATGCATACATACAAAACTACATTTTGAGCGATAGTATGCTAAAAATAACTTTAATACTTCTTAACGCGAGCGAAACCGCGGGTAAAAGCTAGTATATTCATGAAACGTCAGAGTGTGCATGCACGGTAAGCAAGAATAGTGTCGCGCTTTCTAATTAAAGCCTATGGGGATAATCTATGTAGCAAACATGCGACTAGTGCCTGTATTACGACTGTTTAGGTACGTTATTTGCACAGCATTTGCGAGCCTGTCTCAGTACTGCTTCCCTTTATTAATTCTGGGAGCAAAGAGTAGCCAAATTGCGAGAACACAGGCGCAAAGCTCTTAATGATTGTCGCCATTAGTAACGGTATTGTAAAACGCAAATTTCGCAATCGCTTTATTTCTCTTTTTATGTTCGATGCATTTTCTGTTTTGTTCAAGAGTCTATTTATACTATGTTAGCGGCACTAGCATCATTTCAGTACAGATAGTCATATAGATTTTAAATATTTAATTTAATTGTCAATGTCATACTTAAAAGACAAGATACAAATGAATCACAACACATAATAAAAAAAAACGTTGGCTTAGATATTAACTGTTCAAGTTTTCTGTTAAAGTATTTGTCATCTAGCATTAGTGTCCTCTGTATGGTATACATATTTGAGACTGATTTAATGCGGAAATTTGCTAGCATCATTTTAATAATCGAATAGTATGGATAAATACATCATACTGTTATCATATTTAAATGGTGCAAATCACATCAATCAACTAAATAGAAAATGTTAATATAATTTAATCAATTATCTTTCTCGTTAAAAATCATTATGATGCGTTATGTTTAAAAATATTATATAGCATGTAAATTACAAATTATATATTTTTTAAGCAGTCTGCTAACGAAACCATAATTCTTAGAAGTAGTAGGTAGGACATCGATATCGGTGAATTCTCAATATGATTAGATGCCACTAAAAAGTGTCAACACTTTTACGGTAGATGTCGCTAGGCGCCTCCTAAGCGCATTGTAGGTTATGGTTTAGAATAATTATACTCGAGTATGTGTGACTAAGGCCCAACAATTGCAGCAGATTTAAAATTTAGACCAGCTGAGCATTACACTGACTAACTGAATTCCTTTAGTGACTATTTCACTTCGAAATAGTCACTAAAGGAATTCGGTTAATTCCGTGACACATAAAGGATAAAGACAAGCAGTCACATTTACGCTACTCGATATCCATCAAAAGACACGAGAGTTTTTAGCTAATTAAGTTTAAACTCGCAACCCTGGGGCAAACAAAACATCAAACAAGTATAATACGTGGTTACTGGGTCAAATGAAGGTAGCTAGCAATGTTAAAGCCATAAAAACATTTATATTTGGTAAGCTTAAGTGGATAATAGCTGTAATTTTCAACAGACATTAGAACTTTTTACTTAAAGGATAGATTCAGAGATTTTGTTTATTTTTTTTTACATTTCAGACTTTGGATTATGTTCAATTATTACTAACAACGGACATGATTAGTAGATAGAGCATACTGAAAATGTTGGAATTGTTTAGAAATCATATGTAAACCGGTACTAAATTAGATCGAGTATAAATAATAATAATTATTTGAGTCAAACATACATTAAAAAAGGTACACACTAATTACACAAGTATAAATTAATATCTAGCAACACTACATTACATTATTTATCATAATCTGCTACTGCCCTCTTTGAACTTGAACGGGAACTTATATTCGTAAATTTCGGACGATTGTCTCTGTGACTCTCATGACGCCTTAATTTTAGTAAAAGAGAAAGATGCTTTACGAATTTAGGCGGTACCAAGCCTGTACTTGCTTCCAAGGTGTTTATTCGAACATAATCATTTAATTCACCTCGTCGGTTGGTCTTGCATGATGTGCGCAATTCAGTAACAGATGGCGCTGAGTTCATGGCGGAAAGTTGGCTTAAAAATACATAACATGCTTTTTACCGTAATATTTATAGTTTCAATTTTGGTATGGAATGATTTCTCTTTGTCTATCATTCTCTAAACGTTTTTTTTTTAAAGGTAGGTAACGTGAAGTCTATATTTAAGGTACCAATGAATTTAAACTCAGATACTTTTATCTATATCTATTGGCGTTACCCAAAAAAACATCTTTTGTCCTCAGAAAGTGAGAAAACAGGGTAGCATTTTTAATAGCTTGTACGCGGACGAAGTGGTGACGGAAGCCAAAAAAGAGTAACTATAAATTGTATTGAAACAGGCAACTCACGTTTCATAAGTCTAAAGCCCCATTTAGACCAAGCAAGAACTTGTATACTATTTTCATTACATTGCGGGGTTATATAAAGCGACCGAATTCGCTGTACGCCGATAGAGCATAATCATGGACCGTTCGTGTTGGCTGACCGGCGAACAATGCGGGCCGCAACTCTCAGCGACCGGGACCCAATGAGTAAAAAAATACATGGAGAGGCCCTATTCCACTATACATACTCTGTGTTATCCAAATATGTGTGATCTCGACATAGAAATAAAAAAATATAATCTGTTTCTTTCTTTCTAATAACCAATAGTGTACGATAAAAGAGACCACATGACATTTGGTTGTTCTCTATTCCGATTCTGTTTGACATTAATACCACGTGATTGTTTCCGGCTGCCTGTTTTCGCCAGCCGCCATTTTACTTGCCAAACTGTTTATAGTAGTTGAGCTGTCAAGTGGTGAGTTTCTCATTAAATTAATTCAAACATTAATTAATTCCCTAACTTGTAGTTAGTCAAGTTTTGAATGTTTTATGGCCTGCAGTTTAAATTCTATTTAATTTTTTATCACATTCAATAAAAAAATATATTTCAATCAATAAAAGTATTTATTATGGCTCACATGGAAACAACGGAAGGACGCCATTTTATTTGCCAAAAGTATTTTAGGTATACACGCTCAATTCGTAGGTAGTTCTAGTCCATATGATTATAGGTCTGTGCCGGGACCTCGACGCCGAGGCGAGAAACTACCCTCATTTTCAGCAATATTGTCAATATTAGGGTTTGTACACTACACCACTCACTACGTCAGTAGATAAAGGTACGACCACACAAAGCGTCACTTACCCGTTTCCATACAATTAATACATGTGGAGTCTCACGATAGTTTTGTGTTTATAAGAGTAATTACTTCAGATGAAGTATCACGAAAAACAATGTTTTATTTAGTAACTAGGCAAAAATAATATACAAAAATACTCGTAAATTACTTTTGTATAGTTCAGATTAGGTATAAAATATAGCCTGCTGATTGTGATCAAGATGTGTTTCTATAGCCGATAAATTTTAGGCTCTCACGAGCACATCAAATTTTCCATAGACCTATTACGCAATACATGTATTCATATAACATTCCTTATAGAGATAGATAGATTGTTCATAAAAGACTGTTAAGTTGAGCGAAAATGTTATAGATACAATTTTGTAAGTACGGAAAAGGAAATATTTTTTGTTAGGTAGATCCCTTAGGGTTTTTGAAGTAAAGCTGTTATTAAGTTACCTATCAATAAAAAAAATAAGTAAGTAGTATTACTTACAACAAGATACCCCCTTAGAGCATGCTATGCTTTTTTTTTAGAAAAAAATAAATGCTATGCTTAGTGTAGGGTCCCGTAAACCCTATTATTTCATTCCGGGTAATTCTGACTTCAGTGTTGAAATTTCATTTTACAGAAGTATCTTTTTGAAAATAAAGGAATGTCTCCTTTAAGTAAAATAAGCCAAATTAAGCATTTAAGGTAGTTTTCCTCCAGGGCCCTTAACTTTTTTCCACTCTGTATATTTCAATTTGCATAAATGGTTAAAGTACTTGAATCTAAAATTATATATGTAATTAATTACATACCCAATTAACTTCTATCCTACGCAAAGTTTGCAGACAGCAAACGTACTTCAAGCACTTCAAGCCCAGTTTCTAATTCAAGGTCAAATATTATAATATTTATTATTGATAAAGACCAGTCAGCATATGCTTGCTATTTCCAAATTAAATTGTGGCAGCATTTCATTTCTCTCATACCTTTCTGTTACCCAGACCCAGTTTAATGTAACATTAATTAATATTACCTAATCTATTTAAGAATATACGATATCAAATAATAAGCCGTAGCCAATATGACATAGTTTTTAGAAAACTTAATTGAGACCAAATTTACGTATGTAATAAATCATGTCGACGACTGGAGAAATTAGATAAAAAAAATATTTATTAGGGGCTAGCCTATTTGTAGGATCGAGTCACCAACATTTATTTTACGCTGTTTATAAATTATAACACAGACCTTTGTTTTTAAGTTATACTCGCATCTGACAGCTATTGACAGTCACACGGTACTTGATTGTTTTTCGTCCATTCGCGACATATCTGTTATATGGGAATCGTTGCGAAAAATCGTCTTACATATAGTGCCTCAGTCATCTGTAGCTCAGCGTGTTTATGTTTACAGGGCGGGCGGTGAAGGGGGGGGGAGCTACAGCTGAGATCCCCCTTAGCGGGGAAAATCGATACCGCCGTTCCACAGATCTCTGCGACGTTGCTACCTCGTGACGTGCCTTCGGTAAAGCCTAATCACTGTTGTGAATGATATCTTAACTATGACTGAACGCAATCATTTATGCCGTTAGAGAAAAGAGGAAACTTTTTAAAGATATTTTAATTTATGTTCACACTAAAGCACTCGTAGAGATTAAGACATTTTGTTGGGAAGAAATGAATGTGGGAAACAATTTTTTTTGTTGCACTATTTCTTTCCTGGCTGCACAGGACGGTAAAATACAGAGAGGTACTGAAGTTTCTAATAGCAGTTGGTTAAGTAAAACTAGCATTAGGATGCGAATTCTTACTGGAGGTTAGTTCCCTAGCACAGTAACCGCCTTGATAACGTACCATCATAATTTAAAATTTATTGTATTGTAAATATAGGTTATTAAAAAAGTTATTGATTCAAAAACAATAGTGAAGGCAGGTCTTTGATTGCAGACTTTCATAGCTTAATTTAGTTTTTATTCAAGCTTCAATCAATGTCAGCTACAGCTATCTTAATTTTTCTGTCTTTGTAAGTAAATTCTAGGCTTCATGCCAAATTCAGCATATTGGAAAGTATCCTAGAGAAAAGATAGGTAGGTATTTAAACTATAATGGTTTTACTTATAAACGCTTGTGTAACCTACTTTCCGCCGATTCCGTATATATATTTTAGTTTATTTTTTTTAATCAGCCCCGTGCTAAATTTTATGAATAAATAATAAATGATGAATAATACGTAGGTAATTGAAAGTAATACATGAATGTAGTTTCTGCAACCAAGCCCCATGCTAAATGATACATACTTTAGTGTTTAATATTTAGTCCATTTAGTTTTAATTGACTATTAATGAAACCCTCGGTAACGTTGAACCCTGTTACTTACCAGCGTTGGTCGGGAACTGGGTTACCACCTGGCCAGTTTATTTCTGTAATCCGTTCTTAGCGACCGCCTTCATTATATAAGGCATACGCTCGTGAAAATTCAAGAGCCTTGCCAGAGCGGATTTGGCTATACATTAATGAGTTAATGGACACTCCTCTTTTAATAAGCCCGCTTAGCGGGACGGTGGCTACCTTTCCAAGGGTTTAGTCATTTGTTATACCTACTACATTTATAATTTGATAAATATATATGACAATTAGAAATTGAACATTTTTTTATATTCTCATACTATTCAACCATGCTAAATCTCCGATTATCACTTCACCTGAGTAACAAAACACAGGAAATGATAATTATTTACTCTTGTGACTAAGAACAAATTAGTACGTAGTAACACTACTAAATAAATTATACATTTTTCTTGAGTATATATCATCTATTCAATTTATCAACTCTTGGTCAATAAATTATGATATATTTATGGGCAACATTGGCATGTCACTTTTTAATGACATAGGAGGCAAACGAGCAGACGTATCGCCTGATGGTAAGCGAGGTGAGAACAACGTAACAAACATTTTATATGAAATTGTATATGTATGGAATAATATATTGTATTTCATAGGAGAGTTTTGAATTATGGTCCTACTTTTCTACGCACCTACGTACGTATAGGTACATACGCCCAATCATTTTTTAAATAATTTAATTTAGATAATGTTTACCTTTGTTCTGTTTTACAAGAAAATTAAATTTTATTAACAGTAAATTCGACCAAGTAAATACAATTCATTGCAAGACAAAGAACCTTTTATCATTACTGTTAATAATTAAAAAATGTTACTCTCTGTAGTTGAATACAGCATCTTACCTAGAGAACCACTCTCGGAAATAGGTCGGGTAAATTTAATAATTTGCCTGTCTTGTGCCTCCAGTAACGTACTCCTCTATCTTAAAGAGACCATTATTTACATAATTTGCATCACATTTAACAACGTTAATTTCTACTGCCATACATACATGTATATCATATAAAAGCTAAGAATGAATTTACAAATGTATAAATGATGATGCTTGGCGCGTTGGATGGAAAAAGTTAGCCATGTTGTGAGAGACACAGTGACAATCGGGTAACTCGAGTAAAACGCCATCAAAATTCACAAATCATAACGTTTTTGTATTATTCTTTAACTTTGTTATATTATAAACCAATATTCGATGTAGGGAAAGTTATCTAATTTCGTCAATGTATACGTTAGGTTCTTTGAAATTTGAGTTCTAATAAACGAAACCACTTCACATTTAGATAATTTGAACCAAAATACATGCTTGCTTAACTATTGTAGTACCAAGTTTTGTCTACTAGTATTTCGAGTAAACAGCAAACGATGGTAAACTAACGTATACTAAGTGTCTTACCTAGATACATATATCATATCTTATATAACTTCTCAACTTTCTACTGAGCAAGCACATCTCAGATTAATCTAATAATGGAAAGCAACTTTAAGTTTCTAATACTGAACATTATTGAATAGTGTAGCTATTCACTGGGGAACGGAGTTACTCAAACACTAAACTGTGTTCCCCAAATGACAATGAACAGTCTAAAGCTGTTAATAAGTGGAAATTAGTGCTACGCAAATTCCTCATCTACAATACACTTTTATAACTTTAAAATCCCGTTTATTCTACTCCATGCTGTTGACGCCTCCGGGAAACCTTAAAATACAGGAAATAAAGCCTCGTGTCACACCAATGTTTACAGACTCAAAAAAGGTTAAAGGCAGAGCCCCAACCCCCCTTAAAGGCCGGCAACGCGCTTGTGACTCCCCTGGTGTTGCGGGTGCCCATGGGCGACGGTAATTGCTTAACACCAGGCAATCCGTCTGCTCGTTTGCCGCCTATGTCATAAAAAACAAAGGTTAATATAAATTTAAGTTCTCATTCAATTACGGGAATTGTAATTTAAAGTGTCTACTCGACCGGCTTTGCGGCAATATTATTATTTGCCATAAAAACCGTAAATTAAATAATAAATAAATAAATATTTGGACAATCTGACACAAATCGACCTAGTTCTACGGTAAGCTCAGTAAGGCTTGTGTTGTAGGTACTAGACGACGATATACATAATTCTTAAATACATAGAAAATACCCATGACTCAGGAACAAATATCTGTGCTCATCACACAAATAAATGCCCTGACTGGGAATCGAACCCAGGACCATCGGCTTCATAGGCAGGGTCAATACCCAATAGGCCAGACCGGTCGTAAATATAAACCAATTAGTATCACTCAGTATTAGAAATGATACGTGTGTTTAATTATGAATGTGTTGAACGTCTATCCAGCTTCGATACTTCTGTCCGTTGGGAAAAGGTAAGCACATACGATTGTTGAATTTTACTGTTTTTAAGAATTTTTTAAAATAGTCTATTCGCATGTATGTAAAACTGAAGTTAAAAAAGAAACGCATCCAACCAGATTTTTGGCGGCCCATGTTTCCGATGCACTGGGGAAAAAAATGCAATATACATCCTAGAAAAATATCGGGACATTTAAAGCGCGCGGCTATAAACTCGAGATTTCGTCCGATATAAATCTTTCAAGTGGAGATGAATTCCCCGGACTGCGAAATGATACATAAAGTATTCATCTCACTCAGAAATGCAAGCATCTGTTTTTCACTTCGCTAGATTCTCAGATCCTTTTCTCCCGTTCGACGTTTTTTATAAAATCTAGCATAAATATTTTAAATTTGTACTATCGTTTTTTATTTTTTATTCCTCATCGTTTATAAGTAAATACCTGCCACTTTGTGTTTTGACACTTTGTGTTTGTATCGAAACAACTTTGAACGTACCTGTAACAAAAAATGCTAATTAAATATTATGCATAATGTATATAACACTTTATAAGTGCTAATACAATTAAAACTGTTGTGAGCCATGTTACTACTACTTAGTTACAAACGGATAAACTCACGTGTTATTATATCGCACTAGGCGACATGTTTCGGGTAAGCTCTGGTACCCATTTTCAAGCCGAGTCAGGACACACCGATCGCGTTGAGGGTGTATCGCTCACTTTATAAGTGCTGTAAGTTTACCATCCAAAAACTATTAGTATTTGATAAGAAGCTCGAGGGTACAGTAACAAAAAGTAAGTGTAGGTAACCTGGCGCCCGTCTGCTCTACACTTACCCTTAATAACCTTAATGACACAATGTTACAATATTAGTAACAGAACAGTAGCAATTCACATAGTAGGTTTGTATTGTATAAGGAATATTCACTGTCTCCCTTTAGCTACCATTTAATGAAAAGGCTCTGTCAGCCGTATCGAATATCTCGAAAGCTCTAACGGGGTCACTGGCCTCCTCTGAGGACTAAATTTATAGCTCCATATAAAAATATGTTTACCTGTAACTTATCGCAATCTTAAATATGTCGAATAAAAGTTCTTATGAAACACACGATTTTACTCACATCTATTTAGTTATGGCATAATCTTATAGTATTTAATTACGTGCGATATACGTGTGTAATTAAGCTTTCACCAAATAAATACTACCAGGAAGATATGCTAAAAGCTAATGAATGGTTAACCACGAGCCGATTCCTCAAGATATTTTAATCTGTTAATTATCGGATATCCCGGAGACTTAAAACCAGGCTTGAACTAAATCGTACTCCAAGTTTAATCTTAAGAGTTTACAATTTCCAGATAACTACCTATCTGGAAGTTGACTTGCCAGTCGATTGTCAAAATTAAAGTAATTTAGCGTCGGAACATTACAATGCTGAGAGCGGCGGTCGTTGTACAAGTTGAGTCTAAGCGAGTTGCGATAACTCGCAGCTTACTGACGACGTGACTTAGACAGCGTTGGAGTACGTGCATTACCAAGCAAGCAAATATAGTCGAGTGTTCGAGCAGACCAGTGTAGCGAGGCCTCTAGACTAATTGCAGGTTACAAAGCGCTCTTATACTAGCGTGTCTGTGCCTTCGAATCATAGGCATTTTTAATGCATAGTGTAATTCCTGCTGCGAGGTAGTTTCTCGCACTGGCGTCACTCACCAGGTTTAGAAATCGTCCACCTTTCTCATGGTAGCTACCGATCTCAAGGTCATTTAACACTAGAACTGTGTTTGCTCGTGCCCGACAAGAATACGCAGCCAGAAGCACTCTTTGAAATTAACAGTGTTTTGGATCCGGCGGAGTGCCTTAGCAAGCGCAGTTAACATTTACATTTTTATATCCTGTTTTAATGTGCTGTAGAGGATTTGTGACAGGAGTTTGACTTTTGTATATGTTTAGCAACGATACGATACAGATACACGGACAGAAAATAACAGTTAATATAACATGTTAAACTAAGGTGTTGTACCCATTCGAATTAAAAGGGACTTCAACAATTCAATTCAAGTAGTAGTAGTAGTAGTAGTAATATTCTTTATTGCAACAAACAGAAATTAACTCTATCAAAGTTTTCTTCCAATTTACATTTACATTGTCCAGTAACTTAAACTTGTAAAAAACTGAAATGACTCCAAAATACCATGGTAAAATTAAATGTTTCACGAAAGATAAATCTGGAATTGAAATCGAAAAACTTACTTTTATTTGCTAAAGCTATTCAATTTTTTATGATTTTCATGGAATTATATGTACCTAAACCATAAGCGGTATATTAATAATTGAATTTAGCTGAACACTGCTATTTGCATATGATTTATGAGAAAAGTATGTATCGTGATGCGTTAAACAGTGCAAAATAAAACTTTGCGTCTACATAAAATTATATCCATGACTATAAAATGTTTGTCATTAATTTCTTAAACAATCCTACAAATGTAATAAAAGACCAAGAATTAAAATATTTTTAATTTTTTTATGTGCGTATCTTACACAGAGTTGTGATATTTCATCTTTTCTTATGGCGGCCATACACCATGCTTCATATCGTCCAATCCGCATGACGCTACCGACTGGATCAGTTAGAACTGACCGTGTGTGGGATACGGTCATGCCAATCCACTCCCACATACGGTCAGTTCTAACTGATCCAACCGGTAGGCGTCATGCCGATTGGACGATAGGAAGCATGGTGTATGGCCGCCATTAGGGCTCATTCATTAACAGATTTGATAAAAGAACATTGATAGGCGAGTTATTTGTTGGTATACCAACGCTTAACAATAATAGTGTTTAGTACGAATTCACACATTTTTCTAAACATTATAATAATAAATACATAAAGTTGAACTACACACCAATAAATAAGTAAACAGGACCCAAACAAGTCTAACAAACAAATGCAAGTGTAATGTAATTCGGTGTTGTAAATTGTAAAAGATACGGTACGTCAAACGGACAATCTATGGGCCACTTGCGTGAGGGAGCGATCATAAATCCACATCAAATGCATGAGTGCGACGCCCGCGACGCCAAGAAAGGCTGTAATGGACGCGATCCGTCTTGTCGAGACAGTGACCGAAGTAATTGGGGATTACATCATTTCCCTCCTTATTGATTGCTGTTTTGATTTAGTTTTGCAGAGATGGATTCAGTAAACGACTCAAGTATCTATTTTGCCAGTTAATTCTAGTTTGTTCTGTTCTTTGTATTTTTAGTGCAATGTTTGATTATACTAATTTCCACAAACAAACAAAACAAACACCCGAAAACTTAACCTTTCGACTGTATTGAATAGTATGAAAATATTTAAACGTGTAGTACATACACTAACGTATAGTACATACATACATATTAAGCCAGCCTACAGATAAAAAGTCCACAAGGTGAATATTACATAGGTACTTTAATTGGGTCTATATAGAAATAAGAGAAAGAGACATTTAATTAGAATACAAAAATACGTCATTTATTACTCTACAGTTATTACATAATTTATTAAACAGATTGACGGATTTATTTAACATTCCCGCGCTAAATAGCGATGCTAATTTTCTGCTCCAGGAATGAGCCAGCCCTCTGGTCACCCGTGCCGTGGTATCCACGAGGCGCTTAGCTAGCTCCTTAAATATAATTAATTTAAAAATAAGGAACCTGTAATAATCAATCAAGGAGCCAATTTTGTTATCTGTGTCTGTATGTATGTGTAAACCAATATATGGGTGAAAAACCATATTTCATTCGCGCCTTTCCTGTGGACATAACTAAGGGATTCGAGCCCAAATATTTTGATCGAAATTTGATCTTAATGTTCCATAAAACTGATGGATCCTTATTAATGCCATCTATCGTAAATTATTTTTTGACTATACTTTTATTACACCATTCTGTTCCCTTAAAAGTAAAATCCTGTTATTGCATTATCATTTTATATTTACCAAGTAAAGCTCGAGTAAGTAAAAGTGAAAGCGTACTGAAAACTTATTGATTATCTGCCAACAAGTGTACCTCCTGATTGATGACTCCCCGAGAGCGATTTTATACCGAACTTTACGAAACATCTAAAAATTGGTAAACCACCTTGCTGAATATACACAGCCTCCCTCGACTCACCTCCCGCGAAACGTATTAAAACATATAGAGCTACACCATTGACTACCTACACCTAAACATTTCGATTTCAATACATGAATGAACGAAATGAATTTTTTAGTTTACACATACGCTTCATGTAAACCATCAAAAGGCTACATTAATTTAACAAGAATAGAATATTTTTTGACAAAGATTGACATTTACATTTTGATTGCGCAATGTATGCAAATTACATTCTTATTTCAATTGCGACGGAATAATATAAACATATACAAATGAAACATCCCATCCATAGACCTCTATTCCAAGCTAGTTGTCCGAGTTTCAGACAATGAGCAATTTGTCTTCGGCTCGTTAAGAAAATGCAAGTCAAACAAGCAAGCCAACCTTTTAGACGCACCGCCACTGAAGCCAACTTAACTTCCAATAGTGTGAACTCAGCAGATAATGACAACACAAGTATTTTCCTACGTATTGGAAAATTGCTATATAACATTTTTTCCGTATAAAGAAATATTTTGTCACATGTGAAAGCAGCTACTCTTATAAGCAGTGATCGGTTATTCGGATTCTCCCTCGCGGGATATCATTTTTTTTTTATGACATAGGCGGCAAACGAGCAGACGGATTGCCTGGTGGTAAGCAATTACCGTCGCCCATAGGCACCCGCAACACCAGATGAGTCACAAGCGCGTTGCCGGTCTTTAAGGGGGGTTGGAGCTCTGGGAACCTTACTCACCATCAGGAACACAGCACTACATACCTGAAAGGTAGCAGGCTGTGGTCTTCTGTAAGGAAGAGGTACTTCCCCAGTTGGGCTGCCCCAGATTCAAGCGTGATGGTCATCGCTGTGCCCTACCTCTCATTGTTGGACGTAGTTTAAGGACATACCCGGGTCCAAATGTCATGTCATCATATAGAAAACTTAAAATAGATACGACAGTTTCCCGCGATACTGATCAAATCGTTCAAATATAAAACAATTTAAATTGTCTGTAAGGGATTTTTCACTTACTCGCCGAACTTTTAGCAAACGGTACAAAATGTACCGCTTTTGTAGCCTCAAATGAACTGTCAGTGTGAACACTTGTGCTCATTTGGTGGATTTGGACAAAAGAAAAGTACGCGTGTCTATCAGCTACTTAGATGTTTTATAGTGTAATAAAATAAACACATTGTATTTGTTTCCCTTTTCCAACAACAAAAAGCCCGGATTCCCGCGGCATATCCATACTAACATAATGATTGAGGGCGTTCACCCTGTGTCTAATCCAAATAACCGATCACTGCTTATAAGAGGATGCACGTACATTGAACGTTGTGAATTCATAACATATAACAATGAATTCAACTTTACATTACCTACTTAATAAGACTGATTGTAGAACTTCAAACCCTTGTTTACTTTATTTGTTAAAATCAAATTAAAATGACTTAATCTTGAGAAGGTTGCGCATAAATATAGAAAAAATTACCTATCAAAGTTATGATTACAGTCACAAGTACTGGTTTTCTAATATAAACTGCCCTATAAAAATATAAACCCAGTACAGTGATTTACTAAAAGTCGTCTGGGACATCAAAGGTCATTATTAAAATTCCTTTGAAATTGGAAAAAATAAAGATAATTCATAAAAGTTGTTCATTTCATATATTTTCTAGAATAACATATTAATAGAGTTAGAATTATATTGTATATCGGAATAAATTTCAAATATATGTGATACATATCCAGTGGAGGAGTATAGGAGACGAAACTGAAACCTATAAATCAATAACAATAACTAAAAATAGTATTTTATCGCGCTCTGAAATAACTAAATCATTTAAAGAACACTACAAAAATGTTAATACGAGAGAAAATAATGTAGACTGAAGAATTAGGTGAGTTTAAGCTAAAAAACAAAAACAGTAAATAATGTTTCTTTAAGAAATTACCTAAATACTTAACACAAAACTTTCCTAAAACGACTAAATATATATACATATTATGGTACCTGCATTTATCATAATACCATTGCCATAAAATGTGAAGAGGTGCATGTAAATAATGCCGAGTCTGCAAGTCTTCGCGTTGCTGACACTGTGAATGGTGCCGCACGCGCCGCCTCACCCCCCGCGCACCCCCTGCGCGCGGGGCCTCCTCCTGCCTCGTCTAAGTCGCGTCAGCGTGCTTATGCTGACGTCGCCGGCAAGCCTGTTGCAGCTGACCGGGTCAACGTGCCTTCTCAGGCGCGTGCTGCTCGGGGTCCCATTACGGGGAAATCCCATGCCAGTGTGGATAAGGAGGGATTCACGCTGGTAGAAAAAAAGTCTAGGACGCGAAGGGCTCCTCGCAAGACTCTGTGTGGCACTGCGGAGCCGGCTAACACTGGGCTACGAGTTGCCATACCGAGCAGGACGCTCTACGTATCACGCCTGCATTACTCCGCCGTGGCTGATGATGTGGTGGAGTACGTTCGCCGGAGGACTGGCTTCACGCTGACGGTGCAACAGCTGCGGGCCCGACATTACGTGCACTTCAGCTCGTTTGTGGTGCGCGTGCCGCGGTCGCTGCTGGACACCATTGGAAGCGCGGACTTCTGGCCGAAGGGGGTAGTGTTTCGGAAGTTCCGGGGCAATCTGCCGAATCCTACTCCAGTTCCAGTACTATCTGTGCAACAAAGCCCCACTGCTGCGTTGCCAAAATGTAGATAGTTTTATTAAATTTTGTATTTGCTTTTTTATGTTATATATGTATTTAGTTATATGACGCATTGGTTTTACTGTTATGTCATATTAACTTATTTGAATAAATGAAATGAAATGTATACTTATGGTCTTGACTATACCTCTCACGTCTTCGTTATTTACTTCAGTTTGTTAGTCAGCAACCAACTCGTCATTAAAGCTAGAAAGTGTTTTCAGCGACATTTGACTTAAAAAAAAGTGAGTTACCTATTTCAATAATGATATTAAATTCCAGCTTAATTTAATAACACCTATTGAAACAGGTTTTACTGATACTTGGCTGGTTTCTTGTGAAAGAAAACAATGGAGTGTGTAGAACATTAAACATTGAACTTCATGTAACTTTGATTTGAATTCGTCATGTAGGTGTGTTTACGCCTTTTGAAATAAAATAATACTGTTGTGGCTAGTATGTCAAACAAAGGAAAGTGAGGCCATTTTGTTTCGTTCTCTCTTTCACACTACAACAAACCATATAATACTAACTTATTTCAGGAAGGATCAAGTGGAAGCGGTTACCAGGAGGCGTATTTTAACTTAGCTACGTTTTTAGGCCTCCTGATCCCGTGCCGCTACATAAATAAGTTTTAACTAATAATAACGAGTTTATAAGGGTAATTACAATTACACATTATTAAGAATAACTCAAATAAATCAATATAACTACATGAGTTATGTGTGAAAATTTTTCAATGTGAACTGATTTTATGACCATTTTTTGATCAAGAAATGAAGTACTTTTGTGGTGCTCAACCATCTCCACGTTCACGGACAGTACGTGGACAAACATGGCGTAGTCGTTTATTTCTTTTGGCCTATAGACACATGACGTCACACAGTGTCCGTGAACGTGTTAAGCCGATGAAAACTGGCTTCAATTAAGAGTTTATAATTAAGACCAGTCTTCATTACAAAAATAGTCGAAACAATTATGAAGTTCGTTTTATATGTATCAGTTTAATTTGCTTTTATTTCAGAATCGGACGTTGCTTAGTGGCCAACCTAGTTGAGGGGTATATTAGAGAAGAAGAAGAATAAAGATTTAAAGTTGTAAGAATAGCTTTTGAACTTCCTATTTAATATAATTCTTTGTATTTCACCATAACTTAATGCTATATCCATTTTGTTATTTTTCTCTCGTGTCATTTTATTTTGTCTTATTTAAAACGACCGTATTAAACTATTTTGTCCCAAGCGCCGAAGACTATTTACTATTGAATCGGCCTCAGGCTCGCCCCATTTCCCTGCACAATGCTATCGATCAGGCGTCAGCCTATCCTTTATTTATCTTAACATCCATCGATTCACTGGACCTCCTATGCGAGTATGCAGACAGAGGCACCCCATGTTGAAACGCTTTGCCAGAAACATTGAACGGTTACCTAGGTGAGTAATGAAAGACCATTTGAATATAAATCATATTCATTTTGATATCAAAAGTAATGTTTAATTCAAAATATACTTGAGCACATAACGAGGGTTGGGCCTAAAAAGTAATAGCAAAATGTTTTTAAAGTAGATAATATTTATTAATGTACTATGTTCGATTACAATTAAAAGCAATGAAAACGGGTTTCGATCAAGAATAACATTTATTTTATAAAAAGACAAGTAGCGGTAAGAGCGTGCTACTCGCAATCGGGAAGTCACAGGTTCTAGCCCGGGCTCGTAAGTTTTTCAAAACTTAGGTACGAAATATCATTTGATATTTACCAATCGTCTTTCGGTGAAGGAAAACATTGTGACGAAACCGGAATAATCTCAATAAGGCCTAGTTTACCCTCTGGGCTGAAAGGTCAGAAGGTGCAGTCGCTTTCGTAAAACTAGTGCCTGCATCAACGCCTGAGATTAGTTGCCAAACTGACTGCAGGTTCCCATGAGCCGTGGCAATATCCCGAGACAACGCGAGGAGGATGATGATATTTTATAAAAAGTAATTGAAATAGGCATCACCCCCACCACGGCGTTTAAGGACCCACTTGCCGTTTCGTAGTTAACTAGAATTAAAAAAGGCCTTTAAAATTGGTTTCAAGGGTCAGGAAACTGCCCTAATGTCGTAATTGGGCGAGAGGATCTAAATACTTAAGTTAGAAAGGTCTGCTTTAAATAGAACAGTGATTTAATACTTTTAAATTAAAAAAGCAAATTTATTTATTAATTCTTATTTTATTATGAATAAATGCCGATATCGCATTACACACAGATACCACCGCTTACCATAGATCAATCATTTAAATCTTAATTGACTTAATTGAATTGATACTTTTGATTTTATAATATGAAAAAATATTTATTCTACGGATTCGCTTTTATGAATTTTTTAAATAGGCTTACAATAATTGGACACAAACAAAGTGAAATTGATAATAGATTAAATGAGAATAAGTATAACACCCGATCTGTAAACTTTCTAGCTTCAGTAAAAAAATATTGTATGAATTACTTTCGTCATGTGTCATTTTCATTTGATTATATTTCATTATTACACAACTAGGTATTATTTCGTGTCGTTGTTGATTTTAACGTGGAGCGTGTTACTAGACAGCCTTTACCGTTGTACCTAAATAATATAAATAATTATAAATATAAGATTGATAAAATAAACAATTATTACACTTTATTAGTCATTGGTAATTCTAGGCCATAATATACGTACCTATGTACAGTTATCTTTTTTGAGGCTTTGGAACGGAACGACAAAGTAAAAATCAGAAATACTTTATTAAATAAACTCCATCATCCATTGTTTATAAATAGTAAATATGTTGAAATTGAAATAAAGTATTTTCATTTTAAACGAAACGCAAAAACATTTCCAAAGGCATACAAAAGAGGCCGAACGTGACAACTGGGTAATATCCGTTTCAATACTAAACTGCGAATAAAATAATACGTACGTCAGTTCTAAAACTCGCTGCAAGGAAATTCTGAGAATCTTCTTACAATTAACTAGGGGAAAAAAGGTCGTTCCAATCATAAAACTGGCAAAATAGCATTAGCCCAAAAAACACGTGCGTCTATTTTTAAAGCGTGCAAATAGATGGCTTAATTTATTAAATTTACGAGACATAGTAAAAATACGTATGCTAGGATTTAGGCAACTTTGTTTTATGCAGGAGTTAAAAAAAATGTTTCACTAAGTATATAATAGGCAAATCTTATTAAATGGCGTCAAGAATAATAGTAAACTCCGAATATGTTACGAATGGTTTTGTGACGATAATCTTTTTTTTTATGACATAGGCGGAAGGTGGTAAGCAATCACCGTCGCCCATGAGCAACACCAGGGGAGTCATAAGCGCATTGCCGGCCTTTAAGGGGGGTTGGAACTCTGGGAACCTTACTCACCGCCAGGAACACAACACCACATACCTGAAAGGTAGCAGTGCTATTATGGTTGTGGTCTTCTGTAAGGAGAAGGTACTTCCCCAGATTCAAGCGTGATGGTCATCGCTGTGCCCTACCTCTCATTGTTGGACGTAGTTTAAGGACAGACCTGGGTCCAAATCTAAGTATTTATGGAAATTTAATAAAGACTATCCAACTATAGTCCAAAATCTCCCAACTATTCCATAACTAAATTTAATATCTTCCTTTAGATGTGAGTATTATTTAAATTACGCAGTCACAAGCCAATGGCTGTTCATAAATGAATGAATCATGAAGAAAAAATCAAAAAGAATATCAGGATTGATATTTAATTACGAACTATAGGTGGGTAGTTTTACGGTATTTATTTATCGCCACAACACTCACATGGTTAACTTTTCTACAAGTCACAATTGGAAACATTTTTTTCTGAAAACTCCCATTTCTTATATTTTAAGTTCCCGTTCCTAAATAATCATGATCACGAGACAGTCGAGAAATCGAGGGCCGAATATCGTTCGATAGATTAAAGATGCCGATGCCGGTCCCAAAGAGAGTCTATATTGTTATTGCATTAAATCGCTCCTAAACAAATAACAAAGCCCCAGACGAGCTAGTTTACAATGGACAGCAGTTTAATTAGTGTACCTAAATCAGAAGGCAACTGCTACAGAATAATTAATGAACACGTTCGTTCGATCCACATTGTACGATGTATGAAATAAACAAATAAAAATTACAGGACATCCATACATAAAGTGAATAAGGGAATTTTTTTAAATATATAGAAACGACCGATGACACAGGAACAAATATCAATCATCACAAATATAAATGTCCATACTGGGATTTGAACCCAAGACCGTCGGTTTCATAGGCAGAGTCACTTCCCACAAGGCCAGACTTGTCGTTAAATAAAAGAAAATATACATAATTATTTCAAATACTCAAGTTTAGAAAATTATCTATAGTTAATTGATTACAATAATAAAATTAAAGTCCTTGTATTGATTGTACAGAAAACATAAATTAATAACCAACTCTATAACATAAAATACACGTAGGTATCCGCAACGCAGACTTCATCAGGTGGGTACATAAACAATTTAACAAAGGCATTGTGCGAACAAAACAATTATGTAATCCGCAACAGGCCCTATAATTCTTAAGTAATAATATATTAATCCTGACCTGGCCCAATTTATATACCTATAACATTTGCAGCGTTACCGCGCTAAATGGCCGCCGAAATTCATATTTACATTGCGAATTTCAATAGCCTTCTTTATATTTATCATACCTACATATATGACAGATAGCAATTTTATGACTTGATATATTATGCACAAATGTTCTAGAAGCAACCATTTTTAAAAGTTATAACATACATTGATTTTAACCTTGTAACTTCAGGAGGGTGAAAGCCCGTAATACGTAATAAGTAAGTACGTACGTGTAATACATACAAAAAGTAATTTTTACTTAAAATGTCAAACCTTTATTGAAGTTTCCGGTATCTTAGCTAGCTCGTAATATTTGTGTCGTAATTAACCGTATAATAAATTATTAGGTTAGGAACTTTTATACCTACATTCATATTCCTATAGTTCTATTAAGAAAACCAGCGCAATCACTTGGACAAATTGAAAAAAACAATAAAATGCTTTTTTTTACGGTGCAATAACAATAATATAAGAAAGTTGTATAAAGAGTTTCAATGAAAATTATAATGATTTTTTTCGGTTGAACCGTTTTTGAGTCACTGATCGAAAACTACGGAACCCTACTATGAGCACGACCCGACTTTCTCTCACTACGAAAATCTCGAAATACAGAAACAAATACTGCAAGTCATCCACACGGCTGGCCAAATCATTGTATAAATGTGAACAGCATCATGCGCCAATTAAAAATCGCGGCACAGAAATGGTCCGGCAAAGTCACAAGCTTGAGAATACTGTGCAGCTGGAAAAATCATAGAAATACATTTAATCATACGTTTTACTGTAAGACAATGTCATATTTATAGAAAATATATTGGTTATGACAATGTTGGCAAACAAGCTGACGGATTGCCTAATGGTAAGTACTTTCTATTAGGCATTCCGTCACACGGATACACCAGGGGAGTCACACCGGCCTTTGAGATAAGAGTACGCTCTTTTCCTGAAGGTGTGAGGATCGTATCAGTCCAGACAATACATATTGAACGGTTGATGAAAGATTCATTATTATTATTTTATAGGAATAAAATGATATTACATAAAATAAAATCGTATTTTTTTTTTTTTTTTTATTATAGGCTCTTTTTTATTTTCCAATCTATTAAATCATTTATTTAAAACATCTAAATACGTAAAAAAACAATAAATCATTAAAACTAATTAAAACTAACAATAAATTTAACTAAAACTAATATAAATCTAAAAAAGGCCCCTGCGGCATAGTACCGAAGATGCTGGCAGCATTTCCTCGTTGAATCGTAAGACCGATACGCTGAGCGAGGTAGCTGCCAGCTCTTCGGTGGTCTCCTGTGGTGTCTCTGAGTCTCTTTGAAAGGTCCTAATCGTAATTTAATTGGTTTTACTATTTGCTAAGCGTACATTACGCGCAGTAAATTGAACTTTCCTTACCTCTCCTTTAAGAGAGTAAAATTCGTCGACCTCTGGCCGTCATGGCCGCGTCACGCTCAAAGATTGAAACTGAGAACTGAGGAAGGATCAAAGGACTCGTTTGCTACGAGAACATTTACATCGAAATTGTTAAGCCCTTTTAGTGAATCATTGACCCCAAGTGTCATTTCAAATCTTGAAGTAGCTTTATTCAAATCCAGCACAAACTAAAAACTGAATTTCAATGCGTTTAACAGACTAATAACAATAAAATGGATTTAATAATAGATTTAAGATGAATAAAAGAAAAAAATATTTATTTTATTTCTAAAAGCTTATGTGTTAATTCATTGAGTCATCGCAGTGACAGTGTATTCAATCTTTACACGTACATAAGTGCGTACTCATTATATGTATAGGTACTATTGGACAATTCATACCGAGCGCTAGGAGTATACCTTATTGTGTACTCTCTACGCTTAAAGTAAAAGGTACAGTTTTGGTTTCAAGTATTTTTAAGATAATACCAATTAAGTTTATTATTTGAAGATAACGGGTATGTCTTAAAAATATTTACCAGGCGATTGATGTAGCTCTAATCCGAATAGTAATGTACTGCACATAAATATTATGTAAGCAGAAAAAAATATTCGCACACATATTGCCTAATTCACATTTAACTGTTTCACCAGATAATTGTGATACTCCATCCAAAGTTTAGAAAATATTACTAAAAACTCACCACTATCAAAAAATAAATAGAAAATGTACTTTTCGTTTTCATTTTTGCGAGAGGGCAGTCCGCGAGAATGCTTTCGTATTCAAAGAGAGTAACGCTCCCCGTCATTGTGGGGGTCGATGCACTGCGAGCCGCGGGCACAGCCGCAAGCAGGAGCGGGCGCGACTGCTAGACCAAATGGCATCACAGTGAACTCAAGTGGCCCATTTGTGTAACATGTAATGTATGAGTTCACTTCAGTCCATTATTTTCCGGGTTAACCGGAATCTTCGCTTATTCTAACCCATATTTGTAATAATGATATTCAAAAATAAAATAAAAATGCATTTTAGTTAACAGTACGTCTAAACTGTCAGGAGTATTTCACATTATTATAACTTTAGTCCCGTTTGATTATAAAAATGATTATAATAAATTGAGATCAACCTCCCATATACAGTTCCCACAAACAAGACCAAGTGCGGTTAGTTCCAAAAACTCGCGAAACTTTCTTCAGGAGCACTAGGACAACGTCGTTCAGAAAACATCAGAGGTAATTTGTCGAATGATATACCCGGTCAATTGTACTAAAGCATATACCAATCTATACTGAACTGAGAGTCAATATTTAATGTTCAAATACGCTTACCCAGCACTATCCGCTATCCTTGTGTACATGCCGCGCTCTTATTTTTCACAGGAGAAACTCCGGACAGAGAAAAACAAGCTAATACCCTACGCTTTGTTGTTTCTTGCGCAATATCTGTAACTACCATCGACATACGTTTGGGAACTTCAGTATATGTTTTCCATTATTTTATACCGAATAATATTTAGTTCTACTTCTATATAACGCTAAATCGAAAGCTTTTTTATTTATTTATTAAGGGGTCATGTTTTTAAATTCATTTTTTTATTAAGTCATAACATTAATGTCAGATAGTTTGGCATTGATGTGTACATTTTCTATGGAGCAACTAGCTAGAAATACGTAACATTATGTTATACAAACAAAGCGCTCATCTGTTTGTTCCTAATTTGACGTACTAATACATAGAACGTTTTATATTTCACTACCCTTAAATCACTAATAATATCCGCGTATATATCGTTTTCAATAGATTATTCGCATATTCAGCTTTAAATGCATGTTGTAGTTTGTTACTTAGATTACCATCATTGTTTTACCTGTTTTCCAAATTATGTCTGCCATCAATGTTGGTGTTTATTTGAATAACGAACTTAGAAATAACATATTTAGAAATAGAAATAGAAATTATTTATTCGAGACATACACAGTAGATACAGTTTAAAGTTTCACCTTTACCTACCACGGAAATATATTTCACGATTTATATTGGATTGTGCGAGTTGCTCTGTATGTTAAACTAAATGGACATAATGACGCAACATAAAAAGAAACGATGAAATCCATCGGTTGCATCAATCTTACCTAGATTGTGTAATAAAAAACATTTATTTTTATGCTTCATATTCTACTCAACCATCAATATATTTAAAGTGAGACTTGGCTGTTTCTCTGATGATATGAGATGATTATGTTTGAAAAGTTTTGTTAAGTTATAAGCGCATTGTAAATACTATTCATAACATCATATTATAAAAATATTCCGGTTTACTATCCCAATAATAATAGCGTGGATTTGAAAAACCATTTCGTTTCAGAAAAACATACGTAACGACTACAACGGCTGGGCGTTATGTTAGTTGGAAAATTCACAAAAAATGGGCCGTCCCGTTTTCAGTCTGGCCATACCTCTTATTGTTAAGGCTCTTTTGTGCTCGCTTTTATTGTACGTATAATCTTAATTTTTAGGGTTTCGTATTAAAAAGACGACATTATCTGTAACTTATTCATCATCATTGCTGTATTACGACCATGCTTACTTGGATCTAATTACACTATTGATTTGAAATTTGAAAATTGGGAATCCTCAGGAGTGGCATATGTCCAGGAGTTGATGTCGTTCGGATGAAATGAACATGAAAATTCATGGGGATTAGCTTAGCATTACATAAAGATGGAAACCTCGGTGCGCCAATACAACCCGCACTTAGTTGGTTTCTTAAACTACCCAAACGTTTCGTAGTTAGCTGGGTCAGATTTCTAAGCTTATACCGGTTTTAAACTCAAACTTTCAGTTGAAATAATACTAGTTTCTGTGTATCAGAGATTCAATTATTTTCAATCATATATTTGAGGAGGTACTAAAACACTTCATGCAGTCTGGTATCGTAACAAATTATTCAAAATAGAAACCAGGTCAAAGCTTCGCTAACGCAAAGTACAGTTAATCCCAGTCTGAACTTATCAATGGATCCTCCGGCGAACGGTCGTTCGTCTCAACTTGGAACTATCTAAGACCTACTAATTTATCTTATTCCAAGTTTTAACTTGCAGATTACATGCTCATTACAAAAGTTAAAAACTAACCATGTAATTGTTTTTTTATATAATAAAAATACCAAATGGCTAATAAATAGACAGCTCAAAATTTAAAGGGTTACCGGTTATTAGCTATCAATTCAATATAATTCTTATTTTTTAACAACGTCTTACTTTATATTTAAGATTTCCTCTTTCTCCATGACGAGACGAGAAGCAAGTTTCTTTGAAGCGGCCAAATGACACGTTAACAATGTAAACGAGGGGCATTTGGGTACAGTTTCATAAAGGTCACTTAGTACGATATTCTCTCTATTGTGGTATAGGGCGTACAATACGAGTAATACGATAAGGCTCCCATGTTAAAATGGTTGTCATTTTAACACATCGTTGGCCAGAGCTCGTAAAATCGGAAATTGTGCTGACAACCACGTCGTATTTATTTTATTGTCGCGCTAGTTTCGTATAAGTTTGCTGTAATGAAAGTATAGAACGAGTAGGTTTGCTATAAATTTGTCAAGTTCGTCTTATATGCTGAGTTATTTTAGATGTTTTATGATCTTGCTTAGAATCTACATGTCTGTACGAATCTGTAGTATAAATTTCATCATCTTTACCCAAGGACTGACAAATTCTGAATGTGTGATGGAGCGCCATCAAATCTATTGACCACCTAAGCCAAAGTGCGCAAGATCTGAAATTTGCATGAACTGGCAGAGCAAAGAGTAATTTCGTTACAAGATATCTTCAATAACGGCCATATCCGCCTCAAGAGTCCATGTCCTTTGAGACTCTAGATTGATCCTCTCCCATTTGAGACCACCACTCGATGCAAATTGATATTACTTTTGAAATAAATTGCAACGAATAAAGTACCGTGACCAGTAATATGCCTGCATAAAACTAATATATAAAGCAGTTTCTTTAAATTTGGCAGATATTAAATTGCTTATTGAGTTATACGGCTTCATCTCAATTTTCTCAAACTTGTCTGACATATGTTAAAAAAACTTATGTTACTTTAAAAATGACAGTGTTTCTGTATTTAATTATAGTTTCTTTGTTTTGTTTGTAGATTATATTTTAAACAACAGGTATAATAAGTTATGTGCTAGCCTAGTCGGTAGGTAGCTGATGATACTGATTTTGAATCCTGGTAAGATCTGTCTAGGTTTTACTTACTTGCGTCTAGGTTTTATGCTGGCTCAACGACCCAAAATAAGTCTTGGCCTCCGACACAAGAGCGCGCCACTTAGCCCGGTTCTGTGTAATTTCCCGCCAATTTATGACTCTGAGCTCACGCAGATCCGCCTCTAACAAATCCATCCTGCGGTACTTACGGCCCGGCCACAACATTGCGTTGGGCGGTCAAGACGCATAATGCACTGCAGTTAGTTGGGATCACACGCAATGAACAGATAAAACGCTTGCCGCGCCACAAGTCGCGCATTGTCGTGGCCGGGCCGTTAGGTCTGTCGACTGGGCATCGCCCAGTTGCTCAGCCTAGGTATCCTCTTTACTTTTTTTTTTTTTTGTCTAGGTTTTATTACCTTTAATTTCGTTTATGTCAAATAATTCTTAACTATCGGGATCTAGTACCATCCCATTATACATACCTCATTGAGTGTATCGTGGGAGTTGATTAGTCTTAAACTTTTAGAAAACTGTTTCGTTCATGAATATACAATAAAAATAATAAATTCGGCAACCACTGAGTTAATCTTTCCGGAAAGCCGTTTTATCTATTTCGGTATGTTGCCTTTACGATGTAGAATTTAGGTAATTAAAGATTATCTCCCATATATTACTTATATTATATATACCATCCAGTGCACATTATTATTTTGCCTCAAAAAGTTTAATAACCTTCGTTTAACCCAAGTTTAACCAGTTTCGTTTGTAGCGTGTCAACAACCCTCCACATGAGGCTGGTTATTAACGCTCATTAAATTCCTTCGGCAGGGGACGCGTCCCTATTTCACACCTTTCTAACAGTAATTAACTTAATGTCATAGGTTCTTTTTCGGTTTAAATCCCAAGCTGAGCAAACTCATGTTCGTTGGAGTAATGTGGCATGAGAATGTGACGAGCTTGAGGGGAAGGAAATTAATCAGCGGTGTTAAATCTCCCTTCCCATGTAATGTAAAGGTAAAATTATACACGAAGTTCAACAATTTAGAGAAATCTAACGACTATATACGAGTGGAAATCTAACAAGCTTTTAACGCAATTGAGCACTACTATGGAAAGAGAAACATTTATTCGAGGTATACGTACATAATTACATACTTAGAACTAGAAGACTTAACTAAGTGCCACGAAATGGTCCCGACTCAGCATGGTGCCAACCTGGAAGCCAGCGCTGGTCTGTAGTTAGGGCCACCTGGTCTTCCGTCGAGGCCACGGCCTGTTTAGCATCGCTCTCGCTTCATCAGCTACTTAGATAAGCGCTAGAACACTGCTGATTCGAACGTAACGAGGGTTTATTCGATAAATATAGTTAAAATTAATATTTTTGACACAATCTTACACATACCGGACCTAGTCCTACAGTTAGATAAATAAAGCTTGTATCGTATGTATATTATTTTAATTTGATTTATCACATAGATAACATCTATAACCCAGGAACAAAAAATCAATGATAAACACAAATAAATGCTCATAAGAAAACCTTAACAAACAAAAAGCAGACATAATGCCATGAGGGATAGGAGTTCAGTCATTATTATTTAATGCAAATTGGAGCACGATAGCAATAAATAAGAGGTGAATGCTTACAATCAATACTATGCTATAATGCTCCGCGCCAATCGATATGAGGCTGTGCAGATTCAGTTGTCGTTGAGCAATTAGAATACTTTGATTACTCACCACATTTTCCTTTTTACGGTCGTAAAGAGAGACCTGGTATACATGTGATAAATAAATAATACTTATTTATCAACCGGGGGAATACGTCTACACGAAAAGCGTATTTACCTCAACAGGCTCAATTTCCTAAATTAACCTTACCTACTTCTTTGATTATTTTTTTTACCTTATTTTTTTAATTTCTGGTTTTTTTTTATGCTCGAAGACATTTCTTGTCTGTTACAATATAACATACTGACACGCTGTGTCAGTTTTTTTTTTCTCAACATGCCACATCGTACTACCTCGACCATGCGTGCATTGATATTTAACATTAAGATGTTAAAACCCTCGATTTTGTTTGCAGGCCACTTAACTTACGTTTTAATATTTCAATAGAACATGCAAATCCAGATTAAATATTTATTTACAACAGCTAAATCTAACGGCAGATTTCACATATGAATAAATTATATGTAATTATATTTATGAAATTTCATACCTGTGATCTGAACTGAATATAGGTAATAAGTTGCGTAACATAAAAGCTATGACAAAAGTTTTCAGAAACCACATATTTAATTCACATTTTGGATATCAATATTGGCATTCATTTATAAGGAATACTTGTACGTGATAAAATCATACAAAATTAGAACCAAATTACTTTGCACCCACAGCATAAGTGTTTTATGAAACCTTTTGTTTCAATAAATCCTTCCTTATTCAGTTTCTGAGCAACATCAGAGTCTTCCTACTTTTCTATAAACGTGGAAATAGTAAAATTATAATTGAAATCCTGATTCCCGCTTGAAATATTTTTAGCTACACAGTGTGTGAATGCATTAAGTTTGTCTCAGTTAAAATGGGACGTCTTTCCCGCTTCAGATACTAAATTAGAGCAAGAGAAATGAATTATATCCTTCTAAAGTTTTGGATCACACCTGCTGAATACCGAAGGATATGTTTAAATTTAAAATGCATTGGTTTTCCGTGAGCAACTCGAAGTACTTAAATAATTAAAACTTAAGTGGAATGTAGAACTGAAGTGGTTGAAAGTTTTTTGTTCAGGTCTCTTTTATGACGAAAATCTTATTTAAATAGGACTCACGTAAACGATGCTGAGATTTTTTTTTTAAGTTTTGATGTTCAAACGTTTTGATTTAACCTGCATTTAGTTCTGCAACCTGAAGAGATTGTATTAGTACATCAGCACTACATTTTTTTTCCGTAGTTTTGGCTAAAAGTTTAACCACACAGTTTTTATTACAGTGAATTTCGATCTGTTTGTCGTTCTCTATAGTTTTTTTTGTAATAGGTAAAAATGCCCTAAATACACACAAAGGCAGAGTCTAGTAATCTACTCTCGTGTTTATGCATAGCCATGGCGAGATAGTCTAGTGATTCTATCAGCTAGGGGCTATCTAGCAGCTACAACTACTAACATACATGTGGTATTTAGTTATTTTAGCTAGTTAATCTAACATTTTGTAGTTTTTCCTTGTAGTAAAGTTTATCCTTTTGTTGGTAGCAATAACTTTGACAACTGTTTGCTTTAGCAACGCTCGGATGGCATCCAGCAAAGCGCTGTTTTCCGAGGTCAGTTTTAAACCATTGCCAGGCATATTTCATGCTTAAACGTCAAAACAAAGTTCTGTTCTACACTCCAGGAAGGCACTTGAAAGGAAGTCGTTACAATGTTATATGGACCATCGAAACAGTCGGAGTCTGCATTTACATTTTATAATAGCATAACTGTAGGGAAACACTTTTTAACGACGCGGCAATATTCATTTTGGACTAACGCCGCCACCGATATGACTGTATTTAAAGCGAACGGCGATAGTAAATGAATCAACGTATAAACTAATGAACGTGTATCATTCGGCTGCCCATATTTCAAGGTTTGCGCTCTGGACTTTTTTTTACTTATCTAATTAAAGAAAGTCACTAACAATTTGGATAGATTTAAACAAAATCAATCCAAATTGATAGTGACTTTGAATTCAGTATTTCAAACGAATCTAAAAATGAGTTATTTTACAAACAAGCAATATTCAGGGAAAGACACGGTCACGATCGAACTCGGCGCAATAAAATTAGGCTTTATCCCGAACAGCGGACGCAGTGAAAGCGAGGACAAGGACCGTTAGATATATATCGCATACCGAAGATACGTTTAAAACGAACCAGTGTAGAATGATCTACGATGACCTATGATTGCTATGAATCTGCAGTATACTGGTGCGTTTGCCTATCCTCGGTACGCGATTCACAATAACATCCAAAGAGGGGGTCGCCGGCCGACCTACTTCCCACCTACCGCGCGCGTCGTCGCCGCCCTAAGCATTACTATCGCCGCATTTATACCAGCTACAGACATCTGCGACGGAGTTCGCACTTCGATGTAAAGCTCGCAAAATGGAAAGAAAAGCGAGTCGCGCGAGCGATAGTGCCGGGTCGAGGGTGGGATCGATCGGCACCCGTTCCTTAGCGGGATCACAATTAGTGGCGACGTAACGCGGTTACCGGCCGGGTGATTGATGCTGCTCGCGCGCCTAATCAGACCACTTTACATCGCGAAATTGCACCGCACTTCCCGAAATTCTAATTGTCACGAAACAATAAAGTACATAGTAAAAAGCGTCTTATAAGTGTTCCGTACAATTAATACAATACATGTAATGTATGTATTACTAATACAAATACAATCTTTAAAAGAATATTTTTCGAATGTGCAGCACGCATTCTGTCTATGCTATGTTAAACGCCATAAGGTTACATTAAAAAAGGTTTAAATTGTTAAAAGCGCTAAGGTTACATTAGAAATAATTGAAGTTGTTAAGTAAACTTAAAGTACCGTTATTGTCAGTATTCCATAAACTGACAATAACAAATATGTACAACAAAAAACAATTAGTCCAGCCATTCACGCATGATGCCGTGACCAAGAGAAGTAGAGAGGCAGTAAATAGATGAATGATGATGAAAAAAATGACGGAAATTAAGATGCGAAACACTCTCTATATAATTGTACCATTAGCCAAATACAAGCAAAAATGAAAAAAATAATCAAATACAACCAAAATGTTCCCATCTCACCGCACCTCGTACACAGCCGGAACAACTTTTCGCAACACCTAAGAGACAGCTATATTTTTGTGGCCTCTGTTCCAACATATATCAAATTCATTTAAAACTTGGAATTTTCTTTCATAAACCAGAACGTATTTACTCAATACTAATATATTCAAAGAGTATAACGTCGAAAATGTAGACTAATAACAACGTGCTCCCCGCATACAAATTGCTAAAATCTCAGAAACTTACTGCAAAATCGATCATATATAATAATAAAATAACCATACAATTATAGCCCCGACTGGGAAATCTGTAACAAAACCCTTAAGCTTACGTGACAACATTTAGTTTAAATGATTCATAGCTAAATAAAATAATAAGCACTTAAGGAATTATGTACGTAATATGAATCTGGTAAATACATGCTGGCCGTGGGGTGACCGGCCTTAGAATTGTCCCCCACCATATTTTCCCGTGGTTGCAGTAAGAGCCTGCTAAGGGAATACACCGGGAGATGGGCAGCAGCATCTCCTAAAATAAAATACCAGTTAAATAAAAAAACTGCGCGCGCCAACCCGCCTGCCAAGCGTGGCGCGTATGGTTCCGGCGACCTCCGGTGCTCTGGCTATTGTGGTAGCGGTCAGAGCATTCGCGGGGTCAGGGGTGCTAAGAATCTCCGGAATAGATCCGGCTACCCACCCCGACGACCACTGGCCCTGGTAACACACAACATACGCACTATGAGGACTGACGAAAAGATCTGCGAGCTGGAAGAGGAACTGAGCAGGTTACACTGGGACATTGTAGGGTTATCTGAAGTCCGTAGAGAGGGGGAGGACACCATAATCCTGAAGTCTGGTAACTTGCTCTACCACCGGGAGGGCGACCAACAGTCCCAAGGTGGTGTCGGGTTTCTCGTTCACAAGTCCCTCGTAAACAACATAATAGCCATCGACAGTGTGTCAAGCAGGGTGGTATACCTAATACTCAGAATATCGAAAAGATATTCGCTGAAGGTCATTCAGGTATACGCACCGACCTCGTCACACTCCGATGAGGAAGTGGATGCTATGTATGAGGACGTAAGTAGGGCCATACATACTTCGAAAACCTACTTCACTGTTGTTATGGGGGACTTCAACGCTAAGCTGGGCAAGAGAAGCGGCGATGAGCTGAGAGTGGGGCAATTTGGGTATGGGCAGCGGAACCCTAGGGGCCAGAGGCTGGCCGACTTTCTGGAGAAAGAGGAACTCTTCATGATGAACTCTTTCTTCCAGAAGTCGCCTCACAGGAAATGGACATGGATGAGTCCGGACGGTTCCACAAGAAATGAGATAGACTTCATCATGACCGACAGGAGACGGATATTCAGTGATGTCTCTGTGATCAACAAGGTAAAGACCGGTAGTGATCACCGAATCGTAAGAGCGTCACTGAATATCAATGTTAGACTTGAAAGGTCCAGCCTGATGAAGTCTACGCTCCGACCTACTCGAGCCCATATTCAAAACCCCGAGAGCTTTCAACTTGAGCTCTGTAATCGCTTTGCCTGCCTAGAGAACTTAGCTTCAGTGGACGAGATCAACAACGGGCTAGTGGAAACTGTCCACACAGTAGGGTCTAAGTTTTTTAGACCCCGCCGTAAGGATAGACCTCAGAAACTAACCGAGCGAACCTTAAACCTCATGGCTGAACGACGCTCTCTACAGCTGCAGTCTCCCGATGACGCGGAGTCATTTAGGCAGCTCAATAGACGTATATCTAAGTCCTTGCGACATGATTTGCGTCTCTTTAATACTAACCGTATTAAAGAGACTATTGAGCGAAACCAAGGCTCCAAAGTGTTCGTAAAGGATAAGTCTATTGGGCAAAGCCAGCTGACAAAGCTGAAACGGGAAGATGGCAGCATAGCGTCGTCCAAAGCAGAGGTTTTAGGCGAGATTGAGAGGTTCTATGGACAGTTATACACTTCGGTTGCAAAGCCCGTTGACAGCTTGGTAGGAGATCCAAGAGCCAAGCTGTCCCGACATTATACCGAAGATATCCCGGACATCAGTCTGTACGAGATTAGGATGGCCCTAAAACAGCTTAAGAACAACAAGGCGCCGGGCGAAGACGGAATCACTTCAGAGCTTCTGAGAGCGGGTGGAATACCGGTACTTAAAATCCTCCAGAAGCTCTTTAGCTCCGTTTTGTCCGAGGGCAAAACGCCTGAAACATGGAACAGAGGCGAGGTGGTGCTGTTCTTCAAAAAAGGTGACAATAGCCTATTGAAGAACTACAGACCCATCACGCTTCTGAGCCATGTCTATAAGCTGTTTTCAAGGGTTATCACGAATCGTCTCGAACACAGACTCGATGACTTCCAGCCTCCCGAACAAGCCGGTTTCCGAAAAGGCTATAGTACCATAGACCACATCCATACGCCGCGGCAAGTTATACAGAAGACCGAAGAGTATAACTTGCCATTATGCCTAGCGTTTGTGGACTATGAGAAAGCCTTCGATTCGGTGGAAACATGGGCGGTGCTTGAGTCTCTTCAGCGATGCCATATTGACTATCGGTACATCGAAGTGTTGAAGTGTTTGTATAGTAACGCCACTATGTCACGTACAGGAGCAGAGCACGAAGGCGATTCCATTGCGAAGAGGCGTAAGGCAGGGAGACGTGATCTCTCCGAAACTGTTTACTGCCGTAATGGAAGACGCCTTCAAGCTCCTGGAATGGCAAGGGCGTGGCATCAACATCAACGGCGAATACATCACTCACCTTCGATTTGCCGACGATATCGTAGTCATGGCAAAGTCGATGGAGGAACTCAGCATGATGCTCGATGACCTCAACCGAGTTTCACAACGGGTGGGCTTGAAAATGAACATGGACAAGACGAAAATAATGTCAAATGCCAATGTTGTGCCCACCCCAGTCTTTGTTGGGAACTCGGCACTCGAAGTTGTCGACTCGTATATCTACCTAGGACAAGTAGTCCAATTAGGTAGGTCCAACTTCGAGAAAGAGGTAAACCGCCGAATCCAACTCGGTTGGGCAGCGTTCGGGAAACTACGTAATGTCTTTTCGTCCGACATACCTCAGTGCCTCAAGACGAAAGTCTTTAACCAATGTGTGTTACCAGTGATGACTTACGGCTCCGAAACGTGGTCTTTCACTATCGGCCTCATCTCAAGGCTCAAAGTCGCTCAACGAGCTATGGAGAGAGCTATGCTCGGAGTTTCACTACGAGATCGACTCAGAAATGAGGAGATCCGTAGGCGAACTAAAGTCACCGACATAGCCCACCGGGTTAGCAAGCTGAAGTGGCAATGGGCAGGCCACATTGCACGCAGAGAAGATGGCAGATGGGGTCGAAAAGTGCTCGAGTGGAGACCACGGAATAGCAAGCGCAGCGTAGGACGTCCACCCACAAGATGGGCAGACGACCTCATTAAAGTCGCCGGAAGACGCTGGATGCAGGTTGCTTCCAACCGGTACTTGTGGAGATCCAAGGGGGAGGCCTATGTTCAGCAATGGACGTCTTATGGCTGAGATGATGATGATGAAATACATGCTAGAAATGAAAACGCAGTCAAGTCAACATCAAGTTCATTCATGGAAAAATCTAATTTGCTCACAACTTAGATAGTTAGGAGTACGTGCAGTTGCCAGTTTAATTTATCGCTCCAACAGCTTGTTGCCTAATCGCTGTTCAGTTTATTTAGTATTCTGTCGCCCGTGCAAAGCGTAACTTGAGAGTGGAACTACTTCAACTTACGCGAAGACAAAGAGTGCGATGGTCCGAGGTAATTCACCTTAGCTGCTCAGAGATTGGAGAACTCCCAAGAAACCGTTTAGTTCGTACTCGATCGTTGGTACGTGATTGAACTTGTGCGCTGTTGGTAACTTATACGTATCGAATTATTCTTGCCTTTTGTTTCTGTCAGAGCCATTGACTTCGTATTACGATATATCGGAACAAAACCTGTGTATATTTGCTTGGGATATAATGGAGCAAAATAATGGATACTTCATTTCGCTCCCTCTAACAGATCTAAAATAATATAAAAACTTAAGCGTTCTGTTTGTAAAAATTCCACTTATCAGCGGCGGGGCGTCCATACAACCCTATTCTCGCCGGCTTTACAAAATTTCACACAGTTCAATTTTTTTCCTTAGGCTCATGAAGAAAAGACAAAACTAAACTGGCTTAAGAAAGAAAGGTGACCCTTCGCCACTGGTACCTACCTAATTAAATTAAAATATCTCGTGTTCAACCTAATGAAATTGTAATATTACTTGTCAGACCGCGGCATTATTTTACAAAATAATTTATTTTGTATTTTAGGCTTTTATTGCATACCTTTTGTTCAATGACTATCTAGAAATTTCTACTAGAATACTTTTGCCTTAACTCAATGTGGTTGCGTCGTTCACCGAAGAATTAATTTGATCAGCTTTTGACTGTATAATTACATTAGTTTCATGTTTATGTGTTGTAATGGAAGAATTTCAGTAGGATATGTATTTTTCTAATAAACTAGTTAATACTATTAGAAAACTAGTATTTTTAAGTAGTAAAAATAGTTTTTTCGTGTTTTTCAGAACTCTGAAGTTGACAATGTACGATGAATTTTAGATTGTAAATATTATCAGGAAAACGCTGTTAAAATCTGTCTAGTTGCTCGTTCCCACCGTGTAGGGTGGTATATCGTATTATATGTATGTACTAGGTATATAACAATTGAGTTAGTTCTAACTTGAGATTGTAGTTGTATATAAGCAACATTGAAGTAGAGTTTAAAAAAAGTTGCGTTGGATATTGGACTTTTGCTCCGCACTCGCTTCACTTCATAATTTATCACCCACCACTGACAAACGTTTTAAATATAAAACGACATCAGCGCCTGCTGCGTTCGACTTTCGTCTCGATAAACACGATCAAGAGCCCATAGTCATTATAACCATTAGAATCTAATAAAGCACGTGTTGTGCAACGTGCCATCGCCAACGGTTACGTAGTAAAATCAGCCCTCGTTTACCTAATCAAAACTCAATTTGGCTGTCCTTAATTCGTCGGTTTGGAAACAAGACCTTGCGGGGAGAAAACTTTATGTCTTTGTGATTAATTATCAACGAACTGAAAGTTTCGGGTAGCGTGCTGTACCTATAGATGGGCATATCCAGATGCGAAACAACCATAAATATACATAAATAAAACTTCATGCCAGAAGGTAGTGCAGTGACGTTTCAAAATACGTAAGGTAGATTTTCGTAAACAACAATACACATTGGAACTACAAAATAGTTGACAATAATAAATTCGCTTGGGTAACAAGAACTTTTTAGTAAAGACCTTCGTCCTTTTAATAACGTATTTTTAAATTTTTTAATTTTACATAATAATTATAACTTCTAAGGGAACATAAATATTTAAGAACATTCAATTACTTAAAAATGTATCCATTTACAAGTATAATCGATTATACCATGTACTTACTTAGTATTAGCAATCGATTATACACTGACAACAAAAGCTGGGTACCTAACGTAAGTCTGGTTTAGCCGCCGCCTCCTTTAAAGATCCTGCGAAATTAACCAGAAGAGGTTGGAAAATTGAGCTCCGCTGAAGTAGTCAAGCCATCCCGCATCTTTATTATAGGAACTTAATTGTTTAAAATCACTTTAAGGTATTAGTTATACTTGATAGGTTCAAAGATCCGAATTACCAAGTACTATTAGCAATTAGCAAGTACGTAGCTGCTCTCTGTAGTAATGATCATTACATGTAACGTAACGTAGCATTTATGTACCTTAAATTAACATAATCTTTACTAATCTAATTTAATTTTAATCGTCCAAGTTAAATTCCCTTGCGGATTTAACTACGAAATTAAAATTCAACTTGAGAAGGGTTTATGAAGCTCATTAAAAATACAAGGTAAATTTCGGGAGTTACCCTACTCTTACTCGTAATAGTTTTATATTTGCAAATAAATATATTAAATATGATGATTATGACAATGAAAAACTACTTTTACATTCGTAACAGTCTGTTTTTTTTTGCGTAATTTTTGCTATAAGATTAAGAAACAAATGTCTTAAGTTATAAGTACTTATAACTAGATAGAGTTCCCTTGCTTGCTTTTTATGTGCCTTGAATCATAAACAAATTAAGTTAAAAAAAATATATTATCGTGTATCTTCCAGTATCCTGAAATTTATTTAAAGCTAACTTTTACTTTTCACTTAACCAAAAATACGCGTTTCATTAATAAAAAATATTCTCAATTATTTCTGGCCGTTTCTCCATTAAAACTACTTCATTTCTATTTAACAAAGTTGCACACTTATTGCTTTAAACATTTCGCCCGAACGGCAGCTATCTGGTAAGTGGGAATAGCCGGTTTTGGCTGCCAAGTCCAGACCAAGTCCTCGCCAAGTGTTCGCCAAGTCTGGGCTCGAGCCAAGCTGCAGCCGGGCCGCTAAACGCGCCCTATCGTGATCGCGGAGAAGATAGGCGCCGCTTCCTAGACACTCTTGAGTGATTTTAAATTAGGTTGCATTTACTTCTATGTGTTCATAATTTCCTGGGAAATGATAAGGCTTATATGGCAGCGGCCAGCTCAAATTTTTGAATACTATTATTAATTAATGTTTAAATATTATGTGTCTGTGTGCAGAATTAAATGTATTAATAAGTAGGTACAAATAGGTAACGAAGACATTCAATTTGTCGTTATTGAATAGACATAACCGCGACTTGTTTTTTATTATGAGGCCTTCATTTAACAATGATTATTAATGAATAGTTAACATGCTAAGGAGCATGTAGTAACAATATACGTTTTACCACAAAAAAGGGAATAAGTGTAGCAGTGACTTGGTATAGTTTTTCTCGAATAGTTGTCGATAATTTATATCAACCCTTCGCAGAAATGGGATCACTTTTATTTTACTGGCAACATTATTAATGTATCGCACGAAAATATAAGCATTGTTGGCGTTGATAGTATTTAGACATCACTTTTTTTGATAGCAAACATTAACCTTTGACCTTGTCTGCGTACTTCTCGTTAAGAAAAAGATTATCCGGAATTAAGCGATTTATTGAACTCCCGAAAAGCACCTTACGAACGTTTACCCTCCGCCTCTCCATAAATACACAGTGCCATAAAAAGCAGCCGTATTGACGTTCAATTGCTTGTAAAGTTATCCATTGCATCCGGATTGGACGGTGGGGAGGTAGAGATTGCTGACGCCCGACCTGAGACGAGCGATTTAACTCAAACGAATTAGGAGCTACCTACCGAGTTGGTATCCGCCATGGTTTCTCACCAAGTATAGTCTGGAGCCCGCGTTATCATTTTCACCTGTGGGGCTATTGCGACTCGCACAATTATTTGAACTTATACACCTATATAATTTACGAATGATTTATTAGAATTGTAAACTTTATAATTAATCCAATAAAACAACTGAAATGGATTATATCGCGTTGTCATTAATTTGACTTTGTCATTCATTTTTTATCGTTATTTTTAGCATAATAAAACGTAAGATTCCAGTTTAATCTTTATTTCCAATACCGTGTCACGCGTATACT
The DNA here is from genome assembly GCA_022674325.2 of Grapholita molesta. Classification (NCBI taxonomy): domain Eukaryota; kingdom Metazoa; phylum Arthropoda; class Insecta; order Lepidoptera; family Tortricidae; genus Grapholita; species Grapholita molesta. The sequence goes on from CP053127.2 coordinate 9,491,561, forward strand.
AATTTAACTTCATCCCGGCGTCGAACCCTTTAGTAGCGTTAGTGGTCATCTGGTGGACTCAACCCGATATAATCCGTTTCAGTTGTTAATGTAATTATCGCAGTAACCGAAGACAATATTTTATGATTAACGGTAAATGTTAACGGTTTCTAAACTGCTTGCACAACTACTAATATGAACAACTAAAGATAGTTGTTTTAATTATATATTATTACGTATTAGGCTAATTAGTGATCGACATAAGTCATTTCAGTCGAACTTGCTCACATTTTACGATCACTGGTGCTAGTACACAAAATGTGGTACCTATTTTAAGTTATGAATGGGAGTAATGGAAATACAATGCCTTGTCACTAAAATAGTGCGTCGGAAGCCAAGATAATAGGCGAGAGAATGAAACGAGAGACAATAGATGGGTATAGGTAATTAATTATAACAACAAAATAATGTAAGAAAGCTAACTACATATTTTAAGAAATTTCAATTATATTTGCCTTGTTATTTCTAACATTTAATTTTTGTCATTGTTATACTCAGGTTTATTCCTACGAACTATAACGAGGCCGTTCAACACGAAAGCAATTGTAATTTTTATAAGCAACTGAGCACGACAGTGCATTGTAGTAAATTATATTGCCTAGCGTGAGTGCCGACTGCCGTATATTTATTTACTCATGGTTCTCATAAAAAGTAAGCTCGGTGCGGGCAAGAAGTCCAATAAACCTACCAGTGGGCCTAGTATTCAATTCCCAGTGACTAGGCCTATTAAGTTGTCGTTTGAGAGTTACAAATATGTTAAAGGTTTACTGGTTTTATAGGATGTGAACACCTGAATAGTCTAAAATAAAAAGAAGCTGCCTAAACTTTAAAATGTATCATTGCGCATTGCGAGTTTATCATATCAGAATTTTAGTGTCAGATTTGAAGCACGATTATTTGTTAGACGATTTGTTTACGTTTCTAGAACTTCATTCTCTTTGGTCATTTTTTCTGTTAGCGTGAGTCAGCGATGGTAACCAAAGTCTATTGAACCGTCCGCACGCTATACTCCATTATTTCTGTCACCATAAATTGCTACATCATACTTGTTTTTAATGTCCCTTTTTATTTAGTGGACAGATAACGATGCAATAACTTTTATTAAGGGTCAGTTGCATTATATGTCAGTATTCTGTATATGTTCGCAATATTTTTCTCGGGCATTTTTGACACAGTACATATACAAGACACGAATTAACTGGTACCATGAGTTTGCTGGTCGCCAGTAACATGTGTAAAGTCAACTCCAGTGCATTTATCTGAGTATCGCTGTTTGAGGATACAAAGTTTAAAGACTTCAGCTACATCTACGAATAGTAATATTGGGACCGGGCGCGACGACAGCGCCACGTGATAGGCGGCCATTATGGACAATATTGTCACCGCAGTCAAACAAGAAGTAAGTAAATATTGTGAAAAATATTAATGAAATCTTGTGTTATATTACTATATTACACAATTTTGGACAATGGTAGTCAGTAACATTATTAAAACGATTAGAAAATGTTTACTGCAAAATGTATTTGACAGCTCAAGTCAGCGACAAAAATGACAATTTTAGCCGTAGCGAGCGCTGTGATCGTTTAGGCTACCCCCTCCACCCGCTTTGTACTTTGGCAGGGGTCAATATGGCTAACCATGTTTTTTAAAGGCCACTTACATAACTGATTCACATATCGTGCGTTAGTTTTAAGTTAATTCTCTTTCAGTCTTTTCTAATCAAGTTATTAAAGCTATTCAAACTCAAACAAGCGGTTTATCGTTGGCACGCAACCACTAATTGATACGGATGTCAGGCTGGATTCCACGGGACTCGATACTCTAATAGGCTATCTATTACTCGTTGATGTAGATCGTACATTTAATCTGACGCATACGTACGTCACGCCTTGAAGTGGCGAGTAATAATCTAGCGGTGGTACAATGCATTGACACCTGACAACTAGGTCGCTACTCGACCCCAAAGCGGTCGGATTCGGGCTGGGATGGAGCACGTCTCATGTCTTTGTGAGGCAGTTGACACTCGCCTGAGAACTATAATAGTTTGAGTGATGTGTGGTCAATTTAATTATTGTTTGGTACCAACACCTGCTCCTGTTGGGTACCTATATAGAATTTTATAGACTATTTAGTGTGAAAAGTAATTATTTTTGATTAATTTCTTGACTTTTTTTTCATGTCTTTAGTATTATGAGTATAGAAGATAACTATTATGATGCATTCTATTAGTTTACAGCTTTTAGCGGTGTTTTAAAAAGATTGTATCACACTGAGTTAAAAATGTTTTTTCTTCTCGTACTTAGTGACCTTACAGTAGACATCAACAGAGGTGACAAAGGAAGAAAACCGATGGATGGCCAGCAGCGTCCGTCGAAACCCAATCTACAGTTACTCCAGTTACCAACCCGCCTGCCAAGCATGGCAACTATAGCAACTACTACCCTAAGATGACACAAGTCATATTGGGGGAGGCCTATGTCCAGCAGTGGACGATTTACGCTTCAAATAATGATGAGACATCATGTTTTGTCCCTTGTTAACTAGATAAATATTGTGAATTTCCTATGAATTTGGACTCTCTGGTTATTGATCTGTGTCCAAGCTACGAGGTTTAAAAATAAGGCGGAACTATTCTAAAAAGACTAGGGTTACCTAAGGAGAAGGACCATGTCTATACGACGACGACAAGTCTGGCCTAGTGACTCTGCCTCTGAAGCCGACGGCCCTGGGTTCAAACATACAGATTCAGTGTTTAAATATTTGTTGTTCACAACTCAAGCCTTCTTGAGCTTACCGTGGATTATGTATAAGGATATCCTGTAATATTTGTATTTTTATACAAAATCGCGTTCCCCAGATTCTGGTAAACATATGACATAATATTTTGTAGCATAAAAATAAAGTTAAAATTACACGAAATGGTCCCTTCTCAGCACGTTAGAGACATCTACCATGTCTAACAGTAGTAAGTCTTACTTCTATACTAGTTCTATGGAGATGTCTCGCTGTTATAGTACATTGTGCAACGAGGATGGTAAGTAAGGTATAGTAAACGCGAGTCTATTAGAAGCCCGACGACGAAGTCGGAGGGCTTTTAATGACTCAAATTTGTTATACACTTACCACCCGTGGTACATACAATGTTTTTCATCACATTTGCGAGGAAATAAAATAAATTCGTTGAAAACACTTTGAAAACTACAATCACTGCATCCACTATAAAAGATTGTCAACAATGTCAACTTTTTTCAATGTCTTCCACAGATAATGTTAACAACTGTGTTTTGTTTTCGAAGTTGACAGATCATCCTGCCAAATAGTATCAATTATCAAAATCAAATAGAAAACAATTATTTTTAATAAATACAAAACATTATATTGCAGTCAAATTTAATATAAAGATATGTTTAATACATATTAAAAGTTGGTTGTAGCAAACTTTTGAAGATATGAAATACACCTTGGCTGTTTGGAAACATCCTCAGTCCAAGAGAAGTATAGGTTCTGTATATTTTTAAAACTAAACTTAACAGCCCGTGTGAGGTAAAGCGGCTATAACTGCTCTGTACTCTCGCAAGTAATAACGCCATTGACGAGCAAGTGTGATGAAAAAATATATATTTTATTTTTACCGAAAAGAGAGAAATAAAATGTTGAGGGAACGCTACAGACGTTATGTAGACATTGTCAATACTATATGTTACTTGCCTAAGAACATTAAGTGATAATTACTATGTGATCCAAGAGCGAGCGTTTAAAAAGTGTGACAGAAGTATTTGTTTACCCGTTTGGAGAACTATGGATGAACCTATAGCTACTGCCATGACTGCATATTATTAAGCCATGTGTGTAAAATGCGCGTGGTGACAGCACAGCATATCGACGCTGGCAACTGGGTCACCACTCGACCTAAAGCGGTCAGATTTGGTGCTGAGACGGCGCAAAAGACGTACTTGTCACATTTCTGGATATTTGCGAGCAGTTAGTTTGACCTGGATTCGTAATAGTAAACAGTTTTGTACAAAATACAGAAATAGCTAAATAATTTCCTACATGTCAGCCACAGGACTTAACACTAAGCAGAGGCAGCTAAATTAATATTGCGACAGTACAATAATTCCGGTTTTAAAACAATGAGATATTAATGACAACATACACATGTTAATTTAGAACCAACACGAAACCAGCTAAACATTACAATGATAGGGGAATAATAAAAAGGAGAAGTGATCATTCCTTTTAAAAATCCCCACCTATATAATATAACCAAGACAAAATACTTCGTGTATCATTATTAGAATTTACTCAAACATTCGTATTACCTACATCGTTTTCCTTTGTATGGCCTACCGAAATTAAAACCACATTACCCTAACCAAATATTTAAACGAATTAAATTAGAATAACGTTTTTATGTTCGTATTGTTTGAAAGGCTCAAGATATGTTACCCTTTATTGTGCGTGCTCAAGCGTTTTTGTTTCTGCATTTGACCTCGACTGTACCTGTTTAAGGTACACGTAAAGAATATGTACAACTATAAGTATTATGGTCTGGTATTGGAGACCAAGATATTGTCCCTAAACTACAACCCGAGAAACCATCTGAAAACGGGCAGCAGCGATCTACGAGTTAGGTCTTTATCCAGCAGTGCATACGCGTGGGTGATAGGTAAGTAATATGGCAGACTAATCTTAGTTATTATTATTTTCCGTGTGATGCCGGCTGATTAGTATAGCACCACCCCATCACCTCCCGCGGGTGTCGTAAGAGGCGACAAAGGGAAAAATCCTACGGACGGGCAGCAGCGTTCGTCGAAACCCCATCTACAGCTACTGAGTGCGCCAACGTGCCTGCCAAGCGTGGCGACTATGGCAACTACCCCCCAAGATGATACAAGTCATATTTGTGGGAGTCCTATGTCCAGCAGTGGAATGCATACGGCTGAAATGTATGTAATCTTAGTAACTACTCGCTACGTAACTCTAACAATCTACCACAGCTTCGGAAAACTAGGTAGAAGTGATTAAAATAACAAACTGTTAACTCTAAAGCGCCTTTTGTTTACAAGCCTAGGTTCCTTAACTTGCTACAAGAATTGTGCCATTTATCTAACGGCTAAATCCTTAAATACTTTCAGTACAGTCAAGAAGTAAAACTTGTTATAGCCAACTTTGTATGTACATTTTAGTAGTTCTAGGCTTCGCAGCTCTGAATATTGAAATGAATTGCGGAACTTTGTAGACGAACTTAGAACTTTAAATAATAAGAACCTGCTTACTGAAACTACTGCAGTTGTATTAAGTAAAATAGCGTATACTTGAAAGTTTGTGTGCAATCATATTTAACGATAGTATGTATTTTTGTATTTTATTTCAAGTTATCTTCAATTTTGAACATTTTGTAGATGTGCGTTATTTGTTAACCTACTGAGCCCCCCCTTCCTCCCTTTCTGTTGCCCCTTGGCATTATTCCTGCCCTTGTACATATGCGCCTTTTGAATTATTTATTGATCAAGGAATTATTTGTAACATCGAAAGTATATGGCACATTCAAGACAACGTTCCTAACTGAACAGGCATATCGAAATTGCTTCTTGAATAAATAAACATTATGAAATTTTTATGAAACATATTCTGTATATAACTTATAAGCCATATATGACCCATGACACATTTGTGTAAACTTTACATTTCTTTGCGTAGATATTAAGGCCAACGCCAATTTCAACCACAAACAGAACTGTTAAAAAGACGCAGTTTTATATAAGTTGTTGTTTGTTATATAAGTTTTTTGTATTGGGATAAAATATCAAAATTGGGAGTCGGAGGAAAAAGATGTTCAAATTCGTATAATTGAAGCTTATAACGCGAACTTTTACGCGCTTCTTCCATTTAAAGTCGAATTTCTAATTTGACTTTTAATCTTATGATTTCTCATAGCTATCTGTGTCTATTAAAGTTTGCAATGCAAATTAATTACTATTTGCATAGTTTATCATTGCAAACTGCATAAGGATATCCTCGTAATGTACCTACGTCTCGATTTTGTGTATTGGCTGCATAATTTTTTGTTGTTGTAGTTAATAAAGTGAATAAATTTATCAAGATCTAGCTGACCCGGTGAACTTCGTACCGCCTAAAAAAGCGACAAAAATAGTGATAGCTTTTAATTAGCTAAAACATATATGATTTTAATTCAATAAACATAATGGCCACAATTGAGGTCATGTATATTTTACGAGATTTTTTACTTTTTAATACTTAATGTCTCAAACAGGGCTGTGACGATTCCCACCAATCCAAAATCATTTTAATCGGTTCAGCCGTTCTCGAGTTATTAGCGGTTGAACAAACCCCACTTTTTTTTATATATAGATATAAGTACAAAATAGTGTTCAAATAAGTACTACAAACATAACCGCTGTCCGTGCCCCTGCTAACTACAATGGTTTATAATTTATAACTAACATCGATTGTAAACAGTTTTAAACATTGATTTGTCGATTAATCTTTAAGTGTCCCAATACCAAACACAATTACTATTTTGAAATGACGTTGAAACACAATGACGCATAATTTGTTTATGTAATCATTAATTACAAAACCGTTGTAGGTCAACCAAACTGTTCTGTTCGTTTATATTCAATAGTCATTGAGTGGGGAAATTTGTTTGAACTCTTAATAACATAACGTCATTGTTCTAATACATAGTACCTTTTCATAAACAGCTCTAAAATTGGCCATCCCATATAAATATGTAATGTATTATATATATAGGTATATATATAAATATTTCTTCTCTCATAGTTTATATATTAACATTTAGATTGAATAATTCTTTTCCGTCCGTGGGGTCCAGCAGCACAAGACCTGTACCGCCAGTTAGCTAAACGGCTGGTCGACGTCATCGGTGACAAAAGAGCTGGCAGCTTCCTCGCTCAACACATAAGCATTGCGGTTCAGCGAGGAAATGGTGCCAGCGTCCTCGGCACTATGCCACAGGGGCCAACATTAGAATTCTATTTTTAGTTTTCCTATTTAAATATTAAGTTATAATTACTCTCTCGTCTCGTCTCGAACACCGGAGGTCCTCGTCGTTTTTTCTTAAGTATATGTTATCTATTTCAACTTGTGAGTTATAATTATTCTTCTATTTTAAATGTTATAATCTTATAATATTGTATTGAATGTTACTTGTTAATAAATAAAACAAATTATCACCATTTTATGTGTATTAACAGACTAATCTGAATCGTAATCAAAACCTTGAATATACTTATCTCATCCATTCGATATAAACTTAGTCAAAGTAACTTCCTAGATTCATTACACAAAATGTGATTCAGACAGACTTGACGTAATAACTTAAGTACGAACTTTACAGGACCTGTGTTACTCACAGACTCCAACCCAAGTTAAATGTCAATTACATCACTCTATCTCGAGCGTAATTTATTTGTGATTGCAATCTTGTTAGTTTGTTTTTGTTGCACTTACATGTTATTAGATGAACACTTTGAATTATATATATATCCGCCGATTTGTAGTGAATTTCGAGGAGTAATGTTATGTATTAATCATGTGTTTATGGACCCTTGATCGACATCAACTTCTCCACATTATACTGACTTAACACGTGTAAGTATGTTAACATGTAAGTATATATGTTTTGGTGAAATCATGCAAATCAATTTTGAAGCAGATATCTTTAACCGATGGAGCTGAAATTTAGCACACTTGTGTAAGTTCGGTGACAATGTAATATTATGGTAACTGTGATCTGATACTGCAGCCAAAAGGTAACCATAGCAACTCCTAAAATACGCAAGATGAACTGGTGGTTTTTAGGCTCGTTAGAATCCTCTCGATGTGTAATTGATGATTGTGCACAAAGGGTACAGTCGGCAATAAAAGCTTGTCCCAATAATTACATTTTTGACAGAAACCAACCAACTACCGAAAAGCAAAAAGTATTGTTACATTTCTTATAGGTGATTTATCCAAAACCAAAATGAATCTGTAAATAAATAAATACTCGTATGACAAATATAAGGACAAATTATAAGACCTTGTAGGCTTACAAAGCGAATTTTAAGGGCGCTGGGTTTCCAGTCGGATGTTTAATTAAGTGATAATGCGGTAGCACTAACCGTGGGTTAAGACGATGTCATCATTAAGGCGCTGTCAGCTGCCAAGGCCACCAGGCGATTTGGGAGCCAGCCAAAATCTCGTGCAAGCTTCGAGCGTTGTTCCGATTGCTATCCAGCACCGGAGGCGTAAACGTTTATGCATGTGCCAGTACGCTCTTTAAAAACACATAATTGTTACGAACCTCAGTTACCCTAGTTTGACTAACTAAGGTAGGTCAAGCGTTAGGATTCGCTGTTGCAAGGACGTACGTGCTCAGAAACTTAGAAATGAAATATGTCACATTTTATTTTGGCAGCGGCAGCGGCGGAGGCGGCCGAAAAGGCCAAGATAGGAAAATACAGTGGTCTCGGCGCAGAATACAATTTTATCCCATTCGGCGTCGAGACCCTCGGTCCGTGGGGCCCCGGCGCTCTGAGTCTCTATAAGGACCTTTCAAAGACACTTAGAGACACCACAGGAGACCGAAGAGCTGGCAGCTACCTCGCTCAGCGTATCAGTCTTACGATTCAACGAGGAAATGCTGCCAGCATCTTCGATACTATGCCGCAGGGGCCTTTTTTAGATTTATATTAGTTTTAGTTAAATTTATTGTTAGTTTTAATTAGTTTTAATGATTTATTGTTTTTTACGTATTTAGATGTTTTAAATAAAATTTCATCTCATTATTTGTTATTCCTTTTATTTTCTATTCATTATTTCCGTTGGGAGATGTAATATATAAAAAAATGTTTCTTTTTTAGGTTAATAATGCTGATTGCATCTTCAATCAGTTAAATAGTCTTCAAACGGATAAGCTGTGCCTGTGTAGAAAATTATTATCATGGGATAGGGTCATGGAATTTTCACTGCCACTTTCCGTCTCCATTATCAGATTCACTCACTTATAAGTTATAACCATTATCTCCCTAGCGTTTACCCAGGCTTTATAATACGGTTCAATGGAACCTGACTTCCTCTCGGGAATGTAATACCAAATTTTGGTACAAATTTTACGAAAGTGACTGTCATATTTTTTTCCTTCAAGGAAAAGCGTCTTATAAAAAACAGGTGGTATTTCGTAAGTGATAGTTGTCTCACATCTTACCAACTATCTTTACATTCATAATTTAATGCAGAATACAGTGATGCCATACCTAGTGTTTAGCCATTAAATATGAACTTTTGTGTCTAGTATATTTTTCAGCTCTCGTTATTAAATATTTGTAAAATAAAAATATGTAATTTTGTAAATACGTATTTTGATTTATATTAAGACAAATCAGTTAGTACCTAATGTAAACAACTAAGTTTATTATTTGAATAGAGAGACTTAAAATACAAGTATTTAAAACAAAGTAAAGAAAAAACTGTCGTTACTTAATCAATTTGAACGTGGTGAGCGAAGATCGATTGTCAACTCCAATTTATGCGAAATTGCGGGAAACATTTTCCAATTTATCATTTTTAATTTTAAAGCATAGCTTTTCGAGTTCCGAGTTCAATAATCAAACATCTGTCAAGGCGAAAATTTGGTTTGTCCCCGTCATTTGTTATCTAGAAAATGAAGGGACAAGTCTCCCCTCGCAACCCTTTCTCGTGGCCTTTGAAGTTCCCAACAACCCCGAGCTGCCAAAAGGCCAGTGATTAAACTTTTTTACTCGGGTATTTCGCTTATATTTTAATTTAACTCGTGTCTAAAAACAAGCTTCGGCTTACTAAGCTTTTGCAACGTATCTACGCATTTCATGTAAAACCTTAACTCAGATTATGTTTTCTAAAAGAGAGAAGTTTATTTTGAACGAGTTTTAGGTATACATGTCGGCACTTGTGATCAGTTAAAGCGATTAAAACAAGTATAGTGTTTTACACCGTAAAAAATAAGTTAATTTCTTATTATATATGTTGACCTACAAACTCAGCTTACACTCAGTCTTATTTGTCAATCTCATTAGAAGCATCCAAAATATTAAAAAATATTCATGTAACAGGAAAAAACATATATTACCAAATAAACTATGTCTACAGTAAAACATTATTTTGGAAAACCAACAATTGAATAGGTTATCTACATATAAATAGGGCGAAAATATATTTCATTTCAAGTAACTATAAAATAACACAAATGAATAAAAATATAATATGAAAGACCCGTGGAAAAAATACTGATTCTACGAGACATTCCTGTTGAGCCTGATATCGTGAATATTTTCTACCTTATAGAGCAGGGTAGATATGAATGTCAACAATGCCTTTTTCCTCATGAGGAAGTGTCGAATTATAAAAAAATATAAATAATCATAATTCTACTCGTAATTCTAATTGTAATGTAACGGTGACTGTAAATTATTGAAGTATTTTTAACTGAAAATATCTCACGTCCGTAGCAGGTATGTACAAACTTATGTTTTATTTATAGGTTTACCTCTAATTACCCTCCTACACTCTCAGAAATATACTGACATTTACAAAACACATATATGTATTTGTGTAGAAGTCTTGGAATCCACCTGATTAACAGAAACAGTATAGGAACTGCAATTGAGCCGATGATACTACTAACTGCAAGTAAGTAATTTGAGCACTAGCTCACATCTACACTTTAATTCAGTTTTAATTGGTTTTCCGCGATGTTACAGAACTTTAGGCTCTCCTAAAATTCTTCTATGAGAACAAGTTAAGTTTGAGATTCAGTAAAGGTTTCAATCGACTGTTATTTAAGCACTGTATGCAACTACGATAATTCACATTCCTCATTACAAAAATGAAAGTAAACTTGTAATACGCGTACTTAAAAGTATGCTCTAGGAATATCTGATTAAAATAAACATTGTTTTCAACCCTATCAATGTTTTACGGGGAATATATTGACAGTGTATAATTAAAACTCGTCATGTTGGGTTCATTGCCCACTACAATTACTAATTTCTAATTATGTAAACAAAAGACAAACATAATAATCGTTCATATACGTTACATTAAAATACAATAAATAACTTTACAATGGTTATTCATGACATAAAAGCCGATTGTTCCAAGAAATTATTTTAAGGAAGCAGTCGACTATGGTATAGATAATTAAAGATTCAGACAATCAGACATTATAAATTAATCTCTACTTGACTTGGCTTGTTTGTTCTTGCAAAACTGTTTATTCCGGTTATTTTGTAACAAGTATGATAAATATATTGTATATAAAATAAATGATGTCTACAAAGATGTAGAACCAAAACTCGGCACAAATAAGATATTATGGCCTCTATCCTCAAAACTTTATAGCCACTCACTACGCCCCTTTGGGAGTCAATTTACTATACACAATAATATGGGTGTAATATTAATCACAAAACTCAACAAAACGGACATAACTGACATTCAAACCTCGATAACATTTTATTTATACATTTTATGCAAACTCAATTTTATTAATAGGTGTTCCGGTCGTTTGTATTGTTCAATTTCATAACTTTAAAGATTAATGGAGAATAGTATCCCACCTCACCCTGTAGTTCTGGTGAGGGGTGATTTCGAGAAATTGCTTGGTCGACATTACTGGATTATGAATACTATAGCTTTATTTGTGAAAAGAATATATTGTTTAGGTAGCAGTAGCCTATAAAAACCTCCTCATCCAAACTGTCCCCATTCATAACCACTGCCCTTGCAATCTCTACTCACCCCATTCTACGGTACAGTATATAATATTAATATGTATAGCAGCTAACGCGCGTAAAATTGTATGCTAACATCATGACTAGCGTCCGGTACGATGGCAATTTAAACATAGACAGAAGTTGAGTCGATGTTATTGTACGGCATTATAAATTATAATTGTGTAATAAAAAGTTAAAAAAACCGGGTTACATACTGACATTATGAATTAATTATTTAATAATTCAAGTAAGTGGTGGTAAAGCAGTGCATTTTTCTGTGGGTATGTGAGCACTTACAAATATTGTTTAGAAGTTGTTACGAGTAAATTAATACTAATTAATATACTATATTTTACTTTTAGATAACCCTTAAAGAATCTGTCAATTTAAGAATAATATTTTGCCATGAATTAAAAAACATTGATAAAAATAATGATAATTGCCTAACACCGATTATAGTACGTTAGCAAAAATGTATCAAAATATCGGGGGAAAGGCCATTCAAGCATTGTTAAACTAATCGTAATAAGTAGTCGGGCGACTCCATAGTCCTCTACGTGCAGGTTGCCACCCACCCTACGCTAATCATAACATTATAGAAACTAAAGCTTAATGCATTGAAAGCTTTCAATATGAGATTAATACCCACGACCAGCTGCGGCCGGCGGAGCAGAGGATGCTCGAAATATCTAATTTACTCATTACGCTGGATTACCGTCCCGCCACACGGGACTACACTCTGGGAATTCGGAATATCTACCTAGTTAATATTGTAAGGCACATAGATTATGCTAAACTAGATTGAAATAAGCGAATCACAGCATTCATATTGATTTAGATGATACGAAAGCATATAAACGCAATATGATGGCCTTTTCTTGATAGTAACTTTAATAGAATTGGATATTACAAAATTTATTGTCAAAGAGAAAATTTTGCCAGGCGGACTGAGCAAAATGTATCTTTACTATTCTAATAACTTCATAAATTATTACTGAAAATATTACTTTTTTATTACAACTATATGTAATTTAATAACTATATAACTGCCTCTTAAACTTGATACCTATTTAATAAAAGGTTGTTTTAGTTTAATCTAAATCAGGAGTTCGTAATTGCCTATCAAAATTACCCTTATTCATTACTGTGATATATAAATAAAGCATAATTTTATCACTACTAGGTCATATGATGTTCAGAAAAAACTAAATACTTGAGGCAAAACTAGATAACGTTTATGAGTTACATTGCGCGGTCAAAATTACGGTCCATTCAATGTTGGACCGCGAAGGGCAAATGGGTGTGCTCGAAATGAAAGTAATTCATTTATCTCCCTTATTCTCTTGTTTTGCTTCGGCGGTACTTTTTCAGTAGGTCTATCAATAAATCACGTACCTTTGCTTCCTTACTTAAGATAATTTCTTTTACCTCTGTTCCCGCTTTCCTCGAAAATCCATTTGTATCATTTTGTATGTCTAAACTGTCGGGAAAATATTTTTTTGTTTTCGGGCAAGATGAAAAGTTTTTTGTACAATGTTTGTTTTGTTGTCGGTTAATTTGATTTAGAAACTCGATGTTTACGGGAAACTTGGTATCTAAAACGTTTAAAAAGTTTTTGTTCTGTTTGTTTGAGGAAAATAAAATCTGGCTGCAATAACTTACGAGTAAAGCCCGCTGTACCGATAGCGCCCATTCTAAATAGTAATGCTTTAAGAAAGATATACAGTAGAACTAAAGCTCTAATATCTGTAAAAGGAATGCGTACTTCACTTAAAAATACGAGCATAGCTCTGCATAATACACCGGCAAGACCCTCACAAATCAAGGGAATTGGCCAAAAGCGAAAATTTATTTCAAGCACAATTCGACAAAAAATATCCGATGGCCGTCAGCGCTCTTTAGGACAGGCTGATTTTATCTGTTTCCATTTTTGGATCAATGCCATTAACTTAATAAAAACGTGGACAGAATTTACGGAAAATGAAAAAATATATAATTAGTGTTACAAAAGTTCCTGATTAAATTTAATTACGATCAAGATAGTATGTAATTGATATATAGGATTATTACAACAGAACAAACTAATTGATAGGAAACGGATACCTTAATAAACAATGTAATTTTTTATAAAATTACGATTCTTGCTATAAAAGAAGAAACTGTTCATTAGCACCTATAATCGCTAAACATGAAATAACAAGGGATCTAAGCTCGTCCCGCTTACAGTAACTTACTTTTTATGCATAACCTCCTCAATCAAAAGCAAGCTATATGTGTGTCTTATGTTGTCACTTAGCAGTTAGCACTCACAAGCACGAATAAATATTTACTTAACACTAAACACACAATGCACGACCTTTACTACAGTCACAAGATCACAAATACCTATACAGATAGCCATGCATAGAACACTTTCATGGTACAATGCAAATACAGCACTTTTAAAATAAATTTGTAGTTCTCATTGTCATAGTAACAGCCACTAAATTCGTAGGATTGTATCAAAACACACCACGACACGCCTCAGTTTAATCAATGTAATATGTAGTACGACTTATCAGGTACGACGATGACGGCACAAAAGATAAGGTTCCATATGATATCACTGACTTAATGAAAACGGCAAAGCGAAAATAATGTATGAAAAAGATCACGTGACATTTCGTTAACTTATGTCATTTTGATATATCATTTTGTAGTTTTCTATGTAAATGGTTTTCAATTTGGCTACGACTAATGCATACGGCAACTGTATCGTAGCGTCTATCGTGCTGTCCCTCACTTTCGCACCCACATACATGTTGGAGCGTGGCAGATATTGCGACAAATGATAAAAACCTGACCATAATAGGCTAGCGTATACTTTTTTACGATTTCGGCATTACGATTTATATTAATTTATATTTAAATAGGATCAGTAACATTTAAAAGTATAACCAATTTAATGTTTTTTTAATATAGCTATTTTATAGGTGTCAGGCGAATTTATTAAGATCAGAAACATTATATAAATCGCTTCTTAGCGACAAGACCGGCTATTAGTCACCCTCGATTTTTATTTCATCTTGTCTCACTATATTTGCTGTTGCGATTAAAGTGTGCAACAGTTAATAGTAACTGTATTCTATAAAAAAAATACCTATTGCATAAACGTTTATGTTAAAAACGAACTCAGTTAATCATATTCAATACTATTTAAGACTATATCTTATCAAATTGGTAATATGGTCTTAATCTTTATGACCATCACATTTTGTCCTAAGGTTATTTAGCGAGTCACGCGATGGTGAGTACTTACTCGTACTTGCCTGGCGACACAATAGTATTTAACCCTAAAGGTAAATTATGATATTAAGTCAAAACGGAAAACAGTCACAAAAACTTGTATATGCAAAAATAGGTGATGGGATTGGTACGTTATACAATTTCTAAAACTGATGTACTTACGAGGCGACAATTGGGAATTGGGGCATGTTTCTTCGGTACCCTTACCTTGAGCTGTGACTTTGAGGTTTTCGATAAAGAGTATCGAGTTTACTATCTGTGCATCTCGTTCGCACTAATACAAGCGAGATGCACAGACACAGATAGTAAACTCGATACTTGTTATCGAATACCTCAATGTCACAACTCATGGCAAGGGTACAGTCGCGCACAGGCCAGCGTGAGATGTGGATGTGCCAACAAGATCCCGCCACCCGCATTAAATAATTTAAAATTTAATGATGTAAAGAATTAGATTGTGGGTAAATAAACAGAATAATTTTTAAGTTATACAATTAGTTTCATTTTCTTTGCTTATTATAACAGGTACCGTAAAATGGCTTGAGTAGGGATTGCGCGGGCAGTTGTGTTATGAATGGGAAGAGTAGGGATGACACAGGAGTGATAAAGTTTTTATAGGTAACTGCTAACCAAATAACATATTCTCGTTACCAATGAGCTATTCATAATCAAAGTGTCGATCTTACAATTTCCGCGAATAACCTTTGTATGAAATCCCAACTCACCCTTGCTACAGGGTGTGGTGGGATATCCTACTATTCTGTGTGTAAATTTTAAGTTATGAAATGGAACCATAAAAGTATCTAAAGTTATAAAAAACACTTGAATACAAACGACTGGAACACTTATTAGTAAAAATCAGTTTATATAAGGTGTAAAAATAAAGTTTTGTCGAGATTCAAAAGTCAGTTTTGTCCCTACACGCCCCATTTTACGGTATTTACTATTATTAGACATCTTTTACAGAATAAATTCCACATATACAAATGCACCTCGTTTACGTTTTAACCTTTTAACTGCCACGTACGGCTTCGTATATGTCGTAAAGGCTTAATGAGATCATAAACGCTGTTTTCTATATTTCTCTTTTGTTCTCCCAAGTCGTTTCAATTTCAATGTTTAAAATAAAGCATTTTAATCAAATTTATAACACCAAGCCAAAAATAATTGGTTAATCGGTATGTATAATTTAAATTTCAGGTTTATCTACTGTCTCGACCGACCCCTTTGACGTTAGCCCTCATCTATTGCTAGGCAGTATAATCATTAGTGTGCTAATATAGACAATGTGACCTTTTTAGTCCGTAATTCAATCTAGTATCTTCGTTATTTCCAATAGGTCAAATTAGTTTCCAGATTTCAAGAAATTGAAATCATAATTGAGAGCTTCATTGAAAGACAAATGGATCATGATTTTAGCATTGGAAAAATTTACTTTAATACCTAACCACTTCAACGAAGCTCAAAAAGGAGGGTTCTTAATTTGGCTGTAGATTTTATTGTAAAGCTTACTCGCGTAGATATGGCATAGACATGCATAGCGTTAACATTTTGAATTCGTGCAGGGCCCAAAAATCTTCCGTCTGCAAACATACTATATGCCTACCGGAATATAGGTACAGCAACCACAAGTGTATTTTATTTAGAATTAATTTCATGGACAATTTATCATTTTTTTATAAAGTTAACGTTACGAATTCAAAATAAGTATATGAAAGTAAAATTAAAGTTTACTCTGGAATACAGTTCTCGGTCGACAAGGTTGAAGCAGACACAAATTCTAATCGATAGTGTCTGGAATAGTCCTTCAAGTTTCATCAATACCACGGCAATTTATATTCCGATGTCTGGGTGAAGCCATAAGTTTATGGAACAGAGTAAATACTCGGGAATGCGAAGTTAATATTCAACATGAACAATATTCTATGATGTACTCGAATGTCAAGTCGGTTCCGGGTTTGTTGTAACACCAATATCATGCCAATATAAAGCTAACCGAATGAATTAATTAATGCTAATTTTCCATGTTTACATCAAGAAAATTTTCAATTAATAAATAAAGACAAACATAATTTATTGCATAAGGGTAAGAATACCTATACTGTTAACTATACATACAGTCAAATTACGATATATTTCGTACAAGTTGAATGTATAGGTAGCATATATAAGCAGGTTATGAGTATACTGCCTATAACTATACATACAGAATTACATTACAACATATTATTTCGATATATTATTTCATACCAGTTCTAGTTCTAATGTAGCATATAAGGAGGTATATGATTCACCAGGATAACTAGTGTACTTACTAACTCTACTGAAGTTTTCTCTTTTTGTTTTTTATCCCCTCAAGCAGGCGACATTGAATGTCAGAAGAAATGGCATGTCACGTTTAACTAGGACCCGTTTTCCAAGGACGAACAGTTGATTAAGACAGAAAGAACTCATATTTATTTTACATTATTGAAATACCATTTTATATTATTATATCTTGACTCAAATTCATCATACAAATTGTAATGAGAGTCTACATGCTACCATATTAGTTAAATATTTACATGACTATTGAGAGTGTGAAGGTAAATGTAAATATTTTGTCATGATTTTCTTGTTCTACTTTTTTATTATGTCGAACAATTTAGGCGTTATCATACGTTTTTACAACTTTTTGATAATTTATTTGCTACGTCGATGTAGAAACGTTCTCTCGGATCCACGTGTGTGATGAATTTGTTTCGAGCGGCAGTCATTTTGGGGCCGATCGTTAACCGATGTCATAAATCATGCGTTATCAATCCGAACCGCAAAATTTTAGCCAATTACATCTCATCCCCTCACCTAGGGTTTTCATAGCTGATTTTTTTTCCGTATAATTTTAAAAATTCAATATAAATGCTTTTTTTAGCTTAAGTTATTTTTTAAACACATTTTGAAAATAACAGAGAGTAACGCATCAAAAGATTTTTTTGTGCAGAATTTTAGCGAATTGCGAGTACATGACGATTTTTGTACATTGATGGGCACTTTTTTTAATTATTTGAAATAGTGTAACTAAAATCAAATTTTTAATTAAATGGAGTAAACTGACAGCAGTTTTCATACTAAAGTTGTCAAACGACCTGTCAAATGTCTGAAAACCGCTGGCAGTTTACTCCATTTAATTAAAAATTTGATTACAGTCTGGTTGTGTGATACTTATTTACATTGGTTTTGCATCAAGCCCAGGTTATTTGTTTTTTTTTTTATACTACGGTAGCAAACAAGCATACATAGCCTATGGACGCCTGCAATTCCAGAGGATTCACACGTGCTGCCTACTCTTAAAGAATCTATGATTTTACAAATTAATGTGTAATGACCATTGATCGTAAATCGCGAGCAATTTTGATTGAAATGACTTTTGACAACAAGTGACAACGTAGGATGAATTTTACTCGCATTTTACTATGACTGGTGATAACCCTAGCGTACCAATCCAGTCGACCCTGCGCCGCCGTAATTCATCGGATGTTTTCGAATTCATCAGTAATTTATATGCACGCCCGCACGAACATTTAGCACGACGTTCCGAAATGTTTGATACATTCGTTACATGGGTATCGTCTACTAGTAAGGAAACGCACTAACTCGTTATTGATCTTTATTCTGCACCGTACTTAACCGTTTGTGGAATTACTAGAATGGGATATTATTGTGAATTGTCAGTATATCTTGAGATCCGTAGTAGCAATGCTGAGCCAAGTCGGTAGTGACCCTGCTTATGAAGCTCCGGGTTAAAAATGTTCGCTTGGGTTAAAATTTCAATAGATCGCCTATTCGTGTATTTATTACGAATACATGTTCCTATGTAGTGTATGGATGTTTTCTACATATTTAAAGCAGGCCACTAACGAGCCTTCCAAATGGATGCCGTTACAATGGATTCATCCAAATGGAAGGCGTCCATATATTTAGCACACTGACGATCCATCCATTTCATAAGTCCAGAGGTTGCTACTTACGTGCTTGTGTGTGCTTGAAATCCAGTAGCCATTTACGTAAAAAGGCTTAAAAACCAAAAAGGACGTCGACGAAGAAATGGTTAAGAAAAAGGCGCTTGTCTTTGTTGTGACGTGGTTGTGATAGTCGTCGTTGGTAACTTGCCATAAACATGGATGATTACGATACTCTCCTATTATTGATAAAACGAAGTCTTGGCCTGACATTTTTACCTATTATCGTGTTCGTGTCTTTATTTGGCGGCAGCGCCGTGCAGACTGAATACAATTCTCCCAGTATGTAAAGTTCTTCTAATTTTGTTCTGTTTTGTAATTTCGTCAATTCACCCCTGAAAATAGATCGC
Organism: Grapholita molesta; assembly: GCA_022674325.2. NCBI lineage: Eukaryota > Metazoa > Arthropoda > Insecta > Lepidoptera > Tortricidae > Grapholita > Grapholita molesta. The sequence goes on from CP053127.2 coordinate 9,511,013, forward strand.
GTAGAGTATAAAGTGACTTGACATATGTCACAGCTGACGCTAGTGACAGTCTGACGTCACGCATTTGACGTATTGCTTTGCGAATTTGTTTTACGCGCATTTTCTTAGTGTTGTTGACGTTTATTTTATGACATTACTATAAGTAAGAATGCTGACCGCCACCAATTACTTCACCAAACTACTGTTCTATAGAATCCGGGAAGTAAGAGGTTGCCGGCCGAGTATATGTAGACGGATTGTATTACGAGGCCGACAACCCCGTATCGCCGAGGTGTGTGATAGTGATTTTCTCAAACATGCAATACAATAAGCTAAAAAAACACAACATTCATTTATTTTCAGAAAAATAAAGTCAACTAGACAAAAAATACAAATATGTAATTATTGCTATGGGTATATTTCGTTCTATTTAGAACTCAAATAAAAACACTACCTATTACTACAAAAAAATATAACTACATACTAGCAAGTACGACGTATTTTCTGAAAGAAACGAGGGTTAACTACTAATAACTTGTCATTCGTGAAAGTCAAAATTATAACGTCTTCGGTTTTTGATAATACTTATTCCTTATCACTAGACTGGTTGATAAAGTTATTCGAGAAAATGAACTAATTTATCTACTTAAATTAGAGAATAAAAATTATTGAATGTTGTTAACCATTTCTCATTTTTTATGTTCATGTTAATTTATAAAAATAATAAAAATGCGAAATTTACCAAAACATGATCATTGTTTTTAATAGGAGAAGTCATCGAACGAACCAACGAAAGTGAGTTTTTTATTTATTTGGAACCCATTTTTGTAGAATGACAATTTAAAAAGCGGACCTTGCCGGCCTAGGCCAGCAATGTCCGTAGGCCAGCAGCAGCTTAACGACCTCTCGTGACTCTCGTTTACACAAACCTTCGCAGCCTATTAAGAGGGACATGATGTCAACATTGTAGTGCATGTTTGAGAAATATCATTTAGCAGTCTCTTTTTATCTCAAGACACTGTTTTTATAAGGCAAAGGCATCATTTACATCCGATTGGGATTGAAAATAGTAAGATGTGAGGAAATTTTTACAGGAATACGGCATCTGTATTTAATCAGACAACACAGTACATACCAATCATGTGGAGGCTGCGGTCGCCTGCGGGCTTGGACACAGCACGGCGGTTCTTGTGGCTCGCAAGGCAGCTGAAGCGCGGGTGGCGGTGGTGGTGGTGGCGTGCACGCCAGCCGACGCGCGGCGGCAGCACCCACGTATTCCACGTAGCGAGTAGGGGGCGGCGAGCCCGCCAGGTCCTCGCGGCACGCCGGGCCGCAGCACTTGCGCGACGAGGGCGGCGGCGGCCGACACGCCAGCCCACAATATACCGGCGGTGGCGGACGCAGCGGCGCCGGCGGCCGCGGCACATACCGTTCCACGGGCACGTGCGCCGCCGGTGGCACATAACGTGGCCGTCGCGCGCGCTCGGCCTCCGCACAACGGCGCACCCGCCGTGGCGACGCTGAGAAGCGGTCCGGCAGCGGCGCAGGCGGCGGCGGGCTGAGCCTCTCCGGCGGAGCCACGCTGAACGCGCCCGCCGCCGGGAACCGCTCGCAAGGGGAGCGCGGATACTCCTCGCCCATGGCGCGCGGTCAGCCGGGCCCGCCGCCGCCCGCGCGCCCTCCCAACCACGCGGGCACGCCGAATCACATGCCGCGCCTCCACTCTAGCACTATCACTGGTAGAACGCGCCGCTCGCGTGCGGGAGCTGCGGCACGGTCCCGATGTCCGCATTCACTCTGCGAGCGCCATAGCGCTCGAGACGATCGATAGCCGCGCCGAGCGGGCAGGTTCAGAGACCGCCCGCCGCGACGCCTCGCCCGTCGAACATTCTGACCTCCTTCGATACCTCTCAGGGTTTCAGCTCAAAGTTTGATGCTGGGGCGAGGCGAAAGTGCGTCTTTAGCCAAGATGGCCGACCTCGACATGTCCGCGTGTGGCGCGCTTGCGCGAATAACACTGCGATGTGTTTGTTTTCACCAGACTAGGTTGGGGTATTATAATAGGTAACACTTAACAGCTTTGGACCTGTTTGTTTCACGTTAACTAAACTATCACTTAGCGTGTATACGCACGCCGCTGAGTAAACGTTATCGTCGGTGGAAAGTCGAAGGAGTCGCGGAGTTGGCGACGACGGCGACGGCTGGTCGCGAGGCCCGAGTGCCGGAGTGCGCCGGACCGCGGCCCGCAGCGACGTCAGGCCGTTGCGCGGGGCACGTATCGACGCCGCGCCGCGCCGCTGCGTTGCGCCGCTGCCCTACGCCTCTCTTCACATCAGTCCCACAAAAACATTCAATGCGAAACAACCTTCGCATCCAGATCGTTTTTATTTTCAGAGACCGGATCATACATTTAAATTTGATTCCGATACATTCACACAACGTGGCTTTTGTAAAGCTTGGTATTGAATATCTATTTACGTTTTCCAATTCACTAAATTGAATGGAACGATATCAAGATACATAATTCACTTATAAAATATATGACAAAACAAATTATCATATAAAACTACGTCCTTGACGTAAAATGTAAAACCTTCAAAGCTTTAACTTAATTTTTTAAGATTTTAGATTTGTCTTGACTATATGAGATAAAAAAGTTGGTTTTTCTCTTCAAATGTTATGTTAAATACATAAGAGTAGAAGAGTCCTGATAGATAGATAGGTTAGATTTATACATTGAAGTTACGTAAGCAATGTTTATCCGGCTATCCTTCACCTGGCACTGGCAGTCATTACATCGCTCCGCTCGAGAGACATCACATCTTCACTTGACATGCAAACTGGTTATGTATTATTCAACACATGTTAAAGATAACACACATTGCCGCAATGACATCTGACTGAGATGAGAAATGCTCGTGATGGAGCTTACGGAACTATCTCTGGGCGCAATGTACTCAGACTAAGTCCTACTTAACATCTTACGTTATGCTTTGTTCCTACAGATTTCAACTCGAGCGTAGCTTTTAGTGAAATACGATATAAATTGAATGAGACAATCAAAACAGAACTATGTGTATACCACTAAGAGTTTTGTTTATTTAATACAGATGCTTAGGCAAGCTAAAATAAATGCTAAATTGTCACAAGATAGGAAGACGGCTGTGAAGAAACACCCTTTGCAAATAAGTCGTGGGAAGCTGCTCTACGATTTTAACAAGATAAATTTTCAAAATTACTGTCAATCACTACCACTTATTAAATTACCCTTCAACGACATCCCCATGTATGAGGGGAGCAACCCCTTCACTTTAATAGGGACTAGTTCGAAATATACAAAGCTAGATATAGTAATCCAGCTATATAGACTACAAGGGGTCACACAAATATGAGGTTACTTTCTGTCAAATAACTACTGGTTACACGGTGTTATGTAATATTTTAAATAGCATAAATTGAGTTAAAAATAAGTGGCGTAACCCACAATTGAAGGCATTCGGACAAGGGACCCATGAAGTTCCGTACAATCTTTTATACAATTTTATATTCTTTTTTTTTTTTCGCTTAAATTGAAGCATATCTTTTTTGCCACCCGTATAATTTATTTTTTCACAAAATTCTACAAACCAAAAGACATTTTTTTTTAACGTAGATAGAAAATATCAACCGTCTTCCAAAATCAATTACGCCGTTTTTGCTTAAAGGAATAACAAACAGACCTTTTACGCAGTAATATACTTATTTCGTATACGTAATTAATAATTTTATTGTACTTAGGTATATGTTAAAATACAGTATAGTCATATTTTATACATTGGACATAAATATAATAACACTTCATAACCTAAATGAATTAAGGAAAAGGTAGATATAGAAAAAGGAAGAAATCTGTAACTATGAATGGAAAACAATTTAGATATAATTAATACTGATAGTAGACAATCGGAACTCTGTTGCAAATCAATGATCTACGCCTGTTTGCCGGTCCTCTGCCTCTGTCTGCGTGCTTCTGTTATAAACTTATAAAGAACAACCGTACTTTCCTAATTAGACAGCAAAGACTTGCGGAATATAAATACCTATTGCCGGTACAGGAAATAATAATATACCTAAATCCCCATTTAAACCATGCAAGAACTTGTATACGATTTTCATTACATTGCGGGGTTATATAAAGCGACCGAATTCGCCGTACGCTGATAGCCCGCAATGTAATGAAAATCGTATACAAGTTCTTGCCTGGTCTAAATGGGGCTTAACCGACGTAAAAATTGGCGTATCTTAATAAAAAAAGAAAAATGTAGTAATTTTTGTATAATTAATTACTCAATAAATTAATAATACCCTGTTTTTGTATAAATGTGCGAAAAATATAACTACCTATTATTTTTTGTGACCTACAAGCCTGAATCGGTTTTTAAGTAGCATCCCACGATAATGGTCACCTTAGCTACTTACTTACTTAGTTACTTAAGGACGCTCGTCACAATTGTCACATGCGCATTGCCTAATAAAACCGCATAAATTAATTTATGCATGCAGGTCCACATAACCCAGTCCGTTACTACAACGAGTTCATCTACGCTAAGTTCGCATCGACTTGGCAGAGAGTAAATAGGAACCTTGTACTTAATTCCACCAAATTGGAATCCGCCTCTAAGAAAACTAATTAATAATACTTTATTAACAAAATTAGAAATAATAACTACAATGTCAGAAACAATAATGTCAACTTAAAACTTAATAATAAAATTTAAATAAATTAAAATACTAATAGTAAAACTATAATTAATAATACTCGTATACCTAAATCCCCATTTAAACCATGCAAGAACTTGTATACGATTTTCATTACATTGCGGGGTTATATAAAGCGACCGAATTCGCCGTACGCTGATAGCCCGCAATGTAATGAAGGAATAATAATAGGAAATTTTAAAATATATAATAAAACATATAATAATATATAATTTTATAAAATATATTATAAAACATTACCCAACGCAGGGCAGCTTGTGGCGAGCAACGCAGGGCAGCTTGTGGCGAGCTGTTGGAGAGTAGCGACTCCACGTACCTGAGTGCCCCTGGGGTGCCCTGTCGGACAGGTGGGACAGGTCCCCTGCCTCTGGCTTGCCTTCACCGGCCGTCCAGAGTGGGGTCGCGAGAGCTGCGTTCTCGAGGGTAGATGTGGAAACCTAAGTGGCGAGTTGGCTATATGTTTAAAGTCCAGTGACACCTCTCTACCCTTAGCCCTATGCATCGGTGTTGCCCTTGAGCCATCTTTGATGTCGCTTTTTGTGGGGGCCCATCTCGCATAGGGCGAGTCACCGTCTGCCGGAAATAAAATTGAATACCATTTTATTAGGCAGACGTCCGGTTTTTTATCCAATAGCCCAGTAGCTAGTCCATCCTTTCCACCCAATAGCCTAGTACATTCTAGATTCCATTATAACTCAATAGTTTTTACACCATGGCGGGTGCTGTCTCTGTGCGCGTCCCATGATACGGACAGGGGCAACATCCGCTTAGTGTACCCCTTACATTTCATTAAATTGTCGAAAGGGCCTCTGCGCGTTGGCTCGATCTAGCTCCGCGTACGCCTCCCAAATGTCCGGAACACCATTGTTCCGTGTACGGAAGAGACAAACTATAATTATATTAATAATTAGATCTATAAAATTAGCATACATCTAAAACACCGGCCAAGAGCATGTTGGGCCATGCTCAATGTAGGGTTCCGTAGTTGCCCGTCTTTCAGTGTAGGTATACATAGGTGGATTTAAAAGGTAGTATTTTACAATACATATATTTAACCGCACTTACGCCTTTTATAGGATAACTCCAAAATCGCTGAACCAATATCATTGGATATAGTTTTCATTATAACTGTTTATTATGCCTCAAATCCACGAATGTTTACCGATTTTTTGGCCCACGGTTCACAAGTTAGAGAGAGGGGCGCCTATTTTTTTTATTTTCGTAACAATTATTTACGAAACTATTCGTTTGATCCATAATAGGTTAAAATTAATCTTTTTTCTTATCGAGAGACCTATCTAACGATAGGGTTGAGGTGGGAAAAAATAACCCCCCCTCCCCTTCATGCCCACCAGAGCTAGCTACCCGAAACAATTTTTTTTACCACTTTCTTGGCTTGCTTTTCTAGTACTATGCATCACTGAACTAGGCTGATGGACAAAAGACATGGCGAACTATAAGGGTTCCTAGTTGACTGCGGCTTAGTACTGACGACGCCACTAAATCGTGGCATCTCTATTATAAGTAATTTATGCATGATAAATAATTTATGTAGTTATACCATAACCAATTTGATCTGACTGTGACTATAAGAAGCTCTTTGAACCTTCGTGTTAACCGGTAAATTACGACTTCGTGCACTGATAATGACAAAAAAATGCTTTCTCCAAGTTTATAGATCAATCCATTTATTACTAAAATGTCTTTAAGCCGGACAGAGTAACGGAGTCGATAACAGCGATAGCCGAATGGTTGCTGAGGGAGTTACTCAGGGCAAACAATCTTGCAATCTTGTCTTACGTTAGTACAGTTGTTAGGATTCCAGCTGGCCCTTACGGCTAAATCTTTTGTCTACTGTAAACTTACACTATTGGCTAATAAAAAAATGGACAAACCCGTACTTGCTGCATAAAAAAAACTGGAACTGCTGTCTGATTCCACTGGTCTTGAGTCAAATGTCAGTTTGTTTTCAATTCTATCGCAATAGGGTCGTAGTTCAATAACTGTTTAAAATGACGAAATCTTTATTTATACAGTTTTACTTAACAACAGACAAAGACTTTGCCAGCTAAAACCTAACAATTATACCAGTTCACAAAAAAAGGAATAAGCTCATAGCGAGAGACAGATTTTTAATCTATACAATGAGATTGCTTGATGTGATAGATCTCAGGATGGGGAGTAGGTACACAATCACTGTAGAATGAAACCCAAAATACTGTGGCGCTAGTTTATTATCTAGCGAAGCTTCTGATACAAAATCGCAAGTGGAAAAGAGACTCGAGCCACCGTTACAACTCTTTTTATCAACATTTTGAATACCCCTTCTACGACGACAATATCAATAGTCATTTTTGATACTTTATAATCACATCTTACATACTTTTATAATTTCATGACTCTTAATTCTAGAAATGATTAATCGTGATTTATTATATAGGAATCTGTTCATTAAAATTACTAATAAACTTATATAATTAAATAATAGTAGACGGAGATTGGAAGCTCAGTGGCGCCACCACCGGTGGTCACGTGACGTACGCTGGTAACTTCGAAGTCCCGCAGCAGGTAGCCCTTTCGTAGGTCTAACTATACTGGTTTGGTCGTAGACGAGGTGGAGGATGTTAACACTCGGCCGTCCTGCCATGGCCGTGGTCCACCACGGCTTGGTGGTGGCGTCCTGAAGTTGTTGGTAGCTGCATTTAAACCGCCGTTTGCGTCGGAAACCTGCTGGAATGTGAAAAAAAAAACAGCAAAGTATATTGTCGAATCATATGTTGTTAGGAGTACTGAAAACGAATCTTTTAACACATAATAGAAGTACTTTAAGATTATTTAAGATTATTTTTGTATAAAATAACCCTGTATATATATTACTAAGAATTTGTGAAGACTGACTAGATGTCATTGTTTAGAATATGATTTTTATCAAATGTAGTGGGGGTGAAATGATGATTGTTCATTAACATTAATATCTGTTTTGCAAGAAAAATCACACAGCATCACACAGCGGGGACTCGACGTGTTTATAGGTTATCACACAGATTTCACATAGTTCATGGCACACAGTTATTATTGAACTTAGTCGTTACAGCACATGGTAGCTGTATATCACACAGTAGCTCTCATTACAACACACAGTAGCTCTCAACACACAGTACGAAGGTAGTTATCACACAGATAATGGAAGAAATAATTATTGACATATAGCAGGCTCGTCGTGACGTCAGGTAGTCGCGGAATCAGGCGTTCAGGTATTTATTATGAAACTGATTATATAAAACAAACAAAAAAAACTACTTTAGTTTTATTTTTACCAGCTAAGTCGTATACATGTGTTAACTAAACATATGATTTTTTTTAAATTAATTTAATTAGTTGAAATTAATTATTTAATAGTAATAATTTAATTAGTTAATTGACAGACTTTTAAGGTTCAAGACATAGATCCGATTGCCTATACTGAATATGGGCGCAAACACACAATCTCTTAAATGCTTAATCAAATCAAGTATTTATTTCATTTTATTTAACTCTCCAAAAGGTCAATAAGGTCGTCCCTGTCTACCTCGCGATCACTGCTAGAGCTATCGTCGTCAGACATGGTAGTTTTATAAGGCCTAAGAACTTCTGCTCGTACTACGGCACAAAATCTTTTATATCCCTTCATGCCTTTCACGCTAGAAATAGTGTAACGGTCTAAACTATGGTTGCACTTAATTATCCTGTAAGGTCCTGTATACAATCCATCAAGCTTTCTAGTAACCTTTGCCTGAGTATCCCTCGCGGATCCACCTTTCCATAGAACTAACTGGCCTAACGAGTACTTCGTACACGGTTTTCGCTTTTTGTCAAACCTACTTTTCATGACCGTCATATTCCGATCTATTCGTAACTTTGCCGTCTTCCGTCGCGATTCGAGTTGGTTCTGTTGATTAGTTATGTCTGTAGGAGTATCAGAAGGGTATGCCGGATAGCGCGAGTTGCCATGACCAAACATGAGAGTAAACGGGGTGAAGCCCGTGGTAGAATTAGGCGTGTTGTTAATTCCCCATACTACATCAGCTACTTTACTATCCCAAGTACATTCGCTATCAGCCATGGTGTTAAGACCGTTCAGAAGAGTGCGATTTACCCTTTCTACTTGCCCATTTGAACGAGGGCTGGCAATAGCATTTAAAACATGTTTAAATTGGCACTCTTCTGCAAACTGTTTGAAATACCGGCTCGTGAAGGCTTTTCCTCGATCGCTAACCACCTTGCAAGGATTTCCAAATTGGTAAATGACATCTTTAAAGAGTTTAATTGTCTCCATTGAGCTGGCATTTCTTGCAGGTTTTGCAAATACATATTTTGTGAAAGCGTCTATTACTACAAGAAGATATGTATTTCCGAGGCGAGTTTTAACAAAAGGACCAAGATGGTCAATATGCAAGGTATGCATAGGGACAGCTGCTTTCTCAATAGGATGCAGTTCACCTTCTACGCGACCAAAATTACCCTTACCGTAAGCACAGCTTAAACAAGAGTTTATATATTTACGTATGAAACGAGTCATTCCTTGAAACCAAAACTGGGCTTTTATGGTTTTTTCACACTTATCGAAGCCTGGATGACCTATTTGGTCATGATATTTTTGTAGCAAACCATACTTCGCTAACTTTGGGATAACAAAACGCTCTCCTGACACGGTTTTCCTATACAAGATTCCCTCTTTTAACACATAGTTGGAAACTATATCCGGATTGTTAGTACCTTGAGAAAGTTGAGTTATAATGCCTTGAATAGAGTCATCTTGCATCTGAAGAGTGAGTAGCCAATCAGATTCTTCTACCATATGTACATCACTAATAACCGGATTTCTGCTAAGGGCGTCAGCGTGACGCATTCGATTGCCGGGACGATACTCGATTTTGAGATCGAAATCTTGGATAGCTAGCCACCACCTAGCGATGCGTGGAATTAAATCCCTTTTAACTAGAGTGGTTCGTAAAGCCGCGCAGTCAGTGATTACTTTTACTGGGATTCCGGTCAAGTATACTCTGAATCGTTTAAGGGATTCCACGACGGCTAAAGTTTCGAGCTCATAACTGTGGTAAAACCGCTCTTCCTTACTAGTAACTCTACTGAAATATGCTATGGGTTTAAGACTACGATCAGGCTGGTATTGAAGTAGAATACCGCTAAGGCCTAAGCTACTCGCGTCAGTATGCAATTCGGTTTCGGCGTTCCTATCATATATACCTAGTACGGGTCTTTCAACAAGCTTCTGTTTTAAAGTTTGAAACGCGCGTTCTTGGTCTACGCCCCAGTGCCAATCAACGCCCTTTTGAGTTAGTGCTGTGAGGGGCCTCGCTATTTCGGCGAAACCACGTACAAATTTTCTAAAGTAGGAGGTCAACCCGATAAACTGCCGAATTTCATGAACGTTAGTTGGTCGTTTGTACTTGCTAACGCATTCAATTTTTGCTTGTCCAGGTTGTATAGTCCCCTGAGTAATTTCATGACCTAAATAGGTAGCAGTAGATTTTAGAAACGAACATTTTTTTAAGTTAAGTTTTAAATTGGCGGCTTTAAGGGACTGTAAAACGCGTCTCAAGAGATCTAAGCCCTCCTCTATAGTGACAGTAGGCAGCATAATGTCATCGAGATATAAAGCTATTTCTGTGTGAACGTTGCCTAGGGCCAGTTTGATTAGGCGGGAGAAAACGGCAGGAGCGTTACACAGACCGAATGGCATTTTTAAAAATTCATATTGAGATGAAGTTGTTACAAACGAAGTCAAGTGTATGGAATCTGCATGTATAGGAACCTGCATGTACCCCTGTGCTAGGTCTAACGTCGAAAAAAATGCCTTGCCGGATAAACGTGTCAATTGATCGTCTATATTGGGTAAGGGATACCTATCTTTTACAGTACGCGAGTTTAGAGCTCTGTAGTCTACGCATAGCCTATACTCTCCGTTTTTCTTTTTTACTAGAACGACAGGGCTTGCGTAGTCAGACATAGATTCCCTAATTATACCTGCGTCTAATAACTCCTGTACCTTTTGATCTACTACCGCACTCTCACTATGTGACAACCGATAAGGTTTATAGAACACTGGTTCATCAGTTGTCGTTTTTATTTTCATACTAATAAGATCCGTACAGCCCAAGTCCTTAGTATCCTTCGCAAATGAAGAACTAAACTCATTTAAAAGATTCAAAAGCCTCGCCAAATCAGTTTCGTTTAGATCGCCTACATTTAAGTCTTTAGTATTTATTTCAGCTTTATCACCGTTGCACCTGACAGAACTGTCAATTACAAGAACATCACGTTCATTCATCTCACATTCATTAATAATTTCGGCACGTGCCAGTAGTTTTCCTTGCATCCATGTAATTGTTTCATCGCCTACATTAATTACCTTTATGAACGCACTTTGACCCATTAAGATAGCTTGGGGTATAAAATACGATGTACTTCCTAATTCAAAGCACACTGGATGTAATAAGAATGTGCATTTGCCTCCATTTGAATTACAATCAACACGAACTTCTACCAAACTACAACTATTTTTCCATCAAAACAACATCTGAATTTAAATAAACCGGGTACTTTGTAACAAAATCTGATGATACTAATTTTAATTTATGAAGGGTAGCCTCTAAATCACTAGTGTTTACAAGCGTTACAGAATTGTTTGTTGTGATTAGGCTGACGTTTTCCTGGTTTATTAGAGATTGTCCAATGATAAAGTCAATTCCTAACATTTTATAGTTTGTTATTTCCGCTGAGCTTGACAAAGTGATATTATCTATGTGAACTTCGACATTCACAGTACCAAGTGATTGTGAATGTGTACCACCAAAGCCGCGCATAACAACTGAAGATGGATTAATCGTAAGATTCATTTTATTCACATGTTCAATGGTAAGTATGTTAAGTTTGCTACCCGTGTCAATGTAGGCTATTAGTTTGTGGCCATTCACAAACTACTTTCTTCCTATACAGATCTATAAAAACATCATAAGTGATAAACATAACGTCACCCACCTTGATTATTTGTTGTTTTGAGTTCCCGGCAGCAAACCAGCATGTGGCTGCATTGTGACCGTTGCGCTGGCATACGTCGCAGTGAAGTAGTGTCCTGCAGTCTCGCGCCTCATGACCTGGTCGTCGACATGCGTAGCAGATCTTCGGCAATGTGTGTAGTGCTGTAGTTGTATTTCCTCGCCTCCATGTCGGTCTTCTAGTACTGGCGGTAGCTTCGACTCTCTTGAAGTTCTCCAACGAAGACAGATAACCGTAGTAAAGTTGCTCTGGGGTCTCGCATTGATATGCTTTGACGTTAGCGCGCAATTCCAACGGTAGGCCTTTAATGATGCATGAAATGGCATCTTCATTATAAATGTTGCATTTTTTAAGTAATGACAGCTTGTCATGGAAGTATTTTGTCATAGTCTCTGTATCGATCTTGGACCTCAACATCATCTCTTCTAGGCGATCGACAAAGTCAGTTGAGCGTGGAAATGCCGTCTGTAGAGTTTGTTTCCATTCGTCCCACGTGAGGTTGTAATCTTCAAGGTCGTCGTACCAGTCACGCGCTGAACCGCGAAGTCTTATTTGCATTACAAACTGACGGTCTTTGTTCTGCCAATCATACACATCTCCTAGCTGGTCTATCTTGTTGAGCCATCCTTTCACATTGCTATTTCGGTCTTCTGGGTTAAATTTAGGGATAACTTCAGCTTCTGTGGGCGTAATTCGTCGTCGTTTTGGTGAGTCTGATCCGTAACCACGTGGATGTGAAGAAAAAAAATTTTCAGATATTTCGGCGTCATCCGAGGCTTTTCTCTTCTTTCTTCGTCCCAAACCGTTGAAATATGGACCAGACATGGCGTATCCCACTTCTGAGATGTGATAGATCTCAGGATGGGGAGTAGGTACACAATCACTGTAGAATGAAACCCAAAATACTGTGGCGCTAGTTTATTATCTAGCGAAGCTTCTGATACAAAATCGCAAGTGGAAAAGAGACTCGAGCCACCGTTACAACTCTTTTTATCAACATTTTGAATACCCCTTCTACGACGACAATATCAATAGTCATTTTTGATACTTTATAATCACATCTTACATACTTTTATAATTTCATGACTCTTAATTCTAGAAATGATTAATCGTGATTTATTATATAGGAATCTGTTCATTAAAATTACTAATAAACTTATATAATTAAATAATAGTAGACGGAGATTGGAAGCTCAGTGGCGCCACCACCGGTGGTCACGTGACGTACGCTGGTAACTTCGAAGTCCCGCAGCAGGTAGCCCTTTCGTAGGTCTAACTATACTGGTTTGGTCGTAGACGAGGTGGAGGATGTTAACATTATATAAACTTACTTACCTCAGCTAAACTGGGCCTCAGCCAAATGACAAATTAACATCTCATTATTTCCAATTTGGCCTTACACCGCCGCAATATTGGTTGTCTTATGTCTTTATGCCCATGGTACTACCTATAGTACTTACTTCTTTAATGTAATTAAGGTACACTTTATTTCCAATCGACACGAGGTGTATTATAAGTTTTACTTGATTTGAAAAACGTAGTCTTTATTTCCCACTTTATTGCTTCAAATCTATTGCCTTTTTTACTTAATGGTAGTCTACAGAATAACTTTTTTATTAATGATACGTTGGTACACCTACGCCGATACGACTGTGCCAATGACAACTGACAATCGCAAGACAATTAGATAGCTGTTATTATAGTAGCCGCAATACAACGCAAGTGAGTCGAGCCCGCTGAACATTTGGGAGATCCAATCTTTATGAAGATATCCCCTCTTGGTGGTGCTCCTGCTCCTGTTATAGTTACATGATAGATGATGTGGGTCGAATATCTATAAAAATGCAAACAGATAAAAAAAAACTTAAGTATCCCGACTCCGGTTGAACATTGCATGGGGTCTACTGTCCACGGAAGCATAGCTGCATAGACGCTGCATGTATCGACATGATGATATCGCACGCATAGGTGTTTAATGCGATTTTATTTGGAAAGGTAACTATCAACTTCATTATCTATGGAATTTTATACAAAAAATGAACTTGTGAAAATCGCCATTACTTTTGAGTGTTTTAAGCTATTATAACCATTAAAGGCGTAATTGAATAATGGTTTGATATTACGATTCATCACAGACAAATCGTGCAGGACACAAAAATGAATGATTTTACTGTTAACGTATATACGACTCGCCTGCACTCCGCTAGTATAAGGAATAACGCCCAGGCTAATGAACACCGGCTAACGAACTGATATTTAGCCTAAACTTGTTAGCCTCTTCATGGGCTTTCGGGTAATTTGGTTATAACGACAGAATCCCAGGTTTTGCAGATAACTGTGTTACTATCAATGAACAAGTTAGATTCCTTAATGTGAAGCTGTGTCTTAACAGTAATAATTATTTGTTATACAAGGGTGCAAAATTGTATTTTAACTGCGAGTGTGGGATTGAAACTCGAGCAAGCGAATGGAATCTATAGTTTAACCACGAGCAAAGCGAGTGGTTTTATAATAGAATCCTGAGCGTAGCGAGTCTTTCGATACACGAGAAGTACATTACAATTGCACCCGTGTGTAACTCAAAACTTTTCCTCTCACTACAGCGAGGAAAGTGAAACATGTAAAAAAATGGTTTTGAAATCGCATTGACTTTTTCTTTGCGTTTAGATACATTCAACATTTTTACAAAAGGTGCCTTTAGCTTGGTTAGCTTGTGGTGGCCAGTACGATTTTCGAATGTTCTAATTCGATTTTCAACTCGGTGCGTTAGCGAGGATCGCCCGCGCCCGCCGCCAACGCCGCGGGGGCAAGTGAGATGTACTTCGCGAATTTAGACTTTAAAACTATAGCAATAAGAGCTATGAGAAATCAACTTACTTTAATCACTAGTGGATAAAATGCGTTTTTAGCCTCTCGTATTAAAGCGCTTTACGAGCTAGTGAGGGGAAAAATATCAATTTAATGTAATACACTAACACCGCTACGAATGGTTGTCATTCGTAGATATTCTGGATTTGCCTTCTATTCTTCTTTGTCGACAAAATATACATTACGGTTAAAATTCCTAATATAAACTTATGTCATCAAACTAACATATTGTGATCCTAACAATGTCTACAGACCAGAAAACCGGAAAAACTTAGCAGTACGCTTTTTTTTTTTAAACCTCAGCAGCCATAAACTAAAGGGCGCGAGACCCCGCCAGCACGCTGTGATTGATAGATCGTGTTACGTGGGCGTCATTAAAAAATGACGCTCATGAGTCTCATGACGTAACGCATTACATAGGTTCACAAATTTTATTGATGAATATACAAGTATGTCGATTAATAATGTATTAGGGTCATACAAAGATATACATGTACATTTTCCTGTGGACATCTAATGATGCCAACAGGGCTTTCTTATTTCTGTATTGTAGTTAGATTAAGAGTATATAAATCCTA
This sequence comes from Grapholita molesta, assembly GCA_022674325.2. Lineage (NCBI taxonomy): Eukaryota > Metazoa > Arthropoda > Insecta > Lepidoptera > Tortricidae > Grapholita > Grapholita molesta. The sequence continues at coordinate 9,526,252 of CP053127.2, forward strand.
ATAACTTGACTTCAATAGCATCATGAACTTTATGATTCTTAAATGATTTACCACGTAAGGCCCATGGTCCTACCTGTAGTACTAATTATTCTAATGAAATTTGAATTTTATACAATTGGAACAGAGTTGAATGTCATTTGTTTCCTTCGATTTGGACACAAGAGAAATTCCACTCTATTTCCTACACTATAAAGAACAGTAGGATATTATTATAGGCCTTAGGAGGTTAAACCCTCCGATTAAACGTCACTACGAATGACAGCAACAAAGGCGGCAATGAAAATTTTGACACGTTTCTTTTTTTTTTTAAGCATAGACTAGAGTGATTTAAAAAAAAGGGTCAATCTAATGTTTGTTTAGGTTTTGGAAAATGCTCCAAATTGTTTCCTAAACCATTGACAAGGAAATTGACGATTTTGAATTGTTTGTTGTAATGTTCGCCTTTGCCTACAGTTTATAAACACGTTATAGAGGAGTTATGATATCTGTGTAGATAAAATAAGTAAACTCATACCTAATTGCTTCTTCCTAAGAGCAAATTAATGATGAATATAGTCACGGAGATACAGACGATCAAACATGGGGAAAGAAATATCTGGTTTCCGAGTTCACTCCTCCTCTCCTCTCCAGCCACAGATATTTACTGCTGGACATAAGCCTCCCCTATAGATCGCCACGCTTGGCAGGCGGGTTGGCGATCGGCGATGGCGTATGTTGTACCGCTTTAAAGGGACCTGCTGCGCATCCTCCGGTGGCTTATGTTTGCAGTTTAGGGACAAAACCCAGGTCGACTATGCAACCCTAAATGCTAGGAATAATTAATAGTTATTTATTATGCAAGGCTGCAAAGTGGTTATTTGGCGCTAGTGTTGAAATTGAAAGCTGAGCAAGCGAAGGAAGCTAAGATTGAACCATGAGCGAAGCGAATGGTTCAAAGATAGATTCCTGAGCGTAGCGAGGCTTTCAAGACACGAGACGCCAAGTAATTTTGCAGTCATGCGGAACACACAATTTTTCACCTCACTACAACGAGAAAATTCGAGCGGCAAGAAAAACAAGAAAACAAAACTTATCGCGCGATTTTTCAGGGAAATCATATCGGCATCGCTACTAGAATCATTCATTTTTATAGTTCAAACGTTGAGTTCAAAGAGCTTAAAACAGGAAAAATTCCACAAATTTACGTGAATTGTGATAACTTAAACCTTTAAAAATTTTTTTTTCGGTTGCGTTCAGAAATTACAATAGTATGTAAACCTATATTTCAATTTCTTTATCAAATAAACATTGAAAACGTGTTTTATTTAATGGATTAATTAGTTAAAATATGTTAATTAAACTGAAATACTATAAGTATATATAATAAAACCTATTTGACATAAAATAAAGTGTAGGTAAAAATAAAAAAGTTAAAAATCTGTAATCAAAAACATGTTTCTGATTGGTTATTATGAACTCACCGCGGTACTGCGAACATCGAAGTTCGTATATTGCAAGCATCTTTCTCTTTTACTCCAATGAAAGTGACAGAGACAATCGTCCGAAATTTACGAATATCGTTTTTCGCGGTAGCGCGCCAGTTACGCGTTGAAGGAGTTTTATACTTTAAAAAAAGTTACATGCACCACAGAGAATTACAATCATCGGCTTCGAAATTCGAATGACTTTTGCACGCTAGCGGATAAAATAGGCTTTTCCACGCAGATTTCGCGCTATAAACTAAGGTTTTCCGAGCGAGTGAGGTGAAAACTTTATTTGTCTTAGGTACTTCATTCTCTACATATCGATCCTTCGAAACAAATAGGTAATAAATCATCTTTATTTCTTTATTTATCACACCGTTCACAAATAAAGTGCAAGTATAACTAGATGAACCACAACTTATTAGTTTAAATAACTAAAAAAATTGTATGTTTTTCGTATTTTAGGCTAGGAATTTCTACCCTACGTCGCTCTTACGTACAAGCGAGACAGCGCACTTTACAAATATTAGCGTTGTTTCGCTTGAAAACAAAATGAAATGACTACGGAAAAGTGCTATTTAATGCCATACATCATATTTTACATAAAGAGTGAGATGAAAGATAATGAGCAAGTAAAACTAAAAAGAATTGAGGTCTCAACCCGACTCATTTTTAATCAATAACAGAATATCTGCATTAGGTCTCTTATATCCAATTAGAGCTCACTAACGAATGCAGACACCTGTCGCCTATTTTATCAGATTATGTGCTCTCTGAAACGACACACGAGGATAGCGGATGGTGACCTACTTAAACATATTTAGGGCTCCCACTTTTGTGATTCCATTTACTGAAGTGATTTATCTAAGTGAATCCTAATTCTTATAATATTCGGGTGTACTCAAGAGACCCCCGTATTATGTCAAAACATTGTGGGTCAGCTGTGAAGTCAGTTATGAACAAATGTGTGCGTTAGATGCAACACATTATTATGTCATTCAGCTGCATACTTGGGTCCCTTAAGTGCCTACTATATGCTTATAAATAATCTTCTGACCGAGCCAGGTAACCTTGATATTGTTCGTGTAATTTGTGGCAAACTTAGCCCAATATCGGTAACGCACGACTTTGGACCAAGGTATTTACGACCGTGTGTAAACACCTTAATAGTATTATTGCATGTATCCCGCATGCGGGATGATCCCCCAGGAGAGGATGAAAGAGAATGCGAAGAAGGATGAAGAACTCATTACCGGACTAGTTAAACTTGATTGGGCCGAGTACGACATATTCAAGAACATAGTTGGATATAAAAAAAGCCTCTATATTTGCACACAAAAAATAACCCATAATAATAATGGGAGTTATTCAATTCGAACATTGACCGAGTGAAGCATATAAAAAAAATTACGGGACGATATTTTTAAATTTTTTTTTGTAATGGCTTGCATAGTCAAAATGCATTGTGAATATTCCGTTTAGAATTTAATATTAACATTAATACAATACAATCTAAGATTATTTCTAAGAGAGATTGACGTTCGCTGACGACTGATGGGCGACTGCACTTACTAGGCGCCTTATTCTTTTGTTTATATTTATTTTGTCTGGTCAGCCAGTTGTGTACCTACTTACTTTATGTTTGTACATTACAACAACAAAGTACTTGCCTTTTTATTTACGCACAAGATACTAATGGGAATAGGACCTTTATTATTTTAATGTAGGTAAGGGCGACATTATTCATATTATTTATTGTCTCCAGAGATAACAATCTCTGGAGACAATAAATAATATGAATAATGTCGTCGTCTCAAGATGTTGCAAGTAACTCGTAATGAATTAGATACTTAGATTAGTGGTAACTGGAAATATGTCGAAACTAAAACACATTTTTACTGTAAAATAATTCATTATGCTAATAGATAATTATAATTTTAAGGGTACCGTAGCTTATGAGACCTTACGACTCTGCAAGTTATCAGCTCTTTAAGGTCTTATACATGAGGATTTTCCGTGATAGTTAGGAGATAAATGGAGGATTCCCGCTTTTTTGGATTAGGACATCGTATATCTTACAAAACATTTACATTATACTATATGTACGTGGAAATCGAAAGACAAATACAGGGTACCTAATAGTAATAACATAATAGAATAAAATGAAACACATCCATATTCTTGTAGGTTTTAATACATATAAACAACTATGCACAAAACTATATTCAGTCTTACTTTTAAATAAGTAACTAAGGAATAAAATAATTAAAAATAAAGTTTAATTAAGTCACGTCACAAGCAAATAACAATTGTGAGTTGACAGCTTTCATTATAGAACTGGGATGCTTTTGATTCAAAGTTTAATTATTTATAGGGATTGTAGTTGTAGCTAGGAGGATAGCTTTGAGGTGGATAGCTCGGAGCGTGATAGACTGGTTTCGGAGCGTACCCATAGGCGGGGCGGTGATACGCCGGCTGCGGACATTCCTCCTCCCATAGCCACCAAATAGTTATCAAAACTTCCAAATTAATCAACAATAAAGAAATCACTGGAATGCTTAACTTACTAATCAATGACTTTAGACCACCTTTAGCAGTAAGCAGAGGTTTCACTATGCCATTAATAACTATATCCTTAAATCCTTTGAATTCCAAAACGTTAGGGGCAGATCCTGAAAGCAATGCGAGGATCAGCTCGATCAAACCACTAATCTTAGTTGCCGCTTTCGTAGCGACAGGCTGAACGAGTAGGTCTGGCTTCAACAGCGACAGCTTGGGTGTTTGTTCGTGTTTATACTGAGGCGAGTAAGTAGGTGACCATGGTCCATAGCTTGGTAGGCTTGAGGGGTATCCATAATCGGGGCGGTGGTATAATCCATATTCATCCGCACGCTCGGCGGCCCGTGACTCCATATTTTCATCCATCCTATTTTCTGACATCCGGTTTTGTGACAATTCGTTTAAAGATTCCATAATTTCCTTAATTTCTGAGTTCAAACCCTTTCTGATGAGCGAGGTGTCTGTTGGTACTTTTGGCGGGAACGGCTGTGACTGCCTAATATTGCGCTGTTCAGGTATTTTCGGCACTTCCAGAATATTTGTGACTGGTGGATACGTTAGCGGGCTTGCTTCCGGATACGATAGGAATCCATCATTCGGTAATAAAGTATCCATTTCGTATTGATACCCATTAGGGTCGACTATTATTGTACTTAAACAGTACGGAAATAAAACTGACGTCAGAAATGCTACCGCCAGCGACATCATGAATAACTAAAGTTGTATAAATGCATTTTCGCGCTTTATAAAGTAAAAATATTAAATATCAGCAAGTTGGCACTCTTTCATATTCTAATTATGTAGGTTATGTTTAGTAATTGCGTCACTTGTAATGCATTTCGTTTTATTGATCTGTCAGCTAATATTGACGCCGGATCCGCAATCAAGTGACATACATTGTGCAATTTTATCGCCGGCCAAAACACTTAGTAAAACCTTGGCAATGGGAGCGTCTTCCTCTACGTCGTTTATCATAGAAAAAGTAGCAGCCGCACCCAAGTGGCTGGCCCACCCGTTCCGCGATGACCTCTGAATAACACAAGCAATTCTCTCCGAACAATCACTAATCATCCTAGATTTATGACCTTTTTTCTTTTTCTTTTTAAAATATTTTATCATCTTGGATATCATTGGCCACAACAAGAATGCCTTAAAACCTATCTTAGTGATAAGCAACACTGTGAGCGGGAACAACAACATTTTTCCAGCCGCCACCTTAAGAAATACTATGACAGCGGCGGACATTAGTATTTTAGCGGCACTTCCTAGAACACTTGCTAACGACGAAAGAGAGTCGGACTTTGGACACGACACTTGATACGAGTATCCAGGGTCAGAATATGTTTTCCGTATCTGTTCCGAGTAATAATTTGATGGAGCGGTAAACAAGTCCATGAATGGTAAAGGAAGCGCGTTCGTGGGCGTTGCGGGGCCCATAGCTTGATGGTTCTCCTGACTCAACCCAGGAGACACAAAAAAAAGAAGTGCTATTGTTACAATCATGACTGAGAAACTGTTACGCTTCAAATACAACATTTTACTTAAAACCTCTGCCATGAAATCCAAATTTGTTATTCTAAAATGCGTGAACAAACAATTATCAACGTAACGGTATCAATGTCATCAGGTCAGTAATTTGTACAATTTTATGCACTGTTTAAGGTCAATATACAAATAAATTAAGCATTGTTTTAAAACGGGATTCCTCATTTTCACCTCAAATACAAAATTAGTAATACTTTTGTTTTCTCCAAAATTAAATTTTTTTAAATTTGGCAGAATGGCAAACAACCTTTGCCTTTTTTCTCAGAATAGAAATGGCGGGAAAGGAGTCTGACGGTTGCAAATGTCACTCGAAGTCAGAAGGTATTACAAAGTTCATGATATAACCTTGTTTTCTAATACATAGCGGCGTAATTTTACTAAAATAAACATAATATTATATTCATTACATTGCATCAAGTCACCTGTACAGTTAACAGTTATGGCGGCAAACACGCGTAAAAAGATTTGTATAAACTTCGATAAAAGCGACATGTCTTCGATTCAAAACTGTGTAGTACATTCGAGATATTCTGCGGCCGGTAAGCATTAACAGCTTTTCTTTTAGCTTCTAGCAAACTTATCTTGGATCATTAATTTCAGTAATTAGTGCTGTTAGGTACTAAATTTAATGTACTTAAATTTATTCAGTATGCGGATAAAGAGTATGGAAAAACGAGAACGCTCTTATGTTATATGTGTAAATACACTAATTTATGCCTGCAATTCACGGTAGACTCGCGGAATACATAGTACACACATTGGAGTGAGGATCCACGTGCATTATGGCAAAACAATGCTACTTTTCGGTCAACCAGTATTTCATACGAAACATCGAGAATTATATGAGTATATAATTCTCGATGTTTTTTGTTTAAAGTTTCTATTTATGTATACACAAGGTACTACAAATGTTGTGGTGCTTAAATATTCATATTGTGTGCAGTGTATACTATCATCAATAGGTACATAATTCTTTACGTAGTGTAACTAAAATGCTATTCCAGAGCGAGAATTCGTTTTTCAATTTGGACGATATTGGACAAAATACCTGTGCCAAACATAATATGCAATATTTTGGAAGTTTTATAAGGGCTTTATGTTCGGATAACACTGGCAGAAAAAACACCGGATATTTAGTTAGGTTATCTTTTATTAAAAGTGATTTATTAAGACGATATATGGGAGTATATAGATATAGAAAACAGCGTCACTTACGACCCGCACATTACATTTTTCATAAAATGTAACTCAGATTTCAACACAAACAGTGTCAATAATTATGCTTATTATGGATTCTTGTCACCATACAACTATGCTTTAATGATATTACAAACTAATTAAATTATGTACCTATTTCAGCCCAGTCCCTAGAGATATTCAATCCTGTAAACCTGTACATCATCGTTTAGTACCTACGGTTTTAAAACTTTATTGAATGTAAAATTAAGTCGATTTGTGTAAGATTGTGCAAAAATATCTATTTATTATAAAACATATTGTGAGTCTAAAGCGAGGATGATATCCGCACGGTCAGCTATACTCTCTGACCCTCGCGCCGGGTCATCAAATAAACAAGCTGCTAAGAATGTTTTACGACCCTTACTTGACAACAGTCTTACGTAAATATGTCTGATAACAATCTACACCTCCTTTCATAAATCCGTCACATGATTCTTGTTCTTATAGGGTTTCAGATAAAAAGCCCTTCACAAAAACAACGAAAACAATGCAACACGCTAACAATACTTGTTTTAAAGAAATGGTTTCTACATAAATATAATTTTAATTAAGCAAAGGCCAGCTTATGTTAAGCTTTCGGCCAGAGATGAGATTTGACATAATATGCCGATAATTATATTTAGGCTAAAGTTATTAATGGAGGACTAAAGTTTCACTAGAGGGTACAGCGTCGTATGCATTGTTTTAAGTTTATATGAAGTACCCATACGTTATATTTTCTGATTTCCGCCTACTTATATTGAGTAAGAGGTCTTATAATAATATTGGGTGATGGGTTTATAATAATGGCTGATATGAAAAGGTCAAAAGTTTCCGTGTGATGCCGGCTGACTAGAATAGCTCCACCATCACCACATCTCCTCCCGCGGATGTCGTAAGAGGCGACAAAGGGAAAAATCCTACGGACAGGCAGCAGCGTCCGTCGATACCCAATCTACAGCTACTGCTGTAGCCAACCCGCCTGCTAAGCGTGGCGACTATGAGAACTATCCCCAAGATGATACAAGTCATATATGTGGGAGGCATATGTCCAGCAGTGGACTGCATACGGCTGAAATGTATGCATGTATAATGTATGAAAAAGTCAAATTTGTATTATAACTAATCTAAGAGGGAAACCACTACCTTAGTAAATTTTTGTTGGAAAATCAAGCGCGTGAGATGGGAATTTTCCCTTGAAACTTCCTTAATAAGATATATAATATCGACATAATCCAGATAACTTTCCGTGTTTTCCTGACTTTTGTGTATCAGCCACGTAGCGGTTGTAATTAATAATGTATGAACGTAAAGGAAAATGTATAGGCAGATATGAAAGAGATAGGTAGTGATAATTAATCAAATAAAGGGTTTACAAAATCTGACACGTGTAAAAAGTATCAAAAATGCGAAAGACCTAGGAGCGAAGAATCTGTAGTCTAGGAAATCGGAAACCTGAACAGGCGTAATTATTACAGTACGTGTCTGAGACTACAACGGTTAATCTTGCAACCTCTCACAAGCAAAAATTTGGTAAGCCATTCAATTTAAGCTGTAAGGACCAAAGAATGATAAAACGGGCATCATAGACATGCATAAATATATGTACTCCAATAATTTTACACATTTTTTTATTCCGGAAATGCTTACTTATATATTTTATAATTGTTTAAATTTAAATTTTCACTTACATTTTTTTAATGATATTTAAATTTTCCTATATTCATGTTTATTGTTACGGGGTTCACGTGCCTATAGATCGTCTGGTAAACAGGTTTGAGTAGGGAAATGACAAACGCGTAGAGGCACTGTTAATACACCTGCTAAAACTAGAATAGAACCCATTCACGGACACAAAAATAAAAAAAATTATAGGTAATTATAAACTACTAGCGGACCCGACAGACGTTAGACGTTACCCTTTTTAAACCCATTATCGTATTGAATTATATTTACTATTTTCGGCAGTCTTCTATTCTAGTCGGTAGTGACCCTGCTTAAGAAGCTGAAGGCCAGTTGAATCCTGGCTAGTTGTATACATATATACATATATCTCGAACATTTGTTCCTGGGCGTTACGAGTACCCGAGTATTTAAGTATATACACGTCTATCTATTTATATGTATGTATTATTATCCTATTATCATCTAATCTAGTATCGACAACACAGCCCTTATTGATCTTACTGTCTAATATACTGTTACTGTGTACTATAGGTACCTACATTTGTGTAAGATTGTCCGAAAACATAGCTGATGTCCATTTTGCGAAGAAACCACTCAAATTCATCGAAGCGGAATGAAAATAAATCTATCCCATTCTCAAAGAAATTAAAATATTAGCATCTATATCCGTCCTAGCCCTAATTTGCGCGACCTGAAAACCGAATCGCAGCGAGCTACATAATGCAATTGGAGCATGCCACCTGCCTCTGTGAATAATAATTAATGTAGGAAATATACATTTCATGAAGCCTGTAACTTAGGTATTTGTGCTAAAATATTGGGTGTCAATGGAGAGGATTCTGGAGCCAGGTTAAATTACTAGCAAAGTACAGTCTGAGTCAAATAGTTTGTAATCACTTAGCCAAATATGAGGTTTATTTATTTAGCGGTAAGGATGTGATATAATATATTTGGCCACTATGACTGCTGCTAACTATTACTCGGACTGTACAGAAAAATATTTTTAGCAATATCGTTTACAGTAATATAAATGTACTAAAAAGCGCGCGACCTAACCTGGAAGGTCACTTTTTTACGCTTTCGTTCCTTTCTTCGTCGTAATTATCGCGACACGCATTATTTGAGATGAACTCGAGATATTAAGAGTACGGTTGCAGACTCATTTATAAATAGACCTCTCAAATACGTACAAGGTATTTTGACCTTTACAAAGGTATTGTACTAGTTGATTTATTGTTTTATATTAGATTCGTCTCCGTAATATAAATCCGTAAATTTTGATTTAGTTATTAGACTTAAATGATTTTTCTATTCTTATATTTTAAGACAAGGTATTGATTGTACATATTTCCAAAACGTTGCTAATTGTTATCGGTTATGTACGTATGTATCAATTACGAAGATAGATTAAGAAGATTTATTTATGTATTTAACACTACATTTAACTAGTAAGAAACTAAGTTTGCGTTGTCCTGTTGTTGGACTAGGTTGGTTTAGGTTGTCAGCTTCTTAATATTAAATGAATAAATAATTATTCCATAACGCCACTTCTATTAGGTAGGTAGAATATGTCTACCACCAACCTTTCTGGTGGCATTCATTAAGCGCGAAAGCGTTTCAAATGAGAAATAAAATGCATTGCACCGGCAAGAACCTGAAGTAGCCGTCTGTTTATCCTATATTTTACTCAGATAAAAGATACACATCAGGATCTCTTTTGACGTCTTAACATCATTATCAATAATTTTCTTCATTTGTCACAACTGTATTTGTTAGAAAGTGCAAGGAATTATACATGTTACAATTCTTTTCGAACGTCTATACGACGCCTGAAAGTCTAGGGAGACTAATAGTGATCGCAATTAACATTTAACCTTTTCAGTCGGGTTTTTCTTTCGATATACATGTGTCAGAGTTTGCCATGTCGAATACGGGTCCTAAGCCTACAGCAAAAAAGTTATGTCATATTATCGTGGTGATATATTTTCTGTAATCTATTTTTATCTTCCAATCTTATCCACAGGCAAACTTTACGAAAGAAAGAAAACGTTAAAAGTTGTTTCTCCACCGCGAGCAATGCGATCCGCCTATCCATTGAGAGAAAGCATCTGGGAGTATCTAAATGAAGACAGCGCCGGAAATTTCAATTCTAGCTCTAAAAGAAGGACTATTATAAGGTGTAAACAGACGAGCGGGAAAGACGACGAGAGTAATATTATCTGGCTGGTTTTAATGCTTGTCCTGGTCGGCACTTTAATACGTAAGTACGTTTTCTAAAAAAAATATATTTGCATTCAAAAACAATTACATTTAAGTATAAAAACATAATAAAGAAAATAAAAACCCTAACAACTTAACCCACTTAAACAAAATTAGAGATAAAAAATATATAAATCAACTTAGATAAAAGTAAAACTCTGAGTATACCTCCAAACTTGCAAAGCTGGTAGAGGTCTCCAATGTCTCAGTACCTAGTCAAAACCAACCACAAACTGACAAAAAATTAAGCAGTGGACTGACACGGCGTACGTAGGTATGTACAATGTTTACCTACAGTACTAGTACATAATCAATCAGTTAATCTCTCTCTCTAAATATTTTTTGTTATGGGAGGTTTAATTTTATTTCTTTACTTAAATTAAAATAGCTATAGTATGGAGAACATATGATACTACAATAGTTGTCAATAGAATTATACGTTTTCATGGTAGCGAGCTTTAAACAATGATGGAGCGAAATCACTTTGCACCACCAGCCTTGGAAAATTCGATTAGGCTAAAGAAACTTGTGAAAATATTAATTATATATTAATATTTTCACTAATCAATTACTTAAAACTTTGACTTGTATGAGTTGCTAATACATTCCAGAAGACTGCAAGATAAAAATTATGCTATGTATCTCTATTATTTATTGGTTCAGCAAGCTACTTGCGATTGTATCTAGCGTCGCCGTTAATTGATTCGCATAAGAAACATTGACCATAGAAATTTAATGCAAGAAATATTTGTCAAAATGACTTGAGTCTATTTTAAAGAAGTCACAGCTCATAGTGATTATTTTGGTAGCATTCATCATGTCGTCACTACACTATAACAGAGACGAAGGGGTATTAACATGATAGACATGCTAACAGTGCAAAAATTGTACTCTTGGTGGACGGTTCTAAATGAAGGCGGGTGGCTCTAAATTAAGGCAGATGTCAATGAACTGGGTCCGTATCAAAGAACATTTGAAAAAGACACCTGTTAAAGTTATATAATTAACTAATCCGCAAATAATTCTGGCTTAGATTACTTAAACATGCGGTAATTATGTCGTGCAAAGTGCCAGTGTCCTGGTCATGACAAAGACTGTGACATGTAAAATCCAAAGGCTGAAATGAAATTATTATATATTAGCATGATAAACTATAATATTTTTAACTATATTCAATATATATTTTGCTTCAGTAGACCTTATTGTTTTCTATTAATTTGTAATTTTATGTGCCCACGTTTTGGTGTGTTCAACCTTTAGTAATTTTTGCCATGTTTCAATTGCTGTTACTTCGAAATTCAGTTGTCAGTCCGCCATATTTGTTTACCATTTTATTTTCTGTTGAACCTGAATTTATAGTCTAACAGCGTAACAATGAACTATTTAAATTAGGAACTGCTTGCTCCTACAAGTCCCTTGAAAATACCTAATTGCTTAACTTACCTTATTGTTTTAGCTAGAGTTCATTACTTAGTTATGAAATTATCTACTAATTTATTTAACCTATAAACCGTTCTAAAAAGGTACATGTAATTTCTGACCTATATAAGTAACATGATCTACTAAAATCCCTAAATTGTTTTCAGTGACCTACTCAAGACTGTCAGGCTTTATTGCGCAGTCCAAATTTATAACTAAAGTTGTTCCGAAAACAAGGTTAATCTCTCTGTGTAAGTACCTCCTATGGTTTACTCTTTATTTGAATGTTTGTTCCGATATGAGTTGCTTATTTTTTGCCATTATCTATTCACCCATGACTTGAGTCAGCCACTGGCGAATAATCATATTAATAATTGATCTTAATCATTATTTATTATACAACAGATTAAACATTTGCTTATCCTACCTTTCGCAAAATACGCAATATTTCAAAGCAAAATAATGAAGTTGCACATTTTTAAGCTAGGTCCACAAATGAAGAATAAGAGGACCCCTAAGTTTTGTTTAGGTTTTTTAAAGACAAAGAACGCCAATAGTTTAATACCTCATCAAGCTATCGCTAATGGCTCATTTACACTAAATATTTGGAACACGGCCTACATACGCCTCGTGCAAGCTGGCTCCTACGTATGTCTAATGCTAGCTCAACGTATTTTAACAAAAGACATTAGAGCATTGTACAGAGTCAGCGTCATAAAGTTCAACCAAAATAGACAAATATACATTGGTATAAAACTTTGTTTTACGATGTAGGCCACTTTTACTGCCACAAACAATATTATTCTGAGGCTCTTGTCTGAGTTTCTTTTGACGTAAAAAAAACGTCTCTAACGCGTTAGTGATAATGTTATTATATGAGAAACTCATACGCGATGGTGACGTTTTGTTACGTTCAAAAGAATTGGGCTCAGAAGCTCTAGTGTAAGTTTCTTTTGACATAAAAAAACGTTTACGAACGCGTTAGTGATAATGTTATTTATATGGGAAACGCAAACGCGTTCGTGACGTATAGTTACGTTAAAAACTAACACTCAGGGCTGTGACTAGTAATAGGTGATTTACACAGCGGCAGCGACGATAGCCATAGATCCATAATAAGTTCAAGTTTAAGTAGTTTCATGAACATTTACTAATAGAAAAAAAAATAGTCCATTCAGAGCCATCGTTGGAAGAAGAGTGCTGCTACGTGATGAACACACTGTCAGCGTCTTTATTACGAGCAGAACGGGCACTGAGGTATTTAAATTGTTTAAAATCAATTCTTAAAATAATACTGAAGATCAAACAACTGGCTTGATGATAATGGAGAAAATTGAAACTTCTGTAGTCTAGTAGGTACCTTAAATTACCTCATTCCGGATTACAATATACGTTCAGCCCCGACGAGACAAAGTCTGTGATCTTATTAACCCTTCTTTAATGTCAGAGACACGTCTGTAATCAACAATTATTGACCTCCTGTGACTAACTCTACAATTTGTTTTAAGATGTATGACTTCATACATCTGTTAAATGGTGATTTTGATGATCATTAAATAAGGGAAAAGCCATCATATGAATCCATATCCATACTAATCCAAACACTAATATTATAAATGCGTAAGTAATTCTCTGTCTGTCTATTTGTTACCTCTTCACGCTTAAACCGCTGAACCAATCGGGATGAAATTTGGTATGGAGATAGTTTGAGCTACGAGAAAGGACATAAGATCATTTTTATCCCGCAACCATACTTTAGAGACGGGCATGGCTGACCGACAAAGTTACGAGGAAAACTTAGTCATATATCATTTCATATGTATCCCTAACTACATAGGTTCATTTTATCCTGTGATGTTATTATGAATCTATGAAGGCTACTTAAAAGTTATCCAAAACATATTTTTTCTCGACTTTGCTATTTTTATTTGACCCTTTTATGGATTTGACTTATGATACTTACCTGCTTTTCATAATGATTTCGTTAATTTCAGAAATACGCAACGCATTCGTCGGCTGATGATAATAAGGTCGCAAGTATCTCAAATCGGTAAGTATCTTATTCGACGCAGCCTACATAAAGTACTAAATAAAATTGACATGCTAATAACACATTAAAAAAGAGTGTGAGATCTTTATAATAAATTTTATGGGAACCATCTTACAAATAAAAAGGGTAGTCACTTTTGACTGTATTTTTTTATTAACATATATACAAAAAATACACTCGGATTGAGTACCTCCTTCTTTTATACAGTCTTTTAAAAAAGTAAATAATGAGCCACCCGCACATGAAACACCGTTTTTAATTGAGCTAAACGACCGCACCCATATTTTATTTACAAAGCGAAATGTCGTGTACTGGTAGCTGTTAAAACACCCGCAACGCAGAAAATTATATGCAGGAACGGTACTCACGTTACAATACTTATAATTTATCCGTTACCGCGAGCCATTTTGAGACGATAATAGTAGAAACAAAATTACGTATTCTCATTTTGATAACCCTACCAATCCGAATTCCTCCGAATCCGAACCCGGGGTCTCTAAACTGCGACTAGAAACTATCGGAAGACGGGCAGCAGCGTTAATTTAAGATAGTGTGGTATTAACCGTGGATATACTGCAATCGCCAACCCTCCCGTCAAGCGATTATGGCAATAAACCCACCATGCTCAGAGATCACAATACATCCTCTTAGGCGGCAATATGGAGGAGGCCTATTAACAACAGTGGACGGTTGTGGTGGTTAAGTAGTAAGTTGTTAAGAGACTGATAACAGCTAAATTAAGTTCTTGTCTCCTTGAATGGGAGAGTAGTAGACAGTTTAAAGGCTAACTATTAGCGCCTAACTTCGGAATTATTTCCTATGAAGCCGATGTCGACTGATCGTGTATCGAATGAAGCAAAGCTAAATAAAATTCAATTCACTATATATTTTTCTTGCTTTACCGAACCTAATAGTTTTTGTGTAAAAAAATTTAAGTAGTTTTCAAGGTCATCGGCAGTTCACACGCCCTTTCTAACTGTAGGTAGGTATACTTGATATGAAATAAGGTTTATATCTTCTTAATTGGGAAAGCCACATAAAGCCCGGGGGAGCCATTTGGCCCTGCTAGCGAAGAAAGTATGAATGAATCTAAACAAATCCATTCAGTAGGTCTGAGAAATTGCCAAGCGCAATATTGCATAGAAACTTCGCCTGCTTATTACACCCCTAGGATTCTCACTGCCTAGTGCAGTAGAAGACTAAAGGCATAGTTATCATAATTGATAGCTTCCTGAACCAACTGCTGCTGCCCATTTGCTATAAGACTATATTTACTAAGTACTAAATGGGCTTGTTTATTGCACCATGCTGAATAAAAGTAAATAAAGATTCGTTATAAATAAATGTTGCCGTAGAACTAACTACTCAAGATTTTTTTACTATTAGGCTACCTACTTAAGTTGTAGGTCCTTGAATGTGGCCAGTAAATACTCATCGCATATATGTATCCCGGATTCGCGGGTCTCGCCTGAGTTGATTATATTTTTTTCCACTTTTCCTATATTTGAAAATAGTCTTCTAAAAAAATACATAAATCTAAAAGCATGTATAAGAAATTTGTGTTTTATGAAACTTGCGAATGCAGAATTTAGTTTCCAACTTGAAATGTTCTGGGATTTGAGAATACTATTATAAAGTTAATAAATAAGGTTAGGTAAGCATCATAGTCAAAGTTTTTATTAACTTTAGTAGTATTCTCGATTTCCAGAATATTTGAAGTCCGAGATTAAATTCTGCCTTCGCAAGCTTGTTAATTAATATTTTTCAAGGAAATGACAAATAAAGTTTATCGTGAGCATAAAAGATGTTATAAATGCAATTTGCCTCAGGAAATGACGTTACCTGCCATAATTTCAATATTTTTTTAGGTGTTTTATTGATTCTTTGCCAAAGAATCTCATGGCAAAAATGTATTTGAAAGTTTTTATGTCCAGCAGTGGACTGGAACGGGCTGAGGATGATGTTGATGTTTTATAACAATTATAACTTGTCTTGTATTAGAGGTTGTACCACACCAAACCACTCGCTCTAATGCATATGCCTATCGTAAATAATGTCCAGAGACAAAAGGAATATTACAGTAGGCCGCAGTAGCGTAACGTCTACACATTGCAATTCTCACCTGCATGTCAATTTTTCAGAAAGTCGACTACTTTTCAGCTATGAAGAAAAAGTTGTAATAAATATAAATGAACTATCTATCTGTATATGTCGTCTAATCGCTTATATTCTCCTTCTCTGTTCATTCCTAACCACTACCAAAAAGACATTTATTTTACATTATATCAGATGACGCCTCTCAGTACGAACATGATTACATCGAAGACGCGATGGTAACTCGAGGCAGCAACACCGTACCGTGGATGTCCCGCATTGCGTTGTGGGGGGTGCTACCTCTATGGCGAGCGAGTCCCCCTACTAGCACTGTGCTGGCCAAGCGGATTGCCAAACCCTCTGACTGCTGGCCGTTTAGGTACGTAACTACTAAAAATCTGAAGATTTACCTATATAAATAAGAAAATTACAGTATGTAGAGTAGTGTGGGCTAGGTTAGAAGCCCCAACACCTAACTGCTTGTAAAAATCATGTACCCAATCGTTTCTTTATACATGATGACAAACAAGCATAAGGCCCGCCTAATGGTAGTAGTCTGCTACCGTAGCCTGGACGCCGGCAATTCTAGAGGTGTAACACGCGCGTATCCATTCAGAAAATTTTAGTTTTTAAGTATACACCTTTTTTGAAGAGTCCTGCATCCAAGAAAGAAAGATACAGACTGTAGTCCCTGTTTACAAGTTCAAAGATTTCATGATTTATTTGCCGTGTGGTGCCAGCTGAGAATAGCACCACTCCATCTCCTTCCGATTATGACGATGATGATGATTTATTTGTTATAGTGGTTCGCGTGGTGAAATAGTTATACAGATGAAACAACTAACAGAAGTGAGAAGCATCGGCATCGAGCACATTCGGCCAGATATTGCGAAGAGTGCTCCAAAAAACTTCATCCTTTTCGTGAGTTGCTTCGGTTAATTGTTTAATTGACACAAATATTTAACACATAATTACATATTTTAACACTATTATACTACCACAACAGGTGGGGCAAGGGTTAAGATGAAAATATCTATGACAACGTCAACTATCGGTTAAAATTAGGGCGGACCGTGATCGGAAATATAAAAGGGCTGGCTGTCATTACGAAAAAAATTACATTATTTCAATGAATTGTCGTAATTTACATATATTACTTACAATACAATACAATTGATTGATGATGATACAGTTCACCTATTTTATTTATGATCTAAAATGGCAAAATCAACCAAATCCAGCAGTAGGTATAACAACATCGTTGTCACGCATCGTCTGCATTGTCGTGCACGCTCCCTATAAGATGCTTCTTCCTATAAGGTTAAATATAACACTAAAAAGCTATATAGGTTAGGTAGGTTTTCCTCTTGATAGCGATTATCTCTTGTACGTACGTTGATCTCGTTTGTAAGTTGCTGGTGGAAATTTATTGAATTAGTGATATAAGTATATCAAGTTTGCTCTTAGAGCTGGACTTTACAGAAAAATACACGTGTAAAAAACATTTTATAATGTGACGAAATATTCATGTTAACAATCTCAATTAATAAGAAGTTATAATTTAGAGGTGCGAGATGTGAAACAGTACTAAACAGTACTAACCTATTTTGCCGTGGAACAACAAAAAAGTCTTTAAAATATAAACGTTTTAAAATTTCAGTAGTTTAATAAATTACTCGGTAAAAAACTGTTTGTAAGTAAGCAATACAGGTTGTACGTTAAGCAGTAAGCTTTTTTCATTTCAGGGTATTTTAGAAAATGGCACCCGAATAAAGTCTATAGAAGCAGAATATACAAATCAAGGACCAGCCAAGCAATTCTTTAAAGTCTCAACTGTCAACCCCCTGCAGAAAATGATTCTAAGAATATTTACAAATCAAGGCAACCCAAAATACACCTGTGTTTACAGGATCCATTTGTATAGAAAAGAGAGCAAATAATAAATGACAAGTGCAGGTTTACATAGTTATCAGCCTGAAGCACAATGCCGCTATATTCATTTTATATATTGATTACCATGACCCATTAAAAAGATTTAAAGATATAGACATAACACCTAGGATACGGTCCCTATTTTAACACGCTGATAAGAATAAGTTGTCGACGTACAGTCGGCGTCATATAGTTCGTAGCATCCAAAATACTCAAAAAGTTCGGTACACCATAGAATTAGTATGGTGTACCGAACTATTTGAGTACTTTGAATGCTACGAATTATATGACGCTGACTGTACGTTGTTGATGTTGATTGCCGACATGTGTCACACTTATCAGCATGGTGTAAAAGCGACCGGAGGCCTATTTCTCGAATACCTGTAACTTGTAGTACAAGTGGAAGTCACTTTTGACACGTTCTTAGAAAGAGACTTCCCCTTGTATTACGAACACTTCTATCTATGACAAAAACTTGTAATTTGTGTAAGTATTTGTCAATTAATGTATGTACATTTCATATACTGAACGAAGATTTCTGTTGTAGTCTTGTAACAAGGTATTGCAAT
Source organism: Grapholita molesta (assembly GCA_022674325.2). Taxonomy (NCBI): domain Eukaryota; kingdom Metazoa; phylum Arthropoda; class Insecta; order Lepidoptera; family Tortricidae; genus Grapholita; species Grapholita molesta. Next base: position 9,545,046 of record CP053127.2, read on the forward strand.
GATATTTTGATGAATAAAAGATAAAAAATGTTTCAGTTTATTTATTTAGCCGATGAACCGTTTAGGACGCGGTCCAGTCCTGGCCGGAACCGCCCCAAGACGGCGCGGCCGCAGGAGCCGGCGCAGCTGCAGCTGCAGGCCCCGCGGGCGCGGCCCACTCGTCTTGTACCTGCATAAAGAAGTTAATGTTTAATATCCAGATTTTTATTCTACCATAGATATAAGACATAAATTCAAAATGATCCTAAGTTAAGACTGCTGTAGTCGAAAATAAATTCAGTGGACACTGGATCGCGAAACGTCTGCGCGTAATCCTTTCGCCCCCAATGACTTGAATTGTAGTATGTCAAGTTGCAATGAACTCGCTACAAACTTTATCTTCTATTTGAGTTGCTTAAATTCAAACTCAGGTAAATCCATCTGTCAAATCATGCGATTTTGGTATTATGAAAAGGTAATAGGGTAGATATTTGCAGAGAGGGTCGAATGGATTATCTGAGTTTGAAGTTAAGCGACACATTTTCTTTATCTTTTTTTTTTTATTTTCTATTTTAAATTATTTTCTGTTTTCAAAGTTGATGATCCTTTTTCTAATTGTGACTATATATTATGATAAATGAAGAATTTCCTATATGTACGAATACTCAGGAAATTCTCTATTGTACCGTAAAACGATAGACAAATCCATGAAATACTCCTGTATAAATACATGCGCGTCCAAACTAGTTGGGTTCTTAGAACGATATGATAGTAAAATCAGTTTAAAATGAAGAATAGTAACCTGAGCAGCCCAGTCCTCCTGCGCGGGCGCGGCACCGAAGGCCGGCGGCGCGGCGGCGGCGCCAGCGGCGGCGGCGGCGGCGGGCGCGCTGTCGTCGGCCCAGGACGCCACGGGCTCCACGGTCTCCGCCCAGTCCTCGTGCGCCGGCGCCGGCACCTCGGGCTTGGCGGCCACCACAGCCTGCAAACGAGTATTAACATAACAGTGTGTCCTGTTCTCTGGGAGGCAGAATCATAATTATACGAGATCCAACATATTTGATACTTTTTATTTACTATATACCCTACAGCTTCCAATAATATTTACAAAGACAACAATAAATAGTTAAGACATTTATGAAATAGTTTTAAGTTTTACCATTTCATGCTTAACTGCATTATGCAAGCTCTTTTTTTCCCCAGTATGTTGTAGATCATTCATCAGCAGTAGTAACATTATATACTTAACCGTGCCCATTAGTCTTGCCAGGCTTTTCAGACTGATATATAAATGAAAACCATATGCTTATAAATAGCCCACCTGTTCCTTAGCCTGTTGTTCCTCCTTATCAGTCTCTTCAGGGTCCCTGTAGAAGAAGAGATCCACCACAACATCCCAGCGCTGGTCGCGGGGCAGCACGCCGCGGAGGCGGAGCACCTCGCGCGCCAGCAGCCACCACATCAGACCGATGGAGTGGGATGACTGAAATTGTACAAGAATACTGCTTAGACAAAAAACTACTCCTACATATTATTTGTTTGGTAGTAAGAATAAAGGTCCCATTCAAGTTACATATCGTCGCGATCCTCAGCTATGAGGGAATGACTAAGGAGTACAAAAAAAAACAAATTTATCAAAAGTTTGGCACCAAAATAGTTTGGCCCAAATACTATCCATCAGATATTTAGTATGCCCTTACTCAGATAAAGTTCAAAAAGTTGCCTCTGCTTTTCAATGAATAAAAATAATGTCTGTATTGTTATGGTACTACCATCAGATACATCAGAACTGTGGAGTTGATCACAAAAATGCATTTTATCACCTTAACAGCTCTGATATATCTGATGGTGACTGTACATGGAATCCAAAATGCAATTGATAATTGATTGTGTGTCTTAAACATAATAAACACAGTGTTTACTAAATATTGATGAAATGCAGTTGTTTGAATTTATTTTAGTTCACAGATAAAATTGAACTAGTCAACTGACCTTGGTGTTGCATGGGATGGCAATGTCAACAAATCGGAGTGGAGAGTCAGTGTTGCAGAAAGCAATGACTGGAATGTTGACGTAGGAAGCCTCAGTGATGGGCTGGTGGTCCTGTGCAGGGTCCAGCACAATCAGGAGACGAGGCTCACGGAAAGCAGCTTGGATCTGTCAAACAAACTTAACTGTTACACAAACAAGATATAAAAATAATAGATAAATGTTCAATAAAGAACATCAGAAAAAGTTTAATCAACCTGCTAATAGCAGTCAGTGGTTCCTTAGTTATGTTATCATCATTTAGAAAATGAATATTACAGGACATTCTTACACAAATAGACTGAGCCCCATGATGGCTTGTATTGTGGGCATTTTGCAAATGACATAAATAATCGACAATTACATCATTACAAGAAAACACCTAAGTTGGGACCAAATATCTGTACTCATCGCACAAATAAATGCTCTTACTGGGATTCGAATTCAGGACTATCAGCTTCATAGGCAACATTCACTAGGCCAGATTTGATGTCTAACAGTGCATACAATTACATTTCTTGTCTACAGTCCATAGACCCAAGGTCTTAAACCATATAACCCTTAACAATATGTGTATATACCTGATTAGTGAAAGCACCAGGGGTAAAACGCCCAGCAATAGGTGTGGCGCCAGTGTGCGCTGCGAACTTCAGCACGGCGCGCTGGCCGAAAGGACGAGAGGAGATGACGAATACGTCAGCAGGGTTCTCGATAGCGACAACAGCGCGAGCGGCCAGCACTAGTTTCTCCCAGGTACGGCGCAAGTTGATCACGTGGGTACCATCAGCACGGCGTTTGTACACGTATGTTTCCATCTAAAATTTATATTCATATTAAGTGACGGCACGTCAATTCCTCAGTCATATAAAATGCTACTAGAGCTTCAGTTGGGAGAATAGATCGTCAGTATGCATCAGACATGATGTGGAACGGATTCTTATATCATCATGAAAATTTACAAAACATGGAAGTTCTAGGTTATGTAGCCGCATACCTGGAAGTGTACATTGTCTGCCCCAAGGTGGGTGGTGGCAGCCAACATCTTGGTGACATCCTCCTCGTTGAGGGCCAATATATCTAATCCTCCCGACATCGTTGCGTTTATTAGAGTTACGACTAAACCTGTGGAAAGAGAACATTTCACAACTCAAAACAAAGTCACTTTTTTCGCTAAACGTTACAAAATAATATTTATTTAATCATGCAACTTATAAGAGTTTCCAATTTTACACACATTTTAATGTCTAAAACGAAAGATTCCTGAAATAAATAAGGATTTAGAGAAAAATATCTTACGCGTGTAATGCCACTGGGAGCGAATGGACTTAAAAGAACTGTCAAAATTGACAGATGGTGTATTTAGCCGGCTCCCTACAGTCCGAATTTGATGTTGATAAATTTAATTTATACTATACAGTGTGTCCCTAGGTAAATTGCACTAACAGGGATTAGGTAGTTTTAATAAATTCCATTCCCACGGTTTTCACACATTATTACATATTAAACGGAACATGATGGCTTTAAAGGCCGGCCGCGAACATGGAAGTCACAGCACTTCCAAAACGTCGACAAAATCTTGTCAACGATACCTTTAGTTTTAACGCGGTTAAGTCCTGTTTAATTTGTAAATATTAGGGGGTATTTATTCATGCAAACCAAATTTTTCAGCTATAACTACACCTTTTTTTGGGTATTCATAGTACACTCTAAATAGGGAGGTAACATAGGGAGGTAATGACTTTTCCTAACCGTTGTACGAATGACGCTCACACTGCTGACAGGGCTAACAGGAGCGGTAGCGCGAACATGAAAGTTCGTATATTTCGGGCATCTTACTCTTTTACTCCAATAAGGGTGTCATGAGAGTGACAGAGACAAGCGTCCGAAATTAACGAATATCGTTATTCGCGGTAGCGTCAAAGTGCTGACAGCACAGTACAGAAAAAAATAATCGGACCGCTCGTGCCGCAGCGGCTCACCTAGGAGCACTAGGAGGATTAAGCGCTCACAGTGCTCAAATCACGATTCGGACCACGGAAACTATCTATGCTTTAATTTAGTATAGTGTTTAATACAACTTATCTACAAAAAAGTATAATTTTTAAATATAATTTAATTCTTTAAATTGTCCTTAATATGTATGAAAGAAATCTCGATTTGTTCAGACATGGTCTATTTATATGGTATCATACCGCTGAATCCAACAGTGTGTTCAATACGTACTGAAATAACGTTTAGATTAGATGAAAACTCTCAATGCTTGACCTCGCGCAACCAAATTAAAATCATTAGAATTATATTTTGGAGTTATTAATTAAGGGAGCTCTTAGTATGTACATGTAATATTTTTGTTAAGTTACTTATTAACGCTTTAATGTAATACTAGCCTTATAAAAAAAAATGTATCATGCTAGGCATTCTTGGGCACTACATAAATTTTCCTGTGGTAACATTAGTTTTTGATGTGTGGCTGTGGGTGAAGATCGAACGAAAGAATATATAATTTATTCCAAGTATTTTGTACAGTAACAAATTATTTTAAATCACATTATAAGATAATTCAAACATTATGATTACTCTACTGCCTTGACCCCAAGTACTGTGAATATATCATATACTTTGTGAGTTATTTTGGTAATCGGTGACATTTCAGTGAAGTGCCTAATTTGATCATGGAGGCTATAGCAAAACACGATTTCACTGCTACCGCTGATGATGAACTAAGTTTTAGGAAAAACCAAGTCCTCAAAGTAAGTATTAAACACCATAACCCAGTTTCTAAGTTGTTATGTAAAATACCAACGCAGATTCTATCTAGAATTTGGTTCTTTCAGATACTAAATATGGAGGAAGACATGAATTGGTACAGGGCAGAATTAGACGGCAGAGAAGGACTAATACCTAGCAACTATATTCAAATGAAAAACCACAGGTTCGTAAACACTTAAAGCACATTCATTAGTATACTTGCCTGAATTTCACTTTTTGTATTGTTCAAAAATTCCCATACAATTTCTAAACCAACTGTAACTCTATGCCAGCTTTATTTTCTAGTAAAGTTGGCTGCATAAGTGTATTACTTTGTATTATTATTTATAATAAAAATGGATGTTTTTTTTTTTTACCATTTTATACAAGATTGTATCAATTTTGTTCATTACTTGTTTGTGTTTATTCATTAACAAACACAACACTATTCAAGTAATATCTTGGGGTCATAAAATTATCAACAATAGTCAACCATTTACAATGTTATATCACATGAGCCAATTTAACAATAGTATGGACATATATAGACTAACTCTGGTAACACAAGTCTTTATGTTGATATCTTCATACTGTTATATTTAAAGCTTATTTTCCTCAACCACAATATATTATAATATATACTTCTCTATATATATTTGATTACTGTCCTCTGCTTAGGAGTAAATTTTATAGCCAATCATTTTAATTCAAGTGTCTACCCAAACATAATGCACTTTTTGACACAAATAATTGTAAACAACTTTACATATAAACTTTGCAAAACACAACTTTTTTAGTACTAAAATAGTGACATGAAATGTTCAAAGAGCTCTTTCAACATCAGTTTATATACTTTCAGTTGGTATTATGGACGAATCACAAGAGCAGATGCTGAGAGATTATTAGCTAATAAGCCAGAAGGTGGATTTCTTATAAGGATCAGTGAATCAAGCCCTGGAGACTTCTCCTTATCTGTCAAGTAAGTACATAACATTCTGGAACATTCCAGAGGGCTGTGTTACACAATTATTATTTTTACATCGTTAAATATTATTATATTAGTATTCATTATTTCATCTGTTTAGTCCTTTATACTAGTTGATTTAAATGATTTATAGGATACAACACCAAATTATTAATGTGAACAAAATGAAAGTACTAAGATAACAGAAATCACTCAAAGATGCTCAGTTCCATACACAACTTATTTTGATGTTGCTTAGACCATTTGATAAATATCATAGCTTAAGGTAGTAAATACTATTTAAAAAAAAATATTTGTATAGGGCAACCAGTAAACATTTTACTGAAGCATTTTTATGATATTTTTTATGCTGCTTACTTGGTCACAGTAAAGGTAGATGAAAGAATCTATAATTAATTATTGTAAAATTCATAAAACTGGTTCCAAACATACATTAAAAATTGTTTAGTATCCAATAACAATCCCAAATTCATTATTCAACAGGTTGATTTGAAAGGTACAAACACAAAAGGTCAACGGACTCTCTTTAAACTAGTAGCTACATGTTTGTAAACTTTTGATTACCAATTGTGTTATATGTTATGTTTGTCATAGAAAATTATGAATAAAGCTTACACACTTTTTAGTAGTAAGGGTGGTGTAAGCCAAGGCTGTTTGATAATCTCTGTCTTTGCTTGAACTGCAATAGTCCCCGACTGAACTATATTTTGTTATATTATACAGAGAAAGTGATAAGTTTTTGTGAAGAGATATACTTAGCAACTGTTCCTCTATACATTAATGTTATCCTTGTAAGTTTTAGTAAAGAAAAGAGTTTATTGATACTAAGAATAACTGAGCAGCATAGTAATCATAAAAGTCATTAAAATCTGTCTTTAGTAAAATTTATAGTAGTCAGGAAGTCATGCCCTATCACCCTTAACCCTTAAGGTAATTTTCTAGACTATCATGTTTTAAACTGATAACAGCAAATGTATGTGATTTATTGAAATAGTCACATTGACATTAGTTCAATTTTATCTAATTTTTATCAACGAAAAAGTATTAAAACAGCAAAAAAGAAGAAGAGTCATTAACCAGAATAGGTATACATATTGATTAACATTGTTTATCAGTGTTTTTACCATTATTCTTAGTATTGTTGTATCTTTAATTTCCAAACATGAACACGCTTTTGACTACTTATCAGAGCTTGGCAGTGGTGAGCCATCTTTGGGTCATACAGATTGATTAAAACAAAAATCGTCTTTTCTGTGGTCAATAGTTAACGACTTATATGAGTTCAAGTTATGTTTTGGTGGTATAATGTTAGGTAAGAGGGGGAGTGGTTTATGTTGATATGTCAAATAATCAAAAATTAGACTTCAAAACCCTTAACTTTCAAAATGTCCACAGGAGAGACGCGAACCTAATTGATCTGTATGACCCCTTTACGTTGTTAATGTCCAGTGTAGATATTAATATAGATACATTTTCGATTTTGTATTTTAATATCTAGGTACTTCCTTGGTTCAACCTTGGCAGGTTTGTCCATATTAGGCGAACTCTGAAAAGAGCTCGCCCCCGTAACTAGTATATGTAGTTTATTAACAGCTAATTTAAGTTTCGCTTTTTGTATAACATAACTGCATTTCCGGTTATAGACTTCTATTATTTTCTCTAAACAAATTTCACTAGGGACTAGATAATACAAAAAATTATAAATGTGGTACCTACACAGTGGGCATTTGTTTAAAGGAGGTTAACAGTAATAGATCTACAATTATTAAATTTAAAGTTAGAGTGGGTATACTGCATAAAAAAATACGGGCCAGAGTTAGGAGTTAATTGCATACCTACCCACTCCTTTAACTTATGTTAGAACACATTGAAATTAAAAAAAAAACTTGAACATTGTTTATGTTATTTGATAATTTATTATAAAACTGTGCCCCTTGGAAAGGCATATTCTTCCTGCCAGATTGTGTTCGTGCCGGTTTTAGAGTGCAGTTGTTCGCACTCCGAAAAGGACATAATTCTAGTCCACAATTTGTTTTTTTATTCTTGTATCTTTCATATAAGAATAGGGCTATAACTCCCCTGGCGCAGCTTATATAAAAGAAAAATGACAAAAACTAGATATTGGACACCAATATGATATCGATCTTCACAACCATCTACATGAAAGATATGCTATGGTATTTAAGAATGCCGTCCTTATATGTAAGGTGACCAGCCTTGTGCAAAATTTGTTTAAACCAAATTGAAAGTAATTGAAATTAATCATAACCCAAAATTTAGTTAGGTAGCTTTTCTGTAGTCATTTGCTTGTTTAAACAGATTAACAGTTCTCTACGGAATGACAGCTGCGGCACATTTTACATTGATCAGTTTTTAATAGGTCAGACAAATTTGAATAGGTGTGTCGGTAGTAGATTCATTAAATAGTTTATTTCTCATTAGGTACCTACACCTAATTTTAAAAGCGCTCCTTATTCTTTGAAAACTTGGAATACTTGTGATTTGTGAAAGTTAGTTTGGATTAGATCGTAAGTAATGTTATGTAGTGAAAATGTAGTAAATAATGCACTCGGCAGTTTGTTTTGTCTCGCAACGCTCAATATTCTTCCCTTTCGACCACTCACTACGCTCGTTAGATTCTTTAATTTCTCTGGTCTCAATTCAGACACTTGTTAAAATCAAAAATAACATTTATGACAGAAATTAATTTTCAATTCAACCTAGAAATAGTAGTACCTAGCCGCTAGGATAGTGTCGATTTTGTCGACATGCCTCTATAAGATGATTGCGGACCCATGCAATTACTTGCTGAAATAGTAAAATAATTATTGCGCATAAAAAATAGATATTTTAACAATATATATAATAGTTAACTATTTATTTTGAAGTTTTACATCATTAAAGGTCGAGGTACAAAATAAAGATAAAGACCATTTTCTACTTCTACTAGTTTAGATGCCGAATTAAACACGGAACACGTAGTCTACATGATCTGCCTCTGTTTGACTTGGCACAGAAAAAAGTACGCTGTCCGTGTGAGTCATACTGGATGCAAGTAATAGTAGCTGCGGTAGCTTTATATTTTGTTTTTAGATAACTCGGCCTCTGTATTAGTCATGATCTGGCTCTAGCTATCTGTAGGTTTTATTAAAAACTATCATTGAGTAATGTAAAATTTATTTGTAAGACCAAGCATATTTTAAAAACATTGTAACTTTATCCTTTAAGCACGCCTTTTAGGCTGGCGTGGAATAGAAATACTTTTGGAACCACCCCACAAGATCTTTTTGACCTAATCTCGGCATTTTCCTATTACTCGTTTACATACCTACCTCTTCAAAATTGTTCATATTTCTTGCTGATGTCCGTGTAATCAACCATTCAATTAAACACGCTTTTCGCGACATTCTCAATCAGCTAATTTCTACTCGTTTTCCGACGTTTCACCAAAACCAGTCGTCGAAAACCGTGAGTCAGCCTAAGGAGAGCGCACAAAAACCTGTTTACTATATATTCCTAATACAGATAGGGCCTATGTCGGAATTAGTCATTGACGTATTGATCATGTTTGAATAGCTTTGAGCACTTTTCGAGCAATTCCGGCGATAAGTAAGCGAAGGTAGAAGATAAAAATTGTGATGGTAGGTCGGCGTAGATTTATCAAAATATCGCAGGTTCACGCTTACACGAGTACGCCCCATATTAAACCTAATTTTATTTTATTACTCAACGGGACCCTGAAGTGTCCTGGTCTTTTGGGAAAATGTTTTGTATCCGTCTTTTTAGCAGGTGATGTATAAAATTCGTTTTAACCAATGTGCCTAAATAATTAAATCATAACATCGAAATAGAAAATTAAAGTTACTCTTTTGTAGTGAAACATAATAACAATGTATTCTGAAATATAGTATGCGTTCCATTGAGATTGTTGGAGAATAGGGATTTCACATTTAGAATATTTATAGCTTTTCTGTGTAACTGAGGCGGTTGACAAGGAGTTATTAATTACGGCGGACTAATTGTAAGCTTGGTATTATAAAGCTAATCATGTAAAATAAATAAGTAAATTGAATTATTTTAACTAGTTTCAGTCCCAAAATTAAACTAACGAGTACCTTTTTCTTTACAAATAGTACAACGATGGGGTAGACCTGTTTATAGAGTATAAATATATTTACCCGACAGCGTAAAATGGTTATATTTACCCATGTACGGACGATTAAAGAGGAACATAAACATTTTCATAAATCTCATAATACGCTAACTTGATGTTTTGCGGGTCGCACATAATTCTCAATTGACTACAACGGAAAAAACAATTTGTTTACTGTGTGAACACACTGAATTAAGTACAAGTGATAATAACGCACTGGTTACCCTCGTGACTCATTGGACATGGGCCTTAAAGCTTGATTTATTCTTTATATAATTAATTGATATGTCGATATGTACAAATATAGTGTAAAAAGTTAAGATTTCTTTTAATTTTAGATAACTTTAAGTTTGTAGTTCACAACAAGTGATCATCGTATATTAATGTATATTATTTGTGTAGTCTTTAGATTTCGATTTTTTGAGGCAAACTGTATCTTAATTTATCAAAAGCAACATAATCTATGCAATAGGAACAAATCAAATTATTTTATTAAATATTTTGATCCGCTCCACCGGAGAGCCCGGTCCCTTTTTCTTAAGTATATGTCATCTACATATTACAATTAGCACATTCTGATTTATTATAAGGTCAAATGGTAAAAGATCAGGATTCTTACAACCGATACTGATTTTATAGTAAAACAAGCTAACTACTTTCATTTGATTAATAATCGCAAGTAGGTACCTATGCGTACACAGCTCTACGGGTAAGTAGTTTACCTGGATATATTTATTATACTCCTTCGCTAATGTACATCTTAGTAGACATCAGCGGCGGCGTGTCCATACTTGCCGTTTCCCACCGGCTTGACTAACTTTCCTGCAGTTCAACAGCTTTCCTTGAGCTCATGAAGAAAAGACAAAGCCATATTGGTTTCGTCTTGTCTAAAAAAATTACCTGCCGTTATTTCTACTTTAAAGTATTTTAGCTTACATTCCCTTCATATTTATTGGAATTTATATATTTGATATTAATGCAAATATTTTTCCTGTAAGGATTGGTCACATTGTTACATTTAACTTATCAGTTAAACGTGGGGCACGGTTGACAAACGATTCCACATTTTATGGCCACCATTTACCTTGGAAAAAGGATTGAGAGTATATTATTGTAAAGGACAGTTACACATAATGGAAATATCATGAACGGATAAATCGAGTACGAGTACTGACAATGTACAAGTATTCTTTTTTTTTTTATGACATAGGCGGCAAACGAGCAGACGGATTGCCTGATGTTAAGCAATTACCGTCGCCCATGGGCACCCGCAACACCAGGGGAGTCACAAGCGCGTTGCCGGCCTTTAAGGGGGGGGGGGGTGGAGCTATGGGAACCTTGCTCACCATCAGGAACACAACACTACATACCTGAAAGGTGGCAGTGCTATTATGGCTGTGGTCTTCTGTAAGGAGGAGGTACTTCCCCAGTTGGGCTGCCCCAGATTCAAGCGTGATGGTCAACGCTGTGCCCTACCTCTCAATGTTGGACGTAGTTTAAGGACATACCCGGGTCCAAAATAATAATAATAATAAGCATAATCATAGATTGGATGTTTTAACCTTTTGAACGCCAAGCACCACTAAAGTGGCTATGGCGGACACTGTCAAAGCAATTGTCCTGCTGACAAATTTGTTCTTCACAAGTCATACCATGGCGTACACGTCACATTTTGACGCGAGAGGAAAAGCGTTCAAAAGATTAAACACGGTATGTTATGCAGCTTTGTTTTCTTTTATACAACATGTCAAATACGTAAAGATACGAATTGTCCATTTCGCCATAGGCTAGTACAGTAAAGGTAAAAGAAATTCATACGGAACAGGGAAAGAAGACAGTAGCAAGAACTAAACATAATGAAAGGCATGGTTTCATAAAACGAGCGTTTTTTATGCCTAATTACAGTTACATACACTAACTCACAGTAACTATTTCTGGAACCAGATACGAAAATTCATACGAAATGTTAACGGCAGCGAATGAAAGCTTTTTCAAGTAACCGTAGTTTGTTTAATTCAGGGGCATACTTGAGTCTGACTCATTATTATGAAGCTATAATAACCTATTCACAGATTATAAATTTGTTCTAAAAACAGTTTATTCTTTGAAATTATTATGGAGAGTTTATGATATGTGTGTAGATAATGATGTAGATGCGCTTAATGATTACGCTTAAATATTTCACTGTCTATGACCGCCTTTTACTATCGTATTTCTTTATATAAATAATATGAAATGATTTGTGTTTTATAAATACAAGTAATAATTATTATTTTTACCCATATTTATCTATTCTTTGGGTAAATAAGTGTTGTATTTTCATGAACCGTTGAAACGAGGTTAAGTGCTATTTTGGATGTTTCTTTGATGGAATTCATCCACCTATAATTATTATTCTCAAACTTTGTATTATGTTAACGGATTACTTTAAACTAACACTGTATAGTTTCTTCGGGATTCCCGTGAAGTTTGAGAGAAGATTATTGGGGTCAATAAGAGTTTATTGTTTGAAGAAACTCATTGTATTTGAATTTTTTTTTTAATAAAATTAATCACTGAACCAGTCAGTAAGGTATAGTAGTTAGAATGTGTTATTGGAAAATAGTATTTATTGACATTGGAGTAACTCTAAAGGACCTTTTACAAATTAATTTATTATGAATGAAAAACATAAAAAATATGTTTATTTAGGTGTTTAAGATAACATGAGTTGGGCCCTCGGTACATTAAAAATATTTCGTATTGAATCGAGGTAATTTAGCTTTATAATTTGCCGCATATTCAAGTACGCACGTACACAATAAGCATATTCGTATTTTATCACATTATTAGCAACGAGGACTATCGTTCTACTTCCATTCTAGTGACTTGACTTTTGACTACATTTGCTATACTCTTGCCTATCTTCAAACAGATGTCCGGACGGAGTCCAACACTTCAAAGTACTGCGGGATGCGTCGAGCAAATTCTTCCTGTGGGTGGTAAAGTTCAACTCCCTCAACGAGCTGGTGGACTACCATCGTACGGCGTCCGTCAGCCGCTTGCAGGACGTCAAGCTCAAAGATGTCGTGCCAGAAGAGGTAACAAAGCTAATCCATACATATATTTACTATTTATTACATAATAATACTCGTATTACAAACAGGGACCGGCCCGCTATCCCTTATAAAGGGTTTTGTATGGGTTTTACATAAGGCTTTACTCACCATACCCTTATTTGACAATACCCTTTCATTTTGCTTTTAAAGCCCTTATAAAAGCGCTAATCCTTATAACTAAGCGCTATCCCAATACCCTAACAAAACCCTAATCATCCGCTCACCAAAACCGTACATATTGCTTATAAGGGTTAGCCTTATAAAAGGGCTTCCCTTTTACATACAAGCGTGCTAATTGAAATCGTCTGCCTTGTTCATAAAGCACACATTGCTCTGATCTGGCGTTTTCTTTGACTTCTTTGATTTGATGTACGCGCGCTTTTCGAACACTAGCGTAGACATATGTCATAGTAAACCTGTCTCTTTCACGCAAGGATTAACTACGACATTACTAAAGGGAAAGCTTTATAAAAAGCGCTAAGTAATAAGGGTAACCCTTTATAAGGGATAGCAAGGCATAAAGGATAGCGGTTAGTGATTGTAAAGGGCTAGTTTTATGTTTGGCTTAGTCGTACGGTAAGGGATAGTCAAATACGTATATGGGCTAGCAGTTCAAACTGGTAAGTCTTTCAATGTGTTAGCCGTGTTTAAGGGTTGCCCTTTTAATGGCTTTTGCCGCGGAAAGGGTTGTCCGATCCCTGATTACAAATGAAAAAATCTGCCTGCCTTTTTGTCTGACTGTTCGTCTGTTACCTTTTCACGGTTTTAGTTGAAATTTGTTAAGAATGTTTAAGACCCGGGAGTAACGACAGATTATCACGGAAACATACTATGACACAATTGAAACATACATATATTTCAGAAGATACACAGATTGAAGGTTTACTATTCGAGTTTATGCATGTAATTTTCTATTAATCCCTAATGGCATATTTGTATTACTAATGCTACGCAGACAAGCTAGCAGGAACATGCTATAGCAAAAAATAATTAAGGGGTATAATTAGAAATGTATGAAAAGTAAAACACGGTTGCTCATCATGCCAGGTTACGACGTATAAGCAGGAAGGCATAACAATCCTGTTAAACGCTCTACTCGCTATCCTGCTCTTAACAGCAGAATTTACACAATAAATGACAATTGAATGTTAGTTTGTATACTGCTTGAGTGAGATTTGTAGAAACAATTTTAAAACCTAAGCTGTATCTTTAGCAGACCAAAAATTTACCGAGATGGCTAGCTAAGAAGATACACACATCGTTACAAATATCGTTAAGCAAGATATTTTTTGTTTACTTTACCTGCCGTTGAGGTTTTAAAATAGATATGATAATAATGATGATCAGCCCAAGATATTGAAGCTTCAATCATTTAGGTATCGATCGACAGCTGCGATGTTAATTTACGAACTAGTTCCAGAAAGTCGTTTCAATCAATATCAGTGTGTCCATGCTAAAGGCGCGCCGATGTCAGAGTAAATAGTGCGGCGTTGACCCTGATAAAGTAACGAAAATAACCCGGTCAGGACTCACTCCCATAGCTATCGACTCGTCGCTTCAAACTTACTGGTTTGACTGTGATCTCCGATTCCGATCCGAAGATGATGTAAGGAGACGATGAATTCAACAGTATTCACTGCTATACTTCCTTCCACTTGTATTTCCATTATAAATTTATTCACACTGCCTTTCTAAGATGTAGATTTGTAACAGCGAGAGATCCTAAAGTTGGCTTTGAATACACAAGAATATCTTTCAAGAAATTAAAAGATGAAGGAAGGATTCTGCAGCCTGCATGTCCGTTTTGTCACCGTGACTGTATATTGTTTGCCACCATCGTTATTTAAAAAACAGGAAAATGTATAATAGCGCTAAGTGCATGACGTCGACTGAATTCGCATTCTTATGTATTTTATTACTAAGTTCCAAATCCCTTAACAGCTTTGAGTGGAGTTACGAGGTTTGGTGAATTTAAGTGATGATATTTTACGATAACACGTTTACTGGTGCAAATGAGGCGATATTCTCGGTAAGGACGGTAGGCAAGCGCAACAATGTTCCAGTTTTATGCTATTCTATAATCTGTGGTTGCAAATAGCAGTCCGACACGAAAACACATGGGCCGTCCGTTATTGTTGTTTATTTATTATACTGCGAATGTTTGCACACTTACACTAATGAAACATTGGTGTTACTACGTATAACTTCAGAAGCCGAAAAAAGCTGTATAGAAGGCAAACAAAATTTTACAGTTATAACTTTTATTATATCAATCAAGGTTCCAACACTGAAAGTAAAGACAAGATTATTTCCCTGGCTCCTAGGTAAAATTTTACAAGCAAAATACTCGTAGTGGGTATTTGTACGGTCAGGGACTTTATTTGGTGAGCTATTTAGTGTTCACTATACATTGGGCATTTATTTCATATAGTAAGTATTAAACAAAAGAAAATAGGTTGAACCGTAAGTGGCTCTACAATTAAAGTCTGTGACTGTACATGTAGCATGTACACAGATTTTTTTAAGTAACGAGTAGTTAAAAATTATGAATTAAAGCTTTCATTTGCTTGCAGTGGGCTAGACTACAAAATGATCTCGTAATTCCTTATTTAGGAAACAAACATGTCACTTGTCAATTATGTTACACTAACTAAATCTCCCCCAGTTCTGGGGGAGGCCTATGTCCAGCAGTGGACGTCTTTCGGCTGACATGATGATGATGATGATGAACTAAATCTCGTTTAACAGATGTCTGTGAAAATTATGAAAAATATTTGATGGATCTGGTTTCGAATAAGAGTTAAAATCCACAGAAGACGAACGCAGTGAGTAAAAGTATTAATATCGGCTTAGTTGAATTAGTCAGAGGTTAAAAGCTGACAGTAGTTAATTACTTATAGACTGGCTATACGATGACTAATGCCTATGTAATGGTAATTTATTATTAAAACTTCGCGTAATTACCAACGTCAGAATTTATGTAACCACGTAATTGACCCTTATGAACCTATACTAAACCTGAACTTATACTATTCAAAACTGCAATATAATGACTGAATAGTACATGTTCATTGCGGTACGGGTTTGATTCGACCCCGTACAAGTATGGTTATTTGCGATCTTAAGAAGTTATATTATGTATTGATCTCTGATTTTACTCGACTGACGAAAGAAAAAAGGGTTATGAGTTATAGGCAGAAATATAGTTTTAGAAGAATATGTTTTATTTTATGCTTTTGACTTTACATATGTATCACAATCGGTATTATGCAGGACTTCGTAGTTTTTTTGGACATGAAATATATGATTTCATGTACAAAAAAACTACAAAGGAAAGTGTTAGTATGACTAACAGCGGGCTTTACTATGTGATAGACAGTATTCAGAAATTTCCCGTTATAAAATGAGAATTTGCCTTATAATATTTTACCACCAAGGCGAACGAGTACTACCGATAATTTTCAACACATAACACCTGCTAAACTTGATTCATGAGCGAAAATTAATTGGAATGCCGATACGTGGAACACTCGAGTATTTTACGGATTTAAATAAAAATGTAGGCCTCTACATTAATAATTCATAAAAAGTACACGGGAAAGTGCTTTGGACACACAATTTAATTCTGCTTATTAAGTTCATTCATCATTAAAATAAAAATATATAGTCCTTACCTGCCACTAAAACGTGACGTCGTTATTTATCGAATAAAATCGATAAATCCTAAAAGCGAAATTCATGAGACAAGCCGTTTTAGATTCTAATAGGAACATTCGTTTACATGCAGAAACATAAAGTAACAAACATATAATTCATAATTTTCCTCGCCCACATCGGATCATAAAGAAATACGCTTATGATCGTATATTATATTAAATAAATAAGTATTTAAAAGATGCAAACATGAAATTCGTAATTTAATTCCTATGCATAATGTACTTGTATACCCACTTATCAGCGTAATATCCGCCAAAGTAATAATTTAATTGCAAGTATTTATGACTATTAACGATCATTAATTAATTGAATCAGGCGTTACTTTACGGAAGTCCATATTATTAACAACAATAATATTACTTTGCTAATAACGTGCTAGTCAATCAGTGCCAATGCCAACCCGTTATATTTACTTGCGTATTTTTTCATGCATTAATGTTCCCTCCCTCCCACCGCAAAATTAAATACGCAAATAAACATAACAAACCACCACCAATAATACCTAAACTCCAAGAGTTGAGTTTTGGTATTATCAAAGTAATATTATTGTTGTTAATATTAACGATCAGAACCTGTTTATTATAATTAAAAGATGTGGTCTATAATTGGATAAGCATCAATCTAGATTATGACGTAGATTTAAGAATATGAAAGATGTATTTATCTGTTGGTAATCCTAAATAAAAAGAGTAAAGATATCAAGAGGAATAAATCTTTGCATGTCTATACGAGTGTCTGTGTGTTTGCATATATTCTTATCTAATTCTAAGTATAAGCCCTTGCAGTACCCTTACCATGAGTTGTGACATTGACGTTTTCGATAACGAGTATCGAGTTTACTATCTGTGTATCTCGTTTGTACTAAAATAGTACAAGAGAGATGCACAGATACTAAACACGATACTCGTTATCGAAAACGTCAATGTCACAACTCATGGTAAGGGTACAGAAGGCAATAGCCGTGACTTTGTTCACTTATTAGATGAGACGCCACAGTAAACTGTGGTCTGTGCGTCAGCGGATTGTTAGCTATGGTGTAAAAAAAACTGTACCTATTCGAAAGCTGTTGAATTTGTGATACGATTTGCGTTGATAAATGAATGTACCCTACGTAAATTAATGTAAGTAATGACCTCGTATGTTGAAACACCATCGTACGTAACTATTAACAACATGAATATAACATTTTCAACCAGAAAAAACTGTATTTTCTATTAATTAACTACACTCTGCTCAGTGCGTACCTAATGCTAGTTATATTTGCATTAACATGTTACAAATTCAAAACTGCATATTTTCGCTCATCATCAGCCGAAAGACGTCTACTGCTAGACATAGGCCTCCACTAATGATTTCTACTACGACCGGTCCTGTGTAACTTGAATCTAACTACTATACGGCACTAAAAAGTGAGATTAGAAAGAATAGACGAACCGACGTGTCATTTTAGTCAAAAATAACGTAATGTGTATTGAAGTGATAGATCGGAAAGACAA
The DNA here is from genome assembly GCA_022674325.2 of Grapholita molesta. Taxonomy (NCBI): domain Eukaryota; kingdom Metazoa; phylum Arthropoda; class Insecta; order Lepidoptera; family Tortricidae; genus Grapholita; species Grapholita molesta. The sequence continues at coordinate 9,563,250 of CP053127.2, forward strand.
TCGAGCTGCAAAAGTATCTAGGATAAATACACAAATTTACCCGTCTTTAAATAATAACGCTGTATTATTGTGCTGTGCCTATCACGGCCAAATGTTCCATAATATAATATGGAAATGATGTCTACAAACACAATCCAAAATACTGCAATGACATAATTATATATATTTATTTAAGTTGGCAAGTGAACGACACGGTTTTGTTGTGTACTTGTGTATGAGCTGTCCTTTAATGGTTTAAATCACTTGACATAATTTAATAATTCAGTTAACTCCAAGCCCGTACGCGCTCCGTGTGCACGACGCGTGTATAATTGCCATTTTACACCATGTCATTATGTAGGTTAATTACATTCACATTTAATTACTTGGCAGCTTGAAAAAGCTACATAGACACCAGTGGCGGCGGGTCAATTTTGTTTAGGCTAAGCGGCTTTGCCTTTTTTTCATTAGTCTGAGAAAAACTGCGGGTATATTGGTTAAGCCGGCGGAAACCGGCTTATATAGACGCGTCTCCGCTGAAAGAGACACACCTAAGTTCCTACTTATTAAACTAACGCAATATTTTAGGATAGGTACGTGCTTACATTAAATATTGATAAACGTTTAGGTATACTGCTTTCTCGAAACTTTTCACTCTGATACTATAATGTAAAAAAATTGCAGATTCAATTGACAAAAACTTAATTCCAAAAATATTTGTTTTCGCTTGGTAGTTGAGGTAGGAACGTTTGGCAGCAGGACCTTAGGAAAATCCATTTTAACATGAATAATACTCAATTATCTAGAGATAAAATTATGAAGGACAAATTGCGTTCTGTTTTTTTTTCTGTGAAAAAATATGTTCTGTGTTAATATCACAGGCTGTCTAGAAATAGAAAACGTAAACCCTGAACACGGTGACTGAATATATATAGACACAGCTCTCCATACAAAAATGCCTTCCAAAAATGACCCCAGGCGCGCTGACACTGACAGCTATCCCCTCTTCATAAATATGTCAGAGCAGCTTGGAGTTTATCCAATAGACAATTTCGCGCTATTAAAAAAAAGTTGTGATTGGTTCATAAAAGTTTAAAGTGTCGTTACAATGTTATGGCGTTGTCAAACTTACAGGGATGATACTAACCGAGATGGAACCAATTCATATTAATATTATTCTACACACGATTTTGTTTTTGAGATTACTCTTGTCCATACTTTATAAGAAGGTATATTGTTAATAACGTGTTGGAGAACAGTGCCACGATTTTGCGTCAGTCTTTCCCCATTAAGTACCACGTGGGTTATGTCGCTCTCGAACATCGGAGTCGAATTTTCGTATTTTTTTCCGCGACATTTATCGTTAAATTCAAAAGTTGAAACATATTATTAAAGTGTAGTATATAGGTATGTAGTATATAGGTATTTTAATTAATCGTAATAGTGTGAGTACAGTCAAGAAATTTATTTTCTAACCTAGGTGGGTTACAAATTAAATTCTATTTGGTATAGCAAACTGTCACCATAAGAGCAAGCTAGAACAGGATGATAGTTTGATATATCGCACGCATTGTTTTGTTTTAATAATTAGGCAATAGATTTACTAAATTGACGCGGAGTACTGAATTTTGAGACGTCAAGGAACTTTACAAAAACTTTTCGTTCTTGCAATCTTCGAAAGGTAGGGATGCAAGTAACGAAATTTCTAATTTCGGGGTACGCAGTAGAATGTAAGATTCGCAAAGAATATAATACTCACTAAGAAGACACACGCTTTCAGAGTTAGAAAAGAATATGGTAACTTTTCAGAATAAGAGCAATCACAGATAATATGTCTTGACATTTCAATACTATTACTGAAATACAACTTTCGATCTTAAGGCATTGCGATATGTCTAATGATATTCAAATGAAATAGGTAGGAAATTTAATTCCATGACTGTACGTACATATTTTTATAAAATTATTTTAAATAATAAATTATTTTCGGGGCCTTCCGGAAACAAGATAAATTATGTCGGAAAGTTTACCAGCGGCACATTTGCAGGGTACTTGTTTTTTGAGCTAAAAGCATATAATAGGAATTGCTTGTTAGTTGAAAATAACATAAATAATTTACTTGTGAGTATAAATGATGCATAACCTAATCCTCATTCTGTCACTCAGTATCATAAAAGCATAAGTCTTTATACAACTAGTATAGAGTTACGACATTTGGTTCAGCGTATTAGTCTATACAACAATATGTTAATTTAAATAATTATTTATCACATTCAGGGTTAAACTTACACAAACCAATGGATCCCATCGTTTTTCTTGTGTTTTTATGCAGTTGTTTCGGGACCATTTTATCGCACAAGAAGGCATTTTATAGGGTTTTTTAATTTAACAATTTTATATTAGCTGACTTCTTATGGTAAGGGAACCTTCTACTAAAGCTGTCGAAACTCCGCCGCGGCTCAGTCGAACGTTCGCGGCGCACTAGCCGTGGGGTCATTTTTGACCTCGAGTCAGGTTTCTACAGTATTGCTAGTTCGTTGCCTGAACATGAATGATATGAAAGACCGAATCCCAATGTAGACGTTCAATCTTAAGAAAAGTTTTTGTACGAGGGCCATACAGTACTCTTTATTATACTGTGGCCATGGCCATACCGAAATTGGTCGGGAATAAAGTAGTTTAGGCTGAGTTTTAATACAACCTTCTTGCGTTCTGGACATTTACTAAAATAAATATGTTCGTTTGTTTAAAAAAAATCGTTACAACAACGAAAACCGGCAGGCAGTGGACAATAGAAATGCTAGAAGGAATGGAGTTTATTCTTAAGTCAATGTAAACAACAAACACTAAGTTGCGGTTTGATGTTGTTACAGACATTGGTGCAGGCGCTATACGACTTCACGCCGCAGGAAGCCGGCGAGCTCGAGTTCCGACGCGGTGACGTCATCACCGTCACGGACCGCTCTGACCAGCACTGGTGGCAGGTATGTGATTGACTCTACTGAGACAAGAAACCAATCAATACGCTTCAAAAAAAATTACAAACGACCATATCCTGCTAAGGCTCAAGATACAGTTGAATTTTCTATCAATGATGAAGGAAAAAAGTAGAATTTATTTTGTTTCATAATTGAATGAAACAAGAGGTGCAACTCTGTTCCAATTGCGAGTTGGCAGTCATGCATACTCGTACCTCTAACTTTGTCGGCATACCTTCTCTACGAGAGAGAGTGCGAGCAGGGCACGATATAAAAATATTCGTACCGCCAAAGTTAAAATATACTGCTCTTACTGTGTTATTTTATTTGCCTATTGTTCTTATATTCAATTCAATAATGCTACACTTGCCATTAACCTCTAGCCACCCACAGATGAAAACTTGTCAGGCCAAATGCAACTCTGGTTTGTCATATTTAAAATTCAAAGTGGCATTCAATGGGAGACCTTTTTATAGGTCTCTGGGGGGCTAGAGGTTAAATTCAATTTTAAATTATTTATGCATTTATTTGTTCCATTGCTGCTTCCGTGAAAGCTCGTCACATTATGTTTAACCCCGTATTGCAGGGCGAGATCGCGCACCGCCGCGGCCTGTTCCCCGCGTCGTATGTGACGGCCTACCACTCATAGTGCACCCCGCCGCGCGCGCGCCGCTCGCCGCGCCGGCGCCGCCCGCACCGTGACCACACCAGCGGTAAACCCCAACTTGTACCATGCGTTCGCTTACTGCCTGTTATGGCAACATTCTCACAGCCGGCTGCTACGGACGTCTCGTAAAATGCTCTATATTGCTACCAAGTAGTCTATCTAATACGAACAGAACTCTTGACCAGAGCATCAAGGAAGTTTCAAGTGCTGCTTGGGATATCTAAGTGATAACGCCTCGCGGTAACTAAAGCAGTTGGATTCGTAACGGTTATAAAATTGAACGGTAACCGAACGCATGTCTACAGCCCGCGCGAAGTTCAGAGATCGCGGTATTGACTTGCGCGCTGAAAGTACTCTGTCGATTATTACGCAACTTAACAAGCGATAATTTCGATCAGTGGGCATATGTAACATGACCATATTGTCGGGTCAACTCGTGTAATATAGAGGATCATCCGTTTAGAGCATGAAAATGCATTAGCAAATAGACGGATCGTTGTTACACAAAGACAATGTGTCGCCTAGCTATTAAAATACAACTAGGAGACGTGCAAAATCGAACAAGAACTCGTGCGAATAAATAAAGCGATTGACAATTTAAGCAAACTAAATTGACATATATTCTTCTTCGGCTTTGCATGTTGTCAGTTAGTAGATAAGTATGACAATATAGAATCCACCTGTCAACCCGGAGCGTCATTTTGACAATACTACCGGTTCAAATGAACCGATGTTGATTAACCTCGAACGTTGCCTGTTACGGGCACGGTCTGGGTTCTACCATCATAATAACAATACGAGACAAATTTTTAATATGGTAAATAAAAACTATCAGCATAATAACTGCTGCTATGCCATAAATGTAAGGGCATTAATTGGTACAAATAGAAATGAAATACTCAACAAAAATTATCATCAGAAGATGGATCTATTATGTGGTAATTATTTTATTACAAATCGGCAAACAACATCTCTAGTTCTAATGCCACCATAGTACTAGAGGAAAATCCAAAGTTTATTAAGCGAAAATAGCCTCTAATAATCTGTATTGAAAATTTGATTGAACGTCCGTGGATAAGAATGGTGTATAAATCAGTGTTGAATTAACCTTTTGGCAATTTACATTCATGCATAATGCCGAGCGTCAGTCTGGCTCGTTGAGGGAGTCATTTACTTACGCGCCAGTAAGTGTCCATAATTCAACACTGCTTACTGGAAAACGAATTCCGTCAGTACCTAAAGGTGTTTAATTAAATGAATATACACGCGGAGTGTAGCTAACCCACAGAATATTTAAATGTCGGGCGCTGTCTCTTGACGGAATTGGTTGGCCAAACTACAAATATTATACAATGACTTGACCATAATGTTTGCAACCTTCATTGTAATCTCGTGAAAACAACGCAAAGGTCACAACATATCTAAACTAAGTTTATTTTTATAAAATCATTGAGCATTAATCAAATATAATTATCCGGTATATTTCGGTGCCTGAATTACAATACTTAAATATCAATAACATTTTTGTAAAAGGATTGCAAACCCCACTTTTAATAACTTTATTAGGTACGTATCTCGGCATAATATGACGTATCTTGGCCTAATATGGCGTATCTAAGCATTTTCATTTTATTACCAATTATATTTCCCATTCATTATTCCTCTTCATTTAAATAATATCAACCATGTTATCTGATTTGTAGTGAACTATAAACTTACTTTCAAATATCTACACACAAGGAAGAGTGTTCTTGCTCTTTCACTCATGTTTTAGATACGTCTTTAAGGTCTTGATAACCAATTTACAGCCGAAAGAAGTGATATTCATTGTGTAACCTTGCCATATGAAAAGCTACTAATGGATTTATATGTAAGGATAGGTTGTCACTAGTGCAGTCATCTCATACCACGCATGTTCTAATGTTCCATACTTAGAGTACAGGCAAGGGGAGTCGTAGCGTGGGGCCCGTAGCGTTTGGTTTATTATTGTTCAACATGGTGCTTCAAGTTCAACAGACGGTCAATAAGCGGTTTTGTATACAAGTAATTAATTGTCGTATTAATTGTTAACGTAACGCCGTATATCTATGGAACTCGGTCGAGTTCGCAACTGCCTTGTGTTTTGCAATACTTTAGTATTACGAATTGACGTCGGGAGTACAAAACTTCGTGTCGTGTCGTGTTTTTTATCTGTGTAGTGTTCTGTGTGACGAATTTATTGATTACTTTCCATATCTTAATTATTGTGACAACTTTAAGGATGAATACTTGTTTTTTGTCCTCAAATACGTGCCAGAATGTTATTTGTAGTATTTTAATGCCTGTGTTTAGTGTAAAGGTAATAGGGATCAACTCGGTTATTACTGAATTCCCCACAATACGATTATAATGATTTGGTTTAAATACATTAATGACCATTATTTATCCTTTTTTTAATTAGTATATTGCTCATTTTAAATATTTACCATTTACATGTTAAGGAATAGAGTTTTAAGTTCTTTTTACATGTTTCGATCTTATGTTTATCATTATCACGCCTATACAAAAATATATAATCTGGTACATAGTCAAGTAGGATATAAAATTGTAGCGTCCTCGAAAAGCTTAGCTCTCCTTAGGTATAGGGTCTGACTATAGCTTGTGTTGTGTTACGCACAAATGGTGACGCCCGTATATTTTATAATATCCACGAATTAGTTTTACGGATCGACAATGTTTTTGATAGACGGATGTACAGCGACGATTTTATATCAATATACAAAATGTGTAACACTACGCTTTTTATCGCTTTTGATGTGTTAATTTAAAAATTTTGTTACCCATCTTAGTGTTAATAGGGATTTGAATGAAAAGTTAATATCTAAAATAATTCGAATTAAGAATAATAAATGAAATTAAAATTTAATAATATAGTAACATATGACTCGGCTAAAGTAATACGATTCGTTTTGTTTCCAGGGAGAATGTGACACTGGGGGTGTCATTGTACTTACTTAGCATTTAAAATTACATTAGTCAAAACTTTGAAATTAATAAAAACTTGAGTGCTCGTTGATCCAATGTAGATATTTATTTTTGTTGAGATATACCCAAAATAACTATATTTATGGAAGTAGACCTGGTAGTATTTTATAATGAAGCGTTCGAGCTCCATGAGCTTATCGCTGCTTTTTTTAAATTCCCCTGCATGTTTCTGAACGGATTGTCACGCTGGTGCGACAGCGACAAGCGTAGGCGAGCACACGAAGACAACTGTACAATCCTAATCGCAAGAAAACGCTAGTCGCCGTGTGACGCCCGTCGCGCCAAGCTGATTATCTTATTTCGGCTCATAGCATACGCTAGACGCGTCCCGTCAGCGTGACATTCGCCTTCGAAGTTCTCCTTGAGCAAAGCATTTAACTGTGCGGTGTCCGCTCCGCCGTCGACGATGTTAGCAACTTTGACGCTTCCCGCTGTAGTAGTAAGTGCATGACGGAAAATTAAGAAATCAGAAGTGCTATAATCTATGATAATCAAATATTTAATTAATTAAGTTATAATTCTCCAATATTGTGGAAGATGTATAATATTTTTACTAATAAATTTAATATTGTAAATTGATGTTTTATTTTATGTGTAGATGAAATCGTAAAAACTGTTGTATGCCACATATACATACACTCGTAGTCACAATAAGAACAAGTACAGTCGACAAATTGTTAGCAGCAACCAAAGCAGCCAATTATGTGAGTACGGTCTTTATTAAATTATAATGGCAGCAGATATCGTGACACAGGGTTGAATAAAATTGGTAAAAAAATTATTACAACTTTCTTATAAGGTTATATTATAAGAATCATTTAACCCTCTAACGCCCAAAAGTCACTGTGGTCGTGCGTTCAAGCCGCGGCTCGATTGTCGTAATGATTCTTGTTAAGAAAAAAATACAAAAAGCATATATTGTTGGGTGGTCATTTTTTGCATTGCAATTTTGAACTTGCCCTATAAAGGGATAACAAATATTTGTTTCTAAGCTACAGTTTTACATACATAGTTGTGTATGTAAATATTTTTTTTGTAGCGATTCTTACACAAGTTTTTAGTACGAGAGCCCACGACCAAAATTTTTGTCTCATAGCAATACGGCCAAAACCGCATCAAATCGATAGATACGATTATCCTGAACTCGAAAATACCAATATCAGACATTTTCCGCGTAGCGTTTGATCTGACCGAATTTTCAAAATTGTCAAAGAATTTTACCGAACTGCATCATAGCAATATGTCTGATTTGCACACTGTAGTTGAATGATAGTTCTGAGATACCGGAAACATATTTTTCAGACGTTAGTGGTGTAGCGCAAACCCGTAAAATCACTTAAAAAAATTAAAAATGAGACAAAAAAAATGTCTCATAGCAATACGTCTGAAAATCTTTTTTATTAGTAAATTTTGGTTATTTGATGCGAACAAAACAATTTTCAGACGGAAATGTGAACGCATTAAATTTTGAGACCGTTTTGAAAATGTTAACAAATTTTACCGATCGGTATCATAGCAATATGTCTGAAAATTGTTGGACATGATAAAATAAGTTGTCCACATGTGCAAAAAATTTATATCAGACAAATTAAGTGTAGCACCTTCTCTATCAGACAACTTTTCGATACTCAGATATCATTTAAAAATCGTATTGAGGCATCTTGAATTTTCTGTTACAAACCAATGAATACGTTGCGACCCTGAATTTATTAGATGATAATTAACAAAGAATTTACCCTAAACCGTAACATTGAAGTTGAAGGACTGAAATAAATCGCACAAAAGGAAACTGGGATGAAGTTGAAAATTAATAGACAAGGGAGATTCTTGAATATCTATGAAGGTTGTAAATTTAAAAAAATATTTAACAGAGGCGTCGGCCAGGCGACTCTGAAACGTTATTTTCGTTTTTGGGAGTATATGCTACACTTAAAGTGTCTGAAAACAGGTTTTTGGTAATCATGGCAGCAATACGAAAAGTTGAAAAAAAAAATTATCCGTATTGCTATGATACAGGTCAGCTAAATTTGTTGACATTTTCAAAAATGCGCTCAGGCTATATGCTACGCGCAAAATGTATGAAAACAAACTTCTTCGTAATACAATTATAAAATCTATGTACATTTTCACTATCAGACGTATTGCTATAATACCGACAGTCTTTTTTTTTTGACACAGCAGAAATGGCCTCCCACGCAGTTGCTACACTTTCGACCGTTACTACACACCTAGTCGGGTTCAGAATCTTACAATCTAACGATTTTATAGGGTTTTTGCCGTATTGCTATGAGACATGGTTTTGGTCGTGGGCTCTCGTACTATTTATCAAAGGCAGTTCAGCTAGCGATAGGAATCTTACGACTTTACTTGTAATTATAATTACTGTTCTTTGGTTAACCTTTTAACCGCAAAATACTCCAAATCATGTTGACGAAAAGCTTTGAACTAGTCATAATTATAAGTTATGAGCCATGTCGTGTGGTCTGAGTTTTCAGGGTACGAGCTGGGCAGACAGTTATATATATTTTTTTTTTAAGTTTAAAACTTTCGCAGCTATTGACTTGATATTATATTTCGTGATATCAAGTCGAAACCTTGGACCTGCGTTATGAGAGGTAAGGTTTATTTTCGCTTTCTTGCAAAAACCTTTGGCGTGTGATGCACGTCAGAATTTATTTGACGTGGCGGCGAAAAGTACGAGCTGATAATAAAACAATCATGATTCTCAACGAGTTAATAATTTATTATACCTAAATATCATCACATTTCGCAAACTGTATGCTTATAAAATATACATGAAAAGAGAAAATATTGATTTACTAAAACACTAAAAATAAAATATTTACAAATATAGAGTATATACTCGTTCTGACTGTAACTATATAAGTGTGATTTAAGTAACTACAAACTGTGTTATAGAGCTCCATATAAATCGTCCCAACCCAGCTATTGCTGATATACATAACATAGATGACGAATGAAGTCTGCATAATAGCAAAAACTAGTCCACAAAGGCGGAGTCTAGAAGATAGTCCTTTAACCGGACATGAGGCTTGACGTATGACATTATATTTTAGCCTTTCTAAACTTTGGTGGACAGTCGCCGTCAGATATATCTGAGCGAACAAGGTCATCACAAATATCTAAGCTAGCCCCTGTATTCTCAAGGCGATAAAATGCATGTTCAGATATTCGAGAGTGCCTTGGCCGCTCACATATATTTGATGGAGACTGTACGGATATATTTAGGTACTTTGGATGACTTCTTTCACACTTTGTCGCTTACCAAGTCCGTGTAAATCTTTAATAGTAGATACTGTTATAGGTAGCTTTAAAATTTTAAGTAACATAAATAAAACTTTGGTATGAAATTAGCATAATGGTAGGGTAAACTTCCACCAGGCCAGTATAACATTGTACAAAGCAATTAAACGAGTTATTTAACACAGCAGTTTTTTTTTCAACTAGTAGCTGTTTATTTTTGCTATTTCATCTAGAACCCATTTTGACCACAATTGCACAATTAAATGAAGTTACAAAAAAAATTACACTTTGTATAGTACATATATCTGACAACATATTTTGATTATCAAGTAGGTAATATAATACTATTAAAATGATGTTCATAAAATTTGTTCACATAATTTCAATTTATAAACGGAACTGGCCTCGGCCGGGCTAAGGAGACTGGCAACAACAGGTTTAGTTTTTACGTGAATATGTTCCGTTTAATTTGTATGTACATAAAATTACATTAAAATGTTATCCTTCAACAAATAATTGTCCGTATGATGTGTGCAACATAATAAACAACCACTAATCGTTAATCGATTAAGTAACTATATAGGTACCTTGCTAACTAATAGATGGTTACAGTGGCGGCGCGCGGCGACAAGCATTGTAATAAGAAACAGCAGCCCTCCGCCTGCATCTAAAAAAACAATTATCACCTACATCCACGCTCGCCTTTGCAAATAAATTACCTACATAATCTTGTTGTTGGACAAAAAATAGTACAGTACCTGCGCCAAAGATGGCACGGTTCCTAAGATAGCCCAACCGATAAATTTTATATTTTTTAAGTTTAACCATTCGAATGAATATAAATTTCATACGCAATGTTCGGCAGTACCAAACAAATGCGTGTGAAATTTAAATTTAAGAACCGATGAGAAAAGATGGCCCCATTTTTGGCGCAGATATCTGCAGGGGTACTCTCATACTGTAATACATATATAATATGTATATATGATACGAATTAGTAGGAAATCTAAACTTTAACAGATATTAGTTTTTTTTTGCTGTCCTACTGGCAGTTTACCCCATACTATTTACATCAACTATATAATTAAAGGTATTCTTCGCAGTTTAAAACTTCGATAGATATTAAAAAATAGCACCTATTTGTCTACTTACTAGGGTTTCAAATTTCTTACATAATTTTAATAGAACTACTTAAGTACTACTTATGTCTAAATATTTGAATTTTACTGAGTTTCCATAAAGGCCAAGACCTAATCATTACTTACGCTGGACGTTTACTGACATACATTGTTTTAACCTTTTAACCCCCGTAAGTGCGTCCAAAATCAAACTTGCCATCATCAATTCTGTCATGATTTATGAAGATTTAATTGCGTTATCACTTTGTCGCCAACGCGTACAAAAAGTTAACGAAATTGTGTTGCGTTTGGCGTCTGCATCGATCGTAGCTAGGCGCTTGGACCTCTATAATCTTGGTCTTCAGGCTATTCTGACTGATCAAATGTCTTTCTTTACATTGAACTATCTACATGAAAACATAACAGGCCTTACATTATTAGATACTTAATAGTATTTGGTCTATGATTACGCATGAAAAATAAATATTAAATTCAAAACTATCGTGAGACTGTGGGCTAAGTGACCAAAATGTATTAAATCGGTTAAGTCACGTTTTGTAAGTTGAATATTGCTCGACATGTTTCGCCCTGCAACGACTTTATCAATTAAGAGACGTTTTTGTTAATACATTGACATAGTGCATGCCTCACATATTCAAAAAATAATATTGTGTTGCGATCATAGTACCTACGTTACGTTTAGTAAAATTTACTATTTTATTAACCTACCTACATAGTACATAAACAATATTACCTTTAATTGTATTTTTGTACAGGTCAAAGTAGTTAATAAGATATCGGAGTTGATAACTATTAATAAGATTTCGGTCATCTAAATCAAGATACTATGAAAATTATGTATGTAATAAGAATGGGTTATATTATATTGCTACTTTCCTAGAGTCAAATCTGTACACTTAATTAACATTCAGACAAACGTAGCAATCTGTAGAATGCTGGCCTTTAGGATCATCTCTTGATTATGAATTTTCGATCGTTTCTTCATGATCGGTAGCTATTAATAATTGTTGTTAATGTGGCTCTAGTTAAAAGCTGTGTAATTGAAATTGGCTCAACAAAAAAGATTACATGTGCCATACATTTTATATTTTTATAGGATTATAGTGCCCTTTTTCACTGAGCCAATTTAACTAACACTTATATTCACTAGAGTTAATTCGTAAGTACAGTCGCCATCAAATATATTGGAGCAGCCAAGGTACTCCAAAATATCGGAGCATGCATGTTAGCACCTTAATAATTAAATTGAGGCGTTGTTCCGATATTTTGTGACCACCTCCATAGCTCCGATATATTTGATGGCGACTGTACAGTCAAGGTCAGAGATATCAATACGAACAACGTTCCGAAATATGAATACATGCACCTTTTGTCTTAATATTAAAGCTCATGTATACATATTATGGAACTTTTTCCTTATCGATACTTATCTTTTATCTTGACTGTACCAAATTTGTCCGACCCCATATTATGTTGAAAGTAGAGTTGAGTATCCTTACTGAGAACATTATTTTGCAAGCAATACCAGAATAACGCTCCATCATTCGGCTCAAACTCAAAGCGCACATTACTCGACAACGAATGCCAGATGACGGTCCTGTACATCAACATCCAGTAAATTCTAAAACGTCTTTCCGCCTAAAGCAAGCATGATGTTTTCAAAAGCCATCCAGTTTATCAGTGCCCAAGGCCCTAATCGCATCCAGAGGGGCAGGAAGCCCTTGTATAGGGAGGATATGCCTTCGTTCTTCACTGATTGTTGGAGACAGTCGATCATGCCACGGTACAGAATGCCCCTGGAAAAAACGGAAAATAATTAAAAGTAGTGATAACACAGACGAATTATCCGAACGATGTGGAATGATCCCAAGTCACCTACCTACCGACTACAGATGAAATGACTGAAATGAATGAATGAAAAAAACTATTTTAGGACCAGGAGAGCAAACATAAAAGCGGCAAATAATATATTCTGGGAAACCAAATTCTATATTCTGGATATCTCAAAACTACTTGTATTGATATGTAGATCAAATTTAAATGGGACAACACGAAAAATCATTATAGTCAATTAAATAAATGAATTACGAAAACAGGTAGAAAACAACGAGTCCCGCTGCGAGTCAAATTTATCTATCGATTTAAATATCGAAGATTTTCGCTAGCAGACGTTTCTGCATGATAAAAAATAAGGTAGAAAACAGTTTTCGTTGTCAATTTAACATCATTCTGAATTTATAATGCTATTCGGAAAACCAATTATTTTTGGCTAGCGAGAATATTGATTTTTGCATGCGTCTGGGTCAAAATAACAGACGCTGATACATTGTGCATACTTGTTGAATGTATGTATGGAAAAAACGGGTCATACGACATTGCTTGTTCGACCGCGATTCGACTTTGACCGCGTCCGGCCGACCTCGGACGATTCGACTGCAGAAATATCGTTATCGTGCAGTAATTTGTATTGAAAGTCTATGCATTTATTGAGTCAATGCGCTTATTTATTAACAACATGGGGCTAAAACTTGATACTGATTTTTAAGATCCTCCATATAGTAGGTACTTAGTAGTCGCAGGCTTACATTTAATTGCGTGAAACTCTAAGGGCTTCTAACTTAATTAAATAACCCCATTTAATCAAATCAAATTATTTTACGATGCTGTTTAAGTTGTGACTAAAGTAACCCCTATTGAACGCTTCCACTTCATAGTTTATTTTAAAGCCATCGTTACAATCGGATTATTTTTAAAACACTTTTCAAGTGGTAATGCCGATAAAATAAAACGGGTGTTTAAGTTTTGAAGTGAAGATTTGTTTCAACTAGCCACTTGATTGTTTAGTATAGGTAAAATAGGTACGAGTAGCTATGTGTACTTATTGTGTGAAGTAATAATTGTAATGACTGCATTCAAGACTACGCATCTATTTTGAGTTTATTACGATTTCTTTTTCTTCATTAGATGGTTTTATAGTGGATATACATATATATACTGCTCGGTGGTATGTTTTTTTAGTAATATACATCTGTTAACGTCATATTTAAAATTTTCTTATTAGTGATTATGAGAGAATATGAAAAGTTTGCTATTTTCTATAGACAGTTTAGCCGCCATATTTAACATTGATCAATTCTCAAAGTATTACTGACAGTTCTATGAGATGATAGAAGACGGCAAATAGTTTAATGCCTCTGTTAAATTCTTACCTCCCGTCAGGGCCGACTGGCTGATTCATCAGCCGAGTCTTCATGACGTCGGCCGGTGTGCCGACGACGGCAGCAACAAAGCCCGCGGCAAACGCTGCTCCGGCGTGAACGACAGCGTTGTCCGCCATGCCGAATTCCCGCATTAAAAACTGTTTGCTGTAGTCGTAGGCTGCCAAGTCGCCCATGTTGACTAGTGCTGCCCGTTGCACGTTTGGGACGGCACCTGGACACGAAATGTCATCCTGAGCGATAGCGAAGAGGAGAGGTGTGTTAAGGTCATAGTCATTAGTTAAGTTAAGAATATTTTTTACTTTATTTAATAAGTACAGTAATAATTTTAGCGCTAATCGCATGCATTGCCCCTCAAAACTCCATGAATAGTTTGACTATGGGATCCTCAGTTTCATCAAATCAAGCATAAAGCCATATTTTGTTATATTCCAACAAATTTACTAACGGGTAACTGTATTATATTATATACTTACCTATATGTAATTCCACCCTCTCTAATAAATACAATTTTCTGTGTGTAACAAATAGCCAATGTCGAATATTACATATGTATCTATCACACTGCGAAGCGCGCCTATTTGGCTTTACATGTACTTTGCGGAGGATTTTTTTTAATCTGCTACAAAGTATGACAAGATTACCTCTCCAAAAGCCCAAGATTCCGGTCTCCTTATACAGCAGTTTGTACGTCTGCCAACAGCCAGTGAACCTGGGCGGCTTTCCCTGCAACACTCTCCGACCTTCGGCCTGCATCTGTACCTTCACCAGGTCCGTGGGCGACGCCACGAGCTGCGCGAGCGCACCCGCCGCCAGCCCACCTTCGCTTCAACAACACACGCGTTTTAACAAAACGTAAAGGACATATTCAACAAAGTGATTAGATAAATTAACGATTAACACGGTTCTAAACGTCTACTACGCGCGCGACGGGCCGGCGACGCGATCGGCGAACCGAACGGACACTCAGCACTCTTAGTGATTGAAAATGGAGGCCTATGTTCTCCGAAACATATCGCGCGAGTGACTAAGTAAACGTGAGTAGAACCATGTTAATCTTTAATTTATATAATATGTCTCACGAAAGTTTAAATACAAACTGATTAGATATTTACACTTAAATATGGCGGTGCAGCTGTCAACTCATAGAGAACTACCCTAGTTTTAATACAACATAATGTCAACTATGACGGTGTCGATTTGATACAATCAATAGACTCGCGATTAGCTACGCGGCAATATTTAAAGAAAAAAAGTTTACTGGATGTGCGTGATTAAATCCATCCATATTTCCATATTTATGGGGATACAGACACGAATTGGAATGCGAGGTACAGATATATCTAAACTAATGCAACTTACATATATATCCCTCAGCCTACCTACAACAGCCTACCTGATATTACCTTCTTACAAATGTGCTATGCTAATAGATTTGCTTACTAACCTTATGTGACTACATTAAAAATACCTAACTACATATATGTTAACAATAAAGATTCGATTCGAAGATCTTAACAATTTAAACAATAGTATATTTAACTATGCAAAGTCATTTTCATGCAAATCTGATTTTCATCAATTGTTTTGGAATACAATACTTTTATTTGTTCTCTAAGATTCATTGGTCATCGGGCTCCACTGCATTGAAATATTTGAAATGGCAAATAACAAAAATGCAAGACGTACGTGTCCAAGGAGTTAATCCAAATTAATGTGAATAGAATTTGTGCTTTATCTTTAGATAGTAACAATAAATCACGGAGACTTTATAGACTCACCCAAGGACGCTGTTTTCAGAGACGTTTTTCCATCCTCATCCTTAAACCTATTTCTGAATTCTTCGTAGAAAATGAGGCGGCTCCCGGAATATAGGATGTGCCGTTGGAACATGGGCATCAGGCCGCTCCATAACTTTAAAACACCTTCTTGTTTCGCAATACCAACCGCCGTTTTTATCATGCCATGATTCTCCAGCTACAAGGTAAGCATATGAGAATGTTAGGTTTTGGGCTGAAAACGTGTAGTTAAAGGGCATTAATTACATTTATGAGCAGTAACTCCGCGTCTAGACATGCTGGCTCGTGTCACTCGCCTCGCTATTCGTCGAAACGTTCGACGAGACTTTGTCTATACAAAAACGCGATGCGAGAGACGAGAGACGAGAGGAATAGCGAGACATCCGCGTACACATGCGTGCTCGCGTTTCGCCTAGCTACCCGCGCGAATGTGTGGCGGCAGCATCAGATGAAATATCCTCCGTATACCGAAACTTTTACAGGCAACTTAATCTTATCCCTAGTCAAAAGTTCAATCTACTCATAAAGGGTTATGTTGATGCAATTAGTCTCTGTTACTTGCCTTGTATCCTGCTTTGTTTGCGGCTGCGACTTCGGACTGTATTTGCAACCGAGTTTTCGTTAAATCGAAAGGGTACGTTACTGCAAAAAACAAGAATATCAATTTGGTATTTTCGTCTAAAAATAAAATCATTGTTATAAAATTAAAAATAAAGGTGTTGTTACAGACGAGATAGAAACAACTTGAAATGGTTGCTATCAAGGCACTGTTTTTCCAGACAGCGACCTGTAGTCATATCGGTCATTTGATCCTCTAGCCGCCCAGAAATCAAAACTTGCCAGGCCAAATGCAACTATGGTTTGTCATAATTAAAATTCAAAATGGCATTCAATGGGAGACTTTTTTATAGGTCTCTGGGCGGCTAGAGTTTGTGGACATTCGACACTGCGCTCTCCCTCAAAGTAAACGATCTAGTCCTCGACATGCTAATGCCTAATAGTGAATGAACACTGGACGCCCAGCTTTCACCTTAATTCATCATCATCATCATCTCAGCCATAAGACGTCCACTGCTGAACATAGGCCTCCCCCTTGGATCTCCACAAGTACCGGTTGGAAGCAACCTGCATCCAGCGTCTTCCGGCGACTTTAATGAGGTCGTCTGCCCATCTTGTGGGTGGACGTCCTACGCTGCGCTTGCTATTCCGTGGTCTCCACTCGAGCACTTTTCGACCCCATCTGCCATCTTCTCTGCGTGCAATGTGGCCTGCCCATTGCCACTTCAGCTTGCTAACCCGGTGGGCTATGTCGGTGACTTTAGTTCGCCTACGGATCTCCTCATTTCTGAGTCGATCTCACCTTCTTCACCTTAATTGCTGATGACTTTTGGTTGAAGAGAACGTACTGGGTCTGTGTCGAGCACCCGGATGTGTCATCTTGGTCACTATACTCGCCAGTGTCGCCACTCTACGTAGGATTCTTCTGCCCCAATAACCGTCGACTCTGGGATACTGTTGACTGATTGACTATGGGATATTTACTACAGATGAAACAAATACGCGGATTGATAAAGTACCTCCTTCGGCGGCCCAAGCCCCGAGGACGGCGACCGCGTAGCGCAGGCTCACCGAGTCGGTGGCCTGCGACGCCGGGTGGTCAGCGTTGCGTAGAACCGGCATAGTGACTTGATATCACGTCCATACCTGCGAATAAAATTGAGAACAAAAATTAAATCCTACGGTACCAGTCCTACAACAGACAACACAAACTAGAAATAAATTTAAATACATTAAACTTCGTCTTTCATCGAGCTTTAGAATCAGCTGGCAATGCCTATTTTATTAAAAGTCATACTTCGTGTTAAACTTATATTAATATTCTTTTATTAGGTAAGTAAAAAGTACTCAACTTAGCTACTGACTTAGACACTGAACTGTTAGTCTTACTTATCGACAATCGCTTTGGATTGAAGAATAACCGGCGATCGATATCCGTATTATTCCGTATGTTATGTAAACGAACGACCTCGACAACTACATACATTATATGACAGCTCTTGCAATATTCCGTCTACGTTGTTTCAGTGGCCTTCCCGCTGTACGCTAATTTGTGGAACGCTAAAAATGATAAGTTTATTGTTTGTTTTCACAATAAGATGTTTCCTTGCATGACACTTAACTAATTAAATCACTATCTGTATTCTAGTAGACACGTATTTGCCTGTTCTTTATATTACATAGTATTAAACAAAGTCACTTCAATAATTATTAGTCAGATTATATTTATTTTACTATAGGTACTTAATGAGGAGTTATTTTGTTATACAAGGGAGAAGTTTTATTTTAGTAGTGGATTTGAAAGTTTTGAAACATGTAGGTACACGAAAAAAAATCTATGATGAACTAAGAGCGAAGCGAGTGGATCAAAAAAAAAGAAAGATGAGCATAGTCAGTTTTTCACCACACGAGCCAAATTAGGTAATTAAATTATTAAGAGGATGTGCAGCAGCGTCCGTACAAGTAAAGGCGGTGTATGGGAAGGTTTATTTCTACACCTAGAAGTGGATGTTGTTGGCTGGTTGGCTGATAGGTAAGGTAGAATATACATAAATATACTTTAAGGTATAAAAATGTGTGTCTGTAAAGGACACTTTATATGCTCTATTTCACGAATGGCCGGTTTAAGATTTGGGATATAGCCAAAAAAGATTATTTCCGTACGTACTGTCCTGTCTGATACCAAATATTAGAATGTTGCTTAGGTATACTCTGATTCCAGACACTGTCAGATAGCATCTATAAGAGAGTAACTTAGATTCTACAGCTGCACCATAAACAAAATACGTAGAAACTTGAAATCCCACAGTCACGCGTCATCGAGACTAAGGGTCTAGACCTGCAATTTAACTGTGATTTTCATAGATTCGGTGCCGTTCCCATACAAACTTTGGGTGTCATGCAGTCCGTCTGTCTAGACCCTTAGAGTTTGTAAAGTAAATAGGTAGATAGTTAATAATTAACGCATTCACTGACACCAATGAACATGTGCGTTCATTTCCATACCTTTTTGGAGGGGGTGTGGCAGCGAATGTGTTAAACGTATGTTCAGGCGAATTGAAAAAAATATGATAACGTAACAACTAAGTACGTAAGTACTTGTGTATATAAAATATTATCTTAATCAACGCTGTGATAAGCAGAAGTGCAAGTTTATTAAAGATAATGATTTAATATTGTACCTACAGCTAAACAGATGTGATCACAAAACGTATTTGAATTGTAACAATCACATATAAATTATTTAAAATATTGAAGATAATTTCCATATTATCAGTTATCACATTGGCTAGTGTATATATTCATACCTACCTAAGTGCCCATGTTTACATTTAAATATGTCATGTTGTCAAACGCGATTTGTTTGCAATAAAATAAATATGTGTACACAAACAATTGAGAATTTTTCTCGTACTGTCGCCATCAGATATATCGGAGCTGTGGAGGTAGTCATAAATATCGGAACATGCACTTTACCGCCTCGACAATAGAGGCGTTGTTGCGATATTTGTGACCACCTCCACAGCTCTGATATACAAGGGGTGATCCAAATGTAATGATAATGACTATGATCTAGACATATTATGATAAGTTTTGATTACTGGTCTTGTTATGTCACTTATCATCAATAAATTATAAAAATAAATATAATAATTTATTAAGTTGTTTTTATGTTATTAAGAAACAAAGACAGTAGGGTAACACGTCATATCGAAATTTCAGTAAATGCGCTCGCGTTTTTGTGTCGGTTAGGAACGATGCTGTTATAAAATTTAGTACTGTAGTAAAATAAAATGTACTTAGAATTGAAATTTACGTTTATTGTGATGGCGTAGGGCAAAAAAATATACTCGTAAAATCTAATTTTAGGGCTCAAGGGCCCTGCTTAAGTTAAGGTTGCTAGTTTTTGGTCTTTAAAGACGTTTTTGTTTAAACAAGTAAATTTTGTGGACAAAATCCATCAATATGTATAAAAATAAATAAATAAAGGTCGATATAACATAATCCTATACCAAACCTAAAAGGTTGACAAATAAAAAGTAAATTAAAAAAAAAGGAAGTTTGATGGTTGTTTTTCCTCAGTTATCTCGCAGATCACCAAGGATGCTGCTCAGTACCTAGCGCTTGAACTTGTAAGTTGCCTATTGTGTAATCAAGTCTAAATCTTTGGCAACAACGTACTATACTTTGATTCTAAAAACTCTTCCAATAATTCGCTATACTAGCGGTGAAAGAAAAATTAACGCAAATTGCGACCCACAAAAGTTTTTCTTTTTTTTTATTAACTAGATGACAGCATGTTCTCGTATAATGTATGTACATACACTAATAAGGAGATTATGTAACAGTAAAAATATATATAATACTAATAACTTCGTTAGATCATAGTCATTATCATTACTTTTGGATCACCCCTCGTATGTGATGGTGACTGTACAAACTCGTGTCATGAAAACTTTGATTTTACCGTTGAATATATTCATGTTCGTCTGCAATATTAGGTACCCTTTGTACCCCTTTGGCCTTTATGTGCAAAATGTAAGTTTGTACCTATGGACTATTGAGGTTTAGGTAAGGTAATGTATCGAAAATTTGGGTAAAGTTAGCGGCCCACTCATGTATCATAATGACTGCAAACCTCATGTGAAACCAGATTTAGGTTTAATGTCCCCAAACAAAACTATTACATGTAGTAAGCTAAGCTAATAAACAATCAATTTGAAAATATTTAAACTTGCTAAAACAACAAAGTTTCCAAAAAATAAAAATTGGTCTACCTATTCAGTAACTTCATTATAACTATCAAATAAAATTAAACGTTTAATTAAAACAATATATATTTGATTTTAAATTAATATTTTTAACATTTCCGAAAATTTTATAATACTTAATAGTCAATCAATTGGGTTTTATCACTCATTAAAATAACCAATTAATTACTTATAGCAATCGACCGAAAATGTTTTTCAGTCTTTGGTAACATAGGTCAATCAATATGATAACTATGATAAGCCAGTGATCGGCACTAAAACGGTGCAAAACTTTAACAAAACTTGTTGAACTGAGGTATAGTAATACATTAAGAAAAATACGAATAACTTTGCAATTTAGTGTCCAATTTAATTGTATATCGAAATCTCGATATGACTATATATGTGTGTAGAATATAAATGTTTTTATGGCTCTATACACTCTTTTATGTCCGCTTAAAAAAAATTGTAAAAGTTTTGCACCCATAGTTCCGGACACAATACATACTAAGAATCCGAAGTTTTAGACATTAAAAAATATCAAAAATACCTTGGTTGACCAGAGATTGAGATCACCACTCGTTCCGATAGCGACACTGCTACTGATAGCAAAGTTACTTTTGTAACGCGCTAATTCCATGTGTCACGCTTTTTATACATAGCCGACATATTACAGTATGTTATGTTATGTGACATCGGTTATTAGTAATTGAGTGCGTTAGATGCGGTTCAAAGTCCGAGATGTTGCGGTAATGTCAACAACACTTATTTTTAAAAGAATATTCCAAGGTTCAAGTAGAATTAATAACTAACCTAAAAAAAGAGAGTAAATTAGTCAATATTCTGCACGATATATGTATATTTTCGTTTCGTCTCTATGAACAATTTTCGCTAAATAGGTACTTAAATTATTACGTTACCGTTGCATGCAGCGGTCAAACGCAAATCGCAACTTCATTAATCATGGATTACCTACAAACTTTCGTTTCGATTTAATTGAATTAACGTGGGGCTGAATTCGAAATTAGTACAGAGGTTTATAAAGTGAAATTAAACCAAAAACATTAATAACATAAAATCTCTTATATCCGTATAAATAATTGTATACCAATCAGATCAGCTCTCAAATAGATATTGATAGGTTGCCGCATTTTTATGTGTGGTTTGGCCAGATTGTTATAGTCGTCTATTATTTACCGACACCTATTATTAGTCATTAAGAGTATATCAGAAAAATTGCGTGCATATTTTTGCAAAACAATATGTTTTCTCACTATCATCACTAAAAAGGGCAGGGGCTTTTCGGAATAGTAATTACTAATTATATAAGAACCGGCCGAGTGCTTTATTCGTGTTTTATGTTAAAAGAATAAAATATAGCATAAATATAGCGCACAGTAGGTACTTACAACTAAATGGTAAACTGAATAACCTGTATTATTCTTTTACCCAACATTACACGCCAACTCATTGTGTTAATGAGGAAATCGTTTACACTAACTGGTCGCTTGGACTAAATGTGACAGTCCATAGTGCAGTTAAATTGAGCATAATCAAGCAGTCTGAAAGCTTTAGACATGTAGGTATACATTACCTATATAGTTAATTAAAAAAAAAACTATAAAATAGATTTAAAAATTACTTTCCTCCCTCACACACAAGTCATGACACAACTTGATGCTTTGAGCTTGAGCTTTAAGTTTTGGCCATAGGAAAATTGCATTTTTGCTATTGACTGTGTATATAGGTAGGTTATATAAATATTACGGTTAGATATTTTTATTACTAGGCCTGTAGTTACCTACATATGTGACATTATCTACGAAAAGGGACCTTATTGTCGATGGCGCGTATGTCGTTGTTCAAGACGATACAATACAAACGCAACGCGATTCGACGTAAGTGCCATCGACAATAAGGTCCCTTGTCCTAGATAATGACACATATACGTTGTTAGGTATAGTTTTACACGTATTCTGATCTGAATATCAACAAACTTTGTATGTTATCAGATTAGAACAATATTGTTTCTACGTAAAGTACACGAATAAGCGATAACAAACCACATTTTTAGATCATAATTACGTAATTAAGGAATAATAATGGAAATAGATACCTAAATTTCAAATGAACTCAATAGGTAAGTAGGTGTTATAAGGTGGAACCGACGAACTGGTAAAGATAGCGGGAATCCACTGGGTGTGAGTGACGCAAAACCGGTTATTATGGTTCGGTTTAAGGGAGGCCTCCCTTAAACCGAACCATAATGACCGGTTCCTATATCCAGCAGTGGACGTCCTTCGGCTAATTATACTAAACCTGGAATATACACTCCACTGCCTTAGAGCGATAGTTCACGAGCGAGACCGCGACAGGAGACAGAGACGCGAGACAGGAGACAGCGAGACGGTCGCTGCCGCGAACAAGTAGTGTCTCGTGTTGCGTCGTTCATATGTGACATTATCTAAGAAAAGGGACCTTATTGTCGATGGCGCTTATGTCGTTATTCAAGATAACGCGATACAAATACAACGTTATTCGACGTAAGTGCCATCGACAATAAGGTCGCTTTTCATATATAATGCCACATATGTTGCCTACAGTCAAGTGACGGTCGCGGTCTCCTGTCTCGGTCGCGTGTTTCTGTCGCGGCGCGAACCGCCATTTAAATTTATCAACGTTTTCTAACTGGTTCCTTACTAGGTACTATATTCCTCTCCAGGTTTCCTAAGGTGAGTACGGCAGGACAAATTAACATATATGTGATAATTCCTTTGTTATCACAAAACTGTTAAAAATTAGGAAATTATACATATGTAACATCCTAAATGTTGGCTCCAGTTAGAATTCCTATTAGGTTAGGTACTTACACACATCCTATGTATAATTTTGCAATTTTAATCTTATGAAGTACCTTAATAAAAGTCAGATATGCTCAAATTACTTTGATGGCAAAAAATGTGTGGATAATTAACTTAGTGGGTAGCTAAAATGACAGAATCCTCGAACTCTAGTAGGTATTTAAAATTGACGCCATCAGTTGATAGGAATATACAGGGTGACTAAGGTATGATCCACATTATTGAATTTATCAGTATTAACATTGACAAATACCTACTAAAATTCTAAAGCATTTCATTTTATAATTTTGATAAAAGCATATTCGATAGTGCAAATTAATGCTATACCTACCTTCAATTTGACATTGCAGTACATCCTACACTTACTAATTTTATTAAGTTTTTTACCTACATTGTCATAGGGCCTACGAAGCGAAGGGCTATATTAATGATTAATTCAGTAATTTATTTGTTCATATGTTTCCGACGCCTCTCAAAATCTAATTAGAAAACATACCATACGATTTAATAACATAGAATTAGTCGGAAATACAGTACAGTACAGATATAGCCGATTGTTATTGGTTTGGCATTAAGAAATAAGTGTACATTTTAGAGCCGCCGGCACAAAGGCCGTCCAGTTGGTCTTGGAGCTGTGCCATTTCAGGTTGATACGCAAATATTTTTCGTCTCTTGTTTGCTTTTTCTCAAGATTTTATTGATTGTCATACCTAAATGCAATAGTTAATAAGGATCCAAAAAATAATTATTTCTATTTGCTGATGTGTAACATAAACATAATTTCGTCGAAATAGATTATATCGTGCAGTTTTACGTAAGTGATCCCGATAGATTAATTGAATAGTGCTTTATATTTTATTTCATTACAGATACATACATACGAGGGAAGGTACAAATATTCCCTAAATTTCTTCTTTTGTATACTCGACGTGTAAAAGTGCCCTTGTGGCTTCCTGAATAAACGTTTGAGTTTGAAGTACAAAGGAGGTAAAAACATACAAAACCTCTTTGCCCGTTTCGTATGAGAACACTTTAAGAAAAAAATAACATCATTTTTAATAATGTAAATATTTTCGGAAATAATCGCTCCAGAATGTGTCCTCCCCCTCTAACTTTTGAACCATAAGTTTTAAAAATATGTAAAAAATCTGAAAAGTTGAATTTTATAAAAACTTTGTAGGAAAATTATTTTGAACTTGATAGGTTGAATACTTTTTGAAAAATATTACAGATTAATTTCAGAACTAAGATTGTAATTTAACCGTATA
Source organism: Grapholita molesta (assembly GCA_022674325.2). Taxonomy (NCBI): domain Eukaryota; kingdom Metazoa; phylum Arthropoda; class Insecta; order Lepidoptera; family Tortricidae; genus Grapholita; species Grapholita molesta. The sequence continues at coordinate 9,588,255 of CP053127.2, forward strand.
AGCAGGTATTTATTGTACCTGTTATTTGTACAAAATCACAATGAAATGACGTGTTTTTTAATAAAGGAAAAATGGTGAAAATCGGTTCATCACTTCATCAGTCATATCGGTTCATCAATCATACTTTAAGCTCGTGCGCTAAGTTTACTTAACTTAATTGCCGATAGATTTCGCTGTACGTGGAATGCTTATATACATATTTATATCCTATATGGCGGTGTTAAGATTTTCTCTGGTTTAATATGGTCAGAGCAGGTGCGTCCATACATTAGGTTGAAACTGTCTGGCTGACTTGAAATGCCGCTCGTGGTCGGAATGAAATAGACATTTTTTTTCGAATTTTCCATGTATAGTTGGAATATATTATGTCTTTCTTTAGTTGTCACCTAGCCCATTTTTTATTTCTTAAGTGGGGATACTTACTGTGGCGGACGGAAAACTACGGAATCCTACACTGAACATGGCCCGACTCTTGGCCGGTTTTTTATTTAAAACAAGCATTTGTTACCAACTTGCCTTGCCCTCACGTCAGACTTGTACAATACGGAGGTATGTAGGTACGTAATAAGATCAAAACGTCATAAAAACATTGACCTTTAACCTTTACCCGTCTGATTGCCCAGCCAACCGTACCATTTACTAGTAGGTAGGTACCTACTTATAGTGGATAAATGTCCATTGATTAAAACTTTCTAATATGTGTTTATCTGATTACCTAAGTGATTAATTATAGCTGTATGTACCTTTGAAACTGCGTAACTATATTATTATTGAATATTTACATTTTAATGAATTTTATTCTAATTCGTCTAGGTGATTAAATAATTTCTTCTGATGGTATTGAAACAAAGCAGGTTTCACTAATAGACTCCCTAATTCATCAAGCATTTAGTAACGGATTTTTACTTGTTTATCAGAAAACATTTTACCTATAACGCTGGATTTTTTCTATGATTAGGTAGATATTTCGGAAAAAGATATTGTGCATATAAGATATTGCAGTAAATCTTTATGTTTTTTCTATAATAGGTCAATATAATTAAGATTACATAAAAATCCGTTACACAACAGTTACGGGACCAACAATAAGGGACGTCGTTTGTGTTATTGATACGACAGTTCAAGAAAATCAACTGATCATGTGGCAGCGCAACGTATTCTTTACTCACAAAACCCCGTAACATTCTAATCGATATTGGAAGTTATACCTACATAAACGTCGGCAACCAGCTGATAAATCCTGTATCAGCATTCAAAACACAATGAATTTTCATCACCTGATATCTAAGTGTAAACATCGAACTGATTACATCAATGAAACTAGCACCAGGAAAAGAGATAGACTGTCGTTTGAGGCTAGGAAAGAAAGAGAAACACTTAGTTAAGCTTGGCCTAAATTCGCGGGGAACCGGCCGCGGCGCGAAAGAGCGCGAAGGCAGGCAAAGAGCGTGGCGTCCGGCTCACATCGCTACCGACTTGTGACTAATTCGTGATTTTCATTTTCAACAGCAGAATATCTGACGCCAGAAAGAACCCAATCATCTATACTATAATCCTACATAATACAATAGCCGTAACTGTACGTAGCGTAGTGACGTCAATTCATTCACGAAAGCATCGTGAAACCTTTTCATTGAGATCATGAACTTCCAATGTTATTGCAAATTAAATAAACATCTGCGTGGTGGTCGATCGCGTCGCCGGCAATGGCTTTTTTTTTTAAATCGTTTACCACTTATATACATAAAAAACGAAGTATTGTTTATATTATAAAGTAGTAAATAGTTAAAAATCCATTGCCCGCGTGTAGGTAAGCATACCACCACGATGTATAAATAAATACTCGGGGACATAATTGTAAATACATTTATAAAAAAGTAATACCATCACATATAGGTCGATTCACGAGAGTTGGCACGAATGGATTGAACGAAACTTTCATTGTATGAGTGACACTTGTATCGGTATACAATCGAGCCACTATTTTATTGGTTAATGTGACACACACGTAGACATTTTCATTCAGTCATTCATTCCATTCGTGCCAACTCTCGTGAATCGACCTATACCTAGTTTTGCCAGGATTTTTACTGATGACAAATTGAACTTATGTTTTTTTTAGAAATAGAAATCCGCAAGCCGCATGCGCTTACTGTGCCCATGTATTTTTTTTTTATTGTTATTTGTTGTAGACTTGTCGAAAATGCTCTATGAAACTAACTCATTGAGCTAAATTCGAAATTAATTCACAACAACAATAAAGAAACTCGTGAGACTGAATAAATACCGATTAGGTATATATTAATTAGCATAAAATAACTTATTTATTTTTGGTTTTTCAATCATTCTTTATAATTTATAAAATATTACAATGTCTCACGAAAGTTTAAATACAAATAACCCCTTCAAGTTACCCTGTATATATTTGTACACCTGTCAAGTCAAGACCCGCCGCGCAGGGAAGATCCTACGATCATTCGACTAGTCGGTGACAAGATGGTCACCGCCTACTGGAATAGGTAATAAATATACCTACATATTTGCCTTAAGAGTAAAATATCCTATTTTATAGACTAAGAGATTGCAGCTTGTGATTGTAATGTGACATTAATTTCGTCTTTTCGGTGGATAGGTGACCCAATTGACTATGACTTGTTGCGACTATATTAAGTTATATACCTATATTGAAGTCGCGGGTACCTGCACACTCAAAGGCGTTGACATTACAAAGTGATGGCGATGTATACGCACCCAAACACACGCGTTATATAAAGTTAGGTAAAAACTAGTACTAGTATATTTGCAACTCGTGCGTTTTTTTTTAATACAGATAAAAATCTGAACATGCACTTTATCGCCGTGATAATAGAGGCGTCGTTCAGATATTTGTGACAACCTCAACAGCTTCGATTTATCGAATAGCGACTGTACCGATTAGTCGCCGATCACAAGTGACGCCGGTTAGGCGGCTATCCTAATCCTATAAATACTTATAAAAATACAACTTTTTTTTATGATATAGGAGGCAAACGAGCAGACGGATTGCCTGATGGTAAGCAACTACCGCCGCCCATGGACACTCGCAACACCAGAGGAGTCACAAGTACGTTGCCGGCAAAAACATTTACAAGCTTCGTGAATATTCATGTAGCACAAGCACGTTTTACTGCCGATTATCTTAATATTGAAATAAAAGTAGTAACATCTATATATATTTTTTTGTACGAATGTTTATATATTTATTTTACAAACAACTAAATATCTACAAAAAGAATTACCTACTTAATAAATCTTATAAAATTCAACTAAAAGTAACATAAATCTAAAAAAATGCACCTAAAACATATATCTAATATCACCATCATCGGGACCCGTGTGAAAAACGCATAAACTGAAACATTCAAATCAGATATCTTTGAGCAGATCTATATAGCATAGAAAATAATAAGTTGACTATTTTATATCAATTATACTGAAATAATAAGTCGTTTAATTAAACACGTTTACGGACACGGAATCTGTCATTGGTCAATGAAAACAAATGAATACACCGTGACGTTTGTCGACGTACTGTCTGTTAACGTGTTAAAAACACAAATTCTCTTTACCAAATACTTAGTACCATTTATAGCCAATAGATGTCACCTCACAAACGTTTCTTCTTCACCTTAATATCAACAAATGACAACAGATGGCGCTAGCAGGCTGTTGTAAAATTATCTCGCTTCTCGGTACCGTGGGGCCGCCTTGCGGACCGTAGCCGCCTACCAGATACCAGATTCACTTCACTAAACACTCGGACGCGGTGTGCACTAGTAGTATCTTGTATACCTTGACCTCATGATACGAAACTTTGCTCTAGTCGTTGGCGCACATTACTGGTTTGTATAAGCCGACGGTCGGTAAGTGTTCATGATTACCGCTCAGGCGGCAGCGGCACATTGTGATTAGGTATCGCAACTGGTCGACCTTGGCGCAAAAAGAAACAATTTTAATTCCTACTGCGATAGTACGACGCTTGTGGTAATGTGTTTGTTGCTTGACATACTAATAAGGGGCTTTTCGAAGCATTCGGCCGTTTACGTGTCACTATTTTGAATGTAGTTAAATTATAAAATACTATAACTCACCGTCTCAAATACGTACATAAAATTACTGTCGCCATTGAGAAAATAAAAATAAAATAACTAGTAGCTTTTGAATATAACTAGGTACGTAGGAAGTTTTAGGTACTACTATTTTTTTTATTGTTTATATCACTAGGTCATATAACCCTATATTATTTTAAAATTAGTTATGTTGGTAGGTACTTCCCTTAAATATAAATAATTAATTGTAATTCGTTATTTTATAAGCTGTTAAAGTATCATTCCCTTCTTTTGCCTTGAGGAATATGAAAGAATAGGTAAAACAAAGAATGGCTCAGATCGCGGGTATTTGTGAAACGAACCGGAGATGAGGGCCTTAAACAAGCGATCTAAGGCCTTCTTTATTACCGCCCGTAGTGCGAACATAGTTTTACGTCTTCATCTGGGTGTAAAGTGAGATTATCAGTCGCGCCCTAGGGCGGTAAATTTCGCTTACCGCCCAGTGTGACGTAAAAAAAAGTTATTTTGTTACCTATACAAGAAGGCAAGTTATAGTGTTTCCCTTCTCGTGCTAATATTGAGATCAGAGCTAGTGAAAGATTCCAAAATTGGGCTTTTGGAGGGTATCAAAAGCACGAGAAGGGAACTAACTCTGCTTCCAAGTGAAATTTTTCACCTCACTACCGCGAGACAAATACCTTTTGGCTCTAAATCGTTACAAATTTTCTCCAAATAATTAGCATATCATTTAACATTCAAAATTACATCCAACCTGCTAACGGCAAAAAAAACACTTCATATTTTTGTATGAAAAAACTTTGCTCTATGTGAATAAAGTGCAGTTGAATAAAATGCAAAAACATTTATGTAGTATATATTAAGTGGTTTGCCCACAAACTTTATCACTGCTCACTTACAGCACAGACGAAAGTCATATTTTTCTTACGCTAGTACCTATTATAATTAGACCAAGAGATCATTACATTCATTACAGTATTTTTCTACTTTCTGATATACATACTATATAGTTATATAGTAATAGTAGTAGCATACCGAATACATATTATAATATAAATTCCCTAATAATCGATGCCAGCAGACGGTCGACCGTTTGCCGCGCATTTTGGGTGCCGTTCGTATAAAAAATTAAACCTCACCAACGACCGGCAAACCCTCGGCACGTTTGTTCCCTTCATACTTTTTTGTGTCGTCCCTCGACGCGAAACTTAACATCTTTTAGGGGCTGGGTATTGCCAGTCCGCACCCTTTTGAAGCCATAATAATTTTGTCGGAACTCCGGTTGTAAAGCGACACAAATAGTTCGTTTGTGCCTTGTTATCTTTGAATTTGAATATAGAACAAAGTGCTTTTGATAACGGCATGGGATTACAGAACCCGCGCTTGTTCTTTTGTTTCATATTTTTTTACTACAAGCTATCTTCGTTCGACACCTCATAACAGTCATAACGTAATACGAGTAGTTTGTATTTGTATACATTTAACTACCTAAATAACAACATTTTTCGAGTACGATGGTCCATTTTATTTTAAGTTATATACTCGACTTTCTTTTTTATTTCGAATTGTTCGTGTGGTTTCTACTCAACCAAACTTACACAAAAAAAAAAACAAATAAAAAAAAGTTGAGTGTACAACTTTAAATAAACTTAAAACTTTAAATAAAATTTTAATAAATTAATAAATAAATGAAAAATGGCCCCGGTAGGAAAGAAGAGAATAAAATTAATAACAGGAACTCTGAAAGTTAGAATTTCAGAATATGGTTTTGTAGAGTAGTAGATAGGTACTATACGTCACAGCATCACAGCTTTAAAGCATTGCACAGTCGCTATCAGATATATCGGAGCTGTGGAGGTGGTCACAAATATCTAAACATGCACTTTATGGCCTCGACATTACAGGCGTTGTTCAGATAATTGCAAACAACTGACGGTTAATGTACTTGTACACGTAGGCGTAGCGGGACCAATGGATAAGTTAAAAAGTACTTATTGCATTTCCTAGGAAGCAAAATGATTTCATTATATTATCAATAGTAATACTAATAGCCTAGTACACTTAATATTCCATTAAATATCAAGTTCTTTCATCATGGCTGGTGTTGTCTGTGTGCGGGTCCATACAGACAGGGGCAACATCCGTTTGTACCCCCTTCCCCTATTATTAAATGATCGAAAGGGCCTCTGCGCGTTGGCTTCGGCTCTGTACGCCTCCCAAATGTCTGAAATATCAATGTCTGGGTACTTTCTCGGTAAATTACTCCGCGCGTTTTCAAGTATTTTTATTAACCCCTACACAAAAAGAGGGGTTTTATAAGTTTGACTGCTATAGTGTATCTGTTTGTGGCAACGTAGCTGCTAAACAGGTAGAGCAAATTTGATGCATTTACTGGTATAAAGCAGGTTGGTTGGTTGATGGTTGGCGTATGGTTCTTAGACGGTTTAGCCGTTTCCAGGTAATCATTGACTTTTTATATGTCCGCTTCTTTTTTCTTATTTTTTCTTTGGGGGTTTATTAAATTTAAAATTTATTCGATTATAATTTATCATTATCACATCAAGAGCGCGCGGTTTGTAATTCATAGGTCATAGATTAAACTCAAACCCCGACTCGGACGACTCGATCGTATCAATGAGTTTTTCGGAACTTATGCATGAAATATAATTTGATATTTACCAGTCGCTTTTCGGTGAAAAAAACTTCGTGAAGAAACAGCATTAATCCCAATAAGGCCTAGTTTACCCTCTGGGGTCTAAGGTCAGAGAGCAGGCGCTTTCGTAAAAGCACTAGTGCCTATGCGATGAATTTCTTAGATTCGTTACCTAGCGAACCCCAGGCTCCCTGAACCGTGATAACACGAGAAAGATGATGATAATTTATTATATCAATAGCAACGACCTTAAATAATGGTATTTTATTACCTACTTCAAAATAATGTTGAAAAATTACTCAGAATCCAGTAAAACTTCAATGACGAACATGTACTAAATTAAATTCTGAAACCAAACGTAAATACCGCATTAGTAATATTTTTGCACTGACATTATTTTTTGCGATTTCACGTAGGTTGAGAAACTTCAGCCAAAAGCCGGTCGGGCCGGTACGAAATGGGACAAGAGAGCTCGAATGTTTCATTTATAACGTACCGTCGAAGGACAGGGGGTATGGATTCCCGCTGCGATTCACATCTTATGCTTGCTCGACTACATATTTGTTGTTTTCTTTTTCCATGAACATGACTGATAGCATGCCTAGAGAAATCTCCGCCTACCTATTTCGTCTCAATTTAAGTAGCTCAGCATAATAAGTGTTAATCGAATATTACTAAAAAAATATAGGTATAATAAGAGGCAATTGGTTTCTAAAACTATATATTATCTTATTAAATAAAACATACACACACAGCTTTCATTAATGCTGTATGTGTGTTACTATTTTGATATTGCAACTATGTACATTAATAATAAATAAATAATTGAATAGCGTTTACCTACATACAAATTATAACATACCTACTAAGGTGCTCACTATTTACATAATTTGCAATAGTCGCGAGTCGTAGTCGTTTACGAGTGTTACGACAATATAGTAAGTAAAGGCATGGTAAAGGCTTACAGTAACATACAAACACCGTAAAAAAATTTAAGACGAAATGTTGGATGCCGATCCGACAGAGCGAAAGAGCTACGCCTTTTAAAAACACGTTCACTAAGGTACAGGGTGATTCGACCTCGTACAAGTATGGTTAATTGCGAAGTTAACTAATTGCCGCAGCGAAGGTGTTAAGTGTTCCGTAATGAACTAAAAACTCTTAAGTCACCATTATAATCTATAGTAGCCCTCAAACGAAGAGACGACTGAGGTCATAAAAGTCCGGGCGTGGGCCATAAACCTCGAGCATAAAGCATAAAGCACGGGTCGAGCAACACAATGGATAACTGATAACGCGAGCTCAAGGGTTTTATGGGCCCGGTCGCCACTTTGGTTGAGGGCTAGTATAGTCATTCTGTCTGCAATACGAATATACCTATGATGAAGTGTGACATAGGTTAATAAATAAATAAAATAATAAGCATAAATACATAAAATAATTCCGTAAGCATAGATAACTAGTGTGTGGACTTTTAGATAACTCAAACATCTTAATGGTATTAAAACGGGTACATCACTTTTTATGAGTCGAATATTGCTGCACATGATTCGCTCCGTAACATTTGTGTTGGCTGATTAACAAAAAAATAGTGTGAGTTACCCGTTTTAATATAATTAATATCATATTCATACGGACATAAAGACTTGGTGCAACATAACAGAAATATTAATGTAGACCCGGTACTTAGTCCGAGTAACAAGCCCTATAGTCAAGTAGTCACTTCCAATTAGCTGGTCACTCCGTCCCAGTAATTGTATTAAGTACCCGGCGCCCCCGCACTGAGAGGCTACTTTTAGTACTTATAAATCTGGTGTGTTAAAAAATTATTGATACTATTTACGTTAAACAGTCGTCAGTGTGTTACGCCTTACTTTACGTACTCTTGTATCGAATAAAATAGAAATATATGTCTCGGTTTCAACTTCAACCGATTATAGGATGCGTTCATAATATATATTTATAACTTATCACGAAATCTTGATGAAGTACAATACATAAGGTATCTACTAAATAAAATTTATTGCTTACCATCAGGCAATCCGTCTGGTCGTTTGCCGCCTATGACATAAAAAAAAATAGGTAAGTATAATTGATTGCACGCATCATTATTACATTATTATTAGTGTGAGTTATGTCACGAATTACGAAATTTTATTGCCGACTCTCGCTCTCCAAGAAGTCAAAACTCAGTAGGAAAAATAAAGTAGGTACAGTGACTTGCTAGAATCATGCCTTTTATGTATGCACTAAGTAGGTATCTACGAACAGTAGGTACAGTCAGCATCATAGAGTTAGTTGCAGTCAGTAAGGCCGAACATATCGTGACACATACTGCTACAAAAACAAAAATCTGTATCGATATAAATAAATAAATATTTCGGGACAATCTGAGACAAATCGACCTAGTCCTACGGTAAGCTCAGTTAGGCTTGTGTTGTAGGTACTAGACGACGATATATATAATAGATAGATACACATAAATACTTAAATACATAGAAAACACTCATGACGCAGGAACAAATATCTGTGATCATCACACAAATAAATGCCCTGACTGGGAATCGAACCCAGGACCATCTGCTTCATAGGGTCACCCACTAGGCCAGACCGAATTATATTTGGCCACTTTGGTTGCCACTAACTATTTGATGCTGACTGTACCCGATTCTAATAGAACTAACTTACTACGGTTGCCGTTTTGGCGTTCCTTTCACGCTAAGGGTTTTTATTCTCACAATTCTTCACCAATTCTGTTGCCGACTGTTAGATACCAAATATCTATCGATCGATACAACTGTTACGACCTGAAGCGCTACCGCCAAAAACGATATTCGTTAATTTCGGGCGATTGTCTCTGTCACTCTCATGACGTCTTAATTGGGGTAAAAGAGAAAGATGCCCCGAAATTTACGAATATCGTTTTTGGCGGTATCGCCTCTGCCCACCTGAGTGCCAACCGCTAACTAATATCGAAAAGTGAACGACATTCTTAACGATATACACGCTATAGGCATATATCCTTTTATTATCCTCTTTCAAAATATATACGGTTGCTGGTATATAATATAATTGTACCTAAAGGTATTATAAAAAATAATTATAATTTATAATACTATGTACTTATGTATCTCTTCTGGTCCACTTCACTATACTGAGACGTTGTAAAACCCTTCATCGAAGTTAGTATATTTCGAGCATAGCTTTCTCTTACTCCAATTAAGGCGTCGTGAGAGTGATAGAGACACTCGTCCAAATTTTACTAATATCTTTTTCGCGGTAGCGCGGCAGTTAGCTTTTTCGTTTAAGTAGTCACCTTTTTATGCCCGGAATACACGAGGCTAGTTTTTCAAGCCAGTATAGTAAGCTAGTGCTAGTAAGCTAGCAAGCTAGTGCGTCTATCTTCGTGTATACAAAACTAGCTTAACTTTCAGGCTAGTAAGCTAGTGCTGAAGCCAGGATAGTTTTAATAGCTTGCCGTTCTATTTTTTGAGCTAGTAGCGCCCCCCACCACCGATTTTGCTAGCCTGCGGCGCTACCGCGAACCACGATATTCGTAAATTTCGGACGATTGTCTCTGTCACTCTCATGACGCCTTAATTGGAGAAAAAGAGATAGATGCCCGAAATATACGAACTTCGATGTTCGCGGTGCCGGGCCTGGCTTGTGGGCTATCTTCGTGCGGCCGGTGAAGCTAGTATCCGTCCGGCTAGTGCCATTTGTCCATACACGTTTTTTTAAATATATCTTCAAGTAATTCATCTAGTACACATTTACATAGTTTTTTAAGTAATTGTTTCATTCATGCTATGTTATTTTTTACGAATTACGTTCATATTGACGATTTTTTTACGACACTTTGCAAAGTTACTGGCACTCGAACTGTCTTAAAATTACTGGCATCATGTAACCAGCACTAGCCTAGGTTCAAGCCAGGACAGTTTTACTAGCTTATTAACTAGCTTACTATACTGGCTTGAAAAACTAGCCTCGTGTATTCCGGGCATAACAGTCACAACTCACAAAGTTGATCATTTCGAAAATAAATATCTCGTTGTAATTTCTGTCGTTGTAGTCACCTCAGTCACAACTCACAAAGTTGATCATTTCGAAAATAAATATCTCGTTGTAATTTCTTTGTAGTTGTACCTACCTACTTATACATATATTACTTTACCAATTTTAGAAATGCTTTAACATCGAGAATGCCTGGGTAAAACATGTTAAAACTCAGTAAGAAATTATGTAATTAACAAGAAATTTTGCATTATCAAATGAGTCTTCTAAAGTATAAATTGTATGGCTGCTAATCACTATTAAATTTTAAGGTGAAGTTTAGTACCTACTTATAGGTCAAACTTTGGTGATTAAATTTAATTAAGTAGTTAAATAAGCATATCAATAAGGGAGTTAAAGGCCGTGTTTAACAATCATAGGCAGACTCATTTGAATCAAACGGTCGGTACCATCATATTGAAGTAACGGAAAACTTGAAACGAAATTCAATTTTAAGACTGTAATTAAGTGGATGTATCTAACCCTTATTCATACGAAATTAATTATTTTGCACGATCAGCCATACTAGTGTTTATCCGTGCCGCCCTGATCTCCAAATGTCAATGAATCGTAAATATCGTAATACACCTGAATACTAAGAGGGAGTAAAGCACATGGCGATCTATAAACAAAACAACAAAGCCGATTGGTGTGGTGACGTTCCACCCCGGTGATATGTACGTCCTACTACCTAAATGCCTTATGTACACGCTAGTTACTACTTCATGACTACTCGGAGCTCAGTGTGTACTGCAATGCAACGGAAAATATGCGTGTTTACCAAAGTCGTTTCGGTGGAACGGTGTCGTGTGTTGCGTCACGTTTAAGGAAATTGTGATAAAGCCCCGAGGTCGACGTGACTAAATTGTGAACACTGCGTTCATTTGAATCCGTGGTTTTGATTTGAGTGTTTCATATCTACAGTGTTGTGATTTGAAGCCAAAATGAAGTTTATTTTTTCCTATCCCGACGTTCCCCGGGGCCAGACAAATGTCCGCTGCCATGACTTGAAGTGTAGTCGATATGACCTTGTAATGACGAGTAAGTATATTTTCGCTTTTGCAAATGTCGTTCTAACACGTCTTACTGTATTAATATATCTTAATTAGGCCTTAATGGAAAAAATGTACTTATTCCTTAAAGGTTTTAACGTATTTCAATTGAAAGTACCAAGGAAAAAAGACTATATCAAATAATAATATAGAACGTCATTGCGAGGTTCACTCCACAAGATGGCGTCGAGTGGGGAGAGGGCGCCCAGTTTGCCAGGTGCTGCCGCCGCGTCGAGTTCGGCGCTATAGCTAACTAAATAACGCAGTGTTGTACTGTACATTTAGAACGTTCACAATGGCTGCCGCGAAAGACACGTCTACTTTCTTTCTGGAGGCAGATGCAAAACAATTTGACACTATTTTGAAGTTATACCCACAAGCGATTAAACTAAAAGCTGAACAGAAAACAAAGAAACCAGAGGAGCTCATAAAATTAGACAACTGGTAAGTGTGTTCATCTTTGAGAGGAGAAAATGCGGCCGTGGCGTGTCAATGAACTTGTATTGTGTGTGTATCCGTGCAAACTGATTTGATAGCTACCTCCCTCGCGGACTGCATCTCTAGTTCGCGGACCGCTCATTAAAATCACTGCGTCACGTGGGATCGATGTCAAATTGACACTATCGTTTTTCCTGAAACAGTGTGAGGGAAAATATCACCGTGCTCGGGCGTTATAAAATGGTGGCTGCCTATATATCATGACGTGCAATTAATTCTCATGTTAAAGCATTCACTGTTAATTCTAAACAGTTCTGTACTAATTAAGACTTTAGACAGAGCATATGATCATGTAATTTTATTAAAACATGCTTACTTTCTGTTATATTATCTTTTGAGAATGCTTTGTTTGGTACGCTAACATCCGCTCAAAATGGTGACTGCCTTTTATTTCGTCTTTACTTAAATGTTATTTCAAAGCATGTAGCTGGTCTGTTCTTGCAATAAAGAATGCTTACGGACTTTTATAAGTAGCCTAAAGTTATTTTATTTAAGTATAGGTTTAAGTTTTACACCATAATGAGTCATCATTTTATTTAAGAACTTAACGTTTCTTTGAAAGGCAGTTGTTTTGAGGAAACTTCGACGATAAGTTTAATTAAGTTCGGTTTGTTTTTATTAAGCACAAGCAAGCTGTGTGTGTGTGTGTTCCAATTTCAAGGTCACAATTTTTAGAGGTATTAAAATTAAAAAAAAAACTCGTCTGTTGGCGGTAAATTTTACCCTTGTATTTATTTATTTTTTAATGTGTATTAATTATTTATTACGTACAATTTCGCAAGGCAAATATTTTGTTTAGATAGTAGTATTGACCATCTTTTCACCAAAAACAAATAATAAATAAAAATTAATAAAACGAGACCTTCACATGTGGCATGTGTCTGAACGTACCTATATATAAAAAAAATCTCTGCTTTTTGGTAAAAAAATCTAAACTAATTTTCATTGCATTGCACCTTTTTAACTGACTTCATATTGTATACCAGTATTCTATTCATACAAATATTACAAACTAACCATATTTAATTACGGTTCCTCTTCCTCCTTTAATGTGTGATAATATGTTATATTCAGATAATTTATTGTCCTTACCTGAAATAAGTCTCCAAAAAAAAATTAAATTAGGTATATGGGCTATATTTTACATAGTCTAGTTACACCGGTAACAATCCCTGCTACTAACAATAATTAGATAAATATTTTTATGAATTTGAAATTAAAGTTATCCATTCATCCATTCTGTTGACATCTACAAATTAGCATAACATAATGTTGCAATGTGTAGGTACAGTTGTTAAAAAAAATACAAAGTAACCTTCCTAAATTCATCTTATATAAAATTTTGTAATTTTTCTATTCCAGGTACCAGAATGAATTACCAAAGAAGATCAAATCCAGGGGTAAGGATGCACACATGATACATGAAGAGCTAGTGCAGCTTATGAAATGGAAACAAGCGGTAAGTGTTCCTACTGTATGGCACATAACTCAAATAACACTATGTAGAAGCATATATAATGTAAAACGAATAATATGTTCTAAATATGACACTTGTGAAGTATAATTAAGCTTTAAATATTGATGAAGATGATTATTATGCATCTTAGTGGATGTTTATAACAGTAATGAACAACTTATGACTGCACTATAAAAAATATTGAATAAAAATATTAAAATATTGATTTTCTAATATACCACATTGCAGTAAAATAAATAACCACTCAAAATTTATCATTTCAGAGAGGAAGGTTTTATCCACAATTATCATATTTGATAAAAGTGAACACACCACGAGCTGTTATGGCAGAGACAAAGAAAGCATTCCGTAAACTTCCCAACATTGAATCGGCTATGACTGCACTCAGCAACTTAAAAGGTGTAGGCACAGCCACAGCCTCAGCCCTACTAGCAGCAGCAAGTCCGGAAATAGCACCCTTCATGGCCGATGAATGCCTACAAGCAATCCCTGAGATGGAAGGGAGCGACTACACTGCCAAGGAATACCTCAATTTTGTTACACATATACAGAGTGTTTGTGATAGGTTAAATAAGGTAAGCTACATGTCAATGACATTCTACACAGACATTGATATAATATAACTTGCAAACCAATTTGAACATCACATAACTATTCATACTTGTGAGTACATAGTAATAGTCTCTTCTTCCTCGCGTTGTCCCGGCATCTTGCTACGACTCATCGGAGCCTGGGGTCCGTTTGGCAACGAATCCCAGGATTTGGCGTAGGCTCTAATTTTACGAAAGCGACTGCCATCTGACCCATAGGGTAAACAGGGTCTAGTCCGGTCTCCTCACCATGTTTTCCTTCACCGAAAATCGACTGGTAAATATCAAATGATATTTCGTACATGAGTTCCGAAAAACTCATTGGTACAAGCCGGGGTTTGTTCCTGCGACCTCTGGATTGCAAGTCGCACGCTCTTACCGCTAGGCTACCAGTGCTCTCACTATGAAATAATAATATATACATTATTTTATTTTATTCGGAGATCCAACAGCTGCTAATATTATTATGTAGTATATACTAAAATGCTATATAGGGCTATAAGATGCTTTATGCCTAAAAAGCAGTGGTAAAAAATATATCATTAGGGCAGCATAAAATAAGAGTAATATAAAACCAGTAAATTGTTATGTTTTCAATAAGAATAATTTTTCAGGAGACAAATGGCTGTGATAAAAAATGGTCCCCACACATGGTTGAGTTGGCATTATGGACTCACAACATTGTGTCAGATCTACGGCCAGAACTTATTGGAAAGTCTCCTAGCTCCACTCCTGCTCCCACTAATGGAGGCTCACCACTGCCTAGCGACGAAAGTAATCTTGAACCGCCCACCAATGGCAATGGTAAGTAATCTACTACAGCTTAGTTTGATAAATTACATACAAATACAGCTTAATTTATCAAGTACTTGTGTAAAATTTTATAACTGGTACTCTGACATAAGTATCCAGCCAGCCAGCTAGAGCGAGGGGCGTCAAATCAAGGACTGATACAACTTTACATTCATTTAGAGTACTGTTTATTTATTTAGCTTAGGATGTAAGAATGTTTTTATCCCATTCCCTATTGCATATACACAACAGTTTTCTGTCAACAACATCGATAGGCTAACTCTTGTCTTAAATTTATTTCAGTCTTTCAATATCTTTTGATATGATTGATAGATAAATAGTCTGAATTGAATATACCAACCAAGGACTTCTATGGCTCTTAGATCTGACATTTTGTTTGCAGGCAAGCTAGCAGCAGATTCTGTTCACGAGGACACGCCAACGTCTTGTACGGAGGATTCACTGGACGCCAAGCCCGCGTCGCCCGCCACCCCCGCCACGCCCGCCTCCCCCAGCGACAATTCCGACTCGGCCTTCAGCACGCCGCGCGCCAAACGGTAACTATACATGTTAACAGACTTTCGGCGAAGTCTCAAGTGAGTCAAGCTAGATAGTCAGCAGCAGAAGTGGCTAAGCGGCTGAGGTGTTCAAAATGAGGTCAACACATCTTTATTGTCAAGAGAATAAGAGCGAGTGTAGGTCATTTTGAATACTTTACCAGCTCAGCCACTTTTTCTGCTGACGGTACAAGCGGACTCGGTACTCTGCCGCCACTGATAATTGTAATAGGATACGCAGACCTCGTGCATCAAGGACGGTGGACGCGATCGCTTGCAACGTCCGCCTCTATACAAAGATCAGGGTAGTTTATCAGTTTATTGTACAGGCGGCATCGTGTACAGTTTGTAGCAGTCAAATTTGCCAGATATAACGTAACACATTCTTCCTATTCATATGAGCCACATTGGTGCTACTATTTGATGCTGACTGTACATAATCATGAGGCGTCTCAGTTCCGTACAAGTAGAAATCTTCTATTTTTTAAATCCTTATTCATTTTCCTTATACATAAAGCTACGGTTCAACAATCAACAAACGTATTTGAATAACGACATCCGCCTACAAAGCTAGCCGCCCACGCAGCGCAAATATAAATGATACTGTTGGCCAACAAATCGTGATCGGGTCGTCTAAGCACCCGTCATTTCTTTTGATCGGTTTGAATGCGGTCAGCTCGTAATAATACAAAGGCGACTTCTAGTATAACAATAATGCTTGTACATGACGCTTTCGTGAACTTTATGTGGCACTAATACAGTGTTTATTTAGAAAACAAAATAAGTCATGACTTGTCATTTATCTTCCCAATGGCCATTAAAGTTCCAAATGTTAATGAAGTGATTGTAACGAACAGGCAACTAGAGGAGGCGAGCTCGGCGGAGGAGAACTCGCTGGGAGACTCGCTGGACGCGCCGGCGCCGCCGGTGGCCAAGAAGCTGCGAGAAGCCACGCACTGACACGCGCATCCCACCAATTCCCGTGCGCCTATAAATAATTTTCTAGACTAAGATATTGTACCTAGGTAATTTATTTTGAATTCCGTTTAATTTTAACTTAGCCCTAAGTTTAAGATTACCGGTCGGTTTTGTAAGTTTTATAGGGTATTGATATTTTGGATGCGTATCGACGGACTATGCCGGGCGCACTCAGTGTAGGTACTGCGAAGCGAGTGAACGGCGGCTCGACGCGAGCCTAGTATTAGGTTTTGTTTTGTAATAATTTTAATGTTTGAACGTTCGCATCCCGCGTGACATTCCAATAATTGTAACAAGTACGTTTAGGCGGCCGCAGCCGCTACCGGACCAGATGCCTTGACGACAACTCACCATTGCCTTATGACACAGTCTGCCCGCAGAGTTTATATGCAACAAGATAATACAAAGGACGTGTTACCCGGGCGCCGGGTGTTACACGGGCCCACAATGTAGTTTTTATTGAACAAATATAAAATATTAATTTTATAATGTCGCAATTTTATTCTAAACCACTCCCTCTATCCCATACATACAACTATTAACACTGACTAATACAGTAATACTACACCTAAACGCCTAACAACTTTAACCTATTATAAGAACAAGGTCTAAAAAATGGCAAGGTTAGGTCAGATTTTATTATCTTGCTGAACATGATAATATATTTACACTAAATGTAGACTTATCCCTAAGATTTTTGGTTTTTGCGTCACGAATATATGAACTGGTTTCAATATTAGACCTACTCAACATTAAAACTCGAAGTACAAAATACAATTCTTTATTATTACTAACTTACACGGACATAACATGCACACACAATACACTCATTGTTGTGTTCACTTTTATTATTTTCCCTTACGACTTACAATAGCATTGTCAGATTACCACACAATCGATGAACAGTTTCACAGGTTATTTACACGCATTCGCAATAAAATCAGACACGAGTCCTAAAAGCTTAACAATGATTCAACATTTTAATAATTGCAGTTCATTTCAGGCGCTTGTTATAATTTGAAGTTATTGTAAAAAAGTCAGTCTTAATCCGAGACCACGAGGACAACGTCGTCTTCGATACGTCGGAGGTAAATTTTAAAGTTAATATACGCGGTTAAGTCCCGTTTATATAGAATAATGTGTAAAAACCGTGAAAGTTTAAATCAGTATTATTGTAAAAAAAAGTTACACGTTATTCATTAGCCCTGAATGGATTAATAAATATGGCGACTATGTAAAAAATTGGGTTGTTGCAAATAAAGTGAAATAGCGAAAGTGTCGCGTGCTGTTGAGTCTACCACGCCACTGACGCCTAAAGTTAACGCGAGCACCAAAGTAATTTTCCTGCTGACAGATAAGGTCTATATTCGTTTTCACTAGTCAAGACATTGGCGTGTAGCGGCACATATTGACAAGAGACAAAAAGTGTTCAAAAGGTTAACAATATGAGACTCCGTTTACATGATTTGCCGGCATTGACGTTCCAAAGATTAATGCTGCGCCTCCACATCCTGCTGTAAATGCTGGTACAGCACGGCCTGGCGTCCCCCAGCAGCCATACGGCCCGCGAAGTCAGGCCGCCTGGACGGCCGCGGAGCGCCCAGCAGCGCGTCCAGTACGTTGCGCGGCGCCCACACGTCCCCGGCGCCGGTCGGCGATAGCGGCGAGTCTGTTGTGGCGCGAATTACCGATGCACGATTGTCGCCTGAAAGAGATGTTTTTTGTAATGTGGGTCGGTTGCACCTTATCGTCTTAGTAATAGTCCTGGCGGCGGCTGCCGGCTCGTCGCTGACGTGGCGGCTGCATGTACTCACTGTCCTGGTGGTTGTGCGCGCGGCACTCGAGCAGCGTGCGCAGCAGCGCGCGGATCAGCGCCTCCAGCTCGCTCCACACCTGCCGCCCCTGCTCCCGGCGGCGGCTGCCGGCTCGTCGTTGACGTGGCGCTGCATGTACTCACTGTCCTGGTGGTTGTGCGCGCGGCACTCGAGCAGCGTGCGCAGCAGCGCGCGGATCAGCGCCTCCAGCTCGCTCCACACCTGCCGCCCCTGCTCCCGGCGGCGGCTGCCGGCTCGTCGTTGACGTGGCGCTGCATGTACTCACTGTCCTGGTGGTTGTGCGCGCGGCACTCGAGCAGCGTGCGCAGCAGCGCGCGGATCAGCGCCTCCAGCTCGCTCCACACCTGCCGCCCCTGCTCCCGGCGGCGGCTGCCGGCTCGTCGTTGACGTGGCGCTGCATGTACTCACTGTCCTGGTGGTTGTGCGCGCGGCACTCGAGCAGCGTGCGCAGCAGCGCGCGGATCAGCGCCTCCAGCTCGCTCCACACCTGCCGCCCCTGCTCCCGGCGGCGGCTGCCGGCTCGTCGTTGACGTGGCGCTGCATGTACTCACTGTCCTGGTGGTTGTGCGCGCGGCACTCGAGCAGCGTGCGCAGCAGCGCGCGGATCAGCGCCTCCAGCTCGCTCCACACCTGCCGCCCCTGCTCCCGGCGGCGGCTGCCGGCTCGTCGTTGACGTGGCGCTGCATGTACTCACTGTCCTGGTGGTTGTGCGCGCGGCACTCGAGCAGCGTGCGCAGCAGCGCGCGGTGCGCGGGCGACGCCGAGTGCGCGCGGATCAGCGCCTCCAGCTCGCTCCACACCTGCCGCCCCTGCTCCCGGCTCGCCGCTGACGTGGCGCCTGCATGTACTCACTGTCCTGGTGGTTGTGCGCGCGGCACTCGAGCAGCGTGCGCAGCAGCGCGCGGTGCGCGGGCGACGCCGAGTGCGCGCGGATCAGCGCCTCCAGCTCGCTCCACACCTGCCGCCACTGCTCCTCGCGGCGGCTGCTGGACTTGCCTCTGAGATAATAGAGCACGAGACGAATCTAATTAGAATAGTACATTACTGCAGACGCCGGGAAAGACGAGCTTGCCGGCTGAGTGGTATAGACGGCCGACCGTAGGGAGGCAGGATAGAAATACAGAGCAGGCAAGGCCTTTTCACGGCCAGGCTTGTATAGTACTTTTCTCAAACATATGCAATGGTATAAATAAAAATATACCACTCAAAAACAGCTTCACGACAAAAGTTTTATATTTTGCCTCCAATCTCGCTGTGTAGTATTCTTGCCTTAGGTGTACCTAATAGTTAATGACTATCATAAATAGCTTGGCTATAAATATTATATACAACATTAAACAATCTAACAACAATCACCAAAAAGAATCCACGTACCTTTTAAATGTTGGCGTTTGCCTTTGGCGGTACACAATAACAAATATAGATACATAAAACCGGGCCCGGGTTAATCCTTCAATTATTATACGCCTTGAAAACTTTAAGTAAGTCACAAAACCATTGAATCAGACCCTTTACCACTATTTAGTCTTAGTAAACAGAGTTTTACACGCCGACAAACTTGCATTCCGCCATTATCAAAACAACTGCTGTCGTGTCCTCTGATTGGGTGACTCGAAATGTGCGTTTAAAAACGCGCATGCGTGGTGCAGTGTTTGGAGTTACCAATATTTCGGCAATGGATTTCACCCTACATAATGTTTTAACATGATAATAAGAATCTTAATTTCTATGATAAATTAAATAAATGCAGAGGATTTTAAATATTGTCTATGGCCTCTGGTGACTAACGTAGATATAGACAATATTTTAAATTCACACATCTAACTAGCCTACCGCGAACATCAAAAACCGCAAATTTCGACCGTGACAAACGTTCTGTCACTCTAATTTGGTACCATAGGTAATTGGAGTAAAAGAGATAGATGTCCTAAGTTTTTGAATTTCGCTCTCAGGATTCGTATTCTTCATATGATTTCGTGTGTAATACCTAGATGTTAATAACGCGACTATTTTTAGTCAGATAACCAATCAGCCACTAAAAATAATTCGATGTTAAACCTGTTCATGAACACAGACGCAATGTTTAAAAACCCTAAAAAAAAAAAAAAACCCGGCTTAGGCCTTACATTTCGTATTAAATTCGTTTACACTTTTCTGGAGTTGATCCGCTACTTTGAAGCCTGTTTTTACAAACGTAATGAAGACATTTAATTGCATGTTTGAGAAATACCATTAAATAAAAAAAATAAAAACTATATATATATAATTTGCTATGCACTTTTAATGCAAATAAAAAATAGTCAATATAATTTATTCATTACCTACATACATTTTACCTCTAATGCTGCCGGCACACATTCGCGCGAGTAGCGAGGCGAATGGCGAGGCGAAACGCGAGCACGCATGTGTACGCGGACGTCTCGCTATACCTCTCGCACCTCGCCTCGCGTTTTTGTATAGGCAAAGTCTTGTCGAACGTTTCGACGAATAGCGATGTCATATCAGCATGTCTAAACGCGGAGTAAGGAGGTTGAAATACCAAATGACATAATAAGATGTGTCAAAATAGGGTAAGTAATAATCTAATAGTATCGGTCATAAGTATATACTAATTCAATCTCGATACGCACTCGTGAAAATAAACCCACAATTTGATTTTTATATTAGATTTATCACTCCGCCTTCGTATAATTATTAAACGACAAAAAAGTACATACCTCAAATTCGATGGAAGTTGTGCCGTCGGGAACTCGTGCCGAGACTCCATACCCAGCAGCGAGAGAAGCACGCCCCGGCACGTGTCCACCTCGTCGTCTGTTATCGTCTCTTGCACTACTAACCGGGTCAAAGGCTCCATCACCTTGGATGGAAAACATTAAATTGGTGAGCGTCAGGATGACAAGACCATGACTGCTAATTATAACGTGCTATTCTAAGTTTTAGTACAGTCACAGACTTTAATTGTTGAGCCACTTACGGTTCCACCTATTTTCTATTGTTTAATACTTACTATATGAAATGCCCAATGTAAAGTGAACCCTAAATGGCTCAACAATTAAAGTCCCTGACCGTACCTTCTTTGTACTATTTGTTACCTGACACACCAATAATTTGTACTACGCTAAAAATCGTGAAAATAAAGTAAGCGTTTTGTCGAGTCGCTCTTTGATCACATGAAGATTTTTCTTCACTGTATAAATTATAATCTAACTATTATTCGGATTAAGGTGATGGCACCAGTAATGGACAGGGAACCAATCATGAACATTAGTGCTTATTTCAAAGGAGTTAAGTGTTGTGCATTTGTTGGGACATATTCAATTTATAACATTATGATTTTTGAAATAAGAACTAAGTGTCCATCATTGGTGCCTGTCAGCTTAAAGTGTCCAACATTGGTGCCATTACCTTACTCGGCTTACAATTTAATAAATTATTTTAGGTTTGATTGTAAACTAGCGACGACAATCCGTCAAATTGTGATGATGGCCCGCAGCTAAACAAATTTAGTGCGCTTCTGATAGTTTGAACGCCATGCTACGCAGGCGGCTATGTATGTATGCACTTTTACACCTTATCGATGTATAAACGCAATAAATGTATATGTTAAAGATAGAATAAAAAGCTTCCGTGTGCCCTCAATTCCTGGTCAAAGTATGGATATTGCTGCTTTAATGTACATCGCTGCGCTTCGCATCCGCACTGCACTGAAAGATCCGAGAATTTCAACAATTTTTTTCAATACCTTCCCACCGATATTTTTGCATGGCTATTTTTTTGGGAATAACATATTGATTAATTTCCCGTCAGAAAAAAAACCTAACAGCTGAGCCCACACGAAAATGATTATTATTTTGGTACTTTTATTAACGCTGGCAACCCCTTCCCACCACCCGATTGATTTAATTTTTTTTGGGTGCACAGGGAGTACAGAGCAACAGTTTGAAAAAAAAGTCGCTGAGCCCACAATTTTTTTCTTCATCTACACCCGCACCCACTACCCGCGGCCTGCCAGCACGAAGATTATAGGAAAAGGTTTTTCAGGGAAGTAGCTAACGGAGTTTCAATACAGCTGAAGCCACATGACCGATTTGGCCGCTAGCTCTCCGTCGAGTATTTATTCATAAGTTATTACTATAGTCAAATCTT
This sequence comes from Grapholita molesta, assembly GCA_022674325.2. Lineage (NCBI taxonomy): Eukaryota > Metazoa > Arthropoda > Insecta > Lepidoptera > Tortricidae > Grapholita > Grapholita molesta. The sequence continues at coordinate 9,610,998 of CP053127.2, forward strand.
TAATTAGATGGAGTAAACTGACAGCAGTTTTCATACATTTGACAACTTTAGTATGAAAACTGCTGTCAGTTTACTCCATCTAATTAAAAATTTGATTTTATATAATATTATATTATTTGTGAAATTAAATGAAATATATTTATCAATATAATCCTAACTAGCGATATATATATATATATATATATATATATATATATATATATATATATATATATATGTAAATGGAAGAGTCATTCATAAATTACAGTACAGTACAGTGATGATACATGATACGGGATATGATATATTACATGTATAATATAACGCTTTTTCTCTTGCGTAAAATGTAACGTGTATATCAGTCTCGACTAGGAATATTGATTATGGCTCCGGCATAAAAAAAAACCGGTCCTATAAAAATTTTGTGATAATAAAATCACTACTGGCAACACTGAGCCGTATAAAACGACGTGCAAATATACAACCTCGTTTCGCAAAAGACTGTCTTCCGATAAACAGTCGTTAGCTAGTTAAGCCTCGTAACATCGCCATCTAGTGGCGTTCTCTTAGAACTATTGTTTTAGCGAAAGGGTCGTACAGGCAAGTGTAAAATTTTTTTCACTGCCAAGTTTCTTAAATATGTACCGAGCAACTGTATTGTACAGTAAATAAAGTTGTAGGACGTATTTATGAAAGGATTCTTTCGGTACGTATTTTTGCACTTGACTGTATCTATGATACGTACGTATAAATGAAAATATAGCTTTATTAGGCAATACCAATATCTCCTAATATATTACAAATGTAATGATTAAGTATAAAAAGAAATGTCCTTCCTTTCTGATTATTTACTTACATTTGCAAAAATTGTTGAATTTAAACGAAGTAAAATCGTGTTTTTAGGCGCCACCATAATATTACATGTATGTATAGTGAATATGTTCTAAAATGATTTTGATGTACCTAATTACTATTTAAAAATTCTAAACGTTAAACTTTGTCAGACCTTTTACTCAGGCGAAAGATCTGAAAAGTTTGGCATTTGCAATCAGCTGCACTCACTTAAGTAATATAACTAATTATTATATATTTTTCCTAACTAGTGCGTAAAAAGTGCACTTTTCGCAAGCACTTTGCGTAAATTTCACGTTTTAAGGCACTTGCTATGAAAAATTAGGTTCGATACTCGTGTAAAAACTTCTTTAAGACTCGGGTGATTGTCACCTTCGTTTCACTCGGGCTCCAACGTTCACCCTCGTCGACAATTTTTTTTCACTAGTATCGAAATGTACTATTTTCACCTCATTTGATCACAAACTCCGATTTTAAAAAGAGATAACTGAATTTTATTGACGAGGTAGCAAAATAGTTGCATACAAAATTTGAACGTTTTTTAGCCCTTAGTTGGGTTGGATGTGATTTTGAATGATAAATGATTGATACTAATAATTAGGAGGAAAGTTTAGTGTTTTTGTTTTCGAGTTAGTATTTTCTTCGCGGTAGTGAGATGAACATTTTTGTGTTTCAATAAGCAGCAAAGTTTGGTCCTCACTATTTGTACGAGAAGGTAAATAACTATTTTCAGATAACAGGTTGGTGTAAGTGAAAAATTGAACTGAAGGACTATTTTCCATACAGTTAGGTTGAGAATGATTATGGATATTACGTTAAATCGAATATAGAACGATAACAAGCTTATATAAACACGTCACTATATACTTAATAGATAACTATTTATCCCAAGTTAGGTATGTACATTAACTATTTTATATTTATTTGACGACCGGTCTAATGGGTAGTAACCCTGTCAATGAAGCCGATGGTCCTGGGTTCGAATCCCAGTCAAGGCATTTATTTGTGTGATGAGCACAGATATTTGTTCCCGAGTCATGGGTGTTTTCCTATGTATTTAAGTATTTATTATATCGTCGGAGGTACTAGCTACAACACAAGCCTTACTGAGCTTACCGTAGGACTAGGTCGATTTGTGTAAGATCGTTCCGAAATATTCATTTATTATTAAAAATAGCGGCCTCTATGATCTATTAGACGAACTAATCTTAATACAAGCGGAGTGTTATACGCACAGCGCCCAAGTTGAAGACCAGCGTGGAGGATATGGTGAGCGGCCAGTACGTGGTGTGGCGCTGCAGCCGCGCCTTGGCGCGCGCGTTGGCGCCGGCGCCGCGCAGCGGGAACAGCCGGTTCTGCTGCATCAGCGCGCCGAACTCTTTTATTCTACATTTAAAAATACCTCATTATGACATGATATCATAGACATACCGTTTAACTAGACGGAGCGTGCTAATAATAATACCACGATCGAAAGGGATGGTCTTAAGGAATTTTCCATAGGTATGGCAGAGACGGCGCTATTTTCGTCCGTCCTTGTCAGTCTCACATATTTTTGTTCCCCTCCAAACTGGACTCTTTAGAACTGTCAAAGTTGGAGGAGAACTAACAAATACAATTGGAGTTTTCTTGGATTTTCAACCAAAGTTGCGGTAATTAATACAGAATAAGCTAATATTTTTGTTATAAAGAATTGTTACATTTGTGCTACAAAAGCCAGAATATCTACGTTCCTCGCGGATGCGTTCTCCAGTCATTATTCCTCCTAGCATGAAATATATGCAACAAAATTAGATAGTATATTGAAATTATATTCAGTGGAAAAATCTCTCTACATCAGTACTCAAGCAGAAAGGGCGTATATATTCGTAAGAAACGTCTACCTATATTTAAATTTTTCATTAAATGGAGTAAACTGACAGCAGTTATCATACATTTGACAGGTCGTTTGACAACTTTAGTATGAAAACTGCTGTCAGTTTACTCCATCTAATTACAAAAGTGATTTTAGTATCAGCTAACATGTCGGTATATACACTTAACAACAACAAACTTCGAAATAGTTATAACAACTGTAAGTACTGCAGATTATATCGAAATAAGTATCAACTTGAAACTTTAACCGCTAACTTTGTCAGGTTCATAGGTTGTTAAAATGTAATTGCAGGATTTTACTAGGTAACATAAAACTGTGGTTTTAAAAAGGACCCAGGGGACAGTAGGTAACCATGGCAACGAGTGACAAAGAATAGTCGACAGCGTGTTGGACACGGCACCTGTAGTCGGTGACGCGGCCGCCGGCGCCCTCGGACAGCGCGGGCGGCTCGTCGTAGGGCGCGCGGCCGCCCAGCGCGCCCACCCACAGCTCGCCGCCCTGCGCCGCCAGCACGTGCGACGCCGACCGCCCGCCGCCTTTTCTGTAACATGTTCCAATTCCAATCGCCATCGTCAGCCGAGACGTCCACAGCTGAACAGAGGCAAATCTGGAGCGACTGGCGTAGTACCTCCTTACAGTCAAATAGCACTAAATCGTACGGATAGCAGTGTATTCCTGCGGGTAAGGGGTAGGCAACGAATATAAACTACTACCTGGTGTTACGGGCGCCCATAAAGTATGGCGACTGTAGTATAAAACCCTTCCCCTTATGATTTCCACAGCTACCGGTCATGTGACGCTCGGATCCGACTATTTTTTGCGACCTTGACTAAGTCGTTCATAATAAATAGCTAAACTCGTACAACGTAGTTGTGCGATCACAGTTGCACAAATAATCTGTTAATGTCATTCTAATAGCTGAATTTTTTTGTACAAAAAATTTGGCAGCTCTCTATGGATTGACAGCTGCGCCGCTATATTTTAGGATAAATAGTTCGTTACATGTGCGTGGTGTAATTTAACTTAAGTTTAAGACCTGAGTGGGCGTTCGAAGCGGAGCCTCAGGTGGAGCGGCATAATTGCGCCAAGCTTCCAAAGATATCTGAGCAGCGTGCCCTGCGGCAATTTCCATACGATTGCATTTATTAAACACGCACGCTACCCGGCCCCGTCGAGCGTCCACGGGCCCTGGCGCCGTGTACCTGGGCACCTCGAGCGTGACGGAGCGGCCGCTGAGCAGGAAGTTGACGAGGCAGGCGGAGGGCCGCGAGGCCACGTCGGCGGGCGTGACGCGCCACAGCGGGCCGCCGCAGCCGCCCGCCCCGCCCTCCGCGCCGCGCGGCGTCCACCAGCGCAGCACCACCTGCGGCCGCGCACTCTTTACACGTGTCTAATAGACAAATTAGCGAGAGCGTGGAATTGCATCTGTAGTGGTATTGTGTATTTATAGGTATTCTATATTTGAAATTTCCTTTTTCCCGTCCGACCACTACAAATGTTATTCCACGCTCTCGCTACTGTGCTCAACAAGAGCCTTCTTGAGCATACCGTGGGGCTGAGTAAATTTTGTGTGTAAGGATGTGCTGTAATATTTATTTATCTACGTACATGTCATAAGTGCTCTAAAATGCGTCCAGAAACCGTAGGCAATGACCAGCATTACCAACCATCAGAAAGATTTCAGTAGGTAATGTTAACATTACCTACTGAAATCAGTAGGTTATGAATTTAAATTTGGAACAGCTGTCAAATTCAAGTGGGGTGTCTAATCTAGTATCTATAGATATTAAAACAGCCATTGATACGAAACGCCAATTCGTTATGTTTTTTTAATATAAATCGAACGACATTTGAACTCGAGTGACAGTAGAATAGGGAGTTCATTCGCTTGTCTATGGTTTAAAAAAAATTGACTGAGATACGAAATACGCAACGCCGCCGTTCCAAGCTGTCATTTGTTTTGTTCGTTGACTTTTTAATGTTTACAAGTAACCCTAGTAATAAGTCATTTCCCTACGGTTTCTGAACCCATCTTAAAACACTTAATGATATGTGTGTAGATAAAGTAGTGTATGTAACTATACATAATTAGGCATTATGCCCTTCATTATGCACAGATACATAAACTACTATTATTATTTACATATCTGTGAACGTAATAATAAAATCGAATTTATACTAATTGTAACGTGTGGTTTTTGAACGAATCACCAAGCAGTTATGATACTTATGACAGTTATGATATACTTATAAATAGAGGTTTACAAGTAAAAAAGGACTTACAGACTCCGTGGCCTCTGCTGCCGTCTGCGCCGCCCGGAGTCCGGCATGGGCCTCCGAGGAGTGTATAATCTCTACGTCGTAATTCGCACTGGAACTCGCGTTTTGCTCTTCCTAAAATAATAACCTAATAATAAGTCCTACTTTTCATATATTTCCCATACTTTTACAGCTGAGTTTATACCTATGTAAATTATTCACTTTAGTCTAGTAGTTACTAATCGATGTCGATAAAAAAATAAATATAAAAACTAGACTAACTTACGAAGGCCTCTGAATTTAAATATGATTGTATTTTTATTTATATATATTGTATTAATAGTTTTGTATCTACACATTATTTAATAAAAAAAACTGTTTAGCAATTGATTAAAAAAAAAACCGGCCAAGATCGTGTCGGGCTACGCTCAGTGTAGGGTTCCGTAGTTTTCCTTCCGTCACAGTAAGTGTCCACAGTTAAGAGTTAAAAAATTTGCTACATGGAGTTGACATATTGAGCACAGAACCCAAAAAACGGGCCCACAAAGGACAGTAATAAAAAAGGAATCTACAAGTTTATTATTATTAGAGAATGAAAGACCAAAGCCAACTAAGACAATTCGAGCACGACAAATTTTCGACCGATTATGGACGCACTTGCTCCGACCCTCTTTACACCGCCATGACAGTTCCACGTACAGCGACATCTATCAGCAAATTAAGTAAACAATTGCACGCGAGCTTAAAGTATGGAAATATTTACATAATCAAAAAATGTTTTAAACCCCTATTAATGTTGAATAACCTAACCAACAATATTATAACAAGTTAGTGTTACAATAAAAAAAAAACACCCCCCCCCCACTTTACGTATAGGGGGTATAGAATATCACGTATAATTTTTTTTACAGTAATAACTGGGTCATACAGATCAATTAGGTTCACGTCTCTCCTGTGGACATTGTGAAAGTTAAGGGTTTTGAAGCCAAATTTTTGATTATTTGATATATCAACATAAACCACTCCCCCTCTTACGTAACATTATACCACAAAAACATAACTTGAACTCATATAAGCCATTAACTATTGACCTCAGAAAAGACTATTTTTGTTTAAATCACTCTGTATGACTCTACTAGGGCTTCGGAATATACCTTCATCGGTATCCCAGTGACGGTAGTGGTGACTAGCTTGTAGTGTGGCAACACTAACCGCCCGAGCAGTGTAGCCAGCGCACTGGCTCTCGACACAATAACTTCAACACCCATTAAACCGTTTCCCATCTGAAATACATTTAGGCAACATTAAATTATGATGATGTAGAAAATTAAAAAAAAAAACTATTCTTGTTCAATTATGGCGCTGGTTAATAGTAAAATATAAATTATTTTTTATTATGCAGAAACGTCTGCTAGCGAATATCTTCGATATTTCAATCGAAAGAAAAATAGAAAAATTTGACTCTAAGCGAGACTCGAATAGCACAATTGGAAGTGCACTGGGCTAGTTATCCAGTGGTTGTGGGTTCGAGTCCCGCTTCGAGTCAATTTTTTCTATTTTTCTTTCAAATTAAAGATCGAAGTAAAATATGAAGTTGTGTTGAAAATAGAATACAATTTATTTAGTAATTCAAATTTGAAATTACTTTCATCCTTCTGCTTATTCATTTGAATAACAGACGTGTCACCATGTTTTAATCACAACTTTTCAGGTTTTTTTCTGCTTGCAGTGTACGTAAAAAGCAAAAATATGCCATTGATGAGTTACTAGCCGGTAAAAAAAAATATTACTTTTAAAAAGCGAACGATTAGATATTTAATTGACGGGTTTAAAAATGATTTTGTTCATTGTTATTACCTCTGTTAAAGGTTGATTGTTCACTCTGATTTCGGCTTTCTCTGGCGTAACATTTATTATTACTAAATGACAATACTGGATGGGATACAACCTGAAAATTTAAAAATGTATCGTTATTTTGAGACATCATGAAAATAAGTGTTTTGATTGTGTTTTTCAAATTTATTGGTGCGTAAATTGGAATTCCAGACATCCATGAGAGATGTGTGTATTTATAGTCGATAGCCATACTTTGTATTATAATAACACTATGACCAAATAAATATAGTAAAATTGTTTTACGGAACTTTCATAAGAAGTGACATAGGAAAACTACATTGAATGTTTTTTTTGAGTGCGCCCTAGGGCGCTGGTGCTGGTGGAGTCGTGGTGAAATGCTCTGCGACCCCAGGCACAGGGACGGCAGCATCACCGTGTTTTAGTGGTATGCGTAACGCATTTCATGGGGTCCAAAAAAAAAGGTATCTCACTGAGGCTGGGCAGTGCTGCTTGTTGCTTCGGAGGTACTGGGTTGACTAGAAGCTTTCTTGTTCTGTTTGACGAGAGCATTCAACGCTATTTCCGCCAAACTTCTTATAGAGTTATCATCTCTAGCACTGGTTATGCAGATTATTCGACCCCTGCAACATAAATAGTGAAGTGTTAAAAAAAAACCCGTACGCCTGATGTGACGCGAACGGGGCTCGGTATTCTTAGTGCTTGAAAATGGCATCTACTTGTATGCTGTCCGAAACTGTTACTTGTTAGAATGCCTCTCAAAAGGTTGGAAAAAACATTGCATGTTATTTTTATTTTATTTTTTTATTATGCAGAAACGTATATCGAAGGAAACATTGCATGTGTTTTCTACTAAATTTAAAATGACAGATGACACATATTTAAGAAAAGTGACAAGGTCCTCTGGCGTTCTGGGCAGGACTTGAATCCGCATCTCCAGCTATCGCGGCCGACGCTTTAACCAGTTGGACTGCCCAAACACAGCAGAACCCGTCGAAATTTATCAATTATATGTTTATCTTGTTCAATTTTTGACCAACATTTACCAACTCTAAGGCGGAAAGCTACGTGCCTGCAAATCCTAAATGAATAATTTTCGGGATTTTGATATAGCTGGAGATGGTATGCCATCTATACAACTAAGAACATTATCAAAATTAAGTATATTTTATGATTTAAATATTTTTGAATTGCTTTGAAATAAAAATATTATTATATTTATTTGCCGTGTGATGCCGGCTAGAATAGCACTACCCCATCTCCTCCCGCGGGTGTCGTATGACGCGACAAAGGAAAAAATCCTACAGACGGGCAGCAGCTAAACCCAATCTACAGCTACTGCAGTCGCCAACCCACCTGCCAAACGTGGCGACTATGGCAATTACCCCCCAAGATGATATAAGTCATATTTGTGGGAGGCCTATGTCCAGCAGTGGACTACATATGGCTGAAATGTATAATAATTTAACACTCAGACAAATTAAAATATAAAATAAGCAAAATTAAAAAAAAAACACAATATAAATAAAATAATGTCATTATAATTAAATTTAATTGTATGATTCAATGCTCTTCTATTGTTTACTTTAACCATGTCATATCCATGTGAGTATGGACTGTGAATATGGATTCACAGTTATAACTAGCAACCCCTCCCATAGGGAGAGTCATAAATTGTGAAAATTTATCTACTGATAATGCAATCAAATAAACCATACCTACCTTAAATGCCTAAATTGAAAAATAAACACCTTTAATCTTTTACTATCTTACATACATTACTACACCTGCTTCACTTAGGCCCTCTTGCACAACTCAGAGATCAACAACTAATCCGGGGTTAGCCAGTCAAGAACATACATATTTAACCCTTAACCCTGGATGGTCCAAGTTACCCTAAGAGTTAGCTAATTAACCCAGAGTTAAGGATTAAATATGTATGGACTTAACTGGTTAAACTTGGGTAAGTTGGCTAACCCTGAGTGGTGACAACTAATTGCACACACACACACACACCTTATAAAATAAAATAAATAAATAAACACACAGCTTAGTTATAATTAAATACAACTAGTTCATATTGCATTCTGTAATTGTTAGTTTCAGTCTTACATTAAACCCTGTTGAAGGCAACAGTCTGAAAATCTAAACAGAATATCATTCAGTATAGTTTAATAAACACTGTAGCTATAGTAGTCAAAGAAAACAGTAGTGTATTCATTTCTGATGTATAAAACTTGTATTTTTGGTGATAAACATTATTTTGTTAATTCTCATCTATCAAATCATCTATCTATGTTCAATATACCATGCATCCATAATAAATATGTTATGTGCGACCTGGGGCTAAATCTGTTAAACAACAAATTGCCATATGCAGTGAAAATTATCAGCAAAAGCTTGTCAACCATGTAAATGCTCTGGCTTCCAAACTTTCAGGATCTGGAAGCATCAAACATACAAGACTGAGGAGGAATAGTGTTACAAGCCTTCTAATCAGATTCTCAAAAGAATAGTGTGAAAGACCAATGGGCTCTTGCCAGTGAAAATATGTCAAAAGAAGCAGACACTTGTCAAACAAATGAGCAGTTAAATGTCAATGACAGATTGCTGTGTGGAGCAGGATACAGAAAAAAAAAATCTCATTTAATTGAGTTTAATGGCAATTATCAAATGCCTTACAAGAATAGGATCAATAAATACAAGCAGCCTACTTAAGAAAACTTACTTGTTCTGGAAAAGCGCTTCCGAATTTGGCCTAGCAGATTGTGTAGGGGAAGGGTCGCTCAAGGCCTCAATGGCGGCACAGAGGCCAACAACATCACCACCAGCACCCTGCCGTACTGCACCAACAAGGCACAAGCCATTTAGGATCTGTGTGTATAAAAATATTATTTATTATATTATTTATTGGGTACTTTATCATCAATCATATGATCCAGAATTATTAAACAATATTACTCAATAAGATACTTACATGAGTTAAGTTTTGTTGTGTTGAGGCCCAAGTATTAAGTATGTGTGCTGCAGAATCACTTACAACAAATCGAACCTGAAATAATCATTTTAGAAACAAATTAAAGTGTTATGGTTTAGCTAGGTGTGATTAAATAACCTCTACACAGTTTAAAAAAACTCACCAACTTTCCTTCGGGGAAAAGATCCCATACTATTCGACAGTATTCAACTGCAGCTTCTACACTACAAGTCCACAGCGACTTGCAAACAGGTGGCAAAGGGACATAGCCAGGGCCCCGGCTTTTGGACACATCGAAGTCTATTGGATTGTCCGAAGATATGCCAAAGTACGGCGTATGGTCAAGTACGAAAATAGTTTTATGATTTGTAGGAAACATATTCTAACACATAGCTCAGCGTGTAATTGTAAAATTTAAAATAATATTTACACCGTGGATTAACACAACACTGTCAAATTGTCAATAAACTTTTTGACATATTTGCAATTTGCATAGACAACGTAATGAATGAATTATATTTAATTATCTGGCAACAAAAAAATCCGAGGTTTAGGTAGAAAAAGAAAACAATAAATAAATATGTTTTTTTTTTTACTTTTTTGGGGTCACATTATTAAGTGTAAAAATAAATGATAACATTCATATACATTTGCTACTAATAATACCACGAAATGAATACAGACTAATCTTATATTTTTCTTATAAAGAGTGTCCTGGGGCGTTACCGCGAAAAACAATATTCGTAAATTTCGGACGATTGTCTCTCAAGACATAATCATAATTGGAGTAAAAGAGAAAGATTACCGAAATAGACGAACTTCGATGTTCGCGTTACCGTTTCTCATTTGCTACATTTCATCATTAAGTAAATTCCCTTGAGCACTACCGCAAAAAACGATATCCGTAAATTTCAAACGTTTGTCTCTGTCACTCTTATTACTTCTTGATTGAAGAAAAAGAGAAAGTAGCTCCGAATTTACAAAGTTCGATGTTTGCGGTACTACTCCTCTTATTATAAAATGATTTTGGCATGGCAACATTCAGGTAACTAAAGCTATTTCAGATATGATTTATAACATTTAATTTAATTTAAGCGAGCTATACACAATCGACTTCGAAAGAAATGTCATGTATATCTTTATCTCTTTTCATTTTGCTAAGAATGACCAGGACCGCTATATGGTAAAACATAAATTACCTCTCGTGTAGAGTCATTTTAACTACCGAAAGCCATCGAATACGGTCATCCCTACGGTGAATGTGAGAGAATGAGAAAATGGTGCATTCGTCGATCAAACCGGGCCACACATCCGAAGCCAGAAATTAAATTAACCACCATTTTGTTTATTTTCGCGTAAATAATTATAATACTGGATACGTTAGTGAACATTTTTACTCGGCCGTATAATGCAGTAATCGATTAATTCTGGCGATGCTTAAAATATTAGGAATGTGCTATTAGCGTACCAGCGACGTTGGGCCCTTGTGTTGATCTTTGCAGACGGCCGCGCCGCTTATAAACGTTACTTAGGCGCAGAGCGATTTAACACCAGAAAAGAACAGTGCAAGTCGAAAGGATTGAGAACAAACGAAGTGGACCGTTGCGATTCTGTCAACGACTCCTCAGGAAATCCAAAGGGAGCGATCCCCTGGTAGGTAGGTGTAGTGCAAAACTCGGTGGTCGTGGGTTGTGTAATGAGCGTCGGGCGTTGAGGTACTTCAATCTTGAATCTGTCCAGGAAATATCGAAGAGTCGTGGGCGAGAGTCCCCCGTGGCGCGCCCGGCTAACATGAACCACACGTCTGCTGCGGACAGGCAGCACGACACTAATGTGAACCAAGTGGAGGAGATGGAGACACAAGACGGTCAGTGTCACCACTATATCTTTATCACTACTCTTGTTAACTTATCTGGCACGCTAGTGACGTAGGGAGTGTGCCTAATTTATCATTTAAATGCACTATTATTCAGTGCTAATGGTCGGATTAACGTCATTGTCAATTCATACTAGCTAGTTTTTTTTATCTATTTTCATGATCTAAACATTTGGCATTAGCTGTTTATCATTATATTTCATACATTTTAAATAGTTATGTATTACTTAACCTCAAATGTAGTTAAATTAATTATTGGTAGCAATGAAAGTGTCCACTTGTTTATGTGATGCCTCTATCAAATTTCTGGTGATGGTAATGTCAATATTTGATTGTTTACTTGTATTAGGTTCATGCATAAACATCTACATGTTCCTTTGTTCTAAAACTGCAAGTCGTCCTCTGAGTTGCAATACTTTCTAATTTTAGAACACTTTGTATTTTAGTTCAATACTTATTGAATCTTTGCATATTATCCTTATGCAAATCAAACTTATTATAATATGATATGCATCAAATAATATTTTTTATAGTTGCATTAATTTATTATGAATTGAACACATTTGGTGATTCATATATTCTATATTCTGAATCAATTGGATTCTAAACAGGAAATTGTCTTCATGTCTTCAGGTTAGTTAAATTTGTTTAATATGGCACCTGGTTTTGTTGCATGATGACTTAATTATCTATTTGATAGTACATACGGAAACTTGAATGTAGTAAATACTTAAAATAATTCAACCAAACACCAAAGTAATGTCTATAGTGAAGAATGTATTTTTGTGTGTTGTTATGATAATAAATAATTTTAGAAAATTACATAAATTTTTAGGTCTGGACGCCAAAAATTAAAATCATCTACTGTGACTAATATAATAATTATAGCAAAACTAAAATTCTTTGACATGTAATTTTTGTAGTAGGCAGCTAAAACTGTATAGGGTAAACTGTATAAGCTACCTTTCAATGACTAGCCACCTTATACTAAAAAATGATTCTGGTCACATATAAACAGTTTATAAAAAAAACATATTTGGTTACTGACCACTCTCTAATAACTGGCCAACTAATACTGAATTGAATTCTAATTACCTGTAAACAGAGTTCATTTTTGGTTTAAAGTGCCCAGTTAGGTAGGGTGGTCAGTAACTAGCAATTAATTCTACTCTAGATTAAAGTAATGTTTCATGCTGTTGGTTTTCCATGTAACAATAAAATAAAAATTAAATAAATAAAAAGTTGCTATTTAAAATTGTATGTCCACTTGCAGTATATCGCATCTTTTGATCCAAATACAAAAAACATTGTTTTCTTCCAATGTGTCATCATCATCATCATCAGTGTCATCCAATTTTTGTGTATTCATCAGTTATAAATCTATAAGTACTTGATATCTACATGTATCTATATAAACAGCTGTTCTACGTTTGAATTAAAATGAATCTACATTCATTTTCTTACGGTCATAGTCCTCATAGAAGATTGCATTGGAAATGCAATGAAATGGACTAAAAAAAGGAAGCATATTTTTTATTAGTTAAATTGTAATGAGTAGATTATCCTGAGTAGAAATAAAATGATAATTCCCAATTCCAAGAAAAAGTTGCAGATTCAACTTGAAATATAATATTTTCATTTCATAGTCTCTTATAAGGCTGATATTTTTTTTGTAAATATTTTAAATAGTTAACAATAAGGTTATTTATGTTTATTTTCAGTTACTGCAAACTTGACATTGATTAGTTTACAGCTGGCTAGTACCAAACCTATTGTCTATGACATTGTGGCATATTCTGTCATTAGAATATTAGATGAAGTGTAAATGTAATTCTTCTTTTCTACAAAAAAGAGAATACAACATGTGTGATGTGTAGTTCTGTTTTAATTAATATGTTAGGTAAATTGAATGTTTGACAAAAAAACAACTTTCTGAATGACTTCTCCAGAATTAGATACTAAAGGTAATACAATTCAGTTTGTCATCATGTAAATTGATACCATTAATAATAGATTTTCTATCTCTACTTTTCTCTCTGCCAACTAGCCTAACACAGTCCCTGAAACAATATTGCATATTGAAAGGCTTGCAATGGCCACCAAGCCCTTGCCTTTTCATGGAATAAAGAGGGAGATAAGGGCATTTTCTCCAATTTGCCTAAACCACTTCCTTTATTCTTTTGTCTATTTTCATCTAACATTTGTATTTGCTAGAGTAATAGTAAGACAGAGAGTAAATTATCAATCATATTTAGATATTTGTTTAAGCATCCCTTCCTTACCGAAACACTGAAAGCAGTATATGCCAGACAAATTTAAACTTGCACACTTAAATTGCCTTTAAGAGTATTCATAATGAGTTATTTTGTAAGTCAAGTACTAAAAACGACCAGTTATCGTTACTTTTGTGTGTATTTATGTGTCAGCAGAAGGAAGCCCATTAATGATTAGTTATTATTGTTGTTTACTTTATCACATGTTATCCGTGCAATCTGATAAACTGAATTCGTCAGTTGAGGAATGATAGTACCGTATGTTACAGTGGAGACCGTAGATACCGCCGCAGATAAGGACTGTGACGAGACGGAGACTCTTCTTATGAAATGGTCCACTGATCAGGTGGTCATGAGTGAGGTTATGAAGAACCAGGAGACGACATCTACAGCTATGGTTGTAAGTATATTTCAGATATACTTGTGGTTTTATTTTTCGCTCGTAAATATTTGTGGCTCGTGTTTCTTTGATTCCCGCGATAAAATTAGTAAATTTATTAAATAAATATAGTAACTATAGTTATTGAAACACATGCACAAGAGGCCACAATTTTAAACTAGAAACAACAAGACATGATACGAACATCGGCAAAAACTTCATTGCGAACCGAATAGTGAGGACTTGGAACAAATTACCGTCCCAAGTTTTGAACTCTAATAGTGTTAATCAGTTTAAGAATAGATTTGACAAACTAGATCTAAAACAGTGAATTAGTGCTTAGTGAACTATGAGTTAGACGTATCAGCGCAAGCTGCCTGTCTAAAAAACTTATATAATAATAATAATTTACACTCAGGGTTGAGAGCCATGATTAATGGCATTAGAACTTGGGTTTTGTCTTCATGCATTATAAGCATTTCCTTGCTTCATAATTGTACGGTGGACACGTGTGAATTAAATTATCTTGACCTTTTTCCTGAATAACATTTTCGCTATCTACAGATATTTACTAGAGATTAGGTTATTGTTTAACAACATGACATGGAAAGCGGAAACAGTTACAATCATAGTTTATAAGCGAATGAATTGTGATCTACAAAAAAAATTGTAGGTTTTTCTAATGTTGCTTATGACCATAATCAACATTAGCATTTCTTTCTGCTTGATACCTCTGCGAGATTATCACTTAGATGGAGAATATACGGAAATTACTTTGCTTCCTAAGTTCCATCCGCGGATACTCGAACTGAATAATTAAATATATTATTCTATCACCAATATAGCAAGACACCGAAATGGAAGACGACGAGGCGCGGTCGGAGGCGACCTTCCGCTACACAGTTCAGAATTTCCGCGGCCTCAAGGACTCTGTGCTGTCTCCACCGTGCTACGTGCGCAACCTGCCCTGGAAGATCATGGTTATGCCCCGGCAAGCGCCGTCTCCGGACCGGCAGCAGCAGAAGTCGCTCGGTTTCTTCTTGCAGTGCAACGGCGAGAGCGAGTCGTCTAGCTGGTCGTGCTACGCCATGGCGGAGTTGAGACTTATCTCGCATAAGCCCGATTGTGAACCGTTCTTTAGGAAGATACAGCATTTGTTCTACAGGTAAGTTTTATTCAACGCTTTGAGTAAATATGTTGTTTGTTTTTCAAAGTTTTGTAAACCTAGCTTTCTCGATACGCGTCTCACGATATAACGGCCCAGTACAATACCATGAGTTGTGACATTGACGTTTTCGATAACGAGTATCGAGTTTACTATGTGTGCATCTTGTTCGCACTAAAATAGTACAATCGAGATGCACAAATAGTAAACTCGTTATCGAAAACGTCAATGTCACAACTCATGGTAAGGGTACAGTAGTGTGAGATTAACAATGCCGCAATCCGTACACAGCTAAAGCGTCTAAACTAAAGTTTTAGACAGTTTCGGTATCATTATACCGAACAACAACAATTCAAACTTACCTTTTGATTTGCGTGCATGTACACGTTTATCTAATTACAATGCATTGCAAAGTATGCAATAATGTACCTTAGGAAATCGTACGAGAATTTCACACGTATAATGCAATTAAAGTTACCTGAATTATGTTTTACAAAGCAAGTTAACTAGATTTTGTTAGCTTGCTTAATTTTGATCACACTAAGCGTAAGTTTTTTCCATTATATTCAATGAAAAACAAACCAAAAATATGATATTTGCACTAAAAGCAGTAACAGAAAGGATAAAAGTAAAAAACGTACAAAGCCGCACTTATCCCTATAAGGGATCTCTTCTAGCTAATCTGAGGGACTGGTATTCAAAACACTTTTCATTTCATCATCATCATAATATGGGCTATAATATCTCGAAGCTTCTATCCAGACTTTCGAATAGTATTTACTTTTTAGTATTAGTCATAAAACTTTGTAGTTCAGCAAAAACATTTTTAACTCATAGTCAGAGCTCGGACAAGTCATCACAGACAGATATGGGCATAGAACAAGACTCTTAGAGTCGAGACCTAAAATTATTATTATCTAAAGTGGATATTATAGTAAATACATCAAATACATGTTGACCTTTTTAGTCGCATATCTGTCATGGATTTGTCAAAGTAGCATGCTTGAAACAGTTTTGTGGTCACAATTTAATACAATTATTTGCATTGTGGTTATTTCTAAATATTTTAAATATGGTGCACATAAATACAATGCAACCATCAGCATTAAAAAGAATGTTAATGGAAACACATTCACACACGTATGGAGAATTTTGGGTTGCAATAATGTCATTGAAAAATATAATTAAATAATATTGTACATAAAGCGATTCTATAAATCGTCTTGCGGTTGTTTTGCGATGACTTGTCCGAGCACTGCTCATAGTAGATTGTAATCTTATATCTGCGATTACATACCTAGTTTCTCCAGACCTAGTTCCTCCAAAAAAAATTGCACTACTGGTGGCACACTGACGGAGCAGTGTCGCAGATTTGATGATCTCTGTCCAGTAGACACTTCAACGATGTTTTGTTCTCTACAGTAAGGAGAATGACTGGGGCTTCTCTCACTTCATGGCGTGGAACGATGTCCTCGACCCAGAGAAGGGCTACATCAAGGACGACGCCATTACCCTCGAGGTGCACGTCACGGCGGAGGCTCCTCATGGCGTGTCTTGGGACTCCAAGAAACACACTGGTTATGTTGGTAAGTGTGTTTTGTTCACCATACATTTGATATATTACGCTGACGGGCTTAGAGTCAGGGCGCAAAAAGGACTGCCTAGTTCTTATTCAATGTATAAAACTTAAGTGATGCAAAGTTACAGAACTTGACATTGACAACTTGCTTTTACTATGACAATTACATTATTTTTGAACAGCACGTAAAGTGGCGTAAATGCGCGACCGAAGCGTCATTTTACAAATTTCAATTATAGAATATCTATTCCAATACATTTCTAACTACCTCTATCACAAGAGGCGACTTCTTTGTGAGGCCACCATAGCTTAAAATTGTACTTGTTTTTTTTTTTTAATACATATATGATAGGTCATCTAGTTTGTTCTTTGAAATACTCCATTGTAAAAAAGACAGACAAAACACTTAAATAAAATGACAGTAATAAAGCAAAGGATCTTTTATTAGGTTGACACATATCAATCTCATGGTCAAAGCTGAGATCAATATGGATAGAACAGTTAGTGCTGACTAAATACGACGAGATGTTTGCACAAACGTTGAAGTGTCGTCACCGTAATATTAAAGCGTAAAAAATGAATGTAAAATGATGATTCACATACTATGTAGTTGGTTATTTTAAAGGTCATTTAAAACCTTTACAATCCCATTATTGAGCTTTTTTATTTTATACACTAAACTATCGTGAGATACAACCATATTAATTGTATAGAAACGGGTAAATCACGTTTTATATTTTATTTTTTACTCGACATCTTAATAAAAGTTTTATTGCGTTATTCATAAGAGTGCTAAAATTAACGAATTTATTACAAATAACACATGCAATTAATTATTAGTATCATCAAGGTCAATAAAAGTTAAATCCTATTAACCTTTTGAATGCTAAGATCAACTAAACTTGCCAAGCACTGCCGTGCCTACTACGCCAACTACAACTAAACATGTCATGCAAAATTACACCGGTTATCCATGAAGCAAATTAGGAGCTAGGTCGTCGAGTCGCGGAAACCAGCCCATGCAACAAAACAATAGTTGTAAAGGTGTCACTCTTGCACAGGACTCAAGAACCAGGGCGCGACTTGCTACATGAATTCCCTGCTGCAAACCCTGTATTTCACCAATCAACTGAGAAAGGCAGTCTACAAAATGCCTACGGAATCGGACGACAGTACAAGGTAACTTAACTTATTAAAACACACTTGCAAAAATGTTGTTATTATAGAATTTTCTTACATTTTATTTTACGTAATGATGTTTGATTTTCTACATTTTAGATCTAGATTACAGTAATTCCTTCACTATATTAACTTTCATTCTTACCAAAGAGATAAATGGTTGTTTTTTATTAAGCAAAACCGTCTGCAAGCGAATATCATCGATATTAAATCGAAAGAAAAATAGAATTTTCATATTTTTCTTTTTTTAGTACTTACAAAAAGGTACTCGTAGCTCTACAATCTTCATCTTTTAATGTATTTTGTGAGACGAGGTTACACTTATATGGGGTTTGACTTCTACTATCCTATTGACTTTAAATACAATATATAACTTGTAAAGAGAGTAAGGCACTGTATAGAAGTGACAACGCATCCATGACTAAAATTCAAATAACGACAGTTTTTGCATGAAGATAAAGAAGCCATAATAGCTTTGGCTTATCTAAGAAAAAACATTACATGCCGCTATTGCTGTATAGTGAACTGAAAGACAAAAATATTGTACTGTATAATGGTATTTACAATAACTCATTGGAAGGAGATAAGGCCTATTTTTGATCATGTAAGCAAATTGCTGTTAACTCATCTAAGTTTTTTTTTTCTATTAGATCCGTGGCCTTAGCTCTGCAGCGAGTATTCTATGAGCTGCAGTTCTCTGACAAGCCCGTCGGGACTAAGAAGCTGACGAAGAGTTTTGGCTGGGAGACACTGGACTCTTTCATGCAGCACGATGTCCAGGAGTTCCTTAGGGTATTGCATACATTTTTTTACTTTCATGGGTCAATCACTCATTGCCATGGGTACGGACTGGGACACTGTACAGTTTTATGGCATCTAAAGATACTAAACATGCATTTTTTTGGTAACTATATGGCCTTTCAATAATGGGTCACGTACCAAATATGTTAGCAGAACGCGGTGTCACATTTCTTCTAACACACTATTCATCACTTGTCCCCTGGCTGATAGGATAGAAAAACAACACAATGAAACAGTTAATTCACACACATACGCACATTAGCCATGAGTTGATTATTGCACCATAATCAACACATGCCTAATGTGCGTAAAACTGGTATTACCATTTTAAATCAGAAAATTTTCTCTTACTTTAATACTGGCCCATATCATTACATAAATTAATCATCATTTTAATATATTTCTCTAAACTAAATTTCGTAGAAATATTGTGTAACCCTTTATAAGGGCTGTAATAATGAATATAAGGCCCTATTGACTGAGACATGGTATCGCAGAATGCGTTGTAGCTATCGGAAACTTACATTTCAAAGCCTATTTTAAGACGGTAAAATTTCTAACAAGTACAAACAACATTGTGCCATATTATAAGTATGGCTGAATTTGTGGAAAGGGAAAAATCCTACGGACGGGCAGCAGCGTCCGTCGAAACCCAATCTACAGCTACTGCGGTCGCCAACCCGCCTGCCAAGCGTGGCGACTATGGCAACTACCCCCAAGATGAGACAAGTCATATCTGTGGGAGGCCTATGTCCAGCAGTGGACTGCATACGTCTGAAATGTGAATATCGACTATGCCTTATAAAGGGTTAGGTCAAGAATCAGCTCAAAATGATAATGTTTCAGTGATTGCCAGTAGTCATTTCAATACTTTCTTAAGGTTCTACTGGACAAGTTGGAGAGTAAGATGAAGGGCACGTGCGTGGAGGGCACCGTGCCGCGGCTGTTCGAGGGGAAGATGACGTCGTACATCAAGTGCAAGAACGTGAACGTGTCCAGCACGCGCGTCGAGACCTTCTACGACATACAGCTCAACATCAAGGGGAAGAAGAACAGTAAGAATCGGTCGCATAAGACCGTTTGTCGTTGTTCTAATGTCATTGTAAAGTCGCCATCAAATATATCGGAGCAGCCATGGTATTCAAAAATATCGAAGCAAACACTTTATAATAGTGGCGTTGTTCCGATATTTGTGACCACCTTCACAGCTCCGATATATCTGATGGCGACTGTACGAATAAATTGGCTTTATGGCAGCTCCGCCATTATTAACCTTCAAATACCGAGGTATACGTCTCACAGACGTCGTGATTTTATTGTCAACTTTATGTAGGGGACTTAAGGTTGCGATTATTTGCACGCAAAATCAGGTCGGTAGTCAAAGGTTGTATCGAATTATATTGTCGGTTCTGGAGTGGCGACCACGAACTGGAAGACGCAGCGTAGGTAGGCCTCATACAAGGTGGACCGATGACCTGGTGAAGGTCGCGGGATGCCGCTGGATGTGGAAGGCGCAGGACCGGGTCTTTTTGGGTCGCTTTGGGGGAGGCCTGTGTCCAGCAGTGGACGTCTTTCGGCTGACATGATGATGATGATATTTTCGACTTAATAATGTTTGAACAGACTTGATAGACCAAATCATATGTCCGGCGTTTTCTCATGGACACCTGACTTAATGTTTAAGTAAACACGAATGGAAACTACACGGTCGCTTTATACTTGTAGTACAAAAGGCATAAAAGAGTAATGAACACACGTATCCGCACTTTATTTCTGAGGGACTTATTTTCGATATACGTAGTTTATTATACCGTTAGTTATTAGGAGTGACTGAGTACAGTGTTGTGTATGATTGCAGTTGACGAATCGTTCAAGGACTACATTAGCACCGAAATGCTGGACGGCGACAACAAGTACGACGCCGGCGAGCACGGGCTGCAGGAAGCCGAGAAGGGGGTCATTTTCGCCACCTTCCCCCCTGTGCTGCATTTGCATCTCATGCGGTTCCAATACGACCCTATTACGGATAGCTCTGTCAAGTTCAATGACAGGTGAGAGAATTAATCTTAAATTAATAAATACTACTACAATTTTGACGACCGGTCTGGCGTAGTGGGTAGTGACCCTGCCTATGAAGCCGATGGTCCTGGGTTTGAATTCCAGTCGGGCCATTTGTGTGATGACTTGATGAGCAAAGATATTTGTTCCTGAGTCATGGGTATTTTCTATGTATTTAAGTATTTATATGTATCTATATATTATATATATATATATATCGTCGTCTAGTACCTACAACACGAGCCTTACTGAGCGTAGGACTAGGTCGATTTGTGTAAGATTGTCCCGAAATGTTTATAAAAATGTTTTATTAGATCATGGAAAAAAAAAAATCATTTATAATAATTTTAAACTTATTCTGTTGTTTAGTGTCCGTTGCCAAAGCGCAGTGGTTACACATCAGACATGAGTTTTTGTGTATTCCTTTTTTTACCAGTATTTATTTTATTATTAAAGTAAAATAAAATCTATTAACATTGTGTTAAGGTTTGAATTCTACGAGCATATGAACCTGGACGCGTACCTGCAGGAGAAACCGGAGACGCCTGCCAACTACACGCTGCACGCGGTGCTGGTGCACTCGGGCGACAACCACGGTGGACACTATGTGGTCTTCATCAACCCTAAAGGCGATGGCAAGGTACATGTCAAACTTAACCTTTAAGTCTATAGCGATAAACAAATTGACGACCGGTCTGGCCTAGTGGGTAGTGCCCCTGCCTATGAAGCCAATGGTTCTGGGTTAGAATCCCAGTCTGGGCATTTATGTGTGATGAGCACAGATATTTGTTATTGAGTCATGGCTGTTTTCTATGTAGTTAAGTATTTATATGTATCTATCTATTATATATATTGTTGTCTAGTACCTACATCACAAGCCTTACTGAGCTTACCGTAGGACTAGGTCGATTTGTGTAAGATTGTCTCGAAATATTTATATTTAAATATTTATTATAAAGGGTGGAATTCAATTAGAACAAGAACAGGTCCATGGACATGTACATTTCTTTGTAGTGAAGAGGTCTAGACATAACATGAAACAAAAATTATTAATGAAGTTCGCGGCCTAATCTAATATTCAATAAACATGAGTTGTTGATGTAGAATATGTAAATGAACCATTTTTTTTATGATGTCTTAACCACTTAAACGCCAAGCACCACTAAAGTGGTCACATTGTGTCTGTAAAGCCACAGACCCCTAAAGTAGCGATGACCACAGACCCATAAAGAGCTAGTGAACGATGTCAGAGCAATTGTCCTGCTGATATATAGATTTGTTCTTCACCAGACGGTAAGTCGGCGTGCACGTCATATTTTGACGGGAGAGGAAAAGCGTTCAACAGGTTAAAGGAGGTTGCCACAGCATTCTGCTTTGGTTTAATCGCTACATGCTAAACTTGAGGTTTTTCTAGACATGTAAAAGCAGTAATAGAGACCTCAAGGTGTACAAGTGAATGCCGGTTTTTGTTACTCCTTTGACCGTCAAACTCGTATTTCCAAGCTCCTATGAAATGGTTCGACATGACACTATAAACAGCCTATGAGATGAGTTCACTGTCGACGCAATTTTCCACCTTTTGTGCTTTTAATAAATTACGCAACTTTTGTGCAGTGGTGCAAGTTCGACGACGACGTAGTCTCGCGGTGCACGAAGCAAGAAGCCATCGAGTACAATTACGGAGGGCACGACGAAGACATGGCCCTCACCGTGCGTCATTGCACCAACGCCTACATGTTGGTGTATATTAGGTATACAATTCATTTACCAACATTTTTAAAGTAGTTTTGTCTAAGCAAAGCTTCATAATATTGTCTTTGATTACTGCGATAGTTATGTATGAAATAAAACGAGTGAAAACGGATTGTTATACTAAATTTAAATTACATATTGATGTTGCCAGTAGTTTCAGTCGGCGTTCAACAGATAGCATGTAAGTCCCATTTGCATTTGCATTATGCAAGAACTTGTATACGATTTTCATTACATTGCCGGGTTATTTATATCAAGCGACCGAATTCGCCGTACGCCGATAGCCCGCAATGTAATGAAAATTGTCTACAAGTTCTTGCCGGTTCTAAATGGGGCTTTAGGCAATATAATCCACGTTTTGTTATTGTTTTCTTTCAACATTCATACATTGAAAATGTCTATACAAAATATTGTGGTAAGTATTTTACTGGTGCTGTCTACCACTTCCAAAACTACGCCAGTCAATTATACACATTATCTTTGGCGTTTTGTCTCTGCGAAAATAAACCAACTGAAACTTTTTCTAGTAGTAGTATCTTATATTCATGTATTTTCTGTCTTTACAGGGATTCTCAATTAAAAACAGTGTTGCAAGAAGTAACTCAACCAGATATTCCGTCTGAACTTAGCGAGAGGTTGGCCGAGGAGAAAAGGATTGAAACGGTAAGTGTTAGTTTTAGGTACCGCAGCGTAGCTTGTAACGATTTATTGTCTAAGGTAAACAGACCATTTTTTAAATAGGCGCAGAGTAATTGGCTTTCAGAGTAAATTTATGAAAATAAGCGATGATTGTGTGTTTTCAAAACTTAGAGTAAGTTTAGGCTCATTAAGTTAGTGATGCCGCTATTTTCAACCGACAAAAAAAACTGAGGAAGCTCTCAAGTCGACGCGTATATATTTTTTATGTATGACCACGCATAACTTGTTACAGAGTAGTTCGATTTGGATATTTTTTTTTTGTTGGAAGTTGGTCTCATATAAATATGGGAAAATAAATCCAACCTAGATTCGGTGGTTAATTTTTTTATATTTATATCAAGTAATAATATCGTATTTGTATATGTAGTGCGCGTACGGGACGTGTCAGGCAAGTCCGAATCAATTTAGCAACAAACGCCATGCTCAATAGTGCACGACTTCAATTCAGGGTCTGTCTGCTATCTCTCTATGCCACATTGCCACATTACCACCAAAATACCTCATTTCCAGATCCGTCGCAAGGAGCGCAACGAGGCGCACCTCTACATGACCGTGAACGTCGTCCTCGAGGACGACTTCGACGGCCACCAGGGCAACGACCTCTACGACCCGGAGCGCGCGCACTACCGCGCCTTCCGAGTTCGCAAACAGGCGACCGTGTCCGAGCTCATGGAGATGTTGGCGGAGAATTTCCGTTATCCGCAGAAGCAACTTCGTCCGTGGCCTTTCAGCGCTCGCTCAAATCAGGTTGGAATTCTGTACTAATCACTTTTAACCTCGTAACGCCCAATCTTTTTTAAGACAAGTGAACAATAACCCAATGTCCTAAAAATAGGACATTGTATTTTGAATTTTCAGCTTCCAGAAAAAGGTTTAATTTTGTTTAAGAGAGTTTATCTCATGGCTACGTCTCGATGTCCTTAAAATAGGCCCTTGGGCCTTACGAGGTTAAGCGACTGAGGGCGTTTTCGAGTTCTGGTCAAGCGTTTGCAAGCAAGCCACCATCTCAAAGTTCAGAAAAGCTCAGATTCTTGGTAGTTCAGCGCGTGTTCCAACCGGGTTGGAATTCTGTATATTTATCATTGAATTGACTGAGTCTGTTCACTTTTATATAAGTATCTATTTCAATTTATATTTGTTTAAATATTTTTACCTACGCACCGATTTCAGTGCGATTTTTAATAATGGACGAGAGTGATTCAAGAGGGAGATTTATTATGTGTAATAATAATAAATATAGACGTGCAACCTAACTAATATACCTACAAATCGTTCAATCGCAGTATCGTTCAAAGTGTACTTTTATGTCATCTTTAAAACATTTATATTTCACAGACTTGCAGACCAACCTGCTTAGACATAATCAACGATCAACACAAGACCGTAGCGGACGTATCCGAAAACACGAACCCCTGGAACATTTTCCTCGAAATGCTGCCCCCCGACTCCGGCCTCAGCACTCTTCCCACGTTCGACAAGGACAACGATGTGGTGCTATTCTTCAAGTTCTACGACCCCAAGCAGAAGAGGATCCATTATTGCGGACACCATTATTTGCCTATTGCGAGCAAGCTGCCCGATCTCATACCGATACTCAATAAACGCGCTGGTGAGTCATTTAAAACTGCGGAATATTATAAATAGTTGCTTTCCTCTTACGAGTACTTTTTAGTAACTATATAAATAACGATACGGTATTTACAGATTATTATAAGTAAACTGATTGCGATCGATAATGTTTCTGAATAAATTGATGACTAACTAGGACAACTAAGGGTTTTTACTTTTAACTTCGGTTGAATTTTGTTACATAAATATATTAATCAGTAAAGGATAACAATACAAATACAAACAGATAATAATATATGTAGGCAAAAAATTGTTCATGGCCAACCCTAATAGTTAAATTAAAATACCAAAATTACTTCAGATGTTGGTAACTAAATGGAGACAAAACTATAAACCCAGTTGTTCTTTAATTTTTGTTGACCTCCAGGATTTCCAGCTGACACTGCCCTTGTCCTGTACGAGGAAATCAAACCCGACTTCGTGGAGAAGATCAACAATTACAACGACCCGCTAGAAAAGGTATTATTAATTAGCCCATATCTGTCCCTACGTGTTTTCAACCAACTTTCATATCCCTGGTATATTAGTGACAGTAGTATTAGTAGCAAATCAATGTCTCACTACTTATTGCGTTGCATCGAAGGATCTGTCTTGATGTGGAATGTTTGTAAAAGTCTGATATCTACAAAAGTAGATCGCTTTTTCCCTGATTTACCTCCAATTGTAGCATTATACAACGATTTCTGGGCGTGGTACTGTGAAGTATAGCCCACTGTCGCCACTGCTTCATATATTAATATTTTTTTATTAATTAAGCAGTGACATTGCAAATGACACCTTAAACCTTTTCGCCGCTATTGACTTGATATAAAGTCAGTCCACTACGCGACCAACTCGCCACTATCAAACCGTGGTTTTGGTTAGGATTTGTGTACATGCAATTTTTGTCATGGTGTCGAAAAAGATTATAATTATAACAGTTCAAAATGACTAAATAAATTCATATTCAAAACCTATTTTCTCATACGCTTTCGATGCAACTTCTTCTGTGTTTATGTAACTGTAAAATATGTTGACGGAACAACTAGTTTTGTTTAAAAAGCTTTCATTGGTTTATCTTAACTAATTCTATTCAAAGTTATTACGTAAAAAGTACTCTGGCCCACTGTGTTACGTGTAGTAAATATTATATGGTACTTGGACGATTGCTTGCTTTGTAGTTAACGTGTATGGCCGGCACAGGTATGGTACGTGTCATTACACTTTTTTTCAATGTAGATCATTGCTTCGTAGTTCATTGTTGTGTAATCTACATAAGCACATAAGAGTAAACGAGTTTAGAAAAGCAAATCAAAGCAAGTTAAAGTTAAGCTTCAATATAGGTTATTTTTGGTAAAGAAATTTTCCACTCCAGCAGTATTGATTTCAAGTTTCAAAGCTTAAATGATATTGACTTTATGGTCAAGGTAAACCAGGAACACAAACTTTTTTGATTTATTGTTTTGCTGCTAGCATAATTGATATCTATTCTATATTTGTTTTCCTAACAGCCATTTTTATAATATATAATCGCTCAGCTAGGTTGAAACTGTTTACTGACGGTCTAACTTATTTGTGTTAAAAAAAGAATATCAGTAAGAAATCGACTAAATGTTAGAGTAGTTTATCCATGTTTTACATATTATTTGTACCCATGCTAATTCGTTTTTACAGTAATTTCTTGATATTTTTATTAAACTTAATTACTATTTAATATACATTGGGATTCTGATCATGATATTAATTATGATTGCGAATGAAAACGAATCTGCATAGTATATCATTCTATAGGGCATGCAATTTCCACATCACAAACACATTGCAAACATTAACAATTAGCTTAAAACACTAGCTTTTAGATTTCGTTTTAGTTTGAAAATACGTGTTGTACGCAAAATTCCCAAAAATATTAGTAAAAAATGTGCTTGCTTTTTTAGAACTCAATTATTATTATATAACACGCTTAATATTAGAATTAAAAAAAAAAAACTTTGATGAATCTTATCAAGAATCATTCAAGTCAATCATTATACATCCCTAATCGTTGATGAGACGCGTAATATTGCATGCCCTAAACCGTGTCCGACCCGCGCGGTGGCCCCAAGGCGGCCGTCGCTCGGGTTGAGTCGTGTGCACGCGGCCAGGCTTTGGACGAACTGATGGATGGCGACATCATCGTGTTCGAGCGGGCCGACCACCGGCACGAGGAGCTGGAGCTGCCCACCTGCCAGGACTACTTCAAGTACATCTTCTACAAGGTGGAGGTGCAGTTTGTGGACAAGACTCTACCCAACGATCCGGGGTGAGTTGTCTTGACATATTTTTTTGGTTACATGTATTTTTTATAAAGTATTAATACAGTCTATTTATATTTAATTAATGTCCTAAAACTACGGCTAAGACTACCGGGGGATTAGCAGCAGCATCCCGTCCAGTCCAGCATCCCATTGCCAACCCGAGCCGAGCATGGCGATTATGGCATGTACCCCCCATGCGAGGCACACGTCGCTTTGGGGGATCTCTTTGTCCAGCAGTGGCTATTATTTAAATTATGGTCAATTTAAATTGTTAACTATTAGAAATATATAATACAAGAAGCAGGAAAACACGCAATACAAAATATTTCTAATTTCCACTAATAAATTTGTGCAACGATTTTAGTTTGCCATTATATTGAGAAACATTTTTCATAGCCAAAAATTCCACAAGAGTAAAAACGTACAATTTATTTTTTAGTTAGTCTAGTTCTAGTTGGTCCTAAAACACAGAATTTACATATTCAGGGAAGTGTTTCTAGATTAAGAGGCAATGATGTTTCGTATTTTTTTAATAAGAGAAACATTTGCAGATTCACAATGGAGTTGTCGATGCAAATGCGTTACGAGCAGATGGCGAGAGCGGTCGGTCAACGTCTCAACGTCGACCCTTACTTAATACAGTTCTTCAAGTGTCAGAAGTGAGTATAGCCCTCTAAGCCAGTTAAGTTTGTTTTTAATACAGTAATCTTTTGTTGTACAATAAAAAAAAAAAAAAACAAAATAAGTTTCAATTGATTCAAAACTTTAATATTCCATTGAAGTAATTGGTACAGTCGATAAAAAATTCTTTCGAATCTCAATTCTTTGTGATAGTTGCCGAAGTGTGAACATTTGTTAGTTTCCTTTTGTTCTTTTTGCGGAAAATTTCTGGAAAAAATACAGTTGTATAATTTCCACGGATTGTGAAACGTTACTACGGTTTTGGAGTGCAATGTTACAACTATAGTTTTAAATTCCTTAAGTAAACTAACGTGGTGTATCTTGACTGTTGCAGTTAGCATATTATTGCTTACTTTTACTATTGGTAATAACTGAATTGAACCTAATAAACTTATTTCATTTACATTTCATTTTCAGTTACAAGGATACGCCCGGGCTGCCCTTGCGGTACTCCTATGACGGCATTCTGAAGGACCTGCTAGTGTACTGTAAACCAAAGTGCCCTAAAAAATTGTTCTACCAGATTTTATCTATTAAAGTTAACGAATTGGACAATAAGAAACAATTCAAATGTTTATGGGTAAGTAAATTGAAATATCGCGTTCAGCATTCCAGCTTGACGCCCTAAACAACTAGTTATTTTAATGTTATTTTATTACCTTCTTTATCTGCCAGATTTTAGTTACTTTCACAAAGGTGGACTTTGAATTTGAATTCAAAATTAATTTTGATTGCACTTCATGTTAGTAATGTTAGATCCAGGTTGTTCAATTGGTTCTAACTTGGTTCCTTTATTACTTTTTGTCATTCTTACTTACTAGTGATTACTTATTTTCAATTTTATTCTAGGTTGGTCCAAATTATAAAGAAGATAAAGAATTAATTTTATATCCAAATAAAGGTGGCAAAGTAGCAGACATATTAGAAGAAGCGGCGAAAGTTGTTGAAATGTCTCCCGATGGATCGGGCAGGTGAGCATATTCTTTATACTAATTACATTCCTTTATTGTAATTTTTAGTAAAAATTGTGATATTTACGTGTTAATCGAAGCCTTGCCCCATACCAAAAAAAGGCATTTTTGTGCATGTCACAGAACAGTTCCATTAGTTTTATGATTGTTGATTATTTTATACTTAATGTGTAGCCGCTAAGAGGCCTTTCACCTATTGAACGCTTTTCCTCTCGCGTTAAAATGTGTCGTGTACGCCGACGTCTCGAATAGTGAATAACGAATTTAAACCTTATCCGTCAGTATGAAAATTGCTTTGGCAGTGTCGGTCCACCATATCCACATTAGGACTCGGTGGCGTGTTAGGCACGACAAAACTCGGATCACTTTAGGCCCTAAAGTGCTCCTAAAGTTTAGGGGTTCTTGGCGTTCAAAGGGTTAAAGGTCTCCCACTCTGTACTTTTTAAATATAGTTATGATAAATCAAAACTGAATTTGGCTTGGCAGGTTTTGGTCTCTGGGAGGCTAGAGGTACAAACGCTCACTTCAACTTCTTTAAAAGTCTGTTTTACTTGTTTACTGGTGGTATTATTAATTATTCATGTCACCAAGCTCTCAAACAAATGTCTGTCGGCAGATTACGGATCGTAGAAGTGTCGTGTCATAAAGTGTTGCCCGGGCCAGACCCCGAGTTGACACTTGATCAGGTCACCATAGCGCCGCCGAGACTCTACAGAATAGAGGAGATACCTCAGGACGAGTTGAATTTGCAGGTTTGTTGTCTTCAAGCTTTTTGAAACATGTTTCTATCAGTCATGAAGTTTTCATTATTCGAGCGTTTGTATTAATCACACTATGACGCATTAATGAATGAAAAAATCTCACTCTTATAGACACACAGTAGTACTACTTACCAGAAACTCAAAATTCATTAAAAATCCTGGGCGATAAATGAGGCAATACCTAATATAATTTGTCGCATCGTCGCATCACACCACTCGTGAAAGTTATTTGTCGTACCTAATGTTAACTAAAGTAATTTAAAAGTCGTAATACCAGTTTTCTAAAATTCTGGTTGTCGTGTTATTTACTCGTCATTCAAGTTCTATTAAAAAAAGTGGGTGTTTGCTCGTGGTCGCTACTGTCAATAATGTTTTGAAACTTATGTGTTTATTCAGGAGGACGAGGCGCTAGTGCCTTGCGCTCACTTCCACAAACAGGTGTATGCGACGTTCGGGATCCCCTTTTACACGCGCGTCAAGCACCTCGAACCGTTCCAGGCTGTCAAAGACCGGCTACAGGCCAAGCTCGACATACCCAACAAGGAGTGGGAAAAGGTAACTGAATACCCCTGTGTACTATTACGAGGCACTCGTACTGTCTCAATTTGACTAGCGGTGTGCCGCTAACAGCGTCTCTTTCTATGCGCGCGTTAAACATTTAGAGCCTTTCTAGGCTGCTAACCCTCTGCCACTGATGTGACGTCTAACAGACATGAGACACCTATGCATTACAAAGTCGCCATTATGAAGTTTACAACAAAATTACCACCACAGACCACGGCAGTTGCACAGGGTTCAACACCAGCTCCAATGTCGACATTCCCCACAAATAGTGGGAAAATGTAACCGAATACAACTATGTGTTAGGACGAGGAATGACTAGGTAAATATTTTGGGCCCACCAAATTGGATTAGACGCGTTTATGTCGTACACTGCAGTTATGCGTATTTTTTTATCATTAAGGTACACAATTTAGTAAAAAAGTGTACTTGCATTAAAACGTGTGTTTTTTGTTTCAGTACAATTTCGCTATAGTGACAAATGGCAGACCTAACTACATAAGTGAAGGAGCGACAATAAACATATTCGACTTCAGGCCGAGTAGTAACGCAAGTAAGTATCTCCTCCCACCGTCTTTAAACTTTATATTGGCAAGTTATTGGTGTTGAGACGTTTTCACAATAAGATCCATCGAGCCTAAGATAAATATCGATAAACATTACTTTGGGTTGGTCGTCTAACCTGTTAGCAATAGTCAAAGAAGACGAATACAAATAAAAACCGGTACCGATATATTTGCCTATTAATTGACGCTTATTTTTCTTGTCAACGTTAGTTATTGTTTCTTTCTCAGTGCTATTTGTTTGATTCAAATATGAGCGTCCTCATAGACTTTGCCCGGTAAGTAACTTAGGCAGCTTAGTCTCGATCAAATTAAAAATGACTCGTTACGTAACCCGAAAACGTCTAGTCGCAAAATTCAAAATTACCTGTCAATGGTTATACCTCGAATTCGCCCCGGAATATGTGCTAAAATGTAAAAAGATCTGTCGCTTCCAGACGCGACGGTGCGGCCGTGGCTGGGGCTGGACCACATCAACAAGACGCCGAAGCGCTCGCGCGTCAACTACCTGGAGAAGGCCATCAAGATCTACAACTGAGCGCGCGCAGCCCTCCGGGACCGCGCTAGGGCCCCGATACTTATGTAAATACGATTTACTTTCGTTACCGATTTTGTCTGTTATCTATTTATGACGTTCGGAAGCGGATCGATATCATTTCCATATTTTTGCAATGCGGTGGAGTCCATGTTTTATACATTAGTAGTTTAGACCATATTGTATGTACATATTTTGTAATTTTAAAACGCATATTTATATGGGCCCTAGACGTAACCGTGTTTCGAGTTAGCGTAACTTAGTGTCTTACGGACAAGTGAGATTTCTTTTTTCGACAAATTCATTTCATAATAATTTTCAGACGATTAAACTACTGAATTATGTGCAAAATCATACCAAAAATAATGCCGCAATTGTATGAACGTTAATAAGTGGTACTGATAAGACGGCCTATTTTTCTAAGAACTGCAAGGGCAATAACTACCGCAATAAAATTATCGGATGAAGCTAAGTAACGCCGTTCTTCCATCTTTACCAGTTGCTTGTGTAATTATTTGTTGGATGCGTCCGTTTGAAATTAACTGTCCTATTAGCATTCGAACTGAATCTACAGTTCTAAACGTGACATTTATCTTACGTAATGAGGACAGTACGGCCTACCATAAGTAATACAGTCACTTCTGAAAATATAGGATACATTTAATGTGACAAAAATATGTAGCCACGACTCTTACAACGGCGTTAAGTGTTTTTGTTACAAATATAACCATATTTTCATACGTCACCGTACATACATATGGTCGGCCGGGTAGGTGCGTATGTCATGACCTTGGTATGATCCGTAGCGACAGTCAGTTACGTTTGCTCGACTGTCAACCGAAACACCAGTTCGACCTGTACCGCGCTATTATTACGTATTTATATATATTTGGACCATAGGTGACATTCATTGTAGTTAATATTTGGAATCAGTAGTCCTGCTAGCAGATGTGCGTAACATTGTTTTTATATTTGAACGATTCTCAGAATTACTTTTCGAAACGTTTTGTAGGGCAATCATTATATAAAATATGTTGTTGAAATAGTCTAAACTAAAATGACAGACCCCTGATGTAGTACTGAATTTACTTCTGAGACATTACACTTCACAAACTCGGTATCAAGAATGTATCATTTAAAAGGATTGTTAAGGCTTTAATATATTTTATTTTTATTTAGAAATGTCATGAGAGAAGGTTACTTTATGACTGACCGACTTGAAATCAAACGGATATCGTAACTACTTCAAATCCATTCATATGTACAAGTTTGTTTTCTTTGCAATTAAATGAGTTACATAAGAATAAGTATTAAGAACTTACTGTAAACTGTTAATTAATAAAGACTATCTTCTAAGTCTGATGTAGAAAGAGCAACTTAAGTTTAAATTTTGAAACAATGCTACAGAAGAAATACATCTGATGTTAAGCAGATACTCATTTGGTTAGTAGACGTGTAAGCGTGGTGTGGCAATAGTACAGATCGATTCACGAGAGTTGGCACGAATGGAATGAATGACTGAATGAAAATGTCTATGTGTGTGTCACATTAACCAATAAAATAGTGGCTCGATTGTATACCGATACAAGTGTCACTCATACAATGAAAGTTTCGTTCAATCCATTCGTGCCAACTCTCGTGAATCGACCTGTAGCAGCTAACAAACGCAATAGCGATGGGCAACGAGTCATTTTAGCGTAGACAATATCGAAATTGGTAAGTGAATGTCGGTTATGTTCAAAGTATCTCAATTTGGTATTGCCTTTTAGCATTTCCAGTGTCGAAAATCGTGTTTGGCCTCCCCCAAGTCTTGGAACGTCGAATAAACTATTTTATTTATACTTAAGCACCGACTGGTTGGTCGGCACGTTGCCGCCGTGACCGGCGGGTGACGGCTGACCGCCCGGTAGCATTTTTGGTGATTCGACTCGAGCTCAGCATTTCTACAGAGTATACAGCATTATTTAGATACGAGTTTGTACTATGGAGATATATTATAACAATGTTTAAGGGTATTATTATATGTATATAGTCAAATGTGCCTGTGTGTGGTCGCTTTTCGGTATAAGTGGCCTATTGTCGTCTGCGAGGAGCTGGCGACACGCATTTTATTTACCAATTCTCGGTGGTAAGATGTAGACGTTCCTTATCCCTGATGTGGGTGACCGTCCATCAAAGCATAACATAGTGGATATTCGATTACAGAAGGCAACCATCAGTTGAATTATTGAACCTTACGTAAGTAGGTATTATAAGGAACTATAGATGGGAGAGAGCACTGTGTATTATTAGCTTTTACTAGCCTTATCATTAATAGTTGAATTTGAATATTATTGCCATTCAATATATATTGTCACTGTAAAATCACATGTATGTAATAATCATTTTTATTGGCAAAAAGATTAGGAATACTGATGAAATAGTAGCAATGAATGCGGAAAGTATATTTGCATTAAGTAATATTTAAATGGTATATTTATGTCTGTCAGCGTCAGCGTTGAAATATTACTTGACAAGAATGGGAAGCGCCGTATAAAGTGTTGCGTCCGTGTGAGCGGCGGTAGCGGTAAATGTTGACTAAATATCTTAAATCAATTATTAGACCCAATGGAATATACTAGTGCCAAACTGCATGGGGTGAGAAATGTCTTGTTAGGCATGAAATAAGGTTGAAATTGTATTGATGATTTGCTTTGGTAGACTGTCGCCTATAGTCGCGCTTGATCCGCATACTTTTATAACATAGACTAAAATAATATTGTTATCATTATACTATCTGTAATACTTAATTATTATGTTACGTCATTTTATCATGTGTTGAATCTTGACCATTGTTCATAGACAATCCTAATAAATTTCATTGTAGTTATTTTTTTTTGTATCAACATCATTGAATCAAATTTAATCCCCATTGTGATAAAATAGGAAATATTAGTGAGGCTTGTACATAATAGCTCTTGCTCATACCTATCACGAACCTGTGTAGGTTTCAGCTTTTTTCTAACTTAAACAAAACTAACGATATGTGAATTCTTATGTAATCTGTTTTATAGAAAATATTGAAGTGTGGATAGAATAAAATGTTTTGATTGTCGAATCACCAAAAGGCCGCGCCGCCCCGGCGCGGCCCCAGCACCTAAGTAACTAGCACCTCATTGTTAAGGCTCAAAGCCGCTCAGAACATCCGAACATGTATAATGTTACTATTTAATTTAACTAATTTTTTGCCGGAAATAATAATGGCAAATGGGATTATAGTTTCATAGTTGATTCACTATTTAGACCCGTCAGTAGGATTTGGAATTCGAGAAGAGTTCCGTGACAACTTACCTACAAACTATTGGAGGGAGTTCCAATGTTTGTTATGTTGGATGTGAATGTTTCACTGAATATAATCCTATATTTGTTTACACTTGTTTGTTTTTAAATTTAGTACCTTTCCATCAATTTTTTAACCTTTTGAATGATTCTTTCTTTGAATAGGCCACATTAAGAAAACATGTTAATTATTAATTGAAATACCGAGTGTTATAGTACGTATCTGGTGTGTATTGTGTGGGTACTAATAGTGGTGTACTTTAGCCAGGGTAACTAGTGACAGGACGACAACCCCACTTGGAGCATTCAAGAGGTTAACAAATATGATCCTGGCTGATTTAGGACTCCGAAGCTACGGTGGCAACAGTGAGAAAACGAATACGCCTATAAGTAGGTATATTCGGGGTCAATAGAAAACGAAAATAATGTAAACAAAGCCAATAATGTAAACCTTCGCGGCTTCGCAATTACGCACTATTAAAAACAAATATGGTTTAATTTTTATTGTACACGTAAATTTGTTACAAGATATTCAAGTTATACAAAATGCTAGACCTTTGCTACCTTGCCTACTTATTGTTTATTTAGGTTGCTGTTATTTATATCATAAATCAGTCAATTTTATAAAAAGAAAAGAATGTAACGCTGGCTTTAGCACTTCCAATACCGGCACCATGGGGAATATGTGAACACCTCATTCGTCTCACTGCTCGTACCCTGAGTCGCGCTCGAAAGACGAGACGACCGCGTGCTCGTGTTTCGCCTCGCTATTCAATCTTTTAGTTAGTGTAGTGTAGTCCGTAGGTCAAGAGGCCTCTGCTTGGAAAGGTGAAGACGGCGGTCCGAATCCGTTGGCTAAAAAAACATCATCTCAGCCATAAGACGTCCACTGCTGAACATAGAACACCTCCCCCTTGGACCTACACAAGTACCGGTTGGAAGCGACCTGCATCCAGCGTCTTTCGGCGACCTTAATGAGATCCTCTGTCCATCTTGTGGGTGGACGTCGGCGCAGCGTTCGCTTGCTAGTCCGTGGTCTCCACTCGAGCACTTTTCGACCCCATCTGCCATCTTATCTGCGTGCAATGTGGCCTGCCCATTGGCACTTCAGCTTGGTAACCCGGTGGGCTATATCGGTGACTTTAGTTCGGCTACGAATCTCCTCATTTCTGAGTCGATCACGTAGAGAAACTCCGAGCATAGCTCTCTCTATAGCTCGTTGAGCGACTTTGAGTTTTGAGATGAGGCCGATAGTGAAAGATCACGTTTCGGAGCCGTAAGTCATCACATCACTGGTAACGTGGTAACACACATTGATTGAACACTTCTTGTCTAGTCGACTAGTCTTGAGGCGCAGGTATGTCAGAGGAAAATACATTACTTAGTTTCCTGAACGCTGCTGCCCAACCGTAACCAAAATAATATACTTATATACTCACTAAATAAAAATACTTCATCTGCATACATAACTTGGTAAGCGTGCGAGATGTTCAAAATGAGCTTGACACGACTTTACTGTTAAGAGAATAAGAGCGTGTCAAGATAATTCTGAACACCTGGCCCACTCAGCAACATCTGCTGCTGACTGTACCTATTCGGGTTCGAAAAAACTCTGGTACTTATCTGGTTTGATTTATGACCTAAAACACTAGTACGATTAGGTATACCTACATAATAATCTAAAAGCCAGCTTTAATTAAAAGATTAACCTATTTAATATCTTCAATTGAAATTTGTGTTAAACCAAGGCACGGAAAAACTCGTCAATTTGAAAACAACCCTGTTCTGTGCAGTAGCCATCAGATATATCGGATCGGTGGAGGTGAACATAAATATCTGAGCATGCACTTTATCGCGTTGTTCAGATATTTGTGTCCAGCTCCACAGCTCCGGTAAATCTAATGACGACTGTATAGTGGAGACCCATATATTAATAACAATATTGTCAGGTAATTTATAGATTTATAATACAGTCAGCGTCATATAGTTCGTAGCATTCAAAGTACTCAAATAGTTCGGTACACCATACTAATTCTATTGAGTACCGAACTTTTTGAGTACTTTGGATGCTACCAACTATATTGGGCTGACTGTACCATAAACTATTATACCTATATTTGACAACAAAATTATTAAGTAATAAATGTCAGTAGTGAATGTGAGCAGCCATGATGGTCACAAATATTTAACCTTTTCCACGCCAAAGACGTATATATATGCACGACCACACAACAACAAATTAGACCTACGACGCTACGCTACGTGCACACGCATTAAGTTCAACTTAAGCGGCGCGGCGCGGCGCTACCGCGAAAAACGATATTCGTGAATTTGGGACGATTGTCTCTGTCACTCTTATGACGCCGTAATTGGAATAAAAGAAATATTTCGATAATGTGGCGTGTGAGCGTTAGCTTTTGCGTTTGACATGGCGCCGAAAAGGTTAACAACGCGTCTATTTTCTAATTCAGAGGTTCTAGTGTAAGTTACTTTTGACGTAAAAAACGTTTACGAACGTGTAAATGATAATGTTATTTATATGGGAAACGCAAACGTGTTCGTGACGTAAAGTTACCTTAAAAACTTACACTCAGGGCCTATGGTTGGCCTATAACGTAGTGATTATATTCTCTTGGGGTTGGCCTATGGTTTGGAACATCAGTTATACTCAATGTAAATAAATTTTAATTCCAGATATACCTGATCTATACTTTTAGTTAACATGGATAAAGTGCATGTTTACATATTTCTGAGTACCTTGGCCGTTACGATATATTTGATTGCGACTCTTCCAATTCATGTTCTGATTACTTACGTTAAATTAAACTGAGATGATACCTATCTCAGTCCGCCGCAGAACTGAAATAAGATGTAATCAACTACGTTATTAGTTTAACATTAACTTAATAAGTGTGATAGTAAGACTTGAGGTAATTTCCCGCCATAATTAGACTAATCTACGGCGGGGGCTAAGTAGCTCGTAATTCGTTTTCTGGAGACAGATAATTCACCAGATGGATGCGTGTCAAAGATACTAACCAATTCTCGTACCTACTACTATTTACGAAACTAAAGTCTTATTCTTAACATGAAGTGCTCGTCATAACCAACTAAGTGCTAATGAGGTTGAAAATTTAACATTATTATATTCCATCTTTTTGCACCTTACTACCTCGGAAATCCCTCTTTTATGCGTTAGAAACATAGCAATACCGCATTTCACTAACAAAACTGCAAGTAACAAATTATTACGAGTGTTTTTTACGTTAGATAATTGAATGCACTTTTAAATGATTTTGTTCGGCAACAAAGTTGGTTCCTCTCACGTGTCTTCCCAACGCTCAAGACTTCACTTTTGAACCACGAGCATATTGTCAGATTATCGATGGCCACGCAGAGCTATATACGAAACAAAAAATAAAGACGAGGAGGGCTAAGGCTCGCCTGTAGGTACAGTCAACCAATTTGATTTATAGACCACTTCGTTCCTTGTCACAGTAAAAATCTATATGAAAGACGCAAAAAAATTCTTATATTAACGTAACCATGACAAGGTTCGAAGTGCCCTAGAAATCAAATTGGTTGACTATACGTAGGGTGCGGTGCGTTATTTTATTAATTATTTTTATGTTGACTTGTATGGTTATTTAGTAAGCAGGGACATCATCTGGTATGTATATTTCAGTCCTTTGACCGCAAAGGATTCACGTGTCTAACTTGATTTGGTCCATCGCAGTCGCAGTTTATCAGTGTCGGCGCGCGCCGAGAATGCGCCGCGGCCGCTCAATGGCGAGTCGTTAGCTATAATCCGATTCGGGCATTCGAGTATTCATCGCTCGGGCACAAGCCATACAGCGCACAGTACTTCAATCATGTAGAAGCTTAAGGTTTAGTAACATCCTTCCTAAACATCTCGCCTCCCTCCTGGCCTTTTTTACAAAACGCCAAAACAAAGATTATACAAATAAGTATGACACTACAGGCCACATCATAATCTAACAAGCTTTATTGAAACCAGCTATTTTCGGTCGATCATCGATGAACTAATTTTTTAAGAATTTTGCACCACCGATAACCACGGACAGGATGACGACGATTACGGTGACTTGAAAGGCTGTTTGGATATCTTTACCTACTAACTTTTTTACTCTAGCATTCAAAAGAAAAGTGATGTAACTATGTATGGGATGAGTAGAGTTACTGCGTTTCAACTTAGAGTAACTGTGCCAGATACGAGATTTTTTCAAACCTTTTAACCTCAAATCATATTTTCTGGTAAGCTAATGTGTTCACCAAATAAATTTTACGAGTTGCCGTACGAAATGGGCCTTCTGTACCTTATAAGTACATTGTGGTCCCGGGCTTTCGGCATTTCCCCATCGCCCTAGTGCGGCAGTGCCCAGGAATTCGAATGCAAATGGAAAATGCCATTAGATCAGCAAACAGTTGCGATCAAACGTTGCATTGTGCACACACAAATCATTATCGCGTACCGCCACATTGTCGGCTTGTTGTGGAATTTTGATTACCATAATCT
Source organism: Grapholita molesta (assembly GCA_022674325.2). Lineage (NCBI taxonomy): Eukaryota > Metazoa > Arthropoda > Insecta > Lepidoptera > Tortricidae > Grapholita > Grapholita molesta. The sequence continues at coordinate 9,650,388 of CP053127.2, forward strand.
TGTAAATAAGGACTGAGTACGTTTTCATCTCTCATATTTTTATTTTTAAAGATGATTAGATTAGATTTAAATATTTTAATCTATGTAGGTATATGAAGCGAATGGATATATATTGATTCATGTAGGTTTGTGGGATTTTCCTTGGGTTACTAAATAAATACTTAAATACTAATAATACTTACAGCCTGTTTATTAAAAGTTGACGTGACTCAATTGATGGATTCTATTCGACATCAAACTTAACTAAAATCCATCTAAGGATCACTAGCTATAAATAGTTTACATGAATCCACTGATGGATTTTAGGAGACTTGCTAGTTCAACATAATCTATTTGGATCCCAGTGTTCAATAAAGTCTGCTCAAATCTATTGATAGATCTGAACGCACAAAACGTCCACTCGGATCCATAATGGATCCTACCAAATGGATTTTAGTGGACGGAGGACCCGTACCGTAAGAGTATATATTTTTTATAATTTCCTACTAGTAATGACAATTTTGATCAAATCAAAATAGATTCGTCGTATAAGTTCGTCATACTAGTGATTTTGCAAATTTATGATTGGTTTTGTTTAACATTCGAACTATTAACCGTATTTAACATTCGAAATATAGGTATGTGAAATATTTATAACTTCATACCAACCTTACCGAGGTTTATTTGCTTAGGTACGTTTCGGAAAGGACTATAAAAATATTATAGTGAAATAAATTCAGTTTATATTTTATTGTACTCGCCAGGCCATTTCATTGATAAGCATGAATATTCGACATTGTCTCGTAGTATTGGGACTAGTGGTCCGTTGGCTTGAAGGAAGTATTATAACATTTTCTCAAACGAAAGTTTCGGGCCAAACAACGTTTACAATAATAAACACCTTCAATCTCACCACAGCTTCGAAGACCGAGGCGACTTCGGCTCGTCCAACTTCACTGTTGAAAAGAATAGACTTACGGAAAGCAGATTATAATGTTAAACCTACTACAGACATATTTTTGAGAAATAATGCACGGGACTCCAGAAGTAAGGACCAGTTACGTAACTAACGTATAAGTTGTATTATTGCTATTGTAGGTGTATTTGTTTTGCGGCCTTCTAGCAAAGATGGTGGGACTCTGAACTTGCTCTGGACTGTGGACGTCCCTTGTTCAAATTATGATATAGACATTTTTTTATTATTTAAAAATTTATTAATCTGTTCACAAAATTACATAGTTACAGAAGACCTGCAAAATTGTTTTAACAGTTTGACTGCAGGAAGGAATTCATTAATAACAAACTTAAGTACTTAATTCTATCTATAATTTCAACATATCAATATTATATTAACTATTGCAAAGTATTTAGTAGGTATATCTTAAGTTTTCTTTTAAAAATACTTATTTTTTGTTCAATGCGGATGTCTTCAGGTACCAAGCTATTTAATATATAATTATGGCAATCTTTCTCTTAAGGTTCTATCTCCAAAATAGTTTTAAATCCTAGGTACATCATATTTACCTGCAGACACCGCTCTTGTTCCATACTCGTGTGTAGCTCTATACAGGTCATGCTCCCGATTGCCATGGTTGTTAACAGCTATTAAACACTTATGTTTAACACTGATAGGGAGGATTTTACAAACTTTAAACAATTTCCGGTAGTCATTCTTAAGTGTGTGTGACGTGTAGTTGTTTCGTGTTGTATATATTATATCAGGCATAAATTAAATTATTTTCATTTTAGGGTACTCTGAACGTATAGGTGATTTGTGGAGATGGGATTTTTGGTGTATGCTGCAACCGGAAACTGGCAACTGCGGACGTAACCGAACAAAGTATGATGATAGGGTTTGTTGTAGAAATAAAGCAAGGTAGGAAGGGTAAAAATGTTAAGATTCACATCAACAGAAAACAGAATCTGCGGAAGCAAGGGTGTTCTCCACCTTTAAAGGAAATGTTGATGACGAAACGTACATGGCGGTATCGTATTTAACTCGTACTGGAGCGAAAGCGATTTAGAAATACGTCAATATTATTTGTCCGAAATACACATCGCATAACATACTTATATGGCAAAAACCTTTGAGTTGAATGAAAAATGATTATTTATATGTCGTAAAAGGCAAATAAATAGAAAAATTGTTCCAATTATGACATGAAGACCATGAAATCCTGTTGCTATAAAAAATGTTGATCCATAAATTCTATCTGCAATAGTAAAAGGTGCTTCAATATATTCGTATGCTTGAAGAATAGTGAAATAAATTCCTAATATGTAGACTTACGAGCATACCATCTTGGAATTCATTCCTACGCACACAAAATCGATTTTGGCGATTTTGGCATACTTTGTCGACTTTTGTGTATGAATATGTTATCATTAATATGTTAGAACTGCGACCCCGATCGGTTTTGAGAATTATTAACCTATGGGTTATAATTTTGCGACGAAAAGATGCTGTCAAAAAAGTAGGTTAAGTTACATTGTCGTGGTGAAGTGCTTGCGTCCCCACGGCATCCCCCGTAAACAGCGGAGACGAAAACGCCGCAGGGTTTTTAGTGGGTATTCCCCTCTCATATGGAGGGGCCAGTCTCACATAACGGAGGGGATGGGTTATATTATATTAATTCTATAATGTTATTTAATACTTTGTATGATGATATTTTTAATACTTTGGATATGATGTATTCGAATTTTGCAGATACTATTACAACACGCAGGTAGATCAATGTTTACCGCACGTGTTTTCTGGGTGCAGTACAAAGAACAACAAGAATCAATTCGAGTCGATCGAGGAGTGCAACAACCATTGCAAAGGTAGGTGTAATATTTACGTGGTAATACTGTAGAGTCGCCATCAGATATATCGGAACTGTGGAGGTGGTCACAAATATCGGAACAACGCCTCTATTGTCGAGGCGATAGAGTGCATGATGACCACCTCCACAGCTACGATATATCTGATGGCGACTGTACTTATAATTGTTTTATTACTGTATAATTGTTTATGTATCTTATCCACGCGGCTCAATCACCTATTTTATGCCTGTCGTTGCACTTGATTACGGTCCCCTGTTCTCTGGTTAACCATAGTGCCACTATGAAGCCGAGGGTCCTGGGTTCAAATCCAAGTAAGGGCATTTATTTGTGTGATCACACATATTTGTCACACAAGTCACAGATGTTTGTTCCTAAGTTATGGGTGTTTTGTAAGTATTTGTATATTATATATATCGTTGGCTGAGCACAGCATAGCAAGCCTACAGAACTGTTATAACAGTTTGACTGTAGACCGTGGGGCTCAGTTAATTTGCCTAAGGATGTCCTGTAATTTTTTTTTTTTTTTCATTCTGCCAATAAAAGACACTAAATATTCTTTTTTCTGATAACTATACGTCCTTTTCATAATGGGTCACCCAGCAAGCGCATTAGTAGAACACGGTGCCACACTTCTTCTAGTATTCTGTGCTTCTGCTGTCCCTTGGCGCATGGGACAGCTGAATAACAACACAATAGTTATTTGTTACACACGGGAGCAAAGTTATTGTTTACGTTCTCGTGCTAATATTGAGACTGAAGCTCGCGAAATATTCCAAAATGGAACCACGAGCATGGCAAGTGGTTCAAAGAGTGGAATCTTGAGCGTTGTGAGAGTTTCTAGGCACGAGAGGGGAACAAACATTACTGCCGAGTATAACACAAAACATTTCACCTTAGTTACTTCCGCGAGGAAAATACTAACTCTAAAACAATAAAACTTACTCCAACTGATTATTATTAATCATTTATCATTCAAAATCATCATTTAAAATTACATCCAACCCAGATAATGGCAAAAAACATTCAAAATTTGTATGAACTTACTTTGTTTCCAAAGTGTTTGTGAACAAAATGCAGCTTTACTATATTCGGCTTTTCCGACTATACAATGCGTGATGGGTTGAATTTGTATATGGGGTGTTCAGGTAGCAATAGCAATTGAAAATAGGTATGTATATGTCTTATTCTATCTTTGGATCAAAGAACAAGTGGATTCAGGATGCCTACACAGAATTGTATACTCGGAAATCAAAGTCACTAACGCCATCTATCGCGTCAGAAAAACAATAGGCGGTTTTAGTTCCATGCATAAGATTTAACGCTGTCACTGTCACAATGACTCTACGAGTCGGCTACGAGTGCGTTCAACTGATTAGTGATTATGTACTCGTGCCACCTAGTATCCGATAACAGAAACAGCCTAAATTTTGGAGGAAAACTATTTTGGATAGGCGTCATCTCGTTTTATCTACGTACATATAATAAGTGCTCTAAAATGCACCCAGAAACCGTATGCAATGACCAGCATTACCAACCACCAGAAATGAATGAAGATGTAATGTTAACATTACCTACTGAAATCAGTAGGTTACGAGTTCAAATTTGGAACAGCAGTCAAATTCAAGTGGGGTTTCTATTCTAGTATCTATAGATATTAAAACAGTCATTGATACGAAACGCTAATTCGTTATGTTTTTTTATATAAATCGAACGACATTTGAACTCGAGTGACAATAGAATAGGGAGTTCATTTGCTTGTCTATGGTTTTAAAAAAGATATTTGACTGAGATACGAAATACGCAACGCCGCCATTCCAAGCTGTCATTTGTTTTGTTCGTTGACTTTTTAATGTTTCAAGTAACATTAGTAATAATGCAGGTCATGTCCCTACTCGCCTTCGGCTCGTTTCATAAACCCACACTCTTGTTGTAATGCCCTTCATTATGCACAGATACATAAACTACTATTAGAGCTAAGGATCCAAATAACACCAACAAACGGAATACCTACAATTGATACGATACAGATATATAAATGGTTAGGTACTTGTGGTACTGTTAATATAATTCGGAGTGATACGGCTTTTTGGATTTAGCTGCAGTAGGTCAGACGTGTAGCCGTCACGTCAATATCACGGCTCGTCCGCCTTTCGTCCGCCCAATAATCGTATCCACATGCCGTGAACACGTTCACACGATGTCAATCAAAGCGTAATGCTATTCAATTGTATAGTGTTAAGGCCAGTAGTGTAACTGTTAACTAAAAAGCTTCTGTAAATAACAAAACTCTTCTGCTGAAGGTATACGTATCGGAACATTGTTTAAAATATACTTTATTAGAAATCGGTAGCAGAAATGGCGATATCATATATGTTTTTAAGTTATTAGTTTTGGTAAAGTTTAAAACGATGATTTTTCTTTATTTAGGTAATAGCTGTACCTATTCGCTTAGTGCATACTTACAAAAGTAAACGCTTTAGATTCTACTTTTAAAAAAACTCGCTACGCTTGTAGTAAAAGTTTAGAAAGTTGCGTCTTCGAAATATGAGGATGAGAGGACCATTTTTTCTCCTGTGTAAATCGTTAATAAGAAATGTGATCCCTTTTCAAGTTTAACTTTTAAACCGTCATGTCACACTATAGGCATGCCATTATAAATTAACCTGCATATTAAAAACATGAAGGTATAACTATACCGTCGTATACGTTAGGTGAATTTAAGCCGTTCACGTTATCACGTGTAAAGGTAATTGCCGGTTGGTTAAAAGGTTATGGACTACACAGTTAAATTGTACATTTCTATAGGATCAGCACTCATGCAGGTGAACCTTCCACCTAACACTGACATCTGTAAATTGCAACCTATATCTGGAAGATGTTTGGGTTATATAAAACGGTAAGTTTCAAGGTAAGGTATTTCTTTCAAGTTAATAACTGGATAATAATTTAAGCGCAAAACTGGGCCAGATGGAACACTACGACATTGACAAATAAATTCATTACTGTTTAGGTATCGCGCCATTACGCTTCCCTAAATGCTCCCAATAAGGAGTATAATGGAATAGTTGCGAATTCCCCTTTAAATACTCGTAATCTATGTAGAACAAACCTACATAAAAAAATAATACTTAATCAAAAAATAACTATAACTGAAAAAAGTGGATCAAGTAAAAGCTTGTACCGTCTGACAAAAAACCGCCTTTAACAAATTTACAGCGCCAAAGTGATCTTGTAAGTGCTGCGTAAACCAAATTTGTTACGGAATACAAAAATGCAGAAGTACCTAGTCATTTGTTTATCATATTCTTATATGTTTTATTTCTGACCTCGAAAGATGACCGTGTATTAAGTTGAAGCGAGTTTAGATAAGTATTCACTTAAAATTATGTTTCAGGTTCTATTACGATGTAAATGAAGCCCAATGCAAAAGCTTCGTGTATGGTGGTTGCGCCGGTAACGAGAACAGGTTTGAATCGGTACTGCCGTGTCTAAACCGTTGCCATAAGAAGTATATACCGGAGTACGACTACGAAGTAGGTACCGGAAATGCTCAATCCTGATCATTATTGACAAAATTACACCACCACGATAATACCACTGTATAAAGATAATGTTTTAAACCTAAAGTAACCTATCGTCGTACATTTTTAATAATTTCGAAAATTTGTTGCAATCAAAGGATATGGCAACGTGTTTGTAAATGTATTAAAATAATTACCTACCCGGCTTTAAATAGGATATATGATTTTATTTATTAATATTCTCCTTGAATCGTTGTCAATTTATTGTAGAAAAACACATTTAAACGTAGTTTTAAAGAATCGAAGCAGACTTAGTCAATTCATTTTCCTATTTTTATTTATGTAAGGTCAATGTGTGTAAGACCGTCTATCAGAAAAGACCGTATACCAACCAATTTCCTACATTTACTCATCGGTATTTAGTGTCATATGACGGACTTCTCTTAGAAGTCTTACTCATATTGACCTTAGCATATAAACTACAAGCAGTTTCGAAGTACTTTGCCATTTTTTTACATATTTATCAGCAATCTGAATAATCAAACTACGAGTAAGTACCTACATATAGATCAAATAACGATTATAGTTTGATCGAATAATAGTCTTCATTTACAAATTGCTAAGGTATCATTCGGCGTGTATACTCTACCTATATTTTATGTTAGTTTAATGTTTGGGCAGTTTTTAATTAAAGGGAAAGTCATTATTTACTAAACACAAAATAACAAATAGGAAACAATAACATTATAATATAAACCTAGCTGATAAAGTAAGTAGTAAATCGGCCCTGGTTCTTGGTCGTGTTTTCGGTCACTGCGTAGTGCCCAGAAGGCTAGCCGCATTCTCGCGTTGATTCTCAATGTTTATACTAAGAAAAAATTGCAATACAAATAAAAAAAATGGGTTTAGTCTATGAATGAATGAGAAGCCAACCTTTGTGTTCTATTTTTAAAATGTTCAATCAATCCGCTCCATTCATAACGGCGTCTGTACCCTAACTCTAGTCTAGAGATCCGACGACGCACCACGGTGCGAGAAGTGAGTGATATAATGGGTTCCAATCTCTAATGGAGTTAGGCCGGACATGTTGCCAGGCAGAGTGACGGTAGGTGCACTAAAGGTGAGTGAATTGGTGGCTACGTTCGGATAAAAGTCCTTGGTGTATCTGCTGGTTGTGTGGACAACATTCGGAAGATCGCGGTTTACTTCTGGATGGGGCTAGGAGAGGACCAGCAGTGGAATACTCGAAGAGAGGCCTATTCTCGCCTATTCAGTGGGCAACAAATCTCTCTCAGGCGCACGATGGCGGCGGCAGCATGATATTCTGTTGCTTTTTGTCACATTCCAACACTGGGCTATTGAAAGAGACAACCACTTTTTTCATCAACTTATTACATTGTCACGCTGTTACGTCCTATTCGTACTGATATTATTTTATATATCCTCTTCTAAAGTGTAGTTTAAATTGGACGAAGTCAATCACTAACAACAATACGGGTGAAACCCGAACAATCGCGAAGCTATTCAATACCCTTAGCGGGTTTAAATAGCTATAATAGTTGGGTATTCAGCGGCTCTCGAAGTTTCTATTCAGGGTAATCGTTTCTAATGGAAACATTACTCTTCGGGGAGGCTTCATTAAGTGTAACTCCTAACGGATGGCCCTGATAACATTCAGCACCCGTTTTGCAGAATTTGAATTTATGCAAAACTTAGATCCCCTAAATACTTAGGTTTAGACGTAATATATTACATATATAGACGTGATATCTGACAAACGACACTGGTCATGTAAATGAGTCCACTAAAAGAAATAAGTTTACCAAAAACCGTAGTATTGCCACACCGCTCCTGACATCTCGCTTATCTCTTCTTCTACAACATATTTCTATCATTCGGATCTCACGAATAATTAATGTAAGTATAAAAAAAAGGTATCGGCACGAGAGTTGAGGTGAATGCTTACACACACTGCTACATAGAGTACTAATAGCAAAAAAGGTAGCGAATGAACGAATGAGTGAATGACATTTAAGTGCACGATCGAATTATATATTTTCAAAAAATAGGTAAAACAAACAGCCAGAAAATAAAAATATGCTTTTCACCTCACTCGCTCGGAAAACCTTAGTTTATAGCGCGAAATCTGCGTGGAAAAGCTTATTTTATCCGCTAGCGTGGAAAAGTCATTCGAATTTCGAAGCCGATTGTTGTAATTCTCTGTGGTGCAAATAACTTTTTTTTAAATATAAAACTCCTTCAACGCGTGACTGACGCCGCTACCGCGAAAAACGATATTCGTAAATTTCGGACTAACGTCTCTGTCACTCTCATCGGAGTAAAAGAGAAAGATGCTCGCAATATACGAACTTCGATGTTCCCGGTACCGAGCCTGAGTTCATATTAACCATAGATAATAACCAATCAGAAACATGATTTGATTACAGATTTTTAACTTCTTTATTTTTACCTACACTTTATTTTATGTCAAATAGGTTTTATTATAAATACTAATATTTTATGTCAAATTGGTTTTATTTTAAAAACTTATAGTATATCTGTTATAGTATTTTTGTAATTTACATATTTTGGGTAATTAATCCATTAAATAAAACACAATTATATTGTTTATTTGATAAAGAAATTGACATGTACTTAATATTGTAATATCTGAACGCAACCGAAAAAAAATAAAAGTTTAAAAAGTTTTAAGTTATCACAATTCACGTAATCGCAAATTTGTCGGATTTGTCCTGTGCTAAGCTCTTTGAACTCAATGTTTGAACTATAAAAATGTGTGGTTCTAGCAGCGATGCCGATATGATTTCCCTGAAAAATCGCGCGATATGTTTCTTTTATTGTTTTTCTTGCCGCTCGAATTTTCCTCGCTGTAGTGAGGTGAAAAGATGTGTGTTCCGCATGGCTGCAAAATTATTTGGCGTCTCGTGTCTTGAAAGCCTCGCTACGCTCAGGAATCTATCTTTGACCCATTCGCTTCGCTCATGGTTCAATCATAGCTTCCTTCGCTTGCTCTGCTTTCAATTTCAACACTAACGCCAAATAACCACTTTGCAGCCTTGCATAACAATAGTTATTTGTTATGCAAGGCTAATTTTGCAGTCATGCGGAACACACAATTTTTCACCTCACTACAGCGAGGAAAATTCGAGCGGCAAGAAAAACAATAAAACAAAACTTATCGCGCGATTTTTCAGAGAAATCATATCGGCATCGCTACTAGAATCATTCATTTTTATAGTTCAAAAGTTAAATTGTGTTAACTTAAAACGTTAAAAAAAAATTCGGTTGCGTTCAATAATTACAAAATTAAGTAAACCTGTATTTCAATTTCTTTATCAAATAAACATTGAAATCGTGTTTTATTTAATGGATTAATTAGTCAAAATATGTAAATTAAACTGAAATACTATTAGTATATATAATAAAATCTATTTGACATCAAATAAAGTGTAGGTAAAAATAAAAAAGTTAAAAATCTGTAATCAAAAACATGTTTGTGATTGGTTATCTATGGTTATTATGAACTCACCGCGGTACTGCAAACCTCTCAGTTTCTTCTGGGCGCCGTTTTTTATTAAGTTTCCTACAATATTTTTTTTATACATACATTTATATATAAATAAATAAATAAAACGGTTAAAATTAATTTAATAAACCAATCTGTTTTTACTCCGCTCGTAACTGTATAAATTTTGTCTTATCTACGCCATCTATTATGATACTAGGCCAACTATCAAGTCCCGACTGACAAAACAAATGTTTTTTTTCAAGTTCGTCACTTTTTTGTGTGGAAGTATTTTTGAGTAATATGAACGTGACGCACTGGAAAATTGTCTTTTTCATACAAAATTTGGGACACATTTTTTCATGTATGAGGCGTAAAACTATAAACGATTCACAGAGGCCAAAAAATCAATATATTGAAGACAATATGTGTCCTTTTTTTTGAATAACGCTCAAATTCAAGGTCAATAGAATATTAAAATAACGTAAAAAATATGGCTTACTGACACGTTACATATTATTATAAAAAAATCCTCTATCTTTTGCGTCCAACTGTTACCGTTATCAATATCGAGAAAAAACAAAAAAAAAATCACGCTTGTTGTATGGGAGCCCCCTTAAATACTTATTTTATTTTATTCTGGTTTTTAGTATTTGTTGTCATAGCGGCAACAGAAATACATCTTCTTCTTCTTTCTTTCTCCTCGCCACTTCCCGTTACGCGGGGTCGGCTTTCTTAATCGTGAGGCGCCACGTGCTCCGCTCAAAACATCGTCGGGAGTCAAGCCGAGATCCTTCATGTCTCTTCGAACATTCGTCATCCAGGTAGTCTTCGGCCTACCACTCCCTCTTTCATGCACAGCCATGGAAAGGCACTTCTTCACGACGTGATCATCAGGTCTTCGTACAACATGACCGTACCATCTTAGGCGCTACTTTGAGACCTTTGAGTGTAACTCCACCTGACCAACGCAGCATGCGCATCTCTGTGATGTGAAGTTTTTGCTGCTGGATTTTCCGAATAGCCCATGTTTCGCTGCCGTAAAGTAGTACTAGTCTAACAGCTGTTTTATAGACCTTGCCTTTTGTTTTTATTGGCATCTTCGGATCACAGAACTCCTGTTAACGTGCGCCATTTATGCCACCCCGAGGACGTTATATGTGTTATATCGGCGAATAAACGATACTAGGTACTTGAACTTATTTACTCTAGGCAGGTCCTGGCCCCTCAGTTTTACTGTGTCAGTTGGTCCAATGGGTTCCTTGAGATTAAAGTGACATACCATGCATTCCGTCTTGGTTCTGCTGATGCGAAATCCATTCGATTCTAGACATATTGTCCTCCATTGTTCCAAATTTTGTTCAACATCGTGTCTGCTGTCTGAAATGAGGGCCACATCATCCGCATAGAGGAGATTCCATGGAGTGGGTTTCTGAATATGGTATGTCAGGTAGTTCATGGTGATATTAAATAATAAGGGACTAAGCGCGCCGCCTTGGTGTACTTCCATTTTTATACTGAAACTCTCTGGCGTACCATCAGCTGGGCTTCTAACGCATGTTTCAACGCTCTCGTACATGTCTATTATGAGTATGAGTCGTAGGATTCGGGGACATTTTGGCTTCTAAGAAGCTTGCCATATTATTGTTCTTGGTACTCGGTCAAACGCCTTCTCGAGATCTACGAACACCATCCAAAGGTTTTGTTCGCTATCGCGTGCATTTTCCACTAGTAGTCTTATAGCATGAAGAACGTCTGTGAAATACATCATCTGTGAAAATTTCAGCTGTCTCTATTACGGTTCATAAGATACAGCTTGGTGACAGACGGACGGACGGACGGACAGCGTAGGCTCCGTAATAGGATTTCTTTTTTACCCTTCGGGTACGGAACCCTAAACATGGGTTTTATTTGATTATGTACCTACATTGTTTTAATTTTCTATTGACCCCAAACATATTTGTCACGTACATCGGTATTCTTTACTAAAAGATAAAGATTTAAAAGAAGCTTTACCGTACGTAGAGATTGCCTTACGCATTTTTTTGGCACCACCGCAGTGAATTAAAATTGAATATAAATACTTATCTGATTTAAAGATAGCGTGGCTAGGAATAAGTGATGTCATAAATATGTTCTCATCATTTTGTAAGGAGCGTTTTCGCGAGAAATAGGAATGTCCGACTTTGAGGCTCATTTCTGGATTTTGTGTAGTTTTAAGGCCATTACTCCCATAAAGACATTTCATCCCTTGAACAATATAGGGTAGGGATCGATTGATAAAAAAAGCAGTCAACTGGCCTAATATTGTAGTGCAGAACGTTCGTTTTCTGCACCTAAAATAATAATAAAATATTTACGATCCGCTATAAGTGAAGAACGCCTAAATAGCTTCGCTATTCTTAATATAGAAGATATGGAAGCCGAGTTAACGAACGCCATGAATGACAGCGTCATTGATGATTTTGTCAGTCAATAAATATTACCGAATACATGACCTATCAATCCTATCATTAAGTTTTGGTTTTTTTACGTGGTGGGTAAATTTAATTTTACTATAAGTGTGTAAATTTTATTTATCGGCATTTACGGGGCGGCAAATCTTAATGGCCCGGGGCGCCAAAATTGAAAATACGCCTCTGCATTGACCTGTATTCTGATGTATAAGCTACATTATTGTAAATTTTCATTAAAATCGTTCTAGCCGTTTAGACGTGAAGAGGTAATAAACATACACACTCACAAACTTTCGCCTTTATAATATTAGTAGGATTGTGATCTGTCTTAATTCAAACGGATATTTTTGTCTTAAAAAATAATTGTAACTAAATAAATTGGAAAAATCTTTGTTAAATCTTGCAGTTTGTTATTTTGCTACCGGTACGAAAAAAGAACACTAATTTCAAAACCTCGCTATCATTACATGCAATGTTGAATGTGTGCGTGGCCTCAACTCTCGTGGCGAAACCTGTAGGTATAGGTAGGTACATATACCTACAAATATTTACAAATTACAAGTAATGGACTCAATATGTTTCTTGAAAGAATTATTGAAAAGATTCTAATACTTTTAGAACTGCTATAAAAATATACCTATTTAAAAGAACGAATGTAGGTAAAAATTAACTTCGTATCGAAAATCGCACATTCGATGAAGTCACAAGGTGGACAGAACTTGATTCTTTTGGGATAGAAGTGATTACCTTCCTGGGTCCAATTATCATTATGAAAGTTTCTCGTTTCGGCGGACGGGAAGAGTGAACTGGGACGCCATTCGGAATGTTTATACTGTCTAATTATATAAGATCCGGTTAATGGAGTTGCGTAGAACTTTGGGAAAAAACCATTCTTATAATAATTGTTGTACGGGAATCGTACCGTTTCAATAGTCAATTAGACTAAAACTTCTTACCTAAGTTGCTTTAATTTCAAATAACATATCTACAAAGAATTCGAGACTCAGCGCTGCATTGCAGCATGTGCGACGGGCATCTTGCCGAAAGGTCAAGAGTGGGAGGGTAATTTTTACTTTTTCCCCTTTTTTCGTTTCATATGTTTTTTCCGTTTATGAAAGTTATGTTTAGTTTTAGTAGTTTTATTTTATAAGATTATAAAATGTTATCATTATCACTTTTTTTTTTCAATATAATTGACGAGTAATAATTATTCTAAAAAGAATATACAATAACTGCGTAACTACTACAATAAGTCTAAAAAAGTCCCTTGAGGCATTTTACCAAGGATGCTGGTGGCATTTCCTCGTTATATCCATGCTGATACGTGGTGCAAGGAAGCCGCTAGCTCTTCGGTCACCAGTTACATCAACCAGACGCTTCGCGATTTCTGTAAATAGTTTGTGGGCGCTGGGACCCCACGGACTTACCCATGTAACACCTCCCTATAACTACTGAATACGCATGAATCGCTTACCAACCTATAGCTATACAGAAAGTGTTCGTAGCAATAATTGGTATAAAAATATCTAGGTTGAATTTATTAACTGTGACTTAAAATTTATTTAGAAATTATCAGAAAATTTATGGGTTCCATCTGGTGAGATTGTAAGCATAAGTATGTTTCCACTAGAAACGTTATAAAAGGTTAAGTTAAGGTCAATAACTCTTAAACAAGAAGTGGCTAGTAATTACTAATGGAAATTTCAATAAAGTTTTGAATTAATTGTACAACTTCCCTTAGCCAAAGAAAAGACAAAGTTGTCTTGCATAGCGGTGTAACTTGCATAAAACTTAGATAATTATGCCCATTCTAAGGCACGATACCCATACCACCAGCCGTGCTAGGCCCGGCAGCTTGGAAAGTTGACTTTACCGACTAGAGTTTTAATGATAGGTTTTGTTAGCCGGCTGAATTCAAATAATAAAGAGTGGCTCGAGATCAGCACTAATTAATCCAGAAGCTGTACTATTAATTAGGAAGAGTTTTTTGTCGTCCGCCGGATTACGCCGTCGGGACTCTCGGTAATTGCCGTCCGGAGAGATTTTGCCGTTTTTATTTCAAAATCCGAGGTCTAGTTTTTTTTGCAGATTGTTCTATGGCTACAGCAAGAGTTTAATTTAATACGGAATCGTTTGTAGGTAGCGCCAGCGTCGAAACTTTTATCTCAGAGGTATTTATGATCCTAAATATAACTAGCAAGAAACGAGTTAAATGTGACATTATCAATGAAAAGGGACCTTATTGTCGATGGCGCTTAAGTCGTTGTTCAAGACGACGCAATACAAACGCAACGCGGTTCGACGTAAGCGCCATCGACAATAAGGTCCCTTTTCATTGATAATGTCACAAATAGAGTTCAGAAGTCATGCTCATTTTAAAATAGTAAGTCGTAATAGTGTAACCAATTAGAGTAAGTTGTTAAAAAAATATATATATATATATATGATCATTGCTTACCATCAGGCAATCCGTCTGCTCGTTTGCCACCTTTGTCTTAAAAAAAATTAAAGTCATCTAAATCACTGTTTAGTGACAACAATAATTATTCATTAAGCATTCAAATATAACAAAAACTTGTGTTCATTTCATACACTGAAAGCAGTTAGTATTACTTACAATGTAAAAAAAGGCTAAGTGTTGATTTCGATAAAGATTAACATAATTATTAGCGATTTAACTCACGCTAATTGGGCACGCTATTTTTAGAAAACGCCCAGCTATGTCTGATTTCCGCAATAATTACTTAATAGTAGTAAAAAAAAACATAATTTTCTCCATGTACGTACGTATAGATAGGCTTACGAAATACGAAGGACGTAATAATCCGCGAACCGTCTTCAAATAAGATATAAAAATTGAAAAGAAATGAAAAATGTTCAACTTAGTCGAATAACGTCGTTATTTTAGATTCGACTCTTCGTGATTGGATTAGCCTGATTGATGCGTCGACCTTTGCCATTATCCACCGCTTGCAGAGAATAAGGCTTCAACAGCACCTGTGAAATAGAACTCGAGCTCCTTCAGAACTGTGCATGACTAGAGATCCCGTATATACTGGTCTGCCCACCGTGCACTTTGCTATATATTAGAACCGCCCAGTCGTTTCATTACTGGGACAAAAAGGCTGAGGACAGAGCCATCGTATTTGTAACCATCGTCTATGATTTACTTTGTCTATTTGTTTAGAAAAGGGATAACTGTCGATATGTAACATGTGAGATATTGAGGATCTCCAATCCATTCTTTGCAAATTAATCACTACTACAATACGACAAACTTATATGCTGTTGTGGTTAAGTCGTTTCAGTAGAAGTGCTGTGGTCTAGAAATAAAAACAAATCTTGGCATTGTCTTGTGACAATATAACAAAAAACCTGTTTGCTTGTTTATGTAGCAAAAATAATATAACTGTGTTTGGATAGCAAAAGTAATATAACTACTTTAGTTAGTAGAAAACTTTTGGCATATGTAGGTATTTTTAGTACGAACCATTGCGATTTACCCCGTTTAAGCTTGTGAATCACATTGAGTAAAATAGTTTGGTTGGGCTTAGACGTATACTGAGAGAACTGCACTCTTGCACAGCGTATAGTAGTTCCCAGTCAATTGTATTGCAACTATTCCGTCCACTGTATTTAACGGTAGCGGTTTGTCGCTGAAATGAACCGACGATAAATAAGCTGGTTTGGTACTTTGTGCGCGGACACCGGATACTCCGGATAGCGACTAATTTATCACGTGTCAAGCCGATTTATGGCTCTAGCATAAAGCTCGCTGTTTAAAATTCTAGCTTAACTAGCTGAAAACAATATAAGTCTAACATATTTTATTTTTTACTCTTATATGAATATATACAGTCTGATATAAAGATGTACACTACCGTCAAAAAGTTTAAGACCAAACACAAAAATGTATGCAAATAATCAACTTTTTCATACTAGCACCTGGGTCCTTTTATATGAACTAGGATGTTATTTGAAGAATTGAGAGCTGCGATTCTGAGAGAGAGATTCTTAGAACAAACAATATCGTTTAAATCTCAAATTTTGAACATTTACTTTTAAGTGCCTTCTCAATCAAATACTTTTTCCTTACAAATGTATAGAAAAGAGTATTTGCTAAAGGTACAAAGCCAAAAATAATAAGTTTACCTTGTTTTCTATTGATTGCAAATTTATTTTGATGTTATTTAGAAGAGTTTATAACAATAAACTAAACATTGTGTTTGGTCTTAAACTTTTTGACGGTAGTGTAAGCAGGATCAACTGTACATAGATATTCAGTTGTAAGCTATTGTTTATTCTGGAATACAATTAGAATACTTCCTGTAACTACCGATTATCTTTGATTATCCGACAAAAGTGCAAATTACATCTCAACATTGAATAATTTATAAACATCATATTTCTTTCAATCTGTCTTTCTTATGCTGGTACTTCAAAAGAAGTAAGTGTAGTCTTATTTTTCTACTGTTACTGACAAGTGTGGTTAGGCAGATAACATTCTAGGGAATTAAACCAGGGATCGGACAACCCTTTCCGCGGCAAAAGCCATTAAAAGGGCAACCCTTAAACACGGCTAACACATTGAAAGACTTACCAGTTTGAACTGCTAGCCCATATATTTGACTATCCCTTACCGTACGACTAAGCCAAACATAAAACTAGCCCTTTACAATCACTAACCGCTATCCTTTATGCCTTGCTATCCCTTATAAAGGGTTACCCTTATTACTTAGCGCTTTTTATAAAGCTTTCCCTTTAGTAATGTCGTAGTTAATCCTTGCGTGAAAGAGACAGGTTTAGTATATACTATGACATATGTCTACGCTAGTGTTCGAAAAGCGCGCGTACATCAAATCAAAGAAGTCAAAGAAAACGCCAGATCAGAGCAATGTGTGCTTTATGAACAAGACAAACTATTTCAATTAGCACGCTTGTATGTAAAAGGGAAGCCCTTTTATAAGGCTAACCCTTATAAGCAATATGTAAGGTTTTGGTGAGCGGATGATTAGGGTTTTGTTAGGGTATTGGGATAGCGCTTTTATAAGGGCTTTAAGAGCAAAATGAAAGGGTATTGTCAAATAAGGGTATGGTGAGTAAAGCCTTATGTAAAACCCATACAAAACCCTTTATAAGGGATAGCCGGCCGGTCCCTGAATTAAACTATTACTAACAAAGAGTACGTAAAAGTACCATGTTAATTGTATATAAGTAGAAAAACGTAACTCACTTTTTATAAGTCGAATATTGCTCGAAATGTTTCGGCTCTTAGACCAGTAAAATTACCAAAACCTGGACATAATTCGATAACTGTAATTTTCTTTCTCTATGAAATAAAGTATTGTTTGTACTTTTTAAAACATAAAAAATTAAACATTTTAGGGTTCCGCATCAATGTAAAAAATCCAACACCTTGGGTTTAACATTAATAGTAATATTGTCTCTTCAATTACATTTTGGCGACCTTCATGAGGTCGTCTGTCCATCTTGTGGGTTGACGTCCTACGCTGCGCTTGCTAGTCCGTGGTCTCCACTCGAGTACCTTTCGCCGGATGCAGGTCGCTTCCAACCGGTATATGTGGAGGTCCAAGAGGGAGGCCTATGTTCAGCAGTGGACCTCTTGTGGCTGAGATGATGATGATGTATTAGATTTTTAATTTCTTATGTTTTGAAGAAAACGTGATCGTAGAATAATACGGTCTTGGGTTTTTTACATTGACGCGGAACCCTAAAATGTTTAATTTTTTATATTTTAAAAAGAACTAACAATATTTTATTTTATAGAAAAAGAAAATTACAGTTATCGAATTATGTCCAGGTTTCGGTACTTATACTGATCTATTTTCGTAATTTTACTGGACTATCTGTAACGTGGAGCATAATTATGAGCGTTTCACGTTGGCTGACCCAAGTCCATAGGATTACTGTGCGGGCTGTTGTGAAATTTGTGTCATTCGGGTTTTTACACTCTCTCAGATTGTTAAATCATTCAAATCCTATACTACCTAAATAGTTTTGAATACGAAGGGAGTAATTCACTCGACATAAGGCGTGTTCTTTGTATGGCTTGAGAGGACTACCTTACAAACTAGAAAAAATAAACCCTAAAATCATAAACCATAGAGCGTTATCGTAGGTAATATCTGCAATTATCAACAAACTACCTCGCCTCACTTTGCCCGCACCCCATCCAATCTCCGTATGAAGCTTTCATAATCAGTTGCTCAGGGGAAGCTCTAAAGTCTGAGCATCACACGTCTTGTTTACCCGTTTTAAAATTCATAACAACCGGCGAGCACAATTAAGACCGTTCTAAACAATGCTCTCCCACGGGACTGCAGACACTGATGGGTTGCAAGAATGGCGGAGGTTTTACCGACTGAGGTTGCAGTCTGATAATAAGGTTAGGTACTGTGATTATTATTTGGGTTACGTACTAATTCAGAATAGCAGTTACAGCAGTTTTGTATAAATAAAACTGCAGAAAACGTACAGTATAGGTACAGTTGAAAAAATAGTTTTGATGACTGGAACATACGAGAACATCGTTGGATGCGTGATTAATCGCGGGAGTCATCCAGTACGCGCTCTTATTCTCTTAACAATAGAGGTGTGTTGACCTCATTTTGAACACCTCAAACGCTTAGACACTTCTGCTGCTGACTGTACAACTTGTCTAACAATATTTAACTCCTGTCCTGTGCTGATTTAACATTTTCTTTGTTTTTTTTTTGTATTGTATACCTAGTTAAATTAATTAGAAGTTGAAATTGTTAAAAAATCTTAGGGATATGCACGTAACTATATAGTTATATATAGTTATATTAGGTATATTCACAAAACAGAAAAAACAGTAGAAGTGGCACAAGCGGTGATTAGTATACCTAGATATTTTTCTAGCAGGAACGACATTTGCTTAGTGCTTGCCGCAATAAAAATATCGACAATCCTGTTATCGATAAGTACATTCTACTTCAATGAAAAAATGTACCGTACGTCTTATATCGGTTAACTGCCTAGACAAACTGAACGTAATCCGAACATATTTGATCCAATTTATTTTTATTATTTGCAATGAATAGTTC
The DNA here is from genome assembly GCA_022674325.2 of Grapholita molesta. NCBI lineage: Eukaryota > Metazoa > Arthropoda > Insecta > Lepidoptera > Tortricidae > Grapholita > Grapholita molesta. The sequence goes on from CP053127.2 coordinate 9,669,784, forward strand.
CAACTTGTTTTCTGAAGTATGTTAAATATAAATAGATTTGTTATTGTGATTTATTTTTAACCCTATTACCTTATATTTGTCTTTGTATAACGTGTATGACGTTGAAGTGGTTATCGATAACAGGACTGTCGATGTTTTTATTTTGTCAATCACTTACAAGAATTCGTTCGTGCTAGAAAAATATCTAGGTATAGTGATTAGTATGGGAACCGATGTCGCCAAAACGCACACCAGCTCACGCACAAACACAACAATTTCTGATAGGTGGTTGGCTCTGTCAACTTAATAAAAAAGTCATTTGTACCACGACTGGTTACGATAGTTCAAACTTTAACATAAGTGGCGTCTAGCGTCAAGTAGTGGAACTACAATAATTATGGCATAGCAATTTGACAATAGAAGTCAGGATTAGCGCATATGTTCTTTCTCCCTTACACTTTTATAGACTTAGCAAGAGTGAGTAAGATACCATGTAGGTAGTACATTACGGTAGAAAGATGCCATAGTGATGTCTAAGTGTCGGTGTGATATCGATAAAAAATATATACGTGGGTAATGTATGTAGGTGGGCGTTTTCAAAAAATTGTGCACCCAATTAGTTAAAGTTGTTAAGAAAAGTTAAATCGCTGTCAGTTTCGTGACGACAATTAAGCATTAAATATCGATAAAAGCTTGGTTTTTATGTTCTTATAAACTTCAATCAATATTACAACATAATTAAAGGCAAAAAGTCGATCTTCATAAAGATTTAATGCTTAATTGTCGTCACGAAACTGACATTGATTTAACTTTTTTTTACATCTTTCGCTAATTGGGTGTACCTAATTTTGAAAACTCCCAGGTACGTAAATGCATATTACAAAAATCATATTGATCACGCCTCTTATATATTATACGAATAGATAGTACTTAGATGTATTAGATAACAAAATCAGTAGTGTAAGAGATCTCGAAATTAAACCAAAAATAAAGAGCATTGTATGATTTAGCTAGAAGAAAAAAAGAGTAAAGGGAAGTATTAAAACTTTGTTAGGATGATTTTGAATATAGTAATGTACCTATACACTGCAAATATTTTTCTAAAGTAAGATGTAACATAATAAAGGTAAAATATGGTTAATTTAATCAGGTAAACGTTACATCAAGGTTGTTATTCAATATTTTTTAACGGAAAAAGGGGGTAACTAATTACATAATAACTGACCCCGCCTCATCACGGAAAGCCCCTGTTTCAGTATCCTTTATTAAGAAGTGCACTACAACACTACACGGAAATCAGACTGTAGAAATATTGTGAACATATTTTTGAAGTTTCTTCATTTGTATTTATCATCATCTTCCTCGAGTTGTCCCGGCATTATTCCCCGGATTACGGACAAACTAACCAAGAGAGTTGGCGTAGGTACTAGTTTTTATAAAAGCGACTGCCATCTGACCTTCCAACCGAAGGTAAACTAGGCCTTATTGGGATTAGTCCTATTTCGTCACTGAAAAGCGCCTGATCAAATGATATTTCGTACATAAGTTCCGACAAACTCATCGATACAAGCAATACTTCGAAACCTCATTCATATGGATAAATAAAATAATCGTAAAAAATATTAATAGAATTAAAACTTATGGGCCTCCTAAACAAATATCGATATTCAGAAACTCGGACATTTTCCTCGCACTAGTTCGAGTAGCGTACCACAATTGACATGTTCGAGAATGTCCTGCTGTTTGATGCTAGTTGGATTTCAACCTTATTTCTTAAGAGTAAAGTTGGAATTTATATTACGCGTACGAAAATATTTTTCCGAAGGAGAAATATGTCAATGAATTATTAAAATAATAATGAAATAAGATTAACTGATAGTAAATGATACCTTTGTGATCAAAATTTAAACACGATCTTTGGTTTACGTTCTCTAAAATAGCGAAATAAGCCATATTTCTATGATTATTATCACTTTTCCTGCTGATCAGTTATGCTTAGCCGCTCGTGACTAACTGAGCGCAGTCTGTGGTACGACTGCGCGCTTCTGCGCGCACTGTTGCCACACGCGCCACGCCCACATTACACTTCTATAGTTTTTATTCTTCTGTGGGTATATTCAATTCATTTTTATTTCTCATGTTCGGAAAGTGGGTCATTGTTTATCTACTATGCGGGTGGAAAGTGATAAGTTTCCGCCCTAGGGTCGCAATTTGGCATGTTCCTATTAGTTCTCCCCTTGTGAGCAATCAGTAGAACAAAGTGGCGAAAATAACCTTATTTACTGACGCCAGAAACAAATACATTAGAATAGTTCTTCCTCTTAAATTATAGGAATTTTTTGTAGCTATTATCATGCATAAAATATGTCAATTAATTCAAATATTTATATTATTCGGTTAAAATTTTTAAGTATCTTGGTTCTATATTACAGTAACAAAAAGGAATAAACCTACTAAGTTTTTTTAAACTTTAATATGCGCAGCTAAGCAACGGCAGTAACTTATACAGCCAAACATGAATGTATAATTACTTATTGAAAATATTACCTTCTTATTAGTCATTATTACATTGAATAGGACCATTTTATTACAAATTATATTACTTTATACATAAAACAAGCTTTAAATTTTAAAAATATAGAGTGCCGTTTTTCGATAAAACTAAAATGCTGTTTAAGACACCCATTAATTCGCCAATAACGCGCGCGAAAAAGAAGATTCTGTCCGTTATGACAATTATCTGTGGACAATTATGCTGCAAGAAAAAAGTTAGATTCCGCGCAACTATTGAAAACACTTGGATAGTAAACAAAGTTTAGTTATATTTTGAAATGAATAATTACGGGTTATTCAAGCGATTCTAAAATCGACCTAACACCTGACGGAATTAGAAATAAAGTTCAAGTCTCCTACCGCAAGTTTCAATAGAAAATCGTATCAGTATTGTTATCGTATCAGTTAACTTGTATGAAATGGCGATCCGAGAAAATAGTGAAATCTTTGTCAGAATGTGTGCTGATCCTTTATATATTTCAATGATTTATGGATACAACTTAAACCTTCAGCTCCATGCTTCAACTTACACAAGCTGATGCGGTAAGATTAGTTTTTTGTCAGACATTTTATTATCTAAGAGACATTTTTTTACTTTCATCTTGATCTTATTTTACTTTCCTCGCATTCGAAATGAAAAAAAGTATGCTTAACTCGGGTAAAAATCACTCATTTCCCACTCGCACTATTAGCGTTCTCACTTCGTTCGAGCGCCAAACTACCTCGTCGTCAACACAAAATAGACAGATACAGAAGTCAATCAAATGTATGTACTTCATTTTTTATACCTACTCCCGGCGGTCGCTCTAGGGTTGCCAACTTATGCTTATGCACGAAAGACTATCGTGGTACTGGCGCTCCTATCTAGTTGTTTGTGATTAATTGTCGAGAATGAAATGGAAAGAATCCTGACTATATAACTATCCTAACTAATATTATAAATACGAAAGTAACTCTGTCTGTGTGTCTGTGTCGCTTTCACGCTATTTTTAATAATATTGAACCGATTTAAATAAAATTTGGTATGGAGAGTGTCTGAGTCACGAGAAAGGACATAGGATAGTTTTTGTCAATCATCATCATCATCACCATCACCTTGATTTTATGCAGACGAAGAATTAATAATAACTACAATATTTTTATTTTTATGTTATTATTATATTATATTACAAATTTGTCACAGCAAATATCTTGCGACGATTTCGACATTGGCAAAAAGCACGATTATTATATTTTAAAGTGTAATAAGTTCGCATTAAATAACGTAACCAAGAAACGGATGTCTGAGGCACTACCGCCCAAAACGATATTAGTAATTTGCGGGCATCTTTCTCTTTTATCCCAATTAAGACGTCATGAGAGTGACAGAGACAATCGTCCGAAATTTACGAATATCGTTGTTCGCGGTAGCGCCGCAGTTATAATTGGAGAAAAGAGAAAAAGAAACTTACGTCGAACCGCGTTATGTTTGTATCGCGTCATCTCTAACAACGTCATAAGCGCCATCGACAATAACGTCCCTTTTCATAGATAATGTCACATATATGAACTTCGATGTTCGCGGTACCGCGGTAACGCTCCTGAAGAGATGAAGTGGCTCTTGTCATTCAATAGAGATTTTGACAGCCATATCTTAGGGAATAAGGGCTAATTTATTAACAATTTGTAAGAAACTATCGCCTTAACAACTTTAGTGCTGGAATAATATAAAATACTCGCAAAGAAGCGAAAGATGTATGAAATCCTGCGGCGCTTCCGCCTTTCTCGAACGATAATAGCAGAGACCATTTTACCAAAACGCGTAAGATGTAAGAAATCCTGCGGCGCTTATTGTTTTTTCGAGTTGATAAAGATTGTATGGGAGAAAAATATCCTCGTTTTTCTTTCGGATGGCACGCACGCTTGCAGTGGTCCGAACTGGTCCGAGATATCGTATCTGTGAGCAGTGTCTATGTGTGCGTTGATCGAGCGCGCTTTGTATGGAGATTGATTTCTGTATCTGTCTACTTTGTGTCGTCAATGAGTAACTTTCTACCCTTGATTAACAATCTACTATTAAATTTAAGTTTGTAATTTTATAGTTTACTGGACTTATTAAATACAAGAGAACTTAGTATTGACAAACAGGCAGTGCCAGTGAATAAATGGTACAATTTTAGTAATATTATATTATAAACGCATGTAAGTTTCTGATTTAAGAACAACATTTACGAGAATTTTCAAAATTTGGTACACCTAATTAGCGAAAGTTGTTAAGAAAAGTTAAATCACTGTTAGTTTCGTGAAGACAGTTAAGCATTCAATCTTTATAAAGGTCGACTTTTTACCTTTAATTATGTTGTAATATCGATTGAAGTTTATAAAATGAACATCAAAACCAAGTTTTTATCGAAATTTAACGCTTAATTGTCGTCACGAAACTGACAGTGATTTAACTTTTCTTAATAACTTTCACTAATCTGGTGCACTATTTTTTGAAAAAGATACAAGTAGATATTTCAGTAGGTATTAACATTAGGGACGAATGAAGATATTTAAATGTCGTATAACGTGAGCAAATATGATAGAGCATTAAAGTGGGCTGAAGAGGCCGTGTGGGTGGGCCAGATGGCTTTTCCATCAAGGGTCTGCCGGCATACGTGACGGGCATTGATATTTTGTATCCATTTTGTTCACTTTCATGCGTGTCTAGTGTGTTTTCCTTGCATTAGGTATGCCAAGCGGCGGTTATCATAGTTTGGGATCATGGAGCAAATGAAAATGTGCCACATGACGGGTCATCGATGCTGGTCAGATGCTGGTATGTGATTGCTTGAATAATTAAATATATGAGTAAAAGAAAGTATCAATTCAAATTAAAATTTGTCTAAAAGGTTTGAACAATCAGTGTCGTAAATATTAGGGGAAATGCGTGTAGTAATCATAATAATATATTCTTTTCTTTCTTTCACGCTATTAACCTTTTGACCGCCTAACGTCAAAAATGTAAAGTCCAATTTTGAACTCTGTCATAATATGGTGTCATTTACGTTGTCACTTTGTCTCATATATGAGACGATGGCGGTCAAAGGGTTAAAGGTGATGCGGCTATACTAAATTATTACTAAAATTCACAAAGATATAATATTGCAACAAATTTTATTAACAACAATACAAAAATAGTAACACATACAGTAAATAATAGGTACATTTATAATCACCTATTACATTCAAATTTAACAAGTTCCATAGACTGTACAGTTTCATCAAAGTTTCTAATTATTGTAAACTTTTATAAAAACAAGGGTTTGTTATATTAAAAAGGCTTGAAGACTTCACTATCTGCCTTTAAACTTTGAGCCAGCTAGGGCCTGCAAAGTGAAGAACTGTTTTAGTGCGTTGAAAATCCTCGCGTAGTACTTTGCTGAACTGACCGAGGTGTCAGATTTGATTTTTCTGCATTTTACTTTTCTGCCGCCTGAAAGCGTAAAGCTTAATGCTTATCCGATCGAAAAAAAAGATAAATAATGACTGCAAGCGGTAAATCGATATTTACATGTTCTTACCATCTCGTATCGCATCTCGTCGTTGATCCTTTCGCACAGGTCCGCCGGAATGTCGGACTCGGACACGTCTTGGAGCACATATTTCAGCTGGGACGTCCTGAAGACAAAGGGATTTTGACATAATAAATCAACCATATTGTATTATAATCAGATCACATAATTTATACTAGGAATCCGCTCCCGCTTTGAGTGTCAAGTAATTAACTAATTATATATGTACGTAAACATTCTCGATTAATCACCACCGCATGACTATTCAATGCAATACATGTGTTAAATTAACATAGTAACATTTAACTACTTTTAAAAACAAGATATATGGCATATATATTTACAACTTTGAGTTCCCCTTTGAATTACCCATATACCGTAGTAAACTACCCTCTTATGAGTTCACTTAGTGCATCCGTTGCACTGCTACTAGTGCCGTATTCTTACTTGGGACTCGACCATATTAACTGTTACAGTATCAACTCGGGCTTTTTTATGTGTAACCTTTTTTAATAGCAGTTGTAACATTTTCCATTATCCTCTCAATGTAGATTATATTTTGGAGCTCGGACGCAACGCTTTAGTTTAAACCACAGAGCATTGACTGAATAGTCGGTACTATCATATGGCAGTAGTTACTCCCTATAACTATGACTAAGACGAATAATCGCGGTGTCAGCTTCTGCTACAGAGATCTTCGAATATATGATACGTAATTAAGTATACTATCATTTGTATGACAGCACGAAATTGTGTCGTGACTTCCGAAATTGTCTATGCGATAAATATTGGAAGTGCAAACATCATCCAAAATAACGTTATTAGGTATAAGTATGTATATTATGAGCCGATGAAGAATAAATACTCGTAGTAGTCATTTACTTAAACAGTACATTACAACGTTTTACAGTACATTTATGGCTTATTAATTTTCGACATAGTAAAGTAACACATTATTGCACTTATGCGGTAACTTAACACCATACACTACCGTCAAAAAGTTTAAGACCAAACACAATGTTTAGTTTATTGTTATAAACTCTTCTAAATAACATCAAAATAAATTTGCAATCAATAGAAAACAAGGTAAACTTATTATTTTTGGCTTTGTACCTTTAGCAAATACTGTTTTCTATACATTTGTAAGGAAAAAGTATTTGATTGAGAAGGCACTTAAAAGTAAATGTTCAAAATTTGAGATTTAAACGATATTGTTTGTTCTAAGAATCTCTCTCAGAATCGCAGCTCTCAATTCTTCAAATAACATCCTAGTTCATATAAAAGGACCCAGGTGCTAGTATGAAAAAGTTGATTATTTGCATATATTTTTGTGTTTGGTCTTAAACTTTTTGACGGTAGTGTATATATATACTGTAAATATTATGGATGTGTTATATTCTCAGTTAATATGGTTAGTTCATCACTTCATAATGCGGAGCCTGAGGGAATAATCTGGGGTTCAATCAGACCGGCCATCAATCATATCCGCTATCACGATTATATAGGATTGCCAATCGAAGGCCGATTTTATTAGTAAATGGGAATAAAATGTATTGGGCTGTACGTAGTTTCATGTTTTCGCGGCATTGACGTGAGGTTTTTCGTGTTCAATAGAGAAATGGAGTCTTAATATGTTACCGAACTACCTGTACTATTTATTGACGATATAATAAAAATGGATGGTAATTGAAAACAGTAGTGTGTTGGTGGCAAATAGCGTACAGCTTGCCCAATGGTAAGCGGTCTACGTAGGTCGTGGATGACTATAAAGTCAGTAACAATGATGCGCATATATGTCGCGTCAGATTGGTAAAATAGGAGCCTTAACAATAGGAGCCTGTACATTCACACAGCCATAATAGCACTGCTATCTTTCAGGTATGTAGTGTTGTGTTCCTGATGGTGAGTAAGGTTCCCAGAGCTCCAACCCCCTTAAAGGTCGGCAACGCGCTTGTGACACCCTTGGTGTTGCGAGTGCTCATGGGCGACGGTAATTGCTTACCATCAGGCAATCCGTCTGCACGTTTGCCCCCTTTTTCATAACTACATGTGAAATATTGTAATTAATGGTTCTATTGCGAAAAATTATAGTCTTAATTTCAAAAAAATTTTCACCGTTATTTTATTAGTACCTACGATTGTGAACTATATAGGATAACGATATGTCAGTGGTGTCAGCGTGGTGATTGGGAGTGAGAATCGATATAGATATGAATACTGACTGTATGTAGATAAGCATGTAGGCGCTGGTAGCGCGGCGCGCGAGGTGCGGCGCGTCCTCTTTCCCCCCGAAGTTGTACTCGATGGCCTCCTGCTTGCTGCAGCGAGACACCACGTCGTCGTCGAACTTGCACCACTGCCGTACGAGACAATATATTTTATATTTAAACTTTCGAGAATCACCCTAACATTTTATTAAACACACTATTCAGTCATCACGCACGCGGTTTTCGCGCTATAGGTAACTTCATGTTTCAAATTATACTTGATATATTTTTCAGATATCCTCGGATTAAAAGCATATTTTGGCCATAAAATTCATAAAAAGCTACTTTTGCGCTAGAAAATTGTCATGTGATCGTCGCTTAAGTGGTATTTCTAATTACTTTTTTTTATCGATCAGACAACAACAACTTCTGCTGCTGACTGTACTTAGGTAGTTTTTCGTGACCTTCAGAAGTGCATTGTAATGTGATAAAACTAAATTAAATAAATATTTCGGGACAATCTTACACAAATCGACCTAGTCCTATGGTAAGCTCAGTAAGGCTTGTGTTGTAGGTACTAGACGACGATATATATAATAGATAGATACATATAAATACTTAAATACATATAAAATACCCATGGCCCAGGAACAAATATCTGTGTTCATCACACATTTGACGACCGGTCTGGCCTAGTGGGTAGTGACCCTGCCTATGAAGCTGAAGGTCCTGGGTTCGATTCCCAGTCAGGGCATTTATTTGTGTGATGAGCACAGATATTTGTTCCTGAGTCATGGGTGTTTTCTATGTATTTAAGTATTTATATGTATCTATTTGTTATATATATCGTCGTCTAGTACAGTCACGGACTTTAATCGATGAGCCACTTGCCGCTGTTCATGTTTTAGCCGTGTTATACATGCTGCAGCCTCACCATGGCGACGTTTTAACGTGTCCATAGCAACAGTAAAGATTGATACCAACATAATAGAACAATATAATACGAGTCAAATCCATCACATTGTGACAGTTGCGATATATGTCAGCTATATTTTGTCAGACTAAATTTAATATCCAAATCGCCAAAAATATGTATACACATTTCATGTCGTTGGATCTTTATTCTTTTTATTGATTCCGACCTCTTTTTAATTAAAACTCAATGTCAGTTAAAAGCTATGTCAAAGATGACAATTTATTGAATCTTATCTAAAGCAATATTAAATTGTTTACACCATAATGCCAATTTATCACAATTTCCGATAAATTTCCAAAGAATCGTGTTAGTTTCATGGTCTTGAGTAGTCAGCGTCAAGAGGATGCTCCAGAAAAAAGCTTATTCCATGATGTTGTTAAATACTAAGATATGTATATAATATTATAATAGCATATAACCACAAACTTTGTTGTGTGTTAAAAAACACTGTTGCGTTTAGGGTATGACGATAACCTATGCCAACAAAAATGTAACTATCATGGTCAGATCAGAACAGCCAGCGGCCCGATGCATTTAGCGAAGAGAAATACTCCGGACTATGAATTTGACGGATTTGGATTTACGCATTTCGCAGCGACATGGAACGATTTAATAATTATGAATACATTAACTAATAAATGTAAACTTTTTAAATATTGTTTTTTTATTGATAATAATATTTTGTATATATTCAATAGTTAATGACTAATACTTAGCTATTTTCAAAAAAAGACATTCAATTTCTATGTTAATTCTTCTAATGATGGCGGCCGACTGTTATTGTTGTCATTTATGATAACCCATTGATAACCTGATTTCATCCGAATACTGATTCGGAGAAAATCGGATTTTTCGTTTCTCCCACGTTTCTCCTGTGTCGAAATGTCAATGCCAATCAATCATACTGCTACGCTATAACAATTTTATTGTTAATAAGATACGGTTGCTATATCTGCCATTGGTTAACTTTTCGTGACAAGTGACTCTGTAGCTCTGAAGTTGTCCAACCTTTAACATTCGAACCTTAATGACGGTTGCTAAATACAATGATAAAGATAGAAGTATAAGTTTGCTCTTTTATTATACGAAGACTTGTCTTTCTTTAATACGAGTATACGCGACTAAAGCCGATTTGTATAACGCGGCTAAAATACGAACAGTGGCAAGTGGCTAATCGATTAAAGTCCATGACTGTACCTGCAACACAAGCCTTATTGAGCTTACCGTGGGACTAGATCGATTTGTGTAAGAATGTCCGAAATATTTATTTATTTATTTATATATTTAAATAAATGCCCTGACTGGGATTTGAACCCCAGACCAATGGATTCATAGGCAGGGTCACTATTACCCACTAGGCCAGACAGGTCGTCTAATAAAAAATAAAGAGCTTAACTTTTGAAGTTTAACCTTGTACCTGTAAGTTGGACATGTACCTTGCCATCGCCTTTAGGGTTGATGAAGACCACATAGTGCCCGCCGTGGTTGTCACCCGAGTGCACCAGCACCGCGTGCAGCGTGTAGTGTGCCGGCGACGGCGGCGTCTCTTGCAGGTACGGGTCCAAGTTGATCTCTTCGTAAAAGTCGAACCTGCCATATTCATTATTGATCTAAATTATTATTCCTTACATTATGAAACCTTAGAATAACATTATCATCACACAACGAGTTACGTTGTATGATGATAACGAAAATGCCTGTGTAAGAAACATGAGGTTAATGCCAACTTTCACACTCAACTAATGGTCATAAAATTCGACACCTAGTTTAGATAACCATAAACCTGTATAGACTCATCTACACTGTCTACACTAATATTATAAAGGCGAAAGTTTGTGAGTGTGTGAGTGTGTATGTTTGTTTCTTCTTCACGTCTAAACGGCTGGAGCGATTTTAATAACATTTGGTACCTATGTAGTTAGCTGACACCCTGGATTAACACAAAGGCTACGTTTTTTCCCTAATAAACCGTGGGAACACCATTGAACCAGTTTTAAATAGCAACTGAACAAATCAAATTCACACAGGAGGTGCAAGCACTTGCTTGCACTTGGTTTGGCTAGCACTTGGAGTAGGTGCGTACCTACTTTTTGGCCTTAGCGTATGGTAAACGGTGCCTGAAACTGTAAAGACCTTGCGTATATTTAAGAAATTTGGACGGATTCCGCCATTACCGGGTGGCCTAGATAGGAGGGGCCGTGAGTTCTTATCCTATCTCAGAAACTAGTGGGTCACTTTTTGCTTAACGATGTTAATATGCCAATGTGACACCTACTTCAAATTAAATAAAACTGAATCCACCTGTCGTTAACTTTTAATAGAAAAGTCCCGTGAGACTCAGACATACTAAAATATATATAAAAAACGGGTCACTTCGGCTTCGAGAACTGTTCTCGGGCCGCCGCCAGCGACGGTGCGGTAGGCGGAGCTCATGGATATTACTCGCTCGAGTCCGGAGAAGCCCAACTGGAGAAGTACCTCCTCCTTATCGAAGACAACAACCATAATAGCACTGCTACCTTTCAGGTATATAGTGTTGCAATTCCTGATGGTGAGTAAGGTTCGCAGGGCTCCAACCCCCCTTAAAGGTCGGCAACGCGCTTGTGACTCCCCTGGTGTTGCGGGTGCCATGGGTGATGGTAATTGCTTACTAGCAGGCAATCCGTCTGCTCGTTTGCCACCTTTTGTCATAAAAAAAACAAAGAATATGGTTCACGAATTGGACCGAAACATATGTCGAACGTTATTCGACCTTAAAATACGTGAGTGACCTATTTTTTATATATATTTTAGTACACCTGTCGTTAAACTTGACGGAGGCGTCCGAGAGCGGGTCGTACTGGAACCGCATGAGGTGCAGGTGCAGCACCGGAGGGAACACGTCGAACCGCACCCCCTTCTCCGCCTCCTGCAGTCCATGCTCGCCCGCGTCGTACTTGTTGTCTCCTTCTAGTAGCTCCGTGCTGATGTATTCTTTGAACGACTCGTAGACTAAAAAAAAATAGTATAGACTGTAAATCTAAATAACTTATATTTTTTGAGATAAAAATGTTTTTCGTTTAACCTAATGAAATATAACTAATATCGTATATATTGGAGTTCGGTATAGTAGGTTTTTAATACAACTATTAAAAGAAGTTCGATTCATGTCACATCATTCAAGAAACATTACAACATACAAAGTCCTTGAATCTCCTTCTTCGGGTGGTCCCGGCATTTTGCCACGGCTCATAGGAGCCTGGGGTCCGCTTGGCAACTAACCCCGGGATTTGGCGTAGGCACTAGTTATACGAAGTCCTTGAATATAAAGGTTTAAAATGCTATATTTTTCTCAAGATACTTTATTGCATGAGACCTACTGTTACTCTTCCCTTTAACGCAAAGTTGAATGTCGTAGAAACTTTCGACGCGCGTGCTTGTGCAGTTGACGTTTTTGCATTTGATAAAAGACGTCATTTTTCCTTCAAATAATTTTGGTACCGTTCCTTCCACAATCGTCGTTTTCATCTTATTTTCTAACTTATCTAGTAATACCTGAAAGTTAATTTATTTTTTTTAAAATATAAGAGGATAAAAACCAAGAATTAACTTCGCCGGTAGTCGATAATCGCTACTTTCTGAGGCTCTAGTGTAAGTTTCTTTTGACGTAAAAAATTCTGTACGAACGAGTAAGTGATAATGTTATTTGTATGGGAAACGCAAACGCGTTCGTGACGTAAAGTTACGTTAAAAACTTAGACTCAGGACTCAGAAGACCTTGCATCTGACTTGACTTGCTTAGATTTATAAAATACAGACATATGTAAAATAATTTGTTTAAATGTAAAAGTAAATAAGGAACTTTTGATCAATTTTCCATAAAGATGCATTGAAAAGAATGTGCTTATTGATAATCGACAAACTGATACAGGAGAAAATTACGCATGATATACCCGGAGAAATTCTTGAACATCGTGTTGCATGAATGAATCCAACGTTTCCCAGCCAAAACTCTTTGTGAGTTTCTTTGTCGCGACAGGCTTATCAGAAAACTGCAGGTCGTAAAACACTCTTTGAAGAGCGAAGGCCACGGAACAGGAGCTGTCATCTCCCGTTGTAGGAATTTGGTATACCGCCTTACGAAGGACATTCGTGAAGAACAGGGTTTGTAATAATGAATTCATGTAGCAGGTAGCGCCTTGGTTTTTCAGCCCTGGAAAAGTATCTAATAAAGATTAAAATTCCGTACCTACCTAATATTTTAGGAACGCTCAAAATAAAATTATAAATAACTGGCCACCATTCAATAACTAGAAAACACATACTAAAAATTAAGACTGTATATGGCACTGGTCCCACCGCGAGCTAGTAAGCTATGAGCTATCAGCTATTTCAAGGATCAAAAGATAATCGCTCCCGTGTCAATAATGTGTAACCAGTAATTGAAGCGTTCTTTTAAAAATAGACTATGTTTATTTATAGGTTACTCGAATTCATTTTTACTGTAAGGTGGCTAAGTTATTGAAGGTTCGCCAGGAACTGACGATTTACCCTGATGCGGAATAAACATGTATTTTGTGAATTGATGGCGTGTCTGAAGGCCCTCTAATTCTTTTGAGGATATGGACCAATGCGTTAGAATAATTGCCCAAAACTTGGTATCAATTATTATAACAATAATTATTTACTAATCGTTCAAAACGGGGAAAAGTATCAGGGTCTAGTTAATATCAGAGACTAAAAGGCTTAATCTATAGGTTATAACTGAATCAAGTATTTAGGTTTTAAAGCGCGACGAGCGACGTGAGCAAAGGTGCAATGTGGCACGGATGCCGACTATCAGAAAAACAACGATATATTTGCCAATGTAGCCGTCATGTAGTTTCTTACCGATGTAGCCGGTATGTTTTTTAGAGTCCCATGACACACCATGAGGCGCTTCAGCAATCACGTGAGCTTCTATTGTGATAGAATCATCTTTAACGAAGCCATTGTCAGGATTCATTAATTCCTTCCACGAAATGAAATGTCCAAAACCCCAGTCATCTTCTTTGCTGTGGAATTTGTTAAGATTGACGTCACAAACTTGTTTATATGTAATTGGGCATAAGTTCTAAAGCCTAACACATTATTCTCGCGATTACACAATAAGTACTACAAAAAGTATATAGTAGGAATTAATAATGCAAGTATAAAATTATACTGGGTGTCATGTTGTAGTTAGGATAGGACGGCATTTTGAAATTCATTAATTGGCCAATAGAACCCTTTGATATATATTGTTACTTTACAAGTATTAAGTATTACGCACATACGTTGAACCAGTTTTCGGGATCCATGGCATTTACAGAACATATAGTACACACGGTTTAAATATTAACTGTTTTGAAAAAGCGTTGATTGCAAGTTTCTGGGGAATGTAGCTGTGTTATGGTAGATAATATACCTACCATATAGTATGTGAAATAAAAGCATTATCTTACGAGTAATACATATGATGCAGTTTTCTGCAGACGTGTTCTTTGTCAGGCTTGTGCGTAAGCAGCGTCAGTTCTCCAAGACCGTAACAAGACCAGCCCGGGGAGTCACTCTCTCCATTACACTGGAGAAACACCCCTAGTGCTTTCTGCTGCTGCCGGTCCGGAGTCGTCGTTACACGCACCATGGCGAGGATCTTCCAGGGCAGGCATCTCACGTAGCATGGTGGTGATAGTACTTGTTCTTTTAGCTGACTGATGTTAGGTATGGTGTAGCGGAATGTTGCCTCCGATCTGGCTACGTCTTCATCTTCTACTGTTATTTTCTGTGTAGTAAATGTCAATTATTAACGATGTTAGTTAGCGATGTTAATTTGCTTGTTTCCATTAGGTTTCAGTTTAAAAACGTAGCTATGAACCTGCATGCAACTAAAAATAAGTTATATAGACGTTACACAACTAAAAATAAACAAGACTGATATACGTATTGCTGATACCATATTAGCCCCTAGGTCCGATTCCAGCTCTGGTACTTGATTGACTGGAGCAGTCGATAGTGCTTCAGCCGCAGCATTTTCGGCACTGCCTGTCCCAATCATCTCGGGCACAACTACAAACAACTTAATTTTAACTAATTTTATAAAAACTAATTTATCGAGTAGCTGCACATTCAATTACTTCAAATCTACCTTATTTTAAATGGTAAAACATGATTGTGTTATCAAAATATAAATACAAATTTTGTGATTTTTTAACTGATGACAAATGTCACCATATGAAAGTTATGTCAAGTGAACCGTTCCGCATTTGAACTAGACCATAGAACAACGCAAATTATAGCACAAACCTTCTCGTAACGGATTGGATAAGTTTGCTATTATTGAAAGTAGTTTTTATAAATAGCACAATGAGCTTGTTTTTTGGTAGAGGAAATGACGTGGACTTACGGTTCTAAGGGCGTAACGTTATACTAAGAAAATATTTACTGAAATTAATAATCTTCAATTAAGTGGTAAATCAGTATTTATAATTAAATTTGCTAGCTCGATCAATCATAGGTCAGTCAAAATTCTCGGCGGCAACAGTCTGAAAAATTCGTCGTAGGCGGTGACCGCGCCACCGCCCAAGTTTATTTTGAACTTTTGAATATTGACCGCAGATGTATAGTTTGTTTTAATATACCTGTTAATATATATAATATGCTGTAAGTAAAACTAACAATTTTGGGAAAAGCTAGGGTTTCTTGTTAAAGTTTCATAATGCCGTGTAATAGTCTGTGGATTCCTGTCATAACATATATATAGCCTTTGTGTATAGCTGTTTGTTAAAAAAAATGATAAATCACTCAAAGCAAAAATAAGCGTTTTATTTTACGTGTAATGAGAAAACACTTTAACATCTGTGTAAAGCAAAGAGAAGCCGTAATTACTGTTTGTTAAAAGGTTTCCGAGTCAGAGTCGTCGATCAATAATTTGTATTGTCAAAATGCTGCTCTAATACCATACTATAGTTGTATCCATTGACCTAGCTGTATGCATATCTCTACATTTTGCACTAAAAGTTTATATCCAAATCCAATTGTGTAATGTACATGGTTCTTTTTTCTGAAATTTGATAAGAGATAGATACATTAGATGCTGACTATACTTAGTAGTATCATGGTAGTATCGTTTGAAACTATATCCTTAAGTTACTTTTTACAGTAGGTACTATGAGACTAATCAACCAAAAAAATACGTTATCAAAATAAAAAGACGAGGTTAATTAGCGGTGTGCCTTAAAAATTTAATTACAGGGCCATCCGCGTCAATCTGTCAATCTCGGAATAATGTCGGGCGGGGAAGATTTAATTAAATATCTCCGGCGCAGCCTAGCCCCAATTATGAGGCAAGGACGTCAGCCCGGTATACGCGAGTACATGCAGCACTTGCAAAGTTCATTTAGGTCATTCGTTAAGTGGCGGAGTTTCTTGCATAGTGGTCGTTATGCCCCAAGTAACAATTTCTTGTCCTATAGCAGACCATAGAACGTATCCAAAGTGCTACTTAACAGCACTATAAAGGGCCAAATAAAGTCGAGTAACGTTGGTTTCGCGCATTTATTTCGCCATTTATTGATACAGTCGAACTTTTACATGACTTTTTAAACGTATCTTTTGGCGTTATAATTTATAAAGCGTAAAGGTATTGCCGAATAATTTTATAAGATGAACAGTCACTGCGAACACTAATAGGACATCTATACAACCTTTTAGCGAATAAAACTTAAATTAAAAGACTATTTTGCTACTTGGGGCGTCATTGGTTCTATATTTTTTATTGAGCCAAATGTGAAATATTAAACTTCCAATATTATATAATTTAGTATTTGTACAGTAGCTATAATACTTCTGTCGAGGTTTAGGTTATAGGTTTTATACTGTTTTTACTGTTGTCTATGTCTTTATTTTTGAATCCTGTTTTTGTACATATTCTTTTAGTTGTCATTATATTTTTCTGCCATGCGGTCGCCTTTAGTATTCAGCCCATTTTAATACTCTTCTAGCTATCGAATTCTCTACAACTTCTAAATGTATACTTTTGGTAAATACATTTGTTTATTGTTTTCGAAGTTTTAGTTAGTCATTTAAGTGACGTCAATGATACTCATCCGATCTACACTAATATTGTAAAAGCGAAAGTTTGTGAGTGTGCATGTTCTTCACGTCTAAATGGCGGAAGCGATTTTCATATGGCATGGAGTTTGCTGATACCCTGGATTACTCGTAACATATAGGCTACCGCGGGGCACAGCTAGTAAATACTCAATAAAGAATATAGGACCAATGACGCCCCAAGTATCAAAATAGTCTTTTAATATAAAAAGTTAATAATTTTAAGCATTTTATTTTTTTCCTCGAAAGTGTGTTGGAACATTTGTGCTTACATGCTACATACTGTGCTATCGTATCATACCATGTTAATTGTTGCTTACGCGCCAAATATAGCCTCGCATATTGTAATTGCTCATCTGTAACACTTGTATCATAATTCATAATGTACTATTATTCAATTTATAACTGACTTTAAATCATATACATTATAGAAAAATTTCAAAATGATCAATCTACCGAAATGCATTTAACCAATCACTCACACCAACGGACAATTGTGCTGTTTGATCGGTCCTATGGTCAGATTGGCAGACAGACTATAATTGCTATCCAGAATGTGGTTAATCGACATAGGTGTGCTACCTAACGATCCATAACGTTTCGGACGCATTTCATGCATGGTTCAATTAAATCGTCAATACTATGCATAATTTTCTATAGGCAGCTATCAGTAAAACAACAATTCAATAGATAATTAGCTGAGTTTTACACAATTATTTATTTATTGGGTACATGGCACATTGGAACTTTATAACAAAACTTAGTAAAACGGATAGGAAATCACCCATGTGTCATAAAAAGTGGAAAATAAATAGGTACAATACCGGGTGTTATAAAAACGTGACACAAGATTATCAAACCGGTATCTGTGGCGCTACCGCGAACAACGGTATTCGTAAATTTCGGACGATGTCTCTGTCCTTCTCATGACACCTTAATTCGAGTAAAAGAGAGATGCTTGAAATATACGAACTTCCATGTTTGCGGTACCGTTCCTGTTCATGATTTTGAACATCTTTTACTACGGGGTCAAGTTTGTAAAATGTAATAAAAATTGAGCTGTTCCATAGAATAGGTCAAGTATAAGTTGACGAAAATGTTTGAGAGTTTTTTTTACAATTTACTAAGTTGACCTCATAGTAAAAATTGTTCCAAATCATGAGCAGATGTCGGTTTGATAATCTTGTATCACGTTTTTTATAACACTACACATTATTCACTACACCAAAACGACAAGCAATAAAATAGTCATCATAATCATTGCATTATATCACCCGAACGACGTCCACTGCTGAACATACGCCTCCCCCAAAGCGATATGTGTCCTGGGTAAAAGCCATAATCGCCACGTTTGGAAAGCGGGTTGGAGATAGCAGTGTTCCTCCGCGCTCCAGGAATGCCCATCCCTCGGTGGTCTTGATCGTAGTGGACCAGGATATGTCCTAATAAAACATTAAATAAAAATAAAAAACATTCAGCATTCCTTAAAAAATAAAAGCCAATTCTACGAATGTTAAAAAGAATGTATAAAGTTGCACTGAACTGCTTTGCCCTTTGGTTGCGAAAACGCTATACTGCTGTCTGTTTCAAACGAAAGAAGGAGCTATTCAAAGAAAAAGCGATGAAAGCTCTTATGATGTACTCTAAAGATATGCATAAACTCTTATAATTATTAAAGTTTAACTTGGAAAACTGTAAAAAAAGTATGTAATTAGTTACAGTAAATATATTTTATATTTTTTCACCCTATGCCCTTGTGCATACATATTTATCCCCTTGACTTGAACACTGCGTAAACATTGTCCCTATAATTCGGCGCAAGAATCTCGTAAGAGGGATGGGCACGGGATTGCCCGGAGAGTAATGTTTAACGACTTATTCATCTACACTAATATTATAAAGGCGAAAGTTTGTGAGTGTGTACTTCTTCATGGCTAAACGGCTGGAGAATTTTTTATAAAATTTGGTATGGAGTTAGCTGACACCCTGGATTAGTACATAGGCTACGTTTTTTCCCTAATAAATCGCGGGTAACACTGCGGGGCACAGCTAGTTTCATGTAACTTAGGAAACGTCGAGACAGTTTTTCCCTTTCTAACTAATAGAAGTATCAAAACGACTGGATGTGGTAAAACCATTACGACATAAGAGGTTAATTCTACATACATTTTGTTTAAGTTAGTTTAATTCACAGGTACTTATTTAAAAATTAAAATTAAATAAATTACTAGTACAATATCGCTATAATGTTTTTTTCAACGGTCCTGTACAAATATGTAACATACTTTTATCAGTTGCAATAATTACTATTACTTATTCGCAACTATATCCACCATCCATCTCCTCCCACGGAAGTTGTAAGAGGCGGCAAGGGAAAAAACCGACGGATGAACCGTCGTCGTCCATCGTAACCGAATCAATAGCTACTGTTACAGCAGGTGCCAAGCGTGGTGACTATGGCAAGTCTCCCCCAAAATGATACAAGTCATATTAGAGTGACGCCTGTCTTCAGCAGTGGTCATCTGATATGATGATGATGAGCATGATGATAGGCCATTTTTGCAGTGTTGTGCTGTCACTAGATCCTATTATACTTGAAAACCCATTGGTGTAAGTGCATCCCTTATTGCTACGCCGTAAACTAGCTTCTGTGTGTCTGTGTGTATAAATGTAGTGCAAATATGAGGCCTACTAACAAGTAAACTGTAGCGGTTTAACCATGCCCTAGAGGCGTTTATTTGCTGTAGGAATATTTGTTTTTGCAAGACTAAAAGGAATATAATGTTTGTATAAGAAAGTGTAGCCGGACCGGCGAATAATCGCAGGATTCGGGAAATCCGAGGGATCCAATCACCCATTAGAGCCGGAGGATTAAGTCCATTAACCTTAATGGAAACATCCAATACCAGTAACGAATCATTGCCGGTAAATAAATGCTATATGTCTGTATATGGAAGCATATAAAACAAAAATTTTGAATGTTTTCACTTTTAGATTGAAGTACAGTTCGATATATTTACTCGTTTATGATTTAAATGTCGGAAAAAGCTAAGTATAAATTCTAGGGTACATCATAAGATTTAACTAAGTAAGATATTTGTTATACATAGATGATAAACTTAGCTAAACCACCTGGCCTATGTAGTGGTAACGTGCCTGTACACGCATGTCAGCGTTCTATGTTCAAATTTTGACGTAAGATCCATATTAATTCTTTGTACAACCACATAGAAATGGTCCTTCAGTTAAGTTTTTCACTTATAGCAAATGATGCCCCATACTATTCCTGTGCCAGGATTTAAAAGTTTCTTCTATTCTTTAATCACATGCCGCATAAGTAAGGCCAAGTAGAGCACAGGGCCAACGTGCAACGTTCGGTCGCGCAGAATTGAATGAATTTAATTTATATATAAAAGTTGAGGAGACAAATATGAAAGCCACATGTAGTCTCAATCATATTATATGCTAAGTAGAATCCTATATGGATTCAATAAACAGTCAAAACAAGAAACAAAAAAATACAGGACATTCTTACAGAAATTGACTGAGCTCCACGGTAAGCCCAAGAAGGCTTGTGTTGTGTGTGATTATGATATCTGATATACAGGTACTCAGCCAACGATATATATATTATACAAATACTTAATTACATAAGAAACACCCATGATGCAGGAACAAATACCTGTGCTCAAGCCGTAGTGTCGTGTTTTCAATTGAAAAGCTAGTCACTCTGTCGCGATTGTAAAGAACATTACAATAAAGAATTACAGTACTCCATAGTATAAAAGATATTTTGCCAGACACGTTACAAATGTCGCCAACTGTACAAATCACAAAAAAAAACAATGATCCGTAAATATTTTAGTCGGTCATCGAATTATGTATTTTTTATTTCTGCTAGAACGGGCAGCAGAGAGCTAGTGGGCCAGTACCCTAAATCTTTTTTACCAAATCATTTCCATCGTAATTACCGTGCAAACATAGCAATACCTAATGGCTTGTGATAAATGGACCCGAGTGGGTACGGAAAATTGCCTCCATTTCTTCGCCCGACGTCTGCGAGAGCAAAAAAATGTACCATCGGATTCCAATCAGACTCACTCATTTATTGCAATTGGCTGATGGAGGATTTCTGAAATGCGGACAATTTCACGACATGCCACTTTTAACATCGACCGCCGTTTTGCGAGGGAAGGTTAGATTTATTTTTGGCGTTGTCCTGTCTGTCTTGATCTTTCACACATCCGTACTGTTATATAAAGAGAGATATGTATCGATGTATTTGGCCACTTTGCCACTAACTATTTGAGGCCGAGTACATATTGTATTTAATTATTTCCTTATGTACAAAGAAGGTAACGCTGTAAAAAATTGAAGCAAAAATTATTTAATATGGAATTTGAACATTATCAAAACCAATTCGGAAGCCATTTTGAATATACAGCTAAGCGAAAAGTCCTGGACCCAAGCATCCCTGCCCATCCGCTTTGGTGGGTTAGGGATCCGCAAAATTTCTTGTGTGTTTGCACCGGCATTTTTGTCTTCCGCTCACAGCTCAGCAATTCTCGTAGGTAAAATCCTAAGGGCTTGGCCTTCTAAGCTTCTAACTATGCGATTGCTGGCTTGACGGAAGCCAAAAATACTTGGTGCATTCCTGCCCGGGCAAGGATTTTCCCGAAAGTTTAGAATCCCAAAGGACCTGGGACGTCATTCAATCAAAATTGACATATGACTCGCTATTAGGCCGCAGCGCTGGTTCCAGACGCGCTAGACTGCTGGCTGTGGGGACCAAGGAAGCAGGTGCCTGGCTACAGGCATTTATTTCCCTCTTTAAACACCGGTACTTTCCTTGAGCCCCACACCTTGCGCGTCGCAACTTGCCTGCGGCTTGGTATTCGCGTTTGCGCTCCACACGCATGCTCCTGCGGCAACAACGTCGACCCTCTGGTGACCACCACGGGCTGTCCTGTCAGAGGAGCGCTGGCCGCTTCTCTCGGCACGCTGCCATCAACGACATCCTCCGCCAGTCTCTGGCCAGCGTCAACGTACCGGCTCTTCTCGAGCCACCGAGCCACCATTCTCCGGGACGACGGCAAGAGACCGGACGGGATGTTGTTGATTCCGTGGAAGATGGGAAGTGTTCTGGTGTGGGACGCCACCTGCGTCGATACGCTGGCCCCTTCCCATCTCCATGGCACGGTAGTTAAGCCCGGGGCAGCTGCAGAGATGGCCGAATCTTTGAAAAGGGCAAAATACGGGGGTCTCGGGGCCGAATACAATTTTGTACCTTTTGGCGTCGAAACCCTCGGCCCGTGGGGTCCAAGTGTTATGCTTTTTTCAAAGATTTGGCCAAAGGTCTTATTGACGTTACTGGTGACCGGAGAGCTGGCAGCTTCCTCGCTCAACGCATAAACATTGCGATACAGCGAGGAAATGCTGCCAGCGTTTACGGCACCATGCCGCGGGGGATCCTATATTTTAGGTACCTATTTTAAGTTTAGTTTTTACCTTTTTATAGTTTTAGTTTTAGTATTTTAATTTATTTAAGTTTTATTTTATAACTTTATAACTTTATGTTAAGTGTCAAATGTCAAAGTGAAAAATGACATTTGATATTAAAAAATAAAGTTCTTAATAATAGATATGAAAATGTCACTAATTTACAGCACCCACCCGCTACGGGCACTACTCTAAAAACATGCCTAAAAAGTACTAAAGAATCTTTATGATTTTTTTGTCAAAGTTTTGTTTATTTTAATTAGCCTTCGTGTTTTTAACATCTGGCTGAAACAAACAAAAGTCGGTTACGAGTTCTCTTTGACCGTTTTGACCCAAAAGTATGTAAGGCGAGTGCTTGAATGTTATATTTTTCGAGTATAACTTCTTTGATAATGTAACTCTAAATTATTAACCTGCGTGTCATTTCAGTCAGGTTCCTTATTTTGTGAAAAATAATAAGACATAAACCTATAAATATAATTATATATCATTTCTGAGAAATACAACTTCTCAGTTTAATCTACCTTTGTGTAATTATTATATAAAACACGACACTCAAACAAACACTAGGTACTATTGTGGCCGCTAACAGTACCCTTACCATGAGTTGTGACATTGACGTTTTCGATACCTTCGATAAGCGAGATGCACAGATAGTAAACTCGATACTCGTTATCGAAAACATGGTAAGGGTACAGTAGCATCGAAGTAAAATAAGAATGTATATAGTGTAGAAGGTTCACTCCGCGCGGCAAAGTTCATTGAGATGCAGGGGCACATCTTTGCATCTAAACCAATATTATAATGTTTAATCAGACCCTTTCACGGATCTGGCTGTATGCGCTATTACGCCTAAGCCCGGGGGCTTATGAGGAGTGTCCAGAATTCCCAACTTATTAAATCGACCTTCTGACCCTCACTGCTCAGTAGATTTAAATATACATTTTTATTTAGCTGCCCAACCTAAGTAGGGTGCTGCTTTAAGTGGTTCAGCGTTTTTTATGCAACCATAAACAAATCAAATACTTTATTGAATATTTTTATTTGCATTGAATTTTCAGTATTAATGCAAATCATAAATAGAAATGGATGTTATATTAGGAAAGAGTGACCAAGTCTACCGGTGCGCGGCGTCCAATTCAATATGGTCCTTTATTGGTATCTAGCGGACCCGATAGATGTTGTCCTATCTTAATTATGAATTTACCGTGATGTAGACGAAGATATTATTGCTTTGAACATCCTCTTTGATTTGCAGGACGAATTCTATCAATTTCATGTACGCATAAAGATAAAGATTAAGGATGTAATAATGGATTTGGGATACCGTGGCGATAATAAGATGAAGTTTGTTTGGAAATAAGGGTGTTGGGTGAGGTTTATGAAGGTTAATGGCGTGAAAACTGTTTACAGTTGGAAAAGGGTTGCTCGATTGTCACGCGGGTCGGAGGTATATTCGTTTAAAGTTTTTTAGTAGTTCGGCGTCGCAGCGTGTGCAGGGTCCTTGATGTGGATCGACGACCGGGTAAAGATCGCGAGAATCCATTGGAAGCGGGTGGCGCAAAACCAATGTGGGTCGCTGTGTGGGAGACGTATATGATGATGATGAGTAACCCGGCGGCACCTTAGTTTTATATATATTTAAATAATAGGTTCACTATTATCTATATTTACATTAAAATATGTTATACGAAACGATATATACATACACGACAACCGGTCTGGCCTAGAGGGTAGTGACCCAGCCTATGAAGCCGATGGTCCTGGGTTAGAATCCTAGTCAGGGCATTTATGTGTGATGAGCACAGATATTTGTTCGTGAGTCATGGGTGTTTCTATGTATTTAAGTATTTATATGTATCTATCTTTTATATATATCGTCGTCTAGTACCTATTACACAAGCCTTACTGAGCTTACCGTAGGACTAGGTCGGTATGTGTAAGATCGTCCCGAAATACTTATTATTATTTATTGTATTATTTACTAAATATACTGCTTCGTTTACACTCGCCGGAACGGTTACGAATTGTTATGTTCTTATGTTAATACAGAATATTTTGCTGGTGTGTTTGCTCTAAAAAAAGCTTTCCCAAGTTAGTTAAGATTCTCTGTATAAGTTATCGTATACAAGAGCAAATAGTTCTTTGATATACAGAGTGGATATTTATATCGGTCAGTATGGAAATGTCTGAAACTATAAGACATAGGTACTAAGATGTTCTTAGGAATTATGACATCGAGTTTAATAACAAGGAAACCTGCATTCATACATTTGAAAACAATAATTTCAGTTTAACGCAAATTCACTTAACGAAAATACAAAATGAGACATAAGATTATACCAAAACGGATTTAATATTGTATTAAAAAATGTCGTGGTAATTACGAACACTTTATAAAACAAATTAAAGAATGTGAAAATAATGCGTTTCATTAATTTTAGACATCATATTTTATAGTAATATTTACTGCTTAAGACTTACACAATTGATATCTAAGTAAGAAAAAAAAACTGGTTACAAAATTGTATGTCTTTCTCGGAATTTAATGATATGTAAGAGGTAAGCAGATATTGCCACTGTCCGTGTCACGGGTCGTGCACAGAGACAGCACCCGCCATGGTGTAAGGACTATTGAGTTTAAATGGTATCTAAAATGCACTAGGCTGTTTGTGGAAAGTGGAAGGTGGATGGCTATTAGATAAAAAACCCGGACTCCTGGCTAATAAAATGGTCTATATTTTATTTCCGGCAGACGGTGACTCGCCCTCCAAGGGCTAACGGTAGAGTGGTGTCATTATTAGTATTTGTCTCATTTTTGTCATACCGATGACCTGTACCCTTACCATGAGTTGTGACTTTGAGGTTTTCGATAACAAGTATCGAGTTTACTATCTGTGCATCTCGCTTGTACTATTTTAGTGCGAACGAGATGTAGGTAAGGGTATTGACGATACTTATACTTCTGTACGTAAACTTTAACTGCCATTGTTAAATGAGCACCTCCAACGTTTTATGCCTCGTTTTTTCTGAAGGAAAGTGAATAATATGAACTTTACGGCGTACTTATAAAGCCTTTCTAAGTCGAGCGGCGTAAAATGCTACTTTATTTCTAGTTCCGTGGGTCAGGAAGTCGGGTTTAATTTCGCGCCTAAGGGTTGTCCAGACTGTCCTTTTATTGTAGCGGTAAGAGTCTGACACGGCACTAAAGTTATGTGACGGTTGCTTGATCTTAGCAATAAAAAATAAGTTCACCCAGCAATCACACGGAACACCGTACTTACTATTAAACATAAATAGACCCTAACATAGGATATTAGTCCTTTATTAAGAGGAATGTAAAACAGTAGGCGTCGACTTTTGACCAGCAGTGGGGCAATATAATATTCACAATAATAAATAAATAAACCCAACATAAAATCTTATTTTTTTTAATAGGTACCTAATTAATATGAGAACTTTTATTTTTTAAATTTCTTTTATTATTTTTTTCTTTAGTATTATAATAAATAATATATTATATTTCAGTAGAAAAAAGTTAAATTATTAGACAACTTGACTGGGAAAGACTTGTGCAAGAATATATATATATGAGAACTTAACAAAGGTCCATATTCGCGTGAGCTATGTTGCCTATGTTGTATCGATTTACATGTAAAGGTGCGCGTAAAAAAGGTGTAGTAACATAATGAAAAATAATGATTGAATAAACAAAATCAAAAATCTTACATTTATCGTAAATGTAAGATTTATCTAAACGCCATTTCCTTCACCACTAGCTAACAGTAGAATAAAATAGATGACAGTAGAATAAATATAGGTATTTAGAAATATGGCAATCATAATGCATGGGATTTTAGTATTTTTTTTATGTCATAAATATAAATATTACTCCTCGACCTTGCTTTTCATTAACCAAGCTAGTTCCAACCCCAAGCAAGTTCAAGCTTGCGTATGACCGATAATTGAATAACCCATTCGCTTCGAGGATTTTGGTGGAAAGCAGTCTTTTCACGTAGTTTCAGGTAAGTTTTTTGTTTTTTTCTGTAAAAATTATAAGGAGAATATAGCGAAGCCTGACCACGCTTTAAAACGCAGCTATATGTGTGCGTGTGATATTGTGTTATTGGATAGATTTATAATTGCTTTTGGATATACAATATTCATAGACCTTTGAATGCGTTAAATGGGAAGACCTGCGTTAGTGTGATGAGGCCTTTATAGGGTATATGAATCTTAGTATTTGCGTAAATTAAGTGCTAACTACAGTGTACTGTTAGAACAGGGCAGTGAGCATCTGAATCCAGATCACTGCCAGCAATGTGTCCAATTTAGTTATAAATCATAATATGTGGTAGTCCACATTGAAAGGTACCTTATGGCGCTTGGCGGTTACGTTGCAAAGTGTCACATTAGTATTGAAGCGTTGTTAGTAATAACGTAAGCGCCAAGCGCCATAAAGTACCTTTCCATGTGGACAACCAGATATGTTTATTATCATATATTCATCTATTGAAATATTATAAAGAAAACAACTTATTCAAATCCGGTTGTATTACCCAGAAAACGATATTTGCGTAACTGTTTACACGTGAAGAAAAAGTTCATTAAGTTGTTGGGTGAATTTCAGAATGTTCATCTCAATGTTTAATGCATTTTAAATAGTACGTATCCTATTTCTAGAGTGCGGTAAGCCGCGTCGCGGCAAATTTTGTTAGAGTCACTCCACTGTTAAAAAGCAAGTTACCGCTTCCGAGCTATTTAGTTCCTTGTGCCTTTAACTCAATCCCGCGCAAATGGCCGCCTCGAGCTCTAGCCGCGGTATTACGTTACAGAGGCGACAGCGGACGTCCATTTCCTTGGGGCGGGCGCTAACTCAATCACCGCTCTACAGGATTTTTCCTCCCGACGAATTCGTCTGTTAACACAGCGAGAAACGTGACCGAAGGACCGGACTGTCTGATGTCACGCTAACAAAGTTCCCTGGTATTTTCCCTTTGCTTTGTCCCTGAGTGGACCTTTCAGCTATTTGCTTTAGTCGGATTTTGGTAGCGGTTTATTTGTTTTTTCTGCTAAGAGTGTACATATTGGATGCTTTGAGAATGGTGAGCTTTGCGTTGAATGTTTCTTGGTTTTTATTAGTAACTTTTTACGTTTACTAAAAAGAAAAACTCTAAATTCAACATTTCTATTCTCTTTGTGGTTTGTTATTGCACTTATTGCATTGTTAGGTTGTTTCACCTACGTATTACTTTACATATTACGGAAAGAGATGACACGCTAAGAATATACATATTGGATGCTTTGAGAATAATGAGCTTTGCGTTGAATGTTTCTTGGTTTTTATTAGTAACTTTTTACGATTACCAAAAAGAAAAACTATAAATTCAACATTTACATTCTCTTTGTGGTTTGTTATACTATTGTTATACTTATTGCATTATTAGGTTGTTTCACCTACGTATTATTTTATATATTACAGAAAGAGATGACACGATTTTTTTGGCAATAGTTTTGCTGGTCCTTACGGCATACTGAAGTTTCTGTATTTTAAAAGACAAAAGTAATTGAGATGTCTTTTTTAACAGTTTCATTTAGTTGTCGTATGATATTACTATTAGATCCGGTAACCGTTGTTCAGATTATCATTTATCACGTCTAGGTAAAAGTTGCAAAACCACGATTATACAGAGCTGCGACATGGGGGCTTCATCACTAAATGCCAATTGAAGTCTCTGGAGACATTATTTTCGAATTAAGCCATAACTAAATCATTGTCACTATAATTTTCACAGGTCATATAAATTTTTGTAGCGACATACAAACCGTAGGATACTACAATGAAAAAAAAACGAATTATTGTTTCCAACATTAAAATGTAACATGTTCATACAGAATTCCATTTTTAAATTTAACATATCCTTTTCATTTTTTTAAATCTATGTGGTCGATTCTAATGACTTTCAGTATGCCCCAAGTATCAGTCGTGATAGCGATTAATAAGTAATATCAGAAAAACCGGCCAAGAGCGTGTCGGGCCACGCTCAGTGTAGGGTTCCGTAGATTTTCGTCCGTCACAGTAAGTGTTCCCACTTAAGAGTTAAAAATGGGCTATTTGATACATTGTTGTTGACATTAATATTAAGTACAGAACCCTAAAAACGGGCCTACAAAGGACGCTGACAATTAAAGAAAGAGTTATAGATCCCAACTATACATGGAAAATTTTAAAAAATGTTGTCAATTTCAGTCCCACCATGAGTAGTAAGAAGGGGTTGTAACATAGAGTGATAACAAGCCAGCGTCATTTGAAGTCAGTCAGTCAGTTTTAACCTAATGTATGGGCATGTATGCTCCGACCCCATTATTCAGAAAGAATCTTAAAACCGCCATGTAGGGTATGAGCGTTCCACCTACAGTGACATCTATCGGCAAATTAAGTAAACTATGCGCGCGAGCTTAAAGTACAGAGGCTCCAGTGTAAGTTTCTTTTGACGTAAAAAATGTCTCGAATGCGTAAGTGTTACTGATATAATATGGGTAACTAACGCTAATGGTGACGTTTCGTTACGTTAAAACATACACTCGGGGCTCAGATGTAGTGAATAATCCTTTCCTATCATATTTTCTCGGAAATGTTCGTATTTGTCTTACTACTTCAGTCACACTCAGCACCCATTTGAAGTATTAAGATAACGGAGGGGACGGTCGCATTGGGCGATGAATATTAGTGCAGACGGTTAAAACTAAACGCGAAATTATACATAAAACGGCGGCGCTACCGCGAACCACGATATTCGTAAATTTCGGACGATTGTCTTTGTCACTCTTAACGCCTTAATTGAAGTAAAAGAGAAATGCTCGACATATACGAACTTCGATCTTCGCGGTACCGGGCCTGAAGTGATGAAGTGTGTCTTGTCATTCAATAGAGATTTTGACAGCCATATCTTAGGGAATAAGGGCTAATTTATTAACAATTTGTAAGAAACTATCGCCTTATCGACTTCAGTACTGGAATAATATAAAGTACCTATTTTGCTCGCAAAAAAGCCTAAGATATATGCAATCCTGCGGCGCTTTCGTCTTTCTCGAGTGA
This sequence comes from Grapholita molesta, assembly GCA_022674325.2. Classification (NCBI taxonomy): domain Eukaryota; kingdom Metazoa; phylum Arthropoda; class Insecta; order Lepidoptera; family Tortricidae; genus Grapholita; species Grapholita molesta. Next base: position 9,699,742 of record CP053127.2, read on the forward strand.
AAGCAGAGACAATTTTACGAAAAACGCGTAAGATGTATGAAATCCTTCGGCGCTTACAGTTTTTTCGAGTTGATATGTTTGTATGGGGGAACAATATTTTCGTTTTTTAGTATATTACTCGATCTTTTTTCATACTTTTTTACCGTCTAAACCTTCCCTGAGCTACTATAAATATTTCAAGACCAAAATTAGCCAAATCGGTAAAGTCGTTCGCAAGTTATAGAGTGACCAAGAGAAATAGGGGTTAATTTTTAGATATATAGATTTTTTTCAAAAACCATTGAACCTATCAAGTTCAAAATAATTTTCCTAGAAAGTTTATGTCAAGTTCTACTTTTGAGATTTTTTTCATATTTTTGAAACTTGTGGTTCAAAAGTTAGAGGGGGGGGGGACGCACTTTTTTTTACTTCTGGAGCGATTATTTCCGAAAATATTGACATTATCAAAAAATGATGTTAGTAAAGCCCTATTCATTTTTAAATACCTATCCAACAATATATCACACGTTAGGATTAGAATGAAGAAAAAAATCACTCCCCACTTTATGTATAGGGGGGGTACCCTAAGAAAACATTTTTTTCCACTTTTTATTTTTGCACTTTGTCGGCGTGATTGATATACATATTACTACCAAATTCCAGCTTTGTAGTGCTAACGGTCACTGAGATTATCCGCGGACGGACGGACGGACGGACGGACGGACAGACATGGCGAAACTATAAGGGTTCCTAGTTGACTACGGAACCCTAAAAATGTGAATGTAGTTCTTTCTGTTCGAGTTAAAAGAAGCGAAAGCGAATTTCACTTATTCAATAGAACAATTTAAAAAGAATAATGTTGAATTTCAGTATTCGTTATTCGAAAAGTAGGTCAATTTTATCATCGGTTCCGTGACATTCTTTGAATTTCTGGTCTCATGAGTTGAAAGTTCAACGAATATTTAATGGGCACAGGCTTAAAAGTGACATGAAGTAAACATATTATTTAGCTTTTCGGATTGGTTGTCAATTAGGTGTCAGAAATCAGAAGGCAGATATCCAAGTATATTCCTGTCAAATTTGTATTTATCGCGTGCCTATTTTTAGGGTACCTACTTATTAGAATATAAAATAAAACAAGCCAATGTAGTAAGTAGCAGAAGCCGTTATTATTTATTAAACAAGAACAATAGCGTCTACTTTGGTATATTGCTTGCTTGATTCCAAACATCAAAGAAATGTTTTTCGATTAACGCGCCTAATTTGTACGAAGTCCAAAAGCAATAAACAGGTTATTTTTTCAATCACGACTGCCATTAACATCAATAACACGGCGGGCACAAAAGGAACGTGTACCTACAGTCACCATCAGATACATCGGAGCTGTGGAGGTGGTCACAAATATCTGAACATGCATATTATCGTCTCGACAATAGAGGCGTTTTTCAGATATTTGTGACGACCTCCACAGCTCCGATATATCTGATATATGTGACTGTACCTATACCTAACTACATTATTTTATCCAGAATATGGTAATTTAATATTAATTAATAACTTTGAAATCATAATCTTTCTACATACAAGTACGTGTTTCAGATTTCCTCCGGCGCAGTGAATTGAGATAGGCTTTACAATACAATTAAAATCAGTTAAGACTTCGCTTTTTCTCGGGTATCATCGCTTAATTTCCGAGTCGGAAATGACACGATATACATTGCCCCGATTACTTTTAGGTAGCATTTAATTTGAAGTATCATAAACGCAATGTTAAGCACCTGCCAAGATGACATTATTAACCGGTAGACCTAGGAAATTTGTTATGCAGAAGCGACATGAATTTGAACATTCATTATTTAATGAAGCTATACTTGTATATAAATATATATATACATACATGAGTCAATATTTTATTGTTTGTTGTAAGTAGGTACGATATTATGTCACATTAATCATTGATAATAAAATAATCATGAAATTAAAATTTAAAAAAACCGGCTTCAACCGTTTTTTATTCATATTTCGTAAACGGCTTGGCCGATTTTAGTAATATTTCATTTTCTTATAGTAAAACAACAAAGCTAAGCTCGAAATTAAAAAAAAAAATTTTGTTTGTTAGAAATGTCTACTTTTCGTAATTTTTCCTTGATCTGTGCTATATGAGGGTGCTTCGTGCCAAATTTCAAGTTTCTAAATTCACGGGACGTACTCCGTAGATTTTGCGAGTGTTGAAAAGTCTAAAATTTGCACCATTAAGGACTGTATCTTTTATTTGACACTAAGAAGGCAGACTGTCAAACTAGTCTAATACTTGCTAGCATCTTTCTTATTTCAATATAAAGTTGTGTTAGTTTTGAGCTACAAAGGAGGTTTCGTTGCTCATATCGTTCTTGTACCTACTGTATTCAGTAAGACAACGAGTAATATATATAATTAAAGGTCAAATCTGTAAATTGATAACTCTATGTGATAGACGAGGGATTCACGACAATTACCGAGGTTGGCCGAAGTCTTAACTGATTTTAATTGTATTGTAATAGAATATGTACTTGTGTGGGCAGCAGCGGCAAACCTTAATAAAGGATTATTTTTGTTCTTGTAAACTATCACGATCTAAGACCGATACTTTTTTTCTTGTCGTACCGTTTCCATCTTCGATTACGACAAATCAACAATTATTAATATTCAAGTTGCGGTTTATAAAATCAAGGGAATAAATACTATCTCTTCTTCTCCGCCGTCCTCCGAAAATCAGCGTCTCTGCATTGCGTGCCGACACATGTTGAGCGGATCCCTTTTTGAAACAATACATGTAAAGTCAAATGTTTAATTTGAGTCTCTGTTATGTTACGTTGGTTCAAATAAATTTATTTTCTTTCTTTCTTCTTCTTCAGCCTCATCTACTCACTGCCGAGTATAGGCCGGCCTCTTCCAATTTCCGCCATACTGTGGGATCCTGTGCTTTCTGCAACCACTTTCTCCCCCCTATGCGTACAAGATGGCCACCTGGCAGGCTGTTCTACTCCTGTTCCATGGTCTCCACTCCAACACTTTTCGTCCCCATTTTCCGTCAGACCTACGGCAAATGTGGCCCGCCCGCCTCCACTTCCGCTTAGTTACAATTTCTGTTATATCGGAGAGCCCAATACATATAACTCCCTCCATAGCCCTCTGAATAACCTGTAGTCAGTGGATTATGTTTCGAGTGAGCGTAATGTCTCAAATCCATAAATCATAAAAGGGAGGACACATTGCTCGAAAATGCGACGTTTGAGCTTCATAGGTACACGATTGGACATAAGCACGTCTGAGAGGTTCCCAAAATCTCCATAACCTAAGCCAATGCGACGCTGAATTTCGCGATCTTGGTCACTCTTCGCGAGACACAAGGTCTGCCCCAAGTAGCTGTATTCCGCGACCCTCATGACGCGATAACTGAAAATCGTCAAGTAACACCGACTACTTGACGATCGACAGTCATGTTATTATAGCACATTATTTTGTTCATCTTTACCTTGGGGACGCGTCATACAGCTCCCTAACCATAGCTTGTACTAAATACTATCTACAATACTATCTAGAAATACTATGTAGTGGGGGTAAGAAAATTACGTCGCTAAAATCTTTTGACGTACAAAGATTACAGACTGTAAAAGTTTTAATCTGCTTGAGACAACGAAATGTTCAACCATTACTATACGTTACATGCACCAGTCTTTTGTATCTCGAAAATATTAAAAAGGGCGAGTAGTGCTTTGTAACTATATAATTTAAAACAGCGCAATTGGCTCCCTACAAAAGTTGTGAAAAATTCACTAGTTATTACAATAGGGCAGGGAATAGCGTCGGCACGCACTGCTTTGATGTTGAGCACAAAGCTCGAACATTACTAATTAGAAGTGCAGTTACTGCAGCGTGGCGGAATGCACAGTTACTGCACAAAGTTACCACCTTTCATACTGCTGCACTTACCCGGGAGCGCGAACGGCTGGCATTTTTACATGGCGGCTGCGGCGTGCCGTTCAGCCGTTTTGCGCCGGCTTTTGTTGAGGTATTTAAGGCTTAAGGCACACGAGTATGCTGTGTAGGCATACACATTGACATATTGAATATTAATACTAACGGAAATTTTGGGTTCAAGTTTAGGTTCAACTAAAGTTGCCAAATATATCGATATCTACCGATCTTTATTAATATAGCAGTAAGAATGTGTTACGATATATTTGGCCATACTGCAACTGACAGCAACTAAGTATATGATGCTGAGTGTATTACAATCTCGAATATTCAACGGTTTTAATACACGTACTGAGTTATGCATCTGCCACGTAGTGTAGGTGAGCTTATTTAGGCTTTGAACATACATTTATAGACGACTCACACTAACAAAAAGTAAAAGGTATTCATTTCATTTACCTGCAACATTTCTCTTTGCAATGTGCATTGCTCTTGTTAGTGATACTCGATATTGTATAACATGTTTTTACTAAGCTGCAAGTAAAGATAAAAACAAATTCTCTTTGTTAGGGCAATATCGAAAAGCAACAAACAAACCATTAAATAGAAAGAGTTTCATAATTCATAAACGAAGAATGCTCTCCACTGAGCGCCATTACAATCCACGGGTTGTGTGAGAATCTATTGCAATAAAGAAGCATTATAAAAATTTCGACGACCTCATCATTCGGTCGTCGGATGCAGGTCGCTTCCAACCGGTAGATATGGAGGTCCAAGGAGGGGGTGGGGGGGTTCAGCAATGGACGTCTTAAGGCTGAGATGATGATAAAAGTTTCAACAGGGTGGTTTCAATTTAACGTCAACTTGGGGACCGGTAATCCAGAAAATACTATACTATATATCATCGAATCTGCGTGGATGCAGTGAGTATTGTGTTGATGACTAGGCAGTGATTACTAACTGTTACGTCACCCATGAGAAGTGCGCTTTGCTTTGCTTTGCGAAGCGGAGCTCCAGCGAACGCTTTATGAACCATAATATTATGAGGTTAAACATTTTCAAGAAAAAAATATGACTACGTTATGAGCTTCGTTGGTAGTTATATAAAAAAATATGAAACACAGAAGTATGAATAAAAAAGTTAAGAAGAGTGATTATTATGAACACAAATCAATAGTGAAACAGTCAATAGGAATTAAAAAAATATGTGAGCCGATATTTTTTTTGCTTATATTGTATTTTGCGCATAGTTTACATATTTAAGTAAAAAATACCGCATATGTAAATCTAAAGTGGATACTAACTTCAGTATAATTATGTAGAGTAGTTCAGTGTAAAGAGTAAAAACATTGGGTGTGTACATAAAATGTATTTATCTAGCTTGCGGAAACAAGTAAACAGCTTTTACTCATCCTTTTATGGCTAGCGGATTGGCTTTAAATAAAGATGTTCAAGTAAATGAGATGTCGTAGGAACGTGGAACTTAGCATTCAACAGAGAAAGGAATTGACTGAGTGACAATGAACGGTTACAGAACTGTTTACAATTCCTTAATTACATGAATACGAGGATGCTCTGAGGACGGGCATCGATTTTCGCAGGTAAACTAGGATATACCGCGTGTCTCCGACATGGGAGTCTTAATTGTAAGGATCAATTTTGCTCATAAAACTGAGCTACAGCCTACAACTTTTGGAAATTACTGGACTTGTAAAAAAATACAGTTAAAAACTTAATTGAGCAAGCAATGTGTTGCAAAATCATCAGTTTTTCAAGTGTAACAGAAGATGTCATTTGGGTTATTGGATGTCGTATATTGAAAATAGTATTTAGTTACAATGAAAAAATGATATCATTTAATAATCTTTATGTGACTAGTAGACTAAAAGTAGCTCAGTTTAATGATGGTTACATTTAAACCCCAATTTCGGAGACACGCCGCATGCATGTACAGAAGTAGTTAATAGTCAGTTTGAGCGAAATACCAGTTTTACTTGAAATATCTCCTCAGGCATTGGATGTCAGTTAATGACAAATAAATAAATAAATATTTAAATTTAAGACTAAGTCGATTTGTGTAAGATTGTCCTTACACAAATCGACTTAGTCTTACGGTAAGCTCAGTAAGTTGTAGGTAGACGATATATTGTAACACCCTGTATAATAGATAGATACAACTATAAATACTTAAATATATAGAAAACACTGAATGAGTCATGGCTCACGAACAAATATCTGTTCTCATCACCCAAATAAATACCCAGACTGGGATTTGAACCCAGAACCATCGACTTCATAGGCAGGGTCACTACCCACTAGGCCAGACCGGTCGTCAAATTGATTATTCCTTGGTTACAAATTTATTGTTGTATATCAAGAGTTATTGAGATTCAGTTGGTAATACTAATCAAAAAGCATGTAAAATAAAACAGTTAGCAACTATTTATACCTATACCGTTATAACGCCTACATAAACAAATCCAATCAAAACACTTTTACTTATAAGTTATAAAATAGACCAAAACATTTCATGTATAAAATATGCTTCAATTGCTAACGCTGGATTTGCACGATGTGTTGATTTTTTAAAAGCTGTTCGAGCTCGCTCACGCTACTCGCTGATCTTTAATCTCTTAATTACATGAGAGCAGGGTGCACGGGTTTCACCAAAATAACTACCTATGCAAAGTGGATGGCCTCCCGCCACCCTCCTGAATATGAATTATTCTTTCGTTGCTACAGCTTGGTCGCATATTTTCATTTTATATGAGTTGCCTACAGCGTGAAGCTGCGTTACCGTTTTGCTAGTAACTCCATTCTCGCATGTGCTTTAGACGTGTTTAAATTATTAAAATAAGTTCTAGGTTGTATTTACTATTAATAAAAGCATTTATAATGTCAGAAACCGTGTCAACTTAATTAATAAATAAATTATTACACTACATTTTTACACAAACTAGTTCTTAACTATTCTTAATATCATATAACTTATCGGTTGTTTGCACTCGTTTGTATTTCATAATAATTCACAATACAGTCATATCTAGAATCAGAGAGCTTACCGGGAACATCCAAAATCGCAAAATTGGAACGATTCATGATGTCATTCTAATTAACTCATTAATATATTATATTATAATTATAACCTTAATACCAAAGGAGAATGATGGCCGAAATCAAACTTCGATGTTCGCAATAGGCGCTCAAATGGAGTAGCTAAGCAGACGTTTGACGTTGGGTAAATTAAGATGGCGAAATGACATATACAGTATACACCTTCCTTGACAACTGACCTGAAAAAGCATCACGTGTCAGGGGGAGGGTTCTGCTCAATGGTGGCGGAATACGTTACTAGAAGTAATTCTAGCAATACAAATCATATTCCGAATCTGGTTATTTATGAATACTGAACGTAGACTTGTGACCACATAACACCTAATAATATCCTGATTCACATAGACCTGCAAATAGATGCTTATTTTATCGTAGTTTTGGAACCGCGTTGTCAGTTTATTTATCTGAATTGTGATAATAGTAATATTAGATACTTACTACGAGTATTCATCGGTCAGTTTCTCTATTTTTTTTAATGACAGTGTGTTTACTTCTCATCCCTATTTTGAATTATATTCATATTGATTTTTCTGTGAATGTATTTAATTGCACCACAAAAAGTTCAATTTCTGTTCTTAACTTATTGTTTGATCAATTCGTACAAATATGCTGCAAGCATCGCCGTCCGCACTTCGAAGAATTTGAATTTTATTTACTCGTTGCAAAATACTCCAAAATAACACCTATCTACGCATGCACGGTTTACTAGGGATTTTCAGTTATTGAAATAAGTAGAAATTGTTGGAAAACCTGCTGTGAACGAGTGTTTGTAAAAGCTTTTATTTGACTTGTACTGCAGCACTATTTGATCGTGTAGGATGGAAATCTTGCAAATTACTTTTTTACATGAAACCATATTCGAGATGGCACCTATTTCAACTCTATTGCCGCAGGTGCTACTTAACAGTTCAAAACAATGAAAAATATAAAGTAGTAATGTATTCTAATTTATCATGATGCTAATTTGATAAATGTTCAGTTTTCTCGAAGAGTATCCACGCGAGCGTAGCAGTCAATCATTTTGCGAACAGATCCAAGTGAGGACAAGGGGCGTTTATGACGCTCACTAAGAGTTTGATACTTTCACCTCATTGGGGAGATTCCTAGTTTAGCACCGCGTTTGGCGTTCGTCGCACACTTTAAGGGCGAGTATATACTGGGTGCATATACGTCACTGCATAGGATGTCTCACGAGTTAGTACGCCGCACCAAGCTTTTAGTATCAAGCCAGGGGTCTCAACATTTACCCGATTTGTGAATATTATAATGATGATGAATTTAAATATTATTTTGGGACTATTAAACTAAAACACAAGGAAACTACAGAAATCGGATATGATTTGTTGTGTTTGCATAAAATAAATATAAATAAATAAATTTAACAGGACGTGCTTACCTAAACAAATTGACTGAGTCCCACGGTAAGCTCAAGAAGGCTTTTTTGGGGTACTCAGCCAACGGTATATATAATATCCAAAAACTTAAATTTGTATATAAAACACCGATGAATGACCGAGGAACAATCTGTGCTCATCACCCAAATAAATTTCCATGCTGGGATTTGGACCCAGGACCATCGGCTTCATAGCCAGGGTCACCACCCACTAGGCCAAACCTGTCGTCAAAACAATGTTTCTGTTAATTATGCTCTCCTAGTACGTCCCGGGTTCTGAGCTCGTCCGTTTCACGCTTTACGACCGACGCTCTCGTGAGCCGAGCGCAGTAAAATTTCAATATCCGTCCAAATATGGCATTTCATTACGGCTGCTTAGTGATACAGCCGAAATGAAACATAAAAGTGTATTAGATTTCTCTTATAATGGACCCTTGGGTTGCCTTATTGTTCGCGTGTGTACAGGAGACATATTCGACAATATAATTTACGGTTATGATTACGTGTAAAAAAAGGGTTAGATTAAATGTTACAGAAAGTTGGGCCACATAGTATGTTTATATTACGTACGTTACATGTGAAGGACTTTCTTTCTAAGCCACGAGGCCTACAACTCTGGAGATAGTCAGTACCGAAGCAATTAATACAAGACGTGGTAACATACGGTACGGTACGGTGGGATGTAAAAATGTCACCAGTTTTATTTACCACTTTGTTGTCGTGATTGATTATACATATTAGTACTAAACTATACTGTAACTTTAACGCTATAATAGTACGATATACATAAAAATACTTAAATACTTACATAGAACGCACCCATGACTCAGGAACGAATATCTGTGCTCATCACACAAATAAATGCCCTGACTGGGATTTGAATCCAGGACCATCGGCTTCATAGGCAGGGTCACTACCCACTTGGGCAGACCGGTTATCAAGATATAGATATTGTGATATTTTTATGATGTCCCAAGTTATTTCGTTTTTGAGTTTGGCGAGTTTTGAGTTTGGTTTAAATTTCAACGCGGCACAACTTAGGCATGCTTACGTGCCCGACCAAGCGCTTGATTTCGCAGTTTGTTTCTGCTCTGTCGAGACTAAGAATTTTTCCTTGCAGGATCTGCTGTGAATGGAAGAAAGGAATACCGGCAAAGCAACCATTGAAACGTTGACGTTCGGCGTTTCCAAGCCGTCAAACTGGTTTATTTATTATGTTTTTATGAATCATCACAATTCAGACACATAAACTGACAACGCAGTTCCTAAACTACGATTAAATAAGCATCTATTTGCAGGTCTATGTGAATCAGGATATTATTAGGTGTTATGTGGTCACAAGTCTACTTTCAGTATTCATAAATAACCAGATTCGGAATCAATACATCAACGCGTCGCGGCTCGCGGTATATTAAGAGCGAACAAATATGTTTCGCAACTATTTTCAAAAGTTTAGTTGGCAACATGAAATAGTAGGGTCGGCTGCAAATAAAAGTACCCCCCCCCCTCTATGTGCCAGCATGTACGACAGGGGGGGGTACCTTTTCTCTGCAGCTGACTGTACAATATAAGGGCCGATACAGACTGCATGCTACCCAAAATTTGTATGGGAACTGCAAGCCGATTGTATCCTGACTGCACCATTCCTATAGAAATTGCAGTTGGGTTGCAGTCTGTCTCTCTCGTCCCTAATGAAGAAATAATATTGACAGACAATAAGATAAGTAAAAAATATCCTGATGTATGATTTGTATTAAAGCGGAGTGACTTTATTTTGTGCCTATTATAGTCGGTCTATCTTATTGCTGTCACGTTCTAATAAGCATACATATAACTCGATACGGGAGAAAATGTTCACCGTTCTATCGGTTCGAAATAAATGTATTTTTCAACCTGTTTTTTAAATTTTTACTGCCAGAAAATATAAACGCAAGCAGCCAATGCTCCTCTAAAAATTTTATATGTCAAATGCATTTTTACTCCCTATGCCAAAACCAATAAAAACGATAAGATATACAAAATACTAGATGGTTATGAAACCATGATGGCTAAAATAACTGTCAATGAGTAACGTGTAAATAATTAAACATGTTGAGAAGCCTTAGTGAACCATCTCTGGGGACCATCGGGTAAGAATTAGAATAAATACCTAATATTCAACTATTTTGATTGGATATTGGCCTTGATGTCCAATTAAATTAATGGCAGCTTTCCGCCCAACGTATGAGTATTGGGATACAATGGGGAAATGCTGCCAGCTCATCTCCGGTACCCTGCTGGTTTTTAAATATAATGTAAATATTTTTATTTCACAGTTAGGGCTTGAGCGACTGAACTTATTGACTTGCTTTATTTACAAGCAGTTGATTGCATACAGAGTTACTGCGTTTCAACTTAGGGATATCTTTATTCATGTGATTTAGTATTAAAAGAAACTATATTGATAACATATCCATAATAATTTATATAAAAGAAGACTCGATTTTTTTAAATACATAGTAGGTGTACTTTGTAAGAAAAACAAAGACACACTTTGTTGTTTTGACCCACACTATAGTCATGAAAGTACTACGTAGCTTTATTTTTTGCATGAACTATAGTTTAAGTGTAGCCCTGAGTGTAAGGTTTTAACGTAACTTTACATCATGAATGCGTTTGCGTTTCCCATATAAAACATTATCACTTACGCGTTCGTAAACGTTTTACGCCAAAAGTAACTTACACTAGAGCATCTGAAAACGAAATTCTAATGAACGTTTTACATTGATTGCTTTGTCAGAACAACCAACACCGAGATCACAGTCAGGTCGAGTCGCATCAACATCCACCATGATCAGAGCAAGCTGGATAGGCTGCAGCTCCGAGGGCAGAGGCTCTTCGAGGGTCGGATGTACCGCGTCACCATGGCTGTCATTCTTCTACCTTGGTTTATGTGGTGGCAGGTCGTGTAAATACTTTAAACCAGGTGTCGCCTGTAATAGGAGCATTAACTTTAGGCATCGTTTCTACACCACAAACGTAGCAACATTTGTTCTACGACCTTTGAAAACAACTTATGGCTTAATAAATATTAAGAATAAAAGATTTTCCAAACAAGCAATGTATTGCGAAAACTATGAAGTTTGTAGGCTGACAGTAAACGTCAACTAGACTATTGGATGCTGTTCATTGAAAATACTATTTAGTTTGTTTGACAAAATCACAAGTAATAAATTACCCAATTATGTAAAGTCGTAGAACAAATGTTGTTACATTCGTGTTGTAGAAGCGATCCCCAAAATTTTTGCACCTATTACAGGCCGCACCCGGTATATGACCAACCGTATATGTATAAGCTGCGCCCTCAAAAAGGCTGTTGTTGTTCGACGGCCGGCAGTACTGTGTTACCTAAGAAGTAGGTACCCGGCTTTCCAAAGTCAGGTCCAGTTTCGATATTTACCATGAGATGAAAGAAACTAAAACTGTGGCTTCAGAAGGGCTTTGGTGTTTCAAGTCCGGGAGCATCGCATAACAACATCACTATGGCGATCCTTCCTCTACCTTGGCTGTACTGAGTCACAACGGCAGCCTTATTTCTATTGTGTATTTTGTGGTGGCATATTACATATGTGCTTCAAATTATATTTAAGCACTACTCATGAAGGTAAATGGGAAATATCGTAAATAGTCAGGGCCAAGTACGATATTTTCCATGATTAGAGCAACCTGAACAAGCTGGGTACCAAAGAAATCCGCGGTTCTTCGAGGATCATAATTCTACCTTAGTTATGTCCGGCCACCATAATACGAATATTCTGTTTTTGCCAAATTCCGAAAGTAGTTTTCATAATATGTCTTTAATTATTCCAGGTCCTTGTTCAGGTGTCGAATATTTACCAGTATTGTGTCCTACTTTTGACCGAATACTACTATCCAGATTTCTTTAGCTACTGGCTGGATACTACCGTTTGCGACTTGATCTTCGCGGTAGACGTCTGTGTATATCTATTACACACTTTTTGGACTTTGGCCCGACTTCATATACGTGTTTACAGAAGAAGCTATATCATGCTACTCTACGATGTTATCAGTCTAATACCATTGCGATTGATATGTAAGTAGTTTTGGTTCACAATCACGATTTCGTCAAATAATCCAAAGTATCAGCATTAGCATTTAAAATACACCATAAATCGTCACGTTCAGAGCATACGTTCGAAACTTTGGTAAATTTATTGAAGCACTCGTTTTCGATTATTTCAGTTCAGCACAACCAAGACTATCGCTACTTGGCTAACATCAGTTGTTGGCTTTGTATAGGTCGTATATACAGGTTGCCTCATTTCTTCTGTCAAGTTAACGAGTTTGTAAGTATTATAATAACTGGTTCAGTTAGAGCGCGTAGTTGTATATAACGTATCATTTTTTTAAAGTAGTCTATAAACTCCATACCATTGTTTATGCTTTGCAAATTGAGATAACTAAATACGTATTTGGCGATACAGACTTCAAATAAGGTCAAAAGCAACCGAAAGCAGAAGACTATCTCAGACTAGTCTTCTGCTTTCGCCTCTTGAGAATTCATGCCAAAATTAATTAACTGCCTTAGAGATTCAAACGCGTAATCCGGGGTTTGTAATTTTTTTGTCTAGTTAGCACATGCTTATGCTTGATACAAATTCAGTTGTTCTTGTTTCATTCAAACTTCTTGTCTCATTGCAGATGCACAAGTCTCGCAGGCTGATTTTAGTCTCGCAACACATCGTATTGATACTTTTGATCTTGCATGGTGTGTCGTGCGTGTGGTTCCACATTCATGAAGTGACTTTTAATTCTGCTGCCCATTACAACCTCGGGTACCCACCACAAGTTGGAGCAGACCAGCTAAGGTTTAACAAGTGAGCCGATTCAAAATTCTACATTTTTTGGTTTGTTATTGATTGAAGGACGTCCACTGCTGGACATATTAAGGGCTCCCCCAAAGCGACCCACAATGAGCGGTTTTGCTCCACCCGCATCTAGCGTGGGTATCCCCGCATCTTTGCCGTCCGCGATAAGATCCGAGGCTCTAGTGTAAGTTACTTTTGATGGAAAAAAACGTTTACGAACGCGTAAGTGATAATGTTATTCATATGGGAAACGCAAACGCGTTCGTAACTTATAGTTAGGTTAAAAACTTACACTCAGGGCTCTGATCTTACAGCGGTAGTCGGGACATTTTTGTGTGTATTGATGTACGGCACTGTATATTCTTGGATATATTGAGAAAGAGAGAATAACGCAACTTGACAACAAACTACGAAATAAGTTATTGGCATTGTACGAAGTTGACATAACATTAAACTCGCACAATGATGGATAACGACATCGTTGTAGAATGCTTTGCATATATAGGTATCGTACAGTTAAATAAATATTATTTCATTGCTAATTGAGAGATATTAAATATCTGCTCATCTCGCCATAATTAATTATGACAATCATGTTTTGAGACATCTTAAAGTTTTATTTTTATGTACTTTTAATATCTTTAATCTTAGGTTAGTTTTATTTTATAACATAAGAACAAAACTTTAGGTATAAATAAGAACGTTTTTATAACATACTGATATTGTCACGTAACCTATACCCCAATATTTTCCATATTACATTTGGTTTTAATAACCACTACGACAATATCCCATATTATGTTTTGTTCTACAGTTATATGGCTTGTTTTTATTACTCCGCCTGTCGTCTATTAAATGTCATATTCGGAGATTCTTTTCCTATTGTAAGTATATTCAAAGTTTAATTTTGGTAATTACATAGCTTCAAAATATATTCTGTCACTAATCTATACACGATGATTTTTAATCTGTGACCAGGTACCAATTTTTGTAACTCGGTAATTAACAGTGATCACGTGTAAGTCATAATGACGTAAAAACAAATTTGTTTTTGTTCTATGTAATTTTTATTTCAATATAAATTTTGCCCTAAATACGTTGTCATCCTAATAATCTGTATCTGTGAGCTTAAACTTCGTTTTTAATCATTTCATGGAAATGTACATGTGACATATACCTTCCTCGTATACCGCGATAAGCAGCATGGGGGGTTTAATACCATAATTGCCACCTCTGGCGATTGGGTTGGCGATCGCAGCATGGTCAAAGGGAGCGTGCCCTCTGCTCATCTTCAGGTGGTTTTTGGGCGCAGTTTTGGGACAATACCCGGGTCTCATAGATGATGTGGGTCCCCGTACACGTGTGTCATTACTGTCATTAGCTTTTTATATATTACAATAAATTGGTATTACCACTGATTCAGGTTTTAGCCCGCATACAGTTTTAGATTACCTTAATACTGTTTGATAAAATCCCTAACCTAGCCTATTATCCTCGGCGAACACAAATTTTCTGAATCGGACTTTCATATAAGTACTTATCTTTTAATTTCTGTAGTACCCTTTGGAAATGTGGTTGACGTCGATATTGATGATAGTGGGACACACTGTTGTACGATATCGTTTCATTGGAAAGCTCACATGGGACTTGGTTGTGGCATATAGCCGCCGTCTGACATTCATCGATCAAGTAAGTTATATACTGATGAAAATATTTATATCAAAAATACAGAGCAAAGTTATTAAATATAAGTCTTAAAGAAGAAAAAAAGAATTCCCGTGTACAAGTTTTAATTGTAGCAATAAATAATTACTTAGTAATTAATTTTTCAAGAAAGTTAAAATATAACGAGGTTAGTTTCTATAGAAGTATTGTTAGACTTATTTATTCCGATTGGAACTTTTATTGGGTAACTGGCTATTTTGTATTCTTCGTGAGTTGAGAATATTCAATTGTAGAAAATGCGATTGTTATGCTAAATTAAGGACGAATTGAATGCCAATTAATTACTGCAATAGTTCGTTTAAATATATCAGAATGGTTCGAACAGTGTAAATGTTATTTCAATGCTACATCTATAGTGAATTTAGTCTAAAAATAATGTAGTTATTTACTTTCAGTTCCACCATATGTTGGATTACCTACAAAAATCCGGTGCCCCTAAAACGTTGGTGGAGCTCGCTTTTACATATAAGATGCAACTCTGGCGCATGAAAGATGGGGTCTTGTCTTCTGACCATCTTCAAAAGTTGCCACTACCGCTGCAGATGGAGCTCATATTTGACATTAATATAGCCCACTTTCATGATACTCTGTTGTTTCGAGATTCATGTAAGATTACAATAAAAACAAATTAAACATTGTGACAAAGGAAAAGTGCCCACGGCTGGAATCTATGTCTGTTAAAAATAACAGTACACACGTTTATACGTATTAGAGATTTTTGTATTGTCTGGTGGTTAATGAATTGATAGTAATGTCGTTAACACCTGTTCAGTCAGCATTCTGTAGCTTCAGGCGCAATAGCCATTGATGTCAAAAGTTATTATTTGCAAGGTTTGCACTTTGCACAAAATTAAGTGGAGGTGGTCACAAACAAGTGGACATGTACTTTATCGCCTTGACAATAGAAGCGTTGTTAAGATATTTGTGACTACCTCGACAGCTCTGATATATATGTCTGATGGCGACTGTACTAGGAAAATTCTATGAAAGATTAGTTCCTACGACTATTTTTAACGCACTGCCAGTGATGGTTGTGATTTTTGTATGGAGTCTCAACAAAGATGAGAAAGAGAAAGAGAAGAGACTATATTATGTACGTCTTCCAGTGCAAGTAAACTACAAATACGTTGTATTGCAGTTTAGTGTAATCCCATGACATGTAATCCTTTAACTTAATTAGCAATAAACCTGACAGCAGGGTATCGACTATTGGGCACTGGTATGTCGAGAACTAGTTCTTTTACTTTATTTGTCATTGCTATTTAGGATACCAAACATTAACGAGATTCCAATGAGGAGTGAGTGAAAATAGCTATGTTCTATCGTTTTCTTCCAGCCGAGGCGTTTCTGCGCCAAATTTCATTGCTCATGCGTCATGAGATTTTCATGGCGGGGCAGCATATTTGGAACCAAGGAGTCGTAAAAAATGGAATGATCTGTCTTAAGAAGGGGGTCCTAGAGATGCTGTCTGATGAGGACAATGAGAGCCCGATGATAGCTTTTACTGAAGGAACGGTAATTAAGAATATTTTCGGTGATAAACGGACACGTTTTTCATTTATTAATGTTGTTTATCGATTCGTTTCGTTTCTCAAATGTCTTCATGAGACAAATTATGTAATAGCTATACAAATTCAATAAATAATAAATATTACAGCACATCCGAGAAGGCTTGTGTTGTGGGTCACAGCTAACGATATATATGAGATATACAAATACTTAAATAAGCATAAGTCATGGGTGTGTCATTTAATGTCATTTATTTATTTAATTATTTAAGTATTAGTATTTAGTATATATCGTTAGCTGAGTAGCCCATAAGCTCAAGAGCTTACCGTGGGGCCCAGTAAATTTGTGTTAGCATGTCCTTGTAATATTTAAATATATAGAAAACACCCATAATTTAGGACAAATACCTGTATTGATCACAGAAATAATGCCCTTACTGGGATTTGAGCCCAGGACCGTCGGCTTCGTAAGCAAGGTCATCCACTAGGCCAAACCTGTCGTAAAACAAAAGTTGGAAATGAGAATATAAGTTTGACATTTGTATTTTCCTCGACACCGTTCTCCCGATGTGGTACACAACTGTGACGTAACTTTATATACTCGCCCTTTTAAAGTATATAAAAATAATAAGTATTATTTTGACCGTCAATCATGCAGCTAATGTAAATAGTTGCTATAACCACAATTTTTATTTCGGTAAAATGCAAAGAATAGAAGTGTATAGGTACAACATTGTTTATTTAATTTCACACTTCTGTACACCTAGCCCTTTTTAGGATTATGTCCCTTTCCCTCGTGATGGTTTCCATTTAACGAAGAGCGACTGCTAAAACTAGTATTTCGTACATAAGTTTTCGATAAACTCTGCGGTTTTCCAAGGATTGAATACTTCGAGGGATTGAGAGTAGGACGTCTTATCTTATTAGATTGAATTCAATTAATGTATTCTCAGTAAAGTGAATAATGTGTAATTACTCTCACTGTGCTCATGATTAAACAATTCCATTACTTTTCCAATACAATTTTAAAACAGAAAGTTTAGGTATAACACAGTCAAAGACGATTTATGATTGAAAAGTTTTTTGATTTGCCAGGTTCTTGGAGAGTTGAGTTTGTTCTACTCCATCCCGGCCAAAGTTACCGTCACAGCTGCTACGTACGTGGAACTACAGGCAAGTATAAATTCTGTATGATGACATTATTACTTAGCAGAATCGCGTTGCATAAAGAGTGACGTGATATTCGCTACAAAAAATACGGCAAATTAAAATATACAACATGAAAAGTATACGGGCCCTGCTAATAACTTTTTGTTTTTATTTTTTATGTTTGTTAGAAGGAGCCAAAATCCAACAGGAACGTCATTAAACAGGAATAGAGATTAGAAACATTGAATAAATATTGAAAATGTGTATACCCTCTAAGTTCCTGTAAAAAAAATATGAAACCAATTATCATAAAGTAAGTGGACATTTAATAATGAAGTATATCAAACTGCGTTTAAAAAGGGATTCGAGAGTCCCGTGAGCACAACAGTACCTATAAATTATTAAATATAATCATAAGTCAATCTTTGACACCTTCATAAGTCCAGACGCTTAATCATAATAGGATCAAAAGATTTACATATTATGCTTTGAATATTCTCATTTGCACTCTATTCTCGGCAAATGTTGTTTTCACCTCACTCGCTCGGAAAACCTTAGTTTATAGCGCGAAATCTGCGTGGAAAAGCCTATTTTATCCGCTAGCGTGCAAAAGTCATTCGAATTTCGAAGCCGATGATTGTAATTCTCTGTGGTGCATGTAACTTTTTTTTAAGTATAAAACTCCTTCAACGCGTAACTGGCGCTCTACCGCGAAAAACGAAATTCGTAAATTTCAGATGATTGTCTCTGTCACTTTCATTGGAGTAAAAGAGAAAGATGCTTGCAATATACGAACTTCGATGTTCGCAGGTACCGCGATGAGTTCATAATAACCATAGATAATAAGCAATCAGAAACATGTTTTTGATTACAGATTTTTAACTTTTTTATTTTTACCTACACTTTGTTTTATGTCAAATAGGTTTTATTATACAGTGTACACAGGTGCCTATTTGTAATCTTGTTTTATTTTTTTAAGGTTAGGTTTTTGTTAGTATTTCAGTTTAATTAACATATTTTAACTAATTAATCCATTAAATAAAACACGATCAATGTTTATTTCATAAAGAAATTGGTTTACATACTATTGTAATTTCTGAACGCAACCGAAAAAAATTTTTTTTTAGTTTTAAGTTATCACAATTCACGTAAATTTGTCAAATTTTTCCTGTGCTAAGCTCTTTGAACTCAACGTTTGAACTATAAAAATGAATGATTCTAGTAGCGTTGCCGATATGATTTCCCTGAAAAATCACGCGATAAGTTTTGTTTTCTTGTTTTTCTTGCCGCTCGAATTTTCCTCGCTGTAGTGAGGTGAAAAATTGTGTGTTCCGCGTGACTGCAAAATTATTTGGCGTCTCGTGTCTTGAAAGCCTCGCTACGCTCAGGAATCTTCGCTTCGCTCATGGTTCAATCTTAGCTTCCTTCGCTTGCTCAGCTTTCAATTTCAACACTAGCGCCAAATAACCACTTTGCAGCCTTGCATAACAAATAACTATTATCTGCACACGCTACCACTGACAATGTCATATCATGCATTAATTCAATAATGACCTATGAGCTTAATCCCTTTCTAAACGCGGTTTGATAATAATTAATCTGACGGGAATGTAAACTGGAAAAGAATAATGATACCATATGTAGTAATAGTACTATTTTATTTTGGGAATAACGTTTAAAAGGCTGCTGCATCCAATTTTAAGCCGTCCACGGCGCGGAGATTAACAGCTCCTGTTAACGATGGCCAATTTCATTTTCTGATTTCATAATGATATTGCGAAAGCTCTGCATTTTACTTTATTATAATAAATTTATGGTAAATATTTTATTAATGGCTTTACCATATGTGTAAGCTATCGATTTATTCTGAATGTGCGCAGCTTACGTATTTATGTGTAATATTAATGTACATTTCCCAATTAATTTGCGAAACCCAGTAATAAATCATTTATTATTTAATGATTATTGCATTAAGAAATATTGAATTTCATAGGTGCACATTTGTAAGCTATGCGAACATTTTCTGAATACACATAAGTACACCAAATAAATCAAGAAGATTTTTAGAAACAGATCTAGCGATATGTTTGTGTAAGTACCCTGCGTGAGGTTCTTGTGTCTTTCCTCAGGTATTGCGGCGAACTGATTTTATGCGGGCTCTGGCAGAGCAATCGGCTTTATTGTATGAAATTCGCGACAAGATAGAATGCCGCCTTCGAAGCGCCAAGACCAAACAAGTGAGTATTCCATAAAGAAAATGTGCGTACAAAATATTCACACAAAGTTTCTGCGGAATGCTCGTTTATTTAATAATGCCTTGCTAGTGTCGTATTTAAATTTTCTTTATTTCGCACATATACGTAAGCTAACAGTTTAAAAAACCATATCGCTTACACGCTAAACACTAACATACATACAATAAATATAAGAAAAAAACAACAAAATAACTAATACATTTAACTATCCGTTAAACTATAATTCAATGCCGACATGGCAAATTTGACAAATTTACCCATATTGTCAATTGTTGTTGTTACAAATATGTCGGCATCCAGGACATGGGTCAGCGCATTGTTCAATAGGCGAATAGCTCGGCCAGTAGGTCTATTCGCGGCACGCACGTGCAGGTCTCAGGGACCGCCAGCAGAGGCGCTACCGCCAAAAAAAATCGTAAATTTCTGACGATTCTCTCTGTCACTCTCTTGACGTCTTAATTGGGGCAAAAGAGAAAGTGGCTCAAAATATATGAACTTCGACGTTCGCGGTACAGGCCAGGTTCCGACACCCTCGCACGGGACGCACGCCTCTGGTGCTCACCTAAAATTTGGTGACGGCACTGCCATTAGGCGCAAACATTGGGTGCACACTCGCGACGCATTATTTATACCGGGAATCACATTTTATGTTGTTGTCATCATATTAACAGATAGTAATCAATTATGGATACGGATTATGGATTACGGAGATTTATTAGGGTCCCCGTAAATTTACAGGTTATGTGTAAATTTGTGCTGTGAAAATGTAGATTTTTCTAGATTCCAAAGGCACAACTATCGCTGTCGCAATGCATGCAAGTGGGTAGATAACAAATTTAAAAAGCCGGTCAAGAGCAAGGGCCATGCCAGCGGCACAACCGCGAAAAACGATATTCTTAAATTTCGGACGATTGTCTCTGTCACTCTCATGACACCTTAATTGGAGTAAAAGAAAAAGATGCCCGAAATATACGAACTTCGATGTTCGCGGTGTCGCTCCAGCTGTGCCATGCTCCATGCTGTTCTTTCATGATTTTTTCATATTCGTGGTTCAAAAGTTGGGGAGTAGGGACGCATTTCTTTTAACTTCTGGAGCGATTTTTTCCAAAAATATTCAAATACAAATCTCACAATTCCTCGCACTTTAGGGTTGAACTGAAAACAATTCCCCCTATTTCACATGTACCTACTAGAGGTCCCCTAAAAAAAATCCATGTTTTATTTTACCACTTAATCCACGTGAATGATCTACGTATTCATACCAAATACAGCTTTATAGGATGTAGGGGTAGCGGCATGATGAGTAAAGACACCGTTGACTGGTTGACTTAGACTCATTTATTCCTTACTTACTAGTGCATATATACATGTGTGCTTCCTTATTATTACGTTCTTAATCTACATATGTACAATCATAATCTCACAGAATCGGCGCGTGATAAAATACTATGAACCTATCGTCACGCGCCGAGATACTGCATACACTATTACGTGCGTACCGCCATAGTATTCCCCCCCAGTCAACCATTAATGGTTGACGACAGACTGCATAAACGCTGTTGATCACCATAAATGACAACTTACATATTCCACTGACTAATATTTATGATGCACGCTTGACCACGAACTTGACACTGAATTGCTGACCGCTTCTGATATGCTGCATCGGCAAATTCCTAGTGGGCTAAGTCGCGTTATTATGGCACAGCTGTTTTGTTGTCTATAGCGATATTAACGTATATTAATGATTATTTATATTTACTTCCTTGATAACCTAACGTTCCTTGTATTCAATAGATATGGTTTTTGTCATATTTTATGACCCAAAATTCCGCAATGCTCACAACTTATTCATCTTAAGTCTTCATTGTTTCTTGAATTGGGGCTCTTCTTATTCTTCTGATCCTTTCGACAGTCTAAATCCCGATCCTTTGTGCCTTGAACTTGTCATTCTTGGGTGGAAACGGAGACATGTCAGACCTCTTCCTGGCCCGAAGACGCTGTAACCAAGTGGCGAGCGGAAATGCTCACAGCCGACAAGGCGAGCGTAAAAAAACTAACTTGCGTAGGAATATTTTCACCATTTTCTATTAAACTTCTTCTTCTTCCTCCAAGAATCCGGAAACCGGAATAAAATGGAGATCGCCGCTAAACCCCCACGTATGGCCGTTGCTGTTGCACTTAGATGTTGATGGTTACATCTTATTGGAAGAGTGCTGGTAACATATCATGGCGAGATCACTTTTGCAGTCCTTCTCAGCCATCAGCTAGTTATCGCAGGCACTTACTTCCGTATCTTGCTGGAGCTCCTTAGGCAGGCTTCCTTGCAGTCGCGTGTTCCTCTCGGCGGATGCCACTTGGCGGAAAAATGGCAACACAGTCCCGTTGGAACACCATGTCGGGTATGAACCCGAGAGCGTCGATGGTCACCACTGTAGGGCACCCCTACCCGGGTACGTGGGTAGGGGTATCACGTCGGGTCACCAATGTAGGGGTAGCGGCATGATGAGTAAAGACACCGTTGACTGGTTGACTTAGACTCATTTATTCCTTACTTACTAGTGCATATATACATGTGTGCTTCCTTATTATTACGTTCTTAATCTACATATGTACAATCATAATCTCACAGAATCGGCGCGTGATAAAATACTATGAACCTATCGTCACGCGCCGAGATACTGCATACACTATTACGTGCGTACCGCCATATAGGACTATCATTCACTGAGTATAGCCGGGGACAGACATGGCGAAAATACTCGTTTAGGGGTTCCTAGTTGACTACCCTAAAAAGGCTGTTTAGTATATGCGTACGTAGTGTACATAATGATGACGTCACAGCTTTGTACCACAATTTCATGTATCTTCAGGAGGCTATAACAGCGTTCGAAGAAAATGATTCGAGACTAATCAGAACACGGTATAGACCAATGAAAGTGCTCAAAAATCGTTTAGCAGGTATTGAAGATGAGGATCCTACGTTCGTCGACGATTCACATATGTATTACCGAGGTATGGACAAGGATTACCGACTTCTTTATGTAAAAGTAAAATATGCTTACCTTATAGCTTTTGTGGCTTTGAACACGGATTGACGTATGATTATGAGGATTTATGTCTGCAACGCTTTCCACCTTGAAAATCCTTAGAACTCATGCATATTTAAACCCATAGTCTGCACACTATATTTAGCCGGTATTATTAAAAAGTTGTGCATTTTCCGGCGCTTAAGATACTGAGCGCAAGAATAAAGGCTACGAAGGTGCTTACTCAGTAAACAAATGCCGTACTATCTTATAAAGTGCTACTCACTAACTGTCAAATTATTTTATTAAAAGTTGGTTCATATAAAACCGTCTTATTGAAACTATAATTTAAAATTCTAGAAATTTGTATTATGTACCTACCTATTAATTGTTTTTAACATACATGAAACCTTCGTTAGATGCATTTGGTGTACGAAAACCCAAGTTTACAGAAGAATTCTTAGAACTGTACCAGATGTCCCCAAAAGTAACCAGTATTAAAGAACCTAGAATTTGTCTTAGAGCTTCATTTCCCTGGATTTTAGAACCTGACACTGATTTTGTAAGTAACAACCTATTTGTTGTTATTAACTGGAGTACTTTCCTGTACTGAAGGTGCGGCGTAGACACCCAAGTACCCTAGGTCTTGATTCCCTTGCGACTCTTCCAAGTATCGACAATTTTCTGCATAAACGGCTGTGTTTTTTTATTGTGTTGGCTTAGAAATTTTATTTTTTATAACACTAAGGGACCGTAAGCCTCAGTATTTGATATAATTTTAGTTTGATACCTCCACGCGTTCTTGAGAATAAGGGTCTTGAAAGACAGACTTATAACAAAGTGGGTATAAGGGTTCCATTTTCTTCCTTTAAAGGTACGGAACCCTAAAACACGTGATCATTGTAATACGTTATTGCCGTCATATGGCTGGACTGACTTCATGAGCACATATATTTTTGAACATATAAGTGCCGTTTAACATTGAACTTTGTAAGGTTTCCTTCCGTTACACAGCCAAAGTAGGTATTTTTTTTATGTAATATTCATCATTATACTTGTTGTCTGGATTATCGAGGCAGAAAAATATATAGTACGTGAACTTGTACACGTCTAGAGATTTCTCCATCTGAGGTAAAACAACAAACGAAAGAAACTTGCTGACTTCTTGTCACTTCTCTTTAATTGTTGTCGGTTTTTAAAACTACTTACTTCATTTTATTGATTTAATTTGTATTTTGATTCTATGTACAATAAACAAATGAGTGGTTCTAGGCTAGTATATCGCAGAAAAGACTTGGTATTTCAGATGCATATGTTACAAAGTATTCACTTCTTCATGATCCTGTACTTGTGCGCAATGGCGCCGTACTCAAACATCATTCAGCCCTCGAAGTCTGATGTAGAGAAGGTGTTTAATACCGTGATCACTACTGGAATGCTTTTGAACATCTACATTCAGCTCACCACTGCTATTTATGATAAGGTTTGTTTTAATATAGAAACAAGTGAAATTAAATATGATTGTGTCTTCTGCTGCGGTAAACACAGCAACACTCTTAGCTGTAATGTACTACTAAGGATTGGACGGTGGACCTTATTATATAGGGCATAAGGTCCATCCACGTACAGCTAAGAGTGTTGTTGTTAGTACCATCTAGATCTAGAGCAGTATCCATTTGTTTTTTACGAGTAATAATTTTGCATTTCTACCTATGCTCCAATTCAACGTAAACTTAGTTTGTTTTATTTCTTTACATGATCTGAAATATCTATGACTAAAATTACTCCACTTTATTTTTCGCTACTATTTTCAGAACGTCATAAGAAATACGGTAAAAGAGATATCTGAGGTAAAGATGGCGACGATAGGCTTTTACCTAGATATACTCTCAGTATTCCCTTTCTATATATTTACGGACACCCTGGACCCTCAAGAGGAAACCATGGCCGGTCAAGTGGCCGCACTCTTCCCGGTCCTTCAAGTTTGGCACATTTGGGAGTACATGGATATATTGGAAAGGAATTATAGAAGTAACACCAGAGTAGGTCCCGTTGATTATTGATTACAAATAACATAAAATATATTGTATATAGGATGGATTAAAGAACTTCTATACCACGAATTACGACGGCGCGCCGCCGCGCGGCGCCCTGGATAAATTTGATTATCAGAGAGGGAGATTTGATATTATTGGACGTAGAGATAAACTGTCAAAATTGTGCGCTTCCTCAGTAGCCATTACTTATATCGTCACACGACTATGAACTGTCTATTAGATAATTGATTGAAATTGTTTTTTTTTTTTTAAATTTTTCCTTCAGTAATTGCTTGCTATTAGCATGCCAATTTTATTTATTAAAATTTTACACTATGTTTTCAGATTATTTGCCTGCTGAAATTTGCACTAATTATTTCCATATTCTGCTACTGGTCGGGCTGCTTCTTATATTTGATCTCTTGCCCCAATCAGTTATGTCGAACGGTAGGTTCAAAACAGAAGAAACGCTTTTTAAATGCTGGATACAAATAACTAAATAAATCAACTTTTAAGTTACAACGTACTTTTCTGCCAAAACTCAACTCTTTAAGATGATTGTATAAAACGCAAAGAGAAATTGTACTTATTGTTTTTCGATGTCGTATTCTCTTTATATTAGCGTATTGTATAGTTGTTGAGCCAACTTCTGTCTTCATCGTTAAATGAGCCCAATGTTATCATAATATCGTCTTAGGTCTTCCAAGAGTATGCTAAATTTCAGATCATTTGAATTGATGCTAAAAACTGGTCGAAAAATGGTTTAAAATTATAAAGATAACGTACTTAGTACCAAAAATGATATACTCGTATGACGTGGATGGGCAATGCCCATACAATATATCGTTCCCGCATTGCTGCCGCAATAGATCTCGGTTGCACAGAGTTTGCTAGACTGCATGAATACTCATTAAATGGCGCTTTGTGTATGTACTTAGTACCGAAAATATACGTTTAGCCAGCAGTTCGGACGAATGCGGTTTCAAACTCAACTACTCGAACTCAAACATTTATTAAGTAAGTTGGTCATAAGGGCACTTTTTGTATAGGTATTGTCAATCCCTCCTTATATAATCCTTGCTTAGGACTTGTAAAGAAAATAGCAAATTTTGATAAAGTTTTTGTTACTTTGCAAACACGTTAAGTAGTCACCAAGTACGTTGACGTTTTTGCGTTTGTAGAATTCATGGGTAAAGCATTTGATATACTGGGAGACGAAGGTGTTCTCAACTATGAACGCAAAACACGAGAGGCCCATGATATCATCGCTCATGTTTGGCGCTGCAGCGTTCACCGGTTCTGGTATATCCGACATAGCCCCGGGGGTAGCAGACCTGTTTGTGGTAAGCATAAGGTTTAACACGTCTATGAATAAATACTGATATTGCCCATGTACCAACAGCTCACCGAAATTTAGCTAAACCCGATTTAAGACCAATTGTTGCCACGTGTCTGTGGAGAGGAGTTTTGGTACTCTGTACCTACGTATACCAATACATAAAACTTTGTCTCTTTGTTACAAACGCCGATGCATTATTTTAATGCGGTAAATTTTAAATTTATAAAATATTTTAGCGATTATTGTCGTATTGTTTATGTTTCAGGTAATATTGATTTTTGTTCTCGGATTTTATTTGAGCTGTTTCTATACAGCGACAATGTGCAGCCACTTTATGCTTGCTACACATAGGAGGTGCAAATTCAAGGTAATTTTCCGTGATCAATCAGTCCAACAAAATGAGTACATTACCCGATATAACTCTGCCTCCACTCGCATAAAAGCCGTATGTACGAAAAACTAGTTAGTTTGAAATTATTATTGCGCGAAAACAGTTTAGTAATGAATATTTAAAGGCTTTTTTGCGTATTGAGGCATGCTTGTTAGCTACGTAACATTCACCGAAGAAAATAGATGGAGGAAATTATAAGTAAATCATCACGATCATACAAAAATACTTATCTTAAATAAAGGCGGTTTGCACCGTGTACTTCCCATACAGTTTGTGATGTATTAACTTTTGAAATTCTCGGAAAGAATACAACTCTTACATTAACATTTATACATAGTTAATAAGCCATTTAAACTTTGAGGATACGCGAAAATACTCAATTCATTTTAAACAGGAATCAATGCGGGAACTTTTCTGCTTTCTATCGGTAAATCAAGTTAGCGAGAAAATCAAAGCTCGAGTGAGGAAGTTTTTCTGCGTACAATGGTAAATGTTTTTTTTCTTAGCAAATTCATATTTCAAAGTTTGGCTTTTGTCATCGCGTCGTATGCAGATTTTGCCATTAGCTGATTAAAAACTCTGCCGCTAAGGATATCTGCAGTTTGGACATTTGTTAAAGTATTTCGAGGTTTACCTAGTTGCAATGAACTATGGACAGAAGCTGAACCATATTTGAAATACTTTTGCATATAATTTACACCGTTGAACTTTATCTAAGAGCCTTTTCCTGTTAACGCTTATACATTTATTTATTGTGAGTGTATTTATAAAAATATAAATTGATACGATTGATAATAAGTGATACAAGTAATTTCTACATAGTGTCGACTAGAGTCCGGTAATAGGTAGACACTTTTTTCAAATTCGCTATTATAATTAGTTCGCTATTTTCCCTGATTCCGACTCTTTAATCAATGTCAAAATTGAGCGGTGTCCAATAAGAAATGTGCCGAATTCAAGAAAGTGTCGAGTTAGGGAAAGTAGCGAATTGATTAGTGTCGAATCAGGGAAACTTGCGAATTAACTATAGTAGTGAATTTAGGAAAGTGTCTACTTATTACCGGACTCGACTATAGTCAGTATGGCAATGAAAAGAGGCTGCCACGAAAGCTATTAACAAAAAATATTTTTAAACCGGAGGCCATAATTCGCTGTAGCTGTGTAAAATTCTTCTGATAAATATCAGAGGTGGGAAAGTTTGATCATAATATTTATATCATACATCGTTTAATACATATTTTGTGCCATTGCCGGTGTTCAGAATGATCTTGACAAGCTTCTTATTCTATCAAAAACTCATTTTGTACACCTCGCCTTTAATAAAAGATCAAATTATTCATATAGGACTGAGAAGGATTTAATCAACCTGAATGTCTTAACAGGTATTATAATAACGCTGTGTGTGTCAAGGATCTGTTTGAAGATATGTCCACTAACATACAACAAGAAGTTTTGTCCATCGAAACAGTCGAGACCTTGCTGTACTGTCCACTTTTTCAGGTAAGTATTTTAATTGCTGCGGCTAAAGAAAACGTGTGTTTTTTTTTAAATACGGGTATAAACATATGTTGTTTGACACTAATTTTATATCTAATCCTTCATTATGTTCTCTCTTGCCTCGCTTCGCCAAAAACACCGTGCTGTAATGGCCATCACAAGGCCAAATAGTATCATATCATAATGCACTAAACTGTACTTCTAGGATTGTAGCCGTGACCTGCTGCAAACTGTAGCCGCTAACAGCAGAACCATAGTGTTACCTGATGATGAGGTGGTCCAACATGCAGCCGACATAGGTCGCGACATGTACATCATACAAAAGGTTAGTCTAGAAGTAAATTCGGAGACTTTTATAGCTATATTTCCATTCTGAACTTAAAAAAATCATAATTACACGTAGTTAAATTAAATGACACGGAAAAATAGTGTTTAGACTTAACAGCATGTGTTATAATTATAACTAGAAACGTTTTCTCTGTGGTTATATAAAACACTCACACCATGCAATGAAATTGTTGGTAATATTGAAGAGGATATCTTCGTGCGAAAAGGACAAATATTATTCGGCCAAGCTTGTCCACATCAAACCTAAGAAAACACTTACCGAAAAGAGCAAATGAAACTTTGTTTTAACAAGATATTTTACTACAGTATGACATGACACACAAAAGTGATATAAAATGGGTTTGTTGAGGTATTCATAAGAATTACCATCGCTTGAAAATAGTAGCACACGTTTATCTACTGTAGGGTAGTAGCAACCATAGTAGGTAGGTTATCGACACATATTTAACGTGTATTTCTTCTTTTGATAATGAAACAAAAAATGATGAAAATGTTCGGAACTTGTTAGTGATGTCACTTCAGCGAAAAAAATTACCAAGGCGTGACACATTTCAACTCATTATGTCCCCTGTACTTGTATTATTAATTGACTGAATACGTGCTCAATACCAGTTAACAACAGATAAAGAAGAATTAAAATAATACTCAGGTTTTTCAGAAAAACTGTCCGCAGGACCAACACAGGTATAAACCATTCGCTATTACAGTAAAGTTGTGTATATTTCTAGGGTCACTGCAATATTGTGAACAACCAGGCAAAGGTTATATCATGCGTGGGCCCGGGAAGTCAATTCGGAATGATTGAAATGCTTTTTGGACTACCGAAAGTAAGCATAATGTTGAATAGAATATCAAAGTTTATAAGCTGTTTTAGTTTTTGTTGGCCAAAGTGTAATTCCTAATATTAAAATCTCTAGCAAATCGTAGGCCTCTCTCGCAGGTCTGCCAAAATAATAAATCATGGGTATTATACAAATTTTAACAAACGATACAACTTGATGACTAACTAAGGTTAAATCAATTTTAAACAGTAGCATGAATATAGCTTTTTTAATAGGATTGGAACCCGCATGTTATGTTTTTATTTTTTTTATTGATTCACAACAATGGTAGTACAGTCAGCATAAATAGTAGCGTATGAAAAAGCGCACCAAAAGTATCTACATTTTTAATGGCTTCACAAAAAGAGACAGATTTCTGAGTGTTTATCAATTGAAATGCGACAGAAGTGTTGAGACGCGAACTGTAGTAAATATCTCATGTAACACAGGATGGCAGATACTTTAGCTGACTGTACCTACCCCTACCTAACTTTTAATGAACTGCTTTCACACGACTCACGCTTGACTCAAATTTTATCGATACATTGATCGATCGTTTCACCACCCTAGAGGTTGGACTTTGACATGTGGCAGGATTTACTTGTTAACGGCGGGCGACTATACCTTTAACCTTACCTTATAAAATAAATGAAACTATATAGGTCACCACGTCGTAAATCCACAACAACATTTACAAGGAATACAACGGCTAGGTGTTCATTTTGCTGACTGTACCCATAACAATGTAGTCCCTTTGTTTTCTACGCGCAGGTGTACACGGTGTTGACGTCGACTAACTGCATATTGCTGCACATGGAGTACAGTGCGTTGGTGCAGTGTTGGGGCACGTTTCCCGACATCAGCGCTCCCATTATGAAGGTGATTCATGCGAGTTAAGGCTGTGGTCTGTTAGCGAGCTAGCGCGATTGATTGAGATCTGACTACCTTGCAAACAAGCCGCGTTGACGTCGACTTATACTACTGAACATGGATTAGGTTCACCGCGCAAACATGTTTGCGAATCAATTAAATTAAAATGTTATTTGTTGCATTGTACCTTTTTCACACGCTTTGTTTTTCTGCATTTCATTTGGCAGTATACTTTTAATAATTTTGTTTTATAACTGACTTCTAACAAAAAATCATGAAATAACATTTGCGCGAAATTAAATTAAAATAGTTTACTTTTTTTAATCTATTTCTTTAGGAGCTTTTATCTCTAAGATCATGTCGGCTTAAAGAAAATGAGACGAGAAAGTACTTAGATGTGAAGTTATATTTTAACGATATATTTTTCGGAAAATCTAAGGTCAAATGTGCAAGGAAGATGATGATGATAGTGATCTCATTTATACATTTTGACGTTTAGTACAAAGAAATACATAGAAAACTAAATCCCTACTTACTTACTTACGCTAGAATAGTCTAGCCATCTGTTTGTTAACTCGTAGCATCAGGATTTAGGATCTGTAGACGGCCACGCTAGCAGTTACGTACCTACGATTGGCCAGATGGACCACGGCCTTAGCATTGCCTTGCACAGTGCCTGTGATGAATATGTTTTTAACGTGGTTAAACTTTTACATTATATATGTAGGTAATATCTTTGTTCAGGTGAAATTCAATTTAAAGCAAAGTGGGAGAAGATTGAAAGCGTTTTTACGAGGGATAATATAAAAGTCGCCTGTAATACTTCAGTATGTGGAAGATATTTCATCTTACCTCATAAAGAGTCATTTAATATTATCCCACTTTACCTTAACTAGGAAGTAAAGACTGTTTTAGTTATGATTTATTTTAGATGGCTATGTTATTACACCTAAGTAGTTCTTGGATGTTGATAACCCCGTAACGCACACCATAGTAAAATATTTCATAGTTAAAACCAACCTTACTATGCAGTGAATTGGGTTGAACTTTTTTTTGTACGAGAACTAATGAAACAAAAGAAATTCTACCCTATTTCCTTTTATAAAAGATTTCAACTCCATTGCAAGGGAGTGTACATTGTAATGCACACTGGGCGTTACGAGGATAAGTCAATTAATGAACCCAATGCCAGGGTAGTCAAATTCGTTCAAACATTGATGTTAAAATAAGAGACTAGTAACAACTTTTCAGGTTTTGGAAGACCCGGAAATTCTGAGCGAAATAGTTAAATATGAAGTTGCCAAGCCGATGGTCGGACGAATAGACGTCAAAACTAATCGGATTGCGGTAAAATATATTTCGCGTTTCCTCACATTCTGTTAGAAGTACAGTTAGAAAGAACATGGATATCCTGACACACGTTTTGTGACGTTCAGTATATCGCCACAACTTAAAATAAAACTCGTATCTTATTCTGAGAAACATGTCATTACTATGTACAGTATGTATGTGTATAGAGTTACTACATTTACGTTACATTTCGACTTAGAGTAGTAGAGGGAGGTACGAGATTTTTTCAAAGTAGTGATTATATACAACATAAATACATAGGAAGAAGAAAAATACACCCTTCAAAACCTTCTAAAAAAGTTATCTTTCTTACAGCAAGAGATAAAAGAAAGTTTTGTCGCGTTAAACGGCCGCGAGGAACGAGCCAACTACATTAAGGCTTTCGAAAAGTTAGGGGTGATGAGGTAAATATTAATACACTTCTGGACAAAAATCCTTGACACAATATGGGCCTCAAAAGTGAGTTTCATAGGAACACTTTATTTGTAATTTGGTCATATTTACCTAAAGGGGAAGTTTACTTTCTACTTCATCATATTTTATTAATTGCTCGTGTGAACTTAATATATACCATAAGTCGTTATATTGTGAATTCAAAGGAATTAATACTAACTTGTTAAATTCAATAATATTAGTAGGAAAACACGTATTGAAGTTCTAACGATCTTTTCTATGATCATTATAAATCGTCGTAATGTGCGAGTAAACACGATGTTATTTTGCTATCGTTTTCCTCGATGACGGTGTTTTTAGTATCGCACAGGCATCGGTTTTTGAAAAATACTTTATCATTTATCTTATGAGTCGGTCAAAATGTCGTATGATCAGAAGCTTAGATGACTGTCCTGCGGGTATGGGTAAAACTATTACCTACATATTAACCCGTTTAACAGTCTTTGCTTTATGTTGTTTTTCTATAAGCAGGAGAAATAAATTGTTTATATCAAATCTGCATATGACTTGTTTACTTCGGTAGACAACAGGCAGTCTGATCATTGACAAGAAGATTATCGGTTGCGGTTTATCTTGAAATAAGGATGTGTGTTGTGGGGCAAATATGTGTGTGTTTCATCCTTGTGTGTGCTTGACGTATCTACGTACTTATTATTAACTATATCTAGAGACTAAGAGGTAAACCCAGATTTAATTAGTTTTTATCTCTTAAGTACGCTATTAGGTATATTAACCGCTTTGCCGTCTCTGCTGCTTTCATTTACACCGCGCTGAGTTTTAAGTGAGATTCTCTTTGGAAACAAAGAAACGTTATTATTCTCGGTAATCTACCAATTAATTTTTTTACGTTGTCTTTATTTTAAATTTTATATAATAATGAAATATGGACATGTTTTGTTTTAAAAGCTAAAACATTGTCCCACAAATGAATAAGTGAGTTTGACTGTGTGTCCTGTTATATTTTTTACAGGTTTTTAAGATTCATAATCATGCCAGGCAGTATTACACCTCACGGGATGTTTCTGAAGTTCTGGTGCGTTGTGAGATCAATGTTGGCCGTGTACTACCTTATTACGGTGCCTTATTGTATAGCGGTATGTACGACGATTTATCGCCGTTTGACAACCAATGCTCATTGAGTAACGGCCGCCATCTGGAATACTAAGCAACAAAGCGCGTATTGGAATTGGAACATTAACAGGACGATAAGTCACGAGGTTTTTAATAAAAGTGAAAGTTGGCCAACTACATATTTTTCACCCGCAGATAGCAAAACTGCATTTTATTCACCAGGGAGCATAGTAATTTAATATATATTTTGAATATGTTTTTGCCGTTAACTAGATGGATGTAATTTAAAATTATGATTATAATGATAAGTTTTAACTTAACTATGCATGTTTGCAAGTTAGTATCTTCCTCGTGGTACTAACGTGACAAATTTCCCACTCCCCCCGACGCTTAAGATTTAACTTTTCGAATCACTCGCTATACTCGTTCAATTTTGGAATCTTTCTCTAGCTCGGGTCTCAATATTAGCAATGAAGGTAAACACTAACTTTGCTCCCTTGTAAATCAATTAAGTATTGTTGGTCAACTGATAATATTTTAACATTATTGGTTTCAGTTACCAAATATATTTTATAATATGTACTTCATTTAAAAAATCACCATACATTATTACTTTAATATAACTTGAGGACAACTAGTGAACTTATTTTTAATCAAATTTTGATATTCTGAATTATCGATTGATTTTCTTAATATTGTCATTTCATGGAACCGTGTAAGCAACACATTATTTAGAATCTTAACAGGTAAATAAGTACATAAAAACATGAAAGCACCAACAGGAGAGTGCTATCCCTCACAGTGCAACATTTACGGTGGTATGCATAAACATTCTACGTATGCATGAGCGTTGTGCTTGTATAGGTCTCAAATGTAATTAATATGTGTAACTAATAAGTTCTAGTTTTTTCTGCTTTATGATTATTTAAAAATTCGCGTGACACTCTTTTTCAATCCTAGGTTTCGAATTTAATACGCTGCACTGCGCAGTGCCGAGCTCTGTGACGAAGCGGCCGCGAAGCTGTTGTGTTTAAACAATATTAAATAGCAAATAAAATATATAAATTGCAAAAAACGCCGTTAGCATTCATAACAATGCTCCAATTAAGAACAAGTTATTCAACGAAATATCTCCAGTTCGAAACAACAACAAAAATGAAACAAGTGGCCCGTATATCAGTCGGCACATTCGAACTTTTTTATTGCGTCGAGTCCTCGTGGAGTATGCCACTGGGCTCCAATCAAACGAAAAATATTACCGAAAGTCTATATTTGTCTATCTGCGGGTTAAATTTGAACAAAATTTTACATTCTTTTATTTACAATCCGTGCCTGCCGCTTGCAATTATTTTGAATCTGTAGTCAACGAGCCAGCCACGGCATATGGTACAGCTACCCGATATCTCAAACCTAACAGTAACTATATTATGTGCTTATATCATCCCGTTTACAGCATAAGGATGATTTATTTGACAATATGTCATAATCTCAGTACTCTCCAGTGGCGGCGGATTTTTTTTTCTTAGGCAATATTGGGTCCAACTAGCCAATTTGTTTTGGCTTTTCTTCATGAGCTCAAGGGAAACTGAACTATGAGAAAGTCGGTTAAGCCGGCGGGATTGGGTTTGTATGGATACGCCGCCACTGTTGGTTTCGGACCCACAGACACAGTTGCACGGTTAAAATCATAAGTATCATATACCATTTTTAAAACACCAATTGGGATTATAGCTAAAAAAATTCTAGTGTCTGAATCTCTATAGATGTTAATTATACATTGTTGATACTTTTGCTGGTACCTTTAACCCAGACACAACCAATTCAAAATTTGTAGGTGATCGGAATTAATCTTATAAGTAGTTACTTTTCGGCCGAGCTCTTAGTCTACAATTTTCGCCGTCCACGTCCGTATAAAAACCCACATATTTATTGATTTATTTATTTTTTATTATAAAAATGTTATCTTACAATCTAGTGCTAGATGAGATAACGCAACTTCGACATATAAAAGTATAGTGTTTTACGAATAAAATAATTTCTATTCTATTATAATCTATTCACAAATGCTTAGAGATAATTTAAAACCCTAAATATTAACGTAAGTAAAGACTTAAAAGCAACTATAAAAAGTTTATTATAAGTGCATTAAACTGAGCTCCTAGTCATTGGTTGCCGAGACTCGGAAAGGTCCAATGTTTGTTAGTTGTTTTATTCCATGAGTAATTAACGAACCGCGGCAACCGAAGACAATATTCTAATCATGTGTAGTTATGACCTCTACTATATGGTTCTGTATACATGGATAAATGGAAGGAGGAATGTCCTGCGGGCGGGAATGGAGAACCTACCCTTCTAACCGATCCGACTAAAAAATTAAAAGGGTTCGATCTCCCGCGCAAACTTTGGTGTCGGCTGAACAGGTTGAGGCCTGGGCATGGCTGCTGCAATTCCTTTACCTACAAATGGGGCTGGAAGTCTTCTCCACTCTGCGAGTGCGGTGAAGAAGAACAGACCACTGAACATATTTTCCAGCGCTGCCCCCTGCACTCGTATTCTGGACCAACTGAGGACCTAATCTCCGTCCCCCCTGACTTGATTGCCTGGCTTAACAACCTCAAAGCTGTATTCCGATTGTCCTTCACATTGTGCATGCCATACGATTAATGATTTACCATATTATTAGTAACTTGTTTTCAGGTATCCTACAGCAAGTTTCGCACAAGTGAGATTTATTATGAGGACTTTCTGTTGTATATAGACATAACTATAATGGCATATGTGGCTTATTATGACGAACGATCGCTACTGGTCACCCATCCTTTGTATACAATATCTCGATACTTGAAACATGGATTTTTTTTGGATGCTATTATCTGTTTTCCTTTATCCCGTTTTGTAAGTAAATATATCTTTTTGTACTGATCTAGGAATGTATTATTAGGTAATTATTCGACCAATCATTGTCTTCGCAATGAGGTTCTATTGTTGTTACATATATTTGTGAATTCACTAACAACCAGGGTAAACAATTTTTTTTTTCACTGTAATGCCTCTAAACATCATGCCTAATAAGATAACCTAATTTTGTATAGTTAGATTATCTAATTAAGCATGATGTTATAGGTTCCTTATAACATTATAAATTTCTCCAAAAAAAGGATAGACTCATTTATTATCCGATAAAGTATTGGTTACTCTACTGTTAAAATCTCTATACAAAATTACATGTTTTTATAAATTTTGGGATTGTTAGGTATATCTCGTTCAGATTCTCATGTTGTAAAAAGTATATATCAATTACCATGGCCCGCACGTGTGTCCACTTCACTTTACGTATTTGTATTCAATATTATTTCGTATTCCAGGTAAGCCTTATAAACGATCAAACTGATTTAGATTTGTTCCGATTGAACAAACTGTTACAGGTATGTATTTATCTACAATTTTATTATTTGATAGTATTCGAATTGAAAACAAAAAACAATAATGCGTTACTTACGAGCATATATATCGCAATTATTGAGATACATAATTTGATGTAACGTTATTACAAAAAATACTTCATATTTGTAATTACTAATACTTACCAAAAACATTAATTAGTATCATTGCGCTGGTTTTCAGCGACGTTTAGTCATAAAAGAGCCTGATCATTTAGTTTTATTCTCACTACGAGTATCTACGAGCTATAAATAAATAAATGAATAAATAAATATTTCGGGACAATCTTACACAAATCGACCTAGTCCTAAGGTAAGCTCACAATCAGTAAGGCTTGTGTTGTAGGTACTGGACGACGATATATATAATATATAGATTCATATAAATACTTAAATACATAGAAAACACTCATGACACAAATAAATGCTCCGACTGGGATTCGAACCCAGGACCTTCGGCTTCATAGGCAGGGCCAGTACCCACTAGGACAGACCGGTCGTCAAACGTTTTATCGTATCGTATAAGATGAAACGTTCTAATACTGCTTTATCGTTAAAATTAATTAATTACAATTATTAGCATGTGGCGCTAGCAGACACGTTAAAGGGCTCTTAAAATAATCACGTTGCAGCGTAAATACAATTTATGGGTACTCAATCGTAAAATATATTAGTGAATTTATGTAGTTATAAAATTACCATTTCAATTAAACAATTAACCATTTCAATTTCAGCTTACCAGAATAGTCGCTGCAGTCAATTACTGGGAAGAAGATATAATGCAAACTAACCAATTGATATTCTTACTAAAATATTTGCCAGCGTCATTGACGATAGTGAATTTTGCATCTGCATTTGGTTTCATCTCCTTTTGTAGAACCTACGCCACGAACGAGTCGAATGTCATCAAGGCTAATTGTTCCCGAGTTATTGTTATGCATGGTTCGAACCATAACGTTGGGGGTAAGAGAAAACCTGATTGGGTATTTGCGTCCTCTATCTTGTTCGTAGGCACGGAGCGAGTGCATGCCTACGGGACTCTATTTTGCGCGAGGGTACAGTCAACCAATTTGATTTATGGGCCACTTGGTATCTTGTCACAGTGAAAATCACTATGAAAGCCGCAAAAGATCACTGTGACAAGGTTCGAAGTGGCCTAGAAATAAAATTGGTTGACTATACATGTCGAGTGAACGCCTGTGGGCCTCTATATATCTTGCGCGTGAGCATGGAGGGAGTGCATGCATAAGTGTGGGTCTGTAACTTGCGCGGAGGCACGGAGCGAGTACACTTCTGTGGGCCGCTATCTAGTGCGGTGGCATGGAGCGAGTCCACGCCTATGGGTACTGCGGCGCTACCGCGAAACACGATATTCGTAAATTTCGGACGATTGTCTCTGTCACTCTCATGACGCCTTTATTGGAGTAAAAGAGATAGATGCCCGAAATATACGAACTTCGATGTTCGCGGTACCGGGCCTGTGTGTCCGTAAACCCGACGCAATCCAGCAAATCGCAGGTCCCCACTGAAAACCAGTGCCGTGGCTTTCCGTGGCATTCCTTTTTTTTATGACAAAGGTGGTAAACGAGCAGACGGATTGCCTGATGGTAATAAATTACCGTCGCCCATGGGCACCCGCAATACCAGAGGCGTCACAGGCGCGTTGTCGGCTTTAAAGGCGGGTTGAAGCTCTGAGAATCTTAGTCACCATCAGCAAAACAACATCACATATCTGAAAGGTAGCAGTGCTATTATGGCTGTGCTATTCTGTAAAGAGGAGGTACTTCCCCAGTTGGGCTGCCCCAGATTCAAGCTTGGTGGTCATCGCTGTGCCCTACCTCTCCTATGGGGTCCTATTTTAACGCCTCATTGTTTGTATGTTTTTTACCCCGTTATAATAAATATACCTAGATATTTTTCTAGCACGAACGATTTCTTGTAAGTGATTGACAAAATAAAAACATCGACAGTCCTGTTATCGATAAGTACCCCTTCAATTTCCATACAGGTAATACAAAGACAAATATGGGGTAATAGGGTTAAAAATAACTAACAATAATAAAAGTCAATATATATTTAAATACCTACTTCAGAAAACAATTTGGAACTATTCATTGCAAATTATAGACGTAAATTGGATCAAAAGTATACGGATTACGTTTAATTTGTTCAAGATCGGTGACACGCGGCGTCTAGGTAGGTAGCCGATATAAGACTGTGTGTACATCTTGAAGTTGAAGTAGTATGTACTTATCGATAGCAGGATTGTCGATATTTTTATTGTGGCAAGCACAAAACAAATGCCGTTCCTGCTAGAAAAATATCTAGGTATAATAATAAATGTATTTTCTTTCTTCTTTTTTTCAATGCAGGCATTAGACCTTAAATAATTAGACGTTGCCTGTACAGCCATTAGTATCAAAACTAAGCGGGTTTATTTATCAGACTAGATAAAAAAAATAGGTACATTAGGTATTTACTATAGAGGGATAAATTTATTTTCTTTGATTTTTATTTTATTTTATTCTGTTGTCAATGAGAGTAAAGTATTCATACAAACTTCAGACTTCAGTTAACGATATTATTCTTGCTGGTGCTTGGTGGCATACGAATATACATGTTTTAATAATTCAGACGTTTTATGACGTAAGCTTCTTAACTTTTTCTTGATTTATTTTAGCTTAGGTAAATCTAAAGCATTATCAACTCGTAATACTTTTACTCCACATCATTCATTTGCTGCGTAGTTACAATTTTGGTAATTGGCAGAGTACGGAATTGTCACGGCAAAATAAAAAAAACACAATGATATTAGAGTTTAAAACATTTTTATATTGATATGAAAATTAAACTTCTCCAGCCACGGACGTTCACTCCTTGTTAGGAACCTCCCCAAGCGACTGTGCAGCAGATAAACAGCTTGGGTTATTAACGACAGGGCGTACATAATATGGTTATGCTTATGCACTCTTATTTTCTTCATAAATAAAGAAGCATAAATAAAATAAAACAATAATATATTGAATAATATTTCTTTATATTTTTAGACGCTTTGCGGGAGTACATGAAAGTGTTCTTTCACAGTTTTCGAACCTTTGTGGGTAAGTACTAAGTATGATTTGTATAAATTATAATAACTGTCAGTGGCGGCGAGTAATTTTGATCGTAGACAATAAGCTTTTGCCTTTTTTTCTTGAGTCCAAGGAAAACTGTTTAACTGTGGGAAAGTAAGTTAAGCCGGTGGAAGCGGCTTGCATAACATGCTGCCTCTGATAACTATATAACTAAGTGGTAGTCTGGGCTGTTTTTCAATATTTCGGAAGAGCGGTGGCTGTATTGGTATCCAGCATAGCGCAGGTTTAACCAAAAATTATTCAAATTATACAATAGCATTCAAACTACTACTTTGGTACTAATATTGAAATGTACAAATAGAAAAATCCAGTTAGCATCACAATTAGCTTAAAACATAAATATCTCCTTACAGTAAATAACCATAGCAATCGAGCACATAGCTTAGTACTGGTCGACCACTCGCATAGCACAAAATCAGCGTCTGCTGAAAAATATGACGTGCCACGAGTGCAGAACTATTTCGGTGACAGAACCTTAAAAAAAAGATTACCGTACTACCTTAACAGCCTACCCCATAAGATTAGACATGAGGCAGATAAATACAAATTAAAAAAAACAGCTCATGATATACCTGTTAGAAACACTTCAGTAATTAAGAAATTAATTATATAATTAGTTATTAAGAAGGAAGATACCCAAACCTGCAGACAAACCGTTCAGACGGTTTGCAGGGACCTTTATAACAACATTGTCAAAAATTGAATAAAGTATCCATCTATCCATCTATCCAAGAGCAGTCAGTGGCCATTTGGCCAAATATAACAGCCCTTACTTACATGAATAAAAATCTGTACCGATATTTATGTGGCTACCTATTTGACGTTGATTGTACATAAGTAGTATACCTCAACACCACCAATGTGCCAGCCTCCTATATCTAGCTTAGCTTACTTCCAGGGTGTGGATGCACGCCAACTATGTCTGTGAATACAACAGACGCCCTAATCTCTACGGCGCTGGCAATCACAACTATACTATATTTTGCGTTTATGTGTGGATATGTCGCGTCCGCTCGTTCGTCGACGGGCACTGCCTTACTTGATCACACAGTGAGTTTTAAATATATTACGAAATACTCATCATCATCATAATTTAAGACCATGGCTCTTGTAGTTGGAGTATAGCCAGGTTAATCAGGTCCCTGTAAGACACGATACCTGCTTTTACTTTTAACTTTTTTTTTAACTATATTGGAAGGGAAGATCGAGCTTAGAAGAGGATGGGGAAAACCAAGAACAAGCTACGTGCAACG
This sequence comes from Grapholita molesta, assembly GCA_022674325.2. Lineage (NCBI taxonomy): Eukaryota > Metazoa > Arthropoda > Insecta > Lepidoptera > Tortricidae > Grapholita > Grapholita molesta. The sequence continues at coordinate 9,740,722 of CP053127.2, forward strand.
AAATACTAGTTGGTCATAAATAATTAGCATCATTACGTAGCGAAATTCAATGTTTTAAGATTTGGTATAAGAAAAACTCTATTTTGGCAATATTTTCAGGAAAAAACAACAGACTTGGCAAACTTTTTGTACCAAGAAAATGTCGATCCAATGCTAACAGCAAGGACATTAAAATACTTCGAATATTTGTGGAGACGTACCAACGGAAGCAATCCGCAGGTAAAGTTGTGAGTGAACACACCCCCAATTGAAAGGTGCAAAAATGTGCCGTATATGTATATACTGTAATGTAAAATGTAACTTTTGATCCTATAAATCCAAGGGATGCTTATGAAACGTTTACTATGTTACTTGCATATTATAAAATACAATAAATAAGAGTGCCCTTCTTGAAATAAAACAATATGGCAATCGGCTTGTATAATAGCTATCGTATAATGCGAAACAGGTCGAGTAATCATCGATATAATTAATGTTACTTGTTTTAAGTAAAAGTTTTGTATTAAGACAAATCATTAGTACCTATATAGGCTTAATTTTAAAAGTCAAGTTTGTATTCTATATATATATATTTTAAGGAAACTCGTTTAAACACACATGATTAGGTTAAAATCAAAGGTTTTTAAAGTTCTCCAGTTTTTTTAATATGTCCAACATTTTTTTACAAGAAGTGGGTTTTTTCTAATAAAATTATCACACTATTTTCGTAATTTTAAATTAGAATAGCCATATAAAAATATTATTATCATTGTTGAATTACGTACAATATTAATCGGTCGTTCCAGCAAATATGCCGGCGACTGAACTCTGCATTAATGGAAGATACTCTTGTCTTCATGTATGAACGGACCCTACGCGAGGTCCCACTTTTCAGCAAAGTGGAGCGCTCCTTCATCAGGGTCATCACTCAGCACCTCAACGAGATGTACTTCCTGAAGGCAGAAACCGTGATACAATGCAAGGATGTACAACCCTATATTTATATTATTTATCGAGGCAAGGTAAGGAAGTTTGAATGGCGCTTCGTTTTTCATTTTTACCGTTCCATAAATATTTCATAATATATGTGGGCATATATTTTTCAGGTTGACGTTATGAATTCTTATAATGAAATGATCACTTGTATGGGACCGGGCGGCATGTTTGGGAATTTCACCGGGGTAAAGTATTAAAAGAAAATGACATATATTCACATAAATATTAATAAATAATATGTTTTTTCCGCAAATGTACCCATGTTTTTTGTACTTGAACCGTTAACATGAGACTTCAAATAAAATTATTTTTTGAGGTGTAATTTAAGACGATAATTATAAATATAAACAAATAAGTAAGTAGTTTTGGGACAATCTTAAAGAAAGGATTTTGTTTCGGTACTAAACAACAATAAATGTAATAGATTAATACTTATAAATACTTATTTACATACTACTTAGATACAAACGGATAAACTCACGTGTCGCGCTAGTATAAGTAGTAGTGACATGGCTAACAACAGTTTTTTATACTTATAAACATATCATACATATACCTCCATAACCCAGGAACGGAATAGGTGATAAACACAGATATAAATTCGGGAAATCCATTCCTGTGGGAAGTTATTTACAACGACTCAAGTTACGGGTTTGTTATTTCGCATACTGTCAGACTTACAAAATTAAAATGATTGCAGCATCCAATATCGTGCTCAGAAGTATCTATTTACGCGAGCCGCAGTCTTGATCTGCTTGTCATTTCGAGCCAGACGTTCTTCAACCTAGTCAAGTACTATCCCAAGATACAGGAACCCTTGAACAAAGCCTTTGAAACATCCAAAGACTACATTCTGCCAATAAATGTGAACATCGCCGATGATTCCGATTCCGGTAAGTAACCTTAAATTAAAGCAAGATTAGAATAGGTTTATTTAATGCAGGCTTTGGCAATCATATTCGTAGTACTCGATTTCAGTATTTAAGAGGTCTCTTTATTTTAAGAGATCTTTAGTTCGGAGCTACTGCAGGTTGTGTGCCCAAGATTTGTGGTTATTTGATAGAAAATATAATTTAAGGCAAAAAAATAGTGTATCTAAGGAAATAATTTGTAAATGAAATTGCCATGGAGCCATATGAAATAAATATAGTAAAAACGTAGGTTTTATGGACCTGGGTACTCTGGGTCTCTAAAGGACCCGAATGTTGTCTCTAAACTACGACCAGAAACCATGGATGGATTGTACGCCGATCGCCAACCCGCTTGCCAAGCGGGGCGATTATGGCATTAAACTCACAGTAGACGTTCGTGGCTGATAAAGATAAAGGTAGGTATTATAAACACATTGGATAATCATAACTTACCTATGTTCTATTTCCAGAGATATCAGAACCCGATGCTTACTCTATGGACTCGAAATTTAGTTCCATGTGTACCACTGATGATAGCCGTTACGATATGCCCGAATATGCAGGTACTTAATGATAGTAACGTTTATCACGTGTCACGTCATGTGTCTCTTTCGTGCTTAGGTTTATACATTTTAGAAAGCGACTCTTTCTACTTTCCGTTAGAAAGAGTAACGTATACTAGTAAAGTCTATACTGGTAAGGGCCTCTAGATCGAGATGTTTTGTTCGAGTCAGTAAAGTTAAAATAAAAGTTTGTCCGCAGTTTCAACTCTACGATCCGCCCCTTCACAGTCCAACTTGAGCCAAACGAAGTCAGTGGGCACGATGTCTTTACAGAGTCAGAAAAACATATACAATATCTTCAGACCGGGCACTTGGATGTATTTGGTAAATATTTTCCTTAACTTATACAGGGTTGGGCAGATTAAGTGTCCTAGCCTTATATCGTATAATTTTTCTTAAGTAATCCTACTTTTTTTACCGTATATATATGTTTTTAAAAAGGCAATATATTCGGCTTTATGATCGCTAGACTTCAACTGGACTTTTTTTTATTTTCTATTGTTTTCAACAATGGACGCGAAACGTGAGCTCGTTGTCGATTTGTTCGTGAAACATTTTCGCCCTTGCGAGATATTAAGAAAGCTGAAACAATTAAATTTCAATGCAAGGTTCATATCGCGCACCATCAAGCGATTCAGGAAAACAGGGTCTTCCCGAATCAGGCCCTAACCTGGACGCAAACCATCTGTCCGTATCAAAAAAGTGGTCAAAAATGTTCGTGAGCGTATTAGGCGAAATCCGGCTCAGAGTGCAGGTAAACTCGCGAAAGATAATGTAAATATCCCGACGATCCATGAGTCGTATATTGCGACATGATCTTAGATTTTAAGCCTACAAAAAACAAAAAAAAATACGGATTAACGGACACCCAGAAAAAAGCTAGAGTCACAAAATGCAAGGAGCTACTAGCATGGCACGAGGGTGATGACATTATTTTTTCGGATGAAAAAACGTTTCTATTGCAAGATAGCCACAATCAACAAAGTGATCGTGTGTATGGCGTATCATTGAGGGACATACCAGTGGACAAATTAGCTGTGCAGCGATTTCAAAGTGCGTCGGCTGTCATGGTTTGGGGTGCAATATCGCCTGGAGGCAAATTACCACTGCTGTTCATCGATCGAGGAGTCAAAATCAACCAAGATTACTATATTCAGAACGTATTGCAGGGTCATTTATTAGAAAATGCCCGAAAGTTATATGGGAGTGATTACTTTTGTTTTCAGCAAGACAGTGCCCCATCTCACAAAGCCAAACGCACTCAAGACTGGTGTCGAATGAATTTGACGGACTTTATACCTTGGCAAGAATGGCCTTCTTCGTCACCAGACTTGAATCCGTTGGATTTTTCAATATGGGGATTTATGCTAAGTAATATAGGGAGAACACACGACATGAATTTAAATTCATTCAAGCATCGGTTAGTGAAGATATGGAACGATATTCCAGATGAGGTAGTGCGTGCCGCGTGTAACTCCTTCTATGGGAGAATGCGAAAAGTAATTAAAGCCAATGGAGAGAAATTTGAACTAATGAATTATTTTAGTAATTTACAGTTACTGTTTTATATATTTACTAAAAAATATTTGAAATCTATGGAGTTGTTGTCATTTTATGAAAATTTTAAAGTAGGACACTTAATCTGCCCAACCCTGTAGATTAGCATATATTCTTATGATTAACTAAAAACGAATATCTTTCTATGATTTTTCTGTGTAAGCGAATGCCGGGTTAAAATTAAATAAAAATTGAGTGGTTCCATAGAAAAGTTGACGAAAATGTATGAGAAAGTTGTTTTTTTCTACAATTTACAAAGTTAACCTCATAGTAAAAATTGTCCCTAATCATGACCAATGCCGGCTTGATAATATTATATCAAGTTTCTTAATAACACCCAGTACATAAATAATTTAGTTGTAACTGGTCAATGACCGGTCAATCAACTATGAGGGTCCCAATTCCTTTAAAGTTTAATAGGCACTGTGTTCAGCTATAAATGTTTAGGGTTTCCACGCTTCGATTAAAGGCACGGGAATCCATTCCAAGTCCGCAATGGCTCGCGTTCGTCATTGTCACCAGCCCGATTATCTTTTAAGCCTTTACACTCCCTTGGATACTTTTCCTGTTTTAAATAATTATACCCGAAGCTGAGTAAAGAAATAAAATATGAGTATTTTTCCGGAGATTTGTAACTTCGCATTAATTTAGGCTGAGATAAAAACAGCAGCTGACTTACGGCTTCGTTTATTATATCAATTATATGGCATAGTTTAAAAATATGTCGTTCACGTTTTTAAATTTTCTTTAGCAAAACTTTATATTAGCAATGCGTAAAAAATAGCGTACTTTTAAAATACCGTTAGGTGTTAGGTACAGTCATCATCAGATATATCGGAGCTGTGGAGGTGGTCACAAATATCGGAACAGCGCCTCTATTATTAAGGCGGTAAAGTGCATGTTCCGATATTTTTGAATACCTTAGCTGCTCCGTTATATTTGAAGGCGACTGTATCTCTGAGGTGCGTTTACCATTTATGTTCTGGCTTATCATCACGTTCAAAACGACAGAATGAAACAATCGTATGTTACTAATGTCAGAAAGTGGCATAACTACTCATGGGAAAAGCGCGGCCATAATGCGAATGCTGTTTTATTAAGTCGTCACTCATATGTTTCACGTTTCTTTACAGATGGGAGGTTACTTGACTAGTGTCATGGCCACTGGCAACTATGTGTTAGCTCTCTACAGTATAACTACACTTAACGACTGTTATTTTATTTTATGGGCTATGGCATTTTTCGACATTTACTTCTATTTAACCATGTATGTGACTATGCATGAGGTAAATTATTTTATCTGTATACATACGTAGTAAATAAATATTATTAATTGTTAACGTCTGAGTTCTAGATGTCTTATACCTCTAAACGATAAGTAAAATAGAGATAGTTAGCTTTTACGTATGACATTTAGCAAGGTTCTAAATTAAAAAATAAAATGATCGAGGAAATAAAATATAAAAAATAATTTACTTGATAGTGTAACGGGGTCATACAGATTGATTAAAACAAAAATCGTCTTTTCTGTGGTCAAAAGTTAACGGCTTACGTGATTTTAACTTATGTTTTTGTGGTATAATGTTACTTAAGATATATCAAATAATCAAAAATTAGGCTACAAAACCCTTAACTTTCACAATGTCCACAGGAGAGACGCGAACCTAATTGATCTGTATGACCCAACGTTAGGTATTGGTGATATGGGTGTAAAGGTAAAGTAAGGACCTTGCGGTTGATTCGTATGTAATGTGTACAAACACTCAATGTTGCACAGTCAATATAGGTATTGTAGTATATGAAGGAATTATTCTACTTTATTTTTGATATTTGCTAGTTTAGTTAGTCTTTGCTCAATATCTGTTACAGTATAAAAAAACTACGACTAGTACTCGTAAATGTTAAATCTAATTATAATTCCAGGGATATGCAAGTAAGCGCGGAGAACTAATCATGGATGCAAGCAAGTGCCGTAGAAACTACTTCAAACATAAAACATTGTTCTACTCTGACGTATTTGTTAACTTCCCATTCATGCTCTTTGGATTTTGTTTTTCGTAAGTTTACCGACTTATACAGCTTCGTGTGATACTCAGGTCCATCTGAAAGGAATAAAAATAAAATCTGGGTGTAGTGTACTTACCTAATAGTAGTTTATGTATCTGTGCATAATGAAGGGCATTACAACAAGAGTGTGGGTTTATGAAACGAGCCGAAGGCGAGTTTCATAATAATATCACACGATTGTTGTAATGCCTAATTATGTATAGTTGCATACACTACTTTATCTACACACATATCATAAGTGTTTTAAGATGGGTTCAGAAACCGTAGGGAAATGACTTATTCTTAGGGTTACTTGTAAACATTAAAAAGTCAACGAACAAAACAAATGACAGCTTGGAACGGCGGCGTTGCGTATTTCGTATCTCAGTCAAATTTTTTTTAAACCATTGACAAGCGAATGAACTCCCTATTCTACTGTCACTCGAGTTCAAATGTCGTTCGATTTATATTAAAAAAACATAACGAATTGGCGTTTTGTATCAATGGCTGTTTTAATATCTATAGATACTAGATTAGACACCCCACTTGAATTTGACAGCTGTTCCAAATTTAAATTCATAACCTACTGATTTCAGTAGGTAATGTTAACATTACCTACTGAAATCTTTCTGATGGTTGGTAATGCTGGTCATTGCCTACGGTTTCTGGACGCATTTTAGAGCACTTATGACATGTACGTAGATAAATATATATTACGTTGAGTTGAGGTCTTAAGTATATTACAGGTATGTATATAACTGTACCTCTATACTTTGTAAAACGAGTATAAACTATTTAACTGTTTCCGAGGATTATATATTTAGTATTGCAATTTATGTAAATTATGCTCATGTCTTATTTTTTCAAAGGACAAAATATTAACTAGACGTTTGATCAAAACGAAATAGTTTTATACGAAAATCATGGCATGTTTCCAGAATGAGTATAAATAGGCATGCATACTCTCAGTTTTCCCGTGAAATGCGCAAGGTATTTTAGAATGTATCCGTTCGGAATTTTATTCCCAGTTGTTTTTTAGCGTAGCAATCCTTCATTCGAGAATTTTCCGTGAAACATATTCTCGTTATTTCCTCTTGCTTCGATGAGTGTGAAAATTTAATAACGTTCATTAAGGTTAATTCTAGTTGGTTTTAATAATATACTGGCCCCCGCCTGTGGTAGGGATTGCAGTCGTGATCTAAAAATCTCACAGAGAAAACTATCTTGATTAGATCTAGATTTGGTAAAAGATACAATTAAATATTGTCGTTATTATTTTTATAATAGTAGACTAAGACACTGACAACATGAATAACACTGTAATGGCTATCCATACCGGCCTTCTCTCCTTCATTTCCGGCGAGTTGTATATATCTTACTCATTCCCGGAGTGAGAAGTGGCGTAACACAATAACCTCGGTGAAGTGTAAAACGACCAACGAATCACTTTTGTTTTTCAGAAATCCTTTGAAACTCATGCATTACCTGAGAGTAAACAAGCTGTTTCGGCTTAAATATTTGTTTGAGTTTTATTACAAGTCGTCGGTTGTTCTGACAAATAACCTTACAACTTTACAGGTTTGTTAGTAATTCACATTTGTAATTAATTAATAGTTTTTTAAATTAACATTATATTCTTTTTATTAAGCAGAAAGGTCTGCTAGCATATCACCGATATTTAAATAGAAAGAAAAAATAGAGAATTTAGAAAGGGGTAGCACATTGTTATCGATGAATTCTAAATCAAAATTTGAGACTTCGATGCCGTAAAAAAAGGGTTCAATACTCTTTCGGTAGATGTCGCTACACGTCACCCGTAAAGACGTATACCAGGAATGATAAAGTAGAAAAATTTGACAATTCCAAGCGGCACTCGTATAGCACAATTGGTAGTGCACTGGGCTAGCGATCTAGTGGTTGTGGGTTCGAGTCCCACTGCGAGTAAAACATTTTTATTTTTTCTTTCTATTTAAATAGAAAGGATAAACAGCTTATGAAATGTGCGCAGGCGGTGATGACGGCGCACGCCGTGGTGTTCTTCGTGCACACGTTCACGTGTGTGTGGCTCCTTGTGATCATCGCCGTGCAACCGATCTGCACCGTGCGCACGATCAAGACTCATTTCCTGGAAGAGTGCGTTTTATTCATTACATTTATTCCACTTTAGTTTTTAGTGTTTTGCACGAATTGGCGTTTTCTAGCGAGACTACAATTTCTAACTAGACCTAACGCCACTTTCTTTGGTGTGACACTGTGTTTGCGATACTGATATTTACGCTTTAGAATTTAATTGTTTATTTTGATTTCGAAGACGTTGGATATATTTAATATTGTTTTCCGTTAAGTAGTTCTATTTTTAAATCTGCGTCCCTGTAAAACCCGAAATCGCCTATCATGATGACATTAGTCCACTTTATTGGAATCTAAAGATCCGCACTTGCCGATATTGTTTAACAATATGAGAGTACCATGTTTTTATCGGAAACATTTGACAATAGTTAAACATGTCAACTTGGGGTTAAGACTGAATAGAATAAAAATGATGGGTGAATTACAAAAATATGATACTTATCGTACTTAGTTCATATGTTTATGTTTACAACATACACCAACACACTTTCATGCGTGTAACATAAACGAACTTGAAACAATTAATTGAAGGTACTTACTTAACTAGGTACGTTTTCTTTGCAATTTACCCATAATGTCTCCTTGATACTCGTACATAAACTGTGACAGCGAATGAATAAGTTCTCATAATATACTTTTGTTTCAACTACTAAGTCAAAGCAAGAAACTATTGTTACGAACTAGATTTCAAAGAAACTTCGTTGAATTTAACATTAGTTTGTAACAAGGCAATTCATTATTCTAGGCTAGTTTACGTTAGTTGGATCTTGCTTCTTAAATGTAGGTTATTGGTTATATTTCTTATAGATATTATTTTAATTTTGCTTGTGACACACTGTAGCTAGTAGGTATGTGCCCGCCTTGTTTAGTCATCATATATTACACATTAAGTATCGACGACCGGTCTGGCCTAGTGGGTAGTGACCCTGCCTATGAAGCCGATGTTCCTGGGTTCGAATCCCAGTCAGGGCATTTATTTGTCTGATTATATTTGAGTTGACGCGTGACCTGGGTCATATCTCGCTCAGCGGATCAGCATTGCGATCCAACGGGGCAATGCTGCCAGCCTTCTGGACACGCTGCCAGCAGACGGCGATTTGGGGCAATTTTTTTATTTATAGTTAATTAGCTGTTACGCATATTGGGAGTTATCAAACGAACAATGTATCTATTCCTGTATATTTTCAGAGAAACTCCAAGTAAACTTTGGGACTACACAACGTCCTTTTATGTCATGGCAACCCTGCTGACAGCTACTGGAGGCGACGAGTACCTGGTATCGGACTTAATTCCCGAGATAATCCAGAACGTTTGTCTGCTCTCTGGGAAGGTGTTAGCGGCTGTGGTAGTCGCAACTGCAATGCAGGTACACAGAAATAATGTTTAAATAAAAACATTTAAATTACTTCCCCTTCCCGGGCATCTTTTTGTTTGTCTGATACTGCCACCGCCGCGTCGTCATTTGGAGAGTCCTGAATTGAATAAATTCCGCCGTCTCCGGTGTGAATATGGTATGTAAATACTTAATACAGCTCTATTACAAAAAATGAATTAAAGTCACCAAAAGTATGTCATGTTAAACGCATTAGTATTACCAAAAATTCAAGACTGTTTCCAAATTTTGAGCCGTGTTTTTTAATTGGTACTTTCAGATTTATACTCTACTTGTAAACATAAACCATATTGAATGTATCAATAGTTTTATGAAGTTCGGTCTAAGCGCAAACTTCAAATCTAACATCGACTCTGTAATAAACCTAGAACGGCGAGAGCAACCACGCATAAAACCATTTATTTAAAACATTTCCCGAACCTGATTTAATTAGTAAATAGTCTAAACTCACAAATAAACCCCATTATAGTTGAAACTCCCTTTTGACTCCCAACATTGAATTTGTTAGCTAACTTAGCTTTGAATTTAGGTTACATTTTCAAAAGAACACACTTTAACTAAATACGAAAAGGCAACGGGAGAGTTAATGGATGTGCTTAAAAATCAAGGACTTTCAGGTAAATTAACAGATTATTTTAGATTCTTATGTAATTGTTAATATAATATTTTAGTTACTTTATCATTTAAAGTATACTATGTTCTTATAATAGTCAATTATCTCCTTGTTGCTTACACTTGTCGAGATACTTACATGTAGACAGTAGGGTCTCTCTTATTTTGCGTTTTTTAGGGTTTCGTAGTCAATTAGTAGTATTCGTAGTTTTGCTATTTCTGTCTGTCTGTCCGCGGCTTTGCTCAGTGGCGGTTAGTCCTAGAGGGTTGTAATTTGGTATGAATATGTAAATCAACCACTCAGACAAAGTAGTCAAATAAAAATAAAAATTGGGCACTTTCCCATGTGACGAATATATTATTTTTTCGGTACAACCCCAAAGTACGTATTTGAAAAAAAATAGGGTTTGCTTGAAACATTTTTTTATATAGAAAATTTTCGGAATTAACGCTCTGATAGTTAATTAACAAAAATGAAAATAATCATGAAAAAACAGCTTAATAAAGACTTTCAAGGAAATTTATTTTGAACTTGATCGGTTGAACTGTTATTGAGTTACTGATCGTAAACTATGGAACCCTACACAAAGCATGGCTTGATATGCTCTTGGCCGGCTTTTTATTATTAATAATGCATATCCTGTAGATATATTCCTTTTAGTAATAATATTAGATAAGTGTTCAAAGAACAAAAAATATTTCTTAAGTCTCTCATCGACGGGATAACATCATAATATCATCTGTACCTATATATTATTAATTAGCTATTTGTATGGGAAATTCAGAATGTAAACATCGCAAAAAGTGAAGAATACAGTGGTATGGTGGTTTTCTAAACTTGTGAACTCATTTTTTCATTGCAAGTAACAATCAGTAATAGAAATATTCCTTTGTAATATTTCAGATTACCAGTCTCAGAAATTGTGGAAATATGTCAAACAACTTTGGGTCACCGAGCGTGGACGGCAGGTAAATATAATTGAATCGTCAAAAAAAATTAATTATATTAAGTACCTATTGTTTATGGTAACAAATATATGTTTGATCCAACAGCTGCCAGCTCTCCTAGCTCAGACTCCTTACGTGAGAAGGTGTGACCTCATGTCGGCCATGTTTGGCCAACATTTGCGAAACTGCTATGTTTTTGCCGACACCGGGGAGTCGTTTCTTCGTCAACTCACCGTAGCCATGGATTACACCATATTTTTCCCAGGTAAATCCTCAGTTATTAAGCTTCATTAAAAACACGTTTAGAGAAATGGACGCGGGTTTTTTTATTGGCTTCATTCTTGTTCATTGTTTTAAAATGAAACTTTTTGTGAAAAAGAATGAAAATTTAAGTCATTGTTTTAGTTTCTATTTTTACACGTTTAAGTTTTATCATTAACGGTGTTCATTGTAATGTATACTTCTTTGCGGTACCCGAGATGGGTATGCGTAGTTGTAACTTTTTAACCAACGGTTATGAATGGTATAGGAATATTTCTGTTGCTGTATTTATTTATAATTTCTTACCTAAATAAATATTACTATTACTATTCATCATCTTTACGGCATTTTGCCACGGCTAAGGGGAGCGTGGGGTCACGTGGCAACTTCCAACCCTGAGGGTAAACTAGGCCTTATTGAGATTATCCTAGTTTCCTCGCGGTGTTTTCCTTCACCGAAAAGCGACTGGTCATTATCAAATTATATTTCGTACATAAGTTCCGAAAAAATTGGTTTTAGTTAGATAGTATTTGTTTTGGTTTTAGATAGGTAGTTAGTAATAGCCGGGGTTCGGACTTGAGACGAGGTTTGAAAGGAGCATAGATATTTTAATTAATAGTATAAATAGGTGCACCTATTTATTTAAAAAAATACTTCAGTTTACATGATTGGATTCATCTCCGATTTCAAAATGCTTTTTGAAAATATTTTTCGAGCTAAACACAATCCTACTATTAATTCTCATGTCAAACATACATTAAAAAAAAGGTACACACTAATTACAATATTATACTAAATTAACTACACTTAAAACTACGTATGCACACAAGTTGGTCAAATACCTGACCCCCAGGCGTCTCCCAAATCGCTCCCGTGTGGAAGAGTGCCCATGACACTGGCGGAATTAAACTATTAATTTACTGATATTCTACAATCCTATAAATACATGATTTACCAGGTTCGGTTATCTACGAATGATTATATTAAAGGAAAAAATAATTTGTAGTCATGATGATTTTTTAAATTTAATTATACTCATCGGGTCTGCCGCCAGGGCTATGGTTGTATAATTTTAAAAAAATAAACATGTTCTAGGCAACTACATAGTGGTAGCTGGCGACAGCGACGCCCGCATGCACTGGGTGTCGTCGGGCACGGTGTCCGTCGTGTCGGTGCGGCCCGACCTGACCGAGACCACGCACGAGTTTTTAGGCCCCGGAGATGTGTTCGGTATTCTACAGGGGTTGCACCGTGGAATCATTCACTGCTTCTCCTACAGAGCTGAGACTAAGGTAAGAGAAATTATACTCCCGTAATACTAGTTTTTTTATCCCTAGTGAACTTATTATATTTTTACTGACTCACAATTAGCTGATGGATTTGGTTTTGGCCTATCGATTGAGGTCAAATAATAGTGTATCCTGTTATTGGACTTGTTTTATCCTCTGTTTAGCGTGATGAACACATGTTGTACTTTGAATCGCTTCTACAGAACCAAAGTATAAATAAAAACATTTACGGGATAAGAGTGAATGGCACATAAAAATGTTATATTTATTCTAAACAATTTATTTTACTTTTCGTTCGAGAAAAAGTAACATAGAACACTTATCTTTTGTATCATACAAAATAAATTACTATTATACGTAAGTATGAACTTGCAGGTTTAAATAAAGATCTTTATTGAAGGAATAGTCCTGTAAAGCAAATGGGATGTGCCTTAAGTTTTGGACATAAATTAAATAAATTTAGGAATATTTAGGACATAAATTAGGATTTAATATTCTGTGTGAAAGTCTAGAATGGTTTTTGTTGAAAGGAATTGTCACGGGTTATGTTATTGTAGTAAATTTGGCTAGTGCCGAATTGAGGACAGTACAATCGGGCCACGAAATTGGCAGATCTTTTTATTGATACTCTCCGCTACCGAAAACGTACACAAAAGGTTTACAGATAATGGAACGCAATAATGGTGAATGGAATACAATCAAGACTAAAGGCGCATGATTTGTGTCGGATATAAGTGTTTTATTTTCAGCTCTCTTAATTTTATGTATTTATTATTAGTGAGTATATATGTAGTTGGAGCTTTAAGTTTGCGACAATAGAATCAACAAAGGCTGCAAGTAAAACTTTGATTTGATTTGTAAATGTTTACAAGCCAATTGACTAACGAAGTTGAGGACATGTCTTAGAAATTGAACAAAAATGTTGAATGTTCGAAAAATCAACTGCTTTGTAAGAATTTTACAAATCTACGAAACAAATATAAACATAACAATGGTGAAAATTATTTCATACAACATTAAAGCCTAAATAGAATAGGCATGCGTATTGTTTTAATTACTGTATCTTTTCAGGTAAGCATACTAACCCTATCATTGGACTCTTGGGTCCACATATTGCCATACTTCCCAGATGCGCAGAATAGTATTACAAATAGATCTAACATTTTGTTCGCTCGTATAACCAACTAATATCTTATTATTTCAATATACTATATGCCGTGGAACGGGTTAGCAATTTAGAAATAATTTTATCTCTTCTATAATTTTTTTTTTCATACAAAATATGATTGTGTTATGATTGAAATGAAAAAATATGGATGTTACGTATGTTAACACAATTTGTATCTAAGATTTACGTTTAAAGTTGTGTTTTTGATAAGATAAGTGAGGATATTGGTGTAATCAATAAATTAATAAATTTAATCTACGTAGTTTTGTATTAATTAGTTTGTTATCCTACCGAATATCTCTACATACCGAATGTCACTTGTCAAAACCATCTTGACTCATCGGAAATCGTGCCGAGTACGAACTTGATACGTTTTTCATGTCATGTCATGTCAATAGGAGTACCCAGCTACTGTCGAATGTTCACAAAAGACAAGATAAAGGCGTGAAAATGGGGTCCGAAATGTGTCTCAAAAATCTTTTTTCCAGTAAGTATATAGGTACATATATTATATATATCTTGCCATATGATGTCGGCTGACTAGAAGAGCACTACCCCATCTCCTCCCGCGGGTGTCGTAAGAGGCGGCAAAGGGAAAAATCCTACGGATGGACAGCAGCATCCGTCGAAACCCAATGAAGAAAAATCGTTCAAAAATGAGAGGTAGGGCACAGCGATGACCATCACGCTTGAATCTGGGGCAGCCTAACTGGGGAAGTACCTCCTCCTTACAGAAGACCACAGCCATAATAGCACTGCTACCTTTCAGGTATGTAGTGCTGTGTTCCTGATGGTGAGTAAGGTTCCCAGAGCTCCAACCCACTTATAGGTCGGCAACGCGCTTGTGACTCCCTTGGTGTTGCGAGTGCCCATGGGCGACGGTAATTGCTTACCATCAGGTAATCCGTCTGCTCGTTTGCCACCTTTGTCATAAAAAAAAAAACTATAGCTACTGCGGTCGCCAACCCGCCTGCCAAGTGTGGCGACTATGGCAACCACCCCCAAGATGATACAAGTCATTTTTGTGGGAGGCCTGCAGTGGACTGCATATGGCTGAAATGTATGTAATGTATATTATAATTATGTCGGGTGTTTTCTGTAATAAGAGCAATAACTTTAGGCATCGATTTTATACCACAACCGTAACAACATTTGTTCTATGAGTTTTAAAAATAACTTATTGATTATTGTCTGGATAGGTGGATATCAAAACCCATACAAATTACCAAACGACTTCTTGAAACAGTTGCTGGCAGTTTCCCCTTTTGGTTTGGTTTACTTATACATTTTCCCGCTTTTATAATAGTTGTGATGGGACTTGGAAAGTTTCGTGGCAGAATGCCCGTGAGTCATTTCTGAGGACTACTGTATTCGTTCACTGTAACCAGCTCATAAAATAACGTTGTTCGAAGCATGTTATTTTTATTAATGAGTATGCTGAAATGCGGGCCGTGTGGTGCCGGCTGACTAAAAAATACCACCACACCTTCTCATTCCGCGTGTGTCGTGCGAGACGAAAAAGGGAGGAATCCGACGGATAGGCAGCAGCGTCCGTCGAAATCCAATCTGTAGTTATTGCGGTCGCGAATCCGCCTACCAAGCGTGGCGACTATGGCAACCCCGAAGATGATGCAAGTCATATTTGGGGGAGGACTGTGTCCAGAGGTGGACGATGTTGTTAGGGCTTATATGTTGATAATGATGCTGAAATTCAAGAGCTTCTATGAAAATGACTAGGGATCCATGGTAGCCCAGATATGTTTGTGGTAATGGACTAAAATAATAATAATATTTTTAATCCTTACAAATTTATTTACGCCATAACAACACTCCGCTAAATGCGGCACCCCATACCCGCACAATGATCCTTATTATTTGAAAGCGGAAGATTCCTACGCTGCCTCTGTTTGCTTTTTTTTATCCTTTTATCTCTAAGGTGAACTTATACACTGAAATTATTAACTATCTTAGCCGTGCTAACACAAAAAAAATTGCCGAACCGGAAAAAGCCGATACATTTTGAGCATTAAATATTTTCGGCTCACTTAATGCTCGCGGTTTGGCGCGATGAAAAATCCGATTTTCCATAATATTGATTTGGATAGCAAATGGAGGCAATATCGAAGTGCTGATTTGTCGCTCCACTGAATATTGGTCTGGCGTGGAGTCAAATCGACGCGGAGCCGACCGACGAATATTGACGGCGTGGCGCGACAGTAACAGTGGAACAAATAGCTAATATGATAATAATACAAATTATTTATTTTTGCCTTTATTTTTATATTGCTTCTGTGCGTTGTTACTTCATTGAGGTATGTTCAGATATATGCTACTACGATAAAAATAATAGTACTATATTTTATCACGCATTCATAATCAAGGACAGGTTATCTTTCAATCGTATTTGTAATTTTGTTAGTTAATATAAGGACTTGAGTAACACTATCTATTAGAGTAGACCTTCTTATTTGATCGAAATGTCCTTGAACTATTGATAGAGACTCCTGAGTCCATTAGGGGTAAAAAGTTACGAAAACATTGATGACTAATGGACGCCGGATATAATTTTTGCTACTTTCACACCTATAACACGCACAATTTTAATTTACCTTTCAGACGCACCTTGAGTCAAAGCATATTAAATAAGAAATGAATCCGCTGTCCCTTTTTCTTTTATCCCGATACGCAGAACAAAATAGCTAACATTGATTTCGTTTTGCTCATCCACAGCTCATTGGCCGACCGTTATCTATTATTTACACTCACCGCGACTCGTTCAAGCATCAAGAGCAGTGCGTTTGATAGGGATAATGTTAACTTTGTAACCCCAGTTGGTATTAGGTAGTGTTAATCCATACAATTTCTACGCGAAATCCAGCTAGTGGCATTTGACTAGTGTAGTACCTAGATAACAAGTCGAGTATTCGCAGGAGCTTAGAGTACATATACGACCTTATACGAGTTTTATGTATAAGTACTTGCCTTGGTTAATGGAAAGGACATATCAGCAGACATAGGAATCTACGGGACAAAATTGTATGATAGGCAAAGAGTTCCTTTATCGATAAACTCAATTATCAATGTATGTTATTGATATACTAATAATATCACCATAATATTTCTATATACTAGTGACCGCCCCCAGCTTTGTGTGTTTTGTTTTGTTTTGTATTGTTATGTAATTAACAAAAAGTATATGAGTAAAGTTTTAACATCGTTTGGAAAAAATGGTAAAGAGCCTTATAAGTATTGTTTTAGTTTTACTTTTAATAAACATTAGTATATAGAACAAACATCGATAATTGACTTTATCGATATTGGAACTCCTTACCTGTTATCAATTTTGCCCCGTAGATACCTATGTCTGCATATCAGTCAGATACAATGTTGAGGAAGTGGTACTGAAACTCCTTTGTATCTATTACTTTATAATGTTATATATATGTTTTCATATTCACTAATAATAGGTAAGTAGCACTATGGAAGTTAAGTGAAGTGAGTTCCTCTAATGCTAACTTTAATTTACCGCGGTGAATAATGCAAGTCACTAATGAATAACGATAGCTCCGTGCCCGTCCAACCTTGATTTAATTCCGCCGAAGTGCGGAACGCCGGCTTGATATTATGCTCGCCTAAATAATGCAGACCGTCTCCAATCCCCCCCTTGCCTACCCCTTAACCAGTGTTGCCAGATTTTTTGAAAATGTATCTAGTTTGTATCTATGTGTATGTATGTAGTCTGTACATTTTTCCAAATATAGATTTACGCGTTTTAATACGTATAGTCTAAATATGTATATGATTAAACTGCTAGAATATCTACACATACAAAAATTTACTGAAACCCGCGGTAAGCTCAATATAGTATACAGATACTTACTACATATATAAAACACCCATGAGTCGGGAACAAATAGACAGGCTCATCACACAAATAAATGTCCTTACTGGGATTTGAACCCAGGCCCACCGACTTCATAGGCAGGATCACTACCCACTAGGCCAAACCTGTCGTCAAATATTAATGTGTCTGTATACATTTATTGCTAGACCACATAAATATCGATGACTTGCTCTGTACTTTAACCATTTAAAATAAAAGGCAAATCCAATGAAAGGAAATAAGATTTGAAAATAGTAAACATTTGAATTCTTAGTGCGTGCCTACAGTAGAAGATGGCGTCACATTTCACTTGGAAGATTATTTTACTACTTACTGTATGTTCTATGTTACTATCGTTACTTTGTTTCATTTACTCGAGTCACTAAAGCGAGATCTAAAAATTTAAATCCACGGATTTTCACTGGATCTGGCAACGCTGTCCTTTCCCTACTTTGAGATTAATCGTCAACATACCTCAATGTCAACCGCTCTTGCAAATGATGTAAAAAATAGTGACAAATAACCGTAAATATGAAACAGTCCTTTCAAAATCTCTGTCGTTTTATTACGCGGAATTTATTCCAGTAACGGTGACATGCTAACGCTTTTAAGCCTAAACGATAATGGCATTTTATTTTGTAGACTCATTAAATTTATATGGTCAAACGGAATTCATAATGGTAGATGATATAGGATTTTTTTTGCTTTGAATTTTTATATTTTTGATATGATCCGGGTCCAGTTGAGGTCCGAAACACTTTTTTTTGTATATAAATCAATATTCCACATATAAAAATATACTTTAATCCAGGTTTGAACTTCGATTTCCACCCAACTCACACCGTTTTACGGTAATGAAATCTTTGACATCGACTATAACTTTATGTTGACAGTTGTTCAGTTCAAACTAGTTGAAGTAACTATATGAGTAAAACCTTGTTGCATATTTAACTGTCTAGTAAGAATGTCGATATAAATAATACAAATTTCAGAATAAAATAGTACTTTCTATTGGATAAGGTTAACACAGGAAGAGTTTAGTTCAGAAATAACTTTTATCCTATCTCTCAGTTCTCACCGGCGCGGATAGTTGGCTGTTTAACTGCAGCCCTTGACAAGTAATAAAATAACAACTTCTATAAATACAACAACTTAAATAAAATAAAGGAAATATATGAAATAAGCTCTTTAAAACACATTTTAATAAAAAGCGAACCTTATAAATCAGTATTCTCTATAATAGGAGTTATCAGTAAACAAATGGACCCAATTAATGTTACTTGTATAATAGTTAACTTTGTCAGTTTTGTGATAATAATAAAGCATTAGGTATACAATTTGTATAAATACTTAGATTTGGTACTTTAATACAATGCAAAAAATATATATTTCATACAGAATTCATGCTTAATTATCGCCACAAAAGTGACATAATTTAAATTTTTTCGCGTCAGGTTAATTTGGGGCACTTTATCGGCAAAACTTCAAAATTAATGAGACACCAAAAAAACCGTTACGTTAATGCTTATAATATTACGGCCCAAATATCGATAAGTGTTATAAGTAAACCCTTTCAAAAGAATAAAAAGAAATAAAAATTGACGACGAATTGAGAGCCTCCTCCTCCTTCTTGAAATCTTACACTGATATCACACTTTCTATTTGCGAGCGGGTTTTGTACGGAGGCGAATACGAGGCGAGTTCGCCGCGTAACTACGAGTTTTGTATAAGTATAAATCGCTCAAGTGTGATAACGCTCTTAAAAGTCGGTAAAAAAGCGGAAATAGTCTACTTGTTACGTATGTAAAGCAAACAAAGTGAATATTAAGTCAGCGCCTTCTACATAGGAAATCATCGCTTCGCATTACGGTTCGAGTATGGATGTAATCCGTTCTGTAATGCCATTTATAGTACATTGTGCAACGAGGATGGTAAGTAAGGTATAGTAAACGCGAGTCTATTAGAAGCCCGACGACGAAGTCGGAGGGCTTTTAATGACTCAAGTTTGTTATACACTTACCACCCGTGGTACATACAATGTTTTTCATCACATTTGCGAGGAAATAAAATTAATTCGTTGGTAAAATATTAGTTACTAGTGTAGTGTAGTTTTACCCATCAAACCGCATCCACTATAAAAGATTGTCAACAATGTCAACTTTGTTCAATGTCTTCCACAGATAATGTTAACAACTGCGATTTGTTTTCGAAGTTGATAGATCATCCTGCCAAATAGTATCAATTATCAAAATCAAATAGAAAACAACTATTTTTAATAAATACTAAACATTAAATTGCAGTCAAATTTAATATAAAGATATGTTTTATACATATTAAAAGTTGGTTGTAGCAAACTTTTGAAGATATGAAATACACCTTGGCTGTTTAGAAACATCCTCAGTCCAAGTGAAATATAGGTTCTGTATATTTTTAAAACTAAACTTAACAGCCCGTGTGAGCTAAATCGGCTATAACTGTTCTGTACTCTCGCAAGTAACAACGCCATTGACGAGCAAGTGTGATGAAAAATAAATCTCTGTTTAAACAAAGAAAAATAAAGAATTAGGTACCTATCGGAACGATTAAGCTTAATTATAAAGTATGATATATGATTATTAAGAATTATTTAATAAAAATAGACGCGTATCGCCCTCCTTTTATGGAAGTGGGTTAAAACGTGTCGGACACAGTCCGAATAAGCATTTACATTAAACCCGCTTTGCAAAACTTACTGAAATCACGTATCGGCCGCACACGCTCGGAGTCACGTCCCGTGGTGTCCGTGACAGATCCCAGTTGAGCTTATTTCTACGCCATTACACCTACACAATACCTACGACATTTTAAATTGTTCAATTTCATTAAATATCGGTTTGCATACTAATTTAAGGGTACGAACAGTCGCTATAAGACATATCGGAGCTCTGGAGTTCAAAAATATAAATAAATAAATAAAATATTTCAGGAAAGAAAAGTGTACATAGTAACTTACATTATGTTGGTAGTTTAACATTACATTCTATGGTGAAAACCAAAGTAAGTGTCTACTGACCCCCGTACTAGTTTGAACTGTATCACGGTGGGTCAGAATTCACCGTCCTTATGAGTATCACTTATTAAATTTATATTTAAATACGTAATCAGTGTAAAAGTAAAATACCTGAACAATGGCTCTATTTTAAGGCGATAAAGTGCATGTTCAGATATTTGTGACGACCTCCACAGCTGCAATATATCTGATGGCAACTGTACGTACACATCTGTAATTATCACATTTGAGTATTTCTAAAACTATAAAAATGAACTATTAACGAACGAAACGAACTACTTTGTAACAACATTTATTAAAAAACCTATAATTGCACGACATCGCTTAAATTATATACTTAGGTACCTATATACACGTCATGCGTTTATATAGAGAGAAAAAAATCAAACTTTTGTGATCCAGTCAAGCCCAGGGTTCATTCTGAGAATATTGTCTGTATTTCAGATTTGTATAATACGCTATTTATATTTATTTTTGATTGTATTTGATTGTTGGTTCAGTTTCATATTGGGCACTACTGACAATGACAACCACCTGCACCAAAAATGCTGGAAAAAGTACGATCACTGATAATAACATATCCCTTTATTAATATAGGTATAGGTAGTTCCACGAGAGTTGAGGCGAATGGATTACGCACACAACTATATGAAGTACTGACTGAATGAATGGAATGAATGAGTAATTTCAAAATCTTCCTATCATTACATGAGATGTTGTTGTGTGCGTGACTTCAACTCTCGTGAAACTACCTATAACTAGAAATTCTAAATCACTGCACACATGTAAGACGTCACACGTTGATGATGAAGCATCGCCGAGTCCCGCGCACGTCGCAGCTACATCAATCTCTATTAGACAAGGGATTACCTGGAGAAGCCTTTCACGTTATTGCTGCATCGGATGTTAATACGAGGCAGTATTCCGGTACTAAAATCTTCTTAATGTGCACACGTATAATATTGAAATGAAATGAAATGAAAAATGTTTATTTGGTGAAAAATATTGAACTTAATCTAATTACATCTTATACTAAGGTCGATAACACCAAAATGGATGCTCAGCATATGCCGATGACTAAGTTTTTAGCCATGGCGCAGATTTTCAGGACAACCAGGGAGAAGAGAAGAGAAAATTGAAAATAATAACTTAGGCTAATGTGCAAAAACCTAGAGATCCGTATATAAAAAATAAAAAGAGAATAAGTAACACAAATAAAATACGTGAAGGGGTATATCTTATAGAGGGTATTCCTTTTCCAACAAACAAATTTGCTAGAGTGACGTTATTAGCACGGTGTGGTTTGTGTACTTGAAATTTGGAGATTAAGTAATGATTTTTAGTCCTAGTCCTAGTCCTATTTATATTAATTGTATGGGTACTTACAGTGAAAGTACAGAACTTGGGACTTCATGTGAATTAAGTTAAATAAGCTATTAATCGCAATACGAAGGGGCAATACATCTAGCGTTTTGGGAACCATGCTCCTGGCGGAAAAATTGGTAGGATTCTGTTATAAGTGTATCCTGTTTTGTATTGTTTTAGTTGACAAAGGTTTATTTTGTTTTAGTTATTAATCGAGTCCCGCTGCCGCTGCGAGTCAAATTTTTCTATTTTTCTTTCGATTTAAATATCGATGAAATCAACTAAATAATATTAATAAATAAATTACTTTTTATCAAATCATGTAGGTATTAAGATTTAAGACCGCTCTGAAATGGGTAATGTAGTTCTACCCTGTAGTTTTGGATTCCTACTGGGAGTGCTGTAAAATAATGTTGATATATATATTTTTTTTTTATGACATAGGCGGCAAACGAGCTGACGGATTGCCTGATAGTAAGCAATTACCGTCGCCCATGGGCACCCGCAACACCAGGGGAGTCACAAGCGCGTTGCCGGCCTCGTTGTCAATTCCGAAACAGTCTCAATATTTGGTAATATTTTAAATTGAGTCAGCACATTTTTAACAGTAACACAGTAGGTAGGTACCAATACGTTATCAATACTGTTTTGATGTGATATAAGCTTTGAGAATAAGCCCCGGCCTGATTAAATTGATACCTTACGGGACTTCGTAATATTCGTTATATAGCTGTACCTAATATAATGAAGGTAATACGGATTTAGGGATTGATTTGGTTATCCCTTTTAAAAGTAAACTTCGTCATATCACAAGTTTTTAAAGACTTTTAAACCCATCATACCAGTTGAATTCCAGAAAATTCCTACTAATACAGTCAACTTCAAAAAGATGTTTACAATTTTCCACCTTTTTACAAAGGATTAAGGTGAGAAATTGTAAACATATCTTTGACGCCGACTGTACCATAACATTTGAAGAATACGTTGTCTATGAATATATATTTAGAAATATAATTATGTTCTACGCTTAGACTGGGCGATGTCTCAGTCTTTAAGTAGTTCGATTTAGAGAATATTATATTTTTTCATATAATCAGTTGTTTTTGTTTGAGATTGTTTATATATCATTATTTTTTATTAATTATTTTAGGTATTTCACTTGTGGAATACCTAAAATAATATCTTCCCTAAAATAAAATAATAGTTTGGAGTGTGAAATACCTCAATAGGGATCTTCCCTTTTGTCAGTTTGGAGTGTGAAATACCTAAAATAATTACTAAAAAAAAAAATGTATTCAGAATTTAAGAGTATAAAACGGTTCGGTTTTTCTTGGGCAGCTTATTAAGAATTGGCGTGGCTCCTTACTATTACTTAAATATTAGTAGATGGCAGATTCTCTGACCTTAGAGCGTGAGCCGTTTATTTGTTATTTATTTATAAGCATGAGAGACGAGATAATAAATGATTCTTTATTCATTGGAAGAATATGTTAATAGATATATCCCCTCATGTTACATTTTACATGTCTAAAATAAATATATCTTCTCGTTTGCTAACTTGGGTAAAGTAGGGATAAGTTGGCTTTGGTGTGGCAGCACGAAAGTTCGGTCCTGGATGAGTGGCTCGCTGGCTTAACTCCGCGCGGTTCAATGCCACTTGACAGGTTACTTGCATAACTACTATCGCGAGTGATGGGGTATAATTCTACAACTAAGCCAATACTTCCGATTTCATGCGTAATAGTTGCATCGGATGAATCTGCGTCAAAACATTCGTCTTCTTCTTTGCATCGCTGTAGTAACTATTTTTTATTACTTGAATGTATAGGTGAACCAGAACTTTGAGAGTATTGTCAAGAGGGCGCTTGTTTTGAATTTTTATAGCAACAATATGTATAGTGAGGACAATGGAAATTGGCAGATGTTTTTGTTTTATTCCGACAACTTTAATAAGTTAGATATTTGGATATTTCTTCGGTTCTTACGCTATAAAAATTCGTGAATTTTACGACACATAAATCAAAAACATCCAAATCTAATTCTATTTTCTTTTTTCATTTTCTTTTTTTTAGGTTTGGTCGTTTAATTCCGCCCTTACGCCCTTCGCTAGCAATCCATGATACCGATGCATGCAATACACCTAATACACAAATCTAATTATTACAAGACATCAATCAAATCGTGACGACCTGACATTTGTCCATAAGTTTGAAACTTACCCGTCAATTCAGGTGCTAATTTCGTTGTTTTCTAATGGAAGAAATTTCTCTCCCGCACGTTTTTTTTTCCAATAAATAACTATACTTATACACTATTTACAACTTTTTTCTTTGTAAAATCGAAAGTTTTAAGGCATGATAATTGCAGTCCAATAATAATTCACACGAAACTAGACAAAGCAATGTTTACATTGTCAATATTGACAACTATCATAGAGGGTAGATGTTGTCTATTATTTAAATTGTTGCCATTGCTAGAAATTAGTACCAACAAATTTCCGTAACATGGCGCACCCTCAATAGATCCTGGTTCACCTATAAATTTATTTGATGTTCGTATCAATTCCCGAGCAAACTGATATTCTAAATAAACCTGTATATATTTTAACTATACTTACTTTTACTTGAATTCACTCTAACATACCAACTTACAATTGATAGCGAAGAAAGCACTGTTTCGGTTTCTTTAAATTATTAAAGCTAAGATCTAATCAATTAACGACTACACTTTTAAAATAAATGCAGCGTAACAAGTAATAAAACACCGACGACTTTATCGTTACAGGAGTTTAGTGTTAATAAAACCCTAAACGAAGAATCTTTGAAATGATACTTAGGCGCGACATACATTTGTCCTGAATTACCTATAGAACATTATAACTGTGTCTATATTTAGTGTGTAGTTTTGAATTCAGTACATATTTCTATTTTGGCTAAATATCATAAAACAAGTTAAAGTTTGTGTAAATATTTATGGATTTTATAAATGTCTGAAAGCTCGAGCATAGCATGTAGTCGATTTTAATCTTTATCCACAGAGATTACGGCCATTCAATTTCTCAGAGACAAAATTATTATATTTCTACGTTTTGGCATAATGGGCAAAGTAATGAAATGTCTGTCTAATGATAATGACGACGAGCGATGCCAGTGTTAAGCAAATTCATCGTTGTATTCAAGGGCAATACCATGAAATATATGCTTTGATAATTATATGTCTGAAACTACTAAAATTGATAAATTGTAATGCTTCTACAGTGAAACAGTTAACCAACATCGCCTCAGTAAATTCAAAATTAAATAACATATATGTCATGAATCATTTCAAGATAATGTCGCATTACTGATGTCGGACAACATAGGTTATGACATACATAACCTCTAGCCACCCGGAGAACTATAAAAAGGTCTCCCATTGAATGCCATTTTGAATTTTAATTATGACATACCATAGTTGCATTTTCTGGCAAGGTTTGATCTCAGGGCGGCTAGAGGTTAAGTTAGTCCGTGCAAGTAGAGAGTTGCTCGTACTCGTAACGAAAGTAGTGTGAACAGGCACTTTACGTATCAGAAACCGCGATGTCCATAGGGGACAAAGTTTGCGTCACAGGAGTTGGCATCGCCGACGTATTGAGCTGCTAATTTACTTGCAAATTTCCCTAAACCCTTCCTGAAGTTAGAAGGTAACCATCGGCATAATTAAGCCCTCTTCATTAATAGTTTACCTAACACTAATATCGGCTTCCCAATGGTGAAGTGATTTTACTTTAGGCAAGTAGAATGGACAAATAGAGTTGTATAGAGTAAACATTGAGAATTAATGGCGCTATTATGACAATATTTTTGGTGGTAACTGAATTGTTAAACGTTGACTGATGACAAATGAGTGAAAGATAAAACAAAATAAAACGATGCATGTAAATCAAATTACTGTTAGATTCAACACACTTCTTAGATTGTTCATATCTTATAAAATCAAGAACTATGTAAATATTTGCTCCCAGCATGAACGTATAAAACGTGAGGACAGCAATATTTATGCAAAATGACATTTCCTATAAAACTTAATTAGCGCCAACTATGGCACCAACGAGTATACTGACCAGGTCTCAGTTTCATCAAGTGTTTTGTTAATGAAAATGGTGTTTTACACATCTGGGCTTCCCCACTCGAAACGTTAAATTGTAATTTGGTTACATTGTTATAATTTTTTTACTTGACAATTATTAAACCCTCTACACACGCCGCTTATACTATTCATCTGAGTACGTGACCCTGTAAGTATTTTTGTAGAATCAAATGAGATTATAGAGTTGTCATACCAGGCTTCGAATATAAGAACACAATTGTGTTACGCTAGTAGGACTTAAAGCAAAAAAGATAAACCACGTGGGTAGAATACATTGTATGTACTCGTACATACAACAAACTGGCCCACACTTGCCTAAAAGCGAACCGTTTGTACGAGTAGTCGCGTATAATGTGCTTTACCGGTAGCCGTGCAAACCGACCACGTTGTTTAAGTTAACGTGTATCTAGGCGGAATAATGACTGGAGAACGCATCCGCGTGCGCCAGTAACGGACAAAGATATTCTGGCTTTTGTAGCGTAAAATGTAACAATTAACTATAGTTTTGTTTTACAGGACATTCTTTCTCACAAAAATATTAGCTTGTTATTTATTAATTACCGCAACTTTAGATGAAAACCCAAGAAAACTCCAATTGTATTTGTTTGTTCCCCTCCAACTTTGACAGTTCTGAAGGGTCCAGTTTGGAGGGGAACAAAAATATGTGAAACCATAACAAGGACGGACGAAAATAGGGTCTCTGCCATAACGTCTGAATAACGTCTCTGCCATATCTATGGAGAGTTATATACGACCATCCCTCTCGATCGTGGTATTATTATTAATACGCGCCGTCTAGTTAAATGGTATGTCTATGACGTGTATAAACGTTACCTGGTACCCTTACATAGTACAATACGGAAAGTTGTCAGAACTGCCTCATTGTGTGACTTTACAACCTGCATGACACCTAAATATGTTTATCTACGTACATGTCATAAGTGCCCTAAAATGCGTCCAGAAACCGCAGGCAATGACCAGCATTACCAACCATCAGAAAGATTTTAGTAGGTAATGTTAACATTACCTACTGAAATCAGTAGGTTATGAACTTAAATTTGGAACAGCTGTCAAATTCAAGTGGGGTGTCTAATCTAGTATCTATAGATATTAAAACAGCCATTGATACGAAACGCCAATTCGTTATGTTTTTTAATATAAATCGAACGACATTTGAACTCGAGTGACAGTAGAATAGGGAGTTCATTCGCTTGTCTATGGTTTAAAAAAAAAATTGACTGAGATACGAAATACGCAACGCCGCCGTTCCAAGCTGTCATTTGTTTTGTTCGTTGACTTTTTAATGTTTACAAGTAACACTAGTAATAAGTCATTTCCCTACGGTTTCTGAACCCATCTTAAAACACGTAATGATATGTGTGTAGATAAAGTAGTGTATGTAACTATACATAATTAGGCATTACAACAAGAGTGTGGGTTTATGAAACGAGCCGAAGGCGAGTTTCATAATAATATCATATTATTTGAGTAATTGTATATAATATATGGTTTATATAATTATATGTTACCTGCAAGACAAGCCTTCTTGAGTTTTTTGTGGTGCTCAGTCAATATATGTAAGGATGTCCTGTGTAATATTTCATTTTTAAGGTATAAACACTGACATAAAGAAATAGACTCCTACACGCGAACAAATTATGTACAAAAACATGGCACTAAATGACATTTCTATCACGTTCCAGTTTATGCTAATAATGCTAATTTATAATCTTCTTTTAGATAATATAAACAAACAAAAAAGAGCTCAGTATTTGAGTTATTAAGTATCAAACTTCACTATTGATAAAGTAATAACTTTTCAGTCATTGTTGACACCTGCGCTGACAGCGGTTCAAAGATGACTAACTAAAATGTGCCGCCCAAGTTGTTCGAGCGGCTATTTTATAGAGTATTTTATTTTGGGGCTCATTGTGAATCTACGTTTGGTATAAACAATTAAATATTACACCGGACATCCATACCACACACATATTGACTGAGCCCTATGAAAAGCTCGAGAAAGCTTCTGTTACGTAAAAGGTCTATTGCTCAGCATTTTTGTAAGCTAAGTAATATTTACTACCCGAAAGCGGAGCCAGTCTTGCGTTACGGTAAGTAATTAACTGTTTCTAACTTAACCGCTTTGATTTGGGTAATGGATGTTGCGCCTTCTTGGTTTTTGACCGACTTACAAAAAGAAAACAACTTCAACCTATAGACTGTTTGTAAGTTTTGCATATATTTTTTATGCAGTACATAGATATCTCTAGGGTGAGTGATGCCGAAGCCGAGTTAAAGTATTTTATCATTAGATTACCAGTCAAATCAACTTTATGTACTTCCTCGCATTAGATACTTCTATCTCATGTTTTATTTAATATCGTCACATCAGATTTAGTTAATTAAACTAAGCTGCTTTTGAAAACAATATAATTATTATTTGAATTTTGTTGAATTTTGAATACCATAGTGAGTCGTTAAAATATATAGGAAATTATTAAGATATCACTTCCTTAACAACTTATTGTGGAACTAATAGGTACTTGTATATCAGCGAAATCTTTTTCTTAAGGATATCACGGATCCATAGAACAAATGGAAAGGCATCCAATCTTTTTACGACGTCCAATAACCGCAATATGTCGTTTATACCGACTCGTTCGACATAAATCAGGCCTCGTTATTTTATAGGTTTTAATTTTGGCGTTTTATGTCGTGATAACATCTGTGCCGTAATGGCGCACTTTACGAGGTCCGCTTTACGGCCGGATGTTTACAATATACGATGTATTTTTTTAAATGTAAGTGCGGGCAAACATGGTTTAATGTCGTGTTTTTGACCACTTAATATGTTATTACTTTAACTGGACAGTCATTCTAGTAAAAGTGAAGTATATGTACGTTTAAATATATATGTTACATAATTCAACTTTACGTGTAGATAACTTACACCTACGTACTAAATAAGGAGACAATATAGTTTGTGTATGTTAAAAAGCCTTTGTAGGCTAAGTTTGAATGCACAGTGCTATTTATTGACATTAAACATGTAGCAATTTCCTAAGTTCCAAGGAAAACTATTATTCTAGCCCGGGATCTGACATAGAATAGAATCAAGGAATATGAAACAGAAAACTGTTGTAAGATTCAAACATATTAATTTTATCGAGGAATTCTTGGATTCTATCCTATATCAAAAATAACAATGCTAGCCATCGTGGCTAGTCGAACGATAATTTTGCACGATGCCCAGCTTCGGGTTTTTATCATTTATCACAATATCTGTTACTCTCCAACAGGTATGCGAGTGCGAAAGTGATGGATAGCGTGATGACGATAAAATGGCAACCATGTCACCCGTTCTGTACAGTGAACAATAAGCCACGATAGATTGGATACGAAATTTGAAAAATATAATTTTAAAATATTGACCAACACACAACGCGACAATATTTGTCAACGAAATTGTTCATCAAAATGCAAAATAGCGCAATTTTCCTGCGCTCGCGCGCCAAACGAGAAAGAACTGAATTAACCGGACGTTGAAAAACAGATAACCGGATTTGCATAACCCGTTCACACGGACGCTGGTAACCTAATTTAACTTGACGGGTTAAAATGACACAAATGGGGGAGGAATGCTTTTGTTGATAACTAATTTAGTTATCCAATTGTTATTGGGGATTTTTTTAAATGAACTTTTTGCTTACTGAGGTATGTGTCAATGCAATAAATGCTCTGTTGTTAAAATATTGTACGGCAGAAATGATGTTTTCGGTATAACGATAAGTTTTCTAGTTTTTACCCCGCCACATCAGACACATTCCGAAATGATAACGAAGTACGAAATATAAAAGTATATAATTATTGAGAGAGCTTTGATTTGAATGTGGTAATAGCTTCGGCTCCGCACTGGATGAACTTTTTTTTTTCTTTAAAATCGACATTATAACATAACTTTTTCATTATTATAATATTGTCTTCGGTTGCTGCGATAATTACTCTTGAAATAAAAGAACTAAAGCGGATTATATCGCGTATACTAATTTAAACTTCATCCCGATGTTTCGAACCTTTCAGCAGCGTTCGTGGTCATCGGCTGGAGTCCATTACCATTTTAATTACCCTATTTTAGATTTTTTGTATGGCTCAGATAAATGAGAGAGAGTTAAATCAAAGAACGTAAAGCACAAGTTATGTAACTATATATATGTATGCTAGACACCCAGCATCACCGGCACCTTTATTGCTAATTACTTAAACTACTTCAAAATTACATATACCGCGATAGTGTCGGACACCGACGTGTACATTATATAAAAGTAAATACCGCCATGCGTACGTACTTTAAACTTAGGTAAATTCATTGCAAACACTTATCAAGTTCTATGTGTTACTATAAAAGCTAATATAGAGCAAGTAAAATCCCCGTCGCATTTCCAGTCCTGACGGTTGTCTGAGAACCGCTGTTATTGTTCATGAGAACAAGCGGGGCAGTTACCATTAAAAGGTCCGACGTTTGCCCCGAGAGAGCTCTTTCATCGGCCAAGAGTGTATATGTCCTAGGAGCTACAAAATCCATGGAGGACGTTGTATTATTATTTTTGTTAGTCCGATTTCTTTTGTCACAGGTCGTCTTTAGCGAATCGTGGCAAATTAGCTGAAACAACGCAAAATGAGTGATAATTATACCCGGGGACTTATAGGTATATTATGGAATAAATATACTAGCCTCACAAATAAACACTACGTAGCGTAGGTATATCAGATAATATAAACATATATTGCTATAGAAAATAATAATAAACATTGCATTAACCTCGTTAAAACATGTGACTCTCACCATGTTGTGGCAAACAACTTGGTCGTTAGCATAATGCTGATGGTAGTGTCGTCTCTGTTTTTCAGTCGTGACCTAAGTTTCACAATAATAAGTCTGCAGGTTATACTACTTTGAAGTATCAAGTTCAGGTTACGGCATTATCGCATCCTTTTTGTTGGCTAATTAACTTAATTAATGCTGACTAAGTAATCGTTAGGAGAATATATGTAAAAAGGCATTTCAAATCTGCTTAACTAAACCGATTAAATGTTAAAGGGACTACGTATTTTCCTGGTGCAACCTATGACGACGCAACCTCTTTTCACTTCTGTGCTCTAGTTAGGAAGACGAGTATAAAAATTGCGAATCTCGAGAAGTGTGAGTGAGACCATTGAACGACGCCGACGTCACCTGTTATGAACTGGTATGTGGTATGGTAACTTATATCTTTTATACCTTTACAGGTCACAAGCGTCACCTACCGGGCCACGCCGTCAAACTTACTAATCATGTGGTAAAAGGGTATTTTATCTACAACGCGGGAAGTTTGAATCTTAGCTCCTAGTCTTGCGTCGGGCGGCTGTGTATGCGTCCCATAGACTAGAAATCTCACGGACTCCTCATTCCGAAGCGTTAACGACGACTCGACATCATTAATGCCATCACAAATATCGTATAAAACAGGGAGAGACCGAGAAACCGAGAGTATCTGAGTAATACAGATTTATTAAAACAAAATTCGTCTTTTCTGTGTTCGATAGTTAACGGCATCATTATATTTTTGTAGCTTAAAAACCCTGAACTTTCACAGTAAAGATGAGAACCTAATTGATCTGTTTGACCTATCTACATTCTTAGATCGCTTTACAAAAATATATATAATCTCTGCGTGTTTGACAATTGTAAAGCGATAAAAACTTTTGAGTGATAACTAGAAAAATATCACAATTTGAAAAAAGTACGTGGCATAGCAGATACTTTGGATGCGCTGTCTAATATTCTACTCCTGATACAATCAGTCAGTTGCACAGTCTGAACTACTAATATTTTATTTCATAGAATTTATTGATTGTTAGTAAACTTAAATATGCTGAAATACTTATTATTAATAAAATTAAAATTGAAAGACTTGTCGCTATTACCTATTACCCAAAAGCACTGCCGTGTGTTTGCCACAACGTATGAACGGGTGTATGTAAGTGGTCCTGTGTCGTCAGTGGTCTGTGGCGTGTCTACACCTGAGTGGTGATATCTCGCGAGCTGTTTGCTCGCTCCATTCACCACAGATGGCATACAGATAGCGTAGTTCCCGAGGAAATTAAGTCGCTCGTCGCGGATGGTAAGCTTAAATTATTGTTCTATTAGGAGATTACTTTAGTAACTCGTGTTAGTAGATATAGTTATGTGAACTCCATTAGACCAATGCATGACGGTGGGAATGAACATTTTATTTTGCATTTTGATGTAATTTGAAATAAAGTAAACAATACAAATTTATCAGGCAAATTTTAGATAAAAGAAATAATTATACACTTGTCTCGTGTAGCAGTAAGGCACATTCCAAGAACGTAAAACGTCTTCTAAATAAGTTTTTTTTTTTTTTTTTTTTATCAGTGTGTCATTTTGTAATGTGGACTATGTTCTGAAATAAAGCATTTCTATTTTTGTATTTTAAAATAATCGAAGTTTTATTTCGATGTATTGTGGACATTTTTACTTTGCCAATAGGGTAATGGCACCAATGATGGACACTTTAAGCTGATAGCCACCAATGATGGACTTTTAGTTTTTAATTCAAAAACCAAAACGTTATAAATTGATTGTTTACCAACAAATGGACAACCCTGGACTCATTTAAAACAAGCACAACTCTTCATGATTAGATTGATTAGTTCCTTGTCCATTACTGGAGTCGGAAATAGAAATGTAGGTATATAGACGGATGGTGACGCTGATTGTATTAATCATATTTTATTGTAAACCTTATGGAATTTGTAGGCAAATAGGCATATGTACAATATGAACAGCAACTGTAGGTAAATGAAACCTCATCATAGTAAAACAATAGAGTATCCTATTTACTAACTGTAGACAGAATTCATAAACTATTTACAACTTGCCTTGCAAAATATTCAAATTGGTGCTTTTAAATTTTGATTCCACTTTCAGGAGCGACGAACGAATCATCTAATTAGACATTACGTCTGTTTCATTTCTGAAAATCCTTTGTATTGCAGAATTTTATGCGTTCTTTGTTCCGTCAGCGTTTTTAAAACTGTCGTGACAGTTGTAAATAGAGCTTTTTAGTATGAGAGGTAAGGTTGAAATTCGGTTGGGGTCGAGGGGGTAAATATTGAGCTCGTGACAATCGCAGCGCGCCGCGAGACCGCTCGCTAACGAGCCCCCCGCCCCCTCATTTTCATTTTATCGTCGCCCCGCCCCCTCAACGCCATAGTTTCCCTTTTTCAGAATAGCTAAGTATCCTAATGTCAAAATAATGTAAGAAGAAATGTACCTACATTCAAAATTGTTTTTGTCATATGTATTGTGTGTAATAAGTTTGTGAGTATTATTATAACTTACCTCCTTAACCTCCTTATTCACTAAACTTAGCAGATATCAATAAATGTTGTTTTAAATAAACAGACTAAGAACATGTCGGACCATGCTCAGTGTATCTTAGTTCCGTAGTTTTCTATTCTTAACTCAAAAACGATTCAGTTCATTTTGGACTTGCGGTTAAAAAGTTAGAGGGGTTTAGTTTTTTTTCCAGATCGGTTATTTCCAAAATATTTATCGGATATTTCCAAAAAATATTACAAATATTTATAAAATAAAAAATGTTAAGGGCAAACCCCTATTCTTTTTGAAATACCTATCTGGGTACTGACACCTCACACTTTAGGTTTGACTACGGATCCCTAAAAACGAAAAGATGCAAAACGATTATCAAAGGCATCAAACAGCAAAGGCAAAACAGCAAGTACCTTTATTTCTACTCATTCTTCTTGTTCGTGATATCGCTAGTTTTACGGTATTAAGTCTTATTTTACAATTTGGTTATTATAGTTAAAATTTATGAGCAAAGATTAGGACACTTAAGTGATATATCTATAATTTAATAGCAATAAGTTAAGTAAGTTAGTAGATTTATAAGGCATGAGTGAGGATACAGATCCATCACGTGGACAACTCAGCAGCTCACCGCCTATTCAGAGAATTGGTTAGGCGGCTGGTCGACGTTACTCGGAATAAAAGAGCTGGCAGATTCCTCGATCAGCCCTTACGTGTTGCGATGCTGCGAGGAAATTCAGCCAGCATCCTCGGCACTATGGGCTTAAATTGGGCTTAATTTGATTCCGACTTTAAGTTTTACGTAAATAATCGCATTTTAAAGTTATTTTAACATTTTAAAGCTCCATTTTTATTTTCTTGCATATTGTTAGTTGATTAGGTACGCTGTTTTGACATTTACCTCGGTTCAAT
Organism: Grapholita molesta; assembly: GCA_022674325.2. Taxonomy (NCBI): domain Eukaryota; kingdom Metazoa; phylum Arthropoda; class Insecta; order Lepidoptera; family Tortricidae; genus Grapholita; species Grapholita molesta. Next base: position 9,775,308 of record CP053127.2, read on the forward strand.
CTGATTTATCATTCATTGTATTCATTTAGTAATCAGCTTTCAGTTAATCCCATTACTTGTTTCACGTCGATCATCAATTGGATGTGATTGCATTGCAATAAGCAGTTCAGCGCATAACGCATTGTGATGATTGCCGGGATTTGATTCACACGTTTGTGGGAATGGGAGCTTCGCTAAGTACATAGGTGCACGTAGCACGCGAATTATTAGTAATAGTGTTCGGATTGTTTTGGTTTCTTTCAATATGTACTTAACTAAATGTATATGTACATCTGTTATTATGTGATATTTCTATATCTAAGCTTATTTAAAAACGTATTATAGTAAGTAACTTATTTGTAATTCGATAAGTTTAAAGTTAAAAAAAACACTAAGTATACTGCATACTATACATGTAAATAAATTGATACATCTCAGATACAGGAAAGGTTCTATTTCAACATATTTTATCTAATTTTTAACCTATAGCGCAGTATTTGTATTTAAACTTTCGTGATGTATTGTAAAATTATATAAATGATAAAACACGGTTCTAAAAAAGGAGGCCTATGTTCTCCAAAACATGTCGCACGAGAGACTAAATAAACGTGAGTAACTAGAGCTGTGTTTATCATTTATATGAGTATAATGCAGTGTTAAATTAGAATTCTAATCTAGTTTTAGAGTAGAATGGCATTGATTTAAATTAAAAATAATTTTGCTTGAAGAGTTGAACTCTCAAAAAATAGTTTTGTCATCTTTTGTTACCCGATGGCTACGGAACGCACGACCCGAAAGTGAACTCTCGCCGCTGTACCAATTTCATAAGGTGGTTATGAAGGCTTATCTCGAAAATCAAAATTCAAAAACTGACTAATATTTGTGTCACTATCACACTTCCAAGTTATCACTTGTGCAATAGAGAGTGAGGTAAATAAAGTAAGATTTTTAATATTCCTACAGAATCTGACCGCGTATTAACCGAATCATTGGACATGCAACAAGCGTCCACTATTTATTGTTTATGCGAGAGAGTTATTTAATAATTTGTAAGTGGTACACATTTTTTTTAATCATAACTTGTTATGTTTAACATGACCGTGATTGGTGCGTGCGAGAGGTCCTACCTGTCATCGTAACATGTGAATCTCGCTCGCAAAATTTCCCGTGCTAGATGCACTGGGAGCAAAGTCAAGGTCGTAATTAAAAAACCGGAACCATGTCTAAACACTGGTCTGATATATGACATTTTATAAAATTGGCACATTTAATAAGAGACTTAACCGCGTACATGGCAAATTACCTCCGACGCTTCAAGCTCAAGAACGACATTACATTACTGTCGTATTCCCAAAGAAGTCTTTCTTTCTCTTGTTGTAACTTAATATCACCGTTTTCTAACCGCGTACACCAACCAAGTACAGTCCCGTTTTCATTCAGATATTTAAGCTATGTTATATATAGGATTGGCCCACCTGCTATGGGTTTATGCGAGAGTGTGAAACGTTTATCTTTAGGTTCATTACATACTCAAAATTCACAATTGAACTCGAATCTGTACCTCTATTGCTTTGCAGCGAGCGATTGCTTGTAGCCAATTGTAGCAAATTTACACACAGCAAAATTTACTTAGCTATACATCAGTGAACCATATGCTTTATATAATAAGGTCCAGCGATGTACAGCAAAGAGTGTTTCTGTTAGTACCAACTATTCCTCGTAGTACTGTGCTACGATATTGCCACATCGAACAGCATTCTAAGTTTAAAATCTCTTTTTGAAACGGGTTTGTTAATAACAGTTGGCATTATTAAGGGTAAGCGTTTTCTTAAGACTGGGTCCTTGATCAACCGACATAAAAACATACTTAAGAACTCTTATAATAAATCTATTAACATAATATATCTGTCCATCCATACATCCATCCTTCATGTATAAAACTGCAAAAAGTTTTTCATGGGTTCAAAATTTTATTGTAGACCTAACAAGGTCTATAATAAAATTTGCCCACTATCGCCTACTAATAAGTTTCTCAGTTATTCCTTACAAAATTATCTGTTTTTAAATGACTTTAACACATCATCATCTCAAGACCGGTTTCTACCAGACCATCAGAAACCCTACATAAAGTATCATGAATTTTACAGCAACTTTGTTTGAAGTGTGCATTCCTGTAAGTCTTTTAAAAGCATAAACAGTGAACGTTGAAGTGAACTAAGCGCCTGCATCACTCCGTCACGGAGAGAGCAGTCCCGCAGCGTCACGGCAGCTGCGTGCTGCCGCAAACACGAGCCACATTACGTACATTTGTAACTGGCCCGGTACCGCGAACATATATTTCGAGTATCTGTGTCTTTTACTCCAATGAAGGCGTCGTGAGAGTGACAGGGTGAATCGTCCGAAATTTACGAATATTGTTTTTCTCCGTAGCGCCGCTGCTAATGTGATATTAGTTGGTGAGAAAAATAAACAATTTTTTTTTTATAATTTTACTGTTGCAATATTTTCGTCGAATTTGGTACTTCTCAAATCAAAAGCGATTTAATAATATAGTAAATTGACTTAAGCATAGCATTAAGCATTGGCATAGGAACATTTACATGTAAGTATACATGTAAATGTTCCTATGCCAATGTAAGTAAATACGTGCCGAAAAAAATTATAAAATACTACCAATTCGCCTTTCAACAAAAAGTTTCACATGTAGGTATGGAAATAGGATGTACCAGTAATAAAATAATGTTTAAATGCAAAAATAAGAGTATTTTAAGAAAAAGTGTGCTTAATGAATGTTAAGTACAAATGTTGAGTGACAGCAAAAAGTACCTAATTACTGAATCGACTACATAGCATTAACATCATTAATATAGATTTCAATTTGTAGTCATGAGCCTTATGCAAAACAGTGATTAGCCGCTACCCAAGGACTAAGCAAACTGTGCATAAATGTTAATGTGCACTTTAAAATTATTCCAACGAGCGGAACGAGTCGGGTTCAGCACGCCGAGACGGCCTGTGGCGCGAACAAAGTGCGGTGCGTTCTCTCCGCCCGACCGTTGCTTATTGGGGTACACTGCACTGCTTCCACTTATTCTTATCAAGCTACGCATATAGTACGGACAACAAATGATAACAACTATAACAATGTATAATAGCGAGAATGTTATGATGATACTTATGATATATTTGGCCACTTTGACAAATAATATACCGGGTGTGGCCTGTAATAGGAGCTTTAATTTTAGGCATCGTTTCTACACCAAAAACGTAGCAACATTTGTTCTACGACTTGTGAAAATAACTTATAGTTTAATAAATATTAATAAAAAAAGATTTTCCAAGCAAGCAATGTATTGCAAAAACTATGAAGTTTGTAGGCTGACAGTAAACGTCAACTAGACTAATGGATGCTGTTCATTGAAAATACTATTTACTTTGTTCGAAAAAATCATAAGTAATATATTATCCAATTATTTAAAGTTGTAGAACAAATGTTGTTTCGTTCGTGGTGTAGAAGCGATCCCTAAAATTTTTGCTCCTATTACAGGCCGCACCCGGTATTATACTGACTTTGCAGTTGACGTCATAAATGTAGTGACACTTTTGCACCTTTGCAACTTTGTAATAAGACTAATGAGGTGCAAAGTAAAAACATATCTTTGACGTCGCATGTACAAATGCTGGCAATGTTTAGTTTTCAAAATTGTATGATCAACCTTATCGGTCGTAGCATTGGAGGTGTATTTTATCTCACTTTTTGTCTTGGTGAAATTGGTATAACTACCGCTTGAACTTTTACTTTCAAAATCTAGAAAATTTCACATCGCCTGCATCACAACTGAAAAGTAATATAATTATATAATATATATATATATATATATATATATATATATATATTTATATATATTTATATATATATATATATATATATATATATAAATATATATAAATCCTGCCTAGATCCTGTTGGGTGGTTTTGACAATCCCTCGCCAGTGAAACGAAAGTTCAGTATGAAATTCTACCTCGCTTCATCTTCGAATAAATAAATATTTATTATAATTATACGAATACAATAAGTAGTCACGACTATAGTAGTAGTAAATAGAAAAACACATATAAGCCGCGGTCGACACGTTCTGATAAATCCCTAAAACTTGTTTAAATCAACATAATCAAATGCCGAATGTTTATTCTTGGATCACGAAGTTTCTTCCAGCTCCAGCGAGATACCCTCCTAGCGCCCTTGAATCTGTCGGGTCGAGATAACTCAAATTCTAAGCCCGTCTCGCCTAATCCGGCTGCAGTGCGTGGCTACCGCTCGATCCCGGCTAATGGACGGAAAGTGGTCGATTACAATTACCACTCAGTAGATAGTAGAGATTTTATGATTATGCCCAAGAACCAGTTTAAAACGGAGATTAACTAGCCCTAACGTTGAAAATATAGATAAAGGAGAAGGTACTGATTGCTTGATTAAAAATCCTTTGTTCCACATTTTTCATCGTCGTCAAACGAAATGAAAGTCGTGAGTTATTTCCTGTGGTTGGTTCTTAGAAATGGATTATGCGTAGGGCTGCCTTATTAGAATTTCTAACTAGTTTTCCATGAAGACAAACTATATTGAAGAAGAGGCGGCTGATTACATAATTCTCTACGTGAGGGGCTGGAAATATATTAATATAGGAATAAATATTCAGATTAAACAGTTATTTCTACAGTTAGTTGTTCGTAGATTAACGATACAGTTATATATACAGTCGTACTAATAGCTCTATCGTCAAATGGCATTGTTGAGCTACATTTACGACGCTTCATCATCATCATCATCTCAGCCATAAGACGTCCACTGCTGAACATAGGCCTCCCCCTTGGATCTCCACAAGTACCGGTTGGAAGCAACCTGCATCCAGCGTCTTCCGGCGACTTTAATGAGGTCGTCTGCCCATCTTGTGGGTGGACGTCCTACGCTGCGCTTGCTAGTCCGTGGTCTCCACTCGAGCACTTTTCGACCCCATCTGCCATCTTCTCTGCGTGCAATGTGGCCTGCCCATTGCCACTTCAGCTTGCTAACCCGGTGGGCTATGTCGGTGACTTTGGTTCGCCTACGGATCTCCTCATTTCTGAGTCGATCTCGTAGTGAAACTCCGAGCATAGCTCTCTCCATAGCTCGTTGAGCGACTTTGAGCCTTGAGATGAGGCCGATAGTGAAAGACCACGTTTCGGAGCCGTAAGTCATCACTGGTAACACACATTGGTTAAAGACTTTCGTCTTGAGGCACTGAGGTATGTCGGACGAAAAGACATTACGTAGTTTCCCGAACGCTGCCCAACCGAGTTGGATTCGGCGGTTTACCTCTTTCTCGACGTTGCGACGCTTGCATTAATTAAATTGTACATATTATAAAGAAAAACTGCTAAAACGATATCCTTCTCATAATATCCTAACAGCAGGTAACAATTAATACAAATACTAATTACAAATGCGTTTGTCTCATTACTTTTTACAGGTTTTTACCGTTCATGTTAGAGGCAAAGGTTAGAGGAGTTTGAAATGTATCTTAGGTAAGTATAAATAATTAGTTGAATACAAAATATAAATCTAATATATCTGACTCGACATTTAATCCTCAAGTTTTATTTACAAGTACAAAGTTGCAATAACAATACACCCTAAGTTATATTTCACGTGACTTTATTGGACTTTTATGAGAGCAGGACAAAGTAGCCGGGAACATAGAATAGCTACCTACATGATTTTCCGCCTGAACACACAGGCAGGTACAAATAGTATTTTCTCGTATTCAGCGAGCTTCTCGCCTCCTTATTATGAGAATAAGACTTGCCAGCATCTCTCCGTCTTTCTGGCGAGCCGTTCGAATGGAAAATCGCTAATGAGGCTGAATGCCATCGAAAAGAGAGCACACTCGGTGAACAAATTTGCCTATTTCAATGTTCTGTCTTTGAAGATTAACTCTTCAATTTTCATGATTTAAAACCCATATTTTGTGTTTTTTCTGTAATCGATTTTAAAATTCATATTTGTGTAAAATTTATATTTTACTTTAAGTTACAAACATTTGCCGCTTCGTTCGGGCATAAAGAAATCGTTAAACTGAAACTACCTGCTACCAGTCTCGGCAGCGAAACCCAAATATCTGGTGCTCATCAAACAAATAAATGCCCTTACAGGGTTTAAACCCAGGACCATTGGCTTCATAGGCAGGGTCACGACCCACTAGGCCAAACTGTCTTCAAGTCTGTCATGATCAAGGATCATCAGATCACACTAGCATACTTTTCCATTGTAAAATTCTTAATGTCATTGAACACAAACTAAAGCAGTTCATATAATACGAATAACTAGTTTTCCGCGCTTTGGAGTCAAAAGCATTTGTTTAACTTTAAAGGTTAAACCTCAAAGACATTTGGCATCTGGGCCATAACCAAAATGCCAAATCGATTGTAGAAACGCAATCAACGCAACGCTATTGGAATGATCGAAAGACAAATCACGTGATTTTTGCGTTACTACAATCGATTGGAATCATAGTTACGCCCCTATCATTAAAACAGTAGTATTCTAATAGGCATAATACAGACATCATCTTTTAAAAACCCTTTTTTACATATTTTTTTTTGAAAAATCATAACTTTTTAGAGTCTGAAGTCGGGTTTTAATGAAACAAAGCAAATTAATACTTACTGCTTTATTGAAAATTGGGTAGAAGACGATTAAATATCATCTCCACTTTTCCTTGATAATTCTTTAGAGCAGAAAATAGCAAAAGGGTTTTTAAAGTGGTGCGGACAAAGGGGACGTGGATTAAAAGAGGGGTACGGGGAGGGGGGAACAAGCTCGTTAGCGACAATTTTTCTCAAAGCCCTCCCCAGAGAATTGTCACCATTCCGATTGTGACGAATTACGCCTGGTACAATGTGCGGGATTCATTTTTGGATTAAATAAAATGGATTTTCCGCGCTCAAGTTTTAAATTGACGAGTGTCGATGTTGTAACGGTCAGGTAAAGAAACTAGAAATAATATTGTATGTATGTTGGCAGTTTGTGATTATACTAACTGAGATGTTTCGCGTCTTCGATATCGCTTGACGCATTTGTTATTTTGACGACAAAATGGGTTAGCAGTTAATCTCCGCAATTTTTGGGTATTAACTCTTTCAGGTGAGCAACGTCTGTAGACGTCGTCTTATATTTCTTAACTACGACTTAATTGAGGTTGCTGGCTCGATCAGATTCATAGCTCGGTACTATTGCAATGAAACTAAGAAAAGATCAAACAAAAAACGCATTTGATAAATTTTAACATTACAGGTATTATGAAATTCGTGACATTTTAGAAACAAGAGAAATCTTTATTATAAGCAACGTCTGCTATTCATAAAATGTTTGTGCCTAAAATGTTGGCTGTTGCGAGCTCAGATATAAATTCTTGCTCAAGACTAAGTTTAATTTTGGTAAAATCTCGAAGAATTCGTAGACTGCCTGTGTCGCAAGACTAACAATTTAATCAAAGTCCGACGAAGCGATTGTATTAAAAGGTAATTTATTTTAGTTCGCGTGAAGGCGCCACGCTGTTAATTACAGAACTAATTAAAACTGTCGATTCTGTAATTAATCTTTTCTGCCTCTGCAAGGCGTGCCTACTTAAAACAATCTCGGCCAGCGTTTCTTACAGCGCAAATATCCAGATATTGAAGAGTCGACTCTTGAATTAATTTTACGTAAATTGGTATAACGTAAATCGTTACTTAACCTAGGTTAATTTCAAATAAATAAGAACTTATATACAAAATAAATAATAATAACTAATAAGTAAAACGATTCATTAAAATAATAACTGCTATAAATAAATATTACGTACACTAGAATTCGCAACTTGTAATCTTTTCCGCGACGTACTGTACCGCGCGCGCCTTCCTTTGTTCGAGTTAACCAGCCGGCCGGGGTCGTCTCGTCCCTCCCGCGCGTCCTCCTCCGCGCTGGTCCGCTCGCGGCGCTCCCGCCGCTCGCATACCGATTCTGCTTTCGACGCCGGCGCACGCTCGCTTTGCCTCCGCGCAGCGACTTTAGACGTAACCGGCGCGAGTTAATATCGGCTGACTTTTATTAGAGTCCTCGCGCAATTCCGTACTCATTCAGTACCAATTATCATATGTTATTTAAATCCCCTTTGGGTAAGTGTTGAACATTTCTTTTATTTGCTTATCAGAAACAGGTAGATTGAAATATTGTGACTAACGGTTTTTTTTCTTTTACCGCTATGCTATTTCTTTGTGTGATTTTGCTTGCCGCTTATTTCTAAGCTTACACCTTTCATTAATAACTTTTAACGTAGTGTTTAATGTAATTTTATATTATTACATATAATAGATTAAAAATATAGTAAAAGTATTTGTGAGTGCAATTTTAAATTCAAAAAGTGACCGTTGACCTTTAACGACTTTTATTCGGAATGTGTAAATTATTCTTCTTCTTTTCTTTTTGCACCTTGTAAACTCCGTCTGATTGTACTATCCGCACATCACCAATCCTTCTTCATCATCATCATCACGCAGTACTGCTTCCTGCTTTTGCTTAATGCCGTCGAGTACAGTCAGCGGAGTCAGATGGTGAACATTCTATTCACACAACGGAAATTGATTCCAGGGTGCCTAGTTTAGGCTAAACTTCCCCGTACGGTGGATCCTGGCCCGGCAAGTGCTCCTGAGCGGCCCTAGCTGACGTCCCTCGGCTCGCCGTCTCCTGACCTTCACCAGTCCGGCAGTCTTCAGGGGAGTACTTGCGTGGTGGACCTACTTACGCCTCGGAGCATTTAATCAGACCGGCCTTATTCGAACCCCTACCCTACGACCTATTCGTGTGCTAGCGGCGATTTCGGTACATAAATAAAATCTTACTTCTTAACTGTTGTTTTTATTCACTACCGCCGTAGAACCGTAGCATTGGTACAAAATTAAAAAGGTTACACATTTAAAATAAATAAAGACGAACATAACAGACAATATGACTTGAGACTCCGATGCCAGTAAAAGTGCCAGTATTTTTCGTTTTGATAGATGTCGTTAGGCATTGAAGGATATAAGTGGAGTTTCCAGCCATTGGGTGTGTTTCTGATAGCTCAGTTGGTAGAGTGACGGGCACGGGCATGTATCCCGTAGTTGCGGGTTAGTGTCTGCCCTGAGCCAGTCTATTTTTCCTTTTTTCCATTATTTCTTTTAATTATGTGAATGTTTAAGTGATGAAATTTATGAATTAATAATTTATTTTCGTATTGTATTTATGTAATGATAATGTTAATATAATGTAGTGAGTGATAAGATAATAGTAGTAACAAGTGTTCATGCCTAAATTGTAATGTAACATCAGTCATTTTTAATATAATTTCATTATTTGACGTTAAGATACGACTGGTAAATCAAACATTTAATATGCATTCTTTATTACGTTGCCTACTTTAAAAGTAAAATAAATATGTATATACCGACACAGCAAAAATATCCAGTTCTTTGTAGCTAATATTACCAATGCGAAAGTTTGTATGTCTGTAACTTTTCGAAGCTTAAAGTTAGATTTAACCGTTTAAAGTTAGATTCCATTTGAAGGTCAGCAAATATTTTTTATCCTATAGATCATCCTTTATCAATTCTATGCAGACGAGGTCGTAGGAAAAAGCTAGTATTCGATAAAAAAATAACAAATGGACGACAAATTGATCGGGACTCGAGCGCGGACGACGTCGGATCTAATTACCTCAGAGACGAACAAAACACTTTTTACAGGCGACGCTGCCGGGAAAAATGTTGCTATCGGTAATAATCCTTTAACTCTGACTTTTTCTACGAGTGTTTCTAAGCAAAAAAATATGAAGAATAATTAAAATATTATCTGTTGATGTATCGGTAAAGGGGTTCTAGCAGGTATAATATAAGTATTAGATAGCATAATTCTCCAAAGGGCCACTTTGTTGTTGGTCCAGTATCTTCAAGCAAGCCTATCAAATGTCCGGGATGTATTGGGCCGTGAATCCTTATAGGAGAAACATATCAAACAATTTAGAAAAACGTCTTAAATTTTTAGGTTCTCTAAATCATCTCAGAAAATCATAACGTAGGTATTACTTCCTAAGTAAATTTTTCGCATGAGTTAATTTCGCGGAATTTTTAGTGCCAACTTATCAAAATATTAGAAGTTTACAGTGAATACACGCGTTTCTACTTTGACAGAATAAAAACTTCTGAAAACACATTATGATGCGAAATAATGAATTATGCCAAATAATTTATGCCAATAAATGTTTTACGAGTACAACTCTACAAGACAATAGTGAACCTTCATGTAAGTAGTTATGAGATAGATGAACCTACTTGTTCAACATCTGCAAACACGTTCAACCCAAGTTACTTACCCCTTTTGACTTATATCGGGGAACACCTATTTTAAACCCTGAAGATCATAATAGCTTCTACTCTACTTATGGATTTATTTCGATGTAAATGCTACATGCCATTCACTAGGTAGGTAACACTTAGACGTTTAAATATTGCGTTTTAATGACAGGGGCGTAGCTATGATTCCAATACATAGTAGTAACGAAAACTGGAAAAATCACGTGACTTGTCTTTTGATCATTCCAATAACGTTGCGTTGATTACGTTTCTACAATCTTGGTTATGGCCCAGATGAGAAATGTCTTTAAGGTGTTAACCTTTAAAGTAAAACAAATGTTTTTGACTCTAAAGCTCGCATAACTACTCGAATAATTTACCACGTACGAGTGAGATTTACGAGAATCATCCAATTATAATTGGATCCCTACTATTAGTCGATTACAGTATTAAAATTTAAGTTCCATTTTAGCTATTTCATATGTAGACATAAATATATGTCAAGAAATTTTCAATTAAGAACTTTTATCTGAACCTTAAACTCACAATGAATGTCCTTAGGTAACATTTAAGCGATGAGAATACTCGCAAAGCCTCAGATCTAGTCGTCCACGATAGTGCTGCAGTGTGGAAAAACAGCTTAACTTCCAAGTATTGCTCACTAAGATTCCCCTATTTATTACAAGTACTATATTACAGTGAAGTTTATTAACTCGATCTACGCCCGAGCCTGATACGAGTTCTTTAACTGCATTGCAACTCGAGAACGAGGGTATCAAATGATGCCTATTTTAAACTAATTGACTGTTAAAAGCGTTTTATAAGTTAGCTGTTTTTCTTAGTCAAATAAGGTTGGTTGGAATACAACGAAATCGTACATTTTGATTTGTAAACTAGAGAAATAATGGACAGATATAGAAATATAACGGTCGAAAACGACTGAATCATAATAAAATACTGAATACGTACGTATTATGTGAACTGCTTTAGTATATGTTTGACATAAAGAATTTGACAATGGAAAAGTATGCTAGTGTGGTCTGATGATATTTGATCATGACAGACTTGAAGACAGGTTTGGCCTAGTGGATAGTGACACTGCCTATCAATCCAATGGTCCTGGGTTCAAATCCCAGTAAGGGCTTTTATTTGTGTGATGCGCACAGATATTTATTTTTGGGTCATGCATCTTATATTTGTATAGTATATACATTATTGTAGCATATATATATTGTTGTAACGCTCAGCACTCCGCCACATTATGAGCCATCCTACATCACTGCGCCCTGCACACGCTGGCCCAAGATGGGCCGGAATGGTCCAGTATGGTCCATGTAGAGGAGCCGTTATATAATAAATAATAAACCATCACCGTATTCCAAAACTTATACAAAAGTTCATAGTAAAACAAGGAGCGTGAGGGCACCACGCAGATTTGAACCAGCCAACTGAACACAGTATCCCTAATTATATTATAACACCCTATATTTAACTATAAAATTCATTTATTATTTATAACTATTTGTGTTTGACGTGGGCCGAAATTAGTATAGGCTTGCCTACGAGTATGTGTAGTGACCACAAGTTGTCTTACACATTCCATCTGGTAATTGACACGCATGCACGTAGTATACACGAGCTTTGTAGTAGCCTACTGCATTTACTGGGCATAATAGAAAACGTGATACAAGATTATCAAGCCGGCAAATCATATGGTTATGATTTGGAACAATTTTTACTATGGGGTCAACTTTGGAAATTGTAAAAAAAAACAACTCTTATACAGTTATACCTTTTCTACGGAACCTTTTCTATGGAATAGCTAAATTTTTGTTTAATTTTACAGACTTGACCCCATAGTAAGAGATGTTCAAAATCATGAACAGAAGCCGGTTTGATAATCTTGTATCACGGTTTTTATAACACCCAGTGTATACTCTTATCCATCAGCATAAAACGACGTGATATCCTATAATGATGATGATGATGATAGTTAAATATCAGCAGTGCCGTATAAGTGACATTTATATAGAAACGCATATAATATGAGATATAAGAGTATTGGGGTATACAATAGGCTACCAGTTGAAAAGAAAGCACTAAAGGGCAAAAAGGCCAAAAATTACAGATACACTAAGGTGTTGATGGTTCCTCGAACGCTGCTTCTACAATGTCAACGATTTTATAAATTATGTACTTACAGTAATGTATGACGGATTTTTGTACTCTAATTGAATCTCTTCTTGTTATTTATTTATAAATAAAATTATATGCACATATGTAATGTACTTTTCAACCGTAGGTTGACTAAAAGCCCTATTTAGACCAGGCAAGAACTTGTATACGATTTTTATTACATTGCGGGCTATCGGCGTACGGTGAATTCGGTCGCTTTATATAACCCCGCAATGTAATGAAAATCGTATACAAGTTCTTGCATGTTCTAAATGGGGCTTTACTTGCTATGTTGCTAAACATTGACGTCAATGTATATACTTACGTCTAAATATTTTCATACTCTTTAATACGGTGGGAAAAGTAAAACAGTTTATTGATTATATTTTTTTTATTTATATATTATATATAAATATTTATTTTATTTATATTTTATTTATTTTTATTTATAGTAATTTACTCCTTTTCAGAAAATAAATATGTTTGTTTAACTGTGAAGGTATGCGCAAAATAATACAATACACAAAAATAGCAGCAGATATGCCTTTAATTTTAAATATGCATTTTATTTTAAGATAGCTGATGAAGGTGGAATAATATTAATTTCATTTCATTCATCTGAATCCGAAATTATGTACGTTGCGCCCACACTACTGATTAAAAAACTGCAACGGTAATCGCAGTGACGCATCGTATCCACGCCGTTTTTCATTTCATTAAGTGCAACTTATCATTTTTAAAACTAAATAATTTAGCAGAAGTACCAGCCGAATAATGTTAAAATTATTGTGAACAGTGCTCATTAATAAATGTACGTTATCAATATCTTAGATGTCACGTCTATATCAATTTATTTTTCTTCATCGACACACTTTATTGACACACTTTGTTGAACTGATGATTCGTTTTGATCTTAACCTTCACTTGTCAGATCTTAAGATTGTACATAATGAATACGCTTCACAATTAAATTAGACTTATCATTATCTGAAGGAAAAATATAAGAGCTTTAATTCAATTTATCTACCAAAAACTTGTTTCATATTTACTCTTTCGAGTTTAATACTTTGCCTCTCGTAATTACATACTGTATATGCGTGGTTAGGTCAACGCTGCAAAAATTTTCTTACCTATAGGTAATACGAATGACCTTGGGAATGAGAAAATTGTAATTTCTTTAGATTCGTAAATATTCATGAACCAAAAATTAAGATTATACGTATAAGGATTTATTCCGACATGCCTCGGAATAAATCCGGTTGAATAATTCTAATTTCCAATTGACTTTTAAGTAAATCAGCACAGCTGTAACAAAAACGAAGTACGCGTTAATATGTTATGACATTTTTTTAGTAACTACAATTTTATGTTTACAACTCGGTAAAAAACAGTAGCTGTCGCGTTCCCCACCGCAATACAGGGTCATCAAATATGAAAGCGTTCGCGCCGCCAAATGCTCGCCCGCCACGGGACTACATTTCAAAACTGTCTTCGGAACCATCCACAACATTAAAATTTAATAATAGTGGAAATTGACCGTTTTATCACTGTCCTGTTTAATATGACATGACACCGACCCGTTTTGAAAATGGAATTTCACTTATCAAGTAAACGTCCTAGTGCTCGACGCTGTACCAGTGTTCGTCATGATAAACGGATTATAGCGATAAACAATGTTGACTTTGACGTTTGACATCACAATTATTAAATAAATAATTCATATATTTATTTTTAAGTAATGCTTATATTTATAAAAAAAGGCGGACATCCATTAGGACTATCAGGTCGTCCCAATGTATGTCATTTCATTTTTAGGAGCTAAAATGGCTAAATCAGTACTCTTTCAATTTTTTTTATAGTTTTGTCATATCTGTCAGTCTGTCTGTCTGTAAGTCACAGCTATTGCACTCGGAAAATATATTTTTTATATCAACCTGTAAATGACAAGTGACACTTTTTGAACTGGCTGCCAGCAAAAGCACCTGACATTTACTCGCACAATCGAATTTACTAATGTATTCTCTCATTTTAAGGAATATCGATATGGTCACCATATAAAACAAATTCTATTAAAAAAATAAGTCTTATATTCCAAAACACATTAAGGTATTTTATGTAACTACATGAATAAGCAAAATATCGTTAATCAAATAAAAAATACTATTGACATGTTGAGCACACAACTTTATTATTTTTAGTGGACGTTTGGACCAAGTCAAGCTTTTCAATATTTTTAACTATTTTCATTTTAATTTGGTATGGATAGTATTTCAATTGTGACTCACTTAACGTGGTTTCAATTGTAATTATCTTTTAAATTTAAGGGTTCGTCTGCTTATTTCATGGGTGTGGTAAATAAATAGAGTGGTAATATTTAAACGTGACCTCGCCCAAGCAAGCGCTATGAGGCGCGATATAACCCAGGGCTAATTAGAAAAGTCTATTAGCACGGTCTGGGCGCAGGTAAACTTTTCTCGTTAATGCATTTCAGTGCAGTTCGAAGATACGACTATGTAGCCGATGCAAAAACTAGGTACTAGCAATATTTTAACTCGGGCTTTATATTGCTATTGCCGACTTTATAACCCTTGATGAAAAATGAATGCTATGATGTCTGTCTGTCGGTGGTAAATTTTTGCTCTTGAATAGGCGAATCAATTTGGTTGCATTTTTTTATTTCTAAGTAGGTATTCTTATACTGAGGTTATTTTAATTTTCTTATAATTAATATCAAATCTTAAAGAAGTTAAGAGCACTGTTAAGACTCGCCATTCCCAGTATTAGTAATTTTATTAGAATATCACATATTATCTATTTAACTATATTGTCAGGTCAAAACTAAAATATGATTCAGTCCGATTCTCATCTTCAACTATCCATACAATAATTGGTAACTGAATGGTGCGTGGTTTAGTAAAATGGTTAAGTGTAACCTTTATTCAACCTTTATCAAGGTTATTAGTGCTATTTGAGTTATTCATTAAATAAATTATACAGCTTTTCGTGGATAATCCTTAAATGGTTACTTGCGGATTTTGAAATGAGATTGTGGGAAGTTTCCTCTCTCTATCCCTTAAACCATCAAGACTTTATATGTTTTATGTTAACATTTACTTACGACATGTTTTTGCCGTAATATGAAAGTAGCATCATCACCATTTTCACAACCCGACTTACAAATTTGATTTCACAGCCCAATACATTTTTCTTGCCAGTGCGTAAATATTCATACGAAAAAGCGGGGCTTCCGTAACCGCGATTTGAGGTGACGTTTTTCGCTTCAATGACTCGCACTCTTTCTTTCATATTAAATTTCTTTCGCATTTTTTTGTCCTTTTAATTTGACGAAATAACTCAATGAAAAATAAGTACTAGAGTTTATTGCGCGAGGTTTTACCAATCTTACATAAATCTTGTAAACAATGAGACAACTTATGTAGAGCGGCTTATTGCCATAAGCGGTTAAGAAGAACTCATAGTGACTCTAGGTATGTATTTGAGAGTTCCTAAGAGACCCGCCGTTTTAAGCCCATCAACCGGTGCCGAAATATGCTTTCATTGTGTTTGAACACTAGTTAATGTACTGATTTGTGATAATTTTCATTAATTCGTTCTTTCAACCATCCTGTAAAATAATCATAAGGGGTATCCAATGGTAATCCCTTCATTAAATTATCACAATTGAGTCATATCATATGGCGCTTGGTCGTCCGCGTGCAGAAAGATTCACACCTACATTTTTGGTTACGTTTATTTTTGTTTCTACTTTATTTAAATTCATACTTGAATTATTCATTTGTTAAATTAATCAAACAAGAATTGTTCTGCAACATTGTGATGAAACAATAATAAACGTTGCACAGCATTAATTAGCCCACTCGACTCGGGATCGAGCACGTTTTAAGAACTCTACAACTGTTGCTATTTCGTAATTACAGGGACAAACATTTTCATTTATATGTGTATCTAACATAAAAAGTCATATAAATCTTATTTTGCAATACGAGTATCGATTGTATAATTGCATTGTTTGTGTATTATATCCTTGCTGCATGTTTAAATGGGTACCTGAGTGTTTTATTAGACTGGATATTAAAATACTGGTTACATACAACGAATAGTTTCTATTCATAGTTCACTAAATTTAAAATTGACTGATTTAAAATTTTATAGGTAGATTATGTTTCAGGCATTTTCAGCGTTTTCTGAATTTTATCCTCCATATTGTTTAATTAAGAAGGAGTAAAAAAATATAAAATGCTTTTTTTTTCTTTTATGATGCTTTATAAAAAATATATGCTAGAAGAAATTTCGTATAGTACTTACATAAATACATACCAGAAAAAGCTTTATTACCAGCACACTGGATTGTTCAATGTATTGATTTAGGTAGGCAGAGACACATGCGTTCCCAGCGGCTAATTTATTTAAACGATGTCGGGCGGTTTCGTATGTTTTAATGTCCACTCAGTTTGATTGTTTTCCATTCGACCTAAATCCCTCGTAAAAAACTGCGGGCTCTCAACGATTCAATTTCGAATCAAATCCCAGGAGATTTAAAATAAATAAGCCTCGTACATAGGTTCGATATTCAAATATAATTTCGTTTATATGATGGTAATCGAGACAGGCCTGTATTTAGGGACGTGTTATCAAGTCGACCCAAAAGTTTGCGAGGTCTGCGGGCTCGGATAGCTCTTGCACGGGCTCCATCAGTCCGGATTTGCCGAATAAAATTTGCATACAAACGTGTTAGGCGCGGTAATACGGTGAGATTCGCTCTTCAACTATCACGAGTGGATGCGATTGTGAGAAAGTTTTAATTTACTTTTGATAAATTGTTCGTTTCTTTTCATATATATATATATATCAAAGAAATAACTGTACTTAAAAATGATTATTTGCATTATTAATGTAGAAGTGGCGTTTGTATTGCTAGCGAAGCACGCAGATTTTAAATCATAAAATAGTTGCAGTAAAAAAGAGAACAATATAATTACCTATGTTTTATAAACTAGGAAATACACATGTCTGAATATAAGGGCACGGATATTCTAAAGTAGAAGTCGACTCCTGCCAAATTCCTTAATATCCCGATAATGTTCCTATCGCTTTTAAATAAAATTAAAACCAATAAGCTTCACGTGTAGCCCAGCAGTGCTAAGTATATAACTCCTTTCACACTAAAAAGTTTATAACTGACCGTACTACGATCACGAAGTTAACTTGCTTAGCCCCTGAAAGACTCGTTAACAATATTGACATGATTATCGGAACCCTCATATGAACCGTATTTATAAACTTTAGTCAGACGTGGCCAGTCAACTGTGAAACTGGCTACTTAGGAAGGGTCTCACTTGATTCGGCGGGATTCCTTAAGCTTCTGTAAATCGATCCTTCGGGTAAATGACTTGGAGATAACTTGAAATCAAATGTCCCGTTTAATAACGCAAAAATAGCAAATAATTTGCGCTATCGTGTAATAAGTTTATGGAAGTATTGTGCTATTTTTTATAGTAAGTCACCTTTCCGTCATCAGGACCTACATCAATAAATTTACCTGTTATATACCAAGTATTGAATGTTTTTAGATTTATATGAGGTACCCTTATCTTCTATATGTATGGGAGGATAAAAATTTAAAACACAGACATATATATTCAGCAGCAGAAGTAACTAAGTTAACGAGGTATTCAAAACAATATATACTTAGACATGATTGCACTGGTTTTATGATATTTCTGAGTACTGTTTATATTCCATCTATAGCTTTTATTATGTAACAAAAATTACCTACGTCATTACGTATCAACCTTACCAAAATTGCTTTTTAAAAGCTTTCAAAAGTATTCAAAGGAATCTTTGATCTCGAATTTAAAGTTTATGAATGATGCAAGCTTCAAGTTATATTTAATTACGAAGCCGATGATTATTTACGTTTTTGTATCAGGTATAAGATAATTCGTTTTCTATAAATCATGTATTAATTAATTAATCTAAGTCTTATAATAGTATATATATTTTCAAACACAACTAAATACATAAAAAAGCAATTAATAACTAAAACGAATTAAAACTAACAATAAATTTTACTAAAACTAACATAAATTAATAATTAATTTCTATAAATTAACATAAGAAGTAGGTTTATACTTTACTGTACAGAACGGGCATTTTTTACTTTAATCGCTATGGAAATTCCACTATATAAATAATACATACTTACATTTCAGCCGAATGCAGTCCACTGCTGGACATAGGCCTCCCACAAATATGACTTGTATCATCTTGGGGGTAGTTGCCATAGTCACCACACTTGGAAGGCGGGTTGGCGACCGCAGTAGCTGTAGATTGGGTTTCGACGGACGCTGCTGCCCGTCCGTAGGATTTTTTCCTTTGTCGCCTCTTACGACACCCGCGGGAGGAGATGGGGTGGTGCTATTCTAGTCAGCCGGCATCACACGGCAAATATCCATATAAATTATAAACTGGAATAAATATCATAGATATACACATTCACGTCCTATGTAGATAGGAGTTGCGCCGCAAAGATTTCGTAACATTGACATCTGTTTGTTTTTTCTTTGTTTCACCTAAGATAAAATGCGCGAATGGCGGACTCTACCGATCTACCATTGGGCTAAATAGAAATGTGAGTTTGGTGCAGGCTTCACATGCTATTTACTGTACTCTTCTAAGTGAAGGAATCTGTTTGTCCAATTTTCGTTATTTGTTTTAATGAGTGTGTTATCTTTTTTTTGTAATTTTTCATTGAGGAATCATACGTAGATATAAATACGTCAAGGTAAAGTTGTGCTTTGTGTCTATTACGGTCCTTGATGTACAGGATGATTTCGGGGTCGTGGAGCAAGAAAATAAGGCATGAGATAAAATTCATAGGTGAAGCTAATTTATTTTCACCAAAAATGTGTCATTAATGTCATTATCAATGAAATGGAACCTTATTGTCGATGGCGCTTAGGCTTTTGTTAATAATTGCGCAGTACAAAATTACAAATCCAGTTCGGCTCGACGTAAGCGCCATCGACAATAAGGTCACTTTTCATAGATAATGCCACAAATTATAATTATTATACAGATGGTTAGTAAAATATTTGCCTAGAATTTAGTCACCCTACTCAATGGAACATCTTGTCGCTTGCCATACTGTTTATGCGAAAAGGTTAAAGGTGACCATGATTTGATTAGTTTAAGAATATTTTAATTGAAAAAATAAGAGATAGCTTTCAGGTTATTATTATTTAGATACACCAAACAGGGTTCCTTTGGGACAAAAAAATATTTCCACCAGCATAAAAGTGTTGGTCGCGACCACGAATAATTCGCGTTGAAATAGAATTATGACAACAGGCAGCGCTGGGGTACGCGATAAGCGAAAGTTAGTGTAACGACGGGCCCTTGCGGGCGTGCGGAGATAGCTCCGTGGTGTGTAAATTGTAGGTTTTGGGAGAACAGCGCTGCGATGCGGAGTGGACACTCCTGAATCAGTGTCGCGATGGTACTAAATGTGAAGTTAAAATTAATGACTAGTATTGTTTATAAGTTTTAAAGCACCTACGGCATCAAGAGTATACAACCATTACTTCTATTCATAACAAGTTGATACTTTTATAAATGAATACTTTTATAATAAGTAATTTATTGCGAGTTTTCCTTTTACTAGTTGTTTGTTTATTGATATTAAACTCAAATTTAATTAGTTAAAAACTGTTACATAGATAAAGGTAGGGTAAAAATATGAAAAGAGTTTCATAATTGGCCCCCGAGCTTTAGGTACATTTCATTTCGATATGACGCAAAAAATAAACGAGTCATATTACTATTGCATTCGTTCTATTAAACTTTTATAAATTCAAAATATTGTTTCAGCTACTTTGTCGTGATATATAATACGTTGGTTAATATTATTTTCTGTATTTGCTTTGCTATTTAAGGTGCAGCCTGTTTATAGCATAACGGTGCTTCGAATCAGTTACTTTATTTTAATTATTAATTTAAAATTTCATACTGGTTGGGTGGATCGAGGTCTACTTCTTAAGTTCATACTCGTATGTATTCTTTGATGGAATTTCCTTTTGATGTCTACTGGAATGAAAATTATCGAGTGATATCAAGATAAAGTAGAAACCGAATGTAGGTGCATATTATTCCATATTTAGTAAAAATGTCATGACCAATACATGTATTCTGGAAAAAGCGTGTATTTGAATGTATCGCTTCTGTGAAGCTCAGCAAATATTACAAACGACCAAATGTAGAGCAATGCTTGCCACGTTAACTCGCTACTTTCTGCATCGCTGCAAAAACCTGTAGTGCGCAATTCAGCCGGCTGAAAGCGTTAGAGAGGTGCGATGAATACGTAGTGCATTTTCCACTCCCTTTTGCATCAGTAAGGAATGTTAACATATATTAGGTCAGTTCAGAGTAATATGAAATCGGACTTAGAAGTATTAATTCAAGTTAGCGAAAACTGTAAAAACAGGTTTTTTGTTTGTTGAATGCAAGGAAATCTTTAATATGAACATTGCTACAATTTCTCATTGCTTCGTCACAAATTCGGTCGGATATATCTATCTTGCATAGATTTGTGCACCTTCTCCCAACACGTATCTTCAGTTAAGTCGATTTGTAGCAAGACAGTACAGACGACTTCGATCCGATGACGTCTTAATTGGTTTCAGTGGAAGAGATTAATCTACGCTTAGCCGACTTAGACGGTGAAGCGAACATTGCTCGTAAAGGCAAACGCACCAGCACAATGCTGATATCGGCTAATGAAACATGGCCGCCAATAATATCAAATTATGTTCCTGTAAAAGTAGCTACTTGAACGGTTACGCGAACATGGCTGCATCATTTTATAATAACGAATAAAAATTTAAAAATAATATAGTAAGGTAAAAACGACTTATAAAGTGTGTAAACCTAATAACCTAATGGTGGGTAGCATAGGACATTACTATCTTCCTCGCATTGTCCTGGCAGTGAGTGCTCTGAAACGCTACCAACTCTCAAGATTCCGCCATCCTTTGAACACTCGCTATGCTCGTGTTTCAATATTAGCAACAGAAAGTAAACACTGACTTTGCTCCCTTGTACCTGAATAGAACATATTTATAATTAATAAACTCGCGTGATCTTTGAACATGGCACAGTTACTGATGTATATATCGCTTGTGGTGACGGTGAGTGAGCGAGACAGTGCTATGCATTTCTAACCGCAACATGTGTAACTTTCACAATTTTTTGTGTGAGTATGTCGTGATGGTAACAATTTAATATTATGGTACCACTGATCTGAGCTGATGCTGGAGCCAGAAGGTAGTCATATGAACTCCTAAAATACACAAGATAAACGCGTCGTGTTTGGGCTCGTTAGAATTTTCTCGATGAGTAGTACAGTCAGCATCAATAGTAAGTTACTATTATTAACGTATGAAACAACGCACCAATAGTATCTGTCATCTTAATTGTGTATTTTTTTACAAATGAAATGTTTAGTACTGTTCGCGTTCAAAGTTTCTGTCACGTTTTAATTGATAAAAACGCAGAAACCTGTCTCTTTTTGTGAAGCAATTAAAAAACGGTAGATACTTTTGTTGCGCTATTTAATACTATTGATGCTGACTGTACTTAATGTTAAAAGTTTGTACCAAAAATATTTTTTTGATAGAAACTTATTACATACATCGTTGTTTGTTGCATTCTAAGGCAAGTCCCATACTGCACTTAAGTCCAGATGCACCAACATCATTAGACAGTAATACATCGTAACTCATTTGACTACTATTCGTAACATTGACGGTGGCAGTCTGTTTAATTTAACTGTAACATAGTCGCCAGTGCCTTGACTTAGTAGACTAAACAAAATGTAATAAATGGATTGTGGGGCGTCAAAGGGAGATACAGACCTTTCGTTACCCATTACTTTGCTGTAATACGAATTATTAATATCATAACACTTCTGATGTGACGATGATACAATTCACAAATTAAAAAAGTGTTGTTCTTTAAAATGACAAATTATTTTTAGAAAAGATTTTGGATATTGCATGGGCAAGCGTTAACTCTAATAGCATTTACAGGGAGCGACGTATTAAAAACTACGTAATATAAATAAACAATATATTGTATAAATTTTTGTATACATATCAATACGTTAATCAAATTAACTAATTACACTGACTAGATATTATTTATCTAAACCTTTTGGCAGTTGTTGGCTTCGTTTTTCAACTTCCAGAGTCTTGTGAACAACCTGTGAAAAATATCAAACATTTATTTTTCGTCCCTCAAGGTTGACTCTAACCAACCTACTGCCAAGTGAACCTTTTGGAACCTACTTCTGGTACATGTTATTAACTAAGCTACCGCAGTTTCCACTCAAGTAACTTTAACACCTTTGGGAAACGCGCTACGCTACCTTAATGTGTTAAATCAGAACATTTTAAGATCTTCGCCTCTGAGAGCAACATTATATTTTTTATGATCACTGCGTAAATCAAGCTATCATGAAATGGTTTATGTATATAAAGTACTAAAACATAAGCACTGATTAATTTTCAGAATGATATAGAAATAAAACATTACCCAATATTAAGCTAAGCAACAGGCCTATCGGGAAAATCTAAATATACGAGCTATGAACAGGAAAATAAATGACGAACGAAGTTAGGCCTTCAGTACTTATGTAAAAATAAGCTCTCAAGGTAATATAAAAATACTTCCTTATTTTAGTAAGAATTTGCCTACTAAAATAATAATAGTAATTTAAATTGCCATGAGATTACAGTTTATATACATGATACACACAGTTTCATTAAATTAGTGGATATCTATAATTGGCTGTTTACTTTTGTTAGTTATAGTTGATATAAATTGTATTTGCTGTTGATGTCCTTAAAAGTTAAAATAAAATAAAATAAAATAATTTCAAGTTGGTATACATTTACCTTAGTTGTAAAAGATAAATTACATCATACTGAATATTTGTCGTTATTCTTGTTACTGTGTGACCCTTAATGCTCAATAGTAATCTTAAATGACAAATTTCCATAGTTATAAAATAATATAAAGAAGTAAACAATAATTACCATTATAATTACCGTGATCGGGACAGTAATGGCGGCGGCGCCGGCGCCGTCGCTGTACGTCGCACGCGTCGACGCACGTCTCCTCTGTTGACAACACTTAATCATGTGACAACAAATAATCAATATACACCTGCTCAGCCTCTATTTCAATGAAATAAATACAGAATCAACCAAATGTCACAATTGACAACATTTCATATTTTGAATAAGTCTCAATTCTAATGATGTTTTATTAAACATGTGTTAACTATACAAAAAAAATTTTTTTTGGATTTTATTAGCTTGAACTGTTGGAAAAAATCGTAATTTTGTGTAAACCGGAAGTATGACGTCACTTTACCAAAATAAGTCCTTAGTCATAAAATCATTAAAAAGTTACCTGTACCGGTATTCATTTTCTTACGGTTGACGTTTGATAATTTGTTTGTCAACAAATGTCATAGCCATAACTACATATTTCTTGTTCAAGCTCACTTGCCTCATAAATTAAATACCTAATTTACCTAAAATACGTTGTTTGAGATCATAAATCACAAACTACTTGGCATTCACTCACTGGACTTCGATACCTCTGTAAAAATTACAGACTTGGCATTCTTTAACCGAACACCAATCTATCTACCTTTGAAACAATAAAATAAAGCCCTATAGAGGACACAGCGGCAAGTGATATGGATAACTTAGCACAGATAAGAGGGGCTAGAGGACATGTCTTCGTCGGACGTTGTCGTTTATGTCGAAGTGAAAAGAGATTCAGGAAAATGTATAGTGTAATGCAGAGTCAGTCCAGAGCAGAAGATCCGCTCGAAGCTAAACAAAGTGACTGCATGTATAGGTGAAACCAGTGGGACTGTCTGGATGTTTCCTGTCATGACTGCAAGGCTTCTGAAGGGGGTTGCAAACACCAATTATGATTTTTGATGTGGCTAGTAAAGAAGACAGAAGAGCCTTCGACAACTTCTATGTAGGAAATATGAGCAATTTTAATTTAAATAAAGCTTTTTTTTCATAATATCTTTATTATTTACATTTCACTTTATGACTATGTTGTATTTCTAATGAGCTATGGATCCCTGTTGGGTTAAAGTAAAGTATTTTTGCATTCGGCAATAAAACAATATTTACTAAATGCATACGCATATTGCTTGTAGTTTTTGCCTTGTTACATGACTTATTGCAGCATAATATACATTCAATTAATACAATTTGGTAAGGTAACTAAATTAAGAAAATTTGATTGACCTTATGACTGTCAGGCCGTCAGTGTCAAGTCAAGTCTGCGAACTTTTTTTTCAGTTGCCCTGGATTCTTGGTGACGTCACTTTCCCAACCTTGTGACATACGCTCTTTTAGAATGAACTGTTTTTCAAATGGATTTTTTGCATTAAAAAATCACTTTTTCAGAAGAAAAAAAAATACGGGTACATTAAAATTTCATCTTCTTTCCAATAAACTAAGTAAAATTAGGAGTTAAAAATATGAAATGTTGTCAATTTATTTGTATGTTCAGGTGGGTTTCAGTCTATGACAGAGATATGTTTCATGGCGTGTTTTCTTCGATTATTTTACTATAGGTTAATTCATTTGCTAATGTGTGTTACAAATAAAAAGCCGAATCAAATGAATAGTTATTATTATTACTGCGGTTAAACTCGATTCAGTGTAACTTTTTTAATTATACATATTTGTTTGGTGTGACTTCTTTGAAATATAGAGGACGACAATTAATATATAAAAAGGAGTGTTACCATCACAGCACGAAGGGCGCGCGGGCGGCGCGGCGTCGTCGTCGTGTCGGGCCAGCGCGCGCAGCTGTAGCGTGTATGCGCGCGAGTCGCCCGCCGGTGGGCCCGCGAACGTGGCGTACGGACTTATCTCGTACACATCTGTTACAAGTTTATATAAAACTTGAATATACACCATTAAAAAGAATATACAATATGTGGTAGGTGTTGTAAGAACCATCACTACGAAATAGTGTTATCGGTTAACCAGTTTAAGAGCTACGCTGCCATAACATGATTTGTTGTATTGGCGTGAATATTAAAAAATACTTATAAATAGTTGATGTATATATCATACCAAACAGGTCTTAACTATATTTTAAACATCGTTGTTAAACGATTGTGTTAACATAAAACATGATTTTAAATAGTTATTGAGCTATTTCTTCCAATTCATATGGCCTACCGCAAAATCCAAGTTGGAAAATTCTTCGAGCTTCTTTCAGTTTTACTCCAATTTAGGTGTAATTGGAGTGCCCGAGACAATAATTTGAAACATGATTTTCGATGTTCACGGTAAGCCCACAGTTATCGACGGGTTATCACATTAAAGTAGCAGTTACATGAGTTTTTGTTACACCTTTTTGTGTTCAAAAATAAATTACTTGAAATTCAATTGTCGTCATCATCTAATTTCCCGCCAAAATACGCATACGCACGTATAATAAATATTTTTGTAGCACGAACGATTTTTTGTAAGTGATTGACAAGTCCTGTTATCGATAAGTACCACTTCAACGTCATACAGGTAATACAATGACAAATATAGGGTAATAAAGTTAAAAATAAATAACAATAACAAAACTATCTAATTATTTACATTTTACGAGTACATACTTCATAAAACAATTTGGAATTATTCATTGCAAAATATAAAAGTAATTGGGATCAAAGGTGTAAGGATTACGTTCAGTTTGTTCAAGATCGGTGGCACGTGGCGTTTAGGTAGGTAGCCGATATAAGATTGTGTGTATGTCTTATCATTTAAGTAATGTACTTATCGATAACAGGATTGTCGATATTTTTATTGTGGCAAGCATTAGCAAATGTCGTTCCTGCTACAAACATATCTAGGTATAAATTAATAAAGTACATGTGGTATGCCATCAATTGTAATTAGATAGTGAAGTAAATTTGGCGGAGATCTCGTCTATTGAATTTTCGTCGTAATTAATATTTTGTATGTACCGATCACCAATTTAATTTCTCCGTGTATACAGCTTTTAAATTACCTCCACAAAGTACTTTCGTAAATCTGTCGTGGCCGTTGCCTGGACCCACTCTGCGCGGTGTACAATTTAATATAGAATAATTAATTAAGCTGCAACTATTAATTAATTGCTTTTTGATGTAATATTCTGGTTCATGCATGTTGTAATGATGGATTTAATATCTATCTAATACCTCATATACCCCATGCTCAAAGATCACTCTATGGCGGTCTATGGGGAAGGCATGTGTCGCCTGTGTCAAGCAGTGAACGTCCTAGACTGATAGGATAGGATATATTATGTTATATTTACCGACCCGACCTAGAACATTTTTTGTGTAAAAGTGATTTGAAAATTGTGATGCCTTCGAGTGGTTTAGCTACACTTGACATTACTTTTTCAATAAAAACAAAAAATATCCTATCCATATAAATTTTACTTAATTCTACTTAAGGCAAATAAATTATTAAAATACCTACTATCCTACTTTGAGAGTTAGGTACTTACCAACCTTTTATTGTGCAGGCTTATTGTAAAACAAAAGACGGCGCAAATAAAAATATCACATATATTCAACGTCAAAAGTTTGAGGTTGGGTCACATTTGTTTTAAATTTCAGAGCGTATGTTGCAAATATTCCTATTCCTAGTTACATGCGTAAGAAAGATGCCCCGAATATATTATTTCTATTTTTATTTCACCACTTTTTCCCAGTGATTTCATACATATTCATACCAAATTACAGATCTTTTGGTCACTGAGCATAGCCGGGATAGACAAACAAACAGACATGGCAAAACTATAGGGGTTACTAGTTGACTACGGAACCTAAAAATAGCTGCCATAATGGTTCAAGACAATAAGTCCGTTGCCTGTCTAACAATATTGCACATAAAATAACTTTCATATTAGGGAGTTACATTAACTCCCCTGATAGAACCTGTGTTTTAGGGACAGTAATTAAAATCAAGGTCATATTGCCTTTCATTTGCAAAATAACCCTCGTTAAGGGATGAAATCTCATTCATAAAGTGAGCGAGCACGTTTATTACGGTACACATTGCAACGTACCCCAATAGATAGATCAAAAGATATGTCCGGACTAACTTGCTAACAGATAAATCAACGAATGTTAAGGCGACATTTCCATATATGTAAGTGTAGATACAATATGTACCATTTGCAGCAAGAAATCAAAATATTACTGCTCGAATAGAAATAGTCACACACATATACACACACACACAGTCTAAACACAGTTATTTAAATAATCTATTCTAGTATTCGGACAACATGTAGATGCTCAAAAATATGCAAGCGATAAAACGGTGTTCCAAAGCATTTACTTCTTTAATTTTAAGCTATTGCATAGCTTCTATCGCGGGCCTTGAGCGCGGGGACCGAATCCAGAAATTCCGTAACGAAAAAACCTCACGCTCCCCACTCCGACGAAATATTAACTCGAGAACGGCTGAACCGATTTGGCTAATTTTGGTCTTGAAATATTCATGGAAGTCCAGGGAAGGTTTAAACGGTGAAAGAGTATGAAAAAAATTCGAGGAATATCGTAAAAAATGAAAATATTGTTCTCCCATACAAACTATATCAACTCGAAAAAACAGTAAGCGCCGCAGGATTTCATACATCTTACGCGTTTTTGCCAAAATGGTCTCTGCTTTCGCTCGAGAAAGGCGGAAGCGCCGCATGATTTCATACATCTTCCGCTTTTTTGCGAGCAAAATAGGTACTTTATATTATTCCAGCACTAAAGTCGTTAAGGCGATAGTTTCTTACAAATAGTTAATAAATTAGCCCTTATTCCCTAAGATATGGCTGTCAAAATCTCTATTGAATGACAAGAGACATGAGATACCTATAGTCGACATCATACATCCATAAAGGTCGGATTATCCCGCATTCACATTTAAAACATAAAATAATGAATGATGATACTTCTTGGTTATTGTGTTGGGGCGTTCAGATATATACTTTTAAAGATTAAAGTTGACTTTACACGACCAGAATCTATTAACCGCAGACATTATTTTTAAAGTCGGTAATACCTATTGTGTCGAGTATTTAGGCCCTAAGAAGATAATGTGATGAACCTATTATACGGTACCTCTATGGTTGGCAAACTTGATATGTCATTCTGTCACTGGTTGTCTTTATAATAACCATTATAAATTTGTTTTTTGTTCAAACGTAGTTTAGTGTGTAATATTGATAGCGTATTATGCAGTGATCTAATGAAGAATTGTGCAGCTAATGAAGAATTGATTTCAAAACGTGTTTCACCACTATTTTGGTCATCACCCGGCAGTCCCGGGGTCACGGCCGCCTCTTAGCTTTCTGTAAAGTCCAGCTACCACTTTACAAAACGCAAGGCCTACTACCGAACAACGTCATGCTCTAAGGGCAAACTTATATATTATTTTACTTATTTGCTATTCTACTTGACATTGGCGAAATCATCGATTGATTTATTGATGGAAGACATATATTTTAAAAGAAGAAGAAGAACCATTATTAGTACACAAGAACATTATCTGATATGGCGAGGAGAATACGACCTAAATAGGTCGCCGAAGTCGATCAAATGTGCGACGTACTATCTCACGCTCTAACCGCACTGATGACCAGTGAGAGACTGATAATGATAACAGTCGTAGTGGTATGGCAGATTTACGTTCCAGAGTGAATAACTATGAAGTGGATAGTCAGAGAACGGAACAAGTTCGGAGACATCGATCGCACCAGCAGCGAGCACGGGAAAATGAAATTGATCGATTGCGCAGATGCAATGCTCCTGTGAACCTGGAACGAGGAGCATTCTCCTACGATCCGGAAATAGACCGATTATTGTCCAACAGTCGTCGCATCTTAACAATATTTTTGTACATCTAGGACAGGTATTGCTTCTGTTCGGTCGTTCCATCCACTTATTACAAAAGGGACAATGCATTGTTAAAAGTTAATTATAAGTTCTGGAAAATTATTTCAAAATATCAACAATATTTTCTTTGAAACTTTGGTGACAGTGACACTGACAGTGTTGACAGGTTAATAAACTACTATTAGGTTTGTAATGTGGCGAAGTCGATACAACCTTATTTGTTAACATATGTGTCTATAATCTAATATAATGTGACATGCACCATGGATATGTTTGCGTGATTCGCCCACTTTTTCCACCCTCTATGGAGCCGATACTAAGACTATCTGATGATGCCTTTATAAAGTTGCCGGCTGTAAAATACATTTAAATGAAAATGGTTTATATTAAGAACTAAGTGATACAAAGTTCACCGGGTCATCTAGTAAATAAATAAAATTATAATTGCATAAGTTGATACAAAATGCTATGCAATAGCTTTACCGCGGCAGTCCCCGAGTGCCACAAGTCATTTTTTATATGTTTATAAAATAAAACGCACGTATTCTCAACAATTCAAATGTAATTTCAATAAAATAAAAGAGCGTACAGGCATTCTTTACTCGACAACAACTAAGTTATTCATTACCTACCTACTCGATAGAGAAAACATCGTTTCTAGCGCCCAAGATCTGACGATGAATATTGCTTACTAATAATTCAATATTATCAAGAAGGTTAAAGTATCTAAAGCTATCAAAAAGGAACGCGCATCTTTAGCAGTTTGAATAATAAGGGGCTCTAGTGGTCGGTAATCAATGCTAACGGGTCAAACGAGGCTTAGGCGCCGAGCGTATGCATGCTTATTTATTTAACGCTCACACGAACTTCGGCGTTTGCCAAAACTAGATTTACGTTTACGTTAGATATATAGACACGAGAGCTTAAGTGTTGCTTGCTATGTTCATGGGAACTAAGCGTAATTCGGTAGCCTTTAACTTGAAATTCAAAGCAGTTGTGACTTCTGTGGGTAATTAATTTCCTTAACAGAAATCCGTATATTTTCTGTCTTGCGAGTTTATCCTTATACATTTTTGCAGCACTAATAGCTAGGTTATGATTTTACAATATAAATTGATGAAGTTTTACAAAGCTGTAACCTGTTAACGAAGTCCATTGCTAGAAAATGGCCTTCTCCATCCCCCGTCACGCGAGTTCAATGCTAAAATTGCCACGCTTGGCACAGTTTCGCGATCACAGTATGGTCCACCACTCTAAAAGAACGTTGCTGCCCTTGCGGATATTATAAACGACATAATGAATTCAAAATATTTTTTAAACGTGAAATAGATGACATAAACTTAAGAAAAAGCGACTAGGACCTCCGGCGTTCAAGATCAGCGAGAAAATCAAAGGAAATCAAAATATTCCTTAAAAAATAATTTGATTTGTTCTCATTTTCAAAATAATATACTTATTTAAATCGTACCTGGTGGGTCTGGCGGTAGTTTGGGCGTTTGGTGAGGTGGCGCTCGGTACGTGCCGCAAGTAGGCTTCTCGGCACTCGTGGTGACACGCGGCACGCCACCGTCACTTCTGTACACAATCAAAATAATGAATTATGTACCTACTTATTACCACATCCGAATACCACGTGTATTCGATTGTGGCATCGCTGCAAGCAATATGCCACTATAAGCATGTATAGCCCGGTCTAGCTTGCACAACGTTGCTATATATGATAACCATATCAGTTACTGAATCGCATTTATAAATTATTTTGCGACAATGGTTTTTATTGGCAAAGTAGTAGCATTTTCAAATAATAATTTTATAACTACTTGAAACTTATAATTTGTTAACAATATATCTATAACTTAGTTATTTATCGCCTTATACATAAATGCAATCACAATCACAAATATCACATAAATGCAAAAGGAGCTTTAATTAAGTTTTCTTACATATACCGCCCTGTTATGTTATAACTCATTTTAAAATATAGGAACTATAAACATATTAACCTTATGTGTCTACCAGTAACTATCAGTGCTATGCGAATATTCTGCCATTTTAGTGCAGTCATTTTTAGTCAACTGAATGAATGAACTTTAAATAAACTGAGTAAGAGCTCATAATTTTATAGTTTGCCACTCATTTTAAAGATACCTTTACTCGTAGTGTATTTTACCAACCAAATCCTCAGTATTTTATGGAGTGTGATACCAAAACAGGCAAGAAAAGAAGACTTCCGCGGAGTGTTCGCACCCAACCATAAATTATTTGTGATAGCTACTCGCTCCTGTAGCTTGGTTAACTTCGCTATTTTTCCACTAGGGAATATATTTTACATCTTACTACCCGCCACGTAAGAGAACACGGATGGGTTTTGTATGTCGTTCAACCTTGTTGAATGTGTTTGACGGGAATACGAGTACGTGGCTGTTCAGATATTTGATTTGAAGCCACAAAATGCATACGTAATCACATATTTTTTTAATGAGTTGTTTGCCATTACAACAGAGTCTTTATAATTAAAATGTACATATTTATAAATGGAAAAAATCCATGTAGCATATACATTAAATCTGACACGTTGCCTGAAACATTAACAAGAACTAGTTATGTAAGGGTAGTACCTATATAGTTTTTAATTGCATATAAAATGGTATTATCTTTTTCATACAAAATAAATGTAATAGTAACATTCTACTTTTACAATACATTTTCTTTTTAATTAGTCGATAACGGGATTTATACCATCTATACCATTTAAATATCTGAACTTATATTATTTCATTCAAATGAATACATCAAGTATTTGCTAATATATGTGTAATACTAGTCATACAAACCTTTCTCACTCCACGGAACAAAATCCCATTTTTCTCTCAAGTCGTATATTATCAAAAAATACGACGGGGTCCAGAGCGGTGGCGTTATTACTTTAATATTTTCTACTGAAGGACAGGCGATATTAAAACTCGTGTCATACGTCGTTAGCACGGCAGACGTGAAAAGGGTCGATGGGTCTACGCTTAATTGTCGACAAAGAGGCCCTGTGTCAGCACCTCGTTTACAGATCACAGGCCTAACGATCTGGGATATTTGAATATTGTTCGCGATTCAACTCTGTCTGAATTACAAGGGAGTGCATGTTAATAGTTGTCTGATTGATTCTAGAATTTTATTCTCGATCTAAAGCATCAAGTCTTAAGATATGTGTAACTATTCATCATAATTATACTCAACATACATCAACTAATTTAACTATACGACCTAATAATTAAGTTACCTAACGATTTAAGGATACTTAAGAAATTTTGGAATAAACTAATGTATATACGTAATATATTATTTATCTATACGATCCGTCAGGTCAGTAGTTTAGATAAAATAGAACAAATGTCGCATAAAAGGTGTGATTAAGAAAGTAAAAAAAAGGCTGACGCCTAAGAACATCCGAAGTCGTCGTCAGCGGCCGTGCCCGCATTCACAATAGCAAGAACTGTGGTTGTTAAGGCGTGCTTTAAATTTAGCTGTTTAGTAAGCTTTTTTTGGCTTCAATCATCTTTGTGGGTAAATGACGGCGTGTATAGTTGAATGATTGATAAAATAACAAAGGTCAAAGAAATGATTGACATAGGGAATTTTGAAGAAAAATAGTACATACCTTTTTCGCCTCAAAAGAATGGCTAAAATAGTCAATGCAGCCAACGACAGGGCTGCACAGAGGGCTAATAATAAAGCTAGTTCCCCAGCAGTAGCCGGGAACGGTGCGTCCACCTCCTCTGCGTAGCCGCCCTCGGCGGGGGTCGTGGTGAATTCGTACACCTCCCGCGTCCAACCCGCTTCGTTCGACGCGCGGGCTGCCACGCGGTATCTCGAACCGGGCGTTAAACCTGCGGTAATATATTGTATGACATAGAATAACATAGATTAGTTAAACACATGATATTACACGAAGTACTACATTTACGTAGGTTATTAATAAACACACTTACCACCCAGAATAACTTCACCTCCAACAGGCACATCCCTTGCACCCGCCACGCCTGAGCCAGCCCATTCCAACTTCAGCGCCACGGGCCCGCATCCTCCGTCCGTCCAACTGCTTGTATCAAATCTTGCATGTGTAGAGTTCATTCTGATCCACCTCGAATCAGGAGGAGCGACCGGTGGTCCTCCGGTGGTGCGAACTGCTATCTCTGTACCGGGCGGTCCACCAGCGGAACCATAGGCCCTGTAAGCTGAACCACAGCGGAGGCTCGGCAATGTTAATGGACCAGGGCTAGCCGCCAATATTCTCCATTCTCCCTAAAATGTATTAACTGTTATACCGACAGTGTTCACTCATATCCTCCTAAGGCCCACCATACAAATAATATCCTACTCGAATTTATTCTTTATAGCGTAGGAAATAAAGTAGAATCTCTTTTGTGTCAAAATCGAAGGAAACAAATGGAATTCAACTATGTACCAATTGTTTAAAATTCAAATTTTGGACTGGAAACACGGATTAGCATCTATCATCAAAAAGGGTGTACAAAGTGTCTAAGATTAAAAGATTACCTCAGGCGCAGCAAGCCGCCAATGTAAAGAATAAGATTTAGGTAGCGCATGTCCGGGAGCTCTAGGAGCGGGTCTCATGTCGAGTTCTAGTTCTCTTGAGCGAGCTTCCAATAATGCTAGAGTTGGCGGTACTGGCGGTCGTAGAACCACTACTCTCCAAGTAGCTGAATCTGAACCATGGGGGTTTTCAGCAATACATGTGTAATTATCGGCGTGAGATAGTTCCAAGCCTGAAAAATAAAACTTATGTAATGAATGTAAGTAACGTGATTATTGATTAACAGACTATCATTTTTTTATATGAAATTACCTCTAATCAATAGAGCATCGCCGTCGAGATGGAAAGGCGTACGGAGATGTAATGGACTGCCTCCTCTGAGCCATCTCTTTACTGGCGGCGGAGTCCCTCCAACAACACATTTCAGTGATAATGATCCACCAGCGGCTCCAACTGCCACGTCACCAAAGGAAGAAATCCGGGCAGGAGCTATTATATGAAAAACTTTATAAATTAGAAACATGTAAGTATGTCCTAATAAAAAGTTCAGTTAGTCGTATTCAAATTTCACGTAACTTTGTGAAGTCGCGGTGAAGCCTCTTACGCAATGCCAGCCGAACTTCAAAAGGTTTCCTCCTATGTGCTAAAAAGGACATGAATATGCTAGACTAAAAAGAAGCAGCCGCAAAAAGGGCGTATACGATGACCCCAGCTAAGAGGAGTGTGACCAGCGATGACCATGAAAAACAAAAGTCCCGTGCTGTTAATAACTCATCATCATCATCATCATGTCAGCCGAAAGACGTTCACTTAATAACTACAAGCGTTTTTTTACCCAAGGCACTGGTTTGACACGCGACAGTGGTTGAAGGCGGTCCCTCGCCCGCGCTGGTGGCGGCGCGAACCCACGCCTCATACGTCCGACCGGCGCGAAGACCTCGGAGGGTCCTCATGCACTCTGTGTATACACCCTCGCCTTCAATGCAGGCATTCACTCGCGTCGCGTTTGGCTCTTGTGATCTGTTGAGACAACATTTTTTTTTTTAATTATAATATTAAGAAGAGATGTACAAAGATGGCGGAGCAATCTGGATGCTTTCCTCAGCACTTGGCCGGAAGCAGTACAAGACCGGGTATTGTGGGGGTCCATGGGAGAGGCCTTTGCCCAGCAGTGGGAAACTATAGGCTAAAGAAAAAAAAATTAAGAAGTTGTCATGTTCATCAAGGACTACATAGCTCCACAAATTGAAGAAAAATTAGAGTAGTCTAAATATTCTAAAATAATTTATACAATTACTAACCCCGATAAGTCCTTGACATAGAGTATGTACTGTGTCAGTCTTCCGTTGGGCTCTGGTGGTGGAAGCCAGGATGCTCTTAGCGATCTCTCAGCCAATGCTATCAACTTCATGCCTCCAGGAGCACTCGGTACTAAAACAATAAATTGTTTGGTACGGAGCGGTTACAAGATGGATGCCTTGTAGGCGCTCCAAAGGTTATTTTGAATTATATTATGTGTGGTTTGGACGTGATTCGTTACAAATATTTTAATATAGGACTCAATGTAATCATATGAGTAATTTTGTTATGCTGTGTCATATTACTGATAGACATGGTCTTAAGAGACAAACGCTCCTAAACAAAATAGAAAAAAAAAACAACTTGTTAGCCAAATAAGACCTACGTCATTCTCATTATTAGTAAAATCGGGCTCCGTGATAAGGTACATTACATACTACTAACTAAAACGCCTTAGGACTTTAACATAATTGTCACTTTAATTATCAAATCATAATTGACAGCAATACCACAATAATTTACCATCTTCATCGGTCCTGCACACTTGCGGTGCTGACAGGGGTCCGTCGCCCGCTGCGTTGTGTGCGCGCACCCTTATCTCGTACTCAGCGTATGGTGTCAGCCGAGATATTGTAGCTTCTTCGCCCTTTTATATAAAAAAAAACAGCACACGTGAATTTTAAAAATTTTGTATTACCGCGAAAACTTCACACAGCGTACCTAGTCGATTTTTTTTGTCTTTATATAATACGGACATCACATCTATGGAGTTCAAATGTCGCATGAATTGACGTCTTGTGAAGTAAAGTTACAATCCTCTACGTCCGTAATAGGACATACTTTATCTTTATATTGTTTTGAATGACCAAATAAAATAATAAGTGTGCAATGATAATATGGGTCATATTATATTACATATGTATATGTAACCATCGGGCAGAAAACCATTTCGTTTTCTTTACTCAGTCATCATCTCTATTGTGTATTATCAATACTTGTCTTAGTTAAACATAAATCTGTATTTGTACGAATTTTCCTTTGGAAATTGATTAATGTATTAAAACCTCACGACAAGTTTGCTCTCTCCATGTTTCAGTATATGCTTATACAGGATGGAAAGAAGGCCCTGTACCTTAAATCCTTTAGTTATACAGCTCAACTCACTGAAAGAAAACATTCCATTTTTTTTAATAAATAAAACCGCATCCTAATTCCTTCAAAAAAATCGATCGAATCAATCTAACCAACTAGACAATAAAAAAATCAACCATCGCTATTTTATTATACGAATGTGTAGAAAATTAAATGCAGTTTTGTCTTTTTAAAAATAATGGAATGTGTCCTTTCAGTAGAATGAGCTAGGACTAAAGGATTTAAGGTAGTTCCCCTCGCGCATCGTTTTTTCCACACTGTATGTAAACAAGCATAATCCCGACGACGCGTGTTACGGATTTGACGGTACATGTTTGACGGTCAAGTCTGTGGCGGATTATCACTGATGTGGACGTAGTTAATGGCGGAAGCCGTTTAGTATATTTGTGACGAAGCCTGCTCTCTGGGTTTGGACCATGAATTATTATTGTACCTATGTTTTACGAAACAAAATATCTGAAAATAGTACGTATGCTTAGATTGCTCCATTATGTCAGTAAGAAAATCTGGTAAAGTTTGAAAACTTCGACAGTCGTTAGCCGGCAGTTAGGCAACTATACAAAACGACGAAGATTTAAACTTTTCTTTTAAACAATCATTAGGTAGTCGTACTTTTTAATAGAAAGAAATTTCGACTCTACTGAGGGACCATTTTACCATCTGTCATTACAATAATGCGCACATTGCACTCCAGAGTTAAAATACCCATTTTTTATAACTCGACGGCATTATCGTGATTGCTCTGTCTAAACAATTGTTAAAAAATGCACAGGAACATAAAAAAGGAGAATGTATCTAAATGATAAACCTCTCACATTTTAGTATTTCACATTTTATAACTGCTTATATTAGTAGTTATACTGAATTTTCTCTTTGAATCGCAATTGTAATTACCAAAAATCTAATATTTATCTTAAAAAGGCTTTTTAATATCATAATATCACCTTCAAAAGTAAAATAAATAACAACAAATAGAAAAAGGATTTCTTAAAATGATTAGAGCCAGTGCATTTGATTGCTACTTGTTTATGGTGTTAGAAAAACATTACTATGTTCACGATTTAAGATCCTCCCTGTATATATGTTGTTCCTAATATACCTCGCTAACGTTGACGTATACGGGTCAAATGTCAGAAATATATGTTTCAATTATTCAATAAATTAATCGTAGAGCTAATGATTGAAATTCTTACCTGAACTCGTAAATACGCGTCTTGAGCAGGAAGCAAAGGGTCGGAATCGTATCTTGTGAATTGCAGCGTGTAATGAGTAATAATGCCACCTCTGGCATCTACGGCGGGCGCCTGCCACGCTGCCCGCAACGACGTCGGCCCACTTGATTTACAACTCAGGCCCTCCGGACCGCCCGTCGGTGCTAAGTTTTTAAACAAACTTTAATAATGACACAATGATTAATGAATGACAACTACGATTTCAAGGTTATGGTCATTAACATAAATCACGCATTTTCATACAACCTAAGATGCAAGGTAATTAACAAAACCCAGCACTAGTCAGTACCCAGTGATCATGGCGCATACTTAATTATAAAAACACGGCATATTTATAATGAATAGCCCATAATTAAATGTAGATACCTACTTATTAATTTTATTATAGCTTAGCCAATCCGTAATGAATATTCAGAGGCGACTGAAATCGTCACCAATTTACAAGTATGCTCGTAAAAGATATAGGTGAGCGGGTTTTTCGGAAGAGAGGAAATGTTTGGGAAAATGAAGTAAGGACCTACCGACACAGAACTTATATTGGTGTGCCTGTAATAGAAGCAATAACTTAAAGGATCGCTTCTATACCACTTGTGTAATTGATTACTTGGGATTTTTTCGAACCGACTAAATAGTATTTTCAATGGACAGCATCCACTAGTCTAGTCGACATTTACTGACAGCCGACAAACTTCATAGTTTTCACAGTTCATTGCTTGCTTGGAAAATCTTTTTTTATTCATATTTAGTAAAACAAGTTATTTTCAATCTCGTAGAACAAATGTTGCTACATTTGTGGCGTAGGAACGATAACTAAAGTTCTTGCACTTATTACAGGCCACACCCGATATACATATTTTTTTCTTTTGACTGATACACAGTTTACTGAACGTGGTTGCCACTTAAGAAACTTCCGTCGAGATGGACTTGACTTTTCAGTGTAATGGACGCTCTGAATTTTCACAGCAATGAATTGCTAGTCTACTTAAAGAATTATGGTTTTATATGTTACAACGAGAAGCAAATCGATATGTTATGTATATGTCCAAATGCCTGCGTATGGTATTATTTAGCTACAGTAGACTTACAAGTACTCAAACCATTTTTATCAGCCAATCACTCATTCTCAGTCATGGGTTCAATTTTTAAGTAAATATCTCACTTTCTTAGACAGATTTAATATTTATTGTCTAAATTGTTTTCTTTTGTATATTTTCCTTTAAAGTTGTTCTTCGTCGCGCAAATAACATTTGTTCTCTCAGAAGTTTCTTAACTGTATTAGGACAAGTTCGTGATCCACAGATAATTGCAACAGGCCTATTCAATGTATACAAGTTATCTAAATTTAATTTTATATTTAACTTGTCAGAAGTGACGCTTTTATTCAGATTACATAATATTATTTTTTGGTTAAGAGAATAAATTCATTGAGAAAACGTATATTTTACAAAAAATACTGTTAACAAATATGTATATCAGAAATCAATTATTTAAATAATCGAGTAGCGCTTCAGTGCTCTGACAGCTTTAAAAGTCGAATAAAAGAACTATATTTTCAGATGGCTTTGAATATCGACTATTCCTTTTGAGCTTCAAAAATGCTAACAAAGTCAGCTCTCCAAGTGCCATCAATTTGTCCTGAAACGTTTGACCTATATAGGGGCCACGGTCCAATTAAACCATTTTGCATTTTGATGTGAAAATTTACGATGGCCGCTTCCTGTCGATAGCGCAATGCGGATTTATTCACGAGTGCAATGACAAAAGTTGAAAACAAAACTTGAAAAGCGGAGCGGTTATGCTTCGCCGCCGTTAAAATGTAATTTTGATTTAATAAATTGGACGTGCACTTTAACAAGGGATATTTGGTTTTCCATCTAGTTAAATAGTGCATTCATGGTCACATCTACACCAGTAACGCTATTCATTATAAGACTAGAGAGAGGAGGTACATTAAAAACGAATTCAGCACCGATAAAACCTTGCACTTCACAAGTCCCTCGTCTGTTTTGGGTGTTGCAAAGCATTTTCAAACTGCTTTAAGACGCTGTCAAATAGTAAACGTGTGCAATGGCACCAACGTCTAAACCGAATTGTCATTAAACTTACGCGATTCCAATGTATGTCGATAATGTGGCGGCGATACCGGTCCCGTGCCAGCCGCGTTGTAGGCCCTCACTGTGACTCCATATCTGGTGGCAGCTTTCAGCCCCCTCAGAGTCGTACTGGTAGCGTCAGCGCTCGCACCGCTTTCGGAGCCTGAAGGGCTGTCGTTCAGGGTTCCTTTCCCTTCTTCAGACACCCACCAGCGGATTGTGTAGCCCAATAGCGTTCCATGCCATGATTCTCTGGGTGGTGGCTAGTAAAAAACATGAATTCGGTAGTAAACAAATAATTATTAGCTCCACGGTAAGCTCAGGAAGGCTTGTATTGTGAGAACTCAGCCAATGATATATATAATATACAAATACTTAAATACAAAGTAATGACGCATAACCCAGGAACAAATACCTGTGCTCATCATACAAATTAATATCCTCGCTGGGATTCGAACCCAGCTTCATAAGCAGGCTCGCTACCAGGCAAGATCTGTCGTAAACAGGGGTTTTTAACGTCTGTCACCAAAATTGACGCTTTATAACGAGTAATGGGAATTAAGAGAAATCAATAAACAATTATGACTTAGCAACCGTACGCCTTATCCGTTTTAGTTATTTACTGGACACTGCTGCTATCATCCACTTTTAAATTACTATTAATAATAATATTATAACAAAGCGTAAAGTACCCTTTTACTTGTAATACCTGTGATGCGGGTACCGGATTGTAAAGATTACCTGCCAAGTGATGTGTAGTTCCCTCGCCCGGATTGCCCGCACGGTGATCTCTCGCGGCGCGCCGCCGGGGGCTACGCAATCAACGTAACACCGCGTCATTAATGCGTACGCTTTTGATCGTTACATATCACTTACATCACTACAAGGGTATATTAGCTAAGAGTATTTCTAGAATGTTAAGGAATATTTTGTTTCAGGATATATTAGCACGTATATTGTTCATAATTTGTTGACCGATTGCAATTCGTTACGACACGAGTAGCTATAATTGTGTCTCACATTCTTTACCTTTTTTGTAACTCAAAAGTTGTCAAACGTAAAAGTTTAATCTAGCAACCATGCAAAAAATACACTTTTCAATACAAATAGGAAACTTATCAGAGAACTGCGTGTTTGTACACAATTCTCGACAATCTAAGACCATCTATGAAATTACAAACTATACATTTAACGAATCACGGTGTCAAAATAATGCTTCAACACTTACGGTTTACGAGCCCGTAATACAACGTGTAGCACATAAAATGGCTTAACGATTATGGTCTGTATTAACGCGGGATGACCCGGAATAGTCCATTATTTTATTATGGGCGTCAGGACCTCGTTAAAGGATGTTGAAGCACATATAAATAGCTGTAACTTATTAGTTATGTTTGGAGATTTAATTAGTTACATGTTTCAGAGACGCTGATTAGCTTTTAGTCGGGGCAGTTTTTTTCTGTCGATTCAAAGTAAACAAAGGTAAGGAAGATTATTTGAAGTGCATCTGTAACTAACCTTCCTCTCTCGTAGTGAAGTGCAGCGGAGAGGTGTAGGCAGACGCGCCGACGTCGTTGAAGGCGGCGAGCCGGAGAGCGTATCGCGTGTCCGGCGAGAGCCCCGACACCGCCGCGCCGGCACGCCCCGGCCCTTCCGACCTGCCACAAGTTAACATATGGCCGAGATATATTACACGCCAAAGTGACGGGAATGTACGTTGGCATTTGTTTAGTACCGTTCTCAATAATTTGTTACTTTTACTGAAGTCAATCTTTTCTGAATCAATCAAATGCTTTCACTTCGCAGTTCAACCAAACTAGAAAATGTAGTGTAATGTACAAAATGTATGATGTGCAAACTTCTTGGTTGCGTTTTTTAATCGTCGCGTGTGTAATTGTGTAACTACTAACTGTATATGATTATGGTAACATTGGTAACTGACGTAAAACTCCGCTGTGATTAAATGATATCTTGACATATGATTTGCCTCAACTTACGTGTACACAACACTAAAAAAACTTACGCGACGTGTAGTAAATCTGAATTTGCCAAAGTCAGGTTAAGCACTTCAGGCAAGTCCCAGTTGTCAAGTAGCCCGGTCAGCGGCGTCTCCAGCGACACGGTCAAGTCCCGGTTCAAAGCCCTGTACTGTAGCGAGTAGTGTGACACCAGGGCTCCTCGGGCTATCCTCCAGGTCACCCGCGCCCTTCGAGACCATACTTCTGATATTCGAACCTCTTCAGGTATGTTTGGACGCTCTGGAATGAAAACGCTAGTTAATTTGAACATTCATTTCGTTTCGATTGCGTGATTTAATTGTTTTGCTTTTACCTTTTACATATAATCTATACACCAACTCATCGTTGCCGTAGAGGTTCCTGGCGAGACAGCGATATTCTCCGGCGTGCTCGGGCCCGGCGTGCGTTATTGTTATCTCTGATATCATCCCTCCATTACCAGTGCTTCTGGTTTCGATGCCACCGGCGCCGCTGTGATTAACATGACATTGTACAGTCAAGTGCAAAAATACGTACCTAAAGAATCCTTTCATAAATACGTCCTACAACCTTATTTACTGTAGAATAGAGTACATATAGTCTCGGTACATATTTTTGAAAGTTTGGCAATGAACGAACTTTTACACTTGACTGTATAATAACTAGGGTGTTCTTAACGTGACATTTTCTTTAGATCACAGGCTACATTACAAAATACTACCTATTAAATGATATTTGAACATTGAATAAAAAATATCGTCTTTTATTGAACACTGGTAAAAAAAATTACAATGACCAGTAACTCATATAGGTACATAATAACTTCCGTGTTTTTTTTTTAATCAACTGCTAAGATATGAGTAAATAAAATACAGA
This sequence comes from Grapholita molesta, assembly GCA_022674325.2. Classification (NCBI taxonomy): domain Eukaryota; kingdom Metazoa; phylum Arthropoda; class Insecta; order Lepidoptera; family Tortricidae; genus Grapholita; species Grapholita molesta. Next base: position 9,818,070 of record CP053127.2, read on the forward strand.
TCCATTGTATCCACGACATGAGCGCAAAACGTCACGAAAGATCCATTGTATTTAAAGTTGCACATACTTTATATTCAAACAATTGAATGCTTACTGCAACGCCAAAGGCCTGGAATCATGCGTCCAATGCACGTGTATCTCCGGTTCTCCGCTAACGACACAGAGCAGCCTCGCCGTTGAACCCCGGACCACCCAACGAGTTTCTCCGCCGCTGCCACCTCTATTCAGCTTTGGGGGTTCTAAAAACATGTCATTATAAAACTATTTAACGAAGAAGTGGAAGATATTGAAAATATGTCAGAGTTAAACGTAGGAGTGGGAGTTGGATTTAACGTTAGTGCTATTTTATGTACTATTGGGGTATATTTGTTTGTGAATTTTCGTAATCGTTACATTGGGTTCACCTTACCTTTTCGAATAAGAGGTGATCATGCAAAGCATCTCGACAGTTTAATTGAAACCACGCGTTACGGAATGATATCTTAGCCCTAGAACTCAAAAAAATTTGCTATGAGTCATACGGTAACGTCCCTAACAGACCTCTGACGTCCAAGTAGAACGTATGGTGTATTGACGCATGCTGCGCGCGGGCCACACACCGGTACCAGCCCTCGTGCTCCGGCGCAGCGGACTTCAACCACACAGTCCCATCGGACAGAATGGATCCTCCGTCGGCGTCGTTGGTTTCTGACTGACCGAATAAAACGTGACGCCAGTTTTCTCCATCTATCAATAAAATGATAAATACCTACAGTTTTTTTTTATGAATATCAAGGAAGAAAGATATATATGTAATTGTCGAAATGTGAATACCACATGCGCGTTGCCTACCCTAAAAGTTGTTGGAGCTCTGGTAACCTTACCATCAGGAACACAAAACTACATACTTGAAAGGTAGCAGTGCTATTATGGCTGTGGTCTTCTGTAAGGAGGAGGTACCTCCCTAGTTGGGCTTCTCCAGACTTTAAGCATGATGGTACTTCGCTCTGCCCTACCTCTCATACTTATGCTTATAACTGTGGTAAATTATGTGAACTGTTATTAGATCTTACCCAAAGAGTACTCCCATGACACTCTGGGAGCCGGCTGTCCTTTGGCAGAACAGGGCAATAAAAGGGAAGCTCCCGCTGACACTGAGGTGTTTTGAGCTCTCCATACCCACGTTGGTGACTCTGTGCAATAAAACTGTTCATTATGTTACGTTACTGATTTAAAAACCACTATTCAAAATTGTATTGGTACATGCTGTACCAATAACTTTTAACAAAACTACCTTTAACATTTAGGGACGCAGTGTGGCTAACAGCTCCAAACTCATTAGAAGCTTTACAAGTGTAATCTCCACTATGAGCCGACGTGAGTTCCTGGATAATTAATATAGAAAAGAAATCCATGTTTTTCTGTTCAACCTAAAAATATTAGGGAATTAGTAAAGATTTTTGGGAAATTTATTTAGATATTTCAATTTAACCGTTAATGATGATTTACATACCCTTAATATAGATGGAATAGGTAAATTGTCTTTGTGCCATGTAAATTGAATAGGTTTATCTCCTGATATCAAACTGCACGTTGCTTGCGTACTACCACCCACTTCAAGCTCTTCAGGAAATTGGAACGGCGCAATTTTTGGTGGTTCTGTAAAAAAAACCTATATATTGTCTATACAAGTTAATGATATGATTCAGTATTATTATAGGACTTACTATGAACCTCAACCCTCACAGTTCTTCTAGCGAGTTCCCCACTCTCAGCGCGGACTTCACAAGTGTAACTTCCTGCCGTGCTACTTCTAACTGAAGATAGTTTTAGGGTTCCTTTTTCATCATTTGATTCCATAGCAACTTCAACTATACTACCATCTTCGCGTCGCCAAACCACTTCTCTGAAAAAAAAAAAACATTTAACATTACCGATATATTAGTCGTATTAATAAAATAGTAGTTATTACAGATTAACACTTACTTTATTGGATAGCCAGAATACGGACAGTGTAAAACCACATCCGTATCTGCTTTAACGTGTATGGACGATAAATATCTAATATTTGGAGGACCTGAAATATTATCAATTGCATTATTAGTATATTTGCATATGTTAGTTGTTTGTTTTGACAAGACACAAAAATATTTGAAAATGTTCCTACCAAATACGTTCAGTCTTGCGTGATGAGCTTGAGAGCCGCGGGAGTTCGTTGCATTACAACCATACCTACCGCCTTCGTCAGCAGTTCGTATGGTCACACTCAAAGTTGATACTATTGTGCCTTCCTCACCTCCAGAAACACTTTCGGCTCTTGTATTTACACTATACCTAAATCATTATGATTTGTTAATTATACAAGCATGAGAAGATAATAAAAAAATATTAGCTTACCTAAAAATATATAAAATTCTTACTTATCAGGCGCTGATGGAAGGGGTCTGTCATCCAATGTCCAGTGTATCCGAGGCGGAGGAATACCAGTCGCTGCGCATCTTAGCGCTATGCTTTGACCAATTCTAGTAACTGCTTCGCTGAACGTAGACACCAACCTAGGCGGTCTATCTGGAACCCATCCAAAGAATTTCCATAAATTTTAAATTAAATTATCTCTTTGTCAAGTATATATTTTTAAACAAAAGTTTACCAGCAATGATAAGTTCTGCTCCTGCCACAGCAGAATCTGTATGATCGTGAGCAGTGCATTGGTACAGTCCACCGTGATGAGAGTGAACTGGACCAAGGGTTAGTCGAGCTTGAGGGGCGTGTAAAGGTCTTGCTTCATGTTGCCAGCTCAGAGTAACTCCTCCACCTCGTCCACCGGTAACAGAACAGTTTAAGTGTCCGCTGCCACCTGTTCCTAACATCTGTAATAAATAGTTGAGGTACTATAATTAATTAACTTATAACTTTATGATTACGTAGCCGATTATTGATCTTTCATAGTACATGAGATAGGTAACCAGGCATTCAGTGCCATAAAAATCTTACCAAAGGATTAGGAGATATTGTTACTGCCAGCGGGTCAAAGACGACGAGCCGTATCATTATTCTAGGAGCCGAATCCGTCCCAGGGAAGCAAGCGTATCGCGAGGCGTGGTGCGTCCGCGCATTCGGCAGCACAAGTGCCCCGCCCCGCACCATCCCCTCTCCCGCCACCGCGGACCACGAGCCTCCCGCGTCCTGCCGCTGCCAACTGACGATTTAATTTTGTTGTACTACCTGATATACTTAGATAACTAAAAATAATACGACACGAAAACGACGAGAGAAATTCAATACATTGTTAACACAGCTAACGTGCTTGTCTTTAGTCGCGTAGAATTATATACAAGAGAGTTTTATTATTTTCCTTTTTGTATTTTTTAAGGCTGAGTCTTATCGTTCATTATCGTCTTACCTTCGTTATGTCGCACCTACCCTATTTTTATTCAAATTTAAGTTCAGATTTTCTCATCGAATACATTTTACTAGGAGTTATGAATGTTATTAAAAGTGGAGGATTTTAATCTATTATTACAGAACGAACTCATGAAATCATAGTACTAGTTGAAAACTTGAATTCGGACAAATAAATAATACTGAAATTGTCTTTGCGTTAGAGTCACATTATATCAGCTAATTATGGAACTGACCTTCTCTTGCAACCTTCTGCAACCTTTATTACCTACGACACTTGTATACACACGTACAGGAGAGATTAATCTCAGTGTACTCTGTATCAAATTGAGTGACAATCGGAATTAAACCTATGCAGCGTGCTAATCAATATCCTGTGTTGGTACTAATTATTGTATTAGCAAGTATTCGAATCAATCGAGATTTGACGTAATTGAGTTGGTTGCGCGGTTCAAATTTCAAGTAAGTCTCAAGCTCTATAGCGCCGAGAGCACCTCAACGTAGAATTTAAGGTTTTTTCGAGTCCTGGATAAGGGGTTTCAATTCAACGTAGGAGGGTTCAGTATTGTTATACCATAGCAGAATGAAAATATCTAATTCATTATTATTTTTTAAATACAAAAATACAAAATCCTAATCCTAAAATAAATCCTAATTTAAAATACAAAAGCACTAATGCTAAAAAATTTTGCACCGACATAATCTAAGTAAACCTTTCGTATTATCTATGTAAATTATGTTAAAATTGTCATTTATGGCGATTACAATATTATACAGAAACTTATTGATGTAGTAATTTTTGAAATATGAAATTAATTTTACGGAGCCAGAGAGAAAATATTAAATCAAATATCGTAATTGGCAAAGTTCGAAACTCGACAATGTATTCCGAAACATGCTTCGGAGTAACAAAAGCTTTCGCTCGTAGAACACGAGGCCAATTGTAACTTTAAAATATGTAACATGGTTTCGGTGCGGCCTTGGGACGACTCGTCTTGCATATTACGGTAAAAAAGTGCGAGCGAGACACTAAATGAATGAGTAAACACAAGATCATGATTATATTTCAATATAGAACGTTATAGTTATAGTTTTATTGTAAGACAATGAATAAGTCCTACAGATCAATTATTTAGGTTTGCGTTTTTCCTGTGGATATTGTGAAAGTTCTAAAGCGCAATATTTGACTTTAGTAGCTGCTAAAAATGAGTTGTGCAAGCAGATGCGGTTAAAAATTGAAATAAAATATCCTCATAAATATCCTAAATTAAGTGTCTAAATAATTATTTAAAACAACCTGTAACTTGGCCACTTACATTGTAGCACAAACTTTAACTCTCATCCTGTATCAGTCCGGACAGCCATTTAACACTTTGTATGATATATGTTGTGAGTTAATGACCATGTCATATAAACACTTAGACAAAATTACGCCACATGTTTTTTGTTTTCGTCGTTTATACACACCATATTGTTTTGTATTCAACTAGGACGTAGCCAAAATGGACACAATGTATTAGGGTAACATAAAGACCGGTGTAGTAGTTACGGAGAAATTAACAAATCATGATTTTTTTTATTTGGATCAGTCTGCATGTGTCATCGTCACAAAATAGTATAAAACCTACTTTGAGCTTTCCATTAACTTTTTTTATTTTTGATATCACTAAAAAGATGTGACTGTTGACAAATATGATCGTTGCCTAACACGTGACGTGGACGTGATGCTAGTTTGTGTCCGTGTCACACCAATATAGTTAGTATTTTCAAAGTGATTCCCAAGCCTACGTGAGATTTTAGGGTTTGTCAAATGGCTAAGGAAAGTGACCAAGCCCAAGCGACCGAGGCAGGACTTAAACCGTCTTCAACCGTCGCAGCGGTCGCCGTCATCAGTGGAACGCATCGAAAGTTTTGGGCACCGACGGCTCCGTTGACCAGCTCCAAGGTATAGCAGTATGTGTTTGTTAGTGAAGTTGCGGGTTCAAATCCTGCCTCTGACATTGATGCAATCTGTTTCATTTTATACTTTCATACTCATAAATCCAGTTTCTTACGAATAGAAATCTCAATTAGCCATTTTCTTTAATGAAATAATGTGAGAGCTGCAAATAATGTTATATTACCTAATGGTGTGCCCAGTCATGTGCCTTATGATGCATGGCAGAATCGCCGTCTCGCCTGCTCTCGTCTCTATGGAGTTTAGCTCGATATGCTCCAGCCAACTGCTATCTGTTAGTTAACATGATAATAGTTTACATCAAACGAAACTAACTTAGGGCTAAACTAATTGACAACCTTGTTTGTACTAAACGAATTTATTAATTTGACAAATTAGGAGACGTTTCAGACGTCAAATGAAATCCTTGCTATACGAGTATTACGCTCACCTAATATGCTAATACACTAACCTAACTGCTAGCCTAATATGGTCGGGTTTTTATCAATTGTCACAATATCTGTCACGCTCTAACAAGTATGTGAGTGCGAAAGTGACGGATAGTGCGATATACAATAAAATGTCCTTAGTAAGAGGCTCCTGCTCCTGTCAACGCGTAGAACAAATGCAAATCAGAGTTTACTGGCGAGCAAGCAAACAGGAAACGTTGGCACCGACTCTTATTAGAGACCAAGATTTACTCTGAGTGAGAAAAGGAAAAACGTATCCTACAAAGGAATGAAGGTCAGTTAACATTAAAATATACATACCATCTGTGGTCAGCTTAAGCGATGGACTCGCTGAATCCAGAGCAACGCAAGAATAATCCGCCTGGATATCTGCTTGCGTCAGATCGAGACCCAGAAGGATGCCAGCACCAGATATCCATCTAGAATCTGCAACAAATAATAGATGTCATTGTTTGCTAATTAATGGAACATAAGTGATTTTAGGTACGACCTTACGTCTTCTAGAACCTGACATAGTTTTGGCCTGCAACTTCATTAAATCTTTTCTCCCATTCTATATTACAAATAATAACATATTGATAACTGATCAGTTTTATAAAATAGAGTTTAGCACTCCGAGTAACAAGAGGTTTGTTGTTGTCGTTAAATAAATAAAAGGTATAAAAAAATTCTTACCAGGTCCAAGGTATCCGGGGGTCAAAGGTAGGCCATCCTGAAGCCAAGAGATCTCGACGAGCCCAAGCTGAGGAGATAGCTCGCAGCGGAGCACTACCGAGCCCCCCACTCTAGCCGGAGTCAGCTGCCGAGCCGTGTGGGTCATCACGTTGTCTTCCACTAAACAAACCTAAGGTTAGTACGTTGGTAAACTGTAGGTTAACATGAGAATTACCGACTATGTTTCGGTTGTTTCGGCATATTGCCTCGGCCCAATAAAGACTGAAGTCCTTTCGGCCACCGAACAACAAAACTAGGCGTTATCTGGATTAGGTTTAATTTCCTTACTATGATTTCCTTTGGTGAAAACCAACTGTAAATATTAAAATTGTACATAAGTTTTGAAAAACGTAGTGGTACAAGCCGGGTTTTAAACTGCGACCTCCGGATTAAAAGTTGCACCTTTGGTACCAACGCAACAATTCCCGCTCACCTTTTTTAATTAAGGTAACATAGGTAAATTGTCTTCAGAATATTAGAAAATGAATTACATATTAGATATGCATTTAATTATTCTACATATTGCAACCTATAGGATAGCATGTATTTATATTACTATATTATATACCTACGGCGTTATTTTTACGAATGTTTTTGTGACTTTTTATAAAGCTGCAATTACTTGAAGTGCAGATCAGTTAAATTCAAAGTTATTTTTACGTTTTCCGTTAAAGATTTTATGTGAACGGCATGCCATTATTCAGTTACGGCATCGCCTTTGTAAAAGCTGTAGGTACCGAGTCGCGTTCATTTTAGTAATTGGTAACTGGAGGCTTCTTTTATTGCTCGCTAAGAGAAATACGAGACGAAAAATAAAATTGAGTAATAAACAAAAAAAAATTGCCATAGACGAGTTTCGTTTACGGTATAAAAAGTAGGCATTATAGACATTATTGAAGGCTAATAAATTAAATAAATTATAATGCGAGCATTGAATATTCTCGAAAGATTTTAAGCGTATTAAAGAATTATACGTGATTTTCTGATCTTGCGAAGCGCAACGAGCTTCGTAAAGTTAGAAATTCATGTATTCACATACATTACTAGTTTTTTACTTTTTTATTTTAGTTTGGAGAGACATTATTTCGTTCAGCGATTCACAGAAAAAAATCCGTTTAATTTGACACTTTGCGACGTGGTAAATGGTTTTTTATTGAATTCGAAAATAGTTTTTGTTCATGTTCATCATACATAACACATAACAAATAAATGGTTTTATTCCACACTAGCGTACTTTTAAAGTCTAGTACTTGCGTTTCTTTGCTTAGCCCGAAAAGTACGAGCTAAAATTATTTATGTCTTAATTACCACATCTGAAACTCTATATCGTTTAGTTTTAGTAATTCGAGTGCTATAGAATCTAATCTGTTTCTAAATTTAAATAGTTTGAATCCGAATACCAGCTCAGCTCTACTTGATACGTTCTACAATAGTAGATTATTTCAAAAACCGCGTAAGGTGTAGTTGTACATACATAGTCAAATAATAGTAGTCTTCGGTAGATGTCGCTACACGTCACCCGTAATGACGTATATACCAAGAAGGATAAGATAGAAAAATTTGACACGTCTAAGCGGCGCTCGTATAGCACAACTGGTAGTGCACTGGGCTAGTGATCCAGTGGTTGTGGGTTCGAGTCCCGCTGCGAGTCAAATTTTTCTATTTTTCTTTCGACTTAAATATCTTTGATATGCTAGCAGACGTTTCTGCTTAATATAAAAAATAATAGTAGTATAGTAGTCTTAACCTATTTCGTAGATTCAATTACAGTTTTTTTACCATAATTCTAAATTTAAAATTTGCTACAGTATTAAAAATGTTTAAGCATAAATGTTTATGTTTTTCCGTCGGCGATTTTTCAGGCATGCTACAAAAGTTGAATTTAATAGCAGCGTACGAGAGCGGCAATAAGCGAAGTATTTTGTATGAAAATATCCGACTGAAAAGTTAGCAAAAAATTGCTAACTGCTACTCGTTGCTTTGGTTGGTAATTTGAGCAAATGAACGTCATCATCGTCATCATCATATCAATAAATACCAATGGACGTCCACTGCTGGACATTGGCCTTCCCCAAAGCGACCCACAATGACCGGTTTTGCACGACCCACATCCAGTGGATACCGCGGTCTTTATCACGTTGTCGGTCCACCATGCGAAGGGTGTGCCCACGCTGTGCCTTCCGGTACGTGAACGCCACTCGAGAACCTTTACGCCCCAACACCCATCGGTACTACGTGCATGTTGCCCACCCAGTGCCCCTTAGAGCCCAGAGGGCTATATCAGTTAGGTATTTTGGTTCTGCTGCGAAAGACATAATTTCTAATGCGAACGCGCAGATATACTCACAGCATAGCCCTCTCGAATGCCTTTTGGGTGAATGGATGTATTTAAGAGAAAATTCGAACTTGTTGAAAATAATAGGTAACATAATTGCTTTAATAAATAATCAGATTATCATTATAACCTTAATACACACAGATACCCGTCCTAGTTTTACTAGAAGGTCATTAGGCGGAGAATACACCGTCGAGGGCTCGAGTGTCGCCTTGCCGTCGGTATCTAGTCGTTAACGAGCATCCTTAAGACCGAACATCACTAAAGTACTATCATTCCCGTTGTCCCCGCTAACCCAAATTTCACTAATACTAGAGTAAGTTTCTAGCTAGTTTATCATGTATGCCCTTCAGAGTTTTAAATAAGTAATGTAGTTTAATGATACATCTTCGTACTTCATTATAGTCACTATGCCACATTTCCTAGCCGATCTTGAAGTCGGATAAGGAGTCGAACTTTTTTATTTACTGCCAAGTTATTATATACTTACAATTACATAATTATGGTATTTACATTGAATAACTATTTATTTCTTTTACAGCCGAAGGTCGTATGCGCCGCCTAGTTAGTTTTTTCCTAGCCGGCTTACTAAACGATCCAGCACCTACTTAATGGCCAATCAAGTATATATCACCCCTTTGTTTTATTACTAGATGCATGATTTTAAGATCTGTAATATTTACGCATAGTAAGTAGCAGACTACACATCTCTCACAACTGAAAAATACTTCCCATTTCTTAAGCTTCAGCAATAACATGCGTGCAGCGAAATTTTCCCAACCATCTTGACTCAAGAATTCGACTTCATTTTCTACATGTTCCACAATCGACACTAACTTGTGCTCGACTTACCAATTTCCTTCACCATATTTTAATGTTTTCTGCTACACCCGAGACACAAAGGAATCGAAAAGCAACAAATGGGTACACAGTAGGAGCTTATTCTTATTCAAATGACTTCTGAAGAAAGTGTTTGGCACTTTGATGTCGTAATTTACCTCGTTCCGTTTTAACGGGTATGATCTTTTGAATGGTAAAGTTTGTTCATGATGTTGATGAATAATCAGGTAACTTTCACTCTAGACTGTGTTCAGTTTCACGTTAAAGTCAAAATTCGTCGCCAATTACTACTTTTTTATATATTTATAAGTATATTGCATTACTAACAGATTAGCTCCAGCATTATCAATAAAGCAAACACTCTAGATCAAAATAACGACAAATGATTTTTCAAATACCCTTTTTTGAATTGGAAAGCAATATTTAAGACAAAAGCCGTAATAAAAGAATTGTACTTATTGTAGTTAGTAAAACAAGACAAGCCAAATAGATTAGGGTCTGGCTAATGACCGGGTTAACGAAGAAACGTATAAAATCCACGGAACTTTTTACATCACAAAGCGTAATAAAATTCTTGCTGAAAAAGTTAAGCACGATTTGGAAATAGGCCTCGCCAAACTCCGAGATGATTAGGAGGTGAAAACTTAGATTCGAGCGTAAACAGCTTCTTCGTTTACTTTTTATTACCCTACTTAATGTTCTAAATGCGAAAGTTGTGATATCGTGTTCTACTAAAAATCTGAGTCTACTAAAAATAAAGACATTTGACAAATAATGAATTCTATAAGTGCGTTTATAATAAACGAGAGAAACAAGAAGAGGCTTGTGCCCAGGAGAGGACGTACTTATGTAGGCTTTACCTTATCATTATATATTATATGAGGACAACTTTAAAGGATTTTAAGTGGAGTTTTTATAGACATCAAATACGACTATATACGACCAAGCCCATAGGTACTTAGATGTCGTATACTTTTTGAAATCAAGTAGGTGTTTTAAAGAAACGTAAACGAATAGTGACATTTCATAGCTTACGTTTTTTGCTAGGATGGGTGTGCTGACCATTGCTGGAATGGGTGCAGGTGTTCTGACTGTAATTAAATATTGTTGATCAATTTACTTAATTTGTTTAGTAAGTAAATTGATCAAATACTAAACGAATCTTGTTGGCAATATGTTTCGCCAAGTAAAATTATTGCTTCGTAAACGCTTACAGAGAGCCGCAAAATAATGAGAATTTACAAAAATACAATATCTGTCCCAGAAGGGCATCTTCATTTTAACAATAAAGCCATTTTCAATAAAGAAACGCTGGCTCCGCAGTAACGAAGTTCTTTCTAAGATGAAGGAATAATGTCGCTCAATCTTTAATTAAAACTTTTAGCTGCCGTGTAAAAAGTAATTGGACTGAATATAAATCCACAAAAAAATTAAAATATCCTCTTAATGAAACTGTAGTTCGGTATATTCTCGTAGGTATGCTTTTTACGTATATTACAAAATAAAATGAATATTATTTCTATGATTTTAACATGAACTGAATATTTCAGAGAAATATTTTGAAAAAAAGTAATATTTCCCAATATGCAGTGCGGGATTAATATTTAATTATAATTGTTTTTTTTACATCCTTTTTCAAACCTTCCATTAGTTGATATGAAAAATTATATTACGTAAGCAAAGTTTGAGGCGTAGCTAGACTGATGTAGATTTTAGGTTTTACGCTTTTAGCTCTTGCAGGGTGTACAAACAAAAATAATTTTATTTTTATTCAATATTTACTAAAAGGCAAATGGTGAGAAATATACCTAGTTAAAATATCATTTTATAGCATTACCCAGTCATTGTGGGACACTTTGGAGGAGCAGCAGTGGATGTCCTTCGGCTGACAAAAATATTATTTGCACATGCGTATTATCAACTTTGTATCCCAATTTTGCTTTAATGAAAATATTTGCAAAATTTCATTAAATTAATACTCATCTCGATCAAATTAACATTGACTTCCAAAGTCATGCTTAAGTAATATCGGATTAAGTACTATAAAATATTAAAAAAACTAATTCGTGAGTCTTTCGTCACTTCGCCTCACTATATTATAATAATAATGTAATTTACCTCTATATCCCCGAATGTTGTCTCTAATAATCATTACGCGGCTTTATTTTTCCTCGATTCGCGAGTGGGCGAACAAAGGCAAGTTACCTTATTGCGAACTGGCTCTAATGTCATCTGATCCCTTAATTAAAAGTTTTCCGCGTAAAAAACTCGCGCAGCCGTGGGCTGTTTTCATTTTATTCCATATTTCCTCGCTGTGTAACGGAAAGTTAATTGGTCCAACTCGACTCGAAGTTGTAATTTGTTTTGCCCTCTTCCCGTCCGTCTGTTTATTACGCAAGTCTGTTGTTTACAGTTTCCATAATTTTCCATTAGGTACCTATAATCTCGGACGTCGAACTTACGTTTTTTAATATCTCAAATACCCACCCGGTGGGTGGAATTTGCATATTATTCCTTTAATAAAGTAATTTGCAGATCTTTGTTTTGGATGTAATACGTCTCTTCCGTATTAATTAAAAATATTTAGTATTCATAATATTAAAAATTGGTTATATTTTTAGTGTCCCATATCTATAAACCGCGTCTTATTGAAATTTAATTAAAAATGTTATGTTAATGTTTATCTAAGAAGATAACCGAATGACTACTTATGAATATTCAAGCAAAAAAACTGTTAACTTATAAAGAATATGTTATTTGCATGTTTGTGTACGTGGAACACATAATCGAGCAGTTTTGTTTTCAGCGACTGATCTAAGTACGTTAATCAACTTCGTTCAAGTTGAGCGAAACTTTAGCCAGGTAGTTTCGATCATAAATCAGTATACAGGTCAATACAGGCTGTTAGTGTAAGCTAGTTGTATTTTTAGCGTGTAGTTGTTTATAGCGGAGGATCCGTTTATGCTGATATTAAAATACAACAAAATATTAAATCAAATATCATTAACTTTCACAATGTTCACTGAAAAATGACCCATATACACGATGTAGATTTCGGCAAAAAAAAATGGTATTCAATTTACATTCGTTTTATTGGGCCGGAAAAATTGGAAAAGAATATCTTTCTGCAAGTATAGGCACTTAATAATTCATTGTACAATATATACGTGCGGTAAGTTTTTAAGTCTCTCTCGGGAGTGACACGCAAATGTGAATAACGTCGCAGAATTAGTTTAGGCTTTTGATAAACTAATTAGATATGTCTCAAATGGCGTACCTTGATGCAATATAAGTATACTTAAATTGTTAAAACGTCACCTGGTTGCAGAAGCACGGGGCGGGACAGCGTTGCGCCGGCGCGGTTGGCGGCGCGGCACCGCAGCGTGGCGCCCGTGCCGCCGGTGCCCGCGTCGAGCGACCGCCGCGCGCCCAGTACTAGGCGGCCATCGCTTAACACGTGTCTGGTGACAATATGTATAATTTTCATCTCACTAGCTCGGAACTGTTTTATTCTTTAAAAACAGATAGCAGAGTTGTATTTTATTCACAAGAGTGCAAAGTAATTTCATACTAATTATTTATTACTAATAGAGTGTTTTTTTATATAATCTGGTCGGATGGTCTTTTATTTAATGTTTTTGAATGATAAATGATGGATGTCAATAATTTTGAATATTTTTTTAAAGTTAGAGTTTTTTTTCCTCGCGGCAGTGAGGTGAAAAATTATGTGTTTCACTCGGTATTAAAGTGTGTTCCCCTCTCGTGATTTGAGACCCTCCCAATGCTCAAGATTCCACTCTTTGAACCCCGCGCTATGCTCGTGGTTGAATTTTGCAATCTTTCGCTAGCCCTGGTCTCAATATTAGTACGAGAAGGTAAACACTAACTTTGCTCCCTTATATAACAAATAACTATTATACCACACAGACAGACAGAATGTTCAATGACAAAAAATGTTTCATACGTTGTACATTGAACACTATCATTGGATATGGGAATCGAATTTTTAATATGCCCAATGTGCCCAATATTTGATCACCGCAACTATGGATACAGCCAGAATGTCGTCATTAGCACTGGCATCTTGGCGGTTAATCGTTGCATTTGTCAAAGTGAAAGGTAATTCGTATGAGAATCTTTGAGAATGCTTATGTAGCTTGTATACAAGTATTGCAATAATATTTTATCATTATTATGAGCACGCCTTTTGTGTTGTCTGTCGCCAATTCAGTAATCCATATAAAATCAGCTGTATTCATATTAGACTGTTCATATGTTTATAGGTAGACGTCAATATGGTTTGCGAATTTGAATTAAATGTTAAAGTGCCTTGAAACGGTATCGGATCAAAACTCCAATATCAGTAGCCTATGTATGCCTAATATATATAAGGCATACATAGCTATATCTTCGTACGTGTGAGATTATTCAATCTTTTCTCATCACACGGCGTGACAGGTTATCTACACATTCGGGATACTCAATCACTGCCAATTTTCCAGCGACATTCGCTTTATACATATTTCAAGCTTATATACATATTTACATAGAAACCTAATTTTCTGCTCCAATGTTTTGCAATTTGACAACACGTGATAGCGAAATGTCGCGAATATGTCTCTAAACGTAACTTGTATTACATTTCGATATGTTGACGTGAGACAGCGTAAGCGTAAATTACATTTCTAATGGTTGATGTATAAGACGTGGGAATATCGAAGCCAACATAACATTGTAACACTTAGTCTATAGTAGGTAGTATTTCCTTGATAGTCTGTTAAGAGCAGCTTTGCTATAGTAGGTTGATCAGTGTAGGTATTAAAGAAGGATTAACAAATTATGTACAAAAACACGTTACCATTATTGAGACAGTTACACCAGCGCTATATAAGTCGTCAACGGCGTAACAGCTAAAAGTTCCGATTCTTTTGACTGTCTAAGCTTGGCTTATTCCTAAGTATTAAATATATTCCATAAGTTAGTGGTGTTTATAAATACAACTATTGGTGCTAATTAAATACAATATATATAATATAAACAGACTGTTTATTCAATACATATTTTCTAAAGTTTTCGACACGCTATCGCGAACATCCTAATTAGAAGTTCAGCCATCACGTGACCGGCCTCCTAACTTAGTTTGTTGTCTTTACTTGTTACTAGGTAAATAAATCTTTGCTAACTTCCCTTGCGAAGGTGTCAAAAGTTACCCTTAACTCGGTCTCCAGTCAACACGGCTATGTTACGAGTTCCGAGTGACAAGAGTTGAATGGTATATGTGTCTAACTTTATGGCAAACACGAACGAAATTAACCTGTATTCAAATGGGTTAAAGTCTCGCAGGACTGCCAAGTCTATCGGGTACTTCAATGGAATACGCTGGGTTGTTTGGTATTATTGTATATTGAAATGACCTTTATTCGCTTATGTTAGAGTCCACAGAGACCGCAATGATTGCGTGGTATTGGGAAGTTAAGTTCTGTGCTCTTTTATATGCAGAAACTTGGGGAAACGACAGGGCGCCATATGAGCAGAGCAGAAACTGTTTTATTTTCGTAATCATCTAAAGGCTCCTCGACTCAGTTTATTTTCCTAAATTGCTCTATTGTAGAATATAAGTAGAACTAGCGACCCGCTTCGGTTTTGCACACGAGACACCTATCATTATACAGGGTGATTAAGGGGTCGTGGAGCAAGAGAACAAGGCATGACACAGAATTTACAGGTGAAGCTAATTATATGAGTCATTAATTATTTATCATAGAAAATCATAATTAATTTAAAGATGGCAAGGATAAAAATTACATACATTTGGTGATCCTACTCAATGTGACATCTTGTGGTTTCCCATTCTGCGTCTGTCAAATACATGTCTTCGTTACTTGGTTAACTCTGGACGGTGCAAATGGACCTTAGGATCCAAAGCGTAGTTTAGAAGATTAGCGTACAAATGGCGCCGATACAACGCCGTACAATGTTGGCGTGGCGTTACGACCAGAGAAACGTCTGACATAATAAAATTATTTATATTCAATACCACTATTTATTATTTTGACATACAACATAATAAATACCACCGGATGTATTGCGTTTTGACAAACACGAAAACAATAGTAGATTGTTAACCAAGGGGTTAAAGTTACCCAGTTTACCCGAGATATTTCTGGGTGCCGATATTTAGAAAGTCAAAAAGATCATTATCCAAGTAAAACACTTAACTTTTCATTTTGACTGTGAGTAAAGTCAATTTGCTAGACTATAAATTCAAATACACATACTATATCACACTACACATAAAAAACTGGTTGTCACAGTGCTGCGAATTTCGAAGGTGGTGACAGAGCGTAAACAAGACAGCACTATGGAAACGCATAGCACAATCTCTTTTCTAAGCCGTCGCCGCATCCGAAAATCGTAGTAGTGTGACATCCGCCGAAAAGTTCCAAAAGTGTCTCTAATAATGGTTTCAATCTTATACAATACTATACTTTATTGTATGAAATAAAATAAATAGGTGTTTTAATATAAATACCTCCGGTTCCGAAATTAGAAATCAGATTGCCATAGAATGAGTAAGTAATACGGAAATCTGCTTGAATCATTAATTTCGAATGGTGCGATTAAAACAAATTTGGGTCAAAGCACGAAACTTCAGCCGTAAATGTTAATTATGCCATTATTTTGTGCACCGGCAGAGTTAGTACCAGACTGGCCATGAAACCTTTGAGATAGGCTTTTAAAATGTACAAATATTGAGAGGTAAAAGTATTAAAATTATTTTGAGCACGTAAGAGGCAATTGCAATAATAAAAATCTAAACATATAAATCGTTCACGGTAACTGTACTATGCTTAGCCACAAGTGGACAAGGAAGCATAGTATATAACTAAACTGTACATTGAAATAGATGACTAATATACTAAAGAAAAAGCGTCCAGGCCCACCGGCTAATTAGAAATAGAGATAATTATAAAGCAATGTAAAACATAGTTAACAAGTATCATCATCATAGTTTCAGCTGAAGGACGTCTACCGCTGGACATAGGCCTACCCCAAACCGACCCATAATGACCGGCAATTAATAAGTATATACAGGGTGATCAATCCAAATGGGTCAGTAGGGGGAAGTCAGAAACTATGAGAGATAGCGAAACATTTCTTCATTTCTCATTTTTATTAAATTTAAAATCGAAGCCATGGTTCGTAAGAACAGATTTCGCTATCTCTCATAGTTTCTGACTTCCCCCTACTGACCCATTTGGATTGATCATTCTGTATAGTGGTGTATAATATATTTCAGTTGTCACTTGCCCAATTATCAAATTGGTATTTGAATTAATGAATATATTTATTTGAGACACCAAATATAAATAATGTTTGTTTACAACATTATGACAGTAAGATTATGATATCAATTTATATCTATGTTTGTTAAAAGTATTCTCATTGAATCGTACATACAGAGACATCCAATGAGTGAAGAGAGCCCACCCTATCCGCAAACACCTTCATGAGTGTTGGTGCTGCCAACAATTTATGGTATTAAGTATTTTATCGTGTCTTTAGAAACATCTATCAAAATATCAGGGAGTTTTACCTTAAAAGTAGGTAATATTCTAAATCGTACAACTAATATACACGAGTACATACCAAAATAATATACTTATCATACAACGAGCGGATCCGGCAAAATCTCTTTGGGGCCAACCATTGTATGGATTTACTATACCTCTGGGCCCGCCAAGGGAAGGTTCCGTAATGTCTATTTTCCCTGTTTACCATGCGTAGTTAAGTTAAGGGGAAGCTATTAGTGATCATAAACTTAAAACATGTTTTTGGTAATGTGCATCTTGAACTTTTATGTACCTACAGTCTACGTCAAAAATACACTTTGCACCTTGCTCCTTTGTAATAAGGTGCAAAAGTGTAAACATATTGTTGACGTCGACTGTAGGTATAAGTATGTATATATATGTATAAAGAAAAGGAAAAAAAAAACAAGTGCTGTGATATACACGCATCAGCTCCAAGAGCTGCTAGTGTATAAATAAATAAATAAAATAAAATAAATATGTATGTATATGTCATGTATGTATGTACCGGTCTAGCCTAGTGGGTAGTGACCCTGCCTATGAAGCCGATGGTCCTGGGTTCAAATCCCAGTTAAGTCATTTATTTGTGTGATGAGCACAGATATTTGTTCCTGAGTCATGGGTGTTTTCTATGTATTTAAGTATTTATATGTATCTATCTATTATATATAACGTCGTCTAGTACCTACAACACAAGCCTTACTGAACTTACCGTGGGACTAGGTCCATTGTAAGAAAGGTCCCGATATATTTATTTATATTTATGTATGTAATTTTAATGAAATATTCAAAATCTTCACACGAGACCACGAAAACAACGTTAATTGTCTCGAAACATCGGAGGTTATTTTTAAAGTTAATACACGCGGTTAAGTCTCGTTTATTTGTAATATGGTGGTGTGTCTCAAGGTGTTCAAATTGAGCATGAAACGACTTTATTGATAAGAGAATAAGAGCGTGTCAAGATCTTTCTGAATACTTGGCCGCTTAGCAACGTCTGCTGCTGACTGTACTCTAACCCACATAGACACTATTTTCGGTTTTGTGACAAAAAAAATATTAATATGCGCACAGGCTGTTAATTATTGTCTTGTATTGATAGGAATACAATTTTTTTTTATGACATAGGCGGCAAACGAGCAGACGGATTGCCTGGTGGTAAGCAATTACCGTCGCCCATAGGCACCCGCAACACCAGAAATTTGGACCCATACCTACCATGTTGTACCTACATAGAATGTGCCAACTGGCTGTTAGTAACACCATATTCCATGCGCGGTTTTAATTTCATTTTAACGAGCAATTTCGCCCGTAGGGTATCATTTTGGTATCCGAAATGTAAAACCGCCGCCTGTTACGTCTCCTTCCACCTTTAGCTGAACACTATTGGGGCAAAAGAGACACCAAGTCAGTTTTACGAATTTCTAACTACAAAGGTATGGTTGTCATGCATGTTCGTGCGATAAGTAATGGCTACGCATAATCTGAAATCAATATTCACACTCTGCACGGCGTTTTATGGCCATTATTCTCTCAGTGAGTGATTTTTTATTTCTTTTTTTGGGCCTCGTGTTTTTTAATGCGCCAGTGCTTTATTACTGGCCAATGTATATTTATATTGTAAGAGATTATTTATTTTAACAGTTTATGTTTTCTCTGGGATGGGTGGATGTATTTACGTTCGAATACGTAAATATTTCTGCAGTCACCAACCGTCTGCTAAATGTGGCAACTATGGCAATTCCCACCCCCATGATGTCACAAGTCGTATTTGCCTGGGGGAGGCCTTTATCCAGCAGTGGACGTCTTACGGCTGGAATGATGAAATAAACGTGGCAGTGTATTTTTTTTTTGTTGTTTTACATTAGTAACCTAAACTAACCTATCACATAAATCAATATTTTAAATATGTACAGGTCGATTCACAAGAGTTGTTATGAGTTTTGACGATCAGACGCTCTAGTGTAAGTTACTTTTGACGTAAAAATACGTCTCGAACGCGTAAGTGATAATGTTATTTTTATGGGTAACTCTAACGCAATGGTAAAGTAATATTACGTTAAAAACTTACACTTACGGCCCGGCCACGACTATGCGCGACTTGCGGCGTGGCGATTTTATCTGTTCGTTGCGCGGTCAAGACGCGAAAAGCACTGCGGTTAGGTGGTATCACACGCAATGAACAGATAAAACGCTCGCCGCGCCGCAAGTCGCGCATAGTCGTGGCCGGGCCGTTAGGGTTCTGTATGCGGTATCAAAAAACATTACGAAACTATAATATCCTGATAATGTCCACGCTAAACCAAACGTCATCTAGCACCATTACTTAATCTGCATTCATAAAAACTGTGTCGAATAAAGTTTATCCGTCTTCGAATAATAAAGAATAACTTTAGAACGCGCAACACGTTCTAAGGAGGAAAGGACATTAAAGCACGAATTCTGCCATTCAATTCAATATGCCATTGTTACTTTTGCTGCGAACGGCGAAATGGCGAAACTTTCTTCTCGCACCAACCGTAAGAACTCTGAGGCAAAGTTTCGCAGTTCTATCTATTAGTAACTCCGACAGGGACTAATTTATTAGATCCTTTTCCATTAACCTTCTATTGGCCGTATAAGTAGACCCGAGATCGAAAGTTTGATTGAATTACACGTAGTTTAACAGGAATAGTTCGGGGTGGTTCGGGCTAGTTCGCATTACGGTTTTGAAAATGTAGTACACAAAAACGAGTTAGTACAGTAGACTGCTACTTCGATTAACGGGGTAACATTCATCTTGTTATATTAGAGGATGTCTAATAATAAAAAACTTTTACGAATAGCTCTTCTGCTATGTAGATAGTTTAGACAGCCAATTTTCTTAGATCTCGTGTCCTCAAGTCTCATCTCATCTCCTACCCAGTAATAGGTACTCATCAAAGTTAAACGATATAGTTGAAACAAGTAGTCTCCCAACTTCGAAGGTCTATTCCGTAAGTTACACCGATTTATAGGTATACATAGTTAGCCCATAAGTATTACAAATACATTGCATGTTTTAACTACTGCGGGCAGGAGGAGTGTGATATTATAATATGACCGGGTTCTCTAAATTATCTCTGAAAATTGTAATGTCAATTATTTATCACTTCCCAACCAAATTTTTCGCATAAGTTCATTTCGCGGAATTGTTACGTGTCAACCCCGCAAAATATCAGGTTTTATTTCCCAACCTCAGCAACTACGTTTGATATGTGTTTTATAGAGTTACATTTTAAAACGCTATTTTTCGAGTATTAGAATATTTTAGTTTGTGTAATATTAATTTCGTTGTGCAATGTTTGCCAACTTTTTAATAAAAAGTCGGTCCTGGCACATGCCGGCTGCTGCCGCAGCAGGGTGTGTGTGTGTGGGTGTGGGTGTGTATGTGTGTGTGTGTGTGTGTGTGTGTGTGTGTGTGTGTGTGTGTGTGTGTGTGTGTGTGTGTGTGTGTGTGTGTGTGTGTGTGTGTGTGTGTGTGTGTGTGTGTGTGTGTGTGTGTGTGTGTGTGTGTGTGTGTGTGTGTGTGTGTGTGTGTGTGTGTGTGTGTGTGTGTGTGTGTGTGTGTGTGTGTGTAGTGTGTGTGAAGCGGGTGTGCGGGTGTAGCGTGTGCGAGAGTGTGTGAGAGGAAGTCTTAGGTTATTTGGATGTGTGTTTAGATTTTTTTAATTTTCTTATAAATAACTTGTTAGAAAAGCGTAATTATAAATTTTAAAACTGAAAAATATTACGATAAAATTAGAGTTTAATTTGAAGCTGGCAAACTGCCTTAATATTGCAATCAATTTGTCGCACTGCTAACTATAAAAAAATCTACAAGTTAAGACATTCTGTGACAAGAGAGAATATTGTAACCGAAACAGCTGCCGCGAACTTTTCCAAGTCTAACGACCGACTGCCTGGAGTAGCTTCCCAACAAGTTATGTAATTTTTAATAAGGCCCGGTATTACAGTGAGCCCACGACACAACATAAACTTTGAGCAAACTTTGATGGCAGCCTGTTACGGGTTTTTATTTTTGTGAAATATTTAATGTTCCTACGTAGGACTCACTTATTCGCTCTGTGAGTAACTGCGGTACATACCACTGTGGCGAGTTACATGCTATACAGCTAACTGACAGTTAACGTCTGTTAGATGTAAGGCAATGTGACCTTAAATGGTTAACAATGTTTTCACGCAATCGTCGCTTTCACTTTCGACCACGTACTTTACACTTAGCCTACCTACTAAGGTACAAACGGAAACTCACACATGCTCAAACTAAATTCATTTTAAAACTTGTATGGAAATTAGAATATAGCTATAGGGTAACAGCGGGTGTGCCACGAATAACGTATTCAACAATTTGTTAGTTGTGCAACTTGCCTAAGTATTTATTGTATTGGTATTTATGCTCACGTTGCTACCTTCCTGCCCCGAGGGCAAAACTAGTCCAAACAAATACCTATTGGCGTCCATCCCAAATAAAATTTAGACCTTTCTCGTAACTACGACAGCTGGCGACTGACCCTTATCGAGTAGCAATCGGCTAAATCAGTGAAAAGGAAATCATGTGCGAAAAATAAGTGATGTTGATGTAGGTACCTATATAAAGTTTTATTTGCCTACAGTAAATCGACCCAGCTACAATATTAGATATTTTGGCACATAAAGATACTCTTTTCGGCTACTTCGTCCAGGTTGGTTTTCGACTATAGGTACAAACCAAGAACAGTTTGGTAACATCCGCGGGTACCATTCTTTTATTGTTTTTTTTTTTGTTCTTACAAATATTGCAGGTTGGTTATATTTTGGATACATTTGGTAGGATTATTTTCTATTTAGTATATTGTGTTATCTTATTTTTATATAGCCACCGAAAATGACATTAAATACAAAAAATGATAACACCACCTCACCTCTTTGCCTACCTTTATAGCATATCCACAGCTCAGTTATGAACTTTTAGCTATATTCAACTTCCGTATCGCGTTTCCCATAAAATATTGGTAAAGTTCGAAAGACTTACACTTAATGGTATGTCGATACGTCGTCGGTAAACTCCCTCACTTCCTATAGGTACTGAAGTAATCTTAAAGATCGACCGAGAGATGAGTCCGCAGTTCCAAAGTTACCTACAAGGCAAACTTGATGGCAAACTAAGAACAAGTTGATATTTTCAGTGCTCAACGGTTCATAATTAAAACATTGTCCTTGCAAAAGGTACATATGTATAATGCTATAAAGATTTTGTGTTGTTCAGTGGAATGTTTAAAAATACATTTTGTGATTTAATAAATATTTGCATGGTCTATAAACATACAACAGCAACTTGACTTATGGGTGCACGTGATGTGCTTTTAACTTTTTTCTTAGTCCAAAATTGAAATGAAGAGAATGATATCTACCAGAGATAAAAGCGCTACAAAATGCATATTTGTATATATATCTATCAACTAGTTTAATATAATGAATTTCACTCAATCTTCGACTGGGTGGGTTTAATTTCGCTCTGTTGAAATACGTAAGACTTCCCTTTCAAGCAGATTCCATTAAAGATAGATTTTATCGGAAAAATAAAGTAATTACCGTGACATTACCAGACACGAGAAACCGAAGTGGAGTGAAGTAAAAAGGATAGCTTTGCCGCAAAGAATTGTTCGATGAGGGTCATTGATTGTGGTAAGATCCAAGTCACAGTAAAGTAAATAAGTTACAATGTCTAATAATACCTTACACTAATAGACACGCTATTGAATAATACTTAGAACCGGGCACGAGGCCTATCACACGCCCACAGTGTGACATTGCAGCCCATGAGACTGGGATGGAGCCTTAATTTTCTTTCTTGTTACCACTATTAGCCACATGGCTGATGGTGGATGGTAGTGAAAATGTTGTAACTACCTTAATCCCGGTAAAGTGGTCAGCAGTTGACCTTCAGCAGTGACCCAATGAACGTCCGGCGTGGGGTGTCCGGCGGCGCGGCAGGCTGCGTGCGCGCCGCGAGTCGCCGGCCACAGGATGCGCGACGGTGGCTCCACCACAAAGTGCGGCCGCTTGTCGCTCGTCGCTTGCGTCGTGGCCAGAAACGCCAGCACCCATATCGCGAAACCTGATCACAATATTCTCTAGTCAATGTTTTTATATGTATATTATGAAGATGCATATTTATAAGAAATACCAAAATGTATTTATAAGGCAGAGTCTAATCTTAACGTTTAAGAAAAAATGTAAGTAGGTACACTAGTCAAGACCAGGCATGGGACAAAAAGTGCGGATGACGTAAAAATGACGTAATCTTGCACACTTGGTATTTAAACTTCCGTGTGACATGTAGTAACAAAGTAGTATTCATGAAGTAACAAAATAATCGTAAATAAATCCATGGAATTCATAATACATGTAGGGTGATGTTAGTGAATAAAATATGTATTCACGAGACTTGTTAACATAAGGTACGATTATTTGAAATTAATTAGGACTGAATAAATCTGTGGGAACCTCAGATAAATAGGTTTAAAACTCAAAGATGGGAACAGTAGGTAAGATAAGTAAAAATAAAAAAAGATAATTTGAGTTTAATATGTTAAGGATGTCAATTTATTCTTCAACTGATTGACAATGTGTCAGTCAAAAACGTACTTACTCATTTCAAGTGGCGATATCATTTAATAACGAGGTTGATAAATAGATAAGTGATAATTGTTTATGAAAATCATAAATACTAAGTATTTAAAATCATCCTATAAGTGGTTTGACGTCTCAGGCACTTTTTGTCCGATGCCTGGTCAAGACATAATAAAAACTCCTAACATGTTTTGTATAAATTCAAGATTCTTGTTGCCATAACTAGAGCATTCACAAAAATATTTCTACTCCATTATGGATGTTTGCGAAGTCTTCAAAACTTTTCACATAAAACAAAGCTTTGCGACCGATTCGAAAAACATGACTTCATACCTTCTTGATTTATTAGCCAAGCTACAGCGCAATATAACTGAGGAGAAAAATGAAGCAAGAGTGTATATATCGCCCGTGAATTACATCTTTATTACTGTGAGCCTTGCACTCGTGTAATAGCTGCTTCCCACGGAACTAAGCAAAGTATACTTTGTACAGTGCCTTATATCGTTCTGTCGAGGAACAAGAGAAATAACAATTCAACCAGTTGTGGTCCACACTTAAAAAAGTAAAATTAACATATTTCGGTCTTAATATAGTTTTAAAGGAGTAGGTATTATACAGAAAAAAACACTAGTGACTGAGCTAAAACTTTAGATATTGTGATCAATATATCACATTTTTCGTTGCTTAGTACCATTGATTACTAGTAATACCAGCCGGGCTAACACATGATTGGCGCTACAGTCAATATACGAGTATCAGTCGCTCTTTAATATACTCAGATAATAATTTAATATAATGAACATACTTAAAAAAGGATGGTTATGTAGCCTATCCCGCCGCGAGAATCATGTGCCAAGCCTACGTTCTTCTCAACCAAAGAAAGCGGCGTGGCATTCCTATCTACGACTTTTACATTACTAACACATTCCACGCTAGTTATAACGGGAATATTTCCTGAGATTTTAGGCCCCTATTTCACCACCGACAATTGTCACGATTCCCGACATATGTACATTTCTGACGTTGTAGGTGTCCATTGGTTATATTAACCGCTTACCATCGGGTGGGACGTATGCTTGTTTGCCACCAACACGTTAGTTTTAATAAAATGCTGTTATATTTTATTATATCGTTAATAAATATGTAGTAGTTTGGCGAAGAGCTCTTGACAATTGTCACGATCCTCAGAAGAAATTTCGATATTTTTCGACATGTGATTAGACCTCTGTCGGAAATTGCGACAATTGTTGTATTTTTCGTGACAATTGTCAAAAGCCTTTCATCTAACTACTACCTATCTATTGATGATATAATATAAAATAACGGTATTTTATTGAAACTAACATGTTGGTGGCAAACAAGCACACGTCCCACCCGATGGTAAGCGTTCAATGTAACCAATGGACACCTGCAACGTCAGAAATTTACATATGTAGGGAATCATGACAATTGTCGCTGTGGTGAAATAGGGGCCAGGTGATATAGAGGTTATTAGCATTTAAAAAGCCGCGGTCTCAACAGTAAGCATATCTAGTTGAATTAAACTCTGAAATTCATTTGTTATAACAAAAGTAAGCAATCTTACAATTTGCCTTATTGCTGCAATATCATTCAAAGCTAAATGGCCGTCAGCCTCCAAGGGCAGTAAATAAAGAGCCCGCGCGACATACGCCGGCGATTCTGATTTATGTTATGGACTGCCATAACACTATATCTTTAGAATACCGATTTTAAAGCAAATTTTAAAGCCGGCCGTTCTAGTTTGCTATCGAACGGATTTTATACATTATGGTTCTCGAACTCTTGAACCACTTAAATGAAAGTATAGACAAAATTTGTATATTATTAAAAAAAATTGAAAGCTATGTTTGTATGAGTAGTAAATAACTAGTAGATTGACAAAATAGTAAATAACTAAAGCCATGGCATGGTAATCCCATGTGATTTGACAACAGTAAGTAATTCCAGAGAAAGAAAAAGTATGTTTCAAAAATGTAACAAAATACTTTCAGAGCAAACCGAAAATAAAAGAAATTCTGGATCTTCACGCCCCGCCATCCCTTTTTCCCCCATTTTACAGTACGTAACGCCGTAGGCCTATTAAATGAAACTGGTGTTTTAAATTCATGCAAATACAATTTACAGTAAAATTGCAATGCACCGAGTAAATTATCGTTAAAGGCGCGCGCACCTAAAATTACTTCTGCTGGTTTCTCGGTTAAACATCTCTGTGCACTAGCACTTACTAAAGTGAACCTAACTTTTTCGTGTAGGTAGAGGTATTATTACTGAAACCTTATTGATCTAAATATGGAAATCTGACGAAGTTACATAGGGAAAAAAATACCCATTATATTTGGGTAAAACTAAATTTTTGAATGGATTCTAATCCACGTAGAGACCATTTCTTATAATGTCTTAATAGTTTTAAAAAAACAACGAAGGAATATATTTTTTTTGTTAATGATCTACGACGACATCTTATTATGATATAAAAATAAGGGTTTTGTAAAATAGTTCTATTCGTCACAGATAATCCATACTAGATGTAGTAAAACTTACTTTAAAAATTATGTCAAACACGAGTAAATAACAGTAAAAATCTTTAGGATTAAATAACATATAAACAATGCTTGAGATCCACTGTCGTTACATCGATTCTTTGATAACGTAATCCCTTTATAACATTCGGCCGCATAAAGACTATTTATCTACACAAATAACATAGGTAACCCTTTTGTGATGCGTTCAAACACAGCAAATAACGACCCACGTAATAGTATAATATTTTGTTACTATATATTTCTTATCTGTAAAAATTAACTGTCTTATTATTAAATTAATTATCTGTTAAAAAAAATATTGCTTCATTATTATATCAACATCGATGTTTATTTAAATTTAGAACGTCTCTGAAAAACAAAGCAGTTTGGTTAGTTGCTATAAAAACGAGAATTGAGCTTAGTTGTTTTAGCTTAGCGCTAGTTTGTCTTTGAATTAAAAAAAAACTACGCCGGTTACTCGGGGAAAGTTCTATTCGCCGCCATTACAAATGTTCGGTTGACTTTTCGTTTGCGGTTCCAGAAATTATTATTGAGAGTTTATATTGTGTGTAGATAAAGCATTGTATGTCACTGTATATATTTAGGCATAAAAAGATTCGTTTGATGTAATTCAACCACACCAAGTTTTTTTTTGCCTTACAATATGTAGCAGTAACAAACCATTATTATTGACTATATTACATAAACGGAGCGTTATGTTATGATAATATTTTAAATGCAAATGCTGAAAACATATTATGTCTACTGTTGTAGGTATCACTGGTAATTGAATTACTTGGATACCTCGTAGTTCCTTCATTGTATTATTTGTTTTCGATTAAGAAAGTAAACCAACGACCGGAGATCACGCTATTGGATAATTTATCATTTCTTGCCGAAACAATATAATATAATATCTAATAACATAGTAAAACAAGTAGTTGCTCTTAATACAATCAAACATACAACTGAGTGTTGGTAATTTTATGACCGTAGGTTGACAACAAAGGAAGCAATATTATGAAAGCAAGGTACAAGTAAAGTCATAGGCAGTGATCGGCACTATGGGTGCAAAACTTTAACAAAACTCGTTAAACGGACATAAAAGAGTGTATAGAACCATGAAAACAATCATATTCTTACACTCAAATATTGGCATATCGAGATTCCGATATATAATTAAATTGGACACGAATTTCCCAAAGTTATTCGTATTTTTCTTGACAGTAAGTATTACTTTACCTCAGTTCAACAAGTTTTGTTAAAGTTTTGCACCGTTAGTGCCGATCACTGGTCATAGGGTAATAGGGGCTACGTCGTAGAAAGAATACGCAGTAAGTACAAGAAAAAATACTATAGAATGCTGAAAAATATGTGAAGCTACGAATTTGATGCTGCTAGAATTTGCGATGCAGTAATACTTTTAGAGGTATAAAATATGTAGGAAGTAGACGAACTCGATCTTCTTTGATTTTGGCTTAGTGAGGGTTTATTAGGGATGTTATTCTGATCGCTTAATAAACATATACTTACCGCCATATTTTTATTTACGAGAGGTTCAGGTATATAACAACCAATCTATCTGACATTGCTAAATTTGATATGCGATAAGAATACTTAGAAACGCAATTTTACAGCGGATTTCCGTGAGTAATATAGTTGGGTAGGTACTTAGCTACTCGTAGTACACTCTAACTCGATGAACTAACGAGAGGCTTAATAAGCACAAAATGATATTATTTGATAACTACAAGTTTGATCACCTACAAGTTACCCGAAAGCTTTACCGGACTATTTTACATTAAGATTCTCTACTATAAATGTCTTTAAGCTCATGTTACACTGTTTTGCTAATACGCCTCGCACACGCTATAAAAGAAAATATTAATACAGACAAGTTTCGGAAATGCCCACGTCAGCTAATTAGCAACGGGTGTTGATGAGTTGCAATTTCATTCAGTCTGTTATAACCTAATTACGGTTTTATATAATAGACTAAAGTCACGCGCAAATCACGGATTCAGTGACTTGACAAGCGTAATATCTGTCACTACTTTGGAAAAAATCTATCGTATCTCACACTGTAATTGTAACGTAGTAACTCTGTGAGCATCTCAAAAAAAAAATGTTACAGAACTACCTTACACAAATTGACCGAGCTCCATGGTAAGCTTAAGAATGACGGCCTCTATTATATTATGGTACAACCACAAAAAAATGAAAATTAATAAAATGTAAAGTAAATTTTGACTATTTTCGAAATTTTCCGCCACTTTTATTCATTCGGAATTCTCCGAATACACCTTGTTACTATATAATGTTAGCTGTCACAGCAGTATTTTATGTGCAATTACTGGACTTGGTCCATGCGGTCCGATACAATATTATCCTACATAACTTTGATAGCCATAATTGTTACTCCTTACACCATATGCATTAAATTCGTTTGTATATACGATTTTAAACTAACATCGTCGTTCATATTACAACTAGTACTTAAAACGGGATTCAACCGGAACGATAGGTTTCCACTATCGAGTATTTGGCGTGCAGTGATTCGTAAGTTCACAAACCTCAAATTGTCTGTTTTAAAGCAAATCGTACGAAATGACACAGTGAGTATTGTACGTCGTGAACGCAATCGAGTATCATGTGAGAATGCGAACGGTAGTAGCGGAAGTGATATTCCACAAACAAATCACATCAGAAAGAGGGCAGATCGCTACGAAGTGTGGTTTGATCACCGTTAATTGTCGCTGTATTTCAGTTATTCTGTTAGGATGGCCCTTGCAAAAGTAACGAAATATCGCAAACTCGTTAAAATTAACATCCATAGTAACTGTCCCGTTTCAGGTACGTCCACTGCTTTACATAGGCCTCCCCCAAAGCGACCCACAATGACCAGTTTTGCGCCATCCGCATCCAATGGATTCTCGCGATCTTCACCAAGTCGTCTATATATTATCTTGTGGGGGGCCCACTGCACCTTCCGGTACGTGGTCGTCACTCGAGAACCTTCACGCCCCGATGGCCAGCGGTTCACGTGCAGTTAGTTTAGCGATCCGGAGAGCTATATCGGTTATTTTGGTTCTGCTGCGAATGCCATTATTTCTGATGCAAACGCGCAGAGACAACTACTCCCAGCATGGCCCTCTCCGTTGAGCCTTCTTATGAGGCCCATAGTAAGCGACTAAGGTTCAGTACCGTATATCATCTCTGGTAAAACACACTGGTCAAAGTCTTTCGACCTGAGAAACTGCGGAATATTGGAAGAAATGATGTGTCGGAGCTTCCCGAACGCTGCCCAGCCAAGTCGGATTCTGTGATTGGCCTATTTTCGAAGTTGGACCTACCTAACTGTACAGTTTGCTCTAGGTATACATAATCGCCTACAACTTCGAATGTAAATTCTCTGATTTCAATGGGAGTTAGTACACATGGCCGTTTAACAAGATTTTCGTCTTGACCAATGCAATGTGTTCATCCTTAAACTAACTCACTCGGAGGCATTACTGAAGTCACCAAGTCTTGTACTCAAATCCTCATTGGTCTAAGCCAAGATTACTAAGTTATGAGTATACTTGTAATTAAATTCGTGATTTTTAAGGTATATTAAACTATTGATTAGCCTGATTAGATTGCACGGATGACAAAAAATATTTTACTTTATACAAATAAATCGTACTTTTATTTTATTTTTTACTATGGAAACCGCATTAGAATCAGTTTATCTAGTTAAAAATAAACATATCAAATAATTTGTATTTAAACTTTCGGAGAAGAAAGGGACACCGAATACATTTTCAGAGCAGTTCTTGGAACTCTGTGAAGCTTTAATTTTTCATAAAATATTAAATAATTCATACAGCGAGAAGCGACTTTGTTAAGGCGAAGTAACATACATTGATTATCAAGTACTGAATAAACTATAAGCGTTTGCATAATTATCCATTCCACGAATGTGGAGTTATTAATATTCATATCCATACATATGTATACATATATGAAGTTCTTACAATGAGAGATAACACAACGGAGCAAACATGCCTGAAACAACACTTTCGTCTGGAGTGGTGAGTTTGAGACTCCAATGTTTTTGTTAAGATCGTGCGTTCAAGAGTATGGTAAACAGAGTTATGATAAATCAAATTGAATCGTCGGAAAGTTCAAAAACGAATGGCGTAAATAATATTATAACAAATTCCAATATACAAAATGTAAAATATTGCTGATGTGTTATATAATATATTTTAACATATAACTAACTAAGAATGTATTTATCTATTTATCTGGTCCTCATCGTATAAGCATTAAGCGTAGTATGACTAATAAGTTGCCGTTAAGTATTTTATGATCTATATAATGTTCACATGCAACATGTATTATTGTCGTAAACTCGTAAACTAATTATGTGTGGATAATCAAACGTGGCTCTGGTATTTTATCTCGCTGCACGGGACCTACTACTAAGTATGTAGTTCATTTTATTATCTTTCTCCTATTTAATTAAAGCTATTAACATAACCTAAGTTAATAAAAAGCATTATGCGTAACTCTTCAAGAAATTCTTAAGACCTTTTTTTATATTTTAGTGATGTTTGAAAAAAGTAAGTAGGTACCTGTTGCGTGTTTGTACTTTGTATCATTATTTAGTTATGTTTTCCTTAAGAACCTACTATCTTATAATGCTAATATTCCTTGCATCCCTATCTTTGCAAACCTGTAATTGGCTTTCTTTGTTAATTTAGTTATTGCTATTCCTAAAGAAAAAAAAAAAAGAAAATTTTATGGTTCGAGCCGACGTTCAAATTTGTATGACCTTACGAGTATTAAGGTGTACTTAACACTGACATTTTGTTTCAAAATATATACAACAAATATCAGTAACAAATAATTATCGATTTTAAAATTAACATATGGATAATTATCAAACACCTTTTTAGACTAGATAAAGTAAACTAGTACTATATTAAATAAATAATCTTATCCGAAACAAACCTTTCATCCTTGCGCAACACAAGTTTTCACGCTTTACGGCATTCTATTAAAATCCTTCAGGCCGTCACTGCACAGTCCCATATCGAAGTCGCAACCATAGTCGAAGTTAGTCGAAACTTTTCCCTCCAAGTGGCGCGCAGGCACGCGCGGAGCTAGCGCGGCGGGCGGTCGCGGACTGGCGATAGAGGCGATAGAGGCGATGGCGGCGGGCGGCTGTTCCCGCCCAACTCTGATAGCCTATTCTTTTTTTTTTTTTTAGAAATGATAGGTTAGCATTTGGCCCCAATCTCACCTGATGGTAAGTGACGATGAGGCCGACGATGGAACATGCTTACCTAGCAAGTGCTTATTCACTTATTGTTATCGGTTTCACCGCGTTACTTAGCTTTGATTTGTTAGAAGTAAATATCAAGATTTGTATTTTAACACCAGGATCGTCGACTTGTGTGTCAATACGATATTATAAATGTAAACTTAATCAAATAAATCAAAATGGTATAAGTGAACTTATTATATTAAATTACAATGAATAGATTTTTACGCATTGATTTCTAAGAACCCGTTAGGCGGAATCTATTCGTAGCGGCTTATTGCTAAATACGGAGAATACACGGGGCTCGGCTACGAGCGTAGCAAACTGTTACACTCGGTGAGTTCAATTTTATAACAGAGATACAATTAATCCCATCATTTTCAAACAAACCGGCATCAAATGTTGCAATAACGAGTTATTTTGACCAGTTTGGATCTAAAGCATTATATTTTATGTTCCATCGAACATTAAAAATGGATTACCTAGATTTATAAGTACTTACCAATCCCTAATAAGTTACGTTTACTTTATTCGAAGAATTTGAAACTAAATTTCAAGTAAAAACTTGAAACTCACCTTAATTGAAGAAAGTTTCAATTCTTTCAATATTCGTTGTTACCTGAGGAACACTTTCAAACGGTGTGCAAAGACGGATAATATTACAGAAGCCTGTTTATACAGAGCCTTTTAGGAATGGCACGTGTAAGGGTCTTCCTAGGACTGTGTCGACGCACATTCCCGATATCTACGAAAAGAGAGCCAGTGTAGTAGTGTAGAGTACAGTACTGGTCTGTGTTTAGCATATATCCTTACTGGTGATCGAGGATTGAGGTGGCAATAAAACAGGGTTCAGCTGAATAAGAAGCAAAAGTAACCCTGATGCACTAATAACCTAATGACAATAAAGCAATTTAAAAAATCCTGACCGAAAAGTACCTACAATAAAACAGTGCAGTCTTCTTTGTAACGCGCTACGAACTAAGTTGTCGTTTGAAGTCACTGGCAAGCCAAACTGTAAAGTGTCGTTGCTAGGGTGTACCCTAATGTTGTTACGGTTCACCACCACCGAAACTCAGAGCCTACCGGGAACCATTTAGTCCGTTTGCGTATTTGCCTCTTTATATCCCACGTATGTAACAAGAGCGACAGAGAGGAACATAGGAGTCAAATTTTGAATTTGGATTTTTGTGGTTGGAAAGTTCGAATATTGCTAAGAAAAAGTAAGAATTTACTAACTGTCTGTACTTAAAAGGCGTGTTTTAGTCAAGTCTTCCTCGTTGTATTAAATTTAATTTAATGCGGAAACAATGAAGGCATTAATGACACCGGGTCTCATTTACACGTAACATTTTACGGTATAGGTACGCGCGCGGTTTGTGGTTTGACCTTTTCTCGTATTCCGAATGTTTGCCGTTTGAAATGTTTCTTTATAATGGATACGTTGTAGACAAAAAATAAATAATAAATATAAAGGCTACGTCGAGTGCCCGGTCGCCAAACCAAAGACACTCCATCAGGCCTCTTGCCATCATCTCTGAGAATGCCGTTCGACTCAAGAACAGCACATTGGTGGTGGCAAGAGACCGTCGGATTATGCCATTAAGCGTCACGTGCCTAGAAAAACGGCTTACACTTTTTTGACAAGATAATCCATCACAATTGTATTCAATTCCTGTTAACGAATAATACTAGTACAATTTTCGCAATTCTACGACACTAAAATATGTGTGTAAAGTTAGTATTTTAATAACTTATCCAACTCTCATGGTTGTATTCAATGCAATGAAAAATGATAACACGACTACTCCCTAAGAGCTTTAACAATTTTGCGAATGAAGTTAACAAGCTACATAACATACGAGCATCCACTAGGTATACACGAACATGTTATCATTTGAATACGAACGGCCCATTAGTGGAATTAACGTTTCCTCTCCATTCGTCCAGAATGTAATCGCCGTCTTCCACTGAATTGAATAAGAGAAAATCGATAATTTGACAAAGATAATCGGAGGTCGTAAATATAGGTTCGCGTTGAAAATGGACGAAAAAAAGTGCTGATCCGTTATACCTATTATCACGTTTTGCGATGAAATCGATTGAGTTTTTAAATTCCATCTCATTAGAGTTAATATGAGGAATATGTTTCAATTAAGCCATCATATGCTAGCGGGGCCGTATAGCCCTCCGTAAAGAAAAAAAAAGGTGGTGCACGGAGAGTCGAAGCGCTTGGGTGACACCGGTGCGTTCCTTAGGAGATCCCGGACCCTTTTTTTTACGAAGTGAAATGCATTTACGCATCCCCCTAGCCCCGGGGTAGGGTCTTACGGGGGGTATGTGGGACTCGCCCTTCCATGCTGTCCTATTAAGTAGGAGAGG
Source organism: Grapholita molesta (assembly GCA_022674325.2). Taxonomy (NCBI): domain Eukaryota; kingdom Metazoa; phylum Arthropoda; class Insecta; order Lepidoptera; family Tortricidae; genus Grapholita; species Grapholita molesta. The sequence goes on from CP053127.2 coordinate 9,852,204, forward strand.
GGAAGGGTATACCCACTAAAACACTCCGGGCGTACTCGCCTGCTCAGTGGGGGATGTCACGGGGTCGAAAAGATCCCGGACCCGCCATAACTGTGTTGACGTGGGACGTCGGGGGTTTTTGTATGGGGGTAAGTGACCGTAACATAACTTTCGCGCTGTCCCCGTGGCGTGGTAGTATCTACAAAATAATTTTCCTCATGGAAAAAAGATGAGCTGCCTAGCTCTGCTGCTAGCATTAATAAAAAGTTTCAAATTTTACATAAAACAAGCACAGAGATAATACTTTCTATTATATTTCTTACGCTAATGATGTCATTTATTTAACTGCTACTTATGTACAAATTAATTTGCCAGACTATATCAAAGATATTTATCAGAGTAGCCATGATGGCAGCAATATGATTTATGGAATCAGCCCGCTCTTTATACAAGTTTACTTACTTTCAGCAATGATATTATTATAAGAGGTAAGGTACAGCAAAGTACCATCGCTCTTGAGTCTAAAGAAGCCCAACTGGGGAAGTACCTTTTCCTTACAGAAGACCACAGCCATAATAGCACTGCCACCTTTCAGGTATGCAGTTTTGTGTTCCTTATGGGTGAGTTAGTTCCCCAGAGGTCCAACCCCTCTTAAAGTCCGGCAATGCGCTTGTGACTCCCCTGGTGTGCCCATGGGCGATGCGTCTGCTCGTTTGCCATCTTTGTCATTAAAACATGGCATGCGGTAGGCACACGTAGGTACCATATAATCGTCGTCATACACGTACGTACACGTACACTTTATATACGAAAATATATGTCTAGAGCACATGCAGATTCAGTAAACGAGCCATAGGTAAGAAAAAGATTATTAATATATTTTTTTTCAAGAGGAAACCGGGCTTTATTAAAGTCTGATTACGGCTACAGACATTTTATTTTCTCCCTTCGGAACATTAACCAACTGCATTTAGATATTGTGCTTACCTACTCATTGTATTCTCAACTACTACTAGTGACTTTAAATGTATGTTTTTGTAATTGTGTCTAACTATAGATTCTCCTGGAATAGCAAATAAATAAATATGTTGGGTTAATATTTCATCGTAAAAGGTGGTAGTACCTAAAAAACAATGTGCTAATTATGTTGCGAGTCTTAACCTTCAATACTATATCAAAACGTAATTATTATAAAATATAATATACCTATCCTTTTATATTATTTAAATATGTATTTATTAATATATATATATTAAAATAAATACATATTTAAGTACCAACATAAGGATAAAAACCGGCTTTCTATCAAAAGTACTCACAAATAATTTGATGTCAAAATACATTGTGTTAACAAAGGAGTTATTATTCCTACTTCACAATAATGCTGGTAATCTTTCCTAAGTCCGGTAATTTATGCGTCGAGACGAGGGCGATAAGAGTAATCAGTACTGTTATACCATTTTCCTACAGAGAGTGCCGAGTATTTTACTCAGAAATTCAGCATACTTTTAAGTAGCTTGAGTTCAATACAGTTGGTCTTACTTTATATGGCCAAGTCAAGCTTGAGAAAATTGTTGATACTCTTCTCTAAGTCACTTGCAGTTTCGTGGATGTTCTCAAACCAATGCCACTATTCACAGCCTCCTTCGTCTAGAATAAAAACACGTAGATTTTCGCTTGTAAATATTTATCGAATACACTGCTACCTTTCAGGTATGTAGTGTTGTGTTCCTGATGGGGAGTAAGGTTCCCAGAGCTCCAACCCCCCTTAAAGGCCGGCAATGCGCTTGTGACTCCCCTGGTATTGCGAGTGCCCATGGGCAACGGTAATTGCTTACCATCAGGCAATCCGTCTGCTCGTTTGCCGCCTATGACATAAAAAAAAAAAAAAAAAGAATTTTCCTCCACTTAGCTACGAGGTCACTTCTGTTTGTAAATATTAAATTGAAAAATGGCTCTACTGAGGCAGACACTCGCCGGCATTCGATTAACCATAGGAACATGGCAAGTCCCTCGTCCGGAGCGGGATCTTTTATCGCACTACGAATCGCTCGATAAGGACATCTCACCGCTAAGGCGTATTTGGGGAATCTTTGGCAACATTTTATTTGTTCTGTTATCTTCAACGTTTAAATAAGGCAATTTACACCACTTAATGCTTATCCTCACTTTTTACGCCTCCTTCTATAATGTCTAGAGGATTATTCTTTTTTCGTTGATTGCTTAAGTTGAAATTAGACAGTTAAGGTCTTAGCATAGTTGAAGTCCATATGACGAAATCAGATGAAGAATTTTATTCGTCTTGAAAGTATGATCGCTAGTTGCTGATACTGATTAGCTGTTAATATTTAATTATGTTTGTAATAAGTATTGGTACTAACTAGTTAAGTACTTGTAGTTATCATAATACGATTGTAATTTCTGTAAATAAATGTATAATAAAGTATTGGTACTTAAGAAAACTTTAACATAATTTACCTATCAAATACGGAACTATGAACCGTATTCGGTCGATTGATTAATTCTGACTTGATCAAATAAGAGCAGTTGATACTGACTAATCTTTGAATACATTATGTTACTCTTTTTTGATAAAAATGAGAGTTAATCGAAAAAGGTATTTATTTATTTATATGAAACAGTCGTATTATCTAGACATTACCAAACAGCGCACAGCTTAAACCTTTGATAGTAGAATTTTGAAATTTGAAACACATGTTCTTCAGATTTCAAACAGGAGAATAGGTATACATCAAGAAACGATTCGTTCGAAATATATATGAGGTAAAAGTTGGTTCAAAACTTGTTGACACTTTCGTCGTGGATAAAATCGCAGGCGGAATTTAGTAATGTACAACATGTTATACAATATAAATAAAACAGCGTAGCAACAGTTCGTTAATAAATACGGTGACGTCGGCAGTGCGTGCGCTACAGATGAGGTCAAGAGCCACTAAAAGCGTCGAATCAAAGACAAGCTAACAATAGGAACCTAATTAAAATAACATAATAAATACACTTTTGACACAATCTTTCACAAATATACTTAGGACTAGGTCTGTAGTAACATTAAGCTCAATAAGACTTGTAGGTACTATTTCACCCGATTCCTCTAGATCTTTAGGCATGGGTCGCTCCCGACCAAGCTATGGCCGTTACTTTATTTAGCAAAGTGTTTCTACTTACTGAAATAATATCAAAGGTAGGCGATAAAAACTTAGCTTATACCCCAGGTTAGAATGAAGTGTTGAAATAGGAATTTCAACACACGCACATTTACATGCGAATGGTTTTAATTAACTTAGTATTTATCGCTATTACCACCAGAACGGTTTTCCATGCATTTGTTGCCATTTTATCGTCTTTCGAGTTATCCATCGCTTTCATTCTAACATACTTATTGTTGGTGCGTGATAGACTAGGAGGATATAACTTATAGAGCCGATACACGCACTAATTTCTATCGGAAAAATTCTGCCGTTTTCGGCGCGGGGGTGAGGTAACACACATAAATAATGTTAACACTAATGCATTTTTTACATGCGTCGCTACACACGCACACGTCAAAATTATCAAATACTAGCATAAACTACATTCACACAAGTTCAAGTTCAATGACCGGCGGCCGAGTAATTTTGGCAGAGGGGAACGCCTGTTAATGGCTACTCCATATCGGTTATATCCTCCTAGGTGATAGAAGTTGTGACAAATGATAATAGCCCGATTACTACATCGTGTTACATAATAAGTTAAACAGCTGATTTTGTTACTTAAATAAAGCATTAATACAATATATATTAATAGCATATAGCTCGTACTGCGACAATACCGATAGTTAATTTGACCGCTATGCCAACTAGCGAGGCGTCAGCATTGCGTTGCGGTCAATAATCGAGTTTAGTGGTTCGGTAGACAAGCACTATAGGACTATAGGCACTGGCATGCTAAGGTGGAAAAGGACTAAACCAAACCTCATGTGGTCATTATGTGTTCACATGTGCTGGTTATCAACTAGGAACCCGTAGAAATGTCCATCTGTCTGTCTGCAGGATATCATGAGCGTACGCCTTTGTACCTATATCAGCGGCAAAATACTTACACTAAGATAAGAGATATACATCTCATATTTCTTGATTTGACTTTATGGATAAATGTCCATCATCTAAATAAAAATAATGTGTTGTGTATTCATTAAATAGATGTTTTATGATGCCTTTTGGTGCCGGATAGCACCACACATCTTCTACCGCGGGGGTCGTAAGAGGCAACAATGAGAGAAATCCGACGCACGGGCAGCAACTTCCGTCGAAACCGTTACTGCGGTCGCCAAACGTGGCAACTATAGCAACTCTCCTATGACAAGTCATATTTGCGGGAGGCGAGAGGATGTCCAACAGTGGACGTCTTGCGACTTACATGATGATGATAATAACTTCCAACTGTTTTTTTATAACGTTGATGTTTATAAGAACCCATTTGAGTATTTCTGGACAAAAAAAAAAAAATACTAAGTTTTAGTATTTTAGTATGCTGCAAAATTAAAACACCCCAGCTTGATTTATCAGAAGGCATTAATTCACATGACAAAACAGATTTAATGAGGTGCTTATTTAATTAACATTACCTTCAGGGCCGAATCATGTTAATTAATGGAATATTATGTAAAATAATAAATAGGAATGCTAGTGACGTATAACGTTAACGTGGCTATGAGTATTAAGGTGTGGAATGTGTGGATAACAATATAGAATAGGGAGATGGGAAAATATATGTGACATTATCTATGAAAAGGGACATTATTGTCGATGGCGCTTATGACGTTGTTCAAGATGTTACACAATACAAACAACAACGTTGTACAATACAAATGCAACGCGATTAGACGTAAGTGCCATCGACACTAAGGTCCATTTTCCTAGATAATGACACATGTTTAATATATGATATAAGACCATACATTGCAATTTTGATGTTGTCTCTCATTTTCACAACAGCCAGAAAGAGAGGAACAGGATTAATGTGCTTGATCTGCGCTTTTAAAAATACGATTTGTATATTGATTATACATATTCATTAAAGATTGCTGCTTGAGCAAGGTTTTGAGTAATATACAGAGTGGCCAATTTAGATGGATCAGTGCGAGGAAATCTAAAATTAACAGACATACAAAAATCTGTCCTTAGGAACCATGTCATTGATTTTAGGGACAAGAAAAACTGTATACCTAGATTTATAACTTTATAAACTTCTATTCAGTTCGGGAATGGAACCCAGTTGTCAAAAATAAAACTAAAGGATATTCAATACAATGCATTTTATTCCTTTTAGATATCATGTGTTGACATTTACTGCTTAATTACCTACAAATTCCATATACGGATGGTACAGTCAGCGTCATATAGTTGGTAGCATCCAAAGTACTCAAAAAGTTCGGTACACCATAGAATTTGTAGGGTGTACCGAACTATTTGAGTACTTTGAATGCTACGAATTATATGACGCTGACTGTACTAATTAAAAGTTTTATTTTCCAAAACAACCTGATTCGATTATCAAACAGAGTACAAGTTTTTTTCTTAAATCTCTGTGTGTTGTTTTTCTTGTCTCTACAATCGATGTCCAGATTCCTAAGACCAGATCTTTGTATGTCTTATAGTTTCAGATTTCCCCATACTGGCCGATATGAATGGGTCACCCCGTATAACTTGCCACATTTATTCTGGTTCCAAAACTGTTGTGTGATTATCATATGAAAATAGTTATTAATACTGATTTATTTTTCTACGTCTTAATACGAGTTTAAAGGCATAATTTAATTATGCACTATTCCCCAACCTCTAATGCTAATAACCCAAGTCACTCCACCCACGTTCTCTATTTGTCAAACATCCACAATGTATTAATTAAGAGCACTCGATTCTAACCCTGACGACATACAGATATAGAATAAACCTACACAAAATAGCACTATCATTTATAGTTATGAATAAGCGGGATCACAATAATAGTTAATTTATAAGGAATGCATGAATGGCTGAGTGTGTGATTCTCGTTCCGGCTGCAGTTGGCTCAAGAGTCTCATTTGAAATTCATATTGTCGTCGTAGCGGATATAGAGACAATGGAATACACCGAACTTTCGCAAACAACCTGTTTTCGTAAACTAAATTCGCAGTTTGGTGCTGTTCTGGTAATGGTCCCCGGTATTGTCGTTAAACGAGTTCTTTTATTACTTGTTCATAATGTTCATAAGAAATACTTAATTATTTTTTTGTTAATGTAAGAATGAGAACCGTCTTTCCTGTAAGACGTAAGAAAACCCGCAACGAAATCGACGAAGGCTAGCGTTTCTACGCCAAACGGTACAAAACTGACTCTCTGCCCAGGCATATTTGTTATGATTAAGATATTATGTCTGAATAGTACTAAGTTTATAATATATAATAACGATTATTAATTGTCAAACGTGTAATTTTCGTAAAAATGGCTAAGAGCATGTCGGGCATGCTCAGTGTAGGTGGAGGCTTAGTGTTGGTCATGCGTAGTGTAGTTTTCGAACCGTAACTCAAAAACGATTCAACCGATAAAGTTCAAAATATGTAAATCATTTAACTATAAAAAGGTGTGCAGGGTGCGGCGCCATCATAAATATCAGGAAGCTTACCTATTCAAAAACCATCTCATTCATTTAACTATGAAACAAAACAACTGAAACAGATTATATCGCATATACTAATTAAAACTTCATCTTTACTAACTTTCACTTTTTTTTTTAAGAGATCTAATTTAAATATGCGATATAAATAATCAGTTTCAGTTGTTTAATTTCATGAATAATTATCGCGGAAACTGAATACAATATTTCAATTTATATACTTAGTTGCTTTATTTAAGTATAAGATGCTAAAAATATCATTAAATCTGTATCTGATATGATGATTTCGAGATGATCTTAACACGCTGCTATTGCCAAGGTTTTCGATAGGCCGCCTCCTATTTTTGAGCTCATTTTCGCTATACTTTAAGTGCCTGTCAAGTAATGAAAAAGGAACACTTTCTAAAGGAACTCATGGAAGTTTGTATGTTCCATTTACCAGATACGGTTAATTACTAAAAGTCCTGCCAGTTAAGGATTGAAAAATACAACGAGAGACTTTGTGTAACACACAGGTTTAAAAAAAAACATGTACGAGTAAAATGTCGCGGTTTTAGTCTCAGGATTTTTTATTTGAACTTTATTGCATTCTTGCACATGCACAGTATAAAAAAAAATACAAGGCGGACTAAATGCCATAAGGCATCATCTATCAGCCAACCTTAAGGTGAAGCATGTGACAAAAAGAATCAATAGTTTTACAGATTATTAGTACCTACCTAAATAAGTTAACTAGCATGTCCTATTTTTGACATTTTATCTTACACTGAAGACTATTCACCATAAATAATATAAGCATTGTCATATCTATTGATATTAAACTCCGGAAGCCGTACTCGCCGCCCCAAGCAGAGAACGATGCCAAGTCCTTGTAAACCTGCCAGTGCTGGCTTAACGTATAAACAGAATTGTATTTTTTTTTTGCTAAGATTACACTGATTTTTGACATTCACCCTCATTTATCCCCTCACCTATTCTACCTTACACTTTAAAAATATTGCCGCGTATCGCATGCCATTGGGTTCTAGAAACAAATTCTACAGTAACTGCTTAAATGCTAGAAAGACAGTTTTTGGGTTGCAACAACTTATTTCTACGCCAGGTTGATAATTAATAACGTCGACTGGCTTTTATAGTATTGATTCTAGTTTAAAGGCGTATCTCAAACACTGCATGCAGTATTTAGTTTTTATATAAAATTAATTATAAAGCATTGTTCAAATAAATTAAAATAAAATGTAAATTTAGTTATTTATACATTTAATTGTGTAATTTCTGTAAATAAATATATTAAACTCCGTAGTTAAATATTGTGATAAAGTGTTAATTTATGTTATGTTTCATTTGACATTTTAATCATTATTATTTTTTTAATTTTAACCGACTACTTAATATGCATGCGTATGCATATTTAAACGTCGGAAGTTTAAAGTGTTATATTCAAATATCTAGATGCTTTTTAGTAAATATGTGTCATGAATCTGTACTATGTCCATGCAAATAAATTATATTTGATGTCTGATTTCATATAATCAAATCATCAGATCAATAATCGTCAAGTTAGATATACAATATGACTTGAGATGGAGGATACAATTATATCTAGGAGAAAGATAAATATGACGAGAAATACGTATAAGAAAAATTATCGATAAACAACTCGTCTTTGTGTTGTGTGACAAATAAGGAGAAAAGATTAATAGATTGTTAACCGAGACATACAACAAAAACGCATTTCTGACACGATATTTTCATACAAAATGTCCATACACACACCCGTATGAACACTTCACTTTTGAATGCGAGGGTATGAAAATAAAAATTCAACATAGGAGCAAAACAATGTCCCAAATTTTTAATTTTTTTTTCACTACTTCTATTCCGTCACCTTCTTGTAAAATCTAAGAAGAATGGTAACTGAATTTTAGAAAAAAAAACTTAGGATACTTCGCTTTGAAATGATTTTTAGGATAGAAAGAGCTCGAGATTCTAAGGACCCAAAAAAGTTCAAATTAAATAAAGTTTAAGATTTGGCTCATTTCTTAAAGTTATACCTGATGCAAAAGGCCTCCATTTTTGAACCGAGAGTAACATTATATTCTATAAAATATGTCTTTGTAGGAATTTCTGTTTAAGTGCACCGGCCTAACACTAATAGCCACATTTCTCAACGGCACTAACACCTAGTACACAACAAGCTACACAGAGGTGCTCGCACGTGTTCGAGCCTGTTTGAGCACCGCAGATGAATCGATTCAATCGACTGAATGATTCGAATGCATCGCTTGCAGCCATATCGCACCTCTCAAACCACAGCGGATTATCGCCACTACCCCATACGTTCCAATTTCAGCTTTAAGACGTCTCAATTAGGTCTCAAATTTGAAACTTTAACGGGTATATAGGTAGTCTTTTGTTTAAGTGCAGTGTTACGCCCATTGCAATTCAATGCATGCCGCATTCGCCGGCTGAAAGTAGTGATTGTTTTTCAGTCGAGATTACATTGATATCCGTTATTAACGCCCGAGTTTGCACCGGTTGGATACAATAGGTACACTGGCACAGGGTCGATTTATGGTTACCACCTTTATAAACACGCCAAAGATACATAGGTAGATTCTACATATACAAAAGTGTAACTCTATTCCTCTATAATCGCCAAATTAAAAAGACTGTTAAAAGGTGGCAAACCAAAATGAAATATTTTCATACCGTTTTTATTGTTCAATAATAATATGTACCTTATGTGCGATACATTAGTGTATTTTTTTATGTTATAGTAAACATGTCTGTAGTCGAAAGCTAGATTGGCGAAGTCAGAACCTTATATGTAATTAACAAATTTCCAGGTTTCCATCTCGTAACAACTTTTCTTTTCTTATGTTTAAGTCATTATTGGTTAGCGTATATCGCGTAAAAGATCGATGGCACTGCGAAGCCCGCACGTAATTTAGTTTTGTTTAACCTACTATTTTGAGAAATTAATTTTAAATAATGTTCACAATAAATGGTGGTAATATGATATCCTTACATATTTTCATATTTCACTTGTTTACTTATAGCCGGTCAAATCAGCCTTTCGAGTGAGTATTTTGGTAATTTTTTTATAAGGATTCCTATTAGAAAGTTCCATCCTAATCTGTGTCGTGATTATAATGTTTTCGCGGCCGCCCTGTGTGATTGTACAGTCCCGTATTCTCGACAGCCAACGTGTGACGTGTGTAGACAGGCCAACCACACATTCTTACTTCGGTGCCGAGGCCCTGGCGTGGATTGTTCAGAGGTCAAAGGGTTCTGTTACGGTATTATTTGTTTTAATTTCTAGGCTGACAACGAGCTGTCGTCCTTAACATGTGATTAAATTCTACAAGAGTCCGACAGTGGTACTAAACGAAGCACTATAGTTCTACTCGTAGATCGCTAAACCATACATTATCTCCCTTAATTTAAATTTATTTGTTTAATAATGTAACCCAGTATATAAAATACAAGAATCTAAAAATAAAACTAGCTGGAGACGATTGTCGAGGCGAATTAGTAAATAAATTTAGTTTGTTAAACTTTTACAAGTTCTCTTAAATTCTCCTATCCAGGGGAAAAATAGTTTCAATAGAAACAATGTTTGAAACGGATAAACTCAAGTGTAATTATATTGACATGTTTCGGGTAAGCTCTGGTCTGGTACCCATTGTCAAGCAGAGTCAAGACACACCGGAGTGCCGCTTGCACGGCTTTCCGCACGCTCACAACAGTTTTAATTATAACCATGTTTGACTTTAGAACAAATGATATCATATACCAATTACTGAAGTATACATTTTCTAACAATATTACACCATAATAATACTAGTGTATTGTCCTTGAACTTTGGACCCTGGTATCGTCCTTAAACTGCTACCAGAACGCTTCAGTGGACGTATAGCAGCATCTCTTTAGGAAAGTATAATATACTGCCATCGCCAATCCGCATGTAAATCGTGTCGATTATCAAACACCCTCTTGGAGATCGCTCCCTGCGGCGGTCTATAGGGAAAGCCTATGTCCAGCAATGGACATCCGTGGCTGATAATTTTATCAGTGTTAGTAAAATAAAAAATGGTCCTGCCAGTCAGTTAATTAAGTACTTAATTAATAGATCGAGCTGTCATTTCATTACTTAAGAAAATATTTACATTCCATTAAGATTGCCTTCTTCAAAATGCCAGTACAATTACACATGTTAAATATGTAGGTACCATAGTAAGATTCTATTGAGCGCTATTTTACATTAAAATGGTAGGGGGTACTTACCCCGAGTCGCTGTCGTGCCGAGACTTGAGGGCCTCTCACCTTTGTCGCGACAATCTGGCACGTAGTACGTACTCGGCTAATCCTCAGGTTTATTGTGACCTGTTTCCGGGCATGATTATTTAGCTACTATTGTGTGTACTATTTGAACTTAGTTTAGCTGAGTAATTTAACCAGAAAATTATATCGTGATTCCGGATCCCGCTTCAACAATTCGTTTCTGCTACTGTCCTTAGGTCCTTACTTTATACGTTGGTATAATCAAACAATTATTTCTATGCCATTTCGAACCTTGTCACAGTGACGTTAATAAGAATAAGAGATCTAAAAGTTGAAATAGATAACATACACTTAGGATAGGACCTCCGGTGTTCGAGACGGGATCCCGTCTCGTCGTTTTTTCTTAAGTATATGTTATCTATTTCAACTTTTAATTTATATAGTAGTATTACTACTTAAAAATCAAAGCAAATCAAAATATTTCATAAAAAATAATTTGATTTGTTCTTAGTTTTAATAAGAGATCTTTTGCGTCTTTCATATAGATTTTCACTGTGACAAGGAACGAAGTGGCTCAGAAATCAAATTGGTTGACTGTACCACTGGGGGAAATGTATTTCATATTCCTCTATGTACATGTATCATTTTTTTTTAACATGTTTTTGTAGTTCATGCGATTTCTAACCAGATAAGATAGAGTGAAGTAAAATAAGTACGAATAATAAATGTAATTCAATAAAAAGAAAAATGGAGAAAGGTGTTTGCGTTAATTTTTAACTATATTTGAGGATCAGTGTTTGACTTGTGAATACATTACAAATGATAGGTATAGGATTTTATGTGATGAAGATTTAATAACGAGGATATCCAAGAAAACAAAACGCTTAAAGGCAGGATTGACTCTTCGCAAAACTGCACCGTCCTGTGTTTAAGTACTGAAGTGGATGTGTCACCATCGAGTGCTCTTGACACTTCAGCCGCGACACAAAACACTCGACTTAACTAGCAGTGTAAAGTTGAGTGTGACGTATGAATTTCAAATTTGACAGTTTACACTTCAGAACGGCTTTTCGATGAAAGTTATTCGTTTCCATTTTTTAATAAAATGAAATGGTATTTATTTATATTTATTCTGCGTTGACGAACTTAATAAATTACCATTTTTGGCAGAGATTTCTTTTAATAATAAATAGACCTCGTTGACGTTAATGAAACGGTTACAAATTTATTCCCACTGGAATTAGAATGAATTCTAGAAAATCCTTACAAGAAATTCATTAAATATAATACATTTTCCGTACCAACAAAATTCCGATTTAAACGGCGGACATCATAAAGGAAGTAAACATAAAAGAGCAGTATTCACGCGTACCGTCTCTTTAAATCAAACAACATTTATTTGATTAACACTCCAATGCAAAAACAATATCCAATTTGATTGGGTTGATCTGTTGAACACGATTCGTTACGAACACAATACTCATAAGTAGCGACGCAGGCGGACTTTGGAATGGTACTCAAACTAATGTATTTACGGTTGTCAAGTAACAAAAATAAGTACAATAATTTCTTCCAGTATAAAATCTTTACTTATTTAATTCAAGAAAATAAACCCATAACTAAAGAAAAGTTTTAGTAAGAAATGGTATAAATACCCGCATTTATATGAACGGCGGCGACGGTGACGGAACCATATAGCGTATTTATCTATATAAATATGTTTACAACGAGACGTTCGAAATCAAAATAATCAAATTTTATTTTCTTTATAAGAGTAAAATCATTCTTACAGCTAATACAAAAACTTCACCTAACATCAAAACCGTTTGTTAATTAAAGACATCCGTTGTATATTTGGGAACTAGTTTTAAATAATATTAATGTCACTATTGAAAAGGAAGATTGACAGACGTTTTTCAAGTGAGTAAATTTTGTGATAAAAAAATAAAACTAATAATAATATTTTTTATCAGCATATTCGAAAATTCAAATGCTTTGAAAGCTGTAAAAAATGGAATATTATTAAGGAATGCATACAAATACATATGTAACCTTAATAAAACTATTAACTCTCGTTTTAGTATACCAAAGCATTTCTCAAAACCCTTGACGGTTTTCGATTTTGCAAAAATAGTAGGTCTTATATTATGCGTTTTCATGAAACTTTCCTTGTTGTTACCAAATTTCCATGCAATTTCGGGGTACAATGTTTTTGAAAAATGCTCATCTATTTGGGAGTTTTCAAAATTTGGTACACCCAATTAGCGAAAGATGTAAAAAAAAGTTAAATCACTGTTAGTTTCGTGACGACAATTAAGCATTAAATCTTTATGAAGATCGGCTTTTTGCCTTCTATTATGTTGTAATATCGATTGAAGTTTATAAAACGAACCTCAAAACCAAGCTTTTATAGATATTTAATGCTTAATTGTCGTCACGAAACTGACAGTGATTTAACTTTTCTTAACAACTTTCACTAATTGGGTGCACAATTTTTTGAAAACGCCCATTTATTTTTATCATTTAGCACTCGTCATCATATTCGTTTTAGCATTTTCGAGATTGGCAAACAAAGATTTATCTGTTTATTCCGAAAGGGCTGTACAAAGAACGCGATGTAGTGTGCATCATTAAAATTGTTTTGTTTTAATTGGCATCGGTGACGGCGCTGAAGAGGCGCGATGTAGATATGGCACGGTGCGTTGCAATAGACTGCGCTTCACTTTACACCGACGATTTGTAGACACAGACATTCGGTGCCGCTTGTCAAGCGAAGTAGGATAGTTTCCTAACTTAATCTAACTTAAATTTACGTTTATATTTGATGGGTTGATGAAGATTCCTTACTTATCAATATATGTACGTTTTTATATTGATAAAGAAGGAATCTTAAACTACGAGTATGTTAAAAACATAACCTATTATTAAAAATAAAACAGCTGAAACGAATCATATCACGTATACCAATTCAAATTTTATCCCAAAGTTTCGAACTTTTTAGGAGTGTTCGTGGTTATTGGATGGATTTAAAAAATCAAATAATACACAGTTATCAATTTTTTACACATGGACCTAAATAAATCGATATGTTTGGTTTTTCGGGCAAAATTATAAGACAGTTGTTGGCGTCCAGTCAACGGCGCATGTAAATTACGGTCACATTCAAATTAACTAACATCACACATACAATCATTTGACTGATCTCCGTTTTAGAATGTAAATAAAATGCCTTTTACAGATTATATATATACTCTTTTTTTACTCTCTTGGTTATTTTACCTTATTGCTCATTCTAGTAACAGTAATCACTTAGCTAATAAGGAAACCCAGACTAATTGCTCCCAAAATAAAACATCGTGGTAAAAACTGGCACGGCGGCACGGAAAATTCATCTAATTATGTCATTTAAACGGAATTAGGGCAAATGTAATTATTTCACGGGGAGCAAGCATCGAGACGCAAGCGGAAGACGAATCCGGTGGGTAATTGCCACTCCCTCTACAATAAGTCCTGTTGAGTTTCCAGGCCGGGATAAATAAAGCATTCTGGTTGTATATCTTATACATAGTCTATAGGTGGGTACAGGTTTTGTATAATGCCACATAGCAGACATACTATGTATTTGCGTGTTATATCAATCAAAATATAGATGAAATGGAAAAAGTTGTATTTTCCGTTGCTTTCCTATGTATTTATGTACTCGGCTTAAAATTGCTTTTTTTTTTAGAACTGAAGGCCACTCATCACTTTTGTCACAAAAAGCTACGTAATTAGAAAGCGTCCGTAAAACTTCCTTATTAATAGCCGCCAATGCGGCATTGTTTGCATGAACGGTGTATTGTATGAGTATAGTTAGCCAGGAGCAAAGAATGAGTGTTACTTTCATTTTTCAACTAATTATTATGCGATTGACTAAATGTTTTTAACTTATTTTATAAATTACGCATGTAACCTTTATTAAAAGATTGCAGGTACATTACCAATATTGATACCTCCTACCTATATCAAGTAAACATTTTAAAATTGAACCACTCCGATCGCATCGAAAACAAGTAACAACTTGTTCAGTTTTCTGCGTGCTACAACTGCGTAATAAACCCTCAACTCGACGCAGAAAAGTACAGTTCCAACCGTTCAGCGTTTTTCCAGCTCATACTTAATGCGCATAAATTACTTTTGAAGAGTACTTAACCGCGAAAATATGCAAAATTATGTAATATGCAGCTGGGAGCATATGTGGGAGTTATTAGGGAAAGTGGAAGTTGTAATAAGGGGGGCTTTTAGTGGCAATACAAGCTCATTCACGCGTTCGCCCGCTTTCATCAGTGGAAACACTCCAAACTCGCAGTGCTATCCCGAATTAATCCTCTGACTGATAATTATGAAACAAAATGGATAGATAGATACTTCTACAGGATAACGCTTTGGTTAACAAATTGATAGAAGCCCCCTAACCTCCAGAATTAAGTATGTACTTACTGATTTTAAAATCTACTATCCTACCCTTTAGGGGTTGAATTTCTAAAAATTCCTTCTCAATGGTTGCCTACTTTATATTAACAATCAGTTGTGAAAGTTGTAACCTTCCATGTAAGTACAATTGTTAAGGCTGAGCGTTGATTCAACTTGCTGTTGAGGCTTTTACGTTAATATAAATACAGTGTGATTTCTGGGTCGTGATGCAGAACCAGTTTTTCTAAATCAGTAACTAGTCAATATTATCTTATACTCGTAGTGGTATTTGATCAAAACAAAGTTATTTATCTTTTCTTATTTTTTAAGATAATGTAATCTTAAACTATCCAAATACGTACCCTTTGACATACGCAGTATGGGGTGCGACAACACGTCACATTGAGTGGGGTGATCATATTTTATGCAAACGGTTTTTTTTACTTATTATCTGAATAAAAATAAAAATGATTTTGGGCGATAAATAATTATTGATTCACGTAACTAGCTTCACCTATTAATTCTGTGACGCCTTGTTCTCTTGCTCCACGGCCCAGTAATCCCCAGTATTAGTATACATATATAGATTTAAAGTTTCCTTATCATGTATAAACGTGATTATTTTTATCAATTCGAGTGTTTATCAATGCCTTTTTTGCCATACTGCCGCCGCTGGCTGTCGTTCGGCTTGAACACGGGGTAACTGTGACAGTCAAATAAAACACTCAAAATTGATCAAGCAAGAACAAGATCAACTTACATATAGGTTACAAATGACGGAGTAGTATGTAAAGGTCTTCGAACAAATTTACTAACTCGTTAACTTAACTATATTTTTATCGAAGTCCTCATAACAACTCTATAAACATGCTCAATCCTTTTCATTACATGATATAAAGGGTGGAGCGACATCCAGATATGTAGAGGACGTCACTTAACTGCAGGGTCCTCGAGGCGTGAGACCGCTTTTAGATTGGAGACTAACGGCCATACACATTATCGATCGATGCGTCGGAAAATAAGGGCCTATGCATATGGCTTGTACGTGTTAGTAGCCGATTTCTGTAGGACTAATATCAGTTTTTACTAACACGAATGGCTGAGTTGTATGTGGATATTATCATGGTGGTTGAAATTATAATATGAACGATAAAGATGGCGATAAATTTGTTTAAATATAACGATATTTGGACACACAATAATGTTATTATATTGTACGATTTTTTCCGTATCAGTTTTATTTTTCCTGTACATTTACCTAATTATTTTATATGAGTTTTGTATTTAAACTTTCGTGAGTCATTTTAATATTTTATAAATGAAAATCACGGCTTTACTCTTAATAAGACAACCTGAATAATGAAATCTCCTATAATCATTATTTATTTACAGAAATTACAAGCCGCCAGCTCTTCGGTCACCAGTTACATCAACCAGACGCTTCGCGATTTCTGCAAAAAGTTTGTGCGCGCTGGGACTCCATGGACCTAGCGTCTCCTATAATTCATGATTTCATAGAATAATAGGTTTTTATGAGAAAATAAAAGTTATAGACGAATATTTTCTAAACATGTTGATGTAGATGTATAGGGACGCCTGATCTGTCGATCGCTTGTTGCAGTCATTCAGTCATTCTAAACATGTTGCACAGTAAACATAAACATAACTTATACTTCCAGTAACTTACTCCTTTTTTCCAGTAACTACCCCACACCAAAGTCAGGATAAATGAAACCTTATAAAAATAGAAACGGGATTAAAAGCAGCCAGCAAAATTCACGGAAGCACCAACTGGCAAGAAATTCCTTTCATAGTGCGCCAGCTTAAAACCGCGCTTCGCCTAAGTGGTGACTGCTATCTGAGGGAATAAAATGAAGCAAAATAAAAAAAAAACGCGCGCCCGAGCCGTGCAAACTCCACGACATCGATATCTGAATAGTGCATTGTCGTGGGAAAGAGCAGTGTGCTAAAATCAAAGACATATGTCGAGTAAACCACGTAAGTAAATGCAGTATTTGCGTAAGTGCATGTAATGTGCCTAAATTGAAAAATAAAGATCTTATATCTTTTATCTTCTTTTTTTTATTTGGAACCAGCGATCATGCTGGTTAACTCTTACTCTAAACGCTTACATAAAATGGTTATCAGACAAATAGTTTTACATTTTGTCCCATAGTTACTATATTTGTTTTTTATTGACATTTTTTTTCCATTGCCACTTACTGTCTCCAGATCTGAGAGAGAGACAGATACGTGGATAGTGATGTTTTACTCACCTCCGGACAGGTTTATGCATCATAAGACCATGATTGTTTAACTTTACGTGATTTTTTTATTTTTTTATTTTTGCCCTCTTCATTTTCATTTTTTTTATGACATAAGTTGGCAAACGAGCAGACGGATTGCCTGATGGTAAGCAATTACCGTCGCCCATGGGCACCCGGAACAACAGGGGAGTCACAAGCGCGTTGCCGACCTTTAAGGGGGGTTGGAGCTCTGGGAACCTTACTCACCATCAGGAACACAACACTACATACCTGAAAGGTAGCAGTGCTATTATGGCTGTGGTCTTCCGTAAGGAGGAGGTTCTTCCCCAGTTGGGCTTCTCCAGACTCGAGCGTGATGGTACTTCGCTGTGCCCTACCTCTCATTGTCGGGCGTAGTTTAAGGACATACCCGGGTTCATTAGAGTAGCGGCAAAATTCTCGCCTATTGTATATAGGTAAGGTATGTATCTTTTTGTGTAGCAACTAACAACTAAACTGAGACGTCTATTTTATGAAAAAAGATGAATGTCTGTGTTCAAAACTTATCGATATGTAGAACTGTGGGTACTTGTACGTCTAACCGTCTGTTTCATGCGATAGTTTTATTTTATTTTCTGCTCTGGGGACGAAACGTTCGAGTGCATTGTTATTGTAGTTGTTTTGAAGATATACAAGACTAATAAGACATTCTATGAAACTTATTTTGCACGCTTTGTTGGGAGACACTTATGCTTTTAGTAAACATCGTAACAAAATGGATATGTATATAACTACATAGTAAACTTTAAAATATAATCGCGACTTCTTTATCGTGGTAGATGGCACTTTAGGCAAAAGTATTGTTTTAAGATTCTACAGTCAACAAGAAAACTTTATAGTTACGCCATGTCCGTTTTCAATTTTCATGTCATTCCAACTTTTCTGAGTAACCGTCAGTCCTAGATAGCCTTAACTTGGTATGAATATGTAAATCAACCAAGTAGACAAAGTGGTAAAAGAAAATATGGAAAAAATGGTGCCTCCACATTTTTTTAATCAACCCTAATGTGTAAGAAGGTGTCGTTAGATAGGTATTAGAAAAATAACTCGGGTTTATCTTAAACATATTTGTTAAAGTGATTTTTTACCGGACTGGAAGTTATGTGTCACTCTAACATCTGAACTGCAGGTCCAAACAATACGAAACAAGAATGTGCAGCTTAACAAAAACTCATGAGAATTATTTTGAACTTGATCGGTTGTACAGTTTTTGAGTTAAAAATCACTCGAAAACTAAGGAACCCTAGACTGCACCGCAAGGCTCGACATACTCTTGTCCGGTTTTTTTATTTATTTGAGATTTAAATTATATAATTATATTATTTAATTTACAGTGGCCGTAAAGTTTCGAATAATTATAGATCAAGTATCGATTTTTCTATTAATTCATGATCCTGGTCATATTATTTTACCTAACTATTAGCATGATTGTTATTTATAAGTTTTGTTTTCTAAATAATGAGTAATATCCATAATTCTGTTCCGTCCAATTGTACTAAACTAGTTGAATGCACGGTTCTCATAGTTCAGAAATTTTAATAATAATACGCAAAGGGTGAACTGAAATTATACACGCCTGAGTTATTGCCAAATTGGCGCTAACTTCGCTCTGGACCGTAATAGAAATTACTTCAACTCGTGGCTTTTAGCAAACTAGACGGTGCTGTTTAGTAAATGAGTAGGTACCAACAATTAACTAAGTCAAAGCGCAATCAGTGTTATTTACAAATATATTAGAAGCATTATAGCAATGATTATCCTGGTTTTATAGCAATAGGTAAGTAAGTAAATATTACGATAAAATAATAAATGTCATAATATTACAAAGAAAACGAAGTATGCTCAATGAGGCTTATGCCTGCCGTGAGTACTAAACGATGAATCTTAGATACAGATTATAAATAAAAAATTATAAATATATACTTTGCAAAATAACTTATTGTCACTGAATGCTTACTTAAAAACTCCCTTATTGAGGGACAAATACTGACAAGCGCCCAAATAAATGACATCAGCGGGATTCGAACCCAGGTCATCCGTTCGAAGCCGTTAGCATTATTGATTCGAAAAAAAGTCTGAAAAATAATTATTTTCGACATGACTTTAAATTAATTTGAATGCAAATTAAATAATATTTCAATGTTATAAATCTGAAAGTTGGTATGTTAGTGCCTTTATACCACTTCTACGCACTTTTTGTATATGAGAAAGTTTATAATGATGTATGTCGATTTACAATTATGTGAAAGTATTTACAAAATAAGTACTTTAAGTTTATATATTTAGTGATCAAAAAATATTTTTAAGTACTTTAACAAGACTGATCCAGTCAATATTTTTAAAATAACATTATAAATCCCGAAATAGGGCACTTGAGTGAATGAAGGTATTTTCTGAGCCAATGTCATGAAAACAATGAAAAACCCTACACGGATTATAAAAACTTGTTTATAAAGACTTGCTTATACACAATGGAAACAACACAGTTTACGTCGAAACTACAGGTATAATTTACGAACTACCGTCAAGACACGAGCGACAAGGCGCAGAGTTCGCCAAACAAAAAAATACAACGGGGCAGATGTTGCTCGCAACTCTTACCGTGTAATCGCCTCAGGACTTGAGGGAGCCGGTAGTAAGTGCAATTTTTAACTGTTTAAAAACTACGTGGTTTGGGAGACTTGCCAAGGGTACTGGGTAGCTACGTGCATTCGGCAATTTTTATTTTACTTTGCTACTCATTAGAGATTATGGTGGCAAGAACCTGAACAACAGAAGCAATAACAACATTATTTAATTTAAAACTGTTGCGAGGTATCATATCATCCTTATACCATGGTGGGTGCTGCCTCTACGCGTCCCTTGACACGGCAGGGGCAACGTCCGCTTCGTGTACCCCTTACATTTCATTAAATTGTCGAAGGGGCCTTTGCGCATTGGTTCGACCGGCTCCGCGTACGCCTCCCAAATATTCGGAACACCATTGTTCCATTTACGGGAAAGACATGCTTACTCTATATTTGTTATACGTTTTAACTTGGTATATAAATTACGTTAAAAATATTTTAATAATATCCGATTTCGGATACTTGTCATATATGTCACAACTGATAGTTAGCTAGACGCGTCTGCTTGCTAAGCGACCATAATACCTACTAGTCCAGGTCACACTCCCCTGCAATCAGCTAAAACGGGGACTACAGCCATAATTTAAACACCTTTTTATAGCGCGCTCATTCCCTGAGGGAGGCGTTTTGTCAGAAATATGGAGGTAAAAATGTATTAAATTTTACTCTTTGTAATATCACAAATTGTAAATGAAGACAGAAATTGTCATTGGCCAAGGCCCAATGGAGCATGCGGGGCCTGGGCCGTTCGGAAACCAAATCCAAGATTTAGTGTAGGGGAGAGGGGGGCAGATATTAACGAAATTCATAAATCTGATCATATCTCCTTAAGTTCTAAACTTGACGCTACTATTTTTGTATTTACGTGACGGTAATTTATATATCTTTAATTTTAAAATACAAAGGTTTCTAAGGTAGAAGCGTTTTAGTTCAAAACGATAAGAGGTTAATCTTTACCCCGTTTTGGGGCAAATATTAACATTTTCGTAAGTATTTTAGGTAATGAATTTAATTTATAATTAAACGATGTTAATTTTTATAATCACTTTTTTATTTCTTATTAACATGTTTACATGTCTAAAAAAACTAAATGAGATCTCTTAGAAAATAATTATAAAATCTACCAACAGATAATTAGCCAGCCTTTGAATAGTTTTTTATTCTATAATTTATCTTTATATCACGTTTAGTAAATAAAACTAGGCAATCAAGTTACTCTAAGATTATTATCTTATTATCTAAGATTATTATCTTATCATCTTAGAGTAACTTGACTGGCTAAATAGTGACACATTGCAAATATTAAACTCTGCTGCAATATCCCTATACTTTCGTTTGCATGTCAATGCCTCTCGTACCGCTTTTACGTTTGTCCTCATTCTGTAACAATAAACCCCACTTTTAATTTTAAGCGTCTCTTATTTACTAGGGGTAGCGGTTAATACTTACCCCACTCAGTTTGTTAAAACTAGCCCCAAACCTAAAAAAAATGAAAAATAATCATGCACAAATTTAACGAAACATCACGCAGATGTAATGGTCAATCAGTAAAACAGTTAATTTAACCTCAAACTCAAAAACCCAAGACGTAAAAATGTTTAGTCACCTGTATTTTTGCACCCATGTGCCACAACTTCACTACGCGGCAGTCGGCGGGTAACTGACAAGTCGTAATTCATTTGTTAGCTTCACTAGAAGTTACAACCTTGAAATTGGCACCCTGTCTTGTATAGTATACGAGCTAGAAGCTTGTTAATACCTACCCCCATTAAAACCCCCTCTCCGCTACACTCATTTTTACGATGGCGACTAACATCTTACCTTCCAATAAAAAAGAATAACTTGAAAAATAGGACCTACGTACCTAAGATGTAGGTAAATCTGGTTATTTACGATGTTTTTCTTTGCCAAACGCGACTATGTAAATAACTAGTAATTTCTTATGTAAGTTTCGAAAATGTTAGTGGAAAGCAGCAAAGGTTCGGAGTATTATAATTTTCAGTGTGACAAGGTACGAAATAGTCTTCATCATCATCGGCCAAAGACGCCACTGGTGGGCAGAAACGTCCCCTAAACGTTACGTCGTTTATTACGAAATGGAATATAGATAACATTCCTACTCGTAGGTATAGACTATATGTATAGTCTTACATTATTTTGCATTATGGCTGCAAATGATTAACCTTAACCCGCGACTACACTCGCCTAGAAGGCTAAACTTCCATTTCCATCTATCTGTATCACCCACTACTACTTTCAATGAACGCTTGGATTGATAGTCGTCATAAACAAGTCGGTACTATGCAAAAGTACATCATGCTTGTTAGAGTAAACTGGTGATTAATCATTTAACGCTAATTGTCGTAATCCTGAGTGACAGTTTGCAAGCTAGGAAACTGCAAGCGAAGGCTGACAAGTGCTCATTAATACTGGAGATTAAATTAGAAGAGCTGAGGGTCATTTTAAGAGCAATTAAAAAAGGTAAATTGATTTCTGGCACAACCTTTCAGTTAAAAAAATATGATTAGCGTATGCATAAAGATATATAATTAGTAGTTGTTATTGTTAAAATATTGGAATATCTTTATTTTGTGCTACCCTTACCCAGTACAACGAAATTCGAACTTTGTTACTGATGGTGACCAGCAGGTTTATTTTATACAAAGAAAATAGGCTATCCTATAAAGGCTTACTTTATATAAATTCCGAGTGAAACTTACTATGACTTTTTAATACTAAATAAAGTTCTCAAAGACGAAAGAAAACTTTGATAAGTAACTAGTCGTAGCTTTTAGTATGTATTTAAGTATCCCTAACTTCGCCAAGAGTATGGTGCTGATGGGTATGCTGAAACTGCCGTTCTACGGCAATTCTTTAACGTAATTTTTTTCTGTCAAGCGGAGCCCAAGCCCACATGAGCCGTGGCAAAATGCCGGGACAATAGATACCAGCAAGACTTCACTACCCAAAGCTTTAGGTTTTATTGGTTTACCATTCGGCGCTCATTTTTAGATGAAACGTTTCTAAAAGCCATGATCTTATCGTTTATTTCATCGTCCAACATTTTAGATAAAAATAACAATCATAGTTAAAAATCAATACTTAATTTTCATAAAATGTGAATAAATGTAAAAATGTCTCCCGAACAACGCACGAATTAGTCGAAGTAATTGAAGCTTATTAAAGCAGCGCTGGAGCCGGACACCGGAACCGGCAGCTAGCCGGGCCCGGACACGTTCCGGCCCGTTATCCTCGCAAGCTTCCGGCCTACCGCTATCGGAGTGGTGTCCGGGACATGGTACATAGCGGCAGGATATAGTTAGCTAGCGCAGTGCTCAGACATTAATGGATAAAATATTAATTCTGATTACATTGCTTTCTGATTTAGTTGCATAGCATACTCGACTGTCATGTACCACGCAAACAAATATTACATACACAAAAAATCTAATAAATTTGGCGAATTGCTGGGAACTGTAATGGAAACTACATTTAGCGCTTTTTATCCTTTTTCTTGTTTTCCAGACATACTAAACGAATTGTACTATGTCCAAGGTCCTTTAAAGTTATAAAACTACGGCACCACCACTTCAGTATTGCTACAGCTAAGACAGTATGTTTGTTTGCAGTAGGTATGAGCATATCAAATAGAATTTAACTTCTTTATTTTCTTTTCACATTTTTTACACCAATTTTTAGATACATTTGTTGTTATTTTTTTACATTTGTTGTTGGATTTGTTTCATAGTAACTTGAATAAAAAAAGTCAGTAATTTATATAGAAATACAGGAATATAATCCAGAATCGGGTCGAATTTATGTATGCATAAAATAAAGCAAAAAGGTCATGGGTTCGCAAGCTTTGAATACCATACAGCCATGAACGCGTGGACGTATGCGACGAAACTAACGTAGTAATGGTTGTATTATCAATTAGTTATATTTTTGCATTTATTTGGACCCCTGACATGCAATATAGTCTATGTTTTATTCTCATATATAAGGTCCTTACTCAATGTATTGCTTATTTTTGTATTGTATTACTGCTTAAAGTTTATGAAACGATTACCGAAACTAAGTGTTTAAAGAAATTTTATGCATGATTATCGTCACAAAACTGACATACTCGTAGTTCACTTTCACGCTACGTCCAACAAGTCACGCTAATTGGGGACATTTTTTTAACTCCCATAAATATTATCTTGTCAAAAAAGTGCAGGCCGACACGCAACACTTAATGACATAATCCGTCGGTCTCTTGCCACCATCAATGTGATTGCTCTTCTTGAGTCAACCAGCATTGTCAAAGATGATGGCAAGAGGCCTGATGGAGTGTCTTTGGTTCGTTGGAGCTTGGAATGGATGCTGATATGGGATGCTACCTGCGAAGACATGCTAGCGTCGTCCCTACGAACGACGAACAACGAACTAATGTATAAGCGGGTACAGCGGCGGAAAGCGCCGAAATTTATAAACGTAACCGATATAAGAGCCTGGACAGAGAGTACCATTTTGTACCGTTTGACGTATAGACGCTTAGTCCTTGGGTTCCCAGCGTGCACAAACTTTTTGTTAATGTAACTGGTGACCGAAGAGCTGCACAACGTATCAGCATTGCGATACAACGAGGAAAGGCCGCCAGCATCCTTGATACAATGCCTCAAGGGCCTTTTTTAGATTTTATGCAATAACTAGTTAAGTACCTACTTGTAGTTATCATAATATTTTAATTTCTGTAAATAAATATTTTCATCTTTCAATTGTTTTACTTAGCCCAAATCAAGAAGTACCTTATATAACACCACTGCAACTGATAGACCCCACTCATGCTCGTAGCATTGTATTTCTGCTTGTTATTAGTCAGAACACATTGCTTCCATCTATCAAGACTATTTTCAAAGTCAAGGCTGCAGACCGCTTTAGGATACGTTTGCCTTCCATGGAGTAGCTCGTACTCGTATAATCGTTTGCATGAGAAATGCAATTACAATTTAGTTAATATCAATTATGGAATGACATACAACCAATATAACAAATGTTAATTAAAGTGCGTTTTGTGGAATCTGCTAACCGCGTTGACCAGTAATTGGTAATTAAACCAGGGCAGCTTCAATAATATACTGGACAGCTTAATGTTAAGCAGTGGTAAAATTTTAATGAAGTCCGATAATTTTCGACGCTGCGAAAATTGGCTGTTTATAGAATTAAATTAAATAGAAGAGCTTGATACTTGCACAACATCAATTTTAGGTGGCATTAACTGTAAAGAGTATCTCCTGCTGGACACATGCCTTCCCATAGGCCGCCACGGGGAGTGATCTCGGACCATAGAGAGTTTAATGACATAGTCGCCACATTTAACGTGTTCCCAGACGTCTTAAAAGTATGTTGCTGATGGTCGTTCTTGATTTCTGGTCACAGTTCCACGTGAACAATACCTTTACCTTAATATTTGTGTTTGTTACCGCCGTTGCTGTTTCCGAATCCTGGCTAAAATGTATCCACAATCAAGCCCATTCTAATTTTTTTTTTTTAACTGTATTATTTGTGCCTTTGAACACGCTAAAATGGAACTTCTAGACAAAGGCGATAATATATTTCAAGCGAACTCTCAAAACATCTGAACAATACGAGTACGGCATAATCTATCAGTCTATCTATGTATATGAATTAAAATAGCTGACTTGAATTGTAGAGTAACCAAGGGAAAGGTAATCCAAATGACAATAATGACGTTTAGCATAAATAAATGATTTTAAAATTAATTTGATTGACTTAAATTATTTTAATCATTGTCTTATTTAATAGTCTAAACCAAGATGTACTAATTATAGACTAATTATTATCTATTCTAATGCTCCTATGCCGTATCATAACTGAATGAAATAGATAAGCTTACTCCTTAGTAATACATTATCAGTTAGGTATCACACCTAGCCTTCATCTTATCGCATGCCATTAAAAGCTCGCCAGATTTGCTAATTGTTTAACTCTCAGTATTAATTATGTACGTTAGTTTAGTCGCCATCAAATATATCGGGCTGCGGTGGTCACTAAAATCTGAACAACGCCTCTGTTGCCAAGGTGATAAAGTACATGTTCAATAATTTGCAATATATCTGGTGGCGAATGTACATAATGAATACGTTACTTATGGATTTCTGTTGACCGGCAATACAAATATTTTGTACAGAATTGAAATGGACGTTGCATTTCAAGAGGCTATTGATTAAAGGGATCCCGGGTCCCGTTCCTCGACTTGAATAAATAATCTTGACACTGACTTTGAGACGGATAATTACTTAGTAAAGATACTCTGTCTATAATCATAAATATTGATGTCGTATTACAAATGCGAATTGTGTTTACAGTTTCTGATTGAGAGAGATATCAATCTAATTTTATAACAAAGGTGCCTTGTAATGAAATGTTAATATTTAAATTTTCTAAGTATTTGTTCATTATACTCGTAGCACATATGAAACATACTCAATAGTTTAATAAGCTACTTATATTTTATCCTAGTGTTTGTTTCCATATTTTGCCACGCACGGTTAGGAATCTTAGACATTCGACATTATTTTAAGGCAGTTTATTAAATGTCTCCTGTGTGTGATTATGTACAAGTATTCCATAATATTCTACAATATTTAAAATGATGGATCTTACGTTGTATTTGATTAGGTATGTTAATAAAATATCTGCTTAATAAGTAAACAAAAATCTATTGTTTAGTACATTATAAATATTTATATCACAATCAGAACATACTATTTTTATTACTTAAATCTGTCGCATACCTTGAGTATCAGTGCTTATTGTTTTGTTTTATTTCGCCGTCTCCCTATCACTTGTCTAGCAGTGCCGTCGATCAAAATCGCACGCAATGCACGAAAACAATCTCAGTTTGATCGAGCGCGTTCCTGCCAATCCAGCGAACATCAGTAATGAAGGTTTAATCTGCGAATTCTTGCATAGCTCGCGGAAGAGTTGGTGGAACTCGTAAACTCCCGAGTATGTATAATCCCAGCCTGTTGATTTGTACCGGGCTGTGAATACGCGTTTTATAAAAACTACGGTATTAAATGCAAAGGACAATCCAATTTCTAATTCATAGTTTAGATACCGATAATTACAAATACTTGAATGTACTATTCAAGAAGCGCTATAACTTAATTCCATTCTTTAGAGTAGAGACAAAAGAATGAAAGAATATTATTTAATCCGACATATGCATTATATATCTATATTGTTATATTCCCTTTATATCGTTAGTGTCTAATTGTACATTGAGCGTAAAATCTAGCAACCAAAATATATTGGTATCCAAGTCCAGAACTTATTAGTACTTTGACTCCTTCTAACGAGATGATGTTTACTGTACATATTGTGTACTGTTACATAGTTAACGAATAAATTTCTTAAGTTTTGTAAGCCTTTTGAGGAATCTATAAATAGACAGAACTATATACATTAGGTTTCAAGTAATCAGAGTAGCGGATTATTTGTTAATTAGTAATTGGAAATAATATGTGTATGTGTATATATATTAACATCATCAAGTGTGTAACTGTATACTTATTCTGAACTTCTAAGAAAATGCTCTTAGTTAAAACTGAAACAATAAAAAAAATATTTACCCATTAGTAATTTGAATCAGCAACTCTGTAATAAACCCTGATTATCATATCACAATGAATTAGGTTATATTACAAAACGCAACTAAGAGCGCTTTGTAGATAACAAATCGAGCGTGAAGCTATACCCACGTGAAGTTCAAACAACGAGTCTCACAAAAGTGAGTTTGAAAAACTTTACTAAGCACTACAGCTTTTTGCACTTACTTAAGTTTTCGCTCTTCTAAATTTACCTGAAAGGTTATACCCACGGCTCTTTCTTGATAGTTATATTATATAGCTCTATTTACAGCGTTATACATATATTATATAAAAGTATAGCGAAAACCTAAACCTGTCAGTCAGGTTCTAATATAAATTATAATTTTGTCTTCGGTTGCCGCAATAATTACTCATGAAATAAAACAACTAAAACGGATTCCACCCGATGACCACGAAAGCTGCTAAAGAGTTCGAAACGTCGGGATGAAGTTTAAATTAGTATACGCGATTTAATCCGTTTTAGTTGTTTTATTTCATGTATAAATTATAAGTTAGCAAAATCTCAGAGGGCCAGGAAAGCAGCCAGGAGTATAGGTGATTCGTCGTAGCTTATGGTTTATTACATACTGAAGTACATACTGAAAACTTACATAAAAAAAACAAGCAACACAAAATTATAAAGAAAATGAGTAGTACTGACTTACATATTACTTACTAAAATACAAACACTTATGATTTTGAAAAATATTATTTAACTTTTATAAAACTATCAAATTTTTGTAGTTTTCGGGACATTCAAGTTAAATTTACAATTCCTACTCTCGTTCTTTTGCAAGTCCTATACTATAAACCACTATAACATAAATGAACTATTTTATTAGTCACGTTATATAATTTTCGTCTATCATTAAATGCTTCTTTTAAAAGTCTTCGGAATCGACAACCGACATAGTTTTCCGTTCTTAACAACGTCCAAAATAAAGACGTACCTATTTAAAAGATTCACATTCAAAAGTATCATAAATTTGTTTAATCCCCGCGTAGCCATCACAATTATCGCAAATGACTCTGCATTACGGGAGGTAGCTGAAAGCATATTTTAAAAGGGCGTTGTATAATCCTGCCTCGGGTAAAATTAGCGCGGGTGACAGTTGCGACACTATACATTATCTATATTTTATTTATGACAAAGGTGGGAAACATGCGGACGGATTCCCTGATGGTAAGCAAATATCATCGCCTATGAGCACCCACTAGGGGAGTCACAAGCGTTACATTATCACACATAATTAAAAACCATGTATAAATTAACACTGTGGTCACAATATTTCGACAGTAATATAGAAAGCTATTATATGTATAACAGCAATTGTTATAGGTATCCAATAAAGCAAATAAATAGAGTTTAATACTAATTTATAATGTTATTTTGTTCCTATAAATACATATTTGGATTTCTTATAAAGTATAAAGATTTCGTAAATTACAATTATGTTTAATTTCCTCGTTGTATCTCAATGCGTAACTGGTGACCGAAGACCTGGTGGCATCCTCGCACAACGTATCAGCATTGCGATACAACGAGGAAATGCCGGCAGCATCCTTAATGTCTTAAGGGCCTTTATTGATGGTTTACATTTTCAAAGCTGTGATCTGTCTACGCACATTAATCTGCTCAGACACCTCAGGGCGAGTCGCATTTAGATAATTATTGCGGGATAGCAGAACTTTGTTGGCTGCCGCTTTTGTAGCGGCTCGCTTTGTGCCCATAGTTCGCGCTCTTTGATGTCTGTAATAGCTCTCCCTGTCACTATTCGATGACAGCTGCTATGCACCAAGACTACTCAGCTTAATTGTTTAAACATTAACATTTTGAACGACATAAAAACGTCAGAAAGCGCTACTTTTAAGTCGTTAGTTAGACGCTAATCCTTTGTAAAATGTCTACTGCACTTAATATATGTTATTGTTACTTTTGTTATTTTAGTTGTAATGTAAATTAATCACGGAGTTTGGGCGATTCGAGAAGTATACTATTTAAGACGTGTGGTACCAAATGAAATTTAACCTAAAGAACCCAAATAATCAACTACTTCTAAAATGTAAGTTTTGTGATGACAATTATCATCTTTATATAAATACTTAGATTTGGTGATTATTTCATAAATTATAAACAATATTACAATGCAAAATAGGCAGAAATTTAATTTTAAAGCAGATTTCATGCTTAATTATCGTCACAAAACGGACATAATTTAACTTTTCTACAAGTCACGCTAATTGGGTAGACATTTTTCTGAAAACTCCCAAATATTGCCCAAATTAAAAGTTAGGAAATTGTTATTTAGCATTCATGTTATTGAAATAAATTGTTTGTGTTAAAAACCTATTAACCATACATTACTGGGGTAACAATAGTTTCTAGAAATAGGTACATATGTAAGTAAACCTTATGTATTAATCGCAACTGCACATGAACATATTTATTTACCTAATATACATTTGAGCACAACTCTAGACTGGTTATATGAAGAACAATCAATCAATCAGGGAATTCAATTTTGAATGGCATGTTAGGTAAATCGCAGGTATTGAAATTAGGGGATCTCGAATGCGTTTTGCAATTCAGAATACAAATGTGACACGGAAGGATGTGCGGTTGTAACATAGTTCACAGATTGCTACAAAGTCAGTAAGTATTTATTGGTATAGTAGTATGTACCTACAGATAGCTAAATGGATTTTTATACGTCTTTATTGAAGAAAGCTAGACAGTATGTACTGAATACCATTATGGTGGTTTGTTGTTGTTACTACTTACTTAAGCAGCACCGAAACTTGTTTAAACGAACGACCAGTACAATTTAGGAAATAGTTTAAATGATTTTGCATCCTCTATCTTACAAGGCTCATTGTACTGAAAGATAACTTTATATTACCTAATTCCTGCGGACGTCAAAACCTTAATATTGCTGGCAATCTATCCACTGTTGCTTCGGACACAGTGTTCGCATGGTCGTATATTTCCCTGTGTAAATGGAACAATACGCAGCGAGTTCCAAGCCATTGGGCACATCAAATCGACACCGAACCCGTCCCCCGCCGTCGCCGTCCCTCGCAAAAGTAAGGGAATTATAAAGGTTGACGATGCATTTGTTCTTTCTCTTTTTATTCTACATGGAAGACTGCGACGCGCTGAATAGATGATTAAAGACCTCCTCCCCCACCCGCAAAATTCGAACTGGTTTTTGTTGGCGAAAGTTAAATACATTGTAAGAACGGAATTTCAAAGAGCAGTAATACTCTAAATTAAGAATTAGGTATAAAAAGGGATAGTAATGGTATAGTCTTCTTTCTAATACATACTAGCAGTAGCTATTTAGGTAGTATCCTAAAGAAGTCAACAATTGCTATGATAAATATAATATTTAAAAGTATAAAAGTACATGTACAGTCATTATTTTTAAAAGGTTGTTTTACAGCTTATTTTATCAGTCATGAAAATTATATTCAATCTCAATGTTGATGAGCAAAAATGATAACCTGAATTTTATAGCGCGTAAAAAATAAAACAAATGGACTTTTTACTTAATGTACATTTTTGTAAAAAGTAAAAAACGTATTTTACATTTGATAAAATAACTACATAGCCGTCGTGTAATGGGTAGAATGAGAAAATGTTTTCACAGTTCTGCGACAGGGATTACCTAATGCTCTAAGGTTCTTACAAATGGAATTCTTTTTATGATTACTGAGATTACTATTACGTAATTTATGTTGCATTTTAAATAAGAAACAAACAAAGCAGGTATTTAATAGAAGCCGATATGAATCCAACTGTAGTTTAGAACTGTGCTCTATCGTAATAGTCTTAAACTGAAATAGACTTTAATGCCTGCGATAATAATGCCTACATACGAATACGTACCAAAAGTATTTCTTAATTATGATTTTTTATACGATAGAGCAACAGTTCGAAGGCTCATTGCCAATATTACTTGCTTCTACTTACGCCAAAGTATGATTTCAAAGTTTCCTCGTTACTTCGCCGTAGCCGCAGTTCTAGATAACGATTAGATGTGTCTTGGAAAGTGGGCCTGAGAGATCGCCCAGGAAATTGTGAGATTAACCGAAATTGCGTCAAATCACTCTGGGTGAGAGCCGATTATGGCTAGTATGCCTACCCTTTCAGGCAAGCGCTTTATCAAAGATCTTTGGGTACAGTCCGAACATTTGTGAACATAGTTAGTTTAACTGTCTCTAACCTTAACAAGTCTTGACGAAAGCTATAAATGTAGAGAGAGTTGTCAAGTTTGGTTATCCAGATCGTACTGATATAGTTCCTTTTAATATACAAGTGTTATGTGGCAATAAGTAAAAATGTATAAATAACTTAAATATTTTAGAACTATCTTATACAAATCAACGTAATCTTACAGTTTCCTCAATAAGGGTTGCATTTACTTATGTACTCAACGTCGATGTTCACTGCCATCAAAAAGTTTAAGATATAACACAATTTTTAATTTCGTTTTGATTCAAACGTGTTCACGTTTGTTTGTTACCTGAGCGTTTCTTAAAATTTTTGCCACTTTTCTCGACTTTAAATATTTTGGTAAATTTTATGTTTTTTCTTCAAAAAATCGCGAGCTGATTCGATTTATGCAAGAAAAAAATGTGTTCCAAAGATTTTTTTCCTACCTTTTTCTATATATTTTCTATGGGGGTAACATAATAGAAAATTCAAAAATGTATGAAATTTTATGGGACATATTTTTTTATTGACCAGAAAAAACATAAAAATAACCAAAAAAATTTAGGTCGAGAAAAGTGGCAAAAATTTTGAGAAACTCTCACCTAACCCAATTGTTTTGTAACCCAAAAGTTATATAAGAATAGTCGTACAACTTA
This sequence comes from Grapholita molesta, assembly GCA_022674325.2. NCBI lineage: Eukaryota > Metazoa > Arthropoda > Insecta > Lepidoptera > Tortricidae > Grapholita > Grapholita molesta. The sequence continues at coordinate 9,885,039 of CP053127.2, forward strand.
CTAAACTTAATTAGGTGTTATACAACTATTCATGTCTAACTTAAACCGTTTTCGACCACATTATGTTACGATTTATCTGCAATTTAAAACTAAAATCTTTGTCAACAATATTTTCTACAACGTGGGCTTCTATTAGACAGCTCAATATGGCTGGCCTTCAACAGACTTGTGCAACATTGCAGGATTACATCCGTATTTGAATTTGAGTTTCAAAACAAATTTTACTAAGTGCTCGAAACTAGGAATATGAGAATACATAATATTACTGCACATCCTGCGGTAAGGCTACTCTGGAGTTTATTAACTAGCTTCCATCCGCTATTTCACCTACTTTTCATTAGGTATGTTTGGTAACCACCACGTGGAACAAGAAATGTAAATGTGACGCAGATATTCCTGTGGTACATTTTGTTCCCCATAGTATTCTAGTTTACTTTAGTAACCCCTTTTAAACCCGCCTATTACTTACGTGCAACTACGAAAATCTACTTTAAGCATGGCCCTATTGGAGGTTGCATATGCGTATGCCGGTTTTATAATCCATACGACATATTATGACATAAGTTTGAAATGTTTCATAGAACAATATTTTAGTATTATTTGTTATTGTGTCACTCAAAATATATCTTTCACCACGATAACTTGTTTTTGAACTATCGCCACTGAACCTCTGCTGGAGCCCTAATTCTCCAATTTCCAATAGGTTATGTGCCCCAGGCATAGATAGTGTTAGTTATAAAAAGTGGTTGTGAAATAATTTTTGTGTAGTAGTGAAACTTGCGTAAAATATGTCAGAAGAAAACGGCATAAGTGGTATTAAAAAGCTGAAGGGTACGTCGGATTACCCAAACTTGAAGTTCCTGGTGCGTAACTATCTAGAAAATAAAAACTGGTGGGACGTAATTTCAAAAAATGTAGAAAATGCTGATGCAGACAGAAAAGCACGAACAACTATTTGCCTGTTGTTGGAACCAGAGTGTTTTACCCATGTCTACAATGCAAAAACTGCAAAGGAAGCCTGGAACAATTTACAGAAAGCCTATGAAGATAAAGGTTGGGGTAGACGCATCCACATTCAGCGAGAGCTCTTTAACTGTAAGTTAGACCGTTTCAGTTCCATGGAGAGCTATTTATCTAGGATTACTTTCCTTGCACAACAATTGAAGGATATTGACGCTGAAATTCCTGATGATTGGTTAATATCGATTTTGCTGGGTGGTTTGACCCCAGAGTACAGCCCTCTCATAATGGCTGTAGACAACAGTGGTCAGTCAATCACGTTGGAGCAAATAAAGACTAAATTGTTGCAAGAAGGAGGTAGACAAAGCAAGTTGAATAGTGACTACGAGCAAGCACTGGTGACACACAAAGCGTCGAGCGTTGCCAAATCTACAAATAAACCTAACGATCGCAAGAAGTTCGTGTATAAATGTTTCAAGTGTCATAAACAAGGGCATAAGGCGTCTGATTGCAAAGAGCGAGCGAAGATCGCGAATGTCTGCTGCGGCACTAAGGCTATAGATAAAGATAAGTGGTATCTAGATAGTGGCTGCTCCAGCCATCTTTGCCGTGACAGGAGTAAGTTGTTGTCCTATAAACCTGAAAAAGGCAACATGAAAATCTCAGTCGCTAACGGTGCGAAGTTATCAGTAAAAGGACGAGGGAATACTGAGCCCCAAGTCAGCGAACAAGAAAAATTGATTTTAGAAAATGTTTCCCATGTTCCTGACTTATCCATGAACTTAATATCGGTAAGTGATTTGACCAAGAAGAAATGTACAATTATTTTCGACGAAGAAGGTTGCATTATTCAAAATAAAAACGGAATTATTGCAACATGTCAAGAAGTCGATGGTATTTACGAGTTGTCAGAAAAGAAAAACAACGTCGTAAATTTGACATTGTCAAAACAAAATGAAAACATTTCGAACATTTGGCATAAACGTTTATCACATTTAAGTCGAAATTATATGTTACAAATGAAAAACATCGTAACTGGTATGGAATTTAAAAATTCAGATTTGTGCGAACCGTGTATTCCGTGTATTGAAGGAAAGACGTGCAAGAGTCCCTTTAAAAACAAAGGTACGAGAGCCAAGGATGTTTTGCAAATCGTGCATAGCGATGTATGCGGTCCTATGGAAAAGCCGTCGTTCGGAGGTTCGAGTCTGCAAGAATAAAACATCAGACGACAGTACCCTACCTATACACACCTGAGCAAAATTCCGTCGTTGAACGCGCAAATCGTACAATTATGGACAAAGCAAGAACACTACTGGCCGGATCGAATTTAAGTAAAAAGTATTGGGCCGAGGCTGTAAATACTGTTGTATATTTGAAGAATAGGAGCCCAACGAAAGCTTTGAACAATACAGTACCAGAAAAGCTTTGGACTGGAAAGGAGGTGGATGTCAGTCATCTGAGAATATTTGGTTGTGTGGCTTATCGACTGATACCAAAGCAAAAGAGACGTAAACTGGATACGAAGACGGAACCGATGATATTTATTGGATATCCAGATAACCAGAAGGGTTACCGTTTAATGAATCCAAAGACCGGGGAAGTGGTAACAGCGAGAGATGTAAAATTTTTAGAAAATGTATTTCTACATAAAGAAGACATGGAAAAGTCACAGCAAGTTATCATTAACCTGAATACGGACTCTGATATTCAGTCTTGTTTACCAAATGGATCCACGGGTGTTTCTGAAATGTTGGAGGCGCACGAGAGTACATCTCGCGACGCTGTAAATGAGAACATAGAAGTGAATGGACCTGAAGCAATTGAAAACGAGATCATACCTAATAATGAGGTGGACACTAATGGAGATGTGTTAATACCTGACCTGTCAGAAAGGAGGTATCCTCAGAGAGAACGTAGACAAGTTGATCGGTATGGTTGTAACGTTATGCATGCCAAGGAAAGCAATCCGGACGGTGATCCAGTAACCATTGAGGAAGCATTGGCTAGACCAGATAGCGAGCTATGGCAAAAAGCGATAGATGATGAACTTATGTCATTGAACGAGAACCAGACGTGGACATTAGTGGATCTACCAGCTGACAAGAAGCCAATCCAGTGCAAATGGATCTTCAAGATCAAGAGAGATAGCGACGGCAAGGTAACGAAGTACAAGGCTAGACTCGTGGCAAAGGGTTTCACTCAGGTACGTGGTGTAGATTATGCAGAGACATATTCTCCAGTAGTTAAGAACTCTACTCTACGATTGTTGTTCTCGCTAGCTGCTGAATACGATTGGTTTATTGACCAATGGGATGTCACGACTGCATTTTTGTACGGAAAGATTAAAGAAGACATTTATATGCTTCAGCCGAAAGGAGCAGTCGCCAAAGGTCAAGAAACCAAAGTATGTAAGTTGCAGCGATCTCTTTATGGTTTAAAACAAGCTTCTAATGCTTGGTTTAAAGAATTGGATCAAGAAATGTTAAATTTAGGCTTTATACAATCAAAAATAGAACCGTGTTTGTATCAAAAACAGCTTAAAAGTAACAAGAAATTAATTGTCGTGATATACGTTGACGATATTTTTGTATTCGGCAATTGTGAGGTTGAAAAGAAAAGATTAAAATTGGGTTTGCTTGACAAGTTTAAAGTGAAAGACTTGGGCGCGGCTAGACATGTATTAGGCATGAGGCTGAGACGAGATAAAGGAGTAATATATCTCGATCAGGAGCAGTTTATTTTAGACTGTCTAAGTGACTTTAATATGACAGATGCTAAGCCGGTTACTACCCCGATGGAAGTAGGAATGAAATTAGAAAGATCGAACGAGCCTTACTGCCACCTACCTTATCAAAATTTGTTAGGTTGTCTTAATTATTTAGCTTGTAATACGCGACCAGACATAGCACACGCAGTAAGTGTACTTTCTCAATTTAACTCTTGCTACGATGAAATACACTTCAAGTGCGCGAAGCGGGTCTTACGGTATTTAAAAGGTACGTCTAATCTATGTCTAATTTTTAGACAAACAAAAGATCTAGACTTACGTGGCTATGTAGACGCAGATTGGGGAGGCGCGCTCGATCGGAAATCTTTCACGGGCTTAATTCTTAAATTAGGTAATAACGTCGTTTCATGGGAAAGCCGCAAGCAAGCAACAGTTTCGTTAAGCTCTACAGAGAGCGAGTACGTTGGATTGAGTCAAGCCTCCAAGGAAGCGATTTATTTACGTAGTTTACTGAATAGTTTAACTACTGTGGAGAGTAAACCTGTAGTCATTTTTAATGACAACCAGTCGGCACATAAAATTGCAGCCAACAAAATTATGCATAATAGGACGAAACACATTGACATTAAATATCATTTTATCCGGGAGTGTGTTCTTGCTCATAAGGTCGAGATTAGGTACATGTCAACTGATAAAATGATTGCGGACATTCTAACTAAAAGTGTTTCTGGCCCGAAATTAAAAGATTTTTTGAAAGACATATCGTTGTCAAATTATCCTATTAAGAGGGCGGATAGTTAGATGTTTGATAGTGTTTTATGATTTAGGTGTTTTGTTGATGTAATAGAATATATTTTCTAGAATCTTTCTTTATGCAATCTGTTGGACGATTTGTTTTGTGTTTACTTGTGTACAGTCAGACACAAAAGTTTTGATATTTTTTATTACTTGTTTTATGTACCGAGTATAGAGAAGTACAAATGTTTAAAGTGTTATGTACGTAATGGATTAAGAGGGCGTATTGGAGGTTGCATATGCGTATGCCGGTTTTATAATCCATACGACATATTATGACATAAGTTTGAAATGTTTCATAGAACAATATTTTAGTATTATTTGTTATTGTGTCACTCAAAATATATCTTTCACCACGATAACTTGTTTTTGAACTATCGCCACTGAACCTCTGCTGGAGCCCTAATTCTCCAATTTCCAATAGGCCCGACATGTATTCGAAGTATCAGGCTGCAGATATCGGAAGATGTCAATTAATTATATTATCATGGATCCGGTCATTGTGAGGTGAGCGGAAAATTATACGTTTGTGCCCTTTAAGATGGGAGTACGTACTTTTTTTGTTGAAGTTTCTAGAGAAACACACAGTTGTGAGGACTGCCATCATCCAACCATCTAAATTGTGACGTTGGAAATATTGGCGAAAAGTGGCAGCGGGGATCCGATGGGTACAACTCCTCTAAGTCCTCTTCGTTACAGAGGCGATAGAATATGCACAAGGAGGTTATATCTTTATGTAGTATCTAGGATTCAGCGAACAATTTTAATCAATCTCCATTGCTTTAAGCCATATTTCAAAGATCCATAAATAAGCTCATAATCTGTACCTGCCCTCTGTTCCCCTAAATTATATGACAATGCAATATACATAGGGCAATTTGTAAAGGTCGAGAAGCAATAATAAAAACAGGAGTTACTTTAATACTTAAAAAAAAAGTTGGTATAAAAAAACTAGCACTCGGTTTAATCGCTTACGACGGATATGATAGGATAGCAGACTCGAGCGTAAGGAAATGGAAAACAGATGTTTCTCCCCGGTACCCGAGAATTAATTAAACTTCACATTAATCATTAGCGTAACCATTATTTAATGCATGCGTATGTAGGGTAGGCAACGCGCATGTGAATCCTCTAGAGTTGCAGGCGTTCATAGCGGTAACTGCTTACCATCCGGCGTACGCTTGTTTGCCACCGTCGTTGTATAAAAAAATACGGATTCGAAGTTACTCGAAATGTACGACATTTAATTTAAAAAAAAATGATTTACATTCATGGCTAGTTCCAAGATATGTCCTATAATAGGTTGAGGATGTGCTTAGTTAATACCATGTGATAATCAATTTGATGTTCGGCCATAGTCTGTTGCGCTTCGCGTTGTGATTTACATAAACAAATTATAAACTCGTAATAAAAGTCAATTGCAAGATCTTCGGGAACTAACACGACCTTAAAACGTGCAATGCGTTAGGGAAGTACGAGTGTGTCATGAATTTTGCCGTCACGAAAAATTCTGTGTGTTACACTGAAACAATTGGGCTGAATAAAAGCTACAAGCGATCGACAGCCACCCGGAGTCCGGCCGGGCGTCCCTACGCTACATCTACATTGAAGCAACATATTGTTTTCGTTTCTTTGAGATAGATATTGATGATATTATACTCGAATATATCTCGAATATATATTGTCCTAAGCATACTAACATGTAGCTACTTATTTTGTTTTTAACACGGGTCAATCAAAGACTACGCCAGACAAAAGATTTCCATAGTAATTGCCTATTTGATGAATCGCATGGATATTCAATGGTGGCCAGCAATCTGATTTGAGCGAGCGTTAATGGAGAACGGATTATATATAGCCTTCGTAAGCCCGGTGCACAGTGGATGTGCTAGTACCTACTCGCTAGTTTAATCGACGTTAGTTGGCAAGTGATAGAAGTAACATCAATCCTATCATATTTGCCCAGGACGCCCACTGCTGGACATAGCCCTCTTTCATAGACTCGCGTCGAGTCAAAAACAACGATCTCTGCTTCAATACCATAATCGCCACGCTTAGTTTTTTTTTTTATGTCATAGTCGGCAAACGAGCAGACGAATTGCCTGATGGTAAGCAATTACCGTCGCCCATGGGCACCAGGGGAGTCACAAGCGCGTTGCCGTCCTTTAAGGGGGGTTGGAGCTCTGGGAACCTTACTCACCATCAGGAACACAACACTACACACCTGAAAGCTAGCAGTGCTATTATGGCTGTGGTCTTCTGTAAGGAGGAGGTACTTCCCCAGTTGGGCTGCCCCAGATTCAAGCGTGATGGTCATCGCTGTGCCCTACCTATCATTGTTGGACGCAGTTTAAGGACATACCCGGGTCCAAAATTGGTGGATTGGTGAGGTATATGAATATGGGACCACTAGCACCTTTAAAATTCCCGACCCATTAACCCTGATGGATGTTAGGACCATTTGTCCAATAAGTACATGTTTTTACAAAATGCTAACCATTTATGGACGCCATTGGTATAAGACAAGAATTGGTATTGGTATGTTGCTATTGTAGCGCTCATGTCTTAAGTTTCTTAGACGAAATTTTCCACTTTATACCAAAAGAGAGACTTAATTTATTACGATCATAACCCAAATAGTTTATATAATCTTAGTACGATGAATAAACAAAGCTGAATAATCATGCTACAAACATGAACTATGAATGCAATGCTATAGATTACAAATTCCTTACTAGAATAACGCATTCTACGCCATGCTAACGACTTATCGTTGCATACCGCATAATTCTCTCTTAATATGCAGCTTAAGCTAGCTACACACCTAATTTACAGCGTGGCTCTTGTCATAGTATACTGACTTGAGTTAGCCTGTTATAATTTAATTATTTTTACCTAAGATGCATTGCAACCTTTATCTCTGACATGAATGTTAAAACTGTAAAAAGTAATTAAGTCGACACTTATTATCAGGTGCGACTGAGGTCAAACGCTGGTCAGTCTTGTTAAAAAAATTAAGTAAAAGCATTGTATTTGTATAAATTCCTGACTTGATAGTTCTTGACATATATATACATCAATGGATTATAAAGCTTATTTTGTCCTCAGCTATTATTTTAACCAGCTCATTAAGCTGATTCACGTGTGCATTCATATCGTTGAGATCCCGAATAGCACTAGAATCATAACTGAGCCCAGAGCCCTGAGTGTAAGTTTATAACGTAACTTTACTTCACGAACGCGTTTGCGTTTCCCGTATAAATAACATTATCACTTACGCGTTCGTATACGTTTTTTTACATCAAGATAACCTTACACTAGAGCCTCTGAATCTAAATTCACTGTCAAGTACGTTAAAATCGCCGTGTGCAACCGACCCTAAAGTATGCAGAATGCAGTGGCAACACTGCCGCAATATCGCACCGGCTCTTTGGTCACATGACAAGGCACGTTGATCGTCCTGTGACGTCACAGCCCAGACTTAATCCCCTATCTATCATATTCGACCAGGTTACCGGCGACCGCGCCCAATAGGGCCCGAGCACTAATCGGGTGTTTTGATATTTCGGTCGGTTATGCACCGTTAGCATATAATAACGCATTCGTGGTTTACTCGGGAATGTGCGGGGATTATTACGTAATGTTATTAATATATTATAGCCAGATTTAAATTCCATTATATAATTAAGAAATAATTTATAATGTTAATAAATATTTTGTGACAATCTCACACAATCGTCCTAGTCCTATAGTAAGCTCAATAAGGCTTGTGTTCTGTGTGCGAAGATATACAGTATGTATCAATACGAGAGGCAAAGCATTTAACCCGTTTATGGCCATGTTGAATTCAATACTATTTCGCACTTTAAAAGAGTAATGTTTACCTATTATTTTTTCATTCAACATTTTATTTATAATTGACAAGTTGTACCTTTTCAAAGTCGGTTAACACTCCCATATCATGCTGTGAAATGTTATGTTATTGTCAAAACAAATAACCATTAAATTTTAAACACTAAGCTTTTAAGGCATTTCATTATTAAGTGCAGCTTATCATTTTGAAAACCAGATAATTTAGCAGAAGTACAAGCCAAATAATGTTGAAATTATCGTAAAAACAGTGCCCATTAATACGTTATCGATATCTTAAATGTCAAGTCAACGTTCATTTCGTTTTCTTAATAACATTAACAAACAAGGTTGGCTTACCATTTCCACAGGCAAACTTTCTTGAACTGACGTTTCGTTTTGATCTTAACCTTGACTTGTCAGATCATAAGATTGTAAATAATAAATACAGGATGCTTCACAATTAAAATAGATTTATCATTATCTGATGGAAAAAATTAATAAGAGCTTGTAGGTATTTCATTAATATATTTACCAAAATCTTATTTCATACTTACACTTTTACGGGTTTAATGCTTTGCCTCTTGTATTCATACATACTGCACATAGTGTATATGATACATAGATACATATAAGTTCCGAAATACTTAGGTATCCATATCCATAACCACAGACAAATATTCATGATAAAAGAAATTGAGTTAAATTTTTAATAATAAAATTAATTAAATTAAGGCTCGTACTAAATTTACATATTTAGAGAAGAAGAAGCATCTTAACATGAGTAATTAGTGTATAGTATGGGTTGGGTATATAAATTGAAATATATATCATATACTTATGAAATAGTGATTACGCCCGCTCCCTTTTCCCTGGTGACCGAGCCCGGTTTTGAACCTGCGTTTTCCCTTTAGCGGCTAACTATATTTTATTTGTTCCTACTTGTTGTACAACCTACACATTTGTTAAAACAAGCATTGTTGATATGGTAATAAATCATCTCAACAAGACCATATGTCAACCTATGAATAAGACCGCTCATAAAAGCATAAAACTCAGATTAGCCTTGCATAGTCGTATTAGCCCAGTCCTGCTTTTTACCCGGTAGGAAATTTATTGTATCACCTCCGCTACATTAAAGCTAGCTGAGCCAGCCGCTAGAGCAGCCTATAAATCGTCTAATGGGCAGAGTGTTGCCAAATAATTCACACGCAAAGTGCTGTAATGGCCACGGGAGTGCGCATAAACAATAAAAATCGGGCAAGGTTGTACCAATGCGGGTCGCGGGTTCCGTCATGTCTTTTAGTCAATAGCCCAATATAAAAACCTACTTGTACACCAACAATCATTACCAACTGTTCCAAGATAGATCATACAGTCAAGAGCAAAGATATCGATACAGCCAATGTGACAAAATATGTATACATAAACTTTGAAAAAGAGATTTGAAATACTAAATAAATAAATATTTCGGGACAATCTCACACAAATCGACGTAGTCCTACGGTAAGCTCAGTAAGGCTTGTGTTGTAGGTACTAGACGACGATATATGTAATAGATAGATACATATAGATACTTAAATACATAGAAAGCACCCATGACTTGGGAACAAATATCTGTGCTCATCACACATATAAATGCCCTGACTGGGATTCGAACCTAGGACCATCGGCTTCATAGGCAGGGCCACTACCCACTAGACCATACCGGTCTTCAACTACGTGCATGTATACATATTTTTGCAGATTGTCTCGATATATTTGACGTTGACTATCATTGGAACGTGGCAGAGGACAAAAATCAGAATATTTCAGACCAGCTGAACACTATTTCGACGCAAATGTCATAAATCCATTTGGTTCTTGTTATGAACATGTGCATGTAACCCGGAAGATACTGAGTATGGAGCAATATTGCGGAACCCAGGCACACATACGTTATGTGAACTCATTTCAGTGAACACGTGTCTGGTGGTTTTTGTAACACGTTCTTCTATCGCCCTAGTAAGTAACCAACGAACTAAACGAGTTCATAAATATTACATATCACTTAATGCCTCGAATAAAAAAATAAGAATATTTTTTTATGATATTGTCTTCGGTTGCAGCGATAATTATATTAATTATTCATGAAATTAAATAACTGAATCGTAATAAAATACGTTCATATTTTATTCAGTCCAACCCGATAACCACGAACGATGCTAAAGGATTCGAAACGTCGGGATGCCATTTTTATTGTTGAATTTAGTACTCGTATGCGCGATATTATTAGTTTTCAGATGTTTTATTTCATGAATATTTTTTGTTAGTACTGCAATTAGACTTCCGTGTAAAATAAATCATTTAGTAATATAATTATGTGCTTTTAGTCAAGTTCATTTAGCGTAAATAGGGGTCACATCTAATTAGCCGAGCATTTTTAATTTAATTTTGACCTGGATAAAATCTCAGGTTATTATCCACCTTAATTTCGGGAAAGATTCCAAATTGGGTTCATTTGGGTTATCTTAGCACACAGCGTGGGATTCGCTTATCTCACTTAACCTGTTATGACTAAACAGGTTATGCGCTATACGTGCGCTACGGCGTAGATACCGCTACGAGCTACGCCGGTAACTGCTACGACGCCGCAAAGGGAACACTTTATGGCCCATGTTAACTTGAGACTGGGGCATCGCGCGATTAAATATGACTTGCTATAAATGTGCTTCAGAATTTCATATTTTATATGGAACCTTGTCAAATTGAATTGCATAAATTAAAATTTGGAGACCTGAAACTGAGACAACGGAAAGTTTGTACGGCACAGGGATAAAATCTAACACCTTCTAAATCTTTAAGACACCTTCAAAATGTTAAGCGGTTTTAATATTATACCATCTTTTGCGCGTGTCAATAAGTTCAAATGTGATGTCAAATCTCACTGAAGAAAGAGGACCACTAGCCCAAACCGATCACGGACCAAAATATACAGAACAACATTCTGCGATTTGGCATATGAAATATTAAAGATAGATTGATAAGATATAAACATAAACAAAAAGGATTCTATTAATTTATTGTACTGACTGAATTCGCATATTACATGCATAAATTACATTATTATTTATGTCCATAGATTATATTATCAATATCTTGATTATATAAATTACATTAAACTTCATGTCTTACGCCATAATATTATAAATACTGAAAATGAAAGCTAAATAATTCGCTACTCTAGAAGCAACATTTACATAACATTTCATCATAAACATGGAAATGTCGTGACTCCTTAAGTGTCACTGGCATTTTATAAAATATTGAAAAACATATTAAACAAGCACTTTCTCCTGATTAGGCAAATATGCGACGGAACTGTCAATTACGCCACAGTTGAAATAAGTTTTAGATTTTGCGTGACAATAAATGAGCAAAAGGGTACAAGCAGGAGCGTACCCAATAGAGCACGATAACTATACGTCGTAGGGCACGTAACTATACGACGATAAATTAAATATATACCTAATGGCTGGCGAATGATTTATAAAACATGTATGTTATGAACATTCACTAGAACAATAATAAACTGTATCTGCATTTGTTTGATATTATATTTTAGATATCATTAATTATAACATTACAGAAATGATTTCAATAATATTTAAGTACGATATGTACAAATAATTTAAATTGTCAAGTTAGGACGCTATTCACTGACCTAATTAGAAAATCCAAATGAGTAAGTAAAAATAAATTCTGCCTCACGTTACTACAGTTAGATTAATAATTATATTACTGTATCAATACATCTTAATAAACTACACGCTATAATCTATAAAACATTACTCTAAGCTGTAGTAAATGGCAACAAAGATGTAAAAGTTAAGACATTAGAGTAATTAACACCAGTTGCTGACGCAAGTCGTATTGTTATTTAGTGACACTAAGAGAGCACCGTCTCAGTATAACCAGCAATATTGGATATTTATATTTTTTAAACCACGTAGGTACATTTTAAATCATATTAGGTACTTCGGCTATAATAACGAACTGAGTAACCTAAAAAGAAATAAGACCCGAAACTGGGATTTTATGATATGTTTACAGCGAAAAATTAGATACACAGTACTACTACTACTTACTACTACTACTACTACTACTACTACTACTTTGGACCCGGGTATGTCCTTAAACTACGTCCAACAATGAGAGGTGACTATTATGCTTGAATCTGGGGCAGTCCAACTGGGGAAGTACCTCCTCCTTACAGAAGACCACAGCCATAATAGCACTGCTACCTTTCAGGTAGGTAGTGTTGTGTTCCTGATGGTGAGTAAGGTTCCCAGAGCTCCAATCTCCCTTAAAGGTCGGCAACGCGCTTGTGACTCCCCTGGTGTTAGGGGTACCCATGGGCGGCCGTAATTGCTTACCATCAGGCAATCCATCTGCTCGTTTGCCACCTTTGTCATTAAAAAAAAACAGTACACTGTAGACTCAATCAATATACGTACTATATGTCTTCTCCAAACTAACCTCGAAAGCAACATTTATCTTTTGAATTTTCATACAAATAAAAAACACTGGTGATTAATTATCGGCCTCTACTATACTTACGAGTAGTACGACATTGACAGCAGCACTTTTACAAAGGCGTTGATGTCACAGTCGCGTTGTTGCACTAGTCACTCCACTTAGGCCTTTATATGTTTACTGCGTCAGTAGCAAATTGCTGAGACCAACGCTCGTTTGAGTTCTAGGACCAACTGCAATAGCAAAAGAAGCGTTAGACGATACGCCTTTGCGAGGCCCCGTAACGTTGGCAACCTGGGACGCGTGTTCCAATCTGTAAGTTAGCAACTATACAGGTACTTCATATAATAAAAAAAATGACTCCGCTCGTAACTTGTATAATTATGTAGTAGTGTTACAAAATTACGACGACCCACCTTTCCGTATGGGTATGGTTGTTGCAGCGCGCTTTTTTGTAGCCATAGTACAGTTTTGGACTGTGTTAATTATTCTCAAACCTTTACTGTATACGATATCAAATATGGCAGTTGTAATTCTCAACTCTATTGTATTAAACAAATATTACTTTACATCGTGCATTTTGCTGCAAAGGTACTGAAACTACTCTAAGCGCGTGAGATAAAAAAACGTACCGATGTGTCTTCTAAAGAACATATTTACTGATTTCAAACTATAGAAAAACCCATTCATGTGTTATCTTCTAAATGGTTATGTTAATTATTGTTCATACCAGACTAAAGTTTAGTGGAATTTTCAATGTGCACTATTAGCATGCAACCCCATTAACTTCAACTAACACCGACTTTCAACGTAATTTAACTATGGTATGATCATATTTCGTCATAAATTTTAAGCAAGCAACAGCCTTAACTTGTACTAACACCGACATTCAACATAATTTTACTATGGTATGGGTTATATTTCCTCATAAATTTTAATAATTCTACATCGTGTACTAAGCTGTTTGCGTTCATGTGAGCAGCTCAAATATTGTTCATTGTAAGGCGGTACGGAACAAGCTCGCAATCCGGCATTTATAGAAGTATTGTTTGTTTTCAAATTGGGCGCGGATGTAATAAATCAAAAATACTTCGAGTCAGAAGAATAATAAGAAGAAAGAATACTAAGAATCAGGTTAGGTTCGAAAGCGAAATTTTGTTACAGTAGGTTTTGATTAGGCCCTAATCCGCATCGACACCATTTCCTTATCTTACTGGGTGAGGAAAACATAAGTTTTATGTACAGAAACTGATTACTATTGGCCATTGGAAAGACAAAAACAAAGCAATACAATATTTTGGACCCATTAATTATTATTTATGTAATAATATTAAGTATCAGTTGCTAATATGTAAATATTAGTCGCTAAAAACACGTAATAAAATTTGAATCAGATAAACAACTATGATATGCCCCACGCTCTTTTCACAAAAACATTTCTATTTAACTGTTGAATATCCTACCGCCTTTACGTAGAATTCATTATTTTCTCATACATCTCTTCCACGTTACGTTTTACCTTTTCTTGACGTATTTACATGTTGTTATCTATCAAGTCCGTCTTTAGTGTAGGTACAGTCACCGGCAATAATATCTTACGATCTCAAGACTGTAAAACAATCTGATAGCCATCTTATGTCAAAAGGTGCTATCAGATATTTTTGCTGCCTTCATATTATAGGTATTACCGATGACAGTACCAGAGATGCCTTATAAGGATGTCAACAAAAATAAATAATATTTCTTAAAACTGGATATGAAATACACTATTGTTTTAGGTATGTACATAATGAATGAAATTAATGGACCTGGGTTCCCTAAACTGCGAGCAGAAACCACCAGAGAACTGACAACAACAATGTCCCTTTAGACTTTTTCGATATCGTTTCCTGTGCCAGTTTATAGAGGAGGCCTATGTCAAAACATTAGAGGGCCGTGAGACATAGTAAATAGCCTGTCACATTTCTTTTAAATGTTTTTTTTTTATGAATGCCTATATGTAAATATCTCATTAAACTATATAGTTTCTCGTCTGAGACACTTCATTTCCATTATTTTTTATTGATAAACAAAAATAAATACAATTTCTTACTTTAATGTTTCGCCAAACTGCAATGCAGTTTGTTGGCGATGCGCTCACTTACATAATTATAAAATCTTAAACTTATATATTTTTCTTCGTTTTTACACATCTTAAACAAAAGGAAGTAACAGCGATACTAAATTGTAATAAAAGAGGTAACAACGTATCAACCAAAATTAACAAAATATATACTACCTTGAAGTGCTTCTACGTTTTATGTATTAACATATTTTCTAAGTAGCATTTGCTTAAACTTAGATTTCAAACTACCCATTGTTAATTTAGGTGTTTCTAGTAAAACAGGGTATTTGTTGTAGATTTCAGGTATCAAAAATTCTTTTGTTCTCCGGCCGTAGTAGTTATTTGGTGATGGTTGTGTCAATCTTAGCTTTGTAGAGGATCTAGTGTTACGTTTACAAATTCTTCGTATTTTATAATCGTCAGTATAATAGCTATGTAGGACATTCAAATATACTGCTTTACAATGTACAGGGAGAACCTTGCAAGTTGAGAAAAGTGTATCATAATTGTGTTTATACTTTTTCCTAGTATTGTAATCGACCAGATATTTTATTAATCTTATCTGGAGTTGCTTAATTCGATCCAAGTATGTTTGTCTGGAAGAGATCGCTTTGTAGCTCTGTAAACAATAGTACCTGTTTTGAGGTGTTCAATAAAGAGTATTTGTTTTTTTTTGTATTTCTTTATATTTGTATTGTATTAACACCTATGTGAAAAGGTTTTATTTGCAGTTGAATTCCCCAATAGAAAATCATGTAGTATTATTTGCGGCCTATGAGGCCATTGTGCCATAATGTAAGTTGTTACGTACTCAAGGCGCTTTTTGAAGCAGATATTGTGTGTGGGCGAATCTCATGTTTCTTTTATCTGACGGGTAATACAACAATCCTTTTAAGAATTTTAGGCTTATTTATTATTCTACTTCGTAATGTGACGTCGTTTTTCAAAGTACACAGAACACACTTAAATGTTTTATGATAAATATTCATAGAAGAAGATTATTCTAAAGTGTTTTTATTTTTGGTGAAAAATGTATAAACCTTTATTTCTTTCGTTAGAATTAGCTCTCACACACTTAGTAGGTGGGCATGACATAATGGAATTGTTTTTTTCTTAACTTGTTTTACCTACATTTCTTCTACCTCTAACCCCGAAGATCTGTCTCTATAAACCTACTTAGCGGTATTCACCCCGCGCTCTGTTTGCGGCGCCGCACTTCGCCGATAAAAGCCTCTTTGTGTAGCCATGCACGCCGGAATAACTCTTTCAGCTAGGAGTGATATGCGTTTCGTGTACTGCGAGTAGATGCCGTTTTCACGAAATCCATAATTCAAATGCATCATTGCATTTCATTTTAAGGACATTGTGTTTCGCTTTTACTTAATTATGGAATCGAGAGGTGATCTGCTGACCATGAAGTAACAAAGTTTATATTGTTCAATTTCATATATATTTAACTGCAAATAACTTACTTACAGAAAATACAATCGTATTATGGTAACTACAAGTACTTAACTAGTTACAGTTTAAAATCTAAAAAACGGCCTAGAGGCATTGTAACAAGGATGCTGGCGGCATTTCCTCGTTGTATCGCAACATATATATATATCAACATATATATATATATATATATATATATATATATATATATATATATATATATATATATATATATATATATATATATATATATATATATATATAACTGAGTAATTTTAATTAAAGTTGTAGGCATACTCAACTTGTTTTATTTCGATGTTTTAAGTACTTTTTACTCAGAATCACGAGCTGTCCCAAGTATTTTTATTGGCTTCATAAAAAGGTAAGGGATAGATAATAACGTAATAGCTATTTAATTATTTCTACTAAATCGTCCAATCACTTCAACTAAAAATCTAAATCACTTATGTCTATACCAATATGTTTTCAAGAGTATCGTACCAGCTATATTCTATAATAATCATTAGAAATGGATTAAATTATCTCAATAATACACGACCTAACCAAACATCCATAACAGTAAACACACTACAAATGACGCCCTAGTCTATCAAGCCAGCCGATTGCTTGTGAAATTTACCCGACTCAATAGCATTTCAAACTCCTTTGTGAAGCTCGAATGCTTCAAGTATTCAGTTGTTGTAACTAGTAAAGATTCCACGGCGGCTGCCACTACGTGCTTTATTATATAAGAACGAGGTTGTAATACTGTTTCCGGAGACATTTAAAACAGTGTTTGCATTTCGCTGCATTGTAGTAGAAAATGCAATTTTAACACTGTACCTATTTTGTTTGGTAATTCGAACTGTAAGAACGCATAATTGGATTTTTGGTTTCTAATTATTTGATTAGGGTAATGGCAACAATGTTGAGCTGATAGACACGAATGATGAAACTTAGTTCTAAGAACTAAAAAGAAATTCGAAATTCAAAAAGTTACATATATTTTTTTCCAATATTACAATGCAAAACATTAGATTCCTTTAAAGTAAGCACTATTATTTACTCGAAAACAATAGAAACGGGCAACTCAATATGGCAATTTTTATACAAAAAGACCCGTTAGGTATTTTGCTTTTGTGTGTAGGTATGTCATATTTCATCGCATGATGTAATAAAGCTCAATTAAAGCACTTAAGTCAGCAAAACAGCCTAATTTTTGCCTAATTCATTAATAACATGGCAGGCTTATTTATAATATCGTTAAACACACTGTGTTTTTATTAGTTTCCATTAACTAATTTATTAGAAAAGATGCGTTAGGTTAGCTATAGTTACCTAATTTATCTAAGAAACTAGTATTTAACGTTAACAATTTTTGAGAAACTCTTTAATTCTATAAATAAGTTTTAAGTTTATCAGCAGGGCTAGCATATGATTGGAGGGACAGTATCTCACGTCGATATATATAATATGGATATAAACTACTCGTCCGTCTTTAATTAACATAGAAAAAGACGGGTAGTCTATCTCGCCGCGTGATACCGTCGCACCAATCATGTGCTTGGCCTACGGGAAACTCAGTGACCAGTTTCATTTCACTGTAAGCCCTCCAGGGTAGATTTAAGCTATATAAAAAAACATAGTGTTGTGTTCCTGATGGTGAGTAAGGTTCCCTGAGCTCCAACCCCCCTTAAAGGCCGGCAACGCGCCTGTGACTTCCCTGGTGTTGCGGGTGCCCATGGGCGACGGTAATTGCTTACCATCAGGCAATCCGTCTGCTCGTTTGCCACTGTTGTCATAAAAGAAACATAAAATATGTATATAAAAGCAATGCGGAGCGCAAGCCCTCGCAGGCGTTGTTGACCGTATAATTACGATCCTAAAAAATACACTTAGCTTTAATGGAAACATGAAGCTAAAAACCTCTAAGCACATGGCAGTGTTAACGTGTAAACTTGAATGATAAATGTCGGTCCGTGCGCGCCGGTACACGGTTCGGCTTTTAGCGGCTGTCCACCTGGTGCCGAGGTTATGACGCATTGCCTGCTTTCATTATGAAAGAAAACACTCTAACTTTTAATGCGACCGGACTTAGGGCCACTAAATTATTATGACACATATTTGGAAGCCCATAAACTTGTGAAATTATCGTAATATGTAAATAAGTACTTAGGTAAAGTTTGTTTGCGGAAATGTAGACACAAAACAAACAATAAATAGGTAGGGATGCTATATGAACCTGCTAGGGACTTGGTAAGTTGTACTTTAGCAAAATAACTAAGAATACAGCAAATACTCCATTAAATAACATACATAAGGCAGAAGATACATAAGGCCTATATGCTTTTTTAACTGACTGATAACTATCAAACTTTAATATATTCAGTCCAAAAGCATTAACCAAATAAGTAAATCCATTTATGCTTCAGAGCTTAACATAATAAATCAACCACGCTTCATGGTTATTTAATTCGCATAGCAATAAATTTCACCAGCGAACCGAGCAAACAAAACTCGCTCCTCAATTGTTCGTAGTTGCCGCGTTGTTCGCGATGTTCATTTGAAGCGAACAATGTGTGACAACGACAGTCGCGATCCCGTTGTCTTCTCTTCCATTCCTTTCCTTCTATCCCCTTCGTTCATCGCAGTAACGAGTGCCAGCTTTATTGTGTTCATACTTTGCTCAGACGAGAAACGGACGGTGACGTTTAACTAAATGCCAATAGCGTAACGAACAATGCATAACTTTGCGATGCGATTTGAAACGTCAGTTCAAACTTCACATAGGGGATATATTTTATTATGAAAAACAGGATAACAAATGTGAAAACATTAACATTATATATAATTAACTAATAACAAAAAATAAAATCTTATAAATAATAAACCTGTCCCAGGTCTCGGTCACTGGGTAGGGTGCCCAGAAGGCTGGCCGCATTCCCGCGTTGGATCGCAATGCTGATCCTCTGGGCGAAATAGTGACCAGCCCTCTGGTCACCAGAAGCCTCAATAAGGCGCGACGCAATCTCTTTGTAGAGACGTCGCGCATTTGGGCCCCATGGCCCCAGGGTTTCAACCCCAAACGCCGCAAACATGAAGCTACTGCCAAGAGCAGCATATTTGCGACGCTTGAGGTTTTCGGCTGTAGATGCAGCCGCGCCAGCATCAGATTTGGTGGCAGGAATATGAGACGGCGCCAGGGTGTCTACACAAGTAGCATCCCAGACGAGTGGCCGTCCCATACTCCAAGGCACCAACGTCATTCCGTCGGGCCTCTTGCCATCGTCCCTTGTCAGACCGTTGGGCTCGAGGACTGCCGGCACCTTGGCACTGACGAGGGCCCGACGAATGACGTCATTGATGCTGGCATGCCGAGGATCCGCCCGGCACTCCGGCTGCATGAGAGCCCATGGTGACCGAGACCGTCCACCGCAGCACCGCATTGGCAACGGTGGGGACATTTGTTGGTGCCCCTACTCTGAGACACGTAGCCAACCGAAAGGTGTTGTTATCCATCAAAGTCCCTATTGTTGGGGATGGTAAAGCCTGCAACCACAGACCCGACTCCCACTCTGCAGCAGCAATGAGACGAGCTCGATCGGCTGGACAAACTTCCGTGTCCAAGAGCCTGTTCCTTGTTAAGCGGCAGAGGGGCTCGTCCCATTGTCTCTGCGAGCATGGGTTAGTAGGCGGGTCGGTGTTACAGCATGTTACGGACCATACATTTTTAGCCTCGGTACAGTGCGCAGCCTCCAGGACCCCAATGGAAGGGGCTAAAATTTTCCCAATGAGGCTTTGAGCGTCGTGTACCGAGGCCAAAAAAGCGGGAAGCGCTACGCTAGAAACTTTTCGAATGCCCAGGCCACCGAACCTAATAGGTAAGCTAGCCTGGGTCCAAGCTCTATCGCCAAAAGATATATTAAAGATGGAGGTGAGAGTTTCTAAAACTATGTTGTCCAAATTAGATATCAAAGTAGGATGTTTCCAAAAATGCGATCCGCGAAGTATGTATGTGAATTTTGGCACAAAAAGACAATGTTTAATAATGCAATAAGCTGAATGTATGTTAATTTTGGACAAACGATGTGAAGATGCCTTGAATGTTTGAATTTTGGTGTTTATGAAACTTTCGAATGATTGGTCCAGGTCCCGGTCCAAACTTCACATTGGTGTTCGGTATTCAGTAAGACTGCTATGTCTTTGGTTTTAGATTTGTATATACGATATGCAAAGTGGAACCGATGATCATCGTGGCAAAATAATATCCCCATATAAACGTAAATGAACCCGACTCCCGATTAGTCAATTTTGTTATGGTTATTTAGGTATGATAGAAAAAATTGGAACACAGAAAAACTAATCAACATGTGATTTCTACCCTCACATTTACAAACAAACATAATCAAGCGAACTTTGATGCACAAGCAAAGATTGCACATCCGTTTTCATGCTAACATCGACAACACGACCATAGTAAATATAGAGAAGTAGCTTATTTTATAGCTACTATTTAAGGTGGCTTAGATTTCAAAAATAAGGCCCATATGAAGATTTAGGCACCTTTAGACTGGCAAACCATTTTTTTATAAGTAACAGGGAAGAAAATACGCAATATTTTTTCCGGTAAAAATGCTAGCGTAGGAAGAATGCAATATTATTATCTCATTTTCTTCTTTAACTGAAACTTCCTGTACAAAGTAATCGCTTGTGCATATTAAACTACGAAATAAAATAACAAAAAAATATTAACTTACTAGCGGACTCGACAGACGTTTTCTAGTCTTAACTATGCCTAATTAACCGTGGTATGCACTATAATTATTTTTCACATCCATTTAGACGACATTTGCAGCACGCATTCTATAAATTTTATGTCAAACTATGTTTTACAAAAAATTGTCAAAAGCGCTAAGCTTATATTAGAAATAATTTAATACTTTGTTTATATTATTATTAATATTATTTATATAAGTATCTTTAAATTCCATTTTTTTTTCTAATCAGCGCGATTTTCTTATTTTTTATTTCATTAGAACCTTCTCCTGGCAATAACAAATACAATAGCGAAATCGGTCGAACACATTCATGTGTGATGCCGTGACCAAGAGAAATAGGGGTATATTTAGATCCAAATATATATATAAATATAGGTAGAAGGTATAACTATATTATAAAATATAGGCGACATTGATCTCAATGATAATATGAAAGACTAATTTTTTTTTATTGTTTATTTTTTGTAACCAACAGTGCATCTCTGAATTGCTAGACTTAAGTTGCAGGGGGCAGGGCATAGACAGAAGAATGGATGGCCGATGGGGCCAGCAACTATTTGACGGGTGACCATGCGCTGGAAGGCGCGGGAGGGGGTAGATCTCCCAGAACATGAATTATGAACCGATGATAAATAGCACAGGGCCGGTCTATTTGGCGAACCATGGGGTGAGGGACTATGTCCAGAAGTGGACATCTCTCCACTGAAATGATGAATAACGTTGATGATGAACAATTTTTTTTTTAAACTTAACACACAAATGCGCCACAGCTGTTCGAGAATGTTGACAGTAGGCGCCAACATCACATATCATCAGCGTGGCTGATGCTATTGGTAGACAAGCCATCATTGTAACACACCGCTTGGGTGCTGCTGAGGCCCACAAT
This sequence comes from Grapholita molesta, assembly GCA_022674325.2. Taxonomy (NCBI): domain Eukaryota; kingdom Metazoa; phylum Arthropoda; class Insecta; order Lepidoptera; family Tortricidae; genus Grapholita; species Grapholita molesta. The sequence goes on from CP053127.2 coordinate 9,907,097, forward strand.
CAGCTCATTCATGTACAGATTGAACAATTTGGGAGGCGTCAATCCTCCCTGCCTCACCCCACACTCCAACCTGCCTGCTCCACAAGACTATTTTAGAATAAATAAAAATTAAATTAAAGATCACCGTGTCAAAGTAATAACGAGAATTTAGCGTGGGTTTCATAAATTATATTAAGAAAATTAAAGTCAACGACAAAGTTTTTCTGAAAAAAGAAAGTTGTTTTTACTATGCCAAGTCACAGTCAAAGCAGAGTTCACAATGCGTCGGCAGTGCTGGCACTCCTGATAATGGCGTGCTAAGCGAGCGCCGTTTCCGGCCGAGGCGCGAGTGCGAAGCAGACAACCTTCATTTCCGGCGAGTCCTTTACCCGGGCCAGATGTTAATCTGATCACCCGCCTTATCTCATCGCTGAGCGGTTCTCGGCCGGATATAGTTCACTAGGGCTTTATACTCTCAAAGCAATTTTTTTTGGTTACCGAATGCTACCTAAACCACATGTACTATAGTCTCTACTTCCTGAGTCTCTGGAGTGGAACTCCGCCGTATCACTACGTATAATGTTTGGTTTTTGAATAATTCGCCTCGCTTTCAGATAAACATAAACGCCGTGAGCCATTTCATGTTATTGTGAGATATATATCTGTAAACATGTCGAAAGTAGAACAATGATAACTTATTATGGCATAATAAGGATCGGTTTGACTAAGAGGTCTATGAACGTCGTCGTAATATACTTGAAATTTCCTTATATGAAAAGTTTGACTTTTCGCTATGCGATGACTGCTAGACCGCCATATTTAAAATAATCAGTTTGTTCAATATAAATATTAGCTGCTGGCATGCCAGAACCCATCTTTGGTCATTTACTACTATGAAATGAAAATAAATGAAAATCAATAGTGACATGAATAACATTATGACGACAAGTTTGGCCTACTGGGTAGTGACCCTGCCTATGAAGCCGATGGTCCTGGGTTTACATCCCAGTAAGGGCAACTATGTATTTTCGTGATGAGCACGGGTATTTATTTTGGAGTCATGGGTGTTATGTATGTATTTCAGTAGTTGTATATTATGTATATCGTTGGCTGAGCATGTTGTGTAAGCATGTTTTGTAATATTTATTTTCTTAGTATAATCTACCTATACGAACTACATATTTATATATATTATTCCGTACCAGAAGTGACAGAAGTCATCCTAATACAGGACATAATGTCAAAGAAAACTAGTCAGTTAGCCCTTTGCCAGGCCGCACCAATCCAAATGATTTCCCCGCACCGAAATCTCAAATATATTCCAAATAGTCACATTTAGGTTATTTTTTTTCTATCGAGTCAATATTTACGATAATTCAACCTAATATAAACCTTAATATCAAAGGCTACAAGGCCTTAAGGTTGAAATTCGATCGACATGAATGTGGTTGTTAAATCGTACGATATATGTCTGGAAAAGGGTTAAAAGAAAATGTGTAGGGATGTTGAGGAAGGCCGTCACATGAACATTGTACACAGAAATTGTCTTCATAAATAACATATTATGTACATTAAATAACGATATAATTCTGAGTTTGTCACATTCAATTTACACAATATTATTAAAGGATGTACATCTGCAAGTTCTTTAGTCTATGATTATATATGGTTGCTATGAGATTATTGTTTTATGTTGTTGACTTTCTGACTTATCGAAATAAACAAGAAACACATTTCTTAGTAAATATTAATTTACTTTAATATGGTAGCAGAGCGTTACGGTTATTAATGATACTTTATTTGCAATCGTGGTAAATAAGCCGTGTTTCCTTTCTCGAAAATGCAATCAACATTATCGTCTGGTGTAAAAATCGAGATCGGTCGACTCGACGGAGCCACGAACTGGCAGACATGGAGATACAAAATCAAGCTCCTGTTAAGGAGTACTCCAGGTACGTTAGAAGCAATAGAGGGGACATTAGTAAAACCTATAAGTCCATGCGAATCAGCAGCAGCTGTCGAACTTACAAAGTTCAAAGCGGAAATGGAAAAGTTTCAAAAATCGGATAGTCAGGCACTGCTAATCCTTACAACTAATATGACTGAGGAGACACTACAAAAAGTGATGCGTTGTGAAACAGCTTGTGAAATGTGGAAAGAACTCCATAGGCTTTACGATGGGGCAAAGGAAGACCGTAGCTACGATCTGTGCATGAGGTTCTTCCGCTACCATAAAAGTGAAGAACACGACATGGCTACTCATATTTCCAACCTTAAAACTCTATGGTATGATCTGAACAAAGAAATAGAAGGAGATGATTTACCAGAAATGCTATTGATTTGCAAAATTTTGGACACACTTCCTGAACAATATTTCAGTTTCAAATCAAGTTGGCTTTTAATGAATAAGAAAGACAGAAACATAGAAAACTTGACTACACAAGTATGCGCACACGAGAGGTCTCTAAATCAAAAAAATAGTGAAGAAGGCGGAAGTAGTAATGAGCTACTAATGTTACGAGGAAATAAACAGCACGAAAGACAGGGATTTGGGAAGAAGAAGTTTAAGAAATGCAATTATTGTGGAGAAGGCTTTCACAAAGTCACAGCTTGCAAAAAGTGGATTGCGAACGGTAGACCTCCTAAACCTCAGAAGCAAACCTCTAATATTGCGATGTTGACTGGCCTCGCTCTAACCTGCGAAATTAAGAATACTGAGCCGTACTCCTGGCATGTGGATAATGGCTCAACTAGCCACGTGACAAATAGGAGAGATTTATTTCAAGATTTCGAATATTTTGACGAGTCTACAAGTAGAGTAATGACAGCAAACGGCGAAAAAATAGAAGCCTTAGGAACAGGTTCAGTCCATCTCGAAGCTGACATTAATGGCCACAAAGAACTAGTAATCTTATCAAACGTATGGTACATACCAAGCATTAAACATAACTTATTTTCTGTACTCGCCGCGCAAGATAAGCTGAAAAATAGTATTTTTGAGTCAACTGATCTGTCTTGCACTCTGAAGACTAACGGAAAAGTAATATTAGTTGGAAGCCGAGTGAAATGTGGTGGCTTATACAAGCTCCACGTGAAGGTATTGATGCCGAAGCATGAAGTTAACCAACTATCGGCATCCCAGAGTCTTCAACTTTACCATGAACGCCTAGGCCACCAGAACAAGAGACATGTGGCAAAACTGATACAACAAGAGCTCGGAGTAAGGTTAAACTCAAGTTCATCAGATATCTGTGAAGGCTGCGTATTTGGAAAGAGCCATAGACAGAAATTCGGTATAAGACCAAAAGTAACTAAACCTGGAGAGGTGATCAGCACAGATGTATGTGGTCCATTCCCGTTCTCGATTTCGAAGTGCAGATACTATGTTTTATTTAAAGACTCCTACTCAAAATATCGTTGGATTTACTTTCTGAGACAGAAGTCTGAAGTCCATGCACGCATGAATGATTTTCTTGCTGAAGCAAAAACTTCCGGACATATCATACAAGAAATGTTAAGCGATAATGGAGGAGAGTTTGATAACGAACAAGTACGAAATACTTTGAGAAAGCATGGCATTAAACAGAGGTTCACGATGCCATACACTCCCGAACAGAATATGTCCTCAGAACGAGAAAATCGCACGGTCGTAGAGATGACAAGAGCACTGATGCACGCTCATAATAAGATTCCAGAAGGTTTATGGGCTGAGATATCCAAAGCGTCTGTTTACATCCTGAACAGGACGGGACCTACTCCTGTTGATGGAAGGTCTCCGCACGAGCTTTGGTATGGCAAGAAGCCAAAGATCAATCATCTGAAGGTAATAGGAAGCGATTGCTACACACATGTCCCGAAACAGAAAAGAACAAGTAAGCTTGACAAAAGAGCAGAGAGAGGAATACTCATCGGGTATGACGGCGACGAAGGCTATAGAGTCTTTAATATAGAGAAACTAAAATTAATTCGATCTCGAGATGTTGTCTTCGATGAAGCACCTCTACTAGAAAAGACTGAGATCGGTACAACCTCTGAAACATCTAAGCCAGAACCAAACACCTATGAACTGCCTTTACCTCTTGCTAATTCTGAAACTGTTTGTGAGAAGAGTCACTCTCGTCCATTTGAAGAGGGTATAATGGAAGATTGTTGTCGTGAAGTGAATCAACACACTCTTCCAGTTCCAGCTTTAGAGACAAGCGATGAAGAGGATCATCACGAAGTGAGTCGCATTAATTTGCCTTCAGATGAAAGAGTCGAAAATGATTATAACGAAGAATGTCATGCTCATCCACCATCAGAAAGAAACTTCGAAGAAGAGTCGGAAAAAGATGAAGAGTCAACAGATTCTGAGCCTCATAGAAGACAGCTACGTGATCGAAGTCAAATTAAACCACCGAGGTGGTTCAGTTTTTATAACTTTGTTAATGAGGCTATATCTATCTCTGAACCGACTTCATACCAAGATGTCTTAAGAAGTCCTGAAAAAGAAAAGTGGTTAGAAGCAATGAACAATGAAGTACAATCATTACAAAGAAATCAGACCTGGATATTGACTAACTTACCTAAAAACAGAAAGGCACTACGATGCAAATGGGTTTTTAAAATCAAACAGAACCCTGACGGTACAGTTGATAAGTACAAAGCACGTTTAGTTGCTGTAGGATATACACAAAAGAAAGGAATCGACTATGACCAGACATTTAGCCCTGTAGCTAAAATGAGCACAATCCGGATTCTGATAAGCATTGCTGCTAATGAAGGTTTAATACTGAGACAATTTGACGTTGCCACTGCTTTCTTGTACGGTACTGTCAAGGAAGAGATCTTCATGAGACAGCCAGAGGGATACGATGATGGAACAAGTCGAGTGTGCAAACTAAAAAGAAGCCTATACGGGTTAAAACAGGCTCCAAAATGTTGGAACGAGTGTATCCATGACTTTCTCTTGGGATCAGGTTTTATCCAGAGTGAAGCAGACCCATGTGTCTATGTCAGAGAACGTAACCAGAAGAAAATCCTGCTCGCTCTATATGTAGATGACGGATTACTGGCTGCGTCAGACGCAAATGAAGCTGATAACTTTATTAATAATGAATTAAAAGGACGTTTTAAGATCACCACGAAAGAGCCGTCATATTTTCTAGGGCTAGAGATAGAGAAATATGCAGATGGTACTATTAAAGTACACCAAGCTGCTTATACTAGAAAGTTGTTAGAAAAATATGGAATGACCAACTGCAAAGAAGTTGGGACACCCATACTCAAACCTTCAAAAGGAACGGAGGAGACAGAAAGTTTTACATTTAACCAGTCAAATTTTCCCTATCGCCAAGTAGTTGGCTCACTATCCTACTTGATGGTCGGAACGAGACCAGATATAGCATATGCGGTTGGAGTTGTCTCACGAAATCTTGACAAACCCACTCCATATCATGTACAACAGGTCAAGAGAATTCTAAGATACCTCAAAGGAACTGCTGATTTAGGCCTCGAGTACAAAAAAGGTAAATTTAAGGGCCTAGTTTGTTACAGTGATGCCGATCACGGAGGAGACGAGGAAACTGGGTGCTCCACTAGTGGAATAGTATGCATGTATGCTGGATCTGCAATATCTTGGCGTAGTTCAAAGCAAACTGTTATTGCTCTATCTTCTACAGAGGCTGAGATAGTAGCAGCCAGTGAAGCTAGCCGCGAAATGGTGTGGTTGAAGAAATTATTTCAAGACCTAAAAATTATGCTTAATACGCCCATTTTGCGTATTGACAATGAGTCCGCAATTAAACTGGCCTACAATCCTCCGTACGAACAACATAAAAAGACTAAACACATAAAATTGAAACACTTTTATGTGAGGCAGTGTGTGTCTGAAAAAGACATAACAATAGAGCAAGTACGGACAGAAAATCAACTTGCTGATATGTTTACAAAACCTCTTTATAAACCAAGATTGGTCAAGTTATACGAAGACTTCGGTTTGAAAAAGAAGAGGGAATATTAAAGGATGTACATCTGCAAGTTCTTTAGTCTATGATTATATATGGTTGCTATGAGATTATTGTTTTATGTTGTTGACTTTCTGACTTATCGAAATAAACAAGAAACACATTTCTTAGTAAATATTAATTTACTTTAATAAATATCACCAATGAATACCAATGATGTGATCAAAAAGCTCCACTGAAATAAATGTATTACTTACTGAATTTTCTATGCTAAAACATTCGGCGTTTTTTGCCGCTGCTATTTGTATGTAAGTAAGACTTGTTTATCTACTATTGATATTTGATACCCAAAAAGGGTAAATACACCATAATGTAATGTAGCCAATCCCATTACCTACTAATACGGTTATATTGCGCCTAGTTTAAATCCTCCTTTGTCCTAAATAGCTACCAAAGTTCTAATATAAGTACGGTTTGGCTTTGATCGGTCAATTTAGGAAACGAAACTCTAAATAGTCTCGCTCTGGTTTTACTGGGATGTATGTAAACGCTGTCAAACATTATATTGGAAAACTTAGAACAGTCTAGTTTGGACCTGGTACGTTCCGGTAGAGTTCGCCACAATATTGTGAAACTTTAGTTTTGATACAGATACCCTCAATCATCTAATGTGTTGTTAATATTGCATCAGTAACTGTAATCAGCAATATAAAATCTGAGGTGTCAATTTTTGGACTTTAAAAGAAAAAAAAATTAAAGGTTATAATTCGAAAAGTTTAAGACTTCTAGTTCTTAGTGTCTTTCAGTTTTAGGCCGCATAAATAGGTAATTTTCCATCTCTAGGTACAGTACCGTATAAACAGGTTTGAATTATTATAAAGTAGTGAAAGAACTGAACTAATTAGAAAAAAATCTTTCACCATTAGAATTCTAAAACTTCCGCGATCAACATCTCCTATGTCCTATGTTGATCATGGATATTTTGTACATTATAAATATATACATTTTTAACCTAAATCTACCCGTGCGAAGAAGGGGCGGGCCGCTAGTAAGTATTTAATAAACTTAAAATGTGCCGTGTGATGCCGGCTGACTACAATAGCACCACCCCATCTCCTCCCGCGGGTGTCGTAAGAGGCGACAAAGGGAAAAATCCTGCGGACGGGCAGCAGCATCCGTCGAAACCCAATCTACACCTACTGCGGTCGCCAACCCTGCCAAGCGTGGCGACTATGGCAACTACCCCCAAGATGATACAAGTCATATTTGTGGGAGGCTTATGTCCAGCAGTGGACTGCATTCGGCTGAAATGTATGTATGTAATAAACTCAAAATATGACGTTAAAAATTCGAGTCAGTATAAAGTTAGTCCTTTACAACATAAAGCGCTATCACAATCAGAAACCTGAGATATGAATTAAATGTACACGTTCTATAATAACAGCCCGCTCTGTTTACTGTCGACACACTAGTTGAATTCTTAAAATATACCAAATTCTAAGTATGCAAATTTCATATTATCTCGTCACAGTTCTCTGCTATCTCACTAATAAACTTATTAATGAAGCTACGTTAAGTGATTCTACTTATATGTAGCTAACCGTTATGAGCGTTATGATTATGACTTACTCTGGATTGTACAAACACGAATGCTAGTACCGTGTTGCAATGTTGCTTAAGTGTGAGTACTTGGGCGTATTCTTGAAACATTGTTGAATCAAGTTTTGCTATGATCTGTTAATTGGTTAGTTTTTTTTTTTTTTTTTATAACATAGGCGGCAAACGAGCAGACGGATTGCCTGATGGTAAGCAATTACCGTCGCCCATGGGCACCCGCAACACCAGGGGAGTCACAAGCGCGTTGCCGGCCTTTAAGGGGGGTTGGAGCTCTGGGAACCTTACTCACCATCAGGAACACAACATTACATACCTGAAAGGTAGCAGTGCTATTATGGCTGTGGTCTTCTGTAAGGAGGAGGTACTTCCCCACAGTTGGGCTGCCCCAGATTCAAGCGTGATGGTCATCGCTGTGCCCTACCTCTCATTGTTGGACGTAGTTTAAGGACATACCCGGGTCCAAAAGTTAGTATTGGTTGCTACCCGATATATTGCATCTGTTTGTTGTTTTGCATCATTGTAAATGCGCTATGCCTACTTATGTGGGTACCTACTTAGTTATATTATAGTATTAGTTTTATATAATGGTTAGTTAAGTATATAATATAATACCTAGATACCTATTTGTATTAATTTACACAGTAAATAGTTAAGGAAGTGAGCCGAGTGCTGTTGTTCGCTAACAAACTGTTACGCAGTTTGGCGAAACTTTGTGGTTATTATATTGTTGTGTAATTATTGTTAAATAAATAAATAAAATAAAAAAGTGCATCTAGCATTCCGAGAAAAAAACATTCAATTGTCAATCGAAATCGTAATTTAAGAGTATAAGATAGATACATAAAAACTTTATTCAAACACAACTTACATGTACAGTGAGAGTAAGTATAAAGTGAACAATCAATTCACAAACAGAAACAGAAAATTACTACATTAAAGTTAGGATACAGCAGTTATCGTAAGCTACATAGCTAACTTGGTCAAGAGATATGTGTATTGGCGCTGACTGATATATGTTTGCATGATATATGTTTGTCTGAGAGATATATGTTTGCCACGAACTTGGAAGGTCGCAGCGCTGATCTTTCGTCAGAACCTTTCCACCTACTATAGGTTAAAAACGACGAGTGCAGTGCTAATAAATATTACGTAGTGATAAAATGAATAAAGTTTATTTAATTAAGTGCAAAGAAGAAATAAATATGTAATATTGTGTATTTGAGAATAATAAATAATCTTAAGAGTGAATCCAAATTCAGTACTTCTACTAAAACCATACAAATTTCTAAAAAAAGTAGCGTGATTGGATTTTAAAATAAAATATTGGGATAATTTTGATTAAAAATAGCAGTAAGTACCTAGTAGTTTTTCTCGAAATGTGACAATCCTTTATTCGACAATAATGTTTCGTGAAAACGCCCACTTACATGATTTAATTAAATGTAGGTTAGGTAGGGATTGACAAGATGTGAATTCCGGTGTTTCCTTTAAATATGATATATGATATTATATTGCTTTGATTAATTAACTGGTTTAGATTTTCAAAAGGCTGTAGAGGCTGTAATGAATGTATTTTCATTTGTTATTTTCATATTGTAGAAATGTTTGTATTTAAACTTTCGTGAAACGTAATATTTTATAAATGATAAGAACGGGTCTACTCACGTTTATTCACGTTTTATAAAATACTGTAAAAATGTTTATTAATTAACCGAATAGGGAGTTATACATTTCCGCCCTAGGAAGTTTCACTTATTTTTTTAGTTTTAACGGATTCATCGTCGTCATCATCATCATCATTGATTTAGCCGGTACTGTGCTGTTTACCTCCAGCGGGTTTTCACGGCACTACAATCAGAAATATATGGCTATTATATTATGGTTACCCAAATAAGTAATAAAAAACACCTAAAAATAAGAATACAGCTTAATACTTTGTTAATGTAGATATATGATTAGGTGAATGTCAGTTTTGCCCCTACTCATCCCGTTTTACGGTCGTTTGTATTTTAGTTTTTGTATAATTAGGTGGTTCCATTTTATAACTCTAAAGATAGGTATACAGAAAACTAGGACATCTCACCTCACCCCTTAGTTGGGGAGAGGGGTTTTCATACAAAGAGGTGACTTGCGGGAATTGTTGGATCTACACTTCCAGATTATGAATATGAATAGCTTAATTTGTAATAAGAATATATTTTTAGGTAGCAGTAGCCTATAGAAACCTCCTCACCCCTCTGTCATGCCTATTCTCCCCATTTATAACCAAACTACCCTCGCAATCCCTACTTACCCCATTTTACGATAGTTTGTAATTCGATTGCCTGCTCAATGCAATAAATAAATAAACTCCATAGTCTAGCGAACTTAATTACCTACGCTAATGTTTGCCAAATCGTGCAGGCGAAACGTAAACAAAGTAATAAAACTCGTATTGTAAACAAATTACTAAGGGACGAATATTATTTACCCCCGACGCGGATGGTTAAAGTTATCGGTTAATTTGCATAAACTTACTGGTTAGCTTCAGGGATGTTACTTCCAACGCTTAACGCGTTCCGGCGAAATCAACTTAGCTGTTTAGTTAAGTCATAACCCAGGAAAAAAGGAAAACAAAAAAAATTAGCTAATTGCCAGTTGCGACATCAAAGGGTTAGCCAACTAGCCCGCGGTTAACTGGTTAAGTCCTTACATAATTTAACCCTTAACTCTGGGCTAGTTGGTTAACCCTGGGTGGTTCAAGTGGACCCAAATGAATAAAAATAGCAACCTACCACTACTACTTCAGTCCGGAGCGGTCTATTAGTCTAATTCACTAACTGTCCATTCCTTTTACCGTCTATTCCCCGTACGTCTGTTTCCTGAAAGTCCATTCCCATATGCAGTGTGTAAAGTAACCAAATTGTACGCAATCATCAGTTTCCGTATTTTTATAAAGGTGACGCTAAAAATAGCATCATCATGTTTTGTTATATGTAAAAGGTGAAAATGTCAGGTCCATATTTAATTTTATATGAAATCGGAGGTCAAACAAATTTGCTTGTAGCAAAATCTTGTACGGATTGGAACTCATACCCTGAAACTAATATTGAAACTTAGTAAACCGACTGACCTTTGAGTTGCCGAGACAGTGAGACTTGCAACGGGCAAGTAACTTGTAACTTGCGTGACACTTGCTGCCAGTTTCAAACTTGCAACGGGTAAGTAACTTGTAACTTGCGTGACACTTGCTGCCAGTTTCAAACTTGCAACGGGTAAGTAACTTGTAACTTGCGTGACACTTGCTGCCAGTTTCAAACTTGCAACGGGTAAGTAACTTGTAACTTGCGTGACACTTGCTGCCAGTTTCAAACTTGCAACGGGTAAGTAACTTGTAACTTGCGTGACACTTGCTGCCAGTTTCAAACTTGCAACGGGTAAGTAACTTGTAACTTGCGTGACACTTGCTGCCAGTTTCAAACTTGCAACGGGTAAGTAACTTGTAACTTGCGTGACACTTGCTGCCAGTTTCAAACTTGCAACGGGTAAGTAACTTGTAACTTGCGTGACACTTGCTGCCAGTTTCAAACTTGCAACGGGTAAGTAACTTGTAACTTGCGTGACACTTGCTGCCAGTTTCAAACTTGCAACGGGTAAGTAACTTGTAACTTGCGTGACACTTGCTGCCAGTTTCAAACTGCACCTGGCGCTGGTGACCAGCACAAATCGAGATCGACGTTCGCTATACAATGTATTCTGATGTTTCCCTGAACATTTGAGATCCGTAAAATATTAATTCAAATTAGGAAGAATAGTGATTTAAACTTTCACGGTTTTTACACATACATGAACGGGACTTAACCGCGTATATTAATTTTAAAATTTACCTCCGACGTTTAGAAGACGACGTTGTCCTCGTGACTAATAATCTTAATTTTGGACCCGGATATGTCCTTAAACTACGTCCGACAATGAGAGGTAGGGCACAGCGAAGTACCATCACGCTCGAGTCTGGAGAAGCCCAACAGGGGAAGTACCTCCTCCTTACATAAGACCACAGCCATAATACCACTGCTACCTTTCAGGTATGTAGTGTTGTGTTCCTGATGGTGAGTAAGGTTCCCAGAGCTCCAGCCCCCCTTAAAGGTCGGCAACGCGCTTGTGACTCCCCTGGAGTTGCGGGTGCCCATGGGCGACGGTAATTGCTTACCATCAGGCAATCCGTCTGCTCGTATGCCACCTTATGTCATAAAAAAAAAATCTTAATCCGAGACCACGAAGACCCGTTCATGTATAATAGAGAAAAATAATCATAAATTATTGTAAAACTTAACAGACATTTTTCTGCGTATTTAACAATTGAAAAGCGATAAAATCATTTGTTCACGAACCGTAAAAAATATCTCTATTAGTACAAAAAACGGGATGGTAGATAATTTCAGTTCGTTGTTTCATATTGATGAAATACTAGCCGCAATCGATGAACTGTTTACATAAGTTACGTAATTTAGTTCTTCGAACGTTTTTAAATGACACTTTGGGACACATCATCATAAACGTGAAAGATTAAAAAAATTACAGTGTGAAATCTCGCACCTCACGGAAGGAACTAAATGAATATGTATTTATGATATACTTACTTTTTAAATAGGAAAATGTTATATATTTAATATTACATTTGATACTAGGTACAAAACGTGATACTACAACACTTGTCGTTTTCGACTGGCAGGTATCAGTATACCTGCCAGTCGAAAACGACAAGTGTTACCCCCTGAAACAATAATATGGCATGCCGCGGCAGTCCGCGGCATGCCATATTATTGTTTCAGTGATAGTATTGTATCTTGTAAATAGTTATTTACAGTATATAAATACCATTGAAATTTTATTACACGTAGTTAGAAACATTAAAGCTGTAAGAACGTATATTGTTAAAACAACGAAACCCGTTACAATAAAATATAAAACTTCATAAGATTTAATTTAACCTCATCGTAAACCAACCTCATTACACACGGAACGGCGCCATTTTACTCACGACAAGTGTACTAACGCGTCGCTTTATAGGCCCACGTAATACCTAAAGCATTAAAGAACAAACTACGAGTTCCAGAGTTGGCAAGTACGGCTGCGAAATGCTTTACATGGGCCATGATTGCAGGCGGAGTTGGAAACTGCTTTGTCGTTGAATCGCGTTGAAAGAAGGAGTTTAACTTCGGTGCATTCAACGCTGTCTAGCTCTGCAGGTTGAATGTATGAACCGTTATGACATACAGAAAGTTTTGTAAAAGTGTTGCGGAGCGGGGAAATGGGTGCCGTGACTAGAATCGTGGGCACTAAGCACTTTTTTTTTGAATTCTTTTCTTTTAGAATACTTTTTATAAGTCTTCTTTAAAATTGTGAACAGCCTGCATTCGAAACTGCTGTAACTTTATTTCTGCGTATTTTTTTGAGTTACGCCTGTTATGCTGTTTTTATGCCATAGTTCCTTCACCGATCACCTATTATGCTATTATACTGTGTGTGTCATTCATAACCACACTAATTTTTAGGGCTGACAGTATAAGTCCTAATGAACTGAAATTAGCATATTTAGTTAAAAAATAAAAAAAAATCATACAAATTAATTGGCCACGTAATGTATCAGTAATTATTTAATAAATTAAACTTAACAATTGACATGTGATTTTAAATGTTTTCATTACATTGCTGCTCGAGATTTTTTAAAATTAATTAATCTTAATTATAAAAGGAAATCGTTATATTCTTTTGATAAACCTCTTAACAGCACTTTTAACTATCGTTACTTAAAACCAATGTCGTTATAAAAGACACACTTGGTATATTTTTATTTTAAAACTTTGAGTATAATTTTACGACTAAACACAAGTAATAAAGAAGTAAAGGTTGTAGCTTTATTCTTAATAATAAGGGATTTAAACGCAATTTCTGCCCGTCACTGTTGAGTCTCTTTTAATCAGTTACAAAGGGAGGATAAAGTCATTGGTTTCTCGGCGGCTTTAATAATTGAAGGTACTAACGAGGATTACTATATTACAATTACTTTTATATTCAAATATTCATAATCTTATTTACATTGTATTATTATTCATTGTATGTTTGTCATGTACAGTCATCATATAGTTAGCAGCAGTCAAAGTGGCCAAATATATTGTAACCAAGCCCCGTTATCAGTCTTGCACAACTGGCACACACACACAAATATATGTACCTTTTTAATTTATACATTCTAGGTTTTAAAACAAAATAAAACCTCTCTATAACCTTTATATTTATAATATCACTTTATTTCTTATGTAAAAGCTCTTGAGATAAACCTTATCCGTCAAATAAATTACTAGCCAGTCGTACTGTCTCACGTGTGTCACAATATCAAACTACTAGTGAACTACAAGTGAAACTACAGTGACTTCTTAGATGGACGCCGTACTTAAATATAAATATCTAGAAGTAAGTATATCATAACATGTTCTGTTCATGTCCTGTTCATATCATATATCATGTTCTGTTTACCTACAAAATCATTCTTCTCACGGAAAGGTTTGTGAACCAATATAATTTCATTTTGACAATTAAATAAATATTGTACGACAACCCTATGACTTCATTTCAATGCATCAGCAACACTGATAGTGATAACGGGATATCCCGTTATCATTGTGCTTATAACATATTCTTACTGCTATCATGCTTACTAGCTGTACACATCGAACCTGCGATAATTCGGGGCTCATTCTAGGTATTTGATATCGATAAGTATATTATTAATACAGTTAGTACCTAATTGAGAATTCTCGAATACTATAAAAGATATTACACCAGATATCAAGCCTGTTGAGATAATAAATGTATGCGGATGTCATTTAGTGCCAATGTGGAAATACCAACCTGGTTTAAAAATAAAATGCCATTTTAGAATTGAAAATGCAGTACCTATACAAAGCGATTTTGTATACATAAATAGATCTATTTTGTAGAACAATTAGGTGTTGACAGTAACATCGATATATTTAATTGTCGATTTAATATTTTGCTATGTTACTTTAGGATAAGTGCTCCGAGTTATCCCAGGTTTGCACATAAGTGTTTGTACCGGGTGTATGTTGGGTCGTAATATTTTGATTACATTACATACATACATACATTTCAGCCATATGCAGTCCACTGCTGGACATAGGCCTCCCACAAATTTGACTTGTATAATCTTGGGGGGTAGTTGCCATAGTCGCCACGCTTGGCAGGCAGGTTTAGATGTAGATTTGATTTCGACGGATGCTGCTGCCCGTCCGTAGGATTTTTCCCTTTGTCGCCTGTTACGACACCCGCGGGAGGAGATGGGGTGGCGCTATTCTAGTCAGCCGACATCACACGGCAAAATATTTTGATTGTCTTGCCATATTTATCATTAGCCATAAATTCGTCATCATTTGTGTTCTCTTTTTTTCAGACACTGTGGGAATTATCTGCACTTTTAAGGTGTGACACTGTTTAATACATTAGGTTAGGTAAAGTTTGTTTTATAAAAATTCTGAAAAGATAACATGTTCAGAAAAAAATCGCATTATGACAAATGATAATTATGCCAAATGATGAGTTTATGACAATCAATGATCATGGACCCGTTTTTGTTATCTACGTATTTAGCACTGACTGCATTATAGTATTTAGTTATGCAATACTACAAATGCAAGATGGAACTCGGCATAAAGATAATAGTTAATAACTCCTGTCGACACCGCGCCGACCGGAAACTATGTTGATAACGCAGCGGGATGTGCCACTTCCGGTGCGGGAGAGACGCCTTCCTGTGCTTCCGGTCACCCCGCTATCTTCGTGACGGCAGCTTTTTTCTTTTAAATTTTTTCAGGGTCACTTTGTTACTATTTTCTCCTCAAGTAAGGAATTTACTGAAAGTGAACGTTGCCTATAGCCCCCATAAGAAATTTCCATTGGGGTCAAAGCAGGCGACCGGCGAGACGATGTTTTATAAATAATATTATTTATAAAAAATGAAATACGCATAATTTCTCTGTGAATAAAATTAGTAAAGTTATATACTGAATAATACGTTTTTATTAAATATTGAAATTATAAATCTGCCGCCAGACACCCTGTATTAGTACAGTATAAATTAAATCGCCGTGTGCTGCTGCCGTGCACTACCCCATCTCCTCCCGCGGGTGTCGTAAGACGCAACAAAGGGAAAAAACCTACGGATGGGCAGGGTCCGTCGAAACCCAATCTACATCTACTTCGGTCGCCAACCTGCCTGCCAAGCGTACCAACTATGGCAACTACCACCCAAGATGATACAAGTAAATTTTGGGGGCGGCCTATGTCCAGTAGTAGACGGTTTATGGCTGAAATGATGTATTTAAGTCGTCAGCGTCAAAATTAGGTTCATTTTTATCTCGATTTTTCAAAACGTACCACCTGATTAGATCAGATTTATCTCTTAAACAGACGTAAAAACAAAGCATAGTGATAGAATGTCCGGTTCTAAATTATTATACGGTCACATTCATACACTAGTGAGCAATTACCCCGATGGATGCACGC
The DNA here is from genome assembly GCA_022674325.2 of Grapholita molesta. NCBI lineage: Eukaryota > Metazoa > Arthropoda > Insecta > Lepidoptera > Tortricidae > Grapholita > Grapholita molesta. Next base: position 9,923,200 of record CP053127.2, read on the forward strand.
GCGCTGGACTGAATAATCGCGGGAACTTGATAACGAGAGCAAAGCCGATTATCTACAAACTACACGAATTGCAACATTAATTATCAATCGAAATGCAGAGGTAGGCTTGCATTAATATAAATGAAAATACATAGCTGGAAAAAACTATATCATACAAACTCAAATGTATCATACAAAAAATATTCAAAATTATTACATAAACTAATTAGAATTACATAAAATAATTATAGGTAACGATCAATGTAAAGGAAATCTGGCTCAGTAGAATTATGACAATTATGCCATGGTACAATTTATGTCAAAAAAATTATGCGCATAAACTTTATGCTTTTATTATGATATGACAATTGATCTTACGACAATAGATTTTATGCCACTAGACGGGCACCAATGTTCAATACTCGGTACCATGACAATATGCGACACTAGTAGTATATCAAAATGTGTGTTTAATATCTTGGTTTATAAGCCAAGATCGGTTTGATAAGAACGAGATTATGACGAATGTGTTAGAAAATGTCTAACGCGGTGCTTATTCAAAACACAATTTTATCTACACTGAAAATCGACATCAGGTTTGTCTATAATTCTGCCAAATAATAAAAAATTATAAACAGGCATTTTGTTTTCGGGAAACACTGCGAAAACTACTAACCTAGACATTGTATTTTTATTTTAAAATATGACTCGTCAATATATCGATCGATGATTTCGCCAATGTCAAAGTAAAGTAACAAATAAGGAAAATAACATAACAAGTTTGCTTTTAGAGCATGATTTTGTTCGGTAGCAAGCCTTGCGATTTCTAAAGTAGCAGCTGGACTTTACAGAAAGCCACGAGACGAGCCCGAGACTGCCGAGTGTTGACCAAATAGGTGTACGGCGTTTGAGATCAATTCTTCATTAGCTGCGCAATCCTGCGTTAGATCATACAAAACAACGTGAAAAAAAAAACAAACAATATTATATAACGAGGGTTGGGTGGTCAAACCCGATAAGTCGAGTAAATGGGATTTTGAATTTAGAACTATAAGTGAATTACGTAAGGTTGTTACTTCAATGACGTCTTCGCCATTTGAAGGCTGAACTGAAAGTCAGGCATTATATTCCATTAATAGGTTTTTGACAATGACCGGATAAAGCCTGCTATCATGCATCATAGAGTCATGAACTAACATTCTATTACTGACCTTAATTTTAAAAGATACTATAGACTGAAAGAGTTGAGCCTGGCTGATGCTTGAATTGAAACATCTATTCCAAAAGATCTATTCATTAATTCAATAGAATATTAAATCCTTCCATAGAGTATATAATAAAACGCAAAAGCCAGCATTTCTCGTCAATGCAATGAGATTTGCCTAAAATATTTTTTCCACTCTCAGCAGTGAAAATTTATGTTCGATTTTTATTCTACATTAAACAGCGTGGTTGAACTTCAACATCGCAATAGCAGAGACACATCATGAGGTGAATGCAAGTATTTTTCTTTTTTTTTTCATCAATATTACGTTTACATTTTTTTGTGACTTTAATCAAGAGTGGGAACACTGAAACTTGTGACAGATTTGGCTCTTAGGCAACTCCAAGCTGAATTTGAGGTTTTTTTTTTGTCCAGAATCATACATATTATTGGTAAATTACAAAAATAAAATAACCATATATTAAGAAAAAAAAACATACGTAGGTATACTTCTAACTCAATTTATATTTACTACTTATACATTTTTAAACATTAACAATAAACAAATAAGACACAAGGCAAGCCCCCTGCTTTAAATCCAAAAGAATTTACAAAATAGCATCACGTAAACGGATGCAAGTTCGTAGCGTAAAAGTTCAGAGCTACATGCATTCGCTTTTAAGGCGTTAGAGATGCTGGAGCAACCACGCCTGCGACTGTGGTTGGAAAGCTTAGCTCACCCTGGGGAATACTGATGAACAAAGACGAGATCTTTGAAGGATGGTGATTAACAGATACTGATATAATTAGCAGATTTAATAGATACCATCAACAGTATCCTCGTAACTCCTGTTTAATTGATGAGTAGCCGAAGATATGTACTGTAATAGCTATTTTTTTCGTCATTTCAACCGTTTTCATTAAGGTACTGTTTGAGTTTTATGGCTAACGCTGATTCCCCACACACGCCGTTGCCTCACTGTCGCCTCGTTGTCATGTGCCAACAAATTAATACCAGTAGGTTACCGTTATATGATAAATTATAATAAAGGTTAGTGACAAAATAGGGATATATATACCTACTGATACCATATATTTATACGTTTATGTTTCTAGAACCCTACCGTACTGATTAAAAGTAACGAAAACGGTCACTAATTTAAACCGTTCTCAACCTGTTCATTAATCATGTAACGACATTTTATACGATCCATATTCAATTATACTCCCTTTGATTAGTTCCACGGCAATGCAATTTAGCGAAATGTGAGATCATCTTCATACGGCAATACCTCGCTTTAATGTAATGAACTACCTACTCCTGAGCCATTACAAATCGTCTCGCATACAGATTTGACGACTTCCAAGCCGCAGGTTATACAGAAGACCGAAGAGTAATCAGCCACTATGCTTGGCGTTTGTGAACTATGAGACTTGTCGACTATGCGTCAGTCTCTCCAGCGATACCGTATAGACTATCAATATATCGAAGCTATGAAATGTCTGTACATAAACGCCAAGATGTACCAATTCGGGACCGGAGCCCTAAGCTAATCCAACTGCACCGAGGTTTAAGACAGGGAGATCTCATTTCACCGAAACTGTTTACTACTGCAGAGGTAGATGTTTATAATCTACTGGATTGGTATGGGCTTTCTTTCGCTTTTACTCCAATTATGGCGTCATTAGAGTGACAGAGACAGTCGTACAAAATTTACGAATATCGAATTTGCGGTAGCGATAGCGCCTCAGACTTGCTAATGATTCACTATAGAAGTCAGACATAAGTTTAAACCCGATATTAAAGGGACCATTTCACAGCTCCGCTCCATAAATAACTAGCACTTCTTCGAACACATATGGATTAACGTTAGTCTTTTTTCCGACAGAACGTGACCTACTAAATCTCAAGTTTCTTTTTGAAAAGAAAGGAAAAAGTACATAAAGGGTGTTCAGAGGCTTTCGCGATTTATACCTAGTAAAAGAGCTTTCCCTACTTACCTACTCTTTTATGCTCTCTCGAGAATCGCAGCGCTTTGTGGGTGGCAAAGTGAACGGGAACACGATAGGAATGATATTTGGAAACCTAGGATATTTGTAATGTACTGATTCATTGATGATGTAATACTACACGTACACACAAACTGGTTGATGCTTTTAGGCCCACTTGCGCACCACAAGATTAACCAACTAACTCGAGATTAAACAACGCTTAACTCTGGGCTAGGGGTTAAACTTGGATGGTGCAAGTAGGCGTTATAACACATATTTCCGACAAGCGATCATTTTAATTTATAATTACTTATTTAAATATAGTTAAGTATTCCGATTCAACGACGGAATTAATACCGCTAGCATGCTCGGCACGATGCCACAGGGGCTGACTTTATAGTTAGATTATATTAGTTTTTACACTAAGTAGTGTTTTGAGTATTTATTACTGTATACACTTATATTGTTATGTCGTTAAACAGTATGGCCATCTTATTAAAATTTAATGGGATAGGGTCCGCATAATAATTTAAAATATGATTTTTCCTAACTAGTGCGTAAAAAGTGCCCTTTTCGCTTTAAATTTCGCTTTTTAAGGCACTTGGTATGAAAAATTAGGTTCGATACTCATGTAAAAACTTCTTTAAGACTCGGGTGATTGTCACCCTCGTTTCACTCGGGCTCCAACGTTCACCCTCGTCGGTTCCACTAGTATCGAAATGTACTATTTTAACTCAACTCTGAAGTTATTCCCACAGACAGGTATATGTACAATACTGCAGATTAGCCAGTGCGCTGAACTGAACTAAACAATGTATGAAGATGCATTGTGGCATTGTGGCGGTACCGCGTAAAACGATATTCGTAAATTTCGAACGATTGCCTATGTCACTCTCATGAGTCATGACGCATTAATTGGAGTAAAAGAGAAAGATGCTCGAAATATACAAACTTCGATGTTCGCGGTACCGGGCCTGACTGGAAATCAAGAGCGACGAGTAATTAAAGTTTTTCATACACTGTACGAAACATCGCATTCAAAAGCCTAATAGGGGTCGGGCATTGTACGGAGGTGTTTAGCGATCAGGGCTTGACGAGTGACACTCGACGTGAATGGGGGCCATTAGAGTCGCGCCGAGTATCGCTGTTTCCTGGGAAACAGGTCGCTCGGAATAACGCGCGTTTTATTTTGAATATAGAACGTACACGAGTATTTGACGTAGCGTGAGGACGGTTGGAATGTTTAACTTTTTAGGGCTGGTACTTACGGGCCCGTATTTTACCCATTTAACCTTTACGTATTTTACCTATTTGGCTCATGCGTCATGGGTGTCAATTTACCCTACATTTTCTGGTTTAAGATGACTGTAGCTGGATTTGACAACGAATTGTACTGTATGGTCTGTCAGGCATGTGTAGGTATGCCAAGTTTCAAGTAGTATAAGTATACCCACATATGTTTTTAGTGTTTAATACTTTTTTAAACACCAGATGTTGGTGATATGCTATTCCTTTTTCAAAAGTTTACATTAACTATATTCCATGTACGATTTTCTTTGAAGCTTTTTCGTATTCATTCTCGACACGTAGTTAAAATTAACAAAAAATAAACTTTTATAAACTAAGCTTAGTAATCCTCCATCCCGAATTTTACATAAAACCACAATACATTTTTAACTTCAGAAAGCCGCTCTTCGAAAAACCCGCCTCTCTTCATCCACACTTCAGTAATACTCGTAAAAGCCACCACTTGTGCATAACGAAAGGATGTAACTAAAGAGTGAATAAAAAGGTGGCACAGTTGGATGTTCGACCGCGGCACGTAGAGTCAGAATTTAAATTAACCACTTCATATTCCGGCTTGTTCGCTGAAACATTTATATGACCGCAAAGCGGCAGCCACGTATCATATAACGGTGTAATAACCCGGATTTCTAACGCTATGCTAATTACACATGTAACAAGGCAAACGTTGTATTACTTATTTTCGAAATCTGAACTAATTTAGACCGTTTATAAGTCGGATGATGACGATGTTACTTATATTCCGATATTCCTGAAAACACAGTATTTCCATAATGTAGGTACTTAGGTGCGACCAAAAAGTTGCACCAAAATGTTTCGTAAAAAATCATTTTTCTTTTTTCATTCATCATTTTTTTTAGAAAACATTTAGAAAGTATTCCAAGCTAAAGACAAATTCGTTATTGTCTTGAGTCATACTATTCATATGTATATATCATAGTCACTTTATATAACGGTGGCGGTAGATACCGTTCATATAGAAGTATCATTACACGGGTAAAATTGTATTTTTGCTGGATATGGCATCGTGGCAGTAAAGATATGAACTTTATACATCAAGAAGAGACCGCTACAAATCACAAACTCGCGGTATCGGAAAATATTGATCCCCATGCTGAACAAAATATATAATATGGTCACATGAACACATTGAATGTGACAAATACATGTATCCAAAATGTATGACATGATAAAAGAGTCTTGGTTACATATTTTAAATTATTAAATTATCTTTTTTTATACGTGATTGTACAAGGATATTATCCAGTGAAAGTGCTGAAATAAGTTTCTGTCAAAAATATAATTTTTGTTACAAGTTTTTATTGCTAACTGTAGTTTTGCTGCAAAATCAACAATTATCATCGAGAGGATTCTCACGAGCCTAAACACCACGGGTTTATTCTGAGCATTTTAGAAGTTGCTACGGCTACCTTCAGGCTCCAGCATCAGTTCAGATCAGTGGTACCATAATATTCATTGTCACCGAACTTACATAAATGCGCTATATTTCAGCTCAATCGGTTAAAGATAATCTGCTTCAAAATTGCATAGCAAGATTTCACCCGAACATACATACATACTTATATTGCAAGTTAAATAAAAGTTTGTAAAAATGGAACAGCCATGAAGCGGCGACCAACGAAGGATGGAAGAGTAATTAGGTACTTTTAAAGATGTTATGGGCGGAAACTTATTATGAACCTAGTATATGAATTAAATTTTGTTACAAATTTAAATGAAAATTAATACCTTTGTTTACTTTATATTATACATTGTGAAAATGAATTTGTCTATTCATTTCTAGGATTCCGCTATGATAATCGTTAATCTACATCTTTAGTTACAACTTCTAAAATATATTTTCCCCTCACTAGCTCGTAAAGCGCTTGTTTATCCTTTAATACTAGAGGGTAAAAACGCATTTTATCCGCTAGTGATTAAAGTCAGTTGACCTTGAAGTATACTTACAATTCACTTCTCTACTAGCTCTTATTTGCTATAGTTTTAAAGTCTAAATTCGCGAAGTACACTCACTTGCCCCCTCGGCGGCGGCGGCGAGCCTCGCACACGCACCGATTTGAAAATCGAATTAGAACATTCGAAAATCATATATATCATATTGAATAATGTATGTACTTTGACAAGCTAGTAAATTATATAAGGCACGTTTGTTTTATGTAAAAATGTTGAATGTATTCTAAACGCAAAGAAAAAGTCAATGCAATTTCAAAACGGTTTTTTTGCATGATTCACTTTCCTCGATATAGTGAGCGGAAAAGTTTTGTGTTACACACGGGTGCAATTGTAATTTACTTCTCGTGTATTGAAACACTCGCTATAGAATCCATTCGCTTGCTCGTGTTTCAATCCCACACTCGCAGTTAAAATACAACTTTGCACCCTTGTATAACAAATAACTAATTACTGCATACAGAGTGTTGTTTTTAATATTATTTATATGTCTCTAAACAGTTCAAGTAACATTTGCATTTGTATTCATATTAATCACGTAACATGGCGAGCAAATACTAACCAATTCCGAAACTAATAGCAATTCATTATCATGGCTATGCATTGCAACGCATAATTGTGTACAGTCAAGGCTAAAGATATCGATACAGCCAAAGTGCCAAAATATGTATACATATACCTTAATATAATGCTTGTAAATTTCAACAATATGTACCTAATATATTAAACCTACCTCCGTAATACAATTAGAAATATTAAAATAAATAAATTATATAAAGGCAACGAACTAGTAATACTATAGAAGCCTGACTCGAGCTCAAAAATGACCCCACGGCTAGTGTGCCGCGAACGATTGACTGAGCCACGGCGGAGTTTGACAGCTTTAGTAGTACAGAAGCTTTCTATGACATAAGATGTCAGCTAATATAAAATTGTTAAATTAAAAAACCATATAAAATGCTTTCTTCTGCGGTAAAATGGTACCTGAACAACTCCACAAAAATACAAGAAAATCTATGGGATCCATTGGAATGTGTAAGTTTAACCCTGAAGAAGATAAACAATTATTTAAAGTAACATATTGATATATAGACTAATACGCTGAACCAAATGTCGTAACTCTATACTAGTTTTATAATGACTTATGCCTTTATGATACTGAGTGACAAAATGGTGATAATTTTATGCAACATTTCTACTAGTAAGTAAACTATTAATTTTATGTTCAAGTAACGAGCAATTCCTATTATATGTTTATATTTAAAAACGCAAATACCTACGCTATAAATGTGCTGCTGATAAACTTTTCGTCATAATCATTCTAGTTTCCCGGAGGCCGCGGAAAGGATTTATTATTTATTATAAATTATATTTTTCACGGAATTTAATTTTCTGCCCAAATGGGCAATCATTGAATTGTCGTTAGAGATTCGCGATGCCTTAAGGTCGAAAATTGTATTTCAGTAATAGGATTGAAATACTTACTATCTGTCATTGCATATTACAGATAACCTCTTTGTGAAAAGTTATCATTTTCTTTTCTAAATCTGAAAGCGGTTCCAGCTCCTTAGTGAGTTTTTAAAGAAATTTTGTTATTTGCGTTACTATAATTTGAATATTGCAAGAACGAAAAAGATGAATATAGACTCGGTAGTCGTCTATTGTTGGCAAAATGTCTTTACATCCCAAAGTTCAGAACTCCACGTCGATCTTATTAATCTGTTACCTAGTAAACAAAAAAATGCATGCGATATATGAAAGTAACGTCTTATTCTAGCTTGCTCTTATGGTGACAGTTTGCTATACGATAATACGATATTGAACCTTAGTGGGTTGGAAATTAAACTCCTTGACTGTACTCACACTACGATTATTCCAAAATACATATGTACTACACATTAATATTATGTTTCAACTTTTGAGTATAACGATAAACGGGACTTAGTCGCGCAAAAACTTACGAAAATTCACCTCCGATATTCCCGAGCGACATTATCCCGTGGTATCTACTGGAGGAAAACTGAGGCAATGTCGTAATGCAAAATCGTGGTAGTGTTGTCCAATATGACATTACTATACCTTCTTATAAAGTATGGACAAACGTAATCTTAATAGCAAAATCGTGTCAAAATAAAACTTATATAAATTGGTTCCATCTCGGTTAGTATCATCCCTGTAAGTTTGACAACGCCATAATATTGCAACGCCGCGCATGAGGTTTGACGCTTAAAACTTTTTTTAACCAATCACAACTTTTTTTAAATAGCGCGAAATTGTCTATTGGATAAACTCCAAGCTGCTCTGACAATTTATGAAGAGGGGATTGCTGTCAGTGTCAGTGCGCCTGGGGTCAATTTTGGAAGGCATTTTTGTATGGAGAGCTGTGTCTATATATATTCAGTCACCGTATAAAGGCAATAACATTAAACACATATATACCTATTATTGCATATATGTTGGCACTTAAGCAGTGTCTAAAATATTCTGTGTAACTTCATCTTCTAATTTCTGTCTTCCATACCCATACCCAGAACGGGATTTATAAGTTCACCTTTGTACCTTTTTTATTTTACCCTGTTCTGTTAAATTTGTACTCTAATGCATGCTATAGTGCAATCCCGCCTTCTCATTCTTAATATGTCTATCCTTTTTTAGTCTCTTAATAAACACGTACAAGATCACACGTCTTTCTGATTTATAAAAATGCAAAAATCCCAAATTTGTTAAAGTGAACCTAATTACAACCAACATATGGTCCTTCGAACCGGATCAACTAGTGCATCCGTCAGCGGGCGGCCGGCCGCGGGAACAATAGCGAGCCGCATTCCAGAGATAAGGAGCCGGCTACTGCTAATGAATTGCACTACAAACCTAATGAATGTTTTTGTTGAATAACGAAATTTATTGCTTAAAGTTATAACAAGGTTTTATTGACTTGTACGTGAAATTGCAGTGTTTTAACGTACACAATGACTGAAACACAAAAACAATTACTCGCCTTGCTTGAAGATAGTGCTACAGTGCTTCGAAAAACACAAATTAACCTAAAGAAATGTCCCAAAGAGAGATTAACAAAAGGATACATGGAGTCTCGTATTAAAATGATAGATGAGTACTGGACTACGTTTAATAACGGGCATCAAGAGTTGGTCAAAGTCACACCTGTGGATCAAAGGGGTGTTTTACCGTACTTTCTAAACGAAGAGTTTTTTATATACGAAGATTTATACAACGTACTCCGGGGAGATTTGATGGACAAGCTTGCAGGTTTAGTACAAGATACCATAATGGAGACATCCTTGGTTAATTCGAGTTATGTTATGGCAGGAACACAAAACAACTTTGTACGTTTGCCGCGGATTGAACTATCTACGTTTAGTGGAAGTTACGACGAGTGGCCTGCATTCAAGGATTTATTTATTTCACTAGTGCATAACAACAAGATGTTAAGTGACGTACAGAAGTTACATTATTTAAAGACAAGCGTCACTGCCGAAGCTGAGACGTTACTGAGGCACATTCAAATTACTTCTGAAAATTACTCACAAGCATGGCTGATCCTGAAAACAAGGTATGGCAACAAACGATTAATTTTGAACAATAGTTTAAAGAAATTAGTTAACCAGCGTAAGATGACGTCACAATCAGCTGCTCAATTGAAAATACTCTTAGATACAACTTCAGAGTGTCTGCATAATATTAAAAATCTCAATGTTTCCGTTGACTCTTGGGACCCGCTGGTGATATTTTTGCTCGTTCAGAAATTGGACCCAGAGACACACAAGAGCTGGGAAGAGCATGCATATAAGAGTGATTCTGAACCCCTACCGAAGTGGAGTGATTTTAAGGAGTTTCTAGAAGCAAAGTTTCGTACGCTGGAATTACTTACCACTAACGCAAAGGAAGTTAAGTCAAACAAGGAGCGCAGTACATGCCATGTTGCCACACCTACCTTTGAGAAGTCTGAGAGCAGGAATTGTATAATGTGTAAAGAAGGTCATACATTATGTCACTGCAAAGAGTTTACTAAGATGGAACCTACGGAGAGAAGCGAATATGTTAAAAACAAACACTTATGTTTTAATTGTCTAGTACCAGGGCATTCAGCATCAAAATGTCGAGTACCTGTGTCCTGTAGAATTTGTCATCGACGTCATCACTCCCTTCTACATCAACTAAAGCAAACTGAGCCTGTGGCCCCTACAAGCACCTCACAACCATCGGCTTCAGCACGACAACATGTAGAAGACATAGGAGAAGTGAAAGCAAACACAGTGATTGCGTCACATCTCACTACTAGGCAAGGATCAGCAATATTAGCGACTGCTGTTGTGGAAGCAAGAAGCGATCAAGGTCATAACATTCCACTGCGCGCGCTAATAGACCCAGGTTCCGAGGAATCATTTATAAGCGAGAAAGCTACTCAACTACTCAAGCTCGACCGACAACATGTAAAAGGAAGCATCACAGGCTTGGGTTCTATGAGTACAGCCGTCAACAACGTAGTTCAGCTGCAAATTAGATCACAGTGGGATAAAACATATGTCCTACCTGTGAAAGCTTATGTTATATCAAAACAGTTGACCAAGAAGATACCTAAGAAGCATATTATTCCAAAACAAGACCCTAAACTACAAGGATTACAATTAGCAGATCCTACTTACCACATAACGGGACCCATAGATATCTTGCTAGGGGTCCGAGTATATGCTAGTATACTTCAAGGAGAGGTAATTAAAGGTCCACCAGGTACTCCAGTTGCACAAAAAACTGATCTGGGTTGGATTATATTTGGAGAGAGTGATAACAAGCCAAAAGAAGATACTTTCCTCGTCATGCACCATCAGGTTGATATAGAAGATGTTCTAAAGTCTATGTGGGAAATAAAAACCGATACTAAGAGGAAATATACAAAAGAGGAACAACTATGTGAAGAGATTTATGAAAAGACAGTCACTCGAAATGAAGAAGGAAGATATATTGTAAAACTACCTTTCAGGACAGATAATCCAAAGGTACTTGATGGAAACACAAAAGAGATAGCAACAAAAAGATTTATGCAATTGGAGAGGAAATTTAAACGTTTTCCTAATCTGAAAGCAGAATATACAAGGGGTATTCACGATTACCTTGAAGAAGGACATCTAGAAGCTGTACCTGAAAAGGAGAAAGAGGATAAATCAGTGTACTTACCGCATCACGCGATAATTCGCGAAGATAAAGAAACCACACGCACGCGGATAGTTTACGACGCGTCGTGTAAGGGATCTAACAACGTCTCCTTAAATGATGAACTGATGGTAGGTCCTCAACTTCAAGATGACTTACGAAATCTTTTGATGAGATGGAGAATGAAACGCGTTTGTTTCGTAGCAGATGTCCAGAAAATGTACCGCCAGATACTGGTAACCAAAGAAGACGCGAACTTCCAACGTATTCTATGGCGAGAAAATGAATATGAGAATATCGTATGCTCCGAGTCACCTTCGGTACCGCGCCGGCCCCGTACTTGGCTGTGAAGACACTGCAAAAGATTGCTATCGACGAAGAAGAAAAACTTGATGTATCAGCAATAGATGACCACACAGCAGTGGCAATCAGAACAATAAAAGAAGATTTTTATATGGATGATTTGCTGTCAGGAGCAGCAACCACTGATGAAGCAATAGCGGTAGCCAAAGAAGTTATGCGCATTCTGAAACAAGGTGGATTTCAACTAATGAAATGGTCGTCCAACGACATTGAATTTATGAAGTCTATTGAAGGAAATAGAAGATCAGCTAGTGCAGAACTAGAACTGAACCTTGATGGTACTATAAAAGCGCTCGGAATTGTCTGGAATCTAGGAACAGATCAATTCCAGTATAACTTAACGCTACCCCCGATGGAAAAGAATACAACCAAACGTGGAATACTGTCAGATATACAAAAGTTATTCGATCCACTAGGCTGGATCGCGCCAAGCACTGTTATGGCGAAGATGCTAATGCAAAGGCTTTGGCTTGAAAAAGTAACTTGGGACGAATGCGTCAGTCGTGAACTAGAAGATGAATGGACACAAATAAGAGATGATTTTAGAAACGTCAAAGATATTAAGATAGATAGATGGCTTTTGACAATCGATTCTGAAGAAGTAAACATACAAATACATGGCTTCAGTGACGCATCAATGCGTGCATACGCTGCAGTCGTATATATGCGAGTAGAAAGCAATAATAAGATAACAACGAAAATCATTGCTGCAAGAACAAGAGTAGCGCCATTGAAAACTATCTCTCTACCTCGCTTAGAATTGTGTGGCGCTTTACTTCTTTCTAAATTGATGAAGCAGGTTGGAGAGGCAATGCGAATATCCACAAAAAATATGTTTGCATGGACTGATTCTTCGATAGTGATTGCTTGGCTGAGTGGAGAACCTAACAGATGGAAACCGTTTGTAGCCAATCGTGTGGTAGAAATTGTTGAGAATGTTAACAACAAGCACTGGTACCATGTCCAATCTAAGGATAATCCTGCAGATATCGCTTCAAGAGGGATGAAGTTGTCCGCACTGAAGAACTGTGACTTATGGTGGAGCGGTCCAAGCTGGTTATCTGAAAAGGAAATAAAAGTTAATCATTGTGAAAAATATATAACAACTGTAGAAATGAAAGAAAAGAAAATACAAACTTACCTGACCACTGAAGACCTGGAAAAACAAGAAAGAAGATTAACTACACAATTTGAAGAATTTGATAACCTTAATGAGCTACTTAAAACTATTGTATATTGCCGAAGATTCATAAACTACTTGAAAAACCAGAAAATATTGGAAAAGATATGACTACTATAGAATTACAAAACGCACTAGATACTTGCATTAAACTGGTACAACAAGAGGAGTACCCAGAAGACATAGAACGATTAAAATCAAATAAACAAGTAAAAAGGAAAAGTGTTATAAGAGCCCTCGCCCCATACTTAGATGAAAAAGAATTCCTTAGGGTGGGCGGTCGTCTCAGATACGCAAATATAGATGAAGACAGAAAGCATCCAATTATTTTGGGAAACAAAAATTCATTAGTGTTACTAATTATTGCGGATGCACACGTAAGAACGCTTCATGGCACAATGGCTGAAATGTTATGCTACTTACGTTCTAAATTCTGGATACTAAGAGCGAAGTCTTTAGTCAAGAGGTACATTAAAAAATGCCTTATCTGTGCCAAACAAAGTGCTACGTCGAAGACTCAAATCATGGGAGATTTACCAGAGAAAAGAGTCACTCCATCTAGAGCTTTTCTATACAGTGGAGTAGACTTTGCAGGTCCATTTCAGATACTAACATCCAAAGGCAGAGGAGGAAAAACTGTAAAAGCTTACATAGCTATATTCATTTGCATGGCCGTCAAGGCAATACATATCGAACTAGTTGGAGATCTTACCTCAGAAGCGTTTATAGGAGCTTTTAAACGCTTCGTTGCTAGAAGAGGAAAATGTACGCACCTATGGAGTGATCAGGGTAGAAACTTCGTAGGAGCTAACAAAGAACTTGTAGAAGCCTGGAATGAAGCTAAATTAAAGTTTACAGGACAACTAGCAGAGACACTCGCAATCGAAGGCACACAGTGGCATTTCATTCCAGCTTATAGCCCTAACTTCGGTGGCCTGTGGGAAGCTGGCGTTAAGTCTGTGAAATACCATTTGAAGAGAGTCTTGTCAACTAATCTTACCTACGAAGAGATGGCGTCTGTGCTTTATCAGATCGAAGCGTGCCTGAATTCTCGTCCCTTGTGTCCACTCGATGACTCAGATCCTGAAAATGTTGAACCTCTGACGCCAGGTCATTTTTTGATAGGAGAATCGCCTATCGTTGTGCCAGCTGCGGATTTTAAAGATTGTAAAATACATACCTTGTCACGATGGCAATACACGCAGAAACTGCTGGCAGACTTTTGGCATCGATGGCAAGATGAGTACCTGTCCAGACTACAACAAAGACCTAAATGGCTGAAAAAAGAAAAAGAATTTAAAATTGGAGATATAGTACTTATCAAAACTGAAAACCTACCTGCTGGCAAGTGGGCACTGGGGCGCATTATGGACAAACATCCCGCTGAAGACGGCTTTACTAGAGTGTATAGTGTAAAATCTGGTAGTGCTGTAGTGAAACGGTCTGTGACTAAGTTATGTGCGTTGCCTATTGATACTGAAACTTAGTAATGTCAATTTGATTAAATTTAAATTGTACTATTGCAAGATTGTAAAAGGCCATTAGTGTCCTTTTGGTGGGCGGTATGTTCTGTTAAATTTGTACTCTAATGCATGCTATAGTGCAATCCCGCCTTCTCATTCTTAATATGTCTATCCTTTTTTAGTCTCTTAATAAACACGTACAAGATCACACGTCTTTCTGATTTATAAAAATGCAAAAATCCCAAATTTGTTAAAGTGAACCTAATTACAACCAACATACCCTTTTAATCAAAACCAATTAAGTTCAGTCAAAGGATTAGGGCCTGGGTATATTAGCGGTGGCCACTCGACGTTTTCCTGGCGTCTCCGCAGCGTGCTATATTTTTGGAACGACGGAGAAATCGCAGTACAGAAACGCTAGTGTGCCCATGCTCTTATCCACGAAAGCTGAGGCCCAAACTACGAATAGCCGGGCTGTGGCGGCGCGGCGCGTTCCCGTTAGCTTGTCTATTTTTATATACTTGCACGGTTTTCCTTCGGCTGCTGCAGCCATATAAGCCATACTGATTCCGACTTACCTCAAAAAAATCCTAACCCCCCGCCGCTACAGAAACCTGGTCATTTTATCTTAAGTACGTACCGTCACATTTCAATTTATAATTCTAAATACTATAGTCATTGTATAAAGAAGTGTCAACGTACAAGTCGGGTGCGAGAAGGAAGAGCCTTTTAAGGCGACCGCCTTTTTGAAGATGCTCCGCCGAAACATCAAAGAGTTCACTTTGAAAATTGTTAATGATTCCGATCGCTAGTCCCTCTTCAGTTTTCATTTTCACGTATTTAAATGGAAAAGGTTATTTATGAAGAACTTTACTTGGATATTATGTTACTAATTAAAGCAGGTAAAACTGAGTTGGCTCAGTAAAGCAGTGGTGACTTTGAAGCGATTTGTTGTTCATTAACTTTGGTTCAGTCAAGTGTAAAAATTTGTTCACTGCCAAAGTTTCAAACAACAACAATAACTCTATTGTACAGTAAAGAAGGTTGTAAGACGTATTTATGAAAGGATTCTTTCGGTACGTATTATGCATTTGAGTGTTCCTACACAGGTATTGTCAAAACAGTTTGTCAACGCTTACACCCTTTACTACGCTCACTCCGCGACCAGTATGCTTCCTCGTCACTCGCCTCGCTATTCGACGAAACTTTGCCTATACAAGGACAAGGTGTCCGCGTATTCGTAAACTCGCCAATGAATAGCAATTCGAGTATTGGCACTCGTTGTAAGAGTTCGAGTATTGGCACTCGTTGGGGATAGTGGCTTACTATGGCTTTCCCGTTGTCAAATGAGGCCAGGGCACTATTTAAGTTAGTTAAGATTGGTGTGACACATCGCATATAAGTAGAATAAGAATTGTTTCTGCGAGGTCCCAATGGAGCATCATTATCGCTAAGCGATAAAGCTCTGTAATTTTGATAAAAAGAAAAAAAAAGAAATAAAAACAACAATTGTTTTCATAAATACGAAATATATCGTCAAATAAAACAGCTAAAACGGAATAAATCGCGTATACTTATTTAAACTTCATCCCGACGTTTCGAACCCTTTAGCAGCGTTCGTGGTCATCCGTAAAAGTCTCCCGTGACCCCAACGAACCATAGAACGCAGCATGCTAGGAGTTAAATTGACCGACAGGGTCCAAAATTCCTCGTTGCGTTCAAAAACGAAGATTGCTTATGCTGGTGCTAAAACCGCCAGGATGAAGTGGAACTGGGCTGACAAAGTCTGCCGCATGCACCCGCAGCGGTGGGATAAACTAGTAGGCCGGTGATGGGATAATATCGATGCAATTTGTAACGACTAGCCAGAAATAGTTCCGAACCGGGACAAATGGAAGTTGATGAGGGAGGCCTTTTCCAAATAGTGGGACACTATATAGGCTCAAAAATAAGATCTATGCATTTTGCCTTGAATAACAAATTATACTATATAAATTTATTTTATTTAATTATTGAGACAGTCGGATAGACTAAGAATAGAGTTTTGGTAAGTAAATAAAATGTAAGTACGATGTTTCAATCAAATGATACTTAGAATGGATATTGGTATGATCTAGGTTTATTATAACTTATAAGTTTTTGTTATATGTGAGGTTATGATGTCTACTTATTAATAGGAAATAATTCATATAAGAGACATACAAATAACTTAGTTTTTTCAAAATATATAGTCGTTGTCGTTGTAACAACTTTTTCATCATCAGCTCATCACAGTAAGAATAAGTATGCAACCCACTAGAGGCCACATAATCAGGTATGTAATAAAATAATTATTAACAACTACTTATTTAATATTTAACACTTAAGAAAGACATGATATACTTAAGTGTACCCCAGAGCCAACCGGCGTTTGAGGCATAATCAATATAATTATTCCATAATATTGAATAAAAAATTATATAATGTATATTTCTAATGTTATGTATGTGTGTGTGAGTAAGTAGTAAAATGATACACACAACATAATTACTAATTGTATAGGAGCGGGTAACTGACGTTTTATAAGTCGAATATTGCTCGACATGTTTCACTGCGTAATGAGGAATAGAATCATGAGCCGTTCGCTTTGGCTGACCGACGAAGGCGACTAGACGACGCGTCGGCTCATGGTGGATATAATTTCACAAATACGTTCACGAATGTGTAGTGTAACGCTTAGCTAGCCCAGTCAATTAAGAACTGTTATATCGTCCGGTATTTTCCATAGGTGATGATGTCATTCTTAACTTGCTCATAATATTTCATTGTTCATCATTTGTTTTGTAAAATAATAAACGCTACTCTATTATTAGCGTGTCGTGGGTAAATACGTAGGTACTTCCAGTGCGAAGCTCAAAGACTTGGCTTCGCGTGAGTTTCAGTAGGTACTGTATTTGTCCTCTGCAACAAAAATACAGATCTTACCAATTATCGAGTTAACGTAAATTATTAGAACAGCTTGAAGGCTACATATTATAACACGCCAGACAATGTTTTGTCAGTTTTTAGTACACGTGAAGAACACTAACATGGAATTGATGGTAAGAGTTTCGTTCTCTTTTCTTACCATGTAGGGTTTCTGTCCTAAGAATCGTATACGGCATACTTCTGTTCAGTTCATAGGAACCTACTAGCCCTACTACTAACTCGGCTAACTTCGGCTACGAGGCTTGTCTGTTACCTATATTTTTAAGATTTTGGCCTTTCTGTAATATCCTTATTTTGGCAGTCCGAGACTAAACAAAGACAAACTTTGTACCACAAGTTTACAAAAAAAATAATTGGGTTAGGGTTAGGTACGTGAATATATTACAATTCATTTTCAATATTCGTTGGGAATGAATTTTAAACTGGTATGGCATTTCATTCGTTCATTCAGTTAATCACAATCCAGTTTCAGAATTTTATACGTAGGTTTACTCATAAATTACAATTTACAATTTCATTTCAGAAATTTATTGCAGTTCTCCTGCTCATAACAGTTACTGGAATTCGTGCAACAAAGGATCAAAATGCAGAGGGGACTCACTCAACGAACCTACAAAACTTTAATCCATTAGAGAGTTTAGTGCTAAACCACAACGGCTCAAAGTCAACAAAAGACTTGGTGCGAGTGAAGCGTCAGTACTACCCGGATCCTTATTATGACAGAGGTAAGTTGTAACTGTTTTAACCTTTTATAAGGGAATATATTTCCCACCAACATTTTACGAAAATAATTACGAAAATGACAAGATTACATTTTGCTTACTTTCTGACATTATTATGCATGTTAAAGGGTTAAGTACCGTTTCAAAAACGTAAAAATGAAAAACTTGATACAACTCTGTCTGTCTCACTAACTTCTTTGAGGAATTCTCCAAGTATGCAGTGAAATATTTATAAATAAGTGACCTTATGATTCAAATTTATTGTCATTTTCCGTTAATCTGACAGATATTTATTGGGGCGTCAAAAGTTCAAAGTCAGTAACTAGATATGTTATCATATAGAATTAACCGGAATTAATATCTTACCTTATCAAGACCGCAAAAATATCTAATGCCACCTTATGCCAAGGCTATAAGGTACTCTCAGTTATTTTCGCGATCTTGGTATGGTAAGATATTATTACCGGTGAGTATACAATTGCAGCTCGGAACGATACGTATATATTAAAATAAATCTTAGCTAGTGACTGCGCGACTTACAAATAGATAATTTATACATAAGTAATATATATATTACCCTTATTTTAATAATGTAATTCGCCTATTTTACAATTCAGCACATCGCGGCAATCCGGATTCATATTAGGTATATAAATATATAAATGCAATAGTATTTCTCTCTGTCCGTTACCTCATGCTTACTCCGCTGAGCCATATGAAAAAAAATGGTATGAAAACTATGAATATAGTTTGACTCCCGATGAAGGGCGTAGCATAGTTTTTTTCCAAAACATAAGATAAGTAGTTACTTGTAACTTTTACCAATACTACGTAGGTAGAGGTAGGGGGCAAAAAAACTTACTGTGTAAATTGTGCATTTATGTATCATCATTTCAGGACCCTATTACCCCATACCAATCCCAATATTTTTGGGCGGTTTTGGAGGGTTTGGTGGAGGGGGTTTCGGCGGGCGAGGATTTGGTGGCAGAGGGTTTGGCGGCAGAGGGTTTGGTGGAAGAGGATTTGGCGGAAGGGGGTTCGGAGGATTCGGAGGAAGGGGAATTGGCGGGAGGGGAGGTGGATTTGGTGGCGGCGGTCGAGGTGGAGGCCGAGGTTAAAGTTGAAATGTAGCTTTGAAGTGTTGTTTTAACATACCTATAGGTTTCTAATTCAAATATTTTTTACAACATTCTTAGAAAAGTAGCTTGGTTAATTGCAATTAAATATTAATAATTAAAAAATGATAACAAACAAATCGAATTTTAACATATATACTTTTAATAAAAAATATATTTTTTATTTAGTACACTCGGCATCAAATATTTAGGAGCTGTGGTAGTTGTCATAAATATCTGAACATGCACATCGCCTTGACAATAGAGGCGTTGTTCTGATATTTTTGACCAACTCCACAGCTCCGATATAGCTGATGGCGATTGTAGGTGCCTACCTTTAATTTAACTACATTACTTAATTTAACGCATACATTCATTAAACTTAATTATTATTATTCTTGGAGTCGGTCCCATAGACCAGATCACGATATTTCATTAGATGGTTACAAGGGCGTCTTATGCGTTGACTTCTGCTCGGCCTACACACATATTCCAACAACACCGCAAACTGTAAGAAAAAATAAAGCCAAAAAAAGAATTAACCCTTTTAATATTATCTTCGGTTGCCGCGATAATTAATCATTAAATAAAACAACTAAAACGGATTATATCGCGTATACTAATTTAAAACTCGTCCCGACGTACCGAACCCTTTAGCAGCGTTTGTGGTCATCGGGTGGACTGGAGGAAAATATTAATTTACCTCCATCCCCAAAAATTACAATTTGCAAACCTACCGACAGATAGTTGCACACGCCAGAGTGGCTTAATAGCAAATTAAAGTCCAAAAATTATAAACTATAAAAGTACAATGTCTACACAGTGCAACAGACAAGACTGAGGCTATAGTGTTTTTAATTTCTCATGTTTCATATATGTTTTAAAACAAAATGTGCGAAATGACAGTGTTGTTTGTGGTAATTGCGATTGAGCATCAAGTGAGAATGTGAACGGTAGTAGTGAAAGTGACATACAACTAACAAAGCTCATCAGAAAGAGGGTAGATCGCTACGGAGTTTGACCACCGCTAAATCTCGCAGTACTTCAGTTATTCCGTGAGGATGGCGCTTGCAACAGTGCCGAAATATCGGAAACTCATTGAAACTAATATACATGGTAACTATCCCGTTTTAAGTAATAGTAGTAAGGCAATACAGATAATTAAAAAAAACTCCGAGCAACAAAAGTGTTATGTTCAGCGGGCCTACCATGGTTATATCACATATCGCGTGAAACGGTGGGACAATAGTTACCGATTGTCTATATATTATCGATTTTGCTAACATGGTTACATCGTATGATATAACTATCACATCGATAACGTTACCACATATCCACTATCACACGATAGTGGAAACGATTGTCTAAGCGTAGAGTTTTTGAAGTAAAACTGTCATGGCCGACTATTTTGAACTGTCGGACGTCGTAGCTCGATAATGAATAGCTTGTTTTATTAGTAGCCGTCAAAATTTAAAATGACTTAAATAGGTGACAGCTCTATACTAATTGACATATTTGATATTACATTATAAACCGTACGGATAATAAATATGACTTTTGCCGCTTGTGTCAGTTTTGACATTGAATATACGTTCGCGCGAATTTAAAGTCTTAACATAAGTTTCTATATATTATTGGAGTTAGTTATTGGAAAAAGATGCCTCCCGAGATGTAAGTACACTGTTAAATAATGAAGTCTCTATAAATTATGTGTAACTTGTAGTTTCTTTATTCGTGAAGTAGTGAATGTAATGTTGAAAAGGCAATAAAAAATATTAAAATTTGTTAACCATGTCTATATATAAATCATCATCATTATCATATCAGGCGAAAGACGTCCATTGCAGGACATAGGCCTCCCTCCCCCATAATGACCCACAGTGACCGGTTTTGCGCGACTCGCATCCAGTGGATTCCCGCGATCTTTACCCTGTAGTCGGTCCACCCTGCGGGGGTGTGCTCGCGCTGCGCCTTCTGATTCGCGATCGCGACTCGAGAAGGTTCTACTTACAATGTGTCCCGTGCCCACTTCCATTTAAGTATATCGATCTGAGAGGCTCTATTACTTTATGATATCGGTTACTTTGATTCTACTGCATATTTATTTTTGTTTTTGTTTTATATACAAATACGGTGGCAAACAAGCATACGGCGCGTCTGATGGTAAGTAGTTACCGCCTATGCACGCCTGCAAATTCAGAGGATTGACATGCGCGTTGCCTACCCTAAAAGTTGTTGGAGCTCTGGGAACCTTACTCACCATCAGGAACACAACACTACATACCCGGCTGTCCAAAATTTCTAATGCGCAATCACATTTTCCCAGTATAGCCCTCTCCATTGCCCTTTGGGTGAATTCATTTTTTTAATTTGAATATAAACATGGCGTCTGTGTAAACATTTATTATTTGAATGACGTATTTATTTATTTCATTACATTAGTTTGAGAAAAGCACTATACATGACTAACCGTGAAAGGGGCTTGGAGGCTTCGTATACGGTCGGCCGTCTATACATACTCACTCTGCAACCACATGTTTGCCGGCGGCTGCAGTAATGTACTATTTCTTACATATAAACAGCTCTCACATTTGCGTTTATCGATGCATCATCATCATCAGCAGCTAAATTTCATCTATTAATTAGACCAATAATTATTTTGGCACAGTCGTGACAATTATATTTATTTATTTCAAGAACGGTACAGTTACACCAATTACACTTGTAGATTTATATACAACATCAAATTATAGTTTATGAAACAGTTATACAGTCTCACAGTAGGCTAGGCATTTGAATGTTAGTTTGGACCAGCAGTCTGTAAAAATATCGACTTGTAGGTCGTCAGTGCGCAGTAGTCCGGTTGGCCGTAATTTAGGGAAATAGTCAATATTAATGGCAACATTCTGCGGCGCTACCGCGAACATCGATATTCGTAAATTTCGGATGATTGTCTCTGTCACTCTCATGACACCCCTAATTGGAGTAAAAGAGAAAGGTGCCCGTAATATACGAACTTCGACGTTCGCGGTACCGGGCCTGATCTAATGTCACAAGTGACAACTGTCATCAATCTGTCATTCATATCACTGACACTGACACTTGGATATTATTATAAATGTTGGTGCAGCGTTTGAGTGTGGAACACGTCAAGTTTATTAAATATTAATTTTGTTCCTGTATAATGCCAGACTATTTAACCTAAATTAAAACAATTGAAGTTCATTTGTCAATTGATTCAATAACAGAACAGTACACCTAGAAGGTTTTAGACTTAATAAAGCCGGTGACAAGGAGGCCATATAATGCTGTGCCCATTCATATGGGAAAGCAAATTGTACTATATCTAACTTAATAAAAGTTATGAAGTAAAAATATTGAAGAATATTAAAGAAGGTCAGTATTATAGTTTAACACTCATAGTCGATATTCTTGTAATTAGATACTCATTATTAAGGTTGCATCAATCGTAATTAATGTTCATGAATTATTCATTAACCGCAAGATTGCAGAACGTACTAACATTCCACTATCCGGTTTCCAGATCTCAAAATGGACGGCACATACGACGAAATCATCTCCGATAATCCGTTTTTTGTAGAACTTAAAAACGAATACTCCAACTTGTTTCAACACTGTATCACACAATCATGGATTATTTGCGTGCCTAGAATAGGCAGTCTGAACACACGTGTCTTCACAGTTGAAGACTTCTGTGCTCATATTTTAGTTCCAAGTGATGAACTACCTGAGACACACTATACTACTCTAAAAGAGAAACAAGTGACTGTAACCAACAAGGTCATCACCCTAGAGGTAACCAAAGCTCTGCCTTTACAGAGTCACATATTGTTTGAAGAAACATTCTATACGGAAGACTTCTTTAAATACAAGGTGTGGTGTATTGAAAGTCCCCTTGAACCCACTACAGCAAGTGATGATAATACAATAGCCAAAGAATATTTAACATCTATAAACAACTGCATTGATTTACTCTGGACTCAAGCTGCAGGCCGGCAAGTGCTAGACCAAATAGAGCAAAATGTTCAACAGTTCATAAAGAAACATCCTACACTCCCTGTAGCCATTGCACCCCTTCGTGACTTGGTAAGTGAATTATACACTCAGTGCCTTCAAACTGTGCTTCAAAACCGCAGGATTCGAGAAAAATCAAAATCATGTAAACAGATACTAGAAAATGTAAAGCTTGCTGTAGAATGCTACATGCAGCATTTGCTATTCAATCACTTGTTCAAACCTATTTGTACATGTTGTGCTTATGAAGATTCACATCTTAATAAGAAAATAAGAAATATGAGTGACATACAACTCAGAGATTTAGATATCAAGAAAGACCTGTACCAAGCTGTACCAAGAGCCAAACAACTTCTTGCAAAAATTGATTCTTATAATACTGTACTGGAAAAGATTTTGTGTGTTAAACAGGCACTCAATGCAATCAACAAGAAAGACTGTAGTAACAATACTGTTCTTCTAACTGCAGATGACATGTTACCAGTTTTTGTGTTTCTCGTTATAAAATCAGGTTTGCCAAACTGGTATAGCCAGTTGATGTACATGAAAGAATTTCGGTTTAGTAGTATTGGCAAAGGTGATGGAGATGAGGGTGCCTTTCTCATAACCACTTTAGAAGCAGTTATTGAACATATTCAGTCAGGGGCCTTAGGTGGCCCGTCAGATCCTGAAGCATATTATTATGAAAGCAATTTAACAGAGGACAACCTCAAAGATGGGAAACCTAGAAGGGGAAGCTTAACAGAATCCATTTCAACATCAGACACCAATGGAGATGAAACCTTAGAATACATATTTGAGCTCATTAAAATGAATAATGCTGATCAAATACGGGTCATATTGGAAAGAAATGAAAAAAGTTTACAGAAGCTTCAAAGAAATGAAAATAGTGTTTTTAACAGAATGTTAGAAGATAGTTTTAGCAGTGAAGACGATAGTGATGCTGATGAAGTTGATGGCACACAAGTCTATCGAAAACTTTGTCATCCATTGTGTAGTTGCAAGGATTGTTGCCATAAATTATCTAAAAGGTTGTTAAAGTCTTCCCCTACTGTTACATCTAGAGACAGCCATGGCATAACCCCTCTACATGTAGCCTGTATTCATGGAAAGGCAGCAGTGGTTGAGCTACTAATTGAAATGAACTCTGAGGTTAATGCTACAGACCTCAATGAGTGTACGCCTCTTCATTATGCTGCATCTAGAGGCCATCAGAATGCTTTGTTATTACTTGTTCATTCAGGGGCCAATATAAATCAAGTTAACATAGACAAAAATACGCCTTTGCATTTGGCTGTCAACAATGGACACTTAAATTGTGTGAAAGCTTTAATATACTTTTCAGAACACAGCAGGAAGAAGATTGACATAAACTGTGCTAGTCAAAATGGCAATACACCATTACATCTTGCATCAAAATGGGGTTACGAAGGAATAGCTAAGATACTCATAGAAAATGGTGCAGAGCCATCTCTGCAAAATCGCTATAACAAAACAGCCTTTGACTATGCACATAACCTAAGGATACTTAGAGTTTTAAAAACATGCACTCCTAACTTGTATGAATACATACATATAAGCAGTCCCAACGTAATACTGTTGGAATGTAAACCTGACAGTGATGTAAATAAGAAAATAACTGCTGTAAAGGAAATTGAAACTGATAATGCAATAAAGACAGTTCAAAATTTAAAAATCCTTGAGAAGATATCAAAAGCAATATCATATGCTGATGTAAAACTGGCTTGTTTCTACATGAACATTAACTACCAGGTTTATACAGATACTAATAGTAACGTCCATATAAGTGGCACCAATGCAGCATTATGCCATCCGCTATGTGAGTGTCCAAACTGTTACAAAAAAACCACACCAGTACAATCCTTATATGACATTAATTTTGCTGACTCAAATGGGTTTACAGCACTCCATCATGCTGCTAGCTGTGGTTTGGACGAACTTTGCAGAATATTAATCCTAAACAATGCCAATGTAAACTGTGCCAATAAAAAAGGACAGACACCCTTACACTTAGCAGCATTAAATAATAGAATTGTAGTGATCCGCACTCTTCTGAATAACGGTGCTAACTTAAATGCAACGGACTGGATTGGAAACACGCCTTTGCATGATGCCAGTAACCTGGGAAACATTGGTGCAGCTAAAGTTTTAATCAGCTTTAATCCTGATATTTCGATCTGCAATAGTTCTGAAAAAACTGCCTTAGACACTGCCAGGGAAAAAGTTAATCTTACTATTATTGATTTGATTGAAAAGTATGCTAAAGCTTAAAATGACAAGTGGTGTGGGAGAAATAATAGTTATAATTATTATCAGCTGTCAAAATACATAAAACTACTAATTGACAATATTTCATATTTACGATTGCCAATTGGCTACGTTTTCCCGTGTATCTCTGAACGCAAAAGTAGTTGTTTTTGAATGAAGTGTGATAACTGTTAAAAATACTGTTCTAAATTATATTTAGTACTTAGAGGCTAGATCAGTGTGATAAGTGCGCATGCATGACAGTATGGACAATCCAATTTTTCGCATAGGTATGGGTTTTTATCAACTAGTGATATTGCCGTTCATTGAATTTATTGAATCTCTCCATGAGGATACAAAAGTCGTCGTTCAGGAAAGTGGGTGTCAAATTCTTCTAGTCGTAAATAATAAATAATAAAATCAAAGAAAAAATGTACAAAAGTAAACAGTAACATTGAAAAATCAATAACGTCAAGTGCCAAAAATGTCAAAAAAATGATAACTATGGTGACATTAGCGCCACTTAGTTAAATGACGTCACACAACCTGTCTACTACTGATTTAACTAAGTGCTGAATAAGCTGTTAACTTCTTAAGTTAGTAACTAAGTTAGTTGTAAGTTTTGATCAAACCCGTTGTAAAAGGAAATTTTTAACGCATTCTATACGCGTTTTTCTCGAAAGTTTCTAATTCAAAATAATGAAATGACAATTGAAACACGATTTGCACGATAGATTTTATAATTTTGAAAAGCTCGTGAAGTAGGTTATGAATTTATACGGTTAGTTTTATTTCTATTCTATTTACTTTATGACTCTGTTTATATCAAATTATTTGAATCCCATATTGCTTGCACAAATGGGCATTGTTTTGTGCCATGTTGGTAGCAATATTTTCGCCATTTTATTTAATTGAGACTGATCTTACCTTTTAATCTTAAGTTTTTAAATATGTTTTCTTTATAATAAACGACTTTTTATATTCTGACTGACAATAATCTATGTCATACTTTAAATTAGGGTAGATATAATTAATTTATAAAAATAATACACATTCGCTTTTTTATAAAAAAAAACTTGTTATTAATCTATTAATATTTTTTAACATCATGTTACACTCATTGAGCTTATAATCATTCCACCAGGTATTTCATTCACATTTATTCACCAACATAAATTTTAATCTCAGGAAATAAAAAACCGAATGTCAAATAGGTATTTATAAAATAATTAGACGTAATTTAAGGAAAAGGATCCAGTTCACAAACTGTTGTTGTTGAAAACTAAATAGAAGTGGGTACGTGTTGTTTTTTTTTAGTATGAATTCTTTTCGCTAAATTACATACGAATATCAATGTTTACCAAGAAATAAAGCCTACTACATAGACTAAATTATGTATGAGTCCTTTACTTGTGACTGATGTTAATAAGTGAAAAACATTTTCTGAAGTAAAACTCCACCACCATCACAGAAGGTGAATGAAAACTTATATGCCAGCCACCTCTGCTTACTGTATTTGAAATAGGTACAAAATATAAATGTATATTTTTTTGTCTTAACCAAGGAGAGTAAAGCATGGGACCGTTACTGCGCCATCTCAGACTACTACCAAATTAGTGGCACGTAAAAACAAGTGCTCATGTTTTATAAAATCAAAACATCTCTGGTCTTAACCTATTAACATCATTCACTTTTTTACAGATTAATTTTATGCGTTATTTGTTATTTTAAAACAGGAACATTATTCACTATGTTATACTACTTAAATAAATATATTTTCATACATTTCATTCGCGCTTCACTGATTTGTGTGCCTACCTAAGTATATAGCACCTCGGCGTATATATTATGATTAGTAAAAAAATATTGTACATCATTCTGTACTAAAACAGGTGTGATTTTACCTATTTGCCACCCATCTTGTAATCGGCATCTAAAACACGGGTTATACCGGTAACCGTGACATACACATAGTAGAAACCTATAATCAAATTTTAATTAAATGGAGTAAACCGACAGCAGTTTTCATACATTTGACAGGTCATTTGACAATTTTAGTATGAAAACTGCTGTCAGTTTACTCCATCTAATTAAAAAATAGTTTTTACTTTTAACCCCTCGAATTCCGGAGGTACGGATACGGAACAAGGCGTTTGAAGGTTTAAGTAAATAACAATTAGGTTCAAGTTCTAACCATCATCTGCTTGTCTACAATTTAAATTGTATATAGATTTCATTTTATTTGTTGATGTCGAATATTCAAATTAAAAATAATCAAGCAATGATTAAAAATATGGTCAACATATAAGCATTTACATAATTTCATCGTGACTCGCACGTAACCTCGCACGTAACCTCGCACGTAACTTAATTCTACAAATAAAACAAATTACAAAATAGTGTTAGGAATGTTTGTCAAAAGACGAAAAACGTGTAGATAATTTCACTGACTTAACGTTAAAATAACTGTAAATAAACTTAAAAGCTAGTTGCATGAACATGTTGCATGTTTACCTATCTCTGATTTGATGTCATCTACCATAGATCTATTACAAGTTAAATCCTTTCTTGAAACAGAATTCTTGGTAATTTTTTTATTTTTCTAATATTCCATTTATTGTAGTTAGTTTTGTTTATTAAAGGTTAAACTTTACCTTATTACTTTAAACTTACAGAATTACTTGATAGAAGATCGAATCAAATTAATACAACAGTTCAGCCCGCGTCATATTACTATTGAGAGAGATTAAGAATGATATCTGTAATATAAAACAACTATAAACTGATTATAATATAGCGTAAACGTCGGAATTTAGTATACTTCTGTATACGCGATATAATGTTTTTGATTGCTCTATTTTATGAACAATTATCCAGGCAACCGAATATGTAAACACAAAAATACGCGTTAGGACCGTTGAAGCTCCGTTATGACTCTTATGACGTTTGTGTTAATGGTAATTATTTGGGTTAATTAAATTCAAAAAGAGAACCAAAAATTATCAACACCATGTCAAACGCGAAAGTCAAGTTGACATTTTATGCATTTGCATAAAGTGCATGCAGGTCTATTTTGCTGTGGTCTGTGACCATATCAGTAGTTGATGAACCAGTGGTGCTGATCGCTAATGCTTGTGTTTATAGAGCCGAAGTGTAAGGAAAACGAAGATTGCCCTTACAAGTGACCAGAACGGAACTTGTTTTTTTTTTATCGTTTATCGCGCTGTCCGTCACTTTCGCACTCACATACTTGTTGGAGCGTAACATGTATTGCGACAAGTGATAGAAACTCGACCATATAAGGCTAGCACGTGTAGGTGTACTATTGTCACAGATAACTTCTGCGACTTCAATAGATTATATACGTTTGTGAATTCCTATTTTGGTCCCTGATACTCTTGTATCCGTTTTCAACTCCCTACAAATAATTCTCCCATCCCCACAATATAATCTCTAAAAAAAATCTTAAATTAAGTCACTAGAGATCTTACTGCACTATTTCACAATTTCTTACTAACAATATATTAAAATTCTCTTCATAAACAATAAATAAATCACAATAATAATAATGTGCATTATTTGTGCTAAATTATATTTTACTGGGGCGGCAAGCTCCATACGGGCATCTCCTCTCTCTTTTTCTCCTTTTTCTTGTAATGCCTATCTCTAAATCTGACATCATCCTGTTTCCTATATTCAATGCTCCTCCAATCTACTATTTTTCTTGGAGATCCTTCTTTTTTCCTGTCTTTGCTCTCATCGATGTAGACTTTGCTTTTGACAAATAGTTCATTTGTTTCTGGATCGCAGAGATCGGATGGTAGATCTTCATCGCAACCGTCGTCGAATTCGGCCACGTCCTTTCTGTTGAAGGTGTACGAGTGAGGGTAGTAGTCCTGTAGGATGTCCTCGTGCCGGTACTGCTGCATCTGGAGCCATACGTGTGGCAGCAGTAACGGGAACCTTCGGAGCCAGTACGTGACGAAGCCGTCTGGCAGTTTGCCTAGACTTTCTCTTATTTCGGGCTCTAACTCCCTGTAGTGGTGTTTCTACAAAAGAGAGGTTAAGGTATAAACTAAAATATATCTGATAAATATAAACACTTATGATCTACTCGGTGCGTATGATTTAATTTAGAATTAATTCCGTGAATATATAACAATATTAACATTTAGAGCTACTATATCATGACGCAATCGCTCACAGAACGTCGACACGAGAGGTAGTTGTTTGTCGGAACGCCCACCATACTAAAATATTTAATAGTTAAAACCAACCTTACTATGTAGGGAATTGGGTTGAATTTTCCTTTGTACGAAAACTATTGAAACAAAAGATATTCTACCCTATTTCCTTTTATAAAAGATTTCAACTCCATTGTAATGCACACTGGGCGTTACGAGGTTAATAACGCTTAACTCTCAGCGAGAGTATACTTATCGCAACGTGATAGATATTGACAAACGATAAAAAGCCGACCATATTAAACTAGCTGCAGCGATATATTTATGTGGCTTCTGCGCCTGCAGCAGTTTAGTGGGCGGTGCAGTGGTACAGTGGTAGGTGGCGCGCCTACCTTGTTGCGGATGGCGCGCAGCAGATGCGCGACGCGGTCGCCGCGGTAGGTGCGGCGCGCGCGCAGGTCGGCGGCCACGCGGCCGCACACGCGCGCGCGCCAGTCCGCGCGCAGCACGCGGCGCGCGCCCGCCTCCAGCGCGCGGGCGGTGCAGTGGCACAGTGGGAGGGCAGGCCTACCTTGTTGCGGATGGCGCGCAGCAGATGCGCGACGCGGTCGCCGCGGTAGGTGCGGCGCGCGCGCAGGTCGGCGGCCACGCGGCCGCACACGCGCGCGCGCCAGTCCGCGCGCAGCACGCGGCGCGCGCCCGCCTCCAGCGCGCGGGCGGTGCAGTGGCACAGTGGGAGGGCAGGCCTACCTTGTTGCGGATGGCGCGCAGCAGATGCGCCACGCGGTCGCCGCGGTAGGTGCGGCGCGCGCGCAGGTCGGCGGCCACGCGGCCGCACACGCGCGCGCGCCAGTCCGCGCGCAGCACGCGGCGCGCGCCCGCCTCCAGCGCGCGGGCGGTGCAGTGGCACAGTGGGAGGCAGGCCTACCTTGTTGCGGATGGCGCGCAGCAGATGCGCCACGCGGTCGCCGCGGTAGGTGCGGCGCGCGCGCAGGTCGGCGGCCACGCGGCCGCACACGCGCGCGCGCCAGTCCGCGCGCAGCACGCGGCGCGCGCCCGCCTCCAGCGCGCGGGCGGTGCAGTGGCACAGTGGGAGGGCAGGCCTACCTTGTTGCGGATGGCGCGCAGCAGATGCGCCACGCGGTCGCCGCGGTAGGTGCGGCGCGCGCGCAGGTCGGCGGCCACGCGGCCGCACACGCGCGCGCGCCAGTCCGCGCGCAGCACGCGGCGCGCGCCCGCCTCCAGCGCGCGGGCGGTGCAGTGGCACAGTGGGAGGGCAGGCCTACCTTGTTGCGGATGGCGCGCAGCAGATGCGCCACGCGGTCGCCGCGGTAGGTGCGGCGCGCGCGCAGGTCGGCGGCCACGCGGCCGCACACGCGCGCGCGCCAGTCCGCGCGCAGCACGCGGCGCGCGCCCGCCTCCAGCGCGCGGGCGGTGCAGTGGCACAGTGGGAGGGCAGGCCTACCTTGTTGCGGATGGCGCGCAGCAGATGCGCCACGCGGTCGCCGCGGTAGGTGCGGCGCGCGCGCAGGTCGGCGGCCACGCGGCCGCACACGCGCGCGCGCCAGTCCGCGCGCAGCACGCGGCGCGCGCCCGCCTCCAGCGCGCGGGCGGTGCAGTGGCACAGTGGGAGGGCAGGCCTACCTTGTTGCGGATGGCGCGCAGCAGATGCGCCACGCGGTCGCCGCGGTAGGTGCGGCGCGCGCGCAGGTCGGCGGCCACGCGGCCGCACACGCGCGCGCGCCAGTCCGCGCGCAGCACGCGGCGCGCGCCCGCCTCCAGCGCGCGGGCGGTGCAGTGGCACAGTGGGAGGGCAGGCCTACCTTGTTGCGGATGGCGCGCAGCAGATGCGCCACGCGGTCGCCGCGGTAGGTGCGGCGCGCGCGCAGGTCGGCGGCCACGCGGCCGCACACGCGCGCGCGCCAGTCCGCGCGCAGCACGCGGCGCGCGCCCGCCTCCAGCGCGCGGGCGGTGCAGTGGCACAGTGGGAGGGCAGGCCTACCTTGTTGCGGATGGCGCGCAGCAGATGCGCCACGCGGTCGCCGCGGTAGGTGCGGCGCGCGCGCAGGTCGGCGGCCACGCGGCCGCACACGCGCGCGCGCCAGTCCGCGCGCAGCACGCGGCGCGCGCCCGCCTCCAGCGCGTGCCCGGGCGCCGCCGGGCCCAAGCTCTCCACCTGGTCGCTCACGTCCTGCGGCCGGAACATATTGTTATTAGAGCCTCCCATCCCACGTCTGTCGTATTCGGCTAATCCAATATGAGGCCATTAACTGCGTAGCGGTAGCGGCGCATCCGTATAAGCCGATTCCCGCTAGCTTAACTCGTTTTCCCACAGTTTACAGTTTCCCTTAGACTCATAAAGGAAGTAAGAAAATTTATTTGTGTGAAGTATTTAAGTATGTGTATATTATATATATCGTGGGCTGAGTACCCACAACACGAGCCTTCTTAAGCTGACCGTGGGACTCGGTCAATTTGTTAAAAAATGTCATGTAATATTTTTTTATTATTTTAAACTTATGTATTGCCCAGATCAACACCCATATATGACACATCAAGTTTACAAACTTGTCCCCAATTTTTTTACGTTAAGAAGAAATAAAATGTTAAGATAAAAATAATAAGATGTTCTTCTTAACGTAAAAAAATTTAGACTTACCATAAATCAATGTACATTCGAACTCAACGAGCGGTTCGAACGCCCAGCGAGGCTATATGAAGTATGACCATTGATCAATAATAACTGCCTCCTTACGGGTAAAACCTCACAACGACTATAGTATTGATGCACGTGAATTAGCCATCATAAAAATTACTAATATTTCACCTCCGTGTAAGAAACTCACGCCTGCGGTTCGTGAAGATATTACATGAAGAAACTGGTGAAACATGACACTAAAATGATCACCTACCTGTAAGAAATTGAGGATGCACTGTTTTCCCCAGAACATGGGGTACTTGAGCACGGTCTCACACGGCGGGCGAACCTGCGGCCGCGGTGAGATCATCGCGCGGATCAGTATCTTAGTCACTAACACTTCTTCCGTCGGCAACACCTTACTGTAAATTAAAATGTGCGTATTAGGAAAATAACTATACTAATTAATTTATTTAACGGGTAAAGGTTGCGTAGAAGCCAATTCTTGATAAATAGGCTTCTTAAGTTTAATTCGTCATTTCCCATTCATGCTACAACGTGGCGATTGGTCCGACAAGTACGCACACATGTCTGAGATGAAGGCAATGCGGGTACTTCGAAAAACTCGAGCTGCTAGATGTGGATATCAATTTTAGCCACTCTTCCTACGAGACCACGACGACAATATCGTTTTCGTGAAGTCAGAGATTTTTTTTTGAAGCTTATGCCTATACGCGGTTAAGTCCGGTTTATTTAAGTACTTACTCTAGTTGTTCCAGATTATAATCTCCAGTGAGAATATTGGCTTGCCGCCTCAGCACGTCGCCGAAAGGGTGATGTCCCTGGGATAACACGTAGTAGAACACGCAGCCTAAAGAGAAAATGTCTACTGAAGTTGTCTGCAACAAAGAAAGTATCAGAATCAGAGAAAAATTCATTAATAAGGAGACGAGCCCAAAACCGTAATTAATACTTGCACCAAACGAAGACTTCCAAACTGATCGCCTAGTATTTAGTTTTTTAAGGAATTTCTGGTTTTATTTAGCTAAAATAAGAACGGGTAAATAAATTTATCATAGTTAAACAGAATATTTATATAACTATAATCCGATAATATAAATCCGGACTTTTCATCGTCATTTATAAATGGTACTAGGCAAACAAAATACTTAAATATAAATCAAATTTGCTGACTAAAACGAAAAATTTTATTTTGATTTTTGCGGTTATTATTATTAATAGCTAAGATGCCGAAATTGAAAACCGTTTATTTTAAGTATAATTACCGGGTGTCAGTATTTGTTCATGATTTTGAAAAACTTTACTATGGGGTTAACTCGGAAGGGAGGGAACTATCGAAGTTTATCATTCAGAACACTAAAGAAACGAACACAAGATCATTACAGTGATAGATGACACATTTGGGCATGTCATTCTAAAATGCTCCGAGCACGTCTTTAAAATAAATAACTCACAAATCTCGTTGAATGTCGGCTAGACAGATTGCAAGAAGAGTGGAGATAAAAAATAATAATACTAGTCTAGTTATACATTTTCACGCCACTGCTCGGAAATGTGGGCAAAGATTGCTTGAAATGAGAGTAGAAAGTTGATCTTAGTAGCACTATTCAAAAACAGTCCAATAATGTAGATTTGCAAAGAAAGGTGTAATGTTTTGCGGCCTTTTTTACTTTCTATCTACTCTGCTATTGGTCGATTATTTTTGACATTACATTAGTAATTCTTTAAAAAAAAATATGAGAGCAACATTACAATTGAGCGTTTAATAAAAAAATTAAAACGTCAAATTCGCTCAGTGAATGTGTATTTTTGCGATTGTAAGCGTTTTTTATGTAAGTATGTGTAAAACGCCTTTGCATGCTTAAAAAAAGTAAAAACTAAAAAGGCGGGAAGGAAAATTTCCTTACATTAGGCATGAAAAGCACGTAGTAATGTCTCGGTAGAAAGTGCAATAGCTGGACATACTCGTCCATCTATTGCTTACTTTCTATACCTGAACGCGTAGCATGGTTGTCATTTTATCGATTATCGCGCTATCCGTCACTTTCGCACTCACAAACTTGTTGGAGCGTGACAGATATTGCGACAAGTGATAAAAGCCCGACCATATTAGGCTAGCTGGGCTACAATGTACTATACCGTTCGCTCGCCATTGATCATCTCGGGCGCTATCCAGCCGTCGGTGCCGGTGACGCCGGAGCGGCGCGAGAAGCTGGCGCGGCCGATGTTGAGCTTCTTAGAGAGCCCGAAGTCGGATATCATGGCACGCACCTCGCCGGCGCCGGTCGGCATCGAGAGGAGCACGTTGTGGGGCTTTATGTCTCTGTGGACTGAATGAAAGCGTACATTGGAATCATTATGATTGTAAAAGTGTCGGATAATGGGAATGGACTCTTATTATAACCTCGTAACGCCCACCATACTAAAATATTTAATAGTTAAAACCAACCTTACTACGTAGTGAATTGGGTTGAATTTTCTTTTGTACGAAAACTAATGAAACAAAAGAATTTCTACCCTAAGGTGACAGCACCAGTAATGGACAAGGAACCAATCATGTGCTTATTTCAAAGGAGTTAAGTGTTGTGCATTTGTTGGGACATAATTATTCAATTTATAACTTTATGATTTTTGAAATAAGAACTAAATGTCCATCATTGGTGCCTGTCAGCTTAAAGTGTCCAAAATTGGTGTCATTACCTTATTTTCTTTTATAAAAGATTTCAACTCCATTGAAAGGGAGGGTACATTGTAATGCACACTGGGCGTTACGAGGATAATGGAATACAAGTAATTTATGACTTAATTTTCGGAATATCCAGATATTTATATCGCAATTGCCCTAATACACCTTTATACTATATTCAGGTTCTATAAATAAAACAATGTAATCAAATATGGCTGACTGACAGCTGTATACCTAAGAAATAAAATCATTTGACACTTGACATCATTTTATTATACAAATTAGTTCGCACTAAATATAGGAAAATTATCTCATAATTGAACTAAAAAAGAATGCTTAGCAAATTTATTTGTACAGTCGCCATCAGATATATCGGAGCTGTGGAAGTGGTCACAAATATCGGAACGTTTCTATTGTCAAGGCGGTAAAGCGCATGTTCCGATATTTATGACCACCTCCGCAGCTCCGATATATCTGATGGCGACTGTACACAAAGACATTTAAACCGTGGTTGTTGTTTTTTTTTTTTAATTGGGTAATTGCGAAGCTGTGAAGGCAAATGGTCATGTTTACATTATTTTCGTTTTACTATATCCGTGTTTACTACTAGAACTTATATTGAGCATCGAGAAAACGAGGCTGCAACATGTGGAATCATGGGCGTTGCGAGTGCCTCATGATACATGATACTAGTGTGATATAAATAGAGCTGAACATGAGAACTAATTGAAATCTAAACTAATTTAAAACAGTTTAAATCTAAACTGTGGTAATAATCATTGGCCATCTTCTAGTCAATGCATTTCATTTTAATATATGAAATACTGTGTCATTTTCTGAAATAACTAAATGAAACTATCTAATATAAACATTAAGACGACACCTACCTATATCCATAGAATGTAAATGCGCTAGTCCCATAGTGGCTTGCCTCAGGACCTCCACGTCATCTATCCTGCAGTGATCCAACTTCTTCTCTACGTAATCTTGTAACGTCGCTGAACACAGCTCGAGCGCTATGTACCTACAAATAAACAACCAGGCAAATTATTTCATTGAAGTAATTAGTACCTACAGTAAGCGTCATATAGTTAGTAGCAGTCAAAGTGACCACATATATCGTAACACATCCTTACGGTCATACAGATAAGGGTTTGCATCGACATATTTGTTTGTTTTAATTAAATAAATAATAAATAAATATTTCGGAACAATCTTACACAAATCGACCTAGTCCTACGTTAAGCTCAGTAAGGCTTGTGTTGTAGGTACTAGACGACGATATATATAATACATAGATAAATATAATTACTTAAATAGAAAACACCCATGACTCAGAAACAAATATCTGTGCTCATCAGATATCAATAAATGACCTAACTGGGATTCGAACCCAGGACAATCGGCTTCATAGGCAGGGTCACTACTCACCAGGCCAAATCATTCGTCATAATTTGACGTTGATTATATGGATCTTAGAAAGTTAGACAATTGAAATGAGAGATTAGTGTTTTATATATTTTCCCCAGGTCGTATGTCGATACTTCCCATAGAACTGGGAATGTTTTCATGACCAAGGACTGCACAAGTTGCTTGTTCTATAGCACCGTTAAGAAGCTACCAATCAACTCCAATATTAAAAGAGTAAAATAATAACATGATTTGTACAATTTCGCTGTCAAACATTGTTTTTTTTTATGACAGAGAATTGTCTGTACCCATTAGATAGCCTGCAATAGTTTTTAGGAGTGTTACCTAAACTGCTTGTCCCGCTCAGTGCAGTAGTAGCGCACCACATGCGCGTGCGCATCTGACTCGCGCAGCAGCGCCACCTCGCGGTCCGCGAACGTGAAGCACTCCGGCAGCAGCCTCTTCACAGCTACGGCTCGCTTGTCGAAAGTTCCCCTATGAATTATAAATAAATATATTGAAATAATCTAATTAAATTAGGCTTGTTATAGGTACTGGGCGAGGATATATATAGTAAATACTAAATAGATTCATATCAATACTGAAATACATAAATAACCTATTAACAAATATTAGTGAGAAACACACAAATAAATGCCCTTGCCAGAATTCGAACTCGTTCTTACTCTGCCTGAGTCACTATCCACATATGCTAGCTAGGACGCAGGCTAGGAGGCCGTTACCTACAACAAGCCGTTGTTCAAGGACGACGATATATAATCTATACCCATACCAGGTTTCAAACCCGGGACCTCAAGCTTCATAGGAAGCGTCACTATAGAATAGACCGCTATCTATTTATCGTTATACCTATAAGATCGTAAAAAAAGGGTTTCAACTAACTAAACGGACTAGTTTTCCGACCTAGGTGAACACGTAAGGAATTGCCTAACTGTCGAGAAGTTCTAATTTAAACATGGCTGCTACATTTCTTTTTAGCAACAATCAATATTTCTTGACATTAATTTGATATTTTCATATCGACATTTGAAAATAATCACGTTGTTTGCCATGCGGGAAACTACGTACTCGTTTAATTTGTGACGCAACATGTAATGCCTGACTGATAACTGATTTTCTGACAATTCGATTTAATTCTACCACTCGAACAATATTTTGTTTATAAATGTTATTTCTGCACTGATAATACTCGCTTTATCAAAGATAGTCTGGGCATAGTGAACGGATTAAATGAATTAACCCATTTTAATTACCAGACGGTAATTAACAGCCGTGGAATATTGATTTCGTGGTTTTTACGAATTGCTTATCAGAATAATGCGTAGTAGTCAAAGAAAATAATACATATAGATATATGTACGAAAAAGGTTAAGCGTAATTTAACCTTATCTCGCGTTTGGTATGGAAACTTACTTAGAAACTGCATTTGTCCTTTAACAAAACAGAAAGCTAAAAATAATAGAAAAGGGTTGGCTGCATTGGCAATTTCGAAAAATGGGTTTTTGTAACTTAACCTTTTAACTGCCGCGGCTTTTTCGTCTTACAGGCAGAAGTGAACCGTACATAAATGTCCGAAGGTTCATTTTAAGATGTGCTGCAAGCGTTGACGGGTAGGTCTGTGGGTCTCTAAAGGTTATACACCCCGTCTACAGAAAGCCACTCGGAAATACGTCACTCCTGATAATCCTCGACCATTCTGAGACGGTTGCAACTGACCTGTAAGAAGGTGCTTTAGCAATCCTAGCGCAGCAGCCGCACTTTTGGACCCGGGTATGTCTTTAAACTACGTCCGACAATGAGAGGTAGGGCACAGCGAAGTACCATCACGCTAGAGTCTGGAGAAGCCCAACTGGGGAAGTACCTCCTCCTTACAGAATACCACAGCCATAAAGCACTGCTACCTTTCAGGTATGTAGTGTTGTGTTCCTGATGGTGAGTAAGGTTCCCAGAGCGCCAACCCCCCTTAAAGGTCGGCAACGCGCTTGTGACTCCCCTGGTGTTGCGGGTGCCCATGGGCGACGGTAATTGCTTACCATCAGGCAATTCGTCTGCTCGTTTGCCACCTTATGTCATAAAAAAAAATAAAGAAAGCACAGGTCCGGTGATAAAGGTGGCCAAACCAAGTTAGACCATCGCCTATATCTTCGAGGCGGCACAGCACTGTTGGAACTGACCTGTACACGAACGTGCCCTCGCATCCCTTGCCCAGCACGTGGTCGGTCCTGAAGGAAATGCGGCCGATCTTGACCTCGCCGTCACCTATCTCTTCCAGCTGGCCGGTCACCTCCCCGCTTGACGACGTGGAGTAGTTCGAGCCGCGAGATCCGCCCTGGGACAGCTGTTGGAACTCGCGAGCCTGGAGGTAGAAGAGGAAATTATGATGTCACCAAGACATGTCAAGACAAATCCCATTATTGGGACTTATAGTATTTTATCAATTTTCTTTTTACTAAATCATAGAGACCTAATATTGTCTTCTAACGTATGCGGAGTTAACACCATTATTAGTAACACCATTATTTTTTTAAATAGTTATGTTTTTATAATAAAGTACCTAATAATGATTAATGTAAAAAAAAGTTTACTCCCATGCGAGATGCTTTACGGTAGTTCTGAGGAACTTTGTCCATCCCTGTCGAAAACATAGATGTGGGCATTTTATACAACTCCAATTTTATTTTACGAATCAAGCTTTGCACATTTTTGGACCGAAAATTATCGCAATATACTCGCCTCTTCAGATTTGCCCAAAAATCTTCAATAGGGCGAAGTTGCGGAACATTAGGTGGATTTGATGTCTTCGGTACGTGTGGGGTGTTTAGCTCCGCCATTTTGCTAAGTATTTTTTTGGAATAATAGCTTGAGGCTAAGTCTGGCCAAAACACAGCATTTTCTCCTCTATGACTCGTATTTATGAAATCTCGCACTAATGGCAAACAACGCTCTATGTAGCGATCGGCGTTCACAGCTAAACCTGATTCAAAGAACACCGCCTTGGACATTCCGCGTTCCTGATGGCAAGCCATAGCAAAACTTTTTTAGGAAACTTGGTATGCTCAATATATTTCACGTTCTCATCAGTTGGACCATTGGTCTTCTCAAAACAGTAATTGCCTTGCCACTAGTTTCCATCTAAAGTGAAATATAACTCGTCATCCATGACGCAACTCACATTGTTTTTGGCGTAAAATATTTCTTTGACCAATTTACGCAGCCGTATTTTCTGAGTGGATTTTTGATTTTCGGAGACGGTGGATTTAAATTTTCTACACCGCTTATCGATGCCCATGTCTTCAAGATATTTTTTGACAGTTTTTCCGTCACATTTAAATTTTCTTCCGAGCTCTCTGTAAGATTTAGCAACACGGCCGGCGGTAATTTTCTTTAGTCGAGCTCTCTCAGAAAACTTGCTCAAGCTGGGATAATTTCCAGAACCAGGCTTTCTAGCAGTGGTTGTTTTTTAAGGTAAAAGACGCTAAAATATTATAAATGGTGCTTCGACTCTCACCCATTTGTACAAAATGTTCCACCACCTTCGATTTCGGCCATAGGGGATGTATACTGTAGAAATTACATACAGTTTTACGACGGCGTTCTTGGTTATTTACCATAATTACAAAATCAAACATCCAATTCTTATGAAACTTACCAGATTGATTGACAGATATATAGACTTGATATTGACATACACACATATTTTTTTTAGATTTTTATTTTTTACATTTTATATATTCAAACTTTGTCCAAATTTCACTCCGCATACGTTAAGAATCTTGCCGCGATAATTACTCATGGAATGAAACAACTAAAACGGATTATATCGCGTATACTAATTTAAACTTCATCCCCTCGTTTCGAACCCTTTAGCAGCGTTCGTGGTTATCGGGTGGACTGAGGAAAAATATAGGTAGATAGAGGTTACACCTAAGTCAAATAAAGAACGCCCATTCTTTATTTGACTTAGGTGTAACCTCTATCTACCTATATTTTTATTAACAGCAACCTCCTAAATCGGCCTTCAGAGACACAATTTTGGCCAAACCTGCGTTATAGTTTTATGAATGACAAGGTTTTAATCACGTTTATATAGTCACTGGCGCGGGACAATTTTCCGACAACATTATCTCCATATTCGAGCACTAAGAGTGCCGAGTGTCAGTTATACACCCGCAAACTCAGAAAAGTACAAAATGCATCCGTTACTGCACAATGTACTATTTCAGTGTATGATATCTGGTCGCTTATCAACTTTATGGTAACATTGTCATTCTTATGTAAATAACTTAACTTATATTTACGAACGTAAATAGTACCCATTGCACTAACTTATTAACCTACTTGTCGTATACTAGGTACCTGTGCGTGGCAAATTTAAACGTGACAAATGTTACTGGGTACAGTCCAAAAAAAACAATTTATTTCGATCACACGATGGGTTACTAACAACATCATCTTTTTACTGGCTTCAAATTTTAAGTCTAGATATGATGTCGTAGATAAGATTTGTTGAAATTACCTCAGTATATCTGTACCGATATTTTAGGTTGCTTTGGTCGTAGTTATACTTTGACGGTGACTGTACAAACTACACATGTATGCACAATTTTCTGTACCAACTTTCTAAATATATTTATAACTTATTCCCTTGTATAAGGCATTATTTCTGAAATCAAGCGTTCTATAGTACCATAGTCTTCGGTTCGAGATGCTTCATTAAGACTAAATTTTATCTCGATTATCTAGTCTACTAATTCGATTACGGAACAAAGCCTTTCACCGTACACAACAGGTCATTGCGAATATTTGGTCAAAAGTAAAAAGACTTTAACCCCATTTTATTTTGCCTACATAAACGGTTCAAAATTTTATACTTATC
This sequence comes from Grapholita molesta, assembly GCA_022674325.2. Lineage (NCBI taxonomy): Eukaryota > Metazoa > Arthropoda > Insecta > Lepidoptera > Tortricidae > Grapholita > Grapholita molesta. The sequence continues at coordinate 9,964,769 of CP053127.2, forward strand.
AAAAATATATTACAATAGGGAAAAATGTGTATAGTTACAAGCACCGAATGCAAATTATTAACAACGCGCGCAAACCAGTAAATTAAGTGACGCTTATTATTACGTAAAACTGATAGCAGCATTGGCTAACCGATGCAAGTTAAATTTAATACTTCAGTATATAGGGCCCAGAATCATATGGCAAATAAATACGTTAAGTGTGTGACATTCTTATATGCAATCTTATTTTATTTTTATTTTTATTTTTTACAGCGATAACTAGTATTTAAAAAACTTGCTATCTTCTGTAAATACAAATTCCCCATCGCTTTGTAACCACACAGCCCTATTGAACTATAGATAACCTTCTACTAGATACACATCCCGACAGCCAGTAAAACCCAAACTTTCTGTAACGTTAGCAGTAGAAATAATTTTACTATAAGCAGTAAACGGTCTATTAAACCAAGTCCGTGTCATTGTAGAATATCTTATAAGATCAAATACGAAACGGTATAACACACGCGTGAATTTTAATCATTCCAGCTGAACAAACAATCACGCGAAATGGCCAACTAACCGATTGGCAGGTATACAAACATCTGTGGAGAATGCTTATGAATGTCAACTCTTAACAGAAGGACCGCGATATTAAACCTTTAATTCAGTGCATTTGAGTTCATAACAGAATTGAATTTATTACCACGCTCCTCTGTGATTTCCAAGAGGTCTTACGTTATTACATTGCCGATATACATTCAAGTTAATAGTTTATCAAATGGTAGTATAACAACAATTTACTATCAAATCATTATCAACACAGGAATCATAACATACCTGATAGCGGAGATACCAAAACATGGTGATGACTAATCCGACAAGAATTATTAGCGCCACTTTAAGCGCCTTATTCTCTTGCTGGTGGAGCCATACATAGCCTCTCTTATACCACAAGTCAGGCCTAAAATTAAAAGTGAATCCTTCGAACAGTTCATCAGTTTGAACTGAAACAGAAACTTGCATAGAGTTCTCATTTGTTTCATTCTCTACGTCATTTTCGGTGTCTGATATCTGGCCGTTTATCAACTTTATAGCGTCATTATCGTTTCTAAATAAAAAGTTTGTATTGGGTAATGTAGGCGACCAGGCCGTCGTTAATTCTGGCACTTTATAGTGTCCGAGCAATAAATATGGCGCTGAAACATGTACGTTTAAATCGTTTAGTTTGTAATGCACATTTTTGACTGGCTCGTATGGTCTTTTTGTATTTTTATTTTCTGCTGCCGCCGGTCCTTCGAGGAGCAATGGCTGCGTTTGTCCCGTGGATATAGTTATAGTGTTTTTGTCGACCAAAGACGACAAAGCGTATAGACCGTGGTTGTGTTCGCCGACGTACAATGTAGGGCTGAAATAAAATAACATTATTTTAAACATCACAATTTAAAGAGTGTGTTTAAAATTTGGCAAAATAAAGACATTTTATTTAAAATGGGCATTTCAAGACAACAATGACATCGAGGATAGCACGTTTGAATTGCTTAATTTTATGGCTTTACGAAGCAATTTTCAATATAATCATCCAGCAGAAAGTGTTAAAACTCGTATGACAAGTGAACATTTTTTTTGTGCCAAAAGAAAGTCAACTGATAACTCTATTAGCGATAAAACGTACCACAATTTTGTTACACGACTGAAGGAACATGTAGGTACGAGTATTTAATGCTTGCTATGTTTACTTATTATAATATATTTATAAGAGTCGATTGATGGTAATAAATATAATAATGCCTTTATTGCAACGCTTCGTTGCGTAGCACACGCCACAAAACCTATTAAACAGAAGCCTTTGTACCTATATAACAATGCTCAGGTACTTACTACAATTCAATATTGGAATTCTTTATTCCCTGTCCATTACTGAGAGTAGTGGCATCCTCCATGATGTGATCCAAAGTGTCATCACCAATTGAGTTAAAGGGGACAGAGATGAGACCATCCCTGTCTAACAGGTACGCGGCGACGACAGGGGTCTCGAAGTGGTGCGACCACACCAGGTCTCCGGTTTTGCGATCGAAGGACATCACGCGGCCATTGGATGTCGACGTGAAATGGATTATACCTAAAATGTGTTTGACACTTTTAATTATTTTTACTTTTAGTTTTCACCTTGGAAAGCATATATTGTGTAGTCGTAAGAATGAATAAAGGAAATCACTTTCCTTTATTACAGAATTATTTAAAATAGACATCAGTTTAGATATTGATAATGATAATTAACAGATGCTCGCTGTATTGGGTACTAACAGGACTAGGTAACGTACAATCACAGGTTACTTCACCTACTTAATGATAGGAGTGCCTTCCTACATGTAATAAATATTTCTATAAAGTCACTAAAAGACATTCTTTTTTGATATAGTGCGTGGTGACGTCCTGACGTCATGCTTCTTATAAACACGTTATTATGCGGAATCTGTAGTCTGTGCATTCGATACTTGCAGACTCACGTCGGAGTAGAAGACTGCAATGACAGAGTAAGATAGATAGATAGATTTGTAGGGTTGGCCTGCCTCTGGCTGTGCTGAATTTGCAAATTTGTAACATAAGTGGATACTTCTAATATAAAGAACCTTTGGTTTCAACATATTACTAACACGAAAGGCCTTTGCGATAATAGAGCGCCATGCGGGCTTGCTCGGTTCATTGAACGCGTATTAATCTTGCCGGTAAATATTAGCACATAGGTGAAGTGTAACAAACTTTGTCCTTGTCTGCTGCTGTATCTACGAATATTGGGCGACGTGAAATACGAATCGAGATTCATTCATTACATTATGGCAGTTTCGTTTGCTTGTTTATTCTAATTCCGTTGGTAAAGTTCGAAAGCGAAGAATGACTAACATAATAATATTGTCACAAAGCAGCATTGCAGGTTGTCTGCAATATTTATCTTAGTTAAATTATTTTTATTTTTATATATCAACGAGTCAATGACATATTCAAATATGTACCTACCCGAAACGTAGTTCAAAGAACCTAAAAATTCTCATATTACTTGCATCCATCCACATCAACAATAATATTTGCAGACAGTTTTTTCTTCATAGCAAGCTTAAGACGATAATATATTGTACGTTTAATATACAGCATCCACAATAATAGAGTTCTATTCTAAGAATCACGGTACGCGGCGAATGATCCAGACTCGATATAAAAGTTGGTTCAAAAATATAATGCACTTAAATTTAAACACGCGATTTTATGTTCTATTTGCACTGTATTTACCGCCGCGTGTAACTAACAATAAGAATTTATATAGTTTATACAAAATTAATGGACCGCGTCTAATGTACCTAATAGTTATGTAGTAGAATTCTACAATTGCAACAAAAACAGGCACTTTTCTCTTAAAAGAATTCGGTGGAATGAAACGCAAGATAGCAATAGGGTGCGACAATACTTTGCACGCGAGTTTAATTGTCATATATCCCGGTTTAAATATTTTTTTTGGAGAAAATTTAGAGATTTTTTTTCAACTTTATGCTTCTCGTTAATTTCGTAATCGTTCACCAAATTCTCCTTACCGAGTTAAATACATGTATTCGAAAAATAATATGCTCAACTTGATTTTTTCTTAAGCTTTGATTTATGCTTGGAATCATACTATCGTTTTTACAGGCGACATATCAAGCGGTGCCCGCAACATGCTTCTCTCTATCCTATCATGGCCAACTAACGTTTAAGACAAAAGTACTCACCATAATCATTCATCATTTCCTTGCCCATGGCGAGCGACGAGTAATCAAAAAATGTAACATTCCACTTCTGATCTTCATGCTTCGAGTCATGCATCAGTATATTATATTCCGTGCGTGCGATGTAGATCCCGCGCTTTTTATCCGGAAAACACGTGTCCGCTTCGTTGCCATTGAAAATCTTTGCCTTGTCGAAACCTAAAACAACACATATTGACATTGGATTGTTTTCAAATTAAGTTTCGGAAAAATATACATTTATCAATACAGTCGCCATCAGATATATCGGAGCTATGGACACAAATATCTTAACATGCACTTTATCGTCTTGACGGCTCCGATAAATTTGATGGCAACAGTACAAGATTTTTTTTACTAATTTGAAGTAAAGTATAAGAACCTGAAACATGTTCTCGTGATCCGGTCAATGGATCAAGAATAAACCAAGTATCACTCTTCTTTCCCGTATACAAGATGCCTTCAGTAGACCTGCAGGGGGCGTTGGCGACCAGCTCAGGTATCGTCAGAGGCATTTTCTTGAGCATCTGCTGGTCTCCCCGCGGCCCGTACATATATAAGAAGCCATGGCGGGGATCCGGCAGGAACTGAGGCATGACGCTATCGTGTTGGTTAGGGACTTTTACAACCGGCTCTGTAACAAGAAATTAGTATTTTGAAAAAAGGAAAAACAGACTGCGGGATACCTATATAGACTTACGGCACTAACTCTCATGAATCCAGCTGCGGCGCGACCTTTTACACCTTATCCGGAGTAATAGAGAAAGATGCTTGAAATTTACGAACGTCGATGTTCGCGGTACCAGGCCGTATTTTTATTGATTGATAACATCTTAATATCTTAAGAAGTATTTTACATGTATAGGGAACCATGTTGAAGTCACAAATTCTAATATAGATAAGGTGACGGCACCAGTAATGGACAAGGAACCAATCATGAACATTAGTGCTTATTTCAAAGGAGTTAAGTGTTGTGCATTTGTTGGGACATATTCAATTTATAACTTTATGATTTTTGAAATAAGAACTAAGTGTCCATCATTGGTGCCTGTCAGCTTAAAGTGTCCAACATTGGTGCCATTACCTTAATCCAATACTTATTTCACAAGCTACTTACTTTTATTTTTTTATTTACAAGTTATTTATAAGTCTTCTTCTCTTTTATTATTACCTATTTGTTATCTCTAACTGTGTAGGTAGGTACTTCTTACATCTACTGAAATAAAGTCTATTATTTTCTAAAGCCGCGTGGAAATGTTATGCAAAAATCAAATTACGTAAGTACGTGAGTTTTTAATAGGTAACAAAATGCACATTTTGCATTTTAAAGATCAACATCAATGATACGACTGACGTCATAGCAACTTATTTTACACATGTATGTAAACTATACCGCGTTTATAATACTTAAAAAAAATAGTAAAATCATTTCAACTTTCTATCTATTTTATTTCTTGCTGCCAACCTATATATAAGGGCCGATACAGAAGGACAGCATGCTACTCAAAATTTGTATGGGAACTGCACGCCGACTGCATCCTGACTGCATCAATCCTATAGAAATTGCAGTTGGGTTGCAGTCCGTCGGTATCAGCCCTAAGTTGTCAAAAAAACTGCAGCATAGATAAACTGACATACCAACTTAAAAAAAACCGGCCAAGTGCGAGTCGGACTCGCGCACGAAGGGTTCCGTGCCACGTATACAATATTAGACATAACCTTTTATGTTGTATGGCAGCCCCAATAATATGTTTATTTTACTCTGTTTTATAGCGACAACAGAAATACATCTGTGAAAATGTCACAGTCTAGCTACGTGTATCACGGTTCATGAGATGAAAAAAAGATGCGAGATGAGACTTTGCTTTGCTGTCTAGGCAGACAGTTGAGTCTTAATAATAGGCACCCATTTCCCGTTTCCCTCCACGTCCACGTAACCCTAAAAATGAACTACCTAATATAAAGAGGTATGTGACGCTGCTTACATAATCAAAGCATATTTCAAATATACAATGCACAAAAACAGAAAAATATATTTAATGATGTACCGACTATAATGTCGTATTCATGAAAAGTTTAGTAGGTAGGTACCTAATGTAAGTAATGTATCGATCATCCAAATGGGCCTCACGGAAAAAAATGGTTACAAAAACGTTATCTAAAATCAACATAACTGAACATACGGCATTGACTCATAACAGTCGTAATGATCCATATTTGATTACTTTTTACCGAAACAGACATCCACAGCCACATCGCCACATGCCATATGTTAATTATTAAGATAATATGTGGTAGTCCACATGGAAAGGTACCTTATGCCGCTTGGCGCTTACGCTATTGTTAATGACGCTTCAATATTAATGTGACACTTTGCAACGTAAGCGCCAAGCGCCATAAGGAACCTTTCCATGTGGACTACCACTACGACATATTTCTAATAGCACAACAAGTGTTAAAAATGATGATTTAACCAAGTTAGAGCCTCTGCTCTCTAGCCATCTGGCCTACCGCGAACATCGAAATTCGCAAATGTTGAACGATTGTTTCGGTCACTCTAATTACGCTTTAATTGGAGTAAAAGAGAAAATACGCCAGTATTTTCGACCTTCGATTTACGCGGTAGGCACTCGGATTACTCAATCATATTTTCCAAGTACAAAAAATAAAAAATAAAATTTTAATTATAAGCATAAATCAAATCGTAATTCCCGCTACCTACATTAATCATTGTTTAAAAAAGTTATAATTGGTATAAAAACTTGAAGTACAGTCACGTCACGAGTATATTCATATTATCTTAACACCTTAGGATAAGGTGCAAAATTCTATATAGGTACATATTTATGCCCTTGGCTGCACAGGTGTACATGCATCCAATATTATATGTTCATTTATTTAGTAAAAACAGATAAACTAGATAGATAATGGAATGGTTTTTACTTGTTCTGGATTCTGTTACAATGATAAGTGATAACTTGTTATATGCTATCCATATTTTCAATTTTTTATTTTAATAAACAAAAATTTTGTTATCTATTATTGGTGTTCATTTTCATTGAAGGATTACTTTATGATCAGTGATCGGTTTTTTGGATTCGACATGGGGTGAACGACCTCAAACATTATGTTAGTATGGAAATGCCCCGGGAATCCGGGCTTTAGGTTGTTAGAAAAGACAAAAAAAATACATTGTGTTTATTTTATTATACATAAAAACATCTAAATAGCTGATACACAAGCGATTTACTCGCCGTTATTTTGTCCAAATTTAACAAATGAGCACAAGTTTTCACACTGACAGCTCATTTGCTGCCACCAAATCGGCATATTTTGTACCGTTTGTACAAAAGTTCGACGAGTAAGTAAAAAATTCCTTTCACACAATTTAAATTGTTTTATTTTTGATTAATTTGTTCGGTATCGCGGGAAACTGTCGTATCTATATTAACTTTTCTACATGATATCCCGCGAGGGTGAATCCAAAAAACGGATCACTGTTTATGATAATGTGTGATTTTTATTTAGCTTTTGGGTTTATACTTTGGTGGCAGCAATCGTACCTACTGCCTGTCTCATCGTAAACTTAATTACCATAGCCTATTAAGTCTTGCGAAAGCAGACAGTCTACATGCACATTCCCAAAAGTTTATGCCAGATGGTCTATATTAACTACTAGAAACAAAATATATTTAAGAACATGGTTACTTGCAGTAAAATGTATGAATTGTGATATGTCATAGCATTAACATTGAAAACTACTAGAAAGTCAAGTGCTGAAATAAAGTTAAAATAATAGTTAATCAACAAACACTTGGTAAAACAAAAATACATTAACCAAGGTGACATGACACAAACAAATATCTACAACTATATTTATCTGATATTTTTATCTATATTTTCTAGAACTCATACACTTACTACACAATATTGTTACCATGAATTATAAAGATACTATTTTTTTAATAATCATGCCAAAGAAATATATGATAGTATTATAGTTATAAATATGTAGCATTCATTCAAAAATAGCCTTTAAACATAGGAAATAACACTGTGTCATCTAAGCAATATAATATAACTTTTGCAAATTATAGAATGCACATAAGGTGCTACAATTGAATTGTGGAAGCTATTATAATGCACTTTGTTAACTGAGATATTAACACAGGTGGTTAGTGTGTGGTTTTAACAAATAATAAATAAACAAAAAATATATAAATTATTGAGATGTTTTGTTCAATAACTTATATTACCTATAATTATAATTTAATTTATTTTATATTATATTATTTTTGTTGGTTAGTCAATATATTTATTACTGCATCTTATGGCTGCAAATGAAATTGTATAAAAAAATATTTACAAGTGTGTGCTCCTCATGCTGTTGTAGTTTGATTGTAGTCATATTCAACATATAAATAATTTATTATATTTTAGTAGAAAAAAGTTAAATTATTAGACAACTTGACTGAGAAAGACTTGGGCAAAAATTAATATATTTTATAATAGGTAACCTAAGCATACAGTATTGTTCAATTTGTTTTTATTTTAGGATTGAAAACCCTGACTTTGTTTAAATAACCAAAAATTTGCAAGTTTCCAACAATCAAGTGAGTTTTAGAATATAAGTATGTTTGTAAGTTATTTGGAACAATATTTTAGAAAAAATACAATAACCTCACATTTATATACAATTTATGTCACATAATCTACACTTCTACATTAACTAATTTTTGAAATTACCTGCTATTATTTGTAGCTTCAAAATTTAACCCAAAAACATAAAATTAAAATAAAGTAAAATGAATATATTATAGACATAAAAAAATTATTTAATACAATTTACAGATTCACATATACACAAAGCTAAAAATGAAGAAAATAAAATAATATAATATTATAGTCTATATATTAAACCACATAAAGAACCACACCATATTACCATATAAAAAAAAATGTTCTATGATAAACAAACTATGAGCTTAATGAACATACTACTTCTATTATTTGGAGTATGGGTTAATTGCAAAAATATTGTACCTAATTAAGGAGCTGCACCTTGTCTTCAGTTAATGATTTAATATGTGATATGACAAGCAACAAGCAGTTGCTTTTTAAATTATATACACAAAAGTGTGTTGGTGTATACTAATATGGCCGTTAATAATAATAGTTTTAATCTTAATATTAACTAAATATTATTTTGTCATATCATACATGCCATTGTCATGCAATAAAAAATCATTTAACATTAGCTACGATTTTATGTATTATGTTGTGATTGTTATCCTTCTTGGTATTGGGTCTTGTTTTATCCGGTAATAAAGTATGGGGAAATAACACTGTCAATGTGGGAAAAGCAATTGCAGCCTAACAAGTGTTTTTATTCAAATACTTTAAGACTTACCATCTTTAAGTTTCCATATAATATTGCCAGTGTGGGGCTCTACGGCCACCATGCCGCCTCCCAGCGTTGCAAACAACAGGGGCCGGTCATCAAGCGCTCGCGACAACTCTGTGCTCTCCTGCAAAATAACACTAATCACAATCACCACACTCGCATTCAGGAGGAATTATTTCATAGGCATGTAATTACTAAGTGCCTCTATAATCAATGCGATACACTTGCTAACTCTCACGAACCTTCGATTCCTTGTCCACTATAGATCCGAGGCCGTATGACCCGAATACAAACAGTGTTATAAATAACAGGCTTTGCATTTTTATCTAATTTAATACAGTTTCGTAAACACAAATTATAAATCACATTATTTTAGACAATAACAATGAAACAATTCTAATACAAAAGAGAATATTTGTCATGTACATGTTTTGGTCACAAGTTCGACGGAAATTATGTACTTTTGACATTGACAGCATGAAAGCAAACGTCACAATGCGAATGAATGAATGATTATTTGGTATGTGATATACGTCAGTTAGCCTTTGTTCTCACGATCGGAAATTAAGCCGTCAGTGACGAAAATACGTACATAACAGTCAGATAAATATATTTGCCAATGAGGAGCATGGGCTGATTAAATTAGTATTAACCGTAAAGATGTTGAAACGTATTAAATTTTATAAATGGGTTAAATGAGTGGTACATGATAATAATAAATGAAAGCAATTAATACCAAATCGACATCTTGAGAGACTCTCACTACGCGGTTGTGGTTGGATCAAGGGTCAGATTCAGAAGGTGGTAATACTAGACACGGCGCGCATAGTCCGGCGGCTCCTCTCTACAGCCCTAACCACCGGCAGCCGTAGACAAAAAGTCAATGTTGTTAGTGTATTCAATGCTTTACATGAATGGTGAATGGAACGACGATGTCAATGTCAATATTATACGACTTCACAAAAACAAGCGGATTTGATTTGACGTTTTGTATGTCTCGTCACGTCATGAATAGAAACAATTTTTCAATAAGCGAGTGATAGAAACTGGAAAAAACAATTCCACGAAGTTTGTAATGTTTAAATTAAGTTAGATATGCCTAGAATAAACTTAAATTAAAAAGTTTTCCAGTTCTTAGTGAGTGTGGTGCTGAATAGTAGACATAGTTGAGTAAATATGGAACTGTCCGGCTCAGGTAGGTGTGATAAAAATATAGTAAAAATATGTTTGATTTTATTCTTTCGCACATGGTCCGAAGAAGGTAGACAAGGATTAGCTTACTCATGTTTTTGCGCAACAGTTATTCCCGGAACCGGCTTTTATCAGTAAACATAGACCATTTTTTGTTTCTTTGACAACGGGAGCGATAACAAACTCCGTTCGCTACGCACTTGAGAGTTAGTTTTAGTGTTATTATTAACTTTGTGACGCTAAGTCATGCGTGTAATAAGTTACATACTTTGTGCAATTATTTAGTAATTCTTATTGGAAATGTGTAAGTATACTATATTAAACTGGCTGCCTTTGTCTGTTAACCTTGCTTTAAAATAATGCAAGTTCCATTTCAGGGAAATCCCCGAACCCCTCATTGTCATTTAGATATAATGCTAATAATGAAGAACTGGAAGAGTTGTACCACATGTGTGATGATGATCCCCCCACACCCCAAAATGACCCACCCAGTGGGCAGATTGAAAATGCAAGTCCGAAAAAGATGGAAAAGGGCTCCTCTATTCTTGATAAATATTTCAAATCAATGAGACCAGAAAAACCAGTAGAAAAAGAAAATGAAGAGGTAAAGTCTGAGCCTAAGCTTGTAGAAGAAAATAAATCAGCTAATCCTCCTAAAGAAGTTTCCTCCTCTCCAATGAAAGAGTATTTAAACCGTTTAGGAAAGAGAGCTACTACTTCTGAAGGCTCTATTGATGCTAAAGAAGGCAGTAATGAGACGTGGAAAATCTTCCATGACTTTAAGTTCAAGATAGCACAAGCCGTTGAGGATATTAAAACTCGGTCCGTAGAAGGTATGGTTTGTAGATCTCATAGAAACTATCTCATTTGCACCTATGAGTTATTCCCTAAAATATTTATAATCTTTTCAATGTATGTATTTATTCATAGAAACAAAGGAGAAATCAGTGCCAAGAGAGAATTCTATGTCAGATTCTGAAGAAAACTCAGCTATTAAAGACTCTGATCAACAAAGTGTTGGTGATACTGACAACCAGGTAACTGTATAGGTATAATATAATTTAAAGTAATCTCTCGTAGTGGCAGACTGGACTCAACAGTCCAGGCTAGGGCTCCTGGTATCCGTGATGTACGCCGATCCGTAGCTACGTGTTCTTAACACCGCCGGTACTAAGATCACGAATTTCACGAACACGACCAGGTACGTGTCACGTACCTGCGTTCGCATCCGGATTCACTTGACACGCCGTGACACGCCGTGACACGTAGCCCGTACCTGCGTCCGTGTGTGGAGCTTCGGGCTCGATTCCGTTGGATACTTATCGCACGTTTCGTAATTTCGCCACGCCCGGGAATATAATAAATAAGGACTAAGTTTTATTCTTAAGATACGTGAAGGCGTGATCACACCTACACGGATCTACACGGATTCACGTAACTGAGTGTCACGTGCGGAACGAACCAGAAAACCGTTGCCGTGATTCACGAAACCGGGCGCACGGCTACGGGTTCACGAATCACGGACACGACCGCGAGCCCTAGTCCAGGCTGATTAAGTCTGCAAAAGTGATATATGCCACACTAAAGGCTAAAGGCTAATTAACACACTTCCATAATGATTTAAAAAGTTTTGGAAGTACATAAATTTTAAGTGCTTACTTCACATAATGCTAACTTAATTATAAGTTGTATGAGAGGTATGGTAAAGCTTATTTCTAACATGTCAAAAACATGCTACAATGTAATACTGGTAGGTAGGTACTGATGTACTTATAAAGTCCTCAATTTTTTAAATCTAATTATAGGTAGTTTCCATTACAATCTATCAAGATCATAATCCTCAAGATAGTATTTTTATTATAACATAGTCTAATATTGTTTCATCTAGTTGCGGTTATTGAAATACACTCTATAAACTCAACATTCAGCTACTATTTTTATATGTCAAGTGTGGAGTTGGGACACCCATTGAAGAACAAATATTATTTGTTACTTTGGCAATAATATTATAATAGTAATAACTAACTGACAGGAAATGTGACACTTTGCATTGTTACATGCTCTTGAACTAACCTATTGTAACTTAAGATGACTTATGAATGAGCAAAGATGTATCTATTGGGGTTTTCCTTGTAATATCACAAACAATGATACATACTTAATACTCTGTACCTTTAGGTAGGTATTTAAATAAAAGTGAAAAAAACTATCTTTATTTTTTCGGGTAGTTATAACATTTATTGGTGAACCAACCAAATACAAAAACGCTTGGATCTTTTGTACCCTCAACTGGCTAAAGGAGCCATTTGAGGATAGATTTTGTTTACTTTTATTTAAATATCTAAAGATACAGACTATGGCAGTCTTATACATTTTTCTTACATTCACTTGTTTGTGTGGATATTCTAATTTGAATTCATTGTAATAACACTAGATTTATAAAGGAAATGAAATACATTAAATTGGACATAAAAAATTATATGGATATTTTTTTACTAAGAGTCTTTTAGGAACTTTACAATTACTTTTGATTATATCATATAATTTTCTTCAAATAGTATGTCTATATGTTTTTTTTTTTTCTTATTTTTGCTTGTAGCAATCTACAGAAAAAAAGGAGAAATTGAATTATTCAATTTTAATTTAATTATTAGTAAACATTAGTAAATGGTAGTGGGCTATCAAGCCAGCATCCAATAAGAACCAAAGCAGCCATATAAGTATATAAAACACAATCAAATTTTTTTTGCAGTTTTCTCTTTATGATATGCATCATATGTTTTCATCAGGTGTCATCCCTTCACAGTAGCATCCAGAATCTGTCTGAAATCACGCAGCCAATAACGGCAAAACCTACCGGCGGCGAGTCGAGTCTTCCATTAGAAAAAAATAATTCAGAATCTAGTGATGACACGCATAAAAATTTAGGTAAGTACTGATTTTGATAAAAGATACTTCTTCTCATTTGACATTGATTACTATGGCGATAAAATTATCAAAGAAATCCTGTTGATTTGAAAATTTCTGTAAGTGATCACAGCATATTGTATTATTGCGTTTTTGGCCTGTGCTGCCAAGCAGCGGCGTAAAGGGAACTTTCAAGACCCCAAAGTGCCAAAACCTGGATTTTTACAGATATAATACCAAAATATGTATATTGTACATATACGGTTTTTGTCATTGGTTATCTAATTTATTTTAGCCAGTGAATCTGAGAATGGAACTGGAGACATACTGGATGACAGCAGCATGATGGAAGTAGAATCTGGGGTTGAAGCACTCGAAGATTGCAACATTGACGTGCTCAAAGACGTCAAACAGATAAACGATTCAGGAGACAACCCTCCTGTCATAAACATTATCTCTTGTAGCGGACAGAGGCCAACCACGCCACCGAATTTCGGATTTTCTCCAAGCAAAAATGACATACCACCAGAAACTACTTCTACAAATTATTTCTTTAATTTAACTATGTACATTCTTACCTTTTTACTAATTATTGGCTACCTTCTGTTTCCTAACTCAAACATGTGGAATGGCTTCCTTCTTGGGTTATGGACGTTTACGTTTGGAAGCAATTTGAAGCAATGGTTTTTAGCCACTTATTTCACCACCGATAAGGAGCCGAGAGCCAGCTTCTTCCAGTTGAGGCGCAGCAGTGCTGTACCTTACACCTACAGTATTCCTAATGTTAAAGAGCATACGCCCATAAAGAAACACGAGGTATGTCTTATCCCTTTTATCCGTAAAATTAAGCAAATATTTATCAATTTTTATCACTTTCTAAGAAACTGCATATCGATCATAATTTGACTTATACGTTACGTTTATACTCGTAATAATTAATGCCATTAATGCTGATAAAGTGTAACTGATCTTCAATGTGTCTAATATTCAAATATCATAACTTCCGCCATTATTAAAAGTGGGCAATCGTAAAATTGGTATATTGACATTTTGTTTACTAAATTAGGTATTTTGTGTCTGCAGGGATGGATAAACCACTATAGGTTTCACGAATACGACGCCTACTCGTATCACATTAATAAAACAACAACTGCATTTATGAAACTAGAAGGTAAATGTAAAATACTAAGCATTATTTATTTGATTAACTTTTATTGATTCATATTTTAACTTTTTTGTCAAAAGCCTGAAGGTCACTATTATGAAAACGTCATCGCTAAACTCTGCTGTCTGTAAAACATTTAGCTCGCTATCCTGTTCTAGTGTGCTTATATTTAAGCACAGTTACTATTTCTTTAGTATTTAATTTGAGTCTATATTGCATTCTTATCACTTATCAGTTATTGTATTTATTATCACAGACAGAATGCTTAGGTATAATATAACGATTACTAATTACGGATATTTTCATTGTTTTAGGCTGCAATTTAAGGATATCATACACAAAGACGAAAATAGCGAAGAGAGCGCTATGGGACGAGAAGATAGACAATGTGATATTCTACCAACATAGACTGTATAATTTAACTGGAGCCAAAGTATTCCTGCTGCCAAATGGACTCGTGAGTAAGAGGTATGACTCATATGATTCATTGAAGTTGCATTTTGTAGTTTTCGTATCCAGGGATTGCACCATTGTGAGCTGCATACGATGCCATTTATTTAGTTATAATTTTCAACGCTATTGGAAGTGAGTAAAAATAAAAAATCCAATGACCAATGTTTTACTTCATGCAGCAAAGGGTTAACGTATGTAATGCAATATCTTCGCTCCAGCTCGTTTCTAGTTACATTTAGGTACCAATAATAAAAATCCCTCAAAATAACGGCACATGGCACAGTTGACGACACTCATAGAAACTACAACGGGCCTTCGTTTATAGAATTCAGACAGTTGAGTAGAAAGTTGACACCGTCCTTTTGATGGTTAAACGCGTACCTTTCAAAATTGTGTAGAGAGACTAGATGTGGGATGAATGAACAAAAGGCACTAAAAGGTGGAAGTGTATTCGTTACCGCTGATATAGACATAATATATATTATATACCTATACATATACATATATGTATATATAATAAATGGTCAAGCAGCTATATATACATATATATAGCTGCTTGCTGTAGCACCAGTGCCTATAGAAAATCAAATCTGTCAGCAAGGAATATACAATACAAGAACTAATATCTATACAAAAATACGTTCCATGCACCCTGGCAAAGACATTAGCAATATCTATCATGTTTAACAGAAGTATGTTTCCGTGCTATACTACTCCTATTGCTCTCGTCTCACTGTCAAAATAACTCAAATAGATGATGCTGCACTCTCACTAGAGTATCTAGTGCTTGGAAAAAAAAATAGTTGCAAAAGAAAAGAGAATGAGATACTTAACAGCTATATAATCATTTAAGCTATAAAGAACAATACAAGAATCATATATCTTATAAATTATGTTAGGATAGGCAGTACTTCAACCTATTCACCACCATTAAAGTTACAAAACATGATTGTAAGTCATAATACTCAGAATCGTCGCGGCCTTCGGGGTGAAGCAGATCGCTTGCGGAGCCGGCGTCTCCGTATCTCGCAAACTTGAACTTGAATACATAAGTTACTCAATTAGTATTCAAATGCAATTAACAGAATATTTTTTGTATTACTCAAACCATCTTATCTTGGAAGGAGGGTAATCCTTCGCAAATATTACTTACTTAAATGTTCATGCTTATAGCTATCTACATTTCTTCTTTAGTTTATATCTATAATGATAATGACCAGTTAGCAGATTGTCTAATTGGCGGTTATTAACAAACACCATGATTTTTGGTTTTTAACGCAAATAATTTGTAGTATAGAACGGAATGAAAGAACTTCGAAGTCTTAATAATCTATACTGCAATTATTCTACCAAGTAAAACGTCACCACCTGACCGTTGTCCAAATTTTTTTTTGTCTAAGCAGGCTATATCATCGTGGAAGGTGAAATTAATAAGCAATATCCTTACTAGGAAAATACACCATTAGTATAACGTATAAATTTCATAATTGTTAATAGATCTCTTGATCACCTTGAAACGGGACAAGTGTCGTAACGGTCGTACGACGCCGCAGAAAGTGCGTCAATGTGAACAAAAAAACATGTGTACCTATTTTTTTTACACAGTAAAACTTTATTTACAATAACTAATTAATTAAAATACATAACTTACAGTAAATACAATCCTTAACTAGTTATTAAATCTAAATAAGGCCTTTGAGGCATTGTACCTATAAGTTATTGTTAGCTCATTGTTATCAATGCATATTTAAATTGAATTAAAAGCAACCATTAACTTGCCCCAATGATCTGTACAGTGTACATTACAGTCTTGTTTGAAAATTGGACATATTTTTGTCACATTAAAAAATGTATCCATATTTTCAGACGTTACTATACGGTTCACCAGATCGTCTGTCCCGATTAATAAATGTATGGCCACTGTTGTTTCGTTTATTCAATCGTCTACCAGTGTAGTATTTGTTTTTCTTAGTCTCATTTCAGACGAACAATCAATACAATTACATAGCAAGGTCATTAAACAAAGCACTAAATCTGACGATAAGCATAACGGTGCTACATTGTCCGAATAGTTAGCTAAGCCAACCTTCGCTCGCGTGGTTCGACCGGCAATTGGGTCAGAATTGTACGGAGTCATATCGAGTAGTCCATCTTGAATCTTTAACAAACGATACATGCACGCGCTTAAGCATGAGGAATAACGATTTGTTGTAAGGTGGAATGAAATGGTTTAAAATGCAGCAGTCCTTTAAGTCAAGATTAAAAAGTCTAGTGTGGGTAGTGTGGATTCGTAATTATTCTGAATTACTGTTGTTGTTTTTATGCTGTTCTGTCGCGTCGCTGGCATTTGGGTTAATAACCTCTTCCGTAACACTACACGAATTATTTCATGTTTATATTCAAATAACGTTTGGAATTTTACTTTCAATTGGTTTATTATGTCATGAGAATGGTGTTTTTGGGTTTGTTTACCTTATTTGTAATGCGTCAGACTCAGAGCCAGTAATTATCGTAGAAATTTATTATTATCCTAGTCCGTTCTCAATTACAGACTTCCGATATACATATATATATCGTTATGTATTTCGTTATCCACGGACTATGCAAGACGCAAATTCAAAGTGTGGTAATGCCAAATTTATATGGTAATGTGATCTTTATGTTCATATTGCCACACTTTGTAACTGCCAAAGCGACTTTAATGTAGGCAAAATTCAGTCTTCTCTGAGATACCACCGTACTATTCTGAAGGCTATATACAATCGGATCCAATAGTATCCGGCTCTGAGGTCCTACCACGAACCACTTCGTTCGATCGGTCGTCCATTTAACCCACGCTCGCTATCGCTAGACGAGCGATAGAGAGGGTAACAGACAATTTTAGAATTTCCAATATTGCGGTAGGCATTCTGAAATTGTATCCCACGGATCTTATAGACAGATCGTTGGTTTTCCTATTAAGACTATACTTATTTTATTACACTTCATTGCAGACAATGGAGCAAAAAGTATCCCATATGTATTGCACTAAATGAAAACGAGACAATACAAGTACTTGAAAAAGAAAACGTGCCTGAGAAAAAAAGTGAAGCGCCAGAAAGTAAAAAGAAAGAACAAGAATCGGAGATCACAGAAACGAATGCCAGCCCGGAGAAGAAGAAGAAATTTGTATGGAGAAAGAGGGAGAAAAGGTAAGTTGTTGAGTTACAAGCAGATTGCAAACACACGCTCCGGCTAGACGCGAAGTTTTTAACAGTCTTATAGCCTTGGTGTAAAGGTTCGGTTTAAGTCCATGTTGACAAGTTAAGTGATTATACTGATTATGTTGAAAATTTATGTGGTTAATATGTTATTAAGTTAAAGTATGTAAAGCCATGTTATATCAAAGGTACTTAAGGAATTTTTCCTATAGAGGTTTGATTCATCCAAATACTCAGTATTTATTCAATTTAAAAATTATGATTTTTTATTTATTAGTATC
The DNA here is from genome assembly GCA_022674325.2 of Grapholita molesta. NCBI lineage: Eukaryota > Metazoa > Arthropoda > Insecta > Lepidoptera > Tortricidae > Grapholita > Grapholita molesta. The sequence continues at coordinate 9,983,122 of CP053127.2, forward strand.
TATTATATTTGCAGCCTTTCACAAGATGTAGACACGCCAGGAAGAGAGGGGTTACGTCATCGCCTTGTAAGAAAAATGCATAGAGGTATGGCGTGCCAGAGTATAAGTCATTTCGTCTTAAGCTATTCCTACTTGACAGTCGATACATTACTATTACCTCAAAATCGTGATATATCGGAAAAGTCTATTACTCAAAAACGACAAATCAAATTTTCAGAAACAATTTATGTATACAATTATTAATACTACATTTTAAAGTTCTTATCTGTGTCTCAAGTTTTAATCATGCCACTAGACAGGCAGAGAAAATGATGTGATCAACCTATAAATAGTATTACATTAAGCATATTTCTCAGTTTTTTTTACTTACTCTTTTTTTGTAACAGATAAAAAACACGACAACGTTTCCACCGGCACAGAACCAGAAAGTCAAACGGAGAAGACATTGCAGGATGAATTGAACGAAGAGGACCTAACCAGCACATCGGCAAACGGGAAGGAGGAGGTACTCGATGAAGATCTGGACGAGACCGAGATATCTAGGCTGAAGGAGTTTTTGGACGAAGCAGTGAGTTCCCGACAGTTATTCAACTGTTCTAATGCCAAACACGCCATGTCGTATTGACGTAAAGCTGTGTTGCTTAGACGCCGCTATGCCGCTTTACAGATTATTTCTATTTTATGAGCCACCTTATGGCGTCAAGGGCAGTTTTTTAGTGTCGACCTGGACGGTCAAAGAATTAGAATTAGATTAAAAAGTATTGTGCTCTAGTTGTACGAGCACTCCATGCAGTCGTTTTCGCACGAAATTGTATGCAATGTGCGACCAGCCCGTACGAACATCGTGAAAAGTCTATACAACTATACGACTTTTTTTATTACTATGTGTGTAATGAATCACTAACTCAAACGAATTAAAACTATACTTTAATTAATAATCTTCTTTTGTTAATATCATTATTTTGTAATCTGTGTTCTCTAATAATGCTATTCAACGGGTTTAAGGTGACGGCACCAGTAATGGACAAGGAATCAATCATGAAAATTAGTTATTTCAAAGGAGTTAAGTGTTGTGCATTTGTTGGGACATATTCAATTAATAACTTTATGATTTTTGAAATAAGAACTAAGTGTCCATCATTGGTGCCTGTCAGCTTAAAGTGTCCAACATTGGTGCCATTACCTTAATGATATCGGGTAAAGTAACTATTGTGTTGACGTTCTAGGAGCCGGAGACTGGCGAGGGCACGGTGGAGGGCGAGTGGAGCTTGCACGTGAAGTCTACCAAGGACAGGCACTCGAGGTTGTTCCTGTTCGCAAGGACGGGCCGCGACAAACTTGAATGGTACATATTTTTCGACTTTCTCATCTACTTATAATATACATACAAGTTACATATAGTCACTACTTTGAAAAATCTCGTATCTGACACAGATAGTCCAAGTTGAAACGCAGTAACACTGTACTCATCCCATACATAGTTACGTCCTTTTTCTTTCAATTGCTAGAATGACTTACGAGGTTTTTTAAAAGTAGTGACGATATATAGTATAGTCGAACAAATGAATGTAAAAATTAGCTTCTATGAATAAAATGCAGTTTACTACTGTTTGTATTAAATCAGGGTCAATTGTGACGTAATATTATCTGATGGAAGTTGAATTACTCCTAAAAGACAAATACGAATCGTTGAACCCCCAAGCCCAATGTAAAAATACGTGACCTAAGCATAGATCGGTATTATTTTCATACAAATTAACTGGTATTCAATTTCGTTGTCTCAGTTTAGTCAATAAGACATTTATGCATTTATTCAACTAATCAAATACTATATTCTCCTTACCTAAGTACCATTTAAGAAGATCGAAGTAAAATTACTACTTATATTTAGATTTTTCGTAATACCGTTAACGATCACCCTGGTCCTTAGGTTCTTAATGACAAATCCATACATATGGCACAGAGGTGGCTATCTACAAACTTGTAAATTGTAATACATGTACCGCTAAGTAGACTAGAGTAGAGCGGACTGGTAGAGTAGCTTTATATAGAACATTATTTGAAGTATCTTAACAGACATATTGATGAATCTATGTATAATATGTTACTAGTAAATAAATGCATTTTTATCGACAGGTTCCGACGTCTCCACACGGCCATAGCGGAGGCGAGTCCATCACTCGAGTCCTCGGTCGCAGAAGACAAAAGTTCGAGTGAGATAGCGCCCGACCCCAAGGATGGTATAGAGATGGCCGTCTACAAAGTATCTGAGAAGGAGACTGTGTCATTCCCGAAACCTAATGTAAGTATTCAATACTTACAACAATAGATTCCTATTCCTAAATTGGCTATATTATTAATTGAACAATAGATTCCTATTCCTAAATTGGCTATATTATTGGCTAGAACAAGAGCTTAAGCAAGTACCTACGCACCTCATACTAAATAATCCTTACCTCGTAGCGCCCAGTGTGCATTACAATGTACACTCCTTTTCAATGTAGTTGAAATCTTTTATAAAAGGAAATAGGGTAGAATTTCTTTTGTTTCATAAGTTTTCGTACAAAAGAAAATTCAACCCAATTCACTGCATAGTAAGGTTGGTTTTAACTATTAAATATTTTAGTATGGTGGGCGTTACGAGATTAAGGACGGCAGCCCGTCTACGTTGACGACAAACCGTCTACAATCTACATATTTACCGAAGTCTACAATATAACTGCCGAGAACGTCTTTTCGAAACATACATACTAAATAATAATAGCTAGTTTTTGGCTTCGAGCAATGATAAAGAATAGAATGGTCGTCTACAAGTTTACGGGAAGAAATGTATATATAGTCAGGCCGGGAAGATTATCACTTAGAGCACAGACGGAGATATCACACTATGCCTTTCTAACGCAAGTACGTAAGCCCAAAATAGGAAGGTTTTGTTCTACCACTACTGATAAATTTGGATTGTTAGATTATAATTGCAGAATACTTCGCCTAAAACTTCAATTAAAAAAAAATACACATACACGTCTTTACATTAATAATATAGAACCGTGGTCGAGTGATTTTATAAACAAACACCGGATTGACGGGGGCAAAAGTGCACCAGTGCTAGTGATTAATTAAAAATCGACTAAATTTATCGACATGGTAAAAAACAATTTTATCATTATCAAAATGGCTAAGGTTGAATACATTTAATTGTGTGCAAACCTCTTCATTTATACGTAACACAAGTATAAACAACCGATATCTGACATTGACGGTGTCAAGTCACTTGTGACAAGTATTGAAATTACTTTTAATTCAGTACAATAATATTATTTAGCATTCCAATTAATTACGCCTGCCTTTTTGTTTTTTTAAGTCGGTTATGCTTCGCAAGAAAAAAGATCGTCCATTTTCATGGGAAACTGTCCATTCAGAAATAGAAGAGATAAGACTTAGTTTTGCAAGAAATTGTCTTCTTATTTCACATTCTAAAAATTACACAACGGTTGTACGTACATGCGTACATTTTTATCGATATCAAGTAATAAAATTAATTTAATTTGTCCTCGCACTATTAAACGTCAGTTCAGATTTGCCCCCGTCAATCCGGTGTTTGTTTATAAATAATAGTTGTCAAACAATATTACGACGGAAAATTTTTTTTATTCAGAGCAAAGCTAATCCACTACCGGCGGACATTCCTGCAAACATTTCGGATTGGACTTCTTATGAGAAAACGTTCTGGCCCTATTTAATAAAAATTATGCAGGTGAGTTTGAACTTAGTATTTAACTATTAATAAGGAATAGCTACATTTTATATATATAAATTAAATCAACGCCCAGTCCAAACTGGTTTTTTTTACAACTGTCTGTATACATTTAAGGGGGTACGAGTACATTCGCCATCAGATATATCGGAGCTGTGGAGGTGGTCACAAATATCGAAACAACGCCTCTATTGTCAAGGCGATAAAGTGCATGTTCCGATATTTGTGACCACCACCACAGCTCCGATATATCTGATGGCGACTGTACACTCTGGGATGAAAATTCGCCGTGTCAGCTAATGATAGCGTTCCAGTTAAACATTTAAATTTCCACTGTAATCCAAAGAGAATAAAGTCGATTTTTAATATAGTTATCAAGGCAAAGTAGGAAATAAAAAGAAAAAAAATACTTAACCAACTTGTACAACAGCAACACATTGGTGGACCTTATTATATAAGGCATAAGGTCCACCGATGGTCAGCTATGTGTGTTGCTGTGTGTACATGTAACGAACTCGTCTGACAGTCGCACGACGTGAACACGAGACAGTCGGTGGACGTCGGCGTCACGTGCGACCTCGATCCGACACCGATAGAACCCAGAAGCAAGACCAAGAAGAAGCGAAAAGCCGATGTTAGTTGTATCTCTTCTGTTCCTATGTTTGTTCCCATCTTTGACCGAGCCTTAACTGTTGGTGTGGATTCGTAATCTTTTTAGACTGATTATATTATATTAAGTGACAAAAAAATCACCAAAAAAAGTGCATTTGATTATGCGAAAAATTAAAACGGTGAAATGCTTTAAGAATGCCAAATATGTATTTGTATACACTTTTTCACACTATGCCATTACTATTAGTAGAAAAAGTATATATGTACATACGTATTTATTTATGTCCGAGACTGTGGGTAATAATTAGCTTCAGTATTCACTTTTAAGTATAGAATTATTTATATATAAACTCCTCATTTAGAGCGTTATCACACTTGAGCGATTCGCAAGCGATTTCTATACAAAACTCGTACGCTGCGAACATACAAAACTCGCTCGCAAATCGCAAGTGTGATAGCAGCCTTAACTGTTATCATTTTATTATTTTCGCCAACCGAATCCGCGTCGACAAAACTGAACCTTATTTTTAACGACATTGTGTTTATATTTCCTTGCAGCCTAAATCAGCTCCGTCCACGTGCGACTGCCGAGTGTTGCCCGCCGAGGTGTCGTGGGTGAACACGTTGCTCGCCAGAGTCATGTATGACGTCATGAGGGACCCGCACATCATGACGCGGATACAGAACAGGATACAGAGGAAACTTAATACGCTTAAAGTGAGTCCGTATTATGTGCACGTGCTTGGTTTTACATAAATATGACTGCTATGTTGTTCGTCCGTGTGTTATTTTTTTTTTTTAATTATACTTGTGTTTAAAAAAAATACTTTGACAGGTTGTACATATGTATTACAGTCTAATAGTACAATATGTTATAGTATAAGCTGTTGTACTAGCATACTATCGTTACGTAAGGGACATTATTTCGACTTCTTGAGCCCGTTTCTTTTTCGGCTTGCATTTTTAGTGTAATATGTGTAGGTATCATATTAAAGCTGCTTGTTTTCTTAATAAACTGTTACTTTTACTATAATATGCAAGTCGACAGAGTAATTCGAATTAAAGCAAATATTTTGTAAGCGACTCGCATGCAACCTATACTTTGTCCTCATTTTCAATCGGTCCCTCAATGCTAAAGATCGTGACATCATGTCCTTGTGTTGAAGACCTCCTCCTCCATAGGCTTCTATTTTTTGCCAAGCACATGGCTTCGTGCAGATTTAATTAGGATTAGGGCCCTGAGGTCTAGTGCCTTCAACTTTACCCCTCATAATAACTCTCCAAGCTATCCGAGGAGCGACGTGAGAGGTCGACATATCCTGTCTTCTGCTTATTAGACTTCTGATGTCTGGGCCTCTAGTTATTGAGCTATGTTTGGAGAATTGTGCTGCTGTAGAAAAATATTCGTTCAGAGGATCCTTGCATCGGTAATTCATTAATTAGATTATTGATTTCGTTTGCTAGGAGGTCAATAAAGTGGCGACCAATGTTACCTTGAGGAAGGTCATATTGTTTTCCTGTCAGTTTTATGCTTTTATTCCAGCGGAGTCTCCATAGTGAGTCATGGCCGCCTTCACTGTTTATAATTTTTGCTCCGAAACCATTTTTGAAGAGATTGTCTAGTGGATTGTTGTTGTTTGGGTTTAATGAAGTGCTGATCAATCAGTATTTCTTTTGGTGCCTCATAGACATAGACATTTTATAAATAAAGAAGTTTGTTAAAAAACAAGATGGAAAATATAGGTACAGTTTTCATGAATTACCAATAGAAGTATTTACGTGGAACTCCATAATTGGTACACCAAAATGGCTAGTTTTGTTCATCATGTAGAGTTGTCCCTTCTCCCGCAGCTGCCGTCGTTCATGTCGCCGCTGGTGGTGACGGAGCTGTCGCTGGCGGGCGCGTGTCCGCTGGTGGAGCGCGTGGGCGCGGCGGCGTGCGACGAGCGCGGCGTGTGGCTCGACGCCGACCTGCGCTACGACGGCGGCGCCGCCATCACCATCCTCACCAACATCAACCTCATGAAGCTCAAGGAGAAAAGTCAGTTCCCACTATAGGTCACGAGAGTTGAAGTCACTCGCACAACAACATCTCATGTAATGATAGGAGATAGATTACTCATTCATTCTATTCGTTCACTCTTTTGAATCAGTACTTTATATAGTTGTGTGCGTAATCCATTCGCCTAAACTCTCGTGGAACCACCTATATACAGGATAATTCAGGAGACGTGAGCAGGACTAACCCCACGTATTCAGATAATATATAACCTGTTCGTAACAGTCTTAGTGAAAATAATAATGTTTTTCATTTTAAGTGTTAAAAGTATTCAATTAAATACAAAGACCATGGTCACCCTACAATATGAATGTTCCCGCCAAATTAGATGTCATCAACTCATCAGTCTGGTTACCTACTGGTTACCTTTGACAATTTATTTTCTTCATAATCAAAGATCTATCATTACAATAAAGAGGATTTATGTTCAGTAATTAGTTGTTGTAGGGTGACCATAAATTCTGAGCAAGTCATTGTTTCTTAACAAAGGGTGCAAAAAAAAGAAAAAGATGCATGTGTTATAATTAAGTGTAATACTAAACGATACAGTATCATCTACTGTGGCTGTGGGCTCAGTCCGCTCACGTCTCGCGAATCACCCTGTATGTCCTGTCCTGTTATTATAAAACTTATTAAACGCTTAAATTAATTACGCGATTAATCTGTTTTAGTTTAGTGTATTAATCAGTAATCGATTTAATAAAATGGCTTTTCATGGATGGACAAAGTAACTTCATAGGGTAAAAGTACCCTGATCTTACGGTATAAATAAATATATATTATTATAAATATATATTATTTCGCATTTTAAAATAATGCCACTATATGTAATATATATAAAAAAAACCATAAATGACGAATGCTACCATTAGAATAAACTTTAGCACATGCGTGCAATGCCAACAATGTTTATAGATTTAACCTCTCGTGTACGGTTGTCGCATTCTCCAATGAAGAAATGGCTTTGAAGTTAATTTCGTTGAAGCCAAATTCTTGGCACGGATCCGTGCCTAAGCATACGTACGGTTAAACCTTCTCTCATCTCCTCCTCATTTAAATATCTTAAATCACTCTGTCTACTTATAAAAACCGCATTAAAATCTGTTTCATAGGGCCTGTACACAAAACTGCGATGCGATGCGACGCGATGCGAATTCGCCATATGAGGCCATAGGAGGTTTTTGCGATGCGACGTCGCATTGCAGTTTTGAGTACAGGCCCTTAGTTAAATGAGTACGGCGGGAAGAGACTTTATTTTCTACTATGTACAGATGCGTTAATATCTGACTCCTAAATAACAAAAATTAAAATAGATAACACTTCACAGGATGATATGGGAAGTGTTAACAGACTTGGGAAAGGTACAATTTTAAATCTTATCTTCCTCGCGTTGTCCCGGCATTCTGCCACGGCATGGGAGCCTGGGGTTCGTTTGGCAACTAATCCCAGGATTTGGTGTAGGCACTAGTTTTACTAAAGCGACTGCCATCTGACCTTCCATCCCAGAGCGTAAACAAGACCTTTCTGGGATTAGCTGACTGTTATCTCTTGATATTTCAGATCTAACGCTCGAAGAAAAGCTTTTACTAACAGAAGACAACGTTGTGGAAAGTGATTTCATCAGTACGGGGGGATTATTTTCGGATAAACAGCTACGGGTAAGAAATATCATCTATTCAATGGATAGGTATGAGAAATCTTATAAATGTGTTTTAAAAATATAGTTGTGCAGATGTCAGTAGTTGAATACCGAACTATTTTCATACAAATTATGAAATGACTGAAATTCAATTACGTTTATTATTGTCCCTATATTCCAACAGGATATTAATTTAATCTGATAGTTTTAATCTTACGTTAATTACTTATTATAATTAGGTATACCGGGAACAGACGACGTTGACTTTTATGATTTGATATATTACCCTTTTTACAAAGATATTATTATTCACCCAGTATAAACTTCAAACGAAAAAAGTATCTTATAGAATACGATACAATTCTAAGTTTTTTAATTACGGCTTTTGGTGTGTATCTATTATGAACTTTGACATTGTTTGTGCAGAAACGCAAGCCCGCCATATTCGACTCGGAGGTGGAAGACTCGGCGGAATCCTCGAGCGACGACGAGAGCCCGCCCGTGCAGCCCGTGGACAGCAACGAGGCGATACCGCCACAGGAACTGTACGTACTTACGGTGTATTCCTTTACGATGCATGTGCTCGAAAAGTGCGTTTTCTATGGAGCCATATCATGCGGAAAGTAGTACCTTTCCGCACTAGTGCTTTTTGTTTAATTTTTTTTTGTTTAATATTTAATTCCGCTCTCAACCTTATATAAAGAAATTTTACTAAGTGCTGATAAAAATTAAAAATAAACGTTACTTACAGATTTTTTCATTAATATAAAAAATATATACCTATTTAGAACTAATTTTTAATTTTAATAATTTAACTTATTTGCCATGACATGTTTTTTGATTTACTCGCACAATGCATAGTAAAACATTGTATGATACACGTGCGTAAAGATGATTTCCGACTCGTATTCCTTTATACACTCGTCGGAAATCATCCACCTTCCGCACTTGTTGCCTAAATAGCTATTGCACTCGATCACGACAGGGTTCCTCCGCGAATCCGTCGCACATTGGGGTTCATTCACCAATTTCAACTTTCTTGGTTTTTTGCAAAAATCTAGTAAGAATGTATTAAGTGGCTTGTATAGGTTTCAAAACTGTTCTTATATATGTAATCGTTAAAGTACTCAGCATATTGCGGCCAATGAATAATACAACTACTTATCACTAACTACCATACTTTAAAAACTAACTCATAGCCTTTCAGTGTAGTGGTAATTAGTACTTTCGATTGGCGTTTTATTTAACTTTTCAAACGCTTGGAGCAGTTTTCCTTGTGTACTGATTACCTTAGGTTTTCATTACAAAATTAATTACAGCTCAACGGCCACACCAGAGGGCAGCTCATCGAAAAAGAAGTTTTTGCGAATGGTTGATAAGATTTCTACAAACAAATACTTTCAGCAGGTCAGTCAAAGATTTAATTAATTGTGACATTATCTATGAAAAGGGACCTTATTGTCGATGGCGCTTATGTCGTTCTTCAAAACGATACAATACAAAAGCAACGCGACTTGACGTAAGTGCCATCGACAATAAGGGCCCTTTTCCTAGATAATGACACAATTGATTTATATCATCTCTGGGATAATTAAACCCAAAATAGATACAATGTTCAAGTTTATAATTGCTCGCAGGTAACTGACTTCAAATACGTGAAACGTGCTATGGAGGGGCTTTCCAATACGGATATTAAGCTACAAGTAGAGATCCAAGGACTGGAGGGACGGCTAGCATTAAATCTACCGCCGCCGCCGCACGATAGATTATGGCTTGGGTAAGTGTCCATTACGTACATTATTATATATTAATTAGATAAATACAACACAATATCAAAAATAGTAAAGTATAGGTAACTATAACAGATAATTTCGACAATATCGACAATTTAATAACATGTAAGCGGATTCACAAAGCAGCGCGTTTACGATTATTCGTTTCACTCTTTCGAGCAAAACATTGGTCTTCTAGCTTTAACCCTTTACCAGGCTCCAAAGAACTACCGTGTCTTCATACGTACTGTATATACTGTTACAGCCGTATTGAACGCCTTGTAAAAACTGCATTTACGAAAGTCGGACATGCTCCTTTAAACCAGAAATAAAAATGTGGGTTACGGTTATCCCATCACCTGTCCAAGTAATTAACTGTCATACTCGATTTTGTCTTATTATATTCTTGATCAGGCGAAGGGACATATTCTTCCCACATCTTATATCGGTTATCACAGTCAAGGTTTAACTCCAAACCTACTACGATACATTATATTTATCAATCACTGAAAACATTATTTTATGATCTTCAGTTTAATTACTTACATGAGTTTTTGTGACATGCAAGACAATTTACCGGGCCATGGGAATAATAGCTCCCACACAGTTAAACTCTAATAAGACCTTGGGATAATGTCAACCCACATCCTAATTCTGGTCATACACAATAATGCGTAAATATTTAGCAATGTTTACGATTACATTCAACCTCTTTCAACACTCAAAATCTACAAAATGTCAAAAAATTGTTCGACCTATGTACTTCTGTTTCAGAGAAATTATGGAAAGTGAAATTAAACGTCTGCCAAAGATATATTACGCGATTTAGAAGCGTGTTGTGAATGTAAATTATAAAATACAATTTTCAGGGATTGACAAAATATTTTGTAGGAGGTTTGGAGTTAAAACCTGACTTCGGTAACCGATATAAGATGTGGGAGGAATATATCCCTTCGCCTGGTAAAGGGTTAAACTGTATAAAAAAGTAGTAGGTATACTTATTGCAAGCAACAACAAAAATTCTTAATTATTTAACGTATCAGATTACACTAATTTTCTAATAATATCTTGTCAATAAATCATATTTATGAGGAAATGCGTTTTTTGAAAACAGAAACAGGCTGTTAATCCTCTTTTCGGTCAATCAATAAAAAAAAATTATAGACGGTATTCGTCATGTGTCAGTTTCCGAACGAACCCGCAACTGGTGCTGAAGGCGCGGCCGGCAGTAGGCGCTCGCACGCTGCGCTTCGCGCACATCTCCAACTGGATCGAGCACAAGCTCAGCAAGGAGTTCGAGAAGGTTCTCGTGCTGCCCAACATGGAGGACATCGCTGTCGACGTTATGACGCCCACGCCGGTCTTCCAGGAATCCACTTAGACAATCTTCTGGATATATATGTACGTCGTACTAGAAACAAAAATTGTATGAAGGTTTTACAGTTATCTCTGGGATGACAGCAGAGCCGCCGTATTTATAGATAATCAGTTCGTTGAATGTACGTGGTGCGACCCGAAGGATAAGTTTCGCGTATATTCGTCGTATTGTGTGCAATATAAGGAACATAGCAACCGCAAACGAGTTGTTGAAGTTACTTTAATATTAGGTACATTCAAGGTCACGGATAACGATTTGACCAAACTCACAACCTGCCATTTGACATTGACTGTACATTTTTCAAGGATCATCGATATATTTGCATAATAAAGGCGTACCTACACACTAGCGCCGCTGTCATAATAACTCAAGTAAAGCTGAGGCTATAACGCAACGTAAAATTTCAACAAAAAATTTCGGTGGCGGCACGCAACGCTATTGCGTTCCGTGCCGCCACCGAAATTCCGAGGCTGAACAAATGAGGTGCAAAGATACAGAGTACATACTTGTTCTAGTGTACCATACATTTTTATTAAGCACAAATCAGTTAACAATTGAACATACTTCAGTGCATTTAGTCCTTAATCCATATGTTACATAGAAACATCGCAGCTACGTTTACGCCTTTAATTCTTATCGAAGGTCATCACGCAGCAAACCTACTACAAATTAAAGTACTTGTAAGCAATTGAATTGCGTCATTTTTAACTGCCTTATAGCAAATATTATAAAGGCGTCATTTTTAAAAGGCGGTTGAAAGATTAATAACGGAGTATGAGTACGATTTAGTGCCAAAAACGCGCTTAAAGTAGACTGACGCAGGACAGTGAGCAATGCCAAGGCACATTCATTTGTTTATTATAGGTACTTATAATAATAGCAATGCAAGTTTAAATGTCTTAAATACAATACAAATTTAGGAAATGTGATTGTATTGAGAGTTTGTAGTTGGGACCTTTTTTATTGTTAGCGGCAAGGTTTGTTTTGCCATAACTTGGCACTGACTGATTATTTTTACAATGACAATGTTGGTATACTATATCCTTACTACGCGTTTCAATCTGCCTTTAACAAAGTATTTAATTTCGAACCGTTCCGTCTATGGCGTTTGGCTATGGCTCTGTGCTCACAAGCTTAGGTATCCTGGTTGACATTACTGTGTACGGATTAAAATCAAAATCTAATTTTCATTTGCCCAAATAGGTAACGGAAATCTACCTATGCTGTTTGTGCTGGTGAAGAATATTTGTTTAATTCGGTAATTCAAAAACAACACAAATAAATTATTTAAGTCCGCGAGCTATGTACCTAACTAATAGTACTACAATTTCTGAAAATTTTAAAACAATTAAAAGGTTTTCTTAGAGTTATGATTTTATACTATTCTATAAAAATTCTATAATTTTCATTTAAAAATTAACGCATTGTCTTTACTGTCACGATGAACGGCGACGGTCAACAGCGATACATTTTTGTAATATGTGTGATGTACTATGTATATGCAGATGTTTGTAACCAACCATTCAATGATGAAAAATGAAATTAGAAGAGAGCATTTACCTCCCAGTGTGATAAGTCCAGTTTTTACAGGTGGATTATTTTCCTATGACTAAAAGTTTAACGATATTTCTTTGGACGGGACGGAACTGACAGCATCCTCGGTCCTAATAATTGTTCTGACAATAATCCGTTGTTTGCACTCAAAAGTATATAAATGTAGATGCTAGGTAGGTCGCTATCGTGAGGCGGTTGTGACACTGCGTGCGAAACGCACCGTCATCCGGCGTGCGAGCGGGATGTCGTTATAATACGCGCATAGCGACGTCCGGCTTGCACGCCAGTCGACGGTGCGTTCCGCACGCAATGTGTCAACCGCCTTAGCAAGAATTCCTCTATTTTTACGAGTATTTATATAGTGGAATGGAATCTTATTTTTGTAGTCGACAGAAGATACGTACTTTGATATAAACTGTTGCATTGCATTTCCCGCGTTTAGTCAGCAGTATTTTATAGTTTTTCATGTATCAGTACAATTCAGTTGTTCGTTGTGGACACATTCAGATCAGTGTTTAATTTAAAAAAAAAAGATTTTTCGCGTTTATAAATATATATGGGTGACAATATTTATTTTACCCGGTTTGTATTATATTTGCATACATATCGCACAACTATTCTGTCTATAAGCGTCCGACATCATTTTTGCAAACATGTTCATTCTAACACCAGTATTTCATGTCTATGGCTGTATTATGTAGAAAATAGGTGGGGTGTACTGTATTATTTTTATGGTATAGGCTAAGTAATTTTTGTACTTGTTTTTTATTTGTACAGTCAGCATCATATAGTTAGTTAGTTACAGTCAGCATGGCCAAATATATACAGATTTTTTTTATATAGCAGTAAGGATGTGTATCGAAATATTTGGCCATACTGATTATATGACGCTGACTGTAACTGATTATATAAATTTTGGTGGCCGTTAATATTCAATGTTAATCGCCTTAGTTTTTTTGTTTTTAAAGTCTCAGTGCCACAAGAAGATACAACACTAAGCTTATACTACAAATCTCTTTGTCATTTATATCTTGCATTCAAAAAATTGTTATTGGTCTGGTAAAATTTACTACTTTAATAGATATTTTGATTTATAATAATTTACATTTTTATACGTATGTGGAGTAGAGATTATACATTTTAAGTTATCCAATAAAGGCTGAAAGTGATTTGCTCAGAAAAGCAATTTTGTTTACGTGGTAATGTTGGGAGTAACCTCACAGAATGAGTGCTGCGGTGTTATAAAAAAAAAGGTATTTTCACTAGAGTTGAAGTCACGCACACAACAACATCTCATGTAATGACAGGAAGATTTTGAAATTACTCATTCATTTCATTCATTCAATGAGTACTTCATATAGTTGTGTGCGTAATCCATTCGCCTCAACTCTCGTGGAACTACCTATATAATTATGAGCGAATTTATGGTCGGTATAGATAGATGCGAGTTCAGTTTCAATATTAAGTACTTAGCATTCTCATGTAGGTATTCATTTAGTATCAACACTTAGGTAGCTGCGCCCTAGCCACTTCTATGGTCACCTTGAAATATTTGCTATTTTTACTTACTTATACAAATTATTCAACTACCTAAATATGACATTGAAACCTACTCAATGGGGCTTTCCCAAATTCTTATGAATTTTTCGATGCAATATTTAAAGTTTCACGTTTTTACATACATAAGGGCTAGTTTAATAATAATCGTCGTGAGCCAACATCTACGTATTGATTTTGAAACACTACGTTCTACATATCACATGTTTGTAAATCCGGTACCTGTTTTACATGAGCTCGGTACTATTGAATTATTAATTTTATTTGTAAATATGTAATATCAAGTTATTTTGTTGGGTACATATTGGATTACTTCTGTTGTAATTTGTTACTTTTTCTTTCTTACACGAGGTTTCGAATATGTTTACGTTTTTCAGTTGATTTACCTGTGATCACTATACCTAGATATTTTTCTAGCACGAACGATTTCTTGTAAGTGATTGACAAAATAAAAACATCGACAGTCCTGTTATCGATAAGTACCCCTTCAATTTCCATACAGGTAATACAAAGACAAATATGGGGTAATAGGGTTAAAAATAACTAACAATAATAAAAGTCAATATATATTTAAATACCTACTTCAGAAAACAATTTGGAACTATTCATTGCAAATTATAAACGTAAATTGGATCAAAAGTATACGGATTACGTTTAATTTGTTCAAGATCGGTGACACGCGGCGTCTAGGTAGGTAGCCGATATAAGACTGTGTGTACATCTTGAAGTTGAAGTAGTATGTACTTATCGATAGCAGGATTGTCGATATTTTTATTGTGGCAAGCACAAAACAAATGCCGTTCCTGCTAGAAAAATATCTAGGTATAGTGATCACATAGTGATTTATATTCTTGCAGTGGGTGTGTACCAAAAAAATGAGTAATTTTCCATGTATATAGTCTATGAAATTATTAAAGTGTTTATGTGATAATATATAGTTAAGAGTTAAACCGTGCCGAGTAGTTTTTCTATGTGGTATCAGTTGTGATTTTTCAATAAATATTTAATATATGAAACTGAATGTTTTATTTGGACCTGGGAAACATAATATAATAAAACTAGAATATCTTTTGATATCTTTCAATCTTATATTCAACAGTTTTGCCAGTAAAATTACAACATAATATTTTATAAACATTATAATATCAAACTCTTTATAATTTCTATAGGCACTTACATTCGTTGTATTCTATATCACAAATCAAAACTATACTTACGAATTGTACAAATTAATAGTTAATAGGTATTCACATGTTATACTATATTTACTGTACACATACTATATAATATATATATTGTCAAAAACTAATACATCTGGGATATAATCTGTTGGAAGCACTAAAGCGAGACGAGGCTAAATAATAATTTTACAAAGCTATATTATACTTATCAGAAATGACAATCGCTTATTAGGGAAGAAGCGCAATTAAATGAAAATACAGAGTATCTATACAGAGTTTTCAAAAGAACTGGCAATATTCGGAGATTCTTATTCAATCGAGGTATGGTTCTTATTTTTAAGTTTTAGCTTAGAATATAACGATGTTATATTTGATTATATGAGCTTCTAAATTTTTTTTTTTTTATGGTAAATACCGTAAAAATACTCACGTCAAATACTTCTAGCAACTTCTTCCCTTTTTAACTAAGTTTTTTCGTCTGTTTCAATTGTTTTAGATATGAAATTAACGATATCTGTATCTACTGATTACAAAACGGGTTTTAAACGATAAATACTTATGTTTATTACTTCGCCTGACGTTTATAATGTGGAATTTTTTATGGTTGCAGAAGGAGTAAAATCACACGAACTAATAATATCAGGCAAAAATAATGTTTCAATTAGTTTATAATTATTTGATTTGATGGCCTCTAGGATATGTTAGTACAGATGACTTAATTTTTCGATGAAGTCATATCGCATTCTATGATAATATAATATATACAAGTTGAGATCAACCTTACATCTACACTGAAGATCTTACAGATTTGGCACGTAGGACCACATTTTTAATGTTAAATCTATTTAACGCTTAATCTAAAATAGCAACAGCAAGTTTTAGTTTAATCGTGTTTTGTAAACTGTACCGTCAACCTATTAATTTTCTGGGCCACTTGGTACGTACATCGTATCCCGGTGAGACTACCCACCATTTTCTAATTTAATTATTTAAGAAAGAGGAACGGGTAGTCTATCTTGGCTCTAGGTACTGCCGCGCCAATCATGTGCTAGCTAGGATTGTCAGTTGTCACTGTGACAGGTACGAAGTGCCTCGGAAATCAATATGGTTGACTGTACATTGATATCTTCGTTTATACATAATGCTGTTTTAGATGTAGCGACTAATTTAAACCTAAATTAGGTATATTTACATTAATAAAATAATATGTTATTTTTCTTTTAGATACATGTACTTTTACAACATTGCGTCATGTAAACAATTGTCTATGGCAAGTAATTACATGTTTTTAGTCGTTAAAAAATCTAGAAATTATAATACTTTTTACAATTCATAGGCACTATTAGGTACAACACTACATTTTACAATTCACTAGATGGCAATTCTCACTGCGGCAGCTAATTCCTTTTATATTTTAATCTGTAGGTATATCACAGAAACCGTACGCCTTTAGAGCCACCAGAATACGTATAGGTACTTCACCATTTATTTTACATTACGTAATTCAGGTTATGTCTATTTATATATTAACTAACCATTCCATCCATTACATTTTTATAATGTAGTAGTGGTAATTAATGATTTTAATATAGCATATGAAAGGCATACATTATCTCACATTAAATAGGAATTGCAAGCTAACTAATTTTATTTTTACTAGAAGAGCCTAAGATGTTGAGGCTTTTATCATCCTCTCCGTTTCGCATCTAATGGCGGTTATTCCGTTTTTTTTTATATTTAATACATTCCCTATACTCGGGACAGGTTGCGTTGACCCATCAGTGGAACCCCCCAATGGTGGGTCACGCCACTTGTCAGGAGTCCACGCTTCCACTATGCAGTTTAGGGTCAGTTGAAATTTTCTGGTATGAAAACTTTGACAGTTCTCTACGGGATGACAGCTTCGCCGCCATATTTAAGGTTAATCAATCCGTCGATCGAGTTTTGCAGGGTGGGTACCCCTCGACGTGTGACACCTGTCAGCTATCGGGACAGTGATCGTCGAGAAGGATAGGGTCGGAAAGCTAGTCCTGCAGCGAGCAGTGCGCGCCACCCCCGCCTGCGCGGCGGGCCAGCAGCGCGCGCCAGTCGCCGAGCCGCGGCGCGCACACGAGCGTGTAGCGGCCCAGGCGGCGCCGCGCCATCACCAGGAACTCGCCCGCGCCCGGCGCCGCGCCGCACGCCGCCGCCACGTGCACGTGCGCGTGCAGGCTGCGCGCCTTCCGGCGCCGGTGGCTGCGGTGGCTGCGGTGGCCGGCCAGCGAGTTGTCCACGTCGTACCTGCAGAGGGACATTCGTCATGTTACGTAGGAACAGACATAGAGCTTCTAAAATAATCTTTTGTAAAAAAGAACCGAGGCTCTAGTGTGAGTTTATTTTACGTAAAAAAACGTTTACGAACGCGTAAGTGATAATGTTATTTATATGGGAAACGCAAACGCGGTCGTGACGTAAAGTTACGTAAAAACTTCTGGTAGTATTAGAAGAACTTAAATATGGGGTCAAATTTTGATCACCGACTTTCAAATAGAAGATAAATCGTTAAAATCCGTCCACAGAGATATCTTCTAAGAACCTCCTCCTATTTTGTCGTCAGTTAAAAGTATAAATGTAATCCGAGAGTAATTTCTATATACCGTAGACTACGGCATCCGATCCAGTGAGAACGTTGGGACACGTTCAATTTCCGAAATTCCCAGGGATAAAAAATGTCTCCCACAGAAACAAGAGTACCTATCATAGTACCCTTACCTATAATAATTATCATCCACCGCGTCGTCCCCCTTCGGGTCGGGCCCGGCGCTGCCGGTGGCGCGGATGAGCTTGGTGAGCCGCAGCGTGAGCTGCGTGCTGTCTAAGTCCGATCGCTGCTCGGCGCCCACGAACGTTCCACGAGACACTGGAAATAAGTCAAACAGAGTTTAGCACATAAATCAAACCACTCCTGTATTAACAGGTTTCTCTTAAGCCCTGGTGTAGCTACCTAAACCGTGAACAAGCAAGCCTTAGTGCGGGCTATTAGAAACCTGCTAGTTTCTCGATAAATAAGGTAAAAGTCCGGGAGCACCACAGCGTCCCAATGGATGCCACCTTCAATGTTCAGTCATTATCAATAGAGGTGACAGAAGAGTGCCATCCATTTGCGTGTCGAGTATTATGAGTACATTTACATTAAGCTAGGTTAAATAACGGATTAATAGTGGGTTAGCTACGTAAAAAAAAACATCCGATAAAACAAGTTGCAGGTTACCTAAGAATAACAAATTAATCTAAGTGGGTATTATTATTATTTCATAAGCAAAGGGTCCACAGCGAACATCAAAATTCGACTGATGTAAAATAGTTGTGACATACCTCCTAGATACCTATTCTAAGGCTACATAATTTAACTAGACATGATTTATAGTTTTTAAGTACCGGGAATGAGCTACAAGTGCTCCAGATTGCCCAAACGCTGAATCATGCGTACCTAAATTAAACGCAAACGGCGGTTGACGTCACCCCACTCTAGTCCCACGAAATCTTAACAGCATCGTATTAGATATTTATCATTGTCGCTATTATTCTATACTCGAGGCTCTATTGGACTCATTGGCTGTCTAAAAGATGCTATTGTCTGTCGTTTTTTGCGACGTGAGTAAGCGCAAATGTAAGTTTGAAACCGAACCGAACCTTTGTTTGAAGAAGATAAGTGAATAGTGGAAGAGCGGTCATCCACCCCACCCAGACGATAATTACGAAGGCTTAACTAACAAACTATCACGTCTCATTTGACGGCTTCGTTCGTATATTCTCACACAGGTAATATTACTTTTTGTAACGTTTTTAATTAATAGCTTCGTACGTCACAAGTTGACGGTTGTAGATCCTACATATACTTAACATAATTAGGTATATCTACTTGTAGTATACGTAAGTTTATGCGATGCTTCAAGGTGTAAGTCACCATAAATTTATCAAATGCTTTGAGGCAGAAGATTCATGCAACTTAGAGCTGGATCTATTGTAAATACAACCGTACACATTTTGAATTGTTATGCTTAGAGATAATCTGAAAAAATGAGGTTTAATGAGTATTAATGTCGTCTTAGTAAAAAATAACAATAATTATGTTGCATGACAAACAGAAATTGATAAGTATGGTGCGTGAGCCGCAGTCCGAGATGGCTAATAACGTGCCCGCGGCGGGACGCGCCATCATTAAAAAAAAACCTCATGACATAACTCTTGTCTATTATTACTAAACAAGATTTTTTTTTAAATATTCGAGCTCCCCGTGGCGTCGCGTGCTCACGGTTGATTACAGAGATATCCTATATTAATTTATGGTGAAAACAAATTGAATTAAAAATCTTTCAAATAATTTAATGTATTATCGCTACTGTACGATCCGCTCTGAATTTGCGTGCAACAAACAAAATTCCTATTAAATTATGAATATTTTATGAACGTTTGCAATATTTGATCTGGTTATAAATAAACGAAAAACTACCGCATTATTTGTATTACTTCCCTCAAATACTGGGGTTTAATTTTTTCCAAATAACTGTATGATAAATTGTTGCAAGCAAATATTTCGCGGTTGTTACGCTGGAAAAATTATATTCTCGTATACCGTTTAATTTAATTTGAAGCGAGAGGAATCTCGATTATGGCGACAAATTACTGTGCGGGCGGCGTTTATTAGCGTCAGGCTTCTGTTTCTGCTTAACCATTATGGTAGCAAAGGCCGAGATTTTACATTATTTTCTTTATTAGCTAAACCCACGACTCCGTTTTGCGTTTGGCAATTTGGTCGGCGATTATGGTTAAATCTTTGCCGTCATTAAATTTACGATTATTTTAATGAACGAAATAAAACTTTGGGTTTATAGCATTAAATGATCAACCATAATATACATATCTAAGTCTTAATGATACCTATATGACACACTTTAAGTTCTCTTTCAATCAACCTCAGAATACGCAACTTTATGGAAAAAGTTCTAACGTTAGACGTAATAAGAATATTAAATTATTTAAACTTTAACGCATATATACCTACAACGTAGCAATATTCGAAATTACGATTCAAAAATGTATTATAAATAAATGCACAATTCTACTAGAGAAATTGTGAATTAGCATAGACTTGCGTAGCGTCAGGTGAGGCTCAACATTCAATATGAGTTTCAGTGTTGGTGGATCAAGCTTACCTAAATCACTAGTGCAGAAAGCTAGTTCTAGCTCCTCGTCAGAGCACGGCCTGCAGTCCGCCGTGGCCGGATCATAGTGCCGCCTTTGCAGCGGCCTGGCTTCGTATCTCAGAGTGGCTTCGCGTCGCTTGGTGCCTTCCTCGGGCTCGGCCTCCACATATAGCGCGGCGCGGCCGCGTCGGCTGCGGAAGCAGCGGAGCTCCCTTGGGTCCCCGTCGTCTGGCGCGTAGAGAGGCACCAGTTTGTGGGCGCCCTCAACGAACAAGCGAGCGGGGAAGCGTTCAGCTTCTAAAAATAAAATATTCGTTTTCGTTGGCCATTCATATCACTGCTCTTCCCTTTACCCAATAGCATAATAATTTAATAGCAAGTGAAAACACGACTAACAAAATCAGGAGATTCAGGCCCTTAATTTTCTGGACAATATAATCTGGGTCTGGTTGAACAGTGAGTACTAGTACTGCTAATACGATTATATGAGTCACAGATAGAGTTTTTTCAGAAATTCACCTGAATCATTAAGCTGCTCATCATGGAACAAGTCTGGCGGATCCGGCCGTCGCACAACTCGCACGCAAACATTGAAGTCGCGCTCGTCAGCGGGCATGGGTGGTTTGAAGAGCAGTCTCAGCGCACCCCGAGGATACACCCACGACACTACCCCTTCCCGGCAACGCAGGTACACTGGTGTCACGCCGCGTTCCGCATTGCTAGTCAGGCCACTGTAACAAAAATAACATGGTAAACTATATATGTATATGTGTATGTGTATCCCAGTATCATAAAACTACATATTAAATAGTGGGTATATTATGAAAGTCAGCCGTCTTTGCGATTAGGTACTTCAGAATAGAAAACAAACAAGCTGCGCGATAACAAAAAAATAGTAGTGTCCAATTTCAACAAGTCATACACACATCCGTTGAAATAAGATATTTATTTTAATAAGCTGAAACCAACCGTCGTAAAAACTGTCAATTCTTAAAACATAATCAATAAAATTGCGATACCTTTAAATTTTGGTGCTGGCTCATTTATTTTGCTGGATTTGTACTCGTAGTTATACAAGAAGGTTGGCTTGTCGTATTTGGACAATTTGATTGGAATTATTGTGGCTTCTGGTGATTTCAAAGAAAGCTAATTACGTATTCTGACCGCGGCGCGGCACGGCGTGCCTCGGTCATTTCTCTCCATACAAATTATTAAAATCTTTTTTAAACTGCCTCTGGGCTTTCGTACGCTTGACGCCCCCGTATTGGGAGAAAAAAAAGGTTATAAATTCTCATTCGCATTACAAAACAATAATATTCTTGACATGGACACTTGGTAAAATGGTTAATTAATCTTAACCCTGCTTGATGGAAAGGGTTTTTGACAAGGGTACTGCAGACACATCTATCAATCTGTTTCATATTTCTTTCAAGTACTTACATTATCAAAAAACGGCAAGAACATATTAATTAAAGATTAAAGTTCACTAACTTGAGCTTGGGAGAACTATCTAAATGCCCATGAATCATATATCATATTATACGTTTAGTGTAATAAAATGTAGATCGAAAGTCCGGGCAAGGAGTGGCAAAGATTGTGGCACGCGATCGAGGTGTCATTTCTCCCCGTATCTCGAGCTGCTGCCATAAACAAGCCCGAAGCGGACAATTGTATCTGTAATCTCCAGGCACGTGGGCTTCGTAGTATTGCCAGCCGAAGGAATAAGGCACTAACATTGAACGCGCCTCGTACAGTGGTTGCGTTTCTCCTCCGGCGAATAGCGCCCACGCCAGCCCACAACCGGCCTGCCATAAAACACAGATATACGAGCAAACTCATATAAAAGACGCGAGTCAGAGATTTTACATGTCTTGATGCGACAATAAAAGCTTTGTAAGCATGTACTGTATTCTCCGTGGGTTTACGACAACGCATTGTGGTCGGACCAATTTAAAATTTATAAGAATGTCTCAGAGTTTATGGCCATTACCGCTGATTGATTTCATAAATCTCGCGTCTGTCGAAGTCCTTCGAATGAAATAGTGGTTGTAAAATTTCGTGAAGTACAACATCAATCAGCTAAAACGGGTTTGATTAACATAGACTGTTCAGCTTATTGTCGTTGACTTTTTATGATATTGGATGTATGTATACATATTTATTACTACGTTTTAATTTCAGATTTTTTATACCATACTGCTTGTTTAAAAAAAGCTATCTATACGTTTACGTCATCGGGGACTTCCTTAATCCTAGCTAATGGGCGCGTGATGAGTTATACGTTGGTAGTAAATTATAGGGTAGCCTAATGGTAACAAGTGTGCGTTGCAGGGTGCATGTGGCTTGGAATGCCGGCGATGCGACACACACGTGGATATCACCGAATGGTTTACCCCTGTAAAGCAGAGGTAGTCAACCAGTGGTTACATATAACGCAGATACATGCTTAAATTTTTTAACGTAATGATTTTCCTTTTCTTACACAATAACTTTGGATACGATTTTGTTATTGTTGTTTAAATATATTTTTATCGTATTAATTACAGCCTGCTAAACAGTTCATAATCACGACTCTACTTTCACTCTACGACACACTTTATATATTCACTCGCGCGATATGTTTCAGAGAACATAGGTCTCCATTTTCAAGCACTTAAAGTGCTGAGTGTCCGTTCGGTTCGCCGCACGCGTCGCCGGCCCGTTTTTTTCGTATTCGTATTATTGTTGATGAATAAATTATAGGACAATGCTCGCCTATTTCATGCAAAATCAAACTCGTTTAACCCTCCAACTACCGTCTTTACCCCTGACTGCGTTATCGGCGCGCGCTAAAACAAATACACAAAAACGACACATAAAAACACCACGTTTTTGTATCCAAAACATTAGGAGTGTTAACTATTTCAAGTTGTTCCGCGTTTAGCTTCATTTCACGAAGGCATTTGTCCATCATGTATTATACTGACTTCTTTAAACGTATATTTTAAGTTTTAAAGGTTACTAATTCGATACATACCTAATGGTTACAATAAAATTACAGAATAACGTAATTAACGAATATTTCGGTAACGGTCCAACGATAAGCATCGTTTCCGATAATGACATAAAAACAAGATGCGATGCAATCGAGGGCCATTAAGAAAAAATACAAAACGAAGATCACACCGGCAGAATCAAATTGAAGCAATCTGGCCCATTACCACGCAAATGACGCAGCCGAAGACTTAAAAGCCGCTAATGCATTAAGGCAAGTCATATAGTCACCAAATCACTATATTTTTATGTAGTATGTAGGTATTATTTTAACTGTAGGTATGTGTCGACGAAAACGCATTTTAGATAATCTGGTACCTTAATTATAGTTTCTCGTAAACAACGTAAGTATTGCAAATATGAGTATTCTCAACACAACTAAGTTTTCATCATATTGTCCCGGAATCTGGGCCTTTTAAGACACGATGATGATAGATTTCGTTTCAGTGAATATTAAAATGAAAGACTAAGCCTTAACGTATCGCATCGAGTGTGTCGTATGTCTCGCTCCTACACGCTTGATTGTAGATTTGTCGCTGTCGTCATCCCCTTCGCAATCAGAGGATCAGTGAGATGAAGTCACGCGCGCACAAATTAGTGCATAATTTATTTCTTGGGTCGACGTCCATTTTAGCTACTTTAATTGAAAACATAGAGTTTTTTTTGTATGGTAATGTCATTATGGGACCTTCAGAATTAGGGGATATTGTTAAAGGCCCAAATTACAAATTGTCAAACATTAAAAAAACCTTTTATTTCTTAGATACTCAAAATAAATTTAACATTATTCTATTATATTATATTTAATGCTTATATTCCAAGTGTCCGCAAACTATGCATTCTATTAGGCGTCAACTTTTTTGATTATTACCTACAAGATGATTTCATATATGTATTTTTAAGTGTAAATCTTGTTTGATAGCTAGTAATTGAGTGTAAGTAAAAAGTAAGGAAAAGTAAGTAAGGGGTGAGAGCTTCGTCTAGAATATAAACGTATAAGGTATAGGTTACCCGAAAACATGACAAAGCATTTGACATAGACGAATAAAATGCATAAGGAAAAAGGGTCGTGTCAAACACATTTGGTTTTTGTACGGGGTAGCTTAGTTCGTGTACATAAAATGTATGTAATTTATTATGTAAATTATCATTTCTAGTAGCAACATATCTTATTATGTTAGTTTTTTTATGGTTTCTGTATACCGTCATACAAAAAAAACTAATCTCTATCCGATATAGAGTTGTAATGGCGTCAATAAAATAACTTTTAACACACTAGTGTTAATATGCTAACTCAACCGCTTTTTATAATTTCCAATACCTTTTAAATCTCATACAAAAAATATAATAAAACAATTTCCGACGAGTTATGTTAATCTGACGTACGACGTTTCCAGATTTATAAAATCCGTTTTGACGAAGGCAAAGGTCAGAAAATTATTTATCGATCATTAGTATAGTTGTGAATTCCACATGGCCACATTTAGCGTTTAGTTTTACCTACGAGTTATGTCATGTTATTGTCGTTTTCAGTCTAAAGTAGGGAAGGCAAGTTTGTGTAGAAAGTTCATCATTGCGATAACAGGTCCCATAAAGCCTTATCTCGGTTTCCAAGCCGCTAGAATAATAAAATAAATGTGTATCTCTTCTACGAAGAGTTTTATTTATTCTCGCCTAATGCTGGCCCGGAGATAACAATGACGAGTACGTTCAACCTCTATTCTAACGACAGGGCTGAGCCTCGACTGCTCTACTTACACTTAGTAGGTATAATTGTTAGATGCACTTTTTCTAAGACACATTACCCTTTTGAAAAAGAAACTTGGTAGGTATGTAACTTGTACGATTTACATAAATGGAACTTCGAAGACACAGAGCGTAGGCGCACGCTTTAGTTTACTATTGTCCTCTCACAATAGCGAATAGTAACATCAAGGCTGGTTTATGTATTTCTCTTGACAATAAAGTTTCTAATAAGATGCTACGCAATAAGAAAAACAAAGCAGCCCTGGCAGCGACAAGCTGCGCCCGCGGCTGCCCACGCGCTCATGTCCTATTTCACTGCCTAAAAAGACGTAAGTCCTCTCAAAGTCAAAGCTTGTACGACCTTTTTTTAAAGGCAGCATTGTGTCGCCTGTAAACGCACACGAACAAGCCTTTCACTGCTACGGACATTAATAAGCTTTTAAGCTCACGCTTACACTTACAAAAACGTTAGCCTTACAGCACACTATCGCGCCTTCGTGATACGTTTTTTCGTTTCTGGGTCAAAGCCTAGAGACATTGTCGGAGATTGCTAACAACTAAAGTTCCGTGTTCTTTGTTAAAATATGGTTTGGAGGCTTATAAACTGTAGCGCGGAGTAGGGTTACAAAGTTACAAAACAGGAATATGCTGAGTTTGCTTAGATTTATGAAACTGTGTATTATTTAACAAAAAATCACTAGTTTATTAATACTACACGAACACGACCAAACTAATGATTTTTTTGATTGAACTGCCATAATTAGGTATTACGAACACAAATGATACGTAGGCTATACCACATAGTCGGTACGCTGCCGCTGGTGGTAATAATTCTTGAGAAGCTTTTTGAATATCTGGCGTAATAAAAATAGAGATCCTACAGTAGGTAGGACTTAGCCCTTTTTTGTGAGTCAGTATTAATATTAAATCGAAATCCAAAAGATACCTAAAAGACAAGTATCAGCCGAAGCATTCAGGTGTGTTGTCAAAGCATGCATGGAGAATGACCGTGAAACAATGGGCTATCGGACAATGGGAGAGGCGGGCGCCGCGGGCGACGTCGCCGCACGTGGCTATTGTATTCATATGTCCATTTATATCCATCTACACCAATAAAGTAAAAAATCTACGTCTCTGGATACCTTTAACCTTTTTTGTATTCCAACCGATCATTAAATTTCGAGGTTTATATTTGGATAGTTACTTTCTTCCGACTGTGTTAGCTTTTTGCTTTGTCATTTTTTATCATATCGTAGAATCTTCGATATTACTTAACAGTTACATAGCAACTTTCAAATCAGCGACAACTGAATAATAAAAATTGCAGAAATATGTACGTCCGGGAAACAGTTAGAACTAATCGTAATATAATTTATGAGTTCGTCCGTTCCTACTTTATAATTCTAAACTGGAGCCTTTACATTGCCGGGGGCAATTGAAATCGTTCGACTAAGCCGGTTTATGAAGCAGAGTTGTATTTTTCATATTTGATCTGTGTCGATTGCGGGTAATGGTATCGTGTGCTGATTGGTCCTGATTGTATAATGGTTGAACTCGTGCGCGAGCGCGTGGGCGACCCTCTGTCGTCGCCTCGAAGGTAATTGCACTTCTGCACCTCATATCTTAAATTAATTGAACAGAGAAGTGGACGAACTAGGATGGGTGACAAGTCTAGTTTCTATTGCTGAGCTCAAGCTATACCTACATTAAATCTAATTCCTACATTACTAGTACTAACTACCTTAAATATATTAATTATAGGCTAATTTGGGCAATTACAGTAATCACCGATATTCATTTCTTAGACTAAAAGCAGTTAGCAGCTACACTAAAAGCAAATACATCATAGATTATATCCCTGGCCAGGAAACTGATTTATTTAAATCATAGTGATAAGAGTAACCGTAAGTGTTACTATAAATCTTGTCATCTAACTCATGCGTCCTCGCACGCAAGGACCATTAAACGGATCAAACGTAATCGATTTAGCCAGTTTTAAGCACCGTGACTCTATATGATCCACGTTTGTTACGCTATTCACGGCTCCGCAAATATTTTGCTATTGTTTATGGGGCTTACAATTTAACAACTGAGAGTCTAACGCGGTGGATAACACGAATTAGGTACGCCTCTGTGCACTGTACGTTATTTTATTTTTTGTTGTTTTCTATTTTAACTAATTGACAATTACCCAATCTGTACAACCTGATTGTGGGTCTTTAATCTGTTAAATTTCTTCTTGTATTGAGTTTTCACGTTGGCACTTGGTCACTTTCGTTTGTTTGGATTAATGTCGATAGCAGTAAGCAATTAAATAAACTCAACGATACTTTTACTTATCCATCAATATAACGTCTATATATTTATGCTTGATTAAGCAGTCAATAGTCTCAACTCTAAAATCTTATAGTCGTTTCCATTGGCCTCTGGCAACTGCCTACCTAACCACTAATACTAACTACTAGTAAAACTAAGTACTACTATAAGAATTATAATTAAGGCAGTTTTCAGAAAAAAGTTCCCCTAATTAGCGTGACTTGTAGAAAAGTTAACTATAAATAATAAATAATAATAAATAAATAAATAAATATTTCGGGACATCGGGATCATACACAAATCGACCTAGTCTTACGGTAAGCTCAGTAAAGCTTGTGTTGTAGGTACTAGACAACGATATATATAATAGATAGATACATATAAATACTTAAATACATAGAAAACACCCATGACTCAGGAACAAATATCTGTGCTCATCACACAAATAAATGCCCCGACTGGGAATCGAACCCACTAGGCCAGACCGGTCGTCCTACTATGCCAGTTTTGTGGCGATAATTAAGTATTAAAAATCTATAAATACTTCTTACATTTGGTGCTAGTTTCATAAATTTAAGTAGTAATACAATGCAAATAAGGCAAAAAATAATTTTCGTACAGAGTTCATGCTTCATTATCGTAACGAAACTAACGTAATTTAATGTTTTTCAAGTCACTTTCATTGGAGGCATATTTTTCTGAAAACTGCCTTAAACAAATCTGTAGTACCCACGTCTTGGCTTTTTCTGCCTTAAAGAGACAAAATAGACAGAACGGAACCCTCGTCGTGCAGTTCCGTTAATGTCAATGCTTAAGTAACCAGTTCTTTTTTTAAGTTAACTGACTTTGCAAACATGATCGTACATTAGTGACTAAGCTGCTTCTTATGCCGCATGCCAATACATGCGTATGTATCAGTTCCTGTACCAATATGGACGTTGAGTAATTGTAGGAGATAAGTACCCTAGATAGGTACTTGAGCTCGTTGAGTAAGCTTAAACATTTTTTTTCTCATATTAACGTTATATTTATGAAAATATAATGCCTACGCTTTAATACACGTGTTCTGGAGAATAACGAAATGCCACATGGTTTGTAATGTATCCCTAAACAAAAACACTTTTATTTGTAGGTACATGTTAATCACACAGTATATTAAGAAGTCGCTAATAAATCCTGGAAGTAAAACATATAACATTTTGTAATCGGTCGCGTCGAATTCGGGACGCATGTGCGAGGGTTTGGGCGCCCAACGACTGGCGCGACGTCACCTCGGCGCCGACCGCCGACACCACATGGGTTTAGTTTTTACGCCGACTAGCCGACAGATATTATAAACATGTTTCGAAAACACCGCTGACCTTTGCATTGTAAACGTAAACAAGCGCCGATTACCACGATGCAGTAAAACTTTGATAATTATGCTAATTTGTCTTAGTTTGCTTTAATGATTTTATGAAATGATTGGGCTTTATGGAGACGAGATAATAGCTCTTGTAATAGCGTCGACGCCGTAAAAATGTGATAAACGATGGAATTTTTGCTTGTGCATTTCATCTTGCTTCGCTCTTGTACAATTTAAGTGTTAAAAATCCTTCTTTTTGCATAAGTTGGACGACATTCTCTTGTAAATGTTGATAAACGAAGTTGTGGCATAATAGCCGCATATGTACGAGCAGGCGACAGCGCAAGAGCCGCCCCAATTACCTCCCATTCTCAAGGCATGCCTGTAATTATAATGAGGACACTGTCATACTTTGTTGCATGCTTTATGCTTAGACAGTGCGTTATTCTGGGCCTTATCTTTGTTACATTTTGTTACTTTGAGCATCTTTAGGATACAGCAAAACAAAGTCTTGAAGCAAATCTAAAGTTGCCTTAAGTTGCCTTTATATTACATACAACATTGTATAAACCTTTAGAATATAAATGTAGCTAACTATATTCAACATCTGCATGGCGTAGTAGTAAGCAGTAGGTACCTATATTTCAATGCGAACTCGATCCAGCTCCTGCAAGTATGGAGTGAGAGGAAAGTGCAGTTATGCATTTAAATGCAACACTGGACCGCACTCCTTTATTCCGTTACAATTCGTACTTCGTTGTTCCAAGATCGATAAGTTAGATTACCGATAATTGATAAGAATATGTATATGTACCGACGACGTTTGTTATTAATATTATGGTATATATATAATTGTTATAAAGACCAAGTGTTGTCAAAACAAAAATAAAAGTTTGTAAATACTTGTGTCTTACCTAACTTATTGGGTGAAATAAAGTTACCCTTGTTCTTATTCTGACGTGGCGCGTTCATCCCTTGCTGTATACCAGCTTCAATTGGCAAAGCCACGCGTTTTGCGTAATCAATTGATTGCGCAAACACAAGCATGAGAAAATAGTGATGACAGCTGTGGGAAATGTGTCGATAACGAGATAGGAGCATTTCGTCATGCGATCACATACTTTCACGTAAGCGTGGGAATCCTGGATCATCGTCATACTAATTCGCGCCATCGGCGGGCACTATAAATTGTATGATAACTTGATAAGGGTTGAGCGCCTTGAATATTTAATCGTTAAACAGAAAACGGATTAGATATACTCGTATCATTGAATTCGATGAGAGAATTATCTGATAACATACTACAATAAAAAAAAACAATTGTATTACCATTTAACTTAAAGCATCAGTTATAAAAACATTCTTATTAGAAAAGGCGAAATGTGGAAATGAAGTAGATACTATTTATAATTATTCTACTACAACCAAAAGCGCACATTCCAACATTTGTACTACTGTATGCACTTATAGTATGACTGCATATAAAATGCTGTGTAAATAAACTATGTTAGATACATCTTTGTGGATCTGTGGTCTAGTCTTATCTCACTCGATTGTCATAAAACACAAATCGATTCCATATCTCGATGCGCAAACACAACCTTTTCCCATACAAATTGGGTCGTTCCCCCAAAATCCGTGCGTCCGCGCCGATAAGCCACTTCACACGGTGACTATCGGCATCGAACACTTGTCGGACGGACGGACAACACAGATTGTATTATTTACATCGTATAGATGAAAGTGATAAAGTTATATAGATATGTATAACAGACAGATCACTTGAGACTGGTATATCCGTTTATATCAGAATCCAAAGCCAAAAAAATAGACCAAGTTACTAGCAAGCTTAGATAATTATCTCGTAAAAGTAATAAAATATATACGGTATAAAATAAAATCTAGATTTATAGCTACCTATCTGTTTTATTTATAATAAATGAATAAGCCACTGCAAATGTATTTCATGTTGCGATTAACGCTGTTTTACAATTTACTTAAGTATCTAATTTATATGTACTTACTTATATCATTTATTATTAACTCAATATTATATCTATGACCCACAAACGTCCACTGCTGGACATATGGCCTGCCTCATAGATCGCCACCGGGAGCGATCTTCAGCATTAGCCAGCATGGGGAGTTTTTGCCATAATCGCGACGCTTAGCAGCGAGGGTTGGTGATCACAGTAAGTTCTAACACTATGTCACGCTGCTGCCCATCCTCCGGTAGTTCCAGGTCGCATTATAGGCACAATACCCGGGTCCTCTAACTCGATATTAAAAAATAAGAATGTATTGTTTTTACGCGTTTTTACATATCATCACATTTATCACAATTGGAAATAGATTATAAATTAAAAAATCAACTAGTTCCATTGTTTTTTTTTAGCATATCTAAATCGATACACGCTATATATATATTATTAAAAGCTAAGTTACTGTGTGTACATTATGTGTATCCGCGACGATGAATATAGGTAACAACGATATGTAGTATGTATCCACCATAAAGACAGCAGCACTTAATTAAAGCAGCCATTAGACGTAAATTGAGTTGCGTAAAACCGTACCACTAGCGGTTCGGATAAGCTCCGCTTTTGTAACGCTTGCTTATCCAGTTCGTCGGGAAATTTCACCACCCAAGCTTACTAACCATTCAAGTAATATTATTTAGTGAAATATTGCAGATAAGCAAGTCTAGATAGCCATCTACCGGTAATTTAGCGAAATTACTGGCTAGGAAAAGCTATTGTTACGTCGTAGCGACAGTTTTATAACTTGAAGATTTTTAACTTCTATTTATCTCTCTTTGATTTGTGTAAAATCAGACCCCTAGCATATATAAAGTTGATTTAATAATGTGATTTAATTGATTTTTAATCATCCTCCCTCATCTCTAGTGGAATCGCACAAAATTCACCACCAGTCTAAAGTTTTATAACTATATATAAAGTACTCGTGAAGGCTAAGTTCAGCGTCCTATGTTTCGTTCTATTTTTTATTTATTTATTATCGATCTAGTAAAATGAAGACAACAAAGATCAGATATAGATTAATAGCGGGTTATCTTATATTCGAACGAAACATTATTTTATTCACATGTAGGTATCTATTTATTAGATATCAGAGTTTATCACCATCAAAATACAGTCCGTTGGCACTGGCTGCAAAATGCCGCAGCCCGCATGGGATGGGACCCACAATCCCACGCACGTACAGTCACACTTTATTTACAACTTCTGATTGCTACGTGTATAAGAAACAACTCAATGTCAGTGTTGTAAATATAAGAGGCCTAGTATGTAATAAAATTAAGTGTCAGTATGTATTGTGCTCGTAAATCTTGTTCAATTATAAATTGTTTAGCGACTAAGTTAAGGAAGTTAGTTTTATTCAAAACATTCATAAAAAAAAACTAGCTTTTCCTCGCGACTTCATCGGCCAGCCACGTCTGTCATTAATGTATGGTTGCGAGATAAAAATTATCCTATGTCCTTTTTCGTAGCTCTAACTCTCTCTATACCAAATTTCATCCCATTTGGGCAGCGGTTTAAGCGTGAAGAGGTGACAGACAAAGAAACAGAGTTACTTTCGCATTTATAATATTAAGGTATGGATTTGTATTAAATTAAGTATAAAAGTCAAAATTAAGACATGAGCCTTAATTGTATAATCAGGAAGCTTTCTTTACGAATATCGTATGACAGGCGGCTTTAATTATTCATTACCTTTTTTCTTAGTCTCTCTTCTCTTTAACAATAGTTATTTGTTTACTCGTACAAGGGTGCAAAATTGTATTTTAACTGCGAGTGTGGGATTGAACCACGAGCAAGCGAATGGATTCTATAGTTTAACCACGAGCAAAGCGAGTGCGTTTTAAAATAGAATCCTGAGCCTAGCGAGTGTTTCAATACACGAGAAGTAAATTACAATTGCACCCGTGTGTAATACAAAACTTTTCCCCTCACTATAGCGAGGAAAGTGAAACATGCAAAAAAAGTTTTGTAATCGCATTGACTTTTTCTTTGCGTTTAAGATACATTCAACATTTTTACAAAAAACAAAGGTTCCTTTAGCTTAGGTTAGCTTGTGGTGGCCAGTACGATTTTCGAATGTTCTAATTCGATTTTCAACTCGGTGCGTTAGCGAGGCTCGCACGCGCCCGCCACCGCCGCCGCGGGGGCAAGTGAGCTGTACTTCGCGAATTTAGACTTTAAAACCATAGCAATAAGAGCTATGAGAAGTCAACTTACTTTAATCACTAGCGGATAAAATGCGTTTTTACCCTCTCGTATTAAAGGATAAATAAGCGCTTTACGAGCTAGTGAGGGGAAAAATATTTTACGCGCTGACTGACAGCCTACATATTATGTACCCTTTAATATCCACTTTTATCCTAACTTGTCCCCTTGCGTAAACATCTTTATGTCGAAATCAAAGTTATTTCAAATATTTTTAAGGTAATTCGTTGACGTAAATATGAAATTGCATTTTTTAGTAATTACTCAGTTGATTTTATACTTTGAGAGGATCATTAAGCACATTTTATTTTTATTTTTGTACAAGACTGACCAGCGTTTCACCTCAGTCGCACCTGATGGTACGAGTAAGTGTCGACGAGGTCGAAGGTGTAGCACGCTTTCAATAACATTAAGTGAATCCTGGTGTAAAAAGGTTAAAAGTAGAGATGTGTCATTCCAGTATATTCCCAATATTACTACGGAGAAATTTACAATTTGGGAATTTACCAAGAATTCCAGTTAAAAATGTTTATGTACCCGTTTGGATAACTATAGATGAAAAGGCAACGATTTCTCTCAAGGGTTACGTAAAACCACGTAGAACAGCACTGACTGTACTCGCCCCGCGGAGCGCCCGTGAGAGCGTACGTGCGGTTGCGCCCTGAATACGAATGTGCACTTACAATTTCATTGCCCTATATATTTCGTGGCTGCCATCAGTAAGTTCGGTTCCCAGGGAAAGTGAGATCATTGTTTCGTTACATCACGTGACGGTAACTAGGACGATCCTTTTGTGGTAAAACGTAGCTGTTTTTGAATACGAATGTTCGTTCTCGACTAGATTGCTCTTATTCGAATGTGGTTGAAATGAGTTACGGTTTACTTGGAATGCGTGAGATTTTTACGTTCTCATGCTAAATGGTTCGTTAATTTTACTTGAATGATGAAACAGAAGCGCGCGTTTATTGTTGTAACAAAACGTCACTGAATAGCTTAAAATAGGTTGTCTGGCGGAACCCAAACTAGGCCGAGCCTGTATCTTAGGGCCCTCAAGTGCTTTTAACAAATGATGTTTATTATTTGGATCGTTAAAACTTCCTCATAAATTTATTACAATGTAGTATCTCTATAATTTCCAATATTTTAATTCTTAAGCTATAAGTAGGTAATACTTGCAATTAAGTAGAAAACAAGTGCCGCCATATAAAAGACTTCAACGACCGTGTCAGTTTTACTTAATTATAAAATGAAACGAGATGGCCTTGTATAAATCTCAACTGTATACATGTTTATGCAAATCTACTACACTATAAACAAGTGACTGTATAATCAATCAATAATAGATCCTTTCAAGGACAACCTACCAACAATACCATTATGAGCTCCTCGTGTATCTATCTCGCCCCGTTTTGTTATTTTATTATCTACATTTTAAAATCTCAAAATGTTCGAAAGTAAAATCTCAGAACCATTATTTTCCTTAGTTCGTAAAATTTCTATTACAACAGCATTCCAATAAGAAAACGCAGCACCCCATAAAGCACGGTCCAAAAACGCCATGTCAAATGCATTAGTGATTCAATAAGGCCACAAGCGGCGCGTGACACGGCGACCAGCGACCGCGGAATGTTGTTGGCGAGAAAAACGACCGCCTGCCGGACCGGCGGGGAAAAAAAGAAAAGTTTGTTACTCTTGCAATGTATACTGGTATAAAAAAATAGTATAATATAGTATAATTATAGAAACTGTGACGTTTGATCATAGAAATTGTAAGGGCAAATTGGGTAACAGAAAATAAAATACAGTTCCAAGATGTCGTTAGTTCTTTAAACATTTACAAAATGATGTTCCGTAACGAATTTAATCCCAAAGGATAATGTAATACTGAATGTATGTATAATGTTATTTGTATTTAGGTATTGATCTATACTTAAGCCTAACTAAACAATGAATACATTTTGAAACAAGTTCATCTCAGGAGGTGTGGACTACATGGTATACGATTTTTGCATTTTTTTGTAAATTAACTCGCTGGTGGGAGAAACAATTTATGTAAACTACCATGGATAATAAGTATAAAACCGATCGAATTTAATCCTAATTAAATCATTTGAAAAAGAACTTAACCTAGTAACGCCCACCATACTAAAATAACATAAAATTGTTAAAACCAACCTTACTATGCAGTGAATTGGGTTGTATTTTCTTTGTACGAAAACTAATGAAACAGAAGAAATTCTACCCTATTTCCTTTTATAAAAGATTTCAACTCCATTGAAAGGCAGTGTACATTGTAATGCACAATGGGCGTTACGAGGTTAAGTAATGAAAAGCTCTTCTATTATAACTATAGTGAAGAACCATGTCAAACTTTGCGATGAAATATTTTGTTAATTTGTGCGTTGCCAATTTTGGGTCCCCACTTCCATACTGATTGTATGTACCAACGACCTCAGTTCTACGCATTCTTAGAATACTTACAACAAGTGCATTAACAAAGGCTGGTTTGACTGTGGACGTCGGCCCAGCAACAATAGTCCTGTACTGCCGGCGGGCGGCTGGGCTGCAAGAACTTATTTAATTTACAAGCGAACGCGGAAACGGCCATAGCGAATGCTGGTAGCATATATATTTGTAAAATGTCGCGATTGAGCGTTTACTTTTGTTAACGTAAGAGATGGAGCAATACTAAGTTAACAAGGAAAACATCAAAACGCGATTGCTGTACCCTTACCATGAGTTTACATTGACGTTTTCTATAACGAGTATCGAATTTACTAGCGAGATGCACAGATAGTAAACTCTATACTCGTTATCGAAAACGTCAATGTCACAACTCATGGTAAGGGTACAGAATTGGATGTGTATGTAAAGTTATCAACGGATAAAAAACCCTGCACACTGGTAACAAATCTGGGGCTAGTTACCTACACTTTCCCGCCTGTTGTATGATCCCTCGTCAACATTTCCGAGGCACAGCAAGAAACATAGAGACACAGTCGCTACCCTTCTACTACTCTACTGCCCAGCTCTGCCATAAAACTTAATTTGTAATTGTTTCTTAATTGACAGAACTTTGGCCGGAACAGTCAAACTAAACAAACAGAACGAATCCGGACGCTTGTCACGTCATGCATCCCTTTCGCACTCGCGTATTTGTTAGAATATGACAGGTATGATGACAGATGACAAAAACGCGACCATCCTAGCAGCATTTATACCCCGTTCTTGCAAGCCCCGCGCTCGCTCGTCCCTCGCCGCCGCCTGCAGCCCAACTACGGCCGGCCCTGCCATAAAATTTTCCGCATTGAGATTGCGTGCGCGCCTCCGGCACTGCGCTGTAGATTTATAGTTACTCACCGTCTCTTGTTATTATTTAAGGGACCATGTTCCAGCTGTTCGACATCATATGTCTGAGAATATAGTGTTGTCATTGCTCGAGATTGTTATTTAAATGAGCTGAGGTTGTAAATATAACTGACCGAACTATACATATAACTTTCATGAATATTAAAAACTGCCAAGAAACGGAAATGGGCCAAGCGATGAAATAGCTTAACCGTAACCACAGTGCACAGTACCTAAAACCTCAATTATGCGAGCCGATTTTTCCGCGAAAGTGTTTATGTTTTCATATACTATAATGTTTGTCTTAACTTTTGCATTTAATTATGTAGGATTATATATGTTTATGAGTCCTCTTAACTTAGAGTCCGGCTCGGCCCCCGGCGACGGCGCGCTACATGCATGTATTACTTTATGGCACCAATACTGACGTTGACCAATGCAACGGCTGCTTTTGTCCGATTAAATTGCGTTGCTGAAAATAGACCTGCAAGTACAGCTTTTAAAATACACAAGTCGTAAAACATAAAATAAAGTCGATTTAATTAATTTTGCAGTTATTTAAATAGAATACGACTCGACTACAAATAGTTACGTGCGGCATATCCTGCCAAGTGGTCATAATTATATTATTACCTGACTTGCTACAGACTAAATGAACCTCGCCATTTTATTTTTCAGCTATTTTATTATTTTTGTGAATGTCATTTAACATTTCATTAGGATTATTCGAAATACTAAAGATGTCTAAGTACCTTTATCTTTAACCTCAAGACTAGCAACGAACTCAATTTCAGTTTGCCCATAACTCTTAGACCCACAACTGTTCACAAGATTGGTTGTAATTTCATGCAAAATATTTAGAATAGGCAATACTTAATTTGTTTCTCTTATGGGATGGAAATAGATGTCTGTGGGTGACATGTAATAAGCATTTCTCGAAATAAGATCTCATTCCTGCTCAAGTTGAGTACATATGCAGGAATCATAAAACAACCTTAATGGTTACTTGAGAAATTTCTATAGATAAATTGGTCTTTCTGTTTGAAAATATTACAGTGACAAGCCAATTATATGAATGAGTGTCCAGCCATCAATAAAGATGAAGAGTAATTGTACATTCACAAGTTTTACATTGAACGACATCTGGAGATACTCAACCATACTGTTGCAGAAATTATAACAAACGCTACGTAAACGTGACTTTAAATAAAGCAAATAAAGTAAATATTTCAATAAGATTAGGCTACTTTAACCTAATAAATTAATATATTTTTGTGAACAGCTACAATGATATTAACTCTTAAAAAGGCGAGAGAAGAAACTGAAAAACCTCACTGATTGTAAATGACGTGTATTAGCTTATATAGTTAATCAAATTGAATGTTTAGCAATTTATAGTTCAAGTAAATTTGGTCATACGAGTAAAAACTTATCCTATAATGATTCAATTTAAAAGTGCATGATATCATGTGACTTTTATACTATTATAAATATGTATTTTCTTTCGTGTTATCTACTTAGTTAATAAATTCAATTAAAAAACTGTTAAAACCAGATATTCATATTTCCTTACTATTTATCATCGTTTATAAATTTTCATCTGACTTTTTAAATTCCAAGCAGCTTAAAAATTATTACGGAAGTCTCCCAACAAAAACTTAAGATTGTCAAACCATTTACGTCTTAACAGTGGTGGCCCCACTCGCCCCATTAGGGCATAATACCCGACACTCCTTATACGAGTAGGTAGCGCGAGCGTGCCCGAGAGACTGTGCTCAAATTCAAGAACACATCTGGTGTCGACCGTGAGCTCATGCCTATTATATCTTGACCTCAACAACAGTAACAAACACGTAACTTGAGAACAGACATACCTACTGGTTGTCCTGAGACTGCGCTTGCTGATGTTGTAAATAACAGCCCAGGATATCTGACTCCTTCGGTCGGCCTTGTGGCACGCGCCGCCACACGATGATTTACCGACCTCATTAAAAACAATTGGACACTAGAATCTAGCATCATGTCGTAATCTACCTTTGGCCATTACGGGCATTGCTACATTGTTATTGAAAAAGTACTAATACTTGCCGTCATCCAATTGTAATTATAAAATTGTGAAATATTTTTCTAACAAAATATAATAAATCCGTGTAGGAATTCATTTCATTCAATGAACTTGTAATATTTTACAGTTATTTCATTGCGGTAAAACAAGAAGAATCTAATATTACAAATCTAAATTAGGCATATTCAATTCCAGAACTTCTTTTCACTCTAGCCGTATATATTGCAGTTGGCGTGTAAATACATGAATTACTTATTTACAGGTAGTATCTATCAGTCTCACTACTTGTACTACTAACTTGTACTACTCTTAGTATGTAGTTTGTATTACGACTGTAATTAACTTACAACCTTGTTAGTATATTAGAACAGTAAAAACTTAAACTGGAAACTTCATATACAAAAGATCACCTCAAAACTATCGTCATTTACATATGCTTTAAGAGAAGTTAAAAAACATGCAGATTTAAAAACAGCCTTATGCACCTACCATGCTTTTGCTCAGTCCTGGCTCCGCTACGGCATAGTTATGTGGGGTAACAGTACACACATACACGATCTATTGCTTGTACAAAAACAATGTATACGAATCCTTACTGACAAAAGTTTTGCTGAAAGTTGCAGACCCCTGTTTCCTAAACTTAAGCTTCTGACCTTAACCTCTCTGTACATCTTAGAGATATGTAAATTTAAACGAAAACACAATATTAATTTTTCCCCAGTTATAAAGAACCCAACTATTTTAAATTTACGTCCCAGAGACACACTTCCTGTTCCGTCTTCTAATCTAAATATGCACAGCTCTAGTCCATATGTAATGTGTATTAAAATATATAATAAACTTCCAAGTGATATTAGAAACGAAAAAAAAGATACTTTATTTAACAAAAAACTTTCAGATTATTTAGTTGTTAATAGTTTTTATACCATGCAAGAGTTTTTTGAAAGTTGAATATTAATAAGTACAGTTAAAATATATTGTTAAATTTAACAAAATATGCGAAAGCTGTTATGTAAACATACTATGTCGTGTAATTAATTCGTGAGATGTATCTATTTTTTATTTAGTTTGTAACTTAGATTTAAAAATTGTAGTGCCCTTGCAGGGTTCATAGCTGAACTTCTTTGTGATATAATATCTTGTGTACCTATGAATGCAATAAATAACTGATAACTGATAACTGATACGACAATTACATTTGTCGTGTTAGACCGTCGTGGCCATTACGTTACCACTCTAATGACTCAGACTGACCTATTCTATCACAGAATTAATTGACACTCGTAAATAATGACTATTGAAAATAATTTTACGTACTGCATGGTGCTTTTTAACATTCTATTTTTATTTTAAAATGCAATGATGATAACGATTAACGTGTAAACTGTCTCAGTCCCATATCAATTGACTTAATTTCCCATTAACGAAAGATTTAGATTTTTTTTTACATGAAGAGCAGGCACGAGACCAGTGTTAGCTGGCATTAAAGTTGTGCAACATTAATACAACTAATGTTTATCTACATATTTCCATTCTGTATAGAAAGGTCTTTATCTAAGCTAGCTATGCCGATAGCCCTCGGCCATATTGAATTGGCGTCCTAGATTGCTATCAGAACAGATACAAATAAGCAGTTGCATTGTGATTGACCGAACCGTTACCCCGAGTGGGCAGCCTTTCGTCAATAAAATTTTACAACGGCAGAATATTCTGCATCACAATAAGAGACAATCGCATAAATAAATTCAAGAGGAGCGCGTGGGCCGACAATATATTCGTATGAAAAGTTTATTTATCAAGCGGGTTTGCCTAAGAAAACTG
This sequence comes from Grapholita molesta, assembly GCA_022674325.2. NCBI lineage: Eukaryota > Metazoa > Arthropoda > Insecta > Lepidoptera > Tortricidae > Grapholita > Grapholita molesta. The sequence goes on from CP053127.2 coordinate 10,023,735, forward strand.
TGTGCTGCAGCACGCGCCGCGTGTTACACAACGACCGGTCCCGGCTAGACCGGCGACTGGTCTAGTCTGGATGTGTCCACTACTACATTTAACTAAACAACTTACGTGCATATACATATAGAATGGACGCCGTATACTCGGAACGGTAGACCTGATTTGCGCCAGCTACATATACGTACTACGTACTGTTACCGGGTGCGATGACTTGATAAGCAGATACTCGTACATACCTGCAAAAAGTAAATCAGTATTAAATGCAGAACATAATTGTCGATCTAGATACAACGAATTAGATTTATGAAGACTAAAAACAACGCTGGTAACATAGCTTAACATAACAACCGTATGAATATTAAACAAAGATAACGACGGGCTCCAACGATGCCCTGAGGACTCGATCGGCAAACGCTAAATAACACTCGCAGCCGAATGTTAATAACCATTCCTTACATTTGCGAGGGTTTTTTAAGACGAGCGAGTCCGCACGAGACCCAATTATGGCGGTTCCAAAACTTCGTAAATTAGACGAGATGACAGCGCGGAACCAACTGACCGCGACATTCCGAGTTCTGCAACTTCGAAGAATGCCTCATTAAGATGTGCTCCGGCCGCGTTGTCAACGTAATGGGTCAACAAGAGATTTATTCCGCATTTTGAACGAGGCAGATACCGGACAATAAATTTGTTTGAGACGCCTCCGCACGAATTATTATCATTTTACATTTAAGTTACGGAAATATATCCGACTATGTTAGTACCCATCTATAAGAATGAATTAAAATACGTTTGAATATAAATATAATCTTTATTATTAGCGGTCCGTTAGTCTGCATAAACCGATCGGGAGCAATCACGACTGGTTTAAATGCCGATGGCGGTGACTGCAGACTCGAGTGCTCAGCAAACAATATCTTATTTCAAGTAGTAGATATGGCCGCTTGGTTCACTACTTCGCTCATTTCGAGGCAGACAAATAGCCGTTCTTAATATAAACGTTCTAGATGTTAGATAAAACATAAAATGGCAACCTCGGTCACATTAAAATGGTACCTATTCCAAAACGAGTCGACACATCTGGTTTCAGATTAAGATCAATTAAAAAGTTTTCTTATAGGCAATCATCTCACAAATCATTCCTAAGCTAATGATTATAATAGCAATTTTTATGACATTTAATTGGCTGTTTTAAGTAATATGCTGTTGGATAATAGAATTATTAGGGTACTCTTGTTGGGTTCGTTTTTTTGTGGCGTTGTTTAGAAAACTGCAAATCTCGATACAATGGCGAAGAACACGAGCTTTTGCCTGTCATCGCGACTCGAATAAAATATTTTGACCGCAGGCCCTAGTGTCCTATACAAACAATCAATACCTTAGACGTGCCCCAACTTGGTGAACTCGACGGTGTCAAAATACACAAAAAGTTTTACGTAACTTTATTTAATCAGGTGTAATAAGGTGTTTCTGTCAATGAGTTCGTGTTGGGCCAATAAAGAGTTGATAACTATGACCCGAGGTGCTTAGTGATCCAAACGAGTTAAATTATTAGACAGGGTACGTCCGTACGTACGTCCATTAAGGACGGTATTTAGTTACAAAGTCAAAGGCCAGGTTTTCGAAGTCGTTTTCGGGCATGATCATGACACCTAGCCACTGCAGTGTACTTTTCTGGCTACTTGGAATGTCTATATAGTTGACATGCATATAGGAACTGGCCGGTGGCCATGTTTACATAACAAGTTAGACGCCTCCCGCCGCCTACGCTTCTCCTCTCCATTGGACACGTCTGGCTAAATATTAACAGTAAACATTCGATAATGTTCCATTGTACCGTCACGCAGGTGCCAACAATCAAGAATTATAATAACACGAGAATGTTTTATTTTGATCCCCAAGTTACAAATCACCGCGATACCTGTCAACGTGGATTCAAGGGTGTTTGTTATTATAGTGTTATAAGATAGAAAATAAAATAAAATAACCTATCGGAATAAATTAAAAACGTTTCTCAAATAAACTTTATTTTGAACCTTGTAAATTTATATATAAATATGTATAACGTTGATCAAATAGTTAACAAGAGCCTTCTTACTTCTAACATGCCTACGAAGCCTAAAATTGGAATAAGTAAGTCTAAAATTGGAATCCCGTCACGGGCATTAATTAACGTTTCTAACACGAATATTTGTGCGTTATCTAGTACCACGCATATATTATTAAATTTACTGTATTTAATATTTATTTATTATTGCCGTAATTCCGTTCGTATATTTGCAATCCCGTGCTCAAAAGCAAGATTCCCGAACGTTCAATAAATAAATAAAAATTGGGCATCAAACTCATCAATCATATCTGCGCTCGGAGTGAATGCTCTTTTTTCCGCTGCCCGTGACGAACTCGTAATGCAATAATGCAATTTTGATTAACAGCGCGCCGCACAATCAGCTCGATGTAGACATTATGCGACTCTGCTCAATGAACGCCGACACAAGTAAATGATAATTTATGATAACGTTTGCAAACACATCTGTAATTACCATTGAGAGTGCTATATTGCGCCTTAAACGTGTTTTGAGCATGATTTAATGTTTAATGTTAAGTCATACTACGACACCTTGAGTTAGTAAAACGGATGATTTGATTACCAACCGGAGTAACGATAACGTAGTAAAATACAACCATACATATATTATACCAACTCGTAAAATATTAATAACCAATTATTTTATCTAAAATCAAATAAGATCATTGTTTTCATTTGGGATAAGTAGGTAGGTAATTATTACTTAAATGTGTCTCATTCATTCAAATCAACGCAAATGTATAACCTCGTAGCTTCCAGAAAAAGGTTTAATTTTGTTTAATAAAGTTTATCCCGTGGGACGTTATTAGGTTCATCTCGTTGTCCTAAAAATAGGCCTTTGGGCCTTACGAGGTTAATGGGTGAGGTTATGTGATTTATCCAAATTTATTTTTGTATCTAACCAAAAGAAAACCATATTTAATTCGTTGATTTGATGACCATTTCAACATAAGAGTACTTACCTCTGATTTTTAATTTAAATTAGCATTTGTCTCGTTCGTTATACGAGTTTGAATCTCATTAGCTGCAAACGAAGAATTCCTCTCGCTATAAGGTAAAACTATTCCGCTCAAAGTCAACATATGTAGATACAGGTATTACACGTAACTAGAAATACAACTCTTACACCATTAAATACGTAAATAAAAACAAAAACTAACTGCGTAATATCCTGACATCACTTTGGAAAGTTATGAATGTACCCATTTGTGTTTCGAAGGATCTAGGTGTGATTCTATTATATTATTCATTACTATGCATGTGCATATGTTCAAAGCTAATGTAGAAAAAATAAAACATGACTAGGTATGTCCAAAAAACTACTTAGTCAAAGTTTTGAATGTTACATACTATGTAAATACATCCTTAATGACTGGCTGTATTATTATTGCTTGCTTAAAATTTTACACCAATTGAAAATTGGTTAACATACTAGAAGACAGAAGACTGACATATGTATATATAGAAAATACAGGAACTGAAATTTATATATGTAGTTTATAATTATCCACCCATAGACACGCAAAAGGGGAACAAAAAGATTGATGCCCTGAAAACAGAGTGTTCACAAATGATTGTCGCCCTCAATAGAGAACAAGGTTTTCGTAACACGCAAAACGCTCGTAACAGACTTTCACCCGGACAATGGTTGAGCACTCACGACCTGGAGTCACGCAGCTTAGCCCAACCGCGTACTTTATAGAAAAATCGGCATTACTTCTTTAATATTCTACGACATTCCGATTACAAATATGCTTGACTATAAAAACATGACACGGAAATAATTAAGACTTGTACAGTCAAATCTGATTTGTCTGATCATGGTTGAAACTTGCATGTATATAATTAATATAATTATAATATAATTAATATATTCATTAAAAGGGAATAAATATAATTGGCACGTTTAGATTAAGAAAACAACGTAATAAAGTTCATGCCTATTCCATTATCAAAACTTAAAAACTTAGTCGTTTGCGGCGGATCTTAGGCTGCTATCACACTTGCAATTTGCGAGCGAATTCTGTGTGGAGGCGAATACGCCGCGAGTTCGCCGCGTACGAGATTTGTATAGAAATCGCTTGCAAATCGCTCAAGTGTGATAACGCTCTTATGTCTTGTCTAGTCATTTAGCCGACTGCGTCTGATTGATGATGTGAAGAAAGGTCAGTTTCACCTCATAAGCCTTTACGTAATTGTAGGCACATTAAATTGCGAAGCTTCCCTAACGAGCTTTTTTCAAACTGCAATAGTTGATTAGTGTGGTGCCGGCTGACTAGAATAGCCCCACCCCATCTCCTCCCGCGGGTGTCGTAAGAGGTGACAGGGAAAAAATCGACGAATGGGCAGCAGCGTCCGTCGAAACCCAATCTACATCTACTGCGGTCGCCAACCCGCCTGCCAAGCGTGGCGACTATGGCAATTACCCCCCAAGATGACACAAGTCGTATTTGGAGGAGGTCTATGTTCAGCAGTGGACGACTTACGGCCGAAATGATGAACATAACATTAATAAAGGCTGTTTAAGCTGCATATGTTTTTTTTGTTACAAAGTTTGTCATTTAAAAAACTAATTATAAATGTAAATATCCATAGTCACAAGACGCGATGCAAATATAGGATATACCTACTGAGTATTTAATCTGGCTTCTACTAAACCTACCGTGCTAATTTAACAATAGTTTTCCTTCTCGATTGATCAAAAGAACCCCAATACCCATATGAGTGAGCTGATGGTCCCAGATTCCAAACCCAGCAATCCCAGCATAAATCTACATAATCAACAAAGTCAAGGTATTTTAACAACACATTACCTACATGGCCACGGAATGCACATAAGGCAGTGGTGATATGTGCCGAGGCGCGAACTCTAGGGGTGCAAGGCGTGAACGCTAACGCGGGGCCCAAACACGGAGGTGTGAAAAGGCCTTGGGTCGGGAGCTAAGCCGCTTACCGGTCCTGGCTGTAAATCCTAATGGCCGCCGCGACTGCGACGACTTTTTTGATGGTTTAACATATTATTAATGCGCCGATATGTAAGAAGCACCATTGGCAAAAGCCCGCTTAGAGTGTACGTGTTTAAAGTTATCTTCGATGGTCGATAATTCTCGTAATTATCTAAATATATAATAATTCAGAGGTTCCAAATCAGCTGCCGCGATTGGAACATTTATTTGTGCATGTTAATAAACACTCTATTAATACAAACGTTTACCTAAAACAAGTAGTTGTAAATATGAAATAACCTTTATATTTTGCAGCTAATGACTATGAAATAATTTTAGTCAATCGCAGAACATGATTCTAAACATTAGGTGCAGGTATTATCAAAAACATGACGTCCGTCGTAGTCCAGTGTCAAATGTCTCCGTTTGGCCAGGTCGGGTGTACTCCGTACCCAGAGCAGACAAAGTGTACTCAATAAAACCAATATACTAAAGCCCTTTAGAACCGTAACAGCAGGTATTATCAGTGCAATGACTGAATTTCGCCTGCTGCGGTCGTTAAGCATTAGGAATAACCTCATATTGCGTTTCCATCGGCATCGGGCCAGCTCGGTCAAGCACTGGAGCGGAATTAAGATCTTTATTAAAACCAGTCAGTGAGAGGAAGTCGCGTGTGCCACACGCGACAAGAAAGAATTTAATAATAATCGAATTAATCACAACACGACTTATCAATATCAATGCTCTCGTGTACGCATGTTTGTCTGTAACGTAATGGGAGTGTAAACAAATCGCAAATAATTTATTTCGGTACCTAATAAAAATACTAAACCTGTAAATAGTCGTTAAGCGCCAAGAGGCATTAACGTAAGAATTCATAAAAAATATTGAAAAAAAAAAGATCTCCTGTTTACCTAGAACTAGAAATTCTAAAAATATTAGAATAGATATAAACTAAAGAACTTTCTAATGAATAAAAACTAAATATAACAAAACATAATCCTTTTAATGCTCCGAAGCTGCACGCACAGGCTACCGTGCTATAATTCATTGATCTTAAAGGCCTACTGATAAGAACACTGCAGATCCAGACAAACCTCTGTAATTGTGGAAAACTCGCAGTTGTCGCCGGTAGAGGTAAGACACCCTATTAAGAACGCGGAGGCCAATTTAACCATTATCGTACAAAATCTCGGCGTACGGCCAGGCTATTGTTGTGTCGCCTCGGTTATGGACTCGCGTCATGGCGTAAACAAACGGGTTATGCTGCTACTAAACCACAACTTTATGGCATTCCTGCCTGTTCATTTGAAAATTTTGAATAAATATGTCGCATGTGTAGTACAATAATTAAATATTGCCTCAAAATATTAATGTAAAATTGAAGATGGGATTTTTTACATCTTCCAAACTGATTTGATAGTTTGTGATTGTGCTCGATAACGAGTAGTATGTGCATTATAACCCTAGCATTTTTTTGATATTGGACAACATCATATTTGGTACAATAAACAATTTAATGTAAGGAGTAAAATGTCATGTTTGATTAAGATTATTAGTACTTATAGTGTCAGCATAAATGTAATAGCTATTCCGCCCACCACTACGGCAACCGATATTATTATTTTTCTGGAATACACGATAAAAAGCCAAATTTTTAACGCTTGTAAAATATGCCTGGTGGAGTGGGGCCCTTGGTTATTCACTCATTAATCCTTTACGAAAGTGACTTTGGAAGAAAATACGTGGGAGTAAGAACCGTTTCCTTTTATAAATTCGAAGGTAACCGTTTCACCAAATCCGATAACAACATAAAAACAAGAACAATCGCATACGCGAAGGCATCTGAGGCGGTCTACGGCTGGCTTCGTTTTTTACGAGATAAATTTCAAGAGTCCGGTTGCATCTCGCCTTCCCCTTTGCCTTCAAACCACCGATAGATACTTAGGGAGCCATCCACTGAAGAAATCGCGGCATGGTTATTTTTTAGCAGTCGAGATTGCAACGAGCTATAAATGGCCGCAGTGGCCTGCGGCGGTTGCCATTTGCAATCGGTTATGGAACGACCGCGAACCTCTTTTTCATTATAATCGGTCGTACCCGCTCAGACTTTTTTGCCATATCCAGATAAGCGTTGATGTGTCCTACGTGGACTTGAATGCAAAAATATTCGAAACAGTCACCGTATGCAGTGTCCAAAAGGGACTACCATAACCAAATAAAAACAATTTAAATAAAATTGCACTTCACCTCGATAGCATTGATTAAAGACATTCAATTCTTCAGAAATTGTTACGTTGTTTAAACTGGGTTTCTGATGGATGACCGAGCGTTGAACGAGACATTTAGTGTCGGATGCACGAAAGCAAAGCATCTGCATAGCGAGGCGTCGAGTTACGTGCGGCCCGTGCCGCCTCATTAACGAACCAACTTGACCAGCAAACGTGATGTGATATGCCTGCAATATTTTTATTATTCATTTAGGTACTTATGTTACACCATTGCGAAATATGATGCCACAAAAATGTATAAACAATTAAGGTTCATAAAATGCGCTACGGTCGTGACTTTGAAATGTATTATTTGAATCACTTTTGTAGATGACTTAGGGTTATTATATTATGTAAGTATTGTAATTTGACAGCGAGCGAGGAAATTGAGCGCGATTAAGATGCAGCGCGTGCGCCGCGGGTCGCTCCGATAATAAAGGAACAGCTCATGAATTATTCAAAAGGTCCTGCTGATCTAGAAACAAACATTTCGGGCCTAAGGATAAGGACAAACCTGTACCCGGTAATTTGGCCTTGAACCGGACATACTACATAAAGACGAATGAAATAGAGGTACCTATAGTTAGGTGAAAATTTTTTCTAAAGCACCTGGCCTATGTAGTAGTATCGTGTGTGTAACACGTATGTCGGCGTTCTATATTCAAATTTTCACGTAAGTTCCATATTAATTCTCTCCACAACTTTATCCTATGTAGTTGTGTATTTCACCTATTAGGTTTAAGAGTGTAGTGTTTTAAGTGTGTAGTGTGATGTTGTCTCAACAATACAGAACAAGTCAAACGTAGGTTTCCTAATAACGACAATATCAGTAATTTGTCAATGTACCTATAACAAAACAAAATATAGAATTGTATGTACTTATAAATATGTTTATGGACATGTAACTGGTATCTACATGCGTAGTCCACCAGTTCGAATTTATTCAAATTATAAATTTAAATAATCACTACTCCGTACGGACTCAAAGATTAGTTTTACAATTCTTACACACATACATAACCACATGTCATACGTAAGTGTCTATTAAATGTTAGAACCATTGATTAGAGCTATAGTAAATCATAATTTGCCGGTCGGACCAGCTACATTTACAGAACAGTTATCGCCACTGTAATTAACGTAGAGGCCGAAAGCCGAACTATCGGCCGGTCGGCACAGGGTACAAATTAAAAAATAAACACCTAGCGACACAAAGAACGCCTTCATCTGACCTGGCGCGCCGACACAATGCCGACCTACAATTCGCTGTTAATTAGTTTGGTTTCATTCAAAGAATACTGTATACCGGACTGGAAGAACAATGATTCTCTTTCATGCGCTCCGAGAAGTTACAGTATTGGTAAATGCAAAGCGTTCAAATAGTTCATAAGGACTGGGTAGGTATAGACAGAGACTCTTTGTTTCATGGCGCTATCAATTTAAATCGGTTAGATCTAGGCCAAAGTCATTACACCAATCAACGCCAAAAAAGCTGTTGAGTGTTAACGTTAATTAACGGCATCCAAACGAAGAATCAACGTTGTAAATATCCTACGACATATCACTTAACGCGAAGTTTGTAAAAGTAAGATAATGTAAGTGGACACATGGCCTCACGGCGGTACAAGCATTACGTTACCCTTCAGTTACGACGTGATTGGAGCCGAGAGCGCGTCATAAAAATATTTCCAAGTACACATGCAACGGCGACGGGAAAGATGATAGCAGCAATGGTGGGCGCACTCAAGTGTCTTGGGAACACCGATGGAATCAAATATGTGTGTCATTACTGGTGGACTGCCATAAAAACCCCTCATTATCATCAAACGATTAGCATTTCAAAAGCCATTGTTTCGCACCCCGCAATATGGCTGTCTATTGTACCTACATACTTATAATTTAAATATGATCAACTCAATAGACAGCGCCAAGGCGGGCTTCTCGGACGGAACACGTGTCGCTGATTGCCCTCAATTGGCGAACGAATAAAAACAATCGTGTAAAAATAACCGTGATTTCATCCCGCAACATGTGACGGTTGTTTTCCCTTAGTGAGGAGCGTGGTGTTCCCACAGGCCATGTGAAATGGCCTGCCGGCTTGATCCCAGGCGGTGCCGAATCCTACTCTGAATCACTAATGTTATTAATGAAGTGCGGCTGTGGAATAAGGCACGCAACTTCTTCCGAGAACAGTGAATCGTAAGCATTCGCATAGCCTTATGTACTTGTACCTTATACTGGTACCTACAGGGTATTGGAAGCGCCATATGGTGAGCAGGCTAGACGCAAACCGCCATCTGATGCTTTATCGGTATGAAGTTACACGTCGAGATAGTGACATCCGCACGCGGTCATGCTATGTGGGTCAGATTCAGGAAGTAGAACTAAACCGCAAATTTGTTATTGTTAATTAGGTACTTGAACGCAATGAGCTACTCGTACTAACATCACATGTCGGTCGAATAGGCACATAAACTTTATTGTTTATACCAATATTTAAACATTTTAATAGGTCACTATCGTACGACACGTTTGGTTACTTCCGGTGCCTGTTTTTAATACTTTAATAACAAAGATGGGTATGACTTGAATTATTTGTACCCCAGTGTTAACTTCGTGTAAATTCGACTATTTCAGAAATGTATTTCACATAAAAACTTAGTCCAACAGCTTAGAACGTTAAGTAGCGATTGATAACACAGATTGCATTCAAAATTTGTTAGTCATGCCTTGTCCACGTATTATCTTTTGAAAGGCAGCCACCATTGTTCCTTAAAAGCTATTGTCACAATTGGCGCCACTTTAAAACTAGATAAGTGCACCCTTGTATTTACAAAAATACTTTGCATTCTCAACGAGACGGATGTGATAAGGAAAGTTATTTATTAATTAGTGTAATTTATTGTTTTGTTGGAACATACGTCATGAAGTGTAACATCCGTCGTCGTATTGCATCCTATGCACATGCAGCGCGGGGGACATTTAATGAGTTTAAATTTTCTCATACAATTGCGTCACAATTGTGAAGACTAAATACGAAGTAGACGTATGACACAATACACAACCTAAACTTTTTTTCCGCATTGTTAAAATTGTTGTATTTGTTTTATATCTTTATTTAAAAAGCAAGCCGTAACATGATGAAAGATTTTTTTTGTACGCAGGGTGAGTTCAAGTTTATGTTACTAATAATTTTTGATTCCTGAAGAATATTCCTGGCATCGTCCTGCACTCTGCATGTGCCCTCAGCACGAGGCAATCTGTATCAATCAGTCTCCATCGTGCGAACGCGTTATAATCGGAGAGGATATTATAATAAACAGACGGTCCCCTCGTTGTCCCGCCCTCCCTAATAAATATTAATACTCGAACTTCAATGCTTCATTCCAATTGCTTTCCAAGCACTCGTACGCAATCCAGACTGATCTCGTGATCTGTAACTACAAAACGTATTCGTGGGGCTCAACATTGAACGAACCATTAGAGACGAAGGATCAGTAAGTGATGGGAATAATGAACACAGGCCATGCTGGTCCATTGACACTCAATTTTCCTTTTTGCGGCTCGCTGCGATGTCTTCTTTGAATTTTACTTTGTTCTTCTGCTCGGTGATTAGCATCTTGTCAAAGGTCATTATGGGTTTCTAAATACCCTTATGAGCACAAATAGGGTTAAAATGTTAGATAAACTCATGACTTACTCGTACCTACAAGAAAAAATTAAAACATGAAAGTTCAGTAATTACCCAGCTGTATACCTATGATGATGCTAGAAACGATGAAACAAAAGCCTAAAGATTTCCTGCTTGTGACTAAGTGTTAATTTTGCGAGGTGTCCTTCAATTCTGTTTATTGTATCAATAAAGTTAATGGGCAAGGGGTGTGACATCCATAAGTCCCTCGCCGGAAGGGTCACGTGTCAAATAGTGAGGGCTGGCGAGAACACTACCCTCCCACGTTTCCCACGCCACCCCAATGGAAACCTCACTTGTTGGTTTTGTTCCGTACCCCATAGAACGTTTCCGGATACCCTGTATAACAATTAAAGCTATTTATTGTTTTATTATTACGAGTTATTGACATTTTTAGTCAAGCTCGTGAATTCGTAATCTTTGTTAAAGTAGTATATATTGAAAAAGCAAACAAAAAAATCATGGTAGCTTTATTTGATGTACAGTCAAGGGCATAAATATCTATACACATTTTGACTACACTTATGCCATTGATATCTGTGCTGCTGGTGCACCTTAAAGTTTTGCGACAAGTGCGAGGTATTACGTAAATAAATTATGTTGGCACTATAAAAGCTACCAATTTGCTAAGTATAACCCTCATAACATACACCAGGGCTTCCCTAACTTTTTTTGATGCGACGCCCTTGGGCATCATCAATTTTTTTGCAACGCCTCCCTCTAGCCGAAAACTAACTATACCACAGGGGAGTACCCAGAGGAGGGTTTCGGTGGTTTGTTTTCCTCTCGAAACCATGAAAGATACGGGCTTTATATATATTTACGTGCTGCGACAAGCAGTTTGCCGGATTTTCACTGGACATCCCCCCACCCCCAAAGTGAACCCCAACTAGATAGTTTTCAAGTTTCCAGTCTCCACAGTTTGGGAAGCCCTGACATATGCAGTTAGAATGCTCCCTGAGTTGTTGCTGTCAACGTAATATTTTTACGAATTATTTTTATATATTTATTACACTTTAGCTTTACTTAGAAACAAACAATATACTCAGCTACTGGTGATTGATTTATACAAAGTAGGTATATTGATATGATTAATATTATGTAAGAAAACCGTAACATTTGTAAGTCTGGGTATGAGTCTATAACTTAGATTTCAATTCTGAGTTCCATGTAGGTAAGTGTAGGTTAATAATAATGTAAGATAACGTGCAATGTGACGCCTTGAACGATATGCATGTGGATAAGGCAAAAACACAAAACACCATCAATTTGATGTTAATGCGAAACAGACACGCAATATAAAACGAATATTTATGCGCTAGCGTAAATTTTTTACAAATTGCTTGGCATTTGCCGAATTCTGCCCTAAGGCGTGCGTCCTATATTCCTTAGTGAGGTAGTTTACGAATTCTCGTAACAAATTAGAATGTTTTGGATAACTAACGGTGTAATGAATGTAATGTTAGAAAGAGACAGCTTGACAGCTGATGGCGTCTGACACTCAGTACGGCCGTTTTAGAAAAGTGTATAAGGCAACCTCTATAGATTATTGACAGTTTGTAAAAAGAGTGAGGCTTTTGTTTTAACAGTCGAATGTACGTTTTTGCAAAATATAAAACTATTAAAATAATTCGTATTATTTTCTTTTATAAAAACATTACATGGCGCAGTCGGTCATCGAACGTGTTTTCAAGAGGATTTGATTTCAAATACGAACATTAATGAGTAAGGAAGATAAGAAACATACATTACATACAGAAGCCATTATGTCGGGAAATGCTATTGAATTTAGAATGCCTTCGGCGCTCCAATTAGATTCAGTAGGTGATTTGTTATTAAAATGGAGGAATTTCAAACAACAATTTAAAATTTTTATTGCGGCTGCTGGATTAACAAATGTGAGTGAATGTAGAAAGTCGGCAATTTTGTTAAATTGTATTGGACAAGAAGCGTTGGAATTGTACTATAGTTTGGCAAAGGACACGGAGGATACACCCAAATATGACGATCTAATTAAAATATTTGATGCATACTTTGAACCAAAACAGAATGAACTTATTAACACATTTTATTTCAATAATCGGACGCAAGAAGATGGAGAAACTTTTGACAATTTTTATATTGCGATCAAAAAGTTAGTAAAAAATTGTAATTTTAAAGACTTGGAAGATAGAATGTTGAGGGATCGAATTGTAATAGGCATCAAGGACAGAAAATTGCAGCAGAAGTTACTGGAATCTAAAGATTTAACATTGGAACAAGCCGTGGATAAATGCAGAGTTGCAGAGATGTCGAAGGAACATTTACAAGTTATTCAGAAGCATGAACATGTAGCAGTAGATGTCATTTCAAGTCAACCGAAAAATGAAGCTAAGTATTTTACTAATAGTAAGAAAAAAATAAAGTATAATAGTAAATTTTATAGGTGCTTGAAGTGTTATCAAGAACATGGACCAGGTGCTTGTCCTGCTTTTGGTCAAACATGTTTTAAATGTAATAAATTAAATCACTTTGCCAAAGGATGTAAAAATAAAACTGTCAGTGCTATTGAATGTCAAAATATTGATAATAATAACAATGTACATGATTTGTGACTGATAAGGCTGTGTCACTCCATAGGAAGTAGTAATATTAATAACAATGAATGGGTAACAGATTTATTAATTGAAAGTAAAGAAATGAGTTTTAAGTGTGACACAGGGGCTCAGGTGAATGTACTATCATTAAATGATTTGAAAATGATTGTCAATGATGAAAATCCTAAGTGGTCTGAGACAAATATTATTTTAGAGGTTTTTGGAGGAAATAAACTAAAACCTTTAGGAAGAAAAATGTTAAAAATAGGGATTAACAAGTCAGAATTAGTTGATACGGAGTTTATAATTATTAAAAGAAATGTAAAACCAATTTTAGGTTTGAGTTCATTGGTAGAATTGAAATTATTAAAAAACAGTAACATCAACAGTATTAATATTAATAGCAAGGAAACAATTGTTAATAAATACTTGTCACTTTTCCAGGGAGTTGGTGAATTCAGTGCACCTCTTGAACTACACACTCAACCAAACGCACAGGCAGTGGTAAAACCTCCTCGAAGAGTTCCTCATGCAATAAGAGAGCGTCTGGCTAGTAAATTGCAGAGTCTTGAAGAACAGCGAATTATTGAGAAAGTCGAACATCCTAAGTCTTTTGTGAGTAACCTTGTAGTAATAGAAAAAAGTGATGGTAATCTAAGGATTTGTTTAGACCCACAGGATTTGAATAAGGTTTTAATAAGGGAATATCATTTAATACCTACTTTAGAAGAAATGTTAACAAAATTAAGTAATAAGTCAGTGTTTTCTGTGCTTGATTTATCTGATGGTTTTATAACATAAGATTAACTGACAAATCAACAGATTTGTGTACGTTTAGCAGTCCTTTGGTTGCTATAAGTTTTTAAGGTTACCATTTGTTATCTGTGGCCCCAGAAATATTTCAAAAATACAGTGAACGCACATTTGGTGACATTTCTGGTGTGGTTATATATTGTGATGATCTATTGATTTGTGGTGAAAATGAAGAGGAACATGATAGAATTTTGGAAAGTGTGTTTGAAAGAGCGAAAGCAAGTAATGTAAGATTTAATAAAAGAAAATTTCAATATAAATTAAAAGAAGTTAAGTATTTTGGTCACATATTTTCAAAAGAGGGTATGAAAATTGACCCTGAAAGAATAAAAGCATTGATAAATATTAAAAGTCCTTCAAGCAAAACTGAATTGCAGTCTTTCCTTGGAATGGTAATTATTTAAGAAATTTCATTGGAAATTTAGTTGATAAAGTAGCGCCTTTGCAGGCTTTAATGAAACAAAAGGTTGGTTGGCTTTGGACTGAAATACATGAAAATGCTTTTAGAAATATAAAACAATGTATAAGTTCAGCACCGGTATTACAAAATTTTAATGTTTCATCACCGTGACCATTCAATGTGATGCAAGTAAGGATGGATTGGGTTGTTGTTTAATGCAAGATGGTAAACCTGTATGCTATGCATCAAGAAGTCTTACTAATGCAGAAAAAATTTCTCACAAATTGAAAAGAACTGTTGAGTGTAGTTTGGGCAACAAAGAAATTTCATTATTATATTTATGGAAAAATGCACTGTTTTTAATGATCACAAACCTTTAGAGACTTTACTAAGGAAGGGCATACATGAAATCCCGTCTGCCAGGCTACAACGATTAAAACTCAAATTATTAAAATATAACATTGTTTTTAAATATTTAAAAGGACGTTTGATGCATATTGCAGATTTGTTATCACGTAGTTATTTAGATGAAGTGGATGAGGATCAATCATATATGTTTGAAGTTGTACACTGTATTGGTTTGGGGAATTATTTACAATGTACAGACGAACAAAAACAGGAGTTAATTAATGAAACTTCAAAAGACGAATGTTTGTCAACATTATGGTCATACACACAGGAAGGTTGGCCAGATAAGATCAATAACATACCAGACAATTTAAAACATTTTTTTAAGTTTAGACATGAAATTACTATTGATCAGAAATTGCTGTTCATTAATGATAGATTAATTGTTCCAAAGTCATTAAGATTAAGTATTTTAAAAAAATTACATGAAGGACATTTAGGTATAACAAAGATGAAACAAACTGTAAGGGGATTGTATTATTGGCCACATATGGATGCTCATATTGAATCTTTTGTTAAACAATGCTTTATTTGTCAGACATATCAAAATAATAATACTAAAGAGCCATTATTATCACACGAGGTACCTTCTTTACCCTTTGCAAAGATTGGAATTGACATAATGGAGTTTAAAAGAAAAAGTTATTTAGTTATTTATGATTATATGACAAAGTGGTTAGACATTAAACCAATGACAAGTAAATCCTCTCAAAGCATTATTAATGTTCTTACTGATGTATTTAGTTGTTTTGGCATACCCTTGGAAGTTGTGGCAGATCATGTTCCATTTGACTCATATTTATGTAAACAATTTGCTAGTGATTGGGGTTTTAAATTTATTTATTCAAGTCCAAGATATCCCAAGTCCAATGGCATGGCAGAACGTGGCGTACAAATAGCTAAAAAAATGTTACTAAAATGTAATGAAGACAAGACAGATTTTAGAATTGCTTTATTAAAATATAGGTCATCTCCTGTTGTTGGAACACCCTTTTCTCCTTCACAATTAATGATGAACAGGAATTTAAAACAAAACTTCCTTTGTACTTATAAATATTTAACACCAAAGTTAAATTATAATACTGATGTGGAATTTGATAAGAATAAAAAGAGAAATATAAATAATTATAATAAAAATACTAAGGAGAAGCCACAATTTGAAATTGGTCAAAGTGTATGGTTTAAAATAGATCCTAATTGTAGAAAATGGCTGTTTGGTACAATTGTAAAAAATAATAATTTTAGGTCATATGATATAAAAGATAAAAATGGCTGTATTTATACTAGAACTTCATTTCATGTTCGACCTCAATAATTCAATGTTCAATGGTTTTGTTTAGTGTG
Organism: Grapholita molesta; assembly: GCA_022674325.2. NCBI lineage: Eukaryota > Metazoa > Arthropoda > Insecta > Lepidoptera > Tortricidae > Grapholita > Grapholita molesta. Next base: position 10,040,265 of record CP053127.2, read on the forward strand.
TAGTGTGAGGATACTATGTTTTATTTTTCTTGTTTTATTGTGTCTGAGTTCTTTGAAATGTATATTTAATTGGTTATTTTAGTTGTATTAGTAATTAAAAAAAAAAAAAAAAAAAGGGGATGATGTAATGAATGTAATGTTAGAAAGAGACAGCTTGACAGCTGATGGCGTCTGACACTCAGTACGGCCGTTTTAGAAAAGTGTATAAGGCAACCTCTATAGATTATTGACAGTTTGTAAAAAGAGTGAGGCTTTTGTTTTAACAGTCGAATGTACGTTTTTGCAAAATATAAAACTATTAAAATAATTCGTATTATTTTCTTTTATAAAAACATTACAAACGGCACCTTAATAAGTTATTGTTTTCCTATGGTAGGTAATTTGCATAATTTAAACTGTACCGTTCCTAAGACCTACAAATATATAAGACAATTTAAGGCGATAGATTACTCAAAATAGTAGTAGAGGTATTTAAAAAGTTAGGTAAGTAGTAGAGGGATTTAAAAAGTTAGGTAAGTTAAATAGGCATTGTCAACATTACCCAATCTCCTAGGAATATAAGGTATGCCCCTGTCGCGAAAATCGAAATTCGCAATTTTTTTACGATTGTCTTTGTCATTCTAATTACGCCTTAATTGGAGTAAAAGAGAAAGAATTTTCGAGCATTGATTATAGCGGTACGCACTGTGATAGATACAGAATGTGAAGTTGAGATTTTAGGAGTTACTGGGGCGGCTACCTCTAGGATTTCGAATCGTACCCATAGGTACTACTTATTAAATAAAAAATAGTAGGACAAAAATACAATACCTACTTAGATGCTATTGCGTGTTTTATTTATGTAGGTAAGTAGATAATTACTAGATATATATTAAAACTGCCGCCGCTTCCGAATTTGCGTAAATAATTTGAATTGTAGAGGTATGGCAATTGTTTTTTCAAGCTCTAAGAATGTAAAATAGGTAAAAAATAAATATTGTGCCATAGTACATTTTTTATACATAAATTAATACGGTATTATTAATGAATAGGTTTATAAAGCTTTTATTGAGATTGTTTCCAAAATAAAAAGCAAAAACAGCCCATATTTTTTTATCATACCTACTGACATGTTTCAAATTGTCAATATCAATAATCATAATCAGGCACAAAATATATAGGTACTTAGTCGCAGTGAAAAATCGCTTAATAATGTAAGTACCTAAGTACTTTGTTGATATGTAGGTACCTACCTACTATTGTTATTTATTTGTTTGTCTTTTGGAAACTTAATCAAAAATAATTTATAAAAATAATCCGAGTCGGATATAATATTTTAAGAATTATAAAACGTCGTAGGCTTTCATTATGAATAAGTATCACAATTATATTATCGTTTTTAACATACCTGCCATTCCAGTCGCACTGATCACCGATCATACCCGCCTCCGCACCAAAAATCAGTCCCAAGACAACTGTCCAAAACACAGACCTCAATTCCATTTTGACGAGGCAACTCAAACCAGTCTTACTAATTAATCCAGCAATTGTCACATCATTTGAAAGTAATTCATTATGTTAATTCCATAATTATTAAAAGTTCGAAAGAAACCGTCACAAAATAAACAGAACGCGCTTTACTCTCGAAACGGTCCGACAAGCATTCACCGGCTCGAATACTACCATACTAAAACTAAAAAAAAAAAAAACCCGCGCTACGCGCGCCCGGCGCGCCGAACGGTGGAGAGAGGGAGAGCTTATCGTTTTCCAGTGTAAGATAGAAAGAGATAGCTACAAAACCTGTGTTTCTGGCCATTGTTAGAGCGGCATAGAATATAATGGCATGCAGCTTTCCCATTTTAACACCAGTAAATCGAAGACTGTCAATTTAAAACCTTACCTTCTTGCTATTAGATACAGTTTTATGTGTTCGGATTCTTCAGATTCTTGCGTGCAATATTGGCGGGAAAACTTTCGTATAAGTTTAGTTTAGCAAGGGTGGTTTTATGTTTTACGTGTAATTGATAATAGTGATAACATTGCGCAAGCTCAGTTTGTTTGGCGGCGACTAAGTAATTAATTAAATTGACTTCCTCCGTCCGCGTTGAATATAATGGTTGTTTTATAACTTAATTACTTAATCAAAATGATTACGGTATCGCCTTTGTTACTTTATTGCCAGACTTTTTATACTACAAAATATCAACTACAAAATATCTTTATTAAGCTTTCTAGAAAGTATAATTTCTTGCTAAAAATACATCTGCCTATAGATGTATTTTTAGCGAATAAGCTTGTTGATAGTAAAAAGTGTGTAGGTACTTACAAGTAAAAGTAAAAGCAAGTTTTATGCGTAAATCTTTAATTGAAATATTAGAGGATTAACTATAACAAGGAAGTCCTATGACAACGCGAAGAAGCCCAGTAATGATAGGTATTTACTGTATAAGTAACAAAAAATGGATTTTAAAACCGCGAAGACCATGCAATGGCCCATAACCAAGCACGATACAGTTCATATAAATTAGACCATATTGGTAATATTTATATGAATCTGTGTCTCGTATTTGGTTGTTTGACAGGAGAACGATGGACAAGGAGAATACATATATCATACTGAATATTCCTTACTATATGTACCTACAGTCAAATGTAAAAATTCGTTCACTACCAAAGTTTCAAAAATATGTACCGAGCAACTCTATTGTACTGTAAATAAGGTTGTAGGACGTATTTATGAAAGGATTCTTTCGGCACGTATTTTTGCACTTGACTGTACATAGGCATACTTATGTACATAGTTGTCCTATCGCAGATACCTACTTTCGTTTGTGAAACCATGTTTGGAATACCCATCATAACATACTTATTAACAAATAACGACCGCGGAACTTCAGTGGGGAACGTAAACCTTTTTTTTTAACACCATGACTTGGCACGTCCCTTTTTTTGAGCGATATTAGTTCACAACAAAGCTTATGAGCATTTGGGATAAAGCTTGCGTTTTCTCTAATTCCAATAATTAGGGATGAATGATGACGTCCTTTTACTTTATAAATAGATTCTTTGGGTTAGTTTTTTTTTTCATTTAATGTTACATGATTTGATTGACTTTAAATACAACCTCCACAAAGTGATCAGGGTAGGTATTTTAATTTAATACATATAATTAACCAATATTAGACCGCTGATAAGCAACTCTATTTATCGGTATTTGCTATGGATTGTGGCTTGAAAAACTTACAAAAAAGTAGTTTTTTACCGACAGGATACGACATTTTCAAATTCAAACAATATAAGTTTACAGTATTTACACCAAAACACTTATATGCTAAATTGTTACAAATAATTATAGATTATCATTAAATGCCGCTTCTGGTAATGTGTTCAACTCGCCGTAAATATTATGCACATGAAGCGCAACTGTAGCAGTAAGTAGGTACCTACTTCAGTACCTAAGTAAATCACCTAAAATATTTAAGTAGTTAGAATGATGACGAGATACACAATAGAATATATACATAGCTCTTTATTTCACAACTGAAATGATTAGTTTGATAGGCAGAAGCAATAAGTTCACATCAGAGTCGAAACTTGAGTACGAGTAAGAGTAAGTACCTACCTAAATGTACCCACAGAAAGTTATAAATGTCAAACCTAATAGCATGAGTTATGTAACTAACAAATAATAGTCTTTCTAATAACAACCTTTAAATATGCACAATGCATCCTTGCATTGTGCATCTTCATAAAAATAAGTAAAAAATAAAAAAATATAGCAAGATTCATATTTTTTCACCTCACTAGCTCGGAAAGAATTGTTTTGTTCTTTAATAACAAATACCAAAGTTGCATTTTATTCACGAGAGTGCAAAGTGATTTATACAAATACAAATTATTTATTACTAACTTTTTTTGATATTATCTGATCGGATGTTCTTTTATTTAATGTTTTTGAATGATGAATGATGGATGCCAATAAATTAGATATTTTTTTTAAGTTTCAGTTTTTTTTTCCTCACGGCAGTGAGGTTAAAAATTGTGTGTTTCACTCGGTAACACAGTGTGTTCCCCTCTCATGCTTTGAGACCCAAAATGCTCAAGATTCCACTATTTAAACTATTCAATTTTGGAAAGTTTTGCTAGCTCGGGTCTCAATATTAGCACGAGAAGGTAAGCAATAACTCTACCCCCTTGTATAACAATAGTTATTTGTTATACAAGGGTGCAAAATTGTATTTTAACTGCGAGTGTGGGATTGAAACTCGAGCAAGCGAATGGATTCTATAGTTTAACCACGAGCAAAGCGAGTGGTTTTAAAATAGAATCCTGAGCGTAGCGAGTGTTTCAATACACGAGAAGTAAATTACAATTGCATCCGTGTGTAACACAAAACTTTTCCCCCCACTACAGCGAGGAAAGTGAAACATGCAAAAAAAGGTTTTGAAATCGCATTGATTTATTCTTTGCGTTTAGATACATTCAACATTTTTACAAAAGGTGCCTTTAGCTTGGTTAGCTTGTGGTGAACAGTACGATTTTCGAATGTTCTAATTCGATTTTCAACTCGGTGCGTGTGCGACGCTCGCCCGCGCGCGAATTTAGACTTTAAAACCATAGCAATAAGAGCTATGAGAAGTCAACTTACTTTAATCACTAGTGGATAAAATGCGTTTTTACCCTCTCGTATTAAAGGATAAACAAGCGCTTTACGAGCTAGTGAGGGGAAAATAATATTTTTTTAGTTATTCTACCTCGCGTGATGCTGCCCAGCACTGGCAGCAGTGTATTGGTGTATCCACATCAATAATATTTAAACTCAGGGTCAGGTTTCTCGAAGAGTAGGTGAATAACTAGTGATTTAAACTTTCACGATTTCAACACATTATTACAATCAATCGGAAACAAACATCTGACGATACAATTAAGACCACATGTCGGGAATATTAAATGAGATTCAACAGCTTTCGACTACAATATGTTCGACTTTTCTTGCAGGTTTTAGTTGTACAGATCATTACACCTTACCATTATTACAATTAAATGGGACTTAACCGCGAATATAATTTTATAAAAATACTCCTGGCGTCTTGAGAACGACATTGTTCTGGAAAACGTATACACTTTACATAAATGTTGCGCGGTATGTGTAGGTGATTATCTTTACAATCTACAACCTGCTAGCGGCGCTACCGCGTAAAACGATACTCGTAAATTTCGGACGATTGTCTCTGTCATGTTCATGATGCCTTAATTAGAGTAAAAGAGAAAGATGCTCGAAATATACGGACTTCGAAGTTCGCGGTACCAGGCCAGAAAAGTCGAACAGTCAAAAGCTATTGAATGTCATTTAATGTTCTCGATATATAGTCTTATTGTATTGTCAGATGCTTTGCCGTGGACGATGTTTGCACAAAGATAAACTGAGTCAATAGGAGTGTTTGCGTTTGCGCGCGATAGCTTTGTCGCAAGCGGTTGTCTGGTGATGTTTAGGCAAATAATTCGCCCTTTTATCTGTTCTCAAATACGGATCGTATAGGGGCTTGGACTGGACAAACTAGTTATCATCAATACTTGAGTCTAGGTTACTTTCACAGATCGAACGCATAAGCCGATTATGACCTGGTACGAAAATAATGAGTAGGTACCTAATGGTTTTTTTTCAATTGAAAGATGCGTAACGTGCACAATTACGGTCCGTGCCAACAAACACTTGTGTTGTTGGTACTCAGTCAACGATACATATAATATACAATTATTTAAATACATATGACACCCATAACTCTGGGAACAACCCAGGACCATCAACTTCATAGGCAGGTTCACTTACCCACTATTAGCTCACACGTACCTGTCGTCATTTAAAATTAGGTAGGTACAGTTTGCAAGGATCGAGTTTCACATTAATAATCCCCGGGTAGTACTCGTAGCACTGTCTATTCTGTGATCTGTCCCTAATACTTTTAGACGATTTCGTTTCAATAATTATCATTCCGAAAGATTGACAAGTTTTATTATCTAATTTTATTCCATTGTTCTTTAAAAGACAATGCCTATAGGTAGGCATAATTCTCTATTGTCGTCCGCATCTATAGTAAACATAGTAAAACCAACAATAACTGACCACTTTCAGATATAAAAGTCGATTTTCATGTATGAAGTACAGTAGTCGGTACGCGATGCTGAAGTGGTTTTTTGTGTTTCATTTCGCTGTTGGGACGTGTCTTGACCCTAAATCAATCTTAAGATATAAATGGGGCCTGGAGTACAGATGCTTGTGGTTCAACAATGAGTGTAAGAATAATTTGTCATCATCTTCTTCCGCGCGTTGTCCCGGCATTTACCACCGCTCATGGAAGCCTGGGGTCCGCTTGGCAACTAATCTCAGGATTTGGCGTAGGCGCTAGTTTTACGAAAGTGACTGCTATCTGACCTTTCAACGCGAAGGGTAAACCGGGCCTTATTGGGATTAGTCCGGTTTCTTCACGATGTTTTTCTTCACCGAAAAGCGACTGGTGAATATTAAATGATATTTCGCATATAAGTTTACTTACCGCTAGGCTACCAGCACTCTAATAATAATTTGTATCTATTTAAAACTTTCGTGATTCATTATAAAACCGCGAACATAGAAGTTCGTATATTTCGAGCATTCTCTTTTACTCCAATTAAGGCGTCATGACAGTGACAGAGAGACAATCGTCCGAAATTTACTAATATCGATTTATTTTCAAGCACTAAGAGTGCCGAGCCTCGTGATAGTTATTTGTTATACAAGAGAGCAAAGTCAGTGGTTACCTTCTCGTGCTAATATAATTGAAACCCTCCCAATTTTTCACCTCACTACCGCGACTTTGACTCTAAAACTTTAAAAATGTAATGGAAATCATTATTATCCATCATTTATCATTCATAAACGTTAAATAAAAGAACACCAACCAGCTAAGGTCAAAAAACACTTGTGAACAATTAGTGAGATATTACTTTGCACTCTTGTGAATAAAATGCAATTTTGCTATCTGTTTTTATAGTTATTTATGCAATAGTTGTATAAGAGGGTTCAAAAAGGTGAGTGGAGTGCTTGTGGAGTGTGTAACAATTTGAGGCGAAGCCGAAAATTGTTAATATAGACGCCATGAGCCTTTTTTGACCTCTTTATACAACGTTGCATACAATACTTTTTCTACGACTAGGGATTAAATAAAACGCAATATATGTATAACTATTCCAAGAATGCTAACCAAACACAGCAATATAGCATAAAAAAGAGAGGGAAGTTGGATAGTGACAAATGACAGCCGACAGAACGTAAACATAGACACGGTAATATACAGTGTGTAAAGGCTTGGGCAGATAGGCGCGTTTTGAGAGCGTGGCGCAGCGGGGCGTGACAGCTGTGTCGGTAATGTAACGAGATAAGGCATGCATTCGAACGGCAGCGTCGCGCCCCGCTGCGCTACGCCGCAAAACGCGCCCTATGTGACCAAGTCTTAAGTCTAATACGGGCGAATCTCTTAACGGAGGGTAGAATAGGACATAAGAAATATATTTAGATAACTTTTGCTTAGAAATGCAATCAATTTTTTATCCATATAAAAAAAATCGGCCCGCAATGTAATGCAACACACTTGAGTTAAACACTCGTTGACAGTTAGTTTCAAAAGCTTATATCGCGTAATGTTCGCAGTACATTACTGCTCAGAAATTTTACAAAAATTAATTACATGTGTATAATAGGTATAATTAAAGAAAAACCTTTTGGTTAATCATTATACTGGTAAATCCTATGTCTGGTTTAATTCTTCGCCCGTATTAGACTTACACACAGTATATATCATTTTTACAACTGTCATTTACTTTTTTGTTTTTTTTTTATGGCATCGCGCTCCTGTCTGTCATTTACTTACTTGTGTTTTTCCTTGACAGCAATTATTTTAGTTCTGTTACTGCTTCAAATCACAATAAATTCAGTTGTTAGGTTGCCAATTTTGATTTTCGTTGTAAATTTAATGTTTTCTTATTATTTTTATATGTTGGATTCACCCTTATTATATTTATCTGTTGGATGGAAAAACGATATTCGTACATTTTGGACGATTGTTTCTGTCACTCTCATGACACATTAATTGGAGTAAAAGAGATATAGACGCTCGAAACATACGAACTTAGATGTTTGCGGTACCGGGCCTAGATACCTCTGTTAGCAGTTGCATTTTATCACATAATCACTCTAGGCTCTTTTTGAAGTATAGACTAGATAGACTTTTGAGAAATTGTATAAGACATACTTTTATATTCGTTCGCGGGGCCATATAATTTACAGATAAAAGTACCGGAGTAGAAAAGAATAAAACAGTTTTTTTTGAGCTAGTGAGGTGAAAGTAATATTTTTACCTAGTCACATAAAAAAACATATCAGGTACCATATATTGTATCAATCCAAACACAAGAAAAAAAGTTGGGTGTGATTGTATATATGTATATTTATTTATATTTGATTTTGAATTACCGTGGACGTACCGTCCTACGGTCCATATGTCACGCCGTGGGCTGTGTCTGCATGCAACTGCATACAGTCTTCAGCAATATAGTTATCGTCATAACGGCAAAATCGTGACATATCTACGCCACACACATGCAATCAATTAAATTAATGATTGTTGAACAAACCATTGTCGCTGGCAGGCACTTCCATGACTTACGACCTCGAAGTTGTAATTGCTATTTTTATTCAACAGGCGTCACCGCTTGTCCTGATTGGATGGTTGAGGTCAGAAGTAACTGCTCACGATCATACTGGTACGCCCAAAGGACCTGTGAACATCCTGAACCGCGATTTGTTGGGACAGTTTGTGGATTTTCTCGTTGTGATTGCCCTGGATCGATGGTTCTTGACACAGACACAGGCTTTTGTTATGAAGAAGATAACTGTCCTACTAACCATGCTGTAAGCTATGAACTGGTATTATAATAGGTATAATAAATGTACTTAGTTTTGAATTAATAAAATGTTACGTGACTAATTAAGTGATGATTGAGATGAACTGTTCGTTCTAGCTCTTATTTCAATAAAATGCCTAAAAGTCATATTTATAGTTTTTTATTTAAATGAATGTTGCAAATTCATCACATTACATAAGTGTTTAGGTTTATAAGACGATATGAACCTAGCGAGGCCAGGCGTCCGGATAAAGCTGGGATATCCGGCTAGTAGATTTGACGACTTGGCCACCCTATATGAAGCCTACAAGGGAATAGAAATTCCTTACCTTATTCCTAATATTAATATATCACATCGCAGTCCTAGATCTCGTACGTTTAATTTGCACATTTCTAAAGAATTCAGCATTCACTTATGGTTCCGACTCTCGGGTTAGTTAAGTGCGGGTTCCAATATGCACTAACGCACTACCAAAGCCACGCGTCAGCAAACTAACGAGGGCAGTTTGTCCTAGTGCTTTAGCCTGTCAATTTTATAGAGAAAAAAACAGACCTGTATGACAGTGACAGGTGACAGCCATGTGACAGCCGAATATTTGTGAAAAATATGAAAATAACCCTAACTAATGAGATTCCGTACATTGATTTGCTTGGATTATAAGTATTAGATTTTCATAATACTGATAAAAAAGATGTTTCGGCTAAGTTTCCAAAGAAACTTCATACAAACAAAAGCTTTAACAATATTTCACAAAGAAATTGTCAGCATAAAATGTAGTGCAATTAACACGAAATTGATAAGGCATTTTGCAAGCAATGCCGAGGGAAAGAACGAATCAGACCGCATTTATTATGGCCCTTTAACGCCACAAATCAAGGCAGTGAAGGTGTTTTCTTTAAGCTCAAGCGCCGCGGGTTTGGCCGCGCAGCCCATCATCATTAACGAAGCAGCCACCATTGGAAGCACATCACTCCTTGTCGCCATTTGTTCAGTGGTCGGGTTCTTCACATTCGTCACTCCAATACTGCTGCATCAAATCACTAAAAAATATGTAACAAAAATTGACTATGATAGAGGAAATGGAACTTACAAAGCAATCACATACAATTTTTTTATTGCTGAAAAACAGGTAACTATGTTCCTTAATTCAATTGATTGAATAGTTCTAATATATTCAGTACTAAACTCCTAAATTGTAGAAGTAAAAAGGCATTACATTGGAAACAAACAATTAGGGTGACGGAACCAATCATGAACATTAGTGCTTATTTCAAAGGAGAAAGTGTTATGCATTTATTGGTACATATTCATTTTATGTTATGGTTTTTGAATTAAGAACTAAGTGTCCATCATTGGTGCCTGTCAGGCACCTTACATGTTTAGGCAGGTTTAGCTTAAAGTATCCAACATTGGTGCCATCACCCTATACTTATATTTTTGTGAAGTATCATACAGTTATTTAAAGTAGATTTTTTGTCACTGTGTATTAATAAATTTAATTTCAGCATGAATTCAAACCCGAGGATGTTGTAGTCCCTGAAATTCCTGGTATGTTCACAACATTTGTAGCGAAAGGCAAACCCATGTTCGTGGAGGCACGGCACTTCACTGATCCCATGCATTATGCTAAAATGATGGGCTATGACAAACCAATGGACTTCAAAATGGGGGCTACGGAAAGCAGTAAATAGTGATTATTTGTTGTACATCATGTAATTGTTATTAATATTTAAATATAGTGTTACCAATTATTCTGTTTTAATTTATGTTACATGGGTTTTGATTTTCTTTATTTAACAATCTAACGAAACTTGATTTATCTAATTTATAAGGTAATTCCAAAAATAACACATAATTCCGATAATAAAGTAGATGCAGGTCATATTTAATAATTTTCAGAAGTATCTACTGTTATTTATTCAAAATTACCTACATAATTACACCATAAGCCAGTTAAGTGATTGTCTTCCTACTTTGCAACAGCCTCTGCTTTTTATCCTGTCCTTTTTATTCCACTTAATATTTTTCTTAATTTTAGTACATGGAATTGAAATTGGACAATATATATTGATATTTCTTGGTCTTTAGATTTGTGTCGTTTAACTTGAAACTCAGGTAAATCCATTTTGCTCTAAGGTTGATAAGCATTCAGATTATTACACATTTTTTTAGATAATCAACCTTAAAGCAGAATAGATTTACCTGAGTTTGAAGTTAAGTGACACATTTGCTTTTGGTATATTTATTTCCATCCAAAATTTCATGCTATACAGATGGCAGTGGCAGACCAACACCTCCCACTATAACCTTGTCATTTAAAAATAATGATGTGGTCAGACCCTTTACAAGGTGAACCAACTACCTGGCAAAGTCATGGGAATTTACAGGATAGTAGCTCAAAAGGTTATTGTTTTAGGGGAGGCCTGTCCTGCATTGGACATCCTTTGTCTGATATGATGATGATGATGAATTATGTGGCTACCTCTTTCAATTTTCATCTAAATCCACCACATGTTTGAAAAAAATTGATACGTCATATGATAACATCTGAGAATGGCTTTGGAGCTAACAAAAACAGGATACTAAACTACCCGCTTATTCATAGACATCCCTCTGGTTAGAGGGATGTCTATGAAAATTAGTTTAGTCGAGAAACTTAGTTTAGTTAAATTATGTCTTGTCTGTGTCTCACAAACACGATTGATGGATAAGAATAAAACATATAAACCAAAGTTGAATTTGACTGAATGAAAAATCTGTAGTCTGTTAATATATTTAATTGCCTTAATTCTAATCTTAAAGTAAATATTTAATAATAAAATATGAATGCATCCAGTAAAATGTGCCAACGAAAAATAATTGACTAGACATTACCAATATTGTTTGATTGAGGTTTTTTTTATCTGTTACAAAAGCAATGGAATGTTTAAAATAATACTTTCATTTATTATGTTAGTAAAATTCTTTACACCAATACAGTAAATGTATTTCCTTCAAATAGGTAATATGGTAGCAAAATATTTGTCAATGGAAGCGGGAAGATCAGGAATGTATTGTATAAATTCAGCAATGAGTAAGAGCCAGTCACTTCCTGGTTTGTAGTATTTTGTCGTTGAGTAACATGACTAAATAAATTCAAATTTACAGAGCAACACAACAAAACCATGCTAATAACTCTACTAAAACAAAACAAGCAATAAGTATTAACTGCTTAATATTTTATCAGAGTCCCACATTTTTTTACGTGCACGTTTTGGAAACTGTTAACCTAATAAATTAGGCATTTCAATTCTTATACAATAATAGTACCTATGTAATCATATTTATACAGTCTGTATTTACAAAAATATATACGTATATGCAATATATTATTAATTATAGAATGTAATTCTTATAACATTAGTATAATCTGACAGCACCTTTTGTTACCATTTTACTATGGAACATGGATCTTATCATGCCCCATTTTCATTTCTACTCATAAGCCCTTTATTATGTATTTCAGTAGTAAATACCTTTATATTTCTTGTATAATTATTCATAATCTTGTCATAAAGCAAGGAACAATATGGAGGCAAGAACGCGATTTCTAAATAACAATTTAATTAGTTCATCCCCCAATGATTTCATAGTTTTCATGAATAGGTAAACCCATATATAATAATAATTATGTACATCATAAATGTATCTAAAGTCTTACAAAAATGCATTGCTATATCTTGCGAGGCTCAAATAAAATAAAAATAAACTAATATTAACATAATGAGTCAATTATACTAAAAGAAAGCTGCATTAACAATTTTTTTTAGTATAGCTTTTTTTGTCTTGTCATCAATTCCTTAAATATAAATAGATGTAGACATAAGTAGATAGAAAGGTTTTGTTTACACCATATACGTTTGATATAGATAAATTAATATCTTATTTAATTTGAGATTAGATAATATATATTTATGTTAATAATATTATTTTAAATTGTAGGTTGATATTTATATGCGCTACTGAATTTTTGCTGTCGAATTCACTGAATTAATACCGGTTTTTAGTATTTGTAGATAGCGACTTGTTTTCAGTGTTCGTGACTTTATTTTTTCAACTAATAAGTCATTTTACAACCTTTAGGATTAATATCAGACGTTATGTCCGGTCCCATATTTAAAGTTAGTCTGTCTTCTGTATATAGGGTAAATGAGTCATTTAATGGCACAAAGTTTTCAAATAATCGTCACGTCGCCAATAAAACTAGTCTATTCACCCCTTAATCTTTCGAAAGCTAAATACACATCACGTCAACGGAAACATTTATCCGGCGTTATATGGGGCTAGAGTCACGATATTCGGGACAGTTTAGCAGACGAGCTCACAGGGTAACATGTGGTACTCTTCAATCGTAATGCAGCGCGTTGTCGGCGAGCGAGTGCGTGGCGGGAGTCTTGTCCTCGCGGTCTTGCGCCTCGGCCCGGCTGCGCGCGCGCGCCGCGACCTCGACGCGGCAGAAGGCGGCGGCGCCCAGCGTGGCCAGCGCGCACAGCACGCCCAGCTGCACGGACAGCGGCGCGCGCGACGAGTAGAAGAAGCACGCGGCGGCGGCCAGGGACTGGGGAAATACGTCAAAGGATACATATACATATATTTTTTTATGACAAACGAGCAGACGGATCGCCTGATGGTAAGCAATTTCCGTCGCCCATGGGCACCAGAGGAGTCAGAAGCGCGTTGCCGGCCTTTAAGGGGGGTAGGAGCTCTCCGAACCTTACTCACCATCAGGAACACATACATACCTGGAAGGTAGTAGTGCTATTATGGCTGTGGTCTTCTGTAAGGAGGAGGTACTTCCCCAGTTGAGCTTCTCAGACTCAAGCGTGATGGTACTTTGCTGTGCCCTAGCTCTCATTGTTGGACGTAGTTTAAGGACATACCTGGGTCATTCACCACTTGCTTTTCGGTTTGTAACTTATTGTATTAAACTAGGGCTGCTCGGCCTGTGGGGATCCGTCATCCGCCTAATTAGATATTCAATGTCACTCTTTTTAGTAAAATTGCAGATACATGGGCGTAACCTCATGCGACATTTCATTTCGAAATATCTCTAATATATATGTCGGCGGCCGATCTTAATATACGACATATCATGAACCGCCTAGACATATAGTAAAACGTCGATAATATTTCTGCATTCCCAGAGTCAATGGAGCCCCGCCAAGCGTACATAGAAATATTACGATCCGCAGGGTTATACGATCGGCCGCGAACATACATATAAAACTAGGTGTTCAATACTTTTTATAACAATAACTTGCCATTTACAAATTCACTTACCTGAGTAAACTTGAACAACGCGAACGCCGACGTGCTATTATCGGCGTAATTCCCTCCCAATATGGAGTATATTTGCGTGTTAAAGCACGCATCGCCGAAACCCAACAGGAAACTGCACAGCATGGCCAGGTGTGGCGACGGGGTAATGTAGGAGGTTTCATTGGTGTCCCCGAATGGCGCCACGTTGGGCAAGTTGATGAAGATCAGGAAGAAGCTTGTGACGTGGATGAGGTAGCCGGAGAACACTATGGGGTCGCGGCCCCAGCGGGTCGTGCGCGAGCCAAGGATGCCGAAGAGCGCTCCGCCTGGAAAAGGATAATTATGTTCAATTTTTTTGAGGCCACTGTATTTTTCTAATCAATACTAACTGCAGTTCGGAGAGCTTTAACGAACTTTTCCTCTTGCGTCAAGATGTGGCGTAGAAGCGTACACGCTAAGATATAGACTAACGAAGAAAGAATTTAAACCTTATCTGTCAGCAGATTTTGCTTTGTCAGCCACTACACTACGGTGGCGTGATAGGCACAGCAGCACACGTCACCTTAAGGATTTCTTGGCGTTCAAGCACTTCTAGTTTTTGATACGTGTAATGTAGGTTAAGTTAGATTAGGAATGTTCTTGTCGTTTCCATCGCCAAAAGCTATTTAGATTTAACGCACGCTAGGCAAAGATTTTTTAAAAATACGGTATGAAGATTCTTGGCGTTCAAGCACTTCTAGTTTAATACGTGTAGGTGAAGTTAGATTAGAAATGAACTTGTCGTATTTCCATCGCCAATAAGGTCCCTTTTCATAGATAATGACACATTTAACGCACAATAGGCAAAGATTTTTTGAATACCGTATGAAAATGAGACGAGTCTAATAAAAATACTCACCGAGCACCTCTCCGAGACCGATGAAGACTCCAGACAACCCGACCAGCTGCTTCACGTTGTCGCCCATGGCCAGCGTGAAGCCGATGCTCGGGCTGTACACTCCACTGAAGAAAGATAGCTCCACACCTGAAACATGATGCATCCCTCAGGTAACTTAGCTGCCCGGCCACGACATTGCGCGAATTGCGGCACGGCAAGCGTTTTATCTGTTCATTGCGTGTGATCCCAACTAACCGCAGTGCATTGCGCGTCTTGGCCGCGCAACGAACAGATAAAACGCTTACCGCGCCGCAAGTGGCGCATTGTCGTGGCCGGGCCGTAAAGGTTGGTATTTCACGCTCTGGCGCCAGATCTCAGACAAGCCTCCGCTAGCCAGGCCAGAGGCTCTAGTGTAAGATTCTTTTGATGTAAAAAAACGTTTACGAACGCGTAAGTGATATTGTTATTTATACGGGAAACGTAAAGTTACGTTAAAAACTTACACTAAGGGCTCTGTATAGATGAAGTTAGCGAGATTAATTTTATTTCCGGATTATTCTTGTTTTGGAAAAATGTACTTGGGTCAAAGAGGATCAGGGCACAAAAAGGATCAAACGTTACCGCACACATGTTAAAATGTTACGGATAACAGGAAAAATAAGTTACTTTCTAACTGACAAGGAAAGTCATTTTATACTTGAACACAAGAAAAATATACTCGATATTAAAACACGTTGTATTGTACCTATGATTATTGTAATACATATTATGACATATAGGTATGAGTGCAAAATAATATTAATGTAGGGTAAACCTGAGGTATTGCCCACTGCCAGCAGTGATTGCTCTCTCAACATTGTCATTTGTATGTGTGGTACTCATACCAATCCTTAACCGGGCAATAACTATATGGTTTACCCTATATTAATTTAGTAATCTTACCAGTATAAATGAACGTGACACTGAGCAACAACATGTCTCTTGTGCAGAACAACCTCAGGGCTCCTTTGAACGCGTCCAAGGGACTAGTGGGCTCGCTGGTCACAACTTCAATCTAAAACAAACATGCACGGATTGCACGGTCAATCATTTAAATAAAATAGGATGTTTGTCCTGAGCTACATCTGAACCAATTTGATTTCTGAGAGTACCTTAATTGTATTTTTTACCCTTAGTAACTTTGTACAGTGAAATTTTTTATGAAAGCTTCTTGAAATCGCATATTAGTTCACTAAGACAAGGTACGAAGTGACTCAGAAAACAAATTGGTGACTGAACCTAATTAACTTGGAAACCTCGATAAACCAATACTTAAATTGCATGAGACTCCTGCAGTTTTAGTTTTTTTTTTTTTTTTCGGTGATTGGTGAAAAAGGTAGAACAGGGCATATACTTAATGGTGAAATAAGACCTAGAGCCGTAGGCGAGATGACAGACTGGCTAAAAGTTGTTGATAATAAAGAAGACAAGTCAGTAAGTGGGAAATTGCGTAGTAGACCGGTCAGTTCGTATGCAATCCGACGTCCCATTTTGATCTGAATTTTATGGCCCCTTCATAGAGTCAAAAATACCTTGGCATCTTCAATAACTGGTGCGCGCCTCGCAGGCCTCAGCAGGAGAAGGAACACTATGCCGAGGGCGCACACGGCCGTCAGGCACCCAAACACCATGTTACGCGTCTCCTGGTCAATGTGTTGCTTGCCTTGGAACTTTATGAACACGAACAGGTTGCCGAAGAACAAACTAGAAAAAATACAAGTGACCGGTAAGATACACATAACAAATAAATAAATGTCCTATAAAAATAAATATTCTTATAGTTCATCGCAATACTAGCAGGAGAACAGGGCTACGGCCCAAGGGACAATCTATCTAATAATACCGTTTCGCCGTCATAGGAGCTTTAACTTTGGGGATCGCTTCTGCACCACGAACGTAGCAACATTTGTTCTACGACTTTTGAAAATAACTTATAGTTTAGTTAATATTAAAAAAAGAAGATTTTTCAAGCACGCAATGTACTGCGAAAACTATGAAGTTTGTAGGCTGACAGTAAATGTCAACTAGACTATTGAATGCTGTTCATTGAACATACCAATTAGTTTGTTCGAAAAAATCAATATTTTTTTAAAGTTGTAAAACAAATGTTGCTACATTTGTGGCGCAGAAGCGATCCTCAAAGTTAAAACTCCTATGACGGCGACACACGGTATAGTATACATAACTTAATTTGACATTTGATTTAAAGGAATAGAGTTGAATTTCAATAGTGTCGATTTTGAAACAAAAGAGGCTCTACTTTATTTCCTGCGCCATAGAACGTACCTGCACTGCAGCATGGCCCAGAATACGCCAGAGTTGCGGGAGATGGTCTCCGAATCGCTGTTCACGGTGAGGTAGTTGCCCTGCCCCGTCCATATGGCGGCAGCTCCGGCGCCGATCAGCACACTAGCCGCGTAGAGCAGCGCGGTGCGAGGAAACAGGAATGTCACTATGAAGAACCTGGAATAGAAAGGAAAAAAAATTGTGGCATTTTCTATCAAAAGGGACCTTATTGTCGATGGCACCTACGTCGAACCGCGTTGCGTTGGTATCGCGTTTTCTTTCATTCATTCGTTTCATCAGGACGATTGAATGCCTTATTGCCACCACTGTGGTATTAAAAAAAAGCGGCAGTACTGAATTTACGTCCGAGGTCATATATCATTGTTATTATAATAAATCCTGTATGTAGATTTGCTTAATTCGTGTCATAAATAAGTGATTATGTATAGGTATATAGTTACTTAAGTTCCAAGATTTTGAAAATGTCTATAGTTACTGCTCATTGAAAAAGGCCCACTAAAACGCATCTAATAATTAGGTATTTAAAGTATGTAAACTATGAGAGATTAAGGTTTAGTAACATTTTTTCCGTAATAATATATGTGTTATTCTCAGATTAAAAGGTCAAAAGAATTTGCGAACTTAGATTGCGAGCATACATTAAAAATGGTAAGTTTGAATAAACCGTCGGCGATTGGCTGAAGGCATTTGGGACACAGCCAACAAACAAAGGGTGAAGTCACGGTCGATTAACTTCGATTGACTCCATACACCATATACCTTTATATACATAGGTGTCTACATGCAGACGTATATACCTATTTTACTTTTATATTTTTGTATTGTTCTATAATATAATGATGATACTATTGTGGACTGTGGTGCACTCGAACACACACATAAAAGTTTCTTACCATTATTTTTTCTTAAAATGTATAGTTTCGATACCCAGGATTATTTATTTATATCATTCTTTCGTGTTTGAGAGAGTTTAAAATGTCATGATTGGAGCGTCGAGTGCACAAAAATCGGCCCACTGGTATTAGGTACATAGAGGCAATAATGCTCCTAAAAGAAAAAGGAACCTAAAAAAATACCTATGCATTAAGCTTTAAAGCAATGTAGCCTATTACATTATATACTAGTGAACTAGTATATACAATAAGCATTCAAATGTCTTAAATAGGATTGGTATTATTTATTTAGAAAATACATTGGATAACAGGTTCTTTGAGGAAAACTGGCTATAAGAAATTAATTGCCGAATCCACTTTATGGTAAAAAAAATTAGTACCAGTTACTAGGTTATTATGGGGAGCATGTCACTGTCACTACATGTTGCATTGCACGTAAAATAGCTGTTGGTCTGCACAAAATAAAGTTTATAAATTCTTATTTTTCAACGCAAACAACTGTTGACAACATACACCGGGCATTTTAAGTATTGTTTAGAATACAATTCCTGTCGTTCCTTAGAAACCACAAGTAATGAATACACTCATTAGACACATTAGAAAAACCGATATCTATTAGGTAAACGTTGATTCTAGCTTTTTTAAAATAAGACCTTGGTGGAACACTCATATTCACGTCTTTCGTTTTTAAGTGAACCGGCCGCACGAGGCATATCACACGTAGGAGCCCGTCCCTAGGGAACAAGCTCTATGGCTCTATATCTCTGGCTCTCTGTTCAGGAGCCAGTAATTTATCTGAAGAAATGTTGTTTTAATAAACCACGATGATTAAATCCACGTTTAAATAATCCACTGACGGTATCTGAACAAATATTATTTCACATTTCGCCGTTTAGTAGCAACTCGTCTCGTGACGTGAACGAAAGTACCTACAAACTTTGTCTTTTAAAGAGACAAGTTACTATAAAATTATCTATATAAGTTCCTCGGGTTATAAAGGTATTGAAATATAACAGTTCAATAAATGGTGCTGAATGTAAAGTAAAAGTGGTCTTCAACTTTCGAACTGGTTAAAACAATACCATTTAGGGCGACAAAAGTTTATTCCCAGTATTTTCCTTGATCAAAGATCCATACAGTTATCTCACAACGTGGCCATGTTTTATGGCAGAATCTGTGCTAATTGATTTGTAATTGATGTTGTTGATCGCAACTTCTGTGTCAACAGGTTAATTAAGTTAGAAATATTATATTCTTCGGTAATGTAATAATAATAACTGCGGTAGATACCGACTACAAAAGGTGAAGGAAATAGGTGGCCTTGTGTTTAGAGAGTGAACGTTCGTCGAACAACTAGATTTATTTGCGGAATATAATATTTTTGTACATAGTCATGCTGCTATAATAATTAAAATACGTAAATAAAAATTATATTGTACAGTCAGCATTAAATATATAGTTAGTAGTAATCAATGTAGTCAATTTTATTGGTACAGTTCATTATTTTTATAGCAGTTTACGGTATATATTCGACAACTTTGACTGTATTTAATGTCATATAAATTATACTAACTAGTGACTATAACGAATATCATATAGAGACAAAACAAGACTTTTACTGTTATACTAAAAATAGCATAATAATAAAAGTCTTGTTTTACGTTTAAGGCATTTGCGTTTGCCTTGCGCCTGCATAACAATGCATACGCACGTTGGACATCAATATCAAACAAACCCATTCCCAACAGTTCTTCCGAGCCCGTGTGTAGACTATAGATTTCTTAGCGGACTTTGAAGCAGCAACATTAAGTAAGCATTTTAAAATTATAAGTAGACTAAGTAATTATTATTAGTTAGTTTAAACCTTTATAGTTAATTTTACAAAGCTTGGAGCTCCATGGACTTCAAAGTTATTTACTACTATACTCTAGATCCTACTTAGTTACATAGTTTTGTCCATAGCAATCAAGGATTATGTAAATAAAAAATGGATCAATGTCTATACAAAGTTGGGTTCCTTCAACATTCTGGCTATATGTGTCTGTTGTGGGTACTATGTGGCGCAGCGCCATCTATTGATACATTTGACTTATTGTGACAGCCAGACATCCTCCATAGATTCATTACATTTTTAATTAAATCGAAATAATAATAGATAACGTCCAATCGTTACTTGAGTATACTAATCAGTACAATTTTAAACGTCTTAAACGGGTAATATGACCAATATCAGTTACTAGCATAAACTGATTGCTTTAACAATGAGTGTTATCGTTAATCTCTTTCGCAACGAGGACAGCAGCCAGGATTGAGCTGCGTTGTTCAACTACTTAAGTTGGTAAATTACTTCTACGTGGTATTACTACTTACTAGATATATGTGTTTTATGATTATGAATATTATTGATTTGCGTTGTGTTTTGTGTGCAGTTTCAAACACTTGGCTTGGTTACTTTTTCTTAATGACGAGTAGCTATATTCATCCTGTCCAATTTTAATATACATATGTAACTACAACAAAGACTTCAATCTCTCAGAGAAGTTCAATCTCGAACGAACCCGATGTTTTACGTAAGAAGCACTGTCATTTGATTTTGCAGATTATCAAAAAACGTAAACTTATCACCAAATTATATAGGCTAAAGATCTTTCATTTTAACTGATACGCTTCGTAAAAAGTTAGAAGGATCATCTGTCGAAGGGAATGCTTCTATAAACTGTTGTTGTTGTGCCACGTCTGGTCTGTGGCACATTAATAAGCCGTAATGCTAATGGACGGTTGCAACGGGTGCATATTTCTGTTTGAGCAACCTAATAGGTCCTTTGAGAAAACACTAGCAGGTTTGATTGGGTAAATTGGTCCTTATTTTTGACGGAGTGAAATACGCTTACGCGGGGTATGTAGGACTCGCGTTTCCGGCCCCTCTTCTAATAAGAGAGGGGGAAGGGAATACCCACTAAAACACTCCGGGCGCTCTCGCCCGATCGTTGAGTGGGGTCCTAACTTAAGCTAAATTTGTGCTAGTTACACGAAGTGAGCAGCTAAACTTCTACGGTTAGGCACTATGATAAGTTATGCAGTGGTACATAAACAAATTAATAAATATTATAGCCTTTACAAGACATTATCCTTACACTACACAAATGTACTGAGCCTCACAGTAAGCTCAAGAATGCTTGATGTGTTGTGAGTATTAAGCCCACGATGTACATATGTAATAAACAAATACTTGGCAACATAGAAAACACCCATGACTCAGGAACAAATACCTGTGTTCATCACACAAATACTACCCTGCCCTTACTAGGATTCAAATCCTAGTGGTTCAAACCGACGACCCTACCTACCAACATAACCTACTAAACATATTTGTATAGTCATGACAGCTCTATTCCTCAGATTTCTCTATAAGCTAATAAATACGCGATAACAAGGATCTTGTCGAAGGTATGAGGTATAGGTATGACGCCAGAATCAAGGCGAAGTAATTAGATGAACTAACTCTAAAACCGGTGGATAAATTAGTTGCCTACTGACACTAATTACTTACCTACACAATGAACCACTTAATTTATATTTTACGAGTTTTACGACCCTACCAATTTGCACGCGTTTAGCATAAACATCGATATATATGTTATGTGGACGTCAATGACAGATATGCTAGCTATGTTTATCGCATACTTAAATATTAATTAAATAAACAACATATTAAGTATGTAAATATTTGCTGTCTCTGACTTGACTGCACCCAGAGCAAGATCATTATTAGTTGGTAGTGCTCAAGTATAAACATAAACCACTATGTAAGATTGCCTAAAGGTCAGGTTCCAAATTCTAACCTGCTTTCCGTGTTTGGAAGTAAACAGATCCGATTTAATCGTATGGCGTATAAACATAAACATTTTGGAAAGCTTAAAAACTAAAGTTATAGTCCCACATTCAGAGCCCCAAGCCACGAGATTCCATTTTAGGTATAGTGTCTCAGATAATACATGCATTGTTTCTCATTAAATCATTATTTCCAATATATCTTACCAAATATCAGTTAACTACACGAGTTTAGTGAACCGCGTCATATTGGTTGGCCAATCGTGACAATCATGAGATGATGATTGATGACCGAGTAATGATGTAAAATTATCAGTGTTAACCTTTAACCAGCTAATTAAACGTCTTTTTACTGGAATTTAAAAGGGTACGTATCTGGGTGGCCGAGGAAATTCCGAAAATAAAAGAACAATCAAATGTAAGCCAGCTTCTTCGTCTTTGTTGTAAGCTATTAATAGCCATTGAGCTTAAGAAACGATTGAGATCCGATTGCTAAAAACTAAAAACATAAGTAACTATCTACCTAATTCTTAATAACTGGATATAGGTGAAAAACTTAGCTAAAGAAGCTTCTTTTACATGGTCCTTGAGTTAAGTTTTTCACCTATACCAATGTCTTTGTAAAGTGAGCTATAAACGCATAGCGAAGTATTTAAATGCATTCCAGTATCCATAAGTATCCATAAATAATTCATCATCGTCATTCAGTTCCGAACTAGGAAAATTCGCCTAAGTACTACTCCTAGAATCGTAGATACATAATTTTTCGCAAATATGGTCATATGCTCGGCATGTATCAACATGTAATATTACTCCTAAAGTGATAATATTTACAAAACGTTTCAAAATAATAAAGTTATGTTACGACATGTGAAAGAGTTTCGAGCCGTAATGCAGAGAAAACTCTACTAGAACGTCTCACGACCTACCTAACCGTAACTGGGCAGTTTCACTCGCTATTGTGCATCGATATTCTGTGCTAAGACTTAAAATACTTACTGTGAAATCCGCTGTTAAGTATAATAACCTTAATTAACTAATCCGTGGTGGTGGGTTCATTTTTTTCATAGACAAAGACAAGAGACAAGCCGTAGACTTAGACTATACGGCATTCCTTTAATTGCTCCAGAAGTAATAAAAAATATCCCCCCATACTTTTATTACTTTGAGCGCGCGCGAATAGTTTACTTAATTTACCGATATATTTAACATAAACAACAAGTCAAGATAATATTTTCCTTGATTTTTTTGTTTCAAACTTGAATATGATTGTTTATTTAACGAAGTATCTGTTTAGCATGCAAACACGGTCGTGAAAATAACGGCCCGTCTTTCAAACGGCCGCATACCATCGCTACGGCAATAAAAACTTCAGACAGAGTGACATACGTGAATTTGTATCACTAGCTAAAACAGTAAATAGTTACATTTTTTATATAATATACTGATTCAGCATTTCTATAAATGGAAATCGATTGTTTAATCAGATTGGTAAACTAGTGCATATTTATTATTCGTAAGAGACATATTTTTATTTAGCATCAGCTACTCTAAAAGCCCTATTGCGATTAAGTACCTAATTATGCAAACAAATCACTTAGGTACATACTTATAACTTATTATTTGACTCGTATTTAGAATAAATTATACATCCAACCTATCTTCTATACAAAAAGCATGCAAAAATATGCTCCACAATCTTGTGTGTATAACAAAGTAGGTACCTATAAGAGCTACTCATCGTTATACGGCCTGTATTGTGCAAGGTATTGCCTGTACCTTGCTAATAAAGTAAACATTTTAATGATAAAATTCTTATATACTTTTACTGAGTTATAATTGCCACTTGCAATCAAGCAGGAGATATGACTATAAACCGATAACCTTTCTTTATCAGAAGGAAAAGAAAGTGAGTTAAGGCAAAAATGTTGGCAACATAACATAACCATAAAAGATGATTTAACACTTGTTGCGAGGACGAGGTTTAGGTATTATATTATGTACTGCAGCATTACGCTGCATAAGAAACCTTTTTTTTATTATTTACCGGTTAGCTTCAAAACCTTCTTACACGAGTGCAAAATAAAAGAAAAATATATTTTTAACAGAGATTGATTTTTGGTGTCATAGAAGTGTCAAAAAAATGAGAAATGAAAGTATTGAGAAGGAATTAAAGAATTTTTGTTAAATAACGACCAGAGAACAGAAGATTTATTTTTGTCATATCTTAAAAGAAAACCGCTTTTTGTCGCGGGTGAGTTTTTACCTTAGTTATTTGCATGTATCAATTTTAGAATGTATCAATATTAGAAATATCAAAATGTATAATTCTTCGTTCACAGTTTTTCCTACGGGAACAGTTATTGCATTGACCAACGACCACACCTTTTCATACCAAATTTTGCCACGGGAACTTAATTGTCACCTGGGAAGTTTTGTCACGAAGCATACCTACAGGAAAGTGCCCACCTATTACTAATATTATTACACCGACGTGCAGGAGTACTGCCATACTGCCATAGTTTCCCTTTTATTACATATTTGCTAAGTTTTTCGTATACAATTATAATTTTGTTGTGGTCTCAGCCCTAACCGTAATTTACTGGTACCAGTGGGGAACAGGTAGGGTTTTTTTCTTATAAATCCCAATATTATTGTGTTAAATAGATTTCCGTCCATGCAATCAACATGTAACCAGTTGATAGAAATTAATAGAATATTGGGAAATTATTTCCCATCGTACTTTTTGTTTATTGTTTGGTTATTTTTTTAAAGAACGCATATTTTCTGTGTTAATTTATTTTAAGTTAATAATATTTCATTTCATATGTTAGAGGGAAAATATTTCCCGCCTCAAAAATTGTTTTTAATAAATTTTTATATATGTGGTGACTCAAATAAATTTAATTTTCTTCTTAATGTTACTACAGTACTTATAAATTAATATATTTGCATAATATCTAAATAAGTATCTACACCAATACGAGTATTGCTAGTTCGTAAGTATGGTAACCTAAGAATTGATTAAGGTTATCCAGTTCATCATTTAAGTTTTAAGTAGGTCAGCCGTATTTACATAATGCATCTATACACTGTAGGTAGAGAATACAGTGAGGTATTATATGTACATTATATTCCTATATTAGTGTTATATTATATGTTTTTGTGAGTTTTGACCACATTCACTTATGATAGTTATAATATTTTGATAAACATTTTTTTATGATTACAATGAATATGTAAATATAAGTAAAATAATAAATAGGTACAAGCGATTTGTTTAAATTATTCCTGTGAAAGGAACGCAGAGCGGTCGGTTTTATTTTCGAATTGCTTTAAATAAGCCATGACTGGATTGCACGTTTGTTTCTTTTAAATCTAACTAATTGGACACTACATTTCAAACACACGTTTGATAATAATGGCAAGATCAGTTTTAAGGTTTTATATCTAGGTGTATGTAATAGTAGCGAGCGACCGAGCGTTCATCGGGGCGGTTGGCAACGCAATCAGGCTATGGTCTCCAATAATCGCCGTCGGCCGCTTACAGCGTCTGCGTCACAATGCTGCCTATAGAGATGTACTGTTTTGGACTCTCTCACACATCGACGTTGGCGTCTTTTTTGTTCAGGAACATTGACGCTGACGTCAGACGTCCCGTGTAGCACAAAACAGGAAAACATGCAAAGCCTAACTGTGACCAGCGTTGCGTCAGGCATCCATGTGTTCTCAGCAGTGCAGCGTGTACTAAGGTCCACTCGCATACATTTACTTGTATTTAGTATATATAGTCGCCACAGGCCCAACGAATCGGCGAAGGCAGCGTCAAACCAGTGTACGGTTCTAGCCATTTACTTACAGGTATGTGAATGCACCGATGATCATGGCACCGCGCGGGCCCGTAAGTGTTATAACAGAGGGGGCCAGCCAGTTGCACACTGCCAGCGTGGCGTAGATGATGGCCAGGGACGTGTAGCCGTCGCCGGTGAACGAAGGATCATCTTGGGCAATGCTGTCAAGGATCGTTTTCTGTAGGCAAAATAGAAAAAAAAATTACGTAGGTGAAATATTTGTACACTTGTGAAGTGCACTCTGTACTGTACTCTATGTAGGGTTGCCAGATCGACAGAACATAAATAACGATAGAATAGGTACGTAAATTTACATTTCCAATCCTAAGCGTAATAGAATATCTTGAAATCTATATTAATTATTAATTTATTTAAATTAAAATAATTATTACTAGTTCTATGTACCTACGTGATAAAAGTATCATACGCAATTGCATCCTTTATGTAGGTATGTATATACCTTTTTAAATTTTTATATGTATCTTGAGGCAAGTCTGAACTTTTACCTTCAATGTACCTACTAAAGTTTGGGTGCATGCAATAACGCAAGCGCCGTTAGCCTTGTTTCATTAATTTATTATTATGAGTAGGTGGTTACAAGTGTTACAACCACCCAAAACAATAAAACCACAAATTGCATCCTATAAGTATGACGCCTACTCAATAAGTGCAAGTATATCAAATCCACTAAAGAAGCAACTTGTGCAATACAATTGACGAAATCAGTTTCCGTTTTATGACAGTAGGTAAAGGTACTTAATACAATAATCAATCTCTGTTACACTCGCATGGATTGCATAGATATATATGTCGTAATAACATTCAAATCTCCTCGATCTATCATTTATATGGTATAGATTTAGAAATGTACTCGTACACTTGACAGTATTATAATTATAAATAATCTTTAACCAGAAAGATCCGCCTCTGATAACAGAAGGATATTAACTCAAGTCGAAAACTATTGGTCAATGATCAGTACCCTTACCATGAGTTGTGACATTGACGTTTTCGATAACGAGGATCGAGTTTACTATCAGTGCATCTCGTTCGCACTAAAATAGTACAAGCGAGATGCACAGATAGTAAACTCGATACTCGTTATCGAAAACCTAAAAGTCACAACTCATGGTAAGGGTACAGGTATTAATCAAACAGAATCACATGTCACATGAGTCATCAAATTCGTTACATCAATACAACAATACACATTAAAAACATCCGAATTAAGAAAATCCTCCGTTTTCAACTCAGTTAAAAATGGTTTGAAAGGCATTAGTCAACCTTGATTCTATAAAGCGTACTATCAACCAAATAAGTCTGTGTAATGATATTCACGAGTTCAAGGCTGGGGAATCCAAACATGTATGCTAATAACTGTTAGTTGGAGCCCAAAGTATGTGCGTCTTTGGTAGAGTCTTGTCTATTTCGTAATTTTGCACTCTGACTGCTTGAAAAAGGAGGTAAATGATGAATAGTTAATAATATATAAGTAGCAATAACATATTGCTACTTTATATTTATTGTTTTTGCTTAAAAAAAAAAACAATAGTCCGGTATCTACTATCCCATTATCTAAGTTATTTCTAAGAGTAGTAACCAATAAATAGTAAATTTGAACTCTATACTCGGACTAACAGGTAGTGAAAAAATCCATTTTAGGGTTTTTTTCGACTTACGACGTTACGACTAACGAGCGGTCAAAAGGTTAAGCGACATTTAGGCAAAACAATTCACGGCCTTTAGACTCATCTCTAAATGTCACATAACATACATATTTATCTAGAACATGACACGTTATCGCCGTAATCCTTGAAATTGAATCCTCTTGACCTACATCTAAATACAAGCATATCCTTGAAATTATCGACTACAGAGATAAAGCCTAATTTAGGTATATTGATAGTATGAATTAAATCATATAATAAACAATGTCCATATACTTGTGTCATAATTTAATATCGATTACTTAAGTACATACACTCCATTAATGTGCAATTAAACGATGTAGTTAACGGGCAAGTCTTTTTTTATAAAGATAGGCAGGGGTTTTAACATTATTCATCTACAGGAAGCGCAGTAATTAATACTATACTATTTTGTAATGATACATGTATACATATATACATGTATAATTATCAAAATATTTAAAGTTGTTACTAGTTAATAAAAACCCTCCACTAAGTGAGAGTAACAGCATTTTTCTAGTACCGCACGCTATGTTCGTATACTCGTATAGTGATCACATACACACATGTATATTTCATTGTATATGTGTGATACGTACAATAATTTAAATCATTGACAATTTCATCAATCTTGCCCTTGTGGTGCCAATATCACTTACATTTATACTTGCAGTTCGACATCGAATTGAATAAGCCCTGCGGCGCTACCGCGAACAACGATATTCGTAAATTTCGGACGATTGTCTCTGTCACTCTCATGACACCCTTAATTGGAGTAAAAGAGAAAGATGTCCGTAATATACGAACTTCGACGTTCGCGGCACCGGGCCTGAATGTTACTGTTACTCCGACTTTGCGAGTCAAAATAAACGCGGATGCTAGGAAAGAGTTATTCAACCCGTAAAAATGTTAGTATCAAAGCTACTAAGTATGTTGACAAATAAAGGCACATCGCGGGGTGGTATAAAGGGTATTCCCGTTTTTCATCATTTATTAGCGATCTAAATGTAAAACATGTATTGTACTCAAAAAATAAGTTTCATGGATGACTATATAATAATCCGGTACTAGTGGCAGAGGCGGCTACCGTAACCAAGAGCTTACGCAACTATCCTATGCACCAACAAGTTTTTTGTTACCACACTTACTCTAACATAATGTACGTAAGACGTGTAATAAGTAATAACAATAACTTTTTTGCAGCTATAATATACTGTATAACTACAAAAGTTTGTTAAAAAGATCAAGCAAAGATCGTAGACAGATAACTATTTATACCTAAGATGTACAACTACATAAGTCAGTAGATAACTTGTGAAATCTTCAGTTGGTTTCAATTCCGACCTTATTGGTGCCCAGTAAAAAATATAGCCAATAACAGTAGGATAAAGACTATAGGTATTACTAATCACTTACACATTACCATTCAAGACGTAAGAGCCATAAAAAAATATGAGTAAAACAAAAATCCAAATGGATAAACGATGTCAATATTGCAAATCTATATATGTTTAATGTATTCCATTAAAAATAGAGAATGATTTTCCGATATTGAATCTAGTCACGGTAATTAAAAAGAAATAAAGTTAGACTAATCACTAACCCGCAGTAAACACTAACTACTCGTATTGCTCAAGACTAGAAGATGACCAGTTAACCAGCGTAACTATGTAAGTAAAATGAGTAGCTTTGATCGCGTAATATGTTTAATACCGACTATACGAATATACGCGAACTGCAAATTACCGTTGCTCAATCCATTGCGAACATCCAAAATCTCGGTCCATGATCTCATTGCACTTACATAACAATAAGTTACGGCCATGTCAATAAACTTGATAATATGACCAACGAAGTGCCGCATAAATAAATTGCAGATAATGTAAAAGTACATAAACTATTAATGTCACGTGCTTCTTTTGATTTCGAAACAAACAAGAATCGTATTTTTATAAGGGTCATATTGGAATCATACGAGCAATAAATAACTTTGTGTTGAATAATATAAACATAAAGAAAGACATATTTACATGTTAAGGTTTACCTTCTTTCTTTGCAATAAGCGATAATTTAGTTTCTCCTTGAGTGGGATGTTGAACATAAAGTGTAATGTACAAGTACAGTATAATGTTACCCTGGGTAATGTAATAATATGTGTTTATTTTTTGTTTATCATGTCCGCTTTTAAAAGCCAAAGGGTATAGCCGGGTAAGTATGGCAAATGGCCCTTAGCGAAAAAAAGCCTTAGCGAATATGTAGTGCTTTCACCGAAAATTAAGCCTCAAATCCTTCAGGTTAAGAAAAAAAACGCATAAAAAGAAATAACACTTTTATTTTTTTTTAGCCAAAGTACTTATCCGATTTCTTTGTAATTTGGATATGTTGTAAATAAAATTAAGGTCGCTTTTTAGAAAAAAATAATTATTATATCTTGCAAAAAAATAAAAAAAATTAGTTAACAATTTTCAAAAAATATCCAATCAGATAGTGATGATGATTGAGGAGTAATTTTATTAAAGTTTGAATTATTAAAAGTTATGAATTTAATATTTACAGTGTATAATATTTACAATTCAGAAACAAGTTTTGTTGTGATAGGTAATGACTGTAATGAGGTAATAATACAATGTACTATGTATATATTATTAGCACTTATTTCGTATCGAAGTTTTGAGATCTGAGTGTATCTGTACGTACAAGTTATTAAAAGTTAGTGTCTTTAAAGTGTCCTGATTATATATGACAAATATTATTTTGGTAAATGAATTATTACGCCGTCTGTGATATTGCTACAATTTGAATAGCTGATACAACTGCAAAATAATACAAATATATGCATGAGAAAAGCAACTTATAGTACGAGTACAAAACGTTACATTCTAAATTCAAATTCGTTAAGATTGCGTCCCAAATATACTTCATTGTCAACTTGGCTTTGCTTGTATGAAGAGAAAGCGTAATGGGTTGTTACAAATTCAAGTTTTTCACACCGTTAATCCCAATTTTAGCTATTAAAAAAAATATATGTTAAACTTTATTAAATTCTACATAAAATATGTAAATTAGGTAATTGTCGCAATCTCGTACATATTTTTTTTTATTTTTTGAAAATTGTTAACTAATTTTTTAAAATTTTTTTTTTAAGATATAATAATTATTTTTTTTTCTAAAAAGCGACCTTAATTTTATTTACAACATATCCAAATTACAAAGAAATCGGATAAGTACTTTGGCTAAAAAAAAAAAGAAATGTTATTTCTTTTTATGCGTTTTTTTTTTCTTAACCTGAAGGATATGAGGCTTAATTTTCGGTGAAAGCACTACATATGTAAAGGTTAATAATCCAGTAAAAGGGAATTCTTTTTTTCGCTAAGGGCAGTTTCGCCATACTTACCCGGCTATACCCTTTGTCAATTAAACAATTAAGCGCCAAATGGCGAGAAAGAGGGAAGGCCTTTGCCCAGTAGTGGGACACTCTAATAGGCTAATAAAAAAAATCTCAATAGACAATTAGACGGTGATAGTGCCATTTTCAAGTAATAATTACTTAGTATCTACATACTTACCATGCACTAACTGCTCGATTGTTAGTAACAATTTGTTAGCTAGTTAAATGGAGGTAGTTTTAGCTATGCGGAAGCGGGAATAGTTATTGCAAAGAACGAAGCATACCTCCGTCGGTACTTCCGCTCACCGACCAAAACATTGTTACCAAAAGTTATTTGTTTTAACTAAAAGTTCGTTGTAATGACATAGTTACTTCAATTGAAGCTTATTTAATTATACTTTAAATTGGAAATTGCTTATTCGTCCTGTCCTGAAAAAGGTAGACCCCTCGTCTTTATAAAACTTAGCTGCACCGCAAAACGCAGTTTCCTTTTAGAAAATATGTTACCTACTACGGAATATCATTTGCGTTTCTAAGTATGTAAAATAAATGACTACGTAATTTTTATATCTTACAAAGTATAAAGCAAATGTAGTAAGTACGTGGGAATAATTCGATTCTAAAAATATCAATAAACAAAGAACATAATATCTACCGTTGAATTTAGAATTCTCAATCATTTGATTACTGTACTAGAAACGGTACAGTAAATTATCAACAATATTTTTTGTTAAAAAATAGAATTTAATACATCAATATTTATATTCTTGAGATGCATATTTGTGTGCCATAGACTCTTGGACCATGTTGTCTCCAGCAACACACAATGTTTAAATATTTGTGTTGCATCTTTCCTCTCAATAAAGCAAACTTAAAAATCGCAAACAATCAACAAGAGAATTGTTTGAACGACACTTTACATTTTAGCTTTTCTCACATCACATACAGCTCGAACAAGAAAGGAATCTTGAAAATTCGACATGTAAGTGAATAACAAAATAGCGCCCATTCCAAGGCCTGAATATAAACTCGGTAAAACCGTTACTAAATGTATGAAAAGTTTGACAAAGTTGAGTCTAACCGAAGACATAAAATTTGAGAATAAGCTATGACTAGTTATTTTTGCATAAGGAAGCGAGCGGAAATGCGGATATACCTACTAGGAGGCGTCATAACGACGTAATATACATACTAATTCTCAGGGAAACGGGACGGTTTACCGCTTTGTTCTATCGTCGCCTTTATTATTTAAAGTACCTATGTAGTATGATTATGCAGGTATAACCAAATATTCGCTTTTTTTTATGACAAAGGTGGCAAACGCGAAGACGGATTGCCTGATGGTAAGCAATTGCCGTCGCCCATGGGCGCCCACAACACCAGTCACAAGCGCGTTGCCGACCTTTACGATAGGGGTACGCTCTTTTCTTGAAGGTATGAGGGTCGTATCAGTACGGAAATACCGCCGACGGCAAAATTCGTATATAAATGCTATACATCTGATTCAGATTTAAGAAGTTCGCCTGTAGCCTTGCCTGTAGTCTTGATTTTAATATACCTTTGATATTCCTAATTTGCCGTGTGATGCCGGCTGACTAGAATAGCACCACCCCATCTCCTTCCGCGGGTGTCGTAAGAGGCGACAAAGGGAAAAATGCTACAGACGGGCAGCAGCGTCCGTCGAAATCCAATCTACAGCTACCGCGGTCACCAAGCCGCCCACCAAGCGTGACGAATATGGCAACTACCCTCAAGATGATACAAGTTATATTTGTGGGAGGCCTATGTCCAGTATAGTGGACTGCATACTGCGGAAATGTGGAATACATTATAATTAGAACTCTACATTTTCAATGACCGTTAAAATCATCCCCTATGATTAAACTTATCTAAGAATGTAACATATACCTATAACTAAAAGTTCGCCTAAAATGCGACTTCAGTCCTTTGAGTAAGATGAACTGACGTGATATTTAAGCATTTATAAATTATTGTACCTAACCGGCTCCGAAAAATCCGGCTCTCGCAGACAGACCCGATGTACCTAGGTAAGTAGCGGATATTATATGTAATATATAGACATGCAATACTTCAATCCATATATAAACTACAATATAAGCACATTATTTGATTCAATATTATTAGGGATTTCGGTTTTCAATTACCTACAATCTAAAGCGTTTGAATGAGCGAGACTCTATTACATTCATATTGCACTTGCATTTCTAGTTACGCTATAGGCCCAAGCAAGTATTGCAACGTTATTAAACTATGCATAACGTTAGTAGAACAACTTTTATCTGTTATGAAACACGTCCGTTTGTTTGATAACAGGGTACCTACCTAACCCTAAAATGTACGATCAGCATAAGTACATTTTCGCTCTTAACACATTGTAATAAAGTACATGATGTATTGGTCCCAAAATCCGTGTTGCAAAGAACTCGAATAACCTTTCACGAGTGCTGTTTGATTTGACATTTATAGGACACTTCGTTCATTTCAAGGTCGTCGGTAAAGCGCCTATTCGTTGGAATCCGGTCCTTTCTACTAGGTGTTGTTTTACGTAATGAACTGTGCGACATACAGCACTAGCGTTGATTTCAAATGTTTGGTTTTGTAAGGAAAAGGACATTAAACATTTTATCGGGTACCTGGTTGGACCCTAGTCCGGTGGACCCGATTTTAGTCCACCCGATGACCACGAACAGAATCAGGTGGACCCGATTTTAGTCCACCCGATGACCACGAACGCTGCTAAAGGGTTCGAAACGTCGGGATGAAGTTTAAATTAGTATACGCGATTTAATCCGTTTTAGTTGTTTTATTTCATGAGTAATTATCGCGGAAACCGAAGACAATATAACGATATATTCGTTATGGTGGTATTAACTGCTCTATATAGTTCAAGACGAGAAAAACGACTACACTCTTTGGGTGCTGGACTGCCACTAATTCGTCAACCAAAGTAATTGAAACTGTCATTTTCTGTTACAGGATTACGTCCGATTATAGCCGAGACCCGAAGGTTCTTCTAAGATCTCACGGACTGTACAGCTTGCAAGAAAATGGTCATTTTTGACTAACTATTTTTTTTTTTATGCCAATCGATCCCATTCCTGTCCAGGATCAAAAGCTTGTATGGGAGCAAAAAAATCCGTAAAAAGCCATAAATCGAGAAAAACTTGCCCCATTCAATTTGTATGCAAATAAAAAAGTTTTTTTTATGTGTTATTTTTTTATGTCTATCGATTCCATTTCTACCCAGTATTAATAATTTCCTTGGCATTCACTTTCGGTAATGTACAAAAAAAAATATTAAAGGAAATTTTTCATACATTTGGTATTTCATAAATTGTTTCCTATATGTATATATAGGAAACAATTTAGGTTTGTTGATAAAATGCATGATGATAAATATAAATTGATTATTTTAAAAACAAATATTTAAATAAATTTTACTTGTATGTTAAATATTTACGTATTCAAGAGCTTGAACAACTTGCAACTGGTATTACGAGTAAGGTTTCAAAATCTTGCATATTATCATTTTTAGATGGTAAATGGTTATCAAGATTATGAAAAATTCTTGGTATGGTTCAATCCACTGCAGAATTGTTACAATTAGTGGAGAAATCATTTTCTTTAAATGTTGAAGAATGAAGATAAACCAAAATAAAGTAATAAGAACATGACTTGTGAGAGTTTGTTTAAATCAACAAAACAATAATAAGATGAGATTTTTGGTCAACCAAAAAGGAAGTTATAAGGTAATGGCACTAATGTCGGACACTTTAAGCTGACAGGCACCAATGATGGACACTTAGTTCTTATTTCAAAGATCATAAAGTTATAAATTGAATATGTCCCAACAAATGCACAACACTTAACTCCTTTGAAATAAGCACTAATGTTCATGATTGGTTCCTTGTCCATTACTGGTGCCATCACCTTATTAGAAATTCTACCTAAAATGTTTTTACCATTAAGTTATCTGTTCGATTATTATTTTTACTACATTTACTACATTTCTTGTGCTTAAGTGCCACAACAATCCTGACCCTATTTATCAATCATTTATTTATTCATTCTTTTAATCAAAAAATACATCACAATGTCTCTTTCGCACTTTCTTCACCCCAATGCCACTAAACATCCCAACTCTATTTATACATATATGCAAAAGAATAAATTTAAAAAAAAAGATACTGCATAGTTTTTCTCATAAATTCAACAACATTTAATTACAAGGTATTCAAGAAATAAATGATCTTTAATCAATTTTCTCTGTGTATTTGGACACACATCCTAAAAACTTCAATAAGTTTAGTGCTGGACTTTTAAACTATATATTTATTATTTATTTAAGGAGTACCAACAGCTATTACATGAACAATAAGCATTAAAAATAAAAAACAAAGAGCCAATTACAGGAACTCACAGATAGTGATAGAATAAAACAAAATGAAGAAGATGTACATTTGTGCCAAGCACTCAATTTATTTGCCATTATTAATAGTATAAATATATTTTACCTATTATGTAGAGCATTAACTAATTAGTTAACTTATTCAATCATATATAAATATATGCCTCTAGTAATAAAATAAATACATCAAGAAAATAACACTTGGATCTATCTTTTTCATAATAAAACTAAAAATCACTTACAACAATACAAAGAATAGGAATAACTTCCTAACACATTAACACTAGAATTCCTATAAAAATGTGTAACATCTTATAAGATTTAATTAGACATGCATGTATGTATTAAACCAATATATACATATAATTTATGCATTTTAAAATAGGTATTTAATTGGTCAATTACAAGAAAACATGATATCATATAGGAAATTGTTTTTATGAACGCCACATGAGTTGCTTTTATGCAAGGTTTCATGTAAAATAATAAAAGTGAAAGTAATTAGGTACTAAAAATATTAACTCACCTCTATATTTCCCATTGTTTGAAATGCAGTAAAGACAAACATAAAGCCAAATCCTAACAAAATAACGTTCACGAAGCGCCGTTCCATCTTGATGATGTTTTGAGACAACAGATGCAATCAATTTGTAGGTTTTTTATATTCTTTTTTATTTACATAAATATAGTTTCACTGCGGCGCAACACTCGTACACTGCGACGCACCTTCTTAGTTATGCGATTTCTCGTCAACTATATCACTCTAAATGCTTTACCAACGCAGTGCATTCTACGCTCCCTACTCCTACGAATGCAATGCCTTTATTACAAAAGAGTTTCGCCTGAGTATCGTGCGCCGCTTTAGTAATCAATTCATGTAAATAAAAATACTGGGACTGACACTGACACTTCGATGACAGTGACACTGGCACAACTGAGGACGATCTAATATTAGTTTAAGATGAATGAGATATATGTGATTTTGGGAAATAAATTTATAATTTACCATTTTTTAAATAATCATCTTATATAACTTACTCTATAATCTGATTTACAGGTTTTTATTGTTTTTATAAATGATTTAAGTTGTTTTGTAGAATTTATTTTATCATTAACTATTAGACTTATACTACAAATTTTATATATTCGAACAGTCTCAATTCACAATAATGACAGAATGACATCATCTTACTCTGACATTTAATAGCCGTGGTCCGACTCGCTTTTTGAACAGTGTGAGCACGCTCACTGTCGGCTCGATTAAATTCTTTCTGGACTTACGCTACAGAAATCTCGTGACGTCATTTGACAGTGCTTACGGTGCTCACGCTATCGGACCCGGTACCGCGAACATCGAAGTTCGTTTACTTCGGGCATCTTTCTCTTTTACTCAAATGAAGGCGTCATGACATTGACAGAGATAATCGTCAGAATAAGAATAAGAATATCGTTTTTCTTGGTCGCACCGCTGTAAGCTATGTGAGCGATGTGACTATGAATCGGACCACAGCTGTTTCGTTCAAAAGTTGCTGACTGTTATAATTTGTTCATAAATTTTATTTCATTCTATGTTAGTTCAAGCAAAAACACTTTTAGAATAAATATCTTTTATAACCATAGAAAATACCGATGACCATTATTGATAACATAATATCATAAGTAATTATTATCGTACTTCTAATAGTTTTATTTTAAAATATGCTTTTTTTTCTAAGGGCAACATTATGCTAAATGTTATTTTATTTTTCTGACGATAGTTGTGATTTATTGCAGATTTTACAAATGAAGGAATGTGTTGTGTATTTAGCTTGAATAAAAACAATGTTGTGCCTTATCGATTAGTGCTTTTGTTTGCTTAAGTGCTTAGTGCTGTAAATTAAGTTTCCTGCCTTCGGGAACCGAGGATGATCTCATTGACGCACTGACGTTTCGTTCCTTACCGAGATCTTACTTGATCGTTTTATTATTTTTACGATTCACTAAGTCCAATGACCTTGCTAAAAGCTTATAAATAATATCGGCGAAATAAATTATTCAATATGAAGAAGCAGTTTTTTAGGGTTAAGCAACTCGCCGACCAAACATTTTCAAGGTACAGTGTACTTTTTATCTATCTCCATTAGATAAGATTCGAACTCCTTTGTAGAGAATGCTGGCAGTCGCGTATCTGATCTTTGTGTATACCTTACTAGCACAAGATAACTGAGAGCTTTTTGTAACATCATATATTACTTATCTCCTGGAAAATTATATTGTTAGTGTTGTTATAATGGTTTTGTTTACGCGCAGGGGCGGGAAGGGCGAAGCCCTTACAGACGAGCTTCAGACGGCGGATCGAAAAGTAGATCAATTAAGAAATGCCTTACAACTAGTTAGTAAGAGATTGGCCACAGGGGCCGGTGGCACTCAGGGCCAGGACCCTGCGGCCCGGGAGAAGAGGCTGAAGAAACTCCCAGAATACATGCTGGGATTATCAATGTTGGAAGCTAGCAACTATGATGATGACGAGAGTGTCCTGAAACATATCCTATTTGAATGTGGTAAGTACATTAACAACAATGCCAAGTCAATTTGATAATGCCTAGATGGTCAGGGTCCCTCAATTGTTACAGAAGTGGCTTGTTATATAGCCAAAATGTGATTCATGTCAATGAGATCACAACATTTATATTTAGAGTTATTCTGTAATGGTAAGATGTTTTAGTTTAAATTTTCTTTCTCATTTGTATTTATCTTAATTAATTTCATCTTAAATACACATTTAATTAATAATTTTAATTTTATCATTATTATTTGGGTAGCTATTAATATTAATTGGGTAGGTTTTGGTATAATTGGAAAGGATAATATAGACAAGGAAATATTTGTGCAACAGGTCATAATTTTAGTAACTAATTAATAAGTTTATTTATACACGACATATGATGTAGATAATGTTAATATATGTATTATTAATAGGCTGTACATTGTTACCTTTTTTAAAAAAATGTGTTAGACATCACTTGAACAAAGTTACTAGTTTTTTTGTACATTCAAGCAAAAGTGGCTGAGTGGGTGAAGTGATCAAAATTACCTACACACACTTATTCTCTTGACAATAAAGGTGTGTTGACCTCATTTTGAACACCTACACTGCTTAGCCACTTCTGCTGCTGACTGTACATTCAAGGTAAAAAATATTGATACGGAAAAAAATACATTTATGAAACTAAGGTCCTCGTCGATTTTTTCTTAAGTATATGTTATCTATTTCAACTTTTAAAATACATTTATGTTATTTCATTTGTAGGTAAAACAGAAAAATATCTAGCCAATGAAATTGCTGAACATGAAGTTAAAGTGGAGCAACTTGTAATTGCTCCCCTCTCAACAATCAGCGACCATGATCTCCCGGCTATTCTGAAGACTAAGAAGCATCTCAGCAAACTCATAAGTGAAAAGGAATCAGCTGCTCACAAATATCATGTAAGATAAACTTATCTTTGACATAATCAATGACATGACGACATGAGAAAACAAGTCAATCATTATTTGGCTTATATTGATTGTGTATCAATAGAAATATTGCCTATTATTCTTCAGTTTTGTTATGGTTCATAACTATCAGTTGTGGTATTATTTTAATTACCACAATATGATGATCATAAGAATGTACATAAATTGTAATTCATCCTGTTTTATGATGACTCATTATCAACAAAATTATACTCATCAGAGTAGTTTGTGAACTCATGGTAAAGAATGAAAAGTATTCTTTTTCTACTCTTCAATATGCCAATTATATAGGTGCTAGTGGTGTCTAAAGTTGTATGTCTTGAGTTTGGGGTGCCATGGCTACTTTATACAACTTCTATGCTTTGCTTTGTAACTTTGACCCTCAAATCTGAAGACCCCTTATTATGTAATATACAAAATACTATTATTTTACAAAACAGAAATAACTTATCAATTGAGACATCACATATCAAGTAAAGTATGTACAATCACACATTCATGATTAGTTTAACCAACTCCTTTTTAAATATATTTTACATTATTTCTCTTACAACCACAACTATTGTTATTTTATTTTTAGAGAGCAAGAGAAGAGAACCCAGCAAAACTTAGCGCAGCACGTGAGGAATTAGAGGAAATTGGTATAAAAGTAGAGTCAGCCAGGGATAGTCTGGCCGCAGAGATGTTTAGTCTAGTCGCCAAAGAAGCTGAGATGGCCCACATATTGCTACAGTATGTGAAACTGCAGCGAGCGTACCATGAGTCGGCGCTGCATTCGTTACAAGACACTGTGCCAGAGTTGGAGAGATTTATAAGTAAGTCATAGTTTACGCTTTTTAAATGAACACTTTTAAGGTCTTTATCCTTAACCAAACTAACGGAAACGGTAACAATTTATAGCTATTAATAGGCCAGTAGCTAATTTTTCCTGGGCGAGCCCGAACTGTTATCTTCACGGAAAAATCTTTACCTGTCTGAAAATAAGTCATGCCGGCGGAAAGCGGGTTCCATGGATTCGCCGCCGCTAGGTATTTACCCAATTCACATATTTGTTAAGTAGTTAAACATTATAACGATTCAGAAAGCATACTAATACTAAATACAAATGACCTTAGCTTTTTTCCTTTATTTACAGGGAATTCCAAATAGTATTTTCGATACCATTGAATTTGTTTATACAATTAAGAGTCATTAACTAGTAACTGTTTATCTTTTTAATGGTATGTCAAATAATCGTTACTCAAATTATCTTAAAACAAATTAATTATCATGGCATTTTTCTGTACCTACCATGAACACCCACGATGAGGTATATGTACCATTGCCGTCAATTAGTCAGTAGCAATGAGCGAGTTTAATTCTTTGTAAAATCAGTAATCGTTGGTAGAGGGACAGCTACCTCAAGGTTATTTCTGATAACAAACGTGAAGCCAATGTCATGTCGCAGCCCTATCATTACTATGCCGTGATAAAAGGTTCCTGTCGCAGTTTATTTATTCATATTGAACGCGTATGCTGATGTCGCGCACACCGAAATCCTATTAGAATACAATCATTTAAACATCCGTTCCGACAAACTTATAGACGATAGGTATAGTATAGTCCATAAGAAATTGAAAAGTAACTCATTTTAATTCATGAAGAATAGGTAGTAATAGGATTTTAAAACGCTCTTATATTCTTAACAATAAAGTCGCGCCAAGCTCATTTTGAACACTTCGCCTGCTTAGAACCTTCTGCTGCTGGCTGTACCTATACATTAGGTACCTTTCTTTATCTTTCTCGCAACACTCAATATTCCACTTTATTAAAAACTTTGTGGATACATTTTGAAATACTTTCATAGGGTTCAAAATAAGCATGAGAGGTAACGGTAACTCACGCCACTTGTATAACTAATAACTCCTTCCTGTACAAGCAATTTGGGTAGTTTTCCTAGTAGATAAGTACCTACTGAATAAAGTTAAAAATAAGTACCTAGTTTTATTTTTAAATAAGTATACGAATGTAATTGTTTATTGTAAACACTGCAATCACTTGCAACCCAATTTATAATTAGATAACAAAAATTGCTAAATACGTTATCACTATCAGATACGCAAGCGGCGTAGAAATTATGAGTCACATAGTCACACTTTATACGGCTTTGCGACCAGCATCAATTGTCCCTTAATTAGTTTAATCTCCTCCGCAGATGATCTATTTTCTACAGTGATGACAAACGCGATATGATTGTTATTATTCGAGAAACTCGACGTCTACGAGACTCTTCGTTATAAATTGTATGTGAATGTGAACTTGATTCACTTGGAATCTATGTTACTTCATTACTGGTATATTTAATTTACATTGAGCGTTTTTTACTGTACATAAGGAAGTTATGTTATATCTATTTATTTTTCAATAAAGGAAAATATTGCTATCAGTCGTCGCCGCGAGTTCAAGTCTCGCTGAGGCAGTTTATTTTTTCTATTTTTGGGTTCCGTACCCAAAGTGTAAAACGGGACACTATTACTTAGACTCCGCTCGTCTGTCACCAGCCTATACCTATATCATGAACCATGATAGTCGATATTGTCACAGACGATGTTATTCTGTTGCCGCTTAATAACAAATACTAAAAACTGAATAAAATAAATATTTAAGGGGGACTCCCATACAAGAAACGTAAATTTTTGCCTTTTATTGATTAATATTACCTAATAACGGCTAAACAGGTAAACGCTTGAAATATCAAAATAATTTTCAGTTGTATATTCGCTTCAATAATAAAATAGTAATTAAAATAAAATAAATTATAGGTGGCACCCATACAAAAAACGTGACTTCCTCATATTGTATAGATAATGGCACGAAACTCTTAGTGCGCGAGACCGACTCGCAATTGGTCTGTTTTTATTTGGCTAAAACCGTACATCAGCGATTGTGTCTGACTACGATTCCAACCTCATATTGTATAGATAATGGCACGTAACTCTTAGTGCGCAAGACCGACTCGCACTTGGTCTGTTTTTATTTGACTAAAACCGTACATCAGCGATTGTGTCTGACTACGATTCCAACCTCATATTGTATAGATAATGGCACGTAACTCTTAGTGCGCAAGACCGACTCGCACTTGGTCTGTTTTTATTTGACTAAAACCGTACATCAGCGATTGTGTCTGACTACGATTCCAATCTCATATTGTATAGATAATGGCACGAACCTCGCGCAAGACCGACTCGCACTTGGTCTGTTTTTATTTGACTAAAACCGTACATCAGCGATTGTGTCTGACTACAATTCCAACCGTAATTCCTATTTTATATCCAATTGAGTAGGTAATTTAACTCCGAATTCCTTACAAATTAACGCGCGGCTACTTCTGTACAGTGGCTATCAGATATATCGACTGTATACTTGTGTATTATTGTAAACTGTTTAATTTACTACGCTTTTTTTAAAGAAATTATCAAACATAAATACATGACATTCGTTCTAATCTGAATAACATCAAGTAATAGATTGTAAACAAGGCCGATGTTATATTTACATGTTTTTTTTTTCAGATGACAGTGCAGTGAAGCGCGTATTCGGATTCCCTCTAGAAGATCACCTTCGGGTAACGGGACGGACGATAGCTTTCCCCATAGAGCTATGCGTGTGTACGCTGCATGAGCTGGCGCTCAACGAGGAGGGGCTGTTCAGGATAGCGGGAGGTATGTCCCTACATACCCGGCGTACCCCTACATACTAGTAGTGTACACCTAGATACTACACAGTGCACCCCTTATGTCCCGGCCATCAACTTATGAACTTATACTCGAATTTAAAAAACTTAAATTTCTTGGACATATTCTGTCTTTTTTACCGATTATAAAAATAGAAGGCTGTCTCTTTTTACTAAGCTATCTACTGAAGATGAGTAATGTACTATTTCGTTTTTATCGGACAGGTACCTCAAAAGTGAAAAGGATGAAGCTATCACTGGACGCGGGCCTGTTCAACGTGCCGCTGCCGCCCGACTACCGCGACATGCACGTGGTGGCCTCGGTGCTCAAGTCCTACCTGCGCGAGCTGCCCGAGCCGCTCCTCACCTACCGGCTCT
Organism: Grapholita molesta; assembly: GCA_022674325.2. Taxonomy (NCBI): domain Eukaryota; kingdom Metazoa; phylum Arthropoda; class Insecta; order Lepidoptera; family Tortricidae; genus Grapholita; species Grapholita molesta. The sequence goes on from CP053127.2 coordinate 10,083,371, forward strand.
ACGAGCACTTCCTCGCCGCGTCACGTCAGCCCGCGGAGACCGCGAGACTCAACACTCTCTGGGAAGCCATCCATCTTCTCCCTGAAGCTAATTTCCACAACCTCAGGTACCTGATCAAGTTTTTGTCCGCTCTCACCCAGAATCAGGCAACCAACAAAATGACACCCTCCAACTTGGCTATCGTGATCGCGCCAAACCTTCTCTGGGGCCCGCAAGAGAACAGCGCCTTCGACATGAACGTCACCACCGCGGTCAACTGCGTAGTGGAGCTCCTGATTAAACACGCCGACTGGTTTTTTAATGAGGAGATAAATTTCTTCATTTCGTTCACAAAAGAGGATCTTCTTCCTGATCAGTGCGAGTACGGGTTCACCCCGGGTTTCGGCCCCGGCTTCCCGCAGACCGCGGCGCTGCAGGAGCACTCCAACGGGGACTACGGCGGCATGAGCCGCTCCATGCTCGAGTACGAGCGGCGCGGCGAGCCCGGCCGCCACTCGCGCAGCAACAGCCACGACACCAGCCTCATCCTCCTCGACAACGACATCAAAAAGGCGCAGTCCAACAGCTCCCTCTCCGACCAATCTAGTCCGCCGCTCGGCAGCCCCAAACCTATCATGAGGAGGAAAAATAAACCTCTAGCTCCCGTCCCGCCCAACTTCACTCCGGACAAAAATAAAAAGGCCGACGCGCAGCCGGAGCCCTCGAAGGAGGCGGACAAGCCGGCGAAACCGCCGCGGCCCGTCATATCCGACAGCGGAAAAGTCATCTCGGGCGTGCAGACCATCAACCGGTCCACTTACAGGCAAAGCAAGGCGCTGAAGGAGGAGGCGCGGGGCAGCCGGGAGAATCTATTCGAGGCGAGGCGGCAGAGCCTAGAGGTGGAAAAGGATAAATTCGAAAGCATAAAGGCTTTAGAGGAGAGGGGCGATGCAACTCTAGTCGTTAAAAATGTAACCGCGCAGACCGGCGTCGTGAGCAGGATGAAGGTGACGGACGGCATCAGCGGGCCGGCGTCGCTGGGCGTGCAGCCCGCGCGGCCGGGCGCGCCCGCCGCCAAGCCGGCCGGCCAGCCGCCGCCGCGCCCCGTGGCCGCGCCGCGCACGCTGCTGCCCGGCCCCGACGACGGCGACGTGCAGCTGCGCAACAAGCCGGCCGTGCCCGAGCGGCCCGCCACGCTGCGCCCGCAGAGCTTCCGCGGCGCGCGCGGCTCCAGCGACTCCGACGTCACGCCCACCGTGCTGGAGCGCGCGCACGTGTACAGCGTGGACCGGCAGCAGCCCACCGTCATCCGGGTGGGCCCGGCCGACGACGAGGCCGGCGCGCGCGTCACCGTGCAGCGCACGCACAGCTCGGGCGGCAAGGACGCCGAGCTGGAGGACCACAAGGCGCTGAGCAGCGCCACGCGGCAGCTGTCGCAGTCGGAGGGCAGCATCACGGAGGCGCCGCTGTCGCCGCGCGCGCCGGCCGCCCGGCCGCCGCGGCCGCAGGTGCCGGCGCCGCCGCCGGCCGCCGCCCGTGGCCGCCGCGGCCGCACCGCTCGCCACGCACGAGAGCACGGACCTGTAGCGGCCGCGCCGCCCGCCGGCCCCGAGATCGACAGTATTACGCGCCCCCGACTTGGCTTCGACGCGTAAAAGCGTCGAGATCGACTCGCGCGCGCACAATTTCAAATTTATCACATCTCATGACAGATTAGCGTTATTTGCCGGTGCTTCCGATTTGAGGAACCTCTCTGGATTTGAGCGCGTTAATCCGTAGCTGTAAATTGCTAAGCGCTCCGCGGAGCGATGGAGCTCCGTCACTTCGGCGCGCCCGAGTATATTTTCTCTCTTGCGAAGTCTTCATATCTTAAATAAGGCTTTATAAAATCGAACGAGACTGAAGAGTTTTATACTTTTTATTATGCAATATACGTCCTATTTAATAATCAATAGTTACTTATAGAGCAAACTGTAAGAGCGATTTCTAAACTTGATTTTCACAATCCTGTGTCACCATATTTTTATATCGATGTGTTTAGACGCAGGACGAGATTATAACTTGCGAATTTGTTCACTTGCTCTAGAAGTATAGTTTATTCATATGGTAATAATTAAACGAAATTAACACTATGGTGCATAAACCAAATCGCTACCGCGGCGAAGATGAATAGAAAGCTAGAAAATAGGACAGTACTATCAGGAAATCTGTAATTTTAGTTTTATTTTCTAGCCCCAGTTCATATTCTTCGTTGTTGGTGGATAGCTTATGAAAATGCTTACTATCACATCACATACACAACGTTCCCAAAAGGAACATCACTATTTGCCTTCATTTTATATGACGATAAAATGTTTGTACAAGTTATGTTACACCCTTTCTGCATTTTGCATATCATTATCTTAATCTGCCTTTTATCGGTCGAGTTATTTATTTTTGTACCGTATTATAAGGCATTTGTGATTTACATACAAGACATGTATTGAAATGTTACTTTAGCTTGCACGCGTAAAATAAGTACATACTGAAGTTATCGTAGCGTTATATTTAAATTAACTCGAGCAATATTCCAAAAAGACATATTTGACATTGTCAATTTAGCTTTGTATGCTATTGTGAAGTTGCATACAATTTTTTCCGAGTCTATGCAAAACTAGTTGAGATCCGTAGTATAACTATACAATATTAATCTTTCTGACTTACATATTCAACAATTTATTTATAAGCAATAATTTACTTTTTGTCTAGTTAATAAGTAGATGGCATTTATGAGCTTGAGGTCTCGGTGTGCATATTTTTCATAGACACGGCAAAATTTGTATTTAACATATGTATTATGTACAAAATTGGATGCTGCAATTGATCATTGTGATACTAGGAAGATTATCCACCAAGGCGGGTGCACAAACGTACACATTTTGACGATTAGCCATATTTTATGATATTTATCTTATCAGTAAGACGACAGTGTTCGACAACAAACCAAAAGAACGAACTGCATTAGAAATTTCATTTCAGTTGCGGTTTTTTGAGGCCTCTATGGACAGATTAAAGTATTGGTTAGCGTCAGGTGACCTAACTTAGTACTCATGATCCTACTTGTAGTCTTACAATAGCGGGACGCCAGTATAGACGTGCTCCCACTAGCAATAAGCTGGTTGCTGCTTTTATAGAACTGCAAGTCGGACCGCCATTGTTACTTTGAGGTTAACTGGCGTTCGACTATACATTGACGTCCATGGAGGCCTAAAATAGGTTTGGTTAACCACTGTGTCAGTATTTTTTAGGCTTAAGTATGTTATGTAGTATTTACGACGTTTTATGTGATATGCATTTTATTATTATACTGCAAGTATACAAGCTTCTGTTGTAAGTAATACTAATAAGAATATGCTGAAAGAAAATTTCAAATAGATTTACTGTTTTATTTTATGCTTGCCATTTCACAATATAGTGGTTTCTCTTGCCGACTCGGAGCAGAGATACGAGATTGGGCAGTATGTGTGCGGACTGCGTGATTACTTCATCTATTTTCTTGATCCGAGAGTGGTTTATGTAGAAGCCGCCAGCTTGAATAATTCGTATCGCATCACCTGGAATTACGGAACATGAATTATACTAGTCTGTTTCTGTAGATGTTTCAGAAAGGTATTGAAGGCCTATTTAAAAAGTAAAAAAATAATTTGATCAACTTAGAAACAAGGTGACTTCTGGAAAAGTGGGTAAAGGACATTTTAAGTATCTATCTACATATGGATAACTCACTTTCGGTAGGGAAGCAGCCTGCCTTCATGCCTAACTCAAGGACCGTGACCCCGGGAGACAGCAGCAGGTGCACCACCGGCGAGCCCTGGAATACCTGCTCCAACTCCGTAGAACTGAGCGTGACCAAGGACTTCACGTCCTTGCTGTAGATGGCTTCTGTCGCTCGCTGCGCACGCTCTAATCCTTCCTCTGTACATACAATTTCACCATCTGTATTAACACGCTACGCGGGTTGTCTGGCCGTAGTCGCTTTAGGTATAAGGAAAAAGTTTTGGCTACGAGCGTAGCACGGCTGATAGATTAACCTTTCCCAGGCCAACGATTCAGAATATATCGGCGTCGCAGGTCTAATTGCTAAATTGTAATTTTAATAGGGACATTGGTTTTAAGATATTATCTTCTTCATGGAATCCAGTCATTAGTAAATGCAGGCGTCAAAATAAATACTACAAAACGATCAAGTTGATAAAAAAGATCAAGTGCGGGTAGTTCGAAGAACTCGCGATGTCGATGTCAACTTTAGCCAGTCTTCATCCGAGACTACGAGGACAATATCGTTCAGAAACGTCGGAGGTAATTTTTGAAAATAATAGTAATTTCATGTGTACTCACTGCCATGGACTAGAGTGACCAACTGCTCTGCTAGACATGTCTGAGGGTATCTCTGCTCCGGATGCTGCTTATGTTTGTACATTATATCCTTTATCTCTCCCAGTTTGTAGAAACTGAACAGTTTCAGCAATTTCTCCACTTCCGAATCTTTGGTCCTCACGAAATATTGGTACAAACTGTATGAACTGGTTTTCTCTGGTTCTAACCACAACGCGTTTCCAGCAGATTTTCCGAATTTGTCCCCTTCCTCTGTTGTAACTAGAGGCACAGTGAGCCCTAGAAAAGTAGTTGAGAAATGTTTAATATCATGATAACAATTGCAAGTATACCATTACTGTTTGGTTATTTCAGGTAATAAGCAACTCACCATACACATCTTTTTTAGCTGTCCTACTTATCAGTTCATGGCCTGCAGTTATGTTACCCATCTGATCACTGCCACCAACCTGTAAAAAATGTTATAACGTAACATAGCATATTAAACTTTGAAATATATATATGCTGCATGAATTGATATTGTAGGATATGTTTACCTGAAATCTACAATCATATTTGTTTAACAAATGTAGCCAATCGTAAGACTGGAATATTTGGTAAGCAAACTCAGTGAAGCTCATCCCAGCATCTGAGTTGATCCTCGATTGCACACTCTGTTTAAGCAGCATGGTTCCCATCCGGAAGTTCCTTCCAATATTGCTGACAAACTGGATAGCATCAATATCTCTATACCAAGACTCATTGTTGACTATTCTGGAAAAAGTTTACAATCATTACCTGGTTAAACAATCCTTTACTCAGACATCTTAATGGTTAGATCATTCATAGACCTTTTGTAATAAGGTCTCCTGGTCCAACAACACTACTGTCTACTTTTTTACAAGTCATATTTAAAAGATCTACCATAAAAATTTGGGGTAAAGCTCAAATTACTGACCATAAAATTTTATAAATCTTGTACAGGGAAAAAATGCATCTGGCTATGGTAGTGCTTGCCACTTCCAACTTCCAATGGAGTGTATTTAGGGAGATTAACAGTAATTCATAACCTACCTAATTGGATTTAACTTCCCATCATCCTGCCAGATGTACTTCTGATGATTTTCAAATACTGTTTCTAAATTCTTCTTAATACAACTAATATTTTGGTTTATGACATCACTCTGTAAGGCAATTCGGTCTGTGCTGCGGCCACTTGGATCACCTATATGACCAGTTGCTCCACCTAACTGAAAATATTACATATCAAAGTGTAATTACCAAATAAAAGTTTGCTATTATCTCAATTGGCCCAACTATTAACCTACTTAATATAATCATTTATTCTGAGGTTAAATATTTGAATGGTATGAGGTTATAATGCATTTTTTTATGACAGGAGGGAAATAAGTAGGTTAACCCCTATGTGCTGATATAAGCCTTTTTTTGGGACTCAATGCTTCCACTGTGGGATCATTACCCATACTAAAAGCACAGTTGAAGTTGTGGCTTTCTCAGATCAGACAGGGAATCTGTTAATTTGGACCAAGGGAATGAGAAGGAAGACAAGTTTTATTTAAGTTTAGATTGAAAAGAATACATTTGTTTAAAATTTACAGACATTTGATGACAGGTTTGACCAAGTGATTAGTGACCCTGTGGCAGGGTCACTAATCACTAACAAATATCTCATCACACATTAAGTAAATGCCATTACTGGGATTCAAACCCAGGATCATTAGCTTCATAGGCAGGGTCCCTGGCTGGGTTTGAATCCCAGTAAAGGCATTTAGTTGTGTGATGAGATATTTGTTCCTGAGTCATGGGTGTTTTCTATTTATTTAAATATTTGTATATTATATATGTATATCATTGGCTGAGTACACACAACACAATCCTTCTTGAGCTTACTGTGGGGTTCAGTCAATTTTTGTAAGAATGTCCTGTAATAATTATTTATTTATAATACAATAAAGGCCTTATTGTGACTTGTGCAGTTAGGTCACAATTATTTCCTCTACTTTATGGTAGTGATAGAAATATGCATACCTGTTCGAGGTCACCAGAGTTCTTCATATCTTAATAGTGTTCTTACACACCAATTTGCTTTTGCTGGAGTATTAAGTTGAAATGACTCACCAGTGCAATGACATTGTGTCCACCTCTCTGCCAGTGTAGAAGATTTATAATAACTAGTAGATTGCCCACATGCAGACTGTTGGCTGTAGGATCGAACCCAGCATACACACACTGAGGGCCTTTATTTAGTAGATTTACTATTTCATCCCTGAATCAAGAGACAAATTCACAGCAAGGAAGATACAAGCAAGTTAGATTCTAAGATATATATTTTTCATACATTTTTGCAGAAATCGCGAAGCGTCTGGTTGATGTAACTGGTGACCGAAGAGCTGGCGGCTTCCTCGCACAACGTATCAGCATTGCGATACAACGAGGAAATGCCGCCAGCATCCTTGGTACAATGCCTCAAGGGCCTTTTATAGATTTTATACTGTAACTAGTTAAGTACTTGTAGTTATCATAATACGATTGTAATTTCTGTAAATAAATGTATTTCGTTATCATAGATAATCACTACTTACGCTGCTGTATTGGGAAATAAATCATTAAACATGCCTCGTTCATTGAGTTTAAGGATATTTCTACCACTACTGTAAAGGCGTTTGTATTGTTCGCAAGATTTTAATATATGTAAATGCCGCAAGAACTTCATTTTCTAATATATGTTACAAATTATAACTTAACTACAGGGTTAATACAAATGATGGCGCGTAGTTTTAACTACTCTAAAATCTGGGAGAAGTGACGATCATATTTTTACAAGTTTTATGTAATTTCATAAAGAAATAACATGGAGTTGAACTTGCGGAGGTTATTTTTTTTTTAGAATCGACATTCCAATTGCCAAAGTCAAAGTGACATTAGTGACAGTGACAGTTATTACATTACACGCCCCAATAATGAACATTGTTATTACTTGACACTGGCGAAATCATCGATTGATTTATTGATGGAAGCCATATTTTATTAAAAGAAGAAGAAGAACATTCTTATCATTAGCACTACTTTTTAGTTCGTATATTGTCTGTTCAAAAAGTGATAAAGAATTATAAACCCGTAATTAGCGTTCGCACGCCGATACTCGCATCCAAATAATCAGAACTTGGACAGGCCAAGCTGTTTTCAGAGTTTGCTGTTTTCATGTGCTTGTCATTTATCATTGCAATGGTGGGTGCGGTGTAATTAATAACTAATAAAGTAATTTTGTTCAGATTGCCTTTATTTTACATCGCTATCGAAACAAATGAATTTTATAGCAAGACTTAGCAAACTCTTTAAATAGTACATTATATCCATATGCTATAGGTAGTTTCACGAGAGTTGAATTCACTCACACAACATGAAGTTGTCTCATGTAATATAGGGAGATTACTTATTCATTCCGTTCACTCTTTTGCAATCAGTACTTTATACAGGCCAGGTACCGCGAATATCGTTCGTATATTTCGGGTATCTTTCTCTTTTACTCCAATTAAGGCGCCATGAGAGTGACAGAGACAATTGTCGGAAATTTAAGACTATCGGTTTTCGCGGTAGCGCCGCAGTTGTGTGCGTAATCCATTCGCCTCAACTCTCGTGAAACGACCTATACGTTCAAATATATGTTCAAACTTTATAATATAAACTAATTTTAACATTTTATTAATGAAGTTTTAGTTTTTTTTATTTCTTTTTGAGGTATATTTTTTTAATACAACGACGGTGTCCATCAAGCATATGGCCCGGCCCGCCTGATGGTAAGCAGTTACCGTAGCCTATGGACGCCTCCAACTTCATAGTATTCACATGACCGTTACCTACCCTTTAAAAACCAGTCCACTACATTTTTGAAGAACCTCAAACTGTAATCCCTAGGGAAAACTTCGGCTGGGAGTTCATTCTACAGCCGGAGCGTTCGCGGGAGGAAATTCCTCTTAAACAGTTTAGTGCGCGACCCTTTAGGCTCCAAGGTGTGAGGATGAATGCACTGCTGACGATGAGCGGCGCGGTGGTAGAAAGCGGCTATTGGCATCACGTTACACAGTTATTCAGAGCACAACCCATCGAACAAGCTATAGAACACATAGGAAGGATAAGTCTCCTTGTTTGAAAAGAGGTTTCTCAACCTTTTTTCATATATTAATTTTGAATTCAAAAGAATGAAATCTTGACACCGTCAATCACTTTTGCTAAAAAAGAAAATCTTGTAAACAGTGCAGTCTGATTTATTTCTGTTAATTTTGTATATTATATTAATAATCTAATAATAATATACATGTGCTAGATTTATACCCGTTGTGCTAATTCACGAACCACACTCTGCTAACCCCATGCTTCATCAGGGTTATGGGCAAATTAAATTCAGCTCGAATGTGAAAAATGTCAACGGGTTCCGGAGATTCTTCTAGCAACGTGAGTAACGGAACTGGAACTATGAATAATATTGTGTCTTTCGATAAACTGGATGGCTGTTCAAATTATTCGATATGGAAGTTCCAGATGGAACTATTTCTAATAGATGCAGACTTGTGGGAATACACGAGCGTAACTCCCGCGGCTACCGATGCTGCAGGCACGAGAAAAGATCAGAAAGCAAAAGCTAAGATATGCTTAATGATCAAGCCGCATTGCCTAGTGCACGTCAAACACGTGAAGACAGCAAAAGAGGCATGGCATGCGTTGAAAGAGGCATTTGAAGATAAAGGATTGAATAACCGTTGTAGATTACTCTCAAGGCTAGTGGGTTATAAACTAGAGAAGTTTATGACAGTAAGAGAATATGTGACAGCGATAATGTCGACGTCTCAGGAGCTGTCAGACCTTGGGAAGGAGATAGACGATGAGCTGTTGGCTGCTTTGATGCTTCAAGGACTCACTAATGAGTTCCAACCGATGCGTCTGGCTGTAGAAAACAGCAACATAGTCTTGACAACGAATTATGTCAAATCTAAATTATTCCAAATGGAAGATGTGTATACGTCACCGAGTACTAGTGGACCTACAACTTCTGCATTGCTTTTAAAGCAAAAAGGCAAGAAACCGCCGACATCTAGACAGAAGAAAATAAAATGTTTTATTTGTGATGGTCCACATAAGGCATCAATATGTCCAGAAAAACCAAAGAAACAGAAGGAAGTCTTTAGTGCTTTTGCATTTGCCATGGCTGGAGACCGTCAAGAGGAATGGATCTTGGATTCGGGCGCGTCCACGCATATGACGAGTAAAAGAAGGTGGTTTAGAGACTTTAAGGTTACGGATCGTGTTCCTGTAACATGTGCTAATGGTGACAAGGTATATGGAGAAGGACGAGGTACGGTGCTTTGTAAGTCAACTGGAATGACTGTAAGTAACGTAATGTACGTTCCTAAATTATCAGCTAACTTGATGAGTGTAAGTGCTATTGCACGGAAGGGGTACGTAATAGTATTTGGTCCCGAAAGGTGTGAAATTTATAGAAGTGACGAATGCAATATAAGTGGTACGGTTCTTGTAAAAGGTATAGAAGATAGAGGTGTGTACAAGCTAAATGAGTGTTGTTTACAGAATACGGCGTTCAATACTGCGTCGGAACGCAGTGATTCACTGGAATTATGGCATCGCCGTATGGGACACTTAGGTATACGAAACCTTTTACTTCTGAGTAACAAGATGGCGACTGGGGTAAGTTTTTCCAACAGCGATTCAAAACTCGAATGTGTATCCTGCCTGGTGGGAAAACAAACCAAACAACCCATGAAGAGAAACCGTGTAACACGAGCAACTGAAGTGTTGGAACTAGTGCACTCCGATGTGTGTGGGCCGATTAACGTCGAATCCTTTGGTAAGTGTCTTTATTTTCTTACGTTTATAGACGACCTTACGCGCAAAACTTTTGTTTACTTCTTAAAAATAAGACTGAAGTATTTCAGTATTTTGTTCAATTCAAAGCACTAGTTGAAACGCAAACCGGTCGAAAACTGAAGGCACTAAGAACGGACAACGGGACAGAGTACGTCAACAAACGGATGGGAGATTTTCTCAAGCAACACGGTATTAAGCATCAGCTCACGGTTGAATACACCCCTGAACAAAACGGAGTCGCAGAAAGAGCGAATCGTACGATTTGTGAGAAGAGCAGATCGATGCTACACGAATCAGGTCTGGACAAACGTTTTTGGGCCGAAGCCGTTCACCATGCGGTGTTTCTAAAAAATAGATCACCAACGATTGCAGTCAAAGACAAAACACCAGAAGAGGCATGGACGGGAAAGCAATGTAATTTGGCCAATATAAAAGTGTTTGGTTGCAGAGCTTTTATGCACGTTTCTGACCAGAAACGGACAAAGTTTGATCCCAAAAGTGTAGAACTTGTCTACACGGGACATGCAGATGATGCGAAGGCATACAGACTGATAGATCCAAAGACTGGAAAGGCATGTAAAGCAAAGGATGTGGTATTTTTTGAAAACCAGATGTACCAATCCCAGAGGCAAGAAACACCAACCAGAGAAGCCCCGGTTAGCCAAATATATAACAATGAGGAAGATCGAACTACTGCAGATATAGGAGCCGGACAACCACCTGTAGAATTTCTACCTAATGTTCCTATTCCCGTAGAAGATGAAAGTCTACCTCCAATTCACTGCAGGAGAGTCAACCCTCCTGCAGTGAATTGGAGGTAGAAAAGCCCGAAGATAATGGAGCAGAAACGACAGTGGAACCCATCGTGCAAGGAGTAGAATTTCCTTGTGTTGAAATTGAAGAGGTTGGTTACGAATCTATGATTTTATGACACCGGACGAAGAATATATGGAAAAAACTGAGGAAACAAGAAAGTATCCTCTAAGAGATAGAAAACCCAAGGAGTTTCCGGATTATGAACTATATCAGACCATCGAGCATGATAAGGACCCGACTACCGTGAAAGAAGCTTTGTCAGGTAGAGATACTGACAAGTGGAGAGCTGCGATTCAGGAGGAGTTACACGCTCTCAAGAAAAACAACACATGGACTCTCGTGAAGCCTCCTAAAAACTGTAACGTCGTTGATTGTAAATGGTTATTTAGAATCAAAGAAGAGGCGGGAAATAGGCGCAGATACAAAGCCAGACTGGTGGCAAGAGGCTTCAGTCAAAGGTGGGGCATAGATTATAATGAGACGTTTGCACCTGTTGTACGTCACAGTTCATTGAGGTTGCTGATTGCTTTAGCAAGCAAGATTGGACTAAACATAGACCAGATGGACGTTAAAACCGCTTTCTTGAATGGAAACCTAAACGAAACTGTATACATGAAGCAACCTGAAGGTTTTGAGGTTAAAGGGAAGAAGGACTATGTATGTCAGCTTAACCGCTCGCTTTATGGGCTAAAACAATCACCTCGAGAATAGAATAATAAGCTTGATGCTGAATTGAAAAAACTTCAATTTCAACAATCCAAAAATGAACCATGTATTTACACAAAATTAGAGGGAAACAAGATTATCATATTGGCAGTTTATGTGGATGATTTGTTGATATTTTGGAATGACAACGAGCAGCTTCGTAAGGTCAAGGGTGACCTCATGTCTAAATTTGAAATGAAGGATCTTGGGGAAGCTGATCTCATTCTAGGAATGCAGATCACTCAGACAAAAGATGCAATTAAGGTTGATCAGGAGAAGTATGTTGACAAACTTCTCAAGACTTTTAAGATGGAGGACTGTAAGATAGCAGCAACTCCGGCAGTTGCTGGCAGTCATTTAAAGAAGTCAGAGGACAAACCTGACGACAGGATCCCATATCAGAACTTAATTGGATCGCTAATGTATTTATCGGTGTGTACGAGGCCAGACATAACCCATGCAGTGAGTACTCTGAGTCAATTCAACACCTGTTACAGTGAAGAACACTGGATAGCAGCCAAGCGTGTGCTCCGCTATCTCAAAGGAACTAAATCACGTGGAATAGTATACTCTAAGAGCTACAGTGCTGACAGATTTATACAAGGATATTCAGACGCAAGTCACGGAGGTGATGAAGATAGAAAATCCTGGACTGGTTATGTCTTTACAGCTCAAGGTGCAGCTGTCTGCTGGCAAAGCATCAAGCAGAGGACAATAGCTCTGTCTACTGCTGAAGCGGAATACATAGCTATGTCAGAAGCGGCAAGAGAGGCCATATTTCTCAAAAGGCTAGTTGCAGAGATCACTAGGAAGGACGAGAATATGATCTCTATTCTCAGCGATAGCCAATCTGCAATAGCTATTGCTAAGAATCCAGTGCATCACCAGCGGACGAAACATATTGACGTACGTTATCATTTTGTCAGAGAGGCTATAATGAATGGACAGATCATTGTCACGTATATTGCAACTGATCGTATGGTTGCAGATGCTCTAACCAAACCTTTGGCAAAAGGTAAGTTTGTATGGTGTACAAACAATATGATGGGAGTAAGGTATATGTAAGGTGAACTTCCTTGATAATATACAGATATTCAAAGTTAAGGAGGAGTGTTTGAAAAGAGGTTTCTCAACCTTTTTTCATATATTAATTTTGAATTCAAAAGAATGAAATCTTGACACCGTCAATCACTCACTCACTGCACTGTTTACAAGATTTTCTTTTTAGCAAACTAAAAAGAAAATCTTGTAAACAGTGCAGTCTGATTTATTTCTGTTAATTTTGTATATTTCGTTCGCGATCGATGCGCCGAGCAATGCGGACGCATCAATGAGTAATTAATTATTAATTTGCGGAGTTAGCGCGGCCCGGCCGCTGCTAGCATAGCTTTACGATGAGTGCTCAGAGTCAGCCCGTCGTGAACGATTTCCTCGCCTACCTGCTTCAGAAGGAAAAGTTGAAGCGTGAAGGGAAGATGGATCTGGAAACCGCTGTCCAGTTTAGTTCGTGGGCATCGAGTTTCACCGGCGAAGACATCCGTGAAGCGAAGCGGGTGTTGTGCCAGTCCCTTGGGATTCTTGGTACTTATGCACCTTACGTGAGTGGGGATGAGGTTGGAGACAAATCCTACGTGGATATTGTGAATCTCCTGAAGGAGAAACGAGACCGGATTCCGGAGTTCGTGACGGCAGAAGCCTCTTTCGTGCCGCCCCAAGCTCCTGATGAAGTCGACGTGCGAAGCCTGCAGAAGGAGTTTGTGGCCCTAAAAGCATGTTTCGCTGAAGTTCTCTTGAAATTTGAAGCAGCCCAAGTTACTATTGCCGAGTTACGCAAGGAAGTTACTTGTTTGCGAAATGCCCCAACTCGGTCGGTAGCATCAAATTTCAAGAGCGACGGCCGACCTGGTTTTATTGAAAATAATGCCGAGTCTGCAAGTCTGCGCGTTGCTGACACTGTGAATGGTGCCGCACGCGCCGCCTCACCTCCCGCGCACCCCCTGCGCGCGGGGCCTCCTACTGCCTCGTCTAAGTCGCGTCAGCGTGCTTATGCTGACGTCGCCGGCAAGCCTGTTGCAGCTGACCGGGTCAACGTGCCTTCTCAGGCGCGTGCTGCTCGGGGTCCCATTACGGGGAAATCCCATGCCAGTGTGGATAAGGAGGGATTCACGCTGGTGGAAAAAAAGTCTAGGACGCGAAGGGCTCCTCGCAAGACTCTGTGTGGCACTGCGGAGCCGGCTAACACTGGCCTACGAGTTGCCATACCGAGCAGGGCGCTCTACGTATCACGCCTGCATTACTCCGCCGTGGCTGATGATGTGGTGGAGTACGTTCGCCGGAGGACTGGCTTCACGCTGACGGTGCAACAGCTGCGGGCCCGACATTACGTGCACTTCAGCTCGTTTGTGGTGCGCGTGCCGCGGTCGCTTCTGGACACCATTGGAAGCGCGGACTTCTGGCCGAAGGGGGTAGTGTTTCGGAGGTTCCGGGGCAATCTGCCGAATCCTACTCCAGTTCCAGTACTATCTGTGCAACAAAGCCCCACTGCTGCGTTGCCAAAATGTAGATAGTTTTATTAAATTTTGTATTTGCTTTTTTATGTTATATATGTATTTAGTTATATGACGCATTGGTTTTACTGTTATGTCATATTAACTTATTTGAATAAATGAAATGAAATATTATATTAATAATCTAATAATAATATACATGTGCTAGATTTATACCCGTTGTGCTTATTCACGAACCACACTCTGCTAACCCCATGCTTCATCACTCCTCTTAGACTCAATATCGTTCGTGAGTTTGGGATCGACGAAGATTCGCACAGCGCATCCTTCTACCGAGTCAAAGGGTCCAAGCTGGTATTCAGGTGCTCTTGTCTAAAGGTGACAGCATTACTCCATATGGGGTATGATCACGACTTGCGACTTGTATAGAAGCATTCTCTGCCCCGGAGTAAAGTATCGCTCTATTGAGCACACCGAGTTTTTTGGGTGCCAGCTGGCTTTCCCTTCAAGGTGACTACGGAATTGGACTCCGAGGATCCCAGTGATCCTAATACTAGGGAGTATATAGATATATTCATATCTATACTTAACATTAATGATGTAAAAATGGCTCCCCCTCAAAGCTCGGAAGCTCTGCTAATAGTACACGTCTCAAGAATCCATGGAATGTTTATGTTGAACCCATTAATGACCGGGTCGATAATAGGCGTGCATTCTTTCTCTCCTCTACTCTAAGTCCAGGAAGCGGAATATCGGGTCATGTACAGTCGCCATCAGATATATCGGAGCTGAGGAGGTGGTCACAAATATACAACGCCTCTATTGTCAAGGCGATAAAGTGCATGTTTACATATTTGTGACCACCTCTACAGCTCCGATATATCTGATGGCGACTGTACATGTACTCTACAAGGCACGGATGAATGAGTACAATCTTTCATTGACTGCTTGCCTGAATCCTTTTAGGTAATCCCATACTCACCGCACACTCCGTACTAGAAGCAGAAGCCCGGTCCTGCATTATTTGGCTGTATGTTGGACCGAGGCCGAAGGGTCGAACTTGAGGAAATTTTCTCACCAAGGCCTACCGCGAAAATTTAAAATTTAGAACGATTGTCTCTGACACTCTAATTGTGGGTTAATTGGAGTAAGAGGGAAAGATGCCTGAGATTTTCTAACAAACCGAGATCGAGTAATTTTCTCATACCGATTTCACCCAACCCTACTAAATAGAAAATAAAACAAAAAGAATTATTTTTTATTATGCAGAAACGTCTGCTAGCGAATATCTTCGATATTTAAATCGAAAGAGAAATAGAAAAATTCGAAACGCAGCGGGACTCGAACCCACAACCACTGGATCACTAGCCCAGTGCACTTCCACAATTGTGCTATACGAGTACCGCTGAGACTTGTCGAATTTTTCTATCTATCCCTCGTCGTATACGTCATCATGGGTGACGTGTAAACACATCTACCGCCAGCGTATTGAACACTAAACGGCATCGAAGTCTCAATTCATATTGAGATTTCATCGATAACAATGTGCTACCCCTTTCTAAATTATTTTTTATTATGCAGGCACGTCTGCTAGCGAATATCTTCGATATTTAAATCGAAAGAGAAATAGAAAAATTCGACTCGCAGCGGGACTCGAACCCACAACCACTGGATCACTAGCCCAGTGCACTTCCAATTGTGCTATACGAGTACCGCTGAGACTTGTCGAATTTTTCTATCTATCCCTCGTCGTATACGTCATCATGGGTGACGTGTAAACATCTACCGCCAGCGTATTGAACACTAAACGGCATCGAAGTCTCAATTCATATTGAGAATTCATCGATAACAATGTTCTACCCCTTTCTAAATTATTTTTTATTATGGAGAAAACGTCTGCTAGCGAATATCTTCGATATTTAAATCGAAAGAGAAATAGAAAAATTCGACTCGCAGCGGGACTCGAACCCACAACCAGTAAAAAAAACAAAAAGAACTTTAAACAAAGCCCCCTGGCCGTTTTTGCAACTGCAATTCGCAACCAGTTTGCGAATTAAGAATTCACACTCATTTTCCGAACCCAGTTATAAACGAAGAACCTATATTCTATGGGGGAAATCCATGCAAAAATAAAACAATGGGTTGACGACTGCTTTGGCCTAGTGGGTAGTGACCCTGCCTATGAAGCCGATGGTCCTGGGTTCGATTCCCAGTCAGGGCATTTATTTATGATGAGCACAGATGTTTTCTATGTATTTAAGTGTTTTTTATATGTATCTATCTATTATATATATCGTCGTCTAGGTAGTATGTAGGTAAACAACACAAGCCTTACTGAGCTTACCGTAGGACTAGGTCGATTTGTGTCAGATTGTCCGGAAATATTTATTTATTTATTTATTATATCTTAATCTTACACGATTTTATTTATTTAATGGGTAGGTTAGGTTCGGTAGATAGCTTTAAATGTCCAAGGGGCAAAACGAATAGAAATAGGAGCTCCGTCGTAGCTATCGAACGATTCGAAATATGATGTACAAAGAAATAAAAATCTTTAATCGCAACGTTGCGACAAAAAACTGCACTTTCTTAACTCGCGACTGGTTGCGATAAAGGACGGAGGAGACACAACTTGGTTAATAAATATTACCATGTATCCGATCCGTTTATTTTATAGGATATAAGATCCGTTTTGTATGCTTTTGGAAAATTTGTAACTCAATCATGGACCGGAAGAGATTGATTTTGTTAGCTATATTAGCCGTCTGTTGCCTACCACCAGCTTGTGCTCCAACTTTAATACTATTTAATATGTTGTTTTTTGACGGAGCCCACTAGTTGAAGAGTGCTTCTTAATAAAATAAAAACAAATGAATGCCATTGACACTTTATTTTACATTAAAATCTAACAAAACAATACATTTATCTTACGTCTATTATACATTTACTTATATTCTTATCTACAGGCCACCAATTGTAAAAGCAATATTGGTGCTTACTGGAACCTGCCCTATTCAGCGCATGTAATATTTTTGCTTATATTCTTGGCCGCATACTTATTCAGACAAACATTGTTATCAAGACAAATATTTCCATAAAATTGATCATCATCAAGTTGTTTTTTAATACAAAACACACAAAGTTTATTGCATGATTTGAACATCTTTATAATCACAGTGTGAAGAACATTAAATCACAGAACTGTAAGGTCCAATTTTGAACTAAACCTAATGACTGAGAATTAGTCGCCAATGAGATAATTTCGTAAATAAATGCAACTATTTGTTTTTGTACAAAAAACATAATGTACCTTGTGTCAGATAGGTATAAGCATTTAAACAATAACAATTGGTACTTACTACAAATTACAACTCTATTAACAATACGAAATGATAATACAGTAAAATACAAAACCATGAATACTCATACTATAAATACATAACCAGCAGAAAATGTGATATTGGCCCTATAAAAATACACTTCTACTATATACTATTCCGTATAATACAAAATGGAGTTAGGATGACACAATACTTTAGAAAAATAATACTTAATAATATGGAATATAAAAATTAGTCTTCCAGGGTAACATTTTTGAATAGGTAGGACATGGACTCTTTATTGTGGATGCGGCGGATGGCTTCGCTGATGAGAACGGATATGTCGATGGTCTTGATCTTGTGGCATTGCATCTTCTGCAGCTCGTGCGGGACGGTGTTGGTGACTACCACCTCGTCGATGGGCGAGTCTTCGATGAGGCGCGGCGCGTCGGATGACAGAAGACCGTGGGTTGCCAGGACGTAGATTTTGTATGCGCCGCACTCTTTCAGGACCTCTGCTGCGGCCACGAATGATGCTACATCGTCGATCATGTCATCCTACAAAAAAAATGTCATTAACTTAGTTAATGTTTGTGTCTTGGTATAAACTTTATTTGTATAGGCAAAGGATGTCTCATGATATATTTGACCACTTTCATTGCTAACAATAAAGCCCCTTTCAGTATATTTGGAATGTTCTTTTATTTCTATAATAGTTCAATATTTTATACCTACAGTATATTCCTTCAAATAAATCTTATTAATAGGATTTGCAAATAATTAAAATCAAACATAATCCTAAACAAAATTTAATAATATGTGGCATTATCTATGATAAGGGACTTTATGGTCGATGGCACATACGTCAAACCGCGTTACGTTTGTATCGCGTCATCTCGAACAACGTCATAAACGCCATCGACAATAAGGTCCCTTTTCATAGATAATGTTACATATAAAATCTAGTCAAATAGAGCACTTCAAGGCGCAAAGGTACCCATCACGCTCGCCGCTGAATCGTGATAGACAGCCTCTGCGTCAGCCGGTACCGTGAACATCGAAGTTCGTATATTTTGAGCATCTTTATCTTTTACTCTAATTAAGGCATCATAAGAGTGACAGAGACAATCGTCCGAAATTTACGAATATCGTGTTTCGCAGTAGCGCCGCAGGAATGACCCAGAATAGGGGTTCAGTAAATTGGTCGTTACTAACCACCATGATTGCTATTCTTCCGCCGACGTCGCCCACCACGTTGATGGGCGGCTTCTCCTTGGCCGGGTGCACGGGCACGCCCACGCTCACGTCCATGGTACGAGACCTGTCAACACTGAAACAGTTTTTTTTTATTACTAAGGACTAATCATATTGCCTAATTTAATCTTAGACTTTTGATAAAAGTCTTTTGTGCCACATCACCGAAATGACAAAACTGAAATTGAACTTTATGCATGTGTATGTAGGTCTATTTTGCTCTGTGGTTTGTGACCTACATATTTGTTGTTGGCGCTGAACCTGCGGTGTCGATATACGAGTTGTTGGTGTTGAAAAAGCAGTAACAGCACACAGATAATCAAATTTACCACCAGTTTAATTAGGATTTAGGATGAATTAATAGAGGCATTGAAATCTTATAATACGAATATTTATACGTATTATGAAATGTGTATTTATCGCTTATTTATTATTTATTACTTAGCAAACCAACTTATCACTTTGACATAGGTCTATATTAGTGAATAATGGTATGGTATTACTGAATAATCATTAATTGTACGAAATATGAATACATATCAAATTATATAATGATTCTAGCTGCCATATTTTTTGCAATAGAACTATAGATATTACTCTAAGTGTCCAAGCGGCATATTACAATGTGTCTTAAAACCATAAGACCTAGGCGCGTTATTAAGAAGAATTTTTTATTGCTGTCTCACCTCTGTAAACATGGCGGAGAATATCTGCCATCCACTTCATCACTCTCCGCCTCTTTTTGCTCCCCGTGTATGACCGCGATGGCGAGTCGAAGCCTCTCGGCGTATGACGTCGCCTTCTTAGCCGACCCGGGGTTGCGGGCCACTATCACGGAGTTGCGGTAGTCTGGGATCTGTTGAAGGGCGGAACTTTGATAGTTACCTCTTTATATTGAGACCCGCGCAAGGCTAGGCATCTAAAATTATGATTATTTATTAAGCAGTAGTAATACTGATAGTGCCTCTATCCAGAATACTTTTGTATCCAGAAAGTTCAGGTTGTACCCATGAACATAAAAAATTAATCTTGAACTTTGCCAAGTACAATCTTTTAATCATTATCAAATCCATTAAATGATACACCACATGACATGCCATATTAAACTTATATTTTTATAGTATGGTTAATCGCCATACACTGGTCACCTTTCCATAACTGGCCACATTATACTGAAAATGAATTTGCCTATATATAGATCCTATTTTAATATTACCAGCGATTTACCCTATGACATCCAATTGTCCACATGTTTTCATTTACTGGCCCGGTACCGCGAACGCCGAAGATCGTATATTACGGGCATCTTTCTCTTTTACTCCAATTAAGGGTGTCATGAGAGTGACAGAGACAATCAACCGAAATTCACGAATATCGTTGTTCGCGGTAGTGCCGCTGTAGACAAATTGTTCAATGGAATAAATATCAAAATCGGCTCATACCTTGGTGTCCAAAGTGCCACCAAAGACCAAACACATTAGGTACATTTCTGACAGAATTGCCTAAAATGTAATTTAAATATTCATACAATTGCTAACAATCAAGAAATATGACACTTTAAACAATGTTGCCGAGTGACAACAATGTAATATGTTCTTTGATTTCAACATAAACAATCAATTCCTGCACAAAAATGGTAGTGTCAACATTTAGTAGACATAATACTACTACTACTACTACTCTACATTTAAATTTAAATTATATAACAAAAATGGAAAACTGTGTAGTAAGATTAAAATCATCTTCATTTATATTCATATTCATTCACTATTATATTAACCCTGAAAGTTGGTTTCATTTTAAATAAAAATTGTACCATGCAATGAATGCTTATAACAAAATATGCTTTAATCAGTGGTGTTGCACCAAGTTGGTTTCATCGGCTTAATTATCTTTCCCACAGTTCAACAGCATTTGCTTGATGCAGCTTGGCTTCATGAAGGACAGGTAAAGCCATTTACTGACTCCACTTAATTAATGATATCAGGTTTTTTTTTTTTTTTTTTTTATGACAAAGGTGGCAAACGAGCAGACGGATTGCCTGATGGTAAGCAATTACCGTCGCCCATGGGCACTCGCAACACCAAGAGTGTCACAAGCGCGTTGCCGACCTATAAGGGTGTTGGAGCTCTGGGAACCTTATTCACCATCAGGAACACAACACTACATACCTGAAAGGTAGCAGTGCTATTATGGCTGTGGTCTTCTGTAAGGAGGAGGTACTTCCCCAGTTGGGCTGCTCTAGATTCAAGCGTGATGGTACTTCGCTGTGCCCTACCTCTCATATTGAATTGAATTGAAGAATTGAGCACATTTGTCTCAATATTACCTGTTTTTCTTCTTTAGATTAGTAATCTAAAGAAGAAAAACAAATGATGACTTTATTTCTACCAAATCTACCTAATTTGACTGGGTTTTTAATACTATGTCTAATTTACTACCTAATTTGTTATTTCATATCAAGGTCTAATGATGGTAGAATAGTATCTGCAAAAAAAATCTAAATGTTGCAATACTATTGATGATCTTTATAGCTTTTAGTCAACTTACACTCTCCTGAATATACTGGAGCAAGAAAGGTGATGCCCTCAAATTATCAACTGGGCACTCATAAAACCCTTGTATTTCCTTCTGGTGCAGATCCATGGTTATGATATGAGTCAGGCCAGACTTGCACATCATTTTAGCAAGCAGCTTGGTGACAATGCAGCCTCGTTTCCTCATCTTGCACTGTTTGCTGTATGGCAGATATGGAATAACACCGACAATGGATCTGGCCGAAGAGGTTTTGCAGGCATAAGCCATGATTAAGAGTTCCATTATATTGTTGTTGACATCTCTGCAAGAGTAGCATATATAAGTAACTCAAGTCTATGACTATTTATTATTTTATATTGAAAGATTTAAAGTCAAATAAAAGATACTTTCAAAGTTTATAATACCTAACACAATTACAGTGATCAAGTCAAAGTCTGTTTCCCAGTAACCATAACAACCAGGTCAATAAGTCAATGTTTTAATTGATTTTAAGTTATTCATATACATTTAAGACAACATGTATATCATACAACGCTGACAAATTTATTTTAAGGTATGTAAAGGTACTCACTTTGTTCCCGTCTGGACTATGTAGATGTTTTTTCCACGGATTGAATCTCCAATTTCCACTATGGTCTCTCTGTTGGTCTTATGATACACGGAACATCCTCCCTTGCGAACGCCCAGGCGGCTAAACAATACATATTAGGTATATTCTTTGGTTATGGCAAGTCATTTACAAATAATTGAAGAACATGGCCATGACTAGGTTAACCTTCAATAAAGATGGTAATTCAGTCAACTTTATCACACACTTACTTGGCAATAAGGTCGGCAAGTTCAGGGTGCGAGTTGCCGCTCAGGATAACGATATCCGACGTGGAGTTACCCTCCATATTGCTCTTTCGCGACCGATTCGTTTGACCAACCAACCTACAACATTACAAAGACGACTTCAATTAGCGACTGGCGGCTTCAAGTATCAATAAGCTCAAATTGATAGGGGACGTCACGAAGGAGCAACAAGAAAAACAATAAACCTGGTTTTGTTGAGTAACATAATAACCTGATGGCCTTGTACAGTAAAGCAAAAATAGAAATTACTTTAAATAAGATAATTAGTGCAGTGTATCCTTAATTTAGACAACAGATTGACCTCCAAATTTCCTTAATTTTCGTAAAAGAAAAATCAGAAGAATTTCGATAAAATGACATCCATGCGGGACACCACAGATAGCGCGATTTTTTGATTTGGACATTTGGATTGGATGATCAAGGATCAAGACAAGTGCCGAAACGGATGTATGTACTTTATATGTATTGTCTATGCCACTAGTTAAGTACTCACTGTAAACAGAAAACTTATATCATAAAAAACTTAATGAAAACTTTTGAGCATTTATCTACCTTTATTTATTTTCGTGCCATGAGAAGGGTATAGCGGAACAAGCAAGCAGTTTTGCTGTGGTCCGATTCTCGTTTACCGCCACACATTCGCACGAGTAGCGAGACGAATAATGAGGCGAAACACGAGCACGCATGTGTACGCGGACGTCTCGTTATTCCTCTCGTCCCTCACATCGCGTTTTTGTATACACCGCGTTTAGACATGCTGGCTCGCCACTCGCCTCTCTATTCGTCGAAACGTTCGACGAGACTTTTCCTGATTTTCCTATACACAAAACGAGAGGAATGGTGAGACATCCGCGTACACATGCGTGCTCGTGTTTCGCCTCGTTATTCGCTTCGCTACTCGTGTGAATGTGTGGTGGTAGCAACAGGCAAAGTTTCGTCGAACGATTCGACGAATAGCGAGGCGAGTGACGAGCCAGCATGTCTAATCGCGGAGTTAGGAATCTTGTGATTCAGACCACATCTCATCAAATCATAGACATTCTTCCTATATAGTATCAAATCGAATGAGCGTGCCTTCTGTCAGTGTCACTGACGTCACTGTCACTGCCATGCGCAAGTCGTAAACAAATCGCAAATCGCAAGCATGGTTAGGTTATTGTATTAAATATTTTAAAAATATGGGTCTTACGAAGCAATATTTACGTTATGCTC
Source organism: Grapholita molesta (assembly GCA_022674325.2). Lineage (NCBI taxonomy): Eukaryota > Metazoa > Arthropoda > Insecta > Lepidoptera > Tortricidae > Grapholita > Grapholita molesta. Next base: position 10,106,811 of record CP053127.2, read on the forward strand.
CGAGCGGCACCTTTAACATAATTGCCAGTGCTGACTGCAATTGTACACACGTGTCATTAAATGGAATAAGTGGGCGATATGTTGCAGTGGGTGCATGTGAGCATGTTATTATTTGGGATATGAGACTTGGAGAAAAGGTAATTCAGACAATTTTGTCTTTATATATTATTAAGCTTAAACCTTAATATAAATACTTAGTTGTAAGCGCTTTTTTACAATGTTCTTATATTTTAGGCACAAGTGCTTTCTGGCGAGAATGTTGTGGTGTCTCAGATCGCCTCAAGCCCTACTGGTAACCACATGGCGGTGGGCTACGTGGATGGCAACATCAGTGTTTTCGAGCTGGTGAACAATGAGATTGTGTGCCAGTTTGCTGGACACAAGTCTGCTATTACATGTTTGCAGTATGATGAACAGGGCCACCGGCTAGTGTCTGGATCAAAGGTGAAGGCTGCTGGTGTCAAGCCATATTATTTTAACAATATAAAAAAAGATAATATAGTTTAAAAGCCTTTATAAAACTCATAGTGTTTTTTGTTTCAATAGGACACAGAAGTTATACTTTGGGATGTAGTGTCAGAGACGGGTCTTGCACGGTTCAGTGGCCACAAGGGCGCCATAACTAGTGTACTCTTCATCAACGGAAAGAACTGCATTGTTAGCTCTTCCAAGGACAGTTTTGTCAAGTTCTGGGATATTGAGACTAAACACTGCTTCAAGACTTTGGGTGGACATCAAATGGAGGTATATTAAAATAAAATAACATAGGTTTACTTTCATGTTTTCAATACAACAAGAAATTATTGATTATTAACGATTAACACGGTACTACTCACGTTTATTTAGTCACTCGCGCGACATGTTTCGGAGAACATAGGCCTCCATTTTCAAGCACTAAGAGTGCTGAGTGTCCGATCGGTTCGCCGCTCGCGTCACCGGCCCGTCGCGCACTAACGCGCGCCGCGCTGCCCGCGCCGCTCTTGATGTCAAAACTGGTTGAGGGCGGTCCGACACCGGAGCCGCTGTAGTGGTAGGACGCGGGTTCGAATCGTCCACCAACAACGACTCTAAGCACACCGAACTCACTGTGTCCACTAAACTGTTACAACACTCCCTAAGGTTTTGATGTTCGATGTGCGGTGTCTGTATAAACATGTCTCATGTAAGTTTAAATACAAAAAATTATTGATTTACCCTAATATGACAACAACAAATTTGGCCTAGTGGGTAGTGACCCTGCCTATTAAGCAGAAGGTCCTAGGTTCAAATCCCAATAAGGGTATTTATTTGTGTGATGTGCACAGATATTTGTTCCTGAGTCATTAAGTAATTGTATTTGTATCTTTATTTTGTATCTTGTATATTGTTGGTTGAGAACCCACAACACAATCCATGTTGAGCTTACCATGTGGCTCTGTCAATTTGTGTAAGAATGTTCTAATTTCTTTCTTTGTTGTTTAAAAATTCCTAGGTCTGGTCTGCTGCATTGATGAAAGAGGAGAGATATCTGGTGACAGGCAGCATGGACCAGGAGTTGAGGGTGTGGAAGCTCAACTGGACGTCTGACATTAAGGAAGAAGATAAACTTGTCAGGCAGCTGGAGATCGTTAAACTGGAGGAGACTGAAAATTTAGAAGATAGTTCAGTGAGTATACTAAACAAAAAAAAGTGTATAAGCTATACTAATGACCTGTCCCTATTAGATAACCTGACTTAGACCTTGAATTTATAATAGGGTTCCATTTTAGATACTACCTGTGTGCATTGCCTCCAAATCTCTCTAGTTGTCTTAGCTTGACTAAGCAACAGATATTCACATGTCGGAATGAAGTTTAAATTTTTATATTCAGTAATAATTGATTTCAGTTGTTTTATTTTAACAAATATTCAGACCATCCTTTAAACCATTAGTGACATCATCATCATCATGAGCTCATGTCCACTGCTGGCCCAAAGAGATAATGACTAGTTTTGCGACACCCGCATGCAGTGAATTCCTGTGATATTTGCCACACCATCGGTCCATGTTGTGAGAGACTGCCCACATGGCTCTGGAGTTAGGGTTCTCAATTGTCACCAGTAGAGAACCTTAACGTCCCAACAGAAATCAGTTCTACGTGCAATGTGTGCAAATTAGTAACATGCAAAAGAAACTCTCTATTACCCATAGCATAACTTGAATATACATTTTCCATTTTTTCCCATTCCATTTTGACTACACCTACAAGAACTTACCTACCTACTTATAATGAGCAATAGTATCTAGGTGGGGCTAGAGCTAAATTTGTGGTTGAGCAGACATTGAGCATGCATATAATAAACATATTTATTAGTATAATAAAACTGTGGAACTAATACTCAGAAATATTCTATTGCTTCAGGTATTACAATGCCACCAAGTAGGTACCCTAATAAGAGGCGGTAAAGGGCGTGTAGCCGGCCTGACTACTGATCTTGGACAGAGCATACTGGCGTGTTACGGCACCGATTCCCTTCTGGAAATATTCTCATTTTGTACAGATGAAGAAGCTAAGCAAAGAATGAGTAAAAGGATAAAGAAACAAAGAAAAAAGTTGATGTAAGTATTCTAGAGACTTGCACCAAATAATATAACCAATTTTAAGATGATTAAAATATCTAGTCCTCTTTCTCAATGGGCATGATAACTATTGCTCATAAATTTTAAAAGAGCATATGTGGGAGGGGTTTTATAAATGTACAGATCCAACTGCCTCGGAAACAACCAGGTTTTAATTCCATAGTCTCTTTCAAAGATGGCAATGTAAAGAAAAACAAACTGAACATTCTTCTACACCTTGCTTAAAACTAGACAATAAATTATTATATCTCATGATAAAAACTTAACGAAAATGAGACATAATAAAAGCATACAAACAAATAATCTAAATTATAGAAAACAAAAGGAAGCCGGTGAATTGGACGCAGATGCGCCTGAAGTGCCGGAGCTCCTGACGCTATCTGATGAAGTGAGACGATTGACTTCCATTAAGATGGGCGCCAAGCTCAAGTCAAACGCGTTACTGCTGGGCGTGACTGGGGAACTACGTGTCGGCGTGACGCTTGCCGACAACTCTGTTGAGCTGCACAGTCTGAAGCTGGAGGAAGACGAAGGTGAGAATTCTAGACCCAATGATGTAGTAAGTGACGCTGAGTGACATCCATTAAGATTTTTTGTAAAAAAATATAATTGTTTCAGTAAAATGTCTCAAACAAATAAGAATGCCTGGACATCAGAAGGAACCGCGGTGCGTGGCCATTAGCTCCGATAACTTAGCTGTTCTGTCTGCGTCAGCGGATTCCATCAAATTGTGGAACAGGTAATATTTGTTTCGTAAATGTAGCTTGATCTGTCTATTTATTTTTCTCTGAACTTCTTTGAGGCCTGGAATTGATAAAAGTTTCGATTTGTTTTGTTTCATGGCTGATGATGATTAACTGGTTACATTTTCTTTGTCAGGCCGAACCAGTCTTGCCTTCGCACCATCCAGCTTACATCTGGCCGACCAACGAGCCTGACGTTCCTGCCGGGAGACCGGCACGCCGCCGCGGGCTGTGCCGACGGCTCTCTACTAATACTGGACGTAGGTGCCGGCGCTGTCATAGAGACTGTGCCCGCACACCAAGGCGAGTGCTCCAGCATCGCCATGACGCCTGACTCGGTATGTACCCTATTGCCATCGTATTAGAATCCATTATGGTGCAACTCGTTATTCACACTGGACGTAGGTACCAGTGCTGTCAATAGTGGTGTGCCTGCACACGGGCGAGTGCTCCAGCATAGCCACGACGCTTGACTTAGTATGTACTCTGCTGCCATTGCATTAGAGTTAAATATCGCGAAGCTCTCATGATCAGGATCACTCATCGTTACGGAAATCTAAGTCAAAAAAACTATAATGAACCCTACTGCCTTGTCAATAGAGTCGATTAATCCAATACAAACTTTAATGTTATATAAAGAAGTGTTGTACTTTTTCAGAGAGGCTGTGTTTCTGGAGGCGGTGACAAGACAGTGAAGTTTTGGCAGTTCGAGCTCATACCGGATCCCACTGGAGAGTCGAAAGCTAAAGTAAGCGTGTATTGTACATGAACTTATAGGTTGCTTTTAGAATATAGTATTTGTTGTTTATTTACGTTCGTCTTGATGCATTCTCGTAGTAGTAACAATAACATACTTATGTTTAGTGGAAATTTATAAGTTGTACGGAGTAACTAACGATTATCGGTATATTGCAGGTTCTTTCGTTACTCCACACAAGAACACTGGAACTGGAGGAAGCAGTGACGGCCGTCAAAATCAGTCCAAATTACAAGTTCATTGCGGTGGCGCTCATGGATTCTACCGTTAAAATTTTCTTCGTTGATACATTTAAGGTATGATCAAAACATCTCTTATACCTATATATCTTATATTAATTACGTTACGTATATAATTAATTTAGTTTTTGCGTCGTTGTCTAACATTGTTGTAGTAATCGTGCAACAACTAAACTGTGATCTTTGATCATGACTTAGTACACCTACAGTAATAGTGCTATGCTATTTATTTATGGTTAACTCATATAAAAATGCAAGTACTTAACGCGCATCACTGAGACTGGGATAAATGACTATATTTTTTTTCTTTAAAGTATTAAATGGGATATTGTATCGTGATAAAACTTCAATCGACATAAAGGTCCACTCGATTTTAATGTAGGTATTAGTAGATGATTTACAAACTTTTTAAATTTGTCAATCAATACATCTCTATTTGAGCCTAGAAGGATATAACCAATATGGAGCCGACACATGCACTAATTTATATCGGAAAAAATCTGCCGTTTTCGCGGGGGTGAGGTAACACACAATAAATAATGTTAACACTAATGCATTTTTTACGTGCGTCGCTACACACGCACACGACAAAATTATCAAACACTAGTAAACTATATGCTATTCATATAGTATCATATGTATATTTAGTCATATGTATATTATGACCGGCGGCCGAGTAGTTTTGGCAGAGGGGAACACCTGTTAATGGCTACTCCATATTGGTTATATCCTCCTAGATATATATAGATATTACTACCTTTAATCTAGTTCTACCTTCAACTGTACGGCCACAAGCTGCCTGTCCACGCTATGGACATCAGCTACGACTCCAACATCATCGCCACCGGCTCCTCCGACAGAAACGTCAAAATCTGGGGCATGGACTTCGGAGACTGTCACAAGTCCATATTCGCCCACAACGACTCAGTTACGTCACTGCAGTTTGTCCCTAGCACGCACTATTTCTTCACGGCTTCTAAGGACGGGAAAGTCAAACAGTGGGACGCCGATACGTATGACAACATTATCACGCTTCAAGTAAGTACTTTGCTTTTGTTTTTGCTGAAATTTTGCTTGCTTATGTCCTCCGGGACACAAGATGTCTTTATGCTTGCATCGTTTTAAGTACGCGAACTATTGAAATGCGTTTTTAATAGACTTAAAAAAGGAAGAAGTTCTATTCAAATATTTGCGAGGGGTTGGATTTTGCGTATACTTATTATCTCAGTTATTGAGCTGACGATGAAACTGTGGACTTGGTGGATAATTCATATAAATTATAATTTATAAACGTATACAGACTGCTACTTATATTCCTTTGAGTCATACATTCAGGTAAGCTAATGATGGATGAATGATGTAAATACAATTTATCATTAATTATAAGTCAGGGGATCATTTAAATTATATTACGGCCAAATTGCTAAAATATGCATTATGCATACATGTACTTTTTGGTTTTAATATGAAGGTACACGTATTGACCTTGACTGGACAGTCGCCATCAGATATATCAGAGCTGTGGAGGTGGTCACAAATATCGGAACATGCACTTTATCGCCTAGTCAATAGAGGCGTTGTTCACATATTTGTGACCACCTCCACAGCTCCGATATGTCTGATGACGACTGTAGGGGGATGTTGACGGCTTTGTTTGAATCGCAGGGTCACGCCGGCTCGTGCCACGCGCTGGCCGTGGGCGCGGGCGGGCTGCACGTGGCGTCGTGCGGCTCCGAGCGCGCGCTGCGGCTGTACACGCGCACCGACGAGCCGCTCGTGCTGGGCGACGCCGACGAGCAGGAGGAGGGGCTCGCCACCGGCGACGCACATGTGCGTGCTCTCTGATTAACTATTACCATGGAATTGGTGATAGAAGAATATCTTCGATCTGTAGGGAGGCAGAGCGTATAGCGTGACGCCACGAGGCGGTTTCTGAATACCTAATTCATTATCAAACAATGAGACAATTTTTAAAACCTTACGTCGCATGCGGTCGAGAGCGGACTGATGTTCGCAGCGAACAATAAAGACGTCCCGTCGACTTTTCGCCATACACATACACTCTTTTGTTCTATCTCTATATAAGTCTATGAATATAGTGCCATTGTAATCATTTTTAGATGTTGTCGCGTTTTTAACCTTCTAATGAGTAAATCTTATTCGGGGTACCATAAGGAAGTATTTTAGGCACTTCTGTTGTTCGCCATATTAGTTCCACTGAATATCAATACAAGAAGCCATTGTTTTTTTTTTTTTCATTTTACTGTGGTACAGTCAACATCATATACATAGTTAGTTCCAGTCAGTATGGCATTGTAACACATCCTTACTGCTACTGTTTAAATAAGGATCTGTATCCATATATTGGGCCACTTTCGTTGCCACTATTAGACGCTGACGGTACCTAATATTTAATAATTATTTTATTTCAGGATGATTACTCTATTTTTTATATTTTCAGGCACCTGTACCCGGTTTACCGGGCCTAACAATGCCTACGAAGAAAACTATTGGAGCTGAAAAGGCTGTAAGTACTCATTTATATTTTCCTTTTGTTCTCCAAAATTACAATATATCAATTAAATTACAAATAGCAGTATTAAAATGATAAAGTTTTGTTATAATATCTTTCCAATTGTTTACACTCCACACTATTCATAATCATAAAAATTTGAACTTGCCACAACTAGGAACAAACAGGTTCAGCCAATGTCATATCTATATCTACGCACGCTGTTATTATCAAACCGCGGTTAAAAAGGATAAGTAGTGTTGTGCTCACGGTACTCTCGAATCCCTAAATGATTAAATATAATCATAAGTCAATCTTTGACATCTTCATAAGTGCAGATACCTATTGATAATAGGATCAAAATATTTACAGAGTATGCTTTGCATACTCACATTCACACTCTATTCTCGGAAAATGTTGTCATTTGTTTTATAAAAAAAATATTAATTATCATATCTGACAATAAACCTGTCACGTATTCACATCAATTGCAAAGTTTAAAATAATATGTGTGTATAAAATATGCATCGCTGTAAAGTGTCAAACTGAAATTTTATGCAATTACTAACATATTTCACTAAAAAAAATTGTAACACGAAGGCTCTTCTTAAAACTTTCATGGCCATTCTATATCCATTTATTTTGTCATAAAGGTGATAATACAGACAAATGTGATAATGATGGTGATATGGCTGAATATTTTTTTAGAGTTTTTTTTAAGTAATTATTTTCAGTATTGAGATAAAATAATTTGTCATTTTTTCCATGCTTTAGAACTCGCATCGTAATAAAACAACAATTTAATTTATCTGCATACTATACCACTGACAATGTCATATCATGTGTTAATTCAATAATGACGTATGAGCTCAAACCCTTTCTAAACGCGGTTTGATAATGCTCATCAGGCATACTGCGTTATATAAATCTTCATGGTTCTTGTAAAGAGATTTTTGAGTTTAAGTTAAATAAAGAAATGATTACCAATTCTTAATTCTTTTCTTGACATAATGTAAAGACCGAATTTATGAAGCACTGGTATTTTCACCATCTTTGTCATACAGGCGGACTCCATAATGGAATGCTTGTCGGTCGGCGCCGCTTACAAAAAAGAACGGAACGAAGCCCGCGGGCAGCCAGTCCAGCCGCCTCTGCTTATGGCCGCCTACAACTGCGATAATGAAGAGGATTTTCTGTTGGAAACTCTTAAGAAGATACGCGCCAGGTACAGTAAACCAATTTGATTTATAGGCCACTTGGTTCCTTGTCACTGTGAAAATCTATATGAAAGACGCAAAAGATTTCATATTAACGTCACTGTGACAAGGTTCGAAGTGGCCTAGAAATCAAATTGGTTGACTATATAATACATACACTTTGTAAACTCTTGTTCTGTCATTCTTAAGTTTCATAACAAATGTCCAGCAACAATATATATTACGTAAATATTTCTGCGCCTGCATGCGTGCCTTTTTTAAGGCCCTTTTAACCCTTTTGAGCGACAAAAAAACCTGAATGTTGTTGCCTACTACACCATCGACACCTAAAAGTGTTATGGGAACGCAGTCAAAGTAATCCTACTGTAAAATAAGTTCACAAGTTAACATGTTATTTTCCTACATGTAACACATGTTTTCGGGCTCAATAGTAGGTTTATAAGAGACATTCGTATCTCACTTATTACTTGCCCACTTAGGCCACTTAGTTCATGATCTTTTTCTTGACGTTACAGTGACTTGGAAGAAGCTCTGCTGCTGCTACCGTTCAATACTGCGTGTGACATAGTTCGGATGTTGCCGAGCATGCTCGACCGCGGCGCCAACACCGAGCTTCTGTGCCGAACTGCTATTTTCCTACTCAAGGTAGAGTAAGCATCATGTAGTTAGTAGCAGTCAAAAAAATGTAACAAAAGACGTCCTTATTGCTATATAAATAAAAACCTCTTCCGATTGTTTACTCTGCTTGCTGACTTACTGGTTGACACTGGTATTGGTACTAAAGCAAAACACATGACTGATAGGTTATATAATGGGATGGTCTCTCGTAATTCGGTGTCTTAAATCTCTTGTCATGACAGGTCATTCATTGACTTTACATACGTGTACCTACCCCTACCCCATAAGACTAGACATGAGGCAGATAAATCCAAAATAAAATAAAAACAGCTCATGATACATATTAGAAACACTTAAGTAATTAAGAAATTAATTAAATAATTAGTAATTAAGTAGCCAAACTGTTAAAACGGTTTTGTAGAAACCTGTATAACAAGACTGTTAAAAATTTGAATGGTGCCAATTATATGACGCTGACTGTACACGATAAAATGATTATGCTACGTAGGTATTCGTTGCAAACCAAGGGACGTCACAGCGTCCAAGTGGATAAATATAGGCAAAATATTTAATTTTAGATTTGAATATTAAAGTGTGTCAAAAAAGTATGAAATAATTATGTAGAATAAACTGAATAAACTCGTAAAACAACTACAAAACAATTTATAAACATTTAAGTATATCCTAAAAATCAGTTAAGCAAAAAAAGTCAGTTTTGTTTACTTTTATAATAGATTTCAATTACATTGAAAGGGAGTGTATTGGTACTACCCATGACAGTAGGACTTATGGTAAATCATTACGCGCAAACGTGTGATGGTAAAATAGTAAATAGTCGCAGTTATTGTTTACACATGTTGCCTAATACTCTACTTTAATATTTTTAAGGTTCATCACGCGCCTCTGAAAGCACACAAAGCGCTACTGAAGCCGCTTATTCTGATACAGGCGAAGGCAGTCATGCGACTCTCTGAGATGCGGGTAAGTTGAGACAAAATATGTACAGGTAACTCAACGAGCACCAATCGTAGGCACTGGTCCCACCGCGAGCTATGAGCTATCAGCTATTTCAAGGTACAAAAGATAATCAGTCCCGTGTAAATAAAAGAAAGAGATACATATTTATAGCTCATCGCCCGGCGATGAACTACGATCACCCGGCTATGACATGTACGTCTCTTTTATTTCTCTTTCGGTGGGACCAGTGCGATAGGTTTCTATTCTATATAAATTGACCGTGTCAGTACTTTTGACATATATGTTATTGTTTGAAGAAAACGCTGTCAATCCTTCTCAGGCCGTACCAACCAGGGCCCTGTTTCATATACGTGACAAGTTGACAATATGTCAGTTTTTGACAAAATTGTCGATTTGTAGCTACTAATTCTGTTTCATAAACGTGACAAATATGTCCAATTGCGACAGGTAAATAGTTGACAAAATTGTCAGTGGCAATCACGTTTCAAAAAGGTCTACAATTGTCAGTTTTAAAATGTCAGTAATTAAGAAAATTGTCAAGACTTTTTTGTCACGGTAATCGACATAATTGTCGTAAATTGCGACAAATATGTCACAACATACATTTTTGTTAAAATGATATGCGGTATGAGGGTAGCAATAAAATTGTTTGTCCTACATTAGTTTTGATTAGTATTCTAGGATTTGTTCGATATTAGTACATGCAATAAGTAAAATGGACACGAAAATAATAATTTTGGGCCTTATACACGACAACCGAGAAATATTGTTTGGCAAATTTAGTGAGTGCTTAACGCACGAAAAAAAAATTAATAAATGGAAGGAAATTGCAGAGCAATTAAAAGGATTGGGTATATTTAGCAAAGATTGGAAGTATTTGCGTGATACAACATGGCAAAATTGGAGAAAAAGGACTATTGTAAGTACCTATTGTTATTATTATTATCAAGTGAGTGGTCTTCGTGAGTGAGGGTTTTTTGTGCGCCTTTTAAATTACATAACATAACATAAATACTCTTAAATTTCGCTTAAATTATTGAATGGAACATCTTATTTAATTAACAACATAAGTACTGAATTATATTAAAACAACAGTCATCCACAACACGCATCGTCATAAAAAATAAATAAACACAAACTGGTAAAAACTAAAATAACGGAAATAAGTCTAAACCCTGGCCCGATGCACCGTGCAAGTACCCGGCGCAAACGTCCCGAATATACTGGCAGAATTTCCGCGCTGTATGGCCAGTGAAATGCGCTGCACCAGGTACGAACCAGCCCTAGCATCACCACCCCTATCTCTCAAACGGTTTCCTAGGTCCCTAACAATTAATGAATTCGTTTTTTTATTTTTTTAGGAAAAGCGGGATAATCGTTTACAGACTGGATCAGGAGGAGGAAAAATTTTTAAATACGATGAATCCGACAAATTGATTTTTAAAATCATAGGAAAAGATTTTCCGGTTATGGAAGGTCTTCCTATACCCAAATCTTCAGGATCACAGGAGCCCAAAAGTTGTTCTTCAGTTACACTTCCAAGAGATATAAATAGTGAATCTCCTTCTACTTTGCATCAGCCACTTAGAAGGAAATCCCTTCGAATTTCAACGTGTGAACCCGACACTACAAATGAATTGATGGAGTTAAAGAAGAAAAAAATGGATCTAGAGATAGAACTCTTAAAAGAAAAAGTAGAAATTGCAAAGAGGGAAAAATATAAGTTAGATTTAGAATTATTAAAGTTAGAAAAGGAAGCAAATGTATTAAGTCCATCTGTGTATACTCTTCCATTATATAGCACAGTTGTTCAAATAATTGATTCTTCCAGCCCAAATGACCAAAATGTTTGTTCTTCTGAACAAGATAAAGGAACTACTGACATTTTACAGCAGGCAGTGGAGATAATATACAATTAAGTTAACATGCATATTTTTATTAGTTTTTGGTAAAATATAAACTGTTTCATTACTCAAACAATTGTATTAATGACTGCAGTGTCGCAATGCTTTCCGGTTCAATAATACCTTCATTTTCATCTGTTTCTTCCAAATCGTTCAATACATTGTCATCCTCGTTATTATCATTCTTATCAGTCTTCTTGTGCCGCCAATATAGAATCGCGAACTTAATCGTTTTTCAATGTTATGTAAAATAATGCAAGAATAAATAAGATTTGAAGCAACAATTGGTTGTAATCTTATATAATTCAGACAGGATTTTTTTTCTTTTAAGATACCAAGCGTATTTTCCACTATCCTTCGAGTAGATCGAAAAGCACGCAAAAATCTTTCTAGACTTACTGTTCGCGGTATTTGTATTGGTATTCTAGGCGTCATAAGCCACTTTTGTAGACCATATCCACTATCTCCCAATATTATTGCATTTGGAAACGGTCTCCACCCATTTTCCCATTTCCTTGCCAATGTTGAGCACCTCATAACTCTAGCATCATGAACTGAGCCTGGCCACCGTGCACTTGCATAAAAAATTTCTAAATTCGGTCCGCATACGATCATGATATTCATGGAATGGTTTCCGTCTCTGTCAACGAACGCCAATTCATTTTGGTGAGGGGCATCCATTTTTATAAGTGATCCGTCGACTATGCCAGCAATTCTTGGTATATTGTATGTCATAAACCTTCTTGGGATATCAGTACAGTTGTCAGGCCAGCGAACTTCCTCTCCAAATAATTCACTAGTCAGTAATCCACAGACGCGTTTTACACAACGATGTATAGTCACTTTATTTACTCCATGTGCATCTGCAATTATATGATATTGTGCGCCAATTCCCATCCAATGTAATGCGCATAAAATTTGCTGAGTAGGAGTAAGTGCGAAATTTCGCCGTGTTGAGTGTTGTAATTCTTGTCCTATTTTTATTATTAAATATTCGACGGTAGTTTTACAAACTCGAAATTTTTCTATAAATGTGGAGTCAACCACGTCAAAAGTAAAGTTTACCCTTGTCCTAAATGCTCGACGACGACGACGTATTGGTTGAACTAAATATTCTTCATCGCTGCTGCTACTATTGTCTGTCGATGTTAGCACCATTTCACTGGTAATAAGTAATTAGTTAGTGAGAAGTAGCCGCTGACATTGGGTGAGTTCGCCTGTCAGAAATCTTCGACAAATCGACAAATTTGTCAACTTGTAATTACAATTTTGTATTTCATAAAACAAATATGTCAAGTTTTTCGCGACAAATTGTCACCTGTCACCTGTCAAGGGAAAATTTTTATGAAACAGAAATATGTCAAAATGTCGCGACAATTTGACATAATTGTAATTTTTCCACCACGACTTATTTGTCATAAATAATGTTTATGAAACGAAAAATTGTCAAAATGTCGAATTGTCACCTGTCACCTGTCGCATGTCATTGTCACGTATATGAAACAGGTCCCAGAGTATTTTATTTGCGATAATCCAACTACCGAAATATGAACCTTAAAGTCTATTGCTTAGGTTGAAATTCTGTTGGCATGAATGTGGTTGTTAAATTTACTTCACCTGGAAAAGGATTAACAGTGATGCTATATAGGTTGATACCAATTGCTGCAATTTTCACCCATTTTGTACGTTTCTAACCTTTAGAACGCTTTTCCCCTCGTGTCAAAATGTGACATGTACGCCAACTTCTACACTAGGGAAAAACGAAAATAAACCTTAACTGACAGCAGAAAAATATTTGACAGCCTCCGCCATAGCCACTTTAGGGGTAGGTGGCGTGGCAGGCAAGACATCACGCTACCCCTTAAGGGGTTCTTGGCGTTCAAAGGGTTAAAAATGTATTTAACTTGGTCGACATTTTGATAATAAAATATTTGACAGGACATGGTTGGATACAACGTGCACGCGCTACAGTGGATGCGACGTGAGGCAGAAGCGGAGGAGTCCGAGCAGCTGTTCCGCGAGGCGACGGACGCGCGCCGCAACAAGGATCGCCGCCGGCGCTCGCGGCAGGCGCTCAAGCGGCCCATCGTTACTGTTACTTGAATATATACTTACCAGTTATTGTTGTTTTTTTTGAGAACTGCGAATGAACGTTCACTCGCCGAATGAAAAGGTTGACCAGCTTAAGGTCTGTTTTTGCTTGCTCAGTATAATTTATCAGTATCTGCTTTATCGACCGAGTAAGTACGACATTTTCCGTCATAATGAATGTCACTTCACTACAGACAGATGACCCCAATGAGAAATTGACCTCTTTGCATTTAAGAGAGGAGAGTTAAAATTAAAAATAAAACTTTTTATCTCATTCATTCTTCAGTTATTTCAGGAAGCTTAAAAGAGGATCGCAATATACAAGAGAAAACGATTTATCAATCTTGAGACAACGTTTTTATATCTACTCTTGGTTTTAGTTCAACTCTTAATAGTCAAGGAACATTCGTCGTATTAAATTTGAACTTCGTTGTCAAACACTTAAACATAATTTTCAATACAACTCTCGCCAATTACATAGTTCAAAAAGGTAACATGCGCTTGCCACTCGTCAATGAATTAGTTTGAGATCTGGTCAACCTTTTCATTCCGCGACTGTACAATGAAAGACTTAGTTGTTATGATATTGCTAACAAAACTTAGTTGAATACAAATGTGTACGCTATGCGAGGCAGAAACGACGGAGTCCGAGCAACACGAGGCAATAACTGCCTCCGCCACTCGTGCGACCCCTTATTACTGCTATTTGAATATGTATATATTTGTGTTAGACATTGAAATACAATGAAAAAGTCGATTATGTGGCATAGTAAAGCTTTCCATACAGCTGTTCAAATACTATTTGTAATACGAAAATCCATCGTACTTAGCTTATTGCTGGGCAGGCTATACATAGTGAAGACGTCTTGATAATGGTTGTTACTAAATACAGACACATTTTTCATTTATAGCTTCATTTGCTTCATTTTTCATTTGATGCCTAAAATACAAAAAAAAAGTCAACTATTTTATAAAGGTTTCTATTACAGGCCGCCTGATAGTAACTAATTCATAACAATATCGTATGAGTTTGTGACACAGAGAACTACCTATAGAGTCGCAATGTTGTTCATTTTGTTCGCGATACAAGCTGCCAACACAAGAGGTGAAACGTGAGGGGCGGGAGGGCGTTAACGTCGCTGCGATTGGTTGTCTCAAGGACGACGCGCGGCCGCTTGAGCGTGTAGTGATGGGACATGTTTTTTACCGGAAGCCTAACCGGTAGTCATTTATGTTTGGTAACGTATGCGGAGTGAAATTTGGACAAAGTTCAATATTGCTTTAAATAAAAAAAACACCATTCTTTTTTTTTGTAATTATGTTTTTATAACAATGTATATATCAAAGCTTAATGTAAAAAATAGTTTACTCCCATGCGAGATGCTTTACGGCAGTTCTGTGGTACTTTGTCCATCGCTGTCGAAAACATGGATGTCGGCATTTTATTCAGCTCCAATTTTATTTTTCGAATCAAACTCTGTACATTTTTAGGCCGAAAGTTATTGCAATATACTCGCCTCTTTAGATTTTCCCAAAAATCTTCAATAGGGCGAAGTTGCGGAACATTAGGTGGATTTGATGTCTTCGGTACGTATGGGATATTTAACTCCAGCATTTTGCTAAGGGTTTTTTTGGCATAATGGCTTGAGGCTAAGTCTGGCCAAAACACTACATTTTCTCCTCTATGACTCGTATTTATGAAATCCCGCACTAATGGCAAACAACGCTCTATGTAGCGGTCGGCGTTCACAGCTAAACCTGACTCAAAGAATACAGGCTTGGATATTCCGCGTCGACTGATGGCAAGCCATAGCAAAACTTTTTTAAGAAATTTCGTATGCTCAACATATTTCACGTTCTCATCCGTTGGGCCATTGGTGTTCTCGAAATAGTAATTCCTTTGCCACTCGTTTCCATCTAATGTGAAATATGACTCGTCATCCATGACGCAAGTGACCTTGTTTTTAGCGTAAAATATTTCTTTGACTAATTTACGAAGCCGTAATTTCTGAGTAAATTCTTGGTTTTTAGAGACAGTGGGCTTAACTTTTCTACATCGCTTATCGATGCCCATCTCTTGAAGATATTTCTTAACAGTTTTGCCGTCACTTTTAAATTTTCTTCCGAGCTCTCTATAAGATTTTGCGACACGGCCGGCCGTAATTTTCTTTAACCGAGCTCTCTCAGAAAACTTGCTCTAGCTGGAATAGTTTCCAGAACCAGGCTTTCTAGCAGTGGTTTTCTTCAAGGCAAAGGACGCCAGAATATTGTAAATAGTGCTTCGACTCTCACCCATTTTCACAAAATGTTCTACCACCTTTGATTTCGGCCATAGGGGATGGCTACTATAGAAATTACATACTGTTTGACGACGGCGTTCTTGTTGATTTACCATAATTACAAAATTAAACATCCAATCTTTATGAAACTTACCAAACTGATTGACAGATATATTGACTTTACATTGACATACACATATTTTTTATTTAGACTTTTGTTTTTCATATTTTATATATACAAACTTTGTCCAAATTTCACTCCGCATACGTTAAACAAAAGTAACTAAATATAAATCAGTAGGTATAGTAATATTATTTTAACTTACTTCAAAAGTATAGGTTAAAATACTAAGGGTGTAATAATCTAAAAATTAAATGTGTATGACAGTAATAAGAGCTCCAGAAAAGAGTACAAATTACGATGCGAAATGGTACAATTTTTTTGACCAAAATATCGATTATAATATTATGTACGAGAGTGGTTTGTTTGTTTATAAACCACTCTCGTACATATCATAATGTGGGTTGGAATAACTTCTATAATTAACAGCCTATTTAAAAAAATGTCTTTTTGAATTAATTAATTAGTTATTAATTAAATTGTTATTGTATGTAAATAGTGCATTACTGCAAATACTAGTTATCCTGGATGAGTATCAGTTAGGCGACCGGACTGAAGGTGAGGAACGAGGCCAGAATATCACTTGCTGTCTAAACAGTCCCTAATTCAAAAATAGGACAAATATATGAATGGAATCTTGCAAATATATTAAAGTTAATACGTTATTTGTATTTTTATAAAAATACAAGGGTTTCAAATAAAATACATATTTAATCACTAGAGATACATTATTCGTATGTTGTTTCTGTAGACCATAGCTGTGCCCCCTAAGGATTCTCTGTAGACCACCTCGGCCACCATGGACTCCCGTGTTCTTCGGGCGCTGGCCGCTTGTCCCGCCATGCTACGTTAAGTTAAACTATATTCTCAGAAGGGCGCTTGTCAGCGCGAACATCCCCGCCACTCTGGTACACCAGATTGTGCGGGGTCAGATGTCGTTAATACCCGTTGTTGGAGAATGGGTCGCGCACTGGTGTGCTATTCTATGACACTAGACCCAAGGACTCACCAAGTGGATTCTAAAAAGCCCCCATAACATACCTCTATCTCAAACCAGCTATGAGTGCCCTGGGACTTCCTCGAAGTTCATCATCAGGCCCATTCTATGATACTGGACACAAGTACTTACGAAGTGGATTCCAAAAAGCCCCCATAACATACCTCTATCTCAAACCAACTATGAGTGCCCTGGGACTTCTTCGAAGTTCATCATCAGGCCCATTCTATGACACTGGACCCAAGTACTCACCAAGTGGATTCTAAAAAGCCCCATAACATACCTCTATCTCAAACCAGCTATGAGTGCCCTGGGACTTCTTCGAAGTTCATCATCAGGCTCATTCTATGACACTGGACCCACGGACTCACCAAGTGGATTCTAAAAAGCCCCCATAACATACCTCTATCTCAAACCAGCTATGAGTGCCCTGGGACTTCTTCGAAGTTCATCATCAGGCCAATTCTATGACACTGGACCCAAGTACTCACCAAGTGGATTCTAAAAAGCCCCCATAACATACCTTTATCTCAAACCAGCTATGAGTGCCCTGGGACTTCTTCGAAGTTCATCATCAGGCCAATTCTATGACACTGGACCCAAGTACTCACCAAGTGGATTCTAAAAAGCCCCCATAACATACCTCTATCTCAATCCAGCTATGTATGCCCTGGGACTTCTTCGAAGTTCATCATCAGACCCATTCAATGACTCTGGACCCCAAGGACTCACCAACCCCCTCTACATAACTCTACATAAAACTAAGTATGCGTACATACATATTCTACTACTACTAGTTAGTATTAAATATAATATACTATATAAACTACTGAAATATAAATATATACTCGTATATATATATATATATATATATATATTTAGTGCGTATCCTGATTTCTATTATATTTTGTAAATTCGGTACACCTTCGGTAATCCTAAGCACACGATTACGGTTAATACGGTAACGACATCAGCACATCACTAGAGCTACACGTGGCTTCGTAAGACAGGAATAGCACACTGTATTTACAATATGATGAAAAGAGACGAACAACTATCTACTTCTGTAAGCGACCAGTATAAATGAACTCCGCTAGGAACAAATAATTTTTCAATAATATAATCATTTTGACTTATCTGTGGAATGTTATACCATCTTTCTTGTAATTTGATGTCTTAGAATTTTTACCACACCATCTTACAGTACAATGACACATGATGTCAACGTTTTTATTATAATTATCTATTTTTTAGTGTAGTAACAATGTGCACTGCGCGCAGGTCAGATACTTGGACGCAACTGAACGGCACTGCGCGCGACCGGGAATTATATAAGCCTTGTATGCCATACGGACTGATGATCGTCAGTGCCCTGCAATACTTGTCTATAGGTTTACTGGTCTGTGGTTTGTGATCAGGATTCATCGTTCAATGAATAAATAAACTTATTTTTTAGTTAAGTAAATTATTATATCGTCTTTGATGGCATATTGAATCCGAATCAAAGACAAGAATTTCGAATTTGGAGGAAAATTCCAACACAACAGATTATAAACCTAGAATTCGAAGTTGGTGAGGCATTCAAACAACAATTATTTACATGACAAGGACTGGAGCTGGACCAATGAAGGTAAAGGAATCTAAAGGGTAATAACACATAAGTAATAGCTGCTATCATTTATTTGTAAAAAAATATTCTACTCACTACATAGCCAATATATCAGTTAAAATTTTAATAATTTAAGTATCCATCCCTGCGTAAGTCACATTATTTATCATCTATACAACAATAACTAATGTTTCACAATGAGTATTCCGCGCGTGTTCACAATCTCAGTACATAATTTATGCTGAAACTTACACAATACACAAATATATGTAGATAATTGTTTATGATCTGACGACAAACTTATCGTTTACAACTGGTCCTCCTAAGCTTTATATACGGAATTATTGCTTTAAATATTCGATTACTTTCGAAAACTTTACATTCGCAATTTTAAACTGCTAACATCTCTTGAGTATTAATCATTTATACAATCATCAATTGGAATTTAGCGGATCAATCGAACGAGCTTAAGATATCAGAATGTATATGTATAAAGAAATCATAACGTTATTGCTTATTCAGTTGTATAATCACATGTTCTGCGACGCCTGTGGGCTCGTCCGCTCCTACATTAATTGACAGTTATCATTCCACAATTAGAATAAGCTTAAGTTTCGCAAACATTGCTCATTCACTTATCACAACGTTATTGCTTTACGGATACACGCACTTACATTCTCAAACAAATATCACATTTTAATACAATACTTTTGCCATCTTTAGAACGCTCCTTGCGAGAAAGCGCGTAGCACGACATTTATTCACATCGTAACTATCACAGTAGCGTTTGTTTCCCGATTGTAATACCTATAGCCACTCGTAACTGGCTGTTGATAGACGTTCTCACGAATTAGCCGTCTCGTTTCTACACATCAACATTAACCTAATTCAACTTGAGGCGCATGTTTGTTATAAAGAAAATACGCTACTGTACTAGTTTTGCAGAAGATTCTGAAAGCAATGCGCGTGATCAGTCTTTAGTATTGAGAAACGATGTTCACGACGAATGGAACTCCAAATTTCGACGCCAATATTTCAGCATAAATTACAATAATACACGTCAGTAAGGTCCCTGCTGCAGCCGCAGCCACGGAACAGAACGGCATAAATAAAATCACAAACACATGCTTGTTAGAGCATAAGCACACACAACACAACCGGATTGTTAGTAACTAAATATCGATATACATTGTTCATCATTTTCTTAACATATTCATAAATTAACCTAAATTATTATAAATAACCGAATTGGAAGATCGAAATTCGTCATTACTAGTTAATGCTATTTCTATTTGGGGAAACATAAAGGAAGTTTGCTTTACAAGATCAATAAATAATTGATTAAAATACAGTTTTATAAGGAACATTGTTAGTGTGTACTTGACAAGAGAGAATTCACCTGATACCAATAGCATAATAACAGACGTCAATTATTTAAAACTACAAAAATACTAAATAATAATAACCCTAACACATGTACAATAATAAAATGTAATAAAATAATACTGTATCACTAATGCCAGCAGCTATAGCAGCGGGTGTTGAGAATGACTTTTCGGTTGAGATTATTTTCCACAAAATAGATTTCCTATAGAAAAATAAGCACGTCGACGTGCATTACCCTCAAATATCATTCGACAGAGAGCTACAAGAGTTCGATAGAGAGCATAATTTGAGAATAGTTTAATTTAAACCCTAAAAGTTATGAATGTTTATTGTCATGAAGACTACCATCGCCTCGTCGAGTAAGAGTAAGCAATACTAAGCAGTAAACTACTACACTGACGAACGCCTATACGAGTACATACAGTGATCCCAATAGTAAACAATAAATAATCTCAATTTTTAAAGCTATAAAATACGGTAAGCTTAGCGCGTCAAGTTAATAAAAGGACAAATAGCTGCACAAGGATCACTCGGCCGCGAGCCTAGCCTCGCGGCCATTAGCTAAGGTATCACAACGTCTCATAGACTGTCTATTACTGGCCCGTGGGGGTTGACACTAAACACGAATTCAATATAACTAAATTAAGTAGAGAATATCAAGTAAAGGGACGGCGAACAGGCGGCGCGCGCCTGGCTACAACAAAACATACGCGTTGAGTATATACATAACGTAAATGCCTTTTGCTATAAATATAGACACTGACCACGATGAGGTTCTACGGTAAATTTCAACACATAATGCCTCGACGTTTTGGTTGTTGTTGAATGTTTATACATTAGCGAATGTATAAATATGTTACACATTACAAAATTATGTTCATAACATAAAAACCATATCTATATTATTGTATTTATTTTAATAATGCCAAAAATCTATTTAAAAGGTAGATTAGTTTAGTATACGAAGGCAACTCTTCATTATTAGAAATTTTAATCTGCTCTAATACAACACGGCGAAGAACGAAGCTGTTGAACGGTATCTATAAACTACCACCTTACAAATTATCAAAATATATAAGTGGTTCGCATAACGTATACGTTACGATAAGTAGACACTCATTTGTCATTATTGCTTCTTAACGTTGTAACCTTAAAGAACTAAGGCAATACTCGACAGAAAAAATACTTACAATTTAAATACTGACCGAAATGGGAAATAAATTAAACGCTATAATTTAATGATTTATCTTAAACGCTTCTAGTTACTATGTAAATAATAGAATTTACAATATCTTAAATTACGTACGTCTAAACGAATACTTGCGTCCTGAAAAAGGTAACCGTTATAATTTCATCAATAAGAGAGCATTTAAGGCAAGGCTTAACATACCTATGTATCATTGTATTCCTATCGTACGAGATTTCCCTTCCTCGATACGTCCCGCGACCCGGCTAAATAAACCATAAGATTTTATTTATTTATGGTATCAATAGATTCGTTTCGTTGCCAGTATGTTATTTGGGACATATTTTGTAAAAACTATAATTACAAAAGTCAGAAGTGATAGTCATAGTCTGCCATTCGGACTTTCAGCTCGAAACGCTTCTTACAAAACGCAACTGTGACGTCCCGCTATATGAAAATAATATAACAATGTTTATTTTAAAAATGTTATAAATCGAATGGTACCTCTGAATTTTAAATTCGCACTTTGAAAAACTCTCGATGTTAAAATTCTTTAAATCATTTTAATAGATTTTTAATGTTTTGTCTTTATTAAGATATCTTAATCAACAAGATTTTACAGAATTACACATGTATGTGTCACATTAAATGTAAATAATTGGGAGTATTCGTCTATCACTCCTGTTGCAATAGATTCATAACTTTAACTTATACTTGCGGGTTGCGTCCTTATTTTAAAACCTGCTTCGGCAGTAAATTCGTCATGAATGCGCTCGGTGTCTCGGGACCAAAATACATCTTATTTAATATTAACAATAATCCCGACACACCATACACGTACAGTAAACGAACCAGATACAATGCAAGTGCGAACTTTAATAAAATAAACTTATCTCGATGGTGTAACTAAAATACTGCGATTAAACTTTTGAGACTGACGAGTCCGATTATAACGAATCGACTAAACCGAATACAAAATGGCGTTCACTAATTCTGGCTTTAAAAAATATTTCGCCAGACCAAATTTATGTCGTTAACGTACAGAGGTATAATATTAACGTAATGCCCGATTACTGACGCAATTAAAATGTACACTTAAAATCCTTGGTTATTTGATGTCTTTTGACACTGGCCTTGTATAACTAAATAGTATAAATAACTATATTGAATTATGCATTTGAATTTTTTTAATCGTTATACGATACGACGTGTTACATTTGCATTGTAAAAGAAGCGATTTCATAATATCATAATATAATGTTTAGTTCCTTTTAACGTTCTATTCATACAGCGTCTTTTACAAAACAGGAGGTAACATGTCCCACGCGTAGATCTAAAGCTAGAGAGAGCAATTAATTTTCTTGGCAAATTTTGTTATGCATGCGTTCATTTCAGTTATTGTTCATGTCATAGAAAAAAAAATAGATGTGACTATGACGATGAAAATTCGTATTTTTTTTTATTCAGACACAGTAAAATATTCTGACAGTCTTACAGACTTTATCGGTTGCTTATTTCTTAAGCTGTTCACTCTAATTTCGGCATGTCAGCTTTGAATAGCTGTTAATATTGAGGCACATCAAACTCCCAAGAAAATTTTGCTATCCCATACAACCGGAACAGTCGTACATTGGACACGTTTTATAACAAATATAAAATATGAACACTTACTACAATGCTTTTTTCCATTCTTGATATCAACCCTGAAACGAACGTACTGAAAGTACGATTAAGTATAAGTCTTTAAAAATGTTTGAAACGTTCAACGAATAGATCTTAAAATAAAGTCTGCAAACAAAAATATAATTCGTTTTCAGTGTTCAGTGTGCTCAATTTATTAGTGTCTTACTACTGCGTATGAGCGGAATTCGTAGCCAATGTACGACTGGTGCGGTTTTCAACACACGATTCAGTAGTTACGCTAGTGAGAGAGTCGGGCGCGGGCGCGGGCGCGGGTGCGAGCAGGACCGCGGTATCACAGTGGGCAGTCAGTGCGACTCCTCGGCCGCCGCGTGGCTCGCCACGAGGTTCAGCGGGGCTTCGTCGTAATCGGGCGCGCTGCGGCCGACCTGAGGGAGAACCTCGTTATTAGGGATGTAACGCTCTTATAATTATTTATTTAAATTAGTTTTGGGGGGCGACGGGAGAGGCCTTCGCTCAGCAGTGGGACACAGCGCCAAGCGCCATAAGGTACCTTTCCATGTGGACTACCACAATTAGTGGAAACTTTATTAGTTTGAGGCTTCAGCATTAAGTGAGGACAGTTTAATTAAGATTGATTGTACCCGGGTATGTCTTTAAACTACGTCCAACAATGAGAGATAGGGCACAGCGATGACCATCACACTTGAATCTGGGGCAGCCCAACTGGGGAAGTACCTCCTCCTTACAGAAGACCACAGCAATAATAGCACTGCTACCTTTCAGGTATGTAGTGTTGTGTCCCTGATGGCGAGTAAGGTTCCCAGAGCTCCTCCCGCAGTGTTACGGGTGCCCATGGGCGACGGTAATTGCTTACCATCAGGCAATCCGTCCGCTCGTTTGCCGCTTATGTCATAAAATAAAAACCGTATGTGGTGAGATAAACGTGAGGGTAGTAGCGGTACCTGCGGGCGCACGGCGGCGGGGCGCGTGTTCTGCGCGTGTAGCGCGGCCAGCAGGTGCGGCTGCAGCTGCCGCCGCAGCGCCGCCAGCACGGCCTCCTCGGGCGCCGCCTCCGCCGCCGCCTCCGCCGGCTCCGCGCACGCTCCCGCTCCACGCCGGGACTCTACATTTTAAATAAATACGCCATTTAAAGGAAAATCTGCAGGAAGTCAAATATAATCAGCGGTACGAGTACGGTATAGTCCCCCTACAAACAATTAATAGATAACATCCAAACTCGGGGACAAATATTAGTGATAAACATCATTCTAGGTGAATAAAGTAATTTTAACGGTTCTTAACGAACACGTCCCTCCCGACGTATTCTTGCTCTTCTTTGGTAGCAGCACGCAGCCTTTTAGCTAGATGGGACAAATAAATCTGGGCATTTTGATGTCATTCTAACACTTAATGTTTTGATAGTTAATCGAGATCATTTTTTAAGAGGAGTTACCCCAAGAACTTATCCCAGGATCTGGCGTAGGCACTAGTATTACGAAAGCGACTGCCATCTGATTTTCCAACCCAGAGGGTAAACTTAGGCCTTATTAGGATTATATTATTCCGGTTTCCTCACAATATTCTTCGACTGGTTATAAGTATGTACCAAATGATATTTCGTACATAATTTTCAAAAAACTCATTGATACCAGCCGTGGTTTGAACCTGCGACCTCCGGATTGCAAGTCGCACGTTCCTACCGCTAGGCCACCAGCGCTACCTGCCATAAATTCAATGATTATAACTCGGTCACATTTCACGAGTGCTGCGTGTGTACGTACTGTTCCTCGCGTGCTTGTCGTGGCGCGGCCGGCGGCGGCGCGTGTGGATGGTGTCGCGCCGCATGGCCGTGGGCCGCGGCACGCCGTGCAGCTTGTAGTACAGCCCGCACGCGTTGCACACCATCTCGCCGCGCGCGTCGCGCCGCCATATCGTGGTCGTGTGCGTGCCGCAGTTGCTGCACGACAGCTCCACGCGCGGCGCCGAGCGCGAGCCCGTCGACGTGTCGGATGCCTCCTGCTGTAATATCCACGTTTCAAAGTCAAGTCATCGAATTGTCAGTTTCACCATTACGTATAAAATAAAATCTTCGCCGCGAACGTCATCTACAATTTGTGTGTTGCAAACCGGCTTTAAAATTCAACAGAGGCCTTTTTTTTCGCTGGCCTTCTAAAATGTCATTCTTGTGATAGTAACGGAAGATAGTTAAAATTTTACAGATGTTGCTTTCTGTTTTTGTAATCATCTTCATCAGTAAAGACATTAAGAATTAAGTCGACTTGCTTGCCTGACAGATAGGTTAATTTTGAAAGCGAATCGACCTCGGAAAACGTATGTATTCAATGTCTGTATTAGATTTAATCAAAAATGCTAACTAGTAAATACAGCACAGTAGTCAGATTTACCTAAATCTGAGTACATACCTATGTACTCGTGTAATTTTTTGTCCCTCCACATATAACAGTATGTCAAAGCAGTTTCTCTAGCTCTCTCTCTTCGTTATTTATCATACAAAAACAATATTTAAAGGGACATATTAGGACAAAACATAATTTAACCAATGCATGTTGGTTTGATATACGTTTATGGATAAGGGGGTAGATGATGAATTTCTGAATGGCGTTTTCGCGCAGGTAAATCGAGAGTGGTGGGGACTCACGTTGTCGGCGCCGAGCGGCGGCCAGTGTGGCGCATCGTGCGGCGCGGGCGCGGCGGCGGGCGCGGGCTGCGCGCGCGCCGGGAAACTCTGCTTCCTGCGCGCCGTGCCCGCCGGGCCCGCGCCCCCGCGCCGCCTACCGTGCCCGGCCCGCGAGACTGCCACTCGCCGTTCTAAAACGACAAATGAAAACAAATGATTAACCGGCCGCTACAACACTACTTATAATTTGTTTCTTTTTATATTATCATTTTGGAGCAGTTGTTATTATTATAACTAGTTACATCCTTAATTATTGTATCTATTGTATGTTAATTTTGTAAGATAGATGTAAGTATTATTTTGACATTTGTATTATGATCCTTTGAATTAAATATAAAAATAAATTAGTTACAATTACAATGGTGTTTATAACTAGTTTAGGCATTTTATGTCATACATTTTTAAATATTTTTATATTATTCAAGTAACTGCCCCAATGACACTGAAAACGGTGACAATCGACCATTATAATGATTGCCAATGTAAGAAATTAGATCCGATGAATTTCAGGCTTCATTTTAAATAATAGCTAAAAAAATACAGCTCCGATCTTAATCAATTTCATTGAACCACGGGAGAATCGCCGGCTTGCTAATTAAATAAATAATTATGAATGAAGGATCATAGGAGAAAAAACTTCTTTAAAATAGGTACTCCAAATTAATGTGTTTATTCTGTTGTCATGCTACTAAGGCTCTACAAAGTTAGTAAAGGGTGAACACTATTAAATTGTCGCCTACATTTTTACTTTGCTAGCGTGTTGCATCGAACCTTTTTTGAATATTCTTTTAAAATTTTAAATTTAGAAGGCTCGTAATATATTAGACAACCATAAAATGTTCATTTGTTTTTTATTTATGAAAATGGCGTTACACGAAAAAAATGTTCGCGAATTAATTTTGCAAGAATTCAGTAAAAATCCTCATTTATCAACTTTAGATCTGGCAAAATCTTGTCAAACAACTCGGAGGACGGTTCAACGAACCCTAAAAAAATTAAACAAGGTGAAACTATAGATAGGAAGCGGCGTGAAGGTCAACCCACCAGAAAATCTAATGTTAAGTTACAATCAAAGGTGTGCAAGCTATTTGATAAGAATCCGAGTATCTCTTCCCGGGATGTGGCGAAAAAAGTAGGCACTAGTCAAGCAAATGTCCAAAAATTAAAAAGAATGCGGCATTACAACATATAAGAAGCAAAAGGCTCCCAAGAGAACTGTGGATCAATATAATCGTGCGGTTAGACGTTCTAGGTTATTGTATACCTTGTTGATTGAGAAAAATGTTGCCTAATTATTGACGATGAAACCTACGTCAAGGCAGATTTCAAGTCTTTACCAGGTAACCAGTACTATTCCTCTCGTGACATCTCGAATCTTGACGAATCGGAAAAGGTGATCCCGGTAGAAAAATTTGCAAAAAATACCTTGTTTGGCAAGCTATATGCCAGTGCGGCATGAGGAGCTCACCATTTATCACTACCGGGACAATTAACACCGATATTTATATATCAGAATGCTTGAAAAAGAAACTGTTACCATTCATAAAGAAACACACTTCCTCAACATTGTTTTGGCCAGATTTAGCAAGTTGCCATTATTCGTCTCGAACTTTGGAATGGTATAAGGCGAATTCAGTCGAGGTAGTGCCTAAGGAGAGTAACCCACCTAACTGTCCCGAACTTCGCCCCATCGAAAAATATTGGGCTAATATAAAAACTAAACTGCGAAAAACTTGCCAACCTGCCACTTCATTACCAGATTTTCAACGAAAATGGATTAAATGCACAAAATTGTTAAGCGATGATTCCGTGCGAAATTCAATGAATCACGTCAAAAGTAATGTCCGGAAATTTTCTCGTCGTTCGATGAAATAGCCCTAATATTTTTTAAAATGATTTTACGCTGTATAAAATTAGTCATATAAAGAATTTTGAGCACTTTGGATTTTTATTTTGTCGTCTGTAGCATGTTCGACCTGCGACAATTTAATAGTGTTCACCCTTTATGCAAACCATACATTCTGATATGTTAAAATGTAAAGTCAAGTTGAGGATAAATCCTCTAAAGAAGGTCAGTAATGTCTTTGGCAATGTCCGGGTAATGATAAACATAAAACACCAAACCTCAAAATGGAGGCCTTAGGCCCAATGGCCTTATTTAGGGAACATCAAAATGTTATATTGTTTTTGTATTCCATTTCGTTATTATTAAAATTGTGGCAATTCGACAAGGTCATTTTAAATTACTTAGTTAACACGTCAATAATTACACATCAAACAAGTTTCGATATAACATTAGGTAATTACATGCGATAAGCATTGATTTCCCCAACTAAACATAAATAAGACATAATTTATATCGTATTGTTGTCATGTCACAAATCAGGGAAAATCTTACAATATGTAAGAGATTACCGAGATAAATATACAGTACCGAACAAAAGTTACAAGGAAAACTCGAGTACCACGAGGCCATTACCATAAGATGTGTAGACAATAAAAGACCTAATTCATGTTGTCATCTCGTGAGGCCGCGGTGTAAGAGAGTTAGTCAGTTAAATAACCCAGTCAGAGTCGAGTGGTTCTTATTACTTGGCAGTGAATGTTAATTTTGTATAGAAGTTTTTAAGTGTTTTAACAAAGCAGGAAAATGTGGTCTTTTTTGTTTACGTCTCAATTGTTTTGTGATGATAGGGTTTTTGTTTATATTACAGTGATGTATGTGGATATGAATCTCTGAACTGTCTTTCTTAGTGTTTGTTTTAAAATGGATGGTTCCATTTTTTCGATATTTTTATTAGTTAAATCTAGGCACGTATGAAATAAAATAAGTATACATCAACATCTAGGCACGTATCGGTTAATTGTTGCATTTAGATAGCGTATCAGCCCCTACATAGAACACAACATATATTATATTCTCTTATGACTTTATTACTTAGATAAATCACGTTAATACGTGGGATAGAGAGAAAAGTAAGATCTGGGTATCAAACCATTTTACAGTTGCAGTATACAATGCATTAAAAGCCAAAAATATTGTTTAAGGGAGATTTCAGAAACGATATATCTAAGTATTTATAGAAAAATAATTAATTATCGTCACACAACTGACATGGTTACGCAAATTATGCAAATTGGGGACATTTTTTTCCGAAACTCATTTAGTAACCAGCTAGTCTTATAAAACTAGCTATGACTAACAATTACGTACAATTGTAACGGCAAATATTAGAGAAGTGCAGACTGTTTGGTCGACTAGCCGATTGGCCGATTAGTCCGTCGACAAGTCGGCGAAACCGATCATTGGTTACGGTATGCAATAGTCTTTTATTTTCAACTAATACACGTCGCTGTCACCCCACTAACGTCTTTCTGTGAAAGGGTTAGACTATGCCAATTTGTTTTGTTAGGATAATGTTGGAGTCGTTATCAACGTATCATACAATCGGATGCGATAACATAAGTCGTTAAGCTTAAACATTGCTGCCCATTTCCCTTTTTC
This sequence comes from Grapholita molesta, assembly GCA_022674325.2. Taxonomy (NCBI): domain Eukaryota; kingdom Metazoa; phylum Arthropoda; class Insecta; order Lepidoptera; family Tortricidae; genus Grapholita; species Grapholita molesta. Next base: position 10,135,894 of record CP053127.2, read on the forward strand.
TCCGGTTTTATTTAAATCATAGAGCACCAAGTAATCGATATTTTTCACCTACAAATCGCCGAATACAGTTGACGGTTGTCCCGACTAAGCGGCAACTAGTCTGTGCATGCCCCGAATGTGTATAAAAGCGTTGTAACTGACCGGCGAATGCGCGCCATTGGGCACGGGCAGCGGCATGGGCGACGTGGACGCCCGCAGAGGCGATACTGTCATCCCGAGGTGCTTGCTGTTGATAAGCCGTTTCAGTAACTGAGTTGCTTCTCCACCACGACCTGTGAATAGAAACTTATTAAGTAATTATACTATAAACCTATCAAATACACACCGAGCAAATCATTATCTCGGCTGAGCTGTCGGTCAACATAATTGCTTGGCGCTGTTTCGTAAGGCAAGAACTGTCTTGGTATTAGCTTGGTAATGGGTCAAGAGTAGGTAATCCAAATTTTCCGGATCAGATGTCAGTGAAGTATGAATATAAAATGGAAACCAAATTCGTCAGTAGCAATAGAAGAAAAAACTATAGCGATACTTTTCTTACTGCGATAGAGTAATAAAAATAGATTTTTACCCTCTCTGTCTACGTTTACTGAAAAAACTGTCGGAATAGTTAAAAATGACTCACTATTTTAATGTATAGAGTACAATATGTAATTAAAAAAATATTTATAATAATGTTCATAATTTACAATTATATTTTATTTGCAATATCAATATATCATTGTTTGCATCAGTGAGTGTGCTTTCAACTTCTTTGTCTTACCAGTATACGAAAATTACAGACTAACTATGATAATTATTTGACTGGATAATTTAGGTGAGAGTAGTGAGATGTTGGGCCGAAAAAATAAAGCTATGGAGAATCCATCACTATTACGTAAAAATGGTCTTGACAGACAGACAGACGGACAACAAAGTGATCGTGCAATGGTTCCGTTTTGGACAAGATAAATTCCAACTTTCCAAGACGTCTTGTTTGATGGTTTTACTTATTTGTACAGTTATTCCACTTAAATGCTCAATAACAAACAACCTTCTCTGAACGCGTTAGCATAGCTAATTATAACTTTACATCACAATCGAGTGATGTTGATGTACCTACCTTCTTTTGTTTACCGCGACAATTCATTGAAACATTTTGAAATCAAAGAGTAAGGGTATTTTACATATCATAAATTAAAATATCTCATATTTTGATTCACCCTATTATTTAACATTCTTAAACTCTTTCTTTTCTAATAGGTATTTATCCAGTAATTGGCCATGTTTTATTGAAATTGAATTCTGCCGCGGTTGAGGCACCGACTGGTCCTGTCTCGCAAACTGTTACCTCAGATCTGATAACATGAAGGCTACATACCGTTTTGTCTGTTAAGAGCTTGCCAGAGAGAGTCCTTGTCGTTGTCGCCCTCTTGCCGCGGTTGTGGTGATGATTGGGTCGACCTCGCAGACTGCGTCTCCTCAGGATCGTCCTGCAGAAGTGGACATCCGAATTAAAATCATAATATACTTTTTTTTACAAAGGAACAATTCGAATTCGTCGTTAATAATTATTTTGTCGTCATACAAAACGGACACGCAATATGCATTTACAGTAAGCAGCTGTTATTATGTCAGGTTGTTAGTGTCTACAAACGAATGATCTTTGAGATGACTTTTGCAATTTGGAAACAATTTACGCGAAGGTTAGACAATACACGGTTAGGTTCGATTAGGCGACGTTCTTAGATAAATTTGGACTCAAGTCGACAGATGGTGTTGTAACTGTTGTAGTATTATTTGGGGGTATTTTATTTTTACTTTGAAATTGAAATTAGTCAATTCGACATCGAGGATCGACGTATGTAGGTTAATTGGAATCTTGATCCTGATGCTTTGCCGTATATTATTGGTTGGTTAAATATTTTACCACATTAGTGTAATAGTCACCTGCGACATCTGAGAGATATCCATTTGCAGCCGGTCGGGATCGGAGCCGCTACTGCTTTGGCTGCACTCCTCGTACACCGACGAGTCCCGCGACTTCTTGTTCCCCGAGCGGCCGAACACGTGTTGCTTGTACTCGTCAGAGAAGTTCCCCTGCTTGTGGCTCACGGATTTGTGGAAGTACGAGTTCTGATGTTCCGCGTGCTCGGTTTGTTCGACAGGCTCGTTCTTAACGCCCCCGTACAGTGACAAGTCCATCTCTTTATGGTCCTGGTCCTCATGGCTGCCGGGACTGGGCGCAGGCGGCGCGCTGTACGCATTGCTATACTGTTCTTCGGGGTATTCGTGAGTATAGTTGACTTCGCTCGCGTTCGACCGGTCGATGACGGTCGAATAGTTCGGTGGATATTTGTGAGATTCTTCGTTTTCGCGCTGCGCGACCGCTACGGCCTTACTTATGATGTCGATGACGGCATTGCAGTGCATTACTTCTCTCGCTCGCTCTGACGGCGGCAAGCTCGGCACGCTGTTGAACACTATATGATGATCCTCCGCGGGTTTTACAGCATATTTGTTCGGGTCGTAGTTTTTTATTTGTAAGAGTGTAACCGCCGCCTGCCGGCTCTCCAAGTTCTTCATCTCTTCTGTAGAGTCGGGCGAACCCGTGTCGACGTATTTGTGCTTGTCGAGCAGGTAGTCGTCGTCATCGTTTAGCGGTTTGATGATCTCCTCCAACTTGCAGGCGGTTATGTTTAGGATGTCCTACAAACAGAAGCGAACAATAGCTGAGCAAACACAGACTATATTAGGTGCACGATAACGACGTCGACGAGAACCAATAAGCTGGCTTATTTCACGACGGGACGTGATATCGTTTGAACAAACTGATAAGATAAACACACAAGGGAGCAAGGTGTTTTCACAGTAACGATTCAAAAATCGAGGAAGATGTACTACTTTACAATATACAAAGTGAGTAGTTGTTAATCGTGGCCGCGAGTGTTTGTGTAGTCGATTAGTAGGTACCTAATGGTGTTCTTATGTTGTAGGTGTTATTTATACTAGGCTGTGTAGCAGCGGGGCAGGCTTTAGCAAACAGCAAAGAGTGCGAGGTGCTAGTAGTGGATGAGGACAATGTGACAGTCAACTGCTCGAGGCGAGGGATCTCCGCCATACCGGATAGCTGGCCGAAGCAACTCGCCGCAGTAAACAAAGGTATGTACCTATAACGCGATGCCGTGCGGTGCGCCACACCTATTATTGTACCGATAACTGACGCATCACAAAAGATACGCTTAGATTAGAATCACGACGCTTGGAACTGTTTTGTTCATCGATACTCGGAAAATGTACCCGTAAATATTATGATATAATGATAACAATGTGCTATTAAAGGTGTACTGGATTGCTTTATTACTCTACGCTTTAAATGCGATCTGCATTAGCGATCTGAGTCCGATACTTTATTTGTAATAAAGTTGTATAAGAAGGAATTTATTGATAACCTAACGGGTAGCTACATAATTAGGTACTCAGTAATTAGTTCGCTTAATATTTAATGAAATCGGCTCTATGCATATATAGTAAATAATAAGGAAGACGTAAATAAAATTCGATTGCCATCTGTTTACCTAATTTAATAGGTATGGTATGGACAATAAAGATAAAATAAAACCACAGCTAATAAATAATCACCAGGTCAGAGAATATTAACACTAACTAGCCTGTTTTCTGAATAGGTTACTGTTTCTCCCTGTAATTTGGATTAATACAATAATGAGGATTATAAATATTTATAACGTAATCTAAGTTATTTATATCGTCTCACAATAACTTCTAAAGGAACACTACCAGACCACTAGTGATACCAGGAAATTGAAGTTAGATGGTGTCAGAACAGAGTTGCTTTTAAAAAAAAAAAAATGCGACTACTTTGCTGGTAAAACTATAAAAATCCTTAGTATATCTGTTTTGTAGAGTTTCATCTGATATATACATATATATGTATGTTTATGCATGTATATTATATTAATGTATATATTTATGTTGAATTTGTATTTAATTGTGTTCTGTTATGTTTATGTAAATTTATTTTGTTAATAACGGCCTTAAACCTCTTAACCTAAAGGTTGACTGGTATAGAATGCTTGGTAGCATTAAGTCCGCCTTTTGTACTTTATGTTTTGTGCAATAAAGGTTAAATAAGTAAATATCCGTGTTCATAAATATATGAGTGTAGGTACATATATATACCTGAGTGATATTAATAATGCCTGAATGCATTTTTAATAATTATAATACGTATGATAGTGATTGTAAAGTTCCCGAATACATCTCGTCAACTTTCCCTGTAATACATTGAATGTGATCCATCCATTGATAACGTCCGCGACAGTCATCGTTATCAGTAATGATAATGATGGATTTCTCCGCAAACACTAACTGTTGGTTCTGAAATGAGTGTTCCACTCCACATACTTTGTTTATATACGTATTATACGATGATACACTAATATAGCACGCAGGCGTTGATAAAGTTATGTTTTAATCTATTGAAAATGGAAATGAGAGCACTGGTAAGAGAGTGGGACTTGCGATCCGGAGGTCGCAAGTTCAAACCCCGGCTACGAATGAGTTTTATGGAACTTATGAACGAAATATCATTTGATATTTTACCAGTCGCTTCTCGGTAAAGGACAACATCGTGAAGAAACCGTATTAATCCCAATAAGGCCTAGTTCACCCTCTCGGTTGGAAAGTCACATGGCCGTCGCTTTTGTAAAGCTAGTGCCTGCGCCAAATCCTGTATTAATTTGTGAAACGGGATATACTCGTAGAGTAATAATGTTTTTAATACAACAGGTTAGGTAGTTTACTTAGGTAATTATATTTAAATTTAAATATTTAGGTTATTATTTATTATTTATATAGATCAAACTAAATATATAGTTATTTTCAGCTTTCCGTTATAAAAAAGAAGTAAAAATACGTAAGTTGTTAATGCAACAACTAAGTGTAGTTAGTATAAAATTTGTATCTCATTTCAACAAATCGTTTAGCTGGTACTAACTACAAAGAAACTTTTCAATTACCCGTTAAAAAAAATACTTTTCGATTCTTCAAGCCTTTTCGGTGGAAAAGCCACTTAATTATAAATAGCTTAATATTATACAGTTCCTTTGAAGCAGATTTCGACAAATTTAATTGAATCTACGCTGACCGCTTTATAAAAAAATTGAACTGGATCCAAATTAAATTTCGAAAATGATTTAACATGGGACGTGGGTAATGAAATACTGATTTAAACTTTCACGGTTTTTACACATTATTATACATAAACGGGACTAAGGGCCTACGCTAGCTGACGTGGAAGCCCGCCGCGCGGATTAACATTTATATGGAAACCCGGCGGGCGCCCGCGTCAGCTAGCGTAGGCCCTTAACTCGTACGGGACGGGACGGGAGGTAAATTCTAAAGTTAATATACGCGGTTAAGTCCCGTTTATGTATAATAGTGGGAAATGAAAAAAAAAAATATATATATATATATATTTCGGGACTATCTTACACAAATCGACCTAGTCCTACGGTAAGCTCAGTAAGGCTTGTGTTGTAGGTACTCGACGACGATATATATAATAGATAGATGCATATAAATAATTAAATACATAGAAAATACCCATGACTCAGGAACAAATATGTGTGCTCATCACACAAATAAATGCCTTGACTGGGAATCGAACCCAGGACCATCAGCTTCATAGGCTGGGTCACTACCCACTAGGCCAGACCGGTCAATAATGGTAATGAAATTTCGTCCTTTCAGACAGCCAGGTGCGAATAACGCTGTACAACAACAGTATAAGCGACGTGACACAACTGCCCGCCGCGCCGGGCACGCGCGTCGCCATCTCGCTACGGGCCAACCGTATTGTAGAGATACGCGACGACGCTTTCAGCAATATAGAGAGGCTGTTCTTTTTGGACTTGAGCAACAATCGCATCACAGGTACAATTCAACACCATAGATTACCTATTCGTTGTATAAAAGCGGGTAACTCACGTTTTATAAGTTCAATATTGCTCGACATGTTCCACTTCGCAACGAGGAGCATAATCATGAGCCATTCGCGTTGGCTAACCGACGCAGACTATACAATTAATATGTTTCAATCTCCCGATAGTTTTGTGTTTTAAAATTGCTAAGCATTGATGCCGTCTGTAATGCCTTGTTGTTGAACTACCATTTTGGTCTCCACCGCTGAGAATCAAGCAATCTAACGTTGATAAGAGTTTCGTTAGCAATATCGTACAACGTCTGCCGGGCCCACGTTTCCATCTATTACAGATTTTTTGATGATTTGAAATGTTTTATTGACTAAAGTCTACTTGCTTGCATCTGCATATTTATTCTAAATAACTTAAATAAGCAATATTAATAATTTTGTTGATAATATGGCGAAGTAAGTAATTAAAAAAAATCTTCATTCACCGTACCTTCGGTCCGACTAGCACTTAGCCGGTATTTCTGTTATAGGATTGAAATTTCAGTATTTGGATTTCTTCCCTTACTTTTATATTTTTATATTTAGCAGTTTATTTTCAAAAAAGGAAATGCCAATATAGGAAATATCGTGAGGAAAGCGGACCTATAGTCCTGATACGGTAATGTTCCCTCAGGGTTGGAAGCTCAGATAGCAGCACGTTAGTGAAATTATTAATTTGTTTGAATAGTTTGTTTTTGTAAGACTTGAACGAATCGTTTGATAAGTTTGACAACAGGCTTGAAAGTGGAGTCAATATTCATTTATTTTAAATACTCCCACGCAGTCCTGAAAAAGAGTATTGACTTGACTCACTCTTTGACATTTGGAGTAGGAACCCCTAAAAATGTGTGCGGATTAGCATTATAAATAATAACACTCGTGTCTTTGAGATGTCACTATATCATATCACTTGTAGATTGGTTCCGATAGGTACATATACTTCGGATAAGAAATCAGTACTTGTGATAACAACAAAAGATTAACAGTAGGTAGGTGGTATTCAATTCGAATGATAACAATGTAATTACAATGTTATAATATTGCCCCACGGGTCAAGCCCGATTCATCATTCATCTTGAATCTGACATCGAAAATTATATTTAAGTTGACGGACATTGACCTGCGCAGAGTAGATTGTGACCGAAATAGATTTTTCCGACTTACTGAATAACTTAATCTATTTATACGACTAGTAGGTAATTAGAGGCATAAATATGCCACATTATATCGTTATACAGGCTAATAAATATAGTTTTATTAAGACTTTCTTTTTGCATATCTGTTGCCGAGCATTTAAGACTGTGTATAGCAGTAGTACTTAATATAATTTAATTCGATCCTTTCACGTTCCAGGAGAAGTACTGCGAAGTGAAATATTCCAAGGACCATATAACGATGGCGTATACGCTAATATCGCGTTGGAGACCCTCGACCTGGCCTTCAATGAGATCCACTCGCTCGACCGCTACCTGTTCCAGTATACACCCAACTTAACGCGACTGGACTTAAGTGACAATCCTATTGAGATACTAGACCATGTCACTATACTAGCCCTGTCAAGTGCTACTAAGTTGGAGGTAAAACCACCGATTAGAAAAGAATACATGGGTCATAATCATAAATGCTGATTAAAACATAAATCGTTACAGAATAGATATAGTACATTGTGCAACGAGGATGGTAAGTAAGGTATAGTAAACGCGAGTCTATTAGAAGCCCGACGACGAAGTCGGAGGGCTTTTAATGACTCAAGTTTGTTATACACTTACCACCCGTGGTCCACACAATGTTTTTCATCACATTTGCGAGGAAATAAAATAAATTCGTTGGTAAAATATTAGTTAGTACTTATGTAGGCTTAAAATCAAAATACACTTTGAAAACTACAATCAGACCACATCCACTAAAAAAGATTGTCAACAATGTCAACTTGTTTCAATGTCTTCCACAGATAATGTTAACAACTGCGTTTTGTTTTCGAATTTGACAGATCATCCTGCCAAATAGTATCAATTATCAAAATCAAATATAAAACAATTATTTTTAATAAATACTAAACATTAAATTGCAGTCAAATTGAATATAAAGATATGTTTAAGACATATTAAAAGTTGGTTGTAGCAAACTTTTGAAGATATGAAATACACCTTGGCTGTTTGGAAACATCCTCAGTCCGAAGTGAAGTATGAGTTCTATATATTTTTAAAACTAAACTTAACAGCCCGTGTGAGCTAAATCGGTTATAACTGCTCTGTACTCTCGCAAGTAACAGCGCCATTGATGAGCAAGTGTGATGAAAAATAGTAAACCGCTTATGGGAGTGCTAGTTATCTTTTTACCGTGATCTTACCCACTAGCCGCCCTATAAAAAGGTTTTCGATTCCATGTTCTGAGAAATCAAAATAGCATATGACTTGGCAGCTTTTGATCTGTGGGCGGTCAAGAGGTTCAATAAGAGGAACGTTATTTGCGGATGTTTTTTTTTTTCATTTTAAGTTACTATGACATAATATAAATCTCTCTATGGCTAACATATGTTCATCGTGAACTCATCAAAACAAATACCTATCGGAAAGTAGGGACGTGTTTTTAATTACACACACTAAAATAAACAAAGGTAAATATGTTTTGTAAGTGACCATGTTATCACAATTTTATGTAAAAAAAATATATAACCGTGATCTTATGCAAATAGTCTCCAACGGATGACCGCTCTACTCTTACGCCGAAAGCATTTATGTAACGCCTTTCAATGACTAATATCTAATATATCCGCTACGTAAATCGCCTTCACATCATTAGATTGGTCAATTTACATATTATGATATTACGCACGGGTTTTTCCAACTGTTTTTTCTGCGGGTTTTTGCACCTCATAAGTAGCCTAACGTAAATATCTAAACCATTATATGTATAACACTCTTGGTAGAAAGAGAAAAAGTGTGAAGGAATATGTCGCGATGACTACAGAGTTGCAATAACGATAAAAAAACTGCAACAGAAGCATGATACTAACACGTAAGGAAATCAATCCATTTACTAGAAACGCATCCAATAAGAGCTAGTACTTCCTCTAAATTACAGGGGGTTTATAAACATGTAATGTTTTTTTAAAGCGTAACATGGACATCTCAAAGTAGTATTCCAGCCCTAATTTACATCGCATCGACATCAATTCCTATTTTATTTTAATGTTAACTATGGCACCAGAGGAAAAACAAAAACTAAGGAATATTTTTTTAACTGTAAATAAAAAACTGAAGCCTTTCATGCCGATCCCAACCAATATATGTGGACTGCATTAGAGAAAGTCGCATTAACACTGATCCAAGTCTTCGAATATATCGCGTAATAATTGAATTAGTATTAGGGTTCAACGCCCTCGTTAAACTACGGTACAATTTAGAATATTTAGTAGTAGTATGATATTTTATTTCAGGCTGAATACGGTAACAGTGCGATACCTTAAGATAAATAAAAAAATATTTTTTGCAGGTTCTCAACTTATCCGGAACGGGTATCGACGACCTACCCCTTGACGCATTCAGGGGCCTCGTAAACTTGCAAATGGTAGATCTGTCCAACAACAAATTCGTCACGGTGCCGGAGAGCCTCAGTCTGGTCGGCAGCACTTTGAAGTATCTCACGTTTAATAACAATCCCATAATAGAGTTGAATGACGACAGTTTTATTGGTAAATTGTGTTTTTAAAACGTGCCTCGAATGACAGCTGGAGTAGATGGCGCTGTACGCTTACATTATGCGGTAACTACGGTTGACAAAATTAAGCATTTGACCATTTATTACTATAAGGCGCCTTATTAGCGACACCTAGTTCAGCTGTCAAACTTAGTTTCTTAGGTAACTTCGTCTCTTAATACTCGAAGTTTTCGATTTTAGGTAGTAGATCCACATCCGTGATGCATGTATAAACATTTTTCTAGCACGAACGATTTGTTGTAAGTGATTGATAAAATAAAAACATCGACAGTCCTGTTATCGATTAGCACCACTTCAACGTCATACAGGTAATTACAAAGAAAAATATAGGGTAATAGAGTGTGTTAAAAATAGATAATAATAACAAGCAAATTGAATCATAAGCGTACGGATTACGTCTAACTTGTGCAAGATCGGTGCCATGCGGCGTCTAGGCAAGTAGCCGATATAAGTCTGTGGTTGTATGTACGTCTTGTCGTAGCAGTAGTATGTAGTTAAAGTTATCGATAACAGGATTGTCGATATTTTTATTGTGGCAAGCACTAATCAATATGTTGTTGTTCCTAGAAAAATATCTAGGTGTAAATATCACATATTTTAATGCTGAAATATCCCCACATATACCTAATCTTTACGATTTCTAAATGGTAAAGATTAGGAACCCTGTTAGAAGTAGTTTATTAATGTACCTACTAAAGAATGATCCAGGATTAACAAATTGACTGATATTACGCTGTCTTTAGCCGCTTATTTTGCTTCGTTGCGAAGATTCAACTTAAAGTAGTTGGTACGCTAGTATTGGCATAAATTGGTACAAAATAAACTGCGTCGTAGGTATGTTGTAATGTTGAAATTACTAGGTTCAACATTGTTTAAAAATATTTTGTTATTCTGTAAAAATAAGAATAGTTACTGGAGTATTTACAAAAACATATGTTTTTAAACAAAATATTATCTTTTCCTAGGTTTATCAAACTTGATAGAGTTGGAAGTTGGCGAGAATGAACTTTTAGAGGAGGTAAAACGTAGTACTTTTACGCCACTTAAAAGATTGAGAGTGCTCCATCTGTGCCACAACCCTAACCTGAAGTTCATCAGCCATCTCGCGTTCCGAGGACTCAAGGACAGGTGGACTTTGAAAGAGGTTGGTAACCCTTTTTACAAACATAACTTAGTGCAACTCAACAAATTATGCTTAATAATAAACCAATGCCACGACTGTGGATAACATGTGCTTTTCGCCGAGGTTATCTTAAAAAAAATGGATTTTATCATTCCTCTGCAATATTAATGCAAGTTCGTTTTTAACCGCTAACCTGAGTGATATGGCGGTGCGGTGGCTATAGGCTCGTTTGCCATGATGCCATCATCGTATTAAAAGCAAAACTATGAGCTTAATACCAGATTATTCCAGAATTCCGTCCGGAATGCCATCGTAAACAATATATTATTTTATTCTATTGATTGTTGTTATATAAAACTAAAATGTGAAGAGTCGATTTTACTATACACAGCGTAAATGCTAAAAAATAACGACATAGGTACCTATGGACGATAAAGCCAATATGATAATAACAGCCGTAAATGTTTCACAAGACGTTATAAGATTGTGACTAACAGCAATAACAATAAGCAGATAATACCACCCTAAGCACGGGATTATGCAAAATAGAAAATCATTTACTCGCGTCGTAATTACATAATATGACGGCAATTATATTACTTATAGTAATTCCTGAAAGGGTACCGGTAGTTTTTCTTGTCTTTATCAGAGACACGGGAAGTTTAGATGTAATAATCTAATAATTACATGTTAACAATTTGATTTAGCAACATTTAGACTAGGAATTGTTTACGCCAAAACCTTATAATATCTACGCCGCCGTATTATATGGTGTATACTGTATACTTGTGTCTTAACCTCTAGTGTGGTCAGTTGTTTACCCCTATTACATTCAAAGTTACCAAGTTATTTTAAATTAACATACAAGGTTTTTTCTGGTTAAATCCTGAAGTAAAAACCTAAGCGCATCCACTTTTGTAATCATAATAAACAAGGATATTGAGGAAATACTGATTACATTGTGTCATGGACATAAGCAGTTCTTACGCTATTATAAAAGATTGACCAATGCAATTAATGATTGTAAAACAGATATTAGAAGAGTCTTTGTTTTTTCATTATTTTTAATGAAATTGAAATATGTATTTCGATGTGACTCACAGTATTTTAGTTTTTATCTATTTTTTTAAACTAATTACGTATTCTATGGCACATACAAACAAACATACACTAAAATAAAAGCTCTCGAGTGTATACAATACTGTTTGTTTAATGTCTAAGAGACCAATAACTAGTTCTAACCACAGCACATACATAAACATCGTGTTATAAAATATATGCAACTGAATTTGCCCCAGATTGGGATTGCTTACTTGACAGCTCTACAAAACTGGGTCGTCTGATTAATCACTATAGTGATTTGCTTGTTTGGTATTAATCAATGTGTGATTGCAAAATGTATCCCTAATCTGGTCTACCATTAAATATTTTTTTCTTTGACCCACTTGATAAAGATAATAGTAAAGACACACTTCGATTTGTTTCCTTAATTTCGTTTAAGATTATATTAGCTAGTTTCCTGAATTGCTCTAATATAGGTAAAATTGAAGCCCAAAAATAATTGATATGGGATATGGGCAAAATAGTTCTAAAATATATATTTATTCACAGGAATGCACTAATAAATAAAAGATAATAAATAATAAACTCAGTTGTTAAAGTAATAAAAATTCCTAGCATCAGATACATTTCAATATTTATTGAAATTTAATAGCTCATGAAAAAAAATGCAACCGATAATATAGATAATATGTTTTCCTAATATTTATTCTTTGAAGGTGTACCTTGATGACAACAATTTGAGCGAGCTATCAACAGACCTCATGCCATGGGGGAAATTAGAAGTTTTGGGATTGACAAATAATGACTGGTTGTGTAACTGTGATCTGGCAAATATAGTCACAAAACAGGAAGCTGGCACCAAGTTCAAGTCTGGAGAAATACCTTAGTAAGTATTAAAAAAAAATTAACTTGATAACACATACACATAAAGCCATATTTGAAAGTGAATCCTCTTATCATAGTATGAAATGTGTTAAACATTTAGCAACTCATGCATTACCAAGACCTTATTAATGAAGTCATAAAACTAGTAGTTAAGATTTTATTTCTAGAACCAGTAATAAATATGATGCTTATCAAGTCATCACCATTTACAACCCATTCAAGTAGATGGCCTATGACCTATAATACTCAGAGATTACCTTCAAATTTTTTTTTCTTTTGCAATGGAAAAACTTTATTGCACAAAATTAGATACAATGAAAGGAAATTGTACTAGTTTCATAGAATTTTTACTGAATTTATTTTTGTGTATTGACTTTCTTATGTGCACCATTTGATAATATTTACATAACTATTTTTTTAGCTGTGCAGCACCAATGAGATTAGCCGGAGAATACATAACTAATATAACAGGATTTTGTCCTACATTTGACTCAACATCTGAATCAGCAAAAAATAAGAAATTCAGCTTTGGCAATTGGCGACCTAAACATCTAGTTTGGAGCATTTTTGGAGTGGCCATGGTTGCATTATTTGGGATGTTACTTGGTTTACTAGTAAACACATTAAAAACAATTTACAAAACAAAGGTTAAGAGTCAACCAATCAAATATGTCAACATCAATTCTGATTCCAGCTTTGCATAAAACATGTATTTTGTGAAATTTTAAATGTAAATTGTGAAACAATTTTAGAGAGATAAATTATTGTTAGTCCATAATTAATGTACATAGTTTTTTTTTGTTTATAATTCAAATAAAGGTAATAAATTTATTTTTGTTTACTCACCTCTTTAGGGCCTGAAAGTGAATTGGCATACTGAAGAAACTGTTCTAGTAGCCTTTCTGACTTGTGTGACAGCTCTCTGAATGTGTGGAACTCATCTAGCTTGTTTGCACAACTACCACACACCACTTGGGGGAGCAAATCCACTGGAGATACCTAAAAACATTTACAACATGAAACAATTGCCTTGCAATATCACTACAGGTGATGTGGCCGGTGACCTTTTCCAAGCACAATCACAGCTGATGACTCATAGTCATTAGTTAGTAATCTGATAGTGAATGACAACAAAAATTCTCAAACATGTTAATTATCAATGCAAGATAACAAATAAAATAGAATGCAGTCCCCCAGCAGAATGATTCCCTTTAAATCCACTTCTATATTTAGATAATATTGGAATCTTAAAATAGCTTGTATAATGAAATAGGGGGAGGGCATGCATCAGAGGATCGTGGGGGCCGCGGCAGGAGCGGGCGCCCGCTCGCGAGAGCGCGCTCCGCTGGAGGCGCGTTGAGATCTCCGCGCTTCTTTGTTATCAGCCGCGGCCGTGGCGCACACGGCGGCTGCCACCCGCCTCGCCTATCACTTCCACGAACCACATTAGTCATACGCTCCGCCACTAAACGCGTGGGCCGTAACATGATATCACAATGCGAAAATACCCAACACCCGCGAGAAAGTTAATGGCGCTTATCAGCTTCCACAATCTCGTACGCTTCTGCTAGCAAAACTTTCACACGAGAAAACGGTCCCTTCCTGGTGATCGGAACGTAAAATAGTATAAACATGATTACCATTATGGACAAATATGTCATTATCATATCCGAAAGTCGAGATTTATCCTTATCACGGTCAAATATTGGAAGTTTAACATCACTGCAATTATCGCCACAGAATGATAAACAAAGGCGACACACTGAATGGAACTTCGGCGGCAAATTACACATATTTAGAAATCAAAACACAGAAAGGCAACCACGATGAAAGAAAACATTTAGAAAATAATCGACTAACTAATACAAAAATTAAAAGGTTTTGTTGAAAATATAACTCAGCATGCGACGATGTAGAATACACATCGCGATTGTCAACCAAACGAGCAAGCCACACACACATATGAAAATCCCATTGTTTACAGTGACGCTGATTACTGAGCGTGTATGCGGATGAGTTTGTTCTACTTGTTTTACTGATAAAATGATAACATTATCAATTTACTATCTGCTTGATATTGTGGGCCAATAATGCAAATGTTTCATCTACGAAAGACTCATTGCTTGTAAATAAACGAGTTCTAAACGAATATTCTCTGAACACCCTTAAAATTATATAAAAATAGGCAATATATATCACGTTATCAGTAACAACGATCTATGCTATATTTTGATACTCAGATAAATTATTGCTTTTGAAAATTCAAGGAAACATAATAATACATTATACAACATACGTATTGAAGCTATATATTTTAATAAATCATTGTTTTAGATTTTAAGGAATATTTCATTGTGACAAGTATGTTTTCTTTGCACATTTTAGCTAATACATATTATTTGGCGTGATATTTTATGCTGGCAATAATTCTAATGACAGAACTTAAAGAACTTTAGACGTCAAATTGTATGTAGGTACTTAATGGTACAATACAACGTCAGTTTTAATAGTTTTATAATTAAAAAATATAAAAAGCTCTGTTTTCGCGTTATATTAAATAATTTAAAAGCAAACAAGCGGAAATAAGTTATACTGAGTTAAATTTGTGAAGTAATTCAAACGCCCTAAACATTGCAAAAGTTTTTATTATCTTTAAAATAAACTGGGTGGATAAGGCGAATAACTTATGACTTAAAATAACCTTAATAATGCGACCAAATTAAAACGCATAGAAGAATATCCGCTACGAAAGAGATATTAGTAAAAAGTAGTTTGTTAGAAAAGGTAACAAGATATTCTAATACTATTTTGGGTTTAGCTTCTTAATAGATACATGATTCTATACGTATTATCTTATCCTAAATAGTCTGTAATGATTCTATTATTTTATTTACTTTCTGTTCATATGGTGTTCTAATAATTATAGCACGTATTAAAAAAAATACGATTGCTAATATTATTAGCAAATCATCAACTAAGCCTGAGATCATAATTTTTGTAGGATTTAATTATCATGGTTATTGAGCTGCTACTCAGGAAAAAGTGTTTGTGAACTGTTGATAAATATTATAATGAGTACCTCCTCACAAGGACCTGAGGACAACAAAAGCGAAACGACATCCGATACTGCACAATTAATCAGCAATGACGAGTTAGCCTCTACTTCCAATTACACTCAATTGAACAGATCAGTAACTTATCAAGTAAGTTAAGTAATAAGTAAAATTGTTTTGTCTTTTTATACTAGGGACAGTATTAAAAAAAGCAGCATTTTCCTATATATATTATTAAATAATCTAGGAATCAGTTGGATTTATAATTTCACCCAATACTTTATTTTAGGACCCATTACAAGATGAATTTGAAGGCAGCCATGGTGTCAGAAGGAGAAACACAGTGCAAAAAATTGAGCCTGGTTCAACAAATATACTCTCTGCCAAGTTTGAAGTAAGAATGCTCATTCCATTCCATTATTTATATATCTAGGTTTAAAATCAAGGGGAGGTTGCTCGTCATAAACATTAGTCATTAGATTATGTAATTTAAAACCTGAAGAAATTTAATATGGCATTACATATAAGTTGTAATGTTTAATATTCTCCTACTAGATGTTTAGTTAAACATTTATTATTAAGCAACTGACAGCCAGCTAATGGCTTTTGGGTATTCCCAATTTGCTGACTCATACATAAGCTGCAGTTATCAACAAATATTATATTAACATACAAACCCATTGTACCATTGTTATTATGAAATTAATTAGTAAACAATATTTTTTAAGTATTACATTCAGAATCACAAAAGGAAGTATGAAACTCTCATAATTTTGGGGGTGGACACTCCAGAAGATAAGCATTCTAAATGAATTAAACAAGTTGACTTAAAATTAAATAGAAGGGAATTATGATAAAAATTGTTAAAGAACAGTTTACAATTGCATACTGTTTTGCACTGTAATAAGGTATAAAATAAAAGTAGTATTTTAATGTTAACCTCACATTTATTTAAACCTTTGCCTACGGGTGTCAACTAGTTGCCAACTATCGGAGTCAAAACTCAACTCTGCATATATGTTACAAGATGCCATTTTCAATGATAAATAATAAAGCCCGTAGGTAAAGGGTTAATTGTTCAACACTTACTATATATTCATCATCATCATCAGCATATCAGCTGAAGGACATCCACTGCTTGATATAGGCCCCAAGTAACCCACAATGACCGGTTTTGCTCCTCCTGCATTAAGTGGATTCCTGCAATCTTTACCAGATCATTGCTCCACCTTGTGGGGAGTCTGACCACGTATTTATATGATTGGTTGTAAATATGTATATATGGCAGGTTTTATTGTAGTCTCAGACCTAGTGAGATTATTAGGGTATTTTTTTTGCATGAAGAGCAATAATAAAAATACATAATGAAAATTGAAAAAATCTATTAGCTTATATTACTTTAACATAATACTTGTGACATAATACTGCGTGTATGATGAATGCTCTACTGACCCAGTCTCATAGTTCACATTCTATTGTTATTAAGCTGTAGAGATAATGCTTGTCAAATGAAATCACTAAGTAGTAACAACATAATGTGTAACTACTTATAGTGTTTAACTGTTTATCATAATATTAAATTACTATTTTAAATCTTTCTTTTGTATATGTTACTTAATGTACATCATTTGCTGTAGTAGTTATGTATAATAATACATACTGATACACCTACTGACTATACTAAGCCAAATTCTAAAATTTTATTTAATAACATGACCCCCCAAAATTTATTGTTCTGAGGTTTATGTTCTATATCTCATCAGCGTTTACCAGTGGTACAGTCGCCATCATATATATCGGAGTTGTGGAGGTGGTCACAAGAAAAAAATAATACAGGGGGCGTTGCCGTACTCGCACTTGTTACAATATTGCATTGTTATCATGTTTGCATTATTGTCTAACGTGGTGGCTTGTGCGTAGAATCTCCTTTAGTTGGCCGTATTTCTATAGCCCATAAAAGAAAATGTTGACTTATCGGCCCTGGCTTGTCTACAAATATTATAGACGGGCTGACATTATTGACTAATAACGTCTTTGTCTTTACTATTGTAATCGAGATGACACCTCTTACGCTTACCTCTATTTAGGTCTAGGGTTTTAGCCGAACTTCACAGTCGACTTTAACTTAGGTGTAATATTCGGGACCTTGGGGATTTGATAGACTGAGATTTTTTACAGCTATGACGATATAGTCCAGTCGCTAAAGTTATGTACACAAATGTCAAACTCTATACCTTCATTGAGTACCTATACATTATAAAACCTAGACTTAATATTTAAAGCAGCAATATCTTTCAGAGCTTGGACTACGACACTTGCGAGAATCACCCACTCCTCGATGAAGAACGAAAAAGGGGTTACGCCTTCGTCATATGGAAGGATATGACCCGCTGGTTCATCTTTTTACTAATTGGCATCGTCACTGCTATGATAGCGTTTATCATAGATGTTTGCATTGAAGAATTCTCGGAGATTAAATATAGGGAGCTTAAGAAATGTATCCTTTTATGTTATATTTTTAATTCTGTGCCCTTTATAAAAAAATGACCTTTACAGATCAAATAACAATAAAACACATGTAAACGTGCCAGATATGTGCTCGACACTCTCCAAAAGCTGGTCCACACAGGACGAGCAGCGTCGCGACAATTTGACAGTGTAGACGAGCCTTAGCCGATGCCGCTCGCAGGCTCGCACGTTTGCCGGCTAAGAAGAAGTTGCTTCGTGCGGCCAGTAACATTAGTGTATGTTCGGTATTCAAAACATTACTGGTTTGGTTGGAACTAGAAGTGGTTTAGGGAAAATATGCATGATCATATGATCAACCGCCGAGCGCTTTATTGAAACCCAAATTTTATCAAATAATTATATTATTATAATATCCTTACATCTTGCACTCCAGCTGTGGACGCCCATCTTCCCCACAGAATGTATGTCCCATACTTGCTATGGGTGTTATCAAATATCAGCATCGTTTTCATAGGCTCTATGCTCGTCGCATATGTTGAGGTAAAATTATTTATTTATTCATCATGACTTATTTTTAATATTTCCTGAACGTGCCATTGTACCTACTACAATTTTAATATTTGACCTTGTAATGCCTTGAAATTAGAAGCGTACTAACACTCGTATCACAGAGGTGTCAAGTATGAAATGTACTATATTAAAAAATATGTTGCTCTTACTGTTCCCTACTTCTAGCCAGTAGCAGCAGGCAGCGGTATACCACAAGTGAAGTGTTACTTGAATGGAGTAAAGGTGCCGAGAGTTGTCCGCATCAAAACGCTGTTCGTAAAAACCATTGGCGTGATCACTGCTGTAGTCGGCGGCCTCGCCGGAGGCAAGGTAAACTATATTTTATGTGAAAATGACAATGTGAATCTCCAATCAGAACTTTATAGAAAATAACTGCCTTCTTATAAATCCAACCTTATGAACTCTTTAATAGAGTCTATTTTGTTATGTCCCAGGAAGGTCCCATGATCCACAGTGGGGCGGTGGTAGCGGCGGGCATATCGCAGGGCAAGAGCACGACCTTCAACAAGGACTTCGGGATATTCCACTATTTCCGAGAGGACCATGAGAAGAGAGACTTTGTGTCAGGTGGCGCCGCGGCGGGCGTGTCGGCTGCCTTTGGGGCGCCTATCGGTAAGCATGTTTCTTGCTACAGTGACGGCACACACGTGTACTTACAGGCTAATTTAAATTCTTGTGTGTGTTCACCAGGTTTTTTATAAGCGTGCAATAAAATATACCTACATTATTTTTTCTTATGAAATTTTTAGCAGTAGCATTAAAATATGTGCGATGTGTTTGCATTTGCCTGGGTCATAATGTAGGGTGACCATAAAAAACGCAACCCATTAATGCTCGGCCCCGGAATGAACAGCCCATCAATTGGCGACCATGATGTACACGGATTGTCGGGTCGTCAATTTTCGGGTTGCGCATTCTCGGTCCGTACAAACGCGTTACGGTACAGCAATCCGAAGCCACGTTTTGTACAGGGCAACAATGCTCGACCCATCAATCCGCGTCCGTCCAACAAGCAGAGTCCCTTGGCTTTGAATTGTTGGGTTGTGCATTGTTGGTACGGGTTGATAAAGCACGACCCAACAATTAACGACCCATCAATTGGAAGCCACAGAAATATCATATGTGACAGAGTCCAGATAGGTGCGACGACGAGCGAAGCGAGGAGGAGTGTGTTAGGTTAACGGCAAACAAACAGCCAATATCAACGTTTTAATATGAAACTATTCTAGAAACGACTTGTTCGCCGATTGTTGGGTCGTCAATTGATGGGTTGACCATTCCGGGGTCGCTAAATGTTGGTACGGGCCGAGAATGCGCGACCAATAATTCGTGTCACCTGAATGGACGCCGATTGCTGGGTCGTCAATTCTCTGGTTGTGCATTCTCGGTCCGTACAAACGCGTTACGGTGCAGCAATCAGAAGCCACGTTTTTTACGCGGCAACAATGCTCGACCCATCAATCCGAGAACAAAAAAGTGGTCGCCAATTGATGGGTCGTCATTTGTTGGGTTGCGTATTACCCGGACTCATAATGTAGCAATTAAATGACTAAGTACCAGTGATGGCAAGTTAATGGTATTCTTAGGCAAGACGTCATCTCACTCATCAGTCATGTACTGTGAACTAATAGTAATAATTCAATAATAATAATAAACAACGAAAAAAAGGAAAACTGTTTATCTGCGGGAAAGTTAGTTAAGGCGGCGGGAATTGGCTCGTATGGACGCGCCGCCGCTGCTAAGTACTAATAGTTAAAATTTTATAATTATAAGTCTCATTGTCATGGGTGTTTGCTCTAGAATGGGTAATGTACAGTATATATAGGTCTATATCGTAAACCTATTTAACATTTACACATATAAAAAAAACCTTAATGAAAATCAAATAACTAAATGGAATTTATTTCTTTCATTCACAGGTGGAGTGCTGTTTTCTCTAGAAGAAGGCACTAGTTTCTGGAACCAAGCGCTGACATGGCGGACGTTCTTCGGCACCGTTGTCTCCACTTTCACGTTGAACTGCGCGCTGTCTGCATACCACGGGCGCGCGGGGGAACTGAGTTATCCAGGTAACCAAGAATTTCTTACCCGAAAAGCACAAGACCCGGCCATGTCCTTAAACTACGTCC
Organism: Grapholita molesta; assembly: GCA_022674325.2. NCBI lineage: Eukaryota > Metazoa > Arthropoda > Insecta > Lepidoptera > Tortricidae > Grapholita > Grapholita molesta. The sequence goes on from CP053127.2 coordinate 10,156,873, forward strand.
AACAATGAGAGGCACAGCGATGACCATCACGCTTGCATCTGGAGCAGCCCAACTGGGGAAGTACCTACCTCCTCCTTACAGAAGACCACAGCCATAATAGCACTTCTACCTTTCAGGTATGTAGTGTTGTGTTTCTGATAGTGAGTAAGGTTCTCAGAGCTCCAACCCCCCTTAAAGGCCGGCAACGCGCTTGGGACCCCCCTGGTATTGTGGGTACCCATAGGTGACGGTAATTTGCTTATCACCAGGCAATCCGTCTGCTCGTTTGCCGCCTAGGTATGTCATAAAAAAAAGACGCCGGTTAAAATTTATATGGCCATCTAATAAGAGCGAATCAAAGGTATTGGCTCCGCCGTCGCCGCTCGACGTAAGCTGACCGGCTTTAGCCGAATCCCCGTTGACAGATGCGGAAAAATCCTTACGACATTCATATACAAAATGGGTATGATAGTGACTCTACTTACACCCTTAATCGTGTTTCAGGTCTATTGAATTTGGGTAAAATGGAGCCATTCCCGTTCCAATTCTACGAGTTGCCTGTGTTCATGTTCTTTGGCGCCGTCGGAGGATGTCTTGGCGCTCTGTGGAATCACATCAACTATAAACTCTCTGTCTTCCGCATAAGGTAAGGATTTGAGATACATACCACTCTAATTATCTACTACTTATACTTTCAGTATTTTTATAAACACAACCGTACTGTAATAGGTTTTATCAACACACAACATAACCCCTATGATGAGTTCAAAAATAGCAAATAACGAAGTATATAATATAGTACACTATTTTGTAATAAGTAGTAATAACATATTTCTTATTAGTGTCAATTTTATAATTTGTTAATTTTTATATTATGACAAAATCGATATAATAATGACATTTAAATTTCGAACGTCTGAAAAACAAAGCAATTGATTACTTACTATAGAAATGATATGAGAATTGTTGAATTGTCTAGTTTGTCTCTGAATCAAACAAAAAACTACGGTTGCTTTGAAAAAGTTTGCCTTCGCCGACATTACAAATGACGTTTGCAGTTCCAGAAATTATCATTGAGAGCTTATTTTGTGTGTAGATAAAGCAGTGTATGTCACTTCATAATTAAATTAGGTATACAAATACTCGTTTGATGTTATTTATAAAACAAAACTTGTATTTTTGTGCCTTATATTATGTTGCAGTAACATGAACTACTATTTTATTATATTATTTATTATTTCAAGGTACATCACGGCGCCGTGGTTACGAGTGGTAGAGGCGTGTCTAGTGGCAGCGGCAAGCGCGACGGTCGGATTCATTATGATGTATGCGCTCAACGACTGCCGTCCTTTAGGGGAGGACCCTACCAAAGTCCCCCTGCAGGTAACTATGGCTCTTATAACGAATAACGTAAGGTACACAATAGTGATGCTAAGAGTAAAATCTATCTGCCAAAAACTAAAATGTTATCGGGTTTGAAACAAACAGCTTAAAACGTTTCTTTAAAGTAAAAAAAAAGAAAATAAGGCGAGTCGAAAGAATACCCTCTTAAATCCCAAACCATAACGACTCATGTCATAAAAATAGAACATCATACACTGAGTTTAATGTTACGAAATATGTAAAAAAAAACGAAAACTACATTTTGTTGCCATAAAAATAGGCCATTCGGCCTTACGAGGATACAGTAATCCGTGAAAAGCAGTATTTAATGTGTATATGAGAGGTAGGGCACAGCGATGACCATCACGCTTGAATCTGGGGCAGCCCAACTGGGGAAGTACCTCCTCCTTACAGAAGACCACAGCCATAATAGCACTGCTACCTTTCAGTTATGTAGTGCTGTGTTCCTGATGGTGAGTAAGGTTCCCAGGGCTCCAACCACCCTTAAAGGCTGGCAACGCGCTTGTGCCTCCCCTGGTGTTGCGGGTGCCCATGGGCGATAGTAATTGCTTACCACCAAGCAATCCGTCTGCTCGTTTGCCGTCTGTCATATAAAAAAAAAAAAAAACAGAAGCACTATAGGCGGATTCCTCACCGACCCGTTCGGGCAAAGTAACTCGTCCACCTAAAGCTCACTTTACTACAATCTTCTATTGTTTCAGCTGTACTGCGCCGATGGCGAATACAACGCCCTCGCCGCTGTGTGGTTCCAAACGCCCGAGGCGTCCGTGCGGTCATTCCTACACAACCCTATCGGCTCGTACAACCCGTGGTCCATCCTCGTGTTCGTGTCGTGCTACTTCCTGCTGTCGGCCTGGACGTTCGGGCTGGCCGTGTCCAGCGGTCTGTTCATACCTAACCTGCTGTGTGGCGCCGCCTGGGGCCGCCTGCTGGCCATACTGATACAGCTTATGGCACCGGATAATGTAAGGTTATAGGGACTTGAATTTTAGAGCACAGTATCATTATGTCTTGGATTCCTAGAGGTGCTATTGCCCTCGTAGTGGCAAGCGACATAATTTTGTGGGCCACCTGGGTCAGGTAGGAAGCTAAGTTATTTTTATTCTGATTCCCGCAAACACGGTGTAGTTTCACGAGAGTTGAAGTCACGCACACAACAGCGTCTCATGTAATGATATGGAGATTTTGAAATTACAGTTCTTTTTTATTCATACCGATAGCAAGTTCAACAATGAATTAAGTGAATACGGGCCAAAAAAATAAAAAATAAAAAAAAACTCTTCAATCATGACTTCATGACTGAACTAACTGGCACTGGTTACTTTTTATTTACATTAATTCCATTCATTCAGTCAGTCTTTTTGCAATCAGTACCTAGTTCATATAGTTGTGTGCGTACTCTATAGGGCGAACCCTAGTGCGGTAGTATGTGAAAAGATTTGCACCCTCTAAATATGTTTAAACTGTCCTAGCAAATCTCGACTTTAAACAGTTAATAAAGAATAATAATTCACAGACGATTAACCCGGCGAAATACGCTTTGGTCGGCGCGGCTGCTCAGCTCGGCGGCGTCGTCCGAATGACTATATCCCTGACGGTCATCATCATCGAGACCACGGGGCAGATATCGAACGCGCTGCCGATCATTATAACGCTTGTCGTCGCTAAGTGGGTTGGAGACTTCTTTAACGAGGTTGGTGTAACAATGGCAGGTTCGCCATGTATGTATCGTTGACGGTCAACAACGTGACCATGGGGCAGATATCGGACGCGCTGCCGATCATTATCACGCTTGTCGTCCCTAAGTGGGTTGGCGACTTCTTTAACGAGGTTGGTGTAACAATGGCAGGTTCGCCATGTATGTATCGTTGACGGTCAACAACGAGACCACGGGGCAGATATCGAACGCGCTGCCGATCATTATCACGCTAGTCGTGTCGCTAAGTGGGTTGGAAAAATCTTTAACCAGGTTAATGAACAATGACAGGTTCGCCATGAAAACTATCGCGTTCCTAACGATCGAAACGCCTCTAAATGGTAGAATTATGTGACGTCATAATACTATATTGCCCGTCCTTGTATGGCAAATCAAGAAAATGCTCTTTTACCGTGAAATGTTGCGTGTATATGTTTGTTGTATGTAAAGTCAGTAGCAGAAGTTGCAAAGCGAATACCTTTTCGATTTCCACTTTTTTATCATAAGTGCATGGGTGAGTTCCTATCCATATCTAAGTTTTGTTGTGAACGCCATGCAGGGGATCTACGACATCCACATCCAGCTGGCGGGCGTGCCGCTGCTGCCGTGGGAGCCGCCGCCGCTGGCGCACAACGTGTACGCCTCCGAGGTGATGTCGCACCCCGTGTTCACGCTGCGCACCGTCGAGAACGTCGGCCACGTGGTGGAGCTGCTCAAGCTGGTGTCGTACAACGGCTTCCCGGTGGTCGACCCGCCTCTGGCCGACGATGTGAGTGCCTTTGCATGACCTCCTAAGGGCCGACACGTAGTACTAGACTTCAATTAAATATCGTCACTACTTTGAAAAAACCTCATAACTCATTCTGGCATTCAAAAGAGAAATGGCGTAACTTTGTATAGGACGAGTACAGAGTTATTGCGTTTCAACTTAGAATATCTGTGTCAAAGTTTTTCAAAGTAGTGACGATATGTATTTCTTTTGTTCGTTCCATTTTGAACCAAATACATTTTACTACTCACTTTCAATACAAGTGTAAACCAATTTAACGGGCATTTTTTTTGTACGGCATTGTAGTTTTAAGACGATATTTTACTAGAAACTCGCCCCAATTGTGCACAAGTGACGATTTTTTAATTATTAATTGTACGTCTTTTTCGTACACGGAACCATGCTGTTCCGGATATTTGGAAGGCATACACGATCCGAGGCGCTTCGACAATTAAATGAAAAGTAAGGGGAAGCGGATTTTGCCCCTAGGACTGACAGCACCCGCCATGGTGTAAGGAATATTCATCTACTGAGTTTTGATGTACCTACAATTTTATCTCCGGCAGACGTTGACTGGCTTTATACATGTCTTATACATATTTTCTGTCTAACCCTCTATTGAAGACCGCATAAATAGAGTTTCATCACCCAGTATGCAAGCTTAAATGTTTCGATAAATTATGTTCCTTTTTCAGTTGTCATCCCTATAATAGAAATTATTTTTTTATTTGTAGCAAGAAGTTCACACGTACAAGCGTCTCAGAGGTTTAATATTGCGCTCGCAATTAATAGTGCTGCTTCAAAACAAAATCTACAACGAGAACGATCACGAGAACGCCAACACAACGTGGTCCACCTTCAACGTGGACATGAACATGTTCCGTAAGGAGTATCCGCGGTACCCGTCCATTAACGATGTAAGAACCTTATGTGTAATGTATTTAAAGCTTATTTTAGTTTACTGGCTTGAAAAAACCATACAACATTTATGTAATGTACTATCAGGCCAGGGTGTTTTTAAGTTAGAGCATAGGTATATAGACAATCATACTGTTTTACAACACTGAATATATAACAATACTGTTTTAATATGCTTGGGGTGGTGACAAAAGATTTATATTTATCCAGTGGCACTGGAGAATTTATAATTTTCTAATATTTGGTAGTATTTAAAGATAATATTAACATTTGTTCTAGTGAAATTTGCGTCTCAATTATAAAATAAAATAACTAAAACGGATTAAATCGCGTATACTAATTTAAACTTCATCGCGAACCCGATGACCACGAACGCTGCTAAAAGGTAGTGTATTCGATTTAATCCGTTTTAGTTGTTTTATTTCATGAGTAGTTATCGCGGCAACCGAAGACAATATTATGTCTCAATTATATTTTTACTTTTATATCTGTATATTTCCTAATTTAAAAATTGTTTACTCAGCTGGAGATAATGGACTGGGAAAAGACTTGCACGATAGATCTACGACCGTTCATGAATCCGTCCCCTTACACGCTGCCAACTCGCGCGTCGCTGCCGCGGCTCTTCCGGCTGTTCCGAGCCCTAGGGCTGCGCCACCTGCCCATAGTCAATGATGTTAATGAGGTAAGATATAATAAAGCTTAACTTTCTTATTTAAATGCTAAGTAAATCGTAATGCAGAAGGCGCTGCTATCTCAATACCAATATGAGAAGCTTTTCGAGTTTCAGAACAAAAACTTTTTGAAGCATTGCAATGTACGAATATAATATAAAATTGTGGAATTTGTAAAGTATAAAACTTATAATCTTGGATTTCAGTTAAACAACTGCTTATTCCATGTTGGCTATATGTTAAGTCTTAGATTACATTAAGTATTTACAATATAAAGAAAATCTGAACAAAATCTTGCATTTGATTGTTGTGACTATTTGATGTACCCTGTAGGTTATATTTCCAATTTTTATTATATACAAATTTATTCTTAACAGGTGGTGGGGATGGTGACCCGTAAAGACATTGCCAGGTATCGTGTCTGGAGACATCACTTTAATATGGGAATGGAAGAGTTAGTACTCTCTAGTGAAATTTAATTATTAGTAATAAAGAGTCAAAATTAATCAAAGCACTGTAAGTGTTAGTCAAATAATAAGCTTTTAAGCACAGAATAGCTATTGTTTTGTTTATTGTAAATAACAAAGAGCATAATAGATTATGAAATGTGTATAAAAAAATGAGGGGTCTAAAGATAACTAACCATTTTGATGGAGAGGTGAAGTGATATTATTACTCACCTGGTTTCCAGTGGCAAAGAGTTTGCATCCCAGATTGCTTGTCTATTTGGATGTCATAAAATGCATCATTAGATAAAAAAGAGATATACTGATATTACTAGAAGTAGGTACTATGAGTTATCTATCAATTATTGAAAGTTATAATTATTTTAGGTAGTATACAGGACGTCCCAAACTTATGGGACATGAAGGGGAACCTTAACCAACTTAAATGTCAAAAAAAAAAACACCCTACTTTTATGATGCCAATCGAAAGAATAGCTAAAAAATAATAACTCTGCTTATGTAACATTGTATTTTAAAAGAAAGGAACAATACTACTAGGAACTGTATAGGTGTATTCTGTGCCACCAACAACTTGGCCAGTTAAGTAACACATTGATTAGCTTGGTGATCATAAATCACCTTGGGGGTCATCTTTATCGAAAAAAAATAGAGGCTTATTAAAGTATTCCTATATACAATAAACATTTATGTAAAATTAGCATTTCAGTGTTCAATTTTTTTTTGTTATGGTGAAAATAAAATTTATTTGTATGATTTTTTTAAGGAATATGAACAAAAACAGGGACATGCATTTTCTAGTTCCTTACTGGAATTCAATGTTTCATCAAGGTTTCAGCCAATAACATAACTGTTTCAATAAAAAGTGGCGGTACAGTGAAAATCATAGTAGGATTCATCATGGCCAAATATATTGTAACACAACCTCATTGCTATACAAATAACTATCTCTGCCAATGTAGTTGGCTACTTTGGCTACTATAGTGGAGTCAAAACTAACGTGCCGGCCGGGCAATAAAACAAGCTGTCAGCAAGGATACGGCTAAAGTCGATATTTCTTATCGATGAATCACGCTTGTTCTATGAATCACGCTTGTTCTATGAATCAGTACTATGCATGTGCATGGTAAGTAAAATTGTGGCACTCATCCCTACATGCAGGTAGAAAAGAGAATGTGGCCGGCCTTGAGATTTATGGCCCGGCCGGCACATTCGTTTTGACTCCACAATACTAATAATTGGCCACTAACTACTATTTATGTTTATTAGTTGGCATATATTAAGATTATATCTTGATTTTAAGTTTTTTAAATGTCATATCACATGCCATGTATATTTTTATTACAAATAATTTTTGTACAGATTGCAAAATAAGGTCAAATTTTGGTCAGGGTTGTATAAAAAAAAGATAGTGTAGGCAATACTTTAGCAGTTACACCAAGTTAAACTTGTGGAATATGTAAAACCGGCATGTGTTTCAAGCATTTTTGTATGCTGCAGGCTCAGAAAAGATGAGAAGCTTGACAACAACCTAAACCCTTTTTATAATATTTTTTTTACTTATAATATATTATTATAGTATAGTATTTATAATCAAAGTTGAAATATTTCCAGGTGCATTTTGTTATAAATATTAGTGTTTATATCTGCATTACATAGGTATGGCAATGTGATAATAACTATATTAAGATTTTTTTATCAAATCTTATGAATAAAAACGTTGATATTGTATTGTAGTTTTTATTTTCCTGTAAAACATGTTCACACTACACTTCTAGAACTTCATCTTCGTAACAACAAACAATAATATTGCTTCGCAAAGATCACAAATAACAATAATCCCGAGTCATTTCTTCAATTGTTTACAAAAAGCTCCCATCCAATTCCAGACCACAAATTAATAAATAAGATGACGGGCAGTATTACTAGAATCAGTAAAATGTAATTAACATATTCATCCATAGTGATCGTTGTCAGCGATTTGAAATTCAATGTAGTATTGTAACTAACTCAAGTTGGTTTCAATAAATGTACTGTTATGACAAAATATTGAAAATAAAGATTATTTAAAATATCAAATTAAATTCGTACTCGACATTCAATAGCTCGTCAAGTGAGTGATAAGTGATTTGGAAGTGACAGTCTGACAGTACTAACAGTCAAAAGTCAAAACGTCAAAACAGACTAGCCGTGGTCCGAATCACGCTCACACTGCTCACAGAACTGCTGACCACAGGCCCGGTACCGCGAACATCGAAGTTCGTATATTTCGGGCATCTTTCTCTTTTACTCCAATTAAGGCGTCATAAGAGTGACAGAGACAATCGTCCGAAATTTACGAATATCGTGTTTCCCGGTAGCGCCGCAGGTGCTGACTGATATTGTGACCGATGGTAGCTATCTCACTAGGCTCGCTTTTTTCGGGCTATTACTCGATCTAGTCATATTACTATATCTATGATCGGACCACGGCTTGACGTTAGTGACATGATTGTTAACGTTATAGTTGCGTTGTAGCGATAAAATTAAAAGAAAAAATTAAGTTATATTATAAGAAAAAAATAAGTTGTATTATTTTAAAGTATAATTCTACTTGCCTCGTCTTAAATGCCCTCTATAAATTTTAACTTTTTGCTATCTGACTATTATGATATTATTTTGAACGCATACATTAGGGCAGTCAATTTCAGTTTGTTCTAGGTATACTTTTTATTGCTTACTTTTTAGTAAACGGATATATAGTAAGAGGAAGTAGTAGCAACGTTTCACGAATTATCGGTTAATTTATTTCCGGTTACGGTTTTAAAGTCCGAACTACACTCATACACTGTCTGTCAAAGTTGGATAGCACAGATTTTTTTTGGCGGGAACGTTAAAAAGAATAGGCGCGCTTTTGAAATTAAATTTTGTAAATTAGTTTTAAATTCTAGATTTGTACATTTCTTTGTATATTTCTTATGTAAAATAGTCTATATAGTGTTAGTTTTGTACATATTACGTTAGTGCGTTTCCCCATAATGGGGAAGCGCACGGGGCGTAGCGGCCGTAAACGATCGCGAGTTACGGGTGAGTCTCTTACAGAAGGAATAGATCAGGACTTACCTTCTTCATCATCATCGACGACTTCATATTCTGATGCTGAAAATAATGATCGTCCACTAGCGAAGAAAAGAGAAAAGGATAAGTACACACCTTATAAAGCAGGAAATTATAACAGATTTTATGACGAAAACTCGCAGAAGAAAGATTTTATTGTCTTCCTCAATCGCGAAGAAGATAACACTAAAATTACAGATAAGGATAGGTTGGCCATATCTAATGGCATCAGAAAACATTGTGTTTCAGGTGTAATGCATCTGAGGTCAATTAATGCATTCAAAATTGGTATAACTTTCGACCTCCCTAACAACGCTAATGTTTTTCTTAAGAACGAAAAGCTCCTAAACGAATTGAGGATGGTTGGTTCAATACCGGCTGCCGAAACAGAAGCCACTGGGGTTCTCACATCTGTACCTTGCGATTATTCCAATAAAAATCTTTCAGCTTATTGCTTCTAGTAAAAAAGTTATTAGTGTGAGACGTTTCATGCGACGGGTAAAAGACGCTCAAGGTGTCGTTTCCTTTCTTCCAACACAGACAGTTGCTGTTACATTTGCTTCAACGCAGCTCCCCGAGTATGTTACTTTAGACCACTGGAGACATGAGGTAGGAGTTTATGTTCCTCCTGTTAAACAGTGCCTGAAGTGCATGAAATTCAACCACATTGCTAAATTTTGTAAAAACAATGAAACTTGCTCAATTTGCTCAGGCAACCATAATTTTAAACAATGTGACAAGTCCAAAACTCAATGTGCTAACTGTGGCGGTGACCATATTGCAATTTCTACCACATGTCCACTTAAAAAACAAAAACTAGAAGAAAACAAAATAAAAGCAAAAATGCAAGATATTCTGATCTTTTTAGTGCAGCTCAATTTCCACAGCTAAATTCAAAATACATTGATACTCAAATATCCAATTTAATTAAATCTGACAAATTTATGAATTTATTAGTTGAAGCAATGCTTGAAATATGTTCAAAACCTGATGTGCCAAAAATTCTAAAAGCATTAGAGAAATTTTAGATAACACTTTTAAGAAAAACACCTTAACCTTTTTATGGATACATTACATATAGTGCAATGGAATGCTCAAAGTTTAATTAGTAATAGGCTAGTTTTAACAAAATTTTTATATGATAACAACATACATATTGCCATAATCTCTGAAACATGGTTGAAACCACATCAATTTTTTTCTATCAAAGGGTACAATATTATTAGAAATGATTGTGGGAACAACCACAATGGTGTTGCAATTTTAATTCATAATATTATAACACATTCTCAAATTACAACTCATTTTGATAGTTCTTTACAAAATGTTTGTGTGAAAATCAAAATTAATAACAATGAATTAAGTGTCGTTAGTTTTACAGTCCATCTAATACAAATCCACCATTTAATAAAAATAATCTAGACGTTTTGCTTAAGTCCATTCCTAAACCTATGATATTTGGAGGCGATTTTAATGCTCATCACATGTCTTGGGGATGTGTCGACACCCTGCCTCGAGGTAAGGATGTTTTAGATGTTATTGATGAAAATGATCTTGTTCTTTTGAATAATGGCAGTCCCACTACAATTGGTTCTTCATCTTGGCGAGCTAATGCTCTTGATTTAACTTTAGTTTCTCCATCTTTGGCACTTTCATGTGATTGGTCTGTTTATGATTATCCTCTGGGTAGCAGTTATCACTTGCCTGTAATTATAAATTTGGTTGTTGGAAATGAAAGTAATCTACAGAATAATATACAATGCAATAATGTACATTTACCATTTCAGCATAATTACAAATTAGTTAATTGGAAAATATATAGTCAATTAATGGATTCAAATTTAAAAATATTGACTTTAATGCTATGTCTCCACCAGAATCCTACAATTTGTTTTGTAACATAATACATTCTGTTGCTGAACAGTCAATTCCACAGTCTACCTCCACTAATAAATGTAATAATATTGCTAAACCTTGTTTACCAAAACATTCTAAGTGTCCTAGTTTACCCTGGTGGAACTCAAAGTGTTCAGAAGCTGTTCAAAACTCAAAGAATGCTTATATATATTTTAAAAACAACCCTTCTGAGGAAAATTATATTGAATTTAAGAGATTGCGAGCTTTAAAAACTAATACTTAAAACAGAAAACCAACAGCTGGATGGAATTGTGCAACTCATTTAATAGATGTACCTCATTGTCATTGGTATGGAAGTACATGCGTAAATTTAATAAATCATTTACTCTTAATAATTCTCTTGATGATAGTTGGATTCCAGATTTTATATGTAAATACACTCCTGACTTTGTTTTGAATGAGCCGTTAAATTATAATAAAACTGATAATATTGGAAATAATTATTTGACTGATCCATTTTCGTATCAAGAACTCCATTCTGCGTTGTTTTCTAGAAGAGATACATCCCATGGTCTAGATGGGATTCCATATATACTTTTAAAAAATTAACCCCAAATTGTCTCATAATCTTTTTAAACTTATTTAATCGTATGTGGAAGGAAAACTTTATACCTGAGGAATGGAAAACTGATTGTTTGGTTCCAGTTTTAAAACCTGGTAAAGATAAATTGTTGCCGGATTCGTATCGACCCATAGCTCTTACGTCTTGTATTGGAAAGATATTTGAACAGCTTTTAAAACAACGCCTAGAATTTTATGTAGAACAAAATGGTCTTTTACCTTACAACCAATTTGGTTTTCGCAGAGGTCGGTCTTCTCGTGAAAGCATTTGTCAGCTAGTATTAGATGCTCAACACAGTCTGTATAATAATCAATATCTTTTATGCGTTTTCTTTGATATTGCTGGTGCTTTTAACAGTGTTAATATTTCGGTTCTTTGTAACGAGTTGTCAGTGATAGGGATACCTGGGCAATTAATAAACTGGATACAAGCATTTTTGACCAATAGAAAAGTATTTGTTAAATTTAATAATCATTTATATGGTCCAAGATGCTCGTCGTTAGGAGTATGTCAAGGAGGAATTCTGTCTCCATTAATATTTATCTTATATATTAGACGATTGAATCTTAGTTTGGGACCGAATGTAAAAAGCTTATAATATGCAGATGACTTAGTAGTTTATACATCTGGAATGGATTTAAGTCAATTAGCTTCTACTGTAAATAACGCACTTTCCAGTTTATATAAATACTTTTCATACCTTAATTTAGATGTTAATCCTACTAAATCAAAAGTCTTCATTTTCGGTCGTAAATGTGTAGCTACACCTAATATTTTGTATAACAGAATTCCATTGCCTATATATAGTGAAGTAAAATTTTTGGGTGTAACTTTTACTCCAAAACTCTCATGGACAAAATACATTAATAATATAACAACAAAAGCAAACAAGGCTTATAATGTATTAAAATCTGTTTGCGGGACTACTTGGGGAGCAGATCCCAAAATATTGTTAGTGTTATACAAATCTCTCGTTCGTAGTCACTTTGAATATGGTTTTCTTTGTTTTGCTGGAGATAGTAAATTAGTGAATAGTTTGGACAAAATACAAAATAAATGTATGCGCACAATACTAGGTGCCTTTAAAACTAGTCCTATTGCTGCTTTGCAAATCGAAACAAAACTGCCACCCATTAGTGTTCGATTCCGTTATTTGAAAGAAAGATTTATCTTGAAGCTTCATAGTTTGCCTAATAATGATCTTCTTACCAATTTAATTGCTTCTCAATCTGCTCCTTATAAGCAACATATGTTTATTTTGCAAGATTTTTCTTGCTTTTTCATTCTCTTGAAGAGTTTAATATACATTTGAACGATGATGTTCTTCCTTGTTATGCAGGCACATTCCAAAGTAAATATGCCGCAATGAATATTGTAATCGATTCAAGCTTGTCTTCTAAGGAGGAAGTTTATCTGTTATTGTCAGAATGGACTAATTATAAATTTATTTATACTGATGGGTCCAAAAATAATGATGCTGTATCTTTGCAATTTACCAGACCGAAATCAATAAGGGAGTGGGATACAAAATTAATAAATATGCTAGCATCTTCACTGCTGAAGCAACAGCCATCCTTTTTGCTTTAAAACATATTATGGAAAGAAATCAGTTGAACAAAAATTGGGTAATAGTCAGTGATAGTATGAGTGTCTTAAAAAGTTTGTCAAGTAACAAAATGAATGCTAACATTAACTACCTGATTTTTACTATTAAAGAATTATGGTGGAAGTTATCCTTAACTGACACTGTAGTACAATTCGTTTGGGTACCTTCGCATATAGGAGTCTTAGGTAATGAAAATGCAGATTTTTAGCCAGAACCATTGTTAATATTTCTGATTCATGCTCAAGTTTAACCATCAAGGAGTTGGATGTCGCTTTGCCGTATACGGATATGATATCTAATCTTAAAAAGCGCATGATTAGTAATTGGGGAAAACATTGGTATTTTTGTAGAGAAGTTGAAAATAAAGCTCATATATATTCTTTGTTAGACGTTCCTGTTAATAGTACGCCATGGTTCTGCAAGCTTAAACATTTTGTTCATAGAAATTTCTATACTATAATCAATCGAATGCGCATTGGTCATTATTGCCTAAATTTTCATCTTCATCGAAAAATATAGTTTCTTCTCCTTATTGTGATCGTTGTCAAATGAATGAAGTTCAGTCTCTCGACCACATCATTTTCGTTTGCCCGTCCTTCGGCATTCAGCGCCTTGTGCTGATGGATGAGCTGCTTAATATTTATGAGGCATCTAATATAATCCCGCTGTCAGTACCAGATTTGCTAAGAGAGCCTACCACGTATATGTCTTTGTATAAATTTGTACATAACACCATAAATAAGTTGTAAATATTTTAATACAATTTTTTAATTTTAGGTTCTTAATGCAGATAACATATAAATGTAAATTGTATATATTTAAAATAAATCTAAATATCGCTACTAGAATATTTCAGGATTGTACTGTTTGGAAAGGACAATAATTAAACTGGATTATGAGATTGAACGTACGGTTTTGACTTAATTAATGGATGATACATACATACTGAAATTGTATAAGAAAATAAAAGTAACTGAAGACATTGAACTCGGATTTGACCTAATATGAATAGTACTTACTGAAGACGTTGACCGGATTGAACTTATGAAAAAGAAAACAAACTACTTATGACAAGGCAGTATGGCTTAGAGCTTTAGCCTGTCCAGATGGACGAAAAAAAAAAAAAAAAAAAAAAAAAATGGATAGCACAGAAATTTTCGTCCTTCATTTACGTACGGTTTTTTTTTTTGGCGGGAACGTTAAAAAGAATAGGCGCGCTTTTGAAATTAAATTTTGTAAATTAGTTTTAAATTCTAGATTTGTACATTTCTTTGTATATTTCTTATGTAAAATAGTCTATATAGTGTTAGTTTTGTACATATTACGTTAGTGCGTTTCCCCATAATGGGGAAGCGCACGGGGCGTAGCGGCCGTAAACGATCGCGAGTTACGGGTGAGTCTCTTACAGAAGGAATAGATCAGGACTTACCTTCTTCATCATCATCGACGACTTCATATTCTGATGCTGAAAATAATGATCGTCCACTAGCGAAGAAAAGAGAAAAGGATAAGTACACACCTTATAAAGCAGGAAATTATAACAGATTTTATGACGAAAACTCGCAGAAGAAAGATTTTATTGTCTTCCTCAATCGCGAAGAAGATAACACTAAAATTACAGATAAGGATAGGTTGGCCATATCTAATGGCATCAGAAAACATTGTGTTTCAGGTGTAATGCATCTGAGGTCAATTAATGCATTCAAAATTGGTATAACTTTCGACCTCCCTAACAACGCTAATGTTTTTCTTAAGAACGAAAAGCTCCTAAACGAATTGAGGATGGTTGGTTCAATACCGGCTGCCGAAACAGAAGCCACTGGGGTTCTCACATCTGTACCTTGCGATTATTCCAATAAAAATCTTTCAGCTTATTGCTTCTAGTAAAAAAGTTATTAGTGTGAGACGTTTCATGCGACGGGTAAAAGACGCTCAAGGTGTCGTTTCCTTTCTTCCAACACAGACAGTTGCTGTTACATTTGCTTCAACGCAGCTCCCCGAGTATGTTACTTTAGACCACTGGAGACATGAGGTAGGAGTTTATGTTCCTCCTGTTAAACAGTGCCTGAAGTGCATGAAATTCAACCACATTGCTAAATTTTGTAAAACAATGAAACTTGCTCAATTTGCTCAGGCAACCATAATTTTAAACAATGTGACAAGTCCAAAACTCAATGTGCTAACTGTGGCGGTGACCATATTGCAATTTCTACCACATGTCCACTTAAAAACAAAAACTAGAAGAAAACAAAATAAAAGCAAAAATGCAAGATATTCTGATCTTTTTAGTGCAGCTCAATTTCCACAGCTAAATTCAAAATACATTGATACTCAAATATCCAATTTAATTAAATCTGACAAATTTATGAATTTATTAGTTGAAGCAATGCTTGAAATATGTTCAAAACCTGATGTGCCAAAAATTCTAAAAGCATTAGAGAAATTTTAGATAACACTTTTAAGAAAAACACCTTAACCTTTTTATGGATACATTACATATAGTGCAATGGAATGCTCAAAGTTTAATTAGTAATAGGCTAGTTTTAACAAAATTTTTATATGATAACAACATACATATTGCCATAATCTCTGAAACATGGTTGAAACCACATCAATTTTTTCTATCAAAGGGTACAATATTATTAGAAATGATTGTGGGAACAACCACAATGGTGTTGCAATTTTAATTCATAATATTATAACACATTCTCAAATTACAACTCATTTTGATAGTTCTTTACAAAATGTTTGTGTGAAAATCAAAATTAATAACAATGAATTAAGTGTCGTTAGTTTTACAGTCCATCTAATACAAATCCACCATTTAATAAAAATAATCTAGACGTTTTGCTTAAGTCCATTCCTAAACCTATGATATTTGGAGGCGATTTTAATGCTCATCACATGTCTTGGGGATGTGTCGACACCCTGCCTCGAGGTAAGGATGTTTTAGATGTTATTGATGAAAATGATCTTGTTCTTTTGAATAATGGCAGTCCCACTACAATTGGTTCTTCATCTTGGCGAGCTAATGCTCTTGATTTAACTTTAGTTTCTCCATCTTTGGCACTTTCATGTGATTGGTCTGTTTATGATTATCCTCTGGGTAGCAGTTATCACTTGCCTGTAATTATAAATTTGGTTGTTGGAAATGAAAGTAATCTACAGAATAATATACAATGCAATAATGTACATTTACCATTTCAGCATAATTACAAATTAGTTAATTGGAAAATATATAGTCAATTAATGGATTCAAATTTAAAAATATTGACTTTAATGCTATGTCTCCACCAGAATCCTACAATTTGTTTTGTAACATAATACATTCTGTTGTTGAACAGTCAATTCCACAGTCTACCTCCACTAATAAATGTAATAATATTGCTAAACCTTGTTTACCAAAACATTCTAAGTGTCCTAGTTTACCCTGGTGGAACTCAAAGTGTTCAGAAGCTGTTCAAAACTCAAAGAATGCTTATATATATTTTAAAAACAACCCTTCTGAGGAAAATTATATTGAATTTAAGAGATTGCGAGCTTTAAAAAACTAATACTTAAAACAGAAAACCAACAGCTGGATGGAATTGTGCAACTCATTTAATAGATGTACCTCATTGTCATTGGTATGGAAGTACATGCGTAAATTTAATAAATCATTTACTCTTAATAATTCTCTTGATGATAGTTGATTCCAGATTTTATATGTAAATACACTCCTGACTTTGTTTTGAATGAGCCGTTAAATTATAATAAAACTGATAATATTGGAAATAATTATTTGACTGATCCATTTTCGTATCAAGAACTCCATTCTGCGTTGTTTTCTAGAAGAGATACATCCCATGGTCTAGATGGGATTCCATATATACTTTTAAAAATTAACCCCAAATTGTCTCATAATCTTTTAAACTTACTTAATCGTATGTGGAAGGAAAACTTTATACCTGAGGAATGGAAAACTGATTGTTTGGTTCCAGTTTTAAAACCTGGTAAAGATAAATTGTTGCCGGATTCGTATCGACCCATAGCTCTTACGTCTTGTATTGGAAAGATATTTGAACAGCTTTTAAAACAACGCCTAGAATTTTATGTAGAACAAAATGGTCTTTTACCTTACAACCAATTTGGTTTTCGCAGAGGTCGGTCTTCTCGTGAAAGCATTTGTCAGCTAGTATTAGATGCTCAACACAGTCTGTATAATAATCAATATCTTTTATGCGTTTTCTTTGATATTGCTGGTGCTTTTAACAGTGTTAATATTTCGGTTCTTTGTAACGAGTTGTCAGTGATAGGGATACCTGGGCAATTAATAAACTGGATACAAGCATTTTTGACCAATAGAAAAGTATTTGTTAAATTTAATAATCATTTATATGGTCCAAGATGCTCGTCGTTAGGAGTATGTCAAGGAGGAATTCTGTCTCCATTAATATTTATCTTATATATTAGACGATTGAATCTTATTTTGGGATCGAATGTAAAAACTTACAATATGCAGATGACTTAGTAGTTTATACATCTGGAATGGATTTAAGTCAATTAGCTTCTACTGTAAATAACGCACTTTCCAGTTTATATAAATACTTTTCATACCTTAATTTAGATGTTAATCCTACTAAATCAAAAGTCTTCATTTTCGGTCGTAAATGTGTAGCTACACCTAATATTTTGTATAACAGAATTCCATTGCCTATATATAGTGAAGTAAAATTTTTGGGTGTAACTTTTACTCCAAAACTCTCATGGACAAAATACATTAATAATATAACAACAAAAGCAAACAAGGCTTATAATGTATTAAAATCTGTTTGCGGGACTACTTGGGGAGCAGATCCCAAAATATTGTTAGTGTTATACAAATCTCTCGTTCGTAGTCACTTTGAATATGGTTTTCTTTGTTTTGCTGGAGATAGTAAATTAGTGAATAGTTTGGACAAAATACAAAATAAATGTATGCGCACAATACTAGGTGCCTTTAAAACTAGTCCTATTGCTGCTTTGCAAATCGAAACAAAACTGCCACCCATTAGTGTTCGATTCCGTTATTTGAAAGAAAGATTTATCTTGAAGCTTCATAGTTTGCCTAATAATGATCTTCTTACCAATTTAATTGCTTCTCAATCTGCTCCTTATAAGCAACATATGTTTATTTTGCAAGATTTTTCTTGCTTTTTCATTCTCTTGAAGAGTTTAATATACATTTGAACGATGATGTTCTTCCTTGTTATGCAGGCACATTCCAAAGTAAATATGCCGCAATGAATATTGTAATCGATTCAAGCTTGTCTTCTAAGGAGGAAGTTTATCTGTTATTGTCAGAATGGACTAATTATAAATTTATTTATACTGATGGGTCCAAAAATAATGATGCTGTATCTTTGCAATTTACCAGACCGAAATCAATAAGGAGTGGGATACAAAATTAATAAATATGCTAGCATCTTCACTGCTGAAGCAACAGCCATCCTTTTGCTTTAAAACATATTATGGAAAGAAATCAGTTGAACAAAAATTGGGTAATAGTCAGTGATAGTATGAGTGTCTTAAAAAGTTTGTCAAGTAACAAAATGAATGCTAACATTAACTACCTGATTTTTACTATTAAAGAATTATGGTGGAAGTTATCCTTAACTGACACTGTAGTACAATTCGTTTGGGTACCTTCGCATATAGGAGTCTTAGGTAATGAAAATGCAGATTTTTAGCCAGAACCATTGTTAATATTTCTGATTCATGCTCAAGTTTAACCATCAAGGAGTTGGATGTCGCTTTGCCGTATACGGATATGATATCTAATCTTAAAAAGCGCATGATTAGTAATTGGGGAAAACATTGGTATTTTTGTAGAGAAGTTGAAAATAAAGCTCATATATATTCTTTGTTAGACGTTCCTGTTAATAGTACGCCATGGTTCTGCAAGCTTAAACATTTTGTTCATAGAAATTTCTATACTATAATCAATCGAATGCGCATTGGTCATTATTGCCTAAATTTTCATCTTCATCGAAAAATATAGTTTCTTCTCCTTATTGTGATCGTTGTCAAATGAATGAAGTTCAGTCTCTCGACCACATCATTTTCGTTTGCCCGTCCTTCGGCATTCAGCGCCTTGTGCTGATGGATGAGCTGCTTAATATTTATGAGGCATCTAATATAATCCCGCTGTCAGTACCAGATTTGCTAAGAGAGCCTACCACGTATATGTCTTTGTATAAATTTGTACATAACACCATAAATAAGTTGTAAATATTTTAATACAATTTTTAATTTTAGGTTCTTAATGCAGATAACATATAAATGTAAATTGTATATATTTAAAATAAATCTAAATATCGCTACTAGAATATTTCAGGATTGTACTGTTTGGAAAGGACAATAATTAAACTGGATTATGAGATTGAACGTACGGTTTTGACTTAATTAATGGATGATACATACATACTGAAATTGTATAAGAAAATAAAAGTAACTGAAGACATTGAACTCGGATTTGACCTAATATGAATAGTACTTACTGAAGACGTTGACCGGATTGAACTTATGAAAAAGAAAACAAACTACTTATGACAAGGCAGTATGGCTTAGAGCTTTAGCCTGTCCAGATGGACGAAAAAAAAAAAAAAAAAAAAAAAAAAATCATTTACGTACGTGGGTACATATTCGAGTTATTACAAGGGTTCTGATCTTATCATAACCACAATATAGGCTTTCGAGTAATAACAATCAAGTACACATTTTACAGAGCTTCATTCGTAGCAGTCAGCGACCATGGCAGACTCCCAGGCCGATAATAACACTTGCGTAGTGTGTTTCAAGAATGTCTTGTACTATTCAATTGGCGAGTGCGACCATCCCGTATGTTTCGAGTGTTCCACTCGTATGCGAGTGTTGTGCTTGCAGAATGAATGTCCCATCTGTCGGCAAGACCTGGCGAGGGTGAGCACGTTGATTAGTTGGTATACAAACCTTAGCCATAGCTAATGACTTACGTAGCTTATTTTATCTGCAGGTCGTGTTTACGGACTCCGTCCTGCCTTACAAAGAATTGCGCAATCGTGTTTTTACGGACCGGTTGTTTGAGAGGCAGTACAAGATAGCATTCTGTAGTCAAGACATTAAGAATGCCTATGAAGAACTCCTGGAGAACCGTTGCCGGCTCTGCAGTAAGCTGGCGCCATTCCGGACGTTCACTATGCTCAGTGACCACATGCGTAAGGTCCACGAGAGATATTTCTGTGACCTTTGTGTTAAACACCTAAAGGTAAGAAAAATTTGGTCAGTTTTATTCTTGTAACTGTTAATTTAGTTCTGTTATTACTATATCTCATTGTTTTTGCTTTAAAGTCCTGTACTAAAAAGGCTAAAATAAATACTCTTATTTTAGTTACCATTATTTAGGGCTAAAAGTAGAATTTGTCTATATGACAATTTGCATCTTCTTCCTCTGTTGTAGCAAAGGGGGGTGAGGGACTTAAAAAAATATAATACAACAAGCAAAGAGAGGAGGAGTGTTAGGTATCTTGTGTTTCCTATGAAAAAGAAAATTTTCTATATAAATATGATAACCATTCATCTATAAAAAAACATAATTAGTATATTATTATACCCTAAGAAACTTTAATTATGCATAGAACACCTTGGTTATGAGAAAATATGTGTAACATTATATCAATATTTTTAACAACATTATAACAACGAAATTTTCACTGTCAATAAAACCATCCTGGGTGAACTTTTACATAATAAGAATTCATTTTGTACAAATCAGAGACTTTACAGACATTACAGTATTGTCTGCTTAGGTTACCCATAGAAACACAAGTGAAAGTTATATTTTACACAAGTGAAAGTAATTTAATATTTTGTGATTTGACAATCAAATCAAATGTGGAGAGGTTATACACGGATGTATAGACACTTTTATTTTATTTACAGTGCAAGATCGTCACATATAACCGGTATTTAAAATGCAAAAATTATATATGTAGTGCAAATATAAGAACTTTAGCATGTAACAAGTATGACACACCATGAGCAATGTAATTACAACAGACAGAAAATGCGAAAGTTCCTCACTGCGAATTATTCTGCGAATATTCAAAATATGACTGATCGTCTAGCAAATATTTAAAAATATGTTTAAAATATTGTTACTTTTGACTTTACAAAACATAAATTAGTCTGGAAGGTTCCAAATTCCAGCAGTTCCCAATTAGGTTTATATAGTGTATTCTTTTGAATATAATTTTTTAATATTTATATGGGGTGTAAAGCGCAGGTGTTTTTTCTTTAACTGTTCTGCAGTTTTTTTAAGACTACAGGTTTCCATTTGTTTTATGTAGGCTGCCCTGAAAATTGTGGGAATTAGATACTTAAGAATGTATTTATGGCTTGTGTTATACTTTTTTATTATAACCATAGTTTCATAATCCGTAAACACTGGCTGCTTAGAAAAAAATATTAATATTTTATTTTCAATTAATTTCTGAAGTTGTTGAGTCGCTGGTGAAAATGAAACTGTCCCGTCAAAGTTTTAGAGCTATGATTTATTACGACTTTAAAAGTGGATTAATACAAGAACAATGTGGAGACCTGCCGTCACTGATCATAACAGCGATTTCGTTCGTCAACTGATAAAGGAAGATTGGCATGTAAAATATCGAAAAATTCAGTAGACTTCAGGTATTCGAATGTGTCAGATAAAAAATATTTTGCAGCATGAGTTGGCGTGAGGAAGTTATTTTCTAGACGAATTCCTGAATTTTTATCTTACGGCCAGAAAACGGCTCGTTTCTATTGGTGCCGCAAAGCCTGAAAAAGATTTGACGGAGGAAACTCAAATAGCTTTTTAAGTATTGTGTGAGGTGACGACGACGCATATGAGCCTTAAACGAAAAACCAATGGCGAGTATGGGTCTGTGAAAACGAGCCCAGGCCGACAAAAGTTGTTCATTCTTGCAGCACAACCAAAAAAAAAATTGCAATATTTGTCTCCAAATCGAGTCACGTGACAACTATTGTTCTTGAATACTGAAAAACAGTCAATACTGATTGGTATATAATTGTTTGTTAACCGAATTTTTTTTCTGATCTTCGTAAAAATAACCCTAAACGCCGTATCACACTGCACCATGATATTTCCAGCCATCACACTGCTAGGAGAACAGATGACTATTTGGAGGGTTAAAAAGTAGAATTACTGGACCATCCTCCGTACAGCCCCGACTTAAGTCCCAACGATTATTTTAAATTCCTGAAATTCAAGAATCAGTTGCGTGGCCAGTGTTTTCAAACCACGGAAGAAGCAGTCGACGCTTATAAAATGGCCATTTTGACTACCCCCACTTCAGGGTACAATAACTGTTTTAAAAATTGGTTTAAAATAATGAGAAACTGCATTAAACATAACGGAAAATACTTTGAAAACTAATAAAAGTACTTTTATTCCATTTGAATGCGTATTTTATTCAAATTCCGAAATTTTCATGCCAGCCTACGTATAGTGATAACTTAATATGTAGTTTCTGGTATGAATGACATGATATGAGTTATGTATTTATGTTTAATTGCTCTTGTTGTCCTTTTAGATATTCACAAATGAGAGAAAATGCTATACGCGGCAGGAACTTGCACACCACAGACGAAAAGGAGACCTTGATGACACATCACACAGGTATAAATCTTATATATGCGATGCGTTTTATTTAGTCTTATATAGTACATATCAATGTTAGCATCTGCATTAGAGTTCCAGATTATTGGAAGATTTATTTTGCTGTATACTTGTGTATGCTGTATACAGAGAGAATCAACAATTCAGTATATTTTTTTAATATTATAACATACCTAGGGTACATCATTAGAAAAAAATAAGCCAAAATGACTACAGTTATGCTTCCTTTCTACTTTATAGTGACATTATCGATTTGTTATGTAACAATCTAGATGTCGATTTTTTTTTACATGTCAAGCCAAAATTACTCTTATCTCAATGTGTCTAAGACATGATTTTGTTAATACACTCCAGTTTTCGAGCACTTCTCATTACGATTGGGTATTCTGAAAATGTCTGTTTCAAAGTAAGTTATTGGCACTGAAACTGAGAATTGCAAAAGTTTTGTATGAAAAAAAAAAATGTTCTTTATTCAAACAGAGGCCACCCTCTCTGCGAGTTCTGCGAGGAACGTTTTATGGATGCAGACGAACTTTACCGGCATCTCCGCAAGGAGCATTTATTCTGTCACCTGTGCGACGCCGACGGCAAGAACCTGTACTACGCGTCTCATGTGGCCCTGGCCCACCATTTCCGGACGGACCACTATCTGTGCGAGGAGGGCGAGTGCGCTGGACAACATCTAACGGCTGTTTTCCGGAGCGAGATCGATCTTAAAGGTAAAAACAATTACCATCTTTAATATTGGAAAAGTATACTATTGATAAACTGGTAAATAGATTTTGAAAATCAGAGTTGGGACTATTCCCGCCGGATTTAGCCGCCTTAGCCTCATAGAGATATGGCAAGCAAATCCATATTGACTCGTTATTGTCTAAGAAAAAGAATTGTCCCACCGCTACTTATACGTTTGACGACCGGTATGGCCTAGTGGGTACTGACCCTGCCTATATGATTCCCAGTCGGGGCATTTATTTGTGTGATGAGCACAGATATTTGTTCCTGAGTCATGGGTGTTTTCTATGTATTTAAGTATTTATATATATATCGTCGTCTATTAGTACCTACAACACAAGCCTTGCACTGAGCTTACCGTAGAACTAGGTCGATTTGTGTAAGATTGTCCCAAAATATTTATTTATTTATTTATATGTCGATTCGCAGTAAAAACTTGCGCTAAATTAGTACTGGACGGACAATTTTATAAACGTTCGGCTCAAGCTGTATTAATAATGTCCTTATCTTCCAAAGCTCACGACTCTCACGAGCGTACCGGTCTCATGTACCAATTACTCCACAAACATTTTATTATTTTAATTTGCAAATGAGTTACATTTTGATTTGATTCGGTCAATTTAAAAACAATTGAAATTCTACTTTATTTTCCTGTTAGAAAAAGAAAACAATTGAAATGTATCTTGTAAAAGGCTATATAATATAGAGGTTATACGTTTTAAAAATATGGATTTCGTTAATTTAATATTTAAATAAATCACGAATTACTCCAGGAGTGCTTAATAAAAACAGATTTAAACAAATTAAAATAAAGCGCGGATTAAATTTCAAAAAACGGTAATGAACGCGATCATGAAACCCAGTGTCTGCCAACACTAAAAGCGGTAATTCCCCGTTGGATCAAGAGTATTAGACTTTATAGTATTACGTCTATAGAACAGAACGGGGCATTGCAAAAATCTTCAATGTAGTTCAATCTCTGATAATAACGTGTTATAGATGGAGGGTATTCCCCTTTCAAATTAAGGATAAGTATATATTTAACTATAATAATAAATCAAAAGTATATATAATAAATCAAAATTAATTAGTTACCTCGCGGCAACTAATTGTAAAACTGTAATGAAGTATTAGATGGTTTGTTTCGATACACACATTAGCTAATTACCGACGGCTTAGCGTAAACACGAACGTGTTTACACGTCGATTTGATATCATATCTATCATTAATGTATTGATCCAATTGAAACAACGCAAGTCTAAATGGATTCCTGGAGTAGCGACTGAACGTAATTTAAGTCAAATGTCTGTTAGTCAAAAATGCACTTTTAATGTTTAATGACAAATATTGAAAGAAAGAAAGAAGAAAGAAAGAAAGAAAAAAAAAACATTTATTTATGACAAAACAAAAAGACCATAAACATAAAATAAAAGATCATTTTTGCCACAAAAGGGTCACAACTCAGCATTGTAGCTGGCAAAGCCAGCGCTGTTCTTCCGTTGTGACCCAGGTGTGCACCGTTCGCTGACGAGGCAGCTGTACTGACGCGCTTAATAGTTATTCATTATTTACAAATGAAACTAAACTAAAAATATAACTAAAAGTTAAAATAGTTTTTTTCTTAAGAATATGTTATCTATTTTAACTTTTAATTTATATAGTAGTATTACTACTTAAAAATCAAAGCAAATCAAAAATATTTCATAAAAAATAATTTGATTTGTTCTTAGTTTCATAGATGGCAGCACCACCTCTAGCTATATCAGAATCCCGAAAGGTATTCATATAGGAGGTGCAAACACGTAGTGTTTCACCTTAGAGCTGGTAAAACGGTGCCTAAAACCGTTTAAAAATAAACAAGATCACATATACTTGATTAATTTCGACGTGGTCCGCTGTGTACGGGTGGCCAAATTGGTTAAGGCGTCAGCCGCGATAGCTGGAGATGCGCGTTCGAATCCCGTCTCGAACATCGGAGGTCCTCGTCGTTTTTTCTTAAGAATATGTTATCTATTTTAACTTTTAATTTATATAGTAGTATTACTACTTAAAAATCAAAGCAAATCAAAAATATTTCATAAAAAAATAATTTGATTTGTTCTTAGTTTTAAAAATATAACTATTGAAGGATGCTTCGTATTTGTTAAATAACCTTCTATTTTTCTTATGGTCTTTCTCCTCTCTTAATTAGGTCCTTTATGAAATAATTTGAATTATAAGAGGACATTATTAGAATTAAACGGGACTTACCCGCGTTTATTAACTTTAATAAATACCTCTGACGTTTCGAGAAAGACATTGTGTCCTCGTGGTCTCCAGGAGAACAATGTCGGTCTTGAAAAATCGGAGGTGTTTTTTAAAGTTAATATACGTGGTTAATTCTCGGTTAATACACGACGTAAATTTAAAAACTACAAAAAGGTGATGTCGTAAAATTAGTGTTATTAACAGTTAATTCAATGATTAAGTCTTTTTTTTTTTACTTATTCCTTGGTTCTTTTTTATTTCCTCACATTCGAATTGAAAAGTAGAGTGTCTAACTCGGGTATAAGTCACCATTTCCGAAACAGGTGATTTTCAGCCCTCGGTATACAATCTTGTTTTATTATGTCTGATTTACCAGACCTAATATTCTAATGCTGACGTTTTTCGAAACGCTTCGGCCGATATTGTTAGATGCGTGGAAGAAAGCGGAAGCCGTTTTTCAGTAGTCGAACTGTACAGACTAAGAAAAAATATTCAACGTAATTAGTTTTATATAGGCCAGTAAAAATCGACAATAAATTAACAAAGCATGATGTATCTCTGATTTTTTAGTATGCTCTTTGGACCGATTAGGTCTATATATACACAAGTTTGCAATTCGCAAAAAGTTGTGGATTTTTTTTTATACACAAAAAACCGCAAAAATTTGGGGATTTCTTTAGATTCTGCTGTGTGTCTCCTAATCCATGCATTTCTTGTCAAAAGCTTCTATAAAGGTTTTGAAGAACATTACATTTGTGATAAGTTAAGCCTAATTGGACCTCTATACGTCAATTGGTTACGTAAATATGACCCTTTGAAAATGGGTAACTTTTTGCCCAAGTCGATAATTTAAGTATTATACCATTTTTAAACCCAAATTTTGTAGAAATTCTTACACCTACGAAAAAAAAAAAAATTATTAGAATTTATAGGCAATTTATTGAACTTTAAATTGAATGTAGAAGGGGGTCTGTAACCCTAGTAGTTCTCTCAATATTTCAGAAAACCCCAAGACGGAATCGCGTTTGTCTAGGTATGTTCCATGAACTTTCCTATTTTTAGTGTTTTGCATTAGTATTTTTTTTATACAAAGACGGTGGCAGACAACCATACGACCCGCCTGATGGTATGCAGTTACCGTAGCCTATGGACGCCTGCAGCTCCAGAGGATTCACATGCGCGTTGTCTACCCTACAATGAAACAGAAGGCTTGAAATCATTAAATAGACAATTAAATGTATTGTTATATAGACATAAGTGGTCATATGTACTTACTTTCTCAATCAATCAGTCAATCAAATTAGAGACATATGTAGAGTCGAATACCTACTCTGTCAGATACGAAGATATGGTATTTTAAAAACACGAGTGCTGGAAATCAACCATCGTGAACGAGTACGTGAGTTTAAAAAATAGGACTCGTGGGCCGTGGGTCATCATTTTCGTTGCTCTATTCAATAGATAGGTCTCCAATTGGCGGGTCGTCAGAGTTGGAGTTCGTCATGATCATGAAGTCGTCTCGAATGATGGAAATGGCAGCATTCCGGTAAGTTTCTCTAGAAGCTCTTGCATTTGCAAGAGAGGAGTCCTTATTTTTTTAGTATTTTTGTTTCTATAGTTTGTTTTAATCAAAATATATATTAACATAAATCTAAAACTTCGAGCGCGCCGTGCCAAGGGTTAGCGCTTTCTGAATCTGAGCCTTGAGCCTTTACACAACCTTGAAGCGAGTCTCAAGATGTCGGTCGAGAAACTTCGGTATGAGATCGTTCGCTGAAACAACTATCAAAACAATGATCGCAGTATCAACTTCCCATATGCCGGTTCCCTCGTCAGCCAAGTTTAGTTACTTGCTGGACTTTTTTGCCTACACGAGGGTCTCCTCACACGGGGTGGTGATGTTAATGAGCATTGCTCGGCGTAGCGATCGATCATCAGCACCGATATATATGTATGCTTATTGGCTCAAATATTAGTCCTGTCCGCGATAACAACAGAGCAGAGACTGGAGCTGGCGCAGGCGAGGGTGGTACATGAAGTATGCCACCTCGCCGTCCAGGTGAGCGGTCTAATCTTAAGGACAACCTGCTAGTGTATAATCCTGACTGGGACTTTATCTGTTCAAAGTACTCGCTGTTAGCAAGAACGATGAGAACGACCGGAAATAATATACCTGACTCTTATTGCAACAATGGTGTTCCGAACACATGATAGAAGTCTGCGAAGCCGATGCTAATGACACGAAAATATACGGGGTACACTAAGCGCATGCTGTCCGTGTCGTACAGAAAGATACAACACTCGCACACGGTGAAAATCACTATTGAGATTTAATGGAATCTAAAATGAACTAAGGCTAATTGTTGAAAAAGACCTTTCTTATTATTGTTCTGTAATGTTTTAGTACTTTATTATTATATAGGTATAGTACTATTAGGTAGCTGAGGTAGGTAGGTATATTATATTCAATGTATAGAAGCAGGTAACTCACGTTTTATATAGTTAATAAAAACTAATAGAATGTTGCTTGTAAGTTTATAATATAAAACGTGAGATCTCACGATAGTTTTGAGGTAGGTATATTATTTTACATTAGTTTTCACATACGTCTTTATCCAGACACCAACAAAAATTTATCATTTTTATTTTATTTTACATTTTATTCTTTTGTTAACTAAGTTTTACGTATCCTAAAATTGGGCCCATATGTATCTAAGTTTTAAACATACTTAACATTTGCTAACTAGGAAACCAATTTAATCTGATATTACGTATTACTTTACTTGTACTATAGTTATTATATCTTCCTCAGTTACACACTATTCATAATTCCCAAGGGAATAATGAAGGCTATTGTTTTTTAATATACATGCATAGTATAACAACTTTTAATAAGTAACGTTTATGAAAAAATGATCCATTGGTACATATTTTGTTAAATGCGGATTTTACCTCGCTCGGGTTTTTTTGAGATTATGAGAGAACTACGAAGCCTACAGAGCCCGATCTACATTTATTTTAAAGCTAATTAAATTGCCTATAAATCGTACTAATAAGTTGTACTCGTTGGATCAGTAGTGTCGATGCAATTTTAGCCCACAAAAAGGCTATAACTAAAATTTACATATTTTTTTAAAAATGGCCTATTTTTAAAATGTTGCCACTCCATGACCAATAGCGCTATTGATGTCTAATTAGCTTTAATTTATCACAAATTTAATGTTCTTTAAAACGTTTATAGGAACTTTGAACAAAAAATGCATGGATTAGGAGACATAGAGAATAATCTAAAAAAAACCTGAAAATTTCGTGGTTTTTTGTGAATATTTTTTTTTCCACAACTTTTTGTGAATTGCAAACTTGTGTGTACATAGCCCTAATGGGTCCTAATAACATACTAAAAATTCAGAGATACATCATGCTTTGCGAATTTAGCTATTTTTTGTGTCGATTTTGACTGGCCTAATAGTCATTTAAGCTTCAACAGGATAAACATGTATGACTCAATTCCAGCTCACAAGGCGACGGTGCACGGCCGCAACATGCCGCGCGGTGCGGCGCGGCAGGCGCGGACTTTGGAGCTGCAGTTCAACATCACGCCGCACCCGCAGGCTCAGCGCACACCCAGGTCAGTACAACTCAATGACGCTGAACAAGGAAGCGTCAAAGGTTATGTCGTCATTAGTTCGAATTCCAAATTTGAAAAATATCTGCCACTTTTTATACTGTCACACCGCACACATTTCTTTTATATGACGTTAGTGGCAGCGCGTCATATTTTTTTTATTAGACTTTGCCTATTCTTAACTGTATTTCCAAAACGCATTTACCCAAAATTCAGGCGTCCCTGTTGTCATAGTACTGATACCTTTTATTTAAAATGTTGAATGGTGTCAGCATTAATTATCTGACTGAAATCCATGGAAGTATGATCCACTGCTATTACATTTCAGCCGTATGCAGAGTCACTGCTGGACATAGGCCTCCCATAAATATGACTTTTATCATCTTGGGGGTAGTTGCCATAGTCGCCATGCTTGGCAGGCGGGTTGGCGACCGCAGTAGATGTAGATTGTGTTTCGATGGACGCTGCTGCCCGTCCGTAGGATTTTTCCCGTTGTCGCCTCTTACGACACTCGCGGGAGGAGATGGGGTGGTGCTATTCTAGTCAGCCGGCATCACAAGGCAAACTGCTATTATGACGTGAAAATATTGCGCGCGTAAAACTACAAAGCTTAATAGCCATATTTCGCGCGCTATAAGGAACGACACATCTATTGTAATTATATAATGTTCTTATTGTTACATCTTCAGATCAATAGCGGCCAAGGTGCGTGTGTAATAAGGAAAATTATTATATAACCTTCCCCTTGTCTATTCCTTTATTCTTTTCCTTCCCCCAGCCTAGCAATTTGTGAAAACCGCACTTGAAAAGATGTAATCATATACATATGTCATGGACCGACTTTGTTTTACACTATGTATAAATAAATATTACAGGCCATTCTTAATCGTTACACAAATTGACTGAACCTCACGGTAAGCTCAAGATGGCTTGTGTTGAGGGTACTCAGCCAACAATATATAAGATAAAAATACTTAAATAGAAAATACCCATGACTCATGAGCCAAGTATCTGTGATCATCACACAAATAATTGCCCTTACTGGGTTTTGAACCCAGGGCCGTCGTCTTCATACTACTACTACCCACTAGACTAGACCTGTCATAAATTTATCATATCAAATATATCTAATCACCAATAACGATTATTGAGCCACTTACGTATCCTCCTTAGGCCCACCATATAAGAGAAATACTAGTTAACATGTTAACTGCGTACCAGGTCTAATCGACCTTCTATTTGTAATGGGGCCTTATGAGTTATTTACCGCAGTGAAAAAGTTTCCCGTTGCAAAAGTTTCATATTTTTTGTCATTAGTACTACACGCAATGTAAGTCCGTGTGGGCCTTATGAAGAAAAGTTATTAAATTGACCGTGGAATCCAAACGGGGCATGGCACCACAGCAACATTGAGAGACATCAGTCATCACTTACACGGCTGAATATACAAGTGACGTACGATGTTGGGCCACAGGGACAGAGACCGCGAGCGCGAGGCCGAGCGCTCCCTGAGCCCGCCGCCGGCGCAGCCCGCGCCGCGCATCGACACGCGCAGCGACGAGCAGTTCCCGCGCCTGTCCGGCGCGCCGCAGACGCCCAACCTCGTGCTGGGCGCCGGACATAAGGCGTACAAAGGTTACCTTCAAACTTAACAAGTTATAGGGGAAAAACTTAAGAATGTCACCATGTCGATGTAGTTGTGCGGTGAATTAATATGGAACTTA
The DNA here is from genome assembly GCA_022674325.2 of Grapholita molesta. Taxonomy (NCBI): domain Eukaryota; kingdom Metazoa; phylum Arthropoda; class Insecta; order Lepidoptera; family Tortricidae; genus Grapholita; species Grapholita molesta. Next base: position 10,187,966 of record CP053127.2, read on the forward strand.
CGTCAAAATTTGAATATAGAACGCCGAGATGCGTGTACATACACGTTACTACTACATAGACCAGGTGCTTTAGCTAAGTTTTTCACCTATAACACTGCTTGTTCTATAGAAAAAGAGTACATATTCTCGCGCGGCGAAAAATCGTCTCGCCGGCTCCATTGTTTGATGCGAATAACAGTCCGCTCAGGCACAGTCAGCTTAAAAAAAAATGACTCGTTACTATATTATTAACTGTTCAAATACCACCAATGATTATTGAGTTAGTTTGAGGTTAAATAATGTAATTAATGTATAACTAAATTGTACTCTTAACGTGAAACTCTAAGGCAAAACGCTCAGTCTCTTTTTTACTTGAGGAGAAAATAGATAAACAAAATCTTTATTTTTCGATTTAGGCACATTACAATGCCCTTATGATCGTCAAAAAAGATCTTCCACTGGTTTTACCCCTACACCTCTGACCTAAGAAGATTATTACCTGAAAGAAACCGAGCGGGACTTATTTTAATTTCAAAACAGTAATACATCAAATCTTAAAGTACACGGTCATGGCTTACCGCGCCACGGGGACAGACTTGTAATACAAACGGAAGTCTCTTTCTAACAACAGGTGACAAAAAGTGACTTCCGCTTGTATTACAGGTGTTCCAGAAATAGGCCTCTTGGAGTCACAGCGACGCCCAATTCCACGATTGTTTTAATGAAGGAAGGTTTAGAATGTGACGTGATTGTGTCGCAGGCAGCAACGGGCTCGCTCGCACGGAGCGCAACTTCCCGGCGCTGGGCCCCGACTGCGGCCCGCCGCGCGCGCCGCCCGTCGCCGCCGCTATCCTGCGCAACTGTAAGTGTCGCCTTCTGATTTATTTTTTTCTTCTTCTGACGGCTGATTAACAGAGTTATGTTCTGTATGGTACAGGGGTTTATTTGGGATAGGTCGCATCGTGTAGTTAATAGCATTCGATGTTACCAAACATATCGTACCGCATCCTTACTGCTATATAAGATAGATCTGTACTGCTGCTGTGCTACCGTAGTGGTCAATAAGTCATGTTAATATGGCAAAATATTTTCCGAACTGGTTTCCAGCTTACTTCATCATGTAACAAGTAGCATGTGGACCCTTGAGATTAATGTTTCTTAGGGATTTTTATATAGTTAAGTTTTTAAGAGTCTCCTTGTTTATTACATTTAATTTAGTATATATTTGCATATAGGGGAAAGTGGGGTAAAATCGGGACGTTAAGGAAAGCATTCGATATTTTTTTGGTTTTTAGTAAAATCGACGATCTACATTATTCTCTTTTTAATTTACCTCATTAACAATATATTTATTAGGCGAGATCACTATTTTCATTAACACAAGAAGAAAAAACAATCAACTTTTAAATCGAAAGAAAAATAGAAAAATTTGACTCGCAGCGGGACTCGAACCCACAACCACTGGATCACTAGCCCAGTGCACTACCAGTTGTGCTATACGAGCGCCGCTTAGACGTGTCAAATTTCTCTATCTTATCCTTCTTCGTATATACGTCATTACGGGTGACGTGTAGCGACATCTACCGAAGAGTATTGACCCTTTTTACGGCATCGATGTCTCAAATTTAGATTGAGAATTCATCGATAACAATGTGCTACCCCTTTCTAAAATTATTTTTATATTAAGCAGAAACGTTAGAATGGTTTGGAAAGACGCATGACTAGGGATTTAGAATTTAAAAAAGATTATTGTGCTTTCATTAATAACATGATGTCAAAAGGTTATGCGGAAGAGTGCTCAAAGGAGACATACTATGATACTATGATGAACACAAATGATACACACAAATCCTTACGCTGGTATTTACCTCATTTTCCCGTTATACATCCTCAAAAACAAAAATTACGAGTGGTGCATGATGCAGCTGCAAGATCTTCGGGAGTAAGCTTAAACTCTCTATTACTTCCGGGGCCTGATCTTTTGCAGTCTTTGCTGCATATACTATTAAGGTTTCGTGAAGGTTTCGTAGCTATGACAGCTGACATAAAGGAAATGAATCCACAAATCAAAATTAGACAGGAGGATCGTGACGCCTTACGCTATATTTGGAGGAAAGACCCTCAAAGTGAGTTAAAAGAATTTAGGATGACTTCTGTCATATTTGGTGCTGTGTGCAGTCCGTGCACTGCGTTATATATAAAAAATCGTAACGCCCACGAACATCAGAATGTTTATCCCGCCGCTGCCAAGGCCATCGTTCATGACCACTACATGGATGATTATTTAGGTAGTCTTGACAACGTCCACGAAGCCGCGCAACTTGCAGCGGACATAGTATCAGTGCACAAAGCAGCAGGCATGGAGATGCGCGGTTGGGTTTCTAACGTCCCAGCTGCACTCGCTTCCGTACCAGAGAAGTTAACAGCTCCTGCAACTGAAACTGTTCACGTGGGCCCTGAGGCCCCTGTGAGATCTTTAGGACTGAGTTGTTATCTTAAAAGCGACACCTTTGGATTACGCACTAGTTCTCCAATTCCCGTAGATGACAAGGTTTTGTCCTATTTAGTGAGGGTTTATGACCCTGGTATTGATTGGGATACTGAGCTACCACCAGCGCTTTTCAAAAGTGGTAGGCTTGGTCTCAACAACTGGCTTTGATTAAAAACGTCAAAATTCCTCGTTGGTATAGGTGTGGTTTCCAAGATGATACTGTTACAGACAGACAATTGCACACATAGTGAGGAAGCATACGCGTGTGTCGCATACTGGCGCTTTACATTCGCGACCGGTTCTGTAAAGCTGTCACCTGAAACCCACATACATACCAAGACTTGAGCTCCAAGCAGGCTTGATTGCTGCTCGGTTTGCCAACACTGTGTGTACCGGTCATAACATTATCCCAGATTCAACTTACTTTTGGTCGGATTCAACCACAGTTCTGAGTTGGATCCGAAGTGACGCACGAACATTCAAACCATTTGTTGCAAACCGTGTGGGTGAAATTACCGAAATAACCAACGTGAGTGACTGGAAGTTTGTACCAGGTAGTTTGAATGTAGCAGACGACGCGACAAGACTAAAAGATCGCGAGGTTGATTTAACGCGATGGTTCTCTGGACCGAATTTTTATTGCTGCCGTCCAGCAAGTGGCCTAAAGAACCATCTGCACCTATAACTGCATCCACCTTAGAAGAGGTAAACCTTGTAAGGTGCATGTAGGACACATCAGTCTGGATAAACCTTCATCGGTTGTACCAGATCCTGCACGTTTCAGTGCATGGTTACGTTTTGTTCGTGCAACTGCACGCGTCATCCAATGTGCGAACAAGTTTCGATCTCTTTGGCACATAATGATCCAAATTCAAATAACATTTCTAACCATTCTTCATCCAAGCTTCCGTCGCTGTCCGCTACAGAGATGAAGAAAGCCGAAATTGCTATTTTCAACAAGCAAAGAATGATTCGTTCGGCGAAGAACTCGCCTTGCTTCGAAATGCCAAGCCGCTACTAAAATCAAGCAAATTGAATCCTCTCTGCCCAACAATTGATGAAAATGGCCTCCTAGGGTTGGATAACCGCATAAAACGCATAAAGGACATTGATTACGCTATCAAAGCCCCGGTAATCCTAGATGGACTTCTCAACCAATATTACCACGTTCTTGCCACACATGGATTTAACGAGTTGGTGATTAATGAGCTAAAACAGAGATTCTGGATTTTTCGTTGCCGCAGTGAAGTGCGAATGACTGCGAGAAAATGCGCTTACTGTATCAAACAGAAGGCGACGCTTCAGATTCCTCCAACAGGCGACTTGCCAGACGTCCGTCTAGAGCACCTTAAGCGCCCGTTCACGAACATCAGTTTGGACTATTTTGATCCCGTTGAAGTGACAATTGGTCGTCGACGAGAAAAGCGATGACTTGCTCTTTTTACCTGCATGACTACACGAGCAGTCCACCTTGAAATTGTCACGAGCCTGTCAGCTGATTCTGCCGATAATGAGCATTCGCCGTTTCATTGCACGTCGAGGAATTCGAAGCAAAATTCTATCTGACAGCGGCACACGAAGAACGATTTCGTCTGGAAGTCACTTTTCCAGCAGACGTTTCTGCTTAATATAAAAATAATTTTAGAAAGGGGTAGCACATTGTTATCGATGAATTCTCAATCTAAATTTGAGACATCGATGCCGTAAAAAGGGTCAATACTCTTCGGTAGATGTCGCTACACGTCACCCGTAATGACGTATATACGAAGAAGGATAAGATAGAGAAATTTGACACGTCTAAGCGGCGCTCGTATAGCACAACTGGTAGTGCACTGGGCTAGTGATCCAGTGGTTGTGGGTTCGAGTCCCGCTGCGAGTCAAATTTTTATATTTTTCTTTCGACTTAAATATCTTTGATATGCTAGCAGACGTTTCTGCTTAATATAAAAATAACTTTTAAATGTTTATTTTTTACGGCTTTGCCCCATGGTCAGTCCAAAGCCGGGTATACCCGGTTTTGGACAACCATCCATACCCGGTTTTGTCCCTTAGCAATGATAACTGGCCTCGGTTTGTTGTTATTTTATAATTTCGAGCCATTTTCTTTAGAACATTAACAATAATTTAAATAAAATTAAGTTGTAAAAACACATTACACAAAAAAAAGACACTTGTACAAAACCGGGTACTACCATGTACTACCCGGTATTACCCCTTACGGTTTTGACCCAAACGGACATACGAGAGATTAAAAAATCTACTAACCTAAAATCATGATGCAGTAACAATCGAAACATTGTTTATTAAACTTTAATATATGCCTAATAGCATAAAAAATACTAATTGTACTTACCTCAAGATACAAATCATTGGTATGATTACGATTATTATGGAATATTATATCAAATACCCTTAAAAACTATTTTCTGGATTTATTTTAATATGCATGCACGCACGCCTTTTATCTTTTGTTGACAAACTAACAAAGATGGCTGACAGCAGTGACTCGAGAGCGGATAAATTTGAAACTGTACAAGTAACTAAACAGCCATGTCCCGGTTTTACCCCCATACCCGGTTTTGGACTAATCTCCCCTATATACAAGTAAACTATGGATTATACAAAGTCACATATGAAAATTAATTATATGAATGTTCCTACGAAAAACACCCAGGTGATGTATTTTATATAACGTTGGCGGACCGTCGGTCTGCAGTTCTGCACCTCGTATTGACGTGACGACGTTCGACCCCATAATGTGAGATGTGGTAACTCACATCTCACATTATATTTAAATAAAATTAACATGGTCGGGTCTCAGGCCAAACGGTACTGTAAATTTGATCGCTTCGGTCGCTGACTGCTTCAATAAATTCCAGCAAAACCGAGCATGTCGATCCAGCTGCACAGCCAGCCCACGTCGGCGAGCAACTTCCGGCTGACGCAGGCGTCCGGCCACCGCGCGCCCGGCCCGGCGCGCCGCCCGCCCGACGACGACTTCCCCGCGCTGCAGGCCCGCGACGACCACCCCAGTGTCGGCGCCGCCGGCCACCAGCCTCCCAAGGTAACATATGGTGAAACAAAACGCAGTCCACAATGCTCCACCCCGGAATGTACGGCCCAACATTGGCGACCATGACTTACTGGGATTACTGGGGCGTCATTCTCGGCCCGTACAATCGCGTTACGGGACAACAATCCGAAGCCACGTTTTGTACAGGGCAACAATCAAAATCCCTCGGCTTTGAATTGTTGGGATGTGCATAGTGGTGCGGAATGATAAAGCGCGACCTAACAATCAACTCATAAATTGGAAACCACAGAAATATCTTATGTGACAGAGTCCAAATAGGTACGACGAGGAGCGAAGCGAGGAGCAACGTGTTAGATTAACCGCGTGCAAACAGCCAAAACCCACGTTTTGGCTGTTTTGTTTTGTTTTGGACGAGAAAGATTTGGTCGCCGATTGTTGGGTCGGCAATTGATGGGCTGAGCAATCCGGGGCCGCACAATTTTCGTACGGGCCGAGAATGCGCGACTAATTCGCGTCATCTGAATGATGCCAATTGATGGGTTTTTTACATGGCAACAATGCTCGAATCTGCGTACAATAAAGTTGTCGCCAATTAATGGGTTGTCATTTGCTGGGTTGCGTATTACCCGGACTCGTAAAATATATTCCTACGGCCAAAGTGGCTAAACGTGTATCTTAATATTGAGACAATAAAGTGCACTTGTTTTGCCACTTTGTTTATTTTTATCAAATGAGGCTTTCCGATTGCAATATCTTAAAATATTTATATTTATTTTTCTGAAAGTGTAAGAGCACTTGCTAACTCTCACATTTACTTGATGGAATATCTTGATTCTTGATAATAGTTAATAACACGAAAGATGGTTTCTTGAGATAAAAAATATTTATTTAACTTGATAGGTGTGCACACTTATAGACTAGCGAACGTGTATTAACAAAGAGAGTGATTTTAGGTACTATAAATACATACTTGGCTAATTACGAAACATTATACAAAGAAAATGCTGAAGGTGCTAAATGAGCATTACTACGCATGTAGGTAAAACGGGTGCAATGTACTCGTACATATTCCGGGGGCGGAAGATGCACGGGTGATGTGCTGAATAAAATGTTGATAAAGAAGGAATATAAACCAAACAGCTAATTAAAAGCGACTGCCCTAAACGTAGGAGACGTAGCTTTATCTACTCGTGACGCATTTCTTGTGTCGTCGCTGTCCTCATCGCTGTGCCGGCGGGCCTGCCCGGCTGCGGAGCGCGGGCCGGCGCGGGGCGGCGCGGCCGGAGGCTCCTCGACGGTGGCTCGCGGCGGCGTCGGGGGCACGCTCCATCTCAATCTTCGAATTATGATAAACAATGCGGTAGCTCCGATCAATCCTAGGATCACGTATATCATAGCGTAGTGATGAATATCGTGATATGATATGTTTTCGGAGATAATTTCAGTTTTCTTCAAATACTTGATTTTCTCTCCGAGATCGGTAGTTTCCCTTTGTAGATCTCTAGATTCTTTCTTCTCTTGTAGTTGAGGTATGGTGATATTGATAACATGATTTATCGGTGCCATAATTGGGTTGTATAAATCTGGTTTCATTTTCATTTCTGACCAATGGGGCTTATGCGAGAATACTGAGAATATATCGGTCTTGATAATGCAGCCTTGACCGATGTTAACAAGGCCGGCATTCGTCAGCTGATGAGCGGTTACTTGATCTGCGCACAGTGTTCGAACTTGACACTGTTCACAACAGAAGTAAATATAGGTATTTAAGGCATTACTTTCGATCCAATTATTTAGGCATGTTGATGTGACAGTCTTACATCCCGCTTTGTCAGTCTGACAAAAACTGTTATCGCCTTTCATCTGATAAACTGGTTTCTTGATGTAGCAAAAATAGGATCCTGATGATATTGAACATGCCCTGACATCGTATTCCGAAATGGGAATGTACATATCTTTTTTCATGTTAATAGACACGTATTCTGATACGGGTATTACGGCGATTGTCTTGCTTCCGGCCTTTTTTGGAATTGGGATGATCTTCAGGAGTTCATAAACATCTCTGCTGATGAGAGGCATCCTTATCTCAAAAAGTAAAACGTCTTCCATCATCCTTGTGCTTACTTTTAGGAGGTCGTATATCTTGTGTAAATCCGTATGTAAGTTGTCGATTGGCAGTGAAACGTCTCTCGACAGGGTACTTGCTATGGCGCTTAATTCATTCCTAAGTTGATCCGGCGTTAACAGGTGTAAGTTAAAACGTCCATGATAAATGTCAGTGACGGTGTCCAATAACACGTTTTGAATTTCTTTTAAATTGTGGAGCATATTACTTGCTATAGTGGCTCCTACGTTGAAATCGTTAATAATGTTGTTAGATTCAACCTTTTGTTTTAAGTTCTTGAATGCTTCGTCCAAATTATTTATATGTTGATGTATCATTTTATGCTGTTGATTCATAGTTTCTTCGGTACGTTTTAACAAATTATATTCCGCTTCTACGATGGATGTTTGATTTTTCCAAAGTGTAGCTAGGTGCTTATCGTTGTCTCGTAGCAATGTAATGTCCCGCTGGTATTGCTCAGCGAACCTTTCGTCCAGTACGCCGAATAGACTATTAGCGGCGTAACCGACTCCGTTGATAAGGCCGCGGCGGTGACGTAACGATGTATGTCGCGTGCTCGAATGCTGACTGAGTAACATTTGGTTGTAGTACTCGAGTTCTGATAATCCATGACGTAATTGGAGTAATATTATATCACAATGAACTTGAGTCTTGATAGTCTCGCAAGTGTCTTTTAGAAATCGAGTGTACTTTTGATACGCATCTGTGGCTTCCCAATAAGGATCCATGTTGTAATAGACAATCAGCTTCCATTCATCTCGAATTAGCATCATGTTCGCTAATTTATCAAAATATAGGGCTTGTGATTCCCGAAATGGAGCTATGTTGACTTCGCACTGACCAACTGAGAAACATGATAAAAATAATAACAGTGCGGCGACCATTGATGATAGTGTAAACCCGCCCTTGTTGGCACTAGGTTTTTGTGGACTTCTTGTTGAGTCTGGCTTGTCCACTTCTTGAGTTTGTTGCTGACTTCTTTGATCTATTCTGGGCAGCTCCTTTTCGGCATGTTCTGACAAGATGGAGAGCTTGAGTACTGGACGTTTTAGGGTTCCGTTCTTCGTTTTTAACGTGACTACTCTCACATATCCATCTTGTCCTGGATGAAGTTCTATAACTCTACCCATTGCCCATTTGCCGGGTGGCAGGTTTTCATCATGGATGAGAACGACGTCATTGACGCGAATGTTAGCGTATGGTTTTTTCCATTTACTTCTGGAATTCAATAGTGCTAAGTACTCAGATCGCCATCTTTTCCACAGGTCTTGCAGAATTGTCTGAGTGAGTTGCCATCTTGTTCGCAAATCTCTTTCTGTCTCTATCAACGTTAAAGTCGGTCCGCTGTTCAGAAAGTGGGAAGGTGTCAAGTAGTTGATGTCGTCAGGATCTTCTGATATAGCGCACAACGGTCTCGAGTTCAGGCAACCCTCGATCTGAGCTAATAAGCTGCTGAATTCTTCATAGGTTAGCTTTTGCTCGCCGATGACTCGCTTAAGATGGTACTTAAACGCTTTAACACAGCTTTCCCACAGACCTCCTGCTGTTGGCCATGCCGGGGCATTGAAATGCCAGGTTATTTCCATATCTGATATAGCGTGCATGACTTCTGCATTCATGATGTTTTGGATGTCAATAAATTCCTCTTGAAGGGTCTTGCTGGCCTTAACGAAATTTCGACCATTATCGCTGTACATGTGTAATGGGGCACCTCTTCGAGCAGCCATTCGACGTAATGCTGCCGTGAATGCTGATGATGTCATGTCAGATACCAGTTCTAGATGGACAGCTTTCGTCGCCATGCACACAAACACGCAGACATATCCTTTAGTGGTCTTGATACCACGGCCCTTGCTGGCCTTGAGGAACACGTGTCCAGTGAAGTCCACTCCAGTGTGAGTAAATGGGCGACATGGATTGCTTCTTGCTGCAGGCAAATCTCCCATTATTTGTTTTTCCATGGTTGCTTTTTGTTTTTTGCATGTCACGCATCGTCGAATAAATTGCTTAGTAGCACTGTTGCTGCCGACGATCCAGTATTTATTTCTGATGTAATTTAGGGTTGTTCGGGCACCGCCATGAAGAACCATTTTATGTGCGTGATCAATGATAAGGTCGGTCAAACGATGTTTATGTGGTAATATGATCGGGTGCTTCATGTCATACGTAATGTAAGCGTTTCTCAGTCTCCCCTTTACTCGAAGAACGCCATCTTCATCCATAAACGGACGCAACTCAAGTATGCTGCTTTTAGGAGAGACTTGCTGGTTCTTCATAAGATCTTGATATTCATTTTGAAACTCTGTGGATTGGACGTGCTTGACAATCAAGGCTTTTGTTGCTCTTATTTCCAATAATGTGAGATAGTTTCCAGTTTTTCTATCTTGCTTCCTGGTGATGAATCTGCGGACCCATGCTAGGACATGCACTAATTTTGAAAATGAGCTGTATCTGTTTATTAAGTGATCGATCATATTGTCATCTTTTCCTGTTTTCATAGCAACGTTAACTTGGATAACTTTTCGCTCCTCGTCGGTAGAATAGATATTTTCTTGTTTCTGATCTTCTGCCTTGAACGTTGACAGCCATGTGGGTCCATTCCACCACAAGGGATGCTGTTGTAATTGAGACGCGGTAAGTCCTCTACTTGCGCAATCAGAGGGATTCTCGGCCGATTTGATGTAGCGCCAGCGCTCCGGTGAAATTATTTCTGTTATTTGTCGCACCCTGTTGGCAACAAATGTGTTCCAGCGGTTTGGGTCTCCTTGTAGCCACCCTAAGACCGCGGTAGAATCCACCCATCCATGAACTTCGATGTTATGTTTAGTTAAACATTGCTTCACCTTGCTCATCAATTTTGCTAGGAGATGAGCTCCACATAATTCTGCTCTTGGTAGCGAAATAATTTTGTTATTCGGCACGAGTCTTGATTTTCCCGTCAGTAGTATAACTTTTGGGTGCCCCTGTATGTTTATATTGCAGTATATGACGCACGCGTAGGCTTGCGGCGTCGCGTCGCTAAAGCCATGTAATACGATATCGCTGACATCGCTTGTACCGATCCATCGCTGTATTTTAATTGTGTTTATATTATTGTTTATATCTTGCTTGATATTAATCCAATTTGTATGGACTTCGCTTGGTATTTTATCATCCCATTTAAGTTGTGTTTTCCACAAAACTTGAAAAAGCAGCTTTAATTTGGTGGATAGAGGCGTAAGCCAACCCAAGGGATCAAATAATTTGGAGATTTCTGACAACAGTTGACGCTTTGTTGTGTGTTGAGTGACGTCAGGAACGATTTCCATTTTTGACTGGAAATGAAACACGTCTTGTGAGGGATCCCACTGCAGCCCTAATGTTTTTCTTGATTCCAATTCTTTAAAATTGTAATTAATTTCGATCGGGGACTCTTTATCATCAATTTTTACCAACTCTTGGTAATTTGACATCCATTTTCTCAAGAAGAAGCCTCCTGATTGTAGCAAATTTTGTAGTTCTTGCTGCAATTGCTTGGCTGACGATACGGAATGGGAACCGTGAAGAAGGTCATCCATGTAGAAACATTCTTCGAGCGCGTCAGCGGCCTCAGGGTAGTTAGATCTTTCATCGTGGGCTAATTGCTTCAAAGTCATCATAGCTAAGAAGGGTGCTGCTTTTTGACCATAGGTAACTGTCGTCAGTTGATACTCTTGTAATCTTGCTTGAGGTGAATCTCTCCATATAATCTTCTGTAAACACTGATCCTCTTCGTGTACCCATATCTGTCGAAACATCTTTTCTACGTCAGCGATGTAGGCTACACGATGTTGTCTCCATTTAAGGATAAGTGATAAAAGGTCCTTTTGTAGATTGGGCCCTTTGTGCATGATATCATTAAGGCTTACTCCAGTTGAGGTCTTTGATGATCCATTGAACACGACCCTGAGGGCTGAGGTGGTTGAATCATCCCTTAATACACAATGATGAGGTAGGAAGCACTCATTAGTGTCACGTGGCTCATTAGATTTCTTTTTTGGTGTTAAAATCATATGATCCATTGACTTATATTCATGTATAAATGACTTATACTGTTCGGCAATATGTTTATTCTTGTAAAATTTATGTTCCAATTGCCGAAATTGCATAACAGCTTTGCTTTTGGAGCTACCGAGTCTTTTTAGACCAGCTTGTTTCAGAGGAATCCGTACTTGATATCTTGCATCTGCTAACCTTGTTGTCGTTGCTTTGTAGTATACCATACATTCATCTTCTTCGCTGGTGTTGGTTAGATTAGTGGGAATATCTTCAATCTCCCAAAATCTCTGGATGTCTTCGAGGTTATTTAACACTAAATTGCATTGATGGGTTTTAGGTGCTCTTCCCCATAGAATCCATCCCAGGTAAGAATCTTGTACAACTAGGGGTGTCTCTTCATGTTTGTACATCCCATTCATAATAATAGTTGCGTATATTTCAGCGCCAAATAATACGTCTATTGAGTTACTGACGTTATAATTGGGGTCTGCTAGCGGCAAGGTATCCAATAACTCCCATCTTGTTTTGGGAAATGTGTAATTAGGCAGTTCTCTTGTTAATGTCTTCACTATGAACGCCTCGGCGTAGAATGTATGCTTTTCGTTAGATGAGAAACAATTCAAATTTAGCATGCCTTTACACGTGCTATCATTAAGGCACACTCCTGAGATTACGCCCTTAATTTGTTGTCGTGGCAACCCTAGTCGTTGGGCTGCCTTTTCAGTCATCATCATCAAGCACATCTGAGCACCTGGATCTATTAAGGCGCGCATCGTATGTAATACCCCATCGTTTCCCAGGATCTTGACCATAGCGGTTGCTAAAAGTATATTTGGGTGTATGTTGCAATAATCACGTTGTGCCACGTGCGTCCCAAATACATGTTGTCGAACTTGATTTCCGGACGTATTTCCCGACGCTGCATTTTGATTGCGAAATGCGTCGTGTAATAGTGTATTATGATAACCGCTGCATTCTTGACACCGCTTAGTAGAATGGCAAGGTTTGCCATTATGATTATATAAACAATTATTACAAAGATTTAGCTTTGTAACTGTTTTTCGCTTAAGTCCCGGAGCCATGTCCTTGAATTCGGTACAGAAGTATATGCCATGATCTTGCTGGCAAACCGGGCACTTGCGATGGTATTCTTGAAGGCCATTACTTGTAGCTGCCTTGTTACTTGTAAAGTATTGTTTAAAACTGCTTGGTTTGTATTGATTGTTTGAAGTTGAGTTTACATTCGTTCGGTTTACAGCTGCTTCTTGTTTGCGCCGTGATGACTCCATAGCGGTAAACTTGCCCTCCAAAAATGTCAAAAAATCTTTTAAAGACGGCAACTCTCTTGGTTGCTTCAATGCCGTCATGTACTCGTTGTGGGTTTCGGAATCCAATTTTTGTTGTATTAAATGGACTAATATCGGATCCCAGGTGTCAATATTGACACCTAAATTTTTTATACCGTTAATGCTTTCTATGGTGACGTCATGAAGTCGCTTGATGTGAACTGACGTAGCTTGTTGTATCACAGGAAGCGTTATGACATTGTTTATGTGCGTTGTAAATATCAATTTCTTGTTATTGTAACGGTGATTTAATATTTCCCAACATGTGGAGTAATTTTCAGAACTGATGGTTAAATGCTGTATGAGTCGCTCTGGTTCTCCCTTGATCTTGCTTTTCAGAAACTGCATTTTTTGGGCATTCGATAAGCACGGATTGTTATGAATAGCCTCGGTAAACAAGTCTTTAAACGAAACCCATTGTTGATAGTGACCATGAAATATGGGAATGTCTAGACGTGGGGTAGACTTCTCTCTATGCGACGTAGACCATAGCTTGCTGTTGATCTGTTTCTTCATCGTAGCGTGTTCGTTTTCGTACTTGGTAAAAGTATCTTCGTAGTGCTCGTCCGTTCCGCCGAGTACACTGTCTATTTCCCAGTGCAAGGAGTCGATGGCAGCCCATCGGGAGTCCAGAGATTTAAGGATATCTTCAAATTCCCATTTCTCGGCGACACTGTCCAGCTTGATATTTGCCAGCGTCCGAGCTAATGCCTTGAAATTGCTACTTTGCTTGCGTAACATTTCATCTAACTTGCTGTTATTTCCTTGCGAGGTAAATGAATATTCAGGCTGCCCTTTATCTCCTCCAGATACTGGTATTGCGACTCTGGCTGGTCCTGGCAGCTGCCTTGGCGCAGGTTGAACATCGATTGGATTAGCCTTGTCTGTATCCGTGGGCGTTGGAGAGGTTGATTGTTCAATTAATTCTCTTGTCTCTATGTACAGTTTAGACGTATCATCGTAAATATTGTCAAAAAAGTAAACGTGATTGGGATTTTTAAACTCACGTAATTTTTCGTCATTCTTGCTGAACTCCTCCCAGTGTAAGTCGAGAGAAGCTAACTTCCTCTTGATATATTCTGCTGTCTTACGAACTTGGCTATCTTTTTTGAAGTTGATCTTCACTTGCTTGATTGAAGTCTGTAGCTGGATCTGACTGTGATAAAGATCCTCCATTCTTGCTGATTACTATAGTAATATGATAAAAACCGGAATTTCTTTCTTTTTAACTGCTTAATAAATGGATATAAACTTGCTTGATTATCCTTCTTGATAGTGATCACTTTTCTTGCTTGATATTTTACTTGCTCATTAGCGTAGTATGTATGTATTCTTGACCTTGTTGTCTCACTTGATATCTTGATAATTGCTTGCTAGTTTAGTATCCTTCGCACTCTGCCACTAGATCTGCTTTCTCAACCCAATCGGTGGAACCCGCTTGTGGGAAGCCGACTAAGTCAAAATGCAATCAAATGAAATGAGTACAAAAGACGGTTCGAAGGACCATTAATGTAAGAGCACTTGCTAACTCTCACATTTACTTGATGGAATATCTTGATTCTTGATAATAGTTAATAACACGAAAGATGGTTTCTTGAGATAAAAAATATTTATTTAACTTGATAGGTGTGCACACTTATAGACTAGCGAACGTGTATTAACAAAGAGAGTGATTTTAGGTACTATAAATACATACTTGGCTAATTACGAAACATTATACAAAGAAAATGCTGAAGGTGCTAAATGAGCATTACTACGCATGTAGGTAAAACGGGTGCAATGTACTCGTACAGAAAGTGTTGTGCTCATTGAACTGTTAATATATAAAACTCAGCCAGCAATATGCTCCTTCATCTCCTCTACACTAATGTACTATACTGCAGGTCGCCATGATCAACAGCCAAGAGATGGAGGCTCTAAAGAAGAGCACGTCCAACTCACAATCGAAGAAGGCTCCGCTCAGCGGCGAGGCCTTCCCCGCGCTGTCGGCCGGCGCCGCACCCGCCGCGCCGCCGCAGTGGATCACCATCTCCAAGCAGAAGGAGAAACCCAAGCCCCGGGCCGAGCCGCCGCCGCCCAGGGAGCCTGTCTTCAACCCCGTGGCGGACTTCCCCGGTCTGCCCATCAACGCCAAACAGAAAGCCAAGAAAGCGCAGCAGCCAGCCCAGCCGCAACCCAAACCGCAACCTCAACCACAGCCCAAACCTGTTCCACCGCCTACTAATTCGGACGTCAAACTCACCAAGAAAGAGAAGAAGAAGCAGAACAGCGCCAGAAAAGAGAACGTCTATGATATAGACCTGTCTCTCGTCAACGGTATAGAGGATCTGAAATATGTGGACCCTTCCACGCTCGCCGCCTCGGCGAATACTCCAACCCAGCACAGGAATATCAAAACCATAGACACAGTCACCGTTAGCGAAAAAGACCGGAACGGGGGGAATGGCGACTTCTCCCTAGCGGCCAAGGAATTCCCGTCTCTCTCCAAATCTAACAACGTAGCGCCCGTTAATAATTTCGCGTTGCCCATGAAAACTGTCCTGCAGCAAAGTAAAAAGAAGGTGCCGAACGGTGTCCCGCCGGGTTTCAAGCCGAGGCCGGCCTGCGACGGAATGACGTTTACGAATTCCTCCGGGCAGACTTTTAGCGCGCCGGTGCACTCGTACGTCCCGCCGCTGAACTTCGAGAATCGGAACCGGGCGCTGGTGAGCAAGTTCGCGGCTGCGCTCGGCAGCCCGGACGCCATGGAGGACTTCAAGGTGGCCTCGCGCGCCTTCCGGGACAGCCTCATTAGCGCCGAGGAGTTCTACTCGCACTGCGAGGCGGCGCTCGGGCCGCAGATGGAAGCGTTATTCACGGAGCTGGTGGCGCTGTTGCCGGATATAGCCAAGCAGCAGGAGCTGGTGGTGGGCAGGAAGGTGGCGTTGGACACTTGTGTAGCGTGCGGGCAGCTCGTGGCTGCCTCGGACCGCACGGCGCACGACGCCAAACACTGGCCGCCGCTGGGCCGCTAGATTTCCTGCGGTTACGTTTCTCCTGACAGACTTGTTTTTGACCCGTTTGAATTTTACGAGGGCTTCCACAGTGGCCGTAGCGTTTAACGACAGTTCCTCGCTTACTACCGTGTCTTGGTGTCACGAACAAGTAACAGCATGATTGATGCATATTTGTAAAAACTTATCGTTTATTTTGACCACTAATTAATTATTTAGCGAGTATGCTGACGCCTGTAGAAGACCTTTTATAGATATGAGGTGTGTGGGGTCAAGACAAATGATAATAAGATATAATATATTTTCACTGAGTGTGACTCTTGTAAATTAGCTAGCTACGGAGACTGTAGAGATACGGTTAAGGTAAACGTGTAATAAATGTGATATCTTCGACATAAATACTGTAGTTGTACTTGCGGATCTTGTTGCTGTTAAATACGCGAGCTTATGTACATATTGTAAGACGATACTCAAGGCATAGCCTCGTGCCGCCTATCTTACATCTTTTATTTAGGTCGAGAATATTTAACTAAATTACTTGAAAAAAAGTTGTTTTTCTTCAATTCAAAGTTGAATAATCTTTACACGCTTACACTTTAGGAAAGCCTTTAAATTTCTTTGCCATTGATGATACCTGTTTTCGGCACGGGGATAGAACAAATCTATTCAATAAAAACCGTATTCAGATATGTACAGAAAAATTTATAATAAAATATTTTTATCGAAACCATTGTAAGCTTGACAACATAAAAAAATACCATATCGCCATTTAGTGCGCTGTTGTTTTAATTTATATTAAAATATACATTAACATATAATGTTTAGCTTTGAATTGCATAATGATCATTGTCTTTGGTAGATATTTTCAGTTCGTTAAAAGCTGCAAAGAAATAATCGATCAATCTTAATTGGGCTAAATCCGTTTATATAACGCATCTAAATTCAAATGTGAGATGCTCTAATGCTAAGTTTTTTTTTTATTTGACGAATTATTTATGGTCTCAAAATGTTTCTTTGTACAGATCAATTTTAATCCTACTAAAATATTTGGTGCAACTTGGTGACTCTAATTTGATTTGCTACTTCATGGTAACAATTACAAAGCTTATCTAATATCACACACAACGAACATTTTGTTGGGCTGTTATATTTTTTTAATATCAGCTTTATAATGTTGGTTTGAAGGTAGAAAATCACAAACTAGAAACATAGGTAAGCTCTCCGAACAAGAGCCTTGTAATCTGATTGTTGACATGTGTATTTCACTGTTATTTTGCTGTATAGTCACGTCTGAAAATATGGATACATTTAATGTGAGAAATATATGTAGCCACAACTCTTACCGAGAAAGTAAAGTACCGATAAAGTGACGGATACATTTTTAGGCGGATTATTTTTTAACAATAATAATTCTAATCGATTGATTGATGTGTATTGTTGAAATTAACAGTGTTTAAAATTAATGCTTGTGCACTCATTGTTGGAAGATACTCGTAAGAAAATAACAATTAAATTAAAAACAAACACTTGTTTAACAAATAAATTGTTAAATAAGTGTGAAATACAAATGTACCATGGCTAGTTCGTGTCCATCCATATTTGTCTGACTGCGCATAGTTCAAGTGTGTAATGAAAATTATGTGTCAATAAGGTGAATAATCAATAATTTCACTATTATCAAAATTCACTAACCTTAACGTTTTTCTAGCCCTTGAGTTTATGTTAAAAAGGAAGCTTATTTTTAAATTTTAAGGTTGAATTTGCCTTGCTCAAATATTTATTAAAGGATAACACTTGACAACTAAAGTACCGGTACAGTCAGCGTCATAGTATAGTTGGTAGCATCCAACCAGTATGACGCTGACTACATGAGGGATCGTTTTGTTTCCTTATAGACATTTACTGTTAATTTTCATTTTTCCGTAGTGCTTAAACGACGTCAAATGTGCGGTGCTTGAAGTAGCGATGTATCGAACGTTTTTGTTCGTATGTCGAGTTAAGTTCACTTAAAATGGGTTACACTACGCAGGTCTAACGAACTGCTAGTTTAGACTAACGCGTAGCGGTTTTTTTTTACCGTCCGTCACCTTATGGTGGTATTGTGAACATAATTAGGCACTTATTTGTCTTTCATCATCATCATAATTTTACCTTGATTACCTCGGTTAGAATGGTAGAGGTCACCATAATACCGCTCAGTAGGCCTAGCAGATGAGATAGACTACCTGTCCTTTTCTAACTATATTACTCAAGGAGGTACAGGTAGCCTATCTTGGCTCAAGATACTGTCGCCCCTCTTGTGCTAGGAACACCACCTTACGTTTTTCATTTTCTGAAAAATAATGTATTTTGCAGTACTGCAGACACTACAGAGAGCAGCGCAAGCAACTAACAATGAGAAATTGGTTAAAAACAAAATTTTATTATATTTTTGTACTGTTTTAATAAACATTGTATTCAGACATGAGCATTATTCTAAACAGGAATGATTGGCCACACACTTATTAGATTTGATTTAGGCCAGACTTGCATATTTGCTAAAAAAATGAATGTTCTAATGTTAAAGTTTAGTTGTTCACAAAGACACAAACACAACAAACAGACAAAGGATATCGACAGGTAGGCCTATTTCCTATTTTAAATGACGATAAGTGATACATTTATCCAATAATTAGTTTGTCATTCAAATAAATTATTCCTTTTGGAAAATTAATGCCCATCTCTGATAATTACTTTGTGTAAAATATTTTTGTTAAATAATTTTATTGGTTTTATTAAGCTCTCCAATTGTACTAATGTACGGACAAAATAAAATATATAAGTGATGAGCGATGACAGAACCGAGATTAAAATAAATACTTTGGTCTCTAATCATGTGGAAGTTTTAATCAATCACCTATACTCACTTTAGTTTCCAAGTCAAGAATAGGTCCGTGAGGAATGCTTTAGTAAGAGCTAGTGTTTGACAACCCAATTGAATGATCTATGGTTTCTGAGCTGCTTTATTGCTCAATCAGCGGCGCTACCGCAAAGTAATTCGCAAATTTCGAACGATTATCTCTGTCACTTTCATGACACCTTAATTAGAGTAAAAGAGAAAAATATATTTATATGAACTTCGATGTTCGCGGTACCGCTCCAGTTCATCATGTCCACATATATTCAAGTATTTCTAGGAAAGCAGAAAATCATACATGAAAGGTAAATAAAACAAATAATTTATTTATATATGTATATATTTTGCAGCATATGAACAACCAAAAACAAATGTGTATAAAAACCCCTACTTGTCGCTTTTCCCCCAGCCCAAGAATCCCTTAACCAGGCCCGTGATGCCGGCGCCTTGCTTCTTGCTGTCGGCCGCACCTGTTTTGTCGTCCAGGTTTGGGAACTCGATGAAGTTGCACGCGAGGTCGAAGAACAGCGGCTTGCAAGGAATCGCCTCCATCGGCGGTGGCATCTTGAAGATGTTAGGGTTCTTGGTCAACACTTGAGTGTCCTCCCGGTACTCGTCAAGACGATCCACTAGAGGCTTCTTATCTTTGTACGGTTTTCCGCTTGAAGTATATTTTTCTTCGTCCTCATCGTCGTCTTCTAGTACGGAGTCAGCGTGGACTTCGAATTTACAGCTTTCGATGTCTTTCTTCAAGGTTTCCAGCTTCTCCCGCAGGAGCTTATCATCAAGTTTGCTAGCGATGGACTCCTCGGTGTACGTGCTGCAACGTTCAAGCATTGCCAGGGCCTCTCTAAAGCGCCGAAGTCCAGTTAACACCTGTGCAATGTAGTAGCATCTGAAGGCCTTATATGCCTTCATCTGAGTCTCTATTTCCTGCTGATACGCGGCGTCATTTTCAAAGCCGGGCAGTTGTTGGAGCTCGTTGAAGTTCTGAAGAATGATCTCGTAGAGTCTGGTCAAGTCTTGAGGACGGACTTTCTTTCCGTCAATTTGAGTATTGTTCTTCCGCGCGGTTTCAGCTTGTTGAACCAAGAGGTTGTTTCTCTCGATAGTGCGCATGAGACGCAGATACATCAGATAAGAAAGAAGATAGTAGATGCCGGATTGGGTGCCCTCGGTGGTTTTGAGTTTGGGGTCGTTTTTGATCTCGTCCTTGATGGCGGAGATGGCGTCCTTGACGTCCATGAGTATGTTGTCGAGGATGTCGATCTTGGCCTCGGTGGAAGGGGCCGCGGCGGCGGACTTGTCGAGGTCCTGCAGAGTGATGAGGAATAGGCGCACCTTCTCCGGCCGCACCGTCACGCGCCGCCCGCGCCACTCCACCTCGTGCATGACGCCTGAGCGGGACTCCCTGCAAAACGATTGTCGATTGATGGATTTTGTTCAAAGTTGCGATAACTCCGACCACTGAAGATATTATATGCACGTTAGGGCAGGCTGTCAACCTAGGCACTGGTCCCACCGCGAGCTAGTAAGCTATGAGCTATCAGATATTTCAAGGGACAAAAGATAATCGCTCCCTTGTAAATAAAAGAGAGATATATATATATATATTTATAGCTCATCGCCCGACTATGACATATATGTCTCTTTTATTTACACGGGATCGATTACCTTATGTCCCTTGAAATTTGCTTGAAAAGCTGATAGCTCATCAGCGTGTTCTCGATAACCCGAGACATGACGACGAGGTCATCTATCGCTGCTAGGTACCAGATGTCGTAGGAGCAATCGCACTTATATACCTTACGCTGTACCTGTTAAGGTTCATACTCACTTGGCTTGAGCCATCAGCGTATCCAGGTTCTCAATGAGCCCCTGGCCGCGCATCGCAAGAAGATCTCCAGCCGCTGATTGGTCCCCAATGTTGTACGCGCAGTAACGCAGGCTAGGCTTCAATTCCTCCACCTGTGAGCAGTGTGTGCACATTTTAGAAAAATAATAAAATTAAAAACGTCTAGAAAACAATAATTACACAATTATGAAATAAATGTGTCGTGAGAGTTAACTGGCGCTAGTTATACAAGTTTAAGTATTGGTCCCACCGCGAGCTAATAAGCTATCAGCTATTTCAAGGGACAAAAGATAATTGCTCCCGTGTACATAAAAGAAAAATATATATTTATAGCTTATCGCCCGGCGATGAACTACGATCGCCCGGCTATGACATATATGTCTCATTTATTTACACGGGATCGATTATCCTTTGAAATAGCTGATAGCTCATAGCTTACTAGCTCGCGGTGAGACCAGTGCCAAATGCTCAGGCTACTCCGGTAATCACAGGTAAGTAATATCCGTTAGCTTGCGTCCTATTCCCCGTACGTTACCTTCTGCTTGTAAACGAGGCGCTCCTCCTCGTTGAGCGCGGCGCACAGCTTCTCGAGCACGAGCTGCGCGCGCTGCAGGCTCTCGGCCGCGCCGCGCCACTGCTGCAGCTCCAGCAGCAGCGCGCCGCTCAGCCACGCCGCGTACGCGCCGGCCTCCAGCTGCGTGCGGGCGTCGCATACGCCGCTCTACAAGGAAGGGAAGAGGCTATGAACTTGATCATTTATTACAAGTGATGTATTTACAAACAATAGACAAGTATTTTGGTTTCAGATATGTCGTAATTACATAGCATATATGCAAACACTAATCGCTCTGACAAACAGTGGGATACATAAACCATGGATCCGAGGGATCAGGAATCTGTGAAGTCTAAAAGACGGAAAATCGCCTCGGCGGAAACCTGGACCAGGAACTATCAAAACGCATTCCACATACTGGAGCCATGTTGATTAGCTAAACACTACGAAGATTTTTTCGCGTATCCTATTCCTTTATTCACACATCGAGCAAGAGTGGAACATTTGACCTTGTATACAGTACGATACTCGTACAGATTAATAAGAGTCAATGAAAGTTAGTCAAATCATCTAAAACATGACTAAGAGTTGGTTACCTCACAAAGCTGCAGCAGCGTCTGTGAGTGCGCGTAAGCCTTCTTCAATCTAGAGACCAGATGAAACTTCTTCCTGGGCTCGGTATTGGCTTCCTGTCGGAGTTGCATGGCGTGGGCCCAGGCACGCTCGGCTTGGAGCAGAGGCACGCAAAGCAATCGCGGCTCGGCCTTCGGGCCCGACACGTGCGCTGTAGTCACGTCGCGCCGTCGGTAGTGACGACGGTCACCCTAAAAACAATAAGTATTATTTATGTATGAGTGCCTAGATGTTTTAAAAAATAAACACATTTTGGAACTTAGTGTTTTTCACAGTAGGCAAACTAAAAACAGCGGTAACACAACAAAGGATCAACTGCTACTTTTATTGCGAACACCTACACTTTTTTAAATACTTATCCCAAATTTCGCTTTAGCATAAAAAAGATACTAATTTAAGTGTATTGGAGGACCCTGTGTGTTACATTTTAGTTTTTCTTTGCCAAATTACCTTATTTTTATACCAAATTTAAATTTTATAGTGCTAATTAACATTGAGCAGACAGAAGACGAGGCAGGGACATGAGGAACCAATAATGGACTATGAAATCTGAATAAGGAAAAATGTTTTTTTTTTTTTTGTTTAAGTTAAGCATCATAAATATCTAGTAAATCAAAGACAATCAATTTATACAGTGGTAATCTTACAAGCACACACTTGCAAACCTCGCAAAAATGAAATTTACAAGTTTGAACTCACTTGTGGTATTTTGAGCACTTTCCTAAGCCGGCGGATGCGGCGCGAGCAGTAGCCGCGGTAGCGCTGGTAGTCGCCGTGCCGCAGCCCATGCTGCTGCTGCGCGTCCTTGGTCAGCCGGAAGACTGTGCTGGTTATGGAAATGATTCAAACATGTTTTTTTTTCCCTTATTACTATCTGCAATCAGCCCCATGGCTATAATCAGATTTAATGGATTCAAACATAGCCAACACATTAGCATGCTGGTGTTGTCCTTAATCTGCGACCAGAGACTGCCAGGGACACACAGTGCAGCCATTAGTACCCACCTGCCAAGTAAAGAGGTTATGGCAATAAACCCTATGCTATGCTCATATCAATATATTAAATATAAAGCATACCTGTGTAAATCAAAATATTAGAATTTAAAATATTAAAAGAAACTGATTTAAAAAGATGAGACATTATGCAAAGCAAGCAAGTTGTTCCCAGTCTGGAACTGAAATAGCCCACTATGGTAACCAAGCAACATTTTACACAAATAATATATGAAGCATGTATTAAATTAACATTACTATATACAAACATTTACATACAATGTGTTACTCCAGCCAGAGTACAGCAATGGTCATATGGTTTATTGGTAATTGATATTTGTTATAGGTAGTTCCACAAGAGTTGAGGTGAATGGATTACGCACACAACTATATACAGTACTGATTGCCAAAGAGTGAATGAATGGAAAGAATGAGTAATCTCCCAAAAATAATGAGATGTTGTAGTGTGAGTGACTTCAACCCTTGTGAAACTATCTATAGTTACTTACAAGTATTCAAATTCTGATAAGATTCTTTACTACTTTAATTTAAACCTTGTATTGGTGGGATTCCACAAACATCATAATGTCAATGAACTTCTATGCTTTCCTGTGTACCTATGCTATTTTGAGCAACAGTGTTGAAATATAAGGGTATGATTTTATTGGATGTTTGAATATATGCATATATTACAATTGATGGTGAATTGGTGATGCCTAGATTTTCTTGAAACTTGAAATTTTAATGTATCTTTTGATATGATTAGGTAAGCCTAGTATACTTTATGATTAAGACAACTTTAAGGGTAAGAGGAATATTAAGTTAGGTTAAGTTCAGTTCAGGAGACATTATTCAGATCAGCTTTAATCCTATGTATCTATTTTTCATACACTTTGAGGAAGTTTTTAATAAACTTTATCCTTAAATCTCTTAAATATATGAATATTTAAAATGTTTCTTTTATTAGTTTTAAAGATTATATTTTATTTTACATACCTACTAGGAAGCCACTGTAACCTTTTTTTTTTAATTTGACATACATTTTATTTACACATGAGGACATTTTTAATAGACAGTAAATGCAATTTCATTTATTTATAGACTTTATTGGAGATCATAAGAAAGAATGAATCTGATAAATTTAACCCTTATCTTTTTATCTGTATGAAAATCGAACTTCTTCCAACCTGTGAGGCATATTGGTTACTTGGCAAAAATGATAACATAAACAGCAGACTTTTCAATGAATCCGTCCCATGATTTAGTGGTTATACATAAATTAATACATTGCACTCCCCTATACTATCCACGTTAGTAGAAACTGCTTGTTTAAATGTAAAAAGGATACTTTCTAAAGTAAGAAGAGTAGGTGGTTTCGTTTCTTCCTTCTCAGTTTCTTCAGTACCCAGAGCCTTCGCATCTCCAGCTTCTCCTTCTAGCACTACCATTATAGTATACACAAAGAATTTAGTCTACGGAATTCCACTTGCACTTTTAGTAATCTTTTCTGTGTTCGGACTCGTATCACTCCAATCGTACACGCAACGTCATACGTCAAAGGTAAACGTCAATTGACAGATGGGTGCGTTCAGAAATTATTATAACTAATGCGTTCCGTTATATTAACAGCCTGGCAAACCAAATTAATGATTAGCAGTAAACATAGACTAATAAGAGATACTAAGCAGTAAATAATGAAAACTATACCCATTTATTTTGTTGATTATTATAGTACAGTCAGCATCATTAGTTAGTTGCAGTCAGTATGGCCAAATATATCGTAACACATCCTTTCTGCTGTATAAAATATAAATAAAGATCTGTATCGATATAATTTGCCCACTTTGGTTGCCACTATTTGACGCTGACTGTACACAGTACTGACAGTGGTGTGAGCGAAAAACTCTTATAACTGTAACTGATATATGAATATCGAATGTGTTACAGATGACCTGCATGTATGACTAAATGTAATAAGCGCTTTTACTTTGTAGTGAGGATCATATAGTCACATACAGTTAGTGGTAGTCAAAGTGGCCTAATAAATACATGGTGAAACAACTACGGATATCCAATTAAATACCTGTACCGATATATTTGCCTACATTGCTACTAGCCGTACATATTATGATACTTAATTGCGCACTATCACTTCCATTTTATTCACTAACGTTTATTTGGTCACTCCACGGTCACTCGTATGACACGTTTCGTAGAGCAGGTCTCAATTTTCAAAGTTCCGAGTCCCGTTCGGGTCTACGGCTCACCACTAAATAAACGTGAGTAGTTGTATTACTGATGAGATCGCTCACATCTATTAGAGGAGGCCTATGTCTAGTGGTGGGCGAGCTGATAGGAAAGGACAATATCAGACTTAATAGAGAAACAAACCACCAACACACCATTTCAATAAGACATAATTTATTTTCACCTTTTTTTTACAAAATTAATGTTATATTTTAATAACTAAATGTTAACACAAAACATTGTTAAAGCAATAAACCCAAGCACAAACATAATTAATCATAATCATAAAAAATAACAGTCAGTTGCGTCACATCAGGGTCAATCAACGATACTGCTATAACGTCATATAGATTAGTATAGGTTAAATTTCGGTAGCGCCACCTGTTTTTTTTTTGAAACGGGATATAATGGTACAGTTCTTAGCTTTAAAGCTGGCTCTAATGAATCCACTGGATGCGGGTGGCGAAGCTGGTCATTTTGGGATACTTTGGGGGAGGCTTATGTCCAAATTAGTAAACCCGCAGATGCTACTTACCAGTATAAAAAGATTCACTCACTTAAAATTTTGTTTGATTAACGACTTATGGAAAGCGCAATAAGATTCAAAACAACCTGTCACAAAACTGACATAATTTAACGATTTACTATTCAGGCTTTATATTTAACGGCTTACTATATTTAATATTCCCACCTACGATTACTGAGTGCTGGTGGGTCGAATTTTGAATCTTATTGCAATTTCAATAAAGTTGTAATTCAATTACTATTTAAAGTCGGCGAACCTTTTTTTTTGCAGGTATTGCACGTGCAATCTTACTTACAATAGACAAAGAGTTAGCCGTAAGGGCCAGCTCCAAAGCTAAGAACTATACAGCTATATTTTGTTCGATATCCCAACTGTTTGAACTTTGTATTTCAACCATTATATGAATATTTTTATAGCGAAGCGGTATCGTTATTTGATATCGCTACCATATCGATTATATCGTCCCTGGTCACAATTAATAATTAATGGAATAATATTATATTAAATTAAAGCTTATATGTACGGAAGAGGCAATGCATGGCTTGTTGTGTATCAACGAAGTACCGGTGCTGGTCAACCCTTGCGATGCCGTAGTCCGGTTCTAGGGCCGGCAGAAGGATAGAGTTGTGGGAGAAACTAGCGGAAGGGTTAAACTTGGCGGGGGTGTTGGGTTTATGCTTGCTGGCGTTGTTCGCCATCCGCTTAACCCGTTCAACGTTACGTTTGATCGTCTCCATCATTTTGCGGTTTTCCGGTTTGTGTAGGTACTCCGTAAGATCCTGTAATTATTTATTAATGAATTTACATACAATTTTTTGGATGACAGTTATGCAAAATGCCAATCTTGCTCACGGAAAATGAATCACATACTAAAATGTTGGCTAAATTTTTTCTACCTTAATAAGGGTTAAATTTGTTAAGTCTTAGGCACCTGAATTTATCAATACACAATTGCGTATCTGTGTTCAGCAGCGTCAATCGAAACTTAATCTACGTATACTGCGATCGCCAACCCGCCTGCCAAGCGTAGCGACAAGTCGTATTTGGGGGAGGCATATGTCCAGCAGTGGACGACTTGATGCTGAAATGGTACTACAATTAGTTGCCGTGGTCCTTAGGTAGGTATGTGCACTGAGGCGCAACCGCCAAAAACGATGTTCGATCTCATCAATCATTATCATCAAATTCAGGCATCTTTCTCTTTTACCCCAATTAAGACGTCATGAGCGACAGAGACAATCATCCGAAATTTACGAATATAATTTTTGACGGTAGCGCCTCTGGATGGATAACCCTTTATTTACGTTTCTTGTAATTAACGTATTTCTAAAAGTATTAATCATTTACCTCTCTCACGCCCTCGTATTTTGAAAACAACCACAGGTAAGTTGACAGGATGAGGAACAGTTGAACTTCGCTGGTGCTGAAGCGCCACATATACTTGAGAAGAGAAGGTATGTGTTCACGCTGGAATAAAATTATGCATCATTAAGTGTGGATTACTAAACTACATTATAAAACTTAATACAAATTTTGAAGCACGCCAACACGGCAAAGATTAAATAATTGTGCTTTGATTGTACAGTCGCCATAGTATCGCATCACATCGAAGCTGTGGCGGTGGTCACAAATATCGGAACAACGCCTCTATTATTTTTTATTATGCAGAAACGTCTGCTAGCGAATATCTTCGATATTTAAATCGAAAGAAAAATAGAAATATTTGACTCGCAGCGGGACCCACGCTGACCCACGTTGACGCTGAGAGTCAAATTTTTCTATTTTTCTTTTGATTTAAATATCGAACGCCTCTATTGTCAAGGCGATAAAGTGCATGTTACGATATTTCTGACCACCTCCACAGCTCCGATATATCTGATGGCGACTGTATATGGAGCATGTAGCTTGTGAGTTTTGCAGCGTTTTCGTAGGTTATATCTATCGTGAGGCACTGTCACTATTGGACGGTATTGAATCCGGTCGTGCATTCTAATATGGTTTATTTTCGCGGTCAAAAGGTTAAAGTGTGCAATTCCAACGACTTTTGCTATACAATATACATACAAGCGAGGTCAAGTAGTTCACTGCAAATAGGTACAGTATTTGTAATTAAACTAAAACTTTAGTTATTATATTCGTCCGAGCACCAATAGTATACTACGTACCCAGGGCGGTAGAACAAAGAATGGCTCAGATCGCGGGTATTTGTGGCCCGAACCGGAAGTGAGGGCCATACACAAACGATATGTGGCCTTCTTTATTACCGCCCGTGGTGCGTACATAGTTTTACGTCTTCATCTGGGTGTAAAATGAGATTTCCCGTCGCGCCCAAGGGCGGTAAATAGCACTTACCGCCCAGTGTGACGTAAAATAATATCTTAAACGGCCTATTTTAAAACTGAGTTGTCTTTACTACTACTGACTATGGACTGACTAACACTGTTGACAGACTATTTATAATCCCTCTAACAAAACGACATAAGGTTTACCGATTGTCAATTAAGAATGTTGCTGGTAAGTTTTATTTCCACTTATAAAAACGTCATCTTGAGAAAATAAGTTTTGACAATACGGACACAATGATCCAATAAGGAAGATAAAAGCGAAGCGTTTAGAATTACCGCGTAGATCTTGGGCCCGGTGACGCGATAGCGCGTCAGGTTAGCGAGCACGGACGCCGCGGACTTGAGCACCTCCACGCTGGAGATGGAGCGGTTCATCACAGACATGTAGTTGTACACGCTGCGGACCACCTTCGGGGCCGTCTCGTTGTACATCATCGGGAACACTTCTGTCAGCAGCTCTGTGAAGATACGAGCAAGTTAAAGTTATGTTTCAGGGAATCAAGGTTGTTGATAAATTATTTAATACGACGAAGGTAAACAAATGTATAAAGTAGTGCCAAACTAGACCGCGTTACTCCTTTAAGCAATGTTATAACATTAGAAAAATTTCCTACTTGAATGAAATATTACACATACAAAATGTAAACATACCAGTGCTCGACACAACAATGCTCAATGGATGTCACTCTTCTAAATATAGGTGTATTGACAGACTTTGAAAGTAGCAACCATTGCGAAGCTGTCGGGCACCCAAACGTTTACCTGATATTATTTTCAAAAATTATTCTACGAACATAGCAAGTAATTCAACGTGTGGAATCATGAGCGTTGAGGGGGTTTCAAGCAGGGATCGTTACCGGTATTCTTAATACCGCTTAAAAATTAGGTATAACCGGTTACAGTTGCATTGCGCTATTTATATCGATAAAGCTCAGATTAGCGGTATAATCAAAACCGATATTCAAATAAATTAGCAGTTTTGCCAATTGACAGCAATACCTCTATTCACTTTACCCCTAAAAACTACTACCGGTAATAGCCGTCAGTGTCAATATACTCGATTCGTATGACAAACTAATTTACTTATACAGTATTTAGTTGACACTTCAGCCAGCCATGCACATTGTCAGCGGGACCCATAGGGGTGGCGAACCTAAGCCCAATTAAAACAAATATAGATTTATCCTATTCAAAACATAATTGAAAAAAAAAAAAAAAAAAAAATTGTAGTACTTAGTAATAAAAAATACTATGTATGTATATTCCTTGGCTGAATAGGGGTGTTGACACATATTTAATTAATAACAAAATTAAGTAAAATGGACAAATAATTACAAACATAATCAAGGCAAACGCGTAAAAATAATTAAAAATATATGTTGACGTGATTCAGAGGTCACAATTTAAAAAGTATAAAATTCGGATTGTATATGTATAACCTTGGTACCATTCGATTTCTCACGTTTTACTGAAAAATAAAATGCAATGCAACTATATAACATAAACACAAAATCTCTCGGACTCAATAGCAAGGAAGCAGAATTAACATCTTTATTTCCCGAAGTCCTTACCTGGTAATGGGTAAAATAAATAAAAAACCTTATTTATTGGTTGCCCAGAAACGAAATAAGGAACTAACCAAAACATTTTCAAAGAAATACGGCTGTAGCATTTTTAGGTATATATACTTTCGTGGGAATCAGAGATGTTAACCAACGTTTAATATAATTCCTATTTATTTAACATAAAAGTCATAAATCAAGTAAGTATAGGTACAAATACTTCTTAAGTGTAGTAACAAGTTGACAACCCTGTTCCGACACTCATAGTTCTGTCATAAAATTATACATGAAATGGCGGCGCTACCGCGAACAACGATATTCGTAGATTTCGGACGATTGTCTCTGTCTTAAGCCTTAATTGGAGTAAAAGAGAGATGCTCTAAATATACGAACTTCGATGTTCGTGGTACCGGGCCTAAAGTGATGTGCTGATGAAGTATGTCTTGTCATTCAATAGAGATTTTGACAGCCATATCTTAGGGAATAAGGGATAATTGATTAACAATTTGTAAGAAACTATCGCCTTAACGATTTTAGTGCTGGAATAATATAAAGTACCTATTTTGCTCGCAAAAAAAGCGTAAGATGTATGAAATCCTGCGGCGCTTCCGTGTTTCTCGAGCGAAAGCAAAGACCATTTTACCAAAAACGCGTAAGATGTATGAAATCCTGCGGCGCTTACTGTTTTTTCGAGTTGATAAAGTTTGTATTGGAGAGATATCTTCGATTTTTAGTATATTACTTCATTTTTTTTCATACTTTTTTACCGTTTAAACCTTCCCTGAGCTACTACAAATATTTCGAGACCAAAATTAGCCAAATCGGTAAAGCCGTTCTCAAGTTATAGCGTGACCAAGAGAAATAGGGGTTCATTTTTATATATATAGATAGATAGATTACAGATATAGTGAGAAATTATTTTCCTTCAGAAAAACTCGTACCTCGATCAAAATAAGACGGCATACGTACTATCAATTAATGATTGTATTATATGCATGACATTTTCATATCCATTAATATGAAACTTTATTGTTTAATGCCAAATATAATTTTTCAGTTTGACGTATAATACTAAACAATAAAGTTCCATATTAATGGATATGAAAATGTCACTTATTTAATACGATCATTCTTGGCAGTTTGGAAGTCATCGTATTCCGATAAAGATCCGAGTCTTCCCGAAAGAAAATAAACTCTATAGTAACCATTTAGTAGTAATGTTTAATTGACATCTTATCTTTCAATTGCAATGAATACCGGTATTTAATACAGGTATTTAATATCGTAAATAGTCTAGCCATAGAGGTATGCATAAAAGCGAAATGACAACTATACCTCTAATTAGAATACAGGTATTCTTTTATTAGCGGTAATAGTCTGTCAAATGTATACAGGTATTTAATAAAACCGGTTTTACAATCCCTGGTTTCAAGGCACGAGGGGGAATAAATTTTGCTACCAGTTTTACTATCTGTTTTTAAAGAATAAAAACCGTCTTTCCAAGCTAGTGACGTGAAAATTAATGTACAAAGTTATTTTACATTTCAGAAACAAAACTTATTCATCAAAAAATGACGAGAGTTTTAAGTTAAAACATCAGCAATAATCTCGTATGTCGAACTTCGAAGCAGTGATCGCAATACAAACTGCAGCCCTACTAGTGACGTCCGGCACTCACCTAGGGAGCGGAAGGCTATGATAACGGACTCCATGTCGGCGAAGTTGTTGAGCACCTCCATGGCCTGGTCGTAGCGCTCCTCCAGCGTGTCCTGCGTGGAGAGCAGCGCGCCCTCGCGCCAGCGCCGGCGCAGCGCCGCCGCGCGCGGGTTGTGCAGCGCCGAGCGGCTGCGGACCAGGTGCCCGCGGAATACTGCCTGTTAGAAACAATTCCATTTTCTTTCAAACAGCGAGCGATATAGGGACTCCTTCAGCATCTCAACTATAATTGGACCCGAGTATTGTTCCTAAAAAAGGAAAAGGAAAGTGGGAAAGCCATATAAACGATGGGTAGATGACATAAAAGAAACTGCAGGGAAAGACTGGATAAACAAAGCGGAAAACAGGCAGAAATGGAGAGTTGGAGGAGGCCTACACTCAAAGAGGGGTCCAGATTAAATAAATAAATAGTAAACATACACTAACTTAACACTTACTCCTAGCTATAAGAATCTTACTAACCAATACACAACACTTGTAATGTATAAAATGATAATTTGGAAATAAAGGCTTTTTTATTTTTATTATTGTCCCTAAAATGCGACCACAAACCATAGGAGGACGGGCTGAAGCGCCTGCAACATACTACGATCCTTGTACTTAATAGGCCTCTGCCACATGTTTTTTTAATAGCATGTAAAAATTTATAACATATTTTAATTGTCATACAGCGATCTACAAACCGATGCCGAAATGCCGTGTGATGCCGGCTGACTAGAATAGCACCCCTTCTCCTCCCGCGGGTGTCGTAAGAGGCGACAAAGGGAAAACCCCAAGATGTCATACTTGTGGGAGGCCTATGTCCAGCAGTGGCCTGCATACGGCTGAAATGTATTTATGATCGACAAACTGCCTGAAAAGTGTGGCGATTATACCATCAACGTGCAATACTATTTAGTATCTAGTCCAGTATTGGACGTCCGTGGCTGATAAGTACTTGACTAAAAAAGTCTGGCTCAAAATGTTCCTGTCCTAGTAGTTTTTACGAACCAATTAAGGGGCCAGACGATAAAGAAATGCCGCATTAATCCTATTTTTTGTTCATAATCTTTTTAAAGACAAACCATAAAGTAATAAATCAAGAGGAATAACCAATAAAAATACTATAAAGAATGTGTTTTGGCTTACCTGAATTTTAGAAGCCGCCCAGTTTTGTCTCTGCTCCTCTCGAATTCTCAGCAAGTTTTCTCTCTTGAATGACACTTGCTTCCTAACTAAATATCCTTTGATGACTGCTTGTAACTTGGTGATAAGGATCTTTTTCTGTGCAAATTCTGATTGCATCTGTTTTGTCAGCTGCTTTCCTCGCCATAGCCTTTGAATGTAGAGCACGTGTTTTCTATAGTTGAGGTACCGTGATTGCACCAAATACCGTCTAAAATGGCTTTGTATGCATATGGCTGCCGTTTCCCTACGTTGTCTGAGTATTCCTTGCAACCGGTCTAAGTAACGTTTTCTTACGATAACGCGTTTAGCAAGCGCTTGCAACTTGATAATTATGGATCTGATCCGAAGATATTGCTCCCTAGTGTTTCTCGCATGTCTATAAGACTTGTAAAACTTTTGAATTGTTACAGTGGCATTCCTTAGTAACAACCATTTTTTACGAGCGGAGTACATTCGGAATGTTGACTGGATAGTTGTGGCACTGCGTCTGATTTTTAGGAATTCTTGCCGAATTCCTCGAGCAGCGCGATTGGCTCTGTACCTCCTTTGGATTGTAACTGCAACTTGTTTTAAACGTAAATACTGACTTCGAAGTTTTCTAGTTTCTATAATGCTTCTGTAACGCCTCTGTAATAAAACAACCGCCGCTTTTTGTGTTTCGTACGTCCTTCTTTGATGTTTACCCACAATGTATGCTTTGAAGTACCTTTGAATGGTAACACAGGCAAATAATGTCCTTCTAAATACAGCT
Source organism: Grapholita molesta (assembly GCA_022674325.2). Classification (NCBI taxonomy): domain Eukaryota; kingdom Metazoa; phylum Arthropoda; class Insecta; order Lepidoptera; family Tortricidae; genus Grapholita; species Grapholita molesta. The sequence continues at coordinate 10,221,195 of CP053127.2, forward strand.
TTCTGATGAAGCATCAGGCAACGCGCTCTGTATCTCCTCTGAACACAGAGAGCAGCAGACCTGGTCTCTAAATAACAGGACCTGCACTTTCTCAAGGCGAGCAATGCCTTATATTTCTGTTGTACTAAAATAACAGCTTGTCTTAGGCGTAAATACTGATCCCTTTGTCTTCTACCTTCCAACCGAGCCCTATAGAACCTTTGGATACAGGTGCTAGCTTGTAATATTGAAACGTATCTTTGTTGCTCAGATTTCATTGCTAATCGCGCCCTATACCATGTTTGGAAGATGAGTGCTGCGGATTTTAATTTCAAATAAGCTTTGCGGTCTGTTCTCATGGCAATGAGAGCTCTATACCTCTGTTGTATGACTATTGCTGAATATTTAATCTTTTCATATTCACCTTGTACCTTTCTCATGGCCAAAAGGCTTCTGTAACGTCTCTGTAAGTAGATTGTAGACTGTCTTAACTCGCAATACTTCTGCCTCGTTACGACAGTCTGTTTGTATCTCCGGTAGAAATCTTGAATCACGATTGCTGCTTGTCTTCTTTGAAGATACTCTTCCCTTTGCCTTTTAGTTTCCAAGTGACCTCTGTAAAACCTTTGAATGGTAACAGTTGACGCCTTGAGCTTTATAAAATGTTCCCTTACGGATTTCATTTCCACATAGGATCTATAATAGTTCTGAATGCGAACAGTCGCAGTCTTAATTCTAAGATACTCTATTTTCTGCTTCTTGCTTAAAATGTATGCTCGGTAAATTCTCTGAATAGTTACGCAAGCCTGCTTAGACTGCAGATACTGCTGGTGTATTTGTTTACCCTTTCTACAACTTCTGAACCAATTTTGCAATTTAATCGCCGCAGATTTCTTCATCATAAATTGATTCCTCTGTTGCCTTCCTACAACTAGAGCTCGGTAACGATTTTGAATTATTATAGAAGCTGCTTTCAGTTTTAAGAATGTACATTTGTCTAACTTCATTTGCAGGTTTGCCCTGTACTTCCTTTGAATCAACGTGGTGGCCACTTGCAGCTTGTGATAATAGGTTTTGCATTCCCTCATCTGCAGCAAGCCTCGATAATACCTCTGTATGCTTATCACAGAAGTCTTTAATTTCATGTAATCAGCCCTCTCCTTTCTCATCAAAAGGAGACTTTTGTAACGTCTTTGTAAAACTATAGCAGCAGATCTCATCTCCATATAAGCTTGTCTTTCGGCTTTTCCCAGTACATACGCTCGGAAATACCTTTGTATCCTAATTATTGACTCACGCTGAGTTAAATAAAGCCGTCTCGTTTCCTTTTTAATCAAATATGCCCTGAAGCGAAGCTGTAAAGTATTGACAGCATTTTTAACATTTGCAAATTGGGTTCTTTCTGTTTTCATTAGCTGGTGTGCTCTGATTTTTCTTTGAAGATTTACCATCAAAGACATCTTCCTCGAGAACTCTTTGCGAACCAATCGGCCCCTATATATGGCTTGCGCTTTTATTGCGGCATTCTTCAATCGTAAATATTTCTCTCGCTCTAGTCTCATTTTCCTTATCGATTCATAGTATCTCTCGATAGTTTGAACAGCAAACTTTAGCTTCTGGTAGATCCTGTACTGTCTTATCATTCTATACTGTTTTTGTATAACTATAACACAATGTCGCTGAAGAGCTAGTTTTTTCATCTCCTCTTTCATCAGTAGTTTGCTTCTATATCTCTGCTGAATGATTATAACTAACTTTCTTGTTTGCAAGAATTGTTTTCTGGCAAGATAGCGACGCACCAAGCTTTGTACTAGGGTGATACTTTTCAAAGTTTTCTGATACTTTGTTACGCAAATCCAGCGTCTAAAATTGCGTTGAATTTCAATGGCAGATTTCGTCCTCAACTCTTCTCTTTCCAATCTCAATTTCTGTAGGGTCTCTTTAGCTTCTTTCATGGATTTGGCGCCCTTGTACCATTCTTCAATTTTCAGTACGCTAGCCTTAAGTTTCAGCAAGCGATTGCGGCATAACCACCGCCGGCAGTATTTCTGGATTATAACTGTAGATTGCGTGTACAGTTGCATTTGCTTTTCTACTAGACGGTTGTACTGGATGCGCTGCCACCAGCATTGAATCGCGCGCGCAGCGTTGTCTAACCGCTGCCGCTCCTTTTCCTCTGCCATCCTCTTCTCTACAATGACTTTGTACTTCTTCTTCCACCAGGTCTGGATCACATTGGCGGCGGTCTCGAACAGCGGGGCTCGGAACACGTGTATCAGCTGCCATAGGAGCGACATAGTTTTCTCTCTGTGGCCATCGGCGATGTCGGTTGAGGTGATGTCACCAACGATAGTAAAATTTGCGTCTTTAAGTGCGTTCAATGCCACTTGGACGTTGTGAATTTTTTGTAGGCGGGAAATCGCGGGTGTTCTGAGTTGGTTCACCAAGCCATTCTTCATCAAAATGATCTCCATGACTTTGGTTAAGCGTACGCCGTCTCTTATGTCGACCGCTATATTGTTTACGGCGTATATGTATTCATCCAGATACGTTTGTTTGTGGCAGACCACGTAGCCGAGCGGACGGAGGTGCTTCGTTATGTCGCCAATGCCGGCGATCAATTCGCGCGTGAATCGTATAACAATCTCTCTGCTCTCTTTACAAATAGCGTTGCGCCGGAACAAGCAAGGATCGTGTGATATCAGCTTTCTTTGCTTAGCTTGATCCAAAAAGTAAACCAACATGAAAAACTTCTTTAGAGTAAACTTTTTGATGGCTTCCATGTAGGCTGGCAGCAGCATATTCGGTGCAGAGCCTTTTGAATGCTTATTTTTCAGAAATGGATTCTTAAACAACCTTTGAATAATAAAAGTTGTCAACCCATCAATATCGCTGTTAGATTTTAAGGGTAACACCAGGCAGTAGAGAGCTTCGAGGCCGATACGGAGCCAGAGTGGGTTGTAGCACAGTAGAAGTTCCATTATAGCTTTCTGTAGGCCTACATCTAGATGAAGGTTTCTGTCCGTCCTGACAACAATAAGTTTTTTTTCGATTTGTGCAGCCAGCTTCTGGAAGACTTGACATATTTCAGGGCTTAATAGTAAAGCTTTTGCTGCTCTTCTAAGACTGTCCAGTCTGTGGCTATTGTGGTAAGCACTCGAAACTTGCTCTTTTGTTGGTGCTAGCGGCACTTCCTTGTTCCTGTTTTCGATCCAGGCTTTACCAACATCGATCTTCTGTTCCACATTGCAGTCGAGATCGGCAGGAGGAGTTAATATGTAATTCAACCACCTTTTGAACTCTTTCTCGAACTTGGCCACCGCTTCTTCGTCATAGAAATATGTTGACGATAAAAAGGGGTCTACAGTGAGGGACTGGGAATATACATTGCCCACGAGATTCAGTGATATATTTTGATTAATACTTTTGTCAAATGTTACGTTTGCAGGTTTGCTCATAGAAGATCGAGAGATCGACGGCCGACCGGGTTTCGTTCGTCGTTCTGGTTGAACAGCTGGCACTTTCCAAAGCGTCGGATCAGCTCTTACGTCTTTCTTGGACCAAGTACTTGTTCTGGTCGAAGATATCGAGTCTCTATCGCGAGTGGCATTAAACGTTCTGTTAACCGTAAAGGTAGTCATCTGTTTATCAGTTTTATCTAGAATTTGGGTCTCTGAGTAATGATTTTGACTCTCTTCAGGAATTGATTGTAGAGGCGGCGGGGTGATCGAGCGAGTCGGAGATTGCGGTTTGGGTAAAGCCCTAGGTTCACTCCTCCACACATTTGTTTCGTACTTTCTAGGCTCATTTCTCCATACATTCGTTTCTAACTTTTGTGGGTAATGAGGGTTTCTATCCCATTCTCTTCGCTGTCGTGTTTCGTTATACTCTCTGAAGAGTGATTGTCTACATTTAGTAGGGTTTTGGTCTTTCATATAGAAAACGGGATAGTCTTGCGCCGCGTTAGGAGATTCTTTAGTGTACGTGTCGGAGCTCAGTTTGTCAAACTCCTCGAGAATGTCGTGGGTATCATTATTAATTTTAGGCATAAACTTTCTTTCAGTAGAAAATCTTTGAGGGCAGAACGAGAGATCACTGATCCGAGAAAAATCTGTGTTGATAGAAAAATTTGGGCTGTGCAGTTCTTTAGGTGATGAAGTATTGGGGATTTTTTTGTCTATAGTAGTTGCGGTCTCGAGATAGTGGTTCTGTCGCTGATGTGGGTTTGCAGAGAGCCATTTATTGGCGGGTTGAGTAGAAGTTACGAACATCATGGAGTGAGGTCCAGCATTGTCATCATTCTCTTTGTCTAGACTATCTTCCTCGCAATCGGAGGTCATGCTGAGTATGATTTTAGGTCCTTGCTCTAATCTTTCGCTCTTTTTAAGTGTTTTAAGAGGCGTAAAGGAAAGTTTGTCGAAAATATCACCTCCTGGACTCAACTGTCTGTTCACGGGTTTTAGTACATTGCTCGGTACTGGCGGCTCTTTTGTAACGTTCATATAACCGGACGCGTCATAAGTCTGCTGCATTATTTCCTTTTTCATATTTGAAAATATTTCAGATGTATTGAAATGTATATCAACACTATTGAAAGAATCGAACGGGCATCGTCCTAGTTGCGAGTCCATAGTGTACTCGTGAACCGCTGATATGTTTTCTTTATTGTATGATTTAAGTTTTTTGTATTGACCTGGCTGGACAACTTGAGCGACCCTCTTTACAGTATTGACGATGGCCTCAGGCTTTCGTTTCTGAATAGCTACTGGGGATCTTTTTAACGGCTTTTTCTCTTTTTTTCCAGGAGATACTCTACTGAAACCCTTTGGCTTGTTTTTACCTTTGATATTCTGAAATCCAAATAAAATTTCGAAGTTTAGATAATTTGTAACTACATAAAATTAGGTTTCTTGAGGCTAACATGAAAACTGACATTGTACAAACGGGAAATAGCCTTGTAGCCAAGTCAGTAATGACCCTGCCTACTAAGCTTAATGTACAATAGTAGATTGTTAAAACAAGTACCAAATTTATCGTTTTCTCTTTCTCTGAAAAGCAGCCTCAGCACAAAATTCCGCGAAAAAATTCTAAAGTTGAGGTTTGGTTCTCGAAATGCGCTCAAAGTTCAATTAATCGGGAATGAAAAATGGAAATTTCGTTTATGTATCGGTATGTTTTGATTTTATATGCTTAAGGTTAAAATCCATACAGGAAACGGTCGAGAACCCTCTCCAGAAATAACCATTTATGGAAAAATTACTCGTCCAGTTTAATGTTATTTTATAATGTTTACCGGTCCATTTTCGGTTGCTTATATAAACGCCTCTTTTTAAATGATGCGTTTTTAATGCACTTGTTGTACAAAATACTATTAAGTGCGTATCTAAGCTAACTTTTAGTATTGATTGTGTGCACTATAATGTGACGGGATATACCCTCACAGTATAGTCTGTCGAAACCGAATCAACAGCTACTTCGGTCGCCAAGTGGCCCACCAAGCGTGACGCTTATGGCGTCATCATACTTTTGGGCAAGATGATACCAGTCATGCTTGGTGGAGGCCTATGTTGAGCAGAGGACTTCTGACGGCTGAAATGATGATGATGACATAAAATAATAAGACAATTGAGGTTATCATGAACAAAAAAACCTTCCTTACCATAGCAGATTTCAAAACCACAATAACGTCATATCGGCCCCTCTTCTCGTTGGTGAAATGTATGGTCTCGCGCAGTGCCGTCGGCTGCGTAGGGCTCCACGACATGGTCAGGCAGTAGCATGTCTCTGGCTCCAGCTCTAGCCAGTCCCCAGGGAGGTGGATCTGAAGGCCTTGAGGCAAGTTGCGAGCTAGGGCTACCTGTAACAAGATGGAGTGACTCAGCGTAATTGCAATCGACTATTGGAGATAAGCCTCCACACCTCCAACAACCCGGTGCAACCCCAGCAGCCGAGGCATCGTTTCTTCTCCCACTTAAAGCACGTTGACAATGTATCATAAATATGACAGGGTAAAGCCGTATACGCGGTCGTGGCGACTGGACAATAGATTTCAGTCGACATAATTTGCCGTTTATAGCGTTCAAAAGGTTAAAGTTGAAATTTTCTTAACAACTGACGACTATCAATGTCAACTATAAAGGAAAACTAGTGCCAATCCGGGAAACCTTGAGTTGAGCCTATGCTTGTTCCCGACCATCCGAATTTTGTTTTGTGATGAAATAACTAACTTAGGTGTGGGTTACGTGTGGGTGTGGATTGGTATTAGTATAATTAGTATTACACTACGGAAAGGTTTTCAAGCGTTTTAAATTGGTAAAAAAGTTCGTTAATTAGGCGAATCCGCAAAGGCATGGCGAGGCGGCAGCTCGGGCAGTGTATGTGCATGCAGTCGGCAGCAAAAGTTCGATTTCGAAAGCGTCTACACTATCCAAACTGCCTCGGAAGCGTCTCACTACCAAACTGCCTCGAGCGCGTCTCACTACCAAACTTCCTCGGGAGCGTCTCACAACCCAAACTGCCTCGAACGCGTCTCACTACCAAACTTCCTCGGGCGTGTCTCATTACCAAACTGCCTCAGGAGCGTCTCACTACCTAAACTGTCTCGCGCATCAATTTCGTTGCCAGGCTGCTCGGTCTGTATGGACTCAAACATACCACGATGGTTAAATACTAGATATGAACGTACCTGGAGTCTCTTTAGATATGAGTAGGCATAATAAAATCCATAATTTACCCTATAACATTAGACTTACTCGCAAAATCAAAACGTATAATTTATCCTACATAGAACATAAAAACAATATAATAGTAGGTATAGCAAGTTATATTGCTCTGCACTTTATTGGTATTCCCTATCAGCTATTTGTTATTTCCTGGAAGTTTTAAAAATTATTTCTTATGTACTTACTAGGAAATGTTACCACATAGCTAAGTGCTCGTAACTTGTATCAGGTATGTCATCCAATTTAAGTTCCATTTTAAAAGAAATAAGGTTTATTTTTCCATAAAATAATTGTGTCATATACTATCATGACTTCATGACAAAGTAAATAATTGTGTGTATGTAGAACACAACACAATGAATCACATAGTACCTATTCATTTAAAAATGACGTAAGTGCTTTGGGTATAAAATAGAGAATTAATGAATTTTGCCTCAAAGTCCATTTTCTGATCAGTGAGAAGAGGTAAGTAATTTGTAAAAATTTAAAATAATAATAATGTTAGTTGTCTGCACATGTTCTATTATGCCTATATTGCTACACCCTATCAGCTATAATACAAACTATGTAGTTGGATTGCAAATAAAGACCTTATTTTTGAATGTCTTCAGGTGTTAATTATTGTTAGCTATCATTCAAAGTGTATAAATTATAATTACTTTCATTATACTATATATATATTTTACTTAATACTTACACTGTTAGCCAACTAAAATAAGTTTAATCTGTACATACATTGTTAACACTTAACACTGGCTCAGCGCCTAACCCTGGAGGCTCAAGTGGCACCTATTATACTTTTTGTGGAAGCCTAATTTAGTTATGATCCTCATGAAATAAAAATAAAATTCATGTTAATTTATGTATTGAATTAATATATTTTTTTTATTCTTCACTAAATCCTATACCAGTCTCTTTAGGGTAGGCCTATGTCCAGAAGTGGATATCTTATGGCTGATATGATGATGATGAATGAGTTCTTAATGTTATTGGTGTTTTGTCAAAACCATGATGAATGTAAAATCCAAATTGAAATTTTTTATTATAAAAAAGCTTCATAATTATATGAAAGCATTTATGCAAGGTGTAAGTGTATTGCTTTGGTCATTATAAACAAATTACATTTTTGTTGGTAAATTTTCCTTTCTCTTCAGTTATGCTGAATGTTATGTTAGTAATAGTAATGTGATTGTGTATAAAAATAGTTACTTTTTCCTGCAGAGGAAAAAGATTTGTTTTATTCCATAGCTCAACAGCTAAAAGTTATAGGTATATAAGTACCAGAGGCGGCAAGTCAATTTATTTCTTAGGCAAGTCAGAACCTATATGGCTTTGCCTTTACTGCTTGGGCCCAGGTACAACCTTGACCAGATAGAGCAACGAGTTACACTCTAGGCACTAAAAAATAGAAAAAGTTGCCATTTTATCCTAGAGGCTAGAATTAGCATTTCATAATTTACATAGGAGATTATTCTGTCGTGAATGCAACAAAAAATTGCTTATAAATTATATTTAAAATTGTGGCACATACCTGTTGTATACATTTCATGGGATTGAAAACTTCCAAGTTCCTCTCACATGATGTCCCAATGATAACATTATCAAACACCACTTGTGGAGGCCTAGAAAATGGAGCTAAAATCAATCTCGGGATTTCTTCTTTTATAAGAGTCTCTTTCCGAACATTTTCAGTACGTCGCGACCTCCTTATATGTTCTGGTGTGTTATCAATCTAAAATCAACACCGAAGTAATGTTATTCAAGCGCAAATACAGCTATTTATTATGTACTTTTATTAGGTTTCTTTGCAAAGAAATATATTAACACTTACTTCAAAATACATGTTGTTAACTAAGGCTTACGAATCTAATAACTTATATTCCTAATAGTACATTATAAACTATGCATTTCAAACACTAATAGTGATCTAAAGGGTCACAAAAGTATTATTAAACTTGAGAAACAATGAAACAGTAACGATCGTCCGTTCTTCGGTTAGATATTTTGAATTTCAACTGACAGTCTACTGTAGCTATAGCTATACTGTGTTAACTATATACTCGTTTGTGTATGGTAACACAGTCTACGTCTACGCCCTTAGATGTAAAGGGGCCTATACATATGTAGGTAAACCATAATTTAGAAATATTATACGATGAAGCGTTTTTAAAACTGCAGAGGAATTACTAAATACGTACCTAAATGTGATAATTAGATAATTAACAATGCAAACTATATACATATTTCTGTAAATACAACGGCTAGATTACTTGCATTCGCAAAAACAAAATATTTATTTTGTCTCTGCCTTTCGTTTCGTTGACATTGACAGAACTTTGACGTATTCTTTCAATAACTACTTCTCAGGCTGTAGGTCTGTATTCGTTTTATTTCCGAAATTATCAAAGAAATCGTAAAGTTAATGTAGCGTTTGCATTGTAAATATTTGAAAGGTGCCTAGTGTTGTTGTGTTTATCGAACTATTTCTTGTTACAGTTTCGTGAATACTGAAAAATGGCAAAGTCGAAGAACCACACAAATCATAACCAAAGTAAGTAAACAACACGATTCTCTTATCGAAATAGGTAAAATAAAAGATCTTAATTGTAGTGGTTCCTGTTGGCAAGAATCTAGTTGTATACTGCAATTTCATATGGTTAAATCATTAATATACCGGTGATGATTCAAAACTCTGTTTTCCTTTCTTTCAGACCGCAAGGCCCACAGAAATGGGATCAAAAAGCCTAAGAAGTTCAGGCACGAATCTACCCTTGGAGTAAGTGACAATTATAGTATTTTATTTCTGCAATTTAATTTAAACAATATCAACAAATTAGAACTGTGTTGACACAATGTTTTAGTTGTTCCATTGTTTTTTTCCTACAATTTATGGTAGTTGTAATAGCATCTTGTAATGCCACTGAATTCTGTTTATACTTGAAACTAGATGATACTGAGCATAATTTATACCTTGTTTGTCATACATAGCTCATTAAATGGGTACATCAGTACATATAGTTTATTCTAGTGACTGGCTAAAAAGGGTGGGAATCCCAGTGGAGGCATACATAAGATGGATACAAGTAACCCTAAAAAGGGAGGTTACTTATTTCTAAAATATATGGATGTTATGTGTAAATTAATTCACTAGTTATTGGCCGCCCTCCAATAATCCCTCTATATTATACTAAACTAGCTGACCCGGCGAACCTCGTACCGTCTGAAAAGCGACAAAAGTAGTGATAGCTTTCAAAAATCACGGGATTTTTGTGATTTTTTAGTACTTAATGTCTCAATCGGGGCTGTGACGATTCCAACCAATCCAAAATCATTTTAATTGGTTCAGCCATTCTCAAGTTATAAGCGGTTGAACAAACCCCACTTTTTTTTTCTAGAGAAGCGATATGAGCTCTATTTATAGGAGGTTAGAATTCATTATTGTGGCCAGGTGGCCAGCAATTGAAACCCCATTAGAAAATCTGTTTGATTTATAGGTAAACAGAATTCATTTTTATTATAAGGTGGTTAGTTTTGAAAATTCTTCATCTCTAATACACACAATGTCTATAGTATATTGAGTTTACATTTTGATAAACCCAGGATGTTCATAATATATATGGAGTATGTTGATGTAGTAAGGGCAAGATTGTTCCACTTTGTAAATACAGAATTATTAATGATTCAGTAACTGCACTCAGTTACTGACTGCACTGAGTTACTATAGTGGTGGTCTTGGTATATGTGTTATGAGTTTCATAATTAATATTTTGTTTATAACAGTTTAGAAGACAAGAAGAAACATAGATTATGTAGTTTACTGTTAGACTTAGCTTGGGTATTATTATCAAAGATGGATAGTGGTCTTCTTTAAATTTAAATTAACTAGGTAGTATTTAATTTTAGTATCTCAGTGTAGTTATGTATTTGGCTTTCCTAAATAACATTTTAGTATATCAAGGAAAGATTGTAAATTACAGTAATATTGAGGTTTTTAGTAACTTTAGTAGTCTCTTTTTTGATCCAAACATAATATGAAAATGATGTACTTTAGTCACAATTAGAGATGGGACATTACTGGTAAGTTACAAATTTTAGTATGGGGAATGTTACCGTTTGAGAATATTCCCTATAGTAACTTTGGTAACTTACCGGTAGCGTCCCATCTCTAGTCACAATCAAACTTCTGTGCGTTTTTAATTAGGATAACCTTATAAATTTAATTTAAAAAGCCTCGAGTGTTACACAAACCCTTTTAAAACCCCATATTAATCTAATTGTTTCCTTTTGCAGATGGACCCTAAATTCCTGAGGAATCAGAGGTTCTGCTTGAAGGGCAACCTTAAGCCCGCCAAGCAGATCGCGAGGGCGGCCGAGAAGAAGGCCACCAGGGAAGCCAAGGCCAAGAAATGAACATCTAGCTTATAAGCAATAAACATCTAAAAAAATATATTTTCTTGTTTCAGTTCAACTACTTATCCATTATAAATAGGAGGTCAAGCTAGAAAAAGACGTATACATTAATTAAATTTCACTGCCTTAGTGTGGCTTAACCATTATATTTATAAACTGCCTTTGGAAAAATAATGACTTCCGACAATTTTGATTGGTTGGACACATGTCCATGTCTAACCGTGTGATGCCGGCTGAGTAGAATAGCACCACCCCATCTCCCGCGGGTGTCGTATAAGGCGACGAAGGGAAAAATCCTACGGACGGGCAGCAGCGTCCGTCGATACCCAATCTACAGCTACTGCGGTCGCCAACCCGCCTGCCAAGCGTGGCGACTATGGCAAAACCCCCAAGATACAAGTAATATTTGTGGGAGGCCTTTGTCCAGCAGTGGACTGCATACGGCTGAAATGTATGTATGGACACATGTCACCAAATAAATATTTAGGTTCGGGGTTGTCTATTTCTATTACTTTGTTTATATTGTATTGAATAAATCGGGTTAGTACGTTAAATAGTGAATAAAATACATATTTATTTTCATAAACCCTATAAAATAAAGACAGACTTCTGTTACATACAAAATTATTAAATCTCGATTTACTTAAAACGGAAAATTCTAGGTCTAAATCAACAAAATTGGCGCATATCAGCGGCGCTACCGCGAAGAACGATATTCGTAAATTTCGGACGATTGTCTCTGTCACTCTCATGACGCCTTTATTGGAGTAAAAGAGAAAGATGCCCGAAATATACGAACTTCGTTGTTCGCAGTACCGGGCCAGGATACTTGCAGTTAGCGTCAAAAAGTAGCCATATTATGCGACTCGTTATGCTACGGTCAGACATTCGCACGAATAGCGAGGCGAAACACGACTACGAATATACATGCGTGATCGTGACATATAGGATAGGGGAGAGATCGTCCCTCGCATCGTCATTCGCACGCTCGCGTCGGAGGCGGTGTCTCTGTCACTCTCATGACTCATTAATTGGAGTAAAAGAGAAAGATGCCCGAAATATACGAACTTCAATGTACCGGTCCAGATAAAGGGTGAACACTATTAAATTGTCGCCTACATTTTTACTTTGCTAGCGTGTTGCATCGAACCTTTTTTGAATATTCTTTTAAAATTTTAAATTTAGAAGGCTCGTAATATATTAGACAACCATAAAATGTTCATTTGTTTTTTATTTATGAAAATGGCGTTACACGAAAAAAATGTTCGCGAATTAATTTTGCAAGAATTCAGTAAAAATCCTCATTTATCAACTTTAGATCTGGCAAAATCTTGTCAAACAACTCGGAGGACGGTTCAACGAACCCTAAAAAAAATTAAACAAGGTGAAACTATAGATAGGAAGCGGCGTGAAGGTCAACCCACCAGAAAATCTAATGTTAAGTTACAATCAAAGGTGTGCAAGCTATTTGATAAGAATCCGAGTATCTCTTCCCGGGATGTGGCGAAAAAGTAGGCACTAGTCAAGCAAATGTCCAAAAATTAAAAAGAATGCGGCATTACAACATATAAGAAGCAAAAGGCTCCCAAGAGAACTGTGGATCAATATAATCGTGCGGTTAGACGTTCTAGGTTATTGTATACCTTGTTGATTGAGAAAAATGTTGCCTAATTATTGACGATGAAACCTACGTCAAGGCAGATTTCAAGTCTTTACCAGGTAACCAGTACTATTCCTCTCGTGACATCTCGAATCTTGACGAATCGGAAAAGGTGATCCCGGTAGAAAAATTTGCAAAAATACCTTGTTTGGCAAGCTATATGCCAGTGCGGCATGAGGAGCTCACCATTTATCACTACCGGGACAATTAACACCGACATTTATATATCAGAATGCTTGAAAAAGAAACTGTTACCATTCATAAAGAAACACACTTCCTCAACATTGTTTTGGCCAGATTTAGCAAGTTGCCATTATTCGTCTCGAACTTTGGAATGGTATAAGGCGAATTCAGTCGAGGTAGTGCCTAAGGAGAGTAACCCACCTAACTGTCCCGAACTTCGCCCCATCGAAAAATATTGGGCTAATATAAAAACTAAACTGCGAAAAACTTGCCAACCTGCCACTTCATTACCAGATTTTCAACGAAAATGGATTAAATGCACAAAATTGTTAAGCGATGATTCCGTGCGAAATTCAATGAATCACGTCAAAAGTAATGTCCGGAAATTTTCTCGTCGTTCGATGAAATAGCCCTAATATTTTTTTAAATGATTTTACGCTGTATAAAATTAGTCATATAAAGAATTTTGAGCACTTTGGATTTTTATTTTGTCGTCTGTAGCATGTTCGACCTGCGACAATTTAATAGTGTTCACCCTTTACTCAGTCGAATAATAAGATGTTCTACAAGGACGCCTATTTCTTCTTCTTCTTTTAAAAAAATATGGCTTCCATCAATAAATCAATCGATGATTTCGCCAGTGTCAAGTAGTATAACAAATAAGTATAATAACATATAAGTTTGCCCTTAGAGCATGACGTTGTTCGGTAGTAGGCCTTGAGTTTTGTAAAGTGGTAGCTTGACTTTACAGAAAGCTAACTCCGCGATTAGACATGCTGGCTTGTCACTCGCCTCGCTATTCGTCGAAACGTTCGACGAAATTTTGCCTATACAAAAACGCGATGCGAGGGACGAGAGGAATAGCGAGACTTCCGCGTACACATGCGTGCTCGTGTTTCACCTCGTTATTCGCCTCGCTAGTCGTGCGAATATGTGGCGGTAGCATAAGAGGCGGCCGTGACCCCGGGATTGCCGGGTGATGACCAAAAATAGTAGTGAAACACGTTTTGAAATCTATTCTTCATTAGCTGCACAATTCTGCGTTAGATCACTGCATAATATGCTATCAATATTACACACTAAACTACGTTTGAACAAAAAACAAAAAATATATTTTCAAGACGACTTCGCCATTTTGAGGTTCAACCGTCAAGCTGGACGCCTATTTAACACACTGTGCAGTACTTGGTTGAGCATTAATATTGACAGTGACAGTTCAAACTTCAAACAAATCTAATCTTTTGAGCAGCCGGCAAACGTTTTGTTTGTAAAATTTAATTAAACAGTCGTACTCGTAACAATTGTATGATAATCTATAAATTGGTAAATAAAAATGGATGGAGGGCAGCAGCCTTTAGTAAAAGACTTCGGTTCTATAAAAGATGATCCAGAGGCCCTACTGTTATACATCGACAAGTTTGTTAAAGTCCAGGGTATAAAAAACAGATGTTTCAGAGGTTTTCTCCATTCCATTGATCCTATAAGTCTGAGGTAAATATGTTTTAGTTGTTTTTAAAACAGTTATCTTAGTACTATTGCTTTTATTTGTTGATATTAACACATTAGGCATAGGTTACAAGTAATATTACTAATTCGGCTATCACTTTCGCAATAAATACACGTAATTTTAATTTTCAGTGTCATCCTCTTAGTACCACACGACGGAACTTATCGGACTACTGTAATACCTGGTCATGCAATACAAGACATACAAGTAGAAGCCCCAAGCAATGATACCAATCCACCTCCTCCAAAACCTGTAACTGAACCAACAGAATCTGAATCCAACCAGAGGAAAGCGCAACTGATAGCCTGGTTTGAAAAAAAATTGTTGCCAGTAACTGAAAATGGAAATAATTTATCAATTGGAAATGTCAGTGTGCTACCTCCATACAGAGTCATAGACATTTGTGCTGAAAATCCAGTAATTTTTATGCAGATTAGGAAACTTATGGAATCAATGCCTCCAATCATTTAGATTTAACATGTAGTAGTACATATGTGTACTTATTATTTGAAATTTGGAACTTAACCTTTTTAATGCCAATATCACATATATTATGTAACTTGCCAATGTAAATAACTCCTTCATAAATCTTGACAGAGAACATAAATTATTGAGTTTAATTGTGGTATGGCATTCAAAAGATTAAAACTTTGCTAGACAGTCAATTCAAATTAGATTAGTGCAGATTTGTATAGTCAATATATTATTGTATAGCATATATAACTGGTACATACAACATCAAAGATCTGTATGGACTTTTTCGCCTTACTCCTTTGTAATATGATGCAAGTGTATACACACCTCTTTGTATCAACAGTACTAACAGCATGATGGTGATTGCACATAGATCAATATATGTGTACACATGTATGCAACAGATAGATTACTGCATTATCATATCCAACATAGTGCATCTAACTATTAGTTTGAGTTAGTTATTAATTGGTCTTAATTGCTTTGAATTGGATTGTCAAATATAGAATTTAAATTGGAATGTTTATGACCTAACCAGGGTCATAAACATTCCAATAAGGTCACATAGAACAAAATAGAATAATTAATTGTGCTTTATAAAGGTGCTAAATAAATTATGAAAGTAGAGTCACCCACACCAATTAGGAGGTCAAATAAATAATGTTGGATCAATAAATCATCAGGATTAATCAATCAATAGGAATGACATACTGCTAAACTATACATATCTGTAATGCCATTAAGTACTATACAGTAAGGAGCTGCACCCTTATATATGTAGATGCTTCTTGACATAATTATTTAGTTGTATTACATGTATATTTGTTCTTGTAATCTTGAATGTGTAAATGAGTAAACAAATATATGAATGTATGTTTAATACCACCTTGACACAATAGTTAAATAAATAATAATTTTAAATCTTGATGTTTTGTTCGGGCTTTTCAACAATATCATTAAACAAACTGTCATACTTGTGTATAAAGCATTATTTAGGAAAATTCCTTATGTGCAATGCATTTGGGTAACATTGCATTAAGTATTGGAACCTAGATTTTCATAGTAGCCTGTGCAAAATATATGTCAAACAATGGTTTCGCAATGACATTGCTAATGTAAATAAATAGGAATCGCTAATTGACATGAATGGTATTTAGTTTTATACGTAACCTTTAGACAAAAATGTACAGTTTAAGAAAACTATGGACAAGAACCTACGGTTGACGACATAGATAAATACGGCAACTTATATCTTTGTAATAATACGTAACATAATTAGACTTTCACTATAGGTACATGATTTGATATCTTAGGTATAAACTAAACGATCGCGCGACGGTCATATCTCTGATAACAGACGTGAATAGTTAACTAGAGTCCATTGTTGAGTATGTGTTTAGAAGGCAACCGTATCAGTGTATCTCCAGTTGTCGCGCGCGCAACCGCGATGTGGCAAGTACATGACATGCGTATTCCGTAAATAAAATAAACTTATTTTGGTACCAATCGGTTGTTGCCACCATGACTCATCATCAAACGAACAGAAAGATACAATATTGGGCGGGATTATGCGGTGAGTATGGCGCAACTATTTTAATGCACAGTGTTTATTGATTTGTATATTCTATATTCTATACCTTAAAATTTGTTACGATTAGACGTATAATGTACTACACGTCTAATAGTAACAAATGTTCATATCATTTATTTTAACATACTTTGGCAAATTAACTAGTCATTAATAATAGAGCTATTAAAACACAGTCTTCGCCTATTGAACACACACTTTTTTTCTTGTAACTCTAAAAACCATATCATACTAAATGCTATTAAACAATATTCTTATATGAAATAAAACAACTAAAACGGATTATATCGCGTATACTAATTTAAACTTTTTAAACCTGTATTTCACAAAACTCATCCCGACGTTTCGAACCCTTTAGCAGCGTTTGTGGTCATCGGGTGAAATGACGGGATGAAGTTTAAATTAGTATAGGTACGCGATATCATCCGTTTTAGTTGTTTTATTTTGTGAGTAATTATCGCGGCAACCGAAGACAATAATGATTTTCTTACATGTCAAACCTTAATAATGTACACAATATGAAACATAGTTAATATGACCTATTAGTACGTATTAAATAAGAAAACCAAAAGCACCAAAAATTCGGATCTACAACGAAGTGGCTTATTGCTAATTTTCTATGTAATCACCAGTCACTGCAACGACCAATACCTAATTAGTTTAAATTAATTGACAATGTGTCAAACTAAGAAAAAGTCAAATAATTTTTTATGAAATATTTTTGATTTGCTTTGATTTTTTAAGTAGTAATACTACTATATAAATTATGCTAATAGCTCAGCCGCGGTAGCTGGAGATGCGGATTCGAGTCCCGTCTCGAACGCTGGAGGTCCTCGTCGCTTTTTCTGGAGTATATGTCATCTATTTCAACTTTTGACAATATGTCATCAGAAAAGATGTAAATACTACATTAAAATATCATGTGTACATAAAAAAAACGGCGGTGCTTAATACTTCTGGGCAAGGCTATACATACTGTATTTAAACTTATACTAGCTTATATTAGTACACTTAACTTAACTATAAACTTACTACTTAACTTAACTGTAAACTTATATTAGTACTACCAAGTACTTTACATGTTAGCAAACCTTAAATAAATCAAATTAAATGTAGGTATGGTAATTAAATCGTTAAGTAGGTATATGGATTATCAACACGGTTCAAACTTGTTGCCCAGTATTACGTACAAATATTTTAAATGTATATATCATTTATTTCTAAAATTGATAATTATCTATTTAATTCTATTATATAAAAAAGATTAGTTATCTCACCTTAGATAGCATGTAACATATGTACCTATAGTATTACTAAATATATCGAACTTAATTTGGCCTTGCGCGGCGGTTAGGTATAATAAACTTCTTGTCACACTGCTTTTTGATGGAAACTGTTGAGTAGGTATTTTTATTTAATAACATTTTGTTAAGTATAAAAATAATCTTAAAAATTAGAAAAATTAATAAGACGAGGCTCCAATATAGATAGTTATAATTGCTGATTTGGATTCTCAATGTATGTAATGTATGTGTATTATTCTCTACATTTTGTTTCATATTTAGCGGCATCAAACTTCATGTTTACCGGCGCGGTGATATCGTGGCCTTCACCCGCCATACCCAAGTTTCAAAGTGGAGAAGCAAACGTGCAAATTACTGAGGTGAGATGGCTGCGTGGGATATCACTATTATTATCGCGTGATTTCAAATTACTCTGCGATGACGGAGGTTAACCTTAGACCCGAGCACCCGAGATGCTTGTATATCTTACTTTTATTATCAATAATGTTTTACAGTAGTGCATGCTTATATTTACGTTTTAAAATTTAATCATAAGTAATATTTTTTAATACAGGCGCAAATATCATGGGTTGCGTCCCTGTTCGCTATCGGCGCTATATTAGGATGTTTCATCGGGCACCCCCTGTTGGATCGCCTGGGTCGGCGCAAGGCGCTCCTCTGCGGGACCCTGCCTGGAATCATAGGTGCGGTAGGTGTATAACCTGTATTTCACAAAACTTGTTTTGACTTGACTAATATTCACTTTACGCTTTACCCGAAGAAAAGCTATACGAAATTGATCAGGAGCGCTGTCTCTGTCAACATTCGTAAATTTAGAACGATTAATTGTCTCTTTCTCTGTCATTTTCCTCGCGTTGTCCCGGCATTTTGCCACGGCGCATTGATGAAATTGGTTATAGTCTTGGTCCTTCGAACCGGACATTCTCTTTACGTATCAGACATACATACTCATTAATTTAGATAGGGACGCTACGGGACACAGCATTAACGTAATCTTGTCGATTTCAGGGCATCATCCTGATCACGAAGTCAGCCGAGATGTTGTATCTTCCAAGAATATTGTGTGGAGTTTCGTTGGGAATGAATGCCGTGGTAAAATGATTGTTTAAAAAACCTATTACAGGTACAGACGCCATCAAATATATCGGGGCAGCCAAGGTATTCAAAAATATCGGAATATGCACTTTATCGCCTTGATAATAGAGGCGAATGCTAAGTAAGCGAGGTGTTCAAAATGAGCTTGTCACGACTCTGTTGTGGAGTTACGAGAATAAGAGTGTGTAAAGATCATTTTGCACGGCTGCCCCCCTAAGCAACTACTGCTGCTGACTATACATCTAAGTAAAAATGTTGTTTTTTTTAAATCTTATTTGTACAGGCAGCAGCAAAAGTTGCTATGCAGGCGAGTTATTCAAAATTAGCTTGACACGACTTTATTGTTAAATGAATAATATATGCGTGTCAAGATCATTCTAAATAACTGGCACGCTTAGCCACATCTGCTGCTAACTGTACGGGTACTAATTAGGGATGTGTTTTCAGGTAATAATGATATATATAACAGAAATAGCGGACAAAGAGATCAGAGGCGCACTAGGCATGTCCGTCCAGGTGACGAACAACCTTGGCAGCCTCGTCGTTTACTGCGTCGGTCCATTTGTCACATACAACACACTCAACGCCTTGGTGCTCGCCATCCCTGTCGCCAATTTGTTGAGTTGTCTGTGGATACCTGAATCGCCGTATTTTCATATGAAAGATGGCAGAATAGCGGCCGCTAGAGTAGAGTTTATGAAGTTGAAGGGGACTAATGATGAGAAGGTAACAATTTGATAAGATTTCGATGATGTAGGTAGGTAAATATTAAAAATAAACTCACAATTCATATATGCACTCTGTATACTGAAGAGTAATACCGCCTTATGCTGCCGCCATACATTCGCGCGAGTAGCGTGGCGAATGGCGAGGCGAGACGCGAGCACGCATGTGTACGCGGACGTCTCGCCATTCCTCTCGTCGTTCGCATCGCGTTTTTGTATGGGCAAAGTCTCGTCGAACGTTTCGACGAATAGCGAGGCGAGTGACGAGCCAGGATGTCTAAACGCGGAGTTAGAGTGCGTGCGGGCAGCGTATCACTTACAGGCAGTCGCGTGGATATGCTATGGGTTCCTGTCATGGAGCGATATACTTATATAGTACCTATCTACTGACATTCGCCAATAGAGTAACATGCAATTGTTTATCTATGTGCCTGAATTGCTATACCCTTTCCGGGTTCATGTACAGTCAGCAGCAGAAGTGGCTAAGCGTTTGAGGTGTTCAAAATAAGGTCAACACGGCTCTATTGTCAAGAGAATAAGAGCGCGTGTAGGTAATTTTGAACACTTCAAACTCTTAGCCACTTTTGCTGCTGACTGTGCCTAACATATATAAATACTTGATATGCAAATTAAGTTAGCTATTATATATGTATTACATTTCTCCGATGGGAACAAATAGGTATTTTATGTCCGCGCCGGGGAAATATCTACTGAAACTAACTACTGGGAATATTTACGCCGACAAAAGGATCGAATATATTTATACCTATTTAATAAGTAATTAATATCTTCATAAGGCCCAGTGTGTATAACAATTTACAATGTTAATTGCCTTTCGCTGTAATAAACACCTAATATACTAATTTTTTATTATGCAGAAACGTCTGCTAGCGAATATCTTCGATATTTAAATCGATTCACTGGATCCAGTGGTTGTTGGTTTGAGTCCCGTTGCGAGTAATTTTTTTTTTCGATTTATATGTTTCAATCGCACGATAGTTTTGTGTTTAAAATAGGTACTTATTATAAAGTTAGATTGAAATATTCCCTAACAACGTATTGTGATTCTATTCCCCATCCGCTATACTTGAACTGAAACTTACCAAATAAATTTATTTCAGTGGGTAGATGAGCAGCTTGGAATCATTCGTGCGCATGTGCGCGAAAGTATGGAGAACAAAACTACCCTCTGGGAGTTGCT
Organism: Grapholita molesta; assembly: GCA_022674325.2. Classification (NCBI taxonomy): domain Eukaryota; kingdom Metazoa; phylum Arthropoda; class Insecta; order Lepidoptera; family Tortricidae; genus Grapholita; species Grapholita molesta. The sequence continues at coordinate 10,242,043 of CP053127.2, forward strand.
CTCGAATATGAAATATAGAAGAGCTCTGTATATTGTTACAGGTAATTATCGTTATGTACAGTCAACCATTTTGATTTATGGGCCACTTCGTTCCTTGTCACAGTGAAAATATATATGAATGACGCAAAAGATCTCTTATTAACGTCACTGTGACAAGGTTCAAAGTGGCCTGGAAATCAAATTGGTTGACTATACGCGGGCTTCATTTGGCGACGTCACTTGCGTAGAAAATCGTCATCAAAACTTTACCCCTTTGACGTCGGACTTCATACTATTTTCTGTGAATATGAATTATACACGCTTGCGACATTTTTTTTATACTACGTCGGTGGCAAAGAAGCATACGGTCTGCCTGATGTAAGCAGTTACCGCAGCCTATGAACGCCTGCAACTCCGGAAGTGTTACACGCGCGTGGCCGACCCTTTATAAATACACTCCTTTTTTGAAGAACTGATACTGTAAGGGAGCTCATTTAAATAAATTTTCGTTTCAACTTTGTTGATAGATAGCATTTTAATTAAATATTCATTTGATTTTAACCTACATGATCGTTCACATTACAACGAGTTTTCAATATTTGGACACATTTTCAAGCATCATCCTCACGGCATAACGAAGTACTGCGAGATTTAACTGTGGTGTCGGTTGTCAAACGCAAAACCGAACGAACTAGTAGTAATATTAATTTGTATTTCCAGGCCTGAAGGTGTTACAATACATGACCGGTGGAATAGCGATCCAAGCGTATCTCGAAGTAATTTTCAGACATAGTAGTAACATTTCTGGGCCACTCGTCAGTATTGTCTATGGCTTCGTACAGCTAGTTACAGGTGAGACATAGAACTCTTGAATTAATACAGTTTAATATACCTTAACTCGCCTGTCAAGCGTGGCCACTACGGCATTACTCCCCCCCAATATGATACAAGTCACATTTGGGCGAGGCCATTGTCCAGTCTGACGGCTGAAATGATGATGATTATATTATACCTAAGCTTACCTGTGGCGCACAACCAGTAGTTACAATCCTCAAACAAAAGTCATTCGAACCTTCTAACTAATAGTTACTTTAGGATAATGGCACCTATTATGACTCTTAATTTATAATTAAAAATTCAAAGGGCTATAAATTGATTAGTCAACCAATAAAGGCACAACACTTGACTCCTATTAAATAAGCCCTATTAATGTTTGTTTGGCTCCTTGTCTATTACTGGCGTCGTCACCCTAATTCCATATTATAATGACAAGTTTGCTGCCATTTAAATATGGAATGTAAGTGCTTTGTAGTAGGTCCAAATCTACGATGTATGATAACTACTGGCGGCATTGCATTGATTTATAAAAAAGTCAGAGGGCAAAACAAACTGAAATACGCAATGTACGCAATAGATGCATTGCTTGCGTGATGTCTCTTATGAATTCTGGTCGAAGTAGATTGTATGTCAATAAATATAAGTTCAATCTTATTCCGTTGCCAAAACTAGTGGCATTTTGCTGCCGTGAAATATTTTAAGTCATACAAGTTTAGTTCGCTGCGTCATCGGGTCGATCTACTCCCCAGGTAGTATGGTTACCTCCGATGTTAATTAACTTCCGCGAAGGTGTAGTCATAGACTACAAAGCTTAACCGTTTTTATTTTTCTTCCAGGAGTGGGAGGGGCCTTTCTAGCCGGCTACTTCGGTCGACGGATCCTTATGTTCGTCTCAGACTTGGGAGTCGCGCTCTCACTGAGCGCCCTAGGCCTGTATTTCTACCTCCAAGACACCGTTAAACTCAGCCCAGATATAATTTCTTCAATCTCCTTTCTACCTTTAGTAGGGTTGTTTGGGTTCAATATATTTTACTCTGTAGGTATAGGTATGTTGCCTTATGTGATGCAAGCAGAATTATTTCCCATAAACGTGAAGACTGCAGCATCCAGTTCAGCCACAGTAATGGCTTGCGTTATGAACTTTGTTATAACAAAGTGTTACCACGGAATTAGATCAGGTTTGGGTCACTCAGCCGTGTTCTGGGCCTTTGCTATAGTAGGGTACTTAGGCTTATTTTTTATATACTTTTTTGTACCAGAAACTAAAGATAAGACGTTGGAAGAGGTGCAAGATAATATGCTGGAGAAGAATCAAGAAGCTACTGCGCTTAAAGATATGGAAGAAACTCATTCCCTGTCTGGGAGCCTTAAATGATGGGTTAATCAAATTCTTTTCGGAGTCCATTCTTCCACTATGGAGACACTCAGTTTTGTAAGGGGTCAATAAACAACCCCACTAAGAATAAAGTAAAGCCGATTTTTAAATATACGCCCACCTTTGCTATCTACATAGAAAAGTAGAGAGGCGTTCATGTTTGGAATAGGTCTCTTCTAACAAACAAATGTTATAGTTGTCAGTAACTCATACTGATGCAACTGTTCAAACTAGTCAGTTTGTTATCTAACATCACGAGAATTGAAAATTAAAATGTTGGGAATTATTATCAGTGTTGATCAGCAAACAAATACTTAACTAACTGTAATACAATATTGACTGAAACGTTACCTGTTGTTTTATTTCTTTACTTTAGTACACCTTTAGTAAATAGTAACGTGTGTTAGCATGTTAGCGTTCTATATTCAAATTTAAGTTCCATATTAATTATCTGCACAACTATAAGTTTTTTACCTATAACCCTTTGTGGTTTCCTCACGATGTTTTCCTTCGCCGAAAACTCATTGGTCCAAGCCGCCATCGCCGCCGGTTTGAACCTGAGAACTCCGGATTGTAAAACTTAAACTTTTACATTCTGCTAGCCTAATATGGTCGGGATTTTATCACTAGTCACAATATCTGTCACGCTCCAACAAGTATACGAGTGCGAAAGTGACGGATAGCGCGAAAACGATAAAATGGCAACGGGCAACCATGTTATCGGTCCTGTATTCTCTCAAACTTATATAGCTGATAGTCACTAAGATCAATTTAGGAAATGTCCGCGTAGCACAAAATTACGCTGAGTAACGATTAAGCGTGCGCCCTTTTAGTAGCTATGAGAAGGAACCTCTGGCAGCAAACATTTTACTCATTATTTAGCTATTTGATAAGCTTTTATAAATGATAAACACGGCTTCATTTTCATTTATAATATTACAATGCCTCATGAAAGTTAAAATACAAATATTTGATAAGCTGTTACATTGTTATAGTAGGTAAATCTACACATGAAACATTTACTTAAAACTAAGTATCAAAGGTTGATGTGGGATGGCTTGTACATATAGTAACTAGCAACAACTGTGCAGTGATAAGATCTCTTATCTTTTACCTCTGATAGCTCCGATTCGATCGCGCAGAAGTGTGAACCGTACTGGAATGTTCGAAGGCTCATTTTAAGCTTAATATGTTGACGGCTAGCGCCATCTGTTGTTCCAATCTTTGTAGTCATAATCTTCTATAAAACTGTTACCAAATATATACCAATATTTTAGACGTTAATGTTAAAGGCAGGAGCAGCGATTGGTCTAGTTTCATATTTGGAACATACATACAGTAGCAATACTCCAGCTAGCCTATTATTGTCGGGTTTTTATCACTTGTCACAATATCTGTCAAGCTCTAACAAGTGAGTGAGTGCGAAAGTGACTGATAGTGCGATAAACGATAAAATGTCAACCGTGGTAGACGTTCAGATCAACTAAAATATTTTAAATCTTCAACTTATTCGAAGCAAAGTTATTTTGTATAGTAACAAAGAATATTTTGAAACTGAAGAGGTTTACGGCTAGTTTGTAACATTATAAGAATCAGCGGCGGTTTCTGTAATATTTTTGTTCCGTTGTTTTGATTTGTGTTTTAAAGCGTTTACGCAAACACGATAAGTTTAGTGTAATATCCTTAAAATATTGTGTAGTAAATAAATAAAAGGTACATAAAACTGGTAATGTTGTTACATTATTAACATCCGAAACTTTATAATAAAACACCCAATGTGACCATAAAATTGTATTCTGTAGAATAAAAATATGAAATACATATTGAATACTTATTAAACTGCGATAAATACACTAGAAACCTGTTACGTCTAGAGAGTAGCTGATTTGTGGCTTATAAATGACCGATGATGATGGATTTTGTACCGTATGTACAAGCACGTAGGGTTTAAAGTTTAATCTAATTAACGTCGTACAAGTTTTGTATAGCGTAAGTACGCTAAGGCGTCAAGTGAATTTGCACCCTAAGTCTAGGATCGTAAGGTTTAAATTCTCTTGTTGTTCCCGTAGGAGTAGAGAGGGGCGAATGGGGTGTCGGCGGGTTCGTCGCCGCTCTCCTCGGACGCGTCCGACTCGAACGTGTTGTCCGGGATGTCGTACAAGCGGATCAGCGGCTTGTTGGGGTCCTTCATGATTAGGTATTTACCTGCGGAGAGAAATGATAGTGAGACCTGATGCCACTGCGTAATATAGTTGCCAGAAAATTTTATTTTATTTCGTATTAAATGAAGATTATATTTTTGTTGGGTCATTACTGGTAATCGGTGTTTTGTCGAATTGCCAGTTGGGTAACACGTCAATTTCATTAACCCAAAATCATACACCGACTTTATATATCAGTTAACTTTAGCCGAAGAGCAGTTATGGAACTAACGCACGTAATATATGTATTTGTAAATGTGTTTCTCGTTTTCAAGATGCTCGAATATGGTGTTATGCAATGAATATTCACTATTAATCGTTACAAAATCGGTTTCAGAAATTTCTTTAGTCGTTTGACTAATCTTAGAATAACGCATTTCTAAGACAATGTGAATTTATAAATGAAAGAAAAACTGATTTAGGAAAAGATTGATATCAGTTCTAAAATACTATTTAAACTCGGCGACCATAGTTAGTGCCGTGTGATGCCGGCTGACTGGTATAGCACCACCCCATCTCCTCCCGCGGGTGTCGTAAGAGGTGACAAAGGGAAAAATCCTACGGACGGGCAGCAGCGTCCGTCGAAGTCCAATTTACAGCTACTGCGGTCGCCAACCCGCCTTCCAAGCGTGGCGACTATGGCAACTACCCCCAAGATGATACAAATCATATTTGTGGGAGGCTTATGTCCAGCAGTGGACTGCATACGGCTGAAATGTATAATAAATAAAATAAGTAAATATTTCGGGAATAAATCGACCTAGTCCTACGGTAAACGACGATATATATAATATAATAGATAGATACATATATGTAAATACTTAAATACATAGATAACATCCATGACTCAGGAACAAATATCTGTGCTCATCACACAATAAATGCCCTGACTGGGATTCGAACCCAGGACCATCGGCTTCACAGGCAGGTTCACTACCCACTAGGCCAGACCGGTCGTCAAATGATGGTCCGTTTGATGTATGTATGACCACAGTTGCAGCACTAACTAGAGTTGTGAGGTTTCACGGTGTACACACAGCAACAGTGTTAGCTGTACATCGGTGAACCTTATGCCTTATATAATAAGGTCCACAAATGTACAGCTAAGAGTGTTGCTGTGCGTACTAACCGTCCTTCTGCTTCATGCATATGTCGATGATGCAGCGCAGGATGCCCCAGGCGTTGTCCATGGACAGGTTAATCTGCGCGGCGAACTCGTGCGGCTTGAACTGCTGCGTGCCCAGGATGACGTGGCGCGAGTTGTCGCGCACCTGCGTGCGGGACACGTAGCCGAACTTGATCTGGTCGGAGCCGGCCAGCAGCGCCTGCGGAGAACGATCGATTATAATTCAAGCAGCTTAGCAAAGGATATTTGGAATCGTTGTCTTCTCACAAAACAACCTCCTATCAGGCTCGTCGACACACAGTCATCGCGATGGTGCTCAGCCTGTGTAGACTCGCATATCGTATAACAATTTGTAACCCGATTTTGGACCCGGGTATGTCCTAAACCACGTCCAACAATGAGAGGTAGAGCACAGCGAAGTACCATCACGCTTGAATCTCGGGCGGCCCAACTGTGAGTAAGGTTCCTAGAGCTCCAACCCCCCTTAAAGGCCGGCAACGCGCCTGTGACTCCCCTGATGTTGCGGGTGCCCATGGGCGGCGGTAATTGCTTACAATCAGGCAAACCACCTGCTCGTTTGCCACCTTTGTCATAAAAAAAAACTGATGATGTTAGAGGATGTGTGCAGCTTCTGCCTCCAGTCCACGCCGTTGGCGACCTTGCTGTCCCACTCGTTCAGCGCCTTGATCGCGAGGAGCCGGGCCTCGTGTAGTGCTAGCAGAGAACCTCACCTGCACGGTCCACTTGGCGAGCTTGCACGAGTTGTTCCGCAGCTCGTTGGCGAGCACGGCGCCGCGCTGCGTGTCCAGCTTCTGCCTCCACTCCACGCCGTTGGCGACCTTGCTGTCCCACTCGTTCAGCGCCTTGATCGCGAGGAGCCGGGCCTCGTGTAGTGTTAGTCGAGAACCTCACCTGCACGGTCCACTTGGCGAGCTTGCACGAGTTGTTCCGCAGCTCGTTGGCGAGCACGGCGCCGCGCTGCGTGTCCAGCTTCTGCCTCCACTCCACGCCGTTGGCGACCTTGCTGTCCCACTCGTTCAGCGCCTTGATCGTGAGGAACTGGGTCTCATTTTGAGGACCCTGCATCACGGCGTCGTGTTCGCAGCGAGCTACCAGAACCTGCGAGATTAAAAAATAATAAAAGAAATTAATTTAAGCATGTCATACAATTTTGGTGACTATATATATGGCTGGTAATATATATAAGATATTTAGCGGCCTCGTACTTAGCCTAGTCGGTAGTGACTTTGCCCACGAAGCGTTTATTACGAATATTTGGTCCTTGGTTATTGACGTTATCTATATATTTAAGTGTTTATGTATTATATCGTGGGTATACCTCGTATAGATCGCGGGAATCCACTGGATACGGGTGGCGCTAAACTGGTTATTGTGGGTCGCTTGGGGGAGGCCTATATCCAGCAGTGGACGTCCTTCGGCTGATATGATGACGATGATACGTATTAGGGTCAGCCTAATGTGACAGGTGACAAAAATCCGACCATCCTAAGATGACTACTTATCGGAACTATGTGCAAACTGTAGCTATGCATACAAAGTTACTGTGTCGCAATTTAGGGTGGGCACCACGCATATTTAATGAACAGATTAGTCTAAAATATGGCGGCTAGTTGTCATGCCATAGAAAACTGTCAAACTTTTCAAGAAAATTTCGACTATTAGGATGACTTTAACAGACGATTTGGTGCCCACTTTCAGATCACTGCGGGACATTTTTTCAAGTAGTGAATTTAGCATGATGTAACCGCCGCAATTGTAATGTATTAACTCACCACGCCGTTGTTGAGGTTCCACTTGCGGTAGCGGTAGCCCACGGAGGCGACCTCTCCGTCCTCCTCCTCGGACACGAACGGGTTCGGCTCGGGGAACTTGTATTTCTGTTCCGTGGCGCCCGACTTCAGCACCTGTGCAACGTGTAATACGTGATTAGTTGTATGCAGGAAGTAATAAGGGCTCATGTTGATTGACGATGTCGAAATCAGCGGCAAATGGTCAGTTGCTACAGTAGCCGAGTATATCATTAGATCATTACAAAACCAATTAGGTTAGGTCATCTTCCTAATACCTAAGGCAAACATTGGGCTTAAAAACTAGTACTATCTATGAACAAAAGTAACAACTCAGAAACTAAAAGTATTTGTGAGAAGTGATGAGAAATAACATTTTATTCAGAGACCATGATGCCGTGTGATGCCGGCCGAGCCCCATCTCCTCCCGCGGGTGTCGTAAGAGGCGACAAAGGGAAAAATCCTACGGACGGGCAGCAGCGTCCGTCGAAACCCAATCTACAGTTACAGCGGTCGCCGACCCGCCTGCCAAGCGTGGCGACTATGGCAACTACCCCAAGATGACACAAGTCCAGCAGTGGACTGCATACGGCTGAAATATATGTGATGTATGTTATGTTCACAGAGTATAAAGGTGTTGAACTCGTTGGTACCTGCTGGCTGAAGTTGTGATTGATGAAGGTGGCCTCGAGCGCCAGGTTGCGCGGCGAGTTGATGGAGTTGGCGTCGTCGGCGGGCGGCTCCACCGACGTCTCGTTCACCGTCAGCAGGTCGAACTCCGTGTTGTCGCGCTTGTCCAGGAACAGTTTGTCACCTATCACATTACATTTGTAACCTCTAGCTGCCCAGAGATCAAACTTGCCAAGTCAAATGCGACTATGGTTTGTCATAATTAAAATTCAACATGGCATTCAATGGGATACCTTTTTTAGGTCTCTGGGCGGTTAGAGGTTAAGTTATCAATAAATAAGCAAGACGGTGATAGGTCAAATAATCAGATTCATTTATTGACCTTTATCATTTCATTCGTACTTTACATCTTATTTTTAACTTAATGGATGACCTTGTAATATCGAGCCGAATGTGAGATTACTGCCTTAACCTAGGCAAGCCGATCCGAATCGCGATTTATGTACGCAGCTTATTTATTCAATGATTTATTGACATGTAAATATGCTCTCTTGAGGTATTTGAGACTTGCCGAATAAATGTTTGAATTGTGAAAGTTGTTTCGCCACTTGCATAGTGAATACAACAACGAATTCAACCATAGTACTATTTTTAATCTACAAGTCACAAGTTGTCGCTTTTCGTCGAAGTTATTCGTTTATTGCATATCACAGTACATAAGGTGGAATTATAATATAGGTAGGGTTACATGTGACGCCCTGCAAGGGCATAGCAACATAAGTACTTAAAACTAATAATTAGCAGCCTCGCGAACTAGCTCGGGCTGTGTCGACCCGCCTATTTTCCGACTTTAGCGTTCAAAGTAAAAAAAAAAAAACGGAACGTACGGATTTTCTCGATGACGATGTCCCAGGAGTAGTTGGAGCGCGTGCAGCACATGATGGTGGCCAGGATGGCGTCGGTGGCGTACACCGTGCCGGTGGTCTTGGACAGCCGGCGGATCACCGGGTCGTCGGTCGTCGTCACCTGTACACGTACATTACGTAGTGACAGACAGACATTCGATCTTATATCTAGTTGGTATAGGTAGTTCCACGAGAGTTGAGGCGAATGGATTACGCACATAACTATATGAAGTACTGATTGAATGAATGAAATTAATGAGTAATTTCAAAATCTTCCTGTCATTACATGAGATGTTGATGTGTGCGTGACTTCAACTCTCGTGAAACTACCTATACAGTCGCCGTCAAAGATGTGTCTACAGTTTTGAATCTTACTCCTTAGCAGTAAAGTATAAACATAGTTCTTACGTAGCTATAGCTATAACCAGATAGATACACATCTGAATTTAGAGAGCAAAATGTTTTGTCTAATAAAATAATTTGAATTTGAAAATTTTATGACAAGTAGGGGAGTTTCTGTAACTATTAAGTTTCAATGATCCATTGAAAGTTGATCATAGAGTGATCATAAACCAGATACTCAAATTATTATTTTCTTGACTATTTAAACATATTTTAATATTGTGTATTCTGTACTTCAATTATATCCAGACGTTTCAGAATACTTAGCAGTGTTCTTGGGACAGGTGGTTACGTGAGTTTGTCATTTTAGTTTTTAGTTCGTTTGACAGTTTTCTCAGATATGCATACCCCAGAGATGGGGGCAAAAATGTAACTATGCTGTAATTATGCTCTCGCGGCCGTCATTGTGATGCCGACCGAGATCTATACACATTACCCGAGCCGTTTCGCGCAGCAATTTCCTCGCGGGGCCTGCCTTTTTATTATATTGTTTTGTACTTAAGACCATTTAGCTCCCATCAATCTGGTATGGTTATAACAATCGAGGCTCGATCATCACGTACCGTATGGAAGATGCGGTCGATGCGCTGCAGAGGCTTCTCGTGCTTGACGTTGACGCGGTCGTACGCCTTGTCGTAGTACTCCAACACGCCGCAGCACGCGATGTCCTCACCTGCATGAGTCACATAGGTATTATTAGTCTAAACAGAATTGGCATGACGAACGTATATTTCGAAATGTAAATCAATAAAACCTGTAATAATGTTACTAAAAACAAGTTTGATTATATAAAGTACAACTTATTGAATTAAAACTATAAGAGTTATTTTATTATTTCATTTATTTAACCAAGCAGCTAATAAATCAATATAAAAAAAAAAAAACATCATCCAGGTGGCACTCCTGCAATCGACTTTACATCACTCTCTGTCAGTGTATATGGCTATTTGCAAAAACCCAGGAATAACTTACTAATGCTCTGTAATATTGGCGCTCCTTGATCACTTACCTTCCTTGATGCCTGGCAGGGACAACTTGGCCAGCCGCGGGAAGTCCATATCTTCAATGGTGACCCAAGTGGGGCGTACGGTGACGGACGCGTCTCGGATCTTCATGGGAGCACCGCGCTGACCCCAGCGCTTGCCCATCTTACGGTCACGTTGCTACAGAAATATTAATGTAGATGTCAATTATGAAAGTTCTAAGTAGTCCTATGGTTTGATTTTATACCAATGTATTGATCAAATTGACGTAGTTTAGCGAAATTCATTGGAATATTCATTTCATTATTTTCAAATATTGGATGACTTAAAAGACAGTTTAAATTCCCTTGGAAATGGATCTTTTTCTCTAATTTCTCTACCTCTGACGCTAAATTGTAGTCAAAGCAACTTTATTACCAAGAAAATAAGAGTAAAATAACCTACATACAGGTTATTTTGAACACTTGATCCACTTAGCTATTTTTACTGTACTGGATTATAACATTTTAGTATAACTTTGAGTAGTATAGTTACTAATGATTCTATCCATCTATTAAGCCCCTTTTTCTGAATTACAGAAAGTCTCTCAATTCAGTGTGCTGTTTGGCGAAGGGCTCCTCCAACTCTTTCCAATGGGTTCTGTTATGTGCGACTCTCCTCTGATGCAGGTTGAGCTCACCCTCCCATCTTATTTGAGGTCTCCCTGGTGCTGTCTCCTACTACATAATTAAGGATTACTAAAAGATTACCTTGTTCAGCGTGGTCATGCCACCCGGAGTGCGCTGCCCACGAGCGCCGCGCTGGCCGCGACCGCGAGCACGTCCTCGTTGGTACGGCGGCTTTTGCTGAAATCATTAAAATGGCAATGCTTAAATGTTAGTTACACATAAGAAGCCCGTTTCAAACAAGCTAAAGGTCTGCTAAGAATAAATTGTTTTTCTCCATCTATGTATAATAAACGTGGATTCATAATCAGACCCAAAAAAAATGGCTCTAAAAAACAGCCACTCGAACAACTTGGGAGGCACATTTAGTTAGTCTTCTTTGAACCGCTGTTGGTGCAAGTGTCAACAATGACTGAAAAGTTATTAATATATCAATAGTGAACTTTGATACTTAAGAATTATAACACTGAGCTCTTTTTTGTTTGTTTATAATATTTAAAAGAAGATTATATTAGCATTATTAGCATAAACTGGAAATAGAAATATCATTTAGTGCCATATATTTGTACATAATTTGTTCGCGTGTAGGAGTCTATTTCTTTATGTCAGTGTTCTTTTCCCTTTAAATCTAGTTATTAACTACAAGTCATATATAACAAACATGTGAAATAAAAGTTGATAGCTAATTAGGATAATGGTACATACATCTCTAGTAGTATCCACCAGGTGGAATGTTGATTCATCTTCATCATGGTAGTACGCATATGACGATCCTGCGCCAAACTGGGATGCATACTTATCTGAAAACATAACATTACATTTACATATATAACAAAACTGAGTTATGCTTTAATATAAAACATGTCCATACCATAACTACACTACTATAGCTTTTTATGACCCTATACAAGCTTCTATAACTTTACCCTGGAAATAACCATGGTCTTTGATATATTACTGAACTTGTAATAACATACAGCCAAGTAAGTTAATTATGTACCCTAATATAACCTCAAAGAAAGTATACTCTGGAGTTAAAACACATGTATGTTCAAGGATAGAAAAAACAATAATGTGACTAATTTCAAGATGGCTCATAGCATATGGTTGCAAGCCTATTTAGTTTCTCTGTTGCCCTTCAATGCATGGTGGAGGGTGATAAATGTTTATATTGTACTTAGGGCCTTTTAGAAGTAAGCAATAATCAAAATGTGAGACTATGACGAGAATGGACACCTTCTCTGTCATACCTATTGAAAGTATGATAGCAACCTAACTAGTGGTACAGATACAACAGAATGGGTTACAAATATGTATTGTCATATTGTGTATGTGTTAGTGGACAACCACGTCATATTTACAGGTTAATGCGAAATATTTGTTTTAATGATACATTTTATTCTTTGTGTATACCTATTATGGAATTAGAATTTAGAATTTCAAATATGTAAGAAGTGTATGTGAAGGCCTATGTAAAAAGTAGAGTTATTTTTAAGACTGAGTGATATTTCAGCATTGCCATAATAAATATATCTGCAATTAATGGAATTATCTACTTGTATAATATTTGAAAATAATTTTGTGAGGATCAAATGTCTGTATAGCACTAATCACATGAAAGTTATACAAATGGACAGAAATATGTATCAAAATTTGCCTTTCCGACCCAGCAATTGAAACAATATGATGAGAATTATAATAATGACAATATATGAGTTTTCTGAAAATAGTGTACAGTACAATTAGAGTGAGTTAAATTATGTCAGTTTTGTGAGAATAATTAACTCTCACTCTGATTAGGTAAACTATTTTCTCAAAACTCCCATACATTTGCACCACAGTTAAAGAATCCTCTGGCTATGGTTAGATATTTATAAAAGTGTGAAGAAGATGGAAAGCCAGAATCCAGAATTACACAGAATGCTTGAAATACAGATGTGTCACATTTCTGGTATAGAAAAAATATATGATATGCAAGTTACATAACTGAAGAGTGGGTACAGTGATTTCACTGTTTTGTCAGTGTGGAGGCCTGTAATCCATTGTCAGAACTTCAGTGTGACAGTTTAGAGGATACATAAAAACTGCTTTTTCTTAATGTATTTATTTTATTTTATTTAATAATCGCAATACTATGTAATCTTGAATTATATAATCTTGACATTCATCTTGAAAATTATAAATGTAAATATATATCAATGACAATGTATGATTAATACAAATAAAGAATATGAATATGAATATGTAACATATTGCATGTAGCGAGTATTCTAAAGCATGTCATTAGCCGTCAAATAATGTTAATATGTCAACTCTGATATAGGCAGATTGATGGATGTGAACAAAATATACAAATGTTTTATGAAATTAGCATTTTTAATATGTGTTCAAGTTTTTAATGGGTCAAATTTAATTTAATGACCTTCAGTTGTATATTACTGATAAACAATTTTATTTACAAAACAAGTGCTAGAACTTACTAATATGCAATTTAAAAAATAAAGTAAGGGACCGAGAAAATAAGAAAAGGGAGATAACATAAGTTGATAGAATACAACACAAAATCAATAAAAATTATTAAATAATGTTTAAATAAATCTTGAATATTGATACTGATACAAGTACTCTTAAATCTGATACAATTTTTTTTTGTGGTCTGTTAATTAGTAACTTTTATATGCAGCTTGCAATTGTAGCAATTCACGTCATCTGCTTAACTTGTAATACGCGCCCTATGTGATTGTGTCACTGTCAACTTGTTCAGCAACATAACCTCAAATCATGATCTAGTAGAACCATTATAATCACTATAAAGGAATTACGAATCACTTACTTTGGTATTTCTTGTCCTGTACCATGGTCCAATCACTTATTTTGCCCAGCCGATCGCCTTTGCTGAACGGCTGATACGGCATGTCTCGAAATTGGTCCGGCATTTCGCACGGTCCCCATCCTGTCGGATTGTCCTGAATGACTGGGGATGTGAAATGTATCGGCTCCTCGGCGGGCAGCACGTGTTCCGACATTATTATTTCGTTCCAAGTCTGCGATTTACAACACTTTTTCGACTATAAATCAGCATGAATGCCACGCACGACACTTCTTGCAACGAAATGCCAAGGAGAAAGGACCATAGACATACAGACAACTAACAGAGCTTGACAGCTGTCCGTCGTGTAATGTTGCCAAGTGTTGCCAAGCTTAATAATTATTAAGGCCAAGTGATGGTCGGGAACCATCGGAAATTGGTCGCAAATGAGTCAATTCCAGTTAATTCAGTTTATCGGTCGCCGATTGCTAATTCGGGGTTGACACCGGAACAATATAAATAGTAGCTATAGAAGTGCCACGGTAATAGTAATACTAATATCGAACAGGATGGGCCTTTAAACTTTCAATAGGTATGACCGAGAAGGCGGTATTATCGTTTGTCCTTGTCATACTCTCACATTGTGATTATTGTTTACCTATTACCAATAGCCCCTAATTACAATCCATACTTCCATACTAATATTATAAATGCGAAAGTAACTCTCTCTGTCTGTCTGTTACCTCTTTACGCTTAAACCGCCAAACCAATTGGGATGAAATTTGGCATGGAGAGAGTTTGAGCTATGAGAAAGGCCATAAGATAACTTTTATCCCGCAACCATACTTTGAAGACGAGTATAGCTGACCGACGAAGTTTCTAGGAAAAGCTAGTAGGTTTATAAATTGATTACTCTTCACAGCATATTGAAGGACAAAAATAAAATCAACTAAATTAATAAGCAGTCTGGCTAAGTATACTAATAGCTAATTTGAAATGTGTTATTATACATAAAAGAGACTTAACTGCGTATACTAACTTTAAAAATTACTTCCGACGTTTCGAGAACGACGTAGTCCTCGTGGCCTAGGATTAAGACTTTAAATCAGTATTTTGAAATGTGTTTTCAAATGAATCGCTTTGCGTGTATTCTTTCCTTCTTGGACATAACGACATAAACGAGTTATAGCCAGCATAGTTAGACTGGCTTTGGAGGTAAAGCCAGTCTAACTGTGCTGAGCTGGCTGCTTGTACCCTAACAAGAGTTGAAAGATATTAAATTCATCATCATCATTAATGTAATATTAATGGTAGTATTGACAGTGAAGTGACCGCATTTCTCACTTCTTTGTTTTTGTTTAACATACGACACGACATTAAGTGTCTCATTAGCTTGAATGTTAATGCCTGCCTAGACTTTCCGAGTAGAGTCTAAAGTACCTACCATGTTTTTTAGTAACTTGTTCGATTATGGTGCTGCTAATTTCTATAGAATCTATAGGTTTATTACGTTACGTCGGTCTAATGTTACATCTTGGAGCTCCATTCTTTCTCATTACTCTTAATCCTTTCTCATTTCACCAACTACCTTCCGCAGTGTGACGGCCGAATTTACCCACCACCAATCTTTGGTCAAAAACTGGCATTCCCCTGATATGGCTGTTGCTCCATATCTGGGGAATATGTCATGTAACAAGAGCGGCAAAAGACTCATTTTTTAAGGCGTCCGTACCCATATGCGTACACACAGCTACACAGCAATTTAAGTAGCACCAGCGCAGCGTCGCGTCAATGCTAGTCAGCCCTACCTCTCATAATCATGTTATAATATAACTACTCGTATTAGGTATTAGTTTTGTTTCTCTTTCTTTTAACTATCCGGTAAGAGATTTAAATAATAAAATTCTAACATCTATAACGTTCTCTGTCCCGGTGTTTTTAAAGGAGTATATAACAATATATTATATTCCTGAATTTAAAAGCAGATGTAAATTGAGAACTTAATTTTTATTTTTCCTTCGGTAAGCAGTTTTATGTAATTCGTATTAATATAAATAAGTTGATCGTGGTTCAAGTGTGGAACGTTAATAACAATATTATTATTTATCACATTTGATTATTACTTACACGATGATTTTTAATAGAAGATCAGGAATAAGCGATAAAGATTATCATATGAAATAACTATTCCGATGAGATCAATAAAATCGCGGTAAAACAAAATAAGCTGTCATTGAAAACCTCAGGACCTTTCCTGCAACGAAAAATGAAAACAGTGATATTTTTATGTTTGTGGATTAAACTAATCTCATTCAGTCATCCCTTGTATACCTATATGTACCTACCATTCCTCACGGCGGAGGTAATAGTCACTGACGCCAGATAAAGTACAATTTCCACCATCGGCATCGAATCGGATCGAAACGAATTTTATGCTGTTAACGTAACGTAAACGATACTGAATCATATACGCACTACTTTAAAGTCTACATTACCATGCTGCGCACAACAGCCCGGCGAGGGCCGTCGCCGGCGACATGTGAACGTGACCGAAAGTACGCTGTGACACGTGACCGGCTGCGTTCGCTTGTCGACGTTTTCCACGGCACGCGATCGGCGCCGTTCGTTTGTCATCGCAACCGTTCGGCTGTCGACGTCGCGTCATGGCCGGATCGGCCGAGCCTATTCTTAAGTCATATTGGTTGTTCCTACATCCTGCCGGCCGCGACCGGCTGTTACCGCCCGCTCGTATGCGGCGACATATGGCCGGTGACGTTCGGATGTCGCCGCCTCCGTTTGTTTTCTTTCCGATCCGATCCGTTGCCGGCTGTTTGGTGGAAATAGTACTTTAGTATTTATTGGAATCTGCCTCTGTTTAATTGCACCGCCCGCCGGTGTATAATTTACATATATTTTTCAATATAGGTAATCTTCTGTTATTATCATTCTCAATCGAGATATAAAGAACTTTTAGATGGCGCTTATAAGGAGCTAGACATTTTGTAATAATTTCAATATCAAAGTAATATAACTGAAACTTGCAAGAGTGGCGTTAGTACCTATACCACCGTGGTGATACCACTATCACGTGGATTCATGCTTATATCATTGACCTTATAGGTGATAAACCTAACTAAAGTACCATTTCTATGTAGCTGTATAGATAATTAATAATATTAATATGGTACTTACGTCAATATTCGTATATAGAACGCCAACACGCTTATACATATACGTGATTACTACATGTTGGTCATATTGTCATATAGTTGAGTTTTTCACCTCTACTATTTTACATAATTGAGTCTTGTAGAATACAACTACTGGTATAGGTGTTACATGTAATGGCAGAACAAAAATCTATCCCCGGCTATGGTCAGTAACCGTCCATCCTAGATAGCTGTAATTTGGTATGAATATCTAAATCAACCATGCGCACAAAGTAAATATTTGAATATATTTTCGGAAATAATCGGTCTGGAAAATAACCTTAATGTGCCCCTCCCTCTCTAACTTTTGAAGCGCTATACAAATGTTAGATTATTTTTCAGATTTAATGTAGAGTAGTTAAGTAGTTATTGTAATGTACGAATTACAATAACGTAGCTTGCATAGTAATTGAAGATAGAGTAAGGCTAATTAAATGCACTTACGACTACTAACTGTGGTGACCTTCAATTTATTAAGTATGAATATTGTATGAGTAGTCCAATAACTTTAAACTGAGCGTTTGTCTTATATAATGTCTCGTGGCTATAATCATTGATTTTACTCGTACTCGCCTGATGCGTAAAGTGGCCTAACAGCTATAAATTTTATGGACATATATCTAAGTTATTGGCGCTCAAATATTATAAGTATAAGAATAATCTAATAGTGTAATGACTGCTTACGTAAACTTTCAGCCCCGTTCTAAAACTATAAGGGGTCAACCCCAAAAAAAACAAATGCTTTCATACTGGAGTTTTGTGAATTTTTAGTGATTTATTGTTCCACATTTCACGATTAAGCTGTGCAGCGAAGCCTATTAGTTTTTGGGCAAATCTAGTATTAAATGTCCCTACATAATTATTAGTTTTATTTTTCGCGTAGTTTACGAATTACGACCAAGGTAGGGCGATTGCTGCATGAAGCCCCCATGACGGCAAACTAGAAATCGCCTATAGGGTTGTCTACAGGGGAAGGCCTGCATCCGTGAAGTTCTATCTATGGAGGTCACCCGCTAAGTGACATTACATATATTCAAAATGTTAAAAGCTTACTAAGCTTTTAACATTTTGAATATTCACTAACGGGGTTTAGATTTTTTTTAATCCGTTAATTTAAATTAATAAAAAATCAACGGGATTTTAACCCACACTTCCATTTAAAGTGTTGGTTTGCCTGAACCACTCGACTCCCACAGCTTCATAAACATTTATTCTTATCACAATGGGGACACTTGTGCCTAATGATTTATTTGGGTGCAACTTTAACATACACTACTTGTGCACATTAACTAATTAAAGAGCCATTGTTCTGTAGCGCTACTATGTATATATGATGGCATTTCATCTGTGAAATAATCTAAAGGTAGTATAATGGCCATTGTTTTTACAATATCATGTGTTTGTTATTGTAAGGTCGTTGGCCTAAAGTTAACTTGCATGACGTAATTTAGACGTTACATATTATCGTTTTAAAGTTTTTACTTATTGCTGAGAGACTTAACAATGTTAGAACTTTAAATTTTAATAATTAACTTCAGTTCCTGCCTGTTCAGGAGGACCCATTTTTTCGACTATTCGAGCCTGTTATTATACAAGAACGGGACTTAACCGCGTATATTAACTTTAAAATTTACCACCGACGTTTGGAAGACGACGTTGTCCTCGTGGTCTCGGATTAAGACTGACGGTTGAGTCCCGTTCATGTATAATAATGTGTAAAAATCGTGAAAGTTAAATCAGTATTCGAGCCTGGTTCTTTTCTGGCTTGCCTCTTTTAGCTTACCTAATATTAATATCATCTTAAATCTGCTTGTTTTCCTAATTAACTGTAAATATTTCGTAAGCGACTCGCATGCCAATTACGCCAATATTTTGTCTTATACGTAGAAATTGCATAAAATAAATAATTTGTTATAAAGCCGAAATGAAAAACTTACCGTTTTCATGGAATGCTTCTATACAGTTTTTTTTTTCAATCTTTAAAAAAAAATGATAATGATAGAATTACAATTACAAGTTTAATTGCTTTAGTGACACAGGGGGCCATTTGCCACAGAGTTAAAAAGAATAGTATTTTAGAAATATGAATAATAGAAATTAATAATCGTGGGTAGCTATACATTTCGAGCAAAAATAATGGTGTGAAACTTTTGTGTGCGATTATTTTTTTCTTTATTTTTTTTTCAATTAGAGTCGGACTCGTTTGTTTGCGATAGAAGCGAACTTTGGTGGGGCCAATATTTTAACAACTGTTGTGAAAATACCTACGGTCCATAACACTACACCACATTACAATCGAGTGACATATTAGGATGTCGAGTAGGATAAATATGCTATTGTAATAAAATAGGTAAAAGCGGGATCCCCCCAAACATTTACAAGGGATTGCATTTAATTTATAATCAATAGGACCATTGTCTGTGTTATATGTATACTTTAGAATTATCATCACGTACGTAATTTAATTACTCATCTTTCATTGGGCTATGGCCTTATAATATAATTTGCTTCTGCCGGAACAGTGTATTTATTGAAATTGAAATTAAATGGCGTAAGAACAACAATATTAGAGCTTTAGTGTCAAAGGTCGCTATTACACTGCAGAGCTGTATTATATTGAAATATATTATAGGCTTTTTATTTAAAAAATATATTTTTTTATATCATCCTCCAGTGTAGCAAAATTGTATGGATCTTGGAGGAAGAGGACCTTAAATAGTTTACTTAGCTTATTCAATTTAAGAAAAAAATGTTTTACTTTTTTTTATGAAATAGTCGGCAAACGAGCAGACGGATTGCCTGGTGGTAAGCAATTACCGTCGCCCATGGGCACCCGTAACACCAGAGGAGTCACAGGCGCGTTGCCGGCCTTTAAGGGGGGTTGGAGCTCTGGGAACCTTACTCACCATCAGGAACACAACACTGCATACCTGAAAGGTAGCAGTGCTATTATGGCTGTGGTCTTCTGTAAGGAGGAGGTACTTCCCCAGTTGGGCTGCCCCAGATTCAAGCGTGATGGTCATCGCTGTGCCCTACCTCTCGTTGTTGGACGTAGTTTAAGGACATACCCGGGTCCAAAACTTTCAAAATTAATCAAAACTGTATAATATATCTACGCGTATTGATAGTTGTATGATTATGATTTATAATTTGAGATCCGAGACCTTTCTGCACCAACTTGACTTTTACTACTGGAATACTCCTATTGAAAACGATTCCAACGAGATCTCAAAGGTCTACAGAGGAAGAAGTTAAGAAATTACAACACTCCAGATTCTATAACTCCCTTGGGACCCACAGACATTCGTCATATTTATTGCTTGACTGCTCTAAATGTATGTTTGTTGGTAACATTGCTAACAAATAACTCAAATAAATAATAGATACTTGAAGAGAGCTTTTGCTATTTGAAGAAATTTCTTCAATTAGGAAACTATAAAATAAGATTTGCAAAATCGGTGCGGTTTACAGGAATGTAGAGTAGGTAGAGCATAAAGTGGGTCGGTAAAGAATATCCTATATTAACAATTAAAAATAATTATTGAAGTACATAATCAGCGTGTGCAACAGTGGCAAACGAGCAGACGGATTGCCTGAGGGTAAGCAATTACCGTCGCCCATGGGCACCCGCAACACCAGGGGAGTCACAAAAGCGTTGCCGACCTTTAAGGGGGGTTGGAGCTCTGGAACCTTACTCACCATCAGGAACACAACACTACATACCTGAAAGGTAGCAGTGCTATTATGGCTGTGGTCTTCCGTAAGGAGGAGGTACTTCCCCAGTTGGGCTTCTCCAGACTCGAGCGTGATGGTACTTTGCTGTGCCCTACCTCTCATTGTCGGACGTAGTTTAAGGACATACCCGGGTCCAAAAATTTTGAGAAATTTACCTAAGGTCACCGAGACCTTGGCCGGCTGTTCATACAAATTATTGCCTTTTCTAATTCGCAATAAGCCAATTTGCCTCTTTCGTTCGAATTCACACTCGGGAAAAAATGGTGGACGAAGTACGAGCGATAAATGGTTTGCGCTTATAGATTAGAGCTCCTCTCAGTGTACTCTTTATTATACTGTGTCTCAGCTGACTCAGCTGGCAGCGCACACTCGCCCCTCGCACTCGGACAGTCGCACATTTGCACAGTATCGATAGCGAGTTCGGAGGAACAGGGTGAATGTTGTTCCGCTGTTTAGTTTAAGCCCGGTAACAATTATAACCTGTTTATTCGCGATTTTTTTACAGAAGTGAACATTATCATTACGTTCCACGATATTCTTTGACTTTTATACAATGTTTTAGCACAGAGTTGTGTGTCTGTACATAATTCTATTTTTAAATGAACTGTGAATGATTGTGTTTGTATACACGCGGTTGTGTTATTCAGTAGACATGTTATACCCAGAACTAATAGCAAGCAAATTATTTAAATATTTGCAATGAATTATGGACATTTGATTGTAATTATCATTAATATCATTATTATAAAAACTTACACTGAGTTTCTGGGTTGATATTGAAAATCCTTAGAATTGATATGCTTACTTTGTATATTGTAATTAAGTGCTACAGCCTATCAGGGTCCATGTATATACATATTATACATATTTATGTTTTTGGGTTGCAAATAAACTTAAATAAAGATCTCTTAAAGTAGATTATAAATTATAATGTAAATACCTATTTAAATGTAAATACACCTACCTATGTTATAGCTATCCAGGGCATCCTGTTGATTACTGGTACAAATTGTTAAGATTTATTTATTTCATGACACAGAGATAAATACAGTGTACATTGCATTGTCTAACCTATACAGATCTATATGTATTATGATCGTCATATAAAAAGTAACTAATATTTATTACATATAAAAGTGACAAAAATATATATTTTTAAATATATACAAGTTCATGCATGTCAATTAATAAATCTATAATATGTGTCATTAAAATATAAATATTTATTTGCAATATTCACAACCCTTTAACGGACGTTTAGATCACTTTCAAATAAACTTAATATTAATTTGAAAAAATATTTACCTTGTCAATTAAGACTCGTAATTTAAAATCAAGTTTATTTATACAAACAATTTTATACTCGTAATTTCCGAGTATAAAAGGTTGTTAACAATGGTTTTGCCTTAAACATTTTTTTTATAAAGGGAATACTTTCTTCAATATCCGCTCTGAAACTTAAAAATGAAGTCCTCTACCCCTCTAACTTTTGTCCCTAAGTCAAAAAATATAAAAAAAAACCATGAGAGGTACAACTGAATAAATACATTCAAGGGAAAATATTTTAATTGACTACGGAACCCTGAGAACCACTGAGCATGGCCCGACTCGATGATGCTCTAGTACGGTTTTTTTATAATAACATATTGATAAATGATAATAATGCCGTGTGATGCCGGCTGACTAGAATAGCGCCACCCCATTTCCTTGAAACTTGAAATGACCTAGTTTTTTGTTTATTAGAGCCTTTTAAAAACTTAAAAAAAAAAAAAAGTTAATTAAAACTGACACTTGATAAAACTAAATGCCCTAATTTCGGTGATTGATGGTACTACTATCCTAGGACCTTTACCCGTACCATGAGTTGTGACATTACGGTTTTCGATAACGAGTATCGAGTTTACTATCTGTGCATCTAGCTTGTACTATTTTAGTGCGAACGAGATGCACAGATAGTAAACTCGACACTCGTTATCGAAAACCGTAATGTCACAACTCATGGTACAGGTACTTAAATACCTCATTGTACTTGCTGTTTTTCAGGTTTGATGTAAACATTTAGATCAACAGGAAGTGTATTTTTCTTACGTGATAAAATATTGAAGAAGAAAAGTAAGATGACGATAACAACGCACAAGGGTCGAAAGATACAGTACTTGGCGACTTTCTCCGGTAAGTTGACCATGTAATTATAAACTCATCTTTTAACAAAATAAACGAAGGCTATTATTAGCGTCATTAAAAAGAGGTTTAAAACTTCAGTAGGCAGCTTGCCATGGATCTATGACATTGTTACGAAAAAGCATCTCTTAAGGGGGCGCCGAGCTTTTCGCGCTACTCGATTCAATCTAACCATTGCGACTCAGGTAAGGATGGGCGAAACGCTTGTAAATTTAGGAATTTACGTTCGTATTATTAAAAAAAAAAAATTTTTTACAAACGTTATAGAAAATAAGTAAATTATGACCTTCTGTTGAGTATTTGTAACGTATTAAGTGACGCCTATCTTTTTAGAGGTCACTTTGCATGTAATATTTATAACACAAATTTCAAGTACAATACAATTAAAATCAGTTAAGACTTCGGCCAACCTCGGTACTTGCCGTGAATCCCTCGTCTATCTCATAGAGTTATCAATTTACAGATTTGACCTTTATTTTATATATATTACTCGTTGTCTTATTTAATACAGTAGGTACAAGAACGATATGAGCAACGAAACCTCCTTTGTAGAAGAAACTAACACAACCTTTATATTGAAATAAGAAAGATGCTAGCAAGTACTAGACTAGTTTGACAGTCTGCCTTGTTAGTGTCAAATAAAAACAGTTTGACGTATATCATACATTTATACAGTCGTTAATGTGAATACATATATTCGATTCTATCAAATTTCATAAAACTTAACTTACAAGAGTTATGTATCATGGCTTCAACCAATTTAAAGCGTGGTAAAATAATTGTTGCACAATCTCGTGAAATTGTAAATAATGTATATAACTACCTATTTAAAAAAAAAAAAAATTGTGGACAGGGTTTGTGAAGCAACCGGAGTTTCGAGATGCAGCGTATTAAAAATTTTCTAACAAGATCAAACAAAAAATATTTTTTAAATTTTGAGCTTATCTTTGTTGTTTTACTATATGAAAATGAAATGCTACCAAAATCGGCCAAGCCGTTTACAAAATATGAATAAAAAACGGTTGCAGCCGGTTTTTTTTAAATTTTAATTTCATGATTATTTTATTATCAATGATTAATGCGACATATATCGTACCTACTTAAACACCAAACAGTAAAATATTGACTCATGTATGTATATATGTATTTATATACTGTATACAAGTATAGCTTCATTAAATAATGTTCAAATTCATGTCGCTTCTGCATAACAAATTTCCTAGGTCTACCGGCTAATAATGTCATCTTGGCAGGTGCTTATACATTGCGTTTATGATACTTCAAATTAAATACTACCTAAAATAATCGCGGCAATGTATATCGTATCATTTCCGACTCCGGATGTAAGCGATGATACCCGAGAAAAACCGAAGTGTTAACTGATTTTAATTGTATTGTAATCGTGTTTCTGAATCGTATGATTTATTTAGTTAATCCTTAAATATGTAACTTATAACGCACGGAGACTAAGATTAAAGACTACCTATACAAAAAAGGTATCTAATGAACGAAATTCTGCTGTCATTTCTTCGGCGCAGCATTAAATATGATTACATTTAGTAATATTACTCGTGTACGATGTATCTTTATTACTTACACAAAAACCCAAAACGTTAAATTTCAGTGTCCCTGGCTTCTTTGACGCTGGGCATATCATCCGCCTGGCCGACACCCGTTTTACCGAAACTCAAGCATGGGAGCCTGAAAATAACTGAAGTGAGTGTGTTACAATAATACCTAACTTGTCAATTAAGGCTTGAAAGAGATCCATTAGACTCGAGATGCTGGCACTTGTGAATTGAAAGCATTTTTAGGTGGTGGATGAAAAGGGATTGTCCTACTTTTATTTGGACTTATTAAAATAAACGTGGGTGGCTATTATTAGTATATTACGTACCCAGGGCGGTAAAACAAAGAATGGCTCAGATCGCGGGTATTGCAGCCATAAGCGTAAGCAGGCGATCTGAGGCCTTCTTTATTACCGCCCGTGGTGCGTACATAGTTTTACGACTTCACCTGGGTGTAAAGTGAGATTTTTGTCGCGCCCTAGGGCGGTAAATCTCTCTTAACGCCCAGTGTGACGTAAAAGTATTCTGTAGCTTAGAATGATTATGGTATGATACATTCTATTAAGTCTCCATAGTTCTTACACCTTGATAGATGATGTCTGTTATATATGCGCATTCCATGATACGAACAGAGGCAATATCCGCTAAGACATATAAATTGTCGAAAGGGCTCTGCGCGTTGACTTTGGCTCCGAAAACGCCTGCCAAATGTCCGTGTACGGGAACGATAATTGTAATAATTAAGATTCATAAAACATCGACTGAGTAGTAAAACACAAAAAATAATATAGTGCAAGCTGTTATTTTAATTTTAACACCTTTTGTTAGAAAGACGGGCCTATTTCTCGAACACTTGTAACTTGTAGTACAAGCGGAAGTGACTTAATGGCACCTGTTGTTAGATTACACTTGTAGTAAAAGCGGAAGTCTCTTTCTAACAACAGGTGTCATAAAGTGACTTCCGCTTCTATTACAAGTTATAAGTGTTCGAGAAATGGATCCCTGATCTTATGTGCCGCGGAACTAATGGGTTTATGGAAACAATCGATACATCAATACAGAAATTCGAGCTAAAAATGGATTGCAAACAATGGCTACGTACCATGGATACTTATAATTTGTATTGCAACTTAATTCTCGAACTAACGATTGTATGTAACGAAAATAATGAATCTTATTTTAATAACAGTCATATAGGTATTAATAAGTTACTTTAAGTTATAGTTGTTAATAAAATGTATTAATACTGATTTAAACTTTCACGGTTTGTACACATTATTAAACATGAACGGGACTTAACCGCGAATATTAACTTTAAAATTTACCTCCGACGTTTCGAAGACGACGTTGTCCTCGTGGTCTCGGATTAAGACTGGCTAAAGTTCACATCAACATCTTCTAGCCGCGCGAGTTTTTCGAACTACCCGCACTTGATCTTATTTATCAACTTGAACGTTGAAGGTAAATTAAAAGTTAATGTACGCGTAAATTTAAAGTTAATATACGCGGTTAAGTCCCGTTCTTGTTTAATAAAGTTTATTAATTCCGTTCTATTTAAAAGTACTTGACCAGTTATTAGTTATTAATTATTATTAGACCTACATAAATTATTTGCATCATGTCCAGCAAGTTTTGTTAACATATCATATAAGTTATAGTTATCTTTGTCTAAATTATGTAGGTAATATGTATTGAAATATATTATTATTTTTCCCGCACACTGAACAATGGGTGTTCCGGGCATTTGGGAGGCAAACGCGGAGCCGGATCGCTCGGGCCAACGCGCAGAGGCTTTTTCGACAATTCAATATAATGTAAGGGTACACTAAGCGGATGTTGTCCATATCATGGGGCGCGCTCAGAGACAGCACCCGCTATGGTGTAAAGCCTATTGAGTTTTAATGTAACCTTGAATGTATTAGGCTATTATGTGGAAAGGATGGACTAGCTTGGTCCCAGGTATGTCCTTAAACTACGTCCAACAATGAGAGGTAGGGCACAGCGATGACCATCACGCTTGAATCTGGGGCAGCCCAACTGGGGAAGTACCTCCTCCTTACAGAAGACCACAGCCATAATAGCACTGCTACCTTTTAGGTATGTAGTGTTGTGTTCCTGATGGTGAGTAAGGTTCCCAGAGCTCCAACCCCCCTTAAAGGCCGGCAACGCGCTTGTGACTCCCCTGGTGTTGCGGGTGCCCATGGGCGACGGTAATTGCTTACCATCAGGCAATCCGTCTGCTCGTTTGCCGCCAATGTCATAAAAAAAAAAAGCTTCTGGGGTATGAGATAAAAAAAACCATACGCCTGATGCCTAATAATGATGTTTTATTATTACCCGTCGCGGCGAGTCTTAACTATTAATTTTAATTAATTTTAAATACCCGTTTAATGCTGTTCCAGGATGAAATAGGCTGGATGATGGCGATGTCGGCACCAGGGTTCATCGTGGGCAGCCTGGTTACGAGGTTCTTAGCTGACAGATTCGGTCGACGAGCTTCAGTCCTGCTCAGTGCTTGCCCTATCGCCATCGGCACGGTACACTTGTAATATATTAAAATAGATGAAAAATGTCAGCATTGTTAGTACACTGGAAACGCTGTGATAAGAGTTTCACTTCTCATGTAATGACTTATTTTAAGTAGTGCATAGGTTGCATAAATTCATAGCTCTGGAGCATAAAGTAAAACAATCTGGCGCGAGAGTTGTGCGAAATATGCATCTATGTATTTAGTTAACACTACACAATTAACATTAATAGGCTGTAATTGTTTAATTTCCTCGTAATCGAAGTGAAAAATAGAGGGTACAAGTCGTCCGCTTCTCGTAAAATGGTTGTGCATGGAACGAAATGAGGACCGAGGACCAAAATCGCAGGCGTTAAAAAAGATTGTGAAGATTAAATGTGGGATGCCTTTATACATCACTTGACGGTCTGGACGTTATATGACTAAAGTTCGGATTTATAATGAAATACAGAAATTATCAGACTAATACTTACTCTTACTCTTATTTTTGCTGCTGTTACAGATCTTACTCGCAATGTTATCTGTATGTTGGAGTATGGTTTCATTGTGACGCTTTTTGTGTCAATAAACTAGTTTCAACTTCTTCCGCTCTCCTCTCTTAACGAAACTTTCCCACTTTGTTTTCAGATAGTAGTTGCGTTCGCCGCGAAAGCTTGGTTACTCTTATTGACCAGGTTTTTATGGGGAGTAGGAACCGGCATGATTAGCACAGTTAGTATAATGTTCTTTTATTGATCTCAAAATGCTTTAAATATTTATAAACTCGCAGTACTTAAGATTGTGAATTAGAAATTAGCATTTATCACAAACATTTCTTTGTTGGAAAAACTACCGAAGGTTGAGTTTGCGTATCAATTAATCACAGCGATGGGACGAATGTCCCGAAATTAAGCAAGTTTTAGTCTTGCTCGAAACGGTGATCTTTCCATTTTTCATTTGATTACAGCATTATAATTTCACTAGTCTAAATATCACATTCAATATACTTATTAAGTACATATAAAAAAACAAACGCTACTTTCAGTTGGTGCCAATGTACATAGGAGAAATATCAGACTCGGAAGTGAGGGCAACACTGTCTCTGTTCACGAGGGTGATGTTCAATCTGGGAAGCCTCCTGGTTATGAGCATCGGTATGTTCGTCTCCTACGAATGCCTTAACTACATGCTATTGATATTGCCTGCTGCGTACTTCTTGGCCTGCCTCTGGATACCAGAGTCACCGTATTATCTATTGAAGGTGGGCCGAGTGGATAAGGCAAAGAAAGCGTTGGTGGGACTTCAACAACGTAAAGATGAGAAGGTACTAGAGCAATTAGTAAATAATACATTTCATTAATTAATTACAATAATACCTACTATTCCATCCATCATAATTCAAGCTTTGGTTGTACAGCGACATCTATTGAGCGTTCGCCTGAGAGTGAAAAATCCGTAGTTGACTAGAGAGGCATTTTATTCGTAAAATAGAGAGTTGAGCACTCGACTCGGACTTTTAAAATTATGTTAGTACTTAGTAGAATTCTAAATGATAGGAATAAAAAATTACTAGAATGGAAATTTCGTCCAAAAAAAGGTGATCACTTTTGTGTGCAATTATTTTCACCTTCAAAATATTTGATTTCAAATTCGCTTGAATTTAACCTAATGAAAAGTGTTTTTGAAATATAGGGTCGTCTCAAGTTTCTGTTTAAGGTAATCTTTAATTGAGAAATTAATAGTTTATATTGTAATTACTTATGTCAAAAATTTATAATATGATGTTCCCAGGAGATGGAAGCCTTACTGATTCGATTGCAGGCCGATGTTCGCAACGAAACTCGACGCTCTGGCTCTTTCAAGGAGCTGATGAGTGGCCGACAGTATAGGAAAGCAGTGGTCATTGCTACAGGTATATAACAACCAAAGATAAGTACTCGCTGTAACAACAAAACATAAGGACGCAAGGAGGACAAAGTACGATAAGTCATTGTATTTTGTTTGAAAAGAGTTATTCACACTCACCTACTTTAATGTGTTGGATTCCAACATCGAAAACTTATCTACAGGATTTAATGTCCTATGACTGTTTAAATGCAATTTTATTTAAGAATGATTAAATATATCACGATAATTATCCTCGCACCTTCATTTGTAACTAGTCACTATACTTGCGTTTTAGGGCGCCATCTTGCGTCTCTGTAAAATATTGTTTTGCTACTGCTTGCTTTGTAGCCACTTAGTGCGCCGAGTTGCTGCTAGATGGCTTATGATGGTAAAATGTGTCGAATGTGTGTACAAAAAAGTAAGAGCCATGATAGTAATATTTATACCTAAATATTTTTTTTTTTTGAACTGTAAGTAATTTGCATTATTTTATCTTGTCTTGAGATGAAATATTTTAAAACACGAGTATCAAGCATAGATAATGTAATTGTAACAAGTAATACAGTTGAAGAATTTTTATTACAGATTTTCTTTATTACAGGCTTGAAAATGACTCAAATACTGACCGGCAATATGGCCGTGCAACAATACTTAAGCAGAATTCTCGAAGAGAGCCGGATTAATATGGACGTGGCTATTGCAGTTATCGTCTTTGGTGCTGTTCGATTTGTCGTTGGTAAGTTTCATGTCTTCTACGCAGTCTGGTGGTAAATTTGATGGTCATCAAACAAAATAGGCAGTCAAACCTTGCTTTATAGCACTCTTCTATAATTGTTAAAATACGCTGCCACACTTCGATTGGTAACATTTTACTAAAAAAATAAACCATGTACACAAATGCACTATTACACAGTCCTAATAAGTACTTATTTTGCCCACTATTACGAATAAAGATTACAATAGAGTTCTAAGTAATGTGTTTTTGTAATGAGCATTTAGATAAATTGCGAATGTCAGGCTTTTACTGTCGATTCTGACGATTGTAAAGCTTTTACGCCGATAATATGAATTGATATGTCATAAATCAGCTTCTTTTGTTTATTTTCAGGTATAATGAGCTCCATTCTAGTGGACAGAGTTGGTCATCGCCCTCTACTGATTTACTCTCTCCTCGGCACCGGCGTCTCATTAACTGCGGTCAGCATATATTTCTATCTCAAAGAAATCCTCGAACTGGATCATGAATCTCTTAGCCCTTATGCTTTTATTCCCTTTGCTGGCATCATCAGCTCCACTGTTCTCTCAACCGTAGGGTTTAACTCTATTATATTTGTCATCCCAAGCGAAATCTTCCCGTTAAATGTCAAAGCTGTTGCTTTGTCTTCCCTAAGTGTATTTGGAGGTGTTTGTGGATTCCTTTTATCTAAGGGATTCCAGGTGTTGCAGAATCTAGCAGGGTACTGTGCTGTGTTCTGGGTGTTCGCTGGAGTTTCCTTTGCTGGAACAATCTTCGCTATGTTATATGTACCTGAAACAGAAGGAAAAAGCCTAAAAGAAATACAGATCCTCCTGCAAGGAGATTTGTACTATGACGAAGGGAGTGAAATGTTGAATAAAATAAAAAACCCCGACAATAATGAATGTGAGAATAAATCGCAAGAGCTAAGTCTAAAGGATATTAAGTGTAATGTTTGATTGATCAAACATTTATTTTAGTTAATAACTTAACAGTAAAGTAATCAATTAGTTTAATTTAGAGTAAAATAAGGCTGGTAATGTAAAGTAAACTCGGTATTAGTGTAGTTTTTAAATCTCAAATACATAGTGATGACTTGATTAGGTATGTATTCACATTTAATCTGTGATGGTATACAATTTAATATTTAGTGTCTTGTAACTATTACAAACTGACATTATGAAACGAAGAATAATGTACTTTATTTTATCATATTAGGTTCCTCTCTTGTATATACACCAAATACATGACATGCATAAATAACACTTTAAATTTTCGCGTTTTCTACACATATTTACTAAAAACTTGTCGTCAACCTGGGGGCCAGTAGACCCGTTCTATAGTTTTTAGTAAATACATCGCATGTAAATCACGATTGTTCCACAAAGCATCGAAATCTTAAGGCTGGTCTCTGTACTTAACAACTTCTATACCTTTGCTCTCAGTCTCAGTGATTTACACCATAGCATGACCATTTCAAGCTCATTTTAGTTAACCAGAAATTCAACTATATCTTCAATACTGTAACCTTTGTAGAGGTGGGACAGGGGAGAGTTACTAAATTCTAAATGTATAAAACTATTTGTAAAGTATGTTAGATACCCTAAAGGATTTGATAAGTGGCGAATTTTTCGTGTTTTACGTATCAATAAAACGTTGTGTAAAAGCAAGATCAATAAAACTTAGTACACTGTGCTGCACTATATTCACTGCATTTTATCTTGAATTTAGGATTTCTTGTGCAAACCAAGTAGCGCCTCTCCTTCTATTTTTTTTTATCTTGACGGCTGCACAAACGACCTGCCAGTTTAATGCCACTGAAGTCTAATTAAGCATTTTCGTCAGTGTCAAGCTGAATGAGACGTGAAACATTTGTTTGTATTGTCAGTAACTAATCTTATTATTGTCAGGATGGGAAGTCTCTGATAGGTATCCAAAGTATGTGGATATTACACTTGTAATTTCGTGGTATAACGAATTGGTTCTGACAATAGATTTACAGCCTGATGATATTCTTTAAGTAAACAATCGCAGAATTTCTATTAGGTCACATGCAAAAACATGGGTAATAGTAATATAGGTATAAAGATCTCGATTTACACTCATAATAACGTAAATATACCGGCCGTGTAGGTACGCACAGCATGTACACTGTATGCACAATGAATAACCGATGTCTCTCAATGTTGTGTTACGTCCTATTTGCATAAGTAAGTTACAAACGTAAGTAGACAAGTGGCTCAACATTCCCAATAGGTGTCAGGTACGTGGAAAAAACATGTGTGCGTTTCCCAACATTATTTGTTACTCAGTAATGGACCTTTCTATGCATATTGTCGTCTACAACTCTTATTACGAGTACAAGCTTAACTTATCTTAACTTGGAAGATCTTTGTAAGATTATCCTCAAAATATCAATTAGTTACAATACAAATATAAGTTGTTGATTCCTCCGCGGTGGTATGATATGAACTTTTTTTTTTATTTTATCTTTCTTAGTAATATCCTTATTTTCGGGTGATGAATCTTGGTAGTTTTATTTTTGTATGACTGTGTCGTTATGTTTAATACGGTGTATCAAGTGACTTATCCGTTTGGTGCTTCCTTATCTTCGAATCAAGATTCGGTCCTGCAAATGAAGGAAAACATTAGCCATGTTGTTTGGAGATCTTTATTCTGACTTTTTTACAATTAGGTATATACTCGCAAAATGTACTATTTTTTAAATACATTTTATACAGAAATAATAAATAAATTAATATTGTCAAGTCAAATTGTTTTATTTGAAGGTGTCTATAGCATATTTGTCTAAGTACGCTAACTATAAAGTGTTTCGATCCATATTACTTTTTTTACTTTTTTTGTTTATATTATTTATTTTGGACCCGGGTATGTCCTTAAACTACGTCCAACAATGAGAGGTAGGGCACAGCGATGACCATCACGCTTGAATCTGGGGCAGCCCAACTGGGGAAGTACCTCCTCCTTACAGAAGACCACAGCCGTAATAGCACTGCTACCTTTCAGGTATGTAGTGTTGTGTTCCTGATGGTGAGTAAGGTTCCCAGAGCTCCAACCCCCCTTAAAGGCCGGCAACGCGCTTGTGACTCCCCTGGTGTTGCGTGTGCCCATGGGCGACGGTAATTGCTTACCATCAGGCAATCCGTCTGCTCGTTTGCCGCCTATGTCATAAAAAAAAAAAAAAAAACCAGCACAGAAAAATTCTTCGCCCTTATTAGTCTGTAAATCTAATAAGGGCGAAGAATTACACCAGATATAGGATTTACTAGTACTTATACTTTTTTTACATTGATAAACTTTCTGAGCAGTAATGTATGAACGTTACGCGATATAAGCTTTTGAAACTAACTGTCAACGAGTGTTCAACTCGAGTGTGTTGCATTACATTGCCGAATCATTTTATGTGGATATTTTTATTATTATACTTCTAAACAAAAATTATCCGAATATATTTCTTCTATCCTATACTACTCGCCGTTAAGAGATTTTGGATTTACACAATGTATATTGATTATCCTATCAATACGCTCTGACCTATAACGTAAAGAAATACCTCTACTAGCCACACTAATATTATATATGCAACAGTATGTCTGTCTTTTATTTCTTCACGCTAATAGTTATGAGCGTCGAGCTGAAACGCTGGTTCCAAACCTACCTCGGACACTGGTGGGGTTGGTAAATTTTTCTTCAGTATAATGTCATCTTTTTCAATTTATAAGTAATAGTGTTAATAAAATACAAACTTAAATTAAAAATATTTTGATTTGCTCGTAGTTTCTTGTCAAAATTGTTTTTTTTTTTGCTTTATCTTTCATATAGTCCCGTAGGACTTAAAAAGGGTAAATACGTACGATGTGAAGCCTCTTAAATAGTCATTTAAGAGGCTTCATATCGTACGTATAATGCCAGTCGGCATTAAGTATTTCCTGGCAATGTGTCGCTGATGTATTACGTCGCGACTTGGCTGCTTGTTAACGTAATTACAAGCTCTTTGTAAAATATTAATATTAACGCTGCAGCCCAGTGAACCTCGGCGTTATTGCCTTACTGGCATGAACCTCTTGTACATTATTTTTAAACACATATTACTAAGCGGCGATGTCCTCGTCTTTGTATCTCAAATAACATTTATTTTTTGTTTAAGTAATAACAAAAGACTACAAACGGACGTAAATATTGTTTACAGTACATAATTACCTCAAATTTGTCTTCAAATGAAAGGCCGCTAGATGGCTTCTATTTCGTGGATGTATGAAGCTAGCTTATTAACAAGGCTAATATAAATTACAGGTTTTTGTACGGGTTTAATATTAATGCTGCGGCCCAGTGAACAATACCTGGATTAACATTAATATTACATTAAAATAACAATAAAAACCTTTTTAAGAATACGGCTCAAACTTTTTATATATTGGATGTCTTATCTCCATAATAATGGTAAAAAGTCAAAATTATCATCAAATTTCGAAAAATGAGGTTTTCAATTTGCCGGATAATATTATTAAAAAGAATGGCTCATAGTTGGTATTTACGCTGACATCATATTATTATAGCACGATAAAGCACGAGTAGTCCAGCAGTAACAGCACAAACTACCATGTTCTTACTCGCTCAAGTTCCCGCGGGCATTGAATTTCACAAGTAAACCTCCTTGGTTCTAAATTTTTGCCGAGTTTCAACGCTAAAGTTCGTAACCTCATATTTAGCAGCGGAAGACGCAGTAACACACTGGCTACTACTTGTACTAAGATCAAACTTTGGTTTACTAAAGTTATGTCAGCGTATAAAATGTTTGTGCTGTTCGCTCGTCTACCACAACACAGAGTTGTAACGAACAGGTACTGTGACGGGCATTATTAGAATGCGATTTCTATTTACCTATATATTAAATTTTCTGACATGAGCGCACTTTTTCTGGCATGACTACTCGTACAAACAATTTCATCCAGCAACATTATGGTTTGTTTCCATGCGTTTCGGAACATCAGAGACCTTACTACATCCAGACATTAGCACGAGTAGCGAGGCGAAAAACGAGACGAAACGCGAGCACGCATGTGTACGCGGACGTCTCACTATCCATCGTCGCATTCGCACGCTCGCGTCGGAAGCGGTTTTTCGGCCGCGAGTTAAAGGATTCGAGCAATGAGACGGATGAGGTGTTCACATATTCGCCATGGTGCCGGTATTGACAGAGATAGTTAAGCGTGCGATGTGCATGCGTTAATTTAAGAAAAAGTTCAATTGTACAATAATTAAGTAGGCAAGGTAGCGAAGAGGGATAATTAGTTTTATTTTGACATTGACATATAAATATGAAACTTCCTTTTCACGTACGAGTGTCAATATTCGTGTGTGATATCTACGCGGACATCTTGTATTGGCAAAGTTTCGTTATTAAATACATAAGGTAAGCCATAAAAAGTAAGAATAATTCTTGGAAGTTTAAATCGCTACTTTAACTGTTAAAATATATATCAGTTATGTGCGAGCATTTTATTAATAAAAAAATATTTCTCATGCATACGATTCTATTGTGTAGAATCGGGTCAAACTGGGGTAATCTTTATTTTTAACACCCGAAGTGGCCGTAAAGTTTTCGTTTACGACAAAACGTCGATTTTATAGAGCATTCCCTAATACGAGGTGTTTCGACGTGGGTGCGGCAGTAATCCAATCTTTTATTTATATGTATTCCTTGGAAGTAGAGGTTGCTGTTGTTACAAAAGTTCCGTCGGAGCCTTGCACACCGACGCGTGATTCACTAGCGCATGATTTGTCTTGGTAACTTAAATAGTGCTGTCGTGCAGACAACCTCGATGTTTTCTTTGTATTGGAAACAAAATTTATCTTTTATAGCAAAAGTGTATTGTTTTACCCACTCACGTGCTTTTGGTAGCTGTAGTTACCTGTCACCCTTATTTTATTATAATAATAGAGGTTACTGAAAAAACCTGTTGCTGCTCAGAAGCCCATAAAAAAGTGTTATTTGCCATTCTTATTCCCAGAGCCCCCATCCCCCTTAAAGGCCGGCAACGCGCCTGTGACCCCCTGGTGTTGCGGGCGACGGTAATTGCTTACCATCAGGCAATTCGTCTGCTCGTTTGCCACCTTAAAAAATAAGATTTTTAGTTTTGACACTTCAGATGTAATTTATCAACTGTACCGAATGGATATTAGACATATTAAAAATGATTATATAGGTTCATTTTCTTGCTCCTAAAAGCTAAACCCAACTTACAATTCTGATACCGGTCAAATATGTGGTAAGAGCGGTCTATATGTATAAATAACAAATGTCAGACCCATACATTAATCTCCTGTAATGTCTGTAGGTACTAATGTGTAGCGGAAAGCGAAGTATTAGGACACAAGAGCAAAATATACTGTTACAATCTCTTATTCAACAATATTAATGTGTACGTATGTTCGGGTGAAATCTTGCAACTCAATTTTGAAGTCGGTATCTTTAACCGATTGAACTGAAATTGAGCACACTTATGTAAGTTCGGTGAAACTGAAATATTATGATATCACTGATCTGATCTGATGCTGGAGCCAGAAGGGAGCCATAGCAACTCCTAAAATACACAAGATATGCCAGTTCTGTTTAAGGTCTTTAGAGCCCTCTCGATGAGTAGTAGTAGTTGATGATTGTGGAAAAGAACTGAACAGTCGGCGATAAAAGCTTGTAACAAAGATGTATTTTTCACAAAACATACGTTTAAAATAGTAACGAATGCTGACTGTTGTTTAATCATATTTAAGTTTGCCATAGACAAAACTATTATTCATTTATTTTAAACTTTTTTGCACAACACAAAATGAGTACAAAAAGCAAACTTCAGAGAGAATGCCTTAAGGTATTTTTTATCAGTCAACCATAGGGCCAAACAGGAATTTCCTGAAGTGGGTGATATTATCATAAGTTTACTACGCTGTTTATTTAGATAGCTCATGCAAATTACCGCTGAGAGCTTACTTGAAAATACTAACTTATTGCGTCCCATCAGTAGCATCCGTAATGTACCGAAATACATGCCGTAAAACAAGTATTAAAGCGAACTATCAAATGATACTTTTCGAATACAAAATATAAAAGGGTCTAGCCGCATTCCTATAGTGAAACTGCCCCTGGCTGAAATGTATACCTTTCTTAGAAGCGTTAATTGGTCTTATTATAAGATATCATTTTACAATGTTTCAAGCCTGGAATCCCCTTGGTTTGGATAAAAAAAGAAAAAAAAAATCTTTTTTAATTTTTCTAAGCTAAACTAATAGTTAGATTTCTTTGAAATTCGGATTATACACGGCACTAATAGCAATACATTTTCAAAAAAAAAATCAAGGTTCTAACTTATTTACAAAGGCCTAAAAAAAATTTTTTTTGTTTTCATTTTTTATTTTTTTTATTTACAAGAGGGCGACAACCTCAATTTTTTGGTATTTAATGCACAATATAATATTGTATAAAATATATATCTTTCATAAAAATTCATTTGTGGCAACAAGGTAAAAATGTATAATAAGACCAATTAACGCTTCTAAGAAAGGTATACATTTCAGCCAGGGGCAGTTTCACTATAGGAATGCGGCTAGACCCTTTGATGATATGAATGTTACTGGGGTTAAGTGAGCATTACACATCAGTGTAACAGGGTGCCTGAAAAACGAATAATCAGATCCAATTGGTAGCCTACTGTAAAATGCAACACCGATGCATAGTTTACAAAATTCCGTGTATCGTATGAAACTGTGTTTATAAGCGGAATTGTATTGAAGCTGATTTTGCATTGCATATGTATTCACTTATAAAGTATAAAATGTAAATAATTATATGCCGAATAAATGTGTGGAACGACACATTGACATGTTCAGAGAAATATTAAGCAAACGACTTAGAAGAATTACGTAGATAACTATCAGTAGCTTTAAAAATCTTTGAGCGCACAAGCTTTAAAGGCTAACAAGAGATTGTTCCGGTGACTAATTTGAGTTTGTGTTTGGGCTTCGTGAACTTTAGATAGAAAATAAGTCAACTTGCAGTTATTGTTTTTGGGATGCGGTACAACATACGTCAGCATGGAAAAAATATCCCAGTAAATAAGTTATAATATATCTTTATCTACGTACATATCATAAGTGCTCTAAAATGCGTCCAGAAACCGTAGGCAATGACCAGCATTACCAACCATCAGAAATGAATGGAGATGTAATGTGAACATTACCTACTGAAATCAGTAGGTTACGAGTTTAAATTTGGACCATCTGTCAAATTCAAGTGGGGTTTCTATTAATACAGATATTAAAACAGTCATTGATACGAAACGCCAATTCGTTATGTTTTTTTAATATAAATCGAACGACATAAGAACTCGAGTGACAATAGAATAGGGAGTTCATTCGCTTGTCTATGGTTTAAAAAAATATTTGACTGAGATACGAAATACGCAACGCCGCCATTCCAAGCTGTCATTTGTTTTGTTCGTTGACTTTTTTGTTTCAAGTAACACTAGTAATACTGCAGGTCATTTCCCTACGGTTCCTGAACCCATCTTAAAACATTTATGATATGTGTGTAGATAAAGTAGTATATGTAACTATACATAATTAGGCATTACAACAATCGTGTGATATCATTATGAAACTCGCTTTCGGCTCGTTTCATAAACCCACACTCTTGTTGTAATGCCCTTCATTATGCACAGATACATAACTACTACTTATTATTTTTAATTGTACAGGCGCTAGGTAGTTACATAAATAGCAACTGTAATTGCATTTAAATATAGTACTATTAAAATGTATTTAATTCAGAAAGATTTTTTAATGACTAAGGTGGGAACGAGCAGACAGATTGCCTGATGGTAAGCAATTACCGTCACCCATAGGCCCTCGCAACATAGGGAGTCACAAGCGCATTGCACGCCTTTAAGGGGAGTTGGAGCTCTGGGAACCTTGCTCACCATCAGGAACACAACACTACATACCTGAAAGGTAGCAGGGCTATTATGGCTGTGGTCTTCTGTAAGGAGGTACTTCCCCAGTTGGGCTTCTCCAGACTGAAGCGTGATGGTACTTCGCTGTGCCCTACCTCTTATTGTTAGACGTAGTTTAAGGACATACCCGGGTCCAAAATATTAAGTTACATTGTGCTGCCACATTTGAAATTTCAGTGGTAACAGTCGTGAGCTTTCATAACGCAGTTACTTCAAATAGCCCCTTACGCCATACGTCCACGTATGATTCCAAATAACTTTTTTATACTATCCGCGTTTTTTTGTCCCCACTAAAACTAAATTGCCAATTACATAAAACGAAACGGCTCAGGTTCATATCGGGTTTATAGTTGAGCAGGGTTGTGCTCTGTACCACTAATTCAGGGCATATATCTATACATTTAGAACTAAATAATAAATCCAATTATTCAATTTCGTGTAAATTATTACACGTTGTACGAGTAACGCTTGTAACACAAGCAATGTAGGTTTGAAGCATAAAATAACTAAGTCGTTCATCGCTAAGAAGATTCTCAGAAGCCATGGACGCAAAGCAACTGTCTTGAGACCGAAGAAAGATTAACCAAAAATACATCATTCAGACGGCTGTTCTGACCTTTTTCTCTCCCTATAGTATGAAGCTAGTATAAAGGTAATCGAGATGTTCACAGATGTGGAATGTTTGACATTTTGTAGCGCAGCCTTAAGCGCCTATTTTTATGCACAGCTAGGGGCAGCCTCGCTCCGCAAATGACAAAGGCATACAACATGACCCGCGGAGGCCTACAATTTTCATCAAGTCAATCAATGCCAGCAAATTCATTCTTAATGCTACAATTTTTACTACAAAAATCCACGGACGGGCAGCAGCGTCCGTCGAAATCCATTCTACAGCTAGTGCGGTCGCCAACCCAGGTGGGGCGTGGCGACTATGGCAACTACCGCCAAGATCATATTTGTGGGAGGCCTATGTTCAGCAGTAGACTGCATACGGCTGAAATGTATGTATGATGTGTTCAAAATACTATTTTAGGGAAAAGTTAAATTCGCTATACAAATTAATGGAATGATCATACTTTATGTTTTTTTTGGTACTCTTACTTTGCAACAACGTGCGCTGTTCGGTATAAAGTGTGGTTTGTCCATGTACCTCACTGGAAAGGATCGCATTATAATTGTGTTTAATTAAGTGCTCAACTGCAGTAATCTCGATATACAACGCGGTGTTATGTTTATTTATATGATTACAAATGGTAATGATAATAATTATACTCGGATTAACACGACTAATATGAGAGTATGTTAATTATGTGTTAGTATTTGCATAACGCAGTTAAGATCACACAGGCATGTATGATATGATATGACGACAGTATTTTGTAAGAGCAATCATATATTCGAATCAAATATGCACCGTGTTTTCTTTTTATTGACTATTTATCAGGGAAAATTCTTCAGGTAAACTAAAGTAAAAATATTCTTCTAAACTGCCACTGTTTAAGATGTAGCATATTTTACAATGTATTTATAGATTACACAAAGTATTGCTTTAAGTAGTAATAACTACTTAAAAATATTGCAAATCAAATATAGTCAATAAAATATGAACTTTAATATTTGAGAATTTTGACCCATTTAGAAAGGACAGTTGAAAAGCTTGGAACTATAAAACATACGAAGATCTGTTTTTGGGAACCAATTAATTTTAACAACAAGAAAATCTGTATTCATACATTTGAAAAAACCTGCCGAGTAGACCGAGCCGAGTTGCTCGGGAATCGAACCCGGACATTTTGAAAAATAAAATTAAATAGTTTTTTTCTACTTACTCGGAGATATCAATTGTGTAAGTCCTAAGCAGTAAATTTTACTATACAATATGATGTCTAAAATGAATAAAATGCGTTATTTTCATATTCGTTAATTTATTTTAGTAAGTGTTCGAAATGACTACCGCCTATTTCAATAGAATATTCAACACATTTAGGTTGTTTTAATAATACTTTAATTGGATTAGGCATCTCCAGACGCCCACGTTTGAAGTATAATATTTTTTTATTATTCTGTGTTTGTGTCCGACTGCTGGGCAAAGGCCTCCCTTCTTTTTCTCCACTCAAGCAGAATATTAAAATAATATTTTAATTAAATGGATCATATAATATTGTACTTTAGTTATTTCAAGACTAACATATAAAGGCGATCACGCCAATAATGTGCATTTAAAGATCGGCGATGTTGACGTCACAACCTTGAAAAGGTGCGTACCAAGCAATAATGATATAGGATTTGGATAGGCAATGCCCATACAATATATCGTTCCGCAGTGCTGGCTAAGGTACTCGTGCCATCTAATGTTTCACAGCCGGCCGCAAGAAATCTCAGAAGCATATAATTTGTTCGCTGGCAAAGCGAGCAAAGTAATGACACACGATACTCAGTCCACATTTAGTCCTAATAAACTTTTAACAAAAAATAAACCCGACTTCAAATAGGTACTAAAAAGCAACAAATAATTGGTTTTTTTATCACTTGATAAGTACTTTTGGACTATTTAGAACAAATCAATTTCTTAGGACAATTATATACAATTATTTTTGGTTTTGGAGTCGGTGCCAGCCACGCTACTCAACATACAATTGAAACTCATATTTTTTACACCGTTGCACGTGCATGTCAGCTGTTTTGATTTTGATTTGTTGACAAATGGACTATGAAAATATATAATACATATATATCGTCACTACTTTGAAAAAATCTTGTATCTGACACAGATACTGTAAGTTGAAACGCAGTAACTCTGTTCTCATTCCATATATATAGTTACGACATTTTTTTTTGATTGCCTGAATGACTTAGGAGATTTTTCAAGTTAGCGACGAATTATAGTGCAGAGTGTACCGAAGGGTTGAAACTGAGGCGCTATCGCCAATAACGATATTCGTTAATTTCAAACGATTGTCTCTGTCACTCTCATGAGGTCTTAATAGGGCTAAAATAGAAAGATGCCCGAAATTTACGAATTTCGTTTTTCGCGGTAGCACTTCAGATATCAATTTATTCACGACTGCCGAAGGCTTCGGAAACGAAAAAAGTGGCTGGCACCGACTCCAAAACCAATAATAATTGTATATAATTGTCCTAAGATATTGATTTGTTCTAAATAGTCCAAAAGTACTTATCAAGTGATAAAGAAAACAATTATTTGTTGCTTTTTAGTACCTATTTGAAGTCGGGTTTATTTTTTGTTAAAAGTTTATTTATTTTTAGCCTTTTAGTTTCTCATTTTGTCACTGATTTTTAATAAACGAATATGGGCAGACAGTGTCCTTTGTGCCAAACGTTTTGCGTTTGTGTATAAACGTTGCAAAGAGACAAAATGTATGTCTAATTGAGTCGTGTTCGAAGCTTAGGACCCATTTGGACGCTAATAAACTGTCAAACCGAACACTTGACTACAGATCGTTAACTTAACGGAGATGATGAGACTCGAAATCGTCATCTGATACTTATCGTGGCACATAAGTAATGCAACGCCAGACACAGGCAATACTGCGATCTGGAATGTGGTGGAACACGACGATCGCTAATCCGCTTGCCAAGCGTGGCGATTAAGGCATTTACCCCCATGCAAGGCACACGAAAGCCGCGGCCTCGAGTTCCCAGGGGCCCACGATACCCTAGTTACCGTAGCGGCCAGTGTACCAACGAGGTCAGGTGTGCGAAGAATGGCGCAAAATCGGTCATTGTGGGTCACTTTAGGGGGAATCTATGTTCAGCTGTGGCCGTCCTTTGATTATGATGATGATGATAAGAAAGTTGTTACCAGAGTTCATCACATGGCAACTCCATTAAGCCCAAAAACGGCTTATATCATGTGGTTCCGTTGCCAGAAGTTGGTACTTTCTGAACATAAATGCTTGATCTGTTGCCGAAAAATTTAATTCGTCATACGTTTTTATTGCATTTTTTAAGAGTCCCGAAAGTCGTAGTTCGTAGTAGATAATGCACTAAAAAATAACATGCAACCGAATTAATGTGCCTCCTCCTATTTAAAGTTGGTTAAAAATACATGCATGGTTACCAAAATGCATTTCATGACGATTACATTAAGCCTAAACAGGACCCGCTACACTATTTTATCATGGAGTTCCGTTGCCTACTATCCGGCTACAATCATCATACTAGATTCTGGTAACAGCAGAACAACCTTGTAGTATATGCAGTCAAACTACGAAAAAAATTACCAAATTCGTTGATAAATGATGTAGTTCTAAGGTAACACGCAAAAAATGAACATACAATCGAAATGCATTCTCCTTCTTTTTTAAAGTCGGTTAAAACATTAGTCAAGGTTATAAGACTGCATCTCATGACAACTCCATTAAGTCCAAACACGGCCACTCTACACTTTTTTATCTCTGTGTTCCGTTGCCTACCTCCCGGGTCCAACCACCAGATCAGGTTAATGGTAACATTTCGTCAGAAATATTCAAGTTGACTTTGTCATAGTCGCTATAGTATTTCAATTGAAATATCTCAGCGCCACCCAGGAAACATAAGGAATTTCCTATGACCACCTATGGTCTTCTTCATCAGTTCTTCTTCACCAAATACTATTTTCTGAATACAAATGCTTGACTTGTCACCGAATATACTAAAATCGTTATACATGTACCTATAAATTTTGAAGAGTTCTCTTAATTCCTCATGGATCCCATCATCAGATCTGAATTCTGGTAACAATGGGACCAACCTTGAAGTAGATGCTTTCAAACAACGAAAAAAATATTGAAATCGGTCCATAGGTAAATGATGGAGTTCTGAAGTAACACACATAAAAAAAAACAACAACATGCCAACTGAATTGATAACCTCCTCCTTTTTTTGAAGTCGGTTAAAAATATACGATTAGCTGCAGTTCGGAGGAACGCGGTCCTGTAAAGGCATTGTCAATTCCTCCTCATAAATCATCCTTGGTAGGTACCAAGCACCACGCAGTCTCCAATATCCACCGAGTATAATTAAATTTTCCAAGATAATAAGTTTAATACTGATGTGGCCTTTATCTCCTTGTTCAAGAACGGATAAACGGAGCGAGGTCATCATTTATTCGCAAAGTTTTTGTAAGCTTTTGACAGCCTTTATCGGTTTATTAAGTTAATCAAAAGTTGGCCGGAAATTGGTCTGTTAACGGAGTAACGTTTAAACCTTGTTATCGTTGTAAACGTATAATGGGTCGCTGCATTTGTTGGTGGCAAACTATTTTTTTTTCATTTTCTCAACCCTCTCTGCACCTCTAACCTACCTACCTACCTACCTACATATCAGCCACGGAGGTCCACCGATAGACATAGGGTGGAGACAGATCGCTCCTTGTGGAAGCCTAAACTTCCACAAGGAGCGTTTTTAAAGGAGCGTGGTAAATGCTTGGGAATTGAGTTGGCGATTGCAGTATTAGTATAAGAGCTAGCGACCAAATCGGTCATGTGACTACATTGTGGCAACACAGCTGAGCCCACACGAAATTTATTATTATTTTAACTAACGCTGGCAACCCCTTCCCACCACCTAGCTCTCCGTCTATATGTTCCACAGTTCTAAGGAACG
Source organism: Grapholita molesta (assembly GCA_022674325.2). Lineage (NCBI taxonomy): Eukaryota > Metazoa > Arthropoda > Insecta > Lepidoptera > Tortricidae > Grapholita > Grapholita molesta. The sequence continues at coordinate 10,286,215 of CP053127.2, forward strand.
TTGCTGCTCACCCTGGATACCCGGGTCCAGCTCTAAATTCCTTTTTAAATAATTTAATCGATAATCAATAGCTCATACATTGTTCCATTTTTTCTTTTACAGCCCAGAATCCGATACATTAACATTTAATCACTGGCGGTATATTACAATATATTTTTGTTGTGTGTTGTATATTACAGTATGTTTTTTCTTATCCAAATACGCTTCCATATCACAGTGCAATTTTCTAACACCCGTAGAGTGACAAATGGCGACCATTTGTTCGGCAAGTACAAAGATCGTGTAGCTTTTTACAATCGAGGTGCAATTCTCAAACACTGGTGTGAGAAATAAGCCCCACTTTAGTCTAAACGATGCACATAACGCCCTGGGGAGTTATTCCGATTGCTAACCAAACTTAAAGCGCATCGACATGCATGCAGCAATGGTTGCCATATAACGCATATGAGTTAGAATGTGATAGTCATAGTGCCGGAAGATTTAGGATAAAACAAAAGATCGGAGTTTTTTAATGATATAATAGAAAAATTCTTTTGTTCCAGTATTTATATGTTTTTTAATATAATTGGAAAATCTTATGCGTATACAAATTAATCTACTTGAATAGAAAGCTTGTTTCGTAGGTGACGTGATATATCTAATGCCTTCCCGTGATATATAGATATGTAAATATAGATTAACACATAAACAAACTTTTATAACCCAGGTATCAATATTAGTGATAAACACACAACTAAATATTTTTCCAAGGATTCAAACTAGGTACCGACTACGTTAATAGGACGTTAAATATACTGTATTTAAATACGTGTAACGTGGACGTTATATAGATCTGTGACGCTAATGCGCCACTAGTTCGCATGAACATTCAACTCGACAACTAATAGGATCACACGCCCTGTTACCCTCCGACCCTTTGATTAAAAGAATAACTTTTTTCGCTGACCCGTGTCGGCGTAAAAAAAGAATTTTTTTTGTCAACCTTTTTTACGGGATCATTTTTAACACTTATGAAATTGTATGCCTATTTAAATTACAATTATTAATCCCTGCGCCCTAACGCTCTAAATATAGATTTCATACAAAAAAAAAAAAACATTTTCAGAAAATTCTCTTACAATTAGATATGTAGTCAGTAAGATCCGTAGTATAATATCAATTTAGTTTGCAACTAAACGTACCTAGATGACACAGCAGATAACTACTTTTGGACACCCATGACACATTACAATTCCATTCTTTGTTGGGTGAAAACCATAATATTTGTCACGGCTGGACACACCAACAATGTTTTATCGTATGAAGGGTGGCGTAATTACAACGTAATCCCGTCATAAAGACGGCGGTAAATTCGTTTTCTGCGGCGCACTGATAAAGGAACCTTTATATTATGGTACACAAGTAATATGGCCAAATAACTATAGGCTTTCCTGCCGCATTCCTTACTCTTGGTGGTTTCTCTGGTTTTTATAGATTTCTATACACTGTGTCACATGATGAAACCGAATATTTTCAACACGTAATTCCGAGGCCAAAAGAAGTGAAAAATATCATGTAACTTTTGGTCAACACCGGCAAAAAAAAAAATGTTTGTTCCGTTTTTGTTTTTTATTTGACATAAAAAATTTTTTTTTTTTGAGAAAACTATGCCTGAAAACAAACAATGAATTCAATAGTGGTAACATCGCCCTTAAGAAAGCGAACGGTACTGAGTTATAATATTTTTTTTGTAATGGTTTGTAACTCTGAAACGAGGTGAATTTGTGAAAGGTTTATAGCACATTATAGTCTCTAAATATGGTCAGGATAACTCAGGAAAAATTATTAGGTATCCTCATGTTACGCGGTGTATACTATGTTTAGCCAATCATAATACCATGTTTACCTTATCTTATCCAGAGTTTTTTGGACTCGTTATGAAATGTACTCGTAAGGAATCGAAATTATAAACTTTTATGTTCGCGTACCAGGCCTGCGTATAATATACATCAAATTATTTGTTCTTTGACTGGCGTCGGTTCTGCGAATTATGGTCACACTTATTCAACTCGTATCAAAGATCATTATAACGTTGATTTCAAATTTCTAAGAACTAACATTATCTCTACTTATGAATAAGCTTGTAATAAAAGCACTATTAACTTCGTTCGACTTTGAAAATGTAATGGGATTAATAAGGTTACTGAGTTTACTGACTGCTCTGAAGATGCTCTTGTTATGTGTTACTTGATACTCACTCTAATTGAAACCAAATTATTCGGTTATGACATCTACGAACATTATGCAGTATGTAACTGTGTAATAAAAAAAAAGTTGTTCATAGGTAATACTTAAAATAAATGTTTTTAAAAAAATTATATACTTGAAGAATACAATTTTGAATACAAAACAATTAGTCTTGTTCATACGTATGTGTCATAATGTCCGGACAATCGAACACCGGTAAAAAAGGCTATGGCTAACGTTTTTGTATATACCTTCATTGGCTTGCCATTGCGAACCCTTTCAGAAAGGCAAATCTATCCACAAAGCTATATATTTGTTATCCAACTTGAGACCATTATTTATATTCAAACTCATCGAAGTAGGTCAGACTGCAACATCGATGGGTCCGGGCCGGATGCCTTTGTGCTACTAAATCAGCGACACAAACAATGGTTTCCCTTTAATCTTAGATATCCCAACCGAAGATATTTCCTTAAGCCACTATTAACAAATCAGGTTTCCTATTGTCAAAACCAATAATTTATTTTTTGTAAACAACCATATTAGCCATTAATGTCAATAAAAATGCGAAGTGTCAATCGGACACAAGAACCGAGGGTTCTGAATATAGATAATAATAACATAAAAGTAGATAAGAATATTCGAAAGTATAGCGCAATCTACGGGCAAATTGGGTCACATATTTAACTTGTACGAACATGCAAGAATTCAATGTTACTTATAAGTACAGTGTTTGAATCCAATACGGGCGAATCTTTTAATGGTGGTTTGCAAATGACACAAGAAGTATATTTATATGATGCTTAGAAATACATAAAATTTTATCAATATCTATACTCGCGTAATGTTTGCGCTGCTTGGAAATTCAACAAAAAATGATTACATGGCTTTATAGTTTTTAAAAACTCTCTTATCTCTTAATGAATATGCTAAATAACAAAAATACCTTAAAAACATTTTTTAAGAACTGAAAATTTAACGAATAAAAGTATTCATTTTAGTTTTGATGACATTATTTTAATTCATAACTTCAAAATTCTGCAAGAAAATCTTCTTGTTCGAAGGGTTTTATATATTCTGAGCACACTACTCGAGTCCACGCAATTTCAAAGAGCGTCAAACACATAGGTACGAAATGTTAAACGTCAATGTTGTCTTTTAATTTATTTCTAACCTCAACGTACGAATTTTTCAGTTTCTGCAAAAACGAATGTTTCAAGTGAAGAAAATTATTTACCTATGGAATACATTATTTGAAGATGCATGCACTTTCCTCCCTGTAGTGAAAATTGGCCCCTTACATGCGACAAGGAAGGAAGGAATTACTTTACGCCTCGCGTATAAAAGAATTCACTGTGCTCAAGTTTCTATTTTAGAACCTCTCTCTTGATCGATGAAACTGTTTCAATTTCACACCTCACTGGTTAAATATAACAACTTCAGATTTAAAGATAAACTTCATTATAAATCTGTATTTTTTTAATAATAAAAATATCAACCCACCTAGGTAAATGGTCACATTTTAGATTGTATATTACCTACTAACTAAGCTAATGTTGAGTAACAAATCGTTTTAAAGTGGACGATTTGGCTAGTAGTCTTTTTTCAGTGTCTGTTACGTTTCAGAATTGTTAAAATATTTGCTTTGATCGGCGCTTGCCGTAAACGGGCACTATATACACAAAATAACAAGCCCGCCGTTAGTGCTGAAGCTCTAAAAATCCCTTAACATCTAGGTAAAATACGTTTTTGTTTTATTTGTATACTATATACCTAAATAAAAACTTCTTAATTTTATGACTTCTTAAAGCGACTATTCAACAAACTGGATAAAGCGTAAACCCCTTACACGCTTACACAATTCTGAAAAGGTACCTTCTAAGTATTCCTAAGAAGTTTGTTTATGTGTGTGTGTGGCTTGTACACGTTCAAAGCGACAAGATAATGCAGTTCTATATCAACTCATTGAAAATATTTAAATATGTTTGTATGGCTTTTGTACTCTATGTAAGGAGCAGATAATATTTTTTTTTTTTTTTGCACTTAGAACTTTAGTTTCGCTTTGTCCAAAAGTTGATTGCGAGAAATGCTTTATAGTAGAGAATGCTTTATAGCGATAACTTTGCTTCTTGTATTTATGTGTTTTTGTGAAATAAAAAATAAATAAAAAAATAAACTGAACAGTCGACATATCATGTATGAGCGACATATTATGTGTCAATAATATGTCGCTACGACTCATTTACTGTGACGTAAAGTGTTTGATACATGTTATTGTCAGGATCGCGATACAACGAGGAAATGCCGCCAGCATCCTTGGTACGACGCCTGAAGGTCCTTTTTATTGTCACATTAAATTAATCCATATTTTCAGAAGTGAACTTACCTACTGTCAGTAGTCATAGTCAGTAGGATAATGTCTGCAAACTCGACGTTGGGGTAGTTTAGAGAAGCTTGTACGTGGCATTGACGACTAATATCTAAGTTTAACCCGTTAATTGGACGTCCGATGGATTGCGATTGTTAATAGACAGATTCGATTAATGCGTATCTTGGAATAGATGAAAACCCACAAAGAGAATTGATGACGCGGCAGCGAAGGGTTGACAGCCCCAGAGTGATCGACGGGCTCCTAATTACTATTTTGATAATGTAAATACTCTTATGTACAAAGTCTGCAGCTGTCAAATTTGACTAAAATCATTTTACAGGAGCTATTGGACTTGAAAGGTCACGTCACGAGTAATGGTTCAAAAAATTACTCGCTATTGATATGCTCATAAATTACACCATATAAAATCATTTCTACAGCCTTACAAATCTCACAATATGCATGTTTACCACAAGGCACCTTATACTATGTAGAATCACGAGGAAAACTGAAACGGTATGTCATGTTATTGTTTACTATTACGGGGGCACGGCATCGTTATAGTATGGGTGAATTGATTTTATAATGTTTAATAGGGAACTCTTAGTATAATTAAAACTGCTGTGAGCCACTCTTAGTGCTTGCAAATAGAGATCGAGCCTCTCCAAAACACGGCGCAAGTAAATAAATAAACGCCACTTAAAAAATATGATAGTGACTCACGGAAGTTTAAGTGAACTGAAAACAGCATTATAAGCTTTGTATGTAAAATACTTCTGTCGTAATAGTTTGTGTCAAGATACAAGAATCACGTCCTAGACTCGCGGATATATTGAAACGTACGTGCGAGCTGTTTTGCGAACACCTGGTTGGTAAACATTTGCGTGACTTCAACCTCGGTCGGGAAGCAATTGTTGCACGTTCCATACACATGAGCAGTTAATTCAAGGATGAAAAGAAAATGAAAATCAGAAAATGATCTCCTACCTGTTCAATTAAAACAAGAGCAACAACTCAACGAGTTTTATATTTTTGTTTTAGATTATAACATATGTCCAATTCATAACATCATAAATACGCTCATGTAAACAAATCCGTTCTATTGCAGTTTTAGTAGTTTAGCACTTTATACAAAGCGAGTAGGTATTTGAGTGGTGACCTGTATTCTTGTCTCCCGTGTAGTGTTTAGGATAAAATGACTAACCGTGCATGATGAAAAATACAAATTTATAGTAGAATATGATACATGTGAGAATACGAGTATCTAACCGGTCTCGTAGTACTTTTATTGAGTTTCTTTTTTGTCATGATCTGGTACAAGATTTTGACGGTTGCTCAGCCCGTGACAAAGTTTTACTTAATGAGCGTCTGCGATGATGGAATTTTCTACTTTATGGGAATTAATTAAAAACCATATCATCCTGAAAACATGTTAAATCCGCGCAATTTTATATAACAACACTGTCAGGCTCTAACAAATATTCATCTTCAGCTTTAAATCTTTGTGCAAATGGAGCCGTGGAAGCGAAGAGTCACGTCGCGGATATATTTATAGACAGGTACGTGCGAGCTGTTTTGCGGAGCACCTGCAACGGTCTGTAAACATTTACCGAAGCTTCAACATCGGGTAAGCATTTATGTCACGTTCGATGCACATTGGGCGCTTGAGTTACTTTTCTATTGTTACGGCCGCTTTGTGCAACGTATTTGCCATTTGTCCTCAGCAGGTTTGTTAGCAACTGTTGTTCAGTGATTGGTTAGGCACCGGTGAACTTAAAACGCAATTTCGAACATTTTATATTTGAAATAAAACAACTAAAACGGATTATAGCGTATACGAATTTCGAAACCAGCGTCCGTGGACACTGGGAAGACTGAGGAAAATATTCTTTGTGCAATAGATATACGTTTCTAGTTATTTTATTTCGTGAATATTATCGCGACAATCGAAAACAGTATTTATTAGATTTAGAGTTTTACTTAGGAGTGACCCAGGGAACAAAGGAATTGGAAATTGTTGTATGTATACCGCTGAAACGTATTAATACGACTTCTTTCAATTAAGTGGTATTTTATTTCACTTTGATGGAACCCATAAAACAGTTTTCAAATATTTGAAAATCAATTATTACTTTCATTCCACCTCAGCGGTGAACCAACTCAACCCTACGTACTCCGGATTAGGATTCGTACTTCAGAGTATCCAAAGAGAATGCAAGGCGAGGCGGTTCAGACTGCATTTCTGCTTTAAAGATAGCCAGACACGTAATCTTCAGAACTTAAAGTTGGATCGGCTTTGACACTAAAAGGTACATAATCTACACTAATATTATAAAGGCGAAAGTTTGTGAGTGTGTATGTTTGTTACATCTTCACGTACAGTACGAGTACAATGCTTCAAAGGCCTTTATTTGATTTAAGCTCGTTTAGTATTTGTAGAGTTAATGTTATAATTAGAAGTTACTCAATATATTATTCTAATAAAAAATCTTTTGAGTAATAGAACAACTGACTTAAAAGTTAAAAATACATATTTGAACTGTGGTAGTAACATAAAAAAACATGATTACCAATTAAACCAGGAATACAAAGTACTATCACAATCATAGATATATGCATACTCTCTTCCATTTATGTTCCCAAAACGAAAACTTGTTTGGTTTTAATATGCCGTATAAAAAATATGCAAAGGAAACATATTAAAACCTGCAAACATTTTTAACCTGCAAATATTTTTTGATCACATTTCAATAAATATTTACGTGCAATTTTAAAAGTTACGAAGTTGAATGGTTTGTGTTTAATATTGATAGTTACAAGTTAAAGTAGGTCATTTATTTTTCCATGTTTTCGACAGTCGAATTTAAATTAATAGTAGTTTGCAAAGCGTGAATATAGTAGCATTTAAAATTGTCGATTGTGTCACAAGTGATACACCACTTCATTCTTACCTGCCAGTTACCAGCCCTTCTTACAAGCGCGTCGCGAATGATGCGATTTTGAAGATAGAACTCGCCTCAATGACGCTTCCCGAATGGACCAATCAGGGGAGCGCTGGCGTCGTATTTTACTTCAGTTGTTTTTAGTTGCAAAACCGCTGCGGTTTAGATACCAACTTTTAATGGATATATTATTGTTTATTTCAGTGTTAAGTGAGGTTAAATCGAATTACCTAATTACAAGGGAGGAAAATTACATATTACGACGAGGGCGTATATTGAATCTTAAACGAAGGGAAGGCGTCTACAATATAATCCCGAGCGCAGCGAGTGGTTCTAAAATAGACCCCTGAGCGTAGTGGGAGCGTAGGGATTCAAGTGTTAAGGCCCGAGGTAGAAAATATTTTGCTACCGTGTGACACACCACCACTGGCACTGTTTTTCACACCACCAGCAAAGAAAATAAAATGTATCAGACACCTTGTTTTGTAACTTGTTTTAATTGTATTTATAGTGAATATATCATCGGTGGGAGCGAGACAATAGTATTGAAACTTTTATTTTATTTTAAAACTTACGTCAATTATGAACCTTGTTTAAATAAAATAATATCTATTGTGATTGATCAACCTATTCGTCTATTTTTTATGTCAAAAACAAAAAAGAAACGTACGCGCTTTATCAATGTAAAAAGGTTAGAATCGATTATGTTCATACATTTCTATGCCGCACTGGCTGGAAAAAAGCAAATGTCCTAGAACTTAATTATGTCCTAGAAATTTGCCTCCAGGACATCTCCTTCCTAGCGGGAACAAAATAAAAACATAATTATTCAAGCTGGTGGTGTGAAATAGTAGATTATACAACAAGGGCATAAAGTGATCTATTTTATATCCAAGGCATTTTATTGGTCCGAGCGCAGCGAGGACCAATACAGTCGAGGATAAAAATAAATGCTTATTTATGCCTACTATGCCGGAGTTATACACTCTGCTTTTCATTTCGAGTACAAGGAAAATTTTCAGTTGTAATACAATTTTAATAAAACTATATTATTATATGTATGTATTAGAAGAGTATTTAATTTAAAAAAAAATAATACATATTTTTCATCAGCACAGTAGCCCTCAACATCGAATAAATAGATAGGGTATATTTTTTCGGCAATTAGTCAAAATATGTTTAAAACACACTCTACGTTAAAGTATTTACCTGCTTTTCAGATCTCCAATCCATAAAGGTTTCATACGCGTTAAGATAGAGATGCTTTGATTTTGGCGGCAATATTCCTTCTATTTCCGTCATTATTTAAGTATGTCTAATCGTTAATAATTATTGGAAATAGTCAATTTTCGTTGATATTGTTCCTAATTAATAATATTCCCGCTAACAACTTTTTTAATTTCAACATGTGAACATAGTGATATATAGTACGTAGATACTCATTTTTTGGCCAACTCATAAAAAATACCTCCTGTTATGTTTGATTTTATTCATATTATATATTATAGTAAACACGAAATATGAATAACACGAATTACCTAGAATAAAATTAAACAACAAATTTGAGTGTTCTACGAAATTTTACTGCTCAATTTAATTTTGTTGTTTGACTGTGTTGGCTGTTGAGCCTCATTATCTTAGTTTTAGAAAAAAAAAATACTTTACGACTTACTAGGACTTTACGAGCACGAGAAAAGGATTATTGCAGGTATAAGTAAGTGTTTTTTACATTTAAAGTAAACCTATCCTTAATGTAATTAGTAGTAATATATTTCTAAATATGTAATTTAAAAAAGTTACATAATATGTTGCTCTACAAATTGTGAATGTTTTCCTTGTCTATTTTAGTTTGGTTATATTTATATTTGAATAACCCATTCATAAGGATAGCTTAATGTTCCGTGGTGACACCCTGTGGTATCCCATATTTTTACTAGTCCCGCCTCCATCGGTTTCTCTTCATAGTTTATTACCATTGCTTACTGAGCAGGAGGGTCAATTACTCTGGCTAACCAGTTTTACTGTGACCTCTCTCTTAGCATTAATTCCGCTGGCTTCTCGAGTTATCCACATTGGCGCACATATTTGCAACTTCAAATAATTATTTCCAGAGAAGCGATATCGCATAGCAATAGAGACGTAATTATATTTACCCGAAAATCATTTCGTCTTTAATTTATTTCGTATCGCTGCTTGTTAAATAATAAATTAAACGTTCTGGGGTTTCGTTATATACTGAAGCCTGTAAAGAGTGTAAAGCGCTCTATTCGATAGAGAAGTCAAGTTATACTGTACATTGACATCTTATCTCGCTAGCGTATGATATGTAAACATACACGTGTCTGGATAACCTGGATTATCAATATTGCGGAATCGCCAGTTGCAGCTGCTTATATTCAGCAAGACCGTTTCTGTTTTAGGTTTATGCGAGGCAACAATCGAATTTTAAACATATATTCGTAAATGTATTGATGGTAGACGTTTGCAACAGGATTTAGGAAGTCGTAAAAATGCCCCCTCCGGCGAGTTTGTTTTTATGGCTGTGTTTATGAGAGTTTGATTTGGCATTAGTGCTCGTATATAAAGTAGGTCGGTAAGTAATAAGGGTTGATGCCAACCATTCGACATCAGGGGTATAATATATGTCCTTACAAAGAAAAAATGTGTAAAAGTATACCTAGTTGTAGTAGTGAAATGGTAATTATTTTAATAGTTTCAGTAAGCATCCAAGTTGCAATATTAGATAACCGAAATATAATTATTGGTTTAATATCTATAATCTCCTGTCGGTAGTTACGAGTAGATATAGGTACAATATGTGGACTGGATAGTTTTCTCTCCCCGGGACAAAACGTATTTTAAATGCTAATTCAGCGGACGTTTCCGGATAGAATGTGCTGTGTAAGATGTTATTCAAATGTGTTTATCCGTCTGTTGCTATTTGTGACTAAAACAAGTCGCTGCATATGTTGCAAGCGTATACACGCCGTGGTAATGCTTTATTTCATAGATTTCTTAGTTTTGCTACCTAATTCTCACAATAGGTGTCAGGACATAGTTTTACAGACGTAGTTTCTATCTATATAGATCAAGGCTTGGTTGGAACCAGGAGGACAAGCAAGGCCTTATTGAAATTTACATATAAGATAATTATGATGTTTTCCTTCTTCGTAAACCGACTGGTAAATATGAAATGGCACAGGTATTTGGTAAGTCATTGGAATAATGGAAACTTGTAAAGTCGGAGTAAGTTGGCACCTGGCGTCAACGGGACTTAAAACTTCCCTCTCATTAAAATCGCCGATGTCCGATAAATTGCTAAGCTCGGGACTTTTAATGAATAGGGGCAGGCAAGAGACTAGGACGACTTGATCTGTCATGTTCTTGGGTTTACAAGTTAAGTTGTAGTTCTTGCGCTCCTTTTTTATACTTGTTAGTAAAGGATTACAATTCTTATTTTATATTTAGATCATTGGGATCTATTAAAATATGTAGTTAGCCTTGTTACATTCAATTTGTACCTCCATCATGAATTTCCGAACAGTTTCCCGGTCATCTGCTCATGTTAGAGTCAATACAAAGTTATGGCACGAGTATATAAGTTATGGTAATTGTAGAAAATCTATATTCGTTAAAATACCATCATTTCTTCAATGAATATGCGCATGTTACAACCGACGTCCACTTGATAAATTGCAGATTAATCCTCTTATTTATAAATCTATGTTAAACCATTACAAGTACTTAATTTATGTTATGTTTTTGAGAAATGTTTTTGTATGATAAAGATAAAACATACATTAATTAATATAGGTATGACAGACGTTTATGTATAAGGGGGTAAGAGTCTGAAAAAATGACAGCCTTTAAAGAATTGTATTGTGAATCAATAAAACGTGTTTAGCAAATGTTTCTACAGTTTGTATACAATTAAAATATTTATTCTACACTAATGCATATAAATTCATATAGATGCTATTTGCAAAATATCCTTCAACACGCCTTTGTGCTGAGTTACCACAGTACTTAATAACGAGCTGTTGCTGAACTCTGACCACTATGGGTGTCTCAAACTTTTTAATGCTGACTAATTGAATCATAGTGCTATTTTCCGTACCTACCTGCTTACGAGTATTATGGAGAGTACACCTTTGTGAATTAAAATGACGACAAAATGATGACACTAAAACACCATTTCATGGAGGTGAAACCTTTCCAACTTTCGCCAAGTTTAACTACAGTTTTGGTAATTATAATTGTTTCATCATAAAGGTATAGGTATAAACCAAATAATGTAAATATCTTGTTTCAAAATGAAGATAGTAATAATAATAATGTTTTCTCCAGTGCAATCAGTCAACGCAGGGCAGCTTGTGGCGTGCTGTTGGGGAGTAGCGACTCCACGTACCTGAGTGCCCCTGGGGTGCCCTGTCGGACAGGTGGGACAGGTCCCTTGCCTCTGGCTTGCCTTAACCGGCCGTCCAGAGTGGGTTCCTAGAGCTGCGTTTTCGAGGGTAGATGTGGAAACCTAAGTGGCGAGTTGGCTATATGTTTAAAGTCCAGTGACACCTCTCTACCCTTAGCCCTATGCACCGGTGTTGCCCTTGAGACATCTTTGATGTCGCTTTTTGTGGGGGCCCATCTCGCATAGGGCGAGTCACCGTCTGCCGGAAATAAAATTGGCTACCATTTTATTAGGCAGACGTCCGGTTTTTTATCCAATAGCCCAGTAGCTAGTCCATCCTTTCCACCCAATAGCTTGGTACATTCTAGATTCCATTAAAACTCAATAGTCCTTACACCATGGCGGGTGTTGTCCCTGTGCGAGTCCCATGATACGGACAGGGGCAACATCCGCTTAGTGTACCCCTTACATTTCATTAAATTGTCGAAAGGGCCTCTGCGCGTTGGCTCGATCTGGCTCCGCGTATGCCTCCCAAATGTCCGGAACACCATTGTTCCGTGTACGGAAAAGATATATTAATAATATTAAGTTATTACTTAATATATTAATTTTAAAAACTTTACATTATATTCGCGATAAAAGTTATTTTATTACGCATGCATACTTAACTACTAGTACAGCTGATACATTTACATATTTGTAATTCGGAAAATTGTTTTAAAATTTCGGTTTTCCAAAAAAAGAGTGTTTTTCGTACTAATTGACTTTTAAATGTTGCAAGTTATAGTTAATTATAGGTTTAGATAATTAATAGCCTACGTAGGAAGTAAATTAAATAATAAATTATACGTAATTTCACCTAACCGCGAGCAGCTTGCAGGAATTATTATATCCGATTGTCTTAGATTAACAATTATTTAATAAATAAGTTCATATTTGACTACTAATAATGCCCTTAAGAGAAAATATAAATAAGCTACATTGTATTGAGACAGAAGCTAAATAATAGCAACGTATAAAAACTTTAAACATCGGGGGATGTTCTAGTTTCAAGTTCCGTTGTTAAATTGTTAAAATGCATGTTTCTTAACTGCAGCTGCTACAACCTTTTAAAGTAGAAAAATACTTTTAGTAGCTTTGGTTTTACGAAACAAATCCGGTTTCAAAACAGTTTAGTATAAATTATTCTTACTTTCGACTTTAAAATTGATTACTAAGTAAGTCTCTTCAAAATGGAGTAGATTTTGAAACGGGGGCAATGGAATAGTTTAGCGTGTAGCTTGCAAGCCGGGGGTCGTAGGTTAGAATTATGGCTCATACATAACAGTTTGCACAAAAGTTTCGGTAGATCATAATTGGGCAAGACTGCAAACCTAGCTTTTATAACCTGGGGTCTATTATATAACAAATTGTAACTTGTAATATAAACGGTAGTCCCTTTCCAATTCCATTTAGTAGAAAGAGAGTTCCGCTAATAATATTATTATTAGCTGTAAATTTTTATGGAATGGGCCCAGATCGTAATTGTAGTCTAATAAAATAGACATACGTAACTAGAAGTCGATACAATAATTTAAAAAATAAAATACCACGAAGAAATGCTGGCAGTCTACTTATACTTTTCCATAGACGACATATACTTATGAAAAAGTGACTACGTTGCCCGGCAGGATTTTAATCCATATCTCCAGCTTTTACGGCTGACGCCCTAACCAATTAGGCCACCCGGAAGTAGCGTAACCCGTCGAAATTTATGAAGTACATGCAATCTTATTTTTTTAACTGTTTTTAGGCACCGTTTACCATCTCTAAGACGAAACACCACCTCACCAGATGAATCACTTTCGAGATTCTGATATAGCTAGACAAATGTTGCTGTGCAACTAACAAGAAATATATTTTTAATTAAATATTTAGTTTTGCGTTGATTTTTAAGTAGTTCCACTAGTAAATAAATTAAAAATTGAAATATATGACATATATTTAGGAAAAAATTACCAGGTCCTCCCACGTCCGAGGCAAGACTTGAGCAATGCAAATCAAAATATTTAATAAATAAAAAAAATCTTAGAAGTAATTTCATAGCTTAGGTTGATATTATCAAGATAGATCAGGTTGATATTTTACAGATGACACGACGTTTTCCTTTTATTAAAAAATAATAGTTGTTTTTTATTATACAAGGAAGGAAATATGTGGTGAATCCCCTGCGTGACAAATTCAAATATCTCTATAAATCACAAGCGTAACAAGTGGTGATTTTCACCCCTGCCTGCAAAGGTTTAAGCGCGCCTTTCCGAGCGGGTTTTGTTAAAAAGTATTACAGGATTTTTACTTTGTAACTATCCTTATATAAATACGCACCAGTTAGCCTATCTGTGAAATGGTAATTATCTCATAATATAACCGCATAGGACCTTCTTCCTCGACCGCCAGTGAACTCAGACATTTTACAACAGCAAAGGGAATCTGAGGCATACTTTATTAATATCTCATTTGTCTGTGATAATGAGAGTTTACATATTTTAGAAACAAGCTTTAGTTAATAAAAACTCATTTAAAGGGACAGTTAAGGACATAATGAAGACGTTTATTTGATATGCACTGAAAATTGTGACCGTGTCGTTGACTGTAGGCTTCTACAATTAACAACTTGGCGTCTTTTGTAGCTTGCTCGAGAACACAATTATTGATAATTTCCGTAAGTCCAAATGTTGTATCATTACGACTTGTTAACGCGACCTTAATGCTACACTAATATAAATATATGTATCGATATAATTAGCGTATTGGGATATTACTTTTATTTGAATGGCTATTTTTTTATGATATAGGAGGCAAACGAGCAGACGGATTGCCTGATGGTAAGCAACTAGCAGCCCATGGACACTCGCAACACCAGAGGAGTCACAAGTACGTTGCTGACCTTTAAGATAGATATACGCTCTTTTCTTGAAGGTTTGGAGGTTATATCGGTCCGGAAATACTGCACACAACAGTTGCACACAACAATTTATTCCAAAGTTTTGCTGTGCGTCTTACTAAAGTTTAAATATTTGTGTATAAATCCCCCTCTGACAAGGTGGAGCGACGATGTCAACAGGGTGGCTGGCAAGACCTGGATGGTAGTGGACTCGGGCCCTCCTGAGTGGCGTGCGAGATGATGTTGATGACATATAACTCTTCATGGTTTTAGGTCATTAGTATAATACGTCTTTTAGCTACTCCATATAAATGCTTCCATTCTATTCTATGCTAATATTTATTGATACTGTTTATACTAGTACTTACTATATTTGTAGTGTTTGAGATTGAGAAGTAGGTACTCGTGTCCTTTAACAAGGGAAAGGTCATAGTATCGACATACTATTGATGTATTCATGTAACTGGTAAAGAAGATAAAAAAAAAACAATCGTTTTTAAATCTGTATATTAATACAATCTTTTAGGTTTCTGAAAATATTATTAGATTGTGTAACGATCAGACTGTGTACCTGTGGACCTATGTATACTATGCCAGCCGATATTAGAATAGAGAAACACTTGTTTGAACTAAGAAGTTTTTTTTAAGTAATAAATAACAATACATCTATATTTATATTTTAAAAAATCTTGTTTAGATTCGGAGAAAGATGTAAACCGCTAATCTTCGTATAACATGGCACCATAATAGGTCTATAAACGTAATGCTTTTTACAACTGTGTCGTTTGGCGGATTAAGCCAAAAGCATTTCGCGGTTTGCCAAAGCTACCGGGGAAAATGATAGCTATTTAAAGTCGCTCAGAAAATTCGCATTGGAGATAAGACCGTAATTGCTAAAGATCTTAGGGGAACGTTGAGAAAAATTCTTAAGGAAGGAATTTTTATGTTCGGAAAGTACGGTGATATTAGAGTTTGACATAGCCTTAGCGTATTTCTGACAACAGAACCCAAGAGATGTATTTAGGATAGCACTTCATTGAGATTGCTTTTAGGTACCTTCGCTTCTGTCACGCGACCAACAAAACGCAAAAGTGGTTCAAACGTTATAACTGACATATTCTGCGAATGCCAATCAACATCTACGTTATCATAGTCTTACTTTCTTCACGGTTTTAATAAATGATAAGTATATTTTACATGTGTTTTTATGGTATTATACGAATTGAATAGAATAAATGAGCGTGGCGTCGTAAATGATTTGAAATCGTAATGACAATGAGAGACAAAATACCAAAAAACAATGTAGCTTAAAACCTAGATACCTACGTATAAGTAAAAGATCGAAATCATTCTGTTCGTCAAGATCAATCCGTCAATGTACACAATTCATCGACCAGACAGATTCGATGGCTAGATCTGTCCGTACTGTAATAAATATCCCTAGCTAAAAAGTGGCCCTGAAAGTGAGAAGGTAGATTTGTCAACTTACGACAGCCAATTAGGCCGCGTCCGGCACACTCGCTAATTATGGAATATTAATTGAGTCTTGAGTAATTTGTCTTAAGAACATTTTGATGGAACTTACTTCTGCGAGTTTCCATTTCTTGCATTGTTTGCAAATAGTCATAATTTTAAGGAAGTCGATACCTATAGCCAGATTTTGTTATGGATCAAGCTTTAATCTTATAGAGATACTATAATACAATAATGATTTGGATGTTAAAAAAAATAAGGTAGTTAAAACTAAATTTATTTTATACCTTAACAGTAATAAAAAACCAGCTAAGATCATGACGGGCTATGCTCAGTATAGGGTTCTGTAGTTTTCAATCCATACTCAAAGACGGTTTAACAGATCAAGTTCAAAATATAATTGTCTTGAAAGTTTTATTATTCTACAATTGCATGATTTTTTCTCTGGACTTGCTGTTTAGAAGATAGAGGGGAGAGGGTCACATTTGTTTTAATTAAGATTTACTTTGGAGAAAAATGTTAAAGACAAACCCCTTTTTTCAACTACCTCTCCTATCTAACGACACCCCACACTTTAGGGTTGAATCGGAATTTACCACTCACTTCACATGGCAGGTACTACCCTAAAATTTATTTTCCCTATTTATTATTTTTCTACTTTGTCCGCGGGATTGATTTACATATTCATATCAAATTAGAGCTTTCTATGACTAACGGTCACTTAGCATAGCCGGAGACGGACAGACACGGCGTGCGAAACTATAAGTGTTCGAATTTCGTAGTTGACTACGGAACCCTAAAAATCAGAAAATTTACATAGCGGATGTTAAACAGCAGGAGTATGAGAATTCAATATATGAAATGATATAAAAAAAACCATAAACACGGTGACGTTTTATACCATGGCGGTTGCACGACATAGCGACAAGACGAGCGTATGTATATGCGTAGCGTATGAAATAAACGTGTGCTGGTGTGATACCCCTAGAGACACATACAGTTTTCATAGAAAATACAAAGCAATATCACAATCTGTGGAAAATTACTAACTTCAATAACAAAGCTTGAAATGGGCAGTTGACAGTCATTATTATAAACATGTATACCTTTTTAGACATTCTTAAGTGCGTTATACATTTTAATTTTCGTATCATTGTAGGATTTGCTTACTTAAACTGGTTTAAGCTGTCGCAATTATTTTGAAATCCATCAGTCATCAATGTCATCATTCATTTATTAAGCAACATTCTTCGAACATAATAAACCTTTTAGAAAGTCTTAGACCGAGCGAGAGTAGTAAGTTAATATGATAAACACGCCTATTCATATTTTTCTCATCCATTCCGTTACCCCTTTTGATTAAAGTCAACTGCTGTCAATGAGTTATATTTTTTACGATTCTATACATATTTACCGGGAAAAATAACAGCGGGACTTAAATATAAAAAGTAGCACTTGCCAAGAAGCACGGCACAGGAAACTATAAAGAAAGCATAATGCTACATTAAATTTTGCTCCGAGTCAAGTAGAAGTCGCTTCGAACAAAACCGTGCACTCATATTTTGAAACTAAGATTTTTCATTCAAAACTATGCAGAATAATAATGACGATGTTTTTTAACTAAGTAAATGAGATTTCCATTTTATATACGGTAATTTCAAAATATGTTACAGTATTACCTTATCGACGTAAATCTTTGGGTTTATCCTAGATCTTGCAATTTCAAAGAAAAAAAAAATGTTTTTTGATAATTAGTACACGGAGATAGTTACCCTAGCTTTACTTATATGAATCTTCACTATACTTTCAAATTGCAATACTTTGACGTTCGGCGAATAATCATGTAACATCATCTTCCTCGCGTTGTACCGGCATTCTGCCACAGTTCATAGGAGCCTGGAGTCCGCTTGGCAACTAATTCTAGGATTTATCGTAGGGACTAGTTTTATCAAAGCGACTGCCATCTGGCCTTCCAACCCGGAGGGTAAACTAGGCCTTATTGGGATTAGTCCGGTTTACTAACGATGTTTTCCGAAAAACTCATTGGTTCAAGCTGGGGTTCGAACCAGCGACCTCCGGATTACAAGTCGAATGCTTTTACCGGTAGGCCACCAGTGCTCAATAGTTATATAACAAAATTTTAATATTTTAATGGTAAATATAGTATACATATGTAATATTCATGAAATTACGAATAGCACTATAATTAAGATATCAGGTACTAAAAAATAAACAAGCGCTTCGATTACAAACGTTTGCTAAGAATAATGAATGTGACTAAGTGAAATATAGAGCTTAAACTGGGATGTCCCTACAATGAAGTCGCTCGTGCTTCGAAATGATCATTTTTCTTTTACAAATATAGTTTCGAGATTCTATGAAGTGAGTACAATTTCCGCACTTTGAAAGGAATGAAAACTGGCGCGCTCCGACCTGTTTGCACTCTCCAAGTACGTTTAAAAACACTTTATTCGAAGAGTAAGTTTCTGGGCACCGCAAGTCTTGTTTTCTTGCTTCCGGGAGTAACTATATTCTTGTAGTTGCTTGCTCAATATTCGCTTATCAAGGTTACTTGTCTTTACCGCTTCAATTGAAAAATTCTTTAATAAGGTAATGGCACTAATGTCGGACACTTTAAGCTGACCGGCACCAATGATGGACACTTAGTTCTTATTTCAAAATCATAAAGTTGTAAATTGAATATGTTCCAACAAATGCACAACACTTAATTCCTTTGAAATAAGCACTAATGTTCATGATTGGTTCCTTGTCCATTACTGGTGCCGTCACCTTAATGCTTGTAATGTTTACGTACTAGTCCAGATTTTTTTTTATGACAGAGGCTACAAATGAGCAGACGGATTGCCTGATAAGCAGATACCGTCGCCCATGGGCACCCACGAGACCGAGGGAGTCACGAGTGCGTTTGCGGCCTTTAAGGAGGGTTGGAGCTCTGGGAACCTTACTTAGATTTAAGAGGTATTTCTAAATCAATTCAGTTTTTTTTTTATTAAAACAAACTAACTTCAGACTGACTTAAATACAAAACTGATGTGAAAAAAAAAATATATGTCAAATAATTTATAACAGGTACCATAACATAAACGGAGAGTTACGGCCGGCGTAGCTAGTGTTCGTCGGTCAGTAATAAATAGAATAGAAACGCGAAGTGAGCCTGTTGACGTGTTGACGCTCTCCGTTAAGGAGCGAAATACGCGCGCATACGTCATATGATAATTAGGAAAACTATATTTAAAAAGTGCTTCTAAAATGACATCTCTCTAGGTCACGCAAACTCAAACGTTTATTGAAATATAAGTGCACAATAGTTATTTGTTATACAAGGGAGCAAAGTTAGTGTTTACCTTCGCGTGCCACCAAATTGAACCACGAGCATAGCGAGTGGTTGAAAGAGTGGAATCTTGAGCATTAGTAGGGCCTCAAAGCACGAGAGGGGAACACACTTTGCTACCGAGAGAAACGCACAATTTTTAACCTCACTACCGCGAGGAAAAAAATATTCTAAAACTTAAAAAATATTTTATATTATCGGAATCCGTCATTCATCATTCAAAAACATTAGATAAAAGAAAATCGGATCAGATGATTGTAAACACTTGAATTGTATGAAATTACTTTGCACTCTTCTGAATAAAATACAACTTAGATATTTGTTTTTAAAGAACAAAACAGTTCTTTCCGAGCTACTGAGGTGAAAAAAATATTATAAATTCATTTCTGTTTAGCTGTTATAATAAATAAATAATAAATAAATAAATATTTCGGACATTCTTACACAAATCAACCTAGTCCTACGGTAAGCTCAATAAGGCTTGTGTTGCAGGTACTAGACGACGATATATGTAATAAATAGATACATATAAATACTTAAATACATAGAAAACACCCATGACTCAGGAACAAATATCTGTGCTCATCACACAAATAAATGCCCTGACTGGGAATCGAACCCAGGACCTTCGGCTTCATAGGCAGGGTCACTACCCACTAGGCCAGACCGGTCGTCAAATCGTCGGTGTTATATCCATGAAGTCTTGCATGTCATTCTATTTTGCGACATGAAACCTTTTTTCAACCGGCACCCGTTTGCCTTTGATTAAGTTCGATTAGGCCGAAACCCAAAGACTCGTAATTTTGCTTTTCATTGGGATAATTTCTGCAAAAAGTGGCCGAACTTCGTTGCCGGCAGCCTTCCGTGCTTAATAGTACCTTTAAGTATTTTTAGCTGTAGTTTGATAAAGGTTGTTTTTAATGTTAACTTTTCGAAGAAACAAAAATATTAAGTAAAATATTTCTACAAATACTTCGACAATAACTTATTCCTTTGCTGCTTATAATCGATATATATCTTCTTGATGCCGTTTACTTTATGACAAATGGACATATTTTTAGTACGAGATTAGTTACACGAGCTTATATTTTGCAAGCTAGGGAAAGTGGTAGGATTAAATACTCGTAGATCAGTAGGAATTAATTTCACTGTGACCCATAAATACCTCGCAAACTGACAGCTGTGAATTATGCGAATAAATTGAATGCGAATGACGCAGCAAAGCGGTTTCCAATTGATAATATGTTGATAATGTAAAATTTTGTCAAGCAAGAAATACCAATTTGTAGGTTCACGTGCTGACAGACACACACAAATCTCATAACACAGCGTGTCTCAAGATATTAATCTGGCATGAAAAGATAAAGACAGATGGCTCCCTTTGAGACACACTGTCTTGATGTTTGTTAATTTGGAATGCTCAGTTTCTATCTGTATCTCCGTACCTCCTCCTATAAATATTTCGCAAATTCGTTATCACATTTGCTGTTCCCATAAAAAATTATCTAACCAAGTTCCAAATTTAACTGTGCATTCAGTATGACTCCATAGTGGAAGCATGGATTCCCGGACAATTGGAACTTGTTAAAAAAACCGTGGACATCATACCCATTTATTTAATTTATTTAGTAGCAATTACCAACCCAGGAATATCATCACTAGCAAATAAGTGTGATTCTTAAAAAAAAAAAATGTTTTACATAGATACATACATTTCAGCCGTATGCAGCTCAGTGCTGGATATAGGACTTGTATCATCTTAGGGGTAGTTGCCATAGTCGCCACGTTTGGCAGGCGGGTTGGCAACCGCATTAGATGTAGATTTCTAGTCAGCCGGCATCACACTGCTACTATATTACACATACTATAATATTTTATATACTGCAGTGTAAATTGTGGATAATTGTAATCTGGAAAGATACCTACTCAGCTGGCGTAGTAAACAGTTTGGAAGATAATAGATATAAATGATATATAATTAGATCGCTTTTCGTGAACTCTGTAAATCACGCACCTCTGCTCTTCAGGAAATGCCTCAAGCGACTATTGATTTCCTGTGGCGTCAGTAAGTCACCAGGATATGAGTAAGTGAACGAAGCCCGCAGTTAATTAGATTCACACATTTCTAAGGGCATAGCATCAGCCAAAGTTAACGTTCTAAAAGCAATTATATTAATAATTACAGACTAATAAAAAAAAAATGTTTTGTGAACTATAGTTATTTAATGGCCTATATGTTAAAGCAAAGTTATAATTACTTTATATCGCTTGGTGTAGTCGTTTTATAAGAGGCTCCACCGTTTATGCTGATATGAAATCGAACCAAATATGGTGCTTTGGAACCGGGATATTGTCCCAAAACTGCGACCAGAAACCACCGAAGGATGAGCAACAGCGTCTCTTTAGAGTGGTGGAATTTAGTACCCTTCTGCCATGTGCCTCTTAATGGCATTGAACCCGGATATACATAAACCGTTCCCTGTGGCGGTCTATGGGAAAGGAATGTGCCCGCTAGTGCACGGGCGGTAGATAGGCAAAATCGTTATATACAACCCTAACCATTCAGCTACCTATGTGAGTAACATTTTAATTTCGCCCAACAACTAATTTTATAGGATATTGGAAGATTTCTATTTTGGAATACACAAGTGAGTGTAAGACCAAACAACAAAAGTACAAACAAAAGTAAGAGTAAGAGTAAGACCAAAATTACATTCCACTATGCTCCCCCTTACGATGATTCATGTTATTGCAAATAATACGTTATTATTATGACAACAATATTTTTTCTGTTGACAACTTTCACTCTATGAGCAAGCAATAATCTGCTTGCACTAATATTGAAACAAGGAAATATATTCGCAATCGAAATATCGGTTAACGTGGCGAGCCGAATAAGGAAAAATCAAGCTCCGTCTATATTGAAGCTCCCGGTTGTTTATTTATTCCAAACGAGTGGCCACGGAAATAAGTCTATGTGGAGTCCCCATTTCTTACTGCAGAGAGTATAACTGAAAGACAGGAAAGTTTTATGGACGGCATCCTAGACTAGTCGCCGTCTACTGATGGTGTCCACGCATCCTGGCCAGAGCATTTATTTACGTTTATAACGCCGTTGCTATCTTGATACACGGATGGATATATGGATAACATCTTTGTACTTAATGATAAAGACCTCTCCTTATCTCAACAAAAAGAGTAAAACTTAGAAGGTACACAGGGGAACTTGTATCTTTAAGGGAACTCTTGGATCCGAATGGAAGTGTGTGTGTGATACAAAATATTTAAGATCAGCTCTTAATAGTTAAGAGCTAATTAGGACATAAGGCATAAAGAATTAGGGCTTATTATGTTTTTTTAGATAACAATGCATGCAGCATGCTATGTTTCAGTATTTCTATTGACTGTAGTAAATATTATTGCCTTAGCAATAGGCTATACGTATTCTTAATTTTCATTATTTATCTTCAATCTTTTGCGACGATGGAACCTTAAAATGTAAAAAAATAATATTATTATAATTATAACAAGCCCAATGTAGAATTATCGGGTGCGTAATATTTAGTTGGACAACCTTTAAAAAAAAATACAACTTAATATCGATACATTGTCCCCTAAATGTATTACTAACTTCTAATATCCTTGAAGCATATATTTCATATCCTTACGAATTAAATATAGTAAATTTCCGCGAAAATAATTCGTTCTATTCTTGTTTACTCTATGGACAAATAGCTTTGGCAAAGATTAGTATTTACCGAGCCTGCCGGCGCGACCCTGGATTAAGGCGACGTCTGCGGGGCACATTAACTACGCCAGAAGATCCAATTTTTAACTGTTGACTATTGCTCGATAAAACCGATTACAGCAACGACCATCATTTAAGTTAATGCTGATTTAGTTGATGGCAGTCGCTGGCGCCAGTTCCGTTGGTATATCGGAGTAACCTAGCAACGTTAGTTCAGCGAACATACCCTGACAAAATAGATAGCTCTTTCAAATTGATTGACGACCGGTCTAGCCTAGTGGGTAGTAACCCTGCCTATGAAGCAGATGGTCCTGGGTTCAAATCCCAGTCAAGGCATTTATTTGTGTGATTAGCGCTGATATTTCTTCCTGAGTCATGGGTATTATCTATGTATTTAAGTATTTATATGTATCTATCTATTATATATATCGTCGTCTTGTACCTAGGTACAACACAAGCCCCGCTGAGCTTACCGTAGGACTAGATCGATTTCTGTAAGATTG
This sequence comes from Grapholita molesta, assembly GCA_022674325.2. Lineage (NCBI taxonomy): Eukaryota > Metazoa > Arthropoda > Insecta > Lepidoptera > Tortricidae > Grapholita > Grapholita molesta. Next base: position 10,310,158 of record CP053127.2, read on the forward strand.
TCCCGCAATATTTATTTATTTATTTATAAAATATTTAAGTGCCAATAATGTATTCGTGCTGACATCTCTGGCCTACAAGATACACACACAGGAGCTTGGAGGCATTGTAGGAGGTCCTCGTTTCCCCTTTACACTCTACATGGTCGCTTCCTTACTTCGAGTTTCGAGGACATGATTACAACAGGACTGGCACCATCGATGAATAGTCTGTATGATGTTGAGAAATGAAGAAGATAGCAAAGATATACCTACTATTGATCATGTCTACATATACCATACCATATCATACCGTATACGAACAAATTAATAACGGTTTATCCTTTACTAAATCTGAACAATAAAATACTTATATATGTTTTTAATAAGCTTTATTGCACCTATCAAATAAGTAGCTATGTGAACTTCGACAAAACTGAATTGTTTAATTAATGAATGAATACTGTAAAGTTCTAAATTACATGACATACTATTAAATGCAAATTTCAAAATATAACAGAAATATATAAAAAATACGTATGACATGGAAACTGTAGTCTAATCATGCATTACATACAATATAAATATTATTTTATAGCAGTAGTACACACAGCAACACTCTTAGCTGTACATCGGTGGACCTTATGCCTTACATCATAAGGTCCACCAATGTACTAAATAAACATGGATAATTTTATCTATAAATTATTTAATGCTAACATTATTATTTATTAGTGTCCTTTAAACAGCATTGCAAAGCTAAATGTGACCGTCCATAAGAAAAGGTCCCTTATGGCAGTTTCTAGTTACAGAGATATTGGCGTTTTTGTAAAACCCTTCAAAATTATCATTTTTTAGTTCTATGTAAAATAGTAATATATACAAATAGGGGTATGTTTGTACCTTGGTGTCAGATGTGTACGTTAATTCTTTCTTTATTAAAATTGAGTTCAAAGTTTAGTAGAAAAGGTCCCTTATGGGAAATTGCATACAAAAATGAAAAAGATAAAATAATTAAAATTGTTTACAAGTATTTGTTTACAAATTTTACTTATTTTGTACACTATGTCAGTGGCAAACAAGGCTACGGCCCTCCTGATGGTACCTAAGCAGTCACTGCAGCCTATAAATGCGTGCAAATCCATGGGACTCATATCTGTTATTATAAACAAGAAGTTTAAGTTATATACATAAGTATAATAACAAAAAGGGCTTTAGGTACCTAAGTACCTACGATCTGTTTAAATTTTACTTTACGTGTAGGTACTACATTTTTCGACTGACTTCAAAACATCTCTAGACGGCTTCTGCACTAGATGTATTACCTACAAAACGTAAAAAACCTACCTACATGTAGCTTCTGTGGTGAACTCGGCCACAGGAACCGAATACGAAATGATGTTTTCTCAAACATGCAATGAAATATCGTCTTTACATTCCTTATAATAGACTCGGAAGTATGTTTTTAGCGCGGCAACTGAAGGGGACGGAAATGGAATTTCATATAAAAGGCCTAGGTCTGCAAAAGTAACTTTTTTCGTTGATTATCCATACTGAGACAAAAGATGGCGGGTGTCATAGCAAACAGTTAGTTGTGATTTTCCAAATTTCATTCACGCTCGCTCGGCCGTATATACCCACTTGGCCGAAAATCCTCATTTTCGGCTTTTGATGTAATGGAGATCAGTCAAATAAATTGGTAGTAGTTCCATTTATCGCAATAATTTCATATTCCAACAATGAGAAATAAGGATTCTGACCGTGATTTTTGACTCCCCCATACACACCCCTACCCGGGAAGGTGAGGGGATCAAAAATCACCTAAAATGTCCTTACGTGATTTATGAATGGTTCCGTAGTGGTAACGGACTGTTAACAGCTTACAGATATTGTGGTCTCGTTCGGCTTTCGGGATCACTGGGTAGGTACTATGTGGATTATTTAACGTTAACTTTAAATGAAAATTACTCCTTAACAGATCAATATTTTTAGAAAATTTATAATAACATTTTTTTTCTTCGGATTGCTGTTTTGATACAAGATTAGCAAATAAATTATGTTAATATTATGCCGTATTGTAATTATCAATATGTTTTGTCTATGGTTGGTCATAAGGGCCCTTTTCTCAAATGTATGGAAGCGAAATTGTGATTTTTACGTAACTTTGATCGTGTATAAATAAAAAAGTGTGACCTGTAGAATAATAATAAGACTTTTGTGATACTCCTGTGGGCTGATTAAAATATAATTTAGAACATACTATAACAAATTTGTTATTGTTTTAGGAAAGATGTAACTGATAATAATAATCACATTTTATTTTATTTTTTAATTTTCGTAGCCTATGTGATTTTTGTTTCTATGCTGAAATGTAAGCTCAAATATGTTCGACTATATACAATGGTTCTGATTACAACATATTAAAGGAAAAGTCGAAAAATATTTTTTTTATAGTTTCATCCATATGAGCGTGTTGCTATTTTCAAAGGCTATTTTTTCATGATCTGGAAGTCACATTAAAAAAAACAATAACTGGGTTCCAAAGAAAAAACCCTTGAGATACGAAATCAATCATAATCTATGTAACTTCCAATGGGAACACACTTAAAACTAGTTTCAAACTTCTTTTGACGATTTCTCAAAAGTGCAGTTTTAGCATGTGTAAGTTTAATGTTTTTTATTAAAAAAAATATGGGATTTAGAGTAATGTTTTTTTTGTATAAGATAGCTTATTTAATGTAGATTTAGGATCTGTGCTTAACTCAATACCTGCCATAAGGGACCTTTAGCCATGGACGGTCACAAATATACTGTAGTTTGTAGTTTCAAAACTTTTTCACATTTATTTCATTTATTACATAATACTATAATTTTATTGGTTTACTAGAAATATATATAAACGGGTCACTCACGTATCTTAAGGTCGAAAACCGCTCGACATATGTTTGCGAAGGTGCGGCACGGAGCTCATGATTATGGTTCACGAATTGGACCGAAACATATGTCGAGCGGTTTTCTACCTTAAGATACGTGAGTGACCCGTTTATAAATATATTTATAGTATGTCTGAGTCTCACGGGAGTTTTCTATTAAAAGTTTTATTGGTTTGTTTATAAAAATATAAAACTTTACCGTACCATTTAACGACAGTTACTACTGATTTTTTTTTGTAAAGTTTAGAAGTCTAAGATTTATAATCAGATTATCATTTCTTAAATATATCCGAAATAATTGTAAACCTAAAATACCATATTTGATAAGTCATTATTTTAACATTGATTTTAAATTGAGAATTTAGAGATGTAGAATTACTTGACTATTAATATACAACGTTTCTAAATCCCACGCAATATTTGAATGAACATAATATATTAGGTTTTTTAGAAGTTATAATATTATGACTAACATTCAACTTGTATCGGTACTAGATACTTTTACAGGAATGACTAAAATTTTATTTCGGATAAGGGTATCGCAATGTGCTGGGAACTCTTGAAATTGAGCTAGAGTTTTCTGGAAACCCAATAGAATATTATAGTTGCAACATCGAAGGTAAAGTACGTTTGAGACTTCGAGTCACCCGATGGAAGACTGCATGAAGATTGATAGACATTTGCAAATCTAAAGGGAAATTCCGTATTTGACATTTTATTGAAGTAAGACATTTTTATTTCAAAGTTTCATACTCGTATAAGTATATATGGTTCCTAAGAAATGATTAGTTACTAAATATTTGCAATCATCTTATTTTCCTAAGCTAGTCACAAATAGTTCTAATTGTCACATAAACTCATAAACTGTACAAATACTAAACTATATTCTGCTGAGGTGTGTGTCCTCACACGTTTAATATGAGTCGTGGGTGCATATATAATGACGGGAATCTTGGGCGCCTTTGTCTTCGTCTTTTGCAAACAGTTATTTTAATGATTAATTGATTATTGGCACATTCTGGGATACATGCTGCTCCGATTATGTTATTTTTTGAATGACCAACATTGGTATCTTAGTGATAGTTCGTGAGGCTAAGGGAATTATCTTCTATCTATACATATAAAAATGAAATGCGTTTGTTACTTACCCATAAACTCGACAATCGCTGAACCAATTTAGGTAATTTTGGTACTGTAATGTTTGTATTAGACCGCAGAAGGTTTAGGCAGTGTAAAAACACAGAAATATTGTTATGATTATTAGAAAACAGTGATTCATTATTCCCATAAAAATTGTTCCTACCTGTCAATCATTGATATTCCAATTTATAACTATTGACATAATAAGATAAAAAAGAGAGGTTACGGGTGTGTTACAAAGTTCTACGGGATGACCCATGTAGTTGCCAATAAATCCTTATTAGACAGTGGTTATTAAAATATATTCAAATGGTGTCCCTTCAAATGTGAGTATTTGATCAGATTAGTATAGTGGTACTTACAGTATTTTATAATGAAATTCACTCAACTTTTTTCAATGCTTATGCAAAAACTTCTCAATGCAATGTGCTTTGATAATTTAGTGAAACTTGTCTATACAATATTCGTACAACCAGTTCTTGATTCAATTCAATTCATATATTGTTTGGTTTAGACGGGGACTAAATGTAACCCTAAGTAATTTACCGCTCCAAAATACTACGAATTTTTCGTTCCTACAGGAAAAACTGAGCGCGAAAAATTCTCTTTGAAAGAAGTGGAATGTTCGGGGCACTAACGCTGTTCAGCCAATCGTCGGTAGCAAAGGCTAGTAATTCTCGTTCAGCCTGAATTTTAAAAGGTTTCAACTTGTTCTGGCATAAACACATTCTGTTAGGCATATGTAAGCCTTTTGAGCAGCCCGATAGTTAGAAAAACGTTTGAAATGAAACTCGATGTACCGACCTACATCGATTATTACCTAATAAAACTTGGCATTTCTCTCTATCACAACTTGATATCATGTCATAAAAAACATCCAAAGTACGTAGAAAATCTATCGGTAGATACAATTTAAAGCACTTTGTTTTCCTCAGAATTTGTGATCTTTTTTTATATACAAAACTGACCAGCGTTTGACTTGAGCCTCACTAGTAGGCCTAGCACAAGTTGGGCGCGACAGTATCTCGAGCCAAGATAGACTACCGGTCCTTTTCTAAGTATATTATTTAAAAAGGGACGGGTAGTACATCTCGGCTCGATATACTATCTCGTCCCACTTGTGCTAGGCCTACTGATAGTAAGTGTCGACGAGGTCGAGAGTGTAGCACGCTGGTTCAGTAACAGCCCATTATCTAGCATGTAGGGTAGTTCTTAAAACTAAAAAGGTAGCGAAAAACATTACAGGTGTATAAAATAATACCAGCATTCGATCTCAGAAACACAGTGCTTGGTAATAATCATTTGTTGTACGAGACACTTTTTATCGGATAATCCATATTGATTTGACATCTCATATTGATTAACATTGAAATGTAATTTTTAAATTTAATATATTGACATTATCTTTTTAATATTACAAGTATTGTATTTTTTGTGACATTCGAATATATTTATGTATATGTTGTTTACCTATTTGTTTGACGATCATAATATAAATCAATATAGATTAGGTTAAGATAATTTGTACTGTAATTTATTATTATGAAATAAATAAACTAAACTAAACTATGAAATTACTTTGCACTCTTGTGAATAAAATGCAACTTGGCTTACTGCTTTTAAAGAACAAAACAGTTCCTTCCGAGCTAGTGGGGTGAGAATTATATTTTTATATTTGCAATTAGGAAAACCGTTTCAAAGATGGAATAGACACGCTTATAGATTTATAACAATAAAAAGTGCATTCATTCGTGTTTCAATGTGTTCTCCGCCCGTCGCTGATCCCACCACTTCTTTCTCATTCATTAGTCATTCGTAAGCCTCGCCATAAATATCTCTTCAGTGTAAGATTCAAAGAGAAAAATATATTACATAAAATAATCCCTTTAAAAATAAAATCTCGAAGGAAATGTAAAGGCTTTCCTACTCAAATTTGTTTAGAGCGATTAGTATTTCAATTATTTCTACTTTGCTTTTCTTTTCTTCTCTGTTTATCTCTAGTTTTTATATTGAAATAGTGTTATGTAAGTATAAAGAAATAGTAAGATTTAGTTTGAACACACAAACCAGCTTTGTAAAGCCATTAGGATAAGCTAACTTTAAATATTATTCTATTGTACGATTTCAGATAAAATACTTCAGTTACGCAATAACTAATAGTACATACTAACATTACTAACTTAAGTAGTGATTACAATTATTAAAAAAATATAATTCTACCTATAATCAAATGGATTTATATCGATCATTTGGTTATTCTCGAGGTCTTAATAGTAACCTATGGGGAATTTTAACTTATCCTTACCTTAAAACCTCCTTTTTATATACCCTATCGCAAAACTGCGAACCGTACATCACTTTATACTTTGCCAAACGTTCATACAGCAAGCGACACTATTGAAAAAAAGGGCCGTATTCCAAAATCAATCAAAGCTTACATTCGAGTAAACAAGAAATACAAGATACGAGGTCAGAAAAGTAATTAGCAGGGCTCATAGTTTTAATATTTGATGGCGTTCGTAGACAAACCGGAACGTACGTGCAGCTTGGTTTATAGTTTATAGAGCGTGCCGTTTTACCCGATAAAGCTACATAGTTGTTTCACAGACAAACCGGTTCTGGAAATAAGTTTTTGTTTTAAACATCGTTTTTACGATCAAATTTTTTGACCGCTTTTTTATTGTACTGTTGCCAAATGACAAGCTATATTGTAAACAAAATGTTGTTTAGCACATTCGCTGCCACCCCCTCCAAAAATGTATGGAAATGAACACACATGTGCGTTGGTGGCAGTGAATGCGTTACACATTAAAAATATTTCGAATTTTACGACTAAAAATTATTACCTTGTAATTTGACTAATGCAATATACCACTATATCTATGTGTCCCAAAAATACTACGATAGTGACGGGCAGCCAAATAAGTTTAACATAATTAGTAAGTAAGTAAAAATCTTATTTATTTATTAACCTGATTTTGAATATCAAAAAGAAAAAGAAATATCCAATTACGAATTAATAACGTAATTTAAATATAAATAACTTAAAAGCTACTTGATTCTATTTAAGACTACATAATTACATATACAGTGTGCTCTCGACTTAACTGCCTGAAAATCAGCAAATAGACAAAAAGTTATTGAAAATTCCTTGATAATAAAAATAATAATAAATAAATAAATATTTCGGGACAATCTTACACAAATCAACCTAGTCCTACGGTAAGTTCAGTAAGGCTTGTGTTGTAGATACCAGACGACGATATATATAATAGATACAAATATTTAAATACATAGAAAATACCCATGACTCAGGAACAAATACCTGTACTCATCACACAAATAAATGCCCTGACTGGGATTCGAACCCAGGACCATCGGCTTCATAGGCAGCACTACCCGCTAGGCCAGAGCGGTCGATAAAAATAATACAGTTGCTAAAAGCTTTTAAGCTGATATTCTACTGATTGGATTATATTTACAGTATAAATACATAAACAACGCGATACAGCAATTAAATATTTAACCTCTGAAAGGGTTAAAAGACGGTTGAAAGTGTGTACGAAGAGAGCGGATTTTAAGGTACTTTTAAAAATAGCATCGTGGGTTGGAAACAAGAAAAGTAAGTTTAGATGGAAAGTGATAATGTGTAATTTGAATTGTATGTTAAAAGTTACAAAAACTTGAATGAAATTCCACACAAACGAAGTTGCTATATAACAAACAGCTATAACTAGTTTAGTTAGTGTAGTAGTTAAGGCATAAGTTATTTTATCATACCTAAACCATTTTTGTTACCCTGAGTACTCATGCGTATACTGCGTACTTATAATAATAACTTGTTACTTAAACTTGGCTCACGAGGTAACCGCCATGTGGGAAGTTGATTCGGCGATCATTGTACCGATAGTTGTTTCCGCGAACGGTCTCATAGCGAAGAGTCTCGGCCAACATCTTGAGAGACTCTCGCTACGTAGTTGTGGTTGGATCAAGGGTCAGATTCAGAAGGCGGTAATCCTGGACACGGCGCGCATAGTCCGACGGTTCCTCTCTCTGCAGCCCTTACCACCGGCAGCCTGGGCCCTGCCCCGTTGCCGGCGGCACTCTAGGTTAGGTTTTTTATAATGTTTTTATTGTTTTGATATGTTTTAGATGTATTTTTATATTTTACTTTTATAAAAATATTGTAAAAAAACCTAATCTAAGAAAGAAAATAAATAAAGAGAATAACTTGTTACATTTCGGGGTTACTTAGTGTTAGCTTATTAGTTATTAATTTAAGTTAGGTAACCGCCATGTGGGAAGTTGTTTCCGCGAACGGTCTTATAGCGAAGAGTCTCGGCCAACATCTTGAGAGACTCTCGCTACGTAGTTGTGGTTGGATCAAGGGTCAGATTCAGAAGGCGGTAATCCTGGACATGGCGCGCATAGTCCGACGGTTCCTCTCTCTGCAGCCCTAACCACCGGCAGCCTGGGCCCAGCCCCGTTGCCGGCGGCACTCTAGGTTAGGTTTTTTATAATGTTTTTATTGTTTTGATATGTTTTAGATGTATTTTGTCATGTTTTACTTTTATAAAAATATTGTCAATTAATCTAAGAAAGAAAATAAATGAAGAGAATAACTTCGTTACATTTCAAGCTGTTGGTGTGTTATTTACAACAACCCTGTGTCTTTTTAAGTTATGTCATTGCATCGACCGTATGGCGTATATTTAATCCAAACACAATGATTCCACTGTCACAGGTGTACTCGGATACAAACGCTCATATATCGTCGGGGTTTAAATACCTATCGATTTAAACGGCTTTGCAAATTAAACAAACGAGATTTACCCTGCTCCCAAACGGTGATGTCTTAATTGCTAACTAATTTGTGGGGTTTTCGTTCAGAGGGAGATTGAATTTACTAGAACGCCAAATATGTGTGGTTTTCGTAATTTAACAGTGCGCTTTAGCGATTTTGATATATTTTTAAACATAAATCAAACAAATATGTCTGTGAAAAAACTGACCGAGTGCATGTCGGGCCACCCATATTGAAGGAGAGAAGAGAGCGGCATGCAAAATGTGTCTTATCGTAATTTTATTAAAATATGTTTATTTAATATTTTCCGATTAGATTGCTGTGACAGACGGACGGACAGACGGACATGACGAAACTATAAGGGGTTCGATTTTACTATTTTGCCGCGGAACCCTAACAAGAATACTGAGTTCAGTGGATTTTACTCATCGAAATTCTAAATATAAAAAAATGTACTGGAATAGCAGATTGAACGAAATTTTACGTGACTTTTTTATAAATATTTTTTATTTCAATTTCAATCTATATAGACGCAAAAATTGAGAAATGCAAATATTTTATAGTCGCAATTGTAAAACAATTATCGTAGCATACCATGTGCAACATATGATATGCTATGAAATACATATGATACTATTTTATGAATATATTGATATGTTAAAAGCTACCTTTTTGTACCTCACTTAATTTGGAAAAAAAAGTTCCAGCCTCGGCAGATCTGAATAGTCCTAAAAATTCTAATCATAAAAAAAATACAAAAAGATGGTCGAATAATGTGTACAGCCGGCTATACACTGCCAAATTAAGAGTTAAGTATACCTTTTTGTTGAAAGTTTGAAATATCAACGACACGAAAACTACTACTAAGTTTGTGCTAATTCTTCGAACCCGGGCGTTGTTACTGACATACTGCCAGATTGCAACTCGCTTTCAGGTTCTTAGCTACGCTTGTGTCCGTTAAGTATATAAGGCAAAGATGAATACAAAATATATCAATGTCAGCCGGCCTGTATTCTTATGTGTATGGGCCATCGCAGGTAGGGAAACTTTTAGTATAGTTAGAGTAGGTAGGATGTCGTTTTGTGATACTCTACGCAGCAATTGTCTCCCTCTTTTACTCGAGGAGGCGGGATATGTGAAGGTTGTGACCTTCACAGACTTCTTGATGATTGAGATTCCTGGCTGGCTTAGTGTCAGTTCGTAATTTAAATTCTATTTCGAATATGTAACTAGAGAGTTTCTAGATGAGTCAGTGGGAGACAGTCAAAGCTAGTAGTCGATTTGTCATGTATTCTTCTTCGTCGAATTACTCTTGACAGAGCAGTCGTGGTCACGTAGAACGACGTACAATTCTGCGCCAGTTTTCCCTGGCAGTTGCTTCTCTGGCACATGTGTTAAGTGTGGTGTTGGTAAGGGCTTTTATCTGATCCGTCCAACGCATGGGGGAACGTCCTCTTGATCTACAGCCATTGACCCGTCCCTGAACAACAAGTCTCTCCACGGCATTCTCTCCACGTCGCGTTACATGCCCGAAATATCTGAGGATACGTGCTCTGACCGTAGCTGAGAGCCTTTCTTTCACTTTTAGTTCGTTAAGTATGGAGATATTCGTTCGGTGTTGTGTCCAAGATACCTGCAGCATTCGTCTCCAACACCACATTTCGAGTGCGTCGATTCTTTGTCTCTCTCGCTCCTTAACGGTCCATGTTTCAGCAGCATACAATAATATGGGAAACACTAAAGACCGCACTAATTGAACTTTAGTGGCCTTGGTGATATTTCTGTCCTGCCATATCCTCTTCAACTTCTCCATGGCAGATCTAGTAATGTCATGTATTAAATAATCTTAAATAAAATAATACTTAAATATCATACAATTAATCTTTATTATCAACTCTCTCCATCTAGGCGCGAACCGCCATTACATTATGTACACACAACAACACTCTTCGTACATCGGTAGACCTTATGCCATATATGTAATAAGGTCCGATGTACAGCTAAGAGTGTTGTTGTGTGTACATACGCAATTTTATTTTATAAACGCACTAAAAATGCCTAGTATTTACTTACTAGTCACTCTTCGACGAAGAAAACCATCGTGAGGAATCTAATTTAAATACCAACCAGACCTATATAGTTTCCATTGGTTAAAATTTGCGTCTACGATAAACCTTGCGTCAAAGTAGTCAACGGGCCCTTGGCTTACTAACTCTCTTTTTTTTAATGACATAAGGTGGCAAACGAGCAGACGGATTGTCTGATGGTAAGCATTACCGTCGCCTATGGGCACCCGCAACACCAGGGGGTAGTCACAAGCGCGTTGTCGACCTTTGAAGGGGGTTGGAGCTCTGGGAACCTTACTCACCACCAGGAACACAATACTACATACCTGAAAGGTAGCAGTGCTGTTATGGCTGTGGGCTTCTGTAAGGATGAGGTACTTCCCCAGTTGTGTTTCTCCAGACTCAAGCTCTCTAGGAATATGATGAGTGTCGGCAGGAAGACTACAAATAAGCTTCATATGTGACCAGGTGAAAACCTGAGTTTCAGTTAACGAGCTCAATTTGCTAAAGCATTTTAGCTCTCATAACTGCTTGTCTTTGATCGTTCAGAGCTGCGATAATTGTTATCGCAACGACCTAGTTTCTGGACGGTAATGAGTCTCTCTAGATGTTATACAGCTTCTCTCTAAAGTCGTAATCATCGTTAAAACTATGAACAACTACAGACGAAATACTCAACTAAAACTCTTGCTGGTGTGTATACAGTTTGCAGAAACGTATATTAATTAAAACTACAAATGTCACCAACTGATGTTTGTTATCCATGAAAATCGAAAGGGTACTTAGTTATTTAGAACATTGCTAAGTTATTTTACCTAAATGCCTTTCAGCCTTACAATAAGTTGAAAACGAATTTATAAAAAGAATTAGTGCCTTCGTCATAGAACCTATTCTAGTGTATTACTGAACTAATAATAGTTAGACAAGCTAAGTTAGACAAGCATTTGCCGATGACTTCATCTACGTAGAATTATTAGGTGGTTTAAGAGGTGTATTAACTAACCCTTTAACTGCGTATATAAAAAAAAATACAATATGAAAATACGGCAAAATTGCAGCCAATAGATGCTTCTACTTAAAAATACTTACTGTCGAGTTCACCTCTCACCTCTAATTCAATATTTTTACAAATAAAATACTTACATTTAAACACGAAGCTTTATAGGCGTGATTAACGATAAAATAATTTATATTGCAGAAAAAATATTTATTCCGCAAAAAATGTCAGCACAAATAGCATTACCGATTTATCGGAGCCAATTATGTGCTTACTGCGATCGATCGGCTGTTAAAGCGCTCGTGTCGGCTCGTGTTGACGAGAGGGCCCCAGCGCAAACAAACAGAGGGCTCTCGGCCCGAGCCACTCCAGCTGATGGACGGACGGACGCGTGGAAAAGGGTTGTTCAGAACGGTTTTTAGATATTTGAGTTTGACGGCCTATTTGAAGTGGACCAAAGAAGTGGGTTATAGTTTGCTTGTTCCATAGGCCACTTTTTTCGTATAACTAAAAAAAAACGTAGGTGTAGATGGAAACTGTATTTTCATAGTATTGTTGTATAATTTGGTACTTTTCGTTTGCATCCACAATATTGTTTCGTAAATCGATATTATTATTAAGTCGTAACAGTGTTAGTTGCCATTGGAGATTCTGTTACACATCACTCTAGTGCAGCTTCGTGTATCTAAGTATTACCTCATGTTATTAAACTTGCCGCTTTACAATCGGTTGTTATTTATTCTTAGATATACAGGATAAAAATAAAAATTAACTGCCTCGGGAAATGGTCGTTAGCAGACATTTCTGCTTAATACAAAATTAATCTCATTCTAACATTTGCTAATGTGCCATACCGATTAATGCCTCAAGGTGTTGACCGATTTAATTATATTCAACAGGTGAAATGCACTTAGTTACTTTTTTTACGGTGGCATTTAGCCAATATCATTAGCCGCGAGGTGGCTGACTAACAGTTATGCTTTCATGATGTTACACTTCTCCAGGTAAGTTCTAAGTCAAATAGCTCTGGCAGTACATGCCACACGAACTTTTCTGAGAAATTCTAATTTTCGAGTTGTAGTAAAATTGGATGGTCGAACTTCTTTACCTGTAGGTATTGACCAAGTATAACTACGCGACGCGTTTGCAAGGAATTCAAAAATACCTTTCTACTAAGAGACTAAGGCAGGGTTGAGGCATGTTCTGAAGGGACATATAGTTAGGTTAGTTGGATCCTAAATGAGTATGGTAATATGGGTATATATAGAAGTGTACATACCTGCGCAGATAGTGGTGTTTTAACGACATATTACATGCAATGCATCTAGTGCCGTATCATGCGGCTAGCGGCAGCCAGCACCATATCCTAGGCCTGTCGATGATATATGATATGATATATTTCAAAGTTATACCATATATTTCAAATTAATATTTCTTAATGAAGTCTGTAACAATTGTCATCACCAAATGAATCTCATCTATCCAATCTCTTTTGCGTTTCTCCTAAGTATTGACTTCTGACCAGAATTCTATAAAAGCATAGGGATTATTAGTCAGAACAATGTAGTGGTATTACAAAGCTCTGTTGCGTATACATCAGCTTGGGTTTATAGGGGTCCCATTGACATGCTATGTATGTGTATTGATTGCCTTGCCTAATGGGTGAGAGGGATTGCTTTCCGGTGTTGATCACGGGCTTTATTTGTATATATAGTATCTTTATAAATATCTTACATTTTGAGTTCACTAATGTGATAATGGTATATTTTTACATAACAAGTTATAAAATGAAGCTCGAACGCCACCAATTGGCTTGAAAATCACACAAAGGCGTTAAAGTTATAATTGTAATAAATTTAATAAAGGTATGTACCTACCAATGTGGGTAAGCTGTATTCCAGTTATACTATGTTAAAAAATCATTCTTTTTAGATACATTTATTTACAGAAATTACAATCGTATTATGAACTACATGTACTTAACTAGTTACAGTATAAAATCTAAAAAAGGCCCTTGAGGCATTGTACCAAGGATGCTGGCGGCATTCTCGTTGAACATTACAATAATATAAGAATCATTGCAATTTACTAATATCCAAAATCATCTTGATCGATCGATTTGGTCTAAAATCACAAATGTTCCATTTCAAAAATAGTCGATTGTTACCGGATAATACGGTAACAATCGACTATTTTTGAAATGGAACATATGTTCCAAAGTATCACACCTTACTGGTGTAGTATCACACCAGTAAGGTGTGATACTTTGGAACCGTCCTTAAAATTCGCAAAATGAGCAGATTAGCAATTTATCCAGCGGGAAGGTTAGTTGAAAATTCACTTAACACTCAAAGCTCAGAAGCGCAGTCTGGACGTAAATTAGATGACGAAGTTGCTTACCGAATCCTCCCTCTTTTCAAAGTTTTGACCAAACGAACACACAACTAAGTAACTACTATATACAAAAGATTATTATATTTAGGTAATATGATTGTTTAAGGTCTTATTTATGTAATATTTCGAGATCTTGTTACGTAACCTTTTAAGGCTTGGCTGTTGATCCAAGTATATCACAATATGTTTGAATAGTAAGAGTTTTGTGATTGATATATACTCGTAAAGTCTAAAACTATTTGTTATTCAGTTTAAGGCTACCTGCTCATACTACTCCATCCCTTCTCTTCTCAATAGCTAGCTTTTATAGAGCCCAAGCTGGGTAATAAAACTTTCATCAAAAATGTTTAACCATATAAAAAATAGTTATCAAAACCCAGAATACTCCGTACGCCCTGACGTTACTCACACTCGATGTGAAAATATTTCGTGGCCATTGATCATCCCTGATAATTTCCTATCATAAATAAATCTGGCAGCTAGCATAGACTGTAACAGGAATTATGTTAATATAGCTATGATATTTTTTCCCATGTAGCTCAGAAGGTCTAGGTTTTGTCCTAGTTTTTTGGACGCTACGTTTCAATAGCTGACTATTCCTTTTTCCTCAGTCCACTTTCAATCTTTACGTTCACTTTGAATACCTTTTAAATGGATCACCTTCGAAAGTGCTATATAAGACTCCAAAAGAGAAGGTTGACAATCCATTATCGATTAGAGCACTATTCAAACTTAGCCCTTGGCTTATATGGGTAGGTAGTAGTTTTTGTTATTTCTAAGAAGAAAGGAGTTAGGTACGCAGAAAAAGTATTTGGATGTGAAAGCGTCATTCAAGTTAATTAGAAATAAAACAACTAAAACACAGCGCATATAGGTACTGAAGTTAAATGTAATATTTTAATTCATAATAATTATCGCAGTAACCGAAGAATTAAGTTAATTATTTCATTTTCATTGCACATTACATATTTCAATTAGGTTTAATAGTGGTTTCCCTGTATTTACACATGATCAAAGTTTTACATTGTGTCGATCTACTTATTGTAGTTGTTCGTGTACATTTCCAACCCCAAGTAACTAATATTTTTTGATTCGGGAAACCAATGAAATTGACCAGTTCCAATGCAAACCTGCGACCATATCAAAAGTAATAGGGAGGTCAATGAGAGCTAGTCGGCGCATATGACCAGTAAGGATAAGCAATATAATATATGTCACTGGCAAGGTTTTTGTATTTGTAGGAAATAGACTTTAAATGAGCAAAAACGTTAAGCGCAAAACAAAATCACCTAAAAATGGGACTTTAATAAAAAGTGAATTACCGCAGCATGCAGTCGTAGATTTCAGACATTTTCAGCATCGTTGAGTCTTAGTCGTCTGCGACCGCAAGCAATGGGAAGTATTTTAATGTCTGCCTTGTAATTATTATTTTATGGCATAAAATTACGCAAGTGGTTTTTTTATTATTTCACACTATTTTATCTTTAACACGTGTTTTTATGTAACAATAATTTAGATTTCCTGCCATAACGCCACTAGAAAAATCTTGAATGTGTCCCCCTTGTCATATCGCTTGTCCTTGATGGTTACAAGTCTAATTAGTACACCGTCATTCCGGCAACTATCTTCGTTTACATACAATGATAATGATTAGTGCAGGAGGTATCTAGATTTCACGAGGCTTTTTGTTAACGAGGTGGCCGCTATGTAGGAATTTGTACCGAAAGTTGTCTCCGTGAACGGTCTCATAGCGAGCATTCTGAGCAACATCTTGAGAGAATCTCGCTACCTACATGATTGTAGGTGGTTCAAGAGTCAAAAACAGAAGGCGGTAATTCTGGACACGGTTTATAGCCCGGAGGTTCCTCTCTCTAAAACCCTAACCACCGGCAGCCTGGGCCCTGTCCCGCTGCTGACAGCCGCCTTTGCTAGGTTTTCTCATATTGTTATAATATGTTTTAGATTTTTTTTTATCTTAATTCCATAAAAATCTAAGTAATATGATAAAGAAAAATAATTTTATATTCAACAGTTATATTTTGACGACAGGTTTGGTCTAGTGGGTAGTTCCTCTGCCAACGTAGCCTGGGCATTTATTTGTGTGATAAGATATATTTGTTCCCGAGTCATGAGTCTTTTATATTTATATGTATTTAAGTGTTTGTATATTATATATATCGTTTGCTGAGTACACACAAGACAAGCCTTCTTGAGCTTACCGTAGGGTTCAGTCAATCGATGTAAGAATGTCCTATAATTCATTTTTATTCATATTTTATAAATAAATCTAACTGATTATATCGCGTATACTAATTTAAACTTTATCCCGACGTTTCGAACCTGATTACCAAGAACGCTGCCAAAATATTGCATGAGTAATTATTTTATCACGGCAACCGAAAACAATATTATTTATTGTTTGTGTACACATACTAATACTTAATAGTATACATTATAATTACAATTTAGCATTATAACATTCAACCATTTTTTAGCCTTATCTAAAATTAAATTACTTTTTGGTATTTTAATGTGTAGTTTAAAGCTATTAATTGACCTTATGAATAAAATTTCTTTTTAATATATTTTTATTCAAGTTCACATTTACAATACCACATTAAAAAACACTACAACCCTCTAACATAGTCAATACGCTACGAGTATTTTGAAAGAGTAAAACAATGGTACAAAATGGAAGGTACAGTTCCAAACATAACAAGCCGAGTTTATTTACTTGCCGATACTGTTTGCGAGTTTTCCTTCTGGAAGGTTAAGTTTTAACATATATTAAGAACATATTGGTTTTAGGTGAAAATGTTAGAAGTAACTGTAATTACAAAAGCGTTTATTGCAAATATTTGAAGAGTAAGTTGTATGCTGAAGTTGATTCAATTGGTCTAAACTATCCTTAGGTATGAATTGGTTAATTTACAGTAAATTAAATAAGATACATTTATCAGTTTATTACATAATGCAATCTACTCACACTGCTCCTATAACGCATAAGTGCAATAACTTCGTTACAATTTTTTTTTTCAATATATTCCTTACTACTTTACAGAAAACTAAGTATTTGAACGAAGATTTCATTATTAGTTATTCTCTTAAATGTGGTAAGTTGGGCAGTTAGTCCCACTGCTACAAGTCAACGCTCAATTTAGCGTACTTTAGTTGCGGCAGTATATCACAAAAATTAACCTTTACCTAGAAATACACTTTATAGATCTAAGTAAAAGTACGTCGGACTGTCTGGCGTGTAACAGGAATTATGCAAAAGATCTGTGAAACGGCAAAAAATGCTTTTTATACAAAGGTATCTTTTCCTGAAACTCTTGCAAGACCATTATGAACACAGAAACGGCTGATTTCACATAGATATTCTTTATTGTTCTTTATTTAAGTAAGCTTACAGTGCAAAAATTCAAGCCACTTTGGTGGTAATTTAGGTGTACATAAATTTATTTTTCTATTGCGTTCCTATTACGAACTCGAAAATCTAAACCTTCCAACCAATCAAGTCATGCCAACTTTCTTAAGAAATTCCTCTTAACAATCTAAAATAACACACAATACCTATGTTACTTCCACGTGTAAAATTTCCCGTAAGTAATTTAAACTTTTTAATAATAACCAAACAGGATTCTATAGTATTCATAAAATTGATGTTCCAATTTATAAAATCATGTTCAACATGCTTGTTATTCATAAAAGTCGATTAATTTTTAATTATTGCCTTGCAGCCCCGAAGTTTTCCCCTAAAATAAACATTTTCAAAACTGGCAACTCAAATAAGGTGCCAGCGCTCGCCGTCCCGGCAAAAAGTTGGAGCTGCGACGTAGACAAATCGTTTTCTATATTTTGCACACGTACAAGATAAACTTTCTTTCTATAGGACCCTATGGATCGGGTTGGTGCGACAAAAAACAGCCAAGTGCGTTTCATTTAGTAAGTACGAGTATAAAGCAAGATCTTTTGTTAAATTATTATTTGTTACTGCTAAGCGTAAATAAAAATAAACTATAAGTAAGTATATTTAGGTCTCCACTGATAGAAAAACATTTTATTCCGATGCCTATGGAAGTCCAGGGGGGAAGCCTATGTTCAACAGTGGACGTTTTATGGCTGAGATGATGATATTTTTTTTACCAAATAACATTTTAGTTTACATTAGCCCGTTTATCGTTAATGTCGATTGTCGAATACCATACAGGTATATAGATACCTAACGAGAAACCGTTATCAGATCAACTACGTGGTAGACTAGGCGAGAAACATAGTGGTGAATGACTAATAATAAATTAACCATAGTTGAGATAAATAACACGGAACCCTAAAAATATCAATCGGGAAACCGTCTTGCCCTTACTTTACGACGGGTTTTTCAACCCCGTCTAGAAATTTTGCCCAATGCTCTGCCAATATTGTGCGTGCGTTAAATAGTTTACTTTGCAAAGATGGGATGAGAATTGAATTTGTTTATGGTAACATATAACTTGTAAACAGCATTTCGTATTTGAAGGTTTTGTTCAAACTATTGGCTTTTTTATTTCTTTTACGTCAGTCTTTTTATTATGTTTTGGATGGTACGGTTACAGTATATGTAACGTAGAACATTATAAATAAAGTTTATAATGTTCAATATATAATAAAGTTTTGAACATTTATCATAAAAGTACTTATACTACTACAATAGGTAGTTATTTATGTGACTGGCGGATAATGAGAGGTATTAACACACAAGGGCATTAACACACGAGTGTTAAATGAGTCATTATGTACAGTAGCATACATAACTTTATTTATTTTTATCTTTATTTTGTTCAATAGATACAGAAAATGCCATCATGTCGTCGCCATTTGAAAGTTTAAAACAAATGACCGACGTTTATAGATTTGGAATTCATAGACAAGATGTGAATCATTTAGATTAATAATATTTAATCTAAATTATTTAATCTAAATTAATCACATCTTAATTTATAATTAATTAATAATTTATAAAAAAAATTCTTATTTTATTTTTATTTCAATAGATGTAAAATTTATTTGATTACATTACATATAAAACTAACACTAACTACTAAATTGATTCGAATATTACAAAAATTACATTGAATGATTTTGACTGATAATTTCTTTGTTTTGTTTTTTAAGATGTTAGAAATATACTTACAGCATCAGTTAATGATACTAATTTAAATATTACGATGCTACCACACATATAAGTTCCTTATCATTTCTGAATATATTGTACCGAATTTATTGACTGTAAATCAATCACGCGGATAAAATGCTAAAATAATAAAGTAGAGGGTAATTGTTTTTCGGTTCAGCCTTAAAATGTGATATGTCGTTAGATAGGTATTTCAATAATAATTGGGGTGTGACTTTAACATATTCTTAATTTTAAGTTAGTTATTTATTAAAGTTATTTATTTTTATTTTAGAGTTGATCGGTTACGAATCGAAAGCTAACCCTACATTGATGTGCTCGACATGCTCTTGGTCGGTTTTTTTAATGTACTTAATAATCAATAATCATATTGGTATTAGGCCTACTTTTTGGGGTTCCCATAAGCGGGTCCTATAATCGGTACTCTATTACTATCGCTGCGCTGTCCATTTTCGTATTGTCTATCACAGAGCTGTATCTTGCAATGTACAGTTATTTAATTGTACCCTACTGTAATTTAAGTACTTAATTTACTAAGTAACCATACTGAAAGGTGTTGGGGTTATTTAAGTGGAATATTGGTAATAAAAAGAAAATAAGATGTTTACACGAGAACTATATTTGATCAACTGACATATAAATAAATAAGTCAATAAAACCGTTGCTATTCAAATATAAATTGACAAGGTTCCATCTACTGCCAGTACTGTGTACACAAGTAGATGCAAACGCCTTGCATTAATATTCACATTATACATATTTATCACTACATTTCAATACACCCCTTTAATGTGCATATTGGTAAACAAATGGCAACTTAACAAACATCTACGTATAAATAAATTAAAGTGATATCAAAGAACAATTACACCAAGACTAAACAATAAAAACAATTAACATACGATGCCTAAATCGAACATACACTTATAATGCTTTTCTCTAGGCAAAGCCTTGGTTAAAATGTCTGCTAGCATCAGATCAGTACACAAGTATTTTAACTCAATACTCTTATTGTTCTTTAATACACTTCGCACAAAATGATACCTGATGTCGATGTGTTTGCTTCGAGAATGGAACATTGGATCTCCGGCAAGGCAAATTGCTCCCTGATTATCTACATGTAAGGACAATTGTGCAAACTTACGTAATCCAATTTCCGTAAGTAAACTATTTAGATAGATTGCTTCTTTCATAGATGACGCTAAGCTCAAGTACTCTGATTCGCAACTAGAAGTCGAGACACTTCTCTGCTTCTGTGACTTCCACGATATGCATCCACCTCCTAACATGAAAACATAACCAGAATATGAACGCCTATCTATCAAACAACCTCCCCAATCAGCATCTGAGTAGCCATGTAATGATTTACCTGTCTTTGTGTACAATAGTCCATATGTTTTTGTATGTTTTAAATATCGCAGTACACGTTTCGCAGCATTCCAGCATTTCTCATCAGGGTAATCCAAAAACTGACTTAATATAGCTACGGTGTTCGTTATGTCGGGTCTTGTTCCCGTAGATAAGTACATCAACGAACCTATAATTTCACGGTACCGTTTCTGTTCACTATCACTACATTTCACAATAGGTCTCTCTAATTTATTTTTAACTTCCATTGGTGTAGATATTGGTTTACATTTATCCATGTTAAACTTATTTAACAAATTATCAATGTATTTGCTTTGTGACAATTTTATTCCCTTGTCACTAATGTCAAACTCTATGCATAACATAGATTTTGCAATGCGATAATCGTTTAACTCAATCGTAGTGGCCAGTTCCTTTTTGAAAGTTGCTATACACTCACGTCTTTGCGAAGCTATCAGTATATCGTCCACATAAACTAATACAAAGAGTTTGGTTTCCGAATCTATATCCTTAAAATATAAACATGGCTCGTTCAAGGAGACTTCCAACCCCATGGACTTCAGTTGTTCATCCAGTCTGATGTTCCACTGCCGTCCTGCTTGTTTCAGTCCGTACAACGATCGCTTGAGTCTGCATACACTGCCTCCAGACTTAAGGTCGCATAACAACTTACTGGCTCTATCATGTACAACTGAACTTGGCTGTTCTAATCGTGTTAGATCTTGCAAGCATTCTTCTAGAAGATCTGGCACCTTCATGTATATCTCCTCTTCTAATAATCCATTTAGGTATGCAGTATTAATGTCCAACTGATGTATTTTAAGATTGAGTTCGGCTGCGAGCGCAACTAACAATCTAACAGAGTCAAGTCTGGCAACAGGAGCGAAGGTGTTTTGATAGTCAATCCCGTACCGTTGACTAAAACCTTTCGCCACTAACCTTGCTTTCTTCTTTTCAGTGTTGTCCATATTTAACTTTGTTGTTAAAATATAACGACAACCAACTACATTTCGACCCATAGGTTTGTTGACAATATCAAATGTGTCATTTTTAATTAAGCTCTTTACTTCTGAAAGTATCGAATCTTTCCATCCTTTTCGCTCATTACCTGACAAAGCTTGCTTGAGTGTAATTTCGGCAAATCCCACAAAATCTTCACAGTCTGCATACTCTTTAGACGACTCAAAGCTTTCTTCCAAGGGAACTTGTGACAGTTGCAACCCACCTTCTATTGACGTTTGCGGTACGTCTTCCATTGAAATTTGCGGCTCTTCTGCCATACGAGTTTGCGAACTTTCATTAATCATGTGATATATTTTCCGCGGGCGTCCGACGTGACCTCGCTCCAGTCTTGGTCGTCCTGGACCTCTCTTCATTGTCATTGTCTTCTCTCCATCAACATGAACGTCTGTGTCTTGATGATCATGTTGAAATCGTTCCATGAGAATATCTGGATCATCTGTCATTTGGCGAGCTTCGACAGAAATTTCATCTGCTTGCTGAAGTTCAGATTCAGAATTTTCGAAACCAATCTCACGGTGAAAGATCTGGTTAACTGGATTTATGTTAGCTGTTTGGATAAAGTTCAAATTCTACCATCCTAGGTTTACCTTTAACATAAACTGATTCACTCTTATCAATTTCGAAGGGGTCAATCTTCATATTGACATCTTCTCTTTCGTCTACTCTCAATTCGTGAAATCTCACATCTCTTGACATAATATATTGTCGTTGTTGTGGTATCCATACTTTGTAACCTTTTCGATCCGTAGGATAACCTACAAATATTCCTTCCAGACTTCGAGGAGCGAGTTTATCTTTTCCGGTTGTCTTGTCCAACACGTGTACTTTAGATCCAAATTTATGTAAGTGATCTAAATTGACAGGTCGTTCAAACCACTTCTCGAAAGGTATTTCACCTTGAAGACTTCTTGTCGGACAATGATTTCTTATATAGCATGCTGTGGCTACAGCATCTGCCCAAAATCCCGGAGAAAGTCCTGATGAAATCATCATACACCTCGCCATTTCCACCAGGGTCCTGTTCTTACGTTCAGCTACTGAATTCTGTTGAGGAACTCCAGGAATTGTTAATCTTCTTGCTATTCCTTCCTTTTCAAGAATTCGTCGAAATCTTTATTACAGTATTCGCCTCCGTTATCTGTATGAAGGTAAGTTATTTTATGACCAAATAAGTTTTCAACATGATTTTTATACACCTTAAACGTAGTAAAGACCTCACTTTTCTTCTTAAGAAAATACACTTCACACCAACGTGTATGATCATCAATAAAGGTCACAAAATATTTGGCTCCATTAATTGACGTATGCTGCATGGGTCCTACAACGTCAGAATAAATTATTCTTAGTTTTTCATTGCATGGCCCACTCGACGTAGAGAAGGGTAATCTACTCATTTTTCCTTGCACACAAACATCACAATCGTACAAATCAGCTACATCTGTCATCTTTACGTTCATGCCAGATTTGTTTAAAACGCGGACAAGATCTTTCACATTTAAATGACCTAAAATATCGTGCCACAACTTTACGTCAACCTTTCGTTCAGAAACAGCTGACACTCTATCATAGTGCTCCTCAACGTAATATAGATTACCTTTACGATTCGCGACAAGTTTAGTGTTACCGTAGCTATCTCGAACACTAGCTACGTTTTTATCGAACGTAACGCTAAACCCTTGATCTGTAATTTTGGCTACAGAAATTAGGTTACATCGCAAATCCGGAACAAAAAGAGTATTAGGTAGTTGCACTACGGTTTTAGAACCATTATTACATGTAGATAATCTCACTATCCCCTTACCTTGTACATTTGTGTTCGAATTCGTGGCTAAATTTAGCTTACCAGACAAAGGTAATAGTGTAGAATTGAATTTTGCTGCGTCATTACATAAATGTGAAGTACAGCCACTGTCGAAGAGCCAATTTCCATTCTCCTTGCAAACAGCATTAACATCTGAAACACAATTAAATGATACAAAATTGGAGTCGACATCAAATAATTCACTATTGTTTGACACACACTTTACAGTATCGCTACACTGTTCCTTCTTCTTTTGGGTACAATCCGAGGCTTTATGACCATGCTGATGACATTTAAAACATATATATCTGAATTCGGAATTTATTTTCTCAGGTACGCGTTGCCGTTGCTCTGTGCTATAGCCATTCTTAGGCTTGGAACATTTCTTTCCTTTAATGAAAAATGCCTTTTCTACACTTTCTTGACGGTGTCTGGAATGTTCCTCCTCTAGTATTTTAATCTTCAGAGCGTCTGGTGTCGGCAATGAATCACGAGATTCTATAGCACATCTAAAATTTTCGAAACTTGATGGCAAGCTATACAAAAGCATTATCGAGGTCAGATCATCATGCATTTCGATGTCCATATCAGATAATTGACTTTTCACATCGAAAAATCTCATGACATGTTCTCTAATATCACCACCTTCCTCCAGTTTACGAAGCAATAACTCTTTTAATAATGTAGCCTTTTTCGCAGGTCCCTTCGATGCATGAACATTCTGTAATTTCAACCATACATCTCGTGCTGTTTTACAACCTCTCAAATGTCGTAATTCACTCGGGGTTATCGATAAAATGAGATCAGACTTAGCTTTAGAATCTCCCGTTTCCCATTTGGCTGCTTCGGCTGGTTCTGCTGGTTTCGCGATACTTCCGTTTACGTATCCCCAGGCATCATTCTTTATTAAAACTGCTTCTACTTGGATTTTCCATGTCTCATAATTGCTCTCATTGAGTTGATCAATTTTCACTGTAGTACTCATTTTTTTGCTGAAAATATTTTCCTTTTATACGTTGAAACTCTCCTGGTCGTGTTCTGGGCCCATAACCACTGTTGGGGTTATTTAAGTGGAATATTGGTAATAAAAAGAAAATAAGATGTTTACACGAGAACTATATTTGATCAACTGACATATAAATAAATAAGTCAATAAAACCGTTGCTATTCAAATATAAATTGACAAGGTTCCATCTACTGCCAGTACTGTGTACACAAGTAGATGCAAACGCCTTGCATTAATATTCACATTATACATATTTATCACTACATTTCAATAAAAGGAAAATAGGTACTAAATAAAATATGCTCCATAAGAACTGGTCAATTGATTGTCAGAAATGTGAGAAAAAAAGCATATTTGAGTTTAAAGCACTGGGTTGTCACTTAAAACTATCTCAGTAACGACGAAGTAGTATTTAAAAAAAAATGTAGTCATAATCAGTTTAAAATTCTACATAGTGCTGGTATCAAACTAATTATAGGCATCAGAGTTTTTGTCGCATGGTAAGACTAATGGCAAGCTATGGAGTTGACATTTGCCATAAATGTAAACTCTTATTCATATTCATACTCATTTATTTAATTTATCTTAAAAAAGTCTTTAGAGCGTGTATTAGTCGAATTATATAAAAAAAATCTAATACATTATGAATTCATAACTTCTACTATTTTAACATACAACTATACAAACTACATCGCTGTGAAAGACCTGATGTGATGTAGGTACTGACCGCTGAAAATAATAAGTGTATATGTCAATGACTGGTTATATTTATATCAGTAAGTAGTGATAGAATTAATTCATGACTTTTTTAATTACTAAAGGTTATTTTCTTAGGGTGACAGTTCCATTCACTGTCGGCTCTATTGCAACAAATGAGGTTTGATAAATTAAACTCATATACGTAGTACCTATTTAGTAATCTGTTCTCATATTAAAAAAAAAATAATCATGTTATGACTATGAGTATGAATAAGAGTATACATTTATGGCAAAAGTCGACTCCATAGCTTGCTATTAGTCTTACCATGCGACAAAAACTCCGATGCCTACTAATTAAACAACGCAAATATTCAAACATTGTTGTGACCTTTTTCGACTGATTTCTTTGTCTTTAATTTTGAGACCTCGAAGTAAAATATTGCCCCTTGGGTTTTCAAAAGTAATTGGCCCTTAACGGTGATCAATTATACTAGTTGACGACACGTGCCATAAATATTATTACGAGTTGATTTTTCTGCTGAATCAAGCATGTATTTAAATTTCTTTTTCCAAAGAGGATTCGACGTTTGCTTCAATTCAAAATCCCTTAAATCTCACTAAGGCGTCGTCGTTAGTTTTCATTTATAAAGTGAAGTTTTTATACGAAACGGGAACTTGAAAAGGAATATTTATATCTTTGAGCCCCAAAGCAAATGAGAGATTTAAGAGGATTAAATAAATCCGTACTTTCGCGTAGCAAAAAGACGTATTAGTAGTATCACGCTGATTTTATGTTTGACGGAAACTAGTGAGAAGACTCATCAATGAAAGGTATAATATAGTATGATAACTAGCAAAATGTACCTACTCGTTATCAAATCTAAATACGCCGTTTTATAAAATATTTGAGTACCTATCATATAAACTAAGGTTTTAAAAGCCGAATTAGATAACTCGACACAATGTATGATTTAATTAGAAATTCGAAGTAACAATTCTGGCTGCAAAGGCCTTACCCACATGTCGCCAAACAGTCGCCACGTCTAGGAGTTCCTTGACAGGACAAGTTTCTAGACTTGGTAAATGTCAGCAGTTTTAAAAGTTACATACATACAACATTTTCGCGTCTTCACTCAACTAAAGATTTATTAGAAAAGTAAATCCTAAAATCAGTCGGATGCCTTTCCTTTACATTTAAAATGGAAGTGTATGATGAAGAGGTTAAGAAATATTGCATAACATTTATATCGTGACTTATTTTCATATGGATTGTGTAGTGACATTGTAAAGAGCGAATTATTCCGTAATATTAAAAATTATTATAGAAAAAACACAACTATGACATGAATAAGGCATATGTATAGGTACTTCCTTAATAGTTATTTGTTATACAAGGGAGTAAAGTCAGTGTTTAGCTTTTTGTGCTGATATTGAGACCCGACCTAGCAAAAGATTCCAAAATTGAACCACAAGCATAGCGAGTGGTTCAAAGGATGGAATCTTGAGTATTGGGAGGGTCTCAAGGCATGACAGTGGAACACACTTTGCTACCGAGTCACCGTCAAAAAAATACTCGATTAGTAATAAAATAACAATTTGTATTTTAATAAGCACTCTTGTGAATAAAATGAAACTTTGTTATCAGTTTTTAAAGAATAAAACAGTTCTTTACGAGCTAGTGAGGTGAAAATATATGAGATAATCACAATGTTAAAATAAGTCTATGAAATGTAATTACTAAAACAAATCTGTAAATTACTATCACGTCCATCCATATAACTAAATGAATGTCGACGTTAGTGTAAATTTAACTTTATTATTGAAATCTTAAAGCAGACATTCGTATGGGCTGATTTAGACACAAGTTGTGCCAACTAATCTGTTGTTGCAACCGAGAACAATCTTGGTTCTCCGCCGTAAATTGTGCAACTCCGTAATACGAGTACTAACTTTTCAGTTACATTGAAACGAAAGATACTTTATCCTGCACGTAACTTGGATATTTACGACAAACCGCTGTTTGAAGCGTTTTTCTAGCTTTAAAGATTTATAGGCAAACGTTAGCTTTACAGTAGTCACATGAAAAGCTGTAAAAAATAAACCTCATGTGCAAATTACTTGATTCGGTTGATTGACATTTGATCAGTTAGCCTGGAAGCATTAAAGATCTGCTAGCCGAGCTATTGTGTTTGATAAAATACATGCAAGGAAACAAAAAGTTCACCTGTAGATACATTTGCAAGAGTAGGTACATGTAGTTCCCCAATTTATGCATAATTATAATTTAAATATAATCTATAAAACGTCACCGGTGTGAAGTTGGCAGCCAAAGTTAGCAGCCGGCGATAACCCGACCAAATTAAGGAGCAATTATTTTTATCGTACAAATCTTCATAGAAAAGCAAGAAAATATCACCAAACACTAAATTCATAACATATACCAAACCACACAATATTTAAACTTACTTTGAATACGTTTGCCCGCTGTGGCTGCTGACTTATTACTTAGCAGCCACATACGATTTCAACTTAAAGGGTGGTGGCAAGGAATTTTGGATACAAAAATCATTTATTGAATTATATACGCTACACACAGGTACATATTACAAGTTGAAATTCAATCGTTAATAAGAGTCAACTTATGAACAGCAGAAGAGTAAAAAAAACAGAAAATATTACTCTTGCTCTCCTATCGCCAAGTGAAACGGTAAGCAAGGAAGTTTTGAAACTTGCCACGTGTAGGTTATTTACTAAACTACAAACCTGCATAGAGCTACAAGTGATACCCGACCGTTAGATAAGTCAAAAGGGGAGACTAAGGAATGTTGGTACTTGGTACTCATTTTCTGACTAGTGGCGGCTGCTGGAAAGTTTCGACATGAAAGACGGCAAGCTAGGAATTTCGGACACTAGAACCATTTAGTTAATGACATAAGCTATTCGAATATATATATCACAAGTAGATACTCAATCATTAAGAACAGTTAACTTATAATTAAACAACGGAAATGTAAAAAATCAAAGAAAATATTACTCTTGCTCTCATATCGCCAAGTTAAACGGTAAGCAAGGAAGTTTTGAAACTTGCCACGTGTAGATTATTTACTTAACTACAAACCTGCATAGAGCTACAAGTGATACCCGACCGTTAGATAAGTCAAAAGGGGAGACTAAGGAATGTTGGTACTCATTTTCTGACTAGTGGCGGCTGCTGGAAAATTTCGGTATGAAGAACGGCAAGCAAGGGATTTCGGACACTAGAATCATTTAGGTAATGACATAAGCTATTCGAATATATATATCACAAGTTGATACTCAATCATTCAGATCAGTTAACTTATAATTAAACAACGGAATAGTAAGAAAAACCGAAAATATTACTCTTGCTCACATATCGCCAAGTTAAACGATAAGCAAGGAAGTTTTGAAACATGCCACAAGTAGATTATTTACTAAACTACAAACCTGCATAGAGCTACAAGTGATACCCGACCGGTAACTAAGTCAAAAGGGGAGAGTAAGGAATGTTGGTACTTGGTACTCATTTTCTGACTAGTGGCGGCTGCTGGAAAATTTAGGTATGAAGAACGGCAAGCAAGGGATTTCGGACATAAGAATCATTTAGTTTATAATATAAGCTATTCGAATATATATATCACAAGTTGATACTCAATCATTAAGAACAGTTAACTTATAATTAAACAACGGAAATGTAAAAAATCAAAGAAAATATTACTCTTGCTCTCATATCGCCAAGTTAAACGGTAAGCAAGGAAGTTTTGAAACATGCCACGTGTAGATTATTTACTAAACTACAAACCTGCATAGAGCTACAAGTGATACCCGACCGTTAGATAAGTCAAAAGGGGAGACTAAGGAATGTTGGTACTTGGTACTCATTTTCTGACTAGTGGCGGCTGCTGGGAAATTTCGGTATGAAGAACGGCAAGCAAGGGATTTCGGATACTAGAATCATTTAGTTTATAATATAAGCTATTCGAATATATATATCACAAGTTGATACTCAATCATTCAGATCAATTAACTTATAATTAAACAACGGAATAGTAAAAAAAACAGAAAATATTACTCTTGCTCTCGTATCGCCAAATTAAACGATAAGCAAGGAAGTTTTGAAACATGCCACAAGTAGATTATTTACTAAACTACAACCCTGCTTAGAGCTACAAGTGATACCCGACCGGTAACTAAGTCAAAAGGGGAGACTAAGGAATGTTGGTACTTGGTACTTTTTGGTCTGACTAGTGGCGGCTGCTGGAAAATTTCGACATGAAGGACGGCAAGCAAGGGATTTCGGATACTAGAATCATTTAGTTAATGACATAAGCTATACGAATGAATATATCACAAGTTGATACTCAATCGTTGAGAACAGTTAACTTATAATTTAATAACGGAAATGTAAAAAAATCAATGAAAATATTATTCTTCCTCTCATATCGCCAAATTAAACGGTAAGCAAGGAAGTTTTGAAACTTGCCACGTGTGATTATTTACTTAACTACAATCCTGCGTAGAGCTACAAGTGATACCCGACCGGTAACTAAGTCAAAGGGAGAGTAAGGAATGTTGGTACTTGGTACTCATTTTCTGACTAGTGGCGGCTGCTGGGAAATTTCGGTATGAAGAACGGCAAGCAAGGCATTTCGGATACTAGAATCATTTAGGTAATGACATAAGCTATACGAATGAATATTTCACAAGTTGATACTCAATAATTAAGAACAGTTAACTTATAATTAACCAACGGAAATGTAAAAAAATCAAAGAAAATATTACTTTTGCTCTCATATCGCCAAGTTAGACGATAAGCAAGGAAGTTTTGAAACATGCCACGAGTATATTATTTACTTAACTTCAAACCTGCATAGAGCTACAAGTGATACTCGACCGTTAGCTAAGTCAAACGGGGATTAAAGAAAGTTGGTATTTGGTACTCATTTTCTGACTAGTGGCGGCTGCTGGAAAATTTAGGTATGAAGAACGGCAAGCAAGGGATTTCGGATACTAGAATCATTTAGTTTATAATATAAGCTATTCGAATATATATATCACAAGTTGATACTCAATCATTAAGAACAGTTAACTTATAATTAAACAACGGAAATGTAAAAAATCAAAGAAAATATTACTCTTGCTCTCATATCGCCAAGTTAAACGGTAAGCAAGGAAGTTTTGAAACATGCCACGTGTAGATTATTTACTAAACTACAAACCTGCGTAGAGCTACAAGTGATACTACAAGTGGTAACTAAGTCAAAAGGGAGAGTAAGGAATGTTGGTACTTGGTACTCATTTTCTGACTAGTGGCGGCTGCTGGGAAATTTCGGTATGAAGAACGGCAAGCAAGGCATTTCGGATACTAGAATCATTTAGGTAATGACATAAGCTATACGAATGAATATTTCACAAGTTGATACTCAATCGTTGAGAACAGTTAACTTATAATTTAACAACGGAAATGTTTTCAAAGCAAATATTACTTTTGCTCTCATATCGCCAAGTTAAACGGTAAGCAAGGAAGTTTTGAAACATGCTATGTGTAGATTATTTACTTAACTACAAACCTGCATAGAGTTACAAGTGATACCCGACCGTTAGATAAGTCAAAAGGGAGACTAAGGAATGTTGGTACTTGGTACTCATTTTCTGACTAGTGGCGGCTGCTGGAAAATTTAGGTATGAAGAACGGCAAGCAAGGGATTTCGGACACTAGAATCATTTAGTTTATAATATAAGCTATTCGAATATATATATCACAAGTTGATACTCAATCATCAAGAACAGTTAAGTTATAATTAAACAACGGAAATGTAAAAAAATCAATGAAAATATTACTCTTGCTCTCATATCGCCAAGTTAAACGGTAAGCAAGGAAGTTTTGAAACATGCCACGTGTAGATTATTTACTAAACTACAAACCTGCGTAGAGCTACAAGTGATATCCGACCGTTAGATAAGTCAAAAGGGGAGACTAAGGAATGTTGGTACTTGGTACCTATTTTCTGACTAGTGGCGGCTGCTGGAAAGTTTCGACATGAAATACGGCAAGCTAGGAATTTTGGACACTAGAATCATTTAGTTAATGACATAAGCTATTCGAATATATATATCACAAGTTGATACTCAATCGTTGAGAACAGTAAACTTATAATTTAAAAACGGAAATTTAAAAAAATCTATGAAAATATTAGTCTTTCTCTCATATCGCCAAGTTAAACGGTAAGCAAGGAAGTTTTGAAACATGCCACGTGTAGATTATTTACTAAACTACAAACCTGCATAGAGCTACAAGTGATACCCGATCTTTAGCTAAGTCAAAAGGGGAGACTAAGGCATGTTGGTACTTGGTACCTATTTTCTGACTAGTGGCGGCTGCTGGAAAATTTCGACATGAAAGACGGCAAGCTAGGAATTTTGGACACTATAATCATTTAGTTAATGACATAAGCTATTCGAATATATATATCACAAGTTGATACTCAATCACTAAGAAAAGTTTACTTATAATTAAACAACGAAAATGTAAAAAATCAAAGAAAATATTACTCTTGCTCTCATATCGCCAAGTTAAACGGTAAGCAAGGAAGTTTTGAAACTTGCCACGTGTGGATTATTTACTTAACTACAAACCTGCATAGAGCTACAAGTGATACCCGACCGTTAGATAAGTCAAAAGGGGAGACTAAGGAATGTTGGTACTCATTTTCTGACTAGTGGCGGCTGCTGGAAAATTTAGGTATGAAGAACGGCAAGCAAGGGATTTCGGACACTAGAATAATTTAGGTAATGACATAAGCTATTCGAATATATATATCACAAGTTGATACTTAATCATTCAGATCAGTTAACATATAATTAAACAACGGAATAGTAAGAAAAACCGAAAATATTACTCTTGCTCACATATCGCCAAGTTAAACGATAAGCAAGGAAGTTTTGAAACATGCCACAAGTAGATTATTTACTAAACTACAAACCTGCATAGAGCTACAAGTGATACCCGACCGGTAACTAAGTCAAAAGGGGAGACTAAGGAATGTTGGTACTTGGTACTAATTTTCTGACTAGTGGCGGCTGCTGGAAAATTTAGGTATGAAGAACGGCAAGCAAGGGATTTCGGATATAAGAATAATTTAGTTTATAATATAAGCTATTCGAATATATATATCACAAGTTGATACTCAATCATTAAGAACAGTTAACTTATAATTAAACAACGGAAATGTAAAAAATCAAAGAAAATATTACTCTTGCTCTCATATCGCCAAGTTAAACGGTAAGCAAGGAAGTTTTGAAACATGCCACGTGTAGATTATTTACTAAACTACAAACCTGCATAGAGCTACAAGTGATACCCGACCGTTAGATAAGTCAAAAGGGGAGACTAAGGAATGTTGGTACTTGGTACTCATTTTCTGACTAGTGGCGGCTGCTGGAAAATTTAGGTATGAAGAACGGCAAGCAAGGGATTTCGGATACTAGAATCATTTAGTTTATAATATAAGCTATTCGAATATATATATCACAAGTTGATACTCAATCATTCAGATCAGTTAACTTATAATTAAACAACGGAATAGTAAAAAAAACAGAAAATATTACTCTTGCTCTCGTATCGCCAAATTAAACGATAAGCAAGGAAGTTTTGAAACATGCCACAAGTAGATTATTTACTAAACTACAACCCTGCTTAGAGCTACAAGTGATACCCGACCGGTAACTAAGTCAAAAGGGGAGACTAAGGAATGTTGGTACTTGGTACTAATTGGTCTGACTAGTGGCGGCTGCTGGAAAATTTCGACATGAAGGACGGCAAGCAAGGGATTTCGGATACTAGAATCATTTAGTTAATGACATAAGCTAT
This sequence comes from Grapholita molesta, assembly GCA_022674325.2. Taxonomy (NCBI): domain Eukaryota; kingdom Metazoa; phylum Arthropoda; class Insecta; order Lepidoptera; family Tortricidae; genus Grapholita; species Grapholita molesta. Next base: position 10,343,426 of record CP053127.2, read on the forward strand.
ACGAATGAATATATCACAAGTTGATACTCAATCGTTGAGAACAGTTAACTTATAATTTAATAACGGAAATGTAAAAAAATCAATGAAAATATTATTCTTCCTCTCATATCGCCAAATTAAACGGTAAGCAAGGAAGTTTTGAAACTTGCCACGTGTGATTATTTACTTAACTACAAACCTGCGTAGAGCTACAAGTGATACCCGACCGGTAACTAAGTCAAAAGGGGAGAGTAAGGAATGTTGGTACTTGGTACTCATTTTCTGACTAGTGGCGGCTGCTGGGAAATTTCGGTATGAAGAACGGCAAGCAAGGCATTTCGGATACTAGAATCATTTAGGTAATGACATAAGCTATACGAATGAATATTTCACAAGTTGATACTCAATCGTTGAGAACAGTTAACTTATAATTTAACAACGGAAATGTAAAAAAATCAAAGCAAATATTACTTTTGCTCTCATATCGCCAAGTTAAACGGTAAGCAAGGAAGTTTTGAAACATGCCACGTGTAGATTATTTACTTAACTACAAACCTGCATAGAGCTACAAGTGATACCCGACCGTTAGATAAGTCAAAAGGAGACTAAGGAATGTTGGTACTTGGTACTCATTTTCTGACTAGTGGCGGCTGCTGGAAAATTTAGGTATGAAGAACGGCAAGCAAGGGATTTCGGATACTAGAATCATTTAGTTTATAATATAAGCTATTCGAATATATATATCACAAGTTGATACTCAATCGTTGACAACAGTTAACTTATAATTAAACAACGGAAATGTAAAAAAATCAAAGAAAATATTACTCTTGCTCTCATATCGCCAAGTTAAACGGCAAGCAAGGAAGTTTTGAAACATGCCATGTGTAGATTATTTACTAAACTACAAACCTGCATAGAGCTACAAGTGATACCAGACCGTTAGATAAGTCAAAAGGGGAGACTAAGGAATGTTGGTACTTGGTACTCATTTTCTGACTAGTGGCGGCTGCTGCAAAATTTCGACATGAAGGACGGCAAGCAAGGGATTTCGGACACTAGAATCATTTAGTTAATGATATAAGCTATTCGAATATATATATTACAAGTTGATACTCAATCATTCATATCAGTTAACTTATAATGAAACAACGGAATAGTAAAAACAGAAAATATTACTCTTGCTCTCGTATCGCTTAAAATTAAACGATAAGCAAGGAAGTTTTGAAACATGCCACAAGTAGATTATTTACTAAACTACAACCCTGCTTAGAGCTACAAGTGATACCCGACCGGTAACTAAGTCAAAAGGGGAGACTAAGGAATGTTGGTACTTGGTACTTTTTGGTCTGACTAGTGGCGGCTGCTGGAAAATTTCGACATGAAGGACGGCAAGCAAGGGATTTCGGATACTAGAATCATTTAGTTAATGACATAAGCTATACGAATGAATATATCACAAGTTGATACTCAATCGTTGAGAACAGTTAACTTATAATTTAATAACGGAAATGTAAAAAAATCAATGAAAATATTATTCTTCCTCTCATATCGCCAAATTAAACGGTAAGCAAGGAAGTTTTGAAACTTGCCACGTGTGATTATTTACTTAACTACAAACCTGCGTAGAGCTACAAGTGATACCCGACCGGTAACTAAGTCAAAAGGGGAGAGTAAGGAATGTTGGTACTTGGTACTCATTTTCTGACTAGTGGCGGCTGCTGGGAAATTTCGGTATGAAGAACGGCAAGCAAGGCATTTCGGATACTAGAATCATTTAGGTAATGACATAAGCTATACGAATGAATATTTCACAAGTTGATACTCAATCGTTGAGAACAGTTAACTTATAATTTAACAACGGAAATGTAAAAAAATCAAAGCAAATATTACTTTTGCTCTCATATCGCCAAGTTAAACGGTAAGCAAGGAAGTTTTGAAACATGCCACGTGTAGATTATTTACTTAACTACAAACCTGCATAGAGCTACAAGTGATACCCGACCGTTAGATAAGTCAAAAGGGGAGACTAAGGAATGTTGGTACTTGGTACTCATTTTCTGACTAGTGGCGGCTGCTGGAAAATTTAGGTATGAAGAACGGCAAGCAAGGGATTTCGGATACTAGAATCATTTAGTTTATAATATAAGCTATTCGAATATATATATCACAAGTTGATACTCAATCATTAAGAACAGTTAACTTATAATTAAACAACGGAAATGTAAAAAATCAAAGAAAATATTACTCTTGCTCTCATATCGCCAAGTTAAACGGTAAGCAAGGAAGTTTTGAAACATGCCACGTGTAGATTATTTACTAAACTACAAACCTGCGTAGAGCTACAAGTGATACTACAAGTGGTAACTAAGTCAAAAGGGGAGAGTAAGGAATGTTGGTACTTGGTACTCATTTTCTGACTAGTGGCGGCTGCTGGGAAATTTCGGTATGAAGAACGGCAAGCAAGGCATTTCGGATACTAGAATCATTTAGGTAATGACATAAGCTATACGAATGAATATTTCACAAGTTGATACTCAATCGTTGAGAACAGTTAACTTATAATTTAACAACGGAAATGTTTTCAAAGCAAATATTACTCTTGCTCTCATATCGCCAAGTTAAACGGTAAGCAAGGAAGTTTTGAAACATGCCACGTGTAGATTATTTACTTAACTACAAACCTGCATAGAGCTACAAGTGATACCCGACCGTTAGATAAGTCAAAAGGGGAGACTAAGGAATGTTGGTACTTGGTACTCATTTTCTGACTAGTGGCGGCTGCTGGAAAATTTAGGTATGAAGAACGGCAAGCAAGGGATTTCGGACACTAGAATCATTTAGTTAATGACATAAGCTATTCGAATATATATATCACAAGTTGATACTCAATCATTAAGAACAGTTAACTTATAATTAAACAACGGAAATGTAAAAAATCAAAGAAAATATTACTCTTGCTCTCATATCGCCAAGTTAAACGGTAAGCAAGGAAGTTTTGAAACATGCCACGTGTAGATTATTTACTAAACTACAAACCTGCGTAGATCTACAAGTGATACCCGACCGTTAGCTAAGTCAAAAGGGGAGACTAAGGCATGTTGGTACTTGGTACCTATTTTCTGACTAGTGGCGGCTGCTGGAAAGTTTCGACATGAAATACGGCAAGCTAGGAATTTTGGACACTAGAATCATTTAGTTAATGACATAAGCTATTCGAATATATATATCACAAGTTGATACTCAATCGTTGAGAACAGTAAACTTATAATTTAAAAACGGAAATTTAAAAAAATCTATGAAAATATTAGTCTTTCTCTCATATCGCCAAGTTAAACGGTAAGCAAGGAAGTTTTGAAACATGCCACGTGTAGATTATTTACTAAACTACAAACCTGCATAGAGCTACAAGTGATACCCGATCTTTAGCTAAGTCAAAAGGGGAGACTAAGGCATGTTGGTACTTGGTACCTATTTTCTGACTAGTGGCGGCTGCTGGAAAATTTCGACATGAAAGACGGCAAGCTAGGAATTTTGGACACTATAATCATTTAGTTAATGACATAAGCTATTCGAATATATATATCACAAGTTGATACTCAATCACTAAGAAAAGTTTACTTATAATTAAACAACGAAAATGTAAAAATCAAAGAAAATATTACTCTTCCTCTCATATCGCCAAGTTAAACGGTAAGCAAGGAAGTTTTGAAACATGCCACGTGTAGATTATTTACTTAACTACAAACCTGCATAGAGCTACAAGTGATACCCGACCGTTAGATAAGTCAAAAGGGGAGACTAAGGAATGTTGGTACTTGGTACTCATTTTCTGACTAGTGGCGGCTGCTGGAAAATTTCGGTATGAAGAACGGCAAGCAAGGGATTTCGGACACTAGAATCATTTAGTTAATGACGTAAGCTATACGAATGAATATATCACAAGTTGATACTCAATCGTTGAGAACAATTAACTTATAATTTAATAACGGAAATGTAAAAAAATCAATGAAAATATTACTCTTCCTCTCATATCGCCAAGTTAAACGGTAAGCAAGGAAATTTTGAAACATGCCACGTGTAGATTATTTACTAAACTACAAACCTGCATAGAGCTACAAGTGATACCCGATTTTTAGCTACGTCAAAAGGGGAGACTAAGGCATGTTGGTACTTGGTACCTATTTTCTGACTAGTGGCGGCTGCTGGAAAGTTTCGACATGAAAGACGGCAAGCTAGGAATTTTGGACACTAGAATCATTTAGTTAATGACATAAGCTATTCGAATATATATATCACAAGTTGATACTCAATCGTTGAGAACAGTAAACTTATAATTTAAAAACGGAAATTTAAAAAAATCTATGAAAATATTAGTCTTCCTCTCATATCGCCAAGTTAAACGGTAAGCAAGGAAGTTTTGAAACATGCCACGTGTAGATTATTAACTAAACTACAACCCTGCATAGAGCTACAAGTGATACCTGACCGTTAGATAAGTCAAAAGGGGAGACTAAGGCATGTTGGTACTTGGTACCTATTTTCTGACTAGTGGCGGCTGCTGGAAAATTTCGACATGAAAGGCGGCAAGCTAGGAATTTTGGACACTAGAATCATTTAGTTAATGACATAAGCTATTCGAATATATATATCACAAGTTGATACTCAATCACTAAGAAAAGTTTACTTATAATTAAACAACGAAAATGTAAAAATCAAAGAAAATATTACTCTTGCTCTCATATCGCCAAGTTAAACGGTAAGCAAGGAAGTTTTGAAACTTGCCACGTGTGGATTATTTACTTAACTACAAACCTGCATAGAGCTACAAGTGATACCCGACCGTTAGATAAGTCAAAGGGAGACTAAGGAATGTTGGTACTCATTTTTCTGACTAGTGGCGGCTGCTGGAAAATTTAGGTATGAAGAACGGCAAGCAAGGGATTTCGGACACTAGAATCATTTAGGTAATGACATAAGCTATTCGAATATATATATCACAAGTTGATACTCAATCATTCAGATCAGTTAACTTATAATTAAACAACGGAATAGTAAGAAAAACCGAAAATATTACTCTTGCTCACATATCGCCAAGTTAAACGATAAGCAAGGAAGTTTTGAAACATGCCACAAGTAGATTATTTACTAAACTACAAACCTGCATAGAGCTACAAGTGATACCCGACCGGTAACTAAGTCAAAAAAAGAGACTAAGGAATGTTGGTACTTGGTACTTATTTGTCTGACTAGTGGCGGCTGCTGGAAAATTTAGGTATGAAGAACGGCAAGCAAGGGATTTCGGACATAAGAATAATTAAGTTTATAATATAAGCTATTCGAATATATATATCACAAGTTGATACTCAATCATTAAGAACAGTTAAGTTATAATTAAACAACGGAAATGTAAAAAAATCAAAGAAAATATTACTCTTGCTCTCATATCGCCAAGTTAAACGGTAAGCAAGGAAGTTTTGAAACATGCCACGTGTAGATTATTTACTAAACTACAAACCTGCATAGAGCTACAAGTGATACCCGACCGTTAGATAAGTCAAAAGGGGAGACTAAGGAATGTTGGTACTTGGTACTCATTTTCTGACTAGTGGCGGCTGCTGGAAAATTTAGGTATGAAGAACGGCAAGCAAGGGATTTCGGACACTAGAATCATTTAGTTAATGACATAAGCTATTCGAATGTATATATTACAAGTTGATACTCAATCATTCAGATCAGTTAACTTATAATTAAACAACGGAATAGTAAAAAAAACAGAAAATATTACTCTTGCTCTCGTATCGCCAAATTAAACGATAAGCAAGGAAGTTTTGAAACATGCCACAAGTAGATTATTTACTAAACTACAACCCTGCTTAGAGCTACAAGTGATACCCGACCGGTAACTAAGTCAAAAGGGGAGACTAAGGAATGTTGGTACTTGGTACTTATTTGTCCGACTAGTGGCGGCTACTGGAAAATTTCGACATGAAGGACGGCTAGCAAGGGATTTCGGACACTAGAATCATTTAGTTAATGACATAAGCTTTACGAATGAATATATCACAAGTTGATACTCAATCGTTGAGAACAGTTAACTTTTAATTTAAAAACGGAAATGTAAAAAAAATCAATGAAAATATTATTCTTCCTCTCATATCGCCAAATTAAACGGTAAGCAAGGAAGTTTTGAAACTTGCCACGTGTGATTATTTACTTAACTACAAACCTGCGTAGAGCTACAAGTGATACTCGACCGTTAGCTAAGTCAAACGGGGATTAAAGAAAGTTGGTATTTGGTACTCATTTTCTGACTAGTGGCGGCTGCTGGAAAATTTCGAGATGAAGGACGGCAAGCAAGTCATTTCGGACACTAGAATCATATAGTTAATGACATAAGCTATACGAATGTATATATCACAAGTTGATACTCAATCGTTGAGAACAAATACCTTATAATTTAACAACGGAAATGTAAAAAAAAATCAAAGAAAACATAATTTTTGCTCTCATATTGCCAAGTTAAACGGTAAGCAAGGAAGTTTTGAAACATGCCCCGTGTAGATTATTTACTTAGCTACAAACGTGCATAGAGCTACAAGTGATACCCGACCGTTAACTAAGTCAAAAGGGGAGACTAAGGAATGTTGGTACTTGGTACTAATTTGTCTGAGTAGTGGCGGCAGCTGGAAAATTTCGGTATGAAGAACGGCAAGCAAGGGATTTCGGATTCTAGAATCATTTGGTTAATAACATAAGCTATACGAATGTATATATCACAAGTTGATACTCAATAATTAAGAACAGTTAACTTATAATTAAACAACGGAAATGTAAAAAAATCAAAGAAAATATTACTTTTGCTCTCATATCGCCAAGTTAGACGGTAAGCAAGGAAGTTTTGAAACATGCCACGAGTAGATTATTTACTTGACTACAAACCTGCATAGAGCTACAAGTGATACCCGACCGTTAGCTAAGTCAAACGGGGAGACTAAAGAATGTTGGTACTTGGTACTCATTTTCTGACTAGTGGCGGCTGCTGGAAAATTTAGGTATGAAGAACGGCAAGCAAGGGATTTCGGATACTAGAATCATTTAGTTTATAATATAAGCTATTCGAATATATATATCACAAGTTGATACTCAATCATTCATATCAGTTAACTTATAATTAAACAACGGAATAGTAAAAAAAACAGAAAATATTACTCTTGCTCTCGTATCGCCAAATTAAACGATAAGCAAGGAAGTTTTGAAACATGCCACAAGTAGATTATTTACTAAACTACAACCCTGCTTAGAGCTACAAGTGATACCCGACCGGTAACTAAGTCAAAAGGGGAGACTAAGGAATGTTGGTACTTGGTACTTTTTGGTCTGACTAGTGGCGGCTGCTGGAAAATTTCGACATGAAGGACGGCAAGCAAGGGATTTCGGATACTAGAATCATTTAGTTAATGACATAAGCTATACGAATGAATATATCACAAGTTGATACTCAATCGTTGAGAACAGTTAACTTATAATTTAATAACGGAAATGTAAAAAAATCAATGAAAATATTATTCTTCCTCTCATATCGCCTTAAAATTAAACGGTAAGCAAGGAAGTTTTGAAACTTGCCACGTGTGATTATTTACTTAACTACAAACCTGCGTAGAGCTACAAGTGATACCCGACCGGTAACTAAGTCAAAAGGGGAGAGTAAGGAATGTTGGTTCTTGGTACTCATTTTCTGACTAGTGGCGGCTGCTGGGAAATTTCGGTATGAAGAATGGCAAGCAAGGCATTTCGGATACTAGAATCATTTAGGTAATGACATAAGCTATACGAATGAATATATCACAAGTTGATACTCAATCGTTGAGAACAGTTAACTTATAATTTAACAACGGAAATGTAAAAAAATCAAAGAAAATATTACTTTTGCTCTCATATCGCCAAGTTAAACGGTAAGCAAGGAAGTTTTGAAACATGCCACGTGTAGATTATTTACTTAACTACAACCCTGCATAGAGCTACAAGTGATACCCGACCGTTAGATAAGTCAAAAGGGGAGACTAAGGAATGTTGGTACTTGGTACTCATTTTCTGACTAGTGGCGGCTGCTGGAAAATTTAGGTATGAAGAACGGCAAGCAAGGGATTTCGGATACTAGAATCATTTAGTTTATAATATAAGCTATTCGAATATATATATCACAAGTTGATACTCAATCATTAAGAACAGTTAACTTATAATTAAACAACGGAAATGTAAAAAATCAAAGAAAATATTACTCTTGCTCTCATATCGCCAAGTTAAACGGTAAGCAAGGAAGTTTTGAAACATGCCACGTGTAGATTATTTACTAAACTACAAACCTGCGTAGAGCTACAAGTGATACTACAAGTGGTAACTAAGTCAAAGGGAGAGTAAGGAATGTTGGTACTTGGTACTCATTTTCTGACTAGTGGCGGCTGCTGGGAAATTTCGGTATGAAGAACGGCAAGCAAGGCATTTCGGATACTAGAATCATTTAGGTAATGACATAAGCTATACGAATGAATATTTCACAAGTTGATACTCAATCGTTGAGAACAGTTAACTTATAATTTAACAACGGAAATGTTTTCAAAGCAAATATTACTCTTGCTCTCATATCGCCAAGTTAAACGGTAAGCAAGGAAGTTTTGAAACATGCCACGTGTAGATTATTTACTTAACTACAAACCTGCATAGAGCTACAAGTGATACCCGACCGTTAGATAAGTCAAAAGGGGAGACTAAGGAATGTTGGTACTTGGTACTCATTTTCTGACTAGTGGCGGCTGCTGGAAAATTTAGGTATGAAGAACGGCAAGCAAGGGATTTCGGATACTAGAATCATTTAGTTTATAATATAAGCTATTCGAATATATATATCACAAGTTGATACTCAATCATCAAGAACAGTTAACTTATAATTAAACAACGGAAATGTAAAAAATCAAAGAAAATATTACTCTTGCTCTCATATCGCCAAGTTAAACGGTAAGCAAGGAAGTTTTGAAACATGCCACGTGTAGATTATTTACTAAACTACAAACCTGCGTAGAGCTACAAGTGATACCCGACCGTTAGATTAGTCAAAAGGGAGACTAAGGCATGTTGGTACTTGGTACTCATTTTCTGACTAGTGGCGGCTGCTGGAAAGTTTCGACATGAAATACGGCAAGCTAGGAATTTTGGACACTAGAATCATTTAGTTAATGACATAAGCTATTCGAATATATATATCACAAGTTGATACTCAATCGTTGAGAACAGTAAACTTATAATTTAAAAACGGAAATTTAAAAAAATCTATGAAAATATTAGTCTTTCTCTCATATCGCCAAGTTAAACGGTAAGCAAGGAAGTTTTGAAACATGCCACGTGTAGATTATTTACTAAACTACAAACCTGCATAGAGCTACAAGTGATACCCGATCTTTAGCTAAGTCAAAAGGGGAGACTAAGGCATGTTGGTACTTGGTACCTATTTTCTGACTAGTGGCGGCTGCTGGAAAATTTCGACATGAAAGACGGCAAGCTAGGAATTTTGGACACTAGAATCATTTAGTTAATGACATAAGCTATTCGAATATATATATCACAAGTTGATACTCAATCACTAAGAACAGTTAACTTATAATTAAACAACGGAAATGTAAAAAATCAAAGAAAATATTACTCTTGCTCTCATATCGCCAAGTTAAACGGTAAGCAAGGAAGTTTTGAAACATGCCACGTGTAGATTATTTACTTAACTACAAACCTGCATAGAGCTACAAGTGATACCCGACCGTTAGATAAGTCAAAAGGGGAGACTAAGGAATGTTGGTACTTGGTACTCATTTTCTGACTAGTGGCGGCTGCTGGAAAATTTCGGTATGAAGAACGGCAAGCAAGGGATTTCGGACACTAGAATCATTTAGTTAATGACGTAAGCTATACGAATGAATATATCACAAGTTGATACTCAATCGTTGAGAACAATTAACTTATAATTTATTAACGGAAATGTAAAAAAATCAATGAAAATATTACTTTTCCTCTCATATCGCCAAGTTAAACGGTAAGCAAGGAAATTTTGAAACATGCCACGTGTAGATTATTTACTAAACTACAAACCTGCATAGAGCTACAAGTGATACCCGATTTTTAGCTAAGTCAAAAGGGGAGACTAAGGCATGTTGGTACTTGGTACCTATTTTCTGACTAGTGGCGGCTGCTGGAAAGTTTCGACATGAAAGACGGCAAGCTAGGAATTTTGGACACTAGAATCGTTTAGTTAATGACATAAGCTATTCGAATATATATATCACAAGTTGATACTCAATCGTTGAGAACACTTAACTTATAATTGAACAACGGAAATGTAAAAAATAAAAGAAAATATGACTCTTGCTCTCATATCGCCAAGTTAAACGGTAAGCAAGGAAGTTTTGAAACATGCCACGTGTAGATTATTTACTAAACTATAAATCTGCATAGAACTACAATTGATACCCGACCGGTAACTAAGTCAAAAGGGGAGACTAAGGCATGTTGGTACTTGGTACTAATTTGTCTGACTAGTGGCGGCTGCTGTTCAATTTCTACATCAAGGACGGCAAGCAAGGGATCGGACACTAGAATCATTTTGTTAATGACATAAGCTATTCGAATGAATATATCACAAGTTGATACTCAATCGTTGAGAACAGTTAACTTATAATTTAAAAACGGGTAAAAAAACCAAAGAAATAACACTTCAACCGCCCAGCCAATTTAGCTGCTGACTGTACCTAATTTAAAATAATTATTTCAGAACCTCTTTATAAATTAGTGATAAATTTTTTTGGTGAAGTTAAATTACAATTTATTAATATTTATTTTTATATTTTACAATTATTAACAATTTTAATTAGCATCATTATATTTTTTAATTAATCAGGGAAAATGTACAAAAATCAAAAATTATGAAATATTGGTACGAAATGAAACATAATCAAAAGCCAAGATTTACAAAAAATATATATTCCTGCTTTGGCGTTGCTATAATTATTCTCATTAACTAAAGATCATATTTATGTTTAACTTTCCCTAATTGAAAACATTGAATAACTTAACCACTTTCCTTGTTTAAAATTATATTAACCTGTATTAGGATTGTCAGGAACAGAAACTTACATTTATAGTTACTTTACTATTTTGTTTTCTGTTTGTTATAATTTGATAATGGTAATTTTGATGTTATATATTCATTTACAAAATTCATTCTTGCTTTGACATTGTGTATTATAATACAACATACTTGTGATTTAGTATTGATTCCTTTTCTTGTTGATTTTAGATTAATATATTTACATTTTTTTTTATTCACTCATTGTTTATTCCGATTTTGTTTTTTTTTGTTTTTTTTTTATTTTTTTATTTTTTATACAACCATTTCTAAAGTAACTGAGTCGAAATATTGTAATTTAGCGTTGATTCTTTGTCTTGTTGAAGTCAGGTTTTTTTTTCTACTTTTAATATTTCAAACGTCTATTACAACGTTTGAATAAATCACACAATTCTTTGAATAATTTTATGGTTATTATGATGTTAAATATTAATTTACAAAATTCATTCTCGACATTGTGTATTATAATATAACATACTTGTGATTTAGTATTGATTCCTTTTCTTGTTTTTGAGATTTATATATTTTTTTTTATTTTATTTATTTATTGTTTATTCTGATTTTGTTTTTTTTTTTGTTTTTTTTTATTTGTTTTTTTTTTGTTCTTTTTTTCGTTTTAAAGAACCATTTCTAAAGTAACTGAGTCGAAATATTGTAATTTAGTATTGATTCTTTGTCTTGTTGATGTCAGGTTTTTTTTTTCTACTTTTAATATTTTAAACATTGTAATAGCATAAATCACACAATTCTTTGAATAATTTTATTTTTTGTTTATAGTTCATGCCTTTATTTCTATCGTCACGACTGACGTAGCACATGTTATGTATTGTCCTCCTACAGCACCGACATTTGAAGTCTTCGGATTGGATTACTCCTGCACAAAACAAACATATATTATCTAATGGTTCGCTGTATTCGAGTAACCGGGATTTCAATTCGTCGCGGTACTTGTCAAAATTTTTCTTTTGTGTTAATGGTTTGTTTTCTACTAGTTGATTAAATAGATGTATTAGAATAGGGCCGCAATTATAATTATCGTTCTGCAAAACATGTCGGTGCGTTTTGGTTTGTTTTACCCTGGCTGATATATTTTTTTGGGATAGAAATTCATTCATTTTATTTTTATATTCCGACGTAAGGGTTTTTTCCATTCCGAGCGGATCTATTATTGTTAAAGTTTCATCAGTCAGGGATAAAATTGCCAAAGTGAAATGACTGTGCAAGCATATTGGGAAGACATTACCCTTATCAAAAGATAGCTGGACAGATTCTACAAAATTATTCAATTTCGGCTCATCGTTGAAAATTATAGTCGCTTTGGCCACACTGATAAGATTAAATTTTTGGTCGCGATTATAAGTGAACAGAAGGTGGTCTATAACGAAATTAGTCAGTTCCATACGTGGATCCAAACTTTTAAAATCTTCCACAAGGATTTCTTTCAGATTTTTGTTTGGTAGTTCCATGCGAGTCACTATGTATCCTCTTTTGTCGGGCAAATAGTCGTAAAAATTTATATTTTTGAAAAGTCCATTGTCATGGCGTGCAATATCTTCATATTGCATGTCATTTTTTTGTGAACTATCGGAAGGTTCGGAACTGCATTCGATTGGTGACTTCAGATTGCAAATATCACATGCAAATGTTTCACCCACAGGTTTTTTGTTGTTATCTGTCGCACAGCTCATGTGAACCCATTTGTTACATCCGTCACAAGCAACCCACAGAGTAGTTTCATTTGGACCTAGTGCTGTCCCATGGCCACAGTAAAAGCAATTTACAATGTCCTCCGTATCTTCGACCAGATTCAACAGTTTGTTGGCTTTTTTCTGTTAGAGAATTAGGTTTCTTTACCGTCCAGCAAAATGAGTTATATCGGTACGTTTTCTTTTTTCCAAAATTCTTGATCCCTGTCGCATTTGGTCAGACTAGACTTTGGGATTTTATGAACTATTTCTTTTGATTTAGAAACGGTCTCTGCTCTCAATTTTCGCAAAAGTTGGGTGCATTTAAGGTTAGTCTGACCATTTAGAATATTTATTTTTAAGTGGCCAAAATACGACTCTATGGGTGCGTTGCTTACTCTGTTTTCTTTTATTAGATTGGTCCACATTGGAATAAAAGGTATATATTTATTCAATATTTTCTCGAATAATGTTGGGTCGTAAAATAGGTTTATGTCATTGGTATTGGTCAACGTAAACTCGGTCTTGTTTATAAGATCCAAGGCTCGTTTGTAAAACGGACTTTTTTTGTAAATGGATGTTTTATTCAAACCCTCTTTTAAAATAGGACAAACCGTTGTACGCATGTTCAGAAAAGATTCTGCAGTTTGCTTTTCTGTCCCACAAAGCAGAATTATATTCTCCTGAGCTTTTGTCGTATCTGGTGACGAGTACTGGCTTTGCAGGAGAACAAAGATGTTTTTTATAAAATGGTCGATCTGCTCCATAGTATTTGCCATTGCCATATTAGCCACAATGTCTTTAAACATTTTTTTGTCGTGTACCTGACTTTGATCGATGTCTTTGCAAACATTTTTAATGAAATGTGCGCAACATAGAAACAAAGGTGTCACTGGCTTTTCTGGTGATACTTTTAACGTTTCAATATCAAAGATTTTTATTAGGTATTCTAACAGGCTACAATCGTTAAAAGCCTGACATGAAGCATTCATTAGGACGAAACTCATGTCAGTAACGACTCCTGAAAATACTGGCCAAATATTATGGGACGCACATTGCCTCCTGAAGTCAGTCAGCAATCTAAAGACAGAATTAGTGTCGTGACAAGATGTTATCATATCAAATACACAGAAAAGTCTATTATTTGATGGTACTTGAATGACGCCGGAGTAAAGGTAAATACGTTTACATCTCACGGAATATTTACCACAGGCTGGTTTTCTCACCACGCTTCCAGTGGCGTCTAAGTGAAGTAGCGGCGCATTGTCTTTTTCTGTCTTAAGCACCAAAATCTGTTCGATGCTATAAGCTTTAACAGTGAAGGGGAATGAAACTTCACGAACATAGTTTAAGTGGTCTTGCTGAAACAGAACTAAATCCATGATGTCGTTTTTGGAACGATCGTTCAAACATAGTGCCTCTGACCTTATTTTACGTAAAGTCTGATCCGATTTAACATTTTGGAAACTTTTAGTGGAATACAATTTGTCTATATTCAAATTTATGAGATCTTGTTTTTTTTCCGTAGAGGGCTTAATATTGTGTAGCTTATTTATCCGCTTTGCCCTTTCGACACCGCGAACTTGAGCAGTTATGGCTACGGAGTGAGAGAAATTTTGGGATTGACTCCAAACGTCAACAGTTTTATTTGACTTTAACACCAGTTTTAGTTTTTTACACAATTCGTGTTTACATTTGCAGCTTATTACTATTTCACCATTTAATCTGTATTTCACGTATTTTACATTAATTATGCATGTGTTATTAACGAATTTTCTTATATATGATTTTAATATGTATGGGTAATTAAAAACATCTAATTTTTTTTCTTTTATAAAAAGTTTATTCCACATGATTTCCTCCATGGAGAAAGTGCCTTCCAGGTAGTCGCATTTAGATTTTTTTTCAATATATGCTACATTTTTTGTATTCACTGGCAACAGGGGAGCATTGTCACCTGGACTAGATATATTTAAAATCTCTTTAGGGATTTTAATACATTCCGGAGAGACATCGCACATAATGTTATTAAATTTTTCATTTTTGTTAACAATATCATCCTGAGACGGCACGGTCATAGAATTTGGTAGCTCATTGCCCGAGTGTAAATTATTATCTAAGTCCTCTGAGGATCCGTGTATCGGGCTGGTAAGCCCTGTGCTATGATCGAGCGACAGAACACGAGTTGAAATTTTGTGCTTTGGAGTGTTTAAGTTTTCAGCTGTCTCTAAAATACTATGATCCGAATAGGATTCGTATGTTGGTGTCGATTGTTTTCTTTCTGATTCCACAATGGACTCATATATCGGACTGTCCGACTGTGCGTTTAGAGCAAACAAATCCTCTGAGTATTCGTGTATCGGGCTGGAAAGTCCTGTGCTATGATCGAGCGACAGAAAACCAGTTGAAATTTTGTACTTTGGGGTGTTTAAGTTTTTAGCATTCTCTACAATACTGTGACCCGAAGATGATTCGTATGTCGGTACTGACTGTTTGCTATCTGATTCCTCAACGGGTTCATATATCGGACTGTCTGACCCTGCGTTTTGAGCAAACAACATAACGTTTTCATGTGAATGCTCAAATTCTTCATTAATAGGAAGTTTTTCAATCTCACCTGTTTTATATATACTTAACCATTGCTTGTAAATTCTCATTCGATTTTGTAAAGAATTTTTCTTTTTTAACTTATGACAAAGTCGGACATAGTATTTATCCGGGTTGCGGTAAGATGTTGGTTTTCTTGGACATTTGCATTCCATCAACATTGCCCTTATATTATTTGTGTTCTTTTTCAAAAAAACATCATATTTCTTGGTCTTAATAATTTTTTTAATTGTACTTTCATATGCATATTTAGATTTTCTAAGTTTGTTTACAATGTTTTTAAACGAGATATGATTCTCATTTGTATTACTTGCTATCTCTTCGTATACTTTCTTTTTTGATACCATTTTTATATTCGATATTACATCATCGTCTATATTACATTATCATCTAATAATAGTCTATTATAAACAATTCGATACGTTACCTTAAAATACACAAAATATTGAGCCAGAAAATAATGAATCAAAGCGGAAAATAATTATAAATGCCAAAATAAATACTAATGGAATCAATTATTCATTTTGTACAAATATATAATGAAGTATGAGAAACATTCCAACAAGACCCCAATTCTTTTGCCAACGTGTAGAATTATTGTCAGTATAAAATAGCATCATCCGTGTGCTTAACTTAGACTACCGTTTTTATTCTATAGAATTTTGTTTCGTATGTGTAGTTACTATGGAATTTTTTAAATACATTAAAACCAAATACTAAGAAAAGTTAAAGTAAAACAAAAGGAATCAAAGCCGATTAAAACCTGACCAAAACGCACCATAATAACAAACCTTACAGGTTGATATTTGCATTTTTGTCGAAAACGCGTCACCGGTAAGGTCAACTTCTATGGAAATGTTTTTTTGACAAATGGTTACTTTACGCTACATTACGTTACATGTTACAGAAAACGTGTGAACTAATAATATTTGATACACATAAACTGTATTAAACTACACAATAAGTTTGAACCTGTAATGCGTGCTTGTAATATAAATTGTCTAAAGGGTGTGTTAGTAGTCTCCATGGGCCACTTATTCAATTATCTTTTATACGATTTACTAATAAAATTGTCCATTCAAAACGTTTAATATAGTTTATGTGTATCAAATATTATTATTTCACACGTTTTCTGTAACATGTAACGTAATGTAGCGTAAAGTAACCATTTGTCAAAAAAACATTTCCATAGAAGTTGACCTTACCGGTGACGCTTTTTCGACAAAAATGCAAATATCAACCTGTAAGGTTTGTTATTATGGTGCGTTTTGGTCAGGTTTTAATCGGCTTTGATTCCTAGTGTTTTCCTTTAACTTTTCTTAGTATTTGGTTTTAATGTATTTAAAGATTTCCATAGTAACTACACATACGAAACAAAATTCTATAGAATAAAAACGGTAGTCTAAGTTAAGCACACTGATGATGTTATTTTATACTGACAATAATTCTACACGTTGGCAAAAGAATTGGGGTCTTGTTGGAATGTTTCTCATACTTCATTATATACTTGTACAAAATGAATAATTGATTCCATTAGTGCTTATTTTGGCATTTATAATTATTTTCCGCTTTGATTCATTATTTTCTGGCTCAATATTTTGTGTATTTTAAGGTAACGTATCGAATTGTTTATAATAGACTATTATTAGATGATAATGTAATATAGACGATGATGTAATATCGAATATAAAAATGGTATCAAAAAAGAAAGTATACGAAGAGATAGCAAGTAATACAAATGAGAATCATATCTCGTTTAAAAACATTGTAAACAAACTTAGAAAATCTAAATATGCATATGAAAGTACAATTAAAAAAATTATTAAGACCAAGAAATATGATGTTTTTTTGAAAAAGAACACAAATAATATAAGGGCAATGTTGATGGAATGCTAATGTCCAAGAAAACCAACATCTTACCGCAACCCGGATAAATACTATGTCCGACTTTGTCATAAGTTAAAAAAGAAAAATTCTTTACAAAATCGAATGAGAATTTACAAGCAATGGTTAAGTATATATAAAACAGGTAATCTCACCTGTTTGATTCTCACCTGAAAAACTTCCTATTAATGAAGAATTTGAGTATTCACATGAAAACGTTATGTTGTTTGCTCAAAACGCAGGGTCCGACAGTCCGATATATGAACCCATTGAGGAATCAGATAGCAAACAGTCAGTACCGACATACGAATCATCTTCGGATCATAGTATTGTAGAGAATACTAAAAACTTAAACACCCCAAAGTACAAAATTTCAACTGGTTTTCTGTCGCTCGATCATAGCACAGGACTTTCCAGCCCGATACACGAATACTCAGATGATTTGTTTGCTCTAAACGCACAGTCGGACAGTCCGATATATGAGTCCATTGTGGAATCAGAAAGAAAACAATCGACACCAACATACGAATCCTATTCGGATCATAGTATTTTAGAGACAGCTGAAAACCTAAACACTCCAAAGCACAAAATTTCAACTCGTGTTCTGTCGCTCGATCATAGCACAGGGCTTACCAGCCCGATACACGGATCCTCAGAGGACTTAGATAATAATTTACACTCGGGCAATGAGCTACCAAATTCTATGACCGTGCCGTCTCAGGATGATATTGTTAACAAAAATGAAAAATTTAATAACATTATGTGCGATGTCTCTCCGGAATGTATTAAAATCCCTAAAGAGATTTTAAATATATCTAGTCCAGGTGACAATGCTCCCCTGTTGCCAGTGAATACAAAAATGTAGCATATATTGAAAAAATCTAAATGCGACTACCTGGAAGGCACTTTCTCCATGGAGGAAATCATGTGGAATAAACTTTTATAAAAGAAAAAATTAGATGTTTTTAATTACCCATACATATTAAAATCATATATAAGAAATTTTGTTAATAACACATGCATTATTAATGTAAAATACGTGAAATACAGATTAAATGGTGAAATAGTAATAAGCTGCAAATGTAAACACGAATTGTGTAAAAAGCTAAAACTGGTGTTAAAGTCAAATAAAACTGTTGACGATTGGAGTCAATCCCAAAATTTCTCTCACTCCGTACCCATAACTGCTCAAGTTCGCGGTGTCGAAAGGGCAAAACGGATAAATAAGCTACACAATATTAAGCCCTCTACGGAAAAAAAACAAGATCTCATAAATTTGAATATAGACAAATTGTATTCCACTAAAAGTTTTCAAAATGTAAAATCGGATCAAACTTTACGTAAAATAAGGTCAGAGTCACTATGTTTGAACGATCGTTCCAAAAACGACATCATGGATTTAGTTCTGTTTCAGCAAGACCACTTAAACTATATTTGTGAAGTTTCATTCCCCTTCACTGTTAAAGCTTATAGCATCGAACAGATTTTGGTGCTTAAGACAGAAAAAGACAATGCGCCGCTACTTCACTTAGACGCCACTGGAAGCGTGGTGAGAAAACCAGCCTGTGGTAAATATTCCGTGAGATGTAAACGTATTTACCTTTACTCCGGCGTCATTCAAGTACCATCAAATAATAGACTTTTCTGTGTATTTGATATGATAACATCTTGTCACGACACTAATTCTGTCTTTAGATTGCTGACTGACTTCAGGAGGCAATGTGCGTCCCATAATATTTGGCCAGTATTTTCAGGAGTCGTTACTGACATGAGTTTCGTCCTAATGAATGCTTCATGTCAGGCTTTTAACGATTGTAGCCTGTTAGAATACCTAATAAAAATCTTTGATATTGAAACGTTAAAAGTATCACCAGAAAAGCCAGTGACACCTTTGTTTCTATGTTGCGCACATTTCATTAAAAATGTTTGCAAAGACATCGATCAAAGTCAGGTACACGACAAAAAAATGTTTAAAGACATTGTGGCTAATATGGCAATGGCAAATACTATGGAGCAGATCGACCATTTTATAAAAAACATCTTTGTTCTCCTGCAAAGCCAGTACTCGTCACCAGATACGACAAAAGCTCAGGAGAATATAATTCTGCTTTGTGGGACAGAAAAGCAAACTGCAGAATCTTTTCTGAACATGCGTACAACGGTTTGTCCTATTTTAAAAGAGGGTTTGAATAAAACATCCATTTACAAAAAAAGTCCGTTTTACAAACGAGCCTTGGATCTTATAAACAAGACCGAGTTTACGTTGACCAATACCAATGACATAAACCTATTTTACGACCCAACATTATTCGAGAAAATATTGAATAAATATATACCTTTTATTCCAATGTGGACCAATCTAATAAAAGAAAACAGAGTAAGCAACGCACCCATAGAGTCGTATTTTGGCCACTTAAAAATAAATATTCTAAATGGTCAGACTAATCTTAAATGCACCCAACTTTTGCGAAAATTGAGAGCCGAGACCGTTTCTAAATCAAAAGAAATAGTTCATAAAATCCCAAAGTCTAGACTGACCAAATGCGACAGGGATCAAGAATATTGGAAAAAAAGAAAACGTACCGATTTAACTCATTTTGCTGGACGGTTTTTAAAGAAACCTAATTCTGTAACAGAAAAAAGTCAACTTTTCCAACAAACTGTTGAATCTGTGCCTCTGGTCGAAGATACGGAGGACATTGTAAACTGCTTTTACTGTGGCCATGGGACAGCACTAGGTCCAAATGAAACTAATATGTGGGTTGCTTGTGACGGATGTAACAAATGGGTTCACATGAGCTCTGCGACAGATAACGACAAACAACTGTGGGTGGAACATTTGCATGTGATATTTGCAATCTGACGTCACCAATTGAATGCAGTTCCAAACCTTCCGATAGTTCACAAAAAATGACATGCAATATGAAGATATTGCACGCCATGACAATGGACTTTTCAAAAATATAAATTTTTATGACTATTTGCCCGACAAAAGAGGATACATAGTGACTCGCATGGAACTACCAAACAAAAATTTGAAAGAAATCCTTATGGAAGATTTTAAAAGTTTGGATCCAGGTATGGAACTGACTAATTTCGTTATAGACCACCTTCTGTTCACTTATAATCACGACCAAAAATTTAATCTTATCAGTGTGGCCAAAGCGACTATAATTTTCAACGATGAGCCGAAATTGAATAATTTTGTAGAATCTGTCCAGCTATCTTTTGATAAGGGTAATGTCTTCCCAATATGCTTGCACAGTCATTTCACTTTGGCAATTTTATCCCTGACTGATGAAACTTTAACAATAATAGATCCGCTCGGAATGGAAAAAACCCTTACGTCGGAATATAAAAATAAAATGAATGAATTTCTATCCCAAAAAAATATATCAGCCAGAGTAAAACAAACCAAAACGCACCGACATGTTTTGCAGAACGATAATTATAATTGCGGCCCTATTCTAATACATCTATTTAATCAACTAGTAGAAAACAAACCATTAACACAAAAGAAAAATTTTGACAAGTACCGCGACGAATTGAAATCCCGGTTACTCGAATACAGCGAACCATTAGATAATATATGTTTGTTTTGTGCAGGAGTAATCCAGAACCAATCCGAAGACTTCAAATGTCGGTGCTGCAGGAGGACAATACATAACATGTGTTACGTCAGTCGTGACGATAGAAATAAAGGCATGAACTATAAACAAAAAATAAAATTATTCAAAGAATTGTGTGATTTATGCTATTACAATGTTTAAAATATTAAAAGTAGAAAAAAAAAACCTGACATCAACAAGACAAAGAATCAATACTAAATTACAATATTTCGACTCAGTTACTTTAGAAATGGTTCTTTAAAACGAAAAAAAAAACAAAAAAAAACAAATAAAAAAAAAAACGAAAAAAAAACAAAATCAGAATAAACAATAAATTAAAAAAATAAAAAAAAATTTATAAATCTAAAATCAATAAGAAAAGGAATCAATACTAAATCACAAGTATGTTATATTATAATACACAATGTCAAAGCGAGAATGAATTTTGTAAATTAATATTTAACATCATAATAACCATAAAATTATTCAAAGAATTGTGTGATTTATTCAAACGTTGTAATAGACGTTTGAAATATTAAAAGTAAAAAAAAAAACCTGACTTCAACAAGACAAAGAATCAACGCTAAATTACAATATTTCGACTCAGTTACTTTAGTTATGGTTGTATAAAAGATAAAAAAAAAAAAAAAAAAAAACAAAATCGGAATAAACAATGAGTAAATAAAAAAAAATGTACATAATATATAAATCTAAAATCAACAAGGAAAGGAATCAATACTAAATCACAAGTATGTTATATTGTAATTCACAATGTTAAAGCAAGAATGAATTTTGTAAATTAATATATAACATCGTTATTACCATTATCAAATTATAACAAACAAAAAAAAAATAGAAAAGTAACTAAAAATGTAAGTTTATGTTCCTGACAATCCTAATACAGGTTAATATAATTTTAAACAAGGAAGTGGTTAACTTATTCAATGTTTTCAATTAGGGAAAGTTAAACATAAATATGATCTTCAGTTAATGAGAATAATTATAGCAACGCCAAAGCAGGAATATATATTTTTTGTAAATCTTGGCTTTTGATTTCGTACCAATATTTCATAATTTTTGATGTTTGTACACTTTCCCCGATTAATTAAAAAATATAATGATGCCTATTAAAATTGTTAATAATTGTAAAATATAAAAAAAATATAAAAATAAATATTAATAAATTGTAATTTAACTTCACCAAAAAAATTCATGAATAATTTATAAAGAGGTTCTGAAATAATTATTTTAAATTAGGTACAGTCAGCAGATAAATTGGCTGATTATTGGTTGAAGTGTTATTTCTTTGATTTTTTTATATTTCCGTTGTTTAATTATAAGTTAACTGTTCTCAACGATTGAGTATCAACTTGTGATATATATATATTCGAATAGCTTATGTCATTAACAAAATGATTCTAGTGTCCGATCCCTTGCTTGCCGTCCTTGATGTAGAAATTGAACAGCAGCCGCCACTAGTCAGACAAATTAGTACCAAGTACCAACATGCCTTAGTCTCCCCTTTTAACTTAGCTAAAAATCGGGTATCACTTGTAGCTCTATGCAGGTTTGTAGTTTAGTAAATAATCTACTTGTGGCATGTTTCAAAACTTCCTTGCTTACCGTTTAACTTGGCGATATGAGAGCAAGAGTCATATTTTCTTTTATTTTTTACATTTCCGTTGTTCAATTATAAGTTAAGTGTTCTCAACGATTGAGTATCAACTTGTGATATATATATTCGAATAGCTTATGTCATTAACTAAATGATTCTAGTGTCCAAAATTCCTAGCTTGCCGTCTTTCATGTCGAAACTTTCCAGCAGCCGCCAATAGTCAGAAAATAGGTACCAAGTACCAACATGCCTTAGTCTCCCCTTTTGACTTAGCTAAAGATCGGGTATCACTTGTAGCTCTATGCAGGTTTGTAGTTTAGTAAATAATCTACACGTGGCATGTTTCAAAACTTCCTTGCTTACCGTTTAACTTGGCGATATGAGAGGAAGAGTAATATTTTCATTGATTTTTTTACATTTCCGTTATTAAATTATAAGTTAATTGTTCTCAACGATTGAGTATCAACTTGTGATATATTCATTCGTATAGCTTACGTCATTAACTAAATGATTCTAGTGTCCGAAATCCCTTGCTTGCCGTTCTTCATACCGAAATTTTCCAGCAGCCGCCACTAGTCAGAAAATGAGTACCAAGTACCAACATTCCTTAGTCTCCCCTTTTGACTTATCTAACGGTCGGGTATCACTTGTAGCTCTATGCAGGTTTGTAGTTAAGTAAATAATCTACACGTGGCATGTTTCAAAACTTCCTTGCTTACCGTTTAACTTGGCGATATGAGAGCAAGAGTAATATTTTCTTTGATTTTTTACATTTTCGTTGTTTAATTATAAGTAAACTTTTCTTAGTGATTGAGTATCAACTTGTGATATATATATTCGAATAGCTTATGTCATTAACTAAATGATTATAGTGTCCAAAATTCCTAGCTTGCCGTCTTTCATGTCGAAATTTTCCAGCAGCCGCCACTAGTCAGAAAATAGGTACCAAGTACCAACATGCCTTAGTCTCCCCGTTTGACTTAGTTACCGGTCGGGTATCACTTGTAGCTCTAAGCAGGTTTGTAGTTTAGTAAATAATCTACACGTGGCATGTTTCAAAACTTCCTTGCTTACCGTTTAACTTGGCGATATGAGAGAAAGACTAATATTTTCATAGATTTTTTTAAATTTCCGTTTTTAAATTATAAGTTTACTGTTCTCAACGATTGAGTATCAACTTGTGATATATATATTCGAATAGCTTATGTCATTAACTAAATGATTCTAGTGTCCAAAATTCCTAGCTTGCCGTATTTCATGTCGAAACTTTCCAGCAGCCGCCACTAGTCAGAAAATAGGTACCAAGTACCAACATGCCTTAGTCTCCCCTTTTGACTTATCTAACGGTCGGGTATCACTTGTAGCTCTACGCAGGTTTGTAGTTTAGTAAATAATCTACACGTGGCATGTTTCAAAACTTCCTTGCTTACCGTTTAACTTGGCGATATGAGAGCAAGAGTAATATTTTCTTTGATTTTTTACATTTCCGTTGTTTAATTATAAGTTAACTGTTCTTGATGATTGAGTATCAACTTGTGATATATATATTCGAATAGCTTATATTATAAACTAAATGATTCTAGTATCCGAAATCCCTTGCTTGCCGTTCTTCATACCTAAATTTTCCAGCAGCCGCCACTAGTCAGAAAATGAGTACCAAGTACCAACATTCCTTAGTCTCCTTTTGACTTATCTAACGGTCGGGTATCACTTGTAGCTCTATGCAGGTTTGTAGTTAAGTAAATAATCTACACGTGGCATGTTTCAAAATTTCCTTGCTTACCGTTTAACTTGGCGATATGAGAGCAAAAGTAATATTTGCTTTGATTTTTTTACATTTCCGTTGTTAAATTATAAGTTAACTGTTCTCAACGATTGAGTATCAACTTGTGAAATATTCATTCGTATAGCTTATGTCATTACCTAAATGATTCTAGTATCCGAAATGCCTTGCTTGCCGTTCTTCATACCGAAATTTCCCAGCAGCCGCCACTAGTCAGAAAATGAGTACCAAGTACCAACATTCCTTACTCTCCCCTTTTGACTTAGTTACCGGTCGGGTATCACTTGTAGCTCTACGCAGGTTTGTAGTTAAGTAAATAATCACACGTGGCAAGTTTCAAAACTTCCTTGCTTACCGTTTAATTTGGCGATACGAGAGCAAGAGTAATATTTTCTGTTTTTTTTACTATTCCGTTGTTTAATTATAAGTTAACTGATCTGAATGATTGAGTATCAACTTGTGATATATATATTCGAATAGCTTATATTATAAACTAAATGATTCTAGTATCCGAAATCCCTTGCTTGCCGTTCTTCATACCTAAATTTTCCAGCAGCCGCCACTAGTCAGAAAATGAGTACCAAGTACCAACATTCCTTAGTCTCCCCTTTTGACTTATCTAACGGTCGGGTATCACTTGTAGCTCTATGCAGGTTTGTAGTTTAGTAAATAATCTACACGTGGCATGTTTCAAAACTTCCTTGCTTACCGTTTAACTTGGCGATATGAGAGCAAGAGTAATATTTTCTTTGATTTTTTACATTTCCGTTGTTTAATTATAAGTTAACTGTTCTTAATGATTGAGTATCAACTTGTGATATATATATTCGAATAGCTTATATTATAAACTAAATTATTCTTATATCCGAAATCCCTTGCTTGCCGTTCTTCATACCTAAATTTTCCAGCAGCCGCCACTAGTCAGAAAATGAGTACCAAGTACCAACATTCCTTAGTCTCCCCTTTTGACTTAGTTACCGGTCGGGTATCACTTGTAGCTCTATGCAGGGTTGTAGTTTAGTAAATAATCTACTTGTGGCATGTTTCAAAACTTCCTTGCTTATCGTTTAACTTGGCGATATGTGAGCAAGAGTAATATTTTCGGTTTTTCTTACTATTCCGTTGTTTAATTATTTATGTTAACTGATCTGAATGATTAAGTATCAACTTGTGATATATATATTCGAATAGCTTATGTCATTACCTAAATTATTCTAGTGTCCGAAATCCCTTGCTTGCCGTTCTTCATACCTAAATTTTCCAGCAGCCGCCACTAGTCAGAAAATGAGTACCAACATTCCTTAGTCTCCCCTTTTGACTTATCTAACGGTCGGGTATCACTTGTAGCTCTATGCAGGTTTGTAGTTAAGTAAATAATCTACACGTGGCAAGTTTCAAAACTTCCTTGCTTACCGTTTAACTTGGCGATATGAGAGCAAGAGTAATATTTTCTTTGATTTTTTACATTTCCGTTGTTTAATTATAAGTTAACTGTTCTTAATGATTGAGTATCTACTTGTGATATATATATTCGAATAGCTTATGTCATTAACTAAATGGTTCTAGTGTCCGAAATTCCTAGCTTGCCGTCTTTCATGTAGAAACTTTCCAGCAGCCGCCACTAGTCAGAAAATAGGTACCAAGTACCAACATGCCTTAGTCTCCCCTTTTGACTTAGCTAAAGATCGGGTATCACTTGTAGCTCTATGCAGGTTTGTAGTGAGGTAAATAATCTACACGTTGCAAGGTTCAAAACTTCCTTGCTTACCGTTTCACTTGGCGATACGAGAGCAAGAGTAATATTTTCTGTTTTTTTTACTCTTCCGTTGTTCATAAGTTGACTCTTATTAACGATTGAATTTCAACTTGTAATATGTACCTGTGTGTAGCGTATATAATTCAATAAATGATTTTTGTATCCAAAATTCCTTGCCACCACCCTTTAAGTTGAAATCGTATGTGGCTGCTAAGTTATAAGTCAGCAGCCACAGCGGCCAAACGTATTCAAAGTAAGTTGAAATATTGTGTGGTTTGGTATATGTTATGAATTTAGTGTTTGGTGATATTTTCTTGCTTTTCTATGAAGATTTGTACGATAAAAATAATTGCTTCTTAATTTGGTCGGGTTATCGCCGGCTGCTAACTTTGGCTGCCAACTTCACACCGGTTAAAACGTCGCAGCCAAAACGTAAAAAAATATAACGTGTCTTTTTGAAACTGTCATGGTCAAAATTTATGGATAAATCATATTTGGTCATTTAACTTCTTTTCAATTTTGGGTTTTAAAAAAAACTTTATTACGTGAAAACATACACGGTATAATAACATACGGTAACTAACACAAGTCAGTAATTACTATATTTATAAATTAATAAAGGTGATTAAAATATAAATAATTCCACGTGGACGAATACTCAAACACACTTAACCCACTTAATTTCATGCAGCAACTGTAAACCGTGTAATAACTCAAGAAACGACGTTTAACTAGCAAACGAACGGTTGTTCATGACAGGGATTATCATGAGACAAAACTCGTCTAATATATACTCTCTCCCATATTTGTACACAAGCAAAACCAGACGAGATTTAAACCTTACAACATCCATATATTATTGCGACTTTGACCTTTAGTCTGTGGTGACTGAAGTTCTGTTAATTCGATTGACGGACAGAGTGGCACCCTTAGTGATGTACTGATTAAGGCAATGCCACAGGGAATGTTCATATGTAATGTTGGTCAATTTTAATTCTTAACTGTGAAATACATTTATCCGTTTCATGAAGCTGGTATTATCACATTAATTTGAATTCAATTTTAGATTTAAGTTTTACTACAAAGTTATTAGTTCAAACTCTACATATTATACCTGGACGTTTGATGTTTTCCTTAGACTGGTCCCGCCGGTGGTCTAGTGGTGAGGACAAAAGCTGGAGGTGACGTTTGAAATCCGGCTTGGAAGGTATCGCAAAGCAGGGGAGAGGTACCGGTAGGTGAGCTTGGTTATTTTTATTTTCTTTCTAAAGTGAAAACTTATTATAAAAAATAAAAAACGATACAAATGATTTAGTTACTAATCAACCTAGATTTAATAATGCTTCTACAGAAAGCATTTTTATTCGATTTCAGGTTACATATCAATCTATAAAAACTGGCAAGTACGTACTGTGATATCATTTTTATAAAATTCTCGACATCTGCAATATAAAATAAAAGAATTTAAAAATATGAAGTCAAAATTGGCTTCGCGTGTCTCATCACCAGCCACAATAAAATAAATACATTGTCCACGTAAGTGTCCTTTCTCCATGAAATATTCACCTACGCACATAAATTTTATTCGGAAAATGCAATTACAGCTACGATGGGAAACCACAAATGCCCGCGGGACGAATATATATTTTTATAAATTAAGGTATGTGACATTCATATCGGAATTATTCACCATTCACTTCCAATATTCAACCATTCATTTAAATAAGGAATAGATGGAAACACCATTTACAAAGAACTAGAGGAAAAAAATGTAACAATAAAATTACACGTTGCATAAGATTACAGCCGCCCAGCTACGTATTATGGGCACAGCGTATATACCACTTATGGGCATGGAGTATGTTTATACTCTTTTCTCAAACATGCAATGAAATGTCTTCGTTACGTGCGTCATAATAGGCTTCGAAGTATCACGTTTAGGGCGGATCGACTCCAGAGGACAGGTAACGAATTTCATATAAAATTGAAGGCCTAGGCCGGGAAGTAATTTTTTTAATTTTATGTATACCTGGCGTCTGTGTTCATGAAGCCTGTTCAAACAGCTGAATTATATTTTTTTATCATTTTTAGTGACTAAATGATTAGCGGGCTAAAAAATAATCTCGCTTATTTCAGACGAAGCGCGTTTTTGAATGCATTTTTGAGTCAACCAATCACAGGACACTTTTATTTGTTTTAATAATGGCGGAATGGAAAATTTTCTCGGCGTGTAAAAATCTGTTTATTAAGACAAATAGTGGTAAATGGTATGATTCAATGCTTTTGTGACTTAAAAATTGAATAATCTAACCGGGCCCGGTTTTATGTATCTATATTTTGTTATTGTGTACCGTCAAAGGCAGATGCCGTAGCGCCATCATTTAAACGGTAAGTGGATTCTTTTTTGGTGGTTTTTAAAATGTTGTATATAGTAATTATAGCCAGACTATTTATGATAGTCATTAATTATTACATCGAAGGCAAAAATACTACAAAGCGGGATTGGAGGGAAAATTAAAAAACTTTTGTCGTGAAGCTGTTTTGTTCAGTGGTATTTTTTTATTTATTTCATTGCATTAGTTTGAGAAAAGCACTATACATGCCTAGCCGTGAAAGGGTCTTGAAGGCTTCGTATACTATCCGGCCTCCCTACGGTCGGCCGTCTATACAACTCAGCCTTCAACCCCCTGTTTCCCGGCGGCTGCAGTAATGTACTATTTTAAAATGTGCAAAATCACTTGAAATACATTAATGAATCGTTAACTCAACACAATTATATTTAATAATCATTGTCAATGAAAAGGCTTTAAATTCCAAAAATAAATGTGAATATTCTTACCTGTACAGGGAACAGCAATGAAAATAAATAAATTTCTAGGCAGTAGTTCAATATTTTATGTATTTTAGTGTAATAGTTCATTTAATCGTTGCGAAATGTAAAGTGCTAAATTTCTCGGTCGTTACGCTAGACAGGGTAGTGGTCGTTCAATCAATTTTGTGGCCTAATTGGACGCGCACTGCCATCCTACAGGTATCGAGAGTTAGGTACCTCTGTGTTATACCTAATTCTCGAAGTATACTCATAATAGGAAATCTTAAACAGAAAAAAATCTAATTTTTTTTTGTGGAATTTATTTTAAAGGACAGCTTGACGTGTTTTATAAATATTTAATTGTAATTTCATGTTTTGATGTTGTTTCCCAACGAGTCAAAGTTTTCATTGAACAAGGACATTACGAGAAGTATTTTTAGTATTCTTTGGTTGTTTTCTCTACAGTAAAAAAGAGTAAATATTGTGCCAGCATTGTAAATATTGACATTTCTAGCCGTGTTTGCCGTGGACCGTTCAAGTTTACTACAGCTGTGTAATTTTTGTACGAGCTTGACGTTCGTTTGATTTCAATTTCATTTATTAAATTCAGCTGCTCAATATTGGGATTGTTCATTTTTTACATACCCATTTCAATAATGTATCTGTAAACGATAACTTATTTCATGATAAAGATTAGATTCTTGGTTATTTTTTTAACAAGCTTTTGTTTTTGGACCCGTGTATGTCCTTAAACTACGTCCAACAATGAGAGGTAGGCACAGCGTTGACCATCACGCTTGAATCTGGGGCAGCCCAACTGGGGAAGTACCTCCTCCTTACAGAAGACCACAGCCATAATAGCACTGCTACCTTTCAGGTATATAGTGTTGTGTTCCTGATGGTGAGTAAGGTTCCCAGAGCTCCAACCCCCCTTAAAGGCCGGCAACGCGCTTGTGACTCCCCTGGTGTTGCGAGTGCCCATGGGCGATGGTAATTGCTTAACACCAGGCAATCCGTCTGCTCGTTTGCCGCCTAGGTCATAAAAAAAACTTGCAATATTTATATATATGTTGGAGACCTGAGCGAGGATTTCTTGCAAGCCTAATATGAATTAGAGGGTGTAGGGTTGGACAAATCATATTTACATAGAAACGTAAGATTATGAGATAATTTATAAAGTACGCAGGCACTGGGGAATATCAAACATTGCTGGTACTGCCTGTCGTTTACTCAATAACGTCCATTCATTGATAAACATTAACTTCCAGTGTCTGACAGTAATTTAATAGTCAACTGTAACTACGTTAAATAGCTTTGTAATCGATTCTCGAAGAGCTTCACGCAATAAATGGCAGTCGTTCTCTTAACGCCCGGATATTTTAACTGCATTTTAAGCATTAATAAATGATGCTGCCGATTTGAAATTGTCTACGAAGCTTTTTAGTCGATGATTTTAATCAATTATTTACATTTAAAAAAGTCAAGGATTCATATACATATCTACTGACTCAAGAATGATTGAAAAGTATTGACTTTAATTTGCGGTAATATAATTATACTTTTATACCCCATAGCATATGTATGGAAAGGATTATGCGGTTAAGTTACTCGCACAGTGTTAGGTACACTTTAATCAAAAATACCACGTTTTAGAATTTGCTAAATTACTATCTTTATGGCAACTTCTTTGCAAATAAACTAGGATGTTAAAACACACCTATCTATGTTCTTAGAATTATTCTTATTGACTACTCTGTTACGGAGATAAGTTGTAGGATACATTTTTTTTTAATTCTTATTAGTCTTGCCATCAGCCTTTAGTAATAAATAGACATTTAGCTGGAGTTTAAGTATTCTGTCTGACGTGTACGGTGTATGCCCGGGGAGAGTTAGAGAGGGTAGGTACTCTCAGGTATGCGAAGCTGATATATTGGCCTGCACCTCAAGTCCATCATACACGTCCCCGTCCTCCCTGATCTGCCGCCGCGGACCAGGGCGGAGCCAACCAGTGGTTGACCGTACTCCCTGGGCAATGCTAGTGGTTGATAAAACACACCTATCTATGTTCATGGACCAGCCCGTAAGGTGCCTCCGGGCCCAAAAAGGGCTGTGCCATCCTCACCGAACCCCACACCAGGACCATCTGGATTATCGGCTGGGCAGCAGCGGTTTCTCCCCAACCGGGGAGGCAATAGGGGCAGTTTCCGCCCCAGGGGTAGGGGGAGCAGAGGCCGCCAGCCAGGGCACGGTGGTGCCCAACGCCGCGGCAAGTAAAGACGCACCACCGTGTAGGGGGGCGACATTCCTCCAGGCCAACCTCCACCACGCCATCGCGGCCACTGCGGTCGTGGAGACACTCTTCGGCGAAAACGGCCTGGACATCGCCCTCATACAAGAACCATGGATCAACAACAAATCCATGGCAGCAGGACTTAACAGGGCAGGAAAGGTATTAATACACGGAAAAGGTTCCAAACCAAGAGCCTGCATGGTGTTCAACAGACGCATTAACTTCTTACCTGTTACAGAACTCTGCAGCGACGACGTTGTAGCTGCCTACGTCGATCTCAGGGGCAGAGGAGCACAGAAGGTACTAGTCTGCTCCGCTTACTTGCCTGGAGATAAACAAGACCCAACAGAAGAACTGTCTAAGGTTTAAGAGTACGCTCAAGCACAAAAGACAGAACTCATCGTGGGCTGCGACGCCAATGCACACAATACCATCTGGGGGAGCACTGGAATTAACAAAAGAGGTGAGTCACTCGCTAAATTTATCTTTACTAATTGTCTTCAACTGCTAAACAGGGGCAATACGCCTACCTTCGTTACTAAAGCAAGGCAAGAAGTACTTGATATAACATTCGCAACAGAAAAGGTATCTAAATGCCTGACAAATTGGCAAGTCAGCTGCGAAAACTCAATGTCGGACCACAAACATATAATATTTGGTGTTACAGACTGTTTAGACAAGAACTTACTCACGCGGAGAAATCCTAAAGATACTTCATGGGAAGCCTACAGGGCCAACCTAGAAATTCGTCTAAAGGAAATTCACAAACAGGTAAAAACACCAAACTCTCTCAACTTGGCAGTTGACCTACTCACAGAGGGTATGGTCGAGGCCTACAAACAAAGCTGCCCGTTGAAGGTAATTAACTATACTAACACAACGACGTGGTGGAACAAAAGGCTGGAGAAACTCCGCAAAACCACACGCCGCATATTCAATCACTCTGCCACGCCGAACGAGTGGGAAAGGTATGGCAGAGCACTGACTGAATATAACAAAGAGATCAGGAAAGCCAAAAGGCGGTCCTGGCGTAGGTTCTGTGATGAAATTGCCCAAACTCACAAAGGAGCGAGAATTCACAGAATACTATCAAAGACGCCTACCAACTACCTCGGTCTCCTAAGGAGACCAGACGGAACATTTACAAACACAGAAGCGGAAACTCTTGACTTGCTCAGAGTAACACACTTCCCAGGTTCGTACACCACCAGTGACATTCAAATGTGCGGCCAAAGGAGCCATCAAATCCACAGGGCACGCAACACCGACAACCAGCATTTTTAGGCCAAACAACGTTAAATGGGCTTTGAGTAAGTTCAAACCATTTAAATCGGCTGGAGATGATGGAGTGTTTCCTGCATTATTACAACAAGGTCAGGACCTCCTCCTCCCGCACCTGGTAAAAATATTCCGAGCAAGCTTCGTCTTGGGATTCATACCGGAGAAATGGACTCGTGTCAAGGTACGCTTCATACCAAAAGCAGGGAAAAAGGACTATTCACAGCCTAAATCCTTCAGACCTATCAGTCTAACATCCTTCCTCCTTAAAACCATGGAAAGAATCATTAATCAACACATAAGAGCTCACTATCTGGTGGCAAGACCGCTTAGTCAAAATCAACATGCTTACCAAAAGGGAAAATCTACAGAAACTGCCCTACTTGACCTGGTCGACAAGGTGCAAAAAACCCTAGAGGATAAGCAAACATGTGTGCATTCCTTGACGTCGAAGGTGCTTTCGATAATACACCCACAGAAATCATCCTTAATGGAATGAAATCAAAGGGTGTCGATGAAACCACGACTAGATGGGTCCAGAGCATGCTCTCAAACAGAAGAGCAACCCTGGACCTCAATGCAATTGAGCATGAATTCTACACCACGAAAGGGTGCCCACAGGGGGGCATCCTATCCCCACTGTTATGGACCCTCGCAGTGGATCAACTTCTCGCAATCATGTGGGACAAAGATTACGACACACAGGGTTATGCCGACGACATTGTAGTTATAATCAAAGGCCCCTGCCTACACACAATCTCAAACTTGATGCAAGGAGCTCTAAACACTATACTGAAATGGTGCAAAGAAAATGACTTGTCTATTAACCCGAGCAAAACGGTATTAGTGCCGTTCACCAAAAAAAGAAATCTCGAAAGACTCGGAAATCTGCAACTCAATGGACATGTTTTACCTTTTTCGAGCGAGGTCAAGTATCTAGGGGTTATATTCGACCAAAAGCTAACTTGGAACCCTCACTTGAAAAACATTATACAAAAAGCAAAAATGGCCTTATGGTCATGTTGCCGAATGGTAGGAGCTAGATGGGGATTAAGACCCAAAATAGCTATGTGGCTCTACACAGCGGTAGTGGGCCCCATCATCACTTACGCCCCGCGGTCTGGTGTAACAAAGCCAACCAAAAGACAACAATCGATACCCTGAACAGCCTGCAACGAATGGCTTGTATAACAGCAACTGGGGCTTCTCCTCGACACCCGGGGCAGCCCTAGACGCACTGCTTAATATCATACCACTCCACCTGCAAGTCCATAAGAAGGGAAAGCAGTGCGTCTACAGAATATGCACGCTAAATGGCGCTCTCAAGCGTTAACCAAAATGATAGCCTGGGTTTTTGAGAACAAAACCCTCAGCATGCCATCTGATGACATGCACACCGAATGTCACTTCACCAGACTGTATACTGTGGAAATACCCCCAAGACACAAATGGACTAACAACCAAATGTCTGTCGAAAAAGGGAGCCACACTTGGTATACGGATGGATCCAAGCAAGGTAAAAAAGTAGGTTGTGGTATCTATGGAGAGAGACCTGAGCTCAGAGCTTGCGTCAGCATGGGCAAAATGGCCTCAATCTTCCAGGCAGAAGTCCTCGCTATTAACATATGCGCGGAAATCAATCTGGAGAGAAAACTAAGAAACCAACATATCTACATCAACTCGGACAGTCAAGCTGCACTGCTAGCACTAGAGTCCCTCGAGGTCAACTCTAGACTTGTCCAGAACTGCAAGTATAACCTAAACGCTCTGGCTAACTCCAACAAAGTTACACTTAGATGGGTACCAGGATACTCCAACATTACTGGAAACGAAGCAGCAGATGAACTCGCCAGGAAGGGCGCGGACACACCCATGGTCGGCCCAGAACCGTTTTGCGGGATCACCAAACGGGAGGTCTACTCGCTGCTGAACAATCTAGAAAGAACTAGAGCAATCGCAGAGTGGAAGTCCGTCAAAGGCAACGCTCACTCGAAAGCTCTAATTCAAGGGTTCAACAACAATGTCACTAAAGAGCTGCTTGGGCTCAAAAGACACAAAGCCTGTGCAGTTACGAGAATTCTAACCGGGCACTGCAAGTTGAACAAACATATGTTTCTAATGGGTAAGAAACAAGATGCAACATGCAGGTTCTGCCAGGAATCAGAGGAAACTGCAATGAACATCCTCTGCTCCTACGGGCCACTAATGCATAAAAGAAGTATCCACCTAGGCAGGCAGGTACTGAAACCTTATGAGGTACACAACATTACAGCCCAAAGAATCTGGAGCTTTCTGGACTCAACGGGAATCAGTAATGAACTATAAAAAGGGCTGCCACAATAGATCATACCTGGTCGATGCGGCGCTAATAATAGCCCAAAAGCAAAAAATAATAATAAAATAATAACGGTATATGCCCATATCCATATCCGATATTCCTTGGTATGATTTTATTTCATACAAGGTTCTGAGGAGCTTTCGTTTTCAGTCTCTTTTAAGATCGACCCGTTTTGTCCATTGTGGATCTAATGATAATAAATGAATTCTCGAGGGTAGATGTGGAAACCTAAGTGGCGAGTTGGCTATATGTTAAAGTTCAGTGTTACCTCTCTACCCTTAGCCCTTTGCACCGGTGTTACCCTTGAGCCATCTTTGATGTCGTTTTTTGTGTACCATTTTATTAGGCAGGCGTTCAGTTTTTTTTATCCAGTAGCCCGGTAGCTAGTCCATCCTTTCCACCCAATAGCCTACTAAATTCTAGATTCTATTAAATCTGAATAGTCCTTACTCTATGGCGGGTGCTGTCTCTTTGCGCGTCCCATGATACGGGCTGAGGCAACATCCGCTTAGTGTACCCCTTACATTTCATTAAAATATCGAAAGGGCCTCTGCGCGTTGAATCACCTTACTTATATACGTAGAACACCGATAACTCAGAAATAAATAAATACCTGTGCTCATCACACAGATAGATTATACGTAGAGCCCTAACTGTGATTTGAATCCAAAACTGTCGGATTCACAGGCAGGGTCACTACCCACTAGGCCAGACCTGTCGTCGATTTATAGCACATTCGCGGCGACTCTTTGACTTCCCGTACAAGTGTACGTGTTACATAAGGGTCTATGATATTTTATAATATAATACACCGTTATATATAATGTACACTACTTATGTTAAGGTGTAAGAAAGCTTTGAAATATTAATCCCGCCATCTTTCATCCTCTCATTTATTATTCAAACGGTCTTCAGAAGGATCACTTACTTGCCTTCCCCAATAAATTATAAAATCCCGAAGTGTTTTATGCTAATAGAATGTAAATCGCTTTATATTTTATATGTTTCTAAGTGTTTTCTGTGTTACTTTATACGGACCGTACATGGATAGAGGCTTATTCAAATTGCCATTATCGAGTAGTAGCGTGGTTTAAAAAAATATATATTTGTCTGTTACAGCTGGGGAAGGATCACAATTAAGACTAGGAGAACATCTGCACAAAGAACTTATATTTTTCAATAGCATCTATGTAGCACTTGTTTTTCCGTTTTTGGCTCGATATTAATGACGGCAACTGGTAAACGCTTGAAATATACAAAGAATATTAAATTGTATAGTCACTTCAAAAAGGAAAAAGCAATAATATCAAAATTAAATAAATTACGGAGGCTCCCATACAAAAACGTGTTTTTTCGTCTTGTTGTATAGGATATTTCTATGGAACCCTTCGTGCGCAAGTTGCGAAACTTGACCGGTTTTATTCTGTTTTATTAAAAGGTCAATTAATTACATCCAAACGGCATATACCTAATTTGATAAACCTTCCGACGTTTCGAGATTGTCCTCATGGTACCCGAAAAAAATATTATATGAGAGTTTAAAATTCCGCTTTAACTGTGATAAAGTGCCAAATTGATATGAAACAAAACTGGACAAATATACGAGACTAGAAACTTTATTTGAATGAATTTTAAAAATGTATTGCTGTGCTATTAAAAGCTGTAAAGCATACAAAATAAAGGCTCAAATCCTGTGAAAGTAGAAAGTAGATACTGTAGTATAAAACTAGATTGCGCAATTGTTTCTTTAACGGGCTATCGTTGACCAAACCAAAAATGTGCAAGTACAAGGACTATCTACGCACACAATAGTTTTAATAATAATAATATGACTTCATCTTCATCTTGGAGGGTGGGCTTGGTAGGCGGGTTGGCAACATCTGCCATCCAACCATGTCGTCATATATGTATGTGTGTCAATCGTATATATATGTGTGACATGTCTAGTCATGCATGCTGTGTGGTGCCGGCTGACCTGCTAGACTAGACTAGTCAAACTTTCGCCTTTATAATGTACCTAGATTACTCGGAAAAACATTTACCTAGTCTATTTAACACGAAATAGAAAACATATTCAAAATTTGAAAATTAAAAATACGAATAACATATGTAAGACTGGCAATGAGCTCTCGTTTAATGTAATATAAAAAGGCTTTTAAGGATATTGGAAGTCTTTATTAT
Organism: Grapholita molesta; assembly: GCA_022674325.2. Taxonomy (NCBI): domain Eukaryota; kingdom Metazoa; phylum Arthropoda; class Insecta; order Lepidoptera; family Tortricidae; genus Grapholita; species Grapholita molesta. The sequence continues at coordinate 10,380,409 of CP053127.2, forward strand.
CAACTTGTCTCTGATCAAACATTGTGGCTGGACTCGTTTTGTCTGTCTACTAAAATAAACATAACTGTCAAATTAGTCAATCGACGCGCTTGTGCAAGGCATGAAACATTCATGGTTTGAACTAGTTCATATATTAAATACAAAAACATATTTATTTACGCCAACATTTTTGTTGTTTGACCGTATAACAAACGCAGACTCTGACAAAAGAAAAACTATGTGATACTATACTACCTATTCAGACCGAGAATTGATAACTAGATTGGTCTATTTATAGTAATTATATAAATATCTAAATTATTTTTTATTATGACGTTTCTGCTAGCGAATATCTTCGATATTTAAATCGAAAGAAAAATAGAAAAATGTTGGGCTAGTGATCCAGTGGTTGTGGGTTCGAGGCCCTCTGCAAGTCAAAAATTTGCTATATTTCTTTCAATTTAAATAGACCGATCTAGTTCTCAATTCTCGAAGTCAATAAATATCCAAGGTATTTGTACCATTATTACCTATGAAATTTCAGGTTATGTTAAAAATAAATCAAATAGAAACTGGTGACAGGTCCTTTAATATCAAATGTTAGATTGAGAAATGTTGTTGTTTATATAAGGGTTATGGTAAAAAATATACTATTTATGACTCTACATTGCAATATTCTTCTACTCAGAGTATATTACATAGTACATTTTTCATTACATTTGTTAAGATTCATTCGTTCACCATTTTATGTATAAGTATTGTTTTGACGCAAGGCCATTTTACTTATTGTCGAGGCCGTTAAGGCTAGAACGGCTCATTTCGTATAAAGCCATGATTGAAATTGAGTAAAAGATACTTTAAAGCATTAATAGGATTACCAACTTTTCACGCAAACGGTATTTAAATTTAAAAAAATTGTCATTATCCCATTGCTCCTCCGAAATAACAACCTTTATGAACTGGAGTAAGAAAACGGCATTTAATTCATGTCCGTGTAGGTATATAATATAACTAACAGATGACGATGAAATAATAATTATTATTTTAACGAGATTGGGCTACCTTTAATCATGTTTATTAACTGTAGCTTTATTGCAGTTTTAAAATGTATACTATATACGAGTAAATAACCTGTAGTAAATTATTCATATTCGTAATAATCATAACCATCAATCAACCTCAATTTTAATTAAATGACGAGATTCGTTTCAAAAGTTTATATCACTTAATATTCTAGTACCAGGAGATTCAGGTCATTCATTATATATCAGGGTGGAAATAAAAAAAAATCTCATATAAAAAAATAGAAGTTTGGAGGTTTTTGTAATTAAAATTATATGATACTGAATATTCAGTATATACATTTTAGAATAATAATGTAACGTAAACATAATTTAATTATTATTTTATTTTAAAGGTAAGGGTGGACCCGGGTATGTCCTTAAACTACGTCCAACAATGAGAGGTAGGGCACAGCGTTGACCATCACGCTTGAATCTGGGGCAGCCCAACTGGGGAAGTACCTCCTCCTTACAAAAAACCACAGCCATAATAGCACTGCCACCTTTCAGGTATGTAGTGTTGTGTTCCTGATGGTGAGTAAGGTTCCCAGAGCTCCAACTCCCCTTAAAGGCCGGCAATGCGCTTGTGACTCCCCTGGTGTTGCGAGTGCCCATGGGCGACGGTAATTGCTTAACACCAGGCAATCCGTCTGCTCGTTTGCCGCCTATGTCATAAAAAAAAAAATGAATTATGAATAAATAAAATCTTTAAAGTTTTTGTCTATACACACATGATGTGTGTGTAAATATAATTGTTCCTCCACCTAAAACGTAAATTCGTGCATTTTATACATACGCACTTGCGTCAAAGCGTTAATTATATAAGCGTTAATAAGGTCCGAGGAAATATGTTTCATTTAGCCCATTGCCACCAGTGCAAGGGTAATAAAAATCTCATCCATATGCCTATTCCAGCCGTAACTCTTTATCTTATTCCTTCTAACTTGACTTCAAAATGTTAATTATTAAACTAACCGCTAAATCTTCTAACATAATAACAACATTGCCGTTGTCGCATGACGCCGAACAGTTTTAATATTTGCTTGTAAAGGGGTTAATCTAAACGCCGACCCATCAGGCGTCAGCTGCGGCCGACATTGTGTCGTGCTAGATCTATCCCCATTATTATCCTCACTTTAGGCCGAGCTATAGTTAACTACCGCCTTTATGTGCTAGAGAAAAATAACGTTACACAAAACCGCCCTAACCAGTCCCGGATGCGACAGAATAATTTATAACCAAAATGCCCAACAAAAGAGTTTGTCTTCCTACTATTTGCGGAGTGAAAAACACCTAGGCCATTGTTCTTAATTATGAAAAGACGTCTGAATTATTTGGTAATGTAAAGACTTCCGTAAAACAAGCTCCGGTGTCTCATAAATAAAGTTGCACTATGGTCTTTGTTAAATCCTTGCAGATACAATGCAAAGCTGGAGTATATCATAATTACAAGATACGGTCAACTAATACAAAAAATTAAAAAGAGAACAGTAACAAAAAGCTGGCATGAAATTAGAATTTTATTGGTGGCATAAACTCTAATTTCGTAGGACCCTTAAACGAGACCTAAAAGCAGCGTGCTCACGCATGTAAAATTTCTCATTGCCATAAATTTGTTAGGGATGGTTTACCGCAAGAGCCCGGTCATATAAGTCGCGACACAAACGAATTATACTCAAGTTCACTTACATTTCTAGCCCGTCGGGTAACCACAGGCAGACTACAGATGTGACAACTTACAGTACCGGCCAATAATATATCACCTTTAGGTATTTAGGGCGAAACTTTTTTTTATATATCTCTACATGTTTTTACCTTACCTCATCGTATAAGGGGTAGTATTTAGACTCTTTGGACGAGCGATATGAAAACATGACCACATATAAAGGTTTTTATTTAGTTTTTTGTTTATTTTCTGCAAAATCACTACAGGGCAGTTTTCCTACGGTTGCATGTAAATGTGAAATGATTGCCTAAAAAATAGCAAAAAAACGATAGGTTAACGAGATGAAGATGACAATGACTCGTGGGGCGAAAAATTTGAATGCGTCTTAACAACAAGCTATATTTTCCGGCTACAAGCAAGGGCGTACTCACAAACAGCTTTCGCAGCAGTCTAGTGTGTCGAGAACCACGATTACTAAGTTGCTGAAGCGATTAAAGCTACCAAAAAGTTCCATTGGCAATAAAAGACGTGCCAGACCGCGTTTTACCTCATATGTAGGTCATATGTGACCGACCGAAATATTTTGCGAGTCTCACGTCAGAATCCTCGGTTAACGGCGACGGATATAGTTAAAGAAATATCGACCCCAGGACAGCGTACTCCATCTTTACGGACTATCCGACGTCGTTTGCAAAACGCAGGATTAAACGGCAGACGCCCTGCAAAGAAACCGCTTATATCTGAGAAGAACCGAAAAAAAAGAGTAGCTTAGTGTAAAGCACGCGAACACTGGACACCGCGACAATGGTCTGATACACTCTGGAGCGATGAGAGCAATTCAATTCAATTCCAACAAGTTTCTTTTGTTTGAGAGCGATGGTATGAAGTGGGTACGTCGTCCTACTGGTATCCAATGTAAGTCCGAGTACCAACTTCCCACTGTAAAACACGGAGGAGATTCTGTAATGGTGTGGGCTGTCTTTTCCGCTAAAGGCATGGGCCGTCTTCATAAAATTGAAGGTATCATGGACCAGAATATGTACCTAGATATTCTGGACAATGTAATGTTACCATATGCGCGACAATTCCTGGGCCGCGGGTTTATGTTCCAGCAGGACAACGATCCTAACTATCGTGCAAAACGTGTCACAGAATGGTTCAAGCGGCGTCGCGTTACTCTAATGGACTGACCAAGTCAATCCCCTGACTTACACATAATAGAGCCGCTATGGGATGAACTAGAAAGACGCTTGAAAGGTAAAACAACCACTAATGCCAGTCAAAAGTTCTCTCAGCTATAGGAGGAATGGTATAAAATCCCTCAATCAACTATTGGTGCTTTCGTGGACTCTATGCCTAGACGCTGTAAAGCAGTTATTGAATCAAAAGGCTTTGCTACAAAGTATTAATGTTGTTACACTTTTATAAATATATATTATGTTAACCTATCACTTCCTTTGATTTATAATAGGTAGATAAAGATCGACTGCACTAAGTTATGTTGTGCAGGTTTTAAGTATTTAATGAGTATAACTGTACTTTCACATTATTTTATTGAAATATGCATTATATTTGTTTGGTAAAGCTCAGGGTAATATTTACACTCTGCAATCTTAACAATATATGTTACTATAAACATGTTTACTTAAAAAAACACAAAGGTGATATATTATTGGCCGGTACTGTACTTTAATAATATTAAGCAATTAATATTAAAAGCATTAGGAACTTTAAACTTGCGAGAAATTGCGCAACATTGATATTAATATTCTAAATAGCTAAGTACGTTAATGGTTATTTTTCTGAATGATCTTATGAATAAACAACAAACAGTACAAAGTTACAAAGCATACTTAATTATTATTGGATTTCCCTAACTCAATAAGATGGCAAAATTGGAATAAAATAGATATCCAAAGTGCTATCCCGTTCGGCGATGTCAGATAAATTTCCGCCGATTCCGGATCTCTCCGGCCATTTCTTTTGCTAATTATTGTTCCGACGGAGGCGGTGCTGTGGGTAATGGCCGTAATAAGATCTTTTGTAATCTCATTTATTAATTTTCGTCCCTCATTATTCTCTCCTCCTTTGTACCATTTCTTGGTAAAATCTAAATAGACAACTTGCCCTCGAACGAACGCAATATATTTTGCACAATATTTATTAATTTATGAATCACAATGCAAACATTGTTTCTCACTACTGTGGTCGTTTGTTTGTTCGTAATAAGCCTGTTCTTATTGTAAATACATCTCCATGTATGTGACGAACTTGGATTTTATTAATTAAGACCTCTGTCAACCGCCTCCTCAGAAGTTTGCTTTGTGATTACAAAGTGGAACTGAAAGTTACGAGTAGTTGGCGCGCGAGTCGTTAAATTAACTTGTTATAATATACAAGGGCAGAAAAAGACAGCAATCGTGCAACAGTTAGTTACCCTTATATTACAAAAGTGTTCTTATAGTCATAACTTTTAACATAAAACGAAGTGACTTCATAAATATTATCAAGCACGAGCATATAAACTGAAATCAAAATTGGAATGGGATCACATGACAAGCACAAGGTTTCAAAAATTATTTGCAAGCAAAATTTGCAGTCTATACGAACTCTTAAGAATTTACACTGAACTAATAAGCAATTGTATTTTCAGTCCGCTCCCCTAATGATCAATAACTCAGAAGGACATTAATAGGTGTCTATACTATGAGTATTTACGCGTTCCGTGCATATTGTGCACTTTCTACTCGTACAGCCTTAGGGACAGGCATACAACGCTCTCCCTGTTCAATAATATGACAAAATCAAAATAAAAAAATCAAAATATTTTATTAATAACAATCATTACAAGTCAAAGTAGTTCAGTACAATTGTACAATTAATTAATTAAATTATAATATTTATCATTTTCTCCAACATGTCAAAAATTTCAAATTATAAACATTAGTAAATGTCATTACTGGAGAGGTAATTTCAAATATTCTTCATAATCAAAAAACATATAACATAGAAGCCACTTTTTAAAATTAGATTTAAAACCCGTGTTGGTAGCTGCATTTCGCACGGTTTCCTGGTAATCGGTTCTAAATATCAGGTCCTAGGTAATAAACTAATCGCTCTGACTTGGTGAGTTTGTGCTCTTCGGCGACCAACTTATTATGGTGCTTGTTGCTCCGTAGATGGTAATTAGTATTTACACCTCTGCGTTTGACACTTTTAAAGCGCTGCTACGGTTGTCGCGGTTTTGCAGCGCCTGAATCACGTTCGCGGAGGCGCGCGTGGATTGCTTTTACGCCAACATGCCCAAGAGGGCTACCTACATCAGCGACCCTCCAAGTACGCGCCGGCGACAGCGCCCTACTAGAGGGCGTCGCTGATCGACTTGACTCTCCATTTCTGACACACCAGTGTCTCAAAAATGGTTCAAATAAATTATTTATTTCTTATTTTTTTTATTATGTAGAAACGTTTTATTTTTCCTTCGATTTAAATATCGAAGATATTCGTTAGCTGACGTTTCTGCATAGTAAAAAAATAATTTCAAATCAATGAAAAATTGAGACTTCGATAATGTTAAGTGTTCAATTTCAATACGCTTGCGGTAGGTGTGTTTACACGTCGCCCATGATGACGTATACGACGAGTGATAAATATAAAAAAATACAAGTCTAAGCGGTACTCGGATAGCACAATTGGTAATGCACTGGGCTAGTGGTCCAGTGGTTATGGGTTCGAGTCCCGCTACGATATTTTTTTTTTCTATTTTTCTTTCGATTTAAATATCGATGGGCCAAATGACTCATAACATTTTAGTATTCATTCATGTATTATTCAGTTATAGGAGGCAAGTTATTTACATTTGACATTATTTATTTTCGACTTCCGTGTGACATATCGTTTGAAGTAATCGTGAGTAAATCCATGAAATAGTATTTTTTTTTAGTTAAAATATATCTAGATACAATTATAATTTTATAGACAGAACAGCTAAACAGTTACGAAATCAATTTTATTGTTTATCTGAATGACATCTCCTCCCGCGGGTGTCGTAATAGACAACAAAGGGAAAAAAACCGTAGGATGGGCAGCAGCGTTCGTTGTAACGCAATCTACAAGTCCATCCAACACGCCTGCCAAGCGTGGCGACTATGGCAACTTCCCCCAAGATCATACAAGTCTATTTGGGGTTTATCTATGTTCAGAAATAGGCTACTTAAGGATAAATTGATGATGATGAAGGACAATGTCAGTCAAAGACGTTATGTACTCGACTGATTTCAAGTGACAATTTCGGTTAATCAAAATACAAATTGATAACATCCTATGAGTAGTTTGACGTAATGCACATGAATTGTTAGAGCCATTATATTATATAACATTAACTCAGCACCATGATATGTTATTGTCTCTGACGCAGACATGAATAATTTTAGAAATAAATAAAACACATGTGTGCGATGATGAGAATTGAGAGATCAGAAATCTATTAGTTAAATACCTACCTACACATTTGATTAAAATTAACAGAAACCGCGCGTAGGTAACCAAATATATTTTAGTAGTGCTGGCAGAAAAAACCATAAAGATGTGTGCGGTGCGCGAGGGTTGACAAAATCAAAAAATAAACAGTCCGTTGGCTCCCTTATGCTGCTCCCTAGCAGTCGTGTGCGGAATCGAATAATTTTCGTTTAAAAATATTTTGGATTCGCTTTCAATACGAATATTTTTTTCTTACAATAGGTATGTCATAAATATAACACGCAAGACAAAAGACTTGCTCTTAATTGTGGATAGTCATCATTTTAATCATTGTCTGTACTATGGTGTATCCTTCTTTTGCGGTAATTTTCGGGACAGTACCTCGATCAGATTTATAATATTGTTGTTTTTAAATTTAAATTTTATTGCTTTTGATACATTTTTGTTTGTACCGCTTTCACTTTTTATGTATTTAAGTATTTATATGTATCCATCTATTATATATATCATCGTCTAGTACCTATAATACAAGCCTTACTGAGCTTACCGTAGGACTAGGTCGATTTGTGTAAGATTGTCCCGAAATATTTATTTGTTTTTATTTTATTTTATTACGAGTATGTCGCCTTGTGTGGGTGGGTTGTGGGGAATGCACTTTATAAATTGTGAATAACCTATGTGGCGCATCACTACGAGCTGCCCAAAACCCTACAGACGTCGCGTCACTCAAATTTCCTATCGCGGCTACACAATCGAAAATCCTAAATTTGTTGTTCATTGTAAATATTATTTCATCATAAATATTCATCTTACATCATTCATTATTTTCCTCTTTATTTATCTTCTTTCTTAGATTAGGTTTTATACAATATTTTTATAAAAGTAAAATATAAAAATACATCTAAAACATATCAAAACAATAAAAACATTATAAAAAACCTAACCTAGAGTGCCGCCGGCAACGGGGCAGGGCCCAGGCTGCCGGTGGTTAGGGCTGCAGAGAGAGGAACCGTCGGACTATGCGCGCCGTGTCCAGGATTACCGCCTTTTGAATCTGACCCTTGATCCAACCACAACCACGTAGCGAGAGTCTCTCAAGATGTTGGTCGAGACTCTTCGCTATGAGACCGTTCGCGGAAACAATAATTATTTTTATTATTAGTGCTCAAGCACGAGGGTACTAAATTAGGGGGGGTCCTGTGGCGCATCACTACGAGCTGCCCAAAACCCTACAGACGTCGCGTCAGTGCCATTCACTTCTGAATTTTCCTATCGCGACTACACAATCGAAAATCGTAAATTTGTTGTTCATTGTAAATATTCTTTCATTATAAATATTCATCTTACATCATTAATTATTTTTATTATTAATGCTCAAGCACGACGGCACTAATCTTACATCATTAATTATTTTTATTATTAATGCTCAAGCACGAGGGCACTAAATTAGGGGGGTCCTGTGGCGCATCACTACGAGCTGCCCACAACCCTACAGAAGTCGCGTCTGTGTGATTCACTTCTGAATTTTCCTATCGCGACTACACAATCGAAAATCCTAAATTTGTTGTAATTATTCATTGTAAATATTCTTTCATTATAAATATTCATCTTACATCATTACTTATTCTTATTATTAGTGCTCAAGCACGACGGCACTAACCTACATAAGTCTAGTTGTTTTCTTGCTTTTGTTATATAGCATTTGGACGATCAGTTTATTAGAAATTAGTAGGTCATGAAATTCTTACTTTTCATCATTCCATTCATTCGTTAATTAAGTCCGGGGCCAGGAAGTTTGTGTTCAAATTAAGTACCCTCCTTAAGTCGAAGGAAACGGTAAACAAAATTAGGTAATAAATACAAGCTTTAGATGTTATAAGCGTTAAGTTAAGTGATAGAATTTGGCCAATTTTAAAGAAACTTGTCTTTGGACAAACCTTTGGTATACTTTAATAACCCCAGTTTTAGCGTCTAGTATCTTAAAATGTTTTATGTAACATAAGACATTCTACACAGTTTTCTACTTTGTTTCTGATTACCACTTTGTTTTTTAAAATATAATAAATAAATATATATTCTTACATAAGTCTTACACAAATTGACTGGTCCCCGTGGTACTCGAGGCTTGTGTTGTGAGCCTCAGTTTAATGCGGTTGTCTCGTTTCTAGATACATCCTTTCTTCAAACATCCTCATTTAAAATCGAATAAGTTGCAACTGGGAGCTATAAGTCATACTAATAATTAGTTCATGAAATAATAGCCTTAGACTTGCGCAGAAAAACGTGACGTCTTGCAGAAGCATTACAAATATTTTTCTACCGTACATTTTTCGTGCGGTTGCCGGCGGCGAATCCCCCAACGGTCGGCCATACGTCTTTTAGCTACCGTCTCCAAGGAATCTGAAAAGCGACTGTATTTAAGTAAATATTACAAGAATAGATTCGGTAGAGCTCTACTTTGAACTGCGGTTATTTTATCTACTTCAATAAGGTATTACGAGTATACCTAATTACATTCACAATAATTCTGAAATAACAAGCATACGTGCTTAGTTTGATATTTCAATTAAAAGCTGTTGTAGTGTATGCGTTTATGAGACTAACTCAAATAGCATACATACGCTGTCTCGTGTGTCCTTGTATTGGCGGGAAAGCCGCAGAATAAGAACTGTCACTGTCTATGGGCCGATGGCCGGCGAGAGAGAGTGAAAACGTAAAAGTGGATTAAGATTATAATACGAGGACATTGTCGAGCCGGTGTTTGGTTTGGTGTTTGTTAATAGCAAGTGTACGTAACAATTTAGCATTCACTATAAGTGGCGACGAGCAAAAGGTAAATTTTATTGCTTTAATGGAATGACCGGTTCTGGTCCAAATGTAAGGTTATAATTTCATTCTTAAATCAAAATAGTTTCGTAATAATGATTTTGTCTCGTTATTAAACTAACCATACATGAATACTTATTTACTATAGGTACGTTTAGTCGATCCTTACTTATAATTTGATAACACAATGTAAGTGTGTGTCCAAACTTTGGTCGTTGCCGGCCATTACAAGTTTACAAAAACAAATGAAAGTTTCGATTCGTCAATAGCTTAGCTATCGTGTACAGTTTGGACTAGTTAATTGTCACGTTTAGATACTGTAACCATGCAAGCTAAGCAATATGTAACCATTATTTAAATGAACAATATGGAAGCACCACTTTAAATTTCAAGTCTTTCAATTATGATTAAGTAATACTTAGTTAGTGTTAAAAGCTGTTGTAGTGTATGCGTTTATGAGACTAACTCAAATAGCATACATACGCTGTCTCGTGTGTCCTTGTATTGGCGGGAAAGCCGCAGAATAAGAACTGTCACTGTCTATGGGCCGATGGCCGGCGAGAGAGAGTGAAAACGTAAAAGTGGATTAAGATTATAATACGAGGACATTGTCGAGCCGGTGTTTGGTTTGGTGTTTGTTAATAGCAAGTGTACGTAACAATTTAGCATTCACTATAAGTGGCGACGAGCAAAAGGTAAATTTTATTGCTTTAATGGAATGACCGGTTCTGGTCCAAATGTAAGGTTATAATTTCATTCTTAAATCAAAATAGTTTCGTAATAATGATTTTGTCTCGTTATAAAACTAACTATACATTAATACTTATTTACTATACGTTTAGTCGATCCTTACTTATAATTTGATAACACAATGTAAGTGTGTGTCCAAACTTTGGTCGTTGCCGGCCATTACAAGTTTACAAAAACAAATGAAAGTTTCGATTCGTCAATAGCTTAGCTATCGTGTACAGTTTGGACTAGTTAATTGTCACGTTTAGATACTGTAACCATGCAAGCTAAGCAATATGTAACCATTATTTAACACGTTGAACGCCAGGCCAAAAATGTAGTGTTTCCATTGAAGCCACGGGGGTCACCAGTGAGCCTAACCATGTTGAACCATTGGAGCCACGGGTGTCACCGGTGAGCCGCGGGGAGTGTTCATTTCAAACCTGCTTTACGGGCCACCGATTACTTATTCCATCCAAAAACGTATGAAGAATGAGCCGCGTGGCCTTAGGGAAGATAAAAGTTGCCTTGGTTCTTTTGTACAGTAAAGGACTTATGATTTTTTCACAATTTTTATACTTTGTTACGGTTGCCTAACACGTCATATATATAATGTATAGTTGTAAACTAAAAAATAAAACTTTTAACATGGAGTTTGGTAAAAAATTAAAGTAAATAAGTTATTAATGTATTACTTATCTAGAGACGCGGCAGCGTGGCAAGCCAAGTTCAAGCAAATGAACTGGCTAGCCAGCGCCGCGTATAATATTACACGACCCGCTTCGTCCCACTTTTGACCGTTCTATAACTCAAAACCTCTGTAACGTAAATACATAAAACTACGTGTGTATAATTATATTTATAAGAACATCTAGAAGCCCAAATTTCATGGAGCTAGCTCAAAGGGTTTTAAGAATATGAAGGCCAAAAAGTCGTAAATTTTAGCACTGACACTGACTGACTAACATATAGTACCTAAACCTACTTCTAGATGATCTAGAAGGATGAAATTTGGAATCCAGTATGAAAATAAGTGGTGTCTCGATACAGGTCGATTCACGAGAGTTGGCACGAATGGAATGAATGACTGAATGAAAATGTCTATGTGTGTCTCACATTAACCAATAAAATAGTGGCTCGATTGTATACCGATACAAGTGTCACTCATACAATGAAAGTGTTCAATCCATTCATGCCAACTCTCGTGAATCGACCTGTACAAAAAACTTGTAACACGCGCTAAATAACCGGCCAACGGTGTGTCGTCGGCGGCGGTTAAACGACTCCACAATGATACAAGAAAATCGATGGGATCCATTGGATTGTGAAAGTTTAACCCTGAAGATGATAAACAGTTATTGAAAGTAACATATTGCTCGAGTGGAGACCACGGAATATCAGGGCAGCGTAGGACGTCCACCCACAAGGTGGACAGACGACCTCATTAAGGTCGCCGGAAGACGCTGGATGCAGGTTGCTTCCAACCGATTCATGTGGAGTTCCAAGGGAGAGGCCTATGTTCAGCAGTGGATGTCTTATGGCTGAGATGATGATGATGATGATGATGACATATTGATGTATAGAAAATAGTAATCCCACAAAGAACATAAATGTAAAAAGGAGAGCCAAGTTCAATACAAAAATTATGCTTGGCTGCAAAACGAATGGAAATCTAAATGAGTGCGAAGCTCTATGAAAAATCCATATATATATAGGAAAAAAATAACATTATGGACAAGTACTAAACTCTATTTATTTGCTTTATTGGATACCTATAACAATTGCTATTATTTAAATAAAATGTGAGATCTTAAATTAGGTTCGATTTGATTTGGCCAGTTTTCATTACATCTGTCATTTTATAAAGTTGTTCATATGTATTTTAATTCTGATAAAAACTGGCCAAGCCAAAGCTAACCTACTTTAAGATCTCACATTTTATTTAAATAACAGCAATTGTTATAGGTAATCCTCATCCATAATAAACAAATAAGGAATAATACACTTTCTCTCACCGGTGAGCCGCGTCATGACCCCCGCGGCCCCCGCGGAAGAAATTTTGCAATTCCTTCCGATTAGGCCACGCGGCTCACCGGTGAGTCTTTTAAGGATAATCGAGTATTTTTGACGTTAAAGCCAGTATCTTTTGATCTATAGTACTAAATATAATGTTTTACATCCAAAATAACCAAAATCCTTTTTTTGAAAAAATTGCGTATTATTCGTTTTCACCATGGCCCCAACGCATACATCGTGATGGCCCACCGGTGGGTGCCGTGGCGTCCAACGTGTTAAATGAACAATATGGAAGCACCACTTTAAATTTCAAGTCTTTCAATTATGATTAAGTAATACTTAGTTACACAAATTGGCTTTAATTAGCGTCAAGGTTAATCTATATTCCTTGTTATAAAGATAACTGTGAAATAAACATTTTTTCGTTTAGTAATTCTAAACTGGATATCTAAATATAACCAATAAATAAAAATGAAATGAAAAAATTACTCACTGTATGAACTAAACTATTGTTTAATATTTTAATCCACAATAAGGCTGAATATTTCAACTAGTCATATTGGTTAGAACAAGTATAGGTATATTTAAGGAAATATGTTTTCATGGTCGGCATAACTCCCATTAAATTGGAAAATGTCTGGTAGTTCAAATGAATGCCTCCATTAAATTGGAAATGGTTGACATAACCCCCATTGAATTGGAAAATGTCTGGTAGTTCAAATGAATGCCTCCATTAAATTGGAAATGGTTGACATAACCCCCATTGAATTGGAAAATGTCTGGTAGTTCAAATGAATGCCTCCATTAAATTGGAAATGGTTGACATAACCCCCATTGAATTGGAAAATGTCTGGTAGTTCAAATGAATGCCTCCATTAAATTGGAAATGGTTGACATAACCCGCATTGAATTGGAAAATGTCTGGTAGTTCAAATGAATACCTCCATTAAATTGGAATTTGTTGACAACCCTCATTTAATTTCATTTTGTTATTGATATTATAAGTTAGCTTAATAAATGTTTCAGATTGCCTTATCAGGATTATATGAGCATTATGGCTCAGTTACCATCATTAACGTTGGAAGGGTTAGATTTGGATGGAGACCGTAGCTCCATAGGCAGCAAATGGGAAAGATGGAAAAGGTCACTTCTTATATATCTTGATGCAGCTGAAGTGAAGTCTGACCTCAAGAAAAGAGCAACAAGCATGCAGTAAGCATTTTGGAGGTGCAAGTTTGCAAGAGATATATTACAATTTACCTGGTGCAAATATTGAAGCAGAAGCTGGAGCGGATGTATTTGCCACGGCCATAAAAAAATTGGATGAATACTTTGTCCCCAAAGCAAACAGAGTTTTTGAGAGACACATGTTCAGACTGATAAAACAAGAGGATAAAGAAAAGTTTGAAAGTTTTTTAGTAAGACTACGGAAACAAGCTGAAAAATGCAACTTTGGCAATAAAGATGACCACTTAATTGACCAGATTACTGAGAAATGTATCTCAACAGAACTACGTAAGAAGATCCTTACATTAGGTGACAGCATTACTTTGGAAAAAATTGTTACTGAAGCTAACACGTTAGAAGTTGTTAATGACCAATTGGAGATATATGAAAATAAAAAAGAAGGCAGCCATGACTATAGCCAAGGTAACCAGGAGGTTAATGCAATATACAATAGAAACAGAACTTTAGGACCTTTTAAATCTAAGACGGAAGGAACATACAAGAAATATGTAAAACCTTGTGGACGTTGCGGAAATAAAAGTCACCAAACCGATTACCAGCATTGCCCTGCATTAGGAAAAACATGTTTTGTATGTAACAAACCAGGACATTTTCGACAATTCTGTAGGTCAAACAGAACAAATGGTACAAAAAGGAAATTTGACAATCAATCAAATACTAATACTAAAGGGAGTAAGAAACCGAGAATAGAAGTTGATTATGTTTTCAACATAGATGATGATACCACAATTGAATGCACTCTAGGCGGTATCAACACAAAGATGTTGATTGACTCAGGATGTAAAGTAAATCTCCTTACAGATCAAACATGGGAAACATTAAAAGCCTTAGGAGCTTCAGTAACCAACCAGACACCTTACCCCACAAAAACACTTTATGCATATGGCAGTCACACTCCACTCAATGTTAAAGGCTCATTTGAAACTGATATTGGAGTAAATGGAAGAACAGAACATGCAACGGTTTATGTTATTGTGGGTGGTACCAGAGACTTGCTGGGGAGAAAAACAGCAACACTCCTAGGTGTTTTAAAGTTTTAGATATAAATGAGGTTAATGAAGATTGTTTAAACATTGTAACACCACCATTTCCCAAACTAAAAGATGTACTGGTAGAAATTCCTATTGATATTAATATACAACCAGTATCACAACCATACCGGAGAATACCATTGCCTATCGAGGAAAAAGTCGAGAACAAGATCCAGGACTTACTTGCCCGAGACATCATAGAAGAAGTGAATGGACCTTCCAGATGGGTATCCCCAATGGTTCCAATTTTAAAAGAAAATGGTGATTTGCGGTTGTGTGTAAACATGCGCCGTGCTAATGCCGCCATTTTAAGAGAAAATCACCCATTACCATGCATGGACAAATTACTACCTGGAATTGGAAAAGCTAAATACTTTAGCAAACTCGATATTAAGGATGCTTTCCACCAGTTGGAATTACACCCAGACTGTAGACACATCACAACTTTTATAACAGCCAAAGGCCTCTACCAGTATAAGAGATTAATGTTTGGAATCAGCTGTGCTCCAGAGATATTTCAAAAAGTACTAGAGAAACTCTTGGTTAAATGTACTGGAGTGTTCAATTTTATTGACGATATATTGATTTTTGGAGACAATGAAGAACAACATGACCTGCGACTAGAAATGGTATTGAAAGTACTCAAGGAAAATAATGTACAACTCAATGAACAGAAATGCATATATAAGGTAAGGAAAGTAAATTTCTTAGGACATGAATTATCAGAAGGTGGAGCTAAACCATTGCCAAAGTATATAGAGAGTATTACTAGCTTTAGAGTCCCGGCAACAATTGAAGAATTACAGAGTTTCTTAGGACTAGTCAACTATGTAAATAAGTGGTTACCAAATTTAGCTACAAGAACAGAACCTTTAAAAGAATTGTTAAGGAAAAAACTGGGAAAAAAGGCTGACATAAAATCATTTTGGTCACATGAACAGGATAATGCATTCATAGATCTGAAAGAAGCATTAACTAAAATACAATCTCTAGGATATTATGATATTAAGGACAAAACCCAAGTTATTGCTGATGCTAGCCCTGTAGGCCTGGGTGCTATTTTAATACAGACTGACTCAAGTGGTCCGCGAATAATTGCCTATGGAAACCGGACATTAACTGATTGTGAGAGAAAATACAGTCAAACCGAGAAAGAGGCGCTTGGGTTAGTTTGGGCTGTTGAGCATTTCAACATTTTTCTATTTGGCAAGAAGTTTGACCTCATCACTGATCAGAAACCCTTGGAAATACTGTTTGGAAAAAAATCTAAACCCTGTGCGCGCATTGAACGATGGGTGCTTAGACTCCAGTCATATCAATATAATGTGATCTACAGGCCGGGGAAGGTAAATATCGCTGACCCACTATCGCGCTTATGCAGATTAACAGATTCACGAGACGATTCACGAGATTCAGGAGACGAACACATACATCAAATTGTAGAGCAAGCAAGACCACGGGCGATTTCGATGTCTGCTATAATTGAAGCTTCAGTTATTGATGAAGACATAAAAGGAGTAAAAAAAGGAGTCTATGAAAAACAGTGGCAAGACAGTGTTAAAAGCTATAAAATATTTGAAAATGAGTTGTGTTTTTACGGCGATATTTTACTGCGAGGAAACCGAATTGTGGTACCCCAGAAACTAAGGAAAGGGGTACTTGATGCTGCACATGAAGGTCACCCGGGGATTGTTGCGATGAAAGGTAGGCTCAGATCAAAAGTGTGGTGGCCTAGAATGGACAAAGATACAGAAAATCTAGTGAAATCCTGTAAGAGCTGCACTTTAGCTGGATTACCAAATCCTCCAACACCCATGAAGAGACGTGAAATGCCTATAGCACCCTGGGTTGATGTTGCAATGGATTTGTCAGGACCATTACCTAATAATGACTACCTGCTGGTTATAGTTGATTATTATAGTCGCTACAAAGAGGTTAAAATTTCCAAAATAGTAACCAGTGGCCAAATAATAAACATACTTAAAGAAATATTTAGTAGGCTGGGCTCCCTGTCTCGATTACTGTTGACAACGGCAGACAATTCGTGAGCCAAGAGTTTCGATCATTTTGTGAAGAATGTAATATCGTAATCCACAATACAGTGCCCTATTGGCCCCAAATGAACGGAGAAGTCGAAAGACAAAATCGCGACATCTTAAAACGCCTAAAAATCAGTCATTTAGAGAAGAAAAACATTAAGGAAAGCCTGATGGAGTATTTATTGATGTATAACAGCACGCCTCATTCATCAACAGGAAAGTCACCATCCGAGCTGTTCTTTAGGCGGCAAAATAGAGACAAAATCCCATCAATAGATAGATTAGAAAGCACTGCTATAGACTTGGATGTGCGAAAACGTGACAAGATTCAGAAAGAGAAGGGAAAAGAATATGCTGACAAAAGGAGAGGTGCTACTGAATCTAGTCTAATGGAAGGAGATAAGGTGTATGTCAAAAATATGGACAAAGCAAATAAGTTAAGTTCAAACTACAACCCGACATCTCATACGGTACAAAGTACGAACCAAGGAGATGTCACAGTGAAGAATGATTTAACTGGGCAAGTACTGAGAAGAAATGTAGTTCACCTAAAAAGAGTTGAAGGACAGTGGGAAGCTGTCCAGAAGAATGATCAGGAAGAATATGAGACAAGTTATAGTGAAAGCGAGTAAATTCAGTTTGATTTAATTGCCATAACTCAGTTACATGTTTGAAGGACTTGATTGTTCAATAATATAATTTTCTATTTTTTTAATGCATATAAGATGCAGTTTAGTTCTGTTATGTTTAACCTAGAAGACTGATTACTTGTTATGCGAGTATTTTATAATATATCAATTTGTTAAAATTATAATACTTGTTGTTTATTTATCTATTTAACTTTAAGGGAGGGATGTAGTGTATGCGTTTATGAGACTAACTCAAATAGCATACATACGCTGTCTCGTGTGTCCTTGTATTGGCGGGAAAGCCGCAGAATAAGAACTGTCACTGTCTATGGGCCGATGGCCGGCGAGAGAGAGTGAAAACGTAAAAGTGGATTAAGATTATAATACGAGGACATTGTCGAGCCGGTGTTTGGTTTGGTGTTTGTTAATAGCAAGTGTACGTAACAATTTAGCATTCACTATAGCTGTCAATCAAAAATGGTCTGTTTTGTACATCTGGATTTGATATTATTAGACTACTCATAAAGTAATTATGCAGGCAATGGTAGTCATGTTAGTGAGTTCACATCTATATCTCATGCTTGTCTATCTACCTGTCCTTATTTAATAGACATTTAAAATGACTGATTTCTGTATAATTAAAGCATTAAAAAACGCATCGTCTTGAAAACCTCTTTCTTTTTTTTCGTCGGTTAAAAAGAGACGGCTAACGTGCCCTTGTCTCGGACATTTGTGTTTGGTCTACAGGAATTCTTATTAGTGCTAACCGATCTTACTTTTCTCGATAAAGTATATAATTTGATTTATACTCCTCGCGGCGAATCATGATCCCTATGACAGTTCATATTAGTGATGGGCTGTGTCGATGTAACTTAACTTTTTTATAGGCAAAGGCGTGACTTGCATTCAGCCACGTTTGTAAACATGTTTTTAAAAATATAATCTGCATTTCTTATGTTTGTTATGTTGTTGTTATAGTAATGATTTAAGTTTTTTGGCCGAGAAATGTAACTTTTTAACATTTAGCATCTAGTATTTTACGTCACGCTTGACGAATGTAAAAATAAAAATCCATCTTAAATATAGTGATATCGAAAAAAATAGCATAATATCAAAATAACCTTACTATATGTATAACTGAAAACGATTATAGGTACATCGGACACTGAAAACGTACTATTTATTTTGTACACTCGTTTCCATTATCGACATTTGTTTTTGATACTTTTTGCACTAGTCGATATCTTCCAAACGAAGTAAGTTTTGCAGGGCGTAAACGTAATATCTGATTGAATAACTTCTTGTAAATGTTAAGAATTGTTACAATTCCAACGGAAAATCCTTGTAATGGCATGTATCTACCCTAAAATTAATAAACGCCATTTTTAGACGCCTCCAATTTGATTATAATGTGACGCCACTACAAGTTTGTGTCGTAGGAATAACTGTCAGTGTCATAGGGATCATGATTCGCCGCGACGAGTATAGTCTGTAATTGAATAATGGCCTATTCTCTAGGAATTAGAACAAAATAAAAATAAACTATAGGCAAAACTTAGTGCCTGTGCTTCCGTTATTATATTTGATGGAAAAATAAATAATAAACATATTTTTAAGTAAGTTGACATAAATTGCAACGACTTTAGTCTTGATATTTATTTAATAGAAATGTTTAGACATATACTTTTATCATGCATAAAAGTTTGATTCAGCAGCATTAAAAAAATTGTAATGAAATGTGCCTAATGTCTCCTAATTATTTGATAGATTATCAAAAAGTAATTTATAATTTACTTGACAATAAATAACATACGTAAGCTATTTCTTATATTTGAGATGTATAATGTGATTTCAAATTTACGATGGTCATACTGAATAACTTTTCTCTGATAAAAGTTCGGATTTGTTTAGAGTGCCAATTTGAGTCCCGCGCCAGTCCAAGATTCTATAATTTTGAATCTTGGACTTGCGCGGGACTCAAAGGCACGAGATGCAAATAACTTTGGTCTCACGTGCTCATACAACTTTTCATTTCAGCATTGAGAACAAATAAAGTAAGTACAATTCATTATATTCTACTATTCGTCTTAGCTCCTCCGGAGTTAAAGCTGCTCTTTCGTCACCAGATTCACTCATTTTTGGATCTAAAATATTTTTTATGCGTGATAATACTATGTAAATAGTACTTGACCTACTACGCGTTTCAGACCGATTCGATATTAAGTATGAATTTATTGCAGGGATCTGCTATTTTCAGTAAATGACGTTAAAAAAAAATATATATATATTTCTTTCCATTTACCAATGACGTGAAATAGACAACACGTATGGATAGCCCTAAGACATTAACGTTCTCCTTTCTAGGTTATTTCAAGGTCATTCTTAAATCTAATTTTGCTCACTGACAGCTTTAGACAAAAAATAACCTCGAGCTGCTGAAGTGAAAAATAAATTCCTGGTTCCATTCGTTGAGGCTGGTGAGGTCCCGAGGGTCTAATCCAGTAAGACTTACTACAAACTACTCGTATATACTGACAATGATTCCTACTCATTACATTAGAGATAAAATATTTATTTATTTTATGCATAAATCTATTTTGTATGTTTACTATTGACTAAGCGTATAAATGCTTCTCCGTATTTGCGGCCAGGATTCCAGCCCAGCCCGAGCAATACGATCGCTGTTTGACAATAAATAATAAATTATTTTCGCTGCGTGACGGCTTCCGCTTTATTTCACTAATTAATCGCGCATTGAATACGGAAAATGTGGCCCAAGAATATATAGAGACGGAGGGTTAAATCTTTTGACGATATTTTGGTACGCGTAGAACATAGTTATAGGACGCTGGACTATGGCGCAAATGCCTTTTAGGAATAAAGTTCTCATACATATGGAAAACAAAGTCACGTTTGACGTTTAAATCTCGGCCGCTACGCGACAACAAAGCATAATCCAAACTAGAGTTGATGCCCTTTGTATCTATGCCACCGGTTTTATTGCACGGCCTGCGTATGTTTTTTAATATAATGTACAAGTTACGGCAAACCTTCACTTATCGATGGTTATTTCATTGATACTGCATTACTTTACGCTAAGCTTTCAAAGGATGAATTACTGCCGTTCCGAATGAGAGCACCAAAAAGTGCCAGTTGCCATCGATTTTATAGCTTGCATTTCCTTAATACGAGGTGTGTGTATAATAATGCACTAACACCGAATTACCAAGGAACACCGATAAGCCACAGTTTACCCCACTAGTAAAATTACAGAATCAAATTAAATTAAATTAATAAATTTCCATGTAAGCTGCTTTTGTTACCTTCTCAAGAAAATAGTAAAAAACGAACAAAACTGTACTTCAATTTTGGATATTAACAAGATTTAACTTCGCAGAATAGATGACTCTATTTTGCGAAATTCAACCTCCAATCAAAAATTTTAACAAAATTATCCCATTTTTTTTATTTGACTAGTGTTATATAATGTGATTTTCAGATTTTTCATCATTTCAATGCAGAAATAAAAGCAGAGATTTAGTATTCTTTACTCTTTGAAATGTCTGAGACACCAAAGCCGCGTACAAGAAAAGACGTCATTTATCCTACAGAGTGTGTAATTTATTCGTGTACTCGTACAATTATCCGGCCCTGTAATATAGCCTAATTGTTCCTGTTTTACATTTTACAATCCCGGTCGACAGAGACCTTCCGGATTAATGGTGTGGTTTCAAACGAAACAGATTTCCTTTTTTGTGTTAAGTAACTTATCCGGCCACAAGTATTAGAATTGCAAACTGGAGCATTATTGTAATGTATATTAAAATATATTTACTATAACAATGTATAAGCACACCTGTTTGTATTGGTTAGTGGCAATGATGTATGACACCCATGGAGGACTTAAGTACGATGCTCGATGACCTTAGTAAAGCCTCTGAGAGAGTTGGTCTCAAGATGAACATGGATAAGACGAAGGGTATGTCAAATGCACAAGTACTTATAGTCCCAACTTCTATTTCAATCGAAGACTTTACGCTTGATGTTTTAGGCGATTACGGTTATCTCGGACAGACAGTTCAGCTTCGAGACAAATACCAATCGTCAAATCCGTCTCGGCTGGGCAGCGTTTGGAAAGCTAAAATATATCCTTTCGTCCAATATCTCGCAGTGTCTCAAGACGAAAGTCTTGGACCAGTGTGTGTTGCCAGTGATGGCCTATGGTTCTGAAACGTCGTAGTTCACAAAGAGCCTTCGAAAAGTGTAAAGTAACCCAAAGAGCAATGTAGAGGGCTATGTTAGAAGTTTATTTGCGTGATCGTATCAGAAACTATAAACTATACGCAGCAGAACCAAAGTAATCGACATAGCCCACCCAACCGCTAAATTAAGGTGGCAAGTGGGCAGGGCACATTGAACGGAGTTCTGATGGCCATTGGGGTGGTAACGTTCTCAAATGGTGATCATATACCGGAAGGCGAAGCGTTGTTAGGTCCCTTATAGAGTGGAATGATGACCTGGTGAAGGTCGTCGGAGTCCGCTGGATGTGGGTATTGTAAGTGCGCAGGACCGGTCATTCTGGCGTTTAATGGAGGAGGACTACGTCCAGCAGTGGACGTCTTGCGGCTGAAATGATGATTGTGTAAATTGAAAAACAAATTAAATTAAAGAACTAATGAATATGGTTTGATTTATCTGTGTTAGAGTTACTCGTATATCGTTTTTTAAATGGAGATGAGTAATATTTTATAAATGAAAATAACAGTTTTACTCAGGTTTATTTAGTCACTTGCGCGACATGTTTCGGAGAACATAGGCCTCCATAGGCCTCAAGCACAAAATTTTTATAAGCCTAAGAGCCCAAAAGAAACTCGGCTTGCATATATAATTCTTGTTGTGTCCCATATGAATTGACCACTTCTGTACATAGTGTTGTACCCTGCAGTATTTAACAGGGAGTGTGCTTAAGTCCGTGCACGAGCGGTCCTTTATGAGGTTTGGTTGAAGTAGTTTAAGTACAGTAGACATCAAAGATATCTTTAAATTTTTGAACTCTATTACAAAGTAGTAAGGTGCAGAAGTGTAAACATATTTTGACGTCCATTGTACATTGAGACTAGACACGATAGAATTACGGCGGTAAGTGCTCAGGTGTCCTTGAATGCTGTTACTAAAGTTCATCTT
The DNA here is from genome assembly GCA_022674325.2 of Grapholita molesta. Classification (NCBI taxonomy): domain Eukaryota; kingdom Metazoa; phylum Arthropoda; class Insecta; order Lepidoptera; family Tortricidae; genus Grapholita; species Grapholita molesta. The sequence goes on from CP053127.2 coordinate 10,403,296, forward strand.
ATTGGATCCTTCCTTGAGTTTTATTTGTAACCTCGTAACCTCTGTTCACTTTAACGTTCTTTGGCATACTCATGATTACTTGATTAGTATATTATAAAAATTAGCAAAGTTTTTGTTCACCTCTTTTGTTTTTATTGACATCTGACCAAGAGACAGATTCCAGAAACTGGTAACTTGAACGGTGGCGAACTAACTGTACTCTGAATTTGATAATATTATTTTTGACTTAGGAAAATATAAGCCGTACCAAATAGATTGGTTCTCAATTTAATTTGATTTCATACTTATTATTAAATGTGGCAGATTAGAACTCTAGCATGGTATCCTAGATAAAGCGAAATTAAAAATCAGAACATTCATTATTAAATTTCTTTCCCCGCTAGTCGATAAAATGAAATTTCTTGATTCGATTTCGAATGATTCGCAGATTTCTAAGAATAATGAGCACTTTTCCAAACTAGTTGAAAATAATGATGCATAGGCGAGGGTGTGAACATGTGTTCGATTTATGCAGATCTCGTTAACATGGTTTCGTTCGCGTGGAAATATCCACGACCATTTTTATTAGATTCATATAATAAAATCTGCATGGGGAAACACTGTCCTAGATTGAAAACGGTTCTGGATTCATTTGAGCGATAGGGTTTATCTTGCAGCTCAAAAGAAGTTTTTCAGGGAAATGTAAGTCTGGATTTTTGGAGCGGAAATTTAATTGAAACGAGTTTAAACGAAACAGAAAAACTTTGAATTTTTGTGAGTTACTTCTTACACAACTGTTTGCGAGGAATTATAACCAAAACATATTAATTGGTGTCATAGAAAACATTAACTAGATAACTATACCTAGATATTTTTCTAGCACGAACGGTTTCTTGTAAGTGATTGACAAAATAAAAACATCGACAGTCCTGTTATCGATAAGTACCACTTCAACGTCATACAGGTCAACAAGACTAATATTAGGTAATAGGGTTAAAAGTAAATAAAAATAACAAAACTATCTATTTATTTATATTTTACATACTTCAGAAAACAATTTTGAACTATTAATTGCAAATAAAAAAATAAGTTGGATCAAGTGTACGGATTACGTTCAATTTGTTCAAGATCGATGTCACGCGGCGTCTAGGTATGCAGAATGTGTGTACGTATTGTTGTTGAATTACTATGTACTTACTTATCGATAACAGGATTGTCGATATTTTGATTGTGGCAAGCACAAAGCAAATGTCGTTCCTGCTAGAAAAATATCTAGGTATATAGATAACTTAGGAGATTTGAAAAATAAAGTAAAGGTAAGTGCAATTTGTTTTCAAACATGAAATGTATTATTTTTTAGTTTTTAGTACACTCTACTTCGTTGTCTCCCAATGACATGACTGAGTATCGTGACTAATGGTAAGTAGGTACTGTAGGAATCCATGTGAGAAGGTCATCAGCTAGGAGACACAAGGTTTCCCGGTAGCACCATTCGGTGACGATTTACTATCAACCATTAATACATGTACACGAACACGTAAAATGTACATGAAAATAGTGTTTTAATCAAGACATGTCTTCATTTAACTACCAAATAATGCAGTAGTATTGAATTTTACCCGGATGTTGCGTAGCTCGTAGCAGCTACGTATTAATTTGTGTAATAGAAACCGTTACCTACAGTCTCGACTTGAAGCTGAAGTCAAAAACTTGATTGCCTAGCAACAATCGTAAAAGAGCTTTTACAAGGTTATTGGGAATCAAATAGCGAGAAAAATTAATTATTAACGAAAGATTTGTTTTATAATATTGTACAGATTTATGATATGTAATTACTAATTAGATAGCAAAATGGTGTCTACGTTACAAAAAATATCGTGCGAGTAATTTTTTTCGTCGCAGACAGATACCTATGCCGAAACAACGAAGTAGATACTTCATAGAATGCAATAAAGTTAAAAATGTTGCCTACATCTAAATTTAAGCAATTAACAAACATACTGAATCAAATTCCAATCGTTTTCCAAATTTCAACTGACCGCTTCGTATGTAGATGCCGCTCGTTAGCCGCTTTTCCCTTCTCGTTGAACATGAATTTTCATTGATCACGAGAGTCGAGTTATAAAATAAACTAGGTAAACGTGACCTTTCCCTTCCTTTCGCCGACTATGTGCGAGTATAATCGGACAGCGCTCTTACTCTGGATCGTTCAAATAGATACTTTCTCGCCCTAGAAAAAATATCAGAGCGATACCTGTCTACTGTCTACACTAGCTACTACGTTACTACTACTACTACCTAGTTCATTCGAATACAGCTACTATATTAGAAATAACTTCGTACATATAACACATGTACCGTCAAGTCTTTAAAAATAATCCATGCTATCTGAAGTAAGTATGTCTGTAACATATATTTTCATGTCTTAACACAAACCACCAACCAGAAATTGACACGTTTTTTGTAAATCATTTTTGTGCTGTTAATAAAAATAATAAATAATCCATATATTCATGATGCATTCACAGGGAACGTGTAAATATATTATAGGGTAGATATGTACGTATACGACTATATTAACAACAATATGTATTTTTGTCAATCGATACTAAAATCCAGGCTCGCGATTGATACTGGCGGCTGGATTAGGTTTTGCCGGTTTATTCTAAAATTCTTCGTGTGCATGTATTAATTGTTTGTATTTAAACGTTCGTGAGTCATTCCAACATTTTAATAACAGTACGCCTTCGCTCTAAAAATAAACGAGAGCAAAGCTATGTTATATATAAAATGTTATATTTTTAATCATATAAAATTGTATGAGCCCTATTTTACAACATTTTTTTTTGTTTCACTGTTTTTTGTAATTTTACTTACAAAGTGACATACAATTTTGTAAAATTAAAATAATTCAATGGTTCTATAACATATAGTATACCATAATTGAATGTACCTGTTTATGGTGCCATTTTATTTCCATTTTTTACGCATATTGCTATAATATTCTGTTGACAAATTTAGCTGTTAGTAATGAGTTTATTCTCTTCTTTGTAGCCGTGAACCTTATTATTTCTTTGTAATATGTTATTGCAAATTTTCCTGAAAATTCAAGATACTAGCGGCAAATCGACAGAAAAAAATTGCTATGAAAGTTTTCTTCTTTTTCCTATCGCTTTTTCGTGGAGCAATTATTAGCTGCCAACGGTTACAGTCTCAGTAGCTAATTAGAAGAGTGGTGAAATTGTATACCGAGCCCGAAGTAGTGGATTTCGGCATCGACAACAGACGTTTCTGTTTAATAAAAATTAAGGAGGTAGCTAGAAATTAAACAAAATCACAGTAGTTGATATTAATTGTATAAAAGCGGGTAACTCACGTTTTATAAGTCGAATATTGCTCGACATGTTTCACTCCGTAACGAGGAGCATAATCATGAGCCATTCGCGTTGGCTAACCGACGCAGACTGCGGGCCGCAGCTCTCCGCGACCGCGCACTCGACGCCGGCAACAGCTGAGGGCGGGGAGGCGAGAAACTACCCTCATTTTCAGCAATATTGTCAATAGTAGGGTTGCACACTACACTTACTACGTCCGTTGGCAAAGGTCCGTCCACACAAAACGCCGACGCACCACACAAAACAGTTCTCCAACTAGGGGGCACAGACCATCCGCAGTCACGGTTAAAGTTCGGATAACGACTAATTTCAATAGCCTCCCGTACTTTGCGCTGAACTACAAATTTTTCCTTCGAAAGTACGGTTACCTTATCGAAACGTATGTAATGAGTCGAGTCCGAGTCCAATATATGCTCCGTCACTGCAGAACCACGGCTGTCCCTGTTTTTCATGCTGCCGTGTGGGCGTTTACAAACCACGGTATATCGTAAACCAACGCATACAGATCGTTATCTGAGAGCAGATTCGCACCACCATCCTCTTCACTTATGTTCGGTACCTAGAACTTTGTTTAATCGGGCATTAAATCTCTGCGACCCGCCGTTTTTGGACCGTGAACTAGGACACGTTAGGCGCGTATTGGAGAGCAATGGCTATGGATGGAGGCAGTGTTGTCGTGTTGCGAACGCCTCGGCTCGTCCCCGGCCGGCTGTAGTGGAACGACTGCCCTGCTAAGGTAACCGTACTTTCGAAGGAAAAATTTGTAGTTCAGCGCAAAGTACGGGAGGCTATTGAAATTAGTCGTTATCCGAACTTTAACCGTGACTGCGGATGGTCTGTGCCCCCTAGTTGGAGAACTGTTTTGTGTGGTGCGTCGGCGTTTTGTGTGGACGGACCTTTGCCAACGGACGTAGTAAGTGTAGTGTGCAACCCTACTATTGACAATATTGCTGAAAATGAGGGTAGTTTCTCGCCTCCCCGCCCTCAGCTGTTGCCGGCGTCGAGTGCGCGGTCGCGGAGAGCTGCGGCCCGCAGTCTGCGTCGGTTAGCCAACGCGAATGGCTCATGATTATGCTCCTCGTTACGGAGTGAAACATGTCGAGCAATATTCGACTTATAAAACGTGAGTTACCCGCTTTTATACAATTAATATGTTTCAATCTCACGATAGTTTTGTGTTTAAAATCACAGTAGTTGAGTTGAGGTGCCAACTCATAAATGCTCAGTAAGGTGGTTTTACGTAAAATACCGCAGAAATGTGGCGTTCATGAGGAGAGGTATATGCTCAACAGTGGGAGATAAAAGACTGTAAATAATGATGTTGACGTATAAAATAACCGTACCGATCTATTTTAATTCGTGAGGTTACCATTGATCGCCATTTTTTTTAATTAGATAAAGTTGGCTTATGAACGGGAGTGTTAGAGCGGGAGCTTACTAATACGGGTTTTACCCAGACGGTTTACCCTAACCGTATAAATACATAATAGGTACTGTCAGAATGACATTCATTATTGTTTAGTCGATAATTAAAGTAATCCCAGTCTACGCTAGAAAAAATATATACTTTAATTATATTTGGTAGTTTCAAGAATGTATTGAAAATTCCAACCTGATTGACACCGTCATAAACACGTAACATGGCCCTATCTCGCATCAGATTTTTGAAACTCAAGCACTATCGGTTTACTGCTGCCTTTACATCCAATCTCCAAATATTTACGATCGACTTAGTTATGAGTTTATCACGGAGGAGTTGGGACGATGATCCGGGCTCCCCCAGGGCTCGGTGTTTGGGACAATTTTATCGCGAGCCTTGGAGCGGACTTACTGACTACATAACAACGATGAAAGTATGGTTAAAATACAAACCACAATAACTTCCGTATTATTCGAATAATCCGCGATAATCATACTGTTGCATAATTAAACATAGTTTGATCTCTTCTTTTCGACTGATGTCGTTATTGATAATATACTTATTTTAAACATACCGTATTTATGACAAAACTGATATTATTGTAAAATGTTATAGGACAACTTATTTTTTGGGACCGGATTGGATCGAGCCCACGCGCAGAGGCTCTTTGACAGTTTAATGAAATGTAAGCTACACTAAGCGGTTGTTGCCCCTGTCCGTAATGGGACGCGTACAGAGCAGTACCTGCCATGGTGTAACGATTATTGAGTTTTAATGGAAATTGTACTAGTCATGTGGTTGGAAAGGATGGACAATTTATATGGATTAATGTCTAATGCTTTGAATATTGTACGTCTAGTCTGTCTTAGAAAATAAAAGCAGTTTGTAAAATTGTTGTCGTCTACTTTCACAAGAGGTACATACAAGTAGTCAAGTAAACGGATAAAACAAATGCAAACAAATCAAGCCACCGAAATTAAAGTTCATTACAAACACAAATATGTACATTTTTAATTTTTTATGGTTATAAAAATCTTCAAACCTAATGACGTAAGAAAACAAAGCCCTAAAAATACTATATTTGACAACGACATGAAATGTTTATTTTTCTCAATATTATATTATTTAAAATGAAGATTCGTGGTCCTGCGGGCGCAAGTTTTTCGTAAGCACAATCCGGCCCACATCAGCCCCTGATTGACAGAGCCCTAGACAAGCCGTCTATAAAAATGTAACGATGGAGCTTAAACCCGGTTATTCAACACACAGGGCGTGAAAAAAGTAGCGGGATTGTGGAATTTGCATTAATAGTTCATTTCCGCCTCCTCTAGTTTGCAAGAGAAGGGAGAGAGCTTATAAAATCAAGAAAAAGAAAAAAAAGAAAAATCTTTATTTTTAAGCACATTTTGATAATTTAGGCATATTACAAAAATATATGTATCGGTTTTAATCAAACTCAGCATACTAAAGTCCCTTATTTGCTAATCTCAAAGGACACTCAAGTATAAATAAAGGCGATTACATAATGGAAAAAGATAAAATAATAATATGCAAACATAGATTTGTTTACATGAAACGTTAACTACTAAACGGTAAATACACAAAGTACACATGCATGCATGAAACACACATGCCTTTCATATGCTGTCTTACTTGAACCTAGGTTTAGTTACCTATAATTTCTGCTTATGTTAAGGTTTGCGACGTTAGTGTCGGCTATTTCCCTAACACGTGTTACGAGTATTAAGGATGCAATCACATTTTTATCCGTAGTTCCAAGGCATTAGCAAGTATAATTTAATTTAATTAATTAATTAATTTTCATTTTTTTATTCAAGTAGGCCTAGCAACAAGCACTTTCGAATAGTCAAATACAAATATAATCTTAATCGAATAATTAATTCATTAATTAATTAATATAGAGCAATTCATTGGTAAAATTATTACATTGTAATATTTATATATATCAATAATAATGTCACAATAGTATCAAAAATAAAATAAAAAATATTTTAAACATTAAACATCTTGTATATGAATACTAGTCTAGAACTGTCTAGAATAAAATCTAAATGTCAAAAGTTAACACATAAGGACAGTCATTATAATTCAATTTTGTTCCCACGGTGTATTATCATTCATGTAGTCATGTGTGCTATAATAAGCCTATTCAAGTACTAAGCGGATAATATTAAAGACAATAAAGTTATTTATATCTAACTGAAGCTATATTGACAACGGTTTACTTCGTTTAAACCGGAACTCTATCCAATCGAATATTAAGATATTCTTCAAACATCAAACAAAGGATTTTTCCTACTTACCTAAAGCAAACAAAATTGAAAGAACATGAACTTGTAGATCCGACGCATCCATTTCGGGTTGTGTGTTGTGTGTGCTAGTTGACAAAATGCACCTTTGGAGCTGACGCTAGATATTTCCAAACAGTGAAGCCGGTATGTAAGCAAGTTTAATGTACTGCTGAACGCCCCTCCTAACGAGTTTAAGCCAATGAAAAAATAATTAGGAAAAGTAGTAACCAAAACAGAGTCCTTAATTCCCCTGCGCCCAAACAATGCATAACTAACTCTAGTTATAAATTTAAACGAACTAAAATCGCTATCGCAGTGCGTAAACCGTGGCTTAATCTAGGCGCCGACAAAGCTCTGGGGGCTAGAGGAAATTTTGTTGAGAAAAAATAAGCTCCCAAGACCTCTGCGGCCGCTAAAGTGAGTTTAATAGTTCCCCCTTCAAACCGTTTTATCTTAAATCGGTGCGTATTTTCCGCAACGTGTAATACCGGCTTCCGCGTCACGCAAAATCGATGAGAGTGAATATTGAAGTTCCGGGGTGTAATAAATTGGTTTCTCACCGATGTCAAACAGACGAAAAATTTAATTTCACAGCTAAACCAAATTTTGTAAAGTAAAACAATTGCACTCACTAAAAAAACTTGTTTATTTTGTACTAGAATATTAGGTACCTAACATTGATACTTAAGTTAGTCTGTTGAAGGTTTGCGTTTATGACTAAATACCAACACATAATGCACCTCATTTCGCGACTCTTGAGCTATTATATAAAAAAACAATTTTGTAAAAAAAGGAAGCCTAAGAAAGACATCGTTTTCAACACAACGCTCCGTCTGAATAATTTGTTGTGACAAATTATGGCCCCATTGAAAGGAACGCTGCGGCGCTCAGATTTATGTATGTTTTTAGGTTTTGGGCGGAGCGACGTGATTTTTGCAATTTGAGAAGCATTTTTTCTGCTTGTATTGGAAAACGGGACAGAATTTAAATGTTGTTTTATGTCTGAAGGGGCTTAAGGCCAATGCGGGCCTTTTATTTTCTGGAACGTGCCATCGGGCTGGGTTCGAGAAATGCTTTGAACTATCTTAACAGCGAGCTGCGTGAAAAAGGAAATTGTCATTGTGCTCCGCTGGCTGCACATAAATAAACATATTGGCTAGTCTGTCTAAAGTGTTACTCTAAATTGTTGGATCTTAGACAAGGATAGTGCAGTAAGCAGTTACCGTAACTTATGGACGCCTTCAGTTCCAGAGGATTTACACGTGCGCTACCTACCTTTTAAGAACCTATACACTCTTTTGTAGAACCTCATACCTATAGCCTCTTGGGAAAATCCCAGCATGGAGTTCATGTTCTCCAAGACTAGGATATTGTAAGTGCATGGTACCATCTTATTATTTATCTTCATATTGAACTTCTCAAAGATTTTTGTATAATTTGATAAAAATATGTAGATATTATTATGGATAGGCACAGTAAATATAAGTTTGGTAAGTGGAGGGATTGATGCATATTCAATTACTCTCGTTTTAAAAATGTGTCCGAAATTTTAACAACGCGTTCAATTTCAGAAAAAAGACTACTTCGAACTGATATAAAAATAAATGTTTTGAAAACATAACATGAACTGACTAGGTAAGTTAATAATGTACAAAGTTTCATGATTTATTGAAGAACTAGCCTCTTGTTGGCTATTCGTAGCTAGAGCTATTGAAAATTAATAGAGCTTAAAGTGAAGATCTTGAAGGAGGCTACTGATTTAACATGACTTTTAACAAACAAATGTCTCAGAGACATTTATTTTATACACATCGACCTTTTGTATGTCAGATATGTTATGCACCTTCTTTTTTTTATTCAGGCCCATACGAAATAAATGGTCTCGAGTTTAGTTGTATTAGAAAATATTGTATCAACATTTTGTAAGAAAATTTAAGTTTGTTAAAAGTTTTTATTTAACTTGTAATGTAGGTAAGTATACATGTAAGTATGTATCACATGTTGGGGTGAAATATTGAAATTCAATTTAGAAGAAGACATCTTTAACCGATTCAGCTAAAATTTAGCACAGGTATGTACCTACCTATGTTTGGTGCCAATGCAATATTATTTAAATTTAATATCATTTTAGTTTTTTTTAAATAATGTTGCAGTAAATTAACGATTAACGATAACGGGTACTAGGTTGAGTAATCATACAGGGTTGTTATTTCTGCTGAACGTTTTAGGTATTGGATTAATTGCCCTAACTGTGCTAAATATGCAGTATCTTGATTTTGTAAATCCTATCTAGGTAACGAGCAGTTGTGAGAATTGAATATACATATTTTTTCGTCATTTTTTGTTATAATTTTAACACTGTGTATTACAATGAATGACTGTTATTGGCACTGTTAAAAATTGTATGAATCTACCCGAACATCAGACCGATCAGACGTAACATCTATTCTGTACATATGTCACTTGTCACTACAAGTGTTATCCATTATAAATACAAGTGTTATACACTATAAATAATAACCAGTGATCGGCACTATGGGTGCAAAACTTTAACAAAACTCGTTAAGTGGACATAAAAGAGTGCATAAAGTCATAAAAACAATTATATTCTTACACCCAAATATTGACATATCGTGATTCCGATATACAATTAAATTTGACACTAATTTGCCAAAGTTATTCGTATTTTTCTTGATGGTAAGTATTACTATACCTCAGTTCAACAAGTTTTGTTAAAGTTTTGCACCCATAGTGCCGATCACTGATAATAACTTTAATCAGATAAGACAAAACTTAAAGTGAAAACTTGTATTATTGCAACGTTATCATTTGACATAACATATAACTGTCAAACTGTCTAACATTGTCCCGAAATATTTATTTATTAATTTGATAATATTAGTTGCTTAACAACTTATGCTACTGATCAGAATAAAATTAAGTAACTTCACTAAAATCTTTTGTTGACTCTATTTATTAATAGAAGCAATAAATCAAAAACTCTTCAAACACTTCTTAAAATCCAATTTAAAGTTCACGCCAAACTGTATTACCTACAATAACATAATAATCATTCACTGAAATAGTTAGATAGTATAATAAATATTTAAACACGTGCAATGTAAGTAGGTACATAGGTATTTTTATTTATTACTAAACAATAATTATACAATAATAACCACAAAGTTTCGCCAAACTGCGTAACAGTTTGTTGGCACAACAACAACAGCGCTCAGCACACTACCTTAACTACTGTGCAAATTAATACAAGTACAAGTAATCTAGGTATCTAGATATTGTATTATATACTTGACTAACCATTATATAAAACGAATACTATAACTATATAGGTACCTACATAATTTGTTATATAGTTAAACGGGCGTCAATTATAGCATAATTAAAAGTATATCTACGTAAGAATCCAATTTGTCTATGTATTTAAGTATTTATATGTATCTATTTATTATATATATCGTCGCCTAGTACCTGCAACACAAGCCTTATTGAGCTTACCGTGGGACTAGGTCGATTTGAGGAAAAAAAATTCCGAAATATTTATTTATTTATTATTATTTGTGTCTATTTAAGAGGCTATTACCGACGACCTGTGACGACCGACCTAGTGGGTAGTGACGCTGCTATGAAACCTATGGTCCTGGGTTCGATTCCCAGTCAGGGCATTTATTTGTGTGATGAGCACAGATATTTGTTCCTGAGTCATGGGTGTTTTCTATGTCTTTAAGTATTTATATGTATCTATCTATTATATATATCGTCGTCTAGTACCTACAACACAAGATTTAATGAGCTTACCGTACGAGTAGGACTAGGTCGATTTGTGTCAGATTGTCCCGAAATATTTATTTATTTATTTATTCATGAGGCAATGAGCAAAGTCTGGCGCTCAATAACTTGTTAAAGTTTATGTTTTTTATTTGATTAAAAACAATTGTAATGGGAGTGTAGCGTGCCGATACTTTTAAAACTGTATAGGTTAGATTTGGATTTCGTTCCGTTTTTCTATTTAGTTATTTTGGAATCCTCAGCCAGTAGAACTTGTATTGTTATCAACACGTCTTTAAATTCTGATTTTGATACCTACCTACGTAAGGTGCTGTACGATACTGTATTCCTGCCAGCTTTACTAACTTTCCCGCAGTACAACAGTGGGAAAGTTACAGGGTTCGATCTCCCGCGCAAACTTTGGTGTCGGCTGAACAGGTTGAGGACTGCTGCAATTTCTTTACCTGCAAATGGGACTGGAAGTCTTCTCCACTCTGCGAGTGCGGTGAAGAAGAACAGACCACTGAACATATTTTCCAGCGCTGCCCCCTTCACTCGTATTCTGGACCAACTGAGGACCTAATCTCCGTCCCCCCTGACTTGATTGCCTGGCTTAACAACCTCAAAGCTGTATTCTGATTGTCCTTCACATTGTGCATACAACAGTTTAATCTCATGAAAAAAAGACAAAGCTATATTAGCTCCAGCTAGCCTATGAAAAAAGATTTGCCGCCATTGCTACCAACTGTATATATATTGTAGTTTTATAGTGAGCTTACCCTGAAAACATAACATTGTGCCAACGATCTTTATTATGGTGGATACTGGATGAATAGTAAAATATACCTTACGACTTTTATGAGTGTTTTACGATTTTGAAGATAAACTGTAGAAGTCACGTATGTGAAGGTAAGTAATAATACCATAGAGCTTAGAATCTCATGCAATCTCAAAAAACTTATGCAAGGGCCAAAAATGAAATCATATAATAGACTATTCAAATGTGATCTTATTTAATGATAGTGACAAGTTCGAAATTGAATTACTTAAATAAAACGTTGTTGATAAACTTTAGTTAAAAATGTAAGAGAAGATATTAGTTACTTACTTCTGTTATTTTTTTTACTTTTTGCTTATCCAAATATTTGGATCAAGTTGGTAAGAAATAATAATTATTTACTAGGTTGCATAACGTTTGAAAGATTTTAAGTAACTCATCATCATCTTCCTCGCGTTGTCCCGACACTTGCCACGACTCATGGGAGTCTGGGGTCTGCTTGGAAACTAATCCCAGGATTTGGCGCAGGCACTAGTTTTACGAAAGCAACTGCCAATGTCATCTGACCTTCCAACCCAGAGGTTAAATTAGTCCTTATTGGAATTAGTCCGGTTTGCTCACGATGTTTTCCTTCACCGATGTGGTACAGTAACAGTACAGTGTACTTTAAATAAGAGTAAGAGAGATACCTGTCTCTCCTGAACCCTACCAACGCCTCACATATGCCTCGTAGAATGTTTGCATACCATTGTTCGTACAGCACTACCGAATTACATTATGGGCAAAAATTATTCAATGTTGTGAACAAAATTATATATGTATTAAAACCCCTATGGAGCAAATGCAAAGAAGGCTCTTGATTATACTTACGAGTACTTCAGCATTAACTCGGAATGTGCGATTACCGACTCCCGCGTAGACTATTAGAATAAGGTATCGCAGTTAACCGATGGAGGGTGGGGGTCACAACACTCGACTGCCAATTATCCCATTGGCGTTGGAGGTTATAATTGAAACCTGCGGCGCTACTGCGAACGTCGAAGTTCATATATTTCGGGCATCTTTTTCTTTTACATCAATTAGGACGTCATGAGAGTGACAGAGACAATCGTAAGAAATTTACGAATATAGTTTTTGGCGGTAGCGCTTTTGACTGGAATGCTTGTTTCGTTGTCAATTTATACATTTTGTATACCGAAGATGTAAACTATACACATTATATATTTTAGTACTTGTATTCGTCATTTATTTTTTACACTTTCGCAATGTCTGTGTGTCTGCTCCCAGCTATAGGTACTCAGTGACCGTTAGTTCGAGAGAGATTTCATGTGAATATGTACCTAATTAAATAACGCGTACAAAGTGGTCAAATAAAAATATGATTTGGATGCTTGCTATTATAGACGTATTCTAATAATATAAATATTATATTATAATTGTACATATTACGAGTTTACCTTTTTTCTTGAAAATATATAATTAAAAAATTGAACACGGTTTAAATCACGTTTATTTAGTTACGGTAATTGTTAAAATAACTGATAAAAGTTAAAATGTAGCTTTATATTTTCCAGTGATTAAAATATAATTTATTTTGTGTTGTGTTTCTGTTTGCTTTTTACTTTTTAGTACTGATTTCTATCTCATTTGTTTAATTTTCTACGTATAATTTCCACTACTATTTTTTCTTATGCGTTAACTTGTTACTACGCGCTATAATGTGATATAGGTGCATAAATATATTCGGGTAATAATAATGTTTAGTTATAAGACGATTTCGAATCACCAAAAATAATCATCATCTACTCTGAATTGCCAACATTTTCATAGACATTCTGTACCAGCTTTTAGATGTCTAAGTAATTGCATAAAATAATTTTATTTTAACATTATTGACAATAATAGCATTGCTTGAGGATTTCATGGCCGGATGTCAAACCGAGAACATCTTCGGTATCTCCGTAGGATAGGTACCTCTTATTTAGGTTTACTTTTTTTTTAAATCTAAATATAACAAAAATATTATTGACAAAGTCACCTTTGGTAAAACTGTATCAAAAATATAAACATGTCTATATCTGCACTGCATATCAAGTTATTGCTGCATAACAATGGCATATTAAATTCATTTCATAATTTTGAAACTTGAATAATAAGACTTCAGTTTAAGTATTGCATTTTTCTCTTCAACACACAGTGGGATTATTGCAATAAAGCAGCTAGAACATAATTAAAGTGAAACAACGAAATACCTTTGCAGGCATTTTTAATAAACAGTAAATCGATATCTCCTCCGTTGTTCTAGGTACTTGTGAAAACATAACATAGTACATAGATGTCCTTAAAAGTTGAAGAGAATTCTTGTTAATTTCACGCAGAGTGTGTATTTCGTTGTTGCAGTCTGCAAACTTACTCAATCACTTAAAACTTGCATATTCATTTACCCTGTCATAATTTATCTTAGTATGTTACGTTGTTTTCAAAGTAAGTTGTATTACGAGCGTTTTAAGGCCGCTTTCAGAATGATTAAAACCTATTACATATGAGGTGATGAAAGTTACTTACTCACGTGTAACTTTATTTGTTTCTTCTCAGTTCACCATAGAGTCCTAGGAAACCGTTTATCTTACTTTTGGAAACTTCAATATGTGATACCGTTTATGGAGTGCTTTCTGAACAATACATGTAACCGTTTTAGTCTTTCATAGTCCACTAGGAATCCTTATAGTTTCACCAGGTCTTAAAGAGCTCCACGGACCTGCTCGGTTGTCCGAGTGGGCGGGGAGGTGTACCCCGACGTGGCGCGTCCCCGGGTGGTGGATAAGGGAATGTCCTGGTTGAACACGCTTACAAAGTAGACGTTTGTCCTTTGGAGGCATGTTGAACCAGGGTAGGACGTCAGTCCCGCGAACCAAACACTAGGAGGGGGGGAATAGTTAGGTTAGTGTTTCGTAGGTGGTATGTGGCGGCGCCTTCGGAAGGCCATATTACCGCAAACAAGGGTAGCTATCCCCACAAGAAGCAAAAATGGATGCAGAGTATAAAAATTTATTACCCCAGGAGGGTACCGACCTCTATGAGGTTGGAGAATCCCTCCCCGTGCCTTCGGGCGCGGGCTGCCCCTCGTATTCTGGGGGGGGCAATACCTGCTCCGAGAGTCAGCTAGCTGACTCTCGCAACAACGACCAAGTGCTGATAACGGACATCGATTTTAATGTCGTCGGAGATCTGAAGGAGGATAGTGGGAGAGTATTAAGATCTGGAAGTAAGAAGGTCAAGGATAGGGGTGATAAAAAGGAAAGTGGAAAAGTCACAGAGGAAGAAAGTGAAGTCCGGAAAGAGGTTCGATCGAAGGGAACAAAGACTGGGGTCACAATTAAACTTCGCAGAACGGGATGTCGGAAAAGGGAGGAAATAAGTATTCGGGGTGAAAATCTTGAAAGGTCAAATCTGGAGGGTGCAGAGAATGAGAGCTCTGATGACTGCAGTAACAGGCACGTTGGAGACGATGGGTCGGACTCTGAGTTAGGTAGACTATGGGCGAACAGGTCCCCGCAAGCTAGGCGTCTATCGGAAATGATGTCTGACCTGGAAAGTGAGGGGGAAAAGGTAGGCGGAGGCGAAGTGTCCGCGCCTGGGGATATTGAAATGGTGTCACAAAATATAGCTGGTGCCAAGAGAAGCAAAGCAAGAGGGGAGAGCGACGAGGAGGTTGCCCCCACCCCTAAAATGAACTCGGCCAGAAGGGGTAGGGCCACAACGGGCAAAGGAGCATATTCAGGTATGAGCGCGGCCCGGTCGAAGGTAGCAGAAGGCGACTTAGCAGAGTTTGAGGATACCGTAGATGTATCAGCACAGTATTTGATCTCCTCCCCCTCGCTTCCTGAGCCATTGTCCCAACGAGGGAGCAAGGCAAAGAAGGTCGCAAAAAAGGGCCGTGACGAAAGAGTAATAGGTGAACCCCCGGCGGAGTGCGTTCGGCGCTGCGCACAAGCCGTAAGAGAGGAGGCCGCCAAGTCGAGCAACCTAAAAGGGGACGTATGGGGCCGCATAAACAGGGCCTGCGACCAGCTTACGGAGGTTGCAACTCAACTGGAAGCGTCAATGGAGCCCGATGTTGTTCGCTTGGCTGCGGACAACAAAAGATTGAGGGAGCAACTGGCCTTATATGAGTCTGAGACAAAAGCGCTCCGAACGGCGTTCTCAGAGCGACAGGAGCGCCAAGCCCCAAATAAGAAAACTCCCGCTGCAACTAAGGACGTAGTTGAAAAGCGGGTTGAGAGCAAGCTGGCCGAGTGCATGGAGGTATTAAAGAGGGACCTCTTGGTCTCGTTGGGTGACATGCTGAACGCCCGCCTGGAGGAGATTGGGTCCCGGCTCCCTCCTGCGCCTATTGTTCGTCCGCCCCTAGCATCAGATCGCAGAGCGCAAGCACTGCCAACTGAGGAGTTTATGAATGTAGCCCCATGTTCGTCTGTAGGGCCTATGGTGAAACCGGCCTCAGCCAAACATAAACAGCTTCCTACTACTACTGCGGCTGCAACTGATGTATCAGAGACCCCAATTCCTTCCGGGTCTGCATGGACCGAGGTTGTAAGGAGGGGGAAAAAGAAGAAGCCTGCCTCCCAACCGGAACCCGTGCCGAAGCCGGCCGGTAAGCCAAAATCTTTACCCCAGGGCAAAGCGAAGAAGCGGAAGTCCCCGCCGAAGCTGACGGCACAAACACCGGCGGTAATGATTGCCCTCAAGCCGGGTGTCGATACGGACTATAAGTCGGTTGTCACAAAGGCGACCGGGAGCCTGAATTTGACTGAGATTGGAGTGGACTCAGTCAACATCCGCATTGCGACATCAGGAGCCCGGATCATTGAAGTCCCGGGCGCTAAAGACGGGGTGGTGGCCGACAGGCTGGCGGAGAGGCTACAAGCCATTATCGGCGATGTGGCGGAGGTAACTAGGCCAGTCGGTAAAGCCGACATCCGCGTGTCGGCATTTGACGAGTCCGTCACAGAGGATATGGTTAGGGCTGCTGTTGCCACTAATGGCCAATGCCAACCACAACAGGTCGCGGTGGGCCACTTTAGACCAGAGGGGAGGGGAGCATTTGCCGTCATAGTCAGGTGCCCCACGTCTGCGGCGAAGATTGTTGCCGGAAACGGTAGATTGCTGCTTGGCTGGTCGGCTGCGAAGGTGGAGGTATTGAGTCCCCTCCCAATGAGGTGTTACAGGTGCTAAGAATTGGGCCACACCAAGGCAACCTGTCCATCGACAATTGAGAGGGGTCATTTATATCGTCGTTGTGGTAAGCCGGGACACTCCCAATAGGAGTGCAAGGAGGTGAAACCTTGGTGTGCCGTGTGTGCGCGTGCCAAGAAGCCGGCTGACCACGTAATGGGGGGACACGCATGCTCTCCCCCAGTCACAAAGGGCAAGGAAGCACCCTGGAAAGCCACGCTGGCTACTAGACAGGGTGCTGCAACCCAAAAGGGGAGTGAAACTGAGATGGAACATTAATGCCAGCACGACCATCTGCACATTTAGAGGCTCTGCAGTGCAACCTCAACCACTGCGCTCGTGCCCAGGATCTCCTGATGCAACATATGGCGGAGTGGAACATTAGTGTTGCCATAGTAGCGGAACCGTACGCAATCCCACCCCGCCCTAACTGGGTGGGGTCTGCGGACGGCAGGGTGGCGGTGGTGGTCCCCGCCGCCATGAATGTGGGTCCTTCTTTAGTGGAAGGGGAAAAAGGACCGGGGTACGCAGCAGCTAAGTTGGGGAACATTGTGCTGATTGGCGTCTACTTCTCCCCCAATCAGCCACTGCGGGCTTTCGAGGCATGGCTGGAGGATTTGGGCGGGGTGGTCAGGAGGGCTGCCCCCTTACCAGTAGCGGTGCTTGGGGACCTCAACGCCAAATGTGTGGCGTGGGGTTGCCCAACCACAGATCCCAAGGGGGCAGTTCTCTTCGACTGGGCCACGGCGATGGGGCTGTCTGTCTTAAACCGGGGCAACGCTAATACCTGTGTGCGGTGGCAGGGAGGGTCGATTGTCGATGTGTCGTTTGCGACTCCTGTCGTCGCTGCACGAGTTAACGACTGGCGGGTCATGGAGGATGTTGAGACCCTCTCCGACCATTTGTACATTCGGATGAGGATCTCCCCCAGGCCTGGAATCCAGGTAGGAGTGCGATACGGAAGAGGGAACTGTTTCCCCAGGTGGGCACTGGCAAAGCTGAATTCAGACATGGCTGAAGAGGCCGCCATGATCGAGGCGTGGGGAATGCCACTTCCGAGGGACGTAGGAGTAGAAGAGCGAGCGCTACAATTCCGGCAAGTCCTAGCGCGAATATGCGACTACGCAATGCCGAGGGTGACGCGCCTCCCTAACCGACGACAGGTCTATTGGTGGTCAGCGGAGGTCGCGACCTTGCGTGGCGCTGCTAACGTTGCGCGCCGGGCTCTCTTGAGATGCAGGAGACGACGGCACACTCAAGCGGAAGAGGAGCTTTTTAGAACGAGTTACCTTACGGCCAAGGCAGCGCTGGTAGCGTGCATAGCCAGGCGAAAGGATGAAGCCAGGCAGGAGTTCCTGGAGACACTAGACCGGGACCCATGGGGGCGGCCGTACAAGCTTGTGCGAAATAAACTTAACAGCGCTCCCCCCATGGATTCCCTAGAACCCGCACTCTTGGATCGCGTTGTAGAGGGCCTATTCCCGCGAGCGGTCGACTTCGCCCCTCCTGTGATGGCGGTCCCGGTAGAAGATGAAATGGACAACGCAGTCCCACCCATCACAGAGGAGGAGATGTATGTGGCCACTGATAGACTGCGGGGTGGATGTAAGGCGCCGGGACCGGATGGAGTACCACGGAGGGCACTTCACCTGGCCCTGAAGCACCTCGGAGACCGGCTAAGGAACCTCTTTGAGGACTGCCTCAGGGAGGGTCGCTTCCCAGGGTGCTGGAAAGAGGGGAAATTGTGCCTCCTTCGAAAAGAGGGCAGGCCTGCGGACGCCCCTTCCGGATATCGCCCGCTGGTGCTTCTGGACGAGGTCGGAAAGACCCTAGAAAGGATCCTGGCTTCTCGGATATTGAAGCACCTGCGGGACGTGGGTCCTAATATTTGCGACCACCAACACGGCTTTAGAGTCGGGCGGTCCACGATCGGTGCAGTCAAGGCCTTAAGAAATTTTTGTTCTGTGGCGGAGGAAAAAGGGGAGGGGGTCGTGGCGGTGTCACTCGATATCGCCAATGCATTCGGGTCCCTCCCCTACGAGGTCATTAAGGAGGCACTCCGCTACCATGGGGTACCGCCTTATCTTAGGAAGATTGTGGGACACTACCTGGAAGACCGGGTAGTGCTCTACGAAGTGAGGGGTCGCCGATTAGAAAGGCCTATGGAGCTTGGGGTTCCACAGGGCTCAGTTTTGGGCCCGCTACTGTGGAACCTTGGCTTTGACTGGGCCATAAGAGGGGTCCAGCTTCCTCGCATGGTCACCATATGCTACGCAGATGACACGTTGGTGGCTGTGCGAGGAAGAATGCTAGAGGAGACTTTGCGGAGGGCTACGGTGGCCACAGAGTTGACGGTAGGCAGAATCGGGAGTCTGGGCCTAAAGGTCTCACTTCTTAAGACGGAGGCGATTGTGTTTCGAGGCCGGGGATGGCGACAGGGTGTGGGTCGCCAGCTCATGCTCGAGGGGGTGCTGTCAGGTCAGGGCCCACATAAAATATCTGGGCCTTGTTCTGGACAGGAGATGGGACTTTGGGAGCACTTCGCAAGACTTGCTCCCCAGGTGGTTGGCGCAGCAGGAGCATTAGGGAGCCTCCTGCCAAACGTGGGCGGACCAAATAGCTCCTGTAGAAAACTCTACGCAGGGGTGGTCCGCTCAATGGCCCTCTACGGGTCACCTATTTGGGCGGAAAGGTTGACGGAGAAGACAAGGGCCCTTCTCCGTCGACCCCAGAGGGTCGTCGCACTGCGTGTGAGTCGGGGGTATAGAACCATCTCGCACGCAGCCGGATGCCTTCTTGCCAGTACCCCGCCGTGGGAGCTGGATGCTCGGGTACTGGCAAAAAGATATGCTAGAAAAATGGAGGTCAGGGCGAGAAATGACCCCCCTGACCTCGAAGAAGAGGTGCGGGCTCGTCGTGAAGAAGACGAGGCCCGTATCACTCAGTGGCGCAGTGACCTGGAGGGCTGCCTTTATGGAACCCGCACCATAGAGGCTGTCCTCCCGTCGCTTAGGGAGTGGCTTGGTAGGGACCATGGGTCCCTCACCTATAGAATGACACAGGTAATGTCCGGACACGGCTGCTTCGGATATTACCTGTGTCGAATAAAAAGGGAGGAGCTCCCGCTATGCCACGAGTGCGGCGCTCCTGAAGATACGGCACAGCACACCCTGGAAGTTTGCAATAGGTGGGATCAGGAACGCCGCACTCTAACGGCAGAAATGGGAAGGTGGGGTAGGGATGACCTCTCGCTGCACAACGTCATCAAATTCATGTTGAGCAGCGAGAGGAACTGGGATATGGTAGCCTCCTTCTGCGACACCGTAATGTCACAGAAGGAGGCCGCGGAGCGGGAGCGCGAAGAGCGGGCCGATGCGCCCCAGCTCCGCCGCAGGCGTAGGGGTCGAAGGCGGGCGCGGTTCATACGAGACGCATGAACCGCCCACTCCCCCTGTAGGGCTGGCGGGTGGGGACTCGCCACAAGCATGCTCTACGCGTCTGAGGGGAGGGCTCAGTAACCCTCCCCTCCAGTAGGCGCTGCCCTCCACAAATAGGGGGGCGACCGGGGGGATGTCGTGGCAGAATGCTAAAAGCGACCCCGTGACATCCCCCACTGAACGGTCAGGCGAGTACGCCCGGAGTGTTTTAGTGGGTATACCCTTCCCCCTCCTTAATAGGAGAGGCTGGAAGGGCGAGTCCCACATACCCCCCGTAAGACCTACCCCGGGGCTGGGGGGATGCATAAATGCATTTCACTTCGTCAAAAAAAAAAAAAAAAATAAAGAGCTGCAATTCAGTATGAATATGTGAATCACGTGAACAAAGTGGTCAGATATAAAATAGTAAAGATGTTTAGAGTACCTCAATCAGTAGTTTCTGAAATAATTGCTTTGGAAGTTTAAAAAAAATGCGTTCGCCCTTCGCCCCCTACTCTAGAAAAATTAAGAAATTACAGCTCAGCTACAGACTTTCGAAGAAAATTGTTTTAAAGTTAATCGGTTGAACCAATTTTGAGTTACGGATCGAAAACAACGGAACTCTACACTGAGTTGGGCTTGATATGCTCTTGGCCGGTTTTATGTTATTCGAGCACTGTATGCAAAACAAAGGCATACCTATGTAATTTTGGAATGATGAACTTTATTGCGTTTAAATTGACCCTATGCCATAGCTTTGACTGTTGTAGTCTGTGTATCTATAATGTAATCTTTCACTGACGGAGAGTTACGACTGGTTTGATATAAACAACCCAGTACGAAACAAAAGAACAGATCTAGATAAGCAGTACCTAATTTTCCGAGAGTTCAAATAAAATACTTGAACCCCGAGCTTGAAAATTTTTAATATTCAGGCAACTTGAAATGATAAAAAGGATAGTTTTAACAGTGACCTCGTTTTTCAGTCGGCGACATTTTACTGAGGGAAGAAAACACAAAAACTATTGCTAAGTAGCACTGCCGAGGTATACTCTGGGAGTGCTACTTGCGTGTTTATTATGTACTTATGAGTGTAGTTTTTTTTTATAATATCATATTTAAATACCACGGTTCTTTTAATACTACGACGGTGGCAAACGAGATCCACTCGCACGCTGCCTAACCTTTAAAAACCCTTTAAAAAATACACCTTGTATTTAGTTACTAGCTGTGCCCTGCGGTGTTACCACGGCTTTATTAGAAAAAAACGTAGCCTATGTGTTAATCCAGGGTGTCAGCTAACTCCATACCAAATTTTATTACATTCGCTGCAACCGTTTAGACGTGAAAAAGTAACAAACGTACACACTCACAAACTTTCGCCTTTATAATATGAATGTAGATGTATACATTTTAAATAAATTCGTTGCGTACAAATCTTATGTAAATATTATTACATTACTGCAGAAAGTGAAGAGAAAGTATGGGGTGAATTATTACGAGGCCGGATACTCCTTTTCACACCGAGGTATGTACAGTGCTTTTCTCAGATATGCAATACAATAAACAAATAAAATAAAATAAACTTAAAAACTCAACGTTTTTAAGAAAAAAAAAACTGGACAGAATAGGTGCAAACTTATCCCTTATCATTAGATAAGTTAAGAAACTTATACAAATAATATTTATTTTTGTTAGCGAATAGTCAGCGTATAGTACACATTCTTGAAATTGTCTTACTGCTGGTATGCTTATCATGCCAATTTTTATATCCACATCATCACATCATCAGCCTATCGTAGTCCACTGCTGGACATAGGCCTCCCCAATTTCACGCCATCGTGTTCGATTTTCGGCTGTTCGCATCCAGCTCCTGCCAGCCATCTTGCACAAGTCGTCACTCCACCTAGCCTGAGGGCGCCCTACACTACGCTTGCCGAGACGCGGTCTCCACTCAAGAACTCGTTTACCCCAACGGTTATCGGTTCTGCGGCTAATGTGGCCAGCCCACTGCCACTTCAACTTGCTAATACGGTGGGCTATGTCGATGACTTTAGTTCTCTGCCGGATTACCTCATTTCTGATTCGATCCCGCAGAGAAACACCGAGCATAGCCCTTTCCATAGCCCGCTGAGCGACTTTCAACTTGTGGACCAGCCGTACCGTCAGTGTCCACGTTTCGGCTGCATACGTCATGACGGGTAGGATGCACTGATTGAAGAGTTTCGTCTTTAGGCACTGTGGGATCGACGATGTGAAAACTCGACGTAACTTCCCAAATGCTGCCCAACCTAGCTGAATTCTTCTATTCACCTCGTCCTCGAAGTTGTTTCTACCCATCTGCAATGTCTGCCCGAGGTAAACATATTTTTGAACAACTTCGAGAACGGCGCCGTGTACCGCGATCGGTTCCGGTAATACATGCTCATTGAACATGACCTTGGTTTTGTCCAAGTTCATCCGTAGGCCGATGCGCACAGAAGAGTCAGCCAGGTCGTTCAGCATCCGTTGAAGGTCCTGTAGCGTCTCTGCCAAGATGACGATGTCGTCAGCAAATCGCAAAATGAGAGATGTTTTCACCATTAATGTTGATGCCACGTCCTTGCCAGCTCAGCGTCTTGAACATATCCTCCATTGCATTTGTAAACAATTTCGGGGAAATAACGTCCCCTTGTCTGACACCTCGATGCAATGGTATGGGACTTGTTTGCTGATTCTGTACTTGGACGGACATGGTGGCGGCTTCGTAGAGACATCTCATCACTTGGATGTATCGCCAATCTGGGATCCCTTTGTTTCCCATAATTTTATTATTCCGATTTTCGAAAGTCAGAAATTGTTACCCATATCTTTTTAAGTCATAACTATCAATAGTCATAATTAGTTATCAGACATACAACTAAATAAATATAATAATTAAATGCCATAATGTTACACATCATATAAGACAAAAGTCATAAAACTAATCAGCATAATATCAAAATTCATAACGATTATTTTACAAAAAAAAAAGAAAAGCAAAGTGGGTTACAGTTGAACTGCGACCCCTACAGATACAAACTGTTACCAGAAAAGTGGGTTAGGTTAGGTTAGAACTGCGACCCCCACAGACACGAACTGTTACCAGAAAAATGGGTTAGGTTAGGTTAGAACTGCGACACCCACAGATCCAAACTGTTACCAGAAAAGTGGGTTAGGTTAGGTTACGTTAGGTTAGAACTGCGACCCCCACAGATCCAAACTGTTACCAGAAAAGTGGGTTAGGTTAGGTTAGAACTGTGACCCCCACAGATCCAAACTGTTACCAGAAAAGTGGGTTAGGTTAGGTTACGTTAGGTTAGAACTGCGACCCCCACAGATCCAAACTGTTACCAGAAAAGTGGGTTAGGTTAGGTTAGAACTGTGACCCCCACAGATCCAAACTGTTACCAGAAAAGTGGGTTAGGTTAGGTTAGAACTGTGACCCCCACAGATCCAAACTGTTACCAGAAAAGTGGGTTAGGTTAGGTTAGAACTGTGACCCCCACAGATCCAAACTGTTACCAGAAAAGTGGGTTAGGCTAGGTTAGAACTGTGACCCCCACAGATCCAAGCTGTTACCAGAAAAGTGGGTTAGGTTAGGTTAGAACTACGACCCCCACAGATCCAACTAGTATGCCTTTTGACTTTCTACCTTTCAATACAATTAATATATTGAACGTTATGCCCTATAACGGTATGAAATTCAATAGTTATGACTAATGATAACGGGTAAAAGAAAATTCTTACTTTTGAAGTTATGACTAATGACGGCTACCAACGAGTATGAAAAACAGCGGTATGGATTTAAAAAAACGAAAGTTTAACATTATGGGAGTCAATATAGACCCCGCCAATCTACTTGGCATCGCTGCAGGGACTCCAGAACGGACCAGATCTCAACAGAGTCAAAGGCCTTCTCATAGTCCAGAAATCTAGACACAGGGGCTGATTATAGTCCTCGGTCTTCTGTATAATCTGCCTCACTGTGTGGATGTGGTCTATGGTGCCATATCCGCTCCGAAACCCGGCTTGTTCCGGAGGTTGGAATTCGTCGAGTCTTCGCGCAAGACGGTTCGTGATCACTCTTGAGAACAGCTTATAGACGTGGCTTAGAAGAGAAATGGGTCGATAGTTCTTCAGCAGGGTCTTGTCTCCCTTTTTGAAGAACAGGACGACCACACTCTTGCACCACGCCTCTGGAGTTCTCCCTTCGAACAGGACGGCGTTAAAAAGCTTTTGGAGCTCCTTCAGTACCTCCTGCTTTTAACAACTCTGTTGTAACGCCATCCTCTCCAGGGGCTTTTCCATTCTTAAGCTGTCCAAGAGCGATCTCGATTTCACCAATGCAGATTTCTGGCAGGTCTTCGGTGTAGTGGCGTGTTAGAGTGGCTCTAGAATCCTCATTTTCGGGATTAGGTCGAGATGCATGCGAGGCGTATAACCGGCCATAGAAATCTTCCACTTCCGTAAGAACTGCTGGCTTCGAAGCAACGACTGCTCCACTTGCTGTAGTCAACTTCGTCAGGTGACTTCTTCCAAGAGATTGTACGAACACTTTCGATCCCCGGTTCTGCTCGATTGCTCTTTCGATCGAAAGAGTATTGGAGCACCGGAGATCGTGTCGTACGTGTTTACTGATCTCACGGTTTAGAGTCCGTTTCCCTGACGAAGTGACGGGTGGGTTTTCCCGTCGTTCCTTCATTAGCCCCAGTGTTTCCTCCGAAAGCTTGGATTTCCTGCCCTTACGCTGCATTTTACAAAATCTCGTACCTTCCTCCCTGAGTATTCGAACCACACTTTCAAGGTTCTGGCCAACGTCATTTGTATTTTCCATTTCAGCGAATCGGTTTTCCAGATTTGACTGGAATGTTTCAGATCCTAACATGGTTTGGAGCAGAGTTGGTCGGAGCCTGGCCTTCATCAAGCGGACGCGTTCAGCCCTGAAGTCGATATTCAGAGAGCCTCTGACGAGACGGTGATCGCTACCAGTACTGAACCTGTTGATCACAGAGACGTCTCTGAATATGTGCCTTTTGTCCGTCATGATGAAGTCGATCTCATTTTTCGTCATAGTATCGGGGCTCTGCCACGTCCACTTCCTTTGGGGCTGTTTCTTGAAAAACGAGTTCATCAAGAAGAGCCCCTCCTGCTCGAGGAAGTTGACGAGCATTTGCCCCCTATGATTTCTGCTTCCATATCCATGGGATCCTACTACCGATTCGCCGCAATTTTGTACTCCTACTTTGGCGTTAAAGTCCCCCATGACAACGTTGAAGTGGGTCTTTGCAGTAGAGTGGAGGGCCCTCGATATGTCATCGAACATATCCTCCACCTCATCGTCCGAATGTGTCGAGGTCGGTGCGTACACTTGCACCACCTTAAGGCTATACCTCTCGGTGAGCTTGATGATGAGGTACGCTACCCTGTTCGACACACTGGACATTTCCACAACGTTGTCAGAAAGGGACTTATTAACCAGAAACCTCACGCCACCTTGGGATTGTTGGTCTCCCTCACGGAAGTACATTAGGTAGGCCTGATTCAAGAGTTATGGTGTCCTCCCCCTCTCTTCGGACTTCACATAACCCTAGTATGTGCCACCTAATCTTCCCAAGTTCCACCTCGAGTTGCGCCAGATGTGAATCGAGCCGTAGCGTGCGTCCGTTGTAAGTGGCCAGGGTCAGTCCATTTTGGTGGCCTCCCGTAACCCGGAGATTCTTCGCACCCCCTGCCCTGCCGTAACCGTGGTGGCCACCATGACCAGGAATAGCAGGGCTGCCGGGAACTGGGGGCCGTGGCCTTTGCTGTAGAATCATGGGGGGGAATGCCCATAATCGCCACGCTGGGCAGGCGGGTTGGCGATCGCAGGACGTAGCCTCTCGCGCCGGTGAAGCTGCTGCCCTTCACTTGCCCTAAACTTCGCTACGCCTAAAAGTTGAAATAGATAACATATACTTAAGAAAAAACGACGAGGGCCTCCGGTGTTCGCTACGCCTATTGGATGGATATACCGCCATCGGTCGGTCGCCAGAGCCTCGTCTGTTAATCAGCAGGGTGCACCGCGGGCAGGTGAGGTTGGCAATTGGGTAAATTAGGTCTTAGTGTTACCCCTTACACCCCAATTTTTATATAAAACTGCAAAATTTAACTAAAAATATTATTGTTGCCATAGTGCCAGAATATTGTCGAACCAAACCAAAACTTATGAGTTATATTTTATTAATGGTCAATCACCATGATGCTGTGTCACAAATTCATATACAACGTTAATTAAAAAAGAGGTTCTTGCCGATCTAGGCCGACAATATTAATCTTAACTACTTCTCGTAAATTTTTCAAAAGTGATTAGTGCCCGAAGTGCTGGTGGCTTCATTGTACGACCTATCAGCATTGACGAATGCCTCAAAGGCCACGGCTCACGAACATCACAGTCTTCAACTGGTTCAACTGTTAATTAAAAAAAAATGTCATCTAGTCCATTTCGTAAATTTACTTAAAAATTTAGTGCGTACTCGTTGAGACATCGATTGAGTTTGGCCAAGTACGTCTCCTCTTACTTAGCAACCGCCTTATTAATGTAGCCAGCTCGTGGAAAATTGGAATTGCTCAACGCCAATCAATACTTGATCCGCTCAACTGCAAGCCGACTAGGTAACTTTAGTTTAATTTTTTTGCGATAAACTTCAACAATGAAATCGCACCGGGACGCAAAACGTTTCACTCGGCGAGCAATTAACTAAATTAAATAGTTTGTTGAATCAATCATTTACATCGTCCACTGACTTTCCACATAATACCTGCTATGACAAATATTATCTTTTAAAAAGTAAAGGCCCATACGGCGATTGGAGAATTCTAATAGGTCTCCTACCCTCGTAACGCCCAATCTTTTTTAGGACAAGTGGAACAACAACCCAATGTCCTAAAAATAGGACATTATATTTTGAATTTTCAGCTTCCAGAAAAAGGTTTAATTTTGTTTAATAAAGTTCATCCCGTGGGACGTTATTAGGTTCATCTCGTTGTCCTAAAAATAGGCCTTTGGGCCTTACGAGGCTACAGGCTGGCTCATAGTAATTTATCAAAATTAAACAAATAAAATTAATATACCTACTACCTACTTATTTTAATTTATACAATCAGGCGAATCAGAAGTTATAGGTGTAATGACCGTCTTAGAAAAAGAGTTTCAATAATATTTAATCAACGATTTTAATATTGGCCGATACTAGAGTCTCTCTCTGTCTTTATAAACAAACATATGGTGTATGTTCATAATAAGATTTTCATTTTCTAAAGACTGTTAATAATATATATTAACAGAGAGAGAGAGGAATGAAGCATTACTAATGTAGATTATAAAGACACGCCGACGTATGGAAATTCAGTATAAAATGTAATATTTATGAAACAGCGACGATTGGATTGGGCTCGTTCATTAGCTAATGGTTTCTAGAAACACATCGCGACAGCCAAATGGCGGTTACACCCACATAGTGCAAGAGCTGCGGCTTTTAGAATTTATTTATTTTTTAAATGTATCAGTAAATATATACATACACATATATACTTCCTTATACATCATCAACATCAGTCGTGCCCTCAATGTTGAGGAACGTGACATCATGGCCTAATGTTGCTGACCAGTCTCTTCTATTGGCTTATGTCACCCGCTAATATGCATGGCTTCTTGAATATAAACCTGTATATATATTCAACGCAAAATGCATTTTCATTTTTTTATAGTTTTTACTTGTTGTTTTTACATTTATAGTCAGCAATAGAATTGATTAAGCGGGCGATGAGTACAAAATTAAACCAATACATTTTTCCAAAGGTATAAGAGTCAGTAATTGTACGGTCAGGGACTTTATTTGTTGAACCGTTTAGGGTTCACTTTACATTGGGCATTTCATAGAGTAAGTATAAAATAAAAGAAAATAGCTTGAACCATAACTGGCTCAACAATTAAAGTCGGTGACTGTACACAAATTTACACTTAAGCAAATTAAAACTTACACTTAAGTTCATTGAAGAAAATTAGTTATTAAAATAATATTTTAAATGATGAATGGCTCTTGAACTAATTGGCAACGCCTTAACCCGTCCTACGAACTAAAGTCTAGACTACGAGTAGAAGTGTTTTAACAAAGTTAAACACGCGAGCCTTGCAAGGAGTGTATAAAGTTAGTACCTACGGATGGACATCTATGGTAAAGGAATTAAACCTTTTCACGTGTGCACTATACATGGTGAAATTTAATCGGTAATCAGGAACCATTTTTTCTAATTCAGTAATCGATGATAAATATATATGTAGCACTTACACGGAAATAAGTTTTATTTTATTAAAGCTAATTTAAGACGTGAAATTAAATTATTATTGAAAATTATTGTCATCCTACTAGCGGTGTAGTGTATGTAAAGAGTTTAAAACCTCTTTCGCAATTAAGTTACAGTTATAAAAATCTAAAAACAAATAAGAACTAAGCTGTAAATTTTTCAACGCGACGGCACTTGATGTACCATTCCATTTAATAAAATTGAGTTATTAATTTTAGCGATTTTATTAACTGTTAGTTAGTAACATTAATTAGGTAGTGAACTGAATTCCATGAGATCTCACGTATTGAATTTTACTAATATAATAAAAGGTAGAGACGTAGAGACGCTAGGCCCATGAGGTCCCAGCGCGCACAATTTTTTTGCAGAAATCGCGAAGCGTCTGGTTGATGTATCTGGTGACCGAAGAGCTGGCGGCTTCCTCGCACAAGGTATCAGCATTGCGATACAACGAGGAAATCCCGCCAGCATCCTTGGTACAATGTCTCAAGGGCCTTTTTTAGATTTTATACTGTAACTAGTTAAGTACTTGTAGTTATCATTATACGATTTTAATTTCTGTAAATAAATGACTGTAAATATAATAATAATTAATCCTTTTCTACTCCTGATTGATTACCGATTAAATTTTACCGTGTATACATGCCTATTTATTTCCGTAAACTTTCCGTAAAATATTATTAAAGTCAACTACAATTAATTTATTTTACTTTTACTCTTACTGTTTTAATATAAATAAATTGTATCGAGCCAGGTGGACAATCGATAAACTTGTCTACAGGGGTGTTTGTCATGTCCTAATATTATTTTGAGTTAATTAAATGTTATAAATGTCATTCGTCTATTTTGTTTATTTTAAATTTTTATTTATATTTCTTTTATAAATTAAGATTACAATATCATTGTAATAACTACTTAACTCTAGATTAAATCTAAAAAGCCTTTTGAGGTATTCAACCAAGGCAGCATTTCCTCGATGTATCGCAATGATGATACGTTGTGCGAGCCGCCAGCTCTTAGGCCTGTTACATCAACCAAACGCTTGGCGATTTTTGCAAAAAGTTTGTGCACGCTGGGACCTCATGGACCTTTTTTTTGTTGACGCAGAGGAAATGCTTTTCGCATCCCCCAAGTCCAGACGAAGGGTCTTACAGGGGGTATGTGGGACTCTCTCCTCTTCTACCCCTTCTGCTAGCCAGAAGGGGCGAGAAGAGCCTACCCACTAAAACCTCTGCGGCGTTTTCCGTCTTTGCCGTTAAGGGGGGCGTAATGGGGTCGTCGCCACTTCTACCACGACGGGACCTCGACCTCGACCTAGTGTTTACACGCCAAACGGTACAAAATGGTACTGTTTATGTAATAAACAATATACTTGGCTTTGTTTCAATACTTTCAATTCAAAAGGAATTTGTATAGAATATTTTGTGTCATCAAAGGGCTAAAGGGCGTGCTTTAACAAGTTAGGACAGTCTTTTCTAAAAGTTTTTGTCGTTATTTGCTTATCTTTTATATTTGGGTATAAAAAGTTCTGAGGTAAGGTAATGGCACCAATGTTGGACACTTTTAGCTGACAGGCACCACTGATGGACACTTAGTTCTTATTTCAAAAATCATAAAGTTATAAATTGAATATGTCCCAACAAATGTACAACACTTAACTCATTTGAAATAAGCACGTTCATGATTGGTTCCTTGTCCATTACTGGTGCCGTTACAAATTAAATAAAAACAATACCATACTTTCTCCTGTTTTTGACCTGTGAATGTTCGTCTACATTAGACAAGATTAGTTTAGGCAGGCTATTGTCATGAATGTAAGTAAACTTTTAAATGAATCAAAACATCAAAAACAGGCACTAGTCTACGTTTCACGTTCTGTAGTCATTTGAAAGGTGGACATTGCTGACGCCATAATATAAAACTAAATAACATCGTTCACAAACTCATAAATTCAAAACACGATAGAAACAACGATTTTCTCTTTCATTTTGTATTTATTTTACGACTTATTTGTTTCAGTCTCTTCGTAACATACAACTTGATTTCTTGCACTGAACAATATAAACCGTCTATAATACAAAATTTATTTGACTACTTGTTTTGGCACTGGTCCCACCGCGAGCTAGTAAGCTATGAGCTATTAGCTATTTCAAGTGACAAAAGATAATCGCTCCCGTGTAAATAAGAGTGAGATATAAATTTATAGCTCATCGCCCGGCGATGAACTACGATCGGCCGGCTATGACATATATGTCTGTTTTATTTACACGGGATCTATTATCTTTTGTCCCTTGAAATAGCTGATAGCTCATAGCTTACTAGCTCGCGGTGCCATCAGTGCCTTTGACATTAGATATTTATGCTGGTATATTCAAAATTAATGAGAAAAAATATTTTTGCTGATCACTAAGAATAAAAGTCATGCAATGTTGTTAATCTTTACGGGTGTGATGTTTTTTAGTTTTGTTATGCATGTCTGTCTGTCACCGGCTATACTCAGTGACCTTTAGTTATAGAAAGCTGTAATTTTTTACGAATGTCATGCTAACAAAGTGATAGTATACTAGAATTATATATAAACGGGTCACTCACGTATCTTAAGGTCGAAAACCGCTCGAGAACTCTCGAAGGGCCGCCGCCAGCGACGGTGCGGCACGGAGCTCATGATTATGGTTCACGAATTGGACCGAAACATATGTCGAGCGGTTTTCGACCTTAAGATACGTGAGTGACCCGTTTATATATAATTCTTGTATGTCTGAGTCTCACGGGAGCTTTCTATTAAAAGTGATAGTATTTTGATCTCCTTATTATATCTATTCCCAAGAATTATTTTTATCGTCAAATTAGAAACTATTCCGAAACTTAAAAAAGCATTCTATTTTATATAATTAGTGTAATATTTAGATGAAGTACTCACTAACATTAATACTCAACATTCTGAATGTTTTGTGTTATTCTTATCTCACAATCTATATACGACGGTTAACTAAGTACATAATAATTATACAGCCTTGGCAAGAATTATTGAACACCCTTGCTTTAAATATGAAAACTAGATATTTTAGTGTAGTATTAACATTATTCTCACTGGTAGGTATGTGAGAATAATGTTAATACTACACTAAAATATGTTATAGATAACTATTAAATTATTTTTTTACCAGGACTCAATAACAGAACATGGACCGACACAACTGACTGATAACTTTATTTGAAGAATGAAATATGTACATATTTTGGCTGCATTAGGTATTTTCGGATATTCATATAGTACGGACTTTAGAAACCGACGGGCTCAGCAGCGCCATATCACCCGCACAACTTATGTTGTTAACACAAACGCTATCCACATGAAAACCGAGAGGGGTTTGCTAGGCGCCTTAAAGTCAAGCTTCAAGGCAGTGGTAGGTAGTAGTGGTAGGTCTAGGTGAATTTAAAAGTCGAGTTTTGAAACAAATCACAATATACCTCGGCCCACACGTTCTCAAAACAAGCATTGTCAGATAAATTGATTATACAAATAACATTTTTTTTTAAGTTCATTTATATTGTATTATATTAACTATCTAATTATAATGGGGTGAATATTTAACAGTTTAAGTCTGTGTAGGTACGTTACTTCTTTATAATGTATTAACAATGATACTGTGATTAATAATTCTGCTAATAATTGGTAAACAAACACCGTGGTAAACCCATAGGGGGACATATTTAACAGTTTAAGTCTGTACTACGTACGTTACTTCTTTATAATGTATTAACAATGATACTGTGATTAATAATTCTGCTAATAATTGGTAAACAAACACCGTGGTAAACCCATAGGGGGACAATGTTGCTATTTTTTAAGAAGCTACAAAAAATAATTTGTTTCTATTTGTAAGTCTGTTAAAAGGCAATGGCCAGTTATTTACATCTTGTGACCTAATGGACGGATGTTAAAAATTAAGAGACGGTTGTAAAGCTTGAGGAACTTTTAAACGCATCGTTAACCCTTTTAAGACGCAGTTAACCCAGGTTATGGCAGGAATAACTCTACACATTGTCTTCGTATTTTATTACCTTAATAAATATTTAAATTTCGGTTATGGAACTCTTTGGCTGTTAAATGCCTTATACTGAATATAAAAAAGTGTTTGTTTATTTTGCGAGCTATTTAACAACGTTAGGACTATAAAGGCAACGGGAATTGTTATTTCTGTGGTGTGATTATCATAAACGTAGCAGGTAGGTTTTGATAAGAGTCATTCAAGGCCGTTGAATGTTTAAGATAGAAATAAATGGTAACATTAAACATATAATTTTCATGGCTAATACTTACGTGTAGTGTACAAAAAACTAAGTTGACAAACATTGATAAAAATGTCTTCTGCCTCTTAAAAAGCATTTACGCCTTAGGGACGTTTATGTGTTACACTTTTCTAACCTTACTAGTATTTGACAGGGAAACATGGCGCCATCCTTAATACCTGGTTGTCCTGTACACACATGTATTGTTAAAATATTGACGCGCCAACCACAACTGGTTTACTTAGGACGAGTAGTTTCTGCGTCAGGCCATTTTCGTGAATGCTCATTTGCAAACATGACCTACAAGGCATTATACCCCTATTTAGACCCGTAATGTACGCTAGCGCTGACCAACTTGGAGTTTCTTATTGACATGATAGAATGGGTAAACAGATTTTCAATTAAAGTTTATCACAACACTGCTATTTAAGCAAAATGTTGTTGTTAAGACTTACAAATTCATAACAAGAGTCTAAAAAATACTAAGCATACAAAGGTTACGTTGAAAGTTATATTGCTTTTGAACCATGTTTGTAAAGATTAAGGGCCCTTTACGGTCTAGACTTACGAGTAGCAAGATAAAAATAAGATTGTGGTCTTTATATAATAATAAAATGTTTACTTTATTTTGCTTAACCTTACAATAGTATTCTACAATTTATTTCACCAAATTCTCCCAAACACCCTGTGAATATTTACTCACTTTGTTTATAATTTGATTCTATCATCCGGTCCAAGGAGGTGTGAATAATTAAACAATAACGAAAATACGACTATGCTCTTTAGAGGCATCAAAGGTGTTCCCAAAAATAACCTTTGCCAACTCGCCACTTTTTACCGTCATTAAGTCATCTTGCATCAATTGAATACAGTCTGAATTCCGTTGCTACTAAGGTATATTGCGATCTCTGGAAAAATATGTCGGTAAAATGATCTCCGGTACCTTTTTATAATTCTCCTGTAAATGTTAAGGAAAATTTTAATGTATATATATAAATTTGTTTTCACAAATTTACGCATGATCGGTGTTATTAAGAATAAATGGAGTACGAATTGACAAGTATGAAAAGGAGAATATAATGTCAAGAGCGAAAAAAAAATTAACATAATGTGACAGCTTCAAATGGAGCTCAATGGTTTTTGTTCAATACACCGCACCGTAGCCCACTCGTGTAACTTGGCACCACTAAAGAAGCAGATTTGTATGAAATTTAATTCTTTATTCGTAATCTATATATATTTCTTATTTTTTTCGCGCAATTTTCTTATTTCTTTCTTTAATACTCGTAACCTTCTCCTGACAGTAACAAAAGTAACAAAAAAATATTAAATGACAACGAAATATATGAATAACGAATACACTTACAGGGATTCCAGGGAATAATTTAGCAAGCAACGGAACGACTGAAGCCATTTGAAACCGACAGATTAATGGAAGTACATTTATGAGGAATTATGTGTTAACCTACCTCGGTAAGCCCATTTTTGTTATTTGACATCTATTGTATTTTTTTTTATCTCCACGTGCAAAAAAATGATATTTCAACATTACGTTAAAATAACAGTAAGTAATATTAACAGAAAAAATTGACTCGAAGCGGGACAGTCAGCGGGTTAGTTTTTTTTTTCTATTTTTCTTTCGATTAAAATATGGAAGATATTCGCTAGCAGACGTTTCTGCATAATAAAAAATAATAATATTAATAGTTTTGGCTGAATTTCTAAATAATTGTACCTACTTAAGGTGAGGTAAGGACCTGCAATTAGTCTTACGATAATCATTTCAATTATGTTACGATAATTATGCAGTTGCTATTCAAGTTACATGCATCTAAGTGTGTTGGTGTATACTATACACATACATAATTATGAGTATGGAGTAAGTACAACAAAAACAGAATTTACTTCGTTAACTCGTAACACAAATAAAATAATTGATTTAAGACTAATTGCAAATACATATGTTCAATATTTTTTCATTTCCCCCTTTTATGAAAGGATTCCAATTCAATTCCAATTTATCAATTTTTTTGCATTTTGCACTTACTTTTCTGTAGTGAGAATAAAAGTACTATTACGTTTCATGTTTAAAGTTTCGACGCATTATTTTATTTTGAGTAGTTTTATTTGCTAGTTTTACGAACCTTATCCCTTCGCTGGTAAAATACAAACTTCTTGTATAACATAGAACGAAAGGCATGTATTTTTATCGTTTAAGTTTAACTTTAGTTTTTATTTATTTATTACATTTCAGCCGTATGCAGTCCACTGCTGGACATAGGCCTCCCACAAATATGACTTGTATCATCTTGAGGGTAGTTGCCATAGTCGCCACGCTTGGTAGGTACAGTCGCGAAGCGGGATCGTTGAGCCACTTACCAATGTTTGTAACTTGGTCGTGTAATACTAATCGGCTTTTATCCGTCAGTCCGCCATTTCTACAGATCTCAGGGCTTTATCCACGAAAATTCTGACAGTTTGACATTGATGACTGGATCTAATGTTCCTACCTAAGACGGGACTGTTATAAGGTAACCATAGCAACATCAGTTTCCGGTAAAACCGTGATCGGTCATTGGTTAGTCAACCTTTGTTATAATGTAACGGTCATTGGCTAACCGAGCTTTGTTGTAATTTAACCATAGCAACGTCAGCGTCCGTGCAACTCGCGGGATCGGTCATTGGCTAACCGAGCTTTGTTATAATTTAACCATGGCAACGTCAGCGTCCGTGCAACCCGCGGGATCGGTCATTGGCTAACCGAGCTTTGTTGTAATTTAACCATAGCAACGTCAGCGTCCGTGCAACTCGCGGGATCGGTCATTGGCTAACCGAGCTTTGTTGTAATTTAACCCTTAAACGTGTAGTGATCTCATAGCGGCCACTTAGCATATGATTTTTTTCTGACGAGCAAGAAGATTATTGAAGACACTAAATGTCATTGACGTATAGTCTAGGAACTGACTGATTTCGGAACGCACCCAAAGTTGATGTGTCAAAACAAATTTTTGTGACGGTTTAGTTGTCAAACTGAAATTCAAGAAAAGTGGCCGTTTTTTTGTGTTTTGCTGAGTAAAATTTTATATTGTGCCGAAAAAAATTAAGGTAAGTACTATGTGATGTTATATATTGTTAGTATATAAGGTAATCTAAGTGTAGGATGTCATAAATAGTTACAGTAATAGTTATTATGTAAAATTTTTGCTCATAAAGTTTGTGGTCCCTATAGGACCTCTGCCCGTTTCGGTGCAGTACAAGTGGTTTGTATGTGCCCATTGCCTGTCAGGGTATTTTTGTGTAATTTAAGGGTAAGTTCATAACTGTTGTTGAAATGTCTTAATCACTGAGAAAATTGTAAAGTTTTAAGTTTTGTAACAAAATTTAAATTTTTGTAGCTATTTTTGCTAAATGGCACTTGAATATTAAAATAAACATAATTTTTTCTTACTTTTATTGTGGTTTTATTTTGCCGAAAATTACATGTAAACATTATGACTAACCCTTAAAACCTCAATGTATAGCCAGTAGGGCAGAGGCCACATACGGACCACGAGGGGTTCTTGGTAACGGGCACAGGGCTTATATTGACCACAGGGTTTTTTTTTAGAAAATAATGATACTAAAAAAAAACAAGAAATTACTTTTTTACTAACGCTATTATCTACCGAAATCAGGATTCAAAAGTAAAAAAATCGCCAGGCCCGTTTAAGGGTTAATCATAGCAACGTACGCGTCATTGGTATGAACAGAGTTTTTAGTGTTTCTGCGCAGAAACGTTTTAAGTTACTTTACATTCTTGGGGTATGTTACACTTGAGATTTTTCAACTTGTTAAATTCTTAAAATCGCGATTATCTAAAAAAATATACGTTTTTGGACTACATGTTGTACTACTTTCTTTACTTCATTTAAGCTTAGGAAGCTATGGTTAAAATCTGTAGGGTTTAAACAGCCCACGCTGTATACTCGGTAAATAAAGACATGATATATTATAAAATTGCTTTGACAGAAAGCACAGTCCATCTTTATGTTAGTCTCATTCCATGGTTTGTCAGTATAGTCCGGGAACGGAGATCCGTGCCCGCGATTACGAACGGATCAAAGAAGGCCTTAAGCCGTTGATACATGTGATCAACCGTGCTACACACGATTTATTTCAATCAGAGCTACATTTTTGAAAGTTAAATCTGGGTCGGGTTTTTAGATTCTTTGGGATAAATTGGATTACATGAACTTTGTGGAGGGTTTTTTGTTGTCAATTTTATTGAATCTATTGCATAGACGATTGATTTACATTGCGAATTGTATTTTTTTTTTATAATAATAGTGATATATTCATAGTCCGTCTGAGAAAACTAAATAAAAATAAGTACCAATACCATAATTACTTCAAACCTTCATAAGAGTGATTATATTAGCGACTTTCACTATAAAATTATTTGCTATTCTGTCCTGATGACGCAATGCAGTTGATGTTTACCACTACTTTTGTTTTGATGGTCTCAATACACGAAAAGCGACAACTTTGCTGCCAAGTTTAATAAAACATTTTTTACATAGCCGCGAAATTTATGTTATCAGATAATTGTCATCTAAAGTCATGGATTATAACAGTTATAAGTACATAAATAGTATTCATATTACTTTCCTCATTAGAGGATAAAATGCGATTTTCCAAAAAGTACTCAAAGTTTGCGAATACGCAATTATAAAAAATAAATTTTAAAACTAACCCTACAAAATCTTTCTGGTCGTATAAACAAACATAAAACTTAGCAATTACCATACATTATTTAATTACATGGTAACAAATAGTCCGTAGTTTAGCAACTTTAATGAGATAGTGCCTATAAATAACGTCCGGGACGTGGAAGCAATATATCATTAGTTTTACATTGACCGGGCGTGGTGTGGTATTTTGGTAAATTTTAGCACCGTGTTTGGAGGATTATACCTACATTTAGACTAATTACGTACATATGTATTGAAAAGTATTATTATTGAACTTTGTAGTTAATTTTCCGTTCGTTCATAAAACTTTGCCGTGGATGAATAATAATGACATAATTCCAAATTATGCCTCTTACTGGAATTCAGACTTAAATTCTTAGTTTTTTGATAGACTTGCTTAGGGACATTAACGGGGACATCGGTTGATACTTATTAGTCAGTGCGCGGTAGACTTAACTAGAATCAAACAAGTGAAGTTTGACAAATTAATAGACACAAATGTTGCTATAGTTTGCCCACTGCTGTTCTTACCTATCGATTATTTATAAATAAACCGAACGCAAATTTGTCGTTACGATCGACTACGACTAAATACTGGAAATGAAATATATTTATGAAAAATCAATAATAACTATCTACGCCGTGAGTTCGAAGTTTTATCATTTAAAAAAAATGCCTGCACATGTCAATTTCGATGTACGAGTATGCTAAATTGTTAAGTATAATCAAAGTATATAGTAAAGTATAAAGTATAGTAAGTAATGTTATGTATAACCAAAGATCAGATCTAGAACCATGCTCATCGAATAAGTCTCCACCCAAAGGGAAACAAATTCTATAACTGATACAGAAAAGCAAATGATGCATCTAGTTTTGTTTATGTATATTTAATGAAATGCAAGTAAACCTCAAGCGTGAAGAAAATGTCCATGTAAATAAAAATGACTGTGTCATTAAAAGGGCCGAAATTCTTGGTGTTGCTAGTAGTTTTACACGTACAATATCTGATATACTATGAATGTCTGATATCATATAACGTTAACTTTTCCAAGCAGATGAACTGTCAAACTATATAAACATTCTGGGTTAGTTTGCGGGGCAGAGTTAGCGTTGTTTGACTCTAACGAGCTTAATTGAGAAAACTTTGTAGTCAGGTCAAACTTTTTTTTTTTAGCTTTACACAACGTTACATATACTAATCCATAATTTTCCAGCATACTATTTTTTTATATTCTTGCTAACATTTTTACTGTCAATTTACTCCGCGAGTTGTTAAGATTCTTGTTTAAATAATCCCAGCAGGTGTTACGGCTAATGTAAATAAATTGTAAGATTGTGCTGTAGCAGGGTTAAATGATTACTGTTGAAGAGAAATGAGTTTTCGAACCATAAAAATAATAATACATGTTATCGAGGCAGGCGATGGCAACTGTGGTCGTGCCCATATGCGCCCCGTGAACTCTGTTATTCTTAAGGGGTTTTTTGGCGACCTACGAGTATTAAGGCAGGCAAGTCGAGAAACCTGTCGCTACACTCAGGGTTACACTTCAATCAAAGAACGCCGTAGATGGAGACTGATCGGTTTTCTGAAGCACGCGAATCAGTATGTTTGTTACTCCCCAACATTTTACCCCATGCATACTCACTTATACACTACTATGTTTTCTAAATATCTGCTAGTATGCCGTATTAACGCTTTTAAAATAATAACCTAATAAGTTCATCAAATCTAATAATAAAGTCAAGTGGATCACCTAGGCGCTTACGAGTACATTGGTCAAAATTGCTTTAATATGTTAAAAGATTTACAAATAGGTATTGCAAATGGAATATGTCTAATATAAAAAAAAAAATCTACACGTTGTTTATGTGTAGAAGCTGCAACCACTTTAAAGCATTCAAGTTGGGGGGTTTATACGTACTTACGACTACGAAAGTTTATAAAGGGACGCGCAACTAGTTTAAGTTGCGCCCACACAAACGGCGACGATACGAAATCGCAGTGACGCATCGTATCCACGACGTTTTTACCGCACGCTCCCCACACCGCTGCTCGAAATACGCAAACGGTACGGAATCGCAGTGACGCATCGTATCCACGACGTTTTTACCGCACGCTCCCCACACCGCTGCTCGAAATACGCAAACGGTACGGAATCGCAGTGACGCATCGTATCCACGACGTTTTTACCGCACTCTCCCCACACCGCTGCTGGAAATACGCAAACGGTACGGAATCGCAGTGACGCATCGTATCCACGACGTTTTTACCGCACGTTCCCCACAGCGCTGCTCGAAATACGCAAACGGTACGGAATCGCAGTGACGCATCGTATCCACGCCGTTTTTAACAGATGCTCTCTACACCGCTGTTCAAAATACGCGAACGGTACGGAATCGCAGTGACGCTCCGTATCCGCGCCGTTTTTACCGCACGCTCCCCACACCACTGCTAAAAATACGCAAACGTTACGGAATCGCAGTGACGCATCGTATCCACGACGTTTTTAATGCATGCTCTACACCGCCGTTTAAAATACGTAAATTGAGCTACGTCAATCATTTTTCGTATGAGACACGTGATTGCGTAAAAGTTGCGTCTGCGTATTTTGAGCTAGTGGTTTCACAAAGAAAATGATTTTTTTACGGAAAGCTGCAACTAGCTACTTAATAAGCGTAAAATTTTATTTTATACAAAAAATATTTAAAACACCTAATAGATATAAAAAAGTAAGAGACGAAATTTGGTGACTTTTACCAAGAAGTTTCACGTTTGAAGTTCTAGTTTTAATCTTCCTAAATGATATGTACTTTTTTAGCTTTTCATTAATCACAATAACAGAAAAAAAACTGTCAGTATAAAAGATAATTTAAAAAATGTCCATTTTTGAGGCATGGGCCTAACGTCCCGGCCACGATGATAATGCGCGACTTGTGGCGCGGCAAGCGTTTTATCTGTACGTTGCGCGGCCAAGACGCGCAATGAATTGCGGTTAGTTGGGATCACACGCAATGAACAAATAACGCTTGCCTCGCCGTAATTCGCGCAATGTCGTGGCCAGGCCATAACGGTTAATATTAGGTTTTTTATTGTTCTAAAACGAGAGCTGCTACAACTGTATTTTTTTAAAATAATAGACTGAACATGGAATGAAAAGAGCTAGCAGAGTGCTCGGCTCGACTTGGCTATCCCCATGTGATAGAATTAGTAATAAGCATATTCGAAGAAGAGACAATGTAACCGACACAGCTCGCAGAATTGCTTTGTTGAACTGGATCATTGGGCAAGCCCCATAGCCCGGACAGTTCATGATCATTGGGTCAGCAATCATGGATAGGACAGTGCAATGTCGAACATACTAGATTGACGACTTCATAAGGTACGCTGGAGAAGTTAGTGGTTGCAGTGTGCTAGAGGTTGGTCTACGGGAGAGGCTCATGTGTAGAAGTGAACGTTCTGTGGGTGGTAGATAGAAAGTAGAGGTACCAAACAAATTCCACATATAAAACTGTCAGGGGGCTCGTTTTGTAAGTAGGGAAGGTTTTGTAGGTAGGTTCAAATATAATATAAATATAATAAAAATAGCCAGGTTCAAATAAGCACGGCATAGGAGAGTGTTCGCGCTACAAGGCTAGTAATAGCTCCGATTGATTACTCTTCCATTATCGGGATATGGTTTACATTTACGACGAATAAATAGAATAAAGAGGAGATAGCAGGGGCAGGTTTGAAAAAATTCACATCATTTGTCCCGTATCCCGCCCGCCATGATTGATGCCAGGGCGTGGAAAACATCAAGTTTTTCCGTCGTCAGGTAATTCGGTGAAGTTTCCCGGATGAGGTCAACTGAAAATGTGATATGATATGTTTCCACTTCAATGTCCATGAAAATCATCGTTTTTCGAATATAATTATCTCGGCTGTTTATTCCAGTAATGATATTTTAATGGTAATAATATTTATTTAATCCCAAACACACTTTATTCAACACAATACATAGATACAACACGAACTTACCGTTACCATTATAAAAATAAATATAAAATTGAGTAATATAATAAATAAAAATGATCTACTTTATTAAACTTAAAATTACCATAATCAATTGGAATTACAAAAACTTAACTACTCTAGAAAGAATCGAAAGAAGGCCCATGAGGTATTGTACCAAGGATGGCATTTCCTCATTGTAACGCAATGATTAGACATTGTGGGAGGAAGCCGCCAGCTTCATCAGTTACATCAACAAGATTTCTGTCTTAAGTTTGTGCGCGCTGGGACCCCATGGATATAGTGTTACTACCCTAAATGCTACAAAATGGTAAACTCTGCGCAGACTTTTTGTATTTGTAAAATAAAAAATAAAATTTCGGAGCTTTGATTAGTTCAAGTCTGTGAGTAGTCAAACTGTAGAAGAACTTTCGAGAGAAACCTTGCCGAAACAATACTATATAATGTTCTTCACCGTCGTTAATTGCTTGCATACACTAGGTTTCGTATAATGCTTAGGGAAGTACGACGACAACGATGAAATCTAAATATTACCAATTTTTGAAGACGCAACGTAACGTTATCGTTGAAGTTTGTACTCACTTTCATAATGTTTCTACATGAATTTAACTTAATATTATTATATGACTCCGACGACTCCGTATTATTTTCATCGTGACCCAAATATGGGGCACTGGACTGTGAACGTGTTAAATGACTCGATAAAGTATTGTTTAGTTATAAAATAAACAAATGGGTAACCTCTATTCCAAGATACTTATAGCTATTTATACATTTTATTTAATGCAAACTATGCATATCAATCATCCAATGACAAAAAAAAATATAATTAATATAATTTATTTCAGATTTCACTGATCCATATAAATGTAAATATAAATATTTAGGGACAATCTTACACAAATCGACCTAGTCCTACGGTAAGCTCAGTAAGGATTGTGTTGTAGGTACTAGACGACGATATATATAATAGATTGATACATATAAATACTTAGAAGTACATAGAAAACACCCATGTCTCAAGAACAAATATCTGTGCTCATCACACAAATAAATGTCCTGACAGGGAATCGAACCCAGGACCTTCGGCATCATAGGCAGTCAGGCAGGCACTACCCACTAGGCCAGACAGGTCGTCCATATATTGTTAGTAATACTTATATGACTATGTTATTACTTAAACTTAAGTGTAAGGAAGACCAGTGGCGATTTAGGCCTTTGTGCAACGACTGCCAGGAGGCTGTGGCGACTGTCACGTACTCTGCGCAGTGTTGCGGCACAAATAATGCTCCTGGCAAAATAAGCGTTAATGATTTTGCGTTTTTGAAGGCATAGACATATGCCTTCAAAAAGTTTTCCTTTTATGACTAAAGTTTATGTTCTAAATGCCTAACTAACAGAATGATTGAGTGTAGATATTTGAGTTAGCTTTGGACCGTAGTCGAGAGGTTTTAAAGTATTCATTAATCTTGGTGAAAAATATATTATTTCCGTTATTTTCACTAAGAACGTATACATACCATCCACATTATTTCAAGTAGGATTGAAACCCTCCCAAGGCTGTTGCTACTACCACTATTAGATATACTACTTAATCACTGCATTTGGTTTTTGTAGAATTTAGAAGTAGATCTGATATGCTCTAGATGTCGTAAGCAGCTGGGTTGGCTCCCCATACGAGAATAGGCCTCGTAGACTCCTATTCAATAAATAATAATAATAATTTTTTTCTGACATTCTTACACAAATCGACCTAGTCCCACGGTAAGCTCAATAAGGCTTGTGTTGCAGGTATTAGACGACGATATATATAATAAATAGATACATAAAAATACTTAAATACATAGAAAACACCCATGACTCAGGAACAAACATCTATGCTCATCACACAAATAAATGCCCTGACTGGGA
The DNA here is from genome assembly GCA_022674325.2 of Grapholita molesta. Taxonomy (NCBI): domain Eukaryota; kingdom Metazoa; phylum Arthropoda; class Insecta; order Lepidoptera; family Tortricidae; genus Grapholita; species Grapholita molesta. The sequence goes on from CP053127.2 coordinate 10,446,927, forward strand.
ATCGAACCCAGGACCTTCGGCTTCATAGGCAGGGTCACTACCCACTAGGCCAGACCGGTCGTCAAATTCACACTATCAATAAAGTTTTCGTTTTGATTGTCATCTATATAAACTCAGATCAAAATTTAATTTAGTTACTGCCCGCCCTGCTTGTGTTCTTTGTACTTTGTAACCTTAAGCTACCCATTCAGTCTCACCGCACCATCAGGCAATGCGTCTTTGAAGGATAATCCACCCGACATCGACACTTAAGGCATTTGGTTCGCAATATCTACAATATCTACATACTCGTGCATTTTATATGTGCAATAGAAATTAAAAACAAAACAAATAATTTTATTTATTATCAGAAACGTCTGTTAACGAAACCATTATGTTTAGAAATAAACGATTTTTCCATTTTTTTCTTTTATTTCAAACATTTAATTCCGGTTTTCCTAACACAAATAAATAAGTGTACGCGAGAGAGCTTCAGCGATATTAATGTACAAAACATTATTTATTAGTGAATTAAATAAACGTAACTATCCAAAAAATAGTTTCATTGTATGTAAACATGCGTTTTCATACACTATACATGGATTATTTGTATGTCTCTTCCGTACACGGAACAAAGGTGTTCCAGATCGAGTCAACGCCAAATGTAAGGGGTACACTAAGCGGATGTTGCCCCTGTTCGTATCATGGGACGCGCACAGAGACAGTCCTTACACCTTGGCGGGTGCCGCCATGGTGTAAGGACTATTGAGTTTTAATGGAATCTTTTTTTTTTTTTTTATGACATAGGCGGCAAACGAGCAGACGGATTGCCTGATGGTAAGCAATTACCGTCGCCCATGGGCACCCGCAACACCAGGGGAGTCACAAGCGCGTCGCCGGCCTTTAAGGGGGGTTGGAGCTCTGGGAACCTTACTCACCATCAGGAACACAACACTACATACCTGAAAGGTAGCAGTGCTATTATGGCTGAGGTCTTCTGTAAGGAGGAGGTACTTCCCCAGTTGGGCTGCCCCAGATTCAAGCGTGATGGTCATCGCTGTGCCCTACCTCTCATTGTTGGACGTAGTTTAAGGACATACCCGGGTCCTACGAATCTAGAATGTACCAAGCTATTGGAAAGGATGGACTAGCTACTGGGATATTGGATGAAAAACCGGACGTCTGCCTAATAAAATTGTTTACAACTTATACGGATTATTATTATTGTTGACAATATATAACTTTTAAAACACTTTGTGAAAAGTTACTTATGTATGTAGTGAGTATCGATATTTTTTGTCTCTCGCGACAATTTTCTTTAATAAGTATATTATTTTTCAATATACTACATAACAAAACACATGTATGGAAACCTCTAGAAATACGGTTTAAGACATTTATTTCTCAAAAAGATTTACATAAATCACTTACTGAGAAAACAATATTTATATAAAGCTAAATACATTGAGAAATACATTCTTCTTCTATAAATATACTTCAATTGTCCTTTACTTCGTTTTATATTTGGCATTTCGCCAATTCAAACTATAGATGTTATCACTCGTCATATATTTGAATAAGTATGTTATAAAAATGAAAAACTTGTTTAAACAGGAAGTATTTGAGAAAGTTATATAAAGTTCTTTTCGTAGACGACCATACATGCAAAGTTGTATGGATTTAAGTTATTTTTTATAATAATATTTCAAATATTGATCTGCTTCATCATTAAGAAAAAAAGCTATTTTCTCACCAAGGTAATAAAAAGACAAACTTTAAGGCCCCAATTCTGTATTAATTCGCCATTTACTTTAACGAAAGCTTACATTTTAAGAACAACGGCCCTTGAAAGCAATTTGAATTATTAAACCGACCTTAAGCAGAAAGTTTAGGATTTTCTTCGTTTATTTGTACTAACCGGTTTTTCGTTTTATAAATTTAAGCGTTAGCCACTCAGAGTGTTACAACAATCTCATCAATTAAATAGGTACCCAAATAATACACGTAGCCTATTTTTTTCAATAATCATTTACATGCTACCAAATATCCTATTTTACGAAAATCCTTTTAAAATGTTTAGATATATACCGTTTGGAATTCGTAAACAAGTTGGCAAAGTCATCCAATCTGTTAAATTAATAATCATAATAATTTGATTGTTAGGTATAAGTTGACTTAATCAAATTATGATTGTAACGAGAAGTTTCATTTTCATCAATCGTTCATCATTGCAAAGTCAACTCTCATAATTTCCGGCTGACAATACAGACTGTGTATTCCCATTAAGCTTCAGTGATACGAATTTCTAGGGAATCATTATGTTCAAAACGATTTCAAGTGTGGCGATTTCTTCTTTTGACAAATTTTTGATGTACCGAACGATCAAAACTATAGTTTATCAGAAATAAATAGGTAGAAGTTGAAGGTGGCTGTTTTATTTATGTGTGGTTGTCACAAAATACTAAGTATGTATTTCCTAAAAAGTTAACATACTTTTTGTAAAAAAAAAAAATTTGAACAACTTAAAAACTAATTATTAGGTTGGAATAAGATTAATAAATTGAGTGTTAGGGGAGTTCTCTGTTCGTAGGCTTTCCTCTATATAGCGGAAAAACGCTGTGATCGGCTACGAGCGTAGCGCGTAGCGACCTGCCGCACGTAAAGTGTTAAGTCGTAAACATACAACTTAAGCCTATTTCTGTGTCATGGAAAATAAATGGATTTTATATATTATTTTCGCTATAAGGTTTAGTAAGCGATCGAATCGAAACTAAATTTATTATAAGATATTCCAAATTACATAATTAGTCACAATGGTTTAACATTCTAGTTTCCCAAAATTAAAAAGGCTAACGAACAGACTACTTAGGTTTACGTGGTATTAATTGGTTTAGTATAATTATTTACGTAAATATGAGATGAAATTCTAATGATATAAATATAATATGTATATTTGGTGCCCTTACATCAAATTTATTGCAGAGTTGAAAAACTAGTAAAATACGTTTTAGAAGTCGGCTGTAGAAACTACTAAAATGTCTTGAGCCTTTCGAAACCCACGCGATGTACCCGGGTACAGTTAGTTGTAGCTAAATTTTCGCCGTAATCAGTAGCAATGTTAACATAGGTATCGTTATGGATGCGTGTTATAATGATAACAGTGTAATAACCACGATACGGGTATTATACCTTCTCGTGAGTATGGTGCACCCGGATGCTGATACGACATGTAAAAAAAAACCAGATAGGTAGTAATATAGATACGTAGGTACGATTAGCACTGCATCGCTGGTAGGTACATCGAAACGGCGTAAGTTTGCGCGACACAATCGCTTATTGAAACAGTGAGTGATGACAAGATGAGATCATTAAGTTTCAATGGAACTCTGGGGAAGTTAGCTAAAGAATGTTCTCGAAAGCATTAGGAATACACGGAAAGTTTTAATCCCTCTAAGGCTCGTATCCCCATGTTGATCATTAATGTTAAATCAGGAACAACCTAGCATTACTACTAAATTCGCCGCATATATTAGCGAACAAGCATGGCCGTACTCGAGTTATTTTAATCAATGCGCATAAATAATTGTAACTATGTTATGGTCTTAAATTAACATTAAACTGCTATAAAAGGACTCGATTGACTGATATACGAATACCTAAATTTGTAAACATGCAAAACTTTGGCCTCTAAACTGAGGAAGTTGTTGCAGGTTTCGGCATTCATGATTTACCTTTTGTTTATAGTTTAGTAGTAGTAGTAGTAGGGGGGTGAGGGACGCATAAGATCTTAGTGCCTCAGCTGTCTCGCCTGCACGTGGTCCCCCTGCTGACTGACGGAAGAGATGGCAACAGAGAAGGAAAACTTGACACAAACCCGGCTTGGTGCCCGCCGTTATGCACCTGCAACTGAACCGACTCCGCGCGTATCGACTTGTCGTTCCCGCGGACTCAGTCGGCGAGGTCGAGAGAGAGTCACAGGTCCTGGGCAACCCTGTGTCTCTTCTTTTCTGTCCCAGGCGACGCAGTGTCTGTGAAGAGGTCACTTCACCCGCGACGGCTTCGCCGCGTGGAAAACAACACGGGGAGTGGCAGTTACCAGTTCTAAGTCCAAGCTAACAGGCGTAAGTTAGGACGCTAGGGGTCACTCCTGTCAGTGGGAGGGTCCATCGTAGGCCCACTGATTCAGTTACCGCCCGCTTAAGCCGGGCAGCCCCCGGTCAGTTAGGTACTGATCCGCCTCGGTGCCAGTCTGTTCCTTTTGGGTGTGGGGAGCACTAGCCTTCAACTAGACGACTGGCGTCGTAATGTACTTCACCTACTGAAAATCATTTGAGAAGAATTAACAACACAACCCGCATGTCCATGCGCAATGCGACATGGAATGTACGTACTATGAGGACAGGCCTCCCGGACACCGTGGGAGGCTCGAGTAGCAGCAACGCATGCGACCTGCGTAAGACGGCTGTAATCAGCATGGAGCTAGATAGGCTTAAAATATCAATAGCAGCCCTACAAGAAACCAGGCTACCTGATGAAGGCTCACTGCGCGAGGCGAATTACACGTTCTACTGGAGGGGTAAGGGGGCTGATGCTGTTCGTGAGCACGGTGTTGGCTTCGCCGTTCGTAACGATTTGCTTAAGGCAATCGAGAAACCTCATGGCGTCTCCGAGCGTATAATGGTGTTACGTGTTAACACAACCAGCGGCTACATAACAGTCATCTCCGCGTACGCTCCAACACTACCATCAACGGACGAGGCCAAGGACCAATTTTACGACCAACTCCATGAAACAGTGCTCGGTGTAAAATCTTCCGATCGCCTGTATATTTTAGGTGATTTTAATGCTAGAATCGGTCAAGACCGTGAGTCGTGGTTAAACTGTATTGGTGAACATGGTATCGGTAAACAAAATGGAAATGGTCAGCGTCTGCTGACCTGCTGGAAATTATCTCGCAAAGTTTCATGGAAACACCCTCGCTCGGGTCAAGGGCATCAGTTGGATATGATCCTCACCAGAAAGAAAGACCTACGCGAAACACTCCACACCAGAACCTTTCACAGTGCAGAATGTGACACCGATCACTCCATGGTGGTCGCGCGCGTTGCCTTCACCCAGAAGAAAATCCATTCGTCCAGACCCCCTGGTAAGAAGAAAATAAATGTTCTGAATACCAGGAATGACGAGATGGTCAGTGAATTTGGGGAGTTGGTAAAGGACGCGCAATCAATCTGGAGTGAGAATGCACAAGTAGACGACTTGTGGAGGAATGTTAAAACGTTGCTAACAGACACTGCCTGCTCAGGTTTCGGTTACCAGGAAACTAAGACCCAGGATTGGTTCGCTGAAAATTTAGAACATTTAAAACCTCTTCTTGACTCTAAGCGTGACGCTGCACTGAAACACCGCATGAAGCCCACTCTTGAAACGAAGAAAGACCTTAAAAACGCCACGTCAACTCTACAACGTAAAGCACGGCACTTTGCAAATGTGTACTGGACGAATGTGTGCACAAATATACAAAAGTCCGTTGACGCTGGTAACTTCAGCGGTATTTACTCGGGTATCAAGCAGGTTCTAGGTCCTGTACCTAAAAAAACAGCCCCTCTTAAAGAAGTTGACGGTACTATCATAACTGATAGCTGCCGACAACTAGAACGATGGGTGGAACATTACACCAAACTCTATTCGAACTTAGTATACACGCCAAAGCTAGCAACTTGGGTCGAACTAGAGGCGCCACCTTCTTTAGAGGAATTTCATGTGGCTGTGAAGCAGTTGAAACGCGGAAAGAGTCCTGGCAGTGATGGTACTCAGGCAGACATCATAAAGCTTGAGTGTGTGGGCCCAATTCTGCACAGTCTGTTGTGTAAATGTTGGAAGAAAGGAATGTTCCCACAGGATATGCGTGATGCTAACATCATCACGCTGTACAAAGGGAAGGGAGACCGCGGTGATTGCAACAATTATCGGGGAATTTCCCTCCTTAGTATTGTAGGCAAGTTATTCGGTCGAGTAGTTCTTTCAAGGCTACAGCAACTTGCCAATCGCGTATATCCTGAAAGCCAGTGTGGATTCCGTGCCCAGCGTTCTACAACGGATATGATCTTTACACTTCGGCAGATTCAAGAAAAGTGTCGAGAGCAGAGAAAACCCCTTGTTGTTGCGTTCGTGGACTTAAATAAGGCCTTCGATACCGTCAGCAGGGAAGGGCTTTATTCTGTACTAGAACACATTGGATGCCCACCAAAACTGTTGAGTCTTGTGAAGTCGTTTCACGAGGGTATGCAAGGTGCAGTGGTGTATGACGGTACCTTGTCTAACCCGTTCTTTATGCATCGAGGTGTTCGACAAGGCTGCGTACTGGCGCCCACCCTGTTCGGTATATTCTTCTCGTTACTGATTAAAACAGCGTTCGGTGACGACCAACAGGGAATCCATCTTCACACGAGGGCAGACGGAAAACTTTACAATGTGTCACTACTAAAGTCCAAGCAAAAACGAGACGATTTATTCGTTGACAGCTTGCTGTTTGCCGATGATGCTGCCTTCATCGCCACATCGCAGTTTGAGCTTCAGACCATTATGGATAAGTTTTCACGTGCGTGTGCTCTGTTCTCTATGTCCATAAATCCCCGGAAAACTGTTGTGCTGGCTCAAGGGTGTACGGATGTACCGACGATCTTTTTGGATGGCGCCCCGCTCGAGTCAGTCGATAAGTTTTGCTACCTAGGGTCGACGATGACTAACAATCTTTCACCGGATGCAGAAATCGACGTTCGGATCGGCAAAGCGGCGACGATGTTTGGGAAGTTGAGTGCAAGAGTATGGCGAAATAAACATCTTACCAGGTAAACAAAGATGGTTGTTTATCAAACGTGCATCCTGAGCATACTCTTATACGGGGCGGAGACCTGGACATCGTATGCCAAGCACGAGCGTCGTGTTAATGCTTTCCACATGCGCTGCATCCGGAGCATTTTGGGCATACAATGGAAGGATAGAGTTACGAACGAGAAGGTGCTTGAGATTGCTCAGCTGCCCAGCCTGTTTGCGCTGCTAAAGCAGAGACGCTTACGTTGGTTGGGGCATGTGCATCGAATGCAACCTTCTCATTTGCCGCGGCGTGTTTTGTTTGGTGCCATAGCTGATGCCAAGAGAAGCGTCGGTCGGTCAATGCTGCGACACAAGGATTGCGTCAAACGTGACATGCACGCTTTTAACATCCCGGTTCACAAATGGGAGGAGCTTGCCGAGGATAGAGTAAAGTGGCGCAAGCTGGTATTTGACGGACGTAAAACCCACGACAACGCTTGGTTTAAGACACTCGCAATTAAGCGAGCCAAGCGTCATAACCCCGACACCTGTTCGCCGCGGGCATATAACACCTGCCAGGCTTGTGGTCGTGTATGCCGTTCCCGTATTGGCTTACACAGCCACGAAAAACGTTGTCGCTCTACCTGACACTGCTTGTATAGTCTGTAATAGACTCGGAGGCCAATGATGATAGTTTAGTAGGTACTATTAAGTGGTAAAGTGAAGTGACGTAACGTTTTATATAAGACGTACGTAGTCTTTAAATATGTTATTCCCGAAATAAACTTTAATATTATATACGATTCTATAGGACTTAAATTCTAATCTTTGTCGCTCAAAAATACTTTCTCTTATTAAATATTGAAATGTGAGCATCTGAAGAAATGACAAAAGACGAACACTGGTGGCTGGTGATATTTTTAATCAGTCAAAGCAAGATTGTCTTTAGAATCCTTTTGTAAAAATATGGAATAAAAATTGAACCGCTAGACGTGGTTTGTCAAAGTTATTCACCCGCTGATGAAAAACTTTTACTACGAGTAGTTGTATAACGTTTTTATATCCAATGGAATTTGATTCTGATGAACAGAAACAGGCATAGTTTAAATCTTACGTCAGATAAAGATTGCTTTTTAGCCTGTTATTAGTTATCGTTCTTTTTTTATGTTTGTTCATACGTAACCCAAAAAAAAATATTCAATCAATATGTTGTGTTATTTATAACTTACTTAAATAAATATTTTTTTTAACTATCTAAATTATTCACATTACCAACAAAAATGTAGAGGCCCATTTATATATGCTCTGAATTCAATTACAACACGGGACAAACATAGGGCGCCGCCCTGTATGTCACGGTAAAAACTCCATTATTTAATATAATTTAACATGACATTAATGTCAGTCCGTCCCCATTAATGATCATAAACTATACTCAGTATACCTGGAGCGCCCGCCGACATGCAATAGGGGCTTGCGACGCCACGCCGTCACGATACCAAAATAATTTGTTCTTACACCCTTCAACACCGAGGTATAAAATGTATTTTTATGCTTGGAAATTGGAAGTTGCCGTGAAGTTGGGTCGTAAAAAACTAACTGATCGGTTACATTGTAAGTTCTTTTTGACGATAAATGTTACCTGACAGCGTTTAATCATATGTTTGAAGTTTCTATCGAGGAAACTTTAAATTTGACATAATGACATTTAAATAATGATTTGGGATCCCGAGTCACGTGAGGACAAAGAATATGCTAGTCAAGCATATACTTAATATTGACAAGAGTGATTGCCGGTTAAAGACCCATATTAAAATAACTGTCAAATGCAGCAAAGCGATCGAACGCGATTGACATACCTTAATTGCAACTAATAGCATCGGTTGATTGTTTGGCTATTAACTATCCTATTGGGTATTTGTCAAACTAGCAATGCTAGCTGTCAATATTTATCTACTTCTATTTTTTATTTACAATAAAAAGAGTTTTAGAAATCACGGATGAACCGCATGTGTGTGATACGCGCTTGATCGTATCGGGTTTCTAAAATTAATTAATCATAAACCTTTTTTCTCAATAAAAAAAATATACACATTTACTATACGGGTGGCGTTTAATGTGACGTAAAATCGTCTTGCCAACCTATATCACAATATAACACTACTTCTTAGAATATTCATACCTACACAAACGAGCCAAAAACATAGAATGTTTCCCGCTTTGTTACAATCTACGCATCTATGATTTCGGGATCGCTCTCACTAAAGACGGCGGAAATTGCCAAAAGGGCTTCGTCAAATACCTTATCGGATGTCGAAAAAGATAAAGCCAATTCTTGTTTTATCTCCAAGGCCGGCTCTGAGAGAACCTCTGATCTGTCTGTCAATAAATCGCAGTTCTCGCCACCTAAAGGTAAAGTAGTAGTAAGGTAGTAGGTCTAGGTATTCGTCAATACCTAGAAATCTATAATAGTGAGTTCACTGTTGTAGATTTCTACTACTCAAACTAACGGGCTGATGGACAGACAGAAAGCCAGACAGACCGACAGACAGAGACGCGGGCACACAAACATACAGACAGATAGACATACCACAGACACACAGACCGAGACGGATAGTGAAGTTTTAGTAATAGGATCCTGTTTTTACCCTTTGGGCCTAGTACGGAACCCTTAAAGAAGACCGTCCGGCGCACAGTTGAGTCTTATAAATTATGATTACTGATTGAATTTCCAATTATAATAAAAATATACGACGTTTACATCTGCACAAAGAAGCCAATGTAGCCCTCCAGATCGGTAAGCTTAAGTGGCAGTGAGCGGGGACATTTTCGAATGGCAACCGCATAATAAAAGGCGCGTCGCGGACCGACCCCTGTCTTACAAGCTGGACCAGCGACCTGGTAAAGCGGAAATCTGGTGCAGGCGGCACGAAACCATGCACAAAAATATGATACATAAGCCGCTATTAAATCAATTCGTAAACGTACCTAGAGTTACGTTTTAATCGCCTTATCCATAAACTTTAATAATTATCAGATTTTTATCCCTTCCTACTGTTTAGTAGTATACATATCTAAAAGATGGAATGAAGCAGCATATATTAATGATAGAATGATCTAGTGTGGCATCAAACCAAATTTAATTTCTCCTTATTTTTCTTTAAGAGCTTATAGGAAGCGGTCTCATCTGTCTGAAAACAAGTCTGCCCGGCGGGAATCGTGGACACCTCACAACGGATGTACCGCCATCAATTTTGTCATAAATGCAATGCATTTTGATATCCAGGCAATAAAAATTGGTAGATCGACGTGATTAAGGAAATCTATGAGTCTCATAAAATTTAAAAAAAAACACCATGAAGATTCGCGCATGAAGGATATTATGAACCATTACGTACACCGTTTGACACTACATCTATATCGTTATTAGATAGAATATAACTTAAGACTATAGACTTAAGCACAAATCCCATATGTAGCCCCCTTAAGTATTTATTATAATGTTTTTTGTATTTCTTATAATAGCGTCATGCATTAGAAATAAATCATCTGTAAAAAAATAACTGTCTATATATCTATCACGGTTCATGAGATACTGTCTGATAACATACAGACATTGGAAGACGATGGAGTTATTGGGGTCCTGTTTTTACCCTTTACCCAAAATAAACATAAAAACCAGCCCTGAAATCACACTTAGTATATCTAAGTTATTATCTACATATTATTCATGTTAAATAAACACTTGAATTATTTTTGTTTTGATTTTTGATTATTAATGCACTGTTTGACTATCGTTAATAATATACAGGGTGGCCTATTTAGATTGATCAGTATGGGGAAATCTGGAACTGTAAGACAAAGATTTGTTCTTAGGAACCATGACATAGAGACAAGAACATAGGACGCAAACATAGATTAAAAAAATTTAGGTACTTTGTTCGAGAATCAAACCAGGTTGTTATGCAAAATAAAACTTTTAAAATAAAACTATTTCCATTTGGATATGGAGTATATAGGTCATATGCAGTAAATGCTACCACAAAAACGTGATATCTAAAATGGATAAAATTCATTGTAATTCAATATTTTAATTTTATTTTTAAGAAACTGAATCAATTTATTTTTTAAATCTATGTATGCAATTTTTCTTGTCCCCAAAATCGATGATATGGTCCCTAAGAACAAATCTTTGTAGGTCTTATAGTTTCAGATTTTTCCCATACTGACCGATCTAAATAGGCCATCTTGTACTAATGACGTTTGTTTTAAGCGTCCAAAAATTGTTGCGTTACTCTGGCTAAGGCTTTAGCTATGAAGAATCCTAACTAACATTTTCAAAGAATTGTAGGTAAGCCCCTTTCTTTGGATAGCCTATTAATTTGAGAATCAGTTACGCAGAAACTTTTTGAGAAAACTGTTAAAGATATTTAGATATTATATTGTTACATTTAAAGTTTCATTTGAAACACAAAACTATCGTGAGATTGAAACATATTAATTGTATAAAAGCGAGTAACTCACGTTTTATAAGTCGAATATTACTTGACATGTTTCACTCCATAACGAGGAGCATAACCGACGTAGATATGTCGAGCAATATTCGACTTATATAAAACGTGAGTTACCCGAATTTATACCGATTTTTAAAATTGAATATTTTTGTTTGTTACAAAGTTGGTAATACTACTGATAACTTGTATGTTTCTAGATTCCATTAACTAATAGTCCTTACACCTTGGCGGGTGCTGAGCGCATCCCATGATACGGCAGGGGCAACATCCCCTTACAATTTCATTAATATAAAATATTCTTCTTCTCTGTCGTTTTGCTCCTGACAGAGCGGTCGTGATCACGTTGAGGCATCTACTTTACCTAGAAACAGTCTGCAAACAGGGAGAAATGGCGGGAGATAGTGACGAAAGCTGTGTCCGACTCTATAGCTCAAGTGGATGCCTCAGAAATATAAAGTGTAAAAAATTACAGCCCATCAGTGTTATATACATATAAATAATAAATATATTTGTATATATGTATATTCTATTATATGTTATCTTTAAAGAATAAAAGCCAAAAAATATATTCTACGTGTCGTGGATAATTACGTCTCAAACTAACAATCTCCAGGGAAGGAAGGTTTCATTGAAACGTCAGAGGAAATTGATGGGCTCGCGAGCCGTGACCAATATAGGCGAAGGGGTGAGCCCGTCAGCCGAGTCAGTCGCTCGGCCGGCGGCGTGGTGGCCACACGTTCCCCCACACTAAACGGGTGCCACGCGCGTGACTGCCCACGTGGCTTGACATGTGTTGCCATGTTTTGATCTCGCGCGTATTTACTTTTGGATCTTCAGTAGGAGACATTTTGGCTTGAAAAGTGCTCGATTTACCGCAACTTTATCGGTGTTTAACAAACTTTTGTGAACTTTCTGAGGATGTACGCGTTTGCGATTATCGCCGCCTTCCTAATATTGCCGGGGCCATCCAGTATCTACTCCGATAATTTAGGTTGGTAAGATTTATCGTTGTTACAATTAATTAGCCGGCTTAATAGGGAAGTTATTTTCTTTTGCTCTGTTGATGTGTCAAAATTGTATCGAAAATGTATTTGTTGCGTGCCCTTGCTTTCTAGCGCCCGCCTGCGCTAAACGAGCGCGACGCAATTATATCCATATTGAATTCGCTTTGGTAGGTATTGTAAGTTAGTCATCTGAAGGCTGAATGAGGCGTCTATATTATAAAAGTTTAAATGCGGTGCTTCGTGGAACTGACTAAATATGTAAAGCGGTTAATCAAGAATGTGCTATTAACGTTATTATAAGTACAAAATAATTCTGTCACTATATTGCTGAAATTCCAGTCAGTGCATAATTAACATGCCTGTAGAGTTGTTTGGCTCGTATAATAAAAATAAATACGTACTATAATACATAGTCTATAACGGTCGGTCTATTAAAACAAATAACATGTACATATGCAATTAATTTAACACGAATGAAAATTGTTATTAGGTATGTGAATTTATAAACAGATAATATGTATAGTTAAAATTATTTTGATAACAACTCCAATGAGTTTATACTTAGTCGTGTTTACAATTAGTTAAAACCTAGTTACATGTTATCTAAAAAGGTTAAGTCCACACTTACAAAGTTTATCTCATGTACAAACAATATAAGTTTAATTTGATATGTTTTTAATTACCTATACCATTTACATGAACCAACTAACTAACCCTGTCACCAAAAACTTACTAGTTACTTAACGAGGGATTTAAAATTGGTTTTATGTTTATTTTATTTACTGCATTACTAACTGAGATGTCTACTTAAATAATGATTTAGGTTTTTGTTAAACGATAGATAGATTTAAAACAACGATACGTAGATCATATCAGAATGCAAGATCAACATATATTATTCTTATTACGATCAAACGCAGACTGGTCCGGCACTTATTACAGTTCAAGCGAAATCGGTCTCACGGGTCAAAGCTTTAAGGATCATATTTCACTGTTGTATGTGATGTAAAAGCAATCTCGTTTAGCGTTTTCATATTGACTTATTTGTAGACACTTTTATCCTGGTTTGAAAAGAGTTTTATTGGTATCCATTTATAGGAAATACCAAGTAGTAGGATTTACGGGAACATTTAAACATAATGGTAATACATTCGGCTACACACGACTTACTTTGCAGAGAATGTATATAAAAACTTACTAAAAAAATAAGCGATTTCTGGTAAAATAACCCATACGTTTGTATTATATTATAAGTCATAAGTGACAAATTAAAACTAATCACATTTTCAAAATAACCATGTAACAAATTATTCATTCAAATATCTCAGTATTGTTATTTATAAGTAAACTCATTTTTAAAGAAACTTTTCTAAATGTACTTCAATAAATAATTAAGTAAACTCGAGTTTACTTAAGTTAGTAGTCAGATCTAACCTAATTATGTGCTGTATCGATATCGTCCCTGGAAAATGCTGCAATGTTGAGCTTTAGCGCAATTAATTGCCAATAACTACATTGTTGCAGGAAATGTCAAAAGCAATGCTGATTTGGATTACTGACACTTAATCAATATTAATTATGGGCGGCAACTTTTTATTTTCAAATAGTATGTTGAATATATAACATATTTTTATTTCTAAGTACAGTAACTGAACAAACAGTAAACTGAAAACTATCGTGAGATTGAAACATATTAATTAAATATGTCGAGCGAGTCTGCGTCGGTTAGCCAACGCGAATGGCTCATGATTACGCTCCTCGTTAAGGAGTGAAACATGTCGAGCAATATTCGACTTATTGTCTATATTAAAACGTGAGTTACCCGCTTTTATACAATTAAAACACTAAACTGACTTAAAACTGAAGGATGCTGGCGACATTTCCTCGTTATATCGCAATCGTTGTCCGAGGATGCTGCCAGCTCTTCCATCACCAGTTACGTCAACCAGACGATTCACAATTTTACGATTTTTACGTAACGTGCTTGTATAGCAGTTATACTTTATTTATATACGTATATTTTTTGTTATTACAGTTACTCGATGACTTGTTCATTAAAAAAACTCCAAACCGTCTGTCATATTTTTTACTCTTGGGGTTTAGCGTGTCGTTAACTCTGCAACATATTTGTATCGTAGCGGTAAGCTTTGTAGCAGTAGTAACTACTATGAAAAATACAATTTCCATGGCGCGATTCGGTAAGCGCTACGCGCGTAGCTGATACCCCTTGATAGTTGACTGCTCTGTACACACAAGCTACTACAATCTGGAACCCACGTAGCAATGTACTCGAAAATATCACCCTGTTATTCAGATATGATTAAATAGTTTCAATATCTATTAATAGGTATTCTGACCAATAGTTTTTTTCAATAAGCAGTGGCGTACGCTCATTTTCGTTATATTCTCATCTGATACTACACTTAGTAAAATATTTGACTTTGTCGATGTCGTTATGAGCGCATTTATGCGTTTGGATAGAACATGGCCTAATGAGCCAGTAGACTTTGTAGTGCAAAAAAATACAAGAATTAAATTTACAAACCTGAGTTGAACTGTGTTAGACTACGTTTGTGTACCACAGACTATGAATCTTTCACTGTGCGAATATTTTGGGATGTTTATCAAAAAATAAGTATAATCTAATGTTATTGTAGGATTATACTAGTATCGTATAGAGCTTTTTCACTTCGCGTGCTCTAAAAGTGTGTCATATTATGCTTACTAAAATAGTACCAGTAGTAATAGTACCAAATAAGTATCCATATTTATCATTTACAAAACGTTTTAAACTGACCAATCGAACATTGTACCATGTTATTATATTCACCAATCAAATTGCATACTTTTTTGATTCCTATACTGTTTGAAAAATTTTGAAAACGATTTGTATTTAGTATCAGTCAACCAGAAGTTGAAATCGAACAATGAGGAAACGCAGTTCACTTCTTAAAAAAATAGAGAGGTGTGAGTTCCTCATTGCCGTTACTTATTCGCGGTGACGTTATATTGTATCTAGATAAAACAGCAAAAAAAACAAAGGCCGCCTCATTAAATTTACTTTTGCTTTGAAATTCAGCGCGCGGGAATAAAATAGTATTGCTTTATTAGTTTCTCGCAATTGAAGTGAGAAGAAGGGAAACGACTATGACTGTAACGCTGGTGTAAAAGCCTCTCGAACAATTTTTATTTTCACTTTCAAAAATAACTATCTTGTAGTTAGTCTACTGTGTATTCAACTTTTATAACTACATATTTCAGCAAAAATAATAATGCTCTTTAATACATTATCTTAGTCGTTATATTTTAATTTAAATAGGTAGATGAAGGCAACATTTCTTCCCGACTAATTTCATTATAACTGCAATATACGTGGTAAATGCAAAAAGGCTAGAGTTTATGCTTAAGCATTACTCGATTTTTGTTAATACCGACAGGGAATGAAAATTGCAATGCAATGTTTTTAACATCCTTGCAAGGTACATAGTATACTCATTAAAATTTATTTCATAAATTATAACGTAATGATTTCTGTTATTATGTTTTATTCACAAATAAATATTGCAATATATTGATGTAAATAACAAAGTTAACAGTCGAAAATTGGGTTGTGATAAATGATTATTATTGTATTGATTATGCTGAGAAGTAAGCTTGCAGTTTCCTTAAATTAATTAAAAAATATATTCATGGCTAACTTAGGCTAAACTTACGGCGTTCATTACTTATGGCTAACTATTTGATAAATTCTTGGATATAATATGCGATACATGTTTTTGAAGCTAATGGCTGTGAAATACGACTAAAATAAGTTCAAATTATGGGATTTGATAAACAAAAAGAAAAGTAATTCGGCTTATTTAAAATAAGCTCGTAGAAGGAGAATTGTCATTTCATATAGGTAAGTAACCTTTGACATCCTTTGATGTCAAACGTACGTTTTGTTGCCCCGGGGTAGGGCTAGCAGTATTGCTAATTGATGAATATCATATAATGTCACGGGACAGTCATTATTATGCATTATGGAGAATTTGCCTCGCCAGTACCAGTACAAGTAAGGTCTTCAATGAGGTATAGCGGTAACGGGAGTAGAGGTCATGTTTTAACTAGTTTTAAAAAGGAAAATGGTTGTTAATTGATGAGAATAAGGGCCAGGATAGGTCACGCGTGTGTCCGCACCCTGCCCTCGTATATTAATTAAAAACGTGACAACACGAATTGGCGTCGTGACTGAATCGCGTTACGGCAACCCTATTTTACAGGGTTTTTAAATGCGAAATTGTATTTGACCCAGTTTATGCCGGCACTATAGTTATTTAATTATCGATAGCTAAAGCCCTCAAGAGGAATAAAAACAGGTCAATAAGTGAATGTATTGAGTCAAGCAGTAAGTATATTAAAACCACACCTGCTATTAGTATGGCGGAACAGGAGAGTACTATTAACGAATGTCTAATACTTACCGCTTAATACTTTATAAACATGAGTTTGATTGGTGTCGTTGAAACACAAACATATTATTTTTTTGGATACAAACATAAACACCACGTATTTAAACTTTCGTGAGACATATCTAATAAATTAAACATTAACACGGCTCTACTCACGTTTATTTAGTCACTCGCGCGACATGTTTCGGAGAACATAGGCCTCCATTATCAAGCACTAAGAGTGCTGAGTGTCCGTTCGATTCGGCGATCGCGTCGCCGGCCCGTCGCGCACTAACGCGCGCCGCGCTGCTCGCGCCGCTCTTGATGTCAAAACCGGTTGAGGGCGGTCCGACACCGGAGCCGCTGTAATGGTAGACCGCGGGTTCGATTCGTCCACCAACAATGACTCTAAACACACCGCCCTCAACCGGTTTTGACATCAAGAGCGGCGCGAGCAGCGCGGCGCGCGTTAGTGCGCGACGGGCCGGCGACGCGATCGCCGAATCGAACGGACACTCAGCACTCTTAGTGCTTGATAATGGAGGCCTATGTTCTCCGAAACATGTCGCGCGAGTGACTAAATAAACGTGAGTAGAGCCGTGTTAATGTTTAATTTATAAACACCACGGATGTTGGACCTGGATAAATCCTGGTAGTTCTAGAGAAATCAACTTTATAATTTCGAAAATGAAGCATATTTTCAAAATAACATTCCACAATAATTACTAAATAGACCGATGACCTCGTACGGGTCACTGGGAGTCGCTGGCTGCAGCATACTAAAGATTGCTCTCGGAGGCAGTCTTTGGGAGAGGCCTATGTTCAGCAGTAGACGCTCGTATTGTCATTCAATAATATCAACTGTACATATTATGGCCTCAATTTTGTATTTGTCAATATATATTTTTTTAATGAGTTTCAGTCCCTTTGAGCCAAATCTTCACTCATAACAACTCTTATGCGGCTTTATTTATACACCTAAATACAAAGCTTTCGAATTATCGAAGTACTGAAAACAAAAATTCTATACAGGTGGTTTATCTCAGGTTAATGGCTTCTGATGCCAAGTTCCAAACTGAACAGGGCACGTAACAGGTTTAAAATAAACTAGAAATATCATATGAGTACGAGAATACAGATCACTTTCTAGAATTAACAATAACAAGTCGAGGTCGAAAGCTTATACTACACAAACACATACGGTCATATACGAATTGTATACACAGCGAAATTTAATCGGTAATCAGAAACCATTTCTAATTCAGTAATCCATGGCGATCACATTTATGTAGAACTTACACGGAACTAAGTTATTTTATCATACCCAATTTAAGAGGTGAATTTAATTTTAATTGAAAATTATAGTCAACCTACTATCGGTGTAGTCTAAAGAGTTTAAATCTCTTTCGCAATTATGTCATAGCTATAAAACAGTAAACACAAATAAGAAACAAGCTGTCAATTTGTCAACGCGATGGCACTTGACGTACACTAATTCCTTTTAATAAAATTAAGTAGGGTGCCCATATATCCAAATTCCATGAGATTTCACGTCTTGAATTCTATTTAGGTTTATAATTAATATTTTTCAACTCTTAATTACCGATTAAACTTCACAGTGTATAAGTAGAAAGTAAAAGTTTTTTTTAGAAACCGAGCTAACACGAGACAAAAATAAAAGTCAGATCGTATAAGTTAGTAGCAGTCAAATTGGCCAAATATATAATACGTACTGTTATACAAAATAAATGTAAGTAGAAATATAGGTATTTGGCTACTGCGATTGCTATTAAGTATTTGGCCTCAGTATTTGGCGGCAGTTATCGTGTGAATAGCGTGACAAACTTGTATAAAATGTGACCAGTTAAAGATACAGGTACTAACAGGTAGGTAGGTTTCTTTTCTAATCGATCAATAAATACTTTTTTATGACAAAGGTGGCAAACAAGCAGACGGATTGCGTAATTGTAAGCAATTAACGCTTTTTCTAGACAGTTTCTAGTTAATCTGTAATTGGTGTTGTCGGTTATATTGATTTAGATATTAATATTATAGTTTTGTACTTTAAACATCATTCGTCGCCGTTTTTATCGTTTACAGAATAGTTTTTACCATCAGGCCATGTAGAAAGTACGAAGTTATTTATTAATTTTACAAGGGTATTGAGGTACCATACTCGTAGAGAACGAAAGCCACCGAACGTATCTATTTGAGTTTGTAAATAGATACGTTTCAAATGCAGGTTGCATTTTTGAAGTGTAACAACGCAATCCTTCAAAGTGTATATTTGAAATAATATTCTGCCTCTAAAATATGCATGGTATTTCAAGTCAGTGCGGTGGCCTAAATTCAGTTCGGAAAACCCGGAAATATTCTAGCAACAATACTTTGTCATACGCTGCAATATCACACGGTTGACACACTGCATGAGTACATGTGTGTATAAACCATGGTTTAGTATAATATAGAAAATAATAGCTGTATGTAAAAAAATTACAACCTTTTTTACTATGATAATCAGCCCAAGTAGCAACAAGTAGCTACCTAACTAAATGATTAGGTAAATGGTACGTGGGCCGTAGTACTCGTATGTAAGATTGTCGAGATGATCGGGTTTAAGTTTCTTGTGCTTGTTTCTAACAACTAACATCGAGTTGTGTAGGATGGTAGCAAGGAACTTTAAGAAGGTTACGTTATAAAGGGAACCTTAATTCTGACAAGGAGTTTTTACTTAGTAAGTTATATTTATTTTACCTTTTATGCTTTATGGTCAATTATTACATTATAACCTTACTAATCATAACGTCATAACTTAGCGTTATAATATCCGCCACTTACCGAGAGTTCTTTTTTTTGGATTTCTTTCGCTTCACTACTTCTTTATTATAGTAACTGAATAAGATAATATCGGGATTGATGTACCAGTTGAAACACTGTTATATTTTCATACAATCAAGCCCTGTCTTTCTCGCAAGCAGCCGTGATTATGTGTATGTATGTAAATTCATACGGACATATTCGGATACGCTTCGTTGTGTAAGACAGGTGCTCGTAGTAATTTGAGCCAAGTCCCTGCATATAGCGCTATAAAATATTCAAGGTTTAAATTTCGCATTGCATTCAAAATGTAGGAGTTTCGTAGTTAAATCAGACCGTGAAGCGGAGTACTTATGCGCGTGTTAATATGCCTAGTCTTAATGTTACTGCGATACAAATCACCTTAATTAAAAATGGACCGCAACTAGAAACTAATCAAAGTACAACTTTTAAGATTCACTATTAGTAGTAGCAACTATATAAATAAATATTTCGGGACAGTCTTAGACAAATCGACCTAGTCCTACGGTAAGCTCAGTAAGGCTTGTGTTGTAGGTACTAGACGACTAATATTTTTTTCGAAAAATATTACAGTGTCGGAAAGGCAAGGTAAACCGTTCAACGATACATTCATTTAGATATACTTATTCTCTAATGGAGACTTACGAAACGTATGGCACGGACAATTTGCCATATTCGTCATTATCTTGCTATAAATATTTTATGAAAAAATATTTAGTCCTAAGTTTGATCTTTGCGACTGGTTGAATACTGCTTTTCAGGAACAGCGTCTGCAACCGACAATAATTTATTTGTATAAGCGGTTAAATTAAACTAGGTATTAGTAGCTGTAGATTTTACGATTAAAACACATACATATTTTACAGATAAATAACATTCATACAACTACGAGTATTTAGCAAATATTAACATACAAAGCAACATGTCATATACAAAGCAACTGTGATAATGTTTGCATTATTATTACTGCTTAGATTGTTGGTCTATTTGAGGAAGCTCATAACAGCGTATTTGTACATAATTATCGGCGTTAGTGAAAATCTCAATTACTATTTAGAATTTGTTCACCGCCTAAGACTGGCATGAAGAATTAGGGCGTAATACAACTATATTCATAGAAAGTTGCTACATACTGTGTTAGAATATTAAAAATGCACGCTACACCGCTAAAATTAAAATAATAATCTCTTGCAACTCGAGTCTAGCTCTGGAGTATCGTAAAATACAGTAACAACTTAGTCGTATGGTTAGGTTGGCAGTTAAGTAGTGTTATCAACGGGGTAGATATGACACCGACTGGTAAGTAGAAGAACTGTAGTTCAGTAGATCAAAATGACTATTCCTACTCATATTTTTTGTTAACAAGATTCAGGTTTCATTAATTTCACGTACTAAATAAGTTATAGGAAAATATTAGAACTAGAACTTGAAGTATCAAAATGATTGAATACTTTATATATGTATACTATTGTTTACGACTTGTAAATAATTATGGCAGTTCTTCGTTATATACCGCATCCCGTCGAATTCGCACTTAGTCGTAATTATTTATAGCTTTAAATAGTAATCTGCGGACCTCTCTTAGTATCGTTGTTATTATATTATTTAAAATATACCTTTAATAAACTAAACCGCGAATAATTTGAATAAGTGAAACAAATTGACAGCAGACTGTTAGCCTTTATTTTAAACATAGTCAGTTGGTGATACCACAAGGAAATACCTGTCAACAATATTTGGCTAGCCAGACTCTAGTAGGTAAATAGGTATAGGGCTAGTTATTATGGCCATCGGTAGTAGTCCGAACAATGTGTCTTCAATGGATATTCGCTTATCATTGTCATTTAAATACGCTATACGGCTCTTGTTTGTTCACGGTCTGGCAACTAACGATCTGCGCTGCGTGATGATGGTGCATGCGACTGTGCCGAAGTATCGAGAACTCATAAATACGAGTCTTCAACAATACAAATGTCCTTTATTTCACACCTCAATATTATAACATACAGGAGAATAAAAATAGAGGCAGACAACAGGTGTCCTTATCGATAGGGAGAAACATCAATATTTTGTTTTTAACAGTCTTTCTAGCCGTGGCAAATGCCGGGACAACGCGAGGAAGATGATGATGAACAATCTTTAATAGATGTAAAGATATTGTTTCTAAACTTTTGTTGGTGGAAATATTTTTTATGTACTTATCTTTATCCTGGGCCTTCTTGACATCCTGATACGAAGTATAACACTTATTTTTTCTTTTGTTTGGTCAAAATCTTCTTCGGAATTTCCCACTATTTTTCTTTCTGCTACTTTTTCCTGTAAAATATTTTTTGTGTATATAGCACATTAGCTAGTTCATCATTTCCATCTGATAGTACATAATTTTAGATTTCATTAAAACTCAATAGCCCTTACACCATGGCGGGTGCTGTCTCTGTGCGCGTCCCATGATACCATATTTAATGTAACATCAAAACGTAAACGTTGTCCTAACATCTTTCCTATTCTTTATTCTATAATTTTCAAAAAATCACTCCTTTCTTTTAATTCCTCCCAAACTTCTTTTCTCTTTTCTTCTTCATTCTAGCTGGAAGAGTAAAAAATTAAATGAAGAAGTTCGGGAGGAAGCTGCGAAAAATACCAAGAAACCTATTATAACCAGACAACTGGGTTAGCTTAGGTTAGAAAAAAACGAACTGCTGTTAGAAAAGCAAGTTTAGGTTACGTTACAATTGCGACCCTGAATTAAATGAACTGCTGTCAGAGGAGGTTTAGGTTAGATTAACTTACAAATTCGACCCCAGCAAAACGAACTGCTTTCAGAAAAGTAGGTTTAGATTAGGTTAGAACTGCAACGCCCACAGAAACGAACTGCTATCAAATAAGTAGGTTAGGGTAGAACTGCGACCTCTACAAAAAAGAACTAAGTACTATCAGGCAAGTAGGTTTTGGTTAGGTTAGAACTACGATCCCACAGAAACGTACTGCTTTCAGAAAAGTAGGTTCAGGTTGCTTAGGTTCGATTTTTTTATACAAAATATACTAATAAACATACTTATAGACATCTTCATCGTTTATTAATGATCTTTCGAACATTTAATTTTAGACACAATAAACATCAGGTCAGGATAAATAATATTTTTCTTTCGGGCAAAAAATATATGCCCAAGCCTAGACCTACATAAACCAACTAATATAGTATGTCAAGAAATAATATTGTACCAAATGCATAATATGAGTTGTTGGATAAGTAAAAAAAAAAATAAGTCTAGGCGACTTTCTTGTCGATTACAATCTTCTTGGGATCGAGGTGTATTTAGAATCAAAATAAACTATTTCACGCAAGATAATATATTTATGTAGAGTATGAATATAAAAATGAAAATACCCTTTTGAATGAAATAACATAAAAAATCTAATGGATGAGAAAAACCTACATTTTTAATGTATATTCTCTTACGAAGTATTAAAAAAAAATATTGCAATACCTTAAGCGGGACATCATACAAAAATACCTGATACTAACAATTCCATATGGTACACGTTTCAAGATGCACGAAAAGCATTTCCGCTTTTATCCAAATTGCCTTCCGTTTATTTATCATTGTAAGAGAATTGTCGGTCTACGTAAAACAATATTACAGAAATAAGACCGTATTTTTATTTTAATACAGCATAACAGACTTAGAAATATAAAGGAAAATACTTTAAGTATTATTTTCTTTGGTATATAATGACGTGCACGTGGCCGTATTTGGCAAGAAGGTCTAGGCTCTTCAGTTAGTTACCCTTTTTTTAAATGTTTCTACCATAAACCTACTATGAGATGGGCTAAGATTGTTCTTGATGTTAACTCTGTAATCTTTTTTTAGATTGATTGACTGATTTGATTTTTTGGAGGGTGTACGCATTGCCATGTCCTCATGTAAACTAGTCATACTGTTTATACTTTATTAAACTCGCTTCACATCACTTGACGACCACTGTTAGATGCATCATCACCATCATTTCAGCCGAATGACTGATACTGCTGGATATGGGCCTTCCCCATCGACCCACAGTGACGGGTTTTGCGCCGCCTGTATCCAGTGGATTCTCGTGATCTTTCCCTTCTCGTGGTCTGCCCCTGCTGCGTCTTCTGGTACGACGTCACCACTTGAGAACCATCACGCCCCAACGGCCAGTAATTCTACGTAAAATGTACCCCACCCGCTGCCACTTAAGTTTAGAAAGGACTATGCTGGGAGTGTTTCTGAATTCGCCAGAAATGATGACGCAACAGAACCAAAGTAAGAACTGATATAACAATCGAAGGACTAATTAAATTTTAATTATTTAATTAGTCCTTCCGTCCGTTACATAGGTACGGTTTTTATTAATTGTCAACAGTAATGAGCTATTTGTGTGCAAAACATATTGCCTTTTAACAAGATCTTGTTTTATTTCTATAATATAATAAGTATATAATTATTTGAAATTGTTAAGATACTGTCGCCTAGAGAACCCAGACCGGTAAAGGATGGAATACAACCGAAAAATTCACCAGAAAAGGAATAGGAAGAAACGAATATTCTTAAACAACGAAATTCTCCTGCGAAATGTAACATCGCGTCATTAACCTCGTCCAATTCTGTTTCAAAACTTTCATGGGTAACGGGGAAGGTTAAGAAACATGAGCGCTCTCAAAATTTGGGTTAAATAAACAAAATCTTCATTTTCATTATCGTTGTGGAAATGTTTGAATTTCAACCGAATTTGCACCTTATACCCGGGAGTTGTGGGTTTTGTACTTAAACTAATAAAGATAAGTTTCAAGCGTATTAGGCTTGGCCCTTAAGTCGAAACTAATTAATATGGAGAATATTACGATGTAAACTTAGGTAACATTAGGAATAGACAGTTGAAGATTGATGTGGGTATGTTGTATGTTGTAGACACGGACTACCTCTAGGTATATTAACCACTTGAACAAAGTTGCATTGTATGTCTACTGTTACTAATATTTTATTTTATAAGGTATGTGCATATATATTGATCTTGTTACTATTACGATATTTAAAAAACACAGGTACAAAATACTAAACACACGACATGTTCTGTCTCCTTGCCTAGTCGGTACATACATTTTGACCATGCCTACAAAACTGGTGATAACGGGTTTCTAGTAATATTAATTCAAATATAATATTTTTAATGTATGTATTATAATATATTCTATAATTTATTAACGGAACTTTATTTTATAATGTATTAACGGAATGAAAAAATATTAGGTATTTATTATTATAAATTTATTGATAACTAGTATCAACTGTAACTAACTTAATTCAATAATATATTTATTAAATTATGAACATTTTGTTGATATTTTATGAATTTTCTCTTTTAAAACGATACGAGTTATGTTGTAACATTATTTCGTTTATTTCACGTTACAATAATATTTCCATGTTTTGGGAATGTTTTATAACTTTCACATCGCTATTTTATGAATTTTTCAAGTTTAAAAGACCGCTTTAAAAGTTTCTTGTACCAAGAGCAATCTTTATTTACCAGTAAACCGAAAAACATCATTTTACGGCGAGATCCTCTAAATTGCGCCAAATAAATTGAGGTTTTTAAATGAAAACGGTCCTAACTCGTATTGGCACCATTAAGTTGCTGAATAAAGTTAACCAGCAAATGTTTGCTGGGAATATAACCTTTGTTTTACGTCTAGCTTCGCTAAACTCGTAACGATGAATTAAGTAAGGACTTAAGAATGAGAGGTCTTTGAACAAGTTTTCGTGGTAATTAATTTAGAGTATTGTTCTGAACTGAAACATATTTTGTTCAGGTGAGGCTTGTTATAAACAATTAAGTAAGCAAAGATGTTTTGAAAACTTTCTAGGCACCTTGTACATGGTATAAAGTATAATATTGGTTTAAAACTTTATATAAAAGGGTAAGTATAAATATTTAGAGACAACAGGCGAGGTGTTAAAAGTTTTGGTTGATTGATATTACATGACATACGAATAAGTATATGTTAGTTTCATAATAATATTAAACATTACCTGCTGCATGATTGTGACTCCAGCGAGTCAAGCGAGTCAGGCGGCAAAACATGGAGTGTATTGTCTGGCGGTTCCTCTCTGCAGCCCTAATAATCGGTAGCCTGGGTTCTAGCCCGTTGCCGCGTCACCATAGGTTAGGTTTTCTTACTATTTTTATACGTATTTCTTATCATTTTTATATATTGAATTGTATTTTACTTTTATATTGTAAAAAACTTATCCTAAGAACGAAAATGAATAAGAAATATTTTTTTTTTAATAATATGTTTTATTTACACCTCTGCCTTTAAAAACAGCAAATAACAACTTGCATAAAAGAAGACTACTTTGTTACAACATATTTATTATCTGTGTAAATGTGCTTGCTTCATTAATAATTACTAGCAAAAAGATGTAGTGTAAAGCTTTTAGCTTCTGATAAGCAACATATTATTAAGAAAATAGTACCTTGTGAAGTAGTCTGCAATATATTTCCAATCTCTGGTTCTAATAATCTTAATGGCCGAACTCCAGGAATGTCTTGCATCTTACTAGAAATTAAAAGTAAATATTCATTAATATATATGCAACATTTCCTTGGCTATGTTATTTACATAGTTACGACTGTTTATTTTTTGAAATTTCTGTAACTAACCATCTTATCTCTAATAATAATGATATGCTACAATTTTTAAATAGTATTTGAGACTTCTATGGCGTACTGATGGCACTAAGGGAGAGTTTGCTGTGCAGTAATCCTCAAAGTAAAATTGTTCAAAGTTTTGTTTTAAATACTAATTGTAGTATATTCAATGCAGAGGTTTATGAGAGGCTTACGCAGTTTTAGTAACTTATAAAATTTGTAAATATTTGCTAAAGTATTTAATTGTAAGAGATTCTTTAAGTTTGGTGAAACCATTAGAAAACTAAATACAATTTAAACTGTATAGGTATATATACATTTTAAAATAAGAAGAGGCTTTAAATATGTGAATTTCTTCACATAAAAAATTATATAGACAATGAAGCTGCATAATGATCAAATGTATAAACTGCGCTTTTGTCAACAAATTACTTCTCCCGCTGCCTTATTGTGTTATTGAAAAATATGTATTGCTAGAAACCTATCTTAAAATACATTCAAAACACGCGTGGAAAGATTTATCTTGACGCATTACTTGTCAACTGTCTGTGAACGAATAGTGAAGTGAATATAAAATAGTGTTGTAAAAGTGATAACGATTCAAAATAAAAACTTAGGTCTTGTAACAAGGCTATAAAATTTCGAAAAAGAGTGTCATTATTATATTAAAATCAATATAACAACAATGGCATGTATGCCATTCCGACTTCCGGTTGAGCCTTGAAATGGCGAGGATGTCTTGAGAATATTTTTGTTTTGTCTTTTGTTCTTTAACGTTGTTTAGCGTGTAATATCGGCAGCTTATTAAGAAGTGATCTAACGCAGTATTGTGCAGCTAATAAAGAATTGGTCTTACTCGTAAAACGCATTACACCACTATTATGTCAACACCCGGCAGTCCCGAGGCCACGACCGCCTCGTGGCTTTCTGTAAAGTCCAGTTAGCATCTTATAGAGCGCAACGCCTACTACCGGTCACTGGTATGCTGTAAGAGCAAACTTGTTATGTTATTCGTTTGATTAACTACAATCATTTTAAAATTGGTGAAATCATTAGAATTGAGCGAAGCCTTTTTTTACCATACATTTAAATTTCAAACATCTGGTCCCATATAGTATGACAAGTGCGCTGTTAATTTTTTTTATGACATAGGCGGCAAACGAGCAGACGGATTGCCTTGTGGTAGGCAATTACCGTCGCCCATGGGCACCCCCAGGTGACTTACAAGCACGTTGCCGGCCTTTAGGGGGGTTGAAGCTCTGGGAACCTTACTCACCATCAGGAACACACTACTACATACCTGAAAGGTAGCAGTGCTATTATGACTGTGGTCTTCTGTAAGGAGGAGGTACTTCCCCAGTCAGGCTGCTCCAGATTCGAGCCTGATGGCCATCGCTGTGTCCTACCTCTCATTGTTGGACGTAGTTTAAGGACATACCCGGGTCCGAAATATATGTATTTAGTATTGATCACTGATTTTGAGTGGTGCTAGATTTTGTATCCATGTATTGTAAAACCCATAGATTATATTATATTTATATGAATCTAAAATTTTGGTGACTTACACATGGAATTAAATTAATTAGTGCAATGTATTGTACTTGTTCTTATCTCATTTTAAAGCGCACCTGCTTTTAATCCTTTAGATTACTCTGGGGATAGATTATATTTCCATTAGCCTATGTTGCCTATTGGCTGTTAATGCACTATTTTACCCTGATCACACTATGGACAAATTAACTTACGTAATTAACTTATATGTACGTTTTTTTTAATTCTTTTAAAGGACTTTAGTGTATTTTATCTCGACATGTTTAAAATATGTCGATCATGTCTTTTTTGTCTAAGGTTACTTATATTAAACTTGAAATATATATTTTCTTTTAAGGTAGATACAAATTTGGCTTATAATCAAGTGATTATCGCTAGACCCCGGATTCTTCTCGTGATGACGTTATTTGGCCCTAGTATTAAGCGTAGTGAAATGTAGCAAACGGTAAAAAAGTTCCTAATTGTTTTAAATGTTTGACCTTTTATGTTTTAATCCCCAGGCTCTTTGGCCAGTACGCTGAAGGACATGCACCGCACCGCATGCGACGACGAGCTGGTGTCGCTGGCATGCCCCACGGGCACCGTGGTGAACGTGCAGGCGGCGACGTACGGCAACGGCACGCGCACCTGCGAGCACGTCAAACCGGGGCAGCTCACCAGCGATGGCTGCTTGTGGCCTAACTCTATGCAGGTTTGAATAATCATTAAAATAGTACATTACTGCAGACGCAGGGCTTGCCGGCTGAGTGGATAAAAATACAAAGCCAGCCAGGCCTTTTCACGGCCAGGCATGTATAGTGTTTTTCTCACGTGCGAGCACGTCAAACCGGGGCAGCTCACCAGCGATGGCTGCTTGTGGCCTAACTCTATGCAGGTTTGAACAATCATTAAAATAGTACATTACTGCAGACGCAGGGCTTGCCGGCTGAGTGGATAGAAATACAAAGCCAGCCAGGCCTTTTCACGGCCAGGCATGTATAGTGTCTTTTTCACGTGCGAGAACGTCAAGTGGGCAATCAGTAATGGTTGCTTGTGGTCTGATTACGGAGCTAACTATGCAGGTTTGAGTTATCATAAAAAAAAACAGCTACTGACAGCGTGCGACGATGACGACATTTGAAATGTCTTAGCGATGGGAAAGACTATAGAGAATTTGAATTTACACTTATTTTTTACCTCATAAATATCGCATACTTTTAATATACGTAAGAGTGAGTATACTATAGGTAGCAGATTTTCTTTTTAAATCTGTGATGTATGTCTATAATTGCAATACTAATAGATATGTATCACAGCTGATTGTGCGGTCACTGAACTCGCGGGTAGGTTAAGAATTTTATAAATATTTTCGTATTATCTTTCTGTAGTAGTTTGAAGTTCTGTCGCAATACAATTTTGGAATACGAACAGACGGGCCGTTGTCTTTTATTCCATTATCCTGGATTCCTTGGCTCCGTATATCTCATTTGGCGACGAATTCGGACAATAAGCGTGCGGCAGGGAAAAATAAGTGTGGAAATGTCAATTGGGAAGTTGCAACCGTTTGACCCCAGCGCGGACGATTGGGCGTTGTACGTAGACAGGCTGGAACAATACTTTATTGTGAATAAAGTAACGGATGAATTGAAAGTGCCTACGTTAATTACGGTGATGGGCAGTGCTAGCTACGAATTATTAGTGACATTGTGTACGCCTGATAAGCCGTCAACGAAGAAATTTGAGGTACTAAAAGAATTAATGACCAATCACTTGCAACCTAAGCGTAGCATAATGGCGGAACGTTATAAATTTCGTCAGAGGGTCCAAAAGAGCGGTGAGTCATTAGCAATCTACGTAGCGGATTTAAAGAAATTGACTAAATATTGTGATTTTAAGACGGAGCTGGAAAATAATCTTCGGGATCAATTCGTGTGTGGCATAGTGGACGACACGATACGGCAACGATTGTTCGTGGAAGATGCGTTGTCTTTCGCGAAGGCTTGGAAGCTAGCGGTAGCCATGGAGGCAGCAGAGAAGGACGCCGCAGCAGTAGATGGCAGGACACGCAGTGCGGGTAAAGAGATAGCAGAGGTGCTGTATTCATCGGCAAATAGGGTCAGGACGCAGGGAACCTGGAAGCCGAACGCATCGGGCCAGGCGGCAGGGCGCACCAAGGGGGCATCGCTACCGTGGGGCGGCGCGCCGGCGAGGCCAGCGGCCATAACGGAAGCGGCAGGAGCGTCGCGGGACCGGCAGGGTCAGTGTCGTGCTTGTGGCGGGAGTCATAACGCGGGAACATGCAAATTCCGCATGTATTCATGTCGTGTATGCATGCAACAAGGCCATTTAAAAAGGATGTGTCCCCAGCTAAGTGCCAGTGGGGCAAGAGTGCATTCGTTGGATGTGTATGAAAACGACGAGAATATATTAAACGAGGTAAATTTGAACGCATTAACTGTAGGCAGTTTAAGTTGTTACAAACCTGTAACGCTGGAATTATGCGTTAACAACATAATTTTACAAATGGAAGTGGACACGGGTAGCGTGATTTCGTGTATAAATTTCGATTGTTATAAAAGGTTATTTAAAAGTTGGCCTATTGAAACATCTAATGTTATATTAAATTACTATACAGTGGATGCTCCATCTATTCGACCGGTGGGTAAAATCACTCCATTAGTTAAATATAAAGATGACTTTAGATCTGTTTATTATAGATAAGGGTAGAAATCCACTATTAGGGAGGCAATGGCAGGAATTGTCTATTGACTTGGAAGAGTTGCATTGTAATAAAATTGATACGGAAACGGAACTTAGTATGGATTTATTAATTTCTAGGTGTTTGCGGACGGCCTCGGGCGGTACACGGTGGCACTGCGCGTGCGCAAGGGTGCCGCGCCGGTGTACATGCGCGCGCGGCCCCTGGCGTACGCGCTGCGCGAGCCGGTGGAGCGCGCGCTGGACCAGCTGGAGCGGGACGGCATCATAACGCCGGTTGAAACGTCCGACTGGGCCACACCGATAGTTCCGGTAGTCAAGCGTGATGGAGGTATTCGCATATGTGGCGATTATAAATTAACATTAAACAGATGCCTAGAAATTGACCGATTTCCTTTGCCGAGGGTGGAAGACCTGTTGGTCAAGTTACACGGGGGGCAGACGTTTTCAAAAATTGATTTGTCTCAAGCTTATGCTCAATTTGAGTTAGACGAGGCATCTAAACCTTTTACAGTGATCAATACTCACAAAGGTTTGTATAAGTATAATAGGCTTATCTATGGACTATCATCGAGTCCAGGGATATTTCAAAGGAAGCTGGAACAACTGTTCGCAGACTTACCGCGAGTAGGAGTTTTTCTTGACGATGTTATTTTGACTGGGGAGGACAGAGAAGAGCATTTGCGTACATTGCACCAAGTTTTAGGACGCCTTGAGAAATTTGGTCTAAAAGTTAAAAAAGAAAAGTGCTCTTTATTCTCAGAATCAGTCACGTATTTAGGGTTTCGAATTAGTAAACAGGGGGTTCATACATGTCCAGAGAAGGTTAAGGTAATTAATGACATGGCCATACCGGCTAATGTTACTGAACTGCGCTCATTCATAGGAATGATTATGTACTACGCAAAATTTGTTAAAAATATTAGCATGACCTTAACACCGTTGTACAAACTGTTAAAAAAAGGGGCAACATTTATTTGGACAAAAGAATGTTCGGACGCATTTAATGCAGTCAAGCGTTGTTTGTTGTCTAGTTCAGTGTTGGCGCACTATGACCCTGAACTACCTTTATGTCTCACCACAGATGCGAGTTCCAGTGGCGTGGGAGCTGTGATATCTCACCAGATGCCAGATGGTTCGGAAAGGCCGGTGGCATACGCTTCCAGAGTCCTAAATTCAGCGGAGGTCAACTATTCTCAAATCCAGAGAGAAGCTTTGGGTATTATTTTTGGTATTAAAAAATTTCATCAGTATCTGTACGGCCGTAAGTTTTTTCTGAGAACCGACCATAAACCATTAGTTTCCATATTCGGGGAAAAGGGTGGTATTCCGTCAATGGCAGCGAGTAGATTACAAAGGTGGGCGGTCATTTTGTCGGGTTATCAGTACGATATAGAATACGTGCCTACAGAAAAAAATGGAGCGGACGCCCTATCGAGATTACCGGTGGGCAAGCAGTCAGTGGATAAGCCGGAGGTAACGTATGTACAATTTGTACAGGATTTCTTACCAATTACTAGTGATCATGTAAGGGACCATTTAAAAACAGATAACCTACTGAGAAAAATAGTGATGTACTTACAATCAGGCTGGCCGATGAAGTGCAACGATCCAGAGCTACAACCTTATTGGGTACGACGACAGGAATTGTATTTCGAGGCAGGTTGTGTTATGTGGGGATACAGAATGGTGATACCTAATGTTGTAAGACCGGACGTTTTACGAGAGCTGCATATAGGCCATTTTGGAGTGGTAAAAATGAAAAGTCTTGCACGAAGCTATGTTTGGTGGCCTGGCATCGACAAAGATATAGAAAAAACGTGCCGCGAATGCGAGGCGTGTGCGCTAGAAGCACCAGCCCCGGCCAGATCTGCACCACAAGCTTGGCCGTATCTTGAAGAAGTTTGGAGTAGGTTACACATGGATTTCTTGGGACCACTAAATGGCATGACCTTTTTGGTAGTCATCGACTCATCGTCCAAATGGATTGAAGTAAAACAAATGTCAAGGACGACTGCAGAAGACGTGAGTAAGGTTTTAAGAGAGATATTTGCTCGTTTCGGGTTACCAAAGATTATGGTATCGGACAATGGGCCGCCGTTCACAAGTTCAGAACTGGCCCAATTTATGCGATTGAATGGCATAGTACAAATGTATTCACCGGTATATCATCCGTCTTCAAACGGGGCCGCCGAGAATGCGGTAAAGTTAGTCAAACAAACTATTAAGAAAGCGTTGAGAGAGAAGCAAGACGTCGACACGGCGCTCCAGTCATATTTACTGGCCTACAGGAACTCCATTCACAGCAGCACGGGAGTGTCGCCTGCGAGATTGCTGCAGCGTCGAGGCCTGCGCACACGGCTCGATTTGCTGCGAGCTGACGCGGGGGCCGCGGCGCAGGAGTGTGTGCGCGCCGCGCAACGGCGGCAGTGTGAGCATGCAGGGGGAGTCGCGAGGTCATGTAGTGCAGGGGATAAGGTGTGGGCGAGGAATTTTAGCAAGGGGGAGAAATGGGTTAAAGGTACAATCATGGAACAATTAGGTTCAAGGAATTACTTGGTGCAAAGGGAAGACGGTCAAATTATTAAAAGGCATATAGATCAGTTACGTAATAACTCACGATTGGCTATAACGGCGTGCCCAGGGACGGACAAAAGCGATGACAATTCAGTACCATGTGGGTCGCCAGAACTGGCCTCTGTGCCCTCCGGGCCCATACCTAAAAGGGTGCCAGCACCCGTAGAAAGATATGGTAATCCTATATTATATTGAGTATATGTATCCATTTCCATCACCCTTGGGTATACGATACATTGATGTATTATTAAAAAAAAAAAAAAAAGGTTTGTTCAAATATATTATTAATATGATGTTATAGTGAAAAAGGCTTTCGTAAACTCAAGGTCTATTCATGGATATGCACCTGATGTATTCTTAGTTAAGTGGTAGGGTGTGATGTATATCTATAATGGCAATATTCATAGATATGTATCACAGCTGATTGTACGGTCACTGAACTCGCGGGTAGGTTAAGAATTTTATAAATATTTTTGTGTTATCTTTTGGTGGTAGTTTGAAGTTCTGTCGCAATACAATTTTGGAATACGAACAGACGTGCCGTTGTCTTTTATTCCATTATCCTGGATTCCTTGGCTCCGTATATCTCAAAATCAAATAAAAAACGTAGTCCACTGCTTGACACAGGCCTCCCCTATAGACCACCACAAATTACGGCAGGCAGGTTGGCGATCGCAGCAGCTAACGAGATACTGCGTCCCGTCCTCCGGAGGTTTCTGGTTACAGTTGAAGGACAATACTATGGCTAGGGCTACAATTATTAAAAGTATTATTAACGTACTATATACGAAATTAGTGGTCTCAAAAAGCACGAAAAAAGATAATGTAATATGCAATTACAATTTTTGAAATTGAAATGAAACCTAATTAAGCGCGCTGGATGCATAACACTTAAGGGATAATGTTTTTATGAAAAGTTCCCAGAAATTTAAATCTTGTTATCTCAATGATAAGGTCGATATTTGAATAACTACTAACTATAATGTCTTTTTCTTTTACATCATTAGGAGCAATGCCCACTCTAACTAATTACTAAACAAACGGACTATCTCGCTCTAACCACAAACAAAAGAGCAAGATAACAGATAGAGTTTGTTTTTGTACGAATATATTTCCTTAGGGACTGTAGCCGAACTTTAATACATTCATTAAATATCATAATTTGAATGCTATTCATACGGGAAAATTCTACTACTTGAAAATGTCTACATGAGTTATTTTATGTTTGAAATATTTAGTCTTCTTTCAAATTTTTTGTTCATCATCATCATCATCTCAGCCACAAGACGTCCACAGCTGAACATAGGCCTCTCCCTTGGACCTCCACATGTACCGGTTGGAAGCGACCTGCATCCAGCGTCAACGTCAACATTTTTTGTTACTTACACCATACTGTCAAATTGCACTGAAGTCAGAACAATACTAACTTACAAGCCAATCAGTATTGTCATGTCTAGTAAATCTGTTAATATTTGATTAGATTGGTTCACAATTAAAATAAGGTGCTTTGTTCTGGATTCATACGAATCTTCTTTCGCGTACATTATCATCATCATAACAGCAGCCGAAAGACGTATGTTGCTGGACATAGGCCTTCCCCAAAGCAACCCACAATGACCGATTTTGAGCCACCCGCATCCAGTGGATTCCCGCAGTCTTCAAACCGTTGGTCGTGGTTGGTGGCTACTCGTCACTAAACCCTTTACGCCCCAACGGCCAGCGGTACAAAGTGCCCCGCTGCCACTAAAGCGATTCTGAGGGCTTTATCAGTTGCTTGATTCTGCTTTCGTATAAATATCTTGTATATCTATATCTTATGTGGTATGTCCTTAAACTACGTCCATCAATGAGAGGTAGGGCACAGCAAAGTACCGTCACGCTTGAGTCTGGAGAAGCCCGACTAGGGAAGCACCTCCGCCTTACGGAAAACCTCAGCCATAATAACACTGCTAGCTTTCACGTAGGTAGTGTTGTGTTCCTGATGGTGAGTAAGGTTCCCAAAGCTCCAACCCCCCTTAAAAGTCGGCAACGCGCTTGTGAATCCCTTGGTGTTGCGGTTGCATGGGCGACGGTAATTGCTTACCATTAGGCAATCGCCAATCGTTTGCCACCTTTGTCATAAAAAAAATATATATAAATATTAAAAAAGAAATATTACGGTTTCTTAACAATTATACCTTACCTACGTATTTGCCTGTTGACTTATATCCACCTTGAGGAGAAGAGGAGAATAGGAGGACCTTTTATCACGGGTGTGTTATATGAATAAGCGGTCGGCTGCCCCTCGGATTTTTACCCTTGAAAAACCCTCCTGGTTATATTAATAATCGCTTGTGTAGGTAATGGATATTGATTGCTTATGAATAACGATAGCGCTTATAGAAAATAAAATAAGCGGGTATTAAACTACAACGGAAACAAACAATATGAAAATGTATACCTTTAACTATTAAAAAATAAATGTAGGCCTGCAATGTAACAAACACCGATATTCTTTTAGGCTAAGTAATTCATTTTTTTTTTTTTTTTATGACAAAAGGTGGCAAACGAGCAGACGGATTGCCTGATGGTAAGCAATTACCGTCGCCCATGGGCACCCGCAACACCAGGGGAGTCACAAGCGCGTTGCCGACATTTAAGGGGGGTTGGAGCTCTGGGAACCTTACTCACCACCAGGAATACAACACTACATACCTGAACGGTAGCAGTGCTATTATGGCTGTGGTCTTCTGTAAGGAGGAGGTACTTCCCCAGTTGGGCTGCCCCAGATTCAAGCGTGATGGTCATCGCTGTGCCCTACCTCTCATTGTTGGACGTAGTTTAAGGACATACCCGGGTCGGTAATTTTGTTAACATATGCGGACCAGAACAATCGGAATAATGAAAACTGGATGTAATGAATAAAACCAGTCGCCATCAGCTATATCGGAGCTTCGAAGGTGGTCACAAAATCTGATCATATTGATCATACACTTTATCGCCTTGACAATAGAGGCGTTGTTCAGATGTTTGTGACTACCTCGACAACTCCGATATGTCTGATGGCGACTGTACCAGCGATGTTATGCGATTTGCTAGTTTTATATACTCCCTCATTCAAACTGTTTACACTGGTGTAAACTGTGTAAAACTGCGTTTTGTGGGACATATGTCATTTTTGCAAATGTACCTACCTTTTTTAACCGACGAAAAAAATACGGAGGAGGTTCGGAAGTCGACACCTACTTACATATTACGTGTCGACTTCCGAACCTATAAATAAATGAATAATAAATAAAAATGAAATAATCTGGTCTGGTTTCTGTAGACACCTTGGATCTCTCACAATCATTTGTTTTCTCTCTAATTTCAGTGCTTTATTTTTTATTTATTTATTTATTAAACACTACAAAAATGTTATACAATTCAAAGTCCTGCAATTATATTCTTTGTTTCAGTACTCGCTGTTACAAACAGTTGTGGAAGCATGTCAGAAGAAAAAAAACTGTCAGTTCAGCACTGCGCTGATGGCGGGGACCACTGACCCCTGTCCTAAGGCCAGAAAATTTGTACGAGTGGCGTACAAGTGCCGACCATGTAAGTAATACAACATATTTGTTTTTATATAGTAAGTACCTTGATGTTGAACTACGGATATTCTTCATAGTCGCCTTTTAAATATACGTAGAAATTTGTTTATAGTCCAGTTTTTTAAGTAGGAACCAACTTTTGGTGTCAAATATAGCACTGGGACAATACACTGAGAAGCCGACCGACCGTATGAAACGAAACCCCGCCAAGCGAG
Organism: Grapholita molesta; assembly: GCA_022674325.2. Taxonomy (NCBI): domain Eukaryota; kingdom Metazoa; phylum Arthropoda; class Insecta; order Lepidoptera; family Tortricidae; genus Grapholita; species Grapholita molesta. The sequence continues at coordinate 10,483,795 of CP053127.2, forward strand.
GCTCCTATTTCTTGCCAGTTTTCTCTTCAGGCTTCTGCAACAGCAACCTGATAAAGAACCTAACCTACGTATCTATTAGTTTTATTTGAATATAATTCATGAAATTATTACGCAGGATATAACGATCCGACGGATTTTACGATCGGCAACCGACATACATATATCGAGACAAACACCCAAAAAACAATTGTATTAATATTGCATTAAGAAGAAACGACCGCTAAGCAGACGTTTAAAGTAAAAATTGGCCAAGAGCGTGTCAAGCCACGCTCAGTGTAGGGTTCCGTAGTTTTCCGTCCGTCATAGTACAATATAAACCTACTTATACGGTTAAATTCCAAAAGTACAGAAATTATTTTGGTTTATTTTTATCAAAAACTATTAAACCTATCAAGTTCAAAACAATTTTCCTTTTGAAATTTTTTTCACATTTTTAAAACTTTATGGTTCAAAAGTTAGCTTTACGCATTTTTGTTTACTTCTGGAGCCATTATTTCCAAAAACATTAACAATATCAGAAAATGATGTTAGTAAACCCTTATTCATTTGTAAATACCTATCCAACAATATATCACACGCAAGGATTAAAATAAATAAATAAATCACTCCCCACTTTACGTATAGTTACCCTAATAAAACATTTTTTTCCACTTTTTACTTCTGCACTTTTTCGGCGTGATTGATATACATATTACTACCAAATTTCAGCTTTCTAGTGCTAACGGTCACTGAGATTATCCGCGGACGGACGGACGGACGGACAGACATGGCGAAACTATAAGGTTTCCTAGTTGACTACGGAACCCTAAAAATCAAAATCAACTGCCTCGCAGTGGTTTTTACATTTTCCCTTGATATCTAAGAATTCTGGTTTCGTTAGCAAACATTACTGCTTAAAAAAATATTAATTTAGTAATGGGTTAGCACAACCTAATCGGTTAGTTTCCAATATGACTTGAGACTCAGATGCTTTTTAAGTATTAATACACTGTAGACATTATATACATTTACTGTAGATATCGGTAGACGCCTCCCTAAGGCCTATTAAAGGATATGGCGGAAAAATTCGCAGCCAATATGAGTCATCGCCAGCTTAGTTGGTAGACCGGCAGGAATGTATCCTGGTGTCGCAAGTTCCTATCTCGCCCGAGGCAGTTAATTTTTTATTTTTTTCATTATTTCTAAGAAAAAATATCTTGGTCATGCTTATAACAACAGTTGCTTAAAACTCCATGTAGTAAATACTATATGTACATAAGCTGCCTTTACAGTTGCAGTGTCGTATTTTGGCACAATGATAGCTTACCTGTTTTCTAACTTTAATAAAAACTAATGGAGAAAACATAAAGAAACCATTAAATTATTTTTCTTCGACGATTTGGAACGGAATAATGTTCCTATGATTTCATAAGTACTATTTGCCAACCCGTAAAGTACATATAAGCAGGAAATAAAAGCTTTGTTCATCGCATATATTTATGAGATCCAAAATAAACTACAGGGTAATATCCAGACTAGAGCAAGCTCTGCCGGATCCAGCCCAAGTTTTGTTACAGTTCCGTAAAAATAAACGAAAATGCACTAGCACGAAAAAATATTACCTTACTTTGTTATTGAAAGTTTAGTTACTCAAGATACAAGAAGGGTGGCAATGGGAATGTAGGTCACTCTTTATGACAACTTATTATATATTATTAATGGACATGACGGATAGAGGGTATACTTCATGGAAAATATAAGAGTCGCATTTTGAGAACTATCACACTATTTCTATCATCAAAATCGAAAGGACAATCCATTTTAATAGGATACGCAAAGTGTCCCAATGTAGTTTATCGAAATTCCATTACGCTACTTCAATACAATGTCTATGGAAAAGTAGCGTAAGTGGATATGGATTTTTTTTGTGTCCCAATAAATGAATTCTGCTTTCGATTTTGATTGGAAATGGTGTGTTATTTCTTCGAAATTCGACCAACATTTGAGTCCACAACGCTTCGTGAAAACGCCCAACAAAGAATTACAAAATATTTTTGGACTTGTCATTCAGTATAATGACAAGTTATGTTCATTTTTATTGTTACAATCTGTTAGTCCTTGGTACAATGTCTCAAGAACTTTAAATCAAAAGTACTTTTGATTTCCTGTATTATATACCAAATCTGTTAGCAGTATGTTACTTATACCGTCTAATTATTCAAATTTAAATTTATTAATATTTTTTTAATGTCAAGAATAAAAGTTTTAATGTTTGACATACAATGACGCACCAAACAACCATGTTATAGTTTCAACTGAAACATAACTGATTTTCAAACATGCAATCTGTAGTCACCATTCCATGAAAAAACCCTATGCACGTCGATTCAACCACAACAAAAAGCAACAAGAAGACGATTTTCAGCCCAGAATGGGTTGCAAAATTCAGTTATTTCCTCGAATAGTGTCCAAAGTGTACTTTTGACAATATCAAATATTAAAATCATTATTTTCAAACTAAATATGTCTGAGCAACGCATTACAATAATTACGTTACGGTTCTAGATTAAATATAAAAAAGGCCCTTAAGGCATTGTACTAAGAATACCGCCAGGCATTACGTTACTTAAATTTTTCTGAGAAGTAGTTGTTTCTTTAGTTCTTACTTTTTGTAATACATTTATTTACAGAAATTATATATTATGATAACTACAAGTACTTAACTAGTTACAGTATAAAATCCTAATTTATTAATTTTAATGTCATTAACATATGTTATCTACGTACATACCATAAGTGCTCTAAAATGCGTCCAGAAACCGTAGGCAATGACCAGCATTACCAACCATCAGAAATTAATGGAGATGTAATGTTAACATTACCTACTGAAATCAGTAGGTTATGAGTTTAAATTTGGAACAGCTGTCATTCATTCAAGTGGGGTTTCTATTCTAGTATCTATAGATATTAAAAGAGTCATTGATACGAAACGCCAATTAGTTATGTTTTTTTAATATAAATCGAACGATATTTGAACTCGAGTGACAATAGAATAGGGAGTTCATTCGCTTGTCTATGGTTTAAAAAAATATTTTACTGAGATACGAAATACGCAACGCCGCCATTCCAAGCTGTCATTTGTTTTGTTCGTTGACTTTTTAATGTTTCAAGTAATACTAGTAATAATGCAGGTCATGTCCCTACAGTTCCTGAACCCATCTTAAAACACTTATGATATGTGTATAGATAAAGTAGTGTATGCAACTATACATAATTAGGCATTACAACAATCGTGTGATATTATTATGAAACTCACCTTCGGCTCGTTTCATAAACCCACACTCTTGTTGTAATGCCTTTCATTATGCATAGATACATAAACTACTATTGTGTTGTCGATAGTAGGTGTATTACAACTTTACAGATTTGACGTAATAACAAGTTTATATATGTTATGTATAATACGGAGTAAAGTTCATAATAAAATAAGTATATAAATACTCCACCTGTAATAAGTTTAGATTATTAAGCTAGCAATTAATGTAGTCAGCGAGTATGTACCTATCTTAGAATTTCTCATTGTAATGATAGCTTTAAATAGCGTATTTTATTTATGAAGAAACTAATTATAGAAAACAACAGCATCTATAAAATACCTCCAACCAGCAAGAGCTAACTAAAAGGAATCGAAAAGAAACCACTGAAAAAACTAGCCAGCTTAAGCCTCTTTTAACAAGAAACTGTTGCTAACTAAATTGTGTTAAATCTATTTACAAAACCCAGTACAAGCTTGGATTTATTTACAAAGGCCGTGAATATATTGCACATAAATCAATAAGGGCTAAGCAGATCTGCACAATCTTTGAGCGTGGAACAAAGAGAGAATTCAATATCGGCCAGATAATGGACGTCTTTATGAAAGTAACGGAAAACTGAACGAGCAGTGTTATGATAGCGCGATGATAAAATAGATTTTTAATTTTTATATTCGCACACAAACGTATTTTATATATTCATCTCTTATAAACGTCTCTCTCCTTTCTCCCTGAGGTTTTGCATGTTTAGTGCCCTGCTAGAAATATACAAGTGATTTATTTCCGTTCTAGGATGTGCAATTATAAATGGATCTAAAATTTTAGTTTTAACCAATACGAGCAGCATTAAAAAATGCTACATTCGACCCGATATATTCCTATCCGTTTACGAGCTTATTTGCGAGTACAAGTATTTGTTAGAAAATTCATATCAATTTTACTACTATAATACAAGGTAGACTACTCATGTAATTCGGAAAAATGGCATTGCGGTCTATTTCTGAAGGCGCCATGGGAAAACACGGGACAGAAACGCTAGTGTGTCCACGCTTTTAACTCCCACGTAACGTCCACTATTAAAAATGAACTCGGCAATAATCAGACAAATGCTACTCGTAATTTATAACAAATGTTTTATATTTCATATCACTTGCGAAAAAACTGATTTTGAGAACTAAGTCTAGGCTAGGGCTCGCGGTCGTGTCCGTGATTCGTGAACCCGTAGCCGTGCGCCCGGTTTCGTGAATCACGGCAACGGATTTCTGGTCCGTTCCGCACGTGACATTCGGTTACGTGAAATTAGGGTACGTGAATCCGTGTAGATCCGTGTAGGCGTGATCACGCCTTCACGTATCTTAAGAATAAAACTTAGTCCTTATTTATTATATTCCCGGGCGTGGCGAAACTACGAAACGTGCGATAAGTATCCAACGGAATCGAGCCCGAAGCTCCACACACGGACGCAGGTACGGGCTCCGTGTCACGTGAATCCGGATGCGAACGTAGGTACGTGACACGTACCTGACCGTGTTCGTGAATTTCGTGATCTTAGTACCGGCGGTGTTAAGAACACGTAGCTACGGGTCGGCGTACATCACGGATACCAGGAGCCCTAGTCTAGGCCTATAGTCACTTATATTCATATATATTATAAATACGTTAGTATCTGGACTATTAAAAACTACTATAATCGAATATATATTTTTAAAAAACCTGAACCAGCAACGCTCTCACAACATTAAATATTTTATTTTTATTGGATATTCGTTCCGTAAAAATATTAATAACGCACCTGTAGGTTTCAATTCATACATTTGGTTTAATATTGTAATTTAATTATATATAGCGCTTATTATAAATATATATTACTCGGTATGAAATATTTTTTTTTTTCGGAGTAGCGGGTTTAATACCCGGTTCCACCATGTAATTATTAAGAAATCTATGAATGCAGCTTAAATTGTTTTTAAAATTAAAATAATGTCTTCTTTCAGAAAAATTATCTATTTACGATATTCAAAGTACTTCCCCTCCATGTGGAATAGCCGTGGGACGCCCTTATTATATTGAAGTAAATAATGTATTAGTGACATTTTAGTTTAAAAGAAGCTGCACCTACCCTACTAAATCTTTCTGTTTAACGCGTTGATTCACTGGTAAAAAATGTTATATTGCGCTATTAAGGTTATATATTTATATATATCATAACATATCTAGCGAAGTTTTTATCAATAAACTACATTGTAATCGAATTTAAATCTGGCAGCATTCGATTTTCAAAATTCCCACTGCACTGCACTTAAATGGCTAACAATAATTCAGGGGTAGAAAACAAAAGAGGGTTCAGTCTAATCGCGTGAGCGGGCGTTTTTATGAGCGCTCCTGGAAGTGTATTGATGTGATTTATGCCCTGTTAATAAATTCCTGGACGAGGTCGCCGCCCCGGGCGCGGCTGATAAGGTGTGGCGACTACTCATTAGGGCAAACTGGTGGGTTGAACGAAGCGTTAAGCTTAGTCCACGCTAGTTGTGTCGTCCTAAATATTATTGGTACGGTGAACGGTTTTACACCCGAATATCCCTCGACTACACGGATATTATTTTATAAGTTAAGGAACTTTAGTCCACATAAATAGTACTATTATATTTCCACATATCGCAGCAGAAGTCACCAGGTGAACAAGTCTGCCGTTGCGGAGCATTTAGTTGACTCAGTACCAAACTATTGGATTGTTGAATTGCTTATTTATATTTATATTTATATATATATTTATATGTATATATATATATAGGGTCAACCATAGCAACCCTTATAGTTTCGCCGTATCGATGTCTGCCTGTTTGTCCATCCGCAGCCTGGCTTAGGGATTCGTAGTACCTCTTAGAAAACTATAATTTGGTAGGAGTATGTGTATTTATCAAGTCAAAAAGTCTAGGACTATTTTGCCTTTTTAACAACCATCGCATAGAACATTTTGTCAACATTAGGCATTTGCAAAAGCATCATACCCTCGAGAACGAAGCTCTAGCGATCTCACACAGGTAAGCCGGTTAAGTCAAGCCAGAGGAAGGGGTCTCCACACTTTATTATTACTATCAGTACATTAGGTGGTATGGGTCGCTCAAGACACACTCGAGTACTCTACCCCTTTTCCTTCAAGAACAAGGTAAAAACAGGCGTACAAAAACACCGTTTAGCTCCCACCTATTCGCTCTCCATTACAAAACACTCGGACTCCGACACTAATTAATAAATGAACACGAAAACGAAAGCTTTTACCGTATTGGTGGTGTCGGATTACCGCGTTAATGGGAAAGGGTTATTTCCGACAGACTGCTAAACAATAAAGTATAACATTCTTAGGAAATAGAAGGGTGTGAGTAACATGGGAACTCAGCTGTGATAAAATTACGAAATGCAAAAATTACAATCAAGGTACAAGAGTGCAAAATAATTTAATACAAATTATTTATTATTTTTATAGTGTTTTTTGACGTTAGCTGGTTGGATGTTCTTTTATTTAATGATAAATAATGGATACTAATCATTTCGATTTTTTAATGTTTTAGTGTTAATTTTTACATCGCAGTAGTGAGCGAAAAATCATGTTTTTCACTCAACAGGAAATTTTGTTCTTTTCTTGTTCCTTAAAACCCTCCCAATTCTCAAGATTCAAAAATCTCAAACTAACGCGCTCTTTTGATTGCAATAGATACAAAAAATGTTACAGAAAATTCCGTTTTTTTTTTACTCTTCTTATTTTATTACACCGATACAAAATATATGGCAGAGGGCAACATTCAAGACTAATACATAAAAATGAACTAATAACATTTGTACCACGAATTTGAATTAATCTTAATTGAATGAATATTATCTAGTTGATTTTTAATACTAGCTTGACCACAAATGAAAGCATAGTAAACTGGACGGTGTATATGAAGTCCCTTGTGCTCTTTAGGCCTGCGCAGGTTTTATAGGCCTATACCTTTTCAGGATTAGGTTAACCCTATGCCCTACGTAGTACTACCTAAGTAGTTGTGACTATTTTAATTTGAAACTATATTGTTTCACAAAATGATAATCTTACGTTGTTGTTATCTCATACAACAATTAAAGCCCTGTCCTTATTTACAGATGAGTTCCGGAGCGTCGTGGCCTGTGAAAATCAGACCCTGACTTTGGGCTGCAATCCGTACTCGCGGATAGCCGTGTATGACGCAGAGTTTGGCCGCACACTCTTTTCCACGGAGTGCTCGCAGAAAGGGATGTCTGACGAGAGTAAGAGACATAAAACGTACAGAATTTATAGATTAATTGGTGTCCTTGCCTAGTTCGTTTGCACGTACGAAACCAAAAGGTCCCAAGGGTTCGAATCCTGGCCAGGGCATTCATTTGCGCGTTATCGATGAATTTAAGTTTTTATACTTATGTAACTATATCTTCGTACTCTGTCTTAACTGAAGGGCATCCAAACCTTCAAGAAAAGAGCGTATAGGGATCTTAAAGGCCGGCAACGTACTTGTGACTCCTCTGGTGTTGCGAGTGTCCATGGGCGGCGGTAGTTGCTTACCATCAGGCAATCCGTCTGCCCGTTTGCCTCCTATATCATAAAAAAAAACTAGGTCGATTTATGTAAGACTATCCAAAATATTTGTTTATATATGTACAGAAGATTTTCATAAATTTCAACACTGATCTCCATAAAGACACAGCACAATATTATAGCAGCATCAGCATAGAACCAAATTGCATTTGCATGCAATGCATGTAATCGTGCAATGTTTCTAACAGTTTTTTAAACAAATAGAGTAAATAGTTACATTTCCAGTCTCAAATCCCTGTTACACCCTAAATATGTCTAGACATTCTTGGTGCATGTATCTGAACACTCCTTTAAATGTACCAATCTGTTATATCTCAGACCGTATTTTAGTTGCAAAGCTGAATTTCACTGCTCCGAGACATATTAATTCGTCCCATATATAACTCGTTTAAGTTCTGTTGAGAGCGAACTTTGTCTGTGCTTAGTCCATACATTTCAAGATCCGTTATATAAGTAATATTTACATTAAATCTAACTTTATTATCTTTATATTTACTCATACGAGTATACTTAGGTCAGTAGATATTTGATGAGCAGTTCAGTTTTAGCTGCCCATTTCGTAATCTCTTTTCATTTGCGTTACTAAATAGAGAAATAATAATATATAACTGTTTATCCCTTAAGCATTTTGGTTCTCAAAGAACATTATATTATATCACTTATATTTCTCATGAACGAGTACTTGTCGGATAAACTCCAGTATTTAAGTCGTACTGACGACTCCTTTTAATTTAGCTGCGCTATTAGTTCCCCGTCAGGTGCGAGCGACGCGACTTGCCTCACCTGATTGATGGGTAGCGCACTTGTTCCGGTTCTCATTCATATACCATTTATTTCAGCCGTATGCAGTCCACTGCTGGACATAGGCCTCCCACAAATATGACTTGTATGACTCATCTTTGGGAGTAGTTGCCATAGTCACCACGCTTGGCCGCTGCCCGTCTGTCCGTAGGATTTTTCCCTTTGTCGCATCTTACGACACCCCCGGGTGGAGATAGGCTGGTGCTATTCTAGTCAGCCAGCATCACATGGCGGATCATTTACTTTCACGTGCCTTATAGCGTAGCAATAACTTCGTTAAAAAAACAAAAACGTATAGAGATCAATAAGAGATAAGACTTATCTATATAGACTACTAGCTTCTGCCCGCGACTTCGTCCGCGTAGAATAGTTACTTTTGGTATTCGCTTATGATATATAGTCTTTATCTATAAATGGGCTACACACACACTACTGAAAGGATTTTTCAAAATCCCAAAATTACTTTGAAAAGGCATATCAAGTTAAAATAACATACACACACACAACATAACAATACATTCATCCGCTGTGTGGGCTTGATCCTCCTGTACCTATAGTACCTCCTTATACACTACATTTTTGGTTGTCCCTTGAGGTGCTAGTATGACCAATCTGCTCGGGGAACTAACTCTCGAACAAGCCACATAAAACTGGCCGTGTGAGAAGCAGTCCCCTCTTAGATCAATCCCTGCCATTTTCAACGATTGACCCTGAGATTTATTAATCGTCATTGCGAAACAGACTTTAAGCGGGAACTGCAACCTTTTAAATTCAAATGGGTAATCTGATGGTATAAGAGGTATGCGTGGTATATACATGGATTCACCTCTAGCACAACCAGTAATAATAGTTGCCTCTACCACATTCCTATGTAACGCTTTTATGCGCAATCTGGTCCCGTTGCATAACTTGGGAGGGTTTAGATTTCGTAGCAACATTACTGGAGCACCTACTTTGAGGCTTAGTTTATTGCTTAGACTTAAAACGTCGGTCTGTCTGTCTGTCTGACGGCTATATCTTATGAAAAGTGTTACCATAAAAAACTGTTTTATTTACCAATGATACGGAACTCTTCGCGCGCGAGTCTGACTCGCACTTAGCCAATTTTTTTATGCCTATTAAGTATATGAAACGTCTACAAACGACTGCACATTTGTGCAGTGTAGCACATCTTTATTTAAAGGCAATACGGACTTTTGACACCTTCATTTGCGTATGACTGTACCTACATTCCAACCCCATAAGCGATTAAAAAACGCTCATCTCATTTCATATCAAATGACGCTGAAATTACTCATCTTGTTCCTTATTAAGTACTACTGTGAAGAGTGTGAAATGTAATTCTTTTTTTATATACTTACCCTCTTTTTGAAAAATACTTTTTTAGTGCACATATTTTAAAACCGTTGTTGTTTTTGTCAACAGCGACCCGATTAACCATAGGAAACATACACATGTCGTTTTTCAGACTTTTTAAACCCCATTTTCTCCTATTAGGGGTTGAATTCTCAAAAATGCTGAAACACGTGTTTACTCATTTGTCGTTAGGAATACTATTGTGAAGTTTCAAATTAATTGGTGTAACTAATCATAAATCCCCATACAAACTTTGGACCCCCATTTCACCCCCTTAGAGGGTGAATTTTTAAAAATCCTTTCTTAGTGCACCCCTAGACCTTATAAGGAACCTGTGTGCCGAGTTTGGAAACTTTAGACCCAGCGGTTTGGGCTGTGCGTTGATTTAAGTGAGTCAGTCAGTCAGTCAGTCAGTCAGTCAGTCAGGACTTTGAGATTTATATATATAGATTAGGTGTCTAAGATTTCTAATAAGTGACCTAGAATCACAGGTAATAAATGACCTTGAACTAATTGATATAATAAAATCATCCCTAATAAACTTACAAATAATAACTTTCGATTGCAGGGTCACTACCAACAACGATATAACGGCCGTTCAATAATTAGACTTCACTTAAATAACGACAAAATATGTACCCTCTACACGTATTCCATAGCTTTATAGTTAATTATAATTTCGTTTTCACCTCACTGGTTCGGAAATTTCGTTTATTTTCTTTCAAAAACAGATTAATTCACAAGGGACTAAAGTAATTTCATACAAATTTAGATATTTTTTGCCATTAGCTGGATTGGATGTATTTTAAATGATTATTTTGAATGATAAATTATTGATGCTAAAGAAGTAAATGTTAATATTTTAGAGTTGGTATTTTCCTCGCGGTAATGAGGTGAATAATTATATACGTATTTCACTCGGCAGCAAAGTGTTATTTCCATCTTGTACTAATATTGAGACCTGGGCTAGCGAAAGATTCCAAAATTGAACCATAATAGCGAGTGTTTCAAAAGTAGAATCTTGAGCGTTATGTCAATATCAGCACGAGAAGGTAAACACTAGCTTTGCTCACTTTTATAAAAAATAAACGTTTGATTATTGTAATCGTTGTTTATCAGTTCATCAAATACAAGTATGATTAATCACAATTAATAATTTTAAAACACACAATTTGAAACCATCAACAAATTTTCCGAAACAGATTGCAAGGCGCCAATCGCAGTCAGCAAAGTGATGCAAAGTTGCCACGGGAAGCGAAGATGCGAGGTGTTGGCTTCTAGAACTCTCTTCGGGAATCCTTGCAACCGTACTACCAGGATGTACCTCAAAGTTGTCTACGCTTGTGGTAAGGACATTTTTTTTTAAATATAAATTCGCTGGCGATCTGTTTAACGTTATACTTGATACAATATACTGATACGAAAAAAATATACGTTGCGGAAACAATGGTTTGCGACGACGTTGAATGGTATTTCCTAGCAAACGGACGATACCCATTTTAACTTTAAACGGATCACCATTATTTTCGTAACAGCTTGTGTATATTTCACACAGTGCACATCACAATAGCGCTGGTCAGCCGAGCTATACTGCAGAATTCTGCTTTTAAATGGTAGTGGTGCTGTTAATCAGTACCTAAGTATTTTTTTGTGTAGCTGCTGCTTGGGTAATTTTTGAGCTCTGTCAAAAACAGAAATGGTATTATAGAAACATGAATTCCTTTAAAAAAAATGCTATGAAACTTTTGTGTACCATAATTTTCGTTTCTAAGTTTTTGGATTCTAACGCTTGGATGTCAAAATCGGATCCCTTGTTTTCCAATTTATCAATAGAGCAGTGCTAACCATAACCTGTTATTTTATCAATTATTTCTCAAGAAGATATATTGAAATCTTTTGATAATTTACCTCAATATTTTTTAGAATAGAGCGTAGGTACGAATAAAATTGAGTTTTCCCTTGAAGTAAGTAGTTTACAACAAACAATCTCTGATTGATTTCTTCTCCAACTATTTTCAATGTATGTATTAAGAAATATAGGCTTAAAGAGACAACAAAATATTTGCAATTAAAAAAATAGTATATGCAATATACTCGTATATACATGTATATGTTCCATTATACTACGTGATACAGACAAATGCTATGGGTCCTCATCTAGAATTTTCTGCGAGAATCCAAAACCATCTACAATTATTTTTATTATTGACTTAAGAGTAAACAGTGAAAATTGTCATCGTAAAATATGTAATTCATAACTTAAAAGTTGTAGTAGATTAAGAAATTTTGATTTGAAATTTCTTCTTAGTTGCATAATTTGACGACAGATTTGCCTAGTGGGTAGTGACACTGCCTACGAAGCCGATGGTCCTGGGTTTAAATCCCAGTACGGGCATTTATTTGTGTGATGAGCACAGAGATTAATTGGTTGTTTTATATATGTATTTAAGTATTTGTATATTATATATATCGTTGGCTGACTACCCACAACACAAGTATTTTCGAGCTTACCGTGGAGTCAATTTGTGTCAGAATGTCCTGTAATATTTATTTATTTACTTATAATGTTAATAATTGTAAAGTAATCTAATAGCTGTCACGGTTCATTCGTATCTGGAATAGGATGTAATATTCTGTTTGTTCGCGTGGCATATCGACAACAATTGTAAAACGGGCTCCCAAGGAAAATCCAATGTGCTTATATCAACATATTGAATTTTCTCGTGCACGGCGAAAGAGTGACATCTCAGAAATTGATATATAAACCCTTTAAATGACCAAGACAAATTGTATTACTATTTGGGCCTTTATTCTTTAGATTTCTAGTTTTATCATAATTGACTAGTTATATGACTTTGCGTACTAAGGGCAAACATATGTTATTTTACTTATTTTCTATTCTACTTGACATTGGCGAAATCATCGATTGATTTATTGATGGAAGCCATATTTTTTTAAAAAGAAGAAGACTTTGCGTAGTTGATTGATAAAACCCATAATTTGTAAACTTAAAAGTACTGTTTTCATAATTAAAGTTTTTTGTACATTTTTGTAAGCGCACTTATTATTTCTTACTGAAATGCGCGAATAAGCTTAATTATAATTATTATAGCAAATAGTGAGTATACATTTCGGTATTTAAAAATCCCTTTTTTTACTAGATATACGGGTGTGATCATAAGTATCGACCGAATTATGTCTAAATTACTATGAAAACAATATGCATTAATACGGTATGATGTTACGAATAACGGATTATGAATATCATTGATGTCACTTTGATGGCAGTTTATTTATTTGTTCTTAATTACATTGAGAGATAAGTTTGGCCTCGTTTGGCTTATCATTTAATTGAACTGAAAAATACGATAATTGTATATAATTAATACAGGACGTTATATAATCATTCTACGGATTATAATTATTACTATTCTACGGAACGGGCCAACCGGCGCTAAGGTTCGGTTCTTAGCGAGAGCATATTCACGCCGTTTGGCGTAGAGAGGGTCCTAGGGAGGACCGTGGGACCTAGAGGGAAGGCGCTTTATAAAGAAATTTCAAAGCGCCTAATCGATACCTCAAGTAATCAGAAGGCTAGCAATTAATTCAGCCGGAGTTTCGTCTGGTCATCCACAGAGCAAATGCTGCCAGTCTTCTATGTACCCTGGGTAGCGAGGAGGACTTGCGTCCATATTTTATTTACAGTTTATATAAAGTTTTAACATTAGGTCTTTTGCCAGTATTATTGTACATATTTATGGTGTAATTTGTAATATGTAATTATCATTAATATATAATATAATTTTTGTAAAAAAATAAAAAGTGCTTGTGTTTCAATATGTTATCTAACACAAACTTTTTAGTCCGCTAAATTATCACGGTCTTCTATATTGTGCCTCCTTGTATGCATGTTTACTGATAATAATAAAAAAATACGTGTCGTACGTAAATAAAGTATACGTATATAAATAATTAGGTACGAGTGTATAAGCATCAATGAGTTCACGACAACATATAGTGCTACATAAAGTCTACATAAGTGATTGTTATATTTAAAGTAAATTAACAATATACATAAAAAAACTTAGTTGATGCCTTGAGTAAATGAATATAGATCATACAATGACTAATTAAATTGCTAAACTATTTTGCTTTTACCAATAAATTTTGTAAACCTCTGCTTCCTACTAGACTGTAAACTTTGATCTGAAAAGCGCTTGAAACTGAATGTCATCTGAAAACAGATGCTTTTAGGAGTTGCGACAAACTTAAGGTGGTACTTGCGAGAAGTAGCGACCAATTGAAGGAAAACATAATGAATAGTGAAGTCAACGACTTGTAATGCAAAGTTTAATATTTACTTATGATATCAGTTTGACCACCGACTTATCTAGGAAACCTACATAGCTAATAATAACAAAGAACAATATTCCGCCACCTATACGCAACTCACCATCTGTGCATTACTTTAAAGTTAAATACAGAAACCATATCTTACATTTACAAAAGTCTGTTTAAATAGTATATTTGTGCCATATTTATATTTTCATAACAGATTACTTACAATGCCATATATTACTTCTGAATTTTATTATTGTTACCACTAAAGTTTATGCGTTGAATATTATAATTATTTAGTTTTAAGAGTTTTGTTACATTTGTTTATTTTTTTTAATGCAGAAGGGTCTCCACGGGAGATCAGCGTCAGGGGTCATACGGCACCTGACACAAGCTGAGTGGAGGCCATTTCAGTGACACTCCTTTTCTTGTATTTTTAATTTTAAATGTTTTATTTTGTTCTGTCCTGAATAAATTTATTCTTATTCTTATTCTTATTCTTAAAATAAATAATGTTTTATTGTCAAAAAAGTGCAGGCCGTTTTTCTAGACACGCAACGCTTAATGGCATAATCCGTCGGTCTCTTGCCACCATTAATGTGCCTGCTATTCTTGAGCCGACCGGCATTGTTAGAGATGAAGGCAAGAGCCCTGATGGAGTGTCTTTGGTTCCTTGGAGCTTGGGACAGATGCTGGTGTGGAATGCTAAATAGGATGCAAATTGTTTATTATTTAATATTTATCGACTGTTTTAAACGACTATGCGTTTAGAAAATAGATGTAAAATTGATCTGCATTTTTATATTCAACTATGTATATATTTGTTGAGCTTGACCTTGTCAATCTTATAATTCATTTAGGTTTCGGATAAAAAAGTAAAATTAATAATGAAGAATTGATGTAATCTCCATGGGATGTCGAGTCGAGTGCTGAATTTATTTTACCGGCACACTTTACCCTAGGGTTTCTTTCCTTTTTACTTTTTTTACACAGCAGTTAATTACTTCTCGAAATGTAATTAGCTGCAATTAAGAGCTAAAAGTGTATAAAAAATATTTGTTTTTAAACCTCGTCATTGTTCTGATAAATTATAAGAAGTCATGAAATATTTTTATTTTGTGTTTTTTTGGTGCTTAGAAAAACTCTAGAACAGTAAAGAAAAGAGAAAAACATACGTAATATATATAACTTACATCGTAATATAACTAATGATAGCAAATTAAACTAAATTTTTTATGTTCCACCGAAGCGTTCAAAGCTCCAATTAAAAAAATATATACTCATTAAATCCACTATCTATCTCTAATGATTGTAACTTTAATTTATATTTTGTTGATACGCTTGGGATGCATTTGCATAACAAAAACGTTCATAGTTAAATCCCACTAACCAACATTGGTACACCACAGATATATACAGCTTATGTATGGTAAGAGAATACTCGTTGTGATTACCGAATATACATATATGGTAAAAACTTTCGATGCTACATTACTTGTATGCTAAGCGGGCCAAGTGTTCATATTTATCTTAACAAGCTCTTATTCTCTAATACAGTCGTATTGAGCTCATTTTGAGCACCTCTCCCGCAGCAACTTTTGCTGCTGACTGTACATGGTTGGCAGTTCACAAACAAAGGATGGTTTTCAACGTCTTATCTTTGCGAGGATCGACCCGCATTCGCTGGTCAAAGCCACGGGGTCAACAGAATCTTATTCGATGTATGCATGGTCGACATTAAAGGTTGGAGCTCACATATTTATAGCATGAAATCCTGGCTAACCGGAATAGGCATGATGCCTGAAAAAACTATCTACTAAAAATATTTTGGTTTTATTTAGCGCAGGTGTAAGAGCGAGACAGATACTACAGATACTTCACTACTGCATACTGGTTACTTACTATTACACTCATGTAATATTTGCTATTTAAATACATGTATTAAAAAAAAAAAATACTCGCATACTAGTTAGTTAGGCATTTGCTTAAAGGTCAATTGTCCACTAAACCGATAGTTCATATGTTTAATTAACTTGTGTCGACACTTCGGAAATCAGGTTTAATACATTTTTATTGTACTATTTTAGTACTAAGACTTGTGTACAAAATGCGCAAGTTTTAAACTTTACACGTATTATTATGACAAGGTTTTTTTAAGTCGCTTATTATATGTGGCTATTACAGAAAACATTAGGTGAGCGCCGTGGTTGTTACCTAGAGTTTTTATTGGTCTCCGTTTTACCTAATATAAAAATACACACCGTCACTGCTAGCTATAGGCAATTTTTGGAGATGTCTGACAAGTAGGTACCTAAAAATGATCCAGTTATAAACGAACAATCGATCGTCGGATAGTTTACATTGAAAAATCTGATATGGGCTGGTGTAAATTATGTATGCTTTAACCTTAATCTCAATCCAACAAATAAGCTTTCTTTTTCACAACAATATTATTCCGAAAACAAAGCAGTTTTAATTATAATTCTCTTTTCCACCCAAAATAATGGATCCCTGATTTAAACTACTTTTTAATTTCCAACCGATAACCGGCTCTTATGAGAGACAGACTATGATGAGTCAGATAAATAATATTTGTGCCCGGGTTATGGGTCTTATCTATGTACTATATACTACATTATACTAACTTGAATGTCGTGGTTACACTAAATTTAAAACTTTTTTGCGTGGATATCTTCTCCTTTGTTCGGCAAGGAGTCTCAAGTCTTTACTTAGTTCTTTGTTTCTTTGGCAAGTAGCGGTATGCATATTCGACCTACTTCTTACTTTTGCATAGATTTTTTTTTGCACAAATTTCAACTTTATACAGTACATTTTGAAGTTCATACATCGCTATAAAAAAAGTAAAGTTCAGTTCCCGTATCACATTTTTTCGTTAGTTATTTTCAGAAAGTGGCAACGTAGCGTATAGGTATCGCCACGAGAGTTAAGGCCACGCACACATTCAGCATTGCATGTAATGATAGCGAGATTTTGAAAGTGTTCTTTTTTCGTATCGATAGCAAACTGCAAGATTGACTAAAGATTTTCCCAATTTATTTAGTTACAATTATTTTTTTAGATAAAAATATCCGAATATATTAATCGTAAATTATTTTTTACTTTAATAGTATTTCTGCATTTTCATTACTTCGTCATTTCATTATCAAACCTCTTCAGACAATTATCTATTGCATTATAATCGAAAGAAGATATGTCAAGTGACTAGTAAAACTATTAAAGCATATTTTTATTTTCAGGCTGTTTGCTTTACCTTTTTTTCGAAAATATATAATTTGACCGTGCACTCAAATGTTATTCAGTCATTCGTTCATTCACTACCTTTTTTGCTATTAGTACTTTATGTAGCAGTGTGTGTAAGCATTCACCTCAACTCTCGTGCCGATACCATACTTACTGGTATATGGTTGTTTCCTACTAGTTTAACTTCCTTAAAACTAACTCAGTATCACTTCTGTTTGCATCTTTTGAGTTCCAGGTACACAATGGCTGGAGGTATTACGAGCGCTGTGAGCGCATGTTTAGTTTTCTTTTCCATTCTTAAGATATTTAAGTTTTTATGTTTGTTAAAGAATATATGTGTGCGGTGCGAGAAGTGGAATATTCCTTAAAACAAAAACGGTTCAAAATTTTCCTTGGTCATGTTTATACCTAGATATTTTTCTAGCACGAACGATTTCTTGTAAGTGATTGACAAAATAAAAACATCGACAGTCCTGTTATCGATAAGTACCCCTTCAATTTCCATACAGGTAATACAAAGACAAATATGGGGTAATAGGGTTAAAAATAACTAACAATAATAAAAGTCAATTTATTTATATTTAAATACCTACTTCAGAAAACAATTTGGAACTATTCATTGCAAATTATAAACGTAAATTGGATCAAAAGTATACGGATTACGTTTAATTTGTTCAAGATCGGTGACACGCGGCGTCTAGGTAGGTAGCCGATATAAGACTGTGTGTACATCTTGAAGTTGAAGTAGTATGTACTTATCGATAGCAGGATTGTCGATATTTTTATTGTGGCAAGCACAAAACAAATGCCGTTCCTGCTAGAAAAATATCTAGGTATAGTCATGTTACTTATTTATTACCGTGTATAAGAAAGAATCGTGTTAACACTCCTGTTTATATATTTTTCTTTAGAAGTTTATTTTCTTTATTTGGAATGATGATTTTAGACGAAATTAATTGATTGGCTGACAATATATTATTAATTGCCTTTGAATTAAAAAAACGTTAAGCAACGCAGTAGATAGCGGTTACATCAGGAGTGTCAGTTTTTGACCGAATTGATCCTACTCTTACTTCTGAATAGTACGGCTTCACTCACGTTTGTTTAGTTACTACAAGCCGTGTTATTCATAAAATTTTAATGTCGTGACGAAAGTTTAAGTACGGACTACAAAAGTTGTTAATTTATTCTTATTTGTTGTTGCAGTTCCACTGGGCGTTCTCATAGAGCAGTATGAGGCGGCACGAGAGGTGGACGAAATCATGAATGGCGTGCTGAACTCTGCCGCTTCTGAGTTATACGATAGTACCGGTAAGTCTACTTACTTGTGGTTGTATATATTATCACATAATTTGCAATGTTGTCACTTTGTCCTTCAACTAATATTTTTTATTAGTTTTTCACTTCACTAGTCTTTAAAAACATATGTATAAATGCATTTTAATCACAAGAATTATAAAAAAATTGAGTGTTTTTTGACACTAGCTTTTAGCTAACTTTTCAATGATGATTTTTAATGATAAATAATTAGTATCATTGGTATTTATACCAATGTTTTAGAGGTTTGCTCGTATTTTCCTCGCAATACGAGTAATGAGGTGAAAAATTATGTGTTTCATTTGGCAGCAAAGTTTGTTCCCCTTTCGTGCTTAGAAACGCTCTCAGCTCTTAAGATTCCACTTCTAGAACCAGTCGCTATGCTCGTGGTTCAATCCTAGCTCAGGTTTCAATATTATCATAAAGGGAAACACTAACTTTGCTCCTATGTAAAAGTAATAACTATTTTCTTATTTTATTTATTTTTAGTTATTTTTTTCCTGCTTTTCTGCTTTTCAGTTGAGCCGAATTCAGAAGCTAAGAAATCTTACAACGATTTGGATTTGGAATCAGATACGCTTTCTGAATCCGAATTTGAGGCTTCCGCTATTTCTTTATCGTCCCGTCCCCGCATCACTGCCTTTGCCTGTATATTTGCAACGTTGTTGATTATGACCTGTCATCCAACGTGTAGCAATACTTTGTAAATCGGAGTAGCTAAGTTTTTATTTGTATTTTATTGTTTTTCGACATAAATGTATATTATGGACTTAATATATTTTATTTTTTGTTACGTTTTTTTTATTTCAAAATTTTAATATCTATTTAGTTTTACTTACCTTTCTTTTGGTATTAACAACATATGCTCAATTGTTTTAAATACATTTTTTGATGTTACATTTAGTGAACTCTGAAAAATGGAATGAAGTGAATGCAACTCCCATGGTGAATCCAGCCGTGCAGCCGCCATGGCTCGCCAGCACGCCCGCTACGACGACTACCAATGCCGTAGACACAAAAACTAATGAAATCGCTATAGAAAATTCAGGTAACCGAAAATTTAAACGTTTTTTTTTAACAAAACCAATTACACTTATGTTAGCTCTAGTTACCAATATATTTTTCTCTTATTACTTAGGCAATAGAGTTTTCTTCCGGCCGTTTCGAAATATGATGGCAACGGGTTCTGTACAAATATATAAAAAACTTTAATTATGATAGATACTATTGCATTTCCCAGTGTCAATGTGATTCAACAGTATTAAGAGCTACATATATGTTTTCGTACCCGTACCCTACTGCTTCATTACTTGGTTTTGCTATGCCTTTACATCAGTTATAAAAACTAAAAACATGTAACTATGATGCCAAGAGGACCTCTAATGCATACATCCGGATATTCATTTCTTCCTTTTATACTCTTTGCTGATCTAATACTAAAACATTCTGTGCTGGTAAATATTGACAGGGTATTTTGCTTATTCGTATTCCAATAACTAGGATAAGTATTAAATGTCAGAAAAATATAAGCAGTTTGCTTTTCTTCTGAAGAACTGTTTTTTTAATTGTATGTAATTAGAACACTAAGTAGTAAGAACACACCGTTATTTATTGTAACCGTTTCTTTAATTTGCCATCAATTGCATATTTGACCACATATCGTTCAATCGTTCATTATATTAATTATTTGATGTTGAAAGTTATTACTGTTATTAAGTATTATGCTATAGCTATATTGTTCAAATGTACATTAAAGTTACTAATTTAAACACATGAATATTTTTTGTAAATACATTATCTGAAAATAATATTAGAAATAATTGAGCTTTTCTTTTTTTTTCAGGGTCTCGGACATCACATATCATAATTTACATTGGCGTAAGCGTTCTATTTTTCGTCATCTTCATCATACTGCTTATCGGCGTACGTTGTTATATTATAAGAAAACATGCGAGAAACTCAAAAAATGGCGACATGTTCATTGCCGAAGCGCCCAACGTGTTCAACGATGCCGTCTCGGATATTGACAATGACATTGATGTCACGCACATGTCAGGCACTTTCTACGATCCCGTACATCCAGACATGATATTATATAGGGACGTGCCGGGCAGTAAGGGGACGTTACGCGCGATGAGACCTTTATCAACCATTTACCCTTGTGCCGGTGCAAGTATGTACGGCAATCTAGATTATGTCCCTCCCCAGTACAGAGAAGTCGCAGCTGGGAGGCTCAGTAGAGAAGCAAGTAGGGAAAAAGATGATATAGAAATAGATCATGAGGTAGTAGTTAGTCCAAAAAGTTTAAATAGGTTTTCAAATTCTAATTATTACTACGGCTGATGCTTATGAGGTTTATAATGAGTCTAAGTTTTATTGTTCTTAAGAATTTATGACATTTCTTATAAACACTGGGTAAACTTACTTGCCATAATCATTGGTCAATTAAGTCTTGTTGAAATTTCTGTTCTTGGAATGGGAAAAAATATAGCTTACTTTTTCTAAGATGGGGCAGATATTTTGTCAGACCTATTTAGATAGACAACGATTAATAAATAGTTTTGGATATATTAAAGATTGATTTTATTGTTATCGTATAATTTAACTCTCCAAACCTGAAATCTTTCACGAATACCCAACAATGATCTCGTCTTTATAATTTCTAACACGATTACTTTATCGCCCTAGTTATAAAAATAAGAATTAATATTTTTAAGCTAGTATTAACTTACATTGTGATTTAAACAAATTATCTTTGAAAAATGTAAAATAGTTTTCATACGAAGCAATATAATTTCGTACAAAAATGCATCATATGCACTATAAAGTTCTGGTCACTTTAATACTGGAATAGATTAAACTCCATTATCCTGTTTAATGTGTAATGATTATCGGTTTTGTATTATAATTATCAATCAGATAATTATAATACAACATAGGTAACATTATTTAAATAGCAAATTAGACGGGACAATGGACTGTAAATTCCCATTTAAATAGCGGGAGCTCATATTTGCACCGGACAGGTCGCCTAAAGGCATAAAATTGGAAAAGTGATAAGTAATAAAAACTCTTACCTGAAAAACTTTCTAAATCTTCATCTAACCGATGTCACCACGCGACACGTTTTGACATGCAAGCCTACGCACCGAGACAAAGAATTTAATTGGTATTGGTATTGATTTAGTATGAAAACAAACCGGTTTAGTATTCCAAAATACTGTGTTAGTAATTCGTTTAGTTTCGTTTAGTAGTTTAGTAATGTTATTGGTAATTTATTTGAACGCACGCTAAGTACTTCGAACATTATCACCCTTGTTAAAAACATTTACTGATAAATTGGCTTATATAAATAAAGATAACTTCGAACATTATCACCCTTGTTAAAAACATTTACTGATAAATTGGGTTATATAAATAAAGATTACTTCGAGGCATGTGACAAAATAACCTACCGGCAACTTCAACGTTCAAATTCTGTTAAAACACGTATTTTTGTATCGTGCTTAATCTTCTTAAAAGCGATTGGTCGCCCAACGGGTTCCGTATAAATAAAGTTAAAGCATTGTAATGAACCTCGGCGATTTTAATTTATCGCTGTTTCACTGACATCCTCATTTAATAGCTTATCGGTTTCCACAAATAAAACAAAAGACTGTATTGAATTGTTTTTGAATTTTCCGATTTCTCCATTCACTTATTTTTCCATTGAAACACTTTTACAATAAATCCCCCGAAATACAATGGTAAAGTAATATAAAATTGTTGCTTGGATTTACAAAAAAGTTAGTTTCGAACCGCTCAGGCAATTTAAATGACTAATTAAAAATTATAAATAAATTTTGAAACATCAAATAAATCTAATTTGTATTATTTATTGTGATCATTCCTTTTATTTACTAACTATTTTATATTTGACCACAATCGTACATTATATATCATTTACGCTAATTTAACCCTTTACCAGGCTCCAAGGAAGTACCGTGTCTTCATACGTACTGTATATACTGTTACAACCGTATTGAACGCCTTGTAAAAACTGCATGTATGAAAGTCGGATATGCTCCTTTAAACCAGAAATAAAAATGTGGGTTACGGTTATCCCATCACCTGTCTAAGTAATTAACTGTCATACTCGATTTTGTCTTATTATATTCTTGATCAGGCGAAGGGACATATTCTTCCCACATCTTATATCGGTTATCACAGTCAAGGATTAACTCCAAACCTACTACGAAACATTATATTTATCAATCACTAAAAACATTATTTTATGATCTTCAGTTTAATTACTTACATGAGTTTTTGTGACATGCAAGACAATTTACCGGGCCATGGGAATAATAGCTCCCACACAGTTAAACTCTAATAAGGCCATGGGATAATGTCAACCCACATCCTAATTCTGGTCATACACAATAATGCGTAAATATTTAGCAATGTTTACGATTACATTACCTTTCAACACTCAAAATCTACAATATGTCAAAAAATTGTTCGACCTTATGTACTTCTGTTTCAGAGAAATTAAGGAAAGTGTTCGAATTTCTCTGTAGTTTACTGAAATTAGCGTTCAAGTGAAATTAAACGTCTGCCAAAGATATATTACGCGATTTAGAAGCGTGTTGTGAATGTAAATTATGAAATACAATTTTCAGGGATTGACAAAATATTTTGTAGGAGGTTTGGAGTTAAAACCTGACTTAGGTAACCGATATAAGATGTGGGAGGAATATATCCCTTCGCCTGGTAAAGGGTTAACTATAAAATCACTGTATTTGACGTTGAAAATTGTTTGTGTTATTACTGTTATACATGTTTTTAAATTTAATTTATTATTTAGAATTAATTGGATACCAGGCTTAATTTGCGAGTAATATTTACAGTGCGTTCATCTAATCATGATTGCAAATTTATAATAATGTGTGTAATGTACGACAAAACACTGTTTTCAACTACTCTTTTATTAAACTCTTTATAAATATTCTAGTGATATATTCCGGTAAACTTACAACTGCCAACGGTTTATGATTTAACGCTTATTCTTAATTGAAAATACGTGTTACATATCCGTGTTAAGGTGTACAATTTTGTATAACTTTTTTATTAAAAAGGTATAAAATTTGTGTTTTATTTACTCCTTCTGGGGCCAGGGGCGGTGTCGTAAACATGATCTACACTTGGAGAACCGCGATACTCATGATAGGGTAATCTCACGTGGCAAACGGCAGGGTGAGCACCCCACAAGGTCGCGGGAACCCACTGAATGCGGAGTGGCGTGTAACCGGTCATTGTGGATCGCTTTAAGAGAGGCCTATGTCCAGCAACGGACGCCCTTCGGCTGCTATGATGATGATGATAACTTATTTCAATACATACACAAATGACAGAGTACCCAGAAGGATCCAATCAGGTTCAATTTACGATAAGTTATATAACTTTTCCTCGGGACTTCGTCGGCCTGCCGTGCCTCTCTTTACAGTATGGCTGCGTGACAAAAATTATCCTATGTCCTTACTCGTAGCTCAAACTCTCTCCATACCAAATTTTATCCCAATTGGTTCAGTGGTTTAAGCGTGAACAGACAGAGTTACTTTCGCATTTATTTATATGGAATGGATATATGGATCCGGATGGATATAGAGTATTTTTAATTGCCCTGAAGGAGTCAACAACGTGCATGGACTCCGTAATATTGTAACTAAACTGAAAGTAAAAAAGAAAATGCTTTCACGTTGGTGCGCTCCGAGTGGTGTGCATCGTGTATATTATAGGGGAAGTCGTTACCCGCGATGACGAGATTTTTTTATCAGTAATGGTCGCGTGGCCAAGCATCATTATTCAGCGGGATTATGGGGTGGATCATTCAAAAAGCTAAAGAGGGTTGTTGGTCACGCTTGTGGAATTATGCAATTTATTATCATCCAGTGCTGGGGTAGAGTACCAGTGGAGCGCGACTAAAACGGTTACCGCGAGGCAATAGCTAATTTGCCCTTCCTTTTATTAAAAAAAAACATTTAAAAAAATGTACAAGCAACAGTTGACAAGCAAATTGAGTTTAAGCATCAAAAGTAAAATAAATCCCATTTCCTCTGAAAATTTTAAACGTAAAATACAGTAAGTACTAACAGTAGAATTTGGAATTTGTCATACTGATTCTGATGCTTGTATACATATTTTATTATACTTAGCCAAATTAACATACAAACAATATTCCACGATTGACATTTTAATCGAAATAATGTTATTTCGATCAAAATTCGCATTCTCGAGGGGCAGTGGCGGTACTTTAATAATTTTGTGTACTCCATAGAGGAAAAATACGTAGTTGACATAGCGATCAGACGTGCAACTTTTAATTCAAAAGGTCACGGCTTCAAACCTCGACTTGATGTCACCGTATAAAAAAAATACTATTAAATAGTCACCATTTCAGCCGTAAGACGTCCACAGCTGGACAAAGGCCTCCCCCAAATACGAATAGTATAATAATTGCCATAGTCTCCATGCTTGGCGGGGTGGCGACCTCAGTAGACAATACTGCATTTCCATCGTTTTTCAATACATAGTGCTAGTCGCTTTTAGTAAAGATCGAAGGAAAATATTTTAAAACCGGAACATAGAGTTCCTCTGATTTGGAAGGTTAGAAGATGATAGTCGCTTAAAAATAAAGTACCTAGCATCTATGACAAATCTGGAGATTGATCTATCTCCAGAAGCCCAAACCCTTTATCGAGTATAGAGGTATTTAAAACTACCCTGACCATAATTTAGGAATAATTGGTTAACGTATAGCAAATACCTACCTACAAATTTAATTAAATATTTAGTCTCAGTCAGAGTAAATTCTATATTCAACATAATAATTTGTTTTAAACGTCTTACCTATATATTCCATTAAATTACCACTTGAACAATGTTTAATTGTCAAACGATCGCGATATTAATACTAACAGATCTACAAACTCATCCTCACTGCTGATCACACAAAAATAGACCTTATCCTAATTGACATAAGCTTTTTAGACATTCCTAGTTAAGTTGGTCGTGCAAGGATACCCAAAGGGTCACTGGTAGGGCCAAATTTACATAATTTCGCAACTGTAATCCCCTCGATTACAAGTTTGCATCAGCGGTAGGTAATCAATAGTTGAAGTCTTGGTCTCTCCACCGCACCATTTATCATGGTCATATTGTAAAAGGTATTTAAAGGTTCACTAAGAATTGTATATTCCTACTTTATTTGTTGTTAGTCAAACAAAGTCTTCTTCTAGTCTATTTGACTTTAAAAGTGCCTCATCCGTCCGTAGATATAGTAAAGACGAGTACGAAGTGTAAGCTCATGATTAATTCCAACAATAACCACATGTTTTATCGAAATAATCATGCCCGCTTGTTGGCCCGTTTACCTACCTGTTTATATGGCTACTTTTGCGTGTATATGCCTCTTATTTTTTTTTTTTTTTTTTATGACATAGGCGGCAAACGAGCAGACGGATTGCCTGGTGTTAAGCAATTACCGTCGCCCATGGGCACTCGCAACACCAGGGGAGTCACAAGCGCGTTGCCGGCCTTTAAGGGGGGTTGGAGCTCTGGGAACCTTACTCACCATCAGGAACACAACACTACATACCTGAAAGGTGGCAATGCTATTATGGCTGTGGTCATAATATGCCTCTTATGACTATCAAAAATCTTACAATAATTAAAAAATAAGACGCTCTTATATTTATAAAGTAGATCTATCTCCAAAAACGAGTATATATTTAAGTTATAAAATACACAGCACCTAGCACAGACAGAAATACATCAGTGATCATAATTTTACGAAAGCTAGTATTATAAAGAAATTCTCTCAAAAAAAAACTGTTAAGTACTCAGAAAATTAGTCTACTCAACTTATTCTAGACTTATTATTTAGCCTTGTTCCAATTCAAGAAGACTTGTACTTTCCGTAGATGCGTTACAGGCCTATCCGTTCTCTTTGAGCAGTACTTTAACACTCAATATTAACACGCTCACGGTTTAGTCTGTTCCGAGGTTTCGTTGTACTAATACTCACATTCAAAGCGAATTCCTTTTACGTAAGTACTTTGAATACGTTAGTAAGAAAACGTAAGTAGTTACAGAACCCATTTTATAGGACTAAATCTAGTGTGATCAATTCTTTGGAAATTAGCAATAAAGTTGAGAATTTATAACATTCAGGTGGATTCCTACGTTAAGAGGTTGTAGCAAAATTTTCCTAATGATATCTATTTTTGTTTTTCGTTGTATAATATGCATTTATGCATGATGTCATTGTTTGTGTTTATGTGATTTAGTACTTTTCGCTCTAAGACTACAACAATGATTTCGGATTTTATAAATAACATTATTTGTAATAAATAAAATGTTGATTGATAGTATGAGAATGTCGTTAATGAAATTTTAGTTATAGTTCTAATAAAGAGTTATATTATTTTTCACACCACCCGCTCGACAATGCCAAATTATATATCATGCAAACCTTACCGAAAGCAAATCATTATAGCCCTTGGTTTTAGCAGGTGTATAAAGTTGTACTGAATTTAATTATTACCCCAATAATGTGGATTCACTTCTCATAGCTCTTATTGCTATGGTTTAAAGTCTAAATTCGCGGCGGCGGCGGCGGGTAGGGCGAGTCTCGCACACGCACCGATTTGAAAATTGCATTAGAACATTCGAAAATCGTACAGGTACCACAGGCTGAATATTGTTTAAGAATAGTTATTGTGTCAAATATCCATTTCCATTTTTAAATTATTTTAATAAAAATGTTGTTTTAGCAGCCTTGGTTTTTTTGTTGCCTCACAGGAGTTGAGATAAGTATAGTTATTATACTTTATTTCAAAAATATCGAGTTACGCTGGGAATATAATATATGATTACTCAATATCTTCGCTACCTAACTCGATTAATAACATAATTAACTTAATAACTACTTCACAATTGAGGTAAAACCATAGAAACCATAAACAGGTTTATTCAGTTGAATAATTAGATTTGCATAAATACTTAATGCCACGAAACACTGAATGCCAATTTAACTTGATTTTACCTTTATCAACAAATTTTGGTTATTTGCGTATCCTTTAGTTTTGTTGAGTTAACTACTTTTCTGTGAAAACAACATTTATTGACATCAATAATTGCTTTCACTTGTCAATCCCAGTCAGGGCATTTATTTGTGTGATGAATACAGATATTTGTTCCTGAGTCATGGGTGTTTTCTATGTATTTAAGTATTTATATGTATCTATCTATAGATACATATAAACATTATACATTAGTACCTACGTAAGGTTTATCAACTGTCAGTGCTAATTATTACTTAATAAATAAATAATAAATCTATTATATATAATGTCGTCTAGTACCTTCAACACATGCCTTACTGAGCTTACCGTAGGGCTAGGTCTATTTGTGTAAGATTGCCTCGTAATATTTATTTATTTATTTTGTTAATCCAATTAATTTGTCACCAACACGTGCAATATGAATATAGTGTGTAAATCTATTTTTGTATTTCAGTGAAGCTAATAAAGACGCGGTTTCACCAGGAGGATTTTAAAAGTAAATTGGATCAAAAGTGTACGGATTACGTTGAATTTGTTCAAGATCGGTGGCACGAGGCGTCTAGGTAGGTAGCTGATATAAGGCTGTGGTTGTATGTACGTCTTGTCATTGAAGTACTTATCGATAACAGGATTGTCGATATTTATATTGTGGCATGCACTAAGCAAATGTCGTTCCTTCTAGAAAAATATGTATATATAATCATCACATTTAATGCCCGTACCACGGTCATCGCATATAGCCAATCGCTCTTTCCATTAATCTGGACAAATGGGTCAGTAGCCGTAAAGCTCATATCTTGACAGTTTACACGATTCTGTGTTGGCACCATTTCCTGGCACGGACTTAACAACGAGCTGTTAATTCTCAACCTCAACTATCCGATAACTTCAATCTTATGTTGGCTTGGAAACACTTATTGTTAGTCAACTCTAACAAGGTATAATTTATTAAAAGGCTACCATACCTTACTTGTTTATTTCATAAGTAGGCGGTATATCGTTGACAAAATATTTAAATTATTACAATATATATGTTCCTATGTAAGTGTAAAAAAAGTAAAATAAGAAATTTGCATTTGAGTTTCATTCCATTAATAATCTGCACGTCAGACCAAATAAGGTTGACCCGAACCCTAGAGGCAATAACCAACAATTTTGTTGATGGTATCAATTAGTGCTTTGATGCTTGTAGTGCGCGTGGGCCTCTATTTATAAAATCAGATACGTGTCACTGCAATTATAGGAACATCACCAAGATTGCAATTTTCCTGATATCAGCTAGTTGAGTGTGTTTAGCAAGGTAAGTGTAACCCTATTTGGTGGATATTACTATTCATTCTCTGTAATATAAAAACTTAAACCAATGATTCTTCTACCGTATTTTACATCAGAAACAAAATCACTATTCAATAAGTGAAAACTAAATCACTCAATTTTTCCAGCGTATCATTTTTCACATGTAACAGCCTGGGTGCTGGTTTCGATGATCACAATGGCACCAATATCTTACGGATTTTATCTCGTATCAAAGTACGAACACGAAAATCGAACAGAAATAAAGATAGCCATCCATTACCTAAACAGAGGCTTCGGTTCTAGCCCATTTGGGCATTCTACATGCTGTGGATATCATAATTTATTGTTATAGGCTCCATTTGGGCTTTCTTCGTCCTTGGTGATATTGCCGTATGTTGTATAAGAGATTACGAACTGATATTATGACAAACAGGAAACGTATTGTGCGTAAAAGTGTTCTGATAAAAGAAAATAAGTAAACAGGATCATCTTACAAATCGGTGTTTCCTTACTAAATAAGGGTTGTGTTAATGGAACCTTACACTTAATAAGTATTATGGTGCTATCGGACACTTATCGACCCAGACACATAAAGCTTGTGTTGTATGTAGGCAGATGATGATATTTATAATTAATATCTATTTATACGTTACGTTGCTTACGTACGTTCGTTAAGGTCTGCGGCTCAGTACCCTTACTATGAGTTGTGACATTGAGGTTTTCGATACTCGTTATCGAAAACCTTAAAGTCACAACACGTGGTAAGGGTACAGGAACGTTACAAATTATCGATCATACTGAGATTCGAAATCGGGACTACCAGTATCGTAAGAAATTGTCATGTTTTATTTCATAAAACTACAATAAATGTATGACATTATTTTATTCATTCTATGAAATTTGATTATATAAAATAAAAATAAAACCTTTTATAATAAATAACAATGATATCTACTTAGGGTTTTATAGATATATTTAAAAAAGAACAGTGGTTTGCCTTAAACATTTTTTGATAATGTGAATATTTTCGGAAATACTTATTATGGAAGTTAAAAAAAAAATGTGTGCCCCTCTATCTTTTGCATCGCAAATCCAAAAAAAAGAGTAAAAAATGACGATGAACAGTTTAAGAAAGGCCGATCGGTTGAACTGAACTGAAAACTATGGAACCCAATACCTACATTGAATATGGCGCAACATGCTGTTGGCCGGTTTTTTAGTCTGTGTCAAAATTATATATAATTGTGACTTATTTAATGTTTTATTTATTTTTTGTGTTCATATACTCCTTACTTTGTTTTAATCAATATTTAAAGGTTTAAACACTTACTTACAAACGGATAAATACACGTGAGTTTATCCGTTTGTAGGTAACTAAGTAGTAATAACATGGCTCAGAACAGGTTTTAATTATATTAGTTTAAACAATTAGTTTATTTTATTATAATACCAAACTGTATGTTTAACTATAGAGTTAAGTAGTTATTAATCCAAATGATTGAGATGATGAGTTTTTATAGGACGCTGGGTGGCTAGAGTCAAATTGTGGACCCATCACTGGCCCGTTCGAAGCACATGTCAACAATAGGTAATCCATGTGAAAAAGTTGCATTTGTCTGTGGATTGTTAAGATAAAACTTAACTTAGAAATCATCATCATCATCGTCACTTTGAAAACAAAAGTATAAAATTATCTAAACTACAGGTAGTTGAATTCTATCAAATAATTAAAGTATTGTGATCAAAATTAGATTTGTTTAGGTATATAGGTACTATCGGCAAGGTTACTCTTACCGAAAATTTGAAGCACATAGTTTTCATATTAAATTTTGCGCACAATTTCACATCACATCACATCACATCATCAGCCTATCGTAGTCCACTGCTGGACATAGGCCTCCCCAATTTCACGCCATCGTATTCGATTTTCGGCTGTTCGCATCCAGCTCCTGCCAGCCATCTTGCGCAAGTCGTCACTCCACCTAGCCTGAGGGCGCCCTACACTATGCTTGCCGAGACGCGGTCTCCACTCAAGAACTCGTTTACCCCAACGGTTATCGGTTCTACGGGTAATATGGCCAGCCCACTGCCACTTCAACTTGCTAATACGGTGGGCTATGTCGATGACTTTAGTTCTCTGCCGGATTACCTCATTTCTGATTCGATCCCACAATATTTCAACATTTCTGATTCGAGCGCACAATTTGTTTAAACAATATATTTATGCAATATCTATGAGTATACTTGTAGGTATAAGCGCATACAAGTTCTTTTAACGAACACAATTTTGCAGAATCTTTAAGTAGGTACAAGTCCGTGCAGCTGCGATGCGCGGCGTAACTTCAGCCCGGCACTTCATATCCCGCAGCCTATTCCACTTTAATGCGTCATGCTACTCATGCTCATCTTGAAGTAGCTTATTAAAAAACTGTAATACGCTGCACTTTTAAACATACTTCAATAAAAATTACAACGTAAATCTTTTTTTTAAGTAGAAATTACTGGTGTTTAGAAAAACCTATATCAAAAAATATTTAGAGAAAATATTACACATCTAGATTTAAACCCAAACAGAGCAAAGTTATTTTACAAGGAGTACAGTCAGCATCAATGAAAAAGTATAAAACAATGCAACCGTATCGTATGCTGACTGTACTAGGCACTGATGTAAATATTACAGTAACAACTTAAGGCTGCATCGAAGAAATGACAAAAGAATTTCGTTTGTTAGATACCTTTTTTGTATAGTTAATCCTTAATCTTAGTCAATGTGCGTCATGAGTTACATATTTAAGAATTAACTGAATACATCATACGATTCAGAAACAAGATAACTTGAATTTTAGTTTATAAAATTTACATCCAATATCACCTCAAAAATGATAGGATTCCCTTAATAAGTTGAAAATACTCAACAGAAAGTCATAAGTTTTTAATAATACCAAAATTACTTATTTTCTATAACGTAACATACGTTTTACATTTGTAAATAATATATTTTTTTTAATAATACGAACGAATACCTCTAAATTCGCGAGCGGTTCGCCCATCCTTACCTGAGCCGCTATGATTAGTTTGAATCGAGTAGCGCGATAAGCTCGGCGCGTCCTTAAGGTAATTCACGTATAAATTCTAAATTCGAAATCACGTTTGCTCGACCTATCGGGTTTATCCATGCAACCCTCATACAAATAAAAGCTATTTTTTTTTACTTCATTTATTTACTAAAAGAATTTAATACAAAAAACACATTTTAACAGCGGACAAAGCCGTACAGGTTTAACTGCCGCTGTATTCGCTCGTTAATTACAAACAATAATAACAACAATTACTACTAGTTATATTTGTATATTAATCTAGTAAGTAGTATTAATGTAGTTAAGAGGTACTTATTAGGTACGTTCAGCTTCAAAAACATGCATTCATTTTAGTACTTATGTCTGTGCGATAAGGCTCAGACTTGTATACATATTTTTGATGCTGACTGTATCTCAGTTAGCCCATGTATATCGCTTTCATAACGCGTTTACAATAGATTCTAAAGTCAGAATCGTGAAAAAGTCACTAATATAGACAATGTAACAAACCGTGATCCAGTTTTTATTAGAGCTGAAGATATTCGCTAAAACTGACCGAACAACAAGTATTCACAATACTAACAGCTTATATCCCACTTGTAATCGTACTATTAATCGAACTCAACTTCTGATGTCGTATTAATGAATGTGACCGCATTCCGATTCTCGTCACGTCTCGGAGCAAGTCATAAGCCCCGTCGTCAAGTTTCCGACAACTCGTCGGCGAGCGACGTGGAGAACTTTCAGAAAAACGAAAGGAAAGATGACTCTGACTTGTTAAAGTTGACCGTTACTAGAGACATCTTATTATGTAGATGACGCAAACTATATAAAAAAAAATGGTGGGCCCAAATAAAATATTTTATTTGGGTTGGTTATTGAGTAGTAACAATGTATAAATTATGATGTGAAAGATCTAAGGGAAATGAGACCAAGCTGGGTTCAAATCCTGCCTCGGATGTCATCTATTTCAATTTGTAATTTATTTAGTAGTGTTACTACTTAAAAATCATTTGATATGTCCTTAGTTGCATAAATGTTAGCACCATTTCTCTAGTTATATCGGAATCCCGAAAGTGATTCATATAGGAAGTGCAAGCACGTAGTGTTTTTTCTTAGAGATGGTAAATGGTGCCCAAAAAAGTGTCATGAGAAATTTCGACGGATTCTGCCGTGTTCGGGTGGTCTAATTGGTTAGGGCGTCAGCCGCGAAAGCTGGATATGCGGGTTCAAATTTTGGCTTGGGCGCCGGAGGACTTAGTCACTTTTTTGATTTGTATTTCTTTCTTCATTATATTATATGAGATGGCGGTGCTACGCACATAAACATCACATAGTTGTATATTTTGTATAGTTCTGCGGGGTAGATTACTATAGTGGAGACACTACTACGTCATTACTCATTATACGTATTTAGGTATGCCAACAACAATGCTCTGCAAAGCCTCTAATAAATTATCATTTCCGTTTTTTGAATGAAATTATTGTTTTAGTATTCAGCAGTACATACATACCTACATGCAATGAAATGATTTTGAAGTCTATCTATTTATCTACATGCAAATATCGTAAAATAAAATTCCCGAGTTGACACGGTGTCGAAAAATCTGCAGAGTTTTTTACGCCCGACTTCTACGAAACCGACATATTTTATTGGTCAAGCAGATATCAAGATGTATGTCTGTGGCTGTAACTTTTTCTAGTGCTTGTAAAAGGACGTAACTCACACAAGTTACCTTTTAAGATACGACTCTCTGAAATGTGATTTTTATAACTAGTTGGTGCAGACAGAACGGCGTCTGAATACAAGGATAAGTTTGTAAGACAATTTTTACACCTAACTTTCCCTATTATGCTATATTTTGTGGTTGTATAAATAAATTTGCCATAAATTTATCTGTACTAATAAATTATTGAAGCGCTACTATTGGTTTTTATTTATCTTCAGATTAGGTATATTTTAATACTTAACAAGCCACATCCATGGGAATGTAAATACATTTTTCATTTAGATATGTGAAATTAATCCCAATCAACAGCGATATGTACTCGTATATTATTTATGTGGTGCATTATTCAACGTTTAATGTATGTTAAACATTGTGTTTACATTGTGCATGTACTCTTGTCATTTTATTTTCACTTATATGGAAAATATGTAAAATATGGTAATTTATATTATGAAAATTTATAGTAATTGGAATATTCCACTCTACGGCTTTTAAAATAATTTTTATCATAAAGCAGACACAAAAAATAAAAACCATGAAAAAATCGTAATTTAAATAATTGACACAAAATCGTCATAGATATATTGAATTTTTGTATGAATCTAAACCACACCCGGGACCCGGGTATGTCCTTAAACTACGTCCAACAATGAGAGGTAGGGCACAGCGATGACCATCACGCTTGAATCTGGAGCAGCCCAACTGGGGAAGTACCTCCTCCTTACAGAAGACCGCAGCCATAATAGCACTGCTACCTTTCAGGTATGTCGTGTTGTGTTCCTGATGGTGAGTAAGGTTCCCAGAGCTCCAACCCAGGCCAAAGGGCGCGTTGCCGGCAAAAGGCCGGCAACGCGCTTGTGACTCCTCTGGTGTTGCGGGTGCCCATGGGCATCGGTAATTGCTTATCATCAGGCAATCCGT
This sequence comes from Grapholita molesta, assembly GCA_022674325.2. Classification (NCBI taxonomy): domain Eukaryota; kingdom Metazoa; phylum Arthropoda; class Insecta; order Lepidoptera; family Tortricidae; genus Grapholita; species Grapholita molesta. The sequence continues at coordinate 10,518,892 of CP053127.2, forward strand.
CTGTTCGTTTGCCACCTATGTCATAAAAAAAAACACAAGAAAAGGAATGCACGTATCACTCCTATCACCATTGATACAATTGTCAAAATACACAGTTTAATTATTTGTAACAAAATTATAATAATATAATATCTAACGTAATGCTGCCAGCTTCCTTGATACAATGCTTCAAGGGCCTTTTTTAGATTTAACTAGAATAGGCAAGTAATTATTTTAATGCCAAGCGTAACTGTATTTAACAATAAAGTTTATGTTACCTATTTTGTTTTGTTACCGTTTTTTTTATTGTTTTACCATTTAAAAGTACACTTATAATATATATTAAATGTATTTCCATACAAACAAACAACCATACATTTCTTTTTTGGTAAAAACAAATTAGACGAAAAGGGCCCAAAAATAACGCATATTGAATAAGTGCGCCACAAAAAAGAAGAAATATACATATAAAAAAATATTATCAAGGCATATATAAAAATAAATTGAAAACTGTTCTTTCTCTCAGACCGTAACATATCATCATCATCATCATCATCATGTCAGCCGAAAACGTCCACTGCTGGACATAGGCCTCCCCCAGAACGACCCAAGAAGACCGATCCTGCGCCTTCCACATCCAGCGGTATCCCGCGACTCTAACTAGGTCGTCGGTCTACCTTGTGGGAGGCCTACCTACGCTGCGTCTTCCAGTTCGTGGTCGCCACTCCAGAACCTTTCTGCCCCACCGGCCATCGGTATATACATATATGTTTCTTTAATATCATGAAATCTATGTGCATGACTATGACTAACATAATAAAATGTCGTTTTGACCAAAATGTGTTTTAAAGTAAAAAATATTATTCGTCGTAAAATTATAACCCAAACTGAGGTTTCCGTTTAGCATAATATATTCAGGGATCCGATATTGAAACAAAATAGTTCTGTCCAAAGTGAAAGTTGCCCCAAGCTCGAGTGTTCCAATGGGTTACTGGAAAACTGCTATAAGTTTGGCATTCAGTTACAGCCGGTCATTACGGAGCTAAAGGTCACGTTACACTAGGTTTTTCTATAACTCGACCCGACCTCTGATCTTTCGGTATTAGACGGTTTGGTTGAAATGACAGCTGTGTTGATAAAAATTGTGGCAATTTGAAGACCTTTCTAATGCCATTGTTGTCTGTTTAGGCGCACCTGGCATATTATAATATAACATTTTGTAATAAGGTCTTATGTCCACTATGAATCATACTTATGTAAATTATTATTTACGTAAGTACTTAAATTTTAATGGACGAATAAAGTACATTTCATGTTAAATATTGGCTCAGATGTTACTTAATTTGTCATTAAAGTTCAAATTAAATTCCTAAACTTAAATAATGAGACAGTCTAAACAGAAACATTCAAATTCATTTAATTAAATAAGACAACTCTTGTACAAAAGCCAGACACTATTCCAGACACGCGAATAATATAAATTTAGTTTTTACGTAGAAAATATCACTTTAGTTTGAAGTCAATTCCAGTTCTGTAGAAAAAACCTCTCTAATGGCTCTTTCGTGCTTGGAATCCACCTCTCCGTCATCCATTTAAGGGACGAAGTACATTTTGTTGTCTTACAAAAGACAAATGGGATGTTTTAAAACACAATAACTAACAACAATTACCTAGGGCACCATTTTCATTTGGAAACGAATAACAAAGTTTTTACATTACAATTATATCGATAAATTCTTTATAATTGACTTTTTCAGAATTACTACGATTTTTATAATCATATCCACATAAGTTTTTTGATTAATTTAATTGAAATGCCCCGATCATTACTTAAATATGCATCTAAATATTTCTTACCTTCGTAATTATTGGTCAGTCAATATATTTACACGCATGTGAACATATTATACACGCTTTAGTCAGGATTTAATGCATTTCCATACAACTTCCCCGGTTTCAGTCAAAAAAATTATACTGTATACGCTTCACGGCCCGCAGAGACAGTATTGGTTTTTAATTTTAAATTTCATTTTTGAAAAACTCTAAATCTGCACATCCCTCGACCGGGACAAGTTTTCCACTTTTGTATTACCATTATATTTTTTTATAAGAAATGCCCTGTAAGTCATAAAGACAACAGTAATATAGGATACCTTTCCTTCCTCGATTCTGCATTCGCAAATAGAATATTTATCTCAATACGCGACCATTTTCAGGGTTACAAGGGCAAGGTAATTAAACGCATGACATAGACAAATCGATGTTTAACTATCAGCGTAGAACTTCCAAAGTATGTTAATTCTGAGCTCCCGGAATGAAAAATTCCATACACCCCACTCATTAAAAAAGTTGAAATTGAAACTTAACCGACATTACGCAGCCTATAAATCGACCGTTAAGCGGGGTTTACATCCCAGCTTTAACCGGCAAACAAATAATATTTGTTTCACGTAAAGTGTAGATTGAGTACAAAAGTAGGCACTTAAAATTAATTTTAATGAAATGATATAGGGAAAAATGAAGAGGATCTGTTGGTATTACTATAGCAATTTTATTTTATCTAATAGAGAACATATAATTAATTAATAGACTGACGGACAATTTCACCATGATCATTCTAGGGTTTGTATAGAATCAACATAAGCCATGTAATTTACGAAATAATTTACCATTTAGTCATAAACCTAAAAAGGAAATAGGTCTTAATGTAGGTCCTTATATTTTATGTTTTACACGTTCGCCGAAAACAATTGGCAAATACCAATTAATATTCCGTACTTCGCCCAATTTCGAAAAAATCAGTAATACGAGCCGAGGATCAAACGCTTCTTTTAACATTTTAAACCAATTTTCTAAAATGGCGTGAAGCTGTACTATTAAAAATAATTTTAAAAATTCAATAACCAAGAGAGTAAAAAACGGTTGAAAGTTACAAAGACCACGAAGTTACCGAAGTAGATTAGGAAACAATATAAATATATAATAATATAACTTAAAATCACAAATGTCTTTTCCAACTCAATAAATATTTGTGAAAATTGTAGCGGTAATTACATTGTAATAGTACAGTTTTTGAACGGTCTAGACGCGTTGAATTCCTTGCGACACACATGCCTATGCATGCATGTTTGAGTGCCAGGGGCCTATTAGGAGGATCACTGTTCGTAGGCACTCTATAAAATACGCTGGAACAGGCTACGAGCGTAGCACGTAGCAAACTGCGGTACGAAAAGTGTAAAAAAATCACGAGTATATTAGTTATATATTGTAATAGAATATTAAAAATTTGCATTAAACATTGACCCAGGTATGATGGGTCAATTGCAGAATTTTTGTACCTTTTATCTCATAATTTTCTCAGTTTCGTTAAACAAATGTATGGGTAATTATCGTAATGAACCTGACAAAAAGGCCTTCGTTTTTTACCGGTATCGTTACAAAGTTACCATACATAATTGTATAATGTGTTATTAGTTATTAATTGATGTAACAAAACTGAGAAAAAATATGGGACAAACAAAGGTACAAAAATTTTGCAACTGACCCGTAAAATACCTACATAACATTTCATCATATAAGAAATAATAACCAGTAGACACAACGTGTAGTGACAACGAAGTATATAAAATTTTCATATGATTTATTTTGTTTTATTCTTATTCAATTTAATATTCATAATTCCTCGTGATATTTAGATTATCTGAAGTAAATTTAGATTAACCTGGGATTCCCTAGAAAGCGCTCTACACCTGACACTTTTAAATTATTGCTATAATGTTGATTAAGATTTCATTTAAATTTTAATATTCATAAAAAGAGATTATTTTATCAAAAACATTTCTTTATATAAGAAATTATTACCAGAACACAACGTGTAGTGACAAATAGATGATAATATTTTCCTGATGCATCGGGTGTGGGGCAGTCCCAACATCATCCTGAAGATGATAGCTGAGAGGGTGGATTGTATTTATCTGTCACACTGTGGAAGGTTACATTCTCCCACTAGTGTTATTAAATAGTAACGCCACTCTAATAGATTAAGACTCACTTAGTTTTTAAGTTAAATAGTTTTTAGTTAGCTTAAGAAAATATGTGTCGCTTGTTACATGAAATAAAAGATTTAATTTTTTTTTTTTATAATATTTTAATAAGACTTATTTTGTTTTATACTTATTTTTTATGACCTAAATATTTTCTATGCTGCAATAACCGCGGTTCAATGTTCAGTTCGTAAATTCCTGATACGACATTACATTGGCATTTTTTTAGCTTGATCTACTCGTATAAACGCATGTTTCGGTTTTTTTCTGCCTCTCTTTTCCTCTACTTTTGCCTACATATTGAAAACTATAAACCTGTTCAATATTATTATTTTGGATCTTTATAACACCATAAAGACCAATTATTAGAAATAATAAAACACTAATTGATTTTAAGTCCGAAATGAGTATATATTTTATCTATTTGTTCTATGTGTTGTTCAAGTTGCGTTGCATCCTCTGCTAGAGCTGCAATATCATCAGTAAGCCGAATGATAACCGCAGCAAGATGAATGAAACTTTCTTGATCCCCTCCTTATTTCATGCCCCCAATAATTATATCCTCTGAATTGCAGTTTCGATAGTTATACCTTTCTCTTCTTCTATTTCTATCATGCTATTCTGCTCTCTACAGTTACAGTTTATAAACATTTTGCCTCTCTTTCTATCTAATCTCTATTGTCTACGCTTTTTGTTTTTAAAATTTCCATCATTTTTACCCAATTAAATAAATAATTAAAGAACACCCTTATACAAATTGACTGAGTCCCATGGTAAGTTCAAAAGTGTTGAAGGCCAATCAATGCGGTCAAATGCATTTTCGAAATCTATGAATGCAATATACTGATACAGGTAATGTTTTCTTTTCATGAAATTTAATCACATTCAAGTACTTATAGTAAACGTTACAAACTAGGAAATTAATTCCAAAATGTAATCCTACCTTAACATTCGCAGTTCTCAGTAATCGGGATCGGAGATCGAACAAAAGCAATTTAACTTTCCATTTTGAGTAGGCACATTAGGACAAGTCGGAATCGGTCACTCGGATAATTAGGGTCTGTGTAACAATTCGTGGGTTTATATTCCCGAATTTTGCATTATCGCTGATAATCAGGTAACGTGCGAACCTTTAAAATTATTTTAATTTGCCGTCTAATCCCTTTTATCTAATTTGGACTGAGTTTGAGCGTGAGTGTTGAGTATAGCAATATTACGTTTATGATTTCCAAGCGTAGAGCTTTAGGCTTTACATATACATAGGCTGTATCGAAGATGAGAATGGTTTACAAAAAATTTAATTGCAAGATTTTGAATGTACTCGTCAGAATTAATCGCTCAAGGGCACTTGCGGCATCCGGAGTTTGCCGCTAACCCACAGTGAAGTGTTGTCAAATGTATGGACTTAACCCTTTAACTTCGGGTAAGTTGGCTAACCCAGAGATGCGCAAGTGCTCGTAAGACCTACTTGCACCGAAATAGAGGTTAAATAAATAAGTATAGAGTTATTAAGCTTGTGGTTAGTTCATTAAGATTTTATTACACCACTAAAAAGTAACTCTGAGATAGTTAACCTGAGAATTCTTCATTTTAAGAAGGCAACCCTATTACAGATTCATTCCGTTCTATAAAACAGCCAAATATCAAAGCACGAACGATAAATCGCCATGTCGCAGTAGCGTTCGTCGAAATCCAATCTACGTGGCGACTATTGCAACTAACCCCCAGATTATACAAGTCATATTTAAGTCCAGCAGTGGACGAGTTACGGTTGAAATGATGATGATGATTATAATATATATACCGGGTGATCAATCCAAATGGGTCAGTATCGGAAAGGAACTAACAGAAACTATGAGAGATAGCGAAATCTGTTCTTAGATTATAGATTTCGATTTTAATTTTTGGTGGTAAAAAATTAATGGTTAGGTAACATAATTAGCTTCACCTATGAATTTTAAGCCATGTCTTGTTTACTTGCTCCACGACCCCGAAATCACCCTGTATTGCTGTAAGGCTATTGGAAATGTTAGGTATTTGTTTTATATGTCACACCGATTAAATAGAATCTTTGTTAAAACTTATGCCCTGAATAAAATATGAATGAGAAACTCAAAACCAGTTGGTCAGTAAATGAATTTAAATGTTAAGGTGAATTCACTAGTAAAATCAGTAGTTAATATCTTGCATATTAACTCTTTATTACCCATTTCATTCACTGAGGGCATGTTAAAACATGCCCAAGCACTCTTAAGAAATTATGCCATGTTAGTAAAGGTGAGGCACATTTTACGGGTTTCTAAGCATCTTTTACGACCCGTTAATGGGTGAAACCCCTTCGGTTATGTCGCCATAAAGTCAGGTGTGACATGAAGAGTAGGTACAGTTTTATGATCATGCTTTAGCCCCCTCGTTTAGAGTTAAGACGTTTCACGCGGCGACATTTGTCACGTGAACCCTGAGTTACGATGGAACATTTGCTTAGATAGATGCAACAGTACGAATTAGACTGGGTATCGATGTAACATTTAAAAAAACTACAGAATGCCTAAATACCGTCGTAAATGTGCAATAAATATTATCGTCACAAAATCCTATCATCAGAGGTATTTTTATACAATTTAAATGGATATTCCGAACTTCACGAAAGTAGACAGAACAGTAAAACGCTTTCAGTCTCAAATGCAAAATATCTATGATTTTACATGATGTTTATATTATAATTTTGACGCATCTACCAGTATCTTCGTTTTAAAATTATTCTAAGGCCACCCGTGAATTATGAGTTATCAAGTTCTTAGCTGCAGTTAGCGAGATTCATGGCTAATCTCTCTCAACTATCGCGAGTCATCCCGCCTTTTACGGGAGAGTTAAACTGTTACGGGATGATATAACTGACTAGCTTTTCTGCTATTTTAAGTCTTTTTTCGTTTGAAGTTAAGGCCACCTTAACTTTATGTCTTGGCTTAATATAATGCAATGAATGAAACAAATGAAGCTAGTTACGAGAGCATTGTACCTTTTGAGTTAACAACCTAATCGTTTAGGTTATAGTTTCGCTAGGGAATTTAAGCCTTTATAAGGCGCAGGGAATAGTGTTCCCACCATTATTTAAACTTTATTTCAAAGTAATAGGGTTTAGTCTTGCGTAATTTTTAATACACTAATGCCCGTTAAAGGGTTAACTTAGTTTATAGACAGAGAGAATAATAACAACTTTACTCACGTTACATACAGGTACTGCCCTCACAGCACTTAAATATTAAGGAAAATTCATTATTTTAACCGCGCAAGTTTTTAATTTGCGGCGTTCAAATACACGCGAGTTTTTTTTCTCAAATATAAATGTTATATACTACCTACAGAATATATATGTTGAATCACAGATTCATTGAAATAGGTATTTAAAATTAATCATCATAATTTATTTAAGAGCCATGCTCTTGTCGGTGCAGTAATTTCCAATCCTCTCTTTCCAGAGATTCTCGTGTGTTCAATTCTACCTTTCATAATTAAAGATGTCTTGAACATAATCTATTCGTAACGATTTAAAACTATATGTTTTTTTTGACGTTTATTAGTCAAACCTGTACAAAGCAATCTTCAATCAGAAAGGCAACTGTCATAGAAAGGTATATCTTATATCTTAAATCGGACAACTTCAGGCGAACAATTCTCTGGAGGAAACGTGGGCAAAGATATGGCGATTATTACGTGTTATCAACGAGAACTAGCGGTAGATTTAGCTTGGCATAATATTGGGGATTGGTATTAAGCTGACCACAAGGTTAGTGAAAACTATTAATTTAAAAGTCTTCGAGATGTTAAACTACTACAACTATTATGTGAGTTGCGATGGTTCAATTATTTTAAGTTTTACTTTCCAAATAAGAGTAATTATATTGCTATCGTCCTTTTTGTGTAAGCGCTCCATTCCAGTTACAAGAATAGGAAGTATTACTGCATAGTTCTCCTGCCAAATCGCAGCTAGTGCAAAGCTAGCTAGCAAGGTAGTGCAACCTCTTAGCTTAGTGTTATATTCTCTTTGGTTTAAGCCAAGACAAGGACTGTACATTTATTGTAATTTGTATGACATAATGCGTCATAGCAGTCCGCTTGAACTAGTGGAGCCATTAACTGCTTAAATGTGAAATGATCCATTTATAAAATATTATCAGAAAAAGATACTTTCAGTGCTAGATAATGAAATTTTGAGTAAAAAATAAAGGTAAACTGCTAAAAGAATTAAAAAAACTATTATTATTACGAATGATTAAAATCTAGTAGCGTTAGCATTTAATAAATGCTCTAATTCAAATACGATGCTTTGAAACATTATAATTCGTATTTTCAGTAAACATTTCGTTTAGTTTTCACTTCGTATTTACTTTTAATCATATCATCATCATGCTTAAATTCTTACTGATTGTATTGTTTACTGAAGAATTCGTAAGTGTAATATATGGGTTTTGCCGTGTGATGCCGGCTCACTAGAATAGCACCAACCCATCTCCTCCCACGGGTGTCGTAAGAGGCGACAAAGGGAAAATTCCACGGACAGGCAGCAGCGTTCATGGAAACCTAATCTACAGCTACTGCGGTTGCCAACCTGCCTGCCAAGCGTGGCGACTATGGCAACTACCCCCAAGATGATACAAGTCATATTTGTGGCAGGCCTATATCCAGCAGTGCACTGCATACGGCTGAAATATATGTATGTAATGTATGGGTAAGTAGATTATTCGATATTTAAATCGAAAGAAAAATAGAAAAATTTGACTCGCAGCGGGACTCGAACCCACAACCACTGGATCACTAGCTTAATAATTTAGAAAGGGCTACACAGTGTTATCGATAAATTCTCAATATGAATTGAGACTTCGATGCCGTTTAGTGTTCAATACGCTGGCGGTAGATGTGTTTACACGTCACCCATGATGACGTATACGACGAGGGATAGATAGAAAAATTCGACAAGTCTCAGCGGTACTCGTATATCACAATTGGAAGTGCACTGGGCTAGTGATCCAGTGGTTGTGGGTTCGAGTCCCGCTGCGAGTCAAATTTTTCTATTTTTCTTTCGATTTAAATATCGAAGATATTCGCTAGCAGACGTTTCTGCATAATAAAAAAATTAAGTAGATTATTGGCCACAACTTGTAAAATAGTTTACCTACCTATTTTTTTCAGCTTATCTATAACTCTATAAACTACTATAAGTACAGTCAGCAGAAAAAGTAGCTAAGCAGGTGTTCATAACGGCCTTGACACACTCTTGCTCTATTAACAACTAGCTATGCCCCGCGGTGTTACCCGCGGTTTATTAAGGCAAAAACGTAGCCTATGTACCTGAATTAACATTCAGGGTGTCAACTAACTCCATACCATATTAAAATTGCTCCAGTCGTTTAGACGTGAAGAAATAACAAACATACACACTCACAAACTCTCACCTTTATAATATTAGTGTAGAGGTAGATAAAGTCGTGTCAAGCTATGTCAAGTTTTGAACACCTCGCTAGATTAACAACTTTTGCTGACTGTACGAAGGCAGAGCAGTGACATTGAGTTCGAAGCTCGGTCGCACCAACTCACTCTTCCCATATTCCCAGCGGCGAAGTCAAATTTGTCCGCGGCATGACACAAAGAGGTCATTGCTATCGAAAGATAAATGTACATATCTACTCATAGTATGCTACGTATATTCGGAACGAATGTTTTATCTTTGTTAATACAATTTTAAGCATAATAATATATTGCTAGAGAAAAAAAGCTTCTGAATCATTGAATACATTTAAATTTACGCAAATTAAATCAATTACGAATTGATTCTTCATTTTAGCCTAAAAATATACTGAATAAGAATATTTCGTATTTTAGCGCTGGTGGCTTAGCGGTAAAAGCGTGCGACTTGCAATCCGGAGTTCGCAGGTTCAAACCCCGGCTTGTACCAATGAATTTTTCGGAACTTCCGTACGGAATAACATTTGACATTTACCTGTCACTTTTCGGTGAATGAAAACATCGTGAGGAAACCAGACTAATCCCAATAAGACCTAGTTTACCCTAGTCTGGGTTGGAAGGTCAGATGGCAGTCGCTTTCGTAAAACTAGTGCCTACGCCAAATCCCGGGATTAGTTGCCAAGCAGACTCCAGGCTTCCATAAGCCGTGGCAAAATGACGGGACAACGCGAGGAAGGTGATAATAGTATATTTCGTATTTCTATAAGCACTTTATTTAAACCAATTGAAATATTGTTTGTACATGTATAATGATACTATGTCATGGTATAGCAGAGAATATTCCTAAATGGTAAATTTAGTATTTATGTACCCATAATATTGAAAAGTCACCAGAAACGGTACATCTCAATTCAGGAGAGAACAAGAAAACAAATTTTACATTTACTACTGAGAAGTTAGTAGAGTGCATGGTGTTAATCCCTTGGACTGAAAACAGCCGGGCTAGGACATGGTTGGCCCATAGTATCTCAAGGCGATATAGGCTTTCTGTCCTTCTTTGATTAGCATAGTTGGGTGATTATTCGGGCGTTTGAACCGCTCTTATTACTCTGTCCAGATTTCTGTAGAAAGGATCACACAGTTTGGCGTTATTTTTTGGTTTACTGGTAGACATGGGGTAGAAAGGATCACACAGTTTGGTGTTATTTTTGGTTTACTGGTAGACATGGGCTGGCTAAAGGACAACCAAAACCTACTTAATATAATGCAGGCACTTCTACAAAAATCTAGACAGGGTAAAAAGAACGGTTCAAACGCCCGAATAATCACCCAGTTAGAAAAACACATGCGCTAATCACGTGCTAGGCCTAACGACGTAATGCTGCGCTGGCCGCCGAATGCTCCACTTGTAGCGTCCAATCTGGCCTTACACTTAAGTGTATTGTAGTGTCACGGCGTAGCTAAAGCGTAGCGTAAAAAGTATCTTAATATACCGGTAATACATATCTTTATTTGTATACCAGTAAGTCATGTATTACGGTACATCCGGCGGTACGGTACAACCGATCCGGCCTAGTGGGTAGTGACCCTGCCTATGAAGCAGATGGTCCTGGGTTCGAATCCCAAGGCATTTATTTGTGTGATTAGCACAGATATTTGTTCCTGAGTGATGGGTGTTTTCTATGTATTTAAGTATTTATATGTATCTATCTATTATATATATCGTCGACTAGGACCTGCAACACAAGCCTTACTGAGCTCAGTAAATGAGCCTAGTCCTACGGTAAGCTTACCGTAGGACTAGGTCTATTTGTGTAAGATTGTCCCTAAATATTCATTTACTTATTTATTTGGCCACTTTGATTGCTACTACTCGGTGGTATGTTACTATGTTTTTCTGACAAGTAATGAAAATCTCGACGTATTTCTTTCTTTTTAACCGACTTCAAAAAAAAGGAGGAGGTTATCAATTCGGTGGGCATGTTTTTTTTTTACTTGTAATAGCTCATATAGCAAAAAGTTATTAGCTTTATTGCCTTGTGTGGCCAGTTATTTGCAAATGATCAATGGTCAAAATAGCTATTTGTTATTCTAGGGAATAAAGTTAGTGTTTAGTTTCTCGTGATAATATTAGGACCCGAACTGAAAGATTTCAAAATAGAACCACGGGTATAGCGAGTGATTCAAAGAATGAAATCTTGAGCGCATTTATCATTAAATTATAAATTATCATTTATTATATTATATCCAACCCAGCTAAAAGAAAAATACATTCCAAATGTGGTTGAAATTACTTTGCTCCCTTGTGAATGTAATGTAGTTGCTATCTAATTTTGAATAATAAAAACGGACTTTCCGAGCTAGTTACGTGGAAAAGTAATTTCGTTTATTTTTTCCAATTATTAAGCAAAATTATTTTTTATCATGATAATGATAATGATACTTATTCATTCTTAAATTATTAGAAATAATAAAGTAAGATGTTAACACTCAGATGTGAACGACTTGTTTAAAACAAAATTCATTTCGTTACAAATGTAAGTTCCCTCGAAAATTAAATTGCAGTTGCATTTTTGGACGAGAAACAGACAATAAAGAAGGTGAAATAAAATTATACTTCAATGACAGCTCTGTCACTAGTGCTCAGATGAAAGAAAATACTTTTTTTGCCTGTTTTCTTGGCTATCTTCTTAATTAGTACACAAGAATTTCTACTGTTTCCACAGAAATATCTTACTAATAGTAGTATTTTCTATTAAAGTTTTTTAGGTTTCATCGAAAAAGCTTGTTCGAATTGCGATATTCTTTCCGAAGGGATTTTTTCGGTACAGATGAGTGTCACGGAAATATAATACGAAATATCAATTAATATTTATCAGGTGCTTCGGTGAAGGAAAACATCGCAACGAAACCGGGCCTCATTCCGATTAGGGCTAATTTACCCATTGGACTGAAAGGTCAGATCGCAGTTACTTTAGAAAAAAAATGACAAATATTAGGAACCTATTTGAGCCGCGCCGAAATAATTACCGATGTAAACGCTAGAAATATGATGACACGATGACATATACAGGGCGTCCCAAACTTATGGGCTATGAAGGGAGAGTACCTTAAATATCGTACATGATGTATTTTGCTGAAAGGAGACTTTATGTTATTTTTAAATTCTGCATTCATAGATTTTCTAAAAATTACTTGCTTCGTCTGGGGTAATATTGTATTTAAAAAAAAAGGAACAACGTACAATTGTTGAGTCAAATTTCAAGAATCAATTAATTTACAATAAAATACCCAATTTATTGACTACGGCACTTTCATATATGTTTTTAATTTGATTAAAATTATTAATTTTACGTTGTTCCTTTCTTTTAAAATACAATGTTACTTAAGCAGAGTTATTATTTTTTAGCTATTCTTTCGATTGGCATCTTAAAGGTAGGATGATTTTTTTTGACATTTAAGTCGGTTCGATTCCCAGACGAAGCAAGTAATTTTTAGAGCAAAATACACTATCTACGATATTTAGGGTACTTCCCCTTCATGTCCCATAAGTTTGGGACGCCCTGTATAACTAAGCAAAATAAATAGGTACAGTATTCTTTCAACTTTGAGATGTAATCGTAATAATTATCTTAAGATACATGCATTTTACGAGTAAAGTGTACAAGTTGACATGACAACAATTTATATTTTATGTGGCGTCGATTCTCACGTTAAGAAATAAAATATTAACAAGACTTCGATTGCGTTTCTACTTTACCGAATTACTGCCAAGTGTGGTTTTAATGATAATGATAATGGTGAACCAATATGAGACTTAGATTTGCTCGTCGAGTGTATATTAAGTCCGTATATGAAATTGGGTTTTTGTTAATCTACTAGTTCGACGAAATAACTGAACATGAAGGACTCAAAATCTACATAGCTATTAGATAACATACTACTAAAAACACTAATTATTCATAGGCGCTTGTCAAACGTTACATGCCGTCGATAGTCGTTTGTTACTTTTCCGCCTTTTGAAACTGTGTTTATCTGACCTTCGTTAACTTATATAAATTGAGTAAGACATTTTCTTGTTTTTGTAATGAATATTCTGATGAATAGTGTAGGTAGACATCCCAAACAGTACTCAGTCTCTTTGTTTATTACCTCAATCTAATCATAATCTCGACTACTTAAGAAATATACCTAAGCAATATTAAGCTCATTTAGACTATTCATTTTATTACTCTTACCTGATGAAGTTGATTAATCACCTGAAATAGAGAAAAGTCTGTTATCGTATAATGCCATACCGAAGAAACTGGCTACTTAATTCTTTTAGCAGCTTAAATGTGACCTTATTTTCCAGCAGTTAAGGTTGATTATCAACTTAAGACGCTGAAGGTGTTATTGTGGTTGTCATTAATTATCCAGATGGGTTAAATGGGGCTGAGATGAATTACTGTTGGACCATTGTTAGGTGCATCTGCCTTGAGCGTCGAAAGCACGACTCGGGGTCAATAATAGGGCAATAACTTGATGACAGTAAGAAGGTTTCTTTATCTATTGTCACTTGGATAACAAAAAAAGTTACGATTGAAGTTGTTTGATGCTGACGTGTTGTTCTACCGTTGCAAACAAGTGATAACGCACAACGGCTCCGTAAAATACAATTTACACCCTCTTAGTAACAAACATACACACATACGTGAGCTGTCTTGGTTTTTATTTATTTTTATTGTCCTAATCTTTTAGTTCAAGTACTAGTTTATGAATCCGAGTCCCAGTCTTTGATTTTGAGTTCATAAAACAGAGGGCCAATTCTAGTGAAATTCGTAATTTTGTTTAAGGTTAGGACACTATTATGTATTACTGTATAAAGATTTCATTTATTATACGATGTAAATGAAACAAAATTCTTATAAAATGCTCTTGCCTTCATAGTTCTGAAACCCACAATAGCTAGCATGTCACACAAAAATCACTCTAAGCATATTCAAACATTAGTAGGTAGGCAGAGATAACAATTTTGTACCGTTTTTCATAGAAAGGTGGTGTCCCAGCGCGCACAAACTTTTTACTGAAATCGCGAAGCGTCTGGTTGACGTAACTGGTGACGAAAGAGCTGGCGGCTTCTTCGCACAACGTACCAGCATTGCGATACAACGAGGAAATGGCATTTTGTAGATTTAATGTAGTAGTAGTTAAGTAATCGTAGTTATTATAATATTGTGATTATCGTAAATAATTACTCATAGAATTTGGTGAGATACGTATGCACTTATCGGAAATGGGCTAGAATGTTATTTTCTTGTAAATGTCAATTGATATTTAAAAACTGCGTCGAGATTTCTGATAAAAAAAAATACAAACAAAGCCTTAGATTATAAATAATGCCGCAGCCGAAACATAACTCCATAAATTTTTTTTACATGCGCAGGTTTTCCATCAGTAGCCTCCTCACGTTTTTTATATGAATTTAGCGTAAAAGGAGACGAGCTCACGACCCCTATTCTCCTTGTCGGCCGATCTTGACATGTTGAATTTATGTTTTTCGTACGTCAAACGCGTGTAAACTGCTGCTTGTCTGGGTGGGCCTTGACCTCTCGAGGAATTAATATGGAAGTAAATACTAGACCATGATGAAACGAATCTAATCGTCAAAATTACATAATATCTAAACTCAGTATCAAAGCATTTATCTAGTAACGTAACAAACAATAAATTCAATACTTTCTTTCAATTTTAGCATGTTTATTTGCCATGGTATAGCTGAGTAAGTATATTATTTATGTATGTTTAATTATGTTTTTTTATTCCAAAACACGATCTCATTCGATCTGATACGAGAAAAATAAAAAACGATTTTTATTTCTTATATTCTGTTAACTTATTGCGTAGATAATATTGTCTTCGGTTGCCGCGATAATTATTCATGAAATAAAACAACTAAAACGGATTATATCGCGTATACTAATTTAAACTTCATCCCGACGTTTCTAACCCTTTAGCAGCGTTCGTGGTCATCGGGTGGATCCCCGATACGCGATATAATACTTTTTAGTTGTTTTATTTTATTGCGTAGAATTAAAGGATAGGTTAGCCTAAAAAATACACGAAAATAAACATGACGTATGTCAACTGTGGCAACTCGTGATAGAGGTAGAGATAGGTAATATTCACATATTCCAGAATAATCAACTAGGATAGGCCCCTATTCTAGTTGATTACACTTCAAAACCGGGACGAGAGTTTATATTTGATTTAGCCGAGTAAGCTACGAAAAGGTCCATTAAAATTCGCAGTGTAAGTTTCTTGATTACATCGGGTCAAATTGAATTTGTTTGTATACAAATTTAATTCGCAAACACTCTAATTTACGGGTGTTATGAAAGTGTTTGTGTAGGGCAGCTACTATGTAATAAATTTTGTTAAATTAAGTACGTATTTCGGCGAAAAGCGACAACGGAAAATCAGGAGCGATACAATTTTAATCTAATTTACGCTATAGTATGATTAATCAGTTAATCACACTACAAGATTATGTTACGAGTATAATCTTGACATGTGCCATACATAATAAGTTGGTGAGATAATGAAGTTTACAAGGCTGTTTTCCATTCATATACTTAAAGTACTATTCTCATTGGTTGCGCGAGCTAAAAGAAACGATTTTCCTTAAGAACCAGTGTGTCATGACCGCGATATTCATAACAACTATGTATAATCAAAGGGATCACTTATATTGCTACATACGAGCGGTATCCACGCCTTGCCTATTCAATCGGTCAAAGGGTTAGGTCTATACGTTATAGCAACGAAACTGCCTTAAAGTATTTTAGGCATCAGTAAAAAGGGCCGCCGATACGCGTACGATCGGCTTTTGATAAAGCGCCCCCATTTATACTACACAATCGGTTCGCACAGTTCGTTTCACTGTAAACGGTCGTGTCCATCCGGCGCGTTCCTTCCCGTATCATTATTTATTGTTATTGTTTCCATTCCATTCCGTGGCCAGTATTGGCCGGGCTTACTCGGCGGTGGCTTTGGAAAGTTTTCTTGGTTTAGTTTCCATCGACTGGTTGGTAAAAAGTTTGTAATAAGCCAACAGGGAATTTAAAAAAGATATGCATTTGTTTTATTATGTACCTATGTATGTTGTGAAGTGTGCATGTTCTGTTTCAATCTGTTTCAACAATAAAGTACAACACGCATAATTACAACGTGCCTCTTGTCTTGCGCTTATCATTCAAAACTGACATATAAACAAAATGTATATATACCTAATAAAAAGATGTGTCAATAATGTACCTACCAAAAATATAAATCGCTTGTTTAATGTAAGCGAATCTTCGATCACGAAACTGCGATTGGGATTGTACCTCAACAACACGTATGTAACAATCATATAAAATCGACAAAACTGTGATTTATTTTCATGTGACCGATTGCATTTGCGGGAATGCTGATGTAATGTTTGTGAGGTGATTTATCCGATTTACTAACTTTTTATGGTAACCTTCTAAAAATGAAATTTCGTTCTGGAAGATGAAATTCTTTATTTTTACTTGTACTATTTATTACATATATTGCAGCAATACTTAAATAAGATAAAATTGAGTCTCTTTTTTGTTAATGCAACTGGTTTCACTTCATGAATAAGTTGTTGCTTGAAATAAAAAGTATATCCGCGATGTATCCCAAATAGTTCCAATACAATTCGGACCAGGAGCTCGAGTAGCCCCCCGGTAGCTTTTGGTTCCGATTGCCCGATCCGTTGTTTATTTTCGTTAAGGCAAGATATTTGACATTTATGTGGGGAGCACTTACTTTGTGTCTCAATTTCTGTATTTATTGGATATAATATTACTGAAATAACCTATCTAACTGATAATGTATACAATATGCCGCAATATCCCATACTTACATAAACTTGAGCCGATAATATAAATATTAATGTTAACATAAAGAAAGAAACTGATCATTTACTTAGCTTAAGTATATTAAATAAATTGATCTAGATGCAATAAAATGTCTTCAAGATCGTAATATGCAGATATTACCACATAACAACCCAACTATCTAAAAACAAAAAGTACGTGTTAATAGGTAGAAGAAATGTGTATTTTATCCACGCGCGACAAATTTATGTGTCACGTAAATGTTATAATATTTTATTGGTTGCATGACAAAATATCCTATTTTTTGGAACAAAGACTTTAAAAGTAGTACAATATAAACTGCCAAAAACTCTCGCAGGTCATATTTGGTAGGTAAAAGTATAAGTTAAGCAATAGTGTCAGTGCGGTCATAAAAGAAACATTGCACTAACAATGACTTTATTTACCGAGTCCTAGTGAAGAGAAGACTGCTTGAGTATTTTTTTTATACAAGATCATCATATCTCAGTCACACTTGAGTATGAACTTATTATTAACAACAATAATATTACTTTGCAATTCCGCTGTTTAATAACGTGCTAGTCAATCAGTGCCAACCCGTTATATTTACTTGCGTATTTTTTCATGCATTAATGTTCCCTCCCTCCCACCGCAAAATTAAATACGCAAATAAACATAACAAACCACCACCAATAATACCAAAACTCGACACGTGTTTCGCCTCTCTACGAGGCATCCTCAGGAGACGCTGGAGATGTTGTCGGTCTGACGTCCGACAACGGAAACCGTATTTAATTTTGCGATGGGAGGGAGGGAACATTAATGCATGAAAAAATACGCAAGTAAATATAACGGGTTGGCACTGATTGACTAGCACGTTATTAAACAGCGGAATTGCAAAGTAATATTATTGTTGTTAATAATATGGACTTCCGCAAAGTAACGCCTGATTCAATTAATTACTTATGAACTTATTAGTTCGTTATTTTTTTTTGTGAAGGCGGTTGTGGCAACCTTTTTTAAAAAAAGAATTTGTGGAATGTATCCTATCCTACATTGCTTTTTTTTTCATGCACATATAAATTTGATCGAAATCTGAACTAAATTCCCGTTATTTATTTATATCTTTATTTATTTAATGTTTATAAAGTAAATACTTGACTTTTATTTAAGTAACTATAAAAAACAACCATAAAAAATGTAAAACAAACTATACAAGTTAAACTCTACTTCAAATGTCAATACCTGCAAACAAACGTACTATCTTGCCTGTTCCAATACCGAAGTCATATGCTAGTTTAATAGATGACATTCACTTCCACCAAAAAGTTCATGATACCGATGTCTAATAACTTATTCATCTTAAAACACGAAATAGTAACGCCCTTTACTAGGCAGGGTAGGTAGGAATAGTGGGTGATAATGAGAAATCTATTACTTAAGTACGTAAACCGACCCACAAGCACATTTGATTAAAATGAAGATAAACCAAGCCTAGATTACTAATTAAATTTTAATAACATTTTTCACTTTTTAATAGTAGCAGAAGCCACACAATGGGGGCTTACTGCGGTGCGGTATAATATAAAAAAAATAACTATAGGCTCCCTAACCAACAGTCACACGAATCGAATAATTTTTGTTTGAACATTTTTGAATTAGCTTTAGACAATATTTTTATTGTAATCTTGTTTCAGTAAGGATAATACAAATATTGTTATATTTGCAAGATAAAAGAGCAGACCGATAACCAATCTCCCTACAAATTACCTTGCCACTGAACACCAACAACCAACCGCCAAGTTTTTATGTTTTTATTTGACCCCGTGAACTTCGCACCGCTTGAGAGCTTTACCCTTATTTGTGGGTAGTCGTAATTTTCATCATTATCTGTTATGATAATGGTGTAACTAACGCGAATTTGTTTTATGTACACAGGCATTTGACTTCATCTGCTAAAGATCCCACGCAGAGGCGTAGAAGATTTTAGTGTGAAGTCGTTCCACTGTAAGGCGGTACGAAGTCCGTGGCGTCAGCTAGTATAATATAGCTTGTTTTCATATCACATTACATCATATTACATTTCATATAACATTTGCCTCTTGTTTTCCTCATCATAACATTAACATTGTAATCTCAAATCCTATTTACGAGATTACAGAAATAAATGAAGAAACAGGTAAAATCGTCAAGACTTCAAAAAACGAGGTATCAGTTATTTACAAAAAAGTGGTTACGAAAATTAACAAGAATTGGAGCCATAGCATGTTTCTTACCTTTACATCCAATTCATATCCCTAAGCTTCTAACACATCCAGGATATCTTCATTATACCGGCGGCCGTTACACCGCCAAGAAGCGTTGGTCGGTTGTAATCAATCACAGACGCGATGATCCCGCCTCAGCCGCCACGACACAAGCCATCTATCAAACCGGGACACTTCTAAAATCACTGGATGAGACTGAAGCTACCCAACGGCGCTTGGTGAAATGTTTACCCAATATCCTTATGTTATTGATTTTCCATATATATGCTAATCCCTCTATTATATTAGAAAGATTCATATACATACATACATCATACATGGGCCTCCCACAAATATGACGTGTATCATCTTGGGGGTAGTTGCCATAGTCACCACGCTTGGCAGGCGGGTTGGCGACCGCAGTATCAGATTGGGGTTCGACGAATGCTGCTACCAGTCTGTAGCATTTTCCCTTTCTCGCCTCTTAAGACACCCTCGGGAGAAGATGAATGGGGTGGTGCTAGTCAGCCGGCATCACACGGCAAGATGCATATGCCTAGCATTTTTTCCACTGCTCAATGGGGCCTGATCCTGGAATCCGGTCGTGAGTTTAATGACTAGAATTGGCGAATCACTATCAAATTTGCCGCCCTCTGATTCAATGCAGCATTTCAGTAATTAGGTAGGTACCTTTAGGTACCTTTTTGACTATTCCAAAATTCCTGTTATATTTTACTTAGAGGATGGAAGATAACCAGACAGCGAGACCACGTGATATTGCCAAGACGCTTGTTGAAATGCCTAATGTTCGCCCTTTTACTTTCAACTACTCACAAATGTGTGCACACAAATATTCAAACAAATGCAGATAGTTTTCTAAATACCTTTTTATATATCCTAAATTTTAAAATGATTGTATGCTTTTTTTCTTTACTTGATCATTAATTCACTGGATTGGGACACTATGAATTGTGACCGAAACAAGTACGAGTATGTATATATTATTCAATACATTTTATTTATCTAATAAATGCACTGTATTACATATTTAATTTTTGAAAATTGATGAATTTATTATCAAATAAGATTTTCAAAGACAACTAAAACCTAGAAAAACAATTAATAATTAAAACTTACAATAAAATTCAACTAAAAGTAATGTAAATCTAAAAAAGGTCCCTGCGGCATGGTAGTAAGGATAATTTTAAACTAACATGGTCCACATTTCAACAGTTAGCTAACGGAATAGTTACCAATGTACCTATGTTTAATTTGACGACTTTCCAATAAATATTTTTGTAATTTTCCGCTTTGTGTTATTCCTCGAAGCTGGCGCTTTCAACGGTGCTGAAATATCGAAATTTCGTCAAATTAAACATAAAGGGTAACTTTCCCGTTTTAAGTATTCATTGTAACTAAGATTCATAATAAGAGATGATGTTAGAAGCCGATTAGTAGAAAATGCTATACATTATATAATTGAAAAGCAAACAAAGTATCCTCTCTGTAGTTATATAAATAAGTCGTAAATTCTAAGTGACGAAGTATCTGTTTTTTTTTAAACACTTTGTTTCAAATTGTATTTTTGTAATTTACCGGTTTATTAGCATTTAAAGTCAGTACAGTCGAGTGCATTAGTTTCTAGCCCATTTCGCAAAAAAATCTTTTGAACTCTAATACGGTTTGACAGGATTGCTGTCAACCTTAAGTGGGTCACAAAAAAATGCACGGGACCGTACAGTTTCAAGAAAAAAAAAATTGCTGCGTAACTACGGAGATTGACACTTCTAGAATATCACTGTCTTTGTAATACAACGTCTTACGATTCTCAATCTGACGATCGCAGCATGTTTCTGACACGCCTCCGGTTATGCAAAGCACTACGATGTGTGCATAAAACTATATTTAGACCAGTCTTAAAACTTTCAGTGCCAAAAACCTTATATCATCACCTTCACCAAGTTTTTTATGCGCATAAGGATATAAAGAAAGATTAAAGATATGCTGAAACAATAGAGAAGAGACAGCAGAAAGAAAATTGTTATTGTATTACGAGTACACCTGCTGACTACATACTGACTTACTATATTTCTGGATTAAACAATTTCCAGCGAGATTAGCAGGATTGGGTTGGAATTGAACCAAGTAGCCAAAAAGCCGCTACGTAATTTAAGTATGTGGAATGAGTTAACCTACTAAAAGTTGTGACGGCGACAACAACGGCATCCACAAGGCATAGTCACAAACACACTTTTCGAAGAATCTAGAATGGAATGGAATTTAAATAAAAGAATTACACATGTGTTGTTAAAGCTGCCGTTTATGAATTCTACAAACAGATAATAAGGGGCACGTCATTACATTGCCCATCTACATACAACTTTGGCCGGAGTCGCAGGTGGCTTTCGACCTCTGGGGACAGTTCCACAGGATTGGAAAAGAAAACGACGGTCAGAAAACACTTACGGCGGCCGTAACGTCGACCTCTTATATTTTCCTAACGACTATGGGCCTTTGCCTCTATCTCATTTAAGTTATGTAGTTTACATATTATTTGGTAGAGAAACAAGACTTACAAATTGTATTGTAAATTGAATTAGTAGCAACGTAAGCTGATTTTTGAAATACTTCTTCGTTTCTAGAATTATTTATAGGTACATGTCTATCGCGAATGAGATTAATATTTATATTAGGTATTTACTCATGAAATTACGACTCAACCGGGGCTAATAACGTTTATTTATTCGCAAAAACTAGTTGATTCTGGTTAATATTATTATTTGTACAAAACCAAAATATTTTGTTATATAAACAACTCAATCTATATTAACTATGTCTTTATGAAATAAAACAACTAAAACTGATTAAATCGCGTAGATATACTAAATTTAACTTCATCCGGACGTTTCGAACCCTTTAGCAACGATATAATCAGTTTTAGTTGTTTTATTTCATGAGTAATTAATGTAATTATAGCGGCAACCTAAGACAATATTACTATGTCTTTATTCAAATATATGTAAACCAACCAACTTGTGTACTCAAATATTTATAAGTACAAACATTACTTATACTTTGAATCTTAAGTACACTTAAGTTTGCTTTGTTTCGTAACTATTATATATACTAACGTACAGTACTTGTAACTATGTACGTGGTAGGCATACTGATTTTTTGTTATTAACGTTACATAATTTATCTTAAAATTTTATATAACTAGTCTTAAAGGTGTTCTAATCTCGTATTTAGAGATACCATGATCATATTGTGATAAGGCATTATTTTATAAAAATTGTACCTGGGTAGCCACTTGCACTCCGCGGAATTTATGTTACCTACTTTTCGCTTAAAATTGATCAAGGAAGGAACAATATCATCAATATTTAAATTAACAGAAAAATAGAAAAAAATTACTCGAAGGGCGACTAGATGTGTTTACACGTCACCCGTAATGATGTATACCAGGAAGGGTAAAATAGAAAAATTTGACAAGTCCAAGCGGTACTCGTATAAGCACAATTTTATTGGTAGTGCACTGGGCTAGTGATCCAGTGGTTGTGGGTTTGAGTCCAGCTACGAGTCAAAGTTATCTATTTTTCTTTCGATTTAAATATCGTACTCATAATTCGTTTCACCAACGATAAATTCCTAAATTTATTCAGAGTTTGTATTTAGATTATAATTACTTATTCGTAGTTTTGAAATATGGTCTATCATCTTATTATTGCGTGAAGAATCATAAAAGTATGTCAATGTGCGGCCCTTTAGCACCGTTTCGAGCCCACAGTAATATATTCAGGGACGGTCCCAATATCGTAGTGTATGGCCAATTTCTCCCAAACTGTTCAGAATGTTGACCTTTGCCTCAAAATTTATTCTGTTTGTTGACAAAACAAGCTGCTGTTAAACTCGATATTGCCAGAGCTAGGTAAATAACAAAGGCTGTACTAACTCAAAACTTAGAAGACGGGAGACAAAATAGTTCATATCAGTAACTACGCGTGTAAGCGAGTGGTTCGAATATGAAATTTAAAGTGGAATTGTAATTGGGTTTGAATTGTGTAAGACTGTCCTGATTTTTTCTATATATCTTGAGCATTGGGAGGTTCCAAAAAACGATAGGCAAAGCAGCGATTAAGTGTTTTACAACCTTTGCCACTATGTCTGAACTGAAAATAGGAAGGGATGAATCTTCATGCTAGCTGTCAATCTTTATTAATTTTGACGTAAGTATATGGAATAATGTCACTTTTAACCCCTTTTTGATCGCGGCATGATAATACACGACCGCTATACAATCTGTATAATTTCACAAATCTAAACCAAATTCCAAATATAACCTTACGATAGTGTTGAAACCGAATAAGCGTGTTAACTGAAATCCTGAGATGATCTGTCTTTGTTATTTACCTATCTCTAATATAGTGTAGCAGGTTATTTTTGCTAGCTTGCACGTACACATAATATAACAACGAATTTAGATTTGGAACATGTTTGCATTAATTATCGTTAGCAGAAATTTAACAAAGTAAGCTTTCCATACGTTTATGCATGTTTCTTAAAATCGAGTATACAAAAAAAATATATTTATTACATTTTTGTTATAAGTATAACAAAGCAGTTTAATGGATTATGTCTCGTGTGGTACCTAATACATAACACTATTACACGCACAGTGACAACTTTGCCCATCTATCAACAATTTAGAGTAAAATAAAAGTGTTACTCTGTATACAAATGTGTGTCGTGGGCAATCGCTACCCTCCAGATCATATATCGATGATTAAGACTAATAAGACTTGTTTTGTGGGTACTCAGATATCAGATATATATATGATGATATACAAATACTTAAATACATATAGGAAACACAAATGACTCAGGAATAAATATCTCTCACATAAATAAATGCGCTTATTAGGATTTGAACCCAGGACCGTCGGCTTCATAGGCAGGCTTACTACCCACTAGGCGAGACCTGTCGTCAAAATGTTATTGTTATGATTCAATACTATAACTTGTACATATGCATTCTGTTATACGAATATAAAAGCTTAAAACATGTTCTATAACTATAGAATTTCGTTAATGTATGCTAAATTATTTTCAGCAACAGTGTGCTTTATAGATGATTCTCAATAATGTGATGTCAGTATAAATCAGGTAAACCAAACATACTTGTTTCCTAAAAAACTGTTGAGTATTTGACTCTTAATCTAAAAAAAAAATTTAAAGGTTTTCTAGAACTTATTCACAAATACATCCAGTGTTTCCGCCGAAAGCTGCCGGAGTTCTTGTTTCAATGACGATGCGCATGAGCGCGTGTGTCGCTGGTTCTTGGGTCTCTGCCGGGCGGCGGCGGCGCGGCGCGAGAGGGGAGGGCGGCTGCGCGGGCAGGGGCCCGTTCCCCCGCTCGTCTCCTCCCGCGCGGCAACACGTTATATTGGCGTTAACATCCTCCGGGGCCTTGAAACCTCCTGGTTTCAAGATCGTCATCGTCTTCTTGATAAGAAGGTAAGGGACAGAGCTTAGAGACAGCTCGTCGAACTAATCCTTTTCCTGTTCGGACGTCTACAACTCTCGTGACGCCGTCGGATCCTGGGTGCAGAGTATCGACGCGGCCAAGACTCCACTTCAATGGCGGTAAGTTTTCGTCCTTGAGAATAACTAGGTCCCCAAGTTTGACTCCTTGTCCTGTGGCTCTCCATTTCACACGCTGCTGAAGGTCAGAAAGGAACTCCTGAGTCCATCGCTTCCAGAAGTGTTGTCTTAGGGCTTCGAGATGATGGTAGCGGTTGAGGTTCATCTTCTCTGTAAGCTGAGATGGCAACGAAGCCAATGGCCGCCCGATCAGGAAGTGACCAGATGTAAGCGGTGAGAGATCAGATGGATCGGAGGACATGGGTGTCAACGGCCGCGAGTTCAGAATAGATTCTATTTGAGTAAACAGTGTGGTGATCTCCTCAAATGGCAAGTTAGAAGATCCTACTACACGCTTAAGGTGAAATTCCTCGACCTTACCTCCTGCCTCCCATAAACCACCGAAATTGGGAGAATATGCAGGATTGAATTTAAAATCTATACCGTTGCCGGACGCGAACCCACCGACGGACTCCTGGCTTGCCTCAAGCATACGTTGGAGCTCGCTGTTTGCGCCAACAAAATTGGTACCATTGTCGCAATAAATCGTTTTTGGTTTTCCGCGTCGCGATATAAATCTGCGTAAACTTAAAATAAAAGAATTTGTACTCAAGTCGCTAACGACTTCTAAATGAACCGCCTTTGTAAAAAAACAGACAAATAGGCACAAGTAGCATTTCAAGGTTTTCGCGCCTCGACCCCTTTTGTTTAGAATCGAAAAGGGCCCAGCAAAATCAACGCCGCAGGTCTCAAATGGTGGAGCAGGAACTAGACGCGGTTTAGGAAGGTTACCCATAATAGGTTGCATGGTTTTAGCCTTTAATCTTTTACACGTTAGACAATTATGCACAGTGCTTCTAGCCAGAACTCTACCCTTAGTTGGCCAAAAATGTTCCCGAACTCCACTGAGGAGTAGCTGCGGACCACAATGAAGTAAACGCTGATGTTCACGTTCAAAGATTAACCTAGTGAGCGGATGTTTGCCATCTAATAGCATTGGATGCTTTTGATCGTATGAACACTGAGCATCATGCAAACGTCCACCAACTCTTAGTACGCCGTTATCGTCTAAGAACGGGTTAAGAGATAAAATACTAGATCTAGCTTTTAAATTATTGTTTTGTCTCAAAGAATTTATTTCATCAGTAAAAGTAACCGATTGTGACAATTTCGTTAATAATTGTAAGGCGGTGGTTAACTCTTGTGCGGTAAGTGAACCCTTTAAATTTTTATTTTTATTTTTGCATGCATTTATGAAGCGTAATATGTACGCGAAGATATTTATTAAAGTGCTCAATTTAGAATATTTATGAAAATCTACCACCGTAGTAGAATTATTAACTTTTATATTTAAGTTTGTTTTATTTCAGGTATGTCAACTACGATGGACGTCATGTCCGGCCATGTATCAGCTCCTAGAAGAAGAAAGGCAGGCCCAGTCCACCAGAGAGTATTCCCATTTAATTCTTGACACTTGATACCCCGTGAAGCTAGATCCGCCGGATTTTGGTCAGTAGGTACGTGTCTCCATGCATGTTTATCCGTTAAATCGCGAATTTCCTGTATGCGGTTGCAAACGAAAGTCTTTAGAGTCCTAGGCTGAGCTCTGATCCAACTCAACACTATTGTTGAGTCAGACCAAAACACAGAACGTGTAATAGTCCCGCGAAACGACTGCAGAACTTTCGCATGCAATCGTGCACCTAAAAGAGCCGCACATAATTCGAGCCTAGGAATTGTTGTCGGTTTTAACGGAGCGACTCTGGACTTGGCGCATAGCAAATTCACAGAAACGTTACCCTCATCATCGATTGACTTGACATAAACGCAAGCTGCGTATGCATTTTGTGATGCATCAGCAAAACAGTGCAACTCTACACTTGTTGGGGTTTTCACCAGTGCATGTCTGGGTATACAAACCTTCGAAAAGTATTGTGTGTTGTTCTTGTATTCTAACCACAATCCTTTAATGTCATCTGGAACTGGATCGTCCCATGAATGTTTGGTAAGCCAGAGCTTTTGTAAAATCATTTTAGGAATGATAGTGCATGCAGACAGAAGACCAAGCGGGTCAAATGTCTTGCACGTTGCTGACAAGATGGTCCTTTTTGTTTCCTTTGGAACGGCCTCAAACTCAGATGAAAATTGCAAGGTATCTTTGACGGGAGACCAGTTCAAGCCCAGAACAGTGGACTCCTTTGAAAAATCTTGATTTTGATTTAAGGTATCGTGATCATCAAATATATCAGGCGCATTAGTCCTAAATTTTCGCAACGGGAAACAACCTTCCGCAAGTTTGTTTATGACGGCTTGAATGATGCGTTTTAATTCGCTTTTATCATTATGAGTAGTTATCAAATCATCGACGTAGAAATCGTGAAGTATAACATCGGAAACAGACTGATCTGAACATTCTTTGCCTAATTGCACCAGACACCTGGTGCTCAGGAATGGAGCTGAGGCCGTTCCATAGGTAACGGTATTTAGTTGAAGAACTTGAAGGGGCTCAGACTGCTCGTCTCTCCAGAGGATGAGTTGCAAATTCCGTTGTGATTCGTCAATCATCACTTGCCGGTACATTTTCATGATATCACCTGTGACTACATATGCATTTTGACGAAATCGTACGAGAATTGAAAATAAATCATCTTGGACTACGGGCCCGATTGCCTGCAGATCGTTCAGGGACTTGCCTGAGGAGCTCTTACAGGAGGCATCAAAAACGACGCGTAATTTCGTTGTTTCGCTATGCTCTCTGATTACTGAATGGTGGGGTAGAAAATAGCCAAAGTCCGGTCGTGGAACATTTGTTAAATGCCCCAGCTGTTCATACTCATGAATGAAGTCCATGTACATTTGTTTAAGATAAGGCTTAGTTTGTAATTTTCTTTCTAAATTAAAGAAACGTCTTTTTGCGATACAGTGAGAATCACCAAGACATTGCTCTGGTGACGCCTTGAGTGGCATTTTCACGGAAAATCTGCCATCGGGAAGCCGAGTAACATCATTATTAAATTGATCTTCGCAGAATTGTTCATCGCTAGACATAAGTTTGTTTTTTGTGGGTATCTCCTCGAGTTCCCAGAACATAGAAAGCCTATCTTTTATTTCTCGAGTGAAATTACATTTTATATTTTTACCGGGTTTATGGGTGCGTTCACCAATAGGTCCGGCGACTAACCAACCCAAGTGGGATTTTACTAATGTAGGTTTATTTTTTCCTAACTTAACGTGGGTTTCTTCTACAAAATCATAGAACACGTCAGCTCCGAG
Organism: Grapholita molesta; assembly: GCA_022674325.2. Taxonomy (NCBI): domain Eukaryota; kingdom Metazoa; phylum Arthropoda; class Insecta; order Lepidoptera; family Tortricidae; genus Grapholita; species Grapholita molesta. Next base: position 10,547,422 of record CP053127.2, read on the forward strand.
AAGCAAGTCAACATTTGAGGGACGGAAAAAGTCCGGGTCTGCAAGTTCTATATTTTCAGGCAAATTGAGCTTAGTGTAGTCTACCGGCGCGTTCGGAAGAGTGCCCGTAAGTTTAGGTATAACCAGACATGACACTGATGAATTAAATGAATTAAGTCTTGACTTAACACTTATCTCACAATGACGTTGTGGAATGTCAAAGTCGTTGTCATTGATTCCACAAATGGTAATGTGATCTTCATCAAATGCCGGTAGGTTTAACATTTTTCTTAACTTTTCAGTGATAAACGATGACTGACTACAATTGTCCAAAACAGCACGCGCGCGGATTGTATTATATGGACCCACTATGTCTACGATTGCCGTGCACAACAATACTTCCCCACACAAAGCAGCATTAACACGCACAACAGGATTAGGTAATTTAGGCTGCTCGCTGGTTTGACCATCGTTGCGCGGCGTATCTACCTTATCTACAGAATTGTCCTGACGATTGTCACATTTATTGTTGCTATTTGCTTCATTGTTGTTGCTACTGTTTTGCTGTATATGTACTAATGCATTATGTTTTCTGTTACAGATGGTGCACGGACCCCTGCGACAACGAGACTGGTGATGACCTGGCCGGAAGCAGTTGGCACACAATTTCAACCGCCTGACTGTACTTAACCTCGACTCTGTGTTCATAACTTTAAAATTAGGACAGTATTCAAGCCTGTGATTTTGCTTACATATAGGACATTCAATTTTATTATCACGCGTTGACGCGACATGAAGCAATTTTGTTTGTTTACCTGACGAATTTTTATTAATTGTGGTCCGCTCGCTACGACCTGCGTCAGCTTTACTATATTGTATTGTTTCTAGTACATCTGCTCGATCGCGCAAAAACTGATAAAACTCCTTTAAAGTTACTGAGTCTGACAATGTACTTCTATGCTCCTCCCATTTGCGACCCGTGGCGGCGTCCAATTTTGAAGACATGTTGAATATGATCAGTGTGTCCCAGTGCTCGGTGGACTCACCCAAGCTACTTAATGCACGCAAGTTTTTTGAGACATGATCAATCATGAGTCTCAATGAAGTATGGGATTCCTTTGTAAATGATTCTAAATTGTACAAGGATTTTAAGTGATTATTTATCAAAATTCTTTTATTATTAAACCTCTCACATAACAGTTCCCATGCTAACTTGTAATTATTTGCCGTAAAATCAATTGACTTTATTGCGATAGCAGCGCCACCTTCGAGGGAAGATCGTAAGTAATGGAACTTATTCATGGCAGGAATTTGTTCATTGTTGTGGATTAGTGATTCGAACATATCCCGAAATTCCAGCCATTTTAGATGATCTCCGTCGAAGGTAGGTAGCTTGATCGTTGGTAATTTTATTTGTTGATAATGACCAAATGCAGCACCCTCACTACACTTAGACTTGGCAGACGAATTACAAGAAGCCGCGTCATTCTCTTCTTCGGGGTTCAATATAATCCCGGAGGTAGCAATTAAATTACAAATCTTACTTTCGATTCGTTCGCGTTCCTCAATTTCACCTTCAAGCTCTGAGGGCATAACAAATACTTCGATTTGTGACTGGATGTCATCAAACTTTGTTGACAATTCTTCAAATTTAGTTAATCTAATCCGAAATTCGCGGATTTGTAACGTTGTCGCATTTTCGTATTTAAAACTAGACACGTAATTTTCATATTTTGTTATTTGCCCTTTGATACTGCTGCGCTTTTGTCTCAAAACGATTAATTTTTGTTCGGTATCAGTCATTTTTATTTTATTATGAACGCAAACAACGAGCCTAAAACCAACGTAAACTTAAATAAAATAAAAGTGCAATCTCTGACCAGTTAATCCTTCAATGGGCACAGCGTCTAGCGGAGGTGATCTGTGACGCGTCGTCCCCAGCCGTCAAGATACTCGTAGGTACTGGGCGCACGTATTTGCGGGACTCGCGACGATCCCGTGGACCACGAAACGTAGGTAACCTGGAATTTGCGTTTTAGCGAAGTAGTAGTTTGTGTTACCGCAAAGCAATAAGTACCTGTAGTTATTGTTTTTCCTCAAATTAAGTTAAGAGTTAACCAAATATTACCTATAAGTGCCTTTAAAAACTTAAAATACGTGCATTCATGCAAAAACCCATTACGCAGGTGCGGAAATGTTACAAATAAGATATGAATGCACAAGAATAGCTTTATTTTAAATCGATAGGTATTACTTATTTACGTTAGTTAGCACTAAAGCGAGTTATTTTATTATAACCTTTTGTAAATTTACTTGAAACCCTTTGTTTATATTAGTAGGCAAGCTGATTCTTTTGGAAAATAGAAAACAGGTGATTTTAAATCTATTTTGAAACCGAAATAGACGAAATAAAATGGCCACACAAAGTAGGTAGGTAAGTAACAATGCAACTTTTATTGCCGAGCGACAGGCAAAACACGTAATACGCAACTCACTGTTTACTCAAATAGAAAAAGCGGTACAAGCTGTACTTACGATTTTATTAGTGCATATACTTTACACCTACTTAAACCTGGTACACTTTCGTCACAAACAACCACCAACAACGAATACCAATCAATATAACGTTGCACAGGATTCAACCGCTTGGTGTCTGTGACCACAAGTTTCAATGTGTGACACCGTCGAAGTTTCTAGATGGATCACGTCGGGGTCACCAAAATGTTTCCGCTGAAAGCTGCCGGAGTTTTTGTTTCGATGACGATGCGCATGAGCGCGTGCGTCGCTGGTTCTTGGGTCTCTGCCGGGCGGCGGCGGCGCGGCGCGAGAGGGAGGGCGGCTGCGCGGGCAGGGGCCCGTTCCCCCGCTCGTCTCCTCCCGCGCGGCAACACGTTATATTGGCGTTAACATCCAGTTTTAAAGTAATAAGGGGAAAAATCGTTCCTTCATACGCTACATAAAGTTATTAAGGTATAATCTTATGTTAACCCGAATTACTCTCCACTATCGTGACAAATACTGCCTCAGTTGAGCAAGATTAATTAAACCCAGAGAACATCCATCATTGGCCATGGATTGCCGCCGTGGCAGACGTTCCGTGAGCGAAAACTCTTACGCGCACCTATTAAGACATCTTGCGATTTAATACCCTTATATAATTATTACATGTAAATCGTAATCATATATGTATTTCTTACATATGAATTGATTGATATCATGATGAAATAAGTTTATCGTTTAACTTGTCAGGTAATGGCCCCCTGGACAACTGCTTATTACTTTTATTACATTGAAATTAACAAAACATTCACATTTTTAAATGGGCTTCTGGCTTAAGTTCCTTCAACTATTTAATTTTGCACGAAATTCCATGAAATGTGAGGTTGGTTCACCAAAAAAACAAACATACTAAATAATGTTAGGTGTGACTGGGTTTTGTTGTTGATCATAAAAAAGAATCAACCGAGCAATCTTGTTTTTAAGGTTTGTTGAATGTGGCAACTAGCACCTCATGGAAATAACGATATTTGCATAGTGGAATTGCAAATTTGAGTGGATATATAACAAGCAATGCCTCGGCGCCTTCAATCTTACAAAATATTTTGTCTTATTTGCGAGTTAGTGTCTAGTATACTTTGGTCTAGAGGATTCAATAGAACGTTGACTAAAACAAACTCCGGTTAACTAGCTCTAGTAAATTATATTAATTGTTAATATTATAAGTGTGAAAGTTTGCTAAGATGTTTTGATGTTTGTTACTCAATTTCGCAATGATATTCCGGTAATACTTTAACTGTAGGATCTTTCGCAGATAAAGCGCGGGCGGAAGCTGGTGTATTATTAATCTTTTTTGCTTCTTTGCCATTTTTGATTGTGAATACGATATGGTATTCTACACCTTTGTAGTTATGAGCTTGTTGACGAACTTTGCCTTGTGAATACATACAGTATTTAAAATTCATTGTCTGCATATTGTATGTCCATAGTCATGTAGGAATTATTTTTTAAATTTGTTCTGTTTTGTATGTTTACTAACATTAAAAGAAATGCATCCTAGTTGTGTAATAAATAAATAAATGAATGAATAAAAAATTTACGAATGATTATCACATATCTTGAGATCACATTACTCTGGCCAGTCTCGGCTTCGCTCACGAAAGCTATTACAATACGATGACTGTTCTAGAATATAATCGCCACTCGGCCGGCGAACTCTTCAACGAAAGGTTTGAATAAACTAAAATTGAATAAATTAGACCGCTTTTCTGTAATTTCAGATAATCTAATTAGAGCCAAGCTGCGTCGTGCCAGGTTTTTTTCGTTGTTTGCTACGTATGTAAATAGTTTGTTTGTAACTTGAACAATACTAGCAAAGATTTTGCTTATATTGCTCATCATAAATCAACGTCTAATAATTTTTACTGCATTTGTGAAATTGATATTTACTCAGCGATTTGATTTCCAAAGAATTAAGTTAAGGGCAGGTAAAATTATTCAGTAGTTAGTTAGTACCTTTTAATTTTATATAGTAAGGTATATTTTATAATAAAAATTACTATTCCTGCGCGCTAGAATTTTATGTATATTCCAATAAATGTTTTAGAATTAAAGCAGAAAATCTAAAAACATACATCGTGCAGAATGAATGTGATTCTCATCCATGCAAATTACGCAAATACAAATTATGCAAATTAACATTCGCTTCCAATGAGGTAACCCAAAATAAACCTTTTTGTAAATTGCCTTAAACGAAACTTGATACAGCAGGATTGTATCCAATCAGGAACGCATGAGGTAGGTGCCTACAGCACGGCGCCTCCATTTACAAAGAAAATAAATTAGATTGTAATAACAAAATAAAGTGCTTGGATCAGTGCAGCTTGGATCTCGAGTGGTGACCATGTGTCGGAAGATGCTGCGTGGGCAGACGCCCCACAAGGTAGAACGACGACTTGGTAAAGATCGCAGGAATGAACTGGATGCGGGTGGGGCAAAGCGCTCATTGTGGATAGCTACATAAATTGTGTAAATCATAATAAATCGTAATGAGGGAGGCCTTTATCCAGAAAAGGACGTCCTTCGGCTGATATGGTGATGAAGACGTATAAGACAGAGAAAGCTATAATGGCATTGGTCAAAGTATGAATGCCCAATATTCTTCTCGGGTGCTGCGTACACATAAAATAAAAGTAATTCATAATGTTGTGTTTAGATTTATTATAATTATAATTTGTCTTACTTTTACTTTTTAATTTTATAGAATGACAATCTTATACATGGAGTCTTGTTCTGAAATAGCAATAATTTAATTTCATTACTTTTGTAGAATATTTTTATTCTTCCTCTTAGTGTCTAACATGGTTTAACTAATTTAGAAGTTTTACTTACTTAAAGCTAACTTTATTCAAGTATTGATTTATTATTATTATTGCTGTTTTAGGCTATTATTTGCGCCGCATCGACCAGTTATGATCTATTGTGACAGCCCTTTTATTAAAGTATAGTGAATCCTTTTAATAATTATACCCGTGACATAAGTACAGTCAGCGTCATATAGTTGGTAGCATCCAAAGTACTCAAAAAGTTCGGTACACCATAGAATTAGTATGGTGTACCGAACTATTTGAGTACTTTGAATGCTACCAACTATATGACGCTGACTGTACCTATTTATGCAACTCTTATAATGGTGCCATTTGAATGCTCATACAATAAATATATTTTTAAGCGTGAGTAGGTGGAGCGCGTGTGAAGCAAAGCGTGACTACCAGAACCGTCGTATGTTGGTACAATACGAGTACAAATGAGCCGCGTTTCAGACGCCGCGCTGCCTCAACCTCGTCTTCGCGTCTCCGTCGACAATTTGACGTTTATTAATTTGATCAGCCGACACTTTTTATTAAATTACGAGGAACGCTGAAAGGAGAACATGATTTATAAAAGAAAGGCTCCCTAAAACAAACCATTGTTTGTGTTTACAGAAAATTCGTTAGATACAAACTTTATTAAATAACCTTTTATCCGTATTGCAGTGGGGGCAAATAAAATGAGCTAATGGAAATCGGTGCACGTTTTATGCGAACGCTTGAAGTTGTAGCAGTAAAGTGATTACGTCCTATGCGACTGGAATTGAATAAACAACGAAAGTTATTCATATGGGCCAACATTGTATCTTTGGAAAATAGTGCATGTTAGATGAATAATGTTTTCATTAAAACCTCGTTGCGACTACCGAGGCAGTATTTGAACTCTATAGCATTCGCACCCTGGCCAAAAGCCGTGAATTACCCATGAATTAAAATTATATTTAAATTCAGTAGTAAAACATTATAGATACCTAATACAGAAACTTTGTTTTAAACGGCCGAACGGCTACGCAGATAGTTTTCAAATTGGTGAAATTCATTTAAGAGGGCAGTTAGTATTACAAAACAGACTTTTACATTTAAGTATGATAAATCAAAAAGTCCCTCATCTCACTTAAAATAATTGGGTTAAATCTCTGAAAGAAAATTGCGATTTTAATGGAGTTGAAAGGATTCAGCACGCTCAGTCTGATGAAACAGACGGAAATAAATATTTAATATAATTAATCTCTCCGTCGTAATGATATTTCTTCTTGTTGACCCTTTTTATCAGCAATCTCCTATATAACTTTGGAAATGTTCATTATTATGAATAAAAGGATTTGAATTTCGAACAAATAAACAATATTGCTCAAGGCTGAGAGCTTGTATATTGTGTATACATATATAAGCTATGAGATGCCATCTTTTATGTGGTAAAAAAGGTACACACGTTTCAACGATAACTGTAACTGCTCTTGGTAAAAATATTTTTTACGAGTAAATATATAGGAATTTTTTATACAGGCAAAGTCTCTCATAATTAACGACTCCTTTTAGCGCGTACCTACCAACTTATTTAACGTATAATGGCGGACTTTGCGACGCGACGTCAATCTTCGGCGTTACATTTCAATTTACTAAGGATTAGTGTACTTGAGTGTATTTGTAGACCAGTCTTCATTGACCTCCCTCTCTTCTTGACTCATTTAAAGATCAGTCTTAAAAGGGGGGAGGGGATATGCTGCCGGGGTTCAAGTGTCAGTAGTCGCGAGCTTCCCGAGATGCGTTTTGAGTAAAATCTGTTTTCTCTAACAAATGCTGAGACGTGACTCTGTGTGAATAAAGGGATCCCCTTAATGCTGCCTTAAGTTGAGTGGATTTGGGAGTTACTTAATAGATGCCTATCTAAAGGACAAATGGATTACTGTTATACGATCCGAAATTAGGCTGAACATGTCGCGTCCTGGTTCTGATTAGGAAGTATTATTAGGGCGGTAAAATAAAATGTGATATCATTTAGGGAAATTTGAGTTAAATCTTATATTAATTTATTTCATGTGAGTGCTTTGCTTATCATTTTATAAGTTTAAATTAATATGAAATTGTAACGTATATACTTATACCGTATAGAATAAATTGTTAGCTAGTACAAACGGCGACAATATTCAAGAATGTTAAATCTTATTCAGGATTAATAGAAAAGGAAAATATTGTTATCAAACACTTTGATAGCTTTGCAATCACGCAATTAAAAATAAAAATAAAACAACCATGATTTCATTGTTAACACATACATTTGTTTACTTACATTTTTGTTTAGTTAAAATATGCTATAATCACCTACATATTCAATGAAATCGGACTTCGATAACAATATTTTGTTATGTGTCAATTGATGTTTTTGCTTAAAGAAATTCAATTGCCAGTCAGCCATATTTGATTGAATTATTTTATTTTGACCCCGAACATACGTACTTGTAGTAAAGTTTATAATAATTATCCGATAAATATAGGATGCATCATCATCATCATCAGCAGTCGTTCCCTCAATGCTGAGGATCGTGACATCATGTCCTAAGGTTGCAGACCAGTCATAGGATGCATACAATTCTGGAATTTGGGAATGTTAATCTATCTTTCCATAAATGAAAAATATTTCAAGATTGAATGTATGTTAGCATAAAGTCGTTCTTCAAGCAGATAATTAAGAGATTCATTATCCCTACTGCTAACATTTATCTAAGTCTTAGCAATTTGTCTTGCCACTAGTTATGTGAGGCAAAAAAGATAGGGGATCAGGCCATTGCAATGTACAGGTCTTATCTAATCTAAGCTATGGCTTATGTTAAACAAATTTGGCCATGTCTTAACTTACTAAACTATCCACAAATAATTAAAATGTACATTTGAAATTAAATATAAAAAAGGCCTTTTGGGGATTGTAACTATTAGGATATTGGCATTTCCTTGTTGTATGGCAATGCTGATTGCGATGGGTAATTGCTTGACCAGGCAATCCGTCTGCTCGTTTGCCGCTTAAGTCATAAAAGAAAAAAAAAACGTTGTGACAAGAAGCCACCAGCTTTCTGCAAAAGCGTTTCTACGCCAAACGGTACAAAATATTACCCTCTGCGCAGGATTTTGTAATTGTTGCGTTTCAAAATTTAGGTGCTTGCTGCACCCGTTTTTACGTTTTCAATATTTAAGGTGAAGGGAGTAGCTTGCTAAACGTGGCCACTATGGCAACTACCCCCTAAGATCATACAAGTCTTATTTGGGTGAGGCATATAGGGAGAACGAGATGAGATAAGTAGTTATTGTAATGCCCAGCTTAGCTTGTATGTTATTTGTAAAGTAAAGTATTGAAAGATATTAATAGTAGTTTATGCAACTGTGCATTATGCCTAATTAAAGTATAATTGCATGCACTACTTTATCTACACACATATCATAAGTATTTTTTAAGTTGGGTTCAGGAACCGTAGGGAAATGACCTGCATTATTACTAGGGTTACTTATAAACATTAAAAAGTAAACGAACAAAACAAATGACAGCTTGGAATGGCGACGTTTCGTATTTGATGAACTCCCTATTCTATTGTCACTCGAGTTTTCGATTTATATTAAATAAACATAACGAACTGGCGTTTCGTATCAATGACTGTTTTAATATGTAATATATCTATAGATCATAGAACTGACACCCCCCCTTCAATTTGACAGCTGTTCCAAATTTAATCTCATAACCTACTGTTTTCAGAAGGTAATGTTAACTTTACATCTCCATTAATTTCTGATGGTTGGAAATCCTACTAATTGCCTACGGTTTCTCGACGCATTTTAGAGCACTAATGATATGTACGTAGATTTAAAAAATCACGGATTAAAACGGAGAGAGAAAGTAGTGACAAGCAGATATTGTAAAATCTTTGTAGGTATATTATATATGTTTAAAAATTTCACGGATTAAAACGGAGAGAAAAAGTAAGGTAGGTATAAGTTTACGATTGGTATTTGTGGCACGTTATATTATAGACGAAAAATATGGTTGTGTAATAAATTTTATTTATTTAATTATTATCTGATATCATATATCTTTAGGGTCCCGTAGTCAACTAGGTCCTGTAGTTTCGCCATGTCTGTCTGTCCGTCCACCCGTCCGCGGATAATCTCAGTGACTGTTAGCACTAGAAAGCTGAAATTTGGTAAAAAAAAGGTTTTATTAGGGTACCCGCTCTATACGTACTGGGAGTGTTTTTTTTTTCAACCCTAACGTGTGATATAATGTTGGATAGGTATTTAAAAATGAATAGGGGCTGACTAACATAGTTTTTTGAAAATGTAAATATTTTCGGAAAAAAATAAATGTATTAAATATAGTTTTAAATGTACGTTTGTAATGCCGAGCAACCGCAAACTAACAACCACAGTGAATCTGCGTAGTGCGCACAGCGGCCGTCCGGCTACCCGCCACTCGTGCCGCAGCGCTCCAAGCGACCAAAGTGTAGGCACTGTACAGGTATGCGGGTGGCAGTTTCATTGTATAATACAGACAATGTTTTAGTTATCTGCAGTTCGGCTAATTAGACAGTGCATACAGATCCTAAGGAACGCTCGATCTCGTAAACATAAAAAATATATCCGATAGGATTGATGTACAAGTATTTTGTCAAATCTAACAAAAATAACATCAACTATACTAAAACTACTTGTGTATTATATTGTACTAAAATTGCTTGTATGCAACCTCAGCTCGATATTTGCGTCCCGACTTGTACCTCCCCGGTTTTATGATATGTACCTTTTATGTGACTTGGTATGAAACAATAAAGTGATAAGTGATATCACACTGGGCCTATTTCTTGAATTAAACTTCAAATTTTATTTGTAGTCGTTGAAAAAAAGACTTGTTCTTTTAGGAATTATATTATTTTTAACTCACTATTATGTTAATTTCAATTCGTTTCGTGTTATTCATATATATTATGCTGATTCTAGGACTATTCAGAGACTATAAAATCAGGCCTATATTTTACCACCCCTGATAGTTGCGATGCGACATGTCAGTACCATTACCATGAGTTGTGGCATTGAGGTTTTCGATAACGAGTATCGAGTTTACTATCTGTGCATCTCGCTTGTACTACTTTAGTGCACGAGATGCACAGACAGTACACTCGATACTCGTTATCGAAAACCTCAAAGTTACAGCTCATGGTTCTTACCATTACCCTTGTACAGGATTATTTCTCTTTATTATTGTTACTGTTACTACAGACGTCCACGAGCTACGGAGACGAGACGCAGACTTGCGAGAAATAAGGTAATTTTCACTAAATTCCGACATAGGGCAGATCACGTGACAGGTTTGTTGCCTTTCATTACTCTAGCCACTAAAGATAAATTCGAAGTTCTATATGTATTGGCAGAGTGCAAAGCGGGTGGAGGGGGTAGCCTTAACGATCACAGCGCTCGCTACGGCTAAAATTGTCATTTTTGGCGCTGACTTGAGCTGTCAAATCCATATTGCAATAAACATTTTTAATATTATTGGCAATAATGTTACTGACTACCATTGTCCAAAATTGTGTAATACAGTAAAATAACACAAGATTTCATTAATATTTTTCATAATATTTACTTACTTCTTGTTTGACAGCGGTGACAATATCGTCCATAATGGCCGCCAGTTACGTGGCGCTGTCGTCGCGCTCGGTCCCAATATTGTGTGTTTTATACTGGATGTTCATAACACGTTGATGCGATATCGTTTCAGTTAATTAATAATTAAGTAATTTAATTGAAGATAACCTTGATGGTATCTTTGACAAAGTAATTTGAGACAAAATTATGCTAAAGTTATTGATTTAATTTATTTCAAGTAACAATTTCCTTATTTCGTTCGGTTTCGGTTATGAAAATATTTAATTCATTTATTTTAATTAGAACAATTATGAAACGGAAGATATTAAAAATGGTTTTCTATTTGGCCCTTAAAATTTATAATATATAACAATGTAAAGGAAAAGGGACTTGGTAATCTACACTTATATTATATAGGCGAAAGTTTATGAGTATGTATGTTTGTTACTTTTTACGGCTGGAGCTATTTTAATAAAATTTGGCATGGAGTTAGCTGACACCCTGGATTAACACATAGGCTATGTTTTTCCCCTAATTAACCGCGGGTAACACCGCGTGGCACAGATAGTATTATCTATAAAGCTTACTAGTAGCTAGTTGACGCTCGCTCGGCAGTAGTAATGCAGGTTTTGAACTCAACTGCATAAAGTACTGTTACATGTCGCCAATGCACGACTTAAAACCGATCTGTGAAAGAGACGGCTTTACTCACGTTTAGCAAGTCCCTCGCGTGACATGTTGTGTGGCGAGCCGACGGCGCGTGCGGCGAAGCGAATGGACTCTCGGCACTCTAACGGCCTGGCCACGACATTGCGCGACTTGCGGCGCGGTGAGCGTTTTATCTGTTAATTGCGTGTGATCCCAACTAACCGCAGTGTATTGCGCGTCTTGACCGCACAACGAACAGATAAAACGCTTATCGCGCCGCAAGTAGCGCATAGTCGTGGCTGGGCCGCTTAGTGCTTGAAAATGGAGACCTATGCTCTACGGAACATGTCGCACGAGTTACTGAATAAACGTGAGTAAAGCAGTCATTTTTTAATACAAAATATTACAATGACTCATGTGTAGTGTGTCCACACGTAGAGTTTCTACGTCATCAAAAGGTTACGACCTAATTGTAAGAATTAATAATTATTTATTTAAGTGTCGACTAAATGCAACCACTATTTAGTATATAAGCCCAGATCGTCAATAGAACATTAAGTACCGATTCAGTTAGTATCTAGTCAAGTACCGAGTTATTTAATACCGAACCGAGTTTTGTGTTTCAATCACTACCCTCCACCTCGCACATTACACACGAAAGTTTAAATACAAATAAGCTTTGGCACGTTTCGATGTTGTTACAAGATCGCAAATTGATTCACCAACGAATAAATATACTCAGTTGAATACATCAACCAAAAAAATAGGAATAAAATTGTTTCATTTTATAACATAAAAAAATATGTAACTACACTCGAGCCCTCTTAAACAAGCTACTGTTAGTTCACGGTAGTGATAAGTGAGTGTAATTCTTGTAGGTTCTAGTCTTTATGTCCTGATTGCTAAATACCCACGAATGAACAGTAGTGACCAACATTATGTAACCCATATACTAGTAAGGAAAAGAATACAAAATCATACACTCAGTGATAATCTACTCTTTTCTCTTAAAGGCTGCAGATGAGGGTAGACAGTAAAGTGGCACATTAAATTATGCGTGACGTTAGGTAAAGAGGGATAATCCTACAAAAGTTCCGCTCCTTTATTGGACACGGTCGCATTAAGCCTCTCCTTTTTTTAACGTCATCCAAAAATGTACGTCTTTACGTTGCCTTTGCCATTATTCAAATTTTACATGACGATGTTGTTAAATAAGTTAACAATTTAAGGCAGCGTCGTTTGTTAGAGTGGGTCATCGTGACGAGGGGTAAATTGGTAAGTCAATGGCTTGCCCTGTAGCGGGGGGCCAGCTACAGATGTGGAAATTGCTGCTTTAGGTGATATTGCTGATTGATCTTCATCAACTCCGCATCATAACGCTGAGTTCTTTCGCTGAGAGCGTTGTTGGTACGCTTTCAGGTGACTTATATAGCCAATTTTTGCAGCAAATGTATCAACATACTTGTTGCTGGTCAGCACAGATGCGTCTATGTAGAAAGACAGTCGATAGCACCATTTAGATACTTCTATGCGTAAATAGTCTAATAAAAAACCACTTTCCGGTGTCTGATACTTAAGTCTTTTAAACTACGCAACATAGTTTGCAGCGGTTTTAGTCATTAAGCAGATCGTTTCAAGGAGTTTATACATGTGTAATAATTAACTACGTTTCGCCCGTTCAGTGCCTACTCGCTAGTACTCAATGAGATGTAGATTCCCATTCTATGAAATGAACATAATATTAAGTAGCTGTAACAAGCTTCATTCATTAAATATGGTACTAAATATAGTATAACTTGAACAGATCCGTTATTTTAATCCGTCTATTCGTCTATTACATATACATATTCTGCGTGAGAAAATACGAATTTTTAGGATCACATATTTTTTCACTCAACACATGTTCAGGAGAAACAAGGAAAATCCATTACGCATTTACGATTTCCTTAATACCAGAACGCGTTTAATAAAAGAGAATCGATGTTTTGACAACATGTTTTGCCAATGCCTTTTATTATTAAAGTAAATACCTGTGTATGACACTTTCGAATTATTTACGATATTTTCATATATAGAAATGAGTGAATTCACTCATAAAGGATTGTATTGCTGTAATCCATTTTTTTTTCATTTATCTAACTACAAAGATCGGAGTAAGTAGTAGTATGTCATGTCACAGTACGAGTAAAACAGAGTTTCTCATTATAGTGAGATTAAAAAAAAATGTGTACCCAATTCGGTCAGTTGTTATGAAAAATTAAGTCACTGTCTACTCACAGTTTCATGTTGTATTATTATTCTTAATTATTATCACATAACTATGGAATTAAGCATTATTTAAGCCGCCACCAGCTATTCGGTCACCAGTTACGTCAAGCAGAATCTCCGCGATTTTTGAAAAAAATAGCACGCTCTGGGACCCCGTGGAGCTATAGAAATTAGCTCTTTGCCTTTAATTGTAATATCGTTTATGCTATTTTTTAAGTCTTCCTATAACCAAATAAATGACTTAGTTCAAATGATGAAATCTTATTTCAATATATGAGTATTTAACGACTGTCATTAATTATTATTTTTGCTACGCGTCTAATTCAAAATGCAAATTTAATATTCTTGATATTCCTATAAAAATACTTACTATCAATGTTACCGGGTTTGCTTAGCCAGGCCATAAATTCACTCGTCTACCGATATTTCAATTCAGGCCATGCGGTATATCAATCCATGCCAACTACTTCTGTCAAGAACCCAGTAATGTATTGCTCAATTTCTCCCAAGTTAAGATGACCACTACAAATGGAACTGCTACCTCCAAATTAATTGTGGCCGAGGATCCTTTTGCACACAAATTTGGGAAATTATTCATCTACTTTACTGCGTGGCGGCGTTGTTTGTTAGAGAGAACTGCTACGAGTATTTAGGAATTAACACTGAAACCCGAAGCTGAATAAGGTTATTAGGTTTATTTTTCCTGTCAGTACCTACTACCTAGCATTCAATTTACTTTTATATAAACAATATTTCGACAATTTGCCTTAGATAAATTCCATTTAACTCTAATCTTGTGTAACACTTATTAATTCTTTGACATTATTATATTACGAGTATAAAGTAAAAATAAAACAAGTTACTACAGAACAATTACCATCCGTATATCTAAAACAAGGGATTATTGTGTGACTGTACCAACTGCAAATGTCATCATCTTCAGCTCGCTGCAGTGCCACATACATAGACCTAACTCTTCATTTACGACACAGAGCCAGGGTTCAGGCAGAGAGTAAGCAGTAGTAAATATTTCACGTTATAACTCAAATATAATATTTTATTACAAATATGGTTACACAATGGAGATCTATTTTTGACAATTGAATATTCTTGCTTGGCTAAATAAATAAAAAATGCTGTTATATTTTGTTTCAAGAAGAAAAAAATGTTTGAGTAAAAATAAATCTTAAGTACGTTCTATTTATTCTTTATTACACAAAAGAAAACTTATTCTTCAAATGGCAAATATAATTTCATAAAGCATTCTAGAACCATTTAACTCTAGGAAAAAAAAGGAAAGACAATTCAGATAGTGCCAAGAACTATTTAATAAAAATAATTTTAAATATGATGTCCAACATTATCATAAATTTCTATCGTATATTATGTTATCTTTATATTCTTTATTTATTTATTTATGTACAACTTTTTTCACTATGCTAACTCTCACTATAGGTCATTATTGTTTTTGCAAAAATATTGTACGGTTTTTGTGCATAAGTTTATCTACGAGGGCTGCTACTTATACATCCGGGCTGAATATGGTTTTATTGTTATTCAAAGTATTCTTCTTCATATTCGATGCATTTAAACATTCTTGTGAATGAATTTTTGAAGAAATTCTGCCACTTTGTCTGTAGTACTTCAAAAACGTGTTGTTTGAACGCGTCGTCGGCATCTTCAGGGGTCGAAATCGTTGACCACGTAATTTAGTTTGTATCCGTTTAGTCTACATTTTGACCTTCCAAAAATCGAGTTGTTTCGCATGACGTATGACAGCTGGCATCGTCATGCTGTAGAATTACTTATTTTTTATGCATTGCTGGTTGGTATTACTTATTTATTTAAATACTGATTAACCGTTTTACGGTTTCCTAGTGGCACTGTAGCCACATAGCTATTAATACCAAAAAAGCAGGCAAGAGTAACTTTTGTAGGGTTTGGCACATTTTGAAACACCCTTATCGTTGATGCCCTGCCTTAACTTCATCCGTAAACATACTATGTCCACGATCGAACTCACTTAACCAGTAATACACATTGGTTTTACATGGAGCTTGATTTCTTATTACCAAAAGTTGAAGTTAGTTTATCTATGCACTATTGTTGCGTTAAATCACGCTGAATATCGTAATAATCATAGCACGAAATTTTCACGCGCGAGTCCCATTTTTGCAGCGAAATGCTTATAAAACCTACGAAAAACAGAAAAATTAAAAAAATATATATATAATGACCAGTAAAAAAAAAGTTCAGATTTTAGCATAGAGGTCGAATATATTATTTGAAATGGTTGGAAGCCGGGTTCCTGTTATATAAATAGCAGCCTATTTACACACCAGTAGATATGTATAAATGAAAAACTGTGACACATTTTCTAATTGAATTGATAATAACGGCGTAGGAAAATCATTTAAATATTTTGCAGGGAATGCTGGGTTAACATGTAACCTGGTAACTACAAGTAAAAGATATAATATGCAATTGCAGTCATGAAGATAATGACATGATTTACTCCATAGAACAAACCATTTCAAATAAAGAAATACACTTTTGTAAGTTCATTACCACTGACTGCACCCACACCGCGCTTATATAAAATTCTCATATTTGTAAGTGCACATCTTTTATGCAGTTCTAATTTTACATTTCGCATGTTTTGAGCTGGATTATTTTTCTATGTTATGCATATTTTATTCATTTTATTACAGCTTTTTAAAACGTTTTGTATTATTTAGGTGTTCATAACTAGGTCATTATTTGAGGTGTAAGATAAATGTTACAGAAATAAATACACACATTTTGATGTGGTCTGTTTTATTTTGAACATAAGGGTATATACCGATAACATAATTTATATTATCAGAGATCGATAAAGTTCATTTTGGTTAAAAAAAGCAAAATTCAAATTTTAACGGTAACGAAAATGAGCACCATGACCACGAAAAAGAACATTTTGTTTATTTTTAAATGTTTGTAAAATGTTAATTGTACTATTTGAATGAAAATCCGATGATAATGAGAAAACGAATAAGCATTATTTAATTAATCAGGTATCAACAGAAATAGACAATCGATATCTATATATCAAAAAAATTAAAACATGACGACATCAAATTGTCATTTTTGTAACCTTTTAAATACTATCTAGAAATTATTTGATTAAAGTAAGATTAATAACTTCAACTCGCAAACAAAAACAGCTTTCAATACCTCTCTATCTTCAAGAATTATTTCACACGTATATTGTGTGAAATGTATATATCTAAATATTAAAAAAACTACGTCATTTAGAGGAACATTTTGTTGTGTTGTTTCGTTGTAACAAAATTTCGTTGGGGTCTACCGTAGACCTGCACGGGAATATAATAATATATATATCAGTGCAGGAATAAAAGTAACAATATCGGAAATATCGATATATAAATATTAAACGGTCCGGTACTTTTCATGCCGATTACATCAATTTAACGTCACGCTGCAGATGATCCCAAACAGTTACTAATGATAAGAAGTGTGAAAACTTACTTTATCAGCAAACTGTATTTATTATTGTCATGTAAGTAAAAAAGAAGATTAGAAGATTTTTATTTAATATTTTATGTTTTCCATTGTAACGTCTCGTAAAGACGGCATAACGGCATCAACGATTACATTGTAAAAAGCAGAAAATTCTATAAAAAGTGTTCTGTATTTTTTCTACTTGTAGGGAAAATCATCATTTTCGTGGTCTTTTAATCAGTTTCGTGGCCCATACCACCACGAAAATGATGACCACGAAATTGAAAAGTTCTTACTTTCGCGACTCTGCAGTAAATATCCTATAGGTTTGAAGCAAATGAAATCAATATGGAATATCTTAACTGCAAACTTAACAGCTCCAGTAAAACATTATATTTATTTACCCAATACTCACCAAGTCGCAACCGTAACGAAAATGACGCTCGATCTTTGACGCAAATCTAACTTGAACCTGTATTACATTAATTATAGATAAATAATTATGGCTTGCGATAAACATTATACGTCATATTGATGCAGTCTTATTTTCAAAGTTGCTTATAGTTAAAAAATGATTAACAGGAGGTTTGTCCTCTTTTTTTGTTTAAAATATTACTTAATAAGTGTGGCAACGAAAATGATGGTGTATTTTGAAACAACGGGAAATGTAGAAAAAAATAGTCTTATCAAGGTCCTAATTTTTTTATGTTTGCATGCATGGTATATCATATTATGAACATTCAATCCATGTTTTAAACAGCAAGTATTTCTATACCTTGTATTTTTTACAATACTACAAAGTAGTCAGGGATAATCCGAACCTGACCACGTAACTGACTTATGTGCAGAAAATTTAAGTTATTGTGGAAAAAAAGATAAAATAGAATAAAATGTATTTACCACAAGTTTCAGTGATAATATCCTAAGCAACCTAAAAATAATAAACGATATATTTCTAATTTTATAACTGAAAATTTGAGTCTGAACACAATTGAACCTCTCGAAATAATAACCCAACTTTGCATAGATACACAGATAGTAATTTGGCAAATTCTGTAATATGTATTATCGTGTTACCATAAATGTCCAAGTCACCCTAATTTACATTACCTACCTATATTATAGGTACTTATGTTACCTATGCTAACTCTCACTACCTATGTTAAGCAACATTATGGTTTTGATTTCAAAAAATGGCGAGGAGAGAGGTATACTTAAAAAGTATTCGGTTACATTGAACTATTGACTTAGCTTAAATCAAAAAATACTGATTTGCATACGCAGGCAGGAGCTGCCATGGGTTCAATCGAAGATGTCTTATTCCAATTTTCTATATTTATTACGTCAACATTATCTTTATAGTTTTCTATCACAATTATACTCCGTTTTAAATATTTACTGGATCTAGTTTTGATGGTATAACAGGATCCGGAATAATAGTATTATAGGAACCCAGTGTACGCATCTCTGGAGCTCACAAATTCTAGTATCTTAGAGTTCCTACTATTGTCCAAATACCATATACAAATTTTCTGAGTGTCAGATTCCTAGAATTCTATAACTCCTACCTATTCCCTGAATTAAGAGACGTAGAGTTCAATTTTCTCGGATTTTTGAAGTCCCAAATTCTAACAGAATTTAAATTAATATTTGTTATGAAATTATGACCTGATTTCTAACACACTTTCAAGTCAATTTCTTTAGAATTTTGTATATTGAAGTTGAAATGTATTGCTTTTAGTTCCAAAAATTAAAAAAAAAAGATCTTAATTCGGAATGTTTAAGCAATGAAGACGTCTTTTGCATTAGAATTTAATGTAAGTCTTATTATATAATTACTTATGTCTGCTCCCTCTATCAAAGGATAAATATTAGATCAATATCATATTTTAAGTCTAAAAGCACTTTAGGAGCACAATATTTCCTAAGTTAATATTTTAACTACTTGTCACGTTTTCAAAGTTCCAAGCTGTGAGTTAAAAATACTTTTCAGAAGCTTCAAAGTTTGATTGAGATTTTCGTCCCTACCTGGAATTTAAACCCTCCGGTATTAGCAAACTTTTAGCATCCATTTTATAATAAGAAAGGATAACGAACGATGTTCGCGATTCTTAAAGGAACTATATCTATCTATCTGTGTTATAGCGTAGTGAAGGATTAGAATATTGGGCATTCAGTAATCAGTCGTCATATTGCTCTGGGCGTTGTATGACTAAGATTGAATTAAAAAAAAATCTGCGCTGCGCACTGTTGGACCTAAATTATAGTACAGTTCAATTTAATTTCCCAGAAAATTTATTAACATGTTCTTAAGCTTAAACAAAAGGATGCTTTTGGTCTTGCTTTTAGTACTACCAAACCTTAGAACTATTATTATTTTATATTATGCAGAAACGTCTGCTAGCGAATATCTTGTGGTTGGTTGTGGGTTCGAGTCTATCGACAATTTTTTCTATTTTTCTTTCGATTTAAATATCTTAGAACTATTACTTAGAAAGTCCCGTTAATAATCCAGTTTCAAGTAATAGGTGTAATGTCAACGATTATATTAGCTTAAAATCGTACATCGTTCGTTCTTACAGTTATGTGTATTGTTGTTTGTCTGTGTTTGATAAGTTTGTTTGTTGTAACAAATTCTGTGAAAGACTCACTAAGCAATTTTGAGTTGCATTTAGAACAAAATAAATATCTAAAGAGTGTTATTGTATAAGATATTTAATTTCCTTATAAAAGTTCAAATCACTTCGGGAACGGAAGTTGAAAAGTCCAATTTTGTGTTTAATTTATGGAAAAAGTTTATCAGCTTGGCATTACTTTGGAAAAATCTCTTCCTAAAATTGGTATAAATACTAAATCCGACTTAAGATAAGCAGTAAGTACTTCTTGTCAACATGGTGACTAATTTGGATGTAATTCAAAACCATGTTTACAAAAACATGTACACAAAACGGTAATTTAATATATTTGCTAAACATAAAAACCCGCTGAGTGCTCCATCCAAAATATACAGTTGAAATACCATCCCTTACTAAAGTCATTAAACTAACGTAATTCAGGATTATACTAAATCTATTAATATTTGCTTCCGATGGCTGACAGCGTAATAATTCTTCAAAAGCTTCTCGTACAATCTGTTTATTTACGAGCTATAATCATGACGGCTTTTCACGAGATTACTTACCTTTTTGTTCACTAGAAATATTTACACCATTAAGTCGAGGAAGTAATGTCCCCTGAGGCGTGTTTGAATGGATCACGGAGTCACCGAAGCTTGCTTATTGCGGATTTGATAATGAAAATTTGTTATCAGATTTATTTTTTAATAAGAAAGAGTTGAGTAAGTATACTGGGTAAGACAAAAATATTAAAAAGGTAAAAACTTATTTATTTAAGTATTTTACTTGTAATTGTTATTTCATAAAACTATTTATTTACATAATACTGACTTAGACTTTCACGGTTTTTATAAATAACAGGGGCAATGTATATTTAAAAATTACCTCCATAGTGCGAGTGCGAGTGACATCCCTAGTGTGCAAAACGTTCAAGTTGATAAACAAGATCAAGTGCGGGTAGTTCGAAAAACTCGCTAGAAGATGTTGATGTGAACTTTAGCCAGTCTTCATCCGTGACAACGAGGACAATGTCGTTCTAGAAACATAGGAGGAAATATTTAAAATAAATATATTTGTCATTTATCAGTCTCATTTATTTCTAATGACATTGTTTACATGTGTATATCGAAGTATAAAAAAGAAAAAACTGACAAGTCTAAGCGGTACTCATATAGCACAATTGGTAGTGCACTGGGCTAGTGATCCAGTGGTCGTGGGTTCGAGTCCCGCTACGAGTAATTTTTTCTATTCTTCTTTCGATTTGTACATTAATCTAATAGTCTAGAAATAAATAAGGCTTGCAGAGTAATATGAATCAGCGACTGAAGCGGACCGGTCGTAACCCTAAATATATTAGGGACAATCTCACATAAATCGACTTAGCCCTACAATAAGCACAATACGGCTTGTGCGAACTACTAGACGATATTTATAGATAGATAGATAAATACAAATAATGAAACACATTAATGTAGCAACACCATTAACGAAGGTTCGAATATTTGTGATAAAAATAGAAATTATTGCCCTGGCCAGGCTTCGAACTCAGGACGTCCTGATTCATAGGCAGGATCATTACTACTGAATAAGCTAGGGGGCCGTTGGTTACTAATTACCTTTATTTCGCGCGCAGGTTTAAGTGTTCTAAAAAAACAAGTTATGAATGGCACAAGACCATCCAAATATAATATATCATAAGCATGTTTTTCCCGTACACGGAACAATGGTGTTCCTGACATTTGGCAGGCGTATACGGAGCCGCACCGAGCCAACGCACAGAACGGGCCTTTTCGACAATTATATGAAATGTAAGAGGTACACTTCTTGACCCTGTCCGTGTCACGGGACGCGCACAGAGTCAGCACCTGCCATGGTGTAAGGACTGAGTTTTAGTGTAAACTTATGTACTAGGGTATTGGATGGAAAGGATGCACTAGCTACTGGACTATTGGAAAAAAAAAAGAAAAACCGGACCGGAGTATACAACTTAATTTCCGGCAGACGGTGCCTCGCTCTCCGCGAGATGGGTCCCCAAAAAGCGACATCAAAAATGGCTCAAGTGCAACACCGTTGCAAAGGGCTAAGGGTAAAGGTGTCACTGGACTATACACATATAGCTAACTCGCCACTTAGGTATCAGCTCTAGCGACCCCACTCTGGACGGCCGGTTAAGTCAAGCCAGTTGCTCTCACCTCTCACCTCACCGACAGGGCATCCCGGGGCCACTCAGGTACGTGGAGTTGCTACTCAGACCTCAGAGCCTAAAATTGTAGGCGTCCTCAGGGCATCCTATGGTGGTGTCTATGGTAGCTGCTACCCATCAGGCAGGCAGTAAAAGAAATATACCTACCTTAACTTGGCATGTTTACTTTCAGTTGTACTATCGTCATCAACAAAAGAAACATAATACGGATAATGAAGCCTTTGTTAAGCCCTTAACAATAACTACGTAGCACAAAAGGTAAACAACTATCGGGTTGACAATCCAACATCAGTATGTAACTACTCGTAACTATAATAATCGTTGCGTTACCTCAAGATTGACACACAACGTAAGATAGCGTCACATAGTAACTGATAAAGTGGCCATAACATTGTAACACATGCTTGCCGCTATACAAATAAAGATCGGTACCGATATACTATTTTGCTGCTTTATTTGCTTTACTTTAATAAACCAAAATCAAACAGTCGGTACACTGTTTTTACTTAGGCGATACAAATGCGATAGGAATAGTTTTACATGGTGCGCGATTCTCTAAACACATCTTCACCTATCCAAGGATCTTAAAGGGCGTTTTCAAAAAAATTTACACCCAATTAGTGAAAGTTGTTAAGAAAAGTTAAATCACTGTCAGTTTCGTGACGACAATTAAGCATTAAAGATCGATAAAAGCTTGGTTTTGATGTTCGTTTTATAAACTTCAATCGATATTACAACATAATAGAAGGCAAAAAGTCGATCTTCATAAAGATTTCATGCTTAGTTGTCGTCACGAAACTGACAGTGATTTAACTTTTTTTTACATCTTTCGCTAATTGGGTGTACCAAATTTTGAAAACACCCTAAAACTTGATGGTGATGTGGTAACAAAATTCAATATAAAAAGGCACGAGTAATCTTATAGACGTGAAAGCACTGAGTGACTGATCAACGCCCAGCCCAAACCGCATAACCTGGATAGCTGATTTTTTCACAATAGGTAGTTTATATACCATAAGGACCCCGCTAAGAAGGGATTTTTGGAAATTCTACCATTAAGGCGGTAAAAAGGGGCTTGAAAATTTGTATAGAGATTGTGTTAAATTAAAAGCGAGAGGCTTGAAATTTTGTGTAAACACTCGAAAACAAGAAAAGTGATTTCAGCGTTTTTTGATATTTATCTTTTAAGGGGTAAAAAAGGGGGTTCAAAGTTTATATGGAGACGGAGTCAAATGTTAACTGAGAGACTTTAAACGTTGTGTTTAAACTCCTTATTCAATGAAAAGGAAAGAATAATAGTAATTGATACCGGTTACAGGTATTCTTATGCGCGTGCGAAGCCTCGGGTAAAAGCTAGTTTTATTATATTTATGCCTTATATCAACTGTTTTTATATTCATAAAAGCTACTGGCAGTGGCTATTGCCAGCAAACTTCCAGGTGTATTTCAAGTTAAAAAGAGAAAACTGCTAAACCCAAATATAGAATGAAAGGAAGAAATCGTACTCTTAGGAGCATTCAATTAGCCCGCATTATGGAAAAAAAAATCTGTCGAAAAACTACTTAGTTACTATTGTAATAGAGTTTTGTATACATTGCTAACATTGAGGAATAAAGGGCAAAGGTGTTTGCGGTGCCTCTGTCCAGGAATGATTAATGTTTCATTGATTAATCAATGCCCTCATGCAACTGATTGAGGTCAAGATGTTCTAGTGTTGGAGTTAATTCTGCGTAACTATTTGCTGAAATGAGCTGTATGATATTGAACCGTATTACTCAGTGATGTTCCGCCAAACAAATGTATAGTTAAATTGCTCATGTTGGTAGCGGTTGATTGTAGTAGCGGCGAAAATGTTCGTGGTCAAACCTAGATTATGTTTTTGTATTGCTTTGTCTGAAAATTAAATAAGTGGGTGAAATCGAAGTGTTAAGTGCTTGGTAACGTGAGAAGGAAATTATACTTAGAAATCACGTTTAGGCATGTTAGCAACTAAAACAGGTAGCAATGTGACTATCCTTCTTCTGAAATAGAACAACTGAAACGGATTATATCGCATATATTAATTTAAACTTCATCCACCCACCCGATGACCACGAACACTGCTAAAGGGTTCGAAACGTCGCGAAGTTTATACGCGATATAATCCGTTTCAGTTGTTTTATTTCATGAATAAATATCGGGGCAACCGAAGGCAATATTATTATCCTTCTTTGTAAATATACCGACCGGAATCAACTCTTTGATCTTTACAATTATTTCAAGTTATTTTTCGGCGCTGCTCATACTTACTAGAGCTACAGGATATTAAACCATCTATGCAGAATTTAGATTTTATATTTAGATGACGGTAGCAAGTAACATAAAAGAAACCGCAAACTTGCTTGATAACTCCTGACATTTAACTACCGTGTAAAAGATTCAATTTCCCACGACTGTGATAAGATGCCCGCTCATTCCAGCGAATCGGTGTTAATCCATTATTAAGGCGATTATTACGCAGCTCTTACCCTTACTGTTGTTCTTCGTAAGTCTTCAGTTTTGTGAAATTTGACTGGAATGCCTTAACATCTTTTTTGTATCTACTAAATCAAATTCGAAGATCTTGTTATTTTAATATTAACGAAGTACGATAAGGAATGAGTTTCGTCTCCAAATCTTGAACTGAAAATACGATGCCTATTTTATAAAGATTTTGTCCTAGAAAGAGCACCGTTAATTGGGTTATTACGATGCCTTGAAGTTACAATAATATTCAAATCTTATTTTATACATCTATTTTTCTGAATATATACGCTCCCTTTAGCTTAGGGATTTATGTCAAAAAAAATCTTGTACAACGATGCCCGAGGCAAGGTTTTCTAACTTACCCAAGCCATTATTTGCCAAAACCAGCATAATATATGTCTCGAGTTAAAACTTAATATTCGCCGCACCTAAGTGTTTTAGGCTAAGTGCTGGAGGCGCAAATTTACCTGCAAAGTGTGTCCATTAACAGTCATTTAAGTTCTCCGTTAAACTCCGGATGAACTGGAATTGGGGTTTAACTTCAGCCCTTGGATAGCTTCTTTAACGGCAACTATTATTAAATGGATGCAGTATATCTATAATATCAAGAATTTAAGGTTGTTGATGTTATTTACTCTTAGGTATAAGTTAACATGTTATTATAACAATAATCATTTATATTTTCTTTGATATTAACTATCGTATGTTTGTAAGACTATTAAAGACTACTTATCTCTCTATCTTTTATAATCAGTGATAGGAATAACTTGCAATTTTTATGTATACCTTTACTAGAACAATTACCGTCGCTTGTGAATCAGAAATCAGATAAAAATACAATATTATCCACTGAATTGTCAAGAAAATGCGTCTTCAGTATTTCTGTATTTTTGTTTTACACACTTGACTTTAATGTCTGTTAGAAAAGAGTAACACAATTCAAGTAATAATTTAATTTCATCGTTCTCAGCCAACATGTATCAAAAGACAGGCTGTTTTATGCTAAAATTAAGACAAGTCAGTTATAAACATTCATGTCACAGGTGCTTCAACTAGATCGTTAAAGAGCATGTTAAAAATTTCAAACAGTCGAAATTATATATGGCTGTCGTACCGAGTCTCGTCAGTCAACACTCGGTGTTTTATTACAGTCTGAGAGCTTCGTCTCTCCTCTTAATTATTTCTTCCATTTTGTACAGAGAAAAAAACAAGCATCAGATTTTGTGATAAATATAGTTCACCCTCGATTTTTACCCGTGCCTGTCGGTGTATAATTAACGCCCTTTAAAAAGTTAAGGTAGAATTCAAATTTAGAATAAATTTTGTATATTTTAGGTTGCGTAAGACAGATTGTCTTGGTTTGTTTTAATAGTTATCTTGTGTTTTTCATGATTTGTAAATACCATGTTTTTCATTAAATAAAAATGTTAAACCATTGATTAATCAAGATTTTTGTTATACATTTTACACCCCGTTATCTAACGCTCATTTTGGGGGCAAATAGTGATGTTGCTTCACATAGTTAGTCAATTCATATTTATCGAAAAAAGTTATTTGGCAAACAAACTAAAATTCTTCTTTTGTGAACGCACAAGAGCTAACTCATTCATTCCTCTTTTTAATCAGATCGGAGGGCGAAAATTATAAATATCGAATATTGTCAATTGACGAAAGAATTCAATTCAATAGAATATCGTCGGGGTCTGATTTTTGAAAGTCGCCGAGTAATCCGCTTAGAGATTCTCGTTCATACTCTATGGAAAACACTTAATAACTATTAAAAAAATCGGACCCAAGATATTTTGACATGTTATTGAGTGAGTAAGTCAACTTCATTTTTTATCGACTTAGATTATCGTAACTGCCCAATCACTTGCCCCTAAACTGAGCATAAGATAACGGGGTGTATTAACATTTGTTACAATGAAACTAGTGAAACCAAGGTGACTCTCCCATTTATTGCAACTCTTGCGGTAC
This sequence comes from Grapholita molesta, assembly GCA_022674325.2. NCBI lineage: Eukaryota > Metazoa > Arthropoda > Insecta > Lepidoptera > Tortricidae > Grapholita > Grapholita molesta. The sequence goes on from CP053127.2 coordinate 10,574,109, forward strand.
TTAACAACACCTGGTCACCCAATAACGGGCCGATAGTTGTTTCCCAAACGATATTGCTTCCTATGAATTATTATGACCAATGCCTCGGGCTAACAAAAATACATTGAGATAGTGTCTCTCATTTATTAATAAGTCAAAGATTGGTTTTGGTAATTCGACGTATTCATATTTTAACAGTGATTATAAATGTAAAAGTTGCAATGGATCCTCTTAATTTCTAAAATTACAGAACGTATTTTTTTGAAACTTTCCAGTTAAGAACTTTAAATATAAGAATAAAATATCATCGTCATCTGAGCCATAAGACGTCCACTGCTGAACGTTCCTAATGACTGATTGATTGATGAAAAGTGACTAATTGTATTAAAACCTATTTATAAATGGTTAAATAATAGAATATAGAGATATATAGGTATGTGGGTAATAGTTTCTGTATGTGGAATTAATATAATGTCACGCCTATGATATTATGTCCTCGTGGCGTAGGCAGAATGTCAAGGATTGCGTGTGATGATGAGAAATCTATTAGTTCAGTATCTACCTACACACTTAATTAAAATGAAGAGAAACCATGTGTAGGTAACAAATTAAATCTTAGTGACATTTACGAGTACACTATTTAAATTCGACTTGGCTGATAAAACTATGGGATGTGTGCCTTACTGCAAAGCGCGAGGGTTGACGAAATCATAAAATAAAGTGTCAGTTGGCTCCCTCTCAGCAGTCGTGTGCGGAATCACCAAAATGAGCACCAAAAACCAACCCACTATTTATGATATTTTCAGTAGATACTAACTACCAACTAAGTAACATAAATATTTATTGCAAAGAGTACACGCAAAGAGCCTATGGGGCTCTCCGGGTCCAATTTAATAACGCGTTCCGGGTGTTGGTGGGGCTGCCCCGTTTCTGTAGCGGATCTGGGATGTTTGCAGAAGCTAGAGTGGACTGCTTTTATGCGACTATGCGCAAAAGAACCGCATCCCTGGTGCGTCGGGTGCGTGGCAGTCCCAATAACATCCTGAGAATAATAGGGGACAGGTACAACTGCCCTTACATTCGCCATTGTTGTGGGCTACATGCCCCAGTTAGATAGGCTATTTTTGTAATTTGTTAATTTTTATTTTATTTTGTTTTTATTTTTTATTTGTAATGATTGTATATGGACCTCATGCTGTCTGAAATAAATGATGATTTGATTTGATTGCACGCAGCACTATTTAAACAGCTGAGTAACAAAGTATAGTTTGTCAAATATTTTTTTATAGGTAACTAGCTGACCCCGTACACTACGTACGTACGTACCGCCTTACAGTGGAACTACTTCATACTTAAGTCTACTACACCTTTGCGAGGTATATTATATTTTACGCTACCGAAATCACGGGAAAAAGACAGTATGTAAGTAAAACAAAGTCGGATTATTTACACCGTTTATTCATTTATATAACAGATAATGATGAAAACTACATATAATTATATTTTTCTCTTAATGGGTTTAGGTACTCATTTAGACAGTGGAATCAAACCAAGTATATCTACGAACAGTTCAGTTTTTTTAGTTCAGTAAAAAGGATTTTCACATGTGACACTTCACTCAGGAAGTATCGAAAACGTGCTACCGTCCGGCACGTGCTTAGGACGTTAGGACATCTATAAACAGAAACTGTCTTTTCACCTGTCGTAGACGGAGCCTTGTCATCGCATATATATCCGTTTAGACATATAAATCAATCTAGAATATCTGTACAAAGTCGAAACTTGCCCTGAAATTGTCTATAGAAATGCTTACCTATATGGTAAAAAACTGTCACGTTGTTGAATTGTGAACAAGGATTCCGGTATCACGGAACAAAATGCTAAGAAGTCTTTACCCTTAAAAGGAAAGTTCAAAAAATGGATTTTAATATTGTAAATAGACTTAAGATTAAGGTAATTTTAAGTTTTATAAACTAGATAATTTTTATTTATTACATTACTTAGTTTTATATTTATTTTTATAATCATAAATGTTAGTTGTGACATTTTTAAGCTGTACTCGTGGTAGATTGTTTATTTTATTTTATTTGTAATGTGTTCATTTGTGCTTTTGACTTTTTCTATTTTTCATTGTTTATTTTATCTTTTATAAAATATTTAAAAATATATATTATATATATTTTTCCTTTATTCATTTCATGTCTTAGGCTAGGTTTCTTTATAACATTTTTATAAAAGTAAAAGTAAAAATACATCTAAAACGTATCAAAACAATAAAAACATTATAAAACCTAACCTAGAGTGCCGCCGGCAACGGGCAGGGCCCAGGCTGCCGGTGGTTAGAGGCTGCAGAGAGGAACCGTCGGACTATGCGCGCCGTGTCGAGGATTAGTGCCTTCTGAATCTGACCCTTGTTCCAACCACAACCACGTGCAGCGAGAGTCTCTCAAGATGTTGGTCGAGACTCTTCGCTATGAGACCGTTCGCGGAAACAACTATCGGTACAATGATCGCCGAATCAACTTCCCACATGGCGGTTACCTCGTGAGCCAAGTCTAAGTACTTGCTGGATTTGTCCTTCTCGGCTTTCACGAGGTTCTCGTCACATGGGACGGTGATATCGATGAGAGCATTGCTCGGCTGCGATCGATCTATCACCACGATATCAGGCTTGTGGCTGGCAATAGTCCTGTCCGTGATAACAGATCGATCCCAATAGAGCGTGGCACGACCATTTTCGAGAACTGGCGCAGGTGTGTACTTCTAGTACGGCACTTCGCGGTCCGCAGGTCCATACATAAGAGCAAGCTGCTGATGTATAATCCTGGCTACAAGGTTATGTCTGTGCAAGTACTCGCCGTTAGCAAGATGAGAGCAACCGGAAATTATGTGCCTGAGTGACTTTCCGGGACGGCGGCATGCCCGACAAATGTCGAAATATATCCTGAAGGACGGTTCCTTCAGGATATATTTCCGGTAGTTATTCGTCATGATAACTTCGTCCGCAATTGCACAGGCAAAACCCTCGGTTTCTCCGAAGAGGTCCCCGAATCGTAGCCAGTTCACTGACTCGGGCAGGTCTACATCTGGTCCCGTTAGGGCCCTGTAGAACCGCCCGTGTAGCTCCTTACTCTTCCATACGGCCTTGCGGTCCTCGGTGCTTAGTACCACTGGTTTGCGCCAGTTCTCGTTTGCCAAGGAGAGCGGTGTGAGGTTCCTGTCTACTGCCACCACATCACGATGCATCCCACACTCGTGGTTCAGGAAATAATTCCTGAGATTGCACACCTCACGGTTATGGAGACTTTTGGTATTTAAAAAGCCGCGGCCTCCACACTTCCGTGGGATGTACAATCTCAACCGACGAGCGTGGGTGGCATGCGATGTGTGGTGAGTAGTAGTCGGACCCTCCGATCCAGGGCATCCAGCTCGGTCTGAGTCCATCTTAGTATGCCAAAGGAGTATATAAGTAAGGGCGTACCCAAGCGTTGAAGGCCCGAACCTTATTGCCACCTGACAAAAGGCTATTAAGTACTTTTGTCAGCCGACCGAAGAAGCGCTCCTTCACCGCCTGTCTAATAGCCACATCCTCAATACCCAGAGACTCTGACATACCAAGATATTTATAGGTTTCTGATTCGGAGATAGACTTGAACGACATCGTCTCAGAAAGCTATAAATTTGTTGAATTACTACTTTCCCCACTGTACATGCATAACTGCATTTATCGACACAAACTCCATCTTGATGGCGCTACTGAACACTTCAGTGGTTTCAGTAATTCCAGCAAAGATTCAGTTATTCGCAAATAATTTGAGGTCGTCCATATATATAGAAGGTGAGAAATGACTTCACCCTCTCTCCGAAGCCGGCACCTAGTCCCAAATCCTTCAGTAAAGTACTGAGTGGATTCAGAGCTAAAACAGAACCATAGGAGACTCAAACTGTCACCCTGGAATATTCCTCGCTCGATCCTTATGAAGTCCTGCGGGCCAGGGGGGTCATCGCCACCTCCTGGTTGACGAAGGACTGTGGTCCACTGTCTCATACACGCACCTAGGAAGGATCTTAAAGTTGCATTGACTTTATACAACTCTAAGATCCTCTGTAGCCATGAGTGAGGCACCGAATCATAGGCCTTCTTGTAATCAATCCAGGCGGCCGAGAGGGCACCCTTGTTCCGCCGGGCCTGTTGGCAAATGGTCATGTCTATGAGGAGGAGCTCTTTAGTACCACGGGACCCAACCCTACATCCATTTTGAGAGGTGGCCAAAATGTTGTTCGCGACAATGTGCGTGTTAATTTTGCTCTCAAAATGGATGTAAAGGAGCTTGTAGAGTGTAGAGGCAAGCACGTGATGAGTCGATAGTTTTTAGCCTTCCGTGGTACTATTGGACTTATAGAGCAGGAAGGTCGTACCAGTTGTTGGGGAAGGTGGCAGGGAACTGAGCTCAAGGGTTTAATTGAAATTGCGCTGCTAACCGCGAGTGCGAGCATCGAAACCTTTCAACCAGAAATTGTGCAATCCATCCGGCCCAGGACTTTTCCAGTTCTGGGCCGTGCGGATCGCGCAACTTATGTCGTCGGGGCTGATGGTGATAGCCCCCATAGGTTCGATGGACTCGCACTCGCGTTCAACAACGCTCATCCATTCACCCTCCGTGTGTTCAACAGGCACTGACCAGATGCTTCGCCAGAAATCAGTCATGACAGTAGCATCCGGCAGCTGCGTGTTAGACACACGGGGATCAGCTTCCTCCCATCTTCGGTACACCTTCCTTTGGTCACTCTGAAAGAGGCGATTCTGCTGGAATCGATCCACACGCTCTCTGTAGCGACGAATACGGCTTGCCCATGCATACACTTTCTGCTTCAGGAAGTCGATGCGTTCCGTGATATTGGCCATGTAGTCGCGGGGCCTGATATTCGTCCCCGCGAACGCCTGGTTATTATTTCGATATACTTACGTCCAACCAGTCTTGACTTGAAAACGTAAATTAGTTATACTGACAATCTTTAAAAAAAAAATACTAATTCTAATAATTAAATAAAAAATAATAATAATTAAAATCCTACCTGTTTTTACTTAGTGTGTATGTATTTTTCTACCGTAGTCATATTGTTATAGTAAATAGTACTACGAGGATATGCATTTTGCAATCATAGTCCAACAATATTAAACTCTAATGTATTAATTACTGTATATTAGAAATGATTACAAAACAATTATTAATTAAAATATAATTTGTTTGAATACCTAAAATTGACATATTTAATGCGGTGTCAGATGTTAAATTAATTTTATCATAGCATGACCGGGAATAATATCCGGGGATAGAAAACAAAAGAGAATGTAATGATGGCTCGTTCTTTTAGCAATATCGGGAATTCGCGAGGTGTGGCCGGGCAATAAGTCTCGTCGAGTTTTATTAGGGCTTCATTAAATTATCCGGCAATTTTATTTTTAATCAACGTGAGTAGGCACCGCCGGCGTATCCTGACTTTAACGAAAAATACCGGGTTCATAATTTTAGCATTTCTGAAACGGGGTTAGTTTGGCTAGAATTTTGTGGTTTTAATGCAATAGGTATACTTGTACCCTAATGTACGTAAACTCATTAAAAGTGGGGATATTTTAATGAATTAGTCTAGTAAACTAAAAACAAACCAATATCTATTTGAATTTGTGATTCAACCCACAAGGTACATTTTGACGCCCAATTTGCAAATTTGATGAGAAATGAATATTTATTTACTTATTTCTAACCTACAAAATGTCAGAATTCTCATTAATGCCAAATTGTTAGAAAACAAGTAGGTAGTAAAACATCAAGAATAAATTATTATCTTACTCGCGTTGTCCCGGCATTTCGCCACGACTGACGGGAGCCTGAGGTCCGCTTGGCAACTAATACTAGGATTTGGCGTAGGCACTAGTTTTACAAAAGCGACTGCCGTCTGATCTTACAACCCGCAGCACAGGTATTAGCCCGGTTTCCTCACGATGTTTTCTTTCACCGAATAGCGATTGGTGAATATCAAATGATATTTCGTACGTTAGTTCCGAAAAACTCATTGCTACAAGCCGGGGTTTGAACCCGTGATATCCCCCATTGCAAGTCGCGCGCTCTTACCGCTACGCCACCAGTGCTCTCTGGAAAGAACAAGTTATAAATAAGTAAAGAAAATTCTTATTATTACATATGTAATAGTTAGTTTTAGTCCAGTTTTTATTGCAGGGTACCTACATTTTTAGACTGTAATTACTAGTTTTAAGACCTCTTTTGTACTTATACATGAAACGCAATAAAATAAATGAGTATAATTATTTATTTGTAAGTCAGGTAAATCTTTGTTGTAAGCTCCATGTTTTGGTTATTCTCGGCTCACATTGCATTCCCTGAGACTGACGGACTAATCAACGCAGAGCCAAAACTACCAAAGCAAGAAAGTTCGTTTGAAGACTGCATTTGTTTTATATCGTGAATATAGCACGTTTTGAAAAATGCAACCCTTGGAGCTTTTTGAACTGTTTATCTAGTAGAGCTGTCAGGGAGGAACAAACAGCATGCATCGAGGCAATTGGCACCTCGTTGCAAACATATTGGCTGTCACGCCACACCGTCTCTCTTATAGGCGCCTCAATTTTATGCTAATTTAAGAAAGCTTAAATAAAACAAAATACTAAAACTATAAATAACTAAAAACTAAACTTGAAATCCCTATTTAAAATAAGGGATGGTGTATAAAACGCGGGCAGCATTTCCTCGCTGTATCGCAATGCTTATGCGTTGAGCGAAGAATCTGCTAGCTCTCCGGTCACCACTGTCACCAGTAGCGTCGATAAGACGTTTGGCCAAATCTTTGAAAAAGGCATTATTATTGCAATCGAGATGAACTACGAGGAGTCATTCATTATTTATGACATGACAACTTTTTCGTGTTTGTAATTTAAAAAAAAATTGTTTATGCAATTATATAGAATGGTGACAAGTATAGATTGAAACAACAGTTGATAATATTACATCATCGTAATTCCTTTGATTAACTGCAAAATGACATTTGAATAAGCATATAGTATTCGTACGAGGTTTAAATTAAATTCGGTTTAATTTCTAACCCAATCTTCCTGTAATTGATCCAAAATAGGGATATATACGCATTGTTCTAATTTCACCCCTGTACATACAACCTACATATATGACGTACGAGACAATTTATAAATAATAAACAAATAAATAAAATAAATATTTCGGGACAATCTTACACAAATCGACCTAGTCCTACGGTAAGCTCAGTAAGGCTTGTGTTGTAGGTACTAGACGATGATATATATAATAGACAGATACATATAAATACTTAAATACATAGAAAACACCTATGACTCAGGAACAAATATGTGTGCTCATCACACAAATAAATGCCCCGACTGGGAATCGAACCCAGGACCTTCGGCTTCATAGGCAGGGTCACTACCCACTAGGCCAGATCGGTCGTCAAATATCACGTGCCACTGCCAAAGAATACACATACTGGAAACTTGTCATTTTCATCTTACTTCTTGATTGCCCCAAATTCTAAACTTATTATAAGAATTATAGTCACAGGTAAGCATGTTGGTAATGTGATTAAGATTTGTGGTGCTGATATACCGTATATACTGCTGCTGCGTATATGCGTGCTGATATACTGAGCCCAGTATGTGTATATAGTTATTTCCTAAAAAACCTAGAGTTTTTCTTTTTATGAATAGGTGGCAAACGAGCAGACGGATTGCCTGGTGGTAAGCAATTACCGTCGCCCATGGGCACCCGCAACACCAGATGAGTCACAAGCGCGTTGCCGGCCATTAAGGAGGTTGGAGCTCTGGGAACCTTACTCACCATCAGGAACACAGCACTACATACCTGAAAGGTAGCAGTGCTATTATAGCTGTGGTCTTCTGTAAGGAGGAGGTATTTCCCCAGTTGGGCTGCCCCAGATTCAAGCGTGATGGTCATCGCTGTGCCCTACCTCTCATTGTTGGACGTTGTTTAAGGACATACCCGGGTCCAAAAGAGTCAGCTCATTAAAACCAAAAGTTTTGTTTTCCTAACTAACTTCACTACACGATGGACGAGACATGAAACGGAACCTGCATATGTAAAAGGACAAATTTCTTAAACGCTTAGTAATTCGGAATAAACAAAATATTCAACTAACATGTTTTTAATAGGTAAATCGAATTTATTCTGAAGTTTGAACTACGTTCACGTTTCCATTACTAACAAACACAGAGCGTAGTAATCGTGTTAAATGGAATGCTAGGACTATTTAAGCAGAATTACTGAAGTAGATTGTAACTTGAAGTTAAACTTTTGTAAAGGTTTTCTTTGATACATCATATTTAGACATAAAGTTACTAAATTTTTTGATACATTTGGATGTCCGATGAGATTATAGATTTGTTAACAAGTGAAAATCTCGTTTAAATTATAATAATTTTTCGTTGCTAGCTAGTATATTTTCAAAAGTTGTTCTATGAATTTTTTAAAGAATGGCCCTTCTAATTGAATTGGCTTGGCGGGAAACATTGGAAAACTGGATATTAACCGAAAGACAAATGGCTACGTTTCATGCTCAACACCACTAAATCCTCACGGCACCTATAAATCGTGAGTTCGCTTTCGGTGATTAGGGCAGGATAGATACTTGTTACCTGGGTATTTTGCACTTAAACGAGTTAATCTTAATATACTGCTGTGACGAATTAACGTCTTAGCAACATAAACGGCTGTATAAATGTTTCTTTAACACAAAATATCTAGCCAAAACTTACACGAAGATTTATAAAACTAGATTAAAGTTTAAATAAACATTAAAACTAACAACCACATAGATAATAGGTACTAACCGAAAAAAATAGCAAATTAGGTTTTTCTTAAATAAGTATATTAAAAGGAGCTTGTTAGAAGATACTTTCACTTATTATTTTTTGCAAATTATACGATCTGTTACACAAACACGATTCTCATATTCGTAATTCTCATAAAATATGGATATCACAAAACAATCGGGGTTCAATTCTATAAAACAGGGATTCGTCACAATAGTAATTTAATACATTCATTTCTGTATAGTTTATTACGTGCTACATATTCCCACATAATTAAGAAGTTTTTGACAACACCGCGCGCGGCGGTATTTATGGGAAGTTGAAGATATATGCTGGATGCTTAGTGATTTTGCTAGAAACCAGGAGGCGAAGAACGTTATTATGACTGTTAATCAGTAAAAGTATGTAGAATAAATTCAATATCCATAGTTTTATAAATGTAGGTAACAACGCAAATAACTATATATGTGTTAATGATTTTGTTTTCTTTTTTTTTTCTTAAATAAATGACTATTGTGATTATTTTAAACATGGACTTCAATAACTTATTTGGAATCAACCGTTTGCCAAATTCGCTTAAAATGTATGTTTTTAAATAATTTAATAGAAACTGGATCATTCATCATTGTAAATTCATAATAACAGCCGATTTGGAGAGAAAGGTGAACATACAGCGGTCTTCTGTTAGGCTGATATCACACAGTTTTTTATAGAAGTCGCTTGCAAATCGCCCAAGTGTGATAACTCTCTTACGCATACTTGTTAAATATTTTGAGATTACGTTAGCTTGGTTCTCCCCACGCTCGTGACTCCAGTGAGAATACAGTAGCAACCACAGAAAGCATACGACGCATCACCCCTCAGGGAATTCTATCCCGCAGTTTTTCAGAGGCCCCCAAATTAACAAACCCGACCGAGATGTTTTTACATGCTGGCAACACGTTTTCATGATCAATAGATACGAATGGATAAATATTTCCGCATTATTCCATTTACGATAACATTCCCGTATTCGCTTCATACTTCATTGTATTTTGCGATTGTCTACCTTTTCCCTGTTTTCATATTTCTTATTGAAAACGAAAGATGCACTTTCGTGAATACTGAAAGATATCAGGACAATATTGTCGTATATTTATTGAACCCATATGGGTTCAATATGAATTTGTTCTTGTATCTGATATCTGGACACCTGGATTTAAATGCGATGCATATCTGACATATTACCGCTAAAAGAGCAAGAATATTAAGTACCTGACTATGGTACAGGATTGCAATTTCTGTACAAATTGAGCCTGTTTACATTGCTGGCACTCTTAAATATCTTATTTATGCAAGCAATTTCAACGTATTTAATGGCAGTGTATTAAGAGACATTTATAAATATATAATATATTAAGAGAAATATACACTAAATATTTGTTGTAAATTCATTTTTAAGGACCTTGGCCAATCAATTTGGTTATTAGTACATATTTACTTATTACGACCGTTCTGGCCTAGTGGGTAGTGACGCTGCCTATAATGCCGATGGTCTTGAGTTCGAATCCCAGTCAGGGCATTTATTTGTGTGATGAGCCCAGAATATATATTTGTTCCTGAGTCATGTGTGTTTTCTATGTATTTAAGTATTTATATGTATCTATCTATTATATATATCGTCGTATGGTACCTACAACACAAACCTTACTGAGCTTACCGTAGGACTAGGTCGATTTGTGTTAGTTTGTTCCGAAATATTTGTTGTTGTTTGTTATTGTTTAGTTGCCATGTAGATTGTACTTAATTAGGTGTCAATGTCTACTTAAAAAAGCATAAAGATAACGAAATATCTGTATTTATGTGCTATATAATTGTAAACTGACGCACGCATTTACCAGACTATACCTACTTATTTTTTCTTAAATTTAATCCCAAGCTTTTTTTTAAATCTCAATTGCTCATAAGACGCTTAAATTATTAATTGTTTTTGGGAACACTCTTCGTTAATTATAAAAGATAATATACAAAGATATTATTATATTTTATATTTTAACGAGTTTCGACGAGACTTATTCTTATGAAGCAGAAAAGTGGCTGAGCGGGTGATGTGTTCAAAATTCAATACACGCGCTCTTCTCTCTTACTTATTCTCTTGAACACATCAACCGCTTAGCCACTTCTGCTGCTGACTGTATCTCTAAATTAGCAACATTATTGGTTCCACGTGGCACAATTTGATCGTCACCAAAAATAAGCCAAGACTAAAGATTCCTCAGTAAGATGCTACTTAATTATGCAATAAGTTACCGGAAGCCAAACTGACAGAAGAAAAGTTTCGCAGTGCCAACATACATTTGTTATTTTCTATTTCGATGTATTTCAGGTTTATAATTTTTTCTTGTATCCCATTCCGAATAATAAAATTAGGAATGCATTAATTTTATTATTTTAAAGATATATATTTTTCTTATATTTCAACATAAAATATTGTTATATTTCTAAGTATATTAAATCATACGGATTCTGAACTCTTTAAAATTATAAATTAGTAAATAAATGTGTTTTTTTTTATTTCTGATAGACTCTTATCAATGTATGAATGAAGACAAACACCTATTTTATGTAGGTATAACTTTATATGCCATACTTTTTTAGAAATTTTATTGAAAAAAGAATGGATATTACACAAAATAACTTTGCACACAGTACGTTATATTTCAAGTTACAAAACAAAAAAATAAAAGAAGAAGGATTGCTTAACATACCCAGCCAACCATACTTAAACGTAATTTTAACTTCAACAAATGTAAATTAGCGTGTTTGAAGTTTTGAACATTCCGCGGACAAAAACCTTTTTGCGCGTCATACCATCTTGCTTATTAGTGGGAACAGAGTTGTTAATGGAGCTGGCACATACACGGTTGCAGACCTTTAATGTTTCCCCAGTGAAAAACGACGGAGTAATGTGTCGTTGGGAAACTAGATGGTCGTAGTCCACACCGTGTTGTAACAACTTCAAATATTTAAACTGTATATATCTTAGCTTCTAACTTGGGGTTTTCGTACAAGTTGGGAACTACTGTATATGGAGCTATTTACTGCATACTGTTTATGGAGTCCCAGCGTATACAAACTTTTTATAGAATTCACGTAGCGTCTGATTGACGTAACTGGTGACCGAAGTGCTGGCGGCGTCCTTGCATAACGTATCAGCATTGCGATACTACCAGGAAATGGTACCATCATCCTTGTCCCAATGACTCAAGGGTTTTGTTTTAAGATTTAATGTAGCGTAGTTACATAGTTATTTATTGTTATGTTTAGCTAACTCTAACTAAACATTCGTATTTGTAAATGAACACAAAATAATCTATAATCATAAACGCCGTGCTCCAGTTGAGCCGAAGGTATGGAGCATAAATTTTATAGCGAACCTCAAAGCCAAATTCTCTTTGTCATCAAATTAGCGATAACGATGTTAATAGAGCATTAAAATCGGAACGTTTAGATTTGGGATAGAATTTTCATTTATATTTTTTATTAGATAAGCATTGGTGGTCCAGAGGTACCTATCCTTAGTTCGAAGGTCGTAGGATCGAACCTTAGTTTTTAGCGTACAGTTTTTTGAAATCTTCAAAATATTATTTAATTTTTACCTGTCTGAAGGAAATTATCACGGAGAAACAGAGTTTGCAGATCCCAGAACCCAGCACTGTTAAATCTTGGTAGAATAGAGCGATAAATCCTAGCTCCAGCTAGGATAAAGTTCATGTGAGCTGGATCTCTCAAATCCTGTTTTTTTCCTTGCTTTTTAGTGGTCTCGGCAATTTTATCCCATTCGGCGTCGAGTCGAGACCATCGATCCGTATTTTACCTATACATTTAATGCACCGATTTCTTACCTATCATGCCTTCAGCTTTGTCATATTTATATATTAAATACCATGGCAAGTGGTACATTATGCAGATGTTATTGTTAATATTGGAATACCAGCATCAAAGTATGCGAGCATCCAGCACACCATGCGAAACTGTTATATTAAAAATGAAATGTAACAATGGATCTACTGCATAGAGGATACTAATTATTTTAATATTAATTCGTTTGATATGAATCCTATCTTACAACTTCTGTAAATGAGGGTATTTGTCCTAACGGCGAACATCAGGTTAGGTAAGAATAAACATTTTCATATCGGGACTGTTGTCAGTTATATGAATACCTATTGAAAAAGTTAATGATTTATACACCATTCATCGTTTAGTCCGAAACACATTATCATTACGAACGCGATTCAACATTGACATTGCATTAAACCTTAATTTGGCAATCTTCAGCCGGATCACCCGGATGAACACATTATTAGACCATCCATTTGTATTTTTTATGATTTGAATTTTTAGGACTATTCAGATTTGCCGAGGATGGAACGCTTGTTTTTTTTCTCGAAACTAAGGGTTAAAGCAAGGTCTAATTTCTCCGGAATATTCCGCGCCCAATGACTCAAATCCGTGAAATTATTAGGAGTTTATAATAGAACATGTTTTTATATCTTCGAGTAACAAAATGCAAAACTTCCTGATTTTATAATGGTATACATTGCTAATTACACGTAAGAATAATTATGAATTCATGACGGTGTGACTGGTACCTTAAGTTAAAAGAAAAAGTAATCGAGCAGCGCATTTCCACTAATTCAGTTTACTGCTTATTTCATTCTACAACACGAATGTTTTCGACACAGTTTTAAGGTTTTTGTGCATTTCCAGCCGCTTTGTTACTGTTGTCAGATATGGACGTGTGTTGTGTTTTTCACGCTGCGCAGTTTTTTTAATCGAAATTATGTTATTTATGATGATTCTTACTCATATATACAGCGGTAACTACACTAAAAACAATAACCCCATAACGGAATAAAAACGATTTGTTTTACATGTTATTTTATTTCTGGGCACAAATGAAGATACTACTTCTATAACATGGTAAATGGTTGCTCATAAAAAATCAAATTTATATTAAATTTACGTTTTAAATTAAAAACATAATATTACCTACAATACACCCTCAAAAATTTTATTTTATATACGACGGAAATAAAATTTGAAGTTTGTATGGGAATTTTGCATGTACACATTATTGTTTATTTTTTCGTATATCAAAGTATAATTAATTTAATTTACTTATTTATTTCTACTTTTAATTTATGTTTTTGTAGTCACGTATTTATTTATGTTCCATTTTCAATAAATTTACATTCTATTTTATATAATTTATTCAAAGACATCACAAGCCCCTTATTTGTTAGTAACAACATCAAGTTAGTAGTAATTTAAAATTAGTTTGATTATGTTCGGTTTTGATTGGTAAATGTTGCCTATTGAAAACAAATTACTATCGGTTCTAAAAATGAGGGTTAATTCGCGATGAGCCCATACCCAAAAAAATATCAAATTAAATCGCTCCAGAATAAATGCGAGAGAACTCATCAAAAACAAAGGGAGGGAAAAATATTTTGTAAGACGCTATTTGTCTACTAAACGCTTGGATTCCGCGCGAGCCGTCTCGCTTCTATTGAATAAAAAGCGTATCTAACGATCATTTTTTTGCCGCCCTAAATTAAAGTTTAGTCTGCAACCGACATTGTCAGTCTCTAAAACGAGTACAGCTTACGGGGTGTCGATATCGTTAGTGAATATTCTGTTTCAATTGTTGAGATAGTTTGATTCGATTTAGTAATGAAATATTAGTTCCTAGTTTATACATGTATTCTATGTATTTCTATTTATTTATTACTAGCTTTTGCCCGCGGCTTCGCTCGCGTAGTACCTAAACGTAATTTTTAACAGTCTCCAAAAAGAGGTTCTCTGTTAGACCCGTATGTTTTATATAATTATGCACACCGTACGTGTTTGATGTAGTAAATATATCAAAGAGGAAAAACAGTTGGGGAGTTATGGTAAGTACGTAGTTTAGAGGCAGTATGGCGAACTCATTCTACGCTTTCCCACTGTTTCATCTTGCAATTCATTCGAAAAATGACCTTGTGGAAGTTGTAGACTTTATATCATTAAAATTATATGTACTCTTGGAATACATATGCAAGCAAGCAACCACCTTCGTGCAGCACCTTGAGTGTACTTGTTGCCAGTACAGGAAGTTTCCCGGTGACACCTCCTCCAGTGCGCCGCCTGCACTCGCCTAGGTAAACTGACGATGATCGAGATGGCACAAGAACCGCGTTCTATAGTTCAATAGCAAACCCTACCACAATAGTATAAATGAATGCATTAATTTGTTTAACACATCGATTATTAGATACATGTGGCAGTTCTTATATCTATTAATTGTATAAAAGCGGGTAACTCACGTTTTATAAGTCGAATATTGCTCGACATGTTTCACTCCGTAACGAGGAGCATAGGATTTTGGACCGTGAACTAGGACATGTTAGGCGCGTATTGGAGAGCAATGGCTATGGATGGAGGCAGTGTTGTCGTGTTGCGAACGCCTCGGCTCGTCCCCGGCCGGCTGTAGTGGAACGACTGCCCTTATTCCTGCCATATATTAAGGGCGTGACGGATAAGATCGGACACTTGTTACGCCGGAGATATTGCATCAAGACGATTTTCCGCCCTCATATGCAGTTAAGGCAGTTGGTGCGTTCGCCGAAGGACAAAGAGCCCTTGAACTGTCCAGGTGTAAATAGGATTCCTTGCTCCTGTGGGAAGAGCTATATAGGAGAAACGGGCCGCAACATTGCCACCAGGATATCAGAACACATACGCAGCATGAAAAACAGGGACAGCCGTGGTTCTGCAGTGACGGAGCATATATTGGACTCGGACTCGACTCATTACATACGTTTCGATAAGGTAACCGTACTTTCGAAGGAAAAATTTGTAGTTCAGCGCAAAGTACGGGAGGCTATTGAAATTAGTCGTTATCCGAACTTTAACCGTGACTGTGGATGGTCTGTGCCCCCTAGTTGGAGAACTGTTTTGTGTGGTGCGTCGGCGTTTTGTGTGGACGGACCTTTGCCAACGGACGTAGTAAGTGTAGTGTGCAACCCTACTATTGACAATATTGCTGAAAATGAGGGTAGTTTCTCGCCTCCCCGCCCTCAGCTGTTGCCGGCGTCGAGTGCGCGGTTGCGGAGAGCTGCGGCCCGCAGTCTGCGTCGGTTAGCCAACGCGAATGGCTCATGATTATGCTCCTCGTTACGGAGTGAAACATGTCGAGCAATATTCGACTTATAAAACGTGAGTTACCCGCTTTTATACAATTAATATGTTTCCATCTCACGATAGTTTTGTATCTTATATCTATATAGGTACTTTACAGTCGACTTCATAAATATGCAAACTTTTTTTCTTATAGCCACTGAATAATGCCCAATACGAGTATTGTTTAGAAATTTATGGACTCGTCTGTACCACACATTTCGCCAACAACATGCACACGTGTGATTTATATTTCACAATTCCTTTCGAACAACGATATTCTTACATATTATATTAGATTTAAAACAATAACGTTAATAATGAAAAGTGTAGTAGTACTACTATTTAGTTACAAACGGATAAACTCACGTGTAATTATGTCGCACTAGGCGACATGTTTCGGGTAAGCTCTGGTACCCATCTTCAAACCGAGTCAGGACACACCGATCGCGATGAGGGTGTATCACTCACTGAGTGATACAAGTAAGTGAAGAAGCTACAAGTAGGGGAAGTAGCTACAAGTGAGTGATACACCCTCATCGCGATCGGTGTGTCCTGACTCGGTTTGAAGATGGGTACCAGAGCTTACCCGAAACATGTCGCCTAGTGCGATATAATTACACGTGAGTTTATCCGTTTGTAACTAAATAGTAGTAACATGGCTCACAACAGTTTTAATTGTATTAGTGTAGTAGTACTGTTATTGTTTAAAAGTAAAAAAAGATAAAGAAAAAATTGTATTATAGTATAAAAGCAGTATACCTATAAGCTTCCGTTCGTCATATCACCTCGTTTTGAGAACACTCCCCTAACAGCTACAGCCAGTATCGGTATCCTTGGCGTCGACATTTCGAACGAAGTCCAGATTCGCTGTCATTTAGAGGACCTTATTTCTTCCAATTTTGGCACTCTTTTAAATAATACCACCTTCCGCTTAGTAGCCAGTTTACGTTTAGGGGCACCAACAAACCATCCACATCCATGTCAATGCCGCGGCATGGTGGACACTCTGGGCCACAACGGCCTCATGTGTCCGCAGTGTTGGAAGGGCCCTTGTCAGCGCCAAACTGCCGGCAGTTTTGGAGCCCAGCGGTCTAGCCAGAGACGAGGGCAAGAGGCCCGATGGGATGGCGCTGGTGCCTTGGAGTATGGGCCGGCCGCTATTTTGGGACGCTACCTGCGTTGATACTCTGGCACCGTCCCATATTCCAAGCACTAAAATTAATGCTGGTGCTACGGCAACCTCGGCAGAAGACTTCAAACGCCGCAAGTTTGTCGCTCTGGGAAGTAGCTACATATTTGTGGCGTTTAGCGTCGAAACCTTGGGGCCGTGGGGCCCTAGCGCGCCGAATATATAAAGATCTGTCGACGCGCTTGATAGAGGGTTCGGGTGACCAGAGGGCTGGCTACTATTTTGCACAGCGGATAGCCATCATTTTCTTTATTATGTTTTATACCTATTTAAGTTATAATTATAAAATAAATTTGATTATTATTAGAGGGTAAGGCCAAGTTGGCTTCGAAGGAGACTGGTGTGCTTAACAGATCGAGACAATATTTATTTCACTCAGCGCTGAGTAGAGATGTAGGCTCGCTCTGTGTCTTCTATAGCATTTACAACGGAGGGTGTTTGAGGTCTTGCTCGGATTAATCCCTGCAGTCTCCTTCCGCCATCGTTCTACAACATTTCCACCCCCACCCCCTGGATAGTTGGAAATCCTCCACAGTGCGTTTTTCTATAAACTTGCTGCCTCACACATCCAAACCGTGGAATGATTTGCCGTCAGCGGTATTTCCGAACCGATACGACCCTCATACCTTCAATAAAAAAAGCGTTCTATCGTAAAAAAAAGTTCTATCTCAAAAATATAGCGTAAAAAAAAAGTTCTATCTCAAAGGCCGGCAACGCGCTTGTGACTCCCTTGATTTTGCGGGTGCTCATAGCCAGCGGTAATTGCTTCATCTTGTCAGCCGAAAGACGTCCACTGCTGGAATTAGGCCTCCTCGAAAACGACCCAAAAAGACCGATCCTGCGCCTTCCACCTCCAGCGGCATCCCGCGACCTTCACCAGGTCGTCGGTCCACCTTGTGGAAGGCCTACCTACACTGCGTCTTCCAGTTCGTGGTCGCCACTCAAGAACCTTTCCGCCCCATTGGCCATCGGTTCTGCGCGCAATGGTCACTGCCACTTAAATTTGGCGATCCGGAGGGCTATATCGGTAACTTTGGTTCTACTGCGGATGAAATCATTCCAGATGCAATCACGCAAGGACACTCCCAACATAGCCCTCTCCATTGCTCATTGTGTGACTTTGAGCCTTCTTATGAGGCCTATAGTAAGTGACCACGTCTCAGCGTCATATGTCATCACTGGCAACACACGCTGGACTGGACCCGGGTATGTCCTAAAACTACGACCAAGACTACCGGGGCCACCCCCCACAACATCCCTAAAGTGCGGTGGAAGCAGTGCGATCACCAACCCGCATGCCAAGCGTGGCGATTATGGCATTTACCCCTCATGATTTCTTACCACCAGGCAATCCTCTCAGCCAATCGCTCGTTTGTTACAAAAAAATCGATGCTATTTTTGTAATGAGTGTCCCAAAATCATGGAAACGACACCCGATATTTTGAGATTTCAACCCCATTCCACCCCTTGGGGTTGGTATTTCACGTCCCCACTTTGTATTTTATAATTGTCATTGTTTTTGTAATTACGGGCCGATTTAAAGAAGAAACAATACCAATGTGGATTTTTGGACTTTGTCATCACATTTCACCCTTGTACGGGTTGAATTTTCCAAAATCCGCAAACACGTGTTTAATGATATATTGTTAAAAATACTCTTGTGAAATTTCACATGAAATCGGTCAACTATTTTTTTTTCCCATACAAACTTTGGAACCCTATTTCACCCCCTTACGGGGTGAATTTTGAAAAATCCTTTCTTAATGCACCCCTAGACCTTATAAGGAACCTACGTGACAAATTTGGATTCTCTAAGACCAGCGGTTTGGGCTGTGCGTTGATATGTCAGACAGTCAGTTTCTTCTTTTATATATTTAGATTTTATTGGTTGGATTATAAATTGTATTGTAAGTACACATTATACCTACGCCATTAATTAATTTCATGTAGTTTTAAATAACTTACAGTAGTCGCTGTAATGATTCTCTAAAATATTTAGAAAGGTAAATATACGACAAATATACATTTTATGAACTCTTTTAAATAATTAATATTATGTAGAATAGACTTTTTAAATCACGTGGTTTCCTAGAATGACTCACGGTGTACAATTATTTTGAATGTAGTTTTCTCTGGTGTATTATATGTAGATAAATAAGAGGACTAATCCTTAGTTTAAACCTTAATTATTGGGTTTTATATAACAGCGTAATTTAGTAAGACAGTAAGTAAAGACCGCTCGCAGTCCAGTGCTATCTGGGCACGCTTAATTTACTAAGCGATAACCTCAGCTCGAAGAAACTTGCAAAGTTTTGTGGTCATGGCGTTTAAAAGGTAAACTCGTCGTTAGTAATTTTTGATTGAAATGGCACTTTTGAAAGCAACTTTAACTGAAAAATATCAAGAATTTTGATCGAGTCATACCATTATAAATTTACTAATGTATAGTTTAAGGTTTATACGGTTACTATTGCCAACTTGTAAGCAATCTAGCACAAGTATTTTTTAAGAATATCAACTATAATATTTTTAGTGGTTGACTTTGGTGACGGTCGAATCTGAGGTGACTTCAATGTTAAAAAATATATTTGACAGTCATTCTCCTTTTGTTTTTTAAATAACGCATTCCAGTATCACCCAAAATAAAATCTACAAGATGAAGTACTAATAAACTAACGATAGCGACTTGCCAATAAATACCCCAGTTATTCGCACAAATAATAAAAGTAGAGGGTAAGCAAATCTCGTTTTTACTCAGAAGCGACTTTTTATGAGATGTTTTGGTTGATGAACCCTTCCCTGCCAAAGGCAATAAATTACAGGGTAATGAAGACAGCAGCCCTACTACTGGTTTAGTCCACTGGCAAAATAATCAGATAAAAAGCATAATTGGTTTCATTTTTGAAGTTTATTTAGTACCCAACTAAAACAACACTTTAATAATTCTTGTAATTTGTATTATTACTATTTATTACACTAGCAGTTTGATCTTACTCGTATGCACGGCCTTGTGTACGACATAATGCTGTAACAAGTAAAGTCAAGGTCAAAGATATCGACTCAGCCAAAGTGCCGTAATATGTGTACATGTACCTTAATTGTAAGACAATAAGGTGCATGTATACAAATTATGGCATTTCGACAGCATCTATATCTTTGACGTTGACTGTACCTTTACATCTGTACCAGGTATTAAAAATAATCGTGCCGCGCTCTATTGTTTTCTTATATAAGTACATAAGAAGATAAAAGAATGAATATTGACTTGATTTTTACTACAAACTCACATAGTATTCAAAGTGGCAACAGTTTGAATTATTAAAATAGTAGGGGTGCCGAATTGCCGTAGCCAACGGAACAGTGATCCGATGTCGATGGGCTCAGTGATGGATGATCGCCTCTATGCTATGCGAGTACTGAATATTAAGAAATGGTTCTATCATCGTGGGTGACAACCCTGTCTTGTATCATTTCCATGGGTGAGAATATGATAGGCTTTATTTGCCATACGCAGGAAATACTCAAGAGGATACCCTATAGTTTTATTTGCTGCAGCGATCAAAATATACAAATTATACAATAATTAAAGAAGATATCTTAGGCTAACGCTGGTAGCCTAGTGGTAAGAGTGTGCGACTTGCAATTCAAACCCCGGCTCTTAGCAATGAGTTATTCCGAACTTATGTACAAAATATAATTTGATATTTATCAATCGCTTTTTAGTGAAGGAAAACATCGTGAGAATATCGGACTTTTCCCAATAAGGCCTAGTTTACCCTCTAGGTTAGAAGGTCAGATGGCAGTCGCTTTAGTAAAACTAGTGCCTACGTCAAATCCTGGGATTAGTTGCCAAGCGGACCCCAAGCTCCTATAATACGTGGCAAGTGCCGGGACTACTAGAGGAAGATGATTTTAGTAATTCTAATACGAGTATACTTAATTATAATGTATATGCTAATATGCTATCGCATTTCGGTGAAGGGGTAAAAAAAGCGCAGTGTTGTCTATTTATAAAATTGTATTTATATTATATAGACACACAGATAAGTGGAACAAGGAATAGAACCTGGGACTTGCAGCTACACAGGCACGGTTACTAACTAAGGTATAAGGCCTTAAAACTTACAGATTTGTTTATTATGGTTTAAAGTGAATCAAGCATCCTTAAAATCACTGGTTCATTCCGAATAGGTGTATTTGTCCCACTTTCTTCCCGTAATCTTAATGCAGTTGCAATCTGCCATTCTCTCATCGTCTCCACCTGAGTTCCTGGTACCAACATGGCGTCCTTATAAGTTGCATTGCGTAACTCATCTCTAAATGTTTGCAATTGTTTTTTTATATATTCTAAAGGAATTTGCGATATAGCTACAATTGATGGTTTGTAGTCGTATGCTGTTGAATCAGGTATATTTTTAGTTTCGTATAACTCGTAGATTAAATGTTTATCGTCCATGGTAGGCGCTCTGAGGAACACAGAGTAATCGTTTCCAACGTGAAGAAATCCATCAATGTTGTCGTCGTAGGGGATAGTAGTGTCACCGTGAATTAATTTAAAGATCACAGGCAGCCTTACAGTTGTACATGGTGCAGTGAAAACACAAAGTGCGATGAAAGGTTTCTGTGAAACGAAATTTAAGTTAAGTACTTGTTCATTTTTACTTAATGATGCTTGAAGTGTTTTACTCATAATTCATATATTTTTTTCTTTTTACTTTATAAACTTTTGGGTCTGTTATAAAATATATTTATAGCTAACTTATATCAAATTAATCTATTTTCTTATATTATGTTAGAATTAATAAATTTTACGGCGTGCCGTGCTGTGACGGGCCGACGACGCAAGCGGCGAACCGAATGGACACAATTTTGGTGCTTGAAAATGGAGGCCTATGTTGTTCTCCGAAACATGTCGCACGAGTGACTACATAAACATGACTAGAGCTGATTTATCATAAAATATTAAAATGTCTCACTGTTAGAATTAATTTCCGATACAGGTCCAAGTGATTGGTCACTTTTAAAGTATATCAAGGAAATATAATACAAGTTAAGTAACTTATTTATTCATTGCTATAAACTACTATACACATCGAACCACCGCTGTTAAGTGGGCTTTTCAAGTTTGATGTTTAATATTTTTGTTTGGTCCGTTTGAAATTGAAACCTAGGAACAGATGAGGTCCATTGCGTCTATATATGGAGATTCACCTGAAGCCTCGATAACGCGTTATGCAGAGTATCAGGGCCCTTATTAGCGACCGTAGGTAATAATTATATATTAAAAATACCTACGATACTGGGGCTGTAGCTAAGATGATAAGCGTTTAAAGAAAGCGTAATCGAAACGACAGTACCTAATATATATAAAAATATCACGTTACTTATCGTTTAATTAGTCATTCCGATTTTTGTTTTCGTTTCAATTGTATTTTATATGAAAATTATCATCTTACAGTCCCAATTTATATCCTATGTAATAATAAAGTATATGATGCGATGGACTCAAACTATGAATGAGAACTGCTTGCGCGCCTTATTATGGGGCTACAGAGGGGGGAACTAATCTGTGCGCCTACCGTGTCCGGATACTGCCTCTGTTTCAGGCTTTTGAACCAACCATTGACGTGACTGCGCAGCGACTATCGAATCAGGCGCGAGTCATCCAACGCCTTAAGAGACTGGATGACTCGACGCTTGATCAGCTTCTCGCTCTCTTTGATGGTTGTTTCCGCGAACGGTCTGATAACGAAAAGTCTCGACCAACATCTTGAGAGACTCTCGCTACGTGGTTGTGGTTGGATCAAGGGTCAGATTCAGAAGGCGGTAATCCTGGACACGGCGCGCATATTCCGGCGGTTCCTCTATTTGCCACCGGCAGCCTAGGCTCTGCCCCGTTGCCGGCGGCACCCTAGATTAGGTTTTTTATAATGTGTTTATTCTTTTGATATGTTTTGGATGTATTGTTATATTCTACATTTATTAAAATATAAACGTAAAGTATATAATATGACCCTCTCGACACCCCAATGAGACAAGATACAGTGCAGATTTTAGTCACGGTGCTCTTTCACAAGTGTTATACATTTTACGTTTAAAAAATGCACAGTACATACAATATTTGAAATAAAATTGTAATTTGAGAAATATTTTGTACGTACCAAATCCATAACTTGTATAAACTAGGTGTGTGCAAATATTGCAGTTGTGAGCTATAAATAGGTTTATTACCGTATTGCTGTTTTATTGAAAATAGTGTTGGTTTCATAACTATAGTAGTAAAACATTTTTACTTCAGCAATATTTTGCAGAATTTATTAAAACAATATAGACATTTTAGAGTATAAATAGTATTTGTTTAGATACTTAGCATTTGGTAAGTTTAATTATGCATTTTTCATAAAGTCGAGCCTTATACTCGAACGCATTGATAACGAACTTGCTACACCTGTAAGTAAATATTTTTAGAATTGACATAATTACAGACAGCCTCACAATTCAGCGAGGAAATTCTGCCAGCGTCTTCAATACCATTTGAAGATTTATGTATCATTTTATGATTCTCGCTCTGGGTCGTTCCTGGTGCAGAGGCTGTCCATTGCTGTTCAGGGTGGCACCTTTGCGCCGGGAGCTATGTAGGGTGAGTTTTAAAATAGTTTTTAATATTGTATAATGTGTCATAATTATCTATATATATAAAATCTATATCTATATCTATCTATATATATAAAATAAAGTCGTGTTAGTTACACCACTTATAACTCAAGAACGGCAGAACAGATTTGGCTGAAAATTGGTAGGGAGGTAGCTTAGAGTCAGGAGACGGACATAAGATACTTTTTATCCCGTTCGACAGCGTTCCCGTGTGACTTGACATGAAACGTCAGTCACTATAAAACGTGGTATAACAAAAAAGAATCAGACTTGGAATAACAAAACGCAAATCTTATATCTTATCTTATTAATATATATCTATTTATCTATATATATAAAAGAAAGTCGTGTTAGTTACACCACTTATAACTCAAGAACGGCAGAACAGATTTGGCTGAAAATTGGTAGGGAGGTAGCAAACCAACCAAAACTGTGCAACGGTACGCGTTTGGTGGTTAGAAAATTGATGAACAATGTAATTTACGCTACGATAATGATAGGAAAATTCAAAGGTGAGGAAGTTCTCATTCCGAGGATCCCGATGATCCCAACCGATATGCCGTTTGAATTTAAAAGACTTCAACTTCCGATACGTCTTGCATTTGCCATAACCATCAACAATTCATAAGGCCAATCCTTAAAAGTTTGTGGTTTAAATCTAGAACATTCATGTTTTTCCCATGGTCAATTATACGTGGCATGTTCACGGGTCGGAAGACCATCTGCGTTGTTTGTTTTTGCGCCTGATAATAAAACAAAAAATGTCGTGTATCACAAGGTACTTAAGTGAAGAGCAACCTATGTACTAAAATACATAAATAATAATGAATGATTAATGTAGGTATTTAATTTTTTTTTGTATTTTTTCCAATAAAAAAAAAAATCTGCTTATTTATTGCCATTAAGGCGGAACAAAGTTCGCCGGGTCAGCTAGTAGTATATATTTGTTTTATGTATAATATTGTTAAGTAATTGTTAGTTAATGATTGACTTAATAGATGTATTTTTTTATGTAGTAGGTATAAATTAATATTTAATTTACCATGATTGCAAAATTAATAAATTTACTTAAATAAATCTGTACATGAGAAAATGCTGAAATTATGACAACAACAGGTACAGCTGACACGTCCCAGAAAATAAGTACTACCGCAAGTCTGGGGCTCCTTAAAACCTCGGCTAATGAGCAGTACCTATATGCTTGAGGGAGATAATAGTTATGTACTTTATTAATAAAACTATTCTTGTTCAACATTATGTCTCCATCCACATTTCATATGTTGGTTAAAAAGTGCAAAAAAATAAGAAAAAGCAATTGAGACGCAACGTGATTCGTCAGAAAATTTAATCAGTAGGTACCGATGGTACCAATAGTCGACTGTGACGTCAGAACATTTATTTTGGTTTATAAAGTTTTATTCATCAGGTTCAACCCAGGTTTATTAATAATTTAATATTTTACTAAAGAAACTGAAGTACCTAATAATATTAAATTACGTAGATATTCACTTATATAAATAATTTTAATAATAGCGAGTTGTAATTAATTATACGGAGATTTAAACGTTACAATTAAAGTTATAATTAAAGATTGTTCAAGTACCGCAGTTTTTTTATAAGTGAAAGCCTCATTGTTTGGTTAAATTATTAAAAATATTTAATAATAAACTCCTTGTTCTTTCAGAAGATTACTTTTTTATCTGCGAGCGTAGAAAATAATGGTTTCATATTTATTACAATTATTTTGAACCTTAACTTTAATTTTTTAATTATAGCTGGAGGTTTAATTAGAATAAGACACACACGCACAGAGATAGAGAGAGAGAGAGAGAGAGGCAGATACTGACTCAGTGGTGCTTGTCACTGAAACTGGTAAAATATGACACAATCATTAACAAATTGGTAATTTTGATTGTGCAATAAAGAACAGGCAATGATAGGTAAAAATCTGCTTTAAGAGTTGACTACAAGTTGTTTAAAATTACTTACACAACAATATTGTTTTGTTGTTTCATTTGTTTATGTGCAATAAAGTGATACATACGTACATATATATTGAAGAGACCAATAACAATCATCTGAATATTTCCTGACGACGTCGTAGGGCGATCTGTTAGTGGAGTGGTTCAAAAAGGTGTTGTATTTGCGCGAGCACCCGTTTAATTAGCTACAGTGCATTGACATTATATGTATGAACTTATATAGCAATATGACAACATTACACACACGGGTTATTTCTAACAGTTTTTAAGTTTCCCATACAATTCTAATAACTAGTTATGAAGAGTACCTCAGGTGTGTTACATCGCTTGACTTGCACGCACATAGGCAGCGGTATCCTTGTCGCACTAGAATAGGCCAGCCGTTGACCGTATAACTAATTGTCAGGTAAGTCGCTTTTAACCCTAGATTTGGCCTACAAATAACATGGTATCAATAGTATAGTCGTCGCCTAAATAAATACGCCAACGTAACACATGCCATTAAGCTTAGGAGGTTTTACTGAGACTTTTTGGGCAAACTTTTGTGGGATATTTTACTCGCACTTAAGACTCCACAATAGTACCCAACTTTAACAGTTTTCTGGACAGCTGTGAAATCCTGTGTGTGTATTTGTACTGTCGCCAACTTGTGTAAAGCAAACATTTGATTGTGGCGCTCTACAATACAGGTACATACATTTCAGCCGTATGCAGTCCACTGCTGGACATAGGCCTCCCATAAATATGACTTGTATCATCTTGGTTGCCATAGTCGCCAGGCGGGTTGGCGACCGCAGTAGCGGTAGATTGGGTTTCGACGGACGCTGCTGCCCGTCCGTAAGATTTTTCCGTTTGTCGCCTCTTACGACACCCGCGTGAGGAAATGGGTTGGTGCTATTCTAGTCAGCCGGCATCACTTATACGTAATATACCAAACTCTATTTTATCCAAAAATAGTAATAGTTTGAAGTAATATTTTTTACTTAATACTGACAGTATATCTATCAATAGAAACACACACACGTCGTTTTAATCCAGTACGGGTAGTGCTCAGCTCAAAAACTTATTTTATTCTTGAAGTACAGTTACTTGTACTATGTTTCACAATACAGGTTTTTATACACTAATGTTTTGAGTGCCAGCTTAAATTTGATTTGTATAAGACCGATTTCGTCAGTGAGGGTTTTTTCGGGTAACTAAAAAAAATGTATTTATTTGGAATAGAGCACAAAATTCTTAGCGAAATATGTATCGGAAATCTGTTAGTCTTCTGGTAAATCAGTGGTTACTGATAAAGACTCGTCCATCTGGAAGAGAGATAGCGCGTATCGTGCCATCGTGCGATGGACCCAGGCTTAAACGACACAGATATACTTACAATTTATTCGACTATCTCGAGATATTTAACAAATCTCGCAGGCTAAATTCCGGTAATTTTTATTCGGGTGGATGAAAGGTTAATATTTTCTATATTTATCTTTGGTGGAAAAAACATATTTTTTTTTTATATTTTGATTTGCGTTGATTTTTAAGTCATAAGTACCTACTGCATATCTAAATATAATAATAAAAAGAAGAAACTGACTGACTGACTGACATATCAACGCACCCAAACCGCTGGTCCTAGAGTATTCAAATTTGGCACGTAGGTTCCTTGTAAGGTCTAGGGGTGCACTAAGAAAGGATTTTTCAAAATTCACCCCGAAAGGGGGTGAAATGGGGGTCCAAAGTTTGTATAGGAAAAAAACAATAGTTGACTTTTTGCATGTGAAAATTCACACGAGTATTTTTAACAATACATCATTAAACCCGTGTTTGCGGATTTTGGAAAATTCAACCCCTACAAGTGTGAAATATGATGACAAAGTCCAAAAATCCACATTGGTATTGTTTCTTCTATATATCAGTCCGTTAATTACAAAAACAATGAAAATTATAAAATACAACGTGCGGACGTGTAATATCAACCCCCTGTTGGGGGTGGAATGGGGTTGAAATTTCAAAATATCGATACGGGTGTCGTTTCCATGATTTTTTGGGACACTGATTAGACACACTGACTCTCATTGATCCACACGGGTTTTTTTTAATGATAATGGTGGCAAACAAGCAGACGGATTGCCTGGTGGTAAGAAATAACCTTCATGAGAGGTAAATGCCATAATCGCTACGCTTGGTATGCGGGTTGGCGATCGCACTGCTTCCACCGCACTTTAGGGATGTTGCGGGGGGTGGCCCCGGTAGTCTTCGTCGTAGTTTTAGGACATACCCGGGTGCAGTCCAGTGTGTGTTGCCAGTGATGACATATGATGCTGAGACGTGCTCGCTTACTATAGGCCTCATAAGAAGGCTCACAGTCACACAAAAAGCAATGGAGAGGGCTATGTTGGGAGTGTCCCTGCGTGATCGCATCTGGAATGATTTCATCCGCAGTAGAACCAAAGTTACCGATATAGCCCTCCGGATCGCCAAATTTAAGTGGCAGTGACCATTGCGCGCAGAACCGATGGCCAATGGGGCGGAAAGGTTCTTGAATGGCGACCACGAACTGGAAGACGCAGTGTAGGTGCCTACCTGGTGGCTGCGTCTTCCACAAGGTGGACCGACAACCTGGTGAATGTCGCGGGATGCCGCTGGAGGTGGAAGGCGCAGGATTGGTCTTTTTGGGTCGTTTTGGGGGAGGCCTATTTCCAGCAGTGGACGTCTTTCGGCTGACATGATGAAGCAATTACCGCCGGCTATGAGCACCCGCAACACCAAGGGAGTCACAAGCGCGTTGCCGGCCTTTGAGATAGAACCTACGCTTTTTTCTTGAAGGTATGAGGGTCGTATCGGTTCGGAAATACCGCTGCCGGCAAATCATTCCACAGTTAAGTGTGAGGCAGCAAGTTTATAGAGAAACGCACTGTAGAGGATTTCCAACTATCCAGGGCGTGGGGGTGGAAATGTTGTAGAACGATGGCGGAAGGAGACTGCATGTATTAATCCGAGCAAGACCTCAGACACTCTCCGTTGTAAATGCTATAGAAGACGCAGAGCGAGCCTACATCTCTACTCAGCGCTGAGTGAAATAAATACTGTCTCGATCTGTTAAGCACACCAGTCTTCTTCGAAGCCAACTTGGGTTTACCCTCTAATAATAACCCAATTTATTTTATAATTATAACTATACCTAGATATTTTTCTAGCAGGAACGGCATTTGTTTTGTGCTTGCCACAATAAAAATATCGACAATCCTGCTATCGATAAGTACATACTACTTCAACTTCAAGATGTACACACAGTCTTATATCGGCTACCTACCTAGACGCCGCGTGTCACCGATCTTGAACAAATTAAACGTAATCCGTATACTTTTGATCCAATTTACGTTTATAATTTGCAATGAATAGTTCCAAATTGTTTTCTGAAGTAGGTATTTAAATATAAATAAATTGACTTTTATTATTGTTAGTTATTTTTAACCCTATTACCCCATATTTGTCTTTGTATTACCTGTATGGAAATTGAAGGGGTACTTATCGATAACAGGACTGTCGATGTTTTTATTTTGTCAATCACTTACAAGAAATCGTTCGTGCTAGAAAAATATCTAGGTATAATTATAACTTAAATAGGTATAAAACATAGTAAAGAAAATGATGGCTATCCGCTGTGGAAAATAGTAGCCAGCCCTCTGGTCACCCGAACCCTCTATCAAGCGCGTCGACAGATCTTTATATAGTCGGCGCGCTAGGGCCCCACGGCCCCAAAGTTTCGACGCTAAACGCCACAAATATGTAGCTACTTCCCAGAGTGACAAACTTGCGGCGTTTGAAGTC
Organism: Grapholita molesta; assembly: GCA_022674325.2. Lineage (NCBI taxonomy): Eukaryota > Metazoa > Arthropoda > Insecta > Lepidoptera > Tortricidae > Grapholita > Grapholita molesta. The sequence goes on from CP053127.2 coordinate 10,603,816, forward strand.
TTCTGCCGAGGTTGCCGTAGCACCAGCATTAATTTTAGTGCTTGGAATATGGGACGGTGCCAGAGTATCAACGCAGGTAGCGTCCCAAACTAGCGGCCGGCCCATACTCCAAGGCACCAGCGCCATCCCATCGGGCCTCTTGTCCTCGTCTCTGGCTAGACCGATGGGCTCCAAAACTGCCGGCAGTTTGGCGCTGACAAGGGCCCTTCTAACACTGCGGACACATGAGGCCGTGGTGGCCCAGACTGTCCACCATGACGCGGCATTGACATGGATGTGGATGGTTTGTTGGTGCCCCTAAACGTAAACTGGCTACTAAGCGGAAGGTGGTATTATTTAAAAGAGTGCCAATATTGGAAGAAATATGGTCCTCTAAATGACAGCGGATCTGGACTTCGTTCGAGATGTCGACGCCAAGGATACCGATACTGGCTGTAGCTGTTATGGGAGTGTTCAAAACGAGGTGATACGACGAACGGAAGCTTATATACTACTTTTAAACTATAATACAATTTTTTCTCTATCTTTTTTTACTTTTAAGTACTAATAGACATTTAATTCCGTTATTGTTTTAAATTGAATATAATATGTAAGAATATCGTTGTTGGAAAGGAATTGTGAAATATAAATCGCACGCGTGCATGTTGTTGGCGAAATGTGTAGTACAGACGAGTCCATAAATATCTAAACAATATTGGGCATTATTCAGTGGCTATAAGAGTAATCAGTTCGGTTTTAGAAAGGGACGTTCCACAACCGATGCTGCTTCGGTGCTTATTCAACACATTTACAGTATTTGGGAAAATTCTTGCGATGCCATTGGAATATTTTGTGATCTTTCTAAAGCTTTTGATTGTGTAGATCATGGAACTCTCATTCTGAAACTAGAACATTATGGCCTATCAGAAAATGCCTTAAACCTCATGTCCTCATATCTTAGCAATAGAAACCAAACAGTCGTTGTAAATAACACCCAGTCTAGAGGAGCTTTAGTAAAATTAGGAGTACCACAGGGTTCTATATTAGGCCCGTTCCTGTTTTTGGTTTATATAAATGATTTACCTTGTATAGTAGAAAACCGTTGTGATATAGTTTTATTTGCCGATGATACATCATTAATTTTCAAGGTTGACCGGCAATCTACAGATTTTAATGTAATTAATAACACACTAGCTGATGTTCTCAACTGGTTTACTACTAACAATCTGTTGCTTAATGCTAAGAAAACAAAATGTGTTAGATTTGCTTTGCCGAATGTTACACCGGTGGATACTAGAATACTTTTAAATAATGAATGCTTAGAGATAGTAGATAAAACATTGTTCCTTGGTTTAACATTGGACAAAAGTCTACAGTGGAGTCCTCATATAACAAAACTCGCACATAGATTAAGTTCGGCCGCTTTCGCCGTTAGGAGAATTAGGCAACTGTCGAATATTGAGACAGCTCGATTAGTTTATCATAGTTATTTCCATAGTGTAATGTCATATGGTATTCTGGTTTGGGGCAAAGCAGCTGACATACAGACTATATTTGTATTACAAAAAGAGCCATTCGTTTTATGTATAACTTAAAAGCAGGTGCATCTGTTAGAAAACTTTTAAAGAAATTAATATATTAACTGTAGCTTGTCAATATATATATGAAAACATTATGTACGTTATTAAAAACCTTCAGTTGTTTACCAAAAATTGTGACATCCATACCTATAACACTAGAAATAAGAATAAGCTTGCTATTAGAAAGTGTCGTGTGCGTAAAGTGTATAAATCATTTTATGGGCAATGTATTCATTTATATAACAAGTTACCTGATGATGCCTTAAAATTACCCTTCCCAGTACTTAAGAATTACTTAAAAAAGTCTTTGATGTCTAAGGGCTATTACAGAGTAGAGGATTATTTGACAGACAAACATGCATGGCCCAAACCAGAAACTACCAAAACCACCTAGCAATTAATTCAACAATTGTATGTACTGCCAGCTCGTGTAAATGACACAGTTCAGATAAGAAAGCATATTAAAGTATGTCTATTTTGTGAAGTCGAATTTGTTTATACATTATTATTTTTACTTTTATATTTTGTATTTTCATATCTTGTAATAAACTGTTTGATATGTTTTCTTATCGGACTACGCATAATTATGTAAGTACTTTAAGATTTGATGTATCACTGTATTGAAAAAATAAGTCCCGCCGTCGTTTCTTGCCGGTATCTTCACGGGTCAGAGGTGTAGGGTTTTTCAACCGGTGTAGATTTTTTTTTTGACGTTCATAAGTGCATGTAATGTGCCTAAATTGAAAAATAAAGATCTTTTATCTTTTATCTTTTTTAAGAAAAAAAGTTTGCATATTTATGAAGTCGACTGTAAAGTACCTATATAGATATAAGAACTGCCACATGTATCTAATAATCGATGTGTTAAGGAAATTAATCCATTCATTTATACTATTGTGGTAGGGTTTGCTATTGAACTATATATAGAACGCGGTTCTTGTGCCATCTCGATCATCGTTAGTTTACCTAGGCGAGTGCAGGCGGCGCACTGGAGGAGGTGTCACCGGGAAATTTCCTGTACTGGCACAAAGTACATTCAAGGTGCTGCACGAAGGTGGTTGCTTGCTTGCTTTTTATATGTATTCCAAGAGTGCATATAATTTTAATGATATAAAGTCTACAACTTCCACAAGGTCATTTTTCGAATAAATTAGAAGTAGAATGAGTTCGCCATACCGCCTCTAAACTACGTAGTTACCATCACTCCCCAGCTGTTTTGTCTCTGTGATATATTTAACACATAAAACACGTACGGTGTGCATATATAACTAAAACATACGGGTCTAATAGAGAACCTCTTTTTGGAGACTGTTAAAAATTACGTTTACTACGCGAGCGAAGCCGCGGGCAAAAGCTAGTAATATTATATACTTTATGTACAGAATGATTTCGGGCTTTTGGGTTCGGCTTGTTTTTGGAGCAAGAACATAAAGCATGACATGGAATTCACAGGTGAAGATGATTAATTATTTTAAACATTATTTTTTCAGATGGTAAGAAGAAAAAAAATATATGCTTACAACTTGGTCACCCTACTTAATTTAACGACTTGTCGCTTCCGCGGAATAAGAAACGATAATTAACAACTGTTTGAATAAATGCTACCATAAGATAATATTTTACATTTTAAAGCATAACGAATAAAATTCGCGTGTTGCCGGATGGCTGATCCTATCTCCTCCTGCGGATGTCGTTAGAGGCGACAATGGCAAAAACCGAAGGATGGGCAGCAGCGTCCGTCGAAACCGAATCAACAGCTATCCCCAACCCGCCTGCCAAGTACGGGGACCATGATAACTCCGCCCCAAAATGATACAAAAGTCATATTTGAGGACAGCATGATAATGATGATAATAATAAGGGGACGAGCTTACCGGTATCCGAGTTCAGATTGGAACAACAAAGCGTTTGAATGTCTCGATAAACCCTCTAGCAGTTAATTCACTGACAACATCAATATGCACGGCTTTTGTTACCATGCATACAAAAAGACAGATATATGCCTTATAAGCCGTGTGACCTCTGCCTTTAGATGTCCTTAAGTAAATAGGTCCGGCATAATCTACACCGCTTTTGTACAGTCTAGCTGGAGTAATTCTAACTCGTGGTAAAGAACCCATCAATTGGGTTTGTATTTGCGCCTTATTTCTTACACATGTAATGCATTTATGCACATAAGCCTTTACTAGGTTTTTTGCACCCATGATGCAATATGCCGCTCGTAGATAATTAAGCATTAGCCGCTCTCCACCATGCAAAGTTTTGTTATGTGCATCAGCAACTAATAATCTTGACAAAGGTGAAGTATGTGGTAACAGAATTGGATGTTTGAGACGCAGCCACCATAGCTAAAGATCTCAGCGAAAAATGGTACCAATAATGGTAATAATAATGTTAATAATGTATCTCACATCCCCCCCTCGTGAATTTATTGTTTTTGTTTAACTAGAACAGTTTCCTCCACTAATTGTATAATTAATGAAGTTGCGCTTTACAAAGTGCTCTTTATAGTTTGAGAAACTTCCATCTTGTTAAATCTTCCCTCGATAGTTTACATCGGTGTAAACAAAAATAATGATGTACCCGAGTATAATTTCTTTAGCGCTTATTGCTTTGAGTAAGGAGCAGAAGTTTGGAGTTTACAAGTTAACTTGAAACGGCTGCCATAAAGTGTACCTATGTATTCTAAACAAGTCATAGTTTTAATACAAAGTAACTAAAACGATCTAATTTCATACAAAACGTTTGTTAGAAAATGTATTTTCCCTCTGAGGCGCCTTCTTATAATAATATGATATCTTATAAACAGCCGGACAAATATGCGTAATTGTTCACAGTAATGTTGACATAACATTAAAAATAATCATAAAAGTAATCATTACACCTATATATATCCTATATATATTTCTAGCACAAACGATATTTTGTATGTGATTGACAGAATAAAAACATCGACAGTCCTGTTATCGATAAATACAACTTTAACCTCTTACGCGTAATACAAATACAAATATAGGGTAATCAGTTGCTTTAAAAATAGATAACAATAAAAAAACTAACCATTTATTTATACATGAAATAAGGTGGGAAAAGGAGTCCACCCGATGATCACGAACGCTGTTAAAGGGTTCGAAACGTCGGGATTAAGTTTAAATTAGTATACGCGATATAATCCGTTTTAGATGTTTTATTACATGAGTAATTATCGCGGCAACCGAAGCCAATATCATTTATTTATATTTGACACTAGATGACCCGTTGAACTTCGTAACACCCGTAACTTCTCTTTTTTATCTTATTATGTCTATGGTTATAAATTGGAATGTCAATGATTAACAGGTACGATCAATTTGTATGGGAATAAAAAATCATTATTTTCTAATTATCATCATAATATTTCCGTGTTTTTACACTGCCTAAACCTTCTGCGATCAAACAAACATTTCATTACCAAATTTTTCTAAATTGGTTCAGTGATTGTCGAGTTTATGGGTAACTAACAAACGCATTTCATTTATATATGTATATATATATAATAGATTATTAAAGTAAATTGGATCAAAATATACGGATTACGTTGAATTTGTTCAAGATCGGTGGCACGAGGTGCCTAGGTCGGCAGCCTAAAGACTAAGACGGTTTAATTGATATATTGTGTAATTACCGTTATTTAACATTTTGCATCTCTCGAGTAGTGTTGTTATTAATATGGCCGATCATCTGGCCACAATCCGTTAATGCCCATCAGAGCGACAACAACAACTACTAGAGGCGAAACAGTCGTAGTTTAAGGACATTAGGTCGCCATTGCCGGAGTCTGCTGGATGCGGGTGACACAGGACCGGTCATTGTGGCGTGCAATGGGGGAGGCCTATGTCTAACAGTGGGCGTCTTTCGACTGAAACGATGAAGGTTATGAGTTAACGCATGCAGAAATAGGCAAGCAAGTACTAATCGATCAAGACGTTTTTAAACGATATTATTGGCGTTGAATATTTACAATGCCAAATAATTTAATTATAATCATATTTATTCTACTATTTTTACTTGTTAAACAGACAGAAAAAAATCGACATGATATAATTTAAAATTCCAATATAATATTTTTTACATTCCAAACTGGCAATCAGTAAGGCGAGAACCCATATTATACTTTTCGTAAAATGATTTACAAATGACAATGTTGAAAAAACTGAAGCTCGGTTTGTAAAGTTGTATTGTTCGACCGCGGATATGGTTCGCCCATCAATAACGGCTCTAAGCACATCGAACTCACTATGTCCACTAAACTGTCATAACACATTCTGAGGTTCTGGCGATAGAACGACAGGCTTCCGGCGGCACAACCCACTGCACTTTTAGCATTCGGATTAAAAAAAATATTTAAACTGAACGTGTTCCAAACATTAATAAGTACAAAAGGATGACATAGGTTCTTCATAATATTAAACCATTACATGATTGGGTGAGCTGTTAATTTCCGGTGACTCCGATGAAATGTTTCATGCAAAACGGTTTAATACCGCCGCTGTCATTTATGGATGTATCCGGTGACATCCGGCATATCAAACACGGATGTGCGAGTATATGCAAACGTAATAAGGAACGAGTGAATCTTTTAATATCGTGATGGAATCAGCTGGTCGTGTTACAATATGACGTAAGCATTGTCCATTGAACCAATTTATCGTATTTTGTGGAAAGTTATATGACAATTAGGAATGTCATATCGGGTGAGGCCTGTAATAGGAGCAAAAATTTTAGGGATCGCTTCTACACCACGATCGTAACAACATTTGTTCTACAATTTTAAATAATTGGGTAAATTATTACTTATGATATTTTCGAACAAACTAAATATTTTCAATGAACAGCATCCAATAGTCTAGTTAACGTTTACTGTCAGCCTACAAACTTCATAGTTTTTGCAATACATTGCTTGCTTCGAAAATCTTTTTTTATTCATATTTTTTAAACTATTAGTTATTTTCAAAAGTCGTAGAACAAATGTTACTACATTTGTGGTGTAGATATGATGCCTAAACTTAATGATCCTATTACAAGCCACACCCGGAATATGCCGGTGATCAATTGGGTGTAAAATTAAAATTACTAAACCAGTCGTTGAGGTCTCTTGAATTCTAAAAATATGTTCAATATAACTTTAAGCTCACAGGTTCCTTCTTTACGATCATTTAAATGATTCAATAAGTAGCTTTATAATATATCATTAATCATTATAATATTGCATGACAGTGAGTAGATACAAAGACGTAAGTTAAAGTAAAAGTATATATCACAATCTATATCAATAAGTATATATCAATCAATCGACGACCGGTCTGGCCTAGTTGGTAGTGATCCTGCCTATGAAGGCGATGGTCATGGGTTCGATTCCCAGTCGGGGCATTTATTTGTGTGACGAGCACAGATATTTGTTCCTGAGTCATGGGTGTTTTCTATGTATTTAAGTATTTATATATTATATATATCGTCGTTTAGTACCTACAACACAAGCCTTACTGAGCTTACCGTAGGACTAGGTCGATTTATTTATTTATAATCTGCCGAGATCCAGCACGCAATACGAGTACCTTATTATGTAATACCAAAGTTACATAATATATAGCATAACTTGCTAACTATTTATGCTAATAATTAAATAATGACATATTTCTACAATCAACTAGCTATTCAACATGCTCTTTAATTTAATTTATTGATAACATGGTAAATTATAAGTAGAAGTATGATTTATATAAAATCAATAATTAAAAGAAAAATACTTCTGCAAAAAATAAAAGTGCTTCATTATATTTAAGCTCCGTATTTTTCCACGAATCTTTTCGTGGATTTACTCTTGTTTTTTTAGTATTTTCATTTCTCTTTTATATTATCTTTTGTATTTTAATTAACATGCAGTAACAATTCCGGCAGCACTGTTCGGTTCCACAGTTAATTGGGATTTGCATGATACTACAACTTTGAAATTTATGGCAGAAGTCAACTGTTGCATGTATAAACTTTAAGGCAACAAAGTCAAAGTACGCTTTAACCGGAGCAAACCACTTTCATCTAATTTCGTAGTTGCTTTGCCGAGGAAAATTCATTTTTAGGTCCACTTCAGTGCTCGAGTTCGAGTGCTGTGGCTACAACCTAGTCATGTCTTCCTAATATTTACGCGAGTCTACTCCTGATACGAGCAAATGTAACGTGAACTTTGGTTCCGTAACGACTATCCATGATCAGAAAATGAACTTATATTGGATGTGAACGAGAACCTACTATTAAAACCCCTATCAATACGAATGACTACCGAAAGTCCTTTGTAGAGTTCAATGACACGTATTTCCTATTAACAGCGTCGCTTAATATTAATTTAACCAAGATGTAAACTCCTGACTACAAGTTATTAAGACACAATTAACACAACAATTTTTACTACGTATTTAGCCTTGAGTTTCACCTAAACATCCACGTTTTTCTCTAAAAACGAAACCCGAAAACGAAACCCTTTTCGTTGTCAAGTGGAACCCGCATAGTTTAGCCATGTCTGTCTGTTTCCCCGTCTATGTACAGTGGCCGTTAGTACTAGAACACTGTAATTTGGTATGAATAATTATGAACCTATTTTACGCGGATAAAGTAGTCAAATAAAAAAAAAATTATAAATATGTTGGGTATTATGTAAGGGTAAGTACCCAATTTTGTCGGTTAATTGCTAAAGTTTGAGGTGTCGTTAAATAGGTGTTTAAAAAAATAGGGGATTGCTTTTGAAAGTGAAAACTTACGGAAAGGTTGCTATAGAAGTTAAGTGTCCAACGGCATAATATAAATATGAATTTTTAACTTATTATTCTTAAATTAAATTTCATTAATAGTCTTTCCCGTACCCCGGAAAATGGTATTCCGGACATTTGAGAGGCGTACGCGGAGCCAGATCGAGCGAACTCATATTTCTATTTGACTTTAGCCGGCCGTCCAGAGGTCATAGGATTTGTAGATAGGTGAAAAATAAGTGGAAATATAAAATCAGTTAAAAATTTTGAGCTCCCGTAGAAAATTTTGGTCGGGTTACTGAAATCTAGAACCATATTATAGGCCCCACGTCGTTTGTCGAACAGAACTGTTTGAAAGTCATAAAAAATGCAAAAAATATAATTCTCTTTCATCTTGGATCCAAATTAATATTGGATAAATAAGAATTTGAGACTCCTCTGATAGATTGAACATAAATCATATTTGTCACGGAATTATTGTTTGTAGCGTTCAAGGCCCCAGTACTAATTTCAAAAAAAAAAAATAAGGCACTAATAACGTACTTAGGGATGCAACAACAAGCTGTAGATTAATGTATTTTTTTGCGAATGGTACTGATCGATTATCTCAACATCCGACCTGTAATGCTTAATGATATCAATTAATCTTAATATATGTAGACTAGTTAACATCAAGGCAGCGTGTGTTTGAAATTGGATCTCAAAACACTGGAAGGGACATTTAAAGTATTTAGCCCTTACAATTCAACCCACTTTTTCATGAACGTTTTATGTTTTCTCTTTATACAAAAACAATTGTCAAAGTAACAAATAAGGGCAAAACATAAATTAACTAATGTAGGTTTGATAAACGTTCGTGAATAAGGGGGTACTAGAATAATGGGCTTCTGTCTCTCCGTACAACTGCTAAATATTTGGATCACCAACGTTCTGGAAAGTCAAAACTAATTATAAGATCAAATTGCGAAGGGAGTGCTATCAGCGGCGCTTTTTGATTTACTGTCTTGGTATAGAAATATAGCTTTTCTCATTATACAGATTGTATTCTTTTTGTAGAAAAATAAAATAGAGTATTCATTTTAGTAAAGACGAGCAATGACAATTTTTATAAGTAAAACTTATTTTTTATCTTGAGAATAATTCGTCAGATTGTTTGCTTACGATCGAATAGCAATGACACGGTGAGAATTATGATCTTTGTTATTTTCTTCACTTCGAATGCAAATTAATCATAAAAAATTGCAAAGGTTTGTTTATCATTTCTTCTTTTGACAAAAGCAAATATTAAAATTTTGGATCGATTATTCTTGCACGCCGTAAGTAGTCTACCCGATTAAAACGATTCAAATCTTCCGATTTACCCAAAAATCCACGGCACCAATAGGTACTTTAAAATTCCGAGTCGATAACACATTATGGCACATTATACGTCATAAATACCAGCCTATACTCCTGTAACATTCCTAACAATGTACAAGTTATTTTCAAAATTTGTAAACACACAAAATTTTGCAGATTGACATATTTCTCTTAACGGTTAGGGCTTATTAAAACTCATGTTCTTATCAAATGACGATCACTCCATTTGATATTTATATTGCTCATACATGTATCAATATAGGAAGTGCCATGGAATTGATATTAGGGCTTCAGAAAATGTGCAAAATTCAATACTGGTACTCCTTGTTGCTTTTATGTCAACGTCAGTCAGTTGTCATTGGAATCGATTAAATATGTTGCTTAATATCAATCATTAAATTAATTTTATTGGCGACGAGGATGATAGAGAATTCGAATCTTTTCTTCGGTACATTGCTATACCTTGAGGCTTTGTTAATGCTGCGGATAGCAGGACTTCCCAGCATACCTCTGCAGCAAAGCGCATTCAGTTTTACTTATCATGAATGTCTGATTAATCACATGACATGCTCAGGTTATGCATTCGCTTGCAAGCTCTGCTCAGTAAATAATGTATATAAGTTCGATACCTGTTTATTACATTGTCCGAGCACAATGCCATAATTAATCATGTATTAAAATACTTTAGCCTAAATTGACCTCTTATCAAATTCCTTAGCCGTACAATTACAGTTAATAAGCCTCATTTTATTTTTAGGTAATCTTGCCCTACTTTCGCCCCAAACTTGATTTCGCTTGTGTTTAAACAACATGAAACTTCACAATTAAATTATGATATAATTATTGTTTTATTTGAACAATACGCACTGTTTACACGTCTAGGAGATTATGTAAAGTAGCGCCAAGTCTGTATAGTAAGTAATTTAAATTAATCAAAGGAAGCGCGCGCCGAGGACTGAGACGATCGACCGCAAAGAGACACAGATATTATTATTAAAACAGTAATGCGACTCTTATGGCTATGGCTTGTTAGTAACTAGTAACCAACAAGGTTACTAGTAATCTACCTAGATAGTAATCTACTTCTACTTCTGTTGAGATAGTTTAGGATAATTTCATTTCATTTTATCTATGAAATAAATCAATTGATAATGAGTGAGTCCGTCCGGTAACTACGAGTACTGCTTAATGGTTTGAAAAACTGGAAAAAATGTTTTTTTTTTTTCATGAATATTAGAAACACGTGATTTTATACAATTCATGTATGTAAAACGTATTTCAGATCATTTTCTGTAAGTACTTCTATAAGTTGTGAGCCTTGTTAATATACATATAAAATAACCGCCATCAAAAAGTTTTATAAGTTTAACAAATGACAACATAAAGAACAGAAATCTAACTTACTGTGTATTGCATGTTTATTGCGGTGCGCGAGTACTAACTACTGAACTACTGTCCATTTTTTTTCCAAGTTCGTGAATGTCATATTCATTAATAAACGTGTTTGTTATTAAAAAGTTTTATTTGAATTGGCGTCTGATTTTATCCACTTCTTCAACGCAGTAAATCATTTTAACGTATAACGATTTAACGATGCAAATGTATCCGCTAGGATTTTCATCTGCAGTATTTTAACCATTTTAAAGGCTCGGTTCACGTACCCAATACCAGTTAATACCACTTCAGCAATATTTCAGCGACAGTCCGCGTTATATGATAACCGTTCTGCGCAGAGAATCTGGCGAAAGCTCTGAAATACAGTCATCTGAATGGGCCAGTCGCCCGCCAACCGCCGACGCATCGAGTCGCGTGCGTGATTTCGATAACCATTCATTCGCGCGTGCATCGGTTAGTCTAACTTTGCTCAATGAACACCTAATTCGAAAATGGAACCCCAGTGCCGGTGATTCTTATGTGCCAGTGCTAACTTTAATGACCGTTAATTTTGAGTTCATTTTTAAATTAGGAATACAAAATATGACTGCAATCAAAGTGTTTGCACGGTGTTGATTGTAAATTGAGTTGATTATGCTTCGAGGTGTTAATTAGGGTCGGACGGATTGCGTTGTTTATTTTTAATTTTTCATGTTGAACGAGATGGATTTTTAACGCAAGAACAAGTGAGTTTTATTCATTTTATAGGTTCTTAAACGTCGTGTTTTTTTTATTTTTGTTACACATTGTCTCGTACATTAACGGAAGTTATATGGTATATCGCTTATTGATAGAGATTTCCTGTTTTATATTTTATGCACATTATATTATTAATGTCACATTTTAACCGATCCTTTAGAGTTAGCTTGTTATGACGTTGAAGTGACTGAATATATGGATGTAATGAAGAGCCATTAACATTGATTTAGCTATTTAATATGTTACTTAATATTGTTAAAATGCTTAGGAATATTAAGAAATACCATACAACAAGAGGAAAAAACGATAAAAAAATACGTTAGAGTCCCCCGAAATATTTATTTTGTTATATTATTAGTATTCGTTCTTAGTGGCAACAAAAATACATCATTTATGAAAATATCAACTGTCTGGCTATCATGGTTCATGAGAGCCTGGTGAGAGGCGGACAGACAGACGGACAGAGGAGTCTTAATAATAGGATCTCGTTTTTACCCCTGGGTACGGAACCTTAAAAACACGGTGTAGGTTAAGGTAATATTTAGATGTAGTATCATACATCTAGTTAAAAAAATGAAATAGCAACATTATTTAAAAAGGAGTTACAGATTTTTGGAAATATTTATAGGAGGAACAAGGTATTTTAAATATTATTTTTTGGAGGAGGATCACCTGGACGATTCTAATGAGCCTAAAAACGATGAGTTTTCATAGCTACCTTCTGGCTTCAGCATCAAATTAGATCAGTCGTACCATAACATCGCATCACCGAACTTTCGTAAATGTACTAAATTTTATCTGAATCGGTTAACAAAAACTGTTTTAAAATTCAGTTGTTAGATTTGACACGTACATACATTTCAAGTTAAATACGTAAAAGCTTGTAAGTAATAAAAATAAAATTGATAAAAGTCATAAAAATTCGGCATGATGCCTAGTGGCAGAATCCCCCCACTGTACCGCAATACTAATGCGTTGCGCGAGGAAACAGCTAGCCCTAAGCATGTCACCAGTGTAGTCAAGCCTTTTTGAACATTTTTTTAAAAAGAGACTGAGCGTTGGGATCCCACCGGCCTAGGGTTTTGACTTCGAATGGCATGAAAATATATTCGAAGCTGAGACATACATAACTAAATCACAATTTATATATTATGTATCTTGTTCTCTTCTTTAGAATTGTGGATAGATTAATCGTGCTTATTTTTGTTTCTGAAAAGATTCGTTGATTTTATCCACAAGCAATTTGATAAAGGTTAATTATGTTTGTTCATAAAAAAATAATATTGTTGTTTCATAAATAAGCTTTATGTTTGAGCCAAGGGTACAGTTATGGTTTCGCTGGCAAAATTCAATGAATAATTTAGGTTTCTCGCAAATCGGGAGCGAAAGTTAACTAGGTACGTACGCAACGTCGAAGACAAATTTTATTATTTATCGTTATTGTGTATACAACTTTAAACTGCCTAGAACTTAGATACGAAAAATATATGTGACTATTATTAGTTTATTGGCGCTGGACAATTTGAATACTATGATACCTCATTTTAAGGTTCTATACAGAATGACAATAAATTTATAACTAGGTTGGTGCAGTATTTATGGCATCAAACCAGTCGTATCTATTTGCCATTATTTAATAACACTAAATTGTATTAGAATTTCAGCATTATCTAAGTTCTTATATTCATATAAGTATACAGGAATAAATATATAAAATGAAGATGCTTTATATGTAAACGTTGCTTTGTAAATAGTTTTTAGTTCAGATTTTAAATACTATTAAAGTTATCAATGATTCAAAGTTGTGTCAAACTTGAAAAGTTAAAGAAAAACAACGTTTGACTTCGGATGTTGTTGTAGATAAGATGTTATTACCTACCAAATAATTAATACTATCTTTCTAATTAAAGTAAAATACATCAGATTTAGACAGCCCAAGTTACTTCATATCACATACGAGGGTTCCTTCATATCAAATAGGAGTTTCTCTATATTTGTCTGCCACCTAACTGAAACGGTTTACTGCAGATTAATGAACAATTCGCGTCAAACAGCTGCAGTCGGTGCGCTTACTACGAAAACCAATACGCCAAAGGAATTTGAACCTTAATTATAGTATCTCGTAGATTCATCCCATATTTAAATGGCAGAAATAATGTTTCCAAACATACGCGAATACGTCTCGCGCGTCGCTCTCGTTTAAATATGGAATGTATCTTTACTGTATTTATTTATTTTGGTTCCAGTAATATACTTGGCTCGACGATTGCAGCTGTTTCAACCAGAGTGTCTAGCGAAGGCTTTTTTATTAAGAAACCAATAGAATTTCTTCAATTAACGATTTAATGAAGTTCGATTTACTAATGTATAACATATCTCTCGCTAGGCATCCTAGTTCATCACTAGAAAACGTGCATTGTATTGTATGATATAATGAGTGAAACAGCTATAAGTTAATTTTTTCAGGGAATTCGCCTTTTTTTTTATGACATAAGGTGGCAAACAAGCAGACGGATTGCCTGATGGTAAGCAATTACCGTCGCCCATGGGCACCCGCAACACCAGGGGAGTCACAAGCGCGTTGCCGACCTTTAAGGGGGGTTGGAGCTCTGGGAACCTTACTCACCATCAGGAACACAACACTACATACCTGAAAGGTAGCAGTGCTATTATGGCTGTGGTTTTCTGTAAGGAGGAGGTACTTCCCCAGTTGGGTTTCTCCAGACTCGAGCGTGATGGTACTTCGCTGTGCCCTACCTCTCATTGTCGGACGTAGTTTAAGGACATACCCGGGTCACCTTTTTATTACCTATACATAAAACTTTACCTTGGTCTCTAGATTTTTCCAATTACCTATTTCTTTGGATTATTCAAATCATCTACAATTTTATAACAAGATTTTGTTTGGTGCTCGATTTTAAATCTTTTAATCTCCGGCTCGTTCGTATAACGTTATTAAAATGTTTCTGATGTTAATTGAACTCGATGTGGTCTCGTGGAATCAAATTCTTATAAATTTATTAGAGTTCCTCTAGTACTGATGTTCAGCACCGTTTTTACCTACCTATGCATGAAGCCTACTACCTAAAAATTATATAAGAAAGCTTAGTTATCGAACTCACGTCGCTGCCAGGTAAGGTGAGATTGAGGTTTCATAATGGCTTATTTGTCATAACATTCCCTTACATTCGATTTATAACATGCGTTTTAGCTTAGTACAGGAATAATTAGGAATAGAGGCCGATGATAGGTTTTTCATTTTCGCTCCCCATCAGCCATGAACGTCTATTGCTAGAGACGGGTCTCATACACAGACCGCCACATGGAACGATTACTGAGCATGGGAGGCACGGCAGGCAGGTTGACAATTGCAGTATGATCCAACTCTCTGAAGAGATGCTGCTGCCCGTTTTGGTAGTTTAAGGATCTCCAGCACAACTTTCTGATATTACCTATTAGGAGTAGCTAATAGGAATTATATAAGTTTTTATAAATATAATAGAAGGTGTTTTATAGATAGTATCATGTTTAAGCTAGTGTTTTGTTTATTTGATGTATTCCCTATTGTTATTCATAAAGGCTTATAAACCTAAAATGCCACAAATCGTTTAACTCGTTTCTTTTTCTCGATATTTGTGTTTGTTTGAAAGAGATAAAACGTATCCGACGTTTGCTAAGTTTTATAAAAAACGGAGCAGTAGTCAAGAATAACGTTACAGATTTAGCTTTTCATACTTGAAATTAAATCAAACTAACAAAAATTACCCTCTTGCTTATAGGCTAGAATAGTACATTTCGATACTATAAATAAAAAAATCTTTTTTGACGAGGGTGAACGTTGGAACCCGAGTGAAACGAGGGTGACAATCACCCGAGTCTTAAAGAAGTTTTTACACGAGTATCGAACCAAATTTTTCATAGCAAGTGCCTTAAACAGTGAAATTTACGCAAAGAAAGCATATACACGTACCAGTGCACTTTATACGCACTAGTTAAGAAAAATGCGTTTTGACAGATGGTTGACGGCGGTGGAATAAATTTATTTTTATTATATTCTATTGAGTTAACTCGTTATACCTAGGTACTGAAGAAAGTTTACAAAAAATTGCAGTTCTACCACTAAAAACATTTCCGTGTATGTTAAGGCCACTAAACTTACTGAATCCAAAGTACTATTTAAAGTAATAAAACAACCACCCGACCCGGACCCGGGTATGTCCTTAAACTACGTCCAACAATTAGAGGTAGGGCACAGCGAAGTACCATCACGCTTAAATCTGGAGAAGCCCAACTGGGGAAGTACCTCCTCCTTACAGAAGACCACAGCCATAATAGCACTGCTACCTTTCAGGTATGTAGTGTTGTGTTCCTGATGGTGAATAAGGTTCCCAGAGCTCCAACCCACTTATAGGTCGGCAACGCGCTTGTGACTCCCTTGGTGTTGCGAGTGCCCATGGGCGACGGTAATTGCTTACCATCAGGCAATCCGTCTGCTCGTTTGCCACCTTTGTCATAAAAAAAAAACAACTATTTCAAATTACACATACGGCCCGCCTGATGGTAAGCAGTCACCGTAGCCTATGGACGCCTGGAACTCACACGCGCGTTGCCTACCCTTTAAGACTGAGTTATCTGGCGGCCTTACCGACTTACTGGCAGGAACACCACATATTCTAGTGCTATTTTGCTATGACATGTAAGGGATAATAATTGATATTTTTCTTATTATAATGTGAATTGGTACGTGTATATGCAATAAACTTAAGCGTTTAACTAAAATTTCTTAATACAACAGGGGAGGAAAATCACTTTATATTCTCTTTCTTACACTATGTATAATTACCAAGCCGTAAGACTTAGTCTTACATCTGTCAGGTCGATTTTTAAAAATAAAAGCCTCCACCCTCCAGTTTCATTTCCCAAGGCGTAAGGACAAACTCGCTTAAGTGGAATTTCAAAATAAATGAAGGCAATTGGGGGCAGACCGCACTTTATTTAATTTTTATGCTGCAGTACAGTTTTATGTCACTAAAATGTGACATTAAGCCAAAACCCGAATTAATTTTAAATCCAACTTTGTTTGGTTTGGAACACAACTCGTCGTCAAACCTATTTTTATGTCCATTATAAAAACACCTCTTTACGACCGCTAAAATATATATTAAATTTAGTTCATCTTTCTCAGTCCGGGATTCTGCCACGGCTCATGGCTCATACTCGCTTCTAGGGTCCTTGGCAACTAATCCCAGGAATTGGCGTTCGCACTAGTTTCACGAAAGCGACTGCCATCTGACCTTCCAACTCAGAGGGTAGACTACGCCGTATTGGGATTATTCCGGTTGGCTCACCGATAAGCGGCTGGTATATATCAAACTACATACATTTCGTACATAAATTAAAAAAAACTCATTGGTACGACCTGGGGTTTGGAACTGCCACTTCCGAATTGCAAGTTGCACACTCTTAGCGCTAGGCCACTCAGTGCTCATTACGATGATATTATTTTACTACCTACATACAATACATTTTACAATTACACAAACACACAAATGACTTATTTATTTTTACCCGGGAGGTCAGTAGATTACTTTATATATCTCTTGTGAATACTTCGTATTTTTGGTCATAGTATTTTATTATAACTAAATAATATGTGACATTATCTATCCAAAGGGACCTTACTGTCCATGGCACTTACGTCGAACCGCGTTGCGTTTGTATTGCGGCATCTTGAACAACGGCGTAAGCGCCATCGACAATAAGGTCCCTTATCATAGATAATGTCACATATCTTACAAAGTATACTAAATTGTCAGCAGAATTATGTTGTCGTGCGTTTTAGAATACGAGTAGCTTACGTTTAACAATCAAATTTTATGTTGTTATACTTTTCTGTAAAATATCTAAACGCTGTGTACAACAATTTCAGTTAATTTTGTTAATGGCCTGAATACCACAAAAAGGCACATGTTTAACTTAATAAAATCTTTAGTTTTATCAATATGTATAACGATTTTATTGCTTCTTTAAACATCAACACACGTAGCATGCGAGTTACAAGACCAAACCACTAAAACTACTCTTTAATTGTTAATCTATTTGTAATGTTTTTATAGTTTCTAGAATCATAAATTTGAATTTGAAACTGCTACTTCTAATGAGTACCTTATTTTGTTCCAGATAAACCATCAGTCGGTGCCATACGTGCTGCATCCATTACTGGTTTTGTGCACTAGTGATGCATTGGACAAGCAGTTTATGTGTCAATCAAACATGTGTGAATTGAATGAACCAATCTAACGTGTCCGTGTGGAAGTGTGCGCAGCAATGGCGCGGAAAACAGGCCTCCTCGTTCTCCTGTGGATAGCAATTTTCCCATTGTACCGAGCGGATAATCTTGGTGAGTCTGTTCAAATTGAAACAGCTTTCCCATCGTCGTATTCACAACTGTAATTTATATGTATTAGGACCTATTTTTCCTTGAACAGTAGAGTGAATGTGGTAAACGGATTAACGTCCAATCTATTTCCTCACTTACGTTAAATATTTTGTGGACGATGTGATGGAAAATAACATAGCCGGGGGTGGTTAAGTGTCTTTCTATCAGATGCACATGTTTTTGTTCATGAAAGGAAAAAAAAACAAAACAAACGAAGATAATCTAAAAAGGTCTACTAAGGCAATGTCGGTATTACTATTATTAAACATTTTTTTATATTCTTAACGAGCAGTCATCTTAACAACTCTATTAGTTGCCAATATTTTATGATGGTAAGTAATAAAACTTATGAATAAATATTTATAGGACATCCTTACACAAATTGACTGAGCCCCACGGTAAGCTCAATAAGGCTTGTGGTGTGAGTACTCAGCCAACGATATGTATGATATACACATACTTATATGGCTCAGAAACAAATACATGTGCTCATCACACATACAAAAGCCCTTACTGTGATTTGAATCCAGGACCGTCGGCTTCATAGGTCCTTACCCACTAGGCCAAACCCGTCATCGAGTTATAAATATGAATGTTCTTTAAAACACACCTGCTATCTATTTTTGGGAGTTAAATTTCACGCAACAGAATTGCAATTGGCAATATCTAATCATTTTATTGAGTTCGGTGATTGAGGCTATTTGATTTTGCGTCCAATCAACCAAATCAGTAGGTAGTAATATCATTTTGTTGATTGTATTTTAAGTTTTTGTGATTTTTGCCAAGCACAATTTTTGTCGGATATTTTCACTAAAATAGAGTGCCAAATAAAGTAGATAAAACAATAAAAATAAATTCATTGGCCGCGTAGCTTCTTTTGTCAGGCGTAATTTACTACGTCAAGTCGTGTGTAACCTGTAGAGATACGCGTGCAAGTTTTGAGTTATGCGGCATTCAGGATAAGCATACTGCGGTAACACCTATCTACGCCTAAACTCTACTATCTAAGCTATCTCTAAACAAGTTACTTACTTGGCGTCCTCTTGGGAACAGCATTACAAGTACACTGTTACATCTGACTTAACCCTTTGACCTAAATGTCTAAGGTAACCGCACAAACAGCCGCCTTAAGCAGTTTTCCTCGAGTTGCTACATTCAAAATTAGTTGACGGACATGGGTAATTGAAGGCACTATCGTGTGTGGGAAATGTCGTATTATTTTAGTTATTTGAATGGAGAAGTTTTGAACGGAAACCGTTATATATGAGGTCGAACTGTCTTGTTCAGTTACAGAACCAAATTAATAATTTTACAGACATCGTATTTTGAACTTTCGTGAGGCCTTTTAATATTTAATTAATAACGCGGCTTAATTCTCGTTTATTTAGTCATTCACGCGACATGTTTCTGAAAGTATAGATCCGTGACATGAAGGCAACTTGGATAAGGGCTCGGCACTCTTAGTGCTTGAAAATGAACGCCGCTAGGGTTACTTAGTTACAAACGGATAAACTCACGTGTAATTATATCGCACTATGCGACATGTTTCGGGTAAGCTCTGGTACCCATCTTCAAGCTGAGTCAGGACACACCCATCGCGTTGAGGGTGTATCGGTCGCGAAACATATCGCCTAGTGCGATATAATTACACGTGAGTTTATCCGTTTGTAACTAAGTAGTAGTAACATGGCTCACAACATTTTTAATTGTATTGCCGCTAAAAATATGGGTGCGAAAGTAACGGGTAGCGCGATAGACGATAATATAGCTGCCATGCTATCCGTTCTGTGCTTCATGATACCATGCCACGGGAGTGACTGAATAAACGTGAGTGAAACCGTGTTATTCATAAATCAATGCCATCTGCACTCTAAAATTATCTAGTTTTAATTGAAAGTAAGAAAAGTTAATGAAGAAGCCCAATTAAACTAACAAAGTAGCAAAAAACTCATATTCTTAAAGATGAACTAATTAATTATTCGTAAAAAATTCTTAATAGAGTAAAGTGTTGTATGTCATTTTGTTCAACTGCAACCATTTGAATATTTAGTTACGACGGCAGCATCAACCTCTGTCAAAACTGTTTTGAACCATGCGAATAAAAGCTTTAATATCTTGTCCTAATAAAATATTATGTGATTTATTTTTGTAAATATCCATACTGGCATATCGTATTGATATCTTCCACAACATTTTAATACCTTCTTCTTTTAAAAAAGATATGGCTTCCATCAATAAATCAATCGATGATTTCGCCAATGTCAAGTAAAATAACATATTAGTTTGCCCTTAGAGCATGACGTTGTTCGGTAGTAGGCCTTGCGTTTTGTAAAATGGTAGCTGGACTTTACAGAAAGGTAGGAGGCCGTGACCCCGGGACTGCCGGGTGATGACCAAAATAGTGGTGAAACACGTTTTGAAATCAATTTTTCATTAGCTGCACAATTGGCGTTAGATCACTGCATAATACGCCATCTATATTACACACTAGAGCAAAATATCTCGGTACCCCGAGTAATCTCCCCGAGGTACTACGAGACGTTAAAGGTCTGGTTGGATTCCTCGTGGAGTTGGGCTGGCTGAACTAACCGGCCTCCCATCACGCAAAATAGGCGCCCAGTCGTCGAGTTGCGGAAACCGTATACAATACAATACAATTACACACTAAACGACGTTTGAACAAAAAACAAAAAATATATATTCAAGACGACTTCGCCATTTTGAGGTTCTTCCGTCAATCCATTTTAATACCTAAAGACAGGCTTTTACATTATATTTCGTCAATATTGACAGCTGTTCCTAAAACTCATTGCATTAATGTTCATCAGTTTAGATTTAAAGTACTAGTGCGAAATCGTCGGGTTTAAATAACTAATCCCTGTCACAATAACTCCCTTAGTTAATATGTATATTACAAATTCAACGGTAACGTGTGGACACCGCCAGAATACAAATCACTCTCTTGTTAGTCAACTATGGCGCGCAAACCATCTGCCTTATGATTTGCCGTGTTTGCATGTATATTGGAATCAAACGTGCAAACTACTGCCTTGCTAATTTGAGATAGAGTAGATGTTTTAGTTTTGATTATAATATGTCCCGGGAAATTTGGCGCAATTTAAATATTTCAACAGTAGTGATAAATACCAATATTTAATATAATATCCAGTACAGGCTTGCAATTAAAAATTTGTTTGTTTTATCGCACTAGCTCGTAAACGATGTTATTACATGTAGGCGGTTCGGGCAATAAATCTTAAATTTTGCCCTTTCATACTTTAGAGTTCAAAAAAGCTGTAGGTCAAAAAGGGTGTAATAAAAATCCAAAATTAGGCAGATGTTTTTGCAGTGTTCAGATTATTTACTAAATAGTCATCTTCATCATTAAATAAATATACCGACAAACAGCAGGAAATGAAAACTGAGGTTAAAACCGCATGTATCAGATAAACTCTTGCAAAAATATAAGCGAATAAGCAACTCAAATACCGCACGTTAGCACAACGAGGTTCGTTAGAGTGACTTTAGATGTTTGTTGTAAGTGAGGCCGAAGGTATTGTTTGTACGACCGGGTTAGTAGGAAACTTTGGCTCAATCACACGTTGTTCGAAGCTTTATAGTACACTTAGGTTGGGAGTTAAGAAAGTTTACATTCTGGCAAGCGCCGTGCCGTGTTTTTCGTTCCAAGAAGATATATAGTGTCATGTCTATGGTACTCTTTAAACTTTGATTTGATTGTCAGAATATCTTTGGCTCAATATGTCATGTCATGTCATGTAATGTCATTTAGGTACTCTATAAAATTTGATTTTGATTTTATTATTAGATAATTTAGATTACATATTCAAGAGTATATGTATAGATATGCTATGAAATGTATGCTCCTTAATAATTTTACGTATAATATCACATGTCTGATCTTGACGTCTTATGACGAATTGTCTGCAAAGCGACCAAGTCATGAAAATTTATAATACTTCATATTTATAACTTTTTACTTCATATTTATATTGTATAACTTTGTTCCCATACAATGACATCATTCGCAATCCTTTTGATTTGATAGACTTTTTAATCCTTTAATCAGTTTGGTAATTTATTTTCCTACTTCTGAACTGTTAACATTTCATCTTTCAATACTTTTCTAAGAATTGTAATGACTTGAGAAACAATTTAGCCAAACGTCAGTCTCGCTCGTTTTCATAGGAGCGCTACCGCAAACATCGAAAATTTATTTGTACATCCATATTGCTATACGTACATTAGAGAAAAGAGACACATAGAAGTATTTGAAACTTCGATGTTCGCAAAAATACCTGGTCAGTTTTTAATTGTAAAAGTTTATTTGAATTTGCTCTATTCTAAATTAATAAATTTCGATTAAATACCGTTTGTGTTTGTTTGCAGATAAAATAAGTTCATTATTTTTCAAAACACCTAGTTAATAAAACACAACTTTTATAATATATCTTGCTGATAAAACAAGAGACCCCCGGAGTTTGTTAGATTCCTCCAACAAATATTATAAATGCGAAAGTAACTCTCTCTGTCTGTCTGTTACCTCTTCACGCTTAAATCGCTGAACCAATTGGAATGAAATTTATTATGGAGAGAGTATGAGCTACGAGATAGTACAAAGAATATTATTTATCCCGCAGCCATACTTTACAGATGGGAAACTTTATCACCATTTTTATTAACTAACCATTTATTAATCTTTAGTTAAAGTTTTAAAACTTAAATGCCAGGTAGCTAGAATATTATAACGTAATATAAATAATACGTAGCAAGAGACTACCGAAACAAACTGTAACTGACAGATTTAACGAAAACGACAAGAAAGGCCTGTCAGTGACAGGATGAGATGGGTTTGGGCGAGAAAAATTGACAATAGTATTTTGTCTTCAACGTTGTAATGACACTTATTGTTTATTTCGCTGCTAAAATTGTTTTTGTAAATAAAATGTTTATTCCTTAAATGCATTGTTTATTTTAAAAAAAAAGTTGAATCCTTCCCATAATAATACATTAATTTTTGGTTTTCTCCAGTGCAATCAGTCAACGCAGGGCAGCTCCACGTACCTGAGTGCCCCTGGGGTGCCCTGTCGGACAGGTGGGACAGGTCCCCTGCCTCTGGCTTGCCTTCGCCGGCCGTCCAGAGTGGGGTCGCGAGAGCTGCGTTCTCGAGGGTAGATGTGGAAACCTAAGTGGCGAGTTGGCTATATGTTTAAAGTCCAGTGACACCTCTCTACCCTTAGCCCTATGCACCGGTGTTGCCCTTGAGCCATCTTTGATGTCGCTTTTTCTGGGGGCCCATCTCGCATAGGGCGAGTCACCGTCTGCCGGAAATAAAATTGAATACCATTTTATTAGGCAGACGTCCGGTTTTTTTATCCAATAGCCCAGTAGCTAGTCCATCCTTTCCACCCAATAGCCTAGTACATTCTAGATTCCATTTTAACTCAATAGTCCTTACACCATGGCGGGTGCTGTCTCTGTGCGCGTCCCATGATACGGACAGGGGCAACATCCGCTTAGTGTACCTCTTACATTTCATTAAATTGTCGAAAGGGCCTCTGCGCGTTGGCTCGATCTGGCTCCGCGTACGCCTCCCAAATGTCCGGAACACCATTGTTCCGTGTACGGAAGAGATTAATTATGTCATGTATTAGGGTTTTTCTTTAATCTTAACGCATTCGCTGACTGGATGTCAACGGGCGGAGCAGTTGTTGACTTAATGACGCTTAATTTTCGCACTACCAGTGAAAGTATTAATAAGCCCAATTGTAAATTAATTTCTTAATACCACTTCTAGTAACTTCTGTCAGTAGCTCCTAAATATAGCTCGTTTCAGGAAAATACAGAACCATATACTACATAGCTATTTTAACAATTCATTAGCTCTGTCGACAACCACACCCAACCAAAAACTAAATACAATGCTACATCAGTAAACATTGTAACCGCACCAATGGAAAAGCGGTCATAAATTGTAACGTAAAATACTTTATGAAATACTGCACGTCACTATCGCGTGTTGAAAATCGGCTTCCTCAATCAGAAATTTCCTACTGAACTGGACATTGCCTATTGGTAGCGCGTGAAAAGGCGAGTCGAATAGAGAGAACCTGTGTAACTTGACCTCAGATGTAAACAGTATGTACGTATACTGTTCATACTGATTCGCAAAGAACAATCTATTTACAAGGCAATTTAAAAAAAAAATGGTCTGAAATGTACAGTCTTGACTGTGAACTTTTTCTACGGATTGTGACAAAAAAGTTGTATAGTATTAGAAGTTTTATAATTGTGGTGAGTAAATTTTGGTCATCCCAATAGTATACATCCCGGAAAAATCTTTAATATACCCCACAATCACAGCTAAGAAGTTAAAAGTTACGCTTAAGACACACATCACAAATATATTGGGTGTTCCAAATTTGGCCTTAGTCTGGGTTTATGGACAGAGTTTACTGCAATCTATAAGTCTATAACCGTGCTTAAATCACACAGTCCAGTATACAACTCAAAAGTTTTAGCGCGCTTTCTGGATTTATCAAAAGCATTTGATATCGGTACAGGCGGGGTGAGGTGCAGTAGGGATGATTGTTTTTGACTCTATTTTGGTATCTTGCCTATAAATGGGTTAATGTCTGCAAAAACTGTAAACTAACATTACTATTATTAATGGTGTATTTACTATTTTTTTCTGAGCTTCTGAGGCGTTACGGTGAGTTTTGGTTGTGTACTAAATAGCTCGACTCACCCTTAAACTTGTCTGCGCGATTGAAATGACTCACCTGCATACTATAAATCACACCGAAGGATTACAAAGGAACCCACAAGTATAAAAGCCAATTCTAACATTATAATCAAATTCACTGTAACGTCTCACTCCTAATATCAACATTATATGAATTTGCCAGGTTAAAAATTACCTACAGATAAAAAATAATAGCAAATAAGGGATACGTGTACAATTTTTTTTGGAGATATTTAATTCCTTCATAGATTGTCGCTATAGTGTATTGTTTTATGTGATTGCATAACAAACATACTTATACAATCCGAACTTAAAATAACAAAACTTCAGAATTTTCACATTTATAACTATTTTAATGGGGTATTTATAATATTCTGAGAACACACAGATGTTACGAAATCGAAGAAATTACGACATTAAAGTTTCTCGAATTCAGCCCTGGAGATTTCAAGACAACATTTAATATAAACTAATCTTGCGCGACCTGTCTCCAACTCCCGAGATACCGCTATCTTGTTCAAATTTACGTGTTTTGTAATTTAAAAAGGATTGATAAAACATGGTAAATAATGAATCCTTTTATGATACATTGTACCTATTCCGAGTAACGGTTTATGCATAACTCGGATTCTAATTTACACTATTTTTCTAATTTTATAACTGGAATTTTCAATTCACCCATAGATATTTAAATGTCGGGCATTTTCAGGGTAGTAAAACAAAAGAAATTAAATGAGATGTAGGGCACAGCGTTGACCGTCATGCTTGAATCTGGGGCAGCCCAACTGGGGAAGTACCTCCTCCTTACAGAAGACCACAGCCATAATAGCATTGCCACCTTTCAGGTACGTAGTGTTGTGTTCCTGGTGGTGAGTAAGGTTCCCAGAGCACCAACCCCCCTTAAAGGCCGGCAACGCGCTTGTGACTCCCTTGTTGCGAGTGCCCATGGGCGACGGTAATTGCTTAACACCAGGCAATCCGTCTGATCGTTTGCCGCCTATGTCATAAAAAAAAAAGAAGTGTGTATCTAAAAATAAAAATATGTCATAGTCATAAGAATAATGCTGCTAGAATAACAATTTAGTGAAACAGATGATTAAGTGAGTGAAACAATTGAAGTAAGGTGTTCGATTTAATAGTCTTAATAATAATGTTCATTTTATTAATTTGCTGCTGATGAGCAATCAGAAAAAGCAGTCGTTGTTTCTTATAACCTTTACAGGATATACTATGATTCTAGTTGCAATTCGCCTTTCCTTGTTTTTACTACGTATTTAGTTGCAAATACTTTTAACTCAACGGAACATTGATACGTAGACGTCTATTCTCTATGGGATTTAGCCCGGTAGTTGCCCTCTAACAAAGCAAATCCTTACTAATCACATCTTTTTCTTATTTGTGATTTCAGCGCATACCGGTATAATTTCTTATGATGCATTAATAAGTAAATATTACAGGACATTCTTACACAAATTGATTGAGCCTCACGGTAAGCTCAAGAAGGCTTGTATTGTGGATAATCGGCCAATGATATATATAATACATAAATATTTAAATATACGTACAAAACACCCATGGCTCAGGAACATATACCTGTGTTCATCACTCAAATAGATACGCTTACCGGGATTTGCAACCAAGGCCGTCAGATAGACAGGGAGACATCTATGAATCCACTAGGCCAGACTAGTTTACATAAAAATTTTATACTTTAGTAAATGCAGAAAGCTTTAATTTATCAAAGAAATAATGAAGACAAATCAACGAAACATGATAACAAAATGGTATGAGCCCAGCTCCTCTTATATATTAAAAAATACAATAAAACCCTTAACCAAAATACTGTAAGCCAAGACTCAAATAGGTAAAATTGTAATAGACATTTTTTTTGTAGATATGCACATAGGCATTTGGTTTTAGCGTTTATAGATAATTTATAGTGTTAAAAATTTGATGACGTTGCATGTTATTTTCGGCGTCGGTTACATTAATGGAAATAAAAATCTTTAAGTCGAAAGAAAAATAGAAAAATTTGACTCGCAGCGGGACTCGAACCCACAACCACTGGATCACTAGCCCAGTGCACTACCAGTTGTGCTATACGAGCGCCGCTTAGACGTGTCAAATTTTTCTATCTTATCCTTCTTGGTATATACGCTAGCAGCTAGCTAATGAAAAAGTGGGTTGAATTGTAAGGGCTAAATACTTTAAATGTCCCTTCCAGTGTTTTTACTTTGTAAAACTAGCAGCGGAACTAACGTAGCGTTGAAATTGCAGCTAAATCCTTATTGATGTATAACAATAAGGAAATATACACATTACATTTTGTAACAAAATAAATGCTGAACTGAAACTGAAATGGCTACACAGTGTCGAATATAATCAATTAAAATTAATATTCAATAAAAATACTTATATGATTTAAAGATTCAAGAAGAAAACAATTTTAAATTAGTGAAATTAAAAAAAAAAAAACAGTTTCTCTGAAAACTCTTTCTTTAAACGGTCTACTGAAAATTAAATTGTAAGGCAACGATATACCTAAATGCAATATTTTTCTATAGTTAAAGAGCGCACCTAGGAAGAAAAGTAAGTTCTCATCTTTTTGTAAGAAGCGTTTTCGCGGGAAACACGAACGTCAGACTTTGCCGCTCATTTCTGGCTTTTGCGTAGCTTTAAGGAAATGATTTCCATACAGACATTTCATCCCTAGAACGAAAGGAATCGATTGATATAATAAAAAAAAATACAGTCAACTAGCCTGCGGGTGGGTGGGTCTAGTGTTAATTAGTACAAGCATATATACATGAAAATTTCGAAAATCAGTGCTAATGGAAATTTAAAATTATCTACAATGCTTTTATTTCGCTATTTCGGAATTAAATAACGTAATTTTTTACCAAAAACAAAAAACATGTACAATTTACCTACTAGATTTAATTTAATTTACGTAATAGCATTTCGATACAACGAGGAAATGCCGCCAGCATCCATGGTAGAATGCCTCAAGGGCCTTTTTTAAATTTTATACTATAACTAGATAATTACTTGTAGTTATCATAATACGATTGTAATTTCTGTAAATAAATGTATTTCTATTTGGCAGTAGGTAACACCTACATAGAAAAGCTTCCTAGTTATATCCATGTGAAAAGGTTCGCATAAGAAAACAAGTCCCGGCACGCTTTTAAAAAGGCATCTTTTACAAAGAGAGTTACAGACCACTTAGTGTGTTTCAGTGATTTACTTCCTTCCGTCCCCAACAGAATTAAAGCAGGCCGTATTGCACTTGAATGAATAAGCTTATTTTTGCGACGGGTTAAAAATAAAGAATTTGATTTAAAAATAACGGATTAACTGATAATAATACTTTCTTAAAATAACGGCATCATACCAGCTGCAGGACCTCCACTGCTGGACGACATAGGCCCACCCTAAAGTGACCCTCAATTACTGGTTTTGCACCACTTTTCCGGTTCGGTAAAATAAGGTATATTAAGTCGTTAACCATGTGGAATCAATTAATCCGTCTGCAAGAAACCAACACATCTTGGCCCATGTACACAATTTGAAGCGAACCCCCACAGCACATTTTTTTTTATCTATGCTCAAATATAACACTCCTTAAATTTTATATGTCGGCAATAATAAAGATGTAAACTCGTTTCATTCATTCCTAATAAGTAGCTCACTGGCTCAAAAATATTTCAAAATATTCAAGGTTAAGATAATAATGTGCGCCATCACGTCACTAGCATATACATATAGCTGATGTTACGAAAACACACAAAGAGTCATAAATATGGTAAGCAAGATAATCCGTCGCAATATATTCCTTCCATGAATAACGCTTTGCTTCTAAGGCTAAGCACGATTTAACTAACATTATTGAGCAGATCAAACGATTTAGCAGCATCCTAGGTTCATTCATATTTATTTTTCACCTTAACTAGCTCAAAATAACGTTTTATTGTTTAAAAAAGTGAATGAGTAATTTAATAAAAATGTGGATGTTTTATTATGGTATTCTGGTTCGAAGGGCATTTAAATAATGATTTTGAATGATAAATTATTTATACCAATCAGTAACATTAAAATTCTAATGCTGTAAAGCTAATACATATTTTGCTCGTGGAAGAGAAGTAAAAAGTTTTGTGTTTCACTCGGCAGTATAGTTTGTTTCTCTCTTGTGCAATGAAATCCTCCTCTTTTTTTTTAATTTAAGACTCCTTCGCTTACCCCTAATCATGGCTTTCGATATTGCACGCGAGGGTAAAACACTATATTTTGCTCCCTTGTAAATACTACAAATGCCTATTATTTTATCACATTACCACGAAAGCTTCTGTGCCTATACCTACAAAGGCTGCTTTTGCCCTCCAATATCTCTCTGTACTCGAAGATTCCTCATACAAGCCTCCGCCTTCCAGTCCTTCCTGTTCATCCTGCCAAAGGATTATTCCCGAGATTCAAACAATCTCTATTCCATGCCAATTTTCAGCTTAATCGGTTCAATGGCTGAAGTGTGGAGAGGTTAATATCTAACCTAATCAAAACCCCTCAAATCAACCAAATTGCAGGAGGTATATATTATTATTACAATCTCGTACGTATATTTACTAGTAAATTGACAACAATTAGTTATTATCAATATTTGTAATAATTATGTAATATCAGTAATTAGTATGGATTACGGTATGTCGGTCTATCAAAGATCGCAGGGGCCCGTACGTAGATATTAAAGCGACCCTGTGCCTGGCAGCGTAATTATTAATTCCGCAATTCATCTCAGCACTCAATGTTTAATAAGTAAAAAAATACATTTTGTAGTTAGTCACAAGCTTCTATTGCCTACTATTCTTTTTTTGTACAATCATCAACTTACTCATCGAGAAGATTCTAATGAGCCTAAACACGACAAGGTCATATTGTGTATTTAAGGAGTTGCTACGACTAACTTCTAGTTTCAGCATCAGTAGTACCATAATATTGCAATGTCGCCGAACTCACACAAGTATGCTAACTTTTGATCTCAATTGGTCGCTAACTGCTTTAAAATTCAGTTGCAAGATGAGACCATAAATTGTGAAGCTAATAATGGGCTTTTAAGATCTGCTCATAGCTACTTACATTCCAATACACCTATGTTAGTATATTTCTAGAATTTCTGTGATTCCGATAAAAACTTACCTAATCACAACCCCTCAAATCAACCAAATTCTAGGAGGTATTATTGTTACAATCTCGTACGTTTATTTACTAGATTATTAGAGCCGGTTACGACTTTTATATAATTAGGTATTAGTATTGCCAGGGCGAGAGTTCCGTAAGCATCACTGGGCAAACACAATGTATCCATTAACTATGGTATACCGACGTATGAGCAATACCAATTACTCACTGGCGTCGTAATAAAGACTGAGCTTCTGATGCTAGGCATTAATCATATATTAAATTTTGATTTACAATAATTACATTCATTATAATACGAGTACTTAACTAGTTATTGCATTAAATCTAAAAAAGGCCTTTGAGGCATTGTACCAAGGATGCTGGCGGCATTTCCTCGTTGTATTGCAATGCTGATACGTTGTGCAAGGAAGCCGCCAGCTCTTCGGTCATTAGTTACATCAACCAGGCGCTTCGCGATTTCTGTAAATAGTTTGTGCGCGCTGGGACCCCACGCTGGGTCTCTACGCCAAACGGTACAAAATGGTACTCTCTTAAAGTTACGTTTAAAAATCTCTGCGCTTTCCACCGCTTCACCCGATTTTACATTAATTCCTTGGAGTTGGGACGGCGCTAGCGTGCCTACGCAGGTAGCATCACACACACACACAGGCACATTAATGGTGGCAAGAGACGTATTATGTCATTAAGGGTTTCGTGTCTACATTACGAGTATATGCTAGCAATAGTAGTTACATACTACTCCTAACCCGAAGGTTTGAATTATTTTCTCTACCTTGTTTTTTGGAAGCAGCTAAACCATGCCAGACCAACTTGCATGTAAGCCTGATTTGAGTCTGTCACTGTACTAGGGGCCGCATATGTATGCAAGTACTTAACACTTTAAATTCACAAACTCTTTAAATTCAATGTAAATTTAGATGATCTGTGATGAATCATTTAAAAAAATCACAATGGTACCTAGAGTTACGTTTATGTACACTTCTTAGCGTCCCTCCAATTTTGTATTACCTCTTTTATATATACCTGTTCACTTAAAATTTAAGATTTTAGTAGTATTAACTCCAATCATGAAATCAGTAAAAAAAATCTAAAAATGTATAATTGTTACAGGTTAAAATTTTAAATCGAGATTAAATTAGTTTACTTACTTAGAAGTAGTTTAGAAGCGTTCTAGTATCTAAGATAGTATACGTACCTTCTAACTATTTTTTACTCATTGTTTATACTTGAAAAGCCGGAAATCAAGTTCGTACGAGCTTAGAGATTATCCGACCTCGTCACGTCCACGATGGCAGAGTGCTCTCAGTAGTGGACTCTCACCACTTACCACGTATCGCCTCGATCAACCAGTACAAGCTAAGGACCCAAGGCCCGAAGAAACAATACGCAATCGGAGATACCTATTATGTTGGATTTTCTAATGTATGCGATTGGTAAGCGTCCATGACACAAATCCTGTCCTTGACCGCTTAGTATCCCACTAGAGCCTCCTGGGAAATGTCATGTATAAATAGTATATGAACTGCTTAAGTAAGGCGTTTGGCACGTATGTAGACGTGGTATTTCGTAAAACCCGAGAACTCGATCAGCAACAGATTTCACGAAAGGTAACATGATTTTTGTATTAAGCTGCCTCACCTTACGGAACGTTTTCAGTTCGCTGGAGCGGACGTGAGCGCAAAATCGTACCTATGTTTCTCGTACCAGTAGATAGCTACTGAAAGATACTTAAGACCATTTTAGGAATACGGCTCTTAGAACCTTTCTGCAATCCAGATTCTGAGAGTTCCTGAATACAACAGGAATAATGTGACACAGCTTTGTAAAAATACTTAGCAAGAGTTAAATATATACAATATTTTAAACTTAAGTTGTGTCTTTGCGTTAAAAAGACACTGCACCTATTCCCGCTCCCGTTGGCTGAGTGGTAGAGAATGCCGTATGGCATTAAGTCTGCCATTTGTACCTTCTAGTATTGCGCAAAAACGATTTTATAAATAAATACCATGAGATACTATGTTACTTTGGAAAAAGTAGTAAAAGTATAAAAAAGTTTTGTGAAATAAACCAAGTACTTAACACTTTTCAAATTAAATGAATAAATTGAAATTCTATATCGAAACAATGATATTCTATTATTACTTTAACACTCTTTTAATGACTTTAGAATCCTTATAATTTAAAATAAATTAGTTATAAACTGTTAATTTAATTTGAATGATTGATGGTGGAATTGCAACCCAATTCTTCATTAAGCGATACCTTTAAAAGTTGATTTTAATAATTGATACCAGTTTAAATTAAAATTTCATAATATAAACAAAAGTGACAAGAGATACCTACATTTATATATTTATTTTTATTTAGTAACATTTAATAGAACTGATCAATTTCATTTGAAAATGTATGCAATTAGACGAACATTCAGTTTTACGAAGTACGCAACGAATGTAGAACAGAGCCTCCGTTTGTGTTGGTCATGTGTAGAAGTTTCCTAATGTTTACGCATTATTTATGCATGTTTATATTGTATTATATAATAGGCATAATCTACTAATCTTGCATAATTTTTATTTAAAAAAATTCCATCCCCGTAGCCAGTCGTACCAAATGCTTGGTTGATGAACGAATAATTTTTAATTTAAAAATCATAGCTCTATGATCTATGAATAGATTATTGGCCCAGAAAGTTGCTTTAGCATACCTTGATATCATCTATTTAAAAAACTCAACCCTATTTATGTACTAGCGATCCCAAAAACTGTTTACCCACTTAATTGTCGGCATGATTAATACATAGACTTATATACAATTCCAGCTCGCCAGTGGTTTAGGTCAGAGACCGTTGTGACGTTCTAGTCCATTTGGTCAATTTAGTAGTCCCCGATCTAAACCACGGACAGACGTACATACATGTCGAAACTATAGAGGTTCTTAGTCGAATACGTCTACTCTAAAACAACCAAGGCGTATATTCGAAGGGAGCTTTGTACCACTGCGTTGCGGTTAGTATTTAGGACTGAATAGTCTGAATACCCAATGTTAATTAATTTTGTATCTTTATTCTACCGAGTCCTTTTTTTATCATAGGCATATATAACTGATTCAATTGAATGCGCCGATTCTCACTAATATCAGTTCAGTATTCAGTTTTTTTCCATAACTATTGATATTTATTTTACAAGTAAAGGTGATATTAACACATATA
This sequence comes from Grapholita molesta, assembly GCA_022674325.2. Taxonomy (NCBI): domain Eukaryota; kingdom Metazoa; phylum Arthropoda; class Insecta; order Lepidoptera; family Tortricidae; genus Grapholita; species Grapholita molesta. The sequence goes on from CP053127.2 coordinate 10,637,249, forward strand.
TTATATGAATATATGAATGTTATTATTTTATAGCTTATATGGAAACAACATTGTAAAATAATTCTTTCAAAATCAACATGTATAGACCTACATTACTATAATAATTGTTTAGTACAAAACATTACAGTCGCAAGTTAGTAAAGCTAAATACTATTTTGTCATTATACACTAATAATTTAGGATATACGGAAGAAATATATAAAGTTAACGCAATTAATTATGAGATATCTTAATAGTTCCAGGACACCATCATGTTTTTGAAGTCGGGCAAAGAGGTACCTATTTAGTACATACACATCTGCATCTAAGTTATTACATAAACGACTAGCTTTTAAGGTAAGGCATATTATACAGGTTATACTTGTATTAGAATAGTTTTATAAGATATTTTAGATGTAAAATAAAGTGTGAATTTAATTTCTAACTGAAATAAATGACCACATTTATAGGAACTATTCGCGATTCAAAGAGCCAATTCAGAGAGTATACTAATTTAAATAGCTTAATAAAATATTATAAAATCCTAAGATCATCAAATATTGCAAAAAGAAACAGAAATCTTATTATATAGTTATTTACGGAGTTTTAAAAATATTACACTTCTCACAATACAATATTATTTCTGTATATTGCTCTTGCATAAATACCCTTCTATTATTATTGACACATCTCTGGATTTACCGAACCTGGGTGACGCCATGGGTGTCACGTTTTGTCTTAATGACACATTTAATTTTCTGTTCACCAAGTGAGGGCGCGTGTATTTTATCGCTGACAATTCACAAGAATATCGGCGAATATAATTTTGGCAATTAGATACATGCGCGTGAATTATAGGAACATACAATTGTATACTATTAAAATGACTAACGTACAGAATTGAAAATTAAATATGTAATATGTAAATAGTACCTAAGCATACTAAAATTTACCTTCACAACTGGGCTCTAAACAATACAATTACAAACTGGCGTGTGCATTCAATAAATGTTTTTAGAAATTGTTGACAATTTAGTACTGTAAATATCTTTCACAAGTTTCTTTAAATCAAACTTCCCAAAAGTAATAATGGTATTATTCATTAACGCTGTTTAACTTAACATGCTAAATATTAACTTGTAGCTACAAATATATAAGATTAGCAAATGTGATAGTATAATTACATCATATCTTACTAAGCAAAAGTTGAGAAACGAATGCTATCGTTTCCTATCTGAGGATTTCATTAAATGAAGCGACAAATATGACTTTTTTAGGACGTGTGCACACTAGCGGCGATCATTCGACGTTTTCCTGGAGATTTCATAGTAATCGACACGCGTAAAGGCAACGTCTTCTCACTATCTAGTATCTGGACCCAGGTATGTCCTTAAACTACATCCAACAATGAGAGGTAGGGCACAGCGATGACCATCACGCTTGAATCTGGGGCAGCCCAACTGGGGAAGTACCTCCTCCTTACAGAAGACCACAGCCATAATAGCACTGCTACCTTTAAGGTATGCAGTGTTGTGTTCCTGATGGTGAGTAAGGTTCCCAGAGCTCCAACCCTCCTTAAAGGCCAGCAACGCGCGTGTGACTTCTCTGGTGTTACGGGTACCCATGGGCGACGGTAATTGCTTACCACCAGGCAATCCGTCTGCTCGTTTGCCGCCTATGTCATAAAAAAAAAAAGAAGACGTTGCCTTTATATATTTTTGCCTTTATACTCGTATACCCCGAAAAAACGCGGGACAGGAACCTCTTACTTCGTGCTCAGTAAGACAATCCCTGTCTCGTCAGTTCCAACCTGGATTTAACTTTTTACTACATACTTACTCCTTTTTTGACTTTTATATTCTTATTTTTCCTAATTGATTGGATTGTTATTAATAAAAGCCATGGCTCTGATTTATTTGCTTGTTTTGTCACCACTGCACTGCTCTGATTCTTAATAATATAAATATAATAAATAATAAATAAATGTTTTATTTCAGGCAGAATAATCCCATACAAGTCTTAAAAAGTAGCTTAATTGAAAATACAAGTAGGTATTCTTATCACAGAAATTACTTAATTTATTTCTGGTTCTAGTTATGATGAACAGATAGCCAGTGCCTAAAAATGACTGTCTGGGTTCTCACAAATCGATCGTAAGATTTCGTTATTGGAGCTTCTTATGGTTATAATGATAAAGTTTAATATTCTTAAGATTATTATCCATATTTTTCACTAATAAGTCATTTTAACCCATATAATTAAATGTAAATGTTAGCTTCATGATCATGATGTCACAGACAGACTAATTTACTTAGGCATTAATAACAGCAAGGCAGGTTTTACACTTTTCTCGCACTTAATCGTGTTTATCGACTTGAACATTTTGCACATATTTTTGGATCGTCATGTTTTAAACCGGCGTAGATGTTTTGGGTGTACATACATTTACTGAATTCAATTAATTTGTAAATATAAACTGGTTTTAAACAGCGATTGATAAGATGATACATAATTATATATATTTAGATGACAAATGAAGTCTGCATAGTGACCGAGTCTCAAAGATAGTCCTGCAACCACGCATAAGGTTTGACATATTATGACATTTTTATTTAAGCAAAACAAAACTTTGTTGAACCAATGACAACGTTTGTGTAATAGCGGGAATTTTCTAAAGCCACGGAAAGGGGGGTAAGAAGATAGTTATCCAACTACTTGTATATTATTGGGGTCCTTTTTGAGAGCCATTTTTTACTAGAAACGAAGTCTATGTACCTATATTCAATCGGTGGTTATGAACATGCATCAGGCTGGAAGGGCGTTGCGTTGGCGAAGTTTTTTTTACCTTTTAACATCCGAAGCCATATTGTAAAATACGGCTATAGTTAACGTACTTAAATAAACTATTAATTGAAGATATGTCTGCAGCTGTATCTTTTATGTTTTTCAACGGAATGGCCGTAAATCAGTCGTTTGGGGCCGTTTTCTAGTATTGACCATGTAAGACGGAAAGGAATGTGTTGGTGCAAGTCAAAGAACGCGGCGATTTAGTGACCCATCAAATTAAAGCATATTTATTTATATCATATGTCATAGTCATAGTTAGTCATAGTCATAGTTTTTATTCATGAACAATACAAGATTGTGTTTGAATATACAAAGCGACACAAAAATAAAAAAATTGAATACTTATAAAGCAACTTATCGCAGTTACAATTATTAAATTAAATAATAAACTATCTTTTAAAGGTACAACAAAACATAAATATTTAAAATAGCAAAAAAATAATGGCAACTGTTGCAACATTTAAAAATAACAAACAAAAACAATGAGATCAGTTGCAGCATTTATAAACTGCAAACACTTAATTACTAAAACAAAAACAAGTACATAACACCTACGGATTAGACATGTCAAACACTTCATCCACAGAATAATAACACCCTCTCAACAAAAACTGCTTCAAATTATGTTTAAAAACATTCAATTCTGTAATTGTTTTGAGCTCTAGAGGTAGTTTGTTAAATAATTTAACGGCCTGGTATCTTGCACAGTGCTCTTCTACTTTTGTTAATGGGCGGAAATTTACTTTTATATTTTTGGTGCGTGAAGCTCTACGTAAATCTCGTTCTTCGACCGTTTCAAATCTAGAAATATGTTTTACGAGATCTGTAAGTATTACGAATACATACAGACTAGCAACCGTAAGGATCCCTAGGTTGTGGAAATATTGTCTGCAAGACGTCCATTGTGGAGCTGAAAACATGATTCTGACTGCTCTTTTTTGAACTATTAGAGCTCTATTGATGTTATATTGAAAGCTGTTTCTCCATAACATAATACTGTATCGCAACTTAGACTCAATTAGAGCGTAATAGACTATTTTAAGATGTTCTAAATCAATTTCATCCCTAAGGGTTCTGAGTGCATAGCATGCTGAACTAACTGCATTCTCAATATAGTCTAGCTCCCGTGTCCAATTTAATCGCGAATCGAGATGTATACCCAGAAATTTCACACTGTCAACTATATCTACAGATGTACCATTCAAAATAATGTGGAGCCTGTCTGTTTTCTTGGAGTTTTGCTGGAAGTGAATGACTTGGGTTTTATCGGTGTTTAGGCATAAGTTATTAAGGGTAAACCATTCATGAAAACAGGATAATGCATGGTTAGTTATTTCGTTAAGTTGTACTACGTCATCAGCATGAATAACAGCGTTTGTATCATCAGCGTACATTATTACATCACAATTTGGTACAGCATTATTTATAAATTTAATAAGATCATTCGTAAACATAATAAAAAGTATAGGACCTAAAATTGACCCCTGTGGTACACCTCTTGATACCTTAACTAAAGTAGAATTAATATATTTTACACAACTGTCGTTTGAATTTTTTATTTCTACGTATTGGTAACGATTTTCAAGATAGCTACGCAATAGACTGTGTAGTTTGCCCCTTACTCCATAAAACTCTAATTTCTTAAGAAGTAATTCTTGGTCCACTGTATCAAAAGCGGAGCTAAGGTCGAGAAATAAACCTACTACTCGTTTTTTATTCTGAATTTTAGAGATGATATCATCTATCAGCAAGTTAATAGCATCCATGGTACTGACATCTTTTTGGAAGCCAAATTGTCTGGGGTTAATTATTTTATTATGTTGAAGATGATGCAGAAGACGAGTTTTTATAAGTTTTTCAATAATCTTTGACAAAACTGGAAGAAGTGATATGGGTCGGTAATTGATTGGATCTGTTTTTTGGCCTTTTTTGTACACAGGGACAACCTTGGCTACTTTCAGCTGGTCTGGAAAAATAGATTTATCATAACATTGATTATATAATGAAGCTAACGGTTCCGAAAGAATGTCAATAGATTGTTTAATAACAGTAATAGGCATTTCGTCATGGCCATAGGATTTCTTATTATCCATAGCTTGCACGGTTTTTAAAACTTCTAATGATGTGATAGGCCACCAAGTTAAATTATTATAGTTAATTTCATTATTATATTCTAAACAATGGACAGCAGATGACAAATGACCGGTATTTTGTTCTTTTAGGAATACTGGGTTTGTATATCAATATCTTGGACATCATGATTTGCTGAAAGAGGAAGATAGCATTTTACATAATGTGTGTAGTCATTTGTGTCATTATCTAGGAAAAGGGACCTTATTGTCGATGTCACTTACATCGAATCGCGTTGCGTTTGTATTGTATCCTCTTGAACAACGACATAAGCGCCATCGACAATAAGGTCCCTTTTCATAGATAATGTCACATTTGATGTTGACAAACTAATCATTTATTGAATGGATTTGAGTTGTAAATTACTTATGGTTCTTGGAGTTCATTTTGATTCACTATTATAGGACATGTCTCAAGAACTGTCCTGGTGCCGCAGACAGATGACAATTTATTGTAGAAAATGATAATATTAATAACATTGTCACCTTGGACGCTTGGAAGCAGTAAGCCTGCAGTAACCTACGGTTTGATTTGTCTCCATGAGGTCGTTGAGTTCGTCTCTTTTAGATAAAATCCAGGGTTATTAGCTATCGAACGCTTATAAAATCGCTCACGCTAACGCTACTGCTTTAATACAGTTAGTAATAAAAACGTTTTGACGGGACATGTGGGCAATACATTCCACTGACATTAATGTCGAGCCATCCCTCGTGTCTCCGTCAGGCTTTTTTCTCTCTGGCGGCCGTAAAACGATCTCTTTGAGTGATTCCTCGGAATATAAATAATTTAGTTCAATGTGGTTCACTTCAAAGCGTGCATTGTAAGAGCGATGTCGAGTGTGCTGCGGGAAGAGAATTTGTCTTATGCTTTTTTTTCTTACTACGCTATGAACTTAACGTAACAAGAAAGAGGTTTTTTGAAAAAAAAAACTTAATTTAACTTATAAACTTTATACGATGTGGTGATAGAATTATTCTATTATTGAAGTCAAGTACAAGCAAAATACGTACATTTTTTGTACGTCTTTTGCCTTTCAATTTGTTTCAATCAGACCAAACGTGAACACGTTAAGGGAATACCCTCCTACGATGTTATCCGTAACTTTATATGGGTGAATATAAACACTTTGACCTTAACAGGATTTAGAATAACTATTATCAAACTTCGATTTCCTCAGAAATGAAATAGGGTAGAATTAATATAAAAGACCCCTATTAAGACTGTATAATGTTTGTGCGGCATTAAATGGAAAGGTTAAGTGTAATATGTCAGGTGTTACCTCGAAAGGCACTTTCTTTGCACTTACTTCATTTACTCACTTATTTTGCCTCTAAGTAGGTTCCTACTTAAGTGTGATGCATAACTGAAGACATTATGTTTTTTTATACCAATGTTGCCATATGGCTTACCAAATTTCGCTGGAGTTCACTTCACAATAAAATCTTCGCTCGCAATAAAATCCTTAGCAGTATCAAAATAACCTAGAACCAATTTCGTTTTCCGGCTTGAAACTCAACCATCGTATTCCTAAAGGATATCACAGGTGCGTCACTAAGCGATGCTTTTAACAGTTTTAACTCGCGTTTCCGTTTTCTCCAAATCCTTCCTGAAAACGTACTATCTGTCGGTTACAGTTGCTTCGCGATATGAAAGTTAATCGTTAAAATAAACACATATTTCTATGTCGGATATTGCTTTGCAAGGAATGAGAAGAGAAAACCATGCAATATTGTTCACGTTTATTGCATCGTTTGTGTAGAAAATAAATCTGATTATAGTCTAGCGAAAACTTTACGTTGTTAAACAATATGAAATATAATATTGAGAAAATAAAACAAAGCTGGAAGGTAAGAAAGAAAGGCTTGAACGTGTACCTACTCGTAAGAATGGTGACGACTGGCCTAGTGGGAAGTGACCTATGGTCCTGGGTTTAAATTCCAGGCGGGGCATTTATTTGTGTGATGAGTTCCTGAGTCGTGAGTGTTTTCTATGTATTAAAGTATTTATATGTATCTTTCTATTATATATATCGTCGTCTAGTACCTTCAACACAAGCCTTACCGAGGCTACCGTAGGACTCGGTCGATTTGTGTAAGATTGTCCCGAAAATATTTATTTATTTATTTAAGTATTAATGTTTACGCCAAATTTTAGAATTACGTGGCCAGATAAGATTTGAAGACCATCTCAAATCTTAGATTAAACACCAAATCAAACCCTCGGAAGGTAATGAGAAGCCAATTAGTAGAAATCCGATTAATATTATTATACTTAACTTGCGTTAGATCCGCAAGCAATTAGCATATGTGTGTATTTTATTAGCATATGTGTTTATATTGATTAGTATCTATTATATGAACATCGACAAGAGAAGTTGAAACAGGTCTTGAACGTATTGAATTAATTGTCTATTTTATTGTGGTAAGCTAAGTCTGCGTCGTTACTGTACTAAAACGTCTTTAAGATAATGCAGAGTTACATAGTGTAGTAATTTTTCGTTTATAATACGAGAACTATAACAACTCATTACAATATAAAAATTCAAATCGCCGTTTTAAATTACCCGACAACCATTATTCGGGGAAGTTGCTGAGAAAAAATAACAAACGGATCATGCATTATGCACTCAGTAATTAAAAAATAAATTAGAATTTAGTTACATTGTATTTTACTAGCCACTTTAACATGAAAATTTAATAGATTTACATGCCACTGAAGATAATTAGTTACTTATGTGTGCTTAACCTCATTTGTAACAACAACAACGCCATATCCCTTTTGTTGTTGTTTTTATGTTCGGGTTGATTTAGTAATTAAAATCAACTGTTACGCTTGTTAATCAATTATTATTGGGTGGGTACCTAATTATTCGTTTCATAATGCAACAAAAATTTGCATGCAATAAGGTAATGGTACCAATGTCGGACACTTTTAGCTGACAGGCACCAATGATGGACACTTAGTTCTTAGTTCAAAAATCATAAAGTTATAAATTGAATATGTCCCAACAAATGCACAACACTCAACTCCTTTGAAATAAGCACTAATGTTCATGATTGGTTCCTTGTCCATTACTGGTGCCGTCACCTTAATTCATCTGACTTCTGTATGCCACCAAAAGGTATTAAGTAAATAAGATTTGATGTTCTAGTATCTAATTAGGAGATAAATAATTTACCATTTAATATCGTACGGCTCATGATTACTTTGATGATCAAACCATCGACTACATCGGTTAGACGGTGTAGACGATGTAGACTGGACCAAAAAATAAAATTGTATGCATATATAATATAAGTACCTATTATACCTACAATTTATTTTTATATTTAATATGGCTTTCATCTAATTAACTGCGTATATAGTCTGAGTCTTGCGAAATGCTTTTGGAAATCATTATTTCATTAGCTGCAGGCCTCTTCGTTGGATCACGTCTAAATTAGCTATAGCGTCTATATAGTACACTAAACAACGGTTTTTAAAACAAATGAATTAAAAAAAAATCTCATTACAACTTCGTCATTTTCTCACTCAATCGGGGGTCAAAAATCAATAAAGAATTTGATTACCCTACTCAATATGAAGTCTTGTCGATTTCTTTACAATGTGTATCAAAAGTCATAGTTTGATCAAGATTTACAGAGTTTAAAATAAATTTTACTAAAAGACAACAATACTTCATTCATTTTATTTTGATAAAATACTGCCAGAACCCAACGTAGATTACCTACCTAAATAGCGCATCTGGCCGCGCGTAATGCTTGCTGCCATCGCTTTTTATTCTGTGTTCCGTCTTATATGTAGTTAATGTGATCTGTGAATAAATATCGATACCAGGTTTTCCATATGAAAGTCACATAAAGCATAAAACTAATTAACAGGCAGGTGGCATTACCCGGGGGAAATCTGTGCGACTCGCTCTCAACGCGGTATAAAATATTAAAAGGAAAAACCGCGACGGTGTGACCTGGTTAGCCAAGTGCATGCTAGGTAAAAATTGTTATAAGCGTTGGTTTTTCGACTTACAGCTTGAAATATAGCTTTGATTTTTGAGCGCGATGCGTCTTTGTTTGAGATTGTCTCAAAATTCTTATGTGTGTCCCGTCAGCCGGACACCCGAAATAAACAATAGATTCTCGTATAATTTTGTGAGCAGTTTGGACGAAAACGAAACCTTTTGACAGAAATAACAAGAGTGTCATTGTGCTAAGGACTATTATATGTTCCAAGTTACTAAGGTTTCTAAGGTAACATATTTTTATGTTGACATATTTGAATATATAAATATACAATAACTACTAAGCTATGTTGATTTCTACAAGTAGATTCATTCTTAATAATATAATAATAACTGATTAATTATACTCGTAAGCAAAGACGTAAAATAACTGAAAACGGATTATTTCGCATATGAGTACTATATTTAAATCAGAGAGCTGTCAAAGGATACGCAAAGTCGGGATGCAATAAAAATTCAGTACATGCGGTATTATCCCGCTTTTACACCAAGTGTATGTGTGTTATCCATTAGGTAGGCGTTCAGGTCTCCTATGATTACCGCAGTTTTTTATACAAGATAATTTAAACTGGTTTTTTAGATAGAAAAACGTTAACGTTAAGCTTATTTGCAGAAACGCGATTTTATATATTTGTTGTGGCAATAATCTTGTTTTTACCAGTAATGAATTGAGATATTTGTATAATTACCATTTTATTTGCATGCCTATCCAAAACAATACGAGCTTATCTGTTATTGCTCAATTTTCCATTTAGTTATTGCAGTCCAATCCATTTTGCAAATTGAACCTTTATTAAACCCCGTGATAATATGTCGTCCAATAACGGGTGACAAGTGTCCAAAAAATTAATTATATCATCGGAACTCTGAAACACGACGTTCTTTACAAATTACAGAACACATGCTATTATAATTACAAAATTGAATTTTATTTAACTATTTAATATCTTAAAAAAGAAAATACTTTATTTAACACAATAAATAGGTACAACACGAACGTACAGTTATGATTAAAAAAAATAATGTATATTAAACTACATTTTACCTAAATAAATCTAAAATAAACTACATTAAAACTAAAGAAAGCTAAAATAATCTTGTTTATAAAAAAAGTGTTAATAAATATATAGTTAGATTCTGAAGTCTCTTAGTTGTTGTAAAGCTAATATATAATATTGTTGTCTAGATTTTAACCGACGTTAGGTTAAGGTGGCCAACGAGCAGACGGATTGCCTGATGGTAAGTAATTACCGTCGCCAATTAATACCTTTAGTTTTAACGAGATTAAGTCCCGTTTAATTTGTATTTATGTGTGAAATTCGTGAAAGTTCAATCAGTGCATGTTGTTATGATTTCACGTATCACGAAAACTAGCGAAACACTTATTGCTCAGAGCGGCGTATTCATTGAATTAAATATGATAAGATGATGGGAGTTTTTAGAAAAAAATGCCCCTAATTACTTTGACATCTAGAAAAGTTATCTATGTCAGTTTTGTGACGATAATTAAGTATTAACTTGAAGTAGTAATGCTTTGCAAAACGGCAAAAAAAATATTTTCATACAAAGTTCATGCTTAATGATCGACACAAAACTAACATAATTTAACGTTTTTCACGTCATGTTAATTGGAGGTACTTTTTTTTAAACTCACTGATAACAGATACACAGAACTTTTAAACCAACGGCTACAACGGTCACCAACCCGGGCCAACTGACGAGTGCCAAGCGTGTCGACTATGTCAACTATCCCAACATGATAATAGTCATAGAGTAGGCCTACGTCCAGCAGTGTCCGTCTTACAGCTGAAATTATGACACAGAACTTTAAGCATAGGTAAAGCATTAATTATCTTGGCATTAATTCCTTATTCCACAATATTCCATTTTTTAAAATTTGGTTGATTTTAGTGTTTCTTTTCAGATGGGACTGCCACTATGATTATAAAGGGCAATGCTCTCAACATAATTTGACGCGTCCTAACGCTCAACCAATATAGTCGTGTCAGATATTTTTATCCACTCTACAGGGATGAGTGGTTTGGAAGGGGGGAGTTCTTTGTCTTTTCCATAATAACAAGAATGCTTGCCTCCAATTTACCTGCCTATTATTATTCGATTTAGTATTATTTAAGCCAATATTCCAACTCGCGCTTCGATCATCGTCTTATTAAATTAATATTAACTTTTCTCAAAAATTACATCTGACACTTATTATTGATTGTGACAGTTTTTTAGCTTGTAAGAGTTTTTAAGAGCTTTAAATATTTATAGATGATTTCTAATGAGTTTTGTTTGTTTATCTATTCAGTATTTGGCAGTGTATAATATATTACATATATAATTCCATATACTTAATATACCACCAACTGGAATCATTATTATGTTGGTAAGTAATAAATCGTGCATTTTTCCATCCAGCTACTTTATTATCTAAAACAAACACTCGAGTTAGGTGTGATTTAATTTATAATAATATAGTAGATCCTACGTCCAGCAGTACTAATAGAAGCCGATGATGATGATGATGGACATGCTTTTCTACAAACGTATATCCCTGCGAATCAGTTAGTGATACATTTTATAAAGCATCTATTTATACAACTACAAATGTCTAGTATACGCCAACAGGGTGGTATAACAAAAATAGGTAGTTAATTGCCTCAACAATCATTTTCTTTTAAGCACATCGAGTTCCATCTACGTTTAAAAGCGTTTCCCTATTGAATACGAAATGGCGCTACAAAACTGTCATCCTATATTTATGTGACAAAGATAAATGGCCCGCTAACCGTGTCTTCATCAAACTCACCTCTCATTATGGAGTTTAAGGGCTGCATGTTAACCACGAGACAGATGCTCGCGGTTTTGGTACAAGAATCTGGGCGCACAGTGTTTAAAAAAGTTAAGTTCTTTTGTTACAGGTATGGCCCAATTTAATTTGGTAATTTAAGTTTGGCGTAACAAAAAAACATAAGTAGCGCTTTTTGTCTATGTTGTGTGTAGACGAGATATCTTCGTAAATTACCGTGTCATATTTATTATTTAAAAATATTTTTTTTATATTACATATTGTGATTTTTACTTACTTACTATTATGAACCGGGACATAATATTAATTGAAAAATACCTTTACAATATATCATTATCTTTTTATGAAATGCGTAGCGCGACGATGTTTTATCTATTTTAACCTTCAAACCTATCAAGTAAATATCTTAAGGCCGGCAAGGCACGAATTCGAATTGAGAATCTTCTCCTTTTTTTGAAGTCGGTTAAAAAGGGTTACTTTTAGGAGGCTTTCAATTCGAACTATTTTTTTAACAACTTTGCTTGTTTGCCTCATATGTCATAATAAAAATGCATAATTATAAATGCGCTTAAACCGAGATACCGAGAAAGTTCTAGTCCCGAAAAGGAACATTGAATTGATTTTAATCCCAAAATCTTTCATCCTTTTTTTAAACGAATCCTCGTTTACCAGCCCGGAAGCCGTTACCAGCACACTATCCAACAAACCGATGTGTGGCCACGTACCTGAAGGTGTAGTGTGGACAGACCTCCCACAAAGTGGACCGACAACCTGGTAAAGATCGCCGGAACCCACTGAATGCGGGTGATGCAAAACCGGTAATTGTTGGTGATCTATAACAGACATGGACTCACAAGATAGTATATCCTACGACAGAGAAAAAAACAAAAAAAAACTTAAAACTCCGGTTAAACTCAAGTGGAACAGAAGCCACTTGCTTGAAGCTATCTGTGTAGATCTACAACTTTTAAGAGCCGCTACTTCAACTACCGATTCCAAAGTGTTAGTATGGTTTAGTTCATTATCTAACACAAATTCTTTTAAATAAATGTTATTCTATTAAAAATGTAATTAAACGCTAATTATAACGATACAATAACAACTAACAACCATAATACTGATGTACGTCTAAATAGGTATTTGTTTAAATATGAGCTAATGTTGGCTTTACAAATCAATAATAAAACTAAAAGTAGTAGATAATTAAGAGACTTAAAATTTATCACCAAATTATGTGACGACAAGTGATAAATTTTCTTTTTTTTTATTTCGGTAGGTACTTGAATATTTTCTAGATATATTTTTATAATTTTTAAGATTGGTCATAACCATTTATTTTAGTTTTTACTACAATTCAGATAACTCCCGTTTCCGCTCCCGCTTCAGTTCGTACATCGCATCACGCACAAAATCGTCCGCACCACGTGCGCCCTATTACGCCTCTCGTCGGCTATGAAATACGAGCACACGCTATAAATAGATCACTTCCCCTTAATGACCTGTTGTTTAAGCGGCTCTTGTGCCCTAAGCTCTGAACAGTTGCGCTTGTAATGTTTTTATCTCGAGATAATGCCGGTAGCTCTGCTTTCGTAACTCAATGAGCTCAAGCTTAAGTTTTTTTTTTATTAAATATTGTGGATGTTCCATTTTTTAACCTCATGTTACAAAAATGAATGTTTTTTTGTGCCTTGTTCCAGTCCTCTTATCTCTTAATTCGTTAGCATACAATATAATTGAATATTCTCAAATGTTTATCTGCTAAAAATACGACTTTATATTAAAAATACTACATTTAATGCATGTACGATATTACTCAAATGTTTAATGCTGATCCAATTTTTTAATATTTACATAGTCTGAAAAAAAAAAGAAAACTACTTTGGGTGTTATTTATAAGGACGACATTTTTCTAGTAGTTCCTGAGAAAACGCAATTAATTAACACTGTACCGTTACCTTGTGAGAAAATCCGAATACTTTACTTAAGTAACTTAAGTTGACCAAAAGAAAGTTGATAGGTCAGACATGTCGTTAATATTTAGTATATTTTGAGTATTGCCTAAATTAATGTACCTATAATTTGATATGCCGGAATATTCCTGCATTTTGTAATATGACTATAATTACCATTTGAGATGCCACTACCCAGTACCGACACTTTTGCATTTAAAGTTTTTTTTTTTTTATGACATAGGCGGCAAACGAGCAGACAGATTGCCTGGTGGTAAGCAATTACCGTCGCCCATGGGCACCCGTAATACCAGGGGAGTCACAAGCGCGTTGCCGGCCTTTAAGGGGGGTTGGAGCTCTGGGAACCTTACTCACCATCAGGAACACAACACTACATACCTGAAAGGTAGCAGTGCTATTATGGCTGTGGTCTTCTGTAAGGAGGAGGTACTTCCCCAGTTGGGCTGCCCCAGATTCAAGCGTGATGGTCATCGCTGTGCCCTACCTCTCATTGTTGGACATAGTTTAAGGACATACCCGGGTCCAAAAATAGTGAAATAGATATGGGCATTATAAACTTATTGGACCCTTACATGCATTAATAAAACCAATTCTAAATAGTATTTCAAGTTTTTGAATAAATATTTACTGGAGCGGTATCTTTAACTGCAAGTTTTACAGTCTCCCACGTGTATTGAGATTAACGGTGTTTGTAATAAACCATGGGATAATGTAAACACCAAATTAATTCCCGTTGTGTTTGGTTGTAAATATGCCATAATAATAAACAATCTTAATCTTATAGCTTGGCCTATTAAACTGTTCTTAAAGCTCTAACAGTTTTAAAAAGCCCCAAATTGAATTGGATGGTCAGGGCAGCATTTTGTTCGGATGCATTAGATGAGTGATGGTTATGTATGTATGTAAATATTTATTTGAATGGTACAGTTACATGATTTTATTACTTTTGTTTATTTACCTATCATAATATTATTCATATAAGGCTTGTTCACGAAAAAAAGTAGCCACTGCCTTATAATATCTTTTTTTCGTATGACACCATTGTTGTTTTGAAGTTATGATAAAAACCAACTCATTTTCTTTCGTTTTAGGTAATGTTGTGGATATTTTTATTAGGTTTTCTAAATCTATGGCCCATTAAAAAAAATTTGCATTTTGGGTTTTTTTTTTTCTAATTTGAACATTTGGATCATTAAGCTTGCACTATGTTCTGTACTCAAACAAATTATCAATACTAGAATGTCCCGTGAATAATTTATCTTAGATTTTACTATCGTAAACAAGCCAGATATATTTTTGTAACGTTCAATTATTCTTTTAGCACTACTTGGCGTTATTAACATTTTAAGACGGTTGAGGCTAGATTTTTTCGATTCTGACATCCTAAACGTAAAATAGACAAGCAAATTCGTAATTCTATGACTATTTCCACTAATGGACCCACCAGTTAACGGTGGAGGATCATACAACGGTGGCTACTTTTTTTCGTGAACATGCTTTAGAATTTCTATGTCCTTTTCTTTATTTGTATTTTGTATCTATTTTATGAACAGAAGCGACATACAAATATAGGTCAAGGCGGAATGGGAGATGAAAATGATTTTTTCTTATTTTTATCATACACTACAACTTTCACTATTCTCAATCCCTGGTTATTGCAAACTAGGTTTAGATCCGATTCATTTATAATAATAACATTTTTTGGATGACTCATATACAAACTGTCCCATAGTAAAATTAATTTGGCTTATTTTGCTAGTTAACGACAATATACCTACATATAACTATTATAGCTACATACAATTACTTGAATAGTTTACATAGGTAACGTCCATGATAATAAAACAAATATTACATGCGTCCTCCCAAACCCACGCCTATTACCTGTTAGACCAACAACTTCGTGAGCAGGGTCGCAACCTAGCGGCTAATCTATTTGCTGATATTCTCATAAAATTATCAAAGTATTATCACGTATTATCTTCTATTCATATAATTATATAAAAGAATGTAGCCTCACGGACCATTAACGCTCAGCCGAAACTACTGGGCCTAGAAACATGAATTTTCCACTAGAGCTTTGTATCTTTTTGGAGGCACGAGATAAGATGGGATTTTCGAAACCCCTAAGGGGGTGAAAAAGGGGTAGAAAGTTTGTGTGGAGGTATTTTTTATTTTTGCAACAGAAACTTAAAAAAACCTTAGAACAAATCAAATTAATTTTTATGAAATATTTTGATTTGTTTTGATTTTTAAGTAGTAATAATACTATATAAATTAAAAGTTGAAATAGATCACATATACTTAAGAAAAAAGCGACGAGAACCTCCGGTGTTCGATACAGGATTCGATTCGAACCCGCATCTCCAGCTATCGTGGCTAACGCCTTAACCAATTCGGCCACAATTACACAATTAGTGTTACACCTTAGAGTTTGTAAAACAGTACCAAAAACCGTTAAAAAAATAAACAAGATCACATATATTATACTTGATTAATTTCGACGGGTACTGTGAACGGGTGGTCGAATTGGTTAAGGCGTCAGCCGCGATAGCTGGACATGTGGGTTCGAATCCCATCTCGAACACCGGAGGTCCTCGTCGCTTTTTTCTTAAGTATATGTGATCTATTTAAACTTTTAGAGACTTAAAACTTCGAAAATAATTCCATATTATACAAATAAAGCATTCTACGCGATTTAGAAAATTTCTCATCTAAGAGGGTAAAAAGTGGGGTAAAAGTTTATAATATGGGTTGGGTTTAAAATTATAAGTTAGAGATTTTAATGTTCGTATATTTGTTAACAATTAAAAATAATAGAAATATTTCAGCGTTTTCCGATATTCGACCCCCGAAGGAGTAAAAATGGGGTTGAAAGTTTGTATGGACGTAACTCAAACTTTGACAATAGAGACTTAAAACTTTGTGTAAAAGTTCCTTATTAAAATATAAGAGGAGTATTTGTGCGTTTTCAAAAAATCCACCCATATGGCACTATCCTTTAAAATTTTAAGTTATAAGGTTATAAGTTTGGAACCTCGGATCCTAAATATCTCAAAAACCTAAACGTGTTAAGCGATTGTCAGTCAGAGGAATAAAGTAAAAGAGCTTAAATAGACTTTTACGTAAACGAAGTTGCGAGCAGCAGCTAGTTTATCATAAACCTGACTATTTTAGTTGATACCTAAGTGTATGTACAAGACACGAAAGTATAGTTATGTTCTAAACGCCCTCAAATGTAAACCAAAGCTGTATAACTTATTGTAAACAAGATAAACATTTTTGAAATGGTAGCTAAAGCTTTGTTGTGACATATGGTTTATTTAACAGAAACTGCGTAACATGATTTGCTAAAAATTATTTTAACAACTAAAAACGACTCGCAATATTTAAAGGACAAAGCGACGTAACGTGGTGTTTTATGAACAGAATAACATTATTGTAACTTATTCGTTTTTGTGGAGAAACTGTGTAAGGGACTGGCCTACTACGACCCTTTTAAGTAAGTTATGCTCGAGTTCATCTTTACTTTTCTCATGTTTTTTTTTGTAAAAAATGGTTAATAAGCAACTTTTGTAATTTTGATACAATACTTTCAAGTGACCTCCTAATTCTAAAAACACTTGCAAATACCAAATTAATCTCGAGCACTAACGTTTGTGTTTTGTTTCATACATATGGCAAAAGAAAGTAAGGTGGAAATACAAAAGCCGAGTCCGGGCATTATTAAAATGTGACGACTAAAAGATAGTACAGTAATCACGACTCGGCAGGAGCTGACTACGCGGGAGTAACTGCCAATCTCGACGCGCTATATTGCAGGAGTAAGACTTGCTTCAGCACACGCATTTAAGTGTAATTATGGTGCACATCATACGGATAGCTGTAGTGTAGTTCTGGGCACGGGTATTTAATAATTTTAAAGTATACATTGCTATTGGTTCCTTGACATGGAAATACAAACAATCTTTAAGGAAATTTTTGGTATAAAAAAAATTAATTGCTTGTCTGGTCCAAACGGGGAAAAGTCAACAATAGATATTTTATACTCAAAAATGTTTCGGTGTTGTTTTATTTTTAGAAATCGACTCGTGTAATGTAGATTAGGTACTATGATCTGTAGGACATAATATTATTTTATGATGACACTGAAGAAGTAAAACTAAAATCATATATGAATAAAACTACTCTTATTCCAAAGCTAATTGATTTGTGTAAATATGAAACTTAAATTTTAGCTATTCAAAGTTCCGATCGCGTTAACCGCTTCGTGTGCGGTGCTAGGCGCCACACAGTACCGTGTGTTTAACGTCTACTTCTCTGCTTCCATGGAACATTCCGTCTTTGTATACTATATCAAAGTAACACTTCAGTCGGAAACTGTCATTTGGGGTAATTGTACTAACTCACATCTTAAACAACACATTTGTTTTGTCAATCTTAACTACATGTTCCCTTTTGCAGTTCTTATTTGAAATGCAAAAACTGCTAAAGAAGACAAGACACAACGCAGTGTTCTATTTGCGTTATGTCAGCTGTCCATTTTTTGTTTTGCGATGTTGTCAGTACGTATATAAATAGGTATTCTCAATAGTGATTTTACTATTACATTCAAGAGATATTTATATATTTTACTATATGGTGACACCGTTCTCGCGGAAGTTGCTAAAACGTTCTCTCTATTATCAACCCAAACTTTTCAGTTGAACCTTCTGAGTAGAATATTTCAATGTTCTATATTTAACATTTTCGGCAATTCCTGCCTGTCAGTTCCCAGGTTAAAAACTTATTAATTTTGATAAGTGATCGCGACAGGGTGAGTAACACAGTTGTTCCAAGTTTCAAATCTACTGGAGGAGGATGTAGAAGCAAGCGAAAGATCTTCGGAAGCTTATAATTAGACAAATTAATTATACGATCAATTAACATTATGAGAATTTTACAGCAACGAAAATTATGCAGATTTGTAAGTCTCTGTAAATAAAAACAAAACTTGAAATACCAAGTTTTGTTTTTATTTACATAAAATTGAGTAGAAACCTAACGATAGCCTACAACTCTTACCAAATATAAATTACTTACCATTATTTATGTATTTGTGAATAACATGTACTTTAGATTATAAATTCAACATTTATTTCGTATTTATAGGCAAAATGTTTAGTAAAATTTTTTTTTAAATGTTTAAATACCAAAATAAGGTTACTGTAAACTTATATCTCACTTTTATATTGTCCACAGAACTTCTTCTTGGCACTCTTCGGACACACCAGAAAGCCGCGTGTGACGAAGAAATGGTGTCCCTCATATGCCCTCGCGGTACCACCATCAGCATTCAAGTGGCCCAGTACGGGGCATCGGCGTCCCAAGGATCCTGTGCCTCGGAACTGGCGGAGTACCAGCCGGTTGCTGTGGAGGTTGTAGGAGGCACTAGTTGCGCTTGGCCTGCACAGCTACAGGTAAATATTAAGGTTTTGGTCATGAGACAAAAATATGCTATCGTCGGAGACAGCGCAAATCTGTGTAACTAGCACTAGTTTGTAAACAATGCGAATCTACACAACATCAAACTTGACGGGTGTTGGAACAGGTCGATTTCTATTAGGATTTTACGTTCGCTTGCGGGAAATCTTAATTTGGCTACATTCGTTACTTACACTGTACTAACCATACCGTTACGGGGATTTGCACGAGTACGATGTTATTTCATGTTATGTATTTTGAAGAATTAGGTCATATCTCACAATAAGTGTCACAAGTCGGGTAAAAGCCAAATTTCCTAGTATTATACGGCACTAACAGCAAGCTTCGCTTGCCGTTTGATCTCCATATTCTGGGCTGCGTCCAAATAGATACCTTAAATATTATATAGGTATAGGTTATTGATTAAACTATGTCTACATGGTCTTTAGGATATGCGTAAAATTGAAATACCTGTCTACCACTGCAAAAGGTTAACTGAGAAAAAAGTTCAATTTTGAGTCAATAAAAAAGAAACAAAATTGAAGCGAACGCAGCCGTTAGGCACGTCTATTCGAAGAATCTCCCAATATTCCTGTAAGTATTACATGGAAATACCTAGAAGCTTCATCCAATTTGTCTAATTGATTGATTTCATTTTATATACACTTGTAGATATATAAGTTTACAAGAAAAATTACTAAAATTAATCTGATCTGCCAAAAAAACCGATTCTAGATTTTTAACAGTTATGACTGTTTGACAAAAATCGTAACAAAACTAACAGTTAGTGTACTTATTTTTAGGTGCATTAAAAGATTGGTACTCGTATAAGGAATCGCAATGGTGGCATACTCCAGTTACCCGTACATTTGATTTGTTTGTCGGTTGCACGTGGAAATTAAACGCACTAAGGAAATTGCATGTGAATTAAGTTGACTAAAATGGCTCTCTGTGAATTGCAAATTCAGGCTGACGGTAGGTGAAATGGATGTTGAATAAATATCTCTTAAGATACAAGTATGCATATGTATATAATTTATGTCAATAAGGTTGCCGATCGAACGTCGTCTTTATAATGAACACATAATGTTAAGAGAAACACTTACCAAGCCTCAACAAAAAACATTCTTCAACACTCCATATCTTTAATTGTTACAGCAACTAAGAAAAAACAATATTATTGAAGTGTAATAATTGTAACAGTACGAGTACTACCTTTAAAAACTATACATTGAAGAAGATGACATATACTTAAGTGATACAAAAAGTGACCAAGTCTTCCCGATCCGAGGCGGTATTAACTGTGACTATAAATCTACTCGACATGATTTCTTAGAAAATCTAAATAAATAAAATCACATAAAAATATTAGATAGGTCTAATACCTGACAGCCTAATTTTTAACATTCTCGAGAAATGAATGTTAAGTATTGCGACTATTCTTGGTCCGTGAGGCCCAGCAGCTCAGCGTTTTTAGAGAGTCCCCTGAGCTGGTTAGTCGACGTTACCGGGGATAAAATAGCTAGCAACTTCCTCCTCCCAACGCTTAGTTATTGCAATACAGCAAATAAATACTTCTAGCATTCTCGACACCGTACCATTAGAATAAGATTTTTATTTTTAAGCATTACAAAGTAAATTCATCTTCAAGGTCAATATGGGTAAGACCGGCATACTAAATTTTTAAGGGAAGTTCGTCATACGACACTAAATAACTATGAGATAATGTAAGAAATTAGTTGGTAGACGGTCTTTCCAGAAAAACGGTCTTACCTACATTGACCTTAGTCTTTAATATAATATACTTACTTACTTTGTTAAAATGTAAATGTAGGTACAGGGTTAGATAGCTAGATGCCGCTCGATGACGTCTCATCAGCAAGGAAGTGGGAGAACTAGAACGCATCGTACATTATTCATTGCATCAGACGTATGGCCCATAAAGCTGTAGGTAGCCACTCGTTATTCACCACGACTCGATTTTAATCGCCCATGAATCCATCTACCGGTTTATAGCTTTTATAGTTACTTCAGTTACTTGGCATACTAAGAATCCATTATAGTTCTATAACTGAAAACCACACATGAGTGAACTCTCAAATTGAATAAGCACGTATTGTCAATTAATGCCTGGGCTTGGTTTACTTGTTAACTGTTTACTTGGACCATATATATATGTATATATATCAATTAACAGCCTGCCAAATATCAAATAAACGTTTTAAGCATCTCTGGCATACAAGTTAATAAATTGAAAAATATTACGAGACAGACAAGGTTTGGCCACGAATCACATGAGAGTAACCACCGGCAATGCACATGTGTACGTGGGAACCAATGGTTGAACTGTGCGATATTCCGCTCTTACCTACGACCGTCGCTGTCGCTCTCGAACTTATTAATGGGCAGTGTAACAGTCAAGGTATTAAACTAAATCAGGTATAACAACAGTCAGTACTTAATTTTACACATACAAATCAGTGTAAAATTAAATAAGCAATTTACTTGTACAACTTTCATCAAGATATGTAATCATCCAGATAATAAAAAAAATACAAAGAAATCCATAAAAGTTTTAATACTTCTGTTTTTCCGCTACTGATTTATAGTTAAAGCTTGAAACAAACACGCTATATATCAACGGAATTGAGAATTCAAAGAATGTCTCTCCTTTTGTCCAATTTAGTTTTGCTTCAAATTCTTACCATCTATTCTTGTGATAGGCATTCGATTTAACGAGTGAGTACTTGTCAATTTTGCCTCTTTATGTAAATATTTTTCTTTTGTTGAATGCGAGTCTTAAGGTTGTTCGTATTTATGGGAATGTCTCGTTAAATGTTCTTTTTGTGATGAATCACTTTGATGATTCTAGGACATGTTTTAATAAATAGGTATAATGGGAAAATCTTTTTGTCTCTGTACGGAAATTATTGAGCTTTTTAATACAAGATGAAACATATTATTTGTATATACAAGCGGGTAACTCACGTTTTATAAGTCGAATATTGCTCGACATGTTTCACTCCGTAACGAGGAGCATAATCATGAGCCATTCGCGTTGGCTTTCCGACACAGACGACGTGAGTTACCCGCTTGTATACAATTAATATGTTTCAATCTCACGATAGTTTTGTGTTTAACCCTTTATAAGGCAGAGACGATTTGGAAACCACTTACTTAATAAACATTTACAAAGAAAGAAGATCCTCTTTTTTATTTGACTATAATGGTATTATATAGCAAATATATCAGGCTTTCTTTTCTTATTTATACTTTTTCGGTCATAATTTAATTTTAGTGTAATTAATTAAACTAAAGTTTGTGGTCAATGAATGCACTGTGCCCGTTAAGGGAAGCAAGCATTTGTCACTGTTTCCATTATACTATTAAAAATACTCAAGTCGCTGTATCTAATAATTTCAATTATAGCTCTTGTAATTGCGAGTGGCGAGACTGTTATTGGTATGATAATAAGGTCTAATTTTGATAAATCCACTCTCCATCGTGAATTGCAATATTTGCAATAACTGAACTACGTTGTTTGTAGTATCAGGAAAGTGTAGCATTTGCCATTTAAGATTAATAAAATTATAAAAGGTTACATGCTATATCGATAAATATTGTAATTAGAACTATTTGCATGAAGAAGTATTGAGTATTGCATGTCACGTATCTGTCAATGAATAGGTGTATTGGAAACAGATCATCTGAAAACTCGAGTGCACTAACGGGCTGAGTGCATATAATGACCACATGTTTTTATTAATGATTTCGGTTTTTTTTTTGCCGTAGATGTGTTCCCCAGTGCATTACAAACATGGGAGTGTATTTAACTTTCACGTAGCATATCTGTATAACTGCGGCCTTATAAAGGGTTAAAAAAGATGATACATCTTATACTGTGTGTAAGTCTGATACGGGCGAAGAATTAAACCAGACATCGGGTTTACCAGTATAATCATTAACCAAAAGGTTTTTCTTTAATTATACCTATTATACATATGTAATTATTTTTTGTAAAATTTCTGAGCAGTAATGTACTGCGAACATTACGCGATATGAGCTTTTGAAACAAACTGTCAACGAGTGTTTAACTTGAGTATGTTGCATTACATTGCGGGCCGAATTATTTTATATGGACACAATAGTGCCTCCAATTAATTTATTATTTGCTATAGATACTTAATCAATAGATCAATGATTCAGTTTCCTATAAATAAAAAAGTAATTAACAGCAGATGCAGGGCAAATAGTATCGTCACACATTGCATCAAGTATATTGTTGTTATCCTCATTTATTTTAATGGTCACAAGATAATATTTTTTTGATATTCTGTGCTCTGGGACAACTTTCGCACGCAGAACACATTCAGTGCTTGCTCTCTTGACTTCTACATATCCTACTGCACTCTCTACATATCCAGCTTTTGACGCCCTAAAAACAAATTAACACCTTACAAATAAATCAAATAATTATAGTTAACAATTCATTTTCAGTGGGCATACTATGGTAGTTTACTTGCGTCACTTTTTTAGTTATCCATATTAACCTATAGATCGTATCTGCCAAGTCAAACGCAATTTCGCGTTTTCATAATAATTCTAAATGCCATGGAATACAAAACCTTTTTAGGTCTCTGGTGACTAGTTATATGCAAGTGACATTAACAAACCACTAAATTAATTGGGCTATCGGCCATGTATACGATACTTGGTTATTAAAATGTTAATGCAATTTACCAGTAGGTACGTACATAAGGTTTTTTACACCTCTCATTTCGGCAGCGTTGTGATTGTCACTTCGATGAAAGTATTCGAGAACCATTATCATGTCCATATGTGGCAAATTTGTGGAGTCAGCACGCACAAATTCGTTCATATTGTGATCCAAACAATCTGATAAACACAGTCCAAATTCAAAAGCCAGCGCAGAGGTCGTCGTGAAAGAAGGAAGTCGTTGTCCGAGAAGCAGTGCCTAAAGTGGTCGTAAGTAAATCCAATCGTTATCCAAATATCGTGCAAAGGTCGGGTAAAATGCGGAAATATCGTTAGTCTAAAGTTATTATAGCTGGGGTCGTAGATTTTCCAAAAAAACAATCAAGATCCAAATGCAAGCAAACAAAACCGTTAAGCGTTGAAGGCTGTTTGACAGTTTGAGTAGTATGACTTGACAGTGACATGGCGGCAAATGGCGTTAAGCTGTCCGAATCTCGCTCACACTGCTTATAGAGCTAACGGCGCCAACGGCGCTGACAGCTCAGTCCAGAAATAATTAATCAGACCCACCGTGAGCGTGCTCAAAGTGCTCATAATGCGAATCGGACCACGGCACAACGAGACAGCAAAATGGCGACAGACATAGTATTTTTTCTATTCAAGAGACTAAGACCGTGAGTCGAGTGAAGTCCATTTATGTGTACAAATGTCATCACGCTCACAAGAAAAAACATTTCTAATAAATGAAAGGTGCTAAAAATAAATAAGTTGCATATTCTTAACCCTTAAGAAAGCCATTATCGATAAAAAATATAAAATTCACCTATTCAAAAAACTTTACTTACCCAATTGTACTTCTAAGCAAAAGTTATTTAAATATATTTCTTATGTCCTATTCTAGCCTCCGTTAAGAGATTCGCCCGTATAAGATTTACACACTGTATATTACAAAGGTTAAATCGTATTCAATCAGCTGTTAATGGATTTACGGAACATTGTCCCATTTCCTTCCATGTACCTGTATTTTGTCAAAGTTTTCCAAAGAATGAACCTGTCGAAGCTCACAATAGCGTGGCGATGGGAAGGAAACTAACGTAGAGAAACGATGCGAGCCCCGGGTCGTCTGCGAACATTACGAACACTGAATACTTAATGACCTGCGGAATAAATCTGATACCATTGTATGAAATAAACATTACAAACAGAATTATAATATAACTATTTAGAATATCAAAACACAGTCATTGATACACACGTAAACATGATACAGAATGATTTGTTAAATCATTGTTTAAAATCGACTGAAAATGCAGAAAACACACATACTAAACTGTTGCAAAGCGAACTTTGAAAGACACTTAATACCGTGTGTCTCCAACATTAGGGTTTCAAATGTAAGGAAAGAATTTTGTCATAAAACTGAACTACTTTTAGTCTACACCTAGTCATGTAAAGGTTATTGAATGTTATCATTTCTTTTATACAAAATAAATACTATTTCAATGTACGACATCCAATCAACCAAGTCACATCGTCTGTCATACTTCAAAAACTGGTGATTTTGTAATATAGGTACATTGCTTGCTGAAATGAGTTTTGAGCTGTATTTTTTTTACAAATCCAGTAATTTTCTAGCGATTATGAAATTTGGTTGGAATGGTTAATGAGCTCAATTCTACTTACAATTTTTTAATATACTTTTAACTTATGTAAATATACTCTTTGTTGTAATTTATTTATTTTGTCGTATATATTTCCTTCGAATAAATATATCGCTTTGATCAATTTTTATCAACTTGGAAATTACACCTAAATGGAAAAAATAGATTTGATCACAATTTGGTTTTAAAAAGAAAAAACGTACCTAATACGTTTGTATCATGATTTACTATCGTAAAATACTCCAGAATAATGATAAAAAAATAGGAAAATATTAAGAGATAAAACAAAGTTAGATTAGTCATAATACTGATTCGTAAATAGTTTGTATCATTGCTTGTTTCATTATTTATACTTTTAATTAACTATCCATTACGTTACATGGGTCCTGTCATGTATTATTATTTATATATTTTATTATGGCAAAGGTGTCAAACGAAAAGACGGATTGCTTGTGTTAAAAGAAGGTACTTAGAATAAATTGCATCACAATAGTCAATCATCAAGCTGTGGCATATGTATATGGTTAAGTATTTTACGTAGTCAATGGAGACTAATATAAGATCTTGCGATCAAATTCATTTGCTACGTGCCTGCCCGCCTACGACATCGCCCATATTCAATTAACAAGTTACCTTCTTAATAAACCTTTCTTAGAGCTTTACGTTATTTGCAAAATATTCCTTCCTAACTTCATTATTAGAAAATTCCGGAATTTTTGGCATCTTAGAAAACTAACACATTGTCGATGTTTTGTAAAAAAAAAAATGGTTATTTATCTATGTCGTTTTATTCTAAGCAACGTTATCTCTCAGGATCATTTGACAAACAAGTAGAAAACTAAAACTATAATAACATTAATTATATATTTGTACAAAAAGAGCATAAAATAAGTCATTTTAGCCTCAATTTTAAGTTTAGCCAGCCTGTCGACAGGTAAAATGGCTTGTTTAAGACCGAAAAAAGTTATTTTATTACGTTTAACAGCGAATGAATTGTTAATTAAGGATATCTACTGTCTGAACATAACTGATCGAGCAACAACTTCCAACTTCCCTTGTGATAACAATGCAAATTCTCGGAACTGACTTCAGTTCCCATCAAATGTAGCCAAGCGCGCTATGTTGACAGGTAGTCTGTGCAAATCTTCTTTTCCAAATGTATGTTTACGTGCAATTAACAGAACAAAATTTAACAGAATAATATAATAATCTAACAGAACAAAATATGCATTATGTTAAATTTAATTTTGTTAACACGTTCACGGACAGTACGGCCACAGGCGTGGCGTAGTAGTTTGTTTCCTTTGGCCTATGACAGATGACGTCACGCTGTGTCCGTGAACGTGTTTAAAATGTTTAAAGTACTATGTTCAATTCATGGTGAAGCGAAAAACATAACATTAAATCTCTGGATATTCCCAAATTGGAAGCATATAGGTACCTTCAAGTATATCGCACATGATACGGAAATTTTCACGCGTATACTTCATATTATTGTCTATGAAAAAATGACAATTTAAAAAAGAAATAATGAAAAAATAAAACCAAGTATTTATTGTGGGAGTGACAAAAAGGTTTTAAAGAATCTCAGCTTAAACTTATCAGTTGTGGTTAATGCCCCTCAAATCGTATAAAAATCCCAATGGTTTTAAGAACAAATATAGGTAGAATAAGTAAACAAATAGAATAACTTTATCTGTTTAGTAACAAATTTTTTTTTATTCGTATTTACAAAAACTTCTTTATATAATCTATGCTAAATCAATAAAAAAATATATTAAGACGTTTCATATTTAAAATGGTTTGTTACAAATTGTTGCCTTGAACAAAACATTTTTTTTTTTAATGTAATTAATTGCAAGTCAGCTAACCAGCCCAGTTGTATAAATAACTAAAATTTTATATTACTTTGACTTGCTTAATTAAACTAATTTACCATTAATTAAAACGACTTAGTTACAATGTTAATTTTAATGAGTTTCCGATATTTCGGCACTGTTGCAAGCGCCATCCTCACGTAATAACTGAAGTACTGCGAAATTAAATAGTGGTCAAACTACATTTTATTCTTAGCGATCAGCCTCTTTCTGTTAACATACCGTTATAAGTAATAGTTCTGATATAAACGACCAAGTTAGCATACAATCGTAAACGAATTTACCATTTCCATTATTGGTGAAATAACTGGCATGCTAACCGAAGTGTTTAGTATTCGTTGTTGCAGACGGTAGTAGAAGCGTGTCAGAAGAAACGCCAGTGCAAGTTCCACACCAGCCCGAAGGCTTTTGGGGTGGATCCTTGTCCGGGATCCAGAAGGTTCGTCGAAGTAGCATACAAATGCCGTCCATGTAAGTTCCACCTATTAGTAGTTTAACTTCTGCAATGTTATTTTGCAAATTCTTCTTCTTCTTCAGCAATATTATTGTATATTTTTTTACATTTTTTTACTATGAGTACGAGTACTATGTACCGACGACAGAAGTAACATACAGGAAAGTAATTCATTGTTATGCACGATCACTTTAGTTTCAATTTTATAGAACAAAATAAAGAGGTCTTTTTTTGTCAACCAATGTTTATAAAACTTACTTCAGTAAAAAAGTAAGGCCTAATAACCTAATAAATGTGTTTTTCATTTATTATTATTTGTTGGATCTCTTTTCCCCTGTTTACGTCTAATCCCCACAGCCTTGAAGCCTAAGGGTATTGATGTTTAATTTAGTTTTTCCCAAAGCAAACAAATATGCGGCTTTCGAGCGGTAAAAGTTTTGTAGCTGATACATATTTTTAATATCCGAATTCCTGAATTCCAAATTTCTGAAAATACCTGGAACTGCGCAGGCCAATATGTTAGTATTTGAGTTCTACAGTAGTTTTAAAAACATATCAATAACGTTGGTCTAATTGGGGTCACTCTGACTGCTAAAATACTCAAATTAGATGAACTTTTATACATTAAATATGGTTTCAAGGAGTTTCCAAATCATCGATAGTACCGAAATTTAAATACCTAATTGTGTGCGATTTTCTGTCACGCAGCAAGTGAAAATTAAGTACCTACTACTGAAATAGATGTTTTTCTAAAATAAGCTCCCAACTCTGCACCTTTAAGGCTAATGATTTCTGTAGCTACAAAACGACCGAATGAATTAGGTAGAAGATATTTCGACCACGTTGGTGGAAAAATATTTAAAATGGCTACCTATTCATTTATTCAAATAGAATATCATAGATTTGACTTATAATAGTTAAAATATTTGTGTAGTAACATAATTTAAAAAAACTCTTTGACTCCTGTGGATGTTTAAGGACATTCAACTCCTACTGTGATTGCGTGAAATAGCACTTTCTGATCAAGTGTGGTGAAAATTTTTAAATGTGTGTTTTGTTTACAGATGAGTTCCGCAGTAAAGTGGGCTGTGAGAATGACGTTCTACATCTAAGTTGCAACCCGCACTCTAGAGTGGCCATTTACTCGGCTCAGTACGGACGGACTGAGTACGACTCCATACAGTGTCCACAACCGAGAGGGATGAAGGAAGAAAGTAAGTAAAACAATTTTCTATTTTTCTATACACAGAATTATGATTATGTAATTAAATTTTGACATTTTTAGGCGCTTTCTACACAATCACATTATTAAATAAAGATCAAAAATCCTTATTTTTCAATTTAAGCACATTAAAGATATAATTTGGATCTCTTCAAGGCAAGAGTGAATAGGCTGTTACTGAACCAGCGTGCTACACCCTCGACCTCGTCGTCACTTTCCATCAGGTGCGACTAAGGTTAAACGCTGGTCTGGCAGTCTTGTATGAAAAAAAAAAACACTTTTCATAAGAAAAATCTACCACCGCACCGGTTCTAACCCTCTAACCCATGAAGATTATTACCGGTAAAAAACTCGGTGCGTCTTCTTTTTTCAAAACAGTGATACATCAAATCTTAAAGTACATAATCATGCGCATTCCCACGAGAAACCATATCAAACAGTTTAATGCAATATATAACTAACAATCATAAAAAATTACTACATTTACCAAAAAATGTTTTATACACTTACTGATACACACGACACTTTCTGTTGCTTTAGAGTTATCGATGTCCCAATTTTTGGTAAACAACTGTAGATTTTCTAATATAAAATAATTATATATGATAAAAAGTAAAAAAAATATGAGCGCATAAAGAAATCTGGATTCAAAGAATTTTGATTATACTTATAACTTTAAGTAAGAATGGCGTTAATATAAATAAAATGTAATACCTACTAGAGACCATTGATACAAAAACGTTTGATGTACTATGTTGTCGTTAAGAAATCTCCTTATGATTATGATCTATTTGACATGAACTTGGTATACAGGTATAGATAATAATATCAACAGGATAATTAAGCTAAACTTTACCTCTGAGAGGTATAAAATCCTGTTGTACATTAAGTTTAACTAAAACCTACACAATTAATATTCTGCGAATAGCCCTGGACTTAAATAAGATTCGAAATTGTATACAAGTTTCGTCTGGTACCCAACATTAATTTATTACAGCCACAAATATTCAGTCCCAATTTTCTTATCGGGTTTCCTTAGTGTTTAAACTTTGAAAGGTATTTCGTTGCATTGCGGGAAAATACCGAAAATAATTAAATTCAACAAAGATACAGAGTTAGTTACACTTCGCTAGATTTAAAAGCCGTTCTTGTGTTATGGAAACTACAATACCATTGTTATAAAAGACTTGATAGTTATAAACAGTAGCAATTTTTTAACTTCAATTATGCGAAAGGCGATTCTTTACCATTTAAACATAGATGGAAAAATCGTATTTTTTTGTTTATATCATATAATTAGAATATTTTGAATAAATTCTTCACTTCTCTTAATTGCGTGGAGTCAATTATTTTGGATTAAATAGTTGCAATAAATGGAATACGTTGTTTTTTCTTACGGTTGCATGGAAGTTGCGCTAATGTGCAACAAAATGTGTCTACTTCTTTTATCTTGAGACCCTACCCATTCGCAACAAAGATTATACCACTTTTTAAACCACTTTCTACGCCCGTTATTAAATTTTAGATTCCTTCGCTTGCTCCATGTCAATATGAGGAAAATATAAAGATATTGAAACGATCATGCCTTGATCCTAGCTGCCTCGTTTTAATACCTATTCATATTGGCATAACGAAGAGGTTTGTCGTTATTTAACTCATAATAAATTGAATAATTTCATAATTAATCCTGTTATCATAGAAACGTTGTAGAAACGATTGCAAAACTAAAAATAATGCACGGAAATGACCCGTGACTTATCGTTCGATGTGTCATACCAATTATGTATTTTTATGTTTCGATTACGATACGATTTTTATGTTTGACGACAGGTTTGGCCTAGTGGATAGTGACCCTGTCTATAATGGCGATAGTCATGGGTTCAAGGTTAAGGGCATTTATTTGTGTGACGAGAACAGATATTTGTTCCTGAGTCATAGTCATATATGTATTTAGTATATATCGTTGGCAGAATACCCACAGCATAAGCCTTCTTTAGCTTACGGTGGGGCTCAGTCTATTATTTGCGTAAGAATGAATATTTATTTATTACGTTTCTACAACCGATTGGTACCCTGCTTACGGCCCCTGCTGTTATAGTGTGTAAAGTACTTGCCGTAGAAAATCAACACTATCATACTTAAAATGAATTTGACGTACTAAGATATTAAAAATAATAATTATGAAAAAAATGATCACAACTATAATTTTGTTTTCCTTTTAAAACAGTTACATTAACTAAACGACCGTAATGAAAAAAAATAAACATAATTGTTTCATGAAATAAAACAACGGATAATGAGAACGAATTATACATATTGCATACATATACTTATTTAAATTTCATCCCTCCCGATGACCACGAATGCTGCTAAAGGGTTCAAAATATCCGACAAACGACATAATCCGTTTTCAGTTTTATTTCATTAATGATTCGATAATCGATCTGCAACCGAAGACAATAAAAGGTAATTGATTTATTTGTTCAATATGAAAATTACTATATATTCGATTTCCGGAGTTTTTACGGCAAATTGTTAAAGTTAGCAGCAATTTCGATGTTTCGAACTCGACATATTTAAATTATCTGCTTTTGCGAAGTTTGCAAAACAAAAATGTAGTTATTAAAAAAAAGTCAGGTGTATTAGAAATGTAAAATATTTATTACTCTTTGAAAGTATAACTTAACCGCCTAACATTTAATTCATCAATTGTATATACTGCCAGGTTATTTAAATGATTCAGGTAAGAAAGCATATCAATTTCGTGTAGTGAAATTTGTTCATACATTATTATTTTCACTTTATTTTTTATTATTTTTTGGTATATCTTGTTAGTACAAGATATACCAAAAAAGCTATACCCCACGGTGTTACCCGTGTTTTAAGTATTAGGGAAAAAACGTAACCTATGTGTTAATCTAGGGTGTCAGCTAACTCCATACAAAATTATATTAAAATCGCTCCAGCCTATTAGACGTGAAGAAGTAACAAACATACACAATCACAAACTTTGGCCTATATAATATTAGTGTAGAGCTTCAAATGTTTGATATATTTCAATAATACTTTAAGATTTGATTGAAAAAAATAACTCTCTCCGTATTTCTTGGTGGTAATAATCTTCTCATCAGAGGTGGAGGTTTAGAACCAGTGGTAGATTTTTCTTTGAGGTTCATAAGTGCACTTTAATGTGCCTAAATTTAAAAATAAAGATATTTTTTCTATATCATCAATAATTAGATAAATATTTTTCAACAGTTCTAATAAAATAACATAATTTGAATAATGTTTAATTGTAGCGTGTAATATGTTGTCATCTGTTTTAATGTTATGTCCGTTTTACATTTTATCTTGATTTTATACTGCACAATTATGGCTCACCCATAATTTATACATTTATCCACTCAGTAGAAAACACAAAATTGATACAAAACAAAGACAAAATAATAGCGAAGTCGGCTATGCTTATGTAGATATGTAATAACCTTGTACAGTAGATAATCATCTATCTATCTCAACTGCTGAGTATCTATATAACTCTTCTTTATTACGCCGCTTTATCGATCCTGTGTTAATCCTCTCCATTTGCCGTTCGGCAGATATCATCAAGAGCAATCAGTTAACAGAACCTTAATTAAAATACAATAAAGCTATATTGCTGTCTCTTTCCAATAGCATGCCTTGAGCCTTATGCGACGGAGACGGCGATGCGGGAATGCCACGGGAAAAGGAGGTGCGTTCTGTCGGCGGACAGCAACATGTTTGGGAAGCCCTGCAGAATGGGCAGCCGAACCTATCTAAAAGTCGTATACACTTGTGGTAAGTTTTTGCCTTTTTATAAAATAATTACGTACTTTATTTCACAGATCGTTGAAACTTAGGTACGGCCACAGACCAGTAAACCTATAGACAAGTATTGCAGGGCACTGACGATCATCAGTCCGTACGCGCTACAAGGCTTATATAATTCCCGGTCGCGCGCAGTGCCGTTCAGTTGCGTCCAAGTATCTGACCTGCGCGCAGTGCACATTGTTACTACACTAAAAAATAGATAATTATAATAAAAACGTTGACATCATGTGTCATTGTACTGTAAGATGGTGTGGTAAAATTTCTAAGACATCAAGTTACAAGAAAGATGGTATAACATTCCACAGATAAGTCAAAATGATTATATTATTGAAAAATTTTTTGTTCCTAGCGGAGTTCATTTATACTGGTCGCTTACAGAAGTAGATAGTTGTTCGTCTCTTTTCATCATATTGTAAATACAGTGTGCTATTCCTGTCTTACGAAGCCACGTGTAGCTCTAGTGATGTGCTGATGTCGTTACCGTATTAACCGTAATCGTGTGCTTAGGATTACCGAAAGTGTACCGATTTTACAAAATATAATAGAAATCAGGGATACGCACCAAATATATATATATATATTATACGAGTATATATTTATATTTCAGTAGTTTATATAGTATATTATGTTTAATACTAACTAGTAGTAGTAGAATATGTATGTACGCATACTTAGTTTTATGTAGAGTTATGTAGTGGACTAGAGGGGGTTGGTGAGTCCTTGGGGTCCAGAGTCATAGAATGGGCCTGATGATGAACTTCGAAGAAGTCCCAGGGCACTCATAGCTGGTTTGAGATAGAGGAATGTTATGGGAGCTTTTTAGAATCCACTTGGTGAGTCCTTGGGTCCAGTGTCATAGAATGAGCCTGATGATGAACTTCGAATAAGTCCCAGGGCACTCCTAGCTGGTTTGAGATAGAGGTATGTTATGGGGGCTTTTTAGAATCCACTTGGTGAGTACTTGGGTCCAGTGTCATAGAATGGGCCTGATGATGAACTTCGAAGAAGTCCCAGGGCACTCATAGTTGGTTTGAGATAGAGGTATGTTATGGGGCCTTTTTGGAATCCACTTCGTAAGTACTTGTGTCCAGTGTCATAGAATGGGCCTGATGATGAACTTCGAAGAAGTCCCAGGGCACTCATAGCTGGTTTGAGATAGAGGTATGTTATGGGGGCATTTTAGAATCCACTTGGTGAGTCCTTGGGTCTAGTGTCATAGAATAGCACACCAGTGCGCGACCCATTCTCCAACAACGGGTATTAACGACATCTGACCCCGCACAATCTGGTGTACCAGAGTGGCGGGGATGTTCGCGCTGACAAGCGCCCTTCTGAGAATATAGGTTAACTTAACGTAGCATGGCGGGACAAGGCTAGCGCCCGAAGAACACGGGAGTCCATGGTATGAGGTGGTCTACAGAGAATCCTTAGGGGCACAGCTATGGTCTACCTACACAAACAACATACGAATAATGTATTTCTAGTGATTAAATATGTATTTTATTTGAAACCCTTGTATTTTTATAAAAATACAAATTACGAATTAACTTTAATATATTTGCAAGATTCCATTCATACAATTTGTCCTATTTTTGAATTAGGGACTGTTTAGACAGCAAGTGATATTCTGGCCTCGTTCCTCACCTTCAGTCCGGTCGCCTAACTGATACTCATCCAGGATGACTAGTATTTGCAGTAATGCACTATTTACATAAAATAACAATTTAATTAATAACTAATTAATTAATTAATTCAAAAAGACATTTTTTAAAATAGGCTGTTAATTATAGAAGTTATTCCAACCCACATTATGATATGTACGAGAGTGGTTTATGAACAAACAAACCACTCTCGTACATAATATTATAATCGTTATTTTGGTCAAAAAAATTGTACCATTTCGCATCGTAATTTGTACTCTTTTCTGGAGCTCTTATTACTGTCATACACATTTAATTTTTAGATTATTACACCCTTAGTATTTTAACCTATACTTTTGAAGTAAGTTAAAATAATATTACTATACCTACTGATTTATATTTATAGTTACTTTTGTTTACCAAACATAAATGACTACCGGTTAGGCTTCCGGTAAAAACATGTCCCATCACTACACGCTCAAGCGGCCGCGCGTCGTCCTTGAGACAACCAATCGCAGCGACGTTAACGCCCTCCCGCCCCTCACGTTTCACCTCATGTGTTGGCAGCTTGTATCGCGAACAAAATGAACAACATTGCGACTCTATAGGTAGTTCTCTGTGGGTACGGCTAACGGCTACGCGACGCTAGTATACTAATACTTAATCTAATGAATATTATTTTACACAAATCAGCCAAGCCAAGTACGCTCAATAAAGCTTGTAAGGTTTTTGTCGACCGCCGATATACAGGATGGCCCATTTTGATCGGTCAGTGTGGGGAAATCTGAAACTATAAGACCTATAAGGATCTGTTCTTAGGAAACATGTCATCGATTTTAGGGCCAAAAAAAACTACATACTTAGATTCTAGAAGACAAAAAAATTCCTATTCTGAGATTTTAATCCAAGAACAGCAGCTTTGTAACATACTTGACAAGGAATACGTTCAGTAATATCGTATACTTAATAAAAATCTGTAATTTATTACGTAGTAGTACACAATGTTTAAATGATGTACGATGTATAACCCACGCATAGCTTTAGCGCTGCCAAGATAAGGAGGAACATGGAAAACCTACGTTAATATGTGACGTCACATTGGCATCAACCAATTCATAAAATAATCAGACCGGAATCGGAAACCATTACTCCGATTGATAGTTGAAAACTAATTTATCATTGCTTTTCCTTATTTTCATCCCATTGAGAGTTTTGTCGTAATTCTGACAAAAGAGTAGTTTTCTTGAGCTTTTATTATTTTGTTTTCTTTTAGTCTGAGGCTCGTTAAATATGATCGGAGTTCAAGGTCAGATCACATCATGGTATTTAGCACAAATATATTTTTGTTAAGTTTTTCAATACCTGTACAAATTACAATCTATATTTACATTTATGTTTAATTTCGTAACGTCAACCCGCCCACTCCTTCGAAAAAGTTACATTAACACACACTTGTAGTGATTATGTTAAAGTAAAACTCGTATAGACTTTATTATATAGTTATAGTAACACATCTAATAATAGCTCAGTAAATTGGAAACGAATGGGTGATTATCTCACGTCAACTTGTATTTGCTTTTCATTTAGATTAACTTACCTAACCATGTTCTTTGTTTTCGTATTCATGTACTACGATGAAGCGTTACTGTTCAAGTATTCCAAGTTCATTTTGAATTCTATCTCGGTAAGATTAATCAACAGATCCACATAGAGTATTGAGACTGATACAAGCACGAGGTCAAAACTTAACAGCATTACAAAAAAAAAATCTTATTAGTATGACCTGTACTATACCTTTAATGGTGATTGAAATGATAACTCATAACTAGAACGATGTTTTTTTAACGTTTATTTAGGAATGTAGTTTATCCCGTATGAAATCGCCAATTTCTCACAACAACTACGGGGCGAGGTGGGATACCTTACTATTCTGAGTTTATCTTAAAAGTTATGACATGGAACTAAAAAATCATAAAACAACTAAAGTACAAAAACTTATTGATAAAATTAAGTTTCCATAAAATGTAAGAACAAAATTGTCTAAAGGTTCAAATGTCAGTTTTGTCCCTACTTGCCCCGTTACACTCTATTAAAATATTTGTAAAAGGTTTTGATAATATATTAAGTGTTCGAATAATATTAAAGTTTTTGTCTTTATACTCTCGATCAAATGTTTTATTAAACTTCATTAAAAACCCACTGTTATCGATGTCTGATGGTCGATTACATCCAAAAACCTCGAAAGTTCCGTGTAAGCTATAAACTTTGCAAACAGCTCTTAGATCTTGGATTTATTGAATGGAAATATCCAGATAAAACCACCCGTCCCTTTCCCCTACTTGTTATTCTTCAAAATGCAAACTCATGTAATGATCTGCATAAATGGGAAACCAGCCTTCTATTGAAAACCTTTTATAAGTTTAACATAGTTAGGGCTGTATCCCGTCATTTTATGTCAGAATTCTATTTTCACCCGGTGCTTGGGTATTATGCAAAATTTTCCGTTTCGTGTTGCGTCACATCTGTTTTAACAATCTGAACAAAGAATTGAGTTTAACATGAAAACAACTTGTATTATTTTCTCTGCCAAGATTGCTCACTCCCTTGTATGTATATGATTGCAAAGAGCGAATAAAAATAAAAATAACCCACTGTACAGTCAGCAGCAGAAGTTAGATATACAGAATCACCTTGGCACGTTCTTATTCTTTTGTACTTGTGTGTCAAGTCGTAGCATTTTGAACTCGGCCGCTTAACTACTTCTACTGATGACTGTAGCTTACATAGCAGCAGTGATAAAATACTTAAATACAACATGAATTAAGTTATGTAGAAAAGTTTATCCCAGTGTTGTTTAAGTCATGGTGAAAATCGTCGGTGAAATGAAATAAGATATAATCAAGTTACATACTCGTACAAGAAATAACATCTTTAACGTGATTCTGAAGCAAACATGAAGTATAGAGACATCGCGGCTGTCGAATTGAAATAGTCTTAGTGACTTTCAGTGATTCAGACTATCCAGTGGCATTTGATCTGCTTTATGCAACCGGGCACGTGAGCGTGTAGACTTGAGGAGTGCATTTCAATGTCCCGAATATAGAATATATCGAATACCTATTTCACGGAGCTCCAATCCATTTGTAAGGTTTCACATATGCTTGGATAGGTGTGACCTGTCTGTTCCAATTTGTGTTTGATCTTTTTACTTGTGATTTTTATGTTTGTACCTTCATACATGGAGTGTATTGTAGGAAGAGCAAATTGTACGAGATTAAACTTTAACTCCACCATCTCCTCTCGCGGGTGTCATAAAAGGCGACAAAGGGAAAAACTGACAGATAGGCAGCAGCGTTCATCGAAACCGAACTGACCGAGCAACTGCGGTCGCCAACCCGCTTGCTAACCATGACGACTATAGTTATTCTCCCCCAATATGATACAAATCATATTTAAGGGAGAGAAATGATGATGATGATGAAACTTTTGACGACGGGTCGGGCCTAGTTGGTAGTGACCCTGCCTATGAAGGCGATGGTCCTGGGTTCAAATCCCAGT
Organism: Grapholita molesta; assembly: GCA_022674325.2. NCBI lineage: Eukaryota > Metazoa > Arthropoda > Insecta > Lepidoptera > Tortricidae > Grapholita > Grapholita molesta. The sequence continues at coordinate 10,675,448 of CP053127.2, forward strand.
CGGGGCATTTATTTGTGTGATTAATGAACATAGATATTTGTTCCTGAGTCATGGGTGTTTTCTATGTATTTAAGTATTTATATGTATCTATTATATATATCATCGTCTAGTCTAGTACCTACAACACAAGCCTTACTGAGCTTACCGTAGGACTAGGTCGATTTGTGTCAGATTGTCCCGAAATATTTATTTATTTTTTACTTTGATTTTTCGATACGTCGGTATTCCCGACATGGTATCCAATTAAAAACAAAGCTCAATTAAGTAATGTATTAACGCAAAAAAGGTAAATAAAATTTGTTTTAAATTGCTACTTTCTCGACATACAACCCAATAAATTTAAATGATGACCCAGATTAAAAGGTCATTCAGTTTCTTAATATATACGAGTAAGTACAAAAATATTTTAAAACTTCGTCAGTGTTTTTTTTTAATCATACCTATCCGCTAAAAGGAGGCTATGGCGTTGAGTGCGTTTGATGTTTTATTATATTTCTTTTGTTATCCATGTTAACTGGGAAGTCAATGTCATACTGATATGATTATAGTACCTAAACTTTACTTGTGTAAACGACTTGTTAAAAGATATTAATTAAAAAAAAATAACAATGAGGGATGTAAACAATGAGTAGAATTTTTTGAAATTGATAGAGTACACTGTGTACCGTTCCTATGACAGCTCAAGATGCTACGAGAATTCCAACCTCTGACTTGAAATATATTTTTCACATCACTAGCTAGGAAAAAACTGTTTGTTCTTTAAAAACAGATGGAATATTAGCATTTTATTCACAAGAGAGCAAAGTAATTTTATACAAATTTTTTATTACTAATCCAGTGCTATTTTGATATTATCTGGTCGGATGTTCTATTATTTATTGTTTTAACAAATAAAAGAACGACCGATTTGTGTTTGGGTGTTTTCAATCTGTATTCATGTATTTATATATTATATAAGTACAGGGGTATATATAGGGTTATACCCTATTGCTCGTGTGCCGTCTTCTGACATTCGCAGTACGAGAAGCGACAAGATGTCACATTGAGTAAGGTGCAAAAAAGATTCTATCTAGGTACTAACCATCTGAAAAACAATAATATTTTTTGGTGAAAGAAATTAATGATAAATATAATTAGCTTCACCTATGAATTACGTGCTTGCCTTTTTTTCTTGCCCCATGACCCCGACATTACCCCGTATATATCGTTGTTGAGTACCCACAACACAAGCCTTCTTGAGCTTACCGTGGGAGTCAGTCAATGCAGTGTAAAAATGTCCTGTAATATTTATTTATTTCTTATTTATTTAAATATTCATCGGTTTTTAATGCGGTTTCCAACATTTCATTTAAAACGTTGTATATATAATATAAACATTTATACATTTGTATATAATTATTGTACTTAGTCCGGTAGTAAATATAGGTGCTTCAAATATATGTAACAATGTTTCTGGAAATCTTTTTCCGAGAAGCTGAAACTGTGTTTGAACGTTCGTATAATACATTATTTTGTTTTGTTTGCTTTATTCGTTTAATATAATCTCATATATTAATGTGACATAATACGTGTATCTCGTACCTACATGGTAGGTACGCCAGCAGCTAGTCTTTGTTTATTTGATGATGAACAACTTTCTTTGTTTATTTGTTATTATTTCAGGTAAAACTGCTAAATACATTTTTATTTGTTACTTATATTGTTGTGACGTAAAATGTTTTGTTACTATGAATGTACACCAGTGAACTATGAATAATGTAGATTTTTACATACTTTATATTTTTTTTCGAAATATAACATTTTATTTTGTAACTTATTCCTCCAGGCTGTGTGGCAAACAATGATTTCACAAATAATGAAGTAACAGGAAAAAAGTGATAAGACATAATATTAATTTGCAGAGTAAAATGGCAGAACTTCTTAAGTTATCCATGCAATTATTAATATAATAAACTGTTTACCTTTATTAATACTAGTATAATATAATATTTTGAACTTTATTATATTTTCAACGATCTTAATCTGTTCAAACAAAAAATATTCCGCGATGCTATACAGAGAGAAAAAAACTACTTAAAGTACCTACTACATTTTTTTACAATACAGTTGATATGTCTTTTGTCGCAGTAAAATTAGGTGTAAAAACTATATGACCTAGCCTAACTTAACAGTTATGAGGAATTTTATTAATTTTTTTTGACTGTCATGTAATCGGCTTATCCAATAACCTCATGAATCAGTCCGAATAACAAATTCTTTTAGGTTACGCAACTTCCTTTGTAACTAGAATAATACTTGTAGCCTACGCATATACAAATATATACAAAACAAACGTTCGCGAACACTAGTCCAATACCACTAAACAAATCTCCCTATCATCGACATTCACCAAATTTGAATAGTCTCACGAATAATACTGACTTGGAACTCTGACAGATTCTACAATAGCTATGATTATAATAGAATTCAGTCTACAAAGATGAAGGATTCACAATAGGCGTCTTAGATTTATAATTGAACGTCTAGGCTTTCTTCTACTGTAACCATTGATCACGACTCCACTACATCAAATGCAGTAGTTCTAAAGTTTAGCCAAGTAGAAAAACGCAAACTATAGATAAATCTTTAGAACCAATGCATGTGACAAGGCTTCAGGGTTTAAATATTAGCACCTGTGGAGACTTAAAGAATTTGTAATATATTACTATTTAAAATGACATTAGAATACGCTGTTTCCACTATTTAATTGTCTAAATAAATATGGTTGTTGTGTTTCATGACTAATGCGTCCATCTACAATTTATTTGAAACATTTAAACTATTATGGTTTCTCTCTATGTGATTAGGTGAAACTTATTTGTGAATGTGGCATTTTGTCGAAGTGCAAGGTTAACCAAAATTAAATTTCATGTGTAGGAACCAGAATCTGTATTTTTTTATTCTGATTCTAGTTTGTGGTTTACAAAATCCAATTTTTAATCTTATACTATCCACTGTAGCGTCACAAAAATGGTATAGCGATGCCACAGTATGAAATGCATTCTAAATTGCTCTAAACGTGAGACTTCATTACAATAATAAAACCAGCAGCGTATGACATCGTCTCCTCGAGATTACTACTGTTCGTTATTTCTCATAAAACTTAGGCGTGCTTTTAAAATACAAAAAATAAAGATACAGCAAACCCCGAGTCACCCCGAGTCTAAAATTAACGTTCACTTTAAGTGTCAAGAAGCCCACTTTTGAAATTGTTCTTAATGAATTTTGAGTCTTAAAAAAGTTAGTTAAAGAGTATTTTTGGTTGCAGTTCCACGGACGGTTTTGAAGGAGCGGTACGAGAGTGCTCCGGAGGAGGACGAGGTTGCTCACGACGTATCGGAGCTCGAACACGACGAAGTCGGTGAGTGGCCTTTTAATTATTTTTGATGGCGGCGTTTTAGGCCGCGTGGACAAGGGCCGGGCCGTGAGGAATTTAAAGTCAAAATACTTCCTATAAGTTGCAGCTCGGAAGAACTTAATTCGATACTTAAAAGTTAAAAGTTATGCTATTATTAATTACTTTTCTGGCTAATTAAACCAATATCAAGATTATCAGTTTGCTCACTCAATAAGCTTTATGTTCTGCTTAGTTGTCATTTGTGTTATGAGATTTTTTGAATTTTTTATTGTTTCAATTAACTTGTCAGTAGCATAATGAAAACAGATTGTAACTACACTAGTTAAAAGTTGAAATAGATAACATATACTTAAGAAAAAACGACGAGGACCTCCGGTGTTCGAGACGGGATTCCAACCCGCATCTACACTAGTTACTTAAATAAGCATCTATAAATAAAGGCTAATACAAGAACAAAAAACCCATGACTTAATTTATTCAGATTACTTAAGACTCCTATCCCGAGCAGATTTTCTTAAATAATATAATGTGCCGAAAAGGCAGAACTTAGTGCTAATAAAGCAAGATTATGAGGAGTCACGCGGATCCTTGGGACCCTTTTATCATTTAATCCACTTTTGCCCTGACATGGCGAAGTGTTGCGGAGCTTACTATAATGCTTACACTGAATACAGTAAAATTGTCACAGTCTGATGTCGTTAGAACTGTAGGCATCTTTTCAATTGGGATTTTAAATCTACTTGCATATCTGTATCTTTCAATCCAAAACGTAACTCATACACGAACAGTTAGAAATTACTTATTTTATTGTAAATAGCTATTGAGAATAATATCGTGAAAAATGTTAAATTTAACGATGAAGAAAGGGGGAAGAGATGTTTTATTGAGTTGGTTCGGGGACCAAGATTTCTTTTGTTCGATAAAATCAATCGAACAAAACAAATGCTTTTTTATTTATTTTTATGGACGACTTTATTTTATTAACTCTCTGCATTTTAATGCAGAGAGTTTATTCTAATGCACGAAAGGCTTTACGAGGGTACAGTCGCTATCTCATGTATCGGAGCTGTGGAGGTGGTCACAAATATTGGAACAGGTACTTTATCACCTTGACAATAGAGGCGTTGTTCAGATATTTGTTACTACCTCCACAGCTTCGATATAACTGATGGCGACTGTACAAACAACACAGTAAAAGCGTTTTGCATATATTTATGTACCTCTAGGTAGGTACTTTTATGTTTTTAACATTGAAGAGTGAATAAAAATATTCTTTTTTGTCATAAAACCTTAAGATGCTTACAGACCTTACAGTTGGTGGTACGATTTTACTAACTAATAATCATCATAATCATATCAGCCGAAGGAATACCACTGCTGGACATAGGCCTCCCCCACAGCGACCCACAGGTTTCGCACCACCCGTATCTAGTGGATTCCCGCGATCTTTACTACGAGTATGTCGTCGGTCCACCTTGTAGGGGGTCTGCCCATGCTGTGCCTTTCGCTTCTAACACCAATGTGAAGTTATATTTTTATCATTTGAAAAAACTTGATATACACGCATTTTTATTGTTGTTGTTTCTGGGCCTAAGTTGGCACTGCGACCTGAAGATATCTATTGTTGCTATTGTTTATACGTATGTACATACGAGTTGATACGAGTGACTTTGTACTATAGCAATGTTGTGACATTGTAAGCCAAAACCTTAAGAGCAGGACCATAATAGAACTAACTATTCTAGCAGAGGCTTATAAGATTCTGCTGAATTAGTCAATGTCTTAATCCTGTTAACAAACAATATCCATGCGTTTTTATTAGGAATGACATACTTACTTGAACATTGGAACAATACATTATTCTTCTTGCGCCGAGTGGTGCCGGCTGGCTAGAATAGCCCCACCCCATCTCCTCCCGCGGGTGTCGTAAGAGGGGACACAGGGAAAAACCGACGGATGGGCAGCAGCGTCCGTCAGCGTGCCGTGTCCAACCCGCTTGCCAAGCGAGGCGACTATGGCAACTACCCCTCAAAGGGATACAAGTCATATTTGGGGGAGGCCTATGTTCAGCAGTGGACGATTTACGGCTGAAGTATTATTCTTCTTTTCCTGAAAAGTTACCGGAGCATCAGATCAGGCGACACTAGAAGCCCGCAAGCTGTACATAAATTTTGACGTGAGAAACATAACAGATAAATTATTACTTTAATCGAGATATATGACCCAGTTAGCAAAGTGAACCCACGGTATTCATCCTCCTAAAGCCACTGTAATACATGTCAAAGTCGAATATGTTGATTAAATTGGCAACTTGTGCTCCACTTCCACAAATTACGTGCGAGGTTGAGTGAACCTCGCCTGAAGTTTTACGTGATCTCGGCGCGTAGGTATTTAAGTATTGTATTTACTACCCTGCAGAAAATTTTAAACATAGCCAGGAAGAAAACGTTGAAATTTTTAGAAAGGAAATTTACAATGGACTGATATCAGGATGAAAAAAAAACACTTGCCTAATAATATTATTGGTTATATATTTGTGACGGTATGCATTTACTGTTTCAATGATAGAAGTGTTTGATATGTGGTTAAATAGGGTTACACTTCAGTAGTAGGTTACATGCGACAGAAATATAACATGGGCTTATTTTGACCCAATAGCTCCAGTAGGAGGGTTATGTATAACTGTTTGGCACGCTCTGCCTGAAAGTATCTATGAATTGGACTTAGCAATAAAGTGGTTAAATTCGTATTGTTACGGTTCCATTTCTTACAATTTGATTTATAAAAATATATTTAAAAAGGTTCATAATTTAATATTATGATTTGTAAAATTAAAGCCAATAAAGCATACACTCCTTATTCTGGAGAAAAACATTATTAGGGTGATAGGTATCTATCAAAATAAATATATTTCTGGATAATGAACGTTTTCTGTCAGTTTTTGTATTTATATATGAAGCTCCGATTTCAGTACTATATTTTTATAATACTTATGAAAACTGATATTTGTTGGCTTGTCTCATTAGGTATATTCAAGTATACACTGTATATTTGCTTCTCGTGAAAGCAATGTTAATATTTCTCATTAAAAAACGTGTTCTATTACCTTTTGCTGCGATTTATTTGCTGCGTGTGTTTTTATCTTTCGTTACTTCATTACACGGACTGTTATCGTAAACAATACTCATATTACGTTAATGAGCATTCTTGCTTTCATCACTTCTCCGTATCAGATTTCCGCCTCTTGCAGCTTATTCCTCAAGTATTAGTCAATACTGTAGATGTTCCCTCGTCGTAAACTCATACATTACAAACTTCGAAACTGCTGCAGCCACTGAAGACAATACGTACCCGAGTAATTTCATCCTCAGAGTTTATTGCGGGTAGAACACCTTTATTGCCTCACTATAAAACTCCTCGCTTCGACCTCAAGCGATTTACTGGATTGCTGTCTGTGAAACATCATTGACTTTATAGTTTACCTAGTTACTTTAGGTACTAGCTGCCTTTGTGGATGGAATAAGAAACTAAGTAATAAGGTGTTTTTTTAAACAACAAAATGTGTTCATAGAAAAAAAAACTAAGTATTTTTTATTTTATTGAATTACAAATATTTCTCATTCTCGTCATTGTAAGCGCTTCAGTATTCCCTTTGAGCTTGTGTCTCGCATTAGAACTACATTTCTGTGTTAGTCAAAACATAGGTCATCGAGAGCCGGAACAAGCTTGTGTCTGAAGTTGAGACTTCCCTTAAAGAAGTCTCAGAATGGGGCCGAATGAACTTGGTTCAATTTAACCCCAGTAAGACACAGGTTTGCGCGTTCACGGCAAAGAAACTCCCGTTTGTCGTATCGCCTCGCTTTGAGGGCACTCTCCTAACAGCCACAGCCAGTATCGGAATTCTGGGTGTCGACATCTCTAGCTCAGTCCAGTTCCGCGGTCATTTAGAGGGAAAGGCCAAGTTGGCCTCGAAGAAGCTTGGTGTGCTCAACAGATCGAGGCAGTATTTCAGTTCGGCCCACCGCCTACTACTGTACAAGGCGCAAGTACGGCCACATATGGAATACTGTTCTCATCTCTGGTCAGGGGCACCCCAATACCAGCTTCTCCCTTTGGACCGCATCCAGCGGAGAGCGACTAGAATTGTCGGCAGCCAGGATATCTCGGACCGGCTTGACTCCTTGGCACTGCGTAGAGATGTGGCCTCACTCTGCATTTTCTACCGCATTTATTACGGAGAGTGCTCCGAGGAATTGTTCGGGTTAATCCCAGCTGCTTCCTTCCGCCAGCGCTCTACACGACAACATTTCCATCTTCACCACATAGATGGTTGGCAGTCCTCAACTGTGCGTTTTTCTAGAAACTTCCTGCCTCGCACAGCAAAACTCTGGAATAAATTGTCGTGTGCAGTATTTCCGGACCGATATGACATCCAAACCTTCAAGAAAAGAGCGTATAGGGATCTTAAAGGCCGGCAACGTACTTGTGACTCCTCTGGTGTTGCGAGTGTCCATGGGCGGCGGTAGTTGCTTACCATCAGGCAATCCGTCTGCTCGTTTGCCTCCTATATCATAAAAAAAAAAAAAAAAATAGGAGTAAGTATACCAAAATCTAAGAGAAATACTTTAAGTTTAGTTTTTTCCTATCAAGTATATTTACACACGTTGTTTTCCTTCCGTTAAACAAAAGCTCTAAGGATACAATCGGGTCAGCAATATACTTTGAAAATAAGGAAAACGCGTGGGACTAAATAAAAGCGAACTAACTTGCGGATAGGTCCTACAATACATGTATGTCGTGTATGTATAAAATAATGATCATGGCATATATTTCAACAATTTTTAATATGTTCAATTTAAATTAATGCAGCTGCAAGCTGTTGCACATATGTACCTATAAGATGAACGCCCCTTTCTCATATTATAAGACTTATAAGTAATAGGTATGAAGTATTAATTTATCCTAAAGTATTGTCGCAATATTTGTACTCAACTGCCAACATTTTCATAGATATTCGGTGCCAACTATTATGAATGAACCTGTAAATTCCGTATACTAGGTACTTAACAGTTACACGAAAGCAATAATAATGGTATTAAAGACTTTCACACAAAACGACATTATGCTACCTGAAGAAGCAAACGGAAATAATTTATCTGTTTTTCTTTGTTCAGTTGTAAGTAAAACTCACTTTATACCCTTATAAAAATAGGTACTGATATTGAATATCTAATACACAGTACTTCAATGCACTCTGATGCTCACGACGGTTAAAAAAAAAGATGTTAAGCGTTGCTAGAGGAATAGTGGATTTATCGCTAAATTCAGAATTATTATAGCGGAACTAAAAAAAAATACCATGATTTATTTTTGTATCGTTTGTGTTTCTTATCAAAGATTCTCATCTTGGCTACGGCCCCTGAAATAGCTGTAACCAGTTCATACTATCACAGACACTGTCGACCACGTAATAGTCGATCGTTTGACACTTTAGCTGCGAATCTGTTCTCACTCAATCACGTTTACAGATGAATCCAATGACCGATGGTGGGGCGAGTCTGCAGTGCCGCCCGCGCCGGCGGTTGCGGCCGTACCTCCCCGATCTTCTGTTACCACTGCTGCCAATGTTACTAGCATCATGAGAAGCGATCCTGCGTCTTCACCTAAACCGCATGTTACAAATAACGGTGAGTAGATACTACCTCATTTCGTCCTCAGGTTTGAGTGCCGGTGAACGTTTTACTAACCGTTGATAATAACGTTTTTCTAAGTATAAAATTCAAAAATATTATATTACGTTGGTTACTTAATTCTTGCCCTGTAATATTTTTACTTTGTTATTTTTTACAAGTATTTTCAGACTACAAAATGTCTGTAGTAGTTAACTGAGTTCAAATAAAATAATTTTTGTATTTAAATTTTCGTGAGACATATCAGATAAATTAAACATTAACACGGCTCTACTCACGTTCTCCGAAACAAGTCACTGGCGCGACATATTTCGGAGAACATAGGCCTCCATTATCAAGCACTAAGAGTGCTGAGTGTCCGTTCGATTCGGCGATCGCGTCGCCGGCCCGTCGCGCACAACAACATGTCGCGCGAGTGACTAAATAAACGTGAGTAGAGCCGTGTTAATGTTTAATTTATCAAATAAAATAATGTTGTTTAATCTTAATAAAGAAATAACTATTATTAACATGTAATTGGAATACCGTAATCTGATATTAAAGTCCGTGGTAAACGATAAAATAAATCATTTTAAATGTTAAGGCAATTTCATAGCATAATCATTCTGAGAGAAATCCAAGACTGGCCGTTATTTGGGATCTATTTCATTTAACGAACTGCGTCTTTTGAAGTCCTGAAATGATCCGAAAACTAACATTTTACAATTAGCGAGTTCATTAAGGGCAAAGTAGGTTAAATTTAATAATAAGCGAGGTATAAATAGTATACCCAGCAGGCACTTCCGCACATTGACAATTTACTTCCTGCTGACGTAGTGCCCGGGCACAATTGGGAGGATGGTCGATCGCCAGAGGCATTCATTCAGCTCAAACTTACACTGTTACCACTTTCTTAGTTAATAGTTTACTATACAGGTAACGGCACAAGAAATATTCAGTTCAATTCACCACTCAATCACTCGTCAATACTACTTATAGCCTTTTACATGGCGTTGCGTATATCGGGTCCGGTGGCGCTTAAGGCTGGTAGTGTGGGATTGTGGTTACTATGACTCAGCTTATATAATATATCTAGTAGAACAAGAAGAATACAATGGACATAAGGAGTCAATGGATAGACGCATTCTGGCTTCTGGCTTAGTGTCACCAGTGTCATCCCCGTGCCTATTGAAGCCGGTGGTCTAGGGTTCAAATCCCATGGACAGTTATTTGTATGCGATGAGTCTTTATTTTCTATGTATTTAAGTATAATTTATATTGGCTGAGTACCCACTACACAAGCATTCTTGCCCACTGTTACCTGCCTACTGTAAGGCTCAATAAACGTGTGTGGATGTCCGGTTTTTATATAACCTCAAGCAGCCTAAAGGCCTATAAAAAGGTCATATATTTATTACATGTTACTTAGAATTTTAATTCTGACGAATAAAAGTTATATGGTATTGGCATCAATGTTCGACACGATTAGCTGACAGGCACCAAATGATGGACACATAGTTTTTATTTCAAATATCATAAAGTTATAAATTGAATATGTCCCAACAAATGCACAACACTTAACTCCTTTGCAATAAGCACTACTGTTCATGATTGGTTCCTTGTCCATTACTGGTGCCGTCACCTTACTTGACTTTGCAGGTTTTAAACCTGTCGGTGACTAGATGATATAATATAAACAGATTAATCTGAGAGTAGGTAACAGGATGCCGGAAATTAAACAACGATTTTTCGTCAATTTCGTTTCGAGAGGTTTCTATAGAAACAGATTGTATTCGCACTTCAAAACATTTGACTTTGATGGCGAAGAACGTAAAAACGCTTTGATAATAATTAATGATTGTTTCTTTTTTATAAAAAAAATTGTTTTCCTCCTAATTTGACTGCTTAATTTGTTCCCATTTATACATAAATATTTAAATAAGTATGTACTCATGCTTACGATGTATAACAAAATTACTTATAACTTTTTATAGTACTCAATGAATGTTTCATTATAAAGCTGATCAAGCACGGTATAATTAATTAATATTTATTTGATTAGTTTATGTTCAACTTCGTACTGGCTATAAATTAAACATCACGCACAGAGATAGCCAGCCATTTTGTTTAGTTGTTTAAGTATTTGACAGACAGCATAAGGTTTACACAATGTTAGTATTTTTGAATTAATACATTTTTCCATGTTACACGTGGTCATAAGAAGAGTACGACCTTGATTTACTGTAAAAAAAATACGAAGTTTAATGCTAATTTTAAGCAAGCGAAGTTTCATGATATTTTTTTTATCACAGACGTTGTGTCACTGGCATTAAAGAAGGTATTTAATGAGACCATATACCTTGTGTTATCGTGGCTGAATTTCTTAACTCGACAAGGACCAGAGCCTAACATTTCCCGGCTTTTCCGTTCTCCCTGTCCAAAATTTAATATGAATATATATAGATACAGTTAAGGCCATAAATACGTATGCAGACCTTAAACTTTACTTAATATTATAAGATGTAAAACTATTGACTTTAAATGTTGATACTTTATATCAGGTGAAATCAAAATGGTAATACAAAAATGTATTTTCTGGGTCTATTCGTGATTACGATCAACGTTTACTATAGGGTCACAACCGATCAGTTAAGAAAGAGGTCTTCCCATACTAGCTGCTAGCTAGCTGTAGTCGTTAGTCTGGGCAGGTCATTTTATATAACAGATTTTTTCAGTTATGGCTCCATAGTAAAAGTTAATCGTAATCATGAATATATTCAGAAAATATAACTTTCTATCACCATTTTTATTTCACCCAGTATAATAAATAAATAAAGTATTAAAAAGTATTGATTGTACATTAAAATATTCATCAATCTCGATCAGACAATAATTACTATTTCTTTTCAGATTCCTTCGACACGATGTACGCTTATATCATAGCGGCGGTGGCTGGGGTCATGTTGCTGTGCATCATCGCGGTTGTAGCTCGCTGCGTGCTCCGCAAGAGAAGTCGCGACCGCCCCAAAGGCCCGAACGTCTCCGCCAGCACCGAGATCCCAAACGGATTTAACGACAGTATATCAGAGGTCGATAACGACATCAACATCACCAGCTTATCAGTCCCGGTCGATACCGTCGACTCTGGCTTGAAGCCAGAAATGCAATTCACCGACGTTGCTCTCAGTCCGAAAATCAATCGGTACGTCGGCCGACCTGTGCCTAATACCTACCCTCACGTCAGCAGTAACATGTACGGACAGGTCGCAGAATTCCCCATAGAAATGCCGCTTCGAACTATGCCCCACGGCACGTTAGGCCGCGGTGTAGCGGTTAAAACACTGCCTCGCGTACAAGTGCAGAACGAAATGGACCCTAACACAAGGAGTTTATATCGATATTCCAACGCCCAGTATTACTTCGGGTGACAACAAGAAAACCAAGGGGCGGACGTATCTAGAACTTATTGTTTCTAGTGCATTGTAGTGAAGTGTATATAGGACATAGTGGATTTTGAACAATGTCTTACTTTTAAATACTGTGATACTGTGATATTAATAGAAACTTTTTCATACTATACGCCGTAGAATTCTATGGAGTTCTCGGTATATGGGTGAATTGTTTTGGTGAAATTTCTGCCTAGTTAATAATATGAAGAGTTTAATTGTTGTGAAAATAAATATCATACTTAGTTGAGGTTTGCAGTTGTAGTTTTGAATTGAGTTTATCGATAAATATTATTATACAAAGCTGATCGATCACATTAACTATGTATTACTTATCTACCTTTTATTTGACATCGAAAACAAACTCCGCCATTTTTCAATTAAAACTTTCGCAAGCCTATTTAAATATTGTTGTTGAGAGGCAAAATTTTCTTGCAAGTAAGGTAAACATCCAATCTTACGCTTCCGCGCAGAAATCTTAGGCATGAAAGTGTTTTGATAAATTAAACTTAAGTCTTTCCTAGTTTGTTTCGTCTTCCGATTTTATCATTTTACATTTAGCGGTGAATATAATTGTTTTATACACAATTATTATTATTGCGTTCTTACTTCTTATTTTTTTCTCACTTTTATATTATTTTCAAAAAATTTAGGAATGTAAGTATATGTAGATTCAAAATGCAAAATTATTATGAATTATTTATTTTAGAGAATATCAAAAAAAATTTAGCGCTCTCGAAACAGGTCTTGATATGAATTCATTTCAAACCAGCTTCAAAAAAAGAGGTTTTATTTACTGGTGTTGTTATTTTTTTTTCACTGAAGGTAGCAAAAAGGGTTTAGTTATATGTATAACATATAAAACCCCGTGTAAATAAAATTATTCGCCACAAAGTATAGACCGCATTACCCTTCCAAATATTTCCTCGGTTTGAGGCAACTAACCTTACCCTATCGTACCAGAGGTTATCAATTTGTATGGAAATGTACTCAACCGGCTAAGAAGGTTCTATGACGAAGCTTTACCTATAATTTCGTAGGTATTGACCCCACTTGTAAGAAAGTCAATATTAAATTGTTATCTACGGCCCGAAGGAAGTCCGAATACGGATACAAATTGGATTTAATTATACTGAACTCACTTAAGAGTTCATGCTCACAAATAATACACAAGGTTAATCCAATTTCATACGGATTAACCTTGGTTTTACTTCATTCGGTAATATTCATAACTAAAATACGATTGTGTTATTTGCTAACATGAACTAGAAATATCTAATATTTTTATATTAAGCAGAAACGTCTGCTAACAAAAGATGCCTCCTAGGCGTATTGAAGGATACGGTGGAGATTTTTGCAGCCATCTGTCGAGACTCTTTAGCTCAGTTGGTAGAGCAATGATAGAATAACGCATTTTTATTTTTATTTTATTTTAATAAATGGAAAACCAACAGCGCTTATGTAATATGTTTAAGATATCTTTTGTAATACTATTTTGAAAAAATAAGTCCCTCCGAGTTTCTTGCCGATCATAAAAGTCAAATGTTTCTCGGGTCAGAGGTGTAGGGTTAGAACCGGTGTAGTTTTTATTTTTTCTTCTTTTGTATACTAGACGTGTAAAAGTGCCCTTGTGGCCTACTTACTGAATAAACGTTTGAGTTTAAGTTTGATGGGCATACATCCCGGAATCGCGAGTTTGAGTCTCGCCAGAGGTAGTTGATTTTATTCCTTTATTTTTAAGATCTCTCTACTCTACCTACGCCCTAAAACAAAGATGTTTTTAAAACTGCATAAGTAGAATTTGAGGTAATACAATTAATGTAATCGACGTAGCTTCATACAGAATATTTTTTCAACATTTTGTCATAAGCTACGGGGTTATGTTTCAATAGCGATTTGCTACACATTGAGATTTGATTATCAAAAATATGGTTATGCCATAACCAATTTATTTAGCTTTGGGTTGCTATTGTAAAATTTCACGTTTACAATAGGAACTTTCACCTCGCTTAGTGAGCCTAGACGTAGAAAAAATACCATTGGATTCATCCATGAATTACGTCACAGGAGGTGGGACGAAAACCAAACTTTATTAGGTCAAATGTACTAATACGAGTATACGTTTCATAAAATCTCGGTTGCTTTTTGAGTTTATATTTATTTGATTACGTTGTTATTTTAGTGGCTTTTATTGTAAATTTATTATTTAATTGCTGAACATGCGAGATTATACAGGAAAAAGTGTTATGGTGTGACAAGGAGAGAATTCACGAGAGGGAAAGAGTTAAAATATCATAAAATGGATGTGCCGTAATTTATGGATGACTGCCTATATTTACTCACCTGTGCCGTAGGTACGGTGAACACAAGCAGAGTTCAATCACCACTCAACAGGTATTTCTATAGAACTGTGAAACACAGGTTTATTTTTTATTTTTAATCGAATGATTGTAAATAATTACAATTCACACTGAACACTAGCGGTCTGTTAAGTACAAGTCCAAATGTGTTCAGTAAAATTGGTAGCTTCATCTTCCTAGCGTTCGTTGCTCCCATGTTTGAGCCACGGTCAAATGTCCTAATTCTAAGGTCCTCAATAACCTAATTCCAAAATTTTACTCAATTTCAACTCGAAGAGACAACTAGGCCCTATTAAGTAGGTCCGGTTTCTTCGCTGTGTTTTCCTTACCCGAAAAGCAATTGTACAATATCAAATGTTCAAAGATGCAAACATCGGATTCAAATTCACGCGTCTTACCAGTTACCAATGCTTATTTAGCAATGTAAACTGAGTTGAAATATTGCGAATGTAAACTCATTTTAGCTTTAATACGGCCCTCTCCCAGCGTCGGCGTATTGCAACAAACATTTTCATAACATCGTTTTACGTACCTATATTTTGCATTTTTTTTTTATTAGCCTGTGTTTAAGTGTCCCACTGCTGGGCAACCCTGTCACTTGTGTGATCCCACCACTCAACGCAGAACGCGTCCAATTCAACCCGGTATCTCCTTTTCGGTCTGCCTGCATACTTTATTATTATATTTTGTAACTTTATTATTCAGAAACCAAAAACAGTTTCACAGAACTACGAGTATTGTGGAGTACCTGGGACACTTATCATCAATAGTGCGCAAAGGTTCTATTTTCAAAACGACTGATATTTAAACTACTAATTAGAACACATTATTTCATAATTTAAGTATAAAATAAATAAGATCTGTGTACAGAAAACTTTTTATGTCGATAATAGATTAAATTATACATACGCATATTTTATATTTTGTTTTATTTTTCTAGTTCTTTTAAGTAGGTACCTATTGATTTTCGTTGAATTGGAAAATAAGGATAAGCAGCGTAAGTATATCATATTGCTTGAAGACTATTGTAAAAATATACAGCGATAGAACTATTCAAAAAGGGTAAGATGTTCATATTTATTTAATAAACCACAAAAATATAAGATAAAACATGATAAAGATACTAACTAAAAACTTAACTATAAATAAAAAATTTGACCTAGGTCCTGGTCATTAGGTAGGGTACCCAGGAGGCTGGCCGCGTTTCCGCGCTGGATAGCAATGCTAATCCGTTGGGCGAAATAGTGGCCAGCCCTCTGGTCAGCAGAAACCTCTATAATACGAGCCGATATCTCCTTGTAGAGTCGGCGCGCACTTGGGCCCCACGGCCCCATGGTTTCAACCCCAAACGCCGCAAATATGTAACTACTGCCCAGTGCGACATACTTGCGACGCTTGTGGTTCTCAGCTGAGGATGCAGCCGCACCAGCATAAAAGGGTAATGAAAACGCTAGTGATATGAGGATAACTTAGATATTTATATTTAATTTTCACATGGCATGACGAGCCATGGATGAAATATAACAACTAATATCGATTAGGATGCTATTATAGCACTTTCAATAGGTGTGAAAGAGAAATCTATTGTTTTATCAGTTTAACTTTAGATACCACTGAAAGTCCCTTCTTTTAAAATGTTTCTTTTGCTTTCCAAAACAATAATAAAATTGATATTATGTTGCATGCGTTCTACCCTTTTCAGGCGTACTTGTAAGGTTTAGGTATATCTGTAGCTTCAAATCTTTCTCAGACCTTGTTTTTCAAACGTACACAATATTGGTTGATATCGGGTCGCAATGGGTTTGAACACTCATCTTTCGACACCAATATATTTAGTAACCGATACAAGGTATACATACATTTGTATATCCAATGCTATACTACTTCAAATGTTATAAGATATTAAAGAAATACGAGTGATATTTATACCGATTCCTCCGATTTTGAATACAGAGATGGTTTTTTTTTTATCACTGGCTTGATCCGATTTATCTTAGACAATGCGGTGATATTCTGCTTTATCATTATTAGCGTAACTCTTTTTTTCTACAGATATATTATTACTATTTCTATAGAATTAGTACGTTACATTAGTACACAGAGGACTGGAAGGAGTCGCCGGCCGAGTATATGTTGACGGCCGAACATTCAATACAATAAAAAAAAAATACTCCAAGATATAATAGTTTTATTTTTAGAAATACTGGAAAATTTACCATAAATTGATTAATTTTTTTATTGGTTTAGTGGCAGAATATCATAGAAGTAACTAGCAAATTGTGATCAATATTTTTTTAAAAGCTAGTCGCCATGATGCTGTGTTTTAAGTTTACATGGAATGGCAATTAAAAAAAGTACCTTAGGCTGGCTATGTCATCCATTACGACCTCGCGTGTCTCTCGTCTAGCTAATCCTGCAAAGCCATATTTCGAAGCTTATTGTAATGACAACATTCCAGTACATATTTGAGAAAAGTAACTTAAGTACCTATTTGTTATAAGAAACGTAATATTCACTTAACCGCAGTAAAAACTACCTTTACCACATGTTTTTTTTTCACAGCTTTTGGGTGCACAGTCGCCATCAGGCATATCGAAAAGCTGTGGTGGTGGTCACGATATATGAACAACGTCCCTATTGTCAAGGCGATAAGTGAATATTCAGATATTTGTGACTGATGGCAATTATACGGTAGTAAGGATGTGTTATGACATATAAAGACAATTCTGCTATTAAAATTAAGAAGTCAGTTTATTAAACTAGTAGACGGCGTGACCATCATTACTTGCAGTATGTAGTAAAGATGAACTAACTATCAAGTGAAATAACTGGTATCATAGAGCAAATTAATTATGAATGAACTAGCAATACATTTTAACTAGAAATTAATGTCTGATACTTACGCAGGCTTAGAAATAAAATTGTTAAAATTGGATCTAAGAAAAGTTATCAGTAAACCAGTATTTTGTAAAAGTTTAGACAATATTCATGATGCCGAAATACTTATTTATTATTCAAATAAAATAAATCCTTATTTTACGCGGATGATCCGTAATTCGACTCTTATTCTGAAATTTGACATCGACAACCGTTCGTACATAGGTAAGTGTGATCTATAAGGAACAGCTCACAAAAGATAAGTTTCAAGTAAATGACTCAGATTACCTAGTACTTTCGAACCCTAGTGAAACCTAACGGTTATTACAGATTACACCGTATGAACACAAATATGAGTCAGCGATCCTTTGATTTGGAAAATATTCTTGCTTTATTTCCCATTTGGTGACCGTAAAAGTAGAATATTTTATAGCATAAGAATACAAGATAACTCCCCAAGCTTCAGAAGTGAAGATAAAATTTAAATCACTAAAAATTTTGCGCTCGACCTACGTTCATAAATTAGGGTACACACCACCATCTTGATTTATTATTGCAGTTCAGAAAATGGGTGTAAAAGGAATTTTTGCATAATTATAATATCTTCCGGTGCCAGTGATAATCGCCTAAATTTGAATAGCAAATGCCAACGTTTTTAGGGATTTCGTATCTATTCAACTGCAGAAGAGAGATTAAAGGATATTGCACACACTTCAACCCGGTAGAATTATCACAACGCGTTTTGCTGTAACGCTGTACAGTCATGACGCATAAAAATTATATGTAAAACTTATAGGATATGTACCTACTGCGTTCATAGTTTTAGTGCTTGGAAATTATGAAATTTAACTGCTACAATACAACTATAGTAGCTTATTTTTACCATAGCTTGTTCAGTCAGCAGCAGAAGTGGCTAAGCGGTTAAGGTATTCAAAATGAGGTCAACACATCTCTATTGTCAAGAGAATAAGAGCGCGTGCACTAACGATAGTCTGCTTGTATTAACCTTAAAAGATATCTGCATAGAGACTTACCACAGAAATATATTACGAAAGAGATAAAAGTAAGTACATTTAGGTTACGATTCCGGATCGTTTAATCCCCAGTATAAATATTAATATATTGGGAATAAAAGGATAAAATTCTGCGCCAAAGCGCTGGTGGCCTAGCGGTAAGAACGTGCGACTTTCATTCCGGAGGTCGTAGGTTCAAACCCCGGCTCGTCACAATGAGTGTTATGGAACTTAACAAAACATCGTGAGGAAAACGGACTAATCCCAATGAGTATCCATGAGTAATTATCGCGGCAATCGAAGATAATATTATTAGACTGTAACGCTAAAGCAAATATTTTGTCTATATAGGTCACAAAGAAACATTAAACCATATCTTGGTTAGAGACGATTAGACGCAAGAACGAAGATACATAGGAACATTTTGGAGCGATGATGGAAAAAGATAATGAAGATAATAATGGCCATAGTTAAGTCTAGTTTGATTGTTTTATAAATAGTACACTCTTTTGTAAATTGTAAAAACCTACACGAAACTACTTATACATTCGACAAAAACCTCTTGACGTTATTATTACACAGAACGAGCCGATTTTTACTTGAGTCGTTTTTGTTTACGTTTCATTAAGGACAACCCTCGTCACATTGTTTTAAATAACACGGTAACAGGGTGTTTTAATTTAAATATGTAGATGTAGGAAGTATGCGGAATGAACTGGGAACATTCACGTTTTTTGCTACTTTGGGCGTAATTGCATGAAAATTTTGTTTACATAAGTAACCTAATTTCGTGCCAACACATTTTTCGAGGTTTTATTGAAAACTTTGAACTTAAAGGGACGGTTTAGACAAATTACTGCTCGTGTTTGAAATTTATTTCACAAAAACATGATGAACAGAATGACTACTAGACTGCATTCATTTTCCTAGTTATTGGTATTGACCGGTATCTGAAGGTCATAATAAATTTTCCTGGAAAGGTACAATGGAAATTGAACATTTTCAAACCCTATTTCGATTCCGGGAAAACTTTTGCACATGGACAGTATTTGTAGACAAACAGATTGCCCGTTTTGCGAATCCATCGAGATTACTGTTTTTAAAGCGTTTGTATACATACATACCTACTACACACATATTTAAATACATACCTAAAAGCTAAGTAGAAATTGGGTCGATTATTTAAACGACACTCGAACTTATAACTAAAATTTTAACGCGTAATACTTTAAACTGGAACCCGAATTTTACATATTAAATTGTCCATTTAATATGAATTGTAGCCAATATTAAATGTAGGTTAATAATCCCGTACACGAAACAATGGTGTTTCGAATATTTGGGAGGCGTATGCGGAGCCGGATTGAGCCAACGCAGAGGGCTTTTTAACGATTTAATGAAATGTAAGGGGTACACTAAGCGGATGTTGCCTCTTTCCGTGCCCACGGAGACAGCAACTTCTGACTGACTGACAGACTGCCATGGGGCAGTTGCTGTCTCCGTGGGCGTTCCCTGTAAGGACAATTGAGTTTTAATGGAAACTAAAATGTACTAGGTTTTAAATGGAAAAAAATGATAGGAAAAGATGAACTAGCTACTGGGCTATTGAATAAAAAAGACTGGACGCCTGCCTAATAAAATAGTATACAATTTAACAATCCCCCACAAAGAATGACATCAAATATAACCATATATTATTATTATAATATTCTCTGTATCACAGGTAAATTAAGTTTATTTTTATATGAAATTTAATTTCATGTTCAATTACGCTTTTATTTGCAATAATAAATAAATAATACAGCCTTCCCTTCCTCCAACATATTTTATTGGACAACAACCTCGGCCAATACACAGAATTAAAATTTACGCACCCAAACGTCGTAACTTTTAATGTGTTAGCCAATAAACGTTCAATATCGTGAATGTACGTGAGCGGGATTTCCATGGCCAGGTAAATTTCCCGGTCCTTTCTTACAGGAAGGGAATAGTAATAAAAATCATTAAACGAAGGGTCGCGCTTGACCGCCCCGGGGTCACCTGCGGGCAATATGGTCTAACTGGAAACGAATATTTCATACTTGAACATTATGGTATAGTGGTCTTGACCTGCTATTTCATAAAATCCGGAAAGATAGTTGAAAACCAGTTAAATATGGAATTCACTTCGTTATAATAA
Source organism: Grapholita molesta (assembly GCA_022674325.2). Classification (NCBI taxonomy): domain Eukaryota; kingdom Metazoa; phylum Arthropoda; class Insecta; order Lepidoptera; family Tortricidae; genus Grapholita; species Grapholita molesta. Next base: position 10,696,389 of record CP053127.2, read on the forward strand.
CGAGCAAAAAGTTATTTTATTACTTGAGGCTCAAGTCTTGAGCACTATGACCAAAAATGTGTTTGCGCACCTAAGCAAATGAAATTTTGATATAATTGTCAACTTGAAATGACCTAGTGTCAAAAAAGTAGGATTTACAATGAAACTCGTGACTGTGACATCATATTGAAATTCCAATCTTCATCTTAAATTATATAATGTAAAATTCATCATGTAATCAGCATAAAAATATACGATTAGTAATTAGTAATATTTATTAATATTTTGGACCCGGGTATGTCCTTAAACTACGTCCAACAATGAGAGGTAGGGCACAGCGATGACCATCACGCTTGAATCTGGAGCAGCCCAACTGGGGAAGTACCTCCTCCTTACAGAAGACCGCAGCCATAATAGCACTGCTACCTTTCAGGTATGTAGTGCTGTGTTCCTGATGGTGAGTAAGGTTCCCAGAGCTCCAACCCACTTATAGGTCGGCAACGCGCTTGTGACTCCCAGGTGTTACGAGTACCCATGGGCGACGGTAATTGCTTACCATCAGGTAATCCGTCTGCTCGTTTGCCACCTTTGTCATAAAAAAAAAAAAAAGAGGTCATCACACGACAACATAGAAATACGCAATAATACGCATTAAAACAAAATACCTTAATCTATAAACACACAGGTGACATTCTATTTGAAAAATTCCGGCTCACCATTTATAAAGGAACGTGAGCTGAGAGCCAATAGTGAAAATATTCATGAAAGGCATGATTCGACCCAACCTTTTGCGGCAAGATTTGGCAATAAGCGACAGGGCCGAAACGTAATTTGAATGTTTATTGCAACGTCCATAATAAACATAAGTATGTTTATAATTTCTACGTACGGATTATATCGTTGGGGCCTTTGTTTGAAACAACATCTAACATGTGTTAACATTAATTGTGAGAACTTTGAATGTATTATTTTAAGTTAAGACATTCAAAAAGTTGTGTTCTGGGAGAATGTGCAGAAGTGTAAATTATTATTATACACGATGTCAATATCGTATTAAAATTAAAATGCGGTTTATTGGTTAACATCAGTATCTTCTTCGCGTTGTCCCGGCATTAGTCACGGCTCATGGGAGCCTGGAGTTCGCTCAGCAACTAATCCCAGGATTTAGCGTAGGCACTAATTTAACGAAAGAGACTGTCATCTGACCTTCCAACCCAAAGGGTAAACTAGACCTTATTGGTATATTAATCCGGTTTCCTCACGATGTTTCCCTTCACCGAAAAGCGACTGGTAAATATCAAATGATTTTTCGTACATAAGTTCCGAAAAACTCATTATACGAGCCGAGGTTTAAACTTGCGACCTCCGGATTGCAAGTCGCACAATCGTATCGCTTGGCTACCAGCGCTCTTTTTTATTGGTTAACACATATAAGTTTAAAAGTAAAACACTCAATACATATTAGTACTTATGCATTACTTGATCTATGTCATCTAATCCCGTAGATATAATTTAGACCATAGCTGCGCGTCTTGTGGAGCCCCCGTAGATCGCCTCGGTCATCACGGATTTGTTTGTTCTTCAGGTGCCGGCCGCTTATCCCGTCATGCTGCATCAATGACAGCTTGAAAAATGGCGCTTATTAGCGCGGGCGTCCTCGCGGTTTTTGAACACCAGGTCGCGCGGGGCGATGACAAACATCCTGACGGGATGTTTTTGATCCCCTGAACTATAGGCCATGTGCTTGTGTGGAACGCCACTTACGCTGACACTTTGGCGGCGTCCTACCTGGCGGCGGCCGGCCGGCAGGCGGGGGCGCGCGGCGTCCCGTTGTAAGAAGGTTGTAAGACCCGGACAAGGTGATGCAAAGTTAATGTACTCTGTACAAATAATACCTAAATCCTTAATAACAAATTGCGATCATGAAACAAATTGGTCAATAAAAATATCTTATTTCTTAAAATATGTCGAATGAACCATGAATAAGTAGAAAAGCAAATTTACAACCACAATAACAACCAGATTACTGGTTATCCTGAGTGTCAGGTTAATTTTTTTAATTTGCAACAGTGTCTGCAGCGCTGTTCAGAGCACAACCCATTAAGAAATGGCCATTGTAAAGAGACACCTGAGCTTGGAACCATTTGGCTCAGTGCCGTGAAATAGAAATGACTTTACTTTTTACCTAGCCGTCAAACTAGGCAGTGCTATTATTTTTTCCGTTGGGAGGATAAATTTAGATATTTTTTGCCAGTTAGAATTTTTTAAGCAAATTATTAATTGTCTTATATTATACTTGGACATTAACACAGGAGTTTAAATCACACAAAGGTGTGGTGATCTTCAATTAGAAGTAGCTGAATTTACACGGACCAACGGCGCTCGGGGAAGGTAGCAGGTAGAAGGAAGAAGGTAGACTTGTAGGAGACGTGACGGTGTAACGTGAGTCAGTCGGTGGTACTGATACTTATCAGTGTTTCTTTTAACTACTTATTCAGATTGTCAATCTAATCAAAGATAGAACAGATTTTTTAAAACTTCTATCTAGGCCACACATTTATTCTAGTATTACGGGCGGTATGTAAGTATTTATACGTATCTATACTATCTATATATTACGTATCTCGTATATTTATTGTTCTCTAGTACTTATCACAAGCTTTACTGATCTATCTGTATTAGGTCGATTTGTGTGTAAGCTGTGTCCCAAAATATGTATTTATTCATGTTGTAACGCTGTTATGAAACCTTACTTACATGCTGGCAAATGGATAGAAAAATATTTGGCTTCATCATCATCACCTATCAGCCAGCCTCAGGCATAGGCTTCCTTCAAATCGACCCACCATGACCGATTTTGAGCACCCGCATCCAGTCGACTCTCGCTATTCTTACCAGGTCGTCGGTATACCTTGTGGAGGACTGCCCATCATGCTACTCCTTCCGGTACGTGGATGCCACTCGAGAACTTTTACGCCCCAACGGTCATCGATTCATGCGCAATGTACCCCGCCCACTGCTACTTAAGTTAAACGATCCAAGGGCTATATCAGTTACTTTGGTTCTGCTGCAAATTACATCATTTTTGATACGATCGCGCTGAGACAGTCCCAGCATAACCCTCTCCATTGCTTTTTCAGTGACTTTGAGTTTCCTTTGATTTTTCTTGGCTTAGAAACTAGAAAAAGTTGTTTTTATAACAGAAATAGCATTTATGAGTATGTGTAGACATTCTCAATTCAGGTATTTTATCTTTGTTAGGTATGTATCGTTATTTGCTTGTCTATTAACTGTACTGTGTGTATCATGTAATGGTACTCCGACATTGTATCATTATCAGAAACGGAGATGTAAACATTTTATCCAACATCAGCTCTGATTCAGAGTACATTGGAATTTACCGATTTTCTTCGGAAAAAAAGGTACAGGGCATTAAGTAATTTATTAACTTTGAGTATAAGCGAAAACAGAAAATGTTGGCTTAGCGCCCAAAGATTGAAAGTAAATTCTGATTTTGAATATTGTCCTAGGTTATCCATACAGTTTCTTTACTCAGCCCATAACGATACGGTCATAGTGTAGAGCAACTTACCTACAAAAATCCAAGTTTTGATTCATAAATGTGAGAATATGTGACATTATCTAAGAAAAGGGACCTTATTGTCGATGGCGCTTATGTCCTTATTCAAGATAACACGATCCAAACACAACGTTATTCGACGTAAGTGCCATCGACAATAAGGTCCCTTTTCATAGATAATGCCACATACCTATGGAATTCTGTGTTCTGTGTTTTTTTTATTTGCATTGTGTTTGACTAGTTAGTAACTGTACAGTCATAAAATTTTGCAGTACTGAATTCAAATTGTAATAGATCTCATAATTCTTATATTATAGTCCATCTCACCCTTGTGGGCGAGATTTCAACCGCAGTCTAAGTAGCCTTACCATCAGTTGTGACTTTGACGTTTTCGATAACGAGTATCGAGTTTACTATCTGTTCATCTCGATCGCACTAAAATAGTACAAGCGAGATGCACAGATAGGAAACTCGATACTAATTATTCATTATCGAAAACATCAAAGTCACAACTTATGGTATGGGTAATTTTTCCGCGGCTGACGCCCTGACAATTAAATAAAATAAAATAAAAAGTATTTGGTTCGTTTCTAGTTGAATTTAAAAATATTTAAAATAGCAAACTGTTCAGAAGTTAATAGCATGCAGTGTTTTAAAACAAATAAATTTATTTGTTGGCTTGAGTCCTGAACACGTACAGCGCTTTTTCTACAAACGTATAATGAAAGCACGCTTGAATTGTAAATATTTATGTATATAGCAGTTATTTGGCTGCTGTACTTGCTCTCTTGAGGTTAATTTTAATAATAACTATTTTAAAACGAATATAGACCTAACAATATTAAAACTGCGAGATTTTAATAGAAAAGTTAATCTAAAGTGACGTCTTGCGTATACCTATTACATATTAAGTCTCTTCCGTACACGGAACAATGGTGTTCCAGACATTTGGGAGGCATACGCGGAGCCAGATCGAGCCAACGCGTAGAGGCCCTTTCCACAATTTTATGAAATTTAAGGGGTACACTAAGCGGATGTTGCCCCTGTCCGTATCATGGGACGCGGACAGAGGCAACACCCGCCATGGTGTAAGGACTATTGAGTTTTAATGGAATATAGAATGTACCAGGCTATTGGGTGAAAAGGATGGACTAGCTACAGGGCTATTGGATACAAAACCGGACGTCTGCCTAATAAAATGGTATCCAATTTTATTTCCGGCAGGCGGTGACTCGCCCTGTGTGAGATGGGCCCCCACAAAAAGCGACATCTAGGATGCCTCAAGGGCAACACTGGTGCATAGGGCTAAGGGTAGAGAGGTGTCACTGGACTTTAAATATATAGCCAACTCGCCACTTAGGTTTCCACATCTACCTTCGAGGACGCAGCTGTAGCGACCCCACTCTGGACGGCCAGTTAAGGCAAGCCAGAGGCAGGGGACCTGTCCAACCTGTCCGACAGGGCACCCCAGGGGCGCTCAGGTACGTGGAGTCGCTACTCTCCAGCAGCTCGCCACAAACTGATTTCACTGGAGAAAACCGGTGGGCGATGGGGTCGTCACATCCCTACGCCAATAAGTATATTAAGTAAAATGTATAAAATATTAAGTCTATTGTTAAGATAAATTTCTACGTATGTAATAAATATGACTTGACCCCATAGTTGCGTACATAATGTATGATAAAAATATGTAAGGATCTTTAAGATAAATCAATCTAGAAAAAGTTAAAAACTGATTTAAAGAACAGTATCGAAAAGGTGTAACAGGGAAAAATGCTTTTAAACCCCTCTAAAATTGAGGCTATAGGTATGATCGGCGAAATTACGAAGCTGGGAAAAACACTGGAATATTTTAGTAGCCAAGTTTTACTTGCGCTTTAGCATACATTAATAATGATATTTTTTAGAAAGCTGTTTTTAATACATCATCATCATCAGGCTATAGTGGTCAATTGATGTACATAGCCATAACGCCCTGTCTTCAGAATGCGCATCCTGCATCTCTCTACTATATTTCACCGATCATCATCCCACCTGGTCGGAGGGCATCCCATACTACGCTCGCCGAGTCGCGATATCCACCCAAGAATGCGTTTACCCCTGCAGTTGTCGGTTCTTCGTACAATATGGCCAGCTCACTAACACTTCAGCTTGCTAATTCTTTGAGCTATGTCGATAACTTTACTGTATTCGTTTCGAATCCTATCCTTCAGAGAAACTCCGAGCATAGTCACTCAGCGAGCTAGGGCTCTCCCTAGCTCGCTGAGGAACTTTGAACTGGTGGACCAACCCTATCGTGAGGGTCCATGTGTGGGCTACATAGGTCATGCCGGGTAGGACGCACCAGTTGAGACCATTTAGTTGGAAACTTATGTTTTCTTTTACTCTAACTTTAACGTAAGTATCGTTTTCAATTCATTCATTGCTTAACTAAAGTTTACATATCTAAACCTTAGTTATACATAAGAAATCTAAATCTTTTTCATAATTCAGAGCTCGCTCTTAAAATACCGCCAAGCTACTTAACTCTGCTGCTATAAGTTAGTCAAGTGCACCAAAACATTTTATTTTGATAAATGCCTCACGATTTTGAAGTAAGAAGTCAAATAAGTCCACTTTCACACCAGATACTCGTATGTCTTCACAATTTTGTGTAGGAAATATGAATTCCAGGGATTGGTACACTATTTTGAGCTTTGCAAAAATTATGGAGAAGCAAGTATAAATTGTTCCTTGAATTTAATATTACTAGAAGCGTGATACACACGGCCCAGTATATATTTTGTTCAACAAGAAATGTGCTCAAAAATATTTATCTCTCAAAAAAAATAATAGCAAGAATAGATGGCGATGATCCCGTACATTATGCACTTATTCTGGGTGTCAAAGGTAAATTTTTGAAAATTCTGTCACCAGAAGACCCCTTGGAAGGCTGCCTTGCAATTAAGTTTATAAAATAAAAGTTTCAGATAAATTTAGTATACATATCAGTTTGACGACAGGTCTGGCCTAGTGGGAATATATAAGTTGTGACCCTGCCTATGAAGCCGATGATCCTGGGTTCAATTCTAATCCCAGTAAGGGCATTTATTTATGTGCTAAGCACAAATATTTCTTCCTGTGTCATGGGTAATTTATATGTATTTAAGTATTTGTTCATTACATATAATTCTCGTTGACTGAGTACCCAGCCCCAGCTTCTTGAACTAATCAGGTTCAGTCAATTTCTGTAAGGATGTCTTTTAATATTCATTTAGTTACTTGTTTTTGTATCAACTATATTTTTATACTACCTTCTACCACATTACATTCATTAGCTAATATAAAACCCACAAATCATATACTACTACAGAGTATTACAATATATTGGTTTATTACTTATCAGGTGGCATTAAAGATGTCACCTTTTCATAAGAATTTGGAATCACATACATATAAAATAAACAAATGCAAATTCAAAATTGAGAGAGAGAGAGTTTTATCGATGCGATTTACATGTATGGTATCGGGTTATATTTAAATCGGATATAAAACGTTAATACTTATTAAAATTAAAAACTTGGTTATTAAAATAATGACAATCACAACTTTAATTTGTATTAATTACAACAGAATATTAACAACATTTTGTTAACTACAGTTGATAGTAGGTGTTTATGTGTATTACCTATGTCTAAAAATAAAAGAAGAGTAATTTGGATATTCAAAGAATGGTATTACAATATGAATTTGCGTTTTAAAACAATAAGCATCCACTCTTTACCCGTGTTTGCATAAATTTATTAATCTAAAAGAATAATAAACTCCTATGTGGGTTTACTTATAACTTACTTCGCGTGCGACTGTAATTTGCATACAAAAGGTATTACTTCTACTATCGCCATTTCTCTTGCCAATCCTTTGTTTACACGTCACTACTTAATTAAAGATCCTTTTATTGTAATAGTTATATTTCTATTGATTGGCTTAGTTAAGTTCTCTCGCTACATATTAGGTAGGTATAGAAATTTTGAAATGGACTGACAAGGTAACGCTTAACAATTGGTTAACTTGCATGATCTAAAATTTATTTTTATTTTTTGTTGTTACCGATTGTGATGTTTTCACTCGATGGCCTCATCAGAAAACTAGCGTTGACTATTCGCTAGCAAAATGCTGAGATGAGGTCATTTCGTGGCACCTTTGTATTTGTATTTTATTCTTTTATTAAACAAAATCATGTTCTCCTGACTAAGGCAAACAAACTAGCTCCTGTCTATCGCCTGTTCTTCTTAAATAGTTTTAAGGCGATTTGTTGCTGTCAAAATAATGCATTCTGAATTTGAAAGGAACGCGACTTTGTGTAGATAAGTATTGTAAATCCCTGTGATGTTTAATCCTTGGCTGTATTAAATTTTATTAATGCCATAATGACTATAGGGACCGCATGTTTCAGAGAAATAAGATTAGAAGTAACAATGATATCAACTCTGAAAAAATTTATAATATAGTCAAACTATACTTACACACACATAGTACCTATAATAACAGATCGGACATTAAATAGATAGGTGACCGAACAACAAATGTGAAACTGACAAATTATACCGAACTTAGTTTATATGTATCAGTATAATGAAACGTGTAAGCTCCAGGAACTTGTAGGTCAGCTAAGTAATCTTGGTCAAAGCCTAAGACTAATTAGTGTATTTTGGCTCTTAACTACCGCACAATATGTCAACTTGGTGTTTATTGTGGACGTTAAACCAAGACACGAAGCGTTTAAATTTCTGCTCTGTCGGATAGATAAACGTAACCTCTCGGGGTACGCTAGATGTTTACTACAATAGATTTTCTTCGTGCAAATTCTTCGATAATAAACCTACACGTTTGACCCCATGCCAATATAATGAACAGGTCATTCCCAATTTTCCTCAGCCACGTAATACAAAAGGTTTATGATGCGTAAACCATTGATGGGGGAACGAGATACATCGACGTTGGCGCGACGCCAAATTTAAATGATAACTCAAAAGGAAACACTGGAAATCATTTGCAAATAGGAGTTGTTTTTTTAGGATTTTGATAGCATAGACAAACATTATTTTACGTCAAACAAAAAAGCATATCTGGTACACATAAACAGCTTTTTGGTGCCAAAATAATGTACGTACCATTTGTGGGAATTTAGGGAGAGAAAATATATTTCCTATTAAATTCCAAAAAGATTTATATCTCCAGTTGTATTTTTCGACAGTGATTATTAAATAGGCTCAAAATAAATGAGGTTATTTTAACTTGTAATTTCTTGCTTTGTTCTGTATAAACAATATAATAGGAGTAACAAATATTTAATTTAATAAGATGTTGATTTATGTGGCAAAACGTTGATCCTATGGATTCAGTAAACACCCAAAACACCCTATGTAGCTATAGCTGTAGGTAACTGACCTTGACTTTTTGCCTGTTTGCCAAAACACCCTGAGGTCACAACCGTAAATCTCCCCTTACCTACCGAAATGAAGCAAGATTAAGGTATAATTGCGGGTTTAAGCTTGTTATTACCGTGTAATTAACTTTTAAGGTGTAATTATTTTGTTTTGATTTATGTTATTACACTGTAATTAAACACAGACATAATAATTATCTGAGTATAGGGTTGATACCCGAGCAGTAAGCGAACGCGTTTTTTTTTTCAAACCAGAGTCCGTGACTTTGGTGTCATACTACATATACGATTACAACTTATCAAGGTTGCAAAATCATCATCAGGTTATTTTCAGAAAAAAATATTGCCTATAAGGTTGCTGAGTGGAGCCTGGGCTCAGTCAAAATTGATAACAGGAAGAGGTATGGTATAGTATAACATAATTATGATTTTTTACTTTCTCTTTTTGTCACTATTTAACTACTCTGCATAGGATTTAGCACACAGTATTTAACATACACTGTAATTTAAATCAGGACTACCTAGTTTTTCGACTACCTTGGACCGTATGTCGTCATTATATCGACCATACCAAATGAATAATAAATGATCTACAAATGTATTGCGATGTACCTCTACTTAAATTATAAAATGTACCGAAAAAATCCCTACATGCGAATTTTTGTGACGCATTGAATACATCGACTAAATTATCTTCCCGAAAGCCTCGTGTCTTCAACGCGGCGAATGTGCCGTTATTATTTCAGAATGAATAAAGTGTTAGCTTGTTAGCTTATTCTACATGCCGCATGTCGCGGCGCGTGACATGAATGTACAAAAACGCATCAGTTCTGATACCTCGGCTTAGCAAGTTTGTTGTACGGGGATCTAAACCACAGATATATTCATAATATTTAGTAGATACCGTACGTACACAGGACTATATATGCATTAATAGTAGCATATGGAAAATGCACCAAAAATACCTGCCATCGCAGTTACACATTGAGATATTTCTCTAAAAAATCTATTGAAGCGTTGTAGTTGTAACGTATTTTATATCTCTTTTTGTAAAGTATTTTGAGAATAGTAGCATCTGAAAAAACCCACCAAGTGGTTTTGGTTGCTTTATTTTCATTGCTACTAATAATGCCGACTGTACCCAAAATGCCTTAAAAATATCGATGGTCCATTTAAATATAAGCAGACCTCATAGCCTGTAGGCACATGGAACATCAAAGGTAACCCTTTGTAGAATGTTGAAACAGTTATATCTAGTCTTTATTTTCATTTCACAGGAATCGGAAAAATATTGAAATAAATGGTATTTACACATTCGGTTAGCTGCTCTCTATAAATGAAACTCCCATCTTTTATCGATAAAACTAAAACCTCCACCGCTATGGGGGATACATTCCATGCTTCGCACTAAGCCCCTATTCTGTACCGTTATGAATAAACGTGCAAGCGAAATATGTGTTACGTAAAAAAAAAAAATTTGATTAAAATCATATCAGTACATGAAATTTACTTGACAATGTCTTGTAGAAATGAATAATATTCCAACTGAACTACTGAGATACATATCTATGATGTCAAACACAGTTCCCTGCAGGTAAAGTTGACATAGACCAAGAATCTTTGTTGGAGCACCTAAGACTTACCTAGTTGTTACAATCCTCGAGCAGGCGAGGCGTAAAGCTTCCAGTGACTTACTCATTGTCCTAGATTAACTACGAAAGTTGTAGTGCCGTTAGCGCGATATTATCTAAAATATGAACGCTAAGCTAACTTATGGCTAAACATGAGACGCAATCTGCGATTTCTGTGAGTGAGATGCAAACTTGCCTGAAAGACAACGTAAGAGAAATAATAAATTGCATTTTTCTTAATGACACCCAAATATAATCCGGATTGTTGTCATTTCAAGATCTTCTCGAATTTCGATACTTATAAGGGACACGAAAATGATTTCACTTAAAAATAAATTGCCTTGTATTATAGATTTTAGCAAAGAACTAATTTCTTAGATCAAATGACAATTAAATAAGAAATAAAAATCAGTTTTGATTGAAGAAGTATATGTCACAACATGTAACTTTTTTTTTCAAATTAAAGAATTCTTCAACCGTTAGTGGGATTATGTTATTCCAAGGTATCAAATCATATGGGTATATTTATTACTCTTTTTGTCTTTACGTCACGTTGCAATGCCAAATGGTGAGCTGTCGCGAGTGCATGGCTGCTAGTTTTGCCTCTCACGGGAACGGAGGTGACATAATGCATTCAAACTGAGACACTCTTAGTTTGTGTGATTGTGTAACTTATTGCATACAAACGTATGTCTCCATTTATCTTCAAGATAATTTTTTGGTTTGGTTCTGGTAGTCGGCAAAAGTTAGATGCGTACATGATGGTACTTAGGTAAATGTTTAGTTCACATAAAGTATGTATCAAGACGAGACGCCAAAATTTAAACCCGTAAAAGTGTAAGTAAGAAATAAGATTTTGGTAGATATATTATTGAATACAAGCTAAAATTATTTTTTTGCTTCAATCCATTTTGATTGTGAAGCATCCTGTATTCAATATTTACAATCTTAAGATCTGACAAGTCAAGGTTAAGATCAAAACGAAATGTCAGTTGAAGAAAGTTTGTCAATGAAAATGGTAAGCCAATCTTGTTTTTCAATGTTATTAAAAATAATAAATTGAGATTGACGTCAAATCTAAGATATTGATAACGTATTAGTAGGCCCTGTTTCAACTTCCACATAATTCGGCTGGTACTTCTCTTAAATTAACTAGTTTTAAAAATGACAAGTTGCACATAATGAAATGCCTTAATAGTTGTGTTTACAGTTTTATCGAGATGTGTTTTTTGTTATGAGAATAACATAACATTTCACAAGATGATATGGGAAATGTTAACCGACGTAGAAAAGGTACAACTTTTCAATTATAAATAAAATGATGAATCAATAAATAATCGGTAAACACTAACAGAAAGTGCGAAATAGTATTACATTCGTCATGGCCATTAACGGCTTCAAAGCTTGGCCTCTCGTCTTGATACATACTGTATATGTTATTTTAAGTCGTGTTTTTGACTGTTTAGCCTTGGTATTGATATTAATAAAAAACAGAAGTAGCAGCAAAGATCTGAAATTTTTCACTTTTAAAGCCAAAGCGAATGAATCCAATAGACAAGTCGAGAGTGGATAAATGATATTACTATTCAAGGGGCGTAAATTAAATAAGTGACCCAGATCTTTATTTCCACTACTTTCTTCGAGACTGTTATATGAGTAAGGTTTCGATGATAGTTGAGTCCAGTGCCATGGAAACTTTATCTTTTCTTACTTTATTTATTAATATCTTAGGTTAAGTTTTTATCAATATATTTGTAAAAGTAAAATATAAAAGTACATCAAAAACATATCAAATCAATAAAATTATTATAAAAAACCTAAACTAAGGTGCCGCTGGCAACAGGACAGGGCGCAGGCTGCCGGTGTATAGGGCTGCAGAGGAAGGAACCGTACTGTGCGCGCCGTGTCCAGTATTACCGCCTTCTGAATGTGACCCTTGACGCAGCCACAACCAGGTAGCCAGAGCCTCTCAAGATGCTGATCGCGATTCTTCGCAATGAAACCGTTCGTGGAAACAACTACCGCTACAATCTTTTCTTTTATTACTTACTATATTTTAAGTATTTATTACACTGTAATAGATAAATACGCAGTAGGAGACTAATGTCCAATAATGAACTTTCTTAACGGATAAATAAGTAGATTAGATAGAGAAATACTTAGCATAGTTCGAAAAAAGTAACTTAAAAAGTAATATCGAGAGAGGTTCAAATCAGCATCAGCTGCGAAAGCCGCACGGAGATGATGGTTGCTATTTAATCACCTATCGCGTCATACACTACTGCCACTCTTATTTGTTAGATATTCAATTTGTTAAACAAAGCTTTAAATAAAGAAAAACATGCATCAGCACTCCATTTTAAATAGTTAATTATCTTAATAATGGCTTGGACTTGATAATATAATAGACTAAAATAATATTCGTTCATCATCGCCAATGTCATATACATTGCTGTGTCAACCAACCACAATGGTATTCAATTTTTATTTGATCTATCTCTTTTATCCCACTTCTACAAATTTCTGTTTCTATGTATTTATTTCTTTCAGCTGGTAATTTCTATCACACATTAGAAAATTTAAAGGTAATATATTCCTTAATTTTTTTAAGCCGGATGCAGAAAACGAAAATAAAAAAAAAAACTAAAGATTCAGTCTAAACGTTATAATATAAAACAACTTGAATAGTCACATACAAGCCATGGCGATATCCTAAAATCTAATTCATGTTATTGAGTTATACGTTTCTGAATTTGTCTCTCGCAGAAGAATTTAGAGATACTTGTAAAAAACGTTCAATCTTCCCGATACAATACATACACCGATTGGGTTGGGCAGAGCCGGTACTCCAATTTATATGGACGCCTTTTCGATGCCGTGCTTTTAGGAGTAACATACGACTTGGTCGTTCGTGACGTCAGAGTTAGGTTTCGCAATGATAGTTTACGAGGTGTTCACTAGATAGTGTGTGTTTATTGCTCACCTTACTTACAAGATGAACTAAATGAAAAAATATAATATACAAATAAAATGAAGTTTAACACAACTTAAAATCAATGATCTCCCTCGAAAACGCAGCGAGTATTTAGGGCACGTTTGAACCTGCAATAACGCAGTGCGAGTTATTTGACTCACAGACGATAGAAGGTTTAAGTGTAAGACCGGTCAGGCCTAGTGGGTAGTGACCCTACCTATGAAGCCGATGGTCCTGGGTTCGATTCCCAGTCAGCGCATTTATTATAGTTCCTGAGTCGTGGGTGTTTTCTGTATATTTAAGTATTTATATGTATCTATTTATTATATATATCGTCGTCTAGTACCTATAACACAAGCCTACTGAGCTTACCGTAGGACTAGGTCGATTTGTGTAAGAATGTCCCGAAATATTTTTTTTTATGGCAATATTTCTTTCCGTCCATGTGTATTGCATGTGTAAGATAATTAGTTTGTAATAATAGCCTATTAATTATAAAATAATATTATTCATACATTTGATAACCATACCTAGCTAAATTTCTCTTATAGGTAAATTCCTTACCCTATACGCTATTAAAGTCCACTGCCATAAACCAAAAGTTTCAACACTAGTCTTATCAAACCATAAAGTAGCCGAACAGTTCGTAAATAACCGGGAAGTCTACGTTACTTAGACAAGCTATCATTAGAGAAGGACTGTTCCTGGCTGCACTCCAAAAGATCATAGATATCCTTTACACCTGCACTATGTACCAATGCCGCGAGATTCTAACTCTGAACAGACCATTTTACTTTCAACTTTATTACGACGGAGTAAAGTATAATTTTGTATAGCTTGATGTACCTTTATGTTATAAATTTAATATTTGATTTTAAGTGCGAAATTTGAAGCCACTCGAAATATTTTAGTGTTTAAATATAAATTTGAAGCTTGTGATAACGTTTAAAAATAACCCATTTTTGTTAAGCCTGTAAGGAAACATTTAACATATTTCAGTAATATGAATATAATAATAAGACTCATTGTGTCATGCTTGCCGTAAAAGTGATTTCGTTTGTATTTTTTTATTGTACAAATACAACGGCAATCTTTATTTATATGAATGTGAGTAAGTTATTTTGGGAATCATGCGTCAGGCGGGGGAATTGGTAGGATTATTTAGTCCTTAACTTCTTGTATTGTTATAGGTCTGGCCCAGTGGGTAGTGACTTTGTCTATGAAGCCGATGGTCCTGGGTTCGAATCCCAGTAGGGTCATTTATTTATGTGGTGAGCACAGATATTTGTTTCTTAGTCATGTGTGTTTCCTGCTTATTTAAGTAAGTGTATCATATTATATATATCGTATAGGCTGAGTATCCACAACACAAGCTTTCTCAAGCTTACCGTGGGTCACAGCTAGGTAATTGTGTAAGAGGCACTGGTCCCACCGGCACCGCGAGCAAGTAAGCTATGAGCTATCAGCTATTTCAAGGGACAAAACATAAACTATCCCGTGTAAATAAAAAATAAAAAATGATACACATACTTAAATAAACAGGAAACACACCGACCGACCGGTCTGGCCTAGTGGGTAGTTACCCTGCCTATGAAGCCGATGGTCCTGGGTTCGATTCCCAGTCAGGGCATTTATTTGTGTGATGAGCACAGATATTTGTTCCTGGGTCATGGTTGTTTTCTATGTATTTAAGTATTTATATGTATATCTATTATATATATCGTTGTCTAGTACCTGCAACACAAGCCTTACTGAGCTTACCGTAGGACTAGGTCGATTTGTGTAAGATTGTCCTGAATATTTATATTTATTTATTTATTTATAGCGGTGGGACCAGTGCCTAAATATCCTGTAATATTGATTTATTTATTAAAACAAAGAAAAAGGTCTCCATCACCATACAGCGTGCAGCGTGGCAACGCTGCGAGCATAATGGAGACTTTTGGACCAAGGATGGCGATGTTTAAGTTTAGTTAATTAGAAGTTATTTTTAGAAATGTTTTATTATTAATGTGTAACTATTTAGTTTATAGCAAGTTTTTCGTGTTGAATATTAAAACAGACGCTGATACTAATGTAAGTAAGTATTTTATTTATTTATCATTGTTAGGAATAGTGTTGTTATCGGTGTATGAGTAAATGTCATGATATTTTTTATTATAACTAGATTTCTTTACGTGTGCAATAAAAGTGTAAAGTTAGAGTCTAGAAGCCAGATTAAAAGCGAGTAAAATATAACATAAAAAAAATCTGCTTTAAAACCACGTTCGAGGCTACACGAACTCATTTCAGTGGCTTAAACATCGACAACCATTTCCCCTAAATCAGGACACTACATGCAAATATGGACTTCATTCCGACGAATTAAGGGCGACTTTTATACACACAATTTAAGAGAATGTTTCCTTAAATTTTATTGTTATTTTTATGATGCGTCGTTTGTCTTTCAGAAGTATTTAAACGTAAAGGTTGTTTTTAATAATAAACATAAAGCTCTTAGCGCTGTATGTGGTATTAGCTGCGTCTTATACAGGGTTCAGGGTGGAGTCAATCCAAGACATTCGGACTTAGTAGTCCGTTAAACATTGGTATCGTTTCAGGTATGTAATGTTGTGTTCCTGATGGTAAGTAAGGTTCTCTGAGCTCCAACCCCCCTTAAAGGCCGGTAACGCGCTTGTGATTCCCCTGGTGTTGCGGGTGCGCATGGGCGACGGTAATTGCTTACCACCAGGCAATCTGTCTGCTCGTTTGCCGCGTATGTAAAAAAATCGTCTTATTAAGTCGTCTACTAAATTATAGCTGAATCAGTAAAAAAAAACATGTTTTAAATCCGTAGATATTTTTATTGTAGTCAGTTCCTATCTTGTGTTTTTTTCGAAACGATTATTAAACAAAATACACGTAAGAAGTCATCTTCTTCATCATCAGCCGTAAGACATTATTTGCTGGACAGAGGCTTGTCCTACTGCTTTGTCCAACGTCGTCATATGTGTGCGCAGAAAGAAAAAAAAATAAAACGTCCGCAACGACTCAGTTGTCATACGAACATTTTTTTTAACGATTTCATGAAAAATAATAATGGTTACCATTTTACCGCCTATCGCGCTATCCGGCACTTTCGCAGTCACATACTTGTTGAAGCGTGATATATATTGTGACAAATGATAAAAGCCCGACCATATTAGGCTAGCAGGTTCGATTACTCAAAAAAGCCATGACTGATATGGGATATTTTCTTTTGTTTCTTACGTTATACTTCCCAAGTGGTTCCTCTCTTTCCTTTGACACCAAGTTAGAATTTATTAATGAGACCCCAGAAAAATCTGTAGCAATCCTCGAAATTTTTTCGGACATATAATTTGTATTTAATTTTGAAACTTATAACTTATAACTACCAATCCATCTGGTAGTTATAATTTGAGACGATCAGCTCAGAAGTATCTGAGCACTTTTTTTTAAATATTAGTATTTAGTTCATCATAATTTACTGCTCATCCTTGTTTCTGGATTATAACAAAAATATCTCTCTTGCAATAATGGTATTATGTAGACCGACACACATTATTTATCTTTCCTATTTCAAAAGTTGAAATAGATAACATATACTTAAGAAAAAAAAAACGACGAGGACCTCCGGTGTTCGAGACGGGATTCGAACCCGCATCTCCAGCTATCGCGGCTGACGCCTTAACCAATTTGGCCACCCGTACACAGCGGACCACGTCGAAATTAATCAAGTATATGTGATCTTGTTTATTTTTAAACGGTTTTAGACACCGTTTTACCAGCTCTAAGGTGAAACACTACGTGTTTGCACCTCCTATATGAATACCTTTCGGGATTCTGATATAGCTAGAGAGTTGGTGCTGCCATCTATGAAACAAAGAACAAATCAAATTATTTTTTATGAAATATTTTATTTGCTTTGATTTTTAGTAGTAATACTACTATATAAATTAAAAGTTGAAATAGATAACATATACTTAAGAAAAAACGACGAGGACCTCCGGTGTTCGAGACGGGATTCGAACCCGCATCTCCAGCTATCGCGGCTGACGCCTTAACCAATTTGGCCACCCGTACACAGCGGACCACGTCGAAATTAATCAAGTATATGTGATCTTGTTTATTTTTAAACGGTTTTAGGCACCGTTTTACCAGCTCTAAGGTGAAACACTACGTGTTTGCACCTCCTATATGAATACCTTTCGGGATTCTGATATAGCTAGAGAGTTGGTGCTGCCATCTATGAAACAAAGAACAAATCAAATTATTTTTTATGAAATATTTTATTTGCTTTGATTTTTAGTAGTAATACTACTATATAAATTAAAAGTTGAAATAGATAACATATACTTAAGAAAAAACGACGAGGACCTCCGGTGTTCGAGACGGATTCGAACCCGCATCTCCAGCTATCGCGGCTGACGCCTTAACCAATTTGGCCACCCGTACACAGCGGACCACGTCGAAATTAATCAAGTATATGTGATCTTGTTTATTTTTAAACGGTTTTAGGCACCGTTTTACCAGCTCTAAGGTGAAACACTACGTGTTTGCACCTCCTATATGAATACCTTTCGGGATTCTGATATAGCTAGAGAGTTGGTGCTGCCATCTATGAAACAAAGAACAAATCAAATTATTTTTTATGAAATATTTTATTTGCTTTGATTTTTAGTAGTAATACTACTATATAAATTAAAAGTTGAAATAGATAACATATACTTAAGAAAAAACGACGAGGACCTCCGGTGTTCGAGACGGGATTCGAACCCGCATCTCCAGCTATCGCGGCTGACGCCTTAACCAATTTGGCCACCCGTACACAGCGGACCACGTCGAAATTAATCAAGTATATGTGATCTTAGGTTCTGTTGTTAAGGCGTCAGCCGCGATAGCTGGAGATGCGGGTTCGAATCCCGTCTCGAACACCGGAGGTCCTCGTCGTTTTTTCTTAAGTATATGTTATCTATTTCAACTTTTAATTTATATAGTAGTATTACTACTAAAAATCAAAGCAAATAAAATATTTCATAAAAAATAATTTGATTTGTTCTTTGTTTCATAGATGGCAGCACCAACTCTCTAGCTATATCAGAATCCCGAAAGGTATTCATATAGGAGGTGCAAACACGTAGTGTTTCACCTTAGAGCTGGTAAAACGGTGCCTAAAACCGTTTAAAAATAAACAAGATCACATATACTTGATTAATTTCGACGTGGTCCGCTGTGTACGGGTGGCCAAATTGGTTAAGGCGTCAGCCGCGATAGCTGGAGATGCGGGTTCGAATCCCGTCTCGAACACCGGAGGTCCTCGTCGTTTTTTCTTAAGTATATGTTATCTATTTCAACTTTTAATTTATATAGTAGTATTACTACTAAAATCAAAGCAAATAAAATATTTCATAAAAATAATTTGATTTGTTCTTTGTTTCATAGATGGCAGCACCAACTCTCTAGCTATATCAGAATCCCGAAAGGTATTCATATAGGAGGTGCAAACACGTAGTGTTTCACCTTAGAGCTGGTAAAACGGTGCCTAAAACCGTTTAAAAATAAACAAGATCACATATACTTGATTAATTTCGACGTGGTCCGCTGTGTACGGGTGGCCAAATTGGTTAAGGCGTCAGCCGCGATAGCTGGAGATGCGGGTTCGAATCCTGTCACGAACACATATCATCGTTTTTTCTTAAGTATATGTTATCTATTTCAACTTTTAATTTATATAGTAGTATTACTACTAAAATCAAAGCAAATAAAATATTTCATAAAAAATAATTTGATTTGTTCTTTGTTTCATAGATGGCAGCACCAACTCTCTAGCTATATCAGAATCCCGAAAGGTATTCATATAGGAGGTGCAAACACGTAGTGTTTCACCTTAGAGCTGGTAAAACGGTGCCTAAAACCGTTTAAAATAAACAAGATCACATATACTTGATTAATTTCGACGTGGTCCGCTGTGTACGGGTGGCCAAATTGGTTAAGGCGTCAGCCGCGATAGCTGGAGATGCGGGTTCGAATCCCGTCTCGAACACCGGAGGTCCTCGTCGTTTTTTCTTAAGTATATGTTATCTATTTCAACTTTTAATTTATATAGTAGTATTACTACTAAAAATCAAAGCAAATAAAATATTTCATAAAAAATAATTTGATTTGTTCTTTGTTTCCTATTTCAGTTCAATAATAAAATCCAGAGAGCTTGCGTTTTGCCGCGAACCTCACCTCAATGTGTAGTTAGTGACCTCAAATACTAATGCGATCAGAAATAGTTCGTCACGACGTCGCCTTAGTTGCCGAAGCAACATAAACTTCACCCGACTGAGGAACTGTTGTGTTATAAACATGATACAGGAACAGTAGGTACAGCTGTTCAGGTAACTAAAGAATAATTATTAAAAAAAAATACATTACACTATTTGTAACTGATTAACCAATGAAAATAAAGACTACATTGTCGTTTTGGGTTAAACGTGTATTCATACTTAAGTGACAGCAAATAATGAGAGCTTCATTTTTAATCACTTGGTGTTAAAAAGTATCATTTCATCTCAGTTTATGCTCGTATGACAAGGAATAATTGTAATCGTGCATAATTATGGCTGTCATGATATATCTGTAAGCATGATTATATGTGGGATGTGTAGGATATGTCTATATAAGTATTTATATTTTGTAATTTAAAAGGGATTTTTATAAAAACACGAAATGCAGAGATACATTTCTATTTGTCGAATTCAAAAACGAATATTCGAAGTCGCCTGTTAGGCAGCGAGCTATCGATAAGGTTTTAATACCGAACATGGGATATTGATTAAGTTAAAATGTTTCTAGTGTGAAGTTAGAGTTGCCTTAAAAACCGAGAGATAGAGAGAGCTACCCATAAAGATATTTTGAGACTGGTCGGCTTCAAGTTCCATTGCTAAGTTAATTCAGGCTTAGTATAGCTACTCAGTCAAATAACCCGCGAGACGACAATACATTCCAATCGTTCTCCCCAGGCGGCCATTACTTATCTACTGCTCATGCCGTATATGCCAGTGCCGCCAGTGTAGTTCGGTGTGCACTACACCAGTACGTGCCACAACTGTTCCGCATTGTTTATTCAAAGTCAAGATGGATCCGGTGTCAGCAACGACGTCGGAAGCAATTAAAGGCGGCCCCAAAACGAATAAAAATAACACAGCTGGCGAACGAATGACCTAAGATAATTCGAGACTGGTTTCTCTCAATTAAACAATTGTGTTCGGACGTTTTGCTCCGGTTAAATAAAGGAAAATCGGCCAGAATAGCCTTTTACAAATGAAATGCGGAGATCGGAGTAAAAAAATAATGTAGATTTGGCGGCGGTTTTAATGGATTTCTGTTTGTTGAAGGAATGGCGGATATCTGATGCCGTAAGATGGGTGTGTAAACATTGTATTTATTCAGATAAATATAATTTCAAGGTTTTAATTTACATATTTCTTACGAAAGCTGCATCTTCAATATTTAATTTATGTCACCTAGCTATACATTTTAGTTGAGTTTTGTATATGCATGTCTGATATAAATATTGTTGCTAATAAATTAAGCCCAATTCTTGCTAAGGACATGCCATAGAAGATTTCCTAACAAATAGTTCGTATTTACGAAAAAGATGATCGCAAATCCTACGTAAACTACAGGCCTATTGACATTTATCTAGCATTGGCTAAATAATGGAGAAATGTTTAGTTGACCAGCTTAATACTTATATTACCATCAATGAACCGTTCAGAATGGTCTGGTAGGTATGGGCCTATAATACTAAATAAACTATTACCTCCTCCAATATGACCTCCGATAAACTATTTTTCACCAGAGTAGATTACTATGGCGGGGACAGAACACGTAAGAAACATATCCCGTACCTGCTCAATTGTAATTTTTGACTTATTCTATATACCTACTTAATTATTTTATTGGTTGTAATTTTAATGTTTTATTTCTTAATTTTTATCATAAATATTCGTATTGTTTGCAAATCGATCTTATTTTTTTTTATCTACTTCATCGACATCCATGACTTCATATATAAAAATAAACTTTTAACAAAAAATAAACCCGACTTCAAATATGTACTAAAAAGCAACAAATAATTGTTTTCTTTATTACTTGATTAGTACTTTTAGGCTATTTAGAACAAATAAATTTCTTAGGACAATTATATACAATTATTTCGCCACGCTAATCAACTAACAATTGAAACTCAGATTTTTTACACCGCTGCACGTGCATGTCAGCTGTTTTTATATGGATTTGTTGGCAAATGGACTAAGAAAAAAAATAGTAGATAATAGGGCACCGAGGGGGCAGTGAAATATTGAAACATCAATTTATTCACGACTGCCGAAGGCTTCTGGAAACGAAAAGAGTGGCTGGCACCGACTCCAAAACCAAAAATAATTGTATATAATTGTCCTAAGAAATGTATTTGTTTTAAATAGTCTAAAAGTACTAACCAAGTAATATAGAAAACAATTATTTCTTGCTTTTTAGTACATATTTGAAGTCGGGTTTATTTTTTGTTAAAAGTTTATTTATTTTTAACTTTTTAGTTTCCCTTTTGTCACTGATTTTTAATAATTGAATATGGGCAGACCAAATACGGGTAATCACGCAGCTTCTATGAGACAGTGTTCTTTGTGCCAAACGAGGAAATGTTATAAAAAAGGAATATACAATATAAACTTTGCAAAGAGACAAAATGTATGTCGAATTGAGTTGTGTTCGAAGTTTAGGTTAGATAATAGCTACCGATTTGGATGATAACAAACTGTCAACCCGAACACTTGACTAACTTAGCGGAGATGATGAGACTCGAAATCTTCATCGTGGCACATAAGTAATGCAACGCCTGACACAGGCAACACTGCGATCTGGAATGCGGTGGAACCTTGTAGTATATGCAGTCAAACTACGAAATAATTTACCAAATCCGTTCATAAATGACGGGGTCATAAGGTAGCACGCAAAAAATGAACATACAATCGAATTAACAATCTTCTCCTTTTTTAAAGTCGGTTAAAACATTAGTGATTAGACTGCATCTCAAGACAACTCTATTAAGTCCAAACACTGCCACTCTACAGTTTTTTTTATATCTGAGTTTCGTTGCCTACAGGTAAAGGCGAAATCAGGATCCCATTATCAGGACTCGAGCTTGACATAGATACATCTTAGAAATCTTCAATACTTAACGAATATAATATATCCAAGAGGCGAAATCGCCAAATGTGTACTATGCTTTGTTGAAGAGTCCCGTTCTGGACATCATCAGCAGTTCCATCTCATCAAATGTCACTGTTCTGAATGAAAAATACTTGAGTTGTTGATAAAACACAAAAATAACCATATGTGTGCCTTTAAGATTTGAGGAGTTCCTTCGATTCCTCAGGATCTCATCATCAGATCCCGACTTAGTGCCAACGGGACCAGTACGGAGTTACACCCTTTTGATTAAAAAAATAAAAGTCGGTTCACAGTTCTCGGAGATATCGAGTAACATACATACAAAAAAAATAGTTCGAATTGATAACCTCCTCCTTTTTTTGAAGTCGGTTAAAAAGATATCTTGACTTAGACGTATAGACTTCATTCACTTAAGCCAAGAGGTTGTTTATTGTATCAATAACAGTTTAATGGAAAACACAGAAAGACATAATTGAAGAGGTGTAACTTGAACTGAGTAATAAAGAAATATTGTTACCGGACTTTCCTGTATCTTGAGAACTAAACACTGTTGATATATCAAGATACATTGTACAAATTACCCTACATTCTTTCAAAATAATGTATATTAGTTGAGACATACGCGAATCGTGAATATATTTTTTCTGTGTCAGCAATCAATTATTATTCCATGGTTAATATGTAACTGTACTCCTAAAGTTCGATCATTATAATTATGTTAGCTAGCTGAGCTACGATACGTTATTTAGTTTAGTGTCTACTATACGATTCCTTTCTAGTCAGAGTCACAAGCAACCGTATTGCCTTCATGAACACAAACATACTTACTGATTTAATGAAAAAAAAATGGATCCAATTACTGAGTATCGACTTTCAGATACATATTTATAATTATAATGTAGTATCGACTCGTCCCAGTGTCAAGTATCATAAGAAATTAATGGCATAAATTGTATAGATTTATGCGCTAATTGACTACGTTAAGTGATATAATACACGCACGGTGAAATATAATATACACACTCGTATGGAAAACGAGTATATCCTTTTATCTTAATTAACAAGGGTCCTTTTATACTTCAAAAGAACCGTGGAGTCCGGATGTATCGAAAAAGTCATTTTAACATCAAAGGCGCTGTTCGAAATGAACGATTAGATCAAGCGAGCGAACCTATTTGTTGCCGATTACTCGGTAGAACTGAGTTTTTGCAACCCGCAGTCTAGGCTAGTTCTATTAAGTTAAGCGGGTTGCCTTTGATACCGAGACTATCTGAATTCTGTGTCTAAATAGTTTGTAAATGGAAACTTTAAAATGGAAATTTTATAGACGATTTGAATCTATTGGGATAATAACTATTTGATATTTTGCACACACACCACCAAATTGTTAAAACTTACGATGTGTTGATTTCTATCGAAAATTATGTTCGTTTTCTTTTATTAACCACAAACGTCCATTGCTGCATATAGGGCTCCTCCATAAGCCGCCATAAGGAACGATCTCTGAAAATGTGGGATTTAAAGCCATACTTGCCATTCTTGGCAAACGGGTCGGCAATGTCCCAGGCTTATTAATGAAATTGCAAAAGCGATGTTTATATTCTATAAAATAGTTATTAACATCGATATCCAAAATTATATATGTAGTAGTAAAGAACCATAGCAGTCCGAGAACTTACCATTAGTTAACAATAATTCAGTACGCCGGCATTGACCGCAAGCCGGTTTGTAGTACCGAGAGTGTAAATATTATAATTATTATGGGGACAGAACGCTTAAAAAACGAAATACCCTTTCTATTGAACAGCTTGCTGGTAAACATTGTTCTCAAACGGAAAAATTCTGCTTTTAATAAAATGCTTAAAAAGCAGTTCACTATAAGTGGAATATTAGATTTAGTTAAAGAGCGATTTTGACTCCACAGTCAATTGTAATAGTTTTATAGAGCTCTGTTGTAACGCCCCAATCGTACTCATATATACAAAAAATAAAAAATACTAAAACACAACAGATTACGATTAACATCATTTACAATTAGTACATTATGTAAAGTAGCCAATAATAATAATATAAACTTGACTTGTAATTATTAAATAAACGAACATCATTTTAAATAAAATAAAAGTCGGGTTAATTACACCATTTACAACTCAAGACACCCTGGATTACACATACTACCTATAGGCTATTTTGTACCAGACTACAAAACAGGGGGAAATGTTAGTAGTGTATTTACCTTAGGTATTACAAAAACCGAGGGATCAGCTAGATATTTTCAAAATAGTACGAGTATGAGTCTTCTTAGTAAGCTTGTAGGCAAAAACTCCTCTCAGTATTAGCTTTTGAAATGTCAACACACGGGTTGTATAATATACTTCTACGTTCCTGCTAATTATACACGTCGCGGCGAATCATGATCCCTATGACACTGAGAGATATTCCCACGACACAAACTTGTAGTGGCGTCGCCGTTACATTGGAATCGAATTGGAGGCGTCTAAAAATGCCGTTTATTTATTTTAGGTAGATACATGCCGTTACAATGATTTTCCGTTAGAATTGTAGCCATTCTTAACATTTACAAGAAATTATCTGAATCAGATATTACGATATATTTACGCCCTGCAAAACTTACTTCGTTTGGAAGATATCGACTAGTGCAAACAGTATCAAAAACAAATGTCGATAATGGAAACGAGTGTACAAAGTAAATAGTATGTTTTCACTGTCCGATGTACCTATAATCGTTTTCAGTTATACATATAGTAAAGGTATTTTGATATTATGCTATTTTTTAGGATAGCACTATAATATACTTAAGATGAATTTTTATTTTTACATTCGTTAAGTGTGACGTAAAATACTAGATGCTAAATGTTAAAAAGTTACATTTCTCGGCAAGAAAACTTAATTCATTATATATAACAACAACATAACAACCATAAGAAATGCAGATAATATTTTAAAAATCATGTTTATCAACGTGGCTGAATGCAAGTCACGCCTTTGCCTATAAAAAAGTTAAGTTACATCGACACGACCCATCACTACCATGAACTGCCATAGGGATCATGATCAGTGATCGGAACTTCGGGAGTAAAACTTTAACAAACTTGCCAAATGGACGTTTTATGTAGTTGTTAGCTACGAAAATAATAATATTTGTGTAATTAAAATCTTTTTGATATACAGTTAAATTGAGTACTGATCTGCCAATAATATTCTTGTGTTTTTTTCTTTCATTTATGCCAATTTAAAGGTTCTGTCAAAAGTTTTGCTAAAGTTTTACTCCCGCAGTTCCGATCACTGATCATGATTCGCCGCGAGGAGTATAAGCGAATACACGAGCGAAAATCTCGCATTAAAGAGAAACTGTTAAAATTGCTGACCTAAAAATGTATCAGTTATAACTGTTAATATAATTAATATTAGAGATTTATTTTCATAATAGCACTTTAATTAGTCTTGTTAACCAAAATGCCGCATTCAAATTTACGTAAGCCAAGATTTACAATAAATAGGCCAAGCATCAATTTTAATCTCCGGTTTTCCAACTAAATATAACCAATTTAGGTTAAATTTACATATTCACATAATACTAGTATTACTATTAAATTTTCAGCTTTCTAAAATGTTTCGTTTTCAAATCTCCGCCGCTTATCTAAGTTGTTAGACAACAAAATTTAATTTTCAATTCAATTTTGATATTTAAGGCCTCAATAAATTCATCATTTTTTATTATTTAAATAGTACCTACACCAAAATACCTTCAGTACAAGATATAATACATATTTTTTTTTATTTATTCTTTTTACATGTATGAAATTGTCTTTAAGAGCTACGACAAAGACAAAAAAAAGACAAAGACAAAGACAAAAACATTATTTTTCACATAAATTTGTAAACAAAAGTTACATCTAATGAAAAAAAAGGTAAAATGCCTAGAAACTTATTTTTTTACGCTATCACTGTTAGCTTATGAGCTTACGAGTTTCAAATCTGCATAGCAATTTGAAGTTTTGTGAAATACTCACGTGTTGCCTGTTGTGGACTTATGATATTAACGCTGGAGTTAAATCCGGGATTTGCTATTCAGAGAACATAAATACACATTACATGATTTTATAGTGTAATAAATATATTACTAAACAGTACCACCGAATGTTAACAGATTTATCATACCTATTAGATGAAAATTATACAAACTAAATAGTTTTTTGTGTTATTTGATAAAGGCATATTTAGTGCATCAAATATTTTTGAGTAGATTTGTTAAAATCGGTGCTCATTAATCTCACCTGGCTCTCATCAACAAACTCACAAGTTAAAACCTTAAGGGAATCAAGCATATATTACTACTATACTAACTATAAATTCGTATTTACCCGAGTTGCACCTTGCTGCACTCGTTCTTGGAATCACTTTAATGTATATACGTTTTCCGTAAAATAAAATATAGAAAAAAAAAAACAATTTGCAGCTTAATTTACTGACTGATACTCAAATATTTACATTATAATATTTACTATACATATGTCTCCCTTCTGCTCGGTACCTATGTCCTCTGTACCTATATTCGGGGAAACATTGATGAACGAAAGAATAGAGTGCTTGACAGTACCTTTAACTACTATTATATCAGTAATGATATAAGGAAGGATTAACAATGCCTATACAACATCCTTCCTCCGAACTGCTAACTAAACAATTATTTTTGGTACTAAGTGCACTAAACGCCATCTGTCGAGTATCGTGTGAAAGTAGTTTTATCCAACTGAGATCTATTGCGGTTGTGAAACAATAGATTGCACTAGTACCTGAGCCAGCAATGTGGGAACGATATATTATATCCAAGACATATATCATCATTGTACTATATACTCAACAGACATAGACAAGCTCTAATATAATACCTGACTAGAAATACAATGATCATGCACCAGGTGTGGAATTTAGTTTGACTAATTTCTTACACTGGCAATAATTTTAATGACAGGTTGTCCCTGTTGTCAGTGTCATTGTGGCGGTTTACTTCAATTATATAAAAATGTTGAATATAAAAAAAAAAAACATTAAATACGTAAAACTATCCATAGTTGGGTAATAAACTATTTTTGATATTCTGTCCCATTAGCCAAATGACAACAGAAGCGAAGTTTGATAGAAGACATGTGACACCGCGTTCTACTAACACGCATTGGACGTGTCCCATTATGAAAGGTACTCGTGTATCTACTACAAATATGCATGTTTTGTTTATTAAGATGCCATAAAACTGTGAGTGACCCAGGGGAACGTACATATAGCAACGAGTGACATAAAATAGTTGATAGGGGCAGTTAAATGTAAAAGTCTCTAAATAATGCATCAAATATACTGCTGTATTATATGAAACGATCTGGAAATGAAACAGCTATTTTCTCGAAACATTTTCAAATTAACATCAATGCTGACAAGTAAACTAATCAAGATATCATCATACCAAAGGTAATAAAATAATATACATTTTTACAATACAGTTGTTGCTATATGAATACAGGTTTTATATGGCTTAGTTTTATTCTTAGGATGAATAAAGGGTAGCTGATACTATACTGCCTTATTACTAATAGTAATGATGACAACGTGTCAACACGTAGATACATTTTCCTGCTACTTCACTCCAATACATTACTCAACCGAGCAGAAGAGTCTAAGAAAAAATCTTATTAAGTTTTGAAAAAAAAAGTCTGGTGGATAAATTTTCATCATATACATAACAATTTCACATTATTGATATTTTACAGTTCTACATTACCTTTATGAAATTGTAATTAAATGTTATGCCGTAAAATGTATTGTGGTGTGATGAAGTTTTGTGGTAAAATGGTTATTTGCTTTGCTATTTTGAATAAGCGTGTTTTGGGGGTGATTCGTACATAATATACTGTATCAAACTGACACACGCGAACAAGATTTTATGCTATGGAATAAGGATATGGTATGTTAAGAGATATTATATTCGTGAAACAGTAATCGGCTCTAAAGTCGAAGTATCAGAAGAGCACGGTTATAAAAGTTTATTTCTCCCTTTCTGCCATCTCGTTTTATTCTTATTTACATGTACATTAAGATGAAGTATATGTTGTTGGTAATTAAATCGCAATGAACCAGCTGGAACTCTTCATATACCACGCTCTTGATAAAAAGAAATCGGTATTTTAGTCGTATAAGCACAATAAGTGCAATTTCCGCAAAGGCTTCTTGTTTTACAGGGCAGGCCTAATGTACTCGTAACAATATCTATTTTACTTAAAAGATGTTTTTCTCTATTTATAAATTCTAAGTAGACTTTAATGAATAAAAATGTGAATGTTTCTCTAATAATAAGTTGTAGTGTTTTTATATCTGTCATTGTGTCTGGATTATTTTCTTCTGGTTAAGATTTATATTTTCATCAAGTAACTCTTACAATAAGTAATTGTAGATTAGTGTAAAATACCAGCGCGCAACGTGGGCAGCTGTGCGAATTAAAATAGATGCTACTCTCTTCTCTTTGCATGGCCGAGAATGCGACGATATTTTGCTCGTTTTATTGTATGTTAAAATAGATTACTTGGCTATATGATACAGGTGCACCATGACTTTGTAGTTAGATTACAAATAAACTAATCAATTTCAGACAAAGATATATTTATTTACTCGTGGATCAGAAATAAATTGAACAGCATTACAGCTAGGCGTAGCAATAATGCACCGAAGAGAAGTTTCCAAAATTGCGAAATGTTATGCCCACAATGTTCTTAGAATTTAAATTTGACAAGTTATATGTGTACATACAATAATTAACTATAGAGATAAGTAGAAACGCATAGTTAACACGAAAACTAGTATAAACAGTTTTAGTTTTGGAAAGAAGAAAATCTACTGGGCTTTACAATGGCTTTTTTTATATACAAGACTGTCCAGCGTTTGACCTTAATAGTCACACCTGATAGTAAGAGTCGACGAGGTCCACGGTGTAGCACGCTGGTTCAGTAACAGCCTATTCACTATTTCCTTGAATAGACCCAAGTTATATCTTTCCGGGAATACAGACAAAAGTGAAGATTCCGCACTCAGAGAGCTTGCCTTGCTGAGAAGAACGTCATGCCAAACCCTATCAAAGGCCTTGGAAATTTCAATAGACACAGCGAGGACTTCGCTACGTTTTTCAATGGCCTCGCTTTATGGGGTAGCGTACACTAGAAGGACCCCAGTAGACTGATTTTGGCAAAAGCCGTATTGCCGGTCGCTGAGGAGAAAGTTCGTTACATTCAATACATGTTCAATGATCTTGCGGAGTATGGAAGTGATTGCTGGCTGAAGATGACTATAGAAACTATGTTTTCCTGTGACAAGGTTCCAAAAATAATAAACATATTATTAATAGTTAAGTCGGTGTCTTGAACGTAGCAAAGTGTAACGTCATTTTTAAGTAACAGCTAAGGCTGAAATAGATAACATATACTAAAGAAAAAAACGACGGGGACCTCTCAACTTTTAATTTATATAGTAGTATTACTACTTAAAAATCAAAGCAAATCAAAAATATTTCATAAAAAATAATTTGATTTGTTCTTAGTTTCATAGATGGCAGCACCAACTCTCTAGCTATATCAGAATCCCGAAAGGTATTCATATAGGAGGCGCAAACACGTAGTGTTTCACCTTAGAGCTGGTAAAACGGTGCCTAAAACCGTTAAAATAAACAAGATCACATATACTTGAGTAATTTCGACGGGTTCCGCTGTGTACGGGTGGCCAAATCGGTTAAGGCGTCAGCCGCGATAGCTGGAGATGCGGGTTCGAATCCCGTCTCGAACACCGGAGGTCCCCGTCGTTTTTTCTTTAGTATATGTTATCTATTTCAACTTTTAATTGATTTAGTAGTATTACTACTTAAAAATCAAAGCAAATCAAAAATATTTCATAAAAAATAATTTGATTTGTTCTTAGTTTTTAACAGCTAAGGCGTAATGTTATGCTAAATACACTAAATATGTTTCCATAATTTTTGATTAGTGTCGCTAAACTA
This sequence comes from Grapholita molesta, assembly GCA_022674325.2. Classification (NCBI taxonomy): domain Eukaryota; kingdom Metazoa; phylum Arthropoda; class Insecta; order Lepidoptera; family Tortricidae; genus Grapholita; species Grapholita molesta. The sequence continues at coordinate 10,727,256 of CP053127.2, forward strand.
GCTTTAACAGCCGAAAAGTACCAAATTTTTTTGGTTATCATTGACTCCGATATTTTAAAATAATGAATGAAGTAAAAACCTAATATTGTTTTATATGTAATTACATAGGTAGGTATAAATATAGTGTAGGGTCAATGTTTGACTGTACCTATTTCCTACATTATGATGAATAATGCATTTGTATCAAAACTTAAAACTTCTATGTTTCGGACCGGCGTATATCCGACAATATTGTATCCCTTTAAATAACACAGGCAAATAATGTGAACCGTACTGAAACCCTTCCTGCAACAAATATGGCAGTAAACGGCCCCTTGTCGTTCTATAACGAGATATTTGGTCTGTCACAGAAAAATGGGACCCTGTAGTGGATGGCGTTTATTTCAAAATATGTTGTAATTGTATTAAAAAACCGTTAATAAGGTCGTAAGCACCTGCTGCTCTTAAAGTCTATTTTTCCTCAGTGATACATTTGTCACGAGTACACATTTGACTTTTGTAACTTGACCTCTAGGTCTAATATAATGGTGTGTAATCAGAGATCACTTACATTCGTTCTACTGAGAAAATAACACCGACAATGTTTTTGAATACAGACACTAAACTTGAGATCTCATGAACCTTATGTTTATTAGTGTTGAATTTCAAATCATGACAGGGGTCTTTTTTGCGATTTAACTTTTTTGTGCAAATTTGAACTCAATTATATATTTCATTTACAATACATTACATTCATTAAAATACCCACCTAGCATTAAATCTAAAAAAGGCCCTTGAGGCATTGTAAGAAGGATGCTAGCGGCATTTCCTCGTATCGCAATGATGTTACCTAGGTATATAGATAATAACATATTTTATATAGCAACTATATAGGTATTTCAGAGGGTTATAAAAATATATTCTATTTCAGAAATTGCAATTCGAATGGCCGTCAAAACAAATTTAAATTGGTTACGTTATACTTCAAAAATTAAATTGCGTGCAATGTTTATAGACATTGTATTTGTGCGGTTTTTTATTTATTTATAATAATTCCAGTTTCCCACAGATAGGTACATCACCGCCGGTTCCCTATAAGGAGAAAAAACAATTGAAATCAATTTTATCCACAATCAACGAAAGTAAACGAAAAGCAATGAAAAGCCGTACTTGATGATTCTGTTTTAATTTGATATTTGCTGTCTGAACCCCAATTTATTTGGATGTCATTTTGATAATTGATGACCAAAGAAAATCATATCCTAGCAAATCCGTAATACATCAATTTTTCAAAGTCAAAATCAGTATTCCGGCCTATTAAATCTTTTTAACATAAATTAATATCGTTTACTGGATCGGAAATTATTAAAAGCAAATTGTGGGTATATTTTACTAAGTAGGGACGTAAGCAAAAGTTAAATATTCGATGATGAAATTAATTTAAATGAATACGTTCATTACAACCATTTTTTTTTAGAATTTTTTTGTTTTTTAAATAAACAACAATTGCCATATATTTACGAAAAAGTGACAGCATCCTACGCATCTTTCGCGGCTGATCAATTTAATAGACCACCCGGACACAGCGGAACCCGTCAAAATTTCTCAATTATCAATCTCTTTACGGTCCCGTATGTGTCCATTATTAATTAATTAATATAACAGGTAACTAAGTGCGGCACCGTCAGCTTTTTTCTTTTTTTTTAATTTAACCCTTTATAAGGCCGCAGTTAGACAGATATGCTACGTGAAAGTTAAATACACTCCCATGTTTGTAATGCACTGGGGAACACATCTACGGCAAAAAAAAACCGAAATCATTAATAAAAACATGTGGTCATTATATGCACTCAGCCCGTTAGTGCACTCGAGTTATCAGATGATCTGTTTCCAATACACCTATTCATTGACAGATACGTGACAGGCAATACTCAATACTTCTTCATTTATCATAACTGCCATGTACGTAATACTATGCAAATAGTTACATATTACAATATTTATCGATATAGCATGTAACCTTTTATAATTTTATTAATCTTAAGTGGCAAATGATATACTTTCTTGATACTACAAACAACGTAGTTCAGTTATTGCAAATATTGCAATTCACGATGGAGAGTGGATTTATCAAAATTAGACCTTATTATCATACCAATAACAGTCTCGCGTCTCGCCATCGTGAATTACAAGACCTATAATTGAAATTATTAGATACAGCGACTTGTGTAGTTTTAATAGTATAATGGAAACAGTGACAAATGCTTGCTTCCCTTAACGGGCACAGTGCATTAATTGACCACAAACTTTAGATTAATCAATTACACTAAAATTCAATTATGACCGTAAAAGTATAAATAAGAAAAGAAAGCCTGATATATTTGCTATATAATACCATTATATTTAGTTAAATAAAAAAGAGGATGTTCTTTTTTTGTAAATGTTTATTAACTAACTAAGTGGTTTCCAAATCGTCTCTGCCTTATAAAGGGTTAAGGTCCACAAACTGAACACTACATAGGGTATGAAATACAACATAAAACAAAACAAAACTCATCGAGTAGAATCTGACGAGCCTAAACACCCCAGATTTGCGTACTTACACAACTGTGCTAGGTTTCAGCTCTAGCCATATTAGGTTAAAAGATCACAGTTGAGTTGCAAGAGTTCACCCGAATTTACTTACATATATAATATTCTAGTTTTTCCACACAACTTCATCAGCCAGCCATGCCCGTCTTTAATGTATGTTTGCGGCATAAAACATACCCTATGTGCTTTCTCGTAGCTCAAACTCTCTCCATACCTCATACCAATTGGTTCAGTGGTTTAATCGTGAAGCAGTAACAGACACGCAGACAGAAGACATAGAGTTCTAGGTCGTCGGTCCACCTTGTGGGAGGCCTACCTACGCTAGGTCTTCCAGTTCGTGGTCGCCCCTCCAGAACCTTTCCAGCCCACCGGAACCACCAACTTTCCACCGGGTGGAAAGTTGTTTTACTGGTAAGCGTAGAAGTAAAATACAAGCATGTTAACGGATTCTAAAATTGCACCGTGAACAATTGTTCTATGTGTGGTTAAAAAAATAATGACAAAGAAATGCCAAGAAATTCATTTTAGATTAAACTTATTTTAGCTGAAATGCATAGAAAGAAACTTAAATCAATGTCTAATGCATTTCGTACACGTTTTTTTTTACTAACTTCTATATTCAGAATATTTCAACGCACGAACCACAATTAATATTTTATTTAGATAAAAGATAAAAAAAGATAAAAGATCTTTATTTTTCAATTTAGGCACATAACATGTTTTTATGATACGGAGACCAACGAAATCTACACCGGTTCAAACCCTACACCTCTGACCCGTGAAGATACCGGCAAGAAACTACGGCGGGACTTATTTTTTCAAAACAGTGATACATCAAATCTTAAAGTAGGTACTTACATAATTATGCGTAGTCCGATAAGAAAACATATCAAAAAGTTTATTACAAGATAAGAAAATATTAAAATATAAAAGTAAAAATAATAATGTATAAAAAAAAATCGACTTGACAAAATAGACATACTTTAATATGCTTTCTTATCTGAACTGTGTCATTTACATTATCTGGCAGTACATACAATTGTTGAATTTATTGCTAGGCGGTTTTGTTAGTTTCTGGTTTGGGCCATGCATGTTTGTCTGGCAAATAATCCTCTACTCTGTAATAGCCCTTAGACATCAAATACTTTTTTAAGTAATTCTTAAGTACTGGGAAGGGTAATTTTAAGGCATCAACAGGTAACTTGTTATATAAATGAATACATTGCCCAAAAATAATTTATACACTTTACGCACACGACACTTTCTAATAGCAAGCTTATTCTTATTTCTAGTGTTATAGGTATGGATGTCATAATTTTGGTAAACAACTGAAGGTTTTTAATAACGTACATATTATTTTCATGTATATATTGACAGGCTACAGTTAATATATTAATTTCTTTAAAAGTTTTCTAACAGATGCACCTGCTCTTAAGTTATACATAAAACGAATGGCTCTTTTTGTAATACAAATATAGTCTGTATGTCAGCTGCTTTGCCCCAAACCAGAATACCATATGACATTACACTATGGAAATAACTATGATAAACTAATCGAGCTGTCTCAATATTCGACAGTTGCCTAATTCTCCTAACGGCGAAAGCGGCCGAACTTAATCTATGTGCGAGTTTTGTTATATGAGGACTCCACTGTAGACTTTTGTCCAATGTTAAACCAAGGAACAATGTTTTATCTACTATCTCTAAGCATTCATTATTTAAAAGTATTCTAGTATCCACCGGTGTAACATTCGGCAAAGCAAATCTAACACATTTTGTTTTCTTAGCATTAAGCAACAGATTGTTAGTAGTAAACCAGTTGAGAACATCAGCTAGTGTGTTATTAATTACATTAAAATCTGTAGATTGCCGGTCAACCTTGAAAATTAATGATGTATCATCGGCAAATAAAACTATATCACAACGGTTTTCTACTATACAAGGTAAATCATTTATATAAACCAAAAACAGGAACGGGCCTAATATAGAACCCTGTGGTACTCCTAATTTTACTAAAGCTCCTCTAGACTGGGTGTTATTTACAACGACTGTTTGGTTTCTATTGCTAAGATATGAGGACATGAGGTTTAAGGCATTTTCTGATAGGCCATAATGTTCTAGTTTCAGAATGAGAGTTCCATGATCTACACAATCAAAAGCTTTAGAAAGATCACAAAATATTCCAATGGCATCACAAGAATTTTCCCAAATACTGTAAATGTGTTGAATAAGCACCGAAGCAGCATCGGTTGTGGAACGTCCCTTTGTAAAACCGAACTGATTACTTGTAAGTAATCTTTGTCTGTTAAAGTGACTCAGCAGACTATTTAACATTAACTTTTCATAAACTTTACTTAGTACAGGGAGTATTGAAATCGGACGGTAATTAGTTAGATCACTCGATTCACCCGACTTAAAAGAGGAATGACTTTACTACATTTCATAAGATCTGGAAAGACGCCTTCTGAAACGGAATTATTGTAAATTAAAGCTAAATAAGGCGCTATAACTTCTATAATATGACTAATGACCGCGACTGACGTTCCCCACAAGTCTTCTGTCTTCTTTAAGTTGAGTGACTTGAATGTCTTTACAATTTTTTCTGAGTCTACAAATTCAAATTCAAACATATTTTTACATTTCTTAATATTAGCGCAAAGTAAGGAATGTGCTTGAGGCGATGATGATTGTAGGCACTGTGTTGTATTTAGAGCCACGTTGGAAAAGTAATCTTCAAATGCCGAGGCAACATCGGCATTTGACACTACCTGTTGAGTATCTGAGACAATGTTCACTTGAGTAATGCGTGATTTACATTTACCAGCTTCTCTGTTAATAATATTCCAAACTGTTTTTACTTTATTGTCCGACACTTTGAGTTTAGAATTAATAAAGTTTGCCTTAGCAGTTAAACACACTTTCTTGAAGATCTTGGAGTAGTTCCTAACATAGTCCAGAAAACCAGCATTCCTGTTGAGCTCCCTCTCCCCATAAAGTTCGTAAAGCCTCTTTCTACTTCTGTGAATGCCCACAGTAGCCCATTCACTAAACTTTGCTTTAGTTGTTACTTTCGACCCACTAATAGTCCTCAATTTGAAATTTTTATTAAAACTATGAAGAATTACACCAAACAGGTCTTTATACATACTATTTGATTCGTAAAAATGAGAATAGGGCAATGAAGACAGACTTTTTTGAATTTCGTTTTTAAATAATTCCAAACGATAACCAGTAATGGGTCTAAATGTTATTGATTGTGGAGTTCTCTGTCCAAGGCTTATAAATGATGCCCTTTGACCACTATGATCCGAATTAAAACAATTAAAAATTTGCTTATCTAAACATTCGCAATTGCAAAAAATATTATCCAGACATGTCGCACTGGTGGCTCCTACCCGGGTAGGTGCAAAAATAAATTGAATAAATTAAAAGATTTAAACAAACATAGCAATTTGACAGTGTTACTAGACGATTCAAGCAAGTTAACATTAAAATCTCCACAAACTATAACATGTTTTTGGCTCTTAGACACTAATTTCAGTACATTTTCCATGGTACTTTCAAATGTGCCGAAATCAGCTGATGGTGGCCTATACACACAGATAACTATATAACTTTCTAATTCTACACATGCAAGTTCTACAATTCTTTCTATGGAACATTTGACAACATCCGTCCGCTCTTTACATTTCATACAGTTTTTAACAATTATAAGGGATCCACCATGAATGGCAGATTTTCTTGAGAAAGAACTGCCTAATTTAAAGTTGACAAAGTCAAACATCATATGACCATGTTTGAGCCAGTGTTCAGTAATGCACATGACATGAATATTATTATTATCTAAAAATAAACCTATTTCTAACTCTTTGCTGGAAAAACCCTGAATATTTTGGTGAACAATGTTCATACTCAGATGTTTTTCCGCTGTCTGACAATCTAGTTTAAATGTGACAACGGTTTTGCGGCATTGTTGGATCGCCGAGACTTATTTACAACATTGAAACATCTATTTGGTTCAATATTAAAAGCTAATAAATCAATTATAGATATGCTACATTTCCTTGGCAAAAATATTTTCCCTGGGGCTAGGCAGAAACCCTCAATGAATTTATTTGTGTCAAAGAAATGATATTTATTATTGAGTGATATAGCATTGTACATCAAAGAATTAAAGCGTGAAATTCTACTGTTGTAGTCATATGACATATTCTCTGAATATGGCAGTGCACATAAAATAATTTTCCCAATACCAGATCTTTCAATATTATTTAAAGTAGTCATTAATTTATCTATGCTAGGCTTATCTATACTTAGACTATTACCTAATAAGACAACTAGTGTAGTGCTATTATCATAACATCCCTTTGATATGATGTCACATAAATGAGACAAAGTTATGTTATGGTAACAGTTATTTGTCACTTTTTGTTGCAATCTATAGTTCAATAAAGGGCCCATGCCCAACCCAATTTTATCAGAGAACACAATTGTCTGTTTCATATCTTTCTTGATTACTGGCACAGCCAGTCTAGAGGTGTTGAGGGCCACACTAGCTTGATTTGCCACTGTCGGTGGTATTTGGCTACAGTTACAAGTTTTATTTTTAAGCATAGAGTTGCAACGCTCCTCTAAAATATGATTAGCATCCAACAATTTCGAAAAAGCTTTTATGTGCTCCTCAACTTGTTTTTTAGTGGTTTCATACCGTGAGGATATTACCACAAGCTCATCCTTTAACCTATTTACTTCAGCATGCAAGTTTTTTAAATTAATTTCTTTAGCATCAAGCTCTAAATGACAATTTTGAACTCTATTTTTTGATACAGATAATGCAATTTTTAATTTATTATATTTTTTAATGCATGTTTGGCTTTTGATGAGCTTCTGGGTTCTCCTAATATACCTATTAATCTTAATATATTTTTTTAATTTCTTACTACTATTAAAAAACACTATTAAAAATCAGACGGACAGAGAACGCCTGGAAGAGCTATTGGGCCATGAAACACCTAATGAAAGGCGACCTACCTCTGTCACTCAAACGTAGGCTCATGGACATGTGCATACTTCCAGTCCTCACCTATGGTGCTCAGACTTGGTCTTTGACGGAAGCTCAGAAGTCTAAACTCGGGGTTTGCCAGAGAGCTATGGAGCGCAGCATATTAGGTGTGAAACTCAGGGATCGCATCCGGAACACCACGCTGCGCTCAAAAACTCAAATAGAGGATGTAGCTCGAAAAGCGGCCAAGTTAAAGTGGGACTGGGCTGGTCATGTCTGCCGCATGCCGAATGACTTGTGGGCCAAGTTAACCACGGAGTGGGTGCCCCACGAGTCAAACCGGGGATCCGGCAGACCCCGTCGGCGATGGCGGGATAACTTGGACTCCTTTTTGAGAGACTGGCCAGATGTAGCTCAAAACCGGGACGATTGGAGGAAGAGGGGGGAGGCCTTTGCCCAGCAGTGGGACACAATAGGCTCACAATAAATAATTAAAAAACACAATATTTTTATTGTCCCTATTCTCACCGGAGGTCAACTCTTGGTACACATTCTGAAGCACCCGAGCATCATAGTGCTCCCGTTCCTTCCTTAATAAATTTAGTTCCTCGCATGTAGTACCCAGCTCTTCTTCCAAGTTTGCTATACGCTCTAAGGCTACTTCATGTGTAGAAGCGCACTGGTTAAAAGAGTCCACTGTGTTTTGCAAACGGCCCACTTCACAAAGAGCATCGGTCAGCTGCACATCATTGTCTGCAAGGTCCCTTCGTAACGCTGTGTTCTTGTCCAAGATTTTTTTTAGCTCCACTTCACTGTCGTCCCTTTCCTGCAACAGCTGCTCAGATAAGGCCCTCGATGCCTTTAAGTCTTGAGCTGAAGCCTCAAGCTGCAACTCCAGTTGGCGCACGGTGGGTTTACGGCCTTTACGAGCTTTGACGTCCATGTTACTTTCACAGGTATCTGAAAGGAAAAATAGTTTAAGTAGGTTCCTCTGTTGAAAGTTAAATGTTTGCCAAGGTGGTAAGTTAAATTAGAAATGAGTTATGTGTGCAGTGTGTCAGTAGTGGGCAGTGTCTGTGGCGAATGTGTCGTCTCAACTTATGCTTCCACAAGTTCGTCAAGCAAAGAGAAACCTCACTGTGCCAATGTAGTAGGTTTGACGTTGCTCACGGCCGTAACAATGAGCTCTGTATGTAAATGATTATTATTGTACTTTTGTACGTTAGAATGAGAAAGAAAGTGTGTAGAAACAATGGAAAAAGAACAAAATACTCTCCCAGTTTTTAAATCCAGGTTCCAACGGCGATCACTTGACCGTTGACAGCTGCTCCGCTTCTTAGTCCAGTAAATACACGATGTGTGGTTGTTATTTACACAAAACTAGTTATCACTAATGTTCCTTTTATATTTGTGATCGTTTTAATGCACAATACTTGCAATTTCGCGCTAGAAATATAATAATTATGAATTATTTCAAATCAGCTGATTCAAAACCGACTTGACAGCTCAGCGACCACAGACCATCCAGAATGTTTAATTGTTTTATAGTATCATGTTATAAAATTAAACATGTTTTATTTTTACTTAAACCAGTTCAAATATAAAAAAAATATTAATTTAGAGATATTTCCGAATAGATTTTAAAAGAAAAGGGCTTTCAGAGATAGTAAGGTGAACAAATGTTTTATACACTTAAGGTATTTAGGTAGAGATCTGATACTTGAGTATTTGGAACTCAATATAAGGTCTCTTCTAATATATGTATATACATGCCGTCATCAGCGGTTGAAATTCCGTCAATAGCACCCCTTACTTGGACATTTAGGGCGTGTAAGGAAAACAGAACCCATCCACAGATCTTGCCGAAAACTTTAATCAGATGCGTGTGAAAAATGGGACGATTTGTAAACGTCGCCCCGCCATGCGTACCCGAGGAAGTTTTTACGCTTATCCATAGAAACTTACTGCTTCAGATTTCAGCAAATAATAAAATACGTTATAAACAAATATTATTATCAATTTTTTGTACCTATATATTTATAATATCCAAATTCAATAACATGTTTGTATAGTTATTTTATTTTGTATTTATGACTTGACTTGAGTAAACTCACCACCTGAAAATTTAATAAGGCGGGCAATACCAGTTACTTTTGTAAGGTAAAAACACTCATGCAGATAGAGTAATAAACATTAAGCGAGAAATCTGCGGTGCGCATTACTAGACTCGGCGAAAGAGAGTGAGATGTCTAATTTAATTAGTTACGTGACTGGTATCAGCACATTGTTGTAACCTTGTAATAGATCTGCAGCCAACACAAAGTTAAGATCTTTAAGATCTGCAATCACGTAAAATGTACGTATTACACTTGATTTGAACCTGAAGGTACATATATCATCATATCTCAAAGACGAAGAAGATCAAATATTGGTATTTAAAAGTGGTAGGGAAGCAAGACAGGGTAGTACAATTATTTTTTTATGGCAAACACGTGATGGACTGTACTGATCGAGGTACCCGACAGAAACAGCAAGTGACCTTTTTCCCTTTTTCTTCCAATAAGATACATTATTGCTTGTGCTAATTGGCCATATTAGATTGTCTAATATTAGATATTATATAATCTAATATTTTACCACAACGCCTTAAAAAATTTCGCCGTTTATTGCGGCAGTGTGTCAATGAAGCGGTTAGCGAGATTGAGGCGCACTATACAGATATCCAAAGATTTATTGTCATTTTTTGCCTGTTAGAATAAACATTGTATCATTCGCATGAGCTTGAATGGATTCCTGCGATAATAATGGATTTATTTTGCAATAAGGTAAGTGGAACACAACTAAAGCGCTCATAAAACCGGATTTCCAGTAGATTGTAGTATTGTCATACAACGATAGATCTTCTGTTAGTCAAAACTTATTTGAGCGAAACATATAAGTGTGGACAGCCAGGTCCAAAACACTTAGCACAAAGATTGATAAGGTTTTATTCGAATTTATAGCGCCTATTCTAATGTATTTAAAATATTGTTGCCAGTGGCCGAGTTCTCTTCTGGCAGGGTGACCTGTCCAGGTCCACTGGCTACGTGCGATTTAGTGATCGATCGGATGTTAGTGGCAGATACATACTAGCGTTAATATTTAATAAATTAATGTTACAGGAAAACCTTACATCAATATAGAGAGAGAGAAAACTCCCATGAGTCAGGAAGAAAAATCCGTGCTCATCACAAAAATAAATGCCCATATTGAAATTTGAACCTAAGAACCAGGCTTCATAGGCGGAGTCACTACCCATTCGGTCAGACTTGTCTTCAGTTATTCCTTTAAACATGTAAATAGTATTAAATATACGAGTATATTAATGATTAACTTAACATTTGAGTATTATATTATCTTCTGCTTAATTAAGTGTAAAGTTACTTATTACTGACTCACTCTTTCGTTTCTGCTCGCGCTGAATTTTTCCATTTAACACGTTTCTTGACGGATAAAGTATGCCTCAATGCAAAAGAAAGCTTTGAAAAATCCTTAAAGTTTACAACAATTACCCATAACTTATAATATACTTATAGTATACGATGCTTAGTTATATTTTCTGCGCTACTGCAAGAACTCCTCGAACAAAGAAATACTTATAATACTTTACTTTTACTTATTGTGAATCGAAAACAGCTGTTAACAACCCTATTAACTGAACAATAACAAGAACAAAGGTGTGAAGGTCTATCACAACTTGGACGTTCATGTTAAACGTGGAAGTTTCTTACAAAAGACGTAACTTGGTCGAGGTTCGACTTGGTTCTACATTCTTATTGACAAAGCGAGAGCTAGTGGATATTATTGTAGGACGAAGGGAAAGTTGATCCTTGACATATACTACTTATTATGTATTATATACTTAACAAGCACTTCTCCTCTAAGTCTAGTCAGAGATTAAGGGTCACATAGTACACGTTTGGTAAATATTAAATTTTATTGTCAGTTGGGTCTGACGAGTTCCTCTTTAGAGTTAGGGTCACCCATATCTGTCGACGTGGATATGGATAAAGCCAATCGTAAAAACCTATATAATTGTCTACGCAGTAAGACCACATACATATGCTGACGCCGCTCGACACCGTGCACTGGCCAAACCGAAGCGAGCCGAATGTTTTTTTTTTCACTCTTATTGGCTTTATTTTGTCTTCCATATCTATTGACGCGGATTCGCTATAAAACTTATTGTAAAAACTTCTATGTCCACGCATTAAGAGCAAAATTGTTATCTAACGCCGCTCGACCAAATCGATGAGAGCTGCTGTCGCCGTGTCTTCGGCTACAGCCAATCGTAAAAACTTCTATGTCCACGCAGTAAGAGCAAACACGGCCAAACCGATGCGAGCCAAATGATGTTTGTTTTACTTTTACTGCCTTTATTATGTCTCCCCACCTCTGTTGACGCAGATTCGGCTAAACCCGATCGCAAAAATTACTATGTCCATGTTGTAAGAGCAAAAACGTCGGCTAACGCCGGACGAACCGATGCGAGCCGAGCGGTATTTGTTTCGATTTTACTGGCTAGACTAGAGGTTTTTACGTACGACCCTTAATTTATGTAAGTCAGTGTAATAATTAAGTAATAAGTACCCAATAATTAAGTAGCTCAATAATAAAGTTTATTGGTTTCTTATTTTTGCTTATGTGGCTTTCTCAGTTATATACTGGATGTACACTCCCCTGCTCTTCAATCGCAACAGGAATATTAGACATGCACCTTGCTCGACTCAATATTACGTAGAACTTCTTGACCTCAGTTGTGAAGTAAAAAATGAATTCCTTTCAAACCAAGTGCAGAAGCCGACGAAAGTTTAATCTGATTCCAACATCAAACTATTTTAAAAATGGATGATCTAAAATATTTAAAATGTGCTGTATAAATATTTACACCAGTAACATAATTAGGTACTTATTTAATTACAAGATCATTTTAGAAAAGCTGAATTGTTAAAATGAACAATATGAGCATGCCTTTTATACTTCCGTCTGAACCTCACTCTACACAATAACAGCTATACGTACAGTCAGCATTAATACGTATAGTAATGTATGAAACAACGCACAAAAAGTCTCTCCATCCTGTATATTCACAAATGAAATATTTTGTATAGTTCACGTTACAAAGTTCCTACCGCAATTAAATTGATAAACTTGCAGAAATCTGACTTTTTGTGAAGCTATTAATAAATGGTAGATACTTTTTGTGCGCTGTTTTGTACGGTACTATTGATGCTGACTGTACTCGAAATAAGATGATATCAATCATAAATTTAGATATTATATATATTTAAGAAAAAGTGACCAGGCCCAGCGGCATCTTAAAAAAATGGATACCAGAGCTTACCCAAAACATGTCGCCTAGTGCGATATAATTACACGTGAGTTTAAATCCGTATGTAACTAAGTAGTAAATCAAAATACTGAATATAAAAAAACAATCTGTTCCCAATAGTAACATCGTTGTCTATTGTATTTCGTGTTTTCGGTGGCGACGTTAATTTAACTAAAGTATAGTTTCGTAAAGTACAGTCATTTGAGCTTGTCTAACCTAAAAAACATTACGTTAAAACCATAACAAAAGTAAAAAAATAACATTTGATGCATAAGTGAAAATACTTAACTGAAGGGCCATGGTCTCTATGTAGTCGTGCAGAGAATTAATATGGAACTTACGTCAAAATTTTAATATAGTACGCCGACATGCGTGTACATATACGTCATACACGTTACTACTACATAGGCCAGATGCTTTAGCCTAAGTTTTTCCCTTAAGTATAAGGTTCTCTTTCAACTGTAATACTCAACTTTATATCAACTCTGCTTTTGAAGTAATGACACTAATATATAAATAATCGTTTAGAATAGATGAAATCTTTAAAAATAAAAGTAAATCAAAATACTAAATGAAAATAAATAATGTTTTTTTTTTTTTAATTTACTTTACGTTAAGAAAACATACTTATATCATTTTTATAGAATAAAAATAAGTAGTGATTGGTGAACTTAGCTAAGTGCCAATCGTTGTTAACAGCACTAGACGAAACTCTAAAAATTTATGAAAAATATCACTTAACATTTCCAATACATTTTCTGCTTTTACGAGTATATGGCGATTCGATAAACCATTCATGTCACCCTGGTGAGGGTCCCTAAATACTTTCTGCTTTAATTTGAAAATCTATTTTGAAATCGTCTAGAAACTTTCTTTTATAGGCATTTACTGAGGCAGTATTAAACCTTCCTAAGTACGATTTAAATAACTGGACAAACTTTCATAGCTGGAAGTAAAACTGAGGTACCAACATTTAATCACTTGAATAAATTTGTTAGTTACAAATCTAAGATTAGATATTTCAATCATACCGTCCGTTAGAATTAACACTTAACAAAACATTTTATATAAAATTTTTACAAATATTTCATCAAAATATCATTTAAATGAATTGAAATCCTGATAAATATTCATACTCTTAACTTATTAACAAATCGATATGTATAAACAAAAGTATAAGGAATAATTCAAACATCCCTTTAGGTCTGCAAACATCGATGAGTAAGTTTAAAATAAGCATATTTTGAACGATTGCCAACAAAATGTTTTAATTATTTAACCCTCTTTTTAATAAAGCGTCTGTAATGTTTTTTTTATTATTAGAAAATGTCAAAACGATGTATACGACTTTTAGCAACTTTTAGGAATAAGACTGTAATTGTTTAAACAAAAATTAATACAGGTACATTGACATAGATAAAGGTAATATCACGTTTGAAGGTTAGGGAACTACATGATCTTATAAACACTTTATAATTATGTGTACCTAAAACTTATCGCAGGATTATATTTAAATAATACATACTACTCTTACAAAGTCTTTATTGTGATAACGCAATCAAACGGCGAATAACTAAGGTACTGAATTGTAGTCACATATTTCTTTGCAGTAAATGCAAAATAATGTGCAAAGTAAAATGGTTATACTCAGAAACGAGCTGCCTTGAAATTGAATTTTGTGAAAAAAAAAGCCTAACTAAATCATATAATTCGATGACGTCACGCGCAAGTATTCTCATTCTCACAGTCCTAAAATGGAAATTCAAGAACATTACCATGTTGACTGTGAAATACTGTGTTTAAGTAGATAGTTGTTTTACAATGTATTTTTTATTTAAATTAATAACATAACGTAACATAACAGAATAAAACTCTATATTACATAACCTAAACAAAATATAAATAAAACAGGTCACAAACTTAACATTTTGAACGCTTTTCCTCTCCCATCAATATGTGACGTGTACGCCATGGTATCGACTTGTGAAGAACAAATATAAACCTTATCTGTCAGCAGGACAATTGCTTTGACTGCGGCCGCCATAGCCACTTTAGTGGTCGGTGGCGTGGCAGGCACGATATCACTCGATCATTTTAGCGGTGCTTGGCGTTCAAAAGGTTAAAATATAGGTAACACAATCGGTGGTCTTACCGCTAAAGGGTGATATCTCCCGGGCGACCTTTGAGTTAGTGGATTAATTGCGACAGAGAGTTAGCATTGAGGTGATGCAAGGAAGCAAGACATGAAGACTAAATAAATTAAGCCAACAAACAAAAACATAGATCTACGTATATACAACTAAGGGGAATATAAAATAGACATACATATACATACATAAACATAACATGAATATGAGACAAGTGAACAATTGAATATGCACAGGAAATAATATAGGTATGCACGGTATAAGCCACACAGCTAACGAGTAAAACAAAACAATAAGAGATTATTAGACACATTATACCATTGTTTTTCATTTAGGAGTTTTTTTTTTTTAAGTAGTACTATAATATAAATTACTATAAAATAAATTAACCATTATTACGTTGGTGGCCATTAATACGTTATCATAATTATAAGTCATAATAAGGTCCACCGATGTACAGCTAAGAGTGTTGTTGTATGTACATGGGTGATTTCCTATACATACTTATAACTAAGTTTTATTATAAAATTGAACATGTGTCAAGTACCCAATTCCGATATATTCATAGATTATTAAAAAAAAATGTTTCGTATGCATAATAATTTCCTAGTTTTTACTTTTGCAAGCATACGGATATTGTGATGATACGAGCGAGACAGCACGTTAGATATTTTATTTTGTTTTGTGTATTCATTTCCTGACATTTTTATTTTATTTTGAACTATCAATATCTGGAGCGTTATATCAACCGTACATCTTACCGCAGGCGGAAAGCATAGCAGTCCAACATACAAAAAGTCGTGATCACCTAAAGGGTGTAAAGAGGTTTTACAGGGTCGGCAACGCGTGAATGATCCCTCGGTATTGTAAACGTCCATAGGCTGCGGTGACCGCCTACCATCAAGCGGGCCGCATGCTTGTTTGCCACTTTTGTGGTAAAAAAAAAAAAGAGCAAAAAATCGGACAAGATAAAAAAACACCTAAATAAAATAAAAAAAAGCGCCTTTTCCTTTAGTTTTTCCTTCTCACTTGAACTCAATCAGACATTCTGCACTGCATGCATAAGTGCAATTGTGCCTTAAACAAAGCTGTATTCACGTTTACCGCTTCATTTATTTACCATACTCATAGGTAAGAACATTATTCGTACTTTCTCCTATTTCTCTATGACTATGTTTGAAGATTCTATTCATACATTCACTGCTGCCGTTTATATTATTTTATTATTTTCTTCCGTACACGGAACAATGGTGTTCCGGACATTTGGGAGGCGTACGCGGAGCCAGATCGAGCCAACGCGCAGAGGCCCT
Source organism: Grapholita molesta (assembly GCA_022674325.2). Taxonomy (NCBI): domain Eukaryota; kingdom Metazoa; phylum Arthropoda; class Insecta; order Lepidoptera; family Tortricidae; genus Grapholita; species Grapholita molesta. The sequence continues at coordinate 10,743,657 of CP053127.2, forward strand.
TTCGACAATTTAATGAAATGTAAGGGGTACACTAAGCGGATGTTGCCCCTGTCCGTATCATGGGACGCGCACAGAGACAGCACCTACCATGGTGTAAGGACTATTGAGTTATAATGGAATCTAGAATGTACTAGGCTATTGGGTGGAAAGGATGGACTAGCTACTGGGTTATTGGATAAAAAACCGGACGTCTGCCTAATAAAATGGTATTCAATTTTATTTCCGGCAGACGGTGACTCGCCCTATGCGAGATGGGCCCCCACAAAAAGCGACATCAAAGATGGCTCAAGGGCAACACCGATGCATAGGGCTAAGGGTAGAGAGGTGTCACTGGACTTTAAACATATAGCCAACTCGCCACTTAGGTTTCCACATCTACCCTCGAGAACGCAGCTCTCGCGACCCCACTCTGGACGGCCGGTGAAGGCAAGCCAGAGGCAGGGGACCTGTCCCACCTGTCCGACAGGGCACCCCAGGCGCACTCAGGTACGTGGAGTCGCTACTCTCCAACAGCTCGCCACAAGCTGCCCTGCGTTGATATATATTATTTTAATTATTATTTTTAAAAAGTAGTTATACAATTGGGGTTAATATCTAATATAAAATATCTAACATACTTTTCTTGTGCGCTATAGCAGCGTGGCTACAAGATGTGTTGTGTGCGATAGTACGTTTTCTCTGCAATTTTACCTAATATGTTTTGTCTTTTAAGTAAATAAGGTAAAATCATAAAGCTGATGAAAGTTTACTTAAGATAAAAAAACGATATACGCACTAATTATCATACTATGCAAACATAATACATATATTACCCAATAATATAAAAGAGGCATAACAGCCGCAACAAAACTTATTCAACGGTCTAAATTTAATCATATTTCTTTACGATAAGGTTTAAATCAAGAGGTTGCGTGGTAGTACTGCATAAATAGAACTTAACTAAGAAGGTATCGTGATCCTTCTGTCATCCCTTGTTTATTACTGATTACTTAACATAAATGATATACCGTTGCTAACTGCACTGTCAGCAGTTAGGTCCGACATAATATGTATATTATTCATAATATTGTTTGTATTCCCCTCTTTCTCTTTAACGTAGAACCACTGTCGTGAGGAAAGGAAGATAACTACAAAATTATAGTTTTGTTGTGGTAAGTATGTTAAATGTACACGCGAATACGTCACAAACTTGCATACCCCTTTCTTCACGGTAGATAATAACTGAATTAAATTAATTATTTCCAATTTTGTCCACTATGTAATGGACTTGACCACTACTCGTATCATGAGACACAGGCGCCTCTTGCCATACTCCAAAACTGTTGACTGGAAACTAAACTAAGCTAGGTGACGATAATGTGCTGCAGCACCGGTATCTTCAATTAGCAGCGAGTCGTATCGGGGTAATACAAGAGTAGAATATTTAGTATTCGTATTTTTAGTCTGGCACACCAAATTCGAAACTCGTATCTAAAATAAATAGACGACACATTTTCTCTTACTACTTACAATGTATATGCTCCACTCTATGCTCTACACAGTCGATAATTATTAACCCGTTAAAGTTTTGTATATAAATGACCCTTAGGCACCCAGATACCAAAAAGGTCTCCCATTGCATGCCATTTTGAATCTTAATTATGACAAACCATAGTTGCATTTGGCCTGGCAAGTTTTGATCATCTGGTGGCTAGAGGTTAAAAATAAAAACGCAAGTATGCAAGTATTCTATACTTACGACCATCACCAATACTTAAATTTGACGGGAGCTTCACCTCCCACAAGGTATCAGGAATTGCTAGTGACCAGGGTTGGGTGCGATGCAAAATTCTGAAACAACAGCAATAAAACAATATTCAGGAAATGAATAAATATTTGTACCTAAATAACTTTATACACGTATTACTCTGTAAAATTACATTTTCACCTCAGCAGCTCGAACATGTCTACTTTCCTCACTCCAGGGAGTGAGGAAAGTGCTACTTTCCTCACTTACAGAGAGTGAGGAAAGTTGCTACTTTCGTCACTCCAGGGAGTGAGACAAAGTAGCTTTTTAATTGACGATCGGTCTGGCCTAGTAGGTAATGACACTAATGACCCTGCCTAAGAAGCCGGTGGTCCCGGGTTCGAATCCCAGTCAGGCTATTTTTAGGGTTCCGTACCTCAAAAGGAAAAAACGGAACCCTTATAGGATCACTTTGTTGTCCGTCTGTCCGTCCGTCCGTCTGTCAAGACCCTTTTTCTCAGGAACGCGTGGAGGTATGAAGCTGAAATTTATATCAATTACTCAGGTCTACTGTCCTTTGAAGCTGTGAAAAAATCAAACTTCTAAGCCAACGCAATCAAAAGATACAGCGGTTTATGCCGCAAATTTTCGACACTTGCAAGGGAATCAAAACCTACAGGGTGCTTCCCGTGAACTCAGAATCTTGAAATTTGGTACGAAGCAACGTCTTATAGCATAGATAAAGGAAAAATTACGAAAACCATAAATTTTTAGTTACATCACATAATATATTTTTTTAATAATTTTAAACTTACTACCCATTTCCTCATAAACGCGTAGAGGTATTAAATTGAAATTCATACCAAATACTCAGGTCTATAATACCTTTAAGCTGTAGCAAAATCAAACTTCTATGTCAACGCAATCAAAAGAAACAGCAATTTAAGCTGCATATTTTGAAACTCGCAAGTACTCGCAAGGGAATCAAAACCTAAAGGGTACTTCCAGTCGACCTAGAATCTTGAAATTTGGCATGAAGCAACGTTTTATAGCACACATAAAGGAAAAATTCCGAAAACCTTAAATTTTTAGTTACATTACAAAATATATATTTTTTAATGAACGAACTTTGTAAACCTTGCAGGTTTGTACGGAACCCTCGGTGCGCGAGTCCGACTCGCACTTGGCCGGTTTTTTTTGTGCGATGAGCACAGATATTTGTTCCTAAGTCATGGGTGTTTTCTATGTATTTAAGTATTTATATGTTTCTATTTATTATAATAGGACATAATGGACTCCCTTAACACCACTACCACGTTCGGACCCTCACAAATTAATCAAATATTATAATTTTGAAATGTACATATATTTTCAAATGAAAAATATTTAAACAAAATATTAAGTAATGAAGCCAGTGCAGTCGCAGATAAATCACTTAAATGAAGGTGGTTAACCTGATGTTAATTTTTTTACAAGATTTTATTTAACTTGATGTTTGTATTTGTATATTTATCCGGATGGAATCTTGCAACTCAATTTTGAAGCAGACATCTTTAACCGATTGAGCTGAAATTTAGCACACAAATTTATGTAATTTCGGTTACAATGCAATATTATGGTACCACTGATCTGATCTGATGCTGGAGTTAGAAGGTAGCAAAAGCAACTCCTAAAATGCACAAGATAAACCCGTGGTGTTTTAGGCTCATTAGAATCCTTTCGAAGAGTAGATGACGATTGTGAAAAAAAGTATGGTCGGCAATAAAAGCTTGTACTAAAAATAAAATTTTTGGCAACTTATTTAACCTTTAATATGTTCTCACTACTGAGGTGAAAAGTTGCATGTGTCACACTAGAGTAAAGTTATTTTACATCTCGTGTTTTTGAGTGCCTCGCTACGCTCAAGATTCTAACACTAGAATCACTCGCTACGCTCGTGATTCAATTATAGAATCTTTCGCTTACTCGGGACTCAAAATAAACACTCGCAAGAAAAAACAACTTTCCTCTCTTGTTGCACAAATAACTTTTTCCTAACTAGTGCGTAAAAAGTGCACTTTTCGCACGCTTCGCGTGCGTAAATTTTACTTTTTAAGGCACTTGCTATGAAAAATTAGGTTCGATACTCGTGTAAAAACTTCTTTAAGACTCGGGTGATTGTCACCCTCGTTTCACTCGGGCTCCAACATTCACCCTAGTCGAAAAAAAATTTTTTTTCACTAGTATCGAAATGTACTATTCTTACAACGGACATTTATAATTATAGTTATACGTTTGCTTATTTAACTTAGGTTTGTGTGTTAACATATAAAAAATGAATAATAGGTATATAATATTATATTTTAACTGCAATAAATTTGCTTAGTTAGTTTAGTTTATTAAATACTATCATTTTAATGTTAATTTACTGATTTCACTTGATTGCCTTCATTTTAAAATTCCATACAACAATATAAAAATTTTATTCACGCATGTAAAGTAATATTTATTATAACGGTTATATTTGGACGGATGGTGCAGTTTTTTGACAATATCTCTTACGCATTTGTCTCCAAAGAGAAAAACAAATATAGGTACCAATACCTATCCGACAAAAATTCTCTTTAAGCACCTTTGAATCATATTACATTACTAATTAAAATTAAAGAGCCATTGAAAGATCAATTGTGACCAAAATGAAAACAAAATCTTCTAATTGGCTATCCGTTATACCCACAAGAAAAGATCACTTTGACCTGTCTCCACACGAATTCCGAGATGCCCTCTCAATACGATACCATCGAACACCGATCTCAATGCCAAAATCTTGCGATGGATGCGGCAATAGCGACTTCAACATCGATCACGCCCTCTGTTGTAAAACCGGCGGTCTAATAACGAGACGTCACAACGAAATAAGGGATCTCTTTTGCGAATTATGCCAACAAGCGTGGGGAAATGTAGTAAAAGAACCAATTGTCACTGAAGGTGAAACCGGCCTACGAGGAGATTTAGCATGCCGGGGCGTATGGGTTGCACAGAGGGAGGCGTTGTTTGACATCCGTGTCGTAGACACTGACGCTCCCTCTTACACCTCACGCCCTGTTGCTTCTGTCCTGAAATCAGCAGAGTCGGAAAAACAAAACAAATACGCCAACGCCTGCGAGCTTCGTCATGCCACTTTTACACCTCTCGTCACCTCTGTGGATGGAGTTTTTGCACCACAACTAGCAACATTCGTCAAACACCTCGGGGAAGCACTCGCATCTCGCTGGGATAGATCCCTGTCTCGCGTATTGGGCTGGCTGAGGGCTCGTATAATTACTTCAATAATTAGAGCGACCAGCATGTGCATTCGTGGCACCCGCCACAAATGGAAGACAGCAGCGAAGTTATTCGGCTTCGATGATGGTGCCGCCCTTCCACACGCCGACTGACCTACGAACTCTTTCTACCACTATTTTATTTTACGTCTACCTATTTGTTTAAATTTTTTTGTGTTCTTCATCATGTTACATTATTATATACTTAATAAAACTATGTAATGTCCTCCTAATTAAAATTGCTTTTCACAGACATATTGATCTTTGCAAGAGAATAATCATGAGACAAAGAACGGCATATTTTCTTACAAATTATTTGCAACATTGGATGAATGGTTATGTCCATGACTATTATGAAGAAACATGGTCTATATACGAGTGCATTGTGATAAAATCACATATACTTTATGGCAGGTGTCACAAGTTAACCCCGCTTATGGATATTAACTCCAGATTTAACTTCTTCCCATTCTCAATTCTATTCTTACCTTGTGCAAATATTTAATCGCGAGGTATTTTAGGCCTCGTGGGTAGTGCCACGAGGCGTGACTGGTCGTCAATGGCTGTCCTATGATCATGAATTGATATTATAATTATTTAAAATGGTTGTGTCTGAATGCATCACAAGTGTACGTCTTATGCTTATCAAATACATATAAATTGTCGTTAACACATTTGGTACCTTTCTGTATTCTAATGGTTTCAGTAAGAAGTAGACGTGTGTCAAGTTTCTTTTTTTTTATAAATTAAAATCATGTAACAATTATTGATAATCTTATACTCATCCCTATTTGAAGTGGTAGGTAAGTAAGGTTTCTAAACGCTTTAGGTTTGTTGTTTGACCATACTTTTACGGGGGTTAATTGTGAAGTTAACTAATTGCCGAAGGTGTTAATTAAAAACATACGCGGCAAGGGCAACTTCTCACATTACCTGAATTTTATTTAGAAACTGACACCATATTAAAAATATAATTTTAACAATCTATAAAATAGGAAGACGTTAGGGCATCTAGCATTATAAGATTTATAAGCCATAGGTTCATATGGAAAAATAAGAATAAGATATTATAAAAAATATATGTATAATTAAACTACTATGAAAATTAAGCGAATGATTATCGCAATTACTTCTTTATTTCCATTTATTTTTCATAAAAATCATTAATATTAGTTATTAATCAGATCAGAACTCATTTTTTTATAAATTGGCCAGTAAATTACTAACCTATCAAAACTTTCGTTAATAATTATGTTAAAGAGATAAATCTTATATTTGAATAAAAATTAGCTCATCACTAATTAACAATAAATGTAGAATTTTCAACTGTAGTCATAACATTAAAAAAAGGGCGGGATTAAATAGGTCAGTCAAATTACTGTGCAGACACTCCTAACAAGCTCTTTAATATTAATAAAAATGTGTACATTGCTAAAAGAAAGGTTCGGTATATTTCATGAAGCGCGCCAGTATACATAGGCCAGCGAAATTACTTTATTTGATACAATGTTTACTAAAAACCTTCATTTTTACATTTTCCTGGTATAAAAAAGATTAAATCGCTCATTTGAATTAATAACTAATGATTTTTAGCTCCATAATATAATTTTTATTAACCTAATGGCGCAAAAGTGTTTTTAAATCATGTTTATTGACCATTATTATTTCTGTCTCTTACATTTCCTTGTGGGAGAAAAATATAAAATTAGGTTCGAGTACCTAAAGTAAACGATGTTTAACATGGTGTTAACTTTAAAATAAATAACAAAAGTAATAAATCTTTATTGCACCAAACAGAAATTGTTACAAAAAAAAAAAACTTAAAAATAGCCAACTTTAGAACGAAGAACTCATATATAAATGGGCCAGTTATTAAAGGGTGGCGTGTAATTAACTAATTACCCTATATTTCCTTTTATTGAATTCTACACAATAAAGTAACCATTACTACATACTCAGCCATGAGTTGAAAGATGCATAGCATAAGTAATATTAACTAATATGCTAAATCCGAACAACCTTAAACTTAAATCACTTGGCATTGGCATCGGCCTCTAAATTATGACGCGTTTGGATTTGACGAGCGTAATATCTAGTGACTTGTATAACGAGTAACACGTCGTTTATTTTTAATTTGTGATGCACTTAATGTTTTTGTTTTGAGGACTTGGGGTTTTTAAATATAAAAATCCCTATTAATGTTATAAATCTAAAAAAATACTATAGCAACTTCTAAAATACCTAGATAGTTTATGTTGATTTCGTTTAATGTGTGTTTTATTATTTATTTTTTTAATAATCGTGAGAGTTCTTCGGTGAGTGACATCACAAAAAATAATAAGTGTTAATAGGAATGAGTGTGGAAGACTTCTCCTTCGAGCGATTAGTTTATTGTGTCATATTAGTGTTTAACTTGTGATGTGTAACAGTTTTATTTATGTAGATTTTTATATAGAACATTCTAATATTAGAATGTATAAAATAAATAAATGATGAAAAACATACAAAAACATCTCTACACAAATTGACTGAGCCCCGCGGTAAGCTCAAGAAAACTTTTCTAGACGACGATATTTATATTTAAAAAAATATTTTAATACATAGAAAACACGCGTAACACAGGAAAAATTATCTGTGCACTTCACTCAAATAAATGCCCTTACTGGGATTTGAACCCAGAATTGTCGCCTGAATAGGCAGGGCCACTAATACTCATTTGGCCAATTATATGAATAATAATATTATACGAGTATATTCGTTCATCTTTGTTTCAGCGATAATATGCAACACAATATGACCGGAGTTTTTAAAATATTACTTGCCGCTGTCGTATTCGCCTCTGCCAACTGCGAAATTACAGAAAATTGGCCGCCAAACTCAATTATTCAGGGTAATTCAATACTTAACAAACGTACTAACATGGAGTTTAATAATACTTAAGACGAAGTTAGCCTAGATTTATTGATGGTGTGCTCGAATTAGTTAATTCTGTATAAGGGAACGGGTTAAAACATTTTATTAGTCCCTCTGTTGTCAATAGTTAACTGCTTGTGTTCATATAACTTATCCTTTTGTCACCACTTAAGATAGACCAGTTTGTCTAATATGGTCGGGTTTTTATCGCACAATCCGTCACTTTCGCATTCACATAATGACGCACTGACAAATGATAAAAACCGAACCATGTTAGGCTAGCGGGAAATGGTTTATATGTGAATTAGAGTCCATTAAAAAAAATAGAACTGGAATCGCTTAACTTTGATCATGTCCACAAGAAATACGCGAACAAAATTTTTTTGACCTGAATTCGAGTAAAGCATTTTCGCTTTTCACATTTTAAATAAATAAATAGAATCGGAAAGTGACATGTAAGTGAATGTTTTCAGATTCCGAGCAATTTGATTTCATTATAATCGGAGCGGGGTCAGCCGGCAGTGTAGTCGCAAACCGTCTCAGCGAGAAGAAACAATGGAAAATATTGCTAATCGAGGCTGGAGGTGATCCGCCGGTGGAGAGTATTGTAAGTGTGTTTAAAGGGTTCTTTAGACGCCTATTATAGTTTCGCCATGTCCGACAGCCTGTTCTTTTACCCCTTTGTTCGCAGCTTATCTTATTGAATCTTTAGTAAGCTGAGGTATAATTATTATGAACCTAATCACGCTGAAGTTCTAAAGAATAAACTAAATAAACCGGCCAAAAACGTGTCGGGCCACGCTCAGTGTAGGGTTCCGTAGTTTTCCGTTCGTCACAATAAGTGTCCCCACTTAAAAAAAATCTTAACATCGCCATGTATATAGTTCAGAAATAATTATGTAATTTTTTTTATCATCTATTCAACCTATCAAGTCAAAATAATTTTCCTAGAAAGTTTTTAAAAAGTTCTACTTTTGAGACTTTTTGCATATTTTTCAAACTTATGGTTCCAAAGTAAGAGGAGGGGGGGGGCACATATTATGTTACTTCTGGAGCGATTATTTCCGAAAACATTTACATTAAAAAAAAAAAATATAGTAAACCCCTATTCATTTTGACATACCTATCCAACAATATATCACACGTTAGGGTTAAAATGAAAAAATAATATTCCCCACTTTACGTATAGGGGAGGTACCCTAATAAATCATTTTTTTCCACTTTTTATTCTACTACTTTTTTGGTGTGATTGATACACATATTACTATCAAATTTCACCTTTCTAGTACTCACGGTCACTGAGATTATCCGCGGACGGACGGACAGACACGGCGAAAGTATAAGGGTTCCTAGTTGACTACGGAACCCTAAAAAGGGGCTGTACAGAAAAAAAATAACCTTATTTTGGGGTTGTCGTCGGATATGACTTTTAAGCCATTTTATGAAACCATATGACAAAAAGTGAAGATAAAGTTAAATACAGTCGGATATTGAGTTCTGTTATCTTACTTTGACTGAAGCTATTAATAAAACATTATATTTGATTTGAGAGGTCATTTCATACCGATCAAAATATAATAATATTGATTTAAAATCGCGAGTTAATAAACGTTCAAATTGTCATTAAACAACTCAAAGGAAATTACAATAAATGGGGACAAATATATTATTCAAAACATTTATAGCCTAATATTCAGAAACAGGTTTAGTAAACATTGTATTTAAAACATTAACTTAAATCTCTTTATTATACTTAGTTATTATTTGATGACTATCGGATACATACAATTTTACAAAATCGTAAAGTATTTCAAATAAGCTTTAATAGTATATGTATTATATAATTATAAGCTTTGTTGAACTAAATGAGTTAGTAATTCAAAAAATACTTCTAACGTAAACAGGGGTGAGTAGGGATTGCGAAGACAGTTGGGTTATGAATGGGGAGAGAAGGGATGACAAGGGCATGACATGGTTTTAAAAAGTTACTACTATGTAAATAATGTATCCTGATTTCATAAGAAGCTATTATAGTGATATTCATAATATAGAAAATCGACCCAAAATCCCCTTTGTACCTACGAAATCTCATCTCACCCCAACCACGAGGGACTATAAAGTGAAGTGTGATTTCGTAACGCTAAAGTTATGAAGTGGAACTTCACAAAATTCAAAAAAAAACTAAAATACAAGCGTCCAAAACATTTATTGTGTATACAATTCAGTTTGCGTATGTAAGAATAAAATATATCGAGTAATGTCCGTTTTCTCCCCACTCATCTCATTTTACGGTATATTTTAATCATATTTACGTTAATTTAACTTGTTAACCGACTAAAAAGAACAGGTGGGGCAAACCTTGAACTAGCGGTGATACTGCATTATTATGTTAGATAATCTGTTAAGATTAGGAATGCAAACTATAATCTATAACATCGATGGCCGCTGGCAGTTTTTGATTTTTGCGTGGTTTTGATGTAGCAGCAATTTATTTTAAATTCACCGTTGTGAGCGTAGCATAAGATGGCAACACAGTATCACCAAACTACCAACTATCACGATAACATAGGTTTTGCCTAGCGATGAAAAAAGCGGAAAAAATCAAATGTTTTTTTCCGAAGTTTATGAAATTTCCGTTTTTTTTCGTTTTTTTTCGGCTTTAATAGGAAAACAACGAGTACATTATCAAAATAGGTATTTACTTAATCACTGTCTCTCTCATCATATCCATCAGTTATTTCTGCTTCCATGTGGTCGGTGTAGTCTGTTTGTAGGTTCAAATTCGACCGAATAAAGATTAATTTATTAAGTCGCTCTGGCAATAGTCGATTTCTATCTCTGGTACTCGTATGTGTCAGTCCAAACAACGACCAATTTCTCTCAGCTGCGGCGGATGATGGAGGAATACTGAGCAATCTAACCGCAATATTTGATAGGAGCTTGGTAGAACATAATCCTTTCCACCAACTTATCGGGGTTATGTTCATGACAGGCCGCCAAATAACTTCATTTACCCAAAAACCTTCTTTTGCCTGATACTCGGCGAATTCAGCCATCAAATCACACGTGCTTATGTTTAAATTATCTGCCAATTTTGTTACATATTGTGTTATTTTTAGAAATTCTGCAATTTCTGCATCTGATAACGTTTGATATCCGTCAAACACAGTTTTATGAAACCTGGGGTCTAGCATGTACCTATGCAGCTAAGTGCACCGGCTGCACACAAAATTGTTTGCGGTTTTCGATATGTGTTAATATAGTGAGCAAGCTATTTGCGATTTCGGTGCAATCGTCCGGAAAATCAAAAGTAATCAGTAATAAAAAAAATCAGTAGTAAAAAGCAATGTGTAACGGTTTCAAAACCTTTAAATAGTTAACGAAATACTTTTTAACTCATTTTTTTTATATTGTAAAATACATTCGTTTTTTTCAATTAGTTTTTTTCGGTTTAAATCGTTTTTTTCCGAAAAATACGAGCCGAAAGTTTCGCGGTTTCTTTCTATAAATTTCTGAAAAAAACAAGCGAAATGGAAAAAAACCGGGAATTTTCCGGCTTTTTTCATCGCTAGTTTTGCCCTACCTAAAATAAAATAAATGTAAAAGTTTCATCTTTTTGTTTTAGGTACCTGCATTATATAGTCAATTGCTAAATACTAAATATGATTGGAATTATACAACCGTGAATACTGGAAGGACTAGTCAGGCCAATGTGAATGAGACAGTCCAATGGCCGCGAGCGAAAATGTTGGGTGGATGTAGTAGCATGAACGTGATGATATATGTCAGAGGCAGTGATGCCGACTTTCAAAGATGGTATGACCAAGGTAATAAAGAGTGGCATCCGAAAATTGTACGAAAATACTACATAAAAGCTGAAAGTTTTCAGAACCAAAAAGGATTGAAGAATCCTGCTGTCAATGAGACTTATGGCCACAATGGTCCTCTAGCTCTTAATTATTTTAATAGTACATCTGAAGAACTGACAGAAGCCATTCTAGGAGCATGGGATGAAATTGGGTTTAAGAGAGTATCAGATATAAATGAACCAAATGTGGTACGAGCCGGCCCATATGGAGGAACAGCTGCTAACGGGAGAAGAGAAAGTACAGCGAAAGCTTACTTAATTCCTATTCAGAATAGAGACAATTTAAAAATTATTAAATATACCTTAGTGACCAAAATATTAATAGACGAAACAACTTTAGAAGCTATTGGAGTAAATGTAAAAATTAATGATACAGAAATGAGTTTCTACGCAAAACGTGAAGTTATATTAAGCGCTGGAGCAATCAATACTCCTCAACTATTAATGTTGTCTGGGATTGGGCCTAAAAATCATTTGGAATCTAAAGGAATCGCATGCTTGGTAGATTCGCCAGCAGTGGGTCAATATCTCCAGGACCATATTTACATACCAGTTACAATATATGGGAACCAACCAGGAGAAGTTGACCTTTCGTATGACGAAATTCAGTACAACGTATACTTACAAAACAGCACTGGTTACTTTGCAACGAATACTATAGAAAATATACTTGCACTGTATGACCCATTTAAAGATGCCAAGTACCCGCAATTCCAAAATCTTGTAGGCGTATTCACGAAAAATTCCGAACAAGTTAAAACTTATTTTTCAAGTTTGTACAAATCGACAGTAGTTGACTCCATCATTGAACATAGCAAGGACAACGCTCTTTATTTGTATCTATTTCATAATTTGCATCCATATTCGAAGGGAAATATATCTCTTAGTACAAATGAAGCAACTGATGCCCCTCTTATATATGCTAACTATTTTGATGACCCAAGAGACTTACGGGCTACCGCTGAAGGTATTCGAATGTTGACAAAAGTAGTTAATACCACATTTTTTAAATCCATCAACGGATTTTTGGGTAGATTAAAATGGCCCGCTTGTGATAGTTTTGATCTCGACAGTAAGGAGTATTGGGAATGCATTGCTATTAATATGGTATCAACAATCTATCATCCTGTGGGTACTGCCCGAATGGGCCGTACTATTAAGACTTCAGTTGTTAATAGTCATTTAAAAGTACACGGAGTTAGTAAACTTCGAGTTATAGATGCCAGTGTAATGCCAACGTTGACGAGTGGTAACACAAATGGGCCAACAATTATGATAGCGGAACGCGCATCAGATTTGATTAAAGAAGACCATTTCAAATTAAGTAGTAATACGCATAATAAAGCTTAAAAAATATATATCAAAATAAAAAAGAAACCCAGGGTAATAAAATGGACATTAACCGTTGACATCTAAGTTAAATAAAAAGTGCTGCTATTTGTTTTGACTAACTATTGAGTTAAATAACAAAACAAAACTGTTTGTAGACTCGGCCATATTATTAATTATATAGAATCGGGTAACTCACGTTGTATTAGTCGAATATTGCTCGATATGTTTCGCTTCGTAACGAAGAGCATAATCATAAGACGTTTGCGTTAGCTAACCAAAGAAGCCGTCTTCGTCGGTCGTTTAGAGTTAATTAGTATGAATGTCACAAAAAATTTAAATAAATGAAAATATTTCGATCAGTTCGCCTCCTCGATCTTCAGTATATATTCCGATGCGATAAAAAATATCGGAATCCAATACAGGCTCGCACTCGTTACCATTTACAGAGCCACACGTCACCGCCTCCGAGGTAAACACAGGAAACACACAGTCGGTGCTGCCATCTATATTCATGAGTTCCTTCAACAAGGGACCCTGTAGCAGGTTGAACCGGAAAACTGTGACCGATCAATTATCTTATCCCCTGGTGTGAATGAAATTGACTAGACTCCCTTAGGCGTGTCCATATCTCATTTTTGTTATATTTCAAATAATAGAATGTACGCTGAATACAAATTAACATTTCGTATTAAGTGAGAAATAAAACAAATTTGCTGTGAGGAAATAACTAATAAAGTAATTTTATGCGAATAATTCCTTGTTACACACTACACATTTTATACTTCTAAAACAAAGGTATATTAGTATCAAGGTACATACAAAACATGGAATGACAATGTTCATACAAAACCGTGTTCCCTACATCCTGGCAAACACATTACCGACATCTATCATATTTGACAGCAGTACATCACACTGCTTTACTAATTCTATGAAGATGTCTCGCTGTTAAAATAACTCTAAATATATCCAACGCTACTTTTTATACACCTAGTCATTGTCAATTTACAAGAAACTCGATAGGTACTAAGTGATTGATGAAAATTAATATCCAAAAAAAGAAATACATATAGTCAAACCAAAAGAACAACGTGAATCGGATTTGTTCTAAAAGATCTTAACACAATTACAAAAAAATTGAATATTTGGAATAGTAACTGTAATTTCGCATTTGAGCAGTTTACATTTATTTGATGTCAATGTTCTTTATTTATTGCTAATTGCTAATTTAATAGTCCATCGTATCAACTCTCAAGACTATCATTATATGAACTACATTATACATTCTCAAGTATAATTGGACCGCGGAACAAGAAATAATACTAAATTTACCCTTAGTTTGATATGTAAATAGTTATTGACGTCGTTAACTTCGTTTTAACCAATATGTTCATTAATTTTCTTTTAGGTTTTTGAAGTGGATCAGTTTTAGAAGATACGAATAATTATTTATTGCTCGTAAAGTAGTTATTTATTAATTTTCCAGAATAAACGTATTTTAATGGTATTTTGTTTTCATATACCTTGAATTTTATTTTCCAGTTAGATATATTTTTTAAGAAAAAAGCTTAACTACAACACAATTCTTATATTAGCTACAATGAAAACGGGCGCTGGGCACTTTTAGTGCTTGAAAATGGAAACCTATGCTCTCCGAAATATGTCATGCGAGTGCCTAAATCAACATGACCGAAGTCGTATTATTCATAGAAATCAATAGTCCTTCATATTGAATTAATATAATTATGCATGAAGTTCATCTGTTTTGGAAAAATATTACTTAATAGCTATCTTATTAAGGATTTAACATAATTTTTACTACGCAGGTAACTTACCATCTTATAGTAAAATTATATTTGAAAAATATGTATGCATGTATTTAATTTAAATTATAATAAGTCAGTCGCTGCGTGTTACCTAGTCATTTTTTGTTAAAGTTTGACAGGTAGCAGCGGTTTCGTCGCAGTTCGATAATTTTTTTTTTTTAAGTTAACATACCTACATACTTACATTACATATAAGTAAATAATTTATACATATGCAAGTAACATATTCGTTATCACTGTTTGTAAGAAAAAAATAAAGTTGACATTGAAGAGTTTGCTTTGTAGTTCATGGTAACAGTTTGTGTATCTCATTACAATAACCAGTTTTTTATAATAATCTCCATGGAAATTGAGTCTTTCGTAATCATTCTGTGTTTGAATATTTTAAATTTCAGGTAAATTTACTTACCTTCATACTTTAAAATGAATTATAAATACCTTGTAAGTACGGAAGACCGGTCTGGCCTAGTAGTGGCCCTGCCTATGACCCCGATGGTCCTGGGTTCGAATCCCAGTCAGGGCATTTATTTGTGTGATGAGCACAGATATTTGTTCCTGAGTCATGGGTGTTTTCTATGAATTTAAGTATTTATATGCATTTATCTATTATATATAATATATATATCGTCGTCTAGTACCTACAACACAAGCCTTACTGAGCTTACCATAGGACTAGGTCGATGTGAGTGAGATTATCCCGAAATATTTATTTATTTATTATTATTAACTAGATGAGAACTTTTTTTTTTACTGAACAGATGATGTGTTTTTATTGTTCAAGACAACAAATGAGCTGTATACGAGTATTTAGAAATTCGTGGCAAAATGGACACTACACCCAAGAACTATGCTCATTTACATGTGCTATTGTTGTAAGTCATCCTATATAAAATCTAAGTTACACTTTCATTCCGTCAACATATTTTGAAATCTGGTAGGAGACAATTTAACAATTAACACTAAATAGTTGAGGATAGAGGAATAGATAAGGATAAAAAATAACGAGTGTCAATTGAAAAGCAAAACAAAAGAAGCTGGTATAAGTTACTAAGCGAATGAAGTATCATTTGGTTGAACCGCGTTTTTGAACGAATAATTACAGTTAACACTTCAATAGAAGGTTACGGCGCTATAGCTGTGTATAGCGTTACCTCGCTCTACAAAAATGTGTCGATAATAAACTCAATTAAGATTCTTCAACTGACACACGCGTTTTGACTAATAACCGAGGATTGAGCTAGTCAAATAAAAAAATAACGTTAATTATCGCTTAGACAAAATTGTTTAATGTTGATTATAATAATATTATATAGGTGAAATAAATGACCATTTAAAAAAAAAACTTTTTATATTAGACCTTTTTATCTTACGGATAAATATCTAATTAATAGATTTTTATTTCATTTTTTGAACATCTAGTGATAACTTACAAAATTATCATAGTACCCTACTTACTATTCCACAGATCGCGTTCACGGAATGTACCCCTTGAAATGCTGCCAAGACGTAGTGACATCTAGTTTAAGCTTAAAAGACTACTTTGTTGAATCCTCAACCGAGCTATCGAAGACGTGTGCAAATCGAGAAGTTTTACAAACACCATTCTTGGCACGATCTTGGTTTCTAAGTTCTCGAAGC
This sequence comes from Grapholita molesta, assembly GCA_022674325.2. NCBI lineage: Eukaryota > Metazoa > Arthropoda > Insecta > Lepidoptera > Tortricidae > Grapholita > Grapholita molesta. Next base: position 10,760,262 of record CP053127.2, read on the forward strand.
GCTGGGGTAAAATTTATGCTAGCCAACTGTCTTTACAAAATAAATTTAGAAATCTTTAAACTGAGGCACAAGATGATACAAGAACAATTCCATTAGTGTCAGATGTAAGCAGAATAAAATTATCATTTTTTTTTTATGACATAGGCGGCAAACGAGCAGACGGATTGCCTAGTGGTAAGCAATTACCGTCGCCCATGGGCACCCTCAACACCAGGGGAGTCACAAGCGCGTTGCCGGCCTTTAAGAGGGGTTGGAGCTCTGAGAACCTTACTCACCATCAGGAACACAACACTACAGACCTGAAAGGTAGCAGTGCTATTATGGCTGTGGTCTTCTGTAAGGAGGAGGTACTTCCCCAGTTGGGCTGCTCCAGATTCAAGCGTGATGGTCATCGCTGTGCCCTACCTCTCATTGTTGGACGTAGTTTAAGGACATACCCGGGTCCTAATCATGAACTTATCGTATTAAGTATCATAATTTGTGTACCTTCTCGCGACAGATTAAATTATGTCAAAGTCCATCAGCTATAATAACTTTACTCTCGATCAGAAATACAACTCCATCATTAAATACTTTAAATAGCTATATAATAAACTGTCTGTATCATTTAAAGAAGCATTTATTTAATTGTTAGATATATTACTTATCACACTCGTACTTGATGATTCAAAGATGCTTCATAAAAACGCTGAAGTAAGCCCATCCGATAAAGTTATACAAGATGTAATGTTTTACATGATACAAAATATATTTTTTGAATTCCATAATCAACTAGCAAGTGAAAGCTGTAACTCTAATTGAATTTGACTCTGATTTTGTTTGAATTTTTGACATTTTCTGTTTTTTTTATTTTATTTGTAATTATGATATTAAAACAGCTTTATTTAATATTTAAAGTTAACGAAATTACTTTTCAAACTAGCATAAATCACAAATAAATGTTATTGACAGTTATGATTCAAACATTCCATTCAAATTACTAATTTAAATCGCCTAATAAACCATTATAATATTCAGAAACAGCGGTTAAAAGTAAAATAAATTACGAAAAATAAAAATAAAAGATTTAAAATATTTTGTCTGATTTCAGCGAGAGTAGGAACATTTAATTGCAAGTTGTTTATGGAATTAGAAAAAACATATTTTGTTTCATGTTAAAAATTACAGCCTGTATAAAACAGATAAATAAACTCAAGAGCAATAATAACGAGTCATTTTGTATAGAAATTGCCATATAAAGTGACCCGTTCCTTGCTCCTTCCTTGCTTTTGAGTATAGTACGATAGTTGCTAACATTAATTTTATGTTTTTAAGAATAAATTAGATATTTTACTAATACAATTATAGTTTAAAGCGCCTGAAAATGGCGTAATTCATAGAATATATTTCAGCCATATGATATCTAACAGCCTAGAATAATACAAAAAACTTTGAATGACATTTAGAATTTAATTACAGAATTTCTATAAAGTAAGTCACTTGTTATCTGAAAAATATAAATAATACAAAGTTTTTAAATAAACTAAAAGTTGGTTGCAAAATTCTTATCTATTCTAAGTTCGTATCTTCAAACAAAACTTATACTCAGGGACGTATTTCTTGCCGTCTTTTACTTATTCCTAAGTAAAAACTACACTAACTAGAACACCTACATAATCTAGTACTGCCTTGGCCATTTACTCGACCAATTGCGATAAATATGCATGAGAGTCGAAACTGAATTCCAGGTACACAATTCTGGATAGCTCCCGGGGACAGAAATTGCACAACGATCAGTTGGAATCCAAAAGTCGTTAGTATACCTACAATAATTGTGAGAAACATGCATTATCCTTGGTAAGTTATACATCTTTTTTTAATATGGTATAAAAATGGTATGAGCTACTCGTAAAACCGCCTGATTACGCAGACTTTTGAGCTTTTAAAGCTACTTGGAAGATAACACTACCAACGCGTAGATTTTTACCAGCCTATATTCCCTCTATTACCCACACGCTCATATTTGGAGAATCTACAGAATCTTTGCAAATTTCTTAATAATCAGATATTTGTATAATTATTTATTATTCTTACAATACACCTTATTTGCGATACCTAAAAAGTTAAGTATAGTTGGAAGCTCCAAAACATAAACACATTATAGTCCTAAAGTAAGTTGTTATTTGTAGAGAGTGGCAAATAATTAAAGAGAAGAAAAGTCTACTGTTAGCTCAGCGGGCTGCATGAAAATCGAGTGTGATAAAAGTGGCACAAGATTGGAGAGTATACAGTTCACGCTGTAACTGGCAGGAGGTTGCAAATGGAGATATAAAAATACATACTCACACCACGCTGCTGCAACTGTACCAGAGGGCATGCTACATTTTTGTGGGTAAATGACACATAAATATAAAATTCTATTATTTTTACTTATTATTTTGCAGAAAACCTCTAAACACGTTCACAGTCCAGTGCTTTATGCATTGGTCATGACGAACTATCTTCACAAGTCCGTGCCCCACACATTGGTCACTATAACCAATCAGGTACGCACTGAAATACAAATCATTTCCATTCAATCGTACTCACATTTAATATAAAGATAATTCTGATTTCTCTATTAATATTTCTGTTAGAAAGACAATCGAATTCAGTAATATATATTGTAGTAATCCGAGTAAACAACTGGGCGTTCGTTCCTTGTCCATACGTGGAGCACGGACGTACGATGGAAGTAATTTACTTGGACATATGAGGAAATCAACACATCTTGAATGGGGATTGTAAACGTGTTAATAAATAATTTCATAGGAGCTCAATTTTAATTAACTTCATAGGAGCAGTTCTCCTCCATGTGTATTTTGCCTCCATGTTTAGTTATGGGAATTGAAAATCATTTAACAATTGAAAATAGTGCGATGTTGTGCGTAGTTTTAGTAATAATGGGTTTTAAATGTGTTTCGCGGAGTGAAGAAGGAGGAGTTTTTTCTTATGTTTGCATCACAATGTAATACAAATATACTAGGTCATATCACATGGTATTAAGTTCCCAGAGGCTTCACAACCTGTGCTGTATTCTACCTTGTGTAAACCTACAGGGGAATCACAGTATCCTGTCTGGTGGACAGCCCTGTTGACAATGTAGTGTGAAGCCAGGCTGAAATATGTTTTGAAGTTCGTTAGTTATTTGGTTAGTGTTTAACTCCGATAAGTGCAACAATAAAGGAGAACTATGTCTAATTAAGTATAAAGTAAGATGGCTAAGGGATTTTTTTTTATATAGATACTTCATTAGAATTTAATTGCGTAGTTCTAGTGACCAGCGGTATAAGATATAAACAAATTATATGATGTAACTATTACCGTTTTAACTAGAGCCATAGAATTAATGAAACTGACTCCATCTAAAATTAACGTATTATATACTAGTATGTGAAATTACATGTTCTGATTCATTAATGTAAGTAAGTATACCAGAAAAAGAAAAAAAAATTAAGTACCGTCAACACACCAAAAATCGAAATACTTAAACCGCAGACGAGCACTTATATCTTTTTCAGTTTATCCAAATATTCAACATCGGATGGCCAAAAAACGATTACTTAATACAAACAAACAAATTTCCCTACCAATTCTTATGCGGTTGACGTTGAATATTTTCAAAAGTTTTAAAAGTATTATGTGAGCGTGTAAAATAAATATTATGTACTTCACACCTTTATAAATATAAGAACAAATTTCATTATGATTTACGAATTATATATGCTTAAAATCGTTGTTTTACGTATAAATCATAATTAGGTACCTATATACTTAGGACATTACTTGGAGTTGAAACAGTTCCAAGTAACACTAATTGATTATTAAACAACGCAGGACATTAATATAATGCTGCCCTTATTAGTCTTGATGTAATCTTCTATAATTAACGCTACCCTATAAACGATATCTGACAACATTCATTCTGCGCCTCAAAATCTTTTGTTATAGTAATGGGAACCTTATCTTTTGGTACAGAAAGTCGATTGTTAATATAAATAATCCGTTAGATAAGATGTGAGGTTGAGTAAGTAAGTAAAGTGGGTAGGTATATCAATTATATACAAAGGGTGTAAAAGTTCTTTTATCACAGCGGCGGTTAGTATCTTTTTTGTTAGCTATACGACGTTTTGACGTTTTATGTAAGTTCGTTACAAGTCACGGTTCATTTCATCTTGGCTCGCTAATTAGGGTCTAATCCTTATCGATCAGTAAAGTCAGCTGGAATGGTTTTATCTGACTCGATTTATCCCTGTTCATAGAATACTGTTGGAGCTGGTGGAATTTGTGAAAACTATTTCGTGTCAAAGAGGAAATTGATCGTGTCGGCACTGTCTGTCTGTCTGTTTGTTTACGCGATTAGTCTAGTTTAACCGTTTTATGGAATCATGAACTTTTTATGATACGATTAGGAGTTGGTAAGATTTGTTACGGTTTTGTTCCAGAACTTATTTACAAATGTCGGAATCTTAAATGCAAGTGCATTAATCAATCATCTCAAACCGGTCCAACATATGAATTACCTATCCTTTTGCATCCATACCATATTTAGGTCTTGCGGTGAAAGTAAAGTTTGACTGTACGAGTAACTAGTTCTTTAGTCGTGAACTGGGAACTTCGGTTACAAGCAAAGTTCGAACCGGGCTCAAGTTAAGTATTAGTAGGCAGTTAGAGGGTTAGTATACTATGTATATGTTACTCGTATTGACGTTTCAGTGCACTTATATTACGTTGAAGTGCTGTTACACAGTTGGCGATTTACTAAGTATTATTGCAAGGAATGAATGTATTTTCCATATTGTGTTTATAACAGGGAAATATATAAAAATGTTGAAAACAAGTAAAGTATGTACATGCATACATACATACATTTCAGCCGTATGCAGTCCACTGCTGGACATAGGCCTCCCACAAATATGACTTGAATCATCTTGGGGGCTGTTGCCATAGTCGACAAGCTTGGCAAGCGGGTTGACGACCGCAGTAACCTTATCTTTTTCCCTTTATATGAATTTCTTACTTCTTAAGAATTTTTATTATGATTTTTCCCTTTGTCGCCTCTTACGACACCCGCGGGAGGATATGGGGTGGTGCTATTCTGGTCAGCCGGCATCACACGGCAAAGTATGTACACCTCTAAGTATTAAGGACTGTACTTATACTCCTTGTTAATAATTTAACATTTATGTACTGATATTTATAAAATAATGCATGATGATACGATGGAAAATATAACAAGACAGTTTTTTACTGATTTCAACTTTCACGGTTTTTACACAACTACCCGTTACACAACACAAATATTACCGGAAAAATTACCTCCTATGTTTCGAAAGCGACGTTGCCCTCGTGGTCTCATAAAAAGACTGTTTATCAGAGGTCTTTAAAGTTTTATATAGGCTGTTATGTCCCGTTTATTTGTAATAAGACAGTTTTTTGGTCTTCTGTACCCTTATCTTATCTGTGCATCTTGCTTGTAGTATTTTAGTGCAAACGAGATGCACAGATAGTAAACTCGATACTCGTTATCAAAAACTTCACAGTCACAACTCATGGGGGTACAGAAAGCCTTTTTTTAGTGTCGTAACAAGTTATCTCTTCCGCTAAATGAAGACAACGTGTACGAGCACTTCAGTGAACTACATCGTACAAAACACATATTATTAATAAATTTTCAATTTTCCAGCATTAAAGAACAAACTAGTCAATAGCTTGAAGTCTACAGCTACGAAATTGCAAGCAATTAACGCTGTATTCTGAAGTTTAAAGCGAGTAGTAGCGAAAGAGCTGGATATGAAACTTTTAATTAAAATTGTTTGTCACGTAAAACACCCCGATACTTAGTGTTGTTTGTTTCAAACACGGGTTATACTAAATATCGACGCAAATCTTTTGGTAAACGGATCAAAGCGCCTTAACTGTATAATGTGGTGTCCTAGTTTAAAACCTATTTAATTTCACGTGTTATTAGGATAAAACTAAGTTAGTTTTGGACCCGGGTATGTCCTTAAACTACGTCCGGCAGTAGAGGTGGGGCACAGCGTTGACCATCACGCTTGAATCTGGGGCAGCCCAACTGGGGAAGTACCTCCTCCTTACAGAAGACCACAGCCATAATAGCACTGCCACCTTTCAGGTATGTAGTGTTGTGTTCCTGATGGTGAGTAAGGTTCCCAGAGCTCCAACCCCCCTTAAACGCGCTTGTGACTCCCCTGGTGTTGCGAGTGCCCATGGGCGACGGTAATTGTTTAACACCAGGCAATCCGTCTGCTCGTTTGCCGCCTATGTCATAAAAAAAAGGTAACTGTTATTTGTTCCAGATTGAAAGAAACACAACATGTCTTATTGCAAAAATATTAAATAACATACTTTGTATACAAAGTAACATTGATTTGTCTTTAAAATATCATCCACACTTTTTAACTTTATTACCATGTAAGAAACACTGAGCGATCTTTAAGAAAAAGTTAATTACCTACTGTTGTCATCAAAATAATTCATTTATTGTTTCCGCAAGCAAAGGAACGTAAATAAAAAATTATATAACTTCTCTCGACCTTCGAAATTCAGCTTTTTCTGCTGCGGATAAGCGAGTTAAAAGCCTGTCCTGGCGATTGATTAAGAAATATCAAACGAACTCAAAAAGCAACTCTACTTAAAAGGTTTTTTTTATTTGAATACAGTTTCGAATAAGTGTCAAGTAACTACTGGTACCTCTATATGCCATAATATTCTGATAGACTCTTTTATAACTATACGAGTAAGTCGGGAGGTTAGACCGGAATGTAGCATTATTGGAATTAATTTCGATACTAATAAATATGTTATGAACAGATAATTACTTAGATAAACCAGGAAATGAGCTGATTAGCTTATAATCTTTTCCTTTTCAGTTTATACTGCAAAGCAGTTTATTTTCCGCACGGAGAATATTTTTTTGTATTAATAATTTCCTCTTCCTAATGAAAATATTATTTAGAGGGATACCCTAAAAGGTGAGTAGAATAAATTAACGAAAAAGGACCGGACCCGTCAACCTTTCCTCTAGAAAATGTGCTCTTCTAACGCAACATGCGGGACATTTAAATCTGTCCTAATTTACCTTTGACGTCAAACAGATTCAAGCACTTGTTCCACTATTCGAGAACTTTATAAATTGTAATGAAGCGGCAAAAATGAACCCATGAGGACGGAATGAGGGTCCTTAAATCCGGAGGGATCGAGTGCTGTGTAATAAATTAAATTTAACTACTATGAAACTGTGTAACATAATTATATGGCGGTATTGTTAGACGAAATTAGTCAACTTTGCTTGTGATGGAACGATTTCATGTTTATAAATATATTTTTTTTCGTTATAAATGAGTTGGGGGTTCGCGCCTAGATGGAGAACTGATAATAAAGATAACTTCTATGATAAGTATCTTTTTATTGGGATTATTCTAATACAAGATAAATCAATTACTCGCTTTTACTGTCTCTCCACTCACTCCTCTAGAAACTCTCAACTCTCTGGTTACATGTTCGAAAGAAAATTTAAATTAATAACTGACACTAGGCCAGCCCGTAATCTCAATCATCATAAAGTCTTTGAAGGTCATCTATAGGAACTATTTATTTTTTGGCTCTTGATTTTGATTTTAGCATTTGAACAATTTAATTCACGTCGGACAATTGTTCTGACTTTGTATGGGCCCTTATATACTCTTCATATTTTTAAACTGCGACCTGTTAATCTTTTAGGTTTTAACACCATGACCATCTCATCTATAGAAAATGACACTTTCTTTGATTTTTGATCATAATATGGCTTCTGCTTTCCTGGTGCTTTTCTTATTACCGCCAACTGTTCTATACATAATATTTAATGAGTAATATCCAATTACTTCATAGTAGACATTGAACTATGCCTATGTACTTATCTCATAAAATTAAATGTAATATGGAACAATCAAACCTCTAATGTCTAATTAAGCAATTCACTGGTAATGATGTATGCCGTTTTCACGAATGGCCAATATTGAAATTAAAATGACGCTTGTGACATATATCCAATACCACGCATAAACCATCACTTAAAATCTAATTTGGCGAATGTAGTTGATACTCAGCAATGCTAAAATCGCATGACAGATTGTAACCGCATAATGTGTTTATAGGGTCCTAATATAATTTTCGTTTTAAATATACAGGGTGAGCTATTTAAACCCGACCGATTCCAACCACGTATTTCTGACGATATTACAATTAAATAATGTTATGTGAACATAGGCCTAATTATGCAGTTTTTGTTTTTTTATTTTTCAAACAAAATAAATAAATTAAGCTTAGCACTTCATTGTGAATAAATCTTTAGGTCAGAGTGTGAATAAGAAAATCCAATTCCTGATAGAGAAACAGAGTAAGTAAGCAAACACTTGACGAATAACTCCGACACAACACGATGCACTGTCAGTGAAAAGTGAGGATGTGTCATGGATTGTTTGCTACTTTATGACAACTAATTTCAAGTATGTAGGTACAGTCGTGTAATACTAATCGGCTTTTATCGGTCAGTCCGCCATTTCTACAGATCTCAGGGCTTTAGCCACGAAAATTCTGACAGTTTGACATTGATGACAGGATCTAATGTTCCTACCTAAGGCGGGACTGTTATAAAGTAACCATAGCAGCATCAGTTTTCGGTAAAACCGTGATCGGTCATTGGTTAATCATCCTTTGTTATAATGTAACCATAGCAACGTCAGCGTCCGTGCAACTCGCAGGATCGGTCATTGGCTAACTGAGCTTTGTTGTAATTTAACCATGGCAACGTCAGCGTCCGTGCACCTCGCGGGATCGGTCATTGGCTAACCAAGCTTTGTTGTAATTTAACCATGGCAACGGACGCGTCATTGGTGTGAACAGAGTTTTTAGTGTTTCTGCGCAGAAACGTTTTAAGTTACTTTACATTCTTAGGGTGTGTTACACTTGAGATTTTTCAACTTGGTAAATTCTTAAAATCGCGATTATCTAAAAAAATATGCGTTTTTGGACTACATGTTGTACCACTTTTTTTACTTCATTTAAGCTTAGGAAGCTATGGTTAAAATCGGTCGGGTTTAAACAGCCCACGGTGTATAGATAAATTAAATTCATTTTTTTTTATATTTCTTATGCAGGTGTAAAGTTTAAAAGATGTAACTCGTGCCGCTCGAGGCCCAAAGTAGCGGCACTCTAAAGACACTATATGTTAAAAGTTCATCAATATTCGCTTTGCAGATTTCGAGTAAAATAGTAATAGTATACGTACGAGCAAACGGGCAGTCGGACATATCGAAATAATAAGGGGTCAGTTTTGTGAACGGAACCAAAAAATCTCAGGAGCTATATTAAACCTGTAGCTATTTCTATACGCGTACGATAAAAATAAGGTCAATACACATTATAGGTCTTATCAATAAATCATTAAATTCTGTATGGAATATTATAATAGAATTGCCGATTCTTTCTTTTGCGGTGATTATTTGAAAGTAACATTGCAGTTTCTTTTATTTGTATAATTCTACAGATAATGAAAACTGTGACACGATCGTATTTTACCCCTCTTGCTTGCCCACACAATATCCATAGGATGTTATATCCTTGCGATATATCTTGTAGGAAATCAAGGGGTAAAGTCATAAATTTTGGCCTCTAACTCGAGGTAAAGGCTTTTGCTGCTGATTGACCTACTTGAAATTCAAACAGAATAATTTCTGACTTTGGGACTATTCAAAACGAAGATCCTTTCTTTCTTAAACAATCCTGCAATTCCAAAATTATTCAACACAATGGAGCAACGCGACAACACCGTAGTCCTGATGTAATAAATTAAAGGTCTAATCCTACGTTCGCAGTAACGCAGTGCGTACTTTGGAAACAGTAGGAAGATTAATTAAATAATTCCATGTGCGGCCTCTCGTTTCTATCACACGCTATGGTATATATCGTGTTAAATAAACTCATTGTGATGACGAAAACTATTTAAACAGAAATCTTGAATTATGATCACATTTTCTGAAAAGTTGTATTTAAACAATACAGATTCTTTGATATTATATAATTGAGAAACTCTATTTGCATTGTTATATGATTTCAAAATATTGCTACCTCATAACTTGGAGCTAAACTGCGGAAGTTTAAAATGTATCACGGTAGATATCTCATTACAAAATTTATTTTCCCTTACCCTATCTACTTTTTGCGCCACTCCTGGGCAAAGCCCTCCATTCGCTTTACCCACTCATCACTGCTTGAATATAATATATAAGAATAGTTCTTTAGCTTTAATGTACATTATCTAAATTAAATAATTGATTTCAGGGTGTGGCGTACCAAATAAATATAAAAAATAAAATATTTATAACGCGAAATAGTCACCTCTATAATCATCTACTTACGTTACTATTGTATTGTAGTTATTTAACAATAAGTAATTTATTTTTGCCAATCTGTGTTAAAGACGTAGGCATTGTATTACAGTAAGTAGATAACGAAGGTGATGCATAAATGCATGCAATACTGCAAATAATCTGTGCGTAGGCGGCACCCACTCAATGAATCGGGTCTTCGTTAACATAGAGATGGTATTTACCCACCTGAAAACGCTATCAGAGACGTCAATCCGGTTTTGTAAGAGACACGGCCCTCGAACTGATAGGATTTTTGATTAATCCCTGGATTAAGCAAGGCAGTACCGTCATTAGGCTTTTTTGAGTTGGAAAAATGTTCGGTTTTTTCGGTTATTCTTATCTTGAATGATACGATTACTAAAATTTACTCTGATGTTTTATATAATCACTAATTAAATTTTAACTTTACGCGGTATTATGAGACTTGCAAATAATGTCATTACGTAATTGTTATACTGTGTGTAAGTCTAATACGGGCGAAGAATTAAACCAGACATAGGATTTACCAGTATAATCAATAACCAAAAGGTTTTTCTTTAATTATACCTATTATACATATGTACTTAATTTTTGTAAAATTTCTAAGCAGTAATGTACTGCGAACATTACGCGACATGAGCTTTTGAAACTAACTGTCAACGAGTGTTTAACTCGAGTGTGTTGCATTACATTGCGGGCCGAATTTTTTTATATGGATAAAATTTTAATTATACTTCTAAGCAAAAGTTATCTTAATATATTTCTTATGCCCTATTCTACCCTCTGTTAAGAGATTCGCCCGTATAAGAATTACACACTGTATAGTACTTACTGAATGTTAGAATTTGGTATATTTATTACCAAAATATTGATTATTGTCAAGTGACCACGATTTGGTTAATGAAAGAAACTAGTAAATGGCACCTCTGTATAAAATGTTGTCTTCCGTCGTCGGTCTTATTCCTTTAAAGTGAAATATATGAAATATATAAATTAAAGTGTGTGTAGTTATGGTGAAATATTGGCATAATAATATTTTTAAGTTTTGCTGCATATCTGTCGGTATTATGATTACATTATTGACTGGATAGGACCCCCTTCTATCCTCATCCTCAATCCATCAATTACTTTACCCACAACTTACTTTACCCAGGATTACGCCATTCGTTTAACGCAAACTTTACCATCTATTTGTCACTACTCCTTAGACAGAATGAAAAATGTAGGCACTGTAGTCTAGGTCATAGCTTCAGTCACATCTCTTACAATCAAAACTTAACAATACACCTGATAAATAAATAAAGCCAGTGGCGTCCGCAGTGTCTGTCCGGAGCATAATTAATCACTAACTTTAACAGATAAAGCCCCAAGGTTTTAGAAAACGCTGTAACCGACATGACACAAATTGTTGTGTGTGAGCGAGAGTTTAGGGTGAAAGTCGTTTAATTCGTGAGTTTGTCCACAATTGTATTGTTGGTGCGTAAACAATCGCATGAGATTAGTGATGTTATGTTGTTGTTGAAAATACTGACTGGTATTAGGGAATGGCTAAAATTACATTTTCGCTATTTCAAACATGGAAGTGAAGAGATTTGCAACAGACCCAGGCAAATCGGCCGACGAGTTTCGGTTTACATTCATGAAATTTTTAATTGTTAAGTGTGACAAATACGACTACCTACATATAATTAAAACTGAGTTAATACTAACATTAGTGTAATTAAAACTATAACACTTAATAATACTCATATATTCACCGCCATGTGGTGCCGGCTAACTGAGACTACCACCACTCCATACCAAGGCCTATGTCCAGCAGTGGGCGACTTACGACTGAAATGAAAAACTCATATATTTGTATTAGTGATATAGTTATAAATTTTATACTTGACATCTTTTGCTCTTGACATTAATTTTAATCCATCATGAAAAATTATCACGAAGATAAGCAAAACAGAAGCAAGCCTTTATTAAATGTAACATAAATTAATTTAATCTTCATATTTTAGTTAAATAAAAAAAAGTAAAAATTAAAGGTTTGCTAATATTGTAAGTTTTTATGTAAATTCGTTTAAAATGTATAGGCAGCAGCAAAAGTGGCTGAGCGGGTGAAGTGTTCAAAATGACACGCGCTCTCTCTTGACAATAGAGATGTGTTGACCTCATTATGAACACCTCAACCGCTTAGCCACTTCTGCTACTGACTTTATTATAATAGAATGTTTACTTAGTTGCTTTAGTAGAATGTTTACTTTACTTTTATGTATAAAAGAAAAAAAAATCAACTTGAATGGAATCACAAAGATCTCGCGTGACATCACTACTATCAACCGCAGACAATCGCATATGATAAGGGCCCAGTAATACATTACGTAGAGTTGTATTAAGTCTATTGTCCCTTAAAAGTTTATCATAACATTATTAACTTAACTTTTGTATGATTGTTTTAGCTTTGCATTGTGTTGGGCTAGAACTGTATGCCAACTAACTCTTCAAAATGTATTCAAATTAAATTATTTATTCGTATGTTTGAAGCTAAGCAATTTTATTTTACACCAGTAAGTAAAGTAAGTAAGTGTAAGTAAGTAAGTAAGTAAGTGCTATGTAACAACCAATCAATTAATTATTAAACTAGTTTACTTACTTTCTAAATTAATAAAAACAGACCAATCTTTAAGGTATATTCTATAAAATATGATTAAATAATATTCGTTAATACTAAGAAATAACGAACATATGCAGAACCCGAAACCATACTTTAAGTAGGGCATGGCTGGCCGACGAAGTCACGAGGAAAAGCTAGTATTATAATATTTCAAAGTCCCTTATAGTAATTTACGGCGAAACGACTGAAATACAATCTCAATTTAAAATGCAAAATTACACTGATCACGTAATGGACTTGTTCTGGTTTTATCCGGGAACGTTTTCTTGAAATTAATGTTATATTAATCCCCTCTACGTCAGACATAGATAAATGGCAACTTTGGTACTAAGAACGAAGCAAAAACAGTTTTCTTACAACTACCTACGTAGACGTATCTATACCAGTTAGCATAGTAATTCAATAATCCTCAAATGTAACATATTTTGTGTGCACGTTTTTTTTAGTTATGACGTATGTGTGTTCTGGTAGCTGGTTGAAGGTTGCAAAAACGTTCTTTATACTTTTAAGAATAGTTTATTAGTTTTTTTTTACTAATCATTATCATAATTTATTTATTCAAAGACATCAACGGTTCATTATATTGTTAGTAATACCGGCCTACTAGTGTATAAACACTTTAAAGTTGAAGTTAACCATATAGAAATGTTATAATTGTCATTCAAACAAAAGGACGATAAACAAGTTCCATTTAGATATTTTCGGTTTCTGAATACGAAAGTTGCAATATCATATTAGTGCAATAACTTAAGCGTTTCTAGAAAATTCATAGGCTTTAAGTCTTATAATAACCAAAAGAAGTCTTGTATTTTGACAATTAACCATATGCGCTTACAAAACTAAAACGTTAAATATTTCAAGAAGCTAACAAAAGCTGTCTCCCATTCGACGTCGTAAACCGGCAACATGGCGGTGTCTCCAAGAATTTGAATTGAAAATGGCACTTTACTTGCCCCATATAGCTACTTTGTGAATAGACCAATTTGAACGGCACTCCTAGTGAATTGTCACATTTAAACTTGACTGAGCTTTCAATATAAGTACCTACTTATTGTCTATTCGACTGGGGAGGAAATGCGCAGTTTTGTAGTGAATGTAGGGATACATGTCAACTACTTCCTTTTCCTTGGAATTTGTATTTGGTCTTTGATTTTACTTTCATTCACTAATAGTAAATACATTACAGAATTTTTGTATTTAAACTTACGTGAGACATATTTAATAATTAACGATTAATACGGTACTACTCTCGTTTATTTAGTCATCGTATTAATCGTTACAGAATTTGTCGACCTACATTAAGCAGAACTTTCAACAAAGAAATCAAATTGTGCGAAATTCAAAGCGTGCTTAATATTTGGTCCTTATTTGTCAGATCCATCATTTTGTTAGGAAATGTCGAAACGAGTTAAGCCAACAACGGCATGGTAAGTTTTTTGAGTAACGGGATCATACACTGTATTCGAAGATATATGTGATGTTGAATTTGTCATCAAAGGTTAAGTCATTGAATCTTTTCAAGGCCACCAAGGGGTAAACAAATTAGTAATGGGGATCCGAAAAACATTAACAACAATCTAATCGGTTACTTTGTTGTAAATTTATAAAAGACGGCTCACGTATAAGTCATATATCTATGTTTCCATATTAAATATACTCATATAGATTAGAGGCATAAATTCATGACCCTCATCTACAGATTGAAGATTACCCTAACGATCCCTGACCTGACCTATCTGAAGTCATTATCCCGCTTCGGAGACGCATCGGTAACTAGATCCCACAGTCCGGGCTGCCTAAACTGATGAGCTCGACGTCCGATTTGGTTTGTTTTACTCATATAATACAAATAAAAGCGTCAAGTAAATTATGGTCATTATGTGTATAAGAAATCGGAACGGCTCTAAACACTTTGGTCTGTACAGGTCGTAGACAAAATTCAGTATTTAATAATATCTTTATTAGAGCAAAAAGGGAATTACTCCAGTTCTCAATTTTAAAGTTCGGCTCTCTGCATAAAAGCCCCGAATATCTTGGTTACGTATATCTCATGAAAGGTTCTGCTGGAGCAGACTTTGCGGAGTCCATCGATGGTTACGAGATTTTTTTTTTCTTAGCCTATGTGTGTGTCCCACTGCTGGGCAAAGCCCTTGTTTGCCATGATTCCCGATCCGCTGTTGCTGAGGGCCAGTTCCCGTCAAACGCTTAATAGAAAAATAACTAAATTTTGTTCTCATGGCTGACTGACGGTACCAAACATCTGGACAATATGTGAAATAACAGATTTGTTTAGTATATGTGAAATAGCATTTACGGAAGTGTCCTTACTGATATTATATTTAATTTGATTTGGAAAACCGGGTATTATCTAGCCACGTTCAGTGTTGGGTGCTAGTTTTGTATCAGTAACTCAAAAATAGTTCATCCGATCAATTCGTAAAATTGTTTTCCTGTAAATCCTTATGAAGCTGTACTTTAATTTTTTTTTTCATTTGTTCTGCGGTTCGGCTTTTTTACTTCCAGAGCGATCATATTCGAAAGTATTTACTTAAAAAAAATGTTTTAGCCAAACCCCTAGGTATACTATTTTACCTGTCTAACGACACTTCACACTTTAGGGTTTAAAAAAAATACTTCACTCTTAATATATTTTTATTAATTAATGCTTTTTACGTTGGAAGCTGTGTTTAAATATTTATTTATACAGAAAATATCAAAAACATGCAGCCATAATAAGGTGTAAAGTTGTACACATATATAAAAATGTCATAGCATGTACTTAGAACGAGTAAAACTAAATCCAGATAACAACTAGAACTGGTACAACAACAAAAGGCAAATATTCGAGACTATGTTAGCTTCACTTAAATAAACAAAACTCGTGCAGACATAACCTTTGCGAAAACCCGCCTACAGATATACAACGAGACTCAGAACAAAAGGCCATAATGAATTTAAATTTAAGGTTTTATTTATTTTAACTTTATTTATACACGACAAAAAACTTAACATAGAAAATGCGCACTTACTGTTTATGATCAAATTCACTTGTGCGTTTAATAAGCCTTTATAGGACCCAGGGAATATATTATTTCCCATTAAAGTTCAAATTATAACGGGATTTTTTTTTGAACTAAAGTTCAAATTATAATTTACAAACATAACGGTTCAGTATTACTTAATTTTGACACCCTTAACCGATTCAGTGCGGATGACACGACACACGAGTCATCCATGTTTTTAACGTGTGGCGTATGACACGAGAGGAGTGTCATCACATTACATGGCGTAAGGCACGCCTGCCACGTCATAGTTGTCATGAAATAGTTGTTCGCCGCCACAGACAAACATTTTTGAAAATGGAAGACGCAACGAATCGGTTAAAGAGTTAAAAGAATAACTATAAAACACAGTAAGATAAAATTACAATATAATTATTAAACTTAATTTGGATCTAATTCTCACTTTCTAATTCAAAACAAAGATATCTAAAAACTTACTGAGTTTACTGTTTCATTGATTTGTGTAGAACTAACCCAAAAATAATTATTAGTTCATAATTTGTAAATTTTTTATACAGCTTGTTATATAATTGACGACTAAATTGCATAACAGTGAGGATAGTTATAAGATTTGGAATAATAAAGAATGAGATGTGTCAGCTAAAAGTAAGTTTTTACAGTTTTCCTGCCACCCAAACGGTTTCCAACAAAAAGGCAATAGCTGAGTCGGCTAAAAGTCATACCTCAGATTTTTCATTGAATATTATGATAGTTTGGCGTTTACTTTTACGAATTTTTTCCAGGTATTTTTGAAAAAAGGTAGGTATTTTAGCTAACATACGGGACTAACTACTAGTCATAACTCACAAGCGAGTTGTACTCAGAAAAAAAACTAACTACATATTTATGTAAGTAATCAGTTTTGCATACAAAGTGCTGGCCAATGGTATGAAAGATAGAAGAGCAAGCGTCTTGCAATACGGAGGTCGCAGGTTTGAACCCCGGCTAATACTTTTTTTACTCGTACAATTTATTTTGTTAATAAAGTAAGTTTTTCTGCAATAAACGGCACTATGTAAACCAATGTTCTATCACGTCGCAAAATACCGCAAACAACATCATTCAAACAATCTTACCAATTTGCATTCACTTTTCTAGGAGGGGAGTATCGATACTGCATAATTTGTACCCTTTTTAGAGAAAATCCCTACGATCCGCCCAAAATTGCTAACAGCCAAACCCATTCATTTTCCCTATAAAAGTAATAAAGCCTTTGCAAGTTGCCGATGCGTAAATAAAACCTATAGACTATTCCTCCCTTTCCTCGCCAACTTCCTTGGCACTCCAACGCTCTCTATAGATTCGCGGTCAAAATGCAAAACAGTGCGTACAAGGGGAACGAGTAAGATGAAGAGAATATCAGGGCCAATGAACAATCGGGTATTTGACACATGTAGGATTTTGTAACAAGACTTAGGGTAGAAAATCGCCGATGAATAAAAAGTGGAATTCAAAAAATTTCAATATAATTATTAAAATTAGTTAAAACAGGACGTTAGAAAACAAAAGGTTCAATTTTCCAAACCTTAAAATTATATTTAAATGAGACCATTTGATTCCTTCCATTTTAATAAAAATACATAGTATAACAACTATTTAAACTCAAATAGCAATGCGACGTCATCGTGTAATATGATTTAGTTCCAAACCTGTCAATCGTTGAATTGGAACGGCAAACTTTGATATTTATTTCCGGCCATTTGTATTACTTTTATGTAATTGGTTCGATATATTGTGAGGATCAAATGTCTGATCCTTACAAAAATAACAGAAGCAATTGACATCATTAAAAAAGAAAACAATTCTTTTTATGCACATTCTTGTATATAAACTCCAGACTTACTCGTATAATAAAACCTTAGGTTTCGGGTATAAAAAATAAAGAAATGTGCTTTTTTTATCAAATCTTGTCTTTTGTTTGTTGCTTTTACATTCATGTGTTAATTTATAATCTAAGTGAGTAACGCTCAATTTAGATGTAATAACAGGACGGAATTACAGCATTTTTTTTTTAATTTGGCTGCATTACTGTTTAGGCATCAACTGCTAGTTAGAAGTTCCACGATTAGAGGATGGGAAGCGTAAATTATACCATTACGCGCTCCACCGATAAGCGGCAGTTTACGTAAGCACATATTTGAAAACAATTGTGTAACAACATATGGACGAGGTGGAATATTCATTTGCTCTAACTGAGCACTGAAAGCCACACAATACGAGTAGCAGTTTGTTGGATGAACTATTTATTTTTTCCCTTTCATTATCCCTCACGCTTTTTTGAAAACTTTTCTGTCCCGAAATTATGAAATTGGTTTAGACTGGTTCTCTAAATCATCTCCGAAAATTGTCATTTTCGGTATCATTTTCCAACTGAACTTTTCGCATACGTTCATTTCACGGAATATTTTGTACCACCTTAAAAAATATTAGGTTTTATTACCCAACTTCTTGGTTACCAACTATACTCTTGGTCTGTTTTAAATATAAGTGACATTTTAAAAAGCCATTTCGAGTAGTAGAATGTTTTATATTTCGTAATATTCATTTTATTGTATAATGTACAAGCCGCCTCGGATTTTGTATGTATTATTGACATAAAATAGTATCAGAAAAGGTTTCGGATTTCCGATAACTGGACTTAAAAGTTATGTATGAAAAAGCGCAACCGTTAATAGTGTAGGTAATGTAGGTTATTCGTTTCTTATCATTAAATAAATTGATTTTTCTTTTACCTTCTTGTTTCAATACTGTACGGACATTTGAACTTGGCCGAATTTTATTATGTACAGTCTTAATATCATCAAAGGTATCTTAGATTTACATATGTTACAAAATTTTAACGAATTTTTTTTTAACTTCCTCAACCGTTTCTGTTAGTCAGTACTACTCGTATTCCTGCTAAACAATCTACTGTTTTTGATCAGTTAACATTTTAAGCGTTGTGAAATAAACTTCCAAGCTGGAGCATAAAATGAGAAATTGGATATAAAATGTGCTCTCATATTGCAGTCACATTGAGTGAGTCAAGTTGTGAAATAACATGTGCTGTTATAAGTTATAAACCAAATGAAGCGGAAAGTATTGACATTTGGAATCGAAATTTCTATATTGTTCTTAACGGTAAATTGATTTTCTTTCTTTCCTTCTAGTCTCGATTTAAATTAATAAGTTTTTCAACTAAGTGAAATGTTTTAAGTGTATATATAAACAGAGCCTAATTGAATAATAAATTAATCTTGATAAAATTGTCGCTTGCTCACTGATTCAAGAATATATTAATCATAAAAATATTTTTTTTTTCTGAAATTATAAATAAGTTGTTTACTTTAATGACTAGCTACTCAAATATAAACAAAAAATGTAATGGAAATTTATTAATTGTTTAAAAGCGGGTAACTCACGTATTCAGGCGCAGACATCGGTTAGCCAACGCGAATGGCTCATGATTATGCTCCTGGTTACAGAGTGAAACATGTCGAGCAATATTCGACTTATAAAACGTGAGTTACCCGCTTTTATACAATTAATATGTTTAAATCTCACGATAGTTTTGTGTAATGTAAATTACCTGAAAGTACTTTATTTATATCATGTTACAAAATTATAAAATATACATTAAACATTACTTCACAGATAACGTTTCGATCCTCATTATGCCAGGCCAGTAACAGTTTTTTGTCCTTTTTCGAACACGTACAATATATTTATATAAGGTTAGTACTACAATTATTCAGATATTTTATGGTTTCGCTTTTCTATACGGCATACCTACAGCATGTTAGGTATGCTCAAAGTAATATGTGCTTAAATAAGTAAGTGTTAATTTAGTACTTAAACCCAACTCGCTTTGCATTGCGCACTTAAAAAAAAAACGTAATCGAGAGTGGACTTTTAAACGAAACTCAGATTACATTAAATTAAAATTAGCGCGTTCATCAATAATGCATATAATTATATAATATGCCTAGTCAGTATTAGGCACTGGAGCTAGTAAGCTATGAGCTATCAGCTATTTCAAGGGACAAAAGATAATCGCTCCTATTATTAGTCAGTTTTAAATGTGACACGTTTACGTTTCCTACAGAGCCTACTTATTAAAATGATTGTTACCATGTATTTTTAGCTCTTCTACACATTCTTTAGCTAAAGAATTATACAACGAGGCGATGAAAATGCAAGAAGGGGATCTTCCTGTAAAAAGATATTTCACCCATTATGATAGCCCATTTGTACAGACAGAGAAACGTATCAGAAGAGAATCGTTTTCTAACACCTTTTAATTAATAAAAAAATCATGAAATATGTGTTTTTTTATTCAGACTAAATAATTATTATATAAAAAAAACCTTTACAA
This sequence comes from Grapholita molesta, assembly GCA_022674325.2. Lineage (NCBI taxonomy): Eukaryota > Metazoa > Arthropoda > Insecta > Lepidoptera > Tortricidae > Grapholita > Grapholita molesta. The sequence goes on from CP053127.2 coordinate 10,780,773, forward strand.
CATTTTTTAATTCCACTACCCAGTTGAGATATAGCTCAAATAAACTATTATTAAATGTTACATTCACCAAAATTTAATTTTGTCAATAAATGTTATAACCTAATTATTGGAACTAGTTGCAACCATTATTGTTGTATGCATAATTAATACAAACGCTATATACATTTAATATTTGGACCATCATCAAATAAACACAGCTTTGTTATTTTTAATGCTTAATGAAAATATATCGAACAACATTGAAAAGACATATTCGTTCGTGCAGCAGTTATAATTTATCTTGATCCCCGCCTTTTTTAATTATCGGGTGATCGAATGTGTAGTACCTATTTGACGAAAGAGAAAGTATCTTTAAAACCTAGTTTCGTATTTATTGGATTAATATAAGTTTGAAATTTGTATCATATGGTTTCCTTATGACAAATATATCGTTATTTTTACATAAATTTCTTTTCCATACACGGAACAATGGTGTTCCGGACATTTGGGAGGCATACGCGGAGCCAGATCGAGCCAACGCGCAGAGGCCCTTTCGACAATTTAATGAAATGTAAGGGGTACACTAAGCGGATGTTGCCCCTGTCCGTATCATGGGACTCGCACAGAGACAACACCCGCCATGGTGTAAGGACTATTGAGTTTTAATGAAATCTAGAATGTACCAGGCTATTGGGTGGAAAGGATGGACTAGCTACTGGGCTATTGGATAAAAAACCGGACGTCTGCCTAATAAAATGGTATCCAATTTTTTACATAAATTATTATTACACAGGGTAATAATAGTAACTTATTATGTATTAAGGCGTAGGGATGTGACGACCCCTTCGCCCACTGGTTTTCTCCAGTGCAATCAGTCAACGCAGGGCAGCTTGTAGCGAGCTGTTGGAGAGTAGCGACTCCACGTACCTGAGTGCCCCTGGGGTGCCCTGTCGGACAGGTGGGACAGGTCCCCTGCCTCTGGCTTGCCTTCACCGGCCGTCCAGAGTGGAGTCGCGAGAGCTGCGTTCTCGAGGGTAGATGTGGAAACCTAAGTGGCGAGTTGGCTATATGTTTAAAGTCCAGTGACACCTCTCTACCCTTAGCCCTATGCACCGGTGTTGCCCTTGAGCCATCTTTGATGTCGCTTTTTGTGGGGGCCCATCTCGCATAGGGCGAGTCACCGTCTATCGGTAATAAAATTGAATACCATTTTATTAGGCAGGCGTCCGGTTTTTTATCCAGTAGCCCAGTAGCTAGTCCATCCTTTCCACCCAATAGCCTAGTGCATTCTAGATTCCATTATAGCTCAATAGTCCTTACACTATGGCGGGTGCTGTCTCTGTGCGCATCCCATGATACGGACAGGGGCAACATCCGCTTAGTGTACCCCTTACATTTCATTAAATTGTCGAAAGGGCCTCTGCGCGTTGGCTCGATCTGGCTCCGCGTACGCCTCCCAAATGTCCGGAACACCATTGTTCCGTGTACGGAAGAGGTATCTTATGAAGATTAGTAAAAAATAATCTGCATGACCTGACATGTTTTTTGTTAATATAAGCTTTCATTATTCATGGTATTGACAATAAAACAGCCAACGAAGCTTCTTTGTACCTACATAAAAAATACAAACCGCCTACACACTTAATTCAAGCTGTTCTTTTTTTTTATGACATTAGGAGGCAAACGAGCAGACGGATTGCCTGATGGTAAACAATTACCGTCGCCGATAGGCACCCGCAACACCAACGTATCACAAGCGCGTTGCCGACCTTTAAGGGGGTTGGAGCTCTGGGAACCTTACTCACCATTAGGAACACAACACTACATACCTGAAAGGTAGCAGTGCTATTATGGCTGTGGTCTTCTGTAAGGAGGAGGTACTTCTACTACTCCCGGCCACGTCAGCCAAAACAGGAAAAATTTTTTGAATTTTAATATAATTAAACTCAATAGTGACCTTTTTCAAGAAATTAAAGTCTCATATAGATTTAGCTATTAATTTCTGACATATATATATATCAAATAACAATGTAGAAATAAACAGTTCAATTATATAAAAAGTACAATAATATGTCTTGACCCTATTAATCAAATTATTGTTACAAGACTTTTAATCTTGAATTGTTATGATTAAACATAATTGAAACTTAAACGTCTTAAATATTACTAAAGACATAATATCTGAATCTTGACATTTTTTTCTGTATCCTTATACTTTCACGTATAAAATTACGAATATTGCCAACTTTAGGTATAATTTTCATCTTTTAAAACATCGTATAATTCAAACTCCGTTATTCTCATTTTTTAACTGAAGTGTTAAAGTTCTTGTAATTAAAGTAGCAATAAATTCCAGCTTTAACGACAAATACTTACTTAGTTTAATCGAATTCAACTTGACTTTTATAGTACCGAATGCAATTCAAAGAAAGTTTAAATGGCCACTTCTGGGAAGCACACTCAACTTTTGACCAACGAATATTTTTCATCATGCAGTCAGAAACCTTATTTTTCGCTTTCAATACGGCGACATTCCTCCACAAATATGTTTATTTTACGAAATGAAGATGACAACCGTTGCAACAGTTACGTACCGTTTCTTACGTAAACTATTACGACAATTATGATATGAGTCAAAACATGTTATTTATTGTCTCTCCTGTGGTCAATACGAAGCTTAACTTGAATCCCTTTATAACTTTGGCTACGTCCACAGGAAACAATGAATTGAAGTCTCGTAGGTTTAAAACATTTAATTGTTGAGCCATATATACTTACATAAGTAGGTAAGCTAAGAGTCATATCATACATTTTGAACATGTTTCATTATTATCTCTATTAAAAAAAGGATATTATTCAAAATATACATTTTATTTTTCCTACAGTTTCTGTGAAAAGAAAAAATAGTGACAGACGCGCATATGTGTTTTAAATAATGGAAGATGTTCTTTATCATGCATGAAATGCATATATCACCGGGTAAAAAACCCCTTACGGAAAAATTGGACGAATATCTTTTCTATTACAATAACCATAAAGGCCACAATGTTAAACATTCCCCAGCGTCCAAAGCTTGGCACTGTTAACGCGGGTTAAGAAAAATTACATCCAATTTGCACTCTTGCCTTCTAACGTTTAAGAGTGATTATTCTAGCCGTTGGTGTTTTAAGTCTTGCTATTTTCGTGAAACTGTTATAAATCAAGAAACGTCAGAATAGAAAAAATGCAGACTTTGCACAGACAATGAATAAAATTATTGTCGGCTCTAATAACTGGTGAAATTTTAGTACAAATTTGGATTACGGAATTTGGAGAAAAATCAGTCTAAAACTTTTCACAAGTCTGATTAGATCCTTCGCCGAAATCAGTTTAAAGTATTATTACTTTTAAAGCGGAGCTTAACCAAGTTAATACATTTGAAAAATTACCTCCGTCGTTTCGAGAATAACATTATCATGGTGGTACGAAGTAAGGCTGGCAAATTATCATGTTACTTCAACGAACTACGAAGTTACTACTTGTATTCTCATTCATTAATTATTTCATGTTTTATACTAAGATGACGGCAAACAAGCATACCGACAACCTGCTGATAAGCAGTCACCGCGGCCTATGGATGCAGAGGATTCACACGCGCGTTGAGGGTAGGCAAGGCAACACGCGCGTTAAGGACTCTCTTGCGACCTAACTCACCGGCAGCAACACAGAGCTATGAGTAGTTATTGTTATTCATAGTTGGTCGTTTTAAAATTATTCTGTACTGAAACCCGGTTCTGTACATTTTCGAGCCACATGGAACAGAAAGTTATAATATAGGATAAAAAATTATACAAACCACATTGATCTTTTTATGAGCACGCAAGTCTCTACTACTCTTTTCTCAAACAATAACTAAAATTTGAATAGATTTCTAAAATGTTTTTTGACGCTTAGGTCCGTTATTAAAGGTGAAGGTTTTATTGTTTAATCATTGAACTATAACATAATAATGTCTGAGGTCACGAATTCAAATTGTGCTAACGACGTAGCATTAATATTGAACTTGGCCCTTTATTTCAGGCTATTTGAACAACTTGCGTGGGTTGATTAATTTTCAGTCGATTGCGTAATGTGGGCCAAATAAGTCGAATTTGATTTGAGTTATTTGGTACATTTTACGTACCGGCTGAAAAAAAATACGGCCCTAACACGACTTTGCACGACAGCATCAGTAACGAGGCCATAGGTGAGAGTGGAATACCGCCATTTTTGTTCTCACTCATGCCTGGAATACACGAGGCTAGTTTTTCAAGCCAGTATAGTAAGCTAGTACTAGTAAGCTAGCAAGCTAGTGCTAGTCTATCTTCGTGTATAGAAAACTAGCTTAACTTTCAGGCTAGTAAGCTAGTGCTGAAGCCAGGATAGTTTCAATAGCTTGCCGTTCTATTTTTTGAGCTAGTAGCGTCCCCCACCAGCGATTTCGCTTGACTTGTGTACTATCTTCGTGCGGCCGGTGAAGCTAGTGTCCGGCTAGTGCCATGTGTCCAGGATACACGTTTTTCTAATATATCTTCAAGTAATTCATCTAGTACACGTTTACATACTCGTAGTTTTTAAGTAATTGTTTCATTCGTGCTATCTTGTTTTTACGAATTACATTCATATTGACGACTTTTTTACGACACATTGCAAAGGTAGGTACTGGTACTCGAAATGACTTAAAATTACTGGCATCATGGAGACAGCACTAGCCTGTGTTCAAGCGAGGACAGTTTAACTAGCTTACTATACTGGCTTGAAAAACTAGCCTCGTGTATTCCGAGCATCAGAATCGGAGCAATAAATTATCCATAGTAAAATTGATTGTTTTATAATTTTATTTTAGAATCTACTGCGAGTAGGTGTCACACCCAAAAGCCACGTTAAGCTTTATTAGCCCCGAGCACACAACCTCAAACCGCCACATCCTGGTAACGTTAAGAGCCTGCAATCGACCAAATCTTCTCGGTACGCTCATAGCGCTTCCGCAGCTAAGGCGATAACGATAAATTGATAGTTTAGGTTAGGGTGTGCGTTAGTGAATTACTTACTGGGATAATAATATAGTTTTAACACGAATTATATTAACTTATAGCCAAATTAACACTTTTTACAAACGGGTGTTATTCAAAATAGCTTACCAAACAAAAATAGCTTAATACCCAGTTCAATAAAATCGGCCTGGGAATTTCAACGGCACATGGAAACCAAATATGATTAGCGCATACAATATGTATATTTAATAAATTAAATTATTTCCCGTAACACTGGAAATTAGGCTATCACAGTTTTGAGAGCTTAGCTACCTACATATTTAGTGATTGGCCCCGTTAGCGTATTTGTTCGTTAGTTAAAACCTCTTATGAAATACATGGGTTATTTTATTTTAAACCGTGCCTATAAATCCAGTATTTTTATATTTTTCCAATATTTTTTTCTGGTAATAAGGCCAGTGCTATACTAAATCTTAACCAAGCAGAATAGTAGAACGTTTTCCCCTTCACCACAAGAATCCGTTGGCTTAACGCACACAAACCTACAATCACTTACGTTCACATTATTACGCGTATCGCTTTTGGGATAGACCTCGGTTATCTTAATTGCAGGGTTTGGCCAAGTGGGGTCAACTTTTTAGAACAAAAGCTGGCAATACCCTATTAAATGCAATGGGATGTTAACAAGATACGAACAAAAAAAGGATGAGCGAAAAAAGTAACAGAAGTAAGAAGTAAGAAAAAGTAGGTAATAATTATGTACGAGTACCTAATCAGTGTCTTCCTCGCTAGCATACTATAAAGGTTATTTTATGCTAATTGAAACTTATATTGTAGTAGATGATAAGAATCCATAAACTTGCTATAATAAAAGCTTTGTATATGTAATACACCTAATAAATATTTTTTCAATATACGGTTTTAGACTGACATGGTTAATTTATGTTAATTTGAATATTTCCGATATTTCGGCACTGTTGCAAGCATCTTCACGGAATAATTATCAATCATTGTTAAGTGTGTAACTAACAATAATTGTATGTATTACAAATACAATATGGTAACTATGTGTTGGAAACAAAATACTTATCGTCGGTCGCGAAATTTCGACGTTAATAGGGATCAAACAATAAATGTTCGAATTTTATAACCGGTAAAAGATCTTTATTTACAAAATTACAATCATTAAAATTACGTTTTATTAAGTTTACGGACCCGGGTATGTCCTTAAACTACGTCCAACAATGAGAGGTAGGGCACAGCGATGACCATCACGCTTGAATCTGGGGCAGCCCAACTGGGGAAGTACCTCCTCCTTACAGAAGACCACAGCCATAATAGCACTGCTACCTTTCAGGTATGTAGTGTTGTGTTCCTGATGGTGAGTAGGGTTCCCAGAGCCCCAGCCCCCTTTAAAGGCCGGCAACGCGCTTGTGACTCCCCTGGTGTTGCGGGTGCCCATGGGCGACGGTAATTGCTTACCAGCAGGCAATCCGTCTGCTCATTTGCCGCCTATGTCATAAAAAAAAATACAAGTACTTAACTAGTTGTTGCATCAAATCTAATAAAGGCCTTGTACCAAGGATGCTGGCGGCATTTCCTCGCTGGGCCATTTTTATATTTAATCTAGAGCAATTAAGTAGTTATTGTAACGTTAGCTTAGCTGTATCTTATTTACCTTACCTTAAATAAAGCATTTATTTGACTACGCTACATAAAATAAACACTAAGAACAATATAAATATCTTAACTCCTAATATTTGATTTGGCTATAATCTGCTGATGTGATAATAGTAATAAATAGTTATTGGTGTTTCTGCCAATGTCTTTAGCTATCGATTTGCAAAACTTTCCACGATAATGGGCTCCCAAACTTTGGTATGATCGAGGGGTAAACAAGCACAAACAAATAAACTACGTAGGTACCGAATATGTTTATGTATGTTGCAATAAATTTGCGCTTGATGTAATAACATTTCCCATTGCTTATCGTTGCTTTCCAAACGTTTTCGATATGACGAATATGCCGAGCCTTGTTTTATGTCTAAGATTTATTTTATCCATTTTTAGCTTTGCGTCGGTTAGTTCGGTATGGCAGTTCGACCGACATCTGTCACAGATCTCTATTCTCACAATCCGTAGGCGCACCAGTGCACTGTTTTCTGCTATACATAAGTACACCGGTCAACACGGCAGACAAATCTGATCATATAAACTTGCATCACTAAGTATGATTCCTAAATAAAATATGCTTTAGTCAAAACAAATACATTTTTTGGGCAGAACATTTTTTTTATGACATAGGCGGCAAACGAGCAGACGAATTGCCTGATGGTAAGCAGGTTACCGTCGCCCATGGGCATCCGCAACACCAGGGGAGTCACAAGCGCGTTGCCGGCCTTTAAGGTGGGTTGGAGCTCTGGGAACCTTACTCACCATCAGGAACACAGCACTACATACCTGAAAGGTAGCAGTGCTATTATGGCTGTGGTCTTCTGTAAGGAGGAGGTACTTCCCCAGTTGGGCTGCCCCAGATTCAAGCGTGATGGTCATCGCTGTGCCCTACCTCTCATTGCTGGACGTTGTTTAAGGACATACCTGGGTTCAAAACATTTAGCTTTAGTTGAAGCATTTGCTCCTTAAAGCAAGCCAGCTATATTTAAAATTTATATTAGCATTAGCCACGTTAGCTAGATTATGTTTCCAAAATAAAGAGTATATTCAATAAACCAATACCGTTTTCTAGTACTTTCTTTCTTTTTAGCTAAATAGTTATAACTTTTATTTTTATTTAATTATTGAACTCAAAGTAACAGCGCTTGACATTAAACGATCGACCGATACGTAGTTGCCTCTCATTTACTACGAGATACACTACAACTCATTTCGTTTTTGTAAATGAAAGATAAAACAGTTTTTCATTACGTCCAACTAGCAATAAAATAGTCCTAGGAGTACTAGTATTTTTATTAACAAGGCTCGGAAAAGAAGGTCTCGTGAACAAGATTACCAGATGTTGCTGATGAATTGCCTAATCTTCTTTATTATTAAGACAACTCAACCTACGTTACACTGATTAAAATAAAGATAAATTATACAGCGATAATGGTATCGCATAGAATACATTTGGAATCCATAAGCGTATATTATTTAGAAATAACTAAATATTGATGTAGAATATGATTAAAGGAAAATTTTCAAGTTCTTAAATGGATATTTTCAAGGCAATCCTCATTCAAAAATATAAAAAAAATACAGGAAGAAGAATTACGCAACTTGTAATTTTTACGGCAACACCCGAGTTCTCAAGCCGGGCATCAATATAACCAAATCTTACGACACCCAAGACGCAAACAAAAAATAAATCCACAGATATAATGTTTATTGTGTCCATTTATTAGCAGTAAAAACGGTTAATTTGTTTGCGGTACAGTAAAACGGTTTACGAGGGCCGACGTGATTACAGTATGGGAAACGGTGCCTTGGGGAGCGAGCGCTGTTTGCCTGCGATTGTATTGAAATGTATTGTTCGAAGGATAATGCGTGCCTACGTTTTTGTTGATTCCTGTTTGTAAACGCTTAAGTATTAAGAGTAGGTGCGAGTATAATAATGGGTAACTTGTAGATAAATCGGTTCATCAGTAAGTGGTTAGTTAATTGTCGGCAGCACTAAGATATTATAAATTGCTGTCATAAGAATATTTAGCTATACCTAGATTTTATCTAATATAATAAAACAGGTATTATTGGCTGAGTACCTACAACACAGTCCTCCTGTAGCTAACCCTAGGGCCCAGTCAATTTGTGTAAGAATGTCCTATAATATTTATTTATTTATAATTAATAATCATTTCATATATTTTGCTAAAACAATGAACATTTAAATTGACCCCCCAGAATTACTGAGAAGTACAGTCATTTGTCCCTAATACCTACGTTTTGATGTCTAATAGTTGGAAAACGGCACGGCGGGTGTGCCCCATAACCCATAACGTTGTACTGTTATCTAAAGATCGGTTGAAATGGACCATTTAGCATATGCTTTGCACAAATTCGGTCGTTATTAAGTATTCGGTATAATTATGTTGCTCTAATAGCATATAATGTCTCTGGCTTGTTTATATTTCATTAAAGCATTTGATAATGTACTTAGTTATCGACTTGCTTTATTCGTTAATACGGTGGTGGTTTTATAGGCGGATCTTACACTGATGCCACATTTTGTTAATATAAGCTTTCCTTTGCACATACCTTGTATATTCTTAATGCTATTCCGTATTTTGCGTATACCTTTTTATGTGCAATAAAGTAATACGAGTGCATACAATGATCATTACTGGAGTGGACATCAATTTACGTCTTTTAATTTCTACAATAAATTTATCCATATGGTGATTACGTATGTATTTATGATACGCGGAGCCACACCATGCGGTTTTTATATTCAAATATAGATTCTGCAGCACTAAACTAGCGCCAGATGCCGCTGCAACATGCGGAGCAGTGTGACTACCGTCTTAGCGAAGAAAAATATTTTTATATTTAAATATAGATTCTGCAGCACTAAACTAGCACCAGACGTCGTTGCGAAATGCGGAGCAGTGTGGCAACCGTCTTTGCGAAGAAAAACCTTTCACGGGCGTCAGTTCCTTACCATTATATACCCATAGTCTTTACATATAATTGTATTAATCTAACTTTGAATAATTAGATGACCCGACAGCACCAGATTGTTCCAGGTGAATTTCCTGTAACCCACTTATGTCGCTCAAAAAACTCTATGTCCACGAATGCCACGCGACGCTGGCCGGCGTTTTTCGCTCTTATTGCGTGAACCTAAGTTCACCTTCAGGTTTGAATGACCGGCTTAAGCCGAACTATATGGAAAGACACTATTACGAAACGAAAAAAAAACAAATAAACAAGCACTGAGGTAATTTAATATGAACAATACGAGTAAGTAGGTACTAATGCACGCTAAGCCTCGAATGCTAACCTTCCTGGCAGGCAATGAGCAAGGAGAATGCATTGAAGCCGAATGCGCTGAAGGCGGAATCCGATTACGTCACCCCGTCACACTTGGAATCGACAGGGGGAATATTCGCTCGTCACTTATTACACTGAAATGTAACGTAATATTATGAAATAAAAACAACATCTAATTTCAATCGTGTATTTTTAGTAGTAAAGTAAAATGAAAATGAAAAATGAAAATGAAAAATTGTTTATTTTCCGTTATAAAAGTTACAATGCCTGCAGTAATTGGGACTTCCATTTAGGTAAGTAAACCTGTGTTAGGATGCCCCGCTATTCCATAACTGGTAAGTATGTGGAAAATATTACTATAATTACTATATATTTTGTGTTTGTGTGTGTGTGTGTGTGTGTGTGTGTGTCGGTATGGTTACTATATGTACTTTTAGGTATTATAATTACCATGATACAGTAGTAACTCCGTGTCGTTATAGTTGCGAAGTTGAAGCCAAGTAATTAGTTTCACCTTACACTTGTTTAGTAGCAGTTCATGAATACTGATTATGCGTTGTACGTTATTGTAAATATTATTATATGCAGATTGCGCTTTATACTGCCTTTTAGCAAACAGGGATTTACAATTAGGTTCAGGGGCGATGGGTTTCTTTCGCCGGTTGTTTTCTAGTGGAGGGTTAAAACCTAAGGTTTTATGTATTCTGAGTGTTGTACTCAAAACATACAGCTTCCACATAGTTAATTGGTCACTCATCAAGTAAAGTTCATCTGCAGGAAACCTGTATGGTTTTGAGTTCATCACCTTGAGCAAACAGCGTTGCCCACGCTCTGCCTCCAAGAATTTGGTTTTGGCTGCTCCACCCCATACAGTGATGCAATAGGTCATTACAGGTTGAGCTAAGGTATACAGTTGATTGATTAGTTCCTTGGTGGTAATATATCTAAACATCTTAAAAATCCAATCAAGTTTTCTGATTCTGTTGTAAAGTAATAATTAATATTTGCCGTGTGATGCCGGCTGACTAGAATAGCACCACCCCATCTCCTCCCGCGGGTGTCGTAAGAGGCGACAAAAGGAAAAATCCTACGGACGGACAGCAGTCTATTGAAACCCAATCTACAGCTACTGTGGTTGCCAACCCGCCTGCCAAGCGTGGTGACTATGGAACTGTAAAATATTAATTGTCAATTGGTTTCAAAAAAGTTAATGTAAGTAAAAATCCGGCATATTTGTCGGAGAGCCGTTGGGTGTTGGGACAGGCGGGAGCTGGAGTGGAGACCGCGAGTGACATGCCTTGTGGACCAACCTCCTGCCAGGTGGACCGCTACCCTGAAGAGGCTGAGGACCTGGTATGGTGGCATGAATCAGCAGCGGTGGACGGCTATGGGCTGATGATGATGAAATATAACCAAATGCCCCGACACTTTATCTTTTTCCAGCTACATAGGTATGTAGTGTTGTGTTCCTGATGGTGAGTAAGGTTAATGGCCGGCAACGCGCTTGTGACTCCCCTGGTGTTGCCTATGGGTGACGGTAATTGCTTACCACCAGGCAATCCGTCTGCTCCTTAGCCGCCTATGTCATAAAAAAAAACATAGATAATATAATCATTGTCAGACAATATTTAACTTACATTTACATTACATGTCGGTGTTATAGACGTCCAGCAATCACGTAATCGTCCCCTCACGTTCACGGGGAAAAAATACCGTAAGTGTATTTTCACAAATTCAACTAAGTCAATATTATGCAAACCGACCGAAAAGTTGCGTATCCACGACGACATCATTTCCATGGAACGGCCTGTTTGTCTGAATAAAGAAGCTTTTTAAAATGTTGACTGTTTTTTGTAGAAATAACCCTGTAACGTAATTATACCGCCTTCTGTTTTTAACGCAGTTCAGTGTTAATGGTAAATAGACCACTAGTTTTCAATTTACTTTGTACGTATAACTACGAGGATTATTATATTAGACTGTTTTAATTTTCTCATTCAGTATTATAATAAGTTAATATAGAACCTTCGGAGACACTTACATAAACTTCCTAAAAAAAGGCTAGATTTAGATTTTAATTTTGTTGAAGAATTTTTTGAGTTAGTCATATATATAGATTTTAATATAATTTTATATTTCTCGATAAATGCAAATTCTTACAATTAAAGCGGGACAAAATGTGTTTTATAAAAAAATACCTATAGTTTTTTCACCACACTTGCTCGTAAATTGTGTTATTACACCTAAAAAAAATCGGGCCGTAAGTCTTAAATTACGCCCTAGGTCTGTAATTTTATGGTCCAAATCAAAAAGGTCGTATACAATTTCATTGCATAAGATATTTTTAAAATGTTAAAATTTCATTTAAAACTGACCCTTACACTAATATAAAATATTTAAGGTTAATTTAAACATTACTTGTCATTTTTATTCATTTATTTATATATTTCGATTCAAATTAACTGTTTTAAGTTTTTACCGGCTTCTGTAGTATCGGAACGTGGCGTGTACGACATTAGCTTTATCTATGGATACGATACGCCATATTGGCTCATGCAAATCAGCTGGTGAAACTCTCTATTTAAAAACGTTGCATGAAATGTGTATGAATTATAAATGAAGTGTGATAAAAAATATTGTGTGTACCACGGGCGGTACAAAAATTACGAACTCATGTTAATTAAGCCCTCGCCTTCGGCGTCGTGCTTGAATTTAACACTCGTTCGTAATTTCTTGTGTACCGCCCTTAATACACAATGTACTAATATGAACTAGTAAAATTGTAAACAAACACCAGACTTCAAACACGCTACCTAGAAGTCGGCGCATTAAAAATTAGTTATAATATAGAACTATATTGTGACTGCTAGCAGACCTAGCAGTTGTATAAAGTAGCCACAGCACCCCGAAATCTACTGAGTTTAGATACCGCTAGCAGATATGTAATTGGCATATTGAAGTGCTGGCTACTCAACATTTTTTCGACAAAAATGCATAAACACTCCTTATTTTTTGAGTCGAATTCATGGTAAACATTTGTGAAGCAACATTGTTGAATCAACATGAAGCTGACTTTTAGGCAGTATGTTATAGGAAACATTGCTGACTGCATGTTGATGTGTTGCTGACTGCATGATAGTCGAAAACATCAGTTGAACATCAGTTGTATGTTGACGTGTACAGGTTTGCAACTCTTCTACAAACATGCAGTAGTTTGGTATAATGAAAAAGTAATGAGATTAATAGAACAATAACAAGAAAAAACTAATCAAACGCGCGATTCTCGATAACCTGAACCTGCCAAAAAAGAACGTCGAAACTAAATTGAATGTACTAAGTACGCAGTTCACTAGGGAAAAGGAAAAGATTTCGTGAAAGCGGTCTCTTATACGAAAATCAGATTATGATACCAATTCACCTCGTCTTTACAAATCTGTCATATGATAAATTCTAAGTTTCCTTTGCCATGAATATTAAAAAATACCGTCAAAGTCTTCTTCAGGCAACATTTTTACACGATCGGCGTGTGGACAGAGGTTCATACAGTAAACAAAGTTTCTAACAACTTTGTGCTAGGTGATCAACATAATTGATAAACTGATGCTCAACAAATATTTACCTTGAATACGGGACACGTATCTAGCTAATCTTGCAAATATCGTGGCGCCTAAACAATTAATATTTTACTTATATAATTTTTTAAAGTTTTTAGATACTTATTCGAAGCTTAAATAAATCTAATCAATAATAAAAATCGGACCAAACGTACTTGACAAACATAACCGTTGTTTTAAATGTATACAAATTATCTCGAGATTATTATACCTACACATAAGTAATCGGAAGGTTACGAGTATTTGTTATCAAAGTAATTACGCATGTAGGTCATTCAAGCATTTATTTCGCTAGCCTGCTCGTTTAGATATCCCCGTCTCACTTCCTACTTTTAATGACTTTTCTGTCTCGGCTTTCATTTGTTTACCAAACTGTTAAATGTTGAATGAGTTCAATTTGATCTAAAGCTAATAAAACGCTTCTTTTATTATTTTTACGGAATATTTCTTTATAACTACCATTAGATAAAGCCGCGTCTGTAAATCTAAATTAAGTTATCTGCTTAAAATCACCAGCTGAAATCAATGTTTTATAAATCAAGTAAACAATGCTTTTAACAATTATATTTTTGTAAGGAAACAAAACCTTTCTTGCTGTGATAAGTACCAGCTATTGCAAAAACGGTGAAATTAGTCAGGCAATCAACTGTTCAAATTGGCAGCCGAACAAATGTTTATGTTGAGTTAGGTTGAATTATTCATTTCCTTAATATTCCTTCATAAAGCTATCTAGTTTACGCTTTGTATTTCATTGTCGTCCTCTATATTCGTCCGACTCAGTTGTTAGGATATTGTGACTTTCTTTAACTATACGTAAGTGCTTGGCCGCAGAAACGTTATATTCTGCTTGTAATTTAGTTTGTACTACTTAAAATGACAACTGCTATTTCTATTAATTGCTATAAATTTAAGTCATGTCAGGTAAAGAGATAGAGACAGATGATTCTAATAAACATTTATAATATTTATTCAGAGTAAGTGGAAGGATATGACGCAGTAGCAAAAATCTACAGAAAAGTCTTATCTCATCAGGGCGAATATAGCATGCTCTTGGCGTGATATCGTATAAGTTGCCAAAGTCGCTAATAAAAAAAATATTGTTGATGTGGAAAATAATGGTTGTTTTGAAGGTAAACCAATAAAGATGAAGATAAAAGCGTACATAATGGAGGATTTAAGCTATATACATATATGGCGGGCGTTTTCACTTAACTGTGTTCCTTAAACCGACATCACAAAGCTGACGCCCTTTGTCAAAGAGCAAACATTATGTATAAACTGACACAGAATTTGATTTAAATATATAACTTACATAGGCTTTAAGGTACGAGTTAAGTTGTAATTTTGCATTGTTCTATTATTTAGTTGCAAGATGAGCAATATCGAATTGACGACTGCTAAATACTATGACGCGTCACACATTTATCTTCCTACTGATGGTCCAACTTATCCGGGAGACACTTTGGTTGATGTTAATAACACACATTTCTTCTTCGTAGTGTTTAATTAATATTACAATAACTAGTCTAAATCAAATAAACATTCAACCTACGTATCTACGCTCTCGCACCATCAAATTGCCACAGATAACTAAAACGATGATTTACGCGCCAAAAGGGTTCTTTTGGCGGGTTTCGACTCGTGCCTTATTGACAAATTACTTATGTTGGTACACTATTTCAGTTTTACTTGTTTATTAACTGTCGAAACCTATATTGACAGATCTTTTAAAAATAATATTAAAGTACTATGGTTAATAAATCAGTAGTAATAACATATTATGGTTGTCATAAAATATAAAAAGCTAACACTACCAAGCACGAGTTCGCAAAGTATTGCAGTAAGTACTATATTATATACAGCCTTGGCTAGAAGTATTGAGATACCCCCATGCTTTTTATATGAAAACTCGCTATTTTTGTGTAGTATTTACATAGAAATTTAAACTCATTAGGTATTGGTCCTTGCGGTGACTTGTAATTGCATGTAAGATTTGAAAAAAGTTACTTCGTTGTAGATCCGAATTTTTGTTTTATTATTTAACACTTACTTTTAAGTATTATAAACTGATGTTATCTCGTTGTGTTCATATATCAAGGTTTGAAATGTCAGAAAATTGTTTGACTGCATTCAAAAAGAGATGGTTTATAGAGTTAGAAGGAAAAGTGTGTGCTTATACTTTCGGCCAGGGATGTATATATTTTAACATGTCATACGCCACGTGGTAAATAAACTCAATTGAAGCGTAATATTAATAGCGTTACAATAACATTTTCACTGCCTTGCAGAATAGCTTTAATATTGTATAGTTTCTGAAGGCAGAGCTGAAACGATGGGCTTAACCAAACCAAACCGATTGATCCAAATATAAATACTAAGGCAGGTTCAAAGTGTTCATACTGTAGCAATAAAATTTAACAGACGTTGAAGAGAGTCGGGTGTTTACTCGTGGATAAGGTGGGTGGCTTAAAAATGGCCGGGGATGTTAAAAATCATGTTTTTAGTCAAGATACAGCTTTTGCAACGCTAGACTGTTGTGATACAAAAGAATCTTTTTAGCTCTCTACGGAAAGGGATCCGGTAAATTTTGATTATTGTTACTTTTATGGCCGTTTTAAAATTACTAAAGTAGCGCTATAATCTCCTTATGTTACTTCGTTTTAAAAGGTAAATAGACGAACTTCGACACCTTGCTGAGATTGTCTCTAAGCATTACTTTGACACTAAAATGTAGATCTAAAAACGTATATTCTACCTGATGCGAATAATATCAATACACGTATTAATGTGTTTCATAATGACTAAACAATGTAAGTAATGAAGTCAGGTACGTGTTGGTGCACAAATATTGCAAAAAAACAAAGAAGTGATTTACTGGAGGGTATTTCCGTAGATGCGGTGCCCGTGAACGATCTCAAATTAGCACTACGCCAAAATGTAAACGATAATAACGACATCTTTAGCACACCCGTGTAAAGGTGCTATCTACTCGCACATCCCGTTCAATTTTGATATTTTTATTTTACATTACTTAATCTAGGGCATTAGTTAAGGTAATATTTGTCCCTTTTGTATCTAAAACTGTAGTGTATATACTCGTAATTATACATGAAGACATGAAAATAAACCTTTAAGTTGTAAATACCTTAATTCATTTTTATAGTACATTAATATTCTGGAAAATAGAACTCACTCCACTTTTCAAAATAACAGTTGTCATCATGAGAGTAACAAAGTAGGGAAAGAGTCTTGCAAGACACAGAATTTTTAGAGCGCCGCAAAACTGCGCGTTTGGATTGCCATATAGGAACAATTTAAATCGTCTTTTGTACAGCTCTGTCGTCAGATGGTAAGAAGCTTATGTTTGTGACAGTAAGATGGAGCATTTTATTCTTTCTCAGAACTTTTGCGCAATCCTCGAACATATTTGTGCTTACTGGCAGAGCAACGACTTTAAAGATGTGAATTGTTAAAATGGCAAATATCATAATATAATAAAAATTGGCAGCAACATTTTCATTGAAATCCCGCAGAAACCAATTACGCATAAAATATTTTCTTTGACGCATTTATTTTGCCCACTGATATTACGACTGAGGATTAATCATTGACTGATAAGGATTGTGTTTTGGCATTTTTACTGTTTGAACTAAAATTATTCTTCTTATCTCACTTATCTCATGTTCACATTGCAAGATTAAATAAATTTTTGCATATTTTTTCCAAAGATTGAATAAAAACGAAGGTCATGCCTTAAACAAATATCAAATATCCCTGACGTATTCCGACTAATTTAATTTATCAGTAGCATTAGGAAAAACTAAACCTATTTCTTTTTTCGGGCAATTTTACTTAGCGTGAGAAAAATACAGTGTGATTCTCTATGCCAATACTCCAAGTTCTGGTTTTATGGGTCAAATTGTTGCATAGACAAACGTCAACTAGAAATAAAAGAATATGCTATATTCCTGAAAGTTTATTGATATATGTATTTATACATATACATCTACGGATATATGTAAATAAATAAACTTTCAAAGACAAAAGTCC
This sequence comes from Grapholita molesta, assembly GCA_022674325.2. Taxonomy (NCBI): domain Eukaryota; kingdom Metazoa; phylum Arthropoda; class Insecta; order Lepidoptera; family Tortricidae; genus Grapholita; species Grapholita molesta. The sequence continues at coordinate 10,798,414 of CP053127.2, forward strand.
TTAAAATTTTCAGATATCATGACTGTTGAAAGCCTTGAATTCTTTTACCCCATTGACTGATATCAAGCAATCCCCGGAGCTCTCAACAATTAGCTGATCTCCTTAGTGACAATCACTTTTAAACCCAAACAGCCGTTTCTCAATCGCAAATGGCCGTCGATTAATTTAACGATATCTCGTGGCGACGGTCGGCGATCAATTAACGACACGAGTTAAGGATAACGACCACTTGCGAAATGGCGCGACATTGGTGGAATAAAAGGTAACACGTGCTTACTAATGTCAAGGCATATACGTCAGTTTATTAAATAAGAGGAGGGACTAGATTTAACTACTAACTTTATAGAAGGTTTCGTATATCAGTACTTAAATTTGACCGTTGAATGTTAGTTTATAATCCTGATTCTGTTTTGAAGCTGAGGTCAAATGGTATACAGATCCATTTATTTAATGACTAATGATTTCGTCTCAACGTGAAGGTAAATTAATTGAAGCCGACTCTGAATGTTTATGAAAATATTAACAAGTCAACTCAGCTTAGCTTTTGTAAATCGTCCTCTTAACAAGAATTTAAATGATACTCTTCGCTATAAGACCATTCACTGAGAGAATTGACACAAAAAAAATCTGCTCTTAAAATAGATACAGGTATTGCGTATTTTGTTATTTTATCAAAGCATAATTTTATTGTGTAATTGTTAAAGGTAATTTAACTTTACACTTTTTTGCAACTGTCACGGAGCCGGGAGTTTTACGGTATGATTTGTATAACAGGGTTTTCTGTAGAATTGGATAAATATGCGAGAATGAAAGGCAATTGAATTGGTTCTAGTCCTTCAATCAGAGCCACGGGACTTTCATAATTATCTCTCGCATGCGTAAGTAGTCCGGGCTTGAACAATTGCAGTTCCAATTGCGATGCTAAATTCTATAATAAAGTTAATTATCTACATGGATAAAGTTTCGCGTTAGTACATCGGGCTTAACAGGCAGATCCACCATTATGAGAACTATGTGAATGCTCACAGACCTAAAAGACTTGTTAGAAAGACGTTATATTTACGATTTCTTAGACAACATCAAAATATAAATCCACTCAGTCTAATGTCAACAATTTATCTGTTTTGCCTAAAGGTTATAACATTAAGTCCGCATTTTGTATTGTAAAATTTTCTTTTGTGCAACATAGATTAAATAATTAAATAGAATATATCTAGTTTAGCTTATCAAGAAAAACTGACTGTATGAAATTGATTTGAAATGTGATCGTAACTGGTTAACTATTTATTTAGTTTAAATCGGGTGTCACTTCCTCTATCGATTTTTTCCTTTGAGAAAAGCGAAGTATTTTTAATCAAAATTAAACGATATATATTTAATTAACTACGTAACGCGTTTTATTCAGAAATAACTTAATATATTACACAATCAATAATTTAAATTAACAATAAAAATTCAACTAAGACTAACATAACATATAAACTTCTCAAAATTAAAGCTACTCGTATGTGTCTCGAACGATGGTTTGTGGACAAGTTCGTAGTACGACTGAATACAGCCATTTTTGTGGCTGGATCCGCGCCTGTCAAGCTTACAGCGAGAGCTTGCAATTTAGTTTGACGACAGGTCTGGCCTAGTAGACAGCTTCTCTGCCGATGGCAACACTGGCTGTCAAAGAATAAGCAGCTGATTTCATCAAGTCCCACTTATTTATTGTAAATTTATTAATATTTCAAGTATTTTTAAGCCCAATAAGTGTAAATTAAGTAGTTTTAGTCTTAATTTTAGTGTGTATGTAATAAGTGAAGTGCCTTAGTGACGTTTACGAGTGCCTTGTAATCTCTCAAATTTTTAACCGTTAAGGGTTATAAATTCGAAACCTGTGTTCGTCTTGTAGTCCTAATTGCTTGTTTTGTTTCGCTAATTAGTAGCAATAGTGTCAGTAGCAAATAATAAATCTTTGTACTTACCAAGAACACAGTGTAGGCATAGTAATACGTTGTAATTTCATGTAAGTACCTAACTCTCTTGGCTTGAGCAAGCAACTCCTTCTCGGTTTCCTGATATATTTAAAGACAATTTAATAATGCTAACTCGCAGAGCTACCGCTGTTGCAGCTCGCCAGCAGGTGGCCGATAAACTTCAACTCACCTTACTTGAATTAAAAACATCTAAGGAGTTTAGTGCTCAATTGCTTAGTGAGAGAGAGGATAGTGAGAAGGAACTATTATCAGTACTTGATAGCAATGATAAATTAAAAAAGGAACTATGTTCTTTAGAAAGTAATTATATTACTGTAAATACTGAGTGTGCCCGGCTTCAGGCGGAGGTGGACAAGTTCACAGAGTGTGCAGCTGCATATGAGCAGGCCTTGGAGGACATCAACTCATTGCAGAGAGCGTTGCACGAGGCGCACGAAGAGATCTACATGCTACAGGAGGCCCAAAACAAGACAGCAGCGGCTCACACTCAGAGCTTGTTCGAGGAACTGGTTGGGCCTGACCCGCAGTTGGTTACCGCTTCAATTGAAAACCCTGTGGTTATTACAGACTTACCTAATGATTCTACCAGAACTAGGTTAGTAAATTGCAGCGGTAAAAAACTAAAGAAATATATTAAACTGAATAGGATTATTAAAAAAACACAAAAGCTATCAAAACACAATAAACTATTCTTCAAAAAATTGAAGTTTAGCAAAATTAATTTAAAATTAGTAGATGAAATTGATATGTATTCTACACAGTTACATCTTAGTGACACTAAATATGAAGCTGACACACAGAGTTTAAAATTAAAAATTCATAGTTTGGAGGATTCAATTGAGTTGTTAAATAAAATGAATGAGAGTTCAAAACAAGTTATTACTGAATATTCATTAGCCATGGATGACTTAATAGCACAAATTAAATATAATTCAGAAAGGTTTGAGTCATTGACCAATGGTCAGTCATCGGTTAGTACACAAGTGAGTGATCATTTGTCAATTGCTGGACCAAACCCGGATCTGTGTGCCAGTTTACCACCACAGCAACTGAATGATAGTAGCTCCTTCGGTACTTTACAAAAAAGCACACCTACACCTAATGTAATTATGTATTGTGATGAAATTGGAAAGAATATGGGCACATTTCTGAATTATTACTCAAAGGGACTTGGTGCAATTAGCAATTGTCTGCCTTTTAGTAGCCTAGATAATATCCTAAATCAGATTTTGAATGACAGTAGTATTAACTCGATGACAACATTGCTTATTCTTGTTGGAAACAGGGGTAATGTGAACAAAAATAATATGATGAAAATATTTGAAAAATTAAATTTACTTACAGTGAAAGAAATTATTATGTTTACATTGCCTTATTGTAGTCAATTGACAGAAACAGAAAATGATATAAGATACCATTTGAATAAATCCCTATATAATTTTTGTGCATATAGTAGTAAGTTTAGTTTAATTGACACTAACAACTATGTTAGGAAACATTACATGCCAACATTGTTTTTGACTAAAGGTAAGTTTTACCTTTCTAATTACTATAAGAGACAAATAGCAATGTCGCTATCCTATTTATTAGACATTTGTGCCAAGAATTTGGCACATAGTTCTGCTCCTATTGAGCAGCCCAATGTTGACTTGGAATTGGTTCCAATTATAACCAATAATTTAAACTAGATGTAACGACAAAGGAGTGCCCCCTCTGGCAATTTAGTATGTAATAAATTTAATATAAAAGGTGGCAAACATGTTAAACAAATCCACCTGGTGCATCAAAATATTCAGTGTATTAGAGGGAAAGACTTATCTATTGAACTCTTTTTGAATGACTGTAATATTGACATTTTATGTGTATCTGAACATTGGTTAAAGAAAAATGAACTTATGCCTCAATTTAATAATCACCAGGTGGGTAGTTCGTTCACCAGACTTAGTTCCATACATGGTGGGTCACTCATTATTTTAAATAAACAATTTAAATTTAAGGAACGTAAAGACCTCGTAGCCTTGTCTGTTGAACGGACCGTAGAACTAAGTGCAGTAGAATTAGAGCAATTCATTGTCGTTTGTGTGTATAGACCGCCTTTAAGTAATTTTGAAGTTTTTGAAAGTGTAATGGAATCAATGCTTTTAAAAATAGTTTCTAGTTCCAGTAAAAAAATACTTATTTGCGGCGACTTTAATGTAAACATATTGGAGCATACAACACTAAGTATTAGATTAGTGAATCTTTTTAAATCTTTTAATCTTAGCTACGTGTTTATGGAGCCTACTAGAGTTACTGCTACTAGCGCCACATGTATAGATAATATTTTCACAGATATTTTTCCTTTATCCAAAAGTGTAATTGGCAAATTAGAATCAGATCACTTAGGCCAACTATTTGTATTTGAGGCATTGAGGGAAAATACCTTGAGAAAAAAGAGAACTTTTGTGCCGGTAACCGTGGATCGTGTGGCAAAAATGAAACAAAGTCTGGTTCAGGCTCCACCCCTTTTGTCTCCCGACATGAGCCCTAACGACATGTACAATTCATTTTTCCACACTTTTATGAAACACTTTAACGCAATTTTCACCTCTAAATCGGTCATGGTTAGCGGTGCACCAGTTTTCAGTGAGTGGGCTACTGCAGAGTTGCATAGTCGTAGACAAGCACTGTATAATTTGTATGAGGAAAGGCGGTTCAATACGAGTGATGAATTTAAAGATTATGTCAAACAAAGTTCGAAGAAATTTAAAATAGATTGTCAAATAGCTAAGCGTAATTATTTAAGCCAGAAAATAAAAAGTAGCACCGATATTGTCAAAGCCACATGGAATGTAATTAATATGGAGACTGGTCGAACAAAACACAGAATGAATGAATTTAAGTTAAAAATTAATGGCAGAAATATTGATTCCAATTTAGAAGTAGCCACAGAATTTGAAAAGTTTTTTACTGACATACCAGTATCCACAACCAAGCATTTAAATTCATCGCCCTTGTTAGCCGTTACCTTGTTAAAAGATAACGCCCCAAAATGTAACACTGAATTTATATTTGAACATGTTAGTACCTTAGATGTAGTAAAGGCGTTTAAATCAATTAATGTAAAAAAAACTTGTGACCTCTGGGGAGTCTCTGTCCACGCTGTCAAATCCCTTATAGAAATAATAGTGCCCGACTTGGTAGTTGTATTTAATAATAGTGTCGATTGTGGTGAGTTTCCTGATCTAATGAAATGTAGTAAAATAACTCCTTTATTTAAATCGGGTAGTACTTCTGACCCCACTAATTATAGGCCAATATCAGTACTACCTACTTTCAGCAAAATATTTGAAAAATAGTTTTGAGCCAATTAGTAAGACACTTTAATGCCAACAATTTACTGCATAACAAGCAATTTGGATTTACGCGGGGTCGCTCGACTACTGACGCTGGGGTTGAGCTGATCAAACATATTTTTGATGCCTGGGAAGAGTCATGGGATGCTTTAGGTATTTTTTGTGACCTTTCCAAGGCCTTTGATTGTGTCTGTCATGAAACATTGATCAGGAAACTGTACTACTATGGGGTCAAAGGATCGGCACTGGATTTACTTAAGTCTTACTTACAAGGTAGAATACAAAAGGTTGACGTAAATGGACAGCACTCGCCGGGGTCATTGGTGTCAATGGGTGTGCCGCAGGGATCAATATTGGGACCGTTCCTCTTCCTTGTCTACATAAATGACTTGCCATACCTCACTGATACGCACCATGATATAGTATTGTTTGCAGATGACACCTCGCTTGTATTTAAAATCAAACGACAGCAACGAGCTTACAATGATGTAAACAATGCTATTTCGAAAGTAGTTGATTGGTTCAATGTTAATAATTTGCTATTAAATGAAAATAAGACAAAGTGCATTAAATTTGTAACTAGTAATGTAAAGAATGAGCTAGCAAGTGTCATTGTGAAAGGCGAGGAATTGGAACTAGTTGATAGCACAGTTTTCTTGGTATTACATTAGATTTAAAACTCCAATGGGGTCCCCATATTGGTTATCTTTCGAATAGACTGAGTTCTGCAGCTTTTGCCGTAAGCAAGATCCGTCAGTTAACAGACGTAAAAACAGCTCGTTTAGTATATTTCAGTTATTTCCATAGTATTATGTCCTATGGTATTTTGCTATGGGGCAGTGCTTCAGAGATCGATACAATTTTTATTCTGCAGAAGAGGGCTATTCGAGGGATATATAAGATGAAGTATAGAGCCTCACTTAGAGATAAGTTTAAGGATATTAATATAATGACAGTGCATTGCCAGTATATATATGAGAATATTGTGTATGTACATAAAAATATTGTTAATTTTAGAAAGAATTGTGATATTCACAATATAAATACTAGAAATAAGCATAAACTCGCAGTACCCTTCACCCGGCTCCATAAAATTAAAAAATCATTTATGGGTAATTGTGTAAGGTTTTATAATAAGCTACCAATGAAAGTAACTGAATTGTCACTTAATAAATTCAAGAATTATGTTAAGAAACAACTTATTTCTAAAGCTTATTATAGTACACATGACTACATGAATGATAATACACCGTGGGAACAAAATTGAATTATAATGACTGTCCTTATGTGTTAACTTTTGACATTTAGATTTTATTCTAGACAGTTCTAGACTAGTATTCATATACAAGATGTTTAATGTTTAAAATATTTTTTATTTTATTTTTGATACTATTGTGACATTATTATTGATAAATATAAATATTATATTGTAATAATTTTACCAATGAATTGCTCTGTATTAATTAATTAATTAACTAATTAAATATTTATTCGTTTAAGATTATATTTGTATTTGACTATTCGAAAGTGCTTGTTGCTAGGCCTACTTGAATAAAAAATTGAAATTGAAATTGAATTGGTCCTGGGATATAATCCTAGTGAAGATAAAGGCATTAAATATGTGGGACGAGCACTGGGCTCTGTTCCTTCTATGTATTTAAGTACGTATAGGTATATTGAGTATATTAATATATGCTTCGTTAAGTATCCACAACACAAGCCTTCTTGAGCGTCTTGATAAGTTAATTTATGTAAGGATCTCCTGTAATATTTATTTATTTATTAGTGTTGGAACTAGAACGAACCTCTAACAAAACGTGAAAACGTCATTCTGTCATTCGTCGTCACACCTATTTTGTAAACAATGACGTACTTATTTGAGTAGAAACCTGCATCTCTAACGTACCAAATGCCTGAACGATCTAACAGATTTGTAGGCTTGAATAATTCTAGAAATTGATGTTGCTTCCCACGATTGTTTCATTTGCATCGTTTATTGTTCAGCAAGAGAACATTTTTAATTTCTACAAAGCATTTTCGAAAGTGACATAATAGTTGGTTCGTTAGTTAGGCAGAATTGTAAGTTAATTTAATTTAACCGGATTGTAGGTATACACCCGTGAACGTTTAACTTTAAAAAATTGATGACAAATTTAAGAAGGTATAATAAAAATATTATGAAAGGGACAAACAAATAAACTTTCAAACAGTTATAACTGTTGCAGTATCTAGCCGTCTAGATATTCCTCAAGAGACAGCTCAAGTCTCAACCGCAGATGATATTACAGTTCATTGAACCAAGAAATATTTAATCTCCATTTACACATGAAATATTAATAAACCCAGTATAGTTTAATTATTTTTGAATATATAAAAGCGGTGAAAACAGATATAGTTATTTATCAACGGGCAGCAGTGTCCCTTAGAGTGGTGGACCGTACTGCGATCGCCAACCCGTCTGCCAAGTGTGGTGATTATGGCATTACACCCCCCATACTGCTTATCGCAATCTATAGGGGCATGGCTGAAGTAGTAGCAAACTTTAAAATAATTGTATTTAATTTTCCATTTGTCACGATTATTGAGTCACTGGCGCGATATGATCTGTATTTCGATCATCTAACATAGAAATCTGTAAACAAACATCATCTGTGTATTATTGTGATGTAGCGGAGTTTTTTTATGACTTAAGCGACAAACGAGCAGATGGATTGCCTGGTGGTAAGCAATTACCGTCGCCCATGCGCAACACCAGGGGAGTCACAAGCGCGTTGCCGGCCTTTAAGGGGGGTTGGAGCTCTGGGAACCTTACTCACCACCAGGAACACAACACTACACTCCTGAAAGGTGGCAGTGCTATTATGGCTGTGGTCTTCTGTAAGGAGGAGGTACTTCCCCAGTTGGGCTGCCCCATATTCAACCGTGATGGTCATCGCTGTGCCCTACCTCTCATTGTTAGACGTAGTTTAAGGACATACCCGGGGGTCCAGGAGGGTGGAATTACAGGCATATTGCCCATGCTTCTTGAATAAATGACACAAACTGAGGCCCCGCTCAGCAAATATAAAGCTTTGGTATCAGTAAGGTAATGTTTTGATGGAATCTTAGACATTATGCTAATATTGATAGTACTTTTACTGCTTTAATAACAAGTAAGTACAGTAAATCAAGTTCACCGCATACCAGAGGTGTATAATCTGACGTCAGAATGAAGAAGCTTGTAAAGTGAAGTGATACGACATGTTGAGTTCTTACCTGTGTTCTGAATGGCTCATAAATTTGTACGGATTTGATGAAGTTCTAAGGGTCTCGTCTCCCTTTCCATTTTAGATGAAATTAAACACATACATATAATATCTAATAACATCCCTCCTATTCGTCAAATTCATTATCATATCACAACATTATTTCGGGTGTTATTAACTTAAATGGATGTATGTAGAACCGTTACAGTATTTTCGGAGCAAACAAAGACACAAAATTTAAAGTCATAATTACGACAAAGTCATAAGACTTTACTCAACATAGAGTCACTAGTGTGCACGTTTCCTCTCTACTAAACTGGACGGAGACTTTCATTCGGTATTTAAAACTATAATACTGATATATTAAATAAACTGCAGAGGCTTATGAAAACGTGCCGCGCTGCCATAGATGAATTGACCCTTTAAGTAGCTTTCGGGATGAATATTAATACATTTTTCATCATTTTACATTTCAGCCGTATGCAGTCCACTGCTGGACAAAGGCCTCCCACAAATATGACTTGTATCATCTTGGGGGGTAGTTGCCATAGTCGCCACGCTTGGCATGCAGGTTGGCGACCGCAGTAGCTGTAGATTGGGTTTCTACGGACGCTGCTGCCCGTCCGTAGGATTTTTCCCTTTGTCGTCTCTTACGGCATCCGCGGGAGGAGATGGGGTGGTGCTATTCTAGGCAGCCGGCCATCACACGGCTAGCTGAATATGAATATCGTACGTCAATTCAGCGCGCGTGCGGCTCATTTGAGACTCATTCTTGCAGTGCACATTTTTGCGTACAAATCTAATTTTAATACATCAGCTGATCAGTTTCTGAATATAATTCAAAGATGTCGATATGCCTTTACTACGGCTATCGCTGACCGTTCCCTTGGATTTACTGGTCCAGTGGACGGTTACATGCATTATAGGCTCTTGATCGTGTTTACAAGATGAAAGTTGGCTTCTGTGAAAGATTTCCGGATCGTTGAGCCAATAACATGAAGACATAGACAAGTAAATTTTAGAATACAAGGTGCTCGGTTATGGTAATGAAGGCATTCTTAAAAGCAGTATTAAGCATCAATTTCCACATTCGAACGGAATATCATACGTATTTATGTTTGTATATAGGAAGCAAAACAGGGCGTCAAATTTTGTAATTACGAGTATTTAGTTTAATTTCTTATTTTTTTATACAAGACTGACCAGCGTTTGACCTGTCACACCTGATGGTGAGTGTTGACAAGGTCGAGGGTGTAGCATGCTGGTTCAATGACAACCTATTTATTCACTTTTGCCTTGAAAATATCCAAATTTTATCTTTCCAGGAATAAAGACGAAAAGAGTGAATGTCATTCCTGAAATTCAAAGCAAATGTTTTCTCGCTTTTAGTTTTTTTTTTTGTCTAACTGAGCTGTTTATATCTATAAGCCTGTTTATGACTTTATTTTTTCCAGCTTTCGTGCAAAATAATTTCTATGAAAATTGAAGGGTATTGATACCAGTCATTTGAAATAGTGCAATTCAAGCTAAACATCTTTTCTATCCTATTCATTATGTATATACACATAATTCTATAGCGCTTTCTGCGTCAGTTGTTTTGGCAGGAAGCATTGTACCAAGGATGCTGGCGGCATTTCCTCGTTGTACCGCAATGCTGATGTCAATATACTATTTGTTCCTTACCGTTGTTTAACGTGTAATATTGATATTTTATTATGCTCATGAAGAATTGATTACAAATGCAGTCCCGGGCCCAAGGCCATCTCGTGGCTTTCTGTAAAGTCCAGCTACAACGTTACAAGACGCAAGGCCTACTACCGTCACTGGCATGCTCTAATTTGCTACATTCACCGTCGAAATAATCAGAATTAATGAAAACCATATTGTTTTTAACTAGGTATCTATTTATTACATTAAAAGTATCTAAGGTTCATATTAAATTATTTGTATAAATTCACAATACAAAAAACAAACTCAATGAGAAGAGGAAGTTAATGTAGTTAAGCTACCCAAGCGAGAAACCATGTGCAATTCAAACTAGCGAAAATGTTCAGTTTAATACAGTGAATTTGGAACTCGTCTAAAAAGTTACTATTTATGGCAATTCTACATCAGAAATTATCCAGTAAGTTGGATCATTAATTTTATATTTATATTTTTTTATTCACTACAATGCAAGCTTACAATTATGTCACTAATTCAATTACACAATAGATATATAAGACATGTATAACGAACACAAAAAAAAAATATTAACTACTTTTTTTCATATATTCATTATATTTTATTTCATTTAGGATCACCCACAACTACTGAACTTCTTACTTACATTAATAATAATAAAAAATGAATAAAAAAAGTAATATTTACCGCCAATCACAAGTTGCTAATATATTTTTTTTTTTATGACATAGGCGGCAAACGAGCAGACGGATTGCCTGATGGTAAGCAATTACCGTCGCCCATGGGCACCCGCAACACCAGGGGAGTCACAGGCGCGTTGCCGGCCTTTAAGGGGGGTTGGAGCTCTGGGAACCTTACTCACCATCAGGAACACAACACTACATACCTGAAAGTAGCAGTGCTATTATGGCTGTGGTTTTCTGTAAGGAGGAGGTACTTCCCCAGTTGGGCTGCCCCAGATTCAAGCGTGATGGTCATCGCTGTGCCCTACCTCTCATTGTTGGACGTAGTTTAAGGACATACCCGGGTCCAAAAAATAAATAAATAAAAAAAAAAATAGCAATAAATTGTTTAACCCTAAACATTACCTACATAAGAACGACAAGATTAGCGAACATGTCAGCGTCTGCGTACTGAGTGAGCACTGAGTGTAGAAGCGCCATAGCGCCGTTTAGTGTTACTATTTCAAAAGTTCGTAATAGTTGGACCTGGGCCGTTAAACCGATCGACGTGGAAGTCATTAGGGATATAGCTTTTGTCCAGTAGTGGATATTTTTCAGCTGATGATGATGATGAAATACAACATAAATATATTTTAAAATTTATTTTTAATTTTTAACAGTAATATAGATATCCATACTCCCATATTTATGTCCATATATTTAATATTATACGCTGAACCAATTGGAATGAAATTTGGTATGGAGAGATTTTGAGCTACGAGAAAGGACATTGGATTATTTTTATCCCGCAACCATACTTTAAAGGACAGGCATGGCTGGCCGACGAAGTCACGGGGAAAAGCTAGTATACATATAATGAATTGTAAAATACAATTTCCATGAATGAATTCCCAAGATTTCTAGCTCTTTATTTACAAATTGTCTCTGTTATATAAGAAATACAATTGAAATCACTTGGTTCTTGAGATTTGACATTAATCTTTCAGCGATTCTGACAAAGGTTCAGACATTTTGACATAAATCTTTACGGGGCGTGAAAATCAACCCAACTCACGTTGTTTTTCCAAGAAAATATAATAATGGTCCTAATGTTATATTTTTGTGCTATGTACATGCTGGATTGTGTAACTAAATTCAATGAGTCCAAAACTTATTTTTCGCTCATCACTCTCATCAGCTGGTTTTTCAGGAACACACATGATGCTAATAATCACACAAATAGTGTATTTATAGCTTAATTAAAATAAATTTTAATTTTAAAGTATCATCCCAAAACTTATTCACATAGCAATTTTTACCGACGCCTTAAACATTTTTGTCTCCATATTATATGTATAATATTGACAATAAGAGCCGAGCTTTATTATTTCTACCAAGACTTCGGCTACAGAGATACCTACCTACATAATTCCATCCTATTGTGTGAGACGCCTATTGTAATTTATACATATAGCTACGTCATAGGAGTCAATAGGTTAGGTTCAATGATCTAGTTGCATTAAATTGAGATTCTGACGTATAAACTAAACATTTACAGTTAACATTTCACAATCATATATATTTAATTGAGACTAGATGTGCCCCAGGGTGTTACATTTCAGCCGTATGCAGTCCACTGCTGGACATAGGCCTCCCTCAAATATAACTTGTATCATCTTGGGGGGTAGTTGAAATAGTCGCCACGCTTGGCTGTCGCATTGGCTGTCGATTGGGTTTCGATGGACGCTGCTGCCCGTCCGTAGGATGTTTCCCTTTGTCGCCTCTTACGAGACCCGCGGTAGGAGATGGGGCGGTGCGAGTTTAGCTAGCCGACATCACCCGGCACAGTCAGCCGGCATCACACGGCACAGTCAGCCGGCATCACACGGCACCCCCGGTGCTCCGGCGGCCCCTGGGTGTTACCTGCGGTTTATTAGGGAAAAAAGTAGCCTATGTGTTAATCCAGGGAGTCAGCTAACTCCGTACCAATTTTATTTAAATCGCTTCAATCGTTTATACGTGAAGACGTAACAAACATACACATTCACAAACTTTCGCCTTTATAAAATAAGTGTAGATATTAAGAAGAAGTATGTTAGCAGATCCCGCGAGCTTTCAAAAGGGCATTTCTTTTTCAGGTCCTATATACATAGCCACTGCGTACATAGTAAATGAACCGACGCATGAACGCATGATACACGGTACCTAATTAAAGCAATTAATCAAGATTCGAACAGGTCGATTTATTACGTTGTATGATTTGCTCGGTTACATTTAGAAATGACAGCTGGTCAGGTGCGACATTTTAACTGTACAATTTGTTAGCAACATGAAATCGCATGAGTAAACTTTCAATACTACTCTAATGATTAAAATAAAATAGAATCAATTTTGCGTACGGCCATGAGTTCTGGCAATGAAATCAATACACAATACATATTTTGTCAGGTTTTCTACTTGTTACAACATTTCTATTCAACTGATTTATTATTAAAATAGACAATTATATTCATAAGTTAGTAGAAGCAATTTATTCATTCGTTCATGCGAGTCAGATTAGGGCAGACAGAGGTATCTGTCATTAGGTATGCTATCTGAAAAAAAAAGTTTAGCATTTTTGAGAGGAGTTAATACTTGTAAAAAAGTCGTTTTATTTATTCTCGTTTATATAAATATCTACGAAAAATCCTTTGATCATGAAGACTCACTTTTTTTAATTACGAGTAAAAAATGAAAGTCTAAAGATCTGTAAACATATTCAAAGGCGGTTTTATCGTCAAACAAATTTCGTTGTCCGTCTTGAATATCAAAAATCCCAATATCGTGAACACCTTTCGATCAACAGCAGCCGGATATTACTGGAGAGGTTGAATAAAATTTAGAATTCCGCATCTTCACTATATATTTATTATATGACAGTGGCGACGCGTCCATAGAACCCAAGTCCACTGACCTACATAATTTTCTAACAACTAAGCACTGTTTTTACAGCTAACGGATAAAAAATTGTTCTTAATTATGAATAAGATTGTTAATTCTTTATTTAGGCCTAGCAACACGCACTTTTCAAAAGTCAGATACCAATATCGTCTTAAGGTACTATCTTATGAATAATTATTGGTTTACGAGTATCTAGAGTATAATGTAAAAAAGTAATTACAACAAAAATAAGTTATTTTTATTTTGTATAAAAGTTTATACTCGTTACTTGAAGTAACAAACCAACGGTGAATGTATTATCATTATGTGATTCTTGAATTGATAAATTGACAAATCAGATACGTTTGTTGTCCTTTTAATGATTTTATTAAAAAGTACCAGATGCGTCATAAATACCTTTAGTGTTTGAGTTCATTTAAACGCAAACATACGTGATATGCACTTACAAAGTTATTTACTTTGCGGATGCAGATTAGCAAGCTGAATTGGCATTGGGGTGTCCATATCAGCCTCAGAACCGAGACCCGTTGGGTATTATAAATCCGTAGGGTACGGGTTCTGGAATGTAGATCGTGCATCGGCAAGCGTGGGACGCCATATGACTAAGTGGAGCGACGATCTTAAAAGGGTTGCTGGCAAGAGGCGTGCATTTTGAGAGGCCTATGTCGGGCAGTGGCCAGCAAAGATACAGGCTAATGATAATCATAAGTGTGGTGCTTCCCGTCTAAAGTATATGTTTATATTGTCCTCGTAGATGTTACTTTAAGACAAAACGCTTGTGTTAAGAAAGAGTGTGACACATGAAACTACAGACGATTAAATGACCAATCGATCAACTTGATGGGTTGACGCCTTCCGGAAGATCGTAATCAGGTCACCCCTGGTTATTATCAGCTCAACCGACAAAAGCCTCTTATACAGTTGGCACCATATAGTTAGTAGGAGTCAAAGTGATCAAATAAATAAATATACCTATATAGTGGTCAAACCAACAATATCTATTGGACCCGGGTATGTCCTTGGACCCGGGTATGTCCTTAAACTACGTCCAACAATGAGAGGTAGGGCACAGCGAAGTACCATCACGCTTGAGTCTGGAGAAGCCCAACTGGGGAAGTACCTCCTCCTTACAGAAGACCACAGCCATAATAGCACTGCTACCTTTTAGGTATGTAGTGTTGTGTTCCTAATGGTGAGTATGGTTCCCAGAGCTCCAACCCACTTAAAGGTCGGCAACGCGCTTGTGACTCCCTCGGTGTTGCGAGTGCCCATGGGCGACGGTAATTGCTTACCATCAGGCAATCCGTCTGCTCGTTTGCCACCTTTGTCATAAAAAAAAAAAAAAAAAATCTTACAAAAATCGACTTTATCCTACAGTAAGTTCAAATATAAACACATACTTAATACGAGTGTAAATAAAAATCTATTTCACATATTGAAACATGTTATCTGTACTCATTAATTTTGTTGTAGATCATAATAATCAACAAAAACAAAAATGAGTACAGAAGCTTGTATATTTTCATAGTTTTTAGTTTCGGAGTACAAGGCTACAAAAATACGTAAAAATTCTAAGTAAAAAGGGAACGGAAACAGTTGGTTTAAAAACGCAAACTTAAAATTTTGATAATATCGGTTTCACTCGGTACTGGTAACAAAAATAAATTATCGTTAAACACTTTCAGAAGTACTTGCATACATTCTTTATCGTTTAAAAGTCTGTGATCAATGTTATCCCGTGAATCAAAGTAACCTTTGTCTGTGTACCTTGAAATATAAATGGATTAAAATACTTTTTCACTTCTCATGCTCTAAAAGTGTGTCATGTTATGCTTGCCGAGGCGGACTAAAGTTATACATTTAGCCTCTTGGGAAAATATGTATACATATTTATGATATACAAAACGTTTTAAATTGACCAACCAGAACACTTCATCTTATTAAATCCACCAATCACGACACATATCGAAGTTAATCGCAACTCTAGATTCTTTTTTGGTGCGAATACTGTTTAAAAATGTGAAATCATTAAAAAAAACTTTGTATAAAGTATCAACCAATCAGACAATACCACAATATTAAAATCGACCAATGAGGAAACGCAATCAAATTGTCAAAGCATTAGGTGCTTTTTAGTTCCTACTTCACAAGCATTAAAAAAAGTATAAATCGTTGGCAAACTCTTTGAAGCCCCAATTATACGTTGTCTATGGCATATATTCACGGCGTAGATATATCCTATCTGTATCAAAGCAGTAAAAAAAATACAAAGACTGCCAAATTAAACATTTTTGACTCAGAATTCATTGCGGGTGAATAAAATTGTATTTGTTAATTGTTGAAATGTTATTTTATCTTATTTTCTCGCAATCGAAGTGAAAACTAGTATGCATAACTCGGGTCTAAACGCCATATTACCCCTCGAACAATTTTCCCTCACTTCGTTCGGGAAAATAACCATCTCGTGGTACTATGGCCTACTTGAGCCCCTTGTCAAACAATCTACTATTAAATATGTTGAAGCGTATTAAAGCAATTCATATATGGTAAACAATTAATTGTCTAGAAAAATTAATGACAGACATACTAAATTCAATTTTCTAAACTTAGGTAGCCAGGCTCACCCTTCCCACTCTCGTCAGCTAAATGTTGTTTTGGGTAGATTATCAACGTTTACGCAACCATCGCTATGTCTAATTTAAGCAGCATGCAGAACGCTGAATAATCAAATTAAGCCTTATCAACAGTAGGTACTTATCATATATAATGCATCGAAGTATAAGTACCGCCCTAGCTTACCTAGTAAGTGCTAAATTAGGTACCTACTTGTAATGTTTTATTTTATCTTTCTATGTAATGTATGTTTCACTTATAAAAGTTAAATAAGTTTTAGACTAAAATGTAATTTTTGGTACAAGCTTTTATCACAGACTAAATATGTTTTTTTTGTACAATCATCAAAAGTATTAATACTAACTACTAACGATCCTAAACATGACGGGTTTATCTTGTGTATTTTAGGAGTTAGAGAAGTTTTAATAACTGCCTTAAAATTTAGTTACAAGTCATATACATGTAAAAAGTATTTCAGGTTTATAATCCCGATCCAAGCAAATAATTACCGATCGGAAATTCAGCTGAACTTATTTATTGCAACGTACTATATCTCGTATATATCCTAGAACATTATCATGCATTACGAGTACATTATAGACAAAAAAAATACACTTATTAGAAATGTATTTTTTAAATTAAAATAAAGTAGATCCGGTCTTGTTGCATACTCGTACCTTTAAATCCTGACTGCAGTTATATCAAAGTGCAGGTATGTCTTACAGTATACGAAATATATCAGATTTGGTTCATGAATTACAACAACATTTACTCGACGCGACGCAAGTACAAATTATTCTGAATAATAAGTTGTTTTTTAACAAAACATTACACTGTTTTAGACATTCGGTCAAAATCGATTACTCTCACATAATTACAAACTAAACGGTACTTGATCGCGTTATAACTAAAGGTATTGTGTTACCTAGATTTTTGCTAACGTTTCGGAAGTGCGAACTTCCATAGTCGCATTGGCGCGAATTGTCGCGAACATGGAAGTCACAGCACTGCGAAAAGTCGGCTCGCGCTTTCGATTGGATTCCAATCAGAGCTTGAGAGAGCCACGATAAAACCTTGGACATTGTTTGGACGTATATTTCAGGTTATTGGCGGTTGAAATACAAAATTCACATCGCACACACACAAACGTATGTACATCGCAGTAGAAAATATGCTTTAATAATAATTTCTACTAGTATACTCGTATTAACCCCCTCCATCGAAACAAACTTCCTTGAGTGAGTCACGTACCAGAGATACCAAGGGATTCCGTACACAGATTGTTCCTTTATTGCCGTCTCGCCGCCAATACTAATTGCGATAACATTATGTCCAGTAATTATCCAAGCGTGAATGCAGGGATTCAATCTAACAGACCACCATATACCAAATAATTCAATATATAGTTCATTTAGATCAGGACTACCGCAAATTTATTCAAATTGGCACAATTTACCATAATATGTACATTGTTCCTAGGATTTTACCAGTAAACTGCACTTAACAACAATAAAAAAACTTATAGAATTGTCTTAACAATACGGCTTATTCTAATTACAGTTAAGTGTATATAATTCAACGTAAAGCCGACGGAAGCCGAGAGGAAAATCGACGTATGGGCAGCGGCGCGGCGTCCGTCAACACCGAATCAACAGCTACTGTCGTCGCCAACCCGCCTAAGCGTGGCGCCTATGGCAACTCCACCTTAAGTGATACAAGTCATATTTGAGCCGTATATCCAATAGTGGACGTCAAACACGTCATATAAGTTGTGGTTACCTATAATTAGATAAGCATCAGCCATGATTGTTATCTAGATTTAAGAGAATGCAAGATGTATTATCTGTTGGTAATCCTTAATAAAAAAAAATAAAAAAAATACACAAGTGATGAATGCAATGTAAAAGATCAGTAATGGTATTTTCAAAGGTCCTAAGATTTTCTAATGTACGTACTTACTGCGCCTGTGTCTAGTGGAAAAAATCTTAAGCCCAAAAGTCTTTTGCACATTAGCAGATACATATATTATATGTATAGTAGCTATGTCACGTGGCATCATTAGATAAGCTAAATAATTTCCCGACGTCGAGACAGAACGTCGCCTGGACTCGGATAAAATAATAAAGAGCGGCCATGATTGATCCGCCTCATACATGTTTTATGATCTACACGGAATGTTGCCGTTGCGCTTCATAAAGTCAAGGTTTATAAATAGTTTTATGTAGGCTCTGCTATGCATTACATTAAATCATATTCTTATCAAGCTCATTTACATGAGGGCAATATAAAAACTAGATAAATATTCCGGGTGTATTAAGCAACAGACTTTCCTCTAAAATAACTGTTTTTGACATGGATAGATATTCATTTAAAAGTTTATTTATTTTTAAGGGGGCAAAATTAGTGTATACCTTCTCGTGCTAATATTGAGACCCGAGTAGCGAAAGATTCCCACGAGCATAGCGAGTGGTTCTAAGAGTGGAATCTTGAGCATTGGGAGGTCTCAATGCACGAGAGGGGAACACATTTTGCTACCGAGTAAAACACCGATATATCCCCGAAGATAATTATAATTGGGTATGGTATGATGTTCAAATGTACGAATTAAAATATATTTTGATAAACTAAACTAGAAAATGGAAACATCATAGTAATTTAATATAATTGATATTATGATGACACTGATAAATCATACATTCCGATATTTTTCTTTGAAATATTAATTTGTTTTTGTGAAAAGCCTATTAGTACGAATTACAATGGAAATATAAATTATGACGACAGACAAGGAAACATTATGAACGTAATGTTTTATAATTAGCAAAAGTGAAAGTCGTTTATTGCAGTCCTTTAAGGGCACAGTGATTCAGTTCATATGCCAAAATTGAGGGTGTAAAACCGTTTACGATTTCCATCCGATTAAGTTCAAAATATTTTTGGAAGCATTTTTTAAATTACACTTTCATGATTTGTTTTATAATATTTGGTAAAAGTTAGAGAGGACTTTTTTAACTTCCAGAGCGAAATGTCGAAAGTAAATCGCATTATTTTATGTAAGGTACCGACAATAACTTTAGTTGCGTTACATACACATACACGTCACACACGTTACTACTACATATGTCAGATGCTTGAGCTAAGTTTTTCACCTGTACCCATTTGACTAACATTTGGTAAAACAAAACTCTAAAAGATCGTAAATCTAAATATTATAATAATATACCCACAAATACTTAATACTTAATTTAGTTAGAAATTGTAACACGTTTCATTATCCCTATTATGTCAATGCTTAATAATGATAAATCTATCATAGGCCCCGTTTGGAAATCAATATCAATCTAAACCATTATAAATAATCGGTAAGATTACCTTCCAAAAAACATAATATTTACAAAGGGTTTTTATTTGGATATTATAATGAAATCCGCTCCTTCAACTTGGCTCATAAACGAACCACGGAAAAAATCGCAAAACCGCTCACAACGTCACTGTCGAATTATTAAAATTGTTCGTCATATTGTCGGCCATATTGCTAAAGTTCGCGCGTGTCGGAAGTTTATGTCGTTAATTTAAATGTTGGGACGACATCAAAATATTTCTAATAAAAAAAGGTCCTAGCTAAAGACTTGCTTTATTGTCCTTACGTTTAGAATTTCAATATCCCTGTTATTTTGTAGTGCTTAATATGAAAGTAATATTCTCTGTCACCGGCATTCAATGTTTTCTGCATCCGGTATGGCCAATACGTGTATGGCCCACTGTACTGCCACTATCTTCTAAGTCAGCGCCAGGTAAAGTACGGCCTGCATGTCAATCCTTCGAAATAATTAGTAAATGGTGTCCGGTAGAATAGCACTAACCCTTTCTTCCCGTGGGAGTGGTAAGAGGTCGAGTATGGGTACGTTTGCTTATTCACTCTCTCTCTCTCTCTCTCTCTCTCTCTCTCTCTCTCTCTCTCATGCAGTATGTATGTATGATGATTGATGAACGGATTCTGGCCCTCTGGCCTCACTCACCACGAAGAGAGTTTGCCCACCACTACTCTAAGTAGTCTGTGTGATTGAGGTACTTAGCAGAACAGTAATATTTAAACAGAGCTTTTAAGACGCTGAGACAGAAGATACTAGTAACATTATTGTTACTTCTTAAAGTACATTTGACTAGTTACAGTAAGTATTTTTTGTACAGCCAAGCAAGAGTTTGGATGGGGAAAAAAACATCCGGTCTAAAATTCTGTTATTATGAGGACTTCAAAATACTGGGCTAAACGATTTAATCCTTTATAATCTTACATATATCATAAGATTCATAATTCTAATTGATTCGATACTAAAACGTATTTTTTAAATTGAATTAATGGAAGTGGTTTCCTTATTGGTTTTCCTGTTTGCTTATAACTCATTAGCTACTATTTTGTTTAAAAATATTAACGTATTTCACTATTAAAGACATTGCACCTAGGACATAAATGATAGGCAAAACTTAAGTTTGTTTTTTTCGTAGGTTTTTATATATGTTTATAATTAAATAATTGGTCCTAAATCATGTCCGTTATGAGAAGTAGCACACAAGAAAATTAACGGTAATGATTTGACCTATTAGTTAAATTAAAATTTGTGAATAGATTTCACGGCACTGCAAGAGGTCTGAAAATGAATACAATGTTTTTCTTCTCGTTATAAGATTATGACACCAGTTATGCCCTTAAATATAATATGAATATTGTTGCTCAGAATAAGGCATAACAGATTCATAACACAAGTAGAATACTTAAATAACATGATGATAATAATTAGATTTGCATTGATTTTGGCTTTGTAAACTTATTTGTAATAGCCGTCATATTAGATAAATACTTTTTACCCTTATCAACAAGCTAAAGAAAGGCATTTGCATATTCCCCATCCATACGTATCAACTCGGAATCTCTTTTTCATGGCACCATTTGGCAATTCTATGTGTGTATAGATCGTAAACGCCCCAATAACCTCTGCTGTACACAAACAAGTCGACGTTTGTGTATGTGTGTAAGGACTTTGGCTTATGCTTATGTGCTCCTGAAAGTTTAATGTATGACGACAAAATATACCTAATGCACGTCTTTGAAAGGATTCCATGGTTTTTATATTGGTATTCATATACGTTTCTTACGTTTTATAGAAGCTTACGAAAATGTCGTCTGCAGCAATATTATAATTTGATATCCTCTCGAGCGCTGTTTACTTGCGCGTCTTTCTTCATATTTACAAGCGAAATGACTGACGCGAAATTAAATGAAATCTGAAATCTTCGTTCATTGTGACACAATCGAAATGTTTTTGAGTCGACTAAATATTATTCTAATGCACAATAAATTTATTTTCTGAAAATTTTATGATATCAAATACTTACAGGTACAAAAGTTTCCAGAACGGATAGTACGGTTGCCATTTTATCGTATTTTCTAGGCGCTATCCGTCACTTTCGCACTCGCGTACTTGTTGGAGCGTAACAGATATTGTGACAAATGATAAATACCGACCATATTAGTCTAGCAACAATGGTGAAAAAGATAATGGTATAAGAACACACTACGTATTTTACTAATATTTTAAAGGTCGGCAACGTACTTGTGACTCCTCTGGGGTTGCAAGTGTCCATGGGCAGCGGTAGTTGCTTACCAGGCATTCCGTCTGCTTGTTTAGCTCCTATATCATAAAAAAAATCCAGAAACCAGAGACAAAAACATGTTTTTTTAGGTACGAGTAGTTGACTTCTCTTCTTCAAATTATTTCAAAACGAACAGCCATAATATTAATTTCTCAGCCTATCAAGCTAAGAGTACAAAATAAACGATTAAATCTCTTTATTATATTCCTAGCGTTCGTCCCAGTATCTTTCCGGCTCAATAGACAGTAGAGTCCTCAGTTCGACAAGATTAACCCACCCACAAAATTTACTAGAACTACTGTACTGTCTACTTCAATCCAGAGGGAAAACTAGGTATTAGGATTATTACGAGTAGGTCCGGATTTCCATCACCAGAAGCAACTAGTAAATATCAAACAATACTTCGTACAACAGTTAAGCTCGGTGGTACTTACTTGGCACTCAAATGCATAGAAGCTATTTAAATTTTTATATCATGAACTGATACAAAATAGTTATCATTTTTTTTTTTTCTTACTACTTAATTAAGATAGTATTGGTGCAAAAAGACACATTATTAGATAATACTCAAAGCTCAATAACTCACTATGTGGCTTGAATATCTTGTAATATATCGTAAAAATACCCGATTCCTTGCTAGCGACATATTTTATGGATATCTGACACCGCAAGCGATAAACGACGGCACGTGTAAAAATGAACTTTAAAACACCTTATACCTGTTTAAGCAAGAGTAAACTAAGTAAGTAAACTCTCAACTATAAGACAGTTAAGAAATTGATTACCAAAAGATCGCTAATGGGGTCCTTATTCGTAGTCGTATCGGGCTACAAGTACATAAGTCCGGGTACTCGACATGTCAACAGAAAAATAAATATTTGTTTGAATAAAGGTTTGATTCTGCTTTATAATGCATCAAACAGTTTGAGAGACGAGGCATTTACTTTCATTACTTAAATGAAAAACATATATATATGGTGATCATATAAAAAAATCTGAAAATATGGTAAAATCTGTAAATGTCAGGTGGTTTTGCTGGCAGCCCCAATAAATGTCATTTCAATACAAATGACACGAGTAACAGGATGACATACATTAGGACTTGGAAATTAAGTTTAATAGTCCCAATAGATATAGCCGGTTTAAACAAATATAGTCATCATTGTGATGAGACATATAAAAGTGTTATTTCATGTAATTATCTGTAAACAACTATGTTACGAACTATTAATAAATACTTACGTACCTAGTCATTATTTGTAATTAAAAGCATAAATGGTTTGTATAAGAAATAATGTTGGTGGCAATCATTTAAAATTCGCTTTATTATTCCAATTTACACTTTTATACCTATACTGAGATGTTAAAATATTTAATTCCTTAAATCGATCTCTTAGTAATTCTTGTAAATAGATAAAAGTCTTTAGGTAATATTGTTTCTATATCTACTGCCTTAGCCCAGAGCAAAGTACTAAAACGCGATTACACTATGAAATTGGCTTATATACAGGTTGATTCACGAGACGAGCAGGATTAACCCAACGAATTTAGTTAATAATAGCTTACTGTTTCGTACCAGCCTTAGCGAAATGTATAATCTTTTTTTTAGTTTGAAAAAACAAGTCTCAAATTATTTACAAAATGCATGGCCTCGCTATAAGATGAATGCTCCCGCCAAATTAAATGTCATCAACTTATCAGTCTGTTTAAATACTTTTGACAATTTACTTTCTTTATAATAAAAGTTTTGTCGCATCAATCAATGTGAATAAGTCTTCCTTAAATAGTTGCTTTAGTATGACCATCATTTTCAGTGATCGGCCCTATGGGTTAAAAACTTTAACAGAACTAGTTAAGTGGACATAAAAGAAAGTATTAAACCATAAAAACTGCTATATGCTTTGTCAAGCATATAGCAGTTTTTATGGTTTTATACTTTCTTCTCAAATATCGAGATTCTGATATACAATAATATTAGACAGTAATTTGCCAAAGTTATTCGTATTTTTCTTGATGGTAAGTATTACTTTACCTCAGTTCAACAAGTTTTGTTAAAGTTTTGCAACGTTAGTGCCGATTACTGATAATTTTAGAGGATCTAATTTTAATTACTAGTACTTAACGAAAAGTGCAAAAAGAAACAAAAACGTGCAGGGGTGTACACCCACCCAGGGGTGTACAGGGGGGTACATAAGTTTAGTGTGCTACTAAACGATACCGCATAATGCCCTGTTTTTGTGGCCTCGGTCCTGCTCACGTCTCGTGAATCATCCTATATATATATAAACTAGATGTGACATGTTTGTGTCACTCACCTGCCTAATTTTTGCACCTGCGTATGCGTACTCTGCCAAACTTAGTTTGTTGGCCAATAAAAGTATGTGAGAGCTCTATTTCAAATATGTTATTCCTTTTCGCGTTACTTTAACTTTGACATTTTTGGAAAAAGAAACGATATCGATGATATATAAGCGTAATTTCTTATTGAATATTAATGGCGCCACGTGTTAATATGACGATACCGAAACACAGTCCCATAAAAAAAATTTAAACCTATCCCGGAAATCGTCCGTCCTTAAGAAATACATTTCTATTTAGTATTTTTTTATGAATATCACAAATCGATCTAGACATCCATAACGGAAATCGTGATATACAAAACTCGTATTCCTAATAAGCACACAAATGAATGCACTTGCCAGAATTCGAATCCGGTTGCTTCGTAATCAGAGTCATTACCGACTTTGCTAAGTAATCATTATTTATGATTGTATAAATAAGTAGGCAAGTACATATAGCCATTTCATACAGCGTGTATTAGGTATAAGGGCGTTTAATATTGGACCTCGGGAACCTATTTACATTCATTTTGTTATACAGTTTGTATTTTTCAGACTTAACAATTGACCACGCAATGTATTGCACCCATAATAATTAACGTACCGATGCGTCGTGTTACGTCAGTATTACTTGTTGTAATGTAATTGTAATTGTGATACGGGCGGGTTTCCGCAACTCGACGACGGGGCGCCTATTTTGCGTGATGGGAGGCCGGTTAGCTCAGTCAGCCCAACTCCTCGAGGAATCCAACCAGACCTTTAACGTCTCGTAGTACCTCGTGGAGATTACTCGGGGTACCGAGATATTTTGCCCTGTGTGTAGCCACTTCCCTGCACTCCAGCACCATGTGAGCGGCCGTCTCTTCTGTCTCCAAGCATCCTCGGCATAGAGGACTGTCTGTAACACCTAAGTTGAATAGATGCTTGTTAAATGGTCCATGACCTGTTATGACACTAGTTACCATTCTTAACTTGGTTTTGTTTAGAGTGTCCTGGTGAGCTTGCCGTTGACGCTAGGCAAGGCTTGTTTGGCCTGTCTGCAGCCTCTCTGACCTAGCCAGTGCAATATGTGCATCAGGCATTCTGAAACCCGATAAAAAATAGTTTTTGACGTTCGCGTTGCGTTATAGGTAACCGCTACACTCGCCCAACACTACCCTAGCGTTGAACCCTACATTTACAATGGTTTTTACTTAGGTACGTATGGTTGTCACAGATCTAGTAGTCGCTATTCTAATACAAAATTCTAAACCTAGTTTTCGTAACAAAATATATAACGCAGACTTAGGGTGACATTTCAATCGCTCGCCGAGTCAAAAACTCAGCGGACTTTCACCAGTCCAGTTAAGTCTGCACTTTTATGCTCGAAATTCGTTGACATAATTATGCGTTTTTAAAGTGCTTCTTCCGTAATGAACAGTAAGAAAATGCGGCCAGCAATTATTTGTCAACATTTCTATGTTAAGAATTAATTATTTCTACTTAGTGTAACTAGATCCCGAGCGCCAATAGATGTTATGTGCTAAGAATAAAAAAATACAAATACAATTGTTAAACAAACGAGTATACCTCTCTACCTTTGTGACGATAATAATGCAATAGATAGATAGGTACGTATAAATATTTAATTTATACCTACATAATAAAAACACATTAAAGAACATGAAAATCCCAGGATTCGAACAATACAGCGTAAAATTTTTACTCGAGGTAAAAAAATAGTTCATCTTCATTGGCTTTTTTTTATGACATAGGCGGCAAACGAGCAGACGGATTGCCTGGTGGTAAGCTATTACCGTCGCCCATGGGCACCCGCAACACCAGGGGATTCACAAGCGCGTTGCCGGCCTTTAAGGGGGGTTAGAGCTCTGGGAACCTTACTCACCATAAGTAACACAACACTACATACCTGAAAGGTAGCAGTGCTATTATGGCTGTGATCTTCTGTAAGGAGGAGGTACTTCCCCTGTTGGGCTGCCCCATATTCAAGCGTGATGGTCATCGCTGTGCCCTACCTCTCATTGTTGGACGTAGTTTAAGGACATACCCGGGTCCAAGCTATGCTAGTTAAAATAATCTAGTGCAATCGTAGCGTACCTGCTAACACAACACTTGAAACATGATTACAATCGAGTTTCGGTGGAGTAAGTCTTATTAAGTTAGTCGTAGTAAGAGCTCCACTCGCCCACGTGTGCGTAGTGATGGGAATACACGGCCTGCATTGCAGAGGCGAGGCTAATGACTGTTCCGACATTTCTTAAGGATACTTCCGAGTTGCCTGGAAACTTGTGAAATTAAAATTGTTAGTAATGGCGAGGACTCGGTGGCAGGATTTAGAGCTTTGTGTGGCTGAGCTCCTCGTAAAAAATGTACGTTTGTATGCTCGCTTATAATTTTCCATTTATTTAATTTGGGTCTAGGTATCTATACGATTACAGTTCAATTATTACACAGAGAAGGTTTAGTGAGTGTAGTGCATAAGGTTCAGTAAGGTACGAGTAAGGTGGTGTTTAATAAGATTACTATGAAGAGTAAAACCCATCATAAACACGACACACATTTCAAGTGCCATATTAATCGATAACACACCGTCGGTTTATATGGTTCCAATTTCCACGTTCAAAAAGTTTACAAATAAACCATAATGAGGATACAGGTCTGAAGACAGTGGGATTGATATTGTTTTTAAAATTTTATGAAAATTATCTACCTCGTACGTAAAAAAGAACATCAGTAGGTAGGTACCAGTAGGTATTTGACTCTCACCTCTTACGAGTATGCAGAGAGTCTTATGCATTTGCTGGAAGGTAGGTAATATTTCATATAAAAAATTACATTTTACTCGGTGAAGACGGGAACGCGTTTTAATTTTAATCCTATTTAATGCACGAAATAAATTACTCGCAGTAAGTGAAAATTATTTTAGATTACCTTCGTATGCAGTTATTTAGAACACTTGTACACGAAGTAAAGAGATTTTGGATTAAGGTCGAAATAATTACTGATGTAATACAACCTTAAATAATTTTATCTTAATACAGACCGCCCGGACTAACAAACAATAAGTTACAACTAAAATTGCACTGGATTCAGCATTGTTATCCCACCCTCCTATACGTTAAACGCTTATAACGATTGACAGCATAAAAATGTCCATAAATGTGTGACCAACGTCTACACGTAATACTTATGCATTGCATCCTAATCTAGCAAATACACCGGTGCGATGTATTTGCTAGATTAGGGCGTAGGACTTACGTTGTAATAAGAGCGCTTTATACGTACTCGCACTAGTTGCGCACGGCACATTCGTTAGGTACACTATGCACATGTAATCTACAGCTTGCTGACAATACATAATGGTCTTAAGAAAATCATCCCAAAGCAGACGACTAAGAAACACATAACATGATTATCTCTAAACCCTGACTGAGCTTACAGATTCATTTGCAGGGATCGTAAACGGACGGGAAGGCAACTTGGGCACACTACGTTTATGAGCCATTAAGCTCGTCATTTTAGCTGCATTCCACATGTCCCCATTCTGCCCGGGCGTCTTGTTAACATAAACAACGGCCTTTATAAGGCGAGTTGACGATCCCTTTAGACAAGGGCTTCGAGCAGTTAACTGAAAAGTTGGAATATTTTGTTTGAGAAACGAAACAGTCACGTTCTACTACGTATTATAGTTTAATATACTTAGAAACACACGTATTCTAAAACAAAATCCGTCTAAAAATTTACGCTACCCCTAGAGTTTTGTCTATACTATTCTGTATGCTTTGAGTAAGTCATGACAACTGATTAAAGTACCTGGAACGTTTAAAGTAGTTGGAGATTTTGCGAATTGCTCACCGACATCAAAGAGAATCGCTTTGGAAATGAGCCTAACGGAATTACTTGGAACACGCTTAGCGAGACGTATTCCACTTTGTTGCGTTACAAGAAATAAAAGTGTTTTTTTCTTATATGTAACTTCGATAATTCTGACATAGACCCTATTCTTAATTATAAAGTTTGGAAAACTAACTGTTTGATATTTTTGAAGACTTTAAGGCAACTGTTAAAAATTGTATATTGTTGACGAGAGGCAATTAATCAAGCAAATAAATTTTACTGCCGTAGTAGCACCAAAACTGGATTTGGTAACGAGCCGCAGCTAAGCAAATCAACTTTATTTCTGATTGTAATTGGAGCAAGGTCAAAACCAACGGTTTTATCCTGCTACTGCTATTTATGAGGAACTAAAATATTGATATAGGAAAGCTTTCTAAAATCTTAGGTCTTCTTATATCGTGTCTACGAATACCTAGATAGGGCAGATCGTTTGGAAAGGTGTCTGCTTAAACATGCATCAGTCAATAACGCAAATCTCGCTAAAGTGTCTTTAACAATCGTGATATTTCCTATATATTTCCTCGGCTGGATATTTACTCCCAATTTCCAACAAAACAAAAATATTTTTTAAACTAGCGTGTGCATAATTTAATAAACGAAAACAAACAAAGATCTAAACAATCTGGGTCAATTAGAATCACAATTTATTGTGCGGCAACGTTCGATGAATCTCAACAGGCTACTGGTAAATCAGTGACCCATACCTTTTACAATTGGCAGCAGAATGACCAGCTATTAATAGCTGGCCGCCTGAACTGGACTCTATATGCAAGGGACTAAAACCGACCGCTAAACGTTAACGCTTAGTAATGAAGTGTACAGGGTAAGTTGTTGGTCGAAAATAAAATGGGACGAATTCTTATAACGATCACTATACATACATACAGGCACACATAAAATGACTGATATGTGCGAGGTCAGGCTTAACAAGGCAGCACTTCTGTCCAACATAAGAAATATAGCCAAATCAGTTTGAACTTACCAATCCAATTAATTTAATGTTATACATCATATCCAAACAATTAGCAGGACTTTGACCCTATCCTTATTAGCAGCTAGGCCATGACACATAATTTATCAGTTTATACTATGTATCTATATTATATGTACATCACATATATTATAGATACATAGTATATATAATTCGAATAGTCTAATGTGAAATGGTAGGGGCGAGCCAAAACAGTGCAAAAGAAGCTTGAGTGAGCGGTGGGAAGTGAGTATCCCATTTGCTTCTTAACTAAAAGTGTAAGTGTAAAAATGTTCTTAGGTTAGGTGACCAGTCTGTTTTTTTTTAAGTTACAATGTAGTAATGGATAGTTTTAGTTTAGTTTTATTTTATTGAATGTCAATATTAATAAGTACACATTGTACATATTATAGATGTTATGTCTATGTTAAACCAAGCACATGTATATAAATCATTCAAGTCAGAGAACGTTTCACTAAAAACTGTAGCACATCCGTCTTTAGGAAACATTACAAAGGGAACATGTTATTTAATGAGAGCATTCGCTGTTAAAAAAGACAGGAAAAATCTCCCGAAACCTGGTACAAAGAAAAATCTCCAAATGTCTGCCCCGTCGACAGATGCTACCTGCACCTTCAAAGGATTTTATAAAATTCAAGCTCCCGCATACTCCCGCAGCTTAACTGTCAACAGCTGATAATTGACAGACTCAACTTAGAGAAAAAGTTCAAATAATGGTGTGTTTCTGCCTTACAAAGGTTTGAATGCGAGAGATACGTCACGGAACATTACTAGTTGCTACAAACATTCGTCTTTCGCCCAAGTATTGAAGTCTACTTGAATACTGATGCTTATGAAGCAACTTATTTTTTTTAACTATCTCTGTAATTACATTTTCCTTATTAAATTACCATCGATGTTTTTCTCTTTGGAATCATTGCCAATATATTATAAGGCAATAAGCAAGAGTACTAAGCTTACCCTACCTTTCAATGAACAAGACAAAAAACTACCGGTGTATTTTTATAATAAATGTTGTTTCAAATATTTTAAACTTGGAAATTTAAATATATTTTCACCCGATATAAATTGAAATTAACTATAATATATATATCTCAAATTTAAATTAAGTTTTTCGTGTATAAATTGGTCTCGTCTTTTATACAGTAAAGACTTTACAATCATGAATCAAATCAACTAACTGAAGCGGTTTCCTCACATTTGACCCAGCCACGTCAGAAATTACCTTAAAGCAAACATTAAACAATTTCGGTGCGTATTGTGTTTTAATATTTACAGGAAGCCCCAATTTCCCGTTTTGTTCCAACGTGGCATTGTTCACGTCACAATGGGCCGGTGTAATCCGCTCCGAATACTTGAGTCCGAATCACAGCAGGGTTCGACCCTTCGGAATTAATTGCTTTTGACGTATCGAAATATATCCTGGGACAATAATAATTATAACATATACTAATACAGTAGCAACTACAATACCAATTATATTTATGTATCATCATCATCATATCAGCCGAAGGACGTCCACTACTGGACATAGGACTCGGCCATAGTGACCCACAATGGCCGGTATTGCGCCACCAGTATACAGTGAATTCCCGCGATCTTTAACAGTTCTGTAGTTGACCTTGTGAGAGATCTGCCCAAGCTGAGCCTTCTATTTGTAAGTAAGATATGACAGTATACGCCTTATTTCCTCTTCAGTAAAAGAAACATTATTTCAATTAAATATCAGAGCTGCTGCAATGACACGTACTCATGTCACTTCATAGGTTTTAAATAGGTATACATACACAACATACCTCTGCCTAGGTAGTTTTTGATTAGATTTTCTTACACATTTACATACATACAGTCTTAGTTTACCTAAGACGTGGAAAACGTTAGGAACGCTAAATATAAAAGCCTTATGACTGTTAATATTGTTATAAGCCTTATCAATCGGTGTACAATCAATGTTGGACTCTTTATTATGACAGGCACTAATGATGGACACTTAGTTCTTAATTCAAAAACCGGCCAAGAGCGTGTCGGGCTACGCTCACTGTATGGTTCCGTAGTTTTCGGTTCGTCATAGTACGTGTTCCCACTTAAGAGTTTAAAAAATGGGCTGTTTAATACATTGAGTTGACATATTAAGAACAGAACCCTAAAAACGGGCCCACAAAGGACAACTAAATAGATTCCAAGTAAAATACATGGATAATTCGAAAAAATGTTGTCTATTTCAGTCCCACCACGAGTAGGGGGGAGGGGTTGTAACATGGAGTGATAACCAGCCAGCGTCATTCAAGTCAGTCAGTATGCTACGACCCCATTAAATCAGAAAATTTCTTAAAACCGCCATGTAGGGTATGAGCCACCTACAGCGACATCTATCGGCAAATTAAGTAAACTAGGTATGAGCGCGAGCTTAAAGTAGGTACAGATATAGTGAATAATTCTTTCCTAGCGTATTTTCCCGGAAATGTTCACACTCAGTAACCATCAAGACAACGCAGGGGACGGTGGCATTGCGGGGTGAAGTATCGATATAGAGCTGTTAATACCAAACGATTATTTTGTTAATAGTATAAAACTATTTTTAATACACATGCCAAAAGCATTTCGATGTGGGAAACGTTTATGTTTCTGTGATTTATTTTCAATATGTATTTATATTTCTTAACTGAAAATGACAATTCCAAAGATACCAACAATGCTGATTACTTTTGTCAAGCCCAAAAACGAGTTTCGGAGGCCAGTGGAATTTCTCAATAAACAGTCAGTAAAATATTGCAAAAAGAATACGAAAATCAATCTACATCCAATCGTCCGAAATGGCAAAGATGGGTAGACCAAATAAATTATTTTGTCTAGGTCTTGAAGATTTTGACTACGCAGTTGAGTGTATGATTTCCGTTTGATATACAAGCAATTATATTTTTGTTTACCTAACGAATTCTTTATATGACAGAATCACGTCTCTGTGTGATATACTTGAAACAGGTAGTTTGACATTTTTACATTGATAAATAAAGTACGTAATTTATTTGATACCTACACGTCACTTACTAATATAGTAATTCATAGACACATCGGCACCATTCGGAAGTAGTCGTATGTTCCGAGTTTTTTACGATCGGAAAGGATTATTCAGTACATCTGTATGGAAGATGATTTTTATGGGATAAATATTTATTGCGTGAACCGATTTTCACCATTTTTACTTTATTTGAAATTACCTCATTTCATTGTGATCTTGTGTAAATTACAAGTAGCAGATATTTATCTGCTTATACGGTTAAATTACAAACTTAGTTCAGAAATTATTTTGTAATATTTTTCAAAAACTATTGACTCTATCAAGTTCAAAATAATTTTCCTAGAAAGTTTTTGTAAAGTTCTATTTTTGAGATTCTTTCATATTTTTAAAACTTACGGTTCAAAAGTTAGAGGGGGGACACACATTTTTTTTTACTTCTAGAGCCATTTGTTCCGACAATATTAACAATATCAAAATATTATGTTAGTAAACCCATATTCATTTCTAAGTACCTATCCAACAATATATCACATATAGGGGGGGCACCCTAATAAAACATTTTTTTCAACTTTTTATTTTTGCACTTTGTCGGCGTGATTGATATATATATTATTCAGCTTTCTAGTGCTAATGGTCACTGAGATTATCCGCGGACGGAGGGACGGACGGACAGACATGGCGAAGCTATAAGGGTTCCTAGTTGACTACAGAACCCTAAAAACCATATCGTTATAAATTGAATATTTACCAAAAAATGCACAACACTTGACGCTTGAAATAAGCACTAATGTTCGTGATTGGTTCCTCCATTACTGGCGCTTTCACCGAAATATGGTATAAACTTTATGATTTAACATTATTACGATCCGAACAAGACTGAAGCGTGCGTTATGTGTATAACCTTCGACATTTTGAGACATTATCTACAATCCCGAAAGGCCCTGATAAAACTAAATCGGTATAAAATTTTCAAGTTTACATAAGCGTTTAAGTCCCGATGAAATTGTATTATTTGTTCAATGTCTATGTCAATTGCTTTTAATCCTAAAATTGAACTTGGCGACGCCTCAAACGTTCAATAGTGACTGTTATTCTGAAGGGCGTTTGATTAAAAAAATCCTACTCATTATTTCCAAAAAGCTTGTTTCTTGGCAAGCTAAAAAGTTACCTACGCTAAATTTTCCTCAAGTAAAAGACAAATGTAATCTTCCGAAAATAATCCGGAAGGAAAATGAAATTTTCAGTGGCATAATGAATACCATTTGTAAAACAATAAGGGCTTCTTACATAATATTTTGCATACAGAATTTCTAAAAATATACATATTACTCGATATAATAATTTTATTGTTTATTACTATATAGAAATTAGTGGGTGCTGTGTGAAATCCTGCTAAAACAATTTGTTTTTTAAAAACTTGAAACCATGTACCAGGTTTTATTATGCTCAAGCGTGATGTACTTGTTATATCCCAATAATTATTTAAATAAACAAAAGGATGGATCTGTATTAATACACCGCGTAACATGGGGAAACCGAATAATTTTGCCAGAGTTATCCTGACCATATTTGGAGACTAAAATGTCCAATAAACCTTTTAGAAATTCACCTCGTTTCGGAGTTACAACCCATTACAAAAAATAAAAATAAAATATTTTAATTCAACACCGTTAGCTTTCTTACGGGCGATTTTACCACTTTTAAACTCATTGATTGTTTTCAGGCACTTCTTTTGGCCTCAGGAAAACGCTGTTAAAATTATTCGGTTTGGTTCGGTTCGGTTTGGATATACGGATAATCTTGGAGCATTATACAGGGTGTAATTTGTTACATGACATAAAATATGTTTTTGTAACTCCTTAAACAACTAGCAATTGAATGCTCCTACTCTCGCTGAAAGCAGACAAAAAAAATCTGTTTTTTTTTTAGTAATTAATTTTACTTTAACGGCTGTTTTTGGGTATTATAACGGTTTACTAAGCTATTAAAATCAGAAATTTGAATGGACTGTTTGAATCATACCTGTTATAAATTAACATTTTTCTTGTGCTAGTTTGAAGAGTAATTTAGTTAACTCTCATTTTAAATATCTTATAACGTTGGATTTTCAGTCCATTTGTAATAATATATTATTAAATTTCAGGTAGCCTATAATAACCCCCTCACCTGTACTCCTTTATAAACCAACTGGCCTTGCAATCCCTACTACATGCAAGCGGCTTCGTCAGGCGTATTTCCATCTCATGTACTCCAAACGAGCCGTAGAAAAACCAGTGTAAAGGTTCCATTTGAAAAGTATAAATATTGTAAAAATACGCGTTCAGCTTTAAAGTGGTTCGTTTCAGTATTCGACTTGCGCATGGTTGGTAAGCAATCGGAACACGCGGCTTATCCAGGATTATATTCAGGTATGAATCAATATGATTTCTCCTGTTCTGAATTCCAAATTGAGGATAAACTACAATTAACACTACGCATCCACTGCAGTGCACGTCATACTAGATTATGGGCATTATCATTACTATCGTTATTAGTTTTAGTTAGCTTAAGTGAATATGTATAATGAAAAATATACATATTCACTTAAGCTAACTAAATCCATGTTTTTTTAACAAATACGTATAAAGTACATTGAAGTTTAAGTTTACGTATTTATTAAGCTAGTTTTATTAATATATCTATAGGTTTTTATTTACGAGTATATTACCGCAAATCATTTTATAATATTTTTCTTATTCTTAAATTACATGTGTAATAGGTATTTTAAATAAAAAGATTACTCTGTCTAGCAGCTCCGCTTGTGGCATAGGGCCCATTATGCTAGCGGCGTTACCTCTTTGCATTTCCAGATCCAGACGCTAATGATTATTAATAGTTATTTGTTATGCAAGGCTGCAAAGTGGTTATTTGGCGCTAGTGTTGAAATTGAAAGCTGAGCAAGCGAAGGAAGCTAAGATTGAACCATGAGCGAAGCGAATGGTTCAAAGATAGATTCCTGAGCGTAGCGAGGCTTTCAAGACACGAGACGCCAAATAATTTTGCAGTCATGCGGAACACACAACTTTTCACCTCACTACAGCGAGGAAAATTCGAGCGGTAAGAAAAACAATAAAACAAAACTTATCGCGCGATTTTTCAGGGAAATCATATCGGCATCGCTACTAGAATCATTAAAACACAAATCCGACAAATTTACGTGAATTGTGATAACTTAAAACTTAAAAAAAAATATTTCGGTTGCGTTCAGAAATTACAATGTTAAGTAAACCTATATTCAATTTCTTTATATAAATTGTAATTAATAACATTGTAATATTTATAACTAACTTACACAATTTGATATACATTAAAAAATACAATAACACACAAAAAACGAAACCAATCATATTTAGTCAAATAACCCGCCCCGCGTCACTCCAGGCGCAAAGGTGCGAAGGTGCATTTCTTTATCAAATAAACATTGAAATCGTGTTTTATTTAATGGATTAATTCAATTTTAGTCAAAATATGTAAATTAACTGAAATGCTATTAGTATATACAATAAAACCTATTTGACATAAAATAAAGTGTAGGTAAAAATAAAAAAATGTAATCATAAACATGTTTCTGATTGGTTATTATCTATGGTTATTATGAACTCACCGCGGTACTGCGAACGTCGAAGTTCGTATATTGCGAGCATCTTTCTCTTTTACTCCAATGAAAGTGACAGAGACAATCGTCCCAAATTTACGAATATCGTTTTTCGCGGTAGCGCCCCAGTCACGCGTTGAAGGAGTTTTATACTTAAAAAAAAGTTACATGCACCACAGAGAATTACAATCATCGGCTTCGAAATTCGAATGACTTTTCCACGCTAGCGGATAAAATAGGCTTTTCCACGCAGATTTCGCGCTATAAAGAAAGGTTTTCCGAGCGAGTGAGGTGAAATATGATTTTTCTTTCGCGTCTGTTAAGTATTATGTAAATTCAATTATCATTTATGAAATAAAACAACTAAACCGGATTAAATCGCGTATACTAATTAAACTTCATCCCGACGTTTGAACCCTTTAGCAGCGTTCGTGGTCATCAAGTGGACTGAGGAAAAATATTAATTTACCTCCATCCTCAAAAAATTACAAAATGCAAACCTACCCACATATAAATTATTAAACAATTTTGGGGGCTTACAATAAAATAATATAATGCTTATTAATAAAACAGCAGGCAAGACTGTGAGGCCATAGTGTTGGACAGTGTGGACATTGTACTTTGTAGTTTATAACATTTTTGGACTTTAAAATGTAATAAGCCCCTCTGGCGTGTGTAATTATCATGTGTAAGCCCCCAAAATTGTTTAATAATTTATATGTGGGTAGGTTTGCATTTTGTAATTTTTTGAGGATGGAGGTAAATTAATATTTTTCCTCAGTCCACCCGATGACCACGAACGCTGCTAAAGGGTTCGAAACGACGGGATGAAGTTTAAATTAGTATACGCGATTTAATCCGTTTTAGTTGTTTTATTTCATGAGTACCTAATTATCGCGGCAACCGAAGACAATTCAATTATCATTTATTTTTTAAATAGTTGAGTTCCATCTTGTGATTTTTGATTTAAAATTCTAATTAGGCAATGTATTAAGTGTATGCTACCGATTTCTTCATTTAATATTTAAATAAATCACACATTTTGGTTTTAAAGCAACAGTGTGGAATTCACTAATATACCTATATTAGAAACATACAGTTTATAAATTTTTCCATATGCACGAATATTATATTATACCTAAAAATAAAGAATATTATTAGTAGTTCTTTCATTTCGTAAGCTATCATGTAGGTACCTATTCTATTCCTAACAGTACGTAATCAGTCTTTTCAATTGAAAATGAAACCTTGTTAGATCTTGATTCGATGTCTTTTATTAGATTTATTTGAAATATTACACACATTTTCCGACTACACAATGGTTTGGCCAGTTTTCATCTAAATAGAACACAATATAGACAGATAAATATTGTTCTATTTTACCATTAAAATGAAAATAGTATGATACCATACAGCCAAAATGCAGCTTCTATTCTCAGTAGGGATACTGATATATATAATAGCTTAATACAAAAATGCTTTAAATGATGTTTACTTAACATTAATTTGTCTATAGAAAAGGGAACGCAATCATTAAAATATGAATTCCAGCCGTTAAAGACCACCGGAGAAAAAATATCCATTAACATAGCGATGGCAAAAATTTACAGAAACCGCGTGGCTTTACGTAGTCACAGAATATTAATAGTTAGTATACACATAATGAGTGATTTTAAGGCGGCGACGGTGCGGAAACAAGACAGCGCTATGGACACGCAAAGCGCTAGCTCCTTCCCACGCCGTCGCCGCATACGAAATTTCCATCAGTGGTACCACATAAGTATTCGTACAGCGCAGCGGTTCAGCATTGGATGAAAATCCGGAGAGCAAAAAAACCAGGTCATTAATGGTTATTAGACTGGACACCGGAGGAGTAGAGCTACCAAAACGGATCCTTTGAAGTCACTTCTTAATGTCGTTGAAAGTTATAACGCAAATGTTTAGCTTTAATGATACCGTTTTACTTTTAATAAAAAGTGACATAAAGCAAGCACGAAAAATGATCGATTAAATC
Organism: Grapholita molesta; assembly: GCA_022674325.2. Lineage (NCBI taxonomy): Eukaryota > Metazoa > Arthropoda > Insecta > Lepidoptera > Tortricidae > Grapholita > Grapholita molesta. The sequence continues at coordinate 10,836,420 of CP053127.2, forward strand.
ACAAACTAGGCAAAGCTGTTCTCAGGTAGAAAATGTATTTAGGCAAGAAATCCGCCTTTTTGTACATTGAGTTGCCTTTTGGGCAATAAAGTTTAAATAAATGAATGTTACGTTTTATTACTCAATTTAAAATTTAATTTAAAAGGAATTAGAGTAGAGATATAAAAGAAGACCAAATCCTGCGTCGCTCAAGGTACATGGATGCCCCTCAATGCAATGGACAGTCTTTGTATCAGGAACGATTGGAGCAGGGTCGAGGCCCTTATCCCGCAGGCGATGTCCCGTCTACCTAAAAAATATTTTGGCTTCTGAAAACTACACTAGAAGATTCTACACCCAGCGGAATGAAGAAATAATTACTAAGAGCTGAAATATTAATAAATTTAAACTGAAAATGAAATTCGCTTAATATTTCCCATATAAGTAAAGATAAAAGATAAAAAACATTTATTTGTGACAACACATACAAAAACGATGACAGATAAAGAAAAATACACCCGGTGTGCATCACAAAACGCACTCAACTCAGCATATGTCCAGCTTAGGAGCCAGCGTTGATCGTCCGAGGCACAAGATTCACCTACACAGTACATATTTACAAAATCATCTAACATCAAACAAAAATCAAAAGAAAAATAAATATATAAACAATCTAAATTGGTCTAAACAGACACATTACTTAAGTGTTATGTTAAATAAAATGGTCAATCTAACTATTTATACAAAAATGCTGTATATACACAATATGTAGCCTTAATTCAGGAACAAATAAACACAGATTAAATCCCTTTACCAGGATTTGAACCAAGGACCTTCATTTCCATAGTCAGGATCAAACACCTAAACAACCAAAAAGCCTACTCGTAAAATACCAAGTATATTAAGATAAACCTTAAGTACCAAACCGTGGGTAAATTACATTTCTATACGGTAATATTCTTTCGCCATTAACGGCCATGAATTTATGAATAGTGAATGTTCGGGGCACCAAAATGGCGCCATTTATGTGGCCATTATCACATTCCGTTAAAACCATCTTAATCGCTTTTGATTCCTGCAGCTCATAGTTAATTTACCAGAAATGGTAACAAATACCTAATGTTCTTAAAATGTTGTCTTAGGCATAAATTCAAGAAATAATTAACTACAAAAAATAAATATGTTTAATACTCGATTATTACTCTTAAGTATTTAGAAGGTACCTATGGGTAATTTACGTAAAGCCTCGTCAATTCAGGACTACAACTGCGTGGAGATGTAGGATTTTTGTATCTTTTTATACACGACTATCAATGTATTGACTGAATTTATAAAATGAAACAAAAATAGGTACAAATCACAAAAATAGTATTTGGTTTTCGTTTTAAGCTACGAAGTGCAAAATAAACATATCAGTTACCGAAGTATTTAAATCAAGAATCAAGTTCCATTCTATAGAAAATAAGTGATTTTAGGAAATATTTTAACAAAAAACAAAGAAAAGAAATAATTAAATTCCCATGTTCTAAACTGACTTCAGATTAAAAGCACCCTCGATATTATTACATGTATGTTACGTCCATTAGCTGCAAATTACACTAAGCTTTGTTTGTACTTCAGCCCTATCGCAAACGCGTTTGCGCTGAGACTATAATCGTGAGTGCGGCTAGTCGTCTGTCTAATTGAATTGTTGCTACGCTCAAAGCAACCGCCGATATCTTATCGCAACAGTAAAACCACATAGTTAACAGTCCCAACTACATTCTACATTCAAACTAAATATCTACATTCAATTGTTTATTGTGTTCCCGCACAATACGAGTAAGTATTCTTAACTCTTGACTCGCGTATTCCGAAAGTTATTCATATAGGAGGCGCAAGCACGTAGTACGAGGTGCTCAAAAGATCGTTAATAATAAAACAAGATTACATACTCGTATAGCTAATTCATAAATTTTGACGGGTTCCACTGTGTTCGGGTGGCCCAACAGGTAAAGTCGTCAGCCGCGATAGCTGGACATGCAGGTTCAAATCCTTTCTCAGATGCTGGTGGTTTTCGTCACGTTTATTAAGTATATGTCATCTTTCTCAATTTATAGTTTTCCAACAGTATTCTCATTTCAACACAAATCAATCGTTATTAATTTGGTACGAATCGGTTTTGTTACATAAACCTGTGTCACTTCTGTAATCCGTATTAATATTTTTGAATCTCTGTATGTTAAATTTATGTACAATACGGATTACGGAATTGACATTTATTTAACAGAACCGATGTATGGCAAATTAATAACAATCTATTAAATAGTAACCGAAGTTATATAGGAAAACTTTATAAGTTATATAAAAGTTGGTAAATACAACTGCCATAAAATAAACAACCTACATTCACTAATAACGGAAGCTAGACCAACTTTCATCAGTTTCCTAAGTCCACACTAGAAAACTGAATCGTTTAGAGCGAGTTCTTATTTCTTAGTAGGGGGGACAAAGACGCAAGTCCGTCAATAACAAATGAACTTAATCACCTGTTAGTTTCGGAATTGTCCCAACTGCCGTTGAAACTGCGGAAACAATAGCAGCGCTGCGCTGTTTGTCAAGTAAACACGTTAACAGAACTGCGACTATTAAGAGCTGTGTTCGGAAATGAAAGATGTTAGCTATTGCAATTTGATTAGTGCAGCCAAGAGCATATGTGTACATAATGTTAGACTTAACACACTATGTATGTGCAGGCTCAGAATTTTCGCTTTGTCGCCTCTTACGACACCCGCGGGAGGAGATGGGGTGTGGTGCTATTCTAATCCGGCGCCATACATACGGCTATTAAGACTATGTTAACACATCCTTACTCATACACTAATATATGTATGTACCTACTATAGATTTTATATGGTTACATACTCAGTACTGGTGTTAACAAGGGTAAAATTAAACAAGGCTTAAATAACTACACTTAGGAGATACTTCTGGCGTTCTGGAGAACTTTCTTTGTTTTATTTGGTTTGGGTTGCTAAACACATTCTTATAGGTACATCTTTAAAAAAAGTCATTGCTTTAATTGAAATAAGTTTTATTTTATGATAACGTTTTCTTTTAAATACAGGGGACTATAAAATTTTAATTCGTTACAAAATTTTATAATATCTAATCTAATCATATCAGCATTGCAATACAACGAGGAAATGCCGCCAGCATCCTTGGTACAATGCCTCAAGGGCTTTTTTTAGATTTTATACTGTTAAGCACTTGTAGTTATCATAATACGATTGTAATTTCTGTAAATAAATATGTACAAAAAATCATATAAGCTATGACTGCAATATGTCCATAAAATGTCCAAAAATGTCCGACGACCGGTCTGGCCTAGTGGGTGCCTGCCTATGAAGCCGAAGGTCCGGGGTTCGATTCCCAGTCAGGGCATTTATTTGTGTGATGAGCACAGATATTTGTTCCTGAGTCATGGGTGTTTTCTATGTATTTAAGTATTTATATGTATCTATTTATTATATATATATCGTCGCCTAGTACCTGCAACACAAGCCTTATTGAGCTTACCGTGGGACTAGGTCGATTTGTGTAAGAATGTCCCGAAATATTTATTTTTTATTTAAAAATTAGTGCATAGTCATAGATGCACTAGGTAATTTATGGACATTTAAATATAAAAAAAGTTATAACAACACATCATATCATCAAAAAACTAACTAGGTAGTTTGGACTAATATACGGTTGAAGAATGCAATAAATAGGTATTCAATCTGTAGATATTACAGATTTGTTCGAAATCAATACTATTAATACTAAAAAACTTGCATCAATTATTACGGCAGACTAAAGTTTTCCCCCAAAATGTATTTAATTATCTCTTTGGTCACTAATCGTTCTTGAAATTGAGCTTATAAAAAACTGGTTATTTACTTATATATCTATCTAACTCTTTTCTGAAAGTAAAGAATTATTTTCTTTTAGGTAACATTTGGACCCGGGTATGTCCTTAAACTACGTCCAACAATGAGAGGTAGGGCACAGCGATGACCATCACGCTTGAATTTGGGGCAGCCCAACTGGGGAAGTACCTCCTCCTTACAGAAGACCGAAGACCACAGCCATAATAGCACTGCTACCTTTCAGGTATGTAGTGCTGTGTTCCTGATGGTGAGTAAGGTTCCCAGAGCTCCAACCCCCCTTAAAGGCCGGCAACGCGCTTGTGACTCCCCTGGTGTTACGGGTGCCCATGGGCGACGGTAATTGCTTACCATCAGACAATCCGTCTGCTCGTTTGCCGCCTATGTCATAAAAAAAAAAAAAAAAAACATCAATTAGAAATATTTTCATATAAACTGCATTTGGTTGTATGTCATGGTAAGCTATATCTAACATGAAAGCGTAATTAAATATTTTATTCAGTTTTCCGTGAAAGAGACGCTTTGACATAAATGATGCAACTACTTACATTAAAATACTTTCTAAGTCTTCCGATCAAGCACGTATAAGACTTCTTCCAGTAAAGAAAAAGCATTGAGTTTATATATTTTTGTCTACTACTATACTATGACAAAAATATTGTTGAATCAGAACTTGCAGCATATCCAGGGGTTGGATCAAAACGAGTTGGGCATAAAATTAAATAGTCAAACTTACTGTGTGATGTAAAACCCATGGGCGCCAATTGTCTTATTTCTGCAAGCTAGCTTTTTATATATGCCTCATTACGTCTAGAAATAGAAGGTAAAAATAAATACGAGGTATAATAGAAGGTAATAAAACTAAAAAAATGGGGCAAGGGTAACACCGGTGCAAGGGGCAAATTGTAGAGAGGCGTCACTGTACTTATAGGTATAGGTGAAGTCTTAGAAATTATTGGACCCGGGTATGTCCTTAAACTACGTCCAACAATGAGAGGTAGGGCACAGCGATGACCATCACGCTTGAATCTGGGGCAGCCCAACTGGGGAAGTACCTCCTCCTTACAGAAGACCACAGCCATAATAGCACTGCTACCTTTCAGGTATGTAGTGTTGTGTTCCTGGTGGTGAGTAAGGTTCCCAGAGCTCTAACCCCCCTTAAAGGCCGGCAACGCGCTTGTGACTCCCCTGGTGTTACGGGTGCCCATGGGCGACGGTAATTGCTTACCACCAGGCAATCCGTCTGCTCGTTTGCCGCCTATGTCATAAAAAAAAAAAAGTGTAAATGGCTTCAGTAGCATTCATATTATTAAGTATCACACATTGGTAGACCAATGACCATGAGTTGTGACATTGAGGTTTTTTGATAGCGAGTATCGAGTTTACTATCTGTCTCTGTAACTCATGGTAAGGGTACTGCTCACGTGAGCAGGGCTGGCGCGTCAAACGCGCAAACAATAAAATTGTGCAGTGCAGAATACGCCCCACAAAAACATTTAAAGACCAGGGTATTTAACTGTTTTGTTGTTGTTCGGGGTGTATCTAACAGCTTAAATGTATTCCTCTGCAGTTGAAACGTGCACAGCAAGAAGCTAATTGTCAGGATATGTGTCAATAAGGAGAACGACATTTTTAACGCAGGTAATTTTTAAACTTAATGAGAGCGGTTAAAACCCGATTATTTGTAATAAGGTTCAGATGTATTTTTATATTTGCTTGTCTTTTGCGTACACGGAACAATTGTGTTTCGGATATTTGGGAGGCGTACGCGGAGCCAGATCAAGTCAACGTGCAGAGGCCCTTTCGACAATTTAATGCGAGGTATGGAGTACACTAAGCAGATGTTGCCCCTGTCCGTATCATGGGACTCACACAGAGACAGCATGGTGTAAGGACTATTGAGTTTTAATGGAATCTAGAATGTACTACGCTATTGGGTGGAAAGGTTGGACTCGCTACTAACACAAAAAGTGCCATCAAAAATAGCTCAACGGCAACACCGGTGCAAAGGGCTAAGGGTAGAGAGATGTCACTGTACTTTAAACATATAGCGAACTCGCCACTTAGGTTTCCACATCTACCCTCGAGATAGCTCTCTCTCTCTCTGAGACTCTCACTCTGGACGACCGGTTAAGGCAAGCCAGAGGCAGGAGACCTGTCCCACTTGTCCGCTACTCCCGAACAGATAAGCATAAATTTGAGATAGTGAACAAAACGATATTAGGAGAAGTGTCAAAATTCTACTTACTACTGGCAACATTTATATATATTTAAATAAAATTAATGAATTTAAAATTTACGTTACAGCTCGTGAGATTCCACGTATCGCCACTGGCTCCACGCTATCACTTAAACTTAGAGGTTAAATATCTTTAGTTAACCCACTGAAGCCTTTGCAAAGTCTAGTCTAATTAGACTTTTTTATTGAACATTGACAATCTTACGCATTATGACTGTCGCATAGTAAGCTTAAAAAGACTTATTTTATAAGTTCGGGTCTTTCCTATTACAAAAATTGTCCATTGCAGTTCAACATGGCAACGCAGCTAGTGTAATGGGCATTTTTGTACCGGGTGGGCTATTTGAATAGTTTATTTCTTGTGCAATTTCCTATATTTGTGTGATTTTAATAAAGTAATTTTTTATAGTATTTATAAACGGCTATATATTTATTTTTATAAGTATAATGAAAGTACTAAAGCAGTTTTGAACGCAAAACAAACCTTCTCGAGCTGAAACTAATACATAGATTAGATATAGATAAAATTTTAAATACATATAGATCGTCCATAACTCAGGAACAACTCGTGATAAACACAAACCAAGATTTGAACCCGGTACCCCTTGCTTCATTTGAGTCACATAAAAGGTCGAATCAGATGATTGACCTTTTGAAGGGAGAGAAACAATAAACACAAAGCGAATGCGAATTGAAATGACGAATAAAACTTTGTTTGGCCTCTAAGGGTCGCCTTTAATTTGGGCAATTTAATAATGCGGATTCAAAGAAAATCCGATTGTTATTTGAAGTTGTCACCAAATGGTTCGTTGAATAAGTATAAGTAAATGAGTTGTCCGGGTTGTTCGTTGAAATTGTTTAAACGAAGGAGCGAGTTGGATGGGGAATTATTAATGTAGTAAGTATGTAATGCGTTACTTTGCGACCTAGCATTAAATATCACGACAGCGGTCATACAATATTGTAAAACTGTTTTCACAGTTGCAAATCGGGATTTGATTAGGGTTATCCTTATTCCACGTAGCATAAATCTAAAACTCGTCAGCTATTTCAATCAAGAAGCATTATGGATAGTTCACATTACTGAGAACTTATTTGCAATAATTTAGGTAGTAGCTGTGCCCCGCGGTGTTACCCGCGGTTATTTTCCCGAAGTAAACCGTAGCCTATGTGTTAATCAGGGTGTCAGCTAATTCCATACCAAATTTTATTAAAATCACTCCAGCCGCTTAGACTTGAAGAAGTAACAAACATACACACTCACAAACTTTCGCCTTTATAATATTATTTAGTGTAGATACTCGTAATTAAAAGAGAATATTAAAAAAATCTAGCCTGAAATGGCAATGGCGCAGGGCACATTGCTCCAAGAACTGATGATCGATGGGGCAGAAAGGTACTAGAAGACGTAGCGTTGGAAGACCTCCAATTAGGTTGACCGACGATCAGGTCAGGTTCACGGGAAATCGTTGGATGAAAATAGAATATTGAATATTAATCTAAATAAGTTTCCTTGCTTCGGTCAAGATAAAAGTGTAATGTGATTGCAAATATCATTGATGCGTACTATTTAGCTCGAGTGTATTTTGAGTTTAGCAAGTTTTGAAGTTGGCAAGTTTCCAAGTTGCATCATGACGATTTGATGCGATGCCTACAAATGTGTTTTTTTTAATGGGTATTCCTAAACATGTTGCGCTGATTTTTAATCTAGCATACCATTACAGGTATACTATATTATAGTTTTCGATAACAGCTCCCACAGTTCTTATTTTCTTCCAACATTTTCAACCTTCATTCACGTTAAGTAGTCATGGCACGTCGGTGGTCTTCAATAGCTAATAAAAATTGTAAAAACTGTGAATACAAGATCAATTAACAAAGAACATTATGTTTCATTAATTTTAGGGTTTCGTACAGTCAGCGTCATATAGTTGGTAGCATCCAAAGTACTCAAAAAGTTCGGTACACCATAGAATTAGTATGGTGTACCGAACTATTTGAGAACTTTGAATGCTACGAACTATATGACGCTGACTGTACACAAAGGGTAAAATCGTGACTAGTACTTAGACTCCACTATCCGTCCGTCAGTCTATCTTTCTGTCTCTCACCAGCCCGGTGTTTCTCATGAAACGCTATAGGTTTTTATTTAAATATTGCTGAATGTTTTTTAACCCTTTTTGAACAAAACCTCGGTGAAATATAATAATGCTAGCAGCATATTGTCAAGCGTTTATCATCATCATCATCATTGCAGCCATAAGAAGTCCACTGCTGGACATAGGCCACCCCCAAATATGACTTGTATCATCTTGGGGTTGCCGTAGTTGCCACGCTTGGCAGACGGGTTGGCCCGCAGTATCTGTAGATTGAGTTTCGGCGGACGCTGCTGCCCATCCGTCAGTTTGTTCCCTTTGTCGCCTCTTACGACATCCGCGGGAGGAAATGGGGTGGTGCTATTCTAGCCAGCCGGCACCACACAGCACCGTCAAGCTTTACTTCTCTTTAATTGGAAATTGAGCCATCTATTTTGTGTTTCCATACTGGTACATCGGTTTAAGGATGAAGTTATTTAATTAAACTTCTTAAAGTGACTTGTTTTGTTTTGTTAGCTGCAACCTCAGTGCAGACTATTGAGTCCGCAAATTTCTCTGGAAATGGCATTTATCATACTTAAAGTCTTAGTAAACTGACGCCAATTGGGTTGCATAACTTGGGATTGCAATTCTGCTAATAAAGAAATTATATAAGAGAATTAAATCACAATGGTTAGAGTTTAGTGTTGTTAGGTTAGAATAGATATTTTGGGAACTTATTCAAAATATATATCGCTAGAATTCAACTGTTGGTTAAATTCTGGTCATTATATAGAGGTTACATTTCATAGTGCAGTTTTGTACGCAATACATATAATAGTTAAGTACCTACTTACTTTTATAATTACACGTCTTATTCACGGTCTTTGTTCTATGAGACAAACTCATGGGCCAAACTGTACAGGTAGGTATACTTTAAAATAGTTTTATTGAAGATGATATAGGCAAATGTATATAAATAAATACAATATTATTATATAAGGACGAGCGAAACAGCTATGGACATAATCGTACATAATGCCAGTGCCGTCTCGCTTTCACTCGGTTTCCTGTAATATAACTGACCAACGCCCTTGTAAAATTTTCAGACCCGGGTATGTCCTTAAACTACGTCCAACAATGAGAGGTAGGGCACAGCAATGACCATCACGCTTGAATCTGGGGCAGCCCAACTGGGGAAGAACCTCCTCCTTAAAGAAGACCACAGCCATAATAGCACTGCTACCTTTCAGGTATGTAGTGTTGTCTTCCTGATGGTGAGTAAGGTTCCCAGAGCTCCAACCCCCCTTAAAGGTCGGCAACGCGCTTGTGACTCCCCTGGTGTTACGGGTGCCTATGGGCGACGGTAATTGCTTACCATCAGGCAATCCGTCTGCTCGTTTGCCACCTGTGTAATTAAAAAAAAAAAACAACCAATTTATTCGTATAGGTAAAAGTCGCAGTCTTGCTGTTTCATTGATGTTTCCAAAGTTCTTACTTTTCCAAATACTATTTCTGTTCACCCTTGCAATAATAAATAAATAAATATTACAGGACATCCTTACACAAATTGAAAGCTTGTGTAGTGGGTACTCAGACAACGATACGAGAGCTGTTCTGAATATTTCTAGCTGTGAGAAACCTATCTGCACAATCATACTTTTTTTTCTTACGACACCTGCGGGAGAAGGTGGGGTGGTGCTATTCTAGTCAGCCGGCATCACACGGCAACCTTCACCAAAGCGACTGGTAAATATCAAATGATATTTCGTACATAGGTTCCGAAAACTCATTGATACAAGCCGGGGTTAGAACCTGCGACCTCCGGATTGCAATTCGCACGCTCTTACCGCTTGGCCACCAGCGCTCTAATTTATGTAATATACAAATACAATGATATACGAGTATCATACAATATACAAATACTTAAATACACATATAGAAAACGCCCATGTCTCAGGAATAAATATCTGTGTTCATCCCGCAAATAAAGGCCCTTACTGTAATTCGAACACAGCACCATTCAAAAGCAGTGTCACTACACATTGGACCAGACCGGTAGTTTTATTATTTATGATGATTTTATTGTAACAAATGGTCGTACAATCATTCTGATTTTTTTTTTTATTCAGGATGCTTACTGCCTAAAATAAATTTACAAGCTAACAAGCAAATTACAAGCTTCCACATATTAAATATTATTACTTTAAGTATTCTAGAAATATATTTACGAGTATAGTTTATAAATAATTAGCATTATTATTTTTAGGAAACTCTTCAACTGTCTGAAAATTCTATAAGTCGGTAGGAATCTAATTCTCATTAACGATGCTCCGCCATTGATGACTTAATACAACAGGGTTTTGTGTAAGTTGGATTAGTAACTGCACTGAAAATGACTTTAGTCTATTAATCATGTCAGCCGAAAGACGTCCACTGCTGGACATGGGCCTCCCCCAAAACGGCCCAAAAAGACCGGTCCTGCGCCTTCCTTTAAGTCTATTACTATATAACCGAAAAATATTAGTACTTAAGTACCTTATTAATACTATTGTTATATTACTTTGTACGCGCAGCGTAAGTAAGTGCCATGTGCTAAAATCATTCCCAGACACTCACTGCGTAAATTTACCTTAATAGCCCCATTCGTACACTTTATCTGTGTCTTTTCCTCTTGGGGCGTGCATATTGTTCCTGTTTTTGAATTGTAAAGTGGTCTCGTTCCCCTTGTGTGCAAAGAGGAACATAAATCGTTAGGCTACGGGCGTAAGAGAAGAATACATCACAATGCTGTCACTTGGAGTCTTACTAACATTGTTTTAGTTGAAATCGAAATGATCATCCAGGATATATTGGAAAATTGCCAAATACTAAAATCGATATCAATATAGATTTATTTATTTATTTCTATCAAGAAAAAATGTTGGCTACTTTATTATTTTATTCTTACATTATTATGTCTGATTGTTCCGATAAATCAAATCATAGTTATTATAATATTAATTAGGCTTCCTTAATAATAACATGATGGCCTTTATCAAAGGCATTTAATTAATTCGGGCAGTCTTTGAGCTTCTTAATACTTTTACTGAAACGTTAAGCCGAACCTTCATCTGATAAAGTCGCCTTTAGGGCTGTAACAATCTCAAAAGTACAATCACTTTTCTTATGAAAGTGTTATTATTTAAGACAATATTATTCTAAATGTCATCGACCGTGTAATAATTTCAATGTCACGGTCCCAGCTGTGTGACATAAGCCAGAGAAGTGACGACATTGAAAGTATAATTGGAGTTTTCAAATAAATTTAACATTAATACTTAAAACTATGCAGAAGTACTATTCAGTGGGCATTGTGTCCTAGTGAGTTAATTAATAGTGATTTTAATCAATTAATATTCTCTTCTCCTTCACTTCTTTCTTCTTTTCCTTCTTTTCTGCACATTTCACAGTAACATCAACAGCAACAACCACTGGGCACCCGTATCCCATGCGGGGGCCACATCCACAGCGTTCAAAACCCAACGGTCGCCCTTATCTCTAGCGAGGGTGGGAGGCAGATAAAAGCCACAGCCTGAAACCTCCACACCAGTCTTCCAATCACTGTTATATGTGGTGTAGCAATTATCAGTTGTCCGCAAAAATTACCAGTGAAACCTGTGTCGAAACTCGAGGTACTTATGTACCTCGTTTAATTCGATAGACACGCTCTATTTTTAGTTAATACTTAGATGTAAAAAAGGTAAAAGTTTAAAAAGTTGGCCCAAATCAGCAAGGAAAGAGAGAGAGAAAGTTTGTCGATTATGTTAATCCAACCTTAAATATTTTATGGAAAATATTTTACCTTTACACCTGTCATTCTGTAGCCTTATTTCGACATCAATAGACTATTAATCTCTTGGTTACAAACCTTATTCATTAAATCTACTTTACTTATAGATTATAATTAGTTATGAAATGTTTTATCGTTTATACCACGTTTGTTTCTATACAGTTATGGCCAGACAGTATATCAGACATATTTTACCGTTACCTTTGGTTCATTCTGGATTAAGCACTAAAGCCCGTAGGCTAGGGTGGTACATAAACGATATACATATATGCCATTCAACAATTCTTACTTAAAACTAGAGCTCATGAGCTCGGTTATTTAGACTTAATATTATGTTCGAAGAGCTACCGCAAACATCGAAGTTCGTATATTTCGGGCATTTTTGTCTTTTACTCCAATTAAGGCATTATGAGAGAGACAGAGACAATTGTACGAAATTTACGAATATCGTCCCTCACGGTAGCGCCACAGATGGCTATTTAGAATGATTGTTAACACTCCACGATCGAAGTTCAAACCCGTTAATTTCAAATATAAATATATATTTTATCAAATTTTTTAAACATTGATACTCTATATTCCTAACCTAGGGTGCCGCCGGCAACGGGCCCAGGCTGCCGGTGGTTAGGGTTGCAGATAGAGAAACCGGTGGACTATTAAACACGCGCACCGTGTCTAGGATTACCGCCTTCTGAATTTGACTCTTTATCGAACCACAACTACGTACCGAGAGTTTATTACTGTCGCTTGACTTTTTTTTAAGTACACATACTAGTAGAAGCAATTTGCCTGAGCGACAGTAAAAAAGCGCCATATGAAACGTTTAATAATTGTATTAATGTCATCAACTTCATATGCCAATAACTGATTCCGTAAAATTGAAATAAAATATATATGCAAAATAAATTGAAAAAAAATATTAAAAAATGTTAATATTTTCCGGCCGATCCCGCGCCGTTGAATGTCAACTATTAAAAATTCAATAACACAGCCGAATAGTACCTCAAATATCGCGGTCTGCCTTTGTTTCAGACCAAGGAGATTAAAATATTTTTTATTCAATAAATATCTCTTGACAGCCAGTCTGGCCTAGTGGGTAGTGATACTGCCTATGAAGCCGATGGTCCTGGGTCGAATCAAAGTCAGGGCATTTATTTGCGTGATGAGCACAGATATTATTTGTTCCTGAGTCGTGGGTGCTTTCTATTTATTTAAGTATTTATGTGTATCTATTATTATAATATATCGTCGTCAAGTACCTACAACAGAAGCCTTACTGAGCTTACCGTAGGACTGGCGTGTAAAATTGTCACGACATATTTATTATTATTTATTGTTTATTTTTTAAACACTTGTACCTGCCTGGTACAAATCGATACCTAGCTAGATGAACTGTGACATATATGAATTAGTAAAAAGATACACATATTTATATACATACCTACTGGGTGTGGCCTAGCTGTAATAGAAGCAATAACTTTAGGGATCGCTTCTACTATATGTTATTTTCAAAAGTCGTAGAACAAAAAATGTTACTGCGTTTGTGGTGTAGAAACGATGCGTAAAGTTATTACAGGCCACGCACACAAAATATTTTATTTTTATCTAACAGTTCATTAAACATCAAGATAATTCTAACAATACCATACTCAATGCTACTATATGGTTTTACTTTAAATTTACGTAACTTGCCCAACTTCCATTTCCATAATCAGCTTGACAAATTTTAATTATCATAACAGTGACAGGTATAGCCAAATTATGTAAATTTTAATTGTACAATCGTTGTAATAAAGTAATTGACAACTCCATATTTGCACTAGGTCATAGCCAACATGACAATATGAAACGATAATACGATAACTCCATAAATAGGAAACGAAATAATTTATTTCCGGTACCCTTCTACACGATAAACATGTTGTTTAAAATGAATAGCCTAAGGCTTGGTTCATACGGCAATGCACGTTGGACTTCTGGTTGAGCCTTAAAATGGCGAAGCTGTCTTGAATTTTTTTTGTTCTTTAACGTTGTTTAGTGTGTAATATAGGCAGCTAATGAATAATTTATCTCAAAATGCGTTTCACCACTATTTAGTCAACACCCGGCAGTCTCACTGTCACGTTAATGTTAATTCGATTTGCTTGACAGTCTAGTGAGTATCCCTTTAAACGTATAAATAGTGTAAGTTTTCTCACAGAGTTCTCTCACAGACATCTTATAGTACATGCCTTGTGAACGGTTCTATGGACAAAGTATGTGCCACTATATATTCAAAACATATAAAACATATGAAACATATAAAAAACCTGAAGAGTATGCGGTGTGAACGAGGCCTTACTTTGTTAAAATTTTAAGGCGGAGGGATTTTACTGACAAACTTTGCATACGTCTAATTGATTTATTCTGAGGCAAACGTACTTCAGTGTTCAATGTATACTCGTACATATACATCATCTCGTCTCTCATCTTTGTTTAAGTTTTTTTTTTAAATTATAATTGTCACGTTTTAAAACTGATGTTTATTAAAACTAATACATATAATACAAATGAACCCCTTACCTACATGATAATAGTAAGTTTTATTTAAACTTGGAGAGAACTGGTATTATTTTAATGGCTTAACAGAAATATTAAAACTTGAACTGATGCGTAGTATAAAGATAAATATTCATAAAGAGATAATAATCCTAAATCTTAAGAATTTGAATAGATGCGTATTGCTGATATGCTCGGTGGGTACTTCTAAATAACAAATTCTTCAAATACAATTTTTTTCTTATTTCTTAAAGCCTTCGTTTAGTAATCTAGGTAGGCAATAACTTCACCCATTAAACATATTACATTCCCTATGAGCAAAACCTACGAGCGGCAAAAGTAAATATTCCGGTATAACAAGGGATGTGAACCTCACCATTGTGGAATGTTAATCCTTTCACCTTTCGTTGAAACCAGAGCCCGTCCGGGGGAATTAAGCAATAGTTTAGTTCGGATTTATTCCCGCCTTTGTAATGGTTCTGTTTACATTCGGTTGGAAATGCGATTATTAAACTACGGCCTTTGTGGACGGAACAAGTGAAGATTACTGGGCCGATTCACACGCGAAGTTTTCAGGTTTAATGGGGGTTTTCTATGCTAAATAATTGGATTAGTAACTACCTACGAACTATATAGTTTTAATCAATGATATTTTATATATATAACGACAAGTTTGGCCTAGTGGGTAGTGAACCTGCCTATGAAGCCGATCAAATCCCAGTAAGGGCATTTATTTGTGTTATTAATTGATGGTCCTGAGTCGTGGGTGTTTTATGTATATATTTAGTTATTTGGATATTATATATATCGTTGACTGAGTACCCACAATACAAGCCTTCTTGAGCCTAACGTGGGGTTCAGTCAATTTGTGTATGTCCTGTAATTATTATTATGTATTGTATATGTACCTACAAATATGTCCGCCGGATATGTGCACAAATCCTGATTACTGAAGTTTCATTAAATTTCATTCAAGTAGGTAGCAAAATTGCTGATTTGATCAAAGATATGACCGAAGCCAGATTTTTGCGTGTATAGCTTGCCGCTGTTCAGCCACAACTATGAGTTGAAGCCTGGACGAGGAAACGTAATGAAAATACAGCAGAGAAAGAACAAAAATTCGTACATCCACGTCTTAAAATATAGATATATTTTAAGGGACAAAAACATGTGGCCACGAATCTATTGCTGGGCACTATATTGACCCATACCATGGCCAGCCGTAACAGAAATTTTATGAACGCCATGCTGTAAATCGCCGATTTATTAAAGTTACCGACTATATGCGATATCTGAAAATATCAAAAAGAACGTTCTTTTAGTGAATTTCTCTAAATATTTTCTGCATCTAATATGTTCTAATTATATAATATTATACAAACGATGAAGTAACATGCGATATTTACAAATGATCTCCTTTATTTCGCGGTGTAAGAGTAGATGCGTCATATAGTTGGTAGCATCCAAAGTACTCAAGTTTAGTGCGCCATAGAATTTGCATGGCGTACTGCACTATTTCACTACTTTTAATGCAGCCAAGTATATGACGCTGCCTGTACAACACAAAAAGTGGCTTATATAGTTTTAGGTGTTAATATAATAAATCACTTCTTGTGTGTAAGCTTACATTTTAATTGACGGGCGAAGGTCGATAAAATGTGGAATTTATAAACAAAAACTACTTATGGTTATACATTTAAGCAGTCGATTTCGTGTTAATCATAGCTTTAGAAACGTTAGTAATTTCGTTACCGGTTCGTCTCAGTGTTTTGGTTGTAAATTGCGAACTACCGGGAATGTTTAACTTTTCACTCCACGAAAACTATTACTGCTATGACGTCATATAGATTCGTTTGTGGTTTCGTTATATAGATTTTCATTGAATGGTCTTATTTTACTGAACCTAATAGTTGCTAAATGCTTCTCTACTACAGCAGACTTAAAAACATTATAAGCTATTTAGGAAATGTGATCAAGTGTCTAGAAGCATTAGGGACTGCATTAATTTAAATATGTAGTGTCTTTAACACCTTCGCCACGACATCGGTCCGATTCGACCCGATGTAAGTATGGTTAATTGCGACGTTAACTAATTGCCGTCGCGAAGGTGTTAAAAAAACAAGCCATTGAGAATACCTAGTTGTCAAAAATGTTTGTATGACATGTCACAGTGCAGTGGTGTATTCGTATTTTTTCCCGTACAGTCGCCATCAGATATATCGGAGCTGTGGAGGTGGTCACAAATATCGGAACAATGCCTCTATTGTCAAGGCGGTAAAGTGCATGTTCAGATATTTATGACCACCTCCACAGCTCCGATATATCTGATGGCGACTGTACACGGAACAATGGTGTTCCGGACATTTGGGTGGCGTATGCGGAGCCGAATCGAGCCAACGCGCAGAGGCCCTTTCGACAATTTAATGAAATGTAAGAGGTTCCTACACTTCGTATCTTTATTATACTTATTGTTTCAATTTGTTTTCCTTCTTCGCCAAATATTTTAGTGGCTCCCCTTCATCAAAGGATTAATTTAGCTAGAGAAAATTCCACTCTCATCATTTTCCGTCTAATTAAGTGTACACTGCCGACTATTTCTTCTCTTCTCTCTCTGCGAGTGCTGCAAACGAAAAACATACTAAGGTACGGAAATGATTTTATTGGACACAAACATGTTATTGGAATTTGAATTGGTAGTGTTTATTTAGTGTAATTTAATGCATATATTGTTTTGCGCTAGTCTAAACCTGAGATAAAATTAATTATCACATAATAGACTGAAACAAAATGTATCAACTCTGACCAATTTAAGTTCTTAGTTAAGTATGGAGGAATTTATATCCAATTATTTTGATTTGCTTTAATTTTTAAGTAGTAACACTACTAAATAAATTATAAATTTAAAACAAATGACACTACTTAAAAAGAAAAGTCCTGTTTCAGACGCCGAAGGAACTCATCACTTTTTTTGTCATATGTTTTCAATTCATCAACCATATTCTACATATCTGTTGGTAACATTCGATTAAGATCAGCATTGGCAGGTTGTTAATTTTAAAATTTCGCTACACTCATTTTTTTTGTATGCTCGCATAAAAGGCTAATTGCTACTCGACACGACAAAGCAAAAATGCGTACGTGTCATAGGAGCGGGGAGGACAAAGAAGTAATCGCTTGATTTTCACTAGTTGTAAAATGAAATTTCGACAACGTGAATGCCTTCAAACAAAGGGACGGCTCAAGTTATACGGGTATATTTGATTATTTTGCTCTGCTTTTTATATTCGAATCGATTCGATTTTTGTTCCTGTAGAGAATATACCAGTACATAATAGGGTTTCTTACTGGCTGCTCTTGCGTAATGTTAATGAAACTGACGTGTCCTTCTCACTTCACTCATTACCTGTCACATGTAATGATGTAATGTTTATTATGCAAGAGCTGACATATTACCACTATTGATTGTTTTTTTTTTTTTTTATCATCAACCTTTTTGAATATGATATATATATCATGTAATTTAACTATGTTTGCACAAATTCCTTGTCTTTAAAAAATTAATCTTCATTTTTAAAATAACAAAATATTGATATCGGTTTACGTGGCAAACGATGGAATAGGCCTCTGTCATAATGACATTTCTAACGATGGTCCTCGAAAAAGCTAAAATAAAAATTTCATCTCGCGGGACTTATACAACTAACTGTTTCGTTTCGATAGAAAGGGAAATTTTAAATACTCTTGAATGTAGTCGAGCAATGCATGTGTGTGTCTTTTTGGATAATTTCTTCTTTCAATTTTACCCGCGCTTTTCACTTTTTTGACCCATTTGAGCCATTTTATCGTAATCAGAAATACTTAAATACAATAAATATTTTTTTGAAAAGTAAGATTCTGCTAATAGAAAAGTCGCCCACAAATTGCATAGGCTTCCACTTTTGGCGCAGAAAAAAATGATCCTAAAAAATATACTTTAGCGTCTTAAACCATGGACAAGTGACTCTATGGCTAGATCATGTGACTTTAAATAATAGTAAAGTAATTTTCATCATGGATTAATTCTCTATCTTTGATGTGCGCAGAAATAGGAATAAAGCCCTGATAAATATTTACACACAAGCAGCAATAAAGCTCTGACTATACCGCAGGGGCTGAAGTCTCCGCTATACTTGTCTATAAGTATAAGTAATCCATTTCCATCAAATGCCTGACAACTACCCTATAAAATAGAAAATCTTTATTCATATACATAAAAGTATTATTAGTATTATTATTTTTTTTTTGGAAGTTGTAAGTTGTTTTATATAATAATATGTTAGATAATAAATAACTTTCTTCACAATAAATAAAATAAAAAAATAAAACATAAATATATGTCACCAAATGATCCCTTCTCAGCATGTTGCCAGTAGCCAGCGCTGATCTTCCGAAGAAACCATTTGGTGAAAAGATACACAGCAGTTAACAACACAAAAGAACAGATAAAATAAAATTATACAGTATAAACTAAACAAATTAAAATAAAAACAGAAAACGTTGCCACTTGCCCACGTATTCACTTATGTATTAAATCACTAAATGAAATCCGACGGTAATTGACTATTTAATAAAACAAAAGTAATTATTTAAAAAGTAACCACCATTACTCATGCTCCTAGTTCCTTGAATGGAGGAAGCCCGTTAGCTCTAGTGACTTATTGACTTAATTATAGACTTTCTGCGTTCGTACTGGTACCTCATTGTAGCTAAGACTCGCTCTTGATTGGTGTTAACGACGCAAGGGAGAACAACAAGGGCTTCTAATCCAAACTCAAAAGTAATTTATAAAACAGCAATAAAGTGCTAACAAGACGTGTTTGACAATGAATAGGCATTTTCGCAAACATCAACTCAATATTTTTCCTTTCGATTGAATATTGACAAAGCGATTATAGATGAACAAACTGATTATATTCTTTGCGAAACTTTCCTGAACCGATGGAAAACGTTAAGTGTGTATTTAATTAATAATTTTGTCATTTTAAAACTTTTTTTCCTGAATAAATCTTGGGTGAATTTAGTAATGATTACTAATTCAAATAAGTATTTATGTAAGGTTGTTATGAGGAATTAAATGGACTAAATTATAGATTTCTTAAAAAAATATTATTTATGTTTCCTTTTATATTTGGGTTTTAGATGCACAAAACAGAAAAGCGAAAGATACCTAAAATATGTATTATTTATAAATTAGTAATATTTACTCGTATTCATTCCTTTTGATGGTTATTAGTTTTTTTTTTTTTTTTAAACCCTTTCCCGGCATTTTGCCACGCCTCATTGGAGCTTGGGGTCCGATGGGAACTAATCCCAGGATTTGGCGTAGGCACTAGTTTTACGAATGCGACTGCCACTTTCAACCCAGAGGGTTAACGAGGGATTAGTCCGGTTTCCTCACGATGATTTCGTTCACCGAAAAGCGGCTGGTAAATATCAAATGATACTTATTTCGTACATAACTTCCGAAAACTCATTAGTACAAGCCAGGGTGATTGGTGAACCTGTGACTTCCGGATTGAAAGTCGCACGCTCTTACCGCTATAACACCAGCGCTTAATTTTTAGACTAAGTAACAGGTTAATTACGTTTTCATCATATTATTCATACTTCTACTTTATTGTGGTTTTTAATAAAATTAAACTATGTAAGTATTGTAGGTACGTACTTAAGTAGAAGTGTTATTAAACCGAAAATAAATGATTACCGAACGAAAATGAAACAACTTGCTTACAAAAATATGCATTTCATGATTTTATTCTATCCAGGCACTCCTTTAATTATGAAACACTAATTAAAATTCTGGTTATAAAAGGTCGTTGCTCTTCACTAAAATGCGAGATATGCTTTAAAATGGCATAAATTTTCTGTAATAATGTTTCTAATGAGGCACTATAACGGGTGTTATAGTGGTAAATTCCAATTATAATTTAAGTATGTGAATAATTTAAGAAATAATATCATTTATAAATACATTTGTAATTACTTTAATTAGAATTATTAAAATATAACCACATTTCGTTTTTCTTACAGTGTTATTTTTTGGTAAGTTGTTATAAATATTAATATACTCTTACAGATGTTATTTTTATATTCTACAATTTAATGTTTAGACAGATTGTATTAAAAATGAGCGCTGGTGGCCAGTAGCAGTAAGAGAATGACTTACAATCCGGAGGTCACGGGTTCAAAAGTTTTTCGGAACTTATGTACGAAATATTATTTGATAATTCCATCTGACTTTCCAACACAGAGCATAAACTAGGTCTTATTAAGATTAGTCCGGTTTTCTTACTATATTCTCCTTCACCGAAGAGCGATTGGTAAATGTAAAATAATATTTCGTACATAAGTTCCGATAAATTTACCAATGTACGAGCCAGGGTTTGAACCCACAACCTCAGGATTGCAAGACGCAGGCTCTTACCGCTGGCCCACCAGCGTGCTCTTGACTAAGTAATAATGATATACTCGTAAATATGGCTGCCCATTTTAGACACGTCAACCCATTTCCGGACGCCAATAGGAATTTTGAATTTTGATTTACCGACTGGGGAAGTGCCTCCTCCTTACAGAAGACCACAGCCATAACAGCACTGCTACCTTTCTGGTATGTAGTGTTGTGTTCCTGATGGTGAATAAGGTTCCCAGAGCTCCAACCCACTTATAGGTCGGCAACGCGCTTGTGACTCCCTTGGTGTTGCGAGTGCCCATGGGCGACGGTAATTGCTTACCATCAGGCAATCCGTCTGCTCGTTTGCCACCTTTGTCATAAAAAAAAAATAAAAAAAAATACGTATTTTATCAGTAGTTTACGTACTTTATCAGGATTTAAAACCTTAAAAACAATTGAAATTTTTGATCGAATTAATTCAGCATTCGTTATTTAAAAATTCTGTATGTCAGAATATACTTTCAATGTTACATGTATTGTATTGGCATTTTTCAGGAATTAATTAAAAGCATTTTTCGCTATGTAATCCTTTTTTTTACGAATGTGGCCAGAGGCTATTGACATTAAAGAATATCCAAGCTTCAACTGTGGTTAATTTATTATTTCACTTAAATAGATATAATACTTAAACTAATTACAAAATGTAAGTGAGCATGCAGTAATTGAGTACAATAGTGAAAAATATAAATACGTAACTTACGCGACCGACAACCTATGGAAAAACAGTTGCAAAATATTTTTTATCCATGATCGTATGAGGGTATTAATTACGAAATAACGTATGTACGCCTACTGTAATTGCGATTTAATAATAATTGAAGTGCAAATATTTATCACAGTTTCATTAAGCTGAAAATCTCATGTGCGGAAACCCTGTACATTTCATAACAGAATGTAGTCGCCAGAGATCCGAACTCAAGGCCCAGGGTTGGCGAAACCACTTACTGTAATTACTTTTTTATATAAAAAATGTTTTGCGACGTTTTAGACATGAAATAAAACAACTAAAACGGATTATATATCGCGTATACTATTTTTTTAAACTTCATCCCGATGTTTCAAACCCTTTAGCAGCGTTCCTGGTCATCGGATGGAATGTTGAAAAATATATTTAAGAAAAAAAATAGAAGTTTAGAATTCAGGACAATTCAATATAAGATAATTGTAATACTTCAGCCAAGTACGTCTACTGTTGGATATAGGCCTCCCAAATAGACTGCTTCCATATTTACTACCCTTTTTTAAACCATTTATAACTGGAGAAGTGCGTGTCAACTACAAAACAGATGCGGTATAGGCTAAGAAAATAATAAAACTTTTGCTGTAAATCGAACATTCATAATGGACTTTTGAAATATGTGTTTTGTGAACATTTCACGGATTTATATTAACTTCTGTTGTTACTCACGCCATTGTGCTTACTTTGGCATCAAATCCATAGTCACAAAATTTTCCTGGTACTTTATATGTGGGTTGGGTTTGTATTTACTTTAAAAATGATAAAATGACAGCCCTAGCCATAACGTAAGGTAACATAAACCGGGCCGTAAAAAAGAATTTGAATTCCAGGAAGTGCAGAGTACGGTAAAACATTCTGTTACTCGTTTGCTGGTTAAGTTTCTACGCGATAAATGTGTGGCTTCCATAAAAGCTGCAACTGACAACATTGTATCCATATAGTGGGCGCATAATTAAAACAATAACTCCTTAAAGCCCGTACACATAGAACGACATGGTATCCAATATCCACGTCGAATATAAAAATGTCGGATGCAGATTATAATTAAATATATTGTCAGCAGTGTCGCCTGAAGAAGATTCCACATGGCTATGGAAATATTTACAGCCTTTACATTACGCTTGCAACGTTCAACGTAAAATTGAATTATTTCACGAAAGACTACTATTAATTGGGGTGTTGTAGGCCTTTGAGTGCCACATCGACCAGCGTTGATCTATTGTGATGACCCTTTGAAGTTCATTACTAATGCCCGTTGCTTCCAGTAAGCTCCTCCTCTTTGGGCCGTAATGTTCTTCATAGGGCTGGACTACATGTCGCCTTAATTAGGCACTTTTTTGACATTAGTGGTCCACAAGAGCAGATAATGTGCATTGTAGTCTCCTTTGACTCTTAACCGAACCTGCATGTCGCATCTCGCTTCTTACAATTTTGAAACAAATATTTGTTTAACTTACAGTGCCCAGTCAGTATGCTAGTCACCGCGCAGGTTTTGTGCCTTTTAAGCCCTAAAAGCTCCTTAGCAGTTTTCAGTTTTTGTCCTTTAATGAACTTCCACCAAGCGATCGTTCTTGTTTTTTTTTTAAGTTGCTGAGCAGAGAATATGCTTTTGTGATTTCGCAGTACGGCTATGGGCCTACTAGGGGTGTGTCTGGGCCCTTTATAGCAAATTAGACCGATTCTTCGTTTATTCAATCTTTTTAAACAGCGCAGCGTTCAAAGACTAAAGTCTATGGTTAAAACGAGTTAAAATGCTGAACGATGGAGTTATAAATACATATAGTCGACCAATTACAGCGTAATGTGTTATAATACTAACAGCACACTAGTTGGTGTGCTGAACTGGTTAACTATCTGCTAATTTACGATATAGAAACCTAATTTATTATTATAAGCATCACTACAACCAAACTTACTAATATGTATAAGTATGGTCCCTTCTTTTGCTTTCAAACTTTTTTTATATCATTATTCAGCGACAACGATTTATTTAATTTAATCCTCGTAGTCTTTACTCAAGTGCTCACCCTGAATTATATTCAATGTAAGGGTACATCCCTTACAGAGTTAATAAAATTGTTTTCAGCAAAATATGGTTAACATTTTATGAATAAATACGGTTTCACTCATATTCATTTAGTCACTCGAGTGACATGTGTCGGAAAGCAGTAGGTCTCCATTTTCAAGCATTATAATAGCGGTTTTGTTGGGTTTAGAAATTCGGTTAACAAAAAAGCAGTAATTGTCAACCTTTTTGTTTGGGACAGATATTAGATGTAACGATGTCCTGCCAGTACGAGAACTTAACATATGTATTTCGACATAATTTATGTCAATAAAACTGTGTACTTTAAAATAAAAATAAAAAATATTTTATCACAGTTTTTTTTTATTTTATGGTGATGACGTGGTGCGTGCATCTGGGGGCGGGCGCGTAGAAAAAATCAAATCGATAAAAAATGTTATTGAATATAAGATTTAGCTGCAAGAAAAGACCAACTTATAAATGTTGACCACCATACGTTTCTCATTTATTGAATAATGAATTTTGTTTCTGTCTCCTTCCTTTGGTGAAGGCAAAACGTTCAGCGCATCGGTTTTCTTTACAATCCACTTGGTCTGCCTATGTTTAACCGCAGTTGTAAGTATTCATTAAATATAAACAATCTAAACACTTCCATCATTTTAAGCTCGACGATAATAATGTAAGTTTTCTTTAAGGGCTGTTTAAAAATAGTTTGACAGTTGTGTAATATAAAGCGTCGTATATAAAAGACTCCGTGCATCTTGCTTTAACCTTGCTCGGTAATGCAAACATCGAAGTTCGTATATTTCGAGGATCTTTCTCTTTTACTTCAGTTACGTCGCCGTCGCCGGCGCCGGCGCGTCACGCACGTTTCATACAAATATGGTTAATAAGACAGCTCGTTCTTAAATCGATCCCACAAGGTGAACTGCATGCGAGATACATGTAAAATGTATTTTAATGTTGTTAATTAATAGGTACATATAGATAAAAATTATATAACGCGAGGACGGTCAATTGTAGTACAATTAAAGCGAAGTATTACAAAATGCGCTGCCGGCCGTTAGCGTCGCGTTTAGTGCGATAAACGATCATGAAGTCCTCGTGGAGTGCGGCCGTTACTTTTATCTGCTTGTTACAGCCCCATTGCTGATGCAAACATAATTATCAACGTTATATGTTCGGGTAAATAAAAACTAATTTTGTTACGGTATCTGCTGATATGTACCGCAAAGCGCAGATAGCTTTTAGCATATTACGAATCATTTCTAATTTCTCGTAAATACCTATTTGCACTTAATGATTGTTCTTTTGGGATTTTAGAAGAATAATGTTATGTATGAGACCAACTAGTTAAAATTTTGCTATTTATAACAAAGATAAAAATTTACCAATAAAAGATTTTAAAAATTCTTGCAGTTGTCCCTAGCGAAAAGCGGATTAAAGATATACCACGAACTACCAGTCAACCATTTATTCCCGTCACGTCATTTTCAGTATACCATCTTCTCAAAATATACGGCAATCTTCCACGTCAAAAAAAAATCAAATTCCGCGCTGCTCATAGAAACCATATGTGCATTGGAAAAACCAATATCAATGTAATTTATTGCACGACAATAAGGTATACAATTGAATAAGTCGTTATGACTGTTAGGTGTGGCGGGGAAATGTAGCTCAAAAGCACACCAGGACTGGCCCGGTACCGCGCACGTCGAAGTTCGTATATTTTGGGCATCTTTCTCTTTTACCCCAATTAAGACTCAAGTAACGAGTGACAGAGAATCGTCCGAAATTTACGAATTTCGTTTTTGGCGGTAGCGCCACTGGTGCGACAGGCGACCGCGAGCGGAAAAACAAACGACTGTCGTAGGCACAGGAAATGTTTTGGTTATTGTGGGCAGCGCCACAACATAATAAACACGTGCGGTTTTTACATGTTTTTTTGAAGTGTTTGTTTAGGCCCTGAATTGCGAATAAAAAATATAATGGCCCGTTGTGATAATGTCTATGTTGAAAACTTTTGGGCACGTGTTTAGTATAAAAAATCTCCATCAATAACACTGTTTGACACGAGCTTCACCTCTACAAGGCATCCTCGGGAGATACGTTGTTAGTATGACGTCCACTACGTTGTTGGTATGACGGTAATGCTCAATTTTTATTAGAAGGCTACAAAAGTGGATTTTATTGAATTGCTTTGCATTACTGCTACTCAACATTCATGCCATCTATAATTTTCAACCGCGTCAAATAATGAGCTAATGCAATGCTAGTTGAGCGTTAACAGTGGATTCAGTTGCGTACCGATATGGATATAAATTTAGTACTGAGAACACCAAGAACGTTTATTGTTTAATATAATTAGAATAGGCAATCAATATGTCGTTATGTCATGATTCACATATTTAAAACATTTCAATTAATTTAAAACGATAGCATATGACACTTCAAACACGGCTGGGATACAAATTATATTATAGAATTAGTTTGATCAATCACTTTACTTACGATCAGTTCCTTAAGAAAGTATAGAAACATGTGTCTTTATTTATTCTTATAATGAAACGACCGTTTAGCAGTTGACAAAGAACTAACGTATATTTTGAAATAGATACAGATGACATATCACATTAGACACAGTACACAGGAACTATAATAGATGGCGCTAGTAGTAAGAAATAGTTATTCTTTTGATACATGGTAATATAAATTACAATAATTCTTAATCAAACAAACAAATCGCTGAATATATATTGTATAATATATGATACTGGTCTGGTAGTGCGAACATTGAAGTTAGTAAACTTGGAGCATTTCTCTTTTACTCCAATTAAGGTATCATAAGAGTAACAGAGATAATCATAAAAAAACGAATATCGAATAGCACCGCCGTTTCTACGAACTAAGCTCGTATCCAATGGTAGTGATCTACTCACATGAGTAGAAGAAATTTTCCTTACACAAAAAACACAACTGTCGTGTCCTGGTGCTCAAAGTAAAAAAGTCAAAAAATAATAAGTTTCTAACAGTTTGTACCACTAAAATCTTTACTGGTCCATCCAGCACGACTCAACCTCAAACTCAACCTTATATATAACAGGAAAAGGGATTTTTTTTAATGGCATAAACATCAAACGTACGTCTTTATTATATTGAGGATCGTAAATAGAATTCGCGGTTAGCCATTATAGGCGTAAATTCTTGAGGCGGTGAAAGGCTTTTTAATTTCGTTACAGCTGTCAAGTTTGAGGTTTTACATTTCAGTTAATTGCTAGAAACTTGTTCTTTATGAAGTATTTTCCTTAAAAAATCTTTTAGAGAAAAATAGACTGTTGAATGTCTGGGTATAAAGTAAATATGGTTTATTATGGTTTATTATTTTTTATTAGAGTGCGCTTAAGAGAGGCAATCATTTGTTTGCAAATTTATTTTAATGTCATAATTAAATAAGGTTTAAATACAACAAGCCGATTTAATTTACATAGCAAATTAATTGGCTCATTTGCAACATAAGTTCAAAAGCAATATTAATTAACTTTGACAGTATGTCTGATCTTAGGCTTCTCTAATTGAAAGACTTTTGCTTCTACAATAGCACTTATTGTTTATCCTAAAAGACTAATATTATACTATAAACATTTATAATTAAATTAAAGGTAACGAAATGTGTAATGTGTCAAATATTGTGATGTTTAAACTAGTTTAAACTTACATCAAATTACTTTTCACTCTAGTGTATAAAATGCAATGATACGGGTATAAAAGCCTTCAAGTGGGTTAGTAGGATTTAAACCTCCTTTTCGGGTGCAGGGAGGAGGGGCTAACAATATTAAGTATTTCCTTGTATAATACAAGCGTGGCTCCTTCATTAAAACAATCTAACAAACAATCTCTTAGAGAATTTATACGCTCTCCCTGTGTCAACGTGCGGGTGATGCGACCCCATTTTGTCTACAGCATTAACTTACTGTTATCTTTTACCAACAAAGGAATTTTCAAAGGATTATAATATGAAGAATTCACCCTTATGCTCCTTTAAAGTGTGGCCTTCAACGATAATTTTATACACGCGTTACGTTTCATTATATTTGAAAAAAATCTTCTTAATATTAAAAATACTTATTTACTATTAATAATAAATATGTCTTCCTGTGGATATCAGATTCATTGATATCTATATTATAACTTTTGGAGGCATATGCACTACAGTACATGTAGCAAATTGACTGAGAGAGACGAAACGTTGAAATTTTTCCGTTTTATTGTTGGAAATGGAACCCTAGGAAAAAATTATATAATTTTTCACAATTCCCAGTCAACGTCTTCTTGGCGTTGATAGGGCTGCATTTCGAAGGCGGAATTTTATTACTATCGCCTCAATTCAAGAAGTGCCTAGCTGGGAATTTTTATTGCTGCTTCTATCACGTCAATAGTTTATTTCATTCTGAGTATTTTCTTCAAAATATTAATTCATTTTATACCTGAATTTGTTGGGTTTCATGTTTCGGTGGCGCAGTCTTTATAAATGAATGTAATAGTCTTAAAGAAGGTTTGATGCTAATTAAAATTGGGTATAGTTTGTATAATAATAGGTCAGTTTTTATGCTACTCCTACACAAAACATTTTTTACTATAAATACAAAGCTATAATTTTGAATGAGAAATATTTACTAATGAGGCAACTTTCTTGTATAGTTTGTTTCTAATATAATTATAATAAAAAAATAATTTATTTAGAATAACCAACAATTTACAGATAAATATAACGTAAACAATAAGACTAAAGAAAAAATAATAATAGAAAATTTAAAATTTAAAAAAACTTCGTTAAAATTGGGCCCCCTTTGGCATGGTGCCGAGGATGATGGCAGCATTCCCCCGCTGTATCGCGATACCGATGCATTGCGCGAGAAAGCTGCCAGCTCTGCGGTCACCAGTGGAGTCGACGAGCCTTTTAGAAAGGTCTTTGAACATGATATGGGCGCTGGGACCCCACGGGTTTCGACTCCGAATGGCATAAAAATGTATTCGGAACCGAGACCCCGGTATTTGTACTGCTTAAGCTTTTCGGCCGCTTTATTATTTTAAGATACCGCTAAGAAGTAGAAGTGAAGAAAAGAGTAGCAATGTAGTATAAATGTACCAAAAATCATCCTTCAATATTAGATAATGGATTTGGATTGACGATAATCTAATACAGAAGTAGATTTCCCTTACAGAGAAGAGTACACCAATAAAACGTTATTTAAAAAATATACATTTAGATCCCGTTAAAAATTCGTGAAATTAAAAAGTGTGAAATCATAAAAGGAATTTTAATATTGAATATAAAATACAGATTACGAGTATACGGACTGATTAAAATTAAAAAAAAAATTTTCCTCACGACAATAGTTCACGGATTTTGTAAGTGGGTGTTATGTTTTTATAGCTTATTGTTAGATTTTTTTTTTTATGACATAGGCGGCAAACGAGCAGACGGATTGCCTGATGGTAAGCAATTACCGTCGCCCATGGGCACCCGTAACACAAGAGGAGTCACAAGCGCGTTGCCGGCCTTTAAGGGGGGTTGGAGCTCTGAGAACCTTACTCACCATCAGGAACACAACACTGCATACCTGAAAGGTAGCAGTGCTATTATGGCTGTGGTCTTCTGTAGGGAGGAGGTACTTCCCCAGTTGGGCTGCCCCAGATTCAAGCGTGATGGTCATCGCTGTGCCCTACCTCTCATTGTTGGACGTAGTTTAAGGACATAAGCTTATTGTTAGATATAAAAGAGAACAAGGCTTTTATACATATATTAACTATGTATAATCAAATATAAGGTTTTATAATACTTTCCTTTCGCAAGGTTCTTGTATGGCCCATAATTGAATCTATTCTGTGCAGAACATTCAGTTAGTAAAGTAAAAAGTACGTCTGAGCGGTTAAGTAAAATATAATCACTGAAAGTTTTAAGCATTTTTAATGTAAGTAAACAAGAAATCTTAAGAAACAATTTTATTTTGGCTTAGCAGCATATAAAAATCAACAGTTTTGAGAAGTAATAGCACATTTTTTTTGTCTAGAATAATATTACTTTACTTAAAGTCTGTGTAAGTATTGTCGTAGACAGAAACGGTTTTGTTTTTAAGCATTCACAATTTCAAGTTCGCAACCGTCGGAGAATCAAACAATGTTTTGTACTTTTTAACGTTTTCCGTCCGTCGTTTCAATTCTATCTTTTTTTCTTTGAGCTGCAGTTCGACTTTGAACAACTACCAAAGTATTTTAAAATGCTAAGATGTATCCCAGGAGATACTGAAGCCGAAGTTTAAATCAACTTGAGTTTCAAAATGGAGTAGGTCACTAGTTATTTAAATGGCTCCCAATACTTATTTATTCACATTACTTTCTAGTAAACTTAGTGATATAGACACTTATGAATAGATTATAGGGTGTTAAGGATGGAGCGACGAGTAAAGTACAAGTGTTATTGATTTGCGTACGAAAAAAATTTCCGATGGAGTACGACACAACATCGTGATGTATGCTTACTTCGTATACATCGCCTATGTACTTACCCTGTTATATAATACTGTATGATCTTTTGTATGTTTAGTAATGTAGTAAAAAAAAATGAAGTAAGCAAGTACTAACGTATCGCATTGTGAATACCTACATAAGCGGAATTTTAAACGACGCAATACAATAAGAAAATATGTAGACTTAATGCGATCTATTTCATAGTTTATGTGTGTATTTTTTTTATACAAGACTGACCAACGTTTGACTTCAGTCCCACTTGATGGTAAGTGACGACGAGGTCGAGGGTGTAGCACGCTGGTTGAGTAACAGCCTATTCACACTTGCCTTGAAAAGACAACCTTGACAAGCGCTTTAGTATAAAGCCAATATAATTATAGACTTTCTGTATCGGTTTTCATATTTGAAGTAGAACAATGGATCGATTTTAAAGCATCGGATATTCTCCTTTAGGTAAACTTGTTTTATTATATAGCGAGACAAGTCACTAAGTCCAGTAATTAAAAAAAAAATCATGTTTTTCGATCCTTGATCGATATGTTTTTATTTGATTTTTACATGCAATAATACTCAGCACGTAATGTGTATCGTCGCAAATGTGTATCGTTTTATACTGACGTCACATTATTTTGGTATTATACACGCATAAAGATACTCAATATTTAAGAAAAAAAATACAAAAATACTGAATATTCGACTACGTTAAACGAGTCCAAAATGCGTACAAATAAATGGCCATGTTTTACAAATAATATCCTTTTATCAGTTTCTGCTTTTCAAGTCTACACATGCGTGTAATATAATTATCTCCAGAAATATAAAAATTACCCGTATTTTCCGTGTACTTTTAAATAATCTTGTTACACAATTTGTTTAACGTAGAAATGGTAAAAGGGATGTTATAATATCGGAAGGTAGGTATAGAGAGGTATTACCTGATGATATAATATACTTACGTTAATAATAGTTTCACCATGTCTGTTTGTATGTCTGTCTGTCTGTCTGTCTTTCTTTAGCTATGTATGCTCAGTGATCGTTAGTCCTAGAAAGCTGTAATTTGGTATGAATATGTGATTCAATCACGCGGACAAAAGTGGTAAAATGAAAATTTAAAGTTTTTTTTATATTTATTTTTTTGGGATCTCATGTGAGGTAGGTATTTGAAAATGGATAGGGCTTTATCTTAAAAGATATTTTGATAAGGTCAATTTTCGGAAAAAAATCTCTCTAGAAGTTAAAACAGTTCCTCTAACTCTGGAAGTATACTTCCAGCTTAATAAAGACTTTCAAGGAAATTTATTTTGAACTTGACAAATGAACTGGTTTTGACTTACGGATCAAATACGGAACCCTACATTGATCATTAGAAACTGCATATCTAGTATAGTTAATATTTTTAATTGTTAATTTCATTAAATTTTTATACAGTTTCATTACTTGTACAGTCTTTCCAACCCAAGGCAAACATGCAACAATACAATTTAGTGAAGTATACACAACGCATGAAAAAGTAAATGCATAAACTATTCCTATATTATGGAATTTTTATTAATCACGTGATCTAAATCTACATCATACTACAGTTGAGAGATCATCATCATGAGATTTGACTGAATTGAAAACACTTTTCCCCCAGTTTGATTCGGTCACTTTGATGAAAATGTATATTTATACGTATGTATATTCAAAACATCTAATAATCACTTTTCATCCTTATGCATACAAAAAATACAGTTGGCACTAAACCGCCATAACAATCTTTCGGCGATCCTAATGTCATATCGCAGAAATTATTTCTCCCATTACAAGGATCGTAAATGTCCAGGAATTATGGGCGCACATTATTAAACCGATTTTATTATCACTGACGGAAAAACGGTCTCTAAATTGATGCTACCATTGCCAAACACCTTTCCCTGCTGAGTTTTTCTGATATTACAGCGCATAAATTCTTCTTGATATTCATCGGTTCTGACTCCTGGGACCTTATTCAACACAACATAAGCATACTAACTGATCTAATGAAATTGCTATTTGACATTTTGGTACTGTGTAAAATGATACAAATAAAATACTTTTAATAATTTTCCCGTCTGTTATTAAAAGTATGTATAATAATATTATTAAAAGAGTATACAGCGTTTAGTACTTTGAATTAGTGTAAACTACCGCAGCGTATTGATTTTTATATTTCTTTATAAATAAATTAAAAATGTATTTCCTACAAGGAAAAAATGTTGCAAGTATTTAATTAAGCATGTTATGAAAGTAGATTTATTAGCATCCATATTAACTATCATCAGAGTATGTGGTTGTATCAAAAATACACGCTGTATTTACTTACTGAAACATAAATATATAATCGAAAAAACATTTATTTTTCTCATGGCCAAGCTATTTTGAGTCAAGTTTTCCTACTTATGCGAGACTCACGTAATCACTATTTCTAACTTTATTACTTCCACATTTTACAGTTATTTGATATTTTCTCATTTATTTTGATAACCTGTAACAAGTACGTTTGTAGTTGACTTTATACTTGAAGTCATATAAATTGCCTGAGCCCCACGGCAAGAAGGTACTCAACCATGTGATGTGTATGATATATAAAAACTTAAATAATAAATATCACAGGAAATCCTTACACACATAAAAAACACCCACTTCATCACACAAATAAATGCCGTTACCGGGATTTGAATTCTGGAATCTTCGGCTTCATAGGCAGGGTCACTACCCACTAGGCCAGACCAGTCTTCAAACTAACTTTTTCCTGGACACATTTTCAGCACAATATTTGTTTGATAGTGAAAGTTTTAAGGGCCTCTTCTAACACGTGTATTCATATTATGAATGTACATAATATTTATTCAATCTTGATATATTTAGCAATCATTTTCTATTGGCCAATTATGCCAACTAGTGTAGGGCTTCAGTCGCACCGAAAATAGTTTATTATGCTATACGTGTTGGTTTTGTGACGCACATAAAGGCCCGGACACGTAACTCGAACCTTGTGTATCCTTACGTCAATTGACAAAATGTATTTGCGTACCGACTTTTGCGACCACCATTCACATGTCCACTAACTTTCGCACAATTCAATCTTCATCATACTACTACTACTGAATTATAAAGTTACAAGTAGAGCGACCATAAAATCTTTTAAAATGGACTGCACAACTTTACTCAAGTGCTATTATTGATGGCATTGGCTAAACTATTAGCAAGCACATAGACTAACTTGCAGTTTTATATACATATAGCAGATAATAAAACAAATAGGGATAAAACATGTAAGACGCCTTTCGATCGGATTGATAAAGCTACTGGGTATTTTTTTTTTCGTGCAGCGGGTTCTATTCCCGGTTCAAACAAAACTATGCTCTGCAGTTAATTTTTTTTTAAATTAAAACAATCTCTTCCTTCTGTAAAATATTCCATCTACGATATTCTTGACAAGCGCTTTAGTATAAGGTACTTTCCCTCCATGTGCCATAGCAGGCCCACTGTTGTATACGAGGAAACCGTAGAAACCTCGTATTGTATATATCCGATTAATTCACTGAAACTAAAAACTCAAAAGGTATAACTCAACATCCACAGAAACGTCTATAGTCTACACGAACACACGTACAGACTACAAGTATGTAGGTGTACACCCACCCAATTTACCCTACCCAATCTGCATACACCTAATCTACCCAATTCATATTTTAAGGACCAAAGTAGCCACACTCTGTCGGGAAACCCTAAGGGGGCCAATGAAGCCAGGTTAGCTAAAGTATAATTAAAATTACTTTTCAAACGTTGCTAGGATTTCAAAACTATAGTCACGTGCATCATGTTGTAAATTCTACCTCTTACCTATGTATCAGTAGTATGTGCTGTTGTCGAAGTCCGCCCAGGTGCATTTCCGTAAAAACTTTTAATTATACGTAATGCTTCATATAATAGGACAGAGGGAATATGCAACGATTTTTTGGGTTTCCAAGTAGCATCTCTATTTAATATTTAAAAGAGTGTTTGTTACAGTAAAGTATTTATACCAATATAATTTAATAATTCGCAACAGTAGCAACCAGATAAATATTATTAAACAAAAACAAAAGCCCAGCGCAATAGAACGTACTTTTTTAATAATTAAATTGGTATACGAGTAATGAAGAAACATAATTTTGATGAAAGATGTTAATTTTTGAAAGTGCTTCAAAGCAAATTTTCTGTGTAAGGTGCTTAATATTTAAACAAGTTTGAAATAAGCCATTTACATTGGCAACGAAATTAAGACCACCATCAACTTTCATGATTTCTGCAAAGTTAGTGGGCGTGATAATCATCAATTATCTTCCCGGTTTTACGCGAGAAAAGTTTCTGCAAATCCGTATTTTCAGATCCACGTTTCTAGGAAAATATATTTAATTTATGCAACGCCTCAGCTGGGCTCCGAGTTCGACGCATGGCTGAACTGCTAGGCAAACTAGTCATACCACCGCTTTTAAATTAACTCGCCTACATAAGTACTCCATCTTAATTTATTTTCTGAGGCAAGATCTAAGGTCCTCAAAGTTTAAATATTTATCTTAATGCACTCTGTAAAAATGTAATCTTTGCACATGCCAATGTAATGTACATAGATTACATAATCCTAACAATAAGCTACTCAATTTTGACACTTTTATTTTAACCAACAGACAAAAAGTCAGAACGGCCAACCTAAACCTCTTTATTCAAATTATGTTTTATAACTAGATGTTCTCTAGAAAGTAACTTGCTATACTGTATTTGCCTGCTAGATCGATGTAAAATTGATATTATATCAGAAAGTCAGAAGCCTGGTAACAAAAATAGCTCTAACATAATAAACATAACAATAATCGTTCGCGCGATGATGGTATGGAAATGATCCGTGCAAATGACAGAAAGTAAAGGAGGTCACGGCAATTACGAGGCAGCTTCAGCCTCGTTTTTACCATCAGCAAATGCTAGTTTGATTACTGGCAAAATGTATAGACAATACAGTTATTTTTAATCGTTTTTGCTAACTGGTAGAGCGCTTTTAACTACCTGTACCGTGTGTAAGTCTAACACGGGCGAAGAATAATCATTAACCAAAAGGTTTTTCTATTATTAAACCTATTATACATATGTAAAAAAAAATTATAAAATTTCTGAGCAGTAATGTACTACGAACATTACGCGATATAAACTTTTGAAACTTAACTGTCAACGAGTTTTTAACTCGAGTGTGTTGCATTACATTGCGGGGCGATTTTTTTTATATGGATAAAATGTTAATTCTACTTCTAAGAAAGAGTTATCTAAATATATTTCTTATGTCCTATTCTACCCTCCGTTCAGAGATTCGCCCGTATAAGATTTACACACTGTATGAAACACATATTACAACATCTGAAACGACAATATTTCATGAAATTGACTAAAAATCGTATATATTCATTTAAAAAATTTAATGTTGCATTGCACAACCGGTCATTAAGTTGTTTCAAGTGCAATAAAGGCGATTTTATGGTTGCTGTTGTGCAATAACTCTCTCTGTTGAGCTCCAACCCCCTTTAAAGGCCGGCAACGCGCTTGTGACTCCCCTGGTGTTGCGGGTGCCCATGGGCGATGGTAATTCCTTACCACCAGGCAATCCATCTGCTCGTTTGCCGCCTATGTCATAAAAAAAATAAAAATAAAAATATAATTAATAAACCTACCTACGCATAATATATTCAAACAACTTTTTTGCGTACGCTTCATTTAAGAAATCCATTTAATATACAAATTATTCAAACCTAATCTTTAACTTTGCGATGAATTTTATGAAACGTAAATTAAATTTAAACTCTGGCTAACTAGTTACTAATGGTCTACAGTTTATAACTATTAAATTGTAATATCATAATACTAAAAATAATCGCTTTAGAATCTAGGGTAGGTAGGTGTCTGTCCCAGTGAAGTTTTAACGACGCCCCTAACGATCTCAGAGAACCGGGCCACACTCTACAATCAAATTAAAACTCATATTTTACTTTGACAACCTTGTATTTCTCTTCTTCTTTGTTCGTTTGAATATTAATGTATCAATATTAAGGTTTATTTCCACATTACGGATGCGACATAAAGGTTAATCTTCTAAGGAACAAATACTCGTGAGAAACACATAATTAAATATGCTTGCCAGGATTCGAACCCAACCCCAACCAACTTCCAACATCCTCCAACCCGCTGGGCTAGGAAGCTGTATATATCCTTGTTATGACGCGTACTGGAATCTATTAATTCATTTATATATATGCCTCAATTAAAACCCAAAGAAACCGAGTTCAGACACAGCTTAAATTTTCAAGATGTTTGTAAGGAGACCACAGCCATAATAGCACTGCTACCTTTCAGGTATGTAGTGTTGTGTTCCTCATGGTGAGTAAGGTTCCCAGAGCTCCAACCCCCCTTAAAGGCCGGCAACGCGCTTGTGACTCCCCTGGTGTTACGGGTGCCCATGGGCGACGGTAATTGCTTACCACCAGGCAATCTGTCTGCTCGTTTGCCGCCTTGTGTCATAAAAAAAAAAAAGGAGACACAAAAATTAAAGGGAGGTGCGTAGCGACATATCGATTACTTTAGGCACTTCGACTTTAATTTGAAACGCTTGTAAAATCAAATATCAACCACCTGTAATTACTCTTTTTTAGCGGATAAGCCAATTTAAGACCTTGACTTATTTAGGTAACTTACTCGCCCAACCCAATTTGAAACCTATCCGGGTTAACACTAGATTTTGTGTTAGTCAGAGAGCCATTTCGATTTCGATCAGATAAACCAAATGCCATTCGGTATCACATTTCTTGAAAGGGCTATCTATGCATTCGAATATGCTCCTGATATGCACTAAACGTAGTTTAGTCAGTTGGTTGTAGCCTCAGGACAATAACGTTACTATGCGCAAATTAGGAATGCGCAAATCACGCTTTAACACGATAGTGTTAAAGCGTGATTTGCGCATTCCTCAGGTTTCCTCAGGTCAACACTATTTGCGCTCGGCTCACTAACCTCGTACAACTGTTAGGTACGCAGAATTTTTTTGAGAAAGCGCCATTATCAAGGGAATTTTTGTAAACATACATGGTACATGCTATTTCCAACTATCCTCCCTCGGCTCCCATACTTGTTTAAAGCTTGGCGAAAGAGGTGTTTTTTAAAACAAATCCCTAAAGAAGAATAAAAAAATAAAGATTACAATAAACACGTTATAATTACTCACTGGTAAACCGTATAAAAGTCAAATTAGGATAAACACCACAAATAATTGAGTCGCAATCTGTCCGACAGCATTATATATTTGACGAGGGACGGACGGATGACAAATTTTTCATTCGCATAAATATGTAATAGACTACAAAAGTGCCGCGATGGTCAATCTTCGGAATGGAATGGTTAGTGTCGATAAAGTTTATTCCCACTGAAAGCCGCTAGTGGTTTTTCTGTTGAGTGATACGTCAAGCTGTATAGCTATTAATAATACTTTCTTTGAAACTAATGGTTTCATATGTATTTTTCCACCGTAATATTTAAAATGTATAAAGTTTATATTACAAGCATAATACCTTTAATGATTCGTTCTAGCCAAGGAACGAAAATATAAATGATGAATTTATAGTATTATAAGTACTTAATTTGAAGGTCGAGAGCGCTCTAGCCTTTTTCATTTAAATAATTTGACTTACAAAAGTCAAGGGGTACGACATATTTTCATACGTATCTTATGGTCACATACTTATGTGTTATGTATATGTTTGTAATCAGTTCACCTGGACTTGACTTTCCTCTAATCGGTTAAAAATATAAATACTACGTGTGACATCATTTGAATTGTTTCTCTAATTAAAGCGCATTTAGATACGGTAAATATTTATCTTTATGTGGGCTGATAACTTATATTTTGTTGTAACGTATCTAACGTAGACACTGATATAAGAGAGCGATAATTCCTGTGTATATATACACAGAAATTATATATATTCAGAGGGTCAACCGCAAAATCGAAGTTAGAAAATTTCGAGTTAAAAAATACTTTGTGTTTAGTAGGTGACGTTTGTGTTAGACGATGATATACCGGGTGCGGCCTGTAATAGGAGCAAAAAATTTAGGGATCGCTTCTACACCACGAACGTAACAACATTTGTTCTACAACTTTAAATAATTGGGTAATATATTACCTGTGATTTTTTCGAACAAACTAAATAGTATTTTCAATGAACAGCATCCAATAGTCTAGTTGACGTTTACTGTCAGCCTACAAACTTCATAGTTTTTGAAATACATCGCTTGCTTGGAAAATCTTTTTTTATTAATATTTATTAAACTATAAGTTATTTTCAAAAGTCGTAGAACAAATGTTGCTACGTTTTTGGTGTAGAAACGATGCCTAAAGTTAAAGCTCCTATTACAGGCCACACCCGGTATATAATACATTTATGACAATAAATACTTAGATATATAGATAACGTAAATAACCCAGATACCATTTGTGATAACACAAACAAATGTCCTTGACTAGACTAGGAGGCCGTTTAAATGGTTGTATCTTATTATTAGACTAGTTAATATAATTTATCTAGAAATTAAGGTCAATGTAGATAATTCCGTTTATAACTAAAGCAAGGCCACTTCCATGTATGCACAAGTTGGGAGTCACTCGTCCTGGCCGATTTTTGACGATTGCAATTCGAAAATAAAATAAAAATAAGGAGTAAATTATCGCAGTCAAAGTTTTCTCACCATTAATTTGACACTTGTATGATTTCGATACCCACAGTTCAATTGAATTATTCATGTTTCTCAAATATCATCATCATCATCATCATGTCAGCCGAAAGACGTCCACTGCTGGACATAGGCCTCCCCCAGAACCACCCAAGAAGACCGATCCTGCGCCTTCCACATCCAGCGGTTTCCCGCGACTCTAACTAGGTCGTCGGTCCATCTTGTGGGAGGCCTACCTACGCTGCGTCTTCCAGTTCGTGGTCGCCACTCCAGAACCTTTCCGCCCCACCGGCCATCGGTTCTGCGTGCAATGTGCCCTGCCCACTGCCACTTAAGTTTGGCGATTCGGAGGGCTATATCGGTGACTTTGGTTCTACTGCGGATAAAATCATTCCTGATGCGATCACGCAGAGACACTCCCAACATAGCCCTCTCCATTGCTCTTTGGGTGACTTTGAGCCTTCTTATGAGGCCCATAGTGAGCGACCACGTTTCAGCACCATAAGTCATCACTGGCAACACACACTGGTCGAAGACCTTTGTTTTAAGACCTCTGATTACAATGGGAGTTGGTACGACATGGGCATTCGACATGATTTTTGTCTTGTCCATGTTCATCCTTAGACCAACTCGCTCAGAGGCATTACTGAGGTCATCTAGCATTGTGCTCAAATCCTCCATGGTCTCAGCCAAGACTACAATGTCGTCGGCAAATCGAAGGTGAGTGATGTACTCGCCGTTAATGTTGATGCCTTTCCTCCTCCAGTCCAAAGTCTTGAAGACGTCCTCCAGTGCAGCAGTAAACAGCTTTGGAGAGATAACGTCTCCTTGTCTGACCCCACGCTGCAGTGGAATAGGCTTCGAGCTCTGGTTCTGAACTCGGACTGACATGGTGGCGTTCTCGTACAGACACTTCAGCACTTCGATATAGCGGTAGTCCACTTGGCACCGTTGGAGGGATTGTAGCACAGCCCAAGTTTCGATCGAATCAAAGGCTTTCTCGTAGTCCACAAACGCCAAACAGAGGGGCAAGTTATACTCCTCAGTCTTCTGTATAACTTGACGTAGCGTATGTATGTGGTCTACGGTACTAAAGCCTCTTCGGAAACCGGCTTGTTCGGGAGGCTGGAAGTCATCTAACTTGCGTGCGAGACGATTCGTAATGACTCTTGAACAGCTTGTAGACATGGCTCAAAAGTGAGATGGGTCGATAGTTCTTCAATAAAGCGTTGTCGCCTTTTATGAAAAACAACACCACCACACTTCTGTTCCATGCCTTTGGCGTTCTCCCTTCCAGTAGGATAGAATTGAACAGCTTCTGAAGGGACATTGTATCGGTTTTCGCGGTAGCGCCGCATACACAGGCCATCACGGACACTGTCACCAACATGATAAAGCACATGCTCTTTTAAAAACCGTCTAATTGAAGGAGATAGATCTAACATATGCATCGTGTTGCCACGTATACACAGACGTAATGACTGGACGTGAACAGTACCCTTACCATGAGTTGTGATATTGACGTTTTCGATAACGAGTATCGAGATTACTATCTGTGCATCTCGCTTGTACTATTTTAATGCGAACGAGCTGCACAGGTAGTAAACTCGATACTCGTTATCGAAAACGAAAATGTCACAACTCATGGTAAGGGTACAGGACCAAGTCCACAGGTACAGTAAATGATACTGTATCGTATAGTCATACTTGAGTGAAGCACCTGCACCTATTTCTTTCACCTGCACCATTTTGATAAAAAAACATCGTTCTCTACAATTATAGTCACCCTACAATAACTCATTATAAAGATTAAATACTCTTTAATTGTAATGATATAACTTTGATTATGAAGAAAGTAAGTATTCCAAAGTAAGTAACTAGAATGATGAGTTGATGACATTTAATTTGGCAGGAGCATTCAAAGTAAGTAATTTAAAACTTATTATATTAACTATTTAATACTTTAAAAGATAATTAATTTTACTAAAACTGTCACGAAACAGTAGCTTATTATTATTTGAATTCGTTATATTAATCCTGTTCATATCTTATGAATCTATATATTCGAGTTCAATAGGTATGTATGTACTAATAAGGCGGACTAACATCTGAATTTCAAGGAAAAGAAACATTTGATACAAGACAAAATATTATTAAAGACATTTGTTTGCACTGTATTTAGGTGCAGTTGGGAATAAGAATTTATAAATAATGCTAAGAGATAAATGTGAAATCAAAACATCCACCGCCTCGGGTGAGACTTAAACTCACGACTCCGGGATACTAGCCCGCTCCACCAACAGATTTCATCAACCATATCCATTTCCATATTCATATTTAATCGTCATTTATTTCGCATTCGCTTAAATAAACATTTTTTTTGCTCAGAAAGAAGTCACATGACGCTGCACATCCAGTCAGTAAATAATATAATAAATATGTTAAATTTATAAATAATGATCATTCGTTATCAAGTTATCTTATCATTACAATGCTCGTACAATTTGTACTGCATGAAATGCTCTTTCTAACAAGGTCAGCATCACAAAACCTTACTCCTATATATATATATATATCTATCTTCACAATAGCTTTCGCCTGCGACGTCGTTCGAATTAGTAGCCATTAAAAACTTTTGAGTCCATTTTTAGGAACACTTGTTAAGTCTATATTTCTTGATAAGCACGACGGTTTTATATATTTATAGTAACATATGCATATGTTTTGTCTGGTCCATCAGAGTTAAAAAAAATACATCTGTTAACATTTTGTGATAACAATATACAATAAGCACAGTATAAATAAATAATAAATTCAGATGTTAAGACTGTAAATAATGAATACAGGGTGCGTCACATTTGAAATAGATTTATCATTATCTGAAGCAAAAAAATAACATGAGCTTGTATTTCAATAATAATGTAGATATACCCTTATATCTTACTAAGACTATTACGGGTTTAAAGCTTTGTCTCTCGTTTTGATACGCACTGTATAAAGAGAAGCGATTATGCTCGGTTAGACAGTTGAAAGGGAGTAAAACGTTGAATTGCAAGAAGCTACTTATGTATATATTGAAAAGTTGTACAGGGAAAAAAGGATCGGAAGTTCGTAATATTACAAAAATTGATAAAATTTCACATGGTCAACCTCAGCAGCTATAGTTAATACTTTCAAAATAAAGCTATCTCCCTTCATTTCGGACCCGGGTATGTCCTTAAACTACGTCCAACAATGAGAGGTAGGGCACAGCGATGACCATCACGCTTCAATCTGGAGCAGCCCAACTGGGGAAGTACCTCCTCCTTACAGAAGACCACAGCCATAATAGCAATGCTACCTTTCAGGTATGTAGTATTGTGTTCCTGATGGTAATTAAGGTTCCCAGAGCTCCAACCCCCCTTAAAAGCCGGCAACGCGCTGTGGCTCCCCTGGTGTTGCGGGTGCCCATGAGCGACGGTAACGGTACGGTTTTTAATGTAGCAACATATTATTATTTTAATTATTAGACAAAACTACAATAACACTATTTCTGCGAGTCACAAGACCTGAACGATAACATTTAATAACACGCTAGGTACGTTTCAATGACCTTGGTAGATTCAAATACAATATATATTGCAGCGCTGTAATTTATCTAGCTTAAATATCAATAATGTCTCGTCTGAGTTACTACATGTGCATATGTGTGTTAGTGTCCACAAAAATAAATGCTGCACGAATTTTGGCCGTGTTTCCACATCCGTCAATAAGTCATCAAACACCATTTAGGCCCTTGACACAAGAACTCGCGCGGCGCGGACATGAAGTGGTGGTTATCACGCCTGACCCTGCGTTTCCCAAAGGGGAAGCTCCAGCAAATTTGACGGAAATCGACGTACACGACATATCTTATGAAACATGGAGAAAATGTATGGCAAAAATTCAAAACGGCAAACATAATGATGTCGCAGCAACGTTAGAACTGTATTATGAGGGAATGAGAACCATATTTGAAGAACAAACTACCGTTCTTGAAGTGAAAGATATAATAAACAACCAAAGTAATAACTTCGATTTACTCATAGTGCTATCTTGTTATAGACAAACTCTTGCATTTTCGCATGTACTTAAAGTACCAGTAATAGCAATCAGCCCGCTGGGTGCTGTTTTTGATGATAACGATGATATTGGAGCTCCTACTCACCCTATACTTTATCCGGATCCTTTAAGTTCCCGCGTTTACAACCTGACACTTTGGGAAAAAATTAATATATACTATTATACTTTCATTAAATGGACTCTACATAAAAACTCAGAGATAAAAGAGAATGCTGACCTCAGAAGAATTTTTGGTGACGATATTCCTGCTTTGAGTGAACTGAGAAATAATATTAATATGCTATTTCTAAACGTGCACACTATTTGGGACGGGAATCGTCCTGTGCCACCTGGCGTGGTCCATATTGGAGGGATACACAAGAAACCAGACAAAACGTTGCCAAAGGTTTGTTAAATTGTTGGTTAATTGATGTGCATATGTGTACACTATATATGCATTTAGGAGTACTCATATAAATCGAAAATAAAATATACAACATTTTATAAAATTTTGTACTATGTTGTATAAATTCACTTC
This sequence comes from Grapholita molesta, assembly GCA_022674325.2. NCBI lineage: Eukaryota > Metazoa > Arthropoda > Insecta > Lepidoptera > Tortricidae > Grapholita > Grapholita molesta. The sequence continues at coordinate 10,880,161 of CP053127.2, forward strand.
TTAGCAAGGGGCGGCAAGTGATCTTAGTAAATTTATTAAAATAACCGACGCCTAGAGACCTCACTTTCAATTTACCAGCGCGTTGTCGTCGTGAGGGTATTACTAGATGTACAAATTACTATATGACGTTACCATGCATTGAAGATATCTTTCGCCGACTACCAACTCCCGCGCGCAAAGCAAATGAGATCAAAGAAAGGTTTTCCTTTTTCGGTTTTAATAAAGCTCAGCGGCGCTCCGCGAATACGATATTCTTAAATTTCGAACGATTGTCTCTGTCACTCTCGTGACGCCTTAATTGGAGTAAAAGAATAGGATGGAAGTTTACAAACTACTGTGTTCGCGGTACCAGGGCAGATTAGTACAACTCTTAGTGATCCGGCGTGTCGATGCCGTAGTGTTCGACTATGACGTCACACTCGTCGCACATCGTAGCCGTATCGTGGCCGTGATGACGTCAGTATGTGCGCGTCCAGTAGGTACAAGCTTTTATTGCCGATGCTGCTTACTTGGCTCAGCGGAGATGACAGCGACTTCACAATCACTCACCCCGTGATCGATTTCAGCGAACTTCCATAAAGTTTATGTCTCTTTCTAGGACTGCCTTTAAGGAGGAGCCATATATATCAGATATATAAGAGTAACAAGGATCATGTTGACACTTATCACAATTAATGGTACAAGATCCCAGAGCGATAAGATATAACTTATTTTCACATTAATGTAACTTTAGATTCTAATTAACGTCTCATGTACGAGAGAGCTTACCCTGTGACACCTTTTTTTTTGATAACAGCCTTATTGCTTTAAACTTACCCTTAATATCATATTATTCCGAAAAAAACATTTCATGTACATGTACAGTCGACTACAAAGATATGTATACACTTTTGCACCTACATTATATTACAAAGGATTAAGGTGAAAAAATGTACACAGGTAAGTGCAAGTGTCCAATAGCAGTTGATGTCGATCAAGAGTATAAGCACAATTGGGACACTATTGCACTTAATTGTATAAATTTACTTTAGTTATTTTTATTTATAACCTTATTGTTTATCTTATTTAAAAAGAGATGCAAAAATATTGAAACGAAAGCAGTATTTTTTAGAAAACTTAATTTTGTTACTCTGAAACACATGTGCTTAGTTCTCTGGCGCTCATGTTTGTGTGTTTAATGGATTTTTGGTCATTACAATTTGTGTGACTGATGAAATATAACTTTGTGGTAGTTACCTTAATAACATAAGAATAAAGGTAAAAATAAGTAAAGTACACTAATTGTTTTATGCAACTTTAAAGCATCTGACAAAAGTGTTGGTCCACTGCAAGTATACTTATGATACTACTTGCGAATAATATTCAAAAATATATACATATAAATCAGCCATACAAATGTAAGTATTTTTTCTGGTGAATAACTGTACTGAATAATCTTTGTGTTCAGACAACCATACTATCGTTTATGGTTTTTCGCGCTATATGTCACTTTCGCACTCGCATACTTGTTGGAGCATTACAGTTATTGTGAGAAAATATAGAAATCCAACCATATTACGTTAGCTGATTGAATTATAGACCTGTAGCTAATGTTGACAAATAATCTCATTTACAAGCGTAGAGTAGCGTATTATCTTGATATTTGTTTTAGGATTTACAAGATTATCTCGATTCATCCAAGCATGGCGTTATCTATATGAGCTTTGGGTCGAACGTTGACACAGCTAGCTTGCCCACGGAAAAAGTGCAAGCCATTATAAAAGTGTTCTCGAAACTTCCTTACGACGTGCTCTGGAAATGGAACCAAGACGAACTTCCCGGGCGGACAAAGAACATCAGGATATCAAAATGGTTACCTCAGTCTGACCTTTTAAGTAAGTTTCTTTCCGAAATTTGCCAACACTCGTATCCCTGACTCAAACGACACACACACGCTAAAATATCAGCTAAATAAGGCCTCTCTACATAGTTGTCTTGCGTTGTCTTCATCCAATTATTTTCGTGGTCTTGGTGTAACTAGGTTTGTTTTTGCAATTCTTTCGAAATCAGTTACACGCTGTAATAGATAAGATGTCATCATATTTACAGGTTCAAGATCAGGTAATATATCGTATTATTTCATCCATTGATATAAATGATAAAATTGTCACCATGACATTGGCACCTCTGTTTAATAACATAAAGGTCACAATAGATGAACAAGAGCAACTGCGACAAACGTATTTTTTTAATTTTGATTTCTCAGAACATCCGAAGATCAGACTATTCATTACGCATGGAGGTCTACAATCAACAGGCGAGACAATCACCGCTGGGGTTCCGGTCGTAGGCATCCCACTGCTAAGCGACCAATGGTACAATGTAGAGAAATATGTACACCACAAAATTGGAAAGCACGTAAATCTTCCTGATCTTGACGAAGAGACACTTGAGAACGCCATCATCACTGTCATTGAAGATAAAAGGTTAGTATACGGGCTATTTTATTTAAAGTTGTATACTCAACTATTTTTTTGTTTTTTTTTTTGTGTGGTCCTCGAGCTCATGATTCTGAGTAAAACCACACAAAAATTCCAAATTAAAAAAAAGTTGAGTATACAATTTTAAATAAGCACATATTTATAACGACTTCCTCACAAAAATACCCTTCGTTGACATGTTTATACGCATTAAGAGGATTGAGTGGCAAATGGAAATAGAAACCTTTTTTACGTTTATGATTATATGTATATAAACTGACCCCGACAGACAATACTTAAGTATAGGTGAAATTTTGGCAACATACACTTATTTCAGTTACCGCGAAAACATCGTGCGGCTCAGGTCCCTGATGGCTGATCAGCCCATGAGTCCCCTGGACCGCGCAGTGTGGTGGACGGAGCACTTGCTCCGGCATGGCGGGCGGCACCTGCGCGCGCCGGCAGCGAACATGAGCTGGGCGGAATACTATGAACTACATCTAGTATTAGTTTTGCTTGGTGTGGTTACGACAGTAATTGTGTTGATGTCCTTCATATTATATCAGATTGTAAGATTTGTTTTAGGTTCACTTAATGTTAAGGTCAAAGTTTCGTAGTTTTGAATTATGTTGATATGGTTTGAACTTGTAGTATTTATATTTTGTTGTTGTTACTTCTTGTATCTTTTATTACTTCTCATAAGTAGTCAAATATATATTTATAATTAAAGCATATTAACGTAAATAGAAATCCAAAAAATATTTGCTAAGTATATAATATTTAAACCTCATTTCAAACATCTATTAATAGTAACAGACTCCAGAAGACGAAATAAGGTCAGCCACTCGTCTCTTTTACTCGAGTCATTCTGGCCCCGAGCGAGACCGAAAGAATTCCGTCCCGCACCACCGCCCACGTCACTTGGCATGCATGGCAAGATTAATGAAAGCTGGCGATGTGAAAATGTACGGAACCCTTGTACAGGCTCCATATTCGGTGAAATAATGAGCCATGCGTAGGGACAGATACGTCGAAAATTCATACCAAGATTTTTCTTTAAATATTTATAGTATAAATAATAGGATCAATTACATGGTGAAATGCAAGCTAATTGAACTAAACTTAGCAGTTGACACTATTGGGATGGTAGATGTAAGTAAAAAAGAAAGAAAATGAATTTATTTAACGTCACAATATACACACAAAAATAAAAAAAGAAGTAAAACAGAGACGTCAATAAGATTTCGATTAAGCGTGATGTTCGTGTTTTCAGTGGGGACCTGACTTAAGAGGTAAATTCGACTAAAACTAAACTATCAACTGGTTGACATTATTAATATGTTCGTCACTTTATTAAATACAATTATAAAGGCAAATAACAAGACAAATAATATTACTAAAATTAAACTTATTAATTAAATCTAAAAATAAAACTATAGTTAAAAACTAAATTTGTGTACTTGGCTCAAAGGTCCCCATGACACTTGCAGCATTTCCCCGTTGCACTGCGATGGAGACCTGTTGAACCAAGTAAACTAAACTGAAACTAGGACTAAAAAGTATAACGTTAAACGGTAGTAAACGGCAGGTATTATTCATCAATTATGCTGCTATGGCATTTCTTAAACACCTTTGGACCTGACGGTACACCCCTGCGACATAATTTATGTAACGGAATAATCAAACAGCGCATTCACCGTTCACTAGTTTTGTGATTAGACTTAATTTGTCAATTCATTTGCTCCGCTTGTCTACCTTTAGTGTGTTGGTGGTATTTACTTGATAATTTAGGTTCCCTCGTCGATTTCGTTTGGTATATTACAATTATATTTTACAAACCGTCGCGTCGCCGGTGTTCTACAGTGGTATTGTGGTACTATGGGGCTATTCAAAAAACGAGTCCGTATAAATCTTTAAACAGTATCTAAGTACCTTCTTAGGGTCAATATATTTTTAGTTTTTAATACTGAAAAAGAAACTATAGATTCACGGATTCCGTAAGTCTCCACTTGCAACGTGATTAAACTATAATAACTGTGTAAAGAATAGCAAATACTGTCAGGCTAAAGTTTTATGAAAGCTTTATATCTATCAACAAAGTTCTCTTCATGAACACAAAAAGGTATAAACTTTATAAACTTCGAAGCAGCAGTCGTGCATAAAACAAGGGAAGCGGTAAGTAATAAGCTAGAAGAAATTAATAAGATCTTCAGTACCTGTGGCTGGAATCAAAGCGACTTCTTCTGCATTCGCTGCAGAACCACTAGGCTACCCCGATCACAGTAGCACCGGTTGTAATTTCTTGTGTATCATTTACTTTACGTGCGTTATTTATTTTCCATGAATTCTGTACCCTTACCATGAGTTCTGACATTAGAGGCACTAAAATAGTACAAGCGAGATGCACAGATAGTAAACTCGATACTCGTTATCGATAACCTCAATGTCCCAACTCATGGTAAGTTCTAATGTTCAGAAACAAAAACTCCAGAGTTTTTGTTTCTGAACATTAGAACTTCACGTTTCTCTGGCCTACGGTGTAGTTAAAATGTAAGTGACAAATGAGACGTCATAACTATTCATGGTTGATGCCTATTCCTAATTATAAAATAACTTCATTGACTTAATGGATGTTTGGCAACAAATCTGTCTCGAGAGTTGCCAGAAGCGAGCGGAGAATTTCATTAGTAGCAGCAAAGCCTGCGAGCCGGGGTGCAACCGCGGGAAAATACTAGTTATTCATGGCTACTATGGCGGCACAGACAACACCCCGCAGCTAACTTAGAAACCGGACTGAAACACCCTTCATATCAGATTTTAATGCACTATGTTTTACAATTTTATCAATTACAATGTAGTCTTGTTGTGGAGTATATCTCTAGAGCCCCTAAATGTTATTAAGACATCGTAAACGTAGATTGTATTAAAAAAAGCGGTTTATGTTTGCTTTCAACGATAGGATATCCCACTTAACTTCGTAGTTGGGTTGAAGTGGGATTTCATAGAAAGGTGATTTGGGGAAATTGTTGGATTGGCACTTATAGATTGTAAATATTACTAAAGCTCCATTTGTCTTTTCTGTGGGCAATAAGTAACGGCTTATGTATTTTTTTTTTGTGGTACAGTGTTACTACTAGTCGAATAACGCTCGACATATGCGGCGGCCCTTTTCGACGGTGCGGCACGGAGCTCATGAGTATGGTTCGCGAATTGGACCGAAACATATGTCGAGCGTTATTCGACTTTAACATACGTGAGTGACCCGTTTTAACTATATTTTAGTATGTCTGAGTCTCACGGGAGTTTTCTATTAAAAAAATGGTACAGTGTTACGTAAGAGGGGAGCAATTAATGTTGATGCTTCACAGAATGAAATATTGTATAAGTAAGAAAGTAATTAGAAATTAGATATCACAAATAAATAATCGGCAGCAGAAATATTCTCATACCAAAAATATCCGTCGGTCCCAAACTAGCCTTTATCTGGGGTACCGTAAAACCCTAAATTTAAATTTCGTCTAATAAAATCTACTTTTAACTATTTATCTTTTCGTTATTTCTTTTTGACATACCAGCAAATAATGTTAGAAGTTCTAACCATCATAACCAACGAACGATTCATTCTTTCGTTCACAATTTGCAGATATACTATCTATTCATATTATGTACTTTCAAGTTAATATTGTCGCTGAGTGCCGCATTTTTAATTTTGCCTTATTTGGCTAAACGCGCGATCAAACAACGTACGTACATATTCGTAATATACGGAATTTTAATTAAATTTTATATAGAACCACAAATACCTTCTGGTGGCGTGCGTATTAAATTTCATTATTTACTTTTACATTATTAAAATAGTAGGTATTTTAATAATGTAAAAATAATAAATATATTGAGTCAGATAATACAATGATATGAAATGATTAACATGGTACTGACTTCGCATAAATTATAAGTACAAAGTAAGCGAGAATTAATCATGTTAAAGTTAAAACTAGGAAAAATCTCGGTAACAATGTCTTTAGTTTTAACGCGACTAGTCCCGTTTATTTGAATTATCACATTTCCTTGACACTCTGAAGTAGTTTTAAGGGACTTGCTTAGAGCTTGAATAATACTCATAGAGATTTCGTCTGTGAATATAGCAGTTATAGCACATTGCTTCTCTTGGCGGTATGCATAAAATTTTGCCCTTAATTATTATACGGTTCCGTAAGTAGAAGCAAATGAGTCTATGTTTGCATAACAAACATTCAGTCTCGAACACATTTTCATATTCCCATCCTTTAATAAACTCCTGTGTATTCATAAAATTCTTACCATAGCTGTTCTGAGCAGTCCGTGCACGCTCAGCTAATGTTTTACTCCCGAAACACGATGACAATTTAGTGCGGCGTCGACAAATTGCTTTCGTGAAAAATGAGCTCAGTACAGCCGCTACACGACTACTATATAGCCCGAGCAACTAGTTGCTAGTTACATGGCTTCCTCAGGTCTTAAGTGTGAGGAATATGTTGGCAGGAATGATAATGTTTTGGTAAGTAACTCGACACAGTATAGGGACGATATTTACAAAGTATTCATAAACTACTTGTGATCGGTTTAAGGGTATAAACAGTATCTTACTTGAAGTAGTGAAAAGTGGAAAAACATATTTATTTAATGACGTAATATTTTTAATGTATACTACTTCCCCGGCTGTCCATAAAAAATCATTTTTTTTTTTTTCACTTTCTTAGTTGTTATATGTATGTCTGAAAAATACAAGAATGTCAACGGTGTGTGGATGATCGCCTTCTTAGCCGCATTTTTACGTAAACATCCGGGTGCCCGATAGCGTCCCAATGAATGCCACTTTCAATATTAAGTAAACGTCAAGAGATTTGACAGAAGGGTCTCATCCAGTAGAAATACGCGTGTCAAGCACTGGTACGTTCACCTTATGTTTTTATTGTTTTGACCAACATATTTGTAAAAAAAAGTCATCTATTGGGACGCTATTAGGCACCCGGACGTTTTCCTTAAAACTATTAAGAGTTAATTTCAAGAAAACTTCGGAATTATTTTCTATGGACCCGATTTTATCCAGACATGTATCAGATACAGCAAAGTTCATGGAACTATCTTGGAACAAAAATTTGTTTAACTAAAGTCCATTTGAAGGACATGAGCGGTGAATATGACATAAGTTTTTAGTACATTTTTGAGGTAATTGCGTAGAGCATTTGTAATTATAATTAGTTACTAACCACGCTCATAAAACTCCACCTTTAATCCAATCGTCATACAAATTTTCTTTGAAAACGAAATCTGTTTGATATTTATGAAAAAACATTTTTTTTTAAATAATTTAACTGGGATTGGCGTTTAATAAACATTGAATTATTCTAGTTATCATTTATTTATGTTAATTGTATTTTATTTGTATTAAGTAAATACACAATCTAGCAATACTAATTATATCTTATAAATAATTCACAGAGACTTCAAAGTTATTCATAGACCCTAATGTATTTATTAAACCCGTATAATAAACTCACACGCGCACACACATTAACACTGTTACTTTTACGTATAACTTGTACAAAAAACCAGGTTTTCTCCATAAACAACCTCCAGTTAAATCTTCAATAATGCGGCTCGAAGTAGACCACAAACAAACAACAACAAAACTATAAGGTATCTTGTCTAGAAAAACTTTGTGAAGAATAAATTAAATGGACTTGTTCCCAATGGAACCCATCTTCCTATCCAATTTGGTATTTTCCATAACAAACAGGAAAATCATTATATATAAAGGAAAACTAGAACGCGCATTTCATTTAACATCGGATATTTTAACCCTGATTACGCAAAAAATTACACAGATATACTAAAGTGTTATGTATGTAAAAAAACGGTTTAACTAATGAATCTATAAGTATATTTAGCTGGATTAAAAGCGTCATTGAGAGGTTTCGACGTATCTAAATCTTGTTTTGTTGTATATTACTCTACAGCACATTAAAAGGTTACTGGAATTAGTACAACTGTTAAATTACAATACATTTTTATTGCTATATTTGTAAATGAGTATAAATGCTGATAAAGTTATTGACAGGCCATCTAACTTAGTTAACCACTACTTCGCCAAAATTTACAATGCTCAGTGTAGCTAGGTCTGTATAGGTTGCAATTCCCTAAGCAAGATAGGTCCTTGTCGCTTCCACGCCTCATACTAAGTGAGAGAAACAGCGGTCTGCGAATAAATTCAGAGCTCGTGGTCATTACAGTAATGGCCGCCGTTAGGAGCTGCTGCATTTTTTATTTACGCATCCAAACCTGCTTTTCAACGACTCCATTTTTGCCGAGAATGATTGATGGCAGCCGGCCGGTCATGTTTGCTATTTTGTATGCAAACTCGTGCAGCAAAAATGCAAACGCTGTAAATGTGCAGTAAACTAAAGTATCTACGAGTATAGCACGATTAAGAATGATTGTACAAAAAAAAAACAATTATAATAAACTATTTTTAATAACTACTTTCTTTACCATAATTATAATATTATGAAAACAACGAGTACTTAACTAGTTATTGCAAAATCTAAATAAGGCCCTTGAGGATTAATTGACGATTAACACGGTTCTACTCACGTTTATTTAGTCAGTCGCGCGACATGTTTCGGAGAAGCCTCCATTTTTAAGCACTAAGAGTGCTGAGTGTCCGTTCGGTTCGCCGATCGCGTCGCCGGTCGGTAAGGATCAGCCCTTGAGGATTGTACTAATCGATTGTTTGCTAAACTGTCTTGTTTTGCCAAGAATATAAAATACTATAAATCCATCTTATATAATAATGTTTATTTGGTATAGGTATCTGTGTTGATGTGATAATTATTAGTAATATAAGAGGATAATATATAACTAGGTCTTCAAAAGACACTAAAAATAGGGAAGTAACAATGCGTGTACCTCCGTCCTGCTCATCATAACATTGTTATCGATGCCTTTGAGAGACTAACAGGATAATCATAGCTATTTACGCTGTTTGTGTGACAACTTACTGAACGTTATAGAGAAGTGAGGAAATATTTGAAGCACACAACCTTTGTTACCAGAAGGATCCTAACGAGCAACGAGACAAGAAAACATATGTAAATCGCAACCCATCAAACACTTTTTTTCCTTATAGTAAATTCTCCTTTTTTTAGACTACAATGTAATTCAGTTACAGTATATAACCTGATACAAAGTACACGTTAACTACCCAACCCGTGTTTTGTCTAAGGTGATGGTCAGTCGGCAGAAAGTTTGAAACTTGCCCGGCGCCCGACGCTGTGAATTCTTCTGTGTCTCGTATATTTTTCCAACCTGGCCCGGTATTTCTTTTCTATATACTTCTAGGAAAATGTCATCATAATCATTTCTTGACCACACTCGCTTTAAAAACCACTCTTAGTACTCTAAATTCTACTGTGTAACGACTCTTTATCCTCATTTAAAGCGTGAAGAACTAATAGTTCTAGACTTTTATATAGCTTATGTATGATTCAATCAAGACGCAAGAGTAAACAACTAACTTTTTCTCGTGTGTAATATACAAATATAATCATTTACCATCAAGTTTGTTGTATTTAACCACTGACATAAAGAAATAGACTCCTACACGCGAACAAATTATGTACAAAAATATGGCACTACAATGACATTTTTATCACGTTCCGGTGTATGCTAATAATGCTAACTTATAATCTTTTACATAATATAAACAAACAAAAAAAAGCTCAGTGACCTAATTATTAAGTATCAAACTTAACTTTTCAGTCATTGTTGACACTTGCACTGACAGCGGTTCCAAGAGGACTAACTAAATGTGTCGCCCAAGTTGTTCGAGCGGCTGTTTTTAGAGCCATTTTTTGGGGCTGATTGTGAATCTACGTTTATTATAAATAAATCGATGGAGTTAACATTAAGTGCAAGATCTTAGAAAACTCCTGTACGTAGCAAGTATTCATATAATGTGATGTACGCGTTACAAACATTAGATGCGTCTTTGTATTCAATTGCGGCACTCCGTCGGTAAAGAATGGCGTCGGAACAAATAAAAGAACCGTGTAATGTGATTTAGTACATCCCCTATCAGAATCTAAAGAGCTGGCACAAGATGAAAGCGATAGGATTTTGTAATCTGTGAGTGCCGGGATCTGCCTCGCAAATATGAGCCGAAATATACTATGGATATGGAAATATAATAGTACAATGATCTCATGACAAAGATATATTGTTAATTGTAGCAAATAAGTCCCTCAAAGGTTTCCATAGAATTAATCTAGCTCGTAAAAAAAACGTCGTTAATTAGTTAACTACCATAACCTGCAATCGAAATGTAAAAAGCAATGTAAATATTTTTGAATAAAACAATCTATGTATTTGAACTAGCGACGGAAAATTTGCTCTTCGAAGCTCATGGGATTTTAGTGTGGGTAGGTAAATTTTGACTTGGCACTGACTGCCAAGCATTTGTGGCCCCATCCAAACACGTGATCTCGCAGTTTGTAGCCTTGGAGGCTATGGAGTTTCCCTATGAGTAGAAAGTAGTGGATAAATATTATGTGCTAAAAAAATTAAAACAAATCGTAACCGCGACTTCTTCGCACCCCATCCGATGCGTACATCGCAAGGGTCAAACGCCGAACCGCGTGATAAATAATATCGCTTGTATCTCTCTACCGGCGGAATAAGAAAACACGTACATATTACCGCACTTTATCTTTTTAAAGGCCGTTTTATGATTCCATTTTTGGTCATTTACATGAACACTGGCCGAATACGTCTTTGGGGAGGTCGTAGGCGTTGTGAGCAATTGTTCCTTAAAGTCAAGGGAGAATAAAATTGTGTATGAGACCCAAACTGGAATACAATACATCATTTCAGGTTGAGCTAGACTGATATGTTGCTGTTTTAATAATTCTTCTTCTTAGTATTTTAAATATTCTAATTTTATTGTGTATTAGCACACGTGAATAAGTAAAAAATAAATGCACAAAACTAGTAATAAAGTAAACTATATTATTTTATACAGCTCAAGCCCAAATTTCATTGAAAAAAATTAATTGAAAAAGTTACACATAGGTATTTAAAAATACTAAAATTAAGGCTTCTGCGTGAAAATATTATTTTTGTTTCATCTAAGTATCGTCTCCTACTTTACGCTCAATATTTACGCGTTTTTTGGTACGGGTCAGCTATAGAGACCGACGTCAATAACGCTACCATCTAGGCTACCAGCACGTATTTTAATTTTATTTTTAATGGTATTTATTGTCATAAGACTGACTATTGTGATTTACAAAGGATCCGTCCCTTTTATCCGCTTATACCAAAAAGTACTTTTGACAGGAAAACAGAATAAACAAGGCAATTCTACAAATCTGATCTGTTCTTATTTCTAAGAGACTATTTATTTTTATATATTTGATCCTACATATTTTCGACCCACTGTAGATTTTCTTATATGTAAATTACAATATATACAGGATGGCATATCGTTCATGTCAGGGCCAAAAACATTTACATTACAAAAATAAAATCCACAAGCCCTTGTTTAGCCTCACGTGGAACACGTATGAACGTAAATTTCCCACGGAAGCAAATGATCTGGCCTGTTTGACGTCACGGCTAATTGGTGGCGGGATTTAGGGCCGTTAATATTGAATGCTGGCAACCCTAGCTCAATAGCTATTGGGAGGTAATCGACGTCACGTGCCCAACGTATGGCTGGCAGGGTTTGCGCGCGGGCAATTTTGTACAGATCCTATTAAATAAATAAATTGAAATAGATGTATACGTTAAAAAAGTGGCAATACTCACTGGTGTCCATGGGTACCATATTTGAAGCATCATATTCAGCTTTTGCGGTCTAAAAATGAACCTAAGAATAAACATAACATAGGTACATATAGTATGTGACATAACTGTTTCATATGACATATACCTACTTATATTCTATAAATTTACTTTACTTTCAAACTGGCGTTATTCATAACGCTTAAAACATAATGTTGTTCGTTTCTATTTTTTCTTACAAAGGGGCACTAGACACAGTCTAATGTTCATCATGTTTTATGAATTACGATAGTAATATATTTATAATAATAAGGTACTGCATTCTTAAGGGTTTTTTTTATATAAAAAAAAGGTTTTATATTATATTTCGGTATTTCTGTTTAAAATTCGTTAATCATGTAATATTCAGATAATTTTACCCATAATTACGAGTAATACGAAAAAATCTTTTGGTTACGTTCTGGATACACGCTTCTAATAACAATATATGTATTAAATATAGAGGAACACTTTTCTGTATTAAAAAATATGTAAACATCTTTATTTTTTAATTGAAGCACATTACAATGCACTTGTGGATGTTAAAAATAGTTACCTGCGGTTCTAACATGTAGGGTTAGAACTCTGACCCCAGAAGAGTATTACCGTCAAGAAATAGAAATTCGGCGGGACTTATTTTCTCATCAAAGTATACATCAAATCTTAAAGTACATAATTATTCGTAGTCACACAACAAAACACATCAATTATTGTAATAAAATATAACAGGAAATACAAGTGTGAAAATAACAATGTATAAAGATATGTACACGAAATGAACATGCTTTTACGAGTAGGTACCTATATGCCTGAATTGTGTGATTTAAATAAGCTGGCAGTATATACAATTGATGAATTAAATGCTAGAGTAATTATAGTTTCTGGTTTGTGCCATGTATGTTTGTCTGTCAAATAACCTTCTACTCTGTAATAGCCCTTGAACATCAAATATTTTTTTTATGTTCTATTTAATTAGTATTTGTATTTTATTCTATCATTGTTTATTTGCTCCTAATATATCAGCATTTTTCGTCACTTCCTGTTAACTTCGCCAAATGAACATCGCTTTTAGCGTGTGTATTTCTGGTTAGACTAGTCAGTGACAACCCTATCGCCGCTATTTCACAAGTACGTCATATAGGAAGCTGTGTCGGGGTTGTATTGCATAATTGCTGCCGAAGACGACGTATTGACAACTTGGCATATTAGAATAATAAGGATCACATTACACTAGAATCTGACCACGCAATGTTTGCACACCAATACGATTTAGACTTTGCTAAACTTTGTCACTACCCACTTGCTAAGATGGTGCAAAGGAAATAGCAAACTTATAAATACCTAACAACCCCTTTTTTTTGAATTACCTATCAAACGACTCCTCAGACTGTAGGGTTGAATTGTTAAAATAAAAATCCCATTTCACATATGGGGAGGTGATGTTTTTTTCATGTAGTTGTGACGTGGCATAGCCGAATCGACTCAACGGAAGATCAGCGCTGGCTTTTAAGCTGTCAATATTCTGAAATGGGTCTGTTTTGTGATGCACTTTTATTTACATAATACTTATCTTTTGTCGCTGCTTCGTATGTATTTATACAGAAATTTTTATCATAAAAATATGAAAGTAATTTTTTTTATTATTATTTATTTTATTCTACCACTTTGTCCGCATGTATGATTTACATATTCACATCAAATTACAGCTTACTAAGACTAACGGTCATTGAGCAAAGCTGGGGACAGACAGACATACATAATGAAACGGCAACGGTTCCTAGTTGACTACGGAGCCCTAAAAATGTGTTTCACTTATATGCGGAATCAAGATTAATTGCTTGGCCTCACAGAGACTGTCCTCATACTTTGAGACATCGTAGCCAAAGTCCCCTGTTAATGTTTAACTTAGACCTCGTGGACATCGTCATAGATATTTGCATAACTCGAGCACTTAATAGCAATGAAGATTTAATAATCGGTTCGAGAGTTCCCGAGCGGTTGCTATTCGCTATCACTTACAGCGTAAAGAAAGCAAGGTTCACAAAAACTTTTATAGTTTCTGCTATTATAAGCAAAAGTAAAAAATAGAAAATAATTACTCGCAGCGGGACTCGAAACCACAACAACTGGATCACTAGCCCAGTGCACTACCAATTGTGCTACACGAGTACCGCTTGGACTTGTCAAATCTTTCTATTTTATCCTTCCTGGTATACGTCTAATGACGGGTGACATGTGACGTGTTATAACGAGTGTGTGGTAGATTTGACAAGTCCAAGCGGTACTCGTCTAGCACAATTGGTAGTGCACTGGGCTAGTGATCCAGTGGTTGTGGATTCTAGTCCTGCTGCGAGTCAATTTTTTCTATTTAAATATCGATGATATGCTGCAGCAGACGTTTCTGCCTAATATAAAAACAAAAACGTATTCAGGTACAAGTTACTTAGCTACTACTAACTATAGTTGACTAAACACCTTTTAATAATAAAATATTTATAGAATACCACGAAGATAATGTCGTTCTTGAAACGTCGGATTTAATTTTTAAAGTTATTATCCTGTTTATTTTGTAATAATATATGTACAATACAGTATAACAGCATCAAAACAATTTAATAATATTTCGGTATTCATCATATACAAACTCTGAAACTAAACTAGTGCGACGTATACATACATCTTATCATACGGTTATGATACAGGAAATCAAACTTAAAGTACCACATGGCAACCAAACACAATGAAAAAAGGTCAGCAATTGTACAGTGTCTATGATATAAAGTAAATTAGATTCTAGATAATGTATCTTTAAGGCCTTTTTATTAAAATATATTGTAGCCACTTTATCCTCGTAAGGCCCACGGGCCTACTTGTAGTACTAATCATTATAATGAAATTTGAATTTTATACAATTGGAACAGAGTTGAGTTTCATTTGTTTCCTTCGATTTAGACACAAATGAGATTCTACTTTATTTCCTACACTATAAAGAACAAATTCGTGTAGGATATTATTTGTATGGTGGGCCTTAGGAGGTGGACCCGGGTATGTCCTTAAACTACGTCCGACAATGAGAGGTAGGGCACAGCAAAGTACTATCACGCTCGAGTCTGGAGAAGCCCAAATGGGCAAGTACCTCCTCCTTACAGAAGACCACAGCCATAATAGCACTGCTACCTTTCAGGTATGTAGTGTTGTGTTCCTGATGGTGAGTAAGGTTCCCAGAGCTCCAACCCCCCTTAACGGTCGGCAACGCGCTTGTGACTCCCCTGGTGTTGCGGGTGCCCATGGGCGACGGTAATTGCTTACCATCAGGCAATCCGTCTGCTCGTTTGCCACCTTATGTCATAAAAAAAAAAAAAAAAAAAAAACATAGTAAATGCTCGTTTCACCTTTAACCGCCAGGCGATGAGAATATAGAGTCAGGACGAGTGCAGCGAGTTTGTAGGGGAAACTCAATTCAGTTAAATTGTGGTCAAGACAGAAACGAATTTACCGAGACTAGCCTTTTCATTTCTCATGCTCTGAAAATATATCATTGTTTTATATTGTAAATTATTGAGGTTACTTTAAGCCTTGCAAAAGATGAGAGTGGTCATTTATAAAATCTTTTTATCTACGTACATGTCATAAGTGCTCTAAAATGCGTCCAGATACCGTAAGTTTTATGAGAGGTAGGGCACAGCGAAGTACCATCAACGCTTGAATCTGGGGCAGCCCAACGGGGGAAGTACCTCCTCCTTACAGAAGACCACAGCCATAATAGCACTGCTACCTTTCAAGTATGTAGTGTTGTGTTCCTGGTGAGTAAGGTTCCCAGAGCTCCAACCCCCCTTAAAGGCCGGCAACGCGCTTGTGACTCCCCTGGTGTTACGGGTGCCCATGGGCGACGGTAATTGCTTACCACCAGGCAATCCGTCTGCTCGTTTGCCGCCTATGTCATAAAAAAAAAAAAAAGCAATGACCAGCATTATCAACCATCAGAAAGATTTCAGTAGGTAATGTTAACATTACCTACTGAAATCAGTAGGTTATGAATTTAAATTTGGAACAGCTGTCAAATTCAAGTGGGGTGTCTAATCTAGTATCTATAGATATTAAAACAGCCATTGATACGAAACGCCAATTCGTTATGTTTTTTTAATATAAATCGAACGACATTTGAACTCGAGTGACAGTAGAATAGGGAGTTCATTCGCTTGTCTATGGTTTAAAAAAAAATTACTGAGATACGAAATACGCAACGCCGCCGTTCCAAGCTGTCATTTGTTTTGTTCGTTGACTTTTTAATGTTTACAAGTAACCCTAGTAATAAGTTATTTCCCTACGGTTTCTGAACCCATCTTAAACAGTGAACGGAAATAAAACATGGAAGCATTCTGTCCCTTCAATAATAGCACCACGTAAACTTTACCTGGGTGGGCGGGCTTAGCTTTATACTTTACCTGGGTGGGCGGGCTTAGCTTAAACGTCACCTGAGTCGACTTCAGTGCGATTCTATGACAGTGAGTGACGGATGCCAAAAATTGTATTTTAATACAATGTTTTAAAATACAATTACACTAGTTAAACATGCCCGCATGTGCAGTGAAGTGGTGCAAAAGCCATTCCAATAATTTTAAAGATAGTGGGATAAGTTTACACATGTACTTATACGGATAATTTCACAGAAATATGCAAACTAATATTACGTCATTTTCTCTATGGGGATGATGTTATGCCAAATGAAGAACATTATTGTATTGTGTAACTGGATTTTAATATTTAGTGTGTGTATTGTAAGAGATAGGGAATGCAATACCCGTTCAAATCTGTAACCCGGGTATTACCCGACTTCAAGTATCAAAACCCGGGTACCCGTGTCGTTAGGCAACTAAAAACGACAGTACTAGTTTCAACAATTTAAACATCTATTAGTCGAAATCAACAATATAATAAGAAGTCAGAATTTTTAGCAATAAAAATAAATTATAATATCACAGTACTATAATTAAAAACCCCTTACACAGTACTAATTCAATTTGACCCGATATTGTCAATTAACGACGGCCAGTCACCATTGGAGGACGAGCAGCGTCTCTTAGAGCGGTGGAACCAAGTGTAGCGAGAGGACTATTGTAGCCAATAAGCCTGATACCGTGTTGATAGATCGATCGCAGCGCCGGGCAATGTTCGTCGACATCACCGTCCCATGTGATGAGAACCTTGTGAAGGCCGAGAAGGACAAATCCAGCAAGTACTTAGACGTTTCACGAGGTAACCGCCATATGGGAAGTTGATTCGGCGATCATTGTACCGATAGTTGTTTCCGCGAACAGTCTCATAGCGAAGAATCTTTGAGAGACTCTCGCTACGTGGTTGTGGTTAGATCAAGGGTCAGATTCAGAAGGCAGTAATCCTGGACACGGCGCGTCTAGTCCGGTTGTTCCTCTCTCTGCAGCCCTAACTACCGGCAGCTCAGGCCCTGCCCCGTTGCCGGCGGCACCCTAGGTTAGGTTTTTTTATAATCTGTTTATTGTTTTGATATTTTTTGGATGTATTTTCATATTCTACTTTTATAAAAATATTGTAAAAAACCTACCGTAAGAAATAAGATAAATAAACGATAAATAATAATTGCCTGGGGTGCCCTTTCGGACAGGTGGGACAGGTCCCCTGCCTCTAGCTTGCCTTAACCGGCCGTCCAGAGTGGGGTCGCTAGAGCTACGTTCTCGAGGGTAGATGCGGAAACCTAAGTGGCGAGTTGGCGATATGTTTTAAGTCCAGTGACACATCTCTACCCTTAGCCCTATGCACCGGTGTTACCCTTGAGACATCTTTGATGTCGCTTTTTGTGGGGGACCATCTCGCATAGGGCGAGTCACTATCTGCTGGAAATACAATTGTATACCATTTTATTAGGCAGAACTCCGGTTTTTTATCCAATAGCCCAGTAGCTAATCCACCCTTTTCCACCCAATAGCCTCGTACATTCTAGATTCCATTAAGACTCAATAGTTATTACACCATGGCCGGTGCTGTCTCTGTGCGCGTCCCGTGATACGGACAGGGGCATCGGCGAAAATGAAAATAACGCATAAAAATACAATTTCAAATTACTATTTAAAATTATTATTAGATTATAAAATATATTTTTTTATTTTACAACATTTTAATATATTTATTATTTGGTATTAGTTATTTGACTGTCACTTTAATGTACTGCATAAACCTATCCATGTCATCTGAGGGGCTATTGCTAATCACCTTGTTCGTTCGTTTGTCTCCATCGCTCTTGCATATAGGAACAATAGAGAGCTAAATAGACGAACGAATGAAAGATGAGGTTTAAAATAGGATCCCTGATGAAGTATGATTGGCGAATATCTCTGCTGCTGTCAAAAGCCTATTAGCCGAAATGTTGGTGCCCTTAGAGATTGGTAGTTATCGCCTAAATATGTGTTTCTTTTACACGTTATTATGTAGAACAGTGTAAAAGAGATGACTATAATTTCACTTAGTATTTTCGAATAAACGCTGTGTATATATAACGTCATATTTCAATGTGAGCGTATTTGTGTCTGTGAGATAATTGTCCCGATAATTTTAAAGGTAATGTTCGCGCATGCTGCTTCCATGTTTATTTCCGTTCACTGATCTTAAAACACTTAATGATATGTGTGTAGATAAAATAGTGTATGTAACTATACATAATTAGGCATTACAACAATCGTGTGAGGACAGGGTGAGCTGTTTTAAGAGTTTGCATAATATGGACATACCTACGTAGTCATTAAATGGTAGATGTGATGTAATTGAACAACGAAAGAAATTATTCTATTTAGATCTTTATATAACTAGCAAAACAAATTAATTGTATTTTCATCACACTTGCTCGTCAATGGCGTTATTACTTGCGAGAGTACAGAGCAGTTATAGCCGATTTAGCTCACACGGGCTGTTAAGTTTAGTTTTAAAAATATACAGAACCTATACTTCACTTGGACTGAGGATGTTTCCAAACAGCCAAGGTGTATTTCATATCTTCAAAAGTTTGCTACAACCAACTTTTAATATGTATAAAACATATCTTTATATTAAATTTGACTGCAATTTAATGTTTAGTATTTATTAAAAATAATTGTTTTCTATTTGATTTTGATAATTGATACTATTTGGCAGGATGATCTGTCAACTTCGAAAACAAAACGCAGTTGTTAACATTATCTGTGGAAGACATTGAAAAAAGTTGACATTGTTGACAAATGACAATCTTTTATAGTGGAGTCTGATTGTAGTATTCAAAGTGTTTTCAACGAATTTAACATCACACATCAATGTCAAAAACGTCACCCATGATGACGTATACCACGAAGGATAAGATAGAAAAAAATTCGACAGGTCTAAGCGGTACTCGGATAGCACAATTGGTAGTGCACTGGGCTAGTGATCCAGTGGTTGTGGGTTCAAGTCCTGCTTCGAGTCAAATTTTTCTATTTTTCTTTCGATTTAAATATCGAATATAGTTCTTTATTACAATAACCAATAACAAGAAAAATTTGAATAAATATAATACCTACTCGTTTTGTACTGCCATTTTAGTTTAATTATAATTCATGAATTCTTTTTAATATTTTATCTTGAGGTATATCTATATTAAAATCTACACTTGACATTAATGACGTAAAAATGGCTCACTCTGTCCGAGGTCTGGACTGATATTATTATGAAACCCACACTCTTGTTGTAATGCCCTTCATTATGCACAGATACATAAACTACTATTACATGACAACAATAACATATACCTATACAGTATGTCAAGTTACTAAAACCATGGACGATAAATAAGGTTGTTGTATATAAATTATTAAAATCTTATCGACTTTTCGAATTTAGAATTTAAATACAAAAAAATAAATTTGATTAATTTATACTTCCATAACATCTTGTATTATTTGTTTACAATCAAGACACGTCACATTGATAATTAATCTTGACATCTATTAGCTAACCAAACTTTTTTGATAGTTAAATTAAGAAAAAAAAATGACAATAAAGTGACATCAATGGCATGTATTTCTGCTGTTTATGATAAATTAAAGATATGTTTACACTTTTGCACCTTATTACAAAGGAGTAATTGATTGACTTCGACTGTACAATATTATATCACTCGCCTGGATCATGATGTGTCTACATCGTGTGTAGTATTGTATTTGAGACCGTGTTCCTATTCCTAAAATGCAGTATTGTCTAAACAATCAGAAAAATATCACACTTTTATATGTATCCCGTGGTCTCTATGAACATTTTCGCAAATCTAATATGTATGTGAAAAATAATCATTGTAAACGTACCTATATTGTTTTTTAGAGTAATATATTATCATCAATTTCTAAAGATATCATCCAAAGCCAAATTATAGTATATAGGTATATGAATTAAATAAATTACCTAAATGAAAAAAAAAAAAATACAACAACTTCAACAAAACAGTTTACAAAATTATGTAGTGGCAGTAGTCCCAAAACAGTAGTCCACTCAGCATAAACCGAGGCAGAGGGGCTTTAAGGACAATAATGTATATTAATTACACAAGTTTTATATTGATCTATCTATTTGTATGTTTACACATCAATATGTTTTTACATTATTATTTGCATAACCCGATACTAAATTTCTTCTAGTGAAATAAATACCTCCTAGAGCCCCCACTCCCGCAACATTAATAGAGCTTTATAAAGGACGAGAAAATATGAATAAGGGATGTGGGATGAGAAAAACGGGATACGGAAATCCTTATGTTGTCGACAAGGTTAAACCGGGTAACTTGTTTCTAGTGCCGTAAAATAAATCGAACTCTGGTAACAATAGTACAATGAGCCATTACGAGGGTTTATACAAAGTCCGGCGATAACGGCTAGTTACTTTTCTTAAGTAAGTACAATGTTTTAATGCTACTCGTGCTACGCACTATAAAGTTTGCCAAAAAGAGGAATAAATAAGATGAAATTGCAGATATTATTCCGCTATATTATTACCTATTGTTTGACATAAGTACAAGTATGGAAGGCTTAGTTGTGTAAAAAGTGGTGCAAAGAATAATTATGTAAAAATATAGTACAGTTAATAGAAGAATCTTATTTGTATAATAAAACGTAACAAACTGTAATAGAAGTCAAAATAATCTTATAAAATATATGAACGGCAATTAAATAATTTATAAACTGTAAATCAGAAATAATAATAAATACTATATGTCTAAAATAATACATGTCTATTTATGAGTAAAAATCACGTGACTTACCAACGGATGGGTACGATGAAACTGGGGATGTACTTATAATAGTTATAATATAAGGATCCCTAAAAATATTAGGAACTTCAAGCAGACATACCTAGTCGATCAAATTCTATTCCAGGCAACAGCAGTCACTGCAATAAACTCGATTATAGGCGAATCACTCATAGCACTTGCAGCTTTTCTGCAGGTTGTAAACTCAATTAAAAATAAATTGAAGTCTGCAAAAAATCTAATATGCTATGAAAGTACTTGTGTAAGCACACTTACTTGTGCCGCCAAGTCGTCTATTGCCTGTGACATTGTAGCAATGATCTAAATGAATATTGCATATAAAATCTACGAATGCAGTTTAAATTCTTATTGAATTAAAATAATGTCTTCTTTCAGTAAAATCTTCTATCTCCAGTTTATAAGGTACTTTCCCTCCATGTGGCATAGCCGTGGGACACCCTGTATTTATATGGTGTCAGACAACTCGATTTCAGACAATGTTATGGCAATTCCACTGGAGAGCAGCAATTGAAAATTATATTTATAAAAATCCTTTAACGAAATTATATTTTTTAAATAATGTGAAAAAGTGAATAGTAATATTTACTCGAGCACTTTTATGGTTTTAAGATAGAATATTGAATCCATACTGATGTAAAATTAATGGTTTGCTGGAACCAAAAGAAACCATTTAAAGCAAATATATTATAATAATATTATGCATCAATTTTAAAGATTGAATAACGTTATTTTATTATACTGAAGACCTCAACTGATAGCACGGAGGTCTAAAATGTATGTAGGTACATAGGTACTTCAGATTTTTCTTAGGCGTATACTCGTACTTATTCACTTATGTTGAACTATGTAATTACGTAGTAAGTAGATTTTTTTTTACTTTGACTGTATAAGTCTTTATAAAGTGTCTCGCGTAATTTACAAACTAGATTTAACATTTAGATGGTAAAACTGCTGTTGAAGTTGGACAGACGGACGGATAAGGAAGCGCTCCGGGCTAACCCAATTTGTCATCTCGGTTGAAGTTGCACTACTGTTTGACCCCGATCCAACTGTGCATCTTATTTTAGTGAGCTAACTAGTCCTCATTCAGTCAATCAGCTAAGACGATTTCGAAAAGCTGAAAATTGCATATTCTACAATATATATGATTATATATGTATACTAGCTGTGTTACCCACGGTTTATTAGGGAAAAATCGTAGCCTATGTGTTAATCCAGGGTGTTAGCTAACTCCATACTAAATTTTACTAAAATCACTCCGTTTAGACGTGAAGAAATAACAAACATACACACTCACAAACTTTCGCCTTTGTAAAATTTATGTAATATTGCTACGTCCAAATTATCGACAGTCGACTACTATACTTTAAGTTCAGTTCCGTTGATGTACCGGAGTCATTCACAACAACGAAGTTTATCAGTTCTAGAAAACTGGCGTGAAACTGCCCAAGCGCCCACACAGTTAACACTCGAAAGGCTCCCATAAAACAACTTACCAATATCCACCACTTACTTATCCGTAAACACGGACGAAAACTGCAATAATGGTAACATTACTCAACATATACTGTTCTTTTTGTTACAAAATGACGTAACTGTGGGGATGTTCCCAAGGTTTTCTTCTTCTTTATAGAGTAGACAACTTGCAAGTAATAAATAACTTTCAGAAGGCTGTTTTATTTGTTTTTATATCCGCTACGTTGGGGTTTGCTAAGAGAACACAGAATTGATTGAAATTGTGGCACCAGTATGGAACACGGAGCACGTAGGGGACCGATGTTTAATTCTTTTATTCCACAACATGGACGCTATATTTTAACCCCTTTATTCATAAACGTATATCAAACCTACATTGTTTTTTTTTATTACATAGGCGGCAAACGGTCAGACGGATTGCCTGCTGGTAAGCAATTACCGTCGCCCATGGGCACCCGCAACACCAGGGGAGTCACAAGCGCGTTGCCGGCCTTTAAGGGAAGTTGGAGCTCTGGGAACCTTACCATTAGGAGCATAACACTACACACCTGAAAAGTAGCAGTGTTATTATGGCTGATGTGGTCTTCTGTAAGGAGGTACTTCCCCAGTTGGGCTGCCCCAGATTCAAGCGTGATGGTCATCGCTGTGCCCTACCTCAGGCACTGTACCTATATCGAAAATTGAACATTTAAATACAACAACAAAAACAGGAGACTATGTATACAATAACTAAAATAAAATTATAATAGAATAAAAATTGTATAATAAATGGGACAATCATAAGTCGTAGGACTGAAGATTATCCCATTTATTAGGTAAGCTCACTAAGGCTAAGGGTTGTAGGCACTACACGACGATATACATATATATATAAATCGGCCAGGATCATCGGCTTCACAACCAGGTCACTACCCACTAGGCCAAACCTGTCGTCAAATTAAGCTTATCAATCAAATATTTCGCTCGCGGTGCTTCGTCGCCCAAAATCAGAATATGTTGCAGTCCAACGCTCAGGCAAGGTCCAGATAATCTCGTTTTCTGAGGAGCTGACACGATGTCTAAAAGATGCTACACGTGATTCCATTATCGCATAGAAGCCTCAGCAAACACACTTGACGTGCTACAATTCAGCGGCTGCTTCATAAGAATGCCAAAAGCATTACTGTACCCTAACCATGAGTTGTGACATCGAGGTTTTCGATAACGAGTATCGAGTTTACTATCTGTGCATCTTGCTTGTACTATTCTAGTGCGAACGAGATGCACAGATAGTAAACTCGACACTCGTTATCGAAAACCTCAAAGTCACAACTCATGGGAAGGGTACTGTGATGAACGGATTTCACCCTTACAACAATCATAGCGCGTCTGTTGAAACTGAACCAGAGCTGGCATGAGGTAAATCCTTGACAGAAAGCCCTAAACAATGTCAGCATGTTTGTATAATGACAAAAATAGATTTTGTTTAAATCGCCGCCAGTTTTTAATTGTTGTATTTAATTTATGGTTTCTATCGGTTTTATCGTATATATTCATACAGTGTACATATTTATACTACCTAATTTACCTAATATAGTATTAATAAATACCTGCCACCGAAAATTCCCTATAAAAGCTAATTAAACAATTTACCGACGCAAATCGACAAATTAATTCTCGATTGAAGTAGACAGGTCTTTTATTCTGTTCATAAACCCTCTTTTATTTTCTTTTAAAGATATAGGCACTAACGATCATTTAAATAAAATAATCTATATAGTACTACACTATACGCGTATGAGCAGGATGTTTCATAGAATGTTATTCCTTTTTATTCATCCCATAAAGTATGTGTATGAACAAGGGGAAATTCGCCCTCCTTGCTTAAACATATTACGTTAAGGAAGACGAGCATAAGCAGGTAACAAAGCAGAGCAAATTGTCGTAGCTCAAAGCTACTGAGGCCAGATATATATTAGAACAGGGCTTGCTCGCGGTTCCTATTTTCTATACATAATTGTCTGTCTCATTCATAATCAATTCCATAATATGATTGTGCTCCTTCATAATATAATTGTACGCAGTTGTATATAAAATATGTAGTTTCTTTATACTCGACTAGTTATTGTGCCGATAAAATAAAGTCGTGTGTCATAAAGATATGTCGCTCGGTCTTGATCATTATCATCCTTAACAATCGCGATACATGCGTCATTTGAGATACATGACAAATGTGTCCGTTCTAAGAACATTAAAGCCACGTAGGGTACAGCGAGGTTAATGTTTTAATAGCGGACACTTTTATTAGAAAGTCTAGTCGTCTTCTAGATGTATATTTGAAGATGTTAAGCTTAAATTGGTAATTGGTCATATTAAAATTACTAGTTAAATTGTTTAGCGCAACAAATAGGTCATGGCTTATGTTATGAGAGCTACTTAAGAAATGATTGGAGCCTAGCTAATAAAAAAATCCTACGGACGGCAGCGTCCGTCGAAACCCAATCTGCAGTTACTGCGGTTGCCAACCCGCCTGCCAAGCGTGGCGACTATGGCAACTACCCCCAAGATGATACAAGTCATATTTGTGGGAAGCCTATGTCCAACAGTGGACTACATACGGCTGAAACGTATGTATGTATGTACGTAATAAAAAAAATACATACTTTGAGTAATAGAATATTGTAGTCACGTTTTAATTTTTAATTTATACATGATGATAAAAAAATACTTATCACCTAGCAGTTTTATTTCAATATCCTTTTTTTATTGCAATACCCTCATAGCGTGTTATCTCGAGAATCTAGGTGGCATTATAAAACCATTTTCTAACGTATAGCAGCGTTTCGTCTCATACATACTTAATTAAGTAGCAGCTTTAATTCCGTTGAGTACAACTAGTTTCGAAAACCGACTTGCGTCATAAAATAAGAAGACATTCATTGAAAGTTAACAAGAAAACTCCACCACCTGATGTAGGCCTTTGTAAGTTGGATTAAGTTACACAACTCTATTAACTAGCTCTCTAACTAAATTATAATCTTACTCACTTTAAAGGTGTTATTGTAGCAGATTTTTTAGGAGATTTTTATTTTATATAGTTGCTGTAAGAATGTGTTTTGTGTAACTACAAAACATAAAAAATATAAATTTTTTATGACAAAGATGGCAAACGAGCAGCGGATTGCCTGATGGTAAGCAATTACCGTCGCCCATGGGCACCCGCAACACCAGGGGAGTTACAAGCGCGTTGCCGGGTTGCCGGGGGTTGGAGCTCTGGGAACCTTACTCAGCATCAGGAACACAACACTACATAGCTGAAAGGTAGCAGTGCTATTATGGTTTGGTTGTGTCTTCTGTAAGGAGGAGGTACTTCCTCAGTTGGGCTGCTCCAGATTCAAGCGCGCTGTGCCCTACCTCTCATTGTTGGACGTAGTTTAAGGACATACCCGGGTCCAATATATAGATTTAGGAAATTTCCTATGAATACATCAAAAGAATCTGAATTTTTGACACTACGCAAGATCCGAGCACATGATAGTCTAATTTTGTTTACATATGCAAGTTTATTTATAACTCGCACTTGGGATATTGAATAAAAGACTATTGCGCAATTAACACGATTGCCTTAGATTTGACATTGGATCCTGGAAGTTAGATTAACTTGAATTTCGTTCTACTTGTCACAGACAACGAACTAATCTAAGTCAGAGGATTACCTTGCATCAGAACAGTGCATAAATTATGAAATATGTGTTTTTTTTCTAATTTCTCTTCCTTACTATTCATAAAATTCAGTTTCGCATTGAAGCATTCGCATATAATAAATCAAATTTGTTATCAACCTTGGTACAACTCCCTGAGACAATTTCATATAAAGTGATTACCTATACGAATACGATCCGAAACCTTTAAGGATGACTCACGTTAGACCGTCGCGCTTCCGCTCCGAGCGTTCCGTTGTATGGAAAGAGTCACGTGACCACCGAGCCGCCCGATCCACTCGACTCGGGCACGGGGCGGACGTGCGACGGCCGTTACAGCTATGTTCAAAGGGCTGGGCTCGGCCCGGTGATGTGAGGGCGACGGGATGTCGACAGGATGTCGACGGGCGTGCGACAGTCGCCTAGTCGCAAAAAATGGCTCGGATGGAACGGTATATATTGGCCGAACTACGGAGGTTGCAAAATGTCATCAATTTGTTTGCTAAATATGAGGGGATAAATAATTCTTTCTTTAGTCGGGTTATATTACTAGTGCAGAGACGAGGAATTAACAAAGAGTGCTGAGTTGACACATTTCTTTAAAAATAATCAAAGAATAAATATTCGTTAATCATAAATAAAAGAACCGAATATTTAGGCAAAGGGCTCATAATTTATATTTTTTATCAAAACCTCATTTAACATATAACATAAATATTTATCGCATAAAATAAATATTTAAACTAAATTTAAAAATATAATACTAAAAATCAAAGTTCGATGTAGGCCCTAGTGGTATGGTAGGGTTTAGGTATAGGTATAGTATATGAATTTTCTTAAATACCAAATGTAAAATTCAACAAATAATTGAATCCTTCTTATGCCCTTTCTTAACTAATTTAATTAACGCCTGTTTAATTAACCATGTGTCTACATAACCATATAACTATAAACCAGTATGAAGATAATTCGACGAATTCCTCAATAACAATAAACAGTCTTTATTATTTAGTTTTCTGTGTTTGAATAGTCTGAATTGAAATCACCAAAGAGGTTTTTCATGTATCTGAATCGGAATATACGTCAAAATTATGTGCGTTACAAAATGTCACAAATTGTTTTCTGAAATATGGATACCAAACCGACATTATATTTAGCCGGCTTAATGTGGCAACTGTTACTGTTCATAAATGTTGCCAGAAAGATAAATAATGAATAGTTTGTAAATATTACCAGATATTTTTGCATTGGAAAGAAAAATAATAATAACCGGTATTCGGACCATCTATCTATATTTGTGTCGCTTAACTTTAAACTCAGGTAAATCCATTTTGCTCTAAGGTTGATTAGCATTCAGATTATTATACATTTTTTACTCAACCTTAATACAGAATAGATTTACCTGAGTTTGAAGTTAAGCGACACATTTGTATTCTATGATATACGTGTACGAAGTAACGCGCCCTGTACAAACTATAGGCAGTATATTATCTCATAATATTATTTCGGGTGGCGTTAAAATTTGCAGCGACCAAGTATTAGCAGTAGAGTTTAACCAGTGAAAAAATTGGTTTACTCACTTAAAGCATAGACGATTGAATCATACCGTCTCTTTCTTTCGCTTGCACTACGACCCCAAAAAGGGAAGAGTATAGTTTATTTTTCAACTTTAAGAGTAACAATCGAGTAATAATTGGTTAGCCAGACTCTATGCGAGCACATTTGTTTCGTTGTCTATCCCTTTATTTTTCAGGCTAATTTTCACACCAACTACTAAAATAAAACAAATTAAATATTTGTAATTTTTATTGATTTTAGATTATATTATTATCTACAAAGAACCAAGGCTCGCAAACGCGCAACGTCTCAACTGGTAAAGGCGAACATAATAAACCAGTAAAGGCGTGTCTGGCGTCCAAATGGTATATTATAGGGTATAACGGTGGGTATATGAGGTACAAAGGAAAATAAGGTTATCAATATAGATATTTGTATTTAGGCACTGGTCCCACCGCGAGCTAATAGTAAGCTATGAGCTATCAGCTATTTCAAGGGACAAAAGATAATAGATTCCGTGTAAATAAAAGAGACATATAATTATGTCATAGCCGGGCCAGGCGATGAGCAATAAATATATATCTCTTTTATTTACACGGGAGCGATTATCTTTTGTCCTTTGAAATAGCTGATAGCTCATAGCTTACTAGTTTGCGGTGGTACCAGTGCCATAAGGAAGGATTGGCGAGCTATATTTGAATGCCATCTATAGGATATTAGTTGTAATAAAATGAACGGTACCTTAGACTTGATTGAATATATTGATTTCCTTGTGACCTAAAGTTAAATTACTTCTTCCTAACCTCTGAGAAATAAAACAACACGAAAACACAATTTATTGCTTTGATCAGCCTATTTACACGTAAAAGAGCTTGACACCATGTCTTCTGCAGCTTATCTAAGTTACAAACATCAACTAAAATGTAGTAATCAAATTAAACTAAATAATAATAACTTTTTAAATATTGTATACATAAGTCATGAAAAAGGATTTTTTAACCTTTTGAACGCTAAGCACTACTAAATTGGTCGCGTGAAGTCGTGCCTGCCGCGCCACCGACCACTAAAGTAGCTATGGCGGACGCTGTCAAAGCAATAGTCCTGCTGACAGATATTGGATATTGGAGTTTACATCTTTTCTTCACAAGTCATAACATGGCGTACACGACACATTTTGACGCGAGAGGAAAAGCGTTCAAAAGATTAATATATTACTGAAATAATTCCTGCGACTAAAATATCAATAAGTGAAATGTGTTTTATAAGCATCATTTATAGGTTTACTTTCGCTCGCCAAATATGAATGATATAATGCCCTTCCAAATATAAGATATTATAATTGTGTTTCAGTATAAAAACAATTTAAATTGATATAGGTACTTACTTACTAACAAAATTACAAATAATACAATGTCAGTAACCATAATGTCAACTTAAAACATAATAATAAAACTTAAATAAATTAAAAAACTAAAACTATAAAAAGCTAGAAACTAAACTTAAAATAACTAAAATATAGGATCCCCCCGCGGCAAGGTGCCATAGACGCTGGCAGCATTTCCTCGCTGTATCGCAATGCTTATGCGTTGAGCGAGAAAGCTGCCAGCTCTCCGGTCACCAGTAACGTCAATGTAGGGTAACCATGCTTGTACATAGACGAGGACAATGTTTATGTTTAGATAAAGTACATTAAACATATTTATCAAAATTTGTAAAATGGTTGTCATTGTATATACATATAGCAATTTGGGTCAAAATAATTCCCAAAGTGGGGTTAGATTTTTTTAGTTCTTTGTTTGTACCTATTCGATATATATTAAAAATATAGAAAAATATGTGTACAAAATATGTCATCATATTGACCCACACCTACAAATTTTCGTACCACTCCTTTACTAATAATATATTATCTTAGATATTTAAATCATCGAAGGAAAAAAATAAAAATTTTGACTCGTAGCGGGACTCGAAGCCCAGTTCACTACCAATTGTGCTACATGAGTACAGTCAGCAGCAGAAGTGGCTAAGCGTTTGAGGTGTTCAAAATGAGGTCAACACATGTCTATTGTCAAGAGAATAAGAGGGCGTGTAGATAATTTTGAACACTTCAAACGCTTAGCCACTTTTGCTGCTGACTGTACCGCTTAGACTAAAATAAAATGAAAAAAATATGACAAGTATCAACATTTTTCGTAGTAAATTAACCATGCATCTAGACGGCGTAGTCTCTACACCAGTCTAGTACATAAAAACACTATTGTAATTAATGGAATTTTCCTAACTTTTAAAATGAACGTTGTCACCCCATAGAAAGAGACAAAGGTCTGCCTAGTAGCTATTTCACTCGGCTCGCTTTTTTCGGGCTAGTACTCGATCTAGTTATAGTCAGCGCTGCTGTCCAGTTTGTTGAAGCTTGGAACTTCGCTCGATGTACGTCATATATGAAATTAAAACAAATTACGTTATGATATGATACTGATTATTTAACACGTAGGCTGCGAAGAGCATCACGGATGGAATATGTGGCCATGAGCATCATTCTTGGGATCAAGTCACCTTCCCCATGTGGCCATCGGCATCACGAGTGGGATCACGTTGTCTTCTCTGTGTGGCCATGAGCATCATTGGTGGGATCACAAGCTTATGTTTTTGGGTACCTATCTGGGTATGGGATGAATGCTGCATCAATAGCATATGAAACAAAACGCACCAATATCTAACATCTGCCATCCTGTGTATTTTTTTACAAATGTCAGTTTTTACAGTTCGTGTTTCAAAGTTTATCGCATTTTTACTGATCAACACTCAGAAATATGTCACTATTTTTGAAGAAATTATAAAACGGTAGATACGTTTGGTGCGCTGCTTCATGCACTAATTGATGCTGACTATAAGGTGGGCAGCCAACGAGTTAAGCTTTTGAAAGCTCTTCCTCTTGCGTCAAAATGTGTCAAGTACGCCGGTCAAAATGTTTTTGTGTCAATAACAGAAATGTGAGAGGCGACTCTCAAGATGACACAAGTCCTATTTGGGGGGGCTGTGTCCAGCAGTGGACGTGTTACGGCCGATGATGAATTAAAGTTCGAAATATGATAATGACAACGTCCTCAATCCAGCCAAAGTAGATTCTTAGTCAGTGACGCTTTTGCAAAGTCACTCGTAATAGTGCTCAATATGAGCGATAAAAGTCCTGTGCTGTCCTGTTTATATATACTACCCTCTGCCTGTAGTATTCTGTGTGTAGAATTAGTATAAAATTATTATGTCGTCATACTTACCTCGGGTTCTGATAATATTCAAAAATAGACAAATTAACCTACGAACTTAATCTAACTAACCATGCATTTGCCTCTCATATTGATACGTACTGTACATCATTTTATAATATTCTAAAATCCTCAAATGAACGTATGAACTTAATGTACATACATACTTAACTATGCATGGCGTCTACATACACCATTTCTATCGGCTTGCCTATTGTTATCCTACCTATAAATGTTAAACCGGCCAAATGCTAGTTATTCGTTGACATAGCGGTAAGTAAAATACATTATCTGTGAACATTTTATGTAATACAGCCTGGTGACCTACAGACTAACGGACGGACAGACGGGCAGACGGATGGATGGACAGACCGACAGACGACGAACAGACAGGGTTCTTAGTAATAGTAATCGCGCCCAGAACCCTTTTAGGGCTGGAAAACCTCTGCTCTCTCTGTTCTCATCTTGCTAACGACGAGAACTTGCACAGACATAAACTCGTAGCCAGGATTATACACCAACAGCTGCTGTACTACAAGTACGTGCGCACAACACACTGGCGAATAATGAGGCATGTGTTGTAGGTACTCAGAATACAAATAAATGACGTTACTGGGATTTGAACCCAGGACCGTCGGCTTCATAAGCAGGGTCACTATCCATTAGGCCAGACCTATCGTCAAATTCCCATTGTCCTGAATATATATGTTATAAACGAACGAAGTAATCTGCATGGGTTTACAACTTAAGCAACCATTCATTAAACTAATTATATAACTCTGTCCGCACTAAGATTACCAATAATGGTCCTGACCTTGTTCCTACTCTTTTTTCTTAGCCTAGTTTGTGTCCCGCTGTTTGTTGTTGTGCCTAT
Source organism: Grapholita molesta (assembly GCA_022674325.2). Lineage (NCBI taxonomy): Eukaryota > Metazoa > Arthropoda > Insecta > Lepidoptera > Tortricidae > Grapholita > Grapholita molesta. Next base: position 10,912,632 of record CP053127.2, read on the forward strand.
TTTACTCAGTTTACGTATTCGTTGACATAGCGGCAAATAAAAAATATTATCTGTGAACATTTTATGAAATACAACCTGGTGACCTACAGAATAACGGACGGACAGACGGAGAGATGGACAGACGGAGAGATAGACAGACGAACAGATGAAGAGATAGACAGGCGGACGGACGGACAGATAGACAGACGGACTGCCGGAGACATTGACAGACGGACAGTCGGAGAGATAGACAGACGGACAGACGGAGTGACAGACAGAAAACAAGAACACCTTTTATAGACTCTAAATATATAGTGTAGATACCCATAAATTAAGCAATTACTAACTTATGTAATCAATGTGCATATGAAATGTGCAGCTGATGCCTTTAGGAATAGCTTACTATAATACTTTCCCATTATAATAAAGATAGATAGATATAACGACTTAGTAATAGGATAATAAGTATATTTGGGTACGGACCCGAAAAATTGGTAATCCTCTACTCCCTCCCATAACCCATTATCCTAAACTTACTTACTTACCTAATTTGACATTTAGTAGCAGTCTCATTGCTATACTGGAAAGTTCCATGTGAAGTTTTTTGTCTGATAGTATAATCCTGAGGAAGTGAAGAAACAGCACACAATTAGTACAGATATTATCAGCGATCGCGGTATAGATACACATATCCTTCTCGTCCTTGCCTATTGGCTCGCCGCTAGCTCGAAGCTATGCCATTGAAAAATATGACACAAATTGATGGTAGAAAACGGGAGTCGGCGCAATAGCGTGGGGCGCTTTTGAAAAATACCTTGTTCGCTGTATAGGGTCTATTGTAATTATTAGTACAGTGACGGCTACCGGTATTTAAGATCTCAGTGAGTTGTCAGATTACAATTGCTAACGTCAAAGCTCTATATGGAGACTATGAATATTTAAGGATGTATTTATATAAGTATACATACATACATACATTTCAGCCATAAATCGTCCACTGCTGGACATAAGCCTCCCCCAAATACGACTTGTATCATCTTGAGGGGTAGTTGCCATAGTCGCCTCGCTTGGCAGGCGGGTTGGCGACCGCAGTAGCTGTAGATTGGGTTGAGACGGACGCTGCTGCCCATTCGTCGGTTTTTTCCCTTTGTCGCCTCTTACGACACCCGCGGGAGGAGATGGGGTGATGCTATTCTAGTCAGCCGGCATCACATGGCCATATAAGTATACTAGCTTTTAAACTCGTTTGACCCCCTTCTAGACCCCACAGCGGATGAATTTCAAAAATCGCTGAAATCACTTTTCTTGTATTCAAATAAGGAGTGTTTATACAAAATTTCAAGTATTTCGCTTTAAATATTACAGACAGAGAGATAGACAGACAGACAGACAGAGAGATAGACAGACGGATGGACGAACAGACGGAGAGATGGAGAGATAGACAGACGGACAAACGTACAGACAGGGGAGTCTTAGTAATAGTAATCGGGCCCGGAACCCTTTTAGGGTTGGAAAACCTCTGTTCTCTATGTTCTCATCTTGCTAACGGCGAGAACTTGCCCAGACTGACCTCGTAGCCAGAATTATACACCAACAGCTGCCGTACTACAAGTACGCGCGCACAACACACCGACGAATGAGGCTTGTGTTGTGGGTACTCAGAAGACTCAGAACACAAATAAATGACGTTACTAGGATTTGAACCCAGGACCATGGGCTTCATAAGCAGGATCACTATCCATTAGGCCAGACCTATCAAATTCTCATTGTCCTGAATATATATGTTATAAACGAACGAAGTAATCAGCATGGATTTACAATTTAAGCAACCATTCATTAAATTAATTATACAACAACAACTTATATTAAATTGCTATCAATAGTCCGTACTAAGATTACCAATAATGGTCCTGACCCTTTCTACTCTTTTTTCTTAGCCTAGTTTGTGTCCAGTGCTCCTCTTTAGTGCGTATTGCCATCAGTCGCTAAAAACATTTAGGTCGTCCCACCATTTCTTCTTTAGTCTGCCTGTACCTCGGCTAAATTGGGGGTACACTCTATTAAAAAATCCTCAACATAACCTACGTACTTAATGACTACTAGGTAAATTAAATAACTGTTAAAGGCATCTACAGATCCTACAAGCTTACTTATTATGTATCACTGATACTTTATGTAGATGTGCATGTAGTGTAGGGACGCCCGGCCGGACTCAGGCGGGCTGTCGATCGCTTGTTGCAGTCATTCAGCCCAGTTCCCTTGGCTGCTACATAATACACCTATAACATTAATAATATTATACAACAAAAATTGCAAGTAATTTGCAGTAAACCTTTATTAATATTACTAATGAGACATGGACCCGGGTATGTCCTTAAACTGCGTCGAAGCCCACCGGTATGAGCAGTAGCGACCCGCGTCTACAGTGTATTTTACTGCGATTCCCAACTTGCCTACCACACGTGGTCAATACGGCAACACCGAAGTTAAGGCCTTTGTCCAACAGTAGACGGCTCAAGGCTGATGATGATAACTGATGGAAGTCAATGTTTCTTACAAGAAAACACTAGTGGGATAAGAAGTACCAAACACTGCGGAGAACATCGTTAGTAAAATCTGATTTTATTCGCAACTAACCACCTTTGCTCGGGAAAGTATATAATATGTTGTAAATACATTACAAACGTACGCCCCAAATCGCTGTGTAAGTACCCGTTATTTAGGCAACTACAAACCTTATGTAGTTAGTATTCACAGTAAGTACCTAGTACTGCGGAAAACGTCATTACACAAATAATAATTTATTGGTAGGTACTAGCAACCTCTCCTGTCTTCGCACGGGTAAGTGGTTATAATACCAACCATATATCGGAAGGTGCGGCGTGGGCAGACCCCCACAAGGTGCACTGGCGACCTGGTAAAGACAGAATGAATCCACTGATGCGGGTGGCGGTTATTGTGAGTTGCTTTGGGAGAGGCCCATGTCCAGCAGTGGACGTCCTTCGGTACGGTTCGGTACTAGAATGATTGATAAGATGATGAATAGAGCTATCTCAGGACCATACATGGATGACAGTAAAAGTAGGTACCTACATAGTACATAGGTACATTCTAACTGCTAACAGGCAGAAAAAAAGACGGGCAGAAAGACGGACAGTAATAGGATCTTGTCAATGTCCTGATACTTACGGTCCCTAAATACGTACATTATATTACATTATTATAACAAACAGGACCTAAAATGAATAGTCTTATCACGGAGAGTTCGCTGTATTAGATGTCTTGTTTGCTTGTAAGAAATTATGTTTTGTATGTCACTATTCAAGTAAACTTGACTAACTTACTAAGTTCCTGTAAGGGACTTACTGCTTACCAATGATTATATAACTAGGACTAACAATTTTAATCCAAAGTCGCGTTCCTTAAAATTTTTGATGAAAACCTGTAAATGAGACGAAAATCAGTGAACATATTATTATGATTTAGCAAGACGTCGATACAATTTTGCAAAAGCATTATCGGTACAATTATGTTGATGGATATATACCGTCGGCCAGATCATTGTCAGACTACAGTTGCTTTAGGCAAGGCACATTACTATGGGAAGTTTAATTTTTGAAGCGGACACGCATGTTTTACAATTAGGTTTATAATCTTCTATACGTACAGTCGTATATAGTCCTATTTGTTTGGTTGTTATGAGACCACCTTGGCTGTTAGGTCGCACTGGAAATTATTACATTACGCTGGAAAAACATTACCCTTTTGACTTCTGTATCTACAGGCACAAACTGACCACTGTCACATCCATTACACTTATTTTATAGTTTTCTGGTGCTTGTATGTTCTAAATAGAAACGATTTACTTTAAAAACGACCTGCCCTTATTAAACATACAATTATTTAGGAACTAGACGGCTTGTCAATATTGACAGAAAGTTTTCGACTAGTAAGAAAGCGGTATATATATATATACTGTTATGAAGGTACAGGCAAACTAGGGTTTTTGTAAATTCCTTCACGCCAAAGATACTCACTACTAATATTATGAATTCAGTATTTTATGCACTTTATTTTATCCAAGGAGAAAATATTAAAAAGATCTTTGTTATAACAGAAAGATCTACGTTTAATATTCTATCTACGAGTATGTGTGAACAAAATAATGCTCATTTTTTAATTCAATAGGTCAGAAACGTACATTATTCTTTGCGGTATTGTAATATGCTTATAATACAGCAACTAATAATGTAATTTTATGGTAGAATAAGTTTATGGTCCTTTGATATTGTATTTAAAGTTTCGTGAGTCACTGTATCATTTCACAGCCTCACACACGCGAACTGCTTTGGAGTACCTTACTTATAAGATGGTTTAAATTTTCCAACACTATTGTCAAACATTGTGTGTCGACACCCGTTTGCTTCAACGAATTGCTGCGCGCTGCGCTGCCTTTGCCGCTCTCGATGTTGTGGCCGGTTCACGGCAATCCTCAACCGGCGTCGTTAGTTTGCTCGGAACTATACTTTACTAAACTTCCACTTCTAAATTTGGCCATACATGCCAGGCTTCTATAGGCAGCCAGTCCAACTACCATTACGATTAAAATTAGAGCAACTATCTATATTAATCGCTTCGCGTATTTTGCGCGATACTTAAATTTTTCCCGAACCAGCATCCTTGCTTTGTTAGAAAAACGAAGGAAATGGCATGGGATGGGAATGGGATCTGCTTCGTAAGAGAGCTCTAATTTATCTCCGGAGTTGCTGTACCTACCTAAGTCATCTCGTTATATATCATTAGATACTTATTGAACAATAGAATAGCCTGTTTGGATATTATATTATATATATCTATACCGTAGCAATTTTAAGCAGGCGCGTCAGCACAGAATGTGTTTCGCACAAAGCAATCTTTGGATGAATGTCAGCAATTTTTTCAATGCCTCCTCATCAAACTGCAGACTGTGTATCCTCTGTTCATATACTGTTCATTTGATGACACTGTAATCAATAAAAGTAATGCTCGTCCTAAAATTGTAAATAATAAAAATGCTTACCAAAGACCAAGTTCTACTTCCTTTTTTAACTGAAAAATTATGAAATAACGATACGTGGCTACTATTAAACCTAATAGGCTTAAAGAGAAAAGACCACGATATTGTTTGCACTTATTATACCTATACATATATTTTATTATCGGTTACCTTAAGTAGGCTGCTAGACGATTTTTACAGGATATTGACTCTGGAGCTTTGTTTATTCATCAACCGGTGCTTAATTTCCTCGTGGTTTGGAAATTATACAAAAATCGTCACGAATATAGTAACACATATTCTCTGTACTGCAAACGTGTGCACCAAAAGGGGTGTATGCCTCATTGTCTGCGTGATTTTTCTTGTTCTTCATTGGCTATTATAGCCGTGATGGCCAATATAATAACTAAATTTTTCTGTTTCTTATTTTCTATTAGTTCTGCTATTATTATTGACAAGGAATTTAATTGACATCAAGTGACAATGACTTAGACAGCTCGGCTGACGTTAGAGACGGGCGGCTCGGGTGGCTCGCGCTCGAGCCGGTGGGCCTCGTGAGCGGAGCGGCGACGCGACGCTCGTGTTAATGTCAATATTCGAGTTTCGGGCCGTTCGGACTCGGACCGTCGAGGTAAGTGAAGCGATAGGTCGACGGTGGGCTCGTGCTCGTGAGGTCGACGTGTAGGAAGCGCGACGGTCTAACGTGAATCATCCTTTATTTGTTAAATTGATTTGCATCGGATCAACATACTATGTACTCTGTAGATACTACTAAATATGAACATATTTAACATTTTGTCGTGCTCTCGTGTAAAGTAAGGCAAAATCCGTCCAAAAATTTGCCTTGTTCATAACGTATGCCATAAAACTCTGTTCTGTTTTTACCCAAACTGCACCATATAACTTATTAACCTATACCGACCTTTGTTGCGCGATTCATATAAAAAAAAATACTACTTTTATTTTATATAAATAGCATAAGCATCATATCCTGTTTTGCTTGATTTTTGATTTAAAAAGTGCGTTCTAACTGTACATAATTGCAATGACATAGCAATACCAAAGTGGCGTCAACATGAACAACAACTTATTATTAAAAAAAAGGTTAAATAATAAGTTGTTGTATCCCAAAAACTTGTAAATTTCTTTCTAAGCCGTGGACACCGCGGACCCCTAACGATGACAACGCGTATCCGCGGTCTTACTGAACTTTGGAGCATCTATTCAGCCAGGGTAATGACTAAAAAGTTTTTGGATAGGCAGAAAAAAGGGAATCGGGAACGGGCGGGGATCGTCCCAGTAATTTGGTACGAAAACGATGAATGGAAATAAGTATGTAAAGCAATGTGAATAATAATGTCTACGTGCTAGCTGTTCCGACAAGGATAGTACTTTAAGGAGCTTCGTATAGTAATCTGACATAATGCTAAAGTTACTTAAAGGATAGGCTAACCCAACATCAGGTTAATAAAATAAAGGAGTTGTAACACTTTCTTAAAATAAAACAATAACAGACTGCGTAATTTTCTTAGGAAATAAATAATAAATCAACTAAACGCACTTAGCAAGGAAAAAATAGTTCTTATCTTTAGGCTTATGGATTGCGGGCGGAGCACATAATAAAACTACTCGTTAACTGCAAGCTATTTGATTTTTACTATCCGTAAAAGGGGTTTTATTCCTAAAACGGAGGCGAATAGAAAATAATAGATACTAGAATAAATTTACCCGACTCTTAACATAACTTTTTTGCTATTTCCAGGCCACTATCAAGGATAATGTTCGCTTAATGTCTATGGTAAGCTAGTAAAGAAAGTTTTATTAATTTTCTCCTTCCAATGTTCTTTCTTAATGTTTTTTAATTAATAAATTTAAGACTACTGTCCACAATGACTACATATACGTAAGATTCTACAAATCATTTAACATTTAATACGAAAATATAACTTGGTAATTGTACCATGTTGTATTTTTGTTGTTGAGGAATTGGCCTCAAGGGCCTTTATTTAGATTAATCGTAGAGTTGGTACTGTTGAATTATTGTAATAATATAAAAGGACGAATGAATCTCGTTTCAAGTTGATCGACCGTAATTTCCGTGTTTCTATTTTTTTTTATAAAATTCCTTTACGCACTGTTTTATAACTAATTGATGACTTTTTTTCGTAACCACCTTTAAATAATATCTATAAAACCACCTAACATAAAATTTCATTATTTGTTGTTGTAAATTTGCTAACAGTAGATATCATTAGCAGCAAGAAGGAATTAAGTTTCTTTAAAATATTAAATCACAAAAACCATCACAACAACTTACATATACTTTTACAAGTGAAATTAAAACCGTGCAATTTAGATTCAGAGCAATGTTTGCGTTGCATCAAGAATATTAAAAAACAAAAGAGCATCTGGGTAGCGCGTAGCGCCAACGCGCGGGCGTTTATAGCGAGGATTAGAATTGTTTCGAGGAAGTGACATGAACCGTTTACGGTTCAACAACGCTTGTTCATTACATAGATATCAAAGGGACAACGCAGAGTAGTCTGATCTGCAAAGACGCAGAAATATAGGAGAACTCGCTTTTACTAGAGACAAGCTTACAGTCGCGACTTAATGTTTCATGAATTTGGTTGTATGTAATTCCTATTGGAGGTGCGAGTGCGAATAAGTACAATTTCCGCTATTACTAGTATAACGAGACATGCAGCTAAGTAGTATACTATTGATGTCATGAGATAATCACTTTTATAAAACCTTGAATACCTGAAACAGCGTAATAAAGAAATGCTCAGTGTGTCTCTCAAAATGAATTAAGTCAGAAGTTTCACGCGAAAAATAAAGACGTCGAATAAGCTTAAAATTGTGTGATAATCAGTGATTATAAAACGCGAGTATTTAAATTCAATTGAAATGAATGACAACAAGTGACGACCGCACTTCAATAAATTTTGCTTGCATTTTACGATCACTGGTGATAATAGATTTCGTTAATCTGATGGTTGTTAGATTTCTGATGCTTAGATAAAAAAGAAAAGACATCAGGATAAGCTCCTGCACAAGTTAGGTCGAGGGTGTACTCAAAAACCTAAGTATTAATTAGGCACGGGCGACTTCTTTGAACATCTTTGGCGATTTGTATATTATGTAGCTGTGGAAGTCTAGCAACTTTTTTTTTATTGAAGAAAAAATAATTGGAACGTGAACTTACACTGGTTTTATCTGGCCGAGCAGCCCGAACATCAGGAGCAATAAAGCGACTATTTCACGAAGGAAGCTATAAGCATACAGGCACCAGCATGGCACTTGCCAAATAGGTGGCGTTTATCGGAAGGTAATTTTACTTTTAAATTAGCGCTTTTTTGGGTTCCGTAGTCAACATAGAGGTCCACGAGTTTAATCTTGCCCGTGTCTTTTCTCGACTTAGTTGAGTGATCATTAACATTAGAAAGCTACTTTTCATTAAGTTGTAAAACACAAAACCTAAAAAAAAATTTTAACCTCTCACTGGTACATTTTGGTACTGGTACCAACATATTATTTTACTTGTTTATTATGTTTTTTTCCTATCGAGGAAGAGACTACGGGTCACTTTATCAAAAACTATTTGATAATAGTTTCGAAAAAAATATCTCGAAAAGTCCAAAATAATACGTTTCCCCTTTAACTTTTGTTCCGTAGTTCCCCAAAAGACGTAAAAATCTGGTTCTGAATGAAAAAATATTCAATAACATCTGATGAATCGTTTATAGTTTGAGTTACTTGCCAATTTGCCTGTGTGTGCAACTGTGCATAGTATTAGGTGGAGAAACCGCGGAATTCTGCATTACTGAGGAGCATGGTCCTATATCTACATACTGAAGTATAGTATAATTCTACACAACGACAGCTTTCTTTGTATATTACTGCTTACTTGCGACCACTGCGCTACTCTCGTGAGCAAACTAAGATATGGTACCTAGGTAATACATGTAAATACATTTACACAATTGTATGTGTGTGTGTGTGTGTGTGTGTGTGTGTGTGTGTGTGTGTGTGTGTGTGTGTGTGTGTGTGTGTGTGTGTGTATGTGCGCATGTGTGTATGTGTGCCTCACTGATTGTGTTTTAGGTTGTGTAGGCACACCTAATCTAGTTAATCAACCGGTAGAAAGCTAATGGCTAGAGGATGCCCACCACCGTCTGACCCTTTCATTAGCCATTAGACCGTTTTCTGTTTAATCAACAGTAGATACAGAATCTTCATATCATTCAGAACGTTAGGAGCAAACTGAGACTGCAGTCAGTTATGTTCATCGTTTGACTATTATGTCGTTTAAACAACGTGCCTTAAGGGAATTTGAATCAATACTCGTATCAAAAGCAATATTGTGAACTCTGTGCCCTTTCTAATACTAAGTGTAGCTAAACTGGACTTCGAAAACAGCGTACCCACTTCGTATCTTTGTATGCCTGAGTTCAGACATTTAATTCCCATAGCTTACCCAGTCATATTAGTAGTTTATATATCTGTGCATAATGAAGGGCACTACAACAAGAGTGTGGGTTTATGAAACGAGCCGAAGGCCACTTTCATAATAATATCACACGAGTGTTGTAATGCCTAATTATGTATAGATGCATACACTACTTTGTCTACACACATATCATAAGTGTTTTAAGATGGGTTCAGGAACCGTAGGGAAATTACCTGCATTATTACTAGTGCTACTTGTAAACATCAGAAAGTCAACGAACAAAACAAATGACAGCTTCGAATGGCGGCGTTTCGTATTTCGTATCTCAGTCAAATATTTTTTAAACCATAGACAAGCGAATGAACTCCCTATTCTATTGTCACTCGAGTTCAAATCGAGCCCGGGTGAGTGCTGATGGCTCAGCGGGATCACTGCTTAGTGCTGTCAAAGTATGAGAGTTCGCCAATGCTTCCACCTGTGTGACAGCTGTCAAAAGCTCTTCGTATGACAGTATTTGCGTACCGATTGCCTTGAAAAGGTGAGTCTTTACTGTCTTCACCATACTCTCCCATGCACCTCCGAAATGTGGAGCAACTGGAGGGATAAACGTCCAATCAATACGATTTCAGCATCTGTCGAATTATATTATAAAAAAACATAACGAATTGGTGTTTCGTATCAATGACAGTTTTGATATTTATAGATACTAGAATAGACACCCCACTTGAATTTGACAGCTGTTCCAAATTTAAACTCATAACCTACGGTTTTCAGGAGGTAATGTTAACATTACATCTCAATTAATTTCTGATGGTTGGTAATGCTGGTTATTGCCTACGGTTTCTGGACGCATTTTAGAGCACTAATGATATGTACGTAGATAAAACACATTATACAAATAGAATTCTAAAAAAAATCTTAACTTCAAGGCGCTTGAACGGTTATCGTTCGAATGACCTTAGTTAAACATTGCTTGTTACCCAATAGGTCACAGACACAGAGTAGCATGGGAGATGAGAGAGCATATGGGAATCTCTTTCACTGATATTTTCAACTCGCTTAGGCTGCGTTTCCACCAAAGATGACCAAGATATGTAGTGAGAAATGCTTTTTTAAGAACCAATGGGATCATAGCAGTTACCGAGGTTGAGGAAATCCAGTAATTTTATTGGTTGTTACGAAACACATTCCTCGCAACGGACCCTTGCTCAACTCTGGTGGAAACACGGCCTTTAGTCGGCTCTTTTTTTAATTGTGAAAATAACCCTTTTATCTGCACGTCACGTAGACCTAGGTATATATAATGACTAGAACCTAAAAATCATGGTCTCACTTATACTGGATCCCCTGAGGAAAACGTTTGACAATGTGTTAGTAGTTACAACCCGGACAGCACAATTTGCCGGAGCTCTCTTTGCAGTAGCTAACAGCATCCGTCCTTTTTACACATGACATGTTACTGATTTCTAAAATGTTGGAGCAGGATTTAAAACATGTGTCCTGAAGTAGCAGATTAGAGTGCATACTCTGAGTACATTTATCTCTGTATTTATTTATTATTACATTTACGACGTTACGCATATTAAATTGAGATGTATTACGAGATATTAAAAACAATATAAGACATACACGTTTTAAAAAAACCTTACTTGACGTACCGCCCGCGGTGCCGGTGGTTAGGGCTCAGAAGCTCTAGTGTAAGTTATTTTTGACGTAAAAAAACGTCTCAAACGCGTTAGTCATAATATTATTTATATGGGAAACTCAAATGCGATGGTGACGTTTTGTTATGTTAAAAACTTTTTTTTTTTATGACAAAGGTGGCAAACGAGCAAACGGATTGCCTGATGGTAAGCAATTACCGTCGCCCATGGGCACACGCAACACCAAGGGAGTCACAAGCGCGTTGCCGACCTATAAGTGTGTTGGAGCTCTGGGAACCTTATTCACCATCAGGAACACAACACTACATACCTGAAAGGTAGCAGTGCTATTATGGCTGTGGTCTTCTGTAAGGAGGAGGTACTTCAGTTGGGCTTCTCCAGATTCAAGCGTGATGGTACTTCGCTGTGCACTCAGGGCTCACAAAGGAAAGGCGCTGAATCACACGCGTCGTTTTTAGCATTGCAGCTTTCTGTGTCTGACGTTTGACTCTCTCATGGTCGTCGTTTTTACGCTACAAGCATTCGCATCTTGGAGATATGTCTAAACAGTTCGCGATGAGACACTGGAGAAATAATTGTCGATACCATGACCGTTGAAAAACCTCCCTCGTGGCGGTTACCTCATGCGCCAAATACCTGTGGTATCCGTTCTTGGAAATAAGATTAAGTCAAATGTAGGTAGTGTGTGATAAAATCAATAAAAAATAATTTTATTTGTTCTAACTAAATGGCCGTAATTAAATTCTCTGCCACTTAATCTTTATATGAATCAGATACGACTCATCGTTGGTCCGGTTTACATAGATAGACTGAACTCCTCTTCTATTACACAGTATAAAAAAACCAAGAGCTTTATTTGAGTAGTAAGTTGAAGAAAATACGAGTCGACTTGACAATCTCCTACTGTTTATTCCGTCGGTTAAAAATAGATATTAATTCCTCTACAGAACTATATTTAATTCGAATTTCTGTGTTTCCTTAACAAATCGTTTTGTTTGCATACATAGGTAGTTAAGTAATTTTATTTAGTCCTTCATAAGGAGTGATTGTGATTACAATAAGACGTACTGGCTAATGAAGTATTCATACGTTCCCTTTGTTGTGGCAACCCTGACATGCAGGAAGCAGGCGAGACAATCAGGCAAAGACAATCTATAGAAACAATAGCAACCTTAGCTTCCCGTCAACCGTAGGGTTCCAAAATTTTAATATCCATTCAAAACTTATTCTCGGTAACGGCAAAATCATAAATTAAATTTAAAGCAAACACTTCTGAATAAAACAGTAAGAACATAATCCATAAAATAAACACGAAATTTAAAAAAAAAGTTAAATGCGTTTACTAAGCAACTTGCAGAGATTGAACTTAAAAAAAATATATACTCCATACTTGGAGCTGTAAATTGTGCGTGGGCATAAAACCCGAATCTGATATTAAATTTCTTTTGTAAATGTTACTCAATTGGCGTGTGGCTAAAAATAGACGTAAGAGGCGACAAGGGGAAATAATACGGTGGGGAAACAGCATACGTTTGGACCCGGGTATGTCCTTAAACTACGTCCAACAATGAGAGGTAGGGCACAGCGATGACCATCACGCTTGAATCTGGGGCAGCCCAACTGGGGAAGTACCTCCTCCTTACAGAAGACCACAGCCATAATAGCACTGCTACCTTTCAGGTATGTAGTGTTGTGTTCCTGATGGTGAGTAAGGTTCCCAGAGCTCCAAACCCCCTTAAAGGCCGGCAACGCGCTTGTGACTCCCCTGGTGTTACGGGTGCCAATGGGCGACGGTAATTGCTTACCACCAGGCAATCCGTCTGCTCGTTTGCCGCACTGCGATCGCCAATCCGCCTGTCAGCGTGGCGACTGTGGCAATTCCCCCTGAAGTTGCAGGTCATATTTGGGGGAGACCTATGTCAAGCAGTGGGCGTCTTACAGCGGAAATGTTGACACAATTAAGGAATTACAGACCTTATAATTTTGCCATGTCTGTCCGTCTGTCCGCGGCTCGGTGATGGTTACATATTACTAATTACTAATCATTGTACTAAAGAGGGACACTAATTTAAAAAAGGACTACACATAAAATTCATATAATATTTAAAAAAAAAATACTCTGAAACACGTTATGGTAACAACGCAACTTTCGGAAATAATCTGTCGAAATGGTCGGGAAATTACTATTTACTTGCATTATTTATTATTTTAGGAGCCATGAAATAGTTCCTATACGAGTAGAGATATACCTCTATGTTTAGACAAATGTACAAGGAGACGACACTTACAGTACAAAAACCTCTAATGTCATATACCATATGTCCTTGATTCAAAACACCTTATGTTTTACGCTCTTACAGTTTCTTTCGGGCTACCCCTTGACGGAATTATCAATATAGGTATGACATAACGCTTCTGGCGGTCTGCATATGCTAGTACCACCCCTTACAAAGAGTTTTGCATAATATTCCCTATTATTAACGACAATTTACATTGTCAGGCGCTTATGACATGACTGAGATGTGATACCTACTTTGATACAAAAGTTAAAGCAACATAATTAAGTTTAACTTCAGTTCGAATTGACTTGATACGGAAACTTTTTAAATCTAATTTATATTCATAGGCTCATGTGAACAAGAATAATGCTTGTTTAAATATTGGTGAGTAAGGGAAAACTTCCAAGGGTGTAATGTAAGTCAGGCTTCTTGTACTAGTAGCAGGTAATTTGGAAAGATATAGTCAAACTAAAGTTTCCTTTCTATTGAAGATATAGATATACTATTACAAATAAACAAGCAATGATGTACTGCCTGGATTTTTGCTTTTTATTATCACAGTTTAAAACCAGGCTTTTTTTTAAAGATTGACTAGATTGTTTTCCAGTAAAATGGAGGTTAGTAAGGAGAATCAAACTGTATTTTTCTTACAAGTACCTACTTGAAACCCAAAAAAGGAAAAATAGTTTTTTTTCACTACTGTTATCGACAAAAGAGGTTTGCACGATTATGTAGATGGTCACATTTTTTCAAACCAACCAAATAATACATAAATCCATAATACTTGCTCGTCAAAGATGTTATTACACGCAAACAAATCGGGCCGTAAGGCTTAAATTACGCCCTAGGGCTGTAAAGTAACTTTTTAATTTGAAAACGTCGTTTAAAGTTTAGGCAAATTTTAAGGTCCAAATCAAAAAGGTCGTATACAATATCATTGTATAAGATATTTTTAAAATGTTAAAATTTCATTTAAAATCTGGCCCCAATAACTAAAATAAAATATTTAACGTTAATTTAAACAATACTTGTCATTTTTATTCATTTATTTATATGTTTCGATTCCAATAACTGTTCTAAGGTTTTAAGTTTTTACCGGCTTCTGTATTATCGGAACGTGGGGTGTACGACTTAGCTTCATCTATGGATACGATACGCCATATTGACTCATGCAAATCAGCTGGTCAATCTCTCTATTTAAAAACGTTGCATGAAATGTGTATGAATTATAAATAAAGTGTGGTGTAAAAAACATTGTGTGTGCCACGGGCGGTACAAATATTACGAACTCGTGCTAATTAAGCCCTCGCCTTCGGCATCGAGCTCGAATTTAACACTCGTTCGTAATTTCTTATGTACCGCCCTTAATACACAATGTACTATTACCAACATGAAAACATTATAATTTACAAAATATCGACGTTAATTATCTAATTCACACACACAAGGGAAGGCGAGTGTTAAGATCACAGAATATAATGGGGAGGGAGTGTCAAAAGAAGATCAAAAACGTTTACACGATTTTTGGACAAGTCCTTAGATGCAATAGGACAATTTTTACGACAGTTTTGTGTCTATTAAGCCAACTAACATTTTACTATCAAAACTTTGGAATGGAAAAGATAAAATTTAGTATGGGAATATGTCCGGGTTTAAAAGCTAACTTGTGACGTTTGCAATAAAATTTATACGTAGCAAATTGGTCATAACCATATGTACCAACATATTGCATGCAGTAATTTATAAGTTCATGCAAAATGCACAGCAATAGATATCAATACTCATATGAGGTCGTTTGTTGAAATTTGGTTGACCTTGAGGCAAGAGTCGTGACAATGGCACCTTCTATGTTTATACGACAAGGAATGTAACTTCTTATTTCTCAATGGCCTTTTTTTAGATTTTATACTGTAACTAGTTAAGTACTTGTAGTTATCATAATACGATTGTAATTTCTGTAAATAAATGTATTTTTTTAGAAACTTCTTATTTAACCAGCGCGACATAAAATACGTGGAAAAGGCAGACAGTGTGCCATCGAGCATTGTCTCTCATGCATTATTGACAAATCTTACCTTATCGACTCATAGTTTACTCGTCACAAGTATAATTACGTACTCGTAAGAAATGGTTGTAATATTATCTCGAGGATACATCAGGTCAACAAGATTCTTACCTAGTCCCGTATACTAAGATAGACCCACAGTCGACTCGCAAAACAAAATTGTAATAATTTTATTTTGTGGGTATCTAATCTTAAACGTCGATTTTATATAGTGTAAATTTCTCTGTAAGTAGCAATAAACGTTTACAGCCAGTTATTATTTATGTACCTACGTTGTGTAAAACAATAAAACTATTTTACGATCTGAAGCTTTCGTCGCTTACCTATAAAGCGAAGCAATTTCCGTGGCCACTGCTGCACCATCGTAAAATATTAGAACTTAGAACTACCCTCACTCCATCAATATATATTGTGATTGCCGATCGCACTTTCTTAAAAATGTTCTAGATAAATCAAGTGATCAAGCCTGTAGACTTGTAAATATGGCCATTATTACCACAAGCACTAGATTTCTAACAAGTCAAGTATTTCGGGAGGATTTACATTTTAAATGGAGTTAAATTTTCAGCCGATTCCTTTTAGTTCGCTCTTTACAGAAATGTTAACCGCCAAATAACGGCACGTAGTTGAAATAAAAGTGTAGCGGGCCAGGCTAGCGGCCTAAACGATTATCTGGAAACGTTTGCTATGATCTGCTCAATCCCGGCGCACGAGTCCCCAGCGAGCACTCATCCTCCACCTGCGGCCAACTCTCATTTATTTTATACGTTCCCTTAATAAAATACACGCAAAGATCAACTGAACGCTCCTCGCAATCCCCGATGTAAGCTGAACAAAGGCCCTGAAAAATGCTGCGCAATTTTGAACCGGAATTAGTTTTTGCAATCGAGAGATGAAAGAAAGATTTCCTTTCTTGATCTGAAGTATTTGAAGGTTTACTTTGCTTAAATAGGATGAATCGGAGAGGAATGGTGCTTTGTGACAGCGGATGAGGAAGCTTGGAATAAAATATTCGTGCCCGATCAATCGTGTTCTATATTTTCTAAAAATATACGATCGCAACATATTATGTACAGAGACTAAGAAATTATAAACATATACCTTTTAGTCTACCCATCTTGGACCCGGGTATGTCCTTAAACTACGTCCAACAATGAGAGGTAGGGCACAGCGATGACCATCACGCTTGAATCTGGGGCAGCCCAACTGGGGAAGTACCTCCTCCTTACAGAAGACCACAGACCGTAGCACTGCTACCTTTTAGGTATGTAGTGTTGTGTTCCTGATGGTGAGTAAGGTTCCCAGAGCTCCAACCCCCCTTAAAGGCCGGCAACGCGCTTGTGACGGTAATTGCTTACCTTCAGGCAATCCGTCTGCTCGTTTGCCGCCTATGTCATAAAAATAAAAAAAATCTTGGCATGGATTTTACCTTTTTTTAACTTAAAAAAATTGTATTTGGCGGTACGGTGGTTACACGCATTTGGTGGGTTATATTTAATTATTTTTCCGATGACATATACTACGAGAATGGCAAACAAACTAGCGGCCTGACTAATGTTAACCAATAGAACACCAGAAGCCTAGTAGTCGCTTTCTTCTACAAAGTGGGTAAATACTAAGATTGCCTAAAAAGAATAACACTGGGACACGCTGTACAATACTTACCCTAAGTTTACCTAAGTACACATTGAAAATCCACGTGATGTGACCACTAAATTGACTGTTCATTAATAGTTACAGCAGATGTAAATGATTATTTGGTGTTGATAAGTATAATTAGTGTTTAAAATAGCAAGTTATCGTTTACAATTGCATCCAAAATAAATAAATGGAAATGTAAACACCATACATACACAATCTTTTTCAATTCAGTAGTCTCTGCAAATTAGTTCCTGATCAGCCTACTAACATATTTTAAACATTTGCCGAAGATGGGAACACATTTCCGGGATATCAAGTATTCGATGTCTCAATCCAGATCTCTGTCCGCCGAAGTTTCATGTAATGTACATCCGCCCAGCTGTTATTGCGTGATTGAGTAACAAACATACAAGCGTCTTCACAAACTTTCACATCTACAATAATTAACTATATGGTTTTTGCATGTTCGCATGAAGATTGTGATGTAAAACGTACTAGTATGGTGAATCATATTACACATTTTACAAAGTGGCGCACAAAGTCTTTATCAAATAATGTTTTTGCTATTTACTTAAGATTATCATTGTAGCACAGTATCGTTGATATTCATTTTATTCATAACAAGTTTCTGCCCGCGATTTTATTTGCGCAAGATTACATTTCTTCGCCAATTACCATTTTCGATATTTACAAATACAAATTACATCCTATATGTTACGTGTAATATAAATCACGGCCTATATGTTATTCTGATATATGAACTATATTGTCTTTGACGACCGGTCTGGCCTAGTGGGTAGTGACTCTGCCTATGAAGCCAAGGGTCCTGGGTTCGATTCCCGGTCAGGGCATTTATTTGTGTGGTGAGCACAGATATTTGTTCCTGAGTCATGGGTGTTTTCTATGTATTTAAGTATTTATATGTATTTATCTATTATATATATCGTCGTCTAGTACCTGCAACACAAGCCTTACTGAGCTTACCGTAGGACTAGGTCGATTTGTGTCAGATTGTCCTGAAATATTTATTTATTTTATTTATTGTTGTAAAGTTTCTATAAATTCCGTTTAGTAGTGTCTGCGTAGAAGACCAACAAAAAATATAATCATTAAAATAATGATAATATTAATAATCAAGAGATTCAACCATATTAATGAATTGTATAGAAACGGGTAACTCAGTTTTTATTGCTCGGACATATTTCGCTCCGCAATCATGAGCCGTTCGCATTGGCTGACCGACGAACTCTTATAAAACGTGAGTAACCCGTTTCTACAAATAATTAATTCTTAATTAAATCTAAGTAAATCTAATTAAAATTATTAAATATAATTCTTAAAATGTCATTAATTAGACACAAATAACTTGAGTATAAAATTTACTGAGTCTACACAATGTCTCCTCAAGTAACCACTACTTTAGTTTTTACTATAATTATCTCTATAATGTACGAGTACTTATATATTAGGAATGGCATCAATAGAATATCGATAATTAAACGTGACCCGCGACTGCAAGGAGCCATATCACAGAAGCGTCTTCCAACGTTTTAATTAAACAGCGTATAATATATTCAATCGGATTCAACAATTCCCTTTGTTATGCCGAAAACAAAGAATTTTTCGTGTCTCGCCTATAATCAAACGACAGACGAAGATTTGAGGGCAGAATTAGCATATTCTGACTTTGATCCCTGAGCAGTAAGAAGAGACGACTCATTAGGTGATTAGCTTGCAAACTTTGTGAGCTGTTGTTGTATTGTTCGTTGTATTCTAAAAGCAATATTAGAAAGGACATACTCGTATGTACCATAAATAGGAAAAAATCTTAAATAAATAAGTTATTTATCAAGTAAAAATTTCAATCGACGGAATGATTCTAAACTAATTCCTTTTTTAAGATTCCGTACAAAAAATGTAAAACACAACTCTTATAGGATGACTTTTGCGTCTGTTAGTCTGTCCTTTGAACCAATAGATGTGCAAAGTAAAAAAAAAACATTTTAATAAGGATATTTAGAAAAAAGTTTTGCAGACCTCACTGTATGGGTAAAGGGCTCATTATGAATATCTCAAATATCATTTTGTTATTATTGTAAAATAGATAGTTTTGCTTTTATCCATGAAAGAAGACGAAAATTTACGAAACTGACATCTGTAACTACTGAGCCTTAAATAAAAAAAAATGTTAATAGCTTATAGATTATTAAAAAAACCTATAACAATGATATCAAGTCAAAATAAAATGATTATATTATTTATTCAAGAACCAAAGATAAATATTAGCAACGCAGGCTTCGTCCAAACGATACAAAAGAATATCGACCACAGGCCTCGTCACCTACTCATACCATGCGATAATATCAGCCACATTCTTTGTCAAACTTAAGTAAGTAAGGCATAAAAGTTAAGTAAAAGTGCCACCCCGAATCGTAGCCGGCTCAAAAGTCCCCATGACACTGGCGGCGTTGCCACGCTGAATCGACAAATAAAATTGTAAACTCAATATAATATGTTGACTCACTGAAGAAGAGCCTTAAAACACCACTAGGTGCTAATATTAGTTATGTAATTCTCACTCTCTTACTGTGAAAATTTCAAATGTTATATATTTTTTTACCTTGCAATAAAGGACCAAAGAGTTCTTCACGAAGAAGTAATAGATTTATAATTCACACTCTGTAAGAGTACCTATTGACATACATTTTACTTTGGCATTTTTCGGAACCCTCTCCACGCGACTTCAACTCTCACTTAGTCTCTCACACATGTTTAAGACTCATTAACTTCCGTTAATTTTGCCAAGGTCGTTTTATTATTGATCCGTTAATTATAGTTGCATAATATTAAAATTCTGTCAGTCCGAAAAAAGATAGATTTAATTATCCACCAAAGGAAAGATGGAAACAGTGCAAAATATAGTAGGGTACCGATAGTAGGAACCGATTTTTTTCCACTGGAAAACGTGTTTTCAAATCAAAACAAACCTCAATGACCGGCGATAATTTTGATATACCTACCAATGTTCATGAACTCAAAACCCGATTTCCGTCAGCGGTGTAACTTGTATCTGTTTGTAGACGTAAATCAGTAAGTAAACAAAAACATTATACGAAATATAATTCTCATTAAGTACTTGTTTGCTTATCAAATATTTACGGTTACACTCGTAAAAAATTCCGTAATAAAATATTTAATCAAGTGATTTTTTTTAAAGCGGAAAGGCATTAATGAAATTAAGCGAACGCCAGAAATTGGCTGGGCTTCAGGGATTACGATATATATTTTTTTTAGTATAATTTAAATCCGTTAATAATTTTATCAATTTTTATACCTTTGACCATACTCACCAAGTAAAATTCTGCAATTCTATTGTAAGATATCGTAAACGTTGGTAAAAAAAAAAAACAACTTTTTGGCATAATAAAATCATAATATGCTACTAGCATTACTACAATAAACACAATTCCGCAGCATGCAAAATTGGCAGCATTCAAACTAGTCAAATAGTTCGGTACACCATATAAATTCTATGGTGTACCGAACTTTTTGAATACTTTGGATGCTGCCAACTATATGACGCTGACTGTACAATAAGTGAATTGTAGATGTGGTCGTTGGTCTTCAATTGTTGCCTTCATACTCACAGAAATAAAGTACAGATTTGAGTATCGTAATTATTTCATTGTCATCTTTCATGCTCTGAAATGGAGTTTTTGTATATGCACGAAGCATGTAACTATTCAGTTTCTGCCATAGACAGTTTTACTTTTTACGACGATAATGTTTTAAATTCAGTTCTGATATTTACTTTCCGACTCCATAAATTAATACATTTTATTGTCATAAGTATAAAAAATACAGTATATAAACATTAACTCAAATAATAAAATAATACAAATAAATTGCGCTTGTTGTGCCTAAATTTAGATATCCCAAGTACCTTCTACGAGTACACATCTTTCTTACATGAATAAGTCCTTAAGTAGGGTTGTAAGCTTTTATTTCAAGTATTTTTTCAAAATCTAACTATAAATTAGCTTTATAAGGGGATAATGATTAATATTTAAGTAGTCACATTTTTATTAGTTTATTTTAAAAAAAGTAATTGCTTTTATTTAATTACTTATTTAATCTTTCTTGCCCAAAATAAATAATTGTACAAAAGCCGCACTTAGTGCCATAAGGCATTATTTTATTTCGAAACAATAAACAAATTGGCGGTAGAATATCTGTAATTTCATCGTATTCAACATTATTCTAGCTTTAACTTTTTAATTTCGCAAGTGCGATGATAAATATTACACAATATTGCAAACTCGAAACCCGCTTACCCCTTACGTGTATGAATTATGGACAATTTGTAATAGGTACCTACATTTCATTCCCAGTGACTGGGTTGCCGAAACAGCACGGCCATATTAAGCGCCTAGAATGACATATACCTGCTCTTTATTTTCTCTAGTGCTCTCACCTCAACAAAAGGAAGCTTTTAAAGCTAAATGTGCTTTGCTGACCTATTTTTGTGACGTTTTCTTTTAACATGCATTTCCATTATATAACTAAGAAAACCTAACTGCGTAGGTATGTAAGTATAATTAGGTCAAGTCGGGTTACGTTTATTTTGAAGTAAGCTTGCATGTCGAGATAGAATCTAAAATGTTTGCCAAGGCGTCGTCCTGTATATTGAAAAATCTTTAGTAAATTTCACTTTAATTGAAGTTATGACCTTGTGACATGGAACCCCCTGCGCTGTGAGATCGCTGCTTGTGACGATGAAGGTCTATGTCCAACAGTAGACGCCTGTGGCTGATAGGTGGATAAGGTAATTGAAGTTATTTCATTTATTAATCGTAGGCCTACTTTTACACAAAAAAATAGATGCAGTCCAGGCTATGCAAATGCATATGGATATGTTATTAGACCAAATCAGTCGAATGTAAGGTGTAGGTGTGTGTGGTTTGACATTCATAAAACGAGATTCACTGACTTGTAAAGAAAGGAGCTCTTAGGGATGCTATAAATGTGTGCGCATAAGTCGTTTGTATTTACGTGTAGTCACACGCATGTATTTAGATACACAAATAGCGTTGCGAACAAAAACAAAAGAAACGCATAGCCTAGACTCAATAGGTGATACGATTTAGTACAGGACTTTTAGTTACCTAAAGTAAAGTACGTCATTCATAATACCTCTGTTTATCAGAAATAAATAACAGAGATATATTTATTTTAGGGTGATGAAATGTTGTGACACATCAATACATCTTTTTTTTTTAATACAACGTGCGAATTTTATTTATAACCTTGCGCATTACGGGTGTCGTTCAAATACTTGTCTCAACGGCAAATTTAAATCAGTTTGACATCGGGAGCTCAGGGGTACCGCTTATGTTTAGGTAATACTTATAATTATTTAAATTAACAGCCGTAACCGATTTGGAAAGCCCAAAACAGACTGCGTTCCCAGGTCGGCCGTAGTAAGGAAAACATGCTGAAATAGGGCTCAGACACTCAATGTCCATGTGGGACGAGCCCCCCAAACAATGGAGCACATCGTTTTTTTTGACCTGACTTAGGCTCTATAAACCGTTCGGAATGTTGGAGCCTGCGAACCGTGTGGGGGGAAGGTAGCCTGGAGAAAATCCAGAACCCTTCCGCACTAGACTTAATTTGTACAACTGGATTTTTTCTATACGCCTACTGAGTTTACGCTCCCTGCGAGATTGGTTGAGGCGGTCTCAACGGAATCCGAGCGATAGGAGCACATGCTGTCCTGTCCGGTGTATCCGACAACCTGCTCTGCTACCTTCTGATCCCGAACAGTTAAGAAGACGAAACGATAAGAAGAATCTGAATATTGTCTGGCAAACAGACTTTGTCAAAAGAATAGAAAAACAAAATCTATGAGTATGAATATCTCTGGCGATACACTAAGAGAGTAACTAGATCATGATCTGCCCCAAATACAATGGTTACACTTACTTCTTACAAAACGATTCGATCGTGACAGCAATCACTTGACTACGAAATAAAACACACTTTATTCGTGTCGTGTTCGAATTTATGAGTTTCCACGCGAACGCGGTAAAATCATCAACGCAAAATACGCCAGTACATCAACCTGACACGAAGTAAATGAGCTCCGCCCCAGGCTCCTGAATGGTTCCTTTTATCCCGCTAATTCCACGTGACGACAATGGCTAAACACCCCATTGTCCGGCACGTTGCGGTTTCCGCATAATTATCCCAAAACGACATTTTTATCTGGAGAGATTTCCACTTTTTCAGCGTTTTACATTGAACATTTGCAATGATTCTTTGTAGTTCCTTTCGTTTTAAGAGGTTTGCTGATAGACTTGTAACTACTCGGCTGTAACTACCTGAAAGCGATTGAAATATTATTATATGGATATGGTTATTCAACATCATATCATCTAAAGGACGTCCACTGCTGGGCATAGGCCGCCCCCATAGCGACCTATAATGACCAATTTTAAGGCACCCGCATTCAGTGGATTCCCGCGGTATTTACCTTGCCTTCGGTCCACCTTGTAGGGGGTAGGCCCTCGCTGCGCCTTACGGTTTGTGGTCGCTACTCAAGAAACTTTATGCCCCAACGGCCATTGATTCTACATGCAATTTTGACCGCCCATTGCCATTTAAGTTTAGCGATCCAGGAGACTTTTCGGTTACTTTGGTTCTGCTGCGAATGACACTATTTCTAATGCGATAGCGCAGAGACACTCCTAGCATAGCCCTCACCATTGCCGTTTGGATGATTTTGAGACACCACGCGACCAGTAAGCGACCACGCTTAAGTACCAAATGTCATTACTGGTAACACACACCGGTCAAAGACTTTCGATTTGAGACACTGCGGAATATTGGAAGAAAAGATGTGTCGGAGCTTCGCTGCCCAGTCGAGACGGATTCCACGACTGACCTCATGTTCATCCTTAGACCAACTCACTCTCCAATGCCCCTGCATTACTGAAGTCATCGAGCATTGTATTCAAACCGTCCATGGTCTCAGCCAAGACTACTGTATCGTCTGCAAACCGAAGGTGAGTGATGTAACTACTCTCCGTCAATCTTCATGCCTATCTTCCTCTTTCGTCTTCAATCTTGCCTAGGACGCCGGAGGTCCTCGTCACTAGTTCTTAAATATATGTCAACTATTTTCAATCTATAATTTAATATTTCTCATTACAATTTATTCCATTTGAGTAACGAAAGTAAACGCCTCGTCTCCCAAAACATATGCAACTGTTCAATGCATCATAAATGAGCATAATATCGTGCATATCCAAATAAATATTTTCTGTTGACATGTTGAGTACCCAGACTCACGCCTTAAACCTTTGTGGCACACAGATCTGTTACCATACTACGGACTTAGGACCGAGTGCGCGCTTTCCCTAACCCGCAATCACTTTTTACTCAAAACTTGCGAATAAAAGCGGGAAATATAGCGTCTATTATATTAAATTATAAATAATCTTTACAATTTCTAACGACTTTGCAGTCTCGCTCCAAGTTTGCGCCGAGTATCGATCGACTCAGAGATAGGCGGTAATAGCTGTCAGTCATTTCGGAGGAATCTGCTTTTCAATTTTGGTTGAACAAACAGAGTTTAGCTTTAATGACGAGCAGTATTAATAAAAGCGGTTTATTGATGTTTTAGTCAAGGTACGATCACACTTATTAGATAAAGTATTTTTTTTTTTCAAATAAATAGTTTTAGCGCTTATGCTGGCTGACTATTAATCCACGTTAACGCTTGAGGAGTCGATCCTAAGATAGCGTGGTTGGACTGCATTAAACTATTCAGCATTTGAGAAACGGGACTGTCAGCAAGTAAAAAGTTAAAGCTTAATCCCAAACTTCTCCCGCCGTCAGTTAAAAACAAATGCGCCAACTTTGTATCTGTTAGCATTTATTTAAATGGATTTTATTCCCAGTGCGCGCTGTCGCTGAGTCAAGTTAAATCCTAAGTAGTTTGGAAGTTCCTGTTTTCAATGCTGAAAAGGAAATAACTGCGAACCTCTTCAATGTACATGTTCCCTTTACCTTCTGATATTTTAATTTATTATGCATGGGTTCGATTGCAATAGTTATATGCGATCTGAATTGGAATTTCTGGCATTTTTCTTATAAAGCGATTTTTAGCGAATCCTATCCTAAATTACTTACATTTTAATTAAAATACGTATATAACAGCATTCTTCAAACTCCCTCCCGGAAAATTTGGTATCTATTGTAAAATTAAACAAAAAAAAAGTATTTGTATCAAGACCGATGGAGTCCTTATTGTACTCATTTTTATTTGGGTTATAAAAAATTTACAAAGGTTTAAAAATAAACATCACATTCATTAAAACTTCGGTCCTTCGAAATACCCTTCCTTCTTTAAATAGTATGAGTTTGCGATGCTTACTGTGGAGACAATGGGTTCTTCGTCAACTGACATGAAATCCTGTTTAGGGACCCTGTCGAAACGGCTGGTCAGCATTTCTGGGGATCGTAGAGCTGGCGACGACGCGTATCTCTCCCAGCGCATTTCCCTCGCTGTACAGAGACGTAACGCCGCCAGCGTTATGGAATCCATGCCGCAGCTGGAACTTTTACAAGAACTTTTCTTTTTATAACTGGGCCTTTTTATTTTTAGCTTTATTTCGTTTATTTTTAATATTCATTTAATTGTATAACTATAGAAGTGTAAGTTTATGATGCCTAATTAAACTTACAAACTTTTATTTTTTAAATAATTCCGTGTAAATAAATAAAAATATCTGCAGTTTTTTAACACTCAATGAATGGATTTGGTTGTATATTGTAAACATTATATACCTACTTGTAAGCATCTAGAACACCATAGAAATTGTCGCAGTATGTGGGTTTACAAGTTTATTATCCAGTGTGTTAATAAGGTACTGTCAAATTAGTTGGCTCATGTCTTTAGACCATCGTCTATTTTAGTGGATTAGATATTCAATATACTGGGAATTCGTTTGGGCATTATAACATGACGTACATTATACGATACTACTTCACTTTCGTACATACATCAAAAGGTAAGTCCTGTACTAATTATGTAACTACATCCTTCATTATAACCATTATATTCGTCCCTCGCATAAATACAATTTTGGGTTAGTTATTATCACTAGACACTTTAACCCAGATCGACTTATACTTACAGTAGGGAGCACAGTTAGTCTGATAAGATTCTGGTATAAGTAGCATATAGCCTTATTTGTATTAGGTACCGAATAAACCGCCTCCTAACCCGGCCGGCAATAGGTAACACTGACGTCAGCCGCGATAGCTGGAGATGCGGGTTCAAATCCTGCCTGGGATGCCGGAGGACCTCGTCACTTTGTCTTAACTATATCATCTATTTATATAGTAGTGTTATTTAAAAATCAAAGCAAAATAGAAATATTTTATAAAATATAATTTGATTTGTTCTTAGAAGTACAATATGATACAGGCCTATTCTCAGAAATATTTATTCAGAAGCATTTCTCCAAACATTTCACCGGCCTTTTCGACGGTATTTAGGCTCTTGAATACGGTAGAAAAAATGAAAAAAATGTAAACTATAGACAGGATATATAACTGGGAAATCCCTTGACGATTAAACGTCCTCGTGTTAACAAAATCAAATATAATACTCGACTTACGATTTTCCTGTGATAATTATGTCGGAATCGTATGCCGGTTTTATTTATCTTTCATAAGAAGATAAACATTTTGATACGATAAAAACGCATTTGATATTTGCCAATTATCATATGGAATAACTCGTAGACTCCTTTAGTACTAATATCTTCGTGTAAATCTACCGAATACACAAGCCTTAATGTATTTGATTTAATGGAAGATCGTTAAACCTCTCTGGTGATAAAGACATAAAGAGTTAAAAGTCAAACTTTCATTATTTATTCAGACACGTATTCATTGATTATCTCAGAGCCCGATTGTAACTAGGGCTACAAAAGAAATCCAGCCCAACATTTTACCCGAGTTTTATTCAGGGCCAAATAACCTCTCAATGTCGCTACTCTATTCAATTGGTGGATAATAAATCCCTGGGCTTTATTTGTGAAGCTTTACAACCTCAAACGAGCTAATGGAAGTGTGAGCTCCGATCACAATTTTTTGTAATGAAAATAGGGATCAATTTACACTAGAACTAAACCCACGCTCTGTGGAGAAATTCGATTTATCACAATAGCCTTACCTTGTTCTCGATCTGCAATAACAGAAACGATAACAAACCGTAATCTGAAATTGTAGTGTTCATTCCCGGGACTATTTTACCTAAATATGATATTGTGTAATGTTGAGATTTATAATTCCTAAATGTTTCTGGAACGTATTATGTCACGGGAAAAGAGTTCATAATGGTAATGTCTGTCTAAACTTTATACACGCAGCAATTTAGAGATCACTTGAATTTTTTGCTTGTTTCATACTTACGTAAATGGCATCAAGGAAAATATAAAAATTAACCACCCTTGAAGGTAGTTTGCTAACGACTCTTTTTATCGTCCTCGGGTTATTTTTGTTAGTACCTACTTAAGGACAATGTATACACCTATTTCTTTACACTTCAACATTGCGACATTTTAGCTCTCTGGCCTGACTATCTACTATATTACCTACTATAATATTTGATTGTAACCTAAGTATATCCAGTAATTGTAAATATGTCTGTAGTAGTAAGTCAAAATACGATGCACTGTGACGGAGCTCGTCAAAATAATACAATGAATTACGCAGTAGGACAATTCGTAGTCCACGCGGTCGAAAAACCCTTAAGAAAAGTATCTTGCCAGACCTTTAAGGTTTTATTTATTAGGGTCCTAAATGTAGCCTATTTTCCTTACAGAGGTCACCACACATGCATTTATTAACACTAGAAGTAACTATACTAAACACCTACCAAAGGTACCTACCTAATATGTCTTTCATTTTAAAATTTATTTCCTATTTTTTTTATTGCCAGGCGGTTCGAGATATTCCTAGACTAACCTATGTTCATAATTCATATTCATATAATATGAGTTAAAAAAGTGGTGTATATAATTTAGAAGGATCGACTTAAATAAATGTTTAGAGAAATAAATACGTTTTTTAAACAACGTAAAATTATACACACAATAAAATTATATTAGTCCTAGCTGGTTATTCATAATTAAACAATTTAAACATGTCTGAAACCTATTTTAGGTAAATTATATTTTGTCTGTATCTTACAAACATGACATATAAGGTCAAAACATAATTTAACTAACTTCAAAGTAGGTACTTGTAAGGTAGGTTTATAAATAAACGGGATGAAATTTGATAAAATTCTAAATGTGTGAATATATGAATTATCATATATTGTATAAATTGCTTTAATAGTGCTTTCCGTATTTTCCACCATCGCAAACGCAAAATGTGTAACTTTATTTGTTAATACCTAGCCTCTAGGAATACGCCTCTAGCACATGTCGTATTTTCATAGTACATAATTATAATATTATCCCTTATTTTTGTACTGTCAGGGTCTGAAGCTGCTTCACCTTCGAGCCTGATTAGCTCCGACTGTTTCAGCTGAAGCCAAAACTGAGACGTTCCATATGTCTTACTCATACGACACATTGCACCCTTCCTAGTCCGACCGCACTAGATATATTTGGCACTGGCGATGATTTATGCTAAACCTTACTACGTTGAATCTTATCGTATTAACATCTTCATCTGTATTCTATATCATACTTTAAGTAACTCTATTTATATAAAAGAGTGTTAATTAACAATATTTCATAATCATAAGTTGTAGCGCTACTTTTTACTGTACGTGAGTCGAAAGAACGCAAAATTTACGCGAGACTTATTTTACATTCGTACACATTCATTGTTATCATAAGTTGTATAAAAATAACTTATAATATATGTAACAAAATCTAAATTACGTCTCACACATACTAACATTTAAATAAGTAAATGTGTCCCTTATTACCGTACATAATATTGTTTATCTATGTCCTCCTTGTCACTAAAAAAATAGGAAAGGAAACACATGTTTTCAAAGCCGCCATCTTTGAAAATATCCGTTCGAATGATGCGGGATGTAGGATTACAAATGTAGATTTACTTTAGATTTTGTAGAGTTCATTGCAACTTAAACTGTACCCGAGGACCAATTTAACAATATTTAATTGCATGCTTCAGAACCTATATTACAACAAACGTCAGGAAAATCGGAAAATCTGGCCATGAAGCTATATAGGTCGGGGATTTCATTACACCACAGCGTGAAATTAAATACATATATTAAAGGTATAGAGCTTTTTCTATATTTTTTTTAAACAAAAGCCAGAGCGCTTTATTATTGGTTATAAATATTATGATTATGTTGTTTGTACTTGCTTTCTTAAGTGCCTAGATCATAAATACAACAATAACCTAAAAACAATCGATACCATCCTGAACCAATCATCTTCTTAGACTAATATCCATAGCACAGTTTATTTATTTAAACTTAATTAGTGGTATTCATCCAGCAAAGGGATCAAAAAGGAAAGGCGAGTTAGTCGTAAGGTATGCAAAAGCAATTTAACCGTTTAAGGCCACAGATTGCCAGAATAATGGCTGACTTAATAAAGAAGAGTTAATAGATTCTAAAAAAGCTGTGTTTGAATTTTTATCATGTTTAGTTATGACGATCCAAGGAAGCATTTGCTTAGGTTGTCAATCAGTTGTGTGCTATGTATTTGAATTGAGTTTAATATAATAGCATAAAAAGACGTAGTGTGCTTATTTTATATATTCTTCAATCTTATGAAGCCGATGTTCAAATCCCAGTAAGGGTATTTATTTGTGTGATGAGCACAGATATTTGTTCCTGAGTCATGGATGTTTTCTATGTATTTAAGTATTTTTATATTAAATATAACGTTGGCTGAGTACCCACAACACAAACCTTCTTGAGCTTACCGTGAGACACAGTCAATTTCTGTAAGAATGTCCTACAAATATTTATTTATTTAAGGTTCTCGAATGGCGACCACGTAGCGGAAGGCGCGGCGTGAGCAGACTCCCCACAAGGTAGACCGGCGACCTGGTAAAGAACGCGAAAATATAATGCATGAGTATGGTCATTGTGGGTCGCTTTGGGGGAGGCCTATGTCCAGCAGTGGGCGTCCTTGGGCTAATATGATGATGAAATAGAAATGATACCTAATCTAATCCATCACCAATGGTTTCTATTACTTTGGTATTACTAGGTATTACCCTAAAAGTTTTAGCGGTCTGTCACACCGGCGTCCACCCGATGAGCAGCTACTAGACACTGGTCTAGTAATAACGATAACCCTTATCAAAGCAAAGGTGGTTTAGCGAACACATACTTAATTAAAGTTTAGGGTACTTAGCCTTTTTTTAATTAACATAATCGGTGTTACCCCTATGTTATATACATGGACAAAAGGCGACAAATTCTAAAAGTGTGGTAACAATGAAACAGTGTATTTTGTGACAAACATTTTTAATATAAGTGCATCTCGTTCACGTACTTAATCGGGGCCCTATTGAGAGATGACAAAATTATATACTTTTTTAAAGGCAGTTGTTTTTGTTAGTTTATTACAAAGATATAATAAAGATAGGCACTTGTTCCAAAACAG
The DNA here is from genome assembly GCA_022674325.2 of Grapholita molesta. NCBI lineage: Eukaryota > Metazoa > Arthropoda > Insecta > Lepidoptera > Tortricidae > Grapholita > Grapholita molesta. The sequence goes on from CP053127.2 coordinate 10,943,433, forward strand.
GTATAATGCGAATTAGTAAAAAAGAAACATTAAAGTACATAGAAATTCAATTACAGCATTTATAAAATAAAGCTACAAAAACTAAATTTATCTTTAAAAAATACATACGTACCTAAAAGTTACCCTCCCAATTCTTAGCCAAGATGCCCATCACACAGGCAGAATTTCCGCGCGGAATCGCTATAAACCTTTGTGAGGGAAAGAAGCGTGCACGGTCTTCTCCCGTTAATTAACTTACGTTTCTAGAAACTTAAAAATAAAAATAGTAACTCTCCACTTTAATCAAATACGTTCTTACCTCGTTTCCAAACAGAACGTAAAATCGACGAGTCGAGACCATTCATATACGAGCATTGAGTAGATACGACGGAGGATTATACCCTTGAATAGCGCCTTTGCTGCGACTGAAAACCTATTCACGACATCGCCACAGTACATTCGACTCGTGACGAAAATTGGCACACATTGAAACGTGCTTATTGGGTTTTTTAATGAGATGCAATGAAAAATTCCCACGACTGTTTTGAAAAACTGGTACGTGTGTTAGCAGTAGTTTTGACACACTTATAACTTAACGATGTAATACAATCTTATAAGTCAAGATAAAAGCTGCGAAGGCACAATAATATTTTAAAATATTAATATTAATGGAAATACATAACTCATTTAACTAAATCCCTGTTTCCCTTGGTCACAGCATCACGCATGACTCTTTTTTTGTTGTGTTTGTTATTGTCAGGGGACGGTTTTATTGAAAGAAAATTGCGCGAAAATTAGAAAGTGTACTTAACCTCGATATCAAATTATTTTTAACGCTTTTGACAATTTTAACTTTTTTAATGTAACCGTTAGCATTAACATTGACAGAATGCGTGCTACAAATATCGTCAAAGAGGATATAAACAAATGAATATCGCTTAAAACAGATGCTTCGTTGGAAATTATGATATTGATAAGATAATTAATTTATTATTTCTTACAGAGGATGTAAAAAAATATGTAAGTGCACGTCACGGTTAATTCAGAGCTGTCGCCGTTAATTCATAGTTCAGAGACAGGAGTCGGACCGGGTCCGCTAGTATCTATAAATTACGGTAATAATTTGTAGTAACGAACATTTCTGCTACCGATATTTGGTAAACAGTTCGGCGCTGTGTTGTTTCTGAAAATGCTTCCCATATAAAAAAATTGTAGGAGTAAATTCATGTTTTGTGGAAAAAATACTATATGAATATATTACTGGCGATTTAAAAAAAAATATTTAAAATATAAAATATTAAGGTTGGTAGGTATTATTATTTACACTTAACAAGTGTATAACTGGAAGTCTGTGTAATAAATAATAATGACGATACAAGTCAAGATTCAACATGTCTTACTAATTTATGTTAGCGCCTGTCGAACAGGTTTCCCAATCATGTGAAATAGTTTTATCGCCTAATAAGCGCATAGGGCATGTGCGCAATAGCGGCAACCACTCGACGTTTTCCTAGCGATTCCATAGTAGTGAAGTGAACGCGGCGTGTCCGCAGCGTGCAATTTATATGCGAACGCTGAGAAAACGCGGCACAGAAACACTAGTGTGCCCACGCTCATATATACGATTGTTATATCCTTTGATTATGTGTCAAACGAAATCAGATTACTCTGATAAACATCACGTTTTCGGCTAAAGTTCATTGATCATAAAGACGTATAATCTAAATAGTAATTAGGAAGCATCGATCACGCTGTGAACTGTCAACCCTTCCCGGTCACATCATCAATTTTGTGGGTTTCATCTTCGTAAAATTCACCTATCAGGCCTCGGTACTAAGTAAATTTGACACGACAATGCTTTATTAGGGAGCTTAACATATCTGATTAACTAGCGAACGTTTTTGGAACTCAATTCTGTCCATCATAGTTTAACGCTTGTCATAGCTTTTGATTTTTACGAAAATATCCCAGATATGTTTGTGTTATGGCATATAATGTTACCGAATTTTGGTAAACGTTTTATGTTAAGCTGTAGGTAAGTATTTTTCTATATATTAAAAATACCAATAGCTTGTAGCAGTGAAAATGGCCAAGTACATCGTAACACATCCTTACTGCTTTACAAAAAAACGTTTGTACCGATACATTTGGCTTCTTTGTTGGCTACTAACTATTTCGTTTTTTTTAAATAATTAATCGTATAATTAAATTGATTAATCACTACCCAGATTAATTCCACAATCCACATCAATCAGAACCTAAAATTGCTATCAACATAAGATTTAAAATACATATATACTTATGTAAGCCTGTACCTTCATATGAGATGGGGCAGGTACTCGTGTGGATTACTCGTAGATATCGTACCAAGGGCTCGCTATACGAGCTAGAGCTTAGGCACATGAGGCCTACTTAAGTTATTGATTGGGTGTGTTTAACTCTCAAAAGCAGAAATGGAACACTGTAGAGATTTTTCACTTGTCATGCTCTAAAAGTGTGTCATATTATGCTTGCCAAGGCGGACTAAAATATGTATACATATTTATGATATACAAAACGTTTTAAATTGACCAACCAGAACACTTCATCTTATTAAATCCACCAATCACGACACATATCGAAGTTAATCGCAACTCTAGATTCTATTTTGGTGCGAATACTGTTTACAAATGTGAAATCATTAAAAAAACTTTGTATAAAGTATCAACCAATCGGACAATACCGCAATATTAAAATCGACGAATGAGGAAACGCAATCAAATTGTCAAAGCATTAGGTGTTTTTTAGTTCCTACTTCACAAGCATTAAAAAAAGTTTAAATCGTTGGCAAACTCTTTGAAGCCCCAATTATACGTTGTCTATGGCATTTATTCACGGCGTAGATATATCCTATCTGTATCAAAGCAGTGAAAAAAATACAAAGACTGCCAAATTAAACATTTTTGACTCAGAATTCATTGCGGGTGAATAAAATTGTATTTGTTAATTGTTGAAATGTTATTTTTTCTTACTTTCTCGCAATCGAAGTGAAATCTAGTATGCATAACTCGGGTCTAAACTAAACTAAACTGCGGGCGATAAAATTGTATTTGTTGATTGTTAAAATATTACTTTATTTTATTTTCTCGCAATCGAAGTGAAAACTAGTATGTATGACTTGGGTCTAAACGCCATATTACCCCTCGAACAATTTTCTAATAAATAACCATCTCGTGTTACTATGGCCTACTTTAGCCCCTTGTCAAACAATCTACTATTTTTGCATATATATAATACATAAATATATGTCTAGTCTATCTGTGTTACCGACTTGACAAAGACGATGTATATAGTCATGTGCATGACACACAAGTCATGCGAGTCATGTCATTTTACTTATTTTTAAAATAGAAGATCGTGTTTACAAAATATTATATCTAACTATCACTAATATTATAAATGTGATAGTTTGTGAAGATGTTTGCATGTTTGTAACTCGATCACGTATTACAATAAGCTGATGAATGGATTTACATAAAACTTGGCGTACAGATAGCCAATGATCTTTATTGCTTCATATCCCAGTAATGCGTTACCGTGGGATCTTACGCAGACGAAGTCGCGCGCAGAAAATAGTAGTAGAATAAAAAATAAAGAACTTACGAAAGAGTATCTACAACTACACGTTACCTTAATAAGTAGATAGATAGTTTCGCTAGTGTCTAAGTGATTGTTCCAAATCAATCGAATAACAAAACAAGTTTGCCCTGAGAGCATGCTATGAGCATGTTTTGTTAAGTGTTACCTGGACTTTACAGAAAGCCACGGAGTGGCCTCGGGTGTAGACCACAAAGTGGTGTAACGCGTTTGAGATCATTCTTCATTAGCTGCACAATTCAGCGTTAGATCACTGGATAATAAGCTATCAATATTACACACTAGACAACATGAATGAATAAAAATTAAACAAGATCGTGTCTGGCCACGCTCAGTGTAGGGTTCCGTAGTTTTTCGTCAGTCACAGTAAGTGTTCCCACTTAAGAGTTAAAAATGGGCTATTTGATACATTATTGTTGACATATTAATATTAAGTACAGAACCCTAAAAACGGGCCCACAAAGGACGGTGACAACTAAAGAAAGAGTTATAGATCCCAACTATACATGAAAAATTCGAAAAAATGTTGTCAATTTCAGCCCCACGACGAGTAGTAAGAAGGGGTTGTAACATGGAGTGATTACCAGCCAGCGTCATTTGAAGTCAGTCAGTCAGTTTCAACCTAATGTATGGGAATGGAGACTGCGTGCTCCAACTCCATTAAATCAGAAAGAATCTTAAAACCGCCATGTAGGGTATGAGCGTTCCACCTACAGCGACATCTATCAGCAAATTAAGTAAACTATGCGCGCGAGCTTAAAGTACAGAGGCTCTAGTGTAAGTTTCTTTTGACGTAAAAAATGTCTCGAATGCGTAAGTGATACTGATATAATATGGGTAACTCTAACGCGATGGTGACATTTCGTTACGTTAAAAACATACACTCGGGGCTCAGATGTAGTGAATAATCCTTTCCTATCGTATTTTCTCGGAAACGTTTGTATTTGTCTTACTACTTCACTCATACTCAGATGGGTACTGACTGTGAGTGAAGTAGTAAGACAACGCAGGGGACGGTCGCATTGGGCGATGAATATTAGTGAAGATTCTTATTTACGATTAAAAGTATTAAAACTAAACGCGGAATTATACATAAAACGGCGGCGCTACTCGGTAGCGGTACCGCGAACATCGAAGTGCGTATGTTTCGAACATCTTTCTCTTTTACTCCAAATAAGGTGTCGCAAGGAATTTTTAAGGTATGAGGTGTCGTAAACCATATTCGTAAATTTCGCGCTTAGTTATAAGGGTTAGCGCTTTTATAAGGGCTTTAAAAGTAAAATGAAAGGGTATTGTCGAATAAGGGTATAGTGAGTAAAGCCGTATGTAAAACCCATACAAAACCCTTTATAAGGGATAGCGGGCCGGTCCCTGATTAAAACTAAACGCGGAATTATACATAAAACGGCGGCGCTACGCGGTAGCGGTACCGCGAACATCGAAGTGCGTATGTTTCGAACATCTTTCTCTTTTACTCCAAATAAGGTGTCGCAAGGAATTTTTAAGGTATGAGGTGTCGTAAACCATATTCGTAAATTTCGGACGATTGTCTCTCTCACTCTCTTAACCCTTAATTGGAGTAAAAGAGAAATACTCGACATATGCGAACTTCGATGTTCGCGGTACCGGGCCTGAAGTGATGAAGTGTGTCTTGTCATTCAATAGAGATTTTGACAGCCATATCTTAGAGAATAAGGGCTAATTTATTAACAATTTGTAAGAAACTATCGCCTTAACGACTTTAGTGCTGGAATAATATAAAGTACCTATAAAATATCTATGCATAATTTTTTTTTTTTGCTTCCACAAAGTACAAACTTTTTTTTTTTTTTTTTTTTTATGGGATATTATTTTATTGTCATAAGTATAAAAAATACAGTATATAAACATTAACTCAAATAATAAAATAATACAAAAATAGGACTAAAAACTAACTATACTAAATCTAAAAAAGGTCCCTTCGGCATGGTGCCGAAGACGCTGGCTGCGTTACCCCGCTGAACTGCGAGACAGATGCGTTGAGCGAGGTAACTGCCAGCTCTCCGGTCACCTGTAGCGTCTCTGAGTCTCTTCGAAGTACCTATTATGCTCGCAAAAAGCCTAAGATATATGCAATCCTACGGCGTTTCCGCCTTTCTCGAGCGAAAGCAGAGACCATTTTACCAAAAACTCGTAAGATGTATGAAATCCTGCGGCGCTTACAGTTTTTTCGAATTGATAAAGTTTGTATGGGGGAACTATATTTTCGTTTTTTAGTATATTACTCGATTTTTTTCATACTTTCTCACCGTTTAAACCTTCCCTGAGCTACTACAAATATTTCAAGACCAAAACTAGCCAAATCGGTAAAGCCGTTCTCAAGTTATAGCGTGACCAACAGAAATAGGGGTTAATTTTTATATATATAGATATTTTTCAAAAACTATTGAACCTATCAAGTTCAAAATAATTTTCCTAGAAAATGTATGTAAAGTTCTACTTTTGAGTTTTTTTTCATATTTTTGAAACTTGTGGTTCAAAAGTTAGAGGGGGGGGACGCACTTTTTTTTACTTCTGGAGCGATTATTTCCGAAAATATTTTCATTTTCCAAAAATGATGTTAGTAAACCCCTATTCATTTTTAAATACCAATCCAACGATATATCACACGTTAGGATTAGAATGAATAAAAAAATCACTCCCCACTTTACGTATAGGGGGGGTACCCTAAGAAAACATTTTTTTCCACTTTTTATTTTTGCACTTTGTCGGCGTGATTGATATACATATTACTACCAAATTTCAGCTCTCTAGTGCTAACGGTCACTGAGATTATCCGCGGACGGACGGACGGACGGACGGACAGACATGGCGAAACCACAGCCTAACGAGTATATACAGTCGCAAAGGTTCTATACAACCGGACCGTTCAACGCCTCGACTGACGACTTGCGCTCGAGGGTCAGGGTTGTCAAAAAACTTGATGTCAAAACGGATGTTTTATTTTTGTTCTTACAGAGAAATTCATTGTTAGCGCCATCTTAAGTTTTTGTATATTAAGTAATCGAATACATTTGAAATTGTATATATTAATATTAATTAAAGACCCATTTATACCTACCTGCATTTAATACGAATCTGAAGTTAAAAAACCCAAAAGATTGCCGTTATCTTTTTTTGTTCGAGTATGTTGAAAATCGATATCCGAGAATCCGAGAGGCATCTTAATACGGATCTAAACTCAAAAGTTAAAAACACAGCCGCCATTTTGAATTTCTTCATTTTTGATCCGATCATTGTGAAAATCGATATCTGAGAATCCAAGAGACCTCTTAACACGACACTAAAATCAAAATTGCGAAAACCGGCCGCCATCTTGAATTTCGTCATTTTTGATCCGATTATATAGAAAATCGATTTCTGAGAATCCGAGAGATCTCTTAACACGACACTAAAGTCAAAATTGCAAAAAACGGCCGCCATCTTGAATTTCGTCATTTATGATGCGATTTTGTTAAAAATCGATATCTGTGAGTCTGCGAGACCTCTTAACACGACACTAAAGTCAAAATTACAAAAAACAGCCGCCATCTTGAATTTCGTAATTTTTGCTGCGATTTTGTTGAAAATCGATATCTGTGAGTCTGAGAGACCTCTTAACACGACACTTAAGCCAAAATTGCGAAAAACGGCCGCCATCTTGAATTTCGTCATTTTTGATGCGATTTTGTTGAAAATCGATATCTGTGAGTGTGAGAGACCTGTTAACACGACACTATAGTCAAAATTGCAAAAAACGACCGCCATCTTGAATTTCGTCATTTTTGATCCGATCATAATGAAAATCGATTTCTGAGAATCCGAAAAGGGTCTTAACACGACACAAAAGTCAAAATTGCAAAAAACGGCCGCCATCTTGAATTTCGTTATTTTTGATCCGATCATATTGAAAATCGATATCTGAGAATCCGAACGAGGTCTTAACACGATACAAAAGTCAAAATTGCAAAAAACGGCCGCCATCTTGAATTTCGTCATTTTTGATGCGATTTTGTTGAAAATCGATATCTGTGAGTCTGAGAGACCTGTTAACACGACACTATAGTCAAAATTGCAAAAAACGACCGCCATCTTGAATTTCGTCATTTTTGATCCCATCATATTGAAAATCGATATCTGAGAATCCGAACGAGGTCTTAACACGATACAAAAGTCAAAATTGCAAAAAACGGCCGCCATCTTGAATTTCGTCATTTTTGATGCGATTTTGTTAAAAATCGATATCTGTGAGTCTGCGAGACCTCTTAACACGACACTTAAGTCAAAATTGCAAAAAACGGCCGCCATCTTGAATTTTGTTATTTTTGATGCGATTTTGTTAAAAATCGATATCTGTGAGTCTGCGAGACCTCTTAACACGACACTAAAGTCAAAATTGCAAAAAACGGCCGCCATCTTGAATTTCGTTATTTTTGATCCGATCATATTGAAAATCGATATCTGAGAATCCGAACGAGGTCTTAACACGATACAAAAGTCAAAATTGCAAAAAACGGCCGCCATCTTGAATTTCGTCATTTTTGATGCGATTTTGTTAAAAATCGATATCTGTGAGTCTGCGAGACCTCTTAACACGACACTTAAGTCAAAATTGCAAAAAACGGCCGCCATCTTGAATTTTGTTATTTTTGATGCGATTTTGTTAAAATCGATATCTGTGAGTCTGCGAGACCTGTTAATACGACACTAAAGTCAAAATTGCAAAAAACGGCCGCCATCTTGAATTTCGTTATTTTTGATTCGATCAGATTGATAATCGATATCTGAGAATCCGAACGAGGTCTTAACACGATACAAAAGTCAAAATTGCAAAAAACGGCCGCCATCTTGAATTTCGTCATTTTTGATGCGATTTTGTTAAAAATCGATATCTGTGAGTCTGCGAGACCTCTTAACACGACACTAAAGTCAAAATTGCAAAAAACGGCCGCCATCTTGAATTTTGTTATTTTTGATGCGATTTTGTTAAAAATCGATATCTGTGAGTCTGCGAGACCTCTTAATACGACACTAAAGTCAAAATTGCAAAAAACGGCCGCCATCTTGAATTTCGTTATTTTTGATACGATCATATTGAAAATCGATATCTGAGAATCCGAAAGGGGTCGTAACACGATACAATAGTCAAAATTGCAAAAATCAGCCGCCATCTTGTATTTCGTCATTTTTGATCCGATCATGGTGAAAATCGATTTGATGCGAATGCGAATGCGAATTTTTGACTTTTGAATCGTGTTACGACCCCTTTCAGATTCTCAGATATCTATTTTCAATATGATCGTATCAAAAATTACGAAATTCAAGATGGCGGCCGTTTTTAGCAATTTTGACTTTTGTATCGTGTTAAGACCTCGTTCGGATTCTCAGATATCGATTTTCAATATGATGGGATCAAAAATAACGAAATTCAAGATGGCGGCCGTTTTTTGCAATTTTGACTTTTGTGTCGTGTTAAGACCCTTTTCGGATTCTCAGAAATCGATTTTCATTATGATCGGATCAAAAATGACGAAATTCAAGATGGCGGTCGTTTTTTGCAATTTTGACTATAGTGTCGTGTTAACAGGTCTCTCAGACTCACAGATATCGATTTTCAACAAAATCGCATCAAAAATGACGAAATTCAAGATGGCGGCCGTTTTTTGCAATTTTGACTTTTGTATCGTGTTAAGACCTCGTTCGGATTCTCAGATATCGATTTTCAATATGATCGGATCAAAAATAATGAAATTCAAGATGGCGGCCGTTTTTTGCAATTTTGACTTTTGTGTCGTGTTAAGACCCTTTTCGGATTCTCAGAAATCGATTTTCTTTATGATCGGATCAAAAATGACGAAATTCAAGATGGCGGTCGTTTTTTGCAATTTTGACTATAGTGTCGTGTTAACAGGTCTCTCACACTCACAGATATCGATTTTCAACAAAATCGCATCAAAAATGACGAAATTCAAGATGGCGGCCGTTTTTCGCAATTTTGGCTTAAGTGTCGTGTTAAGAGGTCTCTCAGACTCACAGATATCGATTTACAACAAAATCGCAGCAAAAATGACGAAATTCAAGATGGCGGCCGTTTTTGCAATGTTGACTTTAGTATCGTAGTAAGACTCCCTTCGGATTCTCTGATATCGATTTTCAATATAATCGGATCAAACGTGGCGAAATTTGAGATGGAGCCGATGCCGGTTTCCAACTCTTTATATTATAATTATTCTAAACACGGCCATATCAGACGTTTATTTACTCTACTCTTAGTCTGACTCTTAGTCATATTTTTTATAAGTAAGTAAAAAATAAAACTATTACATTTTGGATTTGTATTTAAATATGCCCCAGACCCTTTATAAAAATTACATGTACACACGACCTTTCCTAAGTTGGTTAATTACTAATAATAATTTGACACACCTTAAAAATAGACCGCGCAATTTGTATGAAAATTGCGCGGTAAATCCTCCCCGCCCACTTCCCCGAACACCCCCCATCGTTGCTCTGAAAATAGCCGGAGCTTGGTCACTGGTATATAGCTACACTGTGGCGAAACTATAAGGGTTCCTAGTTGACTACGGAACCCTAAAAATATGTTCTCAAAACGAGGAAACAGAGGATTTCCAGTTGAGCCACAAAATGGCGACTATTTTGTGGCTCAACTGGAAATCCTCTTGAGAGTAATGATAAAGTAACCAGCAAAATATAAAATCAAAGCAGTTTATACTAACAAAATTTAATTAAACAAAAACAACTAACACCTACAGACTAAATAAGTCAAACACTTCATCCAGATAATAAAAACACTCTTTCTTCAAAAACTGCTTCAGTTTGTTTATCAAGTTGTTTAATTTAGAAATTGTTTTACTACTAGAGTTATTAAAACAATTTGAAAACCTGTAATCTTGCACAGAGCTCTTCTACTTTTAATGTTGAACGAAAATTTAATTTTATATTTTTTAGTGCTCGAGACTAAACTTAAGTCTAAACACGAGACGGTTTCCGGCGTGTAGTTATTGTATATAGGATCAATCTATAAGCCTACCAGCAATTTAATAGGTATTAGCAGATGATTCGTAGATAAATGAAAATCAATGTAGTTGCTTACACGTGTCTTACCAAGGTGAGGACTATGGGTAGATGTCGACGCTCAAATATTTAATGAATAAGGCTGAAGTTGTCGGTTTAGAAATGTAGAACAAATTAGAAATAAAAATTATAACACATGTTAGATAATATATAAACTATTATAATCTCGCAGTGTGTCTACCTAAGCCTCAGGTTCCCGCCGGCGTAAATAACTTTCCCGCAGTGTACCTATGTACAATCAGCGTTATATTATTGGCAGCATTCAAAATAGTCAAATAGTTCAACACATCATATCAATTCTATGGTGTCCAAACTTTATGACTACTTTAGATGCTACCAACTATATGACGCGGACAGTACAGAGTTCTTGATCTCAAAGAAAAGTAGAGCCGACTATTGACTCCATCTTGCCTGAAATAAATTGGCCTGCCGGCACTACTAAGGCTATCTATAAAAACTAAATAGTTTTTCTTAGCCTTGGAATTTATTGACCTTCCTTCATTCGTGTACGTAAAACGTCGTCGTCGTCGTATATAAAATTAACTTTCCATTATATGCCATATTATACGCAAATTAGTGTTTACAATATTTTACAATTCAAAAACCCAAAATGGCTGTATCTTCTCGCTAATAAAACAGAAACAACTAACAGTGATAAAAGTCTAGTACTGTCACATTAGGACGGACAACTCGTCCCAGAAGGACCGTTAAAATAACAAAATGGCGACCAGGCAAATCATTATACTAAAGTCATGTCATAATTTTAAACAAAACTATCGTGAGTTTCAAACATATTAATTGTATAGAAGCGAAAAGACCTGGCTAAGTGGTGAATGTTTTATACTGTAAGGTTCAGATCAGGGTCTCAACAAAGAGAAAGACCTATTAAAGATTTTGTCGAATGTAAAACTAAAAAAACTGCAGATTTGCGTAAAACTTATTCCGCTTACGAATTAACTCTTGCTGCACAAATGAATTCGAGGACAGGTTGAAAGATGCCAGAAGCTAAGCAAGTAGATAGCAAAATCGATCAATATTTTCGGAAAATACAAATAAAAATAGTACAAATAAAAAATAGGTACTGAAAAATGTATAGTGACTACACTAACTATAAGATTGCTGTTGCTACTTGATACCTTAATTTTCCTTTTGCGCTTAGGTGGGTTTAATAAGATACAAAATAGTCTCTAAATAGGTACAGGTGCCAGTGTTAACCACTGGCCCCGTGGCCCGGTACCGCGAACACCTAAGTTCCTATATTTCGAGCATCTTTTTCTTTTACTCCAATTAAGGCGTCATGAGAGTGACAGAGACAATCGTCTATCGTTCACGTTCAATTCACGACTATCGTTCTTCGCGGTAGCGCCGCTGATTCGCAATCATGGAGCGAGGACAGAGACAATTTCACGAGAAGGTATAAATAAATAAATATTATCATTATCCTGACACAAAATGACTGAGCCCCACAGTAAGCTTAAGAACGCTGGTGTTATGGGTACGGTATATATCATCATCATCATATCAGCCGAAGGACGACCACTGTAGAGCATAGGCCTCCGCCACTCATAATGGCCGGATCCAGAGACTCACAATGACCAGTTTTGTGCCACTCGCATCGAGTGGAATCCCGCAATATTTACCCGTCGGTCCACCATGTGGGAGGTCTTCCCACGCCGCGCCTTCCGTTAGGCAATTCCCATTCCAGAACCTAGATATGTGCCCCGCCCACTGCCACATAAGTTTAACGATCCGTAGGGCTACATCGGTTAATTTAGTTCTCCTGCGAATGACATCATTTCTGATGCGATCGCGCAGATACTACCGGCATAGCCCTCTCTTCATTGTCCTTTGGGTCACTCACTTGAGCCTTCTTATGAGGTCCATAGTAAGCGACCACGTTTCAGTGCTATGTCATCACTGGCAAGGCACACTGGTCAGACTTTCGCCTTGACTTGAGACACTACAGAGAAAATGTGCGTGCCGTAGCTTCCCGAACGCTGCCCAGCTGAGTCGGATTCGACGATTGACCTCTGTCTCAGAGTTTACCCACCACCTAACTGGACAGTTTGCCCTGAGTTTTTATGTCTACACTCGAAAGTGTAACATCCCTGATTGCAATGGGAGTTGGTACAATATGAAAGTTTCACATAATTTTCGTCTTGTCCATGTTCATCTTTAGACCAACTCGAATGGTCTGAGGTCATTGAGTATTGTCATCGATGTATAATAAACGTAGATTCACAATCAGCCCCAAAAAAAATGACAGGTACATTTAGTTAGTCTTGTTTGAACCGCTGTCAGTGCAAGTGTCAAAAAAGTTATTACCTTTATCAATCAAGTTTGATACTTAATAATTAGAACACTGAGCTCCTTTTTTTATTATATTATATAAAAGAAGATAATAAATTAGCATTATTAGCATAATCTGGAACGTAATAGAAATGCCATTAAGTGTCATATTTTTCTACATAATTTGTTCGCGTGTAGGAGTCCATTTCTTTATGTCAGTGAGTATTGTACTCAAATCCTCCATGGTCTCAGCGAAGACTACGATATCGTCGGCAAAACGAAGGTGAGTGATGTACTCGCCGTTAATGTTGATGCCTATACTCCTCCAGTTCAGTCCTCGAAAACATTCTCCAGTGCAGCGGTGAACAGCTAGGATAAATAACACCTTGCCTAAGTCCTCGTTGCACCAAAACAGGTAGCGATAGTCCACTTGATACCGTTTGGAGTCAATATAATATACAAATACCTATATAGTAAACACCCATGACTCAGGAACAAATACCTGTGCTCGTCACACAAATATGACCCTTACTGGGATTTGAAACCAGGATCGTCGGCTTCATAGGCAAACCCACAAGGCCAGATATGCCGTCGTAAAAATAAAACATGTTGTATTTTAAAAATAACTTAACAATTTATTTATAAATACTTCTTCGTCTGATACAATACAACGGATTTCTGACATCGTATGCTAAATAATACAGTTTCCACAATGTACAATATAGTCATAAGTCGTAGTAAGAATAGGTACAGGTATTTGCATTACATAACGCCAGTAGTATCGACCTAGAACTGGATTAAAAGTCATAGTCTTAATTTAATACTATAGCAATTTTTTTTTCATATGATTACTAGTTAAAAACTTACGACAAGCCCGGTACCCCGAACATCAATGTTCGCGTATTTCGAGTATCTTTCTCTTTTACTGCAATGAAGGCGTCATGAGAGTGACAAGAGACAATCGTCCGAAATTTACGAATATCGTTTTTCGCGGTAGTGCCGCTGAAATATTTGCCATGGTCCGAATTGCGTTATGAGCACGCTCACGATAAGTCCGAATATTTTTTCTGAACTGAGCTGTTAGCTATGTGAGCAGTGTGAACGTGATTCGGACCACAGTCATTGTCAGTATAAATCTCGCGCCAGATTTTAAAAATGGACCAATACCGCTTATGTACAGTAGGTAAGGCTCATATAGTTGCCAGCATTCAAAGTAGTCGAATAGTTCGGTACACCATACAAATTTTATGGTGTACCTAACTTTGAGTACTTTATGACTGCGGCGTACGAATACTAAACACTGGTGTGATTTTGTAAAACTAAAAACTACCTAAAATCGCCTAATTGGATGTTACTGTAGCGTGGAACTAGTTTAGTTCTAACACTTTCGCTACGGCAATTAGTTAACATCGCAGTTAATCATACTTAGTGAGGGGTCAATAGGCCCCCTACCGCAGCGAACGTGTTAATATTTATAAGTTAGAACCGTTTAACACAATTTTAAAATTGTATGTTTACAATTTTTTTCTACTCCGGTATTTTATCTGTAAATTATATGGTCCCGCGAACGAATATAAAAACGTCTTATGCAATTTCTCAAAAGCCTATACTTCATAAAGACCCTAGAGCCAATATGTGATAGAATGCAACTGCTAACAGAGGTGTCCTGTGAATCCAACCTAATAAAAAGAAACCACTTTGTATACAACTATTGCATAAAATACTATAAATGAATCTTCCCCATTGTCATTACATATAGTTTACTGTTATACAGGGTGTCTCATTTAGATCGGTCTGTATGGGGAAATCTAGAACTATAAGACATACAAAGATTTGTTTTTAGGAACCATGTCATCGATTTTAGGGACAAGAAAAACTTATAGTTCCAGAGATCCCCATACTGACCGATCTGAATGAGACACCCTGTATATAAATAAAAGTTTAGGGGTTGATAATGAAACATTTTATCAACCCCTTGTGAAAGATTATTTGAAATAGGATTTAATAACTGATATATTTAGAAGTAATGCATTCTCTGCTGCTATATCGTCAAGTAGAAGATTAGTTACATTATAAGGTTGGGTACCCAATAGTCAATACAGAATCACCAAACCTTTTGAGGGCCCCACAAAACACTTATGGAATTCGATACTTATGATTCACTTCTGCATGTTCTAGAAAAGAGCCGTGGCCATCAAAACGTTAATGAAATTATGCTGACATGGCGGGAAAATAAAGAGAATTGATCAAAATTATGCGACTACAAATAACACCCAAATTTGTTTTGTAAGTCTTATGTTAAGTGTAAAACTCATGTCCCAGCCAAGGAGCATAGAACACCCGGACTGACGATGTCTATAGAAAATGACGGTCCTGCAATATTTACGACAGATCACACCGGCAATCCATCGAAGAAAATACAGATGTTATTGCCTAAATTACGAGTACGGCATTTTGTATAGTAGATATTACATCCGATATTCTATCATCCTTAGTCTAAGGCACGCAATATTGGTATTATTTGTATGGGCGATACCGTAATTCCAGTATTTCCCATACAAAAAGTCCCGGTATCCCACCCCACCGTTGTCCCAGTAAAACCGCTCAGGCCTGGACGGCGAGCAACGTGTTCGCATACTGGAACTCCGGGCTGTGCTCGTATTCTGACATGTCCAGGGCCACCTCGCAGCTCTCGCGCACCACGGGCCGAGGATCGCTCAAGTACCTGCAACATTTAGGACAAACATGTATCAAACTAATACTGATAAAGTCAAAAATTCAAACTCAAACTCAAATGTTTATTCAGTAAGTAGGCCACAAGGGCACTTTTACACGTCGAGTATACAAAAGAAGAATAATAAAATCTACACCTTGCACCGGTTCTAACCCTTCTAACTTATTTTTACAAAACAGTATTACAAAAGATATCTTCAACATTTTATAAGAGAACAAATTCAACATTAAATAAAAAATAAAAAAAAATTACCTACTGCCAAAGAAAAATTAAACAAAATTAATAATTAAACTATAGAGGCGAAAAGTATATGGTATGTCCATTTATTTAATTAATACATTCAACATCAAAGATATGTTTAAACTTTTTCACCTTACTCCATTGTAATAAGGTGCAAAAGCGTAAACCTATCTTTGACGTCGACTGTACTTACATATTTTAAAACATGTAAGTATTCACATACAACATACTTTTTACTGTGGCGTATAATAAGGCTTTGCGGTTTTGTAACAGTGTAAAAAATGTTCTCCGATTGCCTATTTACTAATTAATGACAACAATTTTAATATGTTATGTTTATGTATAAAATTAATTAGTACTTCAGCCAACAAAATAATTTGTAAGTGTTATACCATTTGTCACTTCTGGGTGAAAATTTTGTGCAACTCATATTGTTATCTTTAATTATTGCATAAAGCTTAAAAAGACAAGTTTCTATAATTTGTTCTATAGGTTCTTCAGCAACCATAGTAGCTTCAGTAATAGGCTGTAAAAGGCTATTTCCAACAAGTGTTGAGAACTTGAGGATAGATTTAATGCAATTTATGTAATATGTAACCGGTAAGCAACCCGAACTTAAAAATACGCAATGCTATTTATGCTGTGACTGTATATTTTGAGTCATTAAAGAGAAAATGGAGCTTTTAGATACTATTTTTAAGCCCCTGAAAAGTTTATTATGTTTTTAATTATACCATTGTGAGACAAACCTTTTTAAAACCTCCGTACACTCTTCAGTAGCAATGGATCCCATAGCTTCTGCAGCCTCATGACGGACCATCTCATGCTCATTTGTGTCCTCCAGAGTTTTTACCAAGAATGGCACACTTCTCTCATCCTGCATCTGTCCAAAGACAAAAGCTACCTCATGCCGGAACAAGGCACTGCTGGCTTTGAAACCTGGAACAGATATAATTACAGCTAATTTACCTGACATAAGCAGAGACATTTTCAAGTTTGATTGATGAATAATGCTTGTTTTCTACACTGATGAAGTTACTAGTAAATTAAAAGTGTATATTACAAAATGTTTCTTTATCTCAACATTTCAAGGTTTTAATAAGTCTCGAAGTTAGGAATTAGGATCATAGATACATTCTTCAAACATACTTCATACAGCTCTTGGGACAATACATAGTGGACTCTTAGTTTTACAATCATATATACTAAAAATTAGATCATGAATAGTAAGCAAAATAATTTCTTAAGGCAAGATAGTATACAGCTAGTTACATCATGTCTTAAATTATTATACTCATTTGCAATGTGAATATATATGGCAATGGACAGACAAAAAGAGACAAACACATGGACACCAACATGAATTTCATAGAGAAAGGCGATTTGGAAGAGGCCTAGGTTGAAATGGTTGTATGTACTAAAGAAGAATGTAACAAGTAGTAGTACTTAGTAAAGCTTTATAAAAATAAAGGCTTGTTAAAAAATATATATATAAATAAAATTTATATTTCAGATTTGATTTTCGGTCAAATGTAAAGAACTGTGTTGTTTAACTTCAAACTCAGATAAATTCAAGCTAATTACCACACCAAAAACCTTTATATCACTTACTTTTATTTAAACCATAATCTAATCCATAATTTAACCAAGTTTGAAGAATGTGGCACATTATAAAAAGGTTAAATTGTTACACAACTGATTTGCATAATCAGTTGTTTGGTTTACATCATAAAACTTGGAATCACTAGTACAGTCAAGTGTAAAAATTTGTTCACTGCCATTTTTTCTCAAATATGTAAATAATAAGTAAATAAGGTTGTAGAACCCATATTTATAAAACATGTTTCAGTACATATTTTTTGACTGTAGCAATAAGGCTGATATCACACTTGTGATTTGCAAGCAAGTTTTGTATAGAGGCGAACATGCAGCGACTTCACCGCATACAAGTTTTGTATAGAATTTGCTTGCAAATTGCCCAATAATTATTTGAAAATAAAAAGCTTACCTTCACCCAAAGCATTTATGCTTTCAGTAGTTCCAATGTTCCTAAGGCTGAACATAGCCCTGTACCGCTCAAACAGCGGTTTAGTTTCATCCAGCAATGTCTGACTTAGTTTAGAAATGTCATTCTCTGTTGAAGGTGGAGCAGGGTCTACTGATGCATATAAACTCTTCGATAGATTCTCTGTTTTCGTGTCATTAGCTATCCATTCCAATCTCTGTAAAGCTATTTGACATGTCTCTGCTACTTCAATTGCTGAGTCATGTTGGTACTTTTCTAACAGCTCGCGTAGATTAGGGTCTCCAATTGCACCCAGAGCTTCACCTGAAATCATAAAGTTATACTCTTTATAGATGTTACATAAAAACGTTTTTTTGTAAATTTTTCATACAATGTTTATCAAAATATACTACTTTTATATTTACAGACAGTTTCATGGACGTGCCTTAAAAGAATTCGACTTATCATAGCTTATCATGTCAGTTTAGTGCTACTTATGATAAGGATGAACTCACCAGCCTCATGGCGTACAATGGGATCCTGATTTTTATCCTCCAACACGCTTCTCAGAATAGGTATAGCCCTCTTATCCTGCATTTGGCCTAAGCAATAAGCTAGCTCGTGTTTTAAGAGCACTGATTCATCCCCGAAGCACTGGCTGATGCATTGAATCGCCGCCTCGCCACCAATATTTTTAAGAGTAAAGAGAGCTCTAAAGCGCTCCTTCATGGGCCGCGAAGCATTGTTGAGAACTTTACCAATACCCTCAACAGCAGATTCACTAACGTTGACCATTGTGGATGTAATTAGAAAACACTAAAACGTGGTCTCTGACTAATAAACAAATGAAATGAAATGAACATACATATGTCAGGTGACCATCAAAACGCAACCCATCAATGCTCGACCCCGGAATGAACAGCCCATCAATTGGCGACCATGATGTACACGGATTGTCGAGTCGTCAATTCTCGGGTTGCGCATTCTCGGTCCGTACAAACGCGTTACGGTACAGCAATCCGAAGCCACGTTTTGTACAGTGCAACAATGCTCGACCCATCAATCCGCGACCAACAATCAGAATCCCTTGGCTTTGAATTGTTAGGTTGTGCATTGTTGGTACGGGTTGATAAAGCGCGACCCAACAATTAAAGACCCATCAATTGGAAACCACAGAAATATCATATGTGACAGAGTCCAGATAGGTGCGACGACGAGCGAAGCGAGGAGGAGTGTGTTAGGTTAACCGCGAACAAACAGCCAAAACCAACGTTTTGATGTGAAACTATTCTAGAAAAGACTTGGTCGCCGATTGTTGGGTCGTCAATTGATGGGTTGAGCATTCCGGGGTCGCTAAATGTTGGTACGGGCCGAGAATGCGCGACCAATAATTCGTATCACCTGAATGGACGCCGATTGCTGGGTCGTCAATTCTCGGGTTGCGCATTCTCGGGCCGTACAAACGCGTTACGGGGCAGCAATCCGAAGCCACGTTTTTTACGCGGCAACAATGCTCGACCCATCAATCCGCGTACAAAAAAGTGGTCGCCAATTGATGGGTCGTCATTTGTTGGGTTGCGTATTACCCGGACTCCATATGTCATAGTGTCATGTTTGAAGTTGGACCGGGCTGTCATATGTCAATGTCAAAACTACAGCTCGTCTGAGGTACATTTATAAACGCTAAGGCATTACCCCACTGTCTACTGAAACTTACCACTGAAATAATTTATTTTCAAATAAAATACAAGCTAAGCTAGGCATTACAATAACTACTTAACTACTCTAAATTAAATTAAAAAAGGCCCTTTATATAGTATTTCTTTTAAACAATGTTGTGAAAATAGTTGTTGACATGACGGGTACTATTCATAGTGCGGTTGTAATAAACTGGTTAGTTTGGTACTAAATAACATGTATAAATTAAGTAATTACATTTTTTTTTTCATTTAAGGCGTCTGTAGTGCTACAATCAAAAATATGTATAAAAGGAATAAGCCGTTACCGCCACTAAATTGAAGTTGATAACAGTAATATTAACCTTAACTAATCGTCTCCCTAGAAAAAAAATTGCGATCACTGGTAATTATTAATATTCAATTATCAACTACCTAAACATGCTCTTTCGTTTACCTGAAAACATATTTCGACAATTTACATTGTACACAATTGTATATCTCACTCGCTCTTGTACGATGCCAATACACACGTCCCGGCTATTCATGACGTAGACGTATTGTTGCTATATGTAAGCTGTTTCTAGCGACACTATCAGATCCGGGCTAAAAACGAACTTGTGAGGCTTTACCTACTATAGCTGTTATGTAGCCAGGCACCCGGGATGTTTTTTTATCACATAGGATAAGGATCATTAAGACCCGGGCTCAAATGGCTTATTTACGACCTGTTTTTCACTTCGGTTGCAAGGAATTTAAACATTTACATCACTTATAAAAGTCTGCACGGCGGACGCTGCACTATTTTGATCCTATGTCTTGCTTGCTCCCTGTACAATGTAACTACCACAGTACAGAACGACCTGGTACAGAACGACCTTGAGAACAACCATCCTCCCTTTTGAAGTTTAGATATATTTTAATCTCAATAGCCTCTCACGACATCCTGGGAATATATTTATAGTAAGTTTCATACTACTAGTATGAAGAAAACTGTAGGTACTGTGTGTTTATCTTTGGCGAGGACTTGTAGTTTGTCAAACTTAATAGAGTGACTGAGCTTATACATGACGCGCTCCCAGACTGCAAATACATATAAGTAGTATCCACTACTTTCAAGCGGTGAAAGAGCGAGGGAGAGATTGTTGCTTAAACATACTTGTTGTTTAATGTCATATTTAATTATTTTCTAGGTAGGTATAACAATCGAGATAAACCACATGAATTTAGGTTCTTATCATAATGATGATCTGCAGCAGTAATGTAGAAATAACTGTTTGTTTTATAAAAAATACCCATGTGAGTGTTTATGGTTCAACAGTGGAAAATATATCAACCAGAAGAGATTCTGCAACTCTGGCTGTTGTTACAACTGTTACAAGCATGTAATTCTATGAGTAGGTACCTCGGTCCTGAAGGCCTACTGCGAAAAACGAAATTCTAAAATTGACTATCACCCCCTATATCACTCCTGTACGGATAATAAAGAAGCAAATAGACGATCGATCGAACGAAGTAGTTCCCGGTAGGCCCTCAAAAGTTTTTAGGGATAATTTCGGACGTGCTCCAATTTTTAAGTTGTTTTTTTTTGTATCTACGAGATATAATACCCTACGAGGCTTAGGTATACCTGGCTATTTATTTATATCAGGTATCTTATCCCAACTCGCGCTTAAAATCGCGACTATTTTTCATAACATGCATTGACAGAATATTAATTGAGCATTATAGATTATAGGTAAAAACTTAATTAAATAACTAGGCCTATGTACAGTCATAAATATGTATACACTTTTCCACCTTATGCAATTTCTATAAGGTGAAATAGCCATTGAATATAGTAGTAGTGTCCGTATAAGTTGGTATGAGCATGTGGACGTTTTATATTCGAATATTGACATCATTCCTTATTAATTCTCTACATAACTACATAGGCATACATAGTCTTACAACAGTTATAACGATAACGCCTGAGCCATAGAGACACACCATAGCACCAAAAACAAATGTTATGTTTAAAAAAGTAAATGTTGAGTTTGCTACAATTTGAAAGGCTTTTGCGCTTGTGGAGCAACAAAAAACGGTTTAGATACATTCATATATTTAGGTATATGAGAGACCAATACTCGACTTGTGGGAAACTATTATTTTGATCCTGTTGCCTTTGAAACAACGGGGTGCTGGGTCAGAGGCAATGTCCATCTTTGCGCCTTTGCGCCGGGAGCAACTGACGTGAAATTATTTACTTAGACTTGTAAGTATAGGTTGCCTGTTATTGAAAGTACTATTAATTTAATAATTTTGTTGTGTTATTAAATCAATGCAATTCATCATCATCTTCCTTACGTTGTCTCGGCATTTGCCACGGCTCATGGGAGCCTGAGGTCCGCTTGGCAACTATTGAATCAATGCAATCATTAAATTAAAAAAAAAATGATAACCTTTTTTGGTATTTTTTAAAATTTATATTTAAACAAACATACATACCTAATGAAAAAAATGGCGGAACCTTGTGAACTATTTATGCTGTTGTTACTAGAACTGGTTCTCAAGTACCTACATACATGTAAGTATTATCGTAACTATACGGTTGGGAAGCATAAATAGGTAATAAGCTTAATGACATTTTGCAGATTTTGGATTAGGCGTCCAGCTTGATCAGTTGATCAACTTGATCACATTTACAACACGCCGGACCACAGTGTCGTGGTAGGAGCAGTCGGCCCAGCAAAGGGAGGAAAACCATGTGCTAAAGTGAGATTCTAACACTGAGCTTTTCATTTTGTGGTTTATTGGTCCGTACTTACCAATATTGTATAGACATTTTTATTCCAAGTGTTTTATGTTTAATTAAAAGTTACATTATCTAGCAGATAAAGCTCCTTAAATCGACCATCGCCTTTCCCTGTCTTTACGGACAAAAATTACATACAATGCAGATATTGTACACCGAAATCCTGATATTTGCTTTGGGACTTAAAACTGTTTACTGCAAATCTGAAAAGGTAAAAATTAAATAAGTAATATATAACTTGCCGTTAAATTTATCTAGATAGATGGTGTTTCCGATTGTGGTAAGATTTTGTTTCATTTGCCTATAGTATGCTGAAAAGTGAGATACTCGTAATAAAATAACACACACTGTTTTCAGGGTCCATATGAAGCGATAGTCTCTAACATTTCAAGTTGTGTAACGAAACAGCCTTCTTGGTATTACACTAACTTATCTATCTACACGAAAGATGGTCGTAATCTGCTGCAGGGTAGTTTTGTCACGAAACGGGATTTCAAGGATCCCAGGGTATTTATATTTTTTTTGAAAATAAAACTTTTTATATTCAGGAAACCTGTACGATCAATTTGATCTTACTAATATTGTTCTATGTTCATCGGGCTAAAATAAATAAGTATAAACATTATTGTCGAGGTGATGTAGGCGCACATTGAATGGTCAACGGACGTATACTGCCAAGTATACTTAATTCATAGTCATAGTCATAGTTTTTTATTCATGAACAATACAAGATTGTGTTTGAATATACAAAGCAACACAAAAATAAAAAAATTGAATACTTATAAAGCAACTTATCGCAGTTACAATTATGAAATTAAATAATAAACTATGTATCTTTTAAAGGTACAACAAAACATAAATATGGAAAATAACAAAAAAAAATAATGGCAACAGTTGCAACATTTAAAAATAACAAACAAAAACAATGAGATCAGTTGCAGCATTTATAAACTGCAAACACTTAATTACTAAAACAAAAACAAGTACATAACACAATTTAATTTTCACCAGCGATGTCCTTCATTCTTTGTCAAATACATTGTTTTTATATTCGCTATCGGCTGATGTTTGAAGAAATGTATTGTTTTGTTTAAGTTCCCGCCAGAGATAATGTTTTTTTTATCATATATTATGTAACTTTTATTTAAATCAAATGATTTTCAGTTTCGTGTTCGATTAAACTACACTGAACAGAACAAGGAGGTGAAGGCCTTCGAAATAAAGAATCAGAACTGCCGTAACTACATAGTTAAAGCTGTGATGGGGGCGATCAAGATGCAGCAAAACAGTCAGAAGTGCTTACTAAAACCGGTACCTCAAGTATAGTATTCATACGAAAAATATTACCATAATTGGTGTCGCAATCCAAATTTTTCAATTAAAAAAAAACACTTTTAAATGTGAGGAGCAGGCTAGCGTATGATAGACAGTTTGATATTTCCTGCGTCTGGTTTAAGCGAGAGATGTCCTACAGAAAGCATATCGAATCTGATGTATGTACTACAGTCAAGGTCAAAGACATACGCCCGTAGGCACTTTATTATCTCATAAATATTTTGGCACTACCGATATTTGTTACGTTTATTCTACGTGTTACGCTTAAAACGTTCACTGGTAGGTATCAGTGTTTGACGCTACTGATCCTCAGACTCAGTATAAGCAAGTTAACAATAGTTTATAAAAAACGTAAAATTTGTTTAAACTTATAAATGAAAGTATGTTTTATTTCTTCTAGGTATCAATCGAGTTCAGCAATATCGACATAAACGAAATTCTGCACAAATTAGTGCAATACCTGTGGTACGGCACCTTAGAAATTCATTTCGAGATTTGGAAGACCACAACACTACTCATGTGCGTCGATTTGAATGTTCAAATCAACATACTAAAGCATTTTTAGTAATTCATTTATGTTAAAATAAAAACAGCGTGTACGCGTTTACCGGATTTCACTATTATTCAAATTATACATTTCCCAAAGCAACGGCGCCATAGCTAGTAGATAGTAGTAGAATAAGACTAGCTCTTCTTAAATGACCAAAATGAGCACGTCTGTTTTGTTTTTTGTTTATTTAAGGCCATTAAGGACAGCTCTACTTACTTTACCTAGGCTGTGACGCTACCGCGAGAAACGATATTCGTGAATTTCGGACGATTGTCTCTGTCACTCTTATGACACCTTAATTGGACTAAAAGGTAAAGATGCCCGAAATATACGAATTTCGATGTTTGCGGTACCGGGCCTGTTACCGACTCTGTCCCGATTAACTGTTTATTTTCTGATTTGATACAGAACCAATTACTAAAAAAAATGCAAACTTTGAGCATATCAGAACTTCACAATTAAAAGAACAGGGAAAACACTTGTATTGGAAGTGTTTTTTCTCAAACATGCAATGAAATGTCTTCGTTACGTGCGTCATAATAGGCTTCGAAGTATCACGTTTAGGGCGGATCGACTCCAGAGGACAGGTAACGAATTTCATATTAAATTGAAGGCCTAGGCCGGGAAGTAATTTTTTTTTAATTTTTATGTATACCTGGCGTCTGTGTTCATGAAGCCTGTTCAAACAGTATCATTTTTAGTGACTAAATGATTAGCGGGCTAAAAAATAATCTCGCTTATTTCAGACGAAATGGTATGAAGAGATTTATTTTATTTATCATGTAATTGAATATTCATATCATCAGGTTATTACATTATTATATTTATTATTCATGCTCTCAATTTTAAAATTGTATTGGCAACACCAAACACTACTCCACGCATGCGCGTTTTTGAACGCATTTTTGACTCAACCAATCACAGGACACTTTTACTTGTTTTAATAATGGCGGAATGGAAAAGTTTCTCGGCGTGTAAAACTCTGTTTATTAAGACTAAATAGTGGTAAATGGTGTGATTCAATGCTTTTGTGACTTAGATATAGTGTTACGGGTGTATAAAAATTGAATAATCTAACCGGGCCCGGTTTTATTTATCTATATTTTGTTATTGTGTACCGCCAAAGGCAGATGCCGTAGCGCCATCATTTAAAAGGTAAGTGCATTCTTTTTTGGTGGTTTTTCTAAATGTTGTATATAGTAATTATAGCCAGACTATTTATGATAGTCATTAATTATTACATCGAAGGCAAAAATACTACAAAGCGGGATTGGAGGGAAAATTAAAAAACTTATGTCGTGAAGCTGTTTTGTTCAGTGGTATTTTTTTATTTATTTCATTGCATTAGTTTGAGAAAAGCACTATACATGCCTAGCCGTGAAAGGGTCTTGAAGGCTTCGTATACTATCCGGCCTCCTTACAGTCGGCCGTATATACAACTCAGCCTTCAACCCCCTTTTTCCCGGCGGCTGCAGTAATGTACTATTCGTGTGTGCCAGCGGTTGCTTTTTTAATGTACGGTCACCATTAACGATAAGGAATGTAGTGGGTTGATTGAAACTAATGAAATAACACCTTTAGATATAAACGAGTTTAAGTACCGTTTAATTTATTATTATCATACGTATGTAGTGGGTTGCCTTTTCGTGACGATATCGTCGATGTCAACAACAGGCACACCCACAGAATGAATCGTCATAGTATTAATTAATGATGATGATTACACAATATTATTACATAAGGAAAGCGAAGGCTAACATTACTATCTGGTAAATTACTACCGACTAAGCCGGTAGGAAAACGCAACGTCATCTAGGCATGTCCCAGGGCACGTAGCCATTGATGAAATATTATTAAACTCAGTCATGACAATATTTATTATATAGGTATACTTGGTTGGTAAAGTGCTAATTAATACAAGCAGAGCAGCAGTTTTTCGAATCGCGTAGAAGTCTTACTGACATGGAAACAAAGGCAAAGAAGAAGGTAAGAAGAAACGATGATAGGTACAGTGGCCACCAGATATATGCTGTGGAGGTGGTCTCATATATCAGAACATGCACTTTATCGCCTTGAAAATGGATGTATTGTTCAAATATTTGTGACCACAACCAGAGCTGCGATATATCTTATGGCGGCTGTACCTACTCCTGCATACAGTGAATTGAAAAAGTTAGGGATTAGCTATAGGTACTCAGGTATAGTCTCTAAACTGCGATCAGACATCGCTGGAGGACAGCAGCGTCCCTTATACCGGTGGAACTTACTGCGATCACCAACCCGCCTATGAAGCGTAGCGAGCATTAAGCCCCCGTGTTGTTTATGGCAGTTTATGATGGAGGTCCATGTTTAGCTGTGGACGTCCGTGGCTGAAATAAAAAACATGGCGCCATATTGCGAAAAAGTACTAATTTCTTATGAGAATTTACTTAGTGTAGCTGTCAAATGCTCATGCAGCACCCCCAAAGATTTTTCTATATTTCTGGTCGGGGTTTAGTTATCGTTCTGCTGTTGTGGTGCTCTGTACACTAGATTAATATACCAATTTTATCTGAGGGTATTGATGCAAAACTATCCTTTTATCACCGAGCCCTGATTAACCTAGCTGCGGAATTATTATCACAAGGGGATTTCCTTTTGGTAATTGGGCTTTTCTTAGAAATTAAAATGTGTCATTAATATAATATGTACCCTACCTACGTAAATACTGTTTTAAGCATTTACCAAAACTGACCTGAATTAAGCACCAATTGTAGCATGAAATCAAAATATTTATAAAATTTGTACTTACTAAAACTCTATACAGCTATGGAGCTGTGAGTACGCCACACAAATCATTATGTATATTATGTTAATGGCTATGAATATGTCGATTATTTTTTCCTGAACAATAGTGACATTCATTTATACAAACGTAAATGTTTACTGAAAAACTCATTTCCCATGAATGCCGAGACTGTAGCAGAATACATATAAGTACCGCGTCGAGTCCGTAGTAAAACAATCAGCTGTCACAGTGCACGTGTAACGGCCGGCCGCAGCGCGCGCACGACCGCAGACCTTGCCAATAACTGCGAAAACTTTTCGAAACGAGGTGCGGAATTTGAATTGAACGTAAGTACGTACGTACATTCGAAATTGGAATTTAGAATTATAAGTTTGTTTTCTTCTGATTTTCATTTGTTTTTTTTTTTTGCAACTGTGATGACGTATATTGCATTGCAAGCTTATTTTAGCTAGAGAAGTAGCTATACACAATTAAAGAGTGAACATGGAGTGGACTCTACGCCACCTAAATAGCATAGAGTGAAGTATAATAAGAAAGTTAATATTATAGATTGACTTAAGAATCTTTATTACAGCCAGGTTATTTTGATGGATTATTTTTGGGCGGGAATGACGACAAAAGTCACATGAAATACAAATGTGTTAAAGGCAAATTATTTGGACTCTACGCGTCTGTTTGAAGCGCACGAAAGTGCTTATTGCTAGGCCTACTTGAATAAAAAATTTAAAATTGAAATTGAATTGAAATTGCACATGCAAAGACAGAAGTGAGGGATAAATATATTTATGTTATATATACACCAATTAAGCCAGATATAAAATTACCAACGATTCGCTGCATTCCCGGTTCATCCACAAACAAACAAAACTAGTAAATAAGTATTTATTTACAAATTTTTACTTGAATTTCTGCAACTAAAATGAATAGTGATTTACTATGCGGTTTGGTTTCCAGTACCCCGTGTTAAATACGATGGGCAGTTGGCTGAGCTACCTGTGGTGGGGCGGAGACCCTGACGCAGTCAGTCCGCTTTCAGGGTTGACGCGGCGTGAGGTGTACGCAGTGCAACGCTCATGGGCACCTGTCTTCGCAGACTCAGTGGGTAACGGAACGGAACTTCTCAAAAGGTTTGTACCTCATAGTCATCAATCATCATACATCATAAAGTCTGGTCTGACGAGTAAGTTTAAAGCTCGTCGCTCACGGAGACGACAGTTCAAACGGTCACTCAATCAGTCAGCCTTATATTTAGACATAGAAATGCGCTAATCTCAACTTTAAATTCTCGCTCGCTCGGGCTCGAGTGGGCCGGAGCTCGGACTATCTATACCTTCCTACTAACTTCGTAAGCCGTGTGAAAATTGTGTTAGTGTATTAGGACATTTTAGCGTTACACTTAATTAACCACATGGATTAAAAAAATATTTGTGGCATATGTATTCGCATGAAACATTTAAATTTCTATTTAACCGATCAAAACGCGCACACATCAACCATACTGACAACTCACAATAGAGAGGAACCTTGAGGCCAAGTGTCACATCTTCTAATTGGTATTGAATATGTAGTGTGTTCAATTGAATACAAGTCGATTCAATTCACTTCCATTGAGCTGCTAGCTTACTCTTTGTAGAGATTGTGGACATCATTTAGAATAGCAGCTATACATGTTTATTTATACATTCAAGGCCATCATGGCCATACATGTAATCATCTTAATATTTAGGGTTTATTGATGCCTTAATTGACAGATGCAATTATATTGCTTAGGTACAATCAAATTTGCAATATCAATAGGTAATGACATGGAAATGTATCTTAAACTTGCCTTACGAAATGTACTAGTTTGATAATTGCACTTTTATTCATAATAATTTTAGGTACATTTTAAACACGGCTACAGACATAAAAAATAAAATGACTCGAGCCTTGTTTCTTTCAAAATTGCCTACGATACGAATCGTCAATTAACAGTAATAAGTACCTATAGTACTACTAGTACTTAACTATGGTACTCTAGGTAACAGTCACACGGCAGGATGTTAATAAAATAATAATTAGTCGAAATGATGACTGTTTACGAAGTAATAAAACTGTTGTTAATTTATGTAACGTATCACAGCTTCCGACGAATTGTGCAAGGTGTGCATTGTGTGCAAGCAACATTTACTAGAATGTTAGTCTTTTAAAATTGGGACGTTTAATCATATCCAACTGTATTGGTATATTTAGTATTGCAGGGTTAATGTACTATACCGTATTGCAAATATGGGTAAAACTTAAACTTGTTTTAAGCGGAAAATTGTTTTGGAATAAGGTACGTATATAGTACAATGACCCTGTAATAAACCATAACCCATAAAAGACACACCATAATATTCCTCGCGTTGTCCCGACATTTTTGCCACGACTCATGGAAAACGGGCTCCGCTTGGCAACTAATACCAGCATTTAACGTAGGCGCTAGTTTTACAAAAGCGACTGCCATCCAACCCTGACGGTAAACTAGGTCTTATTAGTCCGAATAGGTAATCGCGATCACGATGTTTTTCTTCACGGAAAAGTGACTGGTAAATATCAAATGATATTTCGTACATAAGTTCCGAAAAACTCATTGGGTCAAGCCGGGGTTCGAACTGCAACCTTCGGATTGCAAGTCACACGCTCTTACCCCTAGACCACCAGCACTTCGCATAAGAGATACTATCGATGATTTTCTGAATTCAATCACTCAAAACAGTCCCTTTGGCTAGCATAATAACAAAACTCGCTTATACATATAGACATGGCATTTGATTCTACTATCTTTGGCATTTGAGATTTTGGTTTGAATTATGTTTTTGTATTGTAATTTAAATAGACGTTAATGTATTCTTGAAGCTTCTAACTTATGGTAGCAGATCCCATCGAATATTTTTTAGTTATTATGTTCATATATATATTTGTGATCTTCCTATATACTCTTCTGGCTTCTATCATCTTCATCGTCACTCAACTAAGTACCATTTTTAATATAACTTAATTAGTATAAGTCCGAATGAACTTTTCTTCTCACGTCTGCCTTTTTATGTATGTTAACTTTAGAACCACAATTTTCTTGCATGAAGCCCCATTTAGATCAGGCAAGAACTTGTATACGATTTTCATTACATTGCGGGCTATCGGCGTACGGTGAATTCGGTCGCTTTATATAACCCCGCAATGTAATGAAAATCGTATACAAGTTCTTGCATGGTCTAAATGGGGCTTTAAAGTATACTGTATTAGATCCTCATATAAATTTCTGTTTTCACGCAATATATATAAAACTGAAGTACATTTTCAAATATATCCAAAATCTAAGACATTGATTGTTTGTAGACTGTTCCGCGCGTACCCCGACACGCGTGAGTTTTTCAAAATGGTCCGTAAGCTGCCAGAAAACGAGTACGAATCCAACATGCAATTTAAAGCGCATGTCATCAACCTGATGAACTCCATCGATTTAGCCGTGAAGAACATGAATCAGCCAGACGTGGTGGCAGCCATGATGGAAAAGGTCGGAGAGTCTCACAAGAAACGGAAAATTAGTGAGCAACAGTTTGTAGTAAGTTTAAAAATTTAAAACAATACATATAGTTATATATTACAACAAAAGAGCCCTGATATATCGATTGAATAATGTGTGTTTCATTTCGAATAGGTACTAGGAGATTTAATTATCTGTGACTAAGGCAGCAAAACACACGTCGATCCGTGATAACCATTAGTGACTCTATTACTTATGCTTTCAACTTGTCACCGTTTTAATGAATCTGGATGCACATGCCAGTGTTACTCAAGGAGCAAAATGTATTTTAGAAAATGTAACTAACCGTAATGTTGTAAATGTTTATACTACGCCATGAAAGAGAAATGATGAGACAATAAATGATATTTAACCAGAATTAAATTTCAGGGTGAAATCATAACCCCAATATGATCATAAATTTCATCGTTAATCGTCAAATACATCGACTTAAATTAATCTTTTCCCACAGAGCATGAAAATAATGTTTTTTTTTTTGTTACAGGACCTCAAAGACGTTTTAATTAAAATGTTAGCTGAAGTGCTTAAATTAGACGATACTACACTGAACGCCTGGTCTAAAACAGTAGACTTCTGGTATAAGCACATATTTATAAGTCTAAGTAGCTCAAAATTAATTTGATAAACTGTACCGAATGATGTGACATGACGCCTGAGTCAGGTATGAGAATAAATTAGATAAAGAAAGTAAAACCGCCTGTGACTTGCAGACATATCGAAATGGTATAACGAAAATAGTAAGTATTAAAGATTTTTTCATGTCACACCGAATATAAGTACAAGAATGCTGAATCCAAAACAGGTTTATAGACCTACATCGGCTAGGGCATACTGCGTCACCGTACACTTTATATTTTCATATAAATATGATGTATTGGCGGTGCTGGCTTTGTCGTTGCCGAGTCAATGCCAACTTAGCGGAGTCGAATTCTCGTAAGTTGTGTATAAATGCCTACAATACTGTACTGTATCAGTACCAGTTTCTACAATAATATACTACATTTGTCAATATAAATACTAAATTCAAACTATTTTATACACAAATGATTTGCGTTGAATTTAAAGTTAAGCTTCTTCAGTTTACGACATCTATTTCAATTTGTACCACTAATATAAATATGGCGTAGGGTTGTGACGACTCCACCGCCCACTGGTTTTCACCAGTGCGAGTAGTCAACGCAGAACAGCTTGGGGTGAGCTGTTGGAGAGTAGCAACTCCACATACCTGAGCGCCCCTCAGGGTGGGAGCCCTGTCGGATAGTTGGGACAGGTCGCCCGCTTGTTTAGACGGCCGTCCAGAGTGGGGTCGCAAGAACTGCCCTCTCGAGAGTATGTGGAAATATAAGTGGCGCGTTGGCTATATGTTTAAAGTTCAGTTAGACCTCTCTACCTTCAGCCCTTTGCACCGGTTTTGTCCTTACGCAGTCATCCAAGCCGCTTTTTTGTGTATCAGACTAAATTGTTGTAAAATACCGAATATTATCAGTAATAAGTAATTATACAGTGTGTACATCTAATACGAGTGAGTTTCTTAACGGTAGCATGGGATATAAGAAATATATTTAGAGAACTTTTGATTAGAAGTAGGTACAAGTAAAATACTATCGATACAAAACAATTCGGCCTGCAATGTAATGCAACACACGCGAGTTAAACACTCGTTGACAGTTAGTTTAGATATCGACGGTGGAAATTTCAAATGTCGTAAGGGACATACTTTTATATGCGACTTACGACATTTGAAATTTCCACTGTCGATATTTTACAAAAAAATATTACATGTGAATAATAAGTATAATGAAAAAAAACCTTTTACTTAGTTAATGATTATTCTAATAAATCCAGTGGGTGCAGCGGAGTAAAGCGCCGAAATTTTGTACCGTTTGGCGTAGAGATGTTAGGTCCATGGGGTCCCAGCGCGCACAAACTTTTTGCCGAATTCGTGAAGCGTCTGGTTGATGTAACTGGTGACCGAAGAGCTGGCAGCTTCCTCGCATAACGTGTCAACATTGCGATGCAACGAGGAAATGCCGCCAGCATTCTTTGTACAACTCCTCGAGGTCCTTTTTTTAGATTCAATGCAATAAAGTACTCGTAGTTTTCATGATATTATTGTAAATAAAGATATCATATTTTATAAATCCTATATATGTCTATGGGTTTAATTACTCGCCCGTATTAGATTTACACACAGTATAAGGGGTAGGTACGATTAAATAAGTTACCAATCTACGACCCATTATTTTACTACTTTAAACAGTGTAACATATCTGGACAGTATTTATTTGACGATTTCAGTTTGAAAATATATCAAATAAAATAGTACATTTCGATACTAGTGAAAAAAAAAATATTTCGGCGAGGGTGGAAGTTGGAGCCCGAGTGAAACGAGGGTGACAATCACCCGAGTCTTAAATAAGTTTTTACACGTGTATCGAACCCAATTTTTCATAACAAGTTCCTAAAAAAGTGAAATTTACGCACGCGAAGTGCACTTTTTACGCACTAGTTAGGAAAAAAATATTTTATTGGAATAAAACCATAAATAGATGACATACATATATTAGTAATAAATGTAATTTGCGTGACTGAAAATATAGTTGCCATATATTACTTTTAATTTAAGTATTTTAATTAGGTTGCTTATAGATATATGATAAACCTATTTAAAAAACAATAATAAAAAGCTTAAATACGTATAAAAACTTTCTTGTTTTATTTTTTTCTCCTAGACCATGTTTTTACTATGAATGGCATACGTATTTTGTTTACCGGGAGCGGCGCTGTAGCGGTCACAGTTTATCCGCAAAAACCACAATGATTTAGCAAAATTCATATAATTTTTTAATAAAGAACATAATTAACACTTAATTTTTGTGACCTGTACAGCCATAATAATATTTGATTGCTTTGTCCTTCTTAATCGAGACAAGAGTGTTTTATGACATTATGACGTTTTATTATAATCACTTATCATTAATCCAATAGATTTCATACTCTGTGAAAAATATTTAGAAATCCAAAACGGCCATTACAGTTACCTAATTATCTGTAGACTGTGTGTAGACTATAAACAATCAGTTTACACGCTGGTGCGAACATACGTGATCATTATCAACTATGCACGATATTGACGGCCAGTATTACTTTTGTCACAAAGAGAGTCGCGCGCGTTCTCTCCATATTGTCACCTCAAAACATTCCATAGACAATTAAACAGAAAAGAGCGCGAAAACACACGTCAATCAAAGTAAGTATTTACGCAAGCGTTCTGAATGATTAAATTGGTGTAATAAAAAAACTTGTTTACGTTTACGATTCAACACGGTAAATACGAGGTTCCCATAAATTATGCGTCACAATAGATAAACACCTTGTTGATTGATTAATGAACGATGTAGTACAATTTGCTGGCAAGGAATCCCCAGAAGAAGAGGAAAAAAAGGGTTCTTGAAGTGTTAACGCCGAATGATGCTCATGTAAGTAAGTAAAAAACTTTTCATCAACTTCAGAAGCGAGATTTAGCAAGCAATATGTCACTAAAAATCCCTCTTTCTATAATTTTATTGTATGTATGTGTTTGTTCTACTGATCATTTCTGATGAATAGGTATAATTAATGTATAAGGTAAGATTCCTGTGAGAAAACTATATATTGTGATTTTGCCATGTAAACAACCAACAAGTGTTATGCAAATATGCACACATAGCTCATATAAATACAAGCGTCAGCCTTGCATACTTCAAGATTTTACAGTAAATTTAAATTGTTACTAAAGATGCAAAACGTTTCAACAATTACAAGAAATTGTACAGAAACTATTCGATTTATACTATAATATCATATATAATACTATAATATCACATTATATGATATTATGTAACGTTACTTAAATGATACATATTTAGGTATATCAAATTGAATTAATAATGTCACAGTTATTTTAATGCGTCCATCAGAAGATATTTGATACACATCCTCCCCATAGTTTCATTGATTAAAACCTTTCGTAAAGAATAACATTTCTTGGTAACCTGAGTCAAATCCTACGAACAGATGATTGTAGCGTAAATAAGTATCTAGAGGTATGCGTTCATGCCTTTGGAGGTGTAAAGACACATAAACCAACGCTTACGTGCTTATATTCTAAAGTTACCGAGCGTCGGTGAGCGATCATCGACGATCCAGTTAGACTTTAGTAGTTTGATAAGGTCTAACTTTTGGGTAGATCTCACCAATTCAACACTAATGAATCGAATGATGAGTTCGAGCCGTAGTATCTTCGTTTATTTTCTCACTTTAAAAAAGCAGCGTGCAAAAGCGCTCAGAGATCATGTATGGCTGGATTACTTCAATCAATAACTCGTCTGCATATGTGCTACAAGAGTAATAGCTTGGCTGATACTCTGTTTCTCCGTCAAAGCGCAAATTCGCAAGGTAATACCTACAGGCGCCGGTTTTCCTCATTCAACCCATTGATTTGCCGTCTACGACGTCGTCTGCACTTAATTTATGGCTTAGGTATCTGGTAGCTTTACCGGTTATTCATTTTACAAATGAGAATCTAATTATCAAAATTTGAGCATCCAGTTATTGTACGTAAAAAAAGTTGACGATCAGGTTTATCACTGTATTTATTTTACGATTAGTGTTTGACCAGCCGGGTATTGTAGTGAATATTTATGTAATTATTAAACAACTGAGCGCGTGTCAGATTACTGGGATTACACAAAACGGAGGATTGGGCAAAGCTATCTGTACCTACCTACTTTTACATATGAGATTTTTCTTTTTATTTTTCGTCCGTCCGTATCCTGTTATGTAGGTACAATATAAGTATGTCTAATTGATTGGCACGCCTCACAGCTTACATCGTTTGACAGAATTAAACTTGTGAGGTGCAGAGGTAATAAGGTGTGTTGTTAATAAGAAAATGTACTTATATTATTATAGACGAATATAATGTTCGTCACAATCAACAGAAAAACATGTTAGATTAAATTTTCGATTTCTGTCCTTAGTCGTAATATCGGGTATTTAAAAAAAAAATTCTCTACAATATTTATATTCCCCGTTTTCCCCTAAGAAATGTATCCATCACGGTCCATGAAATAAGATCAGACATCACTAGCCAGCGTGCGATACATAGAAGTGGCGAATTGTCCTGGGTTCAAATTCAAACCCAAGCAGTTATTTGTGTGTGATCAACAGAGGTATTTGTTCCCTAGTCATGGGTATTTTCTATGTATTTAAGTATTTTTATATTATATATATATCGTTGTATGTGTACCCACAACACAAACCTTCTTGAGCTTACCGTGGGGCATAGTCAATTTGTGTAAGAATGTTCTGTAATATATATTTAAATATGTAGGACTTTTATAGTACTCTATCGAAAATCCGATAGGTCCAGGAATAAAGCCACAATTCCCTTTGTTTTAAACCCCAGCACGGAAACTTTTTTTTAAACCTATTTTTAACAATCAGGTTTCAGGTAACCTACTACAATTACTGTAACATGAGATAATTGATACTGGTAATTCAATTCCTAATTTTATGGCTGTCCAATTGACCTTTGAATTGACTTACAAGAAGATGCAATGGCCATAAATATAACAGGTTGGCGCATAAGTACTTAATACTTATGTATATGGCAATATGCATATATATATGTATGACAATATACATATATTTCACATTTATACAATGAGCTGGGCAACACAGGGCCATGGGAAGGTTTGAGCCAACTCGACTTTATTCAATATTAAAAGTACTTATTTAAGCTAACAAAGTGACGGATATTTTTACAGCTAATAGTACTCGGTTTTTGCAGTACATTGAAGTATGAAACATCATTGGTTTTTTTGGAGAAATCTAGGAAACAAATTTGCTACGTTAAAACATCCTGTTAATACGATATTTAAATGAGACCTCTGGCCACTGGAAATTGATCAATCAGATACATAATGGCATTTAAGAAAAACAACTTTTGACGTGTCATGACAGACAATGTTACATCTTGACAGGTACATACCTAATAGGGTGATTAATGATTATTTAAAAACAATATTTTTTTTGTTCGGTAAATGGAAACAAAAAACTGATATACAAAGGTTCCTTAATTACATTTAAAAGTTAATTATTTTAATGTAATGTATCTTTTAAAATATGCTTGACAAATATTTGCACCTTATATTTATTTAACTTGGATTTTCCATTCACATTATTTAAGGTCTAAGTTGCGAGAGATTGCGCGAAGAGAAGAGACTGCGCGAAATTATCATTGCTACTGTAGTATACTGCAGTTGTGTGGAGTTCATATTGTATGGGAATCATGAATACCCGAACTGTAAATAAATATGGCATATACTATTCGTTACAGTCTTAGCATCATGGGTCAACTGTTAAGCCGCTGGTGGTGGGGTGGCGACCCCGACGCCCCAAGCCCAGTATCGGGCCTCACCCTACGCCAGGTCTATCAGGTCCAAAGCACCTGGCAGCCCGTGCAACAAGACGCTAGCAAATACGGAATAGAGTTGTTTCTAAGGTTAGTTACAAAAATAAATCTTGGTAAAGATACCACTAAAGCCTTACCGGAAATCCAGAATCACGAAGTTCTGGAACTGATAAGGCTTAGTCACAGTATAAATGTACAGACTTTTCACTGTCTAACAAATCTGATGTACGACCGCGGAAAGTCACAAAATTGGTGTTGATCCCAGTCCTCCGAAGTATGTCATAGCCTGTCATGCTTTCTCAATTTTTTAGCTGATGTGTATTATATATGTAGTTTTAAATATGGCTTAAATTAGGCTAGAAGCGAACTTTCAGATGAGTTAAATCCAACTTTAATAAGTTATAAGATATAATAAGATATATATATATATAGCTTTAATAAGATATATAGTTAAGCTTGATGACATGAAGCTGACGTTACGACTGGCTTTAAAATCCAAAGCGCCACTAGCTCAAATATAGTTTGATCAAATCTGTTTGGACATTTTTTGTGCTAGGAAGATAACTTCACAAAAAATTCAAATTCATTTGTTTTTACTTAGACAAAGCATAAGCCACATAAGAGCCGAACTCCTATTAGATTTTTTATTTAAATAAATGTGTTAAAGGAAATGTAATAATTATTCATCATGTAAGCTTCGTCATTCTATGTTCAACGTGGTTTCCAATGTACTTGCGCTTTTCCAATTTATCTACAATGTTCGCGAGGCAGAAATACATCGGATTTTCTTTAAGAAGCGCCATACAATAATTGTGAACTGACAAAGATGCTTTTAAGCGACGTGCCTCCATCTAACTCGTTCTCCTTGACGGATAAAGGACGACCTTGGGCCCGTGTTCTTCACAATGCCACCAAGAACCATCGCATTGACGTTCACATGCCATAAAGTAGCTAAATCGGGGCCCTTCGCGATACGGGGCAAAAGGTCAATGCCACCTGCTACCCTTCATAAAAATATTCGATGCGGAAGAATCGGGGTCCGTGCTCTCGTATTTAGGTATAAGGGACAAATGGACTTGTAATACTTGTAAGACTACTTTTGATTTGATTGTAAAAAAAATCTTAACAAGAGTAATATAATTCAACAACGCGAGGTAGAGAATAAAACACAATTCTAAACAGATACGTCAATTAAGTTAGTTACTTTGCCCAGTCGGTAGTAATCCTGCCTACGAAGCATTTGCAAGTATCGTTATCGGAGTTATAAGTTTTATATGTCGTCCGCCTTATTGCTTCCTGTAGGATAAGGACAATATGTTTACGATTTTCACAATTATAAGCTTAATAAGTATTCAATTTTTTTATTTTTGTGTCGCTTTGTATATTCAAACACAATCTTGTATTGTTCATGAATAAAAAACTATGACTAACTATGACTATGACTATGACAAATTAACATAAAATAAAATACGAGTATGTAATACTGTCTTCATTCCATTATCTTTTCAAAACTAAATTATCAAATTAGTAAAATCCACATATAAAATTCATTTTCTCAAACATGCAATACAAAGTTGACATTATGTTCCATATTATACTTAGGCTTCAAGGTATGTGGTTTGGCTAGACGAGAGGCACGAGAGGTCGTTAAGGTTGACATTGCCGGCCTAAGGCCTGTGAGGTCCTCTTTTTTAAATGACGTTTCATATAGATTTGTGCCACAGCATCTTGGAGATTGGCCATTAAAAAAAAATGGTGATTTTATGACATTCTGCCCTTACGCCTACTAAAAACAATAATCAAATTTTAATTCATTTTGCTGTTTACTTTAGTTTTTTTCTGACATCTTCACTTTTATTTCTTGGAGTTATTTTGAATTATTGTATTGCGTGTTTGAGAAAAGCACTATAAATACCTCGGCGTGAAAAGGGGTTGTCGTCGTCGTAATAATCCGTCCTCACTGCGTTCGGCCGTCTACATATACTCGGCCGGCAACCCCTTACTTCCCGTTCTCTGTACTAATGTACTATTACAGGTTATTTCGCGCCGACCCAGAAACGAAGACATTCTTCAAAGCCATCCGCGGCCTCGACGAAGACGCTATAAGGAGCAGCTACCAGTTTAAGGCACACGCTATCAACTTCATGTCTGCTATAAACCAAGCGGTAACCAACCTCAAGCAACCGGAGGTGGTAGTAGCTTTAATGGAGAAGTTGGGAGAGTCGCATGGAAAGAGAAGAATTTCCACGAAGTATTTCCATGTTAGTTATGCACAATCACTATGCAATGATATCAATTTCAATGCCAATTGTTTTTCGTCCGTTATCACTATCTGTGACCTTATTGCACCTACTGTACTAACTGTTGATTGTTATTTTATTAGAAACTTTTAGTAGTTTCTCCTTTACATAAATACTGATCATTAGAGTTGAATGAAATTTGGCGTACTGGTAGATTATATCCAAAAAAGGAACATAACATACTTTTTATCAGGAAGGTTAAAAAAATGTTGTTGTTCCCACATACCCTAGAGCGGTACGCGTAACGCAAACATCGAAGTTCGTATATTTCGGGCATCTTTCTCTTTTAAGAGTGACAGGGACGATCGTTCGAAATTTACGAATATCGTTGTTCGCGGTAGCGCCGCCTATCGTGCACATACTTAGGTACTTAGTCGATTTTGCGAGCTAACATGTACTGTAAATCTTTACTCGGAACAGCATAACAGTCTATCGTTAAATACTCAGCCTTATTATAGTAATAATCATCACCTAAATTAGGATACTCACCTAAATTAGCATACTTTCATATCTAAATTATTTTCCTTACAAGCTAAAGGGTTATAATGGTTCAAGGAGTGGAAGTACTAAACGAGAGGTACAGGACAAAAAGGGTTAGGTTAGAAATTTCACGAATTCTGTCTACTTGTAAGCCGACAATGTCTCAGACAGAAGCTAGTAAATTATGTATTTAAAAGCTTTAAGGTGCTAAACATTCGCTCTAGAGACCACACAGATAACTAATTCGACTTGTAAATGACAGCTCGTGACATCGCGAATCGCGAGCAATAGAGCGACAGACACTACCAAATTTTTAGCTGCCAAATAGACATATTATAAAATGAAAAAGGATGAGCCTTTGCTTTTGTGATTGAATACAAATGTAATGAGATCTTTTTTTACAGGAAACAAAAGACGTCTTGGTTGGCATGCTGAAGAATGATTTCAAATTAACAAACGAGCAAATGAAAGCGTGGGATACATTTATAAGTTTTATATATAAATACATTTTTGATAAATTATAGTTAATTATTATTCCAAATTGACGTACCTAAATATGTTCGTAGGGATATTAAAAAAGTATTAAGCTAGTTGGATCTATTTTATACATACATGTTATTAAAAGTTTTTTATTATTTTGATTGTGTTATTGCATTTAAAATATCTGGCGACACCTACAACTCACCTAACTACTAGACTTTTGACTGGAGACATACTCAATAAATAGCATTAGTTCCTTTTTTGGGTTCCGTAGTCAACTAGGAACCCGTATATACATTATATCTGTCCCCGCTTTGCTCAGTGACCGTTAGTCCTATATAGCTGTAATTTTGCATGAATATGTAAATCAACCATGCGAACAAAGTGGTGACATATTTTTTTTCTACGACTTAACCTCGAAGTTTGAGGTTGAATGAAAAATAATAGGAATAATAAAGAAAAGGTTTCCTTTAAACCGTTTTTTATTAAGTGCATATTATCGGAAATAATCGATCTGGAAATAAAAATGTCCCAGTCCCTTCCTCTAACTTTTGAACCGCAAGTCCAAAAACAAAAAAAAAATATCATAATGGAGACGTCCGGTGTTTTCACCAGATAATGTGATTATCGACAGCTACAGCTAAGAACACAAGATGTCGTCACGTAAAACGGATAACTGACCGGTGGTGGTGGTAGCCGGTGAAATACTGGACGTCTCCAAGTGGCCTAAAAGTACCTACAGAATCTCTCAAGAAAAATATTTTCAACTTAATCGGTTGAACCAGTTTTGAATTATCGATTGAAAACTACACTAAGCATGGCCCGACATGTTCTTAGCCGGTTTTTTTATTTTATTTAACCTTCATGAGCCATTCTAACAATTGATCAATAACACGGCTTAACTCAAGTTTTAGTCACTCATGCGAAAAGTTTCGGCGGAGTATGCGTAGGTCTCAGGGCTATAGGGGTGTCATTAGATTTTAACCCCATAGACAACTCACTACTTATATAACCACATAAATCTTCTAAAACTCACGGGTCAAGCCATTCTAGACAGAAAACGCTCCTATCCATACCCCCCAGGTACCCTCAGGTATGTGAGACGCTACTCTCCAACCGTTGGCCACAAGCTACCCTGTGGTAACTAATGGCACTGATGAAAACCAAAACCAGCAAAGTCGTCACATCCCTACTTCAAAGTTTATTATTAAGTTCGAAACCCGCTTCTTTTTAACAAGCTCGAGTTATCAAGGTGTGTATCCTTCAAACCGTAGAGGTACTGTGATTTATTTAAAAATGAATTGGTTAACCACATCCATTATTTATAAGGAAAATGTTGCTTATGAATTTTACAAGCCTGCCGTGCCTTCATCAATATTAATGGGACGGAGATTCTTCAGAGCGCCGGGTCGTCTTGCCATCGCAAAATCATGTCACGCCATCATAAAAAGTTCAGTAAAAAAAATATATTTCTCAGTTTAGTTTATTTAACTTCAATTAATAAATACACTGATGTTGCAATATAGTAGATTGTATGACTAGGGAATAAAACGGTCCATTTTAGACGGGAAATGCATAGAGCTACCCAAGCCGGATACAGATACTAAATTTGACAGCCGAATGCCTACCATTAAATTCCCCATTTAAAATAGTTGTTTTGCCTCACTATCGCACTGGCACATTTTGAGTAAAACAGACGGAAATAAAGGAGGAACGTTTTTTCACGTTACAGAATGAGCAAACGAGAAATTTAGCAATTTAGTTTTTAAAATGCGTTTGGTTTCTAGTACGATGACACTGGCTGAATAATATTTTTATTAATGGCCAATTTCCAAGATGCTGTGTCATAAATTTACGTGGAAAGACAATTAAAAAAGAGGCCGAATGACGGCAATGTCAACCTTAACGACCTCTCGTGCCTCTCGCCTAGCCAAACCTGCAACCACATTCTTTGAAACTTATTATTATAAGGAAAATAATGTCAACATACTTTTTGTGGAAGTGGAGTCCGTGACATGCTTTTTGTTCTACAAAGGAACTCTTCAAACTCATAATTATATTAAATACCTATGGCATACTTTAATTCAGTGCGAAGATTAACGACTAATAGGTATCTAACTAAGTATATTGGAAAGATACCTT
The DNA here is from genome assembly GCA_022674325.2 of Grapholita molesta. NCBI lineage: Eukaryota > Metazoa > Arthropoda > Insecta > Lepidoptera > Tortricidae > Grapholita > Grapholita molesta. The sequence goes on from CP053127.2 coordinate 10,985,999, forward strand.
ATTCGTAAACTATGCTATTAAGAGTAAGTGTTTGACCTGCTTATGCCTTATTATGTCTCCCAAGCGAATCACATCCGGCATAATTAAGGAAGACTTTTATTTTGTGTCAGCGTAACATTATTAAAAGGCATCATTCCTTTTTTGACAGCAGAGACTTCATGTATTGGAACTCAAATTTATCCGTAATATTCAGCTTTTATTAAACGGTTAAGCTGACATTAGCATTGACAACATTTAATGTCACTTTCTAAAATATCGCCTTCCTTAACAAGAGGAAACGTCCAGTAGGAGTGTTTTCAGAAATCGAAATTACTAAACGGTGGACGACGGCCGATTCGAGTACAGCGTGATATATATTAATCATCTCAACATGAACCAACAACTTCATACATTCGAAAGTAATTAATTTGATATTTGATTCCGCATCGGAATACCTGGCTTAAAAGTCATTATGCCTGCAGCACTTCCCTTGAATTGCTATAATATCCTGTTGGACTAAGTACCCATAGATACAGTAATAATATGCTCGGTATGCGAGAGGAATATCGGGCACGTTTAGTATTCTATACCGACTGTCCAACACGTTGGACAATGGGTCATTAGGCGGTTCTTATCGATGATTACCACTGCATTAGCAATTTTAATATAACGTCACTGTTTAGTATGCTATATTATATGTTAAGTTCCAGTACGATTTTAAGTAATTATTTATTAAACATTTATACCCAAGTGATTTCTTTCTACATATAATGTTTCATAATATTTCTAATACTTCTATAATAGCTTTGAAATATTTTACAGGCTTATCAATCCAAAATGTAACTAACATAAAATAAAATTGCATTGTCAATTATTTAGACAAAAAGTAAGTAGATTTATTATAATAAGCTATAAATTATTTTTTATTATGCAGAAACGTCTGCTAGCGAATATCTTCGATATTTATCCAGTGGTTGTGGGTTCGAGTCCCGCTCCGCGTCAAATTTTTCTATTTTATTTCGATTTAAATATCGAAGATATTCAATAAATTAAACATTAACACGGCTCTACTCACGTAAATACAAAAAAATCGAAGATATTCGGTAGCAGACGTTTCTGTATAATAAAAAATAATTTAGAATGGGGTAGCACATTGTTATCGATGAATTCTCAATGTAAATGTTCTTCGATGCCGTTAAGTGTTCAATACGCTGACGGTAGATGTGACTACACGTCACCCATGATGACGTATACCACGAAGGATAAGATAGAAAAAATTGACAAATCTAAGCGGTACTCGGATAGCACAATTGGAAGTGCACTGGGCTAGTGTATCCAGTGGTTGTGGGTTCGAGTACCGCTGCGAGTCAATTTTTTCTATTTTTCTTTCGATTTAAATACCGAAGCCATAAATGTTTTTTTTTTAGGTGTAGAATTTTTTTTTTTTTTTTTTCGAAGAAATGCAATGTGAACGCCGAACCGTTGCATGACCTGATTCAGGAGAAGATTCTGCCCAATTCTGCTGTCTTCACATTTAGGAACCCTACTTGATGACGATTCTCTGAGGATTGGAGCTGCGTTAAGGTTAGGTTGCAGGCTTTGTGAGCCACGTCACTGTATTTGCGGAACGTTGCGCAGGCAGATTTCCTCGGCACCATGCCTTGAATGATATAGTTTGCCGAGCATTGGTGTTGGCAAACATTCCTTGGGTGCTGGAGTCCCAGGGTCTCAGCCGTACTGATGGAAAGAGACCAGACGGGCTTACACTGGTTCCTTGGGCGAAAGGGCGGAGTCTGCTGTGGAATGCCACCTGTGTGTGCACTTTTGCAGCGTCGCATCTCGCACAGACAACGCGGTCGGCTGGTGGTGCTGCAGAAAATGCGTCTAGGCACAAACATGCCAAATATTCGACCTTGGAACCAGTGTATGATTTTGTCCCTCTTGCAGTTGAAACGGCGGGACCATGGTGCTCGGAGGCCAAGGTTTTTATTCAGGTTTTGGGTAAGCGTTTGCGCGATAGGGGTTGCGATCCTCGATCTGGTACCTACCTGGTTCAACGTATTTCCCTGGCTGTTCAACGCGGGAATGAGGCGAGTATCTTGGGAACGTTTGAGCTGGGTACATATCAGATTAGACACTAGTTTAGACGTTCATTTTATTTTATTTTCTTTGCCTTTTTACAATTTGTTTTAGATTAGGATCAATTTTATTGTTAGTTTTAATTATTAATTGTATTTTATCTTACAATTTGATCAAAATTTTGTGACATTTACTTTTCTCAAATATTATTATTATGATTTGATACATGGATTTTATGATTAAACAAAAGTCGAATGACTTAGAGGTTAGGCGCATTGCTGTATTACTGAAATATTTACCGTATTATGTTTGTATTGGTTTAACTCAGAAACGAGCTAACTCGTGTTAATAACATATTGATAATTTTGTAGGTTTACAATTGTGTTACTATTGCTCGAAACGTAAGTTTAGACAGAGTTCGTATTTTTGGTTACAAAACTGTTGGGTAACAATATATTATTGGAATCATTAACAGGTAATTACTACAGAAAGTTCAACCCTATATGTCTAGACTAGCAAAGTTGCGCAAGCCAAAGCCATGAAGTTATGGAAAATGAAAGAGTTGCAGACCAGGCCTAGCTGAAAGAATATGCGACTTGCACTCCGGATGTTCCGAGTTCAAACTTCTGCTCTTACCAATAAGCTTTTCTGAACTTCTGTATGTACATACGAAATATCATTTGATACTTACCAGTCGCTTTTCGGTGAAGGACTAACAAGTAACTTCCTGAGGAAACCGGGCTAATACCAAGAAGTCCTAGTTTTACCCTTAGGGTTGGCTGGTAAGACGGCAGTCATGTGAAAACTAGTGTCTGTACCAATTCCTGGTATGGGATTAGCTGCCAAGCGAACCACAGACTCCCATGAGCTAAGGCAACAAATGCCAGGTCAGCGCGAGGAAGATGATGTATTCCGTATTCCCCTGGGGTTCTTATTGTATTACAATCTGTGGCTACGTGACTAAGTTCAATAACGGGCCACAGTTACATTGTTTACTGGATCACAAATTGCACGTAGCATTTTAATCCGATCTCATATCATGTACACACTAGTGCAAAAAAATGTGGTTTTTATCCATACGTAATAAATATGTGATCCGCTCATAAATTTATTCCATGGTTTCATTTCGCTTTAAAGCGTGGGTGATATTTTTGTATACGCCCATATTTATATATTTGACTGTATGTAGGTACTAATTTACTGTAGGTTGGTAGCTATTATGAGTCAGATTTCAATTGGTTATTTTCATTAAACTAAAAAAAACATTAGTAGGAAAAACATTAATACTAACGACATAGTAACAAAACATTACTGAATAATTGTGTTTTATATTGTCAGTGATATAATTGGTTATACAACAACTTTAAAATAATTTAGGTAAATGTTATATAAAGGAGAAAAAAATCTAAAACTCACAACAGAAAATGCCAGTATTGACAGGAGGCAAGATACCTGATGGTAAGCAGCTACCGACACCTGAAAGGGGAGGTCACAAGCACGTTGCTAGCCTTTCAAATGGGAGTATGCTAATTTCTTGGAATTTTCTTTAATACTAGCCGGCTTTGTGGTTTAACATCGTTTTGGCGGTAAAAACAATATGGTTTTATGCGAAAGCCAAGAGCCAAAGAGAAATAAATAATAGGTACATGAACAAGAAATTCAACTTAAATTAATATTTAAAAAAACTAACCCTTACTGAAAAGATAAGATTGTAACATTTACCATGCAACGAAGATTAATAAGTTCGTATGCATTGCATAGAGAGCACATGGATTTCAATTTCCAGGTCTTAAATTGCGTCTAGACGTTATCAACTAACTTATGCATTCATATAGTTTATGTACTTATTAAAGTGGCGAGGCGATAGTAAGGAGGGCGGGCGGCTGTAGTGAACAGCTGAGCTCAGTCTCTATCACCCCGCAGGCTGAATCGCGCGTGCCGTGGCCCCGCATTGCGCGCCGAAAAACACAAACGTTGTCGTTGAAAAAAAGGCGCCAAATTTTCTATCGACTCTGTGGCGTTAATCGTAAGTACTTTATTGTTCACGAGAGTTGTGCTAATGTGTTATGTTCAATATGTGCATTTCGCTGAAAATTTATGAAACAGTGACACGGTTCTGGTTTAATATGTAACGTGAACTTGACCTTGTATACATTTAAAACAAAAACAAAATACATTATAACTTTTTTGCGCGATACACGTACTAAATAAACGTAGTGTGATAAAGCAATGTTGATAAACAACTTTAACGTAGGTAATCAATCTATGGCTATGTAAATGGAAAATATAAATAAAAATAATTAAATGAGTACCTAATCGTACGTCTAGCGTCGCGTAGGAATTTTCTTCTGAGTGTGAGTTTGAAATAATTAAATTATCATATTCATAACAGTGCGCCGTTCGCGGAGTGGCACATGAATATCATTCGTACTACATTAGGACTCCATACAAAATTGAATGAATTTACATGCAAATGATATACAAAAAAGAATGTTACTTTTTTTCTTTTATCGTACGTGATTTTCTCTACATTAACTCTTACGTTTCTTTACAATATATTGAATATATTGGCCAATCGGAAAATAGTATTAGGCCCACTTGAACCATCCACGGTTAGTCATCTCGTCATTTAACTCGTTAAACTCGGGATAGTCCTACTTCTAATTAAAATTAGATACATTAAGCTCCAATTGCACTACTCAGGGTTAGCCAACCCTGAGAAGTGCAATTGGACATTAATGTATTTAATTTTAATTAGAAGTTTGAACTAGTTATTAGACTATTTAAATCACGAATTAATCTAGACTAAGAAGCACTAATTATAATTTATATTTAAATATTAAATAAAGGGACAGAATTGACCTTTAACTTAATTAAATAACTATTGTAGGCTTTACATTTTTTTATTATAATAATATTTATACCATATAACTTCTAACTATAACTGTACCAATTAATTAATTAGCTAAATCCAATCGATTGCGTACACTATCAAAATAATATTATCTTTGCCAATGCTTTGTTGAGCCGCAAACGGAACATTTAATTAATCTTCTTTTCATATTCATCAATATAATTGTACACTTTAAACGTTTTGAATGGAGGCTCAGACAAATTACTATAATTGTGATTATAAAAACGCAAGCAAACTAATCACAACTGTCCACTCGAGTAGAATAAACTTATAAAAGTTATTTGCTTTGACACTTAGCACACGAGCAATGAGTAGGCAAACAACGGACGAGACATTTTATCTGTGAACGCAAAACGTTATCGGCGGCCGAGCCAAATATAAGAAGTTATTATTTCAATTCGACAGATAAGGTGCTCTAATAGAGAATGGTAATTGTAGTTAAGTACAACAATCTGATGATCAACAATCTATTTCGCTCCAAAGTAGATTTAAGATAACACAGTAAACTAACCATGGCTGTCCAGAGCCTAACTCGGGTGATTCTATTTTAATACCAGTCAATCATGCTTACAATACCAAAACTGTGGCATCAGGCAAACTATTTGTTCCTAGAATTAACAACTACTACGGGGATAGAACCCTTAGAAAACGTATCCCAGAATCTTCAAAAGACTGTTAAAGAAACACTTTCATACACTGCCTATACCTTAATCACAGTAATTTGTTAAATTAGCTCGTATAAAAAATATCCACTTAACTAGAGACTGTCGATCCCATAGTCAAACTCGTTGACGAGTTTTATGGGGCTATATTTAGAATCCATTGTATGACACATTTTTGATAATTATATTAAATAAAAAAAATAAAAAAAAACTATACGATACTACGAGTATACTAAATATGTATAACAATTTAACTGAAAATAAATTTATGTTAGCAGTAACCCGTCTCCATAGATTATACGATTTCCATCATGTTGCCAGAATAAATATGAGCTTGAAGAAAAATGTAGTCCCAGTCCAGCTCCGACTTTCCAAACTCAACAAGAATATTTGATTCTAGGGGACTCCTTAATTCAAAGCAAATTGTAACCGCACACAAGGGGCTCAGGATTGCTGCCAAGGCGGATTTTTGTTCGTTAGGAGATTTTAGGATTGTCAGCATCATATAGTTAGCAGCAGTCAAAGTTCTAGTACAATATTGTGATTTGTAATACAAAACTCCTATATCTACATATAACTATCTCTTATACGTATTTACATGTACCTTGGTTTATATTATTTGACGCTGACTGTACAGTTGTGTTGCTTGTCGCCTAAGGGCGCTTGCACACTAACCGCCTCCTACACTCAGACACCACGTCACCAAAATGTATAAACTGAAGTTGAACTTTATGTACGTGCATGTAGGTCTATATTGCTTTGTTATTCGTGACATATATCTGTCTTTGGCGATGGAGGTGCAGTGCTGATGCCGATATATAAGTCTAGCGTAGAAAAGGTAAGGTTAAGGGCTCTCTTCCAGCTAACCTAATAAATATGTACCTATTGTGGCATGCGAAAAGTGATATAATAATTAACTTCAAAAACTAGCGTCCGTGATATACTTTTTTATATTTATTTCGGCAGCGCATTTAAACGCTAGTCTGGCCATAGGCCAATGTGCAATGTATAACGCATGCATATTATAAATATAAAGCACAACAAAATATGCTCTTCTCTATACGAGTACCTGTATACATAAGTGCATACTGTGTAGCTACTGTCTTCTCACTGGGATGAGTCTACACTAACTATAAGCACCTATAACGATACCCGTATTACTTAAGTGTATCGTCGCTATAGGTAGCAGTTATGATTTTATTGCACATATTTAGCTACGCTAGGTATCTTTAGAGCTATCATTTATCAAAGAACATTATGAAGAGTTCAACTACGTTATTAATTTTTTATGGTATACGGGTAGCCAGTATAGATGAAAAACATAACTGAAGGACCATGTCTCTATGTGCAGAGAATTAATATGGAACTTACGTCAAAAGTTGAATATAGAACGCCGACATGCATAAAGCAGAAACGTTACTACTACTTATACATAGGCGTTCGTACTTCGTAATTACCAAGTCGATGCATACTAAGCATCGACTCTAGAATTTCAGGATAATTCCACTTTCTTCAATCTCAATATAATTTCTGTCAATAGTTTTTTACTCCTAGGTTTCCTAACCTTATGGTTCACTAGTAGAGTATTAAGTCAAAATAAGTGACTTTGTGCTAAATGTGGTGCAAAATGCAGTCGCACAGTCGCCATCAGTCATATCGGTGTTGTGCAACGCCTCTATTGTCAAGGTGATAAAGTACATGTTCACATATTTGTGACCACCTCCACAGCTCCGAATTATATGATGGCGACTGTACTTAACGTCCGAACGTTTTCCTCGTAGCACGAGCAGGCCATTCTAAAACTGTAAACACTCAAAACACCAAATATAACTATACCTAGTTAATTATCATAAACGTTTACTCCGGTACGTTTGACAAACTTCGTTTGGAAATAGGCCAAGCCGTAAATTTGTAAATCCAGACGGTTTTAGCGACATTTTATGGAGTATTTATAGATTTATTGTTTATTTTAATTTTGAGTTACGATTCGTAGCCCGAAACTTCCTACTTTAATGGACGTGTTACGATTTTTTAGTTTTAGTATGAGAAATGGCTCATACTAACAGATTACCAATACTTCAAATAACATAGTCAATGCGGCTAATAATGGTCCCATACGTTAGAATAGATATATCAGGTAAACGCAACATACCATACCAGGAGACAGAAAAAAGAACCTGAAGACCTAAAAACGTGTCCAGTAGAAACTACATTGCATCTCATTATGTCCGTTATGATCTAGTAATCTCAATACCTACCTAGTATTGAGATAACAAGACGAGGATTTCCGGTTGAACCTCAAAATGGCGAAGTCGTCTAAAGACTATATTTAAGATTATATTTTTTGTTTTTTGTTCATTAACGTTGTTTAGTGTGTAATAATGATAGCTTCTATCGATTTATCCAATTAATGAAGAATTGATACAAAATGCGTTTCACCGCAACTTTGGTCATCACCCGGCATTCCCGGGTAGTGGCCACCTCTTGGCTACTTGTAAAGTCCAGCTACCACTTTACAAAAACTATCGACGTCATACTCTAGGAGCAAACTTGATATTTTATTTTACTTATTTGTTACTTTACTTGACATTGGTGAAATCATTGATTGATTTATTGATGGAAGCCATATTTTAAAAGAAGAAGAGATCACTAGACATTAATGTCACCATGGCAGTAAGTCATTCTAGCGCGAGTGATCCACAATTTCAAACGATAATTATGTCAAAACGTCTTTGTTTTGACAACGGCGTAGTAACAAGAGGCAATATCGTAATTATCATATTGGCCGGTACGAATGTCCGTGCAATTGAGTACCTAATTTGTTTATTGTTGTCTCCGAGTGCTGTAGGTAAATAGTTATTGTTTTTGCAATAATTATTTCCCTATCCGCCTTGTATTCTAATTTATTAATAACATATTTTATGATGTAATTAATACCTAATGATGTTCTTGGAACGTGGAAATACAATAATTTGTTTGCAAAGGGTCTTATAATCCTAAAGAACATTCTTCGTAAAAACTAGTTATTGCGCTAGTTCTAAAAGATAAGTTTAAAAAAGGGTGAAAATGGCGATGGAAGTATTGCATGTATGTACTGTAAGGTGTGGACATAATAGAATTTCAATAAAATTACAAAGGCTTAATATTAATCCTTTTTCACTACAATAGATAATATTAGTCAGTGTAATATTACGTATTCCATTTATATGCACGTGAAAAATAAACGCTACATATTTCAGTTATATTTATTGCATATTATGAATTAGAAATGTAATAGGTTAATAAATAACACGTCATGATACGAGTATTATCTACTATTGAGTACACAATGAATAGCATCCACTTGCCAGTTCAAAAGGTTACTTGATACCATTTCTAAGAGTTATAGCTCGTACAATAATGCAACACAATACCAGTATGTGCGCCAGAGAAGTGGCCTTTTATTATAGTATCGAAGTAAAGGATATGCAAATTAGGTTCATATTATACGGTACAGAGAGCTGAAAAGCGGCAGAGGCATATATAATCGTTAACTCAACACTAGCAAAGAGAATGATTTATATATTTAATATTTATTGCACAAAGATGTTACAATTGACGGACTTAATGTAGTTTAATAGAGTCTTTGTCTTAAAAATAATCATTCCTTGAGCTTATTATTTTTGAGAACCAGCATGACGACATGTATGTAATGTGCAGAGTAATCATCTGTATACCTATTATACTGTTTACCACATCTTTATATATTGTTTATTGACAAAATAATAGAAATAAGACTAGATTTTTTCTGTTCATTTTGTAACCATAAAGCTGTACCTACTCAACACTACGATCTTTATAGACTTGATTTACCCAGACTGAAATTACTAGCAACATGTATGGATAAATGTACTGATGTAATTTTAATACAACTCTTATTCAATGATAGCAATTTAGCTAGTATATGGCAGCTATCGTCACAGCTATAGGAGTATGTCTACATTTTTTTTGTAGACAAACGTCGCAAATGTTGTTATTAAAATCCATGACTATGCTAATAAGAAAACGGTTATAATATACTAAACAACCATTTCGACAGTCGACAGTAATCTGTCAGTTTAGTACCCTTACCATGAGTTGTGACTTTGAAGTTGTCGATAACGAGTATCGAGTTTACTATCTGTAGATCTCGTTCGCATTAAAATAGTACAAGCGAGATGCATACATAGTAAACTCGATACTCGTTATCGAAAACGTCAATGTCACAACTCATGGTGAGGGTATAGACTACGACTATGACTTTTACTGCGTAATAGTTCACTTACCTACCTTACGGCTCGGGATTAAAAGGCTTAACTATAACTACCTCTGCTGGAACACTCACAATTTTCTACATGCTAGCAATTTTTTTTTGATCAGTTATAGACTTACCGCATGGTTCAACGTGTTTGACTCTATATAGTTATTGTTCTACTCATATAACTCTGGATCAGACTGACTCTGCTATAAGCCATTATATTTGCTTAACACTATATATTTTAAATGTGGTTAATAGTTATTTGTTTTATTTACAAAGGAGCAAAGTTTCACGTCACTACCGCAAAGAAAAAAAATACTCTAAAACTTTTCAAAAATATTGACATCCATCATTCATCATTCAAAAACATTAAATAAAAAAACATCCGACCTGATAGTATAAAAAAAAAACAATTGTATAAAATTACTTTGCACTCTTGTGAATAAAATGCAACTTTGCTATCTGTTGTTTGAAGAACAAACAGTTCTTTCTGAGCTAGTGAGGTGAAAATATATGATATGACTCTACATTATAATTATGATTCATATGTTTAATTTCATTATTTGACTGCGCGTCTAAGCACTGGTTCCATGCAGTCTCGCGTTCACTGAAAGTGATTGCAGGTTTTTCCTTTCACTAAAGGCACCAAAACCATTTCAGGGTAGACGGCAGTTCTAAAGGAAGGGATGCATATAGGTGATATGCAATTTTGCCCGGTTTGGCCGAATGCTATGAAGGCCAGCAGGCTATGAAGCCGATGGTCCTAGGTTCAAATCCCAATAAGGGCATTTATTAGTGCGACGAGCACTGTGATGACCGAGAGCTTCTGTGTATTTAAGTATTTGTATACTATTTAAGTATTTATATAATATCTTGTTGGGTGAGTATCCACACCACAAGTCATTTTGAGCTTAACGTGTGGTTCAGTCTATTTGTGTAAAGATGTCCTATGATATTTATTTATATACTAATCAAAACTATTATTCCGTAGTACAGTCATCAGCAGAAGTGTCTAAGCGGTTGGGGTGTTCAAAATGAGGTCAACACTGCTCTATTGTCAAGAGAATAAGAGCGCGTGTAAGTCATTATGAACATTTCATTCGCACATCCACTTTTGCTGCTGACTGTACGAGGTTATTACTAATCTTAAGTTTTGCTCGTGTTCTCTCAAAAAATCACAATGTCCTTTATTTATTTATTTTCAGAATTTATGTATAACAATTGTCATAATCATAACTCATTTAGTAACGTAGAGTACCCACGTAAACTAGTTAATAGCCAAATGAGTATAGTATTATAACATTTAACTGGGACGGTGGCCCATTTAGCTGTGTTGCTATCAATTTACTTAACTTGCGTCCTTCGTGAGTGCTTCCATAATTATTTTAATTGTCCAAACGCAATGGCAAAACTCGTAATTAGCCGAAGTGAAAAGGTCAAAAGGGCGCGTATACGATTCCCAGATGATTTTGTTTAAATTGACCCACTGTTAATATGCAATAATATGCAAAAAAATTAAACTGGGTCAAAATTGACACTCAATAAGTGACTAACCTAAGTGCTTTCAACGACGTTAGTTATGTGTTCTCCGAGTTTTACTATTTAATATTATCTTTTAATACATTAAAATACTTAAATTTATTGCCGACAATCTAAATATCATTCAAGAGTCGATAAAGAAATTACAAGCAACAAATTTGTCTCTAGACTTTGGTGTGCGAATAGTGAAGAAGGTACAGTCTGCATTATCTAAAATATTTTTGTACAAAAAGGGAAAATCGTATACGATAAATTTAAAAACGTTTTTTACAAAAACTCCGGGTACAACACAAGGGAAAAAATCAATTTGTTATTAAAAGGTGATCCATTGATCACTTTATGAAATTTTGCTATGCTCCTATAACCTCCACAGAAATTGAAAAGTCTTTTAGCCACCTGAAATGGATTTTTCAGCCAAGACGAAGACGCTTAATGCCCGAAAATATGGAAAAAATTCTGGTGGTTTACTTTAACAATAATAGATGGGACAGTCATGAAAAAATAAATTGTGACGAAAAAACTTTTAAAAACGTTTTCAAAAAAGAAGAAGAAAATTGAGTTCTTATTTTATTATATTATACTCTTCTAATAAAAAAATATTTTTTTAGAACTAGTATTAGATAAATGAGTTTATCGATATAGAAAGTTCTAGCAGTCAAGAAGTTTCGCCCCACGGAATCCTATGTCTGCGTATTACATTCCTTAAAATACGAGTACTTAACTAGACTTCTGAGAACATAGGCCTCCATTTTCAAGCACTAAGAGTGCTTACTGTCCGCTCGGTTCGCCGATCGCGTCGCCGGCCCGTCAAGTTTCAGAGATAAAATATTCAGCGATGAATATACGTGCCTAGATTTTGTTTTCAGTACAAAATAGCTCCCAAAAATAACTCCAATATTCTACTGACAGTTATCCCCTTACCTACCTACCTCGGTTTACTAATACGCAAATTCCCGCTAAGCATTTAAAAAAGTTGTGTTTGGTCCATCAAAGTTCTAATTGGCTAAAATGTCATACGTCGAACCTCATGCGCAGTAGTGCAATATTAGGCGATGCGGCGATGTCAAACTATACATGAAAAATACTTTCTTAGAAACATTTTTGTGGGGTCATTATGCAGACTTAAATTCGTCATATATGTTTGTCGCAGGGAAATGATCAAAACAGAGATTTGAACAAATCTCTAAGAGATATGATCAAATCACGCAGGATGTTAAAATGTCGAATCCATTTCATCATTTCTCTAGAAAATTTCAGTCATTTGATAATCCCTGATTCGGTTTAGTGAAATCTTAAAGTCGATCAACAGACACGCCACGCTTTGTCACTACACGACTATATTTGTTTACAGATTTAATAAAATCTCTGAACCACGTCAGAAGTTGACGAAACGAACTCAAGAAGTTAACTAGTTTTACCAAAAACTAAAATAAAATGTTTTTGTTATGTAACTTGCATGTTTATAGTTGTCATCGGCATTCGGCAGTTAACATCACCAAAATAAGCTACTTATATATTGTTTAAAAACTGATAATACTCACATAATAGCAATGTAAGCACATTATGACCGGGTTAATAAGGTTATATGTATATGTATAAATTATGCGCTGTCATTTGTTACAAAGTAAGTATACATAGGTTACGAGTATCTCAAGAAAATGTTATATTAGCATAACATATAGTTATTTACCTACTCGTATATCCTGACTTCAAACTGCATGCCAACTTATATTCCTTTGAAATACAGACATGAGTCCATATTAATTACCTCTGTAATGTAATAAATAAATGATGTAATTTTAGTCCTTGCTTCATTTTGATCTACGTAAGTTATTTTTAAATATGTTTATTTAGAAGCCCTTGCCTCTATAAGAAAATGATGTTATATTTAGAAACAAAGTACGTTAATAAGTTTTAATAAATATTATACTAACGGTAAAAGCTTGTTAAATTGTTCTTTAGTAGTCTAGTAACACTTTTGCTGTCAAATACGTAGCTTAAGATACGTCATGTCTTGAATAAATCTGAACCGTCAGAATGCCCGTTTAGTTAGGTCAGAGGTATGTACCTTAGACATTTAAGTACAGGTTCACCTCAAGGGCGCAACCTTCATTCTTATAACCACATAGTTGGTTATGACCAACTACATATAATACTTTAGTACTCGTAGAGGGCAGTAATTTATCACTACACCAATTAGGAACGGCTGTTCAAATGAATATAAGTAGTAAACAAAATTGCACCTTGTCGTCAAAGGATCATTTCATTGCATAGCTAATAATGTACCTTCATTTGGTAGAATTTGATCGCTCTCCTTTTAATATAATGACCAATTACAGGTACCTACACAAGGAAATAATTCGTCACCAAAACTCACTACCTGCAAAAAATACTTTAATTAAGCAAAAGTTTATTACGGTTACGTTTCACAATATCTATGAAATTATTAGTAGTCACTAAATTGTCACTATGTGTATGCATCATAAACCCTTTGTTTAACTAATTAAATACAAGGCACCTATTATTATAGTCCGAAATCAGAAGAGCAGATTTTAAACCTATGATGAATTGATTCGCAACGGCGTACGTACTTCCCACAAACAAATAGGTTACTCTTATCGATTTCCAGCAAATAGCATTTACCAAAGTACCAATGAACGTTATCGGACTGAATTACTTGGGGCATTAACTTTGTATTCCTTTACTCAGTGTGACCGTATCCGATGCAAATGTTAAGTCAAGACATTTTTGAAATAGCCATCAGTGACGATTATTTATGTATTAAATTGAAACATCTGCTAATTCTGTAAATTATTACATTTCATTTTGTATCTCTAAGCATTATAGCAAGTAACAGCCTTAACATTATAACTAAGTAAGTAAGTATAATGCAGAGTAAAGTACCTAGTAGTTTGACATCTTCAATCCATCATCTTCATGCCTCTAAAGTCCAGATAGCAATAACGAAGACATAAAACTCTCAGTTAGTTGCCTGATGAACGATCAATTGCGTTAAACGGGTGGTCCGATCACGCGTTGCGTTAAATGACGGTCCATCCCCGCTTTATGCAATTATTGGTGTTCAGGCGTGATGTAGCCGCAAACTCCAATTTAATTAGTGGCCCCGTGGCCCGTGACTGGCAGTCAATTCAAGCGGAAGACACACGAATCGAACAAGGCCTAATAAATTCTACAAATATGCTGAACTGCGTGACCGCTGCGAATAATGCCATTAAGTCTAAAAAGACGCAATAAAGGTAAGGCTTGCAGGATATAACAATGCATACTGCACAAATGCAAAATAAGGCTCCATATAAACTGATACCGCGTAGAAACCAAACCAATAAAAATAAAAAAAATATTTAATATATTCATCACCATCAGACCTAGTTATGCTGTGAAATTTCTTTAGATACATTTTTAAGAAGTATTTTGTTATAATACGAGTATAGTAGGTATTCATGTTAGAATTGGCAGCATTGTATTTGTACAATTGCCCTATCTATAGCGTTCTCGATATTGTCGCAAGAGCGATGTTGATACACACAAATTCTTGTGAAATGGGTACATAATGAGTAATAATAATCAAACAAAGCTAAAATTTTAAAAATATATTATCGTGATTTACACTTATCACAATTTGAGATTTTGAAGAAAAACAGAACATTTCATTTGACACATTTCAGAAAACTTTGGTACCAACCGATTTCTCAAGGTTCACTGAAAAATAAATTGTATGGAAATTAGTCGTAGTTATATACATAAACGCAATATTTCTCGCTTCAAATAACAATTTAATTATTTTTCCTTACTTTAAAGAGCGCGGAATGAGTAACGTCATTAGGTTCTCATCTTGTACGGAGTCTTTGCACGAGGAATACTAATGTCAGTTATGTCCTATACAGACATTTAGCAACCCGACATCTTTTACCTTATTTGTCACAGATGAAACGCGAATCAGGACAGTCTGGAGGAGAAGCTGCTAAGCCTTTTATGCCAGGCCTTGTCATGCTCCGTCATTCCGATATGTCACGACTCCACTCTGGTCATATACTCGCTCGGACGGCAATCAATCAAAAAGTAATTAAAACACGTGCAGGTAAATCGTACTAAGAAATTAGCTCTCAAACAAATATTGTCCCAGAGTTCGTTTGCTCCGAGCATGTGATGCTGAGTTGCCCGCTCAAATATTATCATTGCGATAAGTTTCAGCGAATGATGTTTACCTGAGAATGTATACAAAAATGTGACCACATGACATATGCAAGTTGGTTATGATAATACTACTAAGCACTAATAGGGTTACCACTACCTCACCGAAGGAAAATACTTATCAGGGACTTATTGCATAACATCTTTTAACTTATAATATTCGCGGAAGTCCCTTTTATTAGGAAGAGAGTTCCGCTAATATTATAAATTGTAAATTATTATGCAATGGCCCCCAGAGCGACACTATAATATTACTTAAATACTGCTCACTGTGCAAAAGTTTTAGTAACATTTCATTGCGAGAAAGTTAATTCAAAAGGTTAACTAAAGTTAAGGTTAAAATAAATTTTATAATCATTAAATTAATTATAATTTTTGAATTATTGAATTGGTTTTTATGGCTAATAATAGTAATAGTAATATATCCTAATCCAGTAATTACATTTCAGACATACTACTTCTGCTGTAAATGCTGTTCATTCCATCTTGAACAAATTATTTTTCTTCAGGTTGTTCGTAACCCTATTTACTTTTATAGTAATAAGTACACGAGGGTCGCAGCGTTGATTATTTCTTAAGCTAACCTTAGGTGAAAAGTAAAATTTCAAATAGCTGAAGTAAGTAGGCGTGAGCGAAACTAGATAAAACACATTTCGGCGGCCATAAAAATCCAAATGTTTAACTAAATAAGTAATATCGAGGAACCAACCCTACTTTGAAGTAGATACACCTAGGTGTATGGTGTGTAGTAACTGTTTACATATTTTTATGGATGGAATATAAAAGAAACTTAAGACTAATGTTCTTCAGTGTCACTTTCATCTTTTGACAATTAAGTAGTTAAGTAAGTAATAGAGCCTAGATTTACTAATTTTTAAAAGTTTTTCCGCCTTTTAATCGTTACGTAATAATTATTGAACTTTCGGCACAAGCCCACTTCAATTGACTGGAAATTAAGTTTAATTATAATTGCGACATAATAGGATAGGCATAATTAATCACATAGATTACTTTGACTTTTTGGTAAAACGTAATTAATATCGATGGGTAATTTATTACAAACTATATCTTATGATAGACTCTGAATGAAGGACAGTATTTATGTACCTACCTATCTCTGTGTCTTTGTTCTAAAGTATCTAAGTGAAGATTATCTGGACAAATCAATATAAATTTATTATGACAAATCGAGGAACGTAAGTCCTTAACAAAAAACCTGTGGATCCACTGTGTTGATTGCTTGAAGTCTTTATTTGTGCCTTTTGTCAATACATTATCAGTGTGTATTTTTCTCAGAAGATTCGGTTGTCCGTTTTGTAGTGACATTTACATCAAGCAGGCTTGTCCGCCTGTCGTGATATAGAAAAATACATTGTTATTAATGCACAAACTGGACTCAGTTTCCGAGTAATTTATTACTAAACAATGTAACAACATCAGTATTGTTAACACCAACATTGCATCATGTTGTCACTCAAATGTTACCTATTTATTTTGATCCCGTGATACAAATGATAATACTGTTTTGACAACACTATCATTTAGTTAAATGTTGGATTTCGTACCTCAGTCTAAACTTGTGCATACTCAGAGAAGGTTGCAAGATGTTGCTTTTCGTATACTTATCGTCAATATTTTTTCTTTTAACTGCTCTAGTTGTCCTGAAAAGACTAAGGAGCGGACAAAAAGTTAAATCTAAGGTACCTAGATTAATTGATTTTACGAAAATGTTTTTTTTTAAATATCATTGCATTTGATTGGATTATTTGGTGCTTCATAATCTCTCCAGGGAGTTTATTTTTGTCTAACCTGATTTTAGGTTTCCATAGTCAACTTGAGCCAACTAGATAATAATAGGTGTCACTAGATACCTCTATCTCATCATCTCGTGTCGGGATTTGCTTGGTATCGTTAGTGATAGATTGATAAAGTTTTATACGAATATATTACACCGATAGTTACACGGACAGAAACAAAAAGGGTAGGTAAAACAAAAACAAAAAAGAATAACTAAAGTAAATTCGTAATATGTATTATCAAAATAAACAAGTCATATTTTGTTACATCACATTAACAAAACTTTGAAGCTTTTACAGCTTTTTCATAGCTTCATAAACTTACCACAATTGTTTATTTTAGTCTTACATTTTAACTAGGCTTGATTGTTGTGTATTAGACTGTAATTACAAAATTTTATTTCAGGGCCAAATTTCATTGATATTGAATATTTTATGCGTCCTTTATATTATTTGAAGTTAGTAGACTCAAAATAGTACAGAAATAAATTTAATGTTCGACACTTAACGTGTAGGTCTACGGCGTAGCACGTAGTCTACGAAATATTATTACTTTTATGTATTGAGTTAGTTGTTAACCTAAGTGATGAAAGTATACTCATTACACAATACCTATACACTGGCTAAGTATATTATTGTTATAAACCATTATGGTTTTACTTTTGTTTATATAATGTCCTAAATTAACAGCATACTCCATAGAATTGGGCGCTATGCGAAGAAAAAACTTATTTTGGTATGTTTTATTTTGATTATAACTAATTTTGTAAAGGATTTTAAGGTTGTTAACCACCATGGATGATGCATGCCCCGGCGTGCAGGCAGACCGAAAAGAAGATGGCGGGATGACTTGTGTAGAATGGTCGGATCTCATAAGTCAGGGTTGAGTAGAGAAAAAGAAGGGAGGCTATTGCTTTTGCAGTGGGATACTTAAAACTGACTAATGAAAAAAATACGTACTTATTTAATTGCTAACTACATAGCCAAATCATACGTATAGCGATTTAAATTATCAAATTATCATTTGAATTCAATAAGTATCATTGGTTGTGAGTTGTGACGTTGTGACATGGTTGTGGAGACGAGTAAAATGATCCAAAGACCTTCATAATAAACTTGTTTAACTTTAGGTACTACTTATAAACCCGAAGCATGATGTTCCTTTAAAGAACCAAGAGATTTTCTTGATGAATCCAAACATTTTTTTTATAGGTAGCGATGGGCGGCTTATGGAGCTACCTGTGGTGGGGTGGCAACCCCGACGAGGTGAACGAGCTGTCCGGCCTGACGCGGCGCGAGGTTTACGCTGTGCAGCGCTCATGGGCGCCCGTCTCTGCCAACTCCGTCGCTAACGGGACAGAGCTACTGAAAAGGTAACAGAATCTAAGTTCGGCTGATGGCTACGATGAACTCAAAGGATTATAACCACGCGATCGCTGTTCGCTTTTATACCTTGCCGTTTTTCATCATTCTTTAGCAGAAGACCCCATAAAATGTAGGTACATACACATTCATTTCAGCCGTATGCACTCCACTGCTGGACATAGGCCTCCCACAAATATGACTTGTATCATCTTGGGGGTGGTTGCCATAGTCGCCATGCTTGGCAGGCGGGTTGGCAATCACAGTAGCTGTAGGTTGGGTTTCGACGGATGCTGCTGCCCGTCCGTTCGTACGATTTTTCCCTTCACCGGGAGGAGATGGGGCGGTGCTATTCTAGTCAGCCGGCATCACACGGCAAAATGTACCTACTTGAAGGTTTTTGTTTGAATGTGATCAAGACTATAATATTGTCTAAGATAATTAACTAGCGGCCGAATACAATCTCATAGATTCAGATTTTTTCTTTAAAACATGATGGTTAAACGGGGCTAGAGCATCGATAATGAAGGTTAAATAGAAAAGTGTCCATGCGGTTTCATTAGTATAAATTGTATAATTCTGAACAGAAAGTATTGCAAAGTTGTACGCATAGGTACAGTCAGCGTCATATAATTAGTAACAATCAAAGTTCAATTAAAACTGTTGTGAGCCATGTTACTACTACTTAGTTACAAACGGATAAACTCACGTGTAATTATATCGCACTAGGCGACATGTTTCGGGTAAGCTCTGGTACCCATCTTCAAGCCGAGTCAGGACACACCGATCGCGATGAGGGTGTATCACTCACTCAACATGTCGCCTAGTGCGATATAATTACACGTGAGTTTATCCGTTTGTAACTAAGTAGTAACAATCAAAGTGGCCAAATATATCGTAACATATCCGTACTGATATAGAAATAGAGTTCTGTACCGATATTTGACTACTTTGGTTGCTACTGACTATTTAACGCAACTGTACAATGGTACAGTTTGAAATAAATAACATTCGATTAATCACAGTTTCGCAAAATGCAGCACAAACAAAACCAGATTTAGTTACACTCACATTTACAGCTGCCGTTTGTTACTCGTAAAACAAAGAGAAAGGAATAAATAAACTATGAAAACAATGAACGATATATGGAGTCAAGATTAATAATAATATTTTTTTTAATAATTAATAATAATTTTTGTAAATACATTTATAAAATAGTTATTTGTGCAACAAGAGAAGAAAGTTGTTTTTTCTTGCGAGTGTTTATTTTGAGTCCCGAGTAAGCGAAAGATTCTATAATTGAATCACGAGCGTAGCGAGTGATTCTAGTGTTAGAATCTTGAGCGTAGCGAGGCACTCAAAAACACGAGATGTAAAATAACTTTACTCTAGTGTGACACATACAACTTTTCACCTCAGTAGTGAGAACATATTAAAGGTTAAATAAGTTGCCAAAAATGTCATTATTAGTACAAGCTTTTATTGCCGACTGTACTTTTTTTCACAATCGTCATCTACTCTTCGAAAGGATTCTAATGAGCCTAAAACACCACGGATTTATCTTGTGTATTTTAGGTGTTGCTTTTGCTGCCTTCTGACTCCAGCATCAGATCAGATCAGTGGTACCATAATATTGCATTGTAACCGAAATTTCATAAATTTGTGTGCTAAATTTCAGCTCAATCGGTTAAAGATGTGCTTCAAAATTGAGGTGCAAGATTCCACCCGGATAAATATACAAATACATACATTAAGTTAAATAAAATCTTGTAAAAAAAATAATATCAAGTTAACCACATTTAAGTTTTTTATTTAAGTTAAGTGTTTTATCTGCAACTGCACTGGCTTCATTACTTAATATTTTGTTTAAATAATTTTCATTTTAAAATATATGTACATTTCAAAATTATAATATTTGATTAATTTGTGAGGGTCCGGACGTGGTAGTGGTGTTAAGGGAGTCCATTATGTCCTATTGTAATAAATAGATACATATAAATACTTAAATACATAGAAAACACCCATGACTTAGGAACAAATATCTGTGCTCATCGCACAAATAAATGACCTGACTGGGATTCGAACCCGGGACCACCGACTTCTTAGGCAGGGTCATTATCTACTAGGCCAGACCGGTCGTCAATTATAAAGCTACTTTGTCTCACTCCCTGGAGTGACAAAAGTAGCAACTTTCCTCACTCTCTGAAAGTGAGGAAAGTAGCACTTTCCTCGCTCCCTGGAGTGAGGAAAGTAGACATGTTCGAGCTGCTGAGGTGAAAATAGTATTTTCCAAAAGTTTGCAAAAAACTCTTGCAAAAAGATGGACTTGTATTAATTATCTACAGGGCTTAGATGTATTTAAAATTTGGAAGGGAACAAATGGGTTCACCTATAAAGCAATTAATTGAATCAGTACATGTTTTACTGCTCGTTTTAGTTTTACTGCCGTGCCGCCACCGGCGCCGGAGTGATCGTAAAAATGAGCGCAAACTGTAAAATGTTTCTTCTCAAAAATTCCAGGTAAAGCCGACTTTTCCGTATACAAATTCAAAGTCAAAGGTTTATGGTCAATATTAAATTTAAGTTTACAACGAACGGCGTCGAATTTGCGATACAAGTAATGTATATAAAAATTCCAATATTTGTCTAATCCGAAACTTGTTAAAACTTTACTGCAACGGTCATTGGCCTTAAACAGACAAAATAAATACCTTAATAGTCCATTATTTATGAAGTTAGGCCGTAAAGTAACAAATAGGTTGGCGAATTTATATAATACTATTAAATATGATAAAACAGGCGGACAGGTTAGACGCTTTTTCTTTTCCTTTTTGTATAGGATCTAGATTTCGGGGCGACCATAGATATTATGAATCTCCACCGCCTTGCCTTATTTCCCAAAAAGTTCAGGATTTTTACTTTTTAAGTCAGAAAACAAAGGCAGTTCATCTCCTGCTTGCCTGATGGCATTGGACGCGCCACTGGTGTTTATCTTTGCAAGGCTGATAGAGACAGACAGATAAGTGACATGTCTGCCTATCTGGCTCTAGGCATCATAAAGAATAAACAATGTAGGCATGTGGTTAAATATTTGCACATAATGCAGTACTTACTCGGCTGTAGTATTGTATAATATGTAAATATTATATTAGAAAACTCATTTGGCATCAAGCTTCCACATAACATTTTCCGTAACAACCGGGAAACTCGGATTAACGACCACAACAGTAACTTCGAGCTAAATAATTATTTATTATCAGAATTTAAAGTCATGTTTTAAAATTTTAATGTAATACCTCGCTCTTTGTGTCAATCACATTGCACGAGATTCACTGCGAGTGGTTTCAAGGTGCATAGCAATAAAAAAACTTGTTACTATTTAAGGTTAGAAAGTTCTCGTAGCAGAATTTTGCAACATACGGTATTTCCTCGCTACGACGTAAAGTAAATAGAACATCCTCGCAAGGCTTTAAAAAGTTAATAAGCCCCGCAGACTTTTGGAACAGAAAACAGACTCGTATCAAAAGCATTAAGAAAGTCGTAACCCGCAGACTTTGTCAACCACATTCTGCCCTTATGTAAAACGAGGGTAGAACAGGAACACGCTACCGGCGTAATTAAAATCCATTAGTATTCAGTTTGTTCGCGCATCGTTAAGCCGAAGCTGCTAATTGCAGCTCTCGTAATTAATTTATTGTCAAATTTCATTGGTTATGCGACTCGGTACAATGAGGACCTAATTGGCGATAGCTTTACTGGGTTTAATGAATTTGTGCCTACTAGTAAGTTATTGGACTAGCGGAATGTATAGCTTACATAGATATAGAGTCGGAAAATGTTCCTTAACACCTACGTAAGATGGGAGGATAGGCATTCAACTAGCTCTCTAGCTTAGGTTTTGGCCGGTTGCGAAGTAGGTGGTGAGGGAACCGGGATTCGAGCGCAACGCAAAGTTCATCTTGGCCAAAAAAGGTACTGACAGCGGACGCTGTGGCACTATTAACTAGTGAAATTTATATATCGTACAGAATAAAAAAATATTGCGTCATTACTCATGAAACAGGTTATGTAGGTAGTGACATTTAATTAACAAAAACAGCAATTACAATCATTCAATCAATTAACCTATATGACAGCAACATTTCATATATTATATTTTGCGATGAAAAGCGATGGCGTGTGCAACTGCTCGAAATCCAGGTTTTACATCTAATTTATTGAGCTGTTAACCAAAAATAAACATAAAGTCTATATTAATAACGTCATAAATGTATTACAATATACATGTATTACAATTCTGATTAATTAGATTAAATTGATTTATTTCTTTACTTACTTCTCATGAAGACGGTCATGTTAAACTCCGTGTTCATACTGCTGTAATTGGCTGATCGACTATAAATAATATATGGCAACTACGATATTTAATTGAAATGATTTGATCGTTTGGTACATAATATATGCGTGATAGACTACTCATTTCTAACTATGTTAATTAAAACGTCGGGCTATTATGAGTCATTTCATTTGTTACAAAAAAAATATGGAACTTTCTTATCGACTTATTAATTAATTGATACCCTTACTATCACGATTAACAAACAACACTCCATCAACGTGTTTGTTACATGAAATGTCTATTTTTCTTATTCCCATAATCCCCAATGTATTTAGCTATTCATACTTTGGAAATATATTACATACTATACATTACTTTGGAAAGAGGGCAATATCAATACCACTTTTATAGCATAACTTTTATTGAAAACATGAAATTGTGCTATGCAAAATGACGTGGGGGGTGAGGGAATCTTAACTAAATCGTTTTGAAATTAAAATTCCATTATTTTTCCGTAGCCGTACCTAAAATGCCAAGATGTGAAAAATTAAGCCCTGATCATAAAATGTCGGGCTTTTCCGCTCCGCTAGCCTGAACTTCGTCGATGTTCGTCAAGATATAGAATTTTCACAATTCAGTCTCACTGTTGAACTGCCAAAAATTAAGTGTTTATTGACGACCGGTCTGGCCTAGTGGGTAGTGACCCTGCCTGTGAAGCCGATGGTCCTGGGTTCGATTCCCAGTCAGGGCATTAATTTGTGTGATGAACACAGATTCATGTTCCTGAGTCATGGGTTTTTCTATGTATTTAAGTATTTATATGTATCTATCTATTATATATATCGTCGTCTAGTACCTACAACACAAGCCTTACTGAGCTTACCGTAGGGCTAGGTCGCTTTGTGTAAGATTGTCCCAAAATATTTATTTATTTATTTAATATTTATTATTTACTTATTATAAAAACAAGCTAAGTGTATCCAAATCTTTTTTACAGATTATTCCGCGCTTATCCCGAAACGAAAGAATTCTTCAAAATGCTCCGCAATCAAACCGAAGAAGACTTCTCGAGCAATATCCAGTTCAAGGCGCACGTCATCAACCTGATGAGCTCCCTCGACCAGGCCGTAGCCAACCTCAACCAGCCGGAGCTGGTCGCAGCCATGATGAGGAAGCTTGGGGAGTCACACAAAAAACGTCAGATTAAAGAAAGTCACTTTCATGTGAGTATATCCCTGCCATCTTCCTTGTGAAAGCTATGATAGTTCACATATTTGACTATTTTTGGCAGTTTATAACTAAAGTCCGTTCTGGAATTCAATATAGTGACAGACATTCAATATAGACACACCATTCACTATAGAGATGCACACAGACCATTCAATATAGAGATGCACTTGTTGACCTTTCTTACGCCAAAGATTCATAATATATATATATAGACCTACATGCTCATGCATACAGGTCCACTTCAGTGATGACTAGTAAATTTTGGGTTTGCAATAGCGTTGAAAAGGTTACAAAAAGTCATGATAAATAAACTTTGCCGTCGCATAAGAAACTCCAAATTGTAAAAGGAAAGAGGACGAACGAACGCTGCCAGCCTTCTGATTCTGAGCTACCCATGGTTAACGAGAGGACTTGGGGTCCATATTTTATTCGTACCAAATTTAAATGAATGAGTAGGTATGAGTATCAATATGAGTTATATTTTAGTCTTAATATAGACTCCATAGTTCTCTTTCATCTTACCGTGCGATAGAAAATCCGAGGTTTGATAGTTAATATCATTGAGGTGACTAAAATTTACATTGTGTATTTTTCAGGATCTAAAGGACGTTATAGTGAAAATGTTCATCGAAGTGTTGAAAATGGACGATGCTACACTCGGCGCGTGGGGCAAAACCGTCACCTTTTGGTACAAGCACGTGTTTGAGACCCTCAACGCGGAGGCAAGATAGCATGTGCTAAGCGACTGAATCAACTGCGCTCGGCGATTGACTGCTTTTGGGTCATACTCGTACTGAAAACAAATTGTCCCGTTGTCGAAAGTTACGGACATGAGCCTGTTTTGCGACGTTAACTAGTAGGTAGACGTGGTTTT
Organism: Grapholita molesta; assembly: GCA_022674325.2. Lineage (NCBI taxonomy): Eukaryota > Metazoa > Arthropoda > Insecta > Lepidoptera > Tortricidae > Grapholita > Grapholita molesta. The sequence continues at coordinate 11,011,261 of CP053127.2, forward strand.
ACATGGCACCTAAATATGCATAAAAAAAGTTATTTTTTTAAACCCAGCATTATGCTTACGTAGTTACTACTGTAATGAATTGCATTCTTAATAGTATTGTATCCGTTGTCTAAATCAAAAAGTAAGTAGTTCTCATAAATCTGTACTGAGAGCAATCTAATGTAGACCACTAACCACTAAGCCACTGAAACAGCATTATTTCTGAGATAAAACTCTACGATACAGATACCTTCCACACAGGACACCATTGTGTTTTTCGTACCTCGGATTTAGAAAGCGACGAAAGCGTATTTTTTTTTATTGTTCAATTTATTGTTTTAATGTTGAGCGGTAACATTAAAAATTGCCTATAATGTTTCGGTATACGAAGGTCATTTTATCTTATCCCTCATTTATTTTTGCGCCACTTTACCTTAACTAAGAGCAATAATCTACCTAGTCTATGTCCTTAACTTTCAGGTAAAGGAACTATTAGAAGTAGTGCACAAAGCGGTAATTATTTGTGAGTAAATCAAGATAACATATATACAAGAAATATCTTTATAAAAAAACATCGATATTTGTCTAGTCTGCAAATATACTATAGTGTCAGTAAAAACGTATGCAGAGTTAGTATTTAAAGTATTTTCATGAAAGCGGTCTTAATCACCTGTAAAACAAGCATTGAAGCCGACCAACCACGTTATAACCGGTCGCTTTGTTATTTTGTATAACAATTTTGTATTTTCATTCATCTGTTTAAAATTGAAACACGTTGGATATTCTACAAATTAATATTAAGGAATAGGCTGTAGATGTAGGTTGACAAAATTCACGTATTGCATGTAATTTATACTTATTTAACCTTCTGAACGCCAAGATCAACTTAAATTGACATGCACTACCGCGCGTACAGTCAAATGCAAAAATGCGTATCGAAAGAATCCTTTCATAAATACGTCCTACAGCCTTATTTACTGTACAATAGAGTTGCTCGGTACATGTTTTTGAAACTTTGGCAGTGAACGAATTTTTACACTTGACTGTACCATGTCAGCGATACCTGCAATTGTCACGGCGGATGCTGTCAAAGCAATATCACTGCTGACAGATAAGGTTTATATTAATTCTTTTGGAGTTGAGGTAATGGCACCTACGACGCGAGTGGAAAAGCGTTCAAAAAGTTAACACCAAAATCACTTACATGTGATATATCATATATACTTTGTACTATAATTATAAAACAATTGAGGCTTTTTACACCTGGAGATAGAGTTATGTGTAATTTTTATAAAAATACTATGTGTTCATTAATTTTGAATATATATAAAATGTGACGGATAATTCCGAAAAATAGTTAATAGTCATTTGTTTTCTATTGTAGTAAAAGTCCTTTTTCACAATTATACGCCAATTTTATACGTTCGGAATTACCCGAAAACATAATCTATAGGCACTTAGAATATCGAACATATTAACCTATTTAGTATATATATAGAATAATTACACAAAACAGTAGTTGAAGTCATGTACTTAAGTCATACACTAGAATTTCAGACTTGCTATCCTGTCGACAAAACATCAAAATCGAATGTCTCGAGAAATTGTTATACCATACTTATTTAAGTTCAAGTTCTAAAAATATTACTCTTTGACTTATCAGAGCACTCTACTCTCTTAAGAGCAATGTAAATAGCTTTTGATTTTCTTAATGTTGCGATGTCTATAGAAGATATGCGAACATAATTAGCAAAATATCTTATCTTTAGCCACAGGTAGGAAGATATTGGAGGGAGGTAGAAATAGAAAAGGACAATTTCGTAATTTCTGCATTGAAACATTTAGTCTTAAAGTAACGCAGATGGAAATGTTTAACACTTAGCTGCAATTCTCCAGTGAGAACACAAGTAGGTATAGTAGGTAGGTATGTTTTACTTGTTATGTATCTAAATATAGAATGCAGTCCGGACCACTCAACCTATTTGTTATCTGTGTGATACTGTAGAGCATGCAGTTAAGTAGGTAGATCAACTATTTTATTGACCCGCATATTTATGACCATATCCTGTACAGTCGCCATCAGATATATCGGAGCTTTGGAGGTGGTCACAAATATCTAAACAACCACTCTGTTGTCAAGGCAATAAAGTGCATGTTCAGATATTTGTGACTACCTTCACAGCTCCGTTATATCTAATGGCGACTGTACTATAATTAGATATAACTCTTATTATTTTGACGCTTAAGTATATATTCGTTTAATCCTCTTAATCTTGTGTAACATACTTAAGATAAGTACTACATAACAAAACATAAGTACAATTTCACACTTTGTACAAGTAAATTTTATTATTGTCTAACAATTTTATTAACATTGTAATATTTTTGTAAATACGTAATTGATCATTGTATATTATAGTTTTAATGTAAAATAACAAAATTTATATAAGCAGAGCAATTCACCAAATATGTAATGTATATACTTATTCAATAATGTAAGTGTAGTTGATTCAATAAATTTTATTATGAAATGATAAGTAATACTTTAACTATTAGCTGATTAATCCGACTATAATACATACTGAGGAGACTGCCCAACCTTCATGTATTACAACGCATACACCGTGGGCTGTTTAAACCCGACCGATTTTAACCATAGCTTCCTAAGCTTAAATGAAGTAAAAAAAGTGGTACAACATGTAGTCCAAAAACGCATATTTTTTGAGATAATCGCGATTTTAAGAATTTACCAAGTTGAAAAATCTCAAGTGTAACACACGCTAAGAATGTAAAGTAACTTAAAACTTTCTGCGCAGAAACACTAAAAACTCTGTTCACACCAATGACGCGTCCGTTGCTATGGTTAATTTACAACAAAGCTCGGTTAGCCAATGACCGATCCCGCGAGGTGCACGGACGCTGACGTTGCCATGGTTAAATTACAACAAAGCTCGGTTAGCCAATGACCGATCCTGCGAGTTGCACGGACGCTGACTTTGCTATGGTTACATTATAACAAAGGATGATTAACCAATGACCGATCACGGTTTTACCGAAAACTGATGTTGCTATGGTTACCTTATAACAGTCCCGTCTTAGGTAGGAACATTAGATCCTGTCATCAATGTCAAACTGTCAGAATTTTCGTGGCTAAAGCCCTGAGATCTGTATAAATGGCGGACTGACCGATATAAGCCGATTAGTATTACACGACTGTACCTACATACTTGAAATTAGTTGTCATAAAGTAGCAAACAATGCATGACACATACTCATTTTTCACTGACAGTGCATCGTGTGGTGTCGGAGTGATACGTTAAGTGTTTGCTTACTTACTCTGTTTCTCTATCAGGAATTGGATTTTCTTATTCACACTTTGACCTAAAGATTTATTCACAATGAAGTGCTAAGCTTAATTTATTTATTTTGTTTGAAAAATAAAAAAATTAAAACTGCGTAATTAGGCCTATGTTCATATAACATTATTTAATTGTAATATCGTCAGAAATACGTGGTTGGAATCGGTCGGGTTTAAATAGCCCACCCTGTATAGAACTACTTTTTTTTTTATACAAGACTGACCAGTGTTTGACCTCACTCGCACCTGATGGTAAGTGTCGAGGAGGTCGAAGGTGTAGCACGCTGGTTCAGTAACACCCTATTCACTCTTGCCTTGAAGAGACCCAAATTACATTTTTCCGGGAATACAGACGGAAGGAGCGAATTCCATTCCTTAGCAGTCCGCATTAGGAAGGTAGAATAGTTTGGTAAATCAGATGTCCCATCCAAGCTAGCAAGCATCGTGCATTATAGGACAGCACGACTGCTGTCCATAATTATTATATTAGCTTGTGTATGTAATATTGCTGTCTTGTTTTAAAATCCTGTTGTTCAGCACCGACGTCGATGTTGTTGATGGTCTTGCGCATCCTACATTTGCGTCGAGTGCAAGTACCTGGTTAGCTGGAACATGGTTTCTTATAACTATTTCCAGTGCAAGTGCTTACAACTCTCAATGCCGTTGTCAATTATAATAAACTGTGACGGACGTAAAAGAGTGTATCTAATATTGGAATTTCTAAATTAGTTATTTCAGATATACATATAAATATAAGAACAAATTGGACACTATAGTGCAAAACTTTAAGAACCCTCTATATTTGGGCCTTTTCAAAAAATTGTGCACCCAATTAGTGAAAGTTGTTAAGAAAAGTTAAATCACTGTCAGTTTCGTGACGACAATTAAGCATTAAATATCGATAAAAGCTTGGTTTTGATGTTCGATTTATAAACTTCAATCGATATTACAACGTTTTAGACTGTAGGTACTACAAATAAAACCACCCTGCCGGCAATGGAGTGCAGCCATTACATTAGTGAAATTAACACTGAAATGAGAATAAGTACCTACGTAAAAGCGCCTAAAAGAGCTTTTCTCAAAGATTACAAGTCTCCAAACACATGGCACGGCGGTACTACATAACTTTTACTCAACGTAATTAGTGCGCTCAAAAGGCTCCATCTGCATTTCCTTTGGTTAACGAGTGCAAGTAAACGTATAGAATTTCCACTTGGGTCATGGTAATATCCACAGGAGGTCGCGATTTCCCTGAATGAGTACCTATCTATGGTACCTATATTTAACAAAGGCATGATGGGAAACCCATGAAACATTTTTGCTTCATCAAAAAACCCTTTTGACAGCCAAGCCAAACACGGCTGTGGCCGTCGTCGTAAAGTCGTGCCATGGACGCCAACGACGGCTACGGACGTCAGCTTTGTCAATACAATAGGGGTCTACGGCGTAAAGTTCAACGCCCAACAAAATGCAATATCTAACGTGGCTCCATGGGCACGGCATGTTTCATTATCGTCTGGCGCTCAGAAGGTTAAAAACTGAAGAAGAGAAAGCGAAAGTAAAATTCAAAAAAATAATATCCAATTTATTCTTAAAATTAATCATTAATCATAATTTAATCATTTATATACTAGGTAAAGTATACCTACGTATTACTCGCAACCTAAAAAAATAATTATACTAAATTTAAAGAGAGATCACTGCCTGGAGCGATTTTTGGTGGAGAGTTATATCCAGCGGTGGGCGTCCGTTCATAGTAAAAAAAAGTATTTATTAATGTCGAAAAAGCATCGATGGCCATTTGATCAGCGAAAACCGTAGTTCTAAAATTTCGGGCAACTGTCTCTTTTACTCCAAGTTAACGTAACTAGGAGGACAGTGACAATCGTTCGAAATTTGCGAACCTCGGTTTTTGCAATAGAGCCTTAGCTTCGGGTCAGCGCTTTGAAAGGTCATAAATTCGTATGCCAAAGCATTAGACGATATTTTGTTTTTTTGTTTTTTTCTATTATAAAATCATATCTATGTGGTTGCTCCCAAAGAGGTTTTGTTGCTTCCTGTACCTATATAGGATGTTCTTTGTGTATATTATATTCTCTGTATAGGAACGATCAATATGTAACCCCTGCGGTAACCGCAACTTGCCCTTAAGTTCATAGAAAAAAGAAACCGCAAGGTATTAAGAGTATTAAGACGCAGTGCAGCACATTGTACATACACATAAAACAAAGTTGCACTATGTAGTTTTATGAAGAAAAAATCCGACAAAGCATGTAGACCGTGTCTGAGTATACAGATTTAAATTTAAATTTAAATATTTATTAAATACATATTAGTTTACAGTGTGGTACCAATCCACTTATATGCTAAATACAAAAATATGAGTCTAAATTTACATAAAAACAACATTGGAACATAAAATATATAAAATTAAAAAAGTACAAACACTTATTACGTTATACTAAGAACTAAACTAAGAATAGTATTTTGGGGTAACCTGCACCAATACTTACCGCAAATAAATCAATATCCTCAGCTTCTATAATAATTTGGTTGAGGACGGTGCGTGCCCTAGAGGTGGGAGCGTTTTGGCTCCGCGCCGCTTGCGCGCGCCGCTCACGATAAACAAGCGCCGCCGCCACCGCGCCGCCCGCGCCGCTTGCATCCTTTGCTTTACTCGCTCGCGGAACCCGCAGCCCCATTCGCTCTAGTCCTGATAGATTGTCCACTTTATTATTTAGCTACTGATAATAGTGCAGTATATGTAGTACAGTATGTTTGACAAGAACGTGACCAGTGTTTTTGTATGTTTTATGAAAGTGGCACAGAAAAAAAAGTACCGGCTGAATAGATAATTTACTTGTCTACAATGCTTAGTAAAAAAATATGACACTTGTCAATTTCCCGCCTCTTTATGACCATTTTCAAAAAAGAATGCCTCTTACGCTTTTCCTTACGAGGCAGTGTTCCTCTCTACGCACCCGATAGACCCGAAAGGACCCAAAATGTCACGAAATCAAGTTGCTTTGTATATGAATAAATCAAAGGCGTTTGTAAATAAGTGGGTTAAGCGTTATATGGAGTATAAAAATGTTGTTTATTTACCAGAATGCGGGAAAACAAAAAAGACCTCTTCCGCAGAGGATAAACGGGTTTTGCTGATGTTTTCGAAAAATCTATTTCTATCAATTGCGTTAAGGCAAGGAAAATCGAAGAAAAAAGGTTTGAAGAAATCTCTGGATACAATCAGAAGGCGTTTGGATGAAATTAGTTTGAAATATCGCAGTACGGTGAAGAGACCACTTCTTACTGAAAAACATATGGAAAAAAGGTTACCTTGGGCGAGAGGAAACAAAAACCGAGATTGAAATACTTTTTTTTTTTCGATGAAGTTTCGCTTTGGGCAGCTAATTACTCGACTTGGGCTTGGTCTACGGCAGATAATGGAGTACTCGTGGGAACCTTGAAACACCGAGTTAAGGTACATGTCTGGGGATGCTTCTCGAGGCAGGCTTTTGGCCCTTAGAACATGTCCACCGGTAATCTAGACGCCCATAAAATGGCCAAAATTTATGAAAAAGGCATTATTGCCTTCAGCTAATATGATGTTTAATGAATATAACGCGTCTTGGATACTTCAAGAGGATAATGACCCTAAACATCGAAGTCAGCACTGTACTGTATGGAAAGCTAAAAATGGCGTGTATGTCTTGGATTGGCCCTGACTATCACCCGATGCCAATCCAATTGAAAATTTTTGAGCGAGGATGAAGCTCAAATTACGGAGAAAAAATACTGTTGGTTTTACTGAACTTACTCGAGAACTGAAGTCCGTGTAGAGGTCTTTACCTCGTAGTTATGCTGAAAATTTGGTCGAAAGTATGCCTCAAAGATACCAAGCTATAATTGATAAAACAGGAGACTGGACGCCTTATTAAAAATAAAGCATCCATGTATAATTATAAAACTCTTATATTATAGTATTTAAAACAATCACTCTCTCTTTTTTTTTTTTTTTACTGGTCACGCTCTTATCGTACACCGTGTAATTTTCTCCTAGACTCCAGTGTTAATATACCTAGCATTCCCGACACAAAAAGCGATGGCAACATATAAGGGTACACCTTGGTAATACCCATATACTCGTTTGTACATAAATTTAGGATTTTTTTGCACTCTCTTAAGCATTGCTATGTATTTGCTCTCGTGAGGATTCCAAACTATGGCCGCGAATTCTAGTCTACTGCGGATATAGGCATTATACAGCATGGAGGCGACTTTAACAGAAGAAAACTGTGATGTTACTCTCATTATTATACCTAGATATTTTTCTAGCACGAACGGTTTCTTGTAAGTGATTGACAAAATAAAAACATCGACAGTCCTGTTATCGATAAGTACCACTTCAACGTCATACAGGTCAACAAGACTAATATTAGGTAATAGGGTTAAAAGTAAATAAAAATAACAAAACTATCTATTTATTTATATTTTACATACTTCAGAAAACAATTTTGAACTATTAATTGCAAATAAAAAAATAAGTTGGATCAAGTGTACGGATTACGTTCAATTTGTTCAAGATCGATGTCACGCGGCGTCTAGGTATGCAGAATGTGTGTACGTATTGTTGTTGAATTACTATGTACTTACTTATCGATAACAGGATTGTCGATATTTTGATTGTGGCAAGCACAAAGCAAATGTCGTTCCTGCTAGAAAAATATCTAGGTATACTCATTATAAATCCTAATGTTTTGGACACTTTTTTACATGTCGTTTGTATATGCAGTCTGAAATCAAGTTGCTTATCAAGTATCAGTCCCAATTGTCGTATTTCATCAGTCTGTCGGAGTGGCATGTCGTGAAGTGTGTAGTTGGTGGCTATCGGTGATCGAAGCAGACTGAAGGAGATTTGGTTGCACTTGGTGTCGTTGAAGTGTAACAGATTTGGGTAAAAGGTAAAAAGTATATGTGCAGATATGGGTATAAATCCCATATCTGCAGTAATACTAATATATCGTTATCTACAAGATCGAAGGCCTTACGAAAGTCGAAATAAGCCGCATCCACCTGTATTCGAGCATCCATGGCTTCAGTTATGTAATCGACCAAAACTACATGGTTTGTTGTCGTTGACCTGCCTTTACGGAAACCGTGTTGAGCATCATCCAGTTTGGTCACTATTTGCTGGGTAATCAGATGGTCGCTAATTGACTCTAATAGCTTGACAAACACGGACAGCACTGCAATAAGTCGAAATCCTTTGACATCGGACGTTTCGCTACTTTTGGGTACAGGTGTTACTCAGGATAATTTCCAGAACTTCGGATACATTGCATTGCTCAGAGAAAGATTGAAATTTTGCTTTTGCTCTGGCCACATTCAGGCAGCGTTTTGTTTTGCTCCTTGGCTACCATAGTGGGATAAGGTTTCTATTTGGAATAAGGAGAAAATAAAACCACGCATTTTTATTGATTTTTTTTATTTTTTTTTTACAATTAATCATATAACATACAAACCAGCCGAAGTATGGCTAAACCCATTTATTATCTAAACTTACGAACAATACAAGAAATTGATACATCTCAAATTCACCTTATTTTAAATATATAGATATATTATATATGCATTCACTCTACATATTAATCTACAACCTACTTAATCATAATCTACGTCTTGCATAAATTCAAAGTAAATATGCCCAAAAGAAATATTGTTGAACTATGAATATACATATAACTTTTTGGCAATTAATTGAGTATCATTTCTGTGCATAGCAAAATTAATTTTCTTTTAACATGTAACTTAGATCTTATTTATAAAGAGGCCACAAATATAACATGCGTTTCTGTCGTCAGTTCGATTACATAGGGACTTTTTGTTAAACATTATTTATTGCCTATACTATAAATGTTACTCTTATGAAATGTAAGAAAAATATCCTTACGCAATAACTGAATTAGCCTACCAGTGCTGTGCAGTGACAGTCGAGGGTACGGTCGAGGAACGGCGCGGGGCGGGGCCCGCGAGCGCGGCCGGCCCCGCGAGCGGGCGCGGGCGCGGCCCGTCGGCGCCGGCGCCGCCTCGCGCCTTGTGCGTACACATTGCGCTAACGATACGATACGATACAACACTTCACATAATGCTCAAAACAACTATTTTGTCATCTACATAAAATTTGCTCCAAATGTTTTTATATTAAAATATTTCTACTTATTGTAACTTCTAATTAGTTACAGCCAACTTTACAAATAATTGATACATTAGACTCTCAAATAGATCTCTACTAACTATTATTAATGGTAAAAAATAAAGAATAAAATACTTCTAAACATTGCATTTCAATCACATAAGGTTTAGTTTAATTACACATAATAATAACATCTTTTTAAAACCCGAACATAAGTATTACAAGAACATTGATATCGTTGAGTTCTGGAATGGAAAATAGCACACTTAAATTCACTAACTGTTACACTTACATAATAATTATTGTTCTCCTGCTTTGTTTGTAAAATACATTGCTTTTAGGTAGTCCCAGAAAAATAACAGTAAAATACATCAACTAGTAATTACACTGATAAGTCTGATGATAATAAACGTCTTAAATTAAGTTAAGAGAGGTTAGTAATATGAGTGTGTACCAAATAACAGTGCAGTGCTCGTTATAAGTACGGAAAGTCGATAAATAAGTCTGATATAGGACACTAGGTGAGGTTATGCATGAGGTATAAAGACAGAACGTGGGCGGCCGGTGCCGTCGCCGCTGCCGCGACGACGCCGCTACTCTATTATTTGGTACGTGCTGTTCTCTGCGGAACATCAACGATGGATGGGGTACAGTATAGATTACAAGTATTACTAAATAAGGCAGCCATTCCTAAAACTTACTATTCGAACATCTCATACGCATGCCTCAATATATTACGACATTAATTGAGTTACATCAATCAATTTTAGACACGAGAATACAAGTTTCAAATAAATACCCAGAATAGTTAATTCGAATAAGAACATAAGGAACACTAGAGCAGCAATCAAATTGCGAACACATTTGTACTACATAAAAATAATACACAACCTTTTGCGCGAAAAGACTGATAAGTTAACTTTAAAAGTTACCATGAAACTGTTTCACTTTCAGCTAATACTAGATCTTTAGAATAAATTTTTCCATCACAGAGATTTGCACAGAAAAATCTCTTAATGTAAGCCTATTGATATTATAATTATGACATAAATTTAGTATCCGTCTATCATAGTAAGTGTTCCAATACATAGGGTACGATACATAACGAGGATCCATGTTTAGTAGATGCACGCGAGAGGAGACTGAGCTAAGTCTACTCTAACTTATCCTTAGTTACGGCTGATATCGTTACGATGAATACGTCACTGAGACAGGTTTACAACTACATTGTACTTAACTCAAAGGTGGTACCGAAAAATATATACTTTCATTATAAAAACAATGCCAATCATTATTTTAGAGTGTCACTCACTACAAGGCATTAGATTTAGTACTCATTATTATGATAACACAAGGATTTTAATATCAAACTTAACGCATACTATGGGAATTTCGGATATGAATAGAACAAAATTAATTCGAATTAGAAATGTAGTAGATATGCAACGTTCAAAGATCAAATATTTAGGAAAAATAAATTTCAGTTGACATCGGTGGTATTGACACTAGGAATATCAGTCTCCGGCGCGCCGCGGCGAGCCCGCAGCGGCGCGGCCGGCGGATGTCATGACCATTCACTTACTAGTACTCTTTGATTCACACATTGGGATAGCTACTTCAGACGTGGTGGGGTCGTTACTAAGTTAGCTTGTTCGTCTTTGTACAACGTAATCCAGTAACGGCAGTCGTCCACTCGTATTATACCTACTCTCCGAAATGTATACTTGATACATTACTAAGTAAAAAATATACGAAGCGGTTGTCTCGTCACTTAAATACGTGTCGCTGGCAGTAGGAAACATCTAACAAAATAAATATTTCATCCGACTCACTGGATAATATTAAAAATATTTTCTTAATCACAGCTATCAGTCTGTCAAAATTTAAATTAAGTATATTTTCAGAATTGGATTAGTCGTTCCTCACTTACATAGGTTTATTATTCAAGTACAATCAAGGTACAAAAGTGACTATATAACGAGCGCAGAGTATTGTCGACGCCGAAGTACGAGTCTGGGTGCAGCAGTGGAACGTGCGCGGTACGAACGTGCACGTTTATCCTAACACGACGTCGAGTCGAGACCGGCACATTTCTTTAGAGTACAAATGATTGAATATAAACAATTTCACACAGGTACAACAGAGATCTAATGAAAGAATAATACGAATATAAACTAGTTTCATATAGGATATGATTGATAATTATGCTCGATAACAAAAGCTTATTTAAAGCGATGTTTGAATGCGAGAGACTAGAGAAGCAGTGTCGTAGTTAGCGAGCAGCAACAGGAGTCTACTGCATCAATTAACTGATGGTGGAGGGTTGGCCGCACGCGTGCGCACGGGCACGCGGGACACAGCTATGTACAACGATCCTATCGTGGAACATCAACGCTACACAAATACAATGCAGGATCGCGAGGGAACTAACAGATAATGGCGACTTACCGATCTACAACTATACATATAGCAGTTAAAAATATTCTCAGCAATCACATTCAAGTTAAATTACCACATTAAAGAGAATTTAGCTTAGTCAACATTTTTTTATCAATGGCCCTCTGTTTACACGTAAAGTCACTCAGTACATTTTTTTTATTTTGTATTAATCAGTTGTTAGTGTTTTTCAAGAACACCCATTTTCTTACAGCTATATATACCAATAATACAAAAATCCATTCACTATAATTAAGGTAAATTTTAGATATTTAAACACTAAAATGTAAAATATGAAACATCCTAAATAAACTCTTGATATTCCAAATTTAGGCGTAGCTCAATCAATAATTAAATATATGCTTGAGTGACTATGACAAAAGAGAAATAAATGCATATTAATACTAGCCAACCATTCCCTTGTAACGTGTTTCTTTCCAAGCTGCTCGGGCCTCTAACATTAGCGCTAACACTACGTATGTCAAAGCCTTCGTTATTTATATTTGGTATCTATCTCTTATGTAATCGCACCACATAACAAGACTAGAGGAATGATTGCCTCTCGCGCGCTCACCTACAACGTACAAGTGCCGTAACGTCAAACAAGGAAGACTAGTTTTACAAGTAGATATCACTAATGTGCTTCTATTGATCGGAATCGGGACCGGGACGACCCGACGACGAACGCCCTAACGTACAAAAATATTTATATATAAATAAATAAAGACAACAAGCAAAACTTTAACCTTATAAAATAAAAAGGCCTTTCTGAATATTGTACACTATCACTATAATAAAGTTACGTTACAGTAAGTATTCATAACAAGAGATTTATGCGTTCGGGAAAACGTATTTAACATTATGGAAAAACGGTTGTCTTTTAAAGGTCACCAAATTAATGCTCAGGCAGGATAGTTCGTAGAATGAGCGACTGCACACATATTTGGTCCCTTCGAGCTGCGTGTTACACAAGTGTTGGATTATAGTTAAAAATTCGTCAAACACCGAGTCTCGCTCTGCCGCTTGCCGCACCATAGAACGGTTAGATAATCTACATTAAATGTTAAAATGAGATTGTAAATTCATTAGGATTGGCCGAATAATTAAGGCAACATTGACTTAGCAAAATTTAAATTTATATTCTCTACAGACAAAGGGTTGTCGCATCTAAAAGCATAACAGATGGTAAAGTTACGCAATCTGGCAAGCAGCGCGGCGCTCGGCAACATTAACAGGTGACAACGGTCTGACACGCATTCAGGCGGCATGTGTGGTTCGCCAAACACAACTAAATACTCTCGATAACGGGTTCCTTATAATTAAGACCTAATATCGGAGATTACAAAATATTTCAAGAATTTCAAAAGCACTAATTAAGAGATAAACATAAAAATTAACAACAATAATATGAGCAAACTACTATTGAATACTTGAGCTAAAATAATACCAGAGCAGCTTGGAGACGCCCGCGGGCGGGCTCCGTTTGTACGATCATACAGTATATTATTGTGATGACAGAGATCTACGCGGGACTATCTAAGAACGTCAGTGGTCGTAATGTTTTTTTAATGGCAATTACACATAGACTTTGGCATAGTGTTATGGAACAGACGCTTTTGGACTCACATTCCACACGAGAGACAGACGCTAGACTAAAATTAAAAAGAAACCGACTCAAAAATTTAAATTACTTATTAATTCGGGTAAACTTCATGAAAAACAAATAAATAAATAGATAAAAATATTTACACATAGGTATTATATAAAATATATATATAACTATTAGATGTTGATTGATGACATAACACTTACGATAAAAGTAAAACATAGCTAAGCTCATTAATGATTACACAAGGCGAGGGCACGGGCCCCGCGGCCCGAGTGGCCGAGTATCGACTGCAGCGCGGTCAAGCCGGGCCGGGCCGGGCCGGGCCTGACCGTCATCCGACTCCGCGCCGGACGCACAATTCATTATATTTCTCTCCCAGGAAACATTTACACCTGCCATCGGTTACGGTAACGTACCACAGTTCATTGAGGCACAATCATTGGTTTTTTTTAATTGCTTCTTTTTTTTTCGTTTTTTTTTTTTTTACTTACATCTCCTACCTATGATAATTATTATAATTACTTTTAGGTACGTAAATTTATTCTAAATAACAGAAACGAGTCACGAAAAAATGTTTTTAAAAGTGAAAGCGTGAAGCGTATTAAACCTTTAAGAATATAATTTCACAATATACACATATTACAGTATAGGTTTAAGTATAAATATACAACAACATAATAATAACATATACTAAAATTGCACGTGACGCAATCGTGTGCAGGAAATAATGATGCAGTCATTGAACCGAGAGGAGATTCAAGTGACGCGGCGCGCCGCGGGCCGCGTCTCACAACCTAGCTGCCGCCGGCACTCCCGCCGGGGCCACTCGCGGCCCTGCTGCCACCGGCTGTTTAGCGGGCGGACGGTGCAAGAAGCGCGCCGGCGCCATTTTAGCGACGTGCGCGACATGCGTCGTCCACCATCTCGGATTACGCTTTACACGTCCTGTGCTTGTGCCAAGACCTCGGTAGCAGCAAGGCGGGGCGAGTGGCACGTACGGCCGGGCGGCCGTGCTCGCGGCCTAAACCGACACCTAACACCGACGCCCCTACACTTACAATGTCTCTTTACAATATTTTACCCATTATTAAGTACTGATAACTTTTTAACTGACTAAACATTTTCAAGGCATGACTTCTTTCGTCTAAGTCTATGGACAACGTATTCTAAAGGGCACTGGAACGTTATACTTTCCTTTATTGGCTTTTTCTAACTTTAAAACGCTTTATAAAAATTATAATTATGACATTTATTGCCGTATTTAAAAAAAATCACATTTGCACCAGAAAACTATTGCAATTGAGGCATTTCGAATAGGTATAGACGTGGACAGAAGCTTTTCTGTTAAACGTAATTTTAATTTAGATATTATTTCAATAAACTGTTAAAAAGAACACGTTGATCACTTAAATTGAGCTTTACGACAATAGAATTGACGCTGATCTGTTGATTGCGCGGACGCGCCGAGATAGGAACATCAGATCGATTACCCGTACCGCAAAAATAATTTCAAAACGATTTGGAAGATTGTCACTAAACGAAGAGATGCAAACCAATCGTCCCAGACACCTCTTACTTATCTTTGATACTCACTCTTTGGCACCTAACATTAAACGTCATGACATTGTCATCATATCGGCCCCTCCGAACAGACATTCAATTTGTAGGTCGATAACAAAAAGCGTTTCGCGATAGTCGTCTGAGGGGGCCTAAAAAGAAAGCTATACTTAAAATAATGTTAAATTATATTGGTGTTACTTTACTTGTACTGTCAGTAAAAAATATAACTCCGCGTCACCGAGCACGCGGCGGGGCACGCCACCCCTTCGCCGCGCAGGGTAAGTATAGGTAGTCTATTTAATGAGAAATGCTGATCGATTCCAATATGAACACATCACACATCAACACATTTAACACTAAACTACTACAGGTCCAAGCGCCTCCTAACTTACTTCATTAATTTGTGAAAGAGTTCTCGAGCGTGCGGCTCGACAAGGTACAGCTTTACTTACACCTAACTTAGCACTACAATCGTTATGTTTAATCGTAAGATCACTGGAAGATGCTCGAAATAGAATAGATAATGTACATTATTTATTATATTATAGTCATTCGCTTTTGTGATCGTAGGTCAGGATCGTAAAGCGTGGTGGGTCCGTCTCGGACGGCCGGGCGTCCACCTCGCGGCTGGACGCCGGAACGCCGCCGCGCGACTTGGCTGTCCCGCAACGTATTGGTAATGATATATTTTGGCAGAGTATCTCTGTGGCACACCATCAATAAATTAAAAGTAAATAAAAATGTAAATAAACTTTATGATAACGAACATTTACACGTGCGATCGTTGCCGTAAAATATCAATAGTATGCTTACCGAAACCTACGATAGGACTTAAATGTAATCTTATACCTACAATGATGTAATACCGAGATGCCTACCGCTACAATATATTATTAACAGAATATCTAAAGCATATGTCACTTTGAATAACGTTCAAATTGAGCCTATAGAAAATACCACAAATCTTTTATTAAATAGATATTGATATGGCTAAATTTAAGTTAGAACTTTATTCTTACCTATAGGTACACAAAAGTGTAATATTTTAAATTACTGTCAATTATAGTACTTTATAACACTTCTCACAAATGTATGTAATATAAAATGATAAAACAATTTTCAATTTAATATATTAGGTTACCCTTACATTAATCGTATAATCTAGATAATCGTTTCATATATTAAACATAAAGTGGCACTTGAATCACAAATACTGGAAAAAATTTGGGGAAACAGTAGCATCGGCGGAGGCCGACCGCCGCCGGCGGCTCTACTCTGATACTCTCCAACAAAATAGATTATCCTTACATTAGGCAAGATACTTTACATCACAGGATTACTGGATTGCAGGAGCGCGCCACCCGGCCGGTTAAGTACGGAGCGGACCGGGCCGCCGGACGGCCGCCGGACGCTGCCGGACGTAGCCGGACCTGTCCGACGGCCGGCGCCGGGCGGCTCAGCGTCGGCGTCGCTCGCTCTCGCGTACGTGTCTATACTCATTTCCGTCTCAGACTATACGGCTTAAAAGGAATTTACCACTACAAGAATGCACTTCGAATCTCATAATTTTCAAATTTTGTTATCTTTATAAAAATTACAAACTAATTATAAAACGTTTGTTAGTTTGCGAAATGCACTTACTAATTTATTGCTGAATAAAAATATCACTAATGGAAAACAAAGGCTCATCGCGAGTGAGAATTCAAAACCGAATAAATAATTAAAATACGATCAGTATGTAAAACGAGAAGTAAAAACACGAAAGAAACTCGGAACGAAACATCTCGACGGGCGAAACAGCAACAGCCCTCGAGCGCAACAAAATAAATACACACTAAAATAAGGCCACGGGACGAGTGACTGAGGTAGCCCGCGACGCAACTACTCTACTCCATACCTAGCTCTATTTGGTAAGGGGACCGAGCCCCCGCGACCCTATCCTATATATACTTCATACAGGTATAACCGTCGATACATTATGTCTGCCGTTGTATATGTATAATTCTTATGTACACTAAATAATCTACATGAACACTTACAACACAGTAGATAATAGTATTGTGGACAGTTGGCTACCGCGGGCGCGTCGCGGCGCGCCGTCGACCGCGGCGCGACGCGGCCGCGCGATCTGACTAGGCGTAGGCCGTCCCGGGGACGGGAAGCGTAATTACAACTAGACGGCGGCCTAGATGGACTCGCCGCCCAGCAGGTCGGGCGGCAGGAAGGAGTTCAGCGACGACGGCGTGGCGCGCTGCTCGTGCTGGTCGGGCCACAGGCCGGGAAGCCGGCCCAGTCCTTGCCGCCGCCGCCGCCGCGCCACGCGCCGCCGCCGCCCGAGCCCAGGTGCTGCAGGATCATCTGCACCTCGGACTCGGCGGGCGACTCCGCGAAGATCGTGGTGTTGCTCAGCACGCAGTTGTTCAGCGCCATCTGGGCCTGCGCGACAATCGTATCTTCAATAGTCTGCCGGGCACGGTGTAAGAGGAGATCCTCGCACTACGTCCGTTGGTAATTTACCTCGGATAGGTTTTTATATATTAACTTTAAGGAATGGACTTGTCTGATTTATGTTTATGCTCGCTACTGTACACAAAATGAAGAAGATCAATGAAATAGTTATTTAAGTTTGTTCGGACTACATGGTATGAAGCGTTGTTTGTGTGCCGAGTGCGAGTTAAGGAATTCGACTTTCGCACACTGGAGGTTTGCACGCAATCGAACCCTATCTGAATTAAACATTAGGGCATTCAACAAGCATTTCCGACTACTTTCGGCACGTGACAAGAAACGGTCGCTGCGCTCTCGAAACTTATGGCTTCCGACCCACGTTCGTGGCTTCGCCGGAAACACGCTCCCAAATCGGTTAGAGAACAAACCACAAAACAGTTAGAGACAAGCCCGCAATTTAAAATATCTACGTATTTTATTTATTTGCCTGATGGTAAGCAATAACCGTCGCCCATGGGCACCCATAACACCAGGGGAGTCACAAGCACGATGCCGGCCATTAAGGGGGGTTGGAGCTCTGGGAACCTTACTCACCATTACATACCTGTAAGGTAGCAGTGCTATTATGGCTGTGGTCTTCTGTAAGGAAGAGGCACTTCTCCAGTTGGGCTTCTCCAGACTCGAGCGTGATGGCACTTCGGTGTGCCCTACCTCTCAATGTTGGAAGTAGTTTAAGGACATACCCGGGTCCAAAACCTTAACGTTAACTTTAGAAAGCGTCGTTACATTTTGGTGGAAAAAAATTAGAACCAAATAGTCGCTTTAGTTGCGTATAGTAAGTTTTCTTACAAAGCGTATTGATTTTTAATCGTAGTAGTATAAGAATTATGATCGTAATGTTGAGCTGTTCGGGCTAGGAATAGTGTGTACTCACTTTAGCTGCCTCTTCGCGAGTGGAGTAGCGCGCGAGCGCGAGTCCCTGGTTCAAGTACAGATGGAAGTTCTGCAGCGGCCCGTGCTGCACGCACAGAGTCTTCAACGTCGATCCGTCGATCTGTCGCAACAATGTAAACATCAGCCAATAGAATAAAGCCATATCGAATTAGTCAGTGGCACACACCTCATTATTTATATAGCAGTGAGGATGTATTTACTATATATTTGACCATACTGACTCCAACAAACTATATGATTCTGACTGTATGTTGTGACTTGTGAGAAAATAGTCTCTTTCAATAAGCCAAATAACACTCTATGATCCAGTAACGATATGTGAATTAATTATAAACTTAAAAAATTTAAGTTACAATTGACAAAAACATATGCAAAAATAATTAAATATATTTATCGCACAATTCATTCCAACAATTGATTTGCAAGGGGTCGGAAAACTGCGAAACGCGGAAGACTACAGTGAGTTCACAGTTCTAAATCTCGGTTGCAGGAATGACATCAACATTTTTTTTTTTTTAATCTTATTTTTCATCAATGGCGAGAAGGAGTGTTGTTCGAGTGAGCCACACCCTTTCACGTCACTCTCAGTATAGACTCACTCACTCTCAGATAATAATATCGATGACGACAACGATTACGCACTGCCCATATATTAAAAGCCACGTAATTTTTGTAGTTTTACTTCGCCATCAATTCTGTGCTACATGATTGGACAAAATTTAGCGAGATTTATAGATTATTTTAGATAATGCATTAAGTTAAATTTAATCGCTAGATTTTAATAAATTGTTTTCTATTTCTTAAAAGAGGGATCGCGTCTACGGGCACACTACCATGAGCTACGTACCGTTAAAGCCTCTTAGCAGTATTTGTATTTAAACTTTCGTGAGACATATCTGATAAATTAAACATTAACACGGCTCTACTCACGTTTATTTAGTCATATGGAGGCCTATGTTCTCCGAAACATGTCGCGCGAGTGACTAAATAAACGTGAGTAGAGCCGTGTTAATGTTTAATTTATCCTCTTAGCAGTCGTCACAAAACAGCCAGTCTCAAGTTAATTTTGCAGTACCTAATTCGGTGATTGTTACTTTACACTGAACTCACATTAATGAATTTCAAACCAAATTTTATAGTTTGCATATCCTTGTAGCAAAGATCTGTCTGAAATAGGAATGTAGTAACAGGTTAAGAAAAAAAATCCTCAAGTTTTGGTCTCCAATCTATTGCTATATGCGACGAATATGACCCTTCAGTTATTTTTCACCTATTTGCTTTGTGACGCAGACGCTGTAAAGCATATGGCATTTATAGGAGACGTTTTTTTTTTAATACTATGACGGTGGCAAACTAGCATACGACGCGTCTGATAGTAAGCAGTCACCGTAACCTATCGACGGGGGTAACTCCAGAGGGTAGGTATAGTGCAAGCAGTAGCGACCTGCGCCGTCAGGTTCTTGAGCAGCAGCCAGGTGGAGGCCTGCCAGGAGGGCACGCCGGAGCGCGGCGGCTGCTGCGCGTGGTGCTGCGGCCACGCCTTGTTGAGGCCCGGCGGCGGCGCGGCGCGCGGCTTGGCCCAGGCGTCCGGCTTGCCGGCGGCCGGCGGCGCGTAGCTCCACGTGGACGACGACAGCGAGCGCTCGCCGCCCGGCGGGGACGTCTTGCCGCCCAGCATGTCCGAGTCCTTGATGGCCGTGAGCGACAGCGGCGAGCGCACCACGGACCCGGGCGTCATCGACGGGTCGTCCTCTACGTTTTTGATCTGATTGCCCTGTATTTGTTATAGTTGTAGGTTAAAAGGAACTTGTTGTAGCGGTACTGAGAATAAACGCGCCGGAGGCTGGCTGCATCAGTATAAACAGTTTGATTTGGAGTTAACAGCCTCCTAGGCTGGTCGGTATTGATGCTAGCTGAAGAAGCAGGACTTTGGCCAAATCTTGTTAAAAGTTAATTTACTTGTATTTATGGACAAGTTGTGGAAGTTTTCTATGTATATAAGTATGAGTACTTATATTTTATTATGTACATCGTCGTCAACTACAACATAAACCTTAAGTGAATTTTGGTTACTTTACGTTGTAGGTAACCCCACAGATAGGACGACTTTATATGTAAATTCCATAAATAAAACCAGTTATGAAATTGTACTGGCTTCCAATGCAATAGAATCACCAACCAACACCAAATTATAATATGTGCGTTTTTAATCTTCTAGGCTAGTTTAAAAATCAAAGGTTAAGAATACCTTAGTAGTTTCATTACACTTGAATTATAAAAAAAAAAATTATTTTATTGGCTAAGTCAGCAGATAGGAGTGGCGGGAAGGAAACTGACCTTCCAGGGTTTGCCGGGTTCGAACTCGGGAACCATGTCGAACACGGGCTGGTGTTGCGGGTGCTGCGGCCACGCGTCCTTGCCGTCCGCCACGTCCGCCTCGCCCCAGCCCTCGCCGCGACCCACTGTCCATGTACTGGGAACAAAAATCAAATCAATTTCTGCATTCGCTGAAACCTACATATTCTCAAAATGGTGTAGTTGATCGGATAAATATGGGCGGTATTACTCTTATCCAATATCTTTGTTTGCATTTGCTCAATGAAATTCTTATTCTTCTTCTTCATTTCTTTGTTTCTAGAAAATTGTCTTTCACCATCCAGGCAATCAGACTCTCGAATGACAAGCTCAGACCAAGTTCGGTTGTAAGACTTGTAAGTGCATGTTGCGCAAACATTTCCACAAAAAGGTTTCTTCATGATCCTCGAAGTAAATCACACAAGGTACATTAAATGTATGTGTATGTATGTTTATTTTTTATCAATATAGCTTAATATTTTTTTATTAAAGTTAGAGTTAAAAGACCCTGCACCTACCAAATCTTTCCGTTACTCCCATTGGTTGACTGGTAGAGAATACCTTATGACATTAAGTCCGCCATTTGTACCTTCTTGTATTATGCAATAAAGATTAAATAAATAAAGACCCAGGAACAAATATTCTTGATAAACATATAGTACGTGTCAAAAATTTAAATTCACAATGTAAAAAAACTTTTGACCAGTACTATACAATTATATACCCTTGTCGGGATTCGAACCCAGAACCTTCTGTTCGTAGGCAGAGTCACTACCGACTAGGCTAGGAGTCCGATGAAGACGTGACACTTTGAAGAGCTCGATATACAGTGTGTAAATCTTATAAGGGCGAATCTCTTAACGGAGGGTAGAACAGGACATAAGAAATATATCTAGATAACTTTTGCTTAGAAGTACAATTCAAATTTTATCCATATAAAAAAAATCGGCCCGCAATGTAATGCAACACTCGAGTTAAACAGTCGTTGACAGTTTCGAAAGCTCATATCACGTAATGTTCGCAGTACATTACTGCTCAGACATTTTACAAAAATTAATTACATATGTATAATAGGTATAATTAAAGAAAAACCTTTTGGTTAATGACTATACTGGTAAATCCTCTGTCTGGTTTAATTCTTCGCCCGTATTAGACTTACACACAGTATGTGCACATTTTAGCCAACTACTATACTCACGGATCAGGCTGCAGGCCGAGCTGGTTGAGCTGCGGGCTGGTGGTGGACTTGGCGGCGCCGGGAGCGCGAGGGAAGTCCGTGCCCTCGCCGTCCTTGTCCAACGACGGCAGCTTCCACTGGTTCAGCCGCGACTGCTGGCCAGCGCCGTACGCCTGATGTACAATAAAACGTTATACTCGTGTTCAGAATGTGCACGAACTACAAACTAAAAACTAAATTTTTCATCTTTATAACTATAGTTAATATATTAAAAGTTGAAATAGATAACATATACTAAAGAAAAAACGACGGGGACCTCCGGTGTTCGAGACGGTATATAGTAGTATTACTACTTAAAAATCAAAGCAAATCAAAAATATTTCATAAAAAATAATTTGATTTGTTCTTAGTTTTATAGTTAATATAGTTAATATTTAAGTTCTCGACTTTTCACTTTGAAGGCAACAGAAAAACTGTATTTTTTTCTGAACAGTTTAAAAGGTTATAAAATTGGTTTTGGTTATGTAAAGTTCATTAAAATTTAAATTTAAATAGTAAATGTGTAAAAAAATATATAAAAACGTACCTGTTAAATAAAAAAAGATTGTATAGAATTATAGAACCATTGATGAGTATTTGTTTTTGAACTCTCCATCGGCACACAAACCTCTCTGGTTTTACCAATGATGGGTCTTGTATAACACAATGTATATTTCTCTTTTTTTATTCAATAAATCAAAAAAAAGTTTTAGTTAGGTAGTTGATCCCAAAGGAAGACTTATTGACTTTTTTTCCATGTTTAATTTAATATAAATGTATAAACTATGTTTCTAGTGTACATACGGCCTGCGAGTCCTTGGCGATATCCATGTTGCCGAAGTTGTTCTGCAGCTGAGACATTGGGTCCGGGCCCTGCTTGAACAGGTCGCCGCCCGCCTGCTGCTTCATGTACAGCGCTTGCTGTGTCGCGATCTGGTTCTGTGGCGGCAAAAGTAGTTGTGAAAAACTAATGCAGGTTTAGAGTTCATGGGGTCTACTAAGATTTTTATTAAAACTAGCATTCTGAGTAAGGGTTATGGTGTGTTGAAGCTGCTTGCTTCTAAATCTCAATAATCCTATCGTAGTTACTCAAATTTTATGCTGGAGTCTTGGCATCAAAAGAATATTGGAAATATCCACCGGATTAACAAGTCCACCCACTTCCCACCAATAGTACATTACTACAACTTCCCACCAATAGTACATTACTACATTCCCTCTCGCCTAGCCAAACCTCATTGCAGGTTACAAATACTTCGAAGCCTATTATACGGAACAGACAGAATGTCAACATGTAGTGCATGTTTGAGAAAACATATATCCACCGCATCGAACAAGGTTCGAACTTGCGACCTAAATCTCTCTTTATAATGATCAAAAATCAAAACGTATATCAACCGCATCGATCGAACAAAGTTCCAACTCGCGACCTAATCCTTTATTAAAAAGATACAAATTTAAACATATATCCACAGCATCGAACAAAGTTCGAATTCGCGACTTAAAGCTTTCTTTAAAATGATCCAATTTCAAATATAATATCCACCGTATCAAACAGGATTAGAACTTGCAACCTACTAGAATATTTACCAACTTTTCTTAAATATCATCGAAATTTAAACAGTCCAAGTTAGGTTTTCTTCGTTTTCTGCCTCCTATTTAGGGAAACATACTGTATTTAAAATTTATATTCAAAAGTTTAATACTAACAAAAAAGTATGAGACAAACTAATTTATTTGCCTATACACAACTTACTTGCAAAGCAGTGATCTGCTGTTTAGCCTTAGTGATCTGCACCGAGTACTGCAGTGCGAGAGAAGAGTTAGCCTTCGAGATGGCGAGGGTGTGCTGCTGTACCAACTGTTGCAATACTTTGATCTGCATAAAAACAAGGAAAGATTAGTTTATACATGTTTTTTGTAATAACGAGACTGCGACACGGGTAGATTGTCCCTTACCTTTTACTAGAATTTAACATACATTACTAAAAATATTTTTTAAGGTATTTAAAATAATCAGTAATGCGACAGTTTCTTTGTGCCTAATCTTATCATTTTCTCAGAGTGCTCTTAAACAATACCAATCACAAATCGTCCCTTTACAACAGCAATGATCGCGTAAACAAGTTTATGAAGCGGAAAAAGATCGCTCGGTTGGGTACACAATTTCTTCGCTCGGTAACGTACAGCATGGGGTGAGTACTTTCTGACCTAGAAACGAGCATTGTGCGAGTAATGAGGTTTTTAACGCGAGTAGGATTGATATCTATTTTATAAACAAAAACGGATTATACGCGTTATAAATGTGATACAAATTTAAAAATTTACAAGGTCACAAGAGTTGATTTTTATCTGCAGTTTAGAACCGTTGCGAGGTTTCGTGCTTGATATTTTAATCAAATCTTAGAATACCAGCACCACGTTTACATTACCTGCTGCAAGAGCTGGTTGAGTAGCACGAGGGTCTGCGGCGCGAGCGGCTGGTTGAGAATCTGGTGGTTGAGGTAGCCGGCCGACACCGCCATCTGGATCTGTTGCACCAGCATGCGGAGCTGCGCCGTACTCGGCTGCCCGCTATTGCCGGTTCCACTGTTACACAAAATAGGTTAAATAAGGAGTTCATTATATAATTCCGATAATAAAAATGGTTAATAGTTAAATAAGTAGTACCTATTAGGGTTGTAGGACTGATGATGATGAAGAGCCTGCGGCGGAGGCTGGTTAAGCAGCTTCTGCACGACGGCCGCGCTGACGGGCGGCACGGCCGGCGGCGGCTGGAACGGGCCGCCGTGGTGGCCGCCGAAGTGCTCGTCGCGGCGCCAGCCGTCGCGCGGGGCCGCCAGCATCTCCAGGGCTTCTTCGGCGTTCATATCGCTCCGGCGGAGCGCCGCCTCGGCGTCTTCTTTTTTATATCCCATCTCGACAAGGAATCGGAACTGCTTGCTGTTCCACAACATCTCCTTCGGTATCTGCTTGCCGAGCGGCCCGCCACCCTGGGGCGGCTTCGGGCCGGGCCACTCGCCGATGTCCTCGGGCCAGCCGCCGCCCGGGTTCGGCTTCGGCTTGGGAACGGGCCACAGGCCCGGGTTGGACGCGTCCGGCCAGGCGGGCACGTCGCGGTCGGGCCAGGCGGGCGTGTGCGGGTCCTCCCAGCTGCCGTTGCGCTGGCCGTGCGCGCCCCACACGCCGTCGGGCTTGCTGGGCGCGGGCGGCACGCGCTGCGGCGGCTGCGGGCCGGCGGGCGCGCCGCGGCCGGCCATGGCCATGCCGCCGCGCTGCGCCCACAGCGACGTGCCGTCGTCGAAGCCGGACGGCGCGCGGCGCGCGGCCGGCGGGGACGGCTCCTCCCAGCCGGAGCCCTTCATCGAGTCCTTGGGCCCCTGCGCGCCCCACTGGTTGACGCCGGACGGCATGACCTTGTTGGCGGGCCCGTGCTGGTGGTGCTGGCTCCACATCTCGCCGTTGAGGCGGCCGGAGATGCCGCCGCGCAGGTCGTGCTGGCGCGGGTCGGCGGGCGGCTGGCGCGGGTCGGGCGCGCGGTGCTCGAGGCGCGGGTCGGCGGGCCGGTGCGGCTCGCCCCACGCGTTCCAGTCGTCCTTCTTGGGTACGCCCCACTGCTGCGCGTGCTGCGGCGGCCCGGCGGGCCACTGCTGCGGCGGCGGCGGCCCGGTCCACACGTTGGCGGACTCGGCGGCGTCGTCGTCCTCGCCCCAGGTGCCGCCGATGTTTGTCGTCGGCGTGTGGCCCCATGGGGTCTTGGCGGCGGGCTGCGGCGGTGGCTGGCCGCCGTTCCTCAGGTTGGCTTCCCAGAGGTCGGTGCCGAGGAAGGCGCCATTATTGACGTTCGGTTTCCAAGCGGGCGGCCCGCCGGCGGTGGGTTCCACCTTCGAGCCGGGCTCGGGTGAACCGGGCACATCCCAATTCGTATCTTGATTCACATTTTGCTGTTAAATAAAATGAAAATGTGAATACAGATTTGAAAAACAATACATTTAAATAAGGTTTAATTCAAGTTTATTTAGTCTCTCACGCAAGATGTCTCGGAAACTAAACAAACGTAAGTGAAACAGTCATTTATAAAAAAAATTGTATATGATTATTTTTAGTTGCAGTTACTTACACCGCCCCAGCCGTCCTGGCTGAACAGCGCCTCCCTCATAGAGTTGAGTTGTTCTATCTTAGCGGAAGACGTTGTGTTCGATGCGCCGTTGCCGTTGGCGGCGGGCGGCATGTTGGGAGCGGCGGAGTTGGGAGAGTTGCCACCGTTGTTCCCATTGTTGGGGTTTGTGCCTAGATAAACAAAATTTTAAATAAATAATTGTCTTTTTGTTAACAAAATGTAGCTTGCGGTGAAGACTAATAGGTATTTAAGTCCAGCTTGCGGGATCAATGCGAACATAAAAATGAAGCAGCCAGTGAAGTATTTCACATAAATAATATAATATATCATATCATATCCTAAGACTTTTTTCATAGCAAGAAATGAATAAAGAAAGAAATTTTAAATAAAACGGTAACAATATTTGGTCAACAGTATTGGATCGGTCAGTATAGGGAAATCTGGAACAATAAGACCCTAAAATCGATGACATGGTTCCTAAGAACAAATCTTTGTATGTCTTATAGTTCCAGATTTCCACAAACTGACCGATCTGAATGAGACAACCTGTATATATACATAATTGTCGATATATTTTTTTTTCTCTACATCCAAAGGAAAAATTGCGTTAATCCTTTTCCAGGCATAGTACGATTTACCCAACACATTCTTGTCAATCCGAATTTAAATATGGTGGAGTGAACTATCCCAAAAAAAGACTATTTAAAATAAATAACCAAAACACAATACAAAAATTTAGAACATATTTGGATTTTTTGGGAAAACCATTCAAATTGGTGGGGTGCACAGATTATATATGTATTATTATACTTTTAATCCCCCTATTTTACCCTTAGTAATTTTGTTGCCACAGTCGTCAGTCAGATTCGAGAGTAGAGTCAGAATCGGGGTAGAAAAATATGTACGAACACGGTAAATATAAATACATGTTTACGATTGTGTAATAACGATATATAATCACTGATGATTATAAATCATTCGAGTTTTATAGCTGAGAATCATTCAATTGTCCGACAATGACTGCATGTTTGTTTGTATTGTTCAAGAGCACCTGTACTGAACAATTCGATCGGTATGCGACTAACCATTGCTTGCAGGCGCACCATTATTGTTTGGCTGTGCATTTGGCATGTTGGGGGGACCGCTCTGCCAACTCTGGGAGGCAGCGCTGGTCGGTGGCATCTGGGCGTTACCCTTGTTGCTATTCACTGCAACGAAAATCTCTTATCAATGCGCGTGTATCGATTTGCAAGCTCGCCCGTAACCATGCGGTGTTTTATGGCCACGGATATTACTTCTTTATTGTTATGCGCAAGCTATTCGATCTCTACGAAAATCGATGGATTTTGTACGTAGTGATACTTGGTGCTTTTCATGCAGTAACTATAATTAAACAACCGATTGTTCGTAGTCAACAACAAACGAAACACATTTTAGATAAAACATTTTCCTGAATCTAATATTATGTTAAAATAGCCTATTTATATTAATTTTTCAGGTCATACAGATCAATTAGGCATGCGTCTTTTCTGCGGACATTTTGAAAGTTGAGGGTTTTAAAGCCAAATAGTTGATATTTGAAATATCGTATATTACGGGCATATTTCTCTTTTACTCCAATAAAGGGTGTCATGAGAGTGACAAAGACAATAGTCCGAAATTTACGAATATCGTTGTTCGCGGTAGCGCCGCAGCCTCCCTCTTACGTAACTCTATACCACAAAAACATAACTTGTAATCTCACAATCCGTTAACTTACACAGAAAAGAAGTTTTGTTTTTATCAATCTGTATGACTCATTCATTGTTATGATTGTTATGAATCCTAAATACATAGTACCAATTTAAAACAAAACATAACAAAAACCTAAAAGAACTTATTATTAAAAGCTGGTTAAAATCATTTTTAAACAGTGAGTAACGCGACAAAATTGGTTTTAAATATCTACATTTATTCATTAAGGTGAAGAAACAATGTATGGTAATTAAGAGCTCCCGTACAGGTTTAATTTAATCACCGTCAATTATATAATTAGGTAGCTCGATTACCGATGCCAACGTCATGATTCGTCTGTACTTACTGTCGGCTTGGGAGGTGGGCGGGCGCTGCGCGGCGTTCCATTGCTGGTTGTTCGTGGCGTTGTTGGCTTGGCTGCCACCGGAGTTGCTACCCCAGTTGCCTGCTGCCGATGAAAGGGAGTATTAGTAGATCACATCACAACGGAGGTTATTTAAAACCCGCGACATGTTCACGGACTTAGCGAGATCTGTTCTATCACTTGTAAAGCTTTACCCGTTCACGATAATATACAAAATAAATGACTTGCCTTTACGGTAAATATAATCAGTATAAAATAAATAATGAATCGTTAAAATTTTTCTCAATGTCCAAATTGTTCAACTGACCAATTAATTAACAAAGAAAATCTCTTTTTGCAATTTTAGTCATGATATTTACTTAAATAAAAATAAAAAACAGAGAACACCTTTCTATTTACTATTTATAACTCTCAACATAGTACATATATATATTTTGGAAAAAGAAAATTCAACCTAATTTACTTTAAATTTAAAAACGTTTAGTATGGTGGGCCTTACGAGGATAAATGTAAATATGTATCTGTAGAATTAGAATTATTGTAGAATTAGAAAATTTTAATTCGATAGTTCATCATCATCACGTCTACAATTAGATTCGACGATGAGCAAAGTTCGGACAGAACTAACTTAATACAAGGTACCTATTAATTTCCAATAAACATTTTTTTTGTATGAAATTTTAGGCAACCAAATTTTCAGCAATGGTTTATGAAATGAAATGAAATCAATACAATTTATTTCGAAACAACAAATACAAAAAACATTTTACAAAATTCTTAAACCTAAAAGTAATGATGTGGCAGTTGTCTCAAAAGAATCCTGGGTGCCTCGACTCAAGCTGAGTCGGACACGACGCTGATTTTCAGGGGGTCCCAGGTTTAGAGCGTCAACATTTATGGTAAATGACACTATAATTATACTTAGATACACCATATAGGTAGAACAATGTTTAGAAACGCAAGTTTGTTTCAAGATTGTAAATTGTTTATTATTTACAAATAGACTAATTAGCATTCTTTAATTTTGTCACTTCCCATTACGGCTGTTCACTGTTGTAACTAACGATAACGAACAAGATTTTAAAAGCCCCGAGGTAGAATTAAAGGAACAGTTAATTTGTAAAATAATATAAAAACTAGAGACTAGGTATCAGACGATGTTTACGAGATACGATATCGCGGCGGCCCATTTAGGCAGTATTGAGGTTTGTGCACCTCAAACGGCGCCGACTTCGTTTCCGCACATTCCGCCGCATCAACAAAATACAAGTAATGCAATCAAGTACACTAATGCAGGAAAATTATAAATACATACAAACTCCAGGTTGTTCATAATAGAATGAAATACCTACTTCAGACTTTATCCCTCATTATTATGCGAGCAGTGAGCCTCATTTTGAGGCCAAAACAACATGTCTGTCGTAATGAAGTTTATGTTTATTAAGTTGGAGTGTGCCAGTTGGCTGAGAAATGGAATTTAATAATAGATGAAATTAATTATATTAAAATTATTAAGACTGCTAAACTGATTGTCGACCAGAGGTGCTAAGTTGCTAAAATATTGATTAATTTAACTGATCAACTTCAACCTGTCTTTTAATGTAAGCATACAAATAAATAAACCATACCGACGTAACAAATAAAAAATAAACTAAGAGCGCATATACAAATGCCATTACGGTCGGCAGTTGACCGCATGATTGCATGAAATGTTAGAGGGGTCGATTCTAAAAATTGAAACAAAAAATTGAAACAGTAAGACTCACTAGTCTTACCACCTCAAGTTAGGAAAAGAGACTTACCGTTATTGTTGGAAGCGGGCGGGCTGCCCCAGCCAGAGGCAGCGTTGAGGGAGCTCTCACCGCCTCCACAGAGGCGCATCCTCCTTGGCACTCCCCAACTGTCCATCTCGCTAATCTTGGCTTTGTTAACATCCTCGTTTCTTATCAACTCCAACATCGCGTCCAATGTGAGATCACCGTTAGCAAAAGTCTTCAAGGGGGACTGAGAGTTTGATGTTACATCGACCTCCAATACATTATTGTCATGGTTTAACCTTATCGACTTCTCGTCTTTATTTATGATTCGAGTTTTCGTTTTGCATATCATATGAGCAGACTTTTCGTTTAGTAGTTGCGTGTTATCCATGCAAGGCTCATCTCGTATAATACAAACTGAAGATTTAAAAGCGTAATCAGACTTGTTCATATACTTGGGCGCTCCAAACGCCATCTTATATTTTAAGTTAAAGCTACTGAAATACGGGTCACTGTATGAGATACCCTGGACTGTTATGGCGTTAATCGTTAAAGGAATGCAGTAGTTAGGCGTATCGCCAATCATTTGGTTTTGTTGGATACTATCAACAAACTCTACATTATAAATATTATTATCTACCATTTTTACACTAACTCGCTGACTCTCATTCTTCTCTTCGACTCGCTTCAAAGCACCAAATTTATTTGTGTTCACCACCAGCATTGAGGTGGAGATTTTACATTGCATTGGTTCGGTAACAGTATAAATATTGGAGTAACAATTATCCTTAATTAAATGTGGAACACATAATATTACAGAAACATTAGACATCAGACAATTATCATAAATACCCTTAATAGAATAATTTTCTACAATATCCACCTAGAATTATACTTATTTTCACAGTTTGCATATTGTTTCAATTATAGACTAAGTAACAATGGTTCGTAGTGATGCAGTCAATAAAGCAGGTAGCAGTGTTTAGTGCCTCTGTGACAGAGGGCAGGTGAGATCACCGCTTGAAGCTGCTGCGGACTCGCCTCTAGCCCCGAGTGGCCCAGCCCTATAAAACACATTCAAGTCAGCACAGTGCCATCTCAGCTCAAAGAGCGCCTAAACACGAAAAATGAACTATTACTACCAACTTAGATAATTGCTGCTAAATTAAAATGCCAAGTATCAAAACGATATGCCGCTTTAGGGCATTGTATTCAAATTATACCAAATATACAGTTCTCCGATCAATATCGTTTTATGAAGGAAGCATAAAATTCCGGTTTACGCACCTTATAGGACGGACGAGAGGCTGAGCTGTATATCACAGATAGTGCGGGCTCGGCAGATCCTTCAGAGCAGCTTCGCAGTCAGCTCGACGTTCAGATTATCTGTAGGAAGCACAAAAATATAACCATATTACTAAGAAACTTCACTCAAAATCCCTTTGGAAGGGAATTCTCTTGTACGACAAAATTTTGAGGTTATCTCAAGGACTAATAAAACAATATTACGGGCAATATTGTACCAGCTAACATGAACTTTATTTACGTCGCGACTAGCGTTTGAGCGCGATAAGAAGCTATACTACACATTACTAAACTAAAATCAAGCACTGGGCTGAATATCAAACGGTAGCTAGGTACCTACCTACCTAGCTAATACGCCATTCGTCAAATGGAAGCCTGTGACCATAAAGATCAAGATTGCTCACCAGATAAAAAACTTATCAGAATTTTGTAATTTACATCTTCTCAAGATAGTCTTTAACACTATTATGTTCTTTTGCCGTGTGTATAACATAGATATTTGTGTATTTCGGCCTTGAGACTGCGACTCGATGTTATACCTGTGCTGTATCTATGTATCTATATCATCCACAGTGTACGTATCTATCTATATCTAGAGTGAAAGTTAGCACGACCTATATGAAACGATGGGAGGAGTCATTTGAAAACAAAACATTATAACGGTAAAACAAACACACTATTGATCTAATCACAATAAACTATCACTTAGAATTTTTACTGCTAGCAAAAATACAAAAAAATTCTTACGTGACACGACCGAGCACAACGGTGTTATATTACTAGAATGAGACGGAGTATTAAACATGATGCTAGCTTTCCGTTCACTGAAGCGAGACAAAAGATACGCTTGAGAAAGCGATGCCATAAATGCCAAAAGCAATTGACGAATACAATGATCACAAATTCTTGAAAACTTTAGATTATACAAGGCATACCTTCGTTTTGTGTACTTGTTGGCACTAGAGATTTACACAAAAACACTGTTTCAAACCCCCCGAGAAGACAGCTTCGACGGCTGGATGGAATGATTTTCGTCGTCGATTGGGGTTCGCACGATGAACGGGACACGGAATAAATTTAAGAGGTCTGTCGCAGGCATTGTAACACGGAGAACGACAGTACATTTTGTCATGGCCGGGTTACAGCAATTTGCTATATAGGTATAGGTTCCTAAGCATATATGTACGTGATACAGTTGTAGCTATCCTATACATAACTATACAATATTGTAAAGTACTTAGGTATAGATAGTGTCTTACTCTTCTATAGCTATATGCGCATTCGTGCGAATACAAGCAAGCAATATCTACAAAGGAACGTATAACTACTAAACCATGTATACTCGTACAAAATAGGTTTATATTTTGTTGATTTGTATACCTGTACCTACAAATACAATACAGTATTAACCGAACAGTTTTTTTTTACTTAGGTACTTTCAAAATCGAATAAGATACTGTTTTTAAACTCTAAGTAGTAGGTAGGAGATTTAGATTACCTACCTAAATTAGTTGAGTACAATATTACATATTATACTTATGCTCCTAAAAGTTGTTAAAAAAAACAGTATCTTGTTAACTTCGGTATGTTGTAATTGGAAATTGTATAGAGGGATGTCCCTCAAATAATTAATCAAATTAATTCTGGATAATTAATATATACCTACTACAATACAATATAGATCAGCAATGGATTGTATTATATATATATATATGATTAATGTAATGATTATGTACCATCATAGGGTAATTTAGAGTTAAGGGACAAAGTTTTCCAAAATTAAAAGCTTAGCTTACCTAGTTAGAGGAGGTAGGTAGATAATTAAGACTAGTTAGGTACTTAGTTAATACCTACTTATATTTATTTAACCTAAGTTAAATGCATGATCGTAGAGGTAGCGGTGAAAGGTAAACGAGTTTAATGTAACGTTTAGTGATGTATCGGTGGTTAAAATAAATATAAAAAATACTAAAAGAATGACATTTTAATTTTGACTTTAAGGCGGGATTAAGAGGGAACCTTGAGAACTTTTAACGTCGCCAAGAAAAAAAAAAGATTTATTAAAAAGTATCTGCCATCATAGCAATTTACGAGTCGATATGGTGCGAGTAGATGTGCCGCAACGTTTCGATGAATTAGACTTGTGTGCGTTGCACAACAGGATGAGATGGAACTAGGTAGGTATATTAGAAAAAAACACTAATTAGTACCCTGCCATTATGATCGTAGTAAAATCTATTGAATTCCTTTTTAGACTTTTCTTGTGTTCTTGTACCTACTTGCTCTTTGACGACTGCGGGGCTAACGCAGAAATCGATATTCGTAAATTTCGAACGATTGTCTCTGTCACTATTATGACGCCGTAATTGGAGTAAAAGAGAAAGATGTGCGAAATTTACGAACTTCGATTTTCGCGGTATCAGGCCTGGATTGTCCGCGCCTTTGCTTGCAAAACCAACTGCTTTGTCGTTCCATCACTGTTGGATTCTCCTGGTACTTATGCTGTAACATGCGTTTCAGCTCACCGGTAACTAGTTCAAATTAGATAGGAATAAGCTTGAACAATATCATCAGAAATAATTTCCTATTAGAATATTTTAAGTGTAGTAAATGGTACTTACTGTGGTTAAAATTTCAATCAGAAAGAAAAACAGAAATGTACTCATTTACCTATCTGAAAAAAAAAGGAACACATACGCAGAATACAATTTTATGCCATTCGGCGCCGAGACCCTCGGTCCGTGGGGCCTTGGCGCTCTCCATAGGACACAGGACTCAGGAGGCCGAAGAGCTGGCAACTACCTCGCTGAACGTATGAGCCTCACGGTTCAGCGAGGAAATGCTGCCAGCGTCTCTGGTACCATACCGCTGGGGATTTTATTGTTACTTTTAATTGTTTTGTTTTTATGGGTATTAAGTTGCCCTTAAATAAAAAATATGAATCTGGTCATAAATGTGTACCTATGATAAAATTGATAAATGATGATATTTAAGAATGAGAAAAATCGCAAATGGAAATTATGGAAATTTAATAAGTCATTCTTAATTTCTTATACACCCTAAAATTCTGTCACTTATCTATCGCTCTCTGAAACGATTCGGATCGGATTTATTTTATATCTTAGATATACCCTTTAACTAGACGAGGTGTGTTAATAAATCATACCACGATCGAAAGGAATGGCCGTATGTAACTTTCCATAGGTATGGCAGAGACGGCGCTACTTTCATCCGTCTTTGTCATAATCTCACATATTTTTGTTCCCCTCCAAACTAAACCTTTCAGAACTGTCTAAGTTGGAGGGATACAAATAAAAACGATTGGATTTTTCTTATGTTTTCAACCTAAGTTGCGGTAATTAATACAGAATAACCTTATATTTTTGTTATAAAGAGTGCCCTGTAAATCAAAACTATAGTAAACTTTTACATTTTGGGCTGCAAAAGCGATTTCTTATTGGCATACGCGGATGCGTGCTCCATTCATTATTCCTCCTAGGTTTGTATGATATTTTTGTCTCTGTCAGTGTCATTTGTTGACATGTCTACGGCGCGACCGCCAAAAACGATATTAGTAAATTTCGGGCGATTGTCTCTGTCACTCTCATGACACCTTAATTAGAGCAAAAGAGAAAGATGTCCGAAATATACGAATATCGTTTTCAGCGGTAGCACCTCTGATTTCAGTGAGTGTGAAGTGAATTTTATCGAGTTCAGTCGTACACTACATCTACATAATTACATATTTTTTCGCCTCACAAATGATAACACAAATACGTCATACGTCAAATAGCGGTTGATTTGATTCGCGGTTTCACATTTCATTGGTTTTACATTATCTACAATTGAATATCGAACTTGATAAAGTGTGTTTTTGAATCATTAGTGAATAAAGTATAAGTCAGAAATGTCCCTAGTTAACTTATTGCTATGCCGCGTCGTTACTGGGGCTTAAGACGGTTGCTAAGGATGCCGTTAGCGGAGGCGGGGGATCAATATTCAATATGGGTAAGTTCTTTGTTATTGTATTTAGATTGAATCACTATAGATGAAAAATGTTGGAAACATATGGTCCACGTATACAACTATAAGGGAAGTTTTCTGAGTCAATCCCAACGACATGTTATGTTTTGTTTATTTTTTTTATCGACTTTCATATAAATGCATACCTACATACAAATATGAGCTTTCACATAAGCTATTTAGAATTCAGAATGCTATCTAAATTTATGATTTTAAGTTCAATCAATTGTGCCTACTTTCTTACCTTTGTTGAAAGTATGGAAGTAAATAAATAAATAAATATATATTTATTTATTTATTTTTATTAATGCCATAATTAGAATTATTGGAGTACCCACTCTAGTTTCTGAGGCTGAGACTGGATTAACAAACTCCAATAGTTACCTATATTGTTAAACCCTGATGACCATTAGAAACAAAACTAAAACTTATGACATTTTATATATTTGCATAATCAAGATGCCTGTTCCTGTAATCATTTGAAAACTTTAGAATATTGCATCTGTGTCAATGTCCAACTGATGCTGAGTAGATTCAGTAAGTTAATTAGTAATAAATTTGAAAACAGGTCTGGCCTAGTGGTTCACTAGACCCTGCCTATGAATCCAATGGTCCTGGGTTTGAATCCCAGTGAGGTCATTTATTTGTGTCACATGAGTCATGGGTATTTTGAGCTTCTTGAGCTTACCATGGGAACATGGGATTTTTTCATTTTTTGCCTCATCTTATCATACAATTTATAAACTGTTCATGTACTCATCAGGGTTATATTTTGATAAGCCAAAAGTTTATAAAAGTAAAACTGGAGTATGTTGTTCCAGGATTAGTCCTTGCAATTTATTACATGGGATATAGT
Source organism: Grapholita molesta (assembly GCA_022674325.2). NCBI lineage: Eukaryota > Metazoa > Arthropoda > Insecta > Lepidoptera > Tortricidae > Grapholita > Grapholita molesta. The sequence goes on from CP053127.2 coordinate 11,047,528, forward strand.
ATGAGTTGAGTATCCCAAATTAACAGCTTTATTAGTCCATTCAAGGACTCACACTGCTATTGATAATTATACAATTATTATACATATATTTATATTTATTAGAATTAAAGTCATTGTATAAATATATAAACCTAAAGAGGTCCCCTGGAGGCATAGCACTAAAGATATTTTTTATTATTTCAGCCGTATGCAGTCCACTGCTGGACATAGGCCTCACACAAGTAGGATTTTTCCCTTTGTCGCCTCTTAAGACACCCACGGGAGGAGATGGGGTGGTGCTATTCTAGTCAGCCGGCATCATATGGCTACTATTTGGAACTATTATTATCCAACTGAGAAAGCTACGACCTATTTATATCATAAATAAATACCTAAGTAATATCTAAACATCACTAAAGCAATTAAATAACAAGACTGACACTCATATTCCATAAACAAATAACATAAACTCTTGTTTCTCATTTGCTCTGCTGCTTACAGTAGCACATTCTAAAGTAATGATGCTGCCCTTTCCTAGACGGTTGACTCTACACAGTATAATTATGACTTTAAATATAAACTTCATTTAAAATAATTACATATTATAATAAATATGAGTACTACTTATTACATTAAATCTAAAAAAGGCCCTTGAGGCATTGTACCAAGGATGCTGGCAGCATTTCCTTGTTGTATTGCAATGCTGATACATTGTGCCAGGAAGCCACCAGCTCTTTGGTCACCAATTACTTTAACTAGTGGCCTGATATATATATACATGTCAAACATTATTTTTACTCTGATTCTGATGCTTGCAGCTTCTAAAGAAATGATGCCTTTCCAATCTTACCATAGAATGTGATGTACCATATTACATTACACAATGATATCAGACAGGGGACATTCTGATATTCTCTTTACTTACGCTAACCTTCATGTCATAAACATCAATTAAATAAAAGGTAGTTTGTAATAAGTTTTTAGTTTACTTAGGCATGTTAATTTTTATATAAGTGTTATTGTAACTAACAATCTATGGATCTGAGGAATCTGAAAATAAATCATCATCATCATCAGCCTATCGCAGTCCATATAGACATAGGCCTCCCCAATTTCACGATCTTCGGCTGTTCGCATCCAGCTCCTGCCAGCCATCTTGCGCAAGTCGTCACTCCACCTTTCCTGAGGGCGTCCTACACTACGCTTGCCGAGACGCGGTCTCCACTCAAGAACTCGTTTACCCCAGCGGTTATCGGTTCTGCGGCTAATAGGGCCAGCCCACAGCCACTTCAACTTGCTAATACAGTGGGCTACTCGTATGTCGATGACTTTGCTTCTCTGCCGGATTACCTCATTTCTGATTCCATCCCGCGAGATACGCCGAGCAAAGACCTTTCCATAGCCCGCTGAGCGACTTTCAACTTGTGGACCAGCCGTAGAAAATAAATTATTTTAATTTATTATTGAATATAGCGTCACCGGATTTGCAAACTGTTGCAGGTGGGCCTGATATACGTGTTCAACTTGATCGTGGGTACTGGTGCGCTGACGCTGCCGGCGGCGTTCGCGCGCGCTGGTTGGGGTCTCAGCACCATCTCGCTCATTTTCCTGGCGTTCATGAGCTTCATGAACGCCACGTACGTCATCGAGACCATGGCGTGCGCGAACGCCGTTTACAAGTGGAAGATGTTACAGTCCATTAAAAGGGACAGTGTGAGTTAATTTTTTAAATATTATTTGCTTAATAAATTTGTGCAAGTATAGGTATAAGGTGCTCACAAATTGTGATATCATCAATAAATGACTTCTCCCGCATATCGACGCCACTATAAAAAAGCCTCAAAAATTTGTCTTGTCATTAGAACTGGCAAAATATTTCGAATAGAAAGAGAGATTCCTAAGGCATTTAACTAGCTAGGCGAACACGAGTCTAGGAAATTCACAGCTTACACAGAGCAACTGCACTTCTATATTGACTCTCTCAATAAATGAAGAGATTTAATTAACGTCCAATTTCTATATAAACTTTAAAATAACACCATAAATTGCCCCCAGCTCAAGATTAGATCGAGTCCCATATAGCTATCCCAGAAACAATTAATTGACAACAACTAGACTTGACCCTTTGTCTCCTATATTTAGGAAGACCACAGCCGGTGCTGTGATCTTCATTTTGACTCATTGCACAAGATTGTATGTTCCTACAAATGTATTAGTACCTTAATAAATAAAAAAATCGAGAAATAGTGAATCGGGATTTATACACATATATTAACCTTTGTTTGATCTCGTCAAAATAAGTTAAGTTTGAAAAAAGTAACACACAGACGACGGGTATGTATCATTAGTTTTTATTAACAGCCTCCTAGCCTAGTGGCCCTTCATCCAGTGTTGGTGGTACCGAGGTTAAAATCCCGCCAGAGCATTTATTTGTATGTTTTATCACAAATATGTGTTACTTTTTTTATACGAAAGCTTATCTCATAATATTTATTTATTTAATTTAAATTTATGAGACTTTGAAGATCCTAAGCGTAATTTAATTTCAGATCCAAGAACACGAAGGGCACGACTCAGACGAGCCGGTTAACGATATGGAGGAACCACTGGTCTGCGCCTCCGTGCCCTCTCGCTACTACAGCTTGGACCGGCGAGTCGAGCTCGGCGAGATGGCGAACCTGTTCCTGAACCGAACCGGCAGGATCGTGTTCTACTGCACGCTCTGCGTCTATCTGTACGGAGACCTGTCGATATATTCCGCGGCCGTGGCTAAATCCGTCATGGATGTTGTTTGGTAAGTCACAGCCACATCCTAAACATGGCTTATTGATCACACTGACATAAAGAAATAGACTCCTACACGCGAACAAATTATATACAAAAATATGGAACTAAATTACTATTCTATCACGTTCCAGTTCATGCTAATAATGCTAAATTTATAATCTTCTTTTAGATAATATAAACTAACAAAAAAGAGCTCAGTTTTCTAATTATTAAGTATCAAACTTCACTATTGATAAAGTAATAACTTTTCAGTCATTGTTGACACTTGCACTGACAGCGGTTTAAATCAAAAGTAACTAAATGTGCCGCCCAAGTTGTTCGAGGGGCTGTTTTTAGAGCCATTATTTGGGGCTGATTGTGAATCTACCTTTATTAGACATCGATGCTCGTTCAGCCTAATGCTAATGACCAGTGATCGGCACAATGGGTGCAAAACTTTAACAAAACTTGTTAAGTGGACATAAAAGAGTGTATAGCGCCATAAAAACAATTATATGCTTACACCCAAATACATGCATATTGAGATTCCGATATACAATTAAATTAGACAGTAATTTCCCAAAGTTATTCGTATTTTTCTTGATGGTAAGTATTACTATACCTCAGTTCAACAAGTTTTGTTAAAGTTTTGCACCGATAGTGCCGATCACTGCTAATGACAGAAAAGATATCAATCTACCTTAGTAGATTGCCTTAGCTCATGCTCATTTTTTTTTACGTAGCCTATGTTGGCAAAGGCCTCCTCGCTTTAGCCACTCGCCACAGACTAATGCTTACTCCCGCCAATTCCGACAGAAACCATCCAGGTCATCCCGCTATCTCCTCATGCTCATAGATGAATAAAATATGATAGATGATTAAATCTGAAATAAAAATTGAACGAAATATGAGAGACTGCCACTCTTAATATTTCTATTTAAACTTACGTGATTATTTTAATATTTTATGAATGAAACGTTTTTAGTCATGCACTGTGCCGCGATATGTTTTGGTGAGCATAGGTCTCCATTTTCAAATACTAAGAGTATCTCGGTACGGAATACTGTGACTGCGCGTTAACGTGTGCGAACCGCAGTAGTCTTAAGTGCATGTTTCAAAATTATTGCATGCGTCAACATATTATCTAACTTGTTGAAATAAAGTTAAATCGATTTATGATCAATTGATGATATGACGCTGTTGAGTGTTGATTGTCATTAAATATATTGCCATTGTTAATAACAACTAGTAATTGCATATAATTGCATAGTAACATAAAAAAAATTTTTTGTTATCTGTTTAGATCGTAATTTATATTATATCAACGTAGGGTAGTGTTGGTGGCCTAATAGTGGCTAACGACTCTGCCTAATTGTCAATCACGTCTAAATGTTGAGCGGAGTTCGGTTATATAAACGTTAGGAAGGATGTTGGTAACCTATAGGTTAATAACCCAATACAGAAAAACATACTATGAGGTTCAAACATATTAATTGTATAGAAGCGGGGTAACTCACGTTTAATAAGTCGAAAATTACTCGACATGTTTCACTCATTCAACGTTCACTATCCAACACAGACTCACCGGCTCATGATTATGCTCCTCGTTACGGAGTGAAACGTGTCGTGCAATATTCGACTTATAAAACGTGAGTTACCCGCTTCTATACAATCACCCAAAATAGCTCAAAAAACATAGTCAAAAACGCACATCAGACAAGTACTAAAAGGTACATATTATAAATACTTTGTATATGTTTTACATGTACACCTGTATCACTTATATGCATATGTACACTATACTATGCATATGTATGTATACTATACCTATGTCAGGGGGCAATTTATGGGCGTCAGTTCACGAATCGTGGCATTTTAAACTCTCAAAAACGAAGAAATAGTGTTTTAAAAAATGAATCATTATAATAATCGTGGTTATTGAAACTATACATTTTGTGCAAAAATAATAGTAAGTAAGAGGTCCAGGACAGGTATAGAACCAGGATCTGACCCTATTATTAGTCAATTTTTACCCGTCTGCGGCAGGTGGAGAGTTATTTTAAAATTTGATTTTATTTTTGATCTAGTTTACATCAGTACTTGTCAGTTAAAAGTTACATTCATGTATAAAATTGACAAAAAAATGAAAGGTAACATTTTAAATCGGAATATGCACTTAGCCATTCACCGTAAATCAGCTTCGCAGACGTACCCGGGCAGGTGGCAAATATTGAAACAAGTGCGGACGTCGGGCGATGTGACGCCATGATTATGTTAAGGTGAAATAAGTCCCGATACGCACTTCAATTCCATGCAATTTTGCATCTAATTGACTATGAAAAATCAAAATTGCATTTGACTTGGTAGCTTTAAATCTTTGGGCGGCTAGAGGATTGTTGTACAGGGGTGCGAGTTTTCTACTCACGGAACATTTACAGTCGAGTATAACACAAATTTTTCCTCACCAAAGCGAGGAAAATTCAAGAAATATAGCCCGTATCAATCACTTTAATTATTTTACAGTCTAGAGCTTGTTTTAAATTTTGTATCTTGTTAATGTTAGTTCAATGGGACTACTTATAAATTGCCCTTTTTGTTAAACTCGAACCCTTTTATGACCCACTTATTGGTTTATTTTTTTATAAAGATTCATAAGTCGCTCAATATTATTGCAGGTATTTCTTACTAGGTACGGTTTTTTTAATAGCGGGATTGCGTTTTGCCTTAATAGTTGCTTTCAAGCACTCAATAGCGTCACATTAAGTATTTTTGCAGACTGACGCATATTTTATATATATGCAGATAAACGTTATGCCGAAAGAATAACTTATAACTATTGGTCTTTAAGCTCTAATCAAAATAGCAAATCCCGCGTTGAGCATTTTACATAATAATGATTAAGAGATAGAGATAGAGAGACAGATGATTTTACATGATTAAAAGTCGATTTTTATGAGTATGTGCTTAAAATTTATAGAATTGCAAAAAATACCAACATATAAAGCACTAGGTACAGTCACAGACTTTAATTGTTGAGCCGCTTACGGTTCATGCAATCGTCTTTTGTTTAGTACTTAATACATGAAATGCTCAATGTAAAGTGAGCCCTAAATGGCTCAACAATTAAAGTCCCTGACCGTACATGCAATTTTCATTATGTAAATAAATAGTAAATATTAAAATATAAAATTTTACTTGTAACATTTCATATTTCACAGTAGGTAGTATTAATTTAAGATGTAATGATATGTTACTGAATTATTGAAACTGAATGAACATTATAAAACATATATCATTTGTAAAAAAATATTAAATCAAACATTAACTAAAATTACACATGATTTCATAATCCGCACCAAACTCAGTATATAATTGCTTTTGGTAAATTTTAATCAAACCAATTTACACATTGGTAGGCACCTGGTAAGGGTATATATTTCTGTGCTTGTGACGAATATTTGTTCCTGGATTATTATTAAAGTTATCTATGTTATTAAGTAATACATGTTATTTATATCGTCGTCTAGTTGTTATATTTCCAGCTGACCCTCACGGCTAACTTTGTCTATTGTTAAGTAAAACTAACTGCATAAAAAAAGGTTCGGTCACTTTAACCGATTATTAAATGGTGACTCGATGGAAATTGCAACACATTTCAAAACAAACTGACTTTCCACTCACACGTAGGGACAACACAGCAAATATATTTTTATATGGTAAGTAGCAAGTGCAGCTTTTGCCTATAATCATTTACAATAGACAAAGAGTTAACCGTAAGAGATAGCTGGTTTTTTTTTTACTATGCAGATCTATACGTCTGCTAACTAGATGTGACTACATGTCACCCACGAAGGATAAGATAGAGAAATTTGACAGGTCTAAGCGGTACTCGGATAGCACAATTGGTAGTGCACTGCACTAGTGATCCAGTGGTTGTGGGTGCGAGTCCCGCTTCGAGTCAATTTTTTCTATTTTTCTTTCGATTCAAATATCTAAGATATAGCTAGAAACCTAACTACACCCACCAACCCTAATTGCCTATTGATTTGTGTAAGACCCAAAATATTATAAAGTGTATTTTGTCCACAGCTCGTCTGTCCCCACAAACCTGACGAACTCGTCCGACTGGGACGCTCTGCCGTGCTTCAACAGTACCAGGCCCGAGTACACGCGGCTTGCCTGCTACCGCACCGCTTTACTATCCTTCACGGCCGCGATAGGCCCCTTCGTGTTCTTTAACGTGCAAAAGACCAAGTATCTGCAGCTGTTTACCACTGGCATGAGGTGGTTAGGTAAAGTTCATTCTATTACCAACATTCCAATATGACATCTATTTCAGATTATGTAAGAGCGTTTGTAGAAACTACCTCAAACGGCCGTTCAGACGGTCTATTTTGTCATACGTTCTGTTACAATTCAGACAGGCGTGACTATGACATGACTAAACTATACAAAATAAAATTAATAAATTGTCATACCTATCGCTACTTAGCTATGGCCATTGAATTCAATTCAATGTTTTTGGAAGTTAAATTTTTAGCCTACACTGTTTTTTTATTAAATTCAACACGCACCTACACCCAGACAAGAATAAATTGCATATCGGCAAATAAATACAAGTATGAGAATGAATTTGAACATCAATATCGAATATCGAATTGGCATGCAGGTAGGTGTCCATTAAAAACTGCACGGTTTCTAAAAACTGTTCTCTGTTCCAGCATTCACGATAATGATATCGTTCGCGATCCACCTGCTGCTCCACTCGGGCGCGCACGGCCACCCTCCCGCCTTCGACTTCACCGGCATGCCTACGCTCTTCGGCGCCTGCGTCTACTCCTTCATGTGCCACCATTCTCTACCCGGCCTTATCTCTCCCATAAGAGGCAAAAAACGCCTCGGTCTACACATAGCCTTAGACTACGCTCTCATAAGCGCCTTTTATCTACTCCTCGCCTTCACTGGAGCCTTCGCGTTTGCACATTTGAACGATCTGTACACATTAAACTTTATACCGACCGATGACGATAACCTATTCGTTAAAATAATTGAATATTTCCTAGCTCTATTCCCAGTTTTCACATTGTCTACCAGTTATCCTATAATAGCTATTACTTTAAGGAACAATCTGCAAAGTTTGTTTTTAGATATGACTCGTTTGGAGTCTTATAATTTTATTCTACGTAAGTTATTGTTTCCTATAGTGGCAGTAGCTCCGCCTCTAGTAGTCACGTACTTCTTAGAAGATATAGGGATACTAATAGAGTTTACGGGGTCGTATGCGGGTACCGGGATTCAGTATTTGATACCAACGTTTTTAGTTATGTCCGCGCGACGGCATTGCACCAATTTGTTGGGCCTAGGCGTCGCGAATCAGTACAAAAGCCCGTTTTCAAATGTGGCGTGGGCATTGTTCGTGCTGGCTTGGTCTGTGGTTTGTGTTGTCTTGGTAACAGTAAATATTGTGGAAAAGAAATCATGACCATAAGCGTCTATGTATTATCATAGAGAGATAGATTTGAGACCCACGATTTGAGTAACACTAATCGTGCTTACTAAAAAACTTACTGCCGTAAATAGCAATATAGTTCAGCCTTCAAAAGAACTGCTATTGCGCAAATATAACCTAAATATAAATGAATTAAGTATTGATATTGTTGTGATAAAGCGCAAAGATAATAATTATGTAGCTAATTATATAATTATTTATTTAGTTTTAGCTAATAATCAATCAAAACAAATAAAGCAGCATTATTATAATAATCGATTACAGCTTATATTGCCGGGCTAGCATAGTATGATGGGCGCCAAAATGTCTCGCGTCGAGATAGACTACCCTTCCCTCTTTAATTAGAAAAGGGCGGGGATTCTATGTCCTATGTCGTGTCGCGCCAATCATGTCCTAGGCTTATTGATTTGGGTTAGTGTAAACAATAAGTAATTATTACGCTCAATGTTTAAACTCTTCCAATTGAGTGTGAGAAATAATGGTAAATCTTATGTATTATTTAATATGATATCGCCAAAGTAAAACGAATAATTATTTTTATTTTTTATTTACAATTTTTATACAAATTATTCTTTATACCCTTTGTAATGTTTAAAGAAGTTGTTATTTACCGATCAATTAACCTCGTAAGTACCTACATAGTACATACAGGTATATTTGCTTATAAGCTATATTAAAATAAATGTATGTAGTTATAGTTCCTGTTGTTGAACAACAATTATTTTTGTCTATGTTAAAATAGTTTAGGGAGCGTGCGTGAACTATAGAGGGCACTTTTGAAAACCCCCTTGGTGTTTGGCGTAAAGTGCTAATATTACGCACAAGTTGCCTAATTACTCTACTATATGGAAGACCGTATGTGTGCCAGGGTGTATGCGTCTGCTGTAGGGAGTGGTTTTCGCGTGAAACAGGTATTTCTCATTTAGACCACAAAGTGGCAGACTCCCTACGCATGGTCGGTATATTTTGATGAATATATTTATTTTTGTGTGAAACTTGTTTTATTTTGTCATTATCCTTCTTATCGCTAGTTTTCTTAGTTACCCCAACATCTTCATAATCTTATTCAGCCAAAGAATACCATTTCATATTTTACTGATTTTTTTAATAAGTATCTAATTGCAAGATTTCACCCCAACATTCATACGTAAAAAAGTATACAAGTAAAGATAAGTGTTCTCGGTCGAACCTAGCTATTTGTATTGTAGCCAAATATGTATAGCGTGAATAACTGAATATTATAATTTATATTTATCCATATCTGGTATTTTTGGCCGAGAACCTAGACAGAGATCTTGGCCTGCCTTGGATCTGGCCTGCTTGAGACTGCCGAGACCGAGTCCGTCGTATGAAGCATACAGTTACATAACACTTTAGCAACAAAGAACCCGCCTGTCGGGCACGGGTCCATATCGGCTCATATACAATTTATTGTTCGAATATTTATAATAATACCGCTTTGTAGTTATAATCATCATTTCTCCTAAAATTGTTTCTCATATATTTTTTTCATAGTTATTTGTACTACTACCTACATTATTCATAACGATTCATATTCCGTTTTTTTTTACTAATAATGTTATCACTGAGAATGTATCTGTGCCCATAATGTTATCTGTAAGAATTTCTTTATTTATAAACTTATTTCATACAATCATTTGTACTCATATGATCAGAAGTTATATTATTTTAATTGAACGTATGTCTGAACGTACACGGAGATTATGATTTACATCGGAGGCTATGTATGCACTACTTAATTTTATACATATTTTTCAGCACTTTATTACATGTTTTATTTATGTTTTCGTCGTCGTACCTAACGGTGACTGGAACTGTATTTCGTTTTTGACAGCGAGTCGGGTGTGTTGTGATCGCTAGATACCTAACACTCCTCCTCGCTTCGCTCGTCGTCGTACCTATCGGTGACTCTGGCACTGTATTTCGTTTTTGACAGCGAGTCAGGTGTGTTGTGAACGCAAGATACCTAACACTCCTCCTCGCTTCGCTCGTCGCAATTGCAGTTTTAATGTTTGTGTATGACCTACGTAAAAAAATAACCTTAATATTATTTACCCAAATATTATTGCTTAAAATCGATATTTCGAGTAATGATGTATGGATAAATTTTAGTAATAGAGATATTTATGTAGAATGACATTATGGATATAATAAATTCGAAGTTCCAATGAGTATTATTTAAAATGAAAATGTATAATGATCATTAGGATGTAAAATTGTATGAGATACATTTTCGGAGTTTCAATAATCGAATTTGCAATTTTATATGAACTTTGGCGCACCCGTCGGGCACACCGCTCGTCGGCACTTAGCCGATTACACGGGTTTCCCCGTATATAGCGAAAATATCGTAGCGCCGCGTAGATCCCGGTTTCGAAAGTGAAATTTATACCTACTACCTTAGGTATAAATTTGACTATTTGGGGAAAGGGTAAACCACCGAAGAAAAACTTCAAATAATGTTGAAGAATTATTTTATTTATCATCACCATTATACATAGTTGTCACTTACTGCGTACACAAGCGACAGAAGCCTTCCATAGCTCAATTGACTTTGGCATGAAACAGTTTTGTGCAGCGCCGGCTTCGAGACCACATATCAAACCCGATTTAAACGCATCATCTCTACTCCAGTCGCAGAACACCGAAAATCCAGTCAAAATGATATTAGAGAAAAATATAACCAAAGTTTTCGTGATTTGGCATCTGATGCTGTAAGATTTATAACGGTTTTGAAAAGGGTTTAAATATAGGGAATTACAATATAATATGAAACAAAGCTCTTGACATTAAACCGATTGGACTCTACGGTCTCGAAACAATACTATAACCTTAAACTCACTGGTTGACAGCACTATTACAATTTAATTCGCTTAAGTTTGAACTACACACAAATACATGGCGTGAAGGTGTACGCCTATAGGATTTAGCCGCCCGAGAGGAGTTAACTAATACCGTGAGCCGGGCACGATCCCACTACGTGAAAATGTTCAATATATTGGTAACAGAAAAGCGGGTGATCGATTTAATTAACTAAACACGTCAGTAACAAGTGCTATCCTAAAATATAGTACGTACCAAATTATAAGCAAAACATGCGCCTTTTGATTAAAATAATAATTCTTGCTATATAAAATAAAAATAAGAAATTACAATAACATAAAAAACAGGAGTTTACACACGCCACGAGACATCACATGTTCACCAAATAATATTTGCCGAGAAAGATACATTACACAATCCATACATACATCCTTTAACGGGTTGTTACAGTTGCCAAAAACTTGACACCGACTCTCGGCTTGCCGAGAGTTTTATTCAGAATTATCTAAAAATTATGTGTCTATCGAATTGCATGCTGCATAAAATATATCAGCACACGCTTTGTTTCGCATGAAAAATTTAATAAATATACGGATGACGCATGAAAAGTAGAGATTACTTTAACAAATTATTAATATTTTATTAAATCTAACAATGATTTAGGTATTTTGCATAAGATCGAACATTCATTTAGAATTTGTTTTAATAATAAAGACGGACCCCGAAGCGTCATATTAGTCCAGTAATACGAAGGACGGAGCCGCCGGCATGCATAATACTAATGTCTCGCACAAATTCATTATTACGAAATAAACGAGAAAAACAATACAACTACCGCCGGTTCGGACTAAAACATTTCTATAATCGAAAAAGTACATCACAATAAATACTAAAACTACATCAATTTGAGAGGCTCGCGCGTGTCCGGCGTATTTTTTTGCTTTCGCACACGTACGAGCGCGTATAAATAACATTTTAAGTACTAATCGCTATCTAGGCGTGCGTTACTCGGGCTATAACTCCAAAGCGATGTCGTTGCGACGGAGGGCGGCGCGGAAAGATTCGAGGGAGGACTTTAGGGTGAGGCAGAAGCCGCGGGAGGCGGGCACTAGGGGGAAGTCGGGGGGAGGGATGTCGGCCGCGCCGTTGGACAGCTCCACCCAGCCCTCCAGGCGGCGGCACAGCGCCGCGGCGTGCGCGCGCAGGTGCTGCAGGATCTCGTCGCGGAACGGCTCGGGCGGGTTGCTCAGCATCTTGGTCATGGACTGCACCAGCTTCAGCAGCACCATCTCGTTGTACATGCGCGAGTTCTCCGTGCCCTGTTGTGTGCCTGTAACGTATTCTTTTATGAAGCAAACAGCCAAAACACTTTCGGTTAAAGGGTTTGCATATTAAACAAAAGCCAAGGTATCGCACGGGTATGTCCTTAAACTACGTCCAACAATGAGAGGTAGGGCACAGCGATGACCATCACGCTTGAATCTGGGGAAGTACCTCCTCCTTACAGACAGAAGACCACAACCATAATAGCACTGCTACCTTTCAGGTATGTAGTGTTGTGTTCCTGGTGGTGAGTAAGGTTCCCAGAGCTCCAATCCCCTGGTGTTGCGGGTGCCCATGGGCGACGGTAATTGCTATGCCATAAAAAAAAATTGAAGCGGCCGTGTCCGCTGCTCAAATCTCTTTGAAGCTCGACTCCGCGTTGCACGCTACGCCGTACGCTGCGCTTCGAGCATAGACATACCATTGAACTAGACGGAGCGTGCTAATAATAATACCACAATCGAAAGAGATGGTCTTATGTAACTTTCCATAGGTATGGTAGAGACGGTGCTAGTTTCGTCCGTACTTGTTAGTCTCACATATTTTTGTTCCCCTTCAAACTGAACCCTTCAGAACTGTAAAAGTTGGAGGAACAAATACAATTTGAGTTTTCTTATGTTTTCAACCGAAGTTGCGGTAATTAATACAGAATAAACTAATATTTTTGTCATAGGGTCCTGTAATGCAAAGTTGTTAGTGAATTGTTACATTTTCGGCTGCAATAGCAAGAATATCTTTGTCTCTTAGTGGCGGTCGCGGATGCGTGCTCCTGTCATTATTCCTCCTAGGCTTCGAGCCTTATGCTACAGATATACGGAACAGTTACAACTTAGAACGTTAACAAAACTTACCCTTCTGCTTCTCGTAACCAGCCTCGTTGAAGTAGGGCTCGGCGTTGAGGATGAGCCCTTGAAGCGACACGATAACTTGAAGCAGGGAGCTGTCCTTTCCCCAAACCTCCACGCCACGTCCCGACCACGTGCCCAGTAGAGACACGCACACCTGTACATAATTATCAAATAAGTAGTATAAAACGGTAGATGGAATGGTCGAATGCAGAAAATTTTACTACGGAACTTTGTTAAGATTATTTAGGAAACAAACAGTAAAAGTCCTAATTCAGAGGAGATAAGGTAAGTTTAGGTAACGATGCCTCATAGCTAATTTTGTTTTACTACATTATTATATCTACTGTGTGCTAAATATAAATACGTATTAGCATTGACATTCTTAAAGAGCGATATATGACCTGACACAGCGCCTAACGGTTATATCGGCAAAATGTACTACTATTGTTACTATTTATTGCTAAAATTCTAGTCCTAATAAAGTATAATTTTCCCCTTTCGTCCATTCCGTCTAAAATTATTCGTTAACAAGAATAAGGAATAATCACAGTTATAAAAGTATTAGCCTAAACCCTACTTCTATTGACGCCTGTAGTGATGACTTGATGAGGCAATATTCTGTGTATAAACCTGCGATTATGTATTTTGAAAGGTTGATTATAGTTGCACTTACGTGTATTTTTAGTAAAATTTAAATTCGTTTAGGTAGATTTAACAATTTGATAATTTGTTATTAACATGGAAATAAATAAATAAATATTTCGGGACAATCTGACACAAATATTTAAATCGAAAGAAAAATAGAAAAAAATTACACGCAGCGGGGCTCGAACCCACAACCACTGGATCACTAGCCCAGTGCACTACTAATTGTGCTATACGAGTGCCGCTTAGACGTGTCAAATTTTTCTATCTTATCCTTCATGGTACGTCATTACGGATGTTTTTTTTTATTTCGATTTAAATATCTTTGATATGCTAGCAGACGTTTCTGCTTAATATAAAAACAATCTTACACAAATCGACCTAGTCCTACGGTAAGCTCAGTAAGGCTTGTGTTGTAGGTGCTAGACGACGGTATATATGATAGATAGATACATATATAAATACTTAAAAACATAGAAAACACCCATGACTGAGGAACAAATAGCTGTCACAGCTCATCACACAAATGCCCTGACTGGGATTCGAACCCAGGACTATCGGCTTCACAGGCAGGGTCACTACCCACTAGGCCAGACCGAACCAATGTTAATTTCAAAAAGAATAATAGACCAGGAAAATTACCGAAACCTGGACATAATTCGATAACTGTAATTTTATTTTTCTATGAACTAAAGTAATGTTAGTTCTTGTTAAAATATAAAAAAATTAAACAAATTAGGGTTCCGCGTCAATATGAAAATCAGTAAAAACTAAATTTAGGACACTTTTTAATTTTATAAGTGCAGCATAATAATTAACTTCGTGAAAGTGCCTATATTATGATATGATGCTTGTATTCTAGTTAAAACAATCAAAATTAAACAAATTAACCAATCGGGACTATCATTAAAAAATAATGTGCAGTAAATTACACGTTTTCTGGCTTATCTTCCCAGGTAATATTGATAACTGTAATTTTATAATTTATCCTGAGTAGTATATTATATGTGTTGCTAAATTGTTGAAAATTAAACAGTTTCACTTTGCAGATTTCTAAAGACACAATCATAGGTTATTTCTGGAAAACCAAAATACATAACTACTTCAAAACTGTTTAATTTATACCGTCATCATTGTATTATTACTATAAGAAACGAATTAAACAAAAATTACTAACGATTAATAAATAATTTATCATTTTTCTTACTTACGTATTAATATGAACGTTATTTCTTAAACCGTAAGGTAGTTATTTTAGTGCCTGACTCCCGCGAGCCGCGAGCGATTCTCGCGTAGAAGAAATCGTCTCATAGACACATAGGCTACGTAAGTCAATGATTATCAAATTTAATAAACACGTGGGGTACATATACATCACCACGGTTCGGCTAGAAGAGAGATTTATTGCAATAGTGTGTTTATTGGGTCGATAACAACTAAATTGTTCAGGATGAGAGTTCATGTGGACAAGACCGTCTATCAGGAAAGTCCGTTTGCCAACCAATTTCCTACATTATCTGATAGGTATATACACTGTGTAACATGAGGAAACCGAATAATTTTGACAGCGTATTCCTGAGGCCAAAAGAAGTAAAAAATATCATGTAACTTATAATGAACTCCGGCAAAAAAAAAAAAAATTGTTTCGTTTTTCATATTTTTTGATATAAAAAATACATTTTATTGAGAAAACTATGCCTGAAAACAAACAATGAGTACAAAAGTGGTAAAATCGCTTTTAAGAAAGCGAACAGTGCTGAGTAATATTTTTTTTTGTAATGGGTTGTAACTCCAAAACGAGGTTAAATTCTAAAAGGTTTATTGGATATTTTAGTCTCGAAATATGGTCAGGATAACTCTGGCAAATTTATTCGGTTTCCTCATATTACGCGGTGTAGAGTTATATGATGGACGTCCCATAAAAGTAAAGTATTAGTCAATATGATTCTAATCAATGTGAGTACGACCGGCTTAGTGACTATAGTCAATGTGAGTAAGACCGGCATAAGATGAAACTTGATAAATGATAAGCTTACAAAAATACAACATACCGTGGACAGGACATACCGGTCTCAGATGAGGTTAAGTACCTAGGGATCACTTTCGACCAAAAGCTAACTTGGAACCCTCACCTGAAAAACATTTTACAAAAGGCAAAAATGGCCTTGTGGACGTGCTGTCGAATGGCAGGAGCAAGATGGGGGATAAGACCCAAAATTGCTCTGTGGCTTTTTACAGCGGTAGTAAGGCCCATAATTACTTATGGCTCCGCGGTCTGGTGTAACAAGACCAACCAAAAGACAGCAGTTAACAATGTTAAACAGCCTGCAACGCATGGCTGTATAACAGCAACAGGGGTCTTTACCTCGACACCGTGGGCGGCCTTAGACGACACTCCCCATGCAGGTGCAAAAGGGAGGCCAAGCAGTGCGTCTACAGATTATGCACGCTAAATCGGCCTAAATGGCGCTCTGAAGCACTAATCAAACTGAAGGCCTGGGCTTTTAGCATGCCAATAGAAGACATGCACAGCAAATGTCAATTCTCTAAACTCTACACAGTTGAAATACCTCCAAGAGACAAATGGATTGAAGACCAAATGTACGTAGAAGAGAGAAGCCACCTATGGCACACAGATGGGTCCAAAAAAGGTTTATGGGGGACACCTAGATTCAGAGCTAACGTCAGCATGGGGACGAGTGCCTCAATATTCCAGACCGAAGTCTTCGCCATTAACAAATGTGAGGAAATTAACCTGGATAAAAACCTAAGAAACCAACACATCTACATTAACTCGGACAGCCAAGCTGCTCTGCTGGCACTAGATTCTTTGGAAACAAACTACAAACTAGTCCAGATATGTAAAACAAACCTAAACGCACTGGCTAACTCCAACAAAGTCATACTTAGATGGGTACCAGGACACTCCGACATTGACGGAAATGAGAAAGCAGACGTACTGGCTAGGAAGGGCGCGGACACTCCCCTGGCCGGCCCGGAACTCATACTCTCATACTCTCTGTTCAATAACCTAGAAAAATCGAGAGCAATTACTGGGTAGAAGCTCACTAGAGGGTTCGATAACTCGAAAGCCTTAATAATAGAGTTCAACACCAAAATTTCTAAAGCGCAACTAACGCCCAAGAGGCACAAAACTTGCGAGTTGAACAAACATATGTTTCAGATGGGTAAGAAACAAGACGCCACGTGCAAGGTTCTGCCAAGAGTCAGAGGAAACGGCAATGCATTTTGCTTGGCTTTATTTACATTGAAATTCCATCCGACTTCTTCATATTATACTTAATACTTAGTATTCCGACGGAGTTGCAATCGGAGGACTAAAGATCTCAAACATCTGTTACGCGGATGATACCACGTTATTTACTAGTGATTGTTATATGGAGGATCTGCTGCGCAGGATGGAGAGGATTAGCCTGGAAGTTGGTATTAAGCTCAACCTCAGTAAGACCAATTATTGTCGATCTTGTCAACAACAACATCCGAAGTCGTAAATAGCGAATTGTGGTGTCGTTAAATCGTATATATATCTAGGAGCTCTAATTTCTAACAACAGAGGATGTGTAGATGAGGTCAACCGAATTGTGGCAATCACTAGAAGCGCCATGGATAGGTGACGAAAAGTATGGCGGAATCGTAACACCGCAAAATTACAAAAATCAGGCTACGTAAAGCGCTTGTATTGGCCATATTTGTCTACGCCACTGAGACGTGGACCCTGCGGAACAGAGAGTAAAAGACGGTGGATGCGCTGGAAATGTGGTGTTGGCGAATAATGCTTTTGGTATCGTGGACTAAAAACCGAACCAACGTCTCCATACTCCAAGAGCTTAGCATCAAGCAGCCTCTCGTCTATCCTTCATCGTTCAAGCTCGCATCCTCGCCTTTTTTAGACACGTTTCTCGACGTGAAAATGTATCCATCAGCGGCGGCGCTTCCATACAAGCCGAATCCTGCCGGTTTAACTAACTTTCCCACAGGTCAACAATTTTCATTGGACACATAAAGAGAAGGCGAAGCCATGTCAGCTCCTCTTGCCTAAGAAAAAATAAATAGCCGCCGCCACTGGTATCCATAGAGCACGATTGCATACAAGCTAGATACATGAATTATAATGTTACATAATTACCATTGTAACATCCCTGTACTATGTCTATGCATTTTTTTTTTTTATGATATAGGAGGCAAACGAGCAGACGGATTGCCTGATGGTAAGCAACTACCGCCGCCCATGGACACTCGCAACACCAGAGGAGTCACAAGTACGTTGCCCGCCTAAAGGATCTTAAAAGATCCCTATACGCTCTTTTCTTGAAGGTTTGGGTGTCATATCGGTCCGGAAATACTGCACACGACAATTTATTCCAGAGTTTTGCTGTGCGAGGCAGGAAGTTTCTAGAAAAACGCACAGTTGAGGACTGCCAACCATCTATGTGGTGATGATGGAAATGTTGTCGCGTGGAGCGCTGGCGGAAGGAAGCAGCTGGGATTAACCCGAACATTTCCTCGGAGCACTCTCCGTAATAGATGCGGTAGAAAATGCAGAGTGAGGCCACATCTCTACGCAGTGCCAAGGAGTCAAGCCGGTCCGAGATATCCTGGCTGCCGACAATTCTAGTCGCTCTCCGCTGGATGCGGTCCAAAGGGAGAAGCTGGTATTGGGGTGCCCGTGACCAGAGATGAGAACAGTATTTATTCCATATGTGGCCGTACTTGCGCCTTGTACAGTTGTAGGCGGTGGGCCGAACTGAAATACTGCCTCGATCTGTTGAGCACACCAAGCTTCTTCGAGGCCAACTTGGCCTTTCCCTCTAAATGACCGCGGAACTGGACTGAGCTAGAGATGTCGACACCCAGATTTCCGATACTGGCTGTGGCTGTTAGGAGAGTGCTGAGAGTCCTCAAAGCGAGGCGATACGGCAAACGGGAGTTTCTTTGCCGTGAACGCGCAAACCTGTGTCTTACTGGGGTTAAATTGAACCAAGTTCATTCGGCCCCATTCTGAGACTTCTTTAAGGGAAGTCTCAACTTCAGACACAAGCTTGTTCCGGCTCTCGATGACACTTTCCCGAGAAATGTTGGCACGGCCGGTATAGCAAGCATCACCCGTACTGTCATCCGCATAGCAATGAATACCGCTGGTCTGCAGCATGTCATTGATATGCAGGAGAAATAACGTGGGCGATAGCACACAGCCTTGAGGGACACCAGCATTCACAGACATGGAATCCGAGCATTTACCGTCGACTACGACTTTTGCTTCTGTCTGCTAAAAAGCTGCTGACCTGCTGCTGCTGATTAATAATTTTCTCATTTTATATTAGGACTTTTATGACAATTAGGTTATGGTCGTTTTAATGACACAAAATAGTAATAGACACATTAAATAACGTCACACAAACTCACCTTTATAATCTCCGCAATATGAACCGAACCGAATAACCTATGCTATGAAACGAAAACTACTGAAGAAATTTTAAAATAATATAATGGACGAAATAAGGAATAATTTTACACTGATGCCGCGATAAAATTAAGTTTAAAGTAACACTTAATTTTATCGCGGTTACCTTAAAAAAATTACTTTAATTGACCTCCTTTAAAGTTATTAAAAACACGGTGTATGCTACATCTTTGATTGTCAAGAAATTGTTAACTTCTAAAACCGATTTGTAAACTTTCATTTCTCTACAGAATCATTTATTTCAATGTGGGTAAGACCGGATACTTTATTTTGAAGGGAAGTCCGTCATATGACACTAAATACCGATGAGATAATGTAAGAAATTGGTTGGCAGACGGTCTTACCCACAATAACCTAAATCAAAATATGATGGGCGATTCACAACAAGTAGATATTATACTAGCTGTGACCGCGGCTGCGCCCGCGTGTGGCGTGGAATTTGGTCTGTGCCGGTAACTGTTAAGTGTTGTGACCGGATTTCAGGGGTTGAAGTTGGTTTAATATTAACCCGGACGGTGTTTTTCTCGACAGATTACTATCGAGAATGATTGAGTCAAATTTCAAGAATAAATTAATTTACAAAAAAAAACCCACTACATTTGATTAAAATGATTAATTTTACTTTGATCCTTTCTTTTAAAATACAATGTTACTTAAACAGAGTTATTAATTTTTAGCTATTCTTTCGATTGGCATCATAAAAGTAGGGTGATTTTTTGACACGTAAGTCGCTTCGATTCCCAGACGAATCAAGTTATTTTTAGAAAATCTATAAATGCAGAATACAATAGAACTTTTAATAATAACATAATGTCTTCTTTCAGCAAAATACACTATCTACGATATTTAAGGTACTTCCTCTTCATGTCCCATAAGTTTGGGACGCTCTGTATAAAGATAAATAATTATATATGTAGCCTCTTTAGTTATAAAAATCAAGGTGATTTGTACAAGATAAGATAGACGTCACTGCCATAAAACAAGTGCATTTTTGAAATAAATTGGTTCCAACTGGTCCGGGGGCGCACATTAGCCGGCTCGCCGCCGGCGTCCGCTCCCCCTACGTCCCGCACTCCCCGCGAGCATCCCCCTCCTCGACAGGGCCGTGTGTATAATATTATCTATTCGATTAGATTTATAATTTCTTATCTGTGTAATAAATATGTTTAATTTTAACGAAAACGTGATCATAGTACACAATAAGCTATTATTAAACAAAAAATTCTCAGTTATGATTTTTAACTACCGAGAAATGCATTATTATTGAAACGTTAAACACAAACGTTTAATTTTTGTCTTAATTGTCTAAATAGACGTTATAAAGCTTAAAAAGATATAAATATCATAGTTACCATTTTTACTTATCTAGATATTGAGATCAGATAAAAACTACAAAAAAAAAAACATACATGCGAAATTGGTTTCAGTTTAATTTTGCTATTAAGTGATAGCATTTAAAGGCTATTCAAAATTATACTAACAAGGTATTTGGTTATCTTTTTTGCTTTTAGAAAAAAGTTAGATAGTATACGATAACCCTCGTTTTTTTTATATAGTTGCGACCGGGGATATTTTACTGATTATATCTAATTTATATTGAATACTGAATATGAATATCCAATAAAATAATAAAAACAACGAGTTATTGAATTATGTCCAGGGTAAGCTAATTTTCCTGGTCTATAAGGCGTAGTACAGTCGCCATCAGATATATCGATGCTGTGGTAGTGAGTACGCACCTTGCCGTCTTCGTACAGGTTGGGGTTGAGCCGGTCCGTGCAGTAGGAGTGGTAGTGGCACAGCGGCGGCGCGCGTGGGTACTCGCCGCCCAGCTGCACGTCGAACACGAACAGCCCGCCCTCGTACGGCGTCTTGCGCGGCCCGGCGATCATCACCGACAGCAGGTCGATGCGGTCTTCGAAGCCTCGTACCCACACCTGGAATTGAGGTGCGTTTTATTTTCGTGTCGAAGTCGATTAGCATGAGGGTCAGCGGGTTTGCCTCCCCGGCTCGCATCAATGAGTTTTTCGGTGAAGGAAAACATCGTGAAGAAGCCGGACTCATCTCAATAAGGCCTAGTTTACCCTCTTGTGTTGGAAAGCGTGATGGCAGTCGTTTTCGTAACAATTAGTGCCTATGTTAATTTTTGTGATTAGTTGCCAAGCGGAGCGTAGGTTTCCGTGTGCCCCCATGACCATGATCCATGGCAAAATGCCGGGCAACGCGAAGAAGATGAGTAGATTACCACATGGGAGGAACAAAATATTCTCATATAATTTTTTTCCCCGTAACAGAGAAGATCCCTTATTCTAGTAGGTGGTGTAAAAAGTCCGTCTACAGAGCGATCGTTATCCCAAGTACTTTTCAATTAACAACTTCTTTAAAAAAATGTGTTATCTAACTAATAATCAGGAATATGAAGAGTATATTAATTACGTCGATTTGTTTTAATAACTTACTCCTAATTTCCAACCAGACGCTTCATTACATTTATTTGACTAAACATTAGTAGAGTAACGATTTCTTCAAATTATTCCTCTTCAGGTTTTGCGCGACCAATGTAGCTAACACTTGTGTATAACACGTGCGTATAGGCACCAGACCATCACTTTCGTCCGCTAGCCCGTATGTGCGTACAAGCACCGGAGTCTATATACCATAAGTTTCGTGCGGCGCCTATAGTGTGTCATGGGTGAACTCACCCCGGGCGGCAAGTCGCTCTTGAGCAGTTTGATCTCGCGCTTGACAGCGGAGTAGAAGCTCCTGGGCTCGGAGGGCTGCAGCATGGAGAGGCGGAAGCGGTGGTGCGCCGGCGCCGCGTCGAGCACGCAGAAGCCCTCGCCGTCCGCGGCGTCCGCGCCGGCCGCCTCCACGTCCAGCGGCTCGGCGGTCGCCAGGGGCGCAGTCTCCGCCGGTGCTGTTCAATTATTATACTGTTTCATATTTGTATACAATTTTAACCTCTTGAACGCTTATCTTCATGCATCAAAATGTGTTGTGTACGCCAATGTATCGATTAGTGAAGAACAAATATAAACCTTATCTGTAAGCAGAACAATTGCTTTGACAGCGCCTGCCATAGCCACAATAAAGGTCGGTGGCGTGGCAGGCACGACAGCACGCGACCACTTTAATGGTTCTTGGCGTTCAATGGGGTTAAGGAACAATTTTAACGATAAAGATCCTTGCTACAAAAGAAGACTGTGTAACTTTTTCACTTTCTTTATTTGTTGGATCCTTTTCGCTATGTTTCCTGCCTCACTTGGGATGCGACGTCGTCCTGTCGAGTCGCCGTCGCCAGGTGAGTGTGAATGCATCCCAGTATAAACCGTTTGGCAGTGAGGCAGGGGATGACATTATTATGCACCAACACCATAGTTGAAAACTATAATCCCGATATATATGTTTGAGGTGGTGAACAAAAAAAAATCTTTGTTACAGTCAATCTCAAATATACGAGGGCATTTTACTCTTGGAGAGAGGCCTATGTCCAGCAGTGGACGTCTTTCGGCTGACATGATGATGATGATGATGATGATTTTACTCTTGGATGGAAAATGAATGCATACGGCATTAGGCAAGTGTTACAATGAGTCAGGTGTACTCACGGACGCCTTCGGTGGACGGTGCCGGTGCTGGTTCCTTGTTGTTGCCGGGCTCGCTCTCGCCGGCCGCTTCCTGGTCCGCCATGCTCACCACCAGCGCGCCATATTGGCTGCACACACATACAATAATAAATCACTCGCACGTGGAGTAGCACACGTTAGTACCAATCGTAGTAACATGGTGGCGTAGTAGAATAACATCGAATTGAGCAGCTTCATGATTGTAGTTAAAACAGGACGACATTTTGTTATAATTATAATTCGACACAGACAAGAATTCTACCTAACCTTCTCTCTAATTCTTTAAAAAAAAGATTAGGTGGATTTTAGGACAAAATATATAACGTATAACATTATTTTATATGCATGATAAATACCTATATGTACGGTCAGGTTTTAAAATATGTACATATGTATTTAATGTGAAATGTGACAAAACCATGTATTAATTTCAATCATTACTGTATCCTGTATCATATAAACATTGTAGGTATAATAATTTGACAACAAATTATGCTAAAGAACACGCAGTAAAGATTTCTGGAAAAACCATAAAATAAAAGCATTAAATTAAGTAATAAGTAGTTAAATTACATAAATACTGTTCATAGGGTATATAAATATAATTCAATTACATAATGTCCCAAATTACACAAATATCGACATTCACTATAAACCACATGCTCAGAATCAAATCACCTCACAAATACAAAGATAGGTATCACGCAAGACTCACATTAAATAATTCGAATACTTTACTACGCGAGGACTCTAAATACTAATCAACGAGAGGGCTAACAATTTTATAAAACAACAATTCGAAAACAGAGAAATTAAGTTACCACTTTTTACAGTCTTTCTACTTGATAATAAGGCCAATGCATAAAAACAAAAGTAAAAGGTTCGGAGACCGCACACTGCAGGGACGATGTCAATCTACGGGAGTGTGGTACGTACCCATTCGGTTCTTCCTTAGGCCACATGATGCTATAAGTATCGGAAATGAAAACAGATAAGTGTTCACCTAAAAAATGTATTTAATGAATGTAGAGTGTAGAATAACTTCGAAAACGTTTCATAGAAAAGTTGCGTGGATCACTTTTGGCGTGCTACTACTATTGCCACTATTACTTTATTGTATTTTGCTTCACAGCAAATTCTTGCACGCGAGTATCAAAGTTATATCAGTATAAATATTATAATTAAAAAATATATAAATTAACTTGCCCGCAGTGTACGGTTTGAAAAAAAAAAAAGATATATCTGTGTAAGTAATTGGATTATTTAATAATAAGTATTGCGATAATAAGTATGGGTTCAACGAAAGATGAATACGGATGTTCTTTGTAAATGTGTCGTTCACTATAACACCAACATTCATCAGTTTCATCACTATACCTAGATATTTTTCTAGCAGGAACGGCATTTGTTTTGTGCTTGCCACAATAAAAATATCGACAATCCTGCTATCGATAAGTACATACTACTTCAACTTCAAGATGTACACACAGTCTTATATCGGCTACCTACCTAGACGCCGCGTGTCACCGATCTTGAACAAATTAAACGTAATCCGTATACTTTTGATCCAATTTACGTTTATAATTTGCAATGAATAGTTCCAAATTGTTTTCTGAAGTAGGTATTTAAATATAAATAAATTGACTTTTATTATTGTTAGTTATTTTTAACCCTATTACCCCATATTTGTCTTTGTATTACCTGTATGGAAATTGAAGGGGTACTTATCGATAACAGGACTGTCGATGTTTTTATTTTGTCAATCACTTACAAGAAATCGTTCGTGCTAGAAAAATATCTAGGTATATTCATCACACACCAATTTCTTAAATGTTGATACGATAGTTGACACTAAATTTACGTTAAAGCATTAACCATAGAAATTATATATATTAATTAGTAGCAGTCAACGTGGTCAAATATATCATAACAAATCTTTACTGCTATTCAAACAAAGATTTTTGGATGAGATCAACTATTTGACGCTGACTATATGTATATTGACGAGTATGTGTTAAATCAAAGAAACATTTCTTCGAATAGTGAAAATACATTTACGATATAAAATAACTAAAAAATAAATAGGAAATTCGTTATAATCCCGGAAGCATTATTTCAGTAAGCACATTTATTACGTCAATTGACTATGGTGTTAGAGAATTTCCGTCAAAAAAAAAAAAGATGAAATGCAAAAACATTGGGTTAAGTAAAAATATGTGGAACAACATATACATGGTATTCTGTACAAAATGATTGCAAAGCAAACAAAAAGGGCGTATGTTATGTATAATGTACGGAGTTCAATATCTGCACCTTTAGATATTTAAAAGTATGTACATATGAACTACGTGATTTAGTTTTTCAGCCAAGTTTGATATTAGATTTGTAATGAGATTCCGTGTTCCGGCTACATGTAATGTTGTGTATATGGTGTTTGAAAGTTTTTAGAGACGGTGCCCCCAATTAACGTGACATGAAAAATGTTTAATTATGTCAGTTTTGTGACGATAATTATTTCTTTGCCTTTTTTGCATTTAATTGCTTAAAGTTAATGAAAGGATCACAAATTCAAAGTATTTATAAAAAAATAATGCTTAGTTATGGTCACAAAAGTAGTACACTTTCATACAAGTCGTTAATTGGGGACATTTTTTTCAGAAAACTCCCATTTACAAACGTATACCAAAAGCGGATAGTGGTTGGTACTCCTGCATCGGATGCTCTCCAGTACCCGTACTATGAGTTGTGACATTACGGTTTTCGATAACGAGTATCGAGTTTACTATCTGTGCATTTCGCTTGTATAGTGCGAACGAGATGCACAGATAGTAAACTCGATACTCGTTATCGAAATCCGTAATGTCATAACTCATGGTATGGGTACTGGATCCGCGTCTCATTCACACGTGCGTATACCATATTGAAATTTATTTAGGTTTATAGATTACGAAATATTTTTCCGTTACTTTCCACACTTTTGTTATGGTATACGTCCGTTGTATTCACCGATGGCCAAAAGACAAAATAACGTAGTTTAGTTAGGTTTCTTCCAAAACACCCACACCTACAAATAATAGCGCAAGGGAATGACAAATAAAAATAAAAGGAAGCTCACACTGTAAAGTGGTAGGGTAACTTCTCTTCATTCACGTTTTGCTTTTCCATTAAGCCGTTTAGAAATTCGGCCAATTCTTGAGGCCTTCTCCTGCGGAAAACAAATAATATGTTCATTTATGCCGCAATTTGTACACAGATTATTTTTAACCTGTCAATTTGCATGGAGTCCTTTTTGTGATCATATAAAAGTGAATATAATATATATCTGTTTGCCTAAGTCCCCTGCCTCACTGATATGCCATGTCGGTCAGCCAAACACTTCACACTGATATTTTTGTATGCTTGCCTGCTCAATCACCTGGCGTGGTGACGTCGCTGGCATCTCAGTGAGTCAGAGCACTAAGCGGCGAAAGAAAGTCACACATGAAAACATAAAAAAAGCGCGTGTCGCAATTCTTGATCATGATAAAGTCCACATAACCTGAAGTTACTTCCAAGTCGCATGCTTGCTGGCAGCGTAAGGGTGCGTACATACCGGCTGACTTCCTTGTGCGCCTTGACGAGCTGCGAGTGTATGAGCGAGCAGAGTTTGTAGCAAACGTTGCGCGTCGTACCGTCCACATCCGCGGGATCTGACGCCGCTGCAACAATGCAGATTTCGTTTGTTTTACTAAACAATAACCTACATTGGCTGACATTATAAACTTAGTCCGCTTGCGTTGAAACTTCAAAGCAGGGTAATTATAATTATAAATAAGCGATTATAAAAGTATCAACTTAAAAATTATACGCGTATGATGTCATGTCATGTCATGGTATATAACGAAACCGTTATTTTGGCGATATCTCAACCGTTTCACAAATTGGGTTTGAGTTATATTACTGCGCTGGATTCACAGCTCTCCCTCGTAGTCGTTCGTTATTCAATACCGAAATAATACAGGTAGACTGGCTTACAAGAAAAACTCATGTAAAAGTATAAAAGATTGATATTCTGTACCGGTATCATACCGTTTATACCACAATGGTATCTGCTTAAAGCTCTTAAGGTCCCAAAGTCCTTTTACGCAGTCGCTGCTAAATCATAATGCTCGGGGTGGAAATTGTAAAGCCATCAAGTGCAGTTATCGACTTACGATTATCAGCAATGACGGACAGTTCATCATTATCAGTGGTGGTGTCAGATCCCGAGGGCTGAAGGGTCTCCAAACTCAGATCCGGCTGCTTCTTTGCGATTGTGTTTTCCACCTGAAATAATATGGTCGGTAAGTTAATTTAAACACAGCTTTAATTAGTTTTAATTTAAACAAAAAATCCATAATTTTTTTCAAAAGCACACGTCCTGTAACTCTTTATCTATAGCCTAACTTTTTAAAATTATATTTTGACAATGACGACTTTCTTGACGAGATTGATAACTGTAGGACACGTTAAAATAGTACATTTCGATACTAGTAAAAACATTTTTTTTCGAAGAGGGCGAAAGTTAGAGCCCGAGTGAAACTAGGGTGACAATCACCCGAGTCTTAAATAAGTTTTTATACATGTATCGACCCCAAGTGCAGTTTTTACGCACTAGTTAGGAAATAGTAGATTGTTAATCAAGGGTAGAAAGGCACTCATTGACGACGAGGTAGTTTGGCGCTCGAACGAAGTGAGAGCGCTAATAGTCCGAGTCGGAAATGAGTGATTTTTACCCAAGTTAAGCATACTATTTTTCATTTCGAATGCGAGGAAAGTAAAATAAGAGCAAGAAGAAAGTAAAAAAATGACTGACTAAAAAACTAATCTTACCGCATCAGCTTGTTTTAGCTGAAGCATGGAGCTGAAGGTTTAAGTTGTATCGATTAATCATTGAAATATATTTATAAAGGATCAGCACACATTCTGACAAAGATTTCACTATTTTCTCGGACCGCCATTTCATACAAGTTAACTGATACGATAACAATACTGATACGGTTTTCTATTGAAACTTGCGGTAGGAGGTTTTCCATGATAACTTGACCTTTATTTGTAATTCCGTCAGGTATTAGGTCGATTTTAGAATCGCTTGAATAACCCGTAATTATTAATTTCAAAATATTACTATACTTTGTTTACTATCCAAGTGTTTTCAATAGTTGCGCGGAATACAGCCTCTAACTTTTTTCTTGCAGCATAATTGTCCACAGATAATTGGCATAACGCACAGAATCTTTTTTTTTCGCGCGCGTTATTGGCGAATTAATGGGTGTCTTAAACAGCATTTTAGTTTTATAGAAAAACCCAACCCTTTATTTTTAAAATCTAAGGCTTGTTTTATGTATAAAGTAATAGAATTTGTAATAAAATGGTCCTATTCAATGTAATAATGACTAATAAGAAGGTAATATTTCCAATAAGTAATTATACATTCATGTTTGGCTGTATAAGTTACTGCCATTGCTTAGCTGAGCATATTAAAGTTTAAAAAAACTTCGTAGGTGTATTCCTTTTTGTTACTGTAATATAGAGCCAAGACACTTAACAATTTGAACCGAATAATATAAATATTTGAATTAATTGACATATTTTATGCATAATAATCGCTACAATAAATTGCTATAATTTAAGAGAAAGAACTATTTTCATGTATTTGTTTCTGGCGTCAGTAAATAAGGTTATTTTCGCCACTTTGTTCTACTCAGTGCTCACAAGGGGAGAACTAATAGGAACATGCCAAATTGCGACCCTAGGGCGGAAACGTATCACTTTCCACCCGCATAGTAGATAAACAATGACCCGAGCATGAGAACTGAAAAATTATATATATATATATATATATATGAGTAAACATACGATACGACATTCGGAAGATTAGGATTCGGTCAGGCACTATAGACACCGGCCCTCACCTCCATGGGCTCCACGCACACGTTGGCGGCGACGACGGCCCGCTCGCCGGGCTCGGCGGGAGCGAACAGCCGCGCCAGCTGCTCGTGCACGCGCCGCTCTCCCGCGCGCGGCGTGCTGGCGCCGCGCTCGCGGACGGTCAGACACTATAGACACCGGCCCTCACCTCCATGGGCTCCACGCACACGTTGGCGGCGACGACGGCCCGCTCGCCGGGCTCGGCGGGAGCGAACAGCCGCGCCAGCTGCTCGTGCACGCGCCGCTCTCCCGCGCGCGGCGTGCTGGCGCCGCGCTCGCGGACCGTCAGACACTATAGACACCGGCCCTCACCTCCATGGGCTCCACGCACACGTTGGCGGCGACGACGGCCCGCTCGCCGGGCTCGGCGGGAGCGAACAGCCGCGCCAGCTGCTCGTGCACGCGCCGCTCTCCCGCGCGCGGCGTGCTGGCGCCGCGCTCGCGGACGGTCAGACACTATAGACACCGGCCCTCACCTCCATGGGCTCCACGCACACGTTGGCGGCGACGACGGCCCGCTCGCCGGGCTCGGCGGGAGCGAACAGCCGCGCCAGCTGCTCGTGCACGCGCCGCTCTCCCGCGCGCGGCGTGCTGGCGCCGCGCTCGCGGACTGTCAGACACTATAGACACCGGCCCTCACCTCCATGGGCTCCACGCACACGTTGGCGGCGACGACGGCCCGCTCGCCGGGCTCGGCGGGAGCGAACAGCCGCGCCAGCTGCTCGTGCACGCGCCGCTCTCCCGCGCGCGGCGTGCTGGCGCCGCGCTCGCGGACGGTCAGACACTATAGACACCGGCCCTCACCTCCATGGGCTCCACGCACACGTTGGCGGCGACGACGGCCCGCTCGCCGGGCTCGGCGGGAGCGAACAGCCGCGCCAGCTGCTCGTGCACGCGCCGCTCTCCCGCGCGCGGCGTGCTGGCGCCGCGCTCGCGGACTGTCAGACACTATAGACACCGGCCCTCACCTCCATGGGCTCCACGCACACGTTGGCGGCGACGACGGCCCGCTCGCCGGGCTCGGCGGGAGCGAACAGCCGCGCCAGCTGCTCGTGCACGCGCCGCTCTCCCGCGCGCGGCGTGCTGGCGCCGCGCTCGCGGACGGTCAGACACTATAGACACCGGCCCTCACCTCCATGGGCTCCACGCACACGTTGGCGGCGACGACGGCCCGCTCGCCGGGCTCGGCGGGAGCGAACAGCCGCGCCAGCTGCTCGTGCACGCGCCGCTCTCCCGCGCGCGGCGTGCTGGCGCCGCGCTCGCGGACTGTCAGACACTATAGACACCGGCCCTCACCTCCATGGGCTCCACGCACACGTTGGCGGCGACGACGGCCCGCTCGCCGGGCTCGGCGGGAGCGAACAGCCGCGCCAGCTGCTCGTGCACGCGCCGCTCTCCCGCGCGCGGCGTGCTGGCGCCGCGCTCGCGGACTGTCAGACACTATAGACACCGGCCCTCACCTCCATGGGCTCCACGCACACGTTGGCGGCGACGACGGCCCGCTCGCCGGGCTCGGCGGGAGCGAACAGCCGCGCCAGCTGCTCGTGCACGCGCCGCTCTCCCGCGCGAGGCGTGCTGGCGCCGCGCTCGCGGACACGCTCCAACAGACCCTGTGTTGTTTGTTTACGTCAGTGTAGTTCAAAGTGAGGGTCCCGAGCCCCAGAGGGGTTCTCGAAAAGTCGCTAAAATCCGCTTCAAGATTCATATTAGTTAGTGCACTGAAGTGAGTGCAAAAAATCATGGAAGCAATAATCCAGTGGCAGAAACAAGAGCAGGGTGACGACAAATGAAAACCTATCTTGTTGGTGGTGTTGGTGACTACTAGAAAAATAAACTTATATTAAAAGTGTCTTCTTACCAAAAAGTGATCTTCGTGGAAGAAAGATGTGCCCATTAAACGGTCCAAGAATCTGCAATCTTTGTACAGATTCAGTAACTTGCGCATAATCTGCAAAATAAAGACACGGTGTGTGAGTATCAAAGAAAGAAATACCAAGCCAAATAAAACAAAAAGTGTCATTGGCAAAGGGAAATTTGACGGATAGGCAGCAGCGTCCGTCCCCCCGTACCCGCCTGCTATGCGTGACGACTATCGCAATTCCCCAAAGTGGACGGCTGAATCTTGATGAAATGGTCTCACCTCCTGGCTCTGCAGTGTGGGGTGCTTAGCGAACATCTCTTCGAGACGGCGCATGGCGACCCTGCCGCGCTCGATGTGCGCCGCTACTCTCGGCTCCAGTAGACGCGGGACCGCCGGCGCGGCGACTGTTGTTTCTCCCAACTTGATCGCAGCCACGTTCTCGAACATGTCGCGACGCACTGCAACACCTTATTCGGTTAGTATACTACCTAAACTCTACAAAGCAAAGATGTTACTGTAAGACACATGTAATTCAAAGAAAAAATATTTTACTTAGTACCAATTATATTTTATCCATGTAAAATGGGCTTAATCAACGATTGGAGTAGGGCTAAATAACGATGGCAGTAGACGTCTAAGGGGGGAATCTGGGTTTCACCACGCATATTCAGCGAACATTATCCTTCTATAGAGACCTGTCAAAGTTTTTATACAAGAAACAAAGATATTGGACAGGTGGAATACTCGTGCCAACCTCGACGACGATGTGGTGCAAGTGCAACCGACGATTGCGGCTCTTGTGTCATCTGCCACCTTTAATAACAGGTAGTCTCTAACAGGTAACTCACTGGTCATATCCGGCGCGGGCGGGCCCAGCGGCGTGCGCGGCTCGGCGTCGTGCGCGGAGCTCTGCGTCTCCCACGAGTCCTCCGAGCCCGAGCCGTCCGAGCCCCACAGCTCGCCCTCTTCCGAGTCGTACTCGCCCACCTATTGACAGCGACGTTACACTCTTTTTTTTCAACATAAAAATTGTTACTTGAAATAATTGACTATAAAAGACTGTTCAAATAACATTCGACGTTTTTTTTACTTATTTATAGAAGCAGACACGTTACTTTGCGGAACCAGGAAGTAGCAATAGCAACAAAACACAAACAAATAGCGGAATAGCAAAACCATATTATCTTAATTAATTAATAATTACTACCATTAGCAGGACCCAAATGAGCATACCTCGAACAAATCATGCGGATGACGTAAAAATGACGTAGCTAATTTTGCACACAGGATGATGTCTGTATTGCAACATCCGTATGACATATTGCACGAATTAACAGATTAACTGCATATAATTTCAAGAGATCTATACAGAATTATCTGAATGATAGGATGATGTACTTAGTGAATAAAATAAATGCTACGAGATTTGTTTACGTAAGTACAATAATTGATAATAAAAGTCAATATGTTATTAAAAAATATTTATTGACATGACATCATGTACAAAACTATTACTCCAACAAGTCTATAATTGTTATTATTCTTTTACGTCTTTTGAAAAAATTGTAAAGAAAAATCTAAATAATTACGAAGTTACTCTTAGCTTACTTTATTGTTCAACTGAATGACAATGTCAGTCAAAGATGTTATGTACCTACTCGGCTCATGTCAAGTGGCGATTTCGTTTTATTAAAGAGGTTGATAATTGATAAGTAGTAATTGTTTATGAAAATATTTTTGATATCATCCTATGAGTGGTTTGACGTCATCCCCATGATTTGTTCGAGGTATGCAAATGAGGAACGAAATAAATATTATCTGTTACTGACAGAGCGATAAGTGTAAACCTCATATGTAATTTACAAATATGTATAAAGAGTCATACATATTACATAGAACTATATGGGTGATCTGATACAATCTGAAAATATTGAACAGTTGTTTATAACATAGGTTTTAAGAGGATGAACTTGTATTGCGATGAACGAAATGTAGGGAAGTTGTAGGTGTAGAAGGAATTTGTATACATATTAACAATCGAGGTGTGATTTTAAAGTCATCAAATCAGGAAATGATAGCGACAGTAAAAGCAAAAGAATATATTTTGCACAAAAGAAAGCAGCATGCACACCTTAGTAATTACCTTGTAGAGATCTTGCGGCCAGCACATGCTCATGTGTCCGTCCACCCACCACACTTTGACGCGGCCAGACGGGAAGTTGTCGATAACCTGGTTTAATTGTAAGTTTATTAGGTTTATTAAAGTTACTCCTTAATTTGCCGTGTGATGCCGGCTGACTAGAATAGCACCACCCTATCTCCTTCCGCGGGTGTCGTAAGGGGCGACAAAGGGAAAAATAATACATACGGGCAACAGCGTCCGTCGAAACCCAATCTACAGCTACTGGGGTCGCCAACCCGCCTGCCAAGCGTGGCGACAATGGCATCTACTCCCAAGATGATAAAAGTAATATTTGTGGGAGACCTATCTCCAGCAGATGACTACTTACGGCTGAAATATATGATGTACTTCTTAGTTTAGTATCATACAATCAAAATTTCGAGGTACGGTAGGTAAATAAGTATAGATGCAATTTTTGTAATTGAGCTTTCTTGATCACTTAAAAAAAGTTAATAAACAGCAAACATTTAAGTGATTTACACTACTTTAGATGTAGTTGTGTTCATTCATCAGTAGCAAACACATAAAAAATTAATCTCAAACTTTATTTTTGTTGGTCGTTTTTATTACAATCTGCGTGTTGTGTCATTATTATTGTTGTTCGTTTGTAAAATTCCTTACTTTAGTCTAGTGTATGTGTAGTGAAAATATTGAAAGTAAAGTAGTCTTGTCCAAACCTGTCCTGCAGTGCAGGTGGAGTCCTCTCCAGTAAAATTAGCCACTCGGATGACCACCGTGCCCGGTCTGTACTGGAAGTCGGGGTGGTCCTTCAAGTCGTACACGCTCATTTCACTCTCGTGAAGCATTTGAGGACTGCAACAAGTTAAACAATACTATATGCTACCACTCTAAGATAAATGGCAGGACGAATTTGTTCTTAATAGTGTAGGAAATAAGGTACAATGTTTTCTTACTGTTATAATAAAAAAACTGATGCGGCGTACTACAGGCAGGCAAGTAGGCCTTAGAAGGACAAACCGTGTTGATACTATAAATGCGAATTGTTTGTACTTTATAAAAGTTTAAGGGCCTACGCTAGCTGACGCGGAAACCCGCCGCGTCCCCATATAAATTTTAATCCACGCGGCGGGCGGCTGGCGACTTTTATATGGACACACGGCGGGCATCCGCGTCAGCTAGCGTAGGCCCTAAACCGATTAAGATGAAGTTTGAAATGGGGATAGTTTTCACCCGTGAAACAAGTGTATTACAAATATTCCAATGGTATTAACTAAAGTGTCTGTATATATTGCAATATTCAGTGATATTACAATTATGTCTAGTATATATGTCCGATATATGGGCTAAAATTTTCCATTCCATTTTATGGGGACAAAGTAATGTTACACAAAATCCAATAGGATCGTATTAGGCAAGAATGATACCCCAAGGGCAGGCGAATATTCAAATGTAATGACTTCATGAGACAAATCAATCAAAGAAATTATGGAACGTATTGGTAACATGCGGCCACAGATCGCAACTACAAGATGAATAAAGAAGTCAACTAGCAGTCACCTCACACAAACTCCTGTATTATTTAATATGGGATCATGACTGCTTATTAGTTTATGCTGCAGTCTCTTTTTAACGTTAATTAAACAGAGACGGTCTCGTGTGCGAAGGGATATCGCGGTTCATTTGCGCTCTTCTCACGGATAAGTCTATGTTTACTCCGAGTCACAAGTACATGGGGTAACAAAATGAAAATTTAATGAGTTTCAGGAGTGTATTTTACATGTTAAATCCTACCTATATTTATGCTTGTCTGTGCATGCGCCTTTCAAAAAAACAATCGTATAATTCTACTATATTTAGAGAACTTAAGAAAACATTGTTAGTAACTTCTTCTCATCACAATCACTTACACACAGATTTCGTCCAAGCACACTAGGCCGAGACAGCTCGCTAGCAACAGGAACAACACGATAGCAGCGACCAGTATGTTAACCGCTAGCGTCTTGAATTCTTCTACTACTGTTGGGTCACTGCTTGCACTAGCTTGGGCGATAAGTTCTTCTTTGAGATATTTGAGTCGATAACTATTGATTACTTGCAATTGCGGTATAGCAAAATTGGTACCGCAATTATGAATGTTAACAAATAATCGTTAGCTCAGTACTTGTAATGTTTATAAAATCATAGCTTCGATATTTTATTTGTGAAAACTAAGATTACTACTGGCAAGGCCGCCATGAAATGCCGCCAAAAAAATAAACGAGTTTAACTAATCAAATACGTGATGCACACGTCTCATTGGTTGTACTACTGTCAAAATACAATCCTGATACCCCTTTTTAATCTGACCCTTTGGGTGTTGTGCTTTAAGAGCCACATTAAGCTTGACATTCAAAAAATCCTAAGATAGTGAACGCCTATTAAAAATAAACGGAAGGAGCTATCGGAAACCGGTCACTAGGCAGAAAGATTGAGCCAGTTAAACGGAACAGTCACGTTTTCCTTTTCTTCCATTATACAAAAAAATAGGACGAGTAAATACTCACACAGGCTCGTCGGCGCTGGTGTAGGTGCGGTACCAGTGCACTATGGCGGTGCGCCCGTGGTGGTCTACTCGTTGTACTACGCCATATTCTCTGTGTTTAAGCTGTACGAACAAATATCATATTATTATTTATAAATTTGCCGTGTGATGCCGGCTGACTAGAATAGCACCACCCCATCTCCTCCCGCGGGTGTCGTAAGAGGCGACAAAGGGAAAAATCCTACAACGATACTACGGACGGGCAGCAGCGTCCGTCGAAACCCAATCTACAGCTACTGCGGTCGCCAACCCGCCTGCCAAGCGTGGCGACTATGGCAACTACCCCCAAGATGGTACAATTCATATTTGTGGGAGGCCTATGTCCAGCAGTGGACTGCATACGGCTGTAATGTATGTATGTATTTATAAATTGAAATAGATGACATACCTATACTTAAGAAAAAGTGAACAGGCTAGAGATGTGCCATTCCCTGTAAATTTCCCAATATTACTATGCGGAAATTTATCATTTGGGAAAATGCCTCATCTGAAAATGCATATTGGAAATTTAATGGGAACGGCACATCTCTAGCCCAGGCCCACTGACGTCCGTGGTACAATTTGAACCCGCACGTGAAAAACAATGAGCAAAAGCAAAGAGCTTTCTGGACTAACGCCCTAATCAGATTAGACCAGCTAGGCCCCTCGAAATTTCTCACGATTCTTTTGATTTGTTCCTAATTCCAATTATTATTACCGCTTAAGTTGTGTCTTTTCAGTTTCACATTCAAGAAACAAAAAAATGAAACATTACAATGGCCGTTACAATCAATCGTGAAATATAAAAAAAGACTGTTTCGGTCTACTACAGGCAGGCAACTACGCCTTGGAGGGACAAACCGTGTTGATACTGTAAATGGGAATTGTTTATTCTTTCTAAACGCTTAAACCGAATAATAAAAATCCATAAACATAACATCAAAATTTAAAAAGTACAAACATGCTGGTTCTCCTCCGTGTTGGCGGCGCCGCTGACGACGAAGTCTCCCGGGAAGCACTCCTGTCCGTCCAGGTGGTGGATCGGGTACAACTGAGTCGACGGGATTCCCATCTCTATGGTGCCATCCTGTTCAACAGATAAGCATGTTAATTTACTAATGGCAACTACTTGAGAATTTGAGACTTAATACTCTATACTCGTTAGCACGTTACCTAGTTTTATTGTATTTTAGGACAAAGCAATTCCTAATGCGTACAGCCTGGGTCTGGTTAAAGTTTTGGAGCATATTAAATTTTTAAGGTATTGGGTAGATGAGATTGATAGTCAGCCAATAACACCCGGCAACTAAAATATAGCTCTCCGCTGAACAGCTACCATATTTCTTAGAACCTTTTCTTTTCCTTCAAGTGTGCATGAGCAAACTTGTGTGGGTTCGGTTACAGAGTATTTTTTATCAAATAGGAACGCGTTTACAAAACATGCCTGTGAGCCGAAGTGTATCCCAACGGTCCTCCGAAACTTAAAAACGGAGAGCTCGTCAGATGGTATAAGATAATAAAAGCAACGAAACCTGAGTTTACTAGTTTATCCTCTAGTCCCCCTGAGGCCAAAATTAATCACGTCATTTCTAATTTTGATTAGTTAAAGTTACCCTTTTGATCTCTTGGCGGCTAGAGGTTAAAACCACATCCAAATGCCTGACAGGTGCTAGCAGTCATTAGGACACACGATGATATCGTCCCATCTGTGAACTCTATTACAACTGTACGTACAAGGCCTACTGGTAATCACTTGTAGACGTTTGTGGAGCATTCCATGAAAACGCTACGTAAGCGACACCACATTTTTAATACCAACGAGAAGTAAATTTAGGAAGCTAATTATCTGCAATGCAATATAATAACTCGGCTTTAAGATTAATGGTGTTTCTTAAAGGCTAATATGTTTTATTCTGGGAGCTGCCATAGCGTTACGTGAGCGACAAAAAGTAGACGTTTTCATGGAGCGGTCCGTGTACGGTACCTGCCACACGACGTTGGCGCGGCTGGTGGTGTGCAGCGTCTCGACGACGACGCGGTCGCCGAGGCGCGGCGGCGGCGCGGGCGGCGCGCGGCGCACGGTGCGCTTGAGCCGCTTGCCGCGCAGCAGCCGCACGGCCAGCTGCGGCGAGCGCTTGCCGCGCGTCGACGCCGCCGACGAGCAGCGGGACGACCACGTCGCGCCGCTGTGCGGGCACGAGACTCACATTAGATGCAAGTATTTCTATAGGCTTATGTTGTTAGTCGTGAAATACGCACAAGCAACGTAAGGCATAAGGCACGATGCCGCTTCAAAACGTTTGTATACAAAATGTACTAAGGAGACGTATTTTGAATTACACTCAAGCGGCGCGGCACCGCTTGCGTGCCTGATGTCGCTTCAAAACGTTTTCATACAAAATGTTCGAAGACGACGTAACTGTGAATTACAGTCAAGCGGCGCGACGCAGGCCCGGCACCGTGCCTTATGCCTTGCGCCGCTTGTGTGTATTTCACGCCTTATGGTACTATCGTAAAATAGAAATGATTAGATTTCGAAATGCTATTATGCTTCGCTTTTGTACCCAACACGTTATGCGAGCGTAAATTTCTCGATGCCATGTAGATAAATTATTACCTTAGTCTGTAATCAATATGTCTATTGATGAAACCACATTAAAATATGTTGGTAACTCTATGAATTCAAAACGACGAAGAGTTTGAGAAGCGACTATACTTTATACATAGTAGTTATGTATAAATGTTAAGTAGTAATAAGAGAATAAGAAAATAGATGTAAATTAAACACTGTGAAACAAGTTTTTAATTTACATCCTTCATGTTTTTGAACTACTAGCCTTTTTACATGGCGACCTTGCCACAAAAGCTTTTACCTATCAGTGTCACTGCCGTCGCTACTTGTGTTCTCCCAGTTTTCAGAATCATCGTCGTTGAGCCCCAGCTCCGACTTGCTATCACCGTTGAGCAGCTCACCGCTTTCCTTGCTCGGCTCAGGACTGTGGATGTGTGATTTACTAAGACCACTGTAGACAATAAAGCATTCATTTCATTAACTCAATATAATGTAAATAGAGGCAGCCGAGGTTATTTTTAAAGATTCGCAAATAATAGGAAATGATAAATGGTATACAATTTTGAATGAAACGTAACATTTTTAGTAGTCAGTAACTGTTATCATCAATAGAGTTACACAATCCATTGACAAAAACCATATCCTACATCATCCGCGGTTAACAACTTACCTGATCCCAGAGTCGTTTTTCTCTTCAGTAGCAGTGTCCTCTTGACTACTGACGATCGGCAAAGATACGTCCGCGCTAGGCTCGATCTTGATACTTGGGCAGTTGGAATCCACCTTCAGCGCATCGTCTAGAGATTCTAGAGTGTTCTCAGCAGGGTCCACTTCCATTTCATTCTAGGGATTCAATAAAAAGATGATAATGTTTTAACATATTAACATTTTATATAAAAATCAATACAATGCGATGTAGTTCACTACACATAAAACATGAGAGTGGTAAGCAAGCAGTTTTTTTTTGTGTGTTTGTTGTTTGGACAAGGAGTAAAATCGTAATAAAACACGTGGCAAATACTTACATCGACCGACTTGAGTTTGCGATGGGCAGAGGCACGCTTCTTCGGCCGCGAGGGCACATGCTCCGAGTTATGCTTTTTGCTAGGTCGCGTCTGCTTGCGAATGCTCCTGTAGAATTTACCTGAGGCAAAATATGTAATATACAGTCAGATATTAAAAGTGAAACATAAATATATTAGCCCTTAAGTGACATTATTTAACTTCAGTTCCATTTCAGATGAATCAGTTAAATGAAAAACCTTGATTCATAAATTAAAACTTGAAATATCCAAACTACAATTTAAATTTCAAAATGTAAGATATTTTTCCTAACTAGTGCGTAAAAGTGCACTTTTCGCACGCTTCGTGCGTAAATTTCACTTTTTAAGGCACTTGCATTGAACGTTTTGTCAGTTAAATGCACATGGTGATTATTTTAGGACCACATTATAGTTATTTTTTTGTTCGTTAAATGAAAACAAAAAAAAAATGAGAAGATTTCTTAAATTCTATTTAAAGATAATTGTTTTAAAGTAAAGTATCAACCGTAATAATTTCTGCAGCTAATAAAAAAACATCTTACATATCGTCGTAGTCCCTATAGGCTTATTGAGTACATGTCCTCGTCTAATAACTACAAAATATTAATGTATTGTTTTTACTCTGCTGCTTCCGCCATTGCTGCTTGCTAACGAAGGTGTCCTCGGCACCAATAGTGAGGAAGTTCCGGTCGCCGACCTGCAGCGTACACGGCTCGAACACATTCAGTAGCTTCAAGTTCTTCAGTTCGTCGCCTGCAAATACATATTCGGTTAGTTAAAATGCACTAAAGGTTACATCAAATGTATATCACTACTAATCTTCAGTATAAACAACCTAAAGGAGAAAAATAAAAAAGAGACTGACACGAGTC
The DNA here is from genome assembly GCA_022674325.2 of Grapholita molesta. Taxonomy (NCBI): domain Eukaryota; kingdom Metazoa; phylum Arthropoda; class Insecta; order Lepidoptera; family Tortricidae; genus Grapholita; species Grapholita molesta. The sequence continues at coordinate 11,087,550 of CP053127.2, forward strand.
GTTGTTTCTAATTCTTATCCTCAAGCCGCCCAGAGAGCTATAAAAAGGTCTCCCATTGCATGCCATTTTGAATTTTAATTATGACAAACCATAGTTGCATTTAGCCTGGCCAATTTTCACAATTCTCACACATACTCATCTAACTTAACCTTTTCCACGCCAACATTAGCCCACCAAACGAAGACCAACATTTTTTCTCTGGGATCAATAAATAATGAGATATAAAGGGAAACAGATGACCGTACGTACTTAAACTAATGTGTTGTTTTATTTATTGATCATCCCAGAGAAAAAATATTTATATCTTTTTTGTAGAGAATTTTAGGTACATTATTTGTGTTTCAGACTATTTTTAGCTATAGGCCACAGTCACAGACCAGTAAACCTATAGACAAGTATTGCAGGGCACTGACGATCATCAGTCCGTATGGCATACAAGGCTTATATAATTCCCGGTCGCGCGCAGTGCCGTTCAGTTGCGTCCAAGTATCTGACCTGCGCGCAGTGCACATTGTTACTACACTAAAAAATAGATAATTATAATTAAAACGTTGACATCATGTGTCATTGTACTGTAAGATGGTGTGGTAAAAATTCTAAGACATCAAATTACAAGAAAGATGGTATAACATTCCACAGATAAGTCAAAATGATTATATTATTAAAAAAATATTTGTTCCTAGCGGAGTTCATTTATACTGGTCGCTTACAGAAGTAGATAGTTTGTTCGTCTCTTTTCATCATATTGTAAATACAGTGTGCTATCCTGTCTTACGAAGCCACGTGTAGCTCTAGTGATGTGCTGATGTCGTTACCGTATTAACCGTAATCGTGTGCTTAGGATTACCGAAGGTGTACCGAATTTACAATATATAATAGAAATCAGGGATACGCTCTATATATATATATATATATATATATATATATATATATATATATATATATATGTATATATATTTATATTTCTGTTGTTTATATAGTATATTATATTTAATACTAACTAGTAGTAGTAGAATATGTATGTACGCATACTTAGTTTTATGTAGAGTTATGTAGTGGACTAGAGTAGTTGGTGAGTCCTTGGGGTCCAGAGTCATTGAATGGGTCTGATGATGAACTTCGAAGAAGTCCCAGGGCATTCATAGCTGGATTGAGATAGAGGTATGTTATGGGGCTTTTAGAATCCACTTGGTGAGTACTTGGGTCCAGTGTCATAGAATTGGCCTGATGATGAACTTCGAAGAAGTCCCAGGGCACTCATAGCTGGTTTGAGATAAAGGTATGTTATGGGGCTTTTAGAATCCACTTGGTGAGTACTTGGGTCCAGTGTCATAGAATTGGCCTGATGATGAACTTCGAAGAAATCCCAGGGCACTCATAGCTGGTTTGAGATAGAGGTATGTTATGGGGGCTTTTAGAATCCACTTGGTGAGTCCTTGGGTCCAGTGTCATAGAATGAGCCTGATAATGAACTTCGAAGAAGTCCCAGGGCACTCATAGCTGTTTTGAGATAGAGGTATGTTATGGGGGCTTTTTAGAATCCACTTGGTGAGTACTTGGGTCCAGTGTCATAGAATGGGCCTGATGATGAACTTCGAAGAAGTCCCAGGGCACTCATAGTTGGTTTGAGATAGAGGTATGTTATGGGGGCTTTTTGGAATCCACTTCGTAAGTACTTGTGTCCAGTATCATAGAATGGGCCTGATGATGAACTTCGAGGAAGTCCCAGGGCACTCATAGCTGGTTTGAGATAGAGGTATGTTATGGGGCTTTTAGAATCCACTTGGTGAGTCCTTGGGTCTAGTGTCATAGAATAGCACACCAGTGCGCGATCCATTCTCCAACAACGGGTATTAACGACATCTGACCCCGCACAATCTGGTGTACCAGAGTGGCGGGGATGTTCGCGCTGACAAGCGCCCTTCTGAGAATATAGTTTAACTTAACGTAGCATGGCGGGACAAGCGGCCAGCGCCCGAAGAACACGGAAGTCCATGGTGGCCGAGGTGGTCTACAGAGAATCCTTAGGGGGCACAGCTATGGTCTACACTCTACACAAACAACATACGAATAATGTATCTCTAGTGATTAAATATGTATTTTATTTGAAACCCTTGTATTTTTATAAAAATACAAATTACGTATTAACTTTAATATATTTGCAAGATTCCATTCATACAATTTGTCCAATTTTGAATTAGGGACTGTTTAGACAGCAAGTGATATTCTGGCCTCGTTCCTCACCTTCAGTCCGGTCGCCTAACTGATACTCATCCAGGATAACTAGTATTTGCAGTAATGCACTATTTACATACAATAACAATTTAATTAATAACTAATTAATTAATTCAAAAGACATTTTTTAAATAGGCTGTTAATTATAGAAGTTATTCCAACCATTATTATGATATGTACGAGAGTGGTTTATGAACAAACAAACCACTCTCGTACATAATATTATAATCGATATTTTGGTCAAAAATTGTACCATTTCGCATCGTAATTTGTACTCTTTTCTGGAGCTCTTATTACGGTCATACACACGGAATTATTAGATTATTCCACCCTCAGCATTTTAACCTATACTTTTGAAGTAAGTTAAAATAATATTACTATACCTACTGATTTATATTTATAGTTACTTTTGTTTACCAAACATAAATGACTACCGGTTAGGCTTCCGGTAAAAAACATGTCCCATCACTACACGCTCAAGCGGCCGCGCGTCGTCCTTGAGACAACCTATCGCAGCGACGTTAACGCCCTCCCGCCCCTCACGTTTCACCTCTTGTGTTGGCAGCTTGTATCGCGAACAAAATGAACAACATTGCGACTCTATAGGTAGTTCTCTGTGGCCACAGTTTACGAGTTTAATGCAAAAAACTAAAAAAGGGACTTTTACACCCCTCTCCCCCCGTTAGCTTCACCCCCACCCATCAGTACTTTTAGTATATCGTTTAAAACCCCATTCTTTACAACTATGCCAAAATTCGCTTATACACGAGTTTTTTTCCTCTGAGTTTACTTCGTTTGGTGGACTACATAGACCTACAGGCACATTGATAGAGTTTAACTTCCACTTTTGACATTTCGGTGAAAAGGTTAATGTCGAATTAACGACTACTACGACGAGACAGTAGTTTGCTCCTCTATATAGTATTTTTTTTAATACATGAAATTCCATATTTATGAATCATGTTACTCTTAATCTTGGGTTTCTCACCTTCTACGAGATATTTGGGCTGCTGCGGTTGAGTCTCTTTGGTCTCCTTGGAAAGTGCGCGGCACTGCCAGTGAACACCGACGCTCTCCGTTACGACAGCTTCTACCGTGAACTGTCAGACAAATATGTAAATGTATTTATGATGGTTTCTGTCCAGGGTATACAGGGTGAAACATAGGTAAGTCGTAAACAGAATTGTGTATTTCTTTTTGTTTAACTTTAGTTTAAACATGTGGACGTAACAACTGGCAGAAATATGTAAGCATTGTTTTTTAATTCGTTAAGTTAAAATAATGTTTTAAATTTACTGAGTCTCGTGGTCGCCCTAATCTGCTACACTAACTGTCATAGACCCATAGCATATTACTAAAATAATTCATTCAACCTCTTTGTAATTGGCTGGTAAGAACTTGAAAAAATATTAAATTGGCAATGACAAATTCAAAAGTCATAACATTACGCTGCAAATTGAAATTGTAAAAAAAATTTAAATCGTGTTTAAAATGCCGGCGCCGTATCCTTACAATTTTATTGAGCGTTTCGATATGGTAAGATATTACAATCGAACGAACAGTACTGAACAAACACGATTCTACAATAATCAAAAGTGATACTTTAATCACAGCAACTAGCAAGTCTTCGAATAGGGTGACCATAAGGTTGGTGTTTTTGCTTTTATTAATTATCATTAATAAAGTTTAATTGTTTGCTTCCCGAGTCAATGCAATGAATTCGCCTTAAAATACTGTGATAGAAACAAAAAACTCTGTGTACGACTTATGTTTCACCCTGTAGTCATGTTAAGTGACTACTAGACCACTTATGGAGATATAGAGCTGTTAGCAAGATATAGAGTAAACTCATAAAAGGATCGTAAGATAGTTTTCCAAAACTGAATCATGATAGCAGCAACAGGGGTTGCTGATTCCAGGTAAAAGTGAAGGATGTAGGCGAGTCAAAATGCCTGCCATCTTGGGATAAGCTACTTAGAACTCACCTTGTGGTCATGCATCTTATGTTTCCTAGCTGCCTTCATCTCTTTTGTCATGTGGAGCCAATTGGCGCTATCCAGCGCTCCCAGCGGGCCATACACCACTTGCCCAGGATAAAACTCTGAGGAAGAATAGGGAGTGGAACGTCGACGGCGTAAAGAGTAATCTTCAAGAGGACAGTTCTCGAGGTCAGGGTATTCGAGCCGGGAGCCGTCCGCTGATACAAGGCGCAGCTTGCTGTTCACCGACTGAAATAAGAATGTTCGTTGTATTTGGTGTCATTGGAGATTTGACTAAAACAATCAAAGGTACAATAAGTGTTTTCTAAAAATACATTATTCGAGTGCACCGGTTAGAATAGGCATGCCTGTAGCTCATAACATAAAAAAATTGGGAGTAAGAGACATGCGAAAATTACACGCCACGTCGGGCGTTTTCTGCTCTACTAAGCACTTTAGGTAGTGGCCAATAATTGCACGGTGTTTTTTATTTTTTTTATTTAATTTTTCATAAAACACAATATTTTACATGTCAATTTTCAAAAGATAACAATTCATTTACTAAAGTAATGACAGTATACTGCACACATAACAGTACAGTACACAGCTACGTACTTTAAATGTTAATTATATACGATAGTTATAAGACACAGTAGGTATTAAAGTTTCGGACTAAAAATTTTTGGGTCACTGCACGCCACGACAAATTCGTCAATGGTATAGCAAGCGAGGTTTTTAAGAATAGTTTTCAGGCGATTTGCGAAAACGATATCGCTTTGCACCTGTTTCAATTCTGCGGGTAGTACGTTATATAATCTTGCGCCCATGACACCGAGCGACTTCCGAGTTTTTGCGAGTCCGCAGCGCGGTACGACTAGGACATTACTTCGACGAGCACTGGAATGAGTAGTGTATGTGTTTAAGTTCGCTCGTACATATTTGCAGGCGTTTAGTATATATTCGCAAGGGAGAGTGATGATACTCGATTTTTTGAAAAGACCCTTAGCGAGAAAGTCGTACGCTTTTATTCGAACTTTCATTATTATTCGAACAGCTCGTTTTTGCATTATAAAAACCCTTTCTCGATCGGCCCCGGTCGCCCAGAAGTCGACACCATGGATCAGTAGTGTGTGGAAATATCCATAGTATGCTTTTTTAATATTTTCAAATGACAAGCTCGGTGCAAGTCTAGACAGTGCATAACATGCTGACGATAACTTGTCACACAAGAAATCAATGTGGGGAGACCATGTTAGTCCAGAGTCTATATTGAACCCTAAGTATTTTACCGTATCGACCTGAGGTACGCTGATGTTGTTTAACAAGATGTCAAGTTGATTATTATTATTTTGTCTAAGCTTAAAATGCAATAATTATGTTGGTTTTATCAGCGTTTAAGATCATACCATTTGCGGTGAACCACTGGGATATCTGGTGTATTGACTTATTTACCTTTGATTTCAAAAGTTCAAAGTCATCAGCACTCACGAGTAGGCACGTGTCGTCCGCGAATGTCACAAATTCGATATCCGGACAAGCGACAGAGACGTCGTTAACTAGAACTAAGAACAGACAGTTACCCATCGTGGAACCTTGAGGGACAGAAGAATTACCTATTGGTTCCAAGTCACATTTTGAAGTTAAGACATGCGTGCTTTGCTTTCTGCCATTCAAAAATGAACTTATAGTAAGAAGGAAAGATCCATTTACACCGTAACGAGATAGTTTGTGAAGGAGCAGGGAGTGGTCAACTAACTCGAAGGCGCGCGACAAGTCGCAGAATATCGCTGCGACCTGTCGCCCGGCCTCGAGGTGCGCCAGCGCGCGTGTCACGACCATGCGCACTGCGTCGGTTGTTGACCGCCCAGGTTGGTAGGCGTACTGCTGTCTATTTAATAGTTTGTTCAGATTAAAATAATCCATTAGCGATGTGCACATAAGGCATTCGAATACTTTGGAGATAATAGGTATTAAAGATATAGGTCGATAGTTTTTTTCCTGTTCCATATCGCCTTTACCCTTATAAATAGGTTGGACCTTGATTAATTTCAGGGCGTCAGGATATATACCTTCACGTACACATTCATTAAATAGTACAAGGAGAAACGATATGACCACTGGTGGGAGATAATCAAGTACACGAGTAGACATATCGTTTATGTCTTTTGATGGTTTTCTCTTTATCTTTTTAAATGCCTTAATAATGTCACTAAGGGTGTAGGGTTCAAATTTAAAAGCTGGTGTCGGGGAGAACAAGTACTTCTCTAAATACTCAAGTGCAGCGCGAGTGCACGGTTTAACGTTGTTGGTGTTTGTATGTATATAGTACCGGTTTAGCCGGCGCGCAGCGTCAACAGCCCGCTCGTCTACGCTGTCACCAGCTGACTTTGAGATAAGGACGTTTATCGCACTGTTTTGTTTTTACGGTTTTACAAGTTTCGGATGATATGACACGCCATATGCTGCGACACATATCTGAATTAGTATTTGAAATTTGATCGTTTAAGAATTTGCTACGGGACTGTCTAAGTGTAGTCCAATATAGTGTTTCATTTTTTAATAAATTGAGACGTGACTCGGTGTCATGGGGGTCGCGTGATATTTTTTGTTTAAGTTTACGTATATTAGAACGTAATTGTCGAATCGTGTCCGTAACCCAATTACAAGTGTTGGTTTTTAACGATGTCTTTCTAAAAGGAAATGATATGTCAAAGTAGTGTTTCAATACATTAATTACTAGTCCAATTTTATATGCGGGACATAAGCATTTGTCGTAAATGTGATTCCAGTTATACAGCTCAAGATTGTGTACAAAGTTTGATATGCTACTAGTTGAAAAATTTCGACTTAAAATGTAATTATTTATTTGTCCATGTTTTATTATTTTTACTGTAACGTTAATGCTCAAATGGTCAGATAGGTCAATTTCATCAGAAAATACATTTAGGATACTAGATGCCAATATATTAGTGAATGCGTGATCGATACAAGTGCTAGATAGGTTATTTATCCTAGTTGGCGTTTTTATTAATTGCCTAAATCCAAATTGTTTGATAGTATTATTTAGATTTTGACTAAGATTACATTTTACCATTAAATCAATGTTTATGTCACCAATAAGCAATACATTATAATGTTGGATTACATGCATACTCAATAATTCGGATATTTTTGATAGATAAAGTTGTACATCACCGTTTGGAGGTCTGTATATGCACACCACGATGAGATCTGCACCGATGCACTCAATGGCACATGCTTCAAAATTCATTTCGACGGATAGCTGGGAAATTTCTGTCCTCTCGATTGCTACCAGGTCGGATTTGGTATAGATGCAGACACCACCACCTTGACGAGATGTCCTGCAGTACTGGGCACGTAGACTGTAGTTTTGGATATTTACAGACGGTAGCTGGTTTGCGTCAAGCCAGTGTTCAGTAAGGCATAACACGTCAACAGCTGGATCACGTAGCTGAAGTTCGCATTCGAGTCTGTATGTTTTGTGCTGGAGACGGTTAATGTTTTGGTGCATGACGCTTATTTGTGCGGTGTGGAGTGTCGTTTGTTCAGGCTGTTTGTTCACTGGACGCCTTGTTTGCCCTGGGTCGGAGAAAGGGCTGCCAATTTGATATTCTTGTGTTTAATGGCCATACGGATGGTTCACGGAACTTATCCAATGCTGTAGTGGGGATACCAATCTTAAATGATTTGTACGACTCGTGTTTTGAGATTATTTGTTCAACACTGTATTCGTATTCATCGCAGATAGATTTTAGGTGGTGTGTTAACTTTTCTGGGGTTGTTTCTATTTCGAAATAGCAACCGTGCAGAAATTTGAAGGCTTCGACTCCGTGCAGGGTTGTGTTTGTGGCAGAGCCCTTTATAATATTTTTGGTTTTATTACTACGGCGACGATGGTGGCGACTGTGAAATGTTGCCCAGTCATTTTTTTCTGAGAGGTTTACTTCATTTTCACTTTCAATATGGTCGTTATAGTGGTCACAATTTTTTAATTGTTCGCTAGGTGTGTGTTGTTGTTGAGTCACACCCTGCGCCATCACATTATTTGTTGTGGTTTTTATGCAGTCATTTGCAGTCGTTATAGTAGAAATAGGTGAATGTGTCGCGGCGGCGGTTATTTTTTTAACTTGTGATGTGTCATGTGTTAATGGTTTGTGCGATTTCTTTATCTTTGAGGTTGCTGCAAGCTTCTCTTTCGTGCGCAATGCAGTGGTTCGTTGGGTGCGCGCAGGCGCATTAGTGGAAGCGAGATGACTATTTAGTGTTGATGCGCTGCTTGAGGCGTCTCCGATTGGTGTAGACGGGGCACTTTTGTTCTTACTTGCATCGGCCAAATTAATTTGGCCGTTCACTTTTTGCACTGATATGACGGATTTTATTTGGTTGAGTTCAAGGATAATTTCATCTAATTTTGTAAATAGATCACAAACTTTTTGTTCAATTGGCTTGAGAACATTAGTCAAAAGGATTTTTACACTATCACTTTCGTTTAGAGGCATTTTGGCTTCAATTTACTAATTCTTATTGATTTATATGACGAGCTACCGTCAGTGACGTGAGACTACCCGCGCGCGACTTGTTAGCAGTTATAAAAACCTGAGTTATAAATTATCTCCTTAAAAATAGATCGCGTTCTCATCGCGCTTTATAAATACATACGTAATAAATGACTAACGGATAATTACTGCGTGCCTGTTGAGCTACCATTCTTTTTTTTATGACATAGGCGGCAAACGAGCAGACAGATTGCCTGGTGGTAAGCAATTACCGTCGCCCATGGGCACCCGCAACACCAGGGGAGTCACAAGCGCGTTGCCGGCCTTGAAGGGGGGTTGGAGCTCTGGGAACCTTACTCACCATCAGGAACACAAAACTACATACCTGAAAGGTAGCAGTGCTATTATGGCTGTGGTCTTCTGTAAGGAGGAGGTACTTCCCCAGTTGGGCTGCCCCAGATTCAAGCGTGATGGCCATCGCTGTGCCCTACCTCTCATTGTTGGACGTAGTTTAAGGACATACCCGGGTCCAAATTCTAATCTTAAATTGGTTTAGTCGGTGACGTACTGATGCAGCAAACGAGGGTTAGGCACTCTTAATGCTTGAAAATATACATCAATGTCCTCCGAAACATGTCGCGCGAATGACTAAAAAAACCTGACTGAAGTCGTGTTTTTGGCTGAAAAGGTCGAGTTTATACACTCGCTGCAAGCTTACCTTAGAGGTGCCGACCCACGACTCGAGACACACGGCCAAGTCGGGTGTGAACTCTTCCAAAGGCTGGAGCCGCTCGCTGGCCACACTGGGGATGACGTGCTTGGTGCCAACGACTTGCAGCGCCGCGGTCATCACGATGTCGCGGCAGTAGCCGCGCTGCGTGTCCTTGCCGGCGATCAGGCGGCGGACCACGTCGCCCGGCATCAGGGAACGATCGGCCAGACCAACCTGATGAAGGTTCATTTTTTTTAATGTCATATTTGTGATCGTAATGGGCACGAATTGGATGATCATAGTTGCTTTGTCGTTTAACAATTTAGTTAGTAAATAGTCATAGGTACAAACATTTACAAAACCTAAGTTTAGTTGGATACTTTTTTAATGAACTCGATGCAATTGAATGTATGTTCTTTCCCTAGGTTCCTATGCAAGTTACGTAGGTAATTATACCATATTTCAGTTGAATTGAATGACGGGAAGTGGGTCAAATTATGCTTGCATAATATCCCAATTTTATTTGCCAGCTTAGTACGCTAAAGAATAATCAATAAGCCTGCATAAGACGGTCTCAATATTCATATTCAATAAAGACAAATATAGGTACATAAGAGCCAGACACTTAGGCGAGCAATGTATAAAGGTTGTTACCCTGTAAAGGGTAAAACTTGTGACCTCGCCCCCAGTTAAATACCGCTCTACAAATGAAAACATTAATCTTTTTAACGTCATTATGAATAAATAAGCTTTCCGACACGCCAACCTCTTATAACCCTAAGTTTAAGTGTAAATATATAAAGCTCCCGACTTACAGGCGGGCGCCGTAACGTACTGTCTAAGTCGTTGATGAAACCATGATATTTGGAAATATTCCAATTTATTTTGTTTAAGTGTAGGGTGGTCTCATTAAGTTCGGCTAATTTGAGAATATTCTAAGAACAGATTATTTATTTTAATTTAACGTCTAAGAGGACGAATAAGAAATCAGAAGCGTTAATTATTGGTAGTCGAACAAGTTTGCGGGAGATGCTATAAGAAGCTATCGCTTATTTTGTTACAAAGCATGCATCTATAACCCATTATATTTATTTATTAAAAGAATGTAAACAAAACCATGTCACTCCGTGACCTATTCCACTAGCGCGTGATGTAATTCATAGCTAAACAATGTTATATTGTTTCATTGCATCACACAGTATTTTAAGTCTAAGATAGAATAGGATAAAGCCTATGGTAATATTTATGATGCAGATGTTATAGAGTTCTGCTAGCAAGTAGTCAGCGTCATATAGTTAATTACAGTCAGTATAGCCAAATATATCAATACACATCCTTACTGGTATATGAATAAAGATCTGTATCTATATATTTGGCCATTCTGACTGTAACTAACTATATGACGCAGTCTGTACAGACTAAATATGTCACACTTTATTATGAACTTGAGTTAAGTACTTATTTTCTTTGGCAAATGGCAAAACACACACATAAGAAAATATATATAAATGTGATAGACAGAACTTTTAAGTTTGTCTGACACAAAGTTTTCACCATGATATAGTCTAATAATGTTTTGACTCTACTGCATAAATAGTACTATTTGTGGTTGTATTTTCCGTATTCTTTATATCATATCATTAGTAACATTTGTTTTATGATTTTAAGTTAAAACCTTATTTTAAGAATTTTTGTGACATTTGTCTCACTTGTTGTATAGGTAAAGGTACAATTTCCATTCAGCTTGGCCCCAAAACCTTGGTAATAATTTATACCCAACACCAGTGTGATACTTTGTCTTTTTTCCTATTACCCTGGGCTCTTGGCCAGGCTCATACATAAAAAAACTTATGATTCACGCATTTAGCCAATGACATTCTTGTTGCCCTCAATGGTTATAAGAAAAAATCAAGTAGTAGTTTACAAGGTTTTAAACAATATATTTATATTATACAGTAAACATGTATGTATACCAGTAACAGAGCGTCAATTTTTTTTCTTAGGCAACACAGAGCCGATATGTCTTAGCCTTCTTTTCATGAGCCCAAGGAAAACCGTTGAACTGTAGTAAAGTTAGTCAAGCCGGCGGGAATCGGCTTGTATAAACGCGCCGCGGCTGATGTATACTAACTCCAAGAGTTCAGACCAAATCCTAATTACCAGGATTATAAGGTAAGATATAGGTAGATAGACCGTCACTTTTGTTTTGTAAACTATGGCCTATACTAATTTATTAAGTTAGGATGTTTGCCTTAGCAAGCCATGGCAAAAACCCAGGACAGTCTGATAAGAGAATTACACTCATAAGTGGTGAAACTATAAATATAAAGTAATGAGACTAAGACTGCTCAACTATCTAACTCATTAGTTTTTTTATTTTCCTGTTTTTAAGTTTCTTGAATTTATCTTTCTTTCTTTACATTGATACAGCCAAAGTGCCATAATGTGTTAATATGTTGGTACTTTGACTATATTAATATTACCTTTGACTTCCTTCTGTAAATCTTATAAAACAAGTAAATATTTAATCTTATACACTGAATATTATTATATTCTTTGTTTACAAATATTCATCATAAAATTAAACTCAAACTCAAACTCGAACATTTATTCAGTAATTAGGCCACAAGGGCACTTTTACTATAAATACTCATACAATTTCTACAAAGTTAAACTTATACCTTCTAATAATCCTTTGTTAAGTTATTTTCAGACTACTGAGTAACCAACAAAATACTGAGATCTTGCACAAATAAATCATATATAAATAATCACATTTGGGAATGCCTCAAACAACACCTATCATTGAGAGCCAGTTCCGCTGCTGACAGATTAAGAGTTATTGCCTGGCACCCTACAAGCTTATTATTTAATGCCAACTGAGATACTTTTTGTTGGATAATCCATTATATTCTGTAAACGAGTATATTGATTTTACATCTCATATTAATTAACATTGAAATGTAATTTTTAAATTTGATATATTGACTTTTTTTTTTATATTATAATTATTGTTATTTTTTGTGACATTATAATACACATACATAAACTAAGCTAAACTATAGCCCATTGTGCTATTGTTAATTTTACAGCCTCCTACTTGGTGAAAACCCTTACCTCGGACCTGGAGGGCATGAATAATTGCATCTGGTTTATGTTATGAATAATGTTCATACATATTTATTCTCTACAATATACAAGACAAGCCCGACCCAGCTTAGTGAATAACTTGGTATATTTGTGTATTGTATTAAAAATATTAAAAGAAACTAAAATACTGGTTATTACAAAATATATGGCATGCTACCAGAGGCGGTACATCCTTGGCTTGTATGGATGTACGGCCTCTAGTAGATTTCTTTTGGCTTAATTAACTTTCCCACTGTTCAAGCATTCTTTGGGCTCATGAAGAAAAGGAAAAGCTATTTTAACATGTTCACTGCGGCAGGAACAGGCCCCCTGCCGCAGTGAGCATGTTAAAATGGCCCCTCACAAAGTATGGTTAACTGCGATGTTACCTAATTGCTGCAGAGAAGGTGTTAACTCTGTCTTGCCTAACAAAAACTTGACTCGCCATCACTTCTAGGTACTCCTTCAATTGTAGCATTATTAATTATATTTATTGAATTGTCAAATTTCTGTCCTATACTTAACATGTTCACTGAGGAAGGGGTGGATCAACCTCTAAACAATTATGGCTAATTGAGATGTTAACTAACTGACGCAGCAAAGGTATTAACATCATATGATTAATCTTGTGATTAATTGGAGTTATATATTACTTGTATTTTAGTGAAAAAAGTACATTTTTAAAAATATTTAATCCAGTTTCAACAAAACTTAACTATTACAATGCATAAGTTCATTAATAAATATTTTTTTTACAATTATTACCTAAAGGTAATATTTGTATTGAAGTTTTCCCCTTCTTTGATGCTGTTTAAAGATATTGGGTAGATTAAAAACTTATTAAATTCTTTAAAATTAACCATGTGTAGCAGTAACTCAATTCACTTGAAGTGTGGGTAGATTCACATGCTAAACAAGTCCTTTTAAATTGTTGTCCTTACCCACACAACTGACATTCATGCATAATGAGATTAATGCATGCATAACTCAACCCTAACTCGCTCACTTAGGGGTTGATGCACTTTTCACGACCTAGTTCGACGTTTTTGAAGGGAATCAAACACCACATGTAGGCACGAACTTGGTAGATTCAACTGCTATTTCTATAAGTAACACTCACCGATTTTTCTGATATGACACGCTCGGTGCCTGAAGGGTGCCACACAACACGAATTTCACCCTTTTGAATGGGTGTCTCCATATCGCTTTCTTGGTCGCTGGAGTTGGCTTCATAGTTCTCGAGTACCAGCCCGAAGACCACTTGGCCGTGATTATTGATTTTATACACTTCATCTTCGTAAAAGTACTGAAAGTCAGTCGGCGAACCCGGATTTTGCCCCGCCATATTGACGGGAATTATCTAAAGACACAAATAATTTTGTTTTTTACGTGATTATGTTCTTTCTGACAGCTGATTGCAATTGAATTGTGGCGCATGCGTCAATTTAGAGATGGGCACATGTGTAAAGAGTCGATAAAGTGGAAGCACAATCGAGTCAAATTTAAAGTCACGGAAACTTAAAAACAAAAATATGTTAAACTCTAACTTAAGTCATCATTGACCTTGTAAATCACTTCTTTAAATATATTTTTTGCATTTAATTTATTTATTACAGCGTAATATTCGTTTTCATAAACGAACGAACGAAACGAACAAACTTTTAGTCTAATTACTTTTTTTTTATTGTTATTTAGTATTTTGTGAGTTTGGTCTATGAAAATACAAATAAAATATGTTAGAGATTCGAGAGCTACTGGAATCGACGCTGGCTTGACAAAGGTTTTAAATGTCGAATTGTCATTCATTGTTTTAACAACCGCGACAATGTTAACATGTTTGTAAATAAATAAAGTAACTAAATAAAGTTATACTCTGGAAATGTGCCTTCCAATCAATAAATAGTATCCACAGTCCTCAAGGGGATCTTCCAACAAAATATATAATCTTAGAAGTCGAAACATGTTTTCTTTATATTGCTTAGTGTTAATGAATCAGGTAACTTAACATGTAAGTGTATACATATGCATAATTACACAAACTTGTATGGGTTAACTGGACGTATTTAAGTAAACGAAAAGGAATGTATCCCTAAAATAAATCAAAGCAATCCTGTTCCCTAAACCACGTTCAATTGTTTATTTGACAGAGTTGGCCATTTATAAAAAAAAAAAATTACGTTTTTGGATAAGAGAAGGAATTGTAAAATTGTTACGTACATAATGCAAATCAAGGAATTTGGAAAACTTTACAAATACCATATTTTGTGTTTAATCATACCTCACACATCCTACACCTACCTTCAATATTGACTCAACCGTTATACTAACTTTGCATTGCTACGCAATAAGAGGAGCAACTCGACACGTAAGTCTAGCATACCAGCCCATCGTTCTTGAACTTTATAATTCAATGCAGCTTAGGGAAACATCAAGCAATAAACACCGTGAGCCGTAGGTACTGCTCCGTGTCATATCATACTAAGGATTCACCGACATCAATATTCCCATACCAGTTATTTTTAATTGAACAGCCAGATACGATAACTGAAGAAATATTATGTCGTTAGCAAACGTCTCTGTTATCAAATTTAATTTAAAAAAAAAGGGTTTTTTGCTTTTTGAATGATATTCTAATTCATCGATATTTTGCGTTAGGAGCTTGAAAATTTGCTGAAAATAATAAAGAGTTGCTACATCACTACACAATTATGCAACGGGAACGCCACCGTGCGGGCGTTGTTGAAAAAATCATTGAGTTTCGTTTCACTTAAACATAAACCCTATTAACAATTATTTACATTTTTATTAATAAAAATAAATTATTTATGCAATAAATTAATTTAAAATTCAGTAATAATAATAGCTTTGTGCAGGAATTTTATAGTTCCATATTCTAAATGATTAATGGGCATGTTTTGAGAGGTAATGGAACGTAAGGCAATAAACGTAGCGTTCGTGATAGCGATAGCCAATAGATAGCCATAAATTGTATTATTATCAAATTATTATAGGTACATATATGTATTATGATTGTTAAATGTTAAAATTTTATGTTAAAACATTTTATTTTTCAAACTAGACTCCGGTGCAATTTCATTTCTAGTGGCAAAAGTTCTGAGAACCTCGAAACCTAGAGCGTGTGTAACAAACCTAACTAGCACAATTTCGATGATAACTTGCGATAAAGATAGATACTACTACAATACGTAGTATCTTAGTAGTTTGTACTACTACATACCTATAAGGCACCTAATACATCTTATGTATATACTGTTAAGGCAACGTCGAGCTCTGTAAGTACCTACGTGTAAATTACTATATTATTTTAAATCATGTAACTGATAACTGATTGAAAAGGTTATATATTATATGTCAAACACGAACATTTTTTTTAACCTCTAAGTCTGTACCTAGGTCTGTACATGAAATCAAATCACACATGAAATGAAGCAAGACTAGAGAGGAGCCGTGGTCCGAATCACGCTTACACTGCTCACAGAGCTAGCTAACAGTGCTGACAGCTGCACGCTACCGCGAAAAACGATATTCGTAAATTTCGAACGTTTGTGTATATCACTCTCATTCTCATTACGCCTTAATTGGAGTGCCCATTTTCCTTTCAAGCATCTTTTTCTTTTACTCCAATTAAGGCGTAGGTAATGAGAATGAGAGTGATACCTATGCACAAACGTTCGAAATTTACGAATATCGATTTTTCGCGGTAGTGCTGCTGGGTTAGTGTAATTCCTGGCCCGCTTACTGTAATGCGGTGCAGCGAACGTAGAAGTTCGTAAATTTCGAGCATCTTTCCCTTTTACTCCAATAGAAAAGGTGTGTGGCATGTATGTAAAGAAAATGCAAACATATACATATGAGTGGTCTCAGTGCACGCTGCTCAAAACCCTTGGAAGCCTCGCAATGCCGCACACCCCGTAAGACTATGCCAGTAGGTAGTACAAATCAAGTCTGGTGGGGAAGGGTCCTGGATTATCCCCAGGCTACCTTCCCCCCCACACAGTCCGATCGCTCTAATAAGCATTTAATAAGCCGAACGGTTTATATATTATACCTATACATATATATACGAGCCCATATCAGGTATAAAAAAAAACTCACGCCTTTATCAAAATATTTTCGATGAAGTTTTTGGATAACGCGAGGCTTTTGAGTTACTTATGAGTTATGGTTTAATAGAGTTAGTGGGACTGATGGGGCGTCCTAGGATAAATGGCCCCATAGATAGGGGCCTTCTGGGGAGATCTGTCTGTTTTTATCTTTTTTTATTTTATTTGAGGGTATATGCTAAACGCTAACTTTAGATTCGGTACCATTGTTTCAAAGCGACACTGAATACGGTTTATAGAAAATCTGGAATAAGCTGGGATCACACATATCAACTCTCTCGGGAACCTGTCTTGCTTGTCTAGACTTTTCTCAGAATTCCAAGCGTAGTAGGTATCCGATCGATGAACATATAAAAATTATAAAATGTCCCCAAATTCCAACACTAAATATATATCATAGGAATAAAAAAGTTCATACTAAAACATGACGTACCTAATGGGCAGGACAATAATTTAATTGAAGATGCAAATGCGGTTCGGGTTGTTTAACACTTGATTAAGTACCTAAGTTTTATTTATGCAAACATATATTGCAAACTTAGTCCATTAATTAGTCTTAGTCATTAATTAGTAAATCTAGATATCTCAATGTTTGGATGTAGGTATTTGATTACGAACTTAAATTAGTAATACAAACCACAAAACCTTTTCAGATACCCCTGAAGTCGATACGAATTGTAAAACAAATTAATGTTTCCAGTTGTGTCAGCGATACAAAGTATGTATCTACTTGTAAAAGAAGTACACATATCTTTGAAGAACATAGAACTCTTACGCCCTTTTGGCTGCGAGCCTTATACACAGCTGTCACAGGCCGCTATTCTCGTCGGATCAATACTGTTATCAGAGTGTAGGTGTTTATGCGCGTAGTACACACACAACCGCGCTCCGATGAAGTCGCTTGCGATAACTTAAACGGGAAATGTGAATGATGCCTCTTCCCGAATTGCTGAAGAGAGCCTCCAGCTACTTCTTGGGACTAGAATTTGAAGACTACGAGGAACTGCCCGACTATGTCGACAATGAAATATTGTTTTGCAAAAACAACGTGTGCGTGCATCCCCCGACGGTCGCGAGGCATGAGCTCGATGTTATCCACCATCCTGGCTACCTAACGGTAACTACTAAGGTATTTACAGATCAACATAACAATGCCAAACGACCCACGCTATTCTTAAATTGGATACCTAATTCGACGCTCAAGAAATGCCCTTCAGCCGCAGAAACAAGCCCGATCGACGAGTTGGGACTACGAAAAACTACCAAAGAAACAAAGCCAAAGGGCTCAAATAAGAAGATTGATTCTAACAACGAAAACGCATTTTCAGACTCTTCAGAAACAACCAGTATTAATTCTAACTCCGACAAACATAGTATTAAGTCTAACGATACGCGATACACGCAGAACGAAAGTACGCAAGACGAATTGACATCCAGCTCAAAACCTACAGTCAAAACCGTTGATTCGGCGAAAGATAGCGTTTTCGGGAGTTTCGATAAAGACGAAAACAAGGATGATGTGTTTTTGTTTGACAAACACGTGAGGTCGCAGTCAATGACGTCAGTCAACATAACTATAGCCAACCCGACCGTCGAAAACATCGACCTGACCCCTGACTCCGTGTCTGGTGACAGGTTTATTAGATCACTGTCTATGAGCTCATGCGACGAAGGCAATCCCAATTGGATGAGCACTCCGGAATTCCTGGCTTTGAAGCATAATCTGGTGTTCCCTGAAAGCGTGCAGAGCTCACCGGTACCTCAAAGACGTGTGCCGATAAAATGTCGAAGGTCAGTACATTTTCAGTGTCAAACAATCATAAAATTGCAATAAGGTGGTCGAATTTAACATATTAATTTGGGTCCTAAATTTGATAATGATAAGTATATATCAAGCTTAAAATTCCATTGCACTCGGATTCTAACTAATATAGGTATTGTTTATGTAATGGTGTGTTTGTTTATACTTGGACTATGTCATTCCGAGAAACGAGCTAAGTATATATCATTGTTTTAAAATTGTTGAATCAATATAGGTACTTACTTACCTAGAGTAATTATCCTTATGCGTTAATTACCGTGACAGTGCACTTTGTGTCAGGCGTGCAAAGTTAATACAGAATTTTCGAAATCATAGTTTGATGGGATAGTCTGATGATAATTTTATAGGTATAAGGCATTCCTTCCTATAATACTGAAACGCATGGTGATACCTGTAGGTGCTGCGCTTATTACTTAAGCCCGTTTCACATCAAGCGCGGGCGCGTGTCAACGCGGGCCCGCAGCGGACCCGCAGGCCGCGGCAGGCCCGCGCCGCGATTGTTCAGCTAGTTTTAAATGAACGCCTTCACACAGCGGCGGGCGCGGGCGGGTGCGTGTGGCGCGGACTCGCGCACGCCCGCGCCCGCCGCTGTGTGAAGGCGTTCATTTAAAACTAGCTGAACAATCGCGGCGCAGCCCGCCGCGGGCCCGCCGCGGGTCCGCCGCGGGCCCGCGTTGACACGCGCCCGCGCTTGATGTGAAACGGGCTTTAATAATGCAACGTGTGCACTGCTATCGGAGCATTACACAATGTTTACATATGTATAAGTATACCTACATACGCAATGATAGGTTCAACATTTACAGCGAAAAAAATGGTTGCAAGTTCTATAGTCTATAGTGCACATGTTGATGCGCTATAATAGACCCTAAATGAAGGTATTAGTGAATAGAAACAAACACCATGACGAGGTCTATTAATTTCCATTTTGGATTGGATGGTCTCAATCTGCATTCATGCGAACAAACGAAAAGTAGGTATTTTGTATATTGTTGGCGCTTCTACAATGACGGTAAAGGAGACATAAAAATTGTGGCTTGCCTCAGCTCTTACCGCAGACAAGATCTTCCACGACATTCCGTTCCACCGGGGTCCATGCTACACATTGGTATGACGGGAAAACGTAACGATATCGCCGACGCCCACTGTAAAATGGGAAATATTTCTAAGTACCTAGGTACTGTAAGGGACACATATAAGGTACCTATAATTAATTCTTAATCTTCGTTTATTACTCGTTAACCGTTAGTCTTAGAAAGCTGTAATTTGGTATTACAAAATGGTAATTATATAAACAGGAATTAAACTTTTTGTTACGTCCTCTACATTTGAAGTGGGGGTATTTTTTCTCTGTTCAACCCTATAGTGTGAGGAGTCGTTATATAACTGTATTTCAAAAAGAATAGGGCAATTTATTTGCTACAGTGGTTAGGTGTTTTCGGAAATAATTCGCTCTGAAAGATCAAAATATGCCCCCTCCATCTTCTCGCAAATTTTGAACCACAAGTCCAAAAAATGTGGATCAAATAATATAGACTCATAGAAAATGATTTTGAACTTTTACTAACGGATCGAAAACTGCGGAACCCTACAAATACGATTATTAACTTCCTTTTGTGTTTGTGTGTAGAGATGTAGATGCTGTAGACACACACACGCATCCTGTAGACACACAGACGCACACACTTGTTGCATTAATAATGCAACAAGTTAATAAAACAAGTTAAAAATAATGTGACCTTTTATCAAAACATGGCTAAATGCAGATTCTTTTGTAAATAAACTACCTCTTACTTAATAAACTAACTCTTAATAAGATTACAGGAAAAATAAGTAAAAACAATAACCCAAAGCATTTGTTATCCGAAATATTTTATATAGTTCAGCTATAACTAGAACAATATTATCTTAAATTGTCCCAACCACATCTGGCGGGCAGGCTGATCAACATACATACGATCACCAAATTATTTAGCGAACCTCATATCATGAAATTGCTACTACGTAGGTAATCTCGTTTGAATCGTTGACTTCGAGACGGAAGTCTCGTAGATAATTTAAAAGAAATGCCAAACTTAGCTACCTGGTAAATGTATTCTAAATGCAAATTAGGCAGGCTGCCTGTCAGTCGAATGTCGTACGAGTAGGTATTCCGCCTTAAATTAAAATAACAACATTGCGCTAAAACGAAAATTTATTAAACGCCTAAATCTTTGCCCTTATGAACACTATGGGTTACTTACCAAATCAATTTTGTGCAGCAACATTTTGTTAATGATTTAAGTATACAATGAATGCTCTAAGTATTAGTTTAGGGGTGACTGGGTGCCCTGAAAACCGTTCCGATAAAGCTAACGACCCGGCCACGACAATGCGCGACTTGCGACGCGGCAAGCGTTTTATCTGTTCGTTGCGCGGTCAAGACGCGCAATGCACTGGTAGTTGGGATCACACGCAATGAACAGATAAAACGCTTGCCGCGCCGCAATTCGCGCAATGTCGTGGCCTGGCCGTAAGCGGCAGGCATCCTACTTCGGTGTATGTATGTATGGACCCACCTTACACAA
The DNA here is from genome assembly GCA_022674325.2 of Grapholita molesta. NCBI lineage: Eukaryota > Metazoa > Arthropoda > Insecta > Lepidoptera > Tortricidae > Grapholita > Grapholita molesta. The sequence continues at coordinate 11,108,635 of CP053127.2, forward strand.
GTATTTGTATAACACTTAATGGAGAGATAGGTTACATATAGGTACCAAATAAATATTCTCATTTATAAATCCTCCACCTCCCGCGAGACTCACGCTTAGTCGCGGGGGCGTGGGGTAAATAGGAGTCAAGAGTAGATTTTATGCAAATGAAAGTCCTATCTACGTCAAACAACTGCGTGATTCTGTGTGGGTGTAGAGATACCCATAACAAGTAGGTACAGTAGGTACTTAAACTGTTTAATTTTGGGGCTGCGAGGGTCCCGGCCGCTTCAAATTTAGCTAAAATTTCTTAAGATCTTCTTTAAGTATTCACTGGAAATCTTCGTCAGCCTATTAACACGGATTGTATCATTATATCAGATACTTCATCTTTAAATGAAAGAAAAACATGATATTGCCAAATAATTGATATAAATCTTAAAATTTAGTTGAATGTTATCTAGAGTATTTTATCATCAATTATTACAAAAGTTCTTCCCTTCCTTTATTGTTTTAGTTTGTCCGTGTAGAGTTAGGTTCTAGAAAAGTTTATCGCGTTTGCTATATCTGCGCTCCAAACTTGATTCATAATACTTCTAAGTAGGTATCTATTAGTACTTATTTATTTAATCTTTATTGGACAATAAAAGAAGGTACACACAGCAACACTCTTAGCTGTACATCGGTTTATGTTATGCCTTAAATAATAAGGACCACCAATGTACAGCTAAGAGTGAGCTTGTACAAATGGTGGACTGTCTGGGATAAAGTGTTAGACATGAAGTATTATTTAATCTACGCCATTCTTGAAGTAAAAGGTCACCAACTCATCATTATGCCGTCTAGAATCGCTCTTTAACGCAATAATCTGCCATTGTTTTGGAAGAATCTCGAGAATTTCATTATTACTAGTGCTGGAGCCGTTCCCAGCTTACAGGATATCCCTGACATATTGATTTGACCTTGGAGACCTAATAGCGGGTTAGCTCTACTCCAGTACTATAATCGACTATGGACTCTATAGTAACGACAAATTATTACTTAGGAATTATTAGTAACAACACATGATGGATTACAAAATAAAAAGATAGCTATACCACTGTTACGATTGTTTTTGTATTTAAACTTTCGTGAGACATATTTATCAGATAAATTAAACATTAACACGGCTCTACTCACGTTTATTTAGTTCGTTAGATCGCCGAATCGAACGGACACTCAGCACTCTTAGTGCTTGATAATGGAGGCCTATGTTCTCCGAAACATGTCGCGCGAGTGACTAAATAAACGTGAGTAGAGCCGTGTTAATGTTACGATTTTTACTAGTTTTGTGATTTGTTACTAGTGTTACTACACGTCCCCAACAGGGCAGATTTTCAGTCGTTTTATATCAATAAGATGAAACAATCTAGGTATGTTAAGTAAAAATTTAGAGTATAGTTGTGGCTTTTCAGCAGTATATAAATGTAATATTTAAGTTGATAATCTTACACAATCCTATACCCACTATACGAGTACATATTTCTATACAGTGAGTAGGTATCTATACTATAAAATAATTGACATGGGAGAGATTTTAATAATATTGACGATCTAATGAGCGTATACGTAGGTACCTACCTAACTTAGAAAGAGTGTCCATAACTTAATTGTATCAATTTTGGTAGAAAATATCATATGGCGTAATCGACCAATTGTAACCAATAATAATATCTAATTAAAATTATTGACGTGACGTCAATTGTACGCTGCCCAGGGTCAACTGACATGGAAGCGATATTTTATCAAAGGATAGGAAGTTATAAAGGGTAGAGCATTTGTGTCGTTCCGCGGATAAATGTATTTTATGGCTATTGGCGCTTAGGCTGTTGTTAACGGCGCTCCAATACCAATGTGACGCTTCGCAACGTAAGCGCCAAGCGCCATAAGGTACCTTTACCTGGGGAATGTCGCATTTATAGGTCGTAACAAGGAGGTTATATTATGTAACTTTATGTTATGATATCTTTGAAATGTAGCCTTATCTCAGTAGCCCTCAAAGGAGCCCTCATTTTATACGTCCCTAAAACAAGGATCGAGTAACATATTAATAGAGGGCATGAAATGATGGTCCACTGTATATTTTTGTATAACATTCAGTAAATCTGATTATTGTCACTACGAAAATTTTATTTAGTTATAGAGGTAGGTGCCCGATCACTGGTATAGAACAATAATATCATCTTTCTTCCTCGCCTTGTTCGCTAGGCAGTTTTTACGAAAGCGACTGCCATCTGGGTCTTAGTCGGGTTTGAGTTTAGGTGCATCTAAAATCTAAAATAATAATAATGGTCCTGGGTTCGATTTCCAGTCAGGGCATTTATTTGCGTGATGAGCACAGATATTTGTTCCTGGGTCATGGGTGTTTTCTATGTATTTAAGTATGTATATGTATTTATCTATTATGTATATCGTCGTCTAGTACCTACAACACAAGCCTTACTGAGCTTACCGTAGGACTAGGTCGATTTGTGTAAGATTGTCTCGAAATATTTATTTATTTATTTATTAAAAAAAAAAAAAAAAAGAAAAAAAAAGCATCGGTACATCCCCGTCTCCTACGTGTACGAGTATATTCTTTAATTTGAGGATTATACTTATCTTGTTCAAAACAGTTGGTAGCGAAATAGAAACACTAGCTCGCGACTTACAAATTTATATTTATATTTTTTTACCTACTATGTACACTGTACAGTCACCATCAGATATATCGTAGCTGTGGAGGCGGTTACAAATATCTGAACAACGCCTCTATTGTCAAGGTGATAAATTGCATGTTCAGATATTTGTGATCACCTTCGTAAAGCAAGGAACTTTAATCCGGAACTGTCCCAGCATAAAACGACGCAATAATCCCTCCTACATTGTAACAGATTTAATGTATTATCACTACATAACATATTATACAACAAAGTCACTTTCTCTGTCGCTATATCCCTATGTATGCTTAAATCTTTAAAACTACGCAATGGTTTTTGGTGTGGTTTTATTTTAAAAGACAGAGTGATTGAAGAGGAAGGTTTATATGTATAATAACATCCATTAAATAGTGGAGTAATACTAATATCAACATTGCAGACGTGCGAAGCGGGGCGGGTCGATAATTAGATGAATAAATGTCTATTGAATCTTCATTTATTTTTGCACCAGATTCTCAGTTGACCTGAGCCAGATGCGCTCCTTGCGGCTGTTCTTCAACGACGACAACTGCACGTGCGGGCAGCTGGTGGTGGCCTCCCGCGAGTCCCAGTACAAGATCCTACACTTCCACCACGGGGGGCTGGACCATCTGGCGCAGGTCCTCCATCGGTGGCACTCGCTCCTGCACAACATCAGGCGAGCACCTGGTAAAGAATGCCTTTTTCACCATGAAAACTTTTCACGCTCTTTTGTTTTGTACCATGCGGCTGGATGGTAGGGCCAGTGCAACTGTGCTGTACAATATCAAGCGATATCCTGTATAATTATGATTGATTAGTTGGACAGTGTCCCGAATGATAATTGTCCGTGGATAAGGTGACAGGGAGGTTTGAATAATCAATTCATCATGTTATCGACAAAATAAAAGCCAATGCTTACGATTAATAGGTACTTACTTATCTACAAGCTAATTTCACGCAATCTACACACAAACATAGGACTAAAAACATGTGTTTTTAGTCCTATGTTTAACAACTAGGAGAAAAAAAGTGCTCTTAGGTATGTACCTAAGAGCACTTTTTTTCTCCTAGTTGTTTAGTTTATATAGCAATTTAATTCTAGTCAATGAAATAATACCTACTATCGAGAATAATGCAATTTATCGTTTAGTAACAATGAGCTAGAAAACTACATTTTACCGTAATAAAATGGACGATGGGCGACCCTTACTTACGAGTATTCCGCCTGGTGGTCCGTTAATGGAGTGGTGACACAAGCCCGTACTTAGTTCCATTATCCTAATGTGTTACACCATTTACCCGCCCGAGAAATATCAACACAGCTCTCTTAATACAATATAAACTCAATTACAGGATCCGAAGAACCTAATTTGCCGTATAGACATTTCATGGTCTGCCGGCCAGAAGTACAAAAATCAGAACAGCATCCCGAAGAAGGGAAGATACCAAAGATTACCCCTGAACTATTTTATGGAAAAGTCATGAACGGCAAGGGTTTGATAGAAGACGACTTGTCCTTGAGAAAAGGCGTTTTCTTTGGGGGTTTAGATAAAGAGTTACGGAGAGAGGTCTGGCCGTTTTTGCTTCACTGTTACCCATACAATACTACTTATGATGAGCGGGAAATTATCCTCCAGTTACGGACTAGGGAATATGAAGAAATTACACGGAAAAGGTTGGAAAAGATGACTCCGGAGCAATACGCAGTGTTCTGGAAGAATGTGCAATGCGTAATTGAGAAAGATGTGGTCAGGACGGATCGGGGAAACCCATTCTTCGCCGGAGACAATAATTATAATGTAGAGATTATGAAAAATGTCTTGCTGAATTATGCTGTTTATAATCCTGTTTTAGGGTAAGTACAAGAAAAACAATTTAATCAAACCTCTGTACAGCTAATTTGTTCACATCACAGTATATTATAAGTTATAACAAGTATCGTATATACAAATTCTTAGTGTTTGAAAATTCTAGGTACACGCAAGGCATGAGCGATTTGTTGGCGCCCGTACTTTGCGAAATCAAGTGTGAAGCAGAAGCCTTCTGGTGCTTCGTGGGGCTGATGCAGCGAGCCATATTTGTGTGCACACCGACAGACAATGACATGGATATAAATCTCGTTAGTACTTTTATAATTAGAGAAAACAGTGGGTAGAGGTCAATAACGGCCCGGCCACGACAATACGCGACTTGCGACGCGGCAAGCGTTTTAAGTATCTGTACGTTGCGCGGTCAAGACGCGCAATGCATTGAGGTTAATTGGGATCACACGCAATGAACAGATAAAACGCTTGCCACTCCGCAATTCGCGCAATGTCGTGGCCGGGCCGTAATACTGACAACAACAGAAATCTAACCATTGTATACTTTCTTTTTCACCACTGCATACACGTCGCACTATGTATATTAGCCAATGAATTTCTATATACTCAGGTACCTAATTGTCGTTTTCCGTTTCAGACCTACCTACGTGAATTAATAAGGATAATGTTACCGCATTTCTACAAACACTTGGAAAAACACGTAGACGCAATGGAGCTTCTCTTCTGCCACCGATGGATATTATTGTAAGTGGCATAACTTTCTTTTTCACTGTCAACCATAGCTTTGTCTCCTTCTCCGTGAGAAGGAGAGTCCTGCTCCAAAAATACATTGAAGTATTTTACTGTCTGCAATTTCCTCTCGTTGCTCATATACCCCAACCAACTCATCGTTAAGCGTCAGTCTAAATCTGCTGTAGTGTCAGCAGATTTAAATACTAGTATTTTTTCCAAGTGGCTGCAATAAAGCTGCAGTGTAACAGCATTTAATTATATTCTATTGGAGACGGCATATGGATACACAGAATTGAGTTGACATTGCGTACATTGAGGTAAGTTAATTGATTGAAGTTGAATGTCACATTCCAGATGTTTCAAGCGAGAATTTACCGAAGCCGTGGCGCTCCGCATGTGGGAGGCGTGCTGGGCCAACTACCAGACCGACTACTTCCACCTGTTCCTCTGTCTGGCCATCATCGCAGTGTACGCCGATGACGTCATAGCGCAAGGCCTCAACACGGATGAGATGCTGCTGCACTTCAGTTCATTAGGTAAGATTAATAATGTAGTCAGGTTTGGCAAATTGGTTTTTCAAGAAATCTACGATTTTCGCGCTACAATAGCTTGTAACTTCTCTGGGTCGGGATCTCCGGCAACCTTCCCCAGATCTTGCTTACAGAGATGAAACGGTGAGTCGAGCAGGCTAGCAAATGTATCAATATCAATAAATTTATCTATTGAAGTATTTAAGGCGCAGATTATTCCAGAGAAACTCTTATTTGCACGAGCTATTATGCAGATGCAAGAATCTGTAGATATGTTTAGTAACACAAATATTGTTTGAAATAGCTCACATTTAAAAAAGTCTGCTAAATCAAATTTTATCAGTACCTAGTCCAGAACAGTATGATTTAAATCTCTCGGTATAAGTAGACATTATATACTTAAGTTAAAATGGGACATAATTGCGTAAAGGTACACTTACTTTTTACTTGGGATCTGGGCACACTAGCATCTTTTCAGCGTCGTCGTCTAGTAAACGCAGCGCCGACGTCACGTGAAATTTGCGTCGCCCTTAAGTTCATGGTCGCTAGACAGGCATAGTGTAAATCAGTAGAGTACGTGTTTGAAATAACGCACTAACAAGAAATAACCATTCTCCAGCTATGTACATGGACGGCCAGCTAATTCTCCGCAAAGCGCGGGGTCTACTCCACCAGTTCCGGCAGTTGGTCCGCATCCCGTGCTCCCTGGCCGGGCTGTGCCAGCGCTGCGGCCCGGGCATCTGGGACTCTGCTCATCGACCTAGCGTGGAGTGCAACGGGGAACATGACTTCTGCAAGTATGCCGTACAATAGGTAGTTCAGCTGGTCGATACCGTCGTTGAAGTATGTAGCAAGTGACCCGAGTTGAATGTACAGTCACCGACTTTAATTGTTGAGCCACTTACGGTTCAAGCTATGTTCTTTTGTTTAATACTTACTCCATGAAATGCCCAATGTAAAGTGAACTCTAAATGGCTCAACAAATAAGGGACCGTACTAAACGGTAAACGACGAAGGTATAATAACGATTACAGAACTTTATGCATATATAAGCAGAAGACCAAATTATGTTTAGTTAGCGTTTACGTTCAGTCGCCCTGAAATATATTGGAGTGGCGAATGTATTCAATAATAATTGAATTTGCACTTTATCGCTATGACAATAGAGGCGTCGTTGGGATTGTGACCACTTTGGCCGCTCCGATATATCTGTACCTATACGGTAATTTAAAAGCGACTGTAAACAATTTCTTAACATTTATCTCTCCTGCAATATCGTGTAATTATAACGTTACGATATCGACGATATTTACGATAAGAATAAAGAAACTGTCAATAACTTCTTATTCAATCGGGCACCACAATAAATAAAATAACACACAACTCTAGGGAGACTCACAAGCTTACTGCATACGGTAACATTTTTGATAGTTCTAATTTTCAATTCTTTTTACAACGAGTTAAAGTTCAAATTTAAATAAATATTTATTATGGTCATACACCAAAAGGGTTTAGGCTGCGTTTCCAGTAGACTTGAGCTAGGATGTGTTCGTTAACAACCAATAGAATTACTTGATTTCCCTATCCTCAGTAAATCATCATCGTTATGTTATGTCCTTCTGTTGAAGGCAAGGTTCTTCCGTATGTATCTATTCTCCGCCAAGCGTATAGCCTCGTATGGTAATTGCATGGGTGCAATTTTTTGGGCACACCACCAGGGGAGGGCTTCTAGATCCTGCAATGCCTTCAACTTTGCCAGTAATAACGGTTCTCGTGAGAGGTGCCCGAAAAAAGTAAGAATGTGATTCTGGTAAGTCATTGGTGTGGTCACCAAGCAGCATGTGTGACGCAGCTCCTCTAATATTGACTCAATCGTGAGCATCGTTGTCCAAGGTAAAAAATAATGTAATAATTAGATTCTATTGGTTTTTAAGAACTGCACGACTCGCTCTCCGGTGGAAACGTAGATTTATTCCGGCTGTGACCGGCCGTTAAGCTTCAGATATTGGTTGGTTGTTATTTTGACATGCTATACGAGTAACTAAACATTAATTGTATAAACGCGGGTAACTCACGTTTTATAAGTCGAATAATACAATATCACAATATCACGCTGTGATGTATCATACATAACCCTCATTAATGTTTATGTAACTTGTTGAAAGTGTTAAAAGAAAAATTCATGTATTTTAAGGTACCTATGTGTTTTATATTTAAAGTAAGTCACCTTACGCGATATCCACATGGCTTGTTCATTACACGATTGCATCCATTTATTATATTACCAAAGTATTAAGGTGTTGCAGGAATTGATTTCAATTTTTGGAATTGAAAAGGGGTAGACATCTGTACAAAATGTATAAACTATGTTATACATATAAGTAAAGTTTTTAAGTTGATCGTACACATTACACCTATTACTTAAAATGGGGAAGTTACCGAGAATGTTAATTTTAAAGAGTTTCCGATATTTCGGCACTGTTGCAAGCGCCATTTTTGTAGTTATCCTATTTTCATTAATAGTTGTAATAAGTAAAGTATATTTGTATTTTTTTTTGTACTTACTTAATTATTTGTAGAAGGCACATATATTAATAACAAATTACCTAATACTAGTATTAGATTGGTTATAATTATTACTTATACTTATACCAAATATATATTAAATAATTGAAGTATCATTAATTATTTAATTATATACAAATATACCTTAACTTGATTAAAATTGTTAGGCACCTGAATAGTAAATCTTTACCAAATTAAAGGTTATTTTGATTACTAGTTGCGCTATATGCATATATTTTATTATAAATGTAAAAATAGAATGACACAACACCGTAACGCAATAACGAAACAAGATGACTGTAAATTAAAATGCTTCTATTTCTATTTTCACAGTTTCTCCATTCATGACAGAAACGTGACCCTTTAATATGGTCGACAGCCATGCGAGCCTTCTACTTATGCCATATATCGAATAGGTGCAAACACCAAGCACGTTAAGCCTTAGAGTAGGGCCACCGATTGTTTATGCTGTGGCCGGGTTTCCTAGTCGGTCAGGGCGTCAGTAGCGAAAGATGAAGACAATTTGATTTGCTCCTAGTTGCTTTGTTAAGATGTCTGTCTGTCACTGTCTTGGTGGTTATGGGGCCCTGCCTCGGTTGCTGCGCTAGCCCGCGTCACAGTATAAAGAGTACTAACCCCGCGTAGAAGTTACATGCAGTATGATGCTTTTTTCAAACTAATCGCTAATGGTAATAGCTTCTTGCACCATATGGTTTCTGCTTTTAATTTTTTAGCTCACTCAACATAGAAATCTTTGTCGTTCTTACGGTCCATTGGGATTCTACCCACCATCTTTTTCTAGGACCGCCTCAATGGACTGTCCTGCTTGGTTTTCTAAGTCCATATTTTTGCACCATATAAAAATATGGAATATGTATACTAAATAGTACAAAATCATTGTTAGTATGTGTCTCAAGTAATTTATTGAGAGTGTTTTTAATGGCTACGTTGTTTCCGTTATAAGGCATAAATCACAAATTATATACCTACCGCTTCTGTAATTGTTACGTAGAAACATATCAAATGATTATAGAAATGATAGGCAAAGTGTTGTAATTTGTAAGGATGGTGTTAAAATGAAAGCTTAATTGTCTGCTTATTCTAAAAAAAATCTTTGTTATATTTAAAAGCCATAAGAAAACAGTATATTTAAAATGTTAATTTTACGTATGTTTGCGCCGTATGTGATACCTACATGAAGGTAATTAGATTTTAGGGTGACATATCATCGTTGAATTATTATAATTACTTTAGCTATCTACAAATTTGTTTAAATCTAGTCAATATCAATCATGTATCGCACGTATTAGGTAAGTCATTTGCAGTGTAAAAACATATGTATCTAAATAATAGTGGCGGTGTGGTAACTTTTTGTAGAGAAGATGGAGCCTGTATTCATGTAGTCTTTGCGTTTCTTGGAAAACTGTTCTATGGACGCGCCGCCGCTGCTATTTAATACACTCATAAATATATTCTACGACTTTATTTCGCCGACATAGCAGCCCTGCGTAGGACATATTTTTATAAAGGTTGTATGCACCCTTTCTTTTAACTGTTTGTACCTATCACTGTGAACTATCAACTCGAAACCTTATTCCAGGAGGATAAGGTCTAGAATGGTCTAGGATAAGGCCTAGCTAATAGTGTTGCTGATGGCAAAAATGATGGAGTATTTACCAGGTGACGTTTGTGCTGGTACCTAAATCAATTGTCAAACATTGCCTTGAATTTATTTATTTATAATAATCGTAATCTATGAATCTGTACAGCGCCATCTAATGTTGTTGTCAAACTATAAAAGCACTTTTTTTCCAAGACTTACATCTTATTAAATAGTTTGCATTTTGCTGTTACTGTATACTGTTTGTGTACCTCATTGATAACTGAGGGACGGAATCTGTGGTACCTACCTAATTGTAATGATAACACGATAACTTTATTTTTCGCATATTGTGAATGTTATGCCCGCTCAACATTTAGTGCGCGAGCCACGACGCCATTGCGACTTCTCGGTAGTTGACGCAGCGCAGTAAATGTGGAGAGGCCTTTATGCATATTCTGTGATATATGATCTGCTTGAATGTAATATAGATATAGTTATCTAATGTTAAACGTTTATTTTAAAATAGTAAACAGTCAATGTACCTATTGCAAATATAGTCATATCTTATTATTAGTAATTAATAAATGTATGAGCATTGGACATCGTATTTTATTTACATTACATACATATATACATACATTTCAGCCGTACTATGCAGTCCACTGCTGGACATAGGCCCACAAATATGACTTGTATCTCTGGGGGGTACCTAGTTGCCACAGTCGCCACGCTTGGCAGGCTGATTGTCGACCGCAGTAGCAGTTGATTCGGTTTCACTGCAGCCCATGCGTCAGTCTTTTTCCCATATACATATTCATAGTTTTGTTCTTACGTACATAGGAAAGATTAACTATTATCATTGTTAATACTTATCAAGTTAACTTTATCACTTTTATCAGAGAGGCAGTAATGAACAGCCATCATAAAGCTTAGACCAATATGATTGTCCGGCCTGATTATCAGCGTCTATGTAGGTATAGAATAACATCCGTTAACATTCATCAACATACATTTTATTAAATACTAAACACAATTATCGATTATACGCATTAATGTACCTACACATTTATTATAATTTATATTGCTATTCTGCAATCATAGGACTGATACCAAACAGATAATGACAGAAATACCACAAACACCCGCAGAAATACCGCATTCAGTTCTTTGAAATTTTAAAATTGCCGCCATTTTATTATCATCGACAAAAAAAAATCGCATGGTTATTTATCGATAAAATCGATTGTAGTATACGACTATACGTCTTTTAAAGGCTCCGACATCGCTGACCAACCACATTGTATAAATTATGCCTGATTAATCTGATTATAGTGATGATTATCAGGAAATCCTTTCGTGTCAGAATCAACACGGACTATTACTAGTCTGTTCACATAAAAATAATCTCTTCTTTCAATATTTTGAAATCTTGTAGCTCTAGATTATCGACCGTACATTATTCGGTGGTGCATTAAATCACTATCACTATTATCACGAATGTCAACATCTTTACTTCAACACTTCAATATCTTCATCACAAACCACAATTCTTAAATGGTATGCTGTTAAAACAGCACGAATAAGTGGGCGTAAGTTAAAGAAAGTAAGTATGCGTTATACATACCTTTGGTACTTGACATAGCAGTTAACTAATGGTTAATGGTCGCTTTTATACTTCACCGTTAACGTCGATGATATTTACTTAATAAGTCCTGTAACTAACTGGACGTTTGCTGGACCGCATATAAGTATATACGTGTAAACACACCATATCCACTGCCAAGTATACAAGCGGCCGTTTTATATTAGGTAATACAAGTTTCATACTTATCGAGGGCCTACCTCAAAGAGCGAAATTTAAAATTGTATTATTATCTCAATCGCATATTCATGTGACAGACGGAGATAAAGATGTTTCGATTTACGATGTTCGCGTTAGGTCTTGCTTCATATTTCGTCATAGTATTAATTAGTATAACATTCAGACACTTTTATGCTATTGCTATTATTCCTACACAACCTACTAGTGATGATGGTATTATTAGATATTAGCTTAAATTGTTATAAGTAAATAGGTTAAGTAGAGCAGGTTATTGTTTCGATAAAAAGTCTTGATAACTCACTCAATGTCATGGATTAAACAATGTATGTGAATGACTTGCAAATCTGCTATATATAAATAGGAATGTTTTTTTTCACAATGTATCGCGAATTGTTACTGTATGTTGCTCTAACCGGCAGATTCCTGAGTGCTTATAGTTTTCAAGAAACTCAAGGTGCTGAAGACAGAAAGATGGCTGGAACGCTGCCAAAAACCATGAAAGCTGTTGGCCTCTATAAGTACTTGCCAATTGCAGAGTCAGAGAGCCTTTTAAATTTGGAGGTTCCCGTTCCGACCTTGAGGAGTACTGATGTTTTGGTAGAGGTCAAGGCAACAGCAGTTAACCCTATAGATACAAAACAGCGAGCGCCTAAGCCAGTCCCTCCTTCACAAGAACTTCCTCGCATTTTGGGATGGGATGGTGCAGGTATAATTGCAGCTAAAGGTGAGAATACAAAATATTTTAATATTGGTGATGAAGTATTTTTCACAGCCGATTTGAGGAGAAATGGAACAAATGCTCAATATGCTGCTATTGACGAAATAATGGTTGGATTTAAACCAAAAAACCTGACCTTTGAACAGGCTGCCGCAATGCCTTTAACAACTGTCACTGCATATGAGTCTTTGTATGACCGGTTGCTGCTCTCTGAAAAGGATAGAGGGAAGTCACTACTAATTATTAACAGTGGTGGAGGAGTTGGTTCTGTGGCGTCTCAGTTAGCTAAGAACCTAGGATTGAAGGTTATTGGCACTGCTGCCCGGCCTACAACTGAAGCGTTCAGTCTTCAACATGGAGTAGATATTGTTCTGAATCATTCCAAAGATTTATTACCACAGCTGGAAGCACATGGGTATGGAGATGGAGTGGATTATATACTAGTCAATTATGACCCATTCCCTTATTGGAGCACTATAATGGCAGCTGCTAAGCCTCAGGGCAGGATTTGCCTCATTGTCAACAGCAGTGGTTTAGTAGACATTCGTCCACTTAAAGATAAGAGTCTTACTCTTGTCTCTGAAATGATGGCAACAAGAATTAAGTACGATACTGAGGACAAGTACAGATATCATGAAATATTTGAAAATATAACCAAACTGTTTGAGGCTGGTGTATTAAAAACAACACTGACAAAAACTATGTCACCAATTAATGCTGAAAACCTGAAAGAGGCCCATAGGCTCATAGAAGAGAAGAAAGTAATAGGAAAGATTGTCCTAAGTGGATTTTAAACATACAATGTTTTAATTATAGTGTTATCATGTTTATTTTATCTACAATAAACAGATAGTTTGGTAAATAAAATAACTTTATTTTATTACTTATAAAAAAGTACCTATAATAAATACAATAAAATAAAATATCATTACACAAATGGATAAAATACTATCTAAAATTTATATAAAAGTCATGTTTATATCACGATAGATGTCGCTGTTTCCTTAAGTAAATGGCGGTGTCGTGATATTTGTAAACTACTAAACTATGTTGGGTGCATTACATGACTGGGTTATTCTTGCCCGAAATTTTGATAACTTGATTTTATCATTTATTGTTATCTGCAGGTAGGTGCGATCATTTAATTTTTTTTTTTCAGAAATATGTTATTGTACCACTACATAGACACACCATTATTATTCCTCCTAGCACCATTATCACGGATAAACGAGAACTACAGCTTTATTCATAAATTAAGAAATGTCAAAGATTTATGTATAACTGAAAAACTTAGCTAAAGGACCTGCTCCATGTAGTAGTAAGGTCCACACAAGTTAGTGTTTAATATTAAATTTTTGACGTTTCATATTAATTCTCAGCACAACTAAAAAAAAATGGGCTTTCACCTATAAAATAATATAGGTACAGTCGCCATCAAATATATAGGAGCAGGCAAGGTATTCAAAAATAACGGAGCATACACTTTATGGCCTTGTAATAGAGGCGTTGTTCCGATATTTGATTTGTGACCACCTCCACAGCTCCGATATATCTGATGGCGACTGTACTATCTTCATAAACTGCATGTTCAGATATTTGTGGCCACCGACATAGCTCCGATATATCTGATGGTGACTACTGTATCACTTATCAGTAGGAATCATTATCAAAGGAAGAACGAAGAACCTTGATAGCGTTAGATATTCATTATTTTTATAATACCTACGTGGATTAGCCTCATACCATAAATTAGATTCACCTAATACCTCCTACACAAGGATGTTATAAGACTTGGATAGCAATGCCCATACAATATGTCGATTCCGCATTGCTGGCTAAGGTACTAGGTACTAGTGCCATATAGTGGTTCACGGCCATATTCACATACACGGTACTCGACAGATGCCGCTTTGTGCCATTTGTCGATGGCATTTTGATGCCCTTAGTACCAAAAATGTATGTTTAGACAGCAGTTCAGAGGAACGCAGATTTGTATAGGCATAGTCAATCATTCCTTATATCAACACTGCTCCTATACAGCACTATAATACTCAATAATGGAAAGTACCTACGAACGGTATTGATAATACCATCTTATGTTATCATGTTATGTGTATCACAATGTGCATGCACTCAATATAAGTACATACTGTTGCGAGATATCGTAATATACGTAGCATTAACATGTGAACGAGTCAATGTCTATTACATAATATTACACAATTTATATTCTAACTGGTGTAAGTTCTAACCAACAGATTGGAGTACAATAGTTTACTAAAACTCGACGTTGGAGCATCATGACGTCTCATCTACCAAAGTCTATGAGGGCGGTTGGTCTTTACACAAACTTACCGATCGCAGACTCGGAGAGCCTCTTGAATTTAGAAATACCCCTTCCGACTTTAAGGAGTACTGACGTTCTGGTGGAAGTGAAGGCAATATCAGTTAATGGTTTTGATACGAAGCAAAGAGCCAAACCAGTGCCTCCGAAGTTTGAACTCCCACGAATTTTGGGCACCGATGGCGCCGGCATCGTCGTTGCGAAAGGTGAACAATGTAAACATTTTAAGGAAGGCGATGAAGTTTTTTTCATAGCCGATTTACGAAGGAACGGTGCGAACGCCCAATATGTTGCTGTTGATGAAATATTGGTCAGCTTAAAACCGAAAAACACGACTTTTGAGGAAGCGGCTGCCATGCCGTGGACTGGCGTCACCGCCTACGAATCTTTGTATGATCGATTGTTAATATCTGCAAAGGATAAAGGGAAGACATTAATGATTATCAACAGCGGAGGAGGAGTGGGTGCCGTAGCTTCGCAGTTAGCCAAGAACCTGGGGCTGAAAGTTATTGGTACTGCTGCCCGTTCAGAGACTGAAGCTTTCAGTCTTCAAAACGGGGCAGATATAGTTATTAATCACTCTAAGGATTTACTCCCACAACTGGAAGCACATGGACATAACAATGGTGTAGACTTCATATTGGTCAACTACAATCCTTATCCCTATTGGGACACTTTAATGGCGGTTGCTAAGCCTCAAGGCAAAATTTGCTTCCTTTGTGACAGCAGTGGATTGGTTGACATAAAACCGCTTAAAGAAAAAAGTCTCACCCTCGTGGCCGAAATGATGGCAACTAGATTGAAATATAACACTGAAGACAAGAACAGATATCGCGAAATCTTGGAGGATCTAAGTCGCATGCTTGAAACAGGTAAACTGAAGTCTACAATGACTAAGACAATGTCACCAATAAACGCTGAAAATTTAAAAGTGGCCCATAGGCTTATAGAAGAGAAAAAATCGGTTGGCAAGATTGTACTTAGCGGTTTTTAGGCTAATCCTATGAATAATACGAGTTTTATCTGTATACATATGTAGTGTAACTAAGCACATATTCGACCAGATACTGTATAAATAAAAATCTGATTAAGTCTTAATAAGTGTTTAATTCATTAACGAGGCTGTAGGACACTGGGATCAAATTCTTTTCCTTTGAAAGGAGAGCCTTCAGCATTCCATGCTCTCTTGAGAATATCAATGTTTTTAATTTCATCACTTGTTGGTAGTCCCTTTAGTTTCTGCTCTTGGTTCCATTGCAGTTCTCTAACCTGTAAAAAGATTTTCGTTTTAATTAATATTTTAACCCATTGTCAGGGATACATTAACTGTTAAATAAGAATTAATATAGTTAGTGTTCCATAGATTATTTCTCGCAGTTTGATTATCAGTGTAAATAGATAATATGACGTGACATTTAGGCATCATGCATTGGGCAGATAATAACCTACACTGAGGCGCTACCGCGAAATACGATATTCGTAAATTTTGGATGATTGTCTCTGTCACTCTCGTGACACCTTGATTGGAGTAAAAGAGATAGGTGCCCGAAATATACGAACTTCAATGTTCGCGGTACCGCTCCTGACAACACTTAGCGACAAACACCAATATAACATAAGTCTGGATAATGATGTATGTCTAAGTATTTTCATATTAGGCTGGAAGTCTTAAAATTGCAAAGTAATAAAATAGCATTTACTTTAGCTATATGGTCTTCTGGTAATTCGTTCAATGGTCTCGAACAATCGATTTTGTCTAAATCAATAGCTTCCTCACTATTGACCAGTTTAGTCCACCAACGTTCCTGTACTTTCTCTGAAATGGAAAAAAAAATAATAACAATTTTTACTTTTAAAAGCATGGCTTATGGCCCCATACAATAAGCGAATTTTCGCGAATAACCCAATTTATAAATGTCAATATTTTCAGATATAAAAAGATTTATTTGTCTATGCTAAGTTTTGTTTACATTATAACAATTAAAGAAATAAAGGACAGGATACTATGAGGTCAAGATTAAGTAGGTAATTTATATTCATTAAATTCACATATTCAATTGTCACTATCCAAGTAACTACTAAGGTTGAAACCCTTTAATAGAATCATTAACGGATTACTATGTTTGTAGTATTCAAATTATTTATACAATTTTGTTTAGCGTTTTCCTGTGACTTTGATTGCATAGCATAAGGAACATTACGCGAAGTTCAGAGAGGCTACCGCAAAAAACGATATTCGTAAATTTCGGACGATTGTCTCTGTCACTCTCATGACGTCTTAATTGGGGTAAAAGGGAAAGATGCCCGAAATTTACGAATATCGTTTTTGGCGGTAGCGCTTCTGCAAAGAGGGTCCAGTGGGGCCACCAATTTTTGAACAGGTTTTATGACTAGATTTGTTATTTATTTAATTGTATTAAAGTTTAGGTTAAATTTTAGTTGATATTATCAATAAATGTATTCCAAACATTCATATAAGTAAGCTTGACACTTATGGCTTAAAGGACTTACTGCTATTTTCAAGCACAAGCAAAACTACAAGATGAAAAATTTATACTCTTTCTCTGATTTATACTTTGAGTTTGCTGCAGATTAATGTGATCAATTCAAGAATATTCTAGTTAAAAGTACACCTTTAAAATCAAGAAAAGTGTATTTTGCACTATATGAGATTTAAAAATAGTTGCTCTTGTATAGAATTATGTGTTCAAAAAACCGCTTTTATGTAGATGAAATAAAGTTGTAAAATATGTTTATAATTAACAGGATAGAATTTAATTAGTATAAATTTCTCCAAGCAACTGCACAAGTATGAGGTTAAGGCTTTACCACATATAATCAATAATCATCATCATCTCAGCCATAAGACGTCCACTGCTGAACATAGGCCTCCCTCTTTAACCTCCACATGTACCAGTTGGAAGTGACTTGCATCCAACCACATATATTAAAAATTACCTCCCCTATGCAATTAACTGTTTTAAAATATGACTATAATGTGATTATTGTGTTTCATAGAAGCATTGACTGTTTTTTTTTTATGACAAAGGTGGCAAACAAGCAGACGGATTGCCTGATGGTAAGCAATTACCGTCGCCCATGGGCACTCGCAACACCAAGGGAGTCACAAGCGCGTTGCCGACCTATAAGTGTGTTGGAGCTCTGGGAACCGTATTCACCATCAGGAACACAACACTACATACCTGAAAGGTAGCAGTGCTATTATTGCTGTGGTCTTCTGTAAGGAGGAGGTACTTCCCCAGTTGGGCTCTCCAGACTCAAGCGTGATGGTACTTCGCTGTGCCCTACCTCTCATTGTTGGACGTAGTTTAAGGACATACCCGGGTCCAAAGCCATGTTTAGCAATGTCATTAACATGAATTACCTAAATGAATCAAGAGTTTCCCGCCACTGATGGTCCAAACACTGTCACTAGCCTTTATTTTGTATTGCAATACATCCTTGACAATTATATTCCCATTCCTGTATGCAACATATATGTCATTGGGATTGATTGTTACTTTCAAGTCTTTAGCAGACTTTATGTCTGGAGGCAGTGGCACTGTTACATCTGAAAAGAATAATAGGAATGTATAAATTAAATGGTTAATTATATGGTCCGGGGCCTGATGGTATTACTAATGAATTAATAAAGTCAAGGTTAACTGATATCCTACAAAAACTAACAGCACTCTTTAATATGACCATGAAGACAGAGGAAATCCCAATACAATGGACCACAAGCAATATAATATTAATTCACAAAAAGGGAGACCCGGACGGCATCAACAACTACCGCCCCATCAGTCTTATCTATACTAATATTATAAATGTGAAAGTGTGTCTGTCTGTCTGTTTGTTTGTCCGTCTTTCACGGTCTAACGGGGCGACGAATTGACGTGATTTTTAAACTGGAGGTAGATGAAGGGATGGAGAGTGACATAGGCAACTTTTTGTCCCTTTGTAACAGCCCATTTTCCTAAAATGGGGGGTGGAAATTTGTATGGAGCTTTCCGCAAAGGGGAGGGGGGACTCTTATTTCCACTTTGGAAGTGTCTCTCGCGCTAACTATTTAGTTTAAAAATATCAACATTACATTTATTTAACCATAAATCAATCAGGTTTTGAGAAAAAAAAACATTGGAAATATAAATAAGTGTATTTTCACGCTTCAGGATTTGCGCAATAGTACCGATGTTGGCTGGTGATTTCCGCCAAACGTTGCCAGTCATTCAGAAGGGGACACCTGCTGACGAAATTAAAGCATGTCTCAAGTCGTCCACTCTATGGGCCACCGTAAGAAAGTTCAGTTTGCCTACAAACATGAGAGTGCATCTATATGATGACACAAACGCTGGCAACTATGCTGAAACACTATTGAAAATAGGAGATGGTCGGTTAGAGACTGATGCAGAGGGCTGCGTGACACTGATGGGAGATTTTTGTCAATCAGTAAACAGTGATTCAGAATTAGTTGCAAGTGTTTACCCAGATTTACAAAACCATATACACGAAAATCAATATTTATGTGAAAGAGCAATTTTAGCACCTAAAAATGATGTTGTTAACAAAATAAATTCAGACATATTGAGTAAAGTACCAGGAGACACAACAGAGTATTTATCAGTAGACACAGTTATGGATACAGAACAGAGCACATCATATCCCGTAGAGTTTCTAAATTCGCTTGAGCTCTCAGGTGTACCCTAACACAAGCTTCAATTAAAACTAGGCGTCCCAGTCATGCTTATGCGAAATTTGGATACCCCGAGATTATGTAATGGGACGAGACTTCGTGTCACACAACTTGGCCGCAATATCATTAGCGCCACTATCTTAACCGGTGTAGGAAAGGGTGAAAATGTGATGATCCCACGAATCCCAATAATTCCTACAGATCTCCCGTTCCAATTTAAAAGACTACAATTTCCTCTTAAACTTAGTTTCGCAATGACTATCAACAAAGCGCAAGGACAAACATTAAAGGTGGCTGAGGTGAACTTAGAAAAGCCGTGCTTCTCCCATGGACAATTGTATGTAGCATGTTCGCGTGTATCCAATGCCCAAAATCTTTACATTCTATCCCCAAATGGTAAGACATATAATAAGGTCTACAGAAGCGTATTAAAATAATAATCTGTTGCGATTTCTACATCAGGAAAGGGGAACCGTGTTACCCCGAATTAACTCGAGTGAAGCCGCAGGTAAAAGCTAAATTATAAATGTGAAAGTGTGTCTGTCTGTCTGTCTGGCTGTCTGTTTGTCTGCCTGTCTGTCTGTTTGTTTGTCCGGCTTCACTACAAAACGGAGCGATGAACTGACGTTATTTTTTAAGTGGAGGTACTTGAAAGGATGGAGAGTGACAAAGGCTACTTTCTAACGCGAGCGAAGACGCGGGCAAAAGCTAGTGTCTAATATATATAAAATATTCGCAAAAATAATATTATACCGTATTACAAAGATCTTGGACGAACAGCAACCTATCGAGCAGGCTGGATTTAGATCGGGTTTCTCTACAGTAGACCACATGCACACACTGAAGCAAACAATTGAGAAGTGCCAAGAGTATGGACAACCCTTATACCTGGCATTTATCGACTTCAACAAAGCATTTGACTCCCTAGAACATAACCACATCTGGCGAGCTCTAGCAAATCAAGGCGTAGAGAGAAAATACATACAACTAATAAAAAACGTGTACAGTAATAGCTCCGCCCATATCAAACTAGAGTCTCTAGGAGAAGAGTTCCCTGTTAAACGAGGAGTACGACAAGGCGATCCACTCTCACCGAAAATATTCACATGCGTGCTCGTAGAAGTATTTCGAAAACTTGATTGGACTGGATCAGGCATAAACGTAAACGGCAAGTTACTTAGTCACTTGAGATTTGCGGATGATATCGTGCTCATGACTAACAACCCAGAGTCCCTAAGACACATGCTGCAAGACCTAACAAGCAGGAGCAGAGAGGTTGGCCTAACAATAAATAAAAGCAAAACAAAAATAATGACTAACAGATTGGAAGTACCCATCACAGTGGATGGGGAAGACATAGAATGGGTAAAATTATACATTTACTTGGGCCAACTCATCTCCATGTCTGATCAAATGCAACAAGAGATTAACAGAAGGGTCACAAATGCATGGAGCAGGTTCTGGTCTCTGAAAACCATCATGAAAAATAAAGATTACCGCATCTCAATAAAAAGGAAAGTTTTCAACATGTGTATCTTACCTATACTAACATATGGATGCCAAACCTGGGCTGCTACAGAAAAAATGTCACAAAAACTAATAACTTGTCAGAGGAATGGAAAGAAGCATTTTAGGGTATACAAAAAAAGACAGAAAACGAGCGAGCGAAATAAGAGAGGTCACAAAACTAGAAGATGTCACTCTAAAATCCAAAACTCTAAAATGGAAATGGGCAGGCCACATGCTTAGAGAAAAACAGAAGTGGTCAAACATACTGACCGAGTGGACCCCACGCTACAGCACAAAGAGAAAAAGAGGCAGACAATACAAGAGATGGTCAGATGATTTAAGGAAAACGGCTGGTCCACTATGGACGAGATTAGCCAGAGATAGAGGGGCATGGAAGGCAATGGAGGAGGCCTTTGTGTCAAAAGGACACGTCGAGCCGACGGTTGTTGCATAAAAAATAACATAAAAAATAATAATAATAATAAGCCCGCAGGGCAGCTTGTGGCGAGCTGTTGGGGAGTAACGACCCCACGGACCCGAGTGCTCCAGAGAGTCGGTCAGGGTCTCCGTCTCTGGCGTGTCTTCGTCGGTCGGAGTGGACGCCAAGGGGACCCGCAGGACTCTCGGCTCTGGCTTGCCTTAATTGGCCGTCCAGAGAGGAGTCGTCAGAGCTATATGCTCGCAGGGTGGAAGTGAAAGATGCATAAGACGCGAGTTGGCACAGTGACTGTTTACAGCCACTGGGTAGAAAGCGGCGCACACCTCTCGACACCCTGAGCCGCTCACACCGATGTTGCTCCTGGCCGTCTCTACGGCGGCAGTTCCAGGGGCCCATCTAGTCAGCGGCGAGTCACCGCCTGCCTCGATAAAATGTGTAAACATTGTTATGGCAGGTGTCCGGACCTCTTTGCAATAGCCCAATCTCTAGTCCCGCCAAACCTCAACGCCATAGCCCAGTATTCTTTTACATTTTATTTTCAATAGCCCTATCGCCTGCTGGGACCGGTTCAGGGGTATCTATTGCTGTGCCCATGAATGGGTTCTAGCAGGTGTACTACATAGCAAAATTCTCCAAAGGGCCTCTACGTGTTGGATCTATATCCCCACGCAAGCCTTCCAAAAGACCGGGATTTATAGGCCCGAGTACCCCTAAAGGAGAAACAAATAATAATTAAATAAACTTGTATTAAAATTTGTAACTGTATGTTCGATAATAAAAGGCTTTGAAATTGAAATATATGGTAATTGGTTACTTGATTCTCCTGTTCATATGAGACAGTGGAGGACTGTCTTATCTTGGACTAAAATATTCCTTCGTATGCTAGAGCTTATGAAATGGAGGCTGAAACTTATGTTAACTGGTCTTAGCTAGGACAAAGCCTGAGGCACCTGTGTAAGACTGAACAGTGGAAATGCTTTCAGAAAGCCGTCTTTAAATGCGGGGCAACAGTATATAGCCTCCTGAGGCTGACCATGCAAGTAAAATGCTACGAATGCGCTCTTTATAGTGTAGGAAATAAAGTATAATTTCTTTTGTGTCAAAATCGAAGAAAACCAATAAAACTCAACTCTGTTCCAATGTTATAAAATTCACATTTCTTTACAGTAATTAGTACTACATGTAGGCCTGTGGGGTCTCAGGAGGATATACATTCATAGTGGATTTAAATAACTTTAAAAGAAATAAACAATACTGGCTACCACAGAGAACAGACACATTCACCTATATCCTGTGCACTCCATATAAGGTTAGTAAAATTATTTACTTGCAGAAAAAAATTGCTCTTGATTATGTGAAACTATTTCCAACATACAATTATATAGCTCAGTATAATCACAATGTAAGAGCTTCCAAAAAACAAATGCTATGACCTAAATTATAAAATAAACATGAATAATTACCAATTTCCATAATAGTTTGTGACCAAGAGTATTTATCTCTCACAGCACCATTGTAAGACTCACTATTTGTCTGAATAGGGATGTCTGGTGGTTTATAGTCTGGTTTTAATTCACTACTTGATGATGCTTTAACATTTTTTTCCACAGATACTGTAGGTTCAGTAACTTCTGTTTCAACAGTGTTTCCAGAATCTTCTACATCATCCTCATTTTCAGCCACAACTTCAACTTCTTGGGCAACAGTTGAACACATGATCTCATTGTTAAAGTTATCAGGCTTTCGGGCACCGTTTGTACCCTTCCAGTTTTTCGGATCACATGTTCTTAAAACCTTTATAACTAACTCTTCTGCCACTCCGGGAGGAAAGCCCATGTTCTCATAAGCGCCGTCAGGAACATAGTAAAAGTCCGTACTGTAAAGTAATTCCTATTTATTTTAAAGTATTAAAAAGTATAACATTAATATAACCAAATAGGTGATTGTTTACCGTCTAGCAAGGAAGTTGAATATTGCCGATAAAAATCCAAGAATTGATTGTTCAGTTACTAAGATGGATGATAAGACGTCGTCGTATTTCGTTAAATTAGAATCCGCCGACATTTTTGAGTATTCAGACTTTTTTTACAGATAAAGAACTTCCGAAAGTTTGATCCTGTTTTATCACCGTTGGGATGGGATTTCTCGTTTGTTTTTGTTCTGTGTCTGTCAGTCTTCCGTTCCGAGAGGAGTGTTGTCAATGAGAAGCGTTCTTATATCAGTCATCTGGTATTTTACGAAAATATGGTGAACTGCTTTTAAATATGTTTTTATTTAATAATTTTAATAAATTCAGGCATATATGATTCGATAGTTATAAAAAATAATTATTTTGACTTGAACTACATGATTAGCATTAGGTGTTGTTAAATAAAACTTTTATAATATATTATGGTAACCGAACGCCCGCTTGGAAAAAATGAGGGCTGTGACATTTGTGGTGTTGCTAGTGATATATGTCATTCTACCAATGTCAGTATAATAGCACTAGAAAAATGGTAGAATAGTCGATTTTTATTCATAAAAACGAACTTTGCTGTCAATTCACTTGGACAACAAGATAGTGGTCCTTTTAACCGTATATACGTAGGTATATTATTATTTTACTTTTGCTAATAATTCATTATCAGCTCGTTGCAGTGCACTGCTGGAAATAGGCCTCTCCCAAGGTACGCCACAGAGCCCGGTCTGCTGCTTTATGCATCCAGTCGCTGCCGGCCCTCTTATGCAAGTCGTCCCGCCATCTGGTCAGAGGGCGTCCCACGCTACGCTTGCCCAGACGCGGTCTCCACTCCAGAACACGCTTACTCCAGCGGTTATCAGTTCTGCGACATATGTGGCCAGCCCATTGCCACTTCAACGTGCTAACTTTTAGAGCTATGTCGGTCACCTTAGTTCTCTGACGGATCACTTCGTTCCGAATTTTGTCCTTCAGAGAGATACCCAACATTGCTCTTTCCATAGCACGTTGCTAATATAGTAGAGGAGATATAGCGTTTGGGGTCAAAATAATTGCCACAGAACCGGAGTTTGGTGTTTTAGTTCTTTGTGTGTAATTTTTTGACATAAAAAAAATATAAAAAAAAATATGTGGGCAAAATGACATTTTCCTCACGGCAAAAATTTGAAAAATTGAAAATTCTCCATATAAAACCCAAATTTTGTATGGTCTCAAAGTACAGGAAATTACACACAAAAGAAGGTTATGAGGTTAATTTAATAAAATAAACGTAAATTAAAAAGTGGTGACTAAAAAAAAAAGATTTTTCAATCAAAAATTTTTTTTTTGTTAAAATTGATAATAAAACTGAACTTAAATATACACATGGATATACGTTATAAAAAAAAAAGCATGTTTAATACATGAATATTTCCTATTATACTTATATAATACAAAAAATAGACTTTTAATTAACAAGACAAAATATAGAGCTCCTCCATAGACTGCCACATGGAGCAATCTTCAACATACTGCGGCCACTGATTACCAGCGTTAGTTTAGCGTTTGTGGATGTCCGATATTGCGCTTTCCTAGATGTAGTCGCCACTATACTAGGACTTTTCTGTCCTAACGGCCATCGACTACCACTGCCACTTCAACAGTGCAATTCTACGAGCCATGGCGTTTTTTTTGTCTTTTTTTTACGGGACATCATTGAACTGCATCTACGTGGTGATAGTCCGAGCGGTCACGGGTCTTCCTTAATGCTCCACAGCCGAGTTTGATATTGCCTTTTCGAAGTTTAATTTGCCTAACTGGACTACATGTCCCAGATACAAATATTCGTCAACAACTTCGACAGCAACGTTCCCAACCGATATCGTATACATGGCGACAAGGACATCTTTGATGCTTCTATTATGTTAACTTTCAACCCTACCTGTTCTGAAACTCTACTAAGGTCCTGAAGTGCTCAGACATGACTATAACATAGTCTAGGAACCGAAGGTGAGTGAGGTGTTAGCTCTTAACATTGATCCAGTACCTTAAAGGCATCTTCCAGTGCAGCAACCAGGTTCGGAGAATGACATCTTCCTGTCTTACACCTCGGTGCGGCTGGATTGGCTCAGAGCTCTGGTCCTGAATATCGGTGATCGGTGAAGAAATAGAAGTACCCATGTCCATGTCTCGATCGAACCACGATGTAATCAGCCACTATGCTTGGCGTTTGTAGACTATGAGTAAGCCTTCGAAGGGGGGTTGGAAAATAACAACTACTCAATATGTCAATTGAGCCCACACTAGAATTTTTAATTAATATATTAATAGTAAAAATGGTCGATACTCCCGTAAACCGTATACAAATGAGTAATGTTGTAGTGGCAGATAATAATGTGTCGACATATGGCATAGAATGATTTAAATGTTCTCTATTGCTCTGTGATTTAAGATTATTAGATTTACAAATAACATTAAACAATTGGAAAAGATACATGGAAGAACTTTATAAGTCCTATCGAGTTCGATGAAGATGATATGGAAGATGAACAGCTAATAGACTAGAGATGATAGAATAGGTAGTAAGATAGGTATACATAGTTAGTAAAATAGGTAATAGATTGGAAAATAATACTTGAAGAAGAGTTTTTGAAAGCCATGTCCAATATTCCAAATGGTAAAGCTGCAGAAGATGGCGGAATTCCTATTCTAAAACAGCATATAAGTTTAAATATGAAGAACACGTTAATTGTGAAATTTAAATTAATTGACAAGATTAGCAGACGACATTGCGCCATTTGCAGAGAATAGTAACAAGTTACATGAGACACTTTAAAAATGATGAAATCTTTGATAGATTCAGCCTTAAAACTAACTTGTTTTTCTATCATTAGGATTTTTTGAACTATAAAGCCTCATTCAGTTATACAATTCCTTCCTGATACAAGTATTGCCGTTAAGTCTTGCTGATATTACAAACCTCCAGCAATCGTATAAAACTTTTAACTATGTTTTTTTTTAGTTGAAGCCCAAAAGCAATAAGTTTGTTGCGCTTTCGTACTTTATGGAGCTGAGTCCTCCGATTAGTACCAAATAATCGCTTTTAAATACTATTAAAACTCTTTGATGAAGACAGATTCCAAATTTTGTGCAGCTTTAATTTGAGCCAAGTTCTAATGATATTTTTATCTTTGTTGAAATTAAAATTATAATTCATGACATGAATCAAAATTCAGTTACTATCATTATAATTAGTATGTTACATGACAGTAAGATAATATTTTATCTCCTTCTTTAATAAAATATGAAAGAACATTTATCAAAACAAAATATTAAACATCGTGAAGTTAGTGGTGATTATAAAATGTAAAAACTACTATTTGGTAGATTTTTTTCTGGAAATGGTATCATTAAAACCTGTTTTTAATTTACATTCCCGCCACTTGGAGGAGTAGCTTCGCTTTCGAAAGTTTCACATCCGCAAGAGAGCGGCAAGGCAAAGCATAGTGAAGTAGGCAAAGAAAGAAGTCTCGCGCGCGAACTCTGTACGCTGCAGGCGATGACCGCAATTTATATGAGTTTTTATTAAATCGTGAGTGTTCTGTCGTGATCTTGGTCCGCAAAGTGTCTACAAAAATGCTACATAGGTGAACTTTCTGCTAGCTAAGTGTTGTGTTTGTGAATATCTTCGAGCTCTTCCTCATTACTGTCCTTTCAAAGGTTGTTAAAATGCCTTGCTCAGCGGTAACTTTGTCTATAGCGACCATTACAGCAATCGTGGCTGCTGCTTTAATGGCAATTGCCTTTTCGACGGATAACTGGCTTTACATCGAAGTGAAACGAACTAATATCCAGGTAAGACTAGAAAAAATATATTATTTTTTAAATTCTAACACAGGTATCTGTTGCAATTAATAAACAAATACCGGTTTATATATCCGTATAATAATTCATTGCAATATGAGGATATGGGTAAATCACTGAAATTTATTTCAACTTATTTGTCTGCTAAGCAGTTTTTATGCTATAAACGTATTGACATAAGGTTCAAATTGTGCATCGTTTTCCTGTATTTTCTAAAGCGTTAATCACAGTAAAGTCTGATCCAGTACGTAATCCGTACTTAACTTCCTACGGTTAATTGATTAGTAAACATATTACTTAGCACAAACGATATGGCGGGCCGCGTATTTTTGGAATACTTACCTATGTATTTATTATTCTGTTTATAATATATTTTTGTGGAAAATTAACTAAATACAATGCCCTTAAAGGCCGGTAACGCGCTTGTGACTCCTCTGGTGTTGCGGATGCCCATGGGCGACGGTAATTGCTTACCATCAGGCAATCCGTCTGCTAGTTTGCCGCCTATGTCATAAAAAAAAATGTTATAAATGATAATACTAATCAACAGAGCTGATTTCGTAACTGTGATGTATGCTTTATGTAATAGGTACATAGGTATTTATAAGATGCAGAAATCCGGCTTAGTAATTGCATTAATAATTTTACTGGTGCCTGTACATTTAGTTACAGATTCAAAGAACAATAGAAAAACGAGATGATTGCAAATCTGAACATCTTGTGTAACACTATCTTATTGTTTGAAAAAAAAAACTACCTTTACTTTTGAACTTCTGTGGCTTCTGAAGATATTGTAGGGTAGGTACTTCACAAGCGACGTACGTACTTAAAATATTAATCTTTAGACATATCTATGTATAGGTACCATTCTATGGTTACTGACTCTGTTATCCGGGTAACCTAAGGGTGGGGCACAGCTGTCATCCCATAATGATTTGTCAAACATTTCGTTGAATACATGAAAATTTCAACGATTTGTTGCCACCGGTCCTAAGTGTTACAAACGTATTTATTTAACTTAGTAGGTAAATTGTCTCTCGCTTTAGCACATTGCTAAATGTTTGCAGACAAGGACAGATAAAATTGATTTCAGAATGAATTCCAGTCGCTGAGTAAAATAATTATTGTCAAAAACCACTCGACCCACGTATTTGTCCCAGTCCTTGCACCGTTACACGTGCGTGTTACGCATAAGTATGCGCCAGCGTTTTGGTAACAGAACCATCTTCGACACTATTGACTAATCATTCGTGAACCTTATTGCAACGGTGTAAAGCTCATAATTATCAAAATTAGCCTGTTACGTTTGGGCCTAGTGCAGATAAAAGCACGACCGATAGTGCTTATCTCTACATCATCTTGGAGTCTTGAAGAACTCAATTAGGTGAACTATTTGATTGCCTGACTGACTAGAGAACTTCGATCGTTGCTTCCTATTTTCCTCTTTATCGCTAATGTACCTAAGCTTGGCGGTAGGCCCTCCGTTATCTGTCAATACTGATCCGGTTGATAGGTACCTTGTGGATAACCATATCCATAATGAGTCGCATTTAGAAGAATTTCACATACAACTCTGTCTAGGCAGGGTCACTACCCACGAGGCCAGACTTAAGAAAAAAATGTTGTGCCATTAAAATCATTAAAAAACTACAAACATAGTACCTATGCACGTGTTAATTAAAACCCGTTAAGTGCAAAATACCTACCTCAAGGTAAATGAGGTCTGGCTGCATTCGCTAGTGTATGGTAGGTATAATGGTCTTTAATACAAAACTGGCCCTTGACGTTACATTTAGGTTGCCATTTAGAATGTGCATAATTCTCAACAACTGGTAAGTCTCACGCTTAATTTGCTTGAAGTGTTGTCTGGCATGCTGGTTTCTTTCAAGCCTTTTTTTGCGACCCCTCTACCTGCGTTGCTTGCTTTTTTTCCGCCAGGGCCGTTGTGTAATTTATTCGTAAACGTGACTATCTTTACATCCTCGACTTTTCTCTAAACTTGTACCTGCTCCGTTCTTATTAACTTGGAAACTTTCTCAGAACCAAATTAAATTCGGCCCCGTCTTAATTTGGGTTTGTAAACGAGACTGAAGTTCATTGTCAGATTTAGTTGAGTACTTATATGCTTGCGCAAACGCAATTAAATGACCACTAATAAACAGTCCGCATTCTTTTGAGTTATTATGTACTTAACAGAGCTGTGTAATATTTAGAACCCTGCTTCTAATTAAATGCATTTTAATATTATCTAAAGCATTAAAGTTAACAATACGTTACACGATTTTAAAAACTCCATCTTATCTCAAGCGAGAAAAAAAGGTGTCTACATTCTAACAAATGTGGAATAAACGGGTGAGATGGGGTAGATAATGTATATACCTATATTATAAAAATCTAAATTAGACGGTAGTCTAGTCGATCTATGGAACCACAGTTATGTATTTGGCCAGAGTTCAAGAGAAATCGATCGGGAAAGTCACGCCCGTAAAATGATCCGCGAACATGCATACCTTAGAAATACTCAATGCTGTGAAGTAATGTAAACGAGACTTTTACTACGTAATAGTATTTTAAAGTCGCACAAAGATCGTATGGACGAAGAGGAGACAGACTTTCTATTGGCTTAGCGATCGGTTTTCATTTGGACATCGTCCACGGTATGCATTATGCAAAGATCGAGGAAAGTTTTACGCAAAAGTGAGAAACTTTGCGCTATCAATTTCTTAACATTACATAAGTTGACTAGTGCAGACGTGCAGACGTCATGCTACTTATCGGTATGATGCGTAGATTTAAAAAAAGAACCAATCTAACTGTCACAGTTTTGTACCACTTTCGCTACTCGTACCTACTAAAAACTCTTAAGGTACCTATCACTATTTTTTAAGCACGACAAATGTTTGGCAAGTTTATTTGTGGTGGTGATATAATGTTAATGTCATGTGAGCTTTATAGATAGGTCTTTCAATATTTTAAAGTAGAAAAGACATTACTAACTATCGAGAATGTAGCGATATGTTCTTAGGCATTA
This sequence comes from Grapholita molesta, assembly GCA_022674325.2. Lineage (NCBI taxonomy): Eukaryota > Metazoa > Arthropoda > Insecta > Lepidoptera > Tortricidae > Grapholita > Grapholita molesta. Next base: position 11,138,928 of record CP053127.2, read on the forward strand.
CTACCGTTACATATACTGTATATGGTTCTGTCATTTTATCAAACCGTACCTACATGGCTCATTGGCGCCTAAATGAATTATAATATTTTTAATGATTTTCAGACCAGGATTTGGTTCGGTTTTGGAATTATGAAAATTGAAATTTCTAAAATACATACTGTATAAAGTACATATGACAGGGCAAGGCGTGGCAAATAATCGTGTTACATGACTTTGAACATTTTGTCCTTGCCGATGCCGATGACTTAATATCGTATATCTGACTCTGCACCCGAATGAATCATAACTTCCAGTAAAGTTATCCTATACATACATATAGAAATCGTGACAAGAGTCATGTAAAATATCCAAAAAGTACTACCGACACGACAGGAAGAGGACGAGGAAAATACGGGTTTGTTTATTATCATACCTGGGAAGGGGCCGGATGTTATGTTTGTTATTCACGTTAAAAATACTACGCATCTGGGGTGAAGAAGGTTTGTAACTGTGTACGGGCCCTAACCATGAACATCAAAATTATTTGATGATTCCTCTTCTGCTAGAATTTTTAACGCATTGACGGGAAAGGCAGTCAAGTTGCGTTCAGTTTCCTAACGATTTAATTGGATATCGAAATAAACCTACATAACTACATACGTGACAACTACAAAGCAACTATTTTTAAGTAAAATTAAGTTTGAATCAATGTTCTAATTAACATACCTACCTGGTAATGTTTCAAGCAATTAAGTTAATTACAGAATATACTCGAATGATTTTTTTACATAGCAACACCGTAATTAAGCTTAGGGAAGCGCCATTGATTACTATTGACCATTGAGAGAGATGGTTCGATATGTGACAATGTCTACTTGTGTGGTCTATAGCGACACTGATGTGACGCCATTGTGGACTGATAGTTGCTATTGTGATGGAGTTTCATTCCCGTCATGTACCTCTAACGTTTATAATGTTTATATCGCATCAGATTAATCGAATTGTCGTTTTATACTTTACCGTGGGCGTCGACAATATCGTCAAGATAAAATAGGGGACCAAAATGAGTTGATTTTTGTTTACCGTTGTTGGTAATGGAATGATCATTGATTGTGTATATTATTATTACGAACACGATAGGTACCTAATTTAAAAGTTATTTCATACTATGTATGTAACACAAGATGGACGACCTCATTAAGGTCGCCGGAAAACGCTGGATGCAGGTCGCTTCCAACCGGTACATGTGGAGGTCCAAGGGGCAGGCCTATGTTCAGCAGTGGACGTCTTATGGCTGAGATGATGATGATGGCTCCTGTCCCGCCTAATATTGCGATAGAGCCGAGGGGATCCTAGGCTGCGGCAAGATGCCGGAATAAACACCCAAGATGTTGATTGTCGACGCCTTGATAGTTTCAAAGCATAACAATAACCAATGAATTATCTTAGAACGATGAATTATATTAGAAGTGTTAGACGGTACATGTACTTGTAAAGTTAAAATGATAGACGTTTATTAGGTGATGCGTGATGTTGTCACTAAGTGCGTCCGTCAACAATAGCTAATTAAAATACAGCAACCTGCTTTCTTCAGCGTGTCGCCTACTTCTCATGACTTCCGACGAAGCCTACATTTTTTGTGCAATTCGCTTTCTTACGGGCAGATAATTCGACGTGCTTAGTGATGCTTTAATCGACGGAAGTATCGGATTACATACATGGAGTATAATTTTAAAATTTAGCACTTTGCTTTAGACGTGGCAAGAAGCACGAAAGGCGCGGAAACTTCCTACACGTATGAAAAATTGTATGCTGATTCTGCGACAATATTTCTAGAATACAGTTTTATCAGCGATGTATTTCGTAAAATATACAGTTGTGTATAGTTGTGTGGTAAGTTGTAATAATCTGTCGTTTGCTTGCTCAAGCTGCGTGCGGATATTGCAGTCAAGCGTCATTGCGGCTGGTAATAGTGGTATAGCGTTTGGGGGAGGTTACAGTTTCTCGGACAGAAAGGAAACTTAACCACATGTGGTCGGTGGAAGCGACTAGTCGTGAACAGTGTGTTACGATATAAAGGACAACAGCACTATGAGTTGTTACGCCACCGTTCGTTTGTCGGTGTTACTAAATAATGTATAGATGGATGTTGCACCGACACTGTCATTTATGACATGTCATTTCTAATGTTTAAGAGTTTTGACCTAAATACTTACTTAAAGTGTACAGGCAAGTGCAAAAATGTGTACCGAAAGAATCCTTTCGTAAATATGTCATACAACCTTATTTAATGTACAATAGAGTTGGTCGGTACATATTTTTGAGACTTTGGCTGTGAACGAATTTGTACACTTGACTTTACGCACATTCGTACTTTCCTAATCATTTTTGAGTTACTTACATTATTTAAATTTATTATGTACATAATTATAATCAGGGGTTTTAACAGATAAAAATTCAAGCTCTTTGTTAATTGTCCTTTAGTCCCTGAATCAGAACCTTAACATTTTGTAACGTTTCTTTACATGTAGGCTGGCAGCTGGCACGAATGTAATTTGCTCTGGCACTATGTTACTTCATATTTCGAATATTTCTCAAATAAAACAATAAAATTTGAGCTTGAAAGTGTACCTAATCTCCTACCATTACATTGCTTTCACGATTGGACGAGTAAGCATGATTTATTTTATAGTTTTCCGGACTTTCACTGTTTGCATTGGACTTAATGAGTTTTACCTCACTGTCTCAATCAACCTTTAGTACCATGTAAATTTACTTCAAGTTGTATTGAGGATTCGTGTTTTAAAGTAAAATACTATTCAGCGATAGCGTCATTGCATGGTCTACACAAATTGATGTAACTATAAAGGGATAGATAACTACACCTACAATAAATAATATCTTACATGGCACATAATATGTATCTATGTGTGAATGTATACTATATGAGCAGAAAATATCATCCGTGGACTGTATACATATACATCATTTCAGGTCAATGTCAATAATTATACCTATGATGTTTTGAATAATCTAACTAATTATTTTAAATTATTCCAATTAGGTATTATAATCCGTAATGTACACTATACAATGTCTCCGACTACAATTTATCTTTGTCTAATGTTTCTTCACACAACGGAGTGTCTCATGATTGTGCCATTAGTAGTAGCGAACTCGTTTGCGATGCATGAAACGCAATTCAGACAGGTAAGTACTATTTTGTTAATAATCATTTGGGTAATATTTTGTTACTGATTTACTCCAGGTCCATGAGAACTTACAACGTTTCAACCATGTCATGTTACATACATGATGAAATAATTGTAATACTCGGCAATTTTTAAGACTACCAAGCAGCTAAACACACTAATACACGTGTCACGTGTCTCTTCTGCATATTTTTATCGTAATGAACACGTGTCTTAGTGAGATGATTATACTCTTACTGCTAATGCTTGGATCATCCTACTATTCGCGTGACTCCGATACAGTGGTCACGTGCTAGAAACTTGTCTGTCCGCATCTAACGTATTGGAAGCAACAAAGTGTGCATTCAATTGTATACCAGCATATAGGTACTTCTAGACTAAAACAAGGTACATAATTCATTAGTTCTTTCATGCAGCTACTGCAGAAGATGCGCTTATCTCGACACGGCACAAAGGCGAGGACAACATGCACCTTTTAAACGGATTTCATTTTGTAATACTAGTTAAACAAAAAATATATGATATGAATATAACCAAACTCATTATTGACGGGGCAAAAATAAAAAAAACCAAACTAGGCATAAACTGAAAAAGTGTATAAATATATATATGTAACTATGCCCTTGGCTGCACTGAAAGTATGTTTGTGCCCCATTAATCTGATCATGACTGATCGCAAGGTCTTCGATATTTAAATCGAAAGAAAAATAGAAAAATTCGACTCGCAGCGGGACTCGAACCCACAACCACTGGATCACTAGCCCAGTGCACTTCCAATTGTGCTATACGAGTACCGCTGAGACTTGTCGAATTTTTCTATCTATCCCTCGTCGTATACGTCATCATGGGTGACGTGTAAACACATCTACCGCCAGCGTATTGAACACTAAACGGCATCGAAGTCTCAATTCATATTGAGAATTCATCTATAACAATGTGCTACCCCTTTCTAAATTATTTTTTATTATGCAGAAACGTCTGCTAGCGAATGTCTTCGATATTTAAATCGAAAAAAAAAGAAAAATTCGACTCGCAGCGGTACTTGAACCCACAACCACTGGGGCACTATCCCAGTGCACTTCCAATTGTGCTATACGAGTACCGCTGAGACTTGTCGAATTTTTCTATCTATCCCTCGTCGTATACGTCATCATGGGTGACGATATTCGCTAGCAGACGTTTCTGCATAATAAAAAATAATTTGATCGCAAGGTGTTTCTTGCACCACACGTTGGATGGTAAGATGACATCTCACATGCCGTAAAATATATTGCTTGCTATTTTTGAAGTGCTGCTCTTATGAAGTAGATATCACGCATGAACAAAGCATAACAAAACTTATCCAGGTCAATTAATTTTATCTTCACCTAGCCATCATTATTCTTATTCCCCTTAATTACGCAGTAAACGATACGTCCTTACAACCCATGCCATATAATCAGTATTATAAGGCTACCTGAGACCATTGTTTCAAAGGTGCGCAGCGTCATAGCGTTAAATTACTTTGTGGCAGATGATCGGAAACATGACACACGGCAGGTGTAAGTTATTTATGCCTGATAAGCGGTTTACCTTATAACAAAAATATGTCATTAAATACGTCAGTACTGTAGTGGAAACCACTAGGGAAAACCATGAATATAAGCCAAATTAAAGTTCTATTGTTGACGCACGGTGACGATCAAAATAAATAATAATTTCTGTCTGTATCCATCTAAAAACAGCGGTTATTGTATATATTATACTTCTATGGTAAGCTGGGAAGTGCATCTGATTTGAGATATCTAGTTTTACATCTATGACGCTTTCAGCAAAAGGTACGAAAAGGTACAGGCCTCATCAATGACTTAGATATGGTATTAGTGGGATCGATCAGGAATGGATGAGTATTCAATGATATAACTATTATACTATAGATATAGGATACTCTTCTGTACCTATCTAATGTTCGATTTCACAACGCTAGCTGAGAAAGTAACCTTAAAGTAAAAAAACATTATATTTCCTGAAAACACCGCTAATCTTATTATATAGATTCTGAAATATTTGTACCAGGAACTCATGTTGTATAAACAAGTATACCTCCAATACTCGTATGTGCTTAGTACTTAGCTAATAATTTCCACAAGAAAGTACCGAAGTACACATAGGTCTAAATTACTATGCAAATATTTACGCAGTCTACCTGCCTATACATATTTACATACAACATCCGATACCTATCCAATGAGAACTTTGTCGGCAGCACAGTACCCTGTAAGCATCTCCCGTCTTTCTCCTACAAAACAAAATGGTAGTACTCTACAAAAATATACTGTCAGTTAAGACCATTACGAAGGTATTCTGAACACACACACGCTCAAGCTTAGGGTAAAGAACTCGCACTTGGCATTGCAAGGTGAACGGGACGAGTCCCGGGCACGCGTACTATAGCACACGTACTTATATGTGCTACGTAGGTACAAGTGTAGATTCTGTATTTGCATCCAGCGATTACGTTAATACCTATAGTTCAAGGTCACGGATGGATTAAGAAACTATTGTTAGCTTAGGTTTTCATTCAAAGTTGGAGCTGTTTTTGCAAGCTTTTTTCATGAGTGCTAGACAGAAAAAAACGGCTTACCAAACGGGACAATCATTTCTATGATACAAGTACTACTACTATTATTGTGCTAAAAATTTACAATCTAACTTAAACTTAATCGCTTGTCTTTCCATTACATAGATAAATTGCTTGATAGTTCCAATCATGTACACTTGTATACCCTAGTATAGGGCTTGTACACAAAACTGCGATGCGACGTCGCATCGCAAAAACCTCCTATGGCCTCATATGGCGAATTCGCATCGCATCGCGACGCATCGCAGTTTTGTGTACAAGCCCATAGGTACGTATCAGCTAATTACTAGTTAATGTTGAAGAGATACTACCTATATGAGCATTGAATCGTCGCTTTCTATATCTTTAATATCTGACCATTGTAGAAAAAGTACAGTCAGCAGTTATATTTTTATTCATTATTTATATTAATCATTATTGATTACTGTACCGTCATTCTAAGAACCTGTAAGTCATTCTAAGAAAACAACTTTAATGAGAGAAGTTCAGCGAAAAAAGTTTTAGATATTTATTAAAATATTAACTATTTATATGATTAATGTATTATTTTAATAGAATATAATAGTAAAAAGAGTAAATAGCCAGTAACTTACCTCCTTCGATAATTGGCCACGTTATACTGAAAATGAATTCTGTTTACCTTCCAGTCCTTCCAGGGTGGTCAGTAATTGAAACTCCAGAAAATGTGTTCTATTTATAAGTAAACTAAATTCATTTTCAGTATAAGATGGCCAGTTACTTGCCGTATAAATCTCCGTCTACAACTGTACACTTAAAAATATATTTGATATGAATATTTTGTTCATTCCATCTTTACCGTTGTGTGCACCTACAAGGCACGTTATTAATGAGCTGCTTGGTGGGAAAGAAAACAATCTACTAAAGTATATATCTCATTTTATCTGCATAGCTTGTAGTATACGTTCTCAGACTTATCGGATGTTTTCACATTTAATTTTCGCGATTAATTTGCAGATAAATATCATAGTATTTATTTTGCTTGTATCCCAATCCAATTCATGTTACGAGTAGGTATATACACAACAACGAAGGGCTAGTAAAGTAAATACATTTTAGGTGCCTCCTTAATAAGAGAACCCGATCATCTGTTCCGTTCTAAAAGTAACTTACCGGTACCTTTGTCGTAATAGAAAAGATATCAACGGGCGTTACGTGAAACCACGAGCATGAAATCACGTTATTTCCACTTCCAAGTGAACCGGAATTCAAAGACCATTTATAGTTTTTGGGATTATTTAGAGGATGTTTTGTAAGTATGTAGCTATTTAAATCGAAAGAAAAATAGTAAAATTTGACTCGCAGTGGGACTCGAACCCACAACCACTGGATCACTAGCCCAGTGCACTACCAATTGTGCACTTGTTATGTAGGAACTGTTAATAATCAGTATTGTACATAGGTATTATTAGTTCTTTTTTTTTTTTTATGACAAAAGGTGGCAAACGAGCAGACGGATTGCCTGATGGTAAGCAAATACCGTCGCCCATGGGCACCCGCAACACAAAGGGAGTCACAAGCGCGTTGCCGACCTTTAAAGGGTGTTGGAGCTCTGGGAACCTTACTCACCATCAGGAACACAACACTACATACCTGAAAGGCAGCAGTGCTATTATGGCTGTGGTCTTCTGTAAGGAGGAGGTACTTCCCCAGTTGGGCTTCTCCAGACTCGAGCGTGATGGTACTTCGCTGTGCCCTACCTCTCATTGTTGGACGTAGTTTAAGGACATACCCGGGTCAAAAAGTTCATCCATAATTCTGTGTAATTATTATTTATATATAGGAATTAGTGAAATCTTGAGCAACAGTTTTTATTGGATAAAGTGTCATGATGATGTATAAGGATTGATGACCTTGATTGTATCTATTTTCTCACGGAACATACCTACGTCATACAGCATTGCTTTGCACTTAGCTTGGACATATACAATGTATGTACAGGAAGATAATTCCGACAGACAGCGACGTGATTGTGACAAACAGAAAACAGGAGACAGAGCGATTTCCAATCTTTATAAAACTGTTGATAGCTGGCACCGGTCTATTGCTAAAATGAATTTATTTAGTGTACAACTTTAGACATCATGTAACTCCAATAAATGATTAAAAAAATACTGTCGACTTCGCCTTGCAAAACACATAGCGGCTATCATTGACTAGAAGATATAAATAGAGAAGCTAAAGCTAAACAAGCTAGCGAAAGTTCCAGACAATGGTGGCACTTGTAATTACCGAACGTCGTGGGACGCCGGGGAAAGTAGCCGAAACAAGCACGTGTGTAAGCCTGTCGTGTCAAGTGATCGGCGTGAAATGTGTTTTAAGTTCAGAAAATATTGCGAGAAATTACGGTGCATCTACAGATTTGCCAAATTGTAGTCACTGTAGCTAGACGACAGAACAGGAAAATTCTAGAAAGCCTACCATAAACAGGAAGATATCGGTAGGAAAGGAAAATCTTCCACTAGGTGATCCACATCGTCCATAAATCTGAAAGATTGCGGTAAAGGAATTACTGTTAGGGAACCAATATACCTCAATATTGGTATATTATGAAGATAAGTAAGGTTTTTAGTGTCGATATACCGGAAGACGTAGCGTTGGGAGGATTCCACAATAGGTGGACCGACGATCTGGTGAGGGCTACGGGAAATCGTTGGCCGCTGGTGGCCCGGAAGCGGTCGTTGTGCAAATAATTATTGGGAGTCTTTTGCCTACCAGTGGACGTCTTTTGGTTGATGGTAAATACATAGATAATGAATCTCTTTTAACCAATAAATTGATACTCCTGTTAGTCCTATTCCGTATTCAATGAGTGAGCAGGTTAATTGTCGCTTCGTTTAACACACCATTAACGGTCGTACCGGGATCCGAGTCACGACCGTACGACCGTTGACCACTTCCTTGGCCTGCTTTTAGTCTCGGCTCAACTGAAAGGGAGGTCGCTTTTGGCAAGTTACGCTCAAATTGTATACTAATTACTATTAAACCGTGCGTTTCAAGCAAAATTAGCTTGACGTCCACATCACTACTTTCTCAATGGAATTAGGAAAATAAATAATCACAATTTAATTAATCCAACTCAGGTGTGACGGTGCATCCAGTTATGCATGTGTAAGTATTATTGTTGTTATTAGTTTTAACAGAATAAAAACAACCCACGATTGGAATCATTCTTGATTCATCCGTTATTCGACTACCGTGATAACAACACAGCCGTAATTTAGTTTACAAAAACATTGAGCAACATTGACAAAATGTACATTTTTGCAAGGAAAGAAAATTGTATTGTATAGTAATTTGATTGCTAACACTTATCATTAATATGCACTTACAAACTGTATACCAAAATAAATATTGCTCGATTAAAGTGGGAATTGGAAACAACGGGTTACATCAAATAAGTGAAAGCCTAATCAATCAATATTTTATCCGTGTTATGTTTTCCTGATACTAAAGTAGATACATAATATATTTCTATCTGTGTTATTCCAAACGGAAGAACGTAAATCCGTCAATACAATATGCGTGTAGACAATTTAGCTGGAGGAAAAGGAAGTTTCTTACTATACTATCCGCAAAATGAAGTGGCGAGTCGGGTAATAAACGTCGCACTATTTGTTGTTGCACTGCCCGCTCTATAAGGCCGTGCACCTACACGGCGAAATATAGCATGATTCCGATGATTTATGTACCTAGTCCCCAGTGTCCCCACTCGCCACTTAATTTTGCGGACAGTATAAGCCTATGGAATTATCCGTATAATTTAAATGTGTTCCGTGTAAAAACGTAGTACTGAATGCTTTTTTGTTGCAACGCGTATGCAAATCAATACTACAATTTACATATGGAGTGGTATAAATGCACGATGACAATAAATCGTGCAAACTGGTGACATTATAAGACTCCTATAGTCAGGTGTTAGATTTCCGATGACCAAATACTGATTCGTCATAAATCATAATAATGGTATTACATGGTGTATACTCGGCTTTCTTATTTTCCTATCGAAGAGCATCCGATACTGGAAATTAATAGATTCAAAGAGCGACGAACTCAAGTTGAAGGAACGTCTCGCTCGGTTGGCTGATCACACTCTTTTACTATTTGTACTTAATTCAACGTTTACGCCCATAGTCCTACGGCATAAGGTTTATTACGATAGCCGATGCCGGTGAGAAATACTAAATTAATGTTCGTGGGAATGCGCTCGGATTGTTCTTATTAACTATCAGGGGAAAAGAGGATTTCATGATGAAACATGACAGTCGATAGTCAATTCATTGTACAACACTTACATCTAATGATTCTAATGGAATATTCCCAAAGGCAGCATTGTTTTAAGGATCCAGTAGCTTCCTATCAAAGGACTTAAATTAACTTATTAAAACGAGAATGGTATTTGACTTCGGATGGGTGTAGGAACGGCCAGTTAACTGGCGAATATAGGCCGATCGATGACCTGCAATTTATAACATCTATCGAACAGCGGAAAATGGTAAAGATGGAACATTACATCTCCAACGATTATTATAGTTATCTCGTCCGAATTATTTTATCCGCTCGTAGACAGGTGACGTTCAGCTTCGGTCTCCAAGTTCTCCAACCGGTTCCTAGGAATTCGCGGCGCACACATAAGCGGAGAAATTTTTGTTTAAATAACCGAGATCACAAGCGACGTTTCAAGATTAAAGTTCCCCATCTTCACTTCGTTTTAGTATCATAATTATCGTAATCACACATTCGTTCATATCTACGAATTCAAATATACTTACGTTACGATTATAAGGGAGAAATAATATGTATAGATATTTACCCTAGTCGCCTACTACCCCTGTTAAAAGTAAAAGTAGTCGCAACCAGTGTTAAACCTGAGCTCGTAAATAACGGCACGGCCAAAACGTGTCCAGCAAATCAAAACAAGGCGCAACGGTGCGCCGCAAAAACTAGAGCCATCGGCGCATGAACGAATATTAAAATATGGGCTGCACTGTACTGCGCACTCCTCGTCAAATATATGTATACACTTTTCTCCTTATACCAAGAGAATAAGGTACATTGGTATACATATATATATTGACGCTGGATGTTCTTGTTCATGTTGGAGACGAGACTGTATGCAATGTTTTACTGGCAGTTTTTTTTTACTTTGGCTTTGATCGCAATATTCGTTATGGTTTATTTATTTAGCCTGTACTATCCCTACATGTTATGATTGAATATTCAATATAATATCCGAATATATAATGAATAATATGGCATGCTCCCGCTTCTACACTTTTTTCAGTGTACCCTACCTACTCTACCTGTTGTAGAACCTTAGTTTGCAACTCGATCGAAGGATGGATAATGCGAACGTTAGGTAGGTACCTTCCAAGAATCTGCATAACAAGGCGGCTTCGGAACCTTCAACTGTCGTCGATTCAGAAAATTTCTCATTGTATACGGACAATGTGTGTCATGACATGAAACTCATGAATGATGTATTTAATATAACAATTATGGCAAGTACATACTTAAGCGAATAAAACGACTACTGGTTTACCTGCTGTCTCATGTTATGATGATAATCATACATATTTAAAGCAACTGTTTTAGCCGTCCATCAGTTTAAGAGCAGAATAATGTTAATAATGTAGAAATTAAGAAAAAAAATAGATTCATTGCTTTTTGGGATTAAACAAAAAGCAAACAGCCGAATTTGATACGTTTTTATTGCAGCCATCACATGTAATCCTTAAGAAAGTAAGTGATTAAGTACATGGAATTAAATAGTGTTTCTTGAAATCATTTGACAATTTTTTACAAAAAAGTAAGTATTTACATTGATATAACAGTATCCGTAATAGCGAAGAAGTATAGTAGAATTATTTATAAATATAATATATATTTGCTTAGACAGAAATTCTAGCTCTGATAAGTAACAGTAAAACCTGTTTTCAAAACACGTTCTATCTACTTATAAATTAAAATTTCGATGTTGAACTAGCTATCGAGGATCCGAGGTAACTGTAGGTTGTGTTTGAGTCAGACGAAAACTGAAACCTGTAAAATCAAATCTAGCCTGAGTATAGGTACTGATTACAATTTTAGGAAGCCAAGTGTAAGCTTAGTCGTGCTATTTTTTTTTTAGTATATTTGATTTGACCAACCTGTCAGATTTTGCAAAATTTCTTGTGTTTATTATTATTTTGTATAAAATGTATTTAGAAGCAAAAACAAAATGTTATTTAAGTTTAAAAGGTGTATTAGACCGTTCTTTAACAGGTTTTCACGTTATTAATTATTTTTTACTTCATTTCGTTCCGGGTTTTCAACTCGGAACACGGGTTCTACCAGACCCTAAATACGGACGGCTATCCAGGTCGCAAGGTCCCGTATTCGGTTTTAGATACTGATTAACATAGACTCGACGACAATTTTAGTAGCAATTTTTAAATAATGCAAGTTCTCATTTATCGATTCTAAATGAATTTTGACATATTAAACTACAAATTAGATAGTTACTGTTGTAAGTAAAAAAGTAAATAGGAACTCATATAATAGAATATCCCTAAACCTCATAGTCGTAGGTACTGTTCACATGATTAATGACACACCTAGTAACTTCCTCCATAGAACAATTTAATCAGTTCTCACTACCGCTTTCAAACCAATTCGTATCGCGGCTGGGAATGTCTTAAGAATGCATGCGTAGAAGGCTTTCGGGCTCTGTAATTACCTTTTGTGAGGTTCCGTGGACGATGCACGATGTCGTCGATTGTTTCTCTTTTATTAAGTAAATCCATGTTCAAATTACATTATTCTAACGTTTAAAATATCACTTAGGTATGCAATGTTTACAAATAAACTCCAGACGCTGAAATGACAACGTCATTTCTTGGGGTTAGTAAACCTATAAAGCATTTTTTGTGAATTGTTACGCGAAAGTAACCTTTAATCACAAAATAATTTTGCATATGATACGGTTTTTATCTATTTTTGTAGGTTACAAAAAGCTATTTTAAAATACTACCTATAATAGACATAGAAATAGAAAATGAATGATTCATCTACTATGCTCGGACCCGGGTATGTCCTTAAACTACGTCCAACAATGAGAGGTAGGGCACAGCGATAACCATCACGCTTGAATCTGGGGCAGCCCAACTGGGGAAGTACCTCTTCCTTACAGAATACCACAGCCATAATAGCACTGCTACCTTTCAGGTATGTAGTGTTGTGTTCCTGATGGTGAGTAAGGTTCCCAGAGCTCCAACCCCCCTTAAAGGCCGGCAACGCGCTTGTGACTCCCCTGGTGTTGCGGGTGCCCATGGGCGACGGTGATTGCTTACCATCAGGCAATCCGTCTGCTCGTTTGCCGCCTATGTCATTAAAAAAAAATGCTACTGTTAGTAGTTTAACTATAACTAACTAATAACTATAACATATTGTCATTATATGTCTTGATTTCAAGATATACGTACACACTGTAAATCTAAAACGGACACGTTATTTGGCTAATATTGGATCTACTTAAATTAACCATACTAACATATTTATTTACGACTTACAGCGTGCATTATTCTATACATTCTGTGTCTATGATTAATGAATATGATGATAGGATGTGTAGATATTTGGTCAATATGCGATGCTCATTTTGTTAAAGAAAATATAAATACACGATAAATACCCACACGGACGAATCATTTTTTAAGTGTTACGTCATTGATCATAATAATGTACGACTTACAGGGCACTTATCATTCTTTAATTTAAAATTCCAAAAATAGAATTCAAGGTATCGTACACCAAGTTCCAGAAGGTGCCAGATATTATAATTACAGACTTACCGAGCATTGAATTTATAAGAGAATAATTGTTTCAGACTTATGCTGGAGCCGAAAGCTCGTCGGGCATCAATCCACAAGCACAGGCCATTCTGGACAGCCTCAACAACAAATACTACTTCTACACAAGAACGAGAGGGCTGTTCCGGATCTGCTACCCAAAGGAGCGACCTCCTACAGGTAAGTCGTGACCAGTTCATCTGACTAATACCGAGTTTTGTCTTACATACGTTTGAATGACGCGTAGCTCTGGTAACTCGCTGCGAATTTTTAAATAATGATTGAGGGAGGATAAAACTTGACAATCGGATGACAGAAAATTTGTACGTAGGTAATACACGTATAAAAATCGTTACTACATGTGGCAAACTCCAACAACATACTCTTACTTATCCAAATTGTATAAGAATACACATACATACATTTCAGCCGTATGCAGTCCACTACTGGACATAGGCCTCCCACAAATATGATTTGTATCAACTTAAGGGTAGTTGCCATAGTCGCTACGGCAGCAGGCGGCAGGCGGGTTGGCGACCGCAGTAGCTGTAGATTGGGTTTTGACGGCCGCTGCTGCCCGTCCGGAGGATTTTTCCCTTTGTCGCTTCTTACGACACCCGCGGTAGGAGATGGGGTGGTACTATTCTAATCAGCCGCGTCACACAGCAATTGTATAAGAATACACGGATATAACTAATATTAATTTACAAATCGCGCTAAATACCATCTTCATCGAAAGATAATTACACATTCCGTAATTTCTTAGAAACGCCACAAAACAATCATCACAGTGTTACTCTAATGAACGCCCATGGTAATGATCATCTCAACCTATTGGAGCGGAAACAGAATATTACGGGAGTATAAGCTTAAATAGCGTAGAAATATGACTGATATTGGTATGACATCACGAAAATCGCTGTGGTCAGTGGAACAGGTGTGCGGTAAATCGCTAACTGTTGCTAATAAATACAATAAACATAACGTCCTAAATAACTGGTCCCATTTGTATTGGAAGTGCCAATGTCATTTATCTACATTGAGTACGGCTAAAATGTTGGAAGGCCAAGAATGGTGAGTTTAACTTATTTACTTATATTAGTTAAATATGTTTAGTATTGAAAACAATTTTTCATTTGGGTTAGTTTAGTACGTAGTACTTTTTACCATCAGGTCCATTAGGATTTTCATAGCGTGTATGAGCTAACGAAATATAGGTCTCATATCTTCAAACTTAGACCTATCATGGCTAATTAAATTAGTAATATGATTAGCTTGTTTTACGTATCACTTGCAAATTCAATCATAACTTTTGGACATGTGGTTGCAAATTAATTTCCAGCGCATGAAGTTTGATAGATGCTTAATTAACGATCAGAGTTACAAACACGGCTCTAACACGAAAAACATCTAATATGTAAATCCTTGAGGTGTCCAATATAATAGGTTAAACAATTAAATAAATATTATAATCTATAGGACATCCTTACACAAATTGACTGAGCCGGGCTGTGAGCAGTGACCACGCCAAGCTTAAGAAGGCTTGTGTTACAAGACAGACACATTGGGTACTCGCGATATAAATTATATAATATACAAATACTTAAATTAATAGAAAACACCCATGACTCATCAGGACTGAGTACAAATAACACAAATAACTGCCCTTATTTGGATTTGAACATAGGACCGTCGGCATCATAAGGGAGAGTCGCTCACTACCCACTATGCCGGACCTGTCGTCATACATTTCAGCCGTATGCAGTCCACTGCTGGACATAGGCCTCCAACAAATATGAGTTGTATCATCTTGGGGGGTAGTTGCCATAGTCGCCACGCTTGGCAGGCGGGTTGGCGATCGCAGTAGCTGTAGATTGGGTTTCGACGGACGCTGCTGCCCGTCCGTAGGATTTTTCCCCTTGTCGCCTCTTACGAAACCCGCGGGAGGAGATGGGGTGGTGCTATTCTAGTTAGCCGGCATCACACAGCACGTAGGTATAATAAATTATGTAGGTTTATAAAAACGGAATCGCTTGAAGTCTATAATTATGGTTGGATTCTACTTTCGATCGACATCAATCACACTAAAAACTGAAATTATAAATAATAGAAAGTGATACTACCTAACGAGCGCATTGCCGCGCCTTTGTCCAGAAAAAAATATGTGGTCATGAGAATTAATCACATTCATATACTCGTTCTAACGAAATAGCATTAAATGTCTTAGTTTAGAACGCTTAGCTTTTCACCGAATATTAAAACCTTGAATGGCACGCGATTAAAGACTATTAAGAGAACGTCGCATCGTGTTAACAAACTACAAACTCCTTCCTTAATTTAAAGGAGCCAACAAATGTAGGTAATCAAAGGGTTTTTCCGAAAATAGATACAATACAATTTCAAGTCTTGATATAAAAATTGATTTTGTGAGGACTTGAAACTTATAAGGTCAGGTAAGTAAAATTGCACAGACAGGGCCCATAGTGAAAGTTGTTGATCTTTACTTACGAGGCAAGTACTATATGCTTAGTAATGAAGCAGTATTTTTAAATTCGCAATTCGAAGTTAATTATGTAAAGTAAACATCAAAAAAACTATTAAATGACACAAAATGTGGTAAAGTCACTGATGTAAAATTGTCTTTTAAGTTGCCAGTAGCGTTTTTATACAAGTTGCTAAAAACTGAGTATTGGCCAGGAACAACAGGAGAAATCTGAACTTCATTATTTGCCCTAAATCTACTCGGACTTTGACATATCGACAATAGTATTTTCAAGATTTCACTAGGAACAGGTGTCAGGTCCATGAACTTTTCTGCTTTAATTTTGTTGTATTGGCATTCGGTTGCTTCCGGCCAACTCGTCAGCTTCGAAAGCAGCCACTTTTTAATTACCTCTCATATATTCAGCTCAAGTAAGACGCGCCTTAATACCGTCGGCCGTGCTGGCAAGGTTGGACTTCGATTTTGTACATGTAAACGTTTTGTATGCAAAATAGTTCTTAAGGTCTAGGTCGTACGTGGATATATGATTTTAAACTTCGTCGTGAAATATTTACGAGCAATACAAAAATTATGTGTCAACGAAGGATTTAATTTGGAATACTGCAAGATACTTACTTACATTATTCCGTTCACCGCATGCG
The DNA here is from genome assembly GCA_022674325.2 of Grapholita molesta. NCBI lineage: Eukaryota > Metazoa > Arthropoda > Insecta > Lepidoptera > Tortricidae > Grapholita > Grapholita molesta. Next base: position 11,155,730 of record CP053127.2, read on the forward strand.
ATTTACTTAACTGACGAATAATACGGTTGAAGCACGCGATATTTGACTGCATGAGTTCGCCTTACGTCGGCGTGGTCATTTGTTTTAGCATTATGTTGCAGAAGCATTGAATTTATATATTTATTTATATTACTGTATTATTTGTTTATATACCAAAACCTCGCTGGTAGTTTATGTCTTACTGCAGTGATGGGAATATAAGAGCCTAAAAAAGTAACTAGCTAGGTCTATGTTTATGAATCCTAACATATTTATATGTAGGTATGTAATTACATAATTTCCTTACGTAAGTATTACTGTATTTGAATGTTCTATAAAATTCAACTTACCTGTGTAAAGTAAGCATACTTACGAGCATCCTTAAATAGAAGGTGTGCTAAAAAACTGTGTTCGATTTGTGTCCATCACATGATCACAATTTTAGTCTGTTTTACACAAGAATTGGTCGTGCACAGTTTACCAATTAAGTAGTAACTCAATTTGTTTGTTCAGACTAACAGACATTAGTTAGTCTGCCTACATAATCTATGGTATGCAGGGCTCGTAAACTATTGCTGCGTGTACGCAGCGTACGTGCCGCACGTTACCTACTCTGCCAAGGCTTCGCGCGCGAAACACGTTTAGATTGTCACTGCTCCGATAATAGTGACACAATGTCTGTTCAAAGGTGCTCAACAAAGAAACGTGTTACGCTAGGAAAATATGCTTCTAAATATTTTCGATCTCCCTCAATGACCTCAATCCCCTCAATTTTAAGCTTAGATTATATCACCAAGTCACTTAAATGGTAGGTTAGTTCACGTAGGTATTAGTTATTTCAATACACCAATCTCATCGCTGGACACAGTTTATTTTATTACCACTCATTAAATGGAGTAAAGAGAGAGATAGCGTTTCAAAGAGACTAGAAGAACGTAGAGAATAGAGCTGTAAAAGTTATGTAAGTTATCCTAATTTGGAAAGTAAACTGATTTAGATGTGGTTGTATAATAATGTATCAATAATAAATATGTAATTAATTAATTATTCATAACAAATTAACACATCTTACTACCCCAGAGTTTACAAGGTGTCAAATAAGAGTCGCGTGTTTTTAATCAAGTGGTGTCGCAATTGCGCATTAGTGCGATGTCGCAGACAATAGATCTGCCACTACGCCTAGAGTAGATCTAATGCAGAGGTCACAACCTTGACCGCTCGTTTTTCAGTTGTCGTCCTTCGGTAACTTGGTTGGCTTTTGTCGTTTTATCATGGTGTCTGAGCAGCCGCTGTGATGTTGACCTTTGTGACGGTTATCGCGAGGGTTAAGTAATCGACATACCAAAGTTGTTAAAGTAATGTATAAAAGAGCCATACTAGCCAGTAATTAACATTTGCGACCATTAACTAGACGTAACAACATAATGAATACCGCAAAAACTATTTTATTTAATTAACACAGCCGTACGAGTTGCTTTCTCGTCTCTTATTTTATTTAACATATGTTGCCATTATAAAATATTGATAGTCTCGTATAATTAAAGTCTTAATAAAATTAATGCATAACTGACGTTTTTTGCATTTACTTTCACCACATCCGGTTAAATAGATACCTACATTTATTAAATTACAGTAACAATCAATATTTCTACGCCGTTAGGCTTAATGAACGTTGCCTATTAAATTAAGGAAAATGGTTTCTATAATTGCGCAAGTTTTGAAGTATTGTTAACTAACTACATTCCGCCACTGCCCAGACAAACTACATTTGAAACTAACGTCGCAGGTTTCGAGACAATCAACTAAAGTATTCAGTTAAGCAAGAACCAGCTTTGATGCATGTTGGCAAACGACTATATTCAAAGTCTTGCGTCATGGATTCTAATAACCAAGGATCGGACAGACGCCCGTCATTTTGAAAATATAACCCTGTCCCGTACAGCAGAGACTTCCTTATGTTAATAAAAAAATAGTATTTAATACATTTATTGGACCATAATTTATATCCAGTGACAAATTAATTTATGGTTGACATTCTGTACTTTCGCCAATAAAATAGAATAACCAAAATTCTTTCTAAATTTTCAGTTGTGAAGCCAATAACGATGTAAATTTAGGACCCATTGGAACCTCCTAAATAGATAGTTTGTGTTAGATTGTTATTAAATAAATCTTATAAAATAAAATATTTTAACATCATAAAATAAGGAAGTCTCTGCTGTACGGAACAGGGTTATATTTTCGAAATGACGGGCGTTTGTCCGATCCTTGCTAATAACTCATGGTAAAGTTAGTTATCTCTCGTGTATGCTAGGTACCTGGCTGTGTTATAATATCCAAAAGCAATTTGATCCAAGTAATTTGGAGGACTCCACAACAACTAGTTACCGTGGTTTTCTTAATATCTCTTTTGCGCCATTTCTACTTTGGCCTATATCTAATTTTAGTTCATGCAATATTACGTACATACATTTAAATATCTAACACTACGCCTTGTTAAAAGATTGATGCATTGCTATATAATCGATAATATGGCCGAGAACCAATTGCGATTGCATTAGATTCTCGGTTACAAATCGCCGTCTCATTGCTTTCTCGGTATACGAAGAATATAATCGCTTTGTATCATTCAACGGCAAAAACGTTGGTGCCGGGTATCACAGGTGAAATCTCCGTTCTACAAACCGAGAGGCAACCGGTCCTGAGATGGCTATACTCTTGTCTTGCTTGTGTGAGGAAGGGAGATGCGGGAACCTTTTTTATGGGCGATTAAGATAAGTTTGAGGCAAATGAAGGTCACTATGAGACCAAGGCGCCCTGCGGTTGGTTGTTAAAGAACTCTTCGGTTAAATTATTACCTGAGCCTAACAATTATTTCAACACTAAGACACTTAAGATGAAATTTGGGTCGAGTGAGCCAGCAAATTATCGCTGCACGTTTAGAACTATTCAGTCGTAAGGTCACGTTTCCGCTGTATTCATTGTCAGTAGGATGTTAATTGTTTAAGTTATTTGTGGAAACGGATGACATCGGTACACTAATGAGGACTTAAGGGCGTTGTGGCACTTGTGGCTTCAAACTATTATTCCAGGTTTTCATGAAAATATTTACGAAACCACATGTACATATTTAGTCCCTTTAAAGTTGCAAGAGCATTAACTTTAAGCCGGTTATTTATTATTATCGAGCTATCGACATATTACTTTGTACTTATGGGAACAGTTAATAATTCATTTATCCTTATTTAGTTTATAGCACCTTAATGTAAATGTATTGTGTATGTTTCTCCTTTAAAAAGGCAGATAAATAGGTTACGTGTCGGGTGTATTTATACAAACAATGCGTGTAATGGACAAACGGTTATTCAAAGACCTAAGGTAATTACTTTACGACTGTTTAGAACGTACAATGAACATTCTTACATTCGGAATGCAGCCTTAGGCTAATATTCCTTAAAGAGATAAGGTCTGTGTCTATGCTGTGAGTCATTTCTTATTGTTAAGTTCTACATTGTATGGAAATATTACTGATGGTAATATGATGAGCTAATAAACATTCTCTTAATTTGATAAATCACTAAATATGGAGTAAAATTGTAGATAAATAAGTTATCTAACCTCATCATCTCTCTTTCTAGAAATTATCTTAATGTACGTGCAGTCACGATGCAAATAGATATATGAGTAATGTCACCTGGCACGCACTTTCAAAGATAATATGTTGATATCACATTTTCCATTAATGTTAGTTACTAGTTAGTAATAATGATCTACCTCGATCACGAGTCGAATTATTTTTGTCTCTTTCATCAGTAGTGTGATAAATTGGTAGTAGGCGTCGTGTCCTGATGTTTCGGCATATCCGCATGACGTATTTTTATCGAGAATAGAATAATTAATTCGAATCGAAATCTCTGTACGATCTATGAATGTTTCTATACTGCCATAGTCAACATTAAAATCTACATTTTTATATACGTGCTCTCATATTTTTAAACTTAAAGTGAAAACGTAACATTTAGCGCATGAATATTTCTAAAAAGTATAGTGTTGATAGTTCTGTAGCGACATCTGATGAAATTAATATCAGCCAAAGACTGATGTAAGATGATTTGCAGCAGACTATCAGGTTTTGCTATGGCCGGGTGCATTACTATTACTTAAAGGGTTCTTGTTAACGACTGATAAAAAATACACGGTGTGGGCCTCATTTTCATCATAATCCGGTAATGACGGGTATTAAACTGTTTGCTTGCCACAATGCCGCTATCAAGTAAACATGATAGCCATGTCATGACATCACTTTGACCATGTATCCTTGAAACAATATGCAATTATTTTTAAATTTATACTTAAGATAGGTACAGAAATAATGTCTTATATTATGTCTCAAATTGAATTATACGAGACATCTTTACTGTTAACAAAGTACACTGATTTTAACTTTGATTCTTTCCTTAATTCCCTTAGTACGTTTTGAACTTGTCGTTCTCGCAGCAATCACTTCTAAATATATGGATACATATAATGTGACAAAAATATGTAACCACGACTCTTACCGTGACTCCTACCGTGGCGTAAAATCTTGGATACATGTTTTGTTACATTAAATATATCCATATTTTGACGCGTGACCGTACCAATGCCTATATTATCAATAGGCCTATAATAACATATAAATAACCTACTGGTGGTACAGTCAGCAGCAGAAGTAGCTAAGCATTTGAGGTGTTCAAAATGAGGTCAACACGTCTCTATTGTCAAGAGAATAAGAGCGCGTGTAGGTCATTTTGAACACTTCAAACGCTTAGCAACTTTTGCTGCTGACTGTACGAGTAAATAGAAGTTTATAACAATACTTATCTTAAATATTTACCACTTGACGTTTTTATCGGTCTGCGTTGCATTGCGAACAAAAAGCACCGTGAAAATGATTCAGGAAGTGTCACCTGGGGCGACCTTAAAATATCGTCTCCGAAAATGACGTAAATATCACATTTTTTTTGTAAATTACCGCTGTAAATTGAGACCTTGTTTAAAAAAAAAAGAAGATAAAAGATCTTTATTTTTCAATTTAGGCACATAACATGCACTTATGAACGTCAAAGAAAAATCTACACCGGTTCGAACCCTACACCTCTGACCCGAGAAGATACCGGCAAGAAACTACGGCGGGATTTATTTTTTCAAAACAGTGATACATCAAATCTTAAAGTACATAATTATGCGTAGTCCAATAACAACACGATAGAAGACTGTTTTGTAGAAGAATTAATTGAAAATGCGATTGCTGGGTGGTTATTGTGAATAGGGTGTCCTGTGAAATATGAATATCATAATATCAGAATTCGCCGTTACAAATAACCAGTCCTATTTACAAAAAACTTCTTTTTCTAAATAAAAAAAAGTATAAATAAGGTTTTTTTTTCATAGTCCGTTTATACGTATAAACACCTACATGGACATTTAATCATTACATCCAACCAACACCACATCAGTTGGCCGAATATACGAATTAATATGCTTAACAGATCAATTGAAGCGAAGTCTCAGACTAAACAAAGTATCATATTAATTAACCGTGTCAGTTGCAAAATGCTGTAAATGCATGTGATACGAGACATGATTAGTGCCTATATTTTTTTTTATATTTTGTACACCTACACCTACAACATCAGCGCGTAAACAACATACTAGCTATGTTAACGATTAATTCGATTATTTGATCGATTGATGTGTATTGCCTAAATGCATGCATCAGGCAATTATTGTTAGAGAACTTAAATTACACATTTTCGTGAGCAGTAATTTCATCGGCAATTAATATATTTATAGATTCAACCTTATAATGTGAAAATACGAGTTTAATCAAGGAATACGAGTATATCACGCAGCGAAAAATCAAGTCTTTCAGTACTTTACACTACAGAATAAAGTATTTGGCCATGCGTCACATAGCTAAAATAATTATCTAAGCGTGGACGGTATTGCATACAATGCTAATCGCTAATAATTATTAGGCGAGAACAAGGCTTAACCTTGCACAGTTTTGACTAGCAATACGCGTAGAAGCAGTTTGCAACGCCTACACTATGTCAGTATAGTTAATTTCTAAAGTCGAGTTCATTAAAGGTCTACAAACAAAAAGAAACAAGACACATAAAAACTATACTAGCCAATTGCAAACGTCAGATTTACCTACTGGCCATACGAGGAATTTTTCACACTGATTGGTCAATGCATTTTAACATGGGTATTGTTGTTGACATATAAGTATAAGGGTTTCAGTGAGTACCTCTTTAGTGACAAAATAATCATCCATAGCGCATGCTAAAAAAACTGGCGGTCAACCTGTCAATTACGAGCGTATTGTTCCACAGTTAACCAAGTTAATGATGCATATTATGTGCGAAGAGCGGCATTGAAGATTTCGCAAACTGTATGCATATCTAGTGTTGTAACTTAGTGCATTCGATGCCGATGGAAAAAAGAAACAATTCCTTAAGAATTTTGTACACTTAAGGTTTATTGGATACTGGAGAAAAATGTTGCCTACCTAGTGAACCTAGTTTGGATAATTGATTAAACTAGTTAAGAGTTGTTGGAGAGCTAAGTAGACAGCAGGCTAACGTAAAGTATGCTGTATTCGGTATGCGCCGACTTTCGGTTTAAGTTATGCAGACCTAGGTTTACTTAAAGCAGGCAAATCGTTAGTTTGAGATAGGGTTTTTATGTTTTTTTTAATTAGTTTAGAGTTATCTCGTTTTTTCTTGCACCATCGTGACTCATCCAGGTCCATTTTCTGTGCTCACGTTTCTTGAAGAAAGAGTTCATCATATAGAGTCCCTCTTTCTCCAAGAAACCAGCCAGTAGTTGACCCCGGTGATTCCGACGTCCGTATCCAAATTGCCCCATTCTGGGGGAGGCCTATGTCCAGCAGTGGAGTCTTTCGGCTGACATAATGATGATGATGATGAGTTTAGAGTAGTAGTGAAGCATTCGTATGATTTTTTTTATTAAAGTTAAATCAAGTCTTAATGACCACCACCAGAACCAAAACTTCCTGAACAGGGAATATTTTAAGTAATGTGTATAAGTACAACTATATATTTAAACAAGAAACAGAGGCGAAGCGGAGTGTACGAATATGTTTTGTAAGCTAAGGTTCCTTAAATAGTGTTGTCCATTACGAAGCGATGTAGCCAGTGTTAAAGTATAGTGCTGACCAGTTTCAAATACGTTTTGATTACAAAACTCGATGATGCCAAGATTAGTCCTTAATTCTGTTGGCCAATCAGAAAAAAAAACAGTTATTTTGTTAATTGCTTGCTTTTTCAACTATTATACCTACTATCACTGCAATATGTGAGCGTTGCCTTTATTTTTAGATAATAATAACCTCTAGGGATATAAGCTCAGATCTAGCGTAGTAGCTGCGGTATTGGTATTGGGATCTAGCGGCTAGCATCCATCTGGTCATCGCACATAATATGCAATGCACTTTTAATATGGCCCAGAGAGCGCTTAGCTGATATTTTGTAATAAATTAATAAAATATCTGGAATGAGATAGACTTGATGTTCTTTACCGATAAAAAATTGTGAAGGGCCTCTCGTATACCGATTACAGACGGACTGCATGTTAGCAGCAGCTGAAACGCTACCGCCAACAACGACATTCGTAAATTTCGGGCATCTTTCTCTTTTACTCCAATTAAGACGTCATGAGAGTGACAGAGACAATCGTCCGAAATTTGCGAATATCGTGTTTCGCGGTAGCGCCGCTGACATCACAGTTTCCATGCAAATTCCAGTTTGGTTGTATTTAGTCCGACTGTATCGGCCGTAACGTTATATTATTTACAAACTACTTGTCTTGAGAAAGTATAGTTAGCTTATTTATTAAGTTTAACAAAGACGTGCCTGTCAGCGTTTTCTACACCATTACTTGAACAACGTAGAACTCGGTAATGCACAATCAATCACAACGATATTATCACTTCATATAGCCTGGCATGCGTGCCGGCCGTCCAATCCCGTTGCTTGACCGTTCGCAGCCTGCCACGCTCAGCGAGGCACACACGAGCTCGTATGCTCGATCCGGGTGTTTCCATTACCGATTACTGGCAAATCGAACACTAAAAAGAACCATTCTAGCTGAGATCTTTCGTCAGTACACGGATAAAATTTGATTCCATATTGGGTCGTATAATCTCGATTGTCATAGGTAACTCATCTTTTGTAATTCCGAACATATTATCTTTTCACGGTTATTTCCAAACAAACCTAACGTAATACTAAAACCTAAAAATTATTAAGCAGGTGCCTTTTTAGATTCTGAATATTCCAAACAAGATCCCAATAAACTACTACTTCAGATTCAAGCGTGATGAGTTCAAGGACATACCCGGGTCCGTAAACGAGCCTGACAGACGATCTAGAAAATATTTTTTGTTAAGTAATGTGCTGTGTTGAGTCCATTTTAAAGTGTTATTAAAATGAAACTCACTTTGATATCAAAATGCATAGACAATAATTTTTAGATTTTATTTCCTGTTTGTATGCCGATGCCGGCCTAACGCAGAATATAACTTCAAAACCTGATTTGCTGTCGACCCTGATAAAATAAGATTAAAGTGCGTATAGTTTAAAAAATATCAGATCTTTATGCCTAATTGAATGGCCAGCTAACACACAACAGAAAAACCTTAAGTATAATGGTTGTGTTCAACAATGGACTCGGACTAAAGCCAATGGGATAACTCGGACAGATTACGTACAGGCAAAAAACTGGCAGGTATCTGCTATGCAGATGTCTGTTCCAGGCACCTGGTTAGTTAGTTTGCCCACCTAGTATTTATGAGTAGCGTTTCGTTTGACATAATTGCTAACTGGGTTTTGACTTTTAACAGTCTGTTTAGGACGTACTGTGGAATGGGTTAATATCACGAACAATATTAGGGAGCAGGTACCTTTTCAGTCCCTTCGGCTGTCATTTAGAACTTGTAAATACGCGTGTACGTATTTTGAGCACACGGTGCGGAATTTATTTCGTTTCGTTTCTACACTGCTGGCCGCAGTATATGGGGTACCTACTCAAAGCCTGTACTCGTTTTGTTGTACCTAGAGTAAATTTTGTTAAAAATAAACGGTTTCCATATTAATCCACATTTATCTTATCCCGCATGAATTATTTTTTGGCCTTCTCTAAAACGCCACTATTAATGTTTTGCTATTTTAGGTAAAATAACAAAATTTTATGTTTTGTCTACTCAGAATCACGACCTCCTTCTAACCTTACCTTTACCTACTGCAATACCATGTTCTATATCTTTTGTAGGGTGGTGTGGAAAATTGTAAAAATTCGGGGACCAAAAAAAATTATTAGAATGAAAAGGTCTTGTGATTGAGTAAAAAGTAACAATAAATTGTACATATCGACCGTGGAAATTTCAAATGTCGTAAGTCGCATATAAAAGTATGTCCCTTACGACATTTGAAATTTCCACCGTCGATATACACCTAGTTACATCTAAGACGAAGCAATACGTTCAGTAAATCATATTGATTTACATTCAGTTTTTGTCTTTATTTCGAAGGTGTATTTTGTCGGGTATTGTTCCTAAGCTGCGACTAGACACAGCAGGACACAGCATCTGGTCCCTATAGAGCGGGAGAACATGCCATTAAACCCCCATGGTGGCAAACCTGTGGCGCTATGCTATAATATTGCTGCAGTGGTTACTTGGCATATAGACAAGCTTGGTAGACCATCTCCAAATTAATACGATTACGCAGCAAAGAACGCGTGACGCCTTTTTGTTGCTATTTCCATTTTGGCCGATTACAGTATCACGATTCACTTGTTTTTCGACCGGGTCTATACATAACGTAGGCATATCGTGCCTCATGTTTTATGGATTGGCACGATGTTTACTACTAGATATGGTTAATTAGTTAGCTTTCTTTCAGCAGGATTATTTGCTTTTTGAGGCGTTAGAATCAGTGCTTCAAAGTCTATTAAAAAAATAACAAATATTGGTAACAACTAGTTTTATTTACTAAAAGGTCATGAATATATACCAATCTGCTTACTTCCAGAAAACGATAAGTTGAAGGCTTACAAATGTAAATATTATCTCATCAGAAGATTTAGAAAAGTGATACAAACTAACAAAAGAATTTAAAGAAATATTCAAACTTCAACAGAGTGTATTTGCGATAAAAACAATAAATTGCAAGGTGGCTAGAGATACGATCCCGCGCTCTTGAGCTCATCCGGACTTTTGCAACTTCGGTGTGGCAATAAAAGATCAAATGCCTTATATAATTGAGCACAAGTCTAGTCTAACACATCTGTTAAGTATTTGCAACGCAACGTACGTATTATAAAGTTCCAAGTAATAAAACTTATAGTATAGACAATTTTACACGAGTTATAATAAACTCAGCATCTCATATTACAACATTCGTACTTCTTCTGCTCACTAAGATTATTAGTTTTCATATCCACAATAAAAAGAGTAATGAAGATCTTTTAAAAATGAAGACACATCAGAAATGTTCAAGTTGACATCCTCACCTTTAAATTTTTAAGCAAAGTTGTTTACCTAAATAGGTACAAATAACTATGCTCAAGAGCCTAAGGCACGCCTCGACATTCCAAATGGCATACTCCGAGCACTGAGTAAATTAACACCTGTTGGCCTTCTAGGTAGGTACGATGAAAACGGGGGGAAAGTGAAACTGGTAAAGGCCGGGAAAAGTGACCCGTTACTGGATCGCCATTTTTGATTTTCTTTCCCGTCGTTAACTGGTTTAATTACAGGATAATTATTTCTTTAGAAGTTAATAAGACTTTTACGTTGCAGTATAGGTGCAAGACTTTCCAAAACGGTCTGGGTTTGAATCCAGATTCACAATGATTCTTGTAACGTACAAGCAGTCGTACAAGAGAAAGCAAGAAGCGTTAGTCATTAATTTTACCTTATTGAAGGTAACACGAAACGGCCAATGCTTATTTTAATTACATCTAACGGAGGCAAGGCTAAGTAAACCATAAAACCATTTAGGCTTTAACATAATTTTAAAGCATAAATTTATAAGTTGCGTCTGCCCTATAAAATGGCGTAAACATATTTGAGACTTATGCCACTTTGACTCTCACGTACAGTACTAAATGTCTGCTAATATAAGACCATAAACAAGTGAACGTCTGTGGACCGTCGGCTGCGTTCACGCGAATTCATTATTTCAATTTAATGCTCATGCTATTGTTTTAAAGGTGTTATTATAAACCTTATGTTGTTATGATATAGTTTGATATCTATAGCTGCGCCATCTACAGTAGTTATTTGAATTAGGAATAACTATGTTCCAAATATGTAAGATTGACTTATGTCTATCTGTCTCTTAATAAACAGTCTTCGGTAGCAACGCACGTATTTTCATTACAGGTTATGGGTTTCATGTTTTAATTGAAAAATATGTGGAGCTAGTCAAGAATTAGGTTGCTAATTATTTGTGTATCATACGATATAGTTTAATTGTGAGTGACCTGTGACAGAAATCCGAAGATGTCGTCACCAAATTACGTGACGAATGTGCCCAAGTTACGTGGCCGAGAAAATTATAGTGAATGGGTTTTCGCGGCAGAGAATTTTTTTGATACTAGAAGGAACGCAAAAGTTTATCAAGCGTAAGCCAGAAACTACGGTTGCGACTAGTACAGAAGCTGCAGAAGACGAGAAAGCCCGAGCGAAACTGATTTTGACAATTGACCCTTCCCTATATGTCCATGTAAAAGGTATAAAAACTACGTATGATTTGTGGACAAAGCTCAAAAACTTATTTGATGACTCAGGCTTCGCCAGAAGAATAACTTTGTTACGAAATTTAATTTCTATCAGGTTAGAAAATTCTAAGTCTATGACAGATTACGTGACGAAGTTGGTTGAAAATGGTCAAAAATTAAGCGGTACGGGTTTTGCAATAAGTGATGAATGGATTGGCTCGCTATTATTAGCAGGTTTGCCAGAGAAATATTCACCGATGATTATGGCAATAGAGCATTCCGGCATTTCCATCACGACAGATGCTATAAAAACGAAGCTTTTAGACATGGAAGAGAAAAATTCAAATTTGACCGGGAACGGGAACGAGATTGAGAGTGCATTCGCCAGTACGTCAAGTTACCAACACAACAAGAAAAATAAAACAAAGATTGTTTGTGGTAATCAAGACAGCGCCGTAACTCCAAAAGTCAGAAATGTCAATGTCAAATGTTTCAAATGTAAAATGAGCGGTCATTACCGAAATCAGTGTCCAAATTCAGAAAATAATTCTATGTTTGTTAAAAATGGTACACGGAAACAGTCAAATGCATTCAGTGCTGTGTTTTTAAGCGGCGAGTTTAAGAAAAACGATTACTATATTGATAGTGGCTGCAGTATGCACTTGACAGCTAATGAAAGTTGGGTTATTAATGCATCGTACGAGCCGGCTACTCGCGAGATTATTGTAGCAAACAAGGCATCTTTGCCAGTATTGTGCAGCGGCAGTGTACAGATTGCGACTGTGACGCCCGACAGTGAATTTGATATAACCGTTGAGGAAGTTTTATGTGTACCGAGTCTAACTACGAACCTGTTATCAGTAAGTCAACTCATCAAAGGGTAACAAAGTAGACTTCACTGAGGAAGATTGTAAAATTTATAATAGAAAAGGACAGTTAGTTGCTACGGCTGCTTTAATAAACGGAGTTTACAAATTAAATATGCCAGAAAATACGACCGTTGCAATGGCAGTGTCTGCTGACACCTGGCATCGTCGGTTTGGTCATGTGTGTGGATCATATATGACGAAAATGAAAGATGCAGTGCGAGGTTTGAATATTAGCGACAGGATCGATGTCAGTAACTGCAAGGTATGTTGCGAAGGCAAACAATGCAGATTGCCATTTCCAAACAATTGCAACAGAAGTCATTCATTACTGAATGTGATTCACATGGATATAGCTGGTCCAATGGAAGTTAGATCTTTTGGTGGATCCAGATATTATTTATTATTTGTAGATGACTTTAGTCGTATGGCCTTTATTTATTTCTTAAAAGAAAAAAGTCAAGCTTTTGAGTGTTTTAAAGAGTTTAAAGCCAAAGTTGAAAATGAACTTGACAAAAAGATAAAAACTATTAGAAGTGATAATGGTCTTGAATTTTGCAGCAAGCAGTTCACGGAGTTCCTGAAGATAAATGGCATACTGCATCAGAGAACCAACCCATATTCAAGCGAACAAAATGGGCTCTGCGAACGCCAGAACCGTTCGGTTTGTGAGAAGGCTAGATGCTTATTGTTTGATGCTGAGCTTCCCACGGCGTTCTGGGCAGAAGCATGTAGTTGTGCAGTTTACTTAAGGAACAGAACAATAGCTTCAGGTTTGAACAACAAGACTCCTTTTGAAATGTGGACAGGGACAAAGCCAGATATAAGTCACCTAAGAATATTCGGCAGTACTGTCATGGTCCACATTCCCAAAGAAAAAGGTTGAAGTGGCAGAAAAGTCTAAAGAATGTATTTTAATGGGATACCCTGAAGGTGTTAAAGGATACAGAATCTATGATCCCATAAAGAAAATATTTTTAAATGCCAGAGATATCATAGTAATTGAGAAAAGTAAGGAATCATACTGTCAACTTGAGCTAGATCAGACACAGATGGTGGATCAGACACTACAAGTGGATCAGACACAGAAGGTGGATCAGACACAGAAAGTGGATCAGGCACAGAAGGTAGATCAAAGGCAGGCAGTTGATGTAGGATGCCAAAGTTCAGTGGGGGATGAGTGTCCAGAGACTAGCAGAACCTTGACAGACTCTTTGATATGAGTGAGTATGAAGATGCTGACACTACCACTGAGAATGCTTCAGCTCCTGAAAGTCCTGTATCTGAGAGGGTTGGACCAGTCTTAAGATCAGCAGATCAGAGAAAAGCGCCTGAGAGGTATGGCATCTCAAATTTGTGTTCTGATGTTGACAGAATGGATGATGCCAGTGGTCTTTCATTATCAGAAGCTTTGCACGGACCAGAGAAAGAGCAATGGAGACAAGCTATGACAGAGGAGTTAAAAAGTTTTGAAGATAATCAAGCTTGGGAACTTGTCAAAGCTCCAAAGAACTCTAGTGTTGTCAAATGCAAGTGGGTACTCAGGAAGAAGTATGATAGTGAGGGCAATGTGCGGTTCAGAGCCAGGTTAGTAGCCAAGGGCTTCACTCAGAAGTACGGAGTGGACTATGACGAAACCTTCGCGCCAGTGGTAAGACACACAACTCTTAGACTTTTATTTGCTTTATCTGTGCAATTGAATTTTGATATTTGTCATTTAGATGTGACTACTGCTTTCCTGAACGGCTACCTTGAGGAGGATATTTATATGGAGAAGCCAGAAGGGTTTCCTTCATCTGATGGCATAGGGCAGGTTCTTAAATTAAAAAGAGCAATATATGGCCTTAAACAATCTTCAAGGGCTTGGTACAGGAGGGTAGATGATTGCTTAACCAAGTATGGTTATACTAGGTCTAAGCTTGAACCATGCTTATATGTGAAGAACAATAATGGTTTGACTGTAGTTGCTCTATATGTCGATGATTTCTTTGTTTTCTAATAATAATGAGGAAACCAAGAATTTGAAACAGGTGCTTGCTTCACATTTTAAATTAAAAGATCTTGGTCAAGTCAAACAGTGTCTAGGCATGAATGTTTGTATTGATAAAGAGAACAATGTTATAACTCTAGATCAGGAGGATTATGTAAACAAGTTGTTGCATAGGTTCAATATGACAGACTGTAACACTGCTCAGACTCCTATGGAGGAAAGATTAAACTTAGAGAAAGGTGAGTGCTGTGATACTGAATTACCTTATCAACAACTTATTGGTAGTCTCATGTACTTAGCAGTTTTGACGCGGCCAGACATTTCTTTTAGTGTAGGGTACCTGAGCCAGTTTAATAACTGTCATGGTAGAGAACACTGGGCTCATGCCAAACGTGTTTTACGATACCTTAAGAAAACAAAACACTATTGCCTTAGGTATAGTGCTGAGTCTGATTCAAAGCTCACTGGGTTTGTTGATGCAGACTGGGGCAGTAATGTTTTAGATAGGAGGTCCTACTCAGGATTTTGTTTCACTTTGTCTGGGTGTGTAGTTTCATGGTGCAGTAAAAGCAGACCAGCGTGTCCCTATCTAGTTGCGAATCGGAGTATGTCGGAATATCCGAATCTATCAAAGAGGCTATATATTTAAGGTCGTTGTACCATGAGATTACAAATGAATTGTCATTAATTACAATTTACAATGACAATCAAAGTGCGTTGAAGTTATTAGCTAACCCCGTGTTTCACAATAGGTCTAAACATGTTGATATACGTTACCACTTTTGTAGGGATATAGTAGGTAAAGGTATAGTGGAAACGAAGTATTTGTCGACAGCTGATATGCCAGCTGACTTGTTGACAAAAAGTCTTGGGTCTGTCAAACATTTTAGATTTGTTGACAAGTTAGGTATTATACCCAAGTAGTATGTTTAGTCCGTAAAGCTGTTTTTAATTTCTGATGGCTATGCTTAGATATAGTGGGGATGTTGTTATGATATAGTTTGATATCTATAGCTGCGCCATCTACAGTAGTTATTTGAATTAGGAATAACTATGTTCCAAATATGTAAGATTGACTTATGTCTATCTGTCTCTTAATAAACAGTCTTCGGTAGCAACGCACGTATTTTCATTACACCTTATGTAACGCTTACATAACGTAGAATCAGGAAGTTTTGTCTTCGTGTAAAATTGCTTAAATATGCAAGCCACGGCAGCATTTTGTTTCTTCGTTTGACCGATAGCGGACCGGCTTTCACCTCGCCATAAATTAATGCTGTAATAATTTCTCCTGATGTAAGCCCGATTGCGAAGAAAGTAGGAATTTGGAATGCGTCTGCTTTCTAGTGTCGCTACTTCGCTACTGTTGACCTTAAGGGGCAATGTAAGTAACTAGACCAATAAATAATGGTATAACGGTTAATCTAAACATATTTACCTTGAAACCAAAGACCTACCTGGAACGTAAAATATACCACTTTGAAAGTATTGAAAAATCCAAAACCTATTCTTTAAATGTCAAGACGCTGAGAAGCGTTATAGGATATTTAACCCCGCGGGCGATATAGGATAAATAATTTCAGTTACTAATATCTTTCCTTCATTCTGAGGTCCATGATTTATAGGATTCATCCCATTTCGATGTTTTCTCGAAGACCATCGGCTAAGAACATAAGTGTTTTCAAACTTTTTAGTAACACTTGCCGGATTCCCCCGATGAAAGTTGAAAACATTTCAACTTCACTGTAATTACTTGCTTGTTTATTTACTTAATCTGCCACTATTATTGAGCTAGCTAGTTAAGCAATCGGTCTCAGCAGGTGAATCGCAAGGACGAACCGACTTTCTCTAAACCACAGTCTAAAATGTCGCGAGGACCGGGTCACCTATTTCGCCGCACTCGTCATATTGGGCGGCGGTCCAATAACGAACGTGCAGCGATTTTGCATTGTATTATTTATCGTATAGTGTGCGCCGGCGCACATAGTCGTGTAACTTCCTGTTAATGTAGATCATGTAACATGCGGTTCTTTTTAATTATTATCTGCAAGTTATTATCACTACTTACCGTCTAGATTAGACGAATTTTTTTAAAGTTTCCAAATAAATCTTATGGCTGCTATTGATTGCTCTTCTAATATTAGGTATAATAAGTTAATTATCCTTTGTCCTATCCATGCAGTTATTTTTCATTATTATCTGCAAGTTATTATCACCATAGCAGCATAGATTAGCCATTCTTTTTAATGTTTCCAAATAAAATCTTATGGCTTTTATTGCTCTTCTAATATTTTAATAAGTTAGCCTTTATCCTAATGATTGTTTTGTTAAAAATACTAATTGTAGGTATGTTTTTCTCATGATTTTTTCGGTTTATTGATTCTCTGATCAATAAACTGAATCTGTGTGACGATGTTTTTTTGTTAATTATTAATTCTTCATGACCCAGTACGGGCACGCACACTTGCCTTGGCCCATACATTGCTTAAATATTTACTATGATATTTAACTGTCCCTGCGTGGGCGCGACAAAGCCTCTGTGCGTTGTTAATGTTTATGCTTATTGAATATTCATTCGCACTAAATGTCGTTATGGCTTTGTACCAGTTGGGTTGCACCGCGCATTGCTTTATTGAGGCACTGTCAGTTGTTTGGAAACTTTTGTCTGTAACTCTACAATTTCTCCATTCCTTATTATTTATTCTTGAGTGTGGGTTGTTTTGTATATCAATCTAGCATTGTTCGGTTTATATTCCTTATTTAACTTTTTACTATTTTGATTATATCAATCAAATGTACCTAATGGGACTAATGGGGTCATGAAACATGTTCCGATAAGCAAATATATAGGTTAGAGTATTCCAAATCAAATATACAGTATTTCCAGTTCAACATTCAACTTGAGGACATATTTCAGCTCAATGTGAATTATGCATTTATTTAACCTATGTCACCTTGAAGATGAATAGTTAAGGAGGCTACGGTATGTTAGTAATAAATGACATCACATCACAACTTACATCATCAACACCGTACAATACAATGTATCCCTCAAGGCGTGTACGTATCAAAGAATTGCATTGCATGAGAGTCATGAGACTCAGTGTCAGTTTACGCGGTTTTTCTAATTTGAAACACTATCACGCTTTCGAAGCCAAGCATTCCGTCTCTCTTATAAAATACAAACAGGTTAAAGATAGAAAGAGATCGCTAATTAATTGATCTGCTTCGGAGTGTTGATTGGTGGGAACTAGGAACTGGTTTCAACATTATCTTGCTTTCAATGGCTGCCGCATTTTTTTTGAGAATCTGTTAATTATTAACAGACAGTGTCAGTTTTTGAAATACACTTATTTATCGCTAGTTTTAAAGTAAACAATCGTTGAGCGTTTAGCATTACAAGTTAATAAATTATTATCAATCATACAAAATTAAACATTTTTAGACTATATACATGTATAAGGACTATTCAGTTGTTTTATAAAACAGTGTTCTAAGTGTATTATGTAGGTTATACATACAACAGAACAGAACTCGTATAGACGCATGCTTACCTAACTAAAAATTACCCATTATTTACGCTCATCCCCTACAGCAATTGAAGACGAAATTGAAATCACAGCATTTATCTATGATCTGCCAGAACAATGGCGATGGCTCGTCTCCGGAGTATTGTGCGCATTGTCTTCCTGGTTCAATGCGCATCAAGCTATGCGCGTACGCCTCTTCCTTAGATCAAGGTTGCCGTGAATCAATCGCGTGTAGGACTTCATATACGGTGTGTCGTAGATTGGGTATATACAATTTAGCCTCGCTACCTATAAGGCTATAACACTTAACATTGCAATAGAATATATCAAATCGCCTGCTGATTAAATAATAAATAAAAAATATTGACTGTCGGTCTACTGAAGCCCAAATGAGATGTGATCAATAGCATTAGCAAACGATTTTGTTTCTTAGTCCTCTCGTATCTTTAGACAATGGCTTTTGAGATCTTCTTTGCTTACCCCAAATCTTAGCCAGTCAGAACACAGTACCCAAGTACAATGTAACCACGCCAAGGACTACTTACATACTTCAGCCCATCGTTCCCATTTAAGTAAAATTTGTTACTCTCTGTATTTGAATCACGTTTGGTTACCATTGTCTAGTGGCGAACGCGTATTTGCACAACATTGCGTCCTGTGAGGTTACCAAAAGTTGAATTGACCTCTTTAAAAGTTTACTTCCTGACTCTTTGAACTATCTTTGTTTTTCGAATTGGAATATCAAATTGAATTTACATAAGGTGATGAAAAGGTCTGGTAAAGAAACCCGCTGATTTTAATGAATAACAATTTTCCACAAATATGTATGACGTTTATGAGTGACAATGCCTTCACTCGATATGAAGCGAGCGAAACAATGACGTCGCATTGCAACAATTATTTCCCGCTAAAAGTATTTATTTGGTAATGGCAAAATGCGCAGTAGCAATAATATACACATTCATAACATGACACGATTTTAATACGTAAAAGAAACAGGCTTTTTTGACTTTAACAATATATTCATGTTTTCCTGATGTTCTAGTTTCTACAGCATTAAACTTATGAATACATGATGATCATGATTAGTGTTGAGAGTAACTAATCCTGTGATTTGGGCGCCGGAATTATTCACAACAACAGATGGTAACTTTACGTTACGGTACTTTGACGAGTTCGTTCTCTGATCTGGTTTTGTGACATTCATAAAATATTTGAACATAATTTTAGTCATGCTTCAGCTGCTCTGAGTAAGCATGCACTGCCAATATTTACTAGGATGTTTGTAGTTTATTTAGAATCAGAATTACTAAATAAACATAGCAAGCTTTTGTTATTTTGTTTCTTTTTTTAACAAACATCATTAACGGATTGGGACATTTGGGACTACCGATTGTTAAAATAGTTTTCGATTTGAAAAATATGAATGAATAAATATCATGAACTGTATGTTAGTACCTACATTTGTGTAGGTATGCAAGTTACTACCCGTAGTACTTACCTTCATTTATGCTAATAATTCTTACACAGATGGGTCGAATGTTGATTCATTGGGTGGGTTGGTACTTTTTGTTGTTATTATGGCATCACTTTAAAATTGCGATGATCTAATGAATAATGAATGATAAATAGTGTATTATTTTATTGTAAATTTAACTTGCCTATGCCAATAATAGCTTAATGACAGGAAAATAGGATGTACAGTTGTATTTGGGAGTTATCAGAAAAAGTGCCCCTAATTAACGTGACGTGAAAATCTTTCGGCCCTACTTTAAAACTAGTTTGTACCTAATGTATTTACTTGTTGAAGTTTGTGTATTTTTAAACATCAGTTTCCATGCGGATAAATTGATTTATTGACTGTGAGATTTATAATTTTTGTTTATTCTTTCCAGTTGAAATCTACCTGTCCCCCGTGGAGACCCACTGCAGTAATGTGGATTACTTCATCCCTGACGAAAACAACGAAACCAAGGGGCTCTCTGATGACGCGATGAACAGGTCAGTTTATTTAAAACGACATATTTTTTATTTCCACATAGCTTACTCATACAGTATACACATAAGTTACATATAACCAGATGTGGCAATAGATATTCATAATTAAATAAAACCTTGATTATTTTATTTTGTGTATATGTTGCGTTTAGTTATCTGTTTGCCGTTTCAGTCTTTGAATACTTACATGAGTATTAGTGACTATGCGTAAAAAATGTAGGTAAACGGGAGCGAAGTCGGCCTTCTTCTCTGTTTCTCTTAATGAAACAATAGTATACATATAAGAATATAATATTTAAAAAACCGGCCAAGAGCGTGTCGGGCCACGCTCAATGTAGGGTTCCGTAGTTGTTCGTCCGTCACAGTAAGTGTTCCCACTTAAAAATGGGCTATTTGATACATTGTTGTTGACTGATTAACATTAAGTACAGAACCCTAAAAACGGGCCCACAAAGGACGATGACAACTAAAGAAAGAGTTATAGATCCCCACTATACATGGAAAATTCGAAAAAATGTTGCCAATTTCAGTCTCAACACGAGTAGTAAGAAGGGGTTGTAACATGGAGTGATAACCAGCCAGCGTCATTTGAAGTCAGTCACTCAGTTTCAACCTAATGCATGGGCATGTATGCTCCGACCCCATTAAATCAGAAAGATTCTTAAAACGTAGTGATGATATTTCAAACATCTTTCTCTTTTACTCCAAATAAGGTGTCTTAAACCATATTCGTAAATTTCGGAAGATTGTCTCTGTCACTCTCTTAACGAATTGATTGGAGTAAAAGAGAAATGCTCGACATATACGAACTACGATGTTCGCGGTACCGGGCCTGAAGTGATGAAGTGTGTCTTGTCATTCAATAGAGATTTTGACAGCCATATCTTAGGGAATAAGGGCTAATTTATTAACAATTTGTAAGAAACTATCGCCTTAACGACTTTAGTGCTGGAATAATATAAAGTACCTATTTTGTTCGCAAAAAAGCCTAAGACATATATGCAATCCTGCGGCGCTTCCGTCTTTCTCGAGCGTAAGCATAGACCATTTTACCAAAAACGCGTAAGATCTATGAAATCCTGCGGCGCTTACTGTTTTTTCGAGTTGATAAAGTTTGTATGGGGGAAGAATATTTTAGTTTTTTAGTATATTACTCGTTTTTTTTTTCATATTTTCTCACCGTTTTAACCTTCCCTGAGCTACTACAAATACTTCAAAACCAAAATTAGCCAAATCAGTAAAGCCGTTCTCAAGTTATAGCGTGATCAAGAGAAATAGGGGTTTATTTATATATTATATAGATTATTTCAAAAACTATTAAACCTATCAAGTTCAAAATAATTTTCCTAGAAAGTTTATGTAAAGTTCTACTTTTGAGATTTTTTTCATATTTTTGAAACTTGTGGTTCAAAAGTTAGAGGGGGGGGGACGCACTTTTTTTTACTTCTGGAGCGATTATTTCCGAAAACATTTACATTATCCAAAAATGATTTTAGTAAACCCCTGTTAATTTTTAAATACCTATTCAACAATATATCACACGTTAGGATTAGAATGAAGAAAAAAATCACTCCCCACTTTACGTATAGGGGGGGGGGTACCCTAAGAAAACATTTTTTCCACTTTTTATTATTGCACTTTGTTGGCGTGATTGATATACATATTACTACCAAATTTCAGCTCTCTAGTGCTAACAGTCACTGAGATTATCCGAGGACGGACGGACGGACGGACGGACGGACAGACATGGCGAAACTATAAGGGTTCCTAGTTGACTACGGAACCCTAAAAAATGGTCAAGAACGCGCCGCGCGGTGGGAGTAGAGTTAAATGGGCACCTCCTGCTTAGTATTTAAAATGTTTTTATAACTGATCTACTCGTACTTGGATTCTATGAGGACTCAATAGCATTATTGGTAAGAAAAATTGCTAAAATAGTGAACAGAAGGCATCTCTCCTTAGATCGTGACTCGTGACTGTTGTTCAGTAAACAATGTAATAATGTAATTATGAAACATTTTAACAATTTGCATATGGATACTACTTAAATGTCTCGCTGTCTGTCTATTTCTAATTCTAAATAGTTATTTGTTATATAAAAGTGCTAAATTGTATAATAACTGCGAGTGTGGATTTGAGACACAAGCGAACGGATGGATTCTAAAGTTGTACCACCATCCAGCGAATGGATTATATGGTTGAACCACGAGAGAAGCGAAAAATAAAAAATTTTAAACAGAGAATTTAGGTACTTATAATTTGAAGAATTGCAACGAAAAACGCAAAAAAAAAATCATTCTGGTTACGTTCCGTTTCTTGCGTTTTGAGTTTGCAATGTGGTTGTAGTGTGTTCAGAATAACTAAACTTATTGGATCAAAATAAAACTAATTGTAATATTTTAAGGTAAAAACTGTACAGTTAATTGTATACAATTCAATAAAAACCCATTTTTGCGTCCATACCATCTGATATGATCAATTGATCAGGCAATTTAATCAGATCGGCGTGAATGTCTGTCTGGACTAGCCTTTACATTCGCATTTCTGCATTTGTGCATAAAATGTAGTTTTAATTACGTATTCTTAAACTTAAGAACCATGGAGCTCGTGTTCTTTAATCTGTTCTGAGCTTCGTGGTTTTTTTAATAAAGATTTGCAGGTACTGTTATCTGGAGTAAAAACATTAACTATGCATTCCGCATCCGTGTCTATTGTAATTGCCTGCCCTGGGCTCTAACGGTGTCTTGTAAAGCCATACTATCTTTACATTCCTTCCTTCTATTTTCCCTCAGTTTGTTAATAGTTTAGTACTAACAGTTTTACCAAGAACAGAATGTCAGTGTCAGACTAACTTAATTTGCGTAGTAAGAAGAGATCGGAAATGGTACTCAAATAAAAGAGCGTAAACAATTTAAAGTTTTGAATGACATATTCAGTCGGACATATTTAATATATTGATTAACTTGACAGTGACGGGTGCGCGGGGTGCGTTCAGAAAGTTTTGTTTGAAACGGCAGGTTAGTCCGTGAAGGCTTATTGCCCGAGCGAAGCAGGGTTCTCGTGTAGTAATAAAAATAGTTCGTAATAATTTTTTGAACTTTCAGATTGCACATGGCGCGGTCCACGGTAGCTCTGTTCATCGTGGCGTTCTTCTCGCTGTTCGTGGCGTTTTGGACCGGCGTCGTCGGTTGTTGGAAACGCAGCCCGGGCAACATCACCGCCACGGCTATCCTTATGCTCGTCACTTGTAAGTATCCCCCATCTAGTAACTGAAATGCATCATGACCTCATCCGTAGTTTATAGAGGAAAGGCCAGACGCAGCTACTTAAGAAACACAAAGTCGGGGTTGTATCAAAAAGTCAAGGTGTTGGCACAGGATAGGCATTGCTGGAAGAAACTCCACCGACATGTGAATAACTTAAGTTTATGATGATAATGAGACTTGGCTATATCGCTTATGTTGGTCACTTTGCGTTCAAGCAGTTGCTCATTTACATATATTCCTGCCTTCCTGCCTCGCACATCAAAACTGGGGAATGATTTGCCGACAGTGGTATCCGTACCGACACGACCCTCATACCTTCAAGAAAAGAGCGTACTCCTATCTTAAAGGCCGGCAACGTGCTTGTCACTCCCCTAGTATTGCGGATGCCCATGGGCGACGTTGATTGCTTACCATCACTTTTATCATGCAAAAAAAAATCATAGTGTACTGGGCCTACAGCTTCTACCCTTCTGCTGTGTGTCCATGTCCATTCCTGGCCTGGGTAACGTCACTTCTAGACCTATCCTGGTTCCAGTATGTAAGTGCATGGTATCTACAAGAGTACACAATACTCTAAATGATTTGGTGGTATATGTAATATTGGTGAAACTATTACGTGTCAGTATACCTTGTCAACTTGCTGCTTAAGTCGATTGACATAGTAATCTGGCAACAAATCCGCTTTTAATTCATAAGCCATGTACCACCATGGCCCAGATTACTCAAGACACTAATCACTAATGAGTTCATAGACGTTGTAACTCACTTGTAACGCGTGACATACAGACTGCGTGAGAAATTAATTTATAATAGACACACAAGAGCGATATGAGAAGATAGCAAGCAAAAATATATGGCATAACATGTAGGACAGTATAGTTTGAAAAATAGGTCTTCGTGAGGACCAGTTACCGAGAATGTTTTCCCGCTTTAATCCGATAAACCAACGAAGCATTTAATTGAAATAAAACATTTATTCCTCAATAAACACCACCCTCGACAACTTTTACATTTAGCAATAATTGATCTACTTTCTATTAATCATAGGGAAATCTTAATCATCCTTTGAAACATTTCTATATCCTTATCTATTTTATTAGAAACTAAATGCACTGCCATGAAACTTGCTTTCTCGGGTTGTTAGATTAATTATGTTTTAAACTCGATTAAGGTGCGTAATTAAAAGGGAAAATGAAAGTCGTGCTGTTTCCGATATACTTACTAAGTTTAAATAGATTAGGCCGTGGCTTTATTGCATGTGATCCTTCTGTATTTTAATGAATCAGATTTTTAACGATTTTTCATCCATTATGTAGAAATTGGGATAAATAACTGTTTCAGTATTAGAACATCAGTTACCAGAGTTAACTGACATACTATGACTATGTAAAGTTAATATTTATAACGTGTTATTTATAATCAATTTCAATATTATATTAAAAAAAAAAAAACAGAATTATCGATACTGTTTCGCTGTAAGGCATGTTGAAAAGCACGTACACGTTTTTTTTCAGGTTTACTGGCAGCCGGGGCAATGGCGTTATGGCATGGCGTCGAATTCTACGAGAAAGAGAAGGTTGTCGGAGAGGAGTACTACCAACAGTGGCCCAACGTAAGTCTTTAACTATACTTTGGCTATTTTTTATGTTCCATTATCATGAGAATAGAAATTATAAAACGAATAACAACGCTGTACGTGTGTCTCCCTGTTTCGGCTCTGAATAAGCGAACTGAGGATGCCGATGCCAAAGTGATACTAAGAACTCTTCGTGTCCCCTTCTATGAGAACTGATGCATATCTGCAGAAATAACTTTCAAATTGGAACCCTTAAAATTTATTAATCGCCTGATAACTAGGATAGCAATATTATCAACCAATTTATCTGATGTTATTGATTTAATACATTCAATAGTTTTCCATTAATTGAAACAGGCAAATAGACAAACAAACGAAAGTGGTTCGTGGTTCCAGGCCAGAACTTTGTTATCTTTAAACTCTAACCGACCCGCAACAGGTACTAAAAGACAACTCTTCAATATGGTACGACTGGTCGTACATCCTGGCGTGGCTGGCCGTTGGAGTCTCTTTCGGCGCGTCCATTCTTTTCTTCTCGGCTGCCATTTGCCTGAGCAAGGAAAAGCGGCGCGAGCAGCAGAATAACGTGCAGTACATAATGCCAGGTCAGCCGCCATATTGCGTCGGCCATCTTGACAGTTACTAACGCTTGGCGGTTACGGAATTTGTTTTCAGGATATGTTTCGGGACATGATTATCTTCTTACACTCGGTCAGTTTCGATTTGAAATTATGTGCTGCTCTCAGGTTAAGAAGTACCTAAATCTTTGACGGTTGTGAATAGGGATCATTACCTACTTAAATCATAGTGTAATGCTTTATTAATTGCAATCGACAAATCGGTGGCCTATAAACCTTGAGAACTACACATATTGGATCTATTTATATTGTATAAATGTTTTTGACCTTGACCCGATTCTGGACTGTGGTGTGAGTATGTGATACTAACAAAATGCTTTTCTCTTTCTTTTCATGTATCTATGAAACTTGGCTACTGCGTATAACGGACGGAAACGACCATTAATTGCATTATAAATAATTGTGCTATTTCCTAATATCTGGTTTACGCCAAACGCAATACTAACACGCTTACAACCGACCGGGGTTAACATACGGTGTTGTATATATTCGACGTAACATTGACTAAAATCCTTCGAAATCTTCAACAAATGTACATAAATTCAACTATTATTTCTGTATTCTACTATCCAATACAACTATGACAACGTGTATTGTATTTGGGGCATCTTATACTATACATACAATTTTGCAAATTCACACAAAACAACGCAAAACTAAACACAACAAACTCAAATGAACACAAACGCAAACCCACCTCGACACGCACTGCGCTAAACCAGATATTGCGAGATAACGCGCGCGTGTGGTACGACTGGTCGTATATGGTCGCGTGGTGCGGCGTGGGGCTCTCGCTGATGTCCGCCATCTTGTTTTCGTCGGCCGCCATTTGCTTGCGCGGCGAGCGCGAGAGGGAGGAGGCGCTTAACATGCAATATCTCATGCCGGGTAACGCTTCTCATCTAAGTTTAAGTCATTAGCATTACAGGCATCCATTTCGCTAGAAAACTGAACCAAGTATGTAAGAACTGGAAAAATAAATTTTCAGCATTCTTTACAAAATAATAATAATCGAATAAGTTTAAGAAATTTATATTAGAAAAAAATGCTTGAATGTGAGCTAATTTGTTGGCCTTATGATAAAATTACCTAAGTCACGAGTATAGTTTTATTCTACCAAAGTATAGTTCCTAATAAACGTGTTTTAGATGGTCGTAGGTTTATTAGCAGAATAAATGTAGTTAATAATGTCATACCTACCACCGCCACAGTTCCCACTTGCTGTTGTCTGTCGAACAATACTTATTGGGGATAATGTCTCAATTATGTAGGTATCTTCTATTTGCGCGTAAACAAAAATAAGTGTAAAAAGGAAGGTATTTTCAAATTCGTGAAAACATTCACGAAAAATCCTCGATGTTCGTACATGTAATTTATATCATACCTAAATAAACAAAGGACTTAGATTACTCAAACACAAACACAAAGACTCTGTTGTAAATATTTCTTCAGTGAAAACCTTTAACTGATAAAATCGTGCTTCGGGTTTGCTTCGTAATTGGTTTTTATTTTTGTTATTATAGTATTACTTGATATTCAATAAGCAGTTTTGTTCAATTTTTTACTTGATACGCCACGCTAACCGGTGCCCCGTCATATTTCAGTGTACCCCCAGAAGCAGCAGTACGCGTACGCGGGCTACCCGCCGCCGCAGGCGTACCCCGGCCCCTACTACCACGGCTCGCAGTACGGGCCCTACAACTACTGAGCACGCGACCAGATGAGGGAACTGGCGGCGGCGCACTTCAGCAACGCGCCCGCCCGCAGGCGCCCGCGCGCAACCTGGCGCGCCACGACTCGCTGCTCACCTACAACTCCCACCGCGGCCGGCGTCCGCGCCTCGGCGAGCGCCGCGTCTACCGCCCCGTGCGGCGCCACACGCTCTCGCGCATCGACGAGGGGCCGCCGCGCAGCCCCCGGGCCCGCTCCAAGAGCCTCCAGCACTCGACCGACTTCTCCTCGACGAGGCCGATCCTGAGGTCCCGCTCCAACATATCTGCCGACACGAGCAGGAGCGTCCCGGTCTGCAACGAGAGCCACGAGATCGAGAATCAGAACGAGTGCCACAGTCCGCAGTACGCGGAGCCCAAGGGCTACGACTCCGCGTCGTCGTACGACCGGCCCGTGTCCATGAGCGACCTGCCCATCATGGTGCCCGTGGACCCGGCCACCGGGGCCTACATCCCGTACCCGGAGTACTCGTACTACAATGACGACGGGCGCGGCCGCTGGTGGAAGTACAACAAGAGAGTCGGACGGGCGTCTGCGAAACACAGTAATTTGTATCTAGCGTTCATGTACTGACGCGCGGGCGAAGGAGCGACGTTCCGAGTTTCGACGAATGCCGTCGTAGTATAGCGAGATAGCGACCCCACCCATGGTTTTTCGATAAGTCTCCCTCTCGAAGCAATCGTGGTCTTCCGATGGGTGGCCCGAATCTGGTTGAAAAGTGATAAATCTGTTACTATTGGCACAATTTATTTTGGCCGACGCAGGAGTTTGATTCGGGCTCGATCCTTCGTGTGGGACTGTTTCGACGTCCATAGATTTTTACTGGTTAGGAGCTATTTTATTTGACTGACATTTTCGTCTGTGGACGTCGAGACTCGATCCCCCCGGAGGTGCCCGATATACTTAATCAAGTAGGTAATCCATTTTGAACTCCCGGCCCTCAGCACGGCTTTTCGAAACTCTGACACAGCTGGTCTCTTCAAAACGCGATGTGATGTTACTTCGAACAAACGTCTCTGTTACGAATTTAGTTTATAATGATATTTTACAAGGTGTACTTATTCGAAAGTAGTTTAATAAGAAGTGTCACCACTCCGCCATAAGTGTGTCGATGCAAACAAATATAGAGGTAGGATCAGTCTTAAGCGATTCAGAATTTGTTTTGTAGAGGATAATACAAAGAACAATTTCTATATATTTGAATAGTGTGCCTTAATGACTGCAATGCTCATTTAAAATTAGAACAAACTAGTAACTGGTAATACAATTTTGTCCAATATACTTATTGTATTAAATAAAGGGTAACTTTTATAAATTAAAGGTAGAACATGGTAATTCTGGATTAATGGGCATATAAATAAACTTATTTTCTACTTATCGTGTACTGTAGGTATGTTTGTGTACCATTTGGTACGAGTGAGACGTGACTGAAGGTCCCGATACGTCATGTGTATTCAAATGCAAAACATATTTACGTTCCTATCTTACTCAAAAAATAATTTGATCCTATTAGTGCAATAGGGTCGTTTGAGTGCGTTAGTAATATAAATATTTTTGAAACTGACTGTACCTAGTCGTCGTCAATAATTATAAAGCTCACAATATGCTAAAAATATGTAATGAACTATTTTTGCAATTTTATGCGCTTTGTCTTTATTAATGTTGACTTAATTATCTATTTGAGTGATTTTTATAAACGATTTTGGTAATTTTTTAATGTATTTAAATAACGGTTGTCAAATAGCAAGGTACTGGACCAACTAGTTTTAGTCGCAAATGTGTAAATTAATTTAGGATATGTCGATTTACGAGAGTAGAGATTTCTAGAATTATATTACATTTGATAATTGATATTGTATTTAAATTTCCAAATTAAATTTTTAATGATATAACCTTTATTTAATTTCTACCCTTCTCCATCAGTACATTAATTACTTCTACCCAATATTATAATGTAGTAGTAGACAACATAGGTGCCAAGTGATATCTACCTAAGGTTACTCTGGTGTGGGCATTTTCAGATATATTACCTTATGTTGATTCGAGAGATTGTACCTACAGTATGAAGGCGTCAATAAAATAACATTTGAATTATATAAAAATATATTTAAAAAATGTACAAAAATATTGCATATATGGCGACGCGTGGGTAAATTGTCACTAAACTCGACATAATTATTGAGGTTCCTATTACGAATATTATAGGAATACTTTTCATAATTGTAAAAAACGTTTCACCAAGTACTTGACTGTACGATTTTAAGTAACCGTATGACGCGCATTACCTTATCTTTAAAATTAATGGTAATAGTTGCCTTGTTTTTAAATTCATAAACGCTAAAAGTAAAATGCAGGTATCTACGCACGAAACACGAAAAAGGTGCAAATATGCTAAAAATGTATTTCACATATAATTTCATTTTAATTTATTTAAAATATCTCATGACATAATTATATGCATACCTCGCTAACGTCGCGTTCGCATAATACACAAAGAAACAAAATACTGAAATTAGATGGGGACGAACCCTTTATCTCATATTTTTTACGTCATTCTCTAAAATGGCTCATGCCAACACTTAATAGACATTTAGGAATCGTAGAGCACGTGAATGGTTGTTTAAACCGTCGTTTAAACTATGAGTTAACTTTAAACAGCAGAATCAATGATAACGCCAGGATTGCTCAACGCTTGCTTCCTTTCCTGCACAGCCGTCACCAGTTTCCTATAAGGCCCTAGCGGCAGCCCCAGTGTCTTCAAGTCGCTCTCGGTGAGCAGCATCAGGGCGTCTAGGTCGATCTGCTCGTCTTTGAACTTCTGGACGTACTGAGCGAGGCCCCAAGCCGTGAGGAAACGCTCGAGCGATGCGTAGCCGGAGTCGTCCGCCTCGCCTTCTTCATCGGATGTTATCGTTGAGCTCTCTGAAGTTTATAAATTATGTAATTTACAGGATGTAGAATAAATAACTCAATAAAGATTACTTAATAATGAATTCGCCACATGGCCTGAAGCTACTATGTGGCTTATGAAACGAAAACATCTTAGATGATTTGGGTGATGAATGACTTTTTGTTTTGTCTAAAGGATTAAATAATAATGGACTTGTATACAGACAGGCTAAGATAGAATTTCGTTTTATTTAGCTATTGAAGATCCCTACAATAGATTGACAGAAAAACTAAAAATGCTTATAAAGCATCATTTTAATTCTTCACATCAACCAGACGGCAAACAAATGCTTGTTGTGCTTAAACCGAAGCCTAATATGCGACTTTAGGATATTAAACATTGATTCAACAGTCATATTTACAATGACGACCGGTCATGCCTAGTGGGTAGTGACCCTGCTTATCAAGCCGATGGTCCTAGGTTCGAATCCCACTCAGGGCATTTATTTGTGTGATGAGCACAATATTTGTTCCTGGGTCATGGGTGTTTTCTATGTATTTAAGTATTTATATGTATCTATCTATTATATATGTATATCGTCGTCTAGTACACCTACAACACAAGCCTTACTGTAGGACTAGGTCGATTTGTGTAAGATTGTCCCGAAATTTATGTATTTACAGCCTGTGGACTAAATATCATCAGTCTCACCAGAGTGCGCAGAGTTCCATTCGGCGGGCTGGTAGGCGTGGCGGGCGGCGAGCGAGCCCGCTGAGCCGATAGACATGTCTTCTCCCGGAGCGCCGCCTGCCGGCAGCGCGCCTAGTGTTGCCGTTATTGACCGTCTGTGGAATTCAAATAAAGTTAACCAACTGTGGCTATTATTTTGTTAGACTGTACCACAAGCTTGCACCTTTATGTCTTTCAACTAGAATAGAATAGAAAATATTTTATTCAAACAACACATCATTACAAAAAAAAAAAACAATGAAAATTTGAAGATGTGATGATGAATTGGTCCCCACTCAGCAATGCAGTTGGCACGACGAACGTGGCCAACAGCGCTGGTCAAAAATTTTGAAAAATACGTCATGACTATAGATACATCGATTCATCGCTTTCGAAACGTGCAATAGTGAAATCTCAATTAAATAAGTAAGATAGGACAAGATTGGATGATTTTTTATGAGTGGTAAGATGAAATAACTAACTCAAAAGCATTAGAAAGATTTTCCGAAACATTAGCGACTTTTGACCTTGCCCTTTGTAAAGGCGATTTTCAATCTTCTCTCACCGTACCATACATTTTAAAATGTCGTACAGATAACATTAACAGTAAGACAGGTAAGTACCTACATACCTAAGACATGATATTTGTACGCAAGAGTATATAAGCACAATGTGGAGTTCTCTTAGACCCGCTTACACCACCCAGGGTTAGCCAACTAACCCAGAGTTAAGGGTTAAATATGACTCAATCGATTAACCGCGGTTTATTTTGCTAACCCTAAGTGGTGCAGCTGGTCCTTAGTGAAACGGCTCGGATATATTGATAGCCGACTATTCCCTCATTCATTTATTGACTTACCGGAAAGCGACGCTGCCAAATCCAGGGCGGTCGAATATACTGGCGGGCTCCTGTAGAAGCACCTCCTGCCCGATGCCGCTGTCTTCTCCTTGCGCTGCGGTGAAATCTGGTTGGCTCAACGACCTAGGCCAAATATTAATCAAAAATGTTTTTTTAATCTTACCGATTGTCCCAATTGATGCTTACTGATGCTTTAGGAAGCAGTAGTTAGTTAGTTTTAATACTTTTAATCGATTTAGACCTTAACCGTTTGGGGCGTTTGGTTCCTAATTTAGCCCAATAAAATAATATGAAGTGTTCTTGGTAGACTGGGAATACTTTGATTCGCGCTATCAATGAGCGTCGAATTTTAAAACTAGAGGATTTATTTCTGATAATGTTTGTACTTAATGTTAAAACTAAGGATTGCAACAACCCGGGTCCATATTTAGGGTCGGGTGAAAGATAACTCTTGTACAAAGTAAGGTTTGACACTATTTTTTTGTAAAACCGGGGTGTATTATACCAGGGGTTTTGATACTTAAAGTTGGGTAATACCCGGGTTACAAATTTGTTCGAGTATTGCAATCCCCCGTTAAACTCGGCGTTAATAAACATAACTTTAACTGACGAAGAGAACTGACAATCAATGTTATAAAAATATATATGTTAGCCGGACACTTTCCAACATTATCAATCAGTTGTAAAAATTTGTGGACACACTACATGACCAGCGACCTACCTGAGTGCGACCTTTTATGTCCTATAACTGCAATATCGACCTTGTGACTTAAAGCAGATGGTTGTTATTTGTATGCATTGAGTTGTTACTTGCTATTATTTGTTATTTGCGGTAGCATAAAAGGGTCTTGAGTGCAGAACGGCCAGCTTAGAAAATAACAACTATACCCTACAGAGTTACACCAGTCTACCTATATTATCAATTTCACTGTCCTAAAGTTTATTGTGAACTCTATATTCTTTCCATAAGGCGTCCATGAGTCACATATGACTCACGGGACAGGGAAATTTCAGACATTCAGTTCTCATCACTGGCGGTGGGTATTTTCTTAGACAAGACGGAGCGCATATCGCTTTGCCTTTTCTTCGCATGCCCAAGGAAAACTGTTGAGCTATGGAAAAGTTAGGAAAAACATCGGTGTGTATGGACCCGCCGTTGCTGCTAACGCATATCATCAAAAGATCGTGCAATACTCGATACTCAGGCACTGGTCCCACCGCGAGCTAGTAAGCTATGAGCTATCAGCTATTTCAAGGGACAAAAGATATTCGATCCTGTGTAAATAAAAGAGACATATATGTCATAGCTGGGCGATCGTAGTTCATCGCTGGGCGATGAGCTATAAATATATATCTCTCTGTTTTATTTAGACGGGAGCGATTATCTTTTGTTTCTCATAGCTTACTAGCTCGCGGTGGGACCAGTGCCATATAGACGCACTAACTTGTCTTACTTAAGTGACTCACCTCGTGAGTGTTTGGCGCTCGGCCGGCGCCTGCTGGAACACGTTGTTGAGGTCCCCGCGCGCCTGGGGCCCGGCGCCGAACGTGCCCACGTACATGACCTCCGAGTCGCGCCGCACTCCGCTCAGCGACGTCACCGACCGCCGCCCGCCGTGCTCCACCTCGCCAACCTGATGGTGATATTTACAAATAAGTATATATATCCATTTTTTTATGAAATACGAGTAGGCAGCAAAGAAGCAGACGGATTGGCTGGTGGTTAGCAATTACCGTCGCCCATGGGTGTCACGCACGTTGCCGGCCTTTAAAGGGGTTGGAGCTCTGGGAACCATTTTATCATTTTATGGACTTGGATGTAGTTTAGCGAAAAAAAATTTCTTCAATCATGTTTCTTTAAAATAATAATGTACGGGGACAGTCCGTGCAAATTGGCCATTCGATATAAAATAGGGAATGGTGTCTATGCGAAATACAGTGCATAAAAAATATAGGGATCGAATCTATCAATTTGGACATATCCTCAGGGAAGGCGCGAATATAATTTTATTGGACACCTTTTTACGAGACAACAATTAATTTACAATTTAATGTGTCATGTCTGTACATGTAATATGATCATTTTGTGATTTGGGCGTGACACAACATATCCCTATGTACACATTGGTAACATTACGCGGCTAAATTACGAACATTGGCATTAGATCAACAATCCAGGGATGATACGTGACACTGACTGTAGGTACAAACAGAATAGGATAAGAACTAAGAATCAAATATCTATCGAAAATGTGAATTTTCATAAGCCGAACGTATTTACCCAACTGAGGCGCTACCGCGAAAGACGATATTCGTAAATTTCGGACGGTTGTCTTTGTCACTCGCATGACGCCTTGGATTGGAGTAAAAGAGAAAGATGCTCCAAATATATGAACTTCGATGTTCGCGGCATTGGGCCAGTTCCGTATTTATCTAATTACTACTACTTATGAAAGTACGTATACCTTGAAATCATCAGCAGGTCCAGCGCGACCCACGGTGCCATTCTTCATCTTGCTAGCTAAAGCCTTCTTGTAAACTGCGCCTCTCCCACGGGCGCCGGAGTTCACTGTCCCAACTAAAGCACTATACGTCGGCCGCGGTTGTTCGTCGGCAAGCAAGTTACCTGTTGTCAAAAAAAAAAAGTTTTGTAGTACGTTTTGTGTCCAGGTTTAGATAAAACCCTTTGCCCACACGTGAGATTGTCACCCGAAAACTGTGTGCGGCATATCAAAAAATGGCGCCGAAGACACGGTTTTCCGTCGATGTCATTGACGTTCAAAATGTGCAACCAGTTTTTGTACTATACCACCTTCAGGCGTAGTACGGTCGCGTGCATTTTTTTGTGACCCACTAAAGGTTGACAGCCCTGTCCAACTGTATTGATATACTAAGGAATGTTTTTTTTGCGAAATGGGTTACAAATTAATGCACGCGACTGTGCAATTATCAACCACATTCGTATGAAATGAATTCGACACTGACATTCATATTAGATTAGTCTATCGCCAAAAGTGACTGAATAGAAAATAGCTAAAACTGAATTATTAGGAACATATTTGGAGTTTATGTAGCGGTGCGGCCTGGAAAAGGCTTAAGTAGTGGGCGACTTAAAGTCTAAAGCCTCGGTCAAATCAGAGGGCGTGACGCCACGCCGCGGTCGCGCGCGCGACCGCGGTGGCCTTAAACACATGCTAACAGGTTAGCGACGTCAAACAGACTGCGTCCCGCTGCCATCGCGCCCCGCTTCTGTCGCGCCCCGCGCCGCGCGGCCCCTTTCGTCTAGACGGCGCGGGCGCAGCGCTGCGCGCGCGGACGCGGCGGCACGCTGCGCCGCGCTGGGTCTCCTCAGTCGGACGTTAAGTGGCGCGCGGTGCGTAGTGCGAGAGTGACGCCCGCATCGCGCCGCGTCCACGCCGCGTTCGCGCGCGTGATGAGGGCGTGTTGAAAGCGCGAGGCCGGCGCGGTCCGCGCGCGCCCTGTTTGACAGTCATCACGTCGGCATCACGCGACGCGGACGTCGCGCCGAGCCACGCTCTTTGATTTGACCGAGGCTTTAGTGTACATAAACAAATGACTTAAAATATGAATGTAGTCCAAGATTATATGAATGCAACGTACCCTGGCTTGTTGACCTGGTCATCTTCTGCTTGAGAGCCATGAGGACCGTGCTGGGTCTGTGGGGCATGGTTGACACATCCTCGTTGTATCCATGGTCCCATTCCTTTGCCAACTTCTTTAATTCCTTTTCTGCCAAAATCTCAGCTTTGCTCTGACGCTTTTGGTATTGTTTATGAGATTTTTCGTGGTCTTTCTTAGCTTTTTCTTTCATGGATTTAGCTTTTTTTCTAAAAAAAAACTTACTTCTTAGTAAATAGCATAGCTGCAAAATATGCATGTTTGACAATAATCTAGGAAATATTGAAGATAGTTCATGTTCATTGGGAAAACATGCCCTGATAAGGATAACTATGACGTTAGCGGGCCTAAGTAACGAATCTAGTGAAGTTTAAAAAAAATAATTAAAACAATATGCAAAGGCGAGTATAACACAATTTTTTTTTTTATGACATAGGCGGCAAACGAGCAGACGGATTGCCTGGTGGTAAGCAATTACCGTCGCCCATGGGCACCCGTAACACCAGAGGAGTCACAAGCGCGTTGCCGGCCTTTAAGGGGGGTTGGAGCTCTGGGAACCTTACTCACCATCAGGAACACAACACTGCATACCTGAAAGGTAGCAGTGCTATTATGGCTGTGGTCTTCAGTAAGGAGGAGGTACTTCCCCAGTTGGGCTGCCCCAGATTCAAGCGTGATGGTCATCGCTGTGCCCTACCTCTCATAAATTTGCTTAGATATCAGTGTGAGCGCACTATTCAATTCAATAAATAAATATTTCCGGACAATCTTACACAAATCGACCTAGTCCTTCGGTAAGCTCAGTAAGGCTTGTGTTTTAGGTACTAGACGACGAGATATATAATAGATAGATACATATAAATACTTAAATACATAGAAAACACCCATGACTCAGGAACAAATATCTGTGCTCATCACACAAATAAATGCCCTGACTGGGATTTGAACCCAGGACCATCGGCTTCATAGGCAGGGTCACTATCTACTAGGCCAGACCAGTCGTCAGAAGTTAAGAATAAAGTTCGCACTCACTTGTCATTATTCTCCAGCTTAGCAGTGGCCTGATCCAGAAACCTTAATATGTCGTCCCTGCCGTTGATCGCGGCGAGCTCCTGCGCAGTGTGACCGTCGACGTCCATCGTGTACACATTGGCCCCGAAGTTGACCAAGAATGTGACGCATTCTTTGTGCCCCCGCGCAGAAGCGAGGTGTAACGCCGTGTTTCCGAAATAGTCCGCCTTGTCGGGTTCACCCCTGCAACACACACATGCATACATCATTATGTAAGCCGTCATCAGTTTCCTATAGACCTACTAATCACTATTGTGATCGATCATGACAAACGGTCGGTATTATGATAGTTTAATTATCTAGTTTCGAACTAAGTATAATAAAATAATGCAAGCGTTAAGGGTTAATCCATTAATCCGACTCGACGACAATGACAATGAATGATTACGACCACTGATACGGTTCACGACATTAGTTTTGATTAAAAACTTCAATAAATATTTTTCAGCAACGTTATATGGTTCCCAGTCGTTGAAAGTGTTATCGTTGCCAATAAATTGCTAGATTATAGTGACGTGTTTATTGCAGCACTTATGCTGTGACGCAAGCGCTGTATTAATCAAGTCGTATCGTTAGTTTGATATTTGCCTTGAAGGTCTCAAATTGCAACCAACCAACAGTTTGTTACCTTCCTACGCCCATTGGCAACTTTATGAAAAAATGCAAAACACGACATTCAGTTTACTAATAACAACGTATATGTACTAAGCAGAAAGTTTGTTTCTTATATCGACTCATTTATAATAATGATCCAACAAGCAGCCTTCTGACGCAGTCGGGTAAAAATGGGTCGATATGTTTTATGTTTCAGCCTGCTTAAGTCTTACCATAATTATAATAAACTTACAAAACAATACGTAGGTCAATGTGTGTAAGACCGGCATACTTTATTTTTAAGGGAAGTCCGTCATATAACAGTAAGTACCTATGAAATAATGTAGGAAATTAGTTGGTAGTCGGTCTTTCCAGATAGACGGTCTTATCCACATTGACTTAAATATTATGAAAAAAATCAAGTAATTCAATACTTTACTATTTTTGTTGTTAGTGTTGTTAGTATTTTTATTAGTATTATTATTTCTTATTTTTTTTTTAACGACAATGGAAGTGCATCTTCCTTTTGAACGACATCGTGAGAGAACGGAACATTCTACTTTCCTTGCTTATTTAAACAACTCCAGCTACCCACTTGCTTAGATATTAGTTTTTACTTGTAGTACAGTCGACATCAGATATATTGGAGCTGTGGAGGAGGTCATAAATATCATGCACTTTACCGCCTCGCCTATACAGACGTAATGTAGAGACGTTGTTCCGATATTTGTGACCTCACAGCTACTAGTAAAGTTAACAATTAGGAATGTGACCAACCCTCGGCCGCACAGCAGCCGTAGCGCCTCGACGTGGCCCTCGAAGGCGGCCCACAGGGTGGGCGTCATGCCAGACTCGTCCTTGTTGTTGCATTCCTTGCGCGTCGCCTCGCGCAGCACCTCCAGCAGGCCATCTTTGGCCGCCCTGGAACGAAATATATTCGGTTAAGGTTTTCTTAGTGTGGGTCGTGAAAACAGTAAGATTTTTGCCCTGTGAATTTTTTTTATGACAGGCGGCAAACGAGCAGACGGATTGCCTGGTGGTAAGCAATTACCGTCGCCCGTGGGCACCCGAAACACCAGGGGAGTCACAAGCGCGTTGCGGGCCTTTAAGGGGGGTTGGAGATTTAGGAACCTCACTCACCATCAGGAACACAACACTGTCTACCTGAAAGGTAGCAGGAATATAAGGAGTTCTTGCTGCGTCACCGTTGCGTTGCGTGTGTTGTTTTCACTTTCTGTTGTTTTTCTGATGTTGTTTGTTACTTATTTAATTCTGCTATTAAAATACAGCTACTCGTACAGTCTTCGTCATATAGTTGGATGCAGTCAGGACGGTCAAATATGTCGATACAGATCTTTATTTATATAGCACTAAGAATGTGTATCGATATGTATTTGGCCATACTGACTGCAACATAACGCTGACTGTGCGAGTAGCTGTATTTTATAGCAGGATTAAAGTAACAAATAACATCAGAGAAACAAAAGAAAGTGAAAACAACACGCAAAAACTGATGCAGCAAGAACTCTTTATGTTTTCACAACTGTACGCTGGGCATTACAATGTCAATATCTATCAACTTGAGTCCTCTATATTGAATCTAAAAGCCCCTTGAGGCATCGTACCAAGGACGCTCGCGGCATTTCCCCGTTGTATTGCAATGCTGATGGGTTGTACGAGGATGCCGTCAGTTTTTTATGTTATTTAATTTAAAATTATAATTTCACCATGTGTGTCAAAAAATAAATGTTAAAAGTCGTGTAAGTGATTGTATAGTTGTAAGTAGAAATGTTGTTCACGTTCAGATTCTACTAGGATACAATCAGTGTCGTTACTTCGATGTACGGTTAGGGACATTAATTGTTGAGCCATTTAGGGTTCACTTTACATTGGGAATTTCATAGAGTTAGTATTAAACAAAAGAAAATAGCTTGAACCGGAAGTGGCTCAACAATTAAGGTCGGTGACTCTACCAGAAACCCAGTGAAAAAGTGGTCTTATTCTACTTGAAAACTTAAGGACATTTTTAGTGTTCCAATGGATAAATAGGACTCAAAATCTAGAATAGACACTGAAAAATTAATTGGCTGTCGCGGCGACAGATGGCAATAATTTAATAGGTTCCAAAATTAAGATAAGATAAGATGATTCGACCGACGAAATATCTATTATCATTAGTATCATTACGCATTTATGTATGCGGCGGCTTTTATTGAAGTTATATAGGTATCTTTTTATCCTTTTAGTGTTGTAACAGTTTTAACGATTAGGTATAGGTATCTGAGCGATTGACGTCCTTGACGGCCTCTCAAATATTGCCATTAGTATTATGATAAATCAGTACACGACCATTGCCTTATCCTTCAAACTATTCCTTGGGGCTATAACAAAAAGCATGTCGGAATATGCATAATGTAGGGCCCTGTAGACCCTGTAGTACCTATATATTTGAGTGTCTCTACACGCGAACAACGTGCGAGGGAAGCGGTTGTAAATAAAGAGCATTTATGTTATGATATAATGATTTATAGCAGTGTTTTATGAATAAATAAATAAATAATCAGGACAATCTTACACAAATCGACCTAGTCCTACGGTAAGCTCGTAAGGCTTGTGTTGTCGACGATAGATAGATACACATAAATACTTAAATACATAGAAAACAACCATGACCCAGGAACAACTATCTGTGCTTATCACACAAATAAATTCCCTGACAGGGAATCGAACCCAGGACCATCGGCTTCATAGGCAGGTGACTCTGCCTAGACCCTACCCACTAGGCAAGACCGGTCGTCAAATAAATTTCTTTTTTTTTATTAGAAATAAGATACTTTTATATCTCATACAAGTAAAAACATGCACGCTATGGCGGCTTACTCAAGTACCTACAAACTTAATAAATATAGTTTTATTACAATCTTGGAGTTTTACTTATAAGGTATGAATTCGAAGCAAACAAATCGTTATAGGTACTTGCAACAAGTATTTGTTTATCAGGAAATACGTACATCATAGGTTTTATGATTAAACAGTAGATAATCGGTTGTTTATCTTGAATGTTATAAATAATCATGTTAGATACCTACATGTACTAATTACATACGATTGCTTTTGTGAGTAAGAGCGAAATGTGTTTACACAAGTAGGTTCCAAGGGCGGAGCGTTCATGGGACCCAATTAAGCTTCAGCTTTCCTAAAAATAATTATTTTAGGCGTGGGGTTACTTGTAGGACAGTACAGTTATTAGTACATTTTTTTTATGACAGGCGGCACGCGAGCTGACGGATTGCCTGCCTGTTGGTAAGCAATTACCGTCGCCCATGGGCACCCGCAACACCAGGGGAGTCACAAGCGCATTGCCGGCCTTTAAGGGG
The DNA here is from genome assembly GCA_022674325.2 of Grapholita molesta. Lineage (NCBI taxonomy): Eukaryota > Metazoa > Arthropoda > Insecta > Lepidoptera > Tortricidae > Grapholita > Grapholita molesta. Next base: position 11,196,256 of record CP053127.2, read on the forward strand.
GGTTGGAGCTCTGGGAACCTTACCATCAAGAACACAACACTATATACATACCTGAAAGGTAGCAGTGCTATTATATGGCTGTCTTCTGTAAGGAGGAAGTACTTCCCCAGTTGGGCTACTCCAAATTCAAGCGTGATGGTCATCGCTGTGCCCTACCTCTCATAAGTTCAATACTTACTTAAATATTTTGCAACATTCTTATCCAAATCGACCTATTAGTCCTACTGTAAGTAAGCTCAGTGAGCCTCGTGTTGTCGGCACCGTAAAATGGGGTGAGTGGGGATGACAGTTGAGGACAGAACGGTGAAGAGGTTTTTTATATACTAGGTACTGCTGCCTAAATTATTCTTATTACCAGAAGGCGTCAATTTCTCATGGCAAAAATCAAACGTCAATAGAGCGAATAATGTGGAATAATGTGAATTACCGATTAAACTGAAAATATATTATTTACCAATCGTATCTTTATTTATTTATAAACCTCAAATCAATGTGAGTTCTCCGCAATATTTTTTTAGTTGTTTGAAGTGAATCTTACATTTAGAACAGTATATTGTTTTAACATTTTTTTACAATCGTGTATAAGTTGAAAAAGACTAGTGGCAGACAGTTAACTGCCATTCAATCGAGTCAAAAAGATCAAATGGTTAAAAAGCTAATCAAAGAGTGAATGAGATTAGAGTGGACAGCTGGAAAAGTCGATAAAATTAAACGATCCAAGTCTATAGACGTTTGATTTTTGCCGTGTGAAATTTCGCTCTCTGTTTATTACAAATGAAGCTATAACCATATTCATAACTCCAAGAGTATCGTTCTAATAATTTGCATAAATCACCTCTGTATAAAATCCCACGTCTACGGCCTCAACGTGCCTCAACTACCGGGTGAGGTGGGATGTTCCACTATCCTTTAATTCTAGTTATGAAATGGAACTACCTTAATTCATAAAAAGACTATAGTACCAACGACCGAAACACTTATTAGAATTAAGTTTGCATAACATGTAAAATATTTTGTTATCAAGGTTTGTATGTCACTCGTGTACCTACTCACCCCGTTTTAAATACAAAGATAATAACGTCCATAACATACGAACAAATATTCGACTACCCTTCCGACTTGGCTAATACCTACAAGGCGTACAAAACACGGCAGGTTAGGATCATTCCGCAGTCTCTTCCAGTTACCAATTTGCAGTTCTGGAGTCAACAGCCAATCCCTCTGGAGGTACCACCAGTGCCTTAAAGCATCATGATTTAATTGTTTCATAGCTTGTACGTTGACATGGGTGCTAACAACAGCATTGTGTCAACAAGCCGAAGTTCTTGCTTAGTACTTACAACTTGCTTACAACTAGCTGGCTGTGTAGTCTGAACAATCGCCGCGCACCGCTCATCCGAGGGAAAGTCACAACAATGAGGTATGGTTCACTTTTCATGACCGAGCTGGTTACGCTGCCGATTATGCAATTAATTAACCGCCTTAACCGAGCCAAACTGCCGCAATTTGGCACCTTTAGTGCCTTTTATGACACTGGGAAAATACAAGTAGGTAGATTTGTGACTTGTGACAAGCAGTTTACAAATGAGAGGTGGGAATAGCCTAGTTTAGTACGAATACCCTCCCACAGTTTACAGTTGCATCGCATCTCGTGTATTAAATAACAAGTTTAACTTATTTCATTCAGAAGGTCGGTTTACTGGGGACTACATGTGTTGGAGGTGGTTGTACTCGTAGATTATTTTGGGTTACCATCAGCGGCAATGGAGTATTAAGTACAAGACATGATATTATGTTACATTATTTTATTACCTGTCCTGTAAAAATACTACCAAATAATGTTGGTATCACTACCGACTTGACACTTGACGATGTTTTTTAATACTACGACGGTGGCAAACAAGCTTACGGTCTGCCTGATAGTAAGCGGATACCGTTAGCCTATGGACGCCTGCAATTCCAGAGTAATCCCATGCGCGCTGCCTACCGTTTAAGAACCTATACACTCCTTTTTTGAAAAACATCATATATTGTCATATATTAATGTTGATATTAATATTGGGATGAATCGATGGATAATATATCTGACTGATATTTTGATACTCAGAGTTGCCACATTTAAAAAATAACTTAAGTGTAATTAGTGACTATAGAAACTTACACCTTCGCGACGGCAATTAGTTAACGTCGCAATTAACCATACTTGCATCGGGTCGAATCGGACCGATATCGTGGTGAAGGTGAAAAAAGGGGGATTCTCAATATTTTTCAAACTCAATATCTTTCAAAACGAAAGACGCAGGTGTTTCTACGAAAAAGCCTTTGGTGACAATTTTATTATCTACAATCAAAGATCAACAAAGGTTAAAATTGTTTGAATAACATTCATAAAATTAAAATCATACCTAATGTAAATTTAAACCCTTCTCTTACAACAATAACCTGGAAGCAATCATCGGTCACCACAGTAACCCACGGCCCCAAACCATAACAATCGATAAGCTGATAAAACTGCGAATGCACCAATATGAACCTTAACAGTGTTAATTTAAGACCTAGAATTGGGTGACTTTGGAACACCCTCGCCAGGTGTGTGTGCATTATCCGTAAACATTGCGTTGCTATCAATTAAATAGCATTTGCATGGTACCTAATAGGATATGAGTCATACTACGAGTATTACTTATGTGTGCTATTTATTATGGTTTCCTGTCATCCAAGACTTCTCGCAAACCGTCTGTTTTAGGACACAAACAGTATCTACATACTTAGATTATCCATCGGCCTATATTACGTATAACATGTAAAATATCTATCTGAATTACATATTGACTAACTTATGGTGATAAAAATTCTGACTAAAATTCAGTGGCGTCTCGACAGTTTGTAAGAAGGAATGTTATTTAATGGAAAAAACTTATAGGTATAACAATGTTATTTAATGGAATTTACATAATGTTATTTAATGGAAAAGACTTATGGTTCCTACTGCCACCAAAACAATTAGGTGTGGGCTGAGAGACTCAAGCCCCCTGAAAAAGCAGCAGAATTCCTATTACAAAAAATTCTGCCGCCACCGTGGTGAGTATCTACAAGTCCTCCCAAACCAATGTCCCGGTTTCGCCTCTTTGATAAATTCAAACATCATAAAACCAAGAAAAACCCTGGACACCGTCACGATAGGAACGCCTGGCAAGAAATAATTATATCAATTACTTTTTTGTAGTAAATATTAGGCACTTTCCTTTTGGCCTAGGAGCTCGTGGCATTGTGATCGTTTTGTCACCTGTCATCATCATCATGTCAGCCGAAAGACGACCACTGCTGGACATAGGCCTCCCCCAGAACGACATAAGAAGACCGATCTGCGCCTTCCACTTTGTCACCTTTAGCTATAGGTAAGTAGCAAAAGCCGATTATTAATTGTGGTAGGTTATATATACAATATATTAAACATTACAAGAGGAGAATTGAAGGGACATTGAACTTGTTGGGTTTTCGGTATCACCCGGCGCATGGAGCGTGTCTCCTTCCTATGGCTTCCGGTTCCGAGTATCTATTCAACATTAGAACATAATTGGACTTAAATAGTGCAGTGAAAGGTCAGTTACAAATACGATGATTAATATTGAAAATTATACCTTTTGTAAAAAATACGCACGCTTTGACGCTAGCTAATGTTGCTACTATAGGTACCTAACTACGTACATAAATTATCGTTCTCTATATGTAGCTGTTATGAATCCTCTATATGTATCTTCTGTTTGAATCATGTGGCTGTCTTTTATGGTCACACAAAGTGGATTTAATTCCTTTTAAACTCGTAGTTAGTGAAAGTCACGAGGGTTCAAATGACTGTCCAACAATAATTAGTACGTAGCTGTAGGTACCTACATTAACTTTTGTCGTGGTATAAATAAACTTACCAAGAATGAAGAAAGTAAATGTAGGAACCTGTTTGCAATCTAGATTTATAGATTATAGGTACCAGCTCACAAAAAATAAAATATTGGCAGTGTGATTCGACCCCTTAGCACAAGTAGATTAGCACAACCTATCATTATGGCAAAAAAATGGATGGTAGGAAAGGAACTACAGTCGAGCGCAGAAATATGATCATAATATATATAGGTACCCATTATACCTTATCCTATGACTTTTTTCGTCTACATGAGAGTTATCGCATCCATATTTTTACGTCAGTAATAGCTAATTTACGAGCGTGTCCTAGATAGTGCTAGTCCTTCAAAGGAAGTACAGTCGAGCGCAGAAATATGATCATAATATAGCAGATATTTTCATGTAAAGTTTTAGGATTAATTTCTCTTGAGCGTATTTTTAACATGCTATCATCATATCAAGCCATACAATTTAAACTTATTTATTAGGATAGGTATCTCTCGTGTACATAGTTCGCTACTATTGAGTCTGACTGTACGTTGTAATTAGGCACGTATAACAAATTAAAACTTAATTGATACTAACATGTAGGTAATTACTTAAAATGGTATAGAATAAGGCTAACGATAGCATATCTAATACATACTATTATTATCATATAATAATCTTATCAAACGCACTAAGTGGACACTTACTTATGAAACCTGTCTGTGGTCATCTTGAATTACACTGAAACACTAAAAGCAACAGTAAATACAGCTCATTTTAGAACCGCTGTCCACACAAAACACCGCAAAAATTGATAACACGAGAAAGTTTCTACTTTGTCACACTTCCGAAATTAATTTAACGGAAACAACTTATAAGTCTTAAATCACTTTAGTAAAAGTGTGCATTGGTTTCATGGCAGTCACTGCAAAATACTTGATACAACATTGCACACCTGTTTCATTCACTTGTGAGAAATTAATCTATTGTTTTGCATAGAACAACACTCACTGGTCGCACCGACCACTGCGCGCTGTCATGTGGTGAGTGAACTGGCGAGAAAAAAACTGAATGGTAGGAACAAGCCACGATTCAATGACCTTTTCATAAACAGCGCCACCTGTTTGCCCGCGTTGAAACTAAAATGTTGTTTGATGACTGACGAGAGAAAGCCACCTGCTGGCGAGTAGCGTACAACTTTATCTGTATTATCTGATGCATGATAAAATTGCGCTAAGAACGTTTTTTAGTAAAATACTTGCTTTTTCTATAATTCTCTCAAAAATACTTTTGGCGTCGTAAGTTCAATAGCCAATACCAAAACCAATTATAATCGTATTACGGTACCTCTTGAGGCCCTTGGGGTCTTTTAAGTAAGTACACTTAGTAGAAAAAAGCTAGCAAAGGGTCCTTTTACTCTCCTGTTTTTTTTATTTAAGACTTAGTATAAAGGTAAAACAAATCAATATAAGTTATTGAAAAACGTTGTAAAAATATACAATAAACAGGAAACACTGAAATTGTGTGTAGGACAAACAAGGAAAAAGTTCAAAGGTTAATCTTCTTTTTCTTTCACGTCAATATTCTGACAAATTCTGTCAAAATTCATTAGAAGTACTTTAATTTTTATACATTTATATTTTTATTATAATATTTGAATTACATGTGAAGTTAAATCTATTGCATAATCACCGTAACAGCTTTGATACCCTATCGTGCATAGTGCAGTATGCAATCTGTATTGTTTAATTTAAAAATTCAATGACAACATTTGAAGAAGCTTATGAACTCACTGGTAGGTTTTGTTTATTTAACCATATTAAACACACTGAAATTGTACCAATTTATACAGAGAGTGCATTGTGCAACGATTGGATCCTCATGAATTGATAGACAAATTCGATTGTCTAATGATAGATATCTACAAGTTCTACAACGTTATCGTCACAAGCTAAGGTTCAACAGTTTTAGTTCTATAACAATCGTATAACCGTACGTAGATTATGACGCGAAATAGGCGGAAATTATAAAAGTTATGTTCATAGAGATATTATTGTACTTCTGACATGAAGATAAATTTTCGAGTTTCTCCATACATTTTAAGGTTTATACTTTGATGACCGGTCTGGCCTAGTAGGTAGTGATCCTGCCTAAAAAGCCGGCGGTCCTGGGTTCGATCTCAGTCAGGGCATTTATTTGTGTGATTAAATTTATTTGTATGAGCACAGATATTTGTTCCTGAGTCATGGGTGTTTTCTATGTATTTAAGTATTTGTATGTATCTATCTATTATAGTATATCGTCGTCTAGTACAACACAAGATTGTCCCGAAAGTATTTATTTATTTATAGTGAAACAGTGGCATGTTTCCAGGGCACGGTAGATTCAACTACCTCGCCTTGTTCACCAACGGGTTCATCCTGCTCTACGTGACCGTGGAATGCCTGGGCTTGGGCTACGTGCTGCACAAGGCGGACTGCGACCTCAACGTCAACACAAGACAACGTGGCGCCATCTCCGCTGCCACCTTCATAGGTGAGGCGAACGTTAATACAAGCTTTAAGTCACCTTAATATCACACTTAAGCGATTTTAAAGCTATAACTATGTAGAAAACTCATGCACTCTCGGCATGTTCACCTTCTTACAAAAGTCGCTTTTTTTAATCGCTGGTGTGATATCTGTGTAACGGCTTACTTATTGGTAGTTATTCTGCTTATGAAACATAAGGTTCCAGGTTTAAATCAATTTAAATAAATTGAATGTCGGACCTATCGTCACTAAAATATTCATGAATCTTTTTCGAAAAGCTTTATTGGATTGAGTTTAAACTCACGTGTAATAATATGGCACTAGGCGACATGTTTCGGGTAAGCTCTGGTACCCATCTTCAAGCCGTGTCAGGACACACTGATCGCGTTGAGGGTGTAGCGATTAGCGATACACACACAACGGCTTACCCGAAACATGTCGCCTAGTGCGATATAGTTACACGTGAGTTTATCCATTCGTAACTAAGTAGTACTAACATGGCTCACAACAGTTTTAATTGTACGGTCGGCTCCAAAAGTATGTTCACGATTTCGATCCTTATACCTCAGACATACATCCTCAAATGTTTACATATTATTAGACGTGACTGTATTAGGATTGAGTTTATTTAAAAAAAAAATATTTTATGTAACCGCTAGGTGTGGTGACCCCGGCCATAATATGGGGGTACCTGGGTGACAAGTTCGGGCGCCGGCGCACCATGCTGCCGGCGACGGTGCTGGCCGTCTTCTTCTCAACAATGTCGTCATTTTCTCAGAACTTTCTCTCGATGTTTATGCTGCGATTAATCACCGGCACCCTGTAAGTCTAACTCCGCGTTTAGATATGCTGGCTCGTCGCTCGCCTCGCTATTCGTCGAATTGTTCGACGAAACTTTGTCTATACAAAAACGCGATGCGAGGGACGAGAGGAATAGCGAGACGTCTACGTACACATGCGTGCTCGTGTTTCGCCTCGTTATTCGCCTCGCTACTCGTGCGAATGTGTGGCGGTAGCATATTAGACCATTTTATGTAACGTTACATTTTGTACATTTACATACATTTCAGCCGTATGCAGTCCACTGCTGGGTATAGGCCTCGCACAAATATGACTTGCATCATCTTGGGGGTAGTTGCCATAGTTGCCACCCTTGTAGCTGCCGCAGTAGCTGTAGATTGGGGTTCGACGGACGCTGTCGCCTGACGTTTGTCGCCTCTTACGACACCCGCGGGAGGGGATGGGGTGTGCTATTCTAGTCAGCCGGCATCACACGGCAATGTAACGTTACCCACACCTTTATTATTTTTGTATATGCGCTTTCTTAGTCTTCCGATCCAGATATGGGGAGAATGTGATCCATTATTTGTTATTTTATTGACTTAGAAAAAAATATATTTTAAGTATCATTGAAAAAGCTCATATATTGATTACACAAATTATAAAATAATGTGTAAACAGTTCTATACATATATGATAATTAAATATTCAACTTTAGGCAGTATCCATATATGTATAATGAGGATCATGGAATTGGCAACGTCCCCCTTCGCCTACCGCACCGCCATTCGCGTTTAATCCAATAGCGTTGTCAACTCAATGGAACTACTAAAGCTAGAAAGTTGTGATTGGGAAATCGGGTCTTATATTTATAAATAATGAATAACCCATTTCCTGAGTTTATTACTCTCAATAATAACATGAAGAAACTTGGATTATACATATGTATAATAATTATACCTAGATATTTTTCTAGCAGGAATGACATTTGCTTTGTGCTTGCCACAATCAAATTATCGACAATCCTGTTATCGATAAGTACATACTACTTCAACGACAATACGTACACATAGTCTGCCTACCTAGACGCCGCGTGCCATCGATCTTGAACAAATTGAACGTAATCCGTACACTTTTGATCCAATTTACTTTTATTATTTGCAATGAATAGTTCCAAATAGTTTTCTGAAGTATGTAAAATATAAATAAATAGATAGTTTTCGATATTTCAATCGAAAGAAAAATAGAAAAAATTGACTTGAAGCGGGACTCGAACCCACAACCACTAGATCACTAGCCCAGTGCACTACCAATTGTGCTATCCGAGTACAATGGTAACGGAAGATATTCGCTAGCAGACATTTCTGCATAATAAAGAATAATTTTGATAGTTTTGTTATTGTTATTTATTTTTAACCTTTTTAGTTTTTTTTTGTTTTTGTATTACCTGTATGTCATCGAAGTGGTAGTTATAGATAACATCCGGACCGTCGATGTTTTTATTTTGTCAATCACTTACAAGAAATCGTTCGTGCTAGAAAAATATCTAGGTATAATAATAATATATTACGTACCTAGGGCGGTAAAACAAAGAATGGTTGAGATCGCGGGTATCTGTGGCCCGAACCGGAGGTGAGAGTCATAAACAAGCGATCTGAGGCCTTCTTTATTACCGCCCGTGGTGCGTACATAGTTATACGTCTTCATCTGGGTATAAAGTGAGATATTTCCGGCGCGCCCTAGGGCGGTAAATCTCTCTTACTGCCCAGTGTGACGTAAAAACACTTTAAAACTTAATCTATAACAAGCGGGTTGATATATTAAAGACACTATAGTGGTTTAATTTTAGATCACGATATTAATTAAACAGCCGAATCCAAAAATATGTTAGCACTTTTCGACCTGGAGTATAATTTAAGTGTGAACATATCTTTGAAGTCGACTGCACACATTGGTAACGATGACGACCGTTCAGAGTTTCAGCGTCCTGTGCTACGGCGTATGTGTACTTGGGGGAGCTAACATCCCCCTCCAAACGCGCCACGTCCATCGCATGGGGCTCGGCCTTCATCGCGGGCTCCTACCTTGCCATGCCTGGTACACACCTCAAACTTTATTTTTAAATTAGGAATAAAATATGAATGGCCAGTGATCTATCTTCTTCTTTTCTGTGTAGTAATTTTGCTACAATTGGGATCCGTTTTCTGACTAAGTCTTCTCCACACAAGACTCATTAACACGTTCACTATTTCCATAAAAACTATCAGACAAAGGCATAAGTCTAACTATGTATTCAGTATGAGGATATAGTGGTATATGGTGGAAGCAAGGACTTCTCAAAAGACGTGCAGTCATGCACGAGTCGAGGCACCTAGACGTGATAATAATATAAATATAAATTTGACTTTAGTTATTAGGTTATTACTGTTATTAGTTACATGTATATTCAGTTGTAATACATAAAAGGAGCCCCTTAAGCTGACGGCACCAGTAATGGACAAGGAACCAATCATGAACATTAGTACTTATTTCAAAGGCGTTAAGTGTTGTGCATTTGTTGGGACATATTCAATTTATAACTTTATGATTTTTGAAATAAGAACTAAGTGTCCATCATTGGTGCCTGTCAGCTAAAAGTGTCCAACATTGGTGCCATTACCTTATATAATATTCCAATAATAGTGTCAAGTTAAAGATTCCGATTTAGGTGACGAGGTGACAGGCCGCCACTTCCGCCACTGTCCTAACAGTGCAAGATCATGTTGAAAATGTCATCTTGCCAATTAATTACATCACATCATTTCCAGTTTTCGCATGGATTCTGTTGCCGCTAAAATTCTCCGTCGCAGTGGGCAGTATTAACATCGTGTCATGGCGGGTCTTAATGTGGGCCTTCACTATCTGGGGTACGGCAGCCTGCATCGGCATGGCGATCCTGCCCGAGAGCCCGCTGTACCTGCTGTCTTCGAGGGGCGGCCCGGAGGCGCTGGCAGTGTTGGCGAAAATCTATTCGTGTAACAAGAGAAAAAGGGTTGATGAGTACCCGGTAATGAGAATCTTGCGATTATTATGAAAGTTAGATTCATGTATATAGGATAATAAAAACGTAGAAGGTACGTTTCCGTAGCGGAGGGTCTTGCTAATCACTGTTTGTTTGCTTAGACAAAGCTCCTAGGATGTTCTCTAGGGACGTTGGTACCTAATTAAAATTGAAAATGGGCTTTTTTGAAATAATCCTACAGGTTAGCTACAAAAACCTGAAGAAAAAGTACAGTTAGCGTTAAAATCTTGTAGCAAAAATTAAATATTTGACAATTTATGTATTTCTTTCAGATAAAAGAAATAGTTAGCCCTCCTATCAACTGCCCGTCATTTAAAGAATCCTTATTTCGAATGAAGTACATGGTGAAGCCACCGTTGTTAAGATGTGTACTTATAACTCATATCTGCAATTTTATGGTTTTTATGCAGTAAGTAATCAACGTATAGCTACTTTACATATTTCTAGTTTGGTCATAAACTAGCTTTTACTAAACGAAAGTACCAATTCATTTCAAGCTATATTAGCTATTTAGGAAATAACATTTCTTGTCTACTTATACAAATCAGGGACCGGACAACCCTTTCCGCGGCAAAAGCCATTAAAAGAAACCCTTAAACACGGCTAACACATTGAAAGACTTACCAGTTTGAACTGCTAGCCCATATATTTGACTGTCCCTTACCGTACGACTAAGCCAAACATAAAACTAGCCCTTTACAATCACTAACTGCTATCCTTTATGCTTTGCTATCCCTTAAAAAGGGTTACCCTTATTACTTAGCGCTTTTTATAAAGCTTTCCCTTTAGTAATGTCGTGGTTAATCCTTGCGTGAAAGAGACAGGTTTAGTATTATGTCTACGCTAGTGTTTGAAAAGCGCGCGTACATCAAATCAAAGAAGTCAATGAAAACGCCAGATTAGAGCAATATGTGCTTCATGAACAAGGCAGACGATTTCAATTAGCACGCTTGTATGTAAAAGGGAAGCCCTTTTATAAGGCTAACCCTTATAAGCAATATGTAAGGTTTTGGTGAGCGGATGATTAGGGTTTTGTTAGGGTATTGGGATAGCGCTTAGTTATTAGGGTTAGCGCTTTTATAAGGGCTTTAAAAGTAAAATGAAAGGGTATTGTCGAATAAGGGTATGGTGAGTAAAGCCTTATTTAAAACCCATACAAAACCCTTTATAAGGGATAGCGGGCCGGTCCCTGATACAAATATATAAAATGTAAAAAAATATAGGTTGACAGCAAGATTAACTTTCGGACTATATTAAATAATTATGAGGTCAGTTTGGTCGTCAAAACTCATTATTTGACGATTAATTTATTTCAAAACAGTCAAACTGGCATACTCGAGTACGAATATATCTCACTTTTCTCCTCTAATACTGTATTATCTTTGCTGTTATAAGGTTTTCATATGAATTTATGAAGAATCCGCAAAAAATAATGTTCAGGCGATCGGACAATGATACAACTGCGTAGATCCAAAACGTTGCTTTATTTGTGTTTCATATATAATTTTTGTGATAAATTATTGAGGGACCTTTTTAAACCACGTCCAGTTATGACTTCAAAATACTAACTGAACATTGTGGGAACCCAAAAATGTGTTCTTAATATTCCCACAACTTGTTTCCAGGAGTAATGCTTTTTACGTGTGGTTCCCGCACATTATGGACGAGCTTTTAGTACATTCAGCGACAAAGCCTAATAAAGGCATGTGTCAGATCATGAACACTATACACGTCAATATCACGGTACGTAGTTAAAATACTCATCTGATCATTTGATATTATTATTATTTGTATGTCTTTTCCGTACACGGAACAATGGTGTTCCGGACATTTGGGAGGCATACGCGGAGCCAGATCGAGCCAACGCGCAGAGGCCCTTTCGACAATTTAATGAAATGTAAGGGGTACACTAAGCGGATGTTGCCCCTGTCCGTATCATGGGACGCGCACAGAGACAACACCCGCCACGGTGTAAGGACTATTGAGTTTAAATGGAATCTAGAATGTACCAAGCTATTGGGTGGAAAGGATGGACTAGCTACTGGGCTATTGGATAAAAAACCGGACGTCTGCCTAATAAAATGGTATCCAATTTTATTTCCGGCAGACGGTGACTCGCCCTGTGCGAGATGGGCCCCCACAAAAAGCGACATCAAAGATGGCTCAAGGGCAACACCGGTGCATAGGGCTAAGGGTAGAGAGGTGTTACTGGACTTTAAACATATAGCCAACTCGCCACTTAGGTTTCCACATCTACCCTCGAGAACGCAGCTCTCGCGACCCCACTCTGGACGGCCGGTGAAGGCAAGCCAGAGGCAGGGGACCTGTCCCACCTGTCCGACAGGGCACCCCAGGGTCACTCAGGTACGTGGAGTCGCTACTCCCCAACAGCTCGCCACAAGCTGCCCTGCGTGGACTGATTGCACTGGACAAAACCAGTGGGCGATGGGGTCGTCACATCCCTACGCCTATATTATTATTATTATTAAATAAATACGTTTTATCTTAAAACTAAAACCTTGCCCACAAAACTACTTGCCTGGTAAATAGCAAATAGCAATAGAATATACTTTCGTATTGCTATTAACCTTTTGAACGCAAAGCACCACTAAATTGGTCGCGTGATGTCGTGCCTGTCATGCCACCGACCACTAAAGTGGTTATGGCGGACGCTATCAAAGCAATCGGCCAGCTGACAGATAAGGTTTATATTTGTTCTTTACAAGTCATAGTAGTCATACCATGGCGTCCACGTCACATTTTGATGCGAGAGGAATAGCGTTCAAAAGGTTAACTTATGTATACCAAAATAAGTTAAAACAATAAATAAATCTGGTTACAGTATTTATTGGTAGTTAATGTTATGTTTCCCTAATATTTTAACAGTATATTTATAGTCAATAAACGTCTTGGTGAAGGTAATACCTACATTTAGTACATCATTTGACCCGGGTATGTCCTTAAACTACGTCCAGCAATGAGAGGTAGGGGGCACAGCCATGACCATCATGCTTAGATCTGGGGCATCCCGACTGGGGAAGTACCTCCTCCTTACAGAAGACCACAGCCATAATAGCCCTGCCACCTTTCAGGTACGTAGTGTTGTGTTCCTTATGGTGAGTAAGGTTCCCAGAGCTCCAACCCCCCTTAAAGGCCGGCAACGCGCTTGTGACTCCCCTGGTGTTGCGGGTGCCCATGGGCGACGGTAATTGCTTAACCCCAGGCAATCCGTCTGCTCGTTTGCCGCCTATGTCATAAAAAAAAAATCATTATGTACAGTCGACATCAAAGATATCGTCAAAGCCATTACAAAGGATTAAGGTAAAAAAGTGTAAACATATCTTTGACGTCGACTGTACAACATTTCCCGTACAAGCAATAAATAAAATACGCTTCAGTTACCTACACTTGTTTCTAAATTCTCTTCTACCGTCCGGTCCCCAATATACAATGTATCAACATAAGTTACGAAATAAACATTTTTCCAGCTGGTAATGGACGAGTGCATGCAAACCCAGATAGACCCGCGAATGTACCCGATAGCCACGGTGGTGGGGCTAGTAACTGGCAGCATCTATGCACTCATTGCATTCGGGATGAAACGATCCTGGTCAAAGGCAAGAATGTATAGTAAGATTATTTTGACGCTTATTTTCTTATCTATACAAAAAAAAAAGAAAGATGCTCGAAATTTTCTTAAATCGATGTTCGCGGATTCGAAAGTTAGCAGTCAAAAGAAAATAATATACTATCAAATAAAATTGTTATTATATTTCGTTAAAAGACTGTTTTGAGTCAGCTACTGCTAACTGTCAGCTATTTCAAGGGACAAAAGATAATCGATCCCGTGTAAATAAAAGAGACATATATGTCATACCCGGGCGATCGTGGTTCATCGCCGGGCGAAGAACACTATAGCACAGTATAATAAAGAGTACTAACGTAATAGTCTATAATATATGAGCTATAAATTTAAATCTCTCTTTTATTTACACGGGAGGGATTATCTTTTGTCCCTTGAAATAGCTGATAACATTTGTGGCCGTACAACAAATGTTGCCAGGTTTGTGGTGTAGAAACTAGGCCTAAAGTTATTACTCTTATTTAGTGACCGACCGAAACATGTTTTTTTGACGAAACCGAAACCGAAACCGAAGGTTCGGTTTGATTTTAGTTTCGGCCGAAACCGAAAACGAAACAGAACCTTTTATAAATCTGGTAAAAATGTTAAAAGAAAATGCTCGTAGGCCCGTTTTTTCCTAATATCTCATTAATACAATATCTCGCCAACCATATATAACACATTTTTACGTTCAAATTTTATTATAATCAAATTTCAGCATAGTTACAATAGATCTGGATCTAAATTTTACTACCATATGAAGTAAAAAAATACATTAACTGGTACACACAACGGTAGTACAAACTGGTGGTACAAATACACACTGGTAGCCACTTTTCAATGTATATAGGTGGTATAAAATTAAACAAGCAAGCTGAGCGAGCGATAGAGCGCTGGTAGCCTAGCGGTAAGAGCGTGTGACTTGCAATCCGGATGTCGCAAGTTCAAACCCGGCTCGTACTAATGAGTTTTTCGGAACTTATGTACGAAATATCATTTGATATTTACCAGTCGCTTTCCGGTGAAGGACAATATCGTGAGGGATCCGGACTAATCCCAATAAGGCCTAGTTTATCCTCTGGGTTGGAAGGTCAAATGGTTCTGGCTCACTTCCGTAAAACTAATGCCAATGCCAAATCCTGGGATTAGTTGCCAAGCGGACCCCAGGCTTCCAAGAACCGTGCAAAATGCCGGACAACGCGAGGAAGATGATGATGGTATACAATAAATAAAGTAATTAACTTATTTTAAAAAAATGCTTATATTTTTATTTACTTCTGGTTTCTTAATAAATTTAATGTCAGTCTCAAATATCACAATCAGCCAGCCTAGAAAGACTATATTAGGCCAGGGATCGAATATTTGGATCGATATTTACCTAAACTTTGGCGACATGAACGGTATGAAGATGGTCTCTACTTTATTTTCGTAATAAAATTTCTGGGATTACTTATATAACAGCCCATTAATATTTTTATATTTATCTTTATTATGTCCCAAGTGTTACTATGCCGGAATACTAACACTGTCAATATTCACGCTGAGGCTACATTACATACACTGTTATTGTTAGATCTAGGCACATAACAATTTATTCCCTTAAGAAAATAGTTAATTATATCCATAAACTAAACATGATTCAGTAACCGGCGGCGGTCGGCGGCAGAGTCAGGCGAGCGGTGCCATATTGCCAGCCAAGCCGAGGGCTCCCCACGTTAGTCGAACGCGATCCGAAAGTATGATGTTAAAAGTTTCGGTCGGCCGAAAGGTTCGGCCGTTTTTGGCCGAAACCGAAACTCGGGCCGAAACGTGATTTTTTGACCGAAACTGGCCGAAACCGAAACCGAAACTTCGGTCGGACACTACTCTTATTACAGGCCACACCCGATATGCTCAAGTTAAATGTCATAATGTTTTTCTATACAGGGTGTCTCATTCAGATCGGTCAGTATGGGGAAATATGGAACTATAAGACATAAAAAGATTTGTACTTAGGAACCATGTCATCGATTTTAGGGACAAGAAAAATTGCATACACAGATAAAAAAAATGTTGTAGTCTGTTCGAGAATCGAACCAGGTGGTTTGGAAAATAATACTTTTAATTATTTACGTTTGGATATGGATTGTGCAGGTTATAGGCAGCAAAAGTTACCATGAAACATGATATCTCAAATGAATATAATGCATTGTAATTCATTATCTTTTAATTTTAATTTTAACAACCAAAACTGAACACAATTTTTTTTTAAATTCATTTATGCAATTTTTATCGTCCCTAAAATCGATGACATGGTTCCTAAGATTTATTTATTTATTTATATATCTTTGTATGTCTTATAGTTTCAGATTTCCCCATACTGACCGATCTAAATGAGACACCCTGTATATTCATACATTTCAAAATGGTTTTTCAGGCGTTATACTGAGCACATGTGCTTTGTGTATAATATTGGCTGCGTTTATCCCGCGAGCAGTAGTGAGCATCGTGCTTTTCGTGCCGGGAGTGTGCGGCATCGCCGCCAACACCGTGCTGGCGGCAGCAGTGGTCGAGGTGTTCCCAATCAGTTTAAGGTAACCCTGTCATGGTACCAACGGTGTCATTGTTGACGGACCATTTTTAATCCCTATTGCAACAACATAAGGTCTACCAATGATTAAGAGGGTCGCTGTTTGTAATTTTATTTGTTTCAATCGGCTCATTTGTTGTGAGAGTCGAGCACTCGGCTCTGTATTTGTCACAAGAATAGGATAGAGATCAAATCAAAACATATCAAATAATGTATTTGCTCAAATACAGTCAAGTGGTTCTTCTTTGTGTACAGTGTATTCAGCCTGCTAGTGGGCATGCAAATATTGAATACTTAGTCCTAGATTTCTTAAAACTAAGCATGCAGCACGCATACAACATATTATTAAAATAATGGTAGAGCACTATGAAATGGTTATTTTGAAGCGTCCTCAGCTCCTCATTGAGAGCATTCGCTTGTAATGAACATTTTCTGGACATTGAGCCGAGCCCTATCACGATTACTTGTTTAAACTCGCCATATGTGACATTATCTATGAAAAGGGACCTTATTGTCGATGACGCTTATGTCGTTGTTCAAGATTACGCGATACAAATGTAACGCGGTTCGACGTAAGTGCCATTGACCATAAAGTCCCTTTTCATAGATAATGCCACATATACTCATATCGGAGCTGTGGAAGTGGTCACAAATATCTGAAAAACGCCTATATTGTCAAGGTGAAAGTACCTGTTCAGATAATTGTGACCACCTCCACAGGTCCGATATATCTGATGGCCGCTGTACAAATTCTTGCAAATGAATGCACTCTGCACTCTGTTCTGACGCTCCTATTTAATTAGAAAAGACGATAGGAAATTAAAATCGTCAGTTATTAAAGTAATAACTCACAATACTCGTATTTTATGAGCAATAGTTTTAGATCTCTGTATTCTTTGAAAACCCAAATTCACAAAAGGATTCCGGTGATTATGGAGGATTGGATAACATTTGTTACTATCCATTATACCTACAGATGTAAATGGTAGTTTCTATAATTTTTAACCGACTTTAAACAAAGAAAGACGTACGACTGGCTACAACTCGACTTTAAGAGTATTTTATGAGATGCTTTTTCTCCGGTTTTATCTCTTGTGGTCCCGTATACCAATCGTTACCAAATTTTAAGCAGTAGTTTGAGATGAGCTAATATTATTTATTCACCTACCTTTTTGAAGCCATTCATATATATATTTTAATATCAGTCCATGTATGTCTTTTTAAATATGTACAGTCAGCGTCATATAGTTGATAGCATCCAAAGTACTCAAAAAGTTCGGTATACCATAGAATTTGTATGGTGTACCGAACTATTTGAGTACTTTGAATGCTACCAACTATATGATGCTGACTGTACTACAGTCTTGGCCCTGGCCCTGTCATACAACTACATACTGTTGCTTTGAGTATGAACCAGACTGAATTATTCACAGTGTAGTTCGTAGCTTTTAAAACATGTATAGGGATGTTAAAATGAATGGTCACGTGTTCTGAAAAAGAAAAAATATTATTATTTCCCAGAGCGCTGGCGATGTGCACCCTCTTCATGGTAGGGCGGCTGGGCGCGGCTGTGGGGGCCCATTCGCTAGCATGGGGACTCGAGTACAACTGTGCCGCTATAGTACTCGTCATCACTATACTGTCCACGCGTTAGTTGGCCTTTTTTCATACATTTTTTGGGTAGTTAGAACCAAACCACTGTACGGCCAAACCACTGTACAGTCAGTACGGCCAAATATATCGATACATTTTTTTTTAATACGACGACGGTGGCAAACTAGCATACGGCCCTCCTGATGGTAAGAAGTTACCGTAGCCTATTGACGCCTGCAACTCCAGAGGATTCACATGCGCGTTGCCTACCCTAAACGTTGTTGGAGCTCTGGGAACCTTACCATCATTACACAACACTACATACCTGAAAGGTAGCAGTGCCATTATGGCTGTGGTCTTCTGTTAGGAGGAGGTATTTCCCAAGTTGGGCTGCTCCAGATTCAAGCGTGATGGTACTTCGCTGTACCCTACCTCTCATAAACACACATCCTTACTGCTATGTTGTTGACGACCGGTCTGGCCTAGTGGGTAGTGACCCTGCTTATGAAGCCGAAGGTCCTGGGTTCGATTCCCAGTCAGGGCATTTATTTATGTGATGAGCACAGATATTTGTTCCTGAGTCATGGGTGTTTTCTATGTATTTAAGTATTTATATATATCTATTTATTATATATATCGTCGTCTAGTACCTGCAACACAAGCCTTATTGATCTTACCGTGGGACTAGGTCGATTTGTGTAAGAATGTCCGAAATATTTATTTATTTCTTTATTTATGTATATAAAGATCTGTATAAATATATTTGGATATACTGACTGCAGCTAAGTATATGAAACTGACTGTACGACACACTAACTAGATTGATTTAATAGCTGAGTGCATGCCATATTCCATAGGCAACCTTCCATGTAAAAGTCTCATATGAAATCAAATTTAATGTAGAATTGTAGACAGTGGTCTACCGACCAGTTGATGTCAAATATGTTTACGTTTTAATTCTCACTATTATGTTATAGTCTAAACATATCTTTGATGTCGTCTATCCAAGCCCTGCGCCCAAATATTTTCTAATTACACGCAAAGATATACATCTCAGCCATATGCAGTCCACTGCTGGACATAAGCCTCCCATAAATATGACTTGTATCATCTTGGGGGTAGTTGCCATAGTCGCCACGCTTGGCAGGCGGGTTGGCGATCACAGTGTAGATTCGGTTTCGACGGACGCTGCTGCCCGTCCGTAGGATTTTGCCCTTTCGACACCCGCCTCATACAACACCCGCGGAAGGAGTTAGGTGGTGCTATTCTAGTCAGCCGGCATCACACGGCAAAGATATACATTATCATACGTCGGACTCCAGCGGGCATTTTCGTGGGATGTCAGAATGATAGGTAAGCTTCGCAAATCAATCAATTCGCTTTCGAGTATTTGGTACCTAGTATTTCTAATGTGAAATTCCAAATATCATAGCAACTAACTACGTTATTTATAAAATACACAAATCAGAATGGCGAAAAAGTGCGTTTGGCTTTATCCGTCACTCAGACAATTCCAGCTGTGAGAAAGGAATAAAACACAACTTCAAAGAGTATTTACACATTAAAGATGAATAAACGATAACTAATTTAATTAACTATGTTACAAATACTAGGTACATTATACTACTCGTAAGTTAAGATTTTTTTGTAAACTTTACCTTGCCCACAAACTGCCCCCTATAGTCCGACGTATGTACATTATACAAATAAATGAACATGGTTTCCAGTGTCAGGTATCCTGTGGTTCCTATGGCCGGACATCGCCAAAACACGAGCTGCAATGGAGGAGCAAAATTTCAACTATTAAGATCGCAAGAATTGGAAGAGCTGTGCCAAATTATTGCTTTACAATGCAGGGCTAATATTTATTTATGCTTTCTATTAAATGCTTACTGTGTACCATATACATATAAATATAGCTACCATAATAAGGTAAGGATAAGGAAGCTGCTGTTTATTATACATTCTGATTTGAAAAGGCGTCTTTAATTCATTCTACTGCAGCACAAGGTAAACCCGGCCAAAAGCATGTAGGCTCATGTCCAGTCTAGTTTAGTAATTTACATTAGGTAAATTTAAAACGGCACTTATTAAAGGCGATTTATTGTCAATTAAATAAGCACTTGATGTTTTGACTTGGAGCAGTTGACCTGTTTGATACCTATATATATAAACGTGAAAGTCCTGACTGACTGACTGATCAACGCCCAGCCTAAACCGCTTAACCTAGATAGCTGATATTTTCACAAAAGGCAGTTTATATACCGTAAGGACCCACTAAGAAAGGGTTTTTGGAAATTTCATCATTAAGGGGGTAAAAAGGGGGTTGAAAGTTTGTATGGGGATAGTGTAAAATTTAAAGCGAGAGACTTGAAATTTTTTGTAAACACTCCTTATTCGAATATAAGAAAAGTAATTTCAGCGTTTTTTGAAATTCATCTCCTAAGGGCTCATAAGGGGGTTCTTCTGCGCGTGCGAAGCTGCGGGCAAGAGCTAGTATCTAATAGTCCTATTTAGTCAAGATAGGGAACATCGTACGATAACTCAAAAATCGTTATAATCAATTTTATTTAGTACAGGTTTCATATAAAGTAGGTGCTAGTTGGTGCTAGTGACCTACTTTTATAGGCCTACTTAACATTTTTTTAAATATATGTACCTATATATGTTACGTGCACACATGTACGGATCCGAGGTTTGAAAGGGACTATTGTTTCCGAAAATATTGACTTAGGCTAGCAAATTTATTTTACGTGGTTTGTTGCCGTACTATTCTGACAGGAGTTTCTAACCTAACCTTTTAGCCGCAATTAACTTGATATAAAGTGGACATTTGGTTCCCCGAGCACATGATTTCTTATCAGTCTTATCACTTATCAAGTTGTGGTTTTTGAAATGACGTTGGTTGATGAGACTAACACTTTTTACGCACCAGTTGCGGTGGATCAATAATTTTCTTAGGCAAGACGGAGCTTTACCTTTTTTTATGATCCCAAGGAAACTTGATGAAATGCGAATCAGCTCGTAAGTCGTATGATCGCGCCGCTGCTGCTACGCACTACCCGACACATCCCTCTTTGTACAAAACCTCTTTGGACTCTTCTTATTAAAGACTAACTGCCCGGCCACGACTATGCGCGATTTGCGGCGCGGTGAGTGTTTTATGTGTTCATTGCGTGTGATACCAACTAACCGCAGTGCATTGCGCGTCTTGACCACGCAACGAACAGATAAAACGCTCGCCGCGCCGCAAGTCGCGCAAAGTGGTGACTGGTTCGTAAGTAAGAACTTAGTGTGCAATCATTGAAGTTTTCGTTGAATGAATTATAATTAGGTTGTACGATTAGTACGGCATAGTATAATAGTTTATTATACCTGTTATATGCATATTTATGTAATTGTTACTAAGGAGACTTACTTTGAAATTATTTCAACGTGTCTGATATACAGTGTGTATTTTTCATACGGGCGTATATGTAGTGGCGGTTAGTATTGAACCTCGGGAACCTATTTAAATTCAGTTTGTTGAAAAATTGGCTTTTTTCATACATAATAATTAAGCACGTAATGTATTGCATCCATAATAATTAATGTACCGATGCGTCTTGTCATGTCAAAATAAGTTGGACTGCGTACATTTCTGCTCGGTCAGACTTAAAAATGGGTACTACTATTTTATAACACTATTTAACAAAATTATTAACATAATACGAGTCGTATTACTGGATACTATATGTGGACAACGTATACGTCCGTATAAAAAATACATACTATACACATGAATACCCCTGTAAAATACGATGTACAGTCAGCGTCATATAGTTCGTAGCATTCAAAGTACTCAAATAGTTCGGTACACCATACAAATTCTATGGTGAACCGAACTTTTTGAGTACTTTGCATGCTACCAACTATATGACGCTGACTGTACGTAGAAATAAAACATGAAAACGCTCCAGACTGGTAGTCTTTATTAATTATAAGTCGTAGAATTAATGTTATTAGGCACTTAACCTATTTAACCTATTTAACTCCAATTAAAACTACATAAAATTACAAATTACAAAATAAGGGAGTCGCACATCAAACCATTGCGGTTTAAATTAAAAGAGTTGAACTGCGACCCTGCGAACTACTTCTTTTTAGTCAGAAATATTTCAGTTTGGTATTGTTACATATTTTTATTTTATATGTTTGGTCGCCAGAAGGCCTACAGCGAATCACGTCATTCGTTGAACGGTTTAATCATCTCTATCGCTCGTATACACAAGAGCGATAGAGATGAAGATAGGCATTTCGATTTTCGCAGTAGGCTTTCACACTCGCAGCCGTCACCGGTCTACGTGTTTTATTGTTACAACGTCAGACATGCGTGGCAAGCAGCATCAGAATCGCTAGGTGACTGGTTTTTACAGGCGTCGGGGCAGAGAGGACACGTAGCGAGGAACTGTTTGGCCGACAAACACGAGGGGGACGACGACCAACTCACTATGGGGCCGTGCTGTAGGAATAACATATCAATGATACATAAATAGAATGTGTAGTTGAGCATTTCTAAAGTATCACTTTACGAACCCTTTAGCAGCGTTCGTGGTCATCGGGTGGACACTCGAAACGTTGGGATTAGTATACGCGATATAATGCTGTTGTTGCTTGTATAAAGTTGTTTTATTTCATGAGTAATTATCGCGGCAGCCAAAGGAAATATAATTATGTTTATTTATATATTTTTTCTGCTCAGAGTTAAGAGCTCTTTCCATTCCAATAAAAATAAAGCCCAGAAAACTCAATCCCAGGAGACATAATTCCAACATTTATGGCTTACCTTAAACATTCTTGTCATAGAACAGTACATGATATCAAATTCTATGCAGTTCGTGTAAATGCCTTGATACTTTGGGGTGCTTGTCAAACACTGGGTCTGCGGTGAAAAAGAACAATTTTTGAGTTATATGAATACAAGGGCTGTAAACACAAAATAAATATCAGTAATTCATACATGCCAATATTTCACTATTTGAATAAGAATAAGAATCAGAATCGTTTATTGCCAAAAAAAGGAATAGGGAAATGATACAAGGAAACAATTACAATATAAACAAGACAGACATTAAAAATAAATAAGTCTTAAGTAAGTTGGTACAGGGCAATGGGTATCGGTCTCAGCGTGTGCCGGGCAGAGATGCTCGGCGCTGGTTTTCAGACCAACCATTTGCATGAGACTTGTAATTAAAATCATAATTCTTGCGTAGTTGGGACCCCGGTATGTCCTTAAACTACGTCCAACAATGAGAGGTAGGGCACAGCGATGACTATCACGCTTGAATCTGGGGCAGTCCAACTGGGGAAGTACCTCCTCCTTACAGAAGACCACAGCCATAATAGCATTGCTAAATTTCAGGTGTGTAGTGTTGTGTTCCTGATGGTGAGTAAGGTTCCCAGAGCTCCAACCCCTCTTAAAGGCCGGCAACGCGCTTGTGACTCCCCTGGTGTTGCGGGTGCCAATGGGCGATGGTAATTGCTTACCACCAGGCAATCCGTCGGCTCGTTTGCCGCCTATGTCATAAAAAAAAGAGTTTTTGCTTGCATGAATGTTCCTACCCTCCCGGCAAATTTTTTATAGCATATAAATATAATATGCAAATAAATATAATAAACGTTTACCAATAATACTAAAACATAACAGTGACCGGAACTATGGGTGCAAAACTTTAACAAAACTTTTTAAACGGACATAAAAGATATAGATAGATAGAACCATAAAAACAATTAGTTCTTACACACAAATACATATTGTCATATCGAAATTCCGATATACAATGAAATTAGACACTAATTTGCAAAGTTATTCGTATTTTTCTTAACGGTAAGTATGACTATACCTCAGTTCAACAAGTTTAGTTAAAGTTTTGCACCGTTAGTGCCGATCACTGCATAAGAGATGCTGGATATATTGTCAGACGTGAGCGCCCAAGATCAAGTGCCCACAACACAACCGCGAGTGCCGAATAAGTATTCGCAAAAAGCTGCAGCAAATGTACTGAGTGAGGATTCGTGAGTCTACTTGCTCAGTCAGTACGCGACTCAGGGCATAATGTTTTAGTGGTAGTTTCACGAGAATTGATGTCACGCACACAACAACATCTCATGTAATGATAGGAAGATTTTGAAATTACTCATTCATTTCATTCATTCAATCAGTACTTCATATAGTTGTGTGCGTAATCCATTCGCCTCAACTCTTGTCAAACTACCTATATCTGGGGTAAGGAATACGAAGTTGCAACGAATCAAATTAAGTTCAGTAACGATGTTTGTCTCTCTTTATTTCATATCGACTGCTTAATTTAAAATAAAGAAGGCATTTATTTATATGCTTTGGTTTCGCCTCGGCACTATGTAGGATGTTGTGTGGTGTGGATACACGAGTTATTTTGACACCTAGACATCTCTGCTGTTAAACAATGGTTAATGAATTTAACGATAGATGTCGCTAATATGTTTGACAGGATGCGGGGATCGCGACTTAGTATAGAAATTGTCATTCCATGTCTTGTATTATTTGCATCTATGTCTTCCAATTTGCCCATGGGTCTCACAACGTGCTTGACAAGACAGGTACGCACCGTTTACACCGTACCTGAACCCCCAGATGGTGTCAGAAGAGATGACATACCTTGATGAGATTCACTGCCTCGGCCCACTCGGGTTTGATTTGCACCAGGTAGTCGTAATAGGCCTCCACTAGCTTCCTGGTCACCAATCCAGTTCGCTTTGTCCAGCCCGCCACGCTGAATGCGCATATCGCTTCACCGCACTGCGAAATGTGATTCAGTGTCTTTCATGCATATTTTTGTTTTTTTTTTGACTTCTGTCCATCGCTTTGAAAGCATAAAAAATTATATATTTTGAAACTATGTGGCCAGAAATGATAATTGAACACAAAGATATATCTAAAGTCAGTGTATCGCTCTGTTCCTTAAACGTTAGTAGGAACGTAGGAACGGCTCCTCAGTTGCCGACACAAAACTAACGTTTAAGGAACGTTTTATGGGTTTTATAACTAACACGCAAGGTATATTATAGACTATAGTATGGATTTTTTTTATACGACGTCGGTGGCATACAAGCATACGGCCTGCCTGATGGTAAGCAGTCACCGCTGCCTATGGACGCCTGTAACTCCAGAGGTGTCCGTGCGCGTTGCCGACCCTTTATAAATCTGTATACTCCTTTTTTGAAGAACCCCATACTGTAATCCCTCGGGAAAACCGTGGCAGGGAGCTCATTCTACAGCCGAAGCGTTCGTGGGAGGAAGTTGCTTTTAAAGCGCTCAGTACGCGACCCCACAGGCTCCAATGTGTGAGGATGAATACCCTGCCGATGGCGAGCGGTGCGGTGATAGAACGCGGCCGTTGACATCATGTCAATTAACTCTTCAGAGCACAACCCATTGTACAAGCGATAGAACACACATAAGGAGGCAAGGTCTCTCCTTAGACTTAAGGGATCAATATCGCTAGTGAGTTTGGGATCGTCGACGATTCGCACTGCGCACGTTTGGACCGAGTCAAAGGGTGAAAGCTGGTATTTTGGAGGTCCTGCCCAAATGTGACAACAGACTCCATATCGTCGCTATACTTACTCAAACTCGTATCTGCAGAAACCGATGTTTTCAGTAGAGCTAAATAACTATTTATTTCATAAATTATTCATTACCAAAGTTTTTCTGTAATCAAATTATCTTATTAACAATAAAAAATGATGATTTGGAAGGAACAGCTCATAGTTTATCCTTGAACTTCAAAAGTTATGTATCAATTTGGAGATACGAGTTTACAGTACTAAAGTGAACATATGTAGGTATTATTAGGTTACTGAAAGAGTTGCTTACGAGGTTTTAAAGTTTATATTTCACATATCTTTAATTCGTAAAAACTAAGTCAAACTAAACAAAAAATATTTTTTTCACTATTCATGGCGTGCGTAACTGCCAAGGTCATAGAAACTATGGTAAACTTGAGGAATCACTGCTTTTAAGCTTTGCAGATCATTGTATTTTCTTTTAGTGATCGTCAAAGATCCGCAGTATAGTTTTCGGAGGTCATGGGACGAAGGCAAGTTTATAATTAATTCCCGATTGGGAATATTGTAGTACTCTTAATATTGATAACGCAGGGATCACCAAACTTGTTGCCTGGTCTTATGGATTTGTAATATCCCAGACTTGAAAAGTTTGTGGTCAACGTATTTAACTTGGTATGGCTGTTTCGCTCTAGCATATTTTATGATCTGAATGAATCTGCTGGAACATAAAGCTCCCTATTTTTTTTTCGTCTTTCAATAGTTGAATGTACAGAGTCACATTCCATTTGTGTGTGTCCAACGACCTGATACTTTTGGTAAATTTTTATGTTATATTTACATAATAGCATAATCGAGTAGAGCATTTGCAAGCGTGACTGCGATTTTGTGCGGCACAACCGTCACTGAATATAATGATAGGTTTATCTTTATCTTCAATACTTTCTAGGTAGTCTAAAAGACAAGACGTAAATGTGTTTGCATCCATAAGTACCATATCCATAGTACCTAATGATTCTAATGAAATAAATAAGTTTAACACCGATAACCAAGTTTATCCTATTTATGTATTTACGAGGTTAATGCAGTTACGAAAATTGTGTCTATGAGATACGAGGAAACCATATGACGATTTACTCTTAACTCTTAGCTGCGATCAAGATAGGAGTTATTTTTTACGATTTATCATAAAAATCGAAGTCATACACTTATAAAACCAAAATAGGTAAAAAACTCAGATACGAGGTTGAGTAAGTACAGCGACGATGTGGGGCCTGACTTGGGACTTATATAGAAGAAGCCTTTGCCCCGGAGTAAAGTATCGCCTTGCTCTATTGAGCACACCGAGCTTTTTGGTTGCGAGCTTGGCCTTCCCTTCCAGGTGAATGCGGAATTGGACGACACTGGAGATGTCGACTCCAAGGATCCCAATACTCTCAGATATGGTTAGGGGTGTGCCCTGAAAGTTTGGGGCCAAAGTAAAAGGGGTTTTCTTAGCGGTAAACGTGAAAACTTGTGTTTTGGTAGGGTTGAATCGTACCAAATTGTCCTGACTCCACAGCGAGACATTAATGAGTACATTCTCGATGTCCGACACAAGTTTTTCGCGACTCTCCATCACAACGGAACGAGGAATGCTGGCACGGCCGCGGCCCGCGTAAAAGGCATAACCAGTACTGTCGTCCGCATAACAATGAATGTCACCGATAGACAACATATCGTTAATGTGCAGCAGAAACAGCGTCGGGGAAAGCACGGAGCCTTGGGGTACACCAGCGTTTATGTCCAAGCTATCGGAGCAACTGCCGTCAACTACGGCTCGAATGCGTCTGCCGGACAAAAAGCTGGCGATCCATCTGCACAATCCCTCATTTAGCCCGTAAGATGGCAACTTCGATAGAAGACCCCGATGCCAGACCCAATCGAATGCCTTCGCTATATCGAGGCTGACTGCCAATGCCTCTCTGAGTCTCGATCGCTGACGCCCAGCGGTGGGTGAGATACACTAGAAGGTCACCAGTCGAGCGACCGTGGCGGAAACCATATTGTCGGTCACTGACCAAGTCGTGGTCTTCTAGGTATCTTAAGGAGCTTCGCGTTGATTACGCGCTCCATCACCTTGGAGAGAAGGGAGGTAATAGCGATAGGCCTATAATTCGATGGATCCGATCTATCACCCTTTTTAGGCACGGGGTGTATAAGGGCGGTCTTCCACGAAGACGGCATTTGCCGTTTGTGATATGAGAGCGCGAAAAGGCGCGTTAATACTGGACACAACTCAGGAGCACACCGTTTGAGCACAACCGCGGGTACCCCGTCTGGCCCGCTCAACTTGTGAACGTCTAATGATAGCAGCTCACGCCGGACATCAATTTGCCTAATATCAATTTCCGGCATAGAAACTGCGCACCGCGGGATAGTAGGCGGCACGGTGCTACCATCATCGTTCAGGGTCGAGTTCGAGGCAAAGAGAGAACCCAGGAGATCGGCTTTCTCCTTTGCGGTGTGGACCAGATTACCATCAGCATTACGCAGTTGTGGTAAGGACGACTGACAAAAGTTACCCTCGGCAGCTTTGGCAAGAGACCAAAAGGCTCGACTCCCTGAGGGGTAGTCTGCGAGCCTCTCACCATTTCTGCCGACGAAGGCGAACTTAGCTCTGGCGATGGCTCTTTTACTGGACCTCGAGGCAGCGTTTAGGTTACGTTTCACAACTTATGTTCGGGTCCTTATCCATTACGGCTTTAGTCCAAGCCCCATAAGCACCCTGCTTGCGCACAGCATCCTTACAGAGCCGGTTAAACCAAGGCCGCTTTTTTGCTCCTACAGCTATTACCGAAGTGGGAATGAAACACTCCATTCCCGTTAAATTAAATACATTTAATATTACAAAAATATGTAGTCACTACTCTTACCATCTTTCTTGTCACGCTAAATGTATCCATATATTATCGAACGCAAGTCTCGAAGGTTCACAAACTAGATGCTGATATCATTTGGAATTTATTTGTCAAATGAAATGTACGGCGATGATCATGATCAGTGTATCGTGAGTCGTGAGCGTATTGTCAGGATCAAGGAACAAAACAAGGTATACTCACTGTTAATTTAAGAGCATTAATTGGGTGCTTGATGCATTCAGTCACTGCACGAGAAGGGAGCCATGGAATGTTGCAGCATTGAAACAACTGAAATTGTTTAAAATGACCATGCACGCGAATCTAAAAATCTACTTAATGTATACAGTTGACATATAAAAGCACCCTTGAATACAATCGGCAAAATTAAAAGGTTTAATTATATGACGACCTAACCTGGTCGGCAGTGTACCAGCTTATACGGGGTGATTTCGGGGTCGCGGAGCAATATAAGGCCTTTTGAACGCTTTTCCTCTCGCGTCAAAATGTAAAGTGAATGCTAACGTCTGGACTAGTGAAGAACAGATAAACCTTATCTGTCAGCAGGAAAATTGTTGACTTCACTTTAGCGGTCTGGGCGAGCGAGCCAGATTCGTGTTTAGTAAATCGAGCGTTTAGTTTAAATCTGAGTGTGATTCTGGATTAGGCAGATTGGTTGATAGGCCAATTGATAAGTTCAGAAGAACCAGACAATTTGGGAGCAGGTCTGATTCGTAGTTTGGTATAAAGAGTTAATAGCTGGTCTAGTAGAAGAATACCTAGTGTATTTTTAACCGACGAAAAAAACGGAGGAGATTCTCAATTCGACGCATTTTTTTTTTAATGTATAATATAATATTATGTATAAACGCATAAATTTTTACTGGGTAGTCTGATTTTGATAATTCTTTCTTAATTAGAAAGGGTAAAGTTGGTCCTATATAAATTTTGAAATAAAAAGCCAACTCTTAGAGTAGGAATATAGGGGATGGTTCAAGTTTTACTCACCGATTGTAACGTATGATAACGCATAACTTTTTACAGAGTAGTCCGATTTTGATAATTCTTTCTTTATTTGATAGGGTATATACCTCAAAATTGGACCCATAAAATTTGGAATAAATTTCTACTCTGAAGATGGAAAAATAGGGGTAATTTCAATTACAGATTTTAAAGCTGAGTTTGTACAAAAAACCCCTCACAAATAATGAGTTGTAGACCTGCCAGAACACAGAAGCACAGAACAGATACAGAACATAACTTCAGTGGACGAGATCAACAACGGGCTAGTGGGAACTGACCACACAGTAGGGTCTCAGTTTTTTAGACGCCGCTGTAAAGATAGACCTGAAAAATTGACCGCGCGAGACTTAAACCTCATGGCTCTGACGCTCGCTACAGTTGCAGTCTCCCGATGACGCGGAGCCATATAGGCAGCTCAATAGACGTATATCTAAGTCCTCGCGACATGATCTGCGTCTCTTTAATACTAACCGTAATAAAAAGACTATTGAGCAAAACCCTCATGGCAAAACCAGCTGACAAAGCTGAGACGGGAAGATGGTAGCATAGCGTCGACCAATGCAAAGGTTTTAGGCGAGATCGTGAGGTTCTATGCACAGTTATACACTTCAGTTGCAAAGCCCGTTGACAGCCTTATAGGAGATCCAAGAACCAAGTTGTCCCGACATTTTACACGGACATCCGAAACTGTTTACTGCCGTAATGGAAGACGCCTTCAAGCTTCTGGAACGGCAAGGACTTGGCATCAACATCAACGGTGAATACATCACTCATCTTCGGTTTACCGACGATATCGTAGTCAAGGAAAGTCGATAGAGGAACTCAGCATGATGCTCGATGACCTCAACCGAGTTTCACAACGGGTGAGCTTGAAAATGAACATGGCCAAGACGAAACTAATGTCAGAGGCTAATATTGTGCCCACCCAATCTTTGTTGGGAACTTGGTACTCAAAATTGTTGACTCTTACATTTACCTAGGACTAGGACAAATAGTCCAATTAGGTAGGTCCAAATTCGTAAACCGCCGAATCCATTTCGATTTCGGCAGCGTTCGGGAAACTACGTAATGTCTTTTCTTCCGACACACCTCAAGTCTTCAATCAATGTGTGTTACCAGTGATGACTTACGGTTCCGAAACTACGGTCTTTCATTATCGTCCTCATCTCAAAGCTCGGAGTTTCTCTACGTGATCGAATCAGAAATGAGGAAATCTGTAGGCGAACCTCAAGTCACCGACATAGCGCACCCGGTTAGCAAGCTGAAGTGGCAATAGGAAGGCCACATTGCACGCAGAGAGGTGGACGATGGGGTTCAAAAGTGCTCGAGTGGAGATCACGGACCAGCAAGCGCAGCGTACGACTCTCACCCACAAGATGGACAGACGTACTCATTAAGGTCGTCGGAAGACGCTGGATGCAGGTCGCTTCCAAACGGTATAATTATGTGGAGGTTCAAGAGGGAGGCCTATGTTCAGGAGTGGACTTTTTATCACTGAGATGTTGATGATGATGAAAACGGCCAGTCTTTTGTGTGTAGAACTCTCAGTATCTGCATTTCTGCTAAAGCACGTTAATCGTGAGGTTTGTGTAATACCTTATTTTGGCTCTAGGTCAGATAAAGCAATACCCTTACACATTTTTACAATACAAATACTAATACTTAGCAGCATTTTTTATAGGCCTACTCATGTTGGTATATAAAGCCTGTATTTCTACGTATTTATATTACAGAACAAAATAATAATTAAAGTAGGATTAATAATAAAGCAGTTGATAGCTAAATCAAGGTAGGTAGCTATTTTAAAAGTACTTAATCAAAAATTTATAATGTAATAAATAATTTATATAAGTTATAGCCACAGAAAATTATAAAAAAACTTTTTAACAAAAAAATTTTACCGCCGAAAAAACAAAAGAATAGCGCACTAAAAAGAAAAAAATAATAATTTTGTCAATCTGTTATTTTTGGAGTCGGTGCCAGCCTCAAACAAACTCGCTCCGTCCGCACGCGCTGCCTTGTATTGGGCGCTGGGCGGAGGTTGCAATTTTGTAATGTGTTGCGTTCAACTTTTCACTAAGATGCTCAAGTTAGTTTGGTTATGGCTGGCACCGACTCCAAAAATAACACATTGCGATATTAAGACAAAATTATATATTTTTTTGTTTTTAGTGCACTATTCTTTTGTTTTTTCGGCGGTTTAATTTTTTTGTTAAAACGTTTTTGTGTAGTCATATTAAACTTATAGATATGTAGGTTAGGTTTGTAAGGTTGCTTAAGATGGCCGAAGGGCAAACAGATCAGTAATAGGAACCCCGCTGTGGCGGGGCTCCGTCGATTCTGAAAATGAATAAGTGTTTTTCACCGTTGACACCGTCGACACATCCATCAATTGAAAGAAATTATATATTTATATTATATTTTCCGGGTAAACAGGTAACTTATTACGAATCTGCCCTACTCAGAAATTGCCCTAATAAGAATCTGGCCCGCCCCGTCGGTGGCGTGGTGGCGCGACATTATGGGACCACTAGGCTTAGGACATTTCATAGCATACCGTGGTTCTAAAATCCTTGGAGCCGCCATATGAGAAATTTTCGAAGTCAAAGTTAAAAAGTACGATGTTATGTTATGAAAGATTTAGGACTTTTGGAAGCATAGTAGCCGTGGTTCTAGACTCTATAATATATTTAGATGAAGAATACATGTGACAAAAGTAGTATAATGTTTTATATTAATTTACAATGTATTTTATAAAATATAACGTTAATTTCAGCAACAAAAACGCGATCGGTCGATACCAAAGATACAACTCGCTACAAACTATATACTCAACAAATCAAACTTAAACTGAAGTTTATAGAGGCTATAATAAAATTTATCAAAGAAACATTTTTCACACTGTTACTAATTCTTATTATTTGTGGAAGTGCTGGCTGTTGGAATAAGAGTGTCATAATCCTCATCCATTATTACTTCATTTTCGTCATTGAAATGGTAATAGGAATGAATAGTTATGATTTTCTCTATATTTTCGGGGTTCAAACGAGTTCTACATTTATCAAACACCCTTTTGTGTGTCGAGAACGATCGTTCCACGTCCACTGAAGTTAAGGTTGTATTTTCGAGGAATTGGGGTACTTCTTTATCATGGTAAAAAATATATATATATAAAATTAAAAACCAATTTCATGAAGTCTAATACAAAGTGGCAACCAATTATGTCAATATTTTTTAATTTTAAATTGCGAATTAATTGGTACTACTCACTGAACACGGACATTAAAGAGGATGCATAACTAGATAATTAATATTGTAGCATGACATGTGACCAGTAATTGTTTACGATAAAATATTTACGTTCGATTAAAATAACTCAGTGACGAAGTAACTGTATGTGTAAATCATTATATTTAATATGACACAATACTTAATCACTTTGACTTTGACCTCGAAAATTTCTCATATGGCGGCTCCAAGGATTTTAGAACCACGGTATGCTATGAAATGTCCTAAGCCTAGTGACCACTTTAGGGGTTCTTGGCGTCCAAAGGATTATCTAGGTATATACTCGTACAATAGTTTTGCAATTCACCCTTAAACAATTGCTAATAATTTCCTGCGCAACATTCCAAGTGCTTACATTATCAGGTGGTTTTGAACAGCGATTAAACCTTCTGCCTTCTTGTGGTTTTACCTTCTCGGGCTTTGTAATATTAATTGTCGCATTTTCTCGTTCTACTTTCGCACCTTGCTGAAAATGTAATTGTCATCGTGCAATAATACAAAATAACAAAAAGTGCTACCGTACAGAAGAATCTCTTAAAAAAAAATTATACCTACACACGCCGGAATTACCCACCTGCAAGCAAAATTTTAACTTAAACCGCGCACGAATCGTGAATCTTTGCGCGTCGCAGTTTTTTGACAGAACCGTGAGTGTCGGGACGAGGTTGTCACTTGAGAAGTATTTGTACCTACACCAACTTGATTTATTACTTTTAAGATAATTAAAAAAAAATCATGTAAATTATATTCGGAGATAGTACCTATGTCTAATTTCCACAGAAGTAGGTATATATATCGGCGTATTCCTTTGGGAATATTTCGGTAAACCATAAATTAAGGATTTTTATTTTAAATATTACTAAATAAGGACTTGAGGAACTAAAAATCAAAATATGGACTAATTGCCTTAAAGCTACACAAAGGTCAAAAATAACCGTCACGGCCTGGCATTCGCATTTCCCGCTCGAAACACTCCTTACAGGATTGATAGGAACCTATGACGTCACTCATTCATAGCTGGGCTCTGTAAAGTATGATTGACTGATATCAAACGCTAGTTACCTTATGCCTCATCCAGATGAGAGTGGTGTTGCGGTGTCGCGGCCCGACTATGGGCTTCATCTGTGCTATGTATACCGTGGCCCAGCTGCAACATGTTATGCTTAGAAATGTCAAATCCCCAAGATCGTAGTAAAGACTTAGACTGTATTATAATATAAATAAAATAAAAACAAAAAGCCGTCCCAGTCCTACAGTAAGCTTAAGGCTTGGGTACATGAGCGTGCCGGTAGCCCGGCGTGATACCGGTGTGGCTAATGTAACGAAATAACTGAAATAAGGCACACATTCGGACGGCAGCGTCACGCCTCGCTGCGCCACGCTCACAAAACGCGCCTATGTGCCCAAGCCTTTATTAAGGCTTGTATTGTACCAACGTCGGGCGTCTATTCAACCCATTTACCATAACAGGGTTACTCATGCAGTCAATTGGGATGTCCTGTTATATTCAGGACATAGTTTATAGTTAGTACTCTACATTATCATCTAATTTTATGCAAAGGATGAATTAGGTAAGCCCTCGTCACGCGAAAAGAGTTATATTTGGTCCCATTAAATTTGTTAAGATAAAGAGTTTCGTTTCGTCACACCAATGAGAATGACATTATGTTAATTAGGGTCACCACTTTTCGCTACTGGACTCCTGGTACCTATGTAAAGTGCCGTATGTAAGCATTATAATATGTATAAAAGAATTAATGTAAATACTATACTATACATATAATTATTGACAGATTAATTTATTCCTTTTTAAGAATGAAAATTAGAAGATTTATGGCCAGTCCATATTTGTAAAAAAAAAGGACTGTTACAATTTGCTTGGCAGGCTTGTTTTTTGTATACCTCAATCTTGCATTTAGATGAGCACGGGAGACGACATGCGTACTAATTTGTATCTAAAAAATCTGGCATTTTCTGAGGGGTAAACCTGTCAATAGCAACTCCATTTCTAAATTCTCTAAGACACCTAAACGGTAAATAAAGTACCAGGAGTCCAATAGCTTTTTTTTTTTTTTTTTTTTTTTTATGAAAGACTGACCAGCGTTTGACCTCAGTCGCACCTGATGGAAAGTGACGACGAGGTCGAGGGTGTAGCAAACTAAATTTATTAACATTTAATTTATTCAGAAGGTGTGACCAAATATGCATGACGAGTGCTTACCTAATCCCAAAGGATTCCCAAATAGTGGGTACGATATGTTCAGAGGGGTGCAGTGAAGTGACAAGAAAACAGAAGATTTCAGCGTCATTACAATTGAACAAGTCTTAATTGCCTATATCGAGGGATGAGTGGTCATACCCGATAAGTCGAATAAATGGGATTTTGAATTTAGAACTATACGTGAATTACATAAGATTGTTACTTCAATGAAATATTATATCGAATTATCGGGTTTGACCACCCAACCCTCGATATATACTCGTATAAAGTTGTAAAACCTCTTTCTCTGGAACCATGAGGACAATCGCGTTCTGTTTCGAGTGTAAATCAAGGTTAATCAGTCCCGTTTAATAGTAATAATGTGCAAAAACCGTAAGAATTAAATTGTAAGATTTCTGGGTCACCTAATAGGGGTTTCAGCAGAACATTACTATGTTCCCTACATACTATTGGTCTGATTCTTATAGGACAAATCCACATGTGTTTGCCCACTTGCTATTGTCACGTATAATGTATGTTAATATACTTATACATATATATTATAGGTGACAATAGCAAATTGCCATTAACATTTGCATCACAAACAAATAAAAAACAATTTAACGGTCACTAATATGACTATGACAAACTTACGTGGATTTACCCTTAAATACGTAAAAAACTATTCGACACTATTTCGAGTAAGAACAACATTTGCAACTTTTATGTAATAATGTAACCAACAAAAATGTTTAGGTACTTACAATATCCACATAGAAAATACAGCTATCAAGATGCTGCTTCGTATTATCCTAAAAAAATATTATCTTTAAAAAATACAAAACTAAAAGTCGGAATATTCTGAGCATTAAAAAAATGGTACAATTCATTATCAAAAAAATCATAACAAGCGATTACCATCGCTTTCTAGACTGTTAATACTAATTCCTTTATTTAATATTATAATTTAGAAGCAAAGCACAGAAGGTCACAACTGACAAAATTGAATAATGTAAGGCATGAACTTTCTGCAGATGCAGTAACGTACTTGCAGAAATTAAATTTACTTATCGCTACAAATTCGCTAGTCTTTTTAACACGTTCACAGTCCATGCATGGGTCACGACGAATTATTTTGGTAAGTCCGTGCCCCACACGTGTGTCACTAGAACCGACCAGGTGCGCATAGAAATCAAATCACTTCATACTGCATTTAATGGTGCTCATAATATAAAGATAATTCTGATTTCTCAATTAATGTTTCTGTTATATAGACAATAGCATTCTAAAATATATATCATAATCCGAGTGAACCATCTCTTAGCGATCCATACGTGAGCACGGAAGTGCAATAGAGTAATTTGATTTGATTTGGATGTATGAGGTCGTCAACCAAACAATTTATGTATAACCGTGAATATTTGTATGGCGTTTTGACCCTCTTTGCTTTGCCAATGAAACTCTTACCCTTGGTTAGGTCCTCTTCTTATCAAAATTGGTAGTATTATGAACAGCGCGGCGTAAATGCCGGTGCCGACGAACAGCGGTACAAGGGGATTGCCCATCTGAATAAAATATACTGCATACTTATAGGAAATGTAGCTTAAATCTGGGCGACTGACCAGTTTTTAAAAGTGAGAGACTTCTTTATGAACTACTAGTTCAGAAAAGGGTTAACATCTTGATGTAATAGCACGAAATAGCAGAATATTTTGCATCTCAATAAAAAATGCGTTTGCCCTGGGTGCATGTTACTTTAAATAAATCTCGTATCTGACAAACGTATTGAAACGCAGTAACTCTGTACTCACTCCATACATAGTTACATAATTTTTCTTTTCATTGACAGAATTAGTAACGAGTTTTTTAAAAGTAGTGACGATCTTTATATTTTTTTATGCAGAACCGGTGACCGTTGAGGTGGTTCTCGAGCTACTTATATAAATGGAAAAAAATGGGTTTTAAAAAAATAATTTTAGTTAGTTAACAAAAAATACTTGTTTTGTATATATATTATTATTATTATGTACTTATATATAAATAATATTATTCACACATGTGATTCATCTAACTCCGGCCGTTTAAGATACTGTCCTCATAGTTAATGCTATTGGCGGTGTCTCAGAAACATGTGACATCATAAAGTTATTCTAGGTCTATAGGTCGGTAATATACATCATCATCATAGTATAGGTAGTTCCATGAGAGTTGAGGCGAATGGATTACGCACACAACTATATGAAGTACTGATTGAATGAATGGAATGAATGAGTAATTTCAAAATCTTCCTATCATTACATGAGATGTTGTTGTGTGCGTGACTTTAACCCTCGTGAAACTACCTATACACGTACAAACGATTTTGTGAGGGCAGAATAAAACTTACTTATAAATACACACAATATTTTCTTCTTTTACACCCCTATTTTTTGCACACCCAAATCGCCATTAATAACTGACACAAAAAGAAGAGATTTCACGAGAATGGACCGTGACAAATCCAACATGGATTAAGTCAAAGATAGCGTTTTAGTATCCCGAAAAAGATACCACGCGTTACTAAAATATACATAAAGATACTTACGTTTTATTCAAATAATTGCTTTCGTTGTCACAAATGTTTTTCCAATGCTTGACATTATTTATTTAGACGAATACGTTTTTCGAAATATGAAGAAGCCCGCGAATAAAAGGAGGTTCTTAGTTTTGTGTGACTTTTTGGTGACATCAATTTGTATGTCACTATCGGAACTTTTTCATAAATTCAACGGAGCTACATCTCGTCCGGTACCACAAACATAGAACTTTGTATATTTCGATATCATCTTCCTCTTTTACTCCAGTTAAGGCGTCATGAGAGTGACAGAGACAATCGTCCGAAATTACGAATATCAATATTCGCGGTAGCGCCGCTGAGATTGTTTCTTTAAATTACCAGGTGCAATCAAAATGGTGATACAAAGTTATATTTTCTGAATATGTTCATGATTACGATCAACTTTTACTATTGGGTCATAACCGAAAAATCTGTTAAAAAGAGACCTTCCCATACTAGCTGCTAGCTAGCTGTAGTTGTTAGTATGGGCTGGTCATTTTATTTAACTGATTTTTCAGTTCTGGCTCCATAGTAAAAGTTGATCGTAATCAAGAATAGATTCGGAAAATATAACTTTATCTACGTACATGTCATAAGTGCTCTAAAATGCGTCCAGAAACCGTAGGCAATAACCAGCATTACCAACCATCAGAAAGATTTCAGTAGGTAATGTTAACATTACCTACTGAAATCAGTAGGTTATGAATTTAAATTTGGAACAGCTGTCAAATTCAAGTGGGGTGTCTAATCTAGTATCTATAGATATTAAAACAGCCATTGATACGAAACGCCAATTCGTTATGTTTTTTTAATATAAATCGAACGACATTTGAACTCGAGTGACAATAGAATAGGGAGTTCATTCGCTTGTCTATGGTTTAAAAAAAAATACTTAGATACGAAATACGCAACGCCGCCGTTCCAAGCTGTCATTTGTTTTGTTCGTTGACTTTTTAATGTTTAGGTACAAGTAACCCTAGTAATAAGTCATTTCCCTACGGTTTTGAACCCATCTTAAAACACTTAATGATATGTGTGTAGATAAAGTAGTGTATGTAACTATACATAATTAGGTATTACAACAATCGTGTGATATTATTATGAAACTCGCCTTCGGCTCGTTTCATAAACCCACACTCTTGTTGTAATGCCCTTCATTATGCACAGATACATAAACTACTATTGTAACACCATTTTGATTGCACCCAGTATATAAATTAACCGTGAATAAATCAATAAACCTTATTCGTAATTTGCGAACGAATGTACTTACATATTAAAACACCTTGGCACCGAAGACGCTGGCTGCATTTCCTCGCTGAATCGTGTGGTTGATACGCTAGTACAAATGTTTATTTATTGATTTATTTAATATATTCACAATACAACAGGATACAACTGACGAAATTAAAACCATTTTGCATTCCCTACCAGTCAACCAATGAGCTAAACGGAAAAATCATTAGGTGCAGGGTTTTATATAGTATGGTGGATATGGTCTTACCCTCATATATCTGAAAATGTTTTGAGAGGTAGGGCACAGCGATTGCCATCACGCTTAAATCTGGGGCAGCCCAACTGGGGAAGTACCTCCTCCTTACAGAAGACCACAGCCATAATAGCACTGCTACCTTTCAGGTATGCAGTGTTGTGTTCCGGATGGTGAGTAAGGTTCCCAGAGCTCCAATCCCCCTTAAAGGCCGGCAACGCGCTTGTGACTCCCCTGGTGTTGCA
The DNA here is from genome assembly GCA_022674325.2 of Grapholita molesta. NCBI lineage: Eukaryota > Metazoa > Arthropoda > Insecta > Lepidoptera > Tortricidae > Grapholita > Grapholita molesta. The sequence continues at coordinate 11,235,622 of CP053127.2, forward strand.
GGTGCCCATGGGCGGCGGTGATTGCTTACCACCAGGCAATCCGTCTGCTCGTTTGCCGCCTATGTCATAAAAAAAAAACGTCCACTTAGTTATAAGAAGTGTTAATGTTTGTTGAAGGGTTTGGTTAATACATGTACTTGTGTTGTGTAATGAGACTATTATTGCCTGCAATAGTTAAAGCAACTACTTTGCAACTACCGCAATTTCGCCCCTTGTAGGGAATCGACGTGAACGCGACGACGACGTAACGCGGCCGGGATACGTGCGATGCGTTTCGGCGCTTCAGCTGCATGCTGATTGGGATTGACACACGAGCGATGATGAAAGAGTGCAAACAATAAACAAATCATGGGTATTTTTTTTTATGCAGAAACGTGCTGACGGTAGACGTGACTACACGTCACCCATGATGACGTATACCACGAAGGATAAGATTTGACAAGTCTAAGTCTTTGTGTTAACCATTGAGGATAAAAATAGAATTTATGTAAATGTTTTTGTGTTGTCTAATTTTAATTATTTTGAATGCTGTGTTTAACATAATATAATGTATGAGTCATTGTTACTTGAAATAAATACATTTTATTTTTTTATTTTTTTTATTTTAAGCGGTACTCAGATAGCACTATTGGTAGTGCACTGGGTTAGTGATCCAGTGGTTGTGGGTTCGAGTCCCGCTTCGAGTCAATTTTTTTCTTTCGATTTAAATATCGAAATCATGGGTACTTCATTTGTGATTGTTTTTTAAAAACACATAGTTGAATTTTATTCAGAAGTCAGCAAAGTAATTTCATACAAATTGTTTATTAATCGAATGTTTTTTGACGTTAACTGGTTGGGTCTTGTTTTATTTAATGTTTTAAAATTATCGATACCAATCATTTGGATTAAATTAATATTTTTTTAGAATTATAATACTGGGTGAAAAGTTATATTTTCTGAATCTATTTATGATTACGATCAACTTTTACTATGGAGCCATAACTGTAAAAAAATGACCTGCCCATACTAACAAGTTAACAACTACAGCTAGCTAGCAGCTAGTATGGGAAAGTCTCTTTTTTAACTGGTTTTTCGGTCGTGATAGTTGTGTCAAAAGTTGATCGTAAACACGAATAGATCCGGAAAATATATTTTTATATTACCCTTATTATTCGCGATAGTGAAGTAAAAATGTTTGTTTCTCTCGGCAGCAATGTGTTTTTCCTCTCGTGCCTTCAAACATACTCAACGCTCAAGATTCCATTCTTTGAACCACTATACTCATGGTTCTGGAATCTTCTTTGAACCACTATACTCATGGTTCAAATTTGGAATCTTTCTCTAGCTCGAGTCTCAATATTAGTACGTAAAGGTAACTAACTTTGCTCTCTTGTGTTACAAATAACTACTATCTTCCACTGTTCGTTACTGACAAAGGATTGCTAGGCCAAATATGAGTATGTATTTGCCTGTTATTAGTACCGCCGGAGATGTGTACGTCGCGGCCGGACAGTTGGAGAGCCGCTTTCTCCGCGAAGTGGCGGAGATGTTCCACTCCATGAATAAAGTATTTGATATACATAATATACTAGAATAAATTAATATTAACCATTCGCCTGATTTACGTAAGACATTAGTTAAGTAATGTAAGGAATTGATCTTACTAGATTGATTTTTATAGACGCAACTTACTAAAGCCACGTATTCATTGTAAACATTTGTTGAGCAACAGTTAATAATTTTGTTGATGAAATGTCACAAAGTAGCGGGAAACTTTGTTTACGGCATGACTTCCTGTCCATACCGCAGACTGCGTGAAAATGTTGCCTGAAGAAGTCGTGCTGTTGTGCTCTCTTGTGTATAACCTAAAACCCCGGAAAAAGAAAAAAGATGGTGGATACGGAAGTACCTCTTACAAAGGCAAAATTTATTAAGTGATCTTGAAATGGGAGATGGATCCTTTATTAACTTTATGAGAATGTCAAAAAGTGATTTTGAGCATCTTCTAGGGTTAATTAGTCCGCCAATAATTAAAAAAGTGACAAATTTTCGTCAACCAGTTTCATCTGAAACAAGACTGGCTATTACTCTACGGTATCTAGCATCTGGAGATTTTTCGATTGAAAGAGTTCTGTTAATTGCATTATTTTGTCGTTGTCCCAAGCTACCGCCATGTTTATTGGAAAAGTTGCAGGAACTGTATGCACACATCAACATGAGTTGATCAACTGATGTTTTGATCGACAAGCGAAAACACTGCAACACGCAGTCAGCAAATCTGCAACACGCAGTGTTGCCTGCAACATGTCGCCAGGAACTCAGCAACATGTTGATGAAACAAGGTTGCTCAACAAATGTTTACAATGAATACGGGGCTTAATAATGTACCTAAATAAAAAAAATATTACGAGTTTTGTATGTTAAAATTTCATTATCATCATAATTTTAACCGTGAATCGTCCACTGCTGGACATTGGCCTCCCCCAAATATCAATTGTATCATCTTGGGGGCTAGTTGCCATAGTCGCACATTTGGCAGGTGGTTTGGCGACCGCAGTAGCTGTTAGGGTTTCGATGGACGCTGCGGCCCATCCGTTTCGCTCATACGACATTCGCGGGAGGAGATATGGAAATTTGGTATATGACCTATGACTAATTGGGAAAAGGTCCTAAGAGGATATGTCCTAGAGATATCTATATAGATAATGATCTAAATGTTTGCAGCTAATTGGGTGCATTTCAGGACGTCCTAAACTTATGGGACATGAAGGGGAAGTACCTTTAAATATTGTAGATAGTGTATTTTGCTGAAAGGAGACTTTATGTTATTTTTAATAGTTAGTAATTCTGCTTTCATAGATTTTGTAAAGATTACTTGCTTCGTCTGGGAATCGAACCGACTTAATAAGTTTGGGATGCTCTGTATACTACAAAGAGTATAATTCTCTTTGCAGTACTGCAAATAGTGCACTGCAAAGAGTATAAATAAGAACAAGGAATTACGTTCAAAGAATATAACTAATAATCACTAAGGTTATGTTACTATTATAAAAAACTTTGACATAAAATGACAGAATGCGTTGTCAGTAAACCTGTAAGGATATTTATATTCTCTTTACAATTAACGAATGAACAGATTGACGGTTGAACCTCAAAATGGCGAAGTCGGCTTGAAAATATATTTTTTGTTTTTTGTTCAACAATAGTTTAGTGTGTAATATTGATAGCATATTATGCAGTGATCTAACGCAGAATTGTGCAGTTAATGAAGAATTGATTTCAAAACGTGTTTCACCACTATTTTGGTCATCACTCGACAATCCGGGGGTCACGGCCGCCTCTTACCTTTCTGTAAAGTCCAGCTACCACTTTACAAAACGCAAGGCCTACTACCGAACAACGTCATGCTCTAAGGGCAAACTTATATGTTATTATACTTATATGTTATTTTACTTGACATTGGCGAAATCATCGATTGATTTATTGATGGAAGCCATATTTTTTTAAAAGAAGAAGAAGAACGAATGAACAAAACTTAAGTTACTCTTGAAAATCTCAACGAAAAGTCCCGGATCAAAAACTAAATAAACTGTCAAACTAAAGGATATAGAACATCCCATGACACGAGTACAGTCACGTACATACATATGGTGTTATCACCTGACTATGCTCGCTCGCTTATCACCGCGGGCTCTATCACCTGCCCTTTCCGACCCTGCCGGTTCGGAAGAGCGACTTTCACCGGCAGTGTGCCCCGCGCCGCGAGCCGAGCTCGACGCCCGAATGACGCCATGACGGACCGCGCGCGCCCGCGGAGGCCGGCTTCCCGCGCCCGGCCGCCACCTCCTCCCTCAAGTCCGAGGACTCCACAGAACAGTTGATATGCAAAACTCCACAAGAAAAAGTGAAAAATGTCAAAAAGGATAAACAGAGTGTTAGCTCGAAAAGTGTCGAAGCCGGTAGTGTGAAGGTTACGAAGAAGAAGTTGGTTGTGTTTTTAGGGTTGGGGCAGGTGATTTTGGGGGCGCTGCTGGTTGGGGCGGGGGCGCTGGCGGTGGTGAAGGGGGCTGCTCTGTCCAGGGTCGGGGCCGGGCTGTGGGCCGGGTGCGTGGCCGTGGTGGCCGGCGTTGTCGGAGTGCTCGCCGGGATTAACGACTGCTACGGACTGAATGGAGCCAACAATGGGTATGTTGTGCATCATTTTAGTTCACATATAAGTAAAGATCCGTATCAAAAGCTAGTTTAATCGATTGGGCAATGTAGAGGAAATATGAAGACTACGTTTATATTTACTAAAGAATACACGGAATATACTCAACAAATCATACAAACTTCATCTGCACACCAACCCCTCAGTATGTAGGCTATATACAACTAGACTAAACTGGGAAAATATTGAAAGCTTAAGCTATGTATTCAAGGCTTAACCGGTATTCCAAAAAAAAAAAATTTAAATAGGAAAATATTTACAGTTACATCTTGCTGTTTATGTAGGTCTCAGTAATGTAATTATGTTTTTACCCCGAAAAGTTACATTTTCCAATTAAACATGCAATTGGAAACTAACGAACACAAAGGAACAAAATAATACCGGATTTTTTTGTATGAAAAAAGTACCGGTTCCAAGCCCTGTATTAGACATAAACGCGCATATGAAATATAAAACGAAATAAACAACAAATAGTAAACAAAATAATATAATTAGTATTGGAACGGTTTTGAAATCCTTAACCATTTAAATTAGTAAATAGAAAAAAAATATTTTCAACCTCGTAAACCCTATACCTATAACTAACGTAAACAATTCTGAACGCCATAAAAATACAAAAATAGCACGACGAGTTTAGGGTTACAAATTTCATGACATAACAATTTTCAATTTCCTTTTAGGTAAATGCCAATCATATTCATTACGATCGATGATCAATGTTTGCACTGTTGTCAGATTTCTATATCTACTCCTAGCCATATTAGACGTTAACATCTAGTGTAAACATTTTCCCCAGACGACAATGCTCGACTGCTCTTACCGTAGTATCGGTTCCCGTAACGGGGCTTGCATAATGGCCGATTAATTGCCAGTGTTCCGGTATCGACTTTTGTACACACATTATGTCGTACACTACTTATGTTAATCGGTAAGAGCTGTTTTAGAAACTATCAAAAGTTTTCAATCGATTTTGTAGTTTATCGATGTTTATTGATGTTCAATACTAGAGTGAATAGGCTGTTACTGAACCAGTGTGCTACATCTCGTCGACACTTATACCATTAGGTGTGACTGATGTCAAACGCTGGTCAGTTTGGTATAAAAAAAAGATAAAACAATTCTTGTTTGTATTATTGCGGTGTGATGCCGGCTGACTAGAATAGCACCACTCCATCTCCTCCCGCGGGTATCGTAAAAGGCGACAAAGGGAAAAATCCTACAGCAGCGTCCGTCGAAACCCAATCTACAGCTACTGCGGTCGCCAACCCGCCTGCCAAGCGTGGCGACTATGGCAACTACTCCCAAGGTGATACAAGTCATATTCGTGGGAGGCCTATGTCCAGCAGTGGACTGCATACGGCTGAAATGTGTTGTATTATTTATCTTAACAACCGTAAACAGTAAAAGTAAAAATAATTGACGATTGGATATAATATGGATAATGACCCTGTCGACTACTCGTCGGTACTTCCTTGCTTAGTTCTTCCTTTGTCATAATCATAACCATGTTCGCTAAATATGTTGTGTTGTTAGTCATGTACAGTCGACTACAAATATGTATACACTTCTGCACCTTATTACAAAGGATTAAGGTGAAAAAATATATACATATCTTTGTAGTCGATTGTACGAGACGGACATACACACTATAAATACTATAAATATAAATAAATAAAAAAATATTTCGGACATTCTTACACAAATCAACCTAGTCCTACGGTAAGCTCAATAAGGCTTGTGTTGCAGGTACTAGACGACGTTATATATAATAAATAGATACATATAAATACTTAAATACATAGAAAACACCCATGACTCAGGAATAAATATCTGTGCTCATCACACAAATAAATGCCCTGACTGGGAATCGAACCCAGGACCTTCGGCTTCATAGGCAGGGTCACTACCCACTAGGCCAGACCGGTCGTCTAATACTAACAATTATGAAAATACTAACAAATAAATACTAGCAATTATGGAAGTACATCCAGCATCAAATAGTTGGAAGCTACCAAAGCATCCAAATATATCAGCAGATCTTATTTGTACAGCTGTGTGATGATGCTCATTGTACATACGTTTCAGCTGTATGCAGTCCACTGCTGGACATAGGCCTCCCACAAATATGACTCGTATCATTTTGGGGGTAGTTGCCATAGTCACCACGCTTGGCAGGCGGTTTGGCGACCGCAGTAGCTTTAGATTGGGTTTCGACGGACGCTGCTGCCCGTCCATTGGATTTTCCCCCTGTCGCCTCTTACGACACCCGCGGGAGGAGATGGGATGGTGCTGTTCTAGTCAGCCGGTATCACACGGCGGCCTTACTGTACCTTATTGTTATTTCTATAATACTAATTATGTATCCATTTGAATAATTTTCTAATTTAGGGTCTTTAGGTAACAAAACGCGTATTTCACTTAATTATTGCCACCTAAATTAGATTCCTTGAATGGTCATAGTAATAACAGAAACATAATAATATATAAAAAAATACTAAGGATAATTAACACATTCTCCGACCAATAAAAATACATTAAACATAGAGAAGATATTGAGCTATTAAGTAATTAAATAGTTGCAAGACAATGCAGTTTCGACAGATGAAATGCCAGCGTTGTTACCGCACCGCGTCCGCAAACAAACATGAGGCAATATGATGATTTAGATAGTAATGCCATGCCATGGAATTCAATTCCCTACAGCATCAATATCTTCTGAAGCTTCACAGTCATTTTCTACAAGTTAAGAATAAATCTATTGTCAAATCATCGCACCGCCATTACTAGGGAGCAGCGGTGGCGGATCCTTATTTAATTTCATTTGATTTATTCAGTCACAAATGTCACAAATAACACTCTATACGCAAAACCTTGCTTACAAACACATGCCTATATAGCACCCTTTTCACTTCACTTCTTGTTAGATGTTTAGTATGAACATAAGTAATTTGAGTTCCGTTCAAAAGATCCGAGGATTGAATTCAATAAGTTAATACGGTAGTTATCCCGGAAATCCACATGACTAATTCTAAACGGACGAAAAACCTTGCACTAATTGCACAATTCAGAGGCTCTAGTGTAAGTTTCTCAAAAAAACGTCTCGAACGTGTAAATGATAATGTTATTTATATGGGTAACTCTAACGCGATGGTGACGTTATGTTACGTTAAAAACTTACACTCAGTGTTCAGAGCCCTTTTCAGACTTATTTTATTATGCAGAAACGTCTGCTAGCGAATATCTTCGATATTTAAATCGAAAGAAAAATAGAAAAACATTACTCGCGGCGGGACTCGAATCCAGTGGTTGTGGGTTCGAATCCCGCCCCGTGTCAATTTTTTCTATTTTTCTTTCGATTTGAATACCCTTTTCAGACGTTTATTTACGTCAATAGAAACTTACACTAGAGCCTCAGAGCTGGGGGCCGATATTTGCGAAGGATTTTTTGAATACTTCATGTACCTTGATATTATTTTATTACCGTGTTATGCAAAACATGTCGTTTCTAATGGAGCTGTCATACGTAACCGTATGCGATGTCGCATCGCCAAATGTTAGCATCACATCATCATAAATATTTCAAAGAATTTATTACAATGTGAAATGACATTCATTTCATTTGCAAACATATTTACAAAATAGTTTTTAACTCGTTGGTGGACAGTAAATGACGTCATCTGTCATAGGCCATAGGAAACAAAAACATACGCGACGCCTATAGGAGTCCTGTCCGTCTAAGTGTTAATAGATTAAATGTAATATCAATAATAAAATATTTTTGTATTATAAAATGTAACGTTATTTAACTCAACTGGGCTCGAATTTAGTTTTTTGATTTTATTCGAATTTAGTTATTTGTCGTTGGCATAACCCATAACTCTCATAAGAGCGATAAGGAATACCTTTAATTCATATTATAGGTTACATGGCTTAACGTGTCTATTTACAACAAATCGGCTAATTTAATTACCAAGTTTTAGGCTTATTATTGGTAAAGTCAAGTCTTAAAGGCTTGGTTTTTACTTTTAACTGGGAAATTGAGATAGGAACGTTATGGGTTTGTAAGTCTTGACCCCCAAATATGTAACATTGGATGTAAGTATTTTGCATTAGACATTTAGACGGAAGGAAGAACAGTAAACGTAAGATGGATCAGAGCCCCGAGTGTAAGTTTTTAACGTAACTTTACGTCACGAACGCGTTTGCGTTTCCCATATATATAAATAACATTATCATTTACGCGTCCGTAAACGTTTTTTTGCGTTAAAAGAAACTTACACTGTAAGTTTTTAACCTAACTTTACGTCACGAACGCGTTTGCGTTTCCCATATAAATAATATTATCACTTACGCGTTCGTAAACGTTTTTTTACGTCAATAGAAACTTACAATAGAGCCTCTGGTTTAAAATTAGCTGTTACTGAATTAATACACCCAACATTTTACACACAGCGCACTGTTTTGGTCTTTATGAAAATAGGAGGGTGCCGGTTTCGGTCGCTCAATTAGATATAGGCCATAATTGTCTTCCTAGAATTAGATAAATAAATGGTAGGCTACGTAAGCGGCTCATTGCAAGAATGAGGTTCAGTATTGTAAAATCTGGTATATCGGATTGTTTTGCATGTTACATGACAGCACGTTAAACGTTTAAAGAAATTCTGTGGGCCATTTGTCCACGCAAGACGTTCCGCGCGGTCGGCACACCGTTCCGCTGCGCGGGCGCACTTGACTTGCGTTTCTTTCAAATTTCCCCTCATCGTGGTCGTAGGCGTGGAAGGAAGCATATCAAATTCTAGTAAAAAAAACACGACTAATGACGCGCCGTTGACCGAAGAACTAGGGGAAATTGTCAGGCTAATGGTAAACCGGTACCTTAAACCACTGCTACTTATCGCTGATATGTTATATATCGAGGGTTGGGTGGTCAAACCCGATAATTCGATATAATATTTCATTGAAGTAACAATCTTACGTACTTCACGTATAGTTCTAAACTCAAAATCCCATTTACTCGACTTAACGGGTTTGACCACCGAACCCTCGATATTATAATATTATTTATTGTACCCAGACATGCCATGTCTCTATTTAAACCACACTGGTAATTTTATCATATAATCAATCTTAATTATCTATAATCGTATCTTATAATAAACTTATAATCGAATTTTTAATTAAATGGAGTAAACTGACAGCAGTTTTCACACATTTGACAGGTCGTTTGACAACTTTAGTATGAAAAGTGCTGTCAGTTTACTCCATTTAATTAAAAAATCGATTTTAAGTACAAGTTCTTACTAAGGCTATTTCACTCAGTGGTGTATAGTTGGCGGGAGAAGTCTCGTCCTGGAAAAGGTTTCTAGGGACGTATAGGGACTTAAATTGATTAATAAATAATAATCATGTGGATTAACATTTCTTATATGACAAGATGAAAATGAAAAAAGTGTTAGACATGTGTCCGGTAGTTTGAAACCTGTATTCCATTCTACTAAATAATGCTTACAAATGGCCAGTTGGTTGAATTATGTGTGTTATGTCTCTCCGTGTGTTTAATTCCGCAGGTTTAATAAAATATTAAGTTCGGCATAACGCCGTCAATGTAATACCCACCCCATTGAAATTATGTGCGGAATAACGTAACATTGATGAGTCCATGTAAATTACTCTCTGCAGTACTTTGTCAGCCTGTGTGTACGGCAATCAGCGGAATTATAACAATAATAGAGTGCAGAGCGGTACAAATGTACGCACAAGTAAAGTCAGTAGCATGGGTCTCTTTCATTCTTACCCATGGCATAGGTACATTTCTTTGTCACTCCATGCGCTGATCTTATCCTTTCCACTGTACGGATCCTCAATGAACAGAAGTTGAGTGAAGAGTGATAGTGGGACTGTTAGTAGTAATCTCTCTTATTCTCTTGACAATAGAGATGTGTTGACCTAATTTTGAACACCTCAACCGCTTAGCCACTTCTGCTGCTGACTGTACCTAGGTAATAACTTTGTCATTGTAATATGAAATATCAAGTATGATCAGTAATGATACAACGTAACCCTATCTATGACTTAGGGATCTTAACAATCGTCTGGTTGTAAAAATATGTAGGTTTATCACTTCTACTCAAAACACTGTAATTGCTACAAAAATTAAAAAATATATTTTATCTAGAGACTGACTTTATGACTAAGGGAGGCAGGTTGTAACCACCCCCTCACCCCCAAATCTCTCTATACCTTTTTGAATCCCTTTGACAAGGAAACAAAAATGCATAGACTCCACATCACCCTTATAACTAAATAAAACTAATTTACTTAAAAATATGGCCAATATGATCGTCTAGCTAGTGGTAGGAACCCAAGTTGAACCGCTGAACCCAAACTTCTTTTAATGAGACAAAGCTAATTTTTGGACTCAACCTACTGACTAATTAAAGTTATTAATACTACAATAAATAATTACACTTTAAATACATATCTAAAAATTATAAAATTACAGATTAGGCTAATTACTGGATGTTAAGAAAACTTAAAGAAGTAATGAAAATTGAATAATTAGTTCAATAAGTAGTAAAATAAATTAGCTAATAAATAAAGTAAAGTTTAATAGCTTAAGGCATTTTGTAAAATAAGTATTTACATATAAAATTAGGGTTTACACCCCTAAGACCTTCTACGCCTACGTGAGCTCCGGGTTAACAAAAAAATGGCATTTGTCCTAAGATAAGCATATTCAATAACTCTTTTATAATAAACCAATTTAATCTAACATTTCTGTACAATTAGCTAAGTGTGTTTCACACACTATGCCACCTTTTCGCTCGATGAAGGATTGGAGCTATCCTATTTCCAGTCAGTGTGAGAATTATTCCCGTCAACTGGGCTTCTAACTCCTATCTCTGTACTCCATAAAGAGAAAGACTCAATTATAAACTTAATCAACTCCTCAAAACACCAGCCAGTAACCAATGAAAAGATACACCAAGTTTGCATCTGCCAGCATTATACTTAAATAAATACCTTATCTCATTCTAATAGATAAACTCACTCATCCCTTAATCTGTAAACTATATTTCTGAGTTTTCTATATGTAAAAGACGAAATACCGAGTTTAAGTAATTGTACACTAAATTCTACACGATATCCCGTTATATATTGAGTATTATTTCGCTCAACATAAACAGAAAATATCCCAATGAACTGCTCTGCTTGTCAATGGGTCCCTAAAACAAGTCATTCTTCTATCTCAGAATAAAATGTATTCCTAAAATAAATTAATATACCTTGAAACTTCTTTCAGTACCTCATATTTACACCAGAAAACCAGAAAAACATGAATTAATTACTTGATAAATACACTCGCTTATGCTGAGATAAAATATTTATAATACTTTATCCATTTTAGATTAGAATAAATAAAATTAAAAGTGAACATAAAATAAACCTGTCAACCAAACTATGAGAACTCTCTCGAATAGAACCTCTTTCGGAATACTTCACTTTACTTGGTAAAATCGCACGCAAAACACAATACTCTACATCATTAAACATCACAATAATATAAATCAATCATTATAAAACTCCAAAACGTCAAAATTCAACATTACACACATAAATTTGCACAAAATACAGCCAACAAGAGTAGAATATTTGAACTTACCCGCGATTTTCCCAATATGCAAGAGGTTCCGTTCGGTCCGAGTCACACAAACTTAATGTCCATCCGTGAAAATGTTTCCCCTTTTATACTAATATTCGGCGTCATTGAAGCGATATTCAAGCTTCATTCAAGCGTCCTTCAGGTTACATTAAGGCTTCATTCAGGCGTCGTTGAGGTTACGTTAAGGCTTCATTCAGGCTTCGTTTAGGTTACGTTAAGGCTTCATTCGAGCGTCGTTGAGGTTACGTTACGGCTTCATACAGGCTTCGTTCAGGTTTCATTCAAGCGTCGTTGAGGTTACGTTACGGCTTCATTCGAGCTTCCTTCAGGTTTCATTCAAGCGTCGTTGAGGTCATGTTACGGCTTCAAGCTTCCTAACTCTTCTACATGACAACAGATGGCGCGCAAATTCCTATATTAGCATTTTTGGATCATAGTACCGCCTCTTGGCAACAGATGGTGTTGGCACACAAAATGATGAACATATTTTTACTATCGATAATAGTATCGCTATCTACCACTAGATGACTCTGACTGTAGCATATTAACTATAATATTAGCAAAAATATTGACCTATATTAACAAATTTAAAATTAAGGAACACCTTGCTGGCTTCTAATATGAATTTAATTTATAAACATGGACTGCAACACCCGTCCAGTCACATCCGCCCCCGATTTAAGTTTTGTAAGAAATCACCCGAGAGATTTATGAAAAACTTCAATCTCTAGATTAGTTGGCAAAAACCCTCCCTTATTTAAACGTGTGGTGTAGATGTGTATTCCAATACTAAGTGACAACAAATGTTATATTGCATCAAAGTTGATCCTTTTTGAATTTCGACAATGACCAATGACAACCCTTTCCCCATGAGTCCTCGTCTTACCAGAGATATCAGGTTGTGAATCTGATAGGCCCTATTAGCCCGATCTTGGTTCTCCCTCCGGATGCGTCGAGTATTATTTCGCTCTGTGATCCGACTCCTCACATTGTCCGAGAATCTAGCGAGTACACAAGAACTTCCCATGCAAAACAAGAAAACCTTTAATTTTTATAAGTACGAAGTTTTCAAAACCCATTGTCCAAATTCGAACCATACTTTCCGCAACACCATCCCCATCACATCTTATTGGCGCATGTCTCATACTTGAAACAAAACAACTCGACCTTTAAGTTTGCTTTGTTTTTTTTTTTATATAAAACAATCTTAAAGTTTAGACATTTATCAACCAAAATGAATAACACACAACAGTGGTCCTATCCACTAGATGATCACGGCCTCTCAACATATTTGTTGCGACAAATACTTAATACTAAAACCACTTAATCATAACGAGCATCGTCTTTTAATATTTATTTTGTAGACGATCATAGCTCAGCAACTTGTCTAATGTCGAATATATCTTGTTTAAGACGAGGTGTGTAGGGTTTATTTCGTGTTCATACCTTGTAGAGTACTAGTCATCAAAATCTACCCTGAAATGGGTCGAATCGTAAAACGATTTTAGCCTACTGATAAAACTTTAATGACCAGTTGTGAATATTTTTTTATTCCCCGCAAATACCAACCAATCTCAGATTTGATTACACTCTTAGCCACTGTCTATCTGTATCAATCCATTCTTACCTAACCATCATTCATCACTTGCATTCAATCATCTTTTCATTTCATCATCTTATACCTCATTCATCCACATTCACAAAACTTTAAGCTCAGTATTCATTCATCACCAAACATTCCTCCTCATTCACGCATTTGCTTCGATCTTTACAGACGGCTAGCGCTTTGAAATGTAATCTTTATGAAATATATTCACTTTAAAACTTTCAATCTAACTATATCTGTTTCCATACAAAACCCTGCTATATACTATAAACACTATACACATATAATTTACCACTCCAGAAACCACTATATATTATGCATTAAACATATATAACATGCATACATATCTTAAGCTATAAGATATAATGTATAAATATTTCACTTATTTTCTATACCTATAATTATACAATCACATAACATATATGAAAATGTAGTCACCTATAATAAAACATGAAAATAAATAAAACATTGTTAATAAAATTTCCTTATTCTGAATGATAGTAAACATTGAATTGTGTAGAGACGATAAGGCTTTCCTAAAGACAGAACCTGGACCTCTTGTAAGAAACTTGAACCTGCAACTTCTACATTAAAATATGTTTAATAACTTTGTAGACAACTTAACAAAATGTGAATAAATAGATATTGGTAAGATTTGAGCATCCTTAATATCAGTTCAAAATTTAAATCCACAACAATTTGTGTGATCAGCACAGATACTTGCTCCCGAGTCATGGGTATTTTCTATCTATTTAAGTATTTATGTATCTCTATTATATATGTTGTTGTCTAGTACCCACAACACAAGCCTTGCCGAGCCCAACCATAGGACCAGGTTAATCTGTGTAAGATTGTCCTGAAATATTTATTTATTTAATATCAAATAATTTAGTAAATAATAGCAACCCTTACTATGTTATAAACTAAAATGAATTTCCAATAAATGGTGTATAATAATATAATGATTACATATTACAAAATTAAGTATCAATAGATGGAACAATGCAATATTATGTGTACTCTCAATACTGGCTTGTTGGATCAAACTGCTTCAGGCTACTTCAGTTCCATCTTCCATTTCACAATCAATCAAAACGCTCATATCCCCTATATATGTTGTCTAGTTTCTTCACCATCCAGATCAGTAACCCAACTTAAGAATAATCTCCCATGATGCATCAGACAAACAAAAAGTAAACTCTCATTCAAACAAATGTTACACCAAATGCTTCCGACAAACTCATGGCAAATATAATTACTCTTCTAAGGTACAAACTATTTTGCACTCTAAGGAAATGTAGAATATGATAAAGAACTAATCCAATTCCTTGTACTTTCCTACATCTGGTCATTTCTATTATTACCTGATTGATTTCATTTTCATAATTTATAACAATAATCCTTTATCTTTATAAACACTTGAATAATTTACATGACCGATGGACGATGAAGTTGTTTCAAACTTATAATCCAAGTGATTACTATTTATCCTAACTTAAACCGATTGTAGACAAAATAACAAACCTGCTGGATGAATGATAATACATAAAAATATTCAGAAACTTTCAGGCGTAACGTTGTATTTAGCAAACTAGCCGCGAACACTGTCTTCTAGGAGTCATAAATATGTGGTACCAACCAGCAACAATACGATAATGTAATCCAACTTCAAACTCTTCAAACAAACAAACTTTCTTGACATACCTGCTAGTAAACGAATTGCTTCAATTCCTTCATGGTGTCGATTGACAATAATGATACGTCTGGCAAAAGTTCGTCAAGAATTGCATTCGAAAAATAAAAATATCAACACACAAATAAAACTAAAACTTCACTTTCATATTACAACGATTTTAGATTATTTATTCATTTCCATTGACATTGACATGACAGTATTCATGGTGTTACCATTGTTGTTTAACTTGCCGCCAACCCTTGTCAAAATATTTTACATCTACAACAATCTACAGTGCGAATAGAAACGTTTCACTCCGCACATGATATTTTAAAATACATCATCACTAACGATTTTTTTTTTGAAGATATTCAAATATAAATGTAAATATTTTAAATTCTAAAATGATATGGTGAAAATATTACCAGCTAACATAACATCTGCAAACATCTGTAATTCATTATTATATTATTCATTCTGAAATCATAAGAAAATTATATATACCATTACACAAACAATTTATACTGAAACAACTCATGTATATCACGCTCACTTTTCTTTCTTCTTCTTAATTTCAAAATGTATTTTTCCCCATAACTTATTCTGACATGATCAACACTACTGGCGCAATAAAATCAATACTGGTAAGATATATTCGCCTTAATGTTCTGGCTACTCACGATTGTTCTTTTCTTTTACAGTTATAATCTATTAATTAAGTTAAATTTAAAGATATTTCGTAACAGAATGGAAAAATGGAACGTTATATTATACCGTAATTTAAAATTAATAAATGGCAACACTGTTGACTGAGGCTGACAATCTATAAATTCAATCGTTCCGTTCATTTCAATCTTCAAATTCACTCGTAGTTCTCATAAGTAAAACTTTGTTTATAATAAGTAATTGTGAATGTTAATAAGTGTTGTAATTAATTATATCCCTAATAAAATGTACAAATCAATGATATTTCGCCTTTATACTTAAACATGACATAAAGTTTTAAATAACAGAAGAATGTGAAATCTAAACTTATCACAAAGCTAAATGAAATATATAATATTTACTTCCAATAAATAAAAACTAGTGTCAATTCGCAATTCATCCTTTCAAAAGTGAAAAGAACTCAACAGTGAATCATCCTTATGGATAGCAACCAAACTACCAAATGAAGCAAGCTTCCAATGGATACACGAGGCAAAAATAATCTGGTAAGTTTTATACTTGATATTACCTAGTGTGGTTTAATCTAAAGTTATCTACGAATGTCAGTAAATAGTCAAGAATCGAAATCAGAATGTAATCAGTGCATAAATATGACATGCTAAAGTTTTTAGTTTACTAACATTATACTAACAAGTACCTTTCAGCCATGTTAATAGTTTCCAGTGGTTTTATTTATAAAAGTTATGTTTATATTGTCTATAAGAAAAATATTCCCATAGATAAGTTTCTAACCCAATCTACTATTTCAGAACAAAATAAAACTGAAAATATATTATGTTAAAACTATAATTATTATTCCAAAAGCTATGCCTTTTTGTTACTTATTTAAAACTCCTGTTAATACAAACATTTTCATTTTTCAGCAACCGGACAACAAAAGTGTTATATTATTATATATGATGCTAAGAATACATAAGTTTTTATTGGAGTAAAACTAATTGAACAAATGGAAAAAAGAGCTACAGACTACAAGTAAGTACCATCTGTTGTTCTAAAATACTTTGGACTTGACAAATTTACATTGCCTAATTGTATGAACATTTATGTTCTCAAATCTGTAATGAATCAAAAACATAAAATTTCCTTTTCTGACTTTCTTCTAAGTGTCAGTTATAATAAAAATTAAATATTAATAATAAAATGATAACGAAATTTCTAAATCTACCAACAAGTTATGTTAATGTTTATTTTGTTTCTAATTTTCAGCTCCGGCCGAGAACATGACCTATCCACAATGGTTTCCAAGTTGCTTCACATCTACATTTTCCCGCTTCTGCTTATGAAAAGGTAACTTATTTAACTATACAATTGTCTAATAACATAAAGAATCTAAATAGTTAACCTATATTTAAAAAAAAAACCAAGTTCAAAGAAACATGCCGGGTCAAAGAATAAAATGAAATGAGAATCTTAAGTTTCTTCATTATGATTAAATATGATGTCTATATTAATTTTAGATTCGTTTATTTGGACCATATTATTTTATAATACTAACCTATAGTTTTATAATTGAACTTTTCATAACTATTTTTTTTCCTATGAACATTAGTGAATCGCAGTAATCTGTAAAACTAATGTTAAGATTTACGCCCCCATTAGTGGATGACTTAAAAAAACTAATATGACTCATTTGCACAACAATATAATGTCTTCTGCTGGTACAATTTTATGAAATCTAATGAATAAATTATTACTGCATCAACTTTGGATTTCTTCTATTTGACTGATAATAATGTATTTATAATATTTATATATTTATTTGTATCTTCTTACAGATTGTTAAGCTGATGCAAGCAACACAGGCAGACTCCCTTCTCAAATCCAGTGCAAATCCAAGACCACTATCATTCACAAATGATCCTACAATACCTAAGAAGAATGCTGCTTACTTAAGTTAATAACACAAATTATAAATCGCGGAACTCTACTCAAGATAATGCTCACAAATAAAAGAAAAATGGAAAACCATTGTTAAATCCTGAAGAGATTTAACTAACTTTATGTATGGGAGAGCCATAAACATATCTTACATAACTACTACTTGCTCTAGGCAACCCTAAACAAGCCTAATTCAGTATATATATATAAAGGATACCTTTGCTATCTATGGATACAGGCGGAAAGTTGGGACGATAAGGGTAAATGGAGTTTGAATAATCACTGTTAGTTACACAGACTCATGCAACTAATTGAGACGTGAAGGTGTCTTATGCCACAGTGATTGAGATAACCTGGTCAGTGAAGTAAACATGAGAAAACCTGCCTCAGTGAGACTCGAACTCACAATTCTGGAAGACTTTCGTTATAACATTATTCTATTTAACACAAAATTTGTCTATTCATGTTGTTCATAGTTCTATTCCAACATACATATATACATACTAAACAGACTATTTAAATACTTGTGTATGAATAATAACATCTGTAACTGAGTTTGATACTAGCTATTCGATTGATCACTATTTAAATGTAAGCTTCTAATTCCTATGATGTTTAACACATATTGTAGTATTGATAGTCTACATACTCAAATGCTGACCTGTTTAAAACAATTAATTTGTATCTATTGAGATTGTAAGTTATCACTAAGACATGCAATTTGAATTAGATGATGATGTAAAATACTCACAAATCTATACATTAAATTGATAATCCATAATATTTTGTTTGATTCGTATTAAATATATATTTAATAATTTTTTTTATAACTCTTCTTGTGATTTTGATAATAATTTGTATAACATAATAGACACAACAGACAATAATTTATGCATAGTTAAAACATTACTGTATGTAAAAATATTCACCTCCAATTGATTTATACCAATCCACCGAATCATAAGCACTTGTGTTCACAGTTATGACAAATATTATAAATGAAAGATGACTAATGAAAGAAAATTAACTGTCTAATCTCATAGTTTATGTGAAAATAGCAAATCGCCCCCAATTTCTTTAGATTCTTAGAGTAAACTGTCCAGTCTCATATAATCACAGTTTATGTGAAAATAGCAACTCGCCCCCATTTCCTTAGATTCTTAGAATAAACTGTCCAATCTCATATATCTGATACAATCATAGTTTATGTGAAAATAGCAACTCGCCCCCATTTCCTTAGATTCTTAGAGAAATACCTGTACTTTCTCATAATTAAGTACATAGCTATTCAATATGTCATCATCATCATCAGCAAGATCAACCTATTACGAAAATCTAAACTCATAGAATTAGAATTACCATTCCTTAGCATTTTATGCCAATAACCCCATAAACACACGTACAAAATCGACCATAAGTGATTCCCTTCACATTGAAGCAACTTTAATTAAACAGTATATAAGTATTTGATATAGCTTTCAGATGGATATCATTAAATAACCCAGAATCTCTGCCTTCTCTAACACAATTTTTGTATCAATTCTTTATTCATTTAACATAGCAATTATATCCGCTCCACCTAGCGGGTAATTGCTGTAATAATTGGTATTTGTAATTCATAGTACATAATGACACTAGCTTCGTTTAGTTGTCAATCAGTCAAACAACTAAAAATCATTCAAACATTATAAATAAAAATAAATATAGAAACCAAACAATTCAAAAGTCAAAACTCTACTTTAGCGGATTGAACATAATTATAATTATTCAACAATAGTTAAATTCAAACCGGCGCCAGCGCATGTAATTGTTGATGTTTTACATTCGTACCTATTGTTATAATTATTACTGGTAAATTGATAAAGTGTGATGTGTGTTTAGTGAGAGCAATGAACAATATGAATACTGAAAGTTGTGCAAGTGCCTGTCTAAATCTAATCCAAAATAATATCCCAGCAATCGCTTATTTCTCTCCCTACTTGTGGTTTTCTAATTTGGATGCAAAGACACTTATTTTATTGGTAAGTTACTAGTATCTAATCTTTTCTGTTTTATCTGCCTAAAGTCTATACAACATTGAAGTTAATAGAACATAATTAAATTACAGTGCAAATGATATATAAGTTAATTTAAAAGCACAATGCATACAGTCAATTGTATAAGCCCAAAAACAGCTTGCTCACACTCCATTCCCACGGCAACAAAATGTAGCCTCAAAGGCTACTTAGTATAACTAATCATGGTCACCACAACATCAAATTGTAGCCCAAAGAGCTACTTACTATAATCCTTGTCACGGCTCACCAAAATGTAACCACCCCCTCACCCCCAAATCTCTCTATACCTTTTTGAATCCCTTTGACAAGGAAACAAAAATGCATAGACTCCACATCACCCTTATAACTAAATAAAACTAATTTACTTAAAAATATGGCCAATATGATCGTCTAGCTAGTGGTAGGAACCCAAGTTGAACCGCTGAACCCAAACTTCTTTTAATGAGACAAAGCTAATTTTTGGACTCAACCTACTGACTAATTAAAGTTATTAATACTACAATAAATAATTACACTTTAAATACATATCTAAAAATTATAAAATTACAGATTAGGCTAATTACTGGATGTTAAGAAAACTTAAAGAAGTAATGAAAATTGAATAATTAGTTCAATAAGTAGTAAAATAAATTAGCTAATAAATAAAGTAAAGTTTAATAGCTTAAGGCATTTTGTAAAATAAGTATTTACATATAAAATTAGGGGTTTACACCCCTAAGACCTTCTACGCCTACGTGAGCTCCGGGTTAACAAAAAAATGGCATTTGTCCTAAGATAAGCATATTCAATAACTCTTTTATAATAAACCAATTTAATCTAACATTTCTGTACAATTAGCTAAGTGTGTTTCACACACTATGGCACCTTTTCGCTCGATGAAGGATTGGAGCTATCCTATTTCCAGTCAGTGTGAGAATTATTCCCGTCAACTGGGCTTCTAACTCCTATCTCTGTACTCCATAAAGAGAAAGACTCAATTATAAACTTAATCAACTCCTCAAAAACACCAGCCAGTAACCAATGAAAAGATACACCAAGTTTGCATCTGCCAGCATTATACTTAAATAAATACCTTATCTCATTCTAATAGATAAACTCACTCATCCCTTAATCTGTAAACTATATTTCTGAGTTTTCTATATGTAAAAGACGAAATACCGAGTTTAAGTAATTGTACACTAAATTCTACACGATATCCCGTTATATATTGAGTATTATTTCGCTCAACATAAACAGAAAATATCCCAATGAACTGCTCTGCTTGTCAATGGGTCCCTAAAACAAGTCATTCTTCTATCTCAGAATAAAATGTATTCCTAAAATAAATTAATATACCTTGAAACTTCTTTCAGTACCTCATATTTACACCAGAAAACCAGAAAAACATGAATTAATTACTTGATAAATACACTCGCTTATGCTGAGATAAAATATTTATAATACTTTATCCATTTTAGATTAGAATAAATAAAATTAAAAGTGAACATAAAATAAACCTGTCAACCAAACTATGAGAACTCTCTCGAATAGAACCTCTTTCGGAATACTTCACTTTACTTGGTAAAATCGCACGCAAAACACAATACTCTACATCATTAAACATCACAATAATATAAATCAATCATTATAAAACTCCAAAACGTCAAAATTCAACATTACACACATAAATTTGCACAAAATACAGCCAACAAGAGTAGAATATTTGAACTTACCCGCGATTTTCCCAATATGCAAGAGGTTCCGTTCGGTCCGAGTCACACAAACTTAATGTCCATCCGTGAAAATGTTTCCCCTTTTATACTAATATTCGGCGTCATTGAAGCGATATTCAAGCTTCATTCAAGCGTCCTTCAGGTTACATTAAGGCTTCATTCAGGCGTCGTTGAGGTTACGTTAAGGCTTCATTCAGGCTTCGTTTAGGTTACGTTAAGGCTTCATTCGAGCGTCGTTGAGGTTACGTTACGGCTTCATACAGGCTTCGTTCAGGTTTCATTCAAGCGTCGTTGAGGTTACGTTACGGCTTCATTCGAGCTTCCTTCAGGTTTCATTCAAGCGTCGTTGAGGTCATGTTACGGCTTCAAGCTTCCTAACTCTTCTACATGACAACAGATGGCGCGCAAATTCCTATATTAGCATTTTTGGATCATAGTACCGCCTCTTGGCAACAGATGGTGTTGGCACACAAAATGATGAACATATTTTTACTATCGATAATAGTATCGCTATCTACCACTAGATGACTCTGACTGTAGCATATTAACTATAATATTAGCAAAAATATTGACCTATATTAACAAATTTAAAATTAAGGAACACCTTGCTGGCTTCTAATATGAATTTAATTTATAAACATGGACTGCAACACCCGTCCAGTCACAAGGTGAATGCGCTGACTGTACGCAGGTACAGTTCCCTTGCCTTTGTCGCGATGCACTAACTGTACCGCACCATTATGTTACAAATTATAACATTGTAGCTCACTCGGAGATAACGGCGTGATTAGTGAGATCAGATCGTGGTGTGCGACCATTGTGATTTGTACTTGATAGCTCAAGTATGTTTAATAGTTTGTTGTAGCGGTGTTAGATGATAAATAATAATATCATTCAGGTTACATTTATAATCAATAATAATAAATAAATATTCGGGACAATCTTACACAAATCGACCTAGTCCTACGGTAAGTTCAGTAAGACTTGTGTTGTAGGTACTAGACGACGATATATATAATAGATAGATACATATAAATACTTAAATACATAGAAAACAACCATGACCCAGGAACAAATATCTTTGCTCATCACACAAAAAAATGCCCTGACTGGGAATCGAACCTAGGACCATCGGCTTCATAGGCAAGGTCACTACCCACTAGGCCAGACCATTTGAATTCTTAACAATCCTTTGTCTGGTTACCGAATAGGCTCAACGTAAGACTAGCGGCTTCTAAGATGGCCCAGTTGAATACATTTTTTGATGTACGGCTTATTTATATTTGTTTATTGTCATTGTTTTGTATGTACTTGTAGTGATTGTCAAATTGTCATGTACCGGAAACTTTTTTTTTATCTTATCTTAACACAACGTCATATAACAGAATATATATATTTAGAGGTAGGGCACATCGATGACAATCACGCTTGAATCTGGGGCAGCCCAACTGGGGAAGTACCTCCTCTTTACAGAAGACCACAGCCATAATAGCACTGCTACCTTTCAGGTATGTAGTGTTGTGTTCCTGAAGGATCCCAGAGCTCCAACCCCCTTAAAGGCCGGCAACGCGCTTGTGACTCCCCTTGTGTTGCGGGTGCAAATGGTCGACGGTAATTGCTTACCACCAGGCAATCCGTCTGCTGGTTTGCCGCCTGTGTCATAAAAAAAATATATATATTTTATTTATCTAATTATATTTATCCAATACAGTAGAGTTTATAGGTAGTGCAAATCGTAAGTAATGAATGACTACTGTTAGTGTAACTACGTGTCAACACGTTTGCAGCACCGTATTCACGTGACCTATCTCATAAAAGAGATGTGATACGGTTTTCAACTACGCGCCAACTGTTCAGTTAATCTCACATCAATTTTGTATTATGTTATTAACTTCACGCAGTGCATTGATTACAGTTGTATGTTTTCTTTTCGACTATAATATTTACATTTAGTTCAAATAAATAAGAATAGTACATTACTGCAGCCGCCGGGAAACAGGGGGTTGAAGGCTGAGTTGTATAGACGGCCGACCGTAGGGAGGCCGGATAGTATACGAAGCCTTCAAGACCCTTTCACGGCTAGGCATGTATAGTGCTTTTCTCAAACTAATGCAATGAAATAAATAAAAAAATACCACTGAACAAAACAGCTTCACGACAAAAGTTTTTTAATTTTCCCTCCAATCCCACCATGTTTGCCTTCGATGTAATAATTAATGACTATCATAAATAGTCTGGCTATAATTACTATATACAACATTTAAAAAACCACCAAAAAAGAATCCACTTACCTTTTAAATGATGGCGCTACGGCATCTGCCTTTGGCGGTACACAATAACAGAATATAGATACATAAAACCAGGCCCGGTTAGATTATTCAATTTTTATACACCCGTAACACTATATCTAAGTCACAAAAGCATTGAATCACACCATTTACCACTATTTAGTCTTAATAAACAGATTTTTACACGCCGAGAAATTTTTCCATTCTGCCATTATAAAAAGGCTATGATTGGTTGACTCAAAAATGCGTTGAAAAACGCGCATGCGTGGAGTAGTGTTTGGTGTTGCCAATACAATTTTAAAATTGAGAGCATGAATAATAAATATAATAATGTAATAACCTGATGATATGAATATTCATTTTTATGATAAATAAAATAAATCTCTTCATACCATTTCGTCTGAAATAGGCGAGATTATTTTTTATCCCGCTAATCATTTATTCACTAAAAATGATAAAAAAATATAATTCAGCTGTTTGAACAGGCTTCATGAACACAGACGCCAGGTATACATAAAAATTAAAAAAAAAATAACTTCCCGGCCTAGGCCTTCAATTTTATATGAAATTCGTTACCTGTCCTCTGGAGTTGATCCGCCCTAAACGTGATACTTCGAAGCCTATTATGACGTACGTAACGAAGACATTTCATTGCATGTTTGAGAAAAAATATTTTCCAATGTTAGTTACATTAGTTCAAAAGAATACGATTTTTTTTCCGATGTAAGTTACATAAGGTTAAAATAAATTAAATCATGTTACATATGTAGAAAGCATTTGCAAGCGGATGTGTAAAATAAAGCTCAATGGATTTGAGCTGACTGACAAAAAAATAACATTTCAGAAACCCTGCACAGTCAGCAGTAAAAGTTGCTAGAAGTTGGTGTTCAAAATGACCCTGACATGCTCTTATTCCCTCTTCGTGTCAATAAGCTCATTATGAACACCCGCTTAGCTACTTCTTCTGCTGATTGTACATGTTTGAAAAGAATACCTAACGATAAGCATTTGTATTATAGCTGCCATAAAGTAAAACTATATGAGCGTACATAGATAAGGAATGTCTTACAGTAAACTTTCAAGCAATTGTGTGACTTCAATGTGACTTAAACACTACTTTTACTCTGTACTTGTAATCTTGCTTTTCAACATACGTACTTTTTAGCACCGCCACCCCATGAGGTAGCGACCACACGGAGAGTTTCATTTATTTCGTAGAAGGCAGGGTTGCCGTTCCGACTAACAGAGCCCTGAGTGTACGTAACTTTACGTCACGAACGCGTTAGCGTTTACCATATAATAACATTATCTCTAACGCGTTCGTAAACTTTTTTTTTCGTCAAATTAAACTTACACTAGAGCCTCAGGACGCGAACGTATTTGGAACCATTTACGGTGCGAGCTGTACCCTTAGCATGAGTTGTGACATTGAGGTTTTCGATAACGAATATCGAGTTTACTATCTGTGCATCTCGCTTGTACTATTTTAGTGCGTACGAGATGAACAAATAGTAAACTCGATACTCGTTATCGAAAACCTCAAAGTCACAACTCATGGTAATGGTACTGTACACGTCCAGTTGTGGAATGAGCTGCCCTTATCACTTAGGTAATCCCTGTCTTTAGTAAGCATCACGTAAGGTGAACTTGAGGAATTTTTGGCTTTCCAGTGAAGTATAAAGTGGTCGAGTATTGTATTTATTTATTATTATCAATAATTCATGCGTGTTATTAATATATTTTGCATGTATTGTATGTATGTAATTTGTTTTATGTAGGTAATTATGACATAGTTTGTCAATCTACTTTTTCACGCTCTCCACTCAGCTTCTCTAAGGTTAGCTGGAAAAGGTCCCTTCTAGGGACAAGTTCGCCAGTGCATTTTTTATATCGTTTTATTTATTTGTGTACAATAAAGTGCTTACTACTACTAATCTAGGTACAATTATATGTATATTAAAATAATTCAAGTTTATGTTTTCACCAACTACATATATTATGGAATACTCATAAGCTGAACGTCTTATGTTTATATGACTCTTATTTCCTCCTATTTTCCTTCCTCATTTAATATCCTCCTTAGTCCTTGAATCTTTTAAGTAGCTTTTAAATTTGGAATGTTATCGAACGGAAATAAAGTTCTAATTTACTGAATTACCTACATTACCTTAATTTATTTTGTAAAATACATTTGGAACAGACCATAGTGTAGTTGAACATGTTTTTAATGTACTATGACATTTAATATTCTGGTGTTAACTGTAAATACACGAGTTAATATTAACAATGTTCATAAATTCATAACAATGTACGCATCAACTTGGAAATTGAATAGCCATTTTTAATCTGAGTAAGTAGCGCGTTCAGGCTTTCTCTCATACTCCATTGCAGTCAACGGAAAAAGAGAAAATGGACCTTATCTATTTTAATTATAAAGTTTTTTTTTAGAGAGATAAATTACACTTGCATTGGACATGTATGGAATGTTGTAATTAAGATGATGTATTTGTTTACGAATGAAGTGGTTCGTTATGTTTTGTGTGTTTGTATTGAGCTGTCGGTCGTTTGTTTTGTATTACGATTATACTATCCATATATTATAGTTCGGTCTCAGTTGGATGTTTTAGATATATTAACATTTTAAGGGGTCGTTTAAGGTTAAAACTGTCGTATTTAATATTAATAAGTAGATAATTATACATATAAGTGAGTTTATGGGTTTTGATTCCTATACTCTCATAGCAAGTACTAGATATAAATACCTTTAGTCTAAAAATTCATTCTTATCACCGGAAAAGTCTAAATGACAACATACTATATTATTCACATGGCTTTATTTTGATAATATTAGTAGGATAAACATCATCATCATCATCTTCCTCGCGTTGTCACGGCATTTTTGCCACGGTGCATCCCAGGATTTAATGTTGGCACTAGTTTTACGAAAGCGACAGCCATCTGACCTTCCAACCCAGAAACGTGGTGTGCTAAAACTATTTTTTTTTCTTAGCCAAGACGTAGCCAAGATTTGGCTTTTCTTCGACGATTCCAAGGAAAACAGTTGGACCTAAGGGGAAAGTTATTTATGCCATTCCAGCCGGCTTGTACGGATGCGTCGCCGCTGATAGGTAGATATATTAAAGTAACTAAACTGTAAAATAAAATACTGCCACGCAAACAGTTTCCAGCAACAGTTGTATGCTTTTGTTCGGTGTAAAATAAATTACCAGTTTCATATACTGTAATGAATGATCTGGCCGTATATAGTCGTTATGCGCGAGCCCAGGAAAAACGCTACAGATCTATAGTTGAATCAAATGCAACGTGCCAATTCAGTTGCCAAATCGTATTGGTTGTCATGACAACAGACTAATGAATACTCGTAATTTTAGTCGACAACACAGCGCCAGATAAAACTAGAATATATTTTAACCATTTTGTAATAATTACGTTTTGTTACGGATCTGGAGGTCATGCTACACTGGTTATTGTAGTAATTAAAATCACCAGCGCCCGCGCAGCTGATGATACATGGTGATAATAGCCGAGTCACCCATCTATCACCGCCCGGCATCAATTAGGGCGTAGCCGGGGAAAGTGGCTATCATTAACCACGGATTGGAAATATATGGGAGTTGTACAGTCAAGGTCAAATATATCGATACGATTAAAATGCCAAAATATATATACATTGACCTTAATATTAAGGCAAATAACGTGCATGTATATATACATTTTGGTACTTTGAACGTACCATCTTTGACTTTGATTGTACTATGGCGATCGGTTCTGTGAGCTCATGATGCCTTCGGGTTGATTGTTATCACGATCATCACACGGAATGATTGTTCGCTGATAGCTTGGAGATACCTTATCTTTCATGATGTGCTTAAAAATTAATCTAAGCCAGAGATGAAATACCGGTATTATTTTTATATAAACTAAGCGGTATTCAATTTCGGTGTCTCAGTTGTTATATTATAACTATTATACGAATATCGTTTTTCGCTGTAGCGCCGCTGTATTCTCCCTACCTAAATACCATTTAAGAAGATTGAAGTAAAATTACAAATTGACGGTAAAATTTACATTTTTCGTAATTCCGGTAACAATTGATCTAAACTAAGTTTTTAATGGCTACGGCGTCATCACAATTGGGCGTCATACATCTAATAGAATTATAGCCGTCTAATAAAATTATATATTTACTAGCTGGCCCTGCGAACTTCGGACCGCTTCACAGTATTTTTTCTATATAGTTTTAAATATTTTGAGGAGTTGATCCTAACAAATCATAGATCATAGAAATTGGTCTACCAGTTTTTGAGATTACTATGTAAACATACAATTGATTATAATCCTATATAGGACGCAATGGTTATATATTCTATTCATCTATAAACACTGGCGTCGTTCGATTCAAATTATCAATGCCTCTTTAGTATCATTACATGTATTACCTAATTTATAATCTGCCCTTTCTAATAGCGCATTTCCTTATAATGAAGAATGAAGGAAACGTCTTGTACCACTAAGCTAAGCTCAGTAATAACCATGCTGTAAAACGGGTCGGAGCGACTTTGTAGCGATCTAATGTTCACTGTGTACAGTCCAAGGCATTATGTGTACGCTTTTTAACCCCATAGCATTGTTTTAAGATGAAAAGTATACCATCATCATCATCCATCATTTCAGCCGTAAAACTTCTACTGCTGGACGTAGATTCTTGTGATACTAAATATGACTTGTCTTATCTTGGAGGGGATTTGCCATAGTCACAACGCCTGGCAGGCCGAAAATTTATATACATAGCTATATTAATTTAACTCGCAACACCGGGATACACGATACGGGATATGGGAAAGCGACGGGCATGTTTCCGAGGTCGCGAGTTCAAGTCTCGCCCGAGGCAGTTGATTTTAATTTTCCTTTATTTCTAAAAAATAAAGTATAAATACCTATAGGTATATTTATGCTCTTGACTGTAAAGACCAACTTTTCTATTATGACTATAGAAGTAGTATGTTTTCCTTGACATAGCTTGTTTTATCGATCGATGTAGATCAAAGATTAAATAAGGCACTGTTTTAATGCGAGGTTAAAACAGGCACCGTGTTGGTTGGTATAGTGCTGTTGTTGAAATGATTGATAGTTCTCTTATCATTTTTTTTTACCAAATTTTAAACACGTCTTAATTTTTGAATGGTGATACAGTCAATGATTTCGATCATTGGGTTAGCCCATTGGGTTTTTAGATATATGTGCAAACATAAAACTTATAATATTGTCTTGTACATGCAAATGTAGATAGATAATTTTAATTTCATGATTTGATAATGAATATGTTAATATCTACAACTTAAAAAATAGTATAATACTAACTAGGTATGTCTGTTTCACGAGGGTAATGCGCGAGCGAAATTCCTTATAGGTAATTTTTAAGATTTGTATGAGACTAACAATCGAAAGCAAGTCGAAGGAAATAAATATTACAAATCAGCATTCTTATAAATTTTAACTAAAACATACTCTAGCTGTGCTTTTATTTGTCTTATTTTTAGAGTTGGCAGTTACTCTTGTTTTTATTTATAACATGAAGTTTTTATCAAAGATAAAGGTGCTCAGCGAACAGTACTTATCTAATGGGCAAGTAAGCGTGACGCAGACAGCGTTTATTTTAGTCGGCGGAACTCAGTAGCCGGGCGCATTGGTTCGCTTTTTACTACGGCTACTTTTTTTTCCATAGTCTCCTACATAAATATTCATTCTTCTGGGTCTTCTTTAACTATTATATCTACTACTATCTTTGACTATGTCTGGTCAATATGCCCTTCGGGCATCTGAAGCTGCCTAACGAACCTATTTATTACTTTAATGTTAGTAGCATCAAAATATTACGATCCGGCAGATTTTATGATCGACCGCCGACATATGCATTAAACATCGGAATGGCTCCGCCGCTTCTCAGAACTTTGACAGACAGCTTTAACTCAGCGAACAACTGATTGTACGAAGGCACTTACTACTGAAGCTCCCTACTTTCTATTTCAGTTAGTTCTGATCATTAGATACGTTCTATTTCTTCCAAATTTCCAGAGGAAATATGAATAATACGGAGAGGTGAGCTAAAACCTGCGCACGACCTACTAAGTATCTGCGCACGGGTGCCCCGCGCCTGTCACCTTATCGAATGGAGGTTTCTTTTCTTCTCTGTTCTGATTGGCAAGTGGTAGTTTAATCATTAGATCCTTTATTATATACAAGTAAAGTTATAAGAAAGTTTAGTTACATCACACCTAGATACAACTAAGGCGAATCTAAAAAACAGGAATATGTAAATACCAATACTATTCTTCAAAAACCATAGCCACTTGTAGAAGTAACAAAAAACAGAAGTATTCTAGGTCAAGCAAGTTGAAAGAAGTGTCTTCGTTGGCGAACAAATAAGACAAAATAACAAACAATAGAATGACTATAGCAACTGTTGTAAACATAAATATCTGATAATGATTATTGATTACAAACAATCAAAACAAACACAATGTGACAATACATGACGTCATCTGATTCAGCCTTTGATATGATCGCACCAGGCGCTGGATCGCACACGTCTCAAGTTGCTTTCTGTCACGATTACTATTTATTACCTGCAACTTGCAAGTCTTCGTGTTTATTTACTTGTGTTTATTTATTTATTTGACGACCGGTCTGGCCTAGTGGGTAGTGACCAGAGGCGGCGCGACAATTTTCTTCTTAGGCAAGACGGAGCTAATATGTCTTAGTTTTTTCTTTTTGAGCCCAAGGAAAAGCAGCAAAGTTAGTCAAGCCGGCGGGAATCGGCTTGTATAAAGGCGCCGCTACTACTGGTAGTGACCCTGAAGCCGATGGTCCTGGGTTCGATTCCCAGTCGGGGCTTTTATTTGTGTGAGGAGCACAGATATATTTGTTCCTGAGTCATGGGTGTTTTCTATATATTTAAGTATTTATATGTATCTATCTATCATATATACCGTCGTCTAGTACCTACTACACAAGTCTTACTGAGCTTATCGTAGGACTAATTAGGTCGATTTGTGTAAGTTGATTGTCCCGAAATATTTATTTATTTGTGTGACTTGTATATTTGTATTGTATTGACAATACGATATGTACCCTTACCATGAGTTGTGACATTGACGTTTTCGATAACGTGTATCGAGTTTACTATCTGTGCATCTCGTTCGCATTAAAATAGTACAAGCGAGTTGCACAGATAGTAAACGCGATAATATTTGTCGAAAACGTCAATGTCACAACTCATGGTAACAGTACCCTTACCAAAAAGGGTTTGATTTTAGTACCTATTCTTCATGAACAATGTTGGACGTTTATATTTATTGAACAAATATACGAGTATGTATGTACAAGTTTATTATTGGATATTTATATGTCCCCTTTACGATACTATGTCTGGAGAAAATCTTTTGTTACCTATTTGAGAATACATGTTGCATTTACAACAACAGCCACCATTTGTGTTAATTAAAATGAAAAAAATAATAATTAACACAAAGTTTTAAGGATTTATTTGTATATAGTTTTATAAATAATTGAGTTATCCAAAAATAATTGAAAACGGATATTTTCACGTACACTGATTTACGTCCCGACGCTATTGCAGTGTGTGAGTATCGGGGGTGTATTAAATTTTATGGATATCCATCGCTGCACACAATGACAATAATTAAATCCAATGTGACTTAAATTATGGTCAGTATGAATGTGTTTATGTTTGTATGTTTATGTTTATGTGCAGGAGTGGTCTCCTGACAGCGTTCTTGGCGCTGTCGCTGCTGTGTCTGGCGTGCGGCAACAGTGCGGCCGTGCTCGCCGCCACGGGCCTGCAGCGCGCCTCGTCCCGCGCCCTGCCCCCCGCTGGACCCCAAGCCAGCTTCCAGGTAAACTGCTCTATGGTTACTGCGATCGATTTTATGAAGTTACCTCTCCCCGGTCACACATCAAATGGCAATTAATGATATTCAACTCTATTAATAATGAGCCATTCTCGTAGTTCAAATACAATTTTTTTTTTCTTCATTTGACAAAAAACATTAACGGTTTTTGCATTTATGACTACTGTTAGATTAGATGCTGTACGCGTGGTACAGCATCACATTTTACGGGTAGACAAAAACTCTTGAACGAGACATTACTATAGGTATACAGGTTAGCGTAGAGACTAGACAACCTTAATTTATACGGATTATGTGTGACAATTGTGATAGTTTTAATGACTATAATACTCGTACTGTATATATAGTAGGTACATTATGTACATGTACATATCTAGAATCTTCCCTATACTGAAAAATTACGAATGTTTTACACGAAAGTTTTACTGCTGCATTTAAGACTGTATGGCGTACTTGCTAATTAATCTGGCTATAATAATGACATACTACATTGAATAAGTATTTTGGGTATTTTAATCTAACTACGAAGTCTTACTGAAGAATATTACAGCCAGTCTTTTTAAATGATATCATAAAAAGCTACAACAATGAATTACAAAACGATCGCTTCAATTAGTCAAAAGACATCTGCGAAAGAGCCCAAAGTTATGTTGATTGAGGTCATCAGTCACTGCCCACTGACCCAGATCCCAGTCGGTCGTTGCCTTAGACCGGCGTAACCCTCGGTAACCGATTATCCATGCACTGGTAACGGATGAGGCAACGCCGGGGCGCGGCACACTGCCGAACGGCTTGCATTGGTATGACATGTCAGCATATAATTATAGTTTAGTACTGCTTAAGTACTATTGGTCAACAGTGATTTAATATGTGAGTTACATACATACATTTCATGCGTATGCAGTCCACTGCTGGACATAGGCCTCCCACAAACATGACTTGTATCATCTTAGGGGTAGTTGCCATAGTCGCCACGCTTGGCAGACGGGTTGGCGGCCGCAGTAGCTTTAGATTGGGTTTCGACGGACGCTGCTACGCGTCCGTAGGATTTTTCCCTTTGTCACCTCTAACGACACCCGCCGGAGGAGATGGGGTGGTGCTATTCTAGTCACTCGGCATCACACTGCAAAGTCAGCCGGCATCACACGGCGAGTTAAATTCATTAAAATAAATATCGCATTTTATTTTCCATAAGACTTATTGGGGGTCAACGAATTCAAATAATTATGTAACAAAAGAAAATAATTATTTTGTCGAGCCGTCATGTCAGACCGTAGAAAGGTGCCAACATGATTTTAATTAAGTACTACATTCTCTATTCATCATTCCGTCCGTCTGTCTGTTAGAGATATACATATTTCATGTACAGTCAAGTGTAAAAATTCGTTCACTGCCAAAATTTCAAAAATATGTAGAGATTGTCAACATTGTCAACTTTTTTCAATGTCTTCCTCAGATAATAGAGATAAAGAGGTAAATCGGCTATAACTGCTCTGTACGCTCGCAAGTAATAATAACGCCATTGACAAGCAAGTGTGATGAAAACTATTTTATTATTTTTCGCTTAGTACCCACAACACAATCCGTTTTCAGTTCAGTTCTTCATTTCATGGAGTTCAGTCTATTTGTGTAAGGGTGTCCGATAATATTGATTTATATAATAAGAAGTATAAATATTATTACTTTTATTAGAAAGCTTTATTTTCAGGACCCGTGCCTTTCTTATTTCTGTCAAAGAAAAATAAATTAAACCAACATTAGTCAACGGAGTCATACGCTACACGTTATATATTTGATAAATGATATCTAAGTTACAAAAGCTTAGTGTAAAATAAATGTATATTTTAGAACACGCCGATGATAATAAAACCTGGGAAGTGGATATTATTCAAGCGGTTGCATCATTTGGTTCAGCCCGGGCGCGCGTGCTGTGACTGAATTAATTAGCATATTGCCTGTGCGATAAATCACTCCCTGGTTCGCAAAACAAATAACGATTAGGTCCACCTAAATATATATTATACGATGTAAAGCAATGGTTTTAAACAAGGACGAAAGCAGGGCTATTGTGATTTGATATTTGACCACACTTCAGCAGGCTATGTGTGGGTGGGTCCCACACATAGCCAGATTCAATATTTTGTTTTTTGACGGTTCTAATACATAAAATAACAAATATTTAAGAAATTAAAAGTGATTTAGATCATTTTACATAAGGTAGTAAAAAAATACCGATATCGAAGAAACAACATGTCTAGTAAACGACATAAACGCGGTCAAAGCGACAAATACGTTTTTACAATAAGTTAATGTTAACTGCTGAAGATATTTCTGATTTATTTCTTTTCATTATGAGTTAGTCGAAGGTGATAGAAATTGTAACACTATACTAATATTATAAACTACGATTTTTTCTACAGCTTCGGTTTTCGGAATTTTCAAAGTGACCATACAAAATATACCGAAATGGCAACGCCTTAAAATTGTCATAAAATACCTATACAATTTTTACAACATTTATCTTTAGTTCTATTTTGTAATATTAGCAACATTTGTAACGTTATTTTTCATTATCCTTTCTTAGTTGTGGCATTATGGTGGGTATATTAACATTGTTCCTTTTGAAACTAACCACTAGGCAACTGGCTATATACTGGGTGAAATCTGGGTCGTGATCCAAAATGTCAAAAAGTGATAAAGGCGATCATACTTAAAAACTTTTCCCATAGGATCTATATTGAATGTAAAAAGTCCTTAATTGCGAGTATCATATTTATACTGTGGCTGAATATGAATCGATCACAAGTATCAAATAGCAATACAATTTGCATGCGGTGGTGCGCGAGTGACACAATAAGATCTGATGACAGTTCTGCTTCGTTTGCTCGCAGATTGACAGTCGTTGCGGCCCAATAGTTCAACCATACTAAGGTATATTGCACCACGCACATTCAACATGGCGGCGCGACTGAGCTGTCATCCCGTGGAGAACTGTCAAAATTTTAATACAAGAAAATTATAACTATTACGATGACGATGACGTTGACTTAGTTGAGCCTCAAAGTGGCGAAGTCGTCTTTAGAGTATTTTTTTGGTCTATTAACGTTGCTTAGTGTGTAATATTAATAGCTTGTTATGCAGTGATGTAAAGCAGAAAAGTGCTGCTAATGAAAAATTGATCTCAAACGCGTTTTATCACTTTGGTCACCACCCGGCAGTCCCGAGGCCGCAACCACCTCTTGGGTTTCTGTAACACTCACATGCTAGAAGGGCAAACTTGTAATGTTATTCCATAATTTCCTATAAAATCACTTTGCTACTGGTGAAATCATCAGAATTGTTGGAAGCCAGTATAATGAGATATTGTGAACATGATTCCTCTTAGTTTATCTGATATTATGTTACTATAGCTTCAAAGTGAATGCTAATGATTCTTGTCACCGTGTCAACCGCATAGTACTGTCATTATCATTGAGAACGTGGGGTGTGGACATAGGCGTGTTCTTACATATATTATAATTCGAATTCCCTCAATAATGTCTACCCGTCTAGTTTGTCAGGTGACCTACATGTTTGAGTATGACCGATGAGATGAGTAGCGACAGGTTGGGCAGCGGTTCACCGCATGTCCTTGATGTGCCCGTAATGTTTTGTTTCATGATGTCGCGTCGCTAGACTTCTTATGCCCAAAATTTGTCAAAATTTTAATTCTATAATAGATTTTATTTATTACAACACAATCAAAATACAATTAATAAACAAATAATCAAATAATACTTACAATCTAACTAAGCTAACTAATCTAAAACACACCACCCTGCATCGTACCAGGCTCGAAGTTCCCCATAACACCTGCAGCATTACCACGCTGAATTGCTATGGAGACCTGTTGAACCAGGTACGACCCAGAGCGGGGATCGCCACCTCTCTCCCGCAGACGCTGGCCTAAATCCCTAAACAAAATAGTTTTTTTATGTCACATAACAACACATTTTAGTGATCTTTTAAGGACTTTAGAAACTTCTGAAGGAGAAAGTGTAAAACAAGAATCTAGCAATAATTTACAACACAGCGTCAATTATGGCCTTGCTAAAGATATTATCACTTGCGTCCCATCTTCAAATAATTATTTTTCGAAAATTATATGACTGTTACATCACCTTAAACAATTATGTGCGTCTTCACGTTCACAAACGATTACAGATAATTATTAAGATAAGTGCCCTTTAGCTTGTCGTGATGGCGGTATTACTTCACGCTGGGATGATCGGTCGACGGTGCCTTGACCCGTGCGTCTGCGCATCCGGTCGATTAAACTATCCAGAGAGCTTATTCAGTAATGTATACTATGATACATGACCCACTGATCTGATCAGTGATCACAGACGAATTATAAATAATGAGGGATCGTAAAATACGCTGAGATAAATATTTTTGAAATTTTAATTGAGTGAATAATATATTATAATATTGTAAAATATATAAAACAGAAATCATATTTGTTGAAAACTAAACAAAATTTGAAATGAGTTATAATTATGATAGTCATTGTTATTTTAGTTATGCAAATATAAAAATTCATTCCTCCAGTTGTATTTTGCATACGGAAAAGGTGTTACGTAGCGTATTTAAATTAGTTGCTACAAAATTACAGCTATATGTATACTTTCCAAATTTTGCATAGTAATGGTAGTTTTATGTCAACGTTCACAAATTAAAAGTTCCATACTATGAATACCTTGTTATAGGTTTTGCATACATATTTATTTATAGTCACACATCCTATTCCTACAACTTACTTTTAGTATTAAGTGGCATTATTAGACATAAACATAATGTATTTAAATCGACGATTTTTAGTTTTGTAATGTTAAACATAATAACAGGACTTTTAAATTAAATAATTTCATAAATATGTTTAGGAGAGTCTACACAAATCGTCATTTCATTAGCATAACTTGAAGTATCAGTCAGTGCTTTCGCTGCCGTATTACAAGCTGTCGTTAAACCTCTACCTACAATGGAGATCCTTATCTCGTTACGAATAATAAAGCACAGTTAGCAGAGGCAATCTTGAATTATAATTCTCACATATGTGGAATACCTTTGTTTGTAAACATTCATATTTAGTAGGCAACTAAAAACTTTCTAAAAATTCGAATTAAAAGTATGCAAGAATTCCTCAGTATTTCACGCTCTTACTGTTTTATTACATCTGTTATTGTTTGTGCTTCTGATGTGATCACATTCGTTTTCTGACAATTTATATTATATTTATACAGTTTAAAATAAAGTATGACTATAGTAAATAGTTGATTTGTTCTTTACATTTGCAAATAGTTTATTATGAAACGAAACTATTTACACTTTTTTTTACTTGTTTTTGTAAATACTGTCCGACGGTGGATATGATAAATAATATATCACATCAAATATGATATATTTATTGCAAACATGAACATTAGAACCCCTGGAATACCATAGTTTGATGAAGCTCGCGTTTGATTATGAAATTAGGTGTTGCGGGTGCCCATGGGCGACGGTAATTGCTTACCATCAGGCAATCCATCTGCTCGTTTGCCCCCTTATCTCATAAAAAAAAAAAAAAAAAAAAAATATGATATATAGACAAGGACAGATGCTTTTGGTTTAATGTTAATGGTTAGGATGGAGCAAGCAAGAGCATACATGTAATTTGCACATGTGGCTGCCAACAGCAATTAGAGTAGAGGAGAAACGGAGACGGGCTTTCCATCCTGTATGATGGCAGTAGTTACCATAAGTTTCTGATTATACAGATGAGGATTACACATCTTAATGTTTTGCCGACGGAAATGTTAAGATGTTCTCTTTCACACGGCGCCAAACGTTGTGTTAAGAAGTAGTAGATCCATGCTAATATTATTATAGGAAAAAAAAATACTTGATGTTTACGACATTGAACCGATGAACGCTAAACAGAATGAAATAAACAATGAAATTTGGTAGAGAGTTCTGGGGAACGAATAATTTATCATCTCGCTAGCTCAGAAAGCAGATCTGTATCATTGGATATATACTTGAAAAACCTTATTTTACCCATGTATAGAACGCGTATTTGACATATGGAAGTGATAGTGACTTTTGCAAATCATTAATGGAATTAAGCAGCTTTCGACAACCAACAAAATGTTACAAAAACATCGTGAAACTGATGGTTCAAGTGTACTATTTAGTAAGCACTATACTTTCGATCCTTTGACATAATTTCGAACAGTACTACAAATACAATAGAACAAGGTTCATGTGTTTTTATACCATGTAACTAAATATGACTGAATGCATTAGTGGCCTAGCGTTAAGACGTGCGACCCTCAATATGAAGGTTGCAGGTTCGAAACCCGACTTTGAGTAACTTAAAAATGATGTGTTAGAAATATTATATTAAATTCACCAGTCGCTTTTTGTTAATAAAAACAACATGAAGATATTGGACATAATCCTAATAAGTTTTCCTAATGGGCTAAAAGTTCTGATGGCAGTCGGTTTCGTGTACATTTTTTGGTATCGCCAAATTCAGGGTAAAGTTGCCAAACAGTAGTCCATTTCCGCCTGCCGTCCGAGCCTGGCCCGGTACCGAGAACATCGAAACCGTGAACTCCAATGAAGGCGTCATGAGAGTGACAGAGACAATTCTCCGAAATTTACGAATATTGTTTTTCGCGGTACCGTAGTAGGCGTTCTGCTGAACCGTGGCTACTACGTCGGTATACCAACAGTATAGGAACCTGAGACGCTATACAAACTACAGGAATTAAGTATCTATTCTTCAAAGCTTGACTTTAATATGAATCGTAACCGCCTTAATTGCCTACAGGATGAAATGGAAGCATGGACGCCCGTGCTGACGAACATCGCGCTGCTCATCATCGCCTCCGTCCACTGCCTCGTCTGCATCGTCAGCATCTACCACTTGTCCAAACGCGTCTGCCCCTGCTTCCGGCCCAAGCAGCCCTACGACCACAACCAGTTTGACCCGGGCTTCAAGCCTTATGTGATACATGTTGACGAGAAAAAAGATAAAGGAGAAAGGGATAAAGAAAGAGAGAGGGAAAGGGGACATGAACTGTGCAAGGAGTTGGAAGGGAAGCTGCAGGGAGAGACGTTAAAGAAGAATAAAAAGGTATTGTTGGCTTCCAATAGTTCCATGCTATCTCTGTAACCTGTATCTTGGTAAAGCGTTAGGTGGTAGGGTAAATCGTCAATAATTTCCCACCTTACACTAAAATGAATTCTGGTCACCAATAAACTGAGTTCATTTTTAGTGTAATGTGGATAATTGAGTATAATTAGATTTTTAGATTTAACAAACGAAATTCAATCTTATTCATTGTCGGAGCTTCCGACCTCTATATGTGCTGAACAGGCATTGCCTGACACACTGACTGCCATACTTTTGGAACGACCCGTTTTAAAATTAAAGATCGACAAGACAAATACAGTTAACAGAAATACAGAATTTGACAGAATTTGTGTAATGTTAAGTTTAGTTTTAAATATAATTTGTTATATTTGATGTGTTTATCTATCTATATAAATAAAAATGAATTGCCGTTTGTTAGTCTCGCTAAAACTCGAGAACGGCTGTTCCGATTTGGCTAATTTTGATCTAGAAATATTCATGGAAGTCCAGGGAAGGTTTAAACGGTAAAAAAGTATGCAAAAAATTCGAGTAATATCCTAAAAAACGAAAATATTGTTCTCCCATACAAACTATATCAACTCAAAAAAACAGTAAGCACCGCAAGAGTTCATACATCTTACGCGTATTTGCCAAAATGGCTGCTTTCGCTCGAGAAAGGCGGAAGCGCCGCAGGATTTCATACATCTTCCGCTTTTTTGCGAGCAAAATAGGTATTCTATATTATTCCAGCACTGAAGACGTTAAGGCGATAGTTTCTTACAAATAGTTAATAAATTAACCCTTATTCCCTGAGATATGGCTGTCAAAATCTCTATTGAATGACAAGAGACATGAGCTACCTATAGTCCACATCATACATCATCCATAAAGGTCGGATTATCCCGTATTTACGTTTAAAACATGTAAAATAATGAATAATGTGATGAACCTATTATACGGTACCTTTATGGTTGGCAAACTTGATATGTCATTCTGTCAGTGTTTTGTCATTATAAAAACCATTATTACCTACTGCACAAAAACATTATCTATTCTGATATGCCGAGAAAAGTGATACAAAGTTCACCGGGTCATCTAGTAAATTATATTTTTCAATTAGTGATCCTTTGTTAACAGACAGGACGGTTCATTCACTATGAAAACAATATATTTTCCTTAAAAAGCTTTCACTCGATCAATCGCTATCTGCATATCTCATTATACCAGCAGGTCGATACTCCCGAGTTCGGCAGCGCCAACAGCAAGGAGAAGCTAGTATCGCACTGGCTGGGGCGACAGGCGCCAGCTGTGGCACCCGCGGCGCCAGCGGCGCCAGTGGTGCCCACGCGTGCGCGCCGGGCACGCGGCGTGCGCAAGCGACCGCCGCAGCTGCTGCTACTGCCGGCACATCCCGCCAGCACGGTGAGTGACCTTGTTGAGAGTTATTGTGTATATATTATGTTGTGTTATGTAAGTAATTACATACATAACTACATTACATTTCAGCCGTATTCACTTCACTGCTGGACATAGGCCTCCCACAAATATGACCTGTATCATTTGGGAGGAGATGGGATGGTGCTATTCTAGTCTAGTATTACAAAGAGCGCCTATGACCCAGACGTCTTTTCATTTATAGTAATCGTTATTACCTAGGCTCATAGTTGCCGTAGTTAAAACATGTATTAGCCTTCAGGAGGTTCCGTCTCTCTTTATGGCATTATTGTAATAATAACAATCGCAAACGCTACTTGCTTAATATTGATGCAATACTATGGGTATTTTAAGACATTTTAATTTTGCATGCGTCATTACATGCGAATTTAGACGGGGTGAAATGGTTCTCATGCACGATACATGAAGAAATGACCACAACAAAGCCTTAAATGAGTGTTAGTAGGAACAGAATGACCGGTCACGGGTCGCAACGGCCATAAAAACTATCATTTCTATTATTCTCGGAGTACGACATCGGACACAGTAAAAGTTGCAAATCAGTAATTTAACTACGAAAAATGGCTAGATTGTGACTTTAGGGTAGCCTATAAACACCTTATATACATATTTACATTTCAGCCGTATGCAGTCCACTGCTGGACATAGAGGCCTTCCACAAATATGACTAGTATCATCTTGGGGGTAGTTGCCCGTCCGTAGGATTTTATATAGCTATATACTCAGATAGCTGTAGAGCTCAATCTTTTGCAATTTTGCGTTTTCCGCTATTCGTTATTAGACTTATTAGGTAGATACCTATTTATGTAATAATTCTTCTTTATAATTAAAAGGTTTATTTTACGTACAGAATTTTTATATTGTTTAAGTAACATTTGGAAGCATGATTTATTTTAGCAAAAAAAAATCCTGTGTTTGATGATACCTCTATTCCTAGATTGCTAAGGCTACAGTCGTCATGCGGGGAGTAATATTTTGATTGCGCCTGGGACGTGCGCCGACGCGCGTGACATTTGACAGCATCACTGTCAAAAGATTCGTGTCACTTGCAACTATAATTTAATTTTTCATTATTTTTTATACCTTTTCATTTTACGCTAGACGTAACGTAGGTCGTGATTATTTGAAGAAAGCTAATAATAACTTATTCGATCATTGATACAGAATGATTATTTAACAGATACTTGAGGTAAATTACTTCATGTATGTATTAATGAAATTAAACATCGTTGTTTTTAGATCCCCTTCTTATCTAATTCTGTATCCGAATACTTGGAGGCAATTTTCCACCATTAAAAGTATTTAACCAAAGGCCAACTTATTTATGAATTGTTATTGACTCATATATAATTTTTGCAAATGTTTGAACTTATATTTGACCACATGAACTATGTTTATCTATTATCCGCCAACATTTTATTTCGGTACTAGTATTTTACTACTTCTACTGTACTAGTAACTTAACTTAACTAGTAATTTTGTAATGAAAATCGTGACTCAAATAGGGTGATGGCGCCAATTTTGGGCACTCTAGGCTGACAGGCACCAATGATGGACACTTACTTCTGAATTCATAAACCATAACGTTATAAATTTAATATTTACCAACAAATGCAAAACACTTGACTCCTTTGAAATAAGCACTAATGTTCATGATTGGTTCCTTATTTACTGTCGCCGTCACCCTACATCATAAACGGTAAAATAGAGTGACATTATATTGTTACAAAATAATACACAACGATAGTGCAAAACACAAAAATGACAAGCCAAAACCGCAAGAACACGAATTTGATAACAATCACATATTAGAAAGCATTTTATCGAAGATTCCCACGCGAGGGCGAAAAATTGCTATTTCGTAACGCGTACCATATAAAGAAGTGTGCAAAGTGTTATTGCATGTTATTGCTTTCTACTGCAATATTTGGAGTGTCCGGTCTGAATGCTAAGCACGTGTTTTGATTATGAGATCGATTCATGTTTATGTAACATAGATAATATTACAGTTAGAGTAGCGATGTCTAATAATATAAATATTGCCACTAATGCATTGACATTTATTTATTTAAATAACGTGTAATAAGTGGCATTTTTATTATTTAGTCTGTGGCCGTGACAGTAACCAAGTCGACGCGGCCCGGCTACATTTTGTTTTCTATGTATTAGCGGACAATATATACCAGTAGCGAGTCAATTTACTTAGACGGAGCCAATCAGGCTTTGTCGCTTCGTCATGAGACCAAGGAAAACTGTTGAAGTGTGTGAAAGTTATGTTATGTGTTAAGTTATGACAATTGTCGCAACTCGCAATCAAATTGTCCGTTGCAGATGTTAATAGATCCGCTTTTTTTACTTATGGTAACGTCAATTTAGAAAAGTCGATTTAGTGCGTCAAAATAATGCTTAGTGTTGCCATATTTTATATATATGTTATTTGAGTCCTGAACTTGTACATGGCAACGACATATATGCTGGCTGTTGTACCTACTATAAGTACTTTATTAAAAACTT
Organism: Grapholita molesta; assembly: GCA_022674325.2. Taxonomy (NCBI): domain Eukaryota; kingdom Metazoa; phylum Arthropoda; class Insecta; order Lepidoptera; family Tortricidae; genus Grapholita; species Grapholita molesta. The sequence continues at coordinate 11,278,502 of CP053127.2, forward strand.
GTTGGTTGCTATGTTAGTCAGTCTGTGTGTTTAATGTCGTTACACATTAAGTCGTCTTTTTACGACAGGCTACATTTTAAAACGTGTTTATCGGATTACATAACTTATTGCACCGACGGGTTAACAACCTAAGGAGGCGTCAGCAAAATAATGCATTATATAACAACATACAGTAATGTGTAGTCATTTTCTCAAACAGGGTGCTTAAGCGTGAGTGCCAGGCACCTATTCACAATTATTGAATAGTTCAAGTCATGCCGTAAACAGTGGTACCTATGTATAGGATAACTCACAAATAATACAAATTGACGGCATTTAAATGAAGAGAGGTCCCGGCAAACGGTATACGATAATGAGAGCAACAAAACCTCTCTAGTTGGTTTGCTTTACTGTCATTAATAGGTACTAGATCTTAGTATCTGGCCGTTATTCCTCGATGGAAGACAAAATTTTAATTCTGTTTCTACATATATTCTACTATACTACATATATTCTCTCTCTACATATATTAAACTCTGTTGCTGATTGCTCTTCTAACCGCTACCGACGAACTGCCAGATATCCGGATTAGTTAAATTATGGATAATTTTATCTTTATAATCAGATCCGGATCTTATAACACAACATATTAATCTCTGGTAACAATAAAACAAACAAAAAAATCTTTATTTTAATTTAATTCATTCCCGTTCTTTCACCCTCTATATAGATTAGGTCGAGAATATTCTGCATGCGATGAGAATGGGTGGTAAATATGATGAAGTGCGTCAGATTTATGTGCCTATTGGACAGAACCGTTAGAAGTGGTCTTCGTCTGCTGTGTTTACTGCACCATTACCGTCTTAATGTTTACTTATTAGACGCATTGCTGGTTTTGTATTGTAGAATTACATATCTAGTTATATATTATACAAGGGAGGTAGCGGAGGAGTAGATTTCTCTCAGGGTTTAGTCGGGAGTTCATGATCCCTTATAGGGATAAGTTTGCTTATGTGTACAATAAAGTGAGTACTAAATACTAGTACTATTTTACATGCGGAAATAAAATTGGCTAAATTGTATTCCGATAAACTAAGTCATGGATAAAGAGATATCGTGATAATGGTAGCATTAACTAACGTGTCCCTGCGACAGTACAGACAATGCGCGAGTAACGTGTGAACGCTGTTTTGCGGCAGACCCTTTGTGCAAGCGCCTGCGCGGGCGCCGCGAGCATGTGCAAAAACGGAGTGTAGGGCAACCACCTTACAGGCCTTGCTAGAAATATTCTTCACATTAGGAATAATAGTGGTGGTAGGTACAAGTAACACGTTGAATTTTTTTTTATGATATATGAAAATATGAAATTATGCGAAGATTAGATACAACACTAAAAACTTAGTAAATAAAACTAATGTCTCGACGTTTATACGTTCATAGTTACATACCTAAGTAAGTTCGTACTTTGCCCATTAGCAGCGATTTGGAGGATTTTTTTATTTGTAATTTTACTTTATGCTTTTTTTATAATATTCTTATAAGACTAAAGTTGTTGTAATTCTTCGAAATAAATAAATTTCGACTAACGAATTCCCATTAAAAAAAACCTAATACCTAAAAAATCCCTAATTGATAAATCAACTATTAAAAGATTCCGACGGTAATATTTTCATCAATAGTGTGGCCTATTAATTAAGAGACCTAGTCCTTGATCTCCCAGTTATATAAAACAAAGTTTAGCAGACTTATTAACGAAATGCTTCGCCTCGATTCATGTATAAAATAAGGCCGAGGTTCTTAAAACAAATATATATGTATAAATTTGTATGCAAAACAGAATTTTTTTATGCGTCTGGTTTTCATTTATGACATTTTGGTATGAGGAAATATGATTAGCGCAGAAATATGCAGGTAACTAATATAGGCTTATTTAACTTGTTTCGTATCTTAAAGGTCAAATATTAGCATACCAGGATATTAGTACTTTAAATGCTTACGCAATTATTAATTATTGTTCTATGTATATCACACCATTCTATAAAAACGGTATGCCGGCTTCAAATGCGTAATGTGTAATTAGTATTACACATTACACATTTGACTCAAAACTACCAGTACCTATTAGTGTAGGTACTATTCGTTTTGAGGTTTTATTGTTCTTAATCTCTTTCCATATTTAAAATAAGTTCATGTGAAAAATAATGTTTCCGTACAACCTTTTATTGCCGACTTTACTTATTTAAAAGTTGCTATGGCTACTTTCTCGCTCCAGCATCAGGTCAGATCAGTAGTACCGTAGTATATATATATATATTAAAGCTTGTAGAACTATACATAACTATATATAAAGTTTCGGGTGATTGACATTGATTGATTCAATGAAATGTATTTTTTAAGTATTCCAGTAACAATAATTCCATAATAATATAATATCAAATATAACATGAATTACAAATAACAAACTATAAAGATAATGTCATTATTATTTAATGCGGCGATGAATGATTGTTCTCTCCTCCTTCTAAATATTTGACACGATCTAATCATAGACCTGCTTTAGCAGCCTATTTGTATTAGAGTTTTGCCGTGTGCTGTGTACCGCAGATCCGAGTGGATACATTAATTACATAATGTGACTGTAGAGGGTCATATATGTAGTTAGACAAAGTGGCGAAAATATGTTAACACATTCTTATCGCTACTTTGCTGCTAGTATCTAACACTGACTGTGCAGTGTACAAACACGACAATCATAATATTGTAGAAAATTAGTCTCAGAAAGTCCTGTATGAACGGGCGGCGTGGTCACCGCAGTCGGAGGCTTTCCCAGCCGGTCGCGGTCGACAACCTGCGTATTGTTTATTATTGTTGGTTCGTTTGTTTGTTTACGCCGCACCCGCGCCCTCGCAATCTATACGATTATTATCACAGCCTTAACTATTGGTTGATGATTGACGTTGCAAAAAACTAATTTGCAATAGGTTTAGGCCAATGCAATGGGAGTTTCTATAGTACACACAATGCTATGTACCTACATCAGCAGTCTAATGGAATACTGTTGTATACTGTTGTATATGAATGTAAAAACAGCCATTACCATCTAAGTACGTAAAATATACACAGGAAGAGGGACCAAAGCCCAATACAAAAAACATTAAATTGAATGATAATAACAATGTATGAATGAATTTAACAAAACAACCGGTTCGGCCCGATCAGTAGGAAACACATATTATATTTCTTTAGATTTTTCTCAATATTCTGTATACATGGAGATGATACCACTACTAGCCGGTACCGCACTCTGCTTGCCGCGATGGCATAAAGGCGTAAATCCATTAATTTATATGGCTGATGTTCTCTTTTGTAATTCATAAAGACCACATGCGCAGGAGCATACCGGCGGCGATTTCTCGCGCAGAGAAAGTACCGCAATTACCTCTCGCCGGGGCTAGTTTTTAAGGTTCCGTGCCTAAATGGAAGGGCTGGGTTTCTAAGTTTCTAATTAGCGATGTGGTTATAACTAGTTTCAGTCAGATTTTACATGTTGTGGGTGCTGCGTTGTAAAGAAATGACTGTACTGTACACACTTTGTAGACAGTTCCGTAAGATACACTGCCTGTATATAAACAGAGAGAGAGCTAGAGAGAGACAACAGGCATATTCTTGGTAAAATAAAAATAATTAAGATTCAAAGTAATGGTTATTAAATAATATAAAGGTGAACAGTAAGTAACTATATAATTAAGCGCAATCACAAAGAAAACATAACCACCAACAGTAGATTTTTTACATTACCTAGAAATTGTGTTACCTAGGCAGAGGCCAAACACAAAAGCTAGGCTAGACTTAAAAAATATGGGTTAATCTAAGACCTCGTAACGGAACCCCTTAGTAACGGTGCGCGGGAGTTTCGTGTTTCGTTTTGGTGCACGTTCGGGCGGCGCGAGCGCCGGTGGGCGCGCGCTAGGGTTGTCAATTTATATTCTTGTTTAAATAACCTATCTTTATACATCGATAGTTATGTAAATCCTAACAAAACAAAAACATTCAATCAAATTGTAAAATAAATAAATTAAACGAATAGTCTTTAATAAAATCTTAGTTTAGATTGACTAAGCCACCTATTATTAATAATAAAATGTTATAGGAACCCGAAGGAATATATTGAGGACATATTCAGACATAAGGTTGTCTAGGAACCGATTTTTATTATTACATTCGTTGTGTTATATAGAGATTGTGTTGAGAAGTTCAAAACAATAATAAGCTTCGTTTTATATACTTAATACATATACAGAATGAGTTAATCTGCGTGACTACATAATAGTCGACAACCCTGTGTGACGCAACTCGCGCGCCGATTACTCTCTTGTTATCGAACATACAAATAAACAAACGGCTCGAATTTCTCTTGTGTTTTTGTTTTGTTTTGTGACTTTTACGAATTTTATATTCAGTTTGTGGCGATTAATTTCTTTCACTACCAGGGAGTATGTACCAACAAATGGAAACGGAACATAAAGCGGGTCTAGGAGAATTGTTCGGAGTTTGTCGCATTATGAATCATTCCACGTATTTTAAGAGTTTAAAAGCTACGGCGTCCATTATTATTATTTTTTTAACGTAAAAAACCTATTCATGATAATAAATATTTAATAATTCATGACTGTAGTGAATTTGTTATATAAATATGATGTTAATTCAGCCAATTGGAATAATTAAACAGTAAAAAACTTTCAATTTCCTGATAGCAATCAGAATACTAAACACTATAAGTTAGTACTGCCCAAAGAGTGTCCAATACATAGATTATTTTATAACGCAGTTCTAAAAAAAATTAACAAGGTCCGTAAAGTTCCTGCTTAAGAAACAGAGCGCCCTGGAAATACGTTGGTTTGTGGTCGATAATGAAAAGAACGAAAACACGATGTATACATATATAACTTCTAGCAAGTAGGTACTTACACTACTTACTCCTACTTACAAGTTACAAAAGAAGGACAATACAATCAGTGTACAGTCGACTACAAAGAAATGTATACATTTTTTCACCTTAATCCTTTGTAATAAGGTGCAAAAGTGTATACATATCTTTGTAGTCGACTGTGTTAATTTTTAGACGTTAGGACTAGGTTAATTTTTAGAAGACTATCCAATAAAATTGATTTGTTTATAGATACCAATTTCCTCCCGGCTTTAATCACAAACTCAAATTGACTTGTCAAGAATCTGCTTATCACACGATCGCGTGCCGGGCGGAGAGCACAATTATAAATTCTAATCGGAGAAAGCAGCCCTTGCCGTTTGGCGGATTGTTCACATAATGCTCCATTCTTATGTATTTATGCACATCTCACGTTTCCTTTTATGTGCACCTGCTGGACACAGATAAATAAAGATGCTGTAGCTGCTATAGCTGTTTTTTATTCGTTTGTGCAAAAAGAGACATTTTGAAGAGGTAGAAATAAATGTAGCTTATACTTTATACAGGTAACCTTAACCTCTTGTTAAAGTAACCTCTTGTGAACAGATAGTTTAGAAAGAAGCGGGTTTTTCAAATCTTTTGATAATTGCTTTTTCTGTAAACAATGGTCGAAAAGCTATAACATTTAATACTCGATACTAAAAAACTTGAATGATTCCTGAACAAGTGACTAGTATTGCCCGGAGCTTAATGAGTCTATAAGTTCCCATGAGATCTCTCAGTGCATCTGACCATTAAATTCTCATGTTCACGCTATTTACGTTTATGTCAAATAAAAGGACAACAGTGACTATTTAATGTCACTTTAATTTCGACCTTATGAAGGGAGAGTCACGGTTTGCATTGCAACTGGCCAGTCCATGGACTTGGTGCATTTTCGAATTTATGTGATGAATTTTCGCATCGGTCGCCCAGTTATGTGACGTTACCGGCTCAAGGAAGTATTGACAATATTTTCAAAGAATATTTTTTCAACAGGTCAATAATATTTAATTTTGATTCTTATGTCAAATATCACATTCCATAAAGTTATGCTTGTGGTCGATATTTTGAAAAATATTCCTTACTGACCGTGTAACCTGCAGATTATACGATGAAATATTTCTGTATCTAACCAAGACTAGCAATAATTATAGCTTAGTTATAGTTACATCAGTGAAAAGAAATCGGTTAAGCCTTAAACGCATAAAAGAAGCAGGCCCCTTGTGAAGTATACTCTATTACTATTGGCCTGCTTACAAGTTATTCCCAGGAATACATGAATATTCTCGGGAATCACTTGACACATCCCTTTTCTCTGCGCGGCGCGTTTGAAGCGTTCGCACCGGAAGCCATTACGCCGTTACTCTATGCTCTATGGAATCTAGACAGACAAGCGCTGACGGCCGACTTAATTGCAAGGGAATTTATAGATGTACCCATTGCTTCTAGACTTCTTGTGAAAATCTAATTAGGCCTTTTGTATATATTGCTTTGAAAGCTGCTGATTCTTTTATTACTACCTTGTGACAACTTTAGCCAGAAACCAGTTGTAATTTTGTATTCCAAATACGTATATAAATATATTTATTTTCTCAAAAGTCGTAGGTACATACAAGTTTAGAGTTTGGTTTGGAGAATTTTTGGTTATATTTACAAATCATAAAAAGTATGTATGTATGTATGTATTGCACATACATAAACAAAAATAAATTAAAAAACAGTGAAAAATATAAAAGATATGCACAAAGGCGAGCTTGTCCCTAAATGGGATCTCCTCCAGCTAACATATGAGAAAATGAGAGAGAAATGTGTTTTATCTGGTAAAAGACAAACTATGCACAAGAGAGAGCAATTCAATAATAACAATAATTTTGAAACATATTTATATGTTTCAAAATTAACAAGTCAACACTTATATAAAGGTGGTACATATATGTACCGAATAAATATTTATAAATTACTTCTAAACATATAATGAATACTACCATACTAGACAAATATAAATTGCATACTATAACAAATAAATATAAATATTAAAAAAAGATGTTATGAGATAATACAACAAGTCTATTTTGAATAAAGTTGCGTAAAGAAAGTTGTATTGTAGGCAAGTATTTGATACATCTTTATCACAATTTTAAACCAAAATGTATTTATAAAAGTATGATATCAAAACGAATGCAGTTTCTTTGATCAACGAGATTTTTTACTAAGCATTATATCGCTCTATTTCTTGCGTACACATCTTTGGTGTGTTCCGATACGTCCAATTCAAGTAATTTTGGACTTTATCGAGGCATAAATAAGAGAGGTAATATTAGCAAATGAGAATTTTAGAGGCGGCTTATAAAATTTGCTTGCTCTTCAGAAGTGATTCTTAAATATAAATGCATTAGGAAATGATGACAGCAATAACGAAATGAGATAATGGAACGTGCCGCGTGCGTGCGCAGAGTGCTCCAGTTTTCTATTATTCAATTATAAATAACGGAAATATTTTACGTTAATCTACATCTTTGATAATAAGATTGTGTCATAACTCTTCTGTGAAACATGCAGTGTAATTAATTTAACACGTATATTGTACAAAGGAAGTGGGGAGGTAAAGTATAGTTCCACCATTTATAACTCAACAACTGCTTGGCCGATTTTCATGATCGTTGATTTGTCGGGTTGTTGGTTTCCGTCCTGCATAGTATAATCACTTTTAAAATACTTGGAAATATTGAAAAATACTGAGAATATTGCCTCGAAGATGGCATAAAATTCAGATATGTTTTTTTTTTTTATGACATAGGCGGCAAACGAGCAGACGGATTGCCTGGTGGTAAGCAATTACCGTCGCCCATGGACACCCGTAACACCAGATGAGTCACAAGCGCGTTGCCGGCCTTTAAGGGGGGTTGGAGCTCTGGGAACCTTACTCACCATCAGGAACACAGCAATACATACCTGAAAGGTAGCAGTGCTATTATGGCTGTGGTCTTCTGTAAGGAGGAGATACTTCCCCAGTTGGGCTGCCCTAGATTCAAGCGTGATGGTCAGGCAGCGGAACTTTGGTGCCGATGACATCATTATGACGCAAAATAATAGGGATATAGGATGTTCTTATAAATTATAGACAACATAACTATTAACTTTTATCACGCTTTGACAGATGCAACAGTTGTCACTAGCTCGCCGAGTTAATAGCAATGTCAAACTTGATATTCAACCTGACTCAAATAAACTTAGGAAAGTTTCGACTTGCGTGATTCGATGTATGTTTTTCTATGTTACTAGGTTTAGCTGTTATATTTTGCTGACAGCAAGAGCAAGACATTTTTTATCTTTATCAACTAAGAAAGGAAATGTCTGCAAAAACGGCTGCATCGACTCCATGGCGATTACGGTCAAGCGATATTGATAATGACTTCATTATAAATGTTGTACCTTATCAATTCACATTTCTAAAATTCACGAACAAAAAATCATATAACGATGTACATAATTCTTCTTCTTGTTTTCGATAATTTTCTGATGACAATGACAAAGACAGTTAAGTGATTATGTTTTTATAAGTACTGGCCGTCTCAATTGTCAATAAAACATCCGTGAACTAAAGAGGCCAATAAGTTGTTAGTGATTAATGATTATCTATCATCTAGATAAAAACACTCTGTGTACAGCCGCTACGTCATGCGTCTGTCATCGGCACCAAAGTTCCGCTGCCTGGTGATGGTCATCGCTGTGCCCTACCTCTCATAAATTATGTATACATTTACAAGCATTAAGAAAGTGACGACTAAACCTAAACTACGGGAATGAGAGAGATGTTTCCTTTAGTATACCTGTAATTCATGTAAAGTATGATGACCGACAACGCTGGGACCTCCGACAAAATAAGTACTTCCTCATGAAGAATTTGTCACAGGCGTCACAGTCATCACAGGGAAATCACGCAAACATCGTAGGGACTTCTATAGACCTCCATAAGTAGTAAACGCTGGATCCACCAGCCACATGCTACTTCATGCTGAGTAGGGACCATTTCGTGACATATATCTTTTAAATGTGTATCTTTCTGTCGTCTGTTATTTCTGTGTAGGTATGTCTTGAATAAATAATTTCTGTTTCTCTTTCTATTAAATTGTTGACAAGGTACGTTTTGTTCTAGGTTCAAATACTAGTTCACGTTTTCTCCTCAAAATAATAAAATATGAGCGACTACTTAGTATTCAGTAAACATGTGAGCGTCTTGGCATGTGCTTTGGTCTGCCAAACGCCGCACCCGCGGTATGCGGGCCAAGGATGGGTCAATGTTCGAAAGCATAATTTAGAATACCATGCTGATGCTATCTGTTTTCTTACACTTTTACTCCGGTCTTACGAGATGTTATCTACATTGTTCCATTTTAGGCTATTGTCAGGGCATGACATGTTCAAAAGCTTGATAATGTGATGATAGATCTCATTATACATTTATAAGAGGCGATTATCAGATTCCCCGAAGAAAGTCTTATTATTACAGTAGACCATATTATTAAATCACGCTTGCTATCTCTAACAAAAATTGTATTAAAAATAAAAAATATCTTAAAATGTAATATTAACTTTATGTTATTATCAATTTGTAGCATGGACGTAAATTATTTAACCGATAAATTGTTCGAAATCCCTGTTTCCGTCTACTCAAATCTATTCTGCGTAGAAATTCATTTCTTGTAGCCTTCAACAAAGTGTTGTAGTGGCCCCTTATGTATAACATTTTAATATCATTTTTTACATGACCCCATAAAAGGAAGTTCATCTGCATCAGGTCCGGACTTCTTGCAGGTCATTTAATCGTCCAATGTGTATCTATGCAGTAGATATTGAAATTTTTATTGGGGTAAGCCCTGGAAGTTTTGCTGTTGGTGGACCATCTTCGTAGGTAAATTATACCTTGAATAATAATCCGATCAATTAGTAAATCAAAATAGCCATGTTTGTTTTTAATTTCTACTTGGTTCGAGTTTCGGGTGAGGCAAGCGAAGTTTAGAAAATCTTTGAATGCAATTTTGTTCATTTTAAAAACAAAGGAATGTCTCCTTTATGAGTTAACTTAAGGATTTAGTTTAGGTTATTTCCCTCCAAGGACCGACTTATTTTTACACACTGTACCTAAATATACCATAAAAGTCATTTGCTATTTGGTGCCGGGTGAGAATAACACTACCCCATCTCCTCGGTGTCGTGAGAGGCATAAAAGGGAAAACCGATAGATGGGCACCTGCGTCCATCGAAACCGAATCAACAGCTACTGCGTTCGCTAACCCGCATGCCAAGCGTGGTGACTGTGGCAACTTCTCCCCAAGATGATACAAGTTATATTCGGTGGAGGCTTGTATTTAGCAGTGTGTCTTACGACTGTAATGATGAAAAGTCGTTTTAATAACTCATTGCTGATAAATCAAGTGCCCACGTTATCTGCAGAACTACAGTAAGTTCCGCCGCACGCTAGCGTTTTTGCTGCACCGTTCCGCTCTCATAGCCGCGCCACGGCGCTACCGATACCACCCGCTGCTAGATATTTACTACTCGCACACGGAATCATATACTATCACTGCAAACGAAGACCAAGGTGACCATATATTATCCCTACCAATATTAAACTCAGAATCATCGATAAGCAGGTTGCATTATCGCAGTGCTACTATTTACCTATGCATAATTTGATAACTTGACTAAGCCAGATACTAAAATTTACAACCCGTTACGTATTCTGTATATTGAGACAATAAAGCCAACAACCTCAGCAGGGACCAAATAGTCATCGTTTCAAGTCAGTAATACTTAGACGAAGTACCTACTTACGATGAAATGGCTACTAACAAATATCTAAATAACGGTACAGTATGTAAAGTATGTCGTTAACGAAGGAAACAACCACTTACTGTTTAATGTACATTTAATTATTTTAATGTAAACCCAATCGCCGAGCCGTTTTACCGAACGGTATCGGTACTGTTTCGATCTGTTTTTAATTGCAGAAGATAACGGAAAATTGCTTGAGAATTCCTTTCATCTTACAGGGCGAACAACAAACACACGAAACAAAAAGAAAAGTTGAGAATATATAGTTTAAATTTTCTTTCCCAGTGCGTCTCCATTAGAGAAGAAAATTTAAAGCACACACTATTAGTACGGATTATATTCGTATGGATAGGAGGTTATGGTATTTTAATCGCCTATCGCGTTTGGTGACATTTCACAATAACCGGCGACAACGACAACACATCAACACTACTCGCGTTTTCGATGCTCAACGCTCCTATAGCCATACTAGATAATAATTATTTAGTTAAATTATTAGCTGATTTGAGTGCACCCTGTGCTGGAGTCTATTCCACTTTTGACTAGAGTATAAAGTACCCAATTAAAAAAAGGGAGCGGGAATTTGACTTATAACCCCACTTATCTTACAGTTCACTTGACTCCCTTAAACAGTCAGCGTCATATAGTTAGTAACAGTTAGTGGCCAAATATATCGTAACACATACATATTGTTATATATACAAATAAATATGTGTACCGATATGTTTGGCTACTTTGGTTGTTACTAACTATACAACGCTGAGTGAACAAAAATCTAAACGTCTTTATCATCATCATCTCAGCCATAAGAAGTCCCCTGCTAAACATAGGCTCCCCCTTATCGAAAACGTCTTGCTCTCATATACATAACAACTTACATGTATATATATATCCGTTAGCAAGAATGTGAACACGAGGTGTGGCTACACCCAATAATCGTTCGTAAATTCCCGACGTATCTTGCTGACGTGACGAACGGTTTCTCTTGTTAAAATGTTTCGCGTTGCTCGACATTTCAAATGATTTGATGTGCGGACTAGTTTATTATAGTTTTTGATGAAAACTTCTTGTGAATGGAAGACAGTAGAAATACTCTTATGTAAAATGTATTCACTACGCCGGATCTTCATCCTCAGTCGAAGGACGTCCACTGCGGGACATAGGCCTCCCCCAAAAAGACATGTGCCGTAGTGAGGGGGTAAATGCCACAATCGCCATGCTTGGCAAGCGGGTTGGTAGTCGCAATGTTTCACAGCCTCCAGGGATGCTGTTACCCATCCTCCGGTGGTCTTGGCCGTAGGTTTAAGACATACCAGGTCCGCTGGATCTTATTAGGTAATATGACTACTCTATTTTATCTTACAGCCAGTATTTTGTCGCACTTGGCTTTGCAGATTAGCTGATGACGTAACGTAAAGTTTTTTAAAGCATCCTTACGTATATGATCAACACTATACCTTCTAATAAACAACATTATGTAATAGTTACATAAAGGCCACATTTCAGTTTTTTTTTTAATGATATAACCGATATTATTTAATTAGCGAAATGACCACCTCTGCGAGTATACACCTCTCTCCGAGTGATACTTGTACAAGTATCAAGTATAGTAACACTATATTAACTTACGATGGATATGTATGCGTTTGGTTCTTCCTATTTTATATTGGCAGTTAGCTTCTTAGCCATTCAAGCTAGTCATACAAATATAAAAACAACACTTAGACTTTGACGTGTCGACAATGAGAGCTACCTATAAATAACTTTGTAACTGCAAGTGCTGTTTATTTATAGTCAAGTAACTGTATCCAATCGAATTCTTATATTGTGGTACAAGTCGTACAAACATCAGACGCAAAGAGAGCAAAACAGACCGCCCGCGTCGTCACGTCAAAGGAAACCCGATTCCGATAGAATATACCAGTTATTATGAAACGGTGTTGTAATCACGTGTTTCTTCGTCCTCCATCTCACATCTTGTAAAATGTATAGCTGGAGTTTTTGTACTATGTCATCGAATCCCATTTCGCTAGGGGGTCAAATGTAAAAATTGGCAAACCGGCAGGTAAAGCTGCAGGTCAGATAAGAAAGCGTATGCCTACTTAAACCAGGTTTGTGTAGTTTTCTCACAAACTCAAATCCGGGTCAAAACCTGGACAGTATTTACAATAGTCGACGATTGCATCGCTTCGGAGAAACCGGATAAAGGAGATCCCTGACTAACGCATCTTACATGCACAACGGATAGGATTTGCCAATTTGTCGGCCAACCTGATATGCTGTTCGCGTCAACGTACTAGTTAGAACGTGACAGACGATTGCTAGCTAACAACCCGACCATCAGAGGTTGGTATGTCACGGGGCGAAGTTATTGCAGGCAGAACCTCGCAGTCAATGTTTATGAACCAGGTGTTTGTTGAGATATTCAGCACACATCGTGCGACTACATGCCAAATCTCTTGCACGCACAAGAATAATGGGAATTGTAATTCAAAACCACACATATATTTTTGGCTTTATTCCCAGCAAAACCTGAGCCAACTTACTTCCTTATCGATTTGTATTTTTAGGAAAAATAAATGTAGACTTTTTTTCTACTTTTTAATGTTTTTGAATTTTAATGTGTTTATCTAAAACACGAGCTGTAAATATACCAGAAATAAACCTTTTACCAATTTTTAGTAGTTTAACAACATAACTACATTCTTTAACACGCTGTCGCTGTAACAAGATGCCATTTATGTAATGGTTCAATTGCAGCACTACAGTCGAAGGTAATAAATAAAGAATATTTTTTAGGAAGCTCATATTTCCCACTGAAAACGACATATTCTTGCAGTTTCCCTCGCGTGCGCCCGCGCTGCCAGCACGCGGAACTAACAACCACAGGCTCCGCGTTTTTGCTCCATGACGGAACTTGGCTGCTTTTTGATGGATTGAATGATTATATCGGTGTTTTAAAGAAACGAAATTAGAACATGTCTTATTTAGATTAGGCTGTCGGCCTGATTAAAGAATCACTGAAACTGTCGCCATTTAAATGGCGCTATTTGATTTGATAGGTAATAAAAAGGGAGAATTTAATTCAAACACTGATCAAGGAGGCAATATATGTAAAATGTCGAGGTGTTTCTGAGAAAGTTTTTATGACAACAAAGCAACGTGCTTATATGTACTCCTATATGTCTCGTGTCTTAGTCTTTCTCGCGTTATCCCGGCATTGCCACGGCTCGTCGGAGCCTAGGGTCCGCTTGACAACTATTCTAAGTTTTACGAAAGCGATTGCCATCTGACCTTCCAACCTAAAGGGTAAACTAGACCGGAAAAAAAGAAAAGGGAAACGGACTAATCCTAATATGTCTCATGTCTTATTATGACATAAAATTTTGACGGATTGCTTAACTTTTTAATATCATATTTAATACACAAGCGAAGATACATGGCAGATTGTTTAACGTTTTAGTAAGGTAAGAACTACCTATGAATGTTAGAATACTTGCCCAAACTTTATATTTGAAACATATAGATAATTAAAAATGTACAGTTGTCTGTTTAAGTAGTTTTTTTGTTATAAACATTAACAAGGAAAAAGGAACCGAGACCGCCGGCATCCCGTCCGTCCGCTTTCCGTTTCGCCATGAGCGAGAGTGCCCCGACCTGTCGCCACCGCCACAAACCCGACTCCGCGCGTTACGTCACACGCGAGTAACGTTACATCGAGAGAACAGATTCATATGTTTTAATGCTGTTAGTAACACGATTAAGCACCTGCCGACCGGAAAGGCGGCTTCATTGTTGATTCTGTACTGTAACCGATAAGTACTAAATATTTGCACTGTTAAAAGAAAAGTTTTAGGAATATATACCTACATGAGATACATGTGTACCTACTCGTACAATATTTACTACTTTGTTTGACTGATGCTTGACAGGTTCCATACTTGACATTACCTTATTTAATTTATTTAATTATATCTTTTGCTTGTTTTATGAGTTTAGAAATTAAAACTTGATACATTGATATGTATTTACATCTATTTCTACCAATAGTTGTACTGTACTGTAGTTTACTAAACCCACGGTTTACATGATATATATTATATCAAGAGACTTACTTGGCGCTATTAATCATTACGTATCTGCTTCTTCTATTCTAAGCAGAAAAAAAGGACAGAGAAGATCACGTGTTTTTTCTCTTTCGTTCGATTTTCATTTTGGCTATGGCCCTGAATAATGTAGGTACATACATATATTTAAGTAGTAGGTTTTTAGAGAAATTTGGTACGTATTATCACCGATAAATAGGTAATAAATTTACTAGCTTAACTGTGTTTTTATAGGAGAGTAATCGCTTAATGTGAATTGAAAAGCTGTTCGATAACTTATAGTATATGTCATTCCTTCATTTTAGAGCCCAGTCCTTTCGTTAGACACTTAAGCAATAGACGGCTAGTCCCCATTCAGTCACAAATGGTGTTAGCACGAATTGCAGCTAGATTGTAATTTGAATACGAGACTAGTATAAAAAGCATTGCTATGCAACAGTGCACCATGCGCCACTTTCGTCAGGGAATGGCGCAACCAACCGCAGGATTGCACTGTCACTCCTGCAATTAAATAATAATTACATGAATGGAAAGTCATTTGTTACTTCTGACATTTGTATTCCAAATAATTAATGAGTAAATGATTCATAGTGACAGAATTTGGTACAAGAGAACACGATAATTTACATATACAAGAAAGAATATCAGAAATCGTTCCGTTTATGCAAAATAAAAAACACATACAAGCATTAGATGATATCTTCAATACAGTCAAGAGAGGTTAAAACTCTCTCATCGTGACCATCTAATGATGTAGCACATAAAGGTATGTGGCTTAATACCGTAAGCTACATAATAATTCAACTACAAAGCGTTTCTTTAATAATTTATGTTGCTTAGTGGCTAGCACTTCTCTCCATCGGACCGCTGACGTAAATAGCGAGCTACTATATGTCATCCCATTTTTCTTCAATATTGCTCATCCGGATTTGACAATAGACAGGTAAAAAACCAACATTGGTTCTTAGATAGGTTTTAACTCGATACATGGTGCTGTAATTGTTATAAAATGTTCATTTAAGTCTTGTCTTAATCTAGACTCTTGTTAATCGTCATGTTGAAAACATCTTATGAAATCTGTAAATTTCACACGGAATAGGTCGCGAGAAACGTAGTAAGAAATGTAGTGAAGTAGTAAAATATACCGATACTTTGTTGGGCAATGACACACTGCAACCCGAGAACGGTGCTGTGCGATCCGATATACTGCATAGTACTCGAAACGCGTGTCATGAAAACATGATCAGGCTCGGTTCCCTTAAACATGCGTTTTAAAACAAAATACTACAGCTACGTTAGGTTACATTCCCCATGTTAATGAGAATAAAAATGTCCAAAAGGAATAAACCTAACATACTGAGAAAATAAGCTGATAGAATGTAGGCATGTAAGAATCATGGTTGATTTTTTGTGACACTATTTATTCACTATAGAATTACTCAAACGTACGCGCTGACTTTTGTCAGTAAATTATCCGATTGTACCTAGAACTAGACGAATATGTGTAGTAATTTTATTACATTACGATGCCGTTACAGTGACAGAAACATCAATGGTGCAATGATTGATGATTCGGCGACATACAATCACGGTCCGACATATAATACAGTTTAGTACGGTAAACGGGAAGCGAAGTCACGATTATTGAATAAATACTTAACTGACTGTTTGTGGGTTTCTTTTGCAACATTCTCTACTTACATAGGTACTTATATATTGATCGTAGTTTCAAGCTGCTGACCTCCTTACTCAGTTGAACTTTTTAAACCTTGTATTTTTTCGTATTGGATTTCGTATTTTTTAAGCTGTATTTATCCATCGGCGCGTACAAAAGAAGATAGTTGAAGAAACCTATAAAAGTGCAGGTGTACAGACTAATAAAACCGTAGATATATCATATCCTACTTTTAATCATCTTAAGATTAAGATTGCTTGTTTAAGGATAAATATGGAAAAGGGGAGTTAAAGAGTTTAGGAAATGAATTACATTTCTAGAAACTATTAATACATAAAACTGTTAATAATACTACAGCGCTGTCGATTTTTTGTTTAATTAATAATTCTCGATTAAAAAGTTCATGTTTTGCTTTAAAAGGCTTCAAAATTAGTTTGAATTATTATGTATTATTAGAGTAGAATCGATATTTAACTAGAAAGAAAAAAAAGAAACATTTGACTCGCAGAAATAGAAAAATTTGATCGATGATATTCTAGCAGACGTTTCTGCTTAATATAAAAACAATTAGAGTAGAATAAAAAATATAAAACTACTCTCGTGGATTAACCCAACGCTTAATTATACTTAATTCACCAATATAAATTAAAAATGATTAAGTGATTAACTACTCGTACTGCGTCCGCTCGCCGGACGCGAACTTTAGCTGTACCCTTACCATGAGTTGTAACATTGACGTTTGCGATAACGAGTATCGCATTCGAGTATGCATCTTGTTCGCGCTAAAATAGTACAAGCGAGATACACAGATAGTAAACTCGATACTCGTTATCGAAAACGTCAATGTCACAACTCATGGTAAGGGTACTGCCTGCGCAACTTGCTGCGCAGCCGCACCTGCGCAGATGACGCCGAAGTAAAACGACTTATCGAATAAACTTTGGCGTGTCTTTTAATCCATATTTTATATGATAGTTGAGCATAGCGGCCTCGAACTGTGATCTATGATGCTTCAGCTGGTGCGCAATTTCTTAGAAATCTATTAAAAAACTAAGACCTGTTTTTGCAAAACGGCAATCTTTAATAAAAGCTAAACCTGATATTAAAGGTCATATCATATCTCTAATAAGTCATAGTGAAAACATATTTTTTTTTTATGTCAGTTGTTAATTTTATTGAGTCACAAAGTTCGTAAGGTCAATGTGGGTAAGACCGGCATACTCTATTTTTAAGGGAAGTCTGTCATATCATATGACACTAAATACCAGTGACGACCGGTCTGGCCTAGTTGCTAGTGACCCTGTCTACGAAGCAGTAGGTCTCGCGGGTTCGAATTCTGGCCAGGGCATTTATTTCTGTCTTATCATGAATATTTATTTTGTACCTGGTGGGTTATGGACGTTGTCTATGTATTTATATGTTATCTTTAACATAGGTAGTAATCTAGTAGGTACCTAGAACACAAGCCTTATTGATTGGTCGATTTGTGTAAGATTTTTCTAAAAATATTTATTTATTTTAAAGACAGTGTTGTCATTAACAATGCTCATTGATGACGCGGCGTTGATATTTAAGTTGAAATTAGATATATTATTTGTTAGTGTTTATCATTACCTGTTGTCTTAGTTGAATCGGATGTGGCTAGTTACCGAAAACACTCGTACCACATTTACTCATGTAGAACATTTATTTATTCTCAATTTAACTCATCCCAACTTATGCAATGTATCTTACTGTTATAATAATCTTTAACATAATACGAATAAACGTTTTTTTATACTAATAGTGCAGAATTGTCTATATGGGTGTTCTGCAATTCACACGATTGCAGACCTTAGTTTTGTAGGTGGGTAAGAAGCCCTTTTAAATTGAGTTATAAGTGGCCTTACAAACACTGTTGATATTTACGAGGTCCACGAGAAGCAGTCAAGGTATGGACAGTTAATTTATGAATCTTATGATTCACCGTTGTACACAAGCCACATGCATATAACATATATTAATTATATGTTCCCACAGTTGGCCAACCTTTGGGTAATGAGCATCGTGACCATGGCATTAGGTGTATCTTCATTATTATGTTATTAGAGATTTGATTAGCACAATCATGGGGAGTTGACCTTATCAAACCTTGTCGTTTTTTTTTCACAATTCAAATAAATACATGTGTGAAACAGAGTGTATAAATTAAAAACAATATATAGTCATATATAGTAGAAAAAATATTCATTTGTAATTTATCTGATTAAGAAGGCCAGATGAGGTAGGTATGTATTTATATCTTTATTCTCCTAATAATTTATCCCGCACAATTAATGAGTGTTAAAGACATCGAGGATGGGCGACGCATATTTTACATGAAATTGAAATTTATTTGATGCAAGGCAAATAACTATGTAGTAGCTGTATAAGGACCGAATTCTAATTAAGTTAAGTACAATACATCTCTTCGAGTCACTGTAATTTTGGTAATGTGTTTGTATGTATATAATATTATAGCGTAAACAATCGGATACGCTATAATATTAAATACGTACAAACACATTACCAACAACATAACGTCACTTTGAAGCGAAGCCAATATGTTTTCTATGATCTCCAAATACTTACATTGTTATGGTAAATTGCATATTGAACAGATAATAGTGATTAGCAGTTGAATGGTCGAGGCGAAGGGCCGTCCCTTTCACCGCGCGGGCGCATTCTAGACCGGCGACTATAAGGCTGTGACTAGGGTGAAGCGGAAAATATCTCGATCTTCCGGTTGTAAGGCAACGTTTTAGTCTACTATCATTTTTAAAGTCAAGCTTCACTAAAGTTACCATATATTCTCGTTCTTACGACGCCAACTGCAGCTGAAAGTGTGATGGTGGATGCTGTCGAAGCAACATTCCTCCGGATAGATTAGTTTCATTAAAATGTATCCCAGTAAACTCCATTTTCACCGTTTAACTTCAATGTAATGCATATATAACAAAGAACTAATTATACTGATTTAACATTCCACACATTAATTACAAATAATCGGGGCTTAACCGCGTATCTAAATGAAGTAGACACTCTACATCAAGTGCAAGTGCAATGGCACGGCAGTCTAGGAATTAGAAAAACTCACGTGGCTAGAAGACGTTGAATCGTTGATGTCAACTTTAGCCAGTCTCCACCTGGGACCACGAAGGTAATAATATAATGAAAAAAATTGCTGAAAAAGATGTAACGCGGCTGTATAATGCACTGGGCCCACCGCGAGCTAGTGAGCTATGAGATGAGCTATCAGCTATTTCAAGTGACAAAAGATAATCGATCCAACCATTGCCTAAAGCGGATTGCAGCCGCTGTCATGCTGGCTCTAGACTTAGTTCCCATATACGGCAGTCTAGGGCCACATATCGGCAATTATATGTTGCAACCGTTTACAGCGCAGTTTACTTGCCGGCTAGATTGCAGCCCCTTCATTTCAATTACAAATTACAAGCCTTAATACCCATTTAGTTATTAATCCTAATTTCACTAAGAACCAGTAGCATAGGAACGCTCGATGTAAATATATGCAATATCTTACCTTAGACGCTTGTAATAAATACAGCGGCGCTACCGCGAACAACGATATTCGTAAATTTCGGACGATTGTCTCTGTCACTCTCATGACACCTTAATTGGAGTAAAAGAGAAATATGCTCTAAATATACGGACTTCGATGTTCGCGGTACCGCTCCAGGATCGTATTACTGTTACCTCCAATAATATCTTGAATCACGCTCTTAAAAATCTAGTGGATATATGTTAGATATTATTTCCTGCTTCGTCTGAAACCAAACCAAGACAAATAAAAAAAAACTTGATGTTTCTTCTATCATAACGTGTTCAAACAAGCAAACTGCACGTCCTTACATTCTTGGTTGGACTAATAATAATAAAACGCTTACTAAATAACGAGTTCTCAATGATAATAAAATTATGGTGCACGGATAAAAGTTAGTAAACATGGAGGAAACAGTTTGTTTTAATGAGGTATAAGCGAGCGCGGCGCGGGCGCTGCGGCGATTCGATTATCTCACGCGAAGTAACGTCGGCAAAATAATTGAATTCAATGATTCAATTGTTATTTACGTCGGGGTTTTTGTTAACAGAGAAATGTATGTGTATTTAATTTAAGAGGTACTCTCTTGTCGGTTTAAATGAACGAGCGTATTCTTCTATCCAGAGACGAGTCTATCCAAAGCCGCCTCATTGACCTCCTTATACGACATGACGGCTATTTTTTCTTCGATTTGAGTAATGTTTCATTACTAATGTAACATATTCTCGGTTTTCCTTTTCCTCGCTTGCCTTCAATCTTGCCTTGTATATTATTTTTTTTCTAAACGCGTCATGTGGTATTATCACTTATCAGATGGCCAATCATTTCCCTTCTCTGGTCTCTATCATGCTTTAAATATAACTTCCTTTTCTCTCTAACTCTTTTCAACAGTGATAGATTCGTAAATGTTCGGCTCTTATATAGAATTGTATATTAAATAAATAATTTTTGAAAGTGTTAACCCCTTGCTAGAAGTGAAATCAGAATATAATTATAATATTTAAATATTCATTTATATTAAGTTTTGTTAACAATACCGAACCTCTAATTAACATACGCATAGTTTACTTAACACCTATGCGTACGTAACAGTATCTTTCTTTTAATAAATTACTTTTGCCCTTTACGTGCACTTTCCTCAGTTATAAATAATTTAGCTATCCATAAAGTCAAATGACCTACTAAATTAATATAAATAAAACAATGCCAAAAATACACTTTCTTTGTTGCTGACGCTGCCCGTTATGTTTTGTGCAACCTGTGTTTGGAAACAGCAGGGAAAGGTCGCCGATTAGCTGGTCACACGCTGCGCTGCACGCTTGCGCTCATGCGCTGCTAATTCTGCTCCACTCAGATAAATCTAATTTAGTTAGGTATAGAAGAATCAAAGAATGTACCTACCGTAAACACAGAAACATCGTGCGTCACGCATCGTACTTATTTTTATTTTATTTTTCAATTTTAAGCAGTAACTTTTAAGAATACGTACTGAAAGTCTAAGTTCTGATGAAAATAAATGAGTATAATATTTTTAGGGTATACAATGTTACTTCCAAGAGCTTATGGTATTGGAATTTGAACATTCTTCGTATAGGTATGGAGATTCAATCTCAGTATTTCTTTCTTAGCATATTTGTTTCCGCTGCTATACGGAGACATATCTGACATGGATTTATTTATTGTTCTTGATGCGATAGTTCTAAGCTGTGTCGGCTCTACCGTCCTTTTAATGTTTTCTGTGTGTATCGATCTACAGTATACAAGTACTGAGTAGCAAACCTAGATACTGCATCTATTCACTTAGTTCCATATACATATACGATGACACTTATACTAGTGGATAAGTCCTATTGATACGCCGTACGCCTACTGATACACATAGGTTAGTCTCCAATGTCACGCTTTATTTTATATGTCATTGGCACCTAATTAGATGGAGGTGACAAACCTTTAAGTGACCTTAATATTTCAACATATGTTGGCACTTAAGTAATCATCTACACGGCATTATTTTGAAATTGCCTACAATTAACTTAGCACGCTATGTTTAGTACCGTCCGTTGATAACTCCAAGTTGCCTAATTTAATTTGCAAGGCGACAATATATCTTTTTATTAATTTTAGACATTACTTTTAGACTCCTCGTAAGTAAGTAGTAGTTGGGGTTAAATTTTAGGGCGCTCCCTATGGCGGTCTATGGGGGAGACATGTCCAGCGGTTGACGGCCGTGTCCAATAGATAGAAGTAAGCCAATCACTAATACAGCATTACGCTGATATTCAGTTTCGCGTTACCTACTTACTCGAGCTGATATAATTCATATGTATAAAGGACTGTTACTACAGACATTTAGGCCACATATTGGCTAACCACCTGCCAAATATTATCAGGTGGCAATATATAACACGCAGTGTCCGGCCTCTAAACAGCGCCGCGGGGATCACTTGCGCCGGCGCAAGATTAGTTTGCGCAACGCACCGCGTACCTACATTCTGCAAAGGTCATTCATCTGTCCGGCTATGAAAACAAAACATTCTAGCGCGGCAATTTATTGGCGTTGCAAACATTAGCTCATTTGTAATTTATTAGTAAATACGCGATTAGTTTAGGTTGCAGATGAGCCTAGCTACGACGCGAATGATCTTCATTTACACTCACAACTACCGAACTACCCTAGTAACTGATAAAAAAAACAAAGTAGACGCACTGGCGTTCAAAATAACGCAAAATATGATTTTTAAGCAACTTTTTCTGATAATGGTAACAAAGTATTCCCACTAAAACGTATGCGGTTTCGGTTACAGTATTCTTCTCTAACTTACCAAGAAGCAACAGTTCGCCAGTAAATTAAGTAAATGAGAAACTACATTTAATAAGTGAAAGATTATCGTACAGCCCCGGCTCCGACGTGGAAGGTACTCTAATGCTCTGATGCTAATGACTTACTACAGGGTGAAACATAAGTCGTACACAGAGTTTTTTGTTTCTATCACAGTATTTTAAGGCGAATTCATTGCATTAACTCGGGAAGCAAACAATTAAACTTCATTAATGATAATTAATAAAAGCAAAAACACCAACCTTATGGTCACCCTATTCGACAAGACTTGCTAGTTGCTGTGATTAAAGTGGTGATTCGGGTAACGTTCTCGTAACAATTCTCGTGTTTGCTCAGTACCGTTTGTTCGATTGTAATATCTTACCATATCGAAACGCTCAATAAAATTGTAAGGATACGGAGCCGGCATTTTAAACGTGATTTAATATTTTTTTACAATTTCAATTTGTAGCGTAATGTTATGACTTTTAAATTTGTCATTGTCAATTTAATCTTTTTTCAAGTTCTTACCAGCCAATTACAAAGAGGTTGAATGAATTATTTTAGTAATATGCTATGGGTCTATGACAGTTAGCGTAGCAGATTAGGGTGACCACGAGACTCAGTACATTTAAAACATTATTTTAACTTAACGAATTAAAAAACAATGCTTACATATTTCTGCCTGTTGTTACGTCCACATGTTTAAACTAAAGTTAAACAATAAGAAATACACAATTCTGTTTACGACTTATGTTTCACCCTGTATATTCCACATGGTCAAATTGGTCAAAACAAAATCATCGCTTTTATTATGGGAATGATTAATGAACATGAAGAATGGAATAGGTACATCCATACATCACCGTTGACTATTGTGTGAAGGTCAGATGAAGAAATCACGTCAGAAAGGGTCATAATGATATTCTAACTTTAAGACAAAGAAAGCTATGACACATAGTAGAGGTGCGTTTTACTAATATGCACTACACGCCTCGTTATATACATATTCTACTCCATGTTTTTTAATATGTTAATGAGAATATTATAATTTATTTATTATGTAAGTAAATATGCATAATTTATAAGTGTGCAACACATTAAACAATTGAAAGTTAATTTAACTTAAATTGATATAATAGAAAAGATGATAGACGTTTCGGTTTTATGTCATCCTAATGATTTCTTTACAGCATCTTTTTATTGTGAATTAATTCATTAATATATCTTCATCTTCCTCATTTTGTCCTGGCATTTTGCCATGGCTCTAATTCGATAATATAAAATTGTGTACATAATAATGACAGATAAGAACATATGCGTGTAGTTTACATAAATAGAATTTACATATCATAAATTATTCGTGATCATTTTCTCTTTTACTTACTGGCCATCTCGTTTACTTACATTTAATATACTGACATAACAAGTACAAGCAAATGCCACCCATATTATAAACAAAATATACTTATAAGTTGGGTTTAGGTAGGTATGCAGGGTCTTGTAGTTTGTAATACAATTGAGGACACACAGTTCAGTGGCCATTCGTAATCCTTATTTCCACGCTAAGGTCTTATTTGTAATGTCTTTCTGCGTGACTTGGTCTGTAGGTACACGACTGGTAAATAATTTGAGGCTAAAGTTGAGGCGTCCGAATGTGGTTGCGAAACTCTGCCGATGCACGCACGCATCTGATGCACGGCCTGTCAACGGTGAAGTAAGCCTGACGCAAGCGCATTTTGCGATGTGTGCTAGTAATGTTAAACGGTCGTCTAATTTATGCACAAGTCGTGATGAAAAGGACTTGAAGGTGCTATATTATTGAAGTATAAAAGATACATTTTGTACTGTATTTGTCCGAAAGATATATACTAAGAATAACCCGACTTTATCTTTATCAATGAATGTCTATTTTGTAGCCACGCGCTGCAGAACGTGCTAGTTATCTGTGTTATTACTTATTACATAGGGTACGAATACCTACGAAGTTGAAAAGGATTTCACAAATAATTAAATTACTTGCTATGTCAAACAGAAGTAGGGGCATACATTTTGTCTAACTCTTTTGTTAACACTTACAAATACGCAGTTTATACAAGCGTATTTGTAAGTGTTAACAATGTCTATTAATAGGATTAAAAACTTATTTTTTTTGGATTGACAATAATTATAGTACCTATAGCTTACCTTTATGCATATAACAGATAAATACTAGGTACCTCTAGTATTTATGAAAAATAAAGTACATGATCATATTTAAAGAATTGATGATAAAGATCGCGGGAATCGACAGGATGCAGGTGGCGAAAAGTGGTCGCTTAGGTCGCTTTTGGGAGAAGCCTTTGTCCAACAGTGGACGTCCTAAATTAATGTAACCATTGTTCGTTAATGATTACTAATAAATCCTGCCTGATTGAATAATTTTCTCATTTTGGATTTTATTCACTGTAAAATAGTTAAACAACGATATAAATGGCAATGTTCATAACTATTCACCTGACACCTCAATCACCGCAGACGCCCGGACGAGTCTCGAGGAATCTGCGGAGAAAGCTCATACATACAACATCAGCCGCGGAGAAAACTAGATTTTATGTACGCGTTCCGGTAAATGGCGCTGACTATACCGCGGACCTTCTCTTCTGTATTCATGATGCGTTATTGCATAGCAGACTCTACGGAATAGCGTTTTTGCAATAAAGGCCAACCTTAATTTAATCGGTCAACGAGGATGGAAGTATTTCTGGCGTCAGAACGACGACATCGACTCCTTGCCAATTGTTTCGTACGAAACCTTTCATCGAGAATTCATAAGATAAAAATGTGTTACTTCAATAAATACATCGCTCCGAATCGTACTGGCTCAACAGATCTCCTTGGCGATTTAGTGTGGTAACACTGCCAGTGTCATGGGGACTTTTGAGCCGGTTACGATTCGGGGTGGCACATTTACTTAACTTTTATGCTTTAGTTACTTTAAGTTTGACAAAGCCCGTGGCTGATATTATCGCATGATATGAGTAGGTGACGAGGCCTGTGGTCGATATTCTTTTGTATCCTTTGGACGGAGCCTGCTTTGCTGATATTTATCTTTAGTTCTTGTACAAATATAGTCTAATTCAGTCTTGAAAAAAAAATACTTCAAAACATTATATATATTCCTGTTTTTCTTCCGACACTACCATATTTCAATATCAAGATACATAAACTAAAACATGATATTATGCGGGTAGATATTTACGATATAACGATGTCGATGTGACTTGTCTCCTTAACCTTTCTTTATTTAATTTTATATTTTTTGCAAGTATTACTTTAGCATTATTTTATGTCCGCATAACGAGTTCTGTTAAAGTTTAGCACCCATAGTGCCGATCACCGATTATTATAAATACGTTTGATCTATCTCGTAACTTTGGTTAGTATAGGTAACTTGGTTGAAAATTCTGAGCTTACATATTATTGGTGTGACAACAACCAGTCGCTAAAGCTAAGGCAAAACAAGAACGGTAAAACAAGAACAATTATACTGGTTCAGCTCTCTTGTTTTAGGTAGACGATTATTATAAAATCTCATGAGAATAGACTTATCAACCGGTTGTTTGTGACGTCTTGCGGTCAGCGGTCGGTATCTCTAATTCACAACTTTCTTTCCGCCTCGGGCGACCGACTGCCGAGTCTGAAACAGATGTAAGAATCTTAATATCGTACTTACATTATGTTTTGTTATATCAAGTGTAGTAACCAGTGACTGGGGCCATGCACCTCATTATGAGCGGTCGTAATGGTAATAGTAAACAAAATTATTGTCGATATTTAGCAGCGAAAACTGTATAATAAATACAGTTTTTGCTGGTAAATATTTTACCTCATATAATTCGCGACTGAAACTACTAAAGACTGCAGTTTTGATACGTTGAATTATTTGCTTCTTGTTTTAATTGTTCATCCACAGATATCGAAGCTATACCTTCTCGTTATTGTATTGTCTGTGTTCAAGCCTGTGATACCACCACCAGAAAGAAAATGTAGTTTCTTATATTGTAATTACTAATTAACTCTGTCCATACGCTGTATATATGTATACTGAGTTATGTTTACGAAGTTACCTACAAATGTGTGTACACTGGCTACTGAAACAGTTATAGTCACTTTTGATGTCGTAGTGTTATCTAATTGACAGGTCGGCGAAGAAAGCGACGCAACCGGACGTGTTGCGCAAGAGTGGCTACACGATCCATGTGGGCAGAATGCCACTTGTATTGCCAATTTACAAGTAATTAAATGGAAATCTATACTATGAATGAAATGGAAAATTGATAATAATATGTTAACACTTTGGCGGACAGTACGCCTATAGGCGTCGCGTATGTTTTAGTTTCCTATGGTCTATGACAGATAACGTCATTTACTGTCCACCAACGTGTTAAAACAATGTTATAAAATAAAATGTAATAAGAAGATCACATACCTACAAAGGTAAAAAAACAGGAGTAGGGATGTACTCGTCAAAGTCGAATTTTGGGAAAGAGGGAACTGGTATACATAGCACCTATAACAAGTGATTTCAAAAATGGTTGCCTAAAATACAGTTATCTACATACCTCAATTAATCTAGTTTAATCCATGTAGAACAATTTAAACATGGAGCATTGTCTCTGGTATTCGTTTTGTCGAGAAAGCAGGAAGTCGTTTAGATTCTTACGGCACTAATTTGTCTTTGCATTTATTTACATCAATGTTTATTTAAAACTCAACAACGATTTATTGTACCTTTATGCTAATTAGTTATTCATCTATCGATATTTTAGGATATATGGTAATAAATCGATTACAAGCGAACCACAGGTATGCATTGGGAGCGTGCGAACTCACTTTCCAATAAACTTTATTTTTACAGTTTTTATTTCACTTGCAATGTTTGTAGGTCAATAAACTTCACTTTGTACATTGTTGCTATAATGTACAATTCTGACTCGAGATTGTATAACTATCTAACTGTTAATACATTTAATATAAGCAAGATATTATATTATAGTAACTGTACGTACCTATTTATATAAGACTTTTAGTTTATAATGACACAAGAATAAGATTATTCATAACCGTTGTTTCAAAGTACCTACAGCAATTCATGGATGTACATATATATATGGTAAGTGCTCGCGGACCGGACAGACGTTGTCCTGTCTTAACTTTGAATTAACTATGTTGTGCTAAGATATGTTTTTATATGATCATTTTGTAAGAAATAATAAATTAAATATAGATGTATTTAATAATTTAGCAAATAAATCAAATAAGGTCACATTCGTTTCGAAAAACGTTAAGGATATATTTTTAAAATAATTTAATATGATGCCTAAGTTAAATTCAAATTCTTAAATTTTCTACTTTACGCGTAATTTTCTTATTACCTTCTTTCACAAGAACCTTCTAACAATGACAAACACAACTAAAAGAATTAGCGAAATTGGTTGAGCCTTTCATGCAAAACGCCGTGACCAAAGGAAATAAAGTTGCATATTTATATACCTAGCTTAAATAGATAATCTTAATTCATAATAAGACATTTGAACATATTCATGTGAAGACGTGTGAAGGTCTTTATATAATCACAAATAACATCTATAAGGAGCTCATTGTTAAACGAATATTTCAATACTAATTATCGTATTCACTATTGGCATTGGACGTTGGTTCCGAAGAAAAACGTCAAATGAGAAGTTTAAACAATAGGCAGCAAGAATCTAAGCGGTACTTTCAGGTGTCAGTCAATTATCATTTTGCATAATAAACATTCGTATACTTATTTTGCTTTGTATTCGAATTGAGGGTCGTAGAGAGTTATGAGGTTTTTGACACTCGGTTCTCAAAAATATGTTACGAATTTCAGTATACTATTCTCTCTTTTTTTTTTTATGACACAGGCGGCAAACGAGCAGACTGATTGCCTGATGGTAAGCAATTACCGTCGCCCATGGGCACCCGCAACACCAGGGGAGTCACAAGCGCGTTGCCAGCCTTTAAGGGGGGGTTGGAGCTCTGGGAACCTTACTCACCATCAGGAACATAACACTACATACCTGAAAGGTAGCAGTGCTATTATGGCTGTGGTCTTCTCTAAGGAGGAGTACTTCCCCAGTTGGGCTGCCCCAGATTCAAGCGTGATGGTCATCGCTGTGCCCTACCTCTCATTGTTGGACGTAGTTTAAGGACATACCCGGGTCCTTTCTGTTATATGTTAACATATAAACATAGATGCTGTATATTTTATAATCATCAAACAACACGCGTAGGTACTTTTATTCGTAGACGCTACGCCGTAGCAAGTTATTTACAGTTGGTCAGTTGTCCTTGCCTTTATTATAATTTGCTAATTTTCGCTAGATTGTTTCAAAGACTTACGAGCTTTTTCAATTCTGTTTCGAAAAAGATGAAGGTAATTCTTCTATTTGATTTCTTGCATAGATGGCAGATCTCTCTAGCTATCTCAGGAGGTACAATCACGCGAAGTGTTTCGCCTTGGACATAGTAAACGGTGCCTAAAAACCGCTTAAGATTGACAAGATTGCTTATACTTAACACATTTCGACGGGTTCCGCTCTAATTGCTTAGGGCATCAGCCGCGAAAGCTGGAATCCTGCCTCGGACATCGTCAGTCAATTTTTCTTAAGTATATCTACATAGATAGATGACATCATCTATATCAATTTATAAGAAAATCTAATTTAATATTTCATTTATAGTCAATCAAATTACTGTCTAAATTAGTGGTAACATACTTATTATGAAATAATTCAAGGCTTTGTAATAGTATATTACGGGTTCTACATATTACATACATTTCAGCCGTATGCAGTTCACTGCTAGACATAGGCCTCCCACGAATGACTTCTATCATCTTGGGGGTAGTTGCCATAGTCGCCACACTTGGCAGGCGGGTTGGCGACCGCAGTAGTTGTAGATTGGGTTTCGACGGACGCTGCTGCCCGTAGGATTTTCCCTTTGTCGCCTCTTGCGACACCCGCGGGAGATGGGGTGTTTCTATACTAGTCAGCCGGCATCACGCGGCAATATAATGGATTCTATAGATACATTATTGAATTTATTAAATATAATTGTGGTACCTAGTTAACCAACTCCACCACCCAGGTATGATTTGACTTTGTAAAGAGATATTTCATTTGGAATAAAATGTAAATGCACTTCTGTCACGTGTCTGTCAAATCGGCCCATTCATAAATCAGCTGTCCCGCTTCGTGTGCTAATGCCGGGAATCGAACCCACGCAGACTTTGTCCTTGCTACTTGAATAATAAATCATAAAGGTATTGCTAGCAGGACTACGACTAGTCAAAGATGAATTAAGTAGTCGGGCACTACCAACGAGTTACGGAGTTTATGGTCCTGGGTTAGAATAAGCTATTCGAACCCAGGACCGCTGGCATTTGTATGGCATACAATCATAACTTTCATAGATTTTTTATAGTCTATCATAACTTTCTTAGATTTATAATATTATGTACGTGTTTTTTTATATTTCTCTCTTTGAATTTTTAAACTAATATAAGACTTTACAGAAATCAATATAGGTATAAACTGAATTATTAACTTAGATAGTGTATCATGTGTAATTTCGTAATTGAAAGTAGAACTGACTAATAAAATAACTGTTATCGCTGATATCTACAGAATTTCCTCCATTCCCTTCAAATAACCGTGTTTCTGTTTATCAACAAAATTAATGACTTACAAAGAACCATGCTTGCAAACGAGTGAATATTTTTTTACATATTCATAATTTCACCAAATTATAACCTAAACACACTTTAACTTCACTTTTATTAACCATTAACGCATCAAAATGAACTTTAACGCTACGTACAAAGTGCCCAAAGTTAAATGAAGTTACCTATGCTAAATAAATCCAACACTAATCGTCGCATAAATTATTTCAGTGTACATCTAAGAATGTAAAAGCTGTATTCCACCGAGACTGAACGTTATTACTTTTATACAAGGTTGAAATTGGTGTGAAAAACATATGGGAAATAAAATCCCGAGTAAATGTGCGCACGAGCACAAGGTCAGCCGGAAAGCGGGTCGCTTTCCTGATGAGACAATGGGAGGGAACGAGAGGGGATTACTAATTAGACGGCCGATTGTAATTTTGACGACTCATCTCATTATCAAGAGCTGGCACGGCACACCTGGACAATGATTATCCGATTTAAGATATACTTGGTGTTGCTACTGCATGTACGAGTAGATACCTATGTATCTAGATTATTCGAAAAAGTTACTTGGTACATTTTAGACAAATTTAATGGCATGCTGAATAGAAGCCTGCATTTTGGACCCGGGTATGTCCTTAAACTACGTCCAACAATGAGAGGTAGGGCACAGCGTTGACCATCACGCTTGAATCTGGGGCAGCCCAACTGGGGAAGTACCTCCTCCTTACAGAAGACCACAGCCATAATAGCACTGCCACCTTTCAGGTATGTAGTGTTGTGTTCCTGATGGTGAGTAAGGTTCCCAGAGCTCCAACCCCCCTTAAAGGCCGGCAACGCGCTTGTGACTTCCCTGGTGTTGCGGGTGCCCATGGGCGACGGTAATTGTTTAAAACCAGGCAATCCGTCTGCTCGTTTGCCGCCTATGTGATAAAAAAAAATCCCATAACACAGTAGCAGAATGCCTAGTATACCTGTTACATTCCATTAATAGCAGGGCTATTTCAATCCATAGATTGCTTTGTTAATTATAAATCTTCTAAATCATTATTAAGGTCAATGTGGGTAAGACCTCTATCATGAAAAACCGTTTACCAACCAATTTTCTAATAATTAGTATCTGGATTAGTCCAGGAACAGGGCTGACAGACATGGAACGAAACATTCCGAAAACGGCTAATCCCATATTAGAATCATAGCCTAGTAAATCAATAGATAAGTAAGTACAATTTTTTTGGTGTTAAACCTATAATAAAGTATTATGTATTTGGTGTTATCAATACACTTCTAAACTCCATGGATTGAAAAGTACAGGTTCGTATATGTATAGGAATGAATATTTTTTTACGATTGACATTTCGCACAAAGATACCCCTTCACATTTAAAATACGTGGAGTTTGCAAAATTTACTAAAGAAAAGCGAGTCCGTAAGTATATTTTATGGTCAACCAATATACACAACTACACAACTGGTTCGGTCTAGAACAGACTTATAACTAGTCTTCAACGATTTGGCCTTTAGGGTCAAGTGACAGGTAGGTCGTTAACCTCAGGCATATAACACTAGTTCGTGGCTTTGCAAATAAATGTCATAAATAAATATTGCATGAATATTTCAGGACAATCTGACACAAATAACCTAGTCCTACGGTAAGCTCAATAAGGCCTGTGTTGTAGGTACTAGACGACGATATATAGAATAGATAGATACATATAATATAAATACTTAAATACATAGAAAACACCCATGACTCAGAAACAAATATCTGTGCTCATGACACAAATAAATGCCCCGACTGGGAATCGATCCCAGGACCATCGGCTCCATAGGCAGGGTCACTACTCACTAGGCCAGCCCGGTCGTCAAAATATATTTTTATCTCTGTGATCCCATTTTAATTTGTATGTATCTGAATTTATTTACTTTAAAAAAAATAACTAATGCGCCTTAATTAACCAGTCTCTACCATAATGCTAGTCATCGAAATAGCATTAAATTAACTCGTACACAAAAGTGGCTACTGCCGGCGTTTTAACATGCCTACTAGAAAAAAGATGCCCTAACTTCCTTAATTGTGCATTCAAAGATTGTAAACCTTTTAAGCTATTTAGTCAATTGAACAAAGAACAAACAGCTGATTGAACGATTACACAGTGTTGTGAATGCATTCCTAAAACCGAATACCAAAGGACAAATAAGTCGTATAACAAGCAGGATTTGAATGTCCTTTTGCTTTTGTAGCGCGCCTATTGTTGAACTGGCTGGGCAGGGCGTCTCCGGCGGTCCGCCTTGCGTCAAGGCTGCCACAGTTCTAATACAAACATGGGTATATAGAGATACGCGGAGCGATTCGATTGTGATTTTTATCTTTAGCGAGTGCACAGAACCAGAATCACGACTCCATGTCAAATCATTACATCGAAAACGCCATACTGATAATCGATGAAAAACTTCGGCGGATAGAAGTTACTGGAAAGAAAGTAGAATGCAGAAGAGAAGAATTTGTGTAACTTTTCTAACCACAGGCTCTAGTGTATGTTTGTTTTCACGTAAAAAAAGTTTACGAACGCGTAAGTGATAATGTTATTTATATGGGAAACGCAAACGCGTTCGTGACGTAAAGTTAAGTTAAAAACTTACACTCAGGGCTCAGGGCTCAGTCCAGATAAGTCCCAAAAATCTAATCAAATCGATTTAGTCAGCTATTTAACAACTTAGTCTGTTTATAATTAAAATTATGTTGAACAATAGAATGAAAATTGTAACAATATAAATCTGTACCCGACACTCATCTGTATCTCATATCTTCCGAAATCATATATTATCTTCTAAAACGTATTTATACAATATAAATAATCGAATAAAGAAATGCTAAAGCCGCTTATACCACCATATAACCTGCCTAATGTCGCGAACGGGTTTGGTATTTAGCTGAATAAGCCCGTATTCGTATCAAGGCGGTTTAGTTTCGGCTTGAACGTTCTAGAGCAGGCGCAGGTACATGCCAACAACACTAGATCAGCATTGGATATAATCCGGTTATGCAATGCCAAAACATAGCGCATCTTGTCACAAGTAGGTACCTATTTGACATTTTCGGACCGGTAATTTACTGTCGTCTTGTCTTGGTTAAAACAGTTGTAAACTTGATTGTACCTACTTAAAGAAAATCCCTAATTTATATGCACGTCTGTAAAATCTGCTTTAGTTATGAAGTTTTATTTCAGTACCCTTACCATGAGTTGTGACGTTTTTCGATAACGAGTATCGAGTTTACTATCTCTTCTTCTCGAAGCATCTCACTTGTACTATTTTAGTGCGAACGAGATGCACAGATAAACTCGATACTCGTTATCGAAAACCTCAAAGTCACAACTCATGGTAAGGGTACAGAATCAGGACAACATTCCGATAGGTTTTAACATTCCGAGCGGTTTATATGAGTGAGGTCAAAAAAAACTCCTTGGTAATAAAGTGAAAACGTTTAAAAATATGTATAAATGAACAAAGTATCAAATAATTCTGTAATTTGTTAATACCAATTGTTTTATGAATTCTAAGAACCCAAATGGTTTATATTCTCTTTGTAAGAATAATTTAACCTCACGTTTGGCAATATTTGACTAACCTTATCCGTGAAGGTTAATCGTTATTTGATCTGTTTTGTAAATATAGCTGGTTCAGATTAATTTCAAAGAGAATGTAATGGTTTATAGAGCAATGTTAAGGTTAGCCTCTTAAAAGATTGCATAGGTAGTTCGATCATTAAACTTCGATGTTCTAATCTTTCGTATTTAAAAAAGTATGATACTATACTAAAGCAACGTAAAGATGTTGATCTTTCTGCCTTCTGACTGATCCAAGACCCAGAAATCAGGTACCTGGATGTTCAGTAAATAGTGTGGTGTATTTGACTAACCAAAAAGTATGCTATAATATCCATAATTTAGGATAAAATATTCGCGATCAACACACGAATAAATGCCCTTAACACCTTTCGTCAATAGGCCACCTATCGTAGTGAACGTGTTAATCCTTAAAGGTGTCAAAAATTACACAAAACTGAACCCTATTACTTTGAAGTATGTTCCCTGCGCCTAAGTAATTAAGGATTTAAACCCGCATCCGGGGTCACAACACGAATTACTTTCCACGGTATCTATCGGTAGTGCATAAAATGTAGTTTTTCTAACAGTTTTCAAAGGGTACGAAGCGCCTCGCCTTTCTGATTGGGTGTGGTGAAAATGAACAATCATCAAAATCATTTTTCATTCATTAATGTTGAACACCTTAAGAAACCTTCACTAATACGACAGGTTCAATCATTGCCGAGACGTTTGGGAAACCAAATCCAATCCAATCATGGAGTCGACAAAACAACGAACTAACTATTATCTGACTGTCAATTTAGACAGTTTCGTATTCGTACTTGTCGAATCCATTTAGTAACTGTTAACAGAACCATTGTTGACTAATCACTTTTTCAGTTCTAGAAAAACAGTATGATTTATAAGATTTCGTTCCCTTACCATTATTACGGTGAAAGTTATCTTTTACTTTAATAATTACGATTGCTAACATTAATGGCATTAATGCATTTACAAAACTGTTACACGGCAGTTACACAACTACTGAGATCAAAACAAGTAAACAGCAACCCGGAAATTTTACCATTCCTATTTATGCAGCAAATTAAATGTGACACAGCAGTATTAGCATAAAACCGCGCATCACTAGTGACAGAAGTGACGGACGTGTCCCCTCCCTAGCCGGCATAATGTGATCTCCTTGAAATTGTAAAGTGGGCATAAATCAGCTCCATTGGTTGACAGCTATCTGTTGGATGCATTCGTTTCAAATACAGATGCACTGATAAAATCAAGATAATGTAGAGATCAAAAAGAAATTTATTATCAGATCGCCGACACGACTTGAACTCGGGACCTAAGTAGCTAAAACTTTTTAAAGATGTCGGGAATTTTGATGTTTGGTGATAATAAAAATTGTTGCAGAATAGATATTAGAGTCACCATCAATGGTGGTCACAAATATCGGAACAACGCCTCTATTATCAAGGCAATTCTTTATGCACTTGCATATTCCTTTATTTTTTAATACCTGGGCTGCTCAGATATATTTGATGGCGACTGCATAACGAGCCATGATTAAAATTATTAAGCCGATTTAAAGTCTAAGTCAGTTAACGTTCATCCATCTCGATTAAATTTTCTTAGAAGTAACTTCCATGAAAAATTGTAGTACCTAAAGTAGTTTTTTTGAAAAATGGTACTTTTATTCTCATTTTCTATGAATTTTATATGAATTGTACATAGAATAACTAGGTCCCTGGATTTGTAGTTGCAAGATAAAAAAAATCCTACATTTTCTTTGCTAATATGTTGTCATTTTCCACATACTGGCGGCGACGCAAAAGGAAATTATGAAAGGATAAAGAATTTCCAGAATAACATTTATGTTCTAATCGGCTAAAAAGAGTCTGAGATTCCGAGTAGAAACAATATTTTGTAAACGCTCAATTATGGCAATTATGACATGCACGTACAGAGAAACAAATGAAAGTTCTGTACGCATTCTAAATATTTACCTACTTACAAATTGTGTCTCGTGAACAATGAACTCGCGGTAAACTTAAACGATTTACACCATGAGAGTGAGATTGGCGAAATCCTACATTCCCAATAGTTGTGTTGCCTGCAAATTGCCTTGTTACGGCAACGGTCACGATCTGTTGTGATGTCAGAGCCAGCGGGATAAGTGTCATGTTCTAAATAGCTTAGTCTGGAAATAGCTTAGGTTTTCGCTCAACTGTTGTAAACATAATGTATTCCATGAATTCCGTTTGTTAAACATTGTTTGCGATATCCATGAATTCCGTCATATTTGTTACTTGAAGTATATCTACTCCTACTACAAAAACAAAATTTTCTCAGAACCAACTCCTCAAACAGTCTTGGGTAAATTGCAGAATTTTTGTACCTTTTGTCAAATAATTCTCTCAGTTTCCTTATACAAATGTACGGCTAATTGTCGTAAAGAACCTGAGAAAAGCTTCAATTTATATCAGTTTTGCGATTACCCTTCTACAAATTTCAATTTAGCATAACTTACGTTTTTAGTTTATGTCAAAGCCTTTCAACTTATGAATGTATTCACAAGCATAGATCTAATAAACACGCTGAATCAAGATAATAAAGTCGCGTGATTAGTTGTGACTGTGAGATTTCGATGAAATAAGCTTTAGTAAGATGTCTACAGTATTTATTCACATCGAGGTTCTTAATGTTTTTATTTAATATCATTTCTTTGTAATCTTAATAGTGACGATGGTTTCCTTTTTTTTATCATCGCTAATCATATCGCGACAATATCAGTTATAAGTTGTTCGTGTCTCACGTAACGTGTAAACAAGTACAAGAACTATCAACATGCCACCGATACGCTGACTTAGGTGCTAATCAAAATATTAATTTGCCTAATTTGAAATTAAGACAAAGAAAGTAAGTAAAGTAAGTTTTAACTGTTCGGCTCTGTAATATTGACTAAATTTGTAAAGTAAATTTTTCAAAAAGTATTTTTGTTCTAACATTATTTACACTAATTTTATAATTACAATTTAAAAGCGTTATTCCATTATTAGCAATTTTCGTTTTCGATATCGAAAACGGACCGCTGCCTCTTTCTAAGCGACGTGACTAAAATGAAGTGAATTTATGTAGATGCACACTCATACACTGATAGAATCTTATCTTAATAAGATAACTTAGCATGCTGGTCAGGAACAATAGAATGGAGGGCACTTTTTACTGACACAGAGACACGCTTCTCAGCCAAATCTCTTGAAAGTGAATGTGTACTTTAATTAACCAAGATCTAACAATGGTTTTGGACGCCGCCTGTCACTGCAATTGCATTCAGATCATTGTTACATTATGAATATTATGATTCTATGTAGCACTGTTTCGAGCTAGTATACATGAAAATATGAATAATATTTTAGATTCGAGATTTAAGTAGGTAATACATAGTAACTATTAGGTAATTAATTTTAAGTATACATTTCCAAACAGTACAGTTCAAAATAATAAATTCTATTTAAAGTTCCAAATATAAGAATGGAAAAAAAACATAGCATAGGGTGGTTTAAACACAGCTATTCTAATAAATAACTCACATGGTAAACGTACTAAGTGCTGGACGCTTTACCCAACAATTAATAATTAATTGCGTGTGACTTAAGTTTGAAGATGACATTTAGGAGACACATTTCCAATGGTATATACAGGGACCGGAACCGGTTACCAAATAAGGGGTATTACCCTGGGTTTTTGATAGGGTTGTTTTTAAATACCCTATCAGTTTGGTAAGCGAATCATTGACTTACCCGGATGATAGGCTAATCAATTTAATAGACTTAGTTTGAGTAAGCGCTTACCAAATTCAAAAACCCTCAATAAGGTTACCCTATCAAGTCAACGAGCTATATAAATACTCACAATGAGAATTTAATAAAACCGTGACGTGGTGAGACTGCACTGACTGCTCTAGTGACTGTCCTAATAACTATAACTAGTAAGTATCTTACATTTAAACAATTCCCACCCGCTCCTGTTTAGTTGAAAATGAGAAAGGTAGAACTATCTGCCTACGTGGAAAAGAGGCGCCCAAAGGGTAACCCTATGAAATGGTAAGCGCTAAACATTAAAGCAATTTTTACCCCATGCGACTCGGTAACCATGTGAAACCCGGGTAAGCCTATCTATAATGGTTTCCATATCGGTAACCCTATTATAGGCTAACCACATCGTTACGGTAAAACTTCTATAGGGATACCCTATCGATATGATTAATCAAATGAAGGGGTTTTCCGGTCTCTGGGTATATAGTTGCGCTGGGTCTTACGATTATAATTTTAATTACCTATAGTAAGACTGTTTCTCTCTTTGTCCGCAGCTCGGTCGCATGCCAGTGAGCGTTGTAGTTCCCCCTCGCTACGCCACTCTGCCGCTCCCTCCGGCGCCCTATGCTGCCGCGCCGCTTTTTTACCCCGTACACGATGCGGTAAGTACATTTTAGTCTGTCTAACGCTGATGGAGTCTGTGAGACTAGAAGTTGTTAAAAAACTAATATAGGAGAGACTAGAAACAATCAGTAACAATAACTGCTCGGAGAGTTGTGCTTGGTTAATTACATGCATCGTAAGTGGATCAAGGTATGAGGGTACCTCTTCATCAAACCGCGCGGCGCGCGTAGCCATCCAACTATCTGAAACGAAGAAGACTACATACAGGAAACCATACGATGAAGGCAATGCACAACATTTATGGTAGTGATGTTCATCTTTATCTAATTCTAGCGATTTCGACGACGACGCTCACCTCGCGACCCACGCGAGCGCAGGCGGCGCGAGCGGGACCGAGACAGCCAGCTAACTCGCTCACTCGAGCGCATCCACCGCAAGCGACGAGCTGAGCGCGACCGCGTCTCCGACGAGCAGCTTAAGAGGACATACACCGGACTTGACAGGTGAGGAGATTGGGTTCTACGTGGATGGCCTAGAACGCAAAATGACTAATCAAAAGGCAAAAGGTCTACATCGTAAACGGTCTAGAATGTCGACGGAGCCCCGCTATCGCGGGGCTCCTATACTGTACCGTTTGGCCTTCGGCCATTTGAAGAAAACTAACGAACCTAACCTACCTAGTGATTTAAATAAGTGGTCATTTTGCGTTCTAGACCATTTGCGGTGTAAGCAAAATATTACACGCGTTCTAGGCTTTCCGCGAATAATACAGGAGATTGAGGTTAGGAGTATGTTAGCGTCATCTCACTACAACATGGCAACGATGAAATAGTTTATGAAGTTGAATTCTTTGATAATATCTTATAATTGAGCAGGCTTCAAAAGAATAATTTGTATTGAGACTCGCAATTCAAAGTTATGTTCGTGTTTCCAGGGCATACGCTGAGCAATTTATCGCCGTGTGCGACGAGAGTCGTCAGGCCGGCGAGCGACATGACTCCCTGCCCAGCACCGCCACCAGCGACTCCAGCCAGTCACACTCCCATAGGGAGTCTATGTAACGAGCACCAGCGGGAGCAAGCTGTTTGAAAAACTTGTACCTTGTAAACGGGGCTTTACATTGGCGCCGAATGATTACGTAATATAGATGTAACGACTCGAAAAACAAAAGAATAGCGTCGATAGACAATCAAAAGTTACTGAACATCTATTTCAGAATTGTTTTAGGATGTTAATAAGTACGAAAAGGTTCTCAAGTGTTCCAGATATAAGTTTTCGTTGGCTGCTGACGACTCTTTATTACTTGAAGTATACTATAACTACTTTGTAACAATTATCACTGTACTGTCGAGTTGCCAACTTCAGTTATATGGGAAAAACAGGGTGTTGGGATAAATTGTTTAAAACACACTGAATCTTCAAATATAATTCTTGCAAAGTATGACCTGATGACGTAACCGTCTTCTCACATCTATCGACGCGCTTTCGGCGAAATCTGATCAAAAATACCCCAATTTCTAAACAATAAGAGCGAATCAAACGACTCGCATTGACTGCGTGGACGTAAAGGTCAACCGGTTAGAGTAGTCCCTTATTTGAACAATAATTATACCCTCGTAACGCCAACCATACTAAAATATTTAATAGTTAAAACCAACCTTACTACGTTGTGAATTGGGTTGAATTTTCTTTTGTACGAAAACTAATGGATTAAAAGAAATTCTCTCCTATTTCCCTTTATAAAAGATTTCAACTCCATTGAAAGGGAATGTACATTGTAATGCACACTGGGCGTTACGAGTATAAAGCGTTTAATTGCAGCATTTATGGTCTCGTACAGGTTCCAAGAAAGTAAAATTGCTTAGTATGTGGAAGTATGTACTACGATTTAAATGTTGTGCCTCGAGATTTGAATTACGTCTTAAGAAATATTCCAAAATAAGAAAATATACGTCAGTCTAAGCTGGATGACTAGTTAAGTTCTAGGCATTCGAGGCCCAATATTTATATTCTTAAAACTACTTTAGACTAAATATTCTTATAAAAAGGCATGTAAGGCTAAAAGTTATATTAGATTTGGCGCTAATAATATATTTAAGTTGTAATTTTGATAATTATAACGACTCCAGTACTAAAATCAAATTTATTTAATTGACAATACTCTTGATTATTTTAAAATGAATGAAAATGAATTCGCGACAGGGTATAGAGTTGGTTTTAAGTTAGTACCTAGGTAGTTAAATTAACTACTTAGGTATTGTTAGTTATAACTTTGTACCAAAATCGGTATACTCGTTTACCGATTGATAGAACTAACAAGACTATTAAATTTTTCTGTTCATTCCAAACTAAAAATTATACCTTATACTTTTTTTATTAAAGCTCAACATTGACGATTAGGAATTCAATTTATTTTTTAAATTTAATCATAAAATATTTTTTATCTTTGTCCTATTTTTCTTAAAACTAGATTTGTGATGAACAGATATCGGATTCCGTGGGGCGAAACTTCTTGACAGGTAGGGACTTCCTATATCGATAAACATTTACTAACTAGTATCATTTATCGATACTAGTTATTAAATGGTAAAGAAGTTACATAACAACCGAAAAATAAACGAAATACTATTGATCACTTTATGAAACTTTGCTATGCTCCTATAACCTCCACAGAAAATGAAAAGTCTTTTAGCCACCTGAAATGGATTTTTCAGCCAAGACGGAGACGCTTAACGCCCGTAAATATGGAAAAAAATTCTGGTGGTTTACTTTAACAATAATAGATGGGACAGCCATGAAGAAATAAATTGTGACGAGTAAACTTTTAAAAACGTTTTCAAAAAAGAAGAAGAAAATTGAGTTCTTATTTTATTATATAATACTCTTTTAATATATTTTTTTTTATAAGCAAACCTTTGTGTGATCACTAGTATTTAGAACTAGTATCGATAAATGAATTTATCGATGTAGGAAGTCCCTAGCTGTCAAGAAGTTTCGCCCCACGGAAAGCGATGTCTGGTGATGAACCTACTCTAAATATGGTCACACCCATATATAACGTACATCCAGTAAAAAAAAGGTAATAGATAACTAAATAATACAATACGAGTAAATAATGTACAAGAATTGCATATTCATATCATACCAAACTAAACCCTTTATGACTGTACATATTACGTTATTAACTACACCGTATCAAAATAATAACTTATCATGAATCTGTTATCGTAGAGTGACTTTCAATAATCGTTCATTTAATCAAATCATTTTGGCAAAGGAATAAACTCTAAAAGTGTTAAATATCTTTGATGTTGATTGTACTTAAATGCTTGCTTATGTTCGAAATAGACTTTCATTATAATACTTTACGATGACAAATATGCATTGACGCACCATACTAACATGCTGTATCGAAGATCCAGTCATATTTTCGCACGACTAAACTGTTGTATTCCTTATTACCACGAATTAAATATCAGGCAAATAATTATTATAGCGCTTTAGTTGTTAACCAACAAATAATTTATTCACCTATTTTATTCATTCAAAACTAAATGGAAAAGCCGCAATAGTTATATAGCCCCAAATAGCCTATTCCTGATAGAACTGATGACGGGATTTTCGCCTATATTTACTAACATTTGCACAATACTTGTAAACTTGTGTTATTCGTCAAAAGTCTGTGTTATACGATACTTAATAAGTCTTATTTATCTAGCTCGTAATAAACATTGATTGATAGAGATATATTTGTTGTGGAACTAAGTATAAAACGCCAGCAGCAGGGAGCTTATTAATTATGCTGTATTTATTTGTTAGGTTGCTTTCAACAGTTGCCAGAAAAAAGATCATCACGATAATTTTGCACAGATAATAAATGTCGTCTTCGTACATTTTTGACGTATGGCGGTTAAAGTTTAAGGAGCGTTTACACTATGTAAGTCGAGTCAGCTTCCTTTTAGTATTGCTTGGCTTTCAACTGATTTACACAACTCAGATCGTTGTTTATGTTACATAAGTATTTCAAATACGTAAGTATTCTATGTATAAATATATCTCTATCAATCATTTTAGTTTTACTTTTGTATATTTCAACTGAAGTCCTATGTACCTAAGCGGTGCCAAATTGCACAGAGCAATCGGTTTGTATATAATGTCTAAATTTGCTCAATTCGTTTGCGTTTGCTCTAGATTTTATTATAGTTACTAGAGTTTATTTAAGTATAAATATCTTATTAGCCAGAAACCAGCTTATCTCATTGTATTTTTAAATTTAAGGTTGTGGTCTGTCTACAAAAATAAATAATGTAAGTCTAGGCAGCATTAATACTGCCAAGGTTGATTAATCCTTTTGACGCCACGTCATAAAATATCTGACGTACCTTACACGCTAAAGATATTGAAGGCAAGCGAAGCAATTCGTAGGTCTAAGACCTCAACTTGATATCAAGTCGAGGCGTGTGGTGTACGAAATGTTTTAACTTCATATCAAGTCAATGGCGTCGAAAAGGTTAACGAGTCGCGATAACCTATGGGGCCTACCTCGAACATCGAAATTCCAAAAATTCGAGTATCTTTCTCTTTTACTCCAATTAAGGCGTAATGAGAGTAACAGAGACTCGTTCGAAATTTGCGCGTTATGATTTTCGCTGTAGGCCGTCTACTCTTATTGTTTAGGTTTCTTTTTAAACCACGACTTTGAAATATCAAATATTTATTTATTGGAGAATTTATCTGCGGCGCTCGTGCCTGCAAAAAAAAACATTTTAAACAAGAGTTCTATATTTTATATTTGCCAAATACTAAAAAAAACTTCGTTAACTGCTATTCAATTAAATGCAGAATAACAATTCAATTTAGATTGAAATAGATGAGAATCGACAGTGTAAGTCGAACGTTGTAATACTGTTACCATTATTACTTATACGAGTACTGTATCATTATACATTTACAACTAAGTTCGTTAGGTTTTTATATTTGGCTACCGGGAGTGTATGTAATATTTTTATTAATAATACAATTATGTTTTTCTATCTTAAAGTAACGTAACATTAATTTGAATATCCATCCTCTTAAGTCTTGTTTCTGTCTAAAATATAAGTATAAAATAGTTAAGACTTATTTTCTTAAGACTTAAAGAGCAACTTTAGTTAGCAATAGCATAGTTACATTTTGTAAATATCTTTGTTAAGTATAAAAATGTTTATATTTTTAATACTAGTTATTCCAGTATTTACTTACCGCACAATGAAGTGTTAACTGGAGTCAAAGTTATAATTATATTGTAATTAATTGAGAGTAATTAATATTTATTTAGGTATGAAATTATTTTATTGGTAATACTGCCACGTGTAAATCGACATTAATACAAATTTGTAATAAAATATGTTTTTTTTTAATAAACCTACAACCGAATGTGTTCCACAATTTCCCAGATCTGGAAATATAACAAGATATTTTTTTTAAATACGAATGAAATATTTTTTTGCAAATGGAAAGTCATCGCGTTTTTCACAGGGTACCGCGACAATACAGTCTAATTAAACTAATATGGGCGAATATACGGCGGTAGGACAGGATGTAGGTAATAAAATAAATATAAATAGATAGGAAACTTTTGCCTATAAATACAATAAATAAATTATATCCCTACAAAATAGTTCGGCCCGCAATGTAATGCAACACACTCGAGATCTTAGACTATATAATATTATTAGACTCCACGCCGCCAACAACAAATTGTGATTACAAATGGCGTCGGTCGACTCGTACTTACGGGCTTCACACACATACGCAAGGCCTTGATGCGCGGGACTCCCAACAGTCGCCTCCGAACGTCAAAGCACGCCGCAGTGGACCAAAAAATATTAATATAAGCCAGCATATGCTGTAAGATCAAGTAAAAATGCTACTGATCGACACATAAAAACTCCCCCAATCACTTTTCATCAGTAAATAAACAATTAACCACGTAATTACATTAAAAATTTGTAAATTCGCTAGCTATTTACTTCACACCATCTGTGTTG
Source organism: Grapholita molesta (assembly GCA_022674325.2). NCBI lineage: Eukaryota > Metazoa > Arthropoda > Insecta > Lepidoptera > Tortricidae > Grapholita > Grapholita molesta. Next base: position 11,323,271 of record CP053127.2, read on the forward strand.
CCAGACAATCGGGTCAATGAAAATCGGAGAATATTCCCGAACGTAGGGTAATTGATGTTCCATTTTGTCAACTATTATGTATGAGCGCGGAGCGGGTTTTGTGTAGGTACAGGTTTTTAAGTTTAGTTTTAATTAATTTAACTTTTGTTTTGTAATTTATTTCTATAATGTTCATTAAAATTTTATAATTTTATTACCAAAAAAAAGTACACAGTGTTCTTTTGCAAATTATAACCCTATATCTATCACCTATGTAATTGCAACCAGCTTTTCATTTTAATAAGTTTTTAAAGACTACGGTAAACACTACCACCATAAACTGTCACGACCAATCGTCATAATTTAACTATGCGATCTGTTGTTTTGCAATATTAGTTATGAAATTGCTAATAAAGGCTATGAATATCTTTAAGTAGTGTAGGATATTACTTCTTGGTTTAAAAATTATGGCTTGGCTGTTTCATACTAAGTAGGTAAGTCAGAACATTCAATAGACCTCTATGGCCAACTCATTGTGTTTTAAGTAAATACCTACATTAAAATTTAAAATTTGAGAGTTTTGTCAAACAAAAAAAGTATTTTTTTTTTACATTATATTCCCGTACTAATCACATTTTCTCCTGTAATGAGAATTTGAAATTCAGTAGTTTTTTTTTGTCTTGGTGGGGCCACTGCTGTGCCTCATAATTAATAAATATGTATAGTAAAAGTGCTTGAAATTATAGCATCTGGTCGAGAAGAGTGAGAAAACACACACATTTACATCGTGTACTTTTATCAATTTAATATTAGTGAGTTATGCTGTTTTTCGTTAAGTTCGCCGCTTCTGAAATATATTTTACTATATTTATTAAATCATACGCATATCGTCGTTTTATTTAATAAATATGTTTTATTTAACAAATATGTTTTATTTAACAAATATGTATATATATTCATATCATAACACATTTTTTATACTAAAATATTTAATCTGAAATTGGGATTTTTTTTTAACTGGCACCACACGGAAATACGCACACATGTAAAGCGGCCGCCATTACGCGTCACAACTCGTTGTATCGGTGGATTCCTTCTGTAGGTTTACTACTTCTATGCTCGAGATAAACACTCGCTCATTGACAGTTAGTTCCAAAAGTTTATATCGCGTAATGTTAACATTACTGCTCGGATTTTTTAACTTTGTAAAATGTAAAAAAAAACATACATTTTCGTAAACTTATACTCGATTCCTTTTCTTTTCTATGGAACAGCTCAATTACTTTATTTTAAAAAAAAAGTTGTTCATACTAAAAGAAAAGTTGTTCAAAATCATGAACAGATGTCGGTTTGATAATCTTGTATACATCTTATGAATCACCTTCATATGGAAAATCATTATCAGCGCCAGAATAAAACCATAAGCATGTGCATTAATCACGCTATATTAAAACGTAATTGTAGTATACACGGAGTTCAAAATTCATTGTCGCTCAGCACGGAGGCACGGCCAGGCGCGGCGCTGGGCCGCGCGCTTGTCAAGCGCAGCTCGCTCTCAGAAGAACTGCTGAGGGACCCGTCCTCGCCGCCGTCTACTTCTGGAAAACACCATTGAATACCAAATATTACGTATGTTTCTATTACAACCTATAAAAAGGTAATTATACTATAATTAACAGGAGTACAGGTAAACGTGGACGCACGCGAAAAAAGCATTCACGTTCCCATACTAAATTAGTAGGTACACTATACAGTCGCCATTAAACATATAGGAGCTGTGGATGTGGTCACAAATATCAAGCAATGGCTCTACTGTCAAGGCGATAAAGTGCATGTTCGATAATTTGCGACCACCCAGCTCGGGATGGTGACTGTAACTACAGAATATGGTGACCGCGAGTTAACTTGTATTGTCCATCTTGTCGAGCTGTTGTTTCGCTAGATTCGAACTTATACGTGTAATTTATTTTAACACGATCCCTCTGGGTGTACCCCCTATTAGTCATTATATCCTCATGTGGATAATAGAGTCATATCCTCATACTGAATGCGATAGTTATACTTGTGACATTGTCAGATCGTTTTTTATGGGGACAGAGAACGTGTTATGCCTATATTTATCGGGACACCATGGCGGCGTAACCAGTCGCCCGTCACCAACAAACTCTATCTTACCTGGTGTCCACTTGGTTGCGCAAAGCATACAATTTGCAACTGGTGCGCCACCATGGTGTCCCGGTGAAATATAGGCCTTAAGATTGTCGTAAAGAGCTAACCTTCGATGAGATCAGCAAAATCGTCATCCTCAGCGGTGATGGTGCGCGTGGCGGGGCGCGGACGCGACCATCGGGAGGCCGGCTCGTCGTGACCTGTGCACATTATCATGTAGTTGTAAATCGATTAGTAGCTGCAACTTTTGGCAAGACCCATACTCCTAGTCTATAATGCCTACTAGCCAAAATCCTAGCAGTTCCTTGACCATTTATTAACTCTTTATGCAAGTACTTATCCTGCCAGTGTAAGTAGTGGTATATTTGCATTACCAGAAGGGGAAGGGTAAGGAAGGTAAAGCTTCCGTGTAACGCTTCGAGCAATTATTAGACTTCGCAGACTTATGCAAGTGCACGGAGATGGAACACCACACTTGCACGCGCGATTGACACCTTAAATAAACTTTTGTACCATAAAGAGTCATGAACATCGTTCAGACACCAGCGTACAAGTCTAACCACTACACACCACACTTATTATAGAGAATACCGATACCATAGAGCGCGTGTTCCGAATCGGAGTCCGATCGCGAGTCGTCCTCGTCTCGCACCTCGTCGAGCGAGTCGCGGCCCGCCATGCTGCCGAACGCGCGCCGAGCCTCTGCGGCGCCTGCGCCTGCAAACGAAAAAATGATAAAAAATAGTTGTTATTTGCCAAATACTAAAAAGATTCACAGACTGCTATTCAATTAAATACAGGAAGTATACCAATTAAATTTAGATTGAAATAGATTACATATATAAGTATTATACTATTTCAATTTATAAGTGACCAAATCTTCTTAGTCAGAAGAAGGGCGCCTAACCGTTAGCAGATTGCATTTACTTGAGAAATCTCAACGGCTTCCACTTTGGCAGGGTGGTGCAAAAGTTAGTCATAGCGTCAGTTGAATGGATTAATGCTGAACTCATGGTTTAAAATTCGCCCTCGAACACGTTCTCTTGGCTACTACTTGAGAAATCCCATTCCAAATCAAAATATTTAGGAAATAAATTTGATTTGTTACGAGTCGAATTGAATGTACCTAATTCTACTTTTACTTGAGTGGGACTATGACATACAGCACTGACCTGCTGTTTTGATACGAAGACGTGTTTTGGGTCTCGTGGCCGGCCGCGGCTGCTTTGCTTCAAACTCTTTCGCGTCGTCGCTGGAATCCAGCTCATCTGGAAATAAAGAAAAAAATTACGTCCAACAAATAAAAAGAAATAGGGTTTCACATTTGCTTGTTTTGCGTGTAATGTGGCACCTTTTTTTTACATTAGTGTAGTAAAATGTGTACCTGATTCACTAAGTTTGCCCAGAACATCTTCTGCTTCGTACTTGTGTATGAGCTGCATGATGGCCGCTTGCTGCTCTTCTGCGGCCTGGGAATAAATATTATTTTTGTTTACAAACAAATGTTAAGGAACTGGTACGTTATTATTTATGAAGATACTGGAAAACCAGATTTTCGTATTCCTACGGAACGTCGGAAGCCGGACGAAAGGTATGAGATTCCGTTTTGCACCTCTGACAATTAAACCACGCTATCGAAACTGAAGAATTTTACGTCATTGACCGCTTTTGATGCGAGAGTAGAAATGCGATGTTTTATACTCATAATAATCAACCCTAGGTCCTAGGAGTAATTCAAAACTCCAAGCTCTCTGTCGAACTTACCTACTCACCGATAGCAACACAAGACTATGAAAAGGGTTCATTGCTATTTGGCTGTGGTTAACTGTAAAGGGCACCACGCTTAGCAAGATGACATTCGCACTGCCCATTTCTCTCTTTTGGTCGTAGTTAATAGACTATAATTTTACTGACCTCAGCTTGAGCAGTCTCGAGCACACTCAACTGGTGTTTGAGCGCTTCTACACAGCGGTAGCGCAACACATACTGGTCCCACAGCTGTTCTATCTCGGTCTCCAGAGCTGTCAATTCGCTTTGATACGCTGGCCTGACGAACAATAACAATAAATTTTAAAAAAGCCGGCCAGAAACATGTCGCGCCATGCTCACGTATAGTTTTCTAATCCGTTTTGGAATAAAATCGAGTGTAATAGCAATAAAATCATACTTGATCTTCTGAACGGTAAGTAAACGCTTCTCGGCGCGGTCGAGCTCCGCTTTCCTGCGCTCAAGCTTGGCGTCCAGAGCTGCTTCCGATGCCGCGACGTTGTCGATACGTTCGCGCGCATCGGTTACTCTCGCTGACGCTGTTTCCACCTGGATTCAGTACGTAAGTATAGAACAGAGAGAAAGAGAGGGTTTTAACGTCTTGCTAGAATGTTCTGTTGGAGGTAACCATGCATACGAAGATGGAGGTCTCAAGTTTGAATCCTGGTAACGGCTTTTATTTGTGTTCCTTCGTTACGGAGGATATATTTGTATTTATATATTTATTCGTCTCTCAATATTAGGCATTGATATGGTAGTTAGCACTTCTTTAGAACGCATGACATTAAATTGTATTTTTCCGCTTAATCTTAGCACATTAATAAGGAACACACAATAAATAGGTAATAAAACTAAATATCTCAGAAAGTAAGTCGTTAATAATTGCAATTAAACTTCGTTATATTATTTTGTAAGTACTTACATATGATAATCTAGTAATAAACAGTAACGTTGTCCTACCGACTGCGCCATGTAAAAATAAATATATCGGCTAATTTGTGCCAGAAGTTAATGGCCATAATGAGGAAATTAGCTGTAAATTATTTCTAATAAAACCTTCGCAATCAACTGCCGTCTCATTATATAGTAGAACCGTACATACTCGTCACTCGCCTCGCTATTCGTCGAAACGTTCAACGTGACTTTGCCTATACAAAAACACGATGCGAGGGACGAGAGGAATAGTGAGACGTCCGCGTACACATGCGTGGTCGCGTTTCGCCTCGTTAAAAGTACAATGGATAGTTTCATGACGGTAGCACTCACCGCGCGGCGCAGGCACGCTTCCATGGCCGACATGTCCAGCGGACGTGCCAGCGCCTGCTCGCGTTGCTCCTGTGAACGAATGATCCACAAACTACATTTCCAAACAGAGATGTGCATACTTTATTTTTAAGGGTAGTCTGTCATATGACTAAATACCAATGAGATAATATAGGAAATTGGTTAGTAGACGGTCTTTCATGATAGACGGTCTTACCCATATTGACTTAACAACCAAAGAAGCTGCATATATCGATACAAATCTTTATTTCTATACTTAGCAATAAGGATGTCTCTTTCGTAAATCATGCAATTTAAGTAGATTCCGTATAATAGACACGAGACTTTACTGAGCGAGTAATACGCTCTATATACGAGCGTAGATATTTGCTAAAAACCAGTAACCAACCATCAGTAAACTCAGCATACAGCATATATACGTACATATAAATAACAGAAACCAAGAATCATAAAATAGTAATTTTATACATGAACAGTTAAGGTATATCTTAACACTATTGTAATATACGGTTATGGTTCAGTGTTGTATTATACGTTTATCCAGGAGAATTCCAATCATAGGATGCTGTAAAGGGCAGCGTTTCTATAGATTCCAATATCCCTACATTATTGTGACACTTTTACGTTAATATGTTTGTTACGGCAAATGGGGCCACTACAAATACCGGGTGTGGCCTGTAATAGGAGCGTTAACTTTAGGCATTGTTTCTACACCACAAACGTAGCAAAATTTGTTCTACGACTTTTGAAAATAACTTATAGTTTAATAAATATTAATATTAAAATGATTTTCCAAGCAAGCAATGTATTGCGAAAACTATGAAGTTTGTAGGCTGACAGTAAACGTCAACTAGACTATTGGATGCTGTTCATTGAAAATACTATTTAGTTTGTTCGAAGAAATCACAAGTAATAAATTACCAAATTGTGTAAAGTTGTAGAACAAATGTTGTTACATTCGTGGTGTAGAAGTGATCCCTAAAATTTTTGCTCCTATTACGGGCCGCACCCGGTATAACCTCATAATTTGGTACCTATGTATATTGCCAGACTTCGTTAGAAAATACTGTAAAATTACCTTACGTTCTGCTTCTTTAGCAAGCAGGTCGAACAAAAACGACCCCTGAGCCGTAATATCCGTTGCTAAAGCCCTGGCCTGTTTGATTTCGCCCAGCTGTAACATATACATAGATATATTATGGGTATATTATGTACTTTGGTTATTCTTAGTTAATATATGTATACATAAAGAAAATAGTTGGCCAAGTTAGATCCCATAAGTAGGTTACTACAAGACATAAGATAAGTACTTAAGTAGACAGAGAAGGAAACAGAGCACAACCTAATTTTGTGTTTAAAATCAAACCAGACGAGTGGAATAATTATTAAGCTAGCTATCTAGATAATTGGTTAGTAGACGGTCTTTCCTGATAGAAGGTCTTAGCCACAGTCCTTTTTGGCCGGGTGGCAATACTAGTTGACACTCGTCATAATTAAAGTGACTGAAGTCAATGTAGGTATATATCACAAAATGTAAAGGACCCCGCAGCAAACATAGGGAAAAAGTGGTGACAGTCAAATCTCCCGAAAATTTAGTATGATATAGATTCGAGGCTGCTGAATATTTTTTATAAGGGCACAACTCTCTCGGAAGTATACTTTCAGAAATAATCTAGTAAATAGTTTCCTATTTACGCGGCGTGTTTTCTAAAATCAATGTGTTGAAAATGATACACACTGATAGATAAGTACTGACGTTGTCAAGTCAAGCAGTTCAGCCACCAACTGTCAGTAAATAGGTACGTAACCTACATCCTACATGTATGTTGTATAAAACAATTAAATTAATTATTTTTGAAAGTACACTTCCGAGAGAGTTGTCCCCCTATAAAAAAATATTCACCAGCCTCGAATCTAAGTATATCATACTAAAATTTCGTGAGATTTGACTGAAACCACTTTTTCACTATGTTTGCTGTACATCACTCAATTGTGTACGGCCTCAATCATGGGTAGGTTAACCAACCCGGCTCGTGACGTCATAGGTTAGGGGGACGTCGGGTCGTTGGTCGTCGGGCGAGGGCGCGTGCAGAGCGTCGCGCAAGAGGGACGCCACTTTCAGCAGTTCGCGCACCGCCCAGCCGTCAGCACCGTACAGCCGCTTGCCGTTCAACTTTAGGTTCGCTCGGGAATGCTATGAAAATATATAATTTGTGTTAGTATTATCTTACATCACGCTGTACAAATCAATTTTGTTCCAATAGCGAACTAACTGCTGCATTATTTTCGCGAATTGATTTTAGAGTTTCCATATTTTCTGAATGCACTCAAATGAGATAACTATGCTGATAATTTATAGGCGACTAGCTTTTCCTCGCGACTTCGTCAGCCAGCCATGTCCGTCTTTAAAGTATGATTGCGGGATAAAATAAATCTCGGAATGGATGTCTCGTTACTCAAACTCCCTCCATACCAAATTTCATCGTCCGAATTGGTTCAGCTGTTTAAGCGTGAAGAGGTAACAGATAAATAGTTACTTTCGCATTTATAATATTTGTATGAATATAATTGCCCATCTTATTCGTTTAGATAGACAGAAACAAAATCTATGACTCCCTATTTAACTAGCTTTGATCATTATCTATAATTTGTCATGAATTAGTACTTTTTTTTTACATATCTTATGCTATACTGTATATGTAAATGTCTGGCTGGCTTTTTTAATTTAATGTCTGTTTTGGGTGCCTAAAAAAGAAAACAAAATACTCACGAAGAGAGCAATAGCATGTGTCACGAGCGCAACTCGCTGCTCGGCGTCGGCGCGGCCGCCCCGTAGCTCCACGTCGGGCTCCACGCGGGCAGCCAGCCAACGTGTGCACTCCTCCAGTGCCTCCCAGTTGGGATTCCGGAAACTCTCCATGTTTATCTGGCGGGGGTAACCGAGAGCCCGCATGGCTTCGCTGAAATCTAAATGCACACTCTTTGCACACTAATGATGTACCCGAAATGGTGTGCTTAAACTTACATGGGGCCTGTGCATGGGGCTAAAGTATTGTATGATAGACGAACATGCTGAATTTAACTCCACAAGTATGTACACTGAAAAACAACTCAGCCTGGTCACTATCTAAATATGGAAAATTCCATACACAGTAGTAGGCAATGATAGTATTTTATCAAAATGCTTTTATTACCTGATGATTCAAGTAGAAGTACATGTTTGTAAGTGACAATAAACATTAGGTAGGTATAGGTGCCTAGGTACTTTGTGATTCTACATTTAGGTATTTTACGCAACTCTGAATAGACTAGATACTTACTTCTTAGATCTCTATACGACATTATAACACTAATAAATAGCTCCCTTGACTTGATTCCTAGTCTGCTTTTACAAATGAAAACTCACTGTTTGTTTTCAAGCGTTGCCATGGCAACATTGGCCTATCGACTTTGCGTAAGTTGATGTATCGTTGGCCATAGATATACTATTATACTAAAAATTCCTTGTCGTTGGCTAGGTTTTTAACCGACTTCAAAAAAGGAGGTTATCAATTCGGTTGGCATGTTGTTTTATCAGTTAAATAAAATATCTTTGGTTTTATCTAAATATTTATAACATTAATAGGATTTAAATGCAGTAGTCACATATATATACATATATGTTACTACTAAACTATACAGTTTGGTCAGGAGTTTTGGGAGATCAATAATACGAATTAAAAGCAGTTAAACAATTTTAAACTTTATTAATATCATATCTAAGAGCTACAGTAGATCAAAATTATAGAACTAAGGATAATGGTAACTGGACGCGTTCGGCAGACAATAACAAGCTGCCTGCCGCCAACACTCAGCTATTTTGACAGTCATTTTTATCCTTTACGAGTGAACCGATTAGGAACATTCTATTTTATTAGCAAGATTTTTTAGCAATGGCTGTTAGACATGTTTTGTCGTAATTTATTTAGCCGTTCCAACAGAAACAAAAAATATTTTCGCTGCAATGAGTGGTAATTTATTTAAGGCTGTATATGCTGATTTTATAATATCGGGATTCGATTTTTTTTTAAGACGGCTGACGTAGAACCTGTATATCCAAACGTAACAGAATAACAGCCGACTGGTAACTATAAGTCTCGTATAAATTACGTTCTGGTAAGGGGATCTCTGCTAACTGGAGTTTATTTACCGATGGCCAAATGATTCAGAATTTTTCTTTAAGTAATTAAACGACGTTCAAAATAGCTAAGTTTTTTTGGACACAGGCTTACAGACGAAATGACAATTGAGAAACACCTATACGAACAATCCACTCTTGTTCCCTGTCCTTAATAACGTTGACCACCTTTGGTTTCAAGATAAATACTTCTTGAGCGACCACATAAGATTCAAAATTAGTTTATTGAAAATATGAGTTACATTCAAGATAATCTCTCGTGCAGTATTAACTCAAAGAGTAGTTTCCCGTGGCGTATGTGTATGACTGGGGCCTTCTTAATGGTTCAGTATATAGCAGTGGCAGCGCATCCTTAGAACTCGATTCCTGTAGGCTTGACTAACTTTCAGATAGTAGAGCAGTTTTCAATGAAGAAAAAGATTGCGATAATAATTCCGGTTTGCCAGCTTGTCTAGGATATATATTGACGCGCCACTACCAGTAGTGGCGCGTATACCAGTATATAGTCGTTGAATGACAGGTGTTATAGGTTTTAGTCAATTGTCATCGGTACTGCAGCGTAGTGTAACGCGGCCAATTAGTGGAAGAATCATAAGTCGACGACGGTAGGCGGTTGGCGCTGAGCGCGTTTCACTGCGTCCTCTCGCTTTAGCGCCACACGCATCCGAGCGGCCTTCAGGTGCCTGTCGAGAATATGTCACAATTTTAATTTTTGTATCCCACTTATAAAGTTAGCAACAGTCTAAAATGAATGAGTTGATACCATAGATATACCATTTAACTAGACGGAGCGTGCTATAATACCATGATCGAAAGGGATGGTCTTATGTAACTTTCCATAGGTATGGCAGAGACTGCGCTATTTCGTCCAACCTTGTTATAGTGTCACATGTTTTTGTACCCCTTTAAACTGAACCCTTCAGAACTGCCAAAGTTGGAGGGATACAAACAAATACAATTGGAGTTTTCTTGTGTCTACAACCGAAGTTGCGGTAAATAATACAGGATAAGCTAATAGTTTTATTACAAAGAGTGGCCTGTAAAGCAAAACTATACTGAATTGTTACATTTTGGGCTGCAAAAGCCAGAATATCGATGGGATATAAGAAAATATTGACTGTCACTCTGTCAGGCAGCACTAAATTCACGGCAGCTAGTAAAACATAACAGTGCTTTAGTAAATAAAGTAGGATGACAACATATTCCATGATCCCTAAGCCATAAAGTCTAATTGTAACCAAGTTGAGCCAAACCTCTGTCTTATCTTCTCGAGCGTAACCGGCGAAGGAGTCTTCTGCGTAACGGCAGCGTCTCGCAGGAGAGCGCGCAGTTTCTGCAGACAGTCCGCCAGGTTGAGCTGCTGTGAGCGCGTGGCGTCGGAGCGGATGATCAGGTAGCCTTCCTTGGATAGCTTCTTCCCATGCTATAACATGAAAATATCCATGTATTTTTTTTTCCACAAGATAAGTGTAGCATTCTCCATCAATGTTTTTCTGGGCGAGGACAGGTAAATGAACTGATTTTATAAGCCCCAAGCAAACACAACCCTCACTGTGCACCAACTTAGACCTCTAGTGATACAGATGTACAATATACATATGTACAAGGCTTATTCCAAAGCATTTATATTGCCAGGATAAAATAGGATAACAAGGAAAACTCATTTATGACATTGATTATTGTAGAATATTCTAGCCTCATTGTAAATATATATTTTTTTATATTAATATTAAAATGTTTGTGCGTAGCATGGGCAAACAAGGTGGACCAACAATCAGGTAAAGATTGTGGTAATCCACAAGATGTGAGTGGCGCAAAACCAGTTAACTTTAGATGCTTTGGGGAGGCCTATATCCAGCAGTGGACATCCTTCGGCTTATGTGTGTGATATGCATAATAGCCTTTATTTCAGACAAGTACATTTTGTTAATTGTGTTTATAAATGTTTGTAATATAAAACTAATTATTATCTGTATGCCTTTTGTAGGCAAAGGCCTCCCCTAACCCCTTCCACTCATCCCTATTCATTGCTACTGTAGTTTATGAGTACAGTCAATGTCAAATATATGTATATACACTTTTTTACCTTACACCTTTGCAATAAGATTGAAAAGTATAAAAGTGTATACAAATCTACAGATTTGATTGATTGCCAAAGAAAATAAAACATATCATATAAAATAAAATACCCTACTTAAAGTTTACAATGAGAGAAACATGAAGGAATACTAACTAATTCCAGCATCTTTTCTTTCACTTCTGAATGCAGCCAGTCTGCTTGACTCAGCTTAAAGCGTAAATCCACCTTGGTGTGCACCTGAAGAAGAAAGAGCATATATTATGTGTAGATACAAGATGTTACTTTTTATATTATGTTATCATTGTACACAGGGGTTCAGGCAAACAAAACTGATGAACTACAAGAATGACCATATAAGACAACTCATGGTCACTACAGATAGGTAATCCCATAATTATTATTATTATTATTATTATAGCTCTATCCCACATCAGTGGTCCCCAAGGGTATAAGCCTCCTCCATCTGTCTCCACCTCTCTTTGTCGGTGGCAATGTCCATCCAATTTTTCCCTGCAGCCTGTGTGATGTCGTCTGTCCATCTTTTCCATTGCCTTCCCACTCTTCTTTTTCCAACTGGGCCAGGCCATTTCGTTACTAGTTTTGTCCATCTTTGGTCCTGATATCTTGCTATATGACCTGCCCATCTCCACTTTTGTTTCAAACTAAACTGCAGGGCATCTGTTATCTTTGTTCTCTTGCGGATGTCTATATTTCTTATTTTTTGTATTCTTCTTAAATTTAATATACTTCTTTCCATAGCATGCTGGCAAGATAGGATTTTGTTCTTTGTTTTTTCTGTGTAGACCCACGTTTGCAAGTTTGCGTTTTGCAAGCTTGGGAGAATGCAAGAGTCCATTATGATTTTTTTCATGTTAAGATTGTAATTGCCTTTAAGAATTTCTTTTTGGGACCAGTACTTTTTCCAGGTTATGTTTATTCTTCTATCAATTTCGTTTTCATCACTGTTTGTTTCAAAAGATACTAGTTTTCCCAGATATACATAATTTTCCACATAATCTATGGGTTTTTCTTCGATTTTAATAGTTTTCTTGCTGTAGTTTGACATGATTTTGGTTTTAGATGCATTCATGTGTAGGCCAATTTTTTTGCTTTCAAAGTCCAGTTCTTGTAACATTTTTTCCATGTCCTTTGCTGATTCGCTGAAAATGGCTATATCATCAGCAAACCTCAAATGTGTTAGTTTTTTGTTTGCTATCCATAATCCTTTTCGATTCCAGTCAATGTTCTTGAAAACATCTTCCAGAACAGCTATAAATAGTTTTGGGGAGAGAGGGTCGCCCTGTCTCACTCCTCTCCCAATTATGAATGGTTCGCCTTGCCTTTCCAGTTTAACTCTGCTTATGCTTTTGAATAAATATTCTTTATTATGTTTATGTATGTATTGTTGATATTATTGTTTTTTAGGGCAAGTAATATGGATGACTGTGTTATACTATCAAAGGCCTTCGAATAGTCTACAAAGGCTATATATAGTGGCCTATTAAATTCTATATATTTTTCAATAACCTGTTCTACGGTGTGGATGTGGTCAGTTGTAGAATAATGTGGTCTGAATCCTGCCTGTTCAATCGGTTGATTTTGTCTATTTATGGAGCTATTCTACTCAGAATTATTGATGAGAAGAGTTTGTAGATAGTTGGCAGTAGGCTTGTGGGCCTGTAGTTGCTAATATCATGCGGGTTCCCTTTCTTGTAGAGTAGGGTTATGTTGGATTCACACCATTGGTTTGGTACTTCCTCATTTTCCAAAACTAAGTTGAACAGTTTGACTAGATATGTAATTAGGATTGGAGCACCTATTTTTAAGGCTTCATTCGAGATATTGTCCACTCCTGGGCTTTTCTCCGGTTTTAATTTTTATATGTATTGAGATCTCATTTATAGTTATTTGCTCTGGTATTGATTCTGAATTATTGTTTTTAATATAGTGGTAGTTAAAGTTAATGTCTTCCTCTTGTAGTGGTTTTTTGTAAAGTTCAGCATAGAATTTTGTTGCATGTTTTACTACATCATCTCTTTCCCTTGTTTTTCCCTTTTCATCATTCAAAGATTGTATCCAATTTTTATAAGTAGTAAGTTCTTTAAAATCTCTCTTTGAACTTCTGAATTTTGACATGTTCCTTTCTATTACTGATTGTCTATGGTTATCATAATCTTTTCGGATGGCCTTATTGCTTTGTTTAAATATTGCCTTTAATTCTTCTTTAATTACTTTTGTTCTTGGCTTCATGGTCAATAATTCAGATCGCCTAGAAATTAGACTAAGCGTTTCGTTGGTAAGAATTCTGTGTTGAGCAGTGGGGGTATTTTTAACACTTTGTAAACTTTTAAAATTATATTTTCTAATTTATTACTTAGGGATTGTACATTTTCTGAGTCAATGAGAGAATTTTTCAATTTAGTTGTGTGTTTTTCTAAATTTTGAATATAGTTACTCTGTTCCATAACACTCTTAAGCTTGTTAGGTACTGTATTGTATGCTCTTTGACTGGTTTTGGGTTTTCTGTATTCAGCGTACATCTTACTAGTCTATGATCTGACGGAAAGCTCACATTGTTCAACACCTCTACGTTTCTTATAATATTTGGCTTAGGGCTGAGAATAAAGTCAATTTCATTTTTCGTGTTATTATCTGGTGAGATCCATGTCCATCTTCGAGAAGGTTTCTTTTGAAGTATGTATTCATTATAGAAAGGTTGTGCTCATATGCATACTGGATTGCGTTCGCCCCTGGCATTCCTTTTCCCATATCCATACTTTCCCATTATGGAGCTTTCTTCAGGTTTTGGATGTCCAATTTTAGCATTGAAGTCACCAATGATGATTATGTTTTTATCAGCTATACTTTGTGCTTCCCATAAGTCATTATAAAATTTTGTGATGTCATCTTCGCTTGAGCTCTCTGTAGGGAATAAACCTGTATTATTGACAGTGCTTTATCCTCAAAATTCATTCTTAGCAGTGCAACTCTCTCGGATATTCCCTTAAAACTTGCAATATTGTTCTTTAATGATTTCCGAATGATGAAACCCACTCCGTAGAGACCCTTAGTCTCACCTTTATAGCACAGTACATATTCTTTATGTTCTTCAATGGCACATCCCAGTTTTCTCATTTCTGCAAGTCCTATGATGTCCCATTGATTTTTTTCTAATGCGTGGTTTAGTTCCAACATTCTTGCTTTTGTTGATAGTGATCTTACATTATAAGTGCACACTTTAAGACAGTTATCTTTTTTTGGTAATTTTTCCTTTTGTGGTTTGACGTAGTTATTGATGGATGGAGGGTAATAGTCATCTTCCCCCACGGTGACAAGCCGGGTGGGTTGGGGGTTTATTGTGTATTTTCGTTGTATTGATAGTAGTTTTTCTTTTGAGTGTTGTGTTTTTCCAGTTTCCAGTGTGTGTTCTTATAAGTTTTTTGGCTGTGCTTCTTCTCGTGTGTTCTTTCTATGAGTCATAGCATCGAATGGGGTAGTTTTTGATTGTTTCGCTGGTTGTTTGATTTGTTTTTGAGGCTGGGTTGGGCTAAAACTGTTCGGTGGTGTACTAGGGGGTGAAGAAGGAACTCTTTTCCTTTTGTCTTGTTTTGTATTGTTGTTATCCTTGACAATGAGCTTGTTATATTTTATTATGGCGTATTTCCCTGATTGTCTTGCCTCTATCATTTTCGGTATTAGAGCTTTCCTTTCTTCCAGAACTTCTCTAGGAAAATCTTCAGTCATTGTAATGTTATCTGGGTAAAACTTTTTGTTCCTAAGTAGTTCTAGTTTTCGCCATTCCAGTGTAAGAGTGATTTTTATCGGTCTAATTTTCTTTTCATTCTTCTTCCCCATTCTTTCCGCTCGGCTGATCTCCCATCGGTCCCACTCTGCGCCATTATACTTCTGGTTGAAGCTGTTTAGAGTTTCCAGGACTATTCTCATAAGCTCAGTACTGTTGTTTTCTTTTTCTTGCACGCCGTGGATAATCACGTTATTTTTTCTAGAATTGAGTTCCAGGTATTGTATTTTTTGTTTTAATTTTTCGTTTTCTGCCTTAATTTTCTCTGTCTCCAGTGTCAAAGGCAACAGTTTTTCTTCTATTGTTGAAGAAATTGTGTTGTGGACTGTTGTGTTAATGGTATCAGTCTGTTTTACAAATTCTTCTTTCATTTTATTCCATAATATTTCCATTTCGCCCTTCATGATGCTGTGTGACAGTTTCCGAACGTCAGTTGTGAATAATGGAACGTATTTTTACTTTGTAGGTTGTCAGCCTTGCTTATATGTCACTGTCGACGATCACTGACTTATATTTATTTTTGTGGTGACAACACTAGTCTCTTATTGTTACGTTGGCTGTCTTGACTGTTTAATCGTTGACTTTTTAGGTTATGTTTATCAATGATTTTTACACTCGTTTTATGCTATGATTTTATCGTGACGCACTGAACTTATTATTTAGTTGGATGAGTTGAGTTCTAGTCTATAGTTTTTTACACTGTTCACTTAAAAAACTTTGTATTTTTCACTAAATTGTTAATTATTTCTTCGGAGAGCACTAGCGACCATCTTTACTTGGCGAGAACCGGAACCGGAAAAAAAAATCCCATAATTATAAAGATTTAAATACTGATTAGGTATTAGTTATTTCCACAGTTAGTTACAGTACATGCAGATATAAAAGTATTTGGAATAGAAATGTTTCAGCCATCCACCTTGACATCTAATGAAAGTCTTCAATTATCACTAGTAAAACAAACATTTAAAAAAAGTTTCAAACTATAACTTAATCTATACATGTAAAATGATAAGAAAGGGGAGCCACGATCAATGGCAGTGATACAATTGACAGTCTAATTTCTATCTAATCTTTAAAATTCTTATTGAATTTAAAATTATGCATATATAATAACTAATTTTTATGAATAATATTAGAGGCTCTTGTCTGTCTCTACAAACACAGTTACATTGCAAAACAAACAGGTTGTAGTTTACTCACTTTGTTTACATTCTGTCCTCCCGGCCCAGAGCTAGCACTATATGTGATTTCCAGTTTCTCCATGGGAATGAAGCCGGAGAACTTTTCTTTTGGGTCAGCATTCTGGAAATAAATTGATTATTATTCCTCCTCCCTGTCAGTCATGAACTCTCACTCCTAGACATAGGCCTGTCCTATTACTGCATTGTATTAATAATAGATATATTATATCACATAATTAACTCTCTCACAATTAAGTGAGTGCTAAGTGCTAATACTGGTTACTTACAGGACAGGAAAGAAAAGGAACTCGTAAGCATATGTAGGAAAATAATATTTCTTTTTTTTTTTATGACAAAAGGTGGCAAACGAGCAGACGGATTGCCTGATGGTAAGCAATTACCATCGCCCATGGGGACACGTAACACCAGGGAAGTAACAAGCGCGTTGCCGACCATTAAGGGGGTTGGAGCTCTGGTAACCTTACTCACCATCAGGAACACAACACTACATACCTGAAAGGTAGCAGTGCTATTATGGCTGTGGTCTTCTGTAAGGAGGAGGTACTTCCCCAGTTGGGCTTCTCCGGACTCAAGCGTGATGGTACTTTGCTGTGCCCTAGCTCTCATTGCTGGACGTAGTTTAAGGACATACCCCGGGTCCAAGAATTTCAATTTCTTTTTATATTATGTTGCTTGCTTAATTATTATTATTTTCTTTATTTATCTTCTTTCTTAGATTAGGTTTTTTTACAATATTTTTATAAAAGTAAAATATAAAATACATCCAAAACGTATCAAAACAATAAAAACATTATAAAAAACCTAACCTAGAGTGCCGCAGGCAATGGGGCAGGGCGCAGGCTGCCGGTAGTTAGGGCTGCAGAGAGAGTAACCGTCGGACTATGCGCGCCGTGTCCAGGATTACCACCTTCTGAATCTGACCCTTGATCCAACCACAACCACGTAGCGAGAGTCTCTCAAGATGTTGGTCGAGACTCTTCGCTATGAGACCGTTCGCGGAAACAACTATAAACAACTTATTATATTATTATAAAACTACTTACCACAGAAGGGGTGCTAAGTTTCAAGGAACTGTTTGGGTACAACGTCTCCAGAGATATAGCGCTTTTATAAGTCATAGGTCGTCTTAGCATAGTCGTATAAAATGCATTTTGCACAATTTTCTGAATGAAACCCACTCTTAAAGGGTTAAACGCCATTTTGTTCAATTATCTCACACAAATACTTTGATTAAATCCAATTATACAATGAGCAGAAAATGCATTTTATTGATTACCGATATTAAGCGAAATTCGTATATTTTCCGACATTTCTTTTCTAACCTCAAAATAAACTGTCATCTGTCAATGTCAAACTGCTGTCAAATGTGCTGTTTAAGCGAAACTTATAAACTTGAAAATGAACAGAGGCGCTACCGCGAAACACGATATTCGTAAATTTCGGACGATTGTCTCTGTCACTCTTATGACGCCTTAATTGGAGTAAAAGGGAAAGATGCTCGAAATATACGAACTTCGATGTTCGCGGTACCGGGCCAGTTCTATGGTGAACTACATTGTCTGTGGTCTGAAAAAAACATTTAAAGTATTACCCAAGTCTTGCCAGCCAATAAAATATTCTAAAAATGTACAAACAACGTTTCGTAACATGAATAAAGTGAATAAAAACAGAAAAGATATAAGTTTAATATTGCCAGACGCGGGTACTTTTACGTTTGACTTAAGTTTTTATTGTCTTAAAATATTTTGTACAGTTGGCGCGTCCATAGATGGCGCTGTTCCATGTAGGATAATCCGCAATCAAGTAATTTCATTTCTTCTGATTTTTATAGATCTGAACTAGCATATACCTAGTTAAATAATTCACAGGCTTTAAAAATATTTTGCCTTGTAAAAGTGATAGAATCTGATAAATTTTATACACGAGTCGAACGAATACAATAGGACATTACATCAGAGGTCGGGAAGATTTCCGGCCAAGTGAGCATATAGTGGGTATATAAGCGCCCAAAAAACCATACTTCCGAAGTTCCGAGTCAATTAAAAGGAAAGTAAAGACAATTTCATTGCATGTTTGAGAAAATTATATTTAGTCAACATTGGCGATTATGCGCCGTTACATTTAATTTATGTGCGATTTTATCCACCAACATGAACCTAAATAAATCAGAAAGGGAAACTTGATTTACAAAGAACAATTTCTCAAAAATATTCAGATATCTTTTCACGACGCCAGATAAAACACAGGTGCGTATGAATATGCAACGTTTTAAGACTATTTTTTGTGGTCAGTTTAACACGCTGATTGTAATCCACACTTAAATAAAACGTGCTGACAGTATTTCACCTTGCCCTTCAGAACTGAAAATAAATCAACCGACAAGTCACTGGGTCTTCAAATCTTCTATGAGTTATAGTAGCCAAAATGCCAGTGTGTCAGATTCATCAGTCTAGCCTAGCCTTCCGCTGTAATTCGTATTAGTTAAGTGAGATTAACCTTACGCACTATAAGAGAAACCTCTTTAGTTAACTATAAAATTAATGATCTGGGCAATTTTCGGGTATGATTATATCGCTTTTAATTCCCAGCTACAAATTTCGTTCACAAATAGCTTGGATATTTCCATATAATTTCGCAAAAACTAGAAATAATACGAATATGAAATAAATTTCTTCACTTTATGGAACTGCATTTTATATTTCAGAATTTTATTCAATTTTCGCGATATAACTACTTACTTTGAAATATGTTTGACGGAGAGGATAAGTAGGATAGGTACTTACATTGGGTTATAACAGATTTTTCTTAAATTTTGTCAATCGTCAGCCCATCAGCTCTAGAATCAAGGATGATATAAGACTTGAATAGGCAATGTCCATACAATATATCGTTCCCGCGTTGCTGGCTAAGGTACTACTGACATCTAGTGTTCACAGCCGCAATACAAACGGAAACGGCAAACGCCCGCAAAGTAACCACACACGATATTCCACTGCACTTGGTGCCAAAAATATACACTTAGCCAGCAGTTCGCGGTTTTGTATAGCCATAGATGGTTAATCCCTCTTTATACCATATTTGCCCCAAATATACCTAATACCAATATTAATTATGGATATCCGGTATTATGGATGGACTAATATTGGATTTCCGTCGACCGATAAAGTTACAGAATTTTTTGTACTGCAAATAATACTTGTATCGTGTCTGCAGCGAGCGAAGACGGTTCTTCACGCTCCAGTTGGTTTAATTAGGATCGTTCCGCACCGCAGCTCCATCTACCGTTGCTCTGCTTCAGACAAATAATTTAATTAGTTATGACAACATTTATTCATTACACTAAATATTGTAAGTAAACATATTGGAGGGTAACACGTACCAACTGTATACAGACGATCCCTGAGCGCGATCAAATCGAGCGAGGGTAATTTTGTATGGCCGTGTGTGGAAATCTTGCGTAGTCATGTGGCAGGTAACGATAAAGTTTTCAACACTGGATTCGCGAGGCAAATCAGCATCGAGCATGGCTACATGCTGATGATGTTAATTCATTGCCGAATAGCTCAATAGTTACACACAGCAACATTCTTACGTGTATATCGGTGGACCTTATGCCTTATATAATAAGGGCCACCAATGTACATCTAAGAGTGTTGCCGTGTGTACGAGAGGTCCTCATACGTCCAAGCAAATTTGTTCAATCGCACGTCCGTACTCCACGTATGGGTCACTAAGAAGCGCCCAAGTTACCTATCCACTCCGATTATTACAAAATACATTACTTACTGAATTTCGATACAGAAATATTAATAGAGAAATCAGAATTATCTTTATATTATGAGCGCCATTGAATGCAGTTAAAAGTGATTTGATTTTAGTGCGTACCTGGTCGGTTATCGTGACCCACATGTGGGTCATGGGCATGTGGAAAATATTTCATCGTGACCCAATATGGGGCACTGGACTGTGAACGTGTTAAGTGCTAATTCAATTGCCTGACAATAAAATTATCAGTCCAGCCTCCAATAAGTGTTGCCATGTCAGGTAAACCACAGTGAAACTCCGTACAATACTTAATTACTTATTACCATTTCAATTACATCGTCAGCATTTAGCAACATTGTGCAGAGCAGTTTTAGAAAATGTTTTTTGCGTCGCATAATGTCTGTTATTGTATTATGATGTGGATTGTGGTTATTAACTAAGTAATTGAGCGAGGCGATCAGGCGATAGTGTGACTTCACATGCATCTTGTGTGGCCATCTCTGCACGTTACAACTGTACCTGTAGGTGATTACTTTTATAGTAGCGTTTAAAACTTGTACGTTGTGAGGAGACTCAAGATGAATAAGGATAAAAGATAAGTTTATAGCAATAGTTATTTTTTTAATTAAATAAAATTAAGATTTGACAGATTCGATCAGGTAAAGGGCCGAAGGGTGCTCATAGCACCTCAGACCTTATTTTGTCTTGCAATGATTTTATTTTACTTGGTTCACCAACAAAAACTGCTTACAGGGTACCTACAGATAAAAGGAAATACATGCTGTCTTAGTATTAAGTTAACTGCAATAATTACATAAAGGTAAACACAACATGCATTTATAAATACAAAAAATATTAAAAAGTAACCCGAAAACGATGTAAGAATCGCTTCTAAATTACGTTCTATCCTTAAGTAGTGAACTGCATATTGGGCGCCATACAGTACTACAATGCTTAACGGTACTCCTTACATAACTGTTATAATTATTATAATATTTTTGTTTTACTACTCTATTCTTCAATTAATCGTAATTTTTGGCCAACCCTAGAAAGCAGCATTCGTGGTCCACCCGATGACCACGAACTCTGCTAAAGCGTTGGAAACTTCGGGATGAAGTTTAAATTAGTATACGCGATATAATCCGTTTTAGTTGTTTTATTTCATGAGTAATTATCGCGGCAGCCGAAGACAATATTATAACCCTAGTGTGAGTATGAGAGAGTATTTCAGATTTCAAGCCATTTTACGAAGCGTTTCTATATATGTAGTACTATTTCTAATTATGTGGTTACATTTCAAAAGTTAGGTTAGACTTTTACTGAAACATTGATATAATAATTTAATCTAGAGTAAAATATTACTAAACTACTTGGCTACCTCTATACATCCAAGGAAATACTTTTACCAGAGAATATGGTGTTGATGCGTGCCCAGCATCACGAAGTCGTACTGCAGAATGCTGTTACTTCCCATATAAAGGCAAGACATAGAATAAATACTGCAATGCGATACGACAGATGAAATGTTTGAGTGAGACACGCAAATCAAATAAATTGACTCCTTGTACGTGGCGTGAATGGCGTGACACCTAACTTCAAATAATGTTGCAGTTAAACAGTTAATTTTACAGTCATACAAATAAACTATTGAACGTTTTTGTAATTCACCAAGTTTTCACGGAATTTGTGGGGTTTTCTTGGAATACGTCGTTTTTTGTTGACGAAGCTGTAAGCCGCGCCTTCTGTTGTTTTCAATGATTTAGTGTTTTAATACAGTATCTGTTCAATTGACAGATAAAATAATGCACTAATATGAGTACTATAATTGAGTCACTTAAATTCAAACTCAGGTAAATCCATCTGTCAGATCATGCGATTTTGGTATTATGAAAAGGTAATAGGGTAGATATTTGCAGAGAGGGTCTAATGGATTTATCTGAGTTTGAAGTTAAGTGACTCAATTCTGTCGCTTAACTTCAAAGTCAGAAAAATCCATTCTGCTCTAAGGTTGATTAGCTTTCAGATTATTATAATTTTTTTAGAAAATCAACCTTAAAGCAAAATGGATTTACCTGAGTTTGAAGTTAAGCGATACAATTTTCAGTGATAACTGATAGTAGTTTCAGTGGTAGTGTCATCATCTTCCACGCTTTGTCCCGGCATTTTGCCACGGCTCATAGGAGCTTGGGATCCGCTTGGCAACTAATTTGCCCAGAAATTTTGGCGTAGGTTTTTAGTTTTATTGGGATGGTCCGGTTTGCTAACGACGTTTACTTTCTCCGAAAAGCGACTGGTAAATATCAAATGATATTTCCGAAAAACTCATTGGTACGAGCCGGGGTTTGAACCTACTACCTCCGATGGCAGTGCGCTTACCTAAAACTTGCATGAAGTTTCGGACAACTAAACTCTGAGCGTTATGATTAAATATCATGTATGAGCCTCGTCTTGATATATCCTATGTATCTTAATTAATCTTAAAGTAGGCGCGCTCTGAGCCCTGAGTGTAAGTTTTTAACTTAACTTTACGCCACGAACGCGTTTGCGTAAAATAACATTATCACTTACGCGTTCGTAAACGTTTTTTTACATCAAAAGAAACTTACACTAGAGCCTCTGATACCAACTGAACCAAATGGTACAGCATTAGCTAAGTCGATTTGTGTAAGATTGATTGCTAGCCGACCCCGCAAATTCGTACAGACTAACAGCATTTTTTTTTATATTTTCTGTTAAGTTATTAGTCAATTGAAATCGATCCAACCATTTTACATTTTACAGTTGTTATACATGTTATGCCTCATATACGCGCCAAACACTGGCCGCTTAAAATGTTATCTTCTTTCCGTTCGTGAAAGTAGATAACTATGTAGCCGATATAAATTTTGGTTAATTATCGACTCCTAGCTATTATTTATAGTAATAATAGACTCTGAATTTAGCGCATACTACACAAAACTAAATCGCCACAGAGATTCTGCTTTCATCAATTATGATAATGCGTCGCAGCGCACGCCACGCAAGTATGTCGGCTTTCCGAATTCTTCGCATTCGGCGCAAGAAACAGTCTTACTCATCACTCAGATGTGGAACAGTTTCAAATCAACGTTACAGAATAGAGTACAAATCCTAATTCTGCTTATATAAATGCTATGAATTTAAATCCCAGTTCTGTGAATATTTTCACTTAGTGCTTTCAGGCATGACCTTTTACTCCGTCGGTTAACACCTGTATCTATTTTTAACTCATTTCAAATGTATTTTTTTTACTATTTTATCTCTTTATCAACTGCACTGCTGCACTATATCCTAAAATGTCTCCAACTATAGACATTTAATTCAATATTAGATGCCAATTCATGGAAGTTTTTTTTTTATGACATAGGCGGCAAACGAGCAGACGGATTGCCTGGTGGTAAGCATTTACCGTCGCCCATGGACACCAGATGAGTCACAAGCGCGTTGCCGGCCTTTAAGGGGAGTTGGAGCTCTGGGAACCTTACTCACCATCAGGAACACAGCAATACAT
Source organism: Grapholita molesta (assembly GCA_022674325.2). Classification (NCBI taxonomy): domain Eukaryota; kingdom Metazoa; phylum Arthropoda; class Insecta; order Lepidoptera; family Tortricidae; genus Grapholita; species Grapholita molesta. The sequence continues at coordinate 11,347,025 of CP053127.2, forward strand.
ACCTGAAAGGTAGCAGGCTATTATGGCTGTGATCTTCTGTAAGGAGGAGGTACTTCCCCAGTTGGGCTACCCCAGATTCAAGCGTGATGGTCATCGCTGTGCCCTACCTCTCATTGTAGGACGTAGTTTAAGGACATACCCGGGTCCGAAAGTATTATTGTAGTGGAGACTTCCCCTTGCGCCAATATCTTCTTAATCTCCGTATATTATTTTCTAAGGATACTGGGAAAAATATTATTCAAGATGCCATCTTTACCAAGTAAAGGCTAGCTTATGAGAAAAGTGACTGGTTTAGTGTGTGTAAGAGTACGAAACCCACTTTACAGATTACTGGTGTAAATAAACTTCTTTGAACGCGGTTAGTCCCGCACTAAATGGTATGTGCATCTCGGCTTCTTATTCTGAAAGGACCGTTAAATATTACCCGGTCCGTTCCACGGCAATTCAATCACGTAGAAACTTTCGCTGATTTGATCGGAAGATTGAATCTGCGGCGATAACAACGCTCCGAAGCAGTCCATCGATAAACGGAAAAGAAAATCACTATCATATTAGATTTATAGATAACGGCTATTTGATTCAGCTATTGCAATGAAGCTTGTTAACATTTAAGTATATTTTATTACTAGGTATATTCAGCCGTTATTTATTGCAATTTTGTTCCATGAAATTTGGTTGTTTTTTTAAATTACTAAAGACAACTTAAATAATTGAGAATTAACATATAAAATTTTTAGTCTAGCGTCAGGTAAGGTGGTGGAAGATCGTTTTTACGAGGGATAAGAACAATGTAATGCTTCCGTATACTTTCTCATAAAAAAATCTTTTAATTTTGTCCCATGTTATCTTACGGAACCTGATATTTGTAAATCTTAAGAGTTTTGCCAGTGAGTTATTCACATAAATCATAAACCTGCCAGTGACATACATATAAGTAAACATATATATGATTAATTCATAATATCCGTTTCTTACACTAGTATTTACTATCACCCCAAACGATGCGATATCACCTCAAGGGATGCATGAGAACTTTACATTACGTCTATACTGTTACTGACAAATTAAGTTTGCCAGATAAGAACTGTGGATATAATCTCTCTCTCTCTCTTCACGACGGGTTCATGTGTGCGCTCCATACTCAGTGAAAGCACACGTATAAAATGCAAATTGTACGCAGTAACATTTCTTAATTAAATCGTTTGCGTCCAAAATTGTTATAAATACTTACGGCTACGCTCGCGGCTTCACGCTCTTCTTCTTTGGCCTATAATTTAATTACCAGTGTACCTAGACCCAGATCTTAGGGTATGCTACGATAGAAAAGGCTCTTCTTAGCTTGGTAATGATGTTAGATTAAATGAAAATGCCACGTTTTATGGCTTTAACGGTAGGCGGAGATTGCTAATTGGTTAATGCCTGAGACTTTCAGACCATTAACATATGTATGTGATGCTTTCCTACATATCCCTTGGTCTAGGTTAAATTTACCTGCCGTAATAAAATTGTACTTAGTTCGTGTAGCTACATATTAGGTAAATACACTACTAAGCTTAGTACGTACATTTTTCTATCAAAGTACTCGTATGCTAAGTATGTAATGTACATCAGTGGAAACAACGTCACTACGATGCATAATTTTATAGAAAGAGCTTTAAAAAAACAATCTAAAATCTAAAACCTAGAGCTATAGTATGGTGTTCCCTATGAATAAAATAATATACATATAGTAGGTATGTATATTACGTATACCAATAGGTAATTCCTAAATATATCCATTCCATCCGTAAATAAGTAGAGGTCTACCAAGTTAAATTTAGTTGTAACTCTGGTATTTAAATTAATTAAATATTAATTCAATTGCTTCTGCTGTAGTCTCGTCCATTACTGGTAATTTTTCAAAGGGTATCTCTGAAATGTTGTTTACGAAACTCCTCCATAGTTACTGTGACACAACGCACACAGCATCAGTATTACATTGTCTTCTTATTATGCCATCAAACACCTAAATGCGTCAACCATTTTACAATCATCGTTCAGGCTTAATTGGTGAGTTCAAACAAATTAACAATAATAGTTGTTGTTCGTTCGTTTTGCGTCAACGATTTTCTCTCAGGGTATAAATAAATGGTATCTCCTGTTCCAGAGCTAAATTAAAATATATGTACCTATAATAATCATATTTCTTATGTCTTGATAGTTCATAACTTAGCCTGTGCAAATATTCGATAATTGACACATAACAAATATATGTGTATGGATGGGTAAATTAGAATTTCGACATTTACCAATTTACTATTTGCCTCTATAGTTCTCCATTCGTATAGGTAATACATATTACGAAATTTCGATTTTCGATGTTAGCGATGAGTCCTTAGATTATACAAAAATGTAATAATTTCCCGCACCTATTACCATGTGTTTCTCTATGCCTGGCGGTTAACTGGTAGAGAATGCCATTTGGCATTAAGTTCGCATCATTTGTAATTTTTGTTGTTTACGAAACTCCTCCATAGGTACTGTGACACAACGCACACGGCATCAGTATTACATTGTCTTCTCATTATGCCATCAAACACGTAAATGCGTCAACCGTTTTACAATCATCGTTCAGGCTTAATTGGTGAGTTCAAACAAATTATCAATAGTGACAAATGACGGATAAAAATGTTGTTCGTTCGTTTGTTTTGCGTCAACGATTTTCTCTCAGGGTATAAATAAATGGTATTTCCTGTTCCAGAGTTAAATTAATATATACATATGTACCTATATTATTATTTCTTAGGTCTTAGTTCATAACCAGCATGTGCAAATATTCGATAATTGACACAACACAAAATTACGCCAAACAATATTACTTGTTCTGTTCTAAATTTCGATGAATCGTTGTCGATGAAAAGAGTGTCGGCAAAACAAGGGTAAAACACATATTACATATATGTATGAGTATGGATGTGTAAATTAGAATTTTGACATTCACCAATTTACTATTTGTCTCTAGGTAGGTATAGTTCTCCATTCGTGTAGTTAACAGTGGTAATACAGAGGGATATTACGAAATTTCGATTTTCGATGTTAGCATTGAGTCCGATGCGTGATTTTGATGTAGAGACACAGAGAACTACCTAGGCTTACTGGTCTGTGTGTAGAGATTATACAAAATGTAATAATTTCCCCGCACCTATTACCATGTGTTTCTCTATGCCTGGCGGTTAACTGGTAGAGAATGCCATTTTGCATTAAGTTCGCATCATTTGTAGTTTTTGTTGTGCATTAAGATTAAATAAATAAATAAAAATCTCAGCTGCGAGCAGCCACAGTACTTTAGTCGAAGTGATAATAAATAGTGCATTACCAAAGAGGTCGGGGAGGAAGTGGTTGCCGGCCGAGTAGGTATATGTAGACCGCCCAAGACAGCAAGGCCGAATGTGTCGCGCCGAGGTAGGTATGTATAGTGCTTTTCTCAAATTTTCAAACCAGCAATACAATAATTAAAAATAAACTCGAAGAAACAAAACTTTGTTTTTAAATTACTAAAATTAATCTTGTGAACAAAAGTCATAGTCGTCGCGTTGGCCACTTGCACGCTGCCCCAAGATTCAAATATCTTTACAATTCATCAAATTGTGGCTAACAAATTAGTACACAGAATATTTCCACGCAAGCAAAGCAGTGAGAAAAGCCACTACAATGAAATTTAGCAACGCCTCAAACCAAGTGTTAAATGACGGCAATCAAACAATTACATGTTATCGGCGCATCGCCTTTCGCTCGGCTTGCGTACGAGATAACTCTGGGAATAATTACCGCAAGGTATGCGCCTGAGCATGCAAATGAAGCTAATTATAGATTCGATGATCTGTTGCATGCTACTGTTTTGTTATGGTATCTAAGTACAGAGTTGCTTGGGAACGGGTTTAGTCAGTTTACTCGCTTGCTATAGCTACCTAAACGATAGGATATTTATGATAAATAAATACGACATTACAAAACACTCTTCGTCTTTTTGTGCGACCCGCATTTAATCAACTCCGCCATTAATCCGGTTTAAATGCACTGTATCTGCCCTTAACATTATGATAATCAAAAATTTTAAGTACATTCTCAACTGTTAAGTAATTGTAGGTACCGACTAATGACGTTATTATATGGACCGAAGAACATAGGTACTTGCTAGATAGATGTTAAAATAGTTATTTGTTACACAAGGGGGCAAAGTTAGTGTTTACCTTCTCGTGCTAATATTGAGACACGAGCTAGCGAAAGACTCCAAAATTGAGCCACGAGCATAGCGAGTGGTTCAAAGAGTTAAGATGGTCTTCATGGTCTCAAGGCATGGGAAACACTTTGCTACCGAGTGCAACACACAATTTTTCACCTCACTACTGCGAGGAAAACTGTGACTCTAAAACATTAAAAATGTAATCGAAATGAACAATATCCAACATTTATCATTCAAAACAATTAAATAAAAGAACATCCAAGCAGTTACGGTAAAAAATACCCTTGATTTGTTGTGAAAAATTTGTATAAAATTACTTTGCACTCTTGTGAGTAAAATGCAACTTTGCATCTGTTTTTAAAGAAAAAAACAGTTCTCTCCGAGCTAGTGGTGAAAATTAAATTATTGTACCTACTGCTTTAATTATTAATTACGAAATGCTCTGCAGTGTACAAAAAAGTGCGCCATGCGTGCTGAAGACCAAAAAAGCAATGAGCCGCACCCGTCCTATCGCAGCCATTAATTTTTAGTCGTTCGGCCATACCCTTAAAACCATCGTCATTGTTATGAACCGTAAAATATGTATATGCTATTGAATAAATAAGTAACAGTAGGTAATATGTAAGTTTGTATAAAGTGCGTGGTTAAATCGTGGGCCCAGCTCAGGTCGCATAACAGTATCTGAAAAAAAAAATAGATATAGAATAGGTTATGCTAATGATGAATTATGACAATCAAAGTCGTGCGAGCCGACATGCACACGTTAGATCGTTCTGGGATTAAAAAGATTGACTATGTCCTTAGTACCTGATTTCTCACATCTATATGGATATTATTAAGATTTGGTTCTGGTTAATGATACCCCGATGATATGTTATCGTGTGACAAATAATTACCACGATATATTCTCACGATATTAAGTATACATCATGTTCTTTATGCTGGACAAGTCGTTTATCAAATGGACCTGGCCAACATCAATCTAAGTTCATAATATATTAGGGCTGTCAATAGTGCGTGACAATCCTCAGTTAATGGTCCGTAGTGATGTACCAACATCAAAACGGTGTACCGATTAATTATTCTGCGCGTGAATTCCAATTAAAAACTGAGATCAAATCCCACCGGCGAACCAATTATACGAGGGTCCTCCACCAGCAGCTTAACACTTTGAATTTTACACTGGTTACTGCGTGTTCGACTCCTTTGAGTGCTTGGTTAACAATGCAAATTTAAAGTCTGTGTAGTGGCACGCGCATAAAGCAGTGGGTAATGAAGTGGCAAGCTGTACTATACATGAATCAGACTCCTCACGCACTACGCTAAACAGCCTGCCTGTACATAAATCTATTCTTCGGAGATGTTAGTCCTGTTGTCAGCTTTGACCGCTAGATTCGTAGTTTACCTATACCTAATACATTGTTTTGTGATTCCAATTTAGATGTTAATCGTAGCTTGTTCGGAGGCGATGCTTAGTTAAAATTATATTTTTGATGTGTCCACGGTGCTCACATGGAGCCTTAATGACTTCATAGCATGAGATTTTGTCAATTACTAAGGATTTACTGCTCTGTATATATACGTGGTGCCAATCAATATAAGCACTCGCTTTGCCTTTGCTAACTAAGTAATTGGTTAACGTCAAGAGTACTATGCCCATGTATAGGTAGGTAAGCCAGGGTTTTTTTCTACAAAAAAATGTAGACAAGTTGCATATCTGGGTCTCGTGAAGCTAAAATGTACCACAAAAATGGGTGTTAGAAAGTGAAAGATATAGCTGAAATGTAACTTGTAACTTTATATGAGGTCGGTTAAAATCGCAGCAGCGCGACACTGCCTTGTTGCGCAGCACATAACATCAGTCATACGTATCATGCCGCCTAAAGAAAAGCAATAAAGTCTATGAACGGACTCCCCGCGGTGTTGGATGCAGAACAATATGTGCTTAGGCTAACATTTTCTAGTTTTCCCAGAAGTCAATGAGGCACTAAGGAGCGAATAAATTACAGCAACAATACAAATTGCTCGTACCGTTGGATGGAAAGCGGACGGACCGACAGACTAACGTTACTATATGAATTATATGATTGATATTAAAACCGCCGTCGTCGAGTTGTGACTGGTGTGGTGTACTTACTGTTGTACATTTATGTACTAAGCTAATAGTATCAGCGTAAAGGCTATTCACGCTTGCCTCATATGCAAGCATATAATATATTGGCCTCACACGTGCACCGTAGATCTTTCAAAGTGCTTAACAGGTATACAACATACCTAACCAACAATTCCCTTTTTAGCGTTCTGTAGTCAACTACCTAGTAACCCTATAGTGCCATGTCAATGTCAGACTGTCTGTCCCTCCAGTTCCATTAGTTGTATTGTGTGTGTGAACAGGTAAATCAACCACGAGAGACGTAAGTACCTACCTCCTAAAATAAAAAATAAAAACTTGTACTAAAAAAATAGTTATTTGTGCAACAAGAGAGGAAAGTTGTTTTTTCTTGCGAGTGTTTATTTTGAGTCCCGAGTAAGCGAAAGATTCTATAATTGAATCACGAGCGTAGCGAGTGATTCTAGTGTTAGAATCTTGAGCGTAGCGAGGCACTCAAAAACACGAGATGTAAAATAACTTTACTCTAGTGTGACACATACAACTTTTCACCTGAGTAGTGAGAACATATTAAAGGTTAAATAAGTTGCCAAAAATGTCATTTTTAGTACAAGCTTTTATTGCCGAATGTACTTTTTTCACAATCGTCATCTACTCTTCGAAAGGATTCTAATGAGCCTAAAACACCACGGGTTTATCTTGTGTATTTTAGGAGTTGCTTTTGCTACCTTCTGACTCCAGCATCAGATCAGATCAGTGGTACCATAATATTGCATTGTAACCGAAATGACATAAGTGTGCTAAATTTCAGCCCAATCGGTTAAAGATGTCTGCTTCAAAATTAAGTTGCAAGATTCCATCCGGATAAATATACAAATACATAGGTACATCCAGTTAAATAAAATCTTGTAAAAAAATTAACATCAAGTTAACCACATTCATTTAAGTGTTTTATCTGCAACTGCACTGGCTTCATTACTTAATATTTTGTTTAAATATTTTTCATTTTAAAATATGTACATTTCAAAATTATAATATTTTCATCACACTTGCTCGTCAATGGCGTTGTTACTTGCGAGAGTACAGAGCAGTTATAGCCGATTTAGCTCACACGGGCTGTTAAGTTTAGTTTTAAAAATATATAGAACTCATACTTCACTTCGGACTGAGGATGTTTCCAAACAGCCAAGGTGTATTTCATATCTTCAAAAGTTTGCTATAACCAACTTTTAATATGTATAAAACATATCTTTACATTCTATTTGACTGCAATTTAATGTTTAGTATTTATTAAAAATATTTGTTTTATATTTGATTTTGATAATTGATACTATTTGGCAGGATGATCGGTCAAATTCGAAAACAAAACGGAGTTGTTAACATTATCTGTGGAAGACATTGAAAAAAGTTGACATTGTTGACAATCTTTTTAATGCGGTCTGATTGTAGTTTTCAAAGTGTATTTTGATTTTAAGCCTACATAAGTACTAACTAATATTTTACCAACGAATTTATTTTATTTCCTCGCAAATGTGATGAAAAACATTGTGTGTACCACGGGTGGTAAGTGTATAACAAACTTGAGTCATTAAAAGCCCTCCGACTTCGTCGTCGGGCTTCTAATAGACTCGCGTTTACTATACCTTACTTACCATCCTCGTTGCACAATGTACTATTGATTAATTTGTGAGGGTCCGAACGTGTTAGTGGTATTTAGGGAGTCCATTATGTCCTATTACTTATAATAAATAGATACATATAAATACTTAAATACATAGAAAACACCCATGACTTAGGACAAATATCTGTGCACATCACACAAATAAATGGCCTGACTGGGATTCGAACCCGGGACCACCGAAAAATATATTTTCATCTCAGCAGCTCGAACATATCTACTTTCCTCACTCCAGGGAGTGAGGAAAGTGCGACTTTCCTCACTTTCAGAGAGTGAGGAAAGTTGCTACTTTCGTCACTCCAGGGAGTGAGACAAAGTAGCTTTTTAATTGATGACCGGTCTGGCCTAGTAGGTAATGACCCTGCCTAAGAAGCCGGTGGTCCCGGGTTCGAATCCCAGTCAGGCCATTTATTTGTGCGATGAGCACAGATATTTGTTCCTAAGTCATGGGTGTTTTCTATTTGTATTTAAGTATTTATATGTATCTTTTTATTATAATAGGACATAATGGACTCCCTTAACACCACTACCACGTTCGGACCCTCACAAATTAATCAAATATTATAATTTTGAAATGTACATATATTTTAAAATGAAAAACAAAATATTAAGTAATGAAGCCAGTGCAGTTGCAGATAAAATACTTAAATGAATGTGGTTAACTTGATGTTAATTTTTTTACAAGATTTTATTTAACTTGATGTATGTATTTGTATATTTATCCGGATGGAATCTTGCAACTCAATTTTGAAGCAGACATCTTTAACCGATTGAGCTGAAATTTAGCACACTTATGTAATTTCGGTTACAATGCAATATTATGGTACCACTGATCTGATCTGATGCTGGAGTCAGAAGGTAGCAAAAGCAACTCCTAAAATACACAAGATAAACCCGTGGTGTTTTAGGCATTAGAATCCTTTCGAAGAGTAGATGACGATTGTGAAAAAAAGTACAGTCGGCAATAAAAGCTTACAAGCTAAAAATGACATTTTTGGCAACTTATTTAACCTTTGTGTACCATATGTTCTCACTACTGAGGTGAAAAGTTGTATGTGTCACACTAGAGTAAAGTTATTTTACATCTCGTGTTTTTGAGTGCCTCGCTACGCTCAAGATTCTAACACTAGAATCACTCGCTACGCTCGTGATTCAATTATAGAATCTTTCGCTTACTCGGGACTCAAAATAAACACTCGCAAGAAAAAACAACTTTCCTCTCTTGTTGCACAAATAACTATTTCCATTGTACCTCCCCTACATGTGCAGTGGGAGTAGTATAGGGGTAATTATTTATTTCAGTCCAACCCTAGTGTGACGTGTCTTTAGCATTTGACGAACGGTCTGGCCTAGTGGGTAGTGACCCTGCCTATGAAGCCGAAGGTCCTGGGTTCGATTCCCAGTCAGGGCATTTATCTGTGTGATGAGCACAGATATTTGTTCCTGAGTCATGAGTGTTTTCTATGTATTTAAGTATTTAAGTATATGTATCTTATCTATTATATAGGTATATCGTCGTCTAGTACCTACAACACAAGCCTTACCTAGCTTAATACCGTAGGACTAAGTCGATTTGTGTAAGATTGTCCCGAAATATTTATTATTATTATTATTTATTATTTAGCATGGTATTTCAAATAGTATTGGGGTTCCTTTTTAAACATTATTGGATAAAATGAATGTTTGCGGAAATAATCGATCGGGAACTTAAAAGAAATATGTCGCTCCCCCCTCTTTTAACTATTTTAATCATAAAAACTGGCAAAGTATACCGTAACAATATTTTCCAAATGTCGTACCTACCTGCCATATGGAAGTTTTCTGGACATTTCTTGAAAACGCCTTTACCGATAATGTACATTGTTTGATAATGCACATTGAGCAATTTTCTTTTGAAGAATGTACAATGACGTATCTTCTCATTCTTCTACATTTTTTCATTTTTTTTGCCATTTTGGCTACGGAACAACGATGATGTAGTAAGCTAACCTAAAAACACAAAAATTAACTATCTAAAAATTAAGAAACGATCACTAAAACCCGTGTGGTGTTCCTTTCTTTCTTTTAAGATCATTTATTTTATGGATCATGTTTATGGATCATAATTTAATTGACTGCATTTGCATAGTAATATATTATTTTAACATGTAGAGAGAAAGGCGGAATATTATTTTAATAATATTATAATTTTAAAACTGTTGCGCTACCGGATATATTCATGAATTTGGAGCACATTATAGGTAAGGTACATTTTATTCAGCATTCGAAATAAACTGCTCAGGAGACAGGGACATTTAGCAGTAAAGATTTTAAGGAACCTCAATATTCATCTTTTATGAAAAATTTTTAATGCTTAAATTTTATTACTGAATTAAGTAGGTATGTAAAAATTGGTAGCTGTAAAAAGGTACTGCAAAGAAACTACAGAAACAGACATCACGAAACTAAGGTTCGCTTTTTAAATCATTCCTTGTTAATTGTGTGTGTTGCGTTTAATTCGAACATTCTAAGGCTGGCGTGAACAGCCTCTATATGTAATTAAATATTGTCTTAGAATGAACTGAATAAACATCATCGTTATGAAAAATTTAATAACAAAATGTTTAACAAGTCACGAAACCTCTTAAATGCGGTTAGTGGAAAGTATGAAAAAAACGACCGCTGATAAATCGACGCGCAGGCGAGTTTAATGGAGACATTTCGAACTGGACTCGCTTTTAATTAATTACCTTAGAATAAACATGCGCATCAAACATTAATTACATCGCAATTCACAGCAAGTGAAGATGAACTTGTTTTGATTTGAACTTTCACGGGCAAATATATCAAAAGAGAACTCATCGCTCATTGGCCAGTCACCAGCTTAATGCACTCTGATTGGCTCAGATTGTAACGGGGTATACGCGGCTACATTCACTCCTATCGTGCCGGCGCACAGCCGGCGCCATCTTCATTTCTGTCAGTCCGCCGCGAACAGCCGTGGAGGAGACGTTTCGTCGGTTTTTATAGAATAAAACCTTACCGGTCCAATTTACCGGTATTCATTAAAATAGATATAAAGTAGCTTTTATAATTAAAAAAAAGTGTCAAGTTATTTGATGTTTGTGCCGCGTATCGCTTAGATATCTTTTCGCAGTGCAATCACAGTGGTTTGATCCCGCGATCTACGTGACTGCATTTCTTTGGTGGAAGCTTGCTGAAGTGTAAAAAGGTAAGTTTTTGCTAGTTGGAATAATAGATCGTGCGGGTGGATGGCCGGAGCGGGGACCGGAGCCGACCGGGACGCCGGGCCGGGACTCGCGAATCGATTGTCCGGGTAGGCTATACCTACTTCATTATGCGTGGACCCACCCTCCCTTCGCGCGTGTTGTTCCTTTCCGCTGATCTTGAACATGAACTCGAACTCGCGCCGGGTTTGTTATGAAACTATGAATTATTTATACATATGCACTTATTTATGCTTTCCATCGCTCGGTATTGTTTTTTCTCTGAAAGTAGACGATGCGATGCAAGCAACAAAGTTATTTACATCGTTTCTAACCCGCTACCCACTTCTAGTTGATTTTCATGATAAATGATTGATTACTACCCTACTTACTGCTTGATTTGAAAATTAAAACGAAAAGGTTTATCTCATTCATACTGTCCCAGAAAAATAAAAAAAATAGGCCGAGGGGTAATTTTTTTATCTACATCCACATCATAAGTTGCCTAAAATACCTCCATTGAGAAATGCTAAAAATAAAATAAGCTAATGGTGTAATATAAAAACATGTAGACACAGTGGTTGCTTAAGTATGAACTTATGATGATATGATACCTATATCTCGCATGGCATAGTACATGTATTGAAATTATTGTAAATAAACATACCTACCTACTTACTTAATATATTATGTATGCCTTAGACGGCCTAGACGTTAAATCGATACCTTAGTGTACATAATAGGGATTTGAATGCTCTTGGCAGCGATTAAAATTCTAATTTGTCCACGAACAAAATCTTACAGCTGCATTGCAGGTAGGTACCTACTTAGAACTTTTAGTTTATGAATCATTCGTGTCTCCAACGTTAGTATTAAACTATTTAATATGGATTTTAACCTTTTCCACGTCATGTCAAACGCAAAAGCTATAGCTTAGACGCCACGTCTTCGAAATGTCAAAACTTAAGTTGAATTTTGGGCATGTAATGTATGTCCATTTTGTTCTGTGGTCCGTGACCTTATACCTAGCTATATCCGTCTTTGGCGTTGGACCTGCGGTTCCGATAGGTACCTATATCAATCAGTCTTTGGCGTGGAAAAGGTTAAGTGCATAAACATTAGAGCAGTGTTAGTTTGTTTGTATGAACATTCCTAATGTAGGTACCTGAGAACCTACCTACCTAGATCTTTCTGATGGACAAGTTCGTATGAATATTCAACAAATTCATTGTTGTTGGTTCGAAGTCGTGTTGAGGGTTGAGGATGAGGGATGACTATTTTTCTCCTGAGACGATCATATCAAAGCTGTAAAGTTTTTTTTTTTTCAGGTAAGTAGGTAAGCCTATGTGTAAATTTCGGACGATTTGTCTCTTGTCACTCTCATGACATCTTAATTGGGGTAAGATGCCCGAAATATATACGAAATTCGACGTTCCCGGTACCGGGCCAGCTCTCAGATTGTCAAGTTGTCATGAGTGACATACCTGCCTATGTCAAAAACAGTAAGGGCTGATTGGATTTAGGTAACTTTCATTCATATTTTTGGATTAATTAAATCGTCAATTAAAATATTAAAATGAAGCACTCGTCTTACTTATCTCTAATGCTACTGCCACACATTCGCACGAGTAGCGAGGCGAATAACGAGGCGAAACACGAGCACGCATGTCGCGTATACATGCGACGTCTCGCTGTTCCTCTCGACCCTCGCATCTCGTTTTTGTATAGGCAAAGTTTCGACGAATAGCGAGGCGAGTGACGAGCCAGCATGTCTAAACACGGAGTATTAAATCACAAAAATATACATATTATGTACCAGTTTTGCAATATCCTTATTGCATGGATAACAGAAGACGACATTTTCTTTTACATATATTCTAGGTGTGGGTAGATGCGAGCCAATAATATTCAAGGAATAAAGGAAATCTTCTAGAAAATACATTATAGAAACAAAAGGGCTCGGGCTCAGCGTTGCTCTGCCAACACAAATGGTGGAAGACGTCTACCTATTTGTAGGATGTTCAGTGGCGCTACCGCGAAAAATGATATACCTATTCGTGAATTTCGGACGATTGTCTTTGTCACTATCATGGCGCCTTAATTGGAGTAAAAGAGAAATATGTTCTAAATATACGAATATTGTGTTGCGCGGTAGAGCCTCTGATTAGTTTAATAGTGTACTATGATGAGTGTAAAATAATGTGATTTGTGTGATTTTGATTTTAGCTTAAAGTTAGACGTGAAAGTCAAATAAAAGAAGAGAATAAATTCATTAAATAATTTTAGATTAATGGTAATGAATAATTGATGAGAGTGGCGTATTCAAATTACCATACTTTCGTTTTCTTTATTTATTGCACCGGTGACAAATGTGGGGAATATGGTCCATTAGTTTTACTTTCTAGACTTTGCATCAATTTTTATCACATAGGTACATACAATTATTGTTATGTGGAGCTGTTATTATAAAAATAAAAAATTAAGAGTTAAATAATAAGATTAATAAGGTACCTACTTACTTTACTAGGTAAGTACCTACTTCTCGAAAGTTCAAGTGTCTATCATAATTGTGAAAGTTGTCAACTCACAATCTCACATATGTACGAGTTATTTCTTCGTACCGCAAACATTAAACCAAGTCATTCTAAGTTAAAAGTTCACAACAATCAGTGCAAGTCACAATTAAAGGCGGCGTATGAGATCGTTCCAAATCTCTTAGAAAGCGTGCAGATTTAACTGAATCCGACGCAGATTTAACGTGCGCTCATGCAACGGAGCGGCGCGATGCGTCCTCAGCCGTAGGATCGTGTGTCAATGTGTTTGTTTACTATTTATCTATGACATCTATGTAATGTAACTACTCGTTGTACGATTTGTATGGTTAGTCAATTGTAATTTAAAACCACGATGAACTTATAGTAAGAAAACAAATTGTAACAACCTATTTTGCTGACATAGTATAGGTATAAAGGAAAACAAAAATAAACCTTACTTCAGGATTTATAACCTAAAAGATCGCATGACTACAGATCACGTACTCAGCTATGACAAAGAGCAAGGTTAAGAAAGAACCCCATAACTCAGTTGTTCTTCAGCAGAAGCTTCTATAAAATTTTAATAATATTTACGTTTAGTTCCTCCTTTGAGTAATCACCTATAGGTAGGTGAAAAACTTAACTGACGGACCATGTCATATTATGTAGAGGTACTTGTGCAGAGAATGAATATGGAACTTACGTCAAAATTTGAAAATAGAACGCCCACATGCGTGTATTTACACACAAACGTTACTATTACATAGACCAGGTGCTTTAGCTAAGTTTTTCACCTATAAGTATGTAGTTAGCAAGCGGGTTAGCAAGCTCAAGTGGCAATGGGCAGGCCACATTGCACGCAGAGAAGATGACAGAGGGGGTCGAAAAGTGCTCGAGTGGAGACCACGGACTAGCAAGCGCAGTGTTAGGACGTCCACCCACAAGATGGACAGACGACCTCATTAAGGTCGTCGGAAGACGCTGTATGCAGGTCGGTTCCAACCGGTACATGTCGAGGTCCAAGGGGGAGGCCTATGTTCAGCAGTGGGCGTCTTATGGTTGAGATGATGATGATGAGGTATGTAGTAAATATAGCCAAATAGCCGTCCTTACCTCCAGTATCGAAATTCAGTAGTTACATAAGTATCTTTGGAAATAAAACGGTTAATTATTTTTATGCATACCTACGTAAAATAATGTCATAACGATTTCCGCTTAAGATATACAAAGCATTAAGTTTGAGCATAAATGAAAAAGACAGAATCGAAACTTTTATCAGTCCCTCGATATCGTACCTATTTCATTAAGCAAATTAGGTACTTATAAACATTATGATGTTCGTATTGGTTTGACTGTTAGGGGGGACCATAGGGCTCTGCATTTGCCGATAACGATGGTTTATTAGCCGTCATTTCTTAGATAACTAATGACAGTGATGCTGTTAAGTAATAGAGTAATAGGACACGATAATAAACTAAGTGCAGTATAAATTCATATGAAGATCAGGGACATTAATACATATGGTATTAAAGAAAATAATGTTTATAAATACTACAGAATATTTTAATCGGGAACTGAATTGCTGTAACAGTTCTTCGCTTATAAACATTAATTGACCAAGAGTCGTGCATTATAATTATGTCGTATCTTGCCGTCTCATTTGAATACATAATTATATTTACTGAAGAATTCAAATTGGAGCTGTTTTGATACAAACACATTAAAAATAATGAGTCAAAAACGCAGATATTAATAAAGCGAGGTGAAAGGCATTCAAAAACGGAACTATTCCGAGTATGCGTTCGGAACATCATCTTACTTTCCCAAATCCGCACGCCACGACTTTCCACCGTCTACTCATTACTGTTATCTGTATAAAGATGAGATTTAGTCGCGCTACAGATCACCATTTCAGTAATTATGAGCTAATTATGTCGGCGAACAGCGGAACGCTTTTGAGCGGACCGCCAAGCGTTCTAGTTCAGGTTTGGGATTATTATTTTAAGTTGTTAGAATCAAAACAGTTAACGATTACGTGTATCGACTACTTTTGCCAAAAAGTTTTTTTATGAAAGTATACTTGCCACTGTTTTCCTTTAATTGTCGACTTTCACATACCTATCGACTCGAGAGCCTTAGTAGTCATGACATTGCGAAACTGAAGGATCAAAAACAAATATCCATATTATATTTATGTCTACACATCCTGACTTTCTTCCTCAAGATCAAATGAAAGTAAAGAAGTGATAAAACGATTCTATGTCATCCTATTCGGTTCTGCAGCGCTACCGCGAAAAACTATATTCGTAAATTTCAGAAGATTGTCTCTGTCACTCTCATGGCGCCTAAATTGGAGTAAAAATGAGAGATGCCCGAATAATACGAACTTCGATGTTCGCGGTATCGGGCCTGGGTATGACCAGGCAACATGATTGACAGTTTGTGTTATTATCGCAGTTATCTTATCGACGACTCGCGAATCCATCTATTACCATGCTTATTATAATTTTGAAGAGGCTTTCAGCATAGCCGTTTAGGGAATTTATTGCCGTTAGTTATTAAACACTACACCCTTATCTATAGCTAATATACTTCTTTTATCAATTACATGTTTTCCCTATTAATGAGAACAGCAAAATCGTGTCGGTACTTGACTATAGAGTACGTTAATAATAAAAACTGAAGAACTGTTGTGAGGAAATCTGAATGTTAATCATCCCCCACTCGAACGAAGGTCAGTTATTATTCAGTGCCTTTTATCTGTTTTCTAGTCCTGAGACGATCCCGAGCTTATTAAAAAGCGATAAGTGTACGCCTAAATAAATAAACATATGAGTCGTGCCACAATACGGCGAGGAGACATCCGCCCATTGTCGTCGTGTCTCGTAACCATATTTACCGTGACTTTTATTTATCTACAAAATTACAAACATATTAGTCTTTGCAGTGCTTTGTTTGACCGCCATTTATATTCCATTCCCACGCGCCTTCGCTCATTTGGTCGTCAAATTTCTTTATTGTTTTATTTTCTTTACTAGCCATTACACAGCAGCAGCACAACACCTATTTACAATTGGACAATGTCGACACTGGAAGGAGTGAAATTAAATATGTGTAAGTGTAAGTCTAAGTACATTTACCATAATTAAACCCGCTTCCAACTCATGAGAATAGGTGTACATATTTCATTTCGCTTATTAGGAAACTGGTTCCGGGATTGTGATCGTGGCCAGCTTTGATATTATCCGGAATACTTACCTGACACTTAATCTGTTTTATCCATAACTGACCTGACACTTAATCTGTTTTATCCATACATAACTTAAACATTAGTATTAACACATCTATTATATACTTCTTTACTAATTCAAGTTGTGGCGCAGTTCGGTGTTACAGAGACAATATTGACATTCTACTTGCATTTTGTAGGCATTAGATGCAAGTAGAATGTCAATGATATGATCTCTGTAATACCAAACTGCATTGCATCTAATGCGTTACCTACAATAGATGCTAGTCGAATGTTCTCCATCTTTACGAATTTCATCCATACTTTCAGTTTTAGTTGAAACTGCAAGACCGTAATTAAAAGGAAAAACCTAGAAATTGGTGACATGTATATTATAATATTAACATTGTAGATTTTCATGCTATTCAACTAGATATAATATTGCAAACCGCCGATTACATCGAACGCCATACACGCGTTGTAATAATTCACGAAAAAAAGAGAAAATACATTGTACTGGCAACACTGATTGGCGCTAGCATTTAATTTAAGAACATGAGTACCCAGTCGAGACGAGGGATTATTGTACGGTTTGCCTTTTTGGAATGCCAACTCGTTGACATGGTTAAACACAGAAATATTTCGTTTGTACATGTTACACTGGCTTATTCATTTTAGGTTTAGCTATAATTTTATACATATTTCTTGTAACCGTAACTGGCATATTTGAACTCTACTTTGACCGAAGCATATGCTTGTTATTTTTATTTTAGAAATGTCTATGGTTACCACAAGTTTTCGTCGCATTTTAAAAATGAAACGGAACATGGTTGAGTGTCAAGGTCGCAGACGCCACGCCATTCGAAGATGGCTGAATGCAGGGCCTGCGTCGAGAGCGTTGGCTCTTTTATTTTTAATCCAATTTGGGCTACAGCTGCGCTGAGAGAGTATTTTTATTGAGCAACCATTTAATTCACTTAATGTGTTTCTGTTAAGTTATGGCCTTATGGCTTGTTACTCTTGTTGAATTATGAAGTGATTTATATTAAAAGATAAAAAAGATAAAAGATCTTTATTTTTCAATTTAGGCACATTACATGCACTTATAAACGTCAAAAAAAAAAAATCTACACTGGTTCAAACCCTACACCTCTGACCCGTGAAGATACCGGCAAGAAACGACGGCGGGACTTAATTTTTCAATACAGTGATACATCAAATCTTAAAGTACTTACATAATTATGCGTAGTCCGATAAGAAAACATATCAAACAGTTTATTACAAGATATGAAAATACAAAATATAAAAGTAAAAATAATAATGTATAAACAAATTCGACTTCACAAAATAGACATACTTTAATATGCTTTCTTATCTGAACTGTGTCATTTACATGAGCTGGCAGTACATACAATTGTTGAATTAATTGCTAGGTGGTTTTGGTAGTTTCTGGTTTGGGCCATGCATGTTTGTCTGTCAAATAATCCTCTACTCTGTAATAGCCCTTAGACATCAAAGACTTTTTTAAGTAATTGTTAAGTACTGGGAAGGGTAATTTTAAGGCATCATCAGGTAACTTGTTATATAAATGAATACATTGCCCATAAAATGATTTATACACTTTACGCACACGACACTTTCTAATATTGCAAACTACATTTAGGCTAAATACTACAATTAAACGAAAAGCTATGTAAAATTATATTTTGCATGACTTTTGTCGTGTACAGTCTAGACAGTAGATTGCTTGATAGATAATTTGTTTCTTACAAAAGTTTACATTGAAGTCTTAAATGGCTTATGCTTTTCGGCCGCGTACGTAACCCAGTTTCGTAGTCAGTTAATACTATAATAAATAAATAATAAATATTTCTGGACAATCTTACACAAATCGACCTAGTCCTACGGTAAGCTCAGTAAGGCTTGTGTTGTAGGTGCTAGACGACGATATATATAATAGATAGATACATATAAATACTTAAATACATAGAAAATACCCATGACTCAGGAACAAATATCTGTGCTCATCACAAATAAATGCCCTGACTGGGAATCGAACCCAGGACCATCGGCTTCATAGGCAGGGTCACTACCCACTAGGCCAGACCGGTCGACAATTATTAATTCTCCCTATGAAACGATTTTTGTTATCATTTGTCGATTTCGACGACTGTTTTGCGATTAAAGTCTGTTCAAATATTTTTACAAGTTTGTAACTGGTTACGAGAAAAGACAAAATTTTCTTATTTTGTACCTGGTTACAAAACTCACTCATTACGACTGCTAAAATCACAACGCTGCACTAAAAATAGTTGCCTTTATCTGCCACTCCACTATCACCCCGACCTATTCCAACAAGAAATTTACTATAGAAAAAACTGGGTTATCTTTACTTGTGGTTTGAGCCATAACAGACCTTTAAACGTAGGTGTTAAGACATATACCATGGGTATACTTATCGTGGCCCAACGGCCACACGCCTCTTGTCAACGGAAATAGCTCCCGAGATGTATAAAACATTGATATAAGAGGAATAACCAGAAATAAATCACGTGAAGCGTTTAAAAAAAATACTTAAAAGTACAATTTTTAAACCTTTCTTCAGTACTACATATTACCACATGAGTTGCCTTAACCATTATATTGCTTATCACACTTTATGAAATTAACTAAAGATGTATAATATTAATATGTATATCTAGTGTTTCTTCGGTCTTATAGAACACACTAAAATAGTGAATTACTTACTTGTTTTAAGAAACAAAACAATGATACTTTGTTTATAAATCAATTTATAATCTGTGAAATGATTTACCAACATGATTCAATTTCCGAAATTAACGCATTCATTCATTCATTTCTTGGTTTTATACTAGATATGGAACATCCATCGTTTCCGACATCCAGGTCCCATTAATTTGACGACAAGCAACTGTAGCCAGTTGGTATAACCGTTAATGCTCCTTGATTTTTTGTCAAGTGATTAGGGTATATCTAATTAGTTTAATTGATGGGTTAAGTCTGTTCATATGTTTGTCAAACTATTTGTTATTCGAAATTACGAACGTTATTTAGCATTTAATTTGCTGTTATCAGATCATGAGATTCAAATGCCTCGAGAAGTTTATGTAAAGATCTTAATTTCTTAGCAGTTGTATTTTAAATAAATGAAGTTAAGAAAGAAATATTGTACCTAACCATATTTCACCTGAAAGAGATACATGAGCGTAATAAATTAACCTTTCTCGTCCCGGAATGGGAGTTAGCGCGAACAAGCTCGCCAGCTCCAATTACGAGCATTCTTCGAGACCAATAAACCCATTTGTCCGTAAAACAATTTTCCGTGTACGTCCGTTTTTTCTGAGCCCGCGCAGCCGTTCCGGTCTGTAGCAGACGCGTCTGCGTATACCAGTTATTCTTATCACTTATTGAGCTTTTGACTCCAGTGAACTAGTGTTACCATGTCCTATGTTCATAATAAAAAAAGGTAGTAAAGTCTGCATGGGCGAAACAAAGATCTGATATCTAACACGTTGTATCCTCTACTTTTTAGTTTCCGTATTTCTGGTTGCATCTAAAAACTTCCGCCCATGCTTCCATAATTTTTTAAAGATCTATAATTATCGATTTCGCTCTCGTACACCATTCGGTTATCCTCCCAAAACCACCGTGTAAACTTAATAAGTTTGAACAATCGCCTTTGAACAAAACCCACGATATGCGATGGCAACCAGTCGGTCATGCACCGGTGACTTGGTAAACTTAGTTATTTGCTCAAAAAGCCTGCTCCTCTCATTCTTCCACTGTGCATGGTATGTGTGTGAAGAAGACAAAAGAGGTTTCTAATCCCATGCCTTTGTGATGTGAAATTTTGGGTGAATTATACGAAGTTTTTAGGATAAGAGTAGACGAGTTTTCATTTGCATCTAATTAACGAATATACGGAGAAAACCAAGAACTTTCCGATACTTGTTAAAATCTAACTTTTTTATTAGTTATTCCCTTTAAAGCATTCGATGTCACTCATCGAATGCAATGTATCAAAATAAACTTAACGGGTCGATATTTTCACTCTCAATTCATTCCTATCAACTTATCGATTATCAGATCTGCCTTAGTGATTTGATCTTTCTGCATGAAACAAGCAGGCTTCCTAATCTAATATGTCAAATCTTGTAAGAGGGACCGACCATATTTCCGAGTTATTCTAGTTAGTTTTGCCGAGGTGAGATAAATGGCTTGCGGCCATTCACCTCTAACGGTCTCATTTCGCCATCATTATCCTCATATTATTCGAATAAATGGAACTAAATATAGGTAATTGTTTACAGTATAGCACCAAGTATATCTTATAAATTATAATAGTGTACCTAAACCTAAAATTATGATGACTGATTTTACTATGTGTAATATTGCCATAGGAGTTCAAAGATATTTTAAAAGTGACATGTGGTTTATCATGTCGATGATGACAGTTTTCATGATTGCCATTAGCCCCGAACCCCGCCAGGATAACATCTTTGACTTATTAATACTTACATGACATAACAAAGCGATTCTAAATCTTATAACTCACTGATTTTTTTTTCTGCATCTGTACAACTTGAAAACTTACTAACTAAGAAATTCTATTGAAACATCTTGCCACTAACAAGCTTACAGTTAATTAAAGTTTATGCAGATCAGATAAAGTTAGATGCAAGCTGCGGGCTACGCGACTCCGGCGCAGCGGCCCACTTCCCATAATGCCTGTATCGGTTAACTGTTCGCTCTTTCAAAATTAACAGTTACGGCCATGACTGTTCGGTATTCAATCACTTTTTGCATTTGGTGAGCTTTATATTTTACTTACGTTGCGTGACTGCTTATTTTGAGTCAAATAGTGAATATAAAGACTTTGAATCTAACATTCGTTTTTTATCTGGCGTGTAGTATGATAAAAACGACCGCTATAATAACAGACACGGCTTTCAGACAGTCGGACTTTTAACGGGGTCATAAAAAGTTGGTTATTAGCTAGTCTCTGTTCCCTTGTAGTGTAAGTCCTTCGGAATAATAAATAATATAAGTACTAAGCAAACATCAGCCATCTTTCAAAAGTACCTTACAATTATAGTTATTCAGATTATTCAGTACAAACTTTAGATGGATTGTACTTTAAGAGGCGTAGTGTACAAATTTATCTAGACACAACTTCCTTGTATGTACATATTTGCTACAGCAGTCAACAAATTTATCCATGTAAATGCATTTATGAACAGTTGATTACGTTCTCGACAGGCTTCCGTCCTTTGCCAAAACCCGTTTCGTACAAAAAATCGACCGTCTGACGATTTGTTAGTAAACTTAACAGCTGGCACAAACCTGTTTTAATGCGGTATCGATACCGAAACGGTTACACAGTTATTTATATCGCGAATTTTGATTGCTGGAAAGTAGAGTACTATTACAATTCTTCAGTGCCTGTTGCTGGGTGTTCTATTTCGTTCATTTGTTTTGTCACCCGTACGTTACTCGAGCAAACGTTAGAGATTTTATTTCGGGAAAGTACTGTGGGCATAACATTATAGGAAATATAAGCTCTGCAGTACAACCACCACCACCGCCCAACTGACTGTGAACTCTATTGCAATGGTACCTATAAGACTACTAATGATCAGTTACTGATGATATGATACAGTTTTCACTCGTAAGAAGCGTTATTTATTTCTGATAATGCCTTATTATTATACACTGTGTAAATAATTTTAATTAAAGACAACATAAATTGCATGTTATTTCCTCTTTTTTATTTAATTATGGTCGTAGGGCATTGGCAGTCATATCAATTCTGTATTTCCTGTCCTTCTTTATTGAAGCAGAAAACTTATAAATAAACAATTTATTTGTCGCACTACCAACACACTCCAAATAAGGCACTATTCTGTTTCTCTCCAAAGTCCACATCTAATTATACTAACTGTCATCAAGTCTCAATATGTAATCAATACTATCATCATAAAGCTATCATATATTTTCATCGAATTAATTTATTTAGCGACTTAAGAGTGGATTTTGAAGCAGTTATATATCCATAGCCAGAGACGATTGTTACTAATCAACCATTGCTCTTTGCCGTTGTTAAAAAGGTATGTAAAATAGTTTACAGATTTTCTATTCTAAATTACAATATGAAACAGCAAACAATACTGAGACTGGTTGTAGAAACATGATGTTGGAAACCCAATTGATAGATAATTAACACATATATCAAAGATGCGTGAGTGAGTCTCGAGTCGAAAATGATGAAATCTTTAAAAAATAATTATGACTGTTTGAAAACTGTGTATAAAACGAATTATGAAGACCCTTGTTTGCAGTTTGTACGTCCCACAAGTCCTACAATGTGGTCGTCTAGGGCTAGAGTCTTAACAGTACCATCAGGTTCATTACATGAAGTTAGAAAGAGATCCGCAACTGGTCAGACACCGCGAACACTGAAGTTCGTGTGTTTCGAGCATCTTCTCTTTAACTCCAATGAAGGCGTTATGAGAGTGACAAAGACAATCGTCCGAAAAAGAATATCGGTTTTCGCGGTAGTCGCTGCTACATAATAGCTCAATAAATGGCGTCCATGTAAGGATCTGAATGTTTCTATTAAAACGTTTAGCCTTTGTTTAGACCTTTTATAGGTTGAAGAGAGGTTATCGCCCGCGACCTTGCCGTGTATGGAGCCCGGAATCTGGCTTCGCTCGACCGCCCACACGTGTGGGTTGCACATTTACTTCAGAGCTCTGCACCTAACGTAGAAACGCGTAATATTAGGTTGGCGAGATATTGTATTCATGAAAGTTTAGGAAAAACGAGCCTACGAGCATTTTCTTTTAGCATTTTAACCAGATTTATAAAAGGTTCGGTTTCGGTTTCGGCCGAAACTAAAATCAAACCGAACCTTCGGTTTCGGTTTCGGCAAAAAAACATGTTTCGGTCGGCCACTATTAAAGATATAAACATCCTGACTGACTTAAATCAAAGCCCAGCCAAATCATTTTCACAACTGGCAGTTTAAAGTAGTATTGGGCAACCATTGAGAAGTTATAGGGATTCAACTCCTATGGGGATAAACTTGGAGTTGATTTTTTATTGCGGCATGAAGTTCCCTGCGAGGTCCGAGCTACTATTTTTTTATTTGTATATCGGTTCATTCCGATGGCCGGTGGGGCGGAAAGGTTCTGGAGTGGCGACCACGAACTGGAAGACGCAGCGCAGGTAGGCCTCCCACAAGGTGGACCGACGACCTAGTTAGAGTCGCGGGATGCCGCTGGATGCGGAAGGCGCAGGATCGGTTTTTTTAGGTCGTTCTGGGGAAGGCCTATGTCCAGCAGTGGACGTCTTTCGGCTGACATGATGATGATGATGATGACGATCGGTTCATTAGTACCTGAGGATGCCTTGTTTATACTCATACTTGTTGAATCTCTAAGTATATGGTTTCGGTGCATCTCAGGATCATCTTCATGTCTGTGGTTTACCATTCCTGTGACCGTTTGTTTACAATATGAGCTTTAACAGGTGTGAAAAGCTTATTTTGTTTACCTAAATCGGATTCCAGCCAGCCAACGGCTCATTTATTGTTTACTAAGCTTTATGAGCGGGTCGGAGACCCTTAGCTTGCGTGTTAATGTTATTTATAGAGCTTTGCCACGCTTATCAAGTTATTGGCCTTTTCATAGGGCTTTTGATTGCTGGTGGTCAAGGTTGTCTCTTAGTCTCTCTTTATTGGTATTTGTTCGCGAATGTTATAAAATGAAATTATTTGTAAAAAAAAACTATATAATTTGATTTATTGATGAAATTAATACAACGGCATGGAAAACTTAGGTAATGCTCCTAGCTTAAATATTAGACAGAAATTTTGTCTTGTAACCACTGTCAACTATACTTATGGTACAACTACATATACTACATTTATGTATGTAGGTACCTCCTAACTTAACCGTATGCACGTAACATTTTCTGTGTCATCGATATTTATATGTGCGATCAACTTTCCAAATCAAGGCTTTCAATTTTACTGCTTAATATAAATATTTTATGATTCTGTAGAATTGCATAAACATCACTTTACGATAGTTCGCGAAACGCGGGAATCGGTCGTTGACCCCCCGCCGCGGTCTGCCCCCACGGAGTAAACTTATATTACACCTACATTATTAATAAAAAAGCTCTGTTCCACATGAGTGATACGAACTATTTGTGCTGTATTATTAATTTTAATGTTTGCAGCAGGCTGCAAAATATCTACGTAAGCATATTATACGTACACTGCAGCTATACGTACGCACTCCAAATAATACATAGATATAAAATAAATACTTTGTCTATTGTGTTTGGAAGTACCGGTCGAGAAGATATTGCAGAGTATTAATACCTACTCGTAATTAATAGATTATTGACACGTAACTACATAAAACTATTAGTAGGCAAAATAGGAATAAATACTTACATTCAACTATTTGAAAGTAGCTTTATAACATGTAACTAACCTTTACTATGGGCATGTGCAATTGAGTACGAAAGATAAATACACAAATGTAATATACATTATATGTCGAAATGTATGGTACAGTGGAAGTTAAGTGTGGCATGACATACAGATACTGGTCATGTGAGGACGCGCGAAACGAATTCGTTCGTATGCTATTTTTATTCACGCAGTCATGTGAAGCCATGAATGAATTAAAATTTTGTATGTTGTAATACTTAGGTATTTTTATTGTATTTTATACAACGACAGTGGCAAACAATCATACGGCAACTCTAGAGCAACTCTAGAGGATTCACATGCTCGTTGTCTACCCTTTAAGAACCTATACATAAATTTTTTGAAGAACCTCATACTGTAGTCCCAAAGGAAAACCTCGGCAGGGAGTTCATTCCACAGCCGGAGCGTTCGCGGCAGGAAATTCCTCTTAAACCGTTTAGTGCGCGACCCTTTAGGCTCCAGGGTGTGAATGCACTGCCAACGGCGAGCGGTGCGGTGGTAAAAAGCGGCCGTTGGCATCATGTAAAACAATTCTCCAGAGCACAACTAATTGTAACAAGCGATAGAACACACATAGGGAGGAAAAGTCTCTACTTAGACTCGAAGGGTCAATATCGCTTAGGTACTACTTAGGTACCTACATAATATTATGGTTAAGTGAGTAAGCTACGTAAGTAGGTAAGTATAGCTACGTTAAAGCTGGTAATGTATTCGTTATTACTACTACGCCTGTTGCTAGTGTTGCTACACCCTACCAGGGTCCATTTACGTAATTAAGTTGTTATTTGGATTGCAAATAAAGATCTTATGTAGGTAAACCAAGAGACATTTTATATGACAACTATGACATCCTTTTCCTACTGCTCCCGTTCCGGTAGTTTATCCTCGTATCGTGTGGATTAACCGAGCACGAGCTAGTTGCGGTTTGTGTATGTACCCGCATTGTAATAATGGTACCATCGTTAACATAAGTATTATGTGCATGACGAAAATAATCTACTACCTCATCATTACACGAAGTAGTTGTATTGTACCTACTGTCGATATCCTGTAACAGGTTGATATGAACAAGTCGTATAGGTGTTAAGTGACATTGCGCGAATTGCGGCGCGGCAAGCGTTTTATGCTGTTCACTGCGTGTGATCCCAACTAACAGCAATTTATTGCGCGTCTTGACCGCGCAACGTACAGATAAAACGCTTACCGCGCCGCAAGTCGCGCATTGTCGTGGCCGGGCCGTTAGGTAGGTACATGTAGGTAGGTATGTAGTCGGTAGCAAACTATTAAGTAACATTAGTAAATAAAACGAAAATAATTTGTTACTTGTGTGTTCCAATACATGGTCTCTTTATATCATCGTCAAACTATTGATTGTATATTATATGTGTAGGTATAATTATAGTAAATTAGCCTAACGTGTCTTTGTTATTATTTCTGACACTCGTCTATGAATCAAATCGATATATGAAAGTCCTCAGTCTGTCTATAAGTACCGCTCAGAGGAATTATGTATAATAATTATTTTTACGACCGACGAGTGTTGTTCGCACTATTTACCTTATATTTTATACGTAGTCTGACATGTAGGGAAACTTCGAAAAGTGCTAATGAGCATAGTAAACAAAACATGTCTAGAATACTGTCTATAGTCTTTAGATATAAAACTGACAGTGTATTTAAAATCTAAGACAAACATACAATAATTTTCGTAGTTATCATTACGCATTAGAATACAGATATTGTCTGAAGTCTGCCAGATGTCATGAAACTTACACACATACTGTCAAACGGCAACCATTCCCGGCCTTATTGAATTCTATAAAACTGACTATATTTCGTAATTCGCTTCAATGGAATATAAATCCAATACCACGCCATATTGTCCATTTGCGAACCAGACACCCCCACTAATATTGAATAGGTACTTACAAGGTTTAGCTATATATAATCTTATTCAAGGCTATTCAAAGATACTCCGATTAAGTTATAATGGCTTAAAGCCCTGCCCAGTGCCCTAGACACTCCCTGCCCCTCCTAGCATTGTTAGGACACAATTGCCTATTTCCTAAAATAAGTAGAAACAACAAAAGAAGATTGAGGTTATTTTGGTTTGTACTTAACCTAACAAGTAACAACGTTGTTATTGAGTAATGCGGCTAATGGCTGATTTTAACAGACACTTGAAGACTAATAATGATTTAACACGTTCGCCTCCGGTCCTGTTTTACTAAACGCTTATAATATGCCGGTAGATATTATCCCGATCACTCAGAGCATGCCACTGGCATTATACGAAATTTATATTCCTATGCCACTGTCATATGTCATTGTCAAGTACTTACTCTTATGCCAGTGGCATAGGAACACGAACGTTTTTAACACAACTGTTGTGTCACCGGCGTTGGGCGTAAATTTATTTGGACACACTTACGTGATACCGGCATAGGAGGACGATCTTTTTAGACACAAATACGTGTCACTGGCTTAGGAGTTCGAAAACTAGACACGAAGATTAAGACA
Source organism: Grapholita molesta (assembly GCA_022674325.2). NCBI lineage: Eukaryota > Metazoa > Arthropoda > Insecta > Lepidoptera > Tortricidae > Grapholita > Grapholita molesta. Next base: position 11,375,048 of record CP053127.2, read on the forward strand.
TATTATCATAATATGGAAGACATAAAAACTTAATTTCTTCAAATTATCATATGAGAGTGATCGTAAAATACGAGCAAAATTACTTCGAATTAACGATTGTCACTTCTTGTCATAAGTCATTTCAATCGAATTTGCTCGCGTTTTACGATCACTGCATATGAGCAATAAGTACAGAATATTTACGTTTAGAAATTACGTCACAGAAATCTTCCAAGCCTTCACTTATACGTATGGTCTTATCTTTTGCTGTGTAATATTGGAACTGGTCTTAGAAGTCAGATAAACTATATGTACTAGAAATAGGCTAATCATTGTTTTGCGAATATAGAGAAGTGATGCTGTAACGTCACATCACATGTAACTTTACAATGGTGGGCGGAGTCGGTGACCCAGTGGTGGGACCTTGGGCATGAGGCGTGACGACCTGGGCCGTGGCGGATCGCTTCACAGTTCAGGACCTGACGTGCTCCTATTTACATATGGTTTATATGTAACTAACAAAATAAGAGTTCGAACCGTGCTCGTCAATACACGTATTAAGCATAAATTGTGTCTTGCTAACAAAAGAAAATATCTGAGACTTGTTGTATGTTTGTTTGTTTTATTTGTATTTCAAATATTGATAATATAAGTTCAAATGATGGACTTATTGTCTTAATGCAATTTTATACCAGTAGACCAACTTTTCAGATTCAAGTCGTTCTTGAATAACGTAATAGCTTAAATCAGGCTTTAATGAACAGAACATCGGTATTAATGAGTGTACTAGTAGTACTGATACAGTGAAATTGTTTTAGGTTTTATAAAAATGTGCCGATTTTGATTGCTCTTCGATGCTACCCGTTTATATTACTTTTAGTTTCCATGTTCAAATGATTTAATAAATTAGATCCCAAAACAATTCTTATTTTAAACCATAACTGATCATAGATAATAGGATCTCAAACTGGTCTAGCTATAACCCGTAAGTCCAGGAAGTAGCGACGTCTAGCCCGCTACACGTTGAACGGTGACCTACGTGACCCCAGTACCCTTACCATGAGTTGTGACTGAGATTTTCGATAACGAGTATCGAGTTTACTATCTGTGCATCTCGTTCGCACTAAAATAGTACAAGCGAGATCCACAGATAGTAAACTCGATACTCGTTATCGAAAACCTCAATGTCACAACTCATGGTCCCTTACAAGTACAGTAAATCTACACACGTGAGCATTGTTCTAGTTTTAAAAGAAGCCAACGAGGCATCTTATCTAATTATAATTGCCAATTAAGTTAGGCCGGCTTTACTTGGCTTAGTAAATGTTTAGTCCATCTCTGTATAAGGCATTAGTAAATTGGCCCATAGTCATTATAGTCAGGGATCAATTCATGGCAGAAGTTCGTCGTTCCCTTTTCTACGAAATAGTGTTCATTAATTTCCATTTCTCCACGTTTTCATTGAGCTAGGAAATGAAAGGCCTTATTGTTGTGTTGCACCTAACATTTTATACTTCGTCATATCTCTAAACTTTTCAAGTAGTCTTACTGTCATTTTACGCTATTTATTTCGTAAATAAAAACACTATTCTTTTATTCTCAGCTTTATGGTTTCAACTGAAGACATTAAAACTCTCGTCAAGTTTTGCGAAATGAACTGCAAACTTGAATGGCTGCCGTGCCCATTGTTATTACTGGTCCGTTTCGTCCCGTTTTATCTTTGAAATTATAATCGTTTTGAGCAGACGAACCGGAGATTATGCGTCAATCATTTTATTTCTTTAGGGTAATTAACAAGATAAATGGGAGTGAGAGTTATTAAGTTTCAAGTGTTTGCTACGCTATTGTCTTTTATAATACCTGTATAATACACTTTTGTTACATGTAGATTATATTAATTCTACAATGATGAGATCATATTTCAGAGCTCATTTATTACAAGAGGTAAAACTTTCTAGTTGAGATTTCTAAAGTTAATTTTTCTATTTGTTTGCCCTCAGACACAAACACCATGAACGGTTTGAATGGTCATGCCAACGGCGAGGTGAACGGCGCCGGCGACATCCTCACACAGAACCAGCAGAAAGGCTGGTGGACCATCGGCCTCATCAACAGCCGGTACCGTTACCTCACAGCCGAGACTTTCGGCTTCAAGATCAATGCTAATGGCACAAGTCTAAAGAAAAAACAGATATGGACCTTGGAGCCGGCCTCTGGAAACGCTAATGACAGTAAGTAGATAATTTATAATTTTACATTTGGTGGTGAAAATCATTTACTTTTTTCAAGTCCTTGTATCCTTCTCATACCAGAACCTAGATATGATAGATAGATTTATATTTTGTATTCTAATGCAATTAGATCTGCTTTTTCGTTTTTATCGACTCTCGCCATTCCTGTCACGTTCTAACAAGTATGTAAGTGCGAAAGTAATGTATAGCGCGGTAAGATGATAAAATGTGACATTATCTAGCAAAATGGACCTTATTGTCGGTGGCGCTTACGTCGAACCGCGTTGAGTTTGTATTGCGGCATCTTGAACAACGGCGTAAGCGCCATCGACAATAAGGTCCCTTATCATAGATGATGTCACAAATGTCAACCTTTCTATCCGTTCTGAAACCATTACAAACATACGAGTAGTTTTCTTGACTGTGCGCTCAACATGTTTTAAAATTCTGTGGCAACCGTATGTTTGGTTTCATAAATTCATAATATTTACCAGACCCATCTTATATACCTGAAGCCTCTGGTTAGGTAATTCAATCGATAAAAATGCAAAAAGTGGTCGATTTTAAATTGAAATCATGACGATAAATTGAAAAGTAATCGTCGTACGACAGCCGCACTAATTGAGACAAAAACGGGCCCTTCGGCACCCTTCATTCGGGCACGTGGGTACAACTACATAACGAACGGAGCTGGCGGGTGTGAGTGCACATGTTTATATTTCTTTTAATCACATTCCATCTGTGTCTAGAAAAACCTGCACTTTTTTGACAAGATAATCCACGGTGTACCAGTAGGTCACGTCCGTGCCACAAGAGCATGTAGGTTGTAGGCTACATACCGAAACTCCAAGTCGCAGACCAGTCGCCTGTGTAAGGGAGGTCGGATCCAAGAAAGTACCGGTATTTGGCGAAGGATGGGCATGTATCCAGTAACCCGCTTCCCGGGCTCAGACCGCCTAAAGCCTCGCATGGTTTGGACCTGTAGATATGTTCACAAGGGTTCACATTACAGGTTATGTCACAGTAAATTAATATTAAATACTCAAATTGCCAACATGTCGTAAAAATGTATGTGCATGTTGCAAAGTCTATAGTTACGACCTGCGCTTGCGGCTGTGCGTTCAAATGATACGTCTGCATTCATACATTCGCGTTATAACATTACACTTAGTTCTTAAGTTCATTACATTTATGCAAATTTGTCATTGCTGTAAGCTTGTTTCTGTATTAGGCATAACGTCATAACTTTACATTTTACATTCAACAACACTGGGGAACACGTTATATACTTTCATAATATTCGAAATGCAGATTTTTATGTTGGCCCGTACAGGTTTGTGTGGTTTACGAAAGTAAAATTATCATATTCATATTTTATTTTATTGGACATAGTTTTTTATGTGTCACTTCGTTTCGATGTGAGTTGTGAGGATCAAATGTTTCATGTTTGTTTTTGGACCTATTAGTTTAAAGCTACATTATTATTCAGAAATTATAGGCAAAGTCTTATGATACTCAACTGTGTCGTCATTACTGAGTTTTTCCACACTTAATATCATAATATCTCTTTAAAATGTATTAAACTAATTAATTAAATTGCTGTCTTGAACGCAAAACATTGAGTTCAAGTTCGTGTATAGAGTTGCCATATAATAAAAAATCTGGCATACTTACGTAAAAAAAATTGTAATATAGGTACCTCACATAACCTCGATTTTTATAATTGATATTAAATTTAATATGTGTCATGATTTCAATTAATTAACGCGCGTGCCTGCGACCCTGCACGAGCGCATGTCCAATAACATATGTTTAAGTAAACAATTATTACTAGAAACAGATCCAAACTAACATGACAGTGATTGTTTCAAGTTTACGCACGAAACATTAAATTTGAACAACACGTTCTCATTTTCTGTTTAAAGTATAAAATAACAATTATACTCGGAGAAGTTAGTAGTTGTTGTATTTGTTTTTTATTTAAAAAAGGAAAAAAATGTAATCGAGCCAACGGTTTGAGTGTTGATAGCGTGGAGATATTCGTCAATACTTTGAAGTAATCGGACAATGCGCTTTATCTTGATAGTTGGCATACAGCTGCAGTTATCTCGATCGTGTCGCTATGGGTTTTTCTATCCTAGCGTTATTACTGACGCTTCGGCAGAATTTCATAAGTGAATGCTCAGTCGTCACAAAACAGACAGCAATTAATTGTTTTCTTCACGAATCGGATGCACAATTTTCTGAAATCTCCATAATCGCATCAAATCCAAAGAAATGGAAAATCAAATCAAAATACAAAAAAAAAACTGCAAATATATCCGTTGTGGAGAGTGGTGAAAAGTAGATTTCCGACATCGAAAAACCTCTTTCTGGAATCTCAATGTGGGATCAGGTCAGGACACACTTAATTTCTTTATGACTATGGCGTCCTGCATGTAGTACAGTCAAGTGTAAATATTCGTTCACTGCCAAAGTTACAAAAATATGTACCGAGCAACTCTATTGTACAGTAAATAAGGTAGTAGGACGTATTTATGAAAGGATTCTTTCGGTACGTATTTTTGCACTTGACTGTACACAGTTATGTTATGACGGAGCTTTAAATTAATATTGATTACACTTTGAAATTAAAACTTACCTGTCCCCGTAGAGAGCTTTTCCCTCTACACCACATATGTACACTGGAATACTAAGTTCCGATAGCCCTCGAACCGCCCCGTCATTTACCGATAGGGTGCGAGCGACCCCCGTCAAGGTCTCGCAGCTGAGGGGACCTAAAATCAATACGGGGGATGTCAGGTGTTTTATGGGACTCGACTCGACAAATTCGGTTTTTGGTCTCATTACGCGGGCTTGATCTATTTAATGTTAAGTTTATAAGTGTTTTCAAGTAAATGGAACAGAATGCGCCAGACTCAAACATACACTTCAAAATTAGTTGCTTTTTATCTAAAAACAGTAAAATTAGGTTAACTATAAAATGCAGGTATGCAGAGCGCATTTTGGAAAATGACTATTTTCCGTACCCAATGTTATTTTGTCTGTTTTTAAAACCAGTAGGTCGAGACAGACAGACGTAGGATATTTGAAGTGTTGATATTTTTGTACATTTTTTTACATCGAACTTAGTGAGATTGTCAATAATTGAAACGACGAGTTAAATATGAAAATGAAAGTGATTCAACAAACTGTTATCCGCATTTTCATTCCTGCTTAAACTGAATCATGAAAACGAACTGCTATGCACATAAAACATCGTTTTTTATGCTAATGGAGAATGTATCATTTGATCTCAATTTCATATAAAGTAATAAACGTCGAGACTTTGCGTGTCTCTAATACAGTTATTACTTACGAACGCAGTGCGAAACGGCACTCGACTCCTTCATTTATCTAACTGTACGGACGTAATATAAATTCTACTGTTTACTATAAAATATGATGATTTATATATTTTTAGACAGTTCATTAAGAACTATAGTATCTCGGCTATTAATTATGATCCAATATTAATATTTTCAAATGAACTTTTATACAGGATGGTACACTTTATAGCGTTTAACTACATTTTTCACATTACTGGCTGTCAGAATGACAATAGTGTATAAACTTTACTTTGACTTGCTTGAAATAAAAAAAAAACAAAAGTATTGTTATGATATGATATTGGTTATATCCTTCTAGATTATGACTGAATGCAGATGAGTGAATAAATGCAAAAGTGAAACTAATAAAACACAAGAAACTGATTTAAAATTATGAATATAACTCGAACACTACAATGTCTGTTAAGTTTTTTCAAACACCGAGGTATATATAGATCATGCTGTAGAGGTACATCTTAGATATAATTTGCGATCCATTAATCTTACTGTTGCATCGTTAATCTCAATTGGAATTACATTTTAACGGTTGTGATATGATTACAGACAATTTTGAAAGTTACTCTGGATTTCCACTAATTCGATGGTTGGGTGGTCAAACCCGATAATTCGATATAATATTTCATTGAAGTAACAATCTTATGTAATTCACGTATAGTTCTAAATTCAAAATCCCATTTATTCGACTTAACGGGTTTGACCACCGAACCCTCGCTATTTTCTATTTTTGGGGTTCCGTAGTCAACTAGGAACCATTATAGTTTCGCCATTTCTGTCAGTACCCTTACCGTGAGTTGTGACATTGACGTTTTCGATAACGAGTATCGTGATCGTGTGTATCTCGCTGGTACTATTTTAGTGCGAACGAGATGCACATATAGTAAACTCGATACTCGTTATCGAAAACGTCAATGTCACAACTCATGGTAAGGGTGTTTCCGGCTATAGGGACTCTGTGACCGTTGTTAGTCCTACAAAGCTGTAATTTTGTAATGACCGTGTAATGTAAATCAATCACGCGGACAAGAAATTAGAATTAGAATTAGAAATTATTTATTCGAGACATACACAGAAATGACAGATGACAGAAAGATACATAATTAAAAGATATAATATGTCACGAAATGGTCCCTACTCAGCATGAAGCTGGTGTGGTAACCAGCGCTGGTCTTCCGTAGGAACCATTAAAGTGATTTCACGGCAAACAACATAAACAATGAAGATACAATAAATTAAATAATTATAAAAATAAAATTCTGAAGTGTATGCGCGGCTAAAATAAAAATAACTGCAGTTTTTTTATAGTTTCTGAACGCAACGCAACCACACTGACAAGCAAAACTGACAAGTGAAAACATCTAGGAGGAATAATAGTAAATCTATGGAAAACATAAATAAAAGAAACAAAATGGATTATGCGTCAAGCCGGCCTAAATATGACAACTATTAACAATTATTAGGTAGTTTGCGGTTATTATTTTTTTCAATTCAACCCTAAAATAAGATTGTCTATGTTGTAACTTTTAAATTTGGGTTTAATTAAACTTAATTATCGTTGTACAAAAATTATATGACAATAATTTTGATTTTTAAACCCTTTGACAAATATCAATATCGCAAATACATAACTTATTGTAAACTAAAAATCATTGACGCGGTAATACAGCGACGCTATCGTGAAAATCGATATTAGTAAATTTCGAACGATTATTATTGTCTCTGTCACTCTCATGGATTAAAAGAGAAAGATGCTTGAATTTTACGAACTTCGATGTCCGTGGTACCAGGCCAGATGCGTAAAGAGGTAATAGACCCACGGCCCACGTATCTACTTTCGCATCTTTATAATATTAGTATGTATTATCCCCGTTACGAGGCAAGAAGAATATTGGAATACATATACAATTAATATGGTTGAATCTCACGATAGTTTTGTGTTTAAAATAGGAATAGTTAGCTTTTATTGTAAGATTTAAAAAAATGATTTTATTTCTATTTAAATTTTACTTTCTTTTTTCAGGTATGATATACCTTCGGTCACACCTTGACAAATATCTGGCCGTCGATTCGTTTGGTAACGTGACCTGTGACTCCGAGGAAAAGGAGGCGGGCAGCAAGTTCCAGATCAGGTGAGTCTTCGACTCCAATATTGAAGTTTAATTTGGTAGGACGTGACGCACCATAATTTTTCAAAATGTTTTAAAAAGTTTACGTAGTTGACAAATGCGGCTTATCAAATAATTTTTTTGTTGAAGTGGTAAAAAAATGAAACTATTTATCTTTTTTTTTCATCAAAGTTTAAAGAAATGAATGTCTGTTAAAATATGCATTATAAACCCTATTTTATGCTCCTTCATTCTGAATTTATTTGGTTATTCTCGCTTGGTTTAGCTGAAATAACCGTTTAAAATAAACCTTGATATTTTGACATTTTCGTGGATAAGTCTAAAACAAAAGAAGATAGAAGGCCGATATTATGCACACAGTGTTCTTAGGACCTGCCACTACTGCACCTCAAATTACAACCAAATCCCTTTCGTGGGCCAATCTTGTTAGCTTAGCCTGCTAGACCCTTTTATACTTCCTCATTAGTCATTATTGTAATAAATAACACTGTTGAAGCTTAGACGCTAAATAGTACGACGCTAATTAGTTAATAATTTCTGAACGCAGAGACCTCGTCATACACCAAGTGTATATGGCCGATCTGTCATTATTACATTAACACTTAAATATGTCCAAAATACGCGCGAATCCAAATTCATTTCCAATATATGTTGTCGATTCGTTCTCGTCGCTTATTTTTAACGCTCTTTTATTTGAATATACGAGTGTATATTGTTGTTGTAGGACTGAGTAGTCCTACCAACATTTTGCTAAGATATCGAGTTTCGATTTAGTTACCTACTAACTCGACACTTAGTTAATACAACATGCTTTGCTTGCTTTTGCGAACACTTATCTACTCCGTATACTTATATATCTATTCCCGGCTCAACTATCAACTGATTTATATTTGATACTACATGTCGTGTTAAAGCGCAACAACACTTGAAACGGCATGAAATTGTAAACGTTATGGCATTGCGTGTTTATTGTAGTTACGTTTGTACTTTTATGATAGTATGACGGCTCGCGTTACAATAGCGTACAGTAAACACATTATAGATGACACCCTTCTGTCACCCCTATTGACAATAAATTGACATGAATGTGGCATTCATTGGGACGCTGTCGGCCACCCGGACGTACACTTTATTTCCAGTACTGTAACTGTATACACTGTGATTAACACCTTCGTTGCGGCAATTAGTTAACATCGCAATTAAGCATACTTGTTTGAGGTCGAATCAACCTCATGCCGCAGCGAAGGTGTTAAGATGTCAATACAGCAAAAACTTGCAATTCCGAGGCTTAATCACCATCTTTTTGCCAACCGTAACTAAAGTCATCTTTCCACCGGAAATATATTTTTTACCCCTTGCAGAATACTAATCCAAATGACTCACAGGAAGTGGTTTATATTATTTTGCCTTTACGATGCAGCGTGGTTGAGCTTGCAAATTGCTTATTAAGTAACGCGGTTTTATAAGACTTCAATTTTTGATCTCACCGTAATAATAGTAGGAACCCATATAATACTGTACTGTACTATAGGAACCTATAAGTTACTTGTAACGTATGTACTGATGTACTGAAATGTAATATTTTACACATTACATATAGAATACTTACACTACTTTCTTACTCTCTAAATATGGCCCATTGTTATATTTATATACTTTATCACTTAACATATCACTGGGCGATAAATACTTTATAAATAAAGGTTTTTCTAATTAAATATGTTAAAAGGATAAAATACATTTTTCGTCCTTTTCGCTATAAAACTTACAACACTACCTATTCGAAATAATGCTGCTGCAATAACTGAAGCTTACCGATTATAATTCCAGTTAGATTGCTTTAAAGATGTACAGAATAATTAAAAGGTTTTAATTATTCTGTGCAATAAATATTGCATTGAAGTTTCGGTAATATTTATTTCTTAATAGGACGATGGAGGTATTAATATATTTTTATTGGGTATTGCATATGTGTATGTGCTTAAATAACTTCTATTGTTTACTCGATGATCTAGACTGATCCAGAATATTATTTATCCTATTATATCAATTTTTCCTTTTTTTTTTAATAGTTTAACAAGGTAGGCTGCTGCGATATGTTAGAGGTTTTAAATCAATTACTTGTAGGTACATAGTTGCGCATTAAAAAGTTTAGCGTACGTTGTTATATTCAGATATTTTATTGTATTTCAGTTTAATAAGTTATTTGATAACCGAGAGCGTCTCGAAAGCGGGGCACTAGTAAAGCTCGAATCCGTCATACCAACGAGAAGTTTAGAAAATTGCGATATTTCTTATGGAAAGTTCTTGGAATATCATGTTGCATATTTATTCTAAATCCTTAATATCACTTGCTGTTTATATTGATACTGACCCTTATGTGTAACTTAAAACGTCAAATGATCCAATCGTCATCTGTTAAGAACTTTAGTGAAAGTTATTAAGTAGTTAATTCAAAAGTGAATATTCTCGAGAACTCACATGAAGAATTTACTTTCTTTATATGTCTCTTTGCTCATATAGACGCATGTTAATTCTCTACATATCATTAGCGATAAGGACCAAAATTGGATATTACACAATATGTACCTACAATTGTTGGACAAGAAGCTTGCACGTAGACACTTTCTTAAATCAAGAAGTCTTCAAGATATTCAGTAGCTGTTTAGTACTTTTACTCTTAAAGTAATCGTATTTACTTGTTATTGAAAGCAGGCGATGAGTCAGATTCGCCGATATAAGTAAACAAAGTGAGTGAGTCAGCCAAAGTTGGAAATAACTTAGTGAGAGTATCTTCAGCAAATGTGTCACGCATTTAAGGGGGTACTGGGATACCTACTATTACGAGTACTACAAGTACTGAAGTACTTTTTAATATAAATACAGACTATTGTTAAAATTTGCATTAAAATCCGTTGTGTAGTTTAAAAGCTCTACTTACTTAGCGTACATACAGTGTGAGCGATTTTTTATATGTTCATAAGTTACATTTTAATTTCAGGATGTCTTTCTGACTATATGGTAATGAAATATATTTCCTTGGAAATTTCCGTTAGAAATTAAGAAAATATATTCCTTTATTCATCATTATATAAGCGATATTCCGTTCTCGATGGAAAATATTGTCAAACGGGATTTAAATACTATACAACATGGTTGTCGAGACCGCAGCGACACAACTCTTTCTTTCTTTGCTGTTTGATCTCATACCACTCAAAGAGTCGAAAGCTCTTCTTATTAATCTTTTCCTTGAAGTATAGCACACCTAGCTCAGTTGACTTTAACTCTTCATTACAGTGTTAAAGCCCTTAAAACATTGTACAACCCGATCGATCTTAAGCAGACACTCTAACCACACTAGGAGGGTGTCGTAAGACTATAATCATTCTTACAATTTAGACTCTATGTCATTGGTGTAAGATACAACTTTAAAAGTAAGTTTTGCCACCTATATGTACAAATTATTTTGAACTTTAAATCATTAGGGATAAGGTAGATTATGTCACAACAGGGAGGCGTGAGGGTTGTAGCCTGTAGGGAAGCGTGCCAAGATTAGTTTTCTAGTCATTTGTTTTATTCCTCGTCACGCTTGAGATGTTTATGTACTGATTATAATACAATAGAAAGGGATTTCCCAGCGGTGGCATATTGTATTATACACAACACGTCGGGGTAGGAATTCCAAACTATTGGGCGAACATTTAGTGGGGCTAGGGGTTGCAAACTTCTTACGCGGTCTTAAAGTTGTAAAAAATACTATTGACATTTATATTAAATTCCACGTTTGAAACATTTGCTGAAGCTACTAGTTCCGTTGCAATTCGTGACATTCTATATTCCCTAATGTCAACGAAATGTTACTCGTATAAGTATGAGTTCACCTTCACCATCTGACATTTTGGTGTTTATAATGTGTTTATAGCTTTCTTCATTTGAATGACCTATTTATTCACATCCATACAGTGCATAGATTGATGTGTTATTACGTTGTATATGTCTTATAAATGTAAATTAAGATTTCTGTAGTTTTCCGGGGTCCTATAGAGCTCAAAATTCTAAGTTCTAGTTAAGTATATATATGTTTACAGGCCGATTCCCGCCAGCTTTACTAACTCTTCCGCAATTCAATAGTTTTCCCTGGGCTCATGAAGAACAGGTAAAGCAATATGGTCTCCGTCTTCCTAAGAAAATAAGTCACCCGCCGCCACTGCTACCTATTTAAGTTCCACATACGTAAGCTTTTACTAACATTAAAATATTACCTCCCAAGCGTCTTGGTTCAGGGGCATACTATAAGTTCTCACATAAGCACATACTCATTAAACTAATTCTCTTGGCGTTTGACTATTTAGCCAATTTTTTTTTTCTTTAATAATATGTCACTTGCCACAATTCATCCCTCAGGTCTGTACAAAACCAGATTTTAATTTGTACCGAGTTCTGTAAGCTAAAGAACAGGCTGGCGGTTGACTCTCGACGCATTCTAATTAGCCTCGGGTACTTTACACTCCCCGGGCGTTTGTACAAGAACACTCATTCCGTGCATGGAGAATACTTTGCGTTCTAGTGCTGTATCAAGCGCATCAGTTGTGCATTTAGAGAGGTTCTTGTGAAAAATGTGTATCTTCGAAAAGTTTATCGATTTACATGAGGATATAGGGAAAAACTTAAGAAAGTCACCATGTCGAGGTAGTTGTAGTAGTAGTAGAATTAATATGGAACTTTTACGTCAAAATTTGAATATAGAACGCCGAAATGTGTGTACTGGGGCGCTACCGCGAAACACGATATTCGTAAATTTCGGACGATTGTCTCTGGCACTCTCCGAGTCATGACGCCTTTAATTGGAGTAAAAGAGAAAGATGCTCAAAATATACGAACTTCGATGTTCGTGGTACCGGGCCAAACACGTTACTACTACATAGATCAGTTGCTTTAGCTAATTTTTTCACCACATATTGGAAATGTTACATTTTATATAATAAGTTTTTAAAGAGACGAGAGGTAATTTTTATTTCGTTGCTAGATGAATGCGGCTGACCTTCAGTGTAGTTACACATATATACAGCGAAGCGAAATAAGATGTATTTATGAGTTTCATTGCGTAAAGAGAGCCTTACTTAAAACGTTCACTTGTGATTCTATATTATTAAGTAACTAAACAAAATCGCAACAATGTTATTATTTTAACGCCGAACGAAGTATACGCATACAAATGAGACTTGATATTAACTGTATGCTCATCACGTTATTTATCATAGACGGTAGCTACCCTAAATAATCCCCGCTTAAAATCGATTGTTAGTTCTAAAACATGTAATTTGTACGTCCCTCCTTATATAGATATTTTCGACTTCAAAAAACCCGATAACAATCGCGTAATCACTCCCATTAATGAATTTACAAGCCAAGCTAATAAGTCGTCTTGTTAGCGAGAATGCAGCTTCGTTAACACAGATTGTTGTCGGTGCGCGTGCCCATTACATGATGGATACAGCTATAAAAAATTTATACCACAAATGTGGCAAACAAGCATGCGGCCCGCTTGATGGTAGGCGGTCACCTCACCCTATGGACGTTTACAATACCGAGGCATCATTCACGCGTTGCCGACCCTGTAAAAACCTCTTTACATCCTTTTTGAAGAACCTATATTTTATACTGTGGTGAATCCTAAAAGAAAACTCTAGTTGGCATTGTAACTATATCTACCCAATGTTCTCTCAAACCTATAGGAGGTACTAGATAAAGTACCGTAATTTCTCCTTCAGGTAAGAAATGTACACAAGCGACAACACTTCATAGAATATTTGAGCGTGTATAGCGAAGCATGATTAACACCTAGCCTAGTGCAAGATTTCCACGTAGACGTGACGTTCATATTAGGAAAGGCCATCCATAACAATTTGATTATAATCTTATATAATAATTTCTATATAGATATTCTTATTACTTTGCGCATTAAAATTTTATTGGTAAAAACATTCTTGCTCTTTTGCACAGAAGCACTTAAGAGTCAAAGTTCGAAATCCGTCAGATAATGAGTATGTGTGAAAATGGAAATAATATACCGTTCTTGTTTGTCCCAAACTGCCATTGTTCAAAAGTCGCCTTCCCACAGCTTCCGACATCCTTTGACGGCGACAATGCGAACACTCCCACGTCGGACAGCCGTCCCTTTCCCATTGTGTTTCTGGCTAAAGTGCTCGTTTCACGCTAGATTGGGTTTTATTGCGTCTCCGGTACAGCATCCTTTGCTATGAGCTGAACGACAAAAGAATTTTAATCTCAGTCTGAATTGTTGTGGTAGGTTTGGTTGTCACTATTTGCACTCTTTAGGACCTCTTCTGTCTGAAATTGTTATTTAGACATTGGCCCTAAGTATTCCAACATGTTGAAAGATTAGGTCTCAATTATAAACATACCGTTGTAAAATATACTTTATGAAGATCCACTAATTATTTTGCACATTAAGATACTTTATAATTACATACATACATACATTTCGGCCGTATGCAGTCCACTGCTGGACATAGACCTCCCACAAATATGACTGGTATATCTTGGGGTTAGTTGCCATAAAGCGTGGCGCTTGGCAGGCGGGTTGGCGACCGAGTAGCTGTAGATTGGTTTCGACGGACGCTGCTGCCCGTCCGTAGGATTTTTCCCTATGTCCCCTCTTACAACGGCAGGAGATGGGGTGGTGCTATTCTAGTCAGCCGGCATCACACGGCAAAGAGGGGTAAGATACTTTATAATTGACAGATAGATAAGAACATGACCTGTAAATGTTTATTTTTACCAATAAAGCATCTGTATCTGTACAGTTTATTCCAAGATTAGCAGATGATACCTGTCAACACTTCACTACGCCGTAACTCAAAAGAATTATTATGTACAAGGTAGATTCACGAAACCTGGCACGAATGAACGAATGATGATATATATCTATGTTTGCACCACAAAATAATGAAACAAGTAATCAGAAATTCGTTCACGATGGACTTCTTAGGCTGATATCACACTTGCGATTTGCGAGCGTGTTTTGTATGGAGGCGAATACGCAGCGAGTTCGCCGCGTGCGAGTTTTGTATAGAAATCGCTTGCAAATCGCCCAAGTGTGATAACGCCCTTAAAGTAGCCTTCTTAAAGGGCCTTTTTAGACCCTTTTCAGAATTAGAACTCGCTGTCACCTTATCTTTGATTAATAACATAAAATACGTCAAAAATAAATACACACTTTTTATTTATAAATAAGATTAATATTAATTACAAACTAGATTAAAAAGATACGGTGGCGATAGACGGATACCGGAAGTAAAAAACTGTTAAATATACCTTTCTTCCATATGTGTGTGATGTTTAAGATATGTTTTAACTGTTAGTCATAATAAGGTGCAGATTTTTTTAAATGTTGAATAATATAAACATGTTTTACAAAGTTTTAGGAGGCACCTGTATAAGACCGGCACTCCCACTACAGCTGAAAATGACAACTGACATTGCTTTCTTTCATTCCATTCGTGCCAGCTTTTGTGAGTCGAGTCGAGAGCGATGAGAGAATAAATTATATAGTCGTTTAAAATCGAAACTAAATATATTAAAATTTGTATGTTTTTCCCATACACGGAACAATAGTATTGCGGGCATTTGGGAGGCGTATGCGGAACCGGGTCTTGTCACCGCGCAGAAGGCCTTTGACAATTTAACCCCTCGTCTAGGGCGCGGAGCAAAATTTACTTCACGCCACATACAGTGGTAAAGACAGGATCCTATACCAACTCAGACGAAAGGCTTAATGATATTATGTAAGGGGTACATTAAGCGAATATTGCCCGAGTCATGGGACGCGCACTGAGTCAGCGCCCGCCATGGTGTAAGGAGTTTAAAGGAAATCTTGAATGTACTACGCTATTGCGTGATGGAAAAGATGGACTAGCTACTGGGTAAAATGGTATACAATTTTATTTCCCACAAGCGACTTCAAACTTGGTCGAAGGGGTGTTGCCCTTGCAAAGATGCTAAGGGTAGAGAGGTGTCACTGGATAAATAGCCAACTCGCCACTTAGGTTTACACTACCCCCGAGAACGCAGCTCTAGCTACCCCACTCTAGACGGCCGGTTAAGACAAGCCAGAGGCAGGGGACCTATCCCACCTGTACGACAGGGCACCCCAGCCTCAGGGGCACTCAGGTACGTGGATGACTCCACCAGCTCGCCACAAGCTGCCCTACGTTGACTGATTGCACTGGAGAAAAATATTAATATTAAAATTATTCTTATAAAACACAATTAGGCGGCAAGTCACGTTTTATACCTTTATATCTGCAAGTGTGAAGCGCAAAGACAATGGTCTGCTTGAATTGTTGTCTCTGCTGAATTTTTAATACAACTCATACACTTACACACTTTAAATGGTGCACGTTCGCTCTCATACAATTTACAACAAGGGAGCTCCCGTGTGTACATTGAGGTTGTACCAAATGAATTGTTCATTTCTAACAGACTTGTAGAGATATATCGTGGAATAGTTTTTGAATCGGCAGCATTCGAAACCTCTGATTAGATAAGGCCATGGAACTGACGAGACGTTTGATGCAAATATTGGATATTCATAATTTTGCGGAAGTTATTAACACATACTAAGTACATACTAAGTATTTTTTTAAATATATATTAAATGAACATTTTTTAACAAGATCAAAACGGACTAGGTACCATATTTAACGGACTAGGTAACGTAATATTCGCTTGTAATCAGTACCCTTACCATGAGTTGTGACAGTGACGTTTTCGATAACGAGTATCGAGTTTACTATCTGTGCATCTCGCTTGTACTTTTTTAGTGCGAACGAGATGCACAGATAGTAAACTCTATACTCGTTATCGAAAACCTTAATGTCACAACTCATGGTATGGGTACACAACGCCCCGTTAAATACATGATTAACCAGTAACATATGACGTTTGCCCTATGTACATGTCTCTATGTAAGAGTAAGGACTAATTTGGTGCTTTGCGTGCACAGCCAGCGTCAAATAGGTGGTGGCAACCAAAGTGGCCAAATATATCAATACAGATCTTTATTTATATAGCGATAAGGATGTGTTACGATATATTTGGCCAATACTGACTGTAACTAACTATATCAGCATCATAAAGTGTACTGTACGAATCATGTCTCCTGGCGGTACCGGGCCCGAAATATGCGAACAACGAAGTTCGTATATTTCGGGCATCTTTCTCTTTTACTGAAATTAAGGCGTCCGTCATGACCATGAGACTCATGAGATTGACAGAGTCAATCGTCCGAAATTTACGAATATCGTTTTTCACGGTAGCGCCGCTGGGATACAACCCCAATAGGCACCTTTCAATCGGTCATTGCCTTCTAACATAACCTTCTTGTTCCAGTGTGTCAGAAGATAACAGCGGGCGCTGGGCGCTCCGCAACGTCGAGCGGGGCTACTTCCTCGGCTCGGGCTCCGACAAGCTCGCCTGCAGCGCCAAGGTGCCCGGCGACTCGGAACTGTGGCACGTGCACCTCGCGGCACGACCCCAGGTAAGTGTATCACCATGTTGGGATTGTTGGGTTTAGTACACACAACAACACTCTTGGCTATACATTAGTAGACCTTATTATATAATGCATAAAGTCCACCTATGTACAGTTAAGAGTGTTGCCGTGTGTACCTGGATACGATGTGAAGAATAATGCTTAGGAAGAGAAGTATAGTGGCAAAGAAATCAACTTCACTCGAGGGACGCGTCGGTAACAAGTTATATCAACATAACTCTTGGGAGCTGACCAAGTTACAAACTATTACATTATCGAATTACAACTGAAAGAGGGATGATTATAAACATAGGTACATTCTAACTATCCCGTTTTAAGTAAATGGTAATGTGTACGACTATGTTAGCTTATATAAAATCATCATACTTTAGCGAACAATGAATTACATATATTACGGGGAGTCCGTTGCTACACGGGGAACCTGTCGTGGTGGAGGGCCGGCTTAAGCCTCTACCATCTGAATATGTCGCCTTGAAAGAGTCGTCATGTATGGGTTTAATATAAAAATGATTAATAAAAATAATGTCAAACAAAACAAAACATCCCGACGCTTTGAACACTGTCCAGCGATCATGATCACCGGGTGAGTTGAGTTCACTAACGATTATGTATTTGTTTTTATATGAATTATCTTGGAATTTATAGAGTACAGAAGTCGTTTTCAAACTTAAGAAAAGCAGTGACGATCCGACGATGCTATCACGTTCTCGGACGTCATCCTTGCTATCGTATCACCGTCTCTATCTATCTAATCATCACATGCAGCGCTCTCGCGTGCACGGACCGCAGCAATATCAGATTCAAATGTCGGCACGTCGGGGCGGGTTTACACCTACTGCCGATTATTTAATTCTATTTAACACTTGTCAAAATAGCTACACGCTAGTAAGGAAGACACGTGTGTTTCATGTAAGAGTTAAATATGCTATTGCAGTATGAAAGTCGAAGTTTACGATTACAATATGAATATGTAATGTATTGAAATAGTAATTGCTATGACGGCAAATCAAATACCTATGTATTCAGTCCTTTCAATTGTCTATAAAATAAAAAACATTATTAGTTTTCATTTCAATTGCCATTGCTACTTTTTCGTATTGTTTCTGAAACTGTAAAATGCTATTCCGACATATGCATAAGAAAAAAAATCAAACAGAATAAGAATCTTTATCGTTGTTTTTACTTACATCGTAAAATATTTTGCATTGCGCTTAGCCAGTTAAGTGCCAATTCATCGCCTTGTACATATTATGGCTCAATTATTAAGCTATAAAGTTTGTCTAGACCGTCTTTACAGCCGAACGCGCAGTTTAGTTAGACATTATAAAGTCGTATGTGCAGTACGTGCAACTATTTACCTCCTGTGTTCCATCAATACGTTGAGTACACACAAACATAATTTTATTTGTTCGGAAGAACACGTACTTCCATATAATAAGAGTACATTAAATGGTCAAAGAAAACTTTTCAACGCCACGCAGTAGTCAATACCTTCATCGTCATCATAAATATTACATAGCTCTAAAACTGCTACTACATACATGCGAAGGTTTTCGGTATGTGGGACGTTTTAAGATTGTCTTACAT
The DNA here is from genome assembly GCA_022674325.2 of Grapholita molesta. NCBI lineage: Eukaryota > Metazoa > Arthropoda > Insecta > Lepidoptera > Tortricidae > Grapholita > Grapholita molesta. Next base: position 11,393,934 of record CP053127.2, read on the forward strand.
TCACAAACATTATATGTTGCGGGATAATTGACAGAAGGCGTACGTGTTCTAGTCATCTGCCATGCGGTCGGTGTGAACCTGGCAGTGCGTGACAGTTGCGCATGCGTGTGTTTTTAATAACTACTTCTTTTGCGCATTGACATTCAATTAAAACTGCTGAACAATCAGTATCAATTAATTATCTATGATTAAAAGCGAATTCCGCGCTATGAATATATTTGTGTCAACTAATTGTTCTTTTATCCTCTAGCTATTATGACAACATGTTTTTGGATTGCTTAACGGATTAATATGTTTAGACTAATCGGTTAAAGAATATTTAATAATCCTCTTCAATGCAGAGATTCGTGAAATATCGTGACGTAATAAGTATTTTAATTTACCTATTTGACAGTTTCGTCAGACGCATTTTAGCGAATAATATTTCGACAACCAAGAAAAAGTTTACATAACCTCTGTATTGGAACGTTACGGTGAATTGCAAGTGTTTGTTTTGATATTAACTGCACTTAGCTCTCTAGTGCAATGTAATATTTAACACATTATCGCTGCCACCCCCTCCAAAAATGAATGTAAATGAACGCACATGTGTGTTGGTGGCAGCGAATGCGTTAAAGTATAGTGTAATGTAATATAATATTTTTTAAGGTCTCGCGTATTTTTGTCTATCAGGTAGATACAAAAAGTGTAGCCGATAAAACTATCGTACATTTTTCGGCCTCGTATATTTTTTCTTATTCCATTCGATTAAGTCTGCTCTCGACCCATGTATTTTTGTGTATTATTTCCTTGTTTGATTGTTAAAAAATATGTGTAATACGTGTCCACTACTCTTGATTATCCTACCGACTGATTAAATATAATTTCTTCTTGTTTACCCTGCCATCACCTGCCGGGCCATCATGGTCTTATAATTGTCTAACGCGACAGCGTGGTAATGACAGTATCTATTTCTTTCTATCGTACGGTAGTATAAAGTGACTCCTTTGCGGCGTCCTTGATTGCCCGCCTGCTCTGATTCTCGCTAGACCCACCGGTGATAGATAATAACAGAAAACCTTACTTCCAGATGAACCTCCGCTCCATCGGTCGCAAACGCTTCGCCCACCTCTCTGAGACCCTGGATGAGATCCACGTGGACGCCAACGTACCCTGGGGCGAAGACACTCTGTTCACCCTCGAGTTCCGCTCCGACGAGGGCGGCAAATACGCTATACACACCTGCAATAACAAATACCTTAGTGCAGGAGGAAAGGTGAGGATCCGAGGGTTGATACTTTTGTTTGTTGACCGATTATTCCGCTTGAGACATAGCCGAACTGTGTTGTCGGCATCAACGGCGGCAGTGGCGCTCATCTGAAAAGATGGCGCGCAGCTAATAGCTATTGCGGCGTAGGACTACCCACATGAATATTTTTTCTTAGAATTACCTTGTGCAAAGTTGCCAATTTATTCAAAAATACTACATAATGTCTGAAGAATAAAGCAACGTAATATAGTTGGAATTATGTGTTCAAGAAAAGTCGTCAATGCTTTCCAAGACCTGACAACCATTTTTTTTGTCGCTTGGCGAGGGGGTATGTGGGACTCTCTCCTCGCTAACCAAGAGGAGGGGAGATAACCTTTCCGACACCAACTTTAAACTTTCACAATCTGCAAGTCTCAGGTGGTGGAGTTTAACATAAAATGGCAACTATTCTTATCTTCTATTCTCTATCCCTATCCCAGAAACCAAGAGAAGTAATTAAGTAATGTCAGTCGGTAATTATTAACTATACAATTATCTAAATAAGTCCTGAAAGTAAGGCTTGCCTGTTGAGGGCAGAGACGATAATCATAGATAGATTAGAATATCATTAGGTATACTCGTACACCACACATTAATGATACAAAACATATCACCTGATTTCTTCACCTTTTAAAAGAACTATCGATAAATGCCTGACTATGGAACAAAAACTTTCTATAATTGAAATACCCATCAAGTTATTTATGTTATTGTTCTTGCAAATTCAAAGCCACGATCATAAATTTTGCATTATCAGCACTTTCCCACAAAACCGACCTCAATTGAACCTTAATACATACACAAACATCGATTGTGTGATGTTCTCAGTCCCACTTACACCGATGCCCATAACAATTGTCTCCAATAGTGTGTAAATACGTCTCACCAGACTCCGGCGCAGCTGAGTAAACTGTCATGGCGGCGCTACATCGACAAAATAATGCGATTTTGTGATAACTGGTTACTGTCATTCTATTTTGGTTATTTTTGTATAGTCGTAAAATATGCTTTTACAGCAAAGACCACACAAAGTTCTCTATAGGAAAAAATGTAATAATAACTGCCATTGTTTGAAAATTTGCTGCCCCCAGCCCAGCGCTTACATTGAATTTTGGTACATATAATGTTTCTTCGAATTGACGTTGGCGTTTTACGAAACATGATAATGTTATGTGTTCGTGTGTTTATTTGCTTTAAAAAGTCCACATCATCATGTCGTCACAGTCATCTTTTCTCCCATCAGACTTATCTGATTTCCATTTGTCAAGAAGGTACTTACGAACCATTTTGTAATGACTAAAGTAGATAGAGTAGTAAATAGAGTTTACATTGCTGTCGATAAGCAAAGGCGTAGTTAAGTACTAACGGGAGTTGGCACGATCATAGCAAGCAGTAGAATGTTAACAAGCTGTGTATTGTTTGTTGTTATGTGTTTTTGGTACAAGCCTTATTGAGGACTGGATGACTAGATCGATTTGTGTTAAATTGTCCCATTTGTGGTCTGGCCTAGTGGATAGTGACCCTGCCTATAAAGCCGATGGTCCTGGGTTCGAATCCCAGTCTGGGCATTTATTTGTGTGATGAGCACAGATATTTGTTCTTGAGTCATGTGTGTTTTCTATCTATTTAAGTATTCATATGTATCGATCTATTGTCGTCGTCTAGTACCTACAACACAAGCCTTACTTAGCTTACCGTAGGACTAGGTCGATTTGTGTAAGATTGTCCCGAAATATTTATTATTATTTATTATGTATACGCCTGTGAGTTGTTGTCGGGGGCTGACAATCATTCACCTTATTTATTACAATTGTGATAAAAAATAAAAACTAAAATAACAACAACCTTTATTTTCACGTCGGTGATTTGAATAAGTGCAAAACATAACTACTTCATTCTATTACACGGCTCCTAGCTAAGGTTGGGAGCTATAAACCGACTTGTTAGAAGTTATAACTTAGAAGTGACTTCGCACTTAATGCTACTAACTTACTACGCTACAGCCGTAAATTGTCCACTGCTGGACATAGGCCTCCCCCAAATATGACTTGTATCATCATGGGGGATAGTTGCCATAGTCGCCACGCTTGGCAGGCGGGTTGGCGACCACAGTAGCTGTAGGTTGGGTTGCGACGGACGCTGCTGCCCATCCGTCGGTTTTTTCCCTTTGTCGACACCAGCGGGAAGAGACGAAGTGTCAACAAGTGTCACACTAGCTTATATCTGATAATCATGACAATATACTAAAACCGCTCTCTTTCCACAGCTCCTAGATAGCTGTACCCCCGCCTGCCTGTTCAGCGCCGAGTACCACGCGGGAGCGCTAGCGCTCCGCGACGGATCCGGAGCCTACCTCGCCCCTATCGGCTCCAAGGCCGTGTTAAAGACGCGCTCGACAGCGGTGACCCGGGATGAGCTATTCTCCTTAGAAGACAGCTTGCCTCAAGCGGCGTTCGTGGCCGCTTTGAACGACAAATACGTGTCTGTCAAACAAGGTACGTTCCTTTTAGAATCATAAAAGTCGTTTTTTGTAATTCGAATGACCTGAATGACTCCTAGCCGCATTGAAATTTGGAGTCGTGACAACTTAAGTTATTGTTATGATTATAAGGTGTGATTCTGATCCATGCCCGGATCACTGCGGATTGGCTTTGCTACAGACATCGATCGATAGGTATTGAGTTTCTTCGTTTTACATGTCATGGGATGTTGGCCTTCTAGTCAACCTTGGCTTGACCTGAGATGAGCGAACGATGTTTGACACAGTGAAAAACTGTATGAAAGCCGCTATCTCATATTAATATCACTGTGACAAGTTAACAAGTGGCCCAAAAATCTTTGATGCCTACTTACCAAACATTAGGCTTGTGGTTCTAAATGTTAATATTAATCGAACACCAGGTCCGATCTATTTCATTAAACATAAGACTACAGCTAATGAAGCAACATGTAGCAAAACAACTAGATCGAAGTAAGTAATCGAGATGCTATCAATATCCCATTGATTCCGTAATTGCGGAACCAGACTGGCAGACGTGAAAGTTAATTGCGATTGATTGTAGGGGCTGAGGGAAGTGCAACTGTTTCCTGCAAATCAATGCAAGGCTTTTGTCTAATGTCTAATCACTGCAACGACGTGGTTAGTGATCGCCAAAAGAACACCATACTACATTCATAGGTACTACTACATGTGTTGTTTGAAAACTGCTTAAGCCGAAACTTTGTTAGGAAATTTTAGCTCTTATTTAAGGCTTCCGTGTTTTAAATAAATAAATAAATAAATATTTCGGGACATTCTTACACAAATCGACCTAGTCCCACGGTAAGCTCAATAAGGCTTCTGTTGCAGGTACTAGGCGACGATATATATAATAAATAGATAAATATACATACTTAAATACATAGAAAACACCCATGACTCAGGAACAAATATCTGTGCTCATCACACAAATAAATGCCCTGACTGGGAATCGAACCCAGGACCTTCGGCTTCATAGGGACCTTAGGCTTCCTTTTAACGCTGTGTGTAATAATTACCTAATTTTTGATAACTTCTTGAACTTATCTGGTGTAATACTTACTTAGACCGCTGGAATTGTAATGAAAAAAGGTCTTGATATTAATATTCACTAATGTATGTAAGTGGCCCTGCTGGGATATATAATTACGGTAGGTGCACATAGGATCCAATAATTTACCGAAATTTGTATTTAAGTATCGTTAAAGCTATGATATGGAAATACAAAAACTCATAAAAACGAAAATACAAACATCCAGAACACTTATTATGTACATTTTTTTATAACAATACTTTTGTCTCTACTATAGCCCCGTTTTACGGTATCTTATTCGCAATCTTCATTCTTCACATCCTTGTGAAAAATGTCACACTTTGTCCAATTTTTCATACACAATGGCTTAGTCCAAAGGTTCATCTTAAGTGTGTATACATTGTCTCACTTTTAAATGCTTTTTGCTATTGCCTTCCATTCGATTTCACATTCAAGCAAATTATTCGTAAACAAGTGCTTGTAAGACGTCACCTACATCTCATGCAGCGTCCACTATTGTTCCGATGTGTTTGCATTTCTCGAGATGCAATGTACTTCAGGTACTTCTGCGAACGCAGTAACGACGTATTGTTGTGGTTCCACTTAATAACATTACTGCTTAACATCTCTCGTATTGTTTGTATCAAATGCCTTTTAAATGGAGAATGGCTGAACTCTGGTGAAATGCCGGATTGAAGTCTGGTGCAGTGAAATTATTTTGTGGTAAAGTGTTGCGGTCGGTCGTGCCCGTATCGCATATATTACCTAACTCATATTGCTCAGTTTTCCCTTTTACACTAAGTGTTTATCTAAGTTTTGGATAAAGTTACCGTGGGTTCGAACTTCGAACATTGAATGGTACAAATTAGTAAACTGTTAAATTGACTTCCTAGCGCCTGCTACAATTTATCAACCAAGAATACAGTAAGCCTTGCTGATTTAAACCGTTTTCTCACGCCGGGAAATCTTAACCTCCGATTAGGAACATATCACCAGCACGTTCACGAAGCTCACATTTTATTGTTATCTACTTCGGATAGGCATCAATCACGTACTTATATGTGATATGTATATCAAAATGGGTCTTGTAAACATTTTATTTTTCCAGATTAGCAGTTAGCATATTATATACACTTCGGTATTTGAAATATAATTACTTATTCTGGTTACCCAGTGAGGTAAATATACAATATCAATTCGAAAGTAAAGTATTTGGCATCCCTGACTTATAACCCTATCTCGGTCTCAGACGCCTGGAGAGGAAACTATAAATATGCAAATAGGGACAAGTGGAAGAGCAGCCTCGGCTCTGATGTTTAGTCACGCGCCACCGCTTTTAGCTCACGACAAGATAGGGCCCGTGGGTATGTAGCCCGTAAAATTAAACCTATGTCTTATACATATTTATTATTAAACAAAGTATACTTGTGCAATTTAATAAACTGTTGTTAGTATTATAAAAACCTGTATTATTATCAAATTACTGTCATCATGTGAATCAAATGAGTCGGAAATTCATATAATTCCAACTATAATTTAAGTTTCTTCTTACTACAGATCACAAGAGTTGGCGTAAGTTTTGTATTCAACTGTCAAGATTTATATAGACATACGGCGGCAACCTGAATAGGCCTGTACGTTTCATAGAAAAGATAAAAAGCAATGTCTTATATGAGCTTTTAAACTAGAAATATTTTATATTGTAAACAAACCAGCAGTAAACTAGCAAGTGTTGGCCAGAGATACAACCGCAATATGCTTTAGATAGTAAAATGTTAACGAACTCATTTAATTTCGTTTATTGCCGACACTGACCGGCTTTCCTTTGTAAAGCTGCTTACAAATTAGCTTTCTATTGCATTATGTTGCTAATTATACAAACAGTTATCTAAAAACCCCAGTTTAATGTAAATCACGATCTCTATCAACTTTGTTGAAGACAAACATCTAGTGGCCGGTGCCATAATAAGCTGTTACGTGTAATTCACCTTAGATAAAAAGCCTGGCCCGGTCCCGCGAACATCTATAGTAGCCCTCAAACGAAGAGACGACTGCGGTCATAAAAGTCCGAGCGTGGGCCATAAACCTCGAGCATAGAGCATAAAGAACGGGTCTAGCAAAACAATGGATATGTAACTGATAACGCGAGCTCAAGGGTTTTATGGGCCCGGTCGTCACTTTGGTTAAGGGCTAGTATAAGTTCGTATATTTCGGGCATCTTTCCCTTTTACTCCAATTAAGGCGTCATAAGAGTGACAGAGACAATCGTCCGAATTTTACGAATATCGTGTTTCGCGGTAGCGCCGCTGTCCACTTAATTCATGTCAACATGTCAATACATAATAGTATGATGGTATGTGATGTTAACTAAGGAAATGAAAGTCTAAGTTAATGGAATGATTAATGTTGAAATTTCATTGCCAAATGGTAAGTACCTGTCTACGGCACTACTTTCTTTTCGAAAATCGTGTTGTCGAAACATTTAATCTTATCATTTGTTTTTTTTTTCCTAATCCGCTAAAATAATACTGGATTTATTTCGATGTTAGCAAATATCTGTTTTATGTTATTTATTAGTATTACCTACTCAACTAACATCATTAACAATTCTTATATTATCGACGTCTTTTTGGCGTCATTTAACTAGTATTAGACGTTTAGTAGGTACGCCCTTTGTACTTAAGAATTGATATTAAAAGATTTTTCCACTAAAATATTCATATAAAATATTACATTTGTCTTAAAATTGTGCGTTTATTCTATTTGAGACAGTAAAAAAAACTAGTAAATGTGAAACGTTTTCAAATAAGGGTTGTAATGTAATGTTGATGATGAATGCAACTATCTTGCCATAGCAACACGTCGCGAGATCGCGGCTGCGCAAAAACGGCTCAGCGCATTGTGAGCGCTTTCCCGCGTTTCTCTCACGGATGCCTGCGCGCGAGTCGATCTACATCGTACATTCATTATATCATACTTTAATTGAGCTCTATTAGATTTTTGATAATTGCTCTTTCCCCGGATAATAGGTAATTAAGGCTTTTAAGGCACTGGTCCCACCGCGAGCTAGTAAGCTATGAGCTATATCATCTATTTCAAGGGACAAAAGATGATCAAAAATAAATCTCGCTCTCGTGTAAATAAAAGAGAGAGATATAAGTATATATATAAAGCTCATCGCCCGGCTATGAACTACGATCGCCCGGCTATGACATTTATCTCTTTTATTTACACGGGATCGATTATCCTTTGTCCCTTGAAATAGCTGATAGCTCATAGCTTACTAGCTCGCGATGGGACTAGTGCACCAGTGCCTAATAAAATAACAATCCAGAATCAATGAAGTACATATGTAATCCTAATCATCATCATCACAGACCGGACGATTTAGACAGGACGTGTATTTTTTAGGCGAAGTCCTAAAACAGATGCTTTAACTACTTATGTATTCACTTTACTAGTACTTAATGCTATCCAATGAAGCAATGCAACTAGAATGATAAAAGCTCAGTTAATTACTGGTCGGCCATTGACACCCGATATCGTTACCAAACGGACTTTGTTGCATAGCATATAGACAGTTCCGAGGTAGGTAATTCAAGCGATCATATTTTATGAAGTATTCTTTACTAACGCTAGTAATATACAAGCGCTTGCTCTTTAAATCTATTATGTAATTGATTTAAATTAGGTTTTGCTAAACAATAGGGTCCGTAAACCGTAAGTAACGCTAAAATGTATAGTTTGACTCAATTTTCCCGTTTTGCTTTTATCCGTTCCAGTACAAGGGAGTCGTTGAATTGATTACCACTATTACCAGTAAAGCTTAAACGATAATGGCTCGTTGTAACACATAAAGCGTCTTATCGAGCGCAGCGGCTCGGCTGCGCGGGCGACGCCCGATCAAGCGATGCTCGTTAGGGCTGTGACAACAGACAATAGAGTTTTACAAATCACTTGTAAAATAACCCTAACGGGCTAGATTAAGGTTCGGCTGTTTTTTTTTAATAATCTTTCATGAATCGAAACCACAATTATTTCTGAATGCATGTTTCTTGAAAGCTTTAGCTTTTAGTACTCAACGATTCAAGTAAAAACAAGCAAATACAACAGCGTTGAGATGAAATAAGAGGCTTTTAGATGGCACAATGTCACCATTGAGGCAAAAGAAAATGTGTACGAAGCTTACACACCGTTGAAATAGTCTAAGATTCTGATTCGATTTATTTAAGTTAATTTATTATGTTATTTTAGTTATTTCTTTTAAGTTGTAGTTATTTTATGTTAGTATGTTCAACCCTAGCGCACCGCGCCAGTTCGACCTCTCGATGCAAAACTGCAAGCTCACCGATATGGTAACAGTCTATGCACGGCGCATCTCACTATTTTCTACACAATGGCCTTTAAAGTAGATTATTTTGAGATATACCCGTCATTGTTAGTATTCTACTAAAGTTTATCCTGGAAACACGGCACGACTTCACTTTATTACCTACGTAAGGAAACCAACTTTCGAATAGTCAGATACGTATATGATCGTAATCTATTAGTGCATTTATTATTTTCCTTAACAAGAAATCGAATACATACAGTACGTGTCGACAAGTCGATACGGATCTATCCATCCTACAGTCGATTGGCGCCGTTACTCGGTCCAATGCTTACGATCCGACACGCATCTCGTTTGACGATGACGTTTAAAACAAAGACAACATACATTAATGTTAATGATAGATGGGTAGCGTAAGGTCATTGGCATATCGATAGTCTGAGTGTGTTTGGAGATGGGAAGATTTAAAGTTTTATCTTGATTTTATCATATAGACTGATTGAAACAAATATCGTTCGTTCTTGTGGACAATACCTATAACTTTATAGTTGTACGCTTATGTGCTTGAAAATAATATTTTCTCGGTTTCGTCTGAATCTGAACTGATAGTGATAACTCGCAATTCCCGTAATGGTATTATTTGCTCTTCAAAAATTAGACTTACGTATCACTAATTTTCGCACGTGCTTTATATTTATCTTGTATATCGACGTAATCTCTTTGGGACGTATCACGCACATTATATAAGTCTTGTAACTTAAACGTGTATAAAAATGAAAAGTTAGAGTCTCCTAACCAGTTGTCTCATTTTTCCAGGCGTGGACGTAACAGCTAACCAGGACGAGATCTCCTCCCACGAGACATTCCAACTGGAGTTCAACTGGGCCACGAAGCGCTGGTACATCCGCACCATGCAGGACCGCTACTGGACCTTGGAAACCGGCGGTGGCATCCAGGCCGCCTCTGATAACAAGTAAATACTTTCTCACACAACATACAATCATCGGAACATGCACTTTATCGCCTTGAGAACAGAGGCGTTGTTCGGATATTTCTGACGTACACAGCTCCGATATATCTGATGGCGACTGTGCATCAGAACGGATATGGTTGGTAATTTATCGCCTATAGCGTCATGCGTCACTTTCGTACTTACATATTTGTTAGGATGTGACAGTGTTGACGACCGATCTGGCCTAGTGGGTAGTGACCCTGCCTATGAAGTCGATGGTCCTGGGTTCGAATCCCAGTCAGGGCATTTTTTTGTGTGATGAGCACAGATATTTGTTCCTGCGTCATGGGTGTTTTCTTTTCTATTATACTATCTATTATATATATCGTCGTCTAGTACCTACAACACAAGCCTTTCTCTTACTGAGTTTACCGTAGGATAGGTCGAAATGTGGAAGATTGTCCCGAAATATTTATTTATTTTTTATTTATATATTGGCATGCGAAAAACTGTCCGTGCATTCAGAATATGGGGATGGGACTCCATGGTGGAAGCATGGACGGGCACACTCGGAGAGGGAGTCAAGCTTGCAGGGTTATATTTTATACTTTTAGGGGAAGGATAGTTTTGGATACAATCGTTATTTTTGGAATTTTTGTCAAAACTCATTTGTCACCTTTTTCTATATAACATCAATTACAATTTGCAAATAATACTGCAAAGACAAACGTGAGCTTTTTTCAACGAACGTTTAAAATGCACCCATCATCAAATTAATGAAGCTTTCAAAATATTGAAAATATCCTATTTAAACTCTGATTATATTTTTCCAGATCGTCGAACGCCCTCTTTGAGCTAGACTGGCAAGGCGACGGCGCCGTGGCGTTCCGCGCCAACAACGGGAAGTACCTGATGACCAAGCGTTCTGGACACCTCTACGCCAACGCTGACTCCATCGACGACAACTGCAAATACTACTTCTATCTCATTAACAGGTTAGTACTATAGTCTGGTCAGACAAGGAAAGCTATGACAAACAATGAGCAAAACAGTGGCAAAACAGCAACGTTCATTGTTTTTTTAGGTATTATTTCCACCTCTCTCCTAAGGTGACATTTAGAATTGGTAAAAAAGCGACAAATAGATTTCAACTGCCTCTAATCAACTGCGACCTATTTCTACTGAAGAATGTTAGCCTATCCTGTTACTTATGCTCACTTTATCATTCTAGTCTGAATCTGAGCTAAGTGGCAGCACCCATTACGTCCATCCTAGCAAGCTCAATTATTTCTGTGATTATAACGAATATTTGCATCTGTCATTAAGTATTTAGGCATGTATGTATATGAAATAAAACAACTAAAACGGATTAAATCGCGTATACTAATTTAAACTTCATTCCGACGTTTCGAACCCTTTAGCAGCGTTCGTGGTCATCGGGTGGACTGAGGGAAAATATTAATTTACCTCCATCCTCAAAGAAAGAGAGGCTATTGAAATTAAGAAGTATCCAAACTTCAATAGAGAGGATGGCTTTCCAGTACCACCAGCTTGGGATCCTGTGGTTCATTTAATAAAACAGCAGGCAAGACTGTGAGGCCATAGTGTTGGACCACACTGTCCAACACTATGGCACATTGTAATTTGTAGTTTATAAAAATGTTTTGGACTTTAAAATGTAATAAGCTCCTCTGGCGTGTGTAATTGTCATGTGTAAGCCCCCAAAATTGTTAAATAATTTATATGTGGGTAGGTTTGCATTTTGTAATTTTTTGAGGATGGAGGTAAATTAATATTTTCCCTCAGTCCACCCGATGACCACGAACGCTGCTAAAGGGTTCGAAACGTCGGGATGAAGTTTAAATTAGTATACGCGATTTAATCCGTTTTAGTTGTTTTATTTCATGAGTAATTATCGCGGCAACCGAAGACAATATCATGTATGTATATATTATCGTAGTCTACCAACAACACAAGCCTTACAGCGTACAGGAAGTTGTAGCACTAGGTCCATATTTAAATCAATATTTGATTTATTTTTAATGATGACTTTCACAGTCATCAACTGCATCCATGTTATATACCAAAATTAAAACTTATACTGTTTTGAATTTTTGATAATTCGAGTGACTATTTAACATTTCCAGGCCCATTTTGGTATTGAAGTGCGAGCAAGGCTTCGTGGGGCCGAAGGGCGTGAGGCTCGAGTGCAACAAGGCCAACTACGAGACCATACAAGTCGTGCGCGGACCCAAGGGAGCAGTCTACTTCAAGGGTAAACATTCATTTCTTAAAATATTCTTTTAAATTTTACTATAACTCCCCTTTTTCGGGTCTTCATTTTATATTATGTATTGACGGAGCACCACGCTACATTTCTACCACGTTTCCTTTATAAATGCGATTTTTTTTTTGTATCTATTGTTGCCACCAAAGTTTTTTTCACACACTCAGAATAATACAATTTGTCGAACAAATACTTAAACGGATTTTTTTTTGCACGGCAGCTCTTGAAAAGCTTATTATTTCATATTAACTTTGTACTTATTTTAGGCTACCTTCTTAATTTTTAAATGCTGAAGTATAAATTTAACTAGAGTGTTTTGAAATGCTACGTTGGAACTTCTTAGTAATAAACCATTCAATTGGAAAGTCACACCAAACAATGAGTTTGTTTGTTTTAGTGTCAAACATAACTTTTAAAGTTTAAAATTTGTTCTTACTCTGTGTGTTCACTTCAGAATCTGACAACTTACTTTCTAACTCTAAACATATGTTGTTATTTGCTAGGATCAAACGGCAAATACTGGCACGCAGACGGTGAATCAGTGACCATGGACTCTGACTCCCCGCAAGGCTTCCACCTCGAGCTGCGGGAACCGACCCGTCTTGCCATCCGCGCCGCCGCCGGCCGCGAGTACCTCGCCGCCGTCAAAAACGGCAACTTCCGTCTCGCAGGTAAATTTAAACCTTATGATTGTGATGATAGAGTTGAAAATAGCAGGTTCACTCGCATCAGACGGTGAATGAGTAACCATAGTGAATCTCCCCTCACGGCTGGAGCCCCGATCCTGACCCGTTTTCTATTAACTTCACTTTGAAAACTGCAAAATAAAAAAACCTTATGACATTAGTGTTAAAATAGCATTGCACACGGTTTGTAGATCGTACCTATAGTTTAATGCACCCAACTCTTATTCGTTTATTGCACAAACAGTTGACTGTTTAGCAAGCACATCATTTTTGGAGGTTATACAGCGCCATCTACTTAAGAAATTAAAACTAGCATCCGCAATCAGTGTATCACTTTGTACGTTTTATTATCGAATTAGCTTGATTGTCAAGAAAATGTAAAGTGAAATAATGCATCATTTATACATTACAGTATTGTATATCTATTGTTCACTACTTGACCTTTAAGGAGACATTTTGTAATTTAAACATTTTATTTGCAGGCACCGACCTCAGTTCGGCTACGCACTGGGAGTATTAGATACGTCATCAACAGGAGATTACTTTGGACGAACCAGCGTTGGATACTCAAATCATACTTCTGTAGGCGGTCGACACTCCACATAATTGTTATTTTAATTTACTAAAAATTTTGTCAGAATATTGGTAAGAGCGTGATCAATGTTTAGACAAAGTTTTAAAGCCTTTAATGAATTATGTAATGTGTTTGCATTAACTGCATACATATCTAAAGGATGTAACAGTGTCTAAAGACTGTTTTAAAGGTCGTTTAGAAGTGGACTAATGTCCGCTTTAATATTGTAAGTTTTTATAGATTTTCTAATGCGTTATTTATGTGGTTCGCTCAAATGAATCTCCTTAGAATTAAACCGTAAATTACAAATCAGTTCACTTAATCTTCCATAGCATACGAGACTAAAGCATTTGGCTGTCGTACTCTAGATCCCGCGCATCGTGGACAATCGTGCGTGACCGCTCAGTTGACGCCATTTTGTAAATCCAGCGGCCATTTTGTATTATCAAGACGGCGGCCCCGAACGATCCAAACAGCTGGTTCCGCGAGAATCAACTGCCAATAGTTTGGTAATAAAGAAAAGATTAAAAACGGGAATGTTACCCAATGTCCACGCATTGTCGTTATACATTTCAGCAAAAAAAAAAGATAAATGATTCAACTGAAGCGGCACTCGTTTTTGCATTTAGTATGGTTAGGTATTCTCCGCATTGGGGATGTGATCGTTTGCTTCACTATAATCGTAATTATTTTAACATCATTTAGATCTGTCTATGCTTGCTTAAGATATTTTACCCTTGACCATTTAAGCTTCAATTATTTATTATTAGAACTATATTTTAAACGTATATTTCGAAATTTAATGGTAGTGTCTAGTCGGTGGTTAATACGGATTACGTATCGGCGTAGGATCATGAGACTGAAGCCTACATCAGTGGAACTCTGACCTAATTTAAGTTGAGGGCTCACGCAATACCGGCCGCGCGCGCGCAGCGCTGCGGGTCTACTCTGAACTCAAAACGCCTTATGTTTTGGTGGGACGGGAATACTGCCAGCATTTTTACCTACAAATTTTTGGGTATTCTAATTATCCAATGTTTTTATAATAACCGGTAGGCCCTATCCAGCCCAGCGCAAGCGCGTCTGGCTAACTAATAAACTAAAATAACGATAAGTAAGTTAGGTTATTTAAGTATATAGGGTAAGGCGAATGCCGCTTCCAATATAATCGTCCATTCCACGCTTAATGGGGTGTTTTATACATTTATATAACCGGTGCATTGTATATAAACGATCGACGTTTACTCAGATAATCTCTGTACTTACTTGGGAGCGTGTTTTTTTATAATGAACAAAATATGTTTATTAATGTACGCAGAATGCTGATCCTGGATTAATATTTGTACGATAATGTCTTTGAAAACTATTTATGAATAAATTATAATCATATTGTAAATTGATGTTTTACTTTGTCCCAATGATTATATGTGATATAGCTAAAAACAGATATTGATGGTTCCGTAGCATCAACACGATCTTTGACTTTTACGGCATATGGTGAAAGGAAATGAAACCGTAGAAATAATGGCAGCTACAAAGATAAGTAAACTGCGAACCAAAATTCGTAGTAACAGTAGAAGGAATAAAAGTTCTCCTCCTTTTTTTATATGTATTTTAATTTTTTGTATAAAGTTATAGACGCAGTATTTTTTTTCTCTTAATTTTAATAAAGTTTTTCTCATTTTGTATGCATAATACGTAATCCATTACGTAATGCAGTAATCCGTAAGAGCCAAAATAAAAAAAAAGGTCAGAGAGCCTACGTTTGGTAGTCATACCAAAATCGAAGTTCGAAAATTTCGGGCACCTTTCTCTTTAATAACGCCGTAGTAAAAGAGAAATTCCCGTTTTCGCACTTCGATTATATTCGCGGAATCAATGCGATGCAAGGAATTCTAAAATATATTGAAAAAAGTTTTGAGAAAAACACAAAAAAGTAAAAGGTGCTTTAAACATCGTTTTAAGGTTTACTTTCGAACGCCCAACATGAAGCCAAGGAAAAAAACGAGCCGAGAGAAACGGCTTGTACACAGATAGTGCTGTTCCTTTCTAAATGTTGCCATTCCGAATAAATACTACATTTGGTAACAAATTATTTTGCTTAGTAAGTGTAAAGAAATTCTAATTAGTAAGTAATTTCACCAAAATAATAAATAAACCCGTCAAAGTAATTTAACACATATCAACTTGGTGTCAAATACAGTTTACCTGTGGCAGCACAAAGCCAACTAAGATGCGAGGGTAACCATGCTTGTACATGTACAAGGACAATGTGGGAATTAATAATATTTATGACAATTTTTAAAATATTATCATACGGTGAACACCAAATAAATTTGTAAGTTATTTTATCCAGTAATATGTAGTAAGTAAGCTTAGTAGTAGTAGTAGGTAATAAATAAAGCAAAAGTTATGTTTCGAATGTCTGCACCTAGGTGCTTGCACGTTCTTAGAATAATTTATAATATTTATTATTGTTATTTGTGTATTTTAACTGTAATATATAGTATTTTATTTTAAAAAAAGTTGATACAGGCAGCGCGCGTAGTAAATTAAATATGCATCTAGTTTTGTATTAAAAGACCATTGAGTAAGTGAGATAACGGCAGCTCGAGCTGCCTGCCTACAATATAAGAACACTATTAAAAAAACGTGCATTCCTAATTTTAAAAATTAACGTGGTCACCCTAATACAAAGAGATTAAGGTCTGCCTGGTAGCTATTTCACTGGGCTCGATTTTTTCGGGCCACTACTCAATCTTGTTATATTATTACATCTATGGTGCGATTGGTGCGGGAAAGTCCGAAGCCAGTATTGCCAAGTAACAATATTCGTTACCAGGGCAATCGTATGCTGAAAGATGATGTGCGTGCGGGATAGATGTAAAAAGCCCTTATGGCTTGTGGTGGGTCGAGGGTATATTCAGAAACCTCCGTAGGATTTTTCCAATCTCAACACACGCAAAGATTATTTGAGTCTTCTTTTGCTTTTACTTTCACATGTGAACATGTATTATGTCCATCTTACAAAAAAATGCGGTCTTTAAGAGCAGCACGAATGATTCCTATATAATTTTAACAAAAATGTGTAATGGTTTCTAAACACGCTTACCTGAAACCATGAAACGGTCAAACGTCAAAATGAAGTTGGAAACAAATTGTGTGACTGTGTGTAGGTGGTGTGTAGTAAAAAGCCGGTATATCGGTTCTGTTATTTCATTCTTGTAATTAATTAAAATCACAACAAATTCTTTGACATAATGCTTCTTAAGAAATTATTCACAATAGTTTTTGTACGCAATGATAATCAAGTACTTTTAGGATTGAAGAAACGTGGTTTCGGCGTGGGAAAGTGGAATGGCTTTGGCGGTAAAGTCGAGCCGAATGAAACAATAGTAGAAGCGGCTGTACGAGAGTTGAAAGAAGAATGTTGTCTTGATGTTAAAACGAGCAATATGAAAAATATTGGCCACATAGAATTCACGTTTGAAGGCGAATCAACAATGATGGACGTGAGAGTATTTAGTACTACGGTGTACGAAGGAGTGCCTGCGGAAACAGAAGAAATGAAGCCGAAATGGTACGACAACGATAAAATTCCCTATAAAGACATGTGGCTTGACGATGAGATATGGTACCCATATATGTTGAAAGGTAAACTTTTCTATGGAAAGTTCCATTATCAGGGGCATGAGAAAATATTGAGTTACAATGTTGAAGAGTTGAAATCTATGGAAGAATTTTATGCCACCAGGAAATCAGTCTAATGATGGGAAAGAGAAAAAAATTAAGACAGTGTTGATTACCTGAAACTTTTTTTATTATAATGATAAATAAATTTTAATATTTGGCTCTGTCACAGAATTGACAACAACAAGAAATGTGTTGGTTAGTATTAATAAGAAATGTATCATGTAAGATATTTTTGTACTTTTAAATTCTGAAGTAGGGCTTGCGAGTCCTAATTTGACAAGACCTTAGACCATAAGTTGTTAAGTATTAAAACATTTAAAGCTGTGATTTAACATTGTTGTTCCAATACTCTTAAGTAAAACTGTAGATGTAGAATTGGCATTTTTTCTTACAATTTTCCCCTAGATTTCCCTATGATATTTGACACAATTTATGCAAACTATAGAGTACTATTTACATTTAAACTCTTATTTCTAAAATAGACAAGCAGCATGGGACTAGTTGTTTTTATGGTCCTTTGGGGATACCCAACCCAACCCTACAGTGGTTGTCTTTCTGCTGAAATAATGATGTCAATCCTAAATACCAGGTATTAATAAATAAAACATAGCATACAAAAACATTCATTTATTCCACATACAATAATATACAACCATTCCATTGTTTTTAACAAGTTAACTTTATGCACATTACAAAAATCTTAAGTTTTCAAGTAGTAATTTACAATATTGGGTTACTCCTAGAACTTTTTGCAAAAACTAGGGCCTGTGCTCATCAAGCTACTACAGTCCCCATCAGACATAACAAAGAGCTGTAGAGGTGGTCACAAATATCTGAACAATGCCTATTATCAAGTCAATGCATGTTAATATATCTGTGACCTAAATCTCCAATATATCTGATGGTTTGTGACTGTTGTCTGTTGCATATAAGTTTTATCTCGTAATATTTGCGCAAGTCCTGTTCTTGGTTAATGTATTAGTAGGAGCTATTATTATTAGTTACAAATTATCTAGGCCCTTGATATGCCTTAGCTAATATATGATATAAGAGAAAAACAATGCAAATAAAGGTCCCCAAAAAAGATATTAACTAGTTCTGCTTCTGCCTAACCCACATCAAAGAAGAAATTAAGCATTTTATTATTTTGTATTATACAATTAACATGTTCAGCCCCGATGACACAACATCTGTGATCAACAATTATCAAACTCGTATGCCGTAATATCAAGTAAATGTCTTTTAATAAATTTACCAGCCAATGCCAACGGCACAACAGTTGTGTTAAAAAACGTTTGTATTCTATACCTCTGGGTGGTAAGAACTAGGGAATGCAATATCTGACCAAATTTGTTACCTGACTTTATTTACAAAAACCAAAGTACCCAGGTAGTCACTGGGTTTTTAGCCTTATTTAAAACGTAAGAAGTGTTTATATTACAGACTTAGTCTTTACTAGTCACAAATTAACAAAACAATAAAATCATAGAACATAAAGGTGTATAGACCATACTTCAACACATAGTTCACCTTTTTAACAATTTTTACCAATATCTCTTAATTTCTGGTATTTACAAACCCGGGTTTCACGCGATCTTAAGTATGGACGTGTACCAGGGTTGCACTCCCTAGTAAGTACTTGACTTATAAAAGCGCCGTACGTAGGAATAAAAATTTCGTGTAATGCCGTTGTCATGCTCTTTGACTACGGGAAATTTAGTAAGGCCGGCGGAAATCGGCTCGTATGGACGCACCGACGCTGGCGGTTTAACACTTTTGATCATGCAGCTTATTAAGCAATTATATGTAGCGACCACATATAAAAAAAAAAAAAAGATTCGCTCATCTCTGGTCAAAACGCAGTCTAGGACACAGCTTTTCGTTGACGTGTTTAGTTTTAGGAGTTTGAACTTTATCCTCGTAACGACCACCATATACTAAAATATTTAAAAGTTAAAACCAACCTTACTATGTATTACTACATAGTAAGGGTTGGGTTGGACTACATTGGGTTGAATTTTCTATTGTACGAAATCCAATGAAACAAAAGAATTTCTACCCTATTTCCTTTTACAAAAGATTTCAACTCGATTGAAAGGGAGTGTACATCGCACAGTGCACACTGGGCGTTACGAGGTTATGGAGAAAAGTTACTTTTCTCAAACATGCAATGAAATATTGTCTTTACATTCCTTATAATAGACTCGGAAGTATGTTTTTTTCGGCGCGGCAACTGAAGGGGACGGAAATGGAATTTCCTATAACTTTGCAGGCAAAGGCAAAGTAACTTTTTTTTTGCATGTTTGAGAAAAGCACTACACATGCCTCGTCGTGAAAACGGATTCCCGGCCTCGTATCACTATCCGGCCCGTATGTACCCACTTGGCCGGCAATCCTAATTTGCCCGGGATCTGATGTAATGTACTATTAAGCAGTCCAGCGAGCCCGTCACTCCTCGTCCCGCACGTCCTGCAGCAGACTGCGCGCCAGGTTGCGCGCGCAGGCCAGGCGCAGCAGCTCGGCGCGCTCGCCGGCCAGCCCGCCCGCGCGCAGCTCCAGGCACAGCATGATCTCGAACGTGTCCGCCGACGAGAACACCGGCTCGTCCGACTCCAGCAGCGGCAGGGTGTCGAGCAGGAGGGTCTCCCAGAAGCTGTTGTACAAAACAAGTTTTTTTTTAAACTGACAACGTGATTTTGCGTGTAAATAATCGCAACCTTACATCTACATAATGTTGACAATAAAGTGACGACGTCTCTGAGACATAGTGGTTAAATACTGATTATGAACTTATTGGATCATTATTAAATGCCAACAAGCAGCGGAGCGAGAGACTACATACATTTGACTTTAATCTGTTATGCCCTCATCGCCTTGTTGAATTACTTCAATTTTAACTGTATTGACTACATATGTAGTATCCGATTTGTCGATTAAAGGACAAATTGTTCATATTAATAATGATTTCCGTGGATAGCTTTACTAGGCACCCGGAAAAAGTCTACATACTGGCTGAGTACTGACAACTGACTGATAATAATAGAATTTTCTAGTAATTAATTAAGCTTATTTACTCATAAATAAAAAAATATACTTACTAATCCGGAGCTATTTTTGACGTCAACAGGGATATGAGAAGTTTGCCAGCCTTTCGAAATTCCCTGTCCTTGTATAGTCTGTGAAAGTCGCAGTATTTGCCTGAAAAACGATAAAAATGTTAGTACTTTTGCAGTCCACGCCCTCTACTATTTAATATTATTAATCTTTATGTAACACAAAACGGAGTCCTTTTAAAGAGTGATATCAGGGGGAGGGGGAGTAGTATCAAGGGGAGCATGTATAATACCTCGTATGTTCATAAGTCTTGAGACGAGTTTTGTTAGGGTAATAAAAAAAAATTGCAACTGGCAGCTACTAAAAACCTTCTTCAATTATATAATTAGAATGTTGTCAATAAAAAAATATAAATTTGAATGTTTTTTTCTCATTTCATTGAAATGGCGGGAACGAAAGGTTTGCGTGCAACAGTGATTTCTCTGCATAAAGCTGGAAAAAAACCTATGGAGATTTTTAGGCAGCTGAAATGTTTTAAGGCTAGTCGTAATTTTGTTTACTACACATTAAAGCGATACGGGGCGACAAGTTCTCTTGATGACCGCCCGAGAAGTGGCCGTCCTCGCTCGGCTAGGACGGCTGCTAATATCAAGTTGATCAGGGAACGGCTTCGCCGAAATCCGTGTCGGACACAAAAGAAGATGGCTCTACAGACCAATATTTCCAGAATATCAGTGAACCGAATATTGAAATACGATCTTAAAGTAAGGGCCTACAGTCGAAGAAAAGTTCACTACTTAAATGATCGTTTAAGAAAATTAAGGCTCGCTCGATGTCGGCAGTTGCTAAAGAGACACGATCATAAAAAGATTTTGTTTACCGACGAAAAAATCTTCACCGTCGAAGAAAAGTTCAATCGACAAAACGACAAAGTTTATGCCAAATGCTCAAAAGATGTCCCGCCTTCTGTGCGAAATGTCCAGCGAACGCATCACCCCGCTAGTGTTATGGTGTGGTGGGGTGTTTCGTACGAAGGTGCTACGGAGCTGCATTTTTGCCAACAAGGTGTTAAAGTAAAGGCACAAAATTACCAGACTGAGATCTTAGAAGGCGTAGTGAAAACACTCTTTTTAAAAATAAGGACTGGATTTTTCAACAAGATTCAGCTCCGGCACACAAGGCGAAGTCAACTCAGAAGTGGCTAAAGGACAATTTACCAGGGTTCATCAGCACAGAAGAGTGGCCATCATCAAGTCCAGACTTGAACCCGCTAGATTACTCTCTTTGGACTGAACTGGAGCTGAGGGCCTGCCGCAAGTCTCATCCAAATCTTGAGTCCCTAAAGCGAGCTCTGTGTAGAGAAGCGAAGCGTATTCCGCTAGAAAAGATTCGTGCCGCTGTTGATGATTGGCCTACACGATTAATGGCCTGTGTTCAGAGCAATGGCGGCCATTTTGAATAGTTTTTATTTTTTTTTGTATTAAATTTAATGTTTGCTCAGTAATGTAAATTTTGTTAAAATACATTAAATACTTTCCGAGAAAAAAAAGTTTTTCTTCGTCTCAAAACTTATGAACATACGAGGTATTAAATTAATGATATTTGTTGGTGCGTTAAAAAAAAGCGATGCCGTAATATGCATCCATAAAAGAGTAGCTTTCTTATTCATATAATACGTTAAATAGTGGCATGGCCCACGCGTGGGTCGCGGCCCTCCCCCTCGCTCACCTAACAACAGCGCCCTGTGGTGCAGCAGCAGGCCGGGCCCGGCGGCGGGCAGCAGGTCGCGCGCGGGCAGGCGGCCGCGCTCGGTGTAGGCGCGCAGCGCGGCGTCGGCGGCGCGCCCGCACAGCGCCGCGTCGCGCCCGCGCATGGCCCACGCGTGGGTCGCGGCCCTCCCCTCGCTCACCTAACAACAGCGCCCTGTGGTGCAGCAGCAGGCCGGGCCCGGCGGCGGGCAGCAGGTCGCGCGCGGGCAGGCGGCCGCGCTCGGTGTAGGCGCGCAGCGCGGCGTCGGCGGCGCGCCCGCACAGCGCCGCGTCGCGCCCGCGCATGGCCCACGCGTGGGTCGCGGCCTCCCCTCGCTCACCTAACAACAGCGCCCTGTGGTGCAGCAGCAGGCCGGGCCCGGCGGCGGGCAGCAGGTCGCGCGCGGGCAGGCGGCCGCGCTCGGTGTAGGCGCGCAGCGCGGCGTCGGCGGCGCGCCCGCACAGCGCCGCGTCGCGCCCGCGCATGGCCCACGCGTGGGTCGCGGCCCTCCCCTCGCTCACCTAACAACAGCGCCCTGTGGTGCAGCAGCAGGCCGGGCCCGGCGGCGGGCAGCAGGTCGCGCGCGGGCAGGCGGCCGCGCTCGGTGTAGGCGCGCAGCGCGGCGTCGGCGGCGCGCCCGCACAGCGCCGCGTCGCGCCCGCGCATGGCCCACGCGTGGGTCGCGGCCCTCCCCTCGCTCACCTAACAACAGCGCCCTGTGGTGCAGCAGCAGGCCGGGCCCGGCGGCGGGCAGCAGGTCGCGCGCGGGCAGGCGGCCGCGCTCGGTGTAGGCGCGCAGCGCGGCGTCGGCGGCGCGCCCGCACAGCGCCGCGTCGCGCCCGCGCATGGCCCACGCGTGGGTCGCGGCCCTCCCCTCGCTCACCTAACAACAGCGCCCTGTGGTGCAGCAGCAGGCCGGGCCCGGCGGCGGGCAGCAGGTCGCGCGCGGGCAGGCGGCCGCGCTCGGTGTAGGCGCGCAGCGCGGCGTCGGCGGCGCGCCCGCACAGCGCCGCGTCGCGCCCGCGCATGGCCCACGCGTGGGTCGCGGCCCTCCCCTCGCTCACCTAACAACAGCGCCCTGTGGTGCAGCAGCAGGCCGGGCCCGGCGGCGGGCAGCAGGTCGCGCGCGGGCAGGCGGCCGCGCTCGGTGTAGGCGCGCAGCGCGGCGTCGGCGGCGCGCCCGCACAGCGCCGCGTCGCGCCCGCGCATGGCCCACGCGTGGGTCGCGGCCTCCCCTCGCTCACCTAACAACAGCGCCCTGTGGTGCAGCAGCAGGCCGGGCCCGGCGGCGGGCAGCAGGTCGCGCGCGGGCAGGCGGCCGCGCTCGGTGTAGGCGCGCAGCGCGGCGTCGGCGGCGCGCCCGCACAGCGCCGCGTCGCGCCCGCGCATGGCCCACGCGTGGGTCGCGGCCCTCCCCTCGCTCACCTAACAACAGCGCCCTGTGGTGCAGCAGCAGGCCGGGCCCGGCGGCGGGCAGCAGGTCGCGCGCGGGCAGGCGGCCGCGCTCGGTGTAGGCGCGCAGCGCGGCGTCGGCGGCGCGCCCGCACAGCGCCGCGTCGCGCCCGCGCATGGCCCACGCCAGCGCTGCGCCCGCGCGCGGGTCCTGCCCGCCGCGCAGGTGCCGCGCGCCTACGCACAAGCTCACCGTGCGCGCTGCAACAATAGATCGACGTCAGTTAATGCGTGCTTACGTGATTTACGCTTTTAGCATACCGCACATATGTAACACAAAGTGTAATTCAATACAAGTAGCATGCGAAAGTGAAACAGCAAAATATTTGTCAATTGTAGGCAGCGGTTCGCGTACCCATCCATCGTACGTCTCACACACTCTACGTGGAGGTGGGATAATGGAATCCTTGTCGGTACTGTATCGCAGGCGAATACGAAATGGTCGTCACTCACAGGTGTTTCGCATCGAAACGCGTCATGAAAGGTGTCTTTCCGAGGGGACAGAAATTCGCAAAATGGAAGTCAGAAATATGTATCGAAATGTTATTGAAATTAACTACGAATTATCCTGCATTCTATGCATTGGACACGTGGATTACAAAAATAATTATATTATAATTCGCTACCGTAACGGTTTCACGCAGATTCGCTGCCACGTTTAAATGCGTAGATGTTCTAAACCTTTTAACGTTTTGTCTCTCGCGTCAATATGGCGTAACACATGCCAACATCTCCACTATTGAAAGACGAATATAAGTCTTATCGGTCAGCAAGAATGTTGCTGTGACTCATATATGGGTCATGAATAAATTGTGATTTAAACATAAACGAAACGTAATATGACGAAATTTAACCATTCTACACCACAGAGTCTAAAATATTCAACATCGGTTTATTATTAGTGCAATATAGGCACTAAATAAACTGATATTCTAGATACATATGCCTTGCAAGCAAAAAACGAATCCACATTTCTAAAAATCTATGTAAAAAGTTATTAGTACGGCTCAGGGTAAGAGTCAACCCGTCAGGCGCTACTTGTAAAAACTAGCAATGATTCCGTGACAATTTACACATTTTACTCGCTCATATAAGTTTTTTCGTGTCGAAGGCATTTGAACTATATATAACTATAAGTTTGGTATCTAATTTGAGGACGAGGAATTCATTTGTTACTATTTTTTTAATAACCCATACAAAAATTGAGATTTTCAAAAATGAAAAAATATCATACGCATTTTTTTTTAATCTGCTACCAAATTAGAACTATGACGATCTGCTCCATAAAAAAAAACTTGTGAATAGTCCAGTTATCCTACTATATAGTCAACTTGTCAAACAATTTTTTTTATAACTTTGTAAAAAAAAGTGCCGCGCGGCGTACTTGTATTGTAAGAGCGGTATGCAGCTTTAAATGATTTCTGATAGTTAATGTGTTATTATTCCGGTTGCAGACTAAATTAAGATATTACTTCTGGTCGCTAGTGCTATACAAATTATATATAATTATATTTGTATACCACGATATGTACTTGTGTTGGGATTTGCTTTGTCTCAAAAATGCAAGATCGCCTTAGAAAACGGGATCTAAGATCTCCTATTACCTCCGTGATTTCGTATTTTGTGACTTTACCACATTCCCGGAACTTCAACTCGCCTAAGCAACTGTGCTATGAACTGCATACAATAATTATAAAAAAAAATAGCTAAGCGGTTGTTCGGCTGGCCGGTTTTACAAGCGGTGATTTATAAATCACTCGCGCCAGGCCAGGAACCCATAGGCTGAGTCAAACGGTTGTATGATGGCGGGCTGTCATACGCCGGGACGTAATCTATGCGCTAGTCGGTGCTAGGCCATGAATCTGTTCAACAACCGAGCACGATATCGCAGCACTACAAGTATAAACAACAAGCTCAGTACGAATATTATATTTGCCTAAAGGGAAAAAAGTACATGCTCTTCTACCTCAATACCCAAACAACAGTTCTTGATAATACGCAAGACATGATATTATTGCTACACTAAAACGAAATACAGTTCACCACTCTGGGTAATTCTACATTTCACTCCTTCCTCAGGCAATGGAGACTGCCATTGCGGGTACCTGGGTACTTGCCGACTCAATAGAAGTTTAACTTTAGGACATTACTTCGATACAAAATGATACCTCAAAAAGTGATAAGTATCGCAGGCCGTACCTTTACACCTCAGCAACATTGGCAGATAACTGAGAAGTAGTTCAAGACAACTCTATAAACAGACAGCACTCACCAACATTATGTAGACCGTATCTCTGTGCCTCAGCAGCGACCCGCAGCGCTTTGGTCTCCGTGGGTATCGGCAGTCGACTCAGAAGCAGTTCGGCGCGCGCCGGACCCTCGGGCGGACAGGAGCACAGGTAGGACAACCCCACAGTCCACAGGGAGGAGTGCTCCATGAGCAAACTGCCGTACTCAAGGATTAGGCTGTCGCGAAGCCGGCTGGTCACACTGAAAACAGAATGGATGTTTGTATGCTATTTAGCAAGACTGAACACACTGATTACGGAGGCCACAGTCTCAAAGATTTTGTGTGTTGACAAAAACGACCAAAGAAATTGGGTTTGCTATTTACAGTCCCATCTGTTAGGGATTAAAGTATGTAGTGGTGGCGATTTTATCATGGCCCGTGGGAGCGTTTTTTAAATATTTATATCTTACGGATTATGGATTTTAGGCTCAACTTACGTATACCGGGTGTAATAAAAAACGTTATATAATATTATCAAGCCGTCATCTGGTCATAATTTGGAACAATTTTACTATGGGGTCAACTTTGTAAACTGTAAAAATAAATTCTTATACACATTTTCGTCAACATACAATAGACTTTTTTTTTTTCAGCTTTTTCTTTGACAGCTCAATTTTTATTTAATTTTACAAACTTCACCCCATAGTAAAATATGTTCAAAATCATGAACAGATGCCGTTTGAAAATCTTGTACCACGTTTTTTTTATAACACCCAGTATAACGCGCGGTGAAAAAAACATTTTTTTGTATGCTTAAAATAACTCCCAATAGTTAAAAATTATAACTGCCATTGGATGCAGTTAAGGGTTACGGTTTTGTACATGTATAAATAATGATCAATATGGTAATTTTTTTTTTATAAAATAATATGTATTAAAATGTAATGATATGTTTAACCGTGACAGTTTAAACTAGTGTTCTAAGCAAATGTTAAAAGTACTCACTCTGCCTGATGTTTATCTAATATCTTTAGTTTATCGCAGTGGTAGAGGATGTCTGTGAGATGTGTTGCGAACCAGCCATTGTCTGATATTTGCTGAATCTCGTGGATCACCTGATGGAGAGAAAAGCCTATTTGGAAACCCGTAGGAGAATGGTAGATTTTTTGTCACATTGTGTGTTCACTTGAGAGATAGTTCTTAGTGTTAGCAGGTAATAAAAAATGTCAACTACAGGTAAATCGGTAGATAGGCTGTTAAGTAGGTAGGTAACTAGGTACCTAACAGTTGAAGTATTAAGTCATACCAGTTCTCACCTGCTTTACCCTATACCGTATTATGGGCCAACTGCTAATATTAGCAATGCAAATGAATATCACAGCCGGACACCTAATCCTGTCATTTGGAATATTTCTTATTAACACGTTGGTGGACAGTAAATGACGTCATCTGTCTTAGGCCATAGGCAAGGATCGGACAAACGCCCGTCATTTTGAAAACATAACCTTGTTCCGCACAACGGAGACTTCCTTGTGATGCTAATACGTATATTCTATTTTATATTGTTCATTCGTTAATTGTTATTTTATCCGACCTGAATTCAATCGCATCATCCAATGATCGCACAAGTGAAAAGATCGAACAAATAAGTCATTATTTTTGGATCACGACAGTGAATTTTTCACGTTATAACATCCATTCCAGATTCATTCATTAATTTTATTGTTGCTGCATGTATTCTTATAAAAAAAGTTTAATATAATAATATTTTACAATATAATGAAGTCTCCGTAATACCGAACAGGGTTATGTTTTCAAAATGACGGGCGTTTGTCCGATCCTTGGCCATAGGAAACAAAAACATACGCGACGTCTATAGACGTAGTGTCCACCAAAAAGTTAAGATACTCTTTGACTCGTGAACGAAAAACTGACCCGTAAATGATATTACATGGCTCATAAATACTGTGAAATGGAATTTAACATCGAGATGGAGATGTCTCAGACGCAGCTCAATTTTTAGTATATATTTTTTCCATTCCACCTAAGGCTGTATATTCAAGTTCGGAATGTTAGAGCAGGCAGACTGCGTGGAGGGAAGGTACCGATAATCTGGGTCACCAGACTGTGATTTACCGGCTTTCACGTCTAAAAGATCAAGGTAAATATACCTGATGGAGCTCCCCCTCCACTGCAGGCCGCAGCAAGTCATGCAGCGCGCTGCGGCCCGCCCCGCGCATGCCGGCGCACGCGGCGGTGGCCGTGCGCAGCTCGTGCCGCTTGGCCCATGGCATGGTGAAAACTGTCCAGCCGCCGAGGATGTATAGCCAAGAGTCATATTTGGATAGGATGCTCTCGAATGCCGAGTAGTCGCCTGTTACGAGCTGAAAGAAATAAAAACAAAAAAAAAATTAAACTATTATGTATACAGGGTGATCAAACCAAATAAAGTCAAACTGTGAGAGATAGCGAAATCTGTTCTTAGAACCATGGCTTTGATTTTAGATTTAATAATAATGGCATTATCAGCTAAAGGACATCCACTGCTGATATAAAGACTAGCAACCCAAAGTGACCGGTTTTGCACCCCCATATTCAGTGTATTCGCCTGATCACTTTTCACTTTTCTTTAGGTTCTATCTTCATGCCAATATTCATTTCCTAGCATTGGTTCACTCATCTACAATAACTCAATTTTACAACTTACCCTCAATATTAGCTCTAGGTGTGGCTGTGATGCTACACTCCTATTGCTCAGTTTGGAACGGCATTCTGCCTGCCAGTGTTTCCAGGTTATTGTGAATTCTCCAGTCGATAAACCTCCATATACCTAAAAAAAACGGAATGTGAATATACAAAGGTTGAAAAATCAAAATAGTAATTAAAACATTTACTAAAAACTTGTCTACGGTTCTCATAGTGTCTATGTTGTTAACTAGATGTAGATTACTCCATACACAATTAAAAACAGATTAAGGGTAAAAATGTGATAAAATTAAAACTGTTGAGAGCCATGTTACTACTACTTAGTTACAAACGGATAGTCGCCTAGTGCGATATAATTACACGTGAGTTTATCCGTTTGTAACTAAGTAGTGGTAAAAATGTGGTGCAGCTGTTAGTGGAGAGAAGATTTTCGTGTACTTTTTGTTAACAATAGAAGGTTATTTGCTGGATAACTAATATTATATACAACATAAAAGTTGTACACTTATTTCTACTCCATTAATTCTGTTCACAGGAACCTTGTTGTTGAACACCTGACTGTTTAATAGCGACTCATCTCATTTCATGAGTACTTTAAAGAAATAAGTTGATGACATAATTTACAGGAATAGGACTAATGAAGTAGAAAAAGTGTAAAACTTTTTATGTTGTTAACTTGTTATAGATAATATTTAAGTAATCATTTTATCATTATGGTGATAAGTTTTGTTATATACAAGCAACTGTTATTCAATTTTTTACTGAAGTTGATCAAGCAAACTTATTTTCTAAAGAACATTTTATCATACCCAATGTGGATAACATAAAAAGAATCTGCTAAGAAGCACAAGTAACTAGTAATTTGCACTCAACTTCCAATCCCTAGTAACGAGGCAGCAAAAGAATGTGTATACAATGCAATAGGTACTTACACTGTAAACTGGCATACATTTCAAAGAGTTATCAACCAGTTTAAACTCAGTAGTATCGGTAGCAGAGTGTAATTTCAATAGTGCTCTTGCTACATCCACTCTTCCTTGCACAATCATGCCTACAACAGTGTCCCAATAATCTGGATGGTCTTCTGAGCCCCGCTCGCATGCATCCAGCAGTTGAGTTGCCATCTGCTCGTGGCTTGGAAAATGGAACCTGACCCATTCTAGTAAAAATGGTAGTATGTAATCTCCAGGGACATTGTCAATGTAAAGGATCTCACATAAGTGCCACACACACTCTATAGAGTAAAATATTGTTATACATGTTAGTAGATTGTTTTTCTCCACTCCATCAGACTCTTTTGACGCAGCATCTTGAAGGTTCTCAATGCACACTCGAATGATTGAGCGGTATTGTCGAGAATGCTTCAGAAATTCTACATGATTATCTAAATTTTTACTGGCTTCTGCAGCTTTTTGAAGAGACAAGAATGTGCCGTTAGATTCGTTTACTAGTTTACGTAAAATAGGATGGAAAAGTAATATATTCTGACGAATGTTTAGTACTCTGTCATCATTTGTTCCTTGTGCACCTTTACTTATAGTTTGACTTCTTGAAAATATTGAGAACTTATTCCCTCGTCTCCAAGTACATGCTACGCGTCTTTCGAAACATCTGCCAGGCAAAATCTGAAAAGAATGAAAAAAAATTAGAGGTTTTATAAACATAACCTTTGCGGACTAACAAACAGGCACTTACAAATGTTTTTGCACGGTTTATGGCTTCAATTTCACTGGCATCAGCTGAATTATGTGAAAAACTGGAAATATTCATTTTTTCTGTTTGATATATACCACAGTAGACAATATTTGCCAATTTCAAATATTATAATCACAATCGCGGGACCGTTTCATTCTAGTTTTGTTTTTTTTTTTTTTTTTTTTATATGCGTTTTTATATTATGTCTGATTTATGGTTGACGAGTATCGTCTATGGGTAGAGCTTAAGATGATTCGAGACATTCGTAAACACGCTCATTGGCAAAAGTGTAGAAACGTTTTACTGTTAACAGACGATTTTACTATTTACATTCTATGGCAAGAAATAGTCAATGAACATTCGTAATAAATAAAAGTTATTAATGTATGATTAATTAGTATCATAACACTAAAAACATAATTATAAATTATCCATAACTATTAAATATCAAAGGGCAAAGTAACAAAAAGTTCTAATTTGAAAATAAAATTACAAGACAGATGTTTGACCGGAGAACTTGTTGGAGGACATGTTGATTTGGTCACGAATGAAACGATATTTGTCAATTCGTCAGTGTAATTGTTTAGACAGGAATAAAACAAAATTATTTAGTAAAATCTGAATTATATCGTGTTGTGTTACGTGCTGGCCGTATAATGTGTGATTTTTATTTACGGCGATAAGTCGGACAAAGGGAAACATTTACTAATCATCAGTGACAATCTTACTTGGTGAGTGTTTTTAGTGTTGCATCGAAATTTTGCCTGTCACTAACTTTCCATGTAGTTATTGGACCGCGGAAGGGTTTCTTGCACTGTATTTTATGCGCCTTAATCCAACCATATGATTTATCTATTTCCTAGAATATAGTTACTTCGACAGTATATTTCTTAGAAACTAATAGTAGAGGCAGTGAATATCAGTAGTAGAAAAGTATTCAGGACAGGGTATCCTCATAATGTAGTCGAGATTATTTTTCCTGACGTCACCCCTTAGCAGTATTTAGCATTCACTGTAGTGTGATAATGTTGATAAAGTTTATCTGTAAGTAAGTGATAGTGCTATCATGTATATTTGTGAGTAGACATAATTCAGAGGTGATTCTTAGTTTTCATAAAACATAGCTTTGTTTACTGTATTAGTGGTTTGGATTGCTATTAAACTTGTAAGTTCTTAATTGTAATTACATTGTAGCTTTTACTGGCTTGTATAAACAGTAACCTTGTTTATGACTAATGTTTTCCTCGTATCAGTAATTTTTAACTACTAGGATTTATTAAATTAATGTTTACAAAAACTACCATTGAACATATAAAAATAAATTAACCTTCCCAAAAACTCTCCTTTTATTTAAGTAAAATATATACTTAATAAAAATCCTTTTTCTATTTTGCTACATTTAGTTTGTGTTACATAAAAATAAATGTTTAAGTAAATTCTTTTGCATTGAATTTAACATTAAAGAATAGCTGTAACTGACAAATAATCTTGTGAAACACAAAGACAAATCATTATTGTCTGTAAATCCACCATGAAGGTCAGAGTGTCACAGTCAGCTGATATTCATAAAAAACTATCACAATTTATAAAAGTATGTTTCAGATACAGTTAGCAGTAAAGAAAACATAACTGTGTGTAATATTTCAGAAATAATTCTGTGACCAATATTAAAGGAGTATAATAAAAAAAATTGTCTGACTTCATTTAAAATTTTAATATTGACTTATCACAATTAAATAAATCAGAAGATTTTGATTAGTGGGTGGTATGTATGACAAACAAAGCTTCTAATATGACATGTTATGCTTCTTTCTATGCACTAGGTATTCAATTATTTGCACAGAAGAAAAATAAGCAATAACATAGAAAATCACAGACAACTAGAAGTACACACCAGTTGTACTGATTTATATGGGTATTACAACATTTCCAATAATAGCTAAATAAAAATAAAAATCAGAGGTGCAAAATGTAAGAAAGTAGTATTTTCTATTCCAACTAGGTCATGAATTAACAAATTTAAGACACAGTTTTTATTGCTTTGAACTGGCCTTAGCAGTTTTTAAAGATAAACAAGCGTATGGTATTAATTAGTAAACAGGTTTTGGTTATAAGTTGTAACTGTTCTTAGAAGTTTTAAATTCTCAATAAATATAAAATATGTAGTTTACCAGAAATTAACCCTCACAAAATTTACATTCATAAAATATTTTCTATGAATTTATTCAATGTTAATTGAATATCACAGTCTTATTGCTTTAAATGTAGATATTATACAATTTAAACTGCCTTAAATTTTTTGATCATAGAGATCATTTTTGCTCTGAATTCCTGTCATTGAATAACATCTGTTTCAAGAAAATTTTAATGGAAACAATAGTTATTTTAAAATAACCACTCCACATATAGTGTTAAGTGTTTTAATTAAATCATAACACAGAAAACGCACCTATGTATACAGGACAATACAAGCCATTACTATACATTTATCTAATCATTATAACAAATTTCATTTACATATTTAAATGACATGCACATTTATAATGCTACAGTTGTCTAATACAAATTTTTCAATTTATTGACCATTATCATGGTATTCAAGAATTGGGCTATAAATATGTATACACTGAAACCTCTAGGACATTCATGTGTAAAAATTAATTCACTGCCAAAGTCTCAAAAATATGTACCAAGCAACTCTATTGTACAGTAAATAAGGTTGTAGAACGTATTTATGAAAGGATTCTTTTGGTACATATTTTTGCACTTGACTAGACCTCCCCTTAACCCTTATTCAAAAGTTAAATGCCATTTCAAAACTGGTCTCTGATACTAGAAGGCTTAGGTTGATTGTTTTGCTTATTCCATAACCCTTTGAACGCCAAGAACCACTAAAGTAGTTGCGTGCTGTCATGCCTTCCACGCCACCAGCCTTTATTGTGGCTATGGTGGACGCTGTCAAAGCAATTGTCCTGCTGACAGATAAGGTTTATATTTGTTCTTCACTGATCGATATGTTGGCGTACACGAAACATTTTGATTCGATAGGGAAATCGTTCAAAAGGTTAAGGTGTAAAGTTTATTTGTGGAATAAAACGTAAAAAGCTTAAGGAAAAATAAAACTTTATATAATTTCATATTAATTAAATGTGATATAAATAATAGGTACATCTATCCTATATTATATATTTAAATTTGGGATTTTCTATGTTCGCGGTAGGCTCTAGGTGGTTGGATTCATCCACACCAATTACAATGCTGGTCGCCTAACCACTCAGCTACCTACCATACTTTAATCTAATTGATAAATCAAAGGTTCCCAATCCTCAGATTATTTTTGAATGTTTACAAAGTCGTTTCGTTTCGGCGCATAATTTAGTCGCAAAGGAAATTGATAAGGCACGATTTAGCTGATAAAGGTTTAGAGGTGAATAACACTGTTGTTTGTGTCACATTCGCATTGTTAGCGACGTCACTACCTTAAATTTACGTGCCGGATTAGTTATCGAGATTTCGCGTCTCAACATTCGTGTTGGCTTTTTCTAACACAACCCCAAATAAAATAGGTAGGTAATAATACATTCACCATCAAATATATCGGAGCGGCCAAGGTACTCAAAAATATATGAACATACATTTTATCGCCTTGACAATTAGTATAAGTACATTACTGCAGACACCAGTCGATATTACCATCCATGGACGAGTCCGGAAGCTACCTATAATAGGAGAGGATGGTACCTAGTTACGGTCGAAGCAAGTATAGCGTTTTTTCTCAAAAATAAAACAAATTGTTTGAATATAAATTTTTTAATGCTGCCAAGCGTTGAGTTACGTTAGTAATTTATTTATTTATTAGCCCTTTAATAGCTGTGTAGTCAACGTTAACGGTTTTGCGATTTTCTGGAGACTTTTAAGTTCAAGTTATCCAGGATTAATCACTTTCGGTTATTATAATTATATGTATACGTATATGTTAGTGTTTAAGATAAAATATATTTTTGTATGAAATGAAAAATGCTATATGGTATTCGCGTAACCCGCCACACTGTTTGATTGGCAATTGGAGGTCTGACACTGGAGGTGCTCTTCTTTTCCGGCCTTGAGGCGAACGCCATCTCTGAGCAGTCGGTGATACTTGACTGTCTTTAGTATTTATTTTATTTTTTAAATTACCATTTACGTATAAGATAGCTTGATAATTACCAATGTTACCATCAGCACTCACGAGGTCGGCCAGTTTGTACTGGGTCCTTGACCTCCCTTACCTAATACCTCGCTCTATTGATTTCTCGTATCACACCTATTTTTAGGTAAAATCTGATTTGCTGGCCTTGCATTGGTAGCCGTGTGATACAAGTGGATTTTTTAAAGAAACTTTTCTGTGATAAAAAAAAATCTATTTATTTTTACCCCTTAGGGGATTCGTTTTCTAAATTAATTTATATTAAGCGTTCATAACTTGGGAACAAAATAAACACAAAGAAATTCCTGTTTCGTAGGTCACAACCCACCAGGCTAGGCAGCGGTTAATTATTAATAGGGCTTAATACGTAGGTCCAGTCATTAATTGAAAAACTATTTTTTTAATAAAATATTTGTAATACAATTAATCAAATTTGACTCGCAGCGGGTCTCGAACACACAACCACTGGATCACTAGCCCAGTGCACTACCAATTGTGCTATACGAGTATACAATATACACATACAATAGCACAATTGGTAGTGCACTGGGCTATTGATCTGGTGGTTGTGGGTTCGAGTCCCGCTGCGAGTCAAATTTTTCTATTTTTCTTTCGATTTAAATATCTAAGATATTCGCTAGCAGACGTTTCTGCACTATAAAAAAAAAACAATTAATAAAATGTAAGTTCGCTATATCGAGTTTGCTAAATAACCAACAACGTTATCCTAAAAATCGACGTCGTGTCCTCGACTTTGACTTGACAAATGACGCACACTTGTGACGCCAATTGTGCGACCCGATATTTTGCCACCAGTGACAGCACATTAACATTTTCCATGAGCTGTTGAAACTCCGGACTAGAAATAAGAAATTGATATAATAATTGCTGCAGGCACTGCAGTATTGCTGTTTCATGTTTTCTGATCGATTTCCAATTCGATATCCCACTACAGAATGGATCGTGGTTTATGGAGTTACATTCCGCTATTTATTTGTCTCTCTTTCCAACAAATGTGGTATTAAGATGTGCTTGGCCACTTTCACTGTTATTAAGTTATATGATGCTGACTCTACTTGAGATAAATACTATTGTGCAATAAATCACACACTCTATGGGGGTATCCGGTCGGTTAAGTCATTCTGCTTATGACAAGTCGGGTCGTCGACCTCGGCGCTCACGCACCTGTACCGTAACACCTAGGGCTGATGCTGTGGCGCTATCTCACAACTGGGTGATCTTTAATAAATAAAGATTAAAATTGTAGTTTAATTTATAATACATATTTCTACTTATTGTTAAATGAAAACATGTAGTCATAAATACGTGTGTTGTGTTGACCGCGACTGTGTGTGTGTGATCCGTGTACGATCAGCGCCGATTATACTTTTCACAAAGAATGTGCGAAACATACATACATACATACATTTCAGCCGTCTGCAGTCCATTGCTGGACATAGGCCAATATGACTTGTATCATCTTGGGGGTAGTTGCCATAGTCGCCACGCTTGGCAGGCGTGTTTGCGACCGCAGAAGCTGCCCGTCCGTAAGATTTTTCTCTTTGTCGCCTCTTAAGACACCCGCGGGAGGAGATGGGGTGGTGCTATTCTAGTCAGCCGGCATCACACGGCAAACATGTGCTAAACTTCTGTTACAAACTTATTAGCGGGTTTTAAGAGCTTGCATTTTACTTGCTTCGTTATGCTATCAGATATTATTGCACGGACTTCTACTTATATTGGATTTTTATATTTCAGTCATCATCATTAATGGAAATCAGAAGTTAAAATTGCCTGAGTAACTGTGTAATTGGAATTAAAATAAGAATATTAATAATTGTAGGGTTTATATAAGTGAGGCACTATAACTGTGCTCCTATTAGCCCATCGTGTGCTTTCTAGCCTGTATTTACAGCTCCACGCACCGGTGAATCTTTAATTGTTCTATATTTAAACGTGACAACCCTGTTCAATTCACGTAAAATATCAGTCAGCAATTTTTAATGACTAGCTATGCCCCGTGGCCTTACCCGCGTTTTATTAGGGAAAAAAACGTAGCCTATGCCAAATTTTATTAAAATCGCTCGAGCCGTTTAGACGTGAAGTAGTAACAAACATACACTCTCACAAAATTTCGTCTTTATAATATTAGTGTAGATATAACCAGTTATTTTACAAAAACCGTTTTTGAAACTGGGCAAAGAAATCAATATTTAGCAGTTTTTTTACTATCATTATATATGCAAAACTACAGTTGTAAAATTTCACGTTATGTATATTTTTTGCCATTTTTTTATTATTTTAAAATACGTAGACATGATCAATCGATTTGAATTATTTTACGAACTTACGGAGACTTGATTTTGTAACATGTTATGTGCCTTAGTCGTGTTTTTAGTGGCGATGGAATATACCTAGTTGTGTGAGGTCACATTTATGATAATTATTTATACGATTTAATGATGTTTAGGTTCTTAATTCATTTTCGGTTGTATTACCGCGCTTTCTTTTGCCATAATGGAGAAAAAATATGCTACACATATATTTAAGCAAATATGTTAAATAGGAATAGCCGCCATTCGGATTATTATTATTCGTTTTCTTTATTTGTATTGAACATATATATTGTCATTTCGCTGGGTAGGTAATGTAGGTTTCCAGTTGTTATTGACAATATTAATGTCGAGGTCTTGAATTCAATATTAGATAATTATGAACTAACAAAATGCTTTTTGCTACAGCTCTAAGAAGACTGAAATTTGGATTAATCTAATTTTAAAGTTTTATTATAGTAGATACTTCACTGTTTTCCTAAATAATTCGCATTTATTATAGCTATGGTTAGTTCTAGTTTTCTTACTAGAAATATATCCAATTAAAACACATTCCCTCATAATATTTACGATAGCTTCGCCTCTGGCATCGCTCAGGGCACTCAGTCTACGCCATAAGGCTTCCTCCCACTAACCGTGTTAAAGTCACCCCTCTAAGGCCATTCTCACATGTGCGAATGCTCGCTTTATAAAGTTTTTATCCTTTTTGGTTGTATTATGAAAACAGTCATTTCGTTATAATTTTAAAATTGTATAAACTCGTTTTCTAGTTGCTGGGAAAATTCGTCGTTACGTAACTTTACTGAGAAGACAATTAACCCGCTATAAGCTTAAATAAATAGAAGTATGATTGCAGATTGTTGGTTGCATGACTATTTATTAGTGTAAAATTAAGTGTTTTATAATTTTTATTTCGAAGAAGTACTCGACCTCTATACGATTGTTTCGATACGCCTATTGTATTGTAGTCATACTACAATAGTTTGTAGTATATTAATCACGCAATAATTATTTACGTTACAAGTTATTTAGACAATGGAAATATAATACTGTGAATGTTTTGCATGCTTTTCTTGCTGCTTGAATCTGCTGCCTCTATTTCTATCTAGATGCTTCTACAAAATCCTATGTAACTTAAAAAAAATACACGTCAAGAAGTCAGTTCCTCCGCTTGATATTATATAAACGAACGTTGACTCTAATAACTAACTTGTTATAATTTATTAAATGATATATTTTGGCTAACTGTGCTTATGCGTGTGCACCAGTGGTGACGCGTCCAATAAAACCCGCATTCCGCCGGTTTGAATATAGTTTATGTAGTTGACTAGTCATAGTCAACAACTTTGGTCACAATGATGCTAAGGCAATCCAAATTGGCTTCGCCTTACCTAAGAACGATTTCACCCCGCTGCCAGTATTGTGCACCATTCCTTATAGCTGCCTCCGCTTCGCTAACTCCTAGTGGCGACTAGCTAGTTACATTTCGTGCACAAATGATAAATTTCTTGCTTTTTGCTGCATGTGCGTTATAATATGGTGTAAATTATTATTGTTATATACATATGTTTAAATGTTAATGGTGATTTATTACTAACAAACAATGTACGGTTATGTGCTTAAGATGCGGCGTCAAGTTTATGTTTTGTTTTACTTTTCCGTTGTTTATCTGTAAACGAATATGTATGTTGTATCAGATCAGAACACAATTTCTGATGTTCAATTTAGTAGTGTTTGATTGTCATGAAGTCGCGGAAAAACCGTCTTGCCGAGCAGCTGACGCCTTTTGTAGTTGTACTGTAGCTACAGGACTTTAAAACCACTAATAAGTCAATAGACCACCAAATCTTAAGTCTTGTGGCTACAGTTCCATGTAAGAATGTGCAACATTTTTTTCACCACAGCCGTTCGCAAAGGCCCTCTATGTATTTTTAAACTTTCCGCTTTTTATACTGCTTTAATTGTCCTAGCGATTCTGTGGTGAAAAATATTGTATTATTATCGTCCACAAGAATTGTTCACTACTCGAGCTGAGAGACCCTGGCGACGCTAAAAATTCCACCTTTTGATTTATCCTCCATACTCAGGTCAATTAAGCCAATTTTCTCTTGCTCGGGTTTCGACAGCACGAGAGGTAAACATCAAGTAATACAAAGGATGATTTGTATAATAAATAACTACTCTATAAAAAAAATGTGTTGTTTGTTGTACCAAGAGAACTTGACGCCTGCATGTTTTTATTTCCATTTCCAATAAGCAATAACAAATGGTTTGCACGTTGTATTTTTAAATTTGTATGAATGTTTATGTTGTCGGCAGAAACCGCGGAACTACGATACTTCGGCGTTTTTTGAGTTAACAAATAACCGTGAAAAGTAAGTCCAAAGTAGTAAATCCATTTAGATATTTTCGCACTTTATCAGCTTTCTTTCTTGCTGTAAAGATCGGCGTAATAGCTCGAGCGTTATCATAAATTTCGTCTAATTTTATACACATTCTGTTTACCCAACTTTATATCAGTGAAACGGGATCCACTCGGTTTTAGATCTCATTGACCAAATTGTGCTATCTTTATTATTTTACATCATCTTTTCTATAGTTTTCCAAACGCGTGCACGATATATTTCGACTCTGGTTGTGTTAATCACATTCTACCACGTATTATTACCACTCCTATGTAAACTTCCACAAATGTTAATTTAACCTGTTAGACATATGATTTCGAATATAAATATAAGTTATTCTACACGTAAACAACCTGTGTTAAAATTTAATATATAAGTACTAATATATAGTAATTTAATATGTACACCTGCTAATACGACAGTTAAATAAATACAGTAGAAGAGTAATATAATGAAAATTCGTAATTTCATCCCTGGTCAGCACATTTCGCGTTTATCGCCATTTACGTACCTCATTTAGGCTATTCTATATAATCCTAGTTCAACCATAGGTAGTCCAACAAGATTTGTGTCTGAAAATAATTTTATAAATAACGAAAAGTCCTGACTTCCTTGACCTATACTGGGTTTTGTGCGTCAATTGTATTTTATAAATTAGTATTAAAATGAATACCCATTCGCATACGCGTAGTGCAGCGCGCCGAATGCCAAATTTAGTTAGAAATGACAGTAAAATTACTGTCATATTCAATAGAGATAGCGCCAATATCTAAATTTCCGCAATAATTCAACAATCTGGTCCACCGTTTATCTGTCTCGCAGGTCACTAGCCGCGTAAACATCTCTTTGTTTACCGCACACCCGAAATAGCGTCTTTGTACTCCGGAACAGCGTGGACTTAAATAAATATAATAAGGATGGCGTTGCTTTCATCCTGGGTATTAAAGGGTCAATATCGTAAAATTCACCTCTATGTAGGTCTCAACTTCTCAAGGACTAGTCGTTAGTCTGATTATGAGCGATCTTTGTATGAGGATCGTAGTACGTCTTATATACGGTACGTCTTTTCTGCTTGCGATGAAGTGCTTTTTATTATACTTACTAATTCGTTATCGTTACTCTCCATAAACTCTTTGTAAGTGACACGAACGATAATTAGTTTGGAGGTAGGTTCTTATTTATTTCGACTATCTCTAGTAGGCTCTCAGACGAAAGGATTTTGAAATTAATTGCAGAAATTAACAACATCAATAACATGTGTTTACATAATCATAATCACTGCATGCAATTTAATATTAAAAATACATGTACAATATTTCTAAGTAATTAACGATTTCAAGGTATTCAACGGAACGATGAATATAATAGCGTTTGACGCACAATACGTAAAACGTCTAAGGTATATATATATATATATATGACGTGTGACCGTGTGATCTATTCATGCTCATTGCATTTGTTTGTAGCTAGGATCGAAGCAAAATGTGAATTAGATTAAGAAGCCTTATTCAAGATTGCTAAGATTTGTGTTTGGTAAACACTATACTTTCATAGCTAGTTGCGAAATTGTACATACTCAGGGTAGGTATCGCACATCGGATTTGTTCTTTTAAAAGTCTGGTAGTCTAAATTATAATTGGCAATATAACTTTGATAGTTCTAGTGAATTCTTAGTCTTGTTTGATTCGCGTATCAGTTGATAAGATAGCTTGATGCCAAAACAAAGAATATGTACGCAATCGGTCACAGCACGTTTGGATACAGCTCACAGCCGACCTCGAAAAAGGTCGATTAATGTGTTACAGGATAATGAACTGTCCTCTGTCATGGGAAGTGACATTATACCGACAGTATGTGGACACCAACATCATTGCCACTGTAGAGGTATATAGGCGATAGGGTAAAGCGCGGCAGCATTATAATATCTTTAATTGAAATGGCACGTGGTTTTTTATCATGACTTGCCAGTACGACAGCTGTAACTTTCTTTGATAGTTAGTAAATAATTTTCATGGGTAACTTGTCAAGTTTATTCCTATTAAACTGGATTTTATAAGTATGTTAAATGTAAGTTAATCATAATTATGTATTTGACTTGGACATGTCTTATTTAGATTCTAAGTTTTTTTAATTTCTTTTTCGTACTATTTGGCAATAATAAGTTAATAAACGCAAATAGTCTTCCTAAGGCCCTGAGGAAATTGGCTGGGCATTGATTGTATTAGAGGAGCCTTGAGCAAACCAGATTATGTATTCTAGTTTTATAGATTTGACCCTACATTCCTCTGAGAACGTGATTGAATATTAACATAGCGCTAGTCAAGTCTAAGATTATCTAAATATCTATAGTACCTACGTCAATGTGATAAAATTCTTGTTACAATTAATCACTACACGTGTAGTTTCAATTACAACATAAGAGCTATACTACGTAACTTGTTTAAAATCATTTCTGTTTTATATTATTAGTTTAATATTGCTTAAATAAATGTCATTAGTAATTTTTTTATTAGTATTTTTTATTCCATTTATTGTCCAATCGAAAATTTGTTCAGCAATGGTTACCTAAATATCCGCGCACCTAAATTATTAGCCCACACCTGCCGAATTACTTAGTTTACACTCGGGAGCTGTACCCGCCATTAAAATGCACGATTGTCAATTATAAATGTATTCGACCATGACTGTATCTACAGCGAAGCGATGGCTCGATCGATGTCTTTAACGCGGAAGGAAGGAAGTCCATGGACGTTCGCATATTAAAACATTATCCTTAAGTGTTAAAGCTATCAGGCTTGCTACCTGATAGCTTAATCAGTTTATGAACTGCCTACACACTCGAATAATGGTCACTGTTTTTTAATTAAATTTATCAAAATCGACACTTTATTTTCAATTACTATATATATATATTGACGACCGGTCTGGCCTAGTGGGTAGTGACCCTGCCTTTGAAGCCGAAGGTCCTGGGTTCGATTCCCAGTCAGGACATTTATTTGTGTGATGAGCACAGATATTTGTTCCTGAGTCATGGGTGTTTTCTATGTATTTAAGTATTTATATGTATCTATTTATTATATATATCGTCGCCTAGTACCTGCAACACAAGCCTTATTGAGCTTACCGTGGGACTAGGCCGATTTGTGTAAGAATGTCCCGAAACATTTATTCATTTATTCATTTATTTTTTTATTCAATTACCTATACTCGTAGTTATCTTACCTTATCTTTCAGAAGGTTCATGTTTTATATGTAGACAACTGAGCAGGAAATCCATTAATTCATCCTTATTTTACGAGTACTATTATAAAAAATTGTTCTTGTATTAAATTAGTGACGTACTATTTAAACAAAGTCAAACCTCTAATATATAATAGAGTTGTACTTATAAAAATCGAAGTTAGGGTTGTTTTTGTTAAATACCAATGGATCGAGGAAATGTAAAATTGTATTGTATTCCAGATGCCCCGGGGACGGGACGATATGCAAGTAAACGTGGCGGGCCTAAGGAGAAATATTAAAAATCTCGCGCACAACTATTCCGATGCCCAGGTAAAAGAAATCCTTATTATCTCATCTGATGATTCAGTTCTGGACTGTGATGTATATATACGAGAATACGCGATGATTCATATTCAGTTATCAGGAGTTGAAAAATATTAATAATCGGCCTAAACTGATTCCAGTTAAGGCTGATTAAATTAATTACACTTAATGTTATTTTTACCAGTAACCACGTGTACGTGGTCACCCTAGATTAATAATTTAACAATAACTTTATTTTGACAACGACAACTTTACTAATAAGTTTAAAAAAATTGTGGATAATACTGTATTATACAGAGGTTTAAAGCTCATAAACATTTAGTCGGGTAGATGTAAAAAAAAAATACATTGCAAAATAAAGATTGGGTCAGTCATTTTCACCTGAGTTTCAATACGCGAAGTACTTAAATGCGAAAGCAATTAACTATTGGCCTTGGTATTTGATTAAAACCCGACGTTTCATAAATGGGCTAAGGCGTCCAATTAGGAGTCAAATATTACCAAATGGCTAGCCCATTAATTTTGTCCTAACATCATGTCCAGGTAAAAGTGCGCGAGGCAACATCAAACGATCCATGGGGCCCCTCAAGCACGCTGATGGCGGAGATCGCCGATCTCACGTACAACGTGATGGCGTTCACGGAGATCATGCAGATGATCTGGAAACGGCTCAACGACCACGGCAAGAACTGGCGGCACGTCTACAAGGCGCTGGTGCTGATGGAGTACCTGATAAAGACTGGCAGCGAGAAGGTGGCGATGCAGTGCAAGGAGAATATATTTGCTATTCACACGTTGAAGGATTTTCAGTATATGGAGGAGTGGAAAGATCAGGGTAAGAACGGCGTTTTATACGTATTTGGTTTCTTTAATTTTTTGTTACCGAAAATGTATACAAATTTGACTCCATAATAACGATGATATTTTGGGAAAAAATAGTGTATTTTGCTCAGCATCATTTACTTTATCATCCTACCAATTTTTATTAAAATCGAAGACGTGAGCTAAATGAACAAACATTTTGATAATCGTCAATTATAACATCCTCCTTTTGTTGTGTCATGTACATATGTAGCTATGTAGTTGCGGTAAAATTATATCCTATACAGACAAGT
This sequence comes from Grapholita molesta, assembly GCA_022674325.2. Classification (NCBI taxonomy): domain Eukaryota; kingdom Metazoa; phylum Arthropoda; class Insecta; order Lepidoptera; family Tortricidae; genus Grapholita; species Grapholita molesta. The sequence goes on from CP053127.2 coordinate 11,437,766, forward strand.
TGCTTAAACTTATATAAACATGCACTTTAGGTTAAATCGAGTTTTGGTATGTTGTTAGCACTTAGTTTGAATTAGTATATTTTTTTATAGCAATTTACGCCTTGTGGTATCCTGAAAGCCGGGGGTGTGAGGGTGTGGGACACATGGGTCTCCCATATCCTTAAAGCTCGTGGGTAGACTGTTCTAATAGTACCTGCTAATTTCAACAAAGTTGTTGTGTTTATATTAGTCACCCAGTTTTTGTCTAAACACAAAAATGAGTCTGTATGATTATTTTAAAATATATCTACCGCTAAGCCCCGAAAGATATTCTGGTATTAGTCACCCATATCTGATTTCATCATACTACGTGAACGCACATGGTACTTGTCATTCAAAAGTAAACAGCCCTAACTCCGCAGCGATTGGTCAAATCATACGACCTTTTGGCTACAAAAATCTATAATCGCGTCCAGCTAATTAGCCAGTTATCACTAGATAGTGTTACGAAGCACATTAACATTCGTAACGCGACCTTGTGTTGCCCATTTCACTCTTCGTTTGTGCTGATGATGATTAGTTTTATTTGTGTCATGCGTACAAGCGCTGGATGTAAATTTCACTACTACTATATAATAAATAAATAAATAATAATAAATATTTCGGGACAATCTTACACAAATCGACCTAGTCCTACGGTAAGCTCAGTAAGGCTTGTGTTGTAGGTACTAGACGACGATATATATAAAAGATAGATAGATACCTATATATACTTAAATACATAGAAAACACCCATGACTCAGGAACAAATATCTGTGCTCATCACACAAATAAATGCCCTGACTGGGAATCGAACCCAGGACCATCGGCTTCATAGTCAGGGTCACTACCCTCTAGGCCAGGACGGTCGGCACCCCCTCCAAAAAATGTATGGAAATGAACGCACATGTGCGTCGGTGGCACTGAATGCGTTAGCTGAGTGACCAAAAATTTTAATATTATAAAAGGGAAAACTGAAACTTAGGATAGCCGGCTCGGTGTGAATTTCTTTATATTTTTTTTTGGGTAACTGGACATTTGTGCAGTTAATGTCAACAAGTAGCAAATTTAACTATATCGATAAAATTCTTTATTTGTACAGCAGCCCTAGGACTCGCTAGCATGGGCAACCAATCCCAATTAAAGATCTTACACGATTATATAAGTATGTATAATGCGCTTAATCCAGTTGCGTCTCTTCCTTCAGGTCTAAATGTGCGCGAGAAAGCGAAACAGCTAGTAAATCTACTGAAAGACGACGAGCGATTGAAGAACGAGCGAGCGCGAGCATTGAAAGCCAAGCAGCGATTTGCGCAGAGCGCCAGCGCCTTTGGGAGCGACGGCGCGCTGGACACTCCCTCCAGCCCGCAGTACCCGCCTGTTGAAAACGTAAGTTAATTGTAACTCTGACCATAGAATACAAATGTAAAGTCGAAACCATAATTAGGCGAACTAACTTGACAGTTCAATGTACACCAATGTTGCCACAGATTTGCTAATGTTGTTAATAACATTTAAAAATTAAATTCATACTAGATATTTTGTCGAGTAGCATTATTGAGTATGAAATGAAACTATTAAAGTATTATTACGAAATAATCATTTAAAAAAGTCTGTGAATAAAATGATCGCAGATCGATTTGGACATTGGTAACGACGCTGCCCGCCATTTGGTTTTGTTGACAGTTCGATCGAGTGATATGGTATTTATTTCATTCGGTTTTCCGTCATCGGTCTGCTCCAAGCTACCTAGATTTTGTGTGAATCAAACATTTTCTAGACCTATATAGATATATTCCTATCACGGTTATTTTCTTGTCTTTTCCTGGTATCAGTTCATGCTGTCAGTTCAGTTCGCATAATTATGGTTTCGACTTTAGATATATGTGACATTATCTATGAAAGGGACCTTTTGGTCGATGGCACTTACATCGAACCGCGTTACATTTGTATCGCGCAATCAAGAACAACGACATAAGCGCCATCGACAATAAGGTCCCTTTTCATAGATAATGTTACATATCATTCACTTCCCTTGATTCAGGTAAACATACTAAACATAGTTCTTCGCTTCATTGTTTTGTTATCTTATAATATGGGTTCAATATGGATTAACAATAACAGCCACATTTTTTCAAACAAACACGGGTCTTGTGACTATATTATTAAAGCATTTATTCCATTGTTCGTAAATGATATTTTGCCTATATTCACATTCTCTCGATTTATTACTATTTTTGCAAATACACTATGCATTCACCTCAACTGACGACCTCAATATAAACTTATACTTGGACTGACAGTGAAGCAAAGCTTCGCCGCGCGATTCGCCCTCCAATCTGCCTTTGAAGTAACTAACTAAATTAATATCTAGGTATACTATAGTGACATACAGATTTATTTTTTTGCCGTAGCATTGCTCTATGTCACGTTAAATATTTTCTAATATATAGCGCTGTAACTGTAACCCTTCAAAAATGTCGCTAGTGACTTTTCGTCATTGGTTTAACAAAATTCTCTGTGATAGATCAAGAAAAATCCGGTCTAATTGGAAACGTATTGGGTTGGCCATTATTTTTTTCACGCCATGTGTTTCCGATTTGTGGTATTTTTATGTATTTGTTGTAAATTTCTAAGATGTTAATATGCAAAATCGGGGTCTTATGTACCAGGTAAAAGCCTTAGTTCAGCAGCGAGACACTCGAGTCAACTCTCGTCCAACTAGAATTAACGTTGATATTTTGTCATTTTACAGTTAAACAGCGAATCGGCAGAATGGCACGGCCGGGAAGCGGAGCTGGCCCGGCCTCTGACCGCGGGCGAGGAGGAGCTACAACTGCAGCTCGCCCTGGCGATGTCCCGGGAGGAGGCCGAGAGGGAAGAGAGGCGGCGGCGCTCCGACGACGTGCGGTTGCAGCTCGCCATCAGCCAGTCGCAGCATGACCTGCAGTGAGAATTATACTTTATTTCTACTGGTTTAAAGTCTAAAGTTCCGATGGCGCAAATAACTTGGGGAGTCGGTAGTGAAATTAACAATTGTGACATTATCTATGAAAAGGGACCTTATTATCGATGGCGCTTATGTCGTTGTTCAAGATTGCGCGATACAAATGTAACGCGGTTCGACGTAAGTGCCATCTACCATAAGGTCCCTTTTCATAGATAATGCCTTAAGTTGGTAATAATATTATTCTTCAGAAAATAGTGTATCCAGTTAGCACGAGTCAATTTTGTGACAACAATTAAACATGACTTCTGTACTTACAGATTTTTTTTTTCCTCTTTCGCATTGTAATATTCGTAGTTAATGAAACGAGCAACAAATCTAAGTATATATTGGTATTTAACGCCTGATTATCGTCACTAAACCGACATGCTTTTAAGTTTCTTAAAAGCATGTCGCTAATTGGGTACAGTATTATCTGAAAGTCAAAACTCCTGTAACCGGTCTTAAAAGAAATGCAAATTTAAATTTTTGTTATTCTTTCTAATTTCATGTTATTTCTATTCAGAATCGCATAAATCGCGAGATTTACATAGAAATCACATTAAATAACACAATTTAAGTGTCGTTTTAATTAAATCTAGACAAACATTTACTGCTGCCCTTTTAAATCTGACGAATTTCGAAAAGCAATAAGTCCCTCCGCGTAAAAACTACTTACAGGTTATCGAAAGCAATATACGAGTACACCATCCCACTCTCCCAGACCCTTCCCTAGACAAGTAAAGGATTAACGTTGTAAGCTATTTTATTTGACGTTCTTAAAATTTGCATATGCTGCATATACTGACAACGAACGTAACTTATAAGAACAGAACTAAACCAGCGTACACCCTCGACCTCGTCGGCACTTATCATCAGGTGCGACTGAGGTCAAACGCTGGTCAGTCTTGTAAAAAATACATGGAATAATTTGATACATAAGTCGAGATATATAAATGCGATTTACAGCCAACTTCCTATTTCCTTTAAACTTCCTATTCCCTAGGCCGAGGCTATACCCCAAGCTAGAAGAACTAGGCGTACCTGAATACTACTGGATCTACAACTGCACGGATTGCCACCGCTCTGTAACGTTAGTCGGTTATAGAATCTACCCTCAAGAACATTAAACACGAGTCTCATTATCCAATATCAGTCGACAATACAAAGTTGGCAAAATTTGTAATTTGTTATTCAAATAAAGTCTATTCAAAATTATTTATGGGAAGCTTAAATTACTTATGTCAATTTATATAGGAAATAGTCCGTTTTTCTTGTTCTTGATCATATGATGTAGATTTGAAAATGAGTGATGATTGGAAACTTAGATATTTTTTAAAATATTATCTTGTGTAAGTGGGCACTGATTGTCATAATTTATAAGGATCAAAGCAATTTTTTTATTCAAAATTGACCAAGTGTATGTTTGAATGTTTTTATTTGTCAACAGGTCTCTATTTCAAATTGGGTAAATAAAATAACCTAGATTGCAAAGTTCCTATCGTAACTAAACTCTTCATTGCCAGCATAGTATAACAGTACTTTGGCCCCATCCATTGGAGCGAAATAGTACAGTCGACAAGAATATTGGGGGAACTTTGAATACATTTTATTTTAATACTTACAACTGGCCAATGTTACCTTACGAAAAATAATAGTTATACCTTATGCTTTAGTATGCTTCTAAATAAAAGTATAGGTGGGTTCGGTTCACGAGAGTTGGTACCGTATGTCTATATAAATCTTGACAGTTGAGTACAAGATTGACGCCAACTCTTATGGATCGACCTGTACTTCGCTTAATGTTCATGTCGACTTTACTTTCTTGAGTCTTTGGTGCTTATTCAAATTTTGCTGAAGTTAAAAAGAGACATTCGATTTCGATACTTAAGTATGAACCTTATGTACATCTCTACCTTATCGTTAACGGAATAAACTCCATATAAAGACTCATAGTTGCAGCTATCATATCGTAGTGTATCTGTGGTTCTGATTTCTAATATACTTAATAACTGTTTGACTTGCGCGTGGTTTAGTAATTAATAACTTAATACATCAGCATCACCTCTGTAGCCTTCGTAGCTGTTGCCATCTTGAATTAATCATCGATTTTACTTCATCGTCTATTTGAAACTTGATCAATATCTGCTTGTTTTTAATCGTGTAGAAAATTCGAGCATTTAGTGATAGCTTTTGATCTGCCTGTCAGCTACCATCTACGCAACGAAATGTGTCTCTGTTGTGTCAACTGAATAGAAATAATTATCATTGGAACACATACCTAGGTAACATGTAGGAATTGTAGGATGACTGGAAAGTCGAAATACTTCTAGATTACATTACGAAAGGAAGAACTGCAAGGTGTAAGGCAGTGTCTCCATAGATGTATGTGGATACGTTACGGAGGGTCGTATCTATCAATAACCAATATAATTATTTTATTTACACATCCTTCTCGGCGCAGCTCGGATACGGATCAGTCGAGCAAGGGTAAGTAAATAAAGTAATTTTATTGGTTCCATCGCTACGTATCCACATACATCTCTGGAGGAAACGCAACCTATGATGGGTGAACAGTTTTGAAGAGACAACCTCTTAAGGCAAATGCTCATTGCATAGGCAAGGCATATGCCCAATGACCGTCGCTTTTAATGCGAGGTAACACGGCTATGTAGTATTTTTAAAGTTTACCTCTTTGAAGCGGTTCATCCCTTCTAACCCAGCTCTTATCATTTAGTCGTTATTGTATTTCTGTTATAACTTTTTCAAAAATAGAATGATGACTATTTTTTTCGTTGTCTATTAGTTACATTACGTATTTTATTTTTTATGCGAAATCAATAAAAATGCATAGTATAAATAAAGTCAAGGTCAATATAGAAACGACCAAAGCCCAAAATATGTATACATATGTAATATTGTTTCAATATTAGGATTCATGTAAGTATATGCTGCGGTTGATATTAAAATCCGCCTCATCGTTATATATCTGTGTAATGTTTTGATGCTAATCACATTGAACTAATAAGATAAGTTAGGTTCTTTAGCTTGCTTCAGATGCCCGACAGGCAAATGCAAAAACATATTCCACGTTTTAAGATAAGCTTTTCATGATATGGCGGGTATTACTATCGGCAACCGAGCTATACATATTTTGGCACGTTGGCCGCATTTATATCATTTACCTTGACTGTACAATTGTTATGTGCTTGTTAGACAAGCAAAAAATGTATCCAACATTTTTTGATAATCTAACTCGCGGGCTGCATAACATTTCGTTAGATTGACTCAGTCATCAATTCATCGTCCTATTTTTTGTCTATAGATTTGTGATGTTGTTTTGTATTTTAGGACGCCAGGAGCTGAAAAAAAGCCGGAGCCAGCTCAGCAGTCCCACTTGCTGGATCTGCTGGACGTCAATCTTGGCTCGCCGCCCGCGCCCGCCGCCGCCGCCGACCCATGGGGCATCTCGTCACCACAGCAGAAACAAGTAGGCGTTAAATACCGTTCACAAATAAAATGACAGTTAAATTCATTAACCTTATGAAGGCCAATATGTCGCATTATCTGCTGTTTTATTATATTATTGATATGATATCGACCAATGCCAGATGTCTTGACTCGTGTCGCCTAGACTGAGTTTTCCGTCGACAGAAAAATATACCTTAGTGTCATTGTCCTTTATGACACAAAGGTTTCTACATTCCATTATTCATAGTCTTGGAAACGCGTATATATTTATATACAAGTATATAACTATAACTGTAATTAGGGAACTAAGTGTATATGTTTAAGTATATGTCAAAATAATGGACATGTTAAGTTTTTTACGATTTTGACACACACTTTGAATCATTATGATTCATTGTGATACAGCAATTTTGATTTATACAATAACGAAATTAATATTAATGAGAGTGCTGATAAATTTGTAAGTACTTAGGCAAATGGCCGGAGTAATATTTCTCTGCTCCCTTCTTATCAGCCCGAGGACTTGGAATTCAGCATATTTTCCGATGCGATGGTAAGGGAAGAGTGTCGTATGCGCTAGAAAATAGTTTGCTAGACAGTAATATTTTTTTATATATCGAGGGTTGGGTGGTCAAACCCGATAAATCGATATAATATTTCATTGAAGTTACAATCTTATGTAATTCACGTCTAGTTCTAAATTCAAAATCCCATTTACTAGACTTATCGGGTTTGACCACGCAACCCTCGATATATTGTTATCAAAAAAAAAAAAATGTATGTTGTCGATTTTATGGCAATGTATATATATTATTGTGTGCCTCTTTATGTCTTTATTATTAAATGTAGGGCTCGTAATCCAGGTTTAACAAATGATTCAGCAGTTTGAGACGCAGAATACATTAGTAAGGGATGTGCCCCGCAGGACACGATGCCGGACGCGTGGTCCGGCGTGGGCAGCCCGGCGCGCGACCCTGGGCGCCCGCCGCGCCCGCCGACCCCTGGGCGCCCGTGGCGCAGGTACGCTACAAAACTACTTTTTTTTTAACCCAGTGAAAAGCGTTACGCATACCACTACGTAATAAGAGACCCCGGGGTGGAGTCAGTTATTACGTATTGGTACTCTCCGGTGAATCGCACCGGCCTACCCTGGGATGCTGCCGTAAAACACTGGGATGCTGCCGTAAAACACTGGGATGCTGCCGTCCCCGTGCGTGTGTCACGGCAATTCACCGCGACACCACCGGCACCAGCGCCCTAGGGCGCACTCTCTCCGCAATAAGGCGCGCTGTAGCATATCAGCGTGCCTTCACCACATAACTACCTGGGCGCGCGCTGGCATAGGCATACGTACTACTTCTTTTGATGTTTACACTGAATTATTTGAGCGCCACCGACGACGCTACTCGCCACTAATGAGTACAGCTTAAACGAAACCTTAGTACTTCCGAGAATGGTTCTCCTATGTCTGTTACTTATACGAAAAAGCTGCAGTCGAAAGTCAAGATAAGATACGTCTCAAAGTTTATTAAATAATCATCGAATTCATTATACATATACCTGTGTTAATAAGGAATATGTGATTAAAAAATAATTCGTAATTTTTGTAAGCTTGATTTTATAACCGGTTAATGCTTACCTTACTAAAGCAGAACATCAGTTCTGTGACCCTAGTGAAAGAGGGTACAAGTCAAATGGGCTCAGTAAAAAAGGCCACAAGTCCTATAAAATGTATTGCACTTGTACAGTCGACGTCAAAGATATGTATACAGTTTTTCACCTTATTACAAGGGATTAAGGTGGGAAAGTGTATACATATCTTTGACGTCGACTGTACCCTTATTCGCTGTGCTAATTTGTCTTATACCCTTTTTCACTAGGGCCACAGATGTATACCTTCATATACGTTTGTATTTATGTCAAAGTTAATAACAAAGCTATGGTGATGGGTGACCTCACGCACTAACCTACATCTAACCCATAACGTTCCTTATAAGGAGCTTGAGACGACTTTGCAGAGCAAGTCACCGCAGTCTGTGCTGTCGTCGCCGTCGTCCGAGCTGGAGCAGTTCGACGCGTTGTCGCAGCGGCCCCGAGCGACCAACAACCACGACGACCCATTTGACCTCACAGCACTAGGTATTTATCATCTTGCTAGCTTTGTCCCTGCCATTTTGTCGCGTTTTATGGACCATGGGGCCGTAGTCGAGATGGCAATTAAATTACAGAACGCGCAATTTAAACTAAAATCTTGCCTGGAAGCGATCATGTGATATTTCGTTCGATTTGTCATGACGATACGTTTATTTTCATTTCGATTGCATTTTCTATGAACAATTGCCATTTTGTATTTAAACTTTCGTGAGACATAGTATAATAATTAACTAACAAATCGGTTCTACTCACGTTTATTTAGTCACTCGCGGGACATGTTTCGGAGAACACAGGCCTCCATTTTAAAGCACTAAGAGTGCTGAGTGTCCGTTCGGTTCGCCGATCGCGTTGCCGACCCGTCGCGCACTTTGTTGTCATTTTGTCTACAGCGCATGGAGTACTACAAGCGCATAAAGACAAGGCGGGGTCGGTAAGATGTTTGCCTGCACCGTAAGACGAAAATCGAATACATTTTCTTTTTATCCATCTATGTGAGGGATCGGCCCGAGCAACAGAACGGGAAATTTTGCGACAGGGATTGCCGTTTGTCGATCACGTACCTCGTCGAATGGAAATTTGGGGCCCATATTGCATAACTATTTAAAACGAATAATATTAGCGGAACTCTCTTTCTAATAAAAGCAACTGGAAAGGGACTTTCGCTAATGTTATAAGTTTCAAGTTGTTATGCAAAAGTCCCCAGATAACTGTTAGCAGACAAAATAATGAGCAGTGCTCAGACAAGTCATCGTAGAATCTCATTATGTACAGTATTATGAACTTAATATTTTTGAATGACATTTATTACTGCAACCCAAAATTCACCATACGTGTGTGAAAGTATTTTCATTAACAATTTTTTTATGCTGATGGTTGCACTGTATTTACTGGCACCATATTTATAATATTTAGAAATAACCATAATCATAATCAAGCAAATATTGTATTAATTTAAATTGTCACCACAAAACTGTTTCAAGCGTGCCACTGACAAATTCATAACAGATATGCGACTAAAAAGGTCAAATATAAAATTACTATAATATCCACTTTCGATAAAAATAATCAGTCTCGACTCTATAGATTCTTCCATATCTGTTTCTGCGATGACTTGTCCGAGCACTGATAATGAGTAAACGTGTCGGTCGCAGGCGACAACCTAGCGCCGGCCGCGAGCGCGTCGCCCAGCACGGGCGCCATCAAGAAGAGCCCGTCGGCGTTCCTGGGGGAGAACTCGTCGCTGGTGAACCTGGAGCGGCTGCTGCAGCCGCCCAGCGCCGAGCCGCCCGCGCCCAACCCCTTCGCGCCCGAGCCCGCGCGCCAGATGTTCCTGCCGCCGCAGCCGGTGGGTTCCGTACTAGTATTATCGAACCGCGTTTAGAAAGGGATTCGAGAGTACCGCGAGCACAACAGTGCTTATATATGATTAAATATACCTAATTATAAAGCAATCTTTGACACCTTCATAAGTCCAGACACTTATTCATAATAGGATCAAAAGATTTACATAGTATGCTTTGAATATTCTCATTTGCACTCTATTCTTAACAAATGTTGTTTTGTAAAAAATATTAATTATCATAGCTGACAATCCTGTCACTAATTAACATCCTTTTCGCTTTATCATATTGCAAAATTTAAAAAAATTGTGTTAACATATTTCACTAAAGAAAATAATAACAGAAAGAGTCTTCTTAAAACAAGTCTAATGACGATGGTGGTACAGCTGAATATTTTTTATTAAAAAAAAATCAGTATTAGGTATACCTTATTTTTTCCATGCTTTAAAACTACAATTTCGTTTATCTGCACACTCTACCACTGACAATGTCATATCGTGCATTAATTCAATAATATGAGCTTTAATATGAGCGATTTGATAATATACTAGTGCAACCGATCACACGAGTGTGGTTTTATCACCTTTGCTTCCCCTCATTTTATAATAGCAAATTAAGTCGGTCCACCTACTTTGGGGCTTTCCGGAGCTACGGAATGCTAGCCCTAACGTTTTAAATGAAATCTGTTCCGCATGGACAACATTTTCTTTTATATCTTCATGAATGATAAACAATTACTATTGACCACATAAAAGACGAAAAACAAATGAATAAAACTGCGGTTCGCGCGTAGCCTTGAACAAAACTACCTACATAAGTCATAACCTATCTATATAGGTCTCCCCCACAGACCGCCACTGAGAACGATCCAGCACTGTTTATTAATAATGTAATAAACTAGTTGTACATTTAGAAGTGAACTATCTTATTTATAATGAAAATATATCAGTACTTAAATAATATTATCGATATTCTTTCAGGCTAAGTTGTCAATCAACGAGCTAAAGCAGCAGCAGATGGGCCTCAGCGGGATGCCCTTCCCGTCGGCGGCGGCGCCGGCGCCCACCTTCACCGGGTACCCGCAGCTCACGCCTGCTGGAGGTAATTAATAAAGTCAGACCAGGGTGCCGATTTTTTAAAGTCGTGCACTCGAATTCAAAAAGCTTTAAATACTAAAATAATCGCACACAAAAGTTTTTCACCATTATTTTTGTACGGAATCTATATAGTTTCTATACCCACGATTATTAATGTATATAGGGTAAATCGCCAGTTACTGGCCACCTTTCAATAACTGGCCACCATATACTGAAAATGGACTCTATTTACCTGTAAACAGAGTTCATTTAAGTATAAGGTGGCCAGTAATTGAAGGGTGGCCAGTAATAGAAACCCCATTTGAAAATGTGTTCTATTTATAGGTAAACAGAATTCATTTTCAGTATAAGGTGGCCAGTTATTGAAAGGTGGCCAGTAACTGGCGATTTACCCTAATTCATGCATCTTAAATATAATTTCTTCGTGTTTGCGAGAGTTGAAAATGTCACGACTCGAGCGTCGAGTGTTCAAAACTCGGCCCCCAGCCCACGAATGCTTTAGCAGTGTATACCGTTAAATTATAGCAACCCTATAAATCAGTAAAAAGAGCAGCAATTAACATCAAAAGGATTTTTTTTTGCCCCTTTTTAAAAAGGAAATGGATAACTTTCCTCTTATATGTCGTCAACTGCGACAGGCAATTTGGTATTCATAATGAATTCGTTTTAAAGCATACGTCAATTAAGTTTATAGTTTTCGTACCGCTATCTCGTTCGCGCTAATGGAGCAAGTGTGAGAAAGACTAAACGCAAACGCACTGGACTACCGCACGCTGCTCAAATCCCTTGGAAACCCGACACTCGGTTTCTAGTGTCCACACTAGGCTACGTTAGCAAAGAAGTTAGTAAGAACATGCCCTGTCTACAGCCGCGATGGACCCCTGGGCCGCGCCGGCGCCGGTGGCCGCGCCGCGCTCGCAGTCGCCGTGGTCGCCGCCCAACAACAGGCACACGCCCAACCCCTTCCTCTCCTAGCCGCCCTCAGGTACGTGTTGCTGCTTACAGTGCCGAATGAAAAGAGCGGTGAATGATCGGAATCGTTCACCCGTGCAAGAATAGTATTGTACGATCTATCGTACATCGTATCGCTTTAAGTTTAGCATCGCCTCTAGGTGTAATGTTGACGTAAACATTATTGTTAATTGTTGAATTACCTATTTCTATTTTTAGTGCATTAAAGACACTCATCAGCGGCTAATGTGTATTACTTAATCTGACATTATTTCTGACTTAGTGATACTGCATTCACGTAACTGACATTTTGACATTACGGGCTTACGGGCTCGTGCAAGTATGATTATCAAAATTCAAAAACAGTTATACGTCGTGATGTAACATTGAAGAATCTTGACAAAATCATCATCACACTAATGTATATGTTTTTTTGCACAGTCGCCATCGAATTTATTGGAACTGTGAACGTGGTCACTAATATATGAACTTACACTTTATCGCCTTAACAATAGAGGCGTTTTTCAGATATTTATGACCACATTAGCCAGTCCGATATATCTGATGGCGATCTGATTATTTATCTATATGCCGATCACCGTTCGCGTCAAACGTCCGTCGTGTTTTGAATCGATTGTATATTTCGGCGAAGTATCAGGCATGTATCTAGGGGGGGGGGATAGTTGGGATTTATCCCCCCACGAAATTAGCCGTCTGTATATACGTATGTATATAACTTTCTGCTACCAGATAGTAGATGGCAGCGATTTTTACACAGTTCACATGGTTGTTTCGATATTAGTCCGTCCCTAAACCAAAAGTCTGGATACGTGCCTGCGAAGTATGTACATACAGTAGAGCCTAGATAATGCGTTGACAGGTCAAATCGGAACTTTGCTCTTTGGTCAGGTAAGCCTGACCTACTGACAATAATTAAGATGTTTACAAAAATTATGTTCCTTTAAATTTTAACTTTCGCACCGTGATTGCTGCCTTCAGTTAAATCTGTGGTGAATGTATTAAAGTTACTGACCATTGCCGGTAACACCAAAACACAAATGTAAGATTAAGATAAGCGTGCCATTATGGGGATTATCGAATTCCCCTGCTTCGTAAGTCCTATTTTTCATATAAGAATATTTCATAGAATCAGTAACGCAACATTGTAATAATTTCAGGTCGGTAGCAACGACTAAAGCCGCGCCCGCTATGATAGCGAATGCTACCTGGCCCACGACACGCATCCGCGACGGGCGACCGCCGTCGAGATATCCCCACACAACACGTCCGCCTCCCGCAACGAGGCTCACAACACGCGCCTAGATCTAAACTTATTTCGGAACCAGTGCTTGGAAACCACTCGCTTTATTTAAAGCCTTAGGGTGCAATTAGAGTGAACGCTCTTGCGGCGTGACTAGTGGTGTTAAACAAAGGCAAACGTATGGAAGACGCTGCTGAAATTGCCCACTTGATTGCTTGGAAGTTGCCCGCACGCCCCGCTTCGCTTCGAGCGTCCACCCAGGCCTTACACTTAGAGTATCATTATGTCCAACTTTTACACATTGCGATATATATTTGACTGTTTCATAAAAGGTTCCTACAATTGAGTAAACGAAAGTTGGATGTTGTTTACTAAAACGGCTGTTATTATTAATATATATAATTATAGATCACGTAACGCAACACAATAACTATCACAAAATAAACAGTTTTTCGTCAAGATGTTTGGATAAAAAAAAACAGATAGTATTATTAAATCTGTTATCATGGTGATTTTATCTCGACGGTTGTGATTCGGAGCCACGGTCTGAGGCCGAATTTTAGTTTTAATTCTTCGCTAAACACTTGAACAATTACTAATTATGGTAACGACTCTGACACCTATGGATTTTTACTCTGACCACGGATTTTGGTGATCGGCATAAAATAAACAAATGACATCACAATCATAAGAGATAGTGTTTAATTAGTGATACATCTATCTCTATATCGACTTATGTCTACAGAGTATGATGTAAAAAAATTAAAAAACACGTGTCTTAGGCGTTTTGCCATTGTTACAATACAATAGGTCCTCCTACCTTGGCCAAATGTCGAAGCTATGGTGATTTTTTATACATATGTATTACCTAAGTAATATGCATGTGCAAGTAACACATGCAACACATCCATTTATGCAGTTCACCATAGTCGGCGGTCAGCTTACCTAGTATTCTTTCATCTAATAAATTTCTTGTCATTAGCACTACTTAAATTATGTATATCAATTATGTTTAATTATTTTTTTGCGTATGGTGAGTGGGATACATGTCAATACAGCCAGTGGAGAGGTGTAGGATAAATGATGGAAACCAGGGAAGAAGTACCATAATGCATTTTATTTTCATGGTTAATCGTATCTTATTCAAATATGATACTAGGTTACGTTAATAAAATTGAAAATTGTGGTGTTTTTTTCATGGATTCGAATTTAAAAGTAAATATATCACACAGTATGCGGTATACATATGTAAATGAAGTTTTTATATAGACTGGATAAAGCTGTGACGTAGGGTTCTAACTGTACGACATTTTTGGAAGTAAAAATAAAAATTATATCGTATGGAACAAACAAATGTTGTGTTAAAGTTTATTGTAAATTGATTTAAATTACCAATAATTTAATAATCAATTATTATAGTCCTCCATAGTTATTTTTTAAAAATCCGACCTTTTATGCTTGAGAAACCTGATAATTGATAAGACTACTGTCGTATCTGATTTATCGATGGAAGACTAAATTAAAAAAAAAAAAAAACCTAAACTTAAAAATCATCAATTTAAAATAAACTTTACACACGAAATAAATTGTAGTTGTAAAATAAACTTCAACTTTTGTAATTATTAAATTGGTATTTGTAAAAACAATTGGTTAGAACAGGCTTGAGGTCTTTGGTGTTTGTTTCAGTCCTTTAGCCTGGTCCTAGGCTTCACTTGACGTCACAACGAACCTTATACTTTCTTCAGAACATCAATAATAAAACCAGTAAATCAAGAATATATACACGGTGAAATTTATACCGAGATCGGTAGTATGTTTTTCTATATGCAATGAAATGCCCAGACTGTCACTAAAATCGGACAATATTTCAACATATAAAAATAACAAATTTCAACCTGTATAAAAAGGAGACTGTTAAATAAACTTTGGGGTTGGTATAGGTTCGTTTATTGTGAGGATAGCCTTTTTTAAAACAATTGTAAAAATAACATAAGGTTCTATAAGGCTGTTGCAGTACATAGCAGATTGAATACGGTTACCCACTATCATTAGATCATTTCGCGTATCCTTTACCTTTGGGTAAAAGTTATAACTGCATTTACATTTTATACTTTATAAAAAACAGTAATAATACATATGTGGTACGCTACGCTATCAACGCGTACATATGTATTTTTACTTAAGATTATTATACAACGCGATATTTTTACTTAAGATTATAGATTAGTCGATATAATTTTAATTACCCTCTCAGTATTAAATGGCAGTTTATTAACAAGCAAATATTAGGATACAAACAAATCCATAGAGCCTCTTATGGTTAAGGTGTTTGCAAATTTATCATGAAATTTTTTAACCAGTGCTTTTCAGCGAGTTAGATAATTAAAAGAGTACAAAAATATGGCGCGTCAAAGTGTGTGCGGCTTGTGACGTCACTTCTAAGGAAAAAGTGTACTAGAAGAAGAGGCGTGACGTCATGCCTACAACTTAATATAACGTGTTTTATGATTAAATCCAATACTTTTGAATAATCTATCTGACGGTAAAAAATGTCATTATTCTTTTGTTGCGATGCGAAATGTTGTATTTTTTTTCTCACATACTAACCACTGCATTAACATTATTTCGACCTGCTACGTACTGCAGTGGTCTAGCGATGACGTCCACGCCGACGTTCGATGTCAGGTCTCATGTTGTTTGACGTGCCTTAGATTCCATAACATTGTGTATCGTAGACGACATTTCTTGTTTATTTGCAACTGCTATAAAATACTTAAAAAGGCCCTGCCCTGGTGGCTTGCAACTGTTATATATAATTTAATCATTTTCTTATAACGAAGGCATAGAAACTTGTCATATTTTAAGTCATGGGGTTGTGTAAAGTTTTATTAGCAGTCGAAAAAAGCAAGAATTGTCAGCGAACCATGTCAATATTAAATTTAAGTCAAAACAGTCAAGGCCCTGTGTACTTGTCCTAGAATTTCATAAAAACCGTTACGACTTTCGTAGGATACGCAGAAGTGCGCCGTACTCGAATGTACGATGGTTCATTTTATACTGTAAGCGTTGACCGCTCTGATATGACAGTCTATGGCAATTCGCTTAAAAATATAAAACACGAACTCAGATTGCCAAAGTAATGATTGCAAAAAAGCTAATGTGAGTCAAATCGGGCAGTTACTAACACCTATGTGTTTTCACTCTTTTATGTTTAAAACAATGGTTCCAGATATTTCATTGTGCATTTTTGTAATTTAAATGCCGCTAACAATTTACTGTAATAAGTACTATGCGTTGATTGTCCCAACTTCTATGTGTCAACACAGGCAAGTCCGCAGGCGTCAGCTACTACGTCCAGTTAAAGAATCTTGTGTCCAATTAGATAAGATGCGCGAAGACTGCCCCAATATGCCGCTTATTAAGGCAGTCTGGACGCACCTATGCGGTATTTATTAATTATAATTATCATTATCATCTGAACGTGAACACAGCACACACTGTCATTTACAATCAAATGACTGATATAATCTTTTTTTAACGTTTTTTTTTTCATACTTATTTATACCCTAGAAGTTTTTTGCAGTGGTACACAAGATTCTTGACTTGGTCAACCCTTATTGAGTTGCTTACAAATTATTCCAATTTACACGTTTATTTTAAATATTTTACACCCTCGTATAATTAGTATTGATCATGTAAAATAAATTGAATATAGTTTGTCTTTACGACTGTGTTGCCAGTAGAGAATCATCGCATTTTTAAATATAACAACACGGGCAAGGAATATTTTTACACTCCTTCTGACACGCCTGACTTCGCCTAGCTTCCACTGGCAACACTGGCTTTATTTCGCCTTATTAACATTAGAACTGGTTCAAATGGTTATTGTTTTATTATTATGTTTACCGATTATGTAGATAAATTATTTTTAATATATTAATTTTTGACCAATAAAATGCATCGATGCGTCACTAGCCTAGGGAGAAACTGTAAAGATTAATGTAACTATTTAATTAAAATATATAAGTTTTTCAATTTGTTGTCTTTTTTTACCCATCTTATTGTGTGGACAAAACTCTTAAGGGTTTTGGGCACACTCATAAAATATACCTACTACTGAATTAAAAATGTAACAAAAAATACTATCATCATTATCATCTCAGTCGGAAGACTCGTACTGGGTGCCAATCGGGTAGTTTTGACCCCTTAGCTCTCCATTGCAAATTACAAGTACAGATATACAAGTACAGGAGGCCGAATTTAGAGAATCATGCACTCGATTTCAAAAAGGCGAAAATAATCGCACACGAAAAGTTTAACCATTATTTTTGCTGTAAATGTATAGTTTCGATCCATGATCATTCATTCATATTGGTCATGTTTCTTAAATACCATTTCTGCGTTTCTGACGGAGTTTAAAATATCACTATTCGAGTACTCGAACCTCAAAAATTGGCCTCCAGGGGGTGATTTAGGAGTCGTGCACTCGACTTTGGCATTTGGTATTTTAGAATTACGAGTATTTAATATATTGATATGATCATTTCGTGAAAATATTGATGACAAACTTCTGTGAGCGATTATTTTTCACATCTATCATTATATTTTCCATATCAACGCTCGTAATTCAATAATCGGCTCCTAGATCATCCCAGCTGCCGTATCCTACACTATACTTTACTGCACGCGATAGATCTCATTAGGAGTACTAATGCGGTTAGTTATCGGCTTACCTTACTCGTGCTCCATAATATATTCTCGTTCACGTACTATTTCGTTAGGCCGATGAAACATGATGTTTTGAAACAATAATAAGATATGTATCTACTTACTGTACTGGCTAGATAGTACAACCAGTGGTTATATTTAGTGTTTATACCTATTTCTTCAATAGTTAGTCAGTGATAAATAAATATTCATTTGTGCATACTTTTTCAGATAGGTACCTAAATGGCATCCAAGACCCAGCGGAAGTGTTTGTGAGACACATACACACACAAACATTGTCATACTACCTTTTTCAAGCTTAAACTAATTTCATGATTAACTTGTTCAAGCACCCTTGTCTAGTATCAGCTTACGGACTGAAATTGACAGCTTAATCTAGGATGCTTCCTAGTTAGCAGGTAATTGGTAACTGATACCTACTCTTGACTCACAATTCACAATACAAATCTTCTCGATTAGTCAGCGTCATATAGTTGGTAGCATTCAAAGTACTCAAATAGTTCGATACACCATACTAATTCTATGGTGTACCGAACTTTTTGAGTACTATGGATGCCACCAACTATATGACGCTGACTGTACCTATTGTGGTTAGGGTTGCCATTTTTAAGATTCCGTAGCCAAAATAGGAAAACGGAATCCATATGGTTTCGCCATGTCCGTTTATCCGTCCGTAAGTCAAGCTATTAACTATTGCTAAAGCGAATATTGAAGAAATTTTAATAGAATTTCTGTCTTGGGTAACTATCATTATAGTATAGCTATTTCGGTACTCGTAGTTTGTATGAACATTGTTGGAAAAATATGAGGGCTCATTCCATTGTTGTTAATAACGAAAAAAAAAATAGCAAAGTTGTGTTATATTCACAAGAGTGCAAAGTAGCTTGATACCACGTTGATACACACTGAATGAATTCCTAAGAGTTGCGTTTTGAATTTACATAGTTGGATGGACTTTTAAAATGAAATTACGTTTTTTAATGCTAAATAACAATAATATGGACTAAAATTATAATGATTAAAAAGTATTTTCATGAACATTTTATTGTAGGTAGGTATCACTCGGTAACAAAGTTTGTTCTCCTCTCGTGCGTTGGAACCTTATGCTATGCTCGTAGTTAAATTTTGGAATTTTTCGCCAGCTCGAGTCTCAATATTAGTACGAGAGGGTAAACACTAATCTTGCTTATTATTATTATTTTTTTTCTACACGTCACCCATGATGACGTATACGACGAGGGGTAGATCATAGATATAATAATATAACTAGATCGAGTACTAGCCCGAAAAAAGCGAGCCTAGTGAGATAGCTACCACGCAGACCTTTGTCTCTTTCTATAGGGTGACCACGTTAATTTTAGAAGTTGGGAAAATTCCATTAAATACAATAGTGTTCTTATGTACTAGATCGGTGTAGAGGCCACGCCGGCAGCTCTGTATCTGTTTGACATACTACATGCGTTATTTTGCTTCCCAAAAATTTTAACTTCGAATACTTATAAAATTTATTAAAAATCGTCTGTGGTATCAAATTACAAGAAATTAAATGGTAAAAGAGGTTATGACGATGATTTCTAAAATTAAAAATAAATAACCAGATGGTGAAAGAATAAAAATAAGCTCTTGCGGTGTTCAAATTTAAGAGTGTCGGTGGAGTAAACACCAATCTTCTTTTCTCTCCGACAGCCTTACAGGTTATTTATATATTACATATATACAACAGCCTTCTTCATTAATTTTTAGATATGTATGTAAATCGGTAATGTCGGACATCAACAAACCAGACGGACCGATGACCTATGCCTATATTTTGTCGTGTTGATTAAAATACAGCCTATACTTTTATATCATATAATATAATCGGAAATATTTATGTATTAATACGGTTTTCTTATTAAAACGTATATTAATGTGTAAAACAATAAAATGTTACGTTCAGTTTTCAATGTCCAGATTTTAATTTGACTTGAAATTATATTTTTGTTCATCAACCACCATTTTGTTATTTACGATTCTTATTTTATAAAATTAACCTTATAACCATTTTTGTGTGTAATTTCCTGTAATTGACACACACGATTTGTGTTTTACATGTTGATTTTTTTAAATTTTTACCGGGTGAAAATTCACATTTTGTACACTTATATATTCTATATGTTTATTAGGTATATCAAAAAATATACGCAGGAAATTAAACCACTATAACCCCGCTTCTGTGGGAATTACTTTGCCCCATTTGCTATGTTCCCTCTACTATAATATACAATGACAATGAAACCACATTTTACAAATTTTAATAAATATGTTTAGTGTACTTTATCTCAACACCAACATTACGTTTTCGTCCATGTACAAGCATGGTTACACTAGATCTAGTTGATTTTGGGTTGCCATAGATCTAATATTATTCTTGGAATAGCCTCATTCAGAAAGGGACAGAGGTCTGTGTACTAGCTGTCCTACTCGGCTCGTTTTTTTTCTTCATATTCGGCGAGCAAAAGTAAACCTTAATTAAATGCACATAAAGCACGTTTCACTTATTGGTATTTTTCACAGGGCTTATTCCAGTTATACTAAAAATTCCTTGGGGTAGATAGAAAAATTTGACAAGTCTCAGCGGTACTCGTATAGCAGAATTGGTAGTGCACTGGGCTAGTGATCCAGTCCCGCTGCGAGTCAAATTTTTCTATTTTTCTTTCGATTTAAATATCGAACTAACCTTGCTGTTATAACTATTTTTACGTTAATGACTTTAGTTTAAATTTAACATTTTTTGATTAAATAAGTAAATTATTGTAGAAGCAATCACCCCGAATGTCTAAATGCCGAACTGAAAATACAGGACATATTCGACACCTTGTGTAAATGGTCGCATGACGTGGGGCTAATCCTAAATGCAACCAAAACGAAGGCTATGCACATACGTTCTTCTCAAAAGAAATCAGTTCACAGCCCCGCTATAAAAGCACACGAGCATAGCTGTCTCCACTTACAAAGTAATAACTGTGACTGCCCTTTTATCGATTTTGTAGAGGAACATATGTACATTGGTATTCTAATTGACTGTAGATTTAATTGGCAACCGCATATTGAATACGTAAGTAATAAACTCCGATCGGTATTAGGACGGCTAACTATTCTGAAACATAAATTACCGTACAACACCTTGAGAATGTTATACTTAGCTCTAGCTGAATCGGTAATACGGTACGGTATCAGCAGCTACGGAAGATCGTATAAATATAAACTTTCTAATATCTACAACCTCCAGAGAACTATTCTAAAAGCAATAGTGCCCAAAAATGTAAAAATAGCATGTAACAATGATTACTCGAGCCTTTTTGAATATTGCAAGGTGCTTCCCGTACAAAATATAACTAAATTGTCCATCCTTAAAGAAGAACACATACACATTGATAAATTAAATGAATATCACAGAAATAAAAGATTAAGAAATACCCCTAATGCACCTAGATTCATACTACCATCATATAATAATGTCTACGGAATGAGAACTAATAATTTCCTACTTGCTAAAACAATAAATAGCCTTCCGAAACACATACAAGATGTATACCTATCCAACTCCAAATCAATTAAAAAATTAAAAAATTATTTCATCTCAAACAATCACGATTATATTTTGTAAACATATTTGCTATGTAAAATTAATTAGTATAAGTCCGAACCCTTGCTGTAATTAAGCCATTTATGACTTTAACAGTAAGTAAACATGGAACTCTGCGATTTTTATTTTTTAAGTATTTTGGAACTTTAATAATAAAAAAAAAAAAAAAAAAAATAAATGTGTCATCGAATTCAATGAAAATTCATTTGAACTTTATCTACCCAACCCGTTGTCGTTACGGTCCATGGTATTTTTATATTTTGCAAATGAGTTTTCTTTAATAATTTATTCAACGTAAGGTTTAGGGAAGACTAAATGGTATTTCTGCTTATTATACATATTTAACCTATTGTTCAATAATATACCTAATATGTAGTTCTGCCTATAAATATTGCCTATAACCTAACCCTAATTGTGATATATCATATAACATATCACATTAGGAAATTGATCCTAAGAATGATTATAATTATACTAGTTTGCGCTTAGTTAATGTAATTCACAGGTATTGCGCTCAGTTGGAGTAAGTGGTACGAAGTGGCATGTTTAATATTCTCTCTCTCTCTATCTGCACCCTTACCATGAGTTGTAACTTTGAGGTTTTCGATAACGAGTATCGAGTTTACTATCTGTGTATCTCGTTCGCACTAAAATAGTACAAGCGAAATGCACAGATAGTAAACTCGATACTCGTTATCGAAAACCTTAATGTCACATCTCATGGTAAGGGTAGGTACTGGTGAGTATATCGCCTACTGTATTGTGAAACGAGATGAAATAAGTCGTGCTGGCTTGACTCGGTTATTTCACCCAAATTGTCTAAACAAAATCAAGTTTGCAAAAAGTTTATTCAATTTAATTTTGTAGGTATCTTATTAAGGAGACAGCGATGTTAATGGTAAATGTACCCCGCATGCTACATTCCTTATTGAAGACGGTCCGTAAGTAAGTAATAAGTATATCGTTTAAAAAACATTTGAAGTCAAGATCATTATTTGTGTTTGAAGATATGTTCTTTAAACATTTATTTTTAGCAGGTGATCGCTGCACGAGAAACCAGTCTTTTCGCGCGAATGATAAAACGTAAACACCATGTCACGCTGAGCATTTAGAGCAGTTTTAAAAATTTCGCGTTTCGGTGATTAATCGTATAGTAACAGGTATATACCGTCGCCATCGGATATCGGAGGTACTCCCAAATATCTGAACAACGCCTCTATTATCAAGGCGATAAAGTGCATGTTCAGATATTTGTGTGTGGACTTGTTATATAGATTCAATTAAAGTACATTCAACATTATTTGCTTTGATTTTTAAGTAGTAGCATTCATATATACACAGTTCGAATCCTGTCTCGGACACCAGAAGTCCTCTTCACTTTTCCTTAAATATGTGTCATCTATTTTCAATTTACATTTAAATAAATCTCTTAATTATGTGGACTTATCCTCCACTCCATGTGAACTTAGCCTTAAATTTAATTCACCGGTAGCATAACTAAGGTAAGGCAAACGGACCAAATATTAAAAAAACTAATAACGAATAGATACATTAACTAAGTGCCAAATGTGCCTAAAACTCTTATTCCATTATAAGTTAATCTCTCTCTGGCGCAGTACCTACTTATGCACATATTTATTATGTGAAGTCGAGTAGTAATTGAATGAAGTCAGTATGTATGGGTCATACAGATCAAATAGGTTCGCGTCCATTGTGAAAGTTTAGGATTTTGAAACCTAATTTTTGATTCTTTGATATATCAACATAAACCGCTGACCCTCTTAAGTACGTAACACTATTATACCACAAAAACATACCTAACTGTAATCACTAATCACATAAACCTCACCTCACTTAACTGTTGACCACAGAAACAACCGTATGCGTGCCGTACAGCTTATAGAAAATCACAATTTTGACATTCGTACTTATTTATAACTTTTATAAGCGCCCCCAGATAACAATCATTAACGTTGTGTACTCGTAGGTACCTACATGATAATGTTTACATGATATCGTGTCACCTCCATTAATTCTTCATTGGGTAATATATTTGCAAACCATTATGTTGATTACTTGATTGGTAATGTTACTAGTTATACAGTTTTATAAATAGCCGGCTCGAAACGTCTCTCGTGGTCATTATATCTAGTGTCTTAGTGTGTAGAAGACCAGTTTGTATAGAGGAGATTTTAATGTAAAGCACAGTGAGTTCAGTAAATATAATTACATATTCTTATAGTGTATTATACAGTTAGTGGCGGCGAATTGTACATAGTATTTCTTTATGTAAAGTAAACATAAAATAGGATATTTTTTATATTTTTTACCTACTAAGCAAGTCGGTAAATTTCGTTTGTAAACTTGAAGCTCAAATCTTATCTCATTGGAGTTAGGTGAGAATATAAATAAAAGGAATGTTTTTCAGTTTGAACCTAAGTTTTTAATATTTACTTTGCTTTGGTTTCATTACCCATTTCCTTTACCGGAGATCGCCATCTAGGGTGCGCTTCGTAAACTAAATTAAAATACGATAATTTCTAAGGCTTTTATTCCTGGAGCTTTGATATCTTAACATTTTGATATTCAATTTTGTCTCTTCCTAACAAACATACATTTTAAAACGACTGATGTGTAGTACAATACATATTCGGGGTCAAAGGAAAATTAAAAAATGTATACAAACCCATTTACCTTCATACACGGCTTATCTGTGCCTTCATAGCCTCGCAATAACGCAATTTAAAAAAACAACAACAATGGTTTCATTGTCATTGTATACACATAAATTTGTTACTTACTTCTTGTTTATTTCAAATATATACGATAATTATCTATATGTGGTCAAAACAAATTTATATAATAAAATTTAGTCATAAATTAAAATGCTTTTTTTACATAGAAATGTAGTTGTCAGTTCGCCATATTTGTTTACCTTATTTTTCTTTTCTATTGGTCCTAAATATATGTAGAACAGTAGTTACACAGGTGACACAGAAATGAATAAAAAATGATTTCCAAGGAATTAGTTTCAAGATCTTTTTGAATGGCAATATCAGGAAACTCAAAAATGACATCGCCCAAGAAATAAAAACTCTCGAGATAGATTTTAGGCCAAGAACTAATTTCTGGTAACAAATAAGCATTTAGCGAGAAAAACAAATCAGTTTCCATTGAAGATGTATATCTTGATCCTACGAGCATACGTACCTAATAAAGTTATTGTGCTATCAATCTTGAATTTTTAGACTTACACGTTCTTAAACCATTAGTGGGGGGGGTTATCTTAATCCAAAGTCTTGCATCAAGATATATTACTATAGAATAATCAAAATCTTATGTCAAAACACGTTTATTTATATGTTAATGTCTTCCTTTTCTTTGACACAGTTAACTGCATACCTTTTTCCAGTAACCAACAGTAACCAAAACTATGGTTTGTCTGGACCACCCCTGTGCTTCGTACAGTCAGGGGTCTGCGGGAACCACGTTTGGGAACCTGATTACCCAACTGCTGGCTGCGCAGTGTCTTCTCACCGAGGAGTGGCCGAAGGACCATACAGATATAATATCTGGTATTTAATAAACAGAATAACGGCTTTATAGACGTATCGGTCATGTGGCTTCAGCTGTATTGAAACTCCGTTAGCTACTTCCCTAAACAACCTTTTCCTATTATATACGTGCTGGCAAGCCGCGGGCGGTGGGTGCGGGTGTAGTGGGGTGGGAAAAAAAAAGAAAAAAAGAGTGTGAGAACTGAGTACAGAGCAACTGTTTGAAAAAAAATTAAAGTCGTTGAGCCCACATTTTTTTCTTTTTTTTCCCCACCCCATTCACTACACCCGCACCCACCGCCCGCGGCCTGCCAGCACGAAGATTATAGGAAAAGGTTGTTCAGGGAAGTAGCTAACGGAGTATCAATGCAGCTGAACCCACATGACCGATTTGGTCGCTAGCTCTTAGACTATTTAGTTTCTTTAGTCACTCGGACGACATCGCGGTAGTGCGTGATGTTGACAGCTAAGGAAATGGACACCCAGCACTCTTAGTGCTTACTCTCATAACCATATAATATATTACTTGAAATATTTAACGCAATATTAGACAACTTTACAAATTTTTAACATTTGAGCGTTAGAAATCAAAGAATGGTCGAAAATCACTTTCAAACGGTTTTTATCCACATATTTTGCATGTAATTCCTAAACTAAAGTATACTAAACAACACAGTTTAAATTCAGTATTACGAGTATTACCCGTTAAAGTACATTTGCTTACCAAATTTAAAGTCAATGAGACTGCTGAAATCGGGAACCGTCATGAAAATTTTGTTTACATTATATAGCGGCAGTTTATTTTGTGATTTAGGTTTGTTTTGTGTGTTTGCATTTGTTTCGTTTGCTATATTGAAGAAAAGAGATACAATACCCAGGCTTGCGCAAACCTCGCAATTTTATTACGCTGTAACGTTATAGCTACCTAACTAAAAAAGTATTTGCAATGTTTATGGCGGATTCTTTTATATTTGGTTTAAAATAAAAATCACTTTTTTTTAAAGATGGCGCAAGGTTCGACTTCATAATTGTGGGATCTGGTACGGCAGGATCATTGCTTGCGAATCGGCTGACGCAGGTGAAACATTGGAAGATACTTCTTATTGAAGCAGGCGACGACCCTCCCCTCGAAAGCCTTGTAAGTCTTATGAAGTAAATAGATGTTAATTAATTCAATATGTAAAATAAAATGACTAGTTCCTAAATTTTCTAATATTCAGCGGTAAGAGACGTGGAATACACCAATAACATATAGGAATACCAGGGGCCTATTGCATAACAACTTGTTACTTATAATATTAGCGGAAGTCCCTTTCCAATTCCTTTTATTAGAAAGAGAGTTCCGCTAATATTATTAGTTGTAAATTGTTATGCAACGGGCCCCAGATATAATAGAATACTTAAACAAGGAACGAAAGGAAGCAATCGCCAATTAGATATTTGTATATTCTAGTGAATATTCAAATAACTTAATTTTTTGTTTTAGTCTTTTAGTCTTTTCGATTTAGACCTTCAATTTAGTCGAATACTTTACTTTTCATTGCAAATACTAAGGAAGGTTCTTTTTGATGATTTAAATATTAAAAATAATTAGCGACGTATAGTTATGCAGTTTTATGAGATAAGAATTTAAAAAATAAGTACATACCTACGTTAACTAGGTATAGTTTCACATCTGCACCTGACATGAGTCGTCGTTTTGTATTTTTAGCCTCTCTCTTGTAGAATAAGCAGCTTTATGAAAACATTTACAATTTCAGATCCCCAACTTCTCAGGTGCGACACAAAGAGGTCCACAAGCATGGGAATACTATACAGAATTAGACGAGACGACCAATAGGGGATGTGTTAAT
The DNA here is from genome assembly GCA_022674325.2 of Grapholita molesta. NCBI lineage: Eukaryota > Metazoa > Arthropoda > Insecta > Lepidoptera > Tortricidae > Grapholita > Grapholita molesta. The sequence continues at coordinate 11,464,807 of CP053127.2, forward strand.
GGTCGATCTTTCTGGCCCCGAGGAAAACTCGTAGGTGGTACTGGTTCTATCAATGGTATGTTACATATGAGAAGCAGCCCGGGAGACTACGAAACTTGGAATTTCAATGGCGATTGGGAGTGGCCAACAATAAAAGAATTTTTTAAGAAAAGCGAAAGCATTGTCGATCCATATATACTAAACAACTCTGAATTAAGAAAAAATCACGGTACCGGTGGAGAATTCACTGTTGATCAGTTGAATTTCACCCATGCTGGTATAGCTGAAATGTTAACACAGGGATATCAAGAAATGGGTTTAATATTCTTAGACGACTTGAATGGAGATAGTCAAATGGGAGTAGGGAAAATAAGAGGAAGCAACTACAAAGGTAAAAGAGTCAGTACTGCAACTGCTTTTCTTAACCCTATAAGAAAAAGAGACAATTTATTTCTTTTGAAAAATTCCTTTGCATTCAAAGTTATTATTCAGGACAAAACAGTTACAGGAGTTAGAGTCACTCTTGGCAACGGGAGTGAATCAGTTTTTTATGCTAGTAAAGAAGTAATATTAAGCGCTGGTGCAGTAAACACACCAGTACTTTTAATGATGTCAGGCATTGGACCTAAATCTCATTTAGAGGAATTGGGAATTGAAGTTGTAGCAGATTTGCCTGTAGGCGAAAATCTTCAAGATCATGTTAGAATACCGGTGCCTGCAACCATTACTACAGGAGCAAAGCAAAGAGATGATACATTTTGGTTAAGGGCTGCCGCACAGTACCTTTTAGACCAGACTGGTCCATATTCTACCAACTATGATCAACCAAACATCAATGCATTCTTGTCGGTCACTAGTAATAAACTTTTGCCTGATGTACAGATCGACCATAATTACTTTCTTCCAAATACTTCTTACGTTTATCCCATGTGTACAAACACCATGTCATTTCAAGATGAGATTTGCAAACAATTTTCAAAGTTCAATGCCGAGAAAGAGATGATTATCTTTTTCATATCGTTATGCAGGCCACATTCAACAGGTAGAATATTGTTGCGAAGTACAAATCCTGGCGACTTTCCTATGATCTACTCAAAATATTTCAGCGATGAACGTGATATGGAAATTTACGTGTCAAATCTGAAAAAAGTTCTGGAAATTTTAAACACTCCAACTTTTAGAAAAGTAAACGCTGAGTTAAAAAGAATTAATTTTAGGGATTGCGATGAAACTGCATTTGAAAGCTACGAATATTGGGAGTGTATGGCTAGAACTCTAACATACAATGTATATCATCCAGTAGGAACTGCAAAGATGGGTAAAGCTGGTGATCCCGCTGCTGTAGTTGATAGTAAACTTAGAGTACACGGATTGAACGGAATAAGAGTGGTCGATGCGAGCATCATGCCTACTATAACTAGTGGCAATACAAATGCCCCTACAATGATGATCGCGGAAAGGGCAGCTGATTTCATTAAGCAGCAATACGATAAAATCGATAAAATGGAACTATAACAAGTATAATGAATAGTAAATATTTATTAATAAACGAGTAGCATTTTAAAAGTAATATTGTCTATTGTTTTCATTGTTGGGCGTACGTTCAATCAGTTAAACTAATTTATACAATTTATACCTAAATTGTGTTCTTTTATAAATTATAGACTTTGTTTTCGGTACGGTTAATAGTATTTTCGTATAATTGTTTTCTAGGCTCATCTAAGCTATTGATACAAATAATTAAATTGGGCTTACAACATCTTATTACTCTGGAATTGAGGTCATATATTAAAATAAACCTACTTACATACATTTAAATCAATGTCTTGTCAAAGTCAACCAATGTTTCAAAAGAAATGTTTATCTATTTCTTGTTTTTAATTTACTATTTGTTGAAAGGGTCATCTTCTATAACAATATTCTCTAAAGGAACTCATCATCTAGATAAAAACTCAGTTGCCCTGCAATTTTACTTTAGTATCATCAATGAAAACCAAGCTCGTTGTCGTGTAGGCACCAGGTTTAAAAAGTGCTGTTCCGGTGAAAAAGATCAGCAGGACTGCACATCAATGTTTATGTATGGCAAACACGTACAAAACATAATGCCAGGAGAGCAGGAAACATTTATTTTTATATACCCATCTGTATTTCATCATGACATGAAAGGTGTTTGTTATATTGAAGTGAATTGTAACTGTGGTGTTAAAACTAAGAGAAAAATATTGGAAATCGATTTTGATACAAGAATCGAAAAATTAAAAAGAAAACCAAGCCAGTTAAAAATGTTCAGTGGGCAAAAGCATATCAGGAATTGCGATTCTATTGATGAAGATGGCTTGAATGACTGTTCTCCAGTGAATTGTGAAGTAAAATATACAGATGAAAAACCATTTTATGACGTAAATATGAACAAATGTGTCCGAGCGGCAACGTGTATTGGGAACCTCAAAGATGATTTACCAACTTTAGCTTATCTACCGACTGTAAATTTATGTAGAGATCTGGAACATTCAGTACAGATTCAGGATATTTATGCGATCAACAATGATATGAGTATAGTTACTGACGTACCAAAGATTACATCAAACTTAAGTGCAGAAATAGATACAAACTGTTCAACTATATCGCAAAAAATATCTCTCCTTGAGGACATGTTCTCGGGAAAAATGAATCCAAACCCGAGAGGAGTTCAAGTAGATTACAGCAAAACATACGAAATAACAATATTTTCTATATTGGGTTATATTATTTGTATATCTTCATTTATTGTGGCTTTCGCGTGTTGTATGCATAACTTAAAGAGTTTATACAGAAAATGGGAAAATGGCGAATTTAATGATATGTGGAGGAATATGAAGCAAAAAGTCGGAAATAAAGTTCCAAGAGAGCAGAAAAAAATGTTCAGGCCTAGTCAGTCTGCAGTTACAAACAGTTGTAATGTCAAAGATGGGTTGCTTCGTGACGTCATCAATAGTGGAATACCAATGGAGTTAAGAAATAGCATAGTAGACGTATGCGAAAGGATCAGAAAGGAAGTAAGATGGAAGAAAAGGTATCGAATAGCCCATATGGGATCTCCATTCGATTGTGACAGGGACAGCACTATATCAAGAGCATCGTCGGGTGATTCGCTGAAAGCCAATACAAGTAATACTAGTGAAAACGAAACGTTGACGTAAACGATCAATGTAAGTTAATATCTGTGTGTCTTGTTTTCCATTTGTATAGACCTTTATTAATTATTTACAATTCATATTGACAATATTTTACAATCTCATCTCAGTCTATCTGATAGACCTTTAAGCAGGTGTGGGAGTAAAACTTATGATATACCCTAGATATGTAAGTACATTTCTTAAGTAAAGCACCTTGAACCAAAAATAACCTCGTGTATAACAAGAATAACCTCATATAGGAATGAAATTACTTGATGAATAGAGAAGTACCCATTGCCCATTGCTTTAAGGTTGAATGAAACAAATTAAAAAATACTTTATGAAACTTATAAATGATTTGGCACATATGATCACCTATGGCAGGCGGGTTGGCGACTGCAGTACCTGCGGCTTGGGTTTTGACAGACGCCCATTCGTCGGTTTTATCCCTTTGTGGCCTTTTCGACACCCGCAGGAGATGGGGTGATGCTATTTGAGTCAACCGTCACCACACGGCATAGAAAATAGAAAGAAATAAAAGTATATGTTCTTAATATCAAAGCGGTCTTCTGGACACAAAGCCTGCGATTTCTAATCCCAGACACGAAATATAAATTACTTAAAAATAAAAAAACAAACAGGAAGATTTTCTAAAAAAAACAAAAGATGAACAAACATATGACATATGTATAGTATATGATTCTAAGTTTATGATTCTGCTCAAACAGCTCCAATGTAACGTTGCTAATTTATTGTGACATTGCTCTCACATTAATTATCTTTGATACAAATGAATAATTAATTATAATAATGTCAGGAGACAATAATTTTCCCGGCTCAGTTACATGTCTCAGGGCTGCCAATATAAATGCAAATGTTATCTTTGAAATAATTATATGTCCGCAAAATGGAAATGGGAAGTAATCAGACTTATATAGATTTACTGACAAATGTACCCGGTCGACTGTGGGAATACAATTATTAAAAAGCTCGCAAGCGTTCTCTCTTTATTGAAGTACGAGTATGTATTCGTATATAATCGTATATTTTCGCAGTTTTAATTAATAACGCAATCTTCTAGCCTAAAATGGTCGGGTTTTTATCACTTATCACAATGTCTGTCTCTCTAACAAGTATGTGAGTGCGAAAGTGACGGATAGCGCGATATACGATAAAATGTCAACCATGGTAAACGCTCTGCTTATTTCATTATACCTATAGTGTGACATATGTTTATATTGTCACACGATAAAAAGAAATATGCGTGATTAGGATTTTCTTTGCGTCGCTGGAAAATTCGGTGTAAACTGACGTTTACTATTAGAATCTTCAGTTAGCACAAACTGGGGTTACGTTAATTCGTGGGGTAACACTGATCGCCATTTTTTAATGAACGCGTGGCATAGACATACCATTAAGACGGACTAGACGGAGCGTGCTAATAATAATACCACGATGGAAAGGGATGGTCTTATGTAACTATTCATAGATAAGGCAGAGATGGCGCTATTTTCGTCCGTCCTTATCATAGTTTCACATGTTTTTGTTCCCCTCCAAACTGGTCCCTTCAGAACTGTCAAAGTTGGAGGGGAACAAACAAATAGAATTGGAGTTTTCTTGGGTTTTCAACCAAAGTTGCGATAATTAATACAGAATAGGCTATTTTTGTTATAAAGAATGTCCTGTAAAGCAAAACTATAGTGAATTGTTTCATTTTGGGCCACAAAAGCAAAAATATCTTGGTCCCTTACTGGCGCTCGCGGATGCGTTCTCCAGTCATTATTCCTCCTAGACGCGTGGTGTTTATGAAAGCGTAAGAGCATAATAGTATTGGTTCTTAACATAAGTACATTATAGACACTGCCAGAAGTGGACTTTTCATATTCGTTAATGATCATTGATCAATCAAAGTAACTTCTTTCTACAGTAATAACGCGATAGTCTTGAAAACAAATAAGATTAGTTAAAAAGGAGTATTATATAGTCATCATCGTAATGTAAGTAGACCTTAAGTAATATATATAAAAAAACGATGATATTTTTTTGTTAATCAATGCTTACCCAAGCAGCAAAATTTCCTCCTGTAAATAACCTAAGACCATGAAATTTTCAGTCCTATAGAACTCCCAAAAACGTTTATAAAACCACAATTGGGCGCTTTTTATAGGATTAAATAAACCTATAGTCGTTTTATTACAGTCTTATAAAGTGCAATTCAGTTTTAATATCGTCATATTAAATGCTCTTGCAGGATAAGTTGCTCCTATAAGTGTCTAGTAAACGCAACTAACAAGCACAATTAGTCTTATAACGGTCTGGTGCATGCTGGTAATGGAGTAATCATTCCTATAGTGGCCAGTGGCTTATCTCCCGTGGTGACGTGTATGTTTGTGCTCTAATAAAATAAAACTAAACTGGAAAAGGGTATAAGTAAATGTGCTTATTGTATCATAATTATAGTATATAAAAGGAATTGTTTTTAACAGTGATTGAGAAGTGAATTAGAAAAAAATAACTTGCAAAATAAATTTTATTGATAAAGTAATAATCATAGAGACACATATTTTAACGCCCCCTTTTAAAAATACATAATAAAGATCTGCTTATTAATTATTTACTGGTTAAGTAGTACAAAGTGCTGACACTTGCCATTGCCATTGTGGATTTTCAGATCGCCTCCTTTAACAGTTAGTATCAGACGTTAATAATACCATTCATACTAAGCCAGTGCTGTTATAAGACAAAAATTCCTGCCATTTTTATTTTTAGGCCACTTGTTTCAATCACTCTTATAATGACAAGCATAAAACCCTTATAAGCCCAAAATTACGTATAATTATCAAACTTAATGCTAGTTTCATGCTAGTGATCTAGTAGAAGTAACCATCAAGTCAGATCAGTCATGTAATTTTTTTGACCTATAACGAGTAAAATCAATAGCCTTTATAGGATTAATTGTCCCATTACAGATAGATATAAAACCTTAATAGGAGTAGCGGTTCTTATAAATGCTTTTATAGGATTAAAATATGCGTACTTATAACAGCTGTATAAAATGTATTTATAAGACTATTTGTGTTTGTGAGGGTCATATAAATTTATCCTATAAACGCTTTTAAGACTAAATTATAGGATCTATTCGTCTGAGGATCAAATAGTCTTGTATGATGTTGTTATAAGATTATTGGTCAAAAACGTGACTATTATAAGACTTCTATGAGAGCTCCGAGCCGGTAGGTCGTGTCAAAAACGTTTATAAAACTACAATAAGAGGTATTAGTCTTATAATTTTTTCTAATAGGAGAATTTTGCTACTTGGGTAGTTAAATAATGGTAAATAGATAATTTTACAAGTAGATAAAAAAAATGACCGACATGGTTTACCTCGAAGCGAAGAGCTTTTTCAAGAGCCGTTCGTCTTGTCTGACCTACAAACATATCGAATACTCACGACGTGTGATTTGGTGTTTGAAATTAGTAAGACCGTCTTGCCGTAAAAGGAATCTTTTAATCTGCTAGGCAACCCTGTCAGACAATAGGTAAATAGCTCGAAGATTAATCATCCTTTCCACTCGCAGCAGCTTAATTACTGTGTGTTGGCGATGGCGTATGGTAATCACATCCAGCATTGCTTTGAACATCTTCAGGTACAGGCTATGTCAATGGCAGACTAGAGCAACGGTAGTAGGTAAGTCTACGTCAAGTTTCAATGCTCTTCAATTCTAATGGGTCTTACTATACAGGGTATATCTGCGTCGTGACCCAGAACCAGTTTTTCAAACTATTATCTTTTGGTAGTATTTTTTTTATTACAACGGCGGTGGCAAACAAGTATACGGCCCGTCTGATGGTAAGCAGTTATCGCAGCCTATGGACGTCTGCAACTCCAGAGGATTCACGTGCGCGTTGCCAACCCTAAATGTTGTTGGAGCTCTGGGTACCTTACTCACCATTAGGTACACAACACTACATACCTGAAAGGTAGCAGTGCTATTATGGCTGTGGTCTCCTAAGAAGGAGTATTTGATAAAAACAAGATTAATTTAATTTTCTTATTTTTTTAATTAAAATAATCTTTAATTAACCAAATAATGGTCATCCTATTCCTTTTGAAATACGCAATATGGGAAGAGACAAAACGTTACATTGAGTAGGATGACCGAATTGTAAGCGAATATTTTTAATGATTATGATTTTTGTTGGTGAAATAATTAATGATTCACATAATTAACTTTACCTATAAATTCTGTCTCAAGCCTTGTTCTCTTGCTCCACGAGCCGGAAATCATCCTGTAGAAGTAATTATTTTATAAGGAGTTGATTTGGCAGTTCATATTTTTTTAATTATCATCCACACCACGAAAATTACCAATATACATGAATAACTAATCGTAACGAAAATTATAATTTAGGACCTTCATTTTAATACAATTAAATGACGCAACTACCAATACGTAATCCTCAACCAATGAGTAGTCTGACAGCATGAAACGGGCTTTTCATAAAACTTGAAAGTTAATTAAACTCGTTGGAAAAAGTAAAATTTACGTACCAGCACTTACCCCTTTGATCTACGATAAACGCTATTGTAAATAATGGCATTGCCAGAGTGCCTCGAAGCAAAACCACAACAAAAGACACCGTGGTTCCGTACCGTTCGATCTACATTTACATAAATAATAATTAGCCCCTTCCTATAATTCACGGGTGTGCGCCGCGGCGCCTTGGTGCGCCGTGGAAAGTTTTTTTTTTTTTTTTGAGCGCTGTGAATCAATCATCTATTATTATCTATCTACAACAACGATAGATTAATGTTGAGGATGTTTAATTTTCTTCCTACCTCCCTCTAACTATAAACTAACCTACTTAGTCAGGCTATTATTGTAGGTTATGTAGGTAATTATTTATTTCTACTATATCTTTTTGAAATAGCTAGGACAAAATACTAATTTTGTATCTGCGCCGCAGTTTGAAAAAGATTGGGAATCCCTGCTATAATTGAAACTGTTTTGAGCCAACCGATAAACTCACGTGTAAGTATATCGCACTAGGCGACATGTTTTGGGTAAGCTGTGGTACCTACCCATTTTCAAGCCGAGTCAGGACACACCGCTCGCGTTGAGGGTATATGGCGATCGGAGTGAGTAACTAGTAGTAGTCCCTTCCTTTTAACTCGTGTACACCATGGCCGGTGATATAAACACAGGCAGGCCAGCATCTGATTTGTGTAGCCCTTACGTTTTTAATAATCATAAAGGCCTTTGTAAACCTACATGGAAATCGCGGCTCTGGGTGTCCAGGTACCAAGAAGCCCTCGGTTCACTTAAATCTACTTCATAGGATCCATTATGGATCCGAGCTTTTGTGCATTCAGATCTATCAATGGATTTGAGCAAACTTTATTGAACACTAGGATACAAAAAGATTATGTTGAACTAACAAGTGTCTTAAAATCCATCAAAGGATTTATGTGAACTATTTATAGCCAGCGATCCTTAGGTGGATTTTAGTTAACTTTGATGTTGGATATAATAAACAGGGTTTAAGCTATTAACTTAATATTAAATATGTATAAATGAATAATTCATAGTTTACGATATGTTGGTCTATGTAAACACTTATTATTTTATAAACACATGTAAATCTTAACTATCAGCAGCCTATATATTATGTCCCATGGCCCGAAGCGAGTTGGGGACTTTACATACACCATTAAATTGCTTTGCGGATGTATTCAGGTTTCCACACGATATTTTTCTTCACCAAAAGTGTTAAATATAACTACTACTTAATTCAAATCAGCTGAACCGATTTTGAGAAGACATGCCTAAGAACTGCTGCTGGAAAACTAGCTTTCAAAACAAAATACCGCAGCCAAATCGGTTTTCCCGTTTAGGAGTTAAGGTGCCACGGATATACACAGACTAACTTAGCGGTCAAACTTATAAACACCCTTTTTTCGATCTTCGTAGGTAAGGTAAAGGAAGGTTTTTAAGTCTATTATACTAGATTGATGGATATACAGGATGGAGTATAAGGAGTGTTCAATAAAATCCATTGACGGATCAGCGTAACTATTGTAGTTTTTCACAATCCATTTATGGATCTAAAATTCTAAATGTACAGAGTCCACTTCGGCACGTTGTGGATTCTATACTGTCCAATAAAACCATTGATAGATCTGAACGTACAAAATTTAGCTCGGATTAATAATGGATCCTACTAAATCATTTTAACCATCATCGTATTAGAATGACAGATCTAGCGAAAAGTCACGAGATATAATTAATTTATACATTATTTTCGTACCGATTGCATTCAACATAAACGATTTTCACTTACTGCAGATGTGTCGCTTAACTTCAAACTCAGGTAAATCCACTCTGCTATAAGGTTGATTAGTTTTCAGATTATTATACATTTTTGTTAGATAAACAACCTTAGAGCAGAATGGATTTACCCCAGTTTGAACTTAAGCGACACATATGTAAGTGTAGATAGTGACGGACTGAGCTGGAACGATGCTAGAAGACTTCTGAATATAGGAAGGCTTAGCATAAGCTTCTAACAGGCCACCACACTTAGGGTGCCTGTTACAATAAAAAATACTGACATTTACTCGTACGACTAAAGTGCCATAAAATGTGCCATCATTTAGCCCAAAGACGTCTACTGCCACATTAGGCCTTCCGCAAGGAATCGCCAAGATGACCGATCAAGTGCCCTGCAAATCTTTATTGTCTCAATGTTAAAGTGCATGTATATACATTTTGGTTGTATCGATATCTTTTTCATTGACCTTACAAGAACAATAATGGACGTTTATTTGTTTTGCATCAACAGCCCTAAGATATTCCTTATGCCATTTGAAATAAGGTTTATGGATTATCGGTCGATAGAGCGGACGACGCGACCATGTAATCTACGCAGGCAATTTTATTTATTTGAATCTTGTTTGCGCAACTGTCTTTATTTTTAGTACTGGGTTCACTTTCTGCGCACATTTAAAATAACGTCGTGTTCCCATAATCAATAATCTGTAACACGACTGACTAGAGGTAACAAAATTGAACTAGGAGTAGAATTCATTTACCATTTATACAGGGATCGGTCATTTAGGTCGGTCAGTATGGAGAAATCTGATACTATAATACACGAGAGTTCTTAGGAACCATGTCATCAATTTTAGGGACAAGAAAAACTTATAGATTAAAGAAAACTTGTTTGGGAATCGAACATAGTTTATGTAAATAAAATTAAATAATATGAAATACAATGCATTTTATTAATTTTAGATATCATGTTTCATAGTAACATTTACTATCTACACAATCCATTTCCGAATGGAAATAATGGGTGTTTCATATATGTATTTAGGTATTTGTATACTATATATATCGTTGGCTGAGTACACAACACAAGCTTCTTATGCTTACCATAGGGCTCACAGGCTCACTCAATTTGTGTAAGAATGTCCTGTAATATTTATGGTTGTTCGCTTAAACAAAGTACGTATATATTTTATGTGTACCAGTGTACCTCACACATTGTGATATCGTTTGAAAATCCAGTTTAATTGTAAAACGTACCTTTGGGACGTGGGACATTGTGTCCGGGTCTACACGTGCACACTTTGGGTTTTACCCGTCATAAGTATACTTGTAGGTATGTAGGTGGTGATATATTTGGCTGTACGATATCCACTGCTATGTATATATGGGAGTTTTCAGAAGTGCCCCTAATTAATAGTTATATTATGTCAGTCTTGTAACGATAATTATTAATTAAGCATGAACTCTTTTTTTGCATTGTTATACTGCTTAAAGTTTATGTAACCAGCATCAAATTTAAGTATTTATAGAATTAATACTTAATTATCATCACAGAACTGACAAAATAAGCTTTTCTCAAACATGCAATGAAATGTCTTCGTTACGTGCGTCATAATAGGCTTCGAAGTATCACGTTTAGGGCGGATCGACTCCAGAGGACAGGTAACGAATTTCATATAAAAGTGAAGGCCTAGGCCGGGAAGTAATTTTTTTTTAATTTTTATGTATACCTGGCGTCTGTGTTCATGAAGCCTGTTCAAACAGCTGGGTTATATTTTTTATCATTTTTAGTGACTAAATGATTAGCGGGCTAAAAAATAATCTCGCTTATTTCTGACGAAATGGTATGAAGAGATTTATTTTATTTATCATGTAATTGAATATTCATATCATCAGGTTATTACATTATTATATTTATTATTCATGCTCTCAATTTTAAAATTGTATTGGCAACACCAAACACTACTCCACGCATGCGCGTTTTTGAACGCATTTTTGACTTTTACTTATTTTAATAATGGCGGAATGGAAAAGTTTCTCGGCGTGTAAAACTCTGTTTATTAAGACTAAATAGTGGTAAATGGTGTGATTCAATGCTTTTGTGACTTAGATATAGTGTTACGGGTGTATAAAAATTGAATAATCTAACCGGGCCCGGTTTTATTTATCTATATTTTGTTATTGTGTACCGCCAAAGGCAGATGCCGTAGCGCCATCATTTAAAAGGTAAGTGCATTCTTTTTTGGTGGTTTTTCTAAATGTTGTATATAGTAATTATAGCCAGACTATTTATGATAGTCATTAATTATTACATCGAAGGCAAAAATACTACAAAGCGGGATTGGAGGGAAAATTAAAAAACTTATGTCGTGAAGCCGTTTTGTTCAGTGGTATTTTTTTATTTATTTCATTGCATTAGTTTGAGAAAAGCACTATACATGCCTAGCCGTGAAAGGGTCTTGAAGGCTTCGTATACTATCCGGCCTCCTTACAGTCGGCCGTATATACAACTCAGCCTTCAACCCCCTTTTTCCCGGCGGCTGCAGTAATGTACTATTTCTAAAAGTCACCTTAATTGGGGGCCTTTAATCTAAATACTGGGAGGTAAGGTTTATTTTCGCTTGCTTGCAAAAACTTTTTCCGTGTGACGCACGTCAGAGGTTTTTTGACGTGGCGGAGATAAGGTTAAAAAAAAACGGCTCTATATTTTTTTTTTGTTACAGCTATATTTTATTTAAAAGGGTATGTTTCCCTTCCGTGTACTTTTATATATGTATATGTAAAGGTCTTTATTTAGATTCGTCTAACGACGTGCTTAAAGCAAAACCATTCTACAAATGCTGGAGAGTTACTAAAGACTTTTGCGCAGACAATTTCTCGGGTGGAGGATTACACTGGAAATTCCGTTGGATTCTGGAATTTATTCTTCGAAAGTACGATTGTTTGAACTGATGTGCAATAATAAGAGTGTTTTTACACCCTAGTTGTCTCTGTAGTTAAAAAGGTTCCAATCTATATATTCTGTTAACCTTTTGAACACTTTTCCGCTATTACCGTTAAATTATGGCGTCCACCTCAGCACCTGGAGTAATGACAAACAAATATAATTCCTAATCTAAATTCTTTATCTATCAGCACGTAAATTTCTTTAACAGCATCCGTCATAAGTCATAACAGCTTTAGTTGTCGATGGTATGATCGGCTCGTCAGCACCCGACACTTCTTGGCGTTGTAAGGGGTAATAATACGAGAACTGTTTATTGCTGTATTAACTATTTCTTGTTACAAGTGGTTACCTTGGTGGTTGGGTGGTTACCCTGTTATGACCTGATGGGTCACAGTCTATTAATCACTGATTTATTGGCATTTACCTTTCTTTAATAGGTCATCTACTAAGCATGTTATAAGAACGTATACACTATGGTAGTGGTTTCCAGGTAAATGGGACAGAAGTAACAATAAATTGCTATTCCAGACCATTAGTATTTCATGTCACTCGAAAGACGTCCACTGCTGGACATAGGCCTCCCCCTGAACGACCTAAGAACCGATCCTGCGCCTTCGACATCCAGCGGCATCCCGCGACTCTAACTAGGTCGTCGGTCCACCTTCTGGGAGGCCTACCTACGCTGCGTCTTCCAGTTCGTGGTTGCCACTCCAGAACCATTCCGCCCGATGGCCGGTCATCGGTTTGCGCGCAATGTGTCCCGCCCACTGCCACTTAAGTTTGGCGACCCGGAGGGCTATATCGGTAACTTTGGTTCTACTACGGATGAAACCATTCCTGATGCGATCACGCAGAGACACTCCCATCATAGCCCTCTCCATTGCTCTTTGGGTGACTTTGAGCCTCCTTATGAAGCCCATAGTAAGCGACCACGTTTCAGCACCATAAGTCATCACTGGCAACACACACTGGTCGAAAACCTTCGTTTTAAACTAACCATTAAGTTAAGGATGGATCCTTTTCTAAAAACTCTGCACAAGAAGCTTTTGATTATAGACTAGCGATCCGCTCCGGTTCCGCTTGTGTCAGCGTTAAATATAAACCTTTCTCTCGAATCTCTGACCGTTGTCTGTGTTAAAGCGTACTTAAGCGGTCTTTGTAATACTATGCATAGATTAAGATAAAGGATTTAGTAACGTTGCAAATATGCAGGGACCATTCTGTTTAGAGTCGTGGAAGCAAAGTGATTTAAGCGACATTAACAGTGTATTGCAAATGTATCCCTTAAGCATATAACTATAGCGCCTAAAATACTCAATTCAAGTAAGACTTTTTTTATCAAATTATCGTAAATCGCGTTTATCTATTACTTTCTCGTAGTTATTTGTAAAGTTTGGCTTTCATTTTACGAAAATTAAGACCTTTACCGAACTTCACATTCATATCTTTAATCTAGATTGGATGGAAGTGATTTGTTCAAGAAAGAAATAGGCCCGCAGAGACTATCATGGTTTCACTTCAAGTTTGACATGATTACTTAGTTTTATGTGACTTTCTTCTTCCTGCCTAGAATAGTTAGTGTCAAACTTACTTCCAGCGTGCGTGAGGCTCGCTGCGACAGCTTAGCGGTAACTCAGCGGTACAGTAAAGTTACGGAGGTACGGGCAAACCGACAAGAAGTTAACAATATTAAGAACTTATCATATGTGTCATTTTACGTCATGAACTTATCAAGCCTTGCATACAAAACTTCGTAAAATATATGTTTTTTATACTTTTAACAGGTATAGTAGTTATTGCTGGCAACATCACAAGCAAGAAAACTGTTCTCTTTTATCCAATCTTATTCTAATAGTAAACGTACAAAAAATAAAAACTATGTGGGTGTAAGTCTTTATTAATTCCTGTAAGGTTTTTAGAAATTACTTATTTTTTGTAATTTGCGTATGAATATCCTGTAATAATTATTTATGTATTTATTCTATCTCGATATTTTTCTTCATGTATCGTTTTTCATTAGGACCACACAATTCTACCTACGTCTGACTTGAAAGTGGAAAAGGTAAATAAAACGTGTTTTAGACGGCGTCAATAAGTAAGATATTAAATATTAATCTCGGGATTTATACGCAATTTCTCGCAGACAACCTTGGGGTAGCGTGGGTCGTAGTCAAGATGATAATCATTTATAGAAAACTAGCTGGCTCCGCGAAACGTCGTACAGTCGGCGTCAAATAGTTAGTTATCTATAGTATAGTATAGTTATAGGTCTTAAAAATTGGACAAAAGATCGACTTTATAATCGGACTTTCTGAAGCGTTACGTTTGTGAGATTAATTGTGAAGTATTGGTAATATTATTTACATATGTTTATGCCCAATACTACTACGTAATTTGTAAGATAAGCTTTTTATCATTACTTTAAGGTAAATTTTACGGCTGCAGTTCTGATCAATGGAGATCCATGAAGTAAGTAAGACCAACTACAAAATTATGAGACACGGGAGACTGCCTCACTCGTATGGATGTGTTACGATTTGTTTGGGCACTTTGACTGCTACTGATATGATGCTGAATGTACATTGAGCTCCTGTCAATATTCAGACTCGATAATATATAAATATATAATATCTACACCCTTCCGTATACTATGGAAAAGAGATTTGATGGTTGAGGTTGAGCGTTTTATTTCCTAGGGTTGTACTAATTTTATTTACGCCCCTTAGAAACTCATACGGCAGAAAAGATCACAATGATTAATAATATTTTCCATAAAATTAAATATTCTCTTGTTTAGGTTAACCTGTTACCGACGATAGGAGTTAAGTTACATACAGTCTGTAGTCGCATTTGCATTAAAATATGTCAGCGACAGCATTTCGTATTGTCATTATCATAGTCGTTTAGTCGCTCAGTTAAATAGTACGAGGCTTTAAAAAAGCGGCAAAAGTCAGAACGGGTAATTTTTCCCTCACGATGGGGGCTAATGTGACCAAGATAGCTGCAACATCTGTGAAACGTTGCCGTTTGGTGGCTCGGGTGACCAAAAGAAAAAGAAAAACTATACGGTTTCAAATCTGTACTATACTTGCAGCGTTTTATAAATACGTACGGCGTGTTTTCTTTTATACGATCGTATAGTCAACGATATGTTAGTGGCTCTAGTATATAAAGAAGCTAGTTGTTTTTGACTGAACGAAAACATAATGTAAATTGATGTAAATTGGCGTTTTATTTATATCTATATAAGTAACTTACGTTTGTGCATAGTAATTAATTTGGTTAGCGGTTTTTGATAAATGATATATTACATCATTTCACAATTGAGAATTTTTACGTTATGCAAATGTATGGTTAATTATCGTAACGAAGCTGAGAAAAAGAATATTTTTTTTATACAAATACATGGTTAATTATTGTAAGGATACAAAACAATATCGGAAAGCAAAGGTATAAAAATCATTCAAACATGGGTCGTTTGAATGATTTTTATACGGACATTACTCTGTATGCGAGAAAAAATACATGGCGCCCAAATCGCCCAAAAAGGGGTATATTTATTTGGCTTATTGACATTTTGGTCTGACTGGTAACTGCGTCTCGGTGTCCCTTTCTCTTTTGCGTCATATGTTCTCTTTAAAAATATTTTCTAACATTTTATCCAGTCGTATCAAATGTCCAATGAATTATGAGTTCAGCCCAAGCCGTTGTATATTATATAAATCTGAATTTTCCATAACTTTGTATTTGTATATAAATTCGTAAGGGGCTGAATTCGGGGTTGAAATTTTGTACGACGATACGTTCACTACGTCAGTTAATATTATATTAAATATCCCATTTTATCGAAATAGCTTGGTCACCGTACAGCGCTCCCGCAGCTTGCCGGCGAGATGAAGGCATGAATGCATATTTCCACCATACGAGCACACGTGCTCTACATAAGGTGAATATCTTTATGGCTGCTACATTATAATTATTGAATTTCCATTTAGTAAGAAATATTAACAATATAACAGTTTACGACAGTATGTTGTGAATGTGTTGAATCCAGGACCCTGAGATATGCGACGGTCCTGGATTCAAATCGGGTGCGTATAGAAATGTATACCAACTTTTTGTATAATTTCAATTTACAAACGTTTGAAATGTATAAGAACGTTGAATATAACGCTCTAAATATCTATTTTCAATTAGTATATAGTAAAAATAATATAAAATACATTAAATATATCGCCCTTTCATCTAACAAATATATTCAATAATTCCATTTTAAATAATCTACCTGATGTATACATATTGCAGTGTCTTATCATATTTCAGATAATAGAAATATTAAATATATTATATAATGTATAACTATTCTTTTCCTTACAGAAATAGCTCGGACTATCTAACACGCAAAATGACTAGTGTAATATTTTGCCTATACTTATCTCTTGTCTACATTGCAAACGGTCTAGAACACAAAATGACCACTCATAAGTAGGTTAGGTTCGTTAGTTATCTTTTAACGGCCGAAGGCCAAACTTCACAGAAATAGGAGCCCCGCGGCAGCGGGGCTCCGTCGACATAGCGTATGTAAAGATAAAATTACGAAATGTACCTATATATGAATAAAATAATAAATAAATCCTATGAGATAGTTAGTTAGGTTAGGTTAGAAATGCAACCTGTGTGACAGGTATTATTATGAGTATTATATTATTTCAACTTTATATTACATTACAGATATTGTAAACGACATTATATATTAAGTATATTATTCATTTCACGCTTATATTTTTTTACATTATACATTATACACAATATACCAATTGAATGATATATCATTTAAAATTATTCAAATTGAATTTATACCTTATGAGCGATATATTATTAGTTCGTATACGTTTCATTACTTACCCTTTCAGGTATGTAGTGCTGTGTTCCTGATGGTGAGTAAGGTTCCCAGAGCGCCTACCCACTTATAGGTCGGCAACGCGCTTGTGACTCCCTGGTGTTGCGAGTGCCCATGGGCGACGGTAATTGCTTACCATCAGGTAATCCGTCTGCTCGTTTGCCACCTTTGTCATAAAAAAAAAATTACGTGTCATTGGCTGAGTACCCACAACGCAAGCCTCAAGAGAGCTTACCGTGGGGCTCAGACAATTAATGTAACGATTTCCTGTAATATTTATTTATTTATATTCACTACGGATGGGATTTTGGAGAACCTACTTATGTACCTATGGTCCACGGACGTCCATTGCTGAAGATATGGACGGACGCATAGATAGACGATGTGCTCGTTCGGACTAATCTATTTTTCATTTCCTATCTTCTACTACTTCTGCATTTCTTATCCATTTTATTACATCATTACTCTATGTTAATCTGCCCAATACTATGGTAATTTTTATTCTAGATAGATATCTAATTTACTTCCTTACCTGAATAATCAAAGCATTGTAATTGGTCGATTTTTTAGCTACGGAATAAAAGAAAATACTAAATTAAGTTTATTTTATTAATTATATTGTTGTTCATTATTGCCGCAACTTCAGTTAGTTACTCCGTGATAACGATACAATATGGATACAAGTGTGCCGAGATATTAGTAACTGAATAAACAACACATATCGTCACTACTTTGAAAAAACCTTGTAACTCATTCATTCAAAAGAAAAATGACGTAAAACTATGTATGGGATGAGTATAGAGTTACTGCGTTTCAACTTAGAATATCTGTGTCAGATACGATATTTTTTTCAAAGTAATGACG
Organism: Grapholita molesta; assembly: GCA_022674325.2. NCBI lineage: Eukaryota > Metazoa > Arthropoda > Insecta > Lepidoptera > Tortricidae > Grapholita > Grapholita molesta. The sequence continues at coordinate 11,482,984 of CP053127.2, forward strand.
ATATAAACATGAATAAATACCCCGTTCATTTTATCTAAACATATGTATGTAGTTGTAGCGGCTAATTAGGCTGCGGAGAAGTACAGCATTTCCCCTGGACGCATTTTCTCGTGTTTCTGTCAAAGAAGGTTCCATTAATGCATCCACATTTGTTCGGAGCGCACGCAATGCGAGGACACGGGCCCTTCCGGTTCTCAAGGTAGTTCGAGCAATACCGATTGCAGTTCACGTTGCAACCTTTGGGTGGTTTGGCTGCATTGGGGTCCTTGCACGAGATTTCTGGAAGTGTAAATAAGACAATTATTTTAAGAAGTTTGAACTTATTGTTCGTATTTCGAGGCCTATATAAAGTGTGTGAACAAAAGCGAATTCAGCATTTGCGGCAGTGAAATCAGCTTAATCCTACATTAAACTTAATAAGGCTTGTGTTATTGGTATTAGGCGATATAGATATATATTGGAATAATAACCTAGGAACAAATATTTGCATATTTGTAATAATGTTCTACATACGTATACTAGAAGTTCCAGTACTTTTATGATACTTTAAATGAATAATATACTTATTTAGTGAACTAATTAGTATAATAATAAACTGATACTTTATTGTAATTAAAAAACATTGATGTGTTTAATTATTTCGTTACACATAAGTAGACATAATCAAATATAACATGCAATTGAACAAACTTGTCAAACAGCTAAGCTTGTATTTATTACATATACAGACTAGGAAACATCGAACTTCAAACTTCGTAAGCAAGTTCACTCCCAACTACTCGTACGTAAACTAGGCCGTTATTCGGAATTTAAGTCAACTTAAAACTACAACACAACATGACTACCTAAACTAAATGCACAGACGGCCCTCGTGGCATGGTACCGAAGAGGCTGGCTACGTTACCCGTAGAACCGCGAGACTAATACGCTGAACTAGGTAACTGCTAGTTTTCTGGTCCCCCGTTAGTCTGAGTCTCTTCGATAGCTCACCAAAAAAGCTCAAAGCACTACGGCCCCACGGACCTTTACGATTATTTATTTTATTTCTTACCATCTGAGGCAACTGCCACCACAACTGCGAGTAAAATAACTAGTTTCCACATCGCGGCTATAAAAGACAATGAGTCATTACGATACCTAACGATCTTTTATGTCTGCAGCGAAACAAGTTGTGATAATAAACACGTCTTGATTAAGCGGCCGTAAACGATTTTTTTTTATTTCGCTTAGCTTTCTTATCATTTATTGGAAATGGATTTTTATTACTTTTAATTTACATATTGAATGATACTATCTATTTCGATTTTAAACACAAAACTATATTATATCTATTTCGACTACATGTATCAACATACTAATTGTTATTGTATTTAATCCCAGATAAAATAAACATTTTTGTTAGAAAAGATAAAAATATGATTTTCAACTTATATTATATAACATTTTTACTTATCTGAATATTTGCACGACCAGTAGACTGGCTGGCTGACTGACTGGCTTTCTGCCAGATACTTAGAACGTTAGCTTAGTAGAAGTAGCAATAGTCACCGTACAACGCCCCTATAATGGCCGGCGAAATGAAATGGCTGCATGGATATTTTCACCGTATGACCAGTACGACCACTCGTGAAAAAAATGAGGTCCCAACACTATTAAAACACAAGGTAGTGATATATAAACTTCCTAGCTCTTCACATTTATTAGGCCGGCAGATTTGAGTAACTTCGGATACAGTATAATTTGTCGTAAGATTTCTAAGTGTCTACTAAACTGGATGCACTTACTTAACTAAACTTTCTAAGGCAATTTAATTCGTGGATGGAATACCGATATTATTTTAATACAAATTAACCACTAGTCAATGTCAGTATCTCAGTTGTTATTGGACATTTTTGCTTCTATTGAGCTAATCAGATAATCTCTGTGAGTCAGAGAGTCTGTGTGTCTTCTTACCTAAATAAGTACCACTTAAGAATATCATTGAATTTTTTTTAAATCAACGTCAATATTTAGATTTCTAGTAATACCGGTAACGATCCCTTAGATATCCCGATTTAATTAGATATTGGTTGTACACAGAATTAAATGATTTTGGTGCCGGTAATTTTTAGAATGGGTAAGGAGAAAGATAAATTATTTTGACCTATTTTATATTAGTGAGTTCTTACACCGATATATTTCAATATTTCTACATAATCTAGCTATTGAACTAGATTCAAGACAACACTACTATCAGTAGTTTTCCAAGGTCAACATTTCATCTAAGATCAAACTCACTTCTGAATATTGCTGAGGAACAAATAACCTACTAAAGTCAAAGTTAAAAAAAAAAACAGTATCAATGATCAAACATAAGGGAGCGAGAGAGTCAATAAGTCGCTAGGACATTCGTAACTTTTTATAACAACCAGGATGCCGTTGTGACATATCGTCACTACTTCGAAACAATCTCGTATGTGACACAGATACTTTAAGTTGAAAGGCATTAACTCATCCCATAAATAGTTACGTCATTTTTCTTCTGATTGCCAGAATGAGTTACGAGGTTTTTTCAAAGTAGTGACGATATATGTGTCGCTTAACTTCAAACTCGGGTAAATCCATTCTGCTTTAAGGTTGATTATCTAAAAAAATGTAAAATAATCTGAAAAATAATCAACCTTAGAGCAAAATGGAGTTACCTGAGTTTGAAGTTAAGCAACACATATGTCCTCTAATATGAGGTAAATTCACCCCAACACTGCCTCGTCCATGTACCTACTATGGAACCTGCACGTCGGTCCGTGCATATTTCAGAGACCATTAAACCATGTCGTTTGCGGAGATACCAGCTACAGACTAACCTAACCGACATCACACTTAAAATTTACAATGATCCTTAACGCCTTACAATACGATTGCAACTGGCACGGTCGGTAGGATGTAGTGCATTTTTGCGTATTGAAATATAAGGCTCGCCACCGGTATACTAATTTCAACTTAAAATCCTAGTGATGGAGTTCATAATTGAAAGCACCACCATTTCATTGAGGATACATCCTAGTAATAGAGGAAGAGGTTATATCGGTCAAGGCATATGGACAATTTTGATTTGGAATTCCACTCGATGCTCAAATAGACGCTGTTTAACTGGCTGTACTTCATCCTTTACAAGTTCTTAGGACTGTTAATAAGAATCAGCGCAGAGTCAAAAAAAATGTATGAAGATATATATTTGCAACAACATAATAGTATTTATTATTTTACTAAGTTATCCCTTGATATTATATTCTGTTTGAACCCTCAGAAGTTCCAGTAAACTACGACGTAAACTTTGAGGAAGGCAGCAGAAAAAGTTCTGTCTCGGGATAGGGCAAAGTCAGAGAAAACTTAGAAATAAGATTCGCAAATCTTATTTGGCGTTAAGTGACTGCATAAGTTATTTTTATATAGAAAGCTTTAACGGCTGTAATGTTGAATCTCTTATGTAATATGTTATACGTATAAGGCTTTAAAAAAAACATTTTTGAGTTAAGTGAGAATTCATAAGGTATCAATCCAAAGGTATATCGTGTGTGGTTGTTGAATTCTTGTGTTGAAAATTATTCATACGCTAGCTAGCTTCTGCTAGTATGTTGCGTTTGTTGTGGGATTTAAAAACATCTAAACATCTACACAAACTTAGAAGTGAACTCGGCTGAGCTCCAGTAAATTATATAATAAAAAATTGATTATATGGCATCAGTCATGAACCATGATTATGATGTGACTGCTTCAAAAATCCAGGTTGAAGCATTGATTTCTGACAAAAAGTTGCGTGCGCTATCATTGGGGTCACCCCGATTTGAAACATTATGAGTATTATCATTATCATGGAATAAAATATTGATTTACTTTAGACCCTAAAAAAAGTACATTTATTTACAGAAATTACAATCGTATTATGATAACTACAAGCACTTAACTAGTTACAGTATAAAATCTAAAAAAGGCCCTTGAGGCATTGCACCAAGGATGCTGGCAGCATTTCCTCGTTGTATCGCAATGCTGATACGTTGTGCGAGGAAGCCGCCAGCTCTTCGGTCACCAGTTACATCAACCAGACGCTTCGCGATTTCTGCAAAAAGTTTGTGCACGCTGGGACCCCATGGACCTAGAGACGTTAGTATTTGGCGTAGGCCAAACGGTACAACATGGTACCTACTCTCTGCCCACGCATATTTGTTACGTATTTCGGCGCTTTCCGTCACTGCGCCCACTTTTACATTCGTTCGATTTTAGACCCTTATGAATGCGGAGGAACATTTGACAATTGTAAAAATAGCTAATAATAATAAAAATCACCACGGCTAATTTCAGCCAGAGCTACCTACTGCTCGTATCTCTGAAGTTGACATAACTGTGCTCGCGACTAGATTACATATGATAACTTAATAACTGTGCTTAAGCACAGCTTAAGTCTTTTTTAAGGCTAGTGTTTAACACACACCTTGACTTTATTAGTTTGTCAATTTAGACAACTCTTACAAAAAAAAAAAAAAAAAATTTATTAATTTATTTAGGTTTATCTAAATAAAATTAGTTCTCCACTAATTGTAAAAATTCTGGGGTGGATTGAACCATTCCAAGAACTTGTTTATAGCGAAGAGACCAATTCCACATATTGTTTGCCTATTCGACATGTAATGTACGGTTCACGCAGATGAAAAAAAAAAGTAACTTTAATTACAGTCTAAATTGTTTCCTATATGTGTTCATACAATAAAACGCAAAGGTAATATTTATTATTGGCTGGTACTGTGATATTGATTTATCGATCAGTTATTCATTTATACAAATGAAAAAAATATATAATGGTGACTCCACTGCATTACTTGTGCTAAACTGCCACCAAAATTCTAACCCTAATTACTTGTAGTTAAATATATAAAGTTTAAGTTGTTTTTATTTGAGATATAAGTGAAAATACATTAAATACAATATTAGATATTGAGACAAAACTAAGCATTAGAAAATAAGTATACAAAAAAGGAAGCTAATTTTGTTGACCGTGCATAACCTTCCCTTACGACATCCCGCTAAACTCGGGTAGCCAATATGTCGTCTAAGCCGCGATAAAAGCTTACCTTGTCCCTAACCCTATTCGCAAAAATGAAAGGACCAAATCTGCACAATCCTTTCCAGATATGAGGGCATTGTTAGCTCTTGACCCACCTAATCCGCAAGCAATTGTCAAAAGGATTTATTGAGTGCAATTTGTCTCTGTTATACAAAAGTAGAAAAGATATAAACGTGAATGATATATTTGAATTTCTATATGGTGAAAATGTTTCACGTCCCTTCAAAGAGAATTTGGAATATGGACTGTTCAAAAAATGCGATGAAGTGGCATGGTGTTGATGCGGTGAAGCTAATGAATATTCAAGTAATAATATGTAAAAGATTGTATGTTTAAATAAATTGGATAATACTGAACATTTTTGTCAATGTGAATTAGGAGTAATATATGGTAAAGAATAAATAAGCATCATTACGCTTATCCTATTAATTTGTATTTTCCTCTTCCATGCTTCTCTGTCACAAGTCATCGAATCATTGATGGATTAGTTACTGGCAAAAAATGTGCAAGTAATGTGATGCACGTAAAATACACTGATACACCAGCTTTAATGAGGTATTTTTAGAACTTGATATATGCATCCGAGTGGTGTCCGAACCTACCTTTTTATTGATTTTTTAAGGTTCGAGAGCTAATATATAAACATACGAGATAAGAACATAATTTTCACAATTACAATTTACAAGTTATTTAGCTGAAGTTACACCTTATTACACAGGAATAAGATGAAAAACTGTATACATATCTTTGACATCGACTCAATTCCACTTTTACGATTTGAAATACGAGCAGCTCTATGTCTTTGGCAGCAGATATGAACTGGATTATGGAAGACAAAGAAACATCCACAATAGCCATATTACTCGAGTGACTATGGCATGTCCTTTGTTCTCCGAATTAATATGCACCCGTCTGCGCCCATCCGACCTACTTCCAGTCTATTAGACGGTCCATTTGCACTTGCATTGCAGGCTCAATTCGCCTCGTAGTTTCTAGTGTGTAGTCTGTAGAATATATAAAGCTGGGAAACACCAATGATGGTAACCCACATCCTTTAAGTCAAAAATTGCTTGACATTTTTAGCTCCGAAAGACGAAGACGAGAGACGAAGAGACGAAGTCATATCAAGCATGTTTTGACTTAATGAACATGAGTTTTTCAATATATTTAAAGTTGACAGAGCCTCACGCGTGTTTTCTTTTTTCGGATGTATGTCATATACGAGTAAGTTTACGTAAAGACGATTATACGTTACAGGCGTTATAGGGATCAGCATGCCTCGGCTACAAATATAGCCTTAAACGACATGGGTCTGAGTAAGTCTGATTATCATAGTCACAATCTTCGATTGTCAAGCTAGACGAAGAGACGAAGTCATATCAAGCATGTTTTGACTTAATGAACATGAGTTTTTCAATATATTTAAAGTTGACAGAGCCTCACGCGTGTTTTCTTTTTTCGGATGTATGTCATATACGAGTAAGTTTACGTAAAGACGATTATACGTTACAGGCGTTATAGGGATCAACATGCCTCGGCTACAAATATAGCCTTAAACGACATGGGTCTGAGTAAGTCTGATTATCATAGTCACAATCTTCGATTGTCAAGCTAGACGAAGAGACGAAGTCATATCAAGCATGTTTTGACTTAATGAACATGAGTTTTTCAATATATTTAAAGTTGACAGAGCCTCACGCGTGTTTTCTTTTTTCGGATGTATGTCATATACGAGTAAGTTTACGTAAAGACGATTATACGTTACAGGCGTTATAGGGATCAACATGCCTCGGCTACAAATATAGCCTTAAACGACATGGGTCTGAGTAAGTCTGATTATCATAGTCACAATCTTCGATTGTCAAGCTATTCGGATTTTCGGGTGCTTGTCATTCAAAGAATCTATCATCGATACAGTTTTGCTTCCGAAAATCCGGGGTAGTTATGGCATCACCATTAAGTTCAGAAGTGTTCTTAGGTAATAACCTACCATCCAAAGAACCATTTTCAGTTAACCCCAAGGTTAATATTTGTCACCACTGTCGTATTTCTTCGTAAATCTAGTAACATCTTGCCTTAATGGTAACTAGTCTAGAAATGTATCTTTTTTTCCTTTTGCGGATTCACTAAGAGGTCGGAACAGGACTTCCGCCCTGGCGTCTAGGAAGCTTTTTTTAGTGCAAGTACTTACCCTTTAGACCATTACTGTATTTTTAATACAAGGATTTAAATGCCTCGAGGCGAAGTAGTCGAATTACAGGTATTAAAATTTTAAATAAGACAGAGTTTAAGTACATTATGGTTAAGAATATAAATATAGTTCTATTTTTCAAAAAAACATAGGCTAGATAAATATTTTTGCTTATTTTTTATACTATTTCTTATAATAAGTAGGATGATGGCGAAACAAAAGAAATAATTTCAAAGATACGTGATCCACCACGTAAAGTATAGATAGTTCCACGAGAGTTGAGGAGAATGGATTACGCACACAACTACATGAAGTACTGATTGCAAAAAGAGTAAATTAATGAAATGACTGAGTGATGGTAAATAAAAATGCTTAAAATGCTAGGAGGAATAATGCATCCACGTACGCCAGTAAGAGACAAATATACTCTTGCTTTTGCAGCCCAAAAGGTAACATATCACTATAGTTTTGCTTTACAGGAAACTCTTTATAACAGAAATAGTAATTAAGCTAATTAAGTATTAATAACCGCAACTTCTGTTGAAAACACGACAAAACTCAAATTTTATTTCTTTATAGGTATCCCTCTAACTTCTGACTCTTCTGAGAGGTTCAGTAGTTTAAAGGGGACCAAACATATGTAAGATTATAACAAGGACGGACGAAAATAGCGTCATCTCTGCCATACCTATGGAAAGTTACACAAGACCATCCCTTGCGATCATGATATTAATATTAGCACGCCACGTCTATTTAAATAGGTTGTATGTCTATGTTAAAATGTATCCATTGCCAGTTACTTCAGTCATGTTTGAAGAGGTTTACTAACGAAATAACCAAGTACTGTAAATATACGTTGACATTATTTAAATTAATCTACATATTTGAATCAGTATTTATAAATTCTTAAATTAAATAAATCAAATATTTTATTTTCTTATTTGATTGAATTTATCTAGGAATCTATCTTTATTTTTTAAATAATATTTACCTAAACGGTTTTGGTCTGAATTGCAATTCAATGTTGAACTTGCTATCGGTATATAAAAAAAGAACTATAATTTCAAAATCTCCCTATTTTTTTTAATAATAAAGCATTAAATCAACAGCCCTATCGAATGAATGACGCCCATGATGTCAAATGAATTGACAACTATATGTCAAAAGTGTAAAAAATATTGATACATTTAATTTATTTGTAACCTTTGCTTGCGATAGAGTGTCTTTTGTTGAAAGTACCTAGTTATAAAGTGGCCGTTAATCATGGAAGACGAAAGCGAAATCAAAGGCACATACATGTCAAAGGATTCGTCTTTCGAAAACGCAGTGGCTTCATCAACATTCAGGTATGGTATATCAACTATACATTTTATTATGTTTTACTATTTTATTTGCATTTTGCGGCGTAAATGATGTTGACTTTGTTGAAAGACACAGTTTACGTCAATATTTGATCCCAGCATAGATTTGCATGCGTGCGTGCGAAAAGTGCACTTTTTACGCACTAGTTAGGAAAATATTATTTTATTAGGTAGTCCATCAAGTTTTATAGAAAAAAACATAAGAACAACAGTAAAACATTAATATATATAAAGCTCAATATAATGACAAAACAATAGTCTATTTAATCCGAGCGATCATTTTGCAAGGAACCTTTTGGTATCCGAGAGAGATATGTTCAACAGTGAACGTCTTTACTCTGATTTGAACTTACAGTGCACCCGAACCGATAAATGTGTTCAGCATGTTTGGAGACAGTGATTGCGGCGAGCCTCTTGAGGCACATCATCTCCGTCTGGACTTCACTCCAACGGATGACGATGACGACTACTCACAGAGGAAATGTTGTGAGTTCTGGAAGTACATCGCCAGTAGAAGTGACTTGCAGCACTTGATGGTTCTGCCGGTAACCAGCGATGTTTTGTTACCTTCTTGATCGCCACAGTCATCTAGTCGTGACAGCCAATACCCTCACACCACGCCACGGTCCTTGTTACATGACAAATATGCACTAAACTGTCAATTCGTGACGTACAGACCACATAATTTTTTTATAATAACGGATGGTTTACTACTGATGCTTTTCCTACAATTTTGTTCTGTGACGCATTTGTAAAACAGTCTACACACAACTACGAGTAAGATCTCCACTCCCGTTTATTTAGTCACTTTGTGTGATATGTATGGGCATGTAATGTGCCTAAATTGAAAAATAAAGATCTTTTATCTTTTCATGTTTCGGACAGCGTAGTTCCCCATTTTCAAGCACTAAGAGTGCCAAGGTCCTATTCGCGTGGATGTCTTTCGTCGTCATTGCATTGTTAGAATGACCCATGAAAGTTTCAATACTGATAAACCTCTTTCGATAATCCAAGCCTGAACCTTGTTGCTAAGATTATTTTGCAAAACTGTATTTATTGTCGGTTATAGGAAAAGGAAAATTCTACGAGTACTGATTCAGTTGTCAACTCTGTTGCCAAGTCGAGCCCAAAGGTATCGAAGCCAAAGACTGCCGTCTCAATACTTCAAATAGTTGAAGAGAAAGGTACTCCTTGTTTACTACTGTTCTAGAAAAGGAAGGAGAAATGTCCTTACTCTAGCTTTTCGCGTGTAACGTACACTTAATATGTACAATAGAACACTAGGCCGCATGAGAAATAATTGTAAATAGGTAGATGATATTTAGATATTATTTGATATTTATTTTGTAACGGCTATGTGATATATTAAGTGCCTGTAGATGTTATGACTATCATGAGTGTTTTATTGATCACGTTCCAACTTTGTGTGATCATGATCTCACGAACCATTTATTACTTTTTTTTTTATGTCCAGTCTTCAGCAGGAATAGTTCTCTAGATAATTTTAAGAATTGTTGCCGAATGGTGGTAAGAATATTAACTAAGATGAAGGTGATTTTAGGTTTAATAGACCGTGCCTTCGAAGCAAAAATGCATCAGTCGCGATGTACACTGGGTTCACACGACTATAAATTCAGTTCAAAAGAAGAAAACATGGGTAAGTAAAACTAAAACTTAAATAATAAAAAAAAGCATTATTTTAGTCCTTCCGGTTAAATAATCACGGTACGCGCTGTAATGTTATGGACACAATATAATATATGGCCTCTGAATTTCCACTATCTACTATTTTGGAACAATATTGGTATTATAAATTCAACTAGATATCAAGACGTCATGACCAAGCATCATATGTTAATTTTTCGGGTAACTCCGTAATTGTTAATAGAGGATAGCTTCGAAAACTAATTCTCATAATGGAATACAGGTGATACATACATACATTTCAGCCGTATGCAGTCCACTGCTGGACATAGGCCTTCCACAAATATGACTTGTATCATCTTGGGGGTAGTTGCCATAGTCTGCCCGTCCATAGGATTTTCCCTTTGTCGCCTCTTACGACACCCGCGGGAGGAGATGGGGTGGCGCTATTCTAGTCAGCTGGCATCACACGGCAAACAGGTGATATTTTACTAATTTTCGGAAGTTCCTCACAATTTAGAGTCTTACTATTTAAAAGCTGATCCAAAACTAAGTACCTATGTACTTATTTAATAGGTACTATTCTAAAGTGCTGACCTGATTTTAATGAATAAAAACCGGCCACAAGCGTGTCGGGCCACGCTCAGTGTAGGGTTCCGTAGTTTTCGTCCGTCACAGTAAGTGTTCCCATTTAAGAGTTTAAAAAATTGGCTATTTGATACATTGTTGTTGACATATTAATATTAAGTACATAACCCTAAAATCGGACCCGTAAAGGACGGTGACAACTAAAGAAAGAGTTATAGATCCCAACTATACATGGAAAATTCGAAAAAATGTTGTCAATTTCAGTCCCACCACGAGTAGTAAGAAGGGGTTGTAACATGGAGTGATAACCAGCCAGCGTCATTTGAAGTCAGTCAGTCAGTTTCAACCTAATGTATGGGCGTGTATGCTCCGACCCCATTAAATCAGAAAGAATCTTAAAACCGCCATGTAGGATATGAGCGTTCCACCTACAGCGACATCTATCGGCAAATTAAGTAAACTATGCGCGCGAGCTTAAAGTACAGAGGCTCTAGTGTATGTTTCTTTTGACATAGAAAACGTCTCGAATGCGTAAATCATAATGTTATTTGGGCAGTTCTCAGAGGTGGCGTTTTTACGTGTCCGAGGCTATATTTGCGTGAATTGATGGCCCAATATTTTTGAAAAAAATCATACACATATTTCAGCGTCTGTTATATCTCGACAATTAATAAAATATTCCATAATACCATATTCAATATTATAAAAAAAATATAAAGTTCAGAAATTGACGTACAGTGGGCGTGTCCCGCACCCAAATTTGTTGAAACAAAAAATTATAATTCAAGTTCGGGAAGTTGTATTAATTTTTAATATTGGTCCACATGTTCTTAATTAGTTTAGTTCCACTATAATATCACTGAACATAATATATGAATTACCCTTATTAAATAAAAACATATTTTCGCCATGTCCCGCGCCAACGCTTGATTTCGCTGGTGTTTACAAAACTTGGCGGTATCGCACAAAGCAATATACCAGGAACTCAATGCCGCGTCCACAAGTAGCTTCAGTTGCGCCGCGTTCACCGACGAGAGCGGACGTAGGCTCACAGTGTAATAGCAGAATTCGCAAAGGTATCTTCATCATTCGGTGGGTTTGGTTTCGTGTTTTCTTGAATTCGGTGAACAAAATTTTTCGTTCAGTGTTTGTGCTTTTCTTAGTGCAACAGTGCCTAAGTCATGCCAAGAAGTATGTGATTTGGTTACCAGTGAGTCTTTTCAATACAATGGTTACTTTTTGTGTAATTGTTCAATAACGATAAAATTTGAATTCAGTGGGTGTGATTTCCGTGGATTCGGTGGGGTTTTAGGCCACCGAAATCAAAAAAGGTGCCACCGTGATCAATCTTGACTATAAAAACAGGTTAATTGTTTGTTTTTAAATAATTTGTATGTTATAATTGTATTTAAAATAGTTGAATATGTTGTTAATGTTAACACCAACGTTGTTAGTATACTCGTATATTTAATCACTACTTTAAATAATTTTTGGTTATGCTATCTGCGGATATTTTTCCTATTTAATCAGTTATGATTACCGTTGACCTATATCTATCAAGTTCAGTTCCTTCTGATAAAGATTCTCCTTCTGGGCCTATAATAGACGCTTAAGGTCATCAAGAATCTTGGAGCCGACTCTCTATTCTTTCAAGTCTTTATAGTTCCGTCTGATGAAATTTTGGGTCCTAAATTACTGTTTAAATTATGAAGTTTAAAGTTCACACTAGCTAAAAGCATACTAGTTTAAAGACACATGATAATGAAACCCTCTTTCTTTTTAGTTAATCTTCAAAATACCTCGACAATCCCAGAAAAATTTGGCCATCAACTTTCCAGCCATTTTGTATTCAATGATGTTTAGGCTCTGGTTCAAAATTATAAACCCGGGTTTCATCTTCTTCAAAATTGATGTGCTGTGTTCACCACACCGCTATAAAAACCTCCTCGATGCGTCGGTGTGCGCATTCTCGGCACTCATCTTGCATATAAAAGCTCCAGAAGGCTTGTGTTGTGGATGCGGGTGCTCGATCAGCGATATGTTAAGTACAAATAAGCTGTTTCTTTAAGGATAAAGATTTCATTGTGGCCTGGCATCACTACAATAAACAACTTCTAAACCCTACGCTTGCTGCTACACAGCTTCCGGAAAAGGCAGCAAATGTAGGTTTCATACCTCCGATACAGCCACATGAGGTTAAGAAAGCGCTGCAAAAATAGCCTATAGCTATAGCCCCGTAGGTATCCAAGTGGAAGCTTGGAAATGCCTGCAAGAAATGCATGTGTTGCTACTTTCTAATCTCTTCAGTCAGGTGTTGCTCTCTTCCAAAATGCCAGAGGCATGGAGATTGCGCACTATCGTTCCGATTTACAAGGGAAAGGGAAGCAAGTACGAGTGCAACAACTACCGAGGCATCAAGCTCTTAGGCCTTACTATGAAGCTTTACGAAAGAGTAATCGACAACCGAATGAGGTCAGAGTGTTCACTATCTAGACATTATTATGGCTTCGTACCTGGTTTATCAACTACCGATCCTAATATATTATGTTTGCTCTGTCCACAATTGCCGAAGAATACCGCTCAAAGAAAAAACCGCTGTTCGTTGCGTTCCTGGACATGAAAAAGGCACTTGACCGTGCTCCAAGGGATACTATTTGGTGGAGACTTCGAAAGAAAAATGTCCCAGAGCAATATGTCAAGAACATTGCTGACATGTATAGGGATGCACGATCAGTGGTCCGGACATCGGTGGGTGAGACCAAAGCAATAGCGGTCAAAAAAGGTGTTCATCAGGGCTCAGTACTGAGCCCCTTCCTGTTTTGCTTAGTGTTTGGACTCGCTTACTAAAGAAGCACAAGATTGTGGACATTTATATACGCTGACGATGTAGCCATATGCACTGGAAGCCGTACCGAGCTGCAGAAAGCGCCCGCTTCATGGAAGCACCAGTTGAAATCCGGGGGCCTGGTGTTGAGTGTTGCCAAAACATAATTCATGTCCCTGAACGAACCAGATCCACGTGACGACAGTCCGATATCCATCTATGGGCAATTAGTCCAAATACTTGGGTGGTATAATGCACATGTCCGGAGATATCGAATGCAATGCAACATTCATCACCGAATAGCCGCTACATGGCAAAAATGGCGAGAAGTGACTGGTGTGACCTGCGACAAGAAAATGCCGGTCAAACTAAAGGGGCTGATCTATAAGACCATGTTTAGACTAGTTTTAACCTATGGCAGCGAGACGTGGCGGTGACGCAGAAGCACTTGCGTACCATCTAAGTTGCTGAAATGAAGATGCTGAGGTGGATGTGCGGCGTTACCAGGCTCGATAAAATCCGCAACGAGTACGTGCGAGGAAGCCTGGGCGTGCGTGACTTCGCCGACAAAATGCAAGAGAGTTAGGCTGCGATACTTCCGAATTGACTAGTTTGCTTGCTAAAATCAGCTCGTTGGGCTGAAAATCTGAAACTAAGTATATACTTTATAGTTAACGAGTTTCCAATGCAAGATTTTTCTGAATTTAATAAGAAACCTTTATATGGACGAGTATTTTTTGATAAAAACTAAAAGACATAAACACTTTTAAAGTGGTTTTAACACCAATTTTGAACTTTTTTATGAATATTGATTTCGGTGGGTGGACTTGATTTCGGTGATTTAAAAAACTAAAATATCTTAAAAACCGTTAAGTCTACAAGGGGGCCTTTCCCGGCAATATTTTTTAAATTTAAGCCTGAATCTAGGCTTTAATGTTTCACATTAAAAAAGTAAAAAAAAAATTGTTCCACCGAAGTCACGCAAAACAGCTCGGCTCGGAGAATCGCCCATTTATATGGGTAAATCTACCGCGATGGTGACGTTTCATTACGTTAAAAACATACACTCGGGGCTCAGATGTAGTGAATAATCCTTTCCTATTGTATTTTCTCGAAAATATTCGTATTTGTCTTACTACTTCACTCACACTCAGATAGATACCGCTCGAGGATAATGTATGAGGAACTTTGTACATAACTTTTTCAAAAAAATGTTTTAAATGGAAAATTAAAATACCATGCTTACGATACTTATGTATGTAACTACGTACACTCTTCGACCAATATTCAAGAGTTTGTTAGTTATTCAATGTTTAGATCTCAACATAAACCTACGTGCGGCCAATTACCTGTCGTGGCCTGTCGTGGTCAGTTGCGGACGGCTTTTTTCACAATTTATTTTCCCTAATAAACCGTTGAGACGTGAAGAAGTAACAAACATACACACTCACACACTGACATACTTTGGCCTTTATAATATTAGTGCATATTCTTATTTACGATTAAAACTAAACGCGGAATTATACATCAAACGGCGGCGATACCGCGAACAACGGTATTCGTAAATTTCGGACGATTGTCTCTGTCACGACACCTGATTTGGAGTAAAAGAGAGATGTCCAAAATATACGAACTTCGATGTTCGCGGTACTGCTCCGGAAAACTGCGGCGCTACCGCGAAAAACCATACTCGTAAATTTCGGACGATTGTCTCTGTCACTCTCTTAACGCCTTAATTGGAGTAAAAAAGAAATGCTCGAAATATACAAACTTCGATGTTCGCGGTACCGAGCCTGAAGTGATGAAGTGTGTGTTGATTTTGACAGCCATATCTTAGGGAATAAGGGCTAATTTATTAACAATTTGTAAGAAACTATCGCCTAACGACTTTAGTGCTGGAATAATATAAAGTACCTATTTTGCTCGCAAAAAAACCTAAGATATATGAAATCTTGCGGCGCTTCCGTCTTTCTCGAAAGCAGAGACCATTTTACCAAAAACGCGTAATATGTATGAAATGCTGCGGCGCTTACTGTTTTTTCGAGTTGATAAAGTTTGTATGGGAGAACAATAATTATCTTCGTTTTTTAGTATGTTACTCGATTTTTTTCATATTTTCTCACCGTTTAAACCTTCCCAGAGCTACTACAAATATTTCAAGACTAAAATTAGCCAAATCGGTAAAGCCGTTCTTAAGTTATAGCGTGGCCAAGAGAAATAGGGGTTCATTTTTATATATATATAGATTTTTTTTCAAAAACTATTGACTCTATCAAGTTCAATATAATTTTCCTAGAAAGTTTTTGTAACGTTCTACTGTTAAGATTTTTTTCATATTTTTAAAATTTATGGTTCAAAAGTTAAGGGGGCGGGGGCGCATTTTTATTTACTTCTGGAGTGATTATTTCCGAAAACATTTACATTATCAAAAAGTGATGTTAATAAACCCGTATTCATTTTTAAATACCTATCCAACAATATATCACACGTTAAGATTAATAAAAGATTTTTTTTCACTTTTAATTTTACCACTTTGTCGGCGTGATTGATATACATATTAGTACTAAATTTCAGCTTTCTAGTGCTAACGGTCACTGAGCATATCCGCGGACGGACAGACACGCCGAAACTATAAGGGTTCCTAGTTGACTACGGAACCCTAAAAAGTGAAATAGGAATAAATTTGATTTGTACCTAGTTTTTATTAGTTCACTTTAATGGGATGATGTTTGTATAAAATTTGTTATAATATACAACTTGGTTATGTTATTTGCAGAGTGTACGTGTTTTTGTCCTTCCTTGAAGTGCCTAAAGACTAACTCTCAAGCACTTTGCCAGGAGCTAAGGGCCTGGGATATGAATCATCCGAAGTAAGTCACTTAATAATAACAAAACGCGGAAGTGGTCGTCTGGAAGGCGGCGGCACTGGGTGTTGAGTAAAAGTATGAGGTGTCAGCATTGAATGGGTTAAGTAGTCAGTGTGCTTACTATACCTAAGTCAGACCAGTGGTAAGAAGCATTTTGACTTTAGAACTTTGCGATTGTGCGTGAACATTGCTATAGGTATCCTGCATAATGTAGCGTCAGTGTGCGTCCGTATGCTAATTGCAAAAAAAACCGGTTTACTTACATGTCTATATAGATATGCAAGAATTTAATACATACTCTCCTTATAAAAGTATTCGTTATTATCTTAACACAATATCCGTTATTAGTCTTATATGTTTATTTACATGTTTTTTTGGTAAACCGTTTAATAGCGTTTAACTGACAGTTCAATTATATTTTATAGATCCATGGAACCGCCCGGTCCACCTCCCTCTACGTAGCAAGAATCTCTGGTAGCATACAACAGTGAAGTTCCTTACTATGTCTACATAGTGCAGCCAGCCAACGTACATAGTAGTATGAGGCGCAATGTACCAGATACAAACAAAACATTGCAATACTAAGAATTACTGAACAAACAGTAATTGAATTATGTTTTTTATTTTATTAAACTCTATATACGTAAGACTGCCTATGATTTTCCTGTCTTTTTCATATTGCTTAAGATATTGGTAGGTATTATATCAATATGTGGTCTACATCGGCAGAAATCACTGATAATTAAAACGTGTTATGAAAATAACTCACTCTTGAAATTATATTTTGGACTTTTTATCAGTGTAATATTACTGTACTTTGTGAAACGATCACCAAATCTAAGTATTTATATAATTGTAATGCTTAATTATAATTACAAAACTGACATAGTTTAACTTTTTGATTGCCATGCGAATAGCATATACATTTTTCTTAAAACTCCCTTATAATCCGTTTTCACTTGCTTATTGCATATTACCGCGGTAATCCAAGACAATGTTACACACACACGTATTATTTATTATTACCTTTACTCGGTTTGATTACAGGTGGTAGTGTAAATTTACTCGGGTTTTATAAACTGTCTAATAGCTCGTGTTTTGCTACAGAAATAAAGTAGCGTCTGGTAATCAAAATGACTCATTGCCTTTAAACCAGCGATATGCAAAGAAGTTGTTTTGTTTATGTTGTTTGTTGTGGCAAAGCCATCAGATGGTACTCGTAAGAATGTTGAAAAATAACTTCACTTATATTTTAACTGTATATTTAACTTTAATTTAATTCAAATGACGTATTTCAGATTAGCACCCATAACTTAATCGTATAAATAAATACATCTCTTGACCGTCACAGTCATCTAGTCGTGACAGCCAACGGAACGCCTCACACGCCACGGTCATCATACAATGACATCTATGTACTAAACTGTTAATTTTCGGCGTACAGAGTACGTCACTGTCATTCGTGTAATGGCGGTCAAAAGGTTAAATTAGCGTGTGGACTTTAGGCAAATAGCTCATGCCCTTAAGTAGGACGTACTTATATATGGCTACAGCTATCTATGAACAGATAGTACATGGCAACATATCTAAAATCATAAAAAAAGGTTGAACAGTTCTTCGAGGTATGAATACAAACCCGTCTATATATACCTAGATACCTACTTATAAAAATACACATACATTAGTTACATTACCTATATACGAGTTCACCCCCGTAAAAATTTAAAAACTCAAAATGTGCAAATATTTAATCAACATTATAACTTTATAACCTCGTAAGGCCCAGTGTGCATTTCAATGAATACTCCCTTTTAATGGAGTTTAAATCTTTCATTAAAGGAAATAGGGTAGTATTTCTTTTGTTTCGTTAGTTTTCGTACAAAAGGAAATTCAACCCAATTCACTGAATAGTAAGGTTGGTTTTAACTATTAAATATTTTAGTATGGTGAGTGTTACGAGGTTAATGAAATACTACGGCAGTAGGTAGTTGGAAAGCAAATTATTTTAATATGTGTAGTGATAGTGTTGTGATAAAAGAAGTAAATTTTCTATTCTGTTCTAGATGTCATCTGCGATGGCTGAAAATATGAAATGGATGAAAAGAATGAGACAAGTCACTGCGAGCGTATTCCGTGTACCTAATCCAAACGAATGCGGATGCATAAAGGGGTACTAACTACTTGGACGATTTCGATAATACTTGTAAATTGGGTGAAGATTGCATATATCCGCAATCAAATGAATAAACAGTGTAAACATTGTATTTAATGTGTCGGCAATTTAAAAATAAACGATGTTGATATGTATAGCAATATTACTTCACTTTTTTTTTTCATCGAAATATGCTTTGCAAATCTTGAACCAAAATTGATTTACTTTTCCAGCGTGGAATTTATCTAAAAATATCTATCTGTTACGTTTTTGATTGTTACGTACAGTCATGGACTTTAATCGATTAGCCACTTGCCACTGTTCGTATTTTAGCCGCGTTATACAAATCGGCTTTAGTCGCGTATACTCGTATTAAAGAAAGACAAGTCTTCGTATAATAAAAGAGCAAACTTATACTTCTATCTTTATCATTGTATTTAGCAACCGTCATTAAGGTTCGAATGTTAAAGGTTGGACAACTTCAGAGCTACAGAGTCACTTGTCACGAAAAGTTAACCAATGGCAGATATAGCAACCGTATCTTATTAACAATAAAATTGTTATAGCGTAGCAGTATGATTGATTGGCATTGACATTTCGACACAGGAGAAACTTGGGAGAAACGAAAAAAAAAAAAAAGTAGTAACTAAAGTATACTAGTACTACGTAGCAATAAAAAACGTACGAACTTTTATGTATTTTATTCTATAAAATGATAGGGGATGAATTTCATAAAATCGCTTCTTATTATATATATTATATAGCTTCAGTAGTTTTTTTCTACATTAATATAAACTACCTCTATTTCATACTTTTTGGGATTTATTATGACTGTTATTGTTATATGTTTCACTGGAGTTTGTTATATTATATTCTAACGAGATTATCCAAAAAAGGTATGTATTGCTTTTTCGTTTAGTAAGTAGTTTATAGTATTAGAATCCTGTGTGGTATTTAGAATCCTAAATCTCACAAAAGTGCTTTAACCTCAAAATTACGACTTCTTGACGTCATTGCATATTATTTATTTATTGCATCAAGCCCAAATCGTGCCTTTTCTGCCCCAAAAATTCCCACAGGAAAAATATGCCAACCGAATCATACAATTCAAAATCAATTATATGATTTACCACTGATGTGGCAAACCACATTACCCGGAAACTTCTGATAAGCTAGAATTTTTACCTATTCAATGTTGTTCCACAATAATGTTAGTAGTTTGTAGTCACTTGCCATATGAGCAACTATAAAATTAACAATGTCACTTTACAAAATATTGTGTGTTTTGCTCTTGTTGTATCGAGTCGGTAAGTAACTAACTACCCATGGGGAAATATTGAATATAATTCATACCTATAAATAAATAATTACATACCTATATTATAACGTCTCAATCTCACTAGTAAAAATTAATATATATTCTAGAAAATATCACTATATTGTATTTATCTAATAGGTCATAATAATAACAAAAAATATGAGGACGACCAAGTAAAATCAGTCTTAATGAAATTTCTTTTTGTTAGAAAAGGACTAAAAATATTAGATGCTTAAAAGTTTTATAAATAATGTGAGTATAGATTATTTTCGACAATTTCAGATGGGAAGTTCCGCAATGACTACACGTTTCATGAGAAGGCAGGGGGCTGGCTCAAGCTACACCAGGTGCCCGCTTCATGGAACAATGCATGGTATAAATGCTTTAGAGAAGGTTAGCTTCTTCTGTTAATTCTATTTGAGTTGAATTCAAGGTCCAAAGCAATTGAACACTTAAATACAGAACGACCATGGTTGAAATTTTACCGTCTCGCGCTATCACTTTCGCACTCATAAACTTGTTAGAACGAGACAGATATTGTGACAAGTGATAAAAACCCGACCATATTATGCTAGTGTCATATTTTGTTTTCTACTGGCTGTCCATTTATTTGAAGGCTCTAATTAGATAGCTCTAATTATTAAAAATGTCACTTTATTATACATGTTTACAAATGTGACGTATGTAACATAGACTTACGGAGTTCGTTTTTGGTGAACCATGTATTGAGACTAAGACTAAATAAGGTGTCAATTATGCCTTATCTATTTTATCTCATATTCCGGTCCTATAAACACTTGAAAAGTGGCAGCGCTGGGAATAATTTAGACGTCAGTCAACTAACGCGATTCTTTCATGTCAATTTTCCCACCGCGTGTCTCCGGGGGCCGCAGGAAAATAATGATACTTACTCTTATCTTTTTGTGCGACGGTGCGACCGTCGCGTCAGTCGTACGCGCCGTAGACGGTAATTGACAATATTTCATTATTCTTTTTTAAATTCAAAACAATTTTGAAAATAACGCTTGTAAGACATAAAGAAATATTTAAGATTTTTTAAAAACATACAAAAAACATTGCAAAATACGTAAATGAGGTTTTCCTTCACCAAAAAAGACTGGTAAATCGCATGCTCTTACCGCTAGTCCACCAGTGCTTCCGCGCTGCTCAGACGATAAAAATGAACACTACAAGAAAACTTTGTCAATTGATCAGGCATAGTTGTAATACAAAAAGCGATATAAAACTTATAAGCGTTGTGGGTACTCAGCCGACGACAATCGTGTCAATTGATTTTAAACCTAAGCATTCGACTTTGTTTCATATTACATTGCATTATCGCAAAATTAATTTAAAATAAATAACTAAAATGTAACAGGGTTATCAAGACCCTTCATCCTTTAATCAAGATCCATATTCACTAGCTTGTGCTTGTAATTTCGACTTGTACGTGACATTTTTTAATCTCTTTTGAAACCATGGTTTTATGTATTTTTTTTAAACATACATATATGTGGTTGTTTAATGGCCTCTCTATTAAGGGTCATCTAGTAAGCTTGTTAGTAGAACGTGGTCCAACATTATTACATCTAACAAACTAAGCTACTGTTGCCTTGTGACTGATGGGACAAAATAACAAGACACGATACTTTAATTGATTTATCCAAATACTAAATGTTCAGGTGCTGTACTTGCATCTCCAGAAGATGAAAATCTCTTGTCCACAATGAAGGAACTAGTAGCCACGTCGTGTGGCGTATATACGGGAATTCATGCTACATTTTCTAAAGGGGACTATTACTCTATAGAAGGTAAATAAAGTTTTCTATTTTTTTCTTGACGTTCAGTGTATTGTGACTACCACCTTTTCTAACCGAAACACCACTGGCTGAAGATCTTTTCTGCCCCAGCGAACATTGGTTCTTAGAGCAATGTGGCCAGCCCATTGCCACTTAAGTCTGCTGGCAATTTTTTGAGCTATGTCGGTTAACTTAGTTCTCCTCATTTCTGATTCCATTCCGCATACAAACTCCGGGAAAAGCCCAATAACTCAATAATGATACGTGTTATCTCAAAATTTAAATCAATCTGTTGTGAGCTAACAATGTTCTTGTAATACTAGTTTTCCAAATACGGCGTAGTCCTACCAGAAAACTTTCAAACATTAGGTGCCACTACAGCTTTGTGGCACCTTTAGGTAGGTAGTATGCTGTCGTGCCTAACCGTCCCACCGAAACCTAAAAGTGTTATGGTTATGGTGAACGCTGTCCAAGCAACGTTCCAGCTCACAAATAAGGTGTTTCGTTAGCTGAGATGTTAGCGTATACCAGAGCCCAAGAAAAAACTTTGTAAACTATTTTTTGCTTGATATCTGTTCAGGTACCCCATTCTCAAAGCTCTCCGTATCCTGGGCTCCAGCAGAACCGGATAACTACAAAAACAGCGAAGACTGCATCATTATGCTGCCGAATGGTACAGTAGCGGACGTGCAGTGCACTGACGTGTACCCTTTTCTCTGCTACAAGAAAAAAACTCAAAACATGTTTGTAAATGGATGCGGCACTATTGATACAGGTGAATTGAATTGAAACTATACAAAATTAATAATTTTCCACCGTCTCATATTCAATCATTTCATACTCATAATATTTACATAAGTTAATGTTTCTTTATAGTTTTATTATTTAAGTTGTTTGTATCTGTAAATTGTATTAAATGCCATTATGTTTTAGTGGGTATATTATACCTACCGTTCGACAGATATAGGTACTTTAATTTACCTAAATTATGTTTAATTTTCATTTGGTTGGAATGTTGTTTCGTTGCTCTGTCGGAATAAGAGTATTGTAGTTGTTTTGGTAGCTCAACTAAATCTAGTATAACACAATATGTATGACTGTACTGATGTCTAATTTGCAGCTATAGTAGCTTTGCAGCTATAGCATTTATAAACATAAGTACCTTGTACACATGCCTAGATAGCAGCGGCGATGTGTTCACAAAAGTCGAATCCCGGCATCTTGCTATCGGGCTCTCATGAGCCGTCATGAGAGCCCGTGAGGTCCGCGTGATAATTGATCCCATGATTTAACATTAGTTTTACGAAAGCGACTGCCACCTGGCCTTATTGGGATCCAGTCAACTTAACAGACTTTCCATATTGGTTCCGTCTTGCCTAAGAATAAAATTGACCCACCGCCACAACTAAGAAGGTGCCTACAACGTATGTGTGCCATACGTACAACACAAATATAACATTCAGAACTCTAACATTCCATCTTTACAATGCTGTTTTATAATTTGTGCATTGAGCAGCTAAACTATCCCTGTAGGGTATACCCACGATGCCAGGACGGGCAGCTGTTACAAGTTCCACCGACTGCCCCAGACCTGGTCTCGTGCTTTTGCTACATGTTCAGGCGAGGGGGGGCACTTGGCGATAATCAACAGTGATCTGGAGGCGAAGGTAGTATCGAATTCCCAATATAATTTTTATTACAGTAATGTGCCCATCATTTATTAATGATAGTATTTATGCCGAGTAAATCTACAGTGCTAAGACCTTCCAATAGGAAGTTTCATCAGCTGCTCTAGACCTGATTTTGTTTTGGCATCATATTTAGATGCAAGTATTGACTTTTGTAGGTCAATTCAGATATTAAACATTCATTTATTTACAGAAATTACAATCGTATTATGATAACTACAAGTACTTAACTAGTTACAGTATAAAATCTAAAAAAGGCCCTTGAGGCATTGTACCAAGAATGCTGGCGGTATTTCATCGTTGTATCGCAATGCTGATACGAGTATTGACTTATGACATGATAGTTGTCAGAATGGACTTGGAATGGAAATAAGCTTTTTACAACGGTTATTTTATATGAAATGAACAAAAGTAATTTTGTTTAGATATTCCGCTGTATTAATTAATTAGTATAGGTAGATTCACGAGAGTTTAGGCGAATGGGTTACGCAGTTAACGTAGCGTAGACAACGATACGAGGTACATGTATTGTTATATTATAAAAACGAAAACATAACAGCTTTACTTTCGTTTATTTAGTATGTATTCAATCAATGTGTTTAGTTTTGTTCTGTTTTCACTCAATTCGCTGTCGAACTTGCTATCGCTATAAAAAAAAACTGTAATTTCAAAATCTCTTGTTGTCTGTGTGACTTCAATTCACGTTCAACTACCTATACTAACCAGTTATACCTATTTTAAATGTTACGCGTAATAAATACGCAAATAAATATACATCAACACCATACCAGTAAAATTGAACACTTGTTTCGCCTGAACGAGACATCCTCGGGAGTTGCTGGAGATTTTGATTTGCAATCGACGTAACAATTATTTCTTTCAGAGATGAATATATTATAATGTTGAAAGTGACGTCTTATTTCTGTCAGGTCATCAAGGAGCTATACGAGAAGAACCCTGACTCCACCATGCCGGGAAACTTCGTGAAGCATTCTTCTCATATCGGCCACTGCGATTGGGGCGAGCGGGGACTATGGCTCACGATTCATGGTAAACTAATCTTATTTCTTAGCACTTCAAAACATGATGATGATTTTAAAGAATTTTTATTTCTTCCAAGTCTTGGCGCATTTTCATTAGTCGATAAGGCCCGCAGGCGGAGTGCGAGAGATTTCCGGAACGCGGACCACAGGGCCTGCATTTGGGGAACCGTTTTCATCAGTCGATAGGGCCCGCATGCGGGATGCGAAAGATTTCTGGAACGCGTGCTACAGAACCCTCATGCCTCAGGGCTCGCAAATGAAATTGAATAATGAGAAAGTATTTCACTCACTACAGCTGTATATCGTACGATGAATTTCGTTGATCGATATCACGGTCAGTCGGTACAACATGTGGGGAATATCTGCAGGCGGTGTAACGAACGTTATCGACTAATAACTTTCATTGGTTGTTACGAATATGTCGCTTGCGGGGACCCCCTGTATGCTGTATACCGATCGAGTTTACGACCAATGAAATTGCGTCATAAATAAGGTCTAAAATTTTTAATTGGAGTCTCCGGACATCCCAAGTAAATACTACGTTTTAGTATCCATATGTACTGCCGAGGGAAGGTGCCAGAGTACCACCTAATGAAAAGTTTACTTAAATTATGGAACTGCCTTAAACCTGCGGATAAAATACATGCACTGTACAGAACTACAACTGGTATGCACTGAATTCTTTCACAGGACAAACGTTGAAAGATGCAGGTTACGACAAGTGGTCCAAAGGGGACCCGGCAAATGCGACGCAAAACTCCGTAGGACAGTACTGCGGCGCCGTGCACCGACCCGGCACACTTAACGACGTGTGGTGTAACCTTGTCACTCCCTTCATTTGCGAGAAGACACCATATAGCTTGGTTGATGATGATTAGATTCTGTAGGTGCAAACTGCACAGACCAGAACAAACAACATTTAAAACCCTTTTATCTTTAAGAGCTTATTTAATTTGACCCAGGAATTCTTGTTTCTTTTATGATTATGCAATTCATTAATAATGAGTGCAATAATGTAACCTTATCGTCTCCTATCGAGTCCTTTACCCTGAGTGAATTTCACAGCCTGATAATGATGATGGAAGGGCCACTAGGTTTAAGCTCTTTGGACTGCTCTCTGGTCGCGCGCTAAAAGCTTATTATACTAAATTGTTTTCCATTGAAAATTTTTAACAATAATGTGTATATGAGAAAGTGTCATGTAGCTAACTAAAAAAAAAAACAACATGCCAACCGAATTGATAACCTCTTCCTTTTTTTGAAGTCGGTTAAAATAGGGTAGAAACCTGTTTCACGTATAAAATCACTGTATTTGATAGTCTTATTTTTTACGTAAAATTAAATGTTACTTTTAATACATATCTTGTCTTTATTTAGTAAATACTGCGACCGTTTCATCTGAAACCAAAAACAGTTTTGTATATTCTTGGCCTTTTGGAGCAGCTATATTTTACTTTATATAACTGTATATAACTTTCATAACGAGTAAAAATGAGTTTTAATTACATCTACGCAGAAAAATTCCCAGTTGTAGGACGTCAGTTTAATTTTGTTTTAATCGATATAAATCTTAAGCTAAATCTTTAAAATCTGGCCGCCCACTATGTTTCTCAAAGCCTACTTTGTACGAAATATCATTAATAGATATTTGTCTTTCTACAAAAGAAAACATCGTGAGTGAAAAGAACTGAGTAAGGCCTTGGTTTTCTCGTTGAGTTCTAGGGGTATTGTAAAAATTGTGTTTACGCCAAATCTTAGAATTTGGTTACGGAGGGGATGATGTTTGATCAGATCGCCACTTACATGGATGCTCTTCTATGGATGTGTATTGTAGGGTAGTCATCCTGTTGACTGTTATGTTCTTCCGTGTTAAGAATGCCGATTCTCTTTGTAAGCGTAGGTCCAAAATTGTTGTCCTGTAACGTCAGAGTATAGTTTAGTTACTTTAAATTGCGGGACAACGAGAAATGCAGGTACACTTAAAAAACTACAAGTAAAATGTATAGAATTGAGACCTACTTCGCTTGACGCGATAGATAGAACTGGGTCGATGTCTTGTATTAATTAGTCTAATGCGATTTTGTATTATTTGCCGGATCATTATTTAAATTCCTTGGGTTATCATTAAAGCAGCATTTTGTGGTCGTCTAAACAGTTTCAATTCTTGATCGGGTTACGACATTTAAATTATCAATTCAGGCGGTCACAGTATGATTGGTGCTACAGTATCTCGTAGTACTAATCACCACAAAACTACCCGTCTCCCTTTAATTAACATAGAAAAAAGATGGCGCGATCATATGCTAGATCTACAGGTGTTCTGTGATCCTTGAGTAAGTTTGAGTTAAAATAACTTAAAAATAACATGGAAACAAATCACGAAGACATGAGTGCGTGAGCCGAGCAAGCGCCTTCATTATACCTCATTGTAGTTCTATATAAGCGGAAACCTTTCATGCTACACGACGTTGAACGTTGACAAAGCGTTCATGAAACTACAATCACACGACCAAATTAAAACTGCTGAGTAGTGAGTACGTCACGCTAACTACACGGTTTCTAAAGCGAATATAATATTGTCACTACCTATTTAACATCAAACAAATACTGCTGGTTTTCCATGTAACGATTATAAAAAAAATAGTAATATGATTATGGGATTATGCGTAATTAGGATTTACTGCTGTCAACTTGTAATGGCATTTTTTTCTTAAAAGTGACATATTACAAAATATCGTTGAACCAACATAAACATAATATTTATAGGAAAATAATTATAATATTAAAAGTAGTGCCATGTTTCATCACTACAGTGTCAGTGCCGGTGACTGAATATATATAGACACAGCTCTCCATACAAAAATGCCTTCCAAAAATGACCCCAGGCGCGCTGACACTGACAGCTATCCCCTCTTCATAAATATGTCAGAGCAGCTTGGAGTTTATCCAATAGATAATTTCGCGCTATTAAAAAAAAGTTGTGATTGGTTCATAAAAGTTTAAAGTGTCAAACCTCATGCGCGGTGTTACAATATTATGGCGTTGTCAAACTTACAGGGATGATACTAACCGAGATGGAACCAATTCATATTAATATTATTCTACACACGATTTTATTATTAAGATTACTCTTATCCTTATTTTATAAGAAGATATATGGTTAATAACTTGTTGGAGAACACTGCCACGATTTTGCGTTAAGACATTGCCCAGTAAAGAAAGGCTGAGGCCTGGTACCTACTGAGGTACCACGTGGGTTATGTCGCTATTGAACATCGGAGGTGAAATTTCGTAAATTTTTGCGCGACTAAGACTAAACCGTTTGTAATTAAATTCAAAAGTTGAAACACATTATTAACGTGTAGTGCATATGTATTTTAGATTCATCGTAATAGTGTGAGTACAGTCAAGTAATTTATTTTCTAACCTAGGTGGGTTACAAATTAAATTCTATATTGTATAGCAAACTGTCACCATAAGAACAAGCTAGAACAGGATGATACTTTGATATATCGCACGCATTGTTTTGTTTTAATAATTAGGCAATAGATTTACTAAATTGACGCGGAGTACTGAATTTTGGGACGTCAAGGAACTTTGCCAAAAACGGATGACTTCTGAGTAGTTGTTTATCTTTTTCGTTCTTGCAATCTTCGAAAGGTAGTATCTTTCGCAAGT
Organism: Grapholita molesta; assembly: GCA_022674325.2. NCBI lineage: Eukaryota > Metazoa > Arthropoda > Insecta > Lepidoptera > Tortricidae > Grapholita > Grapholita molesta. Next base: position 11,511,235 of record CP053127.2, read on the forward strand.
AACGAAATTTGTAATTTCGGGGTACGCAGGAGAATGTAGATAGATTCGCAAAGAATATAATACTCACTAAGAAGACACACGCTTTCAGAGTTAGAAAAGAAAATGGTAACTTTTCGCAAAGAGAATAAGAGCAATCACAGATAATATGTCTTGACATTTCAATACTATTACTGAAATACAACTTTCGACCTTAAGGCATTGCGATATGTCTAATGATATTCAAATGAAATAGGTAGGAAATTAAATTCCTTGACTGTACGGACATATTTATATAAAATGATTTTAAATAATAAATTATTTTGAGATAAAAACATACAATAGGAATTGCTTGTTACTTGAAAATAACATGAATAATTTACTTGTGAGTATAAATGATGCATAACCTAATCCTCATTCTGTCACTCAGTACCATAAAGGCATAAGTCATTATAAAACTAGTATAGAGTTACGACATTTGTTTCAGCGTATTAGTCTATACAACAATATGTTAATTTAAATAATTGTTTATCACATTCAGGGTTAAACTTACACAAACCAATAGATCCCATCGTTTTTCTTGTGTTTTTGTGCAGTTGTTTCGGGACCATTTTACTGCACAAGAAGGCATTTTATAGGGTTTTTTAATTTAATCATTTTATATTAGCTGACATCTTATGTCATAGAAAGCTTCTGTACTACTAAAGCTGTCAAACTCCGCCGCGGCTCAGTCGATCGTTCGCGGCACACTAGCCGTGGGGTCATTTTTGAGCTCGAGTCAGGTTTCTATAGTATTACTAGTTCGTTGGTCAGTGCAGAGTTATTTATTTATTTATTTTTTATGACATAGGCGGCAAACGAGCAAACGGATTGCCTGATGGTAAGCAATTACCGTCGCCCATGGGCACCCGCAACACCAGGAGTCAAGCGCGATGCCGGCCTTTAAGGGGGGTTGGAGCTATGGGAACCTTACTCACCATCAGGAACACAACACTGCATACCTGAAAGGTAGCAGTGCTATTATGGCTGCGGTCTTCTGTAAGGAGGAGGTACTTCCCCAATTGGGCTGCTCCAGATTCAAGCGTGATGGTCATCGCTGTGCCCTACCTCTCATTGTTGGACGTAGTTTAAGGACATACCCGGGTCCAAAAAGAAGAATTAAGAAGTACTCTTCTTTTAGGCGTTTAAACATTTTAGTTGTTACCATTGGCATCGGTTAAATAAAGAAAAAGGAAACACTACCTGTGTAATCTTTTCGTCTAGTTCCCATTGGCCTTCTATAATCATTTTGGAATATTGTCTGACATCACTCTCAATACACGTGGGTTTTGCAGACCGGACAAATTCTATCTTCAACGTTTCAGTGTCGAACAGTTCTTGCAACTCCGGAGCATCTGCTTTCAGTTTTCGCGGCGTTAGCTAGAAAAAAGACGGGATTTGAAAATAAACAATACAAATATAAGTATATGCCTAAAGAGAATTAGTAGTATTGTATATATTTTTTGTGTCACATGACTACAAAACGATAGACATGTTTTTGCAGTTAAAGGGATTATTAGTGATCGATGAAAATAAAAATGTGACGGACAGGCCGTGTAGCTGTATATCAAAAACTGAATTCCTAAAAAGCGTGCGGCGCCTTCGTCAGATCTGTACGTAAGTTTATAATTTCCACAAACCTGATACGCGACACTCGATGCCTCGCTCACACTATCAACAGGCCTACCCTGAGCCATATATTCAGCACATTGACAACACAAGAAGCTACAGAAGAACACCAGCCAATCAGATGCAATATATACATGCCGCCGCATGTTGATAAACTTTGCGACAACATAGTGGATATTATAAACACTTATCTGTTTCCCCATAACTTTGGGTCCTGATAGACTTTTTTTAGTATTTTCGTAACAATAACGATCTATTTAATGGTGCGTGGAATGTAAAGTGATATGAAAAATTGATTTAAATGACAGTAATTGTCAAAGAAAATTGTTGCTATCAAAGAGAATATTAATAGCCTTAATAGTTGCTATGTAAGAATATGGTAGCAAAGTGGATTTATCCAGAAAATAAAGTACTCATTGATTTATCCGTTCGCATTATTTTATGAATCATATTTAGAATTGTTACTACGAACAATTTTGTCCAAAAAGTTGCCTTGTCTCAAGTATTGAATACATTATTAGGGAAAAAAAATTAAAATCTATAATCGATGGCTATATTTGGCCTCATATCATAACTTCAGAGTTAAGTTAAATAAGTAAGAAAAAGTAGGCATTTTCTTACTTATTTGTATATAGCTGATTTCACCACTCAACAATCCCAACACGCAAAACTCTAGATGCGAAGTTTTGCGTGTTGGTTTTGCTTTTCTAATTTTTTTAATTTATTTCTAATTTTTTTTGCTGTCTAGAACGCAAAATGACCACTTATTTATACCATTATTATGTCACTGGGTAGAGTAGGTTCGTTGGTTATCTTCAAATGGCCGAATGCCAAACTGTACAGAATAGGAGCCAGGAGCGGTAGCGGGGCTCCGTCGACATCGCTAACTTGAAGATAAAATTACGAAAGTGATGTAGGCCTTTGGCGTTCTAGACCGTTTGCGATGCAGACCTTTTGCGATGTAGCCAAAATATTACACTAGTCATCTTGCGTTCTAGGCCACCCGCGTATAGCGCAAGAAAACTTGGAACGAACTCCTTAAATTTGTAACTTAACCGCCTATAAATATTTGTTTAGGCAGTTTCACGCAAAAACTTTAAATATTTATGAAGTAGGCTTTATCTGAGTGTACACAGTGCCAGCTATTTTACCCGTGAAAGATGGATCTAGCCGTGAGTGTAGTTAGAGTAGTCTACACGTACATCAGTATAATTTGCTGCGCATTCCTTTTTACAAACACTTACTTAAAATTTTTACAAGAACGCTTTTACAAGAGTATTTAATTGATTATATTCTAATAACATTTATCTGAAATTTAAGTTGAAATTTATATATGGGTTAAAAAAATTAAATAATCTGGAAATAACAAATAATTGTAATAGTAAATAATAGTATCAGTGATCACTGATCAGAGCAGAAAATAATAAATGTGTAGTCAAAATTATCCAAAAAGCAGTGTTCAGTGATTAACTAAATTCGGTTTTGAACTTATTTATTTATTTCTTTAACCAATTAATTTCATCTATCATTTCAATTTGAACCCGCCTTTGTTTACTTATTATTTTTATTTGAGGGTTTTTACGAACCGTGTTGTTGAATCTAGTGTTGGACACATTTAGAGAAAAACCAGACTATTATTACTGGTCGCATTTCGAGAAAAGGTAACAGGTAATTCCTAATCAAAATCGCAAGCAGAATCCATTTTTAACACACAAAAGTGTCCCATTTTTCTAAAATCCACTTACGCTATTTTTCCATCTCCACTTTGTATGGGAGTAGCGTAATTTTGGACATACTAAGTATCAGGGATCGGACAAACGCCCGTCATTTCGAAAATATAACCCTGTTCCGTACAGCAGAGACTTCCTTATTTTATGATGTTAAAATACTTTATTTTATAAGATTTATTTAATAACAATCTAACACAAAATATCTATTTAGGAGGTTCCAATGGGTCCTAAATTCACATCGTTATAGGCTCACAAATGAAAATTTTGTAAAAAATTTGGTCTATAATAAATTAATTTGTCACTGGATATAAATTATGGTCCAATAAATGTATAAAATACTATTTTTTATTAACATAAGGAAGTCTCTGCTGTACGGAACAGGGTTATATTTTTAAAATGACGGGCGTTTGACCGATCCTTGCTAAGTATTCAATGTGACACTTTCTGATACCTACTAAAACGGATTCAGCTTACGATTTTGATTAGGAATTACCTGTTATCTTTTCTTGAAATGCGACTAACGCTTGTTTCTGCAACGGTTCCTGGAATGAAAACACCCATTTCATTCAATTAAGGAACAAAACTATTTATTTCATATCAGATTTAGATCTCAGGACAGTGGGATTTTTACTAACCAATTTGGCGATATAATTAGTGAAAAAAAGTAAAATGTAAACGAAACATTTGAAGATGTAAGACCAGCTGTGTTTTTATTACAGATTTGTGATTTTTAGGTTAATATAGGCATTAGTGCGACAAGGACATTTGCAGTTTTAAAATTTCGTTTTCAACATTCCTAAAACTTAATAATAGGTTAATTAGGGTTAGTTGTAATAAGATTCTGGAACAAATTATGTTCCTATTTCCCTAATTAATTATACTATTTAAAAAGCCAATTTATGGAGCTTTACATATGTTCGAAAATTGACTTATGTATGCAAAATCATTTATGTTGAAAATAAAACTAGGAGTAACTATGTAGATAATATATCACACATATCAAAATTATATATTTTTTTTCTCAAATCGATAAATTATTTTGTAAGAGAAGCTGAACTTATAAATCTGACAATGGCGGTTTTAGTTTTCAGTTCATGTATCCTCATACTTTACCTAATTTGAACGCTGTAATGTAAGTATTACGATAATATTAGTATTCTGTTCGTTTCCCTGTATAGATAGCGTAATGTAGTGCTTCGTTTGTATTCTGTGCCCAATCCGCAGTGATCGCGGTGCTCAACACTAAATTGGCACATTACTGGCTAGTTACCTTTCTATTCGGATAATAGACGCATTCGGGTAGAGGTTTTTCTCCATTATATATACTCATTATCTAAATAAAGGGTAGTTTTTTGGTCATTTACAGAAAAAAATATCGAATGGTGCGCGGTCAAACCCAATAAGTTCATCAAATAGGATTTTGAAATAAGAATCACATATATTGGAATGGTTTGACCCCCAAATCTCGTTATTTTGTTGTTGTTTTAATTTGTTTGTAGTAAAGTTTTACTATTTTGCAAAACATGATACTCAAATAGGTGTAGGTAATATTATCCACTATTTACCTTATCTTAATGTATTTTTGTTTATATTTTCTTACAGTCATGTTAAATCATATTTACTTTAATAGTTTGCTTATTCAGACCGCTCCCACGAAAAATATCTGCAAGCATTCGTCTAAGTTTGAGTCAAATCTAAGAAAAATTGCGACCCTTACGCAATGTAGCCTGTGTCGGGTAAAGTAATTTGTTCAAATTTCCCTTTGTAAGGACCCGTAGCTTTTGTAAAAGTTACAGACGGGAGAAAGTTTGGCACCACACGATAGGCATTTGTTATCCCATGTCATAACCCATCCCACAGATTGAAAACATTTAATTAGACCACGCACACGCACGTGGAATTCGAAGTGTAATAAAAAAAAATATTGTCTCAAAACTGTGAAGAAACCAGCGGTAGACCGGTAGCAGCGTTCCTGAGATGACCAGCGTACCTGAGACGTCAGATAGGATTACAGATATTATAAGGTAGAAAAGCGCTGAGCTATGTGTATTACCATTCAGTAAGAAATTGTTAAGATTCCTAGTCTACATGCCGATATTTATTAAGAATATTTCCAGAATGACATATTCTTTATTGAACCAAATAACCTGTAACAGAAATTATACAGAGTACGATTAAGTTTACAATAGGCAGTCATGTTGCTAAAACATGATACGGATAAAAAATATCCTCTCCTATGTCCATTGCTATTTTTTTTTATAATTTACGGAACATGAGACAACTGTTTAGATATGTCTGGACTTAAATTCTTACAGGCATATATTTGGAAAACCTTCGCGAAATTCCTTTAGATCGCGACTCGTACTCGTAACATGAAGGTCATATGTGCAAATATGTACATTATACACAAAATACAAAGTATATGTACATAATATTTGATATAGTATGCAAGCCCATATCGCAGGGTATGTGGGTCTCACCCCTCCATATGGGAGGGGAATTCCCACTAAAAACCCTGCGACATTTCCGTCTTTGCCGTTTAAAAGGGTGAGAGGGGGGGCAATGGGCTGGGTTAGCATTCACCACGGCACCCCATTACTGATTAAGTGATAATTGTTCTTGTTTCTAACAGACACCAAAAGGATCTAATGACCATACTACGCAAGGGTACTATAAAAGTAACAAATACAAAATTACGTTTTAAACAAATACAAAATTTCTATCGGATCACGACAAATATACTGAAATCTACCGTCATTTCCTTTCCTATATATTTTTGTACTTCTTAGGTGTGGTGGCACTTACACGATTTATGTCTTTCTGTCCTTTCCCATTCGGTACACGAAGACAGACTAAATTAAATCTTTTTTTCTTTTTACAAATATTACAATCCACTTAAGTCTGACGCAAGGAAATGTTCCTATTTACATAATATTGTTTTCCTACGACGTCACCACAGAGTAAGAACTAATCAGAGATTCAGCTATGCTTTTCCTGCGATTGGTCCTGTGGACTGCTAACCACACTCAAAATTTCATTTCATGAGTTACATTTTTTCATAGGCAAGGCGTAGACAATATGGCTGTCCATGCTATAGGAGCCGAAGGAAAACCGAGCAAGTATTTAAAAAAAATTGGTGTGCGGGTATCAGTTCGCGCCGCGTCTGGTCGGTAGTGACCTACAAAACAGAAGGATTGAATCCTAGCAAGGGCATTTATTCATGTTTATCAAAAATATTTGTTACTTATAGGTTATGGACGAACTTTATGTATGTGTTTATGTATTTATACAATCTATCTATCATATACCTATATCGTTGCCTAGCACTTGTACTTATATCACTATAAGCTTACTGACGGATTAGGTCGATTTGTGCTTGTATTGTTTCCTTGAAAGTGTGATAAAATAATTAACTATAGTATGTCTGTAACTCTGGTCAGTATAGTGCTCTGTACCGTCACGTAAGCTTAGGGCAATTGAACACTGTCCTTTTAGCACTAAGGGTCTGGCTAAGAGCCTTTCTAAACCCTAACTTAACTGTAATCGCTGTTGGAATACAGATATAGTACTAGGACGTTAAAAGTCATCGTAATTACAATTTATAAAGAGTTCTCGCATTATATTCCATATAAATATGTATATACTTAAAAGGTATTTAATTTCTGTATACTTACGTCCAACCGTAGATTAATCTTTGAAATGTGGTTAGTTATTAATAACTAATTATTTTTTATATATAACTATATCTATAATCTTAGGTAGCCTATTTTTTTTTATGACATAGGCGGCAAACGAGCAGACGGATTGCCTGGTGGTAAGCAATCACCGTCGCCCATGGGCACCCGCAACACCAGGGGAGTCACAAGCGCGTTGCCGGCCTTTAAGGGGGGTTGGAGCTCTGGGAACCTTACTCACCACCAGGAACACAACACTACAGACTTGAAAGGTAGCAGTGCTATTATGGCTGTGGTCTTCTGTAAGGAGGAGGTACTTCCCCAGTTGGGCTGCTCCAGATTCAAGCGTGATGGTCATCGCTGTGTCCTACCTCTCATTGTTGGACGTAGTTTAAGGACATACCCGGGTCATGAAACTCATGAATTTAAATAAGATGTAAAAATGTAAACATATTTATGCTCTTTACAAATCGTGAAAGTTTAAGTTTACGCAAACCCTTCGCACTAAGGTACCGTTTCCGACGTTCGTTATATAATTTTGTTACACGATGTCGTGGTACGAGGTGGCACAGTACTATTTATATCTGTATCTAAGACGCAGCCACGTGCCGCAATACACCGTTTCACGGTAATAATGCTGTGGTCATATGGCTAAGCCTTTACCCTAACCTAACAAAGCAATTATAAGTTAAATGTAATCCTTTACCAGTAACGTGAGTTATAAGCCTTCGAACCTTTAGCATACAATTATATAATTATGCGTGAGTACAGGCTATTAGCAGCTACCACTTCAGTACTCGGGTACATATTTAAACAAAATGTTTAGTAATGCTGCCAGTGCAACTGCTGATAAAACATGTAAATGAATATGGTTAACTTTACATGATGTTGATTTTTTTCATGTTTTTGAGTCCCTCTCTACGCTCAAGTTTCTAACTTAGAATCACTCGCTGCACCCGTGATTCGATTGTAGAATCTACGGTGGTGCGGTCACGTTTCGCTTTTGGTTGACGAGAGGGTCTCAAAGTGCGTCCATTACTCTGACCTGAATGACAAACAGCTCCCCGGATCGAGGATGTCCAAAAGCGATATACGAAATTTGGGTTTCACAGCTGGGGAAATTTGACAGCACATCGACCAGAATGGCGTAGTGAGAAGAAATTGTTGAGATCGATACCGTTCGAGACCTTTTTACAAAACGCTGCTTATTACAAGCCCGCGTCATCTGTGTAACTACAATTACAAGAACGGCGTAGATACTACCTATCTTCAATGTGCACAAGAGCAAGCACACCTCTTATTGTACATTCCATAGGTTTAAGATTACAGTCCTGAACCTAAAGGAACATTTTGTACCGTTTGGCGTAGAGACGCTCGGTCCATGGAGTCCCAACGCGCACAAACTTTTTGTAGAAATCGGCAAACGTCTGGTTGATGTAACTGCTGAAGGAAGAGCTGGCTGGCGGCTTAGGGTTGTTTCACACGGACCACAACCACACCACGTCGCAGCGTCAAAATGTGGTCACGCAGTGGTTACGTGTGAATTGTGTAGTTCCTGGCCGTTGCCACAGACGTGGTCGATAATGATTGCAAAATGTGGTTCGTGTGAATTGTACTATTTATTTCTAATACAAAATATGCGCCCGACCACGTGTTGTGGTTGTGGTTGTCGTGTGGTTGTGGTACGTGTGAAACAACCCTTACTCGCACAACGTATCAGCATTGCGATACAACGAGGAAATGCCGCCAGCATACTTGGTACAATGCCTCAAGGGCTTTTAATAGATTTAATAACTAGTTAAGGACTCGTATTTTAATGAATGTAATTATAGTAAATAAAAATTGAGTAATAAGAAACCCGGATTAGGGAGTTCCATATAAAATGTTGAAAGCATTCTTCTATGTTCAGAGACGCGATCTCGTGTCTAAGTACATAGTATTGCTAAACGCAGCGCGCATCGACATCCTGATGTAACTATACCTATTGCAACCCTATTAAAAAAGAATGTACACGTTTTCTAAAATAAACACAGATAAAGTGGGTGGAGAACAGCTGTGATTAATTTTGATGAAAATTCTAGTGTCATGTTTGAAGCGTTTAGCGGTTGCGTTGCTTAGATGCGTGATATTACGTTTCGCTGGTTTAGGTATGTTCTGGTGATTTAATTAAACGCGGCTTATTTATTATGCCAAAGTATGTTGTCGTGTAGTGATGATCATTCGCTGTTTACCCAACCTTTGCCAGAAGAGGTTCTTTAGATAGTTTTGACTCGTAACAAATATTTTCAAAGTACTTAGCTATATATATATACTAGCTTTTGCCCGCGGCTTCGCTCGCGTTAGAAAGTAGCCTTTGTCACTCTCCATCCTTTCAAATACCTCCACTTTACTTACTTAAAACTAATTTAGGGATAAGTGGGTAAAATGGTTTTGTTTTAATTAATATATTATTATTTAATTCTATGTAATAACAAAAAAAAATAAAACCACGATGCTAAACTAATTCCAAAACCAAAGTAATTGTTGTATTCCTTATAAAAGTCGAGGAATATTATAAATTTTAAGTAAATGATTTAATTCAATCCGAAACCGAGTTTTTTTTCGAAATGGGAAAACCAAACCAAGACAACAATACCAAATCGCAAAGCTAAACACGAATAGTCAAAAATCGAAAGCAGTTGAATCAAGAATATCAAGAATATACTATAAGTGTATACTACTGTTAATCAATCGTCAAATTCAAGTAACAGAGTGTAGGTACCGTATGCACTGTATAGCGAAGCGCAAGCCGATGCCCGCACTTAAGTACAAATCGAGAGCACACAACGTTAGCATGTTTCATAACCCTATCAGCGCCATCTATTGGGATCCATGAGAAACACTTATTTATATTTCCAATGTTTTTTTTTTCAAAACTTGATTGATTTATGGTTAAATAAATGTAATGTTGATATTTTTAAACTAAATAGTTAGCGCGAGAGACACTTCCAAAGTGGAAATAAGAGTTCCCCCTCCCCTTTGCGGAAAGCTCCATACAAACTTCCACCCCCCATTTTAGGAAAGTGGGCTGTTACAAAGGGACAAAAAGTTGCCTATGTCACTCTCCATCCCTTCATCTACCTCCAGTTTAAAAATCACGTCAATTCGTCGCCCCGTTAGACGGTGAAAGACGGACAAACAAACAGACAGACAGACACACTTTCACATTTATAATATTAGTATGGATATATATATATATATATTCTATAATATATTAGATTCCGTATTGTTTTTAATACGAAGATTTAACATGTTTTTACTTTTTAACTGCATGAACGACATAGTAACTATCTCGGGAATCCACTAGACGTGGATTACGGTTGCCGCTTTGGCGGAAGCCTGTCCAGTAGTGGACGTCTTGTGAATGACATGATGATGATGAATTTCAGTACCTATTGAATGTTTAAGAGTAAAGCTATATTGTTTTATTTAGTATCACACTGTTGGGCAAAGGTTTCCGTTTATTCGCTTTTGTACTTATAGTTATTTTCACAGCAACAATATGAACAAAACCTTACTTAAAATCAAGTTACTACAGATTCAAGTCCCAGCTGGCGCAATCACCAGAAAGTTAGGATTCAATAAAGATCTAGAAGAGATTGCAATTACCGAGTCAGGCTACGTTTTACACCTGAGCTTGTAAACCTGAGCTTAAGCTAGATCCAGACTGTCGCGAGGAAACACCCAATATCCGTATTCCGTAACCTAAATATGATCTTGACCGACTCGAGTCGGAACGAGCATCGGTTTGAAAAGGATACATTCAATTTGATCCATTGGAAAGCCTGCCTTATTTGTGACGTCACGGAAGACAACATACACTGTGTACGCTCGCGCTATTCCCTTACAATTAAATCTAAATACGACCAGTTGCCTATAATAGCGGTTATCTTTGTGTGCGTTGGTGTTTCAGCGAGTTGTGTTTGTGTTCGCAGCCTACCGCACGCTTGTTGTTGTGCGCCTGATAAGGTTTTTTAACCAAGTCATTGGATTGACATTTTATGTGTGGCGGGTAGAAGTAAAAAACAATAGTAAACAGTTAGTATTTGTGTTATTTTAATCTTTTATTTTTCTAATTATATAATCAACGTTTACGGACTATTCATCTAAAAAGCATCTAAAATAATAACTAAAAGAAACAGGACATTTTTAAAGCACAAAAAGTTTAGACTTACACTCTATTAAAACTAGCGCCATCTAGTCTATCTTGTAGGAACTTGCACGATAGTTCGATAAAATAATGGGCAAGTGTGTGGCTTGCAGTCGCTACTTATCCCCGAAAGGTGCCGTCACTTGCGCCTACTGCCGCGGCTTATTTCATCGGAGCTGTGTCGATGTGGCCGATGGCGTGACTGTCTCCAAAGACTGGGTCTGCCCTGAATGTGACACCAAGCGGGCAGCAGAGACCAGCCTTACCCCCAATAGTAGAGGAGCCTGTGGTGAGAGCTGTGGGACGCCAGGTGCAACGAGGGCCGCTACGCCTGCCGCTCTTGCGGGACCTGCCAACGGGGATACCGAGATCAGCGCGCTGCGTCGCGACCTTAACATGTACATGACCGAGCAGCGGGAGTTTCGAGACGAGATCCGGACTTCCATAAAATCTCTGACGGAGCGCATGAATGGGATCGAGCGTAGACTTGAAACGGTCGAGAGTAAGGCTGCAGAAACGGAGACGAGGCCCCCGTGCATTGAAATTAGTGAGCTGCAGCGGACGGTGGCGCGATTTCAGTCGGAGCTCAACGACCGCGACCAGGACATCCTTCTCTCCGACCTGGATATCGGTCATGTTCCAGAGGTGAAGGGCGAAAACGTTGTCCACACGGTGACTGTCCTCGCCGCCAAACTCGGGGTCATCCTGGAGTCTCGGGACATCGTGTTTGCAGAGCGGGTCGGTTCTGCCGAACGAGGTGGACTGGTGGAGCGGGGTGGTGGAGCGGGGGGGAGCGGGACGGCTGCCGGCGCCAGCGATGAATTAGGGCGTCCGCGACGCATTGTCGTCAGATTGGCGCGGCGTCAGCTGCGGGACGACATGCTGCAAGCTGCCCGGGTGCGCCGGAATTTTACATCTGCGGACTGCGGCCTACCGGGCCCGCCGCGCCGCGTCTATGTCAACGAGCGCCTCTCGCGCACGAACCGCCTGCTGTTCCACCGGGCCCGTGAGGAGTGCCGGAGGCTGTTGTGGCGGTTCTCGTGGACTAGGAGAGGCAGGGTCTACGTTCGGCAAGGTGACGGAAAGCAGGCGTACTGCATCCGTTCAGACTCCGATTTAGAACGGATTTTTGGTGCCAACACCGTTTGATGTTTTTGTGTATGTTATTTTATTTGTATGGCAGGGCTTATAGTTATATGAGTTATCCACTGGAGTTTTTAGTTTTGATATTTAATTGTATCTTCTCGTATTTTTATCTGTTATTCTCTCAAATTTATTATATTTTATTCATTAGTATCATGTTTGTACGTATTTATTCTTCTTACATACATATACATATACTTTATACATATACTTTTTGCTGTATGTACATTCACTGCCCTTTTCAATCCTAAGCTTTTTAAAATAGGTTTGTTCAATGCAGGTTCCTTAGGCACTAAACATGACAGCCTTGTAGCGGCTGCCACCCGGCAAGGGGTCGATGTGTTAGCGGTGAACGAGACGTGGCTGCGAGCTGGGGAGGAAGGGAGGGCACCGGTACTTCCAGGATATAGACTGCGCCACATACCTAGACCTCCGGGCTCACGGTCTCGTGGTGGAGGTGTAGGTTTTTTTATTAAGCGCAGCGTCAATGTTCGTACCTGGCCTCACCCGTGTGCTCCGCTTCATAAGGCAGTTGAACAAATGTGGATGACCTTGACCCTCAACGGAAAAAAGCTTGCAATCGGGACAGCATATCGCCCTCCGTGGATGGACGTTGATTTATTCTTTGACGCCCTATCTGACTCCATTAGCTCTTTGCCCGATTGCGATTATATAATTCTGTTAGGAGACTTTAACATAAATTTATTTAATAATTCAGACCTGAAGACTACGAAACTAACTAATTTTCTAACTACGTTTCAGTTATCACAGTTAGTCTCTCAGCCTACGCACTTCACGGACACTAGTCAGACGCTTATAGACGTAGTGTGCGCTGATTTAATACCTAAAAGTATTGTTGTCGAGCATGTCGGTACGCTGTATGGTCATTGTATAGTGGTTTGCGAATTTAATATCAAGCTTGATAAACCAAAACCCTTCTGTGTTACCTTCAGGCCTATCAAAAATATTTGTGTTGATAATCTAGATATGGACTTGCGTAGTGTGAGGTGGGACTTGTTGTGTCAAATAGGAGATGTCAATGATATGGTGCAGTCCTTTAATAATCTTATTACAAACTTGTTTGACCTTCATGCACCTGTCAAGTCTTGTATTATTAGGACTCGCTCCTATCCTTGGATCACCGATACAGTCAAACTTATGATGCGGCTTCGTGACAATGCTGCCTCAGAGTATCATCTGTATCGGAGTGAAATAAAAAAGAAATATTATAAGGACTTAAAATCTACAGTTAATCAAGCAATCTATTTTGAGAAGTCAGCTTACTTCAACCTAAATATAAATAATAAAATTAATCAGCCAAAGTTGTTATGGAAAAATCTTAAATCTACCCTATTGCCTACTAAAAATAATGAGCTGCCTTCTAATTCTAATTTTAATGACCCTTCTAAAATAAATAATCACTTCTTGAACTTACCTGGTACAACTCAAATTTCCTTATCACATCTGACCTATTTTGAATTTCACAGATACAGTGACGCGACTTTTCATTTAAGCCCCATCAGTAAGGATAGGATGATTGAAATTATTAAGAGTATAAAATCTAATGCAGAAGGCTGCGATGGAATTAATTTGAATATGTTGTTGATGACTCTCCCACATACCATTGATTTTATTTTAAATGTTATTAACACTTCAATAATTACTTCTACCTTTCCTGATATCTGGAAAATGGCAGTTGTGCACCCATTGCCCAAAATTCCAAACCCTTTAGAGTTGAAAGACCTGAGGCCAATTAGTGTTTTACCTTGTCTCTCTAAATTACTTGAAAGGGCTGTGTGCTCACAATTAACTGATTATCTTGAAAAATTCAATATTTTACCTGAAATGCAATCTGGCTTCCGAAAGGGACGGAGTACAGTGACTGCCCTTCTTGATGTAACTGACTACATACTGTGCGCCCAAGACAAAGGCATGTGTACACTGTTAGTACTCTTAGATTTCTCCAGGGCATTTGATTGCATAAATATAGATCTTCTTGTATCAAAATTAATTTACTATGGCTTTGATAGTAGCACAAGAAACTGGTTCTACAGTTACCTTAACAACCGTTGTCAGTCTGTTAAGATTACTCTTAATGATGGCACCTCACTGTTTTCTGAGAAAACTAATCTCACCAGAGGCGTGCCCCAAGGTTCGATTATCGCTCCGATCCTCTTCATTTTATATTCAGCTGATATACAGTCCCACATCACACATTGCAAGTACCATATCTATGCTGATGATTTGCAGGTGTATATCTCATGTAAGCCCTCTGAGATAGACAGTGCAATACAGAAACTTAATCTGGATCTTTCACATATAGCTTCTTGGTCAACAACTAACGGCCTTCTGCTCAATCCCGGACAAGACTAAATATCTAATTTTTGGCACACAACAACAGCTGACTGCTCTCAGGCCTACTACTAATGTCATGCTTATGGATAAATGTATTGAGCGTGTGCATGAGGCACGAAATTTGGGGCTTTTAATGGATAGTAGTCTACGTTTCGATAAGCACATAGCAAACACAGTCAAAAGTTGTTTTTATAAATTAAAGATATTATACAAATTAAAACATTTTATAAATATTAACTTGCGCATTAGATTAGTGGAGTCTCTTGTTTTGTCGAAACTTAATTATATGGATACAGTGATTGGACCCCGTCTCCTTGCTAAAACAAAGAGACTGATTCAACGGGTCCAAAATGCCTGTGCCAGATTTTGTTTCAGCATTCCGTTGAGGGCTCATGTCACCCCATTCTTAAACCAACACAAACTCTTAAAAATGCAGCACCGACGTAAGCTTCATATGGCATGTCTGCTTTTTGGAGTACTCAAGCACAAGACCCCCAGGTATCTTTTTGAGAAGTTGACAATTTACGCGTCTTTCGGAAGCCGGCGGTGTGTAATGCAGCTGGTAACACCTCGATACGCATCGGCTGCTTTCCGTGGTGGTTTCCGTTATGCGGCTTCAAAATGCTGGAATAATATTCCACCCCCCTTAAGGAACCTGAAAAATATACATAGTTTTCGAGCTAACCTTAAAAAGCATATATTTCAACACCAAATAAACGAGGAATGTTATCTGGACACCAGTTGTATATAGACTGTGTGCAGCTGGGGTCCAGATAACATTGCAGCACTATCCTAATTCGTCTCGTTTACTTACCTCTAGATACTTTCCTGTAAGCCTTGCCGTATATATTTATATTCGTATGATATATTTTCATTTTTCGTTTGGTTACTTTTATGTGCCTTGTTCTTGTAATCTTATATTTGTAAGATAACTCTTGCTGGTTAAAAGTGGTATCTTCATATATTATCTTCATGTATTCGTTGTTTGTTAACTATGATATAACTGATTGTTTATAATTGTTAATAGGTAGTTGTCATATTTGGGCCGGCTTGACGCAGACCAATTATTCTTCCATTTTGTTTCTTTTATTTATGTTCTCACTTTTCAGTGTTACTTGTCAGTGTGGTTGCGTTCAGAAACAATAAAAAAAAAATGCAGTTCTTTTTATTTTTGCAGCGCGTGCCGCGCATACACTTATGAAGTCTGAGAATTTTATTTTAATTAGTATTTAATTTAGTTAATGTATCTTAATTGTTCTTGTTGTCTATCGTGATTTCACTTAAATGGTTCCTACGGAAGACCAGCGCTGGTTACCACACCAGCTTCATGCTGAGTAGGGACCATTTCGTGACATACATCTTTTAATTATGTATTTGTCGTCTGTTATTTTTGTATGTCTGTGTCTACTGTGTATGTCTCGAATAAATAATTTCTATTTCTATTTCTATTTCTTATTTTGTATCAAACGTGAACCCGTAGGTACGCTTCTAGAAAACTTTACATCATTCATTTCTCGTTAGGAGATGACTCGGAAAAAAAGTGTTGTCTATACCCTTTAACATGACATAACTGTGTGTAAAAAATTTAAACTTACAAGCCTTCAAAAAAATTTAAACTTCCACCCTTAATTTCACTTTAGAAGATGGTTAAAATGGAAAAAGTATTTTATATAAATAAGTAAATAAACATTACACAAATTGTGTCTCAACTATTTTGGCTTTTAAATCTTATATATTTTATGTTCACGGAATTTTGGACACTAACATTTAGGATATTAGCAGCCGCCATCAACATGTTTCGTAGTTGGTTATTTGTAGAATTTAAAGTTGAACTAATTGGTTCGATTACTGAAATTTTATTTTATTATTATTTTTAAACTTCGCGTACAATGTGAACCTAGCTTAAACACATAGCTAAGGTGTCCTGGTTACCAAGCGGTAAAGAGTCTACTAAATCCGGGTTTATTGTCAATAACGGCTTATAAATTATTGTTGTTCGAAAGTAAAGTAATGTAATTTGAAAGTAATTGCATTTGACTGTATATACCAAGTGGTATCTAGCACAGTGTCAATGAAGGCTGATTAAATATTTCGGCAAACCACAGCAACTCCGTGCAGAAGAGCATCGTCATCATCTTTCTCGGGTTGTCCTGACTTTTTGCCACAGCCCATGGGAGCCTAGAATCCGCATAGCATAAGCACTAGTTCGAAAGCGACTGCCATCTGACCCAGAGGGTAAACTAGGCCTTCTTGGGATTAGTCCGGTTTCCCCGTCACGAATTCTTTACCGAAAAGCGACTGGCAAATATCATATGATATTTGGTACATAAGTTCCAAAATATCCATTCGTACGATCCGTGGTTTGGAAGCCGCTACCGGATTGTAAGTCGTACGCCACCAGGCCCAAGCCATCAGCAATTCAGTTGCAAAACGGGGTGAGAGTTTTACGGCCTGCGTTGTACCGCTCGTTGCGATCTACACGGTTAGGTCTGAGCTTGATACGGCATTGGCGCAGCGGCGGGCAGCGAAAGTGCAGTGTTTCTTAAAGAATTTCATACATTGGACTTAAAATACATAAATGGATACAATGGATACTTATACAGTTGTTTATTTAAAGATTTCAAAAAACGATTGCTGATAGATAATGCTATAATTACTTAGCGTGACGGTTTATTCGTCCGACAATTTCATCCATCTTAGGGTATCGTTCGTCAAGCATCAAACAAAGCGCTAGTCCATCTATTACCAAGAAACTTGCTGGAAATATGAATACAAAAATTAGGAACGATTAATTCCGAAAATATTTAAAGTAACAAATAAATTGTTTGTAAGCATTCTACTTTTTATAAAGTACTTATTTTCACAAGGTGTATATGTATTACTATTGCGTCTATAAAAACGACAAAAAGAAAAGGAATAAATAATATAACATATTTAAGGATTACCGTAAAACGTGGTAAATAAATAAAATAAAAATAAAAATGATTCATTGAGGGCAACAAAAGCCCATATATTAGTATTAGTGTACGTAAAAAAAGGTAAGCCGAGATTTAAAAACTACATGTTAGTAAATGAATACACAACTATTTATCACTATAGGACTAAGAAGAAAAAACAAGGAAATATGAATATAAATAGGGAAAAACTGACATTAAAACCTCGGTAACATTTTATTTTGACATCTTATGCAAACTTAATTGTAATAAAACACTTATTAATTCCGGTGATTTGTATTTTACTGATTCATAACTTTAAAGATAAATCATCTGGTTTATCCTTACGTTCTGAATATTTCATTAATTCGCAAGAAGCGATTCGCTTCTCCCTACCTAATGCGGCGTGCTAAGGAATGGAATTTACTCCCTTCTTCTGTATTCCCGTTAAGATTCGGTTTGGGTCTTTTCAAGGCAAGAGTGAATAGGCTGAACCAGCGATACCCTCGACCTTGTCGACATTTATCGTCGGGTATGACTGAGGTCACACGCTGTTCAGTTTTGTATAAAAAAACATCCCAGCTCACCCCGTAGTTGGTGTAAGGTGGGAGTTCATACAAAAGTATTTTAGGGAAATTGTTGGATCGACAGAACTTTTGGATTATGGATAGTTGTATATTATAGCTCCATTAGTAATAAGAATGATTATTTAGTTAGCTGTTAGGAACTGAATTTAGTTAGGAAATGTTTGAAAATATAAGTGAAGACAATAATTTGCAAACATGGTCATTGATTTTTGCAAACATACGTCCCTATTTACCTATTACATATATGTACACACACTGGAAATACCAGTTTGACTCATATTGACATCCCTTAAATATATATAACAGTCACGCTATATAGAAACTAACTGACAACCTACAGCCTAAATTTTTTAAAGTAGAATCTGTACTTCTGGTTGAACCTTAAAATGGCGAAGTCGTCTTGAGAATACCTCCTCGCCCATCTGTTATCTTTATACTCCCTATTTATAACCTAACTGTCCTTCCAATCCCTGCTCACCCCATTTTGCGGTACCTACAAGAATTCATTCTTCCTTATTTTTACATCAAATGCATAGCATTTTCGTGAGATGACACGCTTTCAGCCGGTTGTTATTCGGGATGAGATATTTGAGTAATTAAAATCCGTTTAAAATGGTAATAAACAGTTTTATGGAGCTATTAAAAGGGAACAGATAAGGGTAATTGTGCTAATTGTTATTTTCTTTAGCGAAGATCACGTTTAGTATGAACGTTTTAAGACTTGCGTCTAAATGGGGTAAATATAACCTACTTTTAAAAAGCACATCTTTCTCCTAGTAGGTACCTACGCTCAGTTCCAATGTATTCTTATTAATACGGATGCAAGTAAACGTAAAATCGCAAGTATGGGGTAAGTAGTATGTTAAGTGCACGACCAAAGTAGGTAGTACAGTCAGCAGCAGAAGTGGCTAAGCGTTTGAGGTGTTCAAAATGAGGTCAACACATCTCTATTGTCAAGAGAATAAGAGCGCGTGTAGGTCATTTTGAACACTTCAAACGCTTAGCCACTATTACTGCTGACTGTACAGTCGGTTAGAGCATTATGAGTACTTGATATATAATATAAATAAGTGGTATTGATAATATGACAAGGAAAATTATAGAGGAGTAGGAATAAAGGAGAGGTATATTGAATATACCAAAATACGTGCTCATTATTTTTTCCTGCTCCCAAACGTAGCTTGAGAAAATTTAATAACTTTTTAGTACTTTTGAGGACTCACAATTGGTTGACATTGGACAGCTAAAAAAACTTGTCTGTTATTTTAGGCTACTCTCTAACATAAATGTCAAAATAAATCAAATCGGAGCCGGACTGTTGGGTACCTTTTTCTTGTAAGAAGTATTTTCCTCTCTTTAATTTTTATTTATTTATTACAGCATGAAATTTGAATAAAAAAGTTAAAATCCAATCGCGAATGCTGAATGAATAATTAATGTCGTTGTGCAATATTATTAAAATGCTATTGTGCATTTGCCTGAAGCGAAGAAGTTTATACTCATATCAAAGAGCGTTAGGGGCGCCTATGTCTATTTTGTTTGGTTTAAGTCACAACATTATCGTTATTATTCAAAAGATTTTCATATTTGTCTGGTATAGTCGTGTAATTTGTAGTTGAGTTTGTTAGAACCATATTGAAAGTATGAATGTACAGTCAGCAGCAAAAGTTGCTGAGCCGATCAGGTGTTTGAGATGACTTTTTTATTCGTCATGGTCATTCTGCACCTCTTGCCCGCTTAGCAAGTTCTTCTGCTGACTGTACTATACGAGTCTGGTGGACGCCTATAACCGCGGAACGCATCATGACAGGTTACAGTGCCTTGCTGTTAAAAAAAAGTGTTTTCTACGACAAGACATCAATTTGATAATCACGTATTTCCTCAACAGATAGCATGGTTGCCATTTTATCGTCTATCGCGCTATCCGTCACTTTCGCACTCATACTTGTTGGAGCGTGACAGATATTGTGACAAGTGATAATAAACCGACCAAATTAGGTTAGCATGTTTGATATAGGCAGTCGCTGGGATACATATGAGTTTGAGATAAAATATATTATTTTAAGATACAGTGGTATGCAAAACATGGCACCGATACCATCCAGACAGGAGATTGGTACTAAGGGATTAAAAAGACTAAATGCATCAAAAAATAATCGGCGTTTGAACGAAGAGAAGTATTTTATAAAGGAAGTAATAATATAGTTTTAATATAACTTCGTGGGGTAATGCAGCATAGGGTCTGTACTGCCAGTTGGCTAAACGGCTGGTCGATGTTACTGGTGACATAAAAGCTGGCAGCTGCCTCGCTCAACGCATAAGTATTAAAGTTCAATGAGGAAATGCTGCCAACATCCTTGAGGTTTTTAGTTTTTTTAAGTTTTGTTCATTTAAATAGTTAATATAAGTTATAACACCATGTTAGGTACAGCTCTCTAATGAGCGATACATTTTGTAGTAAGGAATCACTAGAATTTTGATGCGCTTTATCTTTCTTAATTACTGTTTAAATTGTGTGATTGATTGAGAAAAGTTTTCAATATATTTTTAAAAAGTAATGGATAAATAAAAACTTTGTTTTCTTTTCTTTATCTTTCTTTTAAAAAATGAGCAGAGTTTATATTCCTCCATCGGTCTAACGCGCAGGTAAATGAAATTATATGTGAATGAAGCAATGGAAAAAACCAAATGGGACCATTTATAGATTGTGGAGTTTAACTTCGTTTTGGACTTGTACCACACAACGTATCATACAAACCGTATTACACACAAAGGCACTTGAGCCCCGCAATTTATAAACACAATTTATTGTGAACGAACTCAAGCGCAGGTTAAAAACGACCTTTAAAGTTATCGCCATACATTTTACATACACACAGAACGCTAATGTGCAAACGACGTACAAAAATAATGTGTTTCTCGTGTTTTTGGAGATTTATCTAACTTCCTTAAAGGATGACGTACCTTTTTACTTTACTTTTTGCTATTAGGTAACATCATTTGCATTTCTATTGAAGGCGGTTAAAAAGAAAATATCAGAAGTTTTCTTCTTCTTCTTTTAATAAAATATGGCTTCCATCAATAAATCAATCGATGATTTTGCCAATGTCAAGTAAAATAGCAAATAAGTAAAATAACATATTATAAGTTTGCCCTTAGAGCATGACGTTGTTCGGTAGTAGGCCTTGCGTTTTATAAAGTGATAGCTGGACTTTACAGAAAGCTTAGAGGCGGCCGTGACCCCGGGACTGCCGGGTGATGACCAAAATAGTGGTGAAACACGTTTTGAAATCAATTCTTCATTAGCTGCACAATCAGAAGTTTTTGTTATACACAACAATAAAACAGACAATAATGACATATTTCTCGTATACGTGTAAATATTATCATATTGACATTTAAACTTCAAGCGTTTCTGAAAAACAAAGCAATTGGTTACTATAGAAACGATATGAGAGTAGGGCTTTCGTTTGTCTCTGAATTATAAAACAAAAACTATGGTTACTCAGAAAAAGTTTTGACTTTTACTTAGCGGTTTTATTCTTTATTATTGAGATCTTATATTGTGTGCAGATAAAGCAGTGTATGTTTACTTGATTAGGCATAAAAATACTCGTTTGATGTTATTATCAAATTTAGCTTCGTTTCATAAAACTAAACTTGTATTTTAAGAATCGTATTATGTAGCAGTAACATAAACTAATAAAATGTCAGTTGCAACAATATTGAATAATGATCACGATAGGACGGACATATTGTGCAGACGTTGGTAGCAAAGGTAGATACCGTAGAATAAATGTATTTAGCGGAATACCTACTAATAAGTAGACATAATTTCAAACTACCTTTTTATTGAGGAAACCAGAAATAAGCTAAGATATTTATTAAATATCAAATATACTGTCACGTCTGATAACATAGATACATCGAATGTGTCAAAAACATGTATCCGGTACTTAACGCTATTGTAAAAGAGCTTATCGAGAGCTTGTAACAGAGCTCCGATACTTAACGCCATTCCCATGTGATTATACATATAACTAGATAGTATACGTTCATTCAATTTAATTCAACAGTCATACAAACAGTTTGTTTAAAACATTCAGTGCTAGGAACTCCACAGGTTTGTAGAGGTTTTCCTCTATATAGCGGAAAAACTCTGGGATCGGCTACGAGCGTAGCGCGTAGCGACCTGCCGCACGGAAAGTGTTAATAATATACGGGTACTACTAACTTATACAATACGAGAAACCACCTTGCATGTGAACGTAGAAAAGTTAGGCAGATTTGAAATAGAATAGGTATTTTTTTTAATTCTTAAGTCCCCAATGTAATGTACGATTATAAATGTTTGAAATTTATATAAAAGTCATTTAGGTAGCACATTCTATTTCAAACCGCGCTCCCCGCTCAACCCATTGTTGCATTCATTTGACGTGAATCCTATACAAGAGAATGGCACAGAAAATTCAAGATGGCGTAGTAATGATGTACCTACACTCGTCGGTCTTCATTCATTTGCCAAGCTACTTGGATGGCTTCGACGGAGCTCCGATTTCAATTATACTGCAAAACTTGATCGTGTATGCATAAAACTATTAAAATTGGCATGAAGCCCTCCGCCGCCTAGCAAACCTTTACGAATTTTAAATATTACATTAACTATGTATGTACCTATATTTATATATCACTTTATTGCACATAATTTTCAATTCCATTTTCAAGCATTAAGAGTGCTGAGTGTCCGTTCCGTTCGCCGATCACATCGCTCATTTTTGCATAGATTAACTGGAATAGATCTCATTTAGGGATACGCTCGCCTTTGTGCACTATTGTATTGTGCCTAAATGAGATCTATTCCAGTTAATCTATGTGAAAATGAGAACAAAAAATAACGTGAAAGACAAACTATGCACAAGAATCAATAATAACAATAATTTTGAAACAATCAATCAGCTTTTATTTGTTTTATTAAAATTTTAGACTTATTTTTCTGCTAATATACGTGACGAAATATTTTTTAGGCTTTTATATTCTTTACCGGATGGTGGTATCGGCTGAGAATAGTATCACCCCATCTCATACTATGTGTGGCGTAAGAGGCGACAAAGGGAAAAACGTTCACAACCCAGGAATCTTTAAAGACATACAATAAATCAATTCCCTGGCCCGGATTCGAAGCCGGGACTTAAAGCTAGAGGGCACCCTCAAGAATTTGGTCATTCTCGACTTGGCAATATCATCATCTGAAATGACTAATTTGGAGAGACGGCTCTTTTTAACCGACTTCATTATTAATTGGGTTTCCTTACCAAAACATTTTTTACATACATTTTTAATACATGTGTATCATATGTGTTACGTATTGATTGATAGGTTTTATGTACCCAATAATATACACGAAATTTATTCCTAATAAAACAGTTTTACTAATCTAAGTATAAGAAGTCGTTTTCATATAGGTACAATATACCTACCAAATTATAACTATGTATAGTCATAAAGTTATGATGGAATGTAGTTATTTATATTTTAATTTACGTGCAATCAGCCGTAGACATTAATTATTTCTGCCAGATTCAATATACAGCCAGCTTGTTTTTGCGGTTAAATACTATGTCATTTTTTATAAGTACTTAATATTTTATTAAGTGGCTTGATATCGGTACGTATAAGTAACAATCCACAATTCACCTTTATACAGATCTTAAGATAAGTATGACAGTAGAATTGTCGTCAAAGCTATTTTTAAGAATGTCATACGAACAATATTCAATAGTAGATCTGAGCCCTGAGTGTAAGTTTTAAACATTATATTATATTACTTTACCATCGCCTTAGTGTTTCCCATATATATAACATTATCGTAAGTGATAATGTTACGCGTAAGTTCGAGACGTTTTTTTACGTCAAGAGAAACTTACACTAGAACCTCTGTTCTTCGAAGTTATTAGTGCTTGCCAATGGGGACTTATGCTCCCTGAATTATGTCTACCGTAGTGGCTAAATATTTGTCAGTACGTATATTAAAATACAAACACTTTCGGTTTAACCATATACGACACTAATTAAATAACAAAATGTAGTATATTTCTCGTTCCCTGTTTATTTTACGGTCGCACGTAGTTGAAAATATAAGAATATATTTATTTATAGTTCTGGGATAGTGGGTAGTGTCCCTGCCTATGAAGCCGACGGTCCTGGGTTCAAATACCAGTAAGAGCATTTATTTGAGTGATGAGCACAGCTATTTCCTGAGTCATGTTTACTATGTATTTAAGTATATCATGAAAGGATACGGTGGCGAAGTTCGCAGAATTTGGGCAAGCCTCTGTAGCTCAATTGGTAGAGCGATAGGCATGTATCCCAGAGTCGCGAGTTCGAGTATCGCCCGGGGCAGTTGATTTTCCCAATTTTCTTTAAATTTATTAAATAATCATCCTGTATAAGAGTATAAAGATAACATAACAAACATTCAAATATAGCAAATGGCTTAAGATTTCTACCTACATACTATTCTTCTGCAAAGTATGATTCTCACTTATCCATTATACTTTTTGAGTAAGTGCGTTATTTTTTGATGTATTGGAACATATCTGTGGCCCTAGTGAAAAAGGGTATAAGTAAAATAGGCTCAGTTATAAAGGCCACAAGTCCTATAAAATGTACGGCATTTGTACCCTTTTTCGCTGTGCTAATTTGATTTATATCATTTTTCACTAGGGCCAGAGATATATTGTATGGCATATTTGAAACGAAGGCGTAGAGTCATGAAAGTAATTATTGCAGTGTTTATCGAAATTGACACTTTGAATTTATTATCTGGCATAAAAAAAACTTAAAAAAATAATAATAAACACGTTTACAGTTTTTTGTACCAGCTCGATACTAGCAAGTTCTTTGCGGAATTCGAAACGAATAGAAAAGTGTTCAAAAATAATATGCCCGCCAGTAGCAGCCACGATATGTGTAAAAGTGAAGGAGCGAAACGCGCAGAGGCGTTACGTTATGATGTCTAAATGCGATCTGAAACTCATTAAATGTTATGGAGGTAAGTTTACTTTGAGAAATACTTATAATAAATATTCTCATCAAATAGACGCGTCGACCGACGCAGACTGTAGTCAGTCAACACGAACGGCTCAATATGCTCCTCATTACGAGTGAATTTATATGTTTCTCACAATATTTTTGTGTTAAAAATATTGTTCGTAATATAGATTAAGATTAGATGAAAATCGATTATTCCAAGTCTGTTATGACAAAAGCGTTTCGGGTTAAAAAAGTTTTGCTACTGATCCCAATATTACATTTACAATTTCACCTTCTCTTATCTTTTTCTATAATTTAGCACAGTTTTATTTGTTTTATAACGCGCTTGTAAAATATTTTATTTTTTCAGATGTGATAACAACAGTTGTAGCTAAGAAGTATTGCAACGGTAATTTTATATATTTATTCAATGCTAATTTGCTAAAAATAACCTTGTATGATTTTGAAAAAAAATTGTAATTTTCAGTACTAAGGCAAGGGGAAATGATAGGTGTTCAGGAAGAAGAGCCTGTCAATGACCCTGAAGTCGCTGAAACACCGCAAGCAGAAGACCAGGAAAATACTGGTGAATTTGCCGAACCACCAAAAGTGTTACAAGTAGACAACACAAGTCAAGAAGATCCGGAACTAGTCCAGGAACAAGAAAAACAAGATCAGGAAAACGTTGTTGAAGGAAATTCAGATGAAAAGCAGGCAGAAGACCCTGATAATAATGACCCAGCTGAAATACCAAAAGAAGAAAACCCTGTAGTCACGGACGAACAGGTTAAAGAACCCGATCTCATTGAGATACCAGACAGTGAAAAAAATTATGACGATGAACAGAAAACATTGCAAAAAGATGGTAAGTGATTAAACACCAAGCAAAAGGAGGATTTTCTATATACAGCGTTTAATGAAATGTGTATAAGTTCTCAGTTAAAAAGATTAGAGATTTAATGTAGAGTAGTTCACCCACCCGGCCGTCCGTAAATTACGTGTGTATTTGTGTTCCGCGTTAAAAAAAATTGTTAAAAGTGTGTTATTTACTCGTACACAGCAGAATTTTACATCATTACAAAGTGCAATGTCAGGGCAATGGAGCTTGTTACCTAGTGTTAGCAGTAAAGTGTTATAACTATCGTAAATTAATATAAAAACATTTTGTGAAGTTCCGAGCTACCGTCAAAATAAGTGCCAGTGTCAGAAATTAGCGCCGTGGCTCAGAAACGTAAGCGACAAGTTCTGCATGGCGCTTGCGACCTTTAAACTAACAACACGCCCAACGACCGATAACAACCTTCTCATCTTAAAAACGTAAGCGACGGGTTCTGCATGGCGCTTGAGACCTTTCGGATGACGACACACTAAATAACATTTACTATAGAAAAAATGGCTCCGAAACCATTTTGTGCGAAATGTGATAAGAAAATATTACAAAATCATTATCTGGTATGCTCCTCTTGTAAGAACGCATATGATCTTAGCTGTAGTAATGCAGAGAAAAGATATAATCTTATGGACAAGGGACGCAAGGCTTCATGGACCTGTATGACATGTAAGAGTCGTACGCCCGTTAGTCAGAAATCAAATGCGCGAAAGGCCCCTTCATGTTCAACGCCAATACAAACAGCAGGTGGAACGGAAACCAGTCAACTATTGACTGTAAATACACCGACTGAAAATGAAGAACATTCACCCTTCGTATCTCCCGATAGGATAACCATAAGAAAATTCAACTTACCGGTGCATAATTCTTTTCAGTCACTATCTTATGAGGATAATTTCGAATGTAATTCAGTAAATGATGAAGATATCCAAAAAATACGGCAAAGCTCAGGGCACACATCGACACGAGACGTTAGCGTTCACAGTTTGCCAAATTTGGACTCACAGGTAAAAAATATTGTTGTCGAGGAGCTAAAAGTACAAATAAAAAAACTTAAAGAACAGTTACTGGGGGCGGATAGTGAAATAGAAAAACTGCTTGGGGAGAATTACCAGTTACAAGATTCCTTATCAGAGACGCGCAAAAAATGTGAATTTTATAAGAATTTATTAAATGGACCTATACCTAGCACACCTACTAGAACACCCTTGCTCACAGGAAGGAAGAAAGGAGGGCATCGCTCAAATTTGAAGGTGACGTTGCCAAGTAGTTTTGCAATACAGGCTACGCCTGGAGGAAAATTGACAATGCTGCCTGACAAATTGAGCGCTTCACCCGTAGGCGGCAACCAGCCAGCTACAAAAATGGTGACAGCGAAAAGAGCAGACGGTGAAATATTAAAGTCAAGTCCAAGCCAAGCCAAGTCCATAAAAGACAAACTCCTAATTTTGAGTAGTAATAACAAAAACAGTATAACGAAAACTATCACTAATAATGAGTACTTTAAGAACTTCTCTTACTGTCATCACATCACACCTAGAGCTGGAATAAAGGACTTATTGAAGGACCTCTCTGAAAAGCTTAAATGTATGACTACTCGGGACTATTGCGTAGTTATGATTGGAGAGGAGGACTTTCGCTACACAGTCGATCTAAATTGTGTGGTCCAGCATCTGCAGGACATGATAAAGTGCATTACTTTTACAAATATTATTTTAGTTTGTCCAACATATATATGTGGAAAACCTTTATATAATGCTAGAGTTGAACATTTTAACTATTTAATACTTAAAGATCTAGATAAATATAATACATGTATTTTTGTTTATGAGCCTAACTTAAATTTGACTTTTGATATGTTTTTTAAGAGGTCTGGGCAAGTTAATAATATGGGTATAAAAAATATTTTAGAGAACTTGCAATATAATGTGCAGTGGGTTTCACGCAGTGGTGCTACCGCGTTGCACGCAGGTAAAACCAACGATGAAAGTTTTTTTCGTGACTAACCGTATTAGTAATGATACAATAACCATCCTCCATCAAAATGTGTGCGGCTTATCAAATAAAATAAAAGACCTAGAAATTTATCTAGATGATAGAAGTACTGTACATTACATTTGTATTAGTGAACATTTCTTAAATCAAAACTCTGTGCCTTGTTTTAATTTAGAAAATTATAAACTGTCTTCTTATAACGTAAGGACATTAAAAAAAAGGGGTGGTACCCTTATAATGAGTATAAATGATAGAGTAACGGAGGAAATTTCTTTTTGTAATAAGTTGTATGTTGAGGAGAGTTTCGAAATTTGTGGCGTGAAAGATGTAGCTACTAATACCTGTATCTATTGCTGTTATAGGAGTCCAAATGATACAAATTACGAAATATTTATAAATCAATTTGAATTATTAATGGATCACGTTTTTAATAAAGAGGCCATTATATGTGGCGATTTTAATATTAATATGATACAGGACAACAAACAACGAAACGATTTTCTGGACGTGTTGGCATGTTATAATTTTAGACACCTTATTGAGGAAGTTACTTACAAAAGGAACGAGGCTCAGTCATGTATTGATAATTTTATTACTAATTTGCCAGAGGATCGTGTCGTAAAAATAGAGGTGGATCACAATAGATTGGCTGATGGCCATGCGGCAATTTTCTGTGAAACCAGTGCTGAAAATGTAGTCCATATTAAAAATCTCTCTGTAACACGAGAAACACGTTACTTTTCTGAAGCGAATATACAGGTTTTTAGACAGCTTTTACTGAGTTTGGATTGGCACGAAATGGGTTTTAATTGCTTGCAAGAACTCACCAACATTTTTGATCAAAGTTTTAAAAAAGAAAAGAAAAAAAAGTTGCTCATAAATAGTCAAAAAATTAAATGGATTTCTAAAGGTATAAAGGTAGCCAGTAAAATGAAACGAGTCTTATGTAACATAAACAAGTCATGTTGTCACGCTTCTGTCTTAGAATATCGAGCAAACTATTTGAATATTTATCGGAAAGTTATTAGGCACGCTAAGAAGGTAGCCGTTCAAAGCGAAATCTGTAGAGCTAAAAAATCATCTAAGGCAATCTGGAAAGTGGTTAATAAATGTCGGGCGAAATTTCAGGGTCATAAACACGAAAATTTAGTTCTCAAATCCCTCCGCAAAATGACAGAGAACCCCCTTGAAATTGTAGACATATTCGCAGCACAGTTTGATCATGGTACTGTTCCTAGCACAGCAAATTTGCCGTCCGTAAAAGATTGTCTAAAACAAACTCGAGAACGATACCAAGATATGTCATGGCAACCTATCTCATCCTACGAAGTCTCTAGGATTATTCAGTCTATGGAAAATAAAAATTCATGTGGATATGACGAAATGCCCATTACTATAATTAAGAGATGTGTAGACATACTCTCAGAGCCGCTAGCTGATTTTTTCAATAAATGTTACAAATCAGGTGTTTTTCCAGATGAATTTAAAGTAGCTAGGGTGTTGCCTGTTTATAAAAAAGGAGACAGAACCGATCCTGGAAATTATCGGCCAATATCTCTTCTCCCGGTTCTTTCTAAGGTTTTTGAGAAACTGATCAAGTGTCGCCTTCTTTCTCACATGAATAAACACTTCATTATCAGTACTAAGCAGTTTGGTTTTCAAAAAAATATAGGAACTATGAATGCTATAGATTCTCTTATTGATGATGTCGTGACACAAATTCATAACAAAAAAAGAGTTGCGGGACTGTTTCTTGACCTTAGCTCTGCCTTCGATACTGTGGACCATGACATACTCTTAACAAAACTCGATTTCTATGGATTTAGGGGTCCTATTTATCAGCTTTTGCAAAATTACCTTAGTAACAGACAACAATACATAGAGATAAAATATATACACAAACATATGGAACAAACTACTAAATCTAAACTCTATAATGTTAAAAGAGGTGTGCCCCAGGGCTCGATTTTGGGTCCTATTTTGTTTATCATATATACCAACGACATGTGTAACTACGTATATAACACTGTACCCGACTGCCATGTAACCTTATTTGCAGACGACACCAGTACAATCATTTCAGCAAACAATATGTCCGAACTAAGAGACAAGACAAAACATGCGATTATGGTATTTCAATATTGGTTCGAAATTAATAATCTGAGACTTAATGCGTCAAAAACTCAGATCATGTTATTTAAGAACAACTCGAAAAAGACTGATACTCTGAATGTCATTATAAATGGAACTATAATAGACGGAATAGATTGTATAAAATTTCTTGGGGTACACATTGATTCTGCCCTAAACTGGAAGCAGGAACTGAACTCCATTCAAAATTCAATCAACTCAGCTTGTTACGCTCTGCGAAGTCTTAGGGATGAATTGACAGTGGAACAACTAAAGACAGTCTATTACGCACTAGTTGAATCTAAATTAAGGTACAGCATTGTTTTCTGGGGAAATGGCTACATGTATAATATCGGCAAATCTATGGTTTTGCAAAAAAGAGCGATCCGATCCATTCTGCGTCTGCCTCAGTGGGTTTCATGTGGGGAGCATTTTAAAAATTTGAATATTTTTACAATTCCCAGTTTATACGTACTGGTCTTACTGACTTCACTTATGAAAAACATATTTAAATTTGAAACATGTGAGCAGCAAAATATTCGTCTTCTAACGCGTACCAAAAATTTGAAGCCTAGTTTTTGTCCTAAGAATAAGATAGAACAGCATTGCACAAGAAACCAAGCGGTAAAAATTTTCAATAAGCTCCCCACTCACTTAAAATCGATTACTGACTGTGTTGCGTTCAGCAACGAATTAAAAACATATTTGCTAAGAGGGTGCTTCTATAGCCTTGATGACATATTTGATAAAAAATAATTAATGAAATACTGACATGAATAATAAATTAATAATTAGTGTTGTAAAGACCCCTAGATTTACTATGTATTTACTTGTATTTAGAAAATAAGTGTTATGTATTATTATGCTATTTATTTCAAACACAATCACTGTATTGTTAATGAATAAATATTGAATTGAATTGAATTGTTAAGTATTTATTACAATCCCTAGTTTACCGATATTTTATTTTCAAAATAAAGTTCATCCTTCAAATCCTTTTTCATAAAATTAAAGTATACAATTCTTAGGGCACAATTAAGTCATAAAATATGTTGACAGAAGATGGAGCACAATCTGGAACCGCATGTCCTGATAATTGCCCAACGCGTGGCGTGATGGTTTGCGCGCGTTGTTCGCACGGGGTCTATCGGACGTTTATAAGTAGCTGCTTCATGAGATTGTATCAGTGCAAGCATCCTAAAGAGAGTAAGTTCTAATGTTCTACGTACCGTAAATCGTAGGGATACACACTGAGCTAGTGTATGATACACTAGTACCGCTTGGACTTGTCAAACTCTTCTACTTTACCCTTCCTGGTATACGTCAT
Organism: Grapholita molesta; assembly: GCA_022674325.2. Lineage (NCBI taxonomy): Eukaryota > Metazoa > Arthropoda > Insecta > Lepidoptera > Tortricidae > Grapholita > Grapholita molesta. The sequence goes on from CP053127.2 coordinate 11,542,863, forward strand.
TACGGCTGACTGGGCTAGTGATCTAGTGGTTGTGGGTTCGAGTCCCGCTGCGAGTAATTTTTTTGTGTTTTTTCTTTCTATTTAAATATCGATGATATGCTAGCAGACGTTTCCGCTTAATATAAAAACAACTTAAGGATACAATTAACAAACAAACCAAGAGTAAAGATATCTTAGAGAGGTTTTGCAATAGTCGCCACGCTTGAAAGGCACGCTTTTTTCCCTTGTCTCCTATTATGTACGACAGCCGCGGGAGGAGATGGGGTGGTGCTATTCTTATACATACTGTATATTTCACTTATTGTTTTCAAATTAAGATGTATGGTATGTACACATTTCCTCCCGGGTGTGTCCGTGGAAACCCAATGGGTACAGGTAGTACGGTCGCCAGCCCGCCTGCCAAGCGTGGCGACTATAGCAACTTGCCCTCGAGATGATAGACCTCCCCCAAACATGACTTTTATGTCCAGTAGTGGATGTTTTACGCCTGACAATCATATAATCATCATCAGCAAATTACGCCTTGTATATAACTATTTATTTCTCAGAGCTGGAGCTGGTGTCACGTCATGCATGTACCGCCTCAGCGCCATATCTGGGTGACATGCCAAGACCGAAAGATTTATTGGTTGAGCCTCAGGACGGCGACCCTGTGCTCAAGCATATCTTTGACTTGCGCGATTCGCCTGCATACCCATAGTTATGCTAAAGTGAGTTTACTATGCCTGCAGCCGTTTGAGAAATATTCTTTGCAACATCCGACCATTTTGCTATTATAGATATTTAATAAAATCCACTTGTTGTTCATTGGTATGTTTATCTGGACTGGCCCGGTACCGCAAACATCGAAGTTCGTATATTTCGAGCATCTTTTCCCTTTTATCCCAATTAAAGCGTCATGAGAGTAACAGAGACAATCGTCCTAAATTTACAAATATCATGTTTCGCGGTAGCGCCTCTGTTTACGTGACCCTAACTTGTCAAGACGAGAACTTCATTTTTAGTTCAAAGTAGCTATCCCCAAGTAACTCCATAATTCCTTCCCATTTTGTAATACTAGTTAATTGTGGTTTATAAAACTAAAACTTCCTTCGGCGGACATGATACAAACTAAAACACAATACAATTTCAAACTGCTTTAGTAAGATATCCTACTACCATTACTCGTACAATTTGTTTTCCAGTTGTTTAAAAAGTTACGGCTCAAGTAATAAGTTGTGACCTTTTTCTCGCAAAATAAAGCTAAAAAAATAGAAGACAGGTATTGTACCATAAAAACGTTTTCAATTACACTTTGATGTTTTACATATTATGTTGACACGTCGATATTTACTCGCAGCTTATAAAAACAGGCAAATAAAAGCATATTTATTTTTGTTGAACAAATAAGGACAAAATCAATGTACGAATATCGTATGGTAAATAGAAATATTTGTGCTGGAGAGGTATTTAATGTATTAAACTAAAAACAAATCAAACTATTTTTTTATTAAATATTTTCATTTTGCTTTGTAAGTAGTAAAATAAATAACAAATTAAAATACCATTCGTTGTTTATAAAATATCAAATATAAATAATATGTAGTAACATGTAACAAACATAAATATAAATAAAACTAATCTTAAATAATTTAAAAATAATATACCTTATACAAAGTTAAACCGGGCCGCTCCCGCTGCAAAGATGCCCATCACGCCCGCTGCGTTGTCACGTTGAAATTACAAATTGAAAATAGATGACATATACTGAAACCCTGCATCGGACACCGGAGGACCTCGTAAATTTTTCTTAAGTATTTGTCACGTATTTTCAAATTATATGTATTATATAAAATTCATTTCAGATCGCCGCACATTGTTTGAACAAGTTATCCGATACACATCAATATAACATTTAATCATTAAGATCAATCAGTATGGGCAAGTCAGACTAAAGACAAATAAATCTGTTCTTAGGAACTACATCATCGATTTTGTAAACAAGAAAGATGGCATACATAGATAAAATCTTGTATTCTATTTGGTAATCGATAAAGGACACTAACATTTTGAAGTTTAAAATGTGTAAACCTTTACTGCTATTGGTGCAACTTAACTAACATTAGTTTTATATTGAGAATTGAGTGAAAATACGTAAATCAATAATAGGGTCCTAAAGACTAAGCTAACCACCAATAAGAGACTCTCCGGTATTTACACACTGTAGATATAAACCCACCGCCCTGCGCTTATCAATTGCGAAGACTTTGAAAACGGGTTGCATTGTGGAGGTTATCCGTCAGGATGATCCGGCGTCTCGTTTACCCGGTTCAGGCTACTTTATCCGGCCTCCGACTACTTCAGAATCCAGACTTTACAAGCATGATGGATTACTTCTTGTCAGAACTGAATACATTTTACATAATCTTAAAATACAGACTTGTCTTTACATAAAAAAAGTCTCACCATTTTGATTATGAAATAATCTAGATGCGAATAGTAAACAAATGAATAAATTAACAAGATTAAAATGTAAGAGAAACGACAATAAAAAAAAATGTTATTAATATTTATTAGCTCCTGTCGCCCACTGGTAGATTTTATAGTGCCCAGGGATTGGTCTTTAAAAGTCTTTATCTACGTACATATCATAAGTGCTCTAAAATGCGTCCAGAAACCGTAGGCAATGACCAGCATTACCAACCATCAGAAATGAATGAATGAATGAAACCATCGGCTCGTTACATAAACCCGCACTCTTGTTGTAATGCCCTTCATTATGCACAGATACATAAACTACTAATTACTTGTTTGTAACAGGAGTATTTGACAACATTTTTTTTATTTAGGATTTTCTAGGTAATTAATTGTCATCTGATTGTACTGCTTTTCAAAATCTCTAAATGTTAATCGTCGTTAGGTTTCCTGAAACTATATTTACGTAGCACCATGTAATCTGCTAACCTTCAGTATTCCGTTTAGAAAGTCCACACAGTACACGAGTACAGAATTTACAATACGAATTATACGAATAGTAACTATCAACATCGTTATAGATATTTTTCTTATATGACTAACTAACCTGTTACACAATCATCTTGACACCTACGCTAATTTGATTTAAATACCTAAGCAGTAATTCCAACACATGCATTCACATTCATTTAATTCATTCATACATTACACCCACTCAACCAAAACTGGCAACTAGTCTTCGACAAGTCCGACTTCCTTAGCGAAGCGAAGGTGAGGTTCATAATAGCATCACACGAGTGTGATAAGGCCTAATTATAATTACGTACAATTGCATAAATTAATTTATCTTCACAAATATCATAAGTACTCCATGACAACTTCAAATGCCGAAGGCATATGACATGGGGGCCGATTTTTGAGAGTCATGCATTCGAATTGAAAAAAACTTAGAGGACAAAAATAATCGCACACAATCACAATTATTTTTGCAGATATTTCTGTCTAAAAAATCTGTAAAAATATGCCACTTAATTAAGAATATATATGTTGTATTCTCAGTCGCTCAGAAATCACCGTCAAAGTTTGTCAAAGTAAAGAAATAACGTTATGAAACATTCCTTTTCCTTTAACCGACTATTAAGTAATAATAGCTATTTCAATAAAAACTACAGCGTGTAATGGTAGTTAGTCATGTACGCGTGGAGTGCTGGCGTCCTGCCAACCAATGGTAACCTTCTAGTTACGATAGATGTCAAACGCCACGCCCACGTGTCTGTCAACTGAATAATAAACATCTGATGATTTAATTTTATCATTCACGTGATTGATAATTAGATATAATATAATTTACAGTGTCGGATGCGCTTACTCAATGAATGAAAGGAAGTATAATACAATCACTATGTGTGCATAAACCAAATGAATGAGTGCATATTTGGCAAAATAGGTTATAGGGTTGGAACTGGTAGTAATTTTTGTGTGCCAAAATTTAAAAATATTATTTTTTTATCTGTTTTAATAATACTAAAATTTAAGATAATATTTAATATGTCTATAAAAAGGCAACAAGATGACAGCCATAAAAGGAAGTGAAAACACTTGGGACATAACTAAAGAGACGTCGTTAAAATAATACTAGAGGTCGTAACGACATGGGGAGACGTAACGACACCGAAATTGAAGGAATTCTCGCTATGGGCGATGTTGGATTTAATTACAGAGATACTCTTCCAATTGCTAAGAGCACAAGCGAGTCAAATGATCGGATCAACATTCTTTGTCTTTTGGTATACATTTATTTGATTTAAAGTTGATTCTAACTTCATGATCTCATAGTGTAAAGCTTGAGTGGACGCTGGAAGCGGAGCGATCGGCATAGGTTTACATTTTAGTCTTACTTCGTGATCTAAACGTATTAATATACCTATAATATATATAATTTGCCGTATGATGTCGGCTGACTAGAATAGCACCACCCCCTCTCCTCCCGCGGGTGTCATAAGAGGCGACATAGAGAAAAATCCTACGGACGGGCAGCAGGGTCCGTCAAAACCCAAACTACAGCTACTGCGGTCGCCAACCCGCGTGCCAAGCGTGGCAACTATGGCAACTACCCCCAAGATGATATAAGTCATATTTGTGGGAGGCCTATATCCAGCAATGGACTGCATACAGGTGAAATGTATGTATACTACGACCGCGTAATATAATACGACCCTCATACCTTCAAGAAAAGAGCGTACTCTTATCTAAAAGGTTTGCCCATAGGCGACGGTAATTGCTTACCATCAGGCGATCCATCTATTCGTTTGCCACGTTTATCATTAAAAAAAACTCATAGTGAGTAAGGCCTGAGTTGAGGCTGAGTGGATGGAGCGTTGAGTCGAGCTTCCAGGAGAAGAGCAGTGTAGTGTAAACGTATGGGTTATTTTGCAACTGGTGCAATGTTCTATTGTAATAATTCTTCGAAAAACATTAATTAAACATCGATATTTAAATCGTAAGAAAAATAGAAAAAATTTATTCGAACCGGGACTCGAACCCACAACCACTGGATCACTAGCCCAGTGCACTACCAATTGTGCTATCCGAGTACCTTTTCAGCATAATAAAAAATAATTAATTAAACATGTTATATTTTATATGGCAATTGGGTACACAATATATTACGGTAGGTAGATAACAACAAAAACATAACCCAAAAAGGTACGAAACCCTCAGCGAGTTACACAAATGGCGAAAACGGTTGTTAATGGAACGGAAATTAAATTAGGAGGACAACTTTCTGGAATGAAACCGGCGTACATATCTCTCAGAATTATTCTTTGCAAAACGTTTGTGATAATCTCGCTGTTTGTATTTCTTAATTTGCAGACCTTGCCATTTATCTTTCTTATATTTCACTTAATATTTTTAACTCGGCCGTGGGAGATGACGGGTTGGTAAATATATTACTAAGAAACATGGTCTTTGTCGCATTTAAAAGGATAAAAAATATGCAGGGCAGGGTTCTGTTGAGTTATTTTTTCCCTAGACCGTTTATTGCATTAAATCATACTTCTGTTCTGATTTTAATTAATGGATGCGCTGATTGCAATGATGGACACTTAGTTCTTAATTCTGGACCCGGGTATGTCCTTAATCTACGTCCAACAAAGAGAGGTAGGGCACAGCGATGACCATCACGCTTGAATCTGGGGCAGCCTAACTGGGCAAGTACCTCCTCCTTACAGAAGACCACAGCCATAATAGCACTGCTACCTTTCAGGTATGTAGTGTTGTGTTCCTGATGGTGAATAAGGTTCCCAGAGCTCCAACCCCCCTTAAAGGCCGGCAAAGCGCTTGTGACTCCCCTGGTGTTGCGGGTGCCCATGGGCGACGGTAATTGCTTACCACCAGGCAATCCGTCTGCTCGTTTGCCGCCTATGACATAAAAAAAAAACCATAACGTTATAAATTGAATATTTACCAAGAAATGCACAACACTTGACTCCTTTGAAATAAGCACTAATGTTCATGATTGGTTCCTTGTTCATTACTGGCGCCGTCACCCTATAGTTATAATTACTATTTGCTTAATACCGAAGATAATGCTTATTGCAATATAAGGCCGCGGCAAAAAATCTTAGACGAACGTCAAAGAAACGCACTAAAACTTTTGAAACTCAATTTGCAGCTACTGCCGTCGCCAAATCGCCTGCCAAGCATGGCGACTATGGCAATTACCCACCAAGATGATAGGTTTTTTGTTCAGCAGAGTGCAGACAATTTACGGCTGAAATTGATGATGATGATGATAGACTGTCACAAGAAGTGAAGAACTTCACACCTAACAGTTCACTTCATGAGACACTCGGTTTGGCGATTGCAGTATTTTCCTCCGCTCAAAAGAGACGCTGCTTTCCGTCCTCCAGTGGTTTCTGGTCACAGTTTCCTCACCCTCAATTTGTTAACTATGTACTAGGTAATTATAATTTGTAAGTACTTGCGTTTTTTGTCTGTATTTTTTTCGTACGACTCCAACTAGCCTAATATGGTTGGGTTTTTATCACTTGTCACAATACCTGTCACGCTCCAACACATACGATAAAATGACGACCATGCTACGACCATGATCGCTCAGGTAAAAAAAAAACATTTGAGTTATTCTTGAAAGCATTGGAGCACATGCTGCCCTTGTAAATTAATCAAAGGGAAGAATTTCGGTGCCACGTGTATCGACACAGATTACATGATACAAACATGGAGATACGCTACTAAAATCACATGACGATGATTCAAGTAGTAGTAGGTAGTTAAATAGTTAGTTCATTAGCAAGTAAATGTCAGAATTCTAATGGAAGGAAATAAGTTCCATTTTTATGCGATTATACTTAAAATAAAAATGAATGTTTGGGATCTTTGAAGGTGATGTTTCGGATCATCTCACGGAATTGTGTATTTTTCCCGTACTAATGAGATTTTTAATGAAGATAGGTACCTATATATTCGAAATTAATTTTCTATGAAAATGTGCTTCAAAGTATATTTTTATCGGAAGTAATTGTAGGGCCGTAGAACTGAACCGAATCACGTTTTATAAGTCGAATATTGCTGATATGTTCTACGAGTAAGTCTTCGTCGATCAGCTAATGGAAACGGGTCATAATTATGCTCCTCGTTACAGAGCGGGATTCTGTGGTTAAAATCGGAAGTAAAATATTAAAAATTACATATTTCAGCTTTATTTCCTAAAGCTTAGTGCTTAATTAAATGTAAATACCACTTGAATGGGCTTAAATTTTATGTATAAACATTCAAAAGTAAAGTGTAAACAGAGATGTTGAGTCACAATATACAAGTTAATCAACCTGAAGTTAGAGGTTATATTTAATATTTAAATATATTTACCGAGTTCTGCGGAGCGGGGGTGTCAAAGGCTGTATATAAAATTCCTAGAAGCTTTGAGCTTGAACTTTTCCAATAATTGGGGATAATCCATTTCATTCCTGAATAGTTCGTCTAAAAAAAGATCTAAGTAAACACAACGGTTATGTGAAGGTAACTTAATAATAAAATATTTCGGGACAATCTTACACAAATCGACCCAGTTGTACGGTAAGCTCAGTAAGGCTTGTGTTGTAGGTACTAGACGACGATATATATAATAGATACGATACATATAAATACTTAAATACATAGAAAACAGCCATGACTCAGGAACAAATATCTGTGCTCATCACAAAAATAAATGCCCTGACTGGGATTCAAACCCAGGACCATCGGCTTCATAGGCAGGGTCACTACCCACTAGGCCAGACCGGTCGTCAATAAAAGGTAAATTACATTCCGATATGTACAGCTGATTTATGTATTAAATATTAGTGGTTTGTAATGTTTGTTTTGAGGAAACGGAGAACATTTTGCTACATAAAACACCCCTTTAATGAGGTAATTATTGGGACACTTTCTACAATTAAATACCATTTAACTAGCCATTATACATCGAGATTTGTGACAAACTACTTTTGTCATGACATAAATTGTTAATTATTTTGTCGGTTAAATACATATTCGAACATTCATCTAAAAATACTATTATTTTAAACTCTTTTTAAGAAAAGTTTCGTTACATTAAGTAAGTTTTATGTTTTTTTTCTCAGCATCACGAGATTTTTGAAATATATTGTATTAACGTTTATTTTCCTCTATGCTACTTGCACATATGTTGTGTTTAGGTAACACAAGAGGAAATGAAATGAAAATTTCAGGGAATTTTTTTCATCTATTGGAAAGGCTCGTGATTTTGAGTTGAAATATCATTTTTATTGTGCAAAAATACACATTTGGCAATTTATTCAAGAAACGCTCATTAGTAGTATAATTATTGATTAGGTAGGTTAACGGTAAGTAAATAAAATCAAGTAAACACAACAAAATTATAAGAAAACATTTACTGAACCTTATGTAGATATAATTTATTATATACTATGTGCTGTGTAGATATGAATATAGATTTTTAGGTAAGTTGTTAAAATCTATTAAAATATCGGTAAATCATTTGTTAGCACCTTATTATACATATTATTCTGTAAAATAGAAAGTGTCAAATAAAATATTTACTAGGTACTCGTGTGTACCTACGGATAAAGTGCATTAAAGTAATTAAACAAATATACTTTTAAATAACAGAATAATTAATTTCAAGTTGAAACTTTATAATCTAATTACATCAAATACGTGAAATACTCGTAAATAATAAGCTTTTGGAGGAATATAACTTGCATGGTAACAACTCCAAAGTTATAACTATAAACAATATAACTATAAAGTTTGCCTTTCGTGTGGTAGAATAGATTCCTATGTTATCCCTGATGAATATAAGTGTTTTGGTTGTTAAAATTTATTCGGTATATTACATTAACACACAAACATAATAAATTACAATAATATTTGAAATTTGTTAATTACTACATCCGTGCGAAGGCGGGGGTGTATATCATATAACTAGAACGAGCATGCTTGTTAAATCTTCTTCATGCTAATCAACATTCGCGGTTGTTAATTGGCCTATCTGCAGGTTTCTCTATGCATCTGTTGTTCTTCTAAGACAGGGGTAGCAAATCAGCACGCGCGATATTTATCCATCAAGATGGATTTCCTTTATAACCCTTAATGGGGAAACATTATACTTTACCCATTAGCAACTAGCTCTATTGTCCAATTACGGTGTTTCTTAAAACAAGGTTTATACATAATAAAACTCAACTAACAAAGTAACAGCACAAAGAATAAATAATCACTTTTGTTTAAGTATAGAACTACACAACATTGGGTAGGTAACCTAAAAATGCATCCAAATAAAATCACATATCGACAGTGGAAATTTCAAATGTCGTAAGTCACATATAAAAATATGTCCCTTACGATATTTGAAATTTCCACCGTCGATATGAAGAACGTTTTTTTTGGGGAAGATTGCTAAAAAACAATATTCTGGAATATTTTTTTTTTTATTTGCTCGTGGTTCGATTTTGGATTTTTTTGCTAGCTCGGGCTTCAATAGTAGAGCGACAGTGTAAACACTCACTTTGTCCCTTGTAAAACAAATAACTATTTTTTGACTGAAATGGCGAAACTGCAATGATACTCGTAAAACCTTATTGAGTAGGTGTATGTGTTACAAAGGTAAACTTTGAAACAGTTTTTATTAAAATAAATTCAAGTAGACAAGAGTAGTTCGAGTAGATAAGTTACAATTACTTGTAGTTTTTAAAATATTTGCATTGTCGAAATACATATCCTAGCTTTGTATAAGCATTTTACTTCGCTACGTATAAAGACATCACGCGTTGTTATTACTCCAATCTCTCTCCTACACTCGCCCTAAGTCGAGGATGAGTTGTATCAAATCGCAAAAACAGTACAGTTTCGTCTGCGTAGCATGATAAGGCCTTAAGGAGGTGCCTTGGAGGAATCCGATCACACACCTACTTACTTACAATCCGAGGAGAGTTTTCCGGTGATATGTAAGCCTGTAGCGTGTTTAATAAAACAAAATGTTATATGAGAATTTATACGTTTATTCTGGCGAGCTAATCTGCTTTTGAATTTAGACGATAAACAAAAATATTTGATGGAAATGATGGGGTGTGGTGATTAAATAAATCGTTGTGTGTTGTTAGTAGAAAAATATTCTAAGCATGAGTTGGGTTCGGCGAACCTTTGAGAAAAGCTACGTACCTTTTTTGAAAAGGTACCTAAGACGGTTCGTTCTCTGTAGAGTATCTAGAATTAATGAATGTTTTAATGTTTTAGAAGATGGTAATTATTTTTATATGTGACGTGGCGTGCTGCAAAATTCCATTTTCGCATTCATGTTGTTCAATTAGGGTCTAAAATTTAAATCTATGTATGCTATGTAGTTTTTCTTGTCCCTTAAATTGATGACATGGCTCCTAAGAACAGATCATTGTATATTTAAATCGAAAGAAAAATAGAAAAAATTGACTCGCAGCGGGACTCGAACCCACAACCACTGGATCACTAGCCCAGTGCACTACCAGTTGTGCTATACGAGCGCCGCTTAGACGTGTCAAATTTTTCTATCTTATCCTTCCTTTTTATACGCGCGGCGCTCGTACAAATAGCACAACTGGTAGTGCACTGGGCTAGTGATCCAGTGGTTGTGGGTTCGAGTCCCGCTGCGAGTCAAATTTTTCTATTTTTCTTTCGATTTAAATATATTTGATATGCTAGCAGACGTTTCTGCTTAATATAAAAATAAGATCATTGTATGTTTTATAGTTTCTGTTTTCCTCGTACTGACCGATTTAAATGGACCACCCTGTATACCCAGCTGAAAAAGCAAAGTAAGAGCAAAGTAAGCAGATATTGAACATTTACTGTATTCTGTTCGTTTTCATTGAATCCCATCCAATCCTCATTATGAGCGCGTACGTTTTAAGTTTTAGTTTGAGTGATATAGATATGTTTCCAGTTCTTTTCAATTTGTTAGTGTGACCGAAAATTTGTTATTTTTTGTTAAAATGCTTCCGCTGCTTCACTGATAATTAAGAAGAAAATGTATGCGTTTTAACAGGCTCTGTACATTGCACTCAGAATTGTCAAAATAAAAACCCTACACCTATCTGCTACAACTTAAAAACGCAATACACAATATTTAATTAAAATGAGTTGATTTGTTCCTATTTCCTGGTTGACGTAACTGGTTACCGAATAGTTGGCGGCTTCCTCGCACAACTTATTAATCTGTACAATGCCTCAATTGCCTTTTTTATATTTAATATAGTAAATAGTTAAGTATTTGTAATATTGTAATTATTGTAAATAGAGAATTTTTGCCCTTAAAAAAATCATTAACATTAATAACAAAATAAGGTATATGTTCTAGCACCTTAAAAATAATTATTTATTCACTTGTTGTTCAGACCCTGAACAAAGACTTCTAGTAAAACTCTCTTGTTCCTCGCGTAGTCCCAGCGGCATTTTGCTACGGCCACATGGATACCTGGGGTCCGCTTGGCAACTAATCCCAGGAATTGGCTTAGGCACATTTTATTACGAAACCGACTGCCATCTGACCTTCCAATCCAGAGGGTAAACTTGTTTGATGTTTTCCTTTTTTCACCGAAAAGCGACCGACAAATATCAAATGATATTTCGTACATAAGTTCCGAAACACTTATTGGTGCGAGCCGGAGTTTGTACCCGCGACTTTCGGATTGACCACCATCGCTTTTAACCACATATGAAACCACATCCAATTTATGAAACATGTGTAATTGGCCTGATTGTTAATATTTTACTCGGATTGTCGGTCGACCAGAATAAATCCCCATGAGTGTTCTTGTTGAGATTAAATTGATTGCTCTCCCTCGGATGTTGTGCGAAGACAATTCCGTTGTGTTAGCGTTGTCACTCGACGCCTTCGTGATTGGATAACGCCTGTATTCGCAGAGATGTTTGGTTACTCGTTTTAGATTTAGGCTGCACTCACATTGGTGGTTACTATATTTTACTTTCAATGATTGATTGACTTAGTCATGATTAAGAGTCACGATGAAAGAAGAAATCAGAATAACGAAACACCGACTTACAATTTTTTTAATGACAAACGAGCAAACGGATTAAATTAACAATGTAATTACCTCACAAAAAATGCATAAATTAGGTCTAAGCATGTAAAAAGCATTAATAAATCAGTTTGCTTATTTTATAAGAAACTATCCCTATAACCATCCTGCGATTGTCACGTAGGCTCAGACAGCTGTAAAAGTTCCAGCTCCGTCTTCTAGTCGGAGCAACAGTAGGTCATGTCCCATTTAACAAGCATCTACTAACCCTTTATGCCATTGACAACCCACTCTGCAAAGCATACACGGTGGCAGAACAAACAGCTTCCCACGTTTTTTCTTGAATGCCCTGGAGTGGCCGAATATCGAGCATAATACCTCGGATCAGCGAAGACATCCACCAAGAAGTCGTCGGCAACATAAAGAGCTTAGAGGTAGATTTGCAAGAGTAGTACTGACTACCCTGATGCAAAATAGGCGTAAGATAAGACGTCGAGTTGCCTAAACCTAGCCCAAGAAAACCTATAAACCCTATAGCTTATTTTATAAGAATACTGAGCGTATTCATAAGAACAATTTAAGTGTTGAAAGAAAAATAATACTGTGCGAAATGTAACATTCCACACGGTAAACGACTACTAAAAACCATTTTCTGGAACTGTAACCATTTTCGAGGGTTTAATTTCATGTTTGCCCTTGTTCGTCAGTCTCATTGTAATGTGAGTATAGTGACTGTTTACGTAACATTATGGAAATAAACCAGCGCCAGTATCGGTACCTGTATCTACAGACTCTTTGAACATTAATTTATAGTAATCTTATCTTGTGATGTTTTACGTACAGTCACCATCAGATATATCGGAGCTGTGGAGGTGTTCACAAATATCTGAACAGGCCTCTATTGTCAAGGCGATAAAGTGTATGTTTCGATATTTGTGACCACTTCCACAGCTCCAATATATGTGATGGCGGCTGTACTTTAAAATAAAAATATATATTTTCTTTTTGACATGTTTCTTAGTCTGTCTCTAGATAACACGACTGTTGTACTATTTAGAATTTTAATAGACAATTCATTATAACCATCTTGTGTACAAAGCCTTAGTCAATTCATTAAACTGCCAAGTCTTTCGTTCGATAAACTGTTTGCATCCGAGTGCCTGACTCTGAAGTACCGAATAAGCACAAAAGGATCAAACTCAATAAAAGTCTTAGTAACTTAAACGTAAACTCTCAATTTAAGTATGCAGTATTCATTTGTAGAGTTTATTAATAATAAAATTGTAATAGTAATTTCCGTTTTTTTTAGATTTAGTATAATTAACAGGTCAGAATTTACATAAAAAAAGCGTTGCTGACCTTACCTTTGAAATGAAAACGAGCGACTGACGTTTTTAATTTAGTTGAATGCTTTTAATTGAAACTTTGAAATAATACCTAAGATTTTCTATATACAGCTGCGGACGGATAAAAAAGTGTATACAAGTTTATACCCGCGTGTACAAAAATAGTTTTTAAATCGTCATCGCATTGTCGAGCTCCATCCATCTGAGACGTCGCTCTGAGTATTTATGGTGCAAATTGGGCGTTGCGAAACTAGGGATGTGAGCGTGATACCTAAAACCTATAGATCATGAACCAATGAACCAACAAATCCAATCTATGACAACCTCTATTAACAGTGACTTAATGTTGAAAATGGTATCCATTGGGATGGTGTGTAACATAGATACATATCGATAGACAACTATAAAATCTAATCATTATTGAGCTGCACTTGACATGTATTGTTTGGATCGGATAGCACATTCTATAGAATCAATCTTTACTTTTAAACTTTCTAAAATTTATTCTGACTTTTACGGTTATTTCAAAAGTTATTATAATATCCTGACACGTCTTCCATGCTACCGGACGTCCAAAAACTACCGGAGGGAGGGCCGGCCTCAGCGTCCCTTTAGACTGGAAGTGTGTGACGTGGAACACACTGCGCCCACCCACCCGTGACAAGCGTGGCGGTTATGGCATATTGAGATCGCTACCTGTACTGTTCTACGGGGAAGGCCTATGTCCAGCAGTGGACGTCGGTGACTTATAGGAGAACAGAATAGTATATAATAATGTCTTACTAGGTCAATCACACCAAAACCATATTATTGAATAAAAGTAATGCAAAACCAATATAAATCTAATGGCTCAATCATTATATCAGTCGTTGATCGCAACGACGTACCCATGAGCTTATTTCCCCCTAGGTCCTCGTAAAACACAGTTTTATCCTCAGTTAGCAACACATTTTTGTAGTATCTATAATATCTATATCATGTCCATTCCAAAAAAAGGTTACCTACCAAACGTGTCAATAAAACGCGGAATAACAAATGATAAAAGTTGAATCACTCTAAATAAAATCTCTATGTCCCTACTCTACGGATCTATGCGGACGCGCGCGCAGCATTCCTAGCCGCTGACTGGGACGTTTGGTTATTCCATTGCTTTGTTTTATTGCTTGCTTACAAATTGTGCTTTATTTATACGTTGCCATTGGTTCGAGATTGATTGATTATCCATATGCAGTTGAAGGACCGTCGACCGTCAATGAATATAATACAAGTAAATCCAAACACGATTTAATTAAAAAACGGAGTGCATGAGTTTTAAGTGATTTCTGTATAGTAATTAAATAACAATTACATGAAGAATAATTATATTGCTATGGGATTTATCAAGCAGGTTAGAGTCGCTCAACGTGGAATGGAAAGAGCTCTGCTCGGAATATCTCTACGTATAAAACAGGGATATGAGATAAGTATGAGGATTGAATAACACAGTTGAAGTGGCAATGGTCAAGTCACGTGACACAACGAGTCGACAGTCTTTGGAGTAGAAGAGTCTTAGAATAGCGACCACGTATAGGAAAGCTCAGTCTCGGAAGTCCACAAAATAGACGAACAGATGACCTTGGTGGGAGTCGTTGGCTGGAATTTCACAACACGATAATCAGTGATCGGAATTAGGTGAGCTAAAATACCTTTTCTTCGCGAGAGGACATAAAATAATATTTTCGTAATATTAAACGTTAGTTTTTAGTAAAAAGGTCTAGACAAAATAAGGAAACTATAAGATATCTAAGATCTAGTTGTATGACGAATAATAAGAGTTTTCCCATGTATTTTCTTCAACATTATGGCTAGTATTCGCATTGCCCGGGTAATTATCGAATACCCGGAATAAGAAATAAAAAATATCCGGTTGAAACCACTTTACGTTAAGTCATCTCGAGATGAATAGGTTTTAGCTCACCTAATTCCGATCACTGACGATAAATAATATATTTGTAGTGTGGTAAACTGAATTTGTCAGTAGCAAAGATCTCTTTTGTGATAATTATACCAGCGCAAGAATAAGAAAGTATGATTCTTTATGTCTACGTTTTAAACGATAAACTAACCCCCTGGCCAAACTACAATATATACATCAATAGATTTACGTTATAGTAATATTAGATTCTGATTGAGGTTTGGTTATGTGTTTAATAATTGAGGTAGGATTCTGATTAGGTATAATAGTGTCTTTGATATCTAGTTTATAACGGAACGAGATTTGGATAGCGACATAATTAGCTATTATGAATACAATAATTACTGGTATTAAATGTATCTAACATTTGCAATACTAATTAAGTACACACATGAATTGTATTTGAATGAACAACAAATATGGTTGGCATATTTAGGGTTTCGTCACAAAAATTTGAGATATAAAAAAGTCGGGACATGAATCACGTGCCATGAGAAAATGTATAAATTTTACGACAAAATATGGCATTTGTTTTCACGATACAAATGTATACAACTCAACAATTGAACGCCATGGTTATTATGATTTATTTTATGCTTACTGTGCGCGCTGTGCGAATGGTCGATGATCACAAACGCACGAGCGATATTGAATTTTTGAGTCAAAGGAGGGACTTTGCCTCCTTATGTGTCGTTCGTTCTATCGCTTGTACAATGGGTCCTACTTTAAAGAATTGTTCGATATGATGCCAACAGCCGCTTTCTATGGCCGCACCGTTCGCCTCCGGCAGGGTGTAGTCACACCTTTCACCCTCACACACTAGAGTCTAACGGGACACGCACTGTGCGGTTTAGGAGATATTTCCTCCCGCGAATGCTTCGGCTGTGGAATCGACTTCTTGTTGGGGTACGGTATGAGGTTCTTAAAAAAAGAGGGTATTGGTTCTTATAGTGTAGGAAACCTGCGATAAATCCCCTGGAACTGCAGGACATCCATAGGCTACGATAACTGACTACCATCAGGCGGACCGTATGTTTGAGTATAAAAAAATGGAGCACAATTTTAAATAAATAAATATATTTTGGGACAACAAATGACTTACAATGGGTCCTACTTTAAATCCTAATATATATAGGTCCTAATTTGACTTACACAAATTGACCTAGTCTTACAGTAACTACTACAATAATAGACGACGATCTATACATATAATAGATCGATACAACATAAATACTTAAATGCATACATAACATTCATAACCTAGGAATGAATATTTGTTATCAATATACAAAAAAATGCCCAAGCCAGGAATAACGCCTGCTTCGCAAGCAGACTCATAAAGCACTGGGGTACAGATGGTTGATTCCGGTATTATATCTGTGGCCCTAGTGAATAAGGGTATTAGTCAAACTAGCATAGCGAACCAGTATGACTTATTTTTAACTAGGGTCCCAGATATGATAGTTGGTAGGACATGCAGAACATGTAAACGAAAATGCAAACGCGCAAGTATTGCTGATAAAGTTTTTTTTTTTTTTTATTATTTATTTATTAAACAATCAACAAAAATACATTTCTAACAAAAGCCCTGCAAAACTGTTCAAACAGTTTGTCTGCAGGAAGTCTTTGAACATCTAGACTATATTATATGTACTTATCTAATAATATTGGATAATCCTGTTGAGGCTAGCTGTTATCAAACTTTGTTTACTACTCTCTACATTGTCAACGTGAATAATAAAGTTCTATTAAACCACGAACAAATCTAATACATATAATTATGAAGTTTTAATAACACAATACCCAGCTATTTACATAAACATTCAAATTAAATTACAATCGCAGCGTAGACCAGCAATTTTATAGTCATCAAAGCAAATCTGTTTTAATAAGCAGTAACTTTCTTAAACGTTTTCAAAACGTTTGTCTCGAACTCATTAGCATATAAAAAGTTGTAAATGAATCGAAGCGGTCTGGAATATTTGCATGACAGAGTATCTTCAAATAAAGTCAAGGTTGTGTTAGGTGAAGACTGACTTAGGGTAGCCTGTAACTTTGAGCTTGAAATGAATATTATTACAAATATTAAATCGTCTGGGCGACCGAAGCGTCGACCGCAGGATTTTCTGTTTCAGCAATTGACAGAATATGTTCGTGCCTCGCCGAGACGACACCGACGGAGAGTTTTCGCAAGGAAAGTGGGACATCACGTTTAATAACAAGATGAGACAATATAAATTCCATCGTTATAGCTACAAATAGGTCTGCTTTAATAAAAACCTTTAAACATTCATCTAGCTCACTGGGAAGAAACTGTATTTACAATTTCCATTATCTATTTTTAACAGATTAATACATTGGGTTATACTGGTTTATACATTATGACTTAAACATGACTATAGAAATATTATGTTACTTTATAAAAACTGAAAAAAAATCAACTTATCAATCATGGCCTGTTACTGTGAGACAAATTGGCTATCATAAACAAGATAATTATATTTTAAGAGTCACCGGTTTGTTTTCGTATGAATTAGTTTCTAAATATCCGTTACTCTTTATTACACATAAACGGGGCTTAACCGCGTATATTAATTTTAAAAATTACCTCCGGTGTTTCAACGACGTTGTCCACGTGGTCTCGGATTAAGACTGGCTAAAGTTCACATCAACCTCTTCTAGCAGCGCGAGTTTTTCGAACTACTCGCACTTGATCTTGTTTATCTACTTGAACGTTTCCGCACTAGGGATGGCAATCGTGACATCGATGATGTTGAGATCAGTAATCCGTTACTCAGCCTTTATTATGTATTGTTACATACACGCGTTTGTGTACATTATATAAAAATATGCTCTAATTAGAGGTAATTAATTCTTTTTTCGTTGTTAATTGTAGTTCTGTACAATGAATCGTATCAGTTGTTGGAAATAAGTGGAGTGGAAACCAATATCATATTTTGAACAGTTAGTTTTCATATTACCTAGTATAAAACGCATAATGATCAAGTTACAGGTACCATTGTATATTACGCAAAAAATCGTAATAAAACGTTATGATGTAATTATGAATGATTCATTCATGCCATAACAACATTAAGTAATTCATAAAATAATCATTCATTCATAAACGTACATACACATGTCAAACTGTCGAATGCATGTCACAGAAAAACGTGTAAACAGCAGTCTTGTGATTTATCATACCAAGTTGTGAGTAAGCTTCACCTACACAACTTAGAAAGGAAATAGTCCACATTACGAACCTGACATTTGATTGGATTAATCACTGAGTAAAAGTAGCTCAGATAACTTGGCTCACTACACACAGGTGGGCGGTCACATGCCACGAAGACACACACAGAACAAACTTACATTTGCGATCACACTGCCTCAAACTGTGATACTGCTCAAACAAATTTAGTAAACGTAGCCACATATATCGGTCTGTCCGAGCGCATCGTTACATTTGCACAGGTGACATAATAGTCTAAAATGCAGTGTGTGTTGATGGATTGATGATTCAAGCGAAAGTGAATCTTAAGTGGTGGATAATAAGGCAGTGTCAGTTATGGTATGATAATTTGTAGTAGTACATGGTCTATTTAGGCCATTTACTTTTAAATGCTTGATTTGTATGATAAGAGATACGGGATTTTATAGTACCCTCTATGATGTTCCTTTCTTTCACTTTGGTACGTGAACATTGACACATGAACATGAACATACTCTTGACATTGTATTGTCATCCAGCTGATTGTTATTTATATCAACATATTAAAAAAAAGTTGGGCCATGCTTAGTGTAGGGTTCCGTAGTTTTCGATACAATCAAGTTCACAATAATTTTCCTTGAATGTCTTTATTAAGCGACTTCCATGATTTATTTGAAGTTTAAATGATCAATCATTAACATGATCTTGCAGTTAAAGAAGAACAACAAACGACACGAAAACTGCTTCTACATTTTTTTAAGGATAAAATTCTTAATGCTAGTCTCCGTATCCATAAGTTGTTGAAGGAGCTTGGCCTAGCTATAAGACGTGGGAAAGTCAATCCGAAGGTAGCAAATTGAATCCCGGCGTTTACCACTGACTTTCTCGAAATATTATGTTCCAAAATACTAATGAAATGTAATTTAAATGGATAAGAAGTTAGATGTCCGTTGGTTTCGTAAGAATACATTTATTCTTCTACACCAACAGTTGGACTTGAGTTTCCGAGCGGTTCTCAGGTTCCATTGAATCCGCAAAACACCGAGAGAAAAGCTAAGTAGTCGATTATTATAATGATTTTTATTTTTTTCATTGCATATTTGAAACTTTTTTTCACTTCGTACTGATTTATAGTGTTACCAGCTAACCACTCGAAATTCGTACCGCCTCACAGTGGAAGGACTTCATACTTGTAGTTTGTTGAATTAGATTAAGATTTAGGACCTTTTTCCAGCTATGGACGATCTACGACTGAAACGATGATAATGATGTTATACCCATTGATACATGCAGAAACAATTACATATTCATTCTCTATTGTAAATTGATAGTTCTCCACAAACGTCATTGTCCACAAACATAAAGAAGAAACTTCGTAAATTAAGATTAATTAAGACTAAGCACACGTATAAGCATAAGTTATAAGAATTCTTCAAAAGTTGAGTGTATTTTTGCATTATTTAATAAAATATTTACAAATTCGACACTGACATTGTGGAAAACTGCCCAAATATTAAAACCATCACTCACTATGTCGGATTTGAATGATTCAAAAAGCAATTTTACGGGCTACTGGTATAGCCTTGATTGAGTTATAAAACTACAGCATATCACTTCGGTATTGGCACAGGTAAGACAGTACGTTTTTTTGCTGATCGACGAAGACTGCGGGACAATATTGCCCAGAAAATGTGAACGACTCATGATTATGCTCCTCGTTACGGAGCGAAATATGTCTAACAATAGTCGACTTATGAAACGTAAGTTACTCGGTTCTATACATATACAACTTATATGCTGCTAATGCAATTATTCACTGCTACACCATTAACATGGTTGAATCTCAGGATAGTTTTGTGTTTAAAATTATATAGTGTTAATTTTTAATGCTTTTGTGTTTATAATAACTATTAATTGATTGGCTACACGCAAAACATAATAGCGACATAGGCAATATAATCTCATGCCTTATTCATAACTATTGGTATTAACTGTGTCCCCGAAATCAGAGGCCGACTCAGAAACGTTACGAAGTATCAAGTCTGCGAACACCTTGACACATGTGTGCTCCATAGACTAACAACAGGTACAAATAAAACTTGCACGCACGGAGCTACTCTTGAACCGACATGGTAAGCGCGTGTGTATATAATTCGTCGTATACAGAACGCTAGTATTGTAGCATATACCTTTTTATTTGATCGATAATACAAAAGCTAAAACATCTGTCAAACGAAACTAATTAATACTATGTGGTTAGCTTCAGGAGCATATGGCGATACCTGCCTATTGTTTTAAATACCCTTAAAGAGCTAAATAATTGAAATCCTCAGATCACGTTGCCCGTACTATTTATTTATATTAGAATATAATTTTAGTGACTTGATATTTATCTCCTTAAAAACCAGTTGAAAGTTTGTATGGTTAAAGCAGAATTTAAAATTCCTTTGTTAACTTTGATTTTTAAGCGAAAAAATGAGACAACGTTGACTGAAGTTTCTTACCAGAGAAAGAAAAGGCAGGCTTAAAGTTATTTTATTAATGCCGGGCGAAACTACTGCAGCTACAAAGTTGGAATGTTCAAAATAAATACTTCGTTCTAGTTTAAATAATCAAACAATAAAATACCTTAAGGAAACAAAGGAAGGTTTAATAAAAAATGTCAACGTTTAAAGAAATATAAATATTTATAATTCTACACAAACTCAATTACGATATGTCCAAATTGTGTGTAGACATATCATATGCATTGTACAGGGTAGACGATGGTCGAGTGATTTATAATCTGCTATATTGTGCGTACCAATATCAATAGTTAAGTGAAGCTACATAAGCGAGAATTGAGTTTTCCTGCAAAACATTAAAAACATTTATTAATTCTAATTAAGAATATGTTAAACAAATGATTAGGTTATATATAAAAAAAACATGTTTATTGCAACAGAAAAAAATACAAAACTTTGCATTAAACTAGTTAAAGAAATCTATGATATAAACAGAGCTGTGCAACCTGGACTAAAACTAGGTCACCCACAGTGATTGTCACCATTCTGTGGCAAATGGTTTGGACGTGAGCATAATGCTGGTAATGTCTCCTCAGTAAGAGCAACACTTCAGACAGATATGAACCGTTGTTTCACGCCTACTGCTCAAGCAATCATAACTAAACTAGCTAAGAGCCCTTACTTGTAATTTTAAGTAATGGGAGATAAATCAGTGTTGATACAAGATTCATTGTCATTTTATTATGTCAGCTTGTTGTAACTATTTCAACGTCTTTTTAAGTGTAAGAAAGATAGTATGCGAGCTTACACGTCATTCCTTGTTACAATTGTTACATACGCCATGTCTTTTGTAATACTGATATGCTTAGATCTTTCCACTAAAATATAAGATTTTCACTTATGTAAAATATACGTGTGCTTTAAAGTTATACGTTCATTCGAGTCACAGAATAAAAAAAGCATAAAAATAAATGTTGTTAATTTTTTTATAACAACAAAATTTTCCAAACGATCGGAACATTACGAATTATTTAACGGAATTTACTGTTATGCATTATACCTCTCCTCTCTCAGTCTGACGATCCAACATTACCAACTTATATACGTAGTTGAATTATTGCAGGCCCCTAAACAGACGTTTTTCGTTAAAATACTAATATAAAATCGCTTTGTAATCGCAACATGCATGGCGTACTAGCGACCTAGCCAGATGTAAAACCAAATAATATTGCGATGTAGCAAGGAACAACCAGCCTTATTGCACTGACTTAAGAGTTTGTACACCTGAAATCTAAGTTGCGTGGAACTGTACGCACTTTCAGCCTTGGCGCGATGTCACTTGTCGCTTCCATTCATGTTCGCTGATGAGGGCCAGTTTTTATTGTATGTTAATCTTTGTTTAATATTCGACTAGCTTATGTAACTGACAATTGATTACTGAAGATGCAGTTATTACTCAAACATTAGTATATTCAAGATTTAACTTTGACCAAGACAACTCTTGTATTAAGCACCCGTTTGATAATGGGGTCGGAGATACCAAATCCATACGCTAATTAAAATAATCAGTTTTACAAAAAAAAAAAAAAACCAACGTCCAAAAGTGACAACGTGCCCACATCATCATCATTATTAGTCGTTCCCCCAACGCTGGGGATTGTGGTGACATGACCGAGGATAAAGACAAGGTTCATTAATAGCTTCATTTCCTCGTTAAGCGCCTGGCCTCGTGCAGTTTTTACTGCATGGCTGTAATTTGGCCACACCACCTAGCAGGGCTGGGGCTTCTAGAAATCATTTTCAACTTTGCCCGTCATTATATGGTTTTCTCCAAAAAACAGGTGTCCGAAGAATGTGAAAATATAATCCTGGTAATGGCATGTCGTCGATAATTGCACGTTTTATTTGTAACTCCTCTAGTATGAACTGATTCGTGGGCATCGTATTCCAAAGTCTGAGTCAAGGTTAAGGTCAAAGCCTGTGCCTACGCTACATCATATGCATCGATGCGTAAGATTGCATTTACTGCGTGGAAGAGCGTTCGTCAAGCAAGCAATATATGAGTGTGCAAACATTTTAATCAGAAAGGAAATTATATAGTGTTTAATTATTTATCAAAATCCAACTTTCAGTAGACATTTATATTTAATTCACTAAACTGAAATTGTGATTAATGAAAACCGAGAAGACCTGTTTAAAGGTATACATAATATATTCAATCAGCTGGGTAAGCTAAAATATTTATTTATTATTTTTACAAAGAAAAAGTCAAAATCATTAACTAACTTTATGGCAAACTGTTCACGTAGATCCACAATGGAGCCATTACACCAAACGCTCGTAAAATGTTATTGGGCATGAGAGCAATATCATACCGTTGCAGCTTAACTGAGCATTAATCGATGTTTAACCATTGGCTACCACTATCGTGCCACCGTCCAGCATTGCCAAATGATCAGTCAAGACGAATTGGCACTAAGCACGCCCACGTCGACCTCAATCACAGATAATTGGATCAGTCGATCGCCGAGCCCCATATTGAGTGATCATTACCTGTGCCTGGAACTGCGAAGGTTAGTGGTGGGGATTGACATTTGAGCCTTTCCAAAGACCGGGTCTAGACCATGCAGGACATTTTCTTACTACCCACGATGTTTTGTATTGAATTCTATTTAAATTTAGGTATACAAGTAGAAGTTACATAAAATAAGTAGATAAGCAGTTTCGTACAATGTTAAATAGGAACTAAAATGTAGTAAAAAGCTGCTTATTTTGATTTATATGATTCAATAAAAGTGCAATTTATGGGAGTATCTCGACCGTGGAACTGAGTGCTATCTATTAGGCTTTACTGTATATCAATAATCAAAATTATTGTAGTGTGGTGATCTTTACGGACAGCAAAAGCTACATTCAGCATTTATCGCTACTTCTGGCGAACGGCGTTTTTCGCTGGCATATAACATTTTGGAACAAATAATACAATTTTTCCGAAGGTGTATTAAAGTACAGTGGGCTTGGCATGGAACGAGGAGGCTGACCGGTTAGAAGCGGCGGATACTTCCGAGGGAACTGTGTATAATGTTGCACCAGATTTGACAATTAGTTTTCGGTATAGGGGAAAGCTGTATGGTCGCTGGGCAGTATACTTTGATGTAAGATTTCAAGAGAAAGGCATTGGCACAGGACCATACAGTGCGAGCCTCCTCGGGTTCCGTGGTGGAATTGTGAAGTTGACAGAAAAAAGATCGCCCGTGTCCACAGACTTCCATCCAGACGCATTCCATTAATCATGTTTGCACACCTTATGAATAAATCAGAGTCCCCAAACTGAGAAGACTGTGGGACCGTTGAGGATGTGCAGCACTTCTTAATGGTATGTGTCAATGCTGTACTAGAGCAAAGACGGAATAGTTATTTCGATTTTAGGGTTACTCAAATACCGTCAGATTTTTCAGTCGGTATTGGCGGAACAAACCTGCAATATTTGTTTATAGTTTTTTTTAACGACTGAAAGTTTGTAAAGTAAATATTTTCGTCGCAGTAGTGAGGTGAAAAATTATGTGTTTCATTCCGTAGCAAAGTGTGTTCCCCTCTCGTGCTTTGATTCCACTCTTTGAATCACTCGCAATGCTCGTGGTTTAATTTCGTGGAATCTTTTAGCACGAGAAGGTAAACACTAACTTTGCTCCCTGTATAACAAATAGCTATTTATTTTGTGTAATAGCAATATCATTATGTATAATCAAGAAAATATCTCCGCCGTTCGGAACAGAGTTATGTTTAGAAAATGACGGGAGTTTTTAACGAGCCTTGAAAATAACTTTACGAAGTTTACTGATTTGAAATAAAAAATAACCGCGTCAAACAACATCTCTCGAATTTGAAGATGTTTCTTGAATTACATTAAAATAAATAACTCATTTTCTGATTTCTAAGTAAGAACTTACTGCTTAATTAAATTTAAAATTGCGCTTTCTTAGTAGTTAAAAAGAAAAAGCAATATTGGATACCATAAAAACTCGCTTGCTCTTTTTAAATTAAAACTTCCCAAACTAAATTTGTGTAACTGCCCGAATCCAATCAACTTTTTATGATTAATTTAAAATATAAAAACGATAGATAATGCACATTTCATGGTCTTCTCAATATAATATTATTACCTAAGTCCTATATATATGTATTTAATGCTATAGTTAGACTATTTCATAAATATGATAACCTATGATATATGGTATTAAACCTATGATATTAAATCGAACTGTGCTTATGCGTCGCCACAAAACACATCAGGCAACTCTGAACCCTTAGGATCTATCCTCTACCATAAAACTAGTTTCCATTTTAATAAAAATCGCAAATTATTAAATTATTTACAAACTACGAGTATTAAACTATCAGTGTATTTAATCTTTTCAATACAAATTAGTATAACACTATTAATAAATTAAAAGTCGTGTAAGTAGTTAATCAAGACTAAAATAGGATTAATGACATATGTCGTTATAAAATTACCCCAATTAATGACATTGACAATGGTGAAAGTTGAAAATAAAGAGAAACACTGATTTCAGTACAAATATCGCCTGCAAGTACGAGTAAGTTATAATTATTAGAACTTTTTTACAGTGAAACTACGAGTACTAGGTATTTTGAATTAGTAAAATAAATACTTTCGTTTCTTTGTAATTATACTTTTGAGATATAATTAACGTAATCTCATTATGAAATCTAAGAAAATAATTGGGATAATTAGGCAATATGTAAAGTATGCTTAAAACGCCTATGAATCAGGAACAAATATTTATGCTCATCACACACAATCTTATTTCAGTTATAATTATCAACCATTGACCACATCAGTGTTTGTCTTTTAACTGATAAACCAGTGTAGGTAGGTAGGTAGGTGTGTCAGTTTATTTCTGGGCACGTAATTTAATTAAAGTATATAGACATTCCCAGACAACCCTTTTAATCCTCATCACAGAGCTTGCGGGAAAATAAAAACAGAGTTGAGGTCTATTGCCAATATTTTCCTTTAATTTCCTATTTAAGAGCACACCAGCCTATCTATACTTTTGTGATATTTATTTTATTAGCCATGATAGTTTGAGAATGGCAAAGCATTACATGTTACGAAATATAACTGTTACCCTGTGAAAAAGATATAAACTACATTTGAGGATCATTTCATGTGCCATTTATTTTACGACATGGCACAGGCACTGTTTATAAAAACTAAAGTAGATAAAGTCTTTTTCCATGCCATATAGTGTCTGCAAAAAATTTAATGGAGTCATTATACAGTACGATGTTTGTGATGGTTTAGCTACAGTTAGGGGTAACTGCATGTACGAGCCGTACTAATAATACTAGAATTGAAGTCACGAAAGGTAATATATATACCTAAAAGTAATGATAACGGACTCTCTTCCTGCAAATCCCAGATAAATTTAAATACATAAATATAATAGGACATTCTTACACAAATTATCTGAGCCTCACGGTAAACTGAAGAAGGCGTGTGCTGTGGGTACTTGGCAAACGATATTGATAAAAGCTTTTCCTCTGGACTTCGTCGGCCAGCCCGTCTTTAAAGTATGGTGGCGGGACAAAATTTATCCTATGTTCTTTCTCGTATCTCAAACTCTCCCCGAACCTAATTTTATCCCAATTAGATCCACTCTTTAAGCGTGAAGAGGTAACAGACTGAAAGAGTTACTTTCGCATTTATAATATTAGTACGGAAGTATGTATTAGTATGGATATGGATAGAAATGAAATATAGAAACTGTAATATAAATAACTTCAAAGTTGTTTTTTAGTTAAAGTTTTTCTGATGAGGTTTCATTGCTATAACTCATGTGGGCATTTCTCATCAAATAAGGCATACATGCCGAAGAGTAATTTAACATTGCACTACTTAACAGAGTCAACAATAAGAACAGATTTTCGTTCAAGCTCAGATTGGATTATTTCAGATAAAAGACTCAATTCGAAGCAAGACATCCAAAGGAGAATTAAAGCGCCTAATACTCACGTTCTTCAACTTGACTGTCTCGACTGATACAGTGACGATACGTTGGGCCGGATCGAGATGAAAGCTCTAATTTCCCAAAGGACAAAGAATGTTATTTACGTTAATTAAAAGATGTAACGCTATACTGAATACTTTGTTACTTGCGAATGTTTAAAGCAATTTTACGCACATCAATCACCTGACAGGTTAAATTATTCTCTGGTTATTTTTTTTTTTCATATTTGGAGACTGCTTTAATGGGGGAATAATTTTGGTCCCTAAATTTATAGATTTATGGCCTAAACTGACAAGCCAGTCATTTTATAGAAGGTTGAATACTTAGTTATCAGATCGTGGCAAAATTTAAAATACGGAATAGGAAAAAATATGCTATACAAACAAAGTTTATCTTTAAACCATCTTATAGATCCCTTTTTATTTGTCTAAACAAAAAAATGGATTAATTTATTTCGTTATTTATCAAAGGAATGCTTTTTTTTCAGCAATGAAGCTTGATGTGGACCTTATTTTAAACATAAAAAAATAAATAAATGTTTATTCAAAAAACGCTTATATTAATGTTTACAATATAACTTCTGCCAATATTGCTTCTGTTGGTATAAAATACATCAATTATCATAGTAATAGGTAAAAAATAAGAGCGGCCCATACGAAAGAAAAACCAATTACCCGTAGTAATTTTATTTAGGGAAAGCGTAGGCGGAATTATCTGTGTAGAGTAATGTTAGGAACGATTTTGTTGATCATTTAGGTAACTCTAGTAGTTTCTCCCGTGTCAGGTTTAGCGTATCAAAATAGATATATTTAAAAAACTAAGGTTCAGACATGTCAGAACTATAATCAACATGTATTCATTCGTTTAACATAGGTGCACGTTTGACGACAGGTCTAGTCTAACGGGTAGTGACCCTGCCTATGAAGCCGATGGTCCTGGGTTCGATTCCCAGTCGGGGCATTTGTTTGTGTGATGAGCACAGATATTCGTTCTTGATGGGTGTTTTCTATGTATTTAAGTATTTATATGTATCTATCTATAATATTTTTCGTCGAACTGAGCTTACCGTAGGACTAGGTTGATTTGTGTAAGATTGTCCCGAAATATTTATTTAATTATTTATTATTTATTGTATTGTTCACTTGCTAGCTGATTCTAACTAAACTTGTTCAAGTATTAAGCTAATCTTAATTAAAGTTGTATACGTTTTTATATATAAATACGTTGAATTTCTTTCGATCGCCTCGCATCAGGTGATGCAAAATAATCTCATTAAATCTGTTTACCGGCGTGTTAAGCCCGTTTCACATCAAGCGCGGGCGCGTGTCAACGCGGGCCCGCGGCGGACCCGCGGCGGGCCCGCGGCGGGCCGCGCCGCGATTGTTCAGCTAGTTTTAAATGAACGCCTTCACACAGCGGCGGGCGCGGGCGGGTGCGTGTGGCGCGGACCCGCGCACGCCCGCGCCCGCCGCTGTGTGAAGGCGTTCATTTAAAACTAGCTGAACAATCGCGGCGCGGGCCCGCCGCGGGCCCGCTGCGGTCCGCCGCGGGCCCGCGTTGACACGCGCCCGCGCTTGATGTGAAACGGGCTTTACTCTTGACCTGTTTCTGTCATTTGACAGCGTCCTTCGACGTAATAGGTTCCGTTATTGCGGTAGGTATGTGACTGCTATAGTTTATGTTGTAACAAAACGAACTTGAACCTTTAGGGTTGAAACACGTCAGAATGTTATATTATATATGACGAAATTCTGGCGGTAAGAGGTTACGTAACTGGAAGTATGTTACAATTTGTTACGTCTATGCCTAATTTTGGTTTATTTGCGATTCAAAAACGATCAAAAACCGAGCGTATTAAACTTGATTTTTTATTAATTGATACGGGTGTCGGATCTCTATTTTTTGTAAAAATAATTAATGTAATTGTGATAAACAAAAGACATTTAATCGCAAGGTCGACTCCTATTTTATGAAAGCTTGCAACTTGTCATAGAAGCAAAAAGTTGCACCATTTTGACTGTGCAAACCTTCTAGAAATGTGCACTAAGTGTCAGAACCTTATACACTGGTCTATCGCAGTTTAACGAATGTTATAATCAGATGATAATCCATTTTTTTTTCCAGGGCATGCCCTCAGAAAACATGGCGATCGATATGCGCCACACCAAACTGAAGGCCTCGGAGGCGGCTATGCTTGCTGGCGAGATACAAAAACCAAGCTGGCAATCCAAGAACGAGGGTATCCATGAGCGCGTCAGCTTTGAAGACGCTATCTGGGGCTTCGATCTTGCTGGTGGATCCTTTTATAAAACTCCTTTGAGAGTTGTTGGCGTAAGTTTTTTCTCACTACATCTCGTCTGTCATAAGTAATTCTCACAATAGGGAATAACCTTTTACCGACAAGTTGCAATGTTCGGGTGCTGTAGTAACGTAACGGTAGGCTACCATGGTTCATTCGCGACCATTTAACATTCGGTTTGACGTTTCATATGCGGTTCCTCAACTTAGTACAGAGAACCTATAATAAATGTGCATATAATGATATAATTAGGCGTAAGAAAGCTCGTTTCATAAAACCAAACTCGTAGTTAATATGCCTTTCATTAAGTACAGTCACATAAACTGCTATTACCCTTCATGTGTTTCGTATTCATATCACTAGTAGTAGCTTAACTTTTAAATTAATTTCGGTTGTCCTACACCACTATTATGACAACGTTATTACAAGGGTTCTTACATAATTACTTATAACTATAAACAGCCCGTTCTTTATTCGAGTACAAATTAAACTAACAATTCTGTTCGAAAATTGTAAACCGGCTACACAATTCTAGTGGATTGTTTTATGAATTTAACTAGAAGGTCGTTTTATTCAAAATGCCTATATCAATACCTTAACTATAATTTAAATAAAAACCACATAATTTGATCACACAAAGTTAACGATTCTAATCATATATTAAAATGAAAAATAAATGTATTGAAATGACAAATCGAACGGATAAATATGTAATATTTTTGTTCACTATTTTAGTTTCTATATCGTATTCTGATGTACAATAAACAGTTGTCATCTTGGCTACGGCTCCTTACAGTTAGTTGTATATTGAGGACTCTTACCTGCTTTTAATATGTTTTACCTGACTGCGCCAGAAAAAAGGATATGTTTTTCGAGAGTATGCATGTAAGTATGTATAATTGATGTTCTGCAGCCTGAATGGTGGATTTTTGCGCAATATTCAGATGTTTGATACGCTCTGCGGCCTGAATGGTTCAATGGATTTTAGCTTGTTTAAGTATCATGTTTATGTTTCAGGTGAAACCCGATAGCAGAGCGGAAAAGGCCGGGATTCGCCCAGGTGACAAACTTCTACGCATTAACGACATCGATACCTCCACTCTGAGCATCCAAGAGGCACACGCCATCATCATCGAGTCTGGCATACACCTCAAGATAGCTGTGACAGCGTAAGTCTAAACTAGTAGAACTTAAAGTAGGCATTTATCCTGATGACAAAATCACAAAATTTAATCATCAGGAGGTACAGGCAATCATGCTAATTGTTTGCAAGATTGAGGTGTTAGTCGCTTCGTGGTCGCTTACTTACTACAAAGTCACCTAAAGGACAATGGACAGGGCTATACTGGGAGTCTGTCATTCGCAGCAGAACCAAAGTAACCGATATAGCCCTCCAAATGGCTAAACTTAAGTGGCATTGGGCGGGGCACATTGCACTCAGAACCGATGGCCATTAAGGCATAAAGGTTTTGGAGTAGCTACTACGTACCGGAAGACGCAGCGTGGGCAAACCCCCCACAAGGTAGACCAATGACCTGATACAGATCGCGGGATGTGGGTGGCGCAAAACCGGTCATTGTGTTTCGCTTTTGGGTAGGCCTATGTTCAGCAGTGGACGTTCTTCGGCTGATATGATGATGAAAGAATAATATCAACATCCTCAAAAACATCTTAACAACAGACTGAATCTGGTTAGATTATGAAATAATATGCCACAAATTGTAAACATGCTTTTGGAGACGACATACAATTTAATTTGAATATCTCTGATGTAATGGCATTTACGAGTCACAAGAACCTTAACTCCCGTGTAAATCCAATTATCTGACAAAGGCTGTATATTGAATGATCTGTCGAGGAAAACACAAATAAATGATAACCGGCACTCGAAATGAAAGCTCAGCTAATTTCTATTGTGGTGCCGTTGTGTTTTATTTATTCTAGGTTTGAATGTATGTGGTAAACGGCAAATGTATTAATTACATTTTAATGCTTTTATTTTATACTTATAGGTTAGGGTATTTATTATGACACACTACTCTTACGATTGGGCATCCCCTTTCACACCTTAAAAAGTGTCCCTATTAAAGATTTTCTAAATTTTTAGATAAACGATACAAAGCACGAGAAAGTAGCAAAGAACAAATCATTTATTATTAAATTTCATACAAATATATTCAATTACTTTTTGTAAAAGAAATAAATGTGAATGTTTGTGAAGATATTTAGTTTGTTACTCAATCACGCAATAACGGCTAAACTGATTTACATGAAACTTGGGGTACAGATAGACAAAGATTTGAATTGAGAGACAAATAAGAATACTTGATGTTACCTATAGAATACATAAATATCATTTTTTTTAATTTTCAGGCCTGAAGACGAGGAGGATGCTTACTTTTGCTATGAGGATCCTCTGGTAAGATTAATTACTACACCACCAGAACTGCTACAAAATGAAGCTATGATTAGCTATAATGTTATATACCATTTTTTTTTTAATTTAATATTCAGTCACAATGTACATTGTATATGAATGTAGTATAACCATTACAATTTCATTTAGGAGTATAAACAATCATTCAAGCATATCCATAACTTAATATTTATCATGCAACTGAGTGCAACAATTATTTACATGACTTAATATATATATACAAGATATGTCACGTATTCAATTAATAATGTCAAATGTAGGTACAATAGAGACGAAAAATATATAATTAAATAACTGTAGGTACTTATATTTCTAATCTTAAAATATTCTTTGAGTACCAGTCGGTACTCCACATACAACAACAAACAGTCAACATCCGAACGATAGATAATGACATTCTAAACATTTTAATTAGTCGGTGTGAGTAAAACATATTTTTTTAATAATTTCAGGATACTGGCTACGATAGTGATGAAGAAAGAAGAAGAGAAGAGGAAAGGGCAAGAAAAAGACAAGTTCATGCTAAAGTGGTAAAAGTCTAACTTAAAATAAGTAAAGTAGTTCATAAACAATATAATCCAGGAATAAAAGTGACATCATTAACATATTTTATAAAGTCTTGTTTCTTAGCCTACCAGATAGCAGATGCCACTTAAACGGACAATTAAAAACTTTTTTCGAGGAAGTAGTATTATTTTACACGATTATTAAGAGGCATAATTCAGAAAAAGTCTATATTATATAAGTTTAAAAAGGAAGTAAATTATATTATACTTTTTTATTTCAGAGCTCGTATTGGAGTTTACAATGGCCCTGGGTCAGCAAAAGAAGGATAATTTACAGAGAATCTAATTGCTTCATGGTGCCTAGCAAGTACGAAGGTAAACACAGGTAATTTTTAGAGGAGAAATTAATAAACAATTGATTTTAATTAAAATATTTTAATAATATATTTCTTTGTTCCAGAGATAAATTTCCAGTACAACCCCTAATTAGAACTCAAGATGACGTCACCCTTCAAAACATCCAATCGGCTACGCAGCAAATAATAGACAACACAAAAGGTAAATTACAAGATGAAGCACCAAA
Organism: Grapholita molesta; assembly: GCA_022674325.2. Classification (NCBI taxonomy): domain Eukaryota; kingdom Metazoa; phylum Arthropoda; class Insecta; order Lepidoptera; family Tortricidae; genus Grapholita; species Grapholita molesta. The sequence continues at coordinate 11,575,767 of CP053127.2, forward strand.
AGATAATGTCACGACTTATGGCCAAGAACCTTTAACGAATGGTATAAAACATGAGGAAAGTGTCTCAAATAGCATTGAATCTACTATTGATGAAAACAAAGTTACGTCATCTCCAAAACCGCCTAAAGTAAAGGAAGAAAGCGTTCAAGAAGTTTCCGAGACAGAGGTACTAAACGGAGATTCGAATTCGGTAGTAGAGGAAGAAAGTATACAAGAAGAAGTTTTAGAAGAAGAAGAAGAAGTGAGTGAACTTGACTCTGAAGTTGAAGAAAAGAGCCAAGTTGATACAAGTGAAGCAACAGATAATCATGACAACGTCCTTAATGAGGTATTAGAAAATCACGATATTTCGGTAGAAGAAGAGGATAAAATTCTGGAAAGTATTCTAAGTAATGGTGACACGAGTGAGAGTATGGACGAAAGATAAAACTGATTGTCACTGTACAATCTTATTTTTTATTGTGATAATATTTTTATTCGTAACTAAGTGATAATTTCATTCCTCATTCTCATTGAAACTAGGAAGAATCAATTAATTTTAAATGCTTATCGTGACAAAAAGAGAAAATGACACTAAGATTATTTTAGAGTTTAACCAACTTTTGAAAGGTAATCAAGCTGTGTTCAAATATATTTTGGTGTTAATTTGAAACCTAAATCTTAACTAATTACCATATTGGCGTTTAATTATAGTAGTAGTTAATAACTTTATTGTACAAAAAAACACATATTCGTAGATAGGTATAAAACAAAAATATGTGGACATAGGCGAACTAATCTCTTTAATGGATTCCTTCCTTTCAAGTAAGAAACGGAACATCGGATAAAAGTGTCGTTCATTGTAAGAAAAAAAAGTTGAATTTTTATCTTATTTTATTACTTACCTGTAAATGTCACACTGAAAATAGATTTTTGCTTGTTTGACTTTATTAAGTACAACGTAAATTATTACACGTATTGAATTGTACTTTATAACCTATTTATTTATTGAAATTCATTTCTTCATCATAAAAGTTAGTTTTACGTAACAGTTACCTATCCTTATGTTTTTAAATTACTTAGAAATACTTCTCAAATTTTGTAGCATATTTTGTAATGTCACTTCAGGTTCACGAGCAATATAAATAAGACAAAATAAATATATTTTTACGTACAAAATGTTTGCTTCATTATCTCTTTTCGCTTCAGTTGGCTCTTTTCAGTTGATATTCTGCTTGATATTAAATCGATTGGAAAAATGACACGATCAATTTTGAATTATGGAGCTAATAAAATGTATAGCTGAGTACTTATATAGAAACGAAACAAATACTTAATTGTACAGGTGTTCTTAGTTCAGAAGGGCACAGAAATCAGAAATCTTATCATGATGCGTTTTTGAAAACCCAAGCCTAGCCAAAAGTTTATAATAGAAACAGTTAATCCTTTAATTTCAGACGAAGTTGTTAACGTAATGGTAAACGTGGGAATAAAGAAATAAGCGGTCTGATTATGGTCTGTGCTTATGTGATCAGTGACGAGCACTCACTATATAGATCTTTACGTTTGTTACCTTTTGTTACCACTGTATGAACTCACAAATACAAAAATGAGATTCTTCAAAAAATGAGTGAATACGTTCTTAAAGGTTAGGCAACACGCATGTGAATCCTCTGGAGATGCAGGCGTCTACAGGCTACGATAACTGCTTACCATCAGGCGGACCGTATGCTTGTTTGCCACCGTCGTTGTATAAAAAAATACATTGCGGCACATTAGAGCAATCGGACTGTATGAGGGAAAGGTAACCAGGGGAAAATCCTGGGAAAATATGGAACCCTTAATAGTGTTTTTGGTTCCAAAGAAATTATTTATGAACCACGAAACGTTCCTTGTACCATTGTAGTATCTTTGTTGTACAGTCAACAATACTCCTAGCTATACATTGGTAGACCTTATTTTATAAGGCATAAAGTCCACCGATGTACACTTAAGAGTGTTGCTGTGTGTACCTTTAGTTCGGCATATTATGTAATAATTTTGTATTTCATAATATTGTTGCTTAGTCATGTTATGTGCATTGGAATACCATTATCTGGTATTTTGGTTTCCACCAATGAGCTGCTGCTAGGCATTATAACATAATAAAATATAGTATAGAAATCTGATTAATTTCTGAATTACCTCAGGGCTAGTTTTCTACCGAAAAATAAGACTTTATAAAATTACTTTAACTTTTTAAGTACGGTATATTTGTAATATTACAAATACTTACAGTATGTCGCGTTTAAGTATTATAAATACTTAACAATCAAAACATAGAATTAGGTATATATTATTTTTTCCTCTTAATTTAATTTTCACCTTAAATAGCCTAAATATTTGGGACACTTTAAATACGCAATAAGCGACGAAATTACAAAGTTCTATCTGAACAACTATTTCGGAAATGAAATTCCAGTGAAGAGATTAAAATTAAGGTATACGATATACGAGCAAACAGTACTTCAACAAGAATATATTTAAGAATAAAATTAGAAATGATTAGTCATGAACCCGAGTAATATAAAAAATAAGAGAGGCTAATGCTTTAAAAGGAGCAGGGAATATATTTTCCACCATTATTTGAAGTTTATTTCAAGGCAATAGGGTTCAGTTTTGCATAATTATTGACACCCTTAAAGGGCTAATGCTTGCAATGACGGGATTTATGACGGCAGACTAAAAACAAAATTAATACAACTATAATATATGAGGTGTAACAGCGGCGTCCTACATTTTTATAATTTTTTCTTCAAAATTACATTCAACCATGAAATCCAGCGATCTCGTTAACTGTACAATTATTTGAATGTGACTATCCGTTTAATGTTTGAACATTGAGTTTTATAGGTAAGGAAATGATCAACAATGATGCGATACTGTTGATAAAGCTTACGATTTAATTATTTTTAAACAACTTTTATTGAGCTTCTTAGGGATGGTGCCTCTGACATTTTCTTAATAAGTAATGTCTGAATATTACAACTAAGAACAAATCTCATTAATATTTATTAAATATTTTGATTAGCTTTAATTTTTAAGTAGTAATACCTACTACTATATAAACAAATTCACCTAGCAACCGCTAAACAAACAGCAAAATAAATCATCTCATGGAAAAATAATTTTAAATTCCGTCAATTACTTTAAATACAACAAAGCAAGGATAGTGTATGTGTTTAAACATTACGGGTATTGTTTTTTCTCCGCGGAGGCCGCGGCCCGCAGGCGTAGCGCCAGCGGAGCGCTAATACACTACACCCGACGGATGTCATGGATGTCATTTTGGAAAAACATCAATATTGTTTACTCGTATTCGCAAGAGAATTAATAGAAATTTCGATCTTTTCTCGTCGTCCGCATCTGCCTTTTGGGAAAATGTTGCGTGTGACTTGTTCCGGTGCTTTCTAGAAGAGTGCATCAATTACTAGAAATACCTACGGCTTATTCAGCAGCTAAGGAACTCATGCTACCTGGAGCACTGCGGACGACCTAACCTGTGCTCGAGCGAAGGTGCTGGTAATAGCGCCCTATTTTTATCTTTTTCGAATTTATTTAAGCCTTAGCAAAGCCCTAATATTACTTATTTGTATATTTAAGCCTTAGTATTACCTATTTGTGTTTTTTTGTGGTTTTTTAATTTTAACTTAAATTTAGACGGTTTTACTATTTTTCAAGGTATTGTTGATGCCCCTTGTAAACCTTTCTTGTCCATCACGAACTACTGCATCGTCGGAGAGTCATCTCCGCTGCCCTGAATGCTCTGAACCACGTTTTTTTAAAGGCCCTAGAGGTCTTAACATCCACATAGCCAAAAAACACCGTTTATGCCAAACTCAACAGTCATCATCCTCACTAACTCAGTCAAATCCCCCGGCACCTTCACCTCACCCCCAGTCGTCAAATAATACAAGATCAGACGCACCATTTCATCAAATTTTAAGTGACCTTAAAAACTCACGCCCGGTATTAAAACGAATCCCTCGTGGTGCCCGTATATCTGTTGCTAAATCTTTAAGTGAAACCATCAAATCAGTCCTATCTGACAACTCAACTAGAAACTGGGAACATCTGCTAACATTCACCTTTAAAATACTACATATAAACTCAAAGTCAAATTCAAAATCACTAACTAAAATAGTTAAAGACAATTGTTGCAATGTTACTTCTCTCCAATCTACTTCCGATATTTTTAAAAATCCCCATAACAACTTATTTAAAACAGTTGAGAGCAAGGTGGCTGATGGTGACATCAGAGGTGCCGCTCGTTTGCTTTTCTCTGACGATGCAGTAGCCCCTACTAATTTTGACACATTCACAGCTCTTCAGAGTAAACATCCAGCTCCAGCGTCTAACCTGGCCCTCCCTGTCCCTCCGCAACTCTCCGACCCCAATCTTAGTGCCACCCCACAAAATGTCCTTGGAGCAGTCATGTCCTTCCCCAATGGCTCCGCAGGAGGCCTGGATGGCCTGACACCGCAGCACCTAAAGGATCTTCTGTGCAGCGGCTGCGGAGAAACGGGGGAAGCACTTTTGAAGGACCTGACGGCCCTAGTGAACATCATGCTGGCCGGTCAGGTTCCAGACGGGATCCATCATGTTCTATATGGAGCAAACCTGTGTGCCTTGACGAAAAAAGACGGCGGCATTCGGCCTATTGCCGTTGGCACCACGCTCCGTCGTCTCGCCGCCAAGATTGCCTGCCGTTCCATCCTCAGTCAGCTTGGTTCGGATCTTCAGCCTGTTCAATTAGGTTTCGGCTCTAAGAATGGGTGCGAAGCCGCAGTGCATGCCGTGCGCACTTTTCTCGAGCACGAAGCAGGAGAGGTCTTACTGAAGCTGGATGTTTGCAACGCCTTTAACTCTGTAGACAGGGGCGTTTTGTTGACAGAAATAAAAGAAAAAATACCCTTGATTTATAAATTCCTTTGGCAGTGCTACAGTTCCCCAACCAAATTATTATATAAATCATATGTTCTAGATTCATCTGTAGGTTGTCAACAAGGTGACCCTCTTGGCCCAGCTATTTTCAGTCTCGCAATACATCCCATCATCAAGGAACTTAGTGCTAAATTAAACGTTTGGTATCTGGATGACGGGACCCTCGGCGGCGAAGCAATTACTGTTCTCAATGATTTTAAAAACGTTATCACACTTATGAAAACAATTGGTCTGTCTCTAAATTTTACAAAATGTGAACTTTTCATTGCTGCTTCCTGCCCTAATAAAGAAAGCACTATAAATTTATTTAAACAACTTGCTCCAGGCATTAAAATTATTACAAAAGAATCGCTTCACCTCCTTGGGTGTCCTGTCTTAGACCAGTCCTTTGAAAACTTTGTCGATAACAAAATTCAAAATTTCAAAACAACTACACATCGTTTGTCCAAAATTAACCTTCATTCTGCTTATTGCATCATAAAACATTGCCTATTCGTCCCCAAATTCACATACATTCTTCGCGGATCCCACCTTTGGAAATACCCTGATCTAGTCTCAAAATTAGATTCTTTAGTCGTGGAAACTCTCACATCCATCTTCAATATTTCTTTTGATGATAGAACCTGGACCCAGGCTAGCCTACCTATTAGGTTTGGCGGCCTCGGTATTCGCAAAATTTCCTGTGTGGCACTACCTGCGTTCTTGTCTTCGGTGCATAGTGCTCGAAACCTTATAGGAAAAATATTAGCCCCTTCCTTCGGGTCCATTGAGGCTGCACACTGCTCCGAGGCCGAGAACGTTTGGTCCGTAACCTGTCCAAGCACTGACCTTCCTGACAACCCCTGCTCGCAAAGGCGATGGGACGAGCCGCTCTGTCAACTAGTACGGAAAAAATTATTGGATACGTCTCCTAGTTCGACTGATCGTGCTCGTCTCCTCGCTACTGCAGAGTGGGAGTCAGGCCTTTGGCTCACAGCTTTACCGTCCCCCAATATTGGCACTCTTTTAGATAATACCACCTTCCGCCTAGCAGCCAGTTTACGTTTAGGGGCACCAACAAACCACCCACATCGCTGTCAATGCGGCGTCATGGTGGACAGTCTAGGCCACCACGGACTCTCATGTGTCCGCAGTGCTGGAAGGATCCCCCGCCACGCCAGCATTAATGATGTCATCCGAAGGGCCCTTGTCAGCGCCAAACTGCCGGCAGTTTTGGAACCCAGCGGTTTGGCCAGAGACGACGGCAAGAGGCCCGATGGGATGACGCTGGTGCCTTGGAGTATGGGCCGACCGCTAGTTTGGGACGCTACGTGCGTTGATACTCTGGCACCGTCGCATATTCCAAGCACTAAAATTAATGCTGGTGCTGCGGCAACCTCGGCAGAAGACTTCAAACGCCGCAAGTATGTCGCTCTGGGAAGTAGCTACATATTTGCGGCGTTTGGCGTCGAAACTTTGGGGCCGTGGGGTCCAAACGCGCGTCGACTATATAAAGATCTGTCGGCGCGTCTAATAGAGGCCTCAGGTGACCAGAGGGCTGGCTACTATTTTGCACAGCGGATAGCCATCGCTATCCAGCGTGGGAATACAGCCAGCCTTCTGGGCACCTTGCCCGTTGATAGCGATTTGGGCCAAGTTTTTTATCTCTAATTTTGTTTAAGTAGGTTAAGTTGTTAGGGTTATTATTTTCTTTATTATGTTTGTATACTTAATTGTTATTTATTTAAAATGGAATTTACAATCTATAAATTTTAAATGGATGACATATACTTACCCGAAAACCGTTAAAAATAATCAAGATTACATACCTACACTTGACAAATTTAAACGCGAGCTGTCATTTTCATCAATAAAACATTTTTAATCCTTTTCTTTCACGTCTAGGCTACTCCCTTACATCTTTTCCCCCAAGGAACCTGTGATCTGTAAAATATTTAGAATAACTACCTGTTTAGGGCGTAGTTCGTATAATTTGAGTTGTAGGATCGATACTCACGGATGTCGATATTACCAACTAGACATTGTCAAAAATTACTCTTATTCTAATATTTTAATAAAGTCAAACGAAATTGCGACTGGTGCTTCAATTTGCCGAAACAGGCTATAACATTCAGAACTATATACTTTGGTAGAAATGGCAGTCTCACACGATGCAATTTGACTCCAAATGGACTTAAACGAGTCTAGGCACGAAACTCGGTTATCGGCTTTTGTATGCCGTCTGATTCGGGGTGGGTGAATCTAGGAATACTACACCGGCTAAATGGCTACACCTTGTGGGCGAGTTACACCGACTTGATTTTCTTTTCAGTAAGTCAATAAGCTTGAGTACGCTCTGAGATAACCTTGAAAGCCATCAGTGGATTTGAAATCTGGATAAAAATATCACATTACAAATAATATGATATTTTGTTAACACTACGACGGTGGCAAACAGGCATGCAGCCCGCCTGATGGTAAGTACTTACCGAAATCTAAGGACGCTTATTACTCTAGAGGATCACATTGCCGACCTTTTTAAAACCTACCTAAACGACTAAGTTCCATGTGGCTTTACCATTATCGGTGCTACTTTTTATTTTCCGAGTTCCTTTTTTTTATCACGACATATAAAAGGTATATTAGACATTTGTTTGTATTTCCTTGAAGAAATTTAGTTTTTATTAGGCCTTATTTCTCATTAATATCACATAAATTAATTTCAGTTTTAGTTAAGTAAACAAACACTTTCATTAGTGATATTTTTCAGGTAAGAAAACTCCAGGATTTAAAAATTAAGCTTAAGTAACTTCATTAGACATAAAATATAATTAAAACAAAATGCCTCGGCGTGGGATGAATTAAATACCTAGTTTATTTGCTAAAATAATTTGGAAGTTGAATATTAGTGTACTATTTTAAGATAAAGTTAAAATAATAAAAGTCTATCATTAAAATTTGGGAAAAAAGGCAGCGTGGAAGACCATCTACTGGATGTGGGTGGCGCAAAACCGGACACAGTGGGTCGCTTTGGAGGAGACCTATGTCTTCGGCTGATATGATGATGATGGTTAAAATTTGGATGAAAATGTAATACTAATATATAACAATGGAAAAAAAAAACTGTAATGAAATTTGCTGCTTGCATCATTTTATTACCGATATAACCAACAATATCAATAACAAATTGATCGATCCTAAGTACTTTTATAACAAAAGTCACGAAAGAATAATGTTCTTTATATTATAACTAAACTTCAAATATATAATTAGGTGTTAATAACTTTAATTAAAAAAACAATCGCACATAAAATACAATATAGACCAATGTAAATGGAAATTAGAATACCTAGTAACGCAATCGTTGCTTAATTAAATTTTTTGCGCCGTAAGAGGCGACAAAGGGAAGAAACCAAATGATGGACAGCATCGTCCGTCGAAACCCAATTACAGCTACTGCGATCGCCAACTCGCCTGTCAAGCGTGGCAACTATCCCCCAAAATGATACAAGTTATTTTTGGGGAGGCCTATGTCCAGAAGTGGTCGACTTGGGGCTGAATGATGATGAATATTAAATTATGTATATGAGGTGGATTGGAGCAAGCCAAAACATATGTTTACGTAAAAAACTGGTCCCATATCTCACTTATCTTTATTAATCTTCGGATTTAGAATAGAATAGAATAATCTTTATTTCAGGTATAAACCCATAATACACATTACATAACATTAACATTACATTACATTATTATTAAATATAATTAAGATAAACAAAAACTAACAAACAATTATTTATTTATGCCAGCACGCTAAAAGCCGCATATGTTCCATTTGCATGAATCATATACCGCTTTTAGCATGCTGTTGTCGGAGCCTCTGACCACAGTCATGAATGACGCGTGCCTTTTACGCATAATGGCGTAGAAGTCATCCACCCTGCGCTCGGCGAACATGCCCGACGCGCTGCAGCGCCACGGCAGGCGCAGCATGCCGCGGAATGCGTTGTTGTACTGCACACGCAGCGCGTGGTAGGCGCGGATTTATATGCATACCTTATTTTTTCCCTGGGAAAATGCATTTACGCATCCCCCCCGGGCCTAGGGTAGGCCCATGATGGATGGGAGTGAGGGCGTATGTGGGAATCTCTCCTCACTGCTCCTCTTGCTAGCCAAGAGGAGGGGAGGAGAACACTCACTAAAAACCCAGCGGCGTTGTCCGCAGTGCCGTTAGGGGAGTGCCACTGGATCACGATCGCACTCGACACTGACACTCATAGGCAGCCCAGCTGGCAATAGCCGGGCTTTCGCGCCATTTATATGCATACCTACCATAATGTATATGCTTCATGCGTGTCGAGATTAGCTAATCAAAGTTCTAAGCACATACATTACATTACACATGTATCTTATAGGTACTAATAAGTACTGATAAATAACATAAGGTCATTTTAGAAATGTAAACCAGCAACTCATTTGAAAAGAGAACACCAAAGAGTTATGGTAGTTCGTTACTCTGAGGCTACGAGCCATAGCCGATTACATTCGCGCGGCCGCGTTTTCAACAAAAAAATAATAATTTAGGCACGAAATATAAATGAATTGCTGGATCGATCTGATATTCATTTATTGTAATTTTTTGCCAAGGCAAGTCCTGCTTTTGGGTTTTATGGAGGTACCGTGTGTTCTCAATACTTTTGGACAAGGCTGTATAAACAAACATTGCCGGACGAAGCAGATCAGCTGGTAGCTTAATTCCCGGCGGTCCAATCACAATTTAGCAACACATAAATTTGAGTGAAGTTTTACGAGTTAAGTAACGGCCTAAAAAGGATCGTGTTTACGAACGGGATAAACGTTTTGATTTTGTTTTTTTACTACATAAATCTCCTGTTAAATCTCACCGGTCCTTGAAAGCTTACACAAGTTTGAGAGTATTGAGCACCCATGAGTTTTAAATGAGAACTCGACATTTTAGTGTTGTATTTACATATTTTCTAATGACATATTATTAATTAATTTAAACTGATTAGGTCTTGATCGTTGTGGTGACTGGTCTTTGCATCGAAAATTTGTAATAAGTCACTTGGTTGTAGATCACAATTTTTGGTGCTTTTTATTTTCTTATTTAACTTACTTACTTAATTTTAAGTATTATAAGCTGATTCTTCATATGAGAGACCTACATATGTAGGCCAGACAAAGAGAAGCATCTCAACCAGAGTAAAGAAACATATAGCTGATGTCAAGCATCGTCGACCTAAGGCACTGGTCCAACCGCGAGCTAGTAAGCTGTGAGCTGTCAGCTATTTCAAGGGACAAAAGATAATCGATCCCGTGTAAAAAAATGAGTCATTATATGTCATACCCGGGTGATCGAGTTTATCGCCGGGCGATGAGCTAAAAATATATATCTCTCTCCTAAGGCGCGTACTGAAATTTACTTCACGCCACATACAGTGGTAATGGCAGCATTCTATACCAACACAGACGAAGGGTTAATAAAACAGCAGTCAAGACTGTGAGGCCATAGTGTTGGACAGTGTGGACATTGTACTTTGTAGTTTATAATTTTTGGACTTTAATTTCTAATTAAGCCCCTCTAGCGTGTGCAATTATCATCTGCAAGCACATGGCAAGCACAAATATCGTTTAATAATTTATATGTAGGGTAGGTTTGGTTTATATTTAATTTTTTTGGCATGGAGGTAAATTCATATTTTTTCTCAGTCCACCCGATGACCACGAATACTCCTATAGGGGATGGGATGAAGTTAAGATTAGTATATCCGTTTCAGTTGTTTCATTTCATAAGTCATTATCGCAGCAACCGAAGAAAATATTTTTAATCAAAATCATGCTAAATAATTATAAGGATATATCATTATATCATTGACATTAGTACTTACACCGTAGGGTTTTCATACGACTCAGTACACCATGACATAACCTGGTTTGAAGCATGGTGTCCCGCCCTTACCCTTATTTATTCGACATCTATCATTATACATTTTGAATGCTTCCTGATGCCAACCTCCATTTATTCCTACGCAATTTTTGTTGAAAGGTCCCGTTTGAAAATATTTATTTGTTCCTGCCGATGTCTCATTATTTACGTAAATCCTATTTCAGTAGCAAAGTGCTCATTCAAGATTTTTTAATGATACTGTGGGCTTTAAGTAAAGTGTTTTTTTGTACACGGGTACATTGGACGAATATGGCAAAAATGTTTGAGATTGCAAGACTAAACAGTTGCAATGCACCTAGCCTATATAGTAGTAACGTGTGTGTACACGCTAGTCGGCGTTCTATATTTCAATTTTCAAGTCTCATATTCATTCTCCCTACAACTACATAGACATGGTCCTTCAGTTAAGTTTTTCACCTAAACATTGTATAGAATTATTCAAAACTTTTTTTTTCTAAATAACATATTAAGGTCTAAAAGTTTGATAGAAGCCATTTTAGGGTTGTTTCACACGTACCACAACCACACGACAACCACAACCACACCACAACCACAACACGTGGTCGGGCGCATATTTTGTATTAAAAATAAATAGTACAATTCACACGAACCACATTTTACAGTCATTATCGACCACGTCTGTGGCAACGGCCAGCAGCTACACAATTCACACGTAACCACTGCGTGACCACATTTTGACGCTGCGACGTGGTGTGGTTGTGGTTCGTGTGAAACAACCCTTATTCGTTCTGAATAAAAGTTCGGATATTGAGAACACAAAGGGTACCATGGCTTTTGTAAGGTCGTATAACAAATTTAAATCATTTTTTTGCAAGATAAGGGTATGATAATGCCCTTGTGGGTTATATGTATGATTTTGTCGGATTTATCTAATCATTTGAAATGATTAGTACTCGTTCAGTCAACAGTAGCGTATGAAACAGCGCACCAAAAGTATCTACCGTGTTTTGATTGGTTTACAAATGGATAAAAATTTGTGCGTGATTGATTATCAATTGAAATGAGATAGGAAATTTGGCAGATACTTTTGGTGCGTTGTTTCATATTATACCATTGATGTTCACTGTACGTGGCTAAGGGAAAATAATACCTAACGAGCATAATAATAATATCAAGAATTTGGGTAAATGAGCTATTCCCATTTTTTTAACTTCTACTATTTTTTTGATATGAAAATACCTTTTTTCACTGAAATGATAAAAATGTCTTTATCCCGTGCGATGAGAAATAAATAAGGCCTATTAGGCTGAGCTCTATACTGCCATTGGCTGTAGGTATAGGCGCGGGATGCACTACCTTTCTCTTCTAATTATTACAAATAACGACAAAAGGATATCTTGTGCTTCATCTACAATGCCAATAAGCCGTATTTACATATGTCTGCGCGTAGTGAGTCGAACAACGAGGCGAATATCGAGCGAACTGTTCAGCAATCCTATACACGTCTAGGCATGTGTTATCAAGTGAGAAAGCTGTATTTCGGAATCATGGAATCTACAAGTGCTCTTCATATAATGTATTCCTCACAATGTCCCATATATAAGTTACGAACTTCTTTCATGGTTCCGATGACCAATCTGTTGAATTTTTTTTTGCCTGCCTACACTGATATAAAGAAATAGACTCTAACACGCGAACAAATTATGTACAAAAATATAGCTCAAAATGACATTTCTATCACGTTCCAGTTTATTCAATGCTAATTTATAATCTTCTTTTAGATAATATAAACAAACCAAAAAGTGCTCAGTGTTCTAATTATTAAGTATCAAACTTTACTATTGATAAAGTTATAACTTTTCAGTCATTGTTGACACTTGCACTGACAGCGGTTCAAAAAAGACTAACTAAATGTGCCGCCCAAGTTGTTCGAGCGACTGTTTTTTTGAGCCATTTTTTTGAGGCTGATTGTGAATCTACGTTTATTATACATCGATGCCTGCCTACAATGACAAAGGAGCCCTAGCATGGACGGTAATGAAAAAGGTTGTGCATAAAATACGAGTCAGTATAGAGAACCAAGTAGCGCAATATGTACAGTAATAAATTTCAAGACAGAGACTAGGGCTTCCAGACGTGGGCGATGTAACTAGGCAGAGTAACTGCGACGGACTGAAAAGTTGATTTCAGGAGTTGGTCGCCACTTTCGGAAGGCCGGAGCTCTTGGCATCTGTCGGCTCATTGCTTGTGGTCCAAGTTGCCAAGAGCTCAGAATCGGGATAAGCTAAGCACAATTAAATGATGATGAAGTTTTTTTGACCAATTATAATATGTTAACTCAGTAATTAATTAGAATAGAATAGAATAATTATTTATTCAAGAGAGAGACATACTATTTACGTAAAACATGAAAAAAAAAATTGATTTCACTTATGTATATCCCAAAGCAACTATTTTTTATTAGAATTTTGGCAAAAAAATAAAAGCCTTTGGGGGAGCTTTAATTTGGTTGAAGGACCAGCCTTAGTCTGATTAATCCAAAGACAATGGCAATGAAAAAATAATAAAGAATTAAAATAAAAAGTAATGATATTTAATGGGCCGAGCCTGCTCACCTGACGGGTCCAGGATCCTTTGGCGGCCGCCGCTTTCACATTACTTGTATTTTATAATGTAATTATTGAGAAGACACGTATGTTAAAAATAATTTATATAGATATTCCTTTCGACAAACAAATATTCACGATAGACGTATTTGAAGTGAGTTTTTCTTTTTGTTTTTCTGGCTAGACAGGCCGGCGAAAAGAGGCGGATGATGTGACATAAAAATGAGGTCGAATTAATTTAGAAAATAAAGAGTGAGCGGGACAGGTGACTATGAATGGTCATGAATGAAAGGTGGCGCGAACATTTCCCCCCGACTTTAAAGGGTTCCTTTAAAGGAAACAAACAAAATAAAAGGGAATTCTCTCCTTTCAGCGATTTACAGCTAATATTCACAAGAATACAGCAAAATAAAATAAAAATAAATAATATAAGTATAAATTATAGTTGCCACTAACTAATTATTGGCTTGGTAGCGGACATAATCGCACTACAGGGCGAACAAAACTTCCTTTGTTTGTCCTGACCGTGACAACACGGGTGGAACCGTCTTTCGAAGGATGAACTGCCTCTACAACACCCAAAGGCCACGAAAATGGCGGTACATTATCTACTTTTATAATGACCACAGTGCCGATAACGATAGGAACTGATGGCATGGTCCATTTAGCCCGAGATTGCAATTGATGCAAGTACTCAGCAGACCATCTCTTCCAGAAAGACTGTATTATCGTTTGCAGTAGGGTATGCCGATCAAGCAAATTTCTCGAGTCGTCCACTGCAGCTGGTAAAGACATCAGTGGAGCAGTGTTGAGAAAATGAGCCGGGGTGAGTGCTGATGGCTCAGCGGGATCACTGCTTAATGCTGTCAAAGGACGCGAGTTCGCCAATGCTTCCACCTGTGTGACAGCTGTCAAAAGCTCTTCGTATGACAGTATTTGCGTACCGATTGCCTTGAAAAGGTGAGTCTTTACTATCTTCACCATACTCTCCCATGCACCTCCGAAATGTGGAGCAGCTGGAGGATAAACTTCCAATCAATACGATTCTCCGTGAGCTCTACCTCCAGTAGTGGGCGATGTTCGTCCAAAAACTTGTAGAGATCTCGCATATAAGACTTAGCTCCGGTGAAATTGGTCCCATTATCCGAATACATACATTGGACCGGGCCGCGCCGTGCTAAGAAACGTTTTAAAGCAGCTATAAAACTAGCGGTACTTAGTTCTGTAGCGATCTCAATATGTAGACAGCGCGTCGTGAGACAAGTAAAAATACATAACCAAGCCTTGCGACTTTTGACTCCTCTGCCGCGGGTTGGCGTGTACTGCAGTGGGCCTGCATAATCGCATCCTGTATGCGTGAATGGTTTATCCACTCGATTTACTCGACAGCTTGGCAAGTCTGCCATGAGCGGGAAAGACGATTGTGGTTTAGCCCTAAAACACGTGTTGCACTTGGCTAAACGTTCGCGAATGACACGACGGGCCGAGAGTATCCAATACTTATGCCTAAGTATAGACATCAATGTTTCAGGACCGGCGTGTAAATGTCTTTTGTGAAAGTAATCAACGATCACATTGACTATATGATCGCGTCGCGGAAGTACAATTGGGTATTTCTGCGAATATTCTAAGTCAGCGTTGGATAGCCTACCTCCGACACGTACTAAACCATCTTTATCTAAAAATGGTTTAAGTTTTTGTAAGGCAGGCGAACAATTCTTTTTATTCTTGATATTATTAATATCATCACTAAAATGTTCTTTTTGTAACGAAGAAATAATTTTTTCTTCGGCGAATTCTAAGTCAGATCGAGTAAGTGCCAGGGAACGTGGTTTCGGCTTAAGAATGCGATACACGTATACCACGACACGCAATAGTCGAGACCACGATGATACCCGTTGAGCGAGTGAATAAATCGGAGACTCTGAGACATCCGCAGTTGTGGCGTGCGTCAGCGGCTTCAGCTCCGGCACTTCTCCAATGAATTCACGATCGAGCTCTCTTAAAGGCCATTCCGAAGGATGCTTAGAAGTCCACTTCGGTCCCGTAAACCACAAAGGATGGTCTACTAGCTTAGCGGGTGTCAATCCACGTGACAAGCAATCTGCGGGATTTTCCAGACCTGAGACGTGATGAAAGCAATTAGCTGGAACAGCTTCAATAATTTTGACGACTCGATTTGCAACAAATGTTTGCCATCGGTGCGGGGATGACTGGATCCAGCAAAGCGCAACCTTTGAGTCAGTGAAAGCATAAATCTCATTAATCTTGTAACGCGGTTCAAAATTATCTATAACCTTTCGCATGAGCTTAGCTAGGAGAACCGCTGCGCACAATTCTAATCTCGCAACAGAGACTGTTTTAAGTGGCGCGACCTTCGATTTGGAACACACCAAACGAATAGTCACTACGTTTTCCTTTATAACTTGAAGGTATACCACACCCCCATATGCGCGTTCGGATGCATCACCGAAACCTAAAAGATTGATAGTACAATCTTGGACTACGCCGAGATGGCGTGGTATACGAATTTCATTCAGTTTTGGCAACTCGTTGCAAAATCGTTCCCATAACTCCACAATATTGGGTGGAGGAACTTCATCCCATTCGCATTTGATCAACCAAAGTTCTTGTATGAGAAGTTTAGCATACAGGACAACTGGAGCTACTAAGCCCACATTGCGCTTGTGGGACAAGCGTGCAACAGCGGATAAGATCGACCTTTTAGTGCACGTTGAATCTGGCTTTGTGACCTTGAAATGGAAATAATCGCCAGACTTATTCCAACATAAGCCTAAGACCTTTTGAGACAGGCCTGGGTCAATCTCTATATCAACTGACGCTCGGTGTGAAGCGGGTATCTCGCGTAAGACGACGTCCGAATTACAAGTCCACTTCACAAGATCGAATTGACCGCACTTGAATAGATCGATCAACTCTTTAGCGGCGGCTACAGCAACAGATTCGTCCTGTTGTTGCGAGTCGCACGACATAATACTAAAGCATACGTCGTCCATATAGGTGCATGAAGACGCTATCGCCGCTGCCATAGGAAACTTATGCCCTTCATCAGCAATCAGTTGACGCACGACGCGGAGCGCGTGGTATGGACTGGACTTCATGCCGAAACAGACGCGATTGAATTCGTATGTTTTTAGGGGATCCTTTGGGCTGAATCTAAATAAGATTCGCTGAAATTTACGATCCACTTCGCGAATGCCGATCTGTAAAACATCTGGCGACAATCAGCCGAAAGCGCTATCTTGAATAAGCGAAAGTTCAAAATTATCGAAAACAGATCACCCTGTAGATTTGGCCCTGAGTGCAACACATCATTCAGCGACAAGCCTGTACTTGTCTTGCTACTCGAGTCCAATACCATGCGCACTTTGGTAGTCGTTTTATCTTCGCGCACGACGGCGTGGTGAGGGATCACGTATACAACGGCGGGTAAGTTTCTCATAGGGTCAGTTACCTCCGATATGTAACCTTTATTAACATATTCATTAATGATATCGTCGTAGGCATCCCGTAAGACTTTCGATGATTCTAGTTTTCTTTCAAGGCAAAGAAAGCGCCTCTTAGCTGCTGACTGTGAGTCTCCGAGTTTAAAGATATCGTCTCGGAATGGCAGCGCGACTGTATATCTACCACTAGCGTCTCGACTAGTGGTGGCGTGAAAATATTCTTCGCACTCAAGGTCATCTTGACTATGAGCGGGCGGAGCGGATACTTCCTCGAGTTCCCAGAATCTTTTTAGAAGATGATCCATTGGGTCTTGGATAGAAGCACAACAAGCCGAAGCATAATTACGCGGTATATGTAAAGCAGGGACGGAACCCATTAAAATATATCCTAATACCGTTTGTATAGCTGGCGGTAAATGTTCCACGTCACTTTTAACTATGTGCGGCAACAACAAATGTGGAAATATCGTTGCGCCGACCAGGACATCAATCGTGACGGGCTTATCCAATGTGTCGTCAGCCAAAGGAAGCCCATGAATATGTGTGAGGGCTGACATGTCCACAGGCACTGACGGCAAGTCATCGGTAATGCGATCGACCACAAGACTCGATACGTCAAAGTGAACGTTCTTGTCGAATCGTGAATATATTTTGAAATCTGCGGTACCTTTTATAATCTTCTTAGTTCTTCCAATGCCAAATACCGCGCTTGGTTTAACATTATAACTTAAACCTAAGCGCTTGCAACAGTCCTCGGTAATGAAGTTACTTTGCGACGCAGTGTCGAGGAGACATTTGACGACTTGCGTCGCACCCGTATTGTCGTAAAGATGAACCTTTGCGGTAGATAATAATACTGTATCATTTGCCGTACATTTTGCATTTCGATTTGACATCTTATTATTAGAGGCCGCGAGTGCTTGGGTCGTAACAGACGTGTTACACGATGGAAGCGTACTACCCGGGGGTTCAGACTTGGCTACGGCACTCGCAGATACATTTGACATATCAAATGTCACTGCTTTTTCATCTTTGTCAAAATGTAACAAAGTATGGTGCTTTTGATTGCAAAGACGACATTTTACCTCAGAATGACATTCGCGGGTTCGGTGCCTAATGCTAAGACAATTAACGCATGCCTTAAGCTCTTTAGCACTTTTAAAACGTTCTACGGGCGATAAATCATTGAACGAAGGACATTTAAATAAATGTTCGTGAACAATATTGTCACAAATACATTTAGCAGTGCTCGCACTAGTAACATAGCTTTGCAGTTTCGGTGCGACTGCGACACTGCGCGGTTGCGATTTAGCGTATTTTTCGCGGGATGAGCTTGCGGCGACGGACGCGGTACACGGTTGGGTATTTTGATAAATCCTATACTGACTCTTCATGAAATCTGAAAGATCACAAAGGTTGGAACTTTCTTATTTCGGTGCAGCATTTCAAACGCTCGAATGGTTTCCAGGTCTAACTTCTTTAACGCCACATGTAAAAGCATAAAATCACTTAAATCATCAAGCTTAAGCGATTTAAGAGCATTCGCGGCTGTCACAAACTTGTCAATGAATATCTGAAAGTTAGACGAGGATGCGGGCCCATTAATCTTCAAATTGAGCATTTGATCCATGTAGGTCGAAGCAAGAGTGCGCTTGTCTTGAAATCTGTCAACTAGACTATCGAGAATAAGCTGGTAATTGTCTGCGTTCAGAGTAATACCTGAAAAGACAGCTTGAGCCTTTGTAGACAGTTTTCCTATAAAATAATACAGCCTCTCTTCATCTGTAAGTGAAGGATTATCGTGCACTCTAGACTTAAAACTGGCATAAAAGAGCGGCCAGTTACGTACGTCTCCGTCGAACGCTACGAGCTCTATCGTTGGCAAAGAAGGTCTGGCTCTCTCCGCCGTAGAATTCGGCAGAGGGGCCGGCGGGGGGGCTGCTGGCTGCAGCCGCTTGATCACCCTCCTGATGCGGCAGTACAAATCTTCAAAGGCTATAATCGGCTGATAATTTGGAACAGCCACCACTTTAGCTTTTAGCGACGTGCGATTATGTTCGTTTACAACCTCTTTGAACTCCAAACGAAGTTCATCAATAGTGTCAACTGCGTCAAGGAAACTCTCTCTACTTGCTTCATCTGTATCAACAACTAGCGATTTTTTATAAATTCCTTGTAAGAGTTCAAAGAGGATGTTGCGTTTAGCCTCAAGCATCAACAGCTCGTCTTCATACTCGCTGCTGACACTTTCAAATTTCTTTGTATTTAATGCCATACTGCAGAGGACGGGTTAACAATTTTATATTATGCGGTAAAACAATATATATACCTAAAAATAGGAATTCTCTTATTAAATGAATATCTAAACAGATAAACAATATATCAATAAGGGCGGAGCGATAAGAACATACTCTTATAGATGTTCACCTAGATCGCGGGAGCGGTTACAGATATGATATAGGTGAATAATTTAAAAGGGCGGCGCGAGCGGTCAAATACTCTTATAAATACACAAGTACCTAAATAGCGGGAGCGGTTAAGTATATGGAAATAATTTAGGCACTTGCGTAATTTATAAGGGAGGAGAGAAAATTAGCGAGCAAAGGAATACTCTTATAAATACTCTTATAAGTAAGTACTATTTATAAGGGCGGCGGTGCGGGTAGAGAAATGAACGTAAATGGATGGGAAGAGAAGGTAAGATCCGGCTCGAAGAACCAGAAATGGGGGAGCTTTAATTTGGTTGAAGGACCAGCCTTAGTCTGATTAATCCAAAGACAATGGCAATGAAAAAATAATAAAGAATTAAAATAAAAAGTAATGATATTTAATGGGCCGAGCCTGCTCACCTGACGGGTCCAGGATCCTTTGGCGGCCGCCGCTTTCACATTACTTGTATTTTATAATGTAATTATTGAGAAGACACGTATGTTAAAAATAATTTATATAGATATTCCTTTCGACAAACAAATATTCACGATAGACGTATTTAAAGTGAGTTTTTCTTTTTGTTTTTCTGGCTAGACAGGCCGGCGAAAAGAGGCGGATGATGTGACATAAAAATGAGGTCGAATTAATTTTGAAAATAAAGAGTGAGCGGGACAGGTGACTATGAATGGTCATGAATGAAAGGTGGCGCGAACAGCCTTATTTCCATGATTTCTTAATCAAACAACGATGAATATCAAATAAAATTATATCTTCATTTTTCTACATTTCTTGAATGTAAGTCCTCTTAGAATGTGATGCAAGGTAAATACTCCTATTTTTAGATTTTAATTTGCCACGATCTAAAAGAGGATTTAATCAAGTTATGACGTCATTCGCCGCAAATATTGGAGGACGTGACGGCGGTTGTATTTGCCCTGATTGCTTGTTTGCGGGCCATTGGAGTAGTATTTGTTGTAGACAGGATAGACTATATAAAGGGCATAATTTACAGCCATTAGTTTTACGCGATTAACAAAGATTTCCGAACATTTTATTGGTTTCATGGAAGTATTTTAAATACACCTTGGGTAAGATTTCTAGACCCATTTACGTATGATAACGGCTCACGGTCTTAATAGTACATACATCCTTATACAAAATAATTTATCACCGCCATTTTTTCTTATATGCTGGGCCACTAGAGTTAATGCACTAGTTTAAACAAAGTAACCATCGTTCTACTCTTTAGCTCGGACTAATTATTGGGCATAAATGCTTTGTAATAAATATTCCTTTGTATTAAAAAAAATGTGATGGATCAAAACGGCTATGCGAGGCATTCGTACCATTGAACGAACATAAGCAGCTACGTTCACGAAAGCTTCGCAGAAATAAACCTTTTCAGAGCAGAAATTTGTTAAGCACGACGAATAAATTTACTCTTATACTATAAGGGGAGTGTTGGAACTGACTTATAAATATATTGAAGTGGTTGGGATGTTATGCAAAACAACCGAAAATTAGAGCTAGTTAGCAATACGCTTTTAGTGAAAATGATTTTTTTACTGACGGATTAAAATTAGACTCAACACCGTATAGACAAATAAATCCAAACTTTTTAAAACAACGGAGACGGTAATTTTTATATTTCACAGACGTGATTAGATCCCGTTTTAATTGAAAAACGTTTTCATATGTTAGTAATAATATGTAAACAATGAATAGGCACCTATCTAAAGATGCTTTACCTCTACAGAAATTTGACCTGACGTCATCATCTTTCTAGTGTTGTCCCGGAATTTTGCCACAGTTCATGGGGTCCCGGTCAACTAATTCGAGAAATTGCCATAGGCACTATGTTTATGGAAGCTACCTTCCAACCCTGAGAGTAAACTACACCTTATTGGGATTAGTCTGATTCCTCCACGATGTTTTCCTTCACCGAAAACGACTGAAAAATATCAAATGATATTTCGTACATAAGTTCCGAAAAACTCATTGGTACGAGCGGAGGTTTGTAACTGCGACCTGCGGATTGCAAGTCGCACGCTCGTACCGCTACGCCATCAGCATACATCAAGAAAATCTTCAGAAATTTGATCTGACAAGACTAATTAGTCACGTCAGAATCTGAATATCTTATTTAATTAAATATCAGATTCCCCTTACGAGTACGACTTGGTTGGGGTTCATATTGCTCGTACTTTCACTATATACGGAACGATATTGGCAAAGATCCTCGAAGTGCTTAGATTTGGTATTAGACACGTTCGAGCTCAATTTGTGCTGCTGATGCAAATTTACACATGGATACATGTGGCATTTATGGCGGTTCTAAAGCTATAGTTATATAACTACATGATGACATTTTATTGGTGACCAGGAGTTAAAAGTATCAATTACCAATAAAGACGGATTAAATACATAGTTTACACAAATTGGGTGAAGATGTTTTGTTTCATTAAGACAACACCCATGAAGTGACTTGTACTTACCAGATCTTGCTTTACTCGCTGTTGAAAGAGATTATGCAATGAAATTACACCGCGGTAGCATTTAGGACTTTTTAAGGGGTCAAGATATGTATTCACTAAAAATGCATTTTTTAAATTGAAATAGTTGACATATTATATTTAAAAAAATCTGACGAATTCCTCCGGAGTCCGAGACAGGATTAACCACATTCAATGCGAATCAAAATATTAAATAAAAAATAATTTGATTGAAAATAATTCGAACTGGTGATCTTTCGTTTGTCTACGGTAAGGTGAACAGTGATTTGGCGAACATCCTAAATTGGAGTCATAGTTTTCGTCTCACGGTTAATCCTACTAACACAGTGTATTATTGTCGCTTGCAGACAAATTGCGAAATTAGACTTTGATAACCTTAGTCCAATTGTTTTTGACGGTGTTATTATACCTTTTCGTCAACGTTAAAAATGTCGATGTTTTTATAGATAGCACCTTATCGTGGGCGCCCCAGGTTAGCAAAGTCTCTAGGAGGATGTTTGCGGCAGTGGGTTTTCTTAGGAGGTTGCGTAATTTCCTTCCAATCGCGGCCAAAATTGCGCTAGCTCAAACTTTACCCCTTCCCATTCTGGATTACGCTGATGTTACTTATCTCAATATTAGTGATGAGCCTCTTAATAAGTTTGAGGGCATCCGGAATGTCTGCATTCGGTTCATATTTGGGTTACATAAACATAAAAATATATCTCATTGTAGGACTAAGGTCAAATGGCTCCCCATGCGTTTTAATTTCTATGTTTTTTCCCCTCTTTACACAATCCTCTTCAACGCTGTGACTCCCCACCTTAAGGATTATTATTTATCTCTTTCTGGACACTAGTTTTTGCTGGCAGTAATTTGATTTAATTTTATGTAAGTATGCATTGTAAGTATGTGTATTTGTTATTTTATTAATGTATATTAAATACAGATAATTAATTTGTATAGTTTACTGAAATGTGGTTGTTATTATTCTATGCACACATCTACTCACTCGTTTTATGTATAACTAGTTTTTTCGCTACTCAAAGGTTGTCTGGAACATATCGCTCTCTAGAGATAAGAGTGCCTGTTGCTTGCCTCAATTTTAATTAGCAATAAAGGATATTTGTATTGTAATATTCTTAGTTGAATGAAATATTATGTTACAGACAAGATATAATAAGTTTATATTCTTAAACTCAAATAATAAAATAAATTAAATTAAACAAGAAACATATTAATGAGCATCAGTGCTTTGTAACTTTACCTTTGTATATATAGTTTTCACGATAGATATCAATAAAGGGTCTAATCCAAATTTATGACTCGGAGACAAAAACGTAGGTCGTTATCAGAATTAGATTTACTTTTACTTGTCTTTACTTTTACTCCGGTCGTAGTAAATAACAGTAAAAGCAGGTCAGTAAATTTATTAAACTTAAGTCTGAATGCTAGTTTCACCAATTGTCTGTTAACATTATCATTATCGTCGCCATTAAACAAATACTTGTTGCAGCACTGTCATTTTAATTTATTGTCATTTTGGAATTTTTGTTTTACGGCGTCTTTCTCTGGGGTGTACTGCATAATCTAAACTCCATTCACAGATTTACATCTAATTACATGGTTGAATCCGGTATCAAAACCACTACATGAGACAAAAAATACCCTGTAGATTTATCATAACGGTCGAAAGGCTTCATCATGAGGATTATTTTTTGCTTAAATGACATAGTACCTAACAGAAATAAAAGGAAGACGATGAAATCTGACATTTTTATTTCAAAATTAATAAAAAAATATCAAAAGCTCAATGTGAATCCCATTCCGTTGAATACAAAGTCGCATTTTTTCATTATTTCGTCTTCCTTTTGTTTCTGATCTGAAGTGATCATGCATGACGACGCTATTTCTCAAATATTTGTTGAGTGACTTAACGTAGCTAGACAATACAATTCTTATCTATATCTTCGAATCGAAATATCCGGATACCACTATTAAAGTGTTGACTACCGCTACTCTATTTTTCTTTTCTGTGATATTAAATGTCTGTTCCCTTCTGAAACATCTTAACTCACTTAATATTACAATTTTCTTTCTTCGTGTTTCAAAGTCCTAACCGAAAGTCATAACCGTTGAAAAGGTTTTATCTTCATAAATAAGTAGTTGGGATGACCATGATAAAACGAATATTCCTAAGCGGGTTGATAGGTTCGAAATACGATCGGCGCTAAGCAAATTGTTAGGTAAGGTTAACCAAATGTTTTTCTCTAAGATAACGGTTGATTTAGGCAAGTTATATTACGACAAAGATATTTTTATGGGTCTGTATAGCAATGTACAAATTGCAGAACATTCCCAAAAATTTAATTTGGGTCTTTTCAAGGCAAGAGTGAATAGGCTGTTACTGAACCAGCGTGCTACACCCTCGACCTCGTCGTCACTTTCCATCAGGTGCGACTGAGGTCAAACGCTGGTCAGTCTTTTATAATAAAAAAAAAAAAAAAAAAAAAAAGCGGAAACGTTCTCGAGAATGTTCGCAGAACATACCTGCAACATGAAACTTATTGTTTAAAAAAGAAAATATACCCGGAATAAAGTTTATATAGGCATAACTTAAAACTACATGTTATTATGCATATATTATTGTCTATTACAGTCAGCTATTTTGTTGATAAGTGATAAGTTACCAATAGATTCCTTAAATTCTCATTGTACTTTAGAGAACATTTCGACTTTCGGACTTCACAATTATAGCCTTGGGCCGGTACCGCGAACATCGAAGTTCGTATATTGCGAACATCTTTTTCTTTTACTCCAATTAAGGCGTAATGAGAGTGAGAGAGACAATCGTCCGAAATTTAGGAATATCGTTTTTCAGATTTAAAATAGGTTACCGAACTATTTCTTGATGCTTGTCTTTGGTCGTGTCAAATTGACGCGTTGACTTGTGTCAACCAGTGAGTAAGGAGTTTTAATATATGCCGAAAGAAGTTTTTTGCATAATGACAATAAGTAAAATGTGCGTTAAAAACATCTCGAAAAGGTTAACTTTCGCTAGCCGAACATGAAGAAATAAAACAAGCTGAGTGGGACGGCTAGTACACAGACCTCTGTCTCTTTCTGAATTAATCTGAAGATTATTGCAATAAGTAATTTCTTACCATGTTGTGTACAAAAATAAATTTGTTTTTTAAATTCATTATCTATTTTATATACACTAAAATGTTATAAACGACCGAACCAGGTGTTTGTTGTGGTACCTTATTTATTTATAACAATGCCAATGTCTATAATAACTTCGATAAACATGCATTTTACTGTCCGTTGATAAGATGATAATTGATAACTGGAGTAAACTGGAGTGCAAACCCGTAAAATATTTATATTACAATGATTATATCTAAACCACGGTGAATGTTCATGGTAAAAACCACGAAGTTATTAAGTAATTCTATAAATTCTCGTTCTCGAGAACATTCTCAGAAGTTACCGAGAAATTCTCATGTGGAAAGTTTCGCAACTTTGGAAACTTCTCCTGCGTGCATTGCTAGGTCTGTATACATTATTTGGTGGTAAAATGGTTCATAAATTAGGTAAATTGAATTACATTGGGCAGATCGAGTTATGATTTTAGAATCTGGTAAAGAAATATGAACATTTCTTTTTTCCTAGCATTCAATTGAACTTACGAATCTCAAATAGTGATAGTTTATTACAGCGTAGACTTTAGTGTGTTCCAGTTTCTGTGTGATCTTTAGGTCTCTAAAAGCAGCCTACATATATTTATTGTGAAGGTTCAGATGGATATAAAAATAACTATGTACGTTTCTTATGTACCGCGAAAATCGAGATTCGTAAATTTTGAACCATTGTATCTGTCACCCTCATGACGCCTTAAGTAAAAGGGGAAGATGACGGAATTTTTTGAAATTCGATGTTTGCGGTAAGTCAAGTTACTGTACATCGAAAGTATAATAAATATAATAATTGTACTATCCAGTGCGTCCATTTCTTTGTACTCGTATGTATTGTTAATTTTATTTAAACAGGCTATCCCAATCTAAAAAAAACTGCATTTAGTAACATAAGTAAAAGCTTACGAAACCTGCTTTTCTGATAATAGTACAAACATTCAAAGTTGTTCACCAAACAGAGAAAAACTAGTAATCTATTAAGGCCGGGATCCCAAAAGGCGGAAGCCCTTAGTGGTTACGAATCTATTGACCACAAAATTATAGTTCTAATCAAGACAATGGCCAAGTGGCACCAATGGGATTGGAAATAGTTGGCCGACTGAATTAGGGAAGTAAACGGAGAGTCATTCTAATCTAACTTGTTTTGGATAGTACAGTACAGTAACGTAAAACAGTAGTCAGTCTGCAAACGCAGGAGTCGAAATCTAACTAGCGATACTCATTGCGCCGCTTTAGGCAAGGAATTTCAAGATAAAAGTTCTTTTTTGCTACACTTATGGCGTACTGTCTAGTTAAGTGTTGGATAACTGTTTTAAAAGTGTCGGTCGGACGGATTTTCTCTCTACGGAGCATATATTATGATTATAGTTACACAATACCTGTTACATTTTTAGCATCCTCCTTATAGAGAGCGGTAGCGGCAGTGATGGTCGAAAAGGTAAAGGCTATTTCGTCATTAATCAACTGATGACTGATTGGTCGATTTGAATTCCTTTACTGTAAGTATTTTTTTATAGTACGAATGTGGCAAACAAGCACACGGCCCGCTTGACGGTTATCACTATCAGTCACCGTAGTATTAACACGTCTCTTGCCACCGTCAATTTGCCTGCTTTTTTTGAGCCGACCGGTTCAATTTGTCTCTAAGTAAAAAATATATACCTTATGATTAACCCTTTCAATCTTCATCATTAAATACGGCACGTTATTATTTGTCACATTTGACCGGTTCGAGTGCCAACTGAGGCAAGCGATATTTCATAAATCAATAAATGACGAATTTATTATTTTTAATAACAAAGGAAAATTTCCTTTACACAGAATGTGCTATTTTGAAATATTTAAGGTAGTTGCCATCCATGTGGCATTCGATTTTTCCACTCTGTTATTAGATTATATTGTCTAAAGAATAAATAGTAGAAGCTTAATTAGATCTACATCCTCTTAGATACAACAAGTAATAAAAACGATGAAACAAGTACCAATAAAAAAAATCACACTTACACCCGTCTGTGTCTGAAAATAGTACAGAAACTAATAATAACTTGTAACCCTGGAAGCAAACAAGTTTGCAGTCGATATAAATTAGATTTGATCAATTTATATCAACCGGTTGCTATGGGGACCCTGAAAGGTTTGTTACGGTTTGACTCTGTAAAACTAATAGGGTGAAGGGTTGGCGTTGGACAAAAAGGGAACAGTTACAAAGTACCTACCCAGTACCCACAAACTAATGGAGTTTAATAATTACAATAGATGGATAAACTGGTCACGTAATTCGATCAATTAATTGATTTAATTGGACTAAGATTCCTTTCTCTGGTAAACCAATTGGATTGATTAATTTATGTTAGAATGTCCTGTAATATTTATTATATTATTAATTGCGTGATGTAGTTAAGTTGCTTTTAGTCACACGCGACTGCAGGACCCGCCTTATTTATTTTATTTCATTCATAAAGTTTGATGTTTTCCTATTTATAGTCATATTCGTTTGAATTACTGACCATGTTTTTCTCATGCTGACCTAATATTAAAGTATTATTTTCCGAGGTAACGTGTGGTTGACGTAACTGGTGACCGAAGAGCTGGCGGCTTCCTCGCACAACGTATTAGCATTACGATACAAAGAAGAAATTCTGCCAGCATCCTTGGTACAAATGCCTCAAGGGCTTTTTTTAGATTGAATTTAATTTAATTACTATACGCGCATAGTAAATTAAATTTCACCCCGATGTCTTGAACCCTTTCGCGAGCGCGAACACGCAGTTTACATAAATTAGTACACCCGATATTATCTGCTTCAGTCTTTTTTCCCATTATTATAAAATACTAAATACATTTATTTACAGAAATTACAATCGTATTATGATAACTACAAGTACTTAACTAGTTACAGTATAAAATCTAAAAAAGGCCCTTGAGGCATTGTACCAAGGATGCTGGCGGCATTTCCTCGTTGTTGTTGACCTAGCGTCTCTACGCCAAATGGTACAAAATGGTACTCTCTGCCCAGGCTTTTATATATTCCGCCGCTGCACCCGCTTTTACATTAGTTCGTTGGAGATGGGACGGCGCTAGGGTGTCTACGCAGGTAGCATCCCACACCAGCATCCGTCCCAAGCTCCAAGGAAGCAAAGACACTCCTTCAGGCCTCTTGTCATCATCGCTGACAATGCCGGTCGGCTCAAGAAGAGCAGGCACATTGATGCTGGCAAGAGGCCGACGGATTATGTCATTAAGCGTTGCGTGCCTAGAAAAACGGCCTGCACTTTTCTGACAAGATAATCCATGGTGTTCCAGTCGGTCCACGTTCGTGCCACATGAGCATGTATGTGGCGTAGGTTACACATACCAAAACTCCAAGGCGCAAACCAGTCGCCAGTCTAAGGGAGGTCGGGTTCAAGAAAGTACCGATATTTGGCGAAGGATGGGCATGTAGCCAGTGACCCGCTTCCCGGGCTCCAATAACCTCGCACGGTTTGGACCTGTAGAGTTATTCAAAAGGGTGTTGCAGGTTATGTCACAGTAAACATTGTCCCAGCTCCTTTGTGATTTAGGGTTCTCTGGAAATTGTTTACCCGGGCACGCAATTTTAAAAGCGTCTTTGGCATCCTCAAGGCCCGCGATCTCACAGTTTGTGCGCTCAGCCCTTAGGATATTTCCTATGAGATCAGACGTGCTATGAGTAGACGCTAAAAAGGCTGGGGAAGCCACACTAGAAATTTTGCGTATTCTTAACCCCCCGAACCGAATAGGGAGGGATGCTTGAGACCAAGAAGGCTCACTAAGCTGAATGTTTTGAATCGTCTCTAAACTAATTTTGATTAAATCATCTAAGGGACAATAAATTTCGAAGTTTTCAAAAAGGACAACAGCGGAGAACATAAGTATAAGTATTTGGGAACAAAATGAAAAAAATTAAGGATCACAAGAGCATAGTGAGGGTTAATTTCGAGTTACCGGTTTGTGTGACTTTTGAATTTAGACACTGTTTCAGTTGTTTTATTTCATAAGTTATATCACATGGTTATGGGTCCATCATATAAAAAGTAAAATTGAGATACATTTTTTTAAATTAAGTTCTTAAGTACTATAATTATTATAAATAAAGATTTACTTGTATAAATAATGATATTCTTCTTTTTTTTAACATATACCTATTATACTTTGAAGTTTGGAGCGTTTACTTTTTAAATGTCCTGGACCTCGACTGAGTGAGAATTGCTTTCGAAATTAATTTTCATAAACCCTTTCTGTTTACCGTTCTCGTTAAATTTTATACCCCTTGTACAGATTTCAAGTTCTATAATAATAAAATGTTTGTGTTGACCAAAGTGCCAATTGTAAAATGTACAAAGAACACTGCAATCGTGTAAAATTACATGGACATTTATAAATGAATGGATGCATAAAATGTTCTCATAAAGTTGCAGTTATGTGTATTGTGAATGCGGGAAATTAACAATATAAAAGTAAAAGTTGAAATAGATAACATATACTTAAGAAAAAACGACGAGGACCTTCGGTGTTCGAGACGGGATTCGAACCCGCATCTCCAGCTATCGCGGCTGAACTACTACTACTTAAAAATCAAAGCAAATCAAAAATATTTCATAAAAAAATAATTTAATTTGTTCTTAGTTTAATATAAAAGTAGTTAAGAATATATCGCTATAGATCTTTATTTGTAGAACAGTTAGTAGGGATGTGTTGCGATGACTATTTACTAAGTACCTGTATGATATCGACTATAAGTGTCGCCGAACTATCACAATTGTTTGATGAAAATCGAATGGCCCTTAAAGACGATGTTTTAAACACAAAACTATCGTGAGACTCAATCGTATTAAATTAGTCTTGCTAGTCTTACGTGTTGATACAAAGCCTAGCCGGCTTTGTATAGTTTAACATGAAACAAGCAAACAATAGGACAAAATTATCTACAAAATTATTATCTTCAAGCAAAATCGAACACTATTGGGTCAAGATATTACGGCCGCGTGACTATTAAATTGTAAATGGGACATTACATAGGGTACGCTCTAGGGTGTTGCTGTGATTGTTAGGTGTTTCTTTGTTTAAGTTTAGGGTTGCCAAGCAAATGAGGGAAAGGGATAATGCAATCACTTAGGCGGGCTCTGTAATCAGTTGACGAGACGGGGCTTATCAGTTCTTTGGAAATTAATTGTTTCCAACCTAACTATTCTATTACAAGTATATCACAGTGCTATACTGTGTTGGTATGTTATATCAATATTACTGTAAGTTCCGACTTATGTGAAGGCATAAAAATTTAATTAAATTCATAGAAATGTTGCATTAACTGATGTTAATGATGATATAAAAAATGTTAACATTTATTGTGTTGCACCGAGTGGGCAATTGTGTATTTCCAACTCGGCGGAAAGTTGATCCCAAAAAAAAAATATATAATGCATGGTTTGTATAGTAATACAAATCAAATAATACCTATAAATTTTCTATTTCTAAACTGAATGTAAATATTAATCTGGTATTGGTATATAATTATTGAAAGAAAAGCGATTAAGGAAAATCCTAAAAGTTATAGTGGTAGGATTGTACTGCCATAAAATTAGTAGGTAATAGAAATAGTACTTCGTACTAATTACTTTGACTATGAAACCCATGACTAACAACACTAAAGAGCCCCGCCCATTAACACCTCACAGCCACACAAATTTTGGTCCTATCGACCACCCTGTAGACCTATCTCTCCAATAACTTCTAAACACGAGCGCCGCACATTGTCCGGCCGATATTATGTCGATGCGGTTAGAAATAGTCACCAGCCTTTCTGCTTCGCTGGCACCCCATGGTACTGACGACGCTAAGAGGCCGGGCTAGTAAAATTTATTGAGTTTACATACTGTTATCGTATTCGGACCGCTAAACTTAAGTGGCTGTGGGTGGGGCACATGCACGCGAACCGATATACATTGGGGCGGTAAGGTTTTCGAGTGGCGACCACGTACCGGAAGGTGGGTAGACTCCTCACAAGGTGAACCGACGACCTGGTAAATATCGTGGGAATCCACTGCTTGCGGGCTCGAAACCGGTTATTGTGGGTCGGTCGGTTAAATTGGTCCAGCAGTAGACAATGTAGACATCCTTTGGTATGACGATGATGATGAAGATGACATATCGCTTTCTTATGCTGCTCTGGGATAATTCAAATATGGCGCTCTGTTGCGACCTTGTTTTCCACTATTGGCTGAATCTATGAATATTATATGAGGCCTGATCGGGTCAACTTGTGGTTTCGTGATCCAAAGAGAACCTTTGGTCCTGCATTTAGTAACAAACACATGACGGATATTGACTAAATTAAATAAAGTTTTTTTTTTTTATACGATGCTTTGGATATTAACTCAAATAGCAAATTGTACAAATCGGAATTTTAACATCTTTACTGCCCCTTTATCCCCAAAGTTTTATTCAGGAGTCTTAACTTCTCATAATTATGGGGGTCACATCCCCACACTAAATGCATAGTTGCATTTTTTTCAGATCATTTTGTATTGGGACAGGGAACTTGTGAAACCCATAAACCTGAATATCTAAGTAACTACTAACAATGTTTTTCAACTTCGTGGCAATCAACAGGGATTTGGAGTTCAAATTTCGCTTTGAAGAACGTGTAACAACAACTAAGAATCTTATTGTCGGCGAAGTCTGGTGTTATTTATGTAAAGTTTACATGAGAAAAAATATTGAATCTGAGATCAAACTCACTACTTAATTTAGCATAGTAACTCTGGTTGTGAAGAGTAAGGTTAACGTCTTAGTGCCCGACAGCGTCCTAATTGATGTCACTTTCAATGTTAAGACATTGTCAATGACGACAGGCCTGGCCTAGTGAAGAGACCCTGCCCATGAAGCCGGTGGTACTGGGTTCAAATCCTAGTAAAGTCTTCTATTTTATGTGTGTAATAAGCATAAATTACTAGATATTAAATATTTGTATGTCATTTGTTGTTGGCAGAGAATCCACAACACAAACTTTCTTGAGCTTACCGTTTGCTTAGATTTACCGTCAGTCAAATTGTGTAAGGATGTCCTCTTCAACCAGCCAACTCGAACAGCTCATTATTATCCTTGTTACGAAGCAAAACATGTCCAAAAATAATCGATTTATAAAACGTGAGCCAACCGCTTGTATACAATTAAAAAGGATTTTGTTAGATTAGGTCAGGGTCTGATTACTGTTTATTTCTAATTTAGTTGCTTTAAGTAAAGTCTTTGTAGATTTTGAGCATTAAATATTCTTTTGGTCGTTAAGATTAAAAAAAACTGAAAATATAAATGATATACCTTCAAATAAATTAAGTTTATAACAAGTTACCCAAAATTAACGAGCACCCCCGCATAACTAATGCGATGAATGGCTGCATAAGCAATATTTGAAAATAATACCTGCGCAATGACCCAAGGGAAATGAGCAGATGATTATGTATGTATTAATCTCTTCTATTTGCCTTAATGGCTGACGTCATGCTCTATGCGACCACGTCATAATGGCAACCACCATTAGTGCCAATTCAGTGGATCTTGCTCTTACTATCGCGTTAACTAGTCGATCCCACTACGTGCAAGAGCCGTTACCATATTGGATAACCAATTTGAATTTGTAATTTAGTGCGCGAAAATACAATAAGCAATTGAACGTGTTATTCATGGCAGTTACGCCATTTTTGGGTAGAGCAGCAGTATCAATTACATTGATTAAATTTGAGTACATACTCAATCCCTTTACATAACGGGTAACATGACTTGTGAATTTGTAGTGTAACATTGTGCGGAATGTAAAACAATAATTATATATTTGAGATAAACGTAATGTGACAATAAAGTACTATAATCTATTAATTTATTAGAATTTACTAAAATACACTTATATAAAAAAAAACTAAGTAAACGTGCAGGTGCCCGACAGCGTCCTAATGGATGCCACTTTTAATAAGTCATCGTCAATATAGGTGACTTGTGGGTTTCACCAATTGGGCCCTCACATGTAGACAAATGGTACGTTTACCTTAGATTCAAACGCAAAATGTCTAAGTTTCAAAATACGAATAAAAATATATTATTTTTTGAACCTAATAACAAATATAACTCTATCAAGTAGAAAACCTTTTCACATTGTGACAAATAGCTCAAAAGATAGGGACTTTTTTTAACGTCCGGGTTCAGACTGTTATATTTTTCAATTTAGCCAACCTGACACTGAAGTTTTGTCCATCGGACAAGGATCACTTTACTTTAGGTATATCTCAACCCTGTTGTTGTTCAGGTCAACGCAGTGTAAAACATTATCGATACATCGAAAATGTACTGGACATCGTTAGAATTTTAAATTCATGGAATCTATTTTATAGGGGTGAATAACGACAATTTAGCTAACATGTTAAACATTCTAACATCACTTTTCTGTAGAAGAAATATTGTAGTTATTAGACGTAGAAATATTAAAGGTCATAAACAAATTAGGATTAACAATTAAAACTTCATAAAGTTTAAGTAATATGTAGCATATAATTATGTAATTATATTGCCGAAAACAAATTTTGCATACTTCAAATCAAAGAATTACCTAGTAAAACTTCAGATAGGCATGTAATCGGATATTTAACCTTTCTAGGCTAGGAGAATATGAACATGTCAAAAACAAGTTAACTAATACAGATAAAAATAGGTTCCATTTCATCAGTAGTGGCATCTTTCACACGTATATCTAATTGTATTAATGGGCAGGCGATAAAGAGGCCATCGGTATTAAATAAGTTCAAATGTATTTATGTTTATTAAAGGGCTATCTTCACATATGACATAGAGTGTTTGATACGAGACAACATTTCACCTCACTAAAGCGAGGGAATTCAAAAAACAAATTAAATGCAGAAACCACAGGAAGTGCAGAATCCTAAACAAATAACCCGAGAAATTCATCGGAAAAGGTAGAAAAAAAAAGTTCTTTCCACTCATATTGACATATTCGGATTCCAAATAAATTAATTAACTGCTTCAAGTAAGATTTGAAGTTGCGAGTCCGGAATACCAGCCCGCTTCTCTGCTAAGTCAGCCACCGAGAGTTACTTTTAACACCGATTATTTTCTCCATACGCCTCATATTATGTGCCTTCGCAAGGGGCCTATAGTGTCATATCATATAAAAAATTCACCGATATCGATGCGCTATTCCATATTTAATTAATTTTGTATTGAGCTAAAATATCTGCTAACGATACCAAATAAAGACAAAATTGAAAAATCCAGCCTCGGGCGCGACATGAACTTGAGGTTCTGGGTTACCAGCCCGCATTTTAATTAAGTATCATATAGTCGTAATCACACGTTTTCTGCTTAATACAGCTTTAAAATACTAATAATTTCAAACACTAAAGAAGGTCTCCCGAGTTAGTGAAGGGAAACAATAATTTACTAACAAACTAATAAAAATAAATATCGTATCAGCTTCCATTTAAAACTAAAATTATTGGGAGTCGAAAACCGTATAGTACATTTCATTTCCTGAAATACTGTGGAAATAGTATACGACTATTTTATAGGTATTGGACAAGCTTATGAAAATATGGGTAATACATATGTAAACATACGTTGGCGTTGACACATACGTATTATTGATATTTATAATAACTAGGCCTGATATATATTAGGTACATAGCAAGTATGAATATATTTATTCCAATATTATAATAAGACTTATGAATATGGTATAAAGACTTATGAATTAATTTGTATTAACAATCCCCGCGTGCAAATACAGACCACCAAAAATTCTAAGCTATCGAAGTGTGATTACGCATAGAACTCTTCTGACCTCACGAACAGTCTTTATGTTTAGGATCAATTTACTAAATAACAGAAAAGTGGTCTATTTTACACAGCAGGAATCAAGTTTTTATCAAGTTTTTGCAAAAAAAAAAGGATTAATCTAGACGTCCGGGTGCCAGACAGCGTCATAATGGATGTCGGTTTTAATGTTAAGTCATTGTTAATAGAGGTTACAGAAGGGTGTCATCTCTTGGGCGTTCGTTTGTCGAGCACTGGTACGTGTACCTTACTATGAATAATGACTCCATTTATTAGATTGATCACGTGATTAAACATGATCATATGTGTAGTAAGCCGAAGAAGGATAAAATAACGGTATTGTTCAATGGAGGTAATAACAAGTTCTGAATACACAGTGAATACTATTATACTAACAAATGAAGTTTCACGGAACTGTAACGTTGTCCCGTATAGTCAGCACCAGAAGTTTCTATGCCGGCCGGGTGTTTAAAATAATATTCATCATCATCATCATCATCATCATCATCTCAGCCACAAGACGTCCACTGCTGAACATAGGCCTGCCCGTTGGACCACAAATTACTGTAAAACTGGACTTTTTAGAAATTTTTGCGGTATATAGAATTATTTTTCATATTATATTAGCTCAAAACTTACATATTATATTAGCATTAGATTACAAAACAATTGCAACGACTTGAGTTAAAAGCCGAAAAGTACAGGTACGGTATAACCCTTGGAATGCATGCATATGACATGTTCATAAGTCCTATGAATAAAATAAGTACAATAGTTTAGATAGGCACATAAGCAATATAGGCAACTATTGGTTTACTATGTAATTATCAATCATGTATAGTATAACTAACATACAATTATATAATTATCTCGTTTGAATGTAAATAGTATAGTTAATTTGGCACTTTAGAGGTATACAAGGCATTCACATCACAAAAGTACTTCAGATGTATTAAATATATTAATATACCTACACTCAATTTATAAATGACACCTATTTCCTCGTGTTCTTCGTCTTCTTCAAGATGAGCGAAATCTCGGTCACCTGATCTTAGATTTGGTTACGTTTGGGTTCCACTGTGTTTGTTACCTTACTTTTAGTAACTTAGTTTGTTATAAATAACTGCTATAATACTTTACAAGTAGGTACCGTGAATAAAAGTGTTTTTCCTGTATCTGTTATAAACGGTTATACATATTATAAATATAATGTGCCGTTTTCTTTCTTAACTTTTCGCCTATGTTTCCGGTACAATTATTTACTAGAATTCGTTAACACAAGCTCTTCTGACTGGCAAAGGTGTGTCCTCTCTGGGCTCGGTGGACGACGTAACGTCGACTCCATATTTTTTCTGGTAGCAGATAAGTACTATCGCGCAAATAAGGCATATAAGGACGAAGAAGGCCAGCATGAACAAGAAGTAGAGCTGAAAAATAAAGAATAGCTTTCATTAGATTTTTAATTAAAACGTCATTGTTTAAATATAAGAAAAAGGCCACAGCAACGTTTGTTCTACATGTTTTTTATTAAGTATAATCAGAAATAGAATTGTTTGTAGTTTTTGGAAATAGGTTATAATTATGGGAAATTAATAAATTTGTATAATGTTTGATAAGCAACGATGTTTTCTCCTAATTCGCGTTAATTATATCTATAATATGTATTTTTATTTCGCTCTTCATATACCCACATAAATACTCACTACCTCAGTGTAGTATACACGTGATATTCTTAAAAGTAAACAAACTAGTTCAAGACGTACAGCTAAAAAGTATTGTGACATGAAAAATAAATGACTTCATTAAAAATATATAGTTCAATACGTTTTGGTTTGTTAATCATTGCCTCGCTAGTTTTGATTAAAGTGGTTAAGTGCGTCAAAGGCAGCTACCTCATTTAAAATTTACAGCAAACTCAGATCGGATTCTGACTAACCTTTAGCAAAAGCTATTGTTCGTACGTTTTGGTACATAACTAACTTTGTATGTAACTCTAAAAACAATAA
Source organism: Grapholita molesta (assembly GCA_022674325.2). Taxonomy (NCBI): domain Eukaryota; kingdom Metazoa; phylum Arthropoda; class Insecta; order Lepidoptera; family Tortricidae; genus Grapholita; species Grapholita molesta. The sequence goes on from CP053127.2 coordinate 11,612,687, forward strand.
TAAATCAATATAAAACACAAATCAATATAATTTCAATCTAATACACCAGTAATCATGACGTGGCAATAATAACCTCCTTAGAATGTGTTTTAAATCTAACTTGCACTCGGTTAATTTGTTTCCTATGTTGCCATATGCATAGAACTAAGAACACTATACAATGTCGTGGAGCAAACTCTACATGATAATACGTACCTACATCAGTTTATAGCGGACTACATAATATCGTAGATCGACACAACTATGTAGAGGTGCTACGGAATAACTACGAAATCCGCTCTTCTTAGCCTTACAGATATTTGTGTGACAAACGTACTGCTAATGCTGCTTTCATTTTAAGTTTATTTTTTTTAAAGGATATGTTATCGTTATGATAATATGACTATAAAACAATGCACTCGGCACACTATTAAGCGTAATGGTATCATAATCATTACGAAACTAGTTCAAAGTTTAAAGCCTATTTATGAACGACTTTAGAATAAGCCGAGCCGTTTGATCGACCACAGTGCCTGTCTTTCACAGGAATACTGCTAATTTCGTAATGAACAACGACCACAATCCTGTTTATTTTTACAAAAGAGACGATGCTAATTATCCGCAGCTACAAATATAAACATTTCCATGTAAATTTGACGTTTATGCTGACTACTCTACGCCTTTACGCTTACCCAAGTTGTAAGCGTAAAGGCGTAGAGTGTCTGAGTCTGAGTCTGAGTGAGAGACTGAGTCAGCATTGTACGTACCTTAACGGTAATTACTAATTATCATTAGACTTTATTTCGTTGCTTTGAGTACTACGAATGGTTATGATGAATTAAGTTTACGATGGTCCGATCGAGTCCAAAAATATCTTTTCTATTAATAATGAACATATATTTTTATACTTAACTATGCATGTAACTTGACGTCTAAAGGAAAATTTAAGAATATTAGACATAGAACATGCAATAACAACTTCATTCAGTGAATGCTACGTCGATCTGCTTATCATTAATCTTTAATGCGACATGGGAAGAGGAATTGAAGTTTATGGATTTGTTCAAAATGACATCTATGCAAGTAATGATTCTGATAACAATGTAACTTTAACATATCGGGACACGCTTGCTTGTTTTGTAATGATTTCCATTTAACCACTCGTGCACTAAAGCACTCCTGATTTTTTTAAATAAATGAATAACAATATTAAGGGATTAAAAGAAATAAGAAAAAGGACGTTGTTCAATTGGGCTGCACAAATCGTAGTATTTTACAAGTGACTTTGCACCTATGCGTTGTAAATCGTCATTAGTTTGAAAAAATCTCGTATATTGTTCTTTTTTTTCGTATGTTGTTTCTGCTTATTTAAAGGAGTGATAAAATGCTTTTTAATAAATAATTATTTCGGGACAATCTTACACAAATCGACCTAGTCCTAGACGACGATATAGATAATAGATAATACATATAAATACTTAAATACATAGAAAATACCCATGACCCAGAAACAAATATCTGTGCTCATCACACAAATAAATGCCCCGACTGGGAATCGAACCCAGAACCATCGGCAGTCTGTGCATTAAATCTGAGTGAAACATATTTGACAGTTCCAATTCCGATTAACGTTATATTTAAAATTAAATCAATAACAAACCGTATTCTTCGAATAGGTTTCGTTGGCTTTTTCAAACGGGGGTATGGCGTATCAGCGCTGAGACTATTTTCTAGCTAACGATATCGCTATGCAAATAAATTCTCAAAATAGAATTAAAACTTATTAGAGCTATTAAAAAATTGAATTCATTTTTTTATCATTTTTTCAACATTAATTCTTTTGCTTTTTATTTCAAGGTTGAATATATTTATCACACTAGGCACAATCTCATCTTCATCACATCTTATTTCATGGAAATGTAACGGAAGTCAAATTTGGTTTTAAATAATCCCGCGGGGCTTATAGCTTTGTTAAATTATAACACGAAGCCGTAATTACTAAAAGATGGTAAGCCAAATAGTTGTTTATTACAAACCCATATATGAGTTTTATTTTTAAAATATTGAAATTTATTATTATTTTGCTTGTTTTATATAATTAAAAAAATACGTTTTAAGTCTCTAAAAGCTATTTGAGCAGTTCAAGAATTGTTATAATGGCGAATGTATGTCTGTAATATGTTTAAATAGTTATTTATTATACAAGGGGGCAAAATTAGTGTTTAACTACTTTCTCATGCTAATATTGAGACCCGAGCTAGCGAAAGATTCCAAAATTGATCCACGAACATAGCGAGTTTTCACCTCACTACCGCGAGGAAAATAAAAACTGTAAAATATTAAAATTTAGTCACAATCGAAAACTCGAGTCATAAAATAAATTAACACACCTTAGACACAGTAAATTCTTTTCAACAGTGTTAGTCATACCTCCCTTGTTGCTCAGTGTAGTAATAGGCGTCTAAATCCTAATTATTACTTTCGAGTTGAAACTAGTTTGTTAAACTACCTAATCTCTCTTCAATATTGTATGTATGTTAAATATAAATAATAATAATTGTTTAATCCTAGTTTCTTTCTTTTAAAAACTGAATCTCTAATGGCCGAGAGAGACAAGAATTATAGATAGAATTAACAGCCATTTTTTATGACATAAGGTGGCAAACGAGCAGACGGATTGCTTGATCGTAAGCAATTACCGTCGCCCATGGGTACTCGCGTGTTGCGGGAGTCACAAGCGCGTTGCCGACCTTTCAGGGGGGTGCTCTGGGAACCTTACTCACCATCAGGAACACAACACTACATACCTGAAAGGTAGCAGTGCTATTATGGCTGTGGTCTTCCGTAAGGAGGAGGTACTTCCCCAGTTGGGCTTCTCCAGACTGGTGCGTGATGGTACTTCGCTGTGCCCTACCTCTCATTGTTGGACGTAGTTTAAGGACATACCCGGGTCGGGACGTTGCATATACAAAGTAGTATATTCAAATGCCGGCCGGTAGTTTAGTTATAACAAAATTCAAACACATTTGTTACCACATCAAAGCAGTTTACACAAGCCTTGAGCGAAAAACGTTGTTTAAATCGACATTGAACCTTGTACAGGCTAAAGGTTTAGTTGACATATCAGGTCGACTGGTCCTGAGGGACGTCAAGCGAACACGAGAAATAATGTTTTCGCTATACCCACGCTCCTTTCATCTACTGTGGTTTTAAATGGCTGTGACACGTATACCTATGTCACGGTTAAAATTTATTTATGCGTATATCTTTTGAATTAAGTACTTTTTATTGTGTCCTATTGTTGTGAGTTTTAAACGTGTCGAGATACTCGTGATGTGTAAATCCAACCCACGGAATAGACATGAATACTTGAATATTTCTATTTTTGACTACCACATCCTACAGTAAAATAATCAAAAAGATTGTACTTAAACAGTAATTGAGTTATAGAAACAAATTTTTCTATATTTGCCATCCGCTCTAATTAGTGTGGAATCTGTTTTTCATGGCGTAGTGAAAAAAAAAACTACTAAATTGTGAATAAGACATATACACATATGTACATACATACTTTACATGAACAATGAACTTTGTCAAAACTCAGTTGTTGAACTAATGCTCAATTTAACCAAAATAAAGTACATGAAACTAAAGTTTTTTCTCGTCACTTTTTTAAGTATATACTTAAGAAATAGTGACGAGGACCTCAAGCGTCCGAGCCAGCATCTCCAGTTATCGTGGCTGACGCCTTAACCATTTGGGCCACCCGAACACAGTGTAACCCGTCGAAATTTGTCAAGTATATGTCATTTTGTTTATTTTTATATCGGTTTTTGGGCACCGTTTGCCAACTATAAGGTACTACGTGCTTGTATCTCCTATATGAATTACTTTCGGAATTCTGATAAAGCTAGAAAGATGATGCTGCCATCTATGCAGAACAAATCAAATTGTTAATGTACATAAAAGTCAGCTCTACGCCAAGTCCCATGCAAGTCAGATACGCAATCTAAGGGGGATGGACGTCTGTGCCTGACAGGTAACCTTAGTGAAATATACCTCAGTGAATACCTACGATTTGGTCGCTTGGGTAACTATTACTTATGAAGGTGTGATATAGGGATTTGTTGTGTTTGTAATTGAAAATGGAATTAGATTGCAAACATATCCATTTGCAATGTAATTTGCGTGCACTCCCCTCTCATTAGTGCGAAACCCGCATTGTCAGGGTCATTTCGTTGAATACTAATTTAATCAATTAACTGCCAGTGTAGCGCGCTTCTTAAACTTTGTTGATTACAATTATACATATCTTATTATATCTGTATTATTAAACCAATATGTTGAGATAGTATCACGTCGCCACATTTATTTACGCCTTACATGAAACAATCCCACAAAATCTCATCAAAAAAGGGTCAAACTCAACGTTTTACGACAACATGTAGGCGTCATAAAACAATCTCATACATTGAAGAGAAACAATCTTACACTGAAACTCCACCTCACCCTAAGAACCCAAATCATAATAAAAATCTTCACGTCTAACTCGCCAAAACAAAACAGATGCAAAATATATTGTTCATAACACGACCAAATACAAATTGCAATAAACAAGTATGCGAACCAAGCAATGCACATGACTTCTTAATTTACTCGAGTATCCAATGACATCACCGCTTGGAAAATATGGTTGCACGCATGCGCGAAAAACAAATCTCATAGCGTGTAATGCAATTAAATTGATAAGAAAACAAATGACAGGTTATTAAGAATTGATTTATTTTCATTGTAATTTTTATTTGACTCACCCCGAAATATGCGAAGAGTGTTTCGTAGGGCGACATGGTCTCTACGTAGTAGGCGATAGGATACTGATGGGAGGCAAGGGGAAAACGGCACACTGCCAAGTTTGTCTGACTTTTTGTTGAATTATATCTAAACCGTATCTATTCGAGCGGACTGATTTAAATATAATAAGTTTGTAAGAGAAAACGATTGATTATAGTTAGTCATTAGTATGTTTTAATTAACTTAGTATTAGTTCTTTTCAGTTTTATTTAGCCTTTATTTATCATATGAATTGGACATAAGGTAATATTTGGCAATTCGGTGATGCTGCACTATTACACTGCCGCTAAATTCAAGGCATACACGTAAAATCAATGACAGCTGATTTTTGATGCTCAGAGAGACAGAAATTTAATGCTTACAGTCTTGCGTGTCACTGTTGTGAGCTCAGCGGAAGATTTATTTATAAGATTATAATACAGTATGTATCAGAGCTTCAAACTGTAAAAATCATTCATGATAATATGATTGCTCAACTTTCCTAGCATCCAGTTTCAAGGATGCTAGGAAACTGTCAAAAACAATCATATTACATACCTCGAACAAATCATGCGGATGACGTAAAAATGACGTCCCTAATTTTGCACACAGGTGATGTCTGTATTGCTACATCCGTGTGACATATTGCACGAAGTAACAGATTAACCGCGTATAATTTCAAGAAATCTATACAAAATTATCTGAATGATAGGATGATGTACTTAGTGAATAAAATAAATGTTACGAGGTTTGTTTACGTAAGTACGATAATTGATAATAAAAATCAATATTTTGTTAAAAAAATATTTAATGACATTATGTACACAACTATTTCTCCAAGAAGTCTATAATTGCTATTATTCTATTTGCGTCTTTTAAAAAAAATGTAAAGAAAAATGTAAATAATTACGAAGTCACTTTATTGTTCAACTGAATGACAATGTCAGTCAAAGATGTTATGTGCCTACTCGGCTCATGTTAAGTGGCGATATCGTTTTATTAAAGAGGTTGATAATTGAAAATACTTTTTGAAATCATCCTATGAGTGGTTTGACGTCATCCGCATGATTTGTTCGAGGTATGTTAAATATCACGATTGGTTTTGACAGCTTCCGAGCAAATTATTTGAATTTTTCGAAAATGAACAAGTCGAAACCGAACTGCCACTGCGATCGCTAACCCACCTGGAAGCATTGCGGCTTGGCCTCCCTCCCAACCCCCCAAGTTATATTTAGGAGAGGCCTATGTTAGCAGTGGACGTCTTACGGCCGAAATGGTGATGATGACGATTACCCATAACACAAGCCTTCTTGAGTGGGGCTTAGTCTTTTTTTTTACACGAATTGACTGAGCCCCACGGTAGTCTCCTCGCTTGAAAGATGTCATGTAGATCTAAAGTTATTCGCCTTGATGACGATACAAATTTCGGGTATGCTTAGAGCTACGTAGATATTAAAATACCTAAACGCACGTTATAAAGAGCTAAATTTAACGTAAGGCACTCAAGGAAAGGTTTCTGCAGCGAATGTGAATGATATAAATATTACGTTGTCAGTGACAGCTGGGATGGAGGATGTTCTAAAAGGCGGCACGTGTAAGTCAGTCCTTTTAGAATTTATGATACTATTAATTTCTTCACTTGAATTCAACTCTAAAATATGTGATTATTCCTTTCTATAAACGCTAGCAAGGCAAGAAAAGGGAAAAAATTATAAGTGCGAATTGGGCTTGAGCGAATCACACATTTTTTTCCTTAAGATCAATATTTATTTATATTTTTCTTTTTTCGGATCTAGCTCTCTCCTTTACACTTTACCATTTTAATATTTATAAAAAGTATGTGATTATAGGCATACGCAGGTGCGTAAAGTAACTAATCCGTAAAAGGGTTTTGTGGGCTATTATGGAGGATAATATGCCAATCGGGGAGAGGGTAATGACATAATAACTGTTAGCAAGATAATATAATGCGTATTTACATTTTCGTGAGTTTGACGACATGTTTCGGAGAGCTTAGGTCTCCATTTTCAAGCACCATCGACACAAATGGGGCTCTGGCCTTTTAATGCTTGAAACTAGAGACCAAAGCTCGCCGATTATTTCGCGTGAGTTACTAAATAAAATTATTGTAATCGATGTAAATAGTATGAGAAAATTATATCGTGACTGACTATTAACAATATAAAAAAATAAAACAGGTTATGTAAAAAAAAAGTCAAACAGTCTACGTACCTTACGGCTGGTTTTAGATGTCACACTTTAAGTATATCTTGCCTGATGCTAAATGTCCAACAATTTCCAAATGAAATATGCCAAGAGTGCTGTGACAGCATTCAGACTTTCTGAGCTTATCTTGTATTGCCATTCCCGCCTACGTCATAGGATAATACTTAGTATAATGAAGAGTATGTGTATATAAGATGAAAACCTTGATTCTATTTTTAGTTCAGTATAAAGCAGACAAACCATTAAGTGATTACATAATTTTAAGATTTATTATTAAAAAAAACATCAAATATTTGTACCAAGGGAGGTTTGAGATGTGTTCTCAAATTGGCACCTACCTCTCGTTATTGCCCGAGCACCTTGCTACCCAACCACTCATGATAACCGTAAGTGACACTGTAAAACCTTTTAACCCTTTTTACTGTGGTACATACGGTAATTAATTGAATGAGTTTCTGATCAATTTGGTAATATAATTATCATTGCACGCAAGATGCGAGTGATGTCGTGATAAGATTATTTTGTGAAATTCAGATAGGCTTTTTGATACGAGTGTAGCTGTAATATAATACTGACTCGTCAACAGACTGCCCATAGACAAAATATCATGAGTAGTATTTAATAGTAGTATGAAGCCTCTTCCTTTTGTTTTTACTACGATGAACTCCGACAACAGTCGGGCCTAACTAAGTTTTGCTGGAGTCTTCTCAGCGGGCTGGGGTTAGCGAACCCACGACAAAAATCCCATTAGCTTGATAACATTTCGCACCACTAAGATTCGGTTGAGACCGCCTCAACCAATCTCGCTGGAAGCGTAAACTCAGTAGGAGTATTCTAGTAGTACATATCAAGTTTGGGTCCTGGATTTTCCCCAGGCTACGCTCTACTGTGGCGAATGGTTGCAACCAAAAGTTTTTACTACATTAAACACCAATTTAAAATCTTTCGCAAATATATAAGTTAAATGGGCCTTGGTTACCGCTTTATATCTTGTACTGCAAACAGTATGACATTTTATGAAAAACAGCATCTTTTTACGACGTGAGATTATATGTAAATGGCGACGACTGTTGACGGTTCTTATATTATATACTCTTATTACATACCTACTGCCTTTTCAACGTGGGGATGGTAACAAATATTTTTCCTAAATGCGTATGGAAAATGATATCCAGTCAAATATTTGCCTTAACATCGCTACTCACAAGGAAATTATACTTTCTATAGCAAAAGAAATGTTTATCTCTTTGGGTATAAACGGGCGTGTGAAATGCAGCGGTTTTTTCTGCTGGTGTTCATATATTGTATGTTCAGCTTCTCCAGATTATATACATTGTCTTCAATAGTTTATACACAAGCTGTATAACATCAGTAACAATTGACTCGTTAGATATAAAAAGTCATAGATGTATTAATAAAGAACTAGCAACCGGTCACTAGGCATAATATTTGTCACTTGAATTGTAACGTAACCGTTCGACAGTAAGGTTCATATTAGATTGGAATATTACAGAAAGTAACACGATTGACAAAAACGTGACTGTTTGGGGTTTATGGAATAACTATTTAGAATTAGTGTGGTATGGAAAGGGTTTAGCTAAAGTAAAAAAAAATGTTACATACGGTAAATAAACGCTCGTTTGTATCCTGAAACCACAAACGCTTCTATGAAGTAGGTATACATTTTAATAACGTTGAAGGAATGATATTACAATCTTAATATTTAATTTGTTATCTCTTATATGAGATTTTAGGTAGAGCTTAGAATAATATTGAAACTTGTACCGCAATATGCCATTATCTCAACTTGTATGTAAAACAAATATCATCATGCTTGAATTACATACAAGTCAACATATACTTGTATGTATACGTTGCATACTTTATTATTATTATTTGTATGTCTCTTCCGTACACGGAACAATGGTGTTCCGGACATTTGGGAGGCTTACGCGGAGCCAGATCGAGCCAACGCGCAGAGGCCCTTTCGACAATTTAATGAAATGTAAGGGATACACTAAGCGGATGTTGCCCCTGTCCGTATCATGGGACGCGCACAGAGACAGCACCCGCCATGGTGTAAGGACTATTGAGTTATAAATCCTATAATGGAATCTAGAATGTACTAGGCTATTGGGCGGAAAGGATGGACTATAGCTACTGGGTTATTGGATAAAAAATCGGACGTCTGCCTAATAAAATGGTATTCAATTTTATTTCCGGCAGACGGTGACTCGCCCTATGCGAGATGGGCCCCCACAAAAAGCGACATCAAAGATGGCTCAAGGGCAACACCGGTGCATAGGGCTAAGGGTAGAGAGGTGTCACTGGACTTTAAACATATAGCCAACTCGCCACTTAGGTTTCCACATCTACCCTCGAGAACGCAGCTCTCGCGACCCCACTCTGGACGGCCGGTGAAGGCGAGCCAGAGTCAGGGGACCTGTCCCACCTGTCCGACAGGGCACCCCAGGGGCACTCAGGTACGTGGAGTCGCTACTCTCCAACAGCTCGCCACAAGCTGCCCTGCGTTGACTGATTGCACTGGAGAAAACCAGCGGGCGATGGGGTCGTCACATCCCTACGCCACATCACATCCCTACGCCACATTATTATTATTATTCTCTTTATTCATTTTAAATCTTAGGTTAGGTTTTATAACATTTTTATAAAAGTAAAATATAAAAATACATCTAAAACGTATCAAAACAATAAAAACATTATAAAACCTAAGTTAGAGCGCCGCCGGCAACTGGGCAGGGCCCAGGCTGCCGGTGGTTAGGGCTGCAGAGAGAGGAACCGTCGGACTATGCGCGCCGTGTCCAGGATTACCGCCTTCTGAATCTGACCCTTGATCCAACCACAACCACGTAGCGAGAGTCTCTCAAGATGTTGGTCGAGACTCTTCGCTATGAGACCGTTCGCGGAAACAACTATCGGTACAATGATCGCCGAATCAACTTCCCACATGGCGGTTACCTCGTGAGCCAAGTCTAAGTACTTGCTGGACTTGTCCTTCTCGGCCTTCACGAGGTTCTCGTCACATGGGACGGTGATATCGATGAGCATTGCCCGGCGCTGCGATCGATCTATCACCACGATATCAGGCTTATTGGCTACAATAGTCCTGTCCGTGATAACAGATCGATCCCAATAGAGCGTGGCACGACCATTTTCGAGAACTGGCGCAGGTGTGTACTTGTAGTACGGCACTTCGCGGTCCGCAAGTCCATACATAAGAGCAAGCTGCTGGTGTATAATCCTGGCTACAAGGTTATGTCTGTGCAAGTACTCGCCGTTAGCAAGATGAGAACAACCGGAAATTATATGCCTGAGTGACTCTCCGGGACGGCGGCATGCCCGACAAATGTCGACCGTACCGTCTTTCAGGATATACTTCCGGTAGTTATTCGTCATGATAACTTCGTCCGCAATTGCACAGGCAAAACCCTCGGTTTCTCCGAAGAGGTCCCCGAATCGTAGCCAGTTCACCGACGCGGGCAGGTCTACGTCTGGTCCCGTTAGGGCCCTGTAGAACCGCCCGTGTAGCTCCTTACTCTTCCATACGGCATTGCGGTCCTCGGTGCTTAGTACCACTGGTTTGCGCCAGTTCTCGTTTGCCAAGGCGAGCGGTGTGAGGTTCCTGTCTACTGCCACCACATCACGATGCATCCCACACTCGTGGTTCAGGAAATAATTTCTGAGATTGCACACCTCACGGTTATGGAGACTTTTGGCATTTAAAAAGCCGCGGCCTCCACACTTCCGTGGGATATACAATCTCATAACCGACGAACGTGGGTGTAGCATGCGATGTGTGGTGAGTAGTAGTCGGACCCTCCTATCCAGGGCATCCAGCTCGGTCTGAGTCCATCTTAGTATGCCAAAGGAGTATATAAGTAAGGGCATTACCCAAGCGTTGAAGGCCCGTACCTTATTGCCACCTGACAAAAGGCTATTAAGTACTTTTGTCAGCCGACCGAAGAAGCGCTCCTTCACCGCCTGTCTAATTATTATTATTATTATTTTTTTTTTTTTTATGACATAGGCGGCAAACGAGCAGACGGATTGCCTGGTGGTAAGCAATTACCGTCGCCCATGGGCACCCGTGACACCAGAGGAGTCACAAGCGCGTTGCCGGCCTTTAAGGGGGGTTGGAGCTCTGGGAACCTTACTCACCATCAGGAACACAACACTGCATACCTGAAAGGTAGCAGTGCTATTATGGCTGAGGTCTTCTGTAAGGAGGAGGTACTTCCCCAGTTGGGCTGCCCCAGATTCAAGCGTGATGGTCATCGCTGTGCCCTACCTCTCATTGTTGGACGTAGTTTAAGGACATATCCGGGTCCTTATTATGTATTTATTGAAACAGCATTACTTAGTAGGGAATTTTCAGAATTTTTACCCGCCCGGTCATTAGCCAATTTGCGTTTTTGATGAAATTATGACCTATTTGTCAACCGATATGTCACCAGTAGCAATGCGTCGAGGAGAAGTAGCCTTTGTGAAATTTTTCGCACTGAAAGTATTTAGAATTTGAAAACAAATTATTATAATATATACAGAGCGTAATTAATATTTTTATAGCGTAATAATTATTTAAAAAAATAAATCAACATGAAAACTACAATATATTTTTTTTATTATGCATAAACGTCTGTTAGCGAATATCTTCGATATTTAAATAGATAATTTTTGACTCCGGCCGTGGGGTGACCGGCCTTAGAATTGTCCCCCACCATATCTTCCCGTGGTTGCAGTAAGAGCCTGCTAAGGGAATACACCGGGAGATGGGCAGCAGCATCTCCTAAAATAAAATACCAGTTAAATAAAAAAACTGCGCGCGCCAACCCGCCTGCCAAGCGTGGCGCGTATGGCAAACCCCCCCAATGAAAAGTCAAAATAAGCCACGGCCCCGAGGTTCCGGCGACCTCCGGTGCTCTGGCTATTGTGGTAGCGGTCAGAGCATTCGCGGGGTCAGGGGTGCTAAGAATCTCCGGAATAGATCCGGCTACCCACCCCGACGACCACTGGCCCTGGTAACACACAACATACGCACTATGAGGACTGACGAAAAGATCTGCAAGCTGGAAGAGGAACTGAGCAGGTTACACTGGGACATTGTAGGGTTATCTGAAGTCCGTAGAGAGGGGGAGGACACCATAATCCTGAAGTCTGGTAACTTGCTCTACCACCGGGAGGGCGACCAACAGTCCCAAGGTGGTGTCGGGTTTCTCGTTCACAAGTCCCTCGTAAACAACATAATAGCCATCGACAGTGTGTCGAGCAGGGTGGTATACCTAATACTCAGAATATCCAAAAGATATTCGCTGAAGGTCATTCAGGTATACGCACCGACCTCGTCACACTCCGATGAGGAAGTGGATGCTATGTATGAGGACGTAAGTAGGGCCATACATACTTCGAAAACCTACTTCACTGTTGTTATGGGGGACTTCAACGCTAAGCTGGGCAAGAGAAGCGGTGATGAGCTGAGAGTGGGGCAATTTGGGTATGGGCAGCGGAACCCTAGGGGCCAGAGGCTGGCCGACTTTCTGGAGAAAGAGGAACTCTTCATGATGAACTCTTTCTTCCAGAAGCCGCCTCACAGGAAATGGACATGGATGAGTCCGGACGGTTCCACGAGAAATGAGATAGACTTCATCATGACCGACAGGAGACGGATATTCAGTGATGTCTCTGTGATCAACAAGGTAAAGACCGGTAGTGATCACCGAATCGTAAGAGCGTCACTGAACATCAATGTTAGACTTGAAAGGTCCAGCCTGATGAAGTCTACGCTTCGACCTACTCGAGCCCATATTCAAAACCCCGAGAGCTTTCAACTTGAGCTCTGTAATCGCTTTGCCTGCCTAGAGAACTTAGCTTCAGTGGACGAGATCAACAACGGGCTAGTGGAAACTGTCCACACAGTAGGGTCTAAGTTTTTTAGACCCCGCCGTAAGGATAGACCTCAGAAACTAACCGAGCGAACCTTAAACCTCATGGCTGAACGACGCTCTCTACAGCTGCAGTCTCCCGATGACGCGGAGTCATTTAGGCAGCTCAATAGACGTATATCTAAGTCCTTGCGACATGATTTGCGTCTCTTTAATACTAACCGTATTAAAGAGACTATTGAGCGAAACCAAGGCTCCAAAGTGTTCGTAAAGGATAAGTCTATTGGGCAAAGCCAGCTGACAAAGCTGAAACGGGAAGATGGCAGCATAGCGTCGACCAAAGCAGAGGTTTTAGGCGAGATTGAGAGGTTCTATGGACAGTTATACACTTCGGTTGCAAAGCCCGTTGACAGCTTGGTAGGAGATCCAAGAGCCAAGCTGTCCCGACATTATACCGAAGATATCCCGGACATCAGTCTGTACGAGATTAGGATGGCCCTAAAACAGCTTAAGAACAACAAGGCGCCGGGCGAAGACGGAATCACTTCAGAGCTTCTGAGAGCGGGTGGAATACCGGTACTTAAAATCCTCCAGAAGCTCTTTAGCTCCGTTTTGTCCGAGGGCAAAACGCCTGAAACATGGAACAGAGGCGAGGTGGTGCTGTTCTTCAAAACGGTGACAATAGCCTATTGAAGAACTACAGACCCATCACGCTTCTGAGCCATGTCTATAAGCTGTTTTCAAGGGTTATCACGAATCGTCTCGAACACAGACTCGATGACTTCCAGCCTCCCGAACAAGCCGGTTTCCGAAAAGGCTATAGTACCATAGACCACATCCATACGCTGCGGCAAGTTATACAGAAGACCGAAGAGTATAACTTGCCATTATGCCTAGCGTTTGTGGACTATGAGAAAGCCTTCGATTCGGTGGAAACATGGGCGGTGCTTGAGTCTCTTCAGCGATGCCATATTGACTATCGGTACATCGAAGTGTTGAAATGTTTGTATAGTAACGCCACTATGTCAGTCCGAGTACAGGAGCAGAGCACGAAGGCGATTCCATTGCGAAGAGGCGTAAGGCAGGGAGACGTGATCTCTCCGAAACTGTTTACTGCCGTAATGGAAGACGCCTTCAAGCTCCTGGAATGGCAAGGGCGTGGCATCAACATCAACGGCGAATACATCACTCACCTTCGATTTGCCGACGATATCGTAGTCATGGCAAAGTCGATGGAGGAACTCAGCATGATGCTCGATGACCTCAACCGAGTTTCACAACGGGTGGGCTTGAAAATGAACATGGACAAGACGAAAATAATGTCAAATGCCAATGTTGTGCCCACCCCAGTCTTTGTTGGGAACTCGGTACTCGAAGTTGTTGACTCGTATATCTACCTAGGATAAGTAGTCCAATTAGGTAGGTCCAACTTCGAGAAAGAGGTAAACCGCCGAATCCAACTCGGTTGGGCAGCGTTCGGGAAACTACGTAATGACTTTTCGTCCGACATACCTCAGTGCCTCAAGACGAAAGTCTTTAACCAATGTGTGTTACCAGTGATGACTTACGGCTCCGAAACGTGGTCTTTCACTATCGGCCTCATCTCAAGGCTCAAAGTCGCTCAACGAGCTATGGAGAGAGATATGCTCGGAGTTTCACTACGAGATCGACTCAGAAATGAGGAGATCCGTAGGCGAACTAAAGTCACCGACATAGCCCACCGGGTTAGCAAGCTGAAGTGGCAATGAGCAGGCAACATTGCACGCAGAGAAGATGGCAGATGGGGTCGAAAAGTGCTCGAGTGGAGACCACGGAATAGCAAGCGCAGCGTAGGACGTCCACCCACAAGATGGGCAGACGACCTCATTAAAGTCGCCGGAAGACGCTGGATGCAGGTTGCTTCCAACCGGTACGTGTGGAGATCCAAGGGGGAGGCCTATGTTCAGCAGTGGACGTCTTATGGCTGAGATGATGATGATGATGAATTTTTGACTTGCAGCGGGACTCGAACCCACAACCACTGGATCGCTAGTGATCCAGTGGTTGAGGGTTCGAGTCCAGTGCACTACCAATTGTGCTATACGAGTACCGCTTAGACTTGTCAATTTTATTCTATTTATCCCTCGTCGTATACTTTATCATGGGTGACGTGTAAACATATCTGCCGCAAGCGTATTAACCACTTAACGGCATCGAAGTCTCAATTTACATTACATTATTTACAATAAAATTTCTCACAGAAAACTTTCAGTACGGAAACTTACTTCAAATTCGCGTGAACGTTCTCTGAAACTTATGAGAACTTTCTCGCATTTTTGAGAATGTTATGCAACTTGTATATTGATCGTCAGCAGTTGTCATTTTATCGTCTATCGCACGCATCCGTCACTTTCGCTCTCGCATACTAGCTGGAGCGTGACATACATTGTGACAAATGATAAAAACCCTACCATATTAGCTAACAGGCAGCTTTTTCTAAGTCATAAAACTTTTGCTACGGGAGGTATTCCCAAATCATATTTGTCCTCTGAATTATTAATATAAAAAATGTCCTCATTTTTGTGGGTATTGTAATGCTTCTTTCATTCACTTTACTTTATTTATTTCAATAAATAAATTATTCCGTGTGTTTCAATAACATGTATACTCTTTTCCTTCTCGTATATCCGTGATCGCTGACTGTATCGCAAGTGAATTTATGCGTGTCCGTTAAAAAGGAAGTATTTCATTCCGAAGCCGACTTTAATGAATCAAAGGATGAATTAAGGATCACGATAAAATGTGACCAAAGATTTCTATCCTATTCAATTTCTTAAAAGCATTTTCCTTTAAGATTTTATTCGTCCGTTTAAGTAGGTACAATAGATAAAATTAAATTGGGCATTTTATTTCTTCCCTGATTCTATATTTTGTCCAAGTTCGAGTTTTTTTTTTAATAAATACGCTGCGGCCGGACGGATAAGTAATAAAGGCGAGGTAAATAAAGACTATGGCCGCCTTTTGAAAATTCTGTTAAGAATCTTTAAAAACGTCAAACATCGAAGTTCGAAAATTTCGAGCATCTTTTTCATTTACTCCAATTACGGCGTCCTGAGAGTGACAGAGACATTCGTGTGAAATTTCGAATATCGATATTCGCGGTAGCGCTCTTGCTATTAGGTCTCAGATGGTGAAATCCGCAAGTAGTGTGGCTGACCTATTTCAATCGCCGTAAATCTTATACCCGTGGTAGTCTTTGTCACACAAGAAATAAATTATTTTCTTCTTATATTAGTATAATGCGAATACAATGTCGGCGATGTCGTACAATTGAACAATCTGTCAGAAAAGCCGCCCTTATGTTATAATGTAAGTACACATTGTACATATACAGTGTGTAAAAATGAGGCGGGCCATGGACGGAAACTACCTCAAATCCTTATGTTAGCTCATTTTACTAAAAGGAAATATTCCTTTATGTTAAAAAAGAAACAAAACTGCATCCAGAAAGTCTTTTTCTGAAAATCGCTTGCTTCACCCGGGAGTCAAACCAATTAAAATCTAAAAACGAACGCTCGCTATTTTAGTTATATTATTTTATTTAATAGGATTAGTATTCAGGATTAAATATCTCTAAGAAACTTTTGATCTTTAAAAAAGTTCATAAAATCTAACATTACTGTTATTTTATTATCAATTTGTTACCATGTACATATAATTTAAGTACATGACACTATTTAACAATTTAACTGATAAATTGTTCTAAATGAGTCCCCTCGTTCCGTATTCTCCGTAGAATTTCATTTCTTGTATCAATACAAATTGTTGTGGTGTACGAGTATGTCCCTTATAATATTTTCTGACGCCACCCTTAGCTCTTGCATGGTTTCATTAATAATAATTTTGACAATTGTATTTGTTTTTAAAAGGCAAGCGAGTTTGGAAAAATATTTGCATGTCGTTTTGAAAATAAAGCAATGTCTCACTTTAGTAAAATGAGCTAATTTACGGTATTTTCCTCCAGGGTTCGACTTATTTTTACACACTGTATACCAGATGATGTTCAGTTCTGATGTATGACATTACGGAAATTACAAATTTCCGAGGCGCACTTCGCCCATATTGTAGGAGCGTGGCTAATATATTACTGGGCTGTTTTTTTTTTGCTTTAAACATTATTAGAACTTATGCATACATAAGGATCTATATCGGCCTGTCGATTTTTTTTAGTATATTTTTCTTTCGTGAACATATAACAACGTTTGGTCGAACTATTAAAATCTCGAAAATTGTTTGGTCGACATTGTTTTGCATAAACTTATTTGGTCGAAAAATAACATTTATATGAAAACTGTTAGCACTTAATTACTCATCGTACCTAACGGTGACTCTATATTTCCGTTTCGATAGCGAGTCAGGTGTGTTGGGGATGCAAGATACCTAACACTCCTCCTCGCTTCGCTCGTCGTCATACCTAACGGGGACTTAGGGAATGTATTGTTCTTTCTTGATAGTAAGTCGGGAGTGTTGAGGAAGTAACATACCTTTGGGACATTATAAGTCAAGCTAAATAACAATTAGATCTAACAATGTTATGGATTTTAACTTGTAGTAATTAATATTTTAGGTTTCTAAATTGTAGACCAAAAAAACATTCGGACATAAAATATGTATGTAAAATATTCTTTCTACTAAAAAAGAAGTATGCTATTCAATATTATACCAAGCATTTTCGACGAAATAATTTTAGACCATACAATTTTAGACCATGCGAAGGGCAATGATTAGGTACGTCTTTAACGTATCTACACTAATATTATAACGGCGAAAGTTTGTGAGTGTGAATTTTTATTACCTCTTCACGTCTAAACGGCTAGTGCGATTTTAATAAAAGTTGGTATGGAGTTAGCTGACACCCTGGATTAACACATAGGCTACGTTTTTTCCCTACTAGACCGCGGGTAACACCGCGGGGCACAGCTAGTATCTAATAATACGTTTAACTAACGCCCAATATAATACTTAAAAATGTAAACAAATAACTTGTTTTCAACTTAATATACCATGTCAGTATGTACAAAAGTACAGAATGAGATTTAAATAAAACTTCATTTGTATCTGTCATAAAGTTTTTTTTTACTATGTCGGTGGTTAACAAGCATACAGACCGCCTTGTGGACAGTAGTTACCGCAGCCTATAGACGCCAGCAACCCTGAGGTTTGACATGCGCGTTGCCTACCCTTTATAAATCTGTACACTCTTTTTTAGAACCCCATACTGGAATCCCTCGGGAAAACCATTTCCAGTCAGAAATTTTTCTATTGGCGGTCTCTTTTAGAAAAGGTACAAATTAATTAAGAACCACCAAACTCAACTTAAAATAAACAAGAATAACTTTTAATATCGGAAATATGACATTATTGTGATCGATTTTCATTAAACTGACATTGACTTTCTCGCGAGGTTGACGGATATCTCCGGATCCCGGTAATACTTATAAAATTCTTCTTGTTGACTCTATGTTGTCTCTATGTTGTGCTTATTACATTTGAACTATTTTTCATCTTTTTGTCCTTTTTTTCATTTCATTATCTTCAAAATCATTAGTTTTTATTGACAACATTGTATTTAGCTTCATTACTTGTTTCTGTAATGTTGTGTTGTGTACAGTCAAGTGCAAGAATACGTACCGAAAGCATCCTTTCATAAATACGTCCAACAACCTTATTTACTGTACAATAAAGTTGCTCGGTACATATTTTTGAAACTTTGGCAGTGAACGAATTTTCACACTTGACGTATAATAGTAATGTATTTAGGTACTGTATGTATATGTTGATTTTGTAAGAAATATTTTATTTTGTAGGCGTACCTACATTACGTCTTTGTACCTAATACATAAATATAATAAAAAGGCGAATATTTGAAAAATTTAGATCGGTTTATACCCGACATGCCTTTTTCCGTCATGTCCGGGGTAGGAGGCGATTTTATAGGGCGGTCGTGAGTGGGTGATCCAAGTGGGTTTCGCGCCGCGCATATAAAATGGTTTTCGGAATGGGGTGGGAAAAAATCAAGTTACACACGCTTCGACCTTTAATTACCCGAAACCTATCCGGCAGTTATATAGTGGTTCTTTAAGTATAATATACTCAATACTCTATATCAGTGGCCCAGTGAAAATCGGTATAAGTTTCATACTATTTGTTCGTCACTTCTACCCCTTTTCACTAGGGACACATGTCGTAGGCTGAGCACCTACAACACAAGCCTTCTGGACCTTACCGTGGGACTCAGTCAATTTGTGACAGGCTGTACAGCCACAGCCGAAGGACGTCCACTGCTGGATAAAGGCCTCCCCCACAGTGACTGGTTTTGTGCTACCCACATCTTGTGGGGGGTCTGCCCACGCTGCTCCTTCCGGTACGTGGTCGCCATTCGCAAAAAATTAAGCCCCAACGGCCATCGATTCCACATTCAATGTGTCCCGCCCATTAAATAAATAGTTTAGCGATCCGCGATGCTATATCGGTTACTTTGGTTCTGCAGCGAATGACATCATTTCTAATGCGATCGCTCAGAGACACTCCCAGTATAGCCCTCTTCATTGTCCCTTGAGTGATATTACTACATAAATGTATAAATACAATAAATATTAAAATACTTTTATTAAAATGGGTATTTCTACTCGTATCATAAAGCTACATCAAATCACTCGTACATAAACAATTATCAATGCACCATCTAGTGACTACCAGTGTCTACTTCTGTGCACACGGGAATTCAATAAGTAGAATACCGCCCTTATTTCTTAAGCCTTTGATAGCCCACGTCAAAACGACCTTTGACGGGCAATAACAATTTACTTCCAAGCTGTACAATAAATAGAAAACAAGGTAGAAGGAAATCGATTTTACTCCACATATTATACCTTATCGCAGTTGCATCTTACATAGGTCTGCTTACTTATGTTTACCTTGTGGCTACCAAGGATTCATGCAGCTATTTGTTTTAAAAGAAGCATCTGTCAAGGTTCAATCAACTCAGAACAAAAAGGGTTGGGTTTAATGTGTCCAGTTCAATCAAAATAGTTTTCCTCATCCAAGGGCATGTATAAAATATCGAAAAATTTTAAAGAAATGCTTCAGTACAAGTCAAAATTTGTAACTTACCTAGGAAAAATAATAATTTTCAGGCTTTGTACATAAAATGTACCCGCATAACCTAACGTTCCAGTGCCAGTATTTTAGTAATATATTTAAGGCCTACTATTCCGTAGAATTGAATGTTGCTGACAAAAAATTGCAATTATCTTCGGCTACAGCTCACAAATCAGTTACATATTGATTTGATTACTTTTACATATCGATTACTTCTTATGTAGTGTCTTATTTTGTGCATAAAATATTATACAGGTAGCGTACGAACAAACGTAGCACACTTTTTGGAGCAAAAATCAGGCCCGGTACCGCGAACATCGAAGTTCGTATATTTCGGGCATCTTTCTCTATTACTCCAATTAAGACGCCTTGAGAGTGACAGAGACAATCGTCCGAAATTTACGAATATCGTGTGTCGCGGTAGCGCCGCAGGCTCTAAAACGGAAAATATGCTACGTCACAAGCCCACGAGCAGCGGAGCTACCGCAAAACACGACTTTCGTAAATCGGACGATTTTCTCTGTCACTCTAATGACGCCTTAATTGGAGTAAAAGAGATAGATGCCTGAAATATACGAACTTCAATGTTCGCGGTACCGGGCCTGGACGCCTATGTAGGAAGAGTGTGAGAGTATCTCGCGGCGAGAAAGACTACCCGTCCTTTTCTGTTATATCTCGTCTATCTCGACTCGAGGTATTTTCGCGCACCACTTGTGATAGGTCTACAGGTCTTAGCTTGATACGTACAGTTTATTGATTCGTGAAGGATCAACGAATAATAGTTCCTATAAAACCATGTTTTCATAATGTATGGCGGCAGTAATGCAACAGGTTTCTGTTCCATCTATTTTGTATGGCGCTTTGGTCCCTAGCCAAAATAACTCAACCTTCTTTCAATAGTATGCGCTGCGGAACCCAAACCCGAGCCCGGAAAAAAGGTTTTAGGATCAAAATAATTAATTAATCTCCGCTTTGCAGCGATCATGAGACCATAAACGTATATGCTATAGAGCAATATGAATAATAGAAACGCGATTATTTATTTAAATACATGTTATTTTTATATATAAACGCAAACATATCCATTTCATCTGAATAGTCAAACTATATGTGAAATATAGATTTAACTAGGTACATTACAGTAGTTAAAATCTAACTACAGTAGTTAAAGTATAAGTGTTTAACAATGATGGGGTCAGAAAAAAAATAGGTACTACACTTTATAAAATATGTAATCGATAATCCTAAACTAGTTACTAAAAAGTAACCTATAGAGTAACACCCGTTTTGGACAACACCGCAAGAAAAAGTTAAGTCCATCAATAAAAAAACTTGGAAAATCAAGTGTCGCTCCAGCCTCAAGAGGCGGCTGGATTCAGTCATCGCCTGGAATCCGTCACGAGCGTCCGCTGCGTACCGCCCAACGACCGGAGTCTCGGCGCGCGTTCCATATTTAAACAAAACTGTTTGAAATTCGAATATTCTCGACAATTATCTTTTAATTTATTTCAAGAATAAGGCTAGATTTTTTTTGAAGGACTGTTTTTATTTAATAAGTGTGTGTTTAAAATAAAAATGTAAACTTTTTTATTGAGTGGATAAGTGTATCAAAAGCTCATTTCTTCCATCTTGGCCATTGTGGTACATCTTTACGACGTAATGTAAGTATTTTTTTTTCTTTTTTAAATTGAATAAATTTTAGGCTTGAATTAAAAACTTCTCAAGTCTCATTGACAGTTTTAAAACAATCGAATTTATTAAATATCAATATTGTACCGTGTTTATTAATTTTATCTATACAAAATGCCATTCCAAATACTGTGCGTTTTAGTTAAATTATTCTGGACAATTGAATGAGTTTGTAATTAAAATAATAACCAAATAAGTTAACAATTAACTTATTTTTTACTTTGATAGGTTTTCTTTTATAAAATTATTAATAATATTTACATAAGATAGAGTTGTTATTTTTTTTTCTTATTAGTACCTAGTAAAAAAAGTTGGAGTGATTTATTTAAAAAGTTGAAGGAAATCTGTTAATACCATAGATATAAATTAATCAAATCAAAGATGGAGTTTAAGAACCATAACATTCAAAATAAAGATGTTGGTTTATTTCAACGGAAGGCAGCAGAAATTGCTAAGCGGGCCAGGTATTCAGAATGATCGTCACACGCTCCTATTCTCTTAACAATAAAGTTGTGTCAAGCTAATTTTGAATATCTCGCCCGCTTAGCAACTTTTGTTGCTGACTGTACCTATCATGTATATAAAGTCCTGCAAACACCGGTGAGGGAAAATATCAGGAGCAAAGGGAAAAAGTCTGCGCAGTTTGTCATTACGTTCACGATGATATCAAAGTTACGAGATATTTTAGTCTTGAAACATTTTTTAATGCTATGTTCATAAAATGAGGAGAGTAGGGATTGCAAGAGAAGTTGGGTAAGGAATGGGGGGAGTACGTATAACAGATGGGCTAGGAGGTTTTTGTAGGCTACTGTGATCTAAATAACATTATGATTCTTTTAACAAATGGAGCTCCAGTACTATTCATAATCTAAAAGTACCGATGCTACAATTCCGATCGACTTTGTATGAAATCCCGCCTAACCTCAACTACGGGGCGAGGCGGGATGTCCTAATATTCTCGGTTTATCTTTAAAACTAAAATACAAACAACAGGAAAATGAAAATGAAGTTTGCATAAAATGTAAAAATATTTTTTTAATTACGATTCATCTGTATTAATGTATCTTCTATCCTAATTATGATTAAATAAACATTTTTGATGGTATACGACTGTTAATATTTCCTACAATAATATTTTTATGATAAAATGACAACTAAGACACGACACCATTACCAAGATTGTCCTCGGTTGCAGAGACAATTATTCATGCACGAAAACGTGTACCTACTGTTATAATCCGATTCAATATACTCGTACGCTATATAATCGGTTTGTAGTTATTACATATTTTATTAGGATAGGTATTTGTCATCCACGGACGTCCACTGCTGGACATATCCTTCCTAGGCCACCACGGTGCGCAATCTCTGGCACACTTCAGTCACCAACGACCCGAGCGACCCGTACGGGGTCAGTTCAACCATGATATGGAGATTATTACGCGCGTAGCCATCGCGACAAAAACCGGCCGATACGATGCAGCAGCATGCGGTTCAGTTTTGCGTACGAATAAAAAAAATCGTCTCGTCTCGCCTCGAATACCACCTTGACTCTGCACTTTCCTAACCGTAGCGCCACTCTAGAACTTTCTTGCTAATATCCAATTAAATGAAATCAACGACGACAAACAAAAATATGACACTATAATGTAGGCCGAGAGAGTCATAACCAATTTCAAATACACCTAAAGTATATCAAAAAATCTTTCTCCATCCTCGAATTTATCCCATTACTTAGTGACATAGTTTTTTCTGGCAAAACTTGGTTTGTCGGTGCTACTTCGTATAAAATGAAAGCTCGAAGGCAGCTGGTAGTTTTTGATGTTTGCAATTTGGATTAACAGGAATTAATTAGTTGTATTTCACTATTGTGAGCTCATCGTAAGGTAATAATACAGTGCAATATTAATAATAATCAGGTGTCACCGATTAGCCAAGATTTGCCCGACACATTGCGAAGCAAATTATCTGCCAGAGGTACAATCATCATACGTCATCATCATCATACATTTCGGTCGTATGCAGTCCACTACTGGACATAGGCCTCCCACAAATATGATTAGTATCATCTTGGGGGTAGTTGCCATAGTCGCCACGCTTGGCGGGCGGGTTGGTGACCGCAGTAGCTGTAGATTGGGTTTCGACGGACGCTGCTGCCCGTCCGTAGAATTTTTCCGTTTGTCGCCTCTTACGGCACCCGTGGGATGATATGGGGTGGTGCTATTCTAGTCAGCCGGCATCACACGGCAACAAATCTACAATATTCTTAAGAAATTATCTGCGCTATATGAGCTTCAATACTTAAATAAGACTAACCTTCGAATATTGATGCTAGTGCAAGCTGCAATTAAAAGTATGAATTTTTTTAGATTTAAAAATATTTTGAGTTCCGAGATCCGAAAAGGAAATCGTGGGGCCTATCACGAAAATCAAAGTTCGAAAATTTTGGGCATCTTTCTTTAAGTACTCGAATTAAGGCGTAATTCGAGTGACAAATGAAATCGATCGAAGCTGAATCCTGCAGACCACCGGCTCGAGTCTCCCAACATTATTCCGATCCATAATTCTAAGTCGCCTACATACACAACATAAAGCATCTGGCCCTCTGGCGGGTAGCGTGTGGTCGATTAATCTTAATGGCAAGGTGTTAATCTATGTCTTACTGCCCTAAGTGTTCATCCATTTCACAACAGCAATATCCTTGAATTGCTCCTACTATTACGGCCTTAATTAAAAGCTATTTTTGGGATGTATATTAACATCATACAATTTTATTATTGAAATATTCTTAAATACGTATTAGTTAACAATATCTACATATAACTGAAACACAATTCTGCATGTGTTACGCAACCCGCTGGTTTTAGGGAGCCGTCCACGGTATGCCGGAATATGACACGCTTCGATCAAAACTCTTCCTCGTTGATTCTCGTTGGGTCAATAACAACGAAAAAGGACCCAATGAACTATAGGTAAATCAAATTTGAACATTCTTTCATAGGCTGGTAATGATAACATCGTTAAAAATGGCGTTGCAGGCACTCACGGGTTATTATCACTAAAAACATGTAGTGTGTATGTTTATACTACTGTGTCTTCGCCAAAGTAGTATAAACATACACATTTATTTACGATATAATATATGAAATCTTACTTTTAAAACTATTACGTCGGTGGTAAACGCGCGGACAACCCGCCTAGTGGTAAGCTGTTACTCTTGTCTGACGGCTGCAAAAGAAGGGCCCTATAACCTTAGCGATATTATTACGCCTCAACCCATCTTCACTCCACGGGAGTAGATAATACGAAGCGCAGACCTGTTAGTAAGCTTTTATAATATTGAAGGGGTTGTTATTAAATTTAGCCAGGCGGGTTACAAAAAAATTAAAAACAAACAAACTACCAGCTACAAATAAACAAACCTAACTTAAAAATACTTTAGTAAAGTTAAGTTTTAAATTTGACTTGCCAGCATTACGAGACTTTTTATTTTTTATGTTTAGTATTGAAGCTTAATTGCTTCTCAGAAAAATATTTCATAAAGGAAACATTGTTTTTGTTTGAATACTTTATGCTTACATATTTTGATACAATTACTATTAAAAAGCCTGCTTTATTAAACTCTTCCAATGAAATCATTGCAGAGATATTAGATTTTTTTTTGATATGTCATGTAATCAAATATTATAAACCAGTTGTACATGTTATAACCATTTTTTTATTACTATATACATTGACGAAATTTTCTCTATTAGCTTTAGTATTTTTTTGAACATTTTCTTATTTTAGTCGACATGAAAGCTAAACATAAAACAAAAATTAATTACTTAAAGAATATACAACGAACCCAACCTAAGTGCCTAATGATAATGTTTTAACTACCCACGCTTCGTGTAGAAATAAACAATTGGGTAGTTGAGAAGCTGCAAAGCTAAGTGCACATTAGTAGGTTTACAGTCTTACTTATACAATTTTCAAGCAAAGAAAAAAAAAACTGAGGAGAGATATATATTTTTTTCCTAACTAGTGCGTAAAAAGTGCACTTTTCGCACGCTTCGCGTACGTAAATTTCACTTTTTAAGGCACTTGCTATGAAAAATTAGGTTCGATACTCGTGTAAAAACTTCTTTAAGACTCGGGTTTTTATAGAACTTTTTATAGATTTTTTTTTTTTCACTAGTATCGAAATGTACTATTAAACATTGAATATATTAATATAATAGGTTGATCCATTAATATCTACGAGTATGTAGGCTAGCAGTCGACATCGGAATTTCTTCGTCCGTATGGCTGTCAGTTTTAGAAATGGCTGCAATTTGACCGAAACTCTTTTAAGAAACGTATGTTGCTTTTTACTTTTATAATTTTATTTTATTCGATTTAGCAGATAAATCTATAGGCTATATAAGTAATTTAAGCTACTCGAGTGACCACGTTAATGCATCGATTCCTGAATAATGTGCTATTTGTCTTTTACTTAATAACTATATGGCATGCTTTTATATAGCTTCATCTAACCTTTTTGATGACCCTGAATATATCCAGTTAATCTTTCGTTAATGTTTCTCATGTTCACTAAGTAAACACATAATGTAGACTCAGCCTTATTTTCCATTAAGTACTGCCTTGTTTAAAAAGTTGTCTTGTTAGAAAATTTCTCGTGTCCTTAAGTGCCTGGGAGGAAAATCCTCGCGTACCAGCTATAAATATTAAAAATATAACTTTTAATTATTTTTAAAGTTAAGCGTTGGTTGGCTTCTAATTGGCTTGTCCACGCGCTGCGATGGTGTATTTGCTGGGAAAAATAAAAGTTGGTACTTGTTATAAATTACTTTACACCATATTTTGTTGTCTATTCTGAAATAATTTTGTGGTTGTATTTGGAGAAATATTGGTAGAACGTGAGACTGTCTTGCCGGATTCATGTATTGGAGCGGTTAAATTAATTTAATTTTTAGCGGTAATTAATTTTATTTACAAATACATCACAACTTTGTCTCAGTTATGAAGGTAAAAGCAAATTAATTGAAATTGGAATCGTTTATTTCGGCCGTTTATCCAAATGATTTAGCACAACTTACATCTAATAAATCAATAATTAATTGATAACAGCAATGAAGCCTCCTGATTTAGCAAGGAAATTTTGCCAGCGTCTTTGGTACCATGCCGCAGGGTTTTTTTAGATTTAAGTTAGTTTTTATTTATTTAGTTTTGTTTTAATAAACGTTTCGAATGAAGGTGTGTTATTCATGAAATACATTAATTTACTATCATGAAGGATGATTAAGGACAGATTGTTCCTCCAAACTGCTGGTCAAATGTATATTTTTGGTACTTTGGGATTTGTCGAGTATCGAACAAATTCTTTGTAACGGAGATATATTGCGGCTGTAAAGCATTAGAGGGCACTAGTCCTTTAGCCAGAAATGCGGGAACGAAATGTTGTATGGGCATTGCATATCCAAATCATGGCATTGCAATACAATGAGAAAATGCCGCCAGCAACCTTGGTACAATACCATAAATGCCACAAACCACAAATTACATATAAACATATTTCAGCAAACTAAAAAAAACATTTATTTACAAATTCAAGTTACTTTAACATCGGACAAAGATATTAACACCGAAAGGTGTTAAATAAAGATGTTAAAGTTCAGCAAAGAGCAATTCAACTAAAGTTTACCTAAAATTCTTGCCAACGCCGCCTGCCACTTTATTTAGTATCTTTAAAAGTTGTTAATTTTAAACTGTAAACACAGGCGGCTCGGCTCCGTCTCATAAAGAAACGCACATTACTTGTTCCTGCGAAATGAAGACAGAAGCATGAAATTTGAAATGATAATATGATTTATATCCATTTAATATATCTGTATACTCGCTTCAGCCCATGACTATGTCAGCGTAAAATCCCTCGGGAACGCATTGGAGGGATATGATTATCATGTCTCAATTAAGATCTGTGTCTGTCTGTACGCCAATTTAAAATTAAATTCGTTCAGCCGTCATTGCGTTATTGAATAACAAACATCCAAAATCTTCACTAGCTTTCACAGCCATAATGTTAGTAGGGTATCGTTGTTAAGAATTCTAAACATAAGCTTTATTGAGCTCACTTTGTGATCAAGGCGATTTAAGGTGCTCAGAAATTATATTATACTTATAACGGAACATATGTCGTATGGACAGAAACCGAAGTCGCTAAGTGAACTACATCCAATCATCTTAACACGCTCTTGTTCACTTTACAACATTTAATTTTAAACATTAATTTTGAACATCTCGGCCATTTTACCACTTAGCTACTTCTGTTGCTGACTGTACATGTAATGGTTTCAAATCGTGACATTTCGAACATTTTGAAGCGTTCGTGAGCAACGGGTTCTAGGTGATATATGTTGGACGGTTGCGAAAACCGACTCTGTTACCCCTCGACCATGAAGAGCACACACTTGATGTATGCGGTGCCTGCTCAGAGCGAGTGTGCACTTCGCAACGTAGCGTCCAAACTCAGAGCGAGCGTGCGTTCCAAAGTCGTTTAATGTCTCAAGCCCTTCCGTTAGTAAAAGTCCAAACACCAGTTTGTTATGTCGGAGTAATGTTGTCATTTATTTTCTTCATAATTTAGCACTAAACTCGGGGAAGGTGTAACATAAAAAAGTTTACACAGAATTTACCTCACGCTTTAGACTTATTTATTAAAGTGTAAAAAGCGTCGTTACCAAAAATTTTTGTAGTAACTTTTAGTTCTCGCCAGAGCAGTTACTTTTTAGGGTTCCGTAGTCAACTAGGAACCCTTATAGTTTCGCCATGTCTGTCCGTCCGTCCGTCCGTCCGCGGATAATCTCAGTGACCGTTAGCACTACAAAGCTGAAATTTGGTAGTAATATGTATATCAATCACGCCGACAAAGTGCAAAAATAAAAAGTGGAAAAAAATGTTTTTTTTAGGGTACCCCCCATATACGTAAAGTGGGGAGTGATTTTTTTCTTCATTCTAATCCTAACTTGTGATATATTGTTGGATAGGTATTTAAAAATGAATTGGGGTTTACTAACATCATTTTTTGATAATGTCAATATTTTTGGAAATAATCGCTCCAGAAGTAAAAAAAAGTGCGTCCCCCCCCCTCTAACTTTTGAACCACAAGTTTCAAAAATATGAAAAAAATCTCAAAAGTAGAACTTTACATAAACTTTCTAGGAAAATTATTTTGAACATGATAGGTACAATGGTTTTTGAAAAAATCTATTATATAACAATGAACCCCTATTTCTCTTGGTCACGCTATAACTTGCGAACGGCTTTACCAATTTGGCTAATTTTGGTCTTGAAATATTTGTAGTAGCTCGGGGAAGGTTTAAACGGTGAGAAAGTATGAAAAAAGATCGAGTAATATATTAAAAAACTAAAATATTGTTCACCCATACAAACTTATCAACTCGAAAAAACTGTAAGCGCCGCAGGATTTCATACATCTTACGCGTTTTTGGTAAAATGGTCTCTGCTTTCACTCGAGAAAGACGGAAGCGCCACAGGATTGCATGTATCTTAGGCTTTTTTGCGATTAAAATAGGTACTTTATATTATTCCAGCACTAAAGTCGTTAAGGCGATAGTTTCTTACAAATTGTTAATTAATTAGCCCTTATTCCCTAAGATATAGCTGTCAAAATCTCTATTGAATGACAAGACACACTTCCTCACTTCAGGCCCTCGCGGTACCGCGAAGATCGAATTAAGGCGTTAAGAGTGACAGAGACAATCATCCGAAATTTACGAATATCGTTGTTCGCGGTAGCGACGCCGTTTTATGTTTAATTTCGCGTTTAGTTTTAACCGTAAATAAGAATCTGCACTAATATTCATCGCCCAATGCGACCGTCCCCCCCGTTGTCTTACTACTTCAGATGGGTACTGAGTGTGAGTGAAGTAGTAAGACAAATACGAACATTTCCGAGAAAATACGATAGGAAAGGATTATTCACTACATCTGAGCCCCGAGTGTAAGTTTTTAACGTAACGAAACGTCACCATTAGCGTTAGTTACCCAATTTATATCAGTATCACTTACGCATTCGAGACATTTTTTACGTCAAAAGAAACTTACACTAGAGCCTCTGTACTTTAAGCTCGCGCGCATAGTTACTCGTGGTGGGGCTGAAATTGACAACATTTTTTCGAATTTTCCATGTACAGTTGAGATCTATAACTCTTTCTTTAGTTGTCAGCGTCCTTTGTGGGCCCGTTTTTAGGGTTCTGTACTTAATATGAATACGTCAATAACAATGTATCAAATAGCCCATTTTTAACTCTTAAGTGGGAACACTTACTGTGACGGACGAAAAACTACGGAACCCTACACTGAGCGTGGCCCGACACGCTCTTGGCCGGTTTTTAGTTCTTGTGTTAACGGTTTAACAAGGCGATTTAACGTAAATTTGAAAGACGAGATATTTTTTTAAATTGTCATTGGAAAGTATTTCCTATATTACCATGTAAAAACTGAAGTTCACTTTGAAACTGTAAGTTATATGTCTATTTATGTATATTCATTACTATTTTGGGACGCTTTTCCATAAATTATGCTAGTCTTACAGTAAGACGAATACATAAATAAACTAAATACATTGAAAAAGTTTATAACTTCTTTGAGTGTATCGATCGAAACCGTTGTTTGGTAATGTACATATACATACGAGTGTACGTCAGTAAATTAAATTAAAGAGTGTAAACATCTAAATAATGACGATGTATCCAAATAATGACTATAGTGTCTGAGGACACTTATAGAAATTATGATAAATACATTATGAATTAACACATGTAGGATATGAGTGTGTGTGTGTTTTGGTATATGTATAGAAAATTCAAAGATATTCAATTGTAAACATTCCGAAAAACGTAGTAGGTGTTATTAAAAGTACTGTAACTAAAAAGTGACACTATTTTTTTTTTAAACAAGGTGGAAGGTAGAATTTTAATCGTGAACTTGGTATTGAACTACGAATAAGAGAAACGGTTCTATAATTGTTCTCAAATATAACCCTAAGCGTAAGGAGTATTTCAACGCACAAGTCTTTTACTGTGTAATTTTATAACAACTTTTATCACACTTTAGCGAGAAAATGCTTAATGCAATAACGATGTATTCCACATAACAGCTGTAATCTTTTTGTAGAAAGCTAAAATTGGAGGGTTTGCACATATTCACAAAATAACATTTTTGAGGAGAAGTTTTTTGATAATGTCAATTCCTTTTGTTTTGTGATTAATGCTAATGAATAGCATAATTTGCATGTTCAGAATATTTCAAATGGAAAATAAATATTTCTTGTTGTTTTAATTCATTCAATGCAAACAATTAAAAAAAATTCAACATTGAGAATTAGTTTAATTCAAAATTATATTTTTCTACGGAACTGTTAAAAACTTTTACATTTTACATTTTAGGCACTTGTTATTTGTTACAAAAGTTAATTTTACTACGTTTAAATACTTATTACACGAATAATATTTTAAATTACTAAACAGAGCATCTCGTGCTAGTTAGACGAAAATATTTCCAGATTACCGTTTAAAGAAGAAGAAAAGAAAAAGAAAGAAAAGAAAAAGAAAGAAAAGAAAAAGTAAAGAAAGTTAGTAAGTAACAGTAAGTCTAATAATTCTATTTTTGAAAGTCGAATTATAAAAATATTTTTTATATCGTCGGTTTTTGAAAACTTTTCTGTTAAGAATTTGGATCTGAATTATTAATAGATAAGATAGCAAACCTCGTACCTTTTTTTAATAGAATTACAAGGTTTGCGAATTATAAACAACTTACACTTTTTCTTATTTGACTTGGTCTTAGTTATGTCCAGTTATGGCCAACGCATCGCAAGCGAGAAAAAATGCTTTAATATGTATTAAAAGGTAATCAGTCCGTCTATAAAATATAAACCCATATTCTTAACTAGTTACTTGTTAAATGCAACAGAAATAAAAATCGCGTTATGCGGGACTTTGTCGACTCGTGGTTGAATATGTATGCAAGTATTATATTCAATACCGCATATTCATTTGGATTTCTACAGAATGCTTACAATATGCTTCGTTTTATGTATAATATATAAATGAAGACGGTTTCACTCATGTTAACGAAGGTGGCGAGTGATTGCGCGTCATGTTTTGGAGAGCATAGGTGTACATTTACAAATACTAAGAGTGCTGAGAGCGTCAGTTCATGCGTATTGTCCTCTAGTCGCCCAAAGATCAAAATTTGCCAGGCAAAATGCAACTTTGGTTTGTCATAATTAAAATTTAAAATGGCAATTAATGGGAGACCTTTTTATAGGTGTCCGGGCGGCTAGAGGTTATGGCTTTAAAATTTTGCCTTGAATTTACATTCAGCCCTTATTTTAGACATTTTATAGTATAATGCTTCTCATTGCCTGAGCGTTCTATAGAATTAGTAGATTGCTAGCCATTTATGTATTATTAAATTGCTTTACGTTTTAATCAGCGTTTATAATAGCTTTCACAACAATATCCAGGGACCTTAAAGAGGGATACTGAATGCCAATATCAAAAAACTAACTCATATAAGACTGTACTCGCATAAGATTGTATCTTTTATGATTCAATAAATTACCCATTAATTACAATTAGCTGATGCTGAAACTTCACGAGGAACAACGGGAAATAAATAACAACGCAACCAATAAAGAATTATTTGAAGCAACAAAATCCCCAGCAGTGAGAGGAGTGAGAAAATTAATAAGAAAAGGAAGTGATTTATTAGAAAAAGCGGTCAAGTAAGGCGTAAACAGGTTACAATTTTATTTCGCTGACTTGAGACAGGTCTGGTTTAGTTAGCTTTAACAAGTATTTTTGCGCACAAGATTTCAGATACTAATTTCTGAAGACCAAGCTTGGTGAATAAGAGCTGTGCTGGCAATGGTGAACCTGTCACTCGAAGCCAAGGTCTCAAGTTGAGAAACCCCTGACACGCTAGAAAATGTAACTATATATTACTACTACAGCCTAAAAGTTTAACATACACAAACATATTTATATATCTGACGTAAAATTTTAAAATAAAATTGTATGATTAATAGTAATTATGGACATTTATAAGTATATTACCCATCTATGTATTCGTGTCATATCGTTTAACTTTGGAATGGGATGCATCGACGAAAATAGTCATATATGTTAACAACGTATGTTACTTGATTGATTGTGTAATTTATATCAAAACATATTATAAGTATTTGAAACTTACTTAAAACAATTAATTTAGTATTTATCCGACTTCCACTGCTGGTCATATGCCTCCCCCACAGCGACCCAGTGACTATTTATAACAAGTGAAATTTTAGAGCAAAGGAAACTAGATTTAACATTAACAAAAAATAGTACGCTGCATAAGGCAGACGATACAATAAATAGTAGATAAATTTATTGTGTATTAACTTGGCATCCTCATAGCTTATTTAGAAAAGGCTTAAATGAGAGATTAAAGCCCTTTCGATAGATTTAATAAACAAAGGCAAAACAAATAATAAACAGGATTTTATGACCATCGCTACTTCCTTTATTCGGAATGAGGGGCTAAAATAATTTCTTCATCAACAGGAAAGGTTATAATAACAATCGTGAAAACAACAAGATTGGGGATATAATATCGTACAGACTCGTAAAACTATCGATTCTGAGGTCGTAAACCTATTAAGAGGCAATGATATTCAAGTTTCCATTCTCTTTGACGTGGCACAAAAAACTAACGAAAATCGGAGAGCAAATCGTAAAGTCAAGGTGCAAAAACTTACGGATTAGCTCCATACTTTAGACGCAAAGGTTTCACGACGTGATTAAGGCCTGACTGAATCCTCTTTAGAGCTTAAAATTATAGTAAGCTTCGTTGAAAACATTAAAACAGAAATAAACATGAAGCTATTTATGAGACTTTTAAAACAGCGAAACTTGACTAACAAGACAAATTTGCACTTCTCGGACCCATATAATAAATTACTGGGTAAAGATTAAGAATTAATATCGTTTTATGTAGTTGTTTATTACGCTAATTATTTAGTATTTCGTAAGTATTTACGAAACTATTCGTTTTATCCACTCCTTGGTTTAAAAGACTTAAGTATATTATTTTCAAGAGACCTATAGACCTGGCAGTACCCCACAAAAGGGTTGACGAAGAAAAAAAAACACCCAAAGCTAAGAGTTTTTTTTTTACTTTCTAATTTACCAATTTTTTGAATTAATAAACACAGATACTTCTACCAAATTTCAGTTTTCTAGTAATACAGATCACTACCTATCATTGCCTACGGAATCATAAAAAGGAACATATGCACAAAAACCTGTTTTTTATGACCCTATCGAGGGTGATGGTTTGCCATCCCAAAATGTTAGTCTTAATGTTATTACTTATTGATAAAGGGCTGTAGTGTGTCCAACCAAGAGCTTTATAATAACAAAAAACCGTGTCAATATCCAGAAATAGTTCAACGTTAAATTCCACTATTATTAGATATTTTTAACAATTCTTGAAGAGTTAACACCGGCTAAGCTGATCGATTTCAGATCGCTGAAGAATACAGTTACTACCAGCACTTCAACGAAATGTAGATGACGTTGTAATCTCAAAGATGGATGGATATTGTTCCATAGTATATCTATTATCGCAAGCATCGCGTCTGTAAAAACTGTATTAGTAGTAGTACCTACCGCCAGAATGGAAGTAAGCTATGTTTGTCTAGGAGCCCTGCAATCTTGGAGGCTTGAATAAATTCATTTGCCACTACTTCATCTGCCAACTATTTAGTTAATTATATAGTTATTTAAACTTTCGTGAGTCATTCTAATACACAGACAAGTAAAAAGGTTTACTTTTATGTGTTCTAATCATATATTAAAAATAAAAACATGATTTCAGTCAACAAGAACCGTCTAGATCCTTTTCGTGCATGAAAAAGGAGACTATGTATTACGTTCTCCGAAACAACGATTACATAAAAATACAAACATATAACTATCTATGTATTGTTTTCCATTTTTATACATTGTTTTCCATTAGAATGATTTAGATAAAACGCGCGTAATGGCTAAAAAATCTCTTTCCGATAACCTATTGGTGACTGAACAATAAAGTGCTTTAAGCAGACATATAATCCTGTCACGCTATCACGATAAAGTGCGTTTATATTTATCGCTGCAGAGTTAGGTAATGTATATTTGCTTAAAACATACTAATATAGACTTTATTTTAGTTTTATCAAAAGCTAGATTGGTAAATATCGAATTGAACGTTTCTGTAAATGAGTTAAAGAATGAGAATGAGGTAGATAATTAAGAATTGGGTTTATTAAGATGAGTAAGTTGGAGTCTTTTCAGCTGTCTTAGCCTGCAGGATAACCGTGGGGTGATCCTGATGGCCTAAGAGAGGTAAAACACCAGCAAACGGATCAAGGGATAAGGCTTGACTTCGAGAAACTATTTAGACTTCTAAATAGTTTCATTGTCGGTGTCCCGCTTCCCAAGGCACCTGTACCTTAATAACCTGTAACAGTTTGGCCCCAAGCAGTCAAAACCCTATTCTGCAAGCGGTGACGCAAATTACACAGTTTCTCAAATATGTCATTTACATATTTAGTAAAATTACATACAATAATAAACATACGAGCTTAAATATTATGCAGTAAACTTATATTAAAGTACGAAGAGTTTCTACTATTAAGTAACAGAGTTGCATAAATTGAATAATACTCTAATAATCTAAGTAGTAAGTACCTATTTAAATTCATATTAAATGCGAGGAAAGTTCTATTTAATAACCTGTACACGTTACACTGTGTAAAGTAACAACGTTCAATCAATTAAGGTCCATACAGTGCCTTATACTATTATAATATTATGTTGTTATGGCATACATTAGATCAAAGTTGCTCAGCAGTATATTACGGTACGTTTTTTTTTAGTAAGTGCAACTTGCTCTAAAGAAGACATATTTTATATAAAGTCAGTACAACATACTGTTTTATTGTACTCTTATAGTTATAATTGGAATCTTAAATAAAGTCGCGAGTTATTTTGACACATGGTGAATAGACTAACATGTCACACCAGTGGACGTAGACGTAGATAAAAGATATTTCCCGCGGGCGCTCCTATTTTTAGTTATTTGATCCCCGCCCTGCCGCCCTTGAAGCAACAGTAAATATGACCCGGCTTGCATACGGTTTGTTTGTCGCTACGAAACGCGTCGCCAGTACCTACATATGCCACGAGTAACGTACAAAAACGTACACTTTAGCATCTGCGTCAAATACTGTACTGTACTGTACCTACTTATTTAACAAATTGACTTCAAAAACATTATAGTATGTCTTATTTCGCAAATCGGTGAAAAACTTAGTTAAAGAACCTGGCCTAGTAGTAACGTGTGTGTACACGCATGTCGGCTTTGTATATTCAAATTTTGCCGTAAGTTTCATTATCTTCACAACTACATATGTAGACATCCAGTCCTTCAGTTGAGTTTTTCACGTGTATAATAAATAACGTTTTATTTATTACTAGCTGGCCCGACAGACGCTGTCTTAACTCCACGAACATTAATTTAGGATTGGTGTAATTAATAAAAAATATTTCTCAAACTAAGTTACGTACATGTAAATGCTAAAGGTTACATTAAAAAGGTATAAATTATCATAAAGCTTAAGTGCAGTCAGCTGCAGAGAAAAGGTACCACCCCGCCATAAGAGTTTATAGGGCACGGTGTTACCTTTTCTCTGCAGCTGACCGTACATTAAACAAAATTACAAAATACTAAGGTTACATTAGAAACAAAATGTGGTGTTTAGTTTTAAAAAATATATAATCCTCATAAGAACTTTCTCCGCCAGGAGAAAGTAATATAATTTAATAAGAAACAACGACAAAAGAATTAGCTAAGTCGGTTCAATCTTTTACTCATGATGCTGTGGTCAAGGGAAAAAGGGATTCATTTGTTTTAATTGATAGTGTAAATGAGTCTGCTATTTCAGTATAAGACTCACACGTTTTCTTTGTCTATGAACCACATGGAGAGTCTTAGCATAATTATCGCCACTGCATTTACATCCCGTTTAAAATAATTAAATTAATAATTTATATAATAGGCAGGGATCCATTTATACTCGTATATGTGCTACGCCGCGCCGCCCATTGCTGCGGAAATAATAGACTCATTAACACTATCAATTAAAGCAGATCACTTTGTATTTCGAATAATTTAGTCATTTAGTCATTTATTTTCACTTTCTTGAAATTATATGTAACACTATATTTAACACTAATCATCTTCAGCTCATTTTAAATTCATTAACATGATACGTAAAATCAATAATCTGGTTTTTAAATATGCATGCGGCTCATAGTTCGTTCGGTGCATAGAACAAGCTCTCGGAGTAAGTAAATATTATTTTGCATTCACCTTGTATTGTATACGTTTTATAGATTTTGCACTTATTTATTTTGTAAAAAATAAATTGTAACTGAGGCTCTAGTGTAAGTTTCTTTTGACGTAAAAAAACGTTTACGAACGCGTAAGTGATAATGTTATTTATATGTGAAACGCAAACGCGTTCGTGACGTAAAGTTACGTTAAAAACTTACACTCAGGGCTCTGTAGACCTATATAAAGGAAAATATTTGGGTACCCGACAGCGTCCCAATTAATTCCATTTTTAATTTCTAGTCATTGTCAATAGAGGAGAAAGGAGGGTGTCACTCATTGGGCATTCGCATGTCGAGCATTATGCGTTTACCTTACCTATACCCATGGTCATGTGTATATGTATGATCAATACAAAGAATTAGAATAGTTTTGGATGAGGAATTTTTTATAGAGAGAGAAGCCCAAATATACGGATGCGTATGGTTTTTTTATCTACGGACAAATTTGGTTTGCCAGATTATATTTTATGGCGACCTTTAGATAACCTTCTATAAATATTTAATTATTTTGTTACTAACTAGTTTAAAGCTCGTATCTGAAAATATGCTTTGATAACAATAGGAGATACCCATGTAAGATTGAGTCCGTATAACATTCAGTTATACATACATTGTAAACCTGAATTTATTGCTATCTTTCCTATCCATTTTTAGGGTTGTCAATTTCGCCGTGTCTGTCTGTTTGTCTGTCCCTAGCTATGCTCAGTGACCCTTAGTCCTAGAGAGCTGTAATTTGGTGAGAATGTGTAGGGTGTTTAAAAAAAATGGGTTTGCCACGAACAATTTCTCTGGAAGTTGAAAATAATGCGCCCTCTATCTTTTGAATCTTATAATGTTAAAAAAAAAATGAAAGATCAGCTGTATAAAAACTTTCTGGGAAAAATATTTTGAACTTGATCGGTTGAACTGTTTTTGAGTTAAGGATCAAAAACTACGGAGCCCTACACTGAATATGGTCTTGGACTGTTTTAAGAGTAGAAAATAATATTTAACTAGTTTGTAATCCTTAAATTTATAGATACATACATAAGAACCATACGGTCATATTGCTGAAGCATTTGAGGTTGGGATTAATCACCGGAGTTTTGATCTACTTCTGTTTTAATAAAGCTATGCATGAAGGGTTATGCATTCTACTAGATTTTCATACATATCATTATTAAGTGATTGGTAATGAGTAAAATTTACTTTCGACTACCTTCAAAATAGAGAAAAAAATTGGACTGTGAATATTAGGCCCATTGGATGTCACATTTTTGCCGCTATTCTCAAGTTATTCCAAATGAAAACTTGTTTAGGCACCTACTTAATCATTTTGCGAAATATTGTCAATACTGTGTGCAAGTCTAATACGGGTGAAGAATTAAACCAGACGTAGGATTTACCATTATAATCATTAACAAAAAAAATTTTCTTTAATTATACCTATTATACACATGTAATTAATTTTTGAAAAATTTCTGAGCAGTAATGTACTACGAACATTACGCGATATAAGCTTTTGAAACTAACTGTCAACGAGTGTTTAACTCGAGTGTGTTGCATTACATTGCGGGCCCAATTTTTTTTATATGGATAAAATTTTAATTGCACTTCTTAGTAAAAGTTATCTAAATATATTTCTTATATCCTATTCTACCCTCCGTTAAGAGATTCGCCTATATAAGACTTCCACACTGTAGAGTTGAACATCTTCTTTGACGACCAGTCTGGCCTGGGTCCGATGGTCCTGGGTTCAAATCCCAGTCAGGGCATTTATTTGTGTGATGAGCACAGTTATTTGTTCTTGATTTATATTATTTTCTATGTATTTCATGTATCTTTCTATTATATATATAGTCCTCTAGTAGCTACAACACAAGCCTTACTGAGCTTACCGCAATATTTATTTATTTATTTATCGTCTGTATTTAGAGTGAAATAATACAATTATAATCTGTTAATTTTCTACGTGTTTGTATGCAGTAGTAATCTATATAATACTTATATCTAACTATCTACCCGTGCAAAACTAGAGCGGGCTGCTAGTATTATTATAAATTATATTAGGCTGCTAGTATTATTATAATTAATATATTTACATATACTGCATCCCCGTGGGATCAAACGCAGACAAAAGCTAGTATACTTAAATATAAATCCAAAACGAAAATAAAAACCGCATTGGACTAAAAACAGTTTTAAAAAGACAGCAGCTAGTCAGAAAAAGCAGTCGGACCAGAAATGATACAAATTACATTTCTGTAATCTCGTTCTGCAATAAAACATTTTTATGAACCGGGAAGATTCTTGTTTACGCGTTAAAGCTCGTTTGACTGAAGTAAATTAATGTGTTTAGTACTTTTGCGTCATAAAATCGACTGAATTGTATATTAAGTGGGATTATAATACTGTAAAATATAAAATTATGTTGATATTATGAAACGTTTCACGATTATTGGTGTATATTATTTCTAGTTAGAATGTTGATATTAAGTTACAATAAAATTTCAATAGAATAATCTTTTATTCATTATTCATTAAAGTCTGAACAGAATGTGAATGAATATGATCGTTGTCAAGAAAGAGAGCACTATTATTCTCATTTATGTATTACTAGCTGACCCGGCGAACTTCGTACCGCTTAAAAAGCGACAAAAGTAGTGATAGGTTTCAAATTTTTTTTAGTACTTAATGTCTCAATCAGTGCTGTGACGATTCCAACCAATCCAAAATTATTTTGATCGGTTCAGCCGTTAGGAGTTACCTATAAGCGGTTGAACAAACCCCACTTTCTAGATAGAAGATGTTAACTGTTCGTTATAGTCAAAAAGTATATTTCTATGGTAAGTCACCATACCACCATATGATGATATTTTGTTTTGATCTGTCTGCACTGATG
Organism: Grapholita molesta; assembly: GCA_022674325.2. NCBI lineage: Eukaryota > Metazoa > Arthropoda > Insecta > Lepidoptera > Tortricidae > Grapholita > Grapholita molesta. The sequence goes on from CP053127.2 coordinate 11,652,826, forward strand.
TTCATTTGAAAATGTATCGTTCCTAGTGAGTTTAATGCCCTGAGTGTTAAAATGTCATATTGAAATATTGTATACATTATTTACAATGTTTCACTTAACTGTGTTTGAAACATTTTAAGCAATCTATTATTTAATATTTCACACCTTTATATAATTCAAATAAACCGCCCCAATGACATTGTAAGGAATTATAGCTCCAATGAAATTCCGGAACATGGCGCGTGATCATATATTTTATTTCTGGTCAGGATTTTGGTTTATATGACAGATGCTTAGTGCCAACGGTGTGTCACTAAACGGTTTAACAGGTCCAACTTGCGACCGGATCTGAATAACTTTTAATAGATACGATCTTAGATAATATAAATAGGTTTTTCAGAAGGTCACAGGTGAAATTTCGTACTAAAGTTATAGTTTAGATTTAACTTACCTAACTGCTATCGCATTAAATATTCTACACGAGTTTCCTCCTGTGACTCCGTCCCATTCGTGTTAAAATCGTAAAATTGTCAGAGCAGTCAGCGTTATCCGCTTAATATTCTTGTACTCTTAACCATTTCCACGTCTTTGGGGAATAAATCCTGGGAACAAAAGTACATTTATGTCAGTTTCCAACATATTATCTGCCTCATGAATTATGGAAAAATGTATAGAATGTTTTCCTATAATTCATATAGCTATCGCGAGGAACAGTTTTAGTAATAGGTATATAAATAAATGTTTATTCTTTGTAGAAGTATATTTTGTTTTGGTGTACTTTAAAAATGGAGGATGGCGTTTTTGTATCTGGGACAATAAAAATATTACAAGTGTACCAACTCACGTGTTAATTAAATTACTTTTACAAAAAACACACACCAACCGCTTACGTACATGCAAATAAAGAGGAAATGAAACCCTACTTAATTTACGAAGTGTTAATTAAGTTTAATGTTTTTATAATGCGAACAACCTTTTCTGAAATACAAAAGATTGTATAAATAAGAGGTAAGTGGGGATGCTATTCGTTAGCGGATGCATTGTTTGGCTAATTGCAATTATACCGAATTAAGTACTTATTATGATATATGCCCCGCGTCATCTCCTCCCGAGGGTGTAAGAGGTGACAAAGGAAAAAATAGCAGATGGGCAGCAGCGTCCGTCGAAACCCAATCTACAGCTACTACGGTCACCAACTCGCTTGCCAAGCGTGGCGACTATGACAACTACATCTCAAGATAATACTTAAAGGTCATATTTGGGGGAGGCTTACGTATGTATCATGATATCATAACATATTGTAAACCGTATAATTATGATGACAGTGTTTTGGCTGCCATTTCCATTGTTCAAATGATAATAAAATTTATAGAAAAACAAACATAGGCCTACAGTGGTACCTCGAGTTGCTTTAGTTGACATTTGTTACGATTTATATCGACATCGACAATCGACAGCTCAACACGACGTATACGTCGATTTGTTAGGCTTTGTACAGTTTGTCCATAAAAATATTCTACGCAAACGAGCGAGTAGGTATGTTTTGCCAACTTGTGGTAGAGGTACAGATTGTTTAATTTTTGCAATCTTAACAAGGCAGTTTATTCATGAATCCTTACAAATAATATACGTTTTATTAATATATTTACAGCAAAATATTGTACAATATAAAAGTCAATCAATATTACAGGACATACTTACGCAAAATGACTGAGCCCCGGTCAGCTCAAGAAGGCTTGTGTTGTGAGAACCTACTCAGCCAACCATTTATTGTGTTAATTTATGTTCGACATGATTGTGTTACTTTACCAGTACCGAATGCAAAAGGCTGGTTTAATCTGAATTTCCGTTTATTTCGAATCTGTGCCGATAATAATACATGTCGGACACGAACTTGCTTCTCGTTCCAGTGTCCAAATTGACAAACATTGTTCTTCATACTTAGTTATACCAACATAGCTTGACCTCGAACTTCTTGATATTATTGAACAGTCGGAGGTCACATTTTATTCTGGATAGTAGGATTTGATATGTCCAGTGAGTGAGAATGACCAGCCCGAATTGGACATTGATTGCGAATTCCTTTACATTGTGAATGCGAATAAGGCTTTAATTTAGGCATCGACGACCGGTATTATCTAGTATACCGGTATTCTACTGTCTAATTGGACAATTTTATAATTTGGTTGTAACAAAAAAAATCATGAAGTCATCTAGAAAGAGTATTACTGTATAAAATGTTAGGGTTGGTACTTTGCAGTTTTTCGTATTAATAGTTAACAGTTTCTGCTATAAATAATATTATGATGAATTAATTATTACGCTACTAAGAACATATCAAATTATTGTTTTATTAAATATTTTTATTTCTTTGATTTTTAAGTAGTAACAAATTATAATTTGAAATAGATGTAATTTTAGGGTCATCCGAACACCGGGCAGTTAACACGTCTGCCGCGATAGCTGGAGATGCGGGTTCAAATCCTCTCACGGATGCCGGACGTCCTCGTCTCGTTTTCTTAAGTATATGTCATCTATTTCAATTTGAAATGTAATCATTTGGATTGATATTGCTATTATGATATTTGACAATTGTAAACCGAAGTAGGGAACAGAATTGACACAACGTGAACAAGTTATTTTTTTTAGTTCTGATTATGTGTCCAGGACCAATACAAATACTGTGCTGTGCAAATAATGTCGTGTGAATAGATATTGTATTTTTATCCATATAAAGTATGACTCTAATATAAGCAAATTACACATTTAAGGTATTTAAAGTACATGTTAAGTCAATATTGAAGCAATCATAAATGGCCACAATTTATCCTAAACAACTGAAAACTATTACCTTATTCAAAATTAAATCAATGGCGCCAGTATTGCCCAATCTTTCAGGAAACATTGTCCATACGACGGCGTTCAAACAGTCCAAGAATAAGTCCGACTATCAGTAAACACTAGTGCTGGGATACTTGATTGAACTTTAGTTAACTCATTCGTTACAATTTTGAGGTTTACTCATTGTAGGGGTATAAAAGTTACCTAACTCCCAGATTTTGTTAGGCTATAAGAAAACCGAAAGAAGTAGTTTGCTTCCTATACGATATTTCTAGCACGCATAACAATCATTTATTAATGATTAAATAAAAGGTAAGGTGCTACATAAAATTAAAACTATCTATAAATACAAGTAACTTAAAAATACTGAAGTAAAATTAAAATCTAAATTAGGCCTTCTAGGCTCAAACTATAGTAACGTATATTTTATTTATTAGGTATTTGTTGATTAATTCAACTACTTGTTGAAACAGTTGCATATGATGAAACTGGAGCGTAACATTTCAAATTAACTAGATTATTTTATATATAATCGTTTACTATCTGATTGAAAAGAAGAATACTTGTAAAATGTAAAAAAAAAACATAATCATAACTCTAGTAAAAGTTAAGGTCGCGACATTCGCTATATAAATGTCAAGACCGATTCCAAACTGTTTCAACTTTAGAGTGGTTTGTTTCGAACTCATGAATATTAAAATCCATTCATAAATTGACCTTGAATGAAAGCATTCGTTCTTTTTAAGTTTTAATATATTCGTTCTTTCTGAAAAGTCAGATAAAACTATTATTTCTGTACTTAACGCACAGTGTATTGACGCCATAACCTGCATTCCAATTTGCTGTTACTAAAATTAAAAACAAGTTCAAACATCGGCGAAGTCTTTAAAGGGTTAATTTAACTAAAACGTAAGAATGAAAACTATTTAGTTCATATTCTTATTGTACCAAAAAAAAATATTTACAAGAATCGCTAACTAACCACATATAGGACATAGATTAAAATAAAATAATTAACAAAACGACTAAATCTAATGTCATATGAAGAAAAAAAAACAACTCGCAAAAGCGTCTCTTGTGAGGTTCTAAGTGTAATATAAATTAACCGGTATATATTGCCACTTTATTAGGCTCCAAGATTTGATAAAAAGATTACCTCAGAAATTAACTCACTTCGTCCGCCTGTAAATTGAGGTATCATGCATTGGTTATACACTAACGTTGATAGTGCACGTGCCACGCCGATCAGAACGCAAACATATCTTTACGACTGACCAAACACAATTAGGGCCGTATTAGTCCAGCCTATCCAGGGTAAGAATAATTTGCTTAATGATATACGAGGCACTACTGAGGTCATATTTACCTTCCCTATTTCTAAATATTAATGAAATATTCCATGTACTATGATACGAGCTAAGCGTTCAATATAAACAGAGAGTTCTCAGCGAAATATAAATAAAATATGCTAGACATCAATTTAATGTATCTAAAGTGAAAATGTGAGGTACTAAAAGTAAAGCAATAAATAATAAATACCTGAGTCAGGCCGGAAACAGTAAATGGTGTCTAGACCAAACGGCAACGGTAATATCAAAATAGGAATTCGCGCGCTCCAGTAATCGGCTTCTAAATTTAAACTTAATAGTCGAATGTTTGCAAACAAGATTCTAGTTTTATGAGTCCTCAATCAGATTTAAGGTAAGCGCTCACATATTGTCACAGCTCCCGATATATATCAAGATTTATATTTGCTGCTATGCACAAATACGCTTATCTTAGCGCTTTTTTGTTTTCATCGGAAACAGACATCTTTATCTGTATATATTTTTTTGACTTTTATTTTTTATTTTCAATTACACAGGGAAGAGACCCCTTCAATAGAAATTTCTTTTTTTTGTATATTTATTAATTATTAATTCAATCATTTATTTCGGACAACACTTATCCATATTATATTAGTACTTAGTATTTAGCACAGTCTGAGGTTTATATCTGTATACGGTCTTAACTATTTGGCTACCACCTGAAATGGTGACAGATGAAAGCCGATCATTTTACGATTACGGTATATAACCGATTCAAGATGGCTGGCAAGTCAGTGAATAACTGGGCGCATACCTGTTTATTAAAGTGCAGTGCGCTGTTCGGAATCGTTTACTGCATATTGATCTCCTTCAAGGATCGTTGAACACTAGGAACGCTTTATCTGAAAATGTGAGAATAGAAATTCTGAACAGTTAAAACAGTTTCCAACTTGCACAAACGAGATACGCTATTGGGCGAGTTTAACAGTGGCCAATTATTGGTTCAGTTGGTGCCTTTACCACGAGTTAGTAGTACACTGCGTTGCTAGTGCTGGTGTATAATATTTGTATGAAGAAATTGTACCGAGCCTAACAAATGGATGTATAAATGTGACGAATTTCAACTGGGCAACTCGTGGTACATGTATTACGTTACGCATATCCTGTTTATCATAATAAGGCGATCCATTTTTAGTGTTACACTTAAGGGTAGGTTTCTTGTGACGTTGCAATAAATATAATACTTTAATTGTTTTCCTACCTTAAACACTTATATCTAAAAATATTTACATACATGCGTGACCTTTTGTTATCTGACATCCGTTATCATGCAATGCATTTTAAGCAATGAATGTACTATCAATCGGCTTTGATAAGTTAAGTGGAGGCCAATTGATGTTGAAATCAAATAGCTCATATTATTGTTGCATCAGGTGTGACTGAGATCAAACACTGGTCGTTCATGTATAAAATAAATAAATAATTAAAAAATAAAAACATATTATCTTGAATCGCCTTAAAGTTATCATGCGTGCACTACAAAAATGCGAGCGATTAATATAAACCATTGAAACGGCGGAAAGCATGCGCATATGTATAGCCTCGTATCCGCTTGCTTATATCGAAGTAAATCAGACGTAATATTTAATAATTATAATATTTACAAAAATAATAAAACATAGATATTGCTTATCACACTGGTTTTCAGACAATGACCGACTTATCCGTCCATACTGAAAGTCTAGGTCAAAATGAATAATGATTTCCCCGTAAAGTTTAAAAAATTAGATATACTAAGGTAAGTATTTAAGACATAGTTTATAAAAGCGGCACGTATTTCGTGTGATACAGTCTTATTTCGTCGTTGTGCCAAACATACTCATATACGGGCGTCGACGTTACTTTTCAGAAATAAAAAAAGTTATAGCTAGTAGTTGAATGTGCCGAAGTAATTTTAGTCACTACCTGAAAGAACAAAACACTACGCTCAACGTATGTAGAAAAAAAGTTTTCAGACGAATAAGAAATAATGACTAATATAAAATTTTATTATAATACCGTTTTTTATTTTCTTTAAATTCGATGCGTTGCTTGGTACATTACAGGTCTAGTTTATCGCTTATATTGTGAAATAAACATATTTAATTTTTTTATACATAGAAATGAATAAGAACGTAAAAAGTCCTATAGATTTACTGCAATGTCAACATATCTAGTAAGTGTTAAAATACTAGTTCTTTTATACAGAATTTACTTCATTTTATTTTGAACATTTCTAAACACAGAAACTGTATCGTAAAAGGGAAGCATATTAGCGACAGGAAAACGAATGTAAAAACGCAGACTCTTTGAAGGCAAATTGTATGCTGTTAGTAAAATCGTGTCTATGACTGCACAGACTAACAAATGGTATGACTATACGTGTATAACTATATTTTGCAAACTACATTCGATGACAAATACAGGACTCTGACAGTCAAATTGAATACCATTTAAAAGTAAAAATGGAAACCATTATGAATACTAAGTTATAGCGAGCTATGAACTAGATATGTATGCTTCGATTCGTATTATTTCAAATGAGTATATTAACAGTACCATAAACATATAATAATTAATCCTTTTAAAAAACTAAGAACAAATCAATTTATTTTTTATTAAATATTTTTGATTTGCTTTGATTTTTAAGTAGTAATTTTACTATATAAATTAAAAGTTGCAATAGATGAGAAAAAGCGACGAGGATCTCCGGTGTTCGAGACGGGACTCGAACCCGCATCTCCAGATATCGCGGCTGACGCCAAAACCAATTCGGCCACCGCGGTACACATTCGGTACACAGCGGAGCCCGTCGAAATTAATCAAGTATATACATATACTTGATTAATTTATTTTAACGGTTTTTGGCACCGCTTTCATGGTCGCCATAGTCAATTGTCACTCACACCCATTAGATGTAAAAGTATACTCATGATTGGTAAGCCTCTTATAATCTTTTTAGCGATCCTTTACAGTCAATATTCGGAATGCCTTGGCGAGGCACTTTGACATTTCGAAAACAACTGAGCACAAATAATGAGGTACTTACCTTCTAACATTTCCTCGGGACTGAATAATGCCGAACACGTTTTAGTCATGCGATTTAAATCATCAGCCTCTTTTTTTTTCAATTCTAAATGAAACGTCTTTTTGTGAATTCTATTACGAGTGATGTCATTCTGAAATGAGATAAGAATAAACATTTTTTTGCCTTTATTTATGATTATAAATTCCAACTTGAAAAATAGTATAGTCGAAAAATCTCATTAAGTAACAAATTAGTACGGCATCCAGCAACTGTTAAACATAATATTAAAACAGGATGATTTCTGGGTCGTGACCCAGAACCGGCTTTTCTAACTCAGTAACTGTTCAATATTATTTTATGAGAGTATTTTATCAAAATAACGTTTTTTACCATTTTTCTTTTATTATTAAAATAATCTATAAATCATGATCACCCTATTATTAGTGTTATTACTGTTATGTTATAATTTTGATTTTAAATATAAGTATGTATGTATGTGTGTAATTTATAGTAGGGGCCTACTAATTAAGTCATACTCAATCGCTCGTAATAGTTAAAGCTACTTTAAGCAAAATCGTTGTAGTAAGACAGAATTTCGGATTATCATGAATCTCAATATATGGCGACCCAAATTTATTCTGGATTCCAAACGAGTTTTAAATTAAACTTCAACCGAAATCAAGACAAATGGTTGAAGCCGAGAGGCGACTTCATTTGAAACTTACCTACTGAAGGCTTTGTTTGAAAACTTCGCGATCCTGTCATTCTGGCTGTGGTAGACATCAGTCATCCTTGAAATATATAAAAAGGAAAAATCGTCAACAATTATTAAGTATCATAGTTATAGGTATTAAGGACGGTCCTGGGATCAAAAGGAAATTTATTTGTGTGATGAGCGCTTATATTTGTTCCCGAGTCATGTGTTTTTTTATGTATTTTATATAGTTGGCTGAGTACAACACAAACCTTTTTAGCTTACCGTGGGGCTCAGTAAAATCAAGTTATAAAAACATGTTATGTAATATTTATTTATTAATTATTAATTATTGTTTAAATATTCTCTTGCTTGCTTTAATTTTCCTGGAATTTACTAATATGAATTTCAATCAGGTTTCGAAAACTAAACTTAAACACACTTAAGTACTATGGTTTACGAGTGTTAGCCCTACGGTTAGGTAAGCAAATCTGAGGACAAGGCAGTGTCCCGCCAAGTGAAGCAAAATAAATAAGCACTGCTGTACCATCCTTTTATCAAAACTATTCAAGCTATAATATTTTTAAGAAGACGGGTCCTGGTCAACCATACCGCCATAATCTGTAATAGGTTTCGATCGGAATACTTGAGATAGAAAATAAAAGGGGCGGTGTGATTCATACGATTGTTATATGCATATAAAAAATATAACATTTATTAACAGTGTAGATATACTTGTAAAATCTAATTACAAACAATGAACAAAGAGTATCATTTTCACTAGATTATCTAGTTATTCATCTGTACCGAAAGTAGTCTACGTAGGTACTTATATTCTACATTACTTTCTTTTATACGAGACGTAATAGATAATTTTCCACTCACTACACACAGGCATTATGATTCGAAAGAGAATTGCGAAAACAATTTATCATATCAAACGCTTGGTTAGTTGTTTGCATGGAATTATACTCCTCGGGTCACATGTCTGAGTGGGTCTAATATGATTGGGGGGATGAAAGCTCTTTATATAAATCGATAAATTTACTATTCAAGTTAAAATGTATTAATACATACTCTCCTATTAAAGCCTAATTAGTAGACATAGAACAAGAAATAGAAATCTGATTAGTTGTTTAGTTGCTTCCATAATATTATGCTTTATGGTATTATACTATGAGGCAATTATTCAGAGATTAATACTGAAGAAGAGGGATATATGTATATGTATGAAGTATAGCCGACACTTAGATGAAAGTTTAAGGATAATAATATAACTAACTTTTCTTCGCGACTTCGTCGGCCAAACATGCCAGTTTGACGATCGGTCTAGCCTACTGGATAGTGTTCCTGCCTATGAAGCTGATGGTCCTGGGTTCAAATCCCAGTAAGAGAAGTCATTTGTGTAATGAGCACAGATATTTGTTCCTGAGTCATGGGTGTTTTCTATGTATTGAAGTTTATATATGCATCTATCTATTATATACTGAATATCATGGTCTAGTACCCACAACATAAGCCTTACTGAGCTTTTTTTATTTTTATGACAAAGGTGGCAAACGAGCAGACGGATTACCTGATGGTAAGCAATTACCGTCGCCCATGGGAGTTCAACAGTAATGGGAGTCGCAACACCAAGGGAGTCACAGCGCGTTGCCGACCTATAAGTGGGTTGGAGCTCTGGGAACCTTACTCACCATCAGGAACACAGCACTACATACCTGAAAGGTAGCAGTGTTATTATGGCTGTGGTCTTCTGTAAGGAGGAGGTACTTCCCCAGTTGGGCTGCCCCAGATTCAAGCGTGATGGTCATCGCAGTGCCCTACCTCTCATAAAAGCTTACCGTAGGACGAGGTCGATTTGTGTAAGATTGTCCCGAAATATTTATTTAGTATTCTCATAGCGCCAACTCTCTCCATACCAAATTTCATCCCAATTAGTTCAGCGGTTAAAGAGTTAATAGATAATAGACACACAGATAGAGAGAGAGAGAGAGAGAGAGAGAGAGAGAGAGAGAGAGAGAGAGACTTGCTTTCGTCATAGCTGTCATCGTCATGACACTGCTTTGTCAATATAGTTTAATTATAATAAAACTTAAGTGTAGATTATTTGACAAAGGGCTAAAGTAGGCCATGTCACCACCACGAGATGGTTAAATTGTTCGAGAGGTAATATGGCGTTTAGACCCGAGTTATGCACTCTATTTTTCACTTCTATTGCGAGAAAAAAAAATCATTTTAACAATTAACAAATACAATTTTATTCGCCCGCAATAAATTCTGAGTCCAAAATGTTTAACTTGGCGGTCTTTGCATTTTATTCACTACTTTGATACAGATAGGATATATCTACGCCGTGAATAAATGCCATATACAACGTGTAATTGGGGCTTCAAAGAGTTAGCCAACGATTTAAACTTTTTTTAATGCTTGTGAAGTAGGAACTAAAAAAAGAACCTAATGCTTTGAGAATCTGATTGCGTTTCCTCATTGGTCGATTTTAATATGGCGGTATTCTGATTGGTTGATACTTTATACAAAGTTTTTTTTTAATGACTTCACATTTTTAAACAGTATTCGCACCAAAAAAGAATCTAGCGTTGCGATTAACTTCGATATGTGTCGTGATTGGTGGATTTAATAAGGTGAAGTGTTCTGGTTGGCCAATTTAAATCGTTACGTATATCATAAATATGTATACATATTTTTCCCTAGAGGCTAAATGTACTACTTTAGTCCGCCTTTGCAAGGATAATATGACACACTTTTAGAGCATGAGAAGTGAAAAATATATTAAATAAAATTTTCTACGAGAATTTCATAATGTTTAGCAGAATTTAATCTCACACTAACATTAACTTTATAATTATAATTAGATGTAGAAACTATGTAGCTAGCTTTATTAATAATGTTTAATTAGCATCACGAGCTGCCTTATACAGAGTAAATACGGGAATCTAATTTATAGCAATAAGGACACACGCTAATTTATGTAATTATAGGTAAGCGGAGCGGATGAATGGATTTGGTCTTCAGTGAACAAATAGTCAAATATTACCCTAATTTTATTGACCTAGTAGTAAATTATCATCTTTGATTATAACATTTATAATTTAGGAATATACATTCGTGATAAATATACAAATAAATGCCCTTACCAGGATTCGAACTCGCGATTTTCAGCTTCGTACGAGTATTTTGGGCACATTTCGACTAGGCTGCTTCTACACACCTACAGGATGTTGTTATGGACTTTTTAGAGGTAGTCGTTAACTAGGTTTTAGTTAGTTTAAGGACCTCTACAAGGAAAACAGAACCAGTACTGAACCATGCTTTATAGAAAAACATTTTAATCGAAATTCAAATTTGGAACTTGGACATCACGCTACCTATAAAGACGGAATTGTGTGCATTGACCCGAATTGAGTTTTGATTGAATTCTGAATACAGATACGTTATATCAGTTGGTTTTGTATACTTTAACTTTAATCATAAATTGTATCTATTCAAACACGAGCATAGGACGTGACTTGTATACTTAAACTTAACCTTTTGTTTACTTCTTCAAGCGAAACTTTTGAGGTGAGAGCACAGACGACAAAGTGAATTGCACATTCAGAAGCGCAGAGCTCTTCACACTTTTCAGACGTTCGGTGCATAGACCTTTGCACCAAAAACATACAGAATACAAATCACAGACCGGCAAAGATTAGTTGACATGGTGTCGCACATATAAATTAAATACCTATTATAATATACGATGTTTTCACTTACGTTTATTTTGTCACTTACGCACCATGCTTTTTTTTTATGACATAGGCGGCAAACGAGCAGACGGATTGCCTGGTGGTAAGCAATTACCGTCGGCCATATGCACCCGCAACACCAGATGAGTCACAAGCGCGTTGCCGGCCTTTAAGGGAGGTTGGAGCTCTGGGAACCTTACTCATCATCAGGAACACAGCACTACATACCTAAAAGCATCGAACAGCTTAGGGTCCAGAGGCTCTATTGTAAGTTTCTTTTGACGTAAAAAACGTTTACGAACGCGTAAGTGATAATGTTATTTATATGGGAAACGCAAAAGCGTTCGTGACGTAAAGTTACGTTAAAAACTTACACTCAGGGCTCTGGCCACTCCACGTTTTCTTGGCGATTCTATAATAACCGGCACGTCGCGTGAACGCGTCGTTTCAGCTGCTTGCAATTTTATATGAGAACGCCGAGAAAACGCGGAACAAAAACGTTAGTGTGCCCACGCTCTTTGGTCTTCATTTTCAAGCATTGAGTGCCTGGCCCCGTTTCGCGGCAAGTTCGTATCGATGTTGTAGAAAAACCGTTGTTAGACAAAAAAAAAAAAATCTTGGTCTGTCATATAAATACTACTTACCCAGAGCAATATTTTACTAGATGTTTGAATTTGTAATCACGACCGTGTTGAATAACCGTTATTTAAAACTTTCTAGTTATAAGGTAATCATCTGCAGATAATTTTAGGTTTCATAGCTAGGACCTCTTAAAAGGTTAATCTGAGCCTTTACTTAACTCTTCAAGATTTCATTAACCTTGAGTGTAGTTTAAAGTCCTCGTTGATAGGACGACTGAATTATGTCTTAAGTGGCGTGGTTTTAGTACGATGGGAAAATGGTAAAGAAAGTAAAGATCAACCTATGTTCGCAGTACCCTCTAGTATTTGAAAAATATATTGCTAATACGTTCTGTAACCAGGCTCAACATTCAAAAACATTTCACAAGTTACCTACTATACTTTAGCCCAGTAAAAATATGGTTGTGTACGAAACTAAATTAAAATAAACTTTTTTTAATAACTTTCTATTATCTGATTTAAAATAATATATCTAAGAATGCTACAAGTGTTGCACCTGGAAGTAGTCACTAATGTGTATGCTCTGTCCTTTATTCGTAGATCCCATGTGTGACCTTAAAATATCGGATAAGCTAACATCAGTACAGTTACATTCTTAGCAGTGGAATGGGATAATTAATACACTAACCTTAATAAGAAACGTTATTAGTAAGAGTGGGCGTAATTAACAATCGTTATCAACATTTATTAAACAAGGATATCTCTTTATCCCCTTGTACTTGACATGACGCGAATTGTATCCCACTTGTAATGATAGCAATGTGCGGGAGTTACATTATCAATCGTGTCGTGTTTGTCTCATATAAATTACTAATCAGAGATATATAAAGGAATAGTCTTTAGGATCGACCCTAGCTTAGTATTTCTCCCTACATAATATAGATACCTTCCGTTCATTTGGTAAACCATTGTTACTGCGCTTATTATCACGGTATGGTATAAATATGATGCTACAGTGATAACGGGATTCTACAATAATAGAACCACCGTTTCGTGCCAAAGAAGTGAGGCCCACTAATTCATGCGATACCTAGTTTTCCAAACAATACTCAAAACTATTTCACGCTATAAATTCTGCAATGCGCCAACTAAGTAATATATTACTTACTAGAGCAACTTTAAAGGTAGCATTCACACCAAGCTATCTACGAATCAGATTTGTTCCTGTTTTGTGTCAAAATAAATATTGTATTTTTAATTGCTGAGTACAATGGACGATGTGGAAATTGGCCGAGCTGGAATCCCACAGCGGAACGCCGTTTGAATGAATGTAAGCGGATTTACTGTCTGTTGTTTTTGTACCTGCCCTGAAGAGAGTCGACCTGCATTCAAATATGATGTTAATTAAAACATACAACATTAGGTAGTCATGTGAAATGTGTACCTATGGATAGAAAAAAGGTTTTATAGACATAATTTGTAGACAGTGCAGTGTTTAAAATTTGACAAACTAAAAATAACAATTAAGTGAATCGACGTAATCTTGTACAACCGAGAAACGCGTATGTGTTAGACACATCTATTTTACAGCATATTGTTTTAGTTGACATTAAGAAATAAGGTAAACACCCAATAATGGACACCCAGTAGTCACCTTTATTGTTAATTACCTACTTAAGTTTGAAGACGACATCATTATATTGGGACAGTGTCGAACAGCGAGTGCTATAGAGAATTGAGATGATTTTCTTACGATAGGCGTTGCGGACAGTCATATTACTAATACCTATTTAATTACCTGTATACAACAAACCCAGGAGTGTATTATTATTATTGGTAACCTCAAACAGTTCATTGAACAGCTTAATACAAATTTAATATATAAACTGGGAAGTAATTAATTTTGAGCTGGGCGGTGAAAACTTTGAACAATTATCGAGGTAATGTTCGCACTGTTGTAAAGATAATTAATTCGATAAACGTTATTTATTATGACACCAAGTACATTGTTTTGTTGGAGGAGTCCGACAAATTTTCCCATAAAGGACAGTTAACTATTCCCCTAAGTAATGGTAAAGGTTAAGCTAGTGTCTAAGAACCATTTTATGAATAAATCTTCATCGTTCTCAGCGCAAAGATAACTCAAACCCGATAAACAATAACTTAAACAAGATTATGGTATAGAGCAATGAGAACATACGTGTTGCTATGACAAAAAATGGCCGCCAACTACACTGTTCCCGGAATCTCGTGATCAAAACTGGCACATACCATAAACTTATCTCATACCAACATTTCACAAGTGCTCTAGGTTGTCAAGTATTTAGCTCCTCTTTGAAAACGGCGATATTTGTGGGAACCAATGAATAGTGTATGTCACATATTATATGTTATGTATTGCCTGGTTATTTCTATAGCAAATATATTTAAAGGCGTTTTTCTCTCCTGTGTGTTAATAGTTAACATAGCTGGAGTCGATACAATTTATGATTTTAACAGCTATGTATATAGAACAGGATATTGTATAAATATTTACAGATTACAGACCATTCCAAAACATGTGGGTTATTATTAGTCATTGGGCTCCCGGTATCCATACGAAGTTAGATGCTCAAAAAAATTATCCGCTGTTACCACCAGTGGTCCAGGCAATGTGAAGTGTAGGTACCACTAACTTAATATGGACTTACTTACTTAATTAAATTGATGTTGTTGTTTTGACTACAGTTAAGGTCTAAGATATAAAAAAGGCTCTTAATTATAAAATAAATCATTCTTTTTTTTTTAGTTTATGTATTCCACGAACATCTGGAGTCTTAGGAGAAATTTAATTTCAAAATAAATCTGTTTTGGAGGTATAAATAAAGATTTTTTCCTCATTTAATTTTGTATAAAAGAATTTTGTTGCCCTTGCCTTATTGAACCCGTGAGGAATTGAGATTGCAAACAAAAACGAAGTGACGCCGTTTCTTTAACGGCTAAGCTCTTTTTAACTTAAATGAATTACACTAATGGGTTTTAATAATATTGTAGCCAGTTATTGTTTTTAATTGTTATCACATTGGCTAATTTATCAGTAAGTCTTTAATTTATAAAACCTACAATCGGACTATTATTACCAGCTTTCTCATAACATAACTGTTTATAAAAATGTAGCAATGGTATTTTTACACGGTGATACAACAATGATGCTATCACATCCACAAACAATAGAGGTATCAACTATTAAATCGCAGCACATAAAAATATTGTTATCATCAGCTAATTTAATTTCTATATTGTTCATTGAAGCATCTGTCAGTTAAGTTATTGTAGTAAAAGCGTCGCAGAACTTTAGGAATATGATTATATAGATTGCCACCATTAACTCAAACTCACTTGTAAAACTAGCACTACCAGACCAGCTACCAGATCTATGTAATCGACTGTAATGCAATCCAGTATTTCAGTTCAGTACCAAAATGTTAGTAACTATGAAATCTGATCTAACTACAGAATCTTTAAAAAAAATGTTTCGGAAAAACGTAGGAAAATTGGGTCACTGTTTTTTGTGTGGGAATTGAGACTTCTCATAATTAAATTTAAATTTCCTATATTCACACAACATTTCTGAGAATATTTCAAAATTATTGAGAATTTTACGCAACCTGCACATATCTGTATAGGTAGCCGAGGGATATCAATTATGAACGACCTCATCGGAATGAAGGAAAACAATACACAAAGAACATGACTGATCATCACGTAATCGTGTTTGTTTCTTTTGGCGATGTTGATAAACGGTTGTCACTTGCCTAGTCTATTATTGCATCAGGCTCAGGTAGGTATTACAGTAGAAATTAGGAAATACGATCGATACTTAATTACTAGTATACGATACTAAGTAAGTCACGTGATGAATTTATTATTACCGAGTTACCGAGTTAAAGTAGTTTACTTTAAGTTTAAGGGAAAAATAATGTGTATTAGATTAAAACGTAGCATGTTCGCAAATTAGACCGTAGAGTCATATTCTAAGTAATTAAATAATTACGTTTACCCATATTATCAGGGATTTTATTGGACGCAATATTTTTATACTATCATAAATGATATACAAAATTTAATAATTTCTTGGACTAATTTATTTAAGTTAAAGACTACTTACTATTTCTAATTTGACGCCGTTTTTAATATACGAGTAAGAATAGCATCACAAGCGATAATCTCTAAAGGATAAGGTATTTTTTTTTACCTTATCTGTATAATACAATTAAAACTGTTGTGAGCCATGTTACTGCTACTTAGTTACAAAGAGTTAGATGGGTACCAGAGCTTACCCGAAACATGTCGCCTAGTGCGATATAATTACACGTGAGTTTATCTGTATAATCAGGATTATTCAGCTGTTTCAAATCTGAAGGCAACAAATACTTTGGGGGAGTGGAGCAAGAAAATAAGGCATGACATAGAATTCATAGGTGAAGCTAATTACTTTAAATATACATGTTTTGTCACCCGAATATTTTAATTATTTATCAGATGGTAAATAAGTAAAAAAAAATCATACTATTTGGTCACCCTACTCGATGTGACTGCTTGTCCCTTCTCATACTGCGTATGTTAAAAGGCAAAGGATGACCATGATTTGGTTTGTTTAATATTATTTTAATTCAAAAATAAGAAAAGACAATTAAGGTTGTTACGATCAAATCCTACCATAAGATAACATTCACCAGTTAATGAGTTAAAAAAAAAACTGGTTCTGGATAACGACCCAGAAATCGCCCTGTATATAAATATAGAACATAAGTAGTTTCTTACTTATTTACCATACTGACCTATTTCTGTTGCTCATTATTCATTCTGTGTAACGATAAATCACGAATTTCATATGTCTCTCTTTTTCTACGTATTGCAAGCATAATCTGTATCTTCTTAATATTTCCTAAAGCTTATTTGTTAGAGTAATGTTGATTTATTTATTTCGTTGGAATATTCTCCGCTGCTCGGAATCAGGTAATTAGTGGATTAATGTTTTGTTTTTATTTGCTCATTACCATTGCTCAGGGAAATTCAGAAGCCAATTAAGTGAATATAACTGATTAATAATTACCCTTTCTAAAGCAGTCCTTCGAGAACTCTTAATGTTTAAGATTACAGTTTATTATTTAGTACCTCAAAAAGGTAAAATAAATTTGACAACGAATAGATAATAAATTATCAAGCATAAAAATCTGGAAATACCATATTTTACTTACCTACAGTATTTAAACAATGTTATTTATTATTTTCAGACATCCTCTCAAGCATTGTAGATATGAAAACATCGTAAGGAAGATTTTTTAACATTGTATAATAATAATTTGTATAACTTAGACAAATTGACTGACTTCTTGAGCTTACCGTGATAAGCTCAAGAAGGCTTGTGTTGCAGTATATAAATAGTATATGTGATACCGGCTGACTAGAATAGCACCAACCCATCTCCTGCGGGAGTCGTAAGAGGCTACTAAGGGAAAAATCCTACGGATGGGCAGCAGCGTCCGTCGCAACCCAATCTACAGCTACTGCGGTCGCCATCTCGCTGGGCAAGCGCGGCGATTAAGGCAACTACCCCCAAGATGATACACGTCATATTTGTGGGAGGCCTATGTCCAGTACTGCATACGGCTGAAATGTATATAATATAACATAAAAACTACTTAAACAGCCATGACTCAGGAGAAAATATATCTGTGCTCATGACATAAATAAATGCCTTTACTGGGGTTTGAACCCAGAACCCCAAGCTTCATAGGCAGGGTCGTAGTCAAATTATCTAATAAAAAAAAAAAACAGTTTTTCAAAAACAAATTTTCGCTGTTAATTATGTATTTTTTTTATATCAGCTTGGCTTCAAAATTTTTAGCGATGAGAAATTCTAAAACATGTCAATTATTTTGGAACTAATGAGTTTCGCCCTGTATAATAAAACACGTGCTCATTATTTTTTTCCTGTTCTCAAACATATACTCAAATCAGCTATTAATTAGCAAGTTACTTGAGCATCACTTTCTATATAGGAGTTAGAAGGTTCGGTAAATTTTCAGTACTTTGAAGGACATTTTCTCCAAGCAAGTTGAGTTTAGGCAGCTAAAAAAAATAAGTGTCCGTTATTTTAGTCTACTCTATAACATATATCAAAATGATTAATTAACAATTAACACGTTTCTACTTACGTTTATTTAGTCACTCGTGCGACATGTTTCGGAGAACATAGGCCTCCATTTTCATGCACTAAGAGTGCTCAGTGTCCGTTCGGTTCGCCGATCACGTCGCCGTCATGAAAGTTTAAATACAAATATATAAAAATGAACCAATTCGGAGTCTCTGCCTAAAATATTAAATTTAAAAAAATGTGTGTAACGTTTTATACATCCAACCTTATTATTTCAGAACACCGCACGTTCCCCGTGAGTCGTGACTTATTAGATCAATTCTGGCGAAGCGTCCGTATAGTAAAATAATTTTCCATCATGTTCCTCGCTCACTAGGGAGCCCGCGTCTCATCACGAGGGGTGATTTCATATCACATCTTGATGTATTTATAAACTACCTTTGATTTTAGTAAGTAATTTGATTATTATTATTATCTTGGCATGTAACTCACCTGTTGTAAATATAGATACTGTTAACGTGTTTTATGTTTTATTGACACTTAATATTACCTTAATGTTGTAATAGTACATTTCGTTACTAGTTAAAAAATTTTTTTTTCGACGAGGGTGAAAGTTGGAGCCCGAGTGAAACGAGGGTGACAATCACCCGAGTCTTAAAGAAGTTTTTACACGTGTATCGAACCCAATTTTTCATAACAAGTGCCATAAAAAGTGAAATTTCCGCACGCGAAGCGTGCGCAAAGTGTACTTTTTACGCACTAGTTACGAAAATGTTATTTTTAATTTGGCCTAGATTATCGAAAATGGTCCGCCCTCAAAATCCATTGTTTAACGATGAGTTTTTATAGATAATTGTTTGTGACCTAATTTAAACATTCAAATAGTGATTATTTTGATTGTTGTACGATCTAAAAGAACTTCACAAAGGTAAAACAAAAAAAAGGAAAAAAAAAATATTTTTGTTTACCGGAGTACCTACGCTAAACTAGACTTGCCCAGCCGTAATGTAGACAGACTAATAATTAACAACTAAAACCTGCGGTCTTTTATAAGTAGCTGGACATTAAAAGGTCTCATGAGGCCCTAATTTCCGAAGTGGTACAGAAAACCTTAGCGGGAATCTGCTGAAGGCTCACTACCAGTCCAGAATTTTCCAGCAGTGAACACCTTTCGACTGTAACGATGATGATAAAATAGTACATCACATACCCAGGGCGGTAAAACAAAAAATGGCTCAAATCGCGGGTATTTGTGGCCCAAACCGGAGGTGAGGGCCATAAACAAGCGATCTGAGGCCTTCTTTATTACCACCCGTGGTGCGTACATAGTTTTTCGTCTTCATCTGGGTGTAAAGTGAGATTTTCCGTCGCGCCCAAGGGCGGTAAATCTCTCTTACCGCCCAGTGTGACGTAAAAATATGTAAACATCAAAAAGTTTAAGTAAATTATTGCGTCTTCAATCATGGCCCAATTCAACCTGAATTACTTGACTGTTTTTATTTCCAACAAATATTGAAAACCAAAACGGTGATGCTTTCTTTTTTACAGAGATTTAAAAATATGTGCATTATTACACCCTACATAGCAAGCCTCAAGATTGTTAGTTCCTGGAACTATGAATATTTTTCATGTTTAGCAAATTGAGGTAGTTACCGGCCGCCACGGAAGTTATATTCCATTTTCATCCTCTTGAAGGAAATCAGATGATATTCGAGGAAATGTTTTTATTTAGGTACTTCGGTATTTGTTATTTTTACTTTTTCAGGTCAAATCTCATTCGATTAAATTAATACAATGAAAATTGTAGTAATGAACTACCAAACAAATAAAATTACATCATGAATTTTTTTTCATCGTATAATACATAATGTATTAAATTGGTGTCAAAAACATAAAAAATAAAACATAAACCCAGAAGCCTATGGAATCACATCATTGCCCAAGAGGTACTTCGAATATAGCCCATAAAAGCCTTGGTAACATGTTTTATTTTGTAAAAAATACTGACTTAACCGCGTGTATTACCTTTAAAATTACCTCCGGCGTCTCGATAATGACTTTATCCTCGTGGTCAATGATTAATACTGGCTAAAGTTCACAACAACATCTAGCAGCGCGAGTTTTTCGAACTACCCGCACTTGATCTGTTTATCAACTTGAACGTTTTGCGCACTAGGGATGTCACTCGGTCGACACACTACAATAACGATATCGGTATTTTTAACTTGTGGTATTTGATGCCCGCATTTACTTATGACTGGATTCCATGAGAATGAGATCCTAAAACCATCGTCCCGATTGAAATTACAATGTTTTTTTATTTCAATGGCTTCACGAACTTTTCTACTATAAAAACGACGATCCGTAGATAGGATTTAAGGCTTATGGAGTCAATCTAGTGGTTTGGTCCGAGTCTATTAAATGCTCTGCAACGGCAGACTTGATTGACCTAACGTTTCTACGCCAAATGGTACAAAAATGTTTGGACAATTGTAATGGTACTCTCTGCCCAGGCTCTTAAAGGGTATAGCCGTGTTTGGTAGGCGAAACTGCTTTTGACGTGAAAATGGTTTTCCTTTTGCTCTATAACTATCTTTATATACATTGTAATTTCACCAAATATCAGCCCGAAAATCGTAGTGGTTTTTGAGATAAATACAAAAAAATAAAAATCGTTTTTATTTTTTATCTATCTTAAGTAGCCGTGACGTCCCAAAATGATTTTAAAATTAAAAGGAAGGTTGGTCGCAACTTTCACATTTATAATATATAGGATAGGAGGTTATTT
Organism: Grapholita molesta; assembly: GCA_022674325.2. Taxonomy (NCBI): domain Eukaryota; kingdom Metazoa; phylum Arthropoda; class Insecta; order Lepidoptera; family Tortricidae; genus Grapholita; species Grapholita molesta. The sequence goes on from CP053127.2 coordinate 11,673,968, forward strand.
ACATTGGCGTAGTCATTATTTATTATCACAAGCCTTAGTGAGCTTGTTGTAGGAGTAAGTTGATTTCTGAAAAATTGAATGAACGACTGTGCTGCGATATATTTATATAATATCCCACAAAATGCTAATAAGGTTTCGATAGAACTATAAAGAGCCACAAAATAACAACTCATCCGCCGCCATTATTCACTAATGTTAGGGTTTTCTTTCATTAAAGGCGTCTCTTCATATCGTCGACAGGTCGAGACTAACATTCAGAAATTAGATATTCAAATATTTCATTTGATACATTTCTAATGGCCGCAAATAACGGGTCATTGTACACTTCAAATGTTTGCACGACTAAGTAACATTTTACCAAAAGCTTGTGGACACATTGATGGCAAACGTTTCGTAAAAATAGCTTTCATTTACTGATTGCTTTAACTATACATGTCATATATATCAACTTAATTACAATAATTGCAAATGCGTAGATGGCTGCTGTAATTGTTTAAAAAAAACATCAAATTGAATGTGTTATATTTATTGGAAATAGGTACTAACGATTTCTAAAATGTAATTTTTTTTTAATTACCCGTACGTGTATGCAAAGGATGTTATCTCGGAACTGTTCATTTTGGTAATGAAAAACACCAATAATTTACTAGTTGTGTTTATTTGCTTGTCAAGCAAACTATCCGTTATATCATCATTATCACAAGTTTGAACACTTCAAGTCCACGTACTGTGCAAAACGTCAAACTAACTCAATAAGCGTACTTAGATGGATTAGAACTTGTACCGTGATCGTCTCATCGCGATGATTCGTTCTTGCTATTATAACGCGATTTACTATCTACGAGAATATGTTACAATAAGAGTCTCAAACTATACATCTCCATACATCTACGTACATATCATTATTGCTCTAAAATGCGTCCAGAAACCGTAAGCAATGACAATGACCAGCATTACCAACCATCAGAACTTAATGTAGATGTAAAGTTAACATTACTTCTTGAAAACAGTAGGTTATGAGTTTAAATTTGGAACAGCTGTCAAATTCAAGTGGGGTTTCTATTCTAGTATCTATAGATATTAAACAGTCATTGATACGCCAATTCGTTATGTTTTTTTAATATATCGGACGACATTTGAACTCGAGTGATAATTGGACCCGGGTATGTCCTTAAACTACGTCCAACAATGAGAGGTAGGGCACAGCGTTGACCATCACGCTTGAATCTGGGGCAGCCCAACTGGGGAAGTACCTCCTCCTTACAGAAGACCACAGCCATAATAGCACTGCTACCTTTCAGGTATGTAGTGTTGTGTTCCTGATGGTGAGTAAGGTTCCCAGAGCTCCAACCCCCCTTAAAGGCCGGCAACGCGCTAGTGACTCCCCTGGTGTTGCGAGTGTCCATGGGCGACGGTAATTGCTTAACACCAGACAATCCGTCTGCTCGTTTGCCGCCTATGTCATAAAAAAAATACAGAATAGGGAGTTCATTCGCTTGTTTATGGTTAAAAAATATAAATTTGACAGAGATACGAAACGCCGCTATTCCAAGCTGTCATTTGTTTTGTTCGTTGACATTTTAATGTTTACAAGTAGCACTAGTAGCAGGTCAACCCACCTTAAAACACTTATGATATGTGTGTAGATAAAGTAGTGTATGCAACGATACATAATTATATTAAGCATTACAACACTCGTGTGATGTTATTATGATAAACCCGGTCTTCTCTTTGCAATGCCCTTCATTATGCACAGATGCATAAACTACTATTTAAAATAGCCATAACAATGATATACGGACTGCGGTGGATACACTGGTAAAATGCAGGCAGCATTTATAAAGCAGCATTGCGCTACCGCAGCTCTCCAGACTATTTTAGTAGTGTTTGATTAGCTTCGTCTTATTTTTATAACTAGCTTTTGTTTATTTTTTCTTTTAAATAAGATAAATAAATTAAGAAGAAATACTTTGTATTAAAAGGTGACATTATCAAAAGGCGGCGGAGCTTATTTTCGAAGGCACTTACGTGGAATCGCATTTTCTTATTATTGCGTCACCTTGAACAACGGCATAAGTGCCATCGACGTTAAGGTTCCTTTTCATAGATAATATCACAAATACGGTTTAGTGCTACCGTATTTTCCGATAACATAATTAAACCTTCATATATGGCATGCTCGTAAATCTTACAAGAAATTAGGATACGCAACAGCTGGTCTACCCCTTAGAGGGCAAATATATTACCTACAATTGTATTTCGTATATCCGTTATTATATCGTTATTTATTACCGGTTGTCAAACATCACATTGAAATTTCTATCGAGGGGATAAATGTTTCTGGCGTTTGGTCTTTGTTTTTTATATCTTCAGGGAGGAGTCTCAAAACAATTATATAAATATAACGAATGCTTCTTCCTCCTTTAGACGTATCACGTGTACAGTACTGACATGTTTTGAGTTCTCTTGGGAAGAATTTTATTATATAAAAGATTATTCCTATCTTGAACTGAATGTTTCACATCGCATCGTTATTATACTCGTAGTGATCCCTATACTGCACACGGAAAATATTTAGAACAACCTCGTCTATGCACACAATGTCCAATTTACTGAATATAACTCTTATTGTTAGAAAATAAATATTCCAAGTATGATTGATATCGCAAATCTTATCGTTATGACAAGTTTGCTGGTTTTAGATAATATAAAAATATATGATTTACCTACAGTGTAGGCATCTTGTAGCAAATAAGCTGATTCTATTAGAGTTGTCATAGTAGGGGCTTTCCATGCCAAGCGGACAGGTAAAAAATGTTGAGATTTCAGATTTCAGTAATATTCTAGTATGTTATACCTATACAGGTCCTCAACCTACACAATCAATATTTTTACACTGTGATATATAGTTAGCGATTTAGAGGTAAATATAGTTTTGACTCTACAGCGGGAATGCACTATTTGTAGTCCCAAAAAGCAAGTTTTAAAATATAAAAACAAAATATTTAATTGATTAATTTTATACTTCATATAATTAGCTTTTTTGCGACATTTTTAGAAACTGGAACTTTTTTTTTTTTGTCAAAAAAAAAATGTTTTTATATTTAAAACTCGATTTTCTCAAACTTGGCCCACTTTAAATTTTTTCATTTTTTTTCTAAAAATAGCTCATAGTATATAAATAATCCTTGCCAAGTTTTATAATGGGCCCGGCAGTCACTTGGGAGCCAGATCAGTTACAAGGCCGGAGCGCAGCGGCAGGCGCCGGGCCGCGCTGGCCGCCCGTTACTAACAGTTTACAGAAACATAAAGATAAAGTAAAGGTTTGGAATGTTTCGTGGTCTTTCGCGTTAAGTAATATTAAATATACAAAATATAATATACAAATATAAAATTAATAATATACAAATATAATATAAAAAAACAAATAAATATACAAGTATAAAATTTATATTATTTTACTTTATATTCAATAAACTATTGATAAGACAAGTTGCAGTGCGCCATCTGTGGTAATTCAGTAGGACTTCTTCGTACGTTTATGTGGCTAGAAAATTACGTTAAAAGTGTGAAAGAGATAGAGCGATGACGCTCTGCATTTAAATTTTGTCGTTACTTTAGTTAGACAGTGACTTAGTAACTGCTTAGTGAACAGACGCGTGACGAGTGATTTTAATCTTTTTCGTGAGATTGTTAGCGTATTAATACGTTTCCATCAAATATCATGGCGATGTATAATGATCGTTGTTATAATCCTTTCAAGTTACCAGTTCATAGAAAAACTAAAGATTTAAGAAAGTTATCAAAAGTGTTAGCAGATAAGTGGTCAGTCACAAGTAAGAATTTATATGTCTGTAGACAGTGCAGAGAACGTCTAGCTAGGGAAGTGCCGCCAATAATAACTGACGAAGTAGCCCACAGTAGTCAATCAACCGAATCACCAATCCAGTTTTCACAGCAATCACAAGGTTCGTGTTATGTCCCAGACGAATATACGCTTACTGTTTCGACACAGACAGATGACGTACGATCCGACGACAACGAAATACTTTTACAGCTGAAAGAGAAATTCAACAATCCTTCTACATCAGTTTCTGTGAAAACTATGATCCTCACTTTAGCACCTAAATCAAGGAGTGAAAATAGGCTTGCTGAAGAATTTCATACCTCTCGAAGGCAGGCAAGAAAAGCTAAGGAATTGGTCGCGAGCATTGGTATTCTATCATCACCAAATCCACGTCCGGGGCGGCAGCTAACATTGGAAGTGATAGAGTTGGTAAAAGCGTTTTATCTTAGAGAAGATAACTCGCGAATTATGCCAGGAAAAAAGGATTTCGTGTCTATAAAATTAGATAACGGCAAAAGAATTCATCAGCAGAAACAGCTTTTAATGTGTAACATTAATGAGCTGTATCAACAATTTAAATCTGAGTATCCTACTGCAAAAGTAGGACTTTCAAAGTTCTTTTCATTACGGCCTAAGCAGTGCATTTTTGCTGGTGACTCAGGTACTCATGTAGTTTGTGTGTGTATTTATCATCAAAATGTAAAATTGATGCTAAGTGGAGGAGATATATCATCTATTACATCTGGGACGGTTATTCCGCTGACATCTTACAAGGATTGCTTGCAAAGGATGATGTGCCGAAATCCGACTTCAATTTGTCATTTAATGACACAAAAATCACCAGCAAGCGAACGCTGTAGCAAATGCCCAGGGCTTGAAAATATTCGAGAGCACCTAAAAAAAACACTTGATGACCACCAAATAACGAATGTTCAATATAATACATGGATTGGAACAGATCGTTTCACCATTGCCACCCAAGTCCTTCCGTCTGATGATTTTGTCGACAGCCTTTGCACAGCCTTGGAACTATTGAAGCCACATGCATACGTAGCAGATCAGCAAGTTCAATATTTCAAACAGTTAAAACAGACTATTACACAAGGTAACATCATTACTCAGTGCGATTTTGCCGAAAATTACAGTTTTATTGTCCAGGACGCAGCACAATCATTCCATTGGAATAATGACCAAGCCACTCTCTTGACTTCAGTGTATTATTACAAACAGGACAATCATCTAAAACACGGAAGTATAGTGATGATATCCGATGACTTAAAACACGATACTGCAACTTTCTACACCTTTCAAAAAATACTACATAAACATCTTCAAGAACAGAACATAATGATAGACAGATATATATTTACATTACTGACGGGGCTTCACAACATTTTAAGAATAGATTCAATTTCATTAACCTTTTAAATTTCATACAAGATTTTGGTGCAGACGCAGAACTGCATTTTCATGCCACTGCACATGGCAAGGGGCCGTGCGACGGTCTTCGCGGCAATTTGAAACGACTAGCAGCTCGGGCTAGTTTACAATCGTCAAACAGCCCTATCACGACACCTGAAAAGTTGTACGAGTGGGCTAAAACATCAATGCCTCAGACGTATGTATATTATGCCCGAAAAGAAAACATCGAAGAAAACAGATGTTTTCTAAAAGAAAGATTTTCTTCTTCAGTCACAATACCCGGTACAAAAAAATATCATGCCTTTATTCCAACTGTTGAGGGTATTATTATAAAGCGTACCAGCAATAGTAACGCTCATAAAATTGTAAAAATTTGTAAATAAACCTGTTGTTTTTTAACGTTGATATGTTGTATTATTCACATTAAAAAAATAAGGTAAGTACTTATGAAATGAAAAGTTTCTGCAAACTGTTAGTAACGGGCGGCCAGCGCGGCCCGGCGCCTGCCGCTGCGCTCCGGCCTTGTAACTGATCTGGCTCCCAAGTGACTGCCGGGCCCATTATAAAACTTGGCAAGGATTATTGATATATTATGAGCTATTTTTAGAAAAAAAATGAAAAAAATCAAAGTGGGCCAAGTTTGAGAAAATCGAGTTTTAAATATAAAAACATTTTTTTTTTGACAAAAAAAAAAAAAGTTCCAGTTTCTAAAAATGTCGCAAGAAAGCTAATTATATGAAGTATAAAATTAATCAACTAAATATTTTGTTTTTATATTTTAAAACTTGCTTTTTGGGACTACAAATAGTGCATTCCCGGTGTAGAGTCAAAACTATATTTACCTCTAAATCGCTAACTATATATCACAGTGTAAAAATATTGATTGTGTAGGTTGAGGACCTGTATAGGTATAACATACTAGAATATTACTAAAATCTGAAACCTCAACATTTTTTACCTGTCCGCTTGGCATGGAAAGCCCCATAGATATACTAGATAAGAACTACCTATCTTGCATACAAATAACTTTTGTGTGGTTCGTAGATTGGCACATTGTTTAATCTAGTCGGAGCATTAATACCAGTGCTAATAGATATGCTAAAACATAAAATTGGCACATTAATTATTTTATATATTGACAATTTAGTGTCACATTTATTATCCTCACTCTGTCATCTTACAAAAAATTCGGCAATTTTATTTAGTTGTATTCTCAACTTTTTTTTTTTTTTTTGTGGTTTCTACTCAGAATCATGAACTCTTTCGAGAGAAGAAATAATGTGTCCCAAAATGTTCATACATTTTTTATTACTTCCGTTCCATTAACGCCATATGAAATGTAGGAAAAATAGTCACGAAATGGGATAAAAAAGCTCGGGACACATTTTTTCTCCTATCAGGCTCTAAAGGGCTCATGATTCTGAGTAGAAACCACACAAAAAAAAACTAAATGAAAAAAAAAAAGTTGAGAATACCACTTTCAATAAAATGGCCCAATTACAAATTAATATCTATAATATAACGTTATTTTTGTTATGTCAGTAATTTACATAACTATTTTATCATAACTGTGTATGTGCTGTACTGTATGTGTATGTGTACTAATCGCATTATTATATACCTATTTATAATCAAAAGCCGTGATCTAGCTACTAACTGTATGATAACTGCTTAAAGTATAATGGTTCTGAAATTAAATATTGTTACATGCTCATAATGCAGCTTTTCTAAAAAATATATACTTACTACCTTTCCCTAATTTAATAGAAATGTTGTTTCTAGAAATCAGAAATCTTTCCTCAAAGCGTCGCACCTTTTTGCGACGAGCGTAAAACCTTTAACTCAAATTGAAGTCGCCTGGTTTCCCTCGTGTCAGTACCTACTGTAAGTTATAAGATAACCGAGCTGCATATTGCCATGTTTTTTTTTCTGTATTTATATTTACCAGTATATTATAACATAAGTTTGTGTAATTAACAATAGGTACACACCTTAATAAGCGCAGTCAAACACATACACACCTTAAAAGTCAAATTATCCGTAGCCCAGTGCCTACAGTGAGCTCTTTTTTGACTGCGCTTATTAAATAAGTACATTGAAAGTGAATAATCAAAGTACACTGTGCACCAATAATGAGTTTACTAAATAAGATTTATTAGAAGCCCGACGCCAAAACTTGTATTTGTTTTATCTTATTACTTATGAAAATACTTTTATTAAATTTTAAACACAAAACTATCGTGAGATTGAAACATATTAATTGTATTAATATTCGACTTATAAAACGTGAGTTACCCGCTTTTATACAATTAAGAAAATACTAATATGAATGTAAGACAAAATTAAACAGCATTCTAAAACATGCTTGGATTGCGAGTGCAAAGTATATAAGTATTGTATCGTTTGGGTATTTCATAAAATAACCAAACGACATGTATTTGAGTCCGGATAATTGTGGCATTCTATGAAAAGGGACCTTATGGTCGATGGCACTTACGTGGAACCGCGTTACATTTGTATCGCGCAATCTAGATCAACGACATAAGCGCCATCGACAATAAGGTCCCTTTTCATAGATAATGTCACAATTTAGAAAGAAAGAAGACATAAAAAAAAAGAGACAAATAATAGAATAATAAAATAAAACAGAAAACAGAAATATGTCACGAATTGGTCCCTTCTCAGCATGTTGCCAGCGTTAGCCAGCGCTGATCTTCCGAAGAAACCACTAAGTGAAAACAATACACAGAAGGCAACAAAACACAAAAGCGCATATAGAATAAAATAAAATAAAATAAAAATAAAATAAATAAAATAAAGTAACACAGTATAATGAAAACAATTTGAAATAAAAACATAGAAAACGCTTGCCACTTGCCCTCGTATTCGACCACACCTGACTTGGCCGGACATTGGCATAAAGGAAAGTGAAGTGAAGTGACAGTGACACTGAGTGATTTATATATATGCATAGGTACATTGTGTTGTTATTTATTTCTAGTTTCAATGTAATGTTTTAATCTAAAGGCAAATGCGATAGGTACATTTATGGACCCTCCATCAATCGCTTGTCGTTGCCGCTTCCGTTTTTAGTTTGGGCTCCTTAACAATGGTATGCTAATTTTATTCAATACTATCGGTTCAGCGTTGCTGCCGCTCTTGCTCAATTAATTTGCATTTTCAAACGGAATAGAATTTTTCAGTCGCCTTGTGGAAATATTCATTTATTTGGCGAGATATTAATATAGATTTATTAACTTCATAATAAAGTGTCGTCGGGTTTCGCAGAATTATATTTGTTATTCAGTTAAACTTCAATTGTATACTTTAAGTTATTATTCATAGGTAGATTACCATTTATTTCTTGTGTTTATAATACAGTTACGTTCAGTTAAAAAGTAATGATAGATGGTCAGTATCAACGATTGCAGCCCCTATCTCTTTGTGTTAGGATTCCAAATGACAACTGGAATCAATTATGATCTGTAGACTGATCTGATTGAGAGCGTGTCAATCAAACTTCTGAGAGGTTTAGCTCGTGGACAGCCATTATTTACGCCACGGTGGCAGATAAAATACTTGTTAACCAACTGTATAGCCTGTAGTATTTTTTTAAAGTATAAAATAGTTTTGTATTAAAATGACTCTTAAGATGCATTGTGTTAGGATCGAACTGATCTAGTCGGATTATGGTAGATCGAGCTGAGATGAAAGGACTATTAAGATAGTTACATTGTATTTAAATGTACTTAAGTTATTGAGTGAAAAGGATGGAATAGTTACTAGACTATTGGATTAAAAACCACACATATTTTTCAACGTGCACTTTATCGCCTTGGCATAGAGACCACCTGGTCACAAATATCCACAGCTCCGATATATCTTATGGTGACTGTACCTTTTCAACTTATACGACAGTGCATCCCCAGGGGCGCTTGACGCTCAGGTACGTTGAAGTAGCTACTCTCTAACAGTTCGCCACAAGATTCCCTGCGTTGACTGCCCGCACTGGTGATGGGGCCGTCACTTCACTACGCCGCTGTTAGTACTATTATTACCCATAATCTGTGACCAAGTAAACGGTGATCCTCTTTGTTCCATGTATAATCACATTACCAAGGGTATAGTATGTACTTCTAGGAGAATGTACGAGTAGTACGTACTTATTTAGGTTAACAGACTTGATTTTCTTTGTAAGTAGGGTTACCGGTGTAAAATAGTATTAACCAGAAAATAACAGAGGTATTAACATAACTTCGCACCGTAAAACGGGATGAATAAGAACAAAACTGACATTCATACTTCGATATGACTTTTACATTTGATGCAAACTCAATTATATTAGTAAAAGTTCCGGTCGTTCCTATTTTGGTTCTTTTATGACTTTAGGTACTTCCATTTTATAAATTTAAAATTAGCACAAAATAGTACGTAGTAGTTTCTTTATTTGAACTTCTAAGCAGAAGCTACCGAAATATATTTCATATGTCCAAGTCTCGGATTTTAGTCTTAATATCGACTCCATACTTTTATTTTATTCGCCCGTATTAGATTTACACACTGTATGAAATACGGTCGGACGGGTATGTTTTTGAAAAGGTTTATTTGCTTATAGCTAATAAAATTGATGTACATATTTATAAGCAAAAAAAAACCTTTGACATTTCACATATGCTAAATAATAAATCCCTTAAATATGTACAGTGTGCAGAGCAGTATTTTAGTATTGAAAAATGTAACATGTATCTAGCGGAATTTACAAACGCAATAATGTTGACGTTATACATATATTTTATTATTAAATTAATATTGTAACTTTTAAAATTAAGCGAGCGTTTGGGTTTTTTTTGATGGCCTCTCCCAGTAATCATATTTCATATAATAATATTTTCCTAAAATATGTAGGTCTTTATATATTTATCATACAAAATTTGGTAATTTACAGTATACCTTATTACAGGTATATAGATACCTGTGAATCCTGTAATAAGGTAAACTGTAAATTACCAAACTTAAAGTTGTAAATCACGTACGCAATGTCAAATGAATGTGCAATAATGAATGCGAATGCAGTGGCATTGCAGTGGAAATAAGATCAAATTTTAATTTATTGTTCCGACATCACATATGACACAATTTATTGTATATAAAATTGTTCCGGGTATGTTAAAATAAATGTATTTTATTTGAGGTTAGTTTAATTGCAAAAAACTTAAAATTAATAATAATCTCTTCAATTATTTAGCAAATCAAATTGTGATATATTATTCATGATATAATTAACTTACAACGGCTTCTTAGCCTGGGTGGTAGTGACCCTGCTTATACTGGAAGAACTACTTACTGCGTTCAAATTAAGGTAAGGTCTATTTGTGTAATACTAATATTATCCGATGATAATTTTTTAATGATAATATTACACAAATATTTTAACACATTTTAATAATGTTAATTACAAAAAGCAATTGGTTACAAAAGCTAAAAAAAAATTATGCGAAGCCTGAGTTAACTATAGATAAAACTTGATAAACTTGTTTTAACTTTGAATTGAAAATATCTAGGTAGTTACGTCTATCAGTGGCAAACTAAAAATCAACTTCACTTCAGCTACAGAGCTGTGGACGATACCTGGAGTATTCATTTATTTAAAGTTCTCAGTATAGAAACAGTATACGCATGTCACACTTTTACTGCTATTAGGGTATCTGCAGACTATACCAAATATCCTTAAATACTTGCAGGGGTATACAGTAAAACGAGATGAGTTTTACTAATAAAATCACCTTTAGATTAATACAAATAAACAACCATATAAAATAAACTTATAAACTTCAATTTTGTTATATTGAAGTTAATAAGTTTACACACGAGATATTGTTTTTAACAATAGACCTCCGCAACGTAGCGCCTGTTTTAATAAATTAATGTTTGTCTGTTTCTTACTAAAAGTATTTGTTTTACTATATATAGTTTAGGTCAAAACTATAACTAGTACAGACATGCTAATAGAAAACTTGGTTTGAAGGCTTGGTGATGGGTGGGCTGAGGGATGAGCTCCGACTTTTTTCCTCATATTAAATGTGAAAGCAGCATGTGTCAGATGGTTGCCAATGTTTAAATCATATTCTTCGTTCAGTACGTAACGGACGCTCAAGCGGACAAAATAGATACTACTCGTATCTATCTTGCTCCATTTCGTACTGTTAGGTTTACGGATTCTGTGGCCTTCCGCTCGCGATAAAAACTTAGTTAGCGGTTCGTACCCATAGAACGGAGCGAAGTTTCAGTGATTCAATCATGTTCGGAACACAAAGAATTTCCAAGTGTACATGCTGCAGGTGTACAGTGATACATTGTATTGAAAAGGGCAAGTCAAAAACGTTATTCAGGCAAACATTTTTTTAGTTTCTTAGTTTGTATTACTTTTTGACATTTTACGTTTTTAAGCTAACATGGTGGTCGTTCACATTACAACTGTTACGTCAAACGAGATACTTATCTAAAAATGTGTTTTTGATTTCTCGATATTGTTACAAGCGCCATACTAATGGAATAACCGAACAACATTATCATACATGGATGGTTTAAGGAATAGTTGTAATAGTTTTTGACATTCTTAAACCTCTATATTATTTTGCTGTATGTATTTTATATTGCCGTGATAGGACACGTTAATTGTTCAAAGTATGTGTTTTATATTTAATGTATATTGTGAAAACAGGTTGAACCATTTGTTTTAAATAAATAAATTTGTACTAATAGTATCCATTAATTACTGTGAACATTGCGTTGAAATTATAAAACCAATTTATTTTGAATAACCAACAATTTACAGATAAATACAACGTAAACAATAAGACTAAAGAAAAAATAATAATAATAGAAATTTAAAAAACGTCTTTAAAATTGGGCCCCTTTGGCATGGTGCCGAGGATGCGTTGAAATTATATCGAGAGACTGGACAAACGAGTGTTAATTATTTTAGATGAGTATACATACATTAATACTTGAAATAGTCACTTTACTTATTATTTAATAAATAGGTATCATTTATTAATTTCATACTTAAACAAAAATAATAGTTACATATAGGTACGTTATCTACGCGCTGCTAAATTCTTAGTTACATGATAATTATAAATGTTTGTAATTACTTTAGGGTTTTCTAGAGTACCCTGTTCCTTCCGTTCCCCTAAATTATGGCAACAAGGAGTTGTGATTTACTTTTATCACATAAAACTTTTACAACTTTTTAAAATTAAACTTCAAATGGTCATTCCAATTGCCTTCATAGCAATTCAAATCTTAAACATGTGTACTCCTCAACGAGTAGTCAGTGGACTTAAAACGATTGAGCATGATTGTCACACTAATGTACATAAGTAACAAGTCGGATGTGCTTGTTGCATTGAGTTTTACAATTGCCTTGAGTTTAGGGGAAATATTAAAACAAATCTATAAGAAATGATTGTCAACTAAATACATGGCAACTCTGTGATTAGGAGTTCTCATTATAACAGAATCAAAATTTATACCAATTCCACATGACAATCCTTTCAATTCAAATAGTAAAAGATTAATAGTAAACCCATGTCCTTAAACTATATTCAACAATGAATGAACTAATGTAGGACACATCGAAGTACCATCAGTCCATCACGCTTTAGTCTGGAGAAGCTCAAGTGAGGAAATACCTCCTATGTACTTACAGAAGACCACAGTCATAACAGAACTGCTACCGTTCAGGTATGTAGTGTTGTGATCCTGATGGTGAGTAAGGTTCTCAGAGCTCCAACCCCCCTTAAAGGTTGGCAACGCGCTTGTAATTCCCCTGGTGTTGCGGGCGGTAATTACTTACCATCAGACAATCCGTCTGCTCGTTTGCCATCTTTGTCATATCTTTGGTTTTATAGACCTGATTTTGAGGAAACGATAGGTACTTTTGTTCTGTAACTATCGACTCGCTGGAACTGTATCCGTTGAGAATGCACGAAGCGTGTCGGCTGCATACTTGCATACCGCAACCCCCAAACGAACCAATATGGCCGCCGATTCAATTTGAGATGCGCCCACGGCTATTTCCCTCCTTTTATGTCACGTGACACTGAGGTCACGGGGTTAATTGTTTCAGCTTACATGGCGAATGAGGGAAATGCAGAAACTGCTAAATGGGGGAGAGGAATGCAAAAGTTCAAAGAAGATTACATCAACCAGGAACATCTACTGCAGGAAATATGACTCCACCAATTGGGTTTCAATGACATCATAATTATCGCCTCGCTTGGCAGGGTTGGCGATCACTAGTGCCACCGCTCTAAAGGGTGGGATTTAAATCAAAATTTAAGGACAATATCCAGGTCCAAAAGAAGATTAACAATAATTCAATGTACGAATAATTAATGCTCATTGATCCACTGAGCCAATTCGCAATAATTTGCAAGTTTCCAATTTTTGAATAGTTTATCCTTAATCTTTGTCTCTGTGTGCCATAAGTTAGATATTTAAGGATTAACTCAAAACATCATACGATTCAGAAACACGATTACATGAATTTTGCTTGATAGAAATTACATACAAAGTGACTTCTAAAAAATAATTGACTCCCTTAATACGTCTAACTACCTGCGCCGCCATGGTTTCCCCCTGTCCGCGTCACGCGAGCTTCGGCGTTCGGACGGGAAGCTTGTGTCACTTGCGCGTACATATAAGTACGGTTTGGAAGAAATCCAAATGATTATTTTGTCAATTTGCTCATATTTTAATTGTGAACACAATTAATAAACTAGAGAAGAGCCATGCAATGATATGTCATTAAAACTCACCAACATTCCTACATAATATTATGACATTTCACGGATTTTAGTTCGCGCGGTCTTGCCGGTATGCGTGCCTCACGCACACATTCGCCGAGAGCTGAATGCCTAGAATCGAGTAGCGCGAGAAACTTGGCGCCCTCTTAATTGGCATAATGAAATTCACAAAGATCGGCCTTGAGATAGCTTGGGATTACTTAATTCCGTTACACAATTACAGGAAAATTTGATTGAAGATTGAATAGAGAGAATTTAAATTTCCCAGAAATGTACGAAGATTGTAGACAGGGATTGTATTTATGCAAAACGACTACAACATCTACTCCTGAAATAACTGATATTTCGATTTTACCGCATTAATGCGAATTGTGAATGCGGAATAAGGAAAAATAAAAATGAAATATTTATTGCGTCTGCGAGTATAAAATAATATTTATTGGGTGATAATATTAAAATGCCATCTGAGACAACTAGATTATTTTGTTGCGAAGAAATGAATTCGTTTGACTCATTTAAGTAAACATCTTGGCCGATGAAGATATTAGCGCTTTTGTTTCAAGGATTCTATGATCACTGTAATCTTTCACGAATACAACTTTGAAGGTTCGAATAATGTTTTAATTAATTATTTTAATTTCCAATCTTAATTTTAATGTTTTCATGATTTTTTTCATAAAGTGCTTCATTTATCTTATTCTTCTTAAATTCTAGTTACTTTACTCCGCAGAAGGTATTTAAGTAACTAGACAAAATAACTAGTACAATACAATAATTTAATTATTGGTAATAAATTTAAGTAGGTACTTTCTGACAGCTTCAACTGGATAAAACAAGACTTGAATTAGAGAAAAGAAATGTTTGTGACGTCTCAAGAGAGTTTCAAACAATGACTTAATTCTACAAAGTGCTTTAAAATCGTAACTTATTAAGGTGATAATTGTATTAAATTAATTAAATTGTATTTAAACTCTTATTTTCTTCTTCTTTAAGAGGTGTCGGTCTCTCAGATATTGATTTTCAATATTGTCGCTTCAAAAATGACGAAATTCAAGATGGCAGTAGTTTTTTTTTTTATTTTGAGTTCAGATCTGTATTAAAGGTCCAGATATCAATTTGCAACATGATCTCATTAAAAATGACGAAATTCGAAATTTTGGACCCGGGTATGTCCTTAAACTACGTCCAACAATGAGAGGTAGGGCACAGCGAAGTACCATCACGCTTGAATCTGGAGAAGCCCAACTGGGGAAGTACCTCCTCCTTACAGAAGACCACAGCCATAATAGCACTGCTACCTTTCAGGTATGTAGTGTTGTGTTCCTGATGGTGAATAAGGTTCCCAGAGCTCCAACCCACTTATAGGTCGGCAACGCGCTTGTGACTCCCTTGGTGTTGCGAGTGCCCATGGGCGACGGTAATTGCTTACCATCAGGCAATCCGTCTGCTCGCTTGCCACCTTTGTCATAAAAAAAATTCAAGATGGCGTCCGTTTTTTTGCAATTCTCAGATGTCGATTTTCAACATATTCGGACAAAAAAGATAACGGCAGTCTTTTGGGATTTTGACTTCAGATTCGTGTTAAATGCAGATATACTAGGTATGGATAGGCCTTTGAATAATACTAAGATATTGAATTTCAAAATAATTCGATCACTTAATATACAAAAACATTATAATTATGGCGCTAATAATTAATTTCTCTATAAGAACAAAAAAAAACTATTTTATTGACAACCCTGACCCTCGAGCAAGCCGTCAGCCGAGGCGATGAACGATCCGGTTGTATTGAAGCTTTCCGACTGTATAATCGTTAGGCTGTGGCTTAAGTGTCCCACAATGTGGGACACTGGGAAGTGTGGTGTGTATGTGGTCTCCGAAAGAAGCTGCGCTAACTGCGTACCACCAGCTTCACTACTATCTTATCGCCTAACACTGTAAGGTTATTATTTAGTCTAAGAGGGTATTTTTAATACAGCAAAAATCTCAAAAGCCATTTGATGACAACTGTAGAGCCTTATTATTATAAGTATATATTATTATTTATATTAATTATTTATACAATGTCCTACTATGGAATGAGTCCATTGTATTTTATTTTCGATTTCCCTCAACGTTTTATTTCGGAAAGCATAGGTCTAATTTTTGAAGCACTTAATTTGTCGCCGGCATTTAAAATGTTCATGAATTTTCTGAAATCTTGAGTATAACAATGGGAATAGGCAGGAAGAATAGGTAGTTCAAAAAGTAAGTTAATATTTTTCGGATATATATTATATTTAGGTACGAGACGAAAATAGCTACATTGTCAGAAGCATACAAAAGGTGCTCGCTAAATCCACGTGTTTTGAAACACGAGGAATCGAAATTTGTCACCGTAATAGACTTATTGTTATAATTCAGAAAATACATGTTATTGTTACAATACATAAATATACACACCACCTACATACATAAACAATTAGACAACGATCTCTGAGCACGGGAGTTCAATGCCATAATCGCCACGCTAGGCGGGCGAGTAGGCATATTATTATATATAATTCAAATTATTTATTCTAAAGTATACAGTAATTACACCAAAACATGCTAATAAAATATACTATAAAAGTAAAAATAATAATAACAAAAGACAGTCCATCACAAAATAAATTGAAATAAACAAAAGAATTAATAATCTCAGGAAAATATTTTTGTAAATTTTCTGCAAAATATACCAATACTATCAGTAAATATATCTAAATCGCTAGCCTCTATTAAAATGTGGTTGAGGGCCGTTAGTGGGCGTTTTCAAAAAATTGTGCACTCAATTAGTGAAAGTTGTTAAGAAAAGTTAAATCACTGTCCGTTTCGTGACGACAATTAAGCATTAAATATCGATAAAAACTTGGTTTTGATGTTCGTTTTATAAACTTCAATCGATATTACAATATAATTAAAGGCAAAAAGTCGATCTTCATAAAGATTTAATGCTTAATTGTCGTCACGAAACTTACAATGATTTAACTTTTTTTTACATCATCATTGGGTGTACCAAATTTTGAAAACTCCCTAGTACTCTAGCATAAGGAGTGTTAGCACCTCGCCGCGTGCGCGCGCCGGCATAGTATTAATACGTGAATACATCTAGCCCGATATTCGAGCCCAGGACCATTGGTTTTATAGGCTGAGTCACTCCAAACCAGGCCAGATTGGTCGTATAAAATGATATGAATATATAATGAAAAATATTTCATATAATTATTTAACCATATTTTATTTTATTTCTTTGTTGCAATTTTGCATTTTAAGAATTTCTAAGTCTAATTGTACTTTACTCTCAATTTATTACACCTAAACAAAAACCTATGCGTCTGAATCGTTTATTTATCTTTATAGTCAAAGAGAATTAAAAAGGAAGTGACGATAACGGAAGTCAAGTATATTAAAATCTCGTTCTTTGCTCTTGCTGACAAAGCTCTTTGTTAGAATATACAGCAGAACACTGAGGCTTGAAATCGTTTGTTAAGTCACTGTTTAATACTGTGCAACGATAATTAGGTCTACCCTTAGCTGAGCCATTAATAAAAAGTTATATGACTTGCCGAGTGTTTGAAATGATTAAGTTATATCATGTTATCTAATATTAATCGGAAATTAAAAGACACGGTGGCTTCTGTTGTCGACAAATGCTTACTTCCTTACCTTTTTTTCTTTGTTACATATTACTCTAAATCTTAGCAACTAAGTTTTGAGTTCATCCACCGGAACCGACCATATTGTTCATTTAAACAAGGAGAACCATGCAAGAAAAATACGCTTGTCTGGAAATCTCGATTCCAGTCTCGTACTTGTCGATAGGCTCAGAGATACAGCACTTTATACATTCACCATTTAAAAGAGCTCCTTCAGAATGTCTCAACTCAAGCAGATCGTGCTCGGATCCTATCTATACCGAAATCAGAAGCGGATCTCAACTTTCCGCATTGACATTTTTTTAATTATCACTCTTCTGGATAAGACTACAATGATACCGGCCGCTTGACTGTATAGCTTCTAACATGTCAAGCTAATAGTGGCTTGCTACCTCCCAAATGCTTTCCGCTTATGCCATCATTTTTCACATTTTCCAAATGGTTTCGTGCGCCACGATTGTGTAGAGTCCCGTCGGGTTTCGTCGGAATCAGAGGTGTAGGGTTAAAACCCGTGATTTTTTTGACGTTCATAAGTGCATTGTAATGTGCCGAAATTGAAAAATAAAGATCTTTTATCTTTTTTACAAAAATTTTAGAGGGCTCGAACTGTACGACCCTCTAGAATACACACTAATGTGCGACATAACATGCCTAAAATAAGCGTTCGCACCTTCTAGTAGTTGTAGTAAGGGATTTATTAATAGGGTAAATCGCCAGTTACTGGCCACCTTTCAATAACTGGCCACCGTATACTGAAAATGGACTCTATTTACCTATAAACAGAATGCATTTAAGTATAAGGTGGCCAGTAATTGAAGGGTGGCCAGTAATTGAAACCCCATTTGAAAATGTGTTCTATTTATAGGTAAACAGAATTCATTTTCAGTATAAGGTGGCCAGTTATTGAAAGGTGGCCAGTAACTGGCGATTTACCCTACAATACAAGGTAGTAATTTCGGAACCGAAACGAATACAGAGCCCTGAGTGTAAGTTTTTAATGTAATATTACTTTACCGTCGCGTTAGTGTTTACCGTATATAAATAACATTATCACTTACGCATACGAGACGTTTTTTACGTCAAAAGTAACTTACACTAAAGCCTCAGAAATTTAATATTAAATAAAATGAACGTACAACTTTCAGGAGGATAATACAAACGTTCCTAGTAGAGTCATAAGAAAGCAAACTTATCTGTGCCGCCGGCTGCTGGCTTTCTCCAACTTTAATTGTGAATTTATTATGCACTAAGACGAATAGATAAAAGAGACTATCTTAGTATTTCTTGACAAACTTCTTTGCAATATGGTATTAAGTAACAAATCGAGTGGGTATTTTTTGTAAATTACTTTATGTGTCATTACAAAAATCCACGTAGTAAAACTTTTTGGTCCAGAACTATGTAGGACAGTGTTTTGTAAGTATTTTTTGAAAATGTTGTTTTTTTTTCCTTTATTGTTAAGAGTTTCCGAACAAAGTCAGATGTAAAATTGTATTTATCTTATAGGACTATCCTCAATGTCCATTTTACACGTATGTTGTATACTAAGTTATTATCATAAACAATTTAACTTTAGTTTTGTTTTGCAACGTCGATGAAAATGATTTGACTTTATTTATTTACCTGAGACTATTAGAATGTTTAATTTATGTATGCCTAATTCAAGAACATCGCTTGGTACTTATCAAATTGAAACTCAAACGTTTATTCAGTAAGTAAGCTACTAGGGTACTTTAACACGTCGAGTATGCAAATGGAAAAATAAAAACTACACCGGTTCTAACCCTACATCTCTGACCCGAGAACCGAGAAGCATTTTGACTTTTATGATCGGTAAGAAACTCGACGGGACTTAATTTACCAAACAGTACTACTACAAATCAAATCCTAAACGTACTTAAAAATGCGGTATTCTATAAAAAGTTGAAAACACAAATCAGATCATTACAAAAATTTACTACTTACCAAAGACAAAAAAAATTACAATGTGTAGTAGCTTAAGTAGGTAACATAGACGATATTATACAAGATGTATGTATAATACTTATAGTGCATCTTTATCAGAAAAGATTGCATTTTTTTTGGCTGCTTTAAAATCCTACCGATCATTTGTAGCCATTAGTAATAATTTATTAGACTTCTATTTAAAATCAACTAAATACCTAGAAAAACAACGAATGGAAGTGAGGAAATGCCAGCGTTTTCGGTACCATGCCGCAGGAGCCTTTTATTAGATTTATGTTAGTTTTAGTTGGATATTAATTATTCATGTTTTACTAAAAAATAAACATACATGGCACAATAAGCGTGAATTTTAATTATTGTTTTATAAAAAAGGCCATAATGAAGTCGTTAGATTTATAAAATTTTGCGAACTTTTTTCTCTTATTTTACTGACATATATTTAAGATTTTGTTAATTTACTTCGCACAATCAAAATTTATTACACACAGATCCTTTGTACTTTAGCCAGTGGGTAATTTATATCGTACATATATCAAGCAATATTTCAAAATCTCGCTTGCTGCGATTAAATAATTTGTCTACATTCAGAGTATTTATGTATTGTTTATTGCAGCAGCTGCATTTCATATAAATTTCCATTGTTCTGCACGCCGCAACTGTTTGAATAAACAGATATAAAATATTGTTTCCTATCTAACACCTAGGTATTTTGTTCACCTAAGTGCCGAAGATGAAGCGACATAACTGACTGACCCGTTCACAAGCCGTTAAAAGCATTAATTTGCGTTAAATAAAAATATATTTTTCTCTATGAATATAGATATTACTTTGTATTTACTAGTTTAATTAGTTAAAAAGAGGCCCGTACTCATACATGCCTAACAAAACATTAAATCAACAAAAAAAAAACTATAATTTTTATATGCACTAAGTACTAATCCTAAGTCCTACAAGTCTGTCCCTTGCGGAAGGGTGTCCATTAGGCTACATACTCGTATTTATTCTCTCGCTGAAATAACTTTGCCTATTAACTCAGGTTTATCACAAGAAACTGCATTTTTTAAGCTGCTGTGAAAATTCTGGCGATCATTAATATTTATACTATAAAGTATGATAAAATCATCTATGTAATTAGAATATACGAGTACGTATGTTACAACACGAACCTTACTGACTGAAACGACCATATACACGCATTTTGTACTATTTTTCATGTAGGTAAGTACCACAAAACTATACAGCATTCGCGATGAAGTGCTTCAAATAATAACTCAAGCCATATAAAAATAAAAATCTGCAGCGCCGTTTTAAATATGAAATCATATTTTTCCATTGTGTACCCTCCATTTTTATTTGTACTTCTAGAAAGTAAATACTTCTTCGATTCTACTTCTACTTTCTAAAGCTTAAAATTTATTTCTGGGAAACTTGATTAGAATAAAGCATCAGATGTCCTTTGACAAAAAATGTTGTAACTTCATCATTTTTTTAAATTAAATTTCCATTTTTAATTTATGTTTATTTTTAATGCAAATAGTGATGGTAAAAAGTTTTAGGCTTCTAAGTTAAAGCTGATGTTTAATTTTATTCCACTAGATTAAGGTAACTTTGACGAACTAACAACGATTAAAAAACTATACAATGCATACCCTTTATTTTTTATTTCAATCTATTCTGTATCTCGAAAGTAAGGATTCTATCCAAAGTAAACGACATCTATAAAATGGAGCAATAAAGAGAAACTTTAAGAAAGATGTCCGCAATTTAAATTCCGAGTCTTTTAAGTCTTCAAATATAACCATTAGCCGTTTATGTCGTTTTCAATAGCGAAAACATTTTATGATTGTAGACGACTTCTTCCGTGAGAATTTCTATAACTAAACTTTGTAAATCAATTTTAACAACGAAAGTTGTTTCAGTAATTTATTTGGCAATTGTTTGAAGATGTTTTGATAATAAAATAACAGAGTGAAGAGGGTTATTTTATGAGAGTGTTCGTCCAGTATAATATATTAAAATTAAACATCAATGTATCATATTTTTGAAGATGGTTATATAAATTTAGACACGGTTTAATGAAATAGATATTAAAACCAATTTAACCTTTTTATTTAAGCAGAAAAACCAAACCAAAAAACCAATTAGCCTCATCTAGCGTATTCTCTCAACCCATCTACAGCGGTGCTACCGCGAAAAACGATATTCGTCAATTTCTGAATTTCTGTTCTCCTTGCTTGGACTGAACGCCTTGATTGGAGTAAAAGAGAAAGATGCTCGAAATGTACGAACTTCGATATTCACGATACCGGGCCAGATAGCCTGATGTCTCCCACTAGTTGTAAGGGGATCACGACACTTGCTTTCACATTTTCCCGCTTTGTTACTTAGTACTCATAAGTAGTAACTAAACATAACCTCGGGCTCTAGTGTAAGTTTCTTTTGACGTAAAATAACGTTAACGAACGCGTAAGTGATAATGCTATTTATATGGGAAACGCAAATGCGTTCGTGACGTAAAGTTACGTTGTAAACTTACACTCAGGGCTCTAGTCTTGGATATATTAATAGGTAGATTATTTTTTAAGAAAACCGTTATACACTTGAAATTGCAGACAGTAGGTACTTATACTATTTACTAGTATAGGAATAAATTAACGCCTTGCGTTGACCTACTGGTGGCGATTACAGTACACTACATGCAGTAATTTTATTAGGTGAGTTATTAAAAAAAATATCGCTTGTACCTAGTTCTTCATCGCGAGTAGAAAATCATAAAATAAAAGCCTAAACGGACAGAACATGAGAACAATATTATCTAATACCGAACAATATCAGTCGGTTCAAGGGCAAAGGGGACTATTTACATACTATCAAAGTATAATAGAATACAGGTTGAGTTTTGCATTTATTCATCGGTTTCCTATATTTGTGTTGGGATGAAATATAGTGAACTATAATAGTTTACTATTAAAATGAATAATAAATATTTTTTGTTATTTGTTAATAATCAATATTGTATACAGTTGCATTCTCAAATCCGTCGTTCTAGAAATATACAGTATTATTTAAGGTCGGCAACGTACTTGTGACTCCTCTGGTGTTGCGAGTGTCCATGGGCGGCGGTAGTTGCTTACCATCAGGCAATCCGTCTGTTCGTTTGCGTCCTATATCATAAAAAAAAATCATAACCATTCCTTATCATAACCATAATCATTCCTTATATAATTTAAAACTGTTCAATAAGAAAACATGATGATTTCATAATTATTTATATTTAATTTTTTTTTCTGTATAAATCATATAAGTTTAATATCATTATTTTCTTAGCCATGACTCATTAACGTCTAGTAACTTCTAAATATATTTCAACATCATAATGCCCATAATACTTGATACCAAGTGTAATACTATTATGAAAATGTCAGTTGCCCGGTACCCGTGTCAAAAAGTCGCATTATCTACCAAAACAAACTTGTCAGCGAGGGACTTAACGTCACTTAAAAAACCGATAACGTCCATATATCCCTTCTGTTTGATGCCTGTCACGGGGCTGGTGACAATACCTAATGTACAGTTGCGGCCAATACAAATAGTTCTTTATTTACTCAAACCATGTAACGTACATATATAACTACTGTGTGTTTATACGTATACATATGCATAAGACTCCGAACTAGGATGAGCCCATAAGTACATAGGTTGTCTTTGAGAACAATTAACAGTTTTTTTTACATTCTACTGAGGTCAAACGCTGGCCAGTCTTGTATAAATAAAAAAATCTTTTACATGTACTACAAATATACAATGACAAAACAATCTAAGAACAGTCAGCAGCAGAAGTAGCTAAGCGGATGAGATATTCATAATGAGCGTGACGAGACTTTATTGAACAAGAACGTGCCAGGATCGTTTTGAACACCTGGCCCATTTAGTAACTTCTGCTGCTAACTGTACATGAAAAAGTCGTTAATGTGTGAGTAATTAAGTTATGGCTGTACGTCTAGGACGCGTATGGAGTGCGGCAACTTTTAATCGTATACATGTGCGTGAACATTAAAGTACTTACGTCGTTTAAGCGTTTGTATTGTTTAAGCATACATGTATATTATTGCTACTAATTAAAAATATAGTAGCATCAATGCAATACATTTTTATGGCGAACTATGTAAAAGCCAGAAAAAAATGTAACGAGGTTGACAAGAATTATAATTAATATAATAATCCTTTTTAACATGCTTTTATTTAACTTGAAATTTATGTACTCGTAAATATCTTCGGATGAAATCTTACAATTCGATTTTAACCGATTGATCTAAAAAGCACTTATGTAAATTTAGTGATAATTCAATATTATGGTACCACTGATATAATCTGATTCTGGGGTTAGAAAGTAGCTATAGCAACTCCTAAAATACGCAAGATAAACCTTTAGTGCTTAGGTTCATTACAATCCCCTCGATATTAGTTGATAATTATGCAAAATAGTTCAGTCGGAAATCGGAACTTAGTATCTTATTAATCTTATTATATACAATCAAATATATGACGGAAAAAATAGTTTGAGCGATAGAGGTTATTTGTACCTTTTTTTAGTACGTACTATATATAGTTAAATTCATTGAGTTGAAGCCCGTGAGAAAAATGCAGGATGCACTGTCAACGAGCCCGGTATTTGATTTTGCCGTCCGAGGCGACACTTTTTTTTTGCCAGAGCATAAATCCGAATAGCTGCTACAAGCGAAGCAGTGCACAATATTGTTACGGTTTTAAGCGCTTACTTATGATAATCGAAACCAAAACCGTATGTATCTAATTATTGACACACTTGACGACAGGTCTGGCCTAGTGGGTAAAGACTGCCAATGAAGCTGATGCTACTGGGTTCAAATCCCAATAAGGGCATTTATGTGTTATGAGCACTTTGTTCCTGAGTCATAGGTGTTTTATATGTACTTAAGCTTTCTTGAGCTTACCGTGGAGCTCAATTAATTTGTGTAAGGATGTCATGTAATATGTATTATTTAATTAAAAACCTTCATGCCGCTTTTATCTAAATCCCTTCGTATTCAAGATGTATATCAGTAGCCATAATCATTTTTGAGTAATTCTAATCAGTCATATCTATATTTAAAAGTTATCTCCAGTTATTCATTATTCGCGTTAAGTTTAATCACAATTTTTATTTATTTAAGCTTTATTGTACAAAAGAAAAAAATCCTTAAAATAATTTACCAAATCGACCAGTTAACCCTAAGGCAAAGCTGAGAAGTTGTAGCAAGTTGTTGTTACAATATAACTACACCATGATATTTCTATAAAGTATGCCCACAATTTCGCCTCTTAGGTCTACTTGCTCCATCCATGTTTATTAGCCAACCAACCCAAGGCTTGAATATATTTGGACTTAGGTTTACCTCGGGATAATTGGTTAACCTTGGTTGGTGCAAGTATTGTTACACCTATAACGTGTGGAAGCTAATCCAGACGGCCATTGAATAAGACATCAGTTGTCGTGTCCAATACAATTGCCGTTGATCCAATTTGCCTTTGAAAACCAGTCTCATGAGTTCAAAGCAAATTCACTTCACGGTGCATGTTGCATACCCTCAGATCACGCTGGAGCACATATTGATTGATTTAATCAAAGAGATAACTCGTTGACATCACAAATGTCTGTTTCCGTTGGTTTCAACTTATAATAAGTCATCTGAAATAAACTTTAGGTACGCTGTGTATAGCCAGGTTGGTACAAAAAGTTGTGAAAAATATTAAAATAAATCAATATTTTGGGACAATCTTACATAACTGGGCCTAGTCCTATAGTTAGTTTAATTAGGCTTGAATGTAGGTACGATTTCGATATAATAAATAATTCAATACATAGATAACGTTCATAACCCATGAATAAATATTTTTTACTAAACACACAAATAAATGCCTTTGCCTCTCGACAATTTTTCTTATATTCCTCGCCTTGTCATTTTGCCACGCATCATGGAAACCCTGAGCCCTTTGGCAAGTAATCCCGGGATAAGAATAGAAACTGGTTTTACGAAAGCGGCTGCCATCTGACCTTCCAATCCAGAGGGTAAACTAGACCTTATTGGGATTAGTCTAGATTCAGAAAAGCCAATTTAAATATCAAATGACATTATTCTTATTAACTTATGTAAGTTCCGAATAACTAATTGGTCTCGCATACTCTTACTTTCTTGCAATTTCTCTAATTCCTCCTATGAACTGTTCTACTTATAATATGTCTTAAGTCATAAGTTTTCTACTAACTTAAAATTAGGTGAACCGGAGGTAATCAAATTATATAGCCTCTTTGCAAGTGCTATGTAGTATATTAAACGGAAAACGTACTGCCGTGCTATGAAATTAGTTCACTGCTTTCTTGGAACCAATTCAAGAGACATAAAATGGAATTATGCAATCATTTTACAGCTGGAAGTTCCTAAATGATTGTTAATCGTTTCTCGTTAGAATAATTTACGGTTTAGATAAAGAAATAACTAAAATTTACTTTATTAATAATGTAGCTAGGAACTTCAAAAGGAATTGTAACCACATAATATATATTTCATAAACTCAAATTAAAACTTAATTTACTTTACATTCCAAATTCTTATTGCTAGCCACCTGTGTGCATAATGTTAATGGTATATGATTTTCAGTTTAACTTCTGACAACTTCCTTTTTTTGTTTCCTTTTTTTTATGACAAAGGTGGCAAACGAGCAGACGGATAGCCTGATGGTAAGCAATTACCGTCGCCCATGGGCACTCGCAACACCAAGGGAGTCACAAGCGCGTTGCCGACCTATAAGTGGGTTGAGCTCTGGGAACCTTATTCACCATCAGGAACACAACACTACATACCTGAAAGGTAGCAGTGCTATTATGGCTGTGGTCTTCTGTAAGGAGGAGGTACTTCCCCAGTTGGGCTTCTCCAGATTCAAGCGTGATGGTACTTCGCTGTACCCTACCTCTCATTGCTGGACGTAGTTTAAGGACATACCCGGGTCCGGGTCCTTTTTGCTTTCGTAATTGTCCTGGTATTATTTTTGCTATTAAGTAAAATTACTTGAAATAATTAAAGCTGCACTTTTTCCATATATTGTTAATTTAATTAATTTGTTGAAATATACTTTTAAGTTAATATTTAAGTTCACAGATCCACCAAAAATCAGTATCGCTGAATTGCGTGCTTCGACACATGCTCAGTGGATCCCTTTATGTTATGTTGTTTCACATAAATTAATTTTCTTTCTAATGAAATAATGTTCAGTCACTTAACTGTTTAATGATTGCCAATAATTAGTAGGTACTCACTAAAAAAATATCTTTAAAAAAATACAAACTAGTTACCGTATTAATTATGCCAATGTTTATAATTTAACCGCGTTTTTAATGTTACTCTCGATTTTCACTACATAGCTTAATTACGACACAGGCAATAACTATACCCATAAGAAATCTTCTGAAATATCGCATCTATTAATTACCATTTTATTTTATATAATTTTACCCCGTAATAATTATGCCAATGTTTATAATTTAACCGCGTTTTTAATGTTACACTCGATTATACTACATAGCTTAATTACGACACAGACAATAACTGTACCCATAAGAAATCTTCTGAAATATAGCATCTAGTAATTACTATTTTATTTTATATACTTTTACCCAGGAACATCAAGGTTTTATACATATATTTTTCTGCAATAAAGAAATCAATTTGTAAGACCTCGTCCGTCCGTAATTAGTTCGTTTGGTATATAACAGATATTTGACTGCATTATAATGTAAAGAAGAATTTGTTTTAATCCCGCTGCCTAGAGTTGTTGAGCAAGTTCTATAATTCTATTATCAAGCAGTCATTGAGGGAATTGTTGCTAACAGTTATTGTTATTTCTATTAAGTTTTGGGATAGCCAATCAATCAATTCCCTTAGGGTTGCGTGGTAGTTACATTGTGAAGTAGTTTTACCTACAGATGTAGTGCAAAACTATTTTCCACCGGGAAAACTCGTATCTCGATCGACATACGACGGCATCCGAACTGTCAATCAATAACTTTATTAAATGAGTGACAATTTCATATCTGTTAATATGAAACTTTATTGTTTAATGTCAAATGTTATTTTTCAACTTGAGATTTGACACCAAATAATAAAGTTCTTTATTATTGGATATGAAATTGCCACTCCTTGAATACGATCATTCATTGACAGTTCGGGTGACATCGTATTTCGACATTCTTTAATCGTCTACTTACGAGTACATAGCAGTGGCTGTAAGTCATTTTTCTAGTGCAACACGTTTGCCTTTTCTTCATGAAAAACTGTTGTACTACGGCAAAATTTAGTTAAGCCGGTGGGAGTCGGCTTATTGTATGGATGCGCTTTATTATTTTCTTAACACTTTATTATTTCCAAAAAAATATAAACTTTATTAATCATCGTTGCTCACATTTATATTCTTATGAATTCCGATTTATTTATTAATTCATCAGAAATATAGCCGGTGATTATCGAGTCACGATGACGTCGAGTACAGCCCCACATTTATAAATACTTATTAGTTTTCTTATCATAATAATATTAACGATATTTGCGTCTAAGCCTTTTGCCTCTCCTACTCATAACCAGTAATCCGTGGCACATCAGCCGTCTGTAATCCGTACATGATCGATGGCCCAGCGATGTGAAATATGAAAGCTACGATTCGAAAGATTTATTCTTTTATTTTTCCGATTAATTGTAACGCAACTGATAACCGTTGTTTTTCCATTGTTTTTGTTTATGCAAAACCAAATTAGATTTCCTTTGATTTATTAGAGATTTTGGTAAAGATAGAATGGGGTTTTAAAAGTGGAACAAACTTCATATTCAGGCTAAATAACATTTATGGTGCCTATTATCTATTCATACAGCATCCTTGGTACAATGCCTCAAGAGTCTTTCTTGGATTTAATAACTAGTTAAGTACTCGTATTTTAATGAATGTAATTATTGTGAATAAAGATTTATAAGATTTATCGATTTGATTTTCTATATACAAAAATAAATAAAAACGGGTTGCTTTGCAGTATGTAGTGTGGTAATAGTCTGTAGTTTCCAAAGAAGGTGATCCAATGTTCAACCTATCTAAAATCACTTTTTTTACTTACTGAAACATATATAAGTTCTGGTTTTAACATGTTATAATGTATTATTAATTAGGCTGTCACAATATTTCTACCCGTAGTGTTTCAAGATGAAAAAATACTAAGTAGAAATATTAAAAACTTCAACGTTTGAGCTCAATTTGAATATTTTTGCAAGTGAAATGTTGAACCTTGTTGCCTTAATTAAATATTTACTGTATAAAGAACTGTAAATGCTATTTATGTTTAGTTTGAGAGAAGTGATAATAATAACAGTTTTATTACTATGACTCGTCTAATTTAGATTTAATAACTGTAATTGGAATATTACATAATTATAATTTATTTATTTTTCAGGTAAGCATCACATGTACTATCTAAAGCTAATGAGTGAAGTTAGTTCATTGGTAAGGAATGAAATCAATCTGAAACACCTAAATAGGGTAAATCGCCAGTTACTGGCCACCTTTCAATAACTGGCCACTTTATACTGAAAATGAATTCTGTTTACCTATAAATAGAACACATTTTCAAATGGGGTTTCAATTACTGGCCACCCTTCAATTACTGGCCAACTTATACTTAAATGAATTCTGTTTATAGGTAAATAGAGTCCATTTTCAGTATATGGTGGCCAGTTATTGAAAGGTGGCCAGTAACTGGCGATTTACCCTACTATGACCATACGTCGTAATCGCGGGGGCAAAAACGATTTGACAGTACACAAATGATAAAAAACCAATAACGAACGAATAACGAATTCAACATTCGTAGGCAAATATAAGTTGCACGTCTGTTATTCAACATTATTCTACTTAATATCAGACCTCCACACTTGACTTAATTATAAATACCTACTTAAATTGATTAACTATATAGTTGCAACGCAAACTCCGTAACCACGTTTAAATCGAAGATAATTTTGATTGACCTTTTCTAGCGAAAACTCTCCAGGTATGAAGAACTTCTTAGATGCTTTATATTTGTAGGCAGAATATATCCGTTTCTACCAAATAGAAGTTCTGTTATATGTACATATGTGTTTTTTATCTGATTTTATTGCCCCCGCGATAACGACGTATGAATATGACGCATATACTTTAATTTATTGACACTGATTTGTCTTCTGAAATGTTCCGTCAGACTCTCATTATATCATATTGCACCCGCGTGCGTTCCAGTAGACCTAATTATTTTCCGTGAGCCTTTCTAGGCCTTTTCTAAAATACTCATTTCCTTATGAAAAATAATTGTTAAATCGATTGTAGTTTAGCTGGGATATGAAAGGCTGTGCTTCAAGATCTACAAGTGCGAAACCAAGCTCTTCCTGCGAAACATGCTTAGGAAATAAATGGGGCCCAAAGTCAAACGTTTCGACTGTACGACTCATAAACCGGGCGCAATCTTAGAAGGCAAACCCGAATAGGCACATTCCGTGTCAGCATGCGGATTAGACGCAACTCAACCATATCTTACCATGTCTTAAAAGCAAACCAGAACCAGAGCCCTGAGTGTAAGTTTTCAATGTAACAAAACGTCACCATCGCGTTAGAGTAGTTACCGCGTTAGAGTAGTATCACTTACGCGTTCCGAGACTTTTTTTTTACGTTAAAAGAATATTACACTAGAGCCTCAGAAACATGACAGTAAGTGGCTGTATCTACGAAAACCGAAGGCCAAACTTGTACTGGAATATTTTTCTTCAGCATTGGTGATAGCGATTATGTATAACTAGGGTAATTTCCTTAAAGTTATAAATAACGTAAAAAGGGGTAAGTATGCGAATGAAGATCTTATCTTATTTTGTAATTGTGCACAATAAGGTTATCCACAGACCATGGTAAATAAAATGGTCTCTGGAGAAGTACTTAAAAATAATAGCAAATTAAAATAACCTAACGGAATTGACGCACACAGTAAATATCTCCTCCTCCTCCTCTATCATAAAAAAATCAAATTTGTAACTGATAATATTAGCGGAACGCTCTTTCTAATACACGAAATAAGAAAGGGTCTTATATTAATATTATAATTATATAGGCGCCAGATTTTGTAGTTAAATATTTAGTCTTATGTTAGTACAATAAGAAGTTAAAGGCAATGCTGATAGTAAAATGTCAGCGATTAAAACTGACATTAAAACCTGAATAACATTTTATTGACAATGGATGATCAATTCTATTTCTGGTTTTTGCTAACTATTCGCAGTTATTTTCAATAACAACTTAATTGCACGGTATTAAAATAGTTCCCGCAGAAGTCGCGTGACTTTGCACGAACTAGGTATTTATATTATTGAGGAAACGTTTTATGCGGTACTGCTCGTTTTGACGGGCATCAGGTGAAAAAAATATACATACATAAGTATTTACGTACATTGTTATTTAAATAAAGCTTACGAGTTATAGTACAGTCGACGTCAAAGATATATGTTTTCACTTTTACACTTCAACCTCTTGTAATAATAATAAGCTGCAAAGTGTAAATAGGTATGAATATTATGTTTTTTTTTTTAATTATAGCACGTATTTTGGTTATGTATACTTTTACTCCATCAAATAAATGTAACGGCTTTTATGTTTATATACACAAAGGCATTCATTAAAAGTGATTTGTAGCACATACACAAATGAACGGTTATAGGGCACCTCAATGTGTAAATATTTGACGATCGCTGCAAAGTGTTGGGTCACATGAATCTAATTTTTTTGATGTCCATGAACTTTAAATAAAAACAGAATAAATAAAGAACATTTTGAAATACATGGACTACATTTTATGACTTTGACATGGGCATTATATTGAGAGAGCTGGGATTATTACATTCCGTTTCGTTTAACTCCAAATTACACTTCCCAAATAGCCTGCCGACGATAGACTGAGCACATGTTAACCGCTACAGTATCTTAAAAACGAGACAGACTCGCAATCTCCCTAGCATTTGTCTTGCAATTTTCCACCCTAATATTAACATTCGCCATAGACGCTAGTTTCCACGAAAGGACTGCCATTTGACCTTCAAATACAGAGGGAGAATCTAATTCAGTTTCCTTCACGGAATTAGCTACAAGTACCTAAATATCAAATGTAATAATGTTGCTATGAAAAACTTAGTGGTACGAGGATATCCACGGTATTTGCGCTAATGCGAGATAGGCTATTCTTATTCTAGTAACCTAATTATTTAGTCTACCTTTTTTTTTTACTGTACAGTTAAACACACATCACGCGTTAGGTACTCTAATAACTACTCAAGAAAACTGTGTTTTTCTTTTTCTGCCATTCACGTTCAGGTAATAGTCGCAAAAGCTAGTAATCACCTCGAAATGGTACAAAATATATTAAGTAACATAACATGACATTATTAACTTCCCTTGGTTACGATCGTTCTAGGCAGAGTACACACAGCCACACTCTTAGCTGCACATTGGTGAACCTTATTATATAAGGCATAAGGTCCACTGATGTACAGCTATGAGTGTTGCTGACTGTACATTTCATACATTAGTTGTTGAATCATTATTTGCTTGGCGGTAATTAAAGTGGCTTTGATATTTATCAACAAACATTTTAGAAATACATGTAACATACATATTTATAGATAAAATAACATGAATTTTGAAAGTCCATAATTGAAATGAATTCCTTGAGAAATAATAGTGATTACTAAATAGAGATGAATTAATTTAGACACTAAAAATAATTCCATTTCAAATGCTAAAATGTTATCTTTTTTAGAAATTGTTTTTAAATTTGCCAAGAAACCAACTCCGTTCATACTTGTACTACCAGACGGGAATAATTACATGAACCAAAACAAAAATATTACCCTTCCTCCTTATTAAATTGCTTAGTATCTACAACCGTTTCCTTATACAAATGGGGATCAACATAATTTAAGATTTGACTGATGTTTATTTGAATAATTTCAGTAAAATAGGATCAACATATAAACTTCACAATTTTATCTCATTTTGACACATCAAAGCACATATTTTTCTCGTACTCTTGTAATAGGTACTACGACAAGACAATCTGTAAGTAATTCAAAATTTAATCGAACACGGATAATTCCGGCTTGTAATGTTTAATTTGAGCTCCTGGTGAATTTCCCCATAGGGCAAGTCTCATCAGGGGAATATCCGATTTGCATAATTAACAATATTCAAATCGGCAATTTTAAATACATATTTCGACACTTTTCATGTCGTAACAAAGGAACGATTATTTTACTTTTTTGTTTATAATAATTATTTGTTTTTTATCTGTTGAATATTTAAATTCCAATGTACAATGCATTTTAAACGTCAATGGAAAAAAAGAAAACTATTAAATAAACTTTTTTTTTGAGTAATTGACTTAGTCTGACTGTAAGCTGGTAAGGCTGGTGTTATAAGTCTCAGACGGCAGACGGCGATATTATATGTAATTAACGAATGTATATATTAGTTTTAATGTTTTGGTTAGTGTTAATTTAGTTACAAGAGCAATCGGCTACTACAATAACTTCTTACAGAACCGTTAAATATGTACTAGTACCTACTGATATAAATAAATAAATATGACTAAGCCCGGTAAGGTAAGCTCAAGAAGGCTTGTGATGTAGGTACTCAACCAACGATATTTATTATAATCTACAAATACTTAAATAAATAGAAAACACCTATGATCCAGGAACAAATACTTGTGCTCATCACATAAATAAATGCCTCTTGGATTTGAACCCAGGACCATCCTTTTCATAGGCAGGGTCACTACCAACTAGGCACAGACCTGTTGTCTGTGTAGATTATAAACTTTTGCCATGTTGAAAATCAAGTGACTGGTATACATTGCGTTTTAACTAGTTTATTCTGTAGGCGATGGGAACCCTACGGGGCCCGGTTGAGCCATAACTAGTAGAAACGTTACCTCTTATTAATGCCATAAAGCAACTTTGGAGCACTTGCTTCAAATTTTATTACACCCGGTGGCACTTTCTCGGGAAGCTGAACGGAGTAAAGGATTTCACTCTTGCCTAGTTTTGAACATGATTTAACTTGTCATAGTTCTGTATATTAATTTTCCTTTCAGTCATCATCATCTCCCTGGCGTTTTGCCATGGCTGAAAAAAATAAAATTAAAAAATGTTATTGTTACACTCATAGCTAATACATACCTAAATATGACGTTGATGAGTATGATGCTCCTTAGCCTTCAAAGTATCCTACAAGATATATGTAGGTACATATAATTAACTTGTAAAGATATATGTAAATATTTGTTAAATAAATAGATTAAAATCTTAAGTCATTCGTATTACTTCGCATAATATTTTATATTTGACATGGAAATTACTTTGATGTTAGAATATCATATAATTTTAATTAGGAGTGAAATTACAAAATGAAACAGCATACTTTTAATTCATCAAAAGACGTAAGCTACTGTAGCGCGTGCTAAATAATTAAACATAATTATGAAGATGTATGCATACATAAAGCTAAAATCCTTTAATACTTGAGTAAAAATCTATTAAAAGCTACACCCAACATAGCAACCATGAGTATTAAATTAATAGTCCACAATATGCAATGCTAGCACAGCCCCGCTACGCCAATCAAAATCGTGATGGTGGCAAATTGATTAATGTCTCGAATGGGCTTTGTTCTGCCACGTGTATCGAGTATCGACCGCGACGGTCGTACAGTATCCTGTTATCTTATTTTTTTTCTTTACACGTGTTTTGTGTTTGGTAATATTAGAATAATAACCAGCGTGTGCTTATTTATGGATTTCCATGAGCGTGAGCCTTTCATCTCCACACAAAAAATATAGTCGATGTAATTTTTTTTCATTGTTTAAACGACAATCGAAAAGTGCGGTGCTTATTGTATTTTGTTGCTCTGTAAGAAACGCTTGAAAGTTTTTTTTATAATTCAATGTCAAGACAGAAGAAGAGCTAACTATTGTTCCAGCAGCTTTCAGAATAATTTTACATTCAATATGTAACGCATTGTGACACGAGTAGGCAGCTGCTGATGCATAGCAGTAAGCACGCACAATAGTCACATCAAATGTGTAGCGCTTGTGGTTGTAATTTGGTCAGATTGCCAATTAGGTAGCTGCAAGCGGCCAAATTTCTATAAAGACCTGTGAATATTTAATGCAATTTGTTTTGGTTACCTAAACTTTATACTAAATAGTAACCACGTTGCCTTAAGCTGGCTAAACAGTGTCGTCAGCAATTGCAAGAAGAGAAAGAGTTTCATTTCAGAGTCGAGTACCTACTTGAAGCTAGTCTTTTAGAATCATGAATGATAGGAATTAATAATCGGGGATGTTAAAGTAAAATTTTGTGGAAAAATAATGGAATAAATAAATTGTGCGCGATTCTTTTCGCGTACATTTTTTTTGATCTGGTAATTTACTTAGTGCCGCGCGGTACAAAGTAGCTCTGACATCCGACGTAAAACATTAATGCGTAGACCTAACGGTAACATATAGAGGTATAAAGTAGGTAGATGGTCCAGTTATATGATTAAAACGTGTCTACACCACAATACCATTGTGTGAGTTGTTGCGATAGACACTAGACTTGTACTGGTTCTAAATTATTTACCCTACAATTTTGCTTAACATATTCAGTACGTTACTTAGATCATTAAAAGGTTATACAAGTACCTATTTAGTTCCTCCTAGTAAAAAAAAATTGGCTACTCGTATATTCTTGCGATATTTTCATCTCACTATTCTACTCTTTTTTTTTTATTTTTATTTATTATGCTAATAATATACATATAACTGGCGTAGGGATGTGACGACCCCATCGCCCACTGGTTTTCTTCAGTGCAATCAGTCAACGCAGGGCAGCTTGTGGCGAGCTGTTAGAGAGTAGCGACTCCACGTACCTGAGTGCCCCTGGGGTGCCCTGTCGGACAGGTGGGACAGGTCCCCTGCCTCTGGCTTGCCTTCACCGGCCGCCCAGAGTGGGGTCGCTAGACCTGCGTTCTCGACGGTAGATGTGGAAACCTAAGTGGCGAGTTGGCTATATGTTTATAGTTCAGTGACACCTCTCTACCCTTAGCCCTATGCACCGGTGTTGCCCTTGAGCCATCTTTGATGTCGCTTTTTGTGGGGGCCCATCTCGCATAGGGCGAGTCACCGTCTGCCGGAAATAAAATTGAATACCATTTTATTAGGCAGACGTCCGGTTTTTTATCCAATAGCCCTGCAGTAGCTAGTCCATCCTTTCCACCCAATAGCCTAGTACATTCTAGATTATATTATAACTCAATAGTCCTAACACCATGGCGGGTGCTGTCTCTGTGCGCGTCCCATGATACGGACAGGGGCAACATCCGCTTAGTGTACCCCTTACATTTCATTAAATTGTCGAAAGGGCCTCTGCGCGTTGGCTCGTTCTGGCTCCGCGTACGCCTCCCAAATGTCCGGAACACCATTGTTCCGTGTACGGAAGATACATACATACATACATTTCAGCCGTATGCAGTCCACTGTTGGACATAGGCCTCCCACAAATATGTCTTGTATCATCTTGGCAGGTGGGTTGGCGACCGCAGTACCTATAGATTGAGTTTCGATGGACGCTGCTGCCCGTCCGTAGGATGTTTCCCTTTGTCGCCTCTTACGACACCCGCTAATAATATACTTTCTAATAATCTACCACATAAAAATAAATAAATGCCTATTGTCATGAACTATCACTAGGGTGGTCCACGTTTGTATGGGAATAATTCAAAATCAAGTTAAAATTCGCGACACCCCTTCATTTTGTTACACATGTTGTGGTGATAAAATACACGAAATTTGTAACTTTATCTACACTGCAAGGGGGTGCTCAACAACATTGAAGCTTTTAATGTTGTATGAAATCCGAATAAAAAAATGTTTTATTTGTTTATTTTCATAAAAAGATACTAATTTCACATTGATTGTATATGTTATTTCTAAGTTTAAAAGTAGAAAAATATTTTTATTTATATTTTTTATAAATTTTAGAAAAAATATTTTTTTTATAAAACATACTATAGCATATGCACAAACCTTATATTTACTTTTTATCTGTACTTACATAACATTAAGTGGTATTTCAAGGTATTCGGTAAGTAAAATTGAACGAAATCAGTAAAAATCAAAAAATATTAATTTTGAAAATCCAATTAAGACAGATGACAAAGCAATATTTTAATAAAATTTAACTAGCTTTATAATGGGGATGGAGGCTAACTATTAAACATGATAAATTGTGAAAATTAGACAATTTTTTTTTTACATCTTCATACAATCCCTAAATTTTCATTGGCTTTGAGCACCCCCTTCCCATTAAGTTAGGAACCTGATTTTTATTACTAGTAATAATTAGACTTCATGTAACAGATTCCGGGGGTGTCCCAATATAAAATCCAAAAAAATGGTTTTTGGACCACCCTACTATCAACATTATATTGTATGGAATAAACTGTCTGTCAGTTGGGATGAAACGCTTATTTGTATATTGCAACTAGCTTTTGCCGCAATATCATCTGTATTATTTCGAGTAGCTTATTTTCGATGTGGTCAATTTATTTAATATTGTTATAAACTATAGCCTATGTTGTTCTGATGTAAGTATTAGCTACATTATTGTAATATTTTTTTAATCCATTTAGTAGCTTTAGCGTAAGGATAACAAACATGCATGCATAATAGTCATATACTAAGTGTTTTTAATATTAGTATGATGGTTCAATAAATCGTGTCTAGATAATGAAATAGATTATAAAACCTGATTGCAGTATTATGTAATTATAAAAAAATAAAATAAATAAATATTAGGGAGTCTTACACAAATCAACCTAGTGCTAGAGTAAGCTCAATAAAACTTGTAAGTACTAGACGATAATAATATACCTTTACGTACTAGACTAGATAAATACTTAAATATATAAAATATTATAGGATATTCTTACACGCCAAATCCTGGGATTAGTTGCCAAGTGGACCCCAGGCTGGTATGAGCCGTGGCAAATGCCGGGTTAACGCGACGAAGATATGATGATGATTCTTACACAAATTGACTCAGCCTCACGGTAAGCTCAAGAAGTGTGTTATGGGTACTCCAGCAACAAAAATATATACATATTATAATATACAAAAACTTAAACATATACACTAAACACCCATGACTCAGAAAAAAAAATATCTGTGCTCATCCCACATATAAATGCCCTTAGTGGGATTTGAACCCAGGACTATAGGCTTCATAGCCCTGCCGTCAATCTGGGCAGCAACAAATATTCGTTTTTGTGTGTTTAAACACACAAATAAAATAATGCCTGCCCAGTATTCTAGCCCGTGACCTACTGCTCCATAGACGGGGTCACTATCTAATAGGCTATCAGTCCATATTATAATATTTCTAAATTATTAATCAGTTATAATAAATTCTATTTTGAGCGTATACCTGACAAGCACGGCAGGCCTTGTCTTTTATTCGTTTATTCCTAATTTGCCGCCATTACGCTGATGAGGTAAAGGTGCTCATTACGAAGTAACCTAATAGCTTTGAAACCGGAACTGCCCGACAATATTTAAATCTTTTCCAAATTCAATAAATTTTTACAAAGTCTCGGAATTTGAAGGTAAATAAATTTAGATTT
Organism: Grapholita molesta; assembly: GCA_022674325.2. NCBI lineage: Eukaryota > Metazoa > Arthropoda > Insecta > Lepidoptera > Tortricidae > Grapholita > Grapholita molesta. The sequence continues at coordinate 11,712,478 of CP053127.2, forward strand.
ATAGCAATTCTTCCTGGGTGAGAAGCTGCTTTAAGGATTAATTGTATTCTTTTGTAAATAAATGAAATTATGTTACAAATTTCACATATTCCTACAGTTTTTTTAATAGTTAAATAGGTTATACCTACCGTGCAATGTATAGTGGCAATGTCGAAAATATTCACGTAAGCTTTAAAATAATATAAGTATGGGCTTTCTTTTGCGTCTAAAACTTAGAAAAACTTGTACTTCGAGTTCTCTGAAAGACTAATTTTGACGAATTATTCAATAGCTAGTTCGGACAGTTTTATGAAAATAACAAAGACGGCATCTTTATTCTTCATAATTCAATTATACCGAATTCTTAGACCAAATCCTAGAGAAGAGATTTTGTATAAGGGGAAATTTATTCTGCTCTTTGTTCTTATTTCTAGAACAAACTCAGAGCTTGCAGCTGTTTCTAAGTATCGATTACAACTATAGTTCTAACAGAGTTCCCGTCTCGAACACCGGAGGTCCTCGTCGTTTTTTCTTAAGTATATGTTATCTATTTCAACTTTTCAGAGTTGTTCATAAAATTGTAAATTTTATTCGCTATCAGTCCATTTATTTCCACGATCATTTCAAAAATGACACATAATATTTTTTTCCTAACTAGTGCGTAAAAAGTGCACTTTTCGCACGCTTCGCGTGCGTAAATTTCACTTTTTAAGGCACTTGCTATGAAAAATTAGATTCGATACTCGTGTAAAAACTTCTTTAAGACTCAGGTGATTGTCACCCTCGTTTCACTCGGGCTTCAACTTTCACCCTCGTCGAAACAATTTTTTTTTTCACTAGTATGGAAATGTACTATTTCCTAACTAGTGCGTAAAAAGTGCACTTTTCGCACGCTCGCGTGCGTAAATTTCACTTTTTAACGCACTTCCTATGAAAAATTAGGTTCGATACTCGTGTAAAAACTTCTTTAAGACTCGGGTGATTGTCACCCTCGTTTCACTCGGGCTCCAACTTTCACCCTCGTCAATTCACTAGTATCGAAATGTACTATTTTCTATTGTATTATTTCTATTGTTTCGTTATTTCGGAAAGTATGCAGGTATTGGCTTTAAAATTTCTGAGTATCACACACCATCCGTCATTTTTCATAAAATATTTTATGACTGACGAAAGTTTAAATATACGAGTAAATTGTGTGAAAGTAAGCAAATGTTATAGGAGTTGTTTTAAATAAGGTTCAGTCTTTTTTCGTAATATGAATTCTATAGGCTACTCTTAACAAAACCCTTTTCAAAGTTTGAGACCCCGAGCCGAATAACTCTAAAGTTAAGTAGGGCAAAGGGACATTTATCAACCGTGAAAAACTTAAGACTTATTTTTTTGTCAAATTTATGGCGTGGATGTTAAAATGGGAATCCATTTCATCATTTCTCTAGAAAGTGTATGTTATTTGTCCAAATCCCCGACTCACACGCCACGCTTTATCATTTCACTAGATTTGTTTAGGGATTTGACAAAATCCCTGAACTACAACAGTGAGTTAACGAAACGAACTAGTTTTAACATTTTACTAAAGAAGTTTCGGGAAGTGATAACGTTTCAACTGTTATATTACATTTAATAACTTAAAACTAGCTATTTGTTCTGTTATTCTAATGATACCTTGATAAATCATGTAATGTATCTCAAGCGTGGCGAGCCTACAAGTACGACACAGACTGACTTTTCGCTGACTCTGAATGGTCTTTTAAAAACTTCCTCGACCATAAAATATCTTTATATTTATATAACAGTCGTCTTGTTTTTGTATAGTATTAGCTCTTGCTGCGAAGCCACTTTACCAACAATCGTCTAAAATGTACCCATAATATATTAAAATCTGAATACATACCTTACTTACTTTCACAAATAATGTAAAGTTGAAACAAAGTTCCACAATCTTTTGTTCCAATTCATTTACAATTCAGTAAATCCAGCCTAAATTAAGCGATAACTTTTTGAATGAAATCATGCAAGTACATTGTATTGAATAATTTATTTCGTGCAAATTGGAACGGGAAACTTTTGATTGTTGTTCATGTCAATGAATTATTATATGAAGAAACTAACAAGATTACCACCACGGCCATGATCAAATAATTCGAGAATTTAGTGTAACTAAAATCGTACTACCGAGAATATTTAGACACAAATTTAGCGAATATAACGTCTAGTAAAAATTGTCGATTGTTTACATAGATAAACAAATTACCCTTATAGTATGCATTTACTTATGTATTCATTTCAAATTAATTTACACAGACATTACATTTACTTACGTATTTGTTTGACAGGAAATTCCAATAATTCAAGACTGATTTGACTTTTTGTATTTTTTTCATAGAATGTGAACTAATAATTCATTATTTTAAATGTTTCCTGTTAAGAAAGAACGAATAAATAATTTAGAAGGTCTGTTGATCTTTAGATTCGGGCCGCCAAGTATAATAATACTTTCTGCATGACTATCAAAAAGAACTGAAACCGAACAATAAGATGGACTATTAATCTTTTCCCTGCGTTTTTTGGATGGGTAAGTACTGTGATTGAGTCCAATAGCGTGACAAATACAAACGCTTTTCTTAAAAGACAAGGCTTATTTATTAATCATGATTTTGCTTTTATTCATTTTACCAATAATAACACAATTTAAATTATGTATATGTATGTAAAATATATGGGTTATGTTATTGGATTGATAGGTCAGTCGGGGCAACGGGTCACCAGAAACATCTGAACTAGCAAACTCGAAAGTCTCGAATCCTCTCTAAACTAAATATTTACGCACCATAAGCTAGGTTTACGAGAAACTTTATGTCCGACAGTAATCCTCTCAAAGGCTCAATTAGTGGTCATAATGGACCATCAATCAATTTACTGTCTAACCCAACTCACGTTGAGCAAAAATAAACTTTGCCGGCAAGAAATTAGGACGAAGTTCGTTTGAATAGTTTCTTTATTGAAGCAAGCAGAGTGACATTGTATTCAATTAATTTGAACAGGACATGTGAGTTATTGCTTTATCGGCTTTTTCAGAATTCAGATACTTTTCTTTATTTTATACCTACGTGTCATAAAATAAAGAAATATTCTAATTTCGTGTGGCTTTTCATTGATTCATTAAGGAAATGTTAAATACAGCTGGATTCCCAGAGAACAACACACAGTAGCTATTAATTGATTTAAATTTAAGTTTCAATGATTTAAATTCAATGGTATTTTCAACAGAATTTACTCGCTTATTAATTACAATAAATATCACTGGGGTTGTAAAAATACAGAGATATTTATTAATATATTATTTATAAATTTTGTTATTTTTATATATCTGAATGTGTTAAGAACTAAAACTCATGTGTTGTGTCGGGCTCCTAAAACAAAAAACCGGCCAAGTGCGAGTTGGACTCGCGCACCGAGGGTTCCGTACAAACCTGCAAGGTTTACAAAGTTCGTTCATTAAAAAATATATATTTTGTAATGTAACTAAAAATTTAAGGTTTTCGGAATTTTTCCTTTATGTGTGCTATAAAACGTTGCTTCATGTCAAATTTCAAGATTCTAGGTCGACTGGAAGTACCCTTTAGGTTTTGATTCCCTTGCGAGTACTTGCGAGTTTCAAAATATGCAGCTTAAATTGCTGTTTCTTTTGATTGCGTTGACATAGAAGTTTGATTTTGCTACAGCTTAAAGGTATTATAGACCTGAGTATTTGGTATGAATTTCAATTTAATACCTCTACGCGTTTATGAGGAAATGGGTAATAAGTTTAAAATTATTAAAAAAATATATATTATGTGATGTAACTAAAAATTTATGGTTTTCGTAATTTTTCCTTTATCTATGCTATAAGACGTTGCTTCGTACCAAATTTCAAGATTCTGAGTTCACGGGAAGCACCCTGTAGGTTTTGATTCCCTTGCAAGTGTCGAAAATTTGCGGCATAAACGGCTGTATCTTTTGATTGCGTTGGCTTAGAAGTTTGATTTTTTCACAGCTTCAAGGGACAGTAGACCTGAGTAATTGATATAAATTGCAGCTTCATACCTCCACGCGTTCCTGAGAAAAAGGGTCTTGACAGACGGACGGACGGACAGACGGACAACAAAGTGATCCTATAAGGGTTCCGTTTTTTCCTTTTGAGGTACGGAACCCTAAAAAAAGACAAAACATTGTGACGTCGGTATCACAGAAAAAAAAACAACAACATTCAATTAAAGTAAATTGGAAAACGTGATAATTTGACAGCACACCATTAATATATATGAAGAGAGAAAGAGGAAAGAAGAACGAAATAGATATATACTACAATGATATTCCACTGAACACTGACAGTAAATTGTAAACCATAGTAAAAATAACCGAGCCAGAAAAACAAGATGCGGGCGAATATAGTATTTTCCTATAACATATTATTTTAAAAGAATGTGAGAAAAGGATCAATAAAAGTTAAAAGTGATCGGAAATTGATAGGTAGCGGGATATTTGGAGGTAAAAGATAGTATAAAGAATGATTAAGTCTAACGCAGTTAAATAATATTATGTTTTTCTAGTCCGCACACACACAATGAGTTATCCCATACCCTAATTTTAGAAGGGAATACAGGAGATATACGTATGCAAGTTATACTGACTGTACTGGAATACTGACTTCTTTATTTGTTGTTAATTGAAATACTGACTTATTTGTTTATCTATTTAAGATAGCCAAATAACTTTTCTCGATTTAAATTTTTTTTCCACAATTGAAGTTGTAACTGGGTCAGTTGCAGAATTTTTGTACCTTTGTTTGTACCATATTTTTTCTCAGTTTTGTTACAGCAATTAAATAATACATTATGTATGGTAACTTTGTAACGATACTTATAAAAATCGAAGCTTCTCTCAGAACCTTTTCTTTTCTTTCATTAAGACAATTAACCATACATTTGTTTTTACGAAACTGAGAAAAGGTACAAAAATTCAGCTATTGACCCAACTATAACCTATCTTAGCTTTTCACATCACATGTAAATATTATTACACTACAGTACAGTATACGCTACACTATTCAATAAGTAATGGTTGAAATAGCAACCTGTAATTTTTTTTTTACTAAAAGTATTTTAGTCATGTAATATGGACTCTTCATAATTCCCTTGACCCTTCACTCAAGCGAAGTCAAGATGTCTTTAGATCGGAACCCTCGCCCGCCTTAAGGACTTGTCGATAGAATGAAGGTACATAATAGAACAAGGGCAAAAGGTAGCCAAGCGAAAGTCAGGATGTCGAGTAAGTGAATATAATGACCTGAGGGACCACGTCTTACATCCCATATAATTTTGTGTGGAAACCATTAAAGTAAGCCCACAATTATAGCAGCATTACATGTATTTGCTACAGCAAGACGCTCGTGACAATTGTAAGCGTATATTGGCTAATGTTTTCCGAGTCGCGGTTTCCACTCAAGAATGCGTTTACCCCAGCGGTTGTCGGTTCAGCGAAAACGTAGTGTGGGACGCCCTCCGACCAGGTGGGATGACGATCTGCGAAAAATTGCAGGCAGATGCTGGATGCGGAAAGCTGAAGACAGGGCGCTGTGGCGCTCTTTAGGGAAGGGCTATGTCCAGCAGTGGACATAGCCTCCCTATATAGCCTGATGATGATGATGATGATTGGCTAACAGCTTTCCGTCAAATGGCTGGCTTCTTTGTCGGGTACAAACTTTGAGGTATCAAAGCTTAATTACTAGATCCCAACTCATAGATACATTGAAAAAGAACAAGACTAAACGGCTGAATTTTAACGTTCCGAGAAAACACAATACTGCGTTTTTTAATGTGGCAACCATTCTTGTACGCCTTGTTCAGACATTTATAATATAATCAGAAGTGGATGTATAGTTTGTGATTTTAAATGTTCAAGGCAGTACAAATAGCTATAAATTACCTAACGCCAAGGATTAAAACTGTTAGAAAATAATTTTCTGTCTTTGTATGAGTTAGCATAAAATTTAAGTGGCGTGGTAGCGTGCTATCGCCTGTCAATGTTATTGTTATTCTCAATTTTACTATTACCCCATAAAGTGAAGTGATGACACGTGCATCATCCTAACCCGGTATCGCGAACATCGAAGTTCGTATATTTCGAGCATCTTTTTTTTTTTACTCCAATTAAGGCGTCATAAGAGTGACAGAGACAATCGTCCGAAATTTACGAATATCGTGTTTTGCGGTAGCGCCCCTGTCTAATGTAAAAAATGAAAAATGTGGTTGTTTAAGTACGTAACCAAAGGCATTGCAACTTGTTGCTATTATTCTGTGCCCTTTTAGCAAAAAAAATAAAAATACGGACGAATGTTTTCAAATAGGTGTAGCAAGAGTGTATTGTCAGATAATTTATAGTCTAGGTACGGGAATATATTTAGCTGCGTACCCACGCTTCAATTCGTTAATCTGTGCGTGATGCAATCGACCGTAAGTATAATCATACACAAACGAGATATGTTTTCGATTAGATTCCAATAGACACGCAATTTGCTCATTCAAGATCCCACGGGAACTCGACATAACACAATAGAGCATTCATTCAACGCAATCAAAATCAAATTACGCACCTGCAGCACAATTCCTGGCGCCGATGATTCTATCACAATCAGCTGCTATTCAGGACTCAATAGGCCTCCGGTTCGGACGAGGACCCTTGGCTACTGTCGGGTACTTAAAGGATCTTGAGAATTAAGTTATTTAGAGCCTCAACTAGGTTTCAGTTCGGGGACATAGCTTTATCTGAATGTTTATTGGTAAATATTTTCTGATCGCTTATTAAACGAACATATATTATGTATTATATTAGTTGAACTGTTTTATTTAAGCGTAATTTTCATTTTTGTCAAGAAATCTAAAGTAAATAATAATGTAATTACTAGGCAAAAACAATCTCATATTTAAACCCATATTTACAGACTCATATATAAGCATACCGGGACTCAAACTCGGGTCCTTTAGTTTCGTAGTGTGAGTCATTAAGCTACCAACAAATCGACAGTGATCATTAACTATTTTAATACGCGTAACTACGAGTACAGAAAATGACACTTGAGCGCACAACGGGTTAGTACACCCCAATGCGAGTATAGCAACTTTAGCATTGGAACTCATTTCGACATCCGAAAAGCTGGTCCCTAGTGTACGTACGGACTCGTCTATTCCAAATCCATGTTAATTTGACACTCCAAACCGCTAGGGACTGACCAAGGATTTATATATCCTGCTCCTCATATCACGAATGTATAGTTAAACGTGTATAAATAGTAATCGCGTACGTCTAAATTGATATGGAGGTGTGGACAATTGCGGATAAATATCCACATTTCAGCCAAAGTTTGGACCTAGTCTTCAGTCTAGCCCTCACCGATGGATAACTGCCAAAAGTCTCGGTGTATTACTAATGATAATATCTTATAATAATAATTTATATTAGTAATATATACTAAATATTGAGGTTTCATTGCTTTAATTATTGTGTATATACGAACACCATCTGCAGTAGCTAGCTATCCGGCAGTTAGTTAGTTATAAGTTTTGAATAACTAGTGTCGCTTCCATGATATAATATTATATTCCACGGAGACTCGAAGCACATTTTGTAGTTAATTGGAAAATGCACACGCGGTTAGTTTATTGCGTAGCTATTTTGAACATTGTAAATTCGAATTGAGGATATAATTAGAAAAGGGCTTACTTTTATACTTTACATTACTTTGAAAATCGACCTTAGTCAACAGTGCTAAGCTTCAAAAATAGAGTATCGATTTATTGAAATAATTATGGACAGAGCACGATTAAAATGTGTGCAGCGTATAATTATGGGCAACCGCATGTCAACCCAATTACTATATTATTTATGAAACATCACTAAATTACACAGGATGGTTCTATGTAGGTTCAAGATTTTTCTTTACCCAAATTTCGCAAGCTTTCAATTTGGGTTTTCTTTCTTACACATAGTATTTGTAAGAGTTGTGATTTTTGTCAATACATATTTTTAGTAAGACGAGTTGGTTAACTACGGACATCTCTTTGCCAATACATGCTCAGTTTTTAATAATAGAAAATGGAATCTTTTCTTAATAACCATAATGTGACTATTCCAATTAACATTAAAATCTAGTCTATAGCATTGAAAATAACATCCAGCCATTTCTTAGAAAATTAGACAAGCTGAAAAAAAAAATACTTCATGATACATCCTTCAGCGTAAAAACTACTTCACGATTCAAATGTTTTGGCCAATTAAAATAGAAGTACAGTCTCCACCTAATTGTGTGACAGCAGAGACATGAATGAAGATGCTCGGAAAATTAATCATTTATCCAAACAAAAGATTTCCAATTTAACAAGCAGAAGTACTCCATTCGTCGTTGTCCCAGAAACTTGGAAGAAACAAAACATGACAAATACACCCTCGAACTTGACGAGGGTCGTGGCAGATAAGTTTCCTAAACATAATATTTTAAAATCTGAAATATAAGTTCACATCTAGACTTACTAAGCAACAATATCTTCGACCAGAAACTATCTAAAATTTCACTTTGAAAGTTCGCTTATATGGCAGTCTGAATTTTACAGTCCGAAAGCATTAAACTAATTTAAATGAATCTTTTGAGCCCCTGTGAAGTGTGACACTTGCTAGGTTTTGAATCCAACATCAGATTAGCTTTATTGTAACAAATCCTTTACATTTTTAAATATAATATTATATTTCTGATTTATTTTTACTAACTAGTGTAGAAAAGAGTGTGGAGAAATGTAATTTAAAAACAGCTACTGCGCCCCGTTTTATTAGAATATAATGTATCTACATATTTTCCCTACAAAACTGTGCATTTTCTTGTAGTTTCAAGCTATATTTTCTCACTTCGCTGAATGCTTTCACAGTAATTAATTTTAACGACGTCATACTTAAATGAAGTATTGTAAATTCTCGCTTTGTGGTCCACTTATTAAATTGAAACTTTCTACCTGGGTGTTCTAGTTAGCATGTATAAGTTTAAATTGACAAATATTATTTTGTGTATTTTTTATTACTCAGACACTGTCACGAGGCTAAACACAAACCATGTGATGTTTACTGATAAAAAATAAAATAGTTATACCGAAATATAATCTAGTAACAGTTGGCAGAGTGTTTAAAATATATTCTATATTCTTAACATAATTACATGCTACTACTCAACATTATTTTGGTGATACATTATCAGTTTATTAATCGTTATTAGTTAAATATTCTATTGAACCAAATTAAAATTGAATAGTTTTATATGAAGGCAAAAAGTGTTTAAAAGTAAAAACTAATTGTATTTAAACTTCCCACTAAAGAAACTTTAAGAACTCATATGAAGTTTCAAATGAAAAGTTACTTTATTCTAATACTTTGTAATGCTGAAATCATTCGATACCTGCGTAATTTCTCTCACTATTGTGAAGAATATGAAATGTTTAATTATTGTAGAGAAATCAGTGACAAAATATTTAATGATTCCTAATACAATCTTAGTTGGATTTGTTAATTAACTGATCACGCAGACATGATTAAACAAAATTTCAGATTTATGCGCGATAGACTTACTGCATACAGGTAAATGCACGTTTAAGAGCGATAGGTACATATACAGTTACAATTTTAATTCAGTTAGTGCGCCATGCTTGCTATCTATGCTAGCAATATTGGGACCGAGCGCGACGACAGCGCTACGTGACAGGCGGCCATTATGGACAATATTGTCACCGCTGTCAAACAAGAAGTAAGTAAATATTGTGAAAAATATTAATGAAATCTTGTGTTATTTTACTATATTACACAATTTTTGACAATGGTAGTCAGTAACATTATTAAAACGATTAGAAAATGTTTACTGCAACATGGATTTGACAGCTAAAGTCAGCGACAAAAATGACAATTTTAGCCGTAGCGAGCGCTGTGATCGTTTAGGCTACCCTCTCCACCCGCTTTGCACTCTGCCAATACTTATAACTAGCCTTGTTAGCCATATACAGATTGGTCTGGCAGATTTGTCTGTCAAAGATGCATTGAGGACTTAAGCATCAATGTATAAAGGTAGATAGACTTAGATATGTCCGACACACGAACCCGGTGGTCGAACAAGACGGAAATTGTTGATCATTTAAAAAGCGTAATCATTGAAGTTTATTCCCAGCAGTAGAATACATCACACATTAAGGTTACGGCATACGGGAAAAACTATGATCATATACTACCCCGACATAAAAGAGTAGAAATTAAAAAGTGGCAACACTGTAGTGTCATCCCTTTCAAATCGATCTAAGAACTAAGGGACGACACTACAGTGTTGCCACTTTTTAAGTTCTACTCTTTTATGTTGGGGTATAATTGACCAAGATTTTAAACTTATAATACCCCTTATATGTATCACACTTATATACATTTCAATGCCAAAGCGATACATAATGGTATTCACGCTACCATTTCCTTTGACAGCCGTATATTTGTGTAAGCTAGCAGACTAGAAAAAGGTCAAATGTTTACCTACTCAAAAAATGATGCTCAATTTATTCGAGCATTTTTTGGTATCACAAAAAGCAGGGAGATGAAAACAAACAGTTAACGTGTACTTATTTCCGCTATTGTTTGTTCCCGGTTTCCATTTCATTTCATTCAGTAAAAAATAACATTATTTCATATAATTTGTAAGTGTTATTTATTCTAAATATCTATTAAAAATTGAATCAAAATTATTGGTATACATCTTGTTTATATTCAAAAACATTATATAAGGTTCTAATTAATCAGTTGCAGATATTTTACTAGGTCTCTGGAGAATATTAAAGCATGAAACATTATAGCATTTACGATGTTATTTTGGAGAAAACTGAAAATTATCTACGTAAAAACACCCTGTTAATGTGATAATTAAATGAAATCAGGTTCTAGTAGCTCTTTTACGTACCACTTGACTGTAACATGCCACTTCACGGCGATAAATTAAATACTTGATTGTCAATGTCATGTTATTTTCCGTTTGATTGTGTAGTAATGTACAATACAATTAAAATCAGTTAAGACTTCGGTTTTCTCGGGTATCATCGTTTAATTCCGGAGTCGGAAATGACACGATATACATTGCCGCGATTACTTTTAGGTAGCATTTAATTTGAAGTATCATAAGCGCAATGTTAAGCACCTGCCAAAATGACATTATTAACCGGTAGACCTAGGAAATTTGTTATGCAGAAGCGACATGAATTTGAAAATTCATTATTTAATGAAGCTGAATACATACATGAGTCAATATTTTACTGTTTGGTGTAAGTAGGTACGATATTAGGTACGTAGATTTTGCGAATGTTGAAAAGTCTAAAATTTGCACCATTAACGACTGTATATTTTATTTGACACTAAGAAGGCAGACTGTCAAACTATCTAGTACTTGCTAGCATCTTTCTTATTTCAATATAAAGGTTGTGTTAGTTTTGAGCTACAAAGGAGGTTTCGTTGCTCATATCGTTCTTGTACCTACTGTATTCAATAAGACAACGAGTAATATATATAATTAAAGGTCAAATCTGTAAATTGATAACTCTATGTGATAGACGAGGGATACACGACAATTATCGAGGTTGGCCGAAGTCTTAACTGATTTTAATTGTATTGTAGTGTGTGTGTTAGTAATGACATTTTCAGTTTTCCTCCAAACCGTTTCGACATTTACGACAAACAATTTTTGACATGACAGATAATGTTATTGTGACATGTGATACTGATAATGCACATAGTGATTTTCTTTAGACGAAGAATACATTTGTTTGTTAGGTAAATGAAACCAAAAAAGTTATATGACAAAATTTCTTAATTTATATATAAAGTTCATTATTTTAATATAAAGTAGCATGTGTTTAAGTATGTGCAACGAATAAATTAGGACCTTATATTATTATAGGACATCCATCCAACTAACGCCAATAAAACATTTGAATAGTAGTAAAAAAATGTATGAAATTACTTTGCACTCTTGTGAATAAAATGCAAATATGCTATCAAACAATTCTTTTCAAGCTAGTAAGATGAAAAATTATTCAATATTTTTGCTATTTCTCTTAGGGCTGGCCTATGTGCATAGGCGCGTATTGTGAGCGTGGCGCTGCGGGGAGCGACGTTGCCGTCCGAATGTGTGCCTTATTTCGTTACATGAGCCACACTGGTGTCACGCTGCGCTACCGCCACGCTCACAAAACGTGATTATGTGCCCAATCCTTTACAATTTCTTATTTTAATAGAAAAGGTGTGTTAGAAAGTTAGGGAGGAAATCTCCGTACAAACACGAATTTGTATTTTTATACCTATTCAAGAAGTACCCAAGGTATGAATGTTCCCCCGCGTATGAATACTCTCTTACGTTGATTACACAGATACCTTAACTTAAACAATAAATACATGCCCGATTCCTGGGTACTGCCGTCATTATAACCAGAAATGTGAATCCAAAATAAAATGTAAGATAAATAGAGGATAACACATCATCGCAGTCTATTTCAGTTGGCATAGACAAGAAAAACAAGCATGGCATCTGAACTGACGCAAGAAGATTTCACGGCTCGTAACTCTATGGTACAAAATAGCAAATGGTATTGCCGATGGATGAGCGGCCTTTGGTTAGTGTATAGCTGGCAATTGAAAGACAAATATGTGTTAAAATGCTTGTTTGTTTAGATCACATGATTCTTACCAATTAGATAGTAAAGGCGTTTGTTTACAACACGTAAAAGTCGTAACAGCCATTAACATAACTGATCAGGAATATTTAATGTCATTCAATAATTGGAAAATGTCAATCGTTTGTCACCTTATAACTAGTAATCCCTCTAACTTTCAGCCCTCTATCTTGAATTTTAGTGGGACTAAACAAGTTTTTGAATATTTTATACGTGAAAAAAAAAAGAAATGATAGTCAATTGTTAATTATGAAAATAAAGTTTTCGGTTCGCTTTCTGTTTTATACATTTAATCAAGTTGGACGACCCGACACTTGCGCTTCCAATTCTAACTCCGAACCGCACGATCGAAATTGAATTTTATTAAAAGGATTTATTGTGAACGACAGCGATGGCCGCTTGCCGCGCCGCAGATCGTGTCACCGAGCGTCTACAACGAATTTACTTTAGGCGTCGGTCGGGATCTCTACTGGGCGTGGCGAATACCAGCAGCGTAGAGTTTTCAAGTTATTTGTATCGGGCTAACAGCTCACTGAATGCACAGTAAAGTTTTCAAACAATGACAATTTATAGCTTTTATATACAAATGCCTGGTGGCATGTTAATACGACTTTATTGTAGTTACTACCGTTTATTTTAATAGAAAATGGTTCCTTGTCACCAATTACGAAAACTGACGTTACGTACTGTTACAACGTTCATTTTGCGCATAAAAAAAATGTTAGTTAGAAAGCACTCTCACAAGAAATTCGAGTTACTTTCTAACTTAGAGTTTTCAACATTGGCTGAGTCGTAAAGAAGCCAGGTTTTATATTGTTACAACTTGTTAACGTTCTTACTTAGTTACATGACTCTCCACGGCCATCTCAATAAACTTCGCGAATAAAAGCACCCATCAAATCCTGCCGGGAGTACGCACAAAGTACGCCCACTTAGTTTAATAGGGTGGATGATTCTAGAATCGTATCTGTAGTTTTATCGCCCCAAGCCCTGACGCTTCGGGTCTTAAGAAAAGTCGTAGTACAGATAGGTGGTTACGTGTATTCTAGCAAGAACACGATGAGAATGAATCTAACATCCACCATTGCAAGATCAAGTGAATCCCTCAATGCTCATAGTGTAGTCTCTTTGTATTTCTATAAAACAGTTACAGCGATTTGATAATTAGTTTTTTGTAACAAACTAATGTAAAAGGGGGTGCAGCGGCGGAAAGCGCCGAAATTTTTAAACGTAACATATAAAAGAGCGTGGGCAGAGAGTACCATTTTGTACCGTTTAGCGTAGAGACGCTAGGTCCATGGGGTCTCAGCACAAACTTTCAACGTCTGGTTGATGTAACTGGTGACCGAAGAGCTGGCGGCTTGCTCAGCATTGTGATACAAAGAGGAAATGACGCCAGCATCCTTGGTACAATGCCTCAAGGGCCTTTTTTAGATTAAATGCAATAACAAGTTAAGTACTCGTATTTTAATGAATATAATTATTGTAAATAAAGATCTGTAAGTTTCTTTGTAATTAATTAATTGAGGATATTTTTTCTGTAAACTCCCGAATGAGCAGAATCTTTCGAAAAAAAAAAATGAATTACAGCTGCAGATTATACATAACGCCTTATGGCTGTAAAACCTCTAACATGTTATGATTAGTGGTTTTAATGAATCGTTCAGAGTAAAACTACAGACGTCACATTTAATGGCAATCAGTTATTCACCGGCCGTCAACTGGCGTTATCTCCCCGCCTCGCCTCGGCTTTGAGCAAAATGTCGCGACGTATTCAGACCTTTAGAATTGGATACTCGTTAGATTACCCTGGGTGCGATGCGTACAGGGTAATGTATCGTAATATAGAAGCTTGACTTTAATAAATTTTAAATTGATTCAACGTTTTATATGAAATTCATGAAATCAACCAAACTTGTAAAACCAAAAATAACCGAGAAAATACTCATAATATTGTAAGCAATTTTTAAAGGCGCCCCAGGCCATTCTATTCGAATATAGTAAGCGAATTTAATCAGCAGAGCTTTAAAACTGAGCAGATAGTAACTGTATCTCAACAGCCTCTAACAATATCTATTTAATTTTAAATAAGAACACAAGGCTTTATCCATTTTTATACATCGCACCGCGCGTGCCGACGTTTGGCAAACAATTATAATGTCAGACAAATCAGACAATAATTTACCGACAGCTCGTATACGAGTATTATATATGTACTTATGAACTTGGCAATTGTATGATATGCGAGAGCTTTAAGTTAACTATACATACTTACTACATGAAACTTCGTAAGGCAATGTGTTGATGTAAGCTACTAGCTACTAGCTTTATGTTCTAATCAGACTGGATTACTATCAGTCTTGGTTGCCAGCAATTTGCTTAATTAATAGCATTGTACAGTTTACGTTTAACGTCGGCGGTGTGTGGTCCGCCATTATGAACTATAAATTGAAAGATAAATATCCATAATGTCAGAAAAGTCCAGAATCAATATCGACCGTATGTCTACTGGATAAAACTTAAATCAATCTCTTTTCCTGTTGCAATAGAAATAGTGTTAGCGTAGGCGCAGAAAAACTCATTTTAGCCCCACTGAATTGTTTATAGATATTTAGATTGCTTATAATATAAATTATAGCTATAGTTAATCACAGTTAATCATTCAGTTTCGCCATCACATTCTCAGAAAGCAGTTTATGTGTCAACTAGATTGATAAATTGATGCTAATGGTTACCTAAAAACCAGTAATGCGATTATTCTGAGACTCATCATCTAATTTACACGAATTGTAAAATCTTTTTGTTGAATGATCATTGGTCGTTACGTATAAATAAGAGTCATAAATCATTTTATCCTGTACGAGTAACTTGGTAAAATTATCTTGCAGAGTTGATGGTTGAATTGTTGTAATGTGCATTGTTAAGTATAAGGGTGGTTATTGAAAACCTAGTTTTTTGAACTCGGGGATGAGGTCGTCTTACTCAAAAACTCGTACGAACCGAACAACCGAAGGATTAAAGTGAAAAATTGTATAAGTAAATATCTTTGACGTTGACTGTACAATAGGGCCCAGTCAATAAATCTAGACGATATTAACACTATGACATTCCAATTAAACGTCACTTCATCATGATTCTAGAGGTACGAGACAAGTACCCTTACCATGAGATGTGACTTTGAAGTTTTCGATAACGAGTATCGAGTTTACTATCCGTGCATCTCGTTCGCACTAAAATAGTACAAGTGAGATGCACAGATAGTAAACTCGATACTCGTTATCGAAAACCTCAGTGTCACAACTCATGGTGAGGGTACTTATCTCGTAGAAACATCATGAAGTGACGTTTAATTCGAATGTCATAGTGTTAACATCGTCTAGATTTATTGACTGGGCTCTATTGTACAGTCAACGTCAATGATATTTATACAATTTTTCACCTTAATCCTTTGTAATAAGGTGCAAAAGTGTAAACATATCTTTGACGTCGACTGTACCACAGCGACAATAGCTAAATACATTTCCTGAAGTGTCAAAATTGCTGATGTTTTTAAGCTTAAAGATTGCAGTAGCCGCTTACCAAGTACAACAAAATTATCTTTAATCGTCAATAAATAGACAGAAGTAGGGTGAAAAACTCATGACAATTGTTTAGATATTATTTGTCAAGGGATAGTGTGTCAGCATTACGTGACGTTTGTAACGTTTTACTTAACATACTTACGTTAAAAGCTGCTTTTGATATAGGTAAAAAAAATCTATTAAGCTTTAGGATGGATATGATATTTTATTTTGCACGCTGGTGGCAAACAAGGATGCCCGCCTAAATGTTAAATGGTTTCCGTAGCCTATATTCTTCTTCTAAGTCGGTCCCTCACTGCTGAGGATCGTGACTCCGCCGATTAATATTTTTAACGTCCGCTCTCCACTTCTCCCTGTCGGTTGCTCTGTGGAGAGCGTCACTCAAAGTCATATCCAGTTGGTCGGATATCTGATCGCACCACCGAGTTGGGCTTCTTCCCCGTGGTCTAGTACCGTCGACCTTCCCCACCACCATCAGTCTTTCCAAATTCCGTAGCCTATATAGCCTACTCAAATTCAATTTTGCTGAGTATTTTGCATAGTTTTCCACCATCCAAAGGCTGTCTGGAAGAGATCGCTTTTTAGCAATAAAACCGCAATTTGTCTACCATTCCACATACTAGTTTTAAGTTGAATTCTGTTCTTCATGTTATTTATTATTGGTGAACAATAAAGAATATTGTATTGTATATCCTGCTGATGCCTGCGAGTCTAGTAAGTAATAGCAGTGCTAATAATACACGCTGGGCGGGCAATCAGTTGTGTTCGACTAGATTGATTATCGCTAGGAATCCATAGGGACTGTAGAATTTCACCAACCGCGGTCTTCTATCTATCATCAGAATGTTCTGTAACAAAACCAATAACCCTCCTTCAGCTTTATCGTTACTTCCGATTGAGTGAAACAAGGGTTAATTTTATTCAGTTAGCACAAATTTTAAAAGTTTTCTTTACCCTATAACTACACAAAGATCATTAGTATGCATTCTGTTTTCAGTTATTTATATGCTACAGAATATGATAATATATGTTATATAACGCTTTTATTTTAGTAAGTACCTACTATTGCGAAACTAATTATTATAAATTATCCGTAATCAAAAGCAAAAATCAACTTATACTCAAAGTCAGATGAGGTCAACCATAAAAACCCCTAGAAAGTGGGATCTAGTAAAGATCCCAGAAATCCACTGAATATGGGTGGCTTAAATCTATTGCGGGAGGTTGCTTTGGGGGTAACCTATGTCTAGCTGTGGACGTTTTTCGCTTGATATAAAGATGATAATGATGATGAACCATAAAAAATAATATCAAAAATTACTGCGACGCGAATGGAAACTCGATGCTTTTAATACTTGAAATGGAGACCTGTGCTCTCCGAAACATGTTGCGCGAGTGACTAAATATACGAGTACATGATTGAAAACCGTAATTTTTCATGTTATATTTTAATGTGTGACTCGCGAATATTTTAAGAGAAAAAAAAATAAAAAACAAGATAACACAAGAATAACAAATTACGCACAAAATTTCAACAGTTTCAAATAATGCCCTGTGCAGCATGACCCAGCGAATATTTCCACTGGTTTATGTCTGTCTAGATGCACTTCCGTATTTCTAAGAGGCTGTTCGCGCTGCCGCGCCCCTCAGTAGGTATACCATTACTAAATATAACTAATAATAAAGAAAACTAGCATTCTCGTACTTTGCTATAAAACGAGAAGCTATAATACGAGTACACTAAATATCTAGCCTTATATTAATCTTGCAACAAAACTAGCTGTCGTGTCTATCCGTCTTATCCTCTCTAATTCGTAGCAATCATTGGTTATCAAGCACACATAATGTTTACTTTACAGAACGAGTAAATCTGCTTGAGTAGACAGAAATAGTCCATCCCGTTCACGCCTTTATTGATGAGTTCAGAACAAGCAAACAACATGATTCATGGAATTGGATGTAATTTTTTCGAATATGAAATAATATTTTTTGTAGTTACGCGTGGGTGTGAACAAGTATGGATCAAGAAAAACAGAACAACATATGAATGGCTCTAATAACAAGATTTTATAAATTATTGTTCTTAAGATGTGTAATGCAGTAATAAATCCATACTAATCCAGACTTCCATACTAATATTATAAATGCAAAAGTAATTCCCTGTCTGTCCGTGTGTCTGCCTACTTACCTACCTTTTCACGCTTAAGCCGCTGAACCAATTGGGATGAAATTTGGTATTGAGAGAGTTTGAACTACGAGAAAGGACATAGGATAATTTTTATTTCGCAACCATACTTAAAATACTTGCATGGCTGGCCGACGCAGTCGCGAGGAAAAGCTAGTTGTAATATAATTGTGCATTCAAATGAAAGAATATAAATGTTATAAATAAAGTACCGCCCAGGGATAGCTGTCAAGTTTTCCCTCAAAACTACAAAAATTCATAACTAGGGAACGATATTTTAACAATAGCTTATTTACGGCTCGTACCCGGAAAACGCCTATAATAGCTTTTTGATATTCATGAGTCAACGAAAACCAATTCATAAAAGATCTCTTGGGTCGAATGGAAAAATAAAAGGTGGCGCCGGGCTCTCGTCGTCAGATATGAATGCAATCTTGGTGTTATTACCAAACGGAATATAGAATGACAGAAACAGAGGTATTGTAATAGCACAGCTTGCTTTATGATATCAATCCTGCAATTCGAGATATATTTGATGGCATATAAGTAGCAAAATGGGGTTGATTGAGCTAGATGTTTCGCTCAGTCTAGTGGGCACTAACGTTTACGACAAATGTGTAAAGCGTTTGCGATCCATGAAGGTAATTTTACAGCCAGTACGCAATGCAGGATATTCCCCTTCCGATTTTTGGTCAAGCTTAGGGATTCCGACATATTGAATGTAGATGTGCGACGATATGTATCAGAGGATGTGTTTGTTGAGAACCAATATAATCACTCATTTACCTATTATCGTTTAGCGTGGCGTATTCTGTTGGGGCTTAACAAACATTCATCTCTCGCTACGCATCCTCGCAAATCCCTGAGGAAACGCTGCTTTACCTCCACATTTCCCATAATGCTGAGCTTAAACCTTCGAATGAAAATTTTCCTTGTAAATATTATTATTAACGTTAGATATTTTAACAAATATTTATAATGTTGACACTGTTATTTTGGGCAAATTTTAAGTTTTGAACATATATTTTGACAATTATGTGAAGGTTAAATTAAATATAAATTACACAGCGCAGGAAACTCTGACTGTCTGGCTAAGTTGGCAGAGCAGGGTAGGTGTAGGTATATATTAGTAATGAAATTCAAAAAATGTTGGAATATATATGTTATTTTTCGATAAATATATGTCCCAATGAACTTTTAATCTTCGATGGGTATAACTACTTTCAGTTTTTATTTAGATGTTGCCATATATTTTTTTTTAAGTTTGAAGATAAAGTAACTTAATTTAATATGTACATAACATTTCTTCGGATAGTATTAGATTATTTAAGTACATATATCTCTCACATCATTATCTTAATTACTTTAGATTTAAACCATACATAAATATCTAAATTGAAACCAATAAACTATAACATATATATTATCACATTTATGCATAACAGTTTACCAGCGCTATTAACGATTAGGTATTGAAGCATGGGGATTATGTTAATTAAGCACCCGGCATATATCCCGCCTCTAATCTACGCACCAACCTAGAAAACTTGAGGTTTCAATTAAGTAGAGCCCCTTTTTAGGTCATATTTTGCATAAGCATTGTTCACGTAAATTTAATGTTTGTTCATATAATAACGACGAAAACAGAAGATAGATCAGAATTCAGTTGTGCTTCACAACCTTTCACTTAATATGCCGGACCCAACTGTTCCTTTATACTTCTTAGCTTTGTAGGTGTAAAACTTATCTGAAGGACCATGTCTATTTGTAGTTGTTCAGATAATTTATATGGAACTTACATCAAAATTTGACAATCGTAGTTTGTTTTTAGTTCCAACATACAATAAAATACATACATAAGTGTTATGATTATGACTGAAATAATAAAAATGGTGTTTGTTTCAGGTAACCCAACATTCTAAATAATGGAGCACCAATCATCAGATGAAGATTTTTATAGCATATGCTTGAACATGACCACCGATGAACTCAGCCTTAGAGCATGTAACTACAGCAATGAATACGAAAGCGGAGAACTTTTAGAAAAAATCGTGTCCAGGGTTGTACCAATTTTCTTCGGCTTTATCGGGATCGTTGGACTTGTTGGCAATGCACTGGTAGTGTTGGTCGTCTCTGCTAACCCTGGCATGCGATCGACCACTAATCTCCTCATCATAAACCTGGCAGTAGCTGATCTCCTCTTCGTCATTTTCTGCGTACCTTTCACGGCCACGGACTATGTAATGCCAAGATGGCCATTCGGCGACTGGTGGTGCAAAGTGGTGCAATATTTTATAGTAGTAACTGCCCATGCGTCAGTATACACCTTAGTGCTTATGTCTTTAGACAGATTCATGGCTGTGGTACACCCAATAGCATCGATGTCAATCAGAACGGAGAAGAACGCGTTATTAGCGATAGCCTGCATCTGGGTGGTGATACTAACAACAGCAATACCTGTAGGAATATGTCACGGGGAAAGAGAATATTCTTATTACGATAGGAACCATTCATCATGCGTCTTCCTAGAAGAGCAGGGTTACAGCAAGCTGGGCTTCCAGATGTCGTTCTTCTTATCTTCATACGTCATACCGTTGGCGTTAATTAGTTTTCTATACATGTGTATGTTAATCCGGCTGTGGAAGAGTGCGCCGGGGGGAAGGGTGTCTGCAGAAAGCAGGAGGGGGAGGAAGAAAGTGACCAGGATGGTGGTCGTCGTGGTTGTAGTATTTGCTGTGTGCTGGTGTCCTATACAGGTGAGCATTATTATAGTAACATTGAGTTAATTATGTATACATACGTGTAGCCATCAATTATACGCCGAGCTAGTTATAAAAATGTGTTAGATCAAATGCTTATTAACTTTATTAGCGTTTGCGACTAAATCTGTTAAGAAATTGATTACTTCAGAAATTTCTACGGATTTCGCTGTGATCGAGTAGTCTAGTTGGTCAGGAGGTCTACCGCGAATGTTGAACACGCAGGTCTCAAACTTTACCTCGGATAATCGGAAATTATGATATTCTCAATTCCGAATATATATAGATTCTCTTAATCTGGGCATAAACCTCACCCACTCAGTTCCACGACTACTTACCGTCTACTATTACTTACCGTCTTTCTCTGTCCCCTCTGTAATTCTAGCCACAATTATTTGCCTGTTGTCAAGCCTTAGTTTAATATGTTATGTGTAATAAGTAGATAGTTATTATTATTCAATTTAATATGTAAGTTTTTGTTTGTTTTTGTTCTTGAAACTCCACTTGCCCCACGTGTAAGGAAATTGACCTATTTTTTAGTGTCAGTGTCACTGTCACTTCACCTCACTTTCCTTTATGCCAATGTCCGGCCAAGACAGGTGTGGTCGAATACGAGGGCAAGTGGCAAGCGTTTTCTATGTTTTTTTTTATTTCAAATTGTTTTCATTATACTGTGTTACTTTATTTTATTTATTTTATTTTTATTATGTTTTATTTTATTCTATATGCGCTTTTGTGTTTTGTTGCCTTCTGTGTATTGTTTTCACTTAGTGGTTTCTTCGGAAGATCAGCGCTGGCTAACGCTGGCAACATGCTGAGAAGGGACCAATTCGTGACATATTTCTGTTTTCTGTTTTATTTTATTTTTCTATTATCTCTTTTTTTATGTCATGAATAAAGATTTTTCTTTCTTCTTTCTTTCTTTCTTTCTTACTATGTAAGTATAAGCAGGATACACTGATGTGAAGCGGTTACACTTTAATGACCACGAGTGAGTGCTGGCCATCATTAACTTCTTCATGGCATCAACTTCCTCATTTACTAATAGCTATTTAACGGGTTTTAAGAAGGCGCTCAATTATTTTTATTGCTTGTTACTGAAATGTATTAAATCCATTCTAGAGATAATAGTAGCTATTCTGAGTTACTCAAACTCCTGTCACTGACACAAAGTTTATAGTTTACAATTACTTACTGTCATTTCAATACAGTTACAATGTTGTTAACTATTAACTATGAATACAAAAACAAACAACAAAAATATAGTAATAGGTATCATAAAAATAATACAAATGCGTTCTTACCCTTATACTGCAAAAAAGGCATGAATTAAATACACAATTCCGAACATAGTGACAATCAAACTTAAATCCACATCTACGTTGTAACATTTAACCCACTCGACTCGTTTGTGACGCGAAGTGGTAAACGGAATCAATAAATACCTACACAAAGTATAAAAAACAGCAACCCTGGAATAATAACCATAGGTTTATAAGCTATCATGGTCGTTTACTTTACAACTATTACTTAAAATGTATATGTACTTTAATAAATGGTAACTATCCCGTTTTAAGTTAATTCAAATTCTAATATTAGAGGTAGACTGTTCCAATGTACCCGAGACCCCAAGGCTGGCGCATTTTTCGGCCAAAGAATAGGCATAGTCAGCGGGGGAATGTAGCCAGCCTTATGGGCACCTTTCCGCAAGGGATAGACTTAGGTTAGTTTATTATTTCATTTTTTAGTTTTGTTTATTATGTAATCTTTTTATAATACACTTTTTGTAAATAAAAATAAAAACATACCTAAAATAAAAATTAAAAAAACTTTAATTCAAAGTAATAGATATAATACCCATAGGTATTAAAAAACACATGAAAGAACCTGCTTATAATTAAATAAAAAATATTACACTCTGGAAGTTTGCGATAACCAAAATAAGTTTTCAAGTTTCAGTGCCAGTTATTATTATTATTATTTATTATATAGTACAAAAAATAACAATTATATAAAAATAAGTACGTCCTGAAAAATTTGACTTAGCGTAAAATGACATGACTTAATACCAGACTTTTAAATGATCGCTGCTTGTTATAATTTAATATTATAGCTATCTTCAAATAGTATTTTTTTAAAGATGCAGTTGTAAGGTCTATCTTACAGCATAGATAAATAAAACAGTTTTCTTTTTGAAACCACTTATTTAAAAAATATTTTGACCCTCCATGTCATATTTGAGAGTTATAAAGTTTTCCTACATTCGAGCAGTGCCTTTACAAAGCTGCCCAACCCTCTGAAAGAAAATCATGAATGCAAATTGTAGGGGCAAGTTTGAAACGTGAGCTCAAAGTTCTGTTAATATGTATTATTTTGTTATTAAGTTAATAAATAGGAACCCGTACTTCATTTAGTTGTTATCATTATGACGCATTTATGTTACGCGTGCAATGTTTTTTAAGAAAAACCTTACAAAACACTACTTGTGCCAATGTAATTAAATAACAATAATATAATTTTGGTTGCCGGATCTCTAACACGTCTCATGACGTGACGCGGCCCGGCATCCAGGTCAACAGGCTAGGCTTCAGCTGTGCCCCCGTCTCCTTAGAGAACATTTGCTCACACAGTCTGGCTTTTCTAGGCTCTTACATCAGAATAAGCATAGAAGCACGTTTTAAATTGTTTAGACGCCAGGATAGGCAGAACCGATTACGCGTCATACTACTTTAAGATTCGTTAAATTACGTAAAAGTTATTTTTTGTATATCAGTAAAACAATGATAAGCAAGTTATATATTATTTGACCAGTGTATTAGGGAGAAGTGCTTTGTGTTTTTCCACGTGTGATTCTTTGTTTTGAAATAACATAGCAGGTATGACCTTGTTATTTCGAGTAAATGATACCGAATAAAAATATCTACTGTAGTCGAATAGTTACACTAATTAATTCGGGACTTTCTGCTTTAATATGTTACACTCATTAATAGTAAATAATAAAAAATTAAACACTAATATAGACCCAAACAGAACAGTCTGATCTCACTTAATTTTTCACCAAAAACGCTTATTTTATGGTAATTTACATATAGGCTTAACTTTTCAACTTATTAACTAATGCCATACCAGATTTTTTTTTTATTATAAATCAATCTCGCCTATTTAAAAAAGTTTGTTTATTAAACAAAGAAAAAATTTCAAAGTTACTTGAATCCAATCTGCGTTATTAATTAGGGATAACACTATAATTTTTAATATCTAGGTCATGTAAGCCTGTGATTATTAAGTCCGGACCTTTTTGCTTTGGTTACTACGACGTTTTGTAAAGTTGTACCTGATCATTTATTATTTTTAGGCAAGACAGGTTTAGTGTAGTTCCATGTAATAATGCAATAATTATGCTTTAAGTAAGACAGTCGGTTGTTTTAGCTGATTAAGACTTAAAAGAGAATTAGTAATTACATATTTAATAACACAAAAGGGATTTATCATTTTCTCTAAATTCTCTTTGACCTTAATTTGAAAATGAATTTAAGATTGGAGATATATTTAATAGACGTTTTGTTTATTTTTAATTAAAAAATAATCACTAAAGGTACGTCTTAATATTTTTTGGTCATAACCTACAGTGATAAAAAATGAAAATATTTTCCTCTTTGATTTAAAATTGTGTTGAAGAATGGAATCGAGATGGAGAGGATGGCTTTGAATTATTAATTCCCTTTTAACGATTTAGGCTTTTTGTTTTACGGTTCCTAAATATTTAGATATAATATTTCTATTCAAGAAACGAGTTTAGGCTCTTGCTATGAAATTGTTCTGAATTTTGCCAAATGATGGCTTAAGAACTTTTGAAAATTGAAAATGCCTTACTGTCGCAAATGACAGGTTACATCGATGGTCCAATTCAACCCATTTCCATTTACTGGCAGTATTTAACCCCATTCAGTAAAACTCACTAAACATCATAGAAAACTCACTTTCTACTATTATCCTCTCTCTACTCTCATATAGACTACTCTCTATTCGTACCTACGTATACTATGTATACTCTTGTGTTTGGGTTTTTGCTAGTGCTTCAGTAAATGCACCTCCTTTTATCCCTTTATCCGATATTTTTATTGATAAAGTCATTCTCCGGTCCATTGACGGAAGTAATGATTTATCAACCTCGCAGGGTTTTCTTAAACTCTTGTTGCGATACTTCTTGTTCTTGTTAACAATGTTACTTATTCAAACGCGTCATATTGCTTCAGATTAGATACAGGTTGGCGATTCCATTGGCTTCGACAAACTTAAATCTGGTAAATAAACGCTTTCAACTTTATAACAAAATCAAAACAGGCCTTAAAACTTCGCAGCCGTTCGAGGGAAGCAAACAATAAACAAACAAAACGAGTTTTGTTTATTATATTGCTATTTCGTGTACTCTCTAAATCCTTTTACGGAATATTTGTATTAGAAATGAAGAGTTCAATTACGCTTTTGAGACACTTTGACTTTTATGTTAAACAAAAATATGCTGTACTATTTTTGCCATAAGGTTCTTTTACCATTTTGTCTAAACGCGGAAGCTGCTGCTGTGAAACTCGAGACTTAGTTTAACAAAAGTATTCCTTTTGTTTCAAATAACAGCTTAGAGATAAGCTAATAGCTGTAAAATAAGATTCAAATTCCTTTGTCTATAGGTGCGAAGACGATGGCCTGCCTAACTGAAAAGATCTGTTGCCGTCGTACATGAAAGGCTCTAGCATATTTTTATTGTTAAACTAGAGCGTGTTCGTCCTTATCTTGCAGAATTGACCCAATGAGTCCCTGGTTTCTTAAGGGTCACTTACAATCCCACTAGATTGAGTAGACACAGTATTTTTCATAGGTTTGAAAACGATATCCAGGGCATAATTAAGTATTCGGGTTAAAAGCAATATATTTATATTTTAGGATTTTATTATTTTTACCTTTTTTTTGTTAGTTTTAGGTGTGGTACACTGTGTATCTAGTAAAATTTAAGATTAAGTAATAAGATATTAAACATGTCATGGTGAAGCCATTGTATCCTATTCCAGATAATCCTGCTTGTAAAGGCACTGGATGCGTACAGCATCAACTACTTCACGGTGACGGCGCAGATCGTCTCCCACGTGCTGGCGTACATGAACAGCTGCGTTAACCCCCTGCTGTATGCTTTCCTGTCGGAGAACTTCAGGGTCGCCTTTAGGAAGGTAAGCAAATATATCTTATTTTTTATGTCATAGGCGGCAAACGAGAAGACGGATTGCCTAGTGGTAAGCAATTACCATCACCCATGGGCACCCGCAACACCAGGGGAGTCACAAGCACGTTGCCGGCCCTTAAGGGGGGTTGGAGCTCTGGGAACCTTACTCACCATCAGGAACACAACACTACATACCTGAAAGGTAGCAGTGCTATTATGGCTGTAGTCTTCTGTATGGAGGAGGTACTTCCCCAGTCGGGCTTCTCCAGATTCAAGCTTGATGGTGATCGCTGTGCCCTACCTCTCATTGTTGGGCGTAGTTTAAGGACATACCCGGGTTCAAATATCTACTTACTATATACACTAATCTACACTAATATTGTAAAGGCGAAAGTTTGTGAGTTTGTGACTGTGTATGTTTGTTACTTCTTCACATCTAAACGGCAGTTGCGATTTTAATAAAATTTGGTATGGAGTTAGCTGACACCCTAGATTAACACTTAGGCTACGGTTTTTTCCCTAATAAACGACGGGTAACACCGCGGGGCACAGCTAGTAAAATCATTAATATAAAATTGGGCTTACTAAGAGGAACCATTAAAGCTGATAATATATCGATTGTTTAATTGACTAAAAACAATAAACAAAGAAATAATGACATGACATCAAGGATCCGAAAAAAAATCGAATACTGTTTTCATAACATACGGCATCTACTTAAATAGTACATTTCGATACTAGTGAAAAAATAAAGAAGTTTTTACATGTGTATCGAAACCAATTTTTCATAACAAGTGCCTTAAAAAGTGAAATTTACGCAAAGTGCACTTTTTACGCACTAGTTAGGAAAAAAATATTTTGTCAAATATGTAATGTCGTAAGATAAACATAATATTAGAATGATGACACGCAAAATTTATTCGACTGGACAAAAGGTACTTTAAACATATATTTTTTAATAAAATTTGAAATCAAACGATTTTTCTTCGACATTGCATTCCTTGGTATTGCAGGTGCCCATGGGCGACGGTAATTGCTTACCATCAGGCAATCCGTCTGCTCGTTTGCCAACTTTGTGATAAAAAAAAACATAAACAAAACGAGCTACATTGTAGTCTTAACTAGACTTTCCTGTTAACGGATTGAATGTTTTGTCTATTGTAAGATAACGTACCTACTAACTGTATAGTCAAGTTAATTCAATATGCTGCGTCTAGTATCAAATTCAATTTTCAATTACATACAATACAACAAGATACAATATTCTATCACGTAATTACAAATATACCTACAAAGTGTTACGCGTATCGAATTACTGAGAAGTTCACTAAAGTAGCAAAGTATTAGTATTTTAGCGCTAATGTATAGGATCTCATCTTTATATGAGCATGAATTTTGATTGTAATTTATAGCTGATGTCCAATATTGCATTATGTGATTCCATATTATTTAACCATTGATACTAAATTTCATTTTTTTTTTATAAACATCTAGAAAAATATAAAACTAAAAATCTAAGTCTAATTTACGTCCATGTGGGATGGTACCCAGGATGCTGGTAGCATATCTCAACCCTTACTAGTAAGTATTGGGCAAGAAAGCTGCCAACACTTTTATCCCCGAAAACGTGGACGACGGATTAGCCGACTCACTGAATAAATAGGCGCTGAGCTGCTATGCTAACAGCCAAAGACTCCAAATTGAAGTTGGAGTATGTTATTGATTATACCATCTTTGCCCTGCATTTCCCTCACACTCCTTTATTCGAGCTACAAATTATTTATTTATTTGTTAACCTTGGTGTCACACATTTTCTTAAATTTACATTTTCTATATATTTCTTGTAACAGTTTTTCACAATCTCCGATTTCATTTCAAAAATTTTTGGTAATATTTTTTAACTTGTATATCATGTTTAAATAAAAAGATATTATTGAGCTTCGTATTGACAACGGAAGGGTGTAGTCAGCAACATATTATTCTGCTCTAACTATGCAAACAATCGCCTGTAAATTCGATTCCCATGCCGCCCAAACAAACTTACGTTTAGAAAATAAACTCTGTATTCTTTACTCATCTCCGAAGCTAGCTAGAACTCTGCAGCGCAAAATTGTAGTAAAGTAATTTCCCGTGGAATTCCTAGATCACAACGTTGCGTTTATTGTGTAGGCGCAATCAAATCCCGCAAAGCCATGATTAGTTTTATCCTCTGTACGTGCATTTGAGATTCATTCAGATGTATATTTTGTCGTGCGAGAATAGGGTTTGAAACAGATTGGCTTTTTGATAACGCATATGGTGGGAATGCGCTAGTGTCCTTTCAATCGCTGCATTCTGCTTCTAAGTGAATACTCGAACACGCTGTGAAAACGGTTGCTAATTGAAAACAATACACACGCTCCTATTGCGAGCGCTACTTTAGGATGGGTTGCAACAAAACTTTGTTATAGTTATAATAAAAATTATATAATAATTTAATGTTTTTCTGTAAGAAAAGTTTAAAAGGATAATCATCCTTAAATATGGGGGCGTAGCTATCATCACATAGATAAAATGTCAAATTGATTAATTTATTGGATGTGCGTGGTGCAACTTACCTTCAGTGTAGGGCCTCAGTCGCGAGCGTTGGATGACGCATTCAGCACATGGGTCGGCCTCCGTGTAATAACCAGTGACTATTAGTAATTACGTGACTGCACACTGGTCCATTACTAAAACCTAAACTGGTTAAGGGTTATATATACTTTCATTACATTTTTTACTTATTGAGATATTACAAAAAAAAACTGTACCTTTTTCTTGTAGTCAGCAATAGAAGTAAATAATTGAACGAGGTGTTCCAAAATTATCTTCACCTCTTAAGTTTAATAGCGCCAATTCAATCTGATTTATTGTCGGGTTTAGTCCAAATGTTTAGGTTTCATTTTTTCTTGACACTACTATATTGCACGAATAGAATTAACGTGGTAAAAGGTAAAGAGTGCATCGGGGATTTTTTTGTAAGACCTAGTGCAATTTTTGCAGGTGTAAACATTATAGATACTGGTAATTGTTATGACATTCAATTTCATATGATTTGCGGTTATCCAAACACCAAAGTAAACATGTAACACGTGTTCATTTATTGTAAAAGTTTTACCCTGATTCGCTAATAAATAGTAACATATTGTATGGGACCTCCCGATTCTTGTCTTAGTTGTTATTCTATGCGCGTACTGCAGCTAAGCATAAAGTTAGTTTTTTTGGTTTGTTGGGTAGAACTAGAGGACAAACAATGAAAGTATTTTTTGCAATTACATACATACAGTTTTTGGACGTAAAATTATAAGTATATTTTTTTCACTTATTTTTATAAATCTGGCATTTTTTACTAAAGGTCTAATAAATTATAAAATTAATCCGCAGTAGGTGTTCAGTTATTTTAACCTCTAGCCGCCCAGAGATCAAAACTTGTGAAGCCAAATGCAACTATGCTTTGTCATAATTAAAATTCAAAATGGCATTCAATGGGAGACCTTTTTATAGGTATTTTTATAGGAGGGGATAATGATTGTGTAAGTTCTAAATAAGATATGCATTAAATGAAACCCCGTCTCGGTTTAAAAATAGGCACATTTAATTACTTTGTAAAATAAAAGGTACTACGTAATTGAAACCAGGGGCCATAATTACGTCCATTTTTACAACAAATTAAGATGCTATCAGAAACATGAACTCAATTACGAGTTCTTTGTGGAGTTTGAACACATTTTTATTGAGGTTCAAAACTGCGATGTAATTTTGCACGTTTTATTTTAAACCATTTGTATTTTAAAGCGGAGATGGCGAAATCGGGTTTTATGAAAATCTAGGGCAAAGGCCTTTGGCCAGTAGGAGACACTCGATTAGGCTAGTTAAGATTACTTAAAAACCATACTAAATGTATGACATATTTGCTGAAGATAAGCCAGACATTGAGAATAACCCAACATACATAAATAGGTTCTATGCACGTTAACTTGGGCAATTTTGTTCTAGTTTTGTATCGACTATATTTTTTGTTTTATTTTTTACTGTCTCGCAAAATCAGATGAAACGGGTGGAAATTATGCAGACCGAACTTAAATTATATGGTGATATTTATAAACGCTTGTCAAGACTACCATGCCTTTCTGTGTTATCATTTTTTTTGTTTGTTTAAAAGGGACAACATATTTTTGTTCTGATGTTTACTAAGTGTTATGAACAGTCGCCATATTGCATATTATATATGTATATATTAAGGTGCGACCAGACCGCAGCTTAAAAAACGGTCACAATACGGAATCGCAGTGACGCGTCGTATGCGTTCCATTTTTGACACATACTCCCCACACCGCTGCTTAAAAAACGGTGACGGTACGGAATCGCAGTGACGTGCTTCACGCGAATCTTTTTTGACACAAAACTTTTGCGTCTTTTACGTCACCGGTGTGGTCACATAAGACCTCCGTGTAATATTTTTCGCGATTTTTACGCAGATCAATTTACGGTGCATCAGAGTATTTTAAGCAGCGGTCTGGGGAGCATGCGTCAAAAACGGTACGCATACGACGCGTCACTGCGATTCCGTATTTTAAGCTACGGTCTGGTCGCACCTTTATTGTATATTGGAGCGGCCAATGTACTCAAAACCTTGGCTGTTCCGCTATATCTGATGGCGAATGTGCAAGCAGGCTAGTATAACGAGGAAACAATTACTATGAAAAATATCTAATTCAAAAATAAAAAGAAAATTGAGCATTCTAATACGTTGGCTAAATTATATTTTTTCTTTTCCTGTCCACTCGTTTTGTGCTAAATGTGATTAAATCAGATAATTATGTTTCCATATAATACGAGACCTTAAGTAGTACATTTCACAAATTAACCTGTTCCTAGCATGTAGTTGCGTAAACCAAACGAATATGACACTTGTTTCTGAATTTATATGGATGAATATCGCGTGGAACAAAGCCAAGTTTGATTTATCGTGCTGCCTATTGTATCTTGATGTTGGTAACGCAACACCCCTAGATATATTAAATTGGTTTATTATCACATTTACATCTTGAACATGGTAATGCTATTACTTGGTAGAAACGCTTTGAATATACAGTTAATCGCATTTTCCCTTGTAAGAACACGCAAAAATAAAATATGCTACTTACAAATATTATGTTGAGGAATATTAAATCGTGGGTTTTATACTATGATGGTTATTGAGACATAAAAATGAGATGTACATATAGCAGTGGCAACGCATTCAATAAACCTGAGGCCTATTCCTAATCAATCTCTACGGAAAGTCGAAGGCGGTGGCTATTAGTCTTTTGTCAAATTCTTATCACTAGTAACGTCGCGTTGGTTGTCTCTTTGTCCCATTGACTCTAACTCAAACTAGTTTAAGGCCCGTATTTTCGTATTCGATCTCTGGGATAATTGTCGCTTGTAACTTTAGGGGTCAGTGCGTGACCAAGGACCCAAACCAGGGCAGCCGTTGCCTTGTTTCGGAGTCTTATTTCACTGTAGCATTTCAAAAACAAAATATAATAAAACTAACTAAATTATTTTATCTAACATTATAGGAAATTCGTATAACTCTCACCTACTTTGCTTCTGATAAGTAAATATAACGGAATCTGTTTACAATACAACAATTTGTGTTTACGTTCATAGATGAAAGGATTTAAAAATAGATCATCTAAAATAATTTATAAACAATTTCTTTTGTTGTTTGATCTTTCCTTGTTGTATATTCGTAAAATGCAATTGATTAAAAAATCTAAGTACAGAATATAAAAGGTATAAAATGACTTGCATGGTATTTAACGTTTCTATGATACAAAATGCTCGTTACTTATTTTTGTATCGTTCATAAGATAATTTCAACCATCTTTTTACCCTTTCGAATACCCATTTATTTATTCCGTTCATTCGTATATCGTACTAAATTCATCATAAGAGTACTGAAGCTATAAATATTCGTCACTCTAAAGTATAACGATCAACTAAAATAAAATAATATACTTTACTCTTAGAATATGCCGTTGCTTGGTAGTACCTTGTGATATAGTAGGTAAACTTATCATATTGCCTCGAGGCGGCCGTAGCCCAGAGACTGCCGGGTGCTGACCAAAAGAGAGAATTAACGCCTTTTGCCATTATTTCTTTAATAGCTGTACCTAAATACACTTTCATGTTCAATCAATGCATGATAAGTTTCAATGTTAAAGTCTAAGAAGCGTTAATTGACAATGACAAGATGAATATTTTTATATGCTCTCGCTATCTTGAGGCTCAATAGGAAGATTACACTTCGCCACTGGCAGCTTGTGTACGTTACGTAAAATTACGTTTCGTTCACTACAAAGAAAGCGAATTAAAGCAGGAATACATTACATAACAAGATTTCCCATCTGACGCAATATACAAAGAGACTGCCAGCTCAGTCCCTTGTGGAACTACCAGCATTATAGTCTACTGTTTTATTTACAAAGTTAAATCGTCATGTGTACGTTTATGTTTCTGATAACTACCTATATATCACAAAACAGTTAGGGAAAATGTAGTTCACGGATATTTTTAAAGAAATGTTTATTGCATAAAAGAATATATGATAGCATGTTATTAAAAGAAACATCGGATTCCTCACTTTCACGAGAAATTATAGTTTATTTGCATACAGAAAGTTTCTTATGAGAAATTTTACATTAATTTTCATACTATTCTATATCTTTCAATAAGTTAAATGTAAAAAATAAGAACTTATGTAACTTAGAAAATTTTTCCTCTGAAATGCACCGATGACAAGTTTCTATGTGACAGCGATACCAATTGGAAATCGGACATTGGGGCTTAGAATCGGGCCTGATTTGATACAAATTAGAATCGCAAAAGCGCGTTAGTCCAGGTTAATTCTCAAATTGGACACCCTGGTCTGATTCGTTGCCATACTGGGAGAATCCTGTTAGCTGGTAATTCATGTAAATATTTATAACGTCGACATTTATAATCGGGAGGGGGGAGATGGACCTTTATTTGGTTTCGAACGCTCGAGGTTAAAAATTTGCATTACTAATCAAGTAAAAATATATCCCGGTGATAAATTCTTAGAAATAAAAGAGTCGCGAGTTCTAGACTCCCCACAGTAAGTTGATCTTTCCTTTGTTTCTAAAGAATATGGTGTCATTAGCAGACATTTCTGTTTAGTGTAATCATTTAGAAATGGGAGAGGAAATCGATATTGGAGAATTTTCAATATGATAAGAGTGTTGACACATTTACGTTAGATGTCGCTTGGCGCCTCCTAGACGTACATATTGAAGGATATGGTGGAGAAATTGAATATCATTCTGATTTAAACCTTCTAGCAGCATTCATGGTCGTCCCCGTCCGTGGGCTGAGGAAAATATTAATTTACCTCCATTCAAAAATTGGTCGTGATCAAATTTTAATTAGTATATGCGATATAATTCGTTTCAGTTGTTTTATCTCATGAATAATTATCGCGGCAACCAATGACAATATTATGTGTTAAAAATACACCTTCAATTAGTAGATAGGTGTGTTTTATAGCGATTGAAAATATTCACACACGACGAATTAAGTCTGCATGATTAATTTATCACCCCACGAAAATGTTTCCTTAGAAGGCGGAGTCTAAAAAAGTGTTCTTCAAGTCCAATATTAGACATCGTACCACCACGCAAGAGGTTTGACCATAGACATACCATTTAACTAGACGGAGCGTGCTAATAATAACACCACGATCGAAAGGGATGGTCCCATGTAACTTTCTGTATGGCGGAGACGGCGCTATTTTCGTCCGTCCTTGTCATAGTCTCACATATTTTTGTTCCCCTCCAACTGGACCTTTCAGAACTGTCAAAGTTGGAGGGGAACAAACAAATAGAATTGGAGTTTTCTTGGGTGTTCAACCAAAGTTGCGGTAATTAATACAGGATAAGCCAATATTTATGTTAAGTATAAAGAATGTTCTATAAAGCAAAACTATAGTGAATTGTTACATTTTGGGGTAAAAAAGCCAGAATATCTTTGCCCTTACTGAAGCTCGCGGATGCGTTATCCAGTCATAATTCCTCCTAGGGTTTGACTATGACATTTTTGCTTATCAGAACTTTGATGGACCAATCACAACTTTTTTAAATAGCGGGTATTTGCGCATTGGATAATATCTAAGGCCGAGGAAGGGAGTAAGGCGATAACTGTCATTAGAATATTGGGGTCATTTTTGGGGACCATTTTGTACTAAAAACGAAGTCTATATATATTCAGTCGCTGGTGTGATTTAATTATTGTGGGCGTTTCAGGTCCCGCAATAATTTGCCACATTGTTATTCCAAGCGCGCGCCTGATTAACTTTGGGATACAATTTATATTACGAAAAAAGTTTTGCGGAACCGGCCGACCTGTTGAATTTAAAGGAGCCTAATTCGATTTGGAATGGTATTACGGTTGCTTAATTGAATCGCTTATGCTCTTTTGAAGAGATTTTGAGGCGATTTGTGCTGCTAAATTAAAAATGTAATATTTGTATCTGTTACCCGTATTCCGCATTATGTAGAATATCAAGGCTTTATTTAGTTCGACTGTAATATGAATAATAAGTATTGTCTTGTAAGTAGGAACTAGGCGACGATGTAAATAACAGAATCTACCTGTAAGTATAAATACATTAGGTATACAATATCGTTTTTATGCCAAGAAATTGGTGATAAAGATTTTTAGAGTCAAAAACTAACTCGGGTTTCGCAAGAAATCACACTTAAAATAAAGATATATGGTTGGGCTATCCGTTTTTATTACTAGCAAAAGGCATCGCAATGTTTTGTATCGAACATTCCAGTTGACATTTATTTTCTATTGAATTTATTTTAGACAGCAGGACCAGACTAAAGTGATTTTTAGTGTTGCCATACTTTACTGCACGTTGCTACTGCGCTCGTTGGTGCGCAAGAATATAACTTTAACAATATTGAGTGTTATCCTTTAAAAATCTCTATTATCGTGTAAAAACTCAGAAGTGTCAGCAATCCTAATGCGCTTTCCTTACAAGCTTAATTGTAATGTACCTACATAAATGGTAATTTACCCCGTTCGTGACAAGCGAGAAAGAATAAACATAAGAGATATTAGTAGTTAGATAACCATTCAAATTAGGAATGTATTATACTGGCGTAAGATATATAATTGATTGAGTTTCTGATAGCCATTATGATTTTTTTAAATGTCATAAAAGGGTAGAACACACTCGCTTTTACCAGGTTAAAAATTATTGTAAGAAAAATGTTTAAAATCAATTGTGGATCTGTAGCATAAGATTCACGTTCAAAGGGAAAAAGAAAATAAACGAAATAAATTGTACAACGACGGGTTCTTTTTTGACGCAGTATCTAAGCTCATAACAGCAAGGCAAATATTTTAATCTAAATAACAATCGCTATCAGTTGTCTTGTCATTGTCTTATGTATTAGAACGAACCCATTTTAACAAAATGGGTCGTGATCGTTTACTGATTACGCATTGCAAAAACTGCAACGTCAAAACAATCAACAGAATAATAATATTACTTATTATTTACTGTTTTAATATTTAATAGTATTCTTAATATGTTCTTACATTTTTAGATTTGTTTGTTATTTTTTATTTACTATTTTAAATATTCGTTTTAATCAATATTTTTCTGATTAGCCTATATTTAACTATGTTGTATATTGGATCACGGTCAACTCATACAGTTTAAGCATTACCTGTAATAGAATTTTAAAGTTATGGTTTTTGTACCTCGCAAAACCCAACCAATTTTAGAACAAAATAAATAACGATCCGTGTCATCAAACTAGGACAATGTGTTTTTAATTTTCAACTTCCAAAAGAAAAGTTCTCATTTATTTTCTTAAAAAGACCCGGTTGTAGACTGTTACGATTATATTGAGTAAATAGATCATTGAGCCTTACGAGTATAAACCTAAATCACATACAAGAAAAATAAATTGTCATACTGCTACAAAACTGTGCACTTTCTGTAAAGTGATTGCATACCCTTGAGAGAACCGTCACCACGTGGCGTAATGATATTTACCCTCAAATCAAACACGTAAAAACCGTGATGTGTACTCGAGTAACTCTATATTGTAAACATTCTGATGACCTATTTACACAATTCTTAAAAGCAGCTTAAAATAATATTGTTAATAGTGGCGTGGCGCCAAGTTGCTTTAAATGGGGCCTAAAATTCAGCTAAATTAAGTGATGCTCTGTTTAATTTTGGACGTTTGAAGGCTTTAGAATAATCCATGTGATCTAGAAATTTATATTTAAATAAACTGCTCTTAATTCTAAGAAAGCTGTAGCCTAATTTAAAATAAGGTAAGTAATGTTTAAACAACGATCAAACGGAAAAATTAAGGACGATTTAATAAAAAAATATTGTTCATCTTATTTTATTTTGCGTTTTCATTTCAAAGCCATGTCGTTTGAAAGCAAATTTATTACAATAGTTCTAGCATATGAACTGTATATTTATCAGAATCCTGAACGTTTTTCCCGAGTTATTAATACACGTTGTGATTGTACATATTAATAAAATATTAATATTACTTGGCTATACCGTTATTTTTTTCTGCATTTATATTGCCGACTTCCCGCCAATAATATTAATATGCAAATAAATACTATAAACCACCACGAATAATATAAAGATGGAGATGTTTGAGGATTCGTATTTCACAGGTATTCAATATACCGGGTGCGGCCTGTAATAGGAGCAAAAATTTTAGGGATCGCTTCTACACCACTAACATAACAACATTTGTTCTACAACTTTAAATAATTGGGTAATTTATTACTTGTGATTTTTTCAAACCAAGTAAATAGTATTTTCAATGAATACCATCCAATAGTCTAGTTGACGTTTACTGTCAGCCTACAAACTTCATAGTTTTCGCAATATATTTCTTGCTTGAAAAATCTTAGTATTTATTAAACTATAAGTTATTTTCAAAAGTCGTAGAACAAATGTTGCTACGTTTGTGGTGTAGAAACGATGCCTAAACTTAGTGCTCCTATTACAGACCACACCCGGTAGAGTTCATTGGTTCATAAATAACAAAAATCTTATAGAAAATCAACACCCGGAATCATAACCAGGTTTCTTAAAAAATGCTAAATGGTATTCTCATTTCTTAACGAATGACTCAACTATCAACTTTCTTACGTAATTGCGTGTGTTTAGTCTGCGATTATAAATAATTTAGTAAACGAAAGAACAAAAATATCAGTATTTTTCTTTCTTTCGTAAAAATATCAGTATTTTTCTCTAATTCAAATATCGTTTTCTGATATGTAATGGAGATGTTTTTGGAAACACTTTCACTCTTTTTCCTATGTGTTGCTACAGAAAAACACAAGCCAACGCATGTACGAAGAGTATAGTTTAAATTCATCGAAGACTATATTTTAGTAATTCCAAATGGCGTACAATTCCGAAACTGAACTATAACGTGACGAAATATGAGCGAGATTTGAGTCCTTACCGGGATTTTCTGATTACTGAAATTCGCCTCTTCTACGAGCCAAGCCACATGTTAAGGAGTCATGACGTGACATGTGAGTGACGACTTGAAGTTATTCAAAGGGCAAGCGTTCATGGAACTATAACAGACATTCTAGTGTTTATACGTTTGTGCTGTGGAGAAAGTCTTGTCTTTGCTTCGTTTTGATTCCAAAAACTATTTCTTCTGTCGATTATATCATGGTTGGGTTGAATAACTCAACCATGATATAACGCTTCAGGAATTATACTCTTAATATGCTAATTTTTTTCAAATAAATTGATACGAAATGAGTAATGTATTTCAATAAAATATAATTCATAAAAAAATTAATTGAAATTCTACAAATATTTCAACATACATTATACATAAATTGAGCACATAAATGAATAAATAAATATTACAGGACATTCTTACACAAAATCGACTGAGCACCGCGGTAAGCTTAAAAAGGTTTATGTTGTGGATATGAAGCCAACAATATATATAATAAACAAATACTTCAAAATACATAGAGAACACTCATGACTCAGGAACATCTGTGCTCATCAGCATCACACAAAGCCCTTACTGGGATTTGAACCCAGGACCGTCGGCTTCATAGGCAGGCTATAATATATGTAAAAAACTTAACTGAAGGACCATGTCTAATTAGTTCTGCAGATAATTAATAGGCCAGGTGCTTTAGCTAAGTTTTTCACTTACGCCCACAGACCTGTGGTCAAACCCATTATGTCCTGATCAATCTAGTAATTTCTTATTTTACCGTAGAGTATCGATTTTTTTTTATGAGATAAGGTGGCAAACGAGCAAAGGGATTGCCTGATGGTAAGCAATTACCGTCGCCCATGGGCACCCGCAACACCAGGGGAGTCACAAGCGCGTTGCCGACCTTTAAAGCGGGTTGAAGCTCTGGGAACCATACTCACCATCAGGAACACAACACTACATACCTTCTTCGACTCTTCTTCTTCTTCGATTCTTTGTTTATAAATTTTGTAAGACACGTTACGAACGGAAAGTGCTAATGTCGGATTTTATCTATCACTTCTCACTTCAAGACATAATTTGGGTATCTTCAAGGCAAGAGTGAATAGACTGTTACTGAACCAGCGTGCTACACCTTCGACACTTACCATCAGGTGCGACTGAGGTCAAACGCTGGTCAGTCTTGTATAAAAAAAAAAACTTTGGTATAGTTTTAACACCATTTCTATTACACGTGGTTCTCACAACATAATAGAACATAGTCATCCTGCTTATTATTTGGTACGCCTCAGGAACTTCAGTGCGTGAGGTATCTTTACATTAATCTTAGTTATGGGCTAGCAGAGGAGTTATTAGGAATAATAATAAATGGTGTGTTTCGTATCGATTAACCGACCGAACCAACCGAATTATATCGCAGTCCAATATCTGGGCGCTTATATCTTTAGTTGTGAAGCACGATTTAAGTTACGCTCATCATTAAGCCAAATTCAAATATTATCTGCCACTCAAATGTTATCTGGAAGAATTCTCTTTAGACCGACAAGACTACCTTTTTCTATTTTTTTATTTCCTGATGTTTTGTTGTTTCTTTTTGTTTTTTTATCTAAATGAGCATTTTCAATTAACTCTGTAACGTCGAGCAGCACACATCAAAAAACAC
Organism: Grapholita molesta; assembly: GCA_022674325.2. NCBI lineage: Eukaryota > Metazoa > Arthropoda > Insecta > Lepidoptera > Tortricidae > Grapholita > Grapholita molesta. Next base: position 11,752,188 of record CP053127.2, read on the forward strand.
TATGAAGGGTGATCAATCCAAATGGGTCAGTAGGTGGAAGTCAGAAACTATTTTCTTCTTAAAAAGTTTGAATGCCATTATTATTAAATCTAAAATCAAAGCCATGGTTCTTAAAAACAGATTTCGCTATCTCTCATAGTTTCTGACTTCCCCCTAATGACCCATTTGGATTGGTCACCCTGTATACATTTTATACACGCAACTGATAAACTGTACGTGACTAATATTAATAAATTTTACGACTTCTATTAATATGAATTGCAATTTCATATGAATTTGGTACACCCGAGACACTGAACTTGGAAATTTGTCCGCACCAGTCGTGCTCTTAGAGCCATCTGTAGCTAGGAGGCAGATGGGTTCGACAGCTATTGCAAGAATATCAATTATGTCCTATCTCATGTCCTAAAAAGAAATTTTCCACTTAATACTGTTTAAACTTTCACGGGTTTTACACATTATTATACATAAACGGGGCTTAACCGCGTATATTAATTTTAAAATTTACCTCCGACGTTTCGAAGACGACGTTGTCCTCGTGGTTTCGAATTAAGTCGGAGGTAAATTCTAAAGTTAATATACGCGGTTAAGTCCCGTTTATGTATAATAATTTTCCACTTATCCCCATTTTCAAAGTTGGCCCAATGCACTTTTTTATATTCTTATTCTTCTTCATGTAACGATCACAGATGATCCGTATTTCAAATTCTCATTATGAATTGTTTCGATTACTATATGTTACACTACACTTATAGCGGTGTCAAATCTACGATACGCGCGCGCTCTCATATTTAATATTTATATAGCCTAGTATAGGTATTATAGGTATATCAGATTATACTGGTACTAGAATGAAGTCATTATTTCCTTCAACGGTCTACATTACATGGCGGCCCTGTCTGCCAATCAAAATCTCAACTAGCTTACGTCACATTACGACCTAATGGATAACAGTGATTAAAAAGTATCTTTTACTACTTTTTGAAATTAAAGCGGTAATGAGTAATACCGCTTTAATTTGCTAACTTCCTCAGCTCTTACGAGTTCTCTTTGCTTGATGTGTTGTAACTTGATTTAAGCCTTAGGGATGATAATGTTATTTGAATGAAAAGCGGCAACCACACAAATTAGAGTTACAGCTGGCGCACGTATAAAGACCCTTTATTTGACGTTGTCTATTGTGATATACATTGACAAAAAAAAAATCTACACTAGTTATGAACATCTTTAACTATATTTTTGTGTGAAATACTGGTAACCCAATGTGTAAGTAATTGGCAGAAAAACATTTTTGAGTTGTGGCAACACTTTTAGCTGTCAGTCTAAAGTCAAAATGGCTGAACGACGGACGCAGGCGCCGCTTCGCAAGGTATTTAATCATATTTTTCATGTTTTTAACAATGTTTATATTTAAAAAATGGATGCAATATGCTCATGGGTATATGTTTAGTTGTGTGGTATATTTTTTTTATCGTTAAGTTTGCATTTGCCCCGTCTGTGCCTGTTTAATTTCGTATGTTTATCACAATATACAATGCCAAGTGTACGGCCAACGACCTAAATGTGCGTGTGTATACTGTGATAAACATTGCCAATTCCACGGCATAATACATTATAATTCTATGTTTATTGTGATAGACTTTGCCAATTAACCAATTAATTTTGTTTTGGGTTAATTTTGTTTTTTTTTTGCTTGTTAACAGCATGTGGTTCAAACTAGATCTGCAAAAATATTGGCCCTTATTCCTAACGAAAATGCTCCTTCCGAGACGAGTGATCATTCCGATGATGAAATAGAGACTGACTATTTTAAGATGCTTTCTTCGCCTGAATGCTCGTCTGCAACGCCTTCTCTTGACTCGTCATACGAACGCATGAATCTGCTTGGTAGCTCTGATGATGATGGTGATGGTAATAATAATAACGTTGACAGAATTAACCAAACAGAAGACGATAACCAGACAAATAATTTACAGGAAATTGTCCCTTTAACCCCAATTATCCGAGAGGTTTATCCTTCGCCAACCGGGGAACCGAACTATTTTAATATCCCTTCAGTTTCTTCACTGCCATCTCTTCCATCTGCTACGGCTACTCCAGTCTCATCAAAACTCTCCGTGCGACAAACAAGGAAAACAAGGGCTAAGAAGCAAATTGCCCCAGTTCCCAAGAGGACCAAAAGACCCAAAAAGTTTGTCCTCAGTTATACATGGGCCAAAGCCGTATTTCTACACGCAGCCTCTGTTGAAGAAAAAGATGATGAGTACGAAGATATACCTGCAGATGAATCACCCCTTCACTATTTCAATAGGTATTTTTCTCCCGATGTAGTAACTTTGATCACAGAACAAACCAATCTTTACTCCGTCCAAAAAACAGGAAAGTCAATCCAATTAACCGAACAGGAGTTCCTGGACTTTGTTGCCATACACGTTATAATGGGCATCGTTCAAATGCCTTCGTACACCGACTACTGGAGTGCTCGATTGCGCTATGGCAATGTCGCCGATATAATGTCTTTGAAGCGTTACCAACAAATAAGAAGATATTTACACTTTGCTGACAATAATATGGAGGACTCCGATAGATATTATAAAATACGGCCTGTCGTTGATAAAATAAGACAAAACTGCTTGAAACATGATAATGAAAACAAATACAGCATTGATGAAATGATGATACCGTATAAAGGTAGAATAGCAGGAAACAGAAAACAATACATGAAAGATAAACCTAACAAATGGGGTTTCAAAAATTATGTGAGAGCTGGAGTTTCGGGAATCATTTATGATTTTATCCTGTACGGTGGAGAAGATACATTCCGGTATCATAATTTTACGGATGAGGAGGCTTCTATAGGATTCGGAGCTAAAATAGTACTTGCTTTGTGCCAAACTATACCTAAGAAACCTGCAACAATTTTTTGTGACAATTTCTTTTCGTCGCCAGAATTGTTCTACGTGTTGCGAGAAAATTATGGTGTTTTTGCCCTCGGCACTATTAGAAACAACCGGATCAGGGGTGCTGAAAAAATACTTCCCCAAGAAAAAATTATGAAAAAGAAAGAGAGGGGTCATTACGTGCAAGTAGTGTGCAATAAAAACAAACTCGCTGCCGTCCGTTGGAACGACAACAAGCCTGTTACTTTAATAAGTAACTTTGTGAGTGCCGAACCTTGCCACAAAATAAAAAGATTCTGCAAAGAAAAAAAACAAAAAGTAGATGTGAAATGTCCACAAATTGTCGTAGAGTACAATAAACACATGGGGGGAGTGGATCTAGCTGACATGCTTATATCTTTATACAAAACGCCGCTCCGGACTAAAAGATGGTACTTGGGTATATTTGCTCAACTAATCGATATTTGCATAAATAATGCCTGGATTATGTACAAAAGAAACTGTCAAAAAAAACAACTGAACACTAATAAACCACTGAAAGTTTTTCGTTATGAAGTTTATGAAAATTTGACAATGGTAGGCAGGGCTAACAAAAAAGGAACGAAATCAGACGAATGTACCATAAAAAAACCACGAGCAGCTAGACCCACGAGCCCTGTAAGATATGACAATATTAGTCATTTCATATCTACTCAAAATGACATGGGACGCTGCAAATTTTGTCAGAAATTGACAACAGTCTATTGCATCAAATGCAATGTTAAATTATGCTTTGTAACGGGAAGAACCCCAGAAATTGTTTTTAAACTTCCATACAAAATAGTGTACGATTGTTTTGATATCTAGTCTACTATTTACTGATTTTTCTATAAATGTAATAAAAAATACACATATTTGTTATTTTTTATTTAAAATCCTTTTTACCCCATATCTAACTTTGTCTATCTCGATATACATTACCAAATAGGCATAACTCTTCACTTATTTGGCATTGTATATAGTGATATACATTGGTTTTCAGGAAAACTGAAAATAGTAGAATTTTTTAAATATTTTTTGTTAACATATTTTTGACCCTAAATCATAGAAAAGTTGTCGTACTATGTCATTTGCAATTTTTTTATCCTTGCCAAATAAAGGGTTAAGTTACTGTTGAAAATGTCTATATTGCCAGCGTTTTATAACCCCGGCAGCTTGGATCTTTGCCAGCACTTGCATTCAGCAACTTGCAAATGGACTGTCATTTCAATTGAATTTTCAGCTGCTATTTTCTTGCTCGCATTTTAATTACGACCTGCATGAGCGCGTATGCGCAAACTAACCTAAGCCTAAACCTCTTAATAAATACACACTTTCTACAAATAAGATAAACCAACCGGCCAAGTGCGAGTTGGACTCGCGCACGAAGAGTTCCGTACCATTATAATATATAAATTTACTAGACCATAATTAAATAACGATTGTAGTTTGGGAGTCCCCTTTTTATTTTTATTTAATTATTCATATTGAAAGTGAATATGTAACTCAATAATCTGTGAATATTTCCAGCGTCTACGCGATGTCACCGTTATAAATATCGAGTAAAAGCGAGAAAAATAATCATGTTTGTTGTTCAGAATATAATAAATATTAAAAGGGGCTCCAAATATTTATTTTATTCTGTTTCCAGTGTTCGTTGTCATCCCGGCAACAGAAATACATCATCCGTGAAAATATAAACTTTTCAACTATTATGGTCCATGAGATACGGTCTGGTGAAGGACAAACAGTCAGACGGATAGCGGAGTCTTAGTAATAGGGTCCCGTTTTTACCCTTTGGGTACGGAACCCTAAAAACCGGTTTTTATCTTGTTATGGCTGTATTAAATACCCATCTATTAAGTGTTAACACGACCATTAAAAACACGAATCCAAATTCAAAATCGGGCAGATAGGTATTATGACGGTATCATGAAACGTGTCGCATTAAATCTGGTATTTATACAACATTTTTTTTACGATCAACACAACACACTACAATCATGTACTAAAAATTAAAATTCCGTTTGTGTCGGGTAGCGCTTACTAATGTAATAATTTCTTCGTCGAAATTAGCTTACTCATACTTATGTATTCAGAAATATTGTTGGGCAAAGTGTTTGTCTTGAGTCTTAAGCCCATAACTTTCCAGCTGCATATTTCTCGAGAAGTTATGGATGTCGGAAGCCGGCTCGTTAGCGGTTAGATCTTTAAGCTTAGTTTAAGGGAGTAGGTAGGTAGGTAGGTTATTGAAATGTAATAGTGGGTTTATGAAGTTTTTACATTAGGATTTATGATTTATAATACAAATGACATTTAATAAGTATAGCATCCGTTAGGCCTCGTTCACACTGCACGTATTTTTCAGTATACGTTTTAACGTATAAATTATACTTACTTAGTCCATGGAACCGAAACGATGTATACGAATAAAAGTACTACAAAAAAACGTACACTGATTATTCTTTTAAACGGATACGCACCGGACTTATCAAGCAAATCGAAAGAATTTTAGCCACACTTTAACGTACGTACGGTTCGGTTTGCAGTGGCAAGTGGAGTGCTATTAGTAAATATGTGCAGTGGCGAGCAGCATAATTCTGTTACATTCGCATGGTTCGATGTTAATACGTTTTTTATCGAATAGTAATCAAACATGCGTCGATATTGCATACCTACTACTGTTTGGTCAACTGCAAACGGCCTGTTGCCATCGATAGAAATATAAGTGGGGCGAAGCGTGGATCCATTACACTCCTGGTCGTTGTGACAATTGCTTTTCGGCGTGAAAATGGTCTTTTAACGTATGAAAACCTGTCGTATGAACACCCGGTTGATTGGACGTTTACCAAACACGTCATAAAACTTGCAGGACTTTACCGTGTAAACCTAGCCTTAGAGTTATTATAAAATGAAACCGTATTAAGTGAAAATACTTAGCTAGTTATTTGAGTCTAACTCAATAAGTGAGTGGGATGTGATAGCTGTTTTACGGTTTTGTGTTGTAAATAAAATATCATATTTGTTTTTCTACAGGTAATCACAACACAGTCGTGGGCCTAAAAACGTGTTGACTGAGGTTATTATGTAATTCTAGATAAAACTTATGTCTTGGTGTTCTTGGCGTGTGGGAAAAACCATTCACGACTACAAGGTTTTCATAAGCTACTGAAACTTTATATGCGTAACTGTCTTTGTACATATAAACAATAGCGTCCTTCACTAAATCTGATCAATTCTCGTGTCAAAAAATCTCAATACATTCATATCATCAGCATCACCAACATTTGCAGCCTTTTTTTGCCAAATTCTAAGCATAGAGGGCTCCGTCAATTTTCTCGGTACAACCACAACCTACTGAAAGTCTACCCATCAAGCTAACCGAATCCACAGGCTCCTTTTAGATAAAAGAGGCCACCAATCAGTTAAAGTTTTCGTCCACCCGCCCTCGCATTTCCTGTCAACAAGTCCCGCACAATTCTATTTTAGCTTGACTATACTAATATATCCTAAGGTTTCTTATTATCCCCTTTCTTCACAGGTAATGTACTGCCCCCCGGCCCATAACGACGGTATGTGCAACCGGCCACAACCCACCAAGACCACGAGGACTGGCAACGGGAACTCCTGCCATGATATTGTCTGAGATTCGGTGCGTGGGCGCCGCGCCCGGGAAGCTGAACAAGCTACTGTAGTATAAAAATAAATATAAGTATACAAGTGTTAACGCTAGCTGGTAATAGTGTAAAAATGTATGATATGTTTAGGTTAGAATGAGAAGGCCCTTTTGAATTTGTTTCAGTTAAATAAATTAAGAGCAATTAATCTGATTGATGATGCTAGTACCAATTTACTCATTTGAGTTTTTGAGTCACGTCTCGCAATGAATGAATGAATGAATGAATGAATGAAAGAAAATAGCATGTCTTGTGTAGTTAACCGCATGTATGGACAGATGGAATGGAAACCATTCTAAGTTTTATCATATCATGAGTCGCTTGTTCACTTTCGTCACAGCAACGATGTAAAAAGAGTCACAATAATCCCTGCATTATATGCAAAATACTTAGTTATGTTATTTAAGAGATAAAACTTGTTTTATTATTTCAAATATGTATTATTTTTTTTATTTTTGGTGACGTAAATAGAACCGAGATAATATAAAAATACGCCACCCACTATGCTTTTTACGACCTGTCAAGTCCGATTTTACTTAAGAGGGTAGCTGCGTAGGCAAAGTAAGTAACTTGCAAAGTATATTGCCCGAGTCTAACTTTTGCTCGGTTTTTCTGGAAACATTAAACTTTACTATGTTACGATGTTTTATGCTTAAAGGACACAATAATGTTTAGCATCTGTGTTGATTTATATTGTGAACGTAAAAGTAAAACTTGAACGTAAAAGTAAGTAAAAGTTGTTTTGTTGATCAAACATCAATCAATCAAAATCATAACGCGTATGTATAGCATTTACAAACAACATCAAAATGAGGTTGATCTCAACTCAACCTCATACATGGCTATTAAGAAACTTAAGCTTAACGTCAGTTAGTTTTACCATTGTGTGCAATCTAAGTGTGTTATTAATTATTATTGCCATCTTGTTTCATTTTGACTCTTGTTATTGTAATATATATAACTGCACTATAATTATTTTAGTTTAATGCATGTGGTGATCTTCTTTAAGTAGTAAGGCGCATAGTTTTTAGCATATGCATGTTAATCCTAATATGAAACTGTGTACTTATTGTTGAAGGTCCTAATAAATAAAATAAAATAAAAAATAAAAAATAATGATTCTGGCTGTCTAGAACTTGTATCTCAAGTCTGCAGACGCAGTAAATCCAACATTTTCCTATTTAAAATATGTTTGAGGCCTCGATCTCACCCACTATTAGCATTACCGGCAGTACGCATCTGTTGCCAATTTATTTTTTATGTTAATGCTAACATATTCTTGGCATTCAAGAGGCATCGTAAGCTAAAGTTAAAACCTACAGTTTTATGATCATAGAACTGCTGAGTCTTTATTAATCCAGCCTGATTTCGGGACAAAACGAATGTTGACGGATTCGAATGCCAAGAAATGTTCCAATAAAGTTCCCATCGCCTTTTTTTACTTGCGTAATAAAATACTTATGACCTATTTTGCCAAAATGATGTGAAGATTTTGTACATCAGTTAGTTATTCATTTGAGAAATAACTAATAACAAAGTATAAATCTGCACTACTAGTATGTTAGAAACGTAGACTTTTAATATTTTAGCAGGATTGAGAGACGTGATTCATCGTAAATTAAGATTTTATTACATAACATTTTTGACTTATAGTTTTCAATTACTTCCCATTTACTTCTAGGTAAGTTTTAAATTCAAGAGGACCTTCTATGTATAATTGTGCAAATAAAGTAATTAAATTAATAATGTAAATATTGTTAAGTTAGTAGGCAATGTTAAGATTACGGTTTAAATTATAATACATAGTCAAATTGCTAGTCATAACCTCCTTCTCATATTAATGAGCCCAATGTGAGAAGGAGCAAACATTTCTAGTAAAATATATCATAAGTAGATGAGACGTTAATAAGTAGATGCTTATAATCATAATTAATATTATGTATAGCTATAGTTTAAGATGTAGAAACATCGAAATGTAATGTTGTTACATTAAAGGGTATAGTAATTGTTAATATTAAATCAAATATTGTACTATAGTGTCAAAGTCATATGATGACAAAATCTTTTACGTAGTCATAGTTTAATGTAAGTTTGGAGCTGTAATATTAAATAATATTTCATCGTTATTTTTGTATATAGCTAAATTTGTCATGTGTATATGTAATGTACCATGCTTTATTCTACGTTTAAATAAAAATCAATGTTTTGAAAAATTTGTTTTATTTTTTTCGCATCCAAGCCAAAGAGAATTATTAAAATATAATACGACATACGAGTATATAAAGGAATGAAAACGTATCTTGTCCAGTAATGAATATAGAATCTAATGAAAAAAAAACATTATATACAGTAAATTTCGGTATTAAAGTAAAAAAAGAAACAACAAGAAACACCAATTATTGAAAAAACTGTAGCCCTAATTTATAGTAGTAGGTACCGGTCAAAAATTTAAGTTTACTTTGTGATTTCGGTTAAATGTAGTTATAACACATTTTATCAATAAAATGTTAAATTTTATTTAAAGGAACAAAATAACATGATTAATTAAAATTACTTATTCTAAATTACATTAAACTAAGAACTATAAAACTTAAATTAAAAATTCCCCCCGTGGCAAGGTACCGTAGATGCTGGCAGCATTACCCCGCTGAATTGCAATACTAATCCGCTGTGCGAGGAAGCTGCCAGCTCTACGGTCCCCGGTCGCATCCACCAGTCTCTTTGAAAGTGCCCCAAACAAAACCTTTGCACTGGGTCCCCACGGGCCGAGCGTTTCAACACCGAACGCGTAAAAAATGTACTCGGGACCCAGGCGGCTGTACTTCAACTTTTTTCTCAGCTCAGCCGCCCCGGCGGCCGCGCCAGGCATGACGGAAGTTCCGCGAAGATGGGAAGGGGCCAGTGTATCCACACATTAATTACTTAACAATTTTCTATTATGTTAAAAAAAAAAGCTAGTCTTCTAATTTAGAATACACAGACGGATTTGCATAATCAGGTTTTGCCAACTTTAAATACTTTCGGTATTAGTGTAACATTTATTTGCAGTGCTGGTGCCAAAATTGTATTCCGACAAGTGTGCGGGTGTTCTCACAGTTGTTCTTTATTAGTTGGCCGTATTTTTCTCACACTCGTGTCCAATTCAACCTATATCGCTCAATCGAGTTGAAGTCGGGTGATTGAGGGGGGCATTCCATATATTTTAATTCCTTTTGTCTTTTTTTCGATTAAACATGTTCTTGCACAATTTCAAAGTGTGTGATCGTTGTCTTGTCGAAAAACAAAATCTTTGGTCTCCAGATGGAAAAACATGACGTTGCATAATTTTATGATATATTTTTTTATCCATTATGCCATTGACACTCACTAGATCACCAACTTTATCACCCACAAAGCATCCCTGGACCAAAACTGATCCTTTGCCTTGCTTCACTGTTGGCATTATACATTTTTTATCACCTCGTTCGCCTACTTGTCGACGGACAAATTACTGACGTCTCATTTAGTTACGTTTAGCAAACATTACATTCCTTTTTGTATCATTATATTTGAACACAATTTTATATGATAACCGTTTTTCACAAGGTGAGCTTAAACTTTTGACCGGTACTGTAATCAGTTTTTCGTTGCCAAGATAGATTCTTTTTATTTAATTCCCTTTAAATAACAATGACGACGTAAATAAAGATAAACACATGAAAATTCCCATAATATCTTCATTCATCAGAAACAAGTAAGTTTTATCCTCTACAAATACAAAAAAAAAAAAAACTGTATAAATTCTGAAATTGTTAAGTAATGGCTACACGTGTACGATGACTACCAGTACCAGCGTTATAGATTTTTCTCCATAAAACATAAAGTAATTAGTTATTTTATAACCAACCAGCGGATCCGACCAACGTTTTCCTGTCTTAACTAGGTACTCTTTGACGATATTTGCAGCACGCATTATTTCAATATTATATCAAACACCATAAGAATTAGGTAGGTACTAGTAGCGGCACGTCAATTTATATCCGAGACAAGCCGGGAAGCCTGAATTATTATGACGATATTTCTGTTCATGGAAAACTGCTCTACTATCTGAGAGTTAGCCAAGCCGGCAGGAATCGAGTTCTAAGGGCGCGCCGCCACTGGTAGGTACATTAAAAAAGTTTAAATTGTGGAGTTACATTAAAAAAGTTCAAATTGTGAGAAGGTGGTTATGTAAGTATTATTGAATTTTCTAATTATCCGAAATTTTTTTTTTTTCCTGTCATAGGTATATCGTCAAACGAGTCTCACAAATTTGTGAATCGCTGTCTATTTTACGAGTAGTACCAGTCTTTTTAAAACTAGCTATTAATGTAAAAAAACATAATGAAGAAAGGGTTTAAAATCTGGGGCAGATGAAGAAGAAACATTTGCTACGCAGATAATATCGCCCTTCTGTCAGCGACGGCAAACAAATAACAGAGAATACTCCGACAACTGGGCATGGTCAGGTAGGTATTTAAACCTTCAGATGGAACTGCACTTGTACATTTTAAAGGCCAAGCTAAAGATTTAATTTAAAAAAACTAGCTTGCGCCGACCAATCACGACCCTGTGAAAAATATAACAATATACCTACTTCTAAGTAAGTTACCATAACATAATAAAAAAATGTTACGTCTGAATACTCTTGGCACTGAATAAGTATTAAACTTCATTGTACAGTAAAAGTAAAAAACAATATTGGTTTTCGTTTGAACGATCTTTTGAATTTTATAAGCAGCTTATATTAGTCTCGCTTGCAAGTATTATAACAGAAAATAGGTACTTAAATTTAATCATGTTTTTATTTATTCTATTTGTTCATTTATTCGGTAAACATGTTAATAACATTTTTTTCTTGATATGTTTTGCTGTACCGCGTATGGGCCTTTCATAAAAACCGTAACAGCCATTGGCAAAATCAATCAATTGTTTATCGTAGTCTCGCTCAATAAATTCAAATTGAAACTGGCATTCCAATATTATGTACAATTGTACATCTATTTTATGGGTGATAGGAGAGACTTTCTTGCATTTTTCTCATTCCAGACTCTACTCTACTCCACTACGTTTTAGGAGCTTTTTTTCGACTTATTTTCCAGGGTAGGATTTTCCTTTTGTATTTTGACACAACAAACCGGGGTATAGACAGAGCTAAGAGGTTTTTTATTGAAGTAGCGCCACTTCTTATTAACTTGAAAACGGAAAAATCTGGTATCTGATTGTAAAAAAGCTAAATATTAGTTTTTTTATATAACAAGACAATTGAAGGTGAAAGGCGTGCTTTTACTATTTAACTACTAACTACCTTCTAAGTGACAAATTAATTTGGGCCTCTTACATGACAGTGTATGAAAGTAAATTGGTAAAAACGTTACCATCGGTTCATTATACAAACCGGTAACCGGTATGATACACGATTTTAAGCTGAAGTTGTGTTAGTTTTCAAATTCATTCAAAATCAACGTCAAATCTTAAACGAGTTCTTGAGTGGAAGCCACGTCTCGGCAAGCGTAGTGTAGAACTCCCTCAGGGAAGGTGGAGTGACGACTTGCGCAAGATGGCCGGCAGGAGCTGGATGCGAACAGCCGAAGATCGAACACGATGGCGTGAAATTGGGGAGGCCTATGGCCAGCAGTGGACTGCGATATGCTGATGATGATAATGATGATGACGGAGCCCTGAGGAAGGGTTCCCATAAGGCTGGTTGCATTCTTTCTTTGGTTTGTTATGTCAATTCGTTGAGAGAGGAAATACCGAACCATACGGTTTTCAGTGACCTCTAATACTTTTTTTGTTAGTTGCTTGTAAAGCTTGTGGGTTCTAGCACACGATGGGCCCGGAGTTTTAACTGCAAATGCCGTAAATATATTCCTGTCAGTAAGAAGAATATACATATATTTTCGGCAATTACCCGCATCTACCCGGTATTTACCAGTTAAAAAAGTATGATTTATTTTCAAATTAATTAAAGATATGTCTTTAATACTATAGCTGTAGGTGGGCAATTTCTCTTTCAGGGACACCCAATTACCTTAATTGTCAAATAAAAGATAAATCAGTGGTCAGTTTAGTGACGACAATTAAGCTTGAAATTTTTATGTAAATCATCTTTAACGCATTTTTCTATTACAATACGATTATTTATGGATTAAACATAAAACAGTAGATTATATTGAAATTTAAAGCTTAATTGTCGTCACTAAACTGACCACTGATTTAACTTTTATTTGACAATTAAGTTAATTGGGTGTCCCTGAAAGTGAAATTGCCCAGGTACGTCTTACTCATAATTATCAGTGTACTCAATTACACTGATAATTATGTACCTAGTACATAAATAAGGAACAAAATGGTGTCCATATAAATTTAATTAGGCAGGAAATATTATTGACACCTAATATTATTGTGAGTACAGTTTTCCGCAATTAAAATTTTAATTATCCTTATTTTGTTTGTTACAAGCATAAAGTCAGTAATTTTATTATATTTACACGGAAGAGTGCCTTAAGTAAAATCACTCGTGTCTCATTTGGGCATTCTGTCTCGGGTCAAATATGTATATTATTATAAACATATTTGTAATATGTTTTTGTTGTGCTTGGGGTAAGTTTATTAACATTTTTTTATTGTAACGAAAATGGAGAACTATCATAAAAGGAAACCGCGAATTTATCAAACTTAAGAAACACTTGTATACGTTAAAACAGAATAATATAATATGTACCTTATAATCAAGCTATTCAAGCTAACTACTTATTCTCTTGTCGTCATGTATATTTGTAAACGGTCCACATTTTCCAGCTCACAGGTTTGACTACGTGTATTCCCAAGAGGCTGACGGCTGGCTCAAACTACATAGAGTGCCGGCAACTTGGCAAAATGCTTATCTCAGTTGTTTTTATGAAGGTAAAAAACATGTATCCCTTACACAACGATCGTACCTATTTGGTTATGTCTCAAGGCCTAAGGGCCCAGCATTGTTTATTCCTTAATTCATTACTTGTCATGGTAGATTGCTTGATTTTTTTTAATACGTTAGGCCACTTCAAAACATTACTTTGAAAGTGGGAGTTAAAATATTTTGTGTTCTATTGTGTTCGGTTACCCCATGAAATACATATTACAACATTTTAACCCCTATGAAAAATAATCTTCTCCAGTGACTCTACATTTTTCCATAACTTTAATGGTTTAAAAATAATACTATAAATCATATATATATTTTAATATTTCTTATCAATAATGTTTTAAATTCATCTAAAGACCATATTAACCAAAATATTTACAGGTGCTGTCTTAGCATCACCAGAAAATGAAAATATGAAGTCAGCTCTAACGAAATTATACAATTTATCAAATTGTGGATTATACACGGGAATACATGCAACGTTTGGCAAAGGAGCATACTCCTCAGTGAAGGGTGAGAGCAAATAAGATACTTGTACAATTATATAATATTCTTTATTAAAAAAAACCTAGATTTAAAGTGTGTGTATATTATGAAAACTAAGCGGCCCATAGTTTACCTAATTTATATTTAAAAAATATTCGATGGTCACACAGAACGAACTAAAATGTACGTACCAATCAGTTTAATGAGAATCATAACGTATTTAGATATATGTAGAATCATATTATTCTCTTTATAACTTTTTTTTATTACAACCATATATAGCAACAGAAAGGAAATAATAATAATTTCGTACCATAAAATTAAATAAACACTACATTGAAACTATATAATATAAATAATAAGAAATACCAACTGAAACTATAAAACAATATTTGGTACCTATAAAAAGAACACAGATGGGGTGTCGGGATGTGATTCGTTGAGAGAGCTCGGAGTATCCACCAACCGCGTCGACGGGCCGCCATGAAAGCCTAAAGGCTGTCGGCCGACCAGGGGCCCCGGGTTTCAACTGTTCAGGGTTTAGCATGAACCATCAGTACTTGCGTCGTTTGAGAACCTCAACCTGGTCACCTGCAGGGCGCGCTTTAATACGGGTCTCCTGGACTGTGCAAATAAGTCGACACACGTAGCATCCCACATCAGAGCTCTGCCTAATTTCCACGCCACCAATGTGACTCCGTCGAGTGGCTTCCCATTGTGTCGGTATTCGAGAAATGTGAGTAGGAAGGAAAAATAATTTTATTTCTTCTTAGTTGATTTAAAGATACAGTAAAAATATTGAAATGTTCAAGTCCTACTTTTACCAATAACATTTCCTTGTTCATGTTAGCATTGTTGTAATAGGAACACCGTTATCCCGAATGCCAATTACCTGGGCCCCTGACGAGCCTGACAACTCTGACAACGCCGAAGACTGCCTCATCATGATAGCTGACGGCAGGATTGCTGATGTCAACTGCTCACAGACCTACCCTTACTTCTGTTATATCGATAAGGAAACAGCGAAGAAGGAACTCAACGCTTGCGGGACACTTGATGATGGTATTTATTTATTTCATTTGCCAAATAATACCTTTTGTGAGATATTTTTACATTAAATCGATTGTTTTTATAAAACCACGAACTTTGTAGTCCTACAAAATGTATGTTTACAGAATACACTTTGGATACCAGGACAGGGAGCTGCTATAAAGTGCACAGGTCTCCTCTGAATTGGACTCGCGCTTTCATCGCATGCGCACGCGAGGGTGGCCATCTTGCCATCGTGAACAGGTGCGTATAATTTTGGAAATACCTCATTGTACTGCCTTTTTATATGTATATAAGTTCGATTTGGTGTATTGAGTAATTATGGTAAGTATTTAATATTACCCTTCATACTACTAGCATCAGCTTTTCCGAGTAATACATAGATATTCATCATACTTATGTTATAATATTAGCCTTGTATCTAAACTAAAACTGAAATTAAAATGGCGCATAGTATCTTGCTTATAGGTAGCTGGTAGGTATATTTCTACATTAGATTCTTTGCCATTTCAGTGTGATAGAAGCTCAAATCATCGCCACGCTGTGGAACAATGCCCGTGCTCACTTTGTGGCTGGGAAGTACAACAGAGACATTGCATTTTTAGGGTTCAGAACCTTCGAAAACAAGTTTCAGTGGCTGACAATACACGGTGAGTAGTAAAACGAACATTAATTTACCAGACATTGAAATGTGCAGTGTATCAACCTTACCTTATTAACTAACGTACCATCTTGGTAACCACGGACTTTCCTGCCTAAATGCTGGCCACTTCTCACAACATGTTACTATCAATGACATTAACCACCGGTCTCTTGCCTCGATTAAACTGCCGGCAGTTTTAGAACCGTCCGGCTTATCTAGAATTGACGGCAAGAGATCGGACGGTATGTCTTTAGCTCCATGGAGTAAGGGACTGGTTGAATTATACCTGTGTAAGATACACTAGCTTCATCACATCTCCATCAAACCTCGGCAGCAGCAGAGTCCGCCCTATGACCACGAACGCTGGTAAAGGTTCGAAACGTAGGGATGAAGTTTAAATTAGTATACGCGATATAATCCGTTTCAGTTGTTTTATTTTATTCTTTCTTACCGATTTCGTGAACTTTATAGATTCACAAAAAATAAGCATACTATATAAAATTATTAGTGTCTCCATTTTTTCGTTTAAGTTTATTGTTATTGCAGTATTTAATTATTTCTGCGCCACAGGACAAACGCTCGGAGCAGCTGGGTATGACAGATGGTCGGACGGCCAACCAGACAATCCCGGACACCAGGACTGCGGGGCCATGTTCCGTAACGGCTTGCTAGACGATAACAATTGCGACAACATACTCCCTTATATATGTGAGAAGGATCCGGCCAGCTTACTGTCAGATCCTTCAGTTTAAAGTCTTGTAAAACCAGACCCTGATCAAACTTAAACAGAATTAATAATGATGCTGTAAATAACTATCTGAAACATTAATAAATATGTTACCAGTATAAATCGTTATATTTTTTATCAAAAGTTAAACCATAAGTCATCAATCAATCAAGAAAAAAAAAAGGTTTTTTTTTTTAACCTCAACGCTTTGGATGGCTGTGCAGGCCAATACGTAAGCCACAAACACGGCCACAGACTCGACAGCTGAAATCTCCCGATGGCAAACTGGTACCATGTCTATGTCGTTTGGCCCGCTTACCTGCTTTTAATAGCGTTGATTTAATAACAAATTAATTATGGTTTGCCCTATTTTTGTTGGTTGACGGTGACGGGTGTGTCGGCTCGGTTACATATAGTCAGTGTCAATTTTAATATAAGTTTTTGTATTTGTCTTAAACATTTGGAGCAGACCAAAGGTAACTAACTATGTCAAACTTTGCTATCTGTGGTAATGCTGCGCTCTGGCAGCAGAACGTAGCAGTAATACTCCCAATTACCTACATTTTTTACGTCGCTTTACACCTGACCAATGGCTTTGACTTTGCTTTGTACCTAAAGTCCTAACCGATTATAAAATAATGTTTATCCTCCTAAGCCCCACCATACAAGTAAAATGCTACTCGAATTCGTTCTTTATAGTGTAGGAAATAAAGTAGAATTTATTTTGTTAAATTAAACATTAACACGGCTCTACTCACGTTTATTTAGTCACTCGCGCGACATGTTTCGGAGAACATTGGCCTCCATTATCAAGCACTAAGAGTGCTGAGTGTCCGTTCGATTCGGCGATCGCGTCGCCGGCCCGTCGCGCACTCATGCATCCTATGTTCTCCGAAACATGTCGCGCGAGTTACTAAATAAACGTGAGTAGAGCCGTGTTAATGTTTAATTTATCAGATATGTCTCACGAAAGTTTAAATACAAATTTATTTTGTGTCAAAATCGAAGGAAACAAATGAAATTCAACTCTGTTTCAAATTTCTTTAAAGTAATAAGTATTACACTACTACTAGCATATATAAAAAATCATAAAATAAAGAGTGACAGATAAATGCTTATTAAAATATATTGAGAAACAAAATATATTGCAAGTTACAAACAAGCTATTGATCGAAAACTAAAGGGCAAGACAAAGGATTCTTTCAAAACTATTTTCTACTTCGTAACATAATGAAACTGGGGCTGAACACTGAACACAAGCAGTCTAATTAACAATCAAATTTGATTATCAGTGCGTCACGCTCTAACATAAAATGAAAAGCAAGATTGTAAGGCAAATTTTTAAGCTTTAAGTTGCATATTTAATGTGTTTAAGCCATAGTCGGGACGGAGACGTGATGGTCGTGGAAGTGGTGCCACGTTCCCGTGATCTCGTGCCGTCTGTGTAGTTATTTGAGATGTTTGACGATATTTCAAAAATTCCTCGTTTCATTTCGTCCGAGTAAAATCACGTTACGTTATCATGTAATATCAATAGTTATGAGCGTCGCTATAGTATTTTCATATGCCTCTATATTATGATTAAGATCTACTAGTACATATGAAAATATCATACAGCATACGGCCCGCCTGATGGTAAACAGTCAACGTCAAGTTATAGGCGCCTATAGGCTAGGGCGCCTGTAACTTGAGATGATTCACACGCGCGTTGCCTACCCTTTAGGAATTCTAAGCAGCGGTAGGAACAAAATTCAAATCCAATGCAATCTAATATTGTAAATGAACTGATATCTAACGATTCTAAAAATAAATATTTTCTTTTCTTTTCAATACATCATCATCATCATCATCATCATCTCAGCCATAAGACGTCCACTGCTGAACATAGGCCTCCCCCTTGGATCTCCACAAGTACCGGTTGGAAGCAACCTGCATCCAGCGTCTTCCGGCGACTTTAATGAGGTCGTCTGCCCATCTTGTGGGTGGACGTCCTACGCTGCGCTTGCTAGTCCGTGGTCTCCACTCGAGCACTTTTCGACCCCATCTGCCATCTTCTCTGCGTGCAATGTGGCCTGCCCATTGCCACTTCAGCTTGCTAACCCGGTGGGCTATGTCGGTGACTTTAGTTCGCCTACGGATCTCCTCATTTCTGAGTCAATCTCGTAGTGAAACTCCGAGCATAGCTCTCTCCGTAGCTCGTTGAGCGACTTTGAGCCTTGAGATGAGGCCGATAGTGAAAAACCACGTTTCGGAGCCGTAAGTCATCACTGGTAACACACATTGGTTAAAGACTTTCGTCTTGAGGCACTGAGGTATGTCGGACGAAAAGACATTACGTAGTTTCCCGAACGCTGCCCAACCGAGTTGGATTCGGCGGTTTACCTCTTTCTCGAAGTTGGACCTACCTAATTGGACTACTTGTCCTAGGTAGATATACGAGTCAACAACTTCGAGTACCGAGTTCCCAACAAAGACTGGGGTGGGCACAACATTGGCATTTGACATTATTTTCGTCTTGTCCATGTTCATTTTCAAGCCCACCCGTTGTGAAACTCGGTTGAGGTCATCGAGCATCATGCTGAGTTCCTCCATCGACTTTGCCATGACTACGATATCGTCGGCAAATCGAAGGTGAGTGATGTATTCGCCGTTGATGTTGATGCCACGCCCTTGCCATTCCAGGAGCTTGAAGGCGTCTTCCATTACGGCAGTAAACAGTTTCGGAGAGATCACGTCTCCCTGCCTTACGCCTCTTCGCAATGAAATCGCCTTCGTGCTCTGCTCCTGTACTCGGACTGACATGGTGGCGTTACTATACAAACAGTTCAACACTTCGATGTACCGATAGTCAATATGGCATCGCTGAAGAGACTCAAGCACCGCCCATGTTTCCACCGAATCAAAGGCTTTCTCATAGTCCACAAACGCTAGGCATAATGGCAAGTTATACTCTTCGGTCTTCTGTATAACTTGCCGCAGCGTATGGATGTGGTCTATGGTACTATAGCCTTTTCGGAAACCGGCTTGTTCGGGAGGCTGGAAGTCATCGTGTCTGTGTTCGAGACGATTCGTGATGATAACCCTTGAAAACAGCTTATAGACATGGCTCAGAAGCGTGATGGGTCTGTAGTTCTTCAATAGGCTAATATAATATATTAATACAATATTAATATATTAAAAACTTAGGCTAGAATTACCGCTGTTTGGTGCGCATCTTATAGATACAGTGTCTTAGCTTTTACGGAATCATGGACAGATAATGGAGGCAATGTTTATTATTTAGTTCTGATTTATCTAATTTTATCTAATAAAGATAACAACTAACACAACAGGCACCAACATGATTCCCTAGTGAGGTTGTTTACATAAGTAAAAAGATTACTTTGATTGACACTTTTTTAAGACCTGACAGTTTTTTAATAATTAAAGTACTTTAACATACAATTCAATTCAAGCGTTTAAAAAGTCTCATTTAGTGAGGCCGCTTCACTAAAACAAGTAAGGTGACTTAGTTGACAGTCCCCGAATAGGGAGTAGTACTGCAAGGTTCCACTGCCAGAGACCAGTACTAGCAGCTCATTGGTTTAAATCTATTACAAGACAAACATATTTTCCGAACGCACCCCGCGCACCTGTCACTGTCAACAGATCTAATAGAGCAGACAGGATTTGTCATTAAATTAACAATTCTAACCGCAAAGTACGCGGCAATACGAATTTTGCTGATATATTATCTTCCTGATTCAAAACTAATTATTTATTACTTCCTTAATTTTAGAACAATTTATTTCAGGCCTGCACCGCAAAAGGGACACAAATTTAGCCCGAGCCTAGGGGCCTCGTTCGATTAACATGGGAGGCGACGAAAGTGCTGGCAGACGTAGCATCCCATTCCAAGCACCGTTCTCTGTCCCAGGACATTAAAGTTAGGCCATCAGGCCGCTTGCTATCCAAGCGGGTCAGGTCAGGAGGCACAAGCACATAGGGTACAGTCAGCAGCAGAAGTGGCTAAGCGTTTGAGGTGTTCACAATGAGGTCAACACATCTCTATTGTCAAGAGAATAAGAGCGCGTATAGAAAATTTTGAACACTTCAAACGCTTAGCCACTTTTGCTGCTGACTGTACACCAGTCGATCTATGAGCTCACTGGACCATGACGTGTAGTACATACTTGCTAGATATTGCTATAACGAACGGATATTTTTAATCATCGCGTGTAAATATGAGCTCGCCTTTATGTACCAGCTTTTAACTTTTTTATTAAAGGGACCTTTAGAATGAAATCAATACCTCAATCAATGAATTACCGACTAAGCTCTCAAATAATAACGTAATTAGGACTTAATGGAGCAAAATTATTATCGAAGAGTGAATGGTACCAACGGTGTAATTAACATAATTAGTTTAGTCCAGGCTTTCCCTTAATAAAGGAAAATTCAATTAATAACATCAATTCATCATCTCTAATGGCGTTACTTTGAAGTTGACGAATAAAGTAAGTAAAAACCTATTTGGTTTCACAAGTACCAGTAAGATTTAAAACTTACGCTAATGAAAATCTGCCGAGTGTAAGTTCGAGCAGGCTGCTATTAAAAAGTTATTCAAAACGAATTATATCCGCCGCGCCGCTTCATTCCGCCGCTTTAGTCTATCCCAGCTATTTACTGTTTACTATATTAATCGTATGTATTTAAGTATTTATATGTATCTATTTATTATACTCGTATATATCGTCGTCTAGTACCTGCAACACAAGCCTTATTGAGCTTACCGTAGGACTAGGTCGATTTGTGTAAGAATGTCCGAAATATTTATTTATTATTTATTTATTTATTTATTTAATCGTACGTTTCTACTTGGTTGCTAAGACCAAAATAAAAAGAAAGACTATTAACAATTTTTATAGTCGCTATATTTTAAACTGTTTTCAAATGTGAAGAAAATGTTTCAATGAAAGTAAAATGCCGTTTTACCCATAGGGAAAAAAGCTTTTGTGATTAGGTCCAGTTACTTATTTATGTTTTCTATAACCGGAAATTTACTGGTAAATACGAAATTTTATTTCGCAGACAAGAATGTCAGCTGTGGCTTTTTATCACAATCTGCGCTTTTTATGTGACACTGACTCAAATATACAGAAATAAATTTTAAAAGTAATTAATTTAATTAATTTGCATGTAAGTATAATCTCTTTATTCATTTTAAATCTTAGGTTAGGTTTTATAACATTTTTATAAAAGTAAAATATAAAAATACATCTAAAACGTATCAAAACAATAAAAACATTATAAAAAACCTAACCTAGAGTGCCGCCGGCAACGGGGCAGGGCCCAGGCTGCCGGTGGTTAGGGCTGCAGAGAGAGGAACCGTCGGACTATGCGCGCCGTGTCCAGGATTACCGCCTTCTGAATCTGACCCTTGATCCAACCACAACCACGTAGCGAGAGTCTCTCAAGATGTTGGTCGAGACTCTTCGCTATGAGACCGTTCGCGGAAACAACTATCGGTACAATGATCGCCGAATCAACTTCCCACATGGCGGTTACCTCGTATAAGTATAATTATTATTATTATAAAAAAATTTCAACTACTTTTTGCTGACATTTATTAAGTTTGTAAGTACCCACCTTTCTATCTACCAGCCCCGGATGTTCGCTGCTAGAGCCACTGACTCCCAGCGACCCGTACGAGGTCAACCGTCCATTTAGTTTCGGGTCGCGACTCAGTACCTTCCTGCGAACTATGTCCGTTACTTTGGTTCTTCCACGGAAACCTGTCCTTATTTCTAATTCTGTCAAGTATAGATACTCCGAGCATTATTATTTCTGTTCCACGTTGATTGACTGAGATCTGTATGATTGTGTATGTACATTACATACATTTCAGCCGTATGCAGTCCACTGCTGGACATAGGCCTCCCACAAATATGACTTGTATCATCTTGGAGGTAGTTGCCATAGTCGCCACGCTTTGCAGGTGGGTTGGCTACCGCAGTAGCTGTAGATTAAGTTTCAACGGACGCTGCTGCCCATCCGTAGGATTTTTCTTTTGTCGCCTCTTACGAAAGCCGCGGGATGAGATAGCGTGGTGCTATTCTAGTCAGCCGGCATTACACGGCATGTAAGTATAATATTTATATTTATAAAATGGAGAAAGGTGATGATATGAATAGGCACATCTCTGTATTATTATACAAACAGATTTATGCATTTTTAAATCAATACACCCTTAAAATACAACAGGTCTCTTTGCAGTCCTCTTATTGACTATGGTGCTAACACGCTTACATTTGCTTGATATATTATATACAAATATAAGGCTTATTGGTCTATTGACCTTTTCTAATTTTTGGATGAATTATGGTCTCCATCAATCAATGGCTGATAAAAAATTTACAACTGATATAAATTTAAAAACTCAGGCAACATAATTACGGCTCAGCCGCTCCAAGCGCAACATGTTCAAAATTCCATTAATTTTCAAATTCACTGTTGCGTAAACACTGGAATCGAATATTTACGCCCAGAACAAAGAAACCCTTCATCGGATTAGGCTAAAATTTATAACAATAACGTATTGAAAACCGCCCCCAGTACTTACAAAAACTCAAAAGCTTTTCAACGCTTAACGGACCGCGATTGAAAACGGGGTTTGTAACTGGAAATACGTTTTTACAAAAAAACCGGCCACGAGCATGACTGTCTGGTTACTCAGTGCAGGGTTCCGTAGTTTTCGATCCGTAACTAACAAACGGTTCAACCGATTGAGTTCAAAATAATTCTCCTTGAAAGTGTTTATTGAGCTGTACTTTTACGATTTTTTTCTATTTTTTGGACAGTCAGCGTCATATAGTTCGTAGCATTCAAAGTACTCAAATAGTTCGGTACACCATACTAAATCTATGGTGTACCGAACTTTTTGAGTACTTTGGATGCTACCAATTATATGACGCTGACTGGACTTGCGTATCAAAAGTTAAAGGGAGGGAGGAACATTTTTTTAACTTCCGATGCGATTGTTTCCAAAAATATTCCTTTTGACCAAAATTAAATATTAATGATACCTATCAATGAAATTCGAACTACTCTCCGCATTCAACGGAGAGTAATTCGAATCGTCAGTTAATTACCAGGATCTCTCAGATCGGCTTGATCCTACTGCGTAGAGATTTAGCCTCTCTTTGCGTCTTCTATTACAAAGCCCAAAAGTTAAAGGGAGGGAGGAACATTTTTTTAACTTCCGATGCGATTGTTTCCAAAAATATTCCTTTTGACCAAAATTAAATATTAATAATATCAATCAAATTCGAACTAGTAGTAGTAGAGAGTAATTCGAATCGTCAGTTAATTACCAGGATCCCTCAGATCGGCTTGATCCTACTGCGTAGAGATTTAGCCTCTCTTTGCGTCTTCTATTACAACGGAGAGTGTATCGAGGAATTGTAAGGATTTATCCCTGCCGTCTCCTTTTGGCATCGTTCTACGCGGTAACATTTCCACCCTCACAACCTGGATAGTTGGAAATCGTCTAATGTGCGTTCCTCTAGAAAAATTCTGCCACGCACATCAAAACTGTGGAATATTTTGCCGTCAGCAGTATTTCCGGACCGATACGACCATCATACTTTCAAGAAAAAAGCGTACTCCTATCTTAAAGGCCAGCAACACGCTTGCAACTCCCCTGGTGTTGCGGGTGCACGTGAGTGACGATATTTCCGACGAATTTTTTTTTGTACTGTGACCTACCTTTATGTTTGGCAATTTGCTGTAAATGTTAGTTAGTTAATAAATAAACAATAATAATAATTCATTACCATCAGGCAATCCGTCTGCTCGTATGCCACCTTTGTCATAAAAAAATGTTTAGTTATGTTTCTAGTATCATTAAGTGACCCTAAGAGGCTCTGTCCTATACCATTACCAATTTCACACAGGCCCTAGGCAGAACGATGTACATTTCATTATATCATACAAAATGAATTCTGACTCCTAAATCCAAAACCTTGCATTTTATGCAAAAAGGCTTTATCTACAATAATGTTTATGATAAAAGCTTATGTGAGCAAAAGACACGTGTCAAGATAAAGAGACTTAACGAGCGCATTAAACTTTCTATTCGCTCAGCAAGGAAACTTATTTTTGCCAAAGTAAATATTTGAATATTGGCAAAACGACCTGCTTCAGAGTTATTCACGCTTGCGGGGGCACGCGGAAGTTCGCTGTCACTTCAAAGTTTCAAACTTAACAGCAATGTTTTTTACTTTAATGTGCATGGGCCTTTTTATTTAATGATCTATAAAGTGTATTCGAGTACTTTGTTAATGGTAAATATGGCATTAATTCGTAAAATGGACTCTTATTATAATGGAAAATAGGTTTTAGATCAGTTATTTGACCGATTTCGGAATAACATACACATACACCACTTTAAAACATTAGGAATTACCAAAAAATAATCTACATCTACCCAAATACGATTACAGCTTATGGTGATCCCACACAAGCTATTATAAATGTTCTATAAGATGAGTTTTGTCTCTCTAACAAATTAATGTTACGTGATACTGTCCCGGTCATACCGTGTTATTTTATTTAACATTTATAACAGTCAAAGTGAAGAGCACTAGGTATTACTAAACTTTTTTAAATTTGGATTTTTCATACGCGTCTTCATGTGGATACTTTTTCTATTAAATTTTAGGATAATGCTCATGATTCTGGGACGAAAGAGCAAAACAAACGAATTATAATGAAAGTAGTGAAATGACACATGGTCAAAATAATATAATAAACGATAAACATGGCGGGAACTGCCTCTATTTCATTCGCTCCAAACTAATACTAAAGTTTTAAATTTGTAGAGTTAGCAGCAGAAGTAAGCTTGACACGGCTTTATTCTTTACAGAACAAGAGCCTGTCAGGATCATTTTGAACACAAAGGTACCTCACCCGCTTATCAAATTCCGTGGCTGTTGTACCATGTATAATTAATAGTTGTACTTGAGTACGAGTTTTTATTATACGATACATCTGTTATATTATTTATGACACGGATTATTTAGGACAATCTCGGTTCGTAATGAGTTTTTCGGAACTTATGTACCTACGAAATATCATTTGATATTTTCCAGTCACTTTTCGGCGAAGGAAAACATCGCGAGAAAACCGAACTCGATCTCAATAAGGCCTAGTTTACCCTCTGAGTTAGGTCAGATGGCAGTCGCTTTCGTAAAATATCTGTATCGTAATATCAATATTAGTATCTACTAACATGATAAAAACATACACATAAACATATAGAAAAACAGTCCAAACCTGGGCTCTGCAGCTACGTACTTAAGGTTACTCGTACTGACGTTCGGACAGCTTATGTGCCTACTCGAAAGATTGTTCTAGAACACTTTAAAAATATAAGTATAAATTGTATGGAATTCATAGATTTTCAATAGGGGAAAGAAAATCCTAACCTAAAGATGTGCTGTCTCCGGGATGCCTTAAACTGGGAACTTTGCCAGCAATATTTTATTTGTGTCAATATAATCCGCTTAACAATTACAAAGCTTGTATTCCTACATTTCCTACCTGACCTATAAGGAAAATAGGTTTATTAATAAAATATATTTAAGTATATGTATAATATTATATATATAGCCAACGATACAAAAACGGCAATGACCCGGGAACAAATACCTGTCCTTACCTCACAAATAATTAAAGGAATTTGAATCCAGGACTGTTTGATGATAATTACTTATATAATCCGTCTTATTTGCACTTTAATGAGTACCAACTACACAGTTTTTGAATAAACACTATTTTTGCCGGTAAATAATGAGAGCAATATTAGAAAACCAGTAGCGTGCTCATCACTAGTTTTAAGTACACCTATAATCTGTATATAGGCTTACAGACTTTCTTTGGCTCAACCATTTCAACTCGTAATGGCCTCTAAAGATTTCTGAAAGTCTTTGAAATAAGTACACGAATCTCACAAATGCGCAAGAAGATATTTAAAAAAATAAGATATCGTTATACTTGCTTCTCATTTGTTTAACGTGTATTAAGGTTAGGTACAGAATAAATGATTTGATCTTGAAAACATATTTTTCCTCGTCCAAATGCATAATTTTATAACAAAGCCGTTTATTAAAATTACCGTTGCGGATAAAGTGAAGTCCAACCTACACATAGGTATATCTCGTAATAATCAAAGCGATAAACAGTGGGGCGATTTTTGAGTCGTGCATTTGGATTTAAAAAAACTTTAAGGACGGATTACCGATACCCAGGATTATCAATTTCTACCTACATATCATGCACCATAAGTATAATTTACGATACCATAAGTATAATTTGCGAGTGACGATTCTCTCATTAGCCGGCTGAAAATCTGATGCAACGAGCAATCGATTTTTAAACTATGCTTACAGACCTTCGGGATCAATCAATTAACTGTTCTATCATATGTTTCATAGTTACAGTGTCCAGCGCACAAAATTTATATTTCCTAACTAGTGCGTAAAAAGTGCACTTTTCGCACGTGCGTAAATTTCACTCTTTACGGCACTTGCTATGAAAAATTAGGTTCGATACTCGTGTAAAAACTTCTTTAAGACTCGGGTGATCGTTTCACTCGGGCTCCAACGTTCACCCTCGTCGAAAAAAATTTTTTTTTCACTAGTATCGAAATGTACTTTTTTATATAGATGTAACAACGACCAAGTAAGTAAAGTAATTTTGATTGGGAAATTTAGTATTTACTCGACAAAGTTATCTCAGTTTAAACTCAACGCTATCTAATTTTCATATCCACATGCTGTAATTTGTGTTCTTGCGAAAGCCAAAGCAATTTACGCTGTTGCGTATCGACTAGGCGTTATCGATGAACACACGTATACTTGTAGCTTTGAATAATTTTACTAAAAGGAACTCTTAACAGGATGAGAATACCATCGGAAATAAGTGAAGCTTTTTGAACTTCTTTGTCCTTTTTTTTTTTTATGACATAGGCGGCAAACGAGCAGACGGATTGCCTGGTGTTAAGCAATTACCGTCGCCCATGGGCACTCGCAACACCAGGGGAGTCACAAGCGCGTTGCCGGCCTTTAATGGGGGTTGGAGCTCTGGGAACCTTACTCACCATCAGGAACACAACACTACATACCTGAAAGGTGGCAATGCTATTATGGCTGTGGTCTTCTGTAAGGAGGAGGTACTTCCCCAGTTGGGCTGCCCCAGATTCAAGCGTGATGGTCATCGCTGTGCCCTACCTCTCATTGTTGGACGTAGTTTAAGGACATACCCGGGTCCAATCATTCATCCTTTGTGATTGGTACAAGCTAGCCATTCATTTAAAAAGGTATAGCCGGGTAAGCAAGAACAAACTGCCTTTAGCAATAAAAAAATCCTTTTACTGGATTATAAACCTATATATGAAGTTCTTTCACCAAAACTTAAGGCTCAAATGCTTCAGGCTTAAAAAAAAATGCTAAAAAATAGAACACATTTTTATTTTATTACAGCCAAAGTATTTATACGATTTCTTCGTAATTTAGGTAAATTGTGTTTACAATAAAGGTCGCTTGAACATTAAAAAGGGTGGGAATAAGAAAATAGGCACGAATTTTATACTGAGCGTTAAGGATTAAAATATGACTGTTCCTTTGATGAATAAAACCGAAGCTTTGAAAAACTTTTCTTACATATCTATGTAGTCGTAGACTAATATAAGCTTCAACATACAACGATTCCAAGCTGAGTTTCTTCGGAGAAAGTTTTTTCAAAGCATCGTTATTATTCGTCAAAGGAACAGACATATTTCAATCGTTAACACTTAGTATAAAACTCGTGCCTAGTTTCTTATTCCCGCCCTCTTTTTTATTCTCAGAATGCCGTACGCCCTTTTGCTGCATACCGCCACGGAGTTTAAAGTCGGTAAATAAGTCGCGTTCTAAATTCAAATTGCGTTGTGTCAAAAATAATGTATGTGAAGATAAAAATTTGAGTTTTTCACACTGTTTTTATCACGATTTCAAGTTTCGAAAAAAATATATTATATTTTACATGAATTATATATGTAAAAATGATAACTGTCACGAACTTTTTTTTTTATTCTTCTGAAATTTTCCACCTCATTTTTTTTTTGTTTTACAAGAAATAATTCAATAATAATTATTCAGAAAGCGACCTTCATTGTAAATACAACATAGCTATATAACTAAAATTACGGATTGATATTTGCGGGTGGCTAAGGGCAATTCGGCCCTGCTTTCCCGGCTATATAAATTGTTTCTAGGATAATACATTTCAAAATTCGAATTGATAATTAAACTACAAACAAACATTTTCTACGTATTGGTATAATGTTCTGACAACCTTTTGGTCACATGGGTACCGAGGATTAATTATCTTCAATGAGAAATAAATGACAGGATGCTACGTCACTTTCCCTGTAACAAGAAAACATCTTTAGAGTGAATCAATTAATCCGTTTATAACATTTATAAGCAATCAATTTGTCGATAAGGCTATAAGCACGTGATCTTTTTACCTTACTGTTAATGTGTGAGGTACTGTGCCTAATCGCAGTTTCCATCGAGGCTGTTCCAATCTCAAGGATGGCAATTTTAAGCAGATTTATTGGAGATAGATTGCAAAATTCAGGAAAGAACGATTTTAAAAGAAAAACCATTCATTCTTTATGTATTTCCTCGATCAAAAACACCTTGTACCTTTAGTCATTTTCTTTTTATTATTAAACTTAAAGATTTATTGAAGAGAATTCGTAATTTAGGTTAAGGTATTAACTAAAATGAAAGAAATCTCCATATAATATGATCATTTTTTATAAATCTAAAATCAATTTATTTAGAATAACCAACAATTTACAGATAAATACAACGTATGATATGATCATTAGGTATATGTAATAAACGATATTTTATTACATTAAAATTAAATTACATCCTATAGTTTCCTCGGACGTCGCTTGTAGTGTAGGTAATATCGTATAGTTGTATAATAGAGCCACTTTTAATGCTGTAAATTGTTATTAGGTTTTTGATACTTTTAAAACTAAGTCCCGAAACTGCTGCCAAGTATCTTCTAGAGACCTTAATTACCCGAATGTGGCGAAGCTGGCTTATAAAAGTGTTAAATATCTCGTTAAAAACACGTTTGAAATGCATTTTGAATATAAACGCGCCTATTTTAAATTTAAATTAAAATGTAGTTTCTTCGATGGAAACAGTTAATTAAATGTTGGTAGTTAATGTCATAATAACAAGGTTGATTTTAGTAGAGTAACTAGTTGCCGTTTTGCGCTAACATTTTAACACAATGCTTTATTTAACTTACTGTAGTTCACCTCAAAACGAAAAAAATATAAATGTGGCATATATTACAAACCGTTAAAATGTGAGGTTTAAAAGGTGTTGGTCAATCCTGTCGTTATAAAATACCCCAGGATAAAATACTTGTTTCCATATAGTTATCAAGGTTATATTTATTATTTTGTTCAGTACCTGTTACATTCTGAACAGTGTGGATTCACTCCTACCTTAAATTAAGGTGAGACGTGAGAATTTCATAAAACTTATGCGAAAAAAGGTCAAACAAAGATTACTACCAATAGATTCTTCTATATGAAGCGTGTAGGTATTGTAATTACAAAAAAATACGTTCACTCCATATCATTAATACCTATTGGTTCCCACAATATTTTATCGCTGTTTTATCGCTAAATCAATTTTTTTCAATTCATTATAACACATTATATATGTTCTTACGCGTACTGAGCTTGAGCTTAATTTTATAGTACATAGTGTACAAATGTTTTTCGCCAACTGCTGCAGTGTACATAAGCTTGATTTATGGGGTATCTTAGAATCATATGAAATTATGGGACATAGCGAAATGACTGCTGCGAAATCATTACGCCGCATTCCTTTCCTACAATAGCAACTGCGAGGCCTACTACTACGCGTTTTATTAGGTCTCACACTCGACAAAATCTATCTTGCTTGCACATCAGCGTGAAGTGTGGAAACTTGAGTGATCTGAAAACCGCGTGCATACGCGACCAGCCTACATTATGTTAAACAATGCTTCATAGGTTTGGTATGACATAGGTTTCCTTAACAAAGACACTGAAACTTTTGCTTTAGCATTGATTTGGAAAGGCTCATGTAGAAGTCACTTGTCAACATGTAAAAAGCAAAATATGTTTTGTATACAAAATAATGCTCCATCTAATAAATAGATCGTAAACCAAGAGCTTTCCGTTCTGTTGCTCAATTATGTAAAGAGGTCTGTAAGTTCACTCCACTTTTATTTTCACACCACGTACCTTTTATTTATGCTCTGACGCCTATTTTATTTGATTTTGTAAATCTTGAAAGACGTATTTCGATATCATGGTTTCATTCGTTTAAAAAGTAAAGTATAGGTATCCGTGAACGTTTCAAAAAATTGCGTATTTGCTAAATAATTTACGGGCATTAAGTAGTTTAGGCTGAGTTTTAATAAAATCTGCTTTGATACATACGAGTATGTAAAGGTCGATTCACAAGAGCTGGCGTATGTTTTGTACTCAACTGTCAAGATTTATATACATAGACATACGGCGCTACTCGCGTCGGTTGAGGGGGTCTGCCCACACTGTGCCTTAAAGTACCTACGCGGTAGCCACTCGAGAATCTTGACGCCCCAACGGCCATCGGTTCTGGGTGCAATACCACCACTTTCATAGTATAACAATATAAATTAAATATTTTTTTTGTACAAACATTATTAACGTACTAAAGTGTTTTAAAAATGACAAGTCGCTAAACAAACTGGAACTCACGCGTGAAAATTTCCGTACCATAATTTATCACAACTTTTGCGCAGGGTTATCTGAAAATGAATGTCTCAACGAGCTTATTTTTACATAAAATGTGGAATCACCTAGTCAGACGACAATATATCACTGGTTGTGGGGGCTCCGACGGGGTCGTAGCTTTTTTAGTACCTACTTACCTTCTAGATGTGTCAACTTAAAACTACGGTGACACCTCAAAATGTTACGACTGCAAAAATACGACAATAACGAACGTGACATAGGATATCCTGGGAACTACGGTCTTTAGAATGGCTGCAATCTAAATTATAAACCTTAAACTATTTTATATAGTGAGTAGCAGGTTTTGATAAACCTGGTTATCCGATTATGTAATGATGTAATAACATTTGTCAGCAAAAATGGAATAGTCAAGCAAATGATCAAAATTAGTTATCTAAATATACTCCTTATGTCCTATTAAAGGTTAATAGCCGATAAAATTTAGACACAGTATACATACGTCCCACAATTTTACATCAAACTTAGGAAGTAGCCGTAGTTAGTAGTGACGGTCATTACCTACCAATAAATGATCTCTACCTTTACCAAGAGTTGTGACATTGGTTTTCGATAACCATGTTTACTATCTGTGCACCTCGCTTGTACTATTTTTTCATCAAACTTGCTCGTCAATGGCGTTGTTACTTGCGTGAGTACAGAGCAGTTATAGCCGATTTAGCTCACACGGGCTGTTAAGTTTAGTTTTAAAAATATATAGAACTCATACTTCACTTCGGACTGAGGATGTTTCCAAACAGCCAAGGTGTATTTCATATCTTCAAAAGTTTGCTACAACCAACTTTTAATATGTATAAAACATATCTTTATATTCAATTTGACTGCAATTTAATGTTTAGTATTTATTAAAAATAATTGTTTTATATTTGATTTTGATAATTGATACTATTTGGCAGGATGATCTGTCAAATTCGAAAACAAAACGCAGTTGTTAACATTATCTGTGGAAGACATTGAAAAAAGTTGACATTGTTGACAATCTTTTTTAGTGGATGAGGTCTGATTGTAGTTTTCAAAGTGTATTTTGATTTTAAGTCTACATAAGTACTAACTAATATTTTACCAACGAATTTATTTTATTTCCTCGCAAATGTGATGAAAAACATTGTGTGTACCACGGGTGGTAAGTGTATAACAAACTTGAGTCATTAAAAGCCCTCCGACTTCGTCGTCGGGCTTCTAATAGACTCGCGTTTACTATACCTTACTTACCATCCTCGTTGCACAATGTACTATAATGCGAACGAGATTAACATTATTACTCGTGTGTTATATTGTTGATAACAACATGTAAAACAAAAATAATATGGGCTTATATTTACTTTACAATTCACATGATAAATCTATTGCATAAAACGGCATAGTTACCATATAATATATCTAAATTTTTTATTTTATTTTTTTGTTATTCCCTGAGGATGGCCTTGCAACAGTGCCGAAATATCGCAAACTCATTAAAATTTACATTTATCCCGTTTTAAGTTCCTAACAGTTGTAATTTTGTAATGTTGGCTTAACATCGTAAATTCACATCATTTTTCGATAATAATCATACCTGGGATAACTCGGGGCATCTATAAGTGCGTGACCAAATATTTTATCGATAATAAAATATATCGATGTTAATGACAACATCTAAATTTTATTAGACATATAGAAATATTATTTTAGTCATTTTGTGAAAAATAAAATAAAACGGGTATTTAAATGTTTATTTTAAAATAGTTTTCATAATATACAATCAATATATTTTTCATGTTCGTCGGTATTAATAATTATGCCCTGAGTTATACCAGGTATGGCTTATTACTATTTACTGATTTAAAACTCTAGTAATAGAAATTAGTGACATATCGAGTAGTAATATATATCGGCATTTTTTATCGATATCAAATCCCTATAACTTGCCCCGAGTTGTCCCAGGTCTGATAATAATAAAATTTTCAAGAACCAAACTTCTTGGAAAAAGTTGGAAATTGTATTTCGCGGTACTCTCTATTAAAATCGCCAATAGATAGGTAAGTCAGTACAATTTGAAATCCGGTTCAATTAACCTCATAAAAGCATTTTCATTTAATATCACTGGAGCAACAAGGCGAAATTCTTTGAATTTATATTTATTTATGCTAAGGTAATTGCGATACTATATTCATTTCTTCATCGGTTTGTTCTCACAGAAGTGTAAAATATCTTGTCCAGCTATTTTTATATTGTAAATTTTGTCTAGCAATTCCCTGTCCAACCCACTACCTCCTACGCTTTTTCCTTCCTTTTTTATTAATACTAAGCAATCACAAACTAAACTTATTCCGAGGCGAACAACCTCGTCCGACGCCTCGGATATCACCTTTAGTTAGAGGCGAAGGCATCTCATGTCATGTCATATCGTGCGCGATAGATACGATCAAGTTACGCTTACTATGACAATATTATGGATGTCGGATTGAATTGAACGTGGCTCCTTAATGAAAATCATTTAATCTTCCAAAAGTGATACATATGTCTTTTTGTGATTAAAACGGTAAAATAACATTAAATTAGGATGACTGCGTCATTTATATTTTAATTTGCTACGTAATCCAAACATTTGAGTTAAAGTTACCTAAAACGTATTCTAAAACACTAATCAGGGCTTGCTGTTTTTGTTTTATGTCATACTTGACTACTTGACAATTGAAAACTGTTAACATACTGTGTTTACATATAAGAAAATATATTTGCAAGCTTTACCTTAAAATTAAATAAATAAATGAACATTTCGGGACAATCTTACACAAATCGATCTAGTCCTACGGTAAGCTCAGTAAGGCTTGTGTTGTAGGTACTAGATGACGATATATATAATAGATAAGTACTTATAAATACTTAAATACATACGAGTACAAAACACCCAAGACTCAGGAACAAATATCTGTGCTCATCACACGAATAAATGCCCCGACTGGGATTCGAACCCAGGACCATCATATATTATAGTATCCCTGGAAACACAAATGACATCTGACGCTCTTTTTTTCGTTCGAAATATAATAGAATAGAATAGAACAAACTTTTTTTATAATCAATTTTTATAGTATTCTGGCCCGCCAAGCACCCATGTATCTTCATGAAAGATCTAATAGTAAAGTAAATGGAAGTTCGAATGAACTAGCTCACCCTGCTGCTATGTTTCAGTATAAATGATATGGATGCGAGGAAGGACCATTCGCTAGAAGAGTGGTTTACCTTTTTGTTTTTTTTACACACATAATCACTTTCACCAGAACGTAAACTAGGTAACATAGGATTATGGTGTTTTGCTTACCATATCTATCACCAGGACCTGTAAAACCAGAAATTTAGTCTTCGTGTATGTCTTTAGCTCGTAAATACTATGGAACTTGATCTAACATTTCCCAAATTACTTTAAAACTGATATTACGAGGAAAATTGGCCGCTGTTATGAATGCCATTCAGTATTGTCTCTCTAACTACATCGCCTAGAATATAGTTGCACTATACCGTAATCTTCGAAGTTTAGATTGTGACTGCAGTGTGGTTTGAAACCACGTTTTTTGCAGTGAATATAAGAATTATCAACTTTGAATATACTGGAGGCCTATTTTGTATGGAATACTTTACTATGAATACTGGAAACTATGGAATACTTTACTATACTTTACTATGAATGCAAAAATAAAAATACTGCAAGTTTCCTATTAGGTACCTAAAGACGGCATTGATAATAATATGAGGTGAACCGAATTCAGTGTGTATTTTTAATACGGGTGTCTTATACTGTGTCAACATATAGTATACCAGTGATACGACTCGTATTATTTTTATAAGTTTGTTAAATAGTGTTATAAAATATTTGTAACGATTTGCTGACATAACAATGAATACTTTTGGACCCGGGTATGTCCTTAAACTACGTCCAACAATGAGAGGTAGCGCACAGCGATGACCATCACGCTTGAATCTGGGGCAGCCCAACTGGGGAAGTACCTCCTCCTTACAGAAGACCACAGCCATAATAGCACTGCTACCTTTCAGGTATGCAGTGTTGTGTTCCTGATGGTGAGTAAGGTTCCCAGAGCTCCAACCCCCCTTAAAGGACGGCAACGCGCTTGTGACTCCTCTGGTGTTACGGGTGCCCATGGGCGACGGTAATTGCTTACCACCAGGCAATCCGTCTGCACGTTTGCCGCCTATGTCATAATAAAAAATAAAAAAAATACTGACATGACATGACGCATCGGCACGTTAATTATTATGGGTGCAATAAATTGTGTGCTTTTACTATGCACGATAAAACCACCACTACAATGTAGGTACGCCCGTATAAAAAATACACAATGTATAATACAAAAGTATACAATAAGAGATAAGTAAACAAAGCCTGTTCTAAATCACTGACCATTGATCAAAGTTTTTGTTTATCGAGAAATTTCTAATAAAACACAAAATATCCATCATTTAAATATTCTTGGCATAAGTATTTTATTCGTAAGTCGAAAATGTTGTACCAGTTAATACAATCTACACACTTCTATTGGTTACTGCACTAAATTATATATCAGGTAATTATAGCTGAAACTAGAAAATGCGTCAAAGCATATCCAACTATAATAGCAATATTCAATCTTAATTTCGTATAACATTGCCAGAGACTTATGACCTTTTTGCTGGTGAAAGGAGATAAAATGCACAGATTACAGTTACAAATGGATACAGCTTTAAAAGACTCGTGTAAATTTTAAATAATGTTGCAACGACGCCTTTTTTTCATTCAGAATCAAGAATCAAAAATATTATTTTTCTTAATACTAGTTACGTACTGTAGAAAATGTCTTATATTTTGATTATAAGCGTTTAAAGACTTTATTTGTCTTTATATATATATATATATATATATATATATATTTATATAAAAGACTGACCAGCGTTTGACCTCAGTCGCACCTGATGGAAAGTGACGACGAGGTCGTGGGTGTAGCACGCTGGTTCAGTAACAGCCTATTCACTCTTGCCTTGAAAAGACCCAAATTATATCTTACCGGGAATACAGACGAAGGGAGCGAATTCCATTCCTTAGCAATTATATTTATTTTTCCTTGACTGTTTTATTTAAATATTTGTAGATTAATACTGAAGTATAGTACAGTCAACGACATATAGTTTGCAACGTTCAAAATAGTAGTATTCAAAGTAGTTCAAAAGTTGAAATAGTTTGGTATGTGGACATTGCCATTACACTCGTTACAGTTAAGTCACTATTTGTTTGTATTTTTAATAAATAAATATCGTAATGCAGAAGGTTGTGAAAAAGTTAGCACGGGTTTTATTTCACACCACCCATACCCGTCACCGTTGCGTTGTAGTAATTGTAAGTACAAAAACTGTAGGTTGAAAAAAAGAATGTTCTACATATTATGTTTCCACCGTCACTGCTCGATAAAAGGTCTAGTGGGAGGTAGTATACGCGTATGTTAAGTTGTGCCGTGCGGCAAGTTTAAACAAGCTGCGATTCGGTTAGCGGAACAAAGGTGAACACAGAACACGATTACACAAGTCGAGTGCACTCCGACCAACATGTGCTAGAGTTAGAGGTGGAATTTGACACATAAACTACATGTGTCGTATTAGAAGATCGTCGGTTTATAAGATTGTTTAGTGTTAATTCATGTTTTTATGAGCATTTTAGTAGGGGATACCTTCACGTCAAGCTGTGGTCTGGTCAAGTAGGTTTATATTCATCTATCGTTTATATTCAACAGACAATTAAATAAACTAATTCAAACTCAAACTCAAACTCAAACTCAAACTCAAACTCAAAACTCAAACTCAAACGTTTATTCAGTAAGTAGGCCACAAGGGCACTTTTACACGTCGAGTATACAAAAGTAAAAGAGAAAAATAAAAACTACACCGGTTCTAACCCTACACCTCTGACTCGAGAAGTATTTTGACTTTTATGACCGGCAAGAAACTCGGCGGGACTTATTTTTTCAAAACAGTTTACAAAAAAATCTTAAACATACATGCGTAATTCTGTAAGAAAACATGTCAAACAATTTCAGTAATTAAATACCACAGAAAAATATATATAGAAAAGAAAATTACCTACCAGTCCAAATATGACCGCTTAGAATTAAATTAACATGACGTTTGGTATGCTTTCTTATCTGAACTGTGTCCTACACTCTAATATCCAAATTATAATAATTTATCATCAACACTTTAAAATACAAATCGATTTTTTTATAGTTATTTTTGTTCCCAATTGACACAAATATAAATATACGTATTACAAATTAACCTTAGAGATGTAAAGGTCTCCAGGTGTCTAGATCTACATATATTATTTAAAACACTTTTTTATAAATAAGCACCGAATGAAGTGTATCACACTAAATATTATAAGCAAAAGGAAATACAATTAGAAGGAAATTATAGCCCCATATAGCCAAAACAGACCGGTCTCCACAAACAGCACCCGTTCACGAGTACGACGCGTATCTCAGCCATCGCCTCCCTCAACCTTTCTTCGGGAAAGTGGCGACCCGATCAACAACGCCACCGTAAGCAAAGACTTTTAAGTGAGCATGACATGTTCAGGCTGGCAGGCTCTATTAATTAACAAAACTAGTGACATGTATCATGGTGAGAAGCAACATTCTGTGCTGGTCCATTACAAACTGTTACTTAAGTTTATACTTAATAATAAAAGGCATATAGAGTTGGAGATGTTTCTATGCGTCAGAATCAGTATATAAATCAATAAAAAAGTATTGTATATATATATGATATATAATTAGGAATGTATAATGTCCCTAACTGTCTGAAGACTAGATTAGAATTAAAACATTATAACAAAAAAAAAAAAAGGAAAAAAGAACGAGTTCAACATATCTCGTGTCAGACATACTGAAAGCTAGTAGGTAACAGCCATATCGTTAAAAAAAAAATAGTAATTTTTAACTCTGATTGTACTACAGTATCAGGCTACAGGCTTAAAGGCATCTTTATCTCCAATGAATTCTTTTAAAGTATAGTATTCAAAATTGGTTTTAAGCAGAAATTTCTTCTAAGTATGCCATAATACGAATAGTTAGAAATAAAGTTAAAACATAGACACTAAACTCACCTCCGCAAAGTCTATTAAAATATTTATTTAAATAAAATGCACTTTAATTAATTTTATTTTACTTCAAAGGTATGGTTATCAGACGGGATTGTTTAGTATTAAATGTATTTATTTTTAAAATACTGCGGAAAAGACGGACTCACACTTGATACACAGATAGACACGTGAAAGTGGAATAGGTACCTCAAAATAGAAAGTAGCAAAACCGTTCGTTTTCCCAAATTAGCAAAAACATGTCGAGAATTTTCTACAAAATCCTGGCGGGGATTCAGCATGTGAACGCGCTACTGAATTGATTCAAATTTACAGGCATGCATTATTCATTGGAGTTCGACTTGCATTTTATATCTTTTGTCTACTTCGTATCTCACTCCGTCGTGCCGTTTGCAAAGTAACCTTACTCCTTTATAATTAAGTTTAAGTTGCTACGATATATTAAGACACGATAAGAAAATTAAAAAATATTTGATGTTTATACAATGCAACTTTTCGAGTGTGGGAACTACGAAATCACCGAATTAACAATGCATTTGAAATTTACTTTAAAACTTAAGTACTTGTTTTCTATTGGTCAACAACAGAATTGCATTGTTGGTAAAAAATAGGTCAAAAAATATTTCTATAAATGATTGATTTTCTGTGTTTATAGCTTGATTGATTATAACGAAACTACTCGCAAAACGTAAGGGAATAAAAAAACAACTGCATAAGGCGCCACGCTGCCCACAAACCAAGAGAAATACTGCAAGACTTAAACAAACGTACATTTACATGTAAATAATGTTCGTACTCTTGAGCGAAAATGACAGCGAAATTTAATTTAATAATACTTAAAAACATTGTCACATCAACAATTTAATTAAACGATAAGAGAAAACAATTTTAAGGTGTTCATAAAAAATCTATATATAATAGATAAGTGACCTGATACCTGATTTAGTTTGTTTCCTCATTTACGAATTACCTTGCTATTACGATTATCTCATTTTTTAAATGTTATCTATAACATAACCATGATATGACATTGTTATTTTTTTATTTTATTTCAAGCAATAAAATACAAACTGTAACTCAGTTGGAACCTTTGTTCTCGTTCATAACGAGAATCGTTTTCGGTCAGTTCGTTAAAATAACTGGCACTGTTGTTAGTGTGAATGGACTTTTTTCGCGTTTTAAAAACAGACTCGTGGTATCATGTGGTTAGTGCCTTATGTCACTGGCGATACGCCATTTTACAGTTTTTATCTTTATTTTTCAGTATAATAGTTTATCTTAAATGTTCTAATTTTACGAACAACTTTCTGATATCCGATTAAGATGTTCTTGCTACATCTTGCTAGGCAACTTTTGACAGGCAATAATACTAACAAAAGCAACATAATCCAAAATAATACCTTGTTGCAATATTTTTTTTATAATGAAGTGTTAGAATTGTCATTGCAACAAGATCTTATTTTGAAATGTGTCGCTTTTGTATTTAAGGGACGATATATTTACCTATGTAAGTTTGTCGTCAACATTGTAATGTTTTGCAACAAATCTACAACTTCAAGTCCTCCTAGATTAAGTAAAAAAAATAAGGAGATTTACTGAGTATTTCGAACAAGGGGGTGAGTCATACAATAATCCGAATTAGGGCCAAGTATGTTATCATTTGAGTGTACTAATGTCAAAATTCCCGTGTAGATACAGTTTTCTATAGTTATTGTTTAACACGTTCACATTCAGAATGTTCCGATTTTCTCGTACGTCCGATCAAATTATTTCCATCACACGTCCATGCTCCATGTTTGGATCACTAAGAAACAAGCATGTACACACTTGGACTATACATATAAAATACTGTTGTCTATCTAACTAAAATATTAATAGACATAAAAAACAACATCTACAATTATACTGATTTGCAGGCAGCGGAACTTTGGTGCCGATGACAGACGCATGACGTAGCGGCTGTACACAGAGTGTTTTTATCTAGATGATAGATAATCATTAACCACTAACAACTTATTGGCTTCTTTAGTTCACGGATGTTTTATTGACACTTGAGACGGCTAGTACTTATAAAAACATAATCACTTAACTGTCTTTGTCATTGTCATCAGAAAATTATCGATAACAATATTGTACATCGTTATATGATTTTTTGTTCGTGAATTTTAGAAATGTGAATTGATAAGGTGTACAACATTTATAAATTAACTCATTATCAATATCGCTTGACCGCAGTCGCCATGGAGTCGATGCAGCCGTTTTTGCAGACATTTCCTTTCTTAGTTGTTAAAGATAAAATAATGTTTTGCTCTTGCGGTCAGCAAAATAGCTAAACCTAGTAACATAGAAAAACATACATCGAATCACGCAAGTCGAAACTTTCCTTAGTTTATTTGAGTCAGATTGAATATCAAGTTTGACATTGCTATTAACTCGGCGAGCTAGTGACAACTGTTGCATCTGTCAAAGCGTGATAGTTATGTTGTGTATAATTTATAAGAATATCCTATATCCCTATTATTTTGCGTCATAATGATGTCATCGGCACCAAAGTTCCGCTGCCTGCTGATTTGAGTACGCACCTGTTCGGCTGTAGTGACCCGTTCGTGCGGGGCACGAACTTGTGAAGATTGTTCGTCGTGACCATGCATGGGGCACTGGACTGTGAACGTGTTAAAGTTGATCAGTTCATAAAAAGAGCGTGGTGAAATCGACGTTAATTACTCATCATTTTGAAAATTGCAAGTCTTAAGTATTACTAGTAACACTTAGAGACTAGCTCAATTCCCTAACAACATTATCAATATTTCTGATGGCATGTAAACTCTTCATTATTCAATAATTAATGATTTGAACTCGTTCCACATGTGTCAAATACTATGATTGATTTTAATTTTTAGTATAATTCTATTTCTATTACTGTGTATTTTAGACACATTTTGACACTTTTCTGACATATTTATAAAACTCATGCATGACATTTTTTTTTTACCTCATAAATTTCTTGTTTCCTGTTCTCGTGCCTTTTAAATGTAGTGTAGTGTATAATATTAGTTTATAGTAATATTAATGTACTACATTAATGTAATAATAATAGTTCTTAAGTGCATATTAGGATAAATTAATATTGTTCCAATTATCACGTTAGGTTTAGCAGTAAGTGCTCAATTGAATTTTAAAAAAAAGAGACAATGGCAAAAACAAGGTTTTTTCACCAATGCGGGAGTTTTCAGAAAGAAGGTCCCCAATTAATACGACTTGTAAACAAGCTAATCTATGTCAGTTTTGTGACGATAATTAAGTATTAAATTTCTATAAATACTTAGATTTGGTGCTCGTTTCATAAACTTTAAACAGTAATACAATACAAAAATGTCCATAATAGTAGTTAATGTATCTGTGCATAATGAAGGGCATTACAACAAGAGTGTGGGTTTATGAAACGAGCCGAAGGCGAGTTTCATAATAATATCACACGATTGTTGTAATGCCTAATTATGTATAGTTACATACACTACTTTATCTACACACATATCATTAAGTGTTTTAAGATGGGTTCAGAAACCGTAGGGAAATGACTTATTTAATAGGGTTACTTGTAAACATTAAAAAGTCAACGAACAAAACAAATGACAGCTTGGAACGGCGGCGTTGCGTATTTCGTATCTCAGTCAATTTTTTTTTTAAACCATAGACAAGCGACTGAACTCCCTATTCTACTGTCACTCGAGTTCAAATGTCGTTCGTTTTATATTAAAAAAACATAACGAATTGGCGTTTCGTACAATGGCTGTTTTAATATCTATAGATACTAAATTCGACACCCCAATTGAATTTGACAGCTGTACCAAATTTAAATTCATAACCTACTGGTCAGTAGGTAATGATAACATTACCTACTGAAATCTTTCTGATGGTTGGTAATGCTGGTCATTGCCTACGGTTTCTGGACGCATTTTAGAGCACTTATGACATGTACGTAGATAAAAAATATTATCATACAGATTTCATCACGATTTCATGCTTAATTATTGTCACAGAACTGTTACAACTTTTTTACAGGTCACTTTAATTTAGGGCTCTTTTTCTGAAAACTCCCATACATAAGCAAAAATCAGACCTTTTGCGTACGAATATCGTAAAAGATATATATTTCCGCTACATCTTTTGCGTTACTCCTCTCAAAGATAAGCTTTTATCGTTTAAAAGATCGTAGTGTAAACTTTCGTGACATCCGCTCCGGGGTGTCTGTTCCACTTCGGAGCTTCATTAAAAAACTCTCATGTTCAATATCGACTTTATTTTAGTGTATTTTATATGCATTCTTATAAACCAAATACATACAATTTTGGTAAAATTTTATTTTTGATACAAGCTACTATCGGAGACTATATCTTTCCATTTCATGAGCTGACTCGTTGAGGAAGTTGTTAAAAAGAAACTTATAATAACATTTTAGTACATTTAAGTTCATATGG
This sequence comes from Grapholita molesta, assembly GCA_022674325.2. Lineage (NCBI taxonomy): Eukaryota > Metazoa > Arthropoda > Insecta > Lepidoptera > Tortricidae > Grapholita > Grapholita molesta. Next base: position 11,795,117 of record CP053127.2, read on the forward strand.
CCTCCTTCCAGCTTCAGCATCAGATCAGCTCATCATAAAATTGCGTTATCACACGACATCATCATAAATTTAAGAGCCATGTTCTTATCCGCATATAAGCTTGTAAAAACTGCGTGTTCCAGGTGAGATATAATAAAATAATCCCATTGACACAAAAGGTCACACGCCTTCCGATCTTGCCTGATGACAAAGTCACATTTACTTTCGTTGCTTTCTTTATCCTTTTGAACGCTTTTCCTCTCGCGTCAAAATGTGACGTGTACGCCATGGTATGACTTGTGAAGAACAAATATAAACCTTATATGTCAGCATGACAATTGCATTGACAGCGTCCGCCATAGCCACTTTAGTGGTCGGTGGCGTGGCAGGCACGACATCACGCGACTTTAGTGGTGCTTGGCGTTCATAAGCTTAATACCTCACAAGGAGCGTTTTATAAATACAACGGTTAAGTACCATTATAGTATTATAGGGTTAACACGTTCTCATTTCAATTTCATCGTACGTCCAAGCACATTACAGTGGATGATTGTCAAAATTTTGTTCCAATAGAATTAAAATATCTTTGACAAATACAAGATCACTGAGCGAGTGTTCTACAAAAAAACCCGACAACATTATTCCTACCATAAGTACCATAATTACGTATATTTCCTGGGCCCATATAATATATTCATTATTGTTATTTGTCTCAAGTATTTAACACTACATAATTACAAATAACATGGCTTAACGCGTATTGTTTTTACTATTTTCCTAGCGAGCTTCTCTAAAAATGTTAAGATCCAAACCCATTGCAGTTGTTCCTCGATAAGGATGTAGTGAAATAAAACACGTTTCTTGCGAAGGTTCAATTATTCCAGCAGATCGTTCATTATGAGCCGAAGGCCGGCGCTGATTGAAGACCCTTTCAACAACCTAACTAATTCTTGACTTTTTCGCAACCTTAGGGGTCGGTACGGCGATAACGAAATTACTCATGTTAACTATTTTATTATTGTAACACTTCATAATGATGTATAAATTTCGTTTTATTAACTTACCTGTCAAAAATCAATACCTGTCACCTCACTATCTATTGGCAAAACCGCATTTTACGTACGTGTGTATAAAAACGTTTATCAAAACAAGTTTTTAAAACACTATTCGTTTAATTTTTAAAATAACTAGATAACGAATTCGCATTGTGTTAAATACAAGATATTGATTTATGAAAGATTACATCCTGAAATTTAAATATTCAACTACAAACCATACAACAATACCTAGCTAAATAATTTTAAAATATACTTATAAAATTAGCGTTCTGGGATCTATGCCGCAAGTGGGACTTTTGGAAGAGCTTTTCTTTTCATAACTAGTTTTTTCTTCTTATTTTAGCTTTATTTAGTTTTAACGTAGCTTAATTTAGTTTTATTCAGGATTAATGTCATTAAATTTTAAATTCATTAATTTTTATTATTTAAACTGTTAGTTTATGTTGTTCCTATTTGTTTGTGTTAAATAAAGCTTTCGTATACCCTTATAAAACGTATTTAAAATGCCTGATAAAGGTAATTTCTTCAACGTCAACAATCTTCGTTGTCAACATTGTTATTTGAAAATTTAGCTTAATACAAATTTTCTCTTATCCGTGTTTCAATCCACACTATTAAAGTACAGCTTCCATCATTGTACAACAAATAACTCTTTCTACTCATCAATATATTAAAAATTAATCTCATTAGAGATCGATGTTACAGTTTTCTAAACATAACAACTTTATGAATATTCGACAATAGCAGTGAAATGTTTATTCATTGGTATGAGAATTTACTTATCCAGTTAGCTGATAGTTAATTCAAACCGTATTGCCAAGTGTTCTACACGTGTAGTCTTTGTATTAGTTTTACGCAGAGGACCATTAATGCCTTACGCGTCCAGCATAATAACGGTTTCGGGATGTTGTTGTTGCTGTCCCATTTCAGCAGCGCATCAGGCATGTTCATACTACTTTCGCACTTATGACTACTACGCCATAATACGCAAAAGAATAGCCTCGTTGCTCTGCAGAGTACGGGTCAGCTCCAACCCAATCCTGGATACAGTACCCTCACCATGAGTTGTGAGTTTGAGGTTTTCGATAACGAGTATCGAGTTTTTGATCTGTGCATCTGCACTAAAATAGTTCAAGCTCGATTCTCGATACTCCTTATCGAAAACTTTAATGTCACAACTCATGGTAAGGGTACTGTAGAGCCCGTTATGACTGACCTATTATGCGGCATTTTAGCCTGTGTCCTAACCGCTAAATAGGTGATCGTTTTGTATGAATAATTTTCATTGTCTTATGTCAGTAAATCTAGTCACTAACATTTAATCTTAAATCATTAGCATTACTTGTAATGTTCTTCCTAACAAACTAATGGACCTTTCAAGTCTTTAATAAATAAATAAAGAATAATAAAAATAAAATTGTATATACATATAAAATTGTATCTACATATAAAATATTATGTCATTAAATGTAACACAACGAGTATATTGGTTCGATTTAAGCTATTTAATTATGTTAGTTCATCACGGCGCCAGATGTCTACCAAAATATTGACACTATTTCAAACGTACCCGACTGGTATTCGTCTGTAAGTTCTACGCAAAACATACAGTAGGTATTTGTTTAGGATATCTAAGCGGCTTCAATTAGAAACTAAAATGGTGTTAGAGTTCGCTCGCTTAACGCTGTTAAATGTTTACATAAGACCATAAGTTAAATCCTTATACCGCAAAATTTAGTTCGCGAGTTTGCAATATTAAACATGCAACACGAGCAAATCTCCATTCATTACTTAGAATTTTGTCAGCTGGCATTATGAGCGTTAGCGAAGTTTACACTTGCAAGTCTTCTTGCAGCAAGTAGGAACGCAGCTATATGCAAAAATGAAATAGCGATATTTATTTCTCATTCTTCGTTATAGCTGCGTTCCTACTTGCTGCAAGAAAACTTGCAAGTGTAAATCGGCCTTTAGAGTACTATAAACTACAGTTTATACGAGCCAAATTTTTTATGTTAAATTTAATAAATGCCGACATTTTGGCATTAAAATGCCGAGCACGGAGAGACGTTATGAATTTCGTCGGCAGCATTCAAACTGCTGTAAGCGCTTTTTTAGTGGACATATAATTTTTTTTTTGTAATGTTTTACTTGACCTTTGGGTCGCGGACATTTTTATACATCATAGTTCGATTATTTATTTGGTCAACTGGAACCTTATTGTTATATTTTACTACTGAACTTCAGGTTTTATTGAATTTATATAGCAAAAGTTTTCATTGACAGTTAGGTTATTTTTTGAAACGATGAAACATTCCATAAAATTTCAAATTATGAATCAAATAAATATGCGATTAAGATCAAACTAACCATATGAATAGGAAGCTTATAGTCTTTAGTTTTGCTTTCATAGTAAAGTACTCCTTATACGAGTACGAGTACAATATGTATATTAAAAGTTCCTAAGATCTATTATTTTAAAAGTGATTTTTTTTTTATTTACTGCGAAAAAATGTGGTTTGAAAGTTCTAATGTAACTTTTGAATGAAATGACTGCTATATACATTTCCGTAATATCTGTTATTTATTATTTATTGGTTCAAAGCAGCGTTGAGGTGTGAATATTTCCTAAGACGATCATTTTGAGGTAAAAAGCCTGCAAATATATTTTAACCGATGGAAAACGGAGGAGTTTCTCAAGTCAAGCCGTAGGTATACCATGTGTCGCCGTCATAGGAGCTTTAACTTTGAGGATCGCTTCTGCATCACGAATGTAGCAAAATTTGTTTTACAACCTTAAAAAATATTTTTCCTAACTAGTGCGTAAAAAGTGCACTGTGCGTAAATTTCACTTTTTAAGGCACTTGCTATGAAAAATTAGGTTCGATACTCGTGTAAAAACTTCTTTAAGACTCTGGGGATTGTCACCCTCGTTTCACTCGGGCTCCAACATTCACACTCGTCGAAAAAAATTTTTTTTTCACTAGTATCGAAATGTACTATAATTTATTACTTGTGATTTTTCGAACATACTAAATTGTATTTTCAATGAACAGCATTCAATAGTCTAGTTGACGGTTTACTAATGTTTCGGCGAAAATGATTTCGCAAATTATTAGACCCCAAACAATTATTCCCATATTTTTATTTGGGCGAATTGTTAATTCCCAATACAACACCTCGCAATCCCATCATTTGGCAACTAATTATTTGATAAATTATTAAAAAGCAACTTATTACTTGGGAATTTTATCATGACGTCAAAAATGTTTTCGCCAAATGCATTAATTGGCATACTCTTACTTAGCAGACTATCAGCTTCCAAACTATTTCTCCCATTATTTTTATTTGGGCGAAATATTACTTCTCAACTCTTATGTAGCAGAGGCATTTTGTGGGTAGTGTATAGTATTTAAAAAAAGTCGGTTCTGGCGCTTCGCCGGCCGCTGCCGCATCGCTCGCTTCGCTCGCTCGGCTCGCGCGCTGTTGGGTCACAGTTCAACCTAACACTCCTCCTCGCTTCGCTCGTCGTCGTACCTAACTGGTCTCTTTAGATATGTGACGCCTGTTATTAAACTAATTGCTTATTTGTTTCAGGCAAGAGATAAAAAATACGTTAACCTAACACTATCGCAATACATTATGAAAATATCTAAACTAAAAATAATTACAAAAAAATACAGAACATGTTAGTGTCGGTATCTATGTATCTTTTTCTTATTTGTAACTTGCCTGAAAAGAGAACTGTTGCATTAACTATACGTTATTGATATAATGATTTGCCACATAAAAATTTGCCAAATAATATTTTGACAATGTCTTGAATGCCTAAGAAATTCATTTGCTATATAAATGTTTGCCACATAAAAGTTTGACGAAGTAACATTTTGCAATATGAAAATATTGCGACATCAGAAAAATGCGAAGTAAGGTTATGCCAAGTTTTAATTTGTCAAATGAAACTTTGGCGAAAAGTTGGTTGCCAAATGAAATTCGGCGAAACATATTTCGCCAAAAAGGGAGTACACCCTAGTTGACATTTACTGTCAGCCTACAAACTTCATAGATTCCGCAGTACATTGCGTGCTTGAAAAATCTTATTTTTTGATTAAAATTAATAGGCCAGTAAAAATCGACAATAAATTAACAAAGCATGATGTATCTCTGATTTTTTAGTATGTTGTTTGGACCGATTAGGACTATATATACACAAGTTTGCAATTCGCAAAAAGTTGTGGAATTTTTTTTACACACAAAAAACCGCAATAATTTGGGGATTTTTTTAGATTCTGGTGTGTGTCTCCTAATCCATGCATTTCTTGTCAAAAGCTCCTATAAGGGTTTTGAAGAACATTAAATTTGTGATAAGGTAAGCCTAGTTGGACCTCTATACGTCAATTGGTTACGGAAATATGACCCTCTGAAAATGGGTAACTTTTTGCCCAAGTCGATAATTTAAGTGTTATACCATTTTTGAACCCAAATTTTGTAGAAATTCTTACACCTACGAAAAAAATATTATTAGAATTTATAGGCAATTTATTGAACTTTAAATTAAATGTAGAAAAGGGTCTGTAACCCTCGTAGTTCTCTCAATATTTCAGAAAAACCCAAGACGGAATCGCGTTTGTCTAGGTATGTTCCATGAACTTTCCTATTTTTAGTGTTTTGCATTAGTATTTTTTTATACAACGACGGTGGCAAACAACCATACGACCCACCTGATGGTATGCAGTTACCGTAGCCTATGGACGCCTGCAGCTCCAGAGGATTAACATGTGCGTTGCCTACCCTACAATGAAACAGAAGGCTTGAAATCATTAAATAGACAATTAAATGTATTGTTATATAGACATAAGTGAGCATATGTACTTACTTTCTCAATCAATCAGTCAATCAAATTAGACACATATGTAGAGTCGAGTACCTACTCTGTCAGATACGAAGATATGGTATTTTAAAAACATGAGTGCTGGAAATCAACCAACGTGGACGAGTACGTGAGTTCAAAAAATAAACCTCGTGGGTTTTTCGTTGCTCTATTCAATAGATAGGTCTCCAATTGGCGGGTCGTCAGAGTTGGAGTTGGTCATGATCATGAAGTCCTCTCGAATGATGGAAATGGCAGCATTCCCGTAAGTTTCTCTAGAAGCTCTTGCATTTGCAAGAGAGGAGTCCTTATTTTTTTAGTATTTTTGTTTCTATAGTTTTTTTAAATCAAAATATATTAACATAAATCTAAAACTTCGAGCGCGCCGTGCCTAGGGTTAGCGCTTTCCGAATCTAAGCCTTGATCCTTTACACAACCTTGAACCGAGTCTCAAGATGTCGGTCGAGAAACTTCGGTATGAGATCGTTCGCTGAAACAACTATCAAAACAATGATCGCAGTATCAACTTCCCATATGCCGGTTCCCTCGTCAGCCAAGTTTAGTTACTTGCTGGACTTTTCTGCCTACACGAGGGTCTCCTCACACGGGATGGTGATGCCAATGAGCATTGCTCGGCGTAGCGATCGATCATCAGCAATATTTGAGCCAATAAGTATACATCGGTATGTATGCTTATTGGCTCAAATATTAGTCCTGTCCGCGATAACAACAGAGCAGAGACTGGAACTGGTGGCGCAGGCGAGGGTGGTACATGAAGTATGCCACCTCGCCGTCCAGATGAGCAGTCAAGTCTTAAGGACAACCTGCTAGTGTATAATCCTGACTGGGACTTTATCTGTTTAAAGTACTCGCTGTTAGCAAGAACGATGAGAACGATCGGAAATAATATACCTGACTCTTATTGCAACAATGGTGTTCCGAACACATGGTAGAAGTCTGCGAAGCCGATGCTAATGACACGAAAATATACGGGGTACACTAAGCGCATGCTGTCCGTGCTGTACAGAAAGATACAACACTCGCACACGGTGAAAATCACTATTGAGATTTAATGGAATCTAAAATGTACTAATTTAATTGTTGAAAAAGACCTTTCTTATTCTTGTTCTGTAATGTTTTAGTACTTTATTATTATATAGGTATAGTACTATTAGGTATCTGAGGTAGGTAGGTATATTATATTCAATGTATAGAAGCAGGTGCAGGTAACACACGTTTAATATAGTTAAGAAAAAACTAATAGAATGTTGCTTGTAAACTTATAATATAAAACGTGAGATCTGACGATAGTTTTGAGGTAGGTATATTATTTTACATTAGTTTTCACATACGTCTTTATCCAGACACCTAAAGAAATGTGTCGTTTTTATTTTACTTTACATTTTATTCTTTTGTTAAATAAGTTTTACGTATCCTAAAATTAGGCCTATAGGTATCTAAGTTTTAAACATACTTAACATTTGCTAACTAGGAAACCCCTTTAGTCTGATATTACGTATTACTTTGTACTATAGTTATTATATCTTCCTCAGTTACTCAATATTCATAACTCCCGAGGCAATAACTAAGGCTATTTTTCTTTAATATACATGCATAGTATAACAACTTTAACAAGTAATCTTTATGAAGAAATGTTCCATAGGTACATATTTGTTAAATGCGGATTTTACCTCGCTTGGGTTTTTTTGAAATTATGACAGAACTATGAAGCCTACAGAGCCCGGTCTACATTTATTTTAAAGCTTATCAAATTGCATATAAATCGTATTCCATAAGTTGTACTAGTTGGAGCAGTAGTGTCGATGCAATTTTAGCCCACAAAAAGGCTATAACTAAAATTTACATATTTTGTAAAAAGTGGCCTATTTCCAAAATGTTGCCATTCCGTGACCAACATCCCTATTGATCTCTAATTAGCTTTAATTTATCACAAATTTAATGCTCTTTAAAACGTATATAGGAACTTTGAACAAAAAATGCATGGATTCGGAGACATAGAGATTAATCTAAAAAAATCCTGAAAATTTCGTGGTTTATTGTGAATATTTTTTTTTCCACAACTTTTTGTGAATTGCAAACTCGTGTGTACATAGCCCTAATGGGTCCTTATAACATACTAAAAATTCAGAGATACATCATGCTTTGCGAATTTAGCTATTTTTTGTGTCGATTTTGACTGGCCTATAAGTAAACTATGAGTCATTTTCAAAAGTCGTATAACAAATGTTGCTACGTTCGTAGTGCAGAAGCGAGTCCCAAAGTTAAAGCTCCTATGACGGTGACACACGGTATGTACATTTTTTATCTTTAATGTAAACAGCTGTTAGAACGGACGAACAAACTATGCTATGGTTGCTAGTTTATTGTCGTACGTGCTATTCACTTCCGCACTCATATACTTCTTGGAGCGTGACAGATTAGGCTACCTGAGAAGTTGTCATGTATTTTTTTTTATGACATAGGCGGCAAACGAGCAGACGGATTGCCTGGTGTTAAGCAATTACCGTCGCCCATGGGCACTCGCAACACCAGGGGAGTCACAAGCGCGTTGCCGGCCTTTAAGGGGGGTTGGAGCTCTGGGAACCTTACTCACCATCAGGAACACAACACTACATAGCTGAAAGGTGGCAGTGCTATTATGGCTGTGGTCTTCTGTAAGGAGGAGGTACTTCTCCAGTTGGGCTGTCCCAGATTCAAGCGTGATGGTCAACGTTGTGCCCTACCTGTCATTGTTGGACGTAGTGTAAGGACATACCCGGGTCTAAATGTATGACATAAAGTCAAAAACAGTTAGCGCCAATTGGTGTTTTACAAATAAGTTTCATTTTAGGTAACAAAAACACATAGAAGTAAATACTCGAATTCTTGAAGGAGGCTTATATAGTATTTTATATATTATTTATTATCGTAACAAAATCTTCATCTACTGTTTATTTAAAATAATCATCTTCATTTTCCAGGCTATCTGGTGCTTTCTCACAAATGAATGGCCGAACCATTTCACACTTCGTGTTAGCGAGAAGCCCATCTCTAAATACAGATCCGCAGGGCCAGTTCAGGTTTTCAGTTGAGTCTGCCGCCGGATAGCCGTTTTCCCACTTATCATAACCAGCATTTTTGAGTGTTTGTCCTATTAACAAATAAAAATAAATTTATAATTATTCCTCCTGTGTACAGTCAGTGTCATATAGTTGGCAGCATTCAAAGTAATCAAATAGTTTGGTACACCAAATAAATTCTATGGTGTAACGAACTTTATAAGTACTTTGAATGCTACCAACTAGTATGACGCTGACTGTACAGTCACCAGCAATAGTATCTTAATATATCAAGACCGCAAAAATATCTAATTGCATTTTATGTCAAGGTTATAAGATGCTGTAAGATATTATTGCCGGTGACTGTTCCGACTGTTTCAGTGGCTATTACGATTCTTACAAGTGATCTGGCAGTAGGTACCATAAGAAAATATGCTATATACTGAATTGTTCACTCAGCTGACTGTATGTAGGTATGTATAAATACGGACCTGTCGTCATAGTACACCTGTACATCAGTAGTATATATATATATATTCCTTATTTAATATACAGTCAGCTGAAATCGCCGAAAAAGCTGAATAATTTTAAAGACTTACTATTGTTAGACGACATAAAAAATGTTATCTAACTAATGAAATTATCATACCGTGAATAGTGAGCCATAATCCTCGCCGGCCCCAATCGGATACTCCTATGTGCGCCATAAACTTTGCAAAGTTCCCTGGCATCAATGCGTCAGGAAATTTTCCATACAACTCTCGTAATACTATGGCTTCGACGTCGCTATTAATGATTGCAAGGTAACCACCCTCTCCAGAGCAAGCAGCAAAGGCTTGGGTCCAGTTTTGGGGTGAACGGTGGAACTTGTAGCAGCTACCAGTTCTTGCGTCCAAGTTATAATCTGTGTGTACAACAAAAAGAATGAAGTAAATAAAATACAGCATGTATCAATACGCGAGGCAAAGCATTAAACCCGAAAAGTTTAAGTATGAAATTAGGTTTTGGAAAAAAAATCCTACAGATAATGATAAATCTATTTTAATTGTGAAGCACCCTGTATTCATTATCTACAATTTTAAGATCTGACAAGTCAAGGTTAAGATAATGAAAACGTCCTTTCAAGAAAGTTAGTAAATGAAAATGGTTTTAAGCCAACCTTGTTGAAAAATAAATTGACATTAACGTGACACCTGAGATATTGATAGGTAACGTATTAATGAGCACTGTTTTCACGATAATGTCAACATTATTCGGCTGGTACTTCAAAAGATAAAAAAAAAGATCTTTATTTTTCAATTTAGGCACATTACATGCACTTATGAACGTCAAAAAAAAAAAATCTACACCGGTTCAAACCCTACACCTCTGACCCGTTAAGATACCGGCAAGAAACGACGGCGGGACTTATTTTTTCAAAACAGTGATACATCAAATCTTAAAGTACTTACATAATTATGCGTAGTCCGATAAGAAAACATATCAAACAGTTTATTACAAGATAAGAAAATACTAAAATATAAAAGTAAAAATAATATGTATAAACAAATTCGACTTCACAAAATAGACATACTTTAATATGCTTTCTTATCTGAACTGTGTCATTTACATGATCTGGTAGTACATACAATTGTTGAATTAATTGCTAGGCGGTTTTGTTAGTTTCTGGTTTGGGCCATGCATGTTTGTCTGTCAAATAATCCTCTACTCTGTAATAGCCCTTAGACATCAAAGACTTTTTTAAGTAATTCTTAAGTACTGGGAAGGGTAATTTTAAGGCATCATCAGGTAACTTGTTATATAAATGAATACATTGCCCAAAAAATGATTTATACACTTTACGCACACGACACTTTCTAATAGCAAGCTTATTCTTATTTCTAGTGTTATAGGTATGGATGTCACAATTTTTGGTAAACACCTGAAGGTTCTTAATAACGTACATAATATTTTCATATATATTTATATTGACAAGCTACAGTTAATATATTAATTTCCTTAAAAAGTTTTCTAACAGATGCACCTGCTCTTAAGTTATACATAAAACGAATGGCTCTTTTTTGTAATACAAATATAGTCTGTATGTCAGCTGCTTTGCCCCAAACCAGAATACCATATGACATTACACTATGGAAATAACTATGATAAACTAATCGAGCTGTCTCAATATTCGACAGTTGCCTAATTCTCCTAACGGCGAAAGCGGCCGAACTTAATCTATGTGCGAGTTTTGTTATATGAGGACTCCACTGTAGACTTTTGTCCAATGTTAAACCAAGGAACAATGTTTTATCTACTATCTCTAAGCATTCATTATTTAAAAGTATTCTAGTATCCACCGGTGTAACATTCGGCAAAGCAAATCTAACACATTTTGTTTTCTTAGCATTAAGCAACAGATTGTTAGTAGTAAACCAGTTGAGAACATCAGCTAGTGTGTTATTAATTACATTAAAATCTGTAGATTGCCGGTCAACCTTAAAAATTAATGCTGTATCATCGGCAAATAAAACTATATCACAACGGTTTTCTACTATACAAGGTAAATCATTTATATAAACCAAAAACAGGAACGGGCCTAATATAGAACCCTGTGGTACTCCTAATTTTACTAAAGCTCCTCTAGACTGGGTGTTATTTACAACGACTGTTTGGTTTCTATTGCTAAGATATGAGGACATGAGGTTTAAGGCATTTTCTGATAGGCCATAATGTTCTAGTTTCAGAATGAGAGTTCCATGATCTACACAATCAAAAGCTTTAGAAAGATCACAAAATATTCCAATGGCATCACAAGAATTTTCCCAAATACTGTAAATGTGTTGAATAAGCACCGAAGCAGCATCGGTTGTGGAACGTCCCTTTGTAAAACCGAACTGATTACTGGTAAGTAATCTTTGTCTGTTAAAGTGACTCAACAGACTATTTAACATTAACTTTTCATACACTTTACTTAGTACAGGGAGTATTGAAATCGGACGGTAATAAGTTAGATCACTCGATTCACCCGACTTAAAAAGAGGAATGACTTTACTACATTTCATAAGATCTGGAAAGACGCCTTCTGAAACGGAATTATTGTAAATTAAAGCTAAATAAGGCGCTATAACTTCTTTAATATGACTAATGACCGCGACTGACGTTCCCCACAATTCTTCTGTCTTCTTTAAGTTGAGTGACTTGAATGTCTTTACAATTTTTTCTGAGTCTACAAATTCAAATTCAAACATATTTTTACATTTCTTAATATTAGCGCAAAGTAAGGAATACTTCTGTTACATCATCTAGTTTTAAAAATGATAAGTTGGACTTAATGAAATGCCTTATTAGTTATGTGTTTACAGTTGTATGGAGTTATGGGTTTTTGTTATAACATAATATTACACAGCTGCACAGGAAGATATGATATGGCAAGTGTTAACCGACTTAGAAAAGGTATAACTTGTCAATTATAAATAAAATGATGAATGAAAAGATAATCGGTCAACATTAATTTAAAGTGCGAAATACTATTAAATTCGACATGGCTATTAACGGGTTAAGTGCTTTGCCTCTCGTATTGACACATACTGTATTTTATGACTTGTGATGATTTTTTTTCTTTAAAAAAAAACATTGATACCAAAATCAGTTAGAAACATTGCTAGTTAGAAACCAAAATGGATTTTTGAGTAAACGGATATATGAGGTAGGAGCAGATTATCCAATTTCCCACATAAGGAAATTTTATTGTTGAATAAAAATCACATCAGATACAACCAAAGACTAAACGAATATAAAACCTCTTCTAAAAATGAATAGTCTGCACTTAACCGTACCAGAATCAGTCGTTCCGCAGCCGTTCATAACCAACTTGCTTTTTTTCTTATAGCAAAAAAAGGGGTAAACGCCATTACAATCCACATCAGCAACAGTGCCGTTTTGAAGCATAACGAGGCAATCTTCTTTATCCTCAAAGTTGTCAGGCTCCCCTGGCGCCCACATGACGTTAAGTTTCGAGAGTGGAGTACCTGGAAGGAATTACAACCCATTGAATACAAGTGGTATGATTTCTTAGTATGACCTAATTTAATACGCGTATTAAATCAGTCTAATATACATTCGTGGCCGAACATATTTGGATCACCGATTAGACACTACTGACGTCGGTCAAAAATCAGGACAATGTCAATATATCTAGCAATTAATATCCATCTTAATTAATTATACTAGATCTAAGTCTTCGTGTATACACATTAAACAATAACTATTGAATCCGTCATAAAATAGCTATGGCACAGACAAAAACGAACTGGTTATGATATGCTAAAAGTAATTTTATTAACAGGAGAGCAACAAAACATTATTAATAAAATTACTCTAATTTTCTTGTTAATTAGTTCGAGAATTAAATAGGCAGCTCTTAATATACTGCAAGGCTTACAAAGTAGCAATAAATTAAATATATAAGAAAAAACTGAGTAATAAAACTTTATATAAGCTTGTATTGTTTTATAAGGAATTAAATATTGCCTGATATTTTAGTTTACGGATCAAAGAATATTAATACAATGAACGCCAGCGTTTTCAAGACTGTCATCTAGAAAACTTTATTCGAGCGCCTTGAAAATTACGTACTTTTAAAAGTTACATGAAATCTTTGCTTAAAGAAGGCTCCTAGTGTTATATAATTGCTCTAGCGTCACACTGGTTTAACTTTGTCCAATCCGTCGTTTTAAAAATGATACACATATCGGACAAGAATATTTTTTTAGGAGTTTCTGCATTGTTCTGATAAATTATTTCTTGGTCATTAAAAATATTTACGTCATACTGTGCGGTAAGAGAGATTTACCGCCCTAGGGCACGACGGAAAATCTCACTTTACACCCAGATGAAGACTTAAAACTATGTACGCACCATGGGCGGTAATAAAGAAGGCCTTAGATCACTTATTTATGGCCCTCACCTAAGGTTCGGGCCACAGATACCCACGGTCTGAGCCGTTCTTTGTTTTACCGCACTGGGTACATAATATACTATTTTAGCTTATTAAAAATAAATTTGCATGTATACATACATACCATTACTAACCTTCAATAGAATGATAGTATCCTTTAGAAAAAGTAGCGTGGATCCCTGTGTACACTCCACAGGAATTCTGTAGGTCAGCTATTTGAAGCTTCATCAAACTGGAAATAGTATCAGTTTCGGGAGAAGCTAGAACTGCGCCTGAAATAAAAAAAAATACTAGAAGCATATATGGCTCATGCTTTGATTTATTGTCTACCCTGTATACTAGTATACAGGGTTGACTATAAATCAAAGCATGTATGCTAGAATATAGGGTGATCACAGTGATGTGGAATAAGAAAACAAAGCATAACATAGAATTCATAGGTGAAGCTAACTAGGTTAAACATACATTTTCTATCGCGACAAAATATAATATTTTTTCAGATGGTAAGTAGACAAAAAATTGGTTAAATTTTGGTCACCATAGTGTGGCGTCTTGATTTAGTTAGCTTAACAGTATCATAATTGAAATAATAAACAAAGATAATTAACATTATTTTGATAAAATTTTAACATAACAATATTGATCAGTTACTGAGTTCGAAAAACTGGTTCCGGGCCATGACCGAAAAATCACCCTGTATACGTTCACCTATAAAATGGTGTTATTTGACCGATTCTGAGTAGGTAGTGCTTTTTAATTTAAAAAAAAAACCATGTAAATATCATTAGATCCACTTGCACCACTTAGGGTTAGCTAACTAACCAAAACTTAGATGAATGCTCTCGTGCTCAACCCTGGGTTAGCATCTACAACCCTAGATGACCCGAGTGGCGTTAAGTCCTAAAAAATTAACCCTTGGGTTAGTTGGCTCACCCTCGTTGATACAAGTGGGCCACAATGTACATTTTGCGCATCCAGAATGGTTTATAAACAAATATAAGTAAACAGGTAGGTACTAACCTTCTCGGAAGCATTTTAACCAAGCATTATTCCAATTAGCAGGCAGCTTATGCAGCTTGAACCACCCTGCAGCTTCTTGAGAATATGCGTAGTCATTGCGAAACTTTCTTCCATCTGTAAGATATATCAAAACGTTTAATACTTCACAAGGAGCGCTTTACGAATACAACGGTTATATAGTATTATAGGGTTAACACGTTCACAGTCCTCATTTTGATTTCATCGTACGTCCTAGCATATTACTTCCATCACACGTTCATGCTCCACATATGGCTCACTAAAAAATGACCCAAATGTGTACCTAGTTAAGAGTTTCTATATATATTATAGAATGCTGTTGTCTAAGTAAAATATAAATACATATATCAGAGTTAAATAAAATAAAAACAAACACGTCTAAACTAGTCTAATTATTAATTATACTCATTTAATTTCGTCAGGTAGGACCCATGTGTAAGGCAGGGCCATGTGAAGATAATTCGTTGTGACCCATATATGGGGCATTGTACTGTATAAAAAGTTTAACTCAAGCTTTAAAAAACAGTGATTTTTGACGAGGTTTCAGAAGTGCTGTGGTCACCATTGAAGATAAGTCCCGTTTAATTTATAATAAAGTTAGAATTCAAATTAATCTGAATATGTATTAGTATCTTTTTAACATTACATTATAAATATATTATAATCATTTTTTTTTGTTTATTGTATTGTATTATATATGTAACATGACCCTTCCAAACGTGGTGTTAGAATTAATAATATTAGACTTTACCAACTTATTTATTTTTCATCACACTTGCTCGTCAATGACATTGTTACTTGCGAGAGTACAGAACAGTTATAGCCGATTTAGCTCAAACGGGCTGTTAAGTTTAGTTTTAAAAATATACAGAACCTATACTTCACTTGGACTGGATGTTTCTAAACAGCCAAGGTGTATTTCATATCTTCAAAAGTTTGCTACAAGCAACTTTTAATATTTATAAAACATATCTTTATATTAAATTTGACTGCAATTTAATGTTTAGTATTTATTAAAAATAGTTGTTTTCTATTTGATTTTGATAATTGATACTATTTGGCAG
Source organism: Grapholita molesta (assembly GCA_022674325.2). Lineage (NCBI taxonomy): Eukaryota > Metazoa > Arthropoda > Insecta > Lepidoptera > Tortricidae > Grapholita > Grapholita molesta. Next base: position 11,811,121 of record CP053127.2, read on the forward strand.
GATGATCTATCAACTTCGAAAACAAAACGCAGTTGTTAACATTATCTGTGGATGACATTGAAAAAAGTTGACATTGTTGACAATCTTTTATAATGGATGCGGTCTGATAGGTAAAAGTACACTACACTAGTAACTAATATTTTACCAACGAATTTATTTTATTTCCTCGCAAATGTGATGAAAAACATTGTATGTACCATGGGTGGTAAGCGTATAAGTGTATTACCATTCTCGTTGCACAATGTACTATAAAAAGCTGGTTAGGAGAGTGGTAGGGCATAAGACTGCATCTGAAGAAGGCAGAATAATTGTATTATACGTAGTAAAAATAAAATTACTTACCAGAACCATGCCAGAGGTAAACAAAACACAAGTTGACGAAGATGAACAAATTCATATTATCTACCTAGAGAGTCTTAACTGAGTGAAATAAAAACTCGCACTGCGTGGAACTGTATTTTAGCTCTGACATTGATAAATATTGACCTCATGTTATCATGTAAGACTAAGATAACTTTTGGCCCAGGTAATTCCCGTTATCATTTTATTGTATAATATAAAAGTGTTTATATATTCCTTACTTCAATGAAGACAGATTAGTAAATTGTTTGTTTTTTATTTAACCGAGTGTAATTCTTATCTGCAGCATAATACAATTTTACTCATCAGCACGGTGATGTAAACTGTATTCGAGTGTCTTTGTAAGACTGATTATAAATACAGATGGTGACATAAAAAATATGACTCAAAAAATGTCCCTCCCAATATGGTATAAGTATAACTACGCTTTACCGATAACCTGCGTACAGTAAAGATAATCATAGTCCAACGATTTTGTCTAAATAACAGTATTGTAATACTTGAAATACACTACCTAAGCCCTTTTTCATATAAATCAAACGATAAAATATAAACTATCCTTTTTTATCCTTTGATTTCAAATGTAGAAAAAAGTTACAACAATTGTTAGTGGCAGTATTTCACGTGATTCCAGCGTCAAACGGTATAGAATATCTATAAATAGTACGCTAAAATATCTACTAAATATTTTTTAATCATAGCAACGTGAAAATCTCTCGCTCTCTATATCAAGTACATTAGAGGCACATAACTCTGCTTTAAGCTTGGATTTTTTATTATTAAAAGGGCACTTTTATATTATCGCTCATTCCATGTCGTACATGATGCGCGACTCTTGTTGGCCGCGCACACGCTGGTCAAATGCGCGCATGTGCGCGAGACGGAGGGCAGCGCGCTCTGCGTCTCTCGGCTCGTAGGTTGCGCCGGTGCAGTCACAACACGCGGCGCAGTCGCAGAACGCGCAACGGGTTTTGCCAAGAAGTGCGCCTGTAAAAAAAATTAAGCATCACTTATTGGCATAGGTACCTACTGAATCGATTAACGAGTAGATTACCTAGTATACATACAATCGATTAACGAGTAGATTACATAGTATACGTAATTAATAGTTGTTTCAGCTCGGGTAACAGAAAAATATATAGTTTCACCACAAATCACAAATAGTTACACAATAGGTATAGCAACCTGCTAACTACTAGCTGCGCGCTTCGAAGTATAAGGCACCTAATAATGTTGTTTGAAATTATTCAGAAAGTGTCGCCGAGATTATACTCATAACAAATTTCAGCTGTCTATTACAGCAAACGATCACCGAGCTAATCTGCCGACTGACAAATGGCTGTCCATCGTCTATCCGTATACCGATGAACATGATAAAACTATAAAGATTCCTAATTGATTACTGAACGATAAGCAGTTAAGCTACTTTTGATCTAAAATAAATGAACATCTGGCACGTTCAAAAATGGTTAAACTTAAGGTGTATACAAAACATTGCAACAAATCCAAATAAGGCTTACCGAAACCCTTAGTTTGAGTGGCAAAGTCCAGATATGGAGTGTCCACAGAAACATCAAGCGGTGCTTGACAAATGCGCACAACACTGGTTATACGTTCTGCGTAGCGATCCTTGATATTCAGGTACTTGCTTTTACCGTGGAGGGGACAAGGGCCGTTAGGAATTACTTCCTAGTAATATGAAATGTAGACGATCGTGTTGATATTTTTGATAATTTAATTAAATAAGACAATCATACGACCGGGCTACTTTATTGTAATCGGTAAAGAATAGCTAACTTTATTTCGGGCAACGATAGACTTCACTAGAAAAATAAAAAATAAATTACTTTATTATGATCATACTAACTTTATAAACGTGCGACTGTGGTCAAACGCGGGTCAGTTTTGTTTAATTAAAAACATTAAAAATAAACGCAGTTTTGTATGGATGTGTCATTCAAGATATTGTGCAACGAAAGTAGATCGATAAAGACCATAAAAACAAATATGCACACATTAACTCACTCTAGGACGTCGCCGTATGCATTCCGGTATTGGCTTCCTTTCCAGCAGAAGTTCCTTCGAAGGCAATTGAACTTGGCCCTTCCATTCTCGCCTTCTGCTTTTACATATAGGACGGCACCTGTAGAGGGGATCCAATGTGAAAAGGTAATCCACATTCATCATGTCAGCTGTAAGTCGTCGACTGCTGGAAATAAGCCTCCCCCAAATACGACTGCATCATCTTGGGGGAAGTGCCATAGCCGCATCGCCCATCCATCACATTTTTTCCCTTTGTCGCCTCTTACACCGGTTTTTTATTAGAAATAAAAAATATATAGAAGTGAATTTATGTTTAAAGAAATGAAACTAACGGAATTGACTGCCAGTACAGAATTTTGACAGTACAATACTTTCGTTAATATAGCAACAAGCGTAAGGTTTCAGTATTATTCCGTTTCTTAAAGTCACATTTATTTATTTCGGGAACTTATAAGTGGTGAGACTATAACTATGAAGAACACCGTCACAGACATAAAGAATACTTGGTTATGAAGGGTTATATGTTAAAAACAAGTGAATGTGCTAAAATTTGTCATTCTTATGTAACAGGACTGTATCAATGCAACAAAATGTTACCAAACATATCACGCTCGTGCGGTGATGAAGAGCTATAATAGGGAAATACTCTCTGAAATGTAATAGCAACATTCTTATGCACAACCCAAAATACTGGACTAATATAATAGTCGACATTAAAAGTCATTCGAAATTTCTTGGCGCGAAGTAAAATTATTGTTTGTGTTTGGTTTTACGACAGAACTATGATAAATGATTTATTATTATTTTCCGATAACGATTAAGAGATTATTGATTATATTGCCACAGATTTATATAACAGAAGAGTGTCAGAACGAACTGATTATTTTAACTCACAAAGAGATAAAGAGTGTCACAGAAGGTTTCGACTTGACTTTGGAGCCCGCAATCGAGGTTCCATTTCTTTTTGATAATCGAATTAATCTCAGAAAAAGCAAACAAGTAAATAATTGAAAGAATAACGGCGAACGAATGACAGAAGAAAATACGCTTTAAACCAAATGTCACATCATGTTGCGTTAGAGAGAGAAAGTCTTATACCCCACATCGTAGTGTAAGAGAGATAGGTATACATTTTCCTTCATCGTTCGTGCTTTCATATTTGGCTGGTTTATAGAACGGAATAGAAATGTTATAATGTTGCCTGTTTACAATAAAAAACTGTCAGGTTAGCTAACCCCGAGTAATTTTTTAATGGTGCAAAACAAGATTAGGGTTAAAATCTAATGAGTTAACCCCGGGTTGGTTAACTCCGTACTTATTTATTTAACTATTAATTCGGTGCAAGTGGCCCTTAGGTAGTATCACTACTATATAAACTATAAACTGAAAATAAATCACATAAACCGTGATAACTGGAGTTGCGAAGTCCTCGTCAATTTCGTAAGTATATATCACCAAGTCATCAGTTCATCACTCATCAATTTTCAATTTATAATTTATTGTGGTCGTTCGGCTTTTTATCAATGTAATGCCTATTTGATATAGCTTGCTTACGATAAATTAAATAAGGTTAACCTTCCTGCTTCACATAATCTGTATCTCCTCGTATGAAAAGGGATCGCGATTTTCTACAGAAATATTTTAACATAAAGGACATGACCTTATGAAGTCGGCAACGGATATTACCTACGGACTGGTCGGAAAATTATGCCAATATGAATAAAAACCGGCCAGGTACAGTCACCTGCAATAATATCTTCAACGTTGTGGTAGGAAGTGATTTAAAGACGAAGCTCCTTCCCTTCTTTAAACGAAATGCATTTGTTATATTTCTCAAAAAGTGAACCTTGAAAAACCTTCTTTAAAAAATCTGTCCATTTGTCAAAATATTACATTGAACGGCTATCATCTCATTACATTATCAGTAGAAAATTTTCGCCCTCTGAGATCTTAGTATGAACAGGATCCGAAATAAACAAATCTAGGCTGTAAAGGGATGGTCGATGGCGTCAAAGCCATTTCTGGCCCTGGCTAAGTGTTCGATACAAGCTTTTATTTTTACTTTCACTTGTTGTCTAAAATGTAGTCTAACAAAATTATATTGACCCATTTCTCGGTTTCGTCGGGTGACAATGAAATATTATGGTACCATCGAGCTGATCAGATAAAGGAAATAGGGTTGCCATAGAAACTTTGTGATAAAGCAACACAACCTAATTGTTTTAGTTGCGAACCGTATTCGTCTGGTTCTTATAATTTTGTCTGTCTTTTTTACGAACCATCTCGGTTTGGTTACTGTCGTCGACTGTCAATTCAGTTATTTTTCTCTTGTCACTGTTTTTCCCTGTCAGTCTTTAAATTTAGTGTCGGTAATTCCAAAACATGTCAGTCAGCCTGTACAGTCAGAGTCTGGTCAGTACAGAGGTCGGAAGCGCCGACAAGTTGTTTTTATAATTTGTCTCGATTGCTATGGGTCTTAGCTGCATGTAGAAGGAGTGCAGTCTAACTGTACTGTCTGCCATAATAGCTTGTACCAAAATAGTACATTTCGATTCTAGTGCGGAAAGTATGTCATTAGAAGAATGACATTTCCGCGCGTGTATCGAACGACGTTTTTTAATACAGTTGCGAAAAAGCAAATAAGAAATAAAATAAAAAAACAACTACTCGTTCAACCACAAGTTCGATTATCGCAGTGACAATTTTTGACATTATAAAGAGGTGTCTTTTTTAGCTTAAATTCGACTAGAGTGGAATTTTTTAAGTATTACTATTAATCCATTTCCATGAAAGTTTTTAAATGTATGTATAAAATACATACATACTTGTAAATATACAATATTTTACTTAAACACTACGTTTTTACTATTATTTGTGTATATTTATAAAAACAATTTCGAATGCTACCTTTGGAAACATAACCAGTAACCAGTAGGAAAAACGCCTCTTGTTTGACAGGCGTTTCGGCAGCTGTTCCGTTTCATTCTAACAACTTTTTAAGAATGGTTTTTCAATATTAAAAATAAACTTGTTATAATGATGATTGATGAAGAGGTAAGTAATAAAATATGACATGTTTATGTTATTTCTTATTCTTACATTAACAGTAGGTTATTTGTTTATTAAGATGTTTAAAGGAGACTTATAGTATTAACACCCATTAGTAATCCATGAATTGGAACAAGTGTAAATAAAAAAAAACTGGAAAAGTAAAAAGCACTAGTGCGCGAAATCCAACTTTCCGCACGTTAAACAGCTACGAAAAGTACCCATTTTGGAGCACCTATATTAAAAAATATTTTTTTGCTCTTATAAGGCAGAGGGAATATATTTACCAACATCATTTTTACTTTATTACAAAAGTGCCAAGGTTAAAATTTGCTTAATTTTTGACATTATCGTGCCTATTAAAGGGTTAATAATACAATAAGCGAAGAATATGGATTTATAGTAAGACATTCGTTCAAAAATGTGGATGAAAGTCAATTTCACAATCTATTGAATCGTATCAGATTCTTGGTGTCAAAATTATGTTAAAAATTGGTTAAAGTATGTTAATTTTGTATATGCATATACAGGCTGATTTCTGGGCCCTGTAGCTGGAGAACAAGACTGTGTACTGAATTAAAATATGGTCCAAATGATGTTGGTCATTCGTGATAAGCACACAAAAAAATGGCCTAGCCAGCTTTGGAACTCAGGGCCCTCTGCTTTGTAGGCAGCTTCACTATCGATTAGGCTAGAAGGCTATTTATTTCGATAAAAATTAGGTAACACTTTACCTACTTTTACCTTACATCTGGTACATCAATCAAAAAAAAATGTTTGGTAAAATTCTAGTAATATTTTTGTAACTCTACCGTCGTCCGAATTACTAAAAAGCGCACAATGCATTAGACAAATTAAAATTACGTACTTGCAAAGGCCTTCGACCTTTTTGGGATCCCTCTTGGTTTTTGGCAACGTAATCATTTTATTTAACGTTTTCCTACATTGGGTTCGTATCACTTAAAATCAAAATTTTGGGTTTTAAATGACAAAATGACATTTGAAACGTCATAAGACGTTTAACAGGGTAGAAACTACTTATCGATGAACAGAGGTTTATTATTATTTACTAGGAATGTTTAATGGAAAATATAATGTTTCACAAAGATTTTTTAAATTGAAGAGACTTTAATTTTACCAAAAATATTCATTAAGCATATCATCATAAGATCTGTTCCCTAGGGTCTGCAACTCTGCACAATAACCAGTTGGGTTTATTCTCTAATCAGTTTAAAAAACTATGTAATCATACAGGTGCAGTCCAAGTTAAATACTCGATACGCTCAGCGTGAGAATATGTACACATTGAACCTTATTCCTTCATGTTAAAGTAGGTACGTCTGTACATATTTTGGCACTTTAGTCGTATAGTATCTTTCACCTTGACAATACCTATATCCTCCTAAGGCCCACAATTCGTTCTTTATAGTGTAGTAAATAATTTCTTTTGTGTCAAAATCGAAAGAAACAAATGAACTTTTTACCAATTGCATAAAATTCAAATTTCTCTAAAGTTAGTACTACAGTAAGGCCCGTGGGCCTTACAATGATATTAGCTGCTGCAGTTGACCCCGCGAACCGCTGACTTCATACCGCCTTATAAAATTTCGACCCTATATAAAACTTCAAGGTGAGGGATTCTAACACGCCCGCCCACCACCAAGAGGACGATAGGATACGATTAAGAAGGATATTGAAGTATAAGTTTTTCATCTTCTTTTTTTCAACAAAATTCTTTAAAACTAAGAACAAATCAAATTATTTTTTTATGAAATATTTTTTTTTTGATTTGCTTTGATTTTTAAGTAGTAATACTACTATATAAATTAAAAGTTGAAATAGATAACATATACTTAAGAAACGACGAGGAAAAAAAAAAAAATGACGAGGTCCTCCGGTGTTCGAATCCCGTCTCGAACACCGGAGGTCCTCGTCGTTTTTTTTTTTTTTTTTTTTCTTAAGTATATGTTATCTTTTTCAACTTTTAAAATTCTTTATTTAGGTACACAATGTCTAAATGTAAAATCAAAAGTGTTGAAGTATGTTGCATGCGAGTTTTTATATTTGTTTTATCACTTACGAATAGTTTGATTTAATTCGGGATTACTTTGCCGGCTTCCATAAATATTATATTATAAGTAAATGATACAGTTAATGAAGAAAAAGCAGCGTTAAGATTCTACCAAAAATTCAAACCAAAAAAAACAGGCTATATAGGAAAATATGGGTTCGAATATCCATTACGTAACGATGTTGAATGTTCCTATTTAGTACTTAATATTGATTTCGTTTTTTTTGGTTAACTGTAACACAGATGATAATAATATTACGAAATGCTGCAATGGTACCTCCCGGGATAACATGGATAAATGGCATCCTGTTAATGAAATAAGATAGCGGTCATGGCATTACTCATTAGGTATACTGAAATGTTTAATAAAAATCAAGCAGAACCATTCTCTCGCACATGCTGCGTGTCTTGCAAAGTGTAAAATTAAATTATATTTTAAACAATGAAGATAATTTTATATATTGCTACTTTAGTAATAATTTATGTTTCTACAGCACGTAAGTGTTTATATTTATTATACAGTAATAAAATTATCACAATTATTTTGATCAGTGAAATAAATTAATTGAACTGAAACATTTACGCTTTCCACATTCAAAGGTTATTGGGTAAGGCTAGGTGAAAATGAAATAATTAAATCACATGAATAATTAAAATACTCTCCATTTGTTTAACCAAATTCTTTGCAGTTTTTGGAAAAGGTTTTATAGTACTTACACTCTAATTCTTTAAAACTTTATACATAACTGGTAAGATAATAATGATGATGATAGAATTTATTTCAAAGCGCTGTAGCCTCCAACGCCTAGATGTTATTAATTTTACCGCATCTCGAGGTTCAATTTTCGAAAACCTTTTCTCTATTTAGTTTTAGATTTTACGGTTTCTTACGTTCGCTATGTAACCGATTATTTTATATATTTAGAGTTTGACTTGTATAGCAAGCTACTCCATATATACCACCAACTACCTAAATATTTATATAACTATTAGGAATTAATGACAACCTTATTTGTATTTCTACAGATAGCAAATTGTTCAGATTTGACTACGACTACTACCAAGAAGCACAAGGATGGATGAAGCTACATGAGATCCCAGCGACCTGGAGAGACGCAAGACTCAGATGTTTTAGAGAAGGTACGCCCACAAACATAGATAACACTTGCTATGATCTAATATTAAAAAAATATTTGTTTTTTGTATATTAATAAATAAAATAAATAAATATTTCGGGACAATCTCACACAAATCGATCTAGTCCTACGGTAAGCTCAGTAAGGCTTGTGTTGCAGGTACTAGACGACGATATATATAATATATAGATACATATAAATACTTACATACATAGAAAACACCCATGACTCAGGAACAAATATCTGTGCTCATCACACAAATAAATGCCCTGACTGGGAATCGAACCCAGGACCTTCGGTTTCATAGGCAGGGTCACTACCCACTAGGCCAGACCGGTCGGTTGTTGTGTATACAAACAAATGTCCGACTAGGCTAGTCAAAGTCATTTTACGGTTTTTGGCAAGAATTCAGTACCTAGTTATACTGCAGTAGTTATTAAATATAGAAATAGTGACATTATAAATATGTAAGGGGAAAACTTTATATTGTAATATATGTGATGATATTATTGTTTCGAATCAGCTTACACTATAGATTACTGTTTTTTTAATGAAAAATAAGTAATAAAATAAAATGAAGTTTTTGAAATAGCAGTTGATCAGTTCTAACGTGGCGGACTGGCAGTACGTGAACAGAATCCTAACTGGCTTGGCATATGTTCAAGATCCCATCCTCCAATATAGCTCGTTTTATCTACCGAGAAGTAGCTATCATTTTATGTCGATACTAGATATCCCAATAACTAAATTAGAAGCTATGTTCCATAAGTGCAAGGAGTAGTACCCCCGTTAAAAGGAAAGTGAACTGACAGACACCAAGTCTCCCTTATTTTAATATTTGTGTCTTTATCACCAGGTGCTGTACTTGCTTCACCAGAAACGGAGAACCTTCGTCATGCCATGCAGAAAATATTGAAGGAACACCAGGCAAATACCTGTGGAATTTTCACCGGGATACATGCCACATACTCAAAGGGCGATTATCACACTATTAACGGTAATGTTTAGTTAGACTCCTTAGTGCTATATATATAAACTCAAGGAGTTATAGACGAAAAGTAATCATTGTTAATTTTAATTGTATTTTCTATATAACTATATATTCGACGACCGGTCTGGCCTAGTGGGTAGTGACCCTGCCTATGAAGCCGATGGTCTTGGGTTCGATTCCCAGTCAGGGCAGTTATTTGTGTGATGAGCACAGATATTTGTTCCTGGGTCACGGTTGTTTTCTATGTATTTAAGTATGTATATGTATCTATCTATTATTTATATCGGCGTCTAGTGCCTGCAACACAAGCCTTACTGAGCTTACCGTAGGACTAGGTCGATTTGTGTAAGATTGTCCTGAATATTTATTTATTATTTATTTATTTATCTATATATTCATTGCTTAGCCAGCTACGAGTATCATAATCATAAAAGTTAAATACTACATAGAACCGCTAGGTAAGTGTCACTAACCTAACGGTTCTATGCGTGACATATCTATTCGCATTTATCATTCCTTATCAGAGATGGAAAACATCGTAAGGGAACTTGGCACATCTAGGTAAGGCCTAGTTCTTCATGTATATCGGAAGATCAGATGACAGTATCTTTAATTAACACAAGTGCTTTTCTAGTTCCCAACTCAAGTATTCCCAAGGGGTTGTAATTATAACGAGCTACGGTGTTTCGGGTCAAGAGACAGGGTCAACAGGAAGATGATCACTACATTACGGTTCTGTTCATAGGCACCCCATTGAACCGTATTCCAATCAACTGGGCACCAGATGAGCCAGACAACGAGGGTAACAATGAAGATTGTCTCCTTATGTTGCCTAATGGCACCATGGCTGACGTCAATTGTTCCGATGTGTTTTCGTACATCTGCTACAAGCACAGGTTGGCGAACATGGCGATATCTAATTGCGGAATTTTAGATGACAGTAAGTTTTCCATATATTATATTATTAATATTCACATTCACCTCGACATTTTATTTCAAAATTGCACGTACGTAATTTATGTACGCGCAATCATCATCTATTAGTCAGCCCAGTTCAGTAATAGCTTTATCAGATGATGGTTGATGCAAGATCCAGATCTTGAGATTTGCATTTGTTTGTGACCAACTTAAGGATGACAGTCCTGTCAAAGTGTATTGAAGATTAAAGGATTTTTTTGGGAAAATGGGTTACAAATAAATGCACGTGACTAGACTAGGCGATTAAGCGATGATATATATCTACAGAGTAATATATATTTAAAAACACATACTCATACAATTTGAGCTTGAGCTAAGCTCATTGTTAAGGTAACGTGGCGGTGCACTTATGTTTGAAAATGTTTCAAAAAGATTCATTGATCCTGTAAAAGAATTGAAAACGCCCATTGTATTGACCTCACTTTGATATGGCTCAAACTCAATACAGTTTTATTTCAAAGAAAACTGGTTTAAAGATGCCAGGTGATTTCTTTAACTGTCTGCGATTCTAACAATGGAGATTTCTAAAGCTTTAAAGCACTGTTCATCTGAGGCTCTAGTGTAAGTTTCTTTTGACGTAAAAAAACGTTTACGAACGCGTAAGTGATAATGTTATTTATATGGGAAACTCAAACGCGTTCGTGACGTAAAGTTACGTTAAAACCGTACACTCAGGGCTCTGATGTTATTTAAGGCCGGTCCGGTCAGACGTACGCTTCAATTTTGTGTTTTATTGTATATATGTCACCGTAAAATTGTAAATTCCGTTAGTTTATAATCTAACTCGCGATATTGTAAACTACCGAAATATTGTCAACTGTCACACACAGTTCACAATTTAACGCATTCATTTTAGTTAGATTATAAACTATCCGCGGGAAACCGTTAAATTATGAAATGACATGTATCAGAACGCTACTCGAACGCTGATTGGTTGAATGTCATGGGCCCCGCGGCGCCATATTTGTTAGTCAATTTGGCGCGCTTACACTGTTAAACAACAGTGTTTTATTGATTATATAAATATATTTACCGTTATAACTCTAACCTTTAGAATTACTTATGTGTCATATTTTTGTAAGTTAAACGAGTCAGCAAATAACAAAGAAAGTGCAATTTGAAATGTGTGTTAATTATAATTACCGTGCTACCTAAGTAATATTTTTCATTTTTGATACGATTTCTCATGTGAGCCTGTGTAATCTCATTTAATATATTAAATAATAACATTGACAATGTCACATATTCAACTTGTACACCAAAATAATTTAGAAATAGCAGAAATTGACGATCAGGAAGAATTTACCATAGAGTTACAAAACTATTACAGTAGACATAGTGACAATAGTAAAAAAATGGAATGGACGCATGAAAAAATAGGTACAGAATGTAATAAAATTGTTAGAGGAGTATAACGGGATCCCTTGGATTCCCATAATTTTAATATTCCGATTTTCAAAAGTCAGAAATTGTTGCCCATAATTTTTTAAGACATAACTATCAATAGTCATAATAGTTATCAGACATACAACTAAATAAATATAATAATTAAAGGCTATAATGTTACACATCCTATAAGACAAAAGTCATAAAACTAAACGGCATAATATCAAAATTCATAACGATTATTTTCCAAAAAAAAAGAAAAAAAGAAAAGGGGTTAGGGCTGAACAGCGACCCCTACAGATACAAACTGTTACCAGAAAAGTGGGTTAGGTTAGGTTAGAACTGCGACCCCCACAGACACGAACTGTTACCAGAAAGTGAGTTAGGTTAGGTTAGAACTGCGACCCTCACTGATCCAACTACCTGTCAATACAATTCCTATATTGAACGTTATGACCAATAAGGCAATAACGGTATGAAATTCAATAGTCGTGACTAATGATAAAGGGTAAAAGAAATTATAACTAATGACAATATGTCTACCAACAAGTATGAAAAACATCGGTATGGATTTAAAAATCGAAAGTTTAATATTATGGGAGTCAATATAGACCCGTTTAACGAAAAAATACTTATTGTTACAATTTTGGTTTTATTTTATTTATAAACATTTTACTAATTTCTCTTAACTATTGTTTTTTTTTTTTTCATTTATAGATAATACCTGTACTCATGTTTTTGTAGTGCATTTACTTTTTTTAACTGACACCTATATTTCATTCATAATTCTATGGATACAGAATGACTTACCGAAAGTCTTAGCCAATCAGCGCTCGAGGGGCGTGTCATTTTACAATTTGACGGTTTCTCGCGGATAGTTTATAATCTAACTAAAATGAATGCGTTAAATTGTGAACTGTGTGTGACAGTTGACAATATTTCGGTAGTTTACAATCTCGCGAGTTAGATTATAAACTAACGGAATTTACAATTTTACGGTGACATATACATGATTTTGGGGTCGGTAATGGAGAACGGTTTAAAAAGAAATTAAAATAATTAATCATACAAAAACCTGAAACTTTTATCATTAGTAGGTACTACTTACTACTATTAAGTAAATGATCAGACAATAATGATAATAAGAAATCCATTGGGTTTATTAACGCTATCAATCTTTCACAGTACAATAGTTAATGTATCGCTCGAAGTAATTTCCATCTCATTAAATACCTATATATATAATCGTGCGTAAAATCAATTGTAAATATCTATAATCTAATAATCATAATATTTGTTCTATAGAAGAAGATCATCATTATACTGATTGTCCCAAACTCATCGAAGTTCATAATTTTCACGTTTAAGTTTAATATCAATCGCACAGTAACGATGGCTTTGTTTAACTGTAGATTTATTAGCAGTCGTCTAAAGATAGACCCATCATAATATAATTCATTAGAATTCGTGAGTGCTTCTCCAAAATCTTGACACTTTATTAGTTTATTTTTTATAATAAAACATACCTGACAATGTGCCGGCAAACATTGTCAATGGATATGTACTCGTAAATAAGTAAGTACTAAGCTTAGTAGCGTTTTGCTGACGTGACGCTCTCGTCAATAGAATGCTACTAGTAGGGTACAGTCGCCATCACATATATCACAGCTGTGGAGGTGGTCACAAATATCGCAACATGCGCTTTATCGCCTTGACAATAGAGGCGTTGTTCCGATATGCGTGACCACCTCCACAGCTCCGATAAATCTGATGGCGACTGTACATGTAGGCTCATGATGTTCTTACAGGTTACGTGTTAGACGCTCGTACTGGCAGCTGTTATAAGTTCCACAAAGAGCCACAAACATGGCCGCGCGCATTCTCGGCGTGCTCTGGTGAAGGCGGCCATCTTGCGATTATCAACAGTGAGACCGAGGCTCAGGTTTGGCCATGAAATAAACGTACTATGATTGTAACATTCATAATAAAATACAGGACACTATAAAAGCCTAAGATTATGTAGCCTATAATATGATCGAAGAATGTAACTTCAATGACTTAATATTTTGTTTATTAATATTCACTTGTCTTATTATAAGTACACTGGAAAAATCGTAATAATTTTGATAAGGAAATTTGCTACTTAGGCTGGTTTTAAAGTCACTCTGACGATTGTCAGCGCTTACCGCTCATCGTTACTCATCCGCTTCCTCAATATAATAATATCATATAAATACATAAATTACCCTGTCAGCGCCTACGGTCAGCGGAACACTAAAATCATCAGCCTTAAACTGTCAAACTTGTGTTTACACAACCATGATACAAATAATTTAATAGAAAAGTTTAAGAAATGATACGTCTACAACCTTTATTTAGAATTATCTATATAAAATCGCCCTATACGTATATACCTATATCTCGTGTTCAGGTTCTCAGAGAGATCTATGCACAGCACCCACCTGGCAGCTTGCCAGGCAACTTCATCAAGCACGTGGTTCATATAGGCCATACTGATTGGGAAGAGCGTGGCTTGTGGATGACCATTCATGGTAAGTAGTACCCTCTATTTTTGTTGTTTTTAGTAAATAAATCTTTTTTTTTATGACAAAGGTGGCAAACGAGCAGACGGATTGCCTGATGGTAAGCAATTACCGTCGCCCATAGGCACCCGTAACACCAGGGGAGTCACAAGCGCGTTGCCGACCTTTAAGGGGGGTTGGAGCTCTGGGAAACTTACTCACCATCAGGAAGACAACACTACATATCTGAAAGGTAGCAGTGCTATTATGGCTGTGGTCTTCTGTAAGGAGGAGGTACTTCCCCAGTTGGGCTGCCCCAGATTCAAGCGTGATGGTCATCGCTGTGCCCTACCTCTCATTGTTGGACGTAGTTTAAGGACATACCCGGATCCAAAAATCTATGCATAACTATGTCTAACTAGGTTCAATTATTATATTATTCTACTACTACTACTATTATTCCAGTGACTAATTAATAGGTATGTTTAATGGTTTATTCCAGGGCAAACACTAAAAGAGGCAGGCTACGACAAGTGGGCAGGCGGTCAGCCGGACAACGGCACGGCCCAATTTTGCGGAGCCATGTTCAACAATGGGCAACTTGATGACGTCTGGTGTGACCGCCCTTGCCCTTTCATCTGCGAGAAGAAGCCGGATAGTTTATTGACCGATGATGACCTTTAACTCTGTCAATACTCTGCGGACTGTGGACATGATTAAGAACTTGCCCCAAGTGAATATAAACATTGTCACTACGACGACGACATAGCTACAGCATATCTACTTGTTTATGTTAGCAAAATGTAATATTATAAGTCCCATGATACGGACAGAGGCAACATCCGCCTAGTGTACCCCTAACATTTCATTAAATTGTCGAAAGGGCCTCTGCGCGTTGGCTCGCGATCCATCCGGCTCCGCGTACGCCTCCCAAATATCCGGAACACCATTGTTCCGTGTACGGGAAAGATATTATGCAAAATATAATCACTATTATTATATTATATTTTATACATTATATTTTACTTTTAAAAAAATGTTATAAAAACCTAGCCTAAGATATAAAATGAATGAAGTCAATAATAATAAACGATAAATACATACATAGTTGTTGTATTTAACTATTTAAGTGGTTCCACTGTGAGACGCTACGAAGTTCGCGGGGTCAGCAAGTATACATTATAAATAAGGAAATGTCAAATGCATGTGCTAAAACATTGATATGGGTTATTTATCATGCTAAAAATGTGAATCGGCCGCTTCCTGTTGTCGACCATGCCTTATCATATCTTTCGGGAAACTCCACGTCAAGTTTTTTACCTACATCATCGTATATTTATGTTATTGTTAAAGGCTGCTGCTAGCCAAACTTATTAGGTAAAAACCCAAAACATATTTTTTTATAATGATTATTTTTTATTAATTTCATTATTTTTGCAACTATAATATTATGGTAAATACTTGATATAAGTTCGATGATGCTTGATGAGTAAATATTGAATACATATCCATACTAATATTATAAATGCGAAAGTAACTTTCTCTGTCTGTCTGTCTGTCTTCACGCTTAAACCAATTGGGATGAAATTTGGTACGTACAGATTTTGAGAAAGGACATAAGATATTTTTTATCCCGCAACCATACTTTAAAGAAGGGAATGTTTGGCCGATGAAGTCGCGAGGAAAAGCTAGTAAGTAATAAGTGTGATGTTGGTAACTACTGATTACTACTACTAGTAGGTAAGTTATGATCCTTAAACTTTAGTACAAGAGTTTTTTCTTTTTCTAATATATACCAAGGTAAGTAGGTATGTATTGAAGTATTTAACCCTTTATAAGGCCGCAGTTATACAGATATGCTACGTGAAAGTTTGTACACTCTCATGTTTGTAATGCATTGAGGAACACATCTACCACAAAAAAAAACCGAAATCATTAATAAAACATGTGGTAATTATATACACTCAGCCCGTTAGTGCACTCGAGTTTTCAGATGATCTGTTTCCAATACACCTATTCATTAACAGATACGTGACAGGCAATACTCAATACTTCTTAATTTGTCATAACTGCCATGTACGTAGTACTATGCAAATAGTTCTAATTACAATATTTATCGATATAGCTTGTAACGTTTTATAATTTTATTAATCTTAAGTGGCAAATGATACACTTTCCTGATACTACAAACAACGTAGTTCAGTTATTGCAAATATTGCAATTCACGATGGAGAGTGGATTTATCAAAATTAGACCTTATTATCATACCAATAACAGTCTCGCCACTCGCCATCATGAATTACAAGAGCTACAATTGAAATTATTAGATACAGCGACTTGTGTATTTTTAATAGTATAATGGAAACAGTGACAAATGCTTGCTTCCCTTAACGGGCACAGTGCATTAATTGACCACAAACTTTAGATTAATTAATTACACTAAAATTAAATTATGACCGAAAAAGTATAAATAAGAAAAGAAAACCTGATACATTTGCTATATAATACCATTATAGTTAAATAAAAAAGAGGATGTTCTTTCTTTGTAAATGTTTATTAACTAAGTAGTTTCCAAATCGTAAATAAAGGGTAAAATACCAAGTCAACAGCAATATACGAGTCAAATAGAGGCTACAAAAAATTAGGACTTTGCCAACACGAATAGGTAAAATATACTAGACGAAGTCATATTTAATCTGTTTTAATAACTGACGTCCAATATTTTCTGCGCATGTCTAAAGTATAAAGTAAAGTTAAATAGGAAGTATTTTTTTCAATATATCAACTGAACGGCTTCACACGCAGCTCCGCGCCGGAGCAATTAAAAGTTTGACTTCTACGTAGCGGTAAAAACAGATTCACCTCTAGTAAAATAAAATATATATTTTTTTATAATCACTGTTATCTATTATGGTCGGTTACGGAATAATAGTGAGACCAACACTTCTTTGAAACATGAAATTGGCAAACTTTGTTTCATGTGACTCACCAAAGTAAGCGTGGCAGCCACGTCAATTAAACCATACTACTATCAGCAAGAAATAGTTTTTGTTATGAAATCTAAGTTGATTTAATGTAGAACTTTTTATTTATTCACTATTTTTAAATAGGTAATACTCAGGTATACATTCCATTTACCCCGTTAAGATTAACATGTAAGTTAAAAAAAAGTTTATCGAGACGAAAGAACGAGCGATGGAATTTCTCTGCCAAATTAAAACTAGAGAGTGGGCAAAGCTCGTATACTTTATAATATGTTAGTGAGAGCGCCTAATGAAGTTTTGTTGCTTTCTGTTGTTTTTCAAAGAAAGAACATATACCTAGAAATAAATAACTAAGTTTTTACTAAAGAAAATTAAAAATATTCACGGTATCATTGAAGTTGCTGTGTTGTTGTTCTGTTGCAGGTTACTAAAACGAGGCGTAAAAAGGTTTTCCCAAAAGTTTGTCAAAAAAGGACAAATTGAATAATGCATGAATGAAGTACTGTTAGCAAATTCACTTTTTCTCTTTGCCACTCGTTTGCAGCTATGCTATGGACTAGCGCGAAGCAGGAGGCATACATAGATTACATAGGGATACAGCTGTAGTGGAAAATATGATATACCTCCTCGTAGTTTGACATTTTAATGATTTGTTCGTCATTTGAATAAATTACTATAAAAAGAAACACGTCAAATCAGTAACACATAACATCAGTAATAAATTAATTAATAATTCATAGTCACGTCAGTATCATTCGAATGTTTTTTTATACAAGACTGACCAGCGTTTGAACTCAGTCACACCTGATGGTAAGTGTTGACTGGGTCGAGGGTGTAGCACGCAGGTTCAATATCACCCTATTCTCTCTTGCCTTGAAATTACCCAAAATACATCTTTCCGATAATACAGAGGAAGGGGGCGAATTCCATTCCTTATCAGTCCGCATTAGGAAGGTAGACGCGAATCGCTTCGTGCGAATGAATGGAATATTCAGAAGGTAAGGTTGAAATTGCTCCCCTCACCTGGACGTCCGGTGGTGGAACGGAGATGGCTGAACAATTGCTGTGCGCTCACTCCAAAATGTATTTTGTAAAACACCCAGCTAGTAACCCTGCGATGGGCTCAGGGCTCTGTAACTTACTCAGGATCGCCAATGAGTCTGCAAGCATGGTGCTCCATTGAATCCAAAGCGGCCAGCTGACACTTCGCAGACGCGTTCCAAAGGTGGCAACAGTACTCCATATAGGATCAAACCCGAGCTTGGTAAAGTGTTAAAAGCTGTTTCAGTGTGAAGTACCGCTACACCGTGCGTAATACTCCAAGTGTTTTAGCAGCGGATTTCGCTTTGGCCTCAATAGTTGCACCGAAGTTCAGCTTAGGATACATTCTGTAAAGCAGTATTAAGATCAAAAGGCTCCTCCTTTGGCTGTAAATAAACACGCCTGTATAGTCGCGATTCAGAACTTGCGCGATGGGAAAGGAATTATTCTCTACATCTGTACCCCAAGTTTTTCGCCGATTTAGCTATAAAGTCTGGGAGGTCTGGGAGCGTAATACTTGAAGGCTTTCATTTTGATACTAAAATTTAAAATGAAAAGCCTGATTGTAAAATTTGTTCATTACTCTCGTTCTTATTTTAATAGTCATTTAAGCAAAGCAAAGCAAAGTATTTAAAAAATAAATCTATGCACAAACAGTATATTCTTTCTTAATTATATGAAAATTATAAGACCGTATATGTGGCGAGATATGTTGTTTTGTTTTAGTAGAATATGGATATTGAATTAATATATAAAAAAGAGGAAATAAATAAATAAATAAATCAATCAATATTTCGGGACTATCTTACACAAATCGACCTAGTCCTACGGTAAGTTCAGTAAAGCTTGTGTGGTACCTACTAGATGACGATATATATAATAGATAGATACATATAAATACTTAAATACATAGAAAACACCCATAACTCAGGAACAAATATCTGAACAAATATCTATCATCACACAAATAAATGCCCTGACTGGGATTTGAACCCAGGACCATCGGCTTCATAGGCAAGGTCACTCCCCACTAGGCTAGACCGGTCGTGTAACCACTTTTGTTACTAAAACTTGATCCAATTTCGTCTCTTTTGATGGAGTTACTTTATCCAGCTAAGAATTTAATGAGATGCGATACTGAAAACACGCTTTTCAAGCTGCACTGTACAAATACAGTCAGTTTTTGAAGTAAATGTATGAATGTTAAATAAATTAGTAAAGTTTGACAGATCAATTCAGATTGCCTAAAACTTTCTTCAACCTCTGATACATTAATAATGAAAATGTGGTTTCAAAACAGAATGATCATTCTAGGTTGACAAACGGGATTAATATTTTAGCAGATAACAATTAAACACAGAAGTTTATTTTGAAATGAAACAGGCAAAGGCAATGTTAGACTAAATTAACATATCAATACAGTATTATCTACCGTTAGTGTGAGAACAAAAGCAAGACATGATGTACCCTAACAAAATAAGAACATAGAATGTTTAACATTTTATCGCCTGTTGAGTATCGTATATGTATTTTATCGCGTATCACTTTGTCACTTGTAAATTTGTTGCAATGTGACAGCTATGGTGACAGATAAAAACCGTTCTTACTTTAGGCCGCCTCTTGACTTTAAAAGCGTGACGTGGCGTATAATCCAGGTACCACTATAGAAAACGCAAGGCCTACTACTTGCCTACTATTGCCTATCTACCGTTTTTTAATTGCTTTACAAAAAGATTTACCTATTGAAATGTGATCTGAACCAGCCATAGCAACTCGAAAAATCAACAGGACAAACCCGTCGTTTTCAGGCTCGTTAGAATTCCCTCGATAAGCTGTTGATGAATGTGCAAAAAACGTTCGGTACCTAAACTTACACCAAAAAGCATTAATTTTTCACAGAAACTTATACTTAAGACTGTAATACGAATGATAATCTTGGTTAAATATATTTTATCAAAATCGCAACGTACTATATTTCGAGGTTTCATTTTTGGACAAGTGTCGCATATTGGTTTTAATAGTATCGGTTGAGCACTTTCATGAGTTTAAGTCTGCGTTGTGGTAAAAGTTTGTATGTATCGGCGTTTAGAAGTTTATATTTAACAACGACATTTTTATACAATAGTCTTCTCATCTCAATGGACATATAAAGAGAAGGAAAGAGTAAACAAGTAATCTATGGTCGATAAAATATAGACAACCGACGTCACTACGTTACTATTCATGTTCCTATACTATGTATATTATTATCAAGCTTCATTGTTCATTGTAGAAATTTAGTCCCATAACTCGTTTGAATAAAAATTCAAACATCTAAATATTATTTTACGCTTTGCCGCTTTTTTACAAAACCCTCCAGCTGTCGTTATCAAAAAGAAAGGGATCAGTTAAATAATTCCTTTTGTTTTTATAAAATAAAATAATATTCATGTTCAAGATACCTTTACATAACTGACTGTTTACAGTACCCAACTATCAATATTCTGCTTTCATCTCTGTCTTAAGATTCTTTTAAGTCTGTTCTAGTTTTGTACAATGAAAACCAGTATTACTTCACGGCATCAAAGGACAAGTCGAAACCTTTAATGTGATTAAGGCGCAGATCGCATACAAAGTTCTCCATTGAAACTATTCTGTCCGCAGCTTTACGCTTGTGATCGTGAAGAATACAACGGGATAGACACATTCTCATAGCCTTATCGGAATCGCTAAGACCCACGGAACTACGAGTACTTTGTATTCCCAAATACTTCAGTGGTAAATTAAACTTTTGCGGGGTAGTATCACGGCGTCTAAAGGGCAACTCGTCTATGGGGCAACTCGTCTAAAACGCAGGTTGTCTAAATCGCGCCTCGTATACATATCAACTTGCCTAAAAGCAACTGGTCTACATGATTTTTTAAGTAGCAGCTCGTCTAATTAGCTTTTGGTATAACAACGTCTAAATCGCGGATAGCTAGATCCGCGATTTAGACGTTGTTATACTAACCCACTTTTGCATTCAGCACAGTCTTGTAATTCTTTTGTTTTGGTCAATTATGAAAAAAAAACCGACTATTTCCTACACTATCGATACCATGTACCGGCATATTTCTTCTATCA
Organism: Grapholita molesta; assembly: GCA_022674325.2. Lineage (NCBI taxonomy): Eukaryota > Metazoa > Arthropoda > Insecta > Lepidoptera > Tortricidae > Grapholita > Grapholita molesta. The sequence continues at coordinate 11,832,783 of CP053127.2, forward strand.
AAAGTCTTAGGAAAATTTACATAGACTTCATAATTCTATTAGTATTTTACCTCAACTGTCATCTGAACTTCAGACCTCAGGGTTTGGAATATTTTTATTACTTTTTACTTAAGTTTTGATAAACTTAGCAGCTAGGGCCAATAACTGATCCTGCGCCCTTTATGTTGAAAGGCACAAGTCTTATCGCTACTAAGATCACAAACTCAACATCGATTTTGAAGACGGCGACCATTAGCAACTAAGATCATTGATTTTTCCTTTTGTGAGATGTCATGTGGCTGGCCAGACCAAACTTGGTTTTAAAAACTCTGTTATACGGATGGCAGTAGAGTTGACGGGCCGCGTTGTACGTATACACGTAGGAAGGCTTGGGTCTATCTTTGTGTAGTTGACGTTTTACGTCCAATGTCTTGAGACGGCCATCCTCAAACGACTTGATTGATTTATATATCGTAGATAGCGAGCTCTTTCCAACACGGATGATCAATATTACATGCAGCAAGGTGGCGTTTGAGCACGTCCTTATATCTTAGGTGCTGACCGCCGCTACTTTAATATATCTGTACCTGATATCACAAAATCAAGAGTCAGCTATTTAGCCAAGATTAGATATGGTTCAGTGCGGCGAACTACTCCTTTAGCGACAGGAATTACAAATTTTACAGTTTTAGATTTCTGGATAACTTCAGTAGAATTTTCGTAACTTTTGCTTTGATTGACCTTTGGAGAGGAATGGCAGATCCTATCAAAACTTCAACCATGTAAAAGTGGTAACGCAATGAGAACAGTGCAGAGTAAGTATGGTATGGGGTTTAAAAAGGGAACACAAATATCATGTGTGTGTATAATACATATAATATTTGTTAAGAATATATTCCCAGTATATAGAGGAAAATATTCTTACAAAGATAATAGCTTTTTATCTATAACAATATTAATAGTAAGTTAAAAAGTTTTACTTTTTTACGATAACGTGTACAAAATAATTGCCGGTGCCGATTACTTATTTACGTTAAAATTAGATACACATTGCACAAAATAATATAAGGATCCGGGTATGTCCTTAAACTACGTCCAACAATAAGAGGTAGGGCACAGCGATGACCATCACGCTTGAATCTGGGGCAGCTCAACTGGGGAAGTACCTCCTCCTTACAGAAGACCACAGCCATAATAGCACTGCTACCTTTCAGGTATGTAGTGCTGTGTTCCTGATGGTGAGTAAGGTTCCCAGAGCTCCAACCCCCCTTAAAGGCCGGCAACGCGCTTGTGACTCATCTGGTGTTGCGGGTGCCTATGGGTGACGGTAATTGCTTACCACCAGGCAATCCGTCTGCTCGTTTGCCGCCTATGTCATAAAAAAAAAAGGATTTTGTAGACAACCGCGCAATAGGTAAGCTGTATCTAGCTCCGCGTAGGTACGCCTCCTGAATGTCCGGAACACCATTGTTCCGTGTACGGAAAAGATATGGATCTTTTATAGTTTGAAATAAATATTATTTATACATTCATTTAAACATTCATTCATAATTGTAAATGAATGAACGCTTAAAACTGTGATTTATATCTATTATGTATTTATTGAGGCAGGAGAGTTAAGAGGTATAGTTAGCTAAAGGGGTGAATTTAAAGAACATTGAAACTTCAATAAGTCATAGAAAAATTGCGAAATAGTGGTACGCACGGTAAGTAAGCGTTTTTGTTTAAATGAATGCAGTACATGATTCCATAACTAAACTGAAAATGGCTTGATTACCAACTAAAAGGGCACTTACGGGCCAGATAACAAATGGCAAGCTGTCAATGCCCGAGGACAGTGCATTAACATGTCACAGAAGGGTTGACAGTGATTGATTCAACGGCCGGTGACAAGCGATTTTGAACCTTATTGTTTTGCAAACATTGCAAATTTCAATAGTCAATGCGAATCAAAACCGCAGCTATTTCTTAGGGCCGAGGCCTTAATAACTCTTTGAAGTTTAGCATATTGTTTTAGGTCAACTATATCTTCAACAAAGTCAAGCACCCAAAAGTGTTTGTGAACAAGACTTAGTTTCATTTTAATCTGATACTGAATACTATAGAGTTATTCATATTTACTACATAATCTATTGTTGTTAAGAGATATCATTATCAAGTTTAAATGTCTAATACGTATCAATATGAGAATTCCTTTGCCTACACACTGTAGGCTTATCGCGCTTGTATTTTCGATGGAAATTGCCCCAGGTGTTTAGAACGCTTCCTAACAGAACTTATAACTAGAAACAAGTTCGATCGAACAAGTATGTAAGTGTATTAAGCGGATCGCTTAACTACAGTACTAATTACTTCGACCTTGATAAGTTAGATCAGAAATCACTTTGGCTATCAACGCATAGGTTAAGGGTTGTTTCACACGGACCACAACCACACCACGTCGCAGCGTCAAAATGTGGTCACGCAGTGGTTACGTGTGAATTGTGTAGTTGCTGGCCGTTGCCACAGACGTGGTCGATAATGACTGCAAAATGTGGTTCGTGTGAATTGTACTATTTATTTCTAATACAAAATATGCGCCCGACCACGTGTTGTGGTTGTGGTGTGGTTGTGGTTGTCGTGTGGTTGTGGTACGTGTGAAACAACCCTAAGGCAAAGGCAGATCAGTATTTTTTTTTATACAAGACTGAACGGCGTTTGACAAGTCGCACCTGATGGTAAGTGTCGACGAGGTCGAGGGTGTAGCACGCTGGTTCAGTAACAGTATTCGCTTAAAAATAAAACATCATTTATCTAAAGATATTGAGCTCAAAAGATATATAATAATATGTAGGTAAGTATTTATATTCTTATTTTTATTTCCTATAATATTAATTTCAAGGCCCAAGGTTGCTTGAGCCACGCTGTTATCTTAGCTTTTTCCTTGTACTCGTAACTCCAAAGAAAACTAAACTCCTTATGTTCTTGTATATTACTTATCGGTGACTTCACTTGCCTTTATGACTATATAATAAGTAAGTATGTATAGGTCTATATATTTTTAGTATCATATAAATATTCGTTAAAATCGGCAATATCCATCCAAATTTGTTCATTTTATATATCCTGACCCAAAGGTTATCTGGAATAGATCGTTTTTTAACGATAAGACCGCATGTTGTAACCTTAGTTTTAACTTGTTATTTTTCTGTGTATAGGTACCTACTTTTGCAACTACGGTGCACAATAAAGTTTATTTACTTACTCCTTCATTTTACTTTTCTGTGTTTAATAAAAAGAAAAAATCTATGTGACTTTATCTATGAAAAGAGACCTTATTGTTTTATGGCGCTTATGTCGTTGTTCAAGACGATACAAAACAAACGCTACGCGATTCGACGTAAATGCCATTGACAATAAGGTCCCTTTTCCTAGATAATGACACATATATTCATGTACGTGTTTTTACGACGCAACATTATTTTACCTGAGATATATTCATTTACGCACGCTGTATCATCTTTATTCATGTAGACATAAAGTTCTTGTCATCATTATAATTCTTGGCATATGAGCCCAGGTCAGACAAAAGAACATGCTTCCCACGCCACCCCCACTACGGGGTGAGGTGGGATGTCCTATTATTGTGTGTTTATCTTTAAAGTTACTAAAATGGAACTACCAAAATTGGTTAAGAAATAAAATACAAACTATCGGAATATACTATACTATACTACTATATTAATAAAATTAAGATTTCATTACCTAAACGTAAAAATAATATTGTATTGATGTTTAAATTTCAGTTCTGTCCCGTTTTATGGTGTTCACAAAGAAATTTGGAAAAGAACATTAATACAAAATAGTACCGAAGCAAAAACTTTTGCCTAAATTAAAGCCTAAAAGTCATCCTGCATTTTGCCTCTCTCCGTTCACTCCGTGAACATAATCTATTCTACCATGTGTTCACTTCATATTATTGTGAAATGTAGAAACTATTTTTGCTACAAAGAAACTATTTGACCTCTAACGGAAGGGCGCTTGCTTTGATAATATCTCTTAAAGGCATCTTAATGGTTGAACAATTTTCTATAAGTAATATTAGTTCAAAGGTGTAAGAGTCCTCTCAAAAAAGGTTCAAAGGAATAATCCTTACCATAAGGAATTACCAATTATTTTAAGTATAGGTATATCAGTTTCACTATAATCACATAAAGGATTCCTCAACGTCTTCTAAATCCACTCATTTGTAAATGTGTCGTTTTACCAAGGAATTTAGGAAATTCTAACGAGAGAATTGGACCCTATACCGTTATAATAAGAGTTAGAATATCACCAGAAATAACTATTAAATGAGTACCTTTGTCACGTCGTCCTTTTTGCATTAGTTAGCTGTCATATGAAACCTTGACCCCGTACAGTAACTCTATTCTTTGTTGAAATATGTAAATGTAAATATTAAAAATAATTTTGCGTAAATAATTTTGTTGTGTGTAGGCAGATCCCGCACAAGATGAACTGAGGACCTGGTGCAGATCGCGGGAATCCACTGGGTGTGGGCTGACTGGCTACTGCCACCCACTGAATTCGGGTAGCATTGTGGGTCGCTTTGGGGAAGACAGCAGTGGGCGTCCTACGGCTGACATGATGATGATGAAAATTATTCTTTAATATTGTAATCTTATGTTGAAACAAGTACAATTTGACAGGCATAAAACAATATAGAAGTGTAATATAATAGTATAATTCTATCGTGGTTTATTATGGCTTTCCCGTACACGGAATAGTGTTCCGGATATTTTGGAGGCGCACGCAAAGAGGCCCTTTCGACAATTTAATAATATAATATATAATTGTCATCGGAAACACCAAACTTTATACCTTTACACCATAACTTATACTTTTTGAACCTTAGTTCTCCGTGTTTTATTTTATTTAATACATTGTTTAATAAAACCCTTTAACGCATTCACCTCCACCGACGTACATGTGCGTTAATTTCCATCACTTTTTGGAGGGGGTGGCAGCGAATGTGTTAAAACTACGAAATGATCAATATAAAATAAAATCAAACCAGCCAAGTGCGAGTCGGACTCGCGCGCGAAGGTTTACTTACAACATTACATCACATTATTCAATCAGGATTGTAATTGCTTATTTTTTAAGTAATATATTCTGTAAATCTTATAACTCAACATTCTGTACAAGCGTCTACCTGTTGCCATTATCAATATTGAGCAAAAAATTGCAATAAAATCACGTTTCTTGTTTGGAAGGAACCCTCTTGAATATTTATATTATTCTGTTTTTAGTATTTTCTGTTATAGCAGCAACAGAAAATCAACTGTTACTATTTAACATGGTTCATGAGATGTATCTCTTGGCTTGGCGACAGGCGGACAGAGAGACGGACAACTGAGTCTTAATAATAAGGTGCTGGTTTTTACCCTGTGGGTACGGAGCCCTCTAAACAATAGCGTTTAGTTTGACGCTTGATTTAAATTTTGAACCCAAGTACCTTCTAAATAATTAAAACGGCCTAATGATAAATTGAGGAGCAAGCGAATTCGAACCTTTTGTCGTTTAATAAATGCCTTAATTAAAGAAGTTCTTAAATTCTCTTTACATTTTGTCTCTTCGTTCGCCTGACAACTGTAGACTCTACGCACTTGAGTACAAAAACTATTTTTGACCGACACTGTTAACTAAACTGCCATGTTGTGTTGATTAGCAAGGAGGATCAGTAGTGAAACGGTCTGGCTATTATCTTAGGGTCTAGCTCAAATTAATTGAAGGCATTAGAAGCTCTATTTCATTTAGTTTGGTGGGGTTTAATTTGCCGAATAAAACAACTCATTTTATACATACGTAAATATTAAAAATTGTGGTAAGGTAAATGAGGAAGGAGGCTCGACAAGCGAATGCCCAATGGGTGACACCCACCTGTCATCCAGGCATCTGGCGTCCATTGGAACGCTGTCGGGCACTCGGACGTTTACCTCACACAGTTTGACAAACATTTTCTTACAAATTATCGTTATCATTATTAGGAGAGAATGGGGGGGTCAATTTGAGCGTTATTTTTTTGTTTTGTATGATAGTTAAGTTGCACCTAAATACTAAAATACAAATGTAAATAACTAAATACATCAACAATAAACATTATAAACACTGTCATACCTATAATCAGTGTAGTTTAAAAGTCAATCAATGTTACCCCGTAAATTAAAGAAACCCCCGCTTACTGTATTGCAATGTTTATCGTTAAAATTTACAAAGAAAATTCCAATTCACCTCCAAGGGGGTGAAATTGAGGTTAAAAGTTTTAACACCTGGTACACAAACGAGATCGCAAATTAAAACTAGTCAATTTATAAAAGGCAAGGTACTTTCTCTAATGCTGAAAAAATATCAGTCCCTAGAGATTTACTGGGAGCGAGATGGGAAATGGTTATACACGTGCGATGGATCGTATGTTAATAACATCTAAGCTACCTTTTCAAACAGCTTTAGTTGGTAACCACAAGGTAAACTTAACATAAACTGCGTTTTTGTTATAAAGTCACGTATAATGTACAATGGAAGTTTTCGCTTCAAAACCTCAAAGCCATAATTGGATTGAATCGTATTCTTGGTACATTTCCAATTATACTTTGTTAATTTATAATGTCTCCATATAGAAAAATATCACATATTTTCCGCAGGAGGTATATTCTACCTAATACATCTCGTCGCAAGACGAGGACGAGGCTATCTCAATTTCGAATACATTAAAATCGTAATGACGAAGGGGTGAAACTTCGTTTAACTGTCATTACATGTATCAAGGATGCCTATATCCACATTCAAATAAACATACTTATACATAGTCGTATATACCCTATAATTACACTTTAAAAGTGATCTGTGTGACAGGTCTGGTCACAAATAACATTAATATAGTCTGACGACTATATTATATGATGACTCATATATTGGTGAGGCCGTAGTCACAAATATCAGAACAAAGCCTCTATTATCTAGGCGATAAAGTTATCGCCTTTGAATACCTTGGCTGCTTCGATATGTTTGATGCCGACAGTACCTACGAAAAACTTAATAATTTACCTACAGATCCTTATAATTAATTTACCTTCCTGCCTCGCACATCAAAACTGTGGAATTATTTGCCGTCAGCGGTATTTCCGACCCATAACGACCCTCCTTCCTTCAAGAGCGTACTCCTATCTTAAAGTGCTGCAACGCGCTTGTTACTTGGGCGACGGTAATTGCTTACCATCAGGCAATCCGTCTGTTTATTTGCCACTTTCTTCATATCAAAATATTGAGATTAGAGGAGACTGAGCTGGTGTTTTTGTTGTTTACAGTTATGATTTTTATCAAAATTGTATATTTGCGATTTTTTTTACGTAGCCTATGTTGTGTCCCACTGCTGGGCAAAGGCCTCCCCTCGCTTTAGCCTGTATTTTTATGTGATTAAAGCTAATTTGTCTGACTAAAACAAATCAAATTATTATACAATAATAAACAAATCAAATTATTATACAATAATAAACAAATCAAATTATTATACTATAATAATTTCATGTCCTAACATATTCATTTCAGCATCATGTTCGCAGAGTACTCGATATTATAGCACATTTGAAAAAATTACAACCTTTCTAATATACACCATAAAACCAACATAATATAATATATGTTTAAAAAGCTAAAAACTGTTAAAACGTGTGCGATTATCAATTCTAACGGTAACGTTTTTTCGAATATCTTACGTATACAGACTTTCCCTCCAGCTTAAATATATCTATAGAATAGATAAATAGATGAATACCACGGCAATCTCTCTTCGATATGACAAATATTCATACATAAATTATTGCGATAGTAATAGTTTATAGAGAGTTATGAACAGTAATAATTGTTGGAGATTTTTGTATTTAAACTTTCGTGAGACATATATTAAATAAATTAAAAATTAACACGGCTCTACTCACGTTTATTTACATAACATTAAGAGTGCTGAGTGTCCGTTCGATTCGGCGATCGCGTCGCCGGCCCGTCGCGCACTAGCGCGCGCCGCGCTGCTCGCCCCGCACTTGATGTTCTCCGAAACATGTCGCGCGAGTGACTAAATAAACGTGAGTCGTGAGCCGTGTTAATTTTTAATTGTTGGAAATGTCGCAAATTATTTATTAATTTTTGACTGAAACTACTCACAAATGTACTAAAATGTGTGCTAAAGCTGAAAAACACGTCGACGTTCCGACAAAGAATCTCAAACTAGGTCTCTCACTATAAAACGTGGAGTGAGTATCTGTATTCAATTTTACGTGTTCCACCTTTGCAAAGAGCTTTACGAGCATGTGCTCAAAGGGACGCATACAATGAACGACGAAAAGCGATGCGGGTAAAACAAAAAGTATGTAATAAACACTTTAGTTGAATATTTTAGAATACTTGGGATAAAATGAAACGGTATTTACAAAATTAAATATTTCGATGAAGGCAAACTAGGAAACAGTTGAATATGAAGTTATTTTGAAATTTTAGGTTTTAAATAAATGGTTAATCATTTAAATAGCATGGGGACTGGATATATTAACTCATCTCTTCTTGTTTTTATCTCATCTTGGAAACATAGTCCAAAGATACTGATTTGAGCTTTCACGGTTTTCACACATTATTACGGGTTTATAAGATCGATTTCAGTTGTGGTAGTTATTATATTGAGTGAGCAAACAAAGCACGAGTCAAGGAAGGAGTCAGAAAGAGTCTAGGAATATATACAGCGGTCCGCAGTCGCCAGGTGAACGTGTCTGCCGTTCCGTAGCATTTAATAGACTTAGGACCAAACCACTGGATTGAGCTTCATAATATAAAAAATCCATTCTACGGATCGTCAATTTATAAGCTCAAATGCGGGTAGTTCAAAAAAACTCTCGAAGCTAAAAAATGTTGATGTCAACTTTAACCAGTTTTCATCCGTGACCACGAGGACACTGTCGTTCTAGTTAATTTGCACGGTTAAGTCTGAAATAATATTCCAAAGATTTAGAGTAGTATTTTTTTTTTTTACTAAAGGATAACTAGACCCGTTTGAGTTCGGTACTAGTACCCTTACCATGAGTTGTGACATTGACGTTTTCGATAACGAGTATAGAGTTTACTATCTGTGGATCTCGTTCGCACTAAAATAGTACAAGCAAGATGCACAGATAGTACTCGTTATCGAAAACGTCAATGTCACAACTCATGGTAAGGGTAGAGATCCCTACAATATTTTATTTTCCCGAAACGCGATTGGCAAAAAGTTTGCTCGAGAAACTCAGTATTACGAGCATTAGTCGCATATTTTATGTTAGGCCTCAAACTCAACAATCTCCTTTTATAATATATTTTTTCCATACACGGAGCAATACTTACTGTTTCGGACGATTTGATTAACTGTAAGTACTATAGGGATTTAATGGATCTAAAATGTACTGGGCTATTATAATTATTATTTTTTTGACATAGGCGGCAAACGAGCAGATGGATTGCCTGGTGGTAAGCAATTACCGTCGCCCATGGGCACCCGCAACACCAGATGAGTCACAAGCGCGTAGCCGGCCTTTAAGGGGGGTTGGAGCTCTAGGAACCTTACTCACCATCAGGAACACAGCGCTACATACCTGAAAGGTAGCAGTGCTATTATGGCTGTGGTCTTCTGTAAGGAGGAGATACTTCCCCAGTTGGACTGCCCCGGATTCAAGCGTGATGGTCATCGCTGTGCCCTAGCTCTCATTGTTGGACGAAGTTTAAGGACATACCCGGGTCCAAAAATTTATTTACTATTTATTTACTATTTGGCGAAAAGGTTTTACTAGCTGGTGAATTATTGGATAAAAAACGGACGCCTGCCTAATATAATGTCAACCAATTTTATTTCCAGCAGACGGTGACTCCCCCTCCGCGAGATGGGCCCCAACAAAAGCTGACATGGCTCAAGGGTAACATCGATGCAATGGCTAAGGGTAGAAAGCTGTCACTGGACTTTAAACATATATAAATAATAAATAAATAATAATAATAAAACCCACTTATATTTCCACATCTACCATCGAGAACGCAGCTACCCCTCTCTGGACGACCAGTGAAGGCAAGTCTGTCCCACCATATCGAACCTTTATTTTAAACAAAACTAATGTTAAAATAATTGTTTAAGTACTTTTAAATCTGAATAGGTTTAGGTAAACTTATCTTTCTTTAAACTAAGACAGACAATGTGGTTACGTGAGAAAGAAATAAGAAGTGAATTCACTAAATTTATGGCGGCAATTTAGCCCGATTGTCGACCGTGCATCTTCAGGAAAGGTCTAATTAGATTTATTTACTTTCTTTTGAGACAATTTACTGATTAAAAGTCTTGCCACGTAAGTTGAAATAGTTATTGAATACGGCTCCACTCACATGACGTGTCCGTGACACGCCGACAACTCGGACAGGGGCTCAGCACTTACTGCTTGTAATAGAGACATGTATGTACACAAAGATTAGTTTTTATATTATTTAATACAGCAATTTAAAAAAGTCACTTAACGTTAGATAAGGTTTTTATTCATAAAATGTTATAATGAGTCACATATGGTTACATAGAAAGAATGGTTTAAATGCAGTATAAGTAGATTCAAGGGATGGCCACATATTATTTGAAAGCCACATATTTAATATACAACCATAATAATTAACGTACCATAAAAATATTTGACCGAAAAACCAACGCTATTTAGTTATCGTTGACTGTTATACAATATACGGAACCCTAGGCATTTTATTAATTTTAAAGATATTTATTAAATGCTTACCCGGCGTAAAAATAATACTGGAGTCGGATACAAAGGTCCATATTTTCTAGTTTTAATATATCGTTCTTGATATAACATACCTTATTTAATACGTAAAGGAGGGGTAGTGCTTTAGAGCAATATCTCTCTAGTCTGTAATAATAAATGTACTTTCAACTCCTACACGTTACGTCAAAGGAATACACCGCTCACTCACAAACACCTATCTCACTGAACCATGAGATAGGTGTTTTTGTGCATGAATTTATAATACTATAAAAGAATATGCTTGAGGGACATCAATACGTACTCATCCATTCAAAATTAGTTTTGAGTGAGTTGGGTTAACTCCTGCATAATTATTATAGGCAAATCTGTTTTCATACAGATAGTAGGGTGGTCCCTAATTTTGTTTTATAATCTAAACAAAATTGAGATTAAATAAATATCTAGGTTTCGCTTTCGCTGGGGACCGAGAGAATAAATCATGGACAAAAACTCACAGATTATTTTTGATTGTAGGAGCAACTCTTTAGGGATCTAAATAATTTTTATTCTTTTAGATTACTTATTATTTCTAAGGACTGTGCATGTTACTTCCAGTACATTGCTTACGTAATATGTGTACAAAAATTTTATTCATATTATTTATGCGAGTTTAGTTATCGTATCAGAAATGAAGAGAAACGCGACAGATCATTAAGTCCAAGACATTACTCTCAAAATTGAAGCCAAAAGAACGGATGGCCTTCAGGGACAAAAACTATTTGATTGGCGACCACGCATCGGAAGACGTCAACATTTTGATGATCCTTGGGGAGACATGACCGGCAGTGCATGTCTATCGATACAGATCTCAGTAATGGCGAGATTTGTAAAATAATACAGCAAATTTGTTCCTATGGCAATACTTCTTAGCAATTAACATTTTTCTTTGCATATTACATACTTTAGAAAGGGTATTTTGTCTCTCTCGTGGATATCCTGTTGCTACATACATGATTATAGTGCCCAGGTAATCAGTAATCAGGAATTTATTGCTTTCATAGGTACACAAGATATTATAATTATAACACAAAGAAGTTCAGCTATGAACCCTGTAAGGGCACTACATCTCACGAATTAATTAGACGACATACTATGTTTACATAGCAGCTTTAACATATTTTCTTAAATGAAACAATATATTTTAACTGAACTTATTAATATTCAACTTTAAAAAAATATGTAATGTAATAGGTAATGAACTAATGACTTAAAAGCTTACAACTCTGACAAAAGTAGGCTTTCATTAAATTATATTTTTAACTGACCCTTAAAACTCCTATCGAAACTCATATATGTGAGCGCTGTGCATTTTGCTGTCATCTCTTTAACATTTATTTTTCGGCACTCACCCTAACGACCGGCCATTAAAAACAAATGAGTCATTCAGGCTGTACAAATTTCATCAAGTTTAAACCTCTTTTCCTGTTTACTGGGCTACAATTTCACCCTGATTTTTAAGCTTCATTTATCATCACTTTGTCTATCTAATTTCTTAATTTATTTATGTACATTTGATAGTAAAAAAATTAAAAACAATTGATTAACAAAAAAGCATTTCAGGTTAGGTTATGACTTAAGTCTTGTACAGTCAGCAACAAAAGTTGCTAAGCGTTTGAAGTGTTCAAAATGACCTACACGCGCTCTTATTCTCTTAACAATAGAGACGTGTTGACCTCATTTTGAACACCTCAAATGCCTAGCTACTTCTGCTGCTGACTGTACGCATTACTTGGAAACTTGTGAATGTCATGACATGAGTAAACAATGTGTCTAGTCAGCTGTACGCAAGCAGCAATTCTATATATTTTTTATTAATTATCCTATTCCATTTTTTTACTCATATCATCATTTTAAGATTTCAACTTTTTAAATTTTATGTTGTCAAACTCTCTGCCGAGTGAATTTACTATTTACAATTTCATCGTCAAATATCACATGACGTATAAAATTGTAGGAAAATAATTGTTAATAAAATTCATGTTGCAGAAATATGGGGAGATTTGAGTGGAGGCCGCGTCTCGGCAAGCGTAGTGTAAGACGCCCTGAGGCAAGATGGAGAGACGACTTGCGCAAGATGGCTGGCAGGAGCTGGATGCGAACAGCCGAAGATCGAACACGATGGCGTGAAATTGGGGAGGCCTATGTTCAGTAGTGGACTGCGATAGGCTGATGATAAAAAATCATGTGGTTAACGGCTTAGGAACCGTTAATATTTTTAGATAATGTTTTTAGATAGCAATCTAAAAATATAATATTACATGTATGAAAAATATATATTATCAAATGACGTTTTAAACGTGAAAAACTCCCGAAGGATTTACTTTAGACATAAATAGTATTAAATACACTCGTCTAAAATAAATCGAAAACTCACGGGCTGTTTTATGATTTAATTTAGTAAGTAGTTAAGTAGTTATTATAAAATTGTAATCCTAGTAGGTATATTATTTGAAAGTAATTAATAACAAATTTGAAAATGTTGTAACTAGAAAGTTTTAATACATCACCTTATTTTCAAAGAAAAATGGGCTAATCCAGAGACATAATAAATTAAACTTAGATTTATATCTAAAAACACTCATTAAATTCGAATCAAGAATAAAGTCAGCCGCAACCATCCCAATTTTCCGATAAGTCGGCCCTGAATACCGTTTGATGATTTTCCATCAATTTGTCGGCACTTTTTGGTAGTTAACTAAACGTAAACTTGTGCGAACTTTGTGCCGAGCTTATCCAAAATTCAGGGCCCATAAGATCATCTGGCCTGGTACCGCGAACATCGAACTTCGTGTATATCGATCATCTTTCTCTTTTACTCCAAACAAGGCGTCACGAGAGTGACAGAGACAATCGTCCGAAATTTACGAATATCGTCTTTCGCGGTAGCGCCTCTGGCAACCCAAGCGTAAGGGTAAAGGTTAACAACACGTGTTTCTCATCCGTTTTAAGCACCTACAAAAATAATGCATAGTATTCTACTTGAAAAGTAAATAATTATGCATACTTATCTATGTAATTACATATTAGTAGAATTAGTAACATTATTTATTTGGAGACAAATATTATACAATAGTCCTACAATTAGCTCAATAAGGCTTTTGATGTAGATGGTGGACGACGATCGACATATTAATACATATTCGTGATAAGCACTCTAATAAATACCCTTGTCAGGATTCGAACTATAATAAAGAGCCTTATTATAAAAAAGTAGGGAGTAATAAATACGAGTACGACCCGTGGATCTTTGTGTATGTGTGTGTCTCCCAAATAGATTATTTTAATTGTTTGTTTCGCGAAAAGCATACTTCATCAAGCGATCTAAGCATGAAGCGCCTGCAAGAGGGTGTTAAAAAATACTTATATTAAAAAAAAAATTGTTAAATACAGGCCGGCGGGCCGCTCGCTAGAATAAAATATAATAGCCAAAATATTTAGGGCTTGCACGTTAAAAAAGTTCAAACATGGTCACGAGGGATCCTCAATCAAATTCAAATGTGTTTTAAAAAGATTTATAAGTTTTCAAAGGGATTTGTCTATTTTGCTATCTAGTTTATAGCCTGACCAGTCTGAGCGATTTACGACTGGGTAACAATTTCAGTAGTAATAAAATAAAAAGCTAACTTTGCTAGGATTTTTTTATATATTTTTCCTTGGAAAATATTAATATGACCAAAACGGGACAGAAAACGTTTGTGTTAATAAAACGTTACTAGATATGCTTAATTATTCCAATCTTTCAGCGAGTAATTTTCGATAAAACTTAAGGCCATAGTCGGGGTTGAGGTGGGCTCGGGTTATTTTATTTTTCACCTCACTAGCACGGTAAGCCCTATTTCATTATTTAAAAACATATACCAAAACTGTATTTTATTCACAAGAGTGCAAATTAAAATTAAATACAAATGTTGAGTGCTTTTGGACGTAGCAGTTTGGAATCAATAATGATAAAAAATGATTTATACCAATAGTGAATTAGATATCAATTCAAACCGTTTTACAGGGATTAATTTTTTACATGATACAAAATGTTTTTTAACTCCAAAAACAACTTGCAATTTGATACTCTCGCTAAAATCAGACAAAACATTATAATTTTTTATTTTATTTATTTTACTTTTAACAGCTGTTTCTGGATATTATAACGGTTTATTAGTCTATTTAAATTAGTAATTTGAATGGACTGTTTGAATCATAACTGTCAATAACGTTTTTTTGTGATCTACATATGCTAGTTTGAAAAGTAATTTAGTTAAATTTACATTTTAAAAATCTTATAAAAGCTGTTTTAATATCATAATATTCATAATATCCTTTGCATGTAAAAATATACAAAAAGAAAATGTTTATCTTAATCACAATTACAGCTTTCACTTGCTAGTTGATTATGTAGTTCGAAAAAAATATGTTTTTATCATGTATAAAATTACACCCTGTATATTAAGGTTGCTATCATATAACACTTTCATGAACCGAAGTGTAAACCAACCCTTCCTTTTACCCTTTCAAAGATCACCTACGTTGTTTACAGAACAGCTTATATAGTTGAAAAACAAGCTTTTAAGCGTAAAAGGTAGAGCAGCAACGGCTAAGTGAACAAAGTCGAGCAAAAATGAAATTCTTTTCGCTGCACTTATCATGTTGGGGGTTACTATCAAACACGGCCAGAAAAATAACTTTGTCATCACAATATTCCGAATTATCTTTCACGGAATTTACACAATAAGTAGGTACCTATATGTAATAAATTGATATTAACCCGTTTTCGTTAAAAAAAAAATACTTCGACTTTTCGAGAACGAGACCTTTCCGATGAATGTCAGAAGTAATTTTTAAAGTTAATATTAATATACGCGGTTGAGGCACGTTTATTTGTAATAATTTGTCATCACGCTCATAAATTGTATGTTACCCATCTGCGTGGAAAGTCTTGCAAACTTGACATTTATTTGAATAAACGTTGACAGATACAAAAACATAAAGATACAACTAACGACCGGTCTGGCCTAGTGGGTAGTGACCCTGCCTATGAAGCCGAAGGTCCTGGGTTCGATTCCCAGTCAGGGCATTTATTTGTGTGATGAGCACAGATATTTTTTCCTGAGTCATGGGTGTTTTCTATGTATTTAAGTATTTATATGTATCTATTTATTATATATATCGTCGTCTAGTACCTGCAACACAAGCCTTATTGAGCTTACCGTAGGACTAGGTCGATTTGAGTAAAAAATGTCCGAAATATTTATTTATTTATTTATTTTTTTATTTATTTATTTATTAAAGGATATAACAATTTAATCAATAATTGACATTAAATAAGAAAAACCCCAACTCAGTCGGCTCTTGGAATGATAGTAACAACCAAAGAAGCCAAATACACTCGGCGTCAAAAAAATCGCACCTCGCGCAAAATTTGTTTCAAGCAAATATAGCTCTCATCTTATTCATCGTAACCTATCAATATTGGTATCATTTGAAAGCACAATTAAAGCCCTTTAAGAAAACATGTCTACCATTTTCTTAAAATCAATAATCGCCAATCTACGGTGGTTACAAAAAAAATGGCGGGGATGCGATTTGAATGGGTCCCTAGGTGTGCTACCCTAGACGAGTTTAAAAGGGGGGGTAACAGTGACATATGGGTCATTCGCTCTCCAGAGGTCACCGAGGACACTACGAAACACCTGCAGAAAGAAAAACCTTCAGAAAATGGATACGACACCAGAGGAAGCAGCTCAAGTAGTGGCACTGCTGCTGAACGGACTTCGGTAGTATCAAGTTGCTGCACGCTTAAAGTTAAGCCGTTTCCGGGGCGACGAGTCTTGCTGCGGTTTCTGGAGACTGGCGGCTACTTCAGGAGGCCTGGATCTGGCCGAAGACGCTGCACCACCGTTAGAGACGAGCGGTACATTGTATCGACCTCTTTGCGGAACCGCTTCCTGACCGCTGCTGAACTGCAGATACTGCTTAGAGCAGCTCAAAGAACTGCAGTGAGCGTCTCCATAGTCAGAAGCAGATTGCGGGAGAAGAAACTGTTACCCCGAAGAGCTGCCACGGGCCCTCAATTGAAGCCAAAGCATCGAAATGCGAGAAGGCAATTTACCCAAGTTCACGAGGATTGGACGTTGCAGCAATGGAGGAATGTCCTCTTCTCCGACGAGACGAGGGTGTGCCTTTACACGAATGACAGACGCAGGAGGGTGTACAGGAGGCAAGGAGAGCGGTTCGCACCAACCTGCACCGAAGAAACTGTCAGCTACGGGGGCGGCTCGTGCATGTTCTCGGGCGGCATTTCCGTGGACGGCAAAACGGATCTCGTCTGCGTTTCCCACACTGGTGGTGGTCGCGGTCAGGGATCCTTGACTGCTGGCCGTTACATTACGGAGATCTTGGAAGAACATGTGGTCCCGTACGCTGGGTTTGTTGGTCCTGGCTTCCAATTTTTGCACGACAACGCGCGTTGCCACACTGCATTGATTGTGTGGGACTACCTACGTGAGGTCGGGATCACCGTAATGGAGTGGCTAGCAAGGAGCCCTGACCTGAACCCCATCAAAAATCTCCGGGATCACTTGAAACGACGTTTTCGATCGCGGGATCCTGCTCCAGCCACCATAAACGAGCTGGAAGCCGCAGTTATTGAGGAGTGGAACAACATTCCTCAAGAACGGATCGTGACACTAATCAGGTCCATGACTGATCGCCTGGAAGCTACGCGGAGGGCCAGGGGAGGAAACACTAGGTTTTAAGTTTAGTTTTAAGTTAGTTTTTCTTTATTTGTTGATTTTATTGTCTTTATTTTTTTGTAATTTTATCCAGAATACACGATGATTCCTTTTTCCTGTAAATTTTCTTTTTTTTGTGGAAAATGTCATGAATTTTATGGCATTATCCAATAGAAGGTTAAATTACCTTTCAAATAAGGCCACATAGTCATACTTTTCCTTACATAATATAAGGGTTAATACCGCTTGAACGCAAACGTTTGAGATGTGCGATTTTTTTGACGCTGAGTGTATATGGGTACAGATCATAATTCGTATTTATAGTTATATTAAAATAATATACAGAACAACTTCTTATTATAACTTTTACTGTACAAATACTAAACCAGCTTAAATCTAATATATATATGTACCTAGGATGCTAGTGGCATTTCCTCCTTGTGTTAAATGTGTTACCATTTATTTGTTCACTATGACTTACTACGGGACGTTGAATGTTTAGCAGTGTACCTCTGCGCCCGTAGCGTCTGTACCCTAGTTAGCTGAAAAATTTTGGGTAGGTAATTTTTTTTATATTTATAAATCGCTTAATTCAAGAACAAAGCTTCATTTTCGTGAGAACTGTTATATATTCTGGACGCAAAAATTGAGTCAATTCAAATTCATAACGCATCAAACGCATTCAATATGCCAAAGAAATTTATTTCTAAAACTTTTCTCTCTTTTCTGCAAAACTTGGGCATCCGTAGAATATATTTTTCCTTGCATTTTGCATTTTCCTTTCTGCAGTGAGGTGAAAAGTTGAACTTTACACACGGCGGCAAGGTTGTAAAATATCTTCTGTGCCTATTTATTTATTTTTTAAGCATTTTTTGATACTTTCTAAATACAGGTCGTAGACATTATGCATTATTTCACTTGTTTTTTTTTTTCAGAAAAAACTAGAAATCCTTAATAAATAAATATGATTTATTTCAATAATAATCTGACATTACAACTATTTATATCTTTGTAAATAACTCTACAGATCCAAACCGTGCGAGGCTATTGGCTGTCGGAGTCTGGGAAGCTTCTTTCGCCAAACACCGGTATTTTTTTAGATTCGTTCTTCCTTGGACTGGCGACCAGTTTGCGACTTGGTGTTTCGGTATGTACGCCACATATATTGTGATTGTGAGTGTGATTGGATGTGGACCGACTGGGACACCATGGATTGATTATCTTGTCAAAAAGGCAGGCCGGCAGGCCGTTTTTCTAGAAACACAACGCTTAGTGACATAATTCGTTCATCTCTTGCCACCATCAATGTTCCAGCTCTTCTTGAGCATACCGGCATTGTCAGAGATGATGACAAGAGGCCTGATGGGCTGTTTCCTTGGAACTTGGGAATACCTCAAGGGCCTAAATACTTAATTTTTTTAGATTTAATGTAGTAATAGTGAAGTACTCGTAATACTGTAATTATTGTAAATAAAGATTTTTACATAAGAAACTTTATATGTTAATCGTATTTTTGAGAAATTGCAATTTATCAGTATGGATACATTCAATTAACACGTAAGTAATGTAGAAAATAATATATACTTAATGAAATCAATCACAATAATTTCGTAGAATTCTGTCTGGTTTCAATGATTATTTTGTACGAAGACGATCAGTGCGTAGGTGTCTATGATCACACTAGATGCCATATTATATTTCATTGATTAGTTATGGCGATATTATTAGCAAAGTTTGTATTTTCCTTTCTACGAATATCATATCATTCCTCGTAGCCACTAGGTAGGTTATAGTTAGTTATACCATCCTTAAATAAAATACATTCTTGGTACTATTGCCAAACGACTTCATATTTCCGTCTGAAATCCGTATACATGGATAAGTTTTTTGTTTAGAGCTATAATTATTATCTGGAGAAAATTATCACTGCTTTTAGAATAGACCGCGCTAGTTGGCACCTTACGTGCAATTTATTGCGTTTTAAACTCTCACCATGGGGAAAATTACCTAACAAGATTCCAAGCGGCACTATTTTCAGCTAATTTCTTCTTATGACTACAGAAATTAGCTCGTAAATTTAGCTATTAATAAAAGAAGCTTTAACACAGGGCGTTACTTGCCATTAATTACCTATATTGAAATGTTTTACAAGTCGAATATTGCGGGCAACGTAAGTCACTTGTTTTAATACAATCAATACCTATTTTGAGTTTGAGTCTCACAATAGTTTTATGTTTAAAGTTATTTTATTAATCGTAGTGTATTATGACCAAAAATACCTAACTGTTTATTTAAACCGATAGAAATGAACAAAAAAAAATATTCTGGCTGATACTTGGCTCTGCCAAGTATCAGGCTTTATTACCTACAATTGAAGGTTCATCTAAGAGCATATTTGTATTCTAATAATATATAGCCGTCCAGTCTTTGCATGGAACTGTATAACAACACTGTAAAGATTAGAATAAAGCATCTATCTATATATTTAGGTCGTTAGAATTACGAGAGCAAGGTGTTCCCGCCAAAGGCCATAAGCCCCAAAATGTAATTAGCTCAAATCTTTCAAAAGACCTATAAACAAGCTTTTTAATGATATGTAAGGTTTGTTTATTTGTTTTAATTTGTTTCTGACCTTACCTTGACATCGTAATTAGGGTGGCTTGCAAAACCGAACTTACTTTAAACAGAGAACCTGACCTTCTAACCTTAATGGTGATTTATTTTTGCCTTATTAATTAATGCTTCACGCGTACAATAACGCCAGTTCCGGCATTTAAAGTCTAAAGTAATCCAGTGTTAATTAATATAAGTCACGCTGAATGATGGTCCTATAAGTACCTATTGTAATCAAAAAGGAATATTTTATCAAGTTTAATAGGAACCTACGCTCTTTTGTTGCCAGACGTCTTACCGTGTAACGGGACTGCAAAGGGCGATAGTACGATATTACACAGCTAATCTGTTTAATTACGGTTAACAGGTAAAACAAGCTTTGGTTGCATAATTTGAAATTTAACCTATAGCTTGACATAATAAGGTGAAGGTGAGGGAACGACTCTACATTGTTTTTTTTTTTTGTGAACTGTGTGTGTTTCTGTGAATTGATACAACGTTTAATCAGCAGTAAATACGGGGAAAGACAAAATTAAATACAATTTCTACATAAATTTACTTTAAAATCTACTCTATTTTTAAGACTAAACTAGCTAGCCTTTGGCAGTTAGCCTTAAGACGGGCGACTTAGCTAGATTATAGTTTTGCAGCAATAAATACTTGATAGATACATATTCTTAATAAATACACATATATGAACACACTTAGTATAGGTCCTATACATATGCACATTTTAGTAGATAACTTTAGCGCGCAAGCCTTTTCTCCTTAACCTACCTATTCCACCTGATTTTGTTCTAAAGGTTTACGCTGTGTAGACGTATTGTTTATTAATCTTATTTTTCTTGGTCTAAATATTTTCCTTCCCTGTATAGTCCTCTATTACCTTCCCTAGGTAGAAAACTATCATCGTCTCCGGGAAATGGCGACTCGGCGCGGCGTCAACAATCGCTGTGGGAGGGGAAGCTGTCCAGGTCAAGCCTCACATCAAGTATCTGGGACTTACCCTGGATAGAAAGTGGCAATTTGGCGAGCACTTCGCGAGGCTCGCCCCGCGATTGCTGGGAGCTGCGGCGGCTCTGGGGCGATTGCTGCCGAACATAGGTGGCCCCAATACCACCTGCAGGAAGCTGTTCGCGGGAGTCGTCCGGAGCATAGCCCTCTATGGGGCGCCGATATCGGCGGGTCGATTAACGGAGCGCACAAAACCTTTGCTCCGTCGGCCCCAGAGGGTAGTGGCACAGTGGGCAGTGAGGGCTTACTGCACCACGGCCTTCGCTGCGGTGTGCCTCCTCGCCGGTACCCCGCCATGGGAGCTAGACGCTCAGGTGCTAACGGAAAGGTACCGGAGGAGGGCAGAGGCACGCGAACGAGGTGAGCCTCTGGACCCCGAGGAGGCAGAGAGGGCTGCGCGGCGCGCCCTGGACAGGCTCCGGGAGCGCTGGAAAACCGCGCTGGAGGATAGCACTTATGGAATCCGCACCATAGGTGCTATCCTCCCACACTTCGAGGAATGGCTGGGCCGCAAGCATGGGGCCCTCAGCTACAGGATAGTGCAGGTTATGACCGGACATGGGTGCTTCGGGCATTACTTGCACAATATCGGAAGGGAGGAGGGGTCCCAGTGCCACGACTGCGGGGCAGTTGATGACACGGCCCAGCACACGCTGGAGGAGTGTCCCCGCTGGGACGCGGAGAGGGCTACACTGCAAGCGGAGCTTGGAGTGCCAGATCTCTCGCTGCAAAGCGTTGTCGGAGCGATGCTGGGCAGCGACAGATGCTGGAGGGTGACTGCGACCTTCTGCGAGGAGGTCATCTTGCAGAAGGAAGCAGCGGAGCGGCAGCGTGAAAACGACGCGGATGCGCTACCGCTCCGGCGTAGACGGCTTGGGAGGAGGCGTGCACAGTACGCCCAAGCGAATAGCTAGCTCTTCGCCACTGTAGGGCTGTGGGTTGGGGAACCCACACTTTTGGCCCTACCCGTCTGAGAAGAGAGACATTTGCGACATGGCTCTCTTCTCCTAAGGCGCGGGTGCCCGGCTATTGCCAGCTGGGCTGCCGGGGAGTGTCACCGTCGAGTGCGATCGTGATCCAGTGGCACTCCCCCGCATTTTCCCAGCGACAAAAAAAAAAAAAGGTAGAAAACTATCATCTCAAACATTTAAATGTATTAGATGTAACATCTTCGTCAGTCAACACGAACAGTTCTTGAGATTTCTCAAGCTTCTTGTTACCTATATTGTTACCTACAATAACTACATATATGTCGAGCTATATTTGACTTAGAAAACATGAGTTATCAGTTTTAATTCATGTAATACCTTTTCAGAGGTTTACATTTCCTGCAGAGTCTCACAACGGGACTAAATTATACCTTATAACTTTCAAACTGTGTGGGTTTAAAACGGCATGAGTTCTCCAAATCTAAGCGCTTTTAGAAGTTAGGCCAAACAATCTGAACCCCCTTTATAAGAACTTGTGGTTCATTTGTACCCCTTGAGCTCTGTTTTTAACGCTTAAATTGCTTATTGTGGTTTTCGGTAGGCTCTTATGTGTATTTCTTTCAGGTATGAAGTGTTGTGTTCCTGATGGTGAGTAAGGTTCCCAGAGCTCCAACCCCCCTTAAAGGCCGGCAACGCGCTTGTGACTCCCCTGGTGTTACGGGTGCCCTTGGGCGACGGTAATTGCTTATCACCAGGCAATCCGTCTGCTGCGTCGTTTGCCGCCTATGTAATAAAATAAAAAAAAGTAACCAATAAAGACTACTTAAAAACTACTTTTTTCGTATGGCAATGAAGTAGTTATAAATATTGTATGTTCAGGCCTTCCCCATCCTATTTCAATATCACGTAATGAATGGGAAAACCCTAAGCTGTAAAATACAATTTCGTAAAAGATTTTACAGAATCCTGAGTAACATCAGCGCAGATTTTCATGTTGATCGCAATATCTTTCACAATTTTAAAATCGTATTTTTCTCTTAGGTACTTTGAATTTGCTCAATCATTGAATTATCACGAAGCGAAAGGGATTCGAGTTTATTCACGTTTTTCGTTAATTCTTTGTAAAACGATTCCCATTCAATCGGCTTTTAGAGAATCGATTGCAAATAAAAAGATACTATAAGGAAAAGGATTGAACAATTATAACTAGCAAATGACAAATACGCTATAAGTTTAAAATCGAAATTATTTTGTTATCCTTATGGTATCACTCGTATGACTCTGCCGGTAAAATTGCCAGTATGCCGCCTCGGCGTCGCGTCCCGCTGTTACATAACTAAAGCCAATCCCTTAGTACGAGTAACCGTTACAATACTGGCAGGAAGTAATGGGGTAGTCTCAAATAACCTTATAACCGATAAATCTACCACTGCACATGTCATACAGCTTATTTCATCATAAAACAAGGTCAATAAATCGCCTTCCTCAAAAGCAAAAAGTCGGATATTGAAAAAAGTGATTTTTCACTTTATTACATTGGAGTAAGACCGTGCCATGCCCGCGTCGTCCAGTCTTAAATCATTCGTAAGGCGCAGAACACACGAGCGAATAGATTGTCACGCTGAGATATTTTATATTAGTAGTAGGAAACAATTATATTTCCTATGGATTAGTAGCTTAAACTTTCTCAATGTAACATACAGGGGTATACAGTAGGGGATCCTCACGTCTCACAGAAAGCATAAGTAGATCTGATTTCTGTTAACGTAAACACGTACATGTTAGAAGTGATAACTCAAGCGTAGTCGCACACAGTGATACGTGAGTACTAACACTAGGCTAATATGCGAGTTAAAAAAGATGTTTTAGGTATTGTATTTACTAAATGGATTGAGTTGTTTGCGATACGCGGGTAGGTTCTCAAGACATTATTCTTTAAACGAAATTATACGTCGCGCGATGGTTTCAGCGAATCTGCCCTGTGTTTTGGAGCCCCAGGGTCTTAACAGTACGGGTGACAAGAGACCGAACGGTTGACACTGGTTCCATTGGCGAGGGGCAGAAGCTTAATTTGGGATGCGAAAAGCTGGCGCTGCTGCTGAAAACGCAGCCAAGCTGAAGCACTCAAAGTACTCGAACCTGGAACCATTGTACGATTTTGTTCCGGTCGTTGTGGAAACAAGCGGACCCTGGTGCTCCAAAGCAAAAAAAAATACAGCGTCGCTATGCTGCCAGTGTTTTTGGCACATTTGCACCAGGTACCAGTCGTCTCGGGGAATGAGAAGTTTATTATGTTAATTTTTAGTCGAATTTTTATTGTTAGTTTAAATTATTGATTGTTTATTTACTAAGTATATTAATAACAATATGATATATAAATTATATAGGTAAATATAAATCTTAAATTATTAGTATAATTCCTACACAATAAATTCTAACTATAACATTAACTGTACATCAGGCCCTTGAAGCATTGTACCAAGCATGCTGAGGATTCCCATTTTCGATTTCGTTGTAAGTAACACAATGCTGATACGCGATATTTGCGACGAACAGGTCGATACCACTATATCCCTAGCTAATGGACCCTAAAGCCCCATATAGACTTCCGATATTATTTTTATATTAAGCAGAAACGTCTGCTAGCATATCAAAGATATTTAAGTCGAAAGAAAAATAGAAAAATTTGACTCGCAGCGGGACTCGAACCCACAACCACTGGATCACTAGCCCAGTGCACTACCAGTTGTGCTATACGAGCGCCGCTTAGACGTGTCAAATTTTTCTATCTTATCCTTCTATAAGATAGAAAAAAAAATCTTTCGACTTAAATAGACTTCCGATAGGTACAGTTTCGTGTCATCAGCATGGCGGACCGTGTATTTTATTTTAAACAGTTGACTAGAGTATAGGAGATACTCTAGACATTTACTGTAGGTACTATTGAGTAGGCTGTCGCACAGTTCTGTCCTCGCCCCAAATCACGGCACACCGTCGCTCCGTATGTTTTGCTTTCTAACCCCTTACTTTCAAGTCACGTTTTCAATAGATATGGAATATGATACATTTCTCGTTTATCTAGCTTTAGAATAAGGCAGGCAATCATGCGAATATCAATGGAAAAAAATACAGTGGTCTGTTAACAGATGTACTAACCAGCGACTTTACGGTACATATTATATGGTACTACTCGTAGAGTAGATAGGCATTTAAGTTAGCCACTCTCACACAAGAGTGTTACCAAAAGTGCAAATTATTGTAATAATGATTAATTCCACTGTGAAGTGGATATGGTGTATTTCCTTACAGTGATGTAAGGAAATACACCATAGAGACGAAGCCAGATTTTGCTTCTTAATTCGATTCAAATACAAAATATCGTGGAGACTGACATTATGGCGCAATTATAAGTGTTAATAATAATACCTTAAATCCGCTTAGTGTACCCCTTACATTCCATTAAATTGTCGAAAGGACCTCTGCGCGTTGGCACGATGCGCGCGCAATGGCCGGAATACCATTTTTCCGTGTACGGGAAAGACATACCTACTAAAACGAGTAGGCGTAGGGATGTGACGACCCCATCGCCCACTAGTTTTCACCAGCGCAAGCATTCAACGCAGAGCAGCTTGTGGCGAGCTGTCGGAGCGTAGCTACTCCACGTACCTGAGCGCTCCTGGGGGTGCCCTGTCGGATAGGTTGCACAGGTCCCCCGCCTCTGACTTGCTTTAGCCGGCCGTCCAGAGAAGGGTCGCTAGAGCTGCGTACGCGAGGGTAAATGTAGAAACATAAGTTGTGAGTTGGCTATATGTTTAAAGTCCAGTGACACCAGTTCTGCGTACAGTGGTGAGATCACACAAGTGGCAGGGTTGAGTACAGAATAGACGGTTTATTTGCCCAGCAGTGGGACACTTAAAACAGGCAAAGAAAAGAGAAAAAAAAGTAAAAAAGGACAAGCGGAAATAAGATATCATTATCTAAATAGATTTTTACGTCTACTTAAAGTCTATCTACGGGTATCTAACATAATTATTTTAGACAAAACCATAAACTCATGAACTGAAATTAACTAGGTATTTGCCCGAGCTCAAGGAGACAATTATAGAAATCATTTATATTTTCTCTCTAAAAGTACAATATATAAATAAGTCAGAAATATCGTATTATAAACATTCTCATTAAGTACTTCAATAAGTTCGCAACGACTTTTTTTCCAGAGATCCAGTTCTATATCAACGTTACACGAGCGCAAAAATATAATAAACCAGACCTAAATATTATGTTTGCCGTGTGATGCCGGCTGACTAGAATAGCACCACCCTATATCCTCCCGCGGATGTCGTAAGAGGCGACAAAGGGAAAATTCTACGGACGGGCAGCAGCGTCCGTCGAAACCCAATCTACAGCTACTGGGGTCGCCAACCCGCCTGCCAAGCGTGGCAGCTATGGTAACTACCCCCAAGATAATACAAGTCATATTTGTGGGAGATCTATGTCCAGCGATGGACTGCAAACGGCTAAAATGTAAATATTATGTAAAATATTTCTAAAAATCTAATAGTCACCAGAAAAGTAAAAGCCAGAGCTAATTATTATTGCATTGATTCGTGTGACACGTTGTCAAAATATTACGGTCATATATCACAAAGAGAAAGTTTTAATGGATATTTCAGGTAATACTTACAGAAGTAAACGTTCCCAAGTAATCTCTAAATACCTCAAAGTCCTGAGTACTTTTGTTGTTAGATGAAATTCCTCGGAGAGCTCGGATCTCAATATAAGAGAAAGTTAGATTATGTACTATTTTATACTGGTATTTAGCTTTTGGTTAATCTATGTGATAAGAAATGGAAAATTATGGATTTATTAAAACTTAACGCACGCTTAACAACTAGGCTCTGTAGTTTTGGAAATCACCGTGAATATTCAGACAGATACTCGTATAGGTTTATAATAATGTACTTAACCGTAGCCAACATGAAACTTTTATAGAAAACGAAAATAATGAATAAGAAAACAATTTATTTTAAGCTAGCGCTTTAACAGTTGCGTTATTCAAGCCAATTACTTGTTACTTATCCAGAAGCCCATTCCAGAGCCCAGCGACCTGTATAGCACACTAATCTGCAATGAAACATGTTCAATGAAAAGGAAGAGACCCGGATATGTCCTTAAACTACGTCCAACAATGAGAGGAATAATGAGCGATGACCATCACGCTTGAATCTGGGGCAGCCCAACTGGGGAAGTCCTCCTCCTTACATAAGACCACAGCCATAATAGCACTGCTACCTTTCAGGTATGTAGTGCTGTGTTCTTGATGGTAAGTAAGTTTCCCAGAGCTCCAACCCCCCTTAAAGGCCGGCAACGCGCTTGTGACTCATCTGGTGTTGCTGACGCATCTGGGTGCCCATGGGCGATGGTAATGCTTACCACCAGGCAATCCGTCTGCTCGTTTGCCGCCTTTGTCATAAAAAAAAAGAGAGGGTTAGATTACCCGAAGATACGCAGTGGAAGCCAGCAAAAAAGCGAAAAAAGGTTATTCTATGTACTTATTTATTTTCGAGTATATTATTATGTTTCATTGTAGATTTATAGATAAAATCGATTCAATACGAGTGCGATGTCAAATTTTCCTCTTTAAAATAACACTGTACCTATGTGTTAAACTGTAATATGTAATAATCCGTCTCTAATCCCCAAGCGATTAGGTCATATATAAACTAAGTATAGAGGGATGGATTTAGTATATCTGCTAGTTATTCGCACATATGTATCTCACGCAATAAACCTAAAGTAAACATTAACCTTATTAACTAGTGAGTAAACTCAAATTCGTTGAATCATCGTTGAATTCTGGAACGGCTATGGAATCAGAAATGTTTGCGGCTCGAGGTTATCCGAGGTAATCTGTATGAAAATGTATGAGGATATTTCAGACCTTAAGAGCTCTTTAATATCTTACACGATATGGGATATATCGAAATTGACACAGAATTAGATATTTTTCACATTCAACGGGTGAAAGAATACGAGTATATTCATGATTCCTGGTGCTGCTATCTTACTAACTATCTAAATTAGTGCCAAAGTACTCGTATCTCAAGATAATGTGACTTGGACTCAACACGTTTTTGTATGAAGAAATGTCGTACTTTATATAGCTTGTCAATAAATCCGAGCTACATGACTTGTTAATTGTGGCAGATTAATATAAAAAAATGGACTTAATATTATTCTACATAAACGGGACTTAACCGCGTATATTAACTTTAAAATTTAACTCCGAAGTTTCGAAGACGACGTTGTCCTCGTGGTCTCGGATTAAGACTGGCTAAAGTTCACATCAACATCTTCTAGCAGCGCGAGTTTTTCGAACTACCCGCACTTGATCTTGTTTATCAACTTGAACGTTTTGCGTACTAGGGATGTCACTCGGTTGACACACTACACTAACGATATCGGTATTTTTAACTTGTTGTATTTGACGCCTGCATTTACTAATGACTTACGAAACGTCGGAGGTAAATTTTAAAGTTAATATACGTGGTTAAGTCCCGTTTATGTAGAATAATGTGTAAAAACCGTAAAAGTTTAAATCAATAGACTTAATATTTAAAATAAGTTGTAAGTACAAAAATTCGATGAAAATTAATTGCATTTATATCATACGATATTTGTATTCACTTATTGGATCTCCAGTTAACGGATATGTGAATACATGTCAGCACATTTATCGTTGTTGAAATTATCAAAACTTAAATCATGAAAGTCTGGGTGATATAAGGTAGGTAATCGATAGGTCTAAAATTTGATTATGACCAACAAGAGTAAGAAATAATAGAAATAGGTACCTAATTATTAATAGCGCACGTGCAAACACAGGTATCCTAAACTGCTTTTTTTTGCCAGGCGTATGCTTAAATTAAAATATCTAGGCATAAAACCGTTCTAATGTACAGTCAACCAATTTGATTTATAGGCCACTTCGATCCTTGTGAAACATCTGTATGAAAGACGCAAAACAGTGAAAATCTATATGAAAGACGCAAAAGATCTCTTGTTAACGTCACTGTGACAAGGTTCGAAGTGGCCTAGAAATCAAATTGGTTGGCTATACCTAAACATCAATTCAATACTAAAATTTTGTTTTATATTAACATTTTGACGAACAAGTTATTTATGTATTCGTAAAATAAGTACCGTTGAATGGGGTTACTTTGATCAATTTCAAAATTAATTTGGTGTTATCTCTTCAATATGTAGTATAAAAAAAATAATAAAAAAATGTCGATATCGGTTTTTGCTCCTCTATCGATTTAATTATTTATTTTTTTATTATTATTAACTTATTACTTAAAAAAAAATTATAAAGAGGTGATCAATTCTAAACTGATTTTGGGGTTACTTTGATACCCCTCTTTTTTTTGACGGAATTGGATAGAAACCCCTTTAGGGAGTAAAAGTTCAAAACCTTAAAAAAAATCCGTTCGCAGGTTTAGGATTTATAAGCATTTTTGTGTATTTGGTACCATAAATGTAACAATTAAACTCAAAAACTAACTTTATACTTCACAAGTTAGTAAGGTAAATAGTAGTTTGTAATACGTAGTAACTAGTATGTACTGTATTGAGAATTTTTTTTTTTTGCTTATTATCAAAACTTATCAAATGAACGACGTAGGTATAATCTGTAGAACGTAAACTATTATAAATGGGTAAGTAAACCCTTATAGGTGTCAATGCCATACGATAAATAAAATAAAATATGTGATCAAAGACACCCCATGCCACAAATCCCAAATAAAAAAAATTGTCGCTATTAATATGCCTCGTAACAACAATTTATGTTATAGGCCGATAAATGCCTGATTCAATGAGTTTTATAAAATTGTTGTATTTTCTTTAGAGAACATTGTACATTAGAAGTTATACAAGCTATGTGAAGTACATAAAACAAATACTTATATATTTTATTTACTTTTGCATCGATCTAAGTGTTTGGTCCCACAAACACAAATCACAAACTGGCAGTAACGTTCAATGTTATCAACCGTAAAAAGAAAAACCAAGGAATGCATCCAGAAAGCGTGATATTCGAGCTTGAACATGAAGAAAAGTTTTTATCAAAGTAACCCCAGGAATCAAAGTAACCCCATTCCACGGTAGTTTGAAAACTACCAGATTTAATAGCCTAGTTGCTAAAACAGTTAGTTTAATAACCTTTTAGTTATTTACCGTTTTCCTATCACCCACGGACTAACTGCTGGATAAAGGCCCTTCCCATGGACTGCCACAGAGAGCGATCTCTGAGTATCGGAGGTTCAATGGCGTAATCGCCAAGCTTGGTAGGTGGGTTGGCGATTGCAGAATGTTCAACCGCTGGACAGGGACGCTGCTGCCCGTACTCTAGTGGTTTCTAGTGGCAGTTTAGGGACCATACCCGGGTTACTGATTTAATATTTTATCCTCCTCAGACCCACCTGAGACCCACAGGCCTACATGTAGTACTAATTACTTTAAAGAAATTTGAATTTTCCAAAATTGGAACATAGTTGAGTTTTATTTGTTTTCTTCGATTTTAAATGTAAATGTACCTACTTCCTAGTAGGTAGGTAGGAGTACTCGTAGTCCCAAACATTGCATTGTGTTGAAAATGATAAATATAAATTAAAATCAGTGGCCTTGTTCATTAATTTTCAATTAATGAATTCGCTCAGCTCCATGAGGGAGAGATACATAAATTAACCATCGGTCGTGTGATTTACTATAACAACAACGTTAATTACAAATACGTGGCCAAAAATAAGTAGTTCAAGCTTTTGACTGAGCATGCATATCCAGTTCGCTCGGAACAAAATCGTTTCAAATGAGCATTTGGCCGATTTTCTTTAGAAAACAAATAGGATTGTTGCCAATTTATCCTTTTCTTACTTTCTTGCTTTTTCTAATTAATTTTTTATTAATTTGTTTCTTAACATAAAAAGGTTACAGCTTACTCAATAAAAAAGTTACACAAAATAGCATACCTCTTTATTTTTTAGAACGTGACAGCTATAGTTTGCCAACGAACTAGTAATACTATAGAAACCTGACTCGAGCTCAAAAATGACCCCACGGCTAGTGTGCCGCGAACGATTGACTGAGCCACGGCGGAGTTTGACAGCTTTAGTAGTACAGAAGCTTTCTATGACATAAGATATCAGCTAATATAAAATTGTTAAATTAAAAAACCATATAAAATGCTTTCTTCTGCGGTAAAATGGTACCTGAACAACTCCACAAAAATACAAGAAAATCTATGGGATCCATTGGAATGTGTAAGTTTAACCCTGAAGAAGATAAACAATTATTTAAAGTAACATATTGATATATAGACTAATACGCTGAACCAAATGTCGTAACTCTATACTAGTTTTATAATGACTTATGCCTTTATGATACTGAGTGTCAAAATGGTGATAATGTTATGCAACATTTCTACTAGTAAGTAAACTATTAATTTTATGTTCAAGTAACGAGCAATTCCTATTACATGTTTTTATTTAAAAACGCAAATACCTACGCTATAAATGTGCTGCTGGTAAATTATTCGTCATAATCATTCTAGTTTCCCGGAGGCCGCGGAAAGGATTTATTATTTATTATAAATTATATTTTTCACGGAATTTAATTTTCTGCCCAAATGGGCAATCATTGAATAGTCGTTAGAGATTCGCGATGCCTTAAGGTCGAAAATTGTATTTCAGTAATAGGATTGAAATACTTACTATTTGCCATTGCATATTACAGATAACCTCTTTGTGAAAAGTTATCATTTTCTTTTCTTAATCTGAAAGCGGTTCCAGCTATATGCGTTACTATCATTTGAATATTGCAAGAACGAAAAAGATGAATATAGACTCGGTAGTCGTCTATTGTTGGCAAAATGTCTTTACATCCCAAAGTTCAGTACTCCACGTCGATCTTATTTATCTGTTGCCTAGTAAACAAAAAAATGCATGCGATATATGAAAGTAACGTCTTATTCTAGCTTGCTCTTATGGTGACAGTTTGCTATACGATAATACGATATTGAACCTTAGTGGGTTGGAAATTAAACTCCTTGACTGTACTCACACTATTACGATTATTCCAAAATACATATGTACTACACATTAATATTATGTTTCAACTTTTGATTATAACGATAAACGGGACTTAGTCGCGCAAAAACTTACGAAGATTCACCTCCGATATTCCCGAGCGACATTATCCCGTGGCACCTACTGGAGAAAAACTGAGGCAATGTCGTAATGCAAAATCGTGGGAGTGTTGTCCAATACGACATTACTATACCTTCTTATAAAGTATGGACAAACGTAATCTTAATAGCAAAATCGTGTCAAAATAAAACTTATATAAATTGGTTACATCTCGGTTAGTATCGCCCCTGTAAGTTTGACAACGCCATAATATTGCAACGCCGCGCATGAGGTTTGACACTTAAAACTTTTTTTAACCAATCACAACTTTTTTTAAATAGCGCGAAATTGTCCAAGCTGCTCTGACAATTTATGAACAGGGGATTGCTGTCAGTGTCAGTGCGCCTGGGGTCAATTTTGGAAGGCATTTTTGTATGGAGAGCTGTGTCTATATATATTCAGTCACCGTAGTTTGCTAATTTTTATTTTGTTATCAGATTTTTTTATCACATCATCATCATATCAGCCGAAGGACGTCCACTGCTGGACATAGGCCTCCACCTCCACCAAAGCGGCACACAAGGACCGGTCTTACACCACCCACGTACAGTGGATTCCCCGTATATTTACGGTCATCAACCTGGTGGGGTGTCTAACCACGCCACGCCTTCCGGAACATGGTCGCCACACGACTTTTTATCTATATTGTTTTTAGGGGCTTAAAATATAACAAATAAAATATTTTTACACAGATACTGTACAATTAATATTAATTATTATTATTTAAAATAGGTAATAATTAATAAATGTGCAAAATTGATTTTCATGTAACTGAGTCTATAAAAAAATAAGCTAAAAGTACCTAGTGTATAAATATTTGGAAGTAACCCGGCTAAAATCGACTGAAAGTGACATAATAAAAGAATAAAATGCTTTATGAATGATACAATGAATTTACTCATATAGGGAGTGATTTGTTTTCCTTTTGACGTGTCAGGTTGATTTATTTTTAGCAAAGGGCGGCATTCATGCTTGTTTGTCATACTGTTGACGTGTCCTATTTGTAATCGGTAGGTTCACAAAATGTGTGATAGCGTTCTATGATTTGATTTACTGTAAAATTGTATACTTGTCTGTGCATTTATTTAGACTGGATAGATTGAGGCCTATTATCTTAAGCACTCTAGTCTACTTACTAATTATATAATAACATAGACAAAATTATTAACTCCCCTGTGTAAACAGTATTTTTAGTTCTATGTGGATGAAACTAAAGAAAAAGGCTTGTAAATTAAACGCTACTCACGTTTATTTAGTCACTCGCGCGACATGTTTCGGAGAGCCTCCATTATCAAGCACTAAGAATGCTGAGTGTCCGTTCGATTCAGCGATCGCGTCGCCGGCCCGTCAACATGTCGCGCGAGTGACTAAATAAACGTGAGTAGAGCCGTGTTAACGTTTAATTTATAAATACAAAAAAAAAGGCTTGTAGTTGATTTACCTATAGGTATATGAAATAGACGCCTTATTCAGAGACTGACAGTCAACGCACGTTAGGAATTGTCTTGAAAGTTTAGAAATTAAATATAGTATATTTTTCAAACAGGTTTTCAATAAGAAATAATTTTAGAATAGCACCCCAAAGGGTAGAAAAAAATATCTTCGTCTTCTATGTGAACGGAGTCGTAAGCGGACGCTAGTATAGTCGTAATTATATGTGGGCATTCCTGCCACAAGATAACCATTTCATTTCCAACTCAATGCGCTAATCGTCTTAGTAGTGTGAGAAGCCAAGCTCGGATAATCCTGTATTGAATCAAGTGAATTCATGTACAGATTTAATCGCGACTAGTAACGCGTGTATAAGTCAGTAATACATGGCAAGATCTATGGATATTATGAACTGCCTACTGAATGCTAAGTACAGGTGCGTTGAGGTATTTAAGTCTCATTATTGGGCGAGTGAAGAGGGGTATAAAAGAGATTTTAATTGAATACTCTAGGTATTTTATTAAATCTACTTCCTCGCGTTGTCTCGGTATTTTTGCCTCGGCTCATAGGAGCCTGGAGTCCGCTTGACAACTTATCCAAGGGATTAGCGTAGGCATTTGTTTTTACGAAAGGGACTGCCTTCGGACCTTTCATTACCCAGAGGCTAAACTAGTCCTTATTTGGATTAGTCCGGTTTCCTAACGTTTTCCTTCAGCGAAAAGCTACTGGTAAATAAAATTATATTTCGTACATAAATTCTAAAAAACTCATTGGTAATTTATGGTACTGTCCCTGCGATCCGGATTGCAAGTCGCACGCTCTTACCTTAAAGATGCAGAATATAAAAATATAGCTGATATGGGATCATTTCGTAGCGCTTTAGAAATATTTTAATGCAATATCAAATTAATATTCGTATTGGTTTTTTATAGTTTCAATTTGCGCCTTAATAATTCAATATTTTGTGAAACAAATTGTTAACATATATGTTAACAATTTGTTTCACAAAATTACACTAATATCAATATTGTAGGTAGTGCAACAAGCCAAGCTCTATTAAGCCTTTAGGAATCCGGTGAATACATCACAAGTCAGACACTCGCAAATGGCTATAGAATAGGGGCCGGTTCCATTGTGGGTGCTCGCCGGTCTGTGGCGCTGTTAAGGCTTGTTTGCACCTTTCCTATAATCAATCATTTTAGAGGGTAATAAGTAAAGTCGGTGCTGCAAGCATGTTTGGAAAGATTGAAAAAGTTTACTGTTATGTTAAGTACTCAGATTATACATATTAGGTATACTAAAGTTTTTCAACGTTATCTACTAGTATTTTAAATCGGTTTACAGTTTTATTTATAACTAAATACTAATGGCTAAATAAAAATATAGCTAACTAATAGTTTTGACGTTTAAACATTTTGATTAAAGTCCAGCTAGCCTATAATTCGTAATAGTGACCTACTTATTCAGCAGATGTTTCCGGGTTATAATCCTAGCCATTTATTCGTGTGTTATTTCATCTACGAGTATGCGCTCCTCGGTTATGGACGGTGTCTAATAGATGTATACATATGTGGTAGTCCACATGGAAAGGTACCTTATGGCGCTTGACGCTTTCGTTGCAAAGTGTCACATTATTATTGAAGCGTCATTAAGAATAGCGTAAGCGCCAAGCACCATAAGGTACCTTTCCATGTGAACTACCACATATGTAGTTACTCGAATTATTTCAACTATTAGTATAATATACATAGATGACGAATGACGTCTGCTTAAATGACCCTACAAAAACTAGTAGTCCAAAAGATAGTCCTTCAACCACGTATGAAGTTTGACTTGTGATATTGTATTTTCATCAATCAAAACTTTGACAGACCAATGAAATAGTAGATTGTTTGACAAGGGGCTAAAGTAGGCCATAGTACCACGAGATGGTTATTTTCCCGAACGAAGTGAGGGAAAATTGTTCGAGGGGTAATATGGCGTTTAGACCCGAGTTATGCATACAAGTTTTCACTTCGATTGCGAGAAAGTAAGAAAAAATAACATTTCAACAATTAACAAATACAATTTTATTAACCCGCAATGAATTCTGAGTCAAAAATGTTTAATTTGGCAGTCTTTGTATTTTTTTCACTGTTTTGATACAGATAGGATATATCTACGCCGTGTATAAATGCCATAGACAACGTATAATTGGGGCTTCAAAGAGTTTGCCAACGATTTAAACTTTTTTTTAATGCTTGTGAAGTAGGAACTAAAAAACATCTAATGCTTTGACAATTTGATTGCGTTTCCTCATTGGTCGATTTTAATATTGCGGTATTGTCTGATTGGTTGATACTTTATACAAAGTTTTTTTAATGATTTCACATTTTTAAACAGTATTCGCACCAAAAAAGAATCTAGAGTTGCGATTAACTTCGATATGTGTCGTGATTGGTGGATTTAATAAGTTCTGGTTGGTCAATTTTAAACGTTTTGTATATCATAAATATGTATACATATTTTCCCAAGAGGCTAAATGTATTACTTTAGTCCGCCTTGGCGAGCATAATATGACACACTTTTAGACCATGAGAAGTGAAAAATTTCTTTTTATAGCGTAAATTTACTCATTGGATAATATATAAATCCGAGGGAGGGATAAGGGGATAATTGTCAGTAGAATATTAAGGTCATTTTTAAGAGCCATTTTGTACTAGAAACGAAGTCTGTGTATATTCAATCACTGTATAGCGTCGTTTAGTACCTACTATAATTATGTCATTAATCATTAAGCGCTACACCTAAACTTTGCGCGACAGCAGCAAACGGCTGCCGTAGAAAAAAGTGATATGCCGTCTTGAACATTCCATCTTTGCCCATAGCCGGCACTCGGTGCTAAAACCGCTACGCGAATCCATAACCAAGTAAACACTTTCGCTCCCTGCAGGAGGAAAAATACGAGATAGTTTTGAAATAAGTTAAGTTGGGACGGTGATATACAAATTGCTGGACACATTTTACAGCCGTGAGTTGTCATCAAAACATTATAGCTGCTCCATTTAGCTCATAATAAATATAATCAATAACCTAACTCCTTTAGAGGTTCACTTATTGAACAGATACCATGATGGCCTAGCATTCAATCAGGTTTCCAAGTCTTTGAAGTAATGTTACCGTGACCTCTAACAACAAAACGGCGTATTTGATCACAAGTTACAATACCACAAGGGTCTTTTCTTCTTTACTGGATTTCAGCTCGTTAGGAATCTGAGATCCATAATAACTTTCTTTTGCGAAGGACTTCGCAAAGAATACTAATTGCCTAGATATCGTCGCATATACAGTTAATTGTCCGAAAAGTTTTAATGCTTTTTTGTGATGATGTAATATTCTAGACTTAAAAGTTAATTATTAGTATCTAAATCTGGGAATTCAGTTGCAGTGACAATTTTTCCTGACGTGGATAGCTGAAGATCAAGCTTAATAAAGACTTTTAAGGAAAAGTATTTTAAACTTGATCGGTTTAACCGCTTTTGAGTTACGGATTGAAAACTAAGGAACCCTACGTTGAGTATGGCCCGACATGCTCCTGGTCAGTTTAGTTTTATGTATTTAGTTACATGTATAGATACAAAAAACAGTTAAGAGTACATTAGGAAGCTTTACGCCTATATATGTCTTGTTTTGTACAAACTCGTATTCATAGAAGCCGTTGATGGCATCTATCTCCGGTTCATTCCGCAAAAACGCGTGTATTTGAGTCAATTTCCGCACATTTAATAATCCGAACTTTAACGGTCCAATCCCTTTTAGATGATGTTGTAAACTAGGTTTTTACCTCGGGTTCTTCACTAAATTACTAGTAAAGGTTGATTTAGGGGATATAAATTGTCGATTATTCTTTCTTTGTTAATTAGCGGTACCGCCCATGGTAGTAAGAGTAATGATTTATTTCTATGTAAATATATCTGTGTATATACGTAAAATTATATCTGATGTATTTTTCTCTGAGCCGACATAATTACTACCAAGCTAGGATAGGAGGTCATCAAACGTTTATTATATATACTATGTCTTTATAAATTATAGGGCATGGCAGGCAGTTGCGTTTAAGGCGAGCGAGTGAGCTATGAGCTATCGGCTATTTTCTAGCCCAAGAACCGAACAAAAGTTAAAGCCCGTTTCACATCAAGCGCGGGCGCGTGTCAACGCGGGCCCGCGGCGGACCGCGGCGGGCCCGCGGCGGGCCCGCGCCGCGATTGTTCACCTAGTATTAATTGAACGCCTTCACACAGCGGCGGGCGCGGGCGGGTGCGTGTGGCGCGGACGCGCACGCGGGCCCGCGTTGACACGCGCCCGCGCTTGATGTGAAACGGGCTTAAACCCTTCCGTAAACAGAGAGATATATATTTATAGTTCATCGTTAGCTGTTCAAACTGCCGGCGACGACACTATCCCACCGCGCGTAAGCGATAATTCCATAGATTTTTTACTAGCCTCCTGCAAATTGTCAACTGTTTCTAGTACCTACCCACTGAATTTTACTAGTTCATCGCTGAGCTCGCCGATAGCTGGCGGTGAGACTACTGTCTACTAGTAGTTGACAGCCTCATTTATTGCATACCTATCGTATCATTGCATATTTTATTAAATTTACTTTCTATGCTTAAAACCTGGAAACCACTGAATGAGTTTTTGTTCCGTGTACTCAAACTACTCGTATAGACGATCTATACTAATCTATCCTCTGTATTCTGTTGGTCCGTATACGTTAATAAGCATACAAATTAATCCAGGTAGGAAAAGCTTTGCCCAAACACGCATATTAAAGGCAATAACATAAATTGAAAGAGATATTTATTCTTATCGTATTTAATTTTAAAATCCAAATGGGTTTTACAATGTACTCGTTTGTTATGTGTGGTAGAGAAGAATTCCATTCTGTGTGTTGTTTGTCTTGTTAATGTAACAATTCCTCTTGAGTAATATCGAGTTTCAGATATGCTGAGGAACAGCTTAACGTCTATAATGTCCTTTAATAGACCATAAAGTACACATAGTGTACAGATTGTCAGATTTAATAAAATGTATCGGTATATAAATGAATACTGTAGCATTATTTACTTTACATTTTAGGTGTCCTCTGTTACGCTTTTAAGAGCGTTATTAATGTAGTAAAAGATAAATGCTTTTAGTTTAACCGTCCGTTCTCCATTGTAGACAGCTCAACTCATTAACGGACAGCCCAACAATATAGGGCTGTTCACAATTTTGATCGTTTTGCAGTGGTCATGTAAACAAACGGATTTCCAGCGAAACACCGATATCAAGCATGTTTTTGCGGTTTTAATTATTCACAATCAGAAGCTCATAAAGTAGGTGAACATTTAGGTTTGACATCATATCCACTTAATGGTAATAAATGGCTTTTAATGTAGCTTAAAGAGTGACTAGTCCACGGTGCGATTTTTTGTTTTAGTTTAGTTTAGTTTTTGTTATATTTTTAGTTTTATTATTATAAGTTTAGTTTATAAGGTTTATTATATCGTTTTAAATTAAATATTGTTTGTAATGTGACATGCTTAAAGAGTAGTTGGGCGTTGGGGTTATTTATTCATGCATTTAAGTATTTATCTATGTATCTATTATATATGGGTCGACTTATGTAGGATTGTCCCAAATAATTTATTTATTATCTCTAGCGCGTTTTTAGCACATTAAGCACGTGCATAACCGCTTACACCGCTTTTGGACCCGGGTATATCCTTAAACTACGTCCAACAATGAGAGGTAGGGCACAGCGTTGACCACCACGCTTGAATCTGGGGCAGCCCAACTGGGGTACCTCCTCCTTACAGAATACCACAGCCATAATAGCACTGCCACCTTTCAGGTATGTAGTGTTGTGTTCCTGTTGGTGAGTAAGGTTCCCAGAGCCCCCCCCCCCCCCCGCCTCTAACCCCCCTTAAAGGCCGGCAACGCACTTGTGACTCCCGCAATCCATCTGATCGTTTGCCGCCTATGTCATAAAAAAAAAAAAAACATGTTCAAAACTCGTTCGTCGTCCGCGGTTCATTGCGGTTTTATTTGCGGAAAGATACTTGAAATATATTTAATTTGCATGCAAAAACACATTACATACAACGTATAAACATTAAATGAATGTTGCTGACACGTTATTATTTGCAAAGCTTTGTTTTAATTAGTAAGATTACCCTTTAAACATTTTTAGCTGTGTTAAAGAAGCCTCTCATTCTTATTATATTTATTCAGTTAATATCAGCTCAAAAGAAAGGTAATTTTCTTAAAAAACCTTTGACACTTATTTAAATTTAAATAGGACTGTTCAATTTCAAGTCCTTTCTTTCACTAATGCTTTGATTCTGAAGTTTGGTTTTCTCTGAAAGCATTTTCTTGAGCTTGAAATTAAAACCTTGCATTATTGAAAAAACAATTTCGCCGAAGTTCTTATTAGAAGCCATGTCCCGCTGGTTTGGGTTCCTAGGCCGGATATGAAAAGTTGGATTCGGTTTATTAATATTTTTACACACTGGTCAAGTATCGAAGTTTTATTAGTATACTCGCTGTGCCCCCGGCTCCGCCAACGTGGCATTTTGTCTGTGCTGTGCTGTTTAAATAATATGAAAGTATGTGACCATTACGTGTTGCCAGTGATGACATATGGCACTGAAACATGTTCGCTTACTATGGGCCTCATAAAGAAGGCTCAAAGTCATCCACATAATTTCTGTGCCTGATTGCATTAGAAATGATGTAATCTGCAGCAGAACCGATACAGCACTCCGGATCGCTAAATTTAAAAGTGTGGGGCAAATGGGGCTTAAAGTCGACTTCTAGGTACCTAGACCAGGTAAAGATCTCGGGAATCCACTGGACGCGGGTGGTGCAAAATCGGTCATCGTGGGTCCTATTTCCAGCAGTGAACTTCGTTAGGCTGATATCAGTAAAATAGTAC
The DNA here is from genome assembly GCA_022674325.2 of Grapholita molesta. Taxonomy (NCBI): domain Eukaryota; kingdom Metazoa; phylum Arthropoda; class Insecta; order Lepidoptera; family Tortricidae; genus Grapholita; species Grapholita molesta. Next base: position 11,873,532 of record CP053127.2, read on the forward strand.
AGCGTTTTTTTTTCGCCCGTATTCCAATATTTGATGTGATTTAAATGACAAAGTAGTACAGATGTAGTGGAAAACAATTTTCCATCGGGGAAAACTCAGATCTCGATCTCGAAATGTAATTTTTCACGTTTATATTGGACATTGTAATTAGATATTTCATACCAGTTTAATATTCTATTTTATTTTGTTACCTTGATTAAACAAGATTATGCAATGTACTGCAACGCGGCGCGGTTACCGTTACAAAGAATATGCGGCAGGACCAATTGGAGAGAAATAGGATTGTACTCGTAGGTAAGGGTAGCTTATCATACTAAATTTAGGTGTTTGTGCGTAATTGTTATTTACTTACATGTTGCGGAGAGCATAAGTCTCCATTTACACTTAGTGCTTGAAAATGGAGTCCTATGTTCTCCGAAACATGTCACGCTAGTGACTAATTAAACGTGAGCTAAGTCGTAATTTTCATATCATTATAAAACATTAAAATGTCTTACAAAAGTTTAAATGCAATAAATTATATGTTTTGGCTTTAGTTACATTGTATAAGTTAAATTAAGCATACTATTATACATACACCGATCACCTTCGTTTTATCAAAATATGTTTTACAAATTATACAAGTATCTCTTCCCAAAAAATGTTTCGTAGATTTTCATTTGCCAAAACGTCTTTTGACAAATAAACTTTTTCGCATACTTATTATATTATATAAAACATTTGCTAAAATTTATTTGACTAATGAAATTTGATCATAATAGGTTCAGTAAAACGGCAGGATCCCAACATAAACCTATTCGTGTTGTTTTGTTTCACACATTTCGCGCAAATCTATATAAACCGCTATGTTTTAGGTTAAATTAAATTTTATATCAAATATGATACAATGTAATAATTCAGCTTAAGAAAATGACGGAACTATTCGCGTCCAAACAAAGCTTTTGATACAGACAGATTATACAGAACCCTCGTCATATTAAAACTACCTGACACCTTTAAATATCACTTCGAAATCCCCACTGGCTCTGGAACCCTTCGACCTATTGTTTTTGAATGTTTTGAGTTTGTTTGTCCCACTTTAGAATTTGACTTTACCTAGTATTGTGTAAAGTTTATATCACGATTTCCTTCCAACGGGCCTCAACACCAAGTTGAACACATTTTAGTACAACCAACTCGTAGTGTAGGAGTGTTGGGCATGGCCTATAAAATGTAATGTACTAGAGCTTACGTGCTGGTGTGAACAGTTGTCCTGGGGGAAAACCACAGTGAGAGAAAAATTCAAAGCTGACATGAAGTTCACTTGGCGCTAAATACATATAGTGTCCATCGAGACTCTTAGTTCGTAGATCCCTGGGCCTTAACACATTTCAAAAGCTTGTCGAAGAGGCTCAGATATAATTATGTTTAAAACACCGCAGAATTGACAGCTACTTTACTCTAGTTATGCATGATTGGATTTGGCGAATCCGTGGACGAAGTAGCCTTAAAACCCAGCGATGCTGATGGTGCAAGCATGCTGCTAGATGGAGATACTGCTAGCATTTTTAAAGGGTTCCCGTACGGCGCTTAGATCGACATCTAACGGGTCGCGATGTATTACTAAGGGAGAAGTGCACGCCGTCCGTGAACGTCGACCTACGCGACCCGTGTCACGCGTGTACAATACTGATGTTAAAAATACCGATACGAGCAGAGTGCCAAAATATGCATAGATGTACGTTAATATCAAGACAATAAGGTGCTTGTATACATATTTTGGCGGTTTGACCGCATCGATATCTTTGAACTTTTCCCTAACCATGATTAGAATGAGGTTTTCGATGAAGAGTATCGAGTTTACTATCTGTGCATCTTGCTTGTACGATTTTAGTGCGAACTACTGACCGAGAGGCGACACGTAACATCGGGCGCGCGCAAGTACGCCGCGGAATGACGATGAATCTCCCCGTTCGTTCATTCGAGTTTCGCAGGTTTACCCCTGAACGGTTTCACGTACTCTTGAACTCTCTTATAGGTATCGCCAGAAGGGTTGAGGTGTTTCATAAAGTAATAATGCAATAAATAACTTGTTAACTACGCATGATCTGGCATAAACAAGAAAACTTGTATTTTTATGCCTTTCGTTTTACAGCTACAGCAGTAGTATAATAACTATAAATACATAATACTACTTCTCTTTTAAAACTGGATCTAAATAGCACACAAATGTGTAAAGTTGATGTAAATAATTTGATAATGCACAATACAAACAGAAAAGGCAGACTTTACCGTCTATTAATCAAACCACAAATTAAAATAAAATTGAATTGAATTTTGAATTGTAAGTTTTATAAGCCTTGTCAAAGTGAAAATTCCAATTAGCCAAATGGATCAAAATGGTTTTATTAATTTGGTCTCAGGTTTAATCACATTTTTAGGTAATCATTTGTCAAAAAATCATCTTTATTCGCATTTTTCTATTACTATAACACGTATTATTTAAGGATTAAACATAAAACAGTAGATTATATTGAAATTTAAAGCTTAATTGTCGTCACTAAACTGACCACTGATTTAACTTTTATTTGACAATTAAGTTAATTGGGTGTCCCTGAAAGTGAAATTGCCCAGATCCACTAGATAGTTCAAAAATTACATTAAATATAATAATGAGTAGTGCATAATTAATTTTACTTTAATGATCTTTCGTAACAATTTATATTTATTTATCCATAAGTGACAATAAACGTAACAAAAATGCGAATAACTATAATGCTGCCTCTGACACCGGAAAACCTCGTCAGTTTTCTTAAGTATATGTCATCTATTTAATTTATCACAATTATAATAATTATTTGTTATAATTATAGCTCGGTTCCCTGCCACCTTCCTTAACAACTGGTACGACCTTCCTGCTCTATAAGTCCGGTAGTACCACGGAAGCTAAAAACTATAGACCCATCACGTGCTTGCCTACACTGTACAAGCTCCTTACATCCATTTTGAGAGCAAAAATTAACGCGCACATTGTCGCGAACAACATTTTGGCCACCGCTCAAAATGGATGTAGGGTTGGGTCCCGTGGTACTAAAGAGCTCCTCCTCATAGACATGACCATTTGCCAACAGGCCTGGCGGAACAAGGGGGCCCTCTCGGCCGCCTGGATTGACTACAAGAAGGCCTATGATTCGGTGCCTCACTCATGGCTGAAGAGGATCTTAGAGTTGTATAAAGTCAATACAACTTTAAGATCCTTCCTAGGTGCGTGTATGAGTCAGTGGACCACAGTCCTTCGTCAACCAGGAGGTGGCGACGACCCCCCTGGCCCGCAGGACTTCATAAGGATCGAGCGAGGAATATTCCAGGGTGACAGTTTGAGTCCCCTATGGTTCTGCCTAGCTCTGAATCCGCTCAGTACTCTACTGAAGGATTTGGGACTAGGTTGCCGGCTTCGGAGAGAGGGTGAAGTCATTTCTCACCTTCTGTATATGGACGACCTCAAATTATTTGCGCCAAACAACCAAGTCTTGTTGGAGTTACTGAAAACCACTGACGTATTCAGTAGTGCCATAAAGATGGAGTTTGGTGTAGATAAATGTGCGGTTATGCATGTACAGCGGGGGAAAGTAGTAAATTCAACAAATTTACAGCTTTCTGAGACGATGTCGTTCAGATCTATCTCCGAATCAGATACCTATAAATATCTTGGTATGTCACAGTCTTTGGGTATTGAGGATGTGGCTATTAGACAGTCGGTGAAGGAGCGCTTCTTCGGTCGGCTGACAAAAGTACTTAATAGTCTTTTGTCAGGTGGCAACAAGGTTCGCGCCTTCAACGCTTGGGTAATGCCCTTACTTATATACTCCTTTGGCATACTAAGATGGACTCAGACCGAGCTGGATGCCCTGGATCGCAGGGTCCGACTACTACTCACCACACATCGTATGCTACACCCACGCTCGTCGGTTATGAGATTGTACATCCCACGGAAGTATGGAGGCCGCGGCTTTTTAAATGCCAAAAGTCTCCATAACAGTGAGGTGTGCAATCTCAGGAATTACTACCTTAACCACGAGTGTGGGATGCATCGTGATGTGGTGGCAGTAGACAGGAACCTCACACCGCTCTCCTTGGCAAACGAGAACTGGCGCAAACCAGTGGTACTAAGCACCGAGGACCGCAAGGCCGTATGGAAGAGTAAGGAGCTACACGGGCGGTTCTACAGGGCCCTAACGGGACCAGACGTAGACCTGCCCGCGTCGGTGAACTGGCTACGATTCGGGGACCTCTTCGGAGAAACCGAGGGTTTTGCCTGTGCAATTGCGGACGAAGTTATCATGACGAATAACTACCGGAAGTATATCGCCGTCCCGGAGAGTCACTCAGGCATATCATTTCCGGTTGTTCTCATCTTGCTAACGGCGAGTACTTGCACAGACATAACCTTGTAGCCAGGATTATACACCAGCGGCTTGCTCTTATGTATGGTCTTGCGGACCACGAAGTGCCGTACTACAAGTACACACCTGCGCCAGTTCTCGAAAATGGTCGTGCCACGCTCTATTGGGATCGATTTGTTATCACGGACAGGACTATTGTAGCCAATAAGCCTGATATCGTGGTGATAGATCGATCGCAGCGCCGGGCAACGCTCATCGATATCACCGTCCCATGTGACGAGAACCTCGTGAAGGCCGAGAAGGACAAATCCAGCAAGTACTTAGACTTGGCTCACGAGGTAACCGCCATGTGGGAAGTTGATTCGGCGATCATTGTACCGATAGTTGTTTCCGCGAATGGTCTCATAGCGAAGAGTCTCGACCAACATCTTGAGAGACTCTCGCTACGTGGTTGTGGTTGGATCAAGGGTCAGATTCAGAAGGCAGTAATCCTGGACACGGCGCGCATAGTCCGACGGTTCCTCTCTCTGCAGCCCTAACCACCGGCAGCCTGGGCCCTGCCCCGTTGCCGGCGGCACTCTAGGTTAGGTTTTTTATAATGTTTTTATTGTTTTCAAACGTTTTAGATGTATTTTTATATTTTACTTTTATAAAAAGGTTATAAAAACCTAGCCTAAGATATGAAATGAATAAAGGATACAAATGGTTGTAAAAACATTTAAAAGTTATCATTACAGTACTACGCATTCAACCGTCGGATGTGTTAATTTACCAAGTAAAATTAATGATGAATCAAATTGAGTGAAAAACCAAATTTCGTTCGCAAGGCGCGTATATGACAAAGTTAAGGCCTTGCAAACCCGCACTCATATCATTACCTGTTATCTATCTTAATACCTCAATACAATACCTCATTATGCAATTCCATGGAAAAATAAAATGTTTAAGAACCATTTAAAAGTTTTAAAAACACAAGTAAGTCGGCCCTCTTTGGCAGCCAAACATAGGTGTGCACTCTCTGTCAGGTACCTCTATGGTAGGCAAAAACATACATGACTAATAGATAGTAGGAAATTTAATCTTTTTAAAGGCAAACCCCAAATCAACGCAAGCCCATAAATCAGGCGATCAAACCCACAACATTCAACGAGGGTAGTTTGTAAATAAGTCAATCCAGCCCTGGGCCTCTCTTTACTGAATAATGTATGTTTCAATCTTGAAAAGCTTTTAATCCTCCAGTCTGATTAAGAAAATTTCATACGTATAAAATATGCCTATTTACCTTTATTTCTAGTACTTTCCGTAAGTTATTTCTTGTAAAGGTTATAATTAAAAGTAAAAACCGCGTATAAAAGTAATGAACTGATTAATTGTAATAAGTCACTTGTCAATATTTTCTTTATTTGCTAAAAATTACAGGAAAAATATAATAGAACTAAAATGCTTGCATTATTTCCACGTTCAATGACTACATGGACTAAACTCATGTTATCCATATAACAAGCGAAGTTTAAGAATTCAGGATCAGTACCGCGAGCATCGAAGTTCGTATATTTCGAGCATCTGGCTCTTTTACTCCAATTAAGGCGTAATGACAGTGACAGAGACAGTTGCTCGAAATATACGAATATCGTTTTTCGCGGTAGCGCCGCAGGGCTAAATATAGACAGTGGTCTCAATAACTTTACTTATAGTATTGATTGCCTACCGTTAAATTTCACTAAGTTAGAAAATAAAAATAAACTTAACAAGAAAAAGTTCCTAGCATCAGAATGGTGCCCAAGTTACCTTTCTCTTTAAAGTTAGTTGAAATACGAACATATTGCGGTGACGTAGCACATGAAAAATAGCATTGTTTGTGCATGGATGTAGAAACTGGCGGATACTATATTCAGCTGCGTAATGTCGCCTTTTTAAAACATAGTGGTTTTACCTATTTAGTAGAATAAGAATACGTCATTTGCACGGTCATAGACAATATTTTCATACAGTTCCAATAGGACTAAACAACATACAATATATCGGCCGATATTGATATTTACCTAGGTCATGTTACGCAGATAAATAAAGTGACTGTCGGCCAGAGTATTTTTTTTAAATATAATTATAACATGAAATAAAACAACTTAACGGTTAATAGGTGAAATAGATGACATAAGAGTATACTTAAGATATAGTGCCCAGGTCCTTCTGTGTCTGAGGCAGGATTTGAACTCACATCTCCACCTTTCGCAGCTGACGCCCTAAACGATTGGACCACCCAAAAACAGCGGAACGAGTCCAAATTTCTCAATATAGAGTACTGAACTATCGTGCTACACCCTCGACCTCGTCAACACTTGCAATCAGCTGTGACTGAGGTCAAACGCTGGTCAGTCTTGTATGAAAAAAAAATATATTTTTTAAAATAGTTTTTGGGCACCGTTTATCATCTCCAAGGCAAAACCGTGCGTGCTTGAACGTCCTATATGAATCACTTTCAGGATTCTGATATTCCTACAGAGATGGAGCTGCCATCTATGTAACAAATGGAACGAAACTGGGGGCCAATTTTTGAGAGGCACTCGAAATGCAAAAACTTTGAAGATTAAAATTAATCGCACACAAAAGTTTCTCATCGTTGTTTTTGCACAAAATATATAGTTTCATTACTGACGATTATTAATTTATATAATCCATGTTTCAAAAATACTATTGCTACTTTGTTTCTGGCAGTTTAAAATGTCAAGAGTACTCAACGCTCAAAAATCGGCCGCTTGAAAATGGATCGCCTATGCTGAATTTTAATTTCATCGTGAAGTTTCGAATCCTTTAGCAGCGTTTGTGGTCACCGGGCGAACAAACGTCGGGATTCCGTTTTTTTTTTTTTTCATGACAAATTGTCGCGGTAACCGAAGAACATACCTATATCATTCTAGTATTATTTTTGGTTGCGATATTATTAATTAATTTAAATGGCATGTAAGCAGTTAAAAAGTAGTAAGTTTTTTTATTTATTTAATAGCTAGTGTAGTAGGTAAGTAGGGTAAGGACGATTTGGCTATTCAGGTAGGGGCAGTCTAAACCTTGCTAACTAGCGGTTTACCGCACAAGCAGTGCAAAGGGTTAACATTTGACGCGGTTAAACGAGAGGTTGAATGTGGTGAGGTTGACTCATGGCGATTTCCAAACTAATTTTCTATTGATTAAAATGTTATCATTTAATAGTTAATTATCATAATAAATATGCCATCGTCGTTAATCCATTAATACGTCGCGTGAAATTATAACTCTAATATATGAAGATATGTGTTATCACAATCAGAATCAATTAATTATCATTAATTAATTCTAAGATCTGGCTACAACATATAGCACCGACTTTAAAAATGATCTTTGAGATAGTCTGTATCTGTGATCTGAGAGACGTTTTTATTTCTTGAAAAACACATATTTATAATTATGTTATCGTAATTCAATTTATGAATCTCAGGCTTAGACCTACTATTTGATGCTTAAACTATTAGAGGCATATATTTCCATTAGTTACCTTACTCATTTACATACCCCGTCTAACGAAATGGTAAACTCAGAACCTTCGCAAACACCTCAAATTGATCCGGAATCCAATTTAAACCAGCATATTACTTAATTTCGGCCTTTAATCCATAAATCAAAAGAACCCCGTATTTAAAGGAGTTAGTGAGTTAATTGGCATTGCAAACTGTGAATTATATTACTGAATCGGGGTTGATTATTATGTTTACACATCTGAATTAAGGAATTATTCCAAACGTATATCGAGTTTGTTATGCTACCTACCTTATCTTTACCTACCAACCTTACCGACCTTACCTTTACCTTTTATTTTTTTAATTTGCTAGCCTGTTCGCCGGTTGCACAAATTTAACATCCATATTCTTCTATGTGCATTCTCACATATAAATCAGTTTGAATTATAGAAAACTAGACTCACGTGGTCATCCTTGGAGGAGGCCTTTACTCGCACAGGACATTTGCTTATTTACTAATTACCTATCTACTAAATATAATATAATAATAATGCCTAGTTTCAACTAAACACAAAATTAAAAACATAGATGTTTAAAAAAAAAAAAAAGCATTTCCATTTATTTAATTTAGTAATATCACGGTCGTGACTAATAAGCGTACAGCTCGCCCAATGGCAAGAAGCGGTTTACGTAGCCCGTAGAAGCTTGCTACTACTGCAAGAATAAAGTTTAGTAGGCGACGGTATCTTTCTCAATAAAATGATTAGAGTAAAGGACACAGTTCAGGTAAGAAAAGCATATCAAACATTTTGTAAACTTCGTTCTAAGCAGTCAGACTTAGATTTGTAAGTAATTTTTTTAATGGCATTTCTTTTTGTAAATTTTTTGATATGTTTTCTTATAGAATAACGCATTTTTATGTATGGTATGTTTAAATATGATTTTTTTGTAATACTGTTTTGGAGAAAAAAAAGTCTTGCCGGTCATAAACGTCAAAACGCTTCTCGGGTCTGAAGTGTAGGTTTAGAACCGGTGGTATTTTTATTTTTCTCTTTTACTTTTTATCTACTTGACGTGTAAAAGGGCCCTTGTGGCTTACTTACTGAATAAACGTTTGAGTTTGAGTAATAGTAAAAAAAACTAGCTTATTATAAAAATTTACTCTAATTGACCTTAAGAATCTTCCCTTCAAAATCACATATCCACTGTATTACGAGTAGAAGATAAAAGAGACATTGACATCAAACTCAACATTGATGAGGGTGGGGGCCTGGGGGGACTTACCATAAGCGACTAAGATGAAGCATTTGTATGTGTGTTTTATCTATACTTCAAAGTTTCCGTTACAGTGGTCCATCCCAGTGCAATGTTTTCAGGAGGGTTCAATAATATACGAGAATAGTGACCCGAGATGAGAAGATGATAAAATTACAAATGTAAGGGCCCTTGGTGTTTGACTTTGTTGCTTTGAACCGTTGGTTACGTAATACGAATTGCTGTTTAACGCTGATATGAGAGGAGTATCCAGAAATACTTTATTTACTTATTCCGTTTTCTGTATATTTAGGTTATCAAATTGCCAATTTAAAGGAAGACTATGAAGCTGTTAGCTGTAACTTTACTCTTATTCTGGTTTTGGAATGCTGATAATCGTCAATACAATTTTCTGCTAAGTGTTAATTCACAAATATCTTGTAGACGCGTCAACTAGTTTAATGTTTTACTAGCTGTACTCCACGGTTTATTAGGGAGAAAACGTAGCCTATGTGTTAATCCAGGGTATCAGCTAACTTCATACCAAATTTTATTGACTCGCTCCAGCCGTTTAAGAACGGACGTGAAGAAGTTACAAACATACACACTCACAAACTTTCGCCTTTATAATATTAGTGTACATTAAGGACAAGGACCACAAATTTTCAAAGTTAACTGAACGTCAAAAATGTTGTTGTAAAAGTTCGGTTATGATAAGTACGCTTGTAGCAGAACCGGTGTGTCCAAACCGTGCGTGTTTTATGCTATGAAATTTGAATGATAAGCGACTGTTTGCGATATAGTTGAGTGAGCCGTTTCAGGAATGTAAACAGAGCTCTAAAACTTAAAAAACCTAAAATATCCAAAAAATGAAACAGTGCTGAAATCAATCCGTGCTGAAAAAATCACTGCTCTAGGGTTAAAAACCAGAGAAAAATCAGACGAGAGCGATGGAAACTTGCATACTCCCGTTTTCTCTTAACTATTTTTCCCGCAGTTAAACAAATTTATTTTGGAACAAAGAACAAATCCAGTTTATGTTAGTAAATATTTAATTTATTTTGATCCTACCTCGGAAGCCGGAGGTCCTCGTCACTGTTCCTTAAGTAATATGTCATCTATTTTCAATTTTGAATTTTCTTTTGGCTTATGAAAAAAAGGCAAATTCATGTAGGCTCCGCCAAACGGCAAACCACCTTTGAGGTAAAGATTAGCTGAAAATCAAATGTTATCACTGATTGAAAATACTTATCGCCGTTCTAAATCTTAGAACCATAAAATTTTGGAGCTTAATCCATTCGAACCGGCCGCCCGTTACCCGAGGGGGTACTCCACGTATATCAAATCTATTAGATATTTATGCAACGCAACGAAACACTCTATTTATATTGAGAGTAATGTATTGAAACACTCGTAAAAAGTTTTAATGGTGGTGCAAACTTGACGTGTTATGTCGTAAAAACATTTACAACAAGAAAACGCACTTTGAGAAGATCACCTTGAGTGAGGTTTACTCATGTTTATATCTATTTTTTTACCGTCATTATTTCTCCGCGTTTCATTAGTCAAACTTAGGTGCTTGGCAATAATAAGGCCAAAACTGTATTGTAAGAATACCAGTTTTTAATTTTATGTCCTTAAGAGACACACCTTGGCACCACTGTCTTGTCTTAAAAAGAAGCACTAGCGCAGATACTGTAATTTGTTTTTAAGTTACTAAATAAAATATATTTGATAGCCATATAACTAATTTGTGTAAGTACTACCAAAAACTACCAAAAATGTGCTTATATAGAGTCAACTCACTATGAAAAGTTATTTTGTACATCATGTAGGTATCAAAAACTATAAGGTTACCTTATTTGACCAGGTGAATATATAAGTGTAGTGCAGACAACGTATGCAAAAATAGATTATATAATTATTATGGTGACAAATTGAAGTCGAAGGATATGTGTATGAGCATATTAAACTAATAGACATTGCTGCACTTCTGTACCATACATATTAATTACAAACCAAACTCCGATCTCATTGTATACAAAGAAAATATTTGGAATCAGTCAGAAACCTGTATTCATAAACATCGAGCGTATCAGCAGTGCGCTCAGCAATAATTCAAGCTATCGATGCACGGTGCATCGCTGCCATTTAACATTGCCACCGTGTACGAAACAACACACGGGTTAACAATGTGTCGATCTACTTACTGTGCGCCAATTTTGGTGCGCCTCAAGCGACACGCTTTGCAATTTATGCTGATGCACGGCGGATGGCGGCCATTTAATATTGCTATCATGCAAGAACGAACATACGGCTAAATAATGTGACTAACTGTACGAGTATGCCCAACTTGCTGACTAGTAAACAAAGTCAGAGCGCCTCAACAGTGCGATGTTGATTGTGCATCTATAATAATTCAAATTGCTGATACTTTACTATATAGATAACTTATTGGTCTTATTCGTACTGTCGTTACTTTTTACGTATTATGTCATGTTTTATTGAAGACCTAATCCCGTTAAAACTTAAGATATCGTTCTACGTTATTTATTTTAATTATGACCAAGATGACGCACTTATAACGAAAAGAAGTGTATCGGAATGTGGATTGAGCGAAACGTCAAGTGATCGTTTTCCATGCCATATTTCGTTTTCTATTAACGATTCTCATCATAGCTACGGCCTCTGATTTACTAGTTAACTAGTAAATCAGAGAAAAACTTGAAAACCTTGACTGCGGCTAGCTGATCTTTGGAGGACACTTTGGAGGTCGTGGAGCGGCATCCAAACTTTAGTTTCGACTATTTTAATTTATGATTCCGATATCACGTTATAGCAAAATACAAAACATTGGACGCGCATGGTTGTAGTCCTGCCCGTGTGTTTAAACAGGTGATCGAAGTGATACATAATACATGTATCGGGTGAAAATGGAACCACACCCATATCTTGTACTTCGCTCCTAGAAGGAGCTATAGAAATGGGAATACCATGGCTGACTTCAATAACAAGTTAAATATGTGTTTAAAGAAGTTTAGGTTTGAAAATGTAAATGTAATGACGGTAATCTGTTTTTACACCATACATTTTCTTAGGATCCATAATTACATGAAGTCTCGGCTGCAAGCGCCGCAAATTCCTTGTCTTCTTTAAAAAAGGAAGAGTATTTGCGATGCTAGAAAATTTAAAACGTATATAGTTTAGCGAAAATGATACATCTTCAAATTTTCTTCATTGGAATATATGAATGAAACTTTTCCATAAACCACGTCCTTAATAAGTATTGGTCTAGCTTATATCTTCCTAGATTTAAGATGACAAAACTTTTTTGTAATACTTATTTGATAGCAGTTGTGAATATCGTAATTATTTTAGGAACGTATTTGCAAGATTAAAAGTAAAATAATATCAAATCCGTGATATTTGCATATCACATTTTGTCTCAGTTTATATAGTTTTGACGACCGGTCTGGCCTAGTGGGTAGTCACCCTGCCTATGAAGCTGATGGTCCTGGGGGTCCCCGACTTCCCAGTCGGGGCATTTATTTGTGTGATGAGCACAGATATTTGTTCCTGAGTCATGGGTGTTTTCTATGTATTTAAGTATTTATATACTGTATCTATTTATTATATACCTACATCGTCGTCTAGTATAGATAGATTCACTAAAGCTGGCACGAATGGATTGAATGAGTGAATGATAATATTTATGTGTGCGTCACAAAATGATTACATACAGGTTGATACAAAAATTGATTATTGAAAACGTATTTGTAGGTAAATTGTACCGTATGACAGCCCAAATTCATCAGTAATACTACAAATACTACAAAAACTGAGTACCTACTGTCAAGGAAATTGATTTGTATACCATTTCGTACCTTGTCACAGAGACAATCAATATGAAACCCGGTAGATGTTATACGGTAAGACTTTAGGCAAGCTATGGAGTCGACATTTGCCATAAATCTCAAACCTTATTCATATTCATACTCATTTGTTGATTTTATGTTAAAATGCCTTTATAGCGATAGAGTATGATAAAATAATAAATTTATTTGGACTTAGTTGAAATGAGAACAAAAGCATTATTTCGGCAAAAGATTAATTCGGTTGAAATTTCCATGTGTATGCTGTGTTATGTACACCATCCTTTTCATAATTACAATTAAACAGAAAGTTTACAAAGACATTAAGTACCACATTTATAATCTAACATAAAAACAATCTTTATATCATTTTACTATGCTTTTTATCACGACCGCAGATATTATTTAGTAAATCAGTATGTATGAATAAGATTTTAGATTTATGGGAAATGGCGACTCTATGGCTTGCCATTAGTTTTATCGTGCGACGGAAGCTCCAATGCCTAGTGATTAGGTCCAAATTGGTACGCAAATCAATTTCCTTAACAGACGACTTGTACGTTTTTGGATCAGGGTCTTAAAAACGCTAAATCTGGATGTTTTATCTTTATATTTAAGTACAAATCTATTAATATACAAATGCGTTCTTTTTTACATTTTATACAACTAGAGTAAAAATGTTACTCGGACACTTCTTCACTTGAACTGGATGTTGAAGATTCTTCATCCTCGCTGGCATTTATATTAATAATAAAACCATCAGTAAGATCGTCTATCTGGTACTCCATATTTTCATACGAACACTCTGTTTCTCGGACTTTTCTCCAAATATCTTCAAATATTTCTTTTTTTACGGCATCAACCTCCTCGATGAATAGTTTTTGAACGTCGTTCATATTAAAAGTTACGTTCCTCGTCCCTACTTTACCTTTTATTATCCCCCACAACATCTCAATCGGGTTGAATTCCGGGTGGTAAGGTGGTAGGCGTAACACAGAATGACCGTGTTCTTGGAGTATTTGATCTAATACGTAAGTTTTTCTTGTATCTTTATGTTTTTTTATTATTGTGTACAGAACAGTTTTCGTATTTTTTTTTGGGTATGGTATATTATTTTTATCTAACCAAGCCAACATTTCTTTTTTAATCGTTTTTTTAACTGGAGCCCGATCCACTTGAACGTTATGATAAGAAGCATTATCTACAACAAGGACGCTTCTGGGTTTTAAGTTTGGTAACAAATATTCGTTCACCCATTTCCGATAATTTGCAGCATTCATGTTACTATGGTAATCTCCGGACTTCTGGTTGGATTTGAATGTCAGCAAAGCATTTTTTACGAAACCTTCCTCTGTACATGCGTGAACCGCTATCAGACTTTGACCTTTTGATATAGGAACTCTAACACCGCTATTGCTGTTGTCGGTCCATACGTTTGGTGTGATGTGAGTGCTATGGACGTACGTCTCATCAGTATAAACAATGGGCCGGTTTTCGTTTCTATATTCCTGTAATTTTTGTAAATATATAAACCTTTTGTAACGAATATCGTCTTTTTCAATTAACCGCATCCTGTTGTTCTGAATCTTCTTCCACCTAAATCCCATTTTATGTACGAGACGAAGTAAAGAAGTTTTACTACCAGGAAAACCTATCGATTCCTTTAAAAAGTTGTGTATTTTTTTAATAGTTGGCAACGTTTTGTGTACCGAGTGAAAATATGTAAACATTTAAATCGAAATTGTCCACATCTGATTTTGGTGACAAACGTGGTCGTTTTTTACCGGGTGTTACAAACACATTTGAAGCCGATGCCGCTGTCGCATTTTTGCAGAAGCTATTCTTGATCCGCTGAACACTCCGTATTGATGTACCAATTGCCGCAGAAGTCATTTCATACAACTTTTCAATGTTCAGAAAACCACCTTCAGGGTTTTTATTATTTAGTTTTAAATAATTAAATACATTAAAAATTATTTCTCGAGACTGTCCCGATAACGTTATTCCTGGTCCAAGATTAGACGAAGTCATTTTGAAAACGAGATCTAAAACATTACGGTATCAGTAATGTTTGCCGATCAATTGACATGAAGATTACGTGAAGTGTCATTCTAATAAGAAGGTTATCAATTAATATGGTATCTATGAATTATCTTAGGTACTTCATACCTAACCCAACCTGTATTGTAAGTTTTATACATAACAAAACTAGGTATTTAAATGAGAATTTTGCATTTTACTGTCGAGATTTTGGGATTGCTGCGTCAGTATAAAACAGGACATTAAAAAAATCATGTTAACAATGGACTCCTTAGTTTGCCATAGTTTTAGACCTTTTTAGTCATCCGTCACCTATTAATTCTTGACATTAACCCTTTACCAGGTCGTGAAGACAAGAAGAAAATGTAATAACCTGTGTAATAATCAGAGATCGGATTTTTGTGCGTCATCTCATACAAAATATCATCAAAATGACGTAAGTCACTATGAATGTCGCAAATTTTTCCGATCGGAAAAATTTATTAGGTCAGGAACATAGTATATCGTTTACATGAATGACATGACAAAGGAACATATTAGGCAACTGTCTCACATGTACAAACTCATACGAGACAATTGGATCGAATAGTGTCATCTCACATCCTAATTCTGGTCATACACAGATTGCATGAATATTAATTATTTCGGACATAATATTTTACCTGTTTAGTCTAAATAGGTATTATACCTAATAGCATAATTTTTATTTTTCTTGAATAACAAATCCCATTTTGTTGTTGTTTACAAAATATTACGAGCCACCTGTATAAGAACGGCACTCACACTAACACTCGAAGTGACAGGTGACATAACTTTCATTCAATCCATTCGTGCCAGCTTTAGTGAATCTATCTATACCTACAACACAAGCCTTACTGAGCTTACCGTAGGACTATTTCGATTTGTGTAAGATTTCCCGAAATATTTATTTATTTATTTATTTAGTGTCAATATAAAAGCCTGAACTCAAATGCCTAAAATTGCAACATAAAGTCATAACAAAAATTGTTCTTAAAACAGAAGTATTACGAGAACCAAATTAAACGCAAACATGTATGTAGATGGGCATTTATTTCATTACATTCAGCACATTAAAGTCTCACGGTTTAATATTTTTAGTCCGTTTTGAAATCACGACAGAAAATGTCTCACGAGTCGCGTGACAAATTATTGCGCGTGAATTTTCTTGTTTGTACGAGTAGTACAACGTACTCTTAATAAAAAATAAAAAAGTTGTTGTAGTTATTTTCGACTAGCCTCACACTATTTATCCAATAGCATGACTTGCATATTGTATGATATCTACAGCCGAAGAAGGGAGTAAGTGGATAACTTTCAATAGAATATTGGGGCATTTTCGGGACCTATTTGGTTCTGGATACGAAGTCTATGTATAGGCGTGTATATGTAGTCGCTGCATCATACTCACTATCATATAACGAGTAGCAAAGTAACCAAATATATCGTAGCACATCCTTACTGACATACAAATAAAGATCTTGGCTAGTTTGGTTGCTACTAAGTATTTGACGCTGATTGGACTGCGGTTATGTCCCGGACGTTGCGTTCAGTGCAACATTGTATGCGAAGATGGGATGAGCGTCCGGTAGAATTATGTATTGTTGTAGAGACTGAGCGAGATTAAGCGACTGTGTATCAGGGTTAGGTAAATAAGATTAAGGCTTACATTAGTAGAAAAATATAAAATTTGTTTTAACTGATAACTATTCGTTACTTAGGTATTTACACGCACTTATCTATTATTTGTATCGTCGGAGTAGGCTATAACAATAGTTATTTGTTACACAAGTGAACAAAATTAGCGTTTGCCTTCTCCTGCTAATATTGAGATCCAGACTGGCGAAGATGCAAAAATTGAACCAATAGCGAGTGGTTCAAAAAGTAGAATGTTGAGCGTTAGGTGGGTTCCATAGCACGAGAGGGGAACAAACTTTGCTGCCAAGTGCCGAGTGAAACACAATTTAGGTACGTTGCCGCGAGGAAAATAGTAACTCAAGAACGTTACAATTTACATAAGTCCTACTAACTTGTTATGGATAGTTTGAGATAAATGATTTTTATTTTATTAATTTCATTTAAATTATTGGTATCCATTATTTATCATCCAAAATCATCATTTGAAAGTTCATATAACACAAAAAAAATAAAATTACTTTGAACCCTTGTGGATAAAACGCAGTCTGCTATAAGTTTTTAAAGAATAAAAATGGGCTTTCCGAGCTAGTGTGGTAAAAATTGAGTTTATTTTAGGATTAGGTCGATTTGAATAAACTTATGTTTATTATATTATTTATCGCTGTATGCAGACAGACAGATTCTCTACCGACTGTTAGGTACCCAAGTAACAAAATTTGGTTCTATAAAAGTCCTGAGAACGTTTTGGAGCGTGCTAATTAGTGTTGATGATTAGCACTATAATGGTTATGTAAACGGTTACAAAACCCCGAATAGGCCCTAGTTTTATCACTGATTTATACTATAAGCATTACATAAAAGCTCTCACGATGATTAATCAGCTCTATGGTTGAAATGTAATAGCGACGAGAAACGCTTTTTAGTACTAAAATAGTGCTGTCTGTAACGTTTATGTCACAATTTGCAACTATAATAGTAACGAAAACATGTTTATGGTGCTATTTTGCACCATAAACGATTCCAGTGATCTTTTGTAGCACACTTTCTCGTGCGCATTTTGCGTGAGGTGCCTAAAATATTAAATACGGAAGTTCATTCGCCATTGTTTCTTAAAGTGACATTTGTTTTTAGGTAACAATAAGGACGTACTAAAAACATTCGTGGACCGTTACATGGCAGTAGATTATACATGGGAAAATAATTGTATCGATAAAATCATTATCCTGATTTCAAATTTGACAATGCGCTTTCATAATTTTCATGTTTTAATTGAATTTTAATTAATAAAATATGGAATTGTTCCAACTGGGGCTGCTATAGTACATATAGGCTCCAGTCGTGCTGTTAATGTGCTATTATGACAGAAAACAGCAGCCATATTTAACGGATTAGGGTTCCGTTGTTCAAATATAAAATAGTGTATACAAAATATATTTGTTTGAATGGAGTTGCAATAAATACACACTGGGCAAATACACCCCACGTTGCCGCCGAGGCTTGTAGGTAGGTATAGTGTTTTTCTCAGACATGAAGTGAAATATAAAAAAATATAAAATTTGAAGACTGTAGCTCTATCCGGTTGTCTACGTTCACACAGCGTAAATTTTCTCGTTCAGCGTAAATACATTGATTCGTTCACACTTCAAACGGACAAATTGTTTTCTTGGTGTGAACAAACCGATTGGACCTTCCAGTAATATCCACCAGGTACTGATTTGATATTTATGTTAACATCAGTTTTCAAAAGTGTCCTTGGATCTTAATAACACATTACGAATGCGCTTATTTATTATTTCTGACAAACTTTTAATTGCTAGATGAGGTATATTATAAGTGACGCACCATTTTCGTAAGTCACTGCGTAACTGCTCGTTTTTAGTGTTCTCTTCATCTGAACATTCTGATGTTGAGAACTTTGAATTGAAGAATTTTCACTCGCATATTCTTCATCTGCATTACTGGCTTGACAAGACGGAAAATCATTGCTACAGCCCGGCTGTGGTGCAAAACAAATATTTTGTGCGGAACCATACGCTATATTTTCTGGACCTGCTAGACCAGTATTTCCATTTTGTATTGACGATAAAAAACATTTGTAAAATACTAGTGATATACTTGATACTGAAAAGCTAGTATAGATCTAATTAGTCCATTAGTTGTAATCTTTAGCGCTGTCATGTCACGCTTTAGTCTCGTAGCAGTAACATAAACACACTAATAGAAGATATTTAGCTATTTAGAATTTAAGTAATTTAGCAACGTACCAGATAACTTTTATGGTACTATATAGCACTATAGAAAATCTTTCATGACTTTTACAGAATTCTAGCTTCATAGCGACGTCAAGAGAGCTTCTAAAACGCAAACACGTTACGTAATGGACGTGCAAAGTCCTTTTATAGTGCAGATTGATCCATTAATAGTGTTTACGATACTGCTACAGTACTAGTACTATAACTGTATATTCTGACGCATTATTAGTGCAAAATAGTTACATAAAAGCGTCAGTAAAGTTGTCTATAGTATTAAATAGTACCATAATCGCTTTTTGCATATCTATTACAGTGTAGCACTTTAAAGATTCTTTTGTTTCTTCCTATACGCGTTCTAAGAGCTAAATTATAGAACTTAAATGCTCTTTAATTTTATAGAGCCAAAACACTGTGTTAAAAACCTTTATAGTACAAGCAGCCACAATGGTTACCATTATAGTCGTACTATATTACTGTTTGGTGATAAAATGCCTTAGTTATAGAACCTTTTGTTACTTGGGTATACCGGGTGCGGCCTGTAATAGTAGCAAAAATTTTAGGGATCGCTTCTACACCACGAACGAAACAACATTTGTTCTACAACTTTAAATAATTGGGTAATTTATTCTTTGTAATTTTTTCGAACAAAATAAATAGTATTTTCAATGAACAGCATCCAATAGTCTAGTTGACGTTTACTGTCCGCTTACAAACTGACATTTCATAGTTTTCGCAATACATTGCTTGCTTGGAAAATCTGTTTTTATTAATAATTATTAAACTATTAGTTATTTTCAAAAGTCGTAGAACAAATGTCGCTACGTTTGTGGTGTAAAAATGATGCCTAAAGTTAATGATCTTATAACAGACCACACCCGGTACAATGCTGACAATATGCCCTTCACGATCATATTGCTTATTCCACGTAGTCATTTTATTTCATAAAATCAGTGAGCATGTGGAAATACATGTTTTTGGTTGTATTAACTGTAGTTTTCGCAGGGAAATGTACGTTTAATTTGATTCTCATATATTAAACCCCTTAGTCATAAAGGTGTATCAAACCTACATTACTTCATTTACGTTTTGTGCTTATGTGTCACTTGTCAATTATTATTGTATGATAAGGACAAAACATAAATGAACTAATGCATGTTTGATATATGTTAATCAATAAGAGGGTTAGTGTTATGTGCTGATATAGCATAGTTCTAAATCATACGAGTACTTTGGATTAAAATGCATGGCTTGTATCTATTCTAAAAGCAACTTCTTTAACATATCATATTTTTTTAGGTCCTGGCAACTCTAAAATGAAGCCAGAAAACGGTTGTAAAGGCCCCGATGAAGTGCCTGGTTGCTCCCTTAATTGTAACCAACAGTGCGAAAACTACTTAACAGGGCGTAAAGATCCATGTCCTCGTATTGTTTGCCCTCCTGGGTGCAAATGAATGCCGCATTACTATTTCGACACCAACAAGAATAAATGTGTCGCCCCCAAATATTGCACTCCGCCAAAGGAATAAACTTTGACTTTATTGGTTTTAATTT
This sequence comes from Grapholita molesta, assembly GCA_022674325.2. Lineage (NCBI taxonomy): Eukaryota > Metazoa > Arthropoda > Insecta > Lepidoptera > Tortricidae > Grapholita > Grapholita molesta. The sequence goes on from CP053127.2 coordinate 11,894,030, forward strand.
CTTACCACAAAAATATAAGATAAAAACATAATGAAGATACTAACTAAAAACTAAACTATGAATAAAAAACTTTACCTAGGTCCTGGTTATTAGGTAGCGTGCCCAGAAGGCTGGCCGCGTTTCCGCGCTGGATAGCAATGCTAATCCGTTGGGCGAAATAGTGGCCAGCCCTCTGATCACCAGAAACCTCTATAAGATGCGCCGATATCCCTTTGTGGAGTCGGCGCGCACTTGGGTCCCACGGCCCCAAAGGTACAACCCCAAACGCCGTAAATATGTAAGTACATAATATTTATTAACAAAAATTATGTAATGTTCCGCTGATAAGAGCATTTTCTTTGAATTGTATTTTTTAAGCCTATGTTCAAAAAGCGCCTCGGTCATAACTTGAAAGTACAGTTACAGTTTTATTTTATAAGCCTATAAATGCACGATCCCGTGGACCTCCACAACTCCCTATTTTGTACTGTTTCCGGCTAAGAGCTGAGGAAAACGTTCCACCATCTCAATTTAGACCTGCCCCGTTTACGCCTCTCCGGCACATACTTGGTGGCTACATAACCGGCCCAAACTCACTTGAGCCTGGCAGTCTCTGACCACCGTCAGCTAGTTAAGCGTGTTATGGAGCGCACCGTATTTAGTGTTCCTTATATGCAACATATGCGCATCCTGCTGACACCTAAAATGCTGCACTCCATTTCTGGCTGGCAGACTTTCAATTTGGTTTTCAATGCACCAAAGGTTAGGACAGGCACAATACACATCACCGAGTTTACGGTTCAGTGGCATTGGAAGGTCGCCTTTCATTAGCTCCTTCTTAATATAGTCGAATCGAGGACTATGCAACTTACTGAACTTACATATAAAATTAGAATCGCATATTGTGTTCATGGTGGAAGACTAGTCTCTGTTTTGATTACGCTACTTTCATGCAATATACATTTTCTATCAATCTGATATCATTAAAACATTTTGAATTCTCTTCTATACGATATACGATGATGTACGCAGCGTCGTGTTGCAGACATCTAAGACGCACCTACCTTTGTACCTACATTGTTGAATTGATGTCTCGATGTCGTATTACGTACCGCAGAAAAATTTAGAATGTCGTCATGATGGACGCCGTCGAGGTAATGCCGTACCATAAATGTGCTGGCCACCTTCAACTCAACTGTCGCTATTATACGTGTAAATATAAAACTTAAATACACTATTTATCATTTTTTTCCATTATGAACGATAGAAATCACATTAGAACGTATGGTACTGTATCATTTACCGTCACAACACGAAATCGTCATGTATCGTGTTCGAGCTCGAATACTAGTATGTACCTACTTAAATAATAATGATGATGATGATGTAATCCAGACCTGTGTCATCCTACTCCTATTTATACCTACATATGCATACCAAAAAAGTCCTTACAGACTTGATAGGTGTTACCTACGCCATGCAGCATTTGCTAAACAATAAAGTTTAAAACGGCACGAAACCAACTTCCACTTTATGGTCCCTTTTGCTTGCAGCTTTGTTTGAATACATGCCGCAAATGTAGGCTAAAGGTGAACCAGGCCCATTACTAAAACATCCCTCCACTTCCGGCTTAAGAGGCGGATTAAATACAATAGGCGATTACATGACACGCTCTTGGAAGAGCTTTGGAACCAACTCATACCTAAAATATAGGAAACTCCATAACTATCCCGTTTTAAGTAACAGTCGTATATTTTTTCTTAGTACTTGAGATTAACATTGGCTACATTGCGTTGCTATTTAGAAATAATTTAATTTTCCGGGAAATGTGATACTCAGTAGAGTAAAAAATGGCGCCAAGAAAATTGTAATAAAGAAGCAGAGTTCTCTTTAATAGAATTCCTTTGATTATCGCGTAATTTGATCTACGTCTAACACTTCAAACGTTTCGTAGGTACAATTCTGTTTGAGATTTTAATAATAAAGAAGGTAAAACTGGTTTCGGTAATTATTTTCTCTCAGTTATACGTAGAATGTTAATTGTGATAATGTGGTAGCCGACAGTGTTGGTAGCCTATCGGTGATCAATCTGATGAATACAAATTTCAATCCAATAATTAATGGCTTCGGACCGACGATAGGCTCGAAGGTAGGTAACAGTCGTCTGTGTGCCACCCTTCGGGCGATACAGTAGGTAGGATAATTTTCTTAATTGGAACACCGCGAGCTCAGACGAGTGTCTCAGATCTTATGCATGAAATAACCGAAGTTTGACGGTTTCCAGTAATTAAATACATCGGTAAGAAGCCGGAAAGCTAAGTTTTCTCTTTGGTTTGGAAACTCAAATAGAAATAGGTATGTTTTGTTAAGACCGTATACGACATTTTGTTGGGATTAGATTGCCTAATGGACACACGTATCTTTAGCTGTCCAAAAGGCAAAGCCGGTATACACATTAAGTGATGATTATAAGGCATAAGTATAGGTAACCAGTAATAAGTAGGAACTAAGATTCGATTAAATTACCTTCGTGAAGTGTGGTATATCAATCGAGACTGAACTTACATTTATTTATGACATAGGTGGCCAACGAGCAGACGGATTGTCTGATTGTAAGCAATTACTGTCATCGATGGGAGTCACAAGCGCGTTGCCGGCCTTTGAGAGGGGTTGGAGCTCTGGGAACCTTACTCACCATCAGGAACAAAACCCTACATACCTGAAAGGTAGCTGTGCTATTATGGCTGTGGTCTTCTGTAAGGAGGAGGTACTTCCCTAGTTGAGCTTAGACTCAAGCGTGATAGTACTTCGCTGTGTTCTACATTGTTGTACGTAGTTTAAGGACATACTCGGGTCCAAAACATATCAAGGCTCGATTTAGTTATTACTAATATTGAAAGGTTCTTCTTAAATACGGCTTCTTGTCAAAAGTGATCTGTGCTATAAAGTCCGCGTAATTAAGACCGTGGGACAACTTGCCCTTTACGGTTTGAGCAGTCGTGCATGTATTTGATAATGCGAGACAGCTCCCCGTTTAGCTGCTAAAGTTAGACCTAATTAAACGACGCTAGTTCGTCGGCTGCTAGGGGGAACATATAATATACATGATTACGTATTTTTAAGAATATTAAAATATATGTTCAGGCCGTAGCTAAGACGACAATCATTTATATGAATAAGTAAATAATCACAAAAATAAATCCACACTAATATTATAAAAGTGAAAGTTTGTGAGTGTGTATGTTTGTTACTTCTTCACGTGTAGTAAGACGTCTAGTAGACAAGTAATTTAGTACATTACTATAGAGGACGGGAAGTAACGGGTTGCCGGTCGAACAGAATATAGTTATGAGACCGACCAGCGATCTTTTCACGCCGATGTATGCATAGCAATGTACAAATTGCAGAACATTCCCAAAAAGCGGAAACGTTCTCGAGAATGTTCGCAGAACATTCCTGCAACATGAAACTTATCGTTTAAATAAGAGAATATACCTGGAATAAAGTTTAAATAGGCATAACTTAAAACTACGTGTTATTATGCATATATTATTGTCTATTACAGTCAGCTATTTGGTTGATAAGTGATAAGTTACCAATAAGTTCCTTAAATTCTCATTGTATTTTAGAGAACATTTCGACTTTCGTACTTCACAATTATAGCCTTGGGCCGGTACCGCGAACATTGAAGTTCGTATATTGCGAACATCTTTTTCTTTTACTCCAATCAAGGCATCATGAGAGTGAAAGAGACAATCGTCCGAAATTTACGAATATCGTTTTTCGCGGTAGCGCCGCAGATTTAAACTAGATTACCGAACTATTTCTTGGTGCTTGTCTTTGGTCGTGTCAAATTGACGCGTTGACTTGTGTCAACGAGTGAGCAAGGAGTTTTAATATATGCTGAAAGAAGTTTTTGCATAATGACAATAAGTAAAATGTGCGTTATGAATATCTCAAGAAGGTTAACTTTCGCTAGCCGAACATGAAGAAAAAAAACAAGCTGAGTGGGACGGCTAGTACACAGACCTCTGTCTCTTTCTGAATGTTCTGAATTAATCTGAAGATCATTGCAATAAGTAATTTCTTACCATGCTGTGTACAAATTTGTTTTTTAAATTCATTTATATATACACTAAAATGTTATAAACGACCGAACCAGGTATTTGTTGTGGTACCTTATAGATAATAATGCTAATGACTATAATTACTTCGATACACATGCATTTTACTGTCCGTTGATAAGATGATAATTAATAAATGAAGTAAACTGGAGCGCAAACCCGTAAAATAATTATATTACAATGATTATATCTAAACTATGGTGAATGTTAATGGTAAAAACCACGAAGTTATTAAGTAATTCTATAAATTCTCGTTCTCGAGAACATTCTCAGAAGTTACCGAGAAATTCTCATGTGGAAAGTTTCGCAACTTTGGAAACTTCTCTTGCGTGCATTGCTATGTATGCATAGTGTGGTCAAATATTGAAAAAAATATTTCTAGATAAAGTATTAGTAACCCGGACAAAAAATATAGGTAATTAACACGTTTCATACTTACTATTTTATCGTTATATTTCTGACTAGGATTGAATAAAAGACCAATAAATATTTCATATTACTAAAACATTGCGAAAGCACGTTCTTAAACGAATCCTTAACATCGACGTATGAAACAACACTTGTCATTACTGACAAATGAACATCATTTAACCCCTTAATTTTGTTAAGTATTTATACTTATTCCTACCTATATAAACATAACTTGTCAAGAAAACAACTTACTAATTTAATTAAAAAAAATTATGTATTTTGGTTTTGTTATTGTTGTAAGTATTTTTATTAAAAGGAAATTAAAAAAGAGCCACTTCCTGGATTTGGCCTGCAACTTTTCATGAAATTTTATTGCAGATCACTCGTCTAGCCACCATCCAAGGCGTTGATACTTCCCAGTCTAATATAAAGAACATAATAACAATATTTCATTACATGATTGAGAAAAATCCATTTCTCGGCAAGTTTGTACAAAATATATGGTACCGTCTATATTTATGGTCACACTATTCAAGAATCCACATAGTTCGTTTTAAGTCTAAGTTTGTTTCGTACGTCTCAAGTAGATTGTTGTTGCTAGCAAGTTTTAGACTTAGCCCCTGCGGCTGCTGGCTAATTTGGGTCACGAATACGACTAAGTGCTAGAATTTCTTGTCATCAGACTCATTTTCATTTGTTATTTAAACCTAATAACCGTACGCGACATTTCTCCTGTTATGTTCTGGCTTTGTGAAATGAATGCCCAACATATGTGTATATACATTTTATTTAGAACTTCGGGTTACTACCGAATGATTCTGTTATCGACCTAGGTTACACCTCATGGTAAGTGTCAACGAAGTCGAGGGTGTAGCACGCTGGTTCAGTAACAGCCTATTCACTCTTGCCTTGAAAAGACCCAAATTAAGTCTTTCTTGATATTCACTGTGTCAAACATTGTTAATACTCACGATACACGCGAATGCGGCTGCTAATGCTACAGAACTGCAGTGTACGCACGCATTGCGACGAGTGCGTGCGCACGCACTACGGTGCACGCTTACGTCGACGCACCCGCATTCAGTGTGGCCCGACCTTAATTAGGAACAGTGGTAAAACACAATACTTAGGCTAAGTCCTACTAAATGAAATCCTTATTTACTTATCATCTTCCTCGCGTTATCCCGGCATATTACTATGGGTTATGGGAGCCTGGAGTCCGCTTCGCAACTAATCCCAGGATTTGGCGTAGGCACTAGTTTTACGAAAGCGACTGTCATCTGACCTTCCAACCCAGAGGGTAAACCAGGCCTTATTGAGATTAGTCCTATTTCCTTAGTTGATATTTCGTACATAAGTTCCAAAAAACTCATTGGTACATGCCGGAATTCGAACCTGCGACCTCTGGATTGGAAGTCGCACGCTTTTACCGCTACGCTACCAGCGCTCTTTGTGACTAGACGGATGTCCCTATTAATATTTATCAATTTTTTTTTTTAAACTTAAAAACATTGATTGTCCTTTTTGTGTAATTGTCTTTGTTTTGTATTATAAGAACGGATACTTATGTATACATAGGTACATAGTAGTTATGAAACTGGGTATATACGTTTACTTGTTGTGATAAAAGCACTGCATATTAAATTATTTATCTAAAAATACCTAATAATACGATACCTAATAATAAGATGTTTTAGTATCTTCATATAAAACTAAACACGGTATTATATTTAATATCTAAAGTTTAGATAAGAAAATAAAATCACTATTACATTAACAAAATTTTAAGTTATTCAAATATGAACCTTAATGTGTAAGACGTACGAATGAACAGCAGTAAAGACTTATAACTTTCTATCACCGAATTCCTAGATGTCATCGGTCACTTGTCGCTTGTCGCTTGTCGCTTGTCGCTAGTCGCCTGTCGCTAGTCGCCTGTCGCTAGTCGCCTGTCGCTAGTCGCCGGTTGCTGGTCGCCCGTCGCTAGTCGCCGTTTCAGTAATAAAAGGGCCGCGGACAGTAGAAGGAGGATGATTCGATTCTTTACGCTTGACCGGCACGTGACTCTGGCTTCGTAGTTGATTATCGGTGAGTGGAATTTCTGCATCACTTTACACTTGTTCTGGGTTGTGAATTACTGAGGACAATATCCTCGTAATATCTTACTTAGAATGGTGTCCTTGTTTGACTATGCGTGGACAATATCCCCGTAACGTTAAGCTTGGGTACAAGTGGTTGTGGTTTATTCTACTTTGCTTTTAATCTTTTATAATTATTTTATTTAAAGATCATAACATTTTCGTAACCTTTTACTGACTCTTAAGTGGATTTTGCTGAGGACAACGTCCTTTTAGTGCTTGAATTTTAAGTTGTTTGTTTTGTTTTTCTGTGCGTGGACGTGGGCCTTTTGCCCGTGCTGTTAAATTCAGGTTTAAGTGTTTATGTGTTAATTTAATTTGATTTAATTATTTTATTTTATTGCTAGTTTTTTGATTCATAAAGCCAGATCAGTGTCTAGGCAGACTGTTTGCCTGGTTAATTATCTTTCACCTAGCGGTGTTAAACGAAAGATAGTTGGAGGTCTTTTAATTGTTAGGCCCATGCTTGGAGAGGGCTGGGAAGCCGTCCTTTTTACCGACGATAGGAGGCTTATTCAAAACTCTTATATTTCTTGAAGGTCTGACAGATGAATGCGAGGGTCTCACGTGCGGGCCTTTAGGGATATCCTAGCTCGTTGAAGTCTGTTCAGTAATTCAGGAAATAGTTTCTTGTTAAATTTATTTATATATTTTATTGATATACACGCTAGGGCCGTCTTACTCGCTGCACCCTTGTCCTCGGACGTCAGCGGGGGGAGACAATAACACAGGCTGATAGGTTGCTATCTCGGTTTCGCCGGCCGAACGTGTACAGCTTATTCTAGGGATACACTTTGTATATACCAAAATGCTTGGTCTATGGTAAGTGTGACTGGTATTTTGGGTATACTAGAGAAAGGGGTAGTGTTAGGGTAAATTCACACACAATTGTGGGAAAGTAGGGAACAATAGGGCTTTGGTATTCATCGGACGTATTGAAAAGATAAGGTATATTTATTTACGGTTATTTTTTCATGGTTAGTATTTGTAGGTGTGTCCATTTAACTTGTTGTTGTTAATAATTGTTCATAATTGGTTGTTTGTCAAATTAAAATAAATAGTGATAAATAAATAATAACCTACTTTGTATTTAGTTTCTGGGTTTCTTGTGTGGAAGCGAAGTACTGAGTAAACTGGTTTTAACGGTAATTAATTATCCTAGGCATACATTTTATTCTGTGATGGTAGAATAACTTGTTATAGGGCCCCATTGACAGGCTGAGCAGTTCATTGGGTGGTTTCTGTTTATGTTGGGCGAAATAATACTCAATATATCTGAAAAACATGTAGAACTTTCTTAATGGTATCTTTAACTCAGTATTTTGTTTATTACATATGGAAAACACAGAAATATATCTTACAGTTTATTGAGTTGGTGGTTTTGTATAAAACAAATTATCTAAGCCCAGTTGACGAGAGTAATTCTCACACTGACTGGAATAGGACAGCTCCAGACCTTCATCGGGCGAAAAGGTGGCATAGTGTGTGAAACACACTTAGCTAATTGTTTACACTAATTGAGTTTAAATGGTTTTATTCCTAACAGGTCAATTAAGAGGGCTTATCCCAGGACAAATGCCATTTTTTTGTTAACCCGGAGCTCACGTAGGCGTAGAAGGTAATTGGGGTGCAAACCCCATATTTTTTAAATATATAAATACTTATTTCATTCAACATCTTAAACTATTCAACTATATTTCACTCATTAGCCAATTTTTCTACTACTAAACTAATTATTCTACATAAATATTTTGCATTTCTTTAAACCATCTCAATAACCAGTAAGTAGCCTAATTGTCTTTATATAACTAACTGCAAATACCTGTATAATTTAATGGAGTGTTATTAAGTTCAAATAATTATCAAGTTGAGTCCAAAAATTAGCTTTGTCTCTCATAAAAAGAAGTTTGGGTTCGGCGGTGCAACTTAGAGTCCTACCACTAACTAGACGATCACATTTTGGCCAAATTTTAGTGTTTATTAAGGGTTCAATTCATATAATAATTAAAAGAGAGGTTGAGGTTATCTTTGGGTATTTCAGGTTAGGATAATTAAATTAGTGAGGGGGGAAGTTACATTTTGGTGTGCCGTGACAAGGATTATAGTAGATAGCCTTAGAAAGTTACATTTTGATGCAGTGTGACCAGGATATTTCATAAATTAATTAAATAAATAATTTCAATTTAGAATTCTCTACTTTGGATTTCTATTTTTTTCAAAATAACTTACAGTAATTCCACCAAAAACACTTCGAAGTAACCTTTAAGTTACATTTTGGTGGCGCGTAACCAGGATATAGAACCTAGGTATAATAAATTAAATAAATAAATATTGAATTATATAGTTTAAGTTCCTATTTTATTTCAAAATAACATATAGGTAGATTTAGGTTAACAGTTCTTACACCAAAAACACTTCGTAGTAGCCCTTTAGGCTACATTTTTGGTGCCTAGATAACCAGGATCAACGATAGTTTTGTTAAATTTTGAATTTAGAACCCTATGTTAGGTTAGGAGTAGCCGCCTTTGGCTACATTTTGTTGCCGTGAAAATGGAGTGTGAGCGAGCTGTTTTTGGACTTAAAACTTCATTAGGCATTATACTTCTCAATAAAATAACGAAATTTCTTCTTATATTCTGTTTTCCTTAACTCAGGTGTCAAAAACTGTTTATTTTGTTAAGCACTTGTTTTTCATTAAACTTCAATTAAAATATACGCGATTAACAGGCAGAGAATTAGTAATTTACCAATAAAATTGTCGATGCCACTTCATTTGGTTCTAATTTTGGATAGCAACGAGAAAATAATCAAATACGTGATTACCTGAAGTGCATGCCGGCAGCCATTGTTATTGTTTTGAATCCAATTAGATTTGCAAAGGAAACACGCACTTGCACTATTTCACTATCAAATTTATCCACTATTCGCACTAAACACTATCACGTTTATTCGTTGAACCGGCATATTTTATCATCACGATGCCGAAACTTTGTCAACACAAAAATAAACAAACATCGTGGACACATGATTGAAATGAATCTAAAGAATTTATATCAAAAAAGAGTAAGAAAGTCACGTTTTGCACCTATAATCTATAAACAAAGTTACTTTTCAAAATGGCTGCGTAACATTCCGAGTTAATCCAATCGGAATCGATCAGATGTTTTCTAATCTTCTCTGATTGGCGCGTAATGGAGCTAGTGTCGCGTGCGACGATCGCACCGCAAAGCAGGCTTCATTTATCAGTAGTTACAGCAAATAATGATAGATGGCGCGAATATGGGTTTTTTAGCTTTCGATTCGCACTGCAAAGCAGTATAAGTCTTTAAGTAATAACAACAAGTAACGGTAGATGGCGCAAATATGGGTTTATTAGGTTCAGGTAAATTAAATACTAGCCTGTAATTTATTAAAGTTTGATATGCATATTGTATTTAAAGTAAGCATCGTCTTTGTGTCTTTACAAAATACATCTGATAACAACAATAGATATATATACACTAGTTACTGTTGTCTTAGTGTGAAGGAAAATAAATTATAACACTTTTAATCTATTTAGTTAGTATTTTCGTTTAGTTGCATTTTGGCTGAAATAACATTTAATAAGATATATCTAATTAGAGAGTATAATAGTCATGTTTTTGTCTATATATCTGGGGGGCGTTTATTGTAGGATTACTTATATTACTTATACACTTAGTAGTTATTCCATTAGCAAGTTGCTAATCCTGTCGTTTCATAGTGGCTGTTGCTTCTGTTGGTGATGTCGAACGAAGTCCTGTTTATATTAAATTATTTACATGTATTCACATTAGGAATCATATCAGGAGATCAATAAATAAGAGGGCAGTTGCCAATTTCTGAAGATAAGCTAATAGTCAGTCCTTCTTCTTCTATTTATCATAATGTTTCACAAACATTAGTGTCATTTTAGTTATACTTCGCTGTATTATAGAGTATAGGGGGCGAACATTTTATATAAAATGTTCTTGTAATGTGAAAATACATACAAGATAACTATTGAGGAAATCATAATGTATCATTGGTAATTGACTGTTGACTTTTTAGTTTATTGTTTGATACTAGGGTTATAATTGTCTTGAACATTCCATATACAATGTTCTTGTAAGGAGACAATACATACAAAATAACTACTGAGGAAATCTTCATTGATAACTTACTATTGATCTTTTAGTTAACTGTTTGATACTAGGTAGATGATTGAATAGTTATGAATACTTCCAAAAACATTTTAAATTTAATTTGTGATAGTAAGGCTTGGTTTGCTTGTGTTTTTGCATCTTTTTACATCATCATCAAATCATAGTAGTGGCAAAACACCAAGCACATTTCAGTTTGATTGCTCTAAATGAGATTTGAGAATGTAGTTTTAACAATGAAGATAGTTGAAATAGACATTTTTTACATTTTAATCAAATCATTATAGTGCAATAATTACTAGGCACACAAGCTTGATTGCTTTAAGTGAGATTTGAGTATGTAAGTTTAACAATGAAGATAGTTGAATTAGACCTTTTTACCTCATCATCAAATCATAATAGTGAAATAATTACTAAGAACACAAGCTTGATTGTTCTAGATATTGTTTGAGTATGTAGTTTTTACAATAACGACGGTGAACTAGCCATTTTTACATCGCCATCTAATCACAATAAATAAGTGAAAAGTTTAGTAGTGCAGCTTAGCAGCAATTTTTGTTTGAAAGTAGTTTTAACATAGTGAATGAAAATACCACAGGTATTAGAAACGTGTGTGTATACGTAGGTGGTAAACAGGCAAATCAGTACCAAACTTCTTGCAACTGTTGCTATATATAGGCATAGTCCGACTAGTATACAGGTAGCTTAAACTAGAACTATAAGTATCTTAAGTAAAGTTCTGAAATCCATTATTCTTGAATCCAAGTGTGTGTATGTCAGTCTTCCCAATAATTACAGCATCTTCTACTTGATAGACTAGTAGAGGGCCAGCTCTTGACTTGAATAAAAGATTGACCATTGCTGCTTGCATCCGCTTAGCAATCTGTAAGATACAAATAAATAAATAAATATTACAAAACATTAAAATTCCGTGTAACAAGAAAAAAGAATTTGAGTCATAAAAGAGATACTAATACTACTTGCAGTAATTATTTGATTCAATTTCACAAAGTAAAATGGTACCAGCAGAGGAATTAGTTTGCTATCCGAGACAATCCAGTCACATTGTTATCAAAAGCACCCAGTAATGGGGGCGTAAGTTTTCTAAACTTTAATTTTATTTACTGCAACTCATTAACATAAATTTACATTAAAAATAGGTTTCAGATAGGAAGAATACTTAATATTCCAATAAGTTAGCAATCTTTGGTTACTAGGATTGTTTATAAACATAGAAAAAAATACTAATAGGCTCATCATCATCATCTCAGTCATTAGACGTCCACTGCTGAACATGAGCCTCTCCCTTGGACCTCCACATGTTCCATGTATAATAATAATAGGCTCAACTCAATCTAATTCAGTTCAACCAATAGTTTTTAAATAGAATTAATGAACTCAAGTTTTTAAATTTCTGGGTTATATGTACTTGGCATGTTTCTACTAACTTGAAATTTCTATTATTGAGGATATCAGTATGTTTTATAGCTTTTTAGTACAATTTTATAGTCTTGTTAATTACCTTTCATAAACACAAGATGTAGACATTGGGTTTTTGGTAGTTTGAAAATTCCATAAGAGTTGGCCATGTTCTCGGGCTGGAGCTGAAAATAAGAAGTATACAATGAACATAAATCATATATAATTCTAGGAATTCTAGTTATAATTATATTACCAAACATGTTGAAAAACAATATGTACTAATAATAAATGCAGAAATAGATTTTGGAACAACCTACACTTTTAAGAACAATAAGTTAGATACAATTTTAAAACTTAGTTTTAGTACTGTCAAATATAAGTTTTTATTTAAAATAGCCAGATAGGATACTTACTTGTAGATTGTAGATCTATGATACTTGCACATCAATTTTAAAATTCTCATTTGCTGACTCAATCTCAGTCCAATAACAAATGCTATAATGCAGTTTCAATGTCTGGTTATATTTCGTTTGTGTATTTTGCTAGCTGAAAATAAGACATTTATGAATTGAAATTCATGTGGCTTCAATTAAGTAAATCCTTTCAGAATAAGAATTCAAGTTTTATCCAATAACAATCTAACAAGATATCTTTCAGCTAATTATATTATGAGACAGTGGACTAGGTTAGAAATTTATGTAAGGGAATATTTTTGTTTAAACATTAACCTTTAAATAAAACCCCCTGGAAATTATTAATATGATGGAATATAACTTACTTAACAGAAAACTTATGCACATCACATTGGATGTATAGGTTACATTCTAATTACATTCTTTCTTTTTATCGATTTATGTTAGATATTGTGAGTTTTGGTAATAACATTAGGTTAACAGCAATGAATAATATGAATTTAAACTTACCAGGTTACTTTTCCTTTGTGTATTAATTGAAGGCATATATTATTTTAAAGTTTGGCTAGTCGAAATCCACACAATCATTTCACTGATGAATTTACTATTTGATGTGATGAATCGCACGTTGAAGATAAGATTATCGGTTCTATTGTATTATAGAAGTAGCTTTTCTTCGTTCTTTATTTCACTGTGTAGTATTTTTGATAAATATAAAGTATTCACATTCTTCTAAATAACCTTACACCGTGCAGTGCATGCCCGACTGTTAATACAAAATGTCGACTTCACTTAACGTTCATTACGGCATAACTACAAACGTGTTTTTAATAATTCATAGTTTAATATAGATTTTATAAAGTTTTAGTTGAAAAGTTATTTATGTAGAAAGACTGAAACTAATTCAGATTTGAGGGAATGAAAGGTGAATTGAAGAAACGGAAGTTTGTGGATTGTCGGAGTGGGAGTGTGTTGGCATTATATAATTTGACTTTAGCGGTTTTACACGTTCCATTCTGCCTAGAAATTGTTTTAATGACAATCGCGAGTAGGGGCATACAGATCAATAGGGATGTTGACACATATTAAGTAAAATAATAAAATTAAGTGAAATTGGTACATAATGACGAATATAATCAATCTAAATTAAAATTTAATATAAATACTTATTTGATTTAAAGATATCAACTTTACAAAATTTAAAAAGAACAGCATTTTTAAATTGCGAAATTTCAAAAAACCGGCATCCATCAAATTTTCGCAGTACTGCAAAATAAATTGTAAGGCAACTATATACAAAAACGCAATATTTCGCGGTCTAAATAGCGATTTAATTATTTCTCCATACTTTAGGAAGGCGCGGCTAGGAATAAGTGTTGTCATACGTTATCATCAATTTGTAAGGAGCGTTTTCGCGGGAAATACGAATGTCAGACTTTGACACTCATTTCTGGCTTTTGTGTAGTTTTAAGGCCATTACAGACATTTCACCCCTACAACGAAGGGGATCGATTGAAAAAATAAAAATAAAACAGTCAACTAGCCTATTATGTTCGCGTCTTTCCTGTAGACACTGTGAAGGTTAGGGGTTCTAAAGTTAAATTTCTGATTATTTTGCGCTCCCTGCTTTATTTTGTTATTTCAACTACTCTTAAGTAACACTGTGCCACAGAAACATGGCTTGAGCTAACATGAGTCGTTGACTATTACCCACGGAAGAAACGATTTTTGCATTGATCAGTCTGTATGACCCAGTGACGAGAATGGAAAAATAGCGGTAACGGATTTAACAAATATATCGTCCAAGTATTTATTGATTGTGTTAGTTAAGGGATCGTTTTAGAACCAGTTTCGCGGAAAATTTAAGAAATTGTTTTAAGAAGTGTTGTGTAATTTATCTGTGAAGTGTTGTGTAGTAATAAGTTCAACAAAGTGCGCGATGTAAAAAAAAAGGGGGTGTGTGAGTGTGAATATGTTTTCTTAGCGAGAAAAAAAAGTGAGTGTTATTTAATATATAAGTTATTTTCTGCTTAGTTAGACCGTGGTTTAATTATTTTCTTAGAGAGTCAAGATCAATTACATAGTTATGAGTTCTGATGTTTCGTTAGCAGAGATTTCTTTCAAAATAAACTTTTGATATATGAAACACTGCCGTGTATTTTTACAATTTCGTGTTTGAACTTTAGAGCGTGAACTGGAAAGTAAAACATCTATCTCCACTGCCAACTTACAAAAAAATATCGCGGATTGACCAATTAATCGATAATGGCAACACTGTCAATACTGTCAATAGTGTCAAGAATGTCATGTGTCAGTGTCACCGGCGCAGGCGACGCAAGTTACCACGCTTTCAAGCAAGAGGAAAAAAAAAAGTTTTTAGTTGTTTGTTTCCATCAAGCAAGATTGTGATAACGCTTTTGAAGAGTTGAGAATATACGTGTCATTATTCTCGAATAACATAATAAAGGATCATTCAGCAAATAAATAATTTTACTAGCAGTATTTTCAAGAAAGTTTGTACGTTTGAAGTAAGATTACATGATCGTGCTGTGTTGGTTGGAGCTAGGCAGGATTCCAAGAAGAAAATAGAGGACAGAATACGTAGCCACATGGCTAGGTTGCTAAAATACCGATATATTAGAGAATTGCCTACATGTCACATACGTATCGTCTGTGTTGTCACTTGTTTTGAAAGATGCAAGCTGAAGAAATCTTACACAAGTTGACTGTAATTTTGATAATAATATGTTAAGTTAAACAGTAATTACCATGTAATTACATAATAAAATGGAAAATAAGCTTGGAACAAAGGTTATGAGTCATACAAGTCATTCAAGTACCTGTAAAGTTGAAGAATTACTTTTGTATATTATCAATTATAGAATAAATGGATTGAATCTCCTTAATTATAGAAATAACCGGATATGAGACAACGAGAAAGTATTAAGAAGCTTACAGTTGTGCGCTGCAGTTCAAAGGTAAAAAGATACAGGGTGATTTTGTGATGCTTGAAAGTGCAAGAATTTACAAAAAAAAAACTGGATAGTAAACAACAGAAGTAACAGAAAGTAGTAGTAAAGAACAGTTATACCAATAGTTTGTTAGAAGATTGCTTGTGCAATATGTGTTTTGACCGGACTTTACTTTGTGCTTTTGTGATACAAGAGTCAGCTGACCTGGATAGTGAAGGGACTAGACAACATGCAAGGAATATATGCAGTTTAAGCAGTTATGGAATGGAACATGGAACTGAAGTAGGCCAGAGCAGTCTGATCAAACAGGACATAGGTCAGTGTACACATACTTTTGAATGGTTTATATATTTGTATTCATCTCTTTGTGCTTAAGGAAATATATACCAATTACTTTTTCTGATTTTTTTTTTTTCATTGTAACAGCAAATTTTGTGATTATGTAGGTACCTACCTATTAAATTTATATCTTTTTATTGTGAAATTAATATGTGAGTATAGTGAGGCCTATGACTTGAAGTTATGAGCATTTCACTGCTCATATATAATTTATTTAATTTCATAGTCGAGTTTTTTTAAGTTTCTAAAAAATGTTGTATGAAGATGTTGCCGGATCAGGGTTTTTCATAAAAGGACCAGGTTGATCCTCAGGGAAAGTCAGTTATTTATTTAATTTTTATTTCATTATTTTGTATTTGTTTGATGTGACATGTTGATTTTTATGATATACACAAAAAATAATAATAATAATTAAAATTTAAGACAATGCTTTTGGGACAGAAGTTCAATTTATAATGTCAGATGAAATTAGATTATAGTACTAAGCATATAGATTATGATATTTATATTAAATAGATTCTCTTTTTAAAAATATTAGATTTTCTTTGACTGCTAGGGCTGGTTTAATTATTATACTAAACTTAATTATTTTGAATTTTCGTTTTGACATAAACTTGAGATTTACTATTTTTCTAAATACAATCCTGAGATATTTAAGATTTATCATTTGTACTCAAATTATAAGCCAAGTAGGTATGGTTTTTGCTTGTACACATTCAGGTTGAATGTATTGCAAGTAATTTTACCTACAAGACTTCATTTCACTTCTGATAAAAATTTAATACTTATAGGGATCAATCTACTATTTTATATCACTTGTTGCTATGGGTCATTCCTAAAACTACCGTTTTATGGTGACTATATGTCTATTCCATGGTGGGTCATCTGCCTGTTGCGTTAGCGCGGTGCTACTCTTTACGACCTGTGTCTCGGTTTTCCCTTGGCTGATGGGACAAAGTAACAGATTCGCCCATAAATATTATTTTTATTTTTACGATGTTTCTATCTAAGTCTAAGAAATGAGTTTTTTGTTAAACTTTATATTTATTTCAGTTAATTATTAAAAAGGACTAAACATTTACGCGATATAACTTACAAAATCATCTAAATACATCTATGTTTATTATATTTGAAATATACAAACTTACAGGTTTTCTTGGGAAGTAAATTTTCTTGATATTGTGTAGGACCTAAGTTTAAAGGATTTTCTAATATAATAAAATTTATAAAAGAGGCTTATGACAAAAAAGAAATGTTCTTTTTTTTTTTAATGATTACATTTTAAAAAGCATTAGCTGTCTGTAAAAATCGAAGCGAATGTGTGAGTGAGGAGGAATGTTTGGTGATGAATGAATACTGAGTCTAGAGTTATGTGGATATGTATGAATGATGTGTAAGATGATGGAATGAAAGAGATGATTGAATGCAAGTGATGGATGTGTCTTAGAGTAGGAATGGATTGCTACAGATAGACAATGGCTAAGAGTGTAATCAAATCCAAGATTTGCTGGTATTTGGAGGGTATAAAAAAAAAAATAACACAACTGGTCAGCAAAGTCTTATCAGTAGGCTAAAATCGTTTTACGATTCGACCCATTTACAAGGGTAGATTTTGATAACCAGTACTCTACAAGGTATGAATACGAATACGAAACCCACACACCTCATCTTGATCAAAATAAATTCGACATTGGACAAGTTAGTGAGCCGTTATCGTCTAAAAAAAAGAAAAAAGAGGACGTGGCTCGTTATGATTCAAGGCTTAATATTAAATTGTTGACACCTTGAGAGGCAGTGATCATCTAGTGTGATTCAAATTTGGTTAAAAGTATTAGGATTTTAACTTTTTATTTTAGTTACCTTTATTGTGGTAGTTGTCAAAACTTTAAGATTGTTTTAATAAAAAAAAAACAAAGCAAGCTTAAAGGTCGAATTGTTTTGTTTCAAGTATGAGACATGCGCCAAGAAAACGTGACTGGATATGGTGTGGCGGAGATTTTGGTTCGAATTTGGACAATGGGTTTTGAAAACTTCGTACTTATAAAAAAGGTCTCTTCGTTTTGTATGGGAAGGTTTTGTGTACTCATTAGTATGTTCCAGAACAATGTTGGGATACGGATCACCGAGGGAAAGAATACTCACCGCATCCGGGGTGAGCATATAAAGCCGGGCTAATAGGGCCTATCAGCCTCACAACCTGATATCTCTGGCATGACGAGGATTCATGGGGAATGGGTTGTCATTGGTCATTGTTGAAATTCAAAAGAGCCAACCTCAATGCAGTATCATTTACGGTCATTTAGTATTGGAATACACATCTACACCACACGTTTAAATATGGGAGGGAAATCGCCAGCAAATCTAGGGTAGATTGAAGTTTTTTCATTTATCACTTACAGTGATTCATTGCAAAACTTAAATCGGGGGCGGATGTGACTAGACGGATGTCCCTATTAATATTTATCAATTTTTTTTTAAAACTTAAAAACATTGATTGTCCTTTTTGTGTAATTGTCTTTGTTTTGTATTATAAGAACGGATACTTATGTATACATAGGTACATAGTAGTTATGAAACTGGGTATATACGTTTACTTGTTGTGATAAAAGCACTGCATATTAAATTATTTATCTAAAAATACCTAATAATACGATACCTAATAATAAGATGTTTTAGTATCTTCATATAAAACTAAACACGGTATTATATTTAATATCTAAAGTTTAGATAAGAAAATAAAATCACTATTACATTAACAAAATTTTAAGTTATTCAAATATGAACCTTAATGTGTAAGACGTACGAATGAACAGCAGTAAAGACTTATAACTTTCTATCACCGAATTCCTAGATGTCATCGGTCGCTTGTCGCTTGTCGCTTGTCGCTTGTCGCTAGTCGCCTGTCGCTAGTCGCCTGTCGCTAGTCGCCTGTCGCTAGTCGCCTGTCGCTAGTCGCCTGTCGCTAGTCGCCGGTTGCTGGTCGCCCGTCGCTAGTCGCCGTTTCAGTAATAAAAGGGCCGCGGACAGTAGAAGGAGGATGATTCGATTCTTTACGCTTGACCGGCACGTGACTCTGGCTTCGTAGTTGATTATCGGTGAGTGGAATTTCTGCATCACTTTACACTTGTTCTGGGTTGTGAATTACTGAGGACAATATCCTCGTAATATCTTACTTAGAATGGTGTCCTTGTTTGACTATGCGTGGACAATATCCCCGTAACGTTAAGCTTGGGTACAAGTGGTTGTGGTTTATTCTACTTTGCTTTTAATCTTTTATAATTATTTTATTTAAAGATCATAACATTTTCGTAACCTTTACTGACTCTTAAGTGGATTTTGCTGAGGACAACGTCCTTTTAGTGCTTGAATTTTAAGTTGTTTGTTTTGTTTTTCTGTGCGTGGACGTGGGCCTTTTGCCCGTGCTGTTAAATTCAGGTTTAAGTGTTTATGTGTTAATTTAATTTGATTTAATTATTTTATTTTATTGCTAGTTTTTTTTGATTCATAAAGCCAGATCAGTGTCTAGGCAGACTGTTTGCCTGGTTAATTATCTTTCACCTAGCGGTGTTAAACGAAAGATAGTTGGAGGTCTTTTAATTGTTAGGCCCATGCTTGGAGAGGGCTGGGAAGCCGTCCTTTTTACCGACGATAGGAGGCTTATTCAAAACTCTTATATTTCTTGAAGGTCTGACAGATGAATGCGAGGGTCTCACGTGCGGGCCTTTAGGGATATCCTAGCTCGTTGAAGTCTGTTCAGTAATTCAGGAAATAGTTTCTTGTTAAATTTATTTATATATTTTATTGATATACACGCTAGGGCCGTCTTACTCGCTGCACCCTTGTCCTCGGACGTCAGCGGGGGGAGACAATAACACAGGCTGATAGGTTGCTATCTCGGTTTCGCCGGCCGAACGTGTACAGCTTATTCTAGGGATACACTTTGTATATACCAAAATGCTTGGTCTATGGTAAGTGTGACTGGTATTTTGGGTATACTAGAGAAAGGGGTAGTGTTAGGGTAAATTCACACACAATTGTGGGAAAGTAGGGAACAATAGGGCTTTGGTATTCATCGGACGTATTGAAAAGATAAGGTATATTTATTTACGGTTATTTTTCATGTTTACTATTTGTAGGTGTGTCCATTTAACTTGTTGTTGTTAATAATTGTTCATAATTGGTTGTTTGTCAAATTAAAATAAATAGTGATAAATAAATAATAACCTACTTTGTATTTAGTTTCTGGGTTTCTTGTGTGGAAGCAAAGTACTGAGTAAACTGGTTTTAACGGTAATTAATTATCCTAGGCATACATTTTATTCTGTGATGGTAGAATAACTTGTTATAGGGCCCCATTGACAGGCTGAGCAGTTCATTGGGTGGTTTCTGTTTATGTTGGGCGAAATAATACTCAATATATCAGAAAAACATGTAGAACTTTCTTAATGGTATCTTTAACTCAGTATTTTGTTTATTACATATGGAAAACACAGAAATATATCTTACAGTTTATTGAGTTGGTGTTTTTGTATAAAATAAATTATCTAAGCCCAGTTGACGAGAATAATTCTCACACTGACTGGAATAGGACAGCTCCAGACCTTCATCGGGCGAAAAGGTGGCATAGTGTGTGAAACACACTTAGCTAATTGTTTACACTAATTGAGTTTAAATGGTTTTATTGCAAACAGGTCAATTAAGAGGGCTTATCCCAGGACAAATGCCATTTTTTGTTAACCCGGAGCTCACGTAGGCGTAGAGGGTAATTGGGGTGCAAACCCCATATTTTTTTTAATATATAAATACTTATTTCATTCAACATCTGAAACTATTCAACCATATTTTACTCAATAGCCAATTTTTCTTCCACTTAACTAATTATTCTACATAAATATTTTGCATTTCTTTAAACCATCTCAATAACCAGTAAGTGGCCTAATTGTCATTTTATAACTAACTGCAAATACCTGTATAATTTAATGGAGTGTTATTAAGTTCAAATAATTATCAAGTTGAGTCCAAAAATTAGCTTTGTCTCTCATAAAAAGAAGTTTGGGTTCGGCGGTGCAACTTAGAGTCCTACCACTAACTAGACGATCACATTTTGGCCAAATTTTAGTGTTTATTAAGGGTTCAATTCATATAATAATTAAAAGAGAGGTTGAGGTTATCTTTGGGTATTTCAGGTTAGGATAATTAAATTAGTGAGGGGGGAAGTTACATTTTGGTGTGCCGTGACAAGGATGTATAGTAGGTAGCCTTTAGGTTAGGCTTAAGTTACATCTTACAATAATTACATTCATTAAAATAATTAAACTACGAGTACTTAGTTAGGTATTGCATTAAATATAAAAAAGCCCTTGAGGCATTGTAAAGGATGCTCCAGCCGCCAGCTCTTTGGTCACCAGTTATGAAGTAATTCAGCACTTCTTACGTTTATTCCTTTACCTTCTGAGATACCGTATTTTTCTAACATTACAAGCTTCAAGCACCTCCAAGTTCCATTTCCATTCGCTATGAAAGCAACAATCAAATAAACACGTGCTGTGTTTACGCAAGGGATACAGGACGATTCATGCCGGGTATATTAAATTACCCCGGCCATTTTGACCCTTCCTCGGATATCCATTCTCGGGATAAACTCGATAAGACCCCTTTTGTCGCCTGCGAGAAACTGCGACAATATTCAAATTTGGTATATTTCCCGTAACCAAAATCCTACTTTACATATAAAGGCTCAAGGTCGTTATTACAGTTTGACTAACTTTTAAAAGATACGAGGTAGATGTTTTTAGATAAACTGTATCGTATGTGATATCGGAACACGGATCGAAATAAGGAGATTGCCTACTGATGAAGTGGAATATCGTTGGGTTAGATTTACGGGTTGCGTGAAACAAGGGTGTATTTAGCAAATCAGCGTAAATCACAATTATCCTAATAAAATTCTACACACATCCGAGCCATATGTTTTTTCAAATACTATACATCACTTGATATAATGGTGAAACCTGTGTTATTGACAAAGTTCGATTTTAAAAAATCTCTTATAAAATTTAAAAATAAAACCGTGGACGAAGTTAAACAAGTTCGAACCGTAACTCGTACTACTGCAAATAGATGACATACACTTGAAGAAAATGTGACGAGGCAGGATTTGAACCCGCATCTCTAGCTATCGCGGCAGAGGCCTTAACATATTGGGCCACCCGTACACAGCGGAACCCATCGAAGTTTGTCTAGTATCTTGTTTATTTAATACTACATGTTTGGGTCTCTTATATGAAAAACTTTTGGGATTCTGATTAAGCCAGAGAGATGGTGCTGCCATCTATGCAACTAAGAATAAATCAAATTGTTATTTACGAAATACTTTGATTTAGCTTTGAGTTTTAACACTTTCACCACGGTATCGGTTTGATACAACCCGATACAAGTATGGTTAATTGCGACGTTAACTAATTGCCGTCGCGAAGGTGTGTAGTAACACCACTATGACAACGTTTGGTTAGATGCAAGCTGTTGTTTATTCATCGCGTTATTATTTCAGCAAGCGTAATACATAATACTTCACTTCAATAAATCTGTTTGCTGAAATATTACAATAAAAAATCGCGTATTTCTGGAGTATGTATCAAATAAACTCAATGAAAACACTAATTATTTAGGTGACATTAAGTAGTCATTGGCATTTTACTCTTAAACACGACAACCTGATAAGAAAACGCAAACATAATAGAAGAGTTTGTATACTACATTGAAAAACACCGATTGAGTACAAAAAATGACCAATATTGCTAATTTTTGACAGGAAATACCACTTGGAATTTTTTAATATTTAGGAAAGTAGTAGGCCAATGTATGGACTACAACAGATACACACAAGCATACACGGACACGCACTCACACACACACTTACACACACACGCACACACACACACACTTACATACACACGCACACGCGCGCGCGCACACACACACACACACACACACACACACACACACACACACGCGCACACACACACGCACACACACACACAGGACTTTTGATTTTCTTTTCATTTTTAAGACTGTTAACATGTTTTTGAATAAATTTAAATACAACAATTTGCTATTACGAAGAGCGGTACTTCCTGATACAGGCCGTATTAAGCTTAAAAGGAGGTACCAATCACTAAGTTTAAGATGATGCTTGTGAAACCAAATAAACATTTTTGTATTTTTTTTTTTGTATACAACTAGAAAAAAAAATTAGAGGTATCACTACTTTACCACTTCATAAAATAAAAATATTTTGTTATTTTTTTTTTTTCTATTTTTATATCACAACTGGTATTAAATTTTTGAGTATGATGGGATACATACAAAAGGAACACAATTTAAATATTTTAAACAAATCGCTTGAATACATCCCGACAAACAAAACATTAAATAAAAAAAAGTGAAAAAATCACAAGTCAAAAACTGCATTATAAGATACTCTTTTGGATGTTGATACTCAGTATAAATATCCTTCACCATAAGAGGTACTCACAAAAAAAAGCAATCAAAATGATTAAAGGGCCAACTTACTAAGGAGACCCGACTATGGCCTTTATTTTATATATTATTTATATAAAAAATATCCAAAAGTCACTACGCACTATATGTAGTAACACTGAAATCTAAATTTAAAAAATCCACTTAACCCATTCGCTGCCACCCCTTCCAAAAATGTATAGAAATGAACGCACATGTGCGTTGGTGGCAGTGAATGCGTTAAGTAGTGGATTCTCAATGTACGTATGTAATCCACAATACCTACTAAAATGAGCAATACCTTTAGAACTCAGGTTCCTTACATAAGATAGCTACGCAGATATTGTAATTTTCGTTCATTTTTTATTTGACATTTATATTCATTTCCCTCGCGAGTTTTTCGTCAGAATTGAAGCCATTGTGCTTTTTGCTCCCGGATTAACTGATGAATTTTTATAATTAAGATTGAGGACATTTTTTACAAAAAGTGGAAAATGGAAGATTTTAGTACATTATTTAAATAAACAAAAGGCATAGTCGAATTTCTTTAGTAAATGGGCCTTTACAAATAGACTAGGTATTTTTTGCGAGCGCCACTTATAGCGAAGGATATTTCTTTGTGCTGAGTATGATCGTCCTGTTTGTGACAGTTTATGATCTACACTTCTTTAAAGTATTATTTAAAGTAAATCGCTTACATATATTTCGTGTGTTTCTCGGAATACCTATATGTAAGTTTATAAACTTCAAGTGTTGAAATAGTGGTTTTTTACTTAAAGTTAAGAGTACATCATTGCCGCGCCGATAATCAAAAAAATATGTAGCAATGTTTTATATTTAAGGAATTTCGAACAATTTGAAATACCAGAAATTTGTCGAATTGCATATCTAAGGTACATATAACCCAATAACGCCATAACTGAACTTGGAATAAAAGTGTGTCCGGGACTAATGGAAAAAAACCGAACTACTAAAACTAGAGTAGTTACTACATGTTCTACAAAATTATGGGCAAATTTATAACACGTTCTACTGAAACCAACATGTAACTATGTATACAATCTTATGGAAACACGGCATGATTTGCATAAAGTAATAAAACACGCTATCACGTTCCCAGCTCCTTAAACATAATTCGGTACACACATTTACAGCTCTGCATCAAATTTATTAGACAACAGTAAAACACTATAGTACAGTCCTCTTAAAAAGTTAATTGAACAAACATAATAAATCAGACATAACACGTAGACTATTATCAGTACCTACTAAAGGATATACATATAAAAATGTGTAATTCTGCTCTTTGCACTACATACTACATTGCCTCAGGGGACTTTTTTTAAATTGATGTAGTAAGTGAAATTATTTCCTTTATAATCGTTATAGCAACAACAATCCGAAAACTCAATGGAAGTTCAGCAAGTTACAGGGAAGTTACTTCCCTGATTATTAACGTAATATTAACAATTTTAGATATGAGGGAGAAGGGGGAGGATATATTTTACATGATTTTTCTCTCAGAAACCACCACAGATCAAATCAAAATTTTGTTTTTCTATTTTGGAATAAGGGCTGACTTATTTATCTTCGTTAGGTTATTTCGAGTTTCAGTAAGTAGTCATTTCAAAACGTATTTTAATATCAAAGGAAAAAACAACAGCTACAGCCGTTTGAAAAACATCTAAGCTTTATTAACATTGGCTTATTTTTATTTATGAAATAAAACAACTAAAACGGATTAAATCGCGTATACTAATTTAAACTACATCCCGACGTTTCGAACCTTTTAGCAGCGTTCGTGGTCATCGGGTGGACTGAGGAAAAATATTAATTTACCTCCATCCTCAAAAAAATACAAAATGCAAACCTACCCACATATAAATTATTTAATAATTTTGAGGGCTTTCACATGATGATTACACACGCCAGAGGGGCTTATTACATTTTAAAGCCCAAAAATTTTATAAACTACAAAGTACAATGTCCACACTGTCCAACACTATGGCCTCACAGTCTTGCCTGCTGTTTTATTAAATTAACCACAGGATCCCAAGCTGGTGGTACAGAAAAGCCATCCTCTCTATTGAAGTTTGGATACTTCTCAATTTCAGTAGCCTCTCGCAACATTCTGGGAATATATCGTTTCTCCTTGGCAAGGATTTGGGGCTTATCAAACTTTATCGAGTGATTAGACTTATCCGTGACATGCTCCCAGACTGCAGACTTAGGTCGACGATGCTTGACATCAGCTATGTGTTCCTTGACCCTGGTTGAGATGCTCCTCTTTGTCTGGCCTACATATGAGAGACCACATTCACACTCCAACTTGTAGACTCCAGCACTTTGTAGAGGGGTGGCACATTTCACAGGCCTCAGAAACTGTGACATCTTCTTCAGTGGCTTGAAATAAGTTTTTATAGAAGCACGCTTCGAAACGTCGGGATGTAGTTTAAATTAGTATACGCGATTTAATCCGTTTAAGTTGTTTTATTTCATGAGTAATTATCGCGGCAACCGAAGATAATATTATTTTTATTTGTTTGATAGTTTATATTCTTAAAGAGCCCTGACTGTACTATTTGGCAGACACGATCGGCATTTCACAACGCCGTCAAGCCGAATTTTGGCACCCTAAAAGCCTAGACAAGATTTGTTACTCAAGGGTATATAATCTCTCAGCGCAGTTTACGTTATGAGCTATATTTTATTAAAGCAAGCTATCGCCTACATTTCTGTTTCTTTAAAATATTAAGAAAAGTCTACACGTTTATTTTTATCTTTTTAGACAATAGAGAATGTAAAGCAGAAATTTCAATATTTATTTAACAAAGCTGTACAATTTGAAACCCTTGAATATAAAATATTTAAAAAAACCGGCCAAGTGCAAGTTGGGAGTCACGCATGAAGGGTTCCGTATCATATCAACATACAGGTTGGCCTATTGAGATCGGTCAGTACGGGGAAATTTGAAACAATAAGACATACAAAGATTTGTTCTTAGGAACCATGTCATAATTTTAGGGACAAAAAAAACAGCATACATAGATTTATAAAAAAAACTTGCATTCAGTTCGGGAATTTAATATATAGACAAAATCCCCACCGTAACAATCCATCTCATATCACAGTACCGCTATACTAGATATTCGAGTAACTCACGTTTTATAAGTCGAATATTGCTCGACATGTTTCACTCCGTAACGAGGAGCATAATCATGAGCCATTTCTGCGTCGGTTAGCCAACGCGAACGGCTCATGATTATGCTCCTCGTTACGGAGTGAAACATGTCACAATATGCGACTTATAAAACGTGAGTTATTCGTACATCTAGTATATAAAACTTGAGTAACCCGCTTTTGTACAATGAATATGTTTCAATCCCACAATAGTTTTGTATTTAGATATACGAAAATTATGAGAAGGGTTATACAGCCGTTCCGTCCCGTAATGATCACCCTGATAGTCGGCGGCCATGTCTCGGGCGAGTATAACTACGTCTGTACCCTTACCATGAGTTGTGACATTACGGTTTTCGATAACGAGTATCGAGTTTACTATCTGTGCATCTCGACCGCACTAAAATAGCGAAGAACAGATAGTAAACTCGATACTCGTTATCGAAAACCTCAATGTCACAACTCATGGTAAAGGTACAGCTAAACTAACTTAAACTAAACACGTATCGTAGTATGACGCTATTTTATAATACGATTATATTTTCGTCATCTTTGGTTTCTTGGAGATCGAAATACAAATAATACAGATCGTATGAAAATGTCACCTAAACTAAAATGTTATACAATGCTACCAAAATTTTATCATGCAAAACATAGACACATTTGCCGCCTAGATACCTATGTCTATATTTAGTCTTCTGCGTATCTCTAAAATAAATGCTCATAATTTAATGAACACGGATGTTGTACCAAGTTGTGGTGTTCACTTTAATGGCTTCATAATCTAATCAATAACTAATTAGTAAGGCAAAGTTACGCTTTAGGGTAATATCAAACCCTTATCCTAAAATCCTAACATAATCTTTCATTCGAAGCAAATTACTTGCACTTAAATATATATTCATAATACATGGACTGTAGTTAAGATGACAAGTGTATTGAAAATTCGTACTCACGGCAAAAATGACAATAAACGATAATCATCTTCTCTATATGACCCCAGGGAAGATACCATCTTTGAAATGTTGTCAGGCAAGAACAAAGCACAATTCTATTTTTCTCACATATAAAGTTCCAGATGTCAAATTTTGGCTATTTCCGCTTTGAAATTGCAATGCTATCATTAAAATTGTCATGGAAAAATATATATTATTACATGTGTAACCATTGCATTGTATATTAAATTATTATAGTATTTAAAAGTTATATTTTACCCTTAGCATCAAAGCTTCATCTTACTTATGAAACTTAGCGGGAACAAGGCATTACTTTCAACAACCCTATTTACTATTTATAAATTTTGTAAGATCCATCAGAAAGCAAATGATATTTTGATGTTTCAGCATCAGTAAGAAATTATAAGATCAACTTGACTTGTATATTTTGGGTCCAACTTAATATAGGTAGGCGTAAAGCAGCACTACGAATGATGGATGGCTGGCTAAAAAAAATATTTATACCTACAAGAAAATAGATATTATCATAAGAGTTACACACCTTCTTAGATTATGTAACATGATATTCATTGACTTAAGGCTATAAACGTTTTCGTATTAGTAATGTATTCGTGGAAACACAGCATACTGCTTGGAATTAATATATTATCTCCTTTAGTCACGATATTGAAGCTTTTAAACCTATCACACTACTGTATCTGTTTGCGGAAATTTGATATTTCAATTCAGTAGCCGCGATAATTTCGTTGAAAACTAGTTTTCGAAGATAGCGATTAATCTATATTTAGCCGTATTCGCTGTACTGTGTAGTTCGTTTCGATAAAATATGTATCTAGAGTAGTTAATGCTGCAATTTGTACAGCCTTAGCAGCAACCCCGAAGTCCGTGTGAATGGAGAAAGCAAGTACCTACGTAAGTGTTATATAAACCGCAACCTAGAATTTGACTGAAAATGACTAGAACTGTTAGTGAATGATTTTTTCTGTCTTATTTAAGTATTTGTAGTTAGTTTTTATACACACATATAATACACATATATGTAAATATATCTTTATCCTTATAGAAATTTTATTTTAATCCATATCAAACTAAAATAAGACACGACGATTCTTTGACGTTCATAAGTGCATGTAATGTGCCTAAATTGAAAAATAAAGAACTTTTATCTTATTTTTTAAGAAAACCCACCCACTTTGTTTTAAAATTACGTTCGACTAGTTATTTATGTAGGTACAGTGAACTTGAGTAAATAATTATGCTCTATCTTCGCACTTAAGAACGTCTTTATATTTCAATTGACCTTAGCAATTATAAAGTGCTGCGTCAAATAATCCGGCATTTAAAACAAATCTTAACAGTCCGTTAAAACAATGATTTATGAATCGGAACACAACTGAAGCAACGAAACAATCATTAGTACGGAGCATGTCACAAGATTAATGGGGCGAACTGTATGCACACAATTACTCGCCTACCAGCGACGGGGTCCCGTGCGAAATATTGCCATAATCATCATCAGATCAGCCGAAGGACGTCCACTGCTGGACATAGGCCTCCCCCAAAGTGACCCACAGCCCACAGTGACCGGTTTTGCGCCACTCGCATCCAGGGATTCCCGCGATCTTTACCATGACGTCGGTTGACCTTGTGGGTGTCTGCCCATGATGCGCCTTCCGGTTCGTAGTTGCCACTCGAAAACCTGTACGCCCCAACAGCCATCGGTTCATGCCCATTGCTATTTAAGATTGGCGATCCAGTAGGCTATTAATTACATATTAGAAACATTATATCACTTAATTAAAATTATAAATAAATAACTAATACAGTACATCCTTCCACAAATTTACTGACTCCACGGTAAGCTCAAGTAGGATTGTGTTGTGGGTTCAGTCGACGATATTTGTAATATATGTACTTAAATACATAGTTAACACCATGACTCAGGAATGACCATGACCTGTGCTCATCACACAAATAAATTTACTGGGATTTGAACCTAGGACCATCGGATTCATAAGCAGAGTCACTACCCACTAGGCCAGATCTGTCGTCAACAAATTTCACTAAAGGGATCGTCAATAGTATATTAAAGTTTAAAAAGTTATTTGCGATAACGGTTTCCTAGACGACCACTCACATAAGTAGTACTACTTGTGAGCGACTTATGTGAGTCATTTTAATATTACAAATAAAAAAGTTTCACTCATGTTTATTTAGTCCCTCGCGCGATATGTTCCGGAGAGCATAGGTCACCATTTTCAAGCTCTAAGGCCCACTTCCGCCACTCAGGGTTAACCCCAGAGTTAATGTCAAAAATTTAGGGACTTAACCGGTTAACCTCGGGTTAATTGGCTAACCCTAAGTGGCGCAAGTGGGCCTAAGAGTGCCGAGCGTCCGTCCGCGTCGCGGGTCGCTGGACGTCCCATACCTTGGGTAGCACCCATCAACAATAATAAATATAGGGTATGGCTAATAAAAGCAATAACTTTAGGCATAATTTCTACACCACAAACACAGCAACATTTATTCTACAACTTTAGAAAGTAACTTATTAATATAAATAAAATATTAAAATAGATTGATTACTAAATATTAATATAAATAAGATACTACTAGATATACTAAAGGTTAAAATAAATAAGAAGATTTCCAAGCAAGCAATGTATTGTCAAAACTATAATGTTTGTAGGCTGACATTAAATGTAAGCTATTAAGTTAGTTGGGAAAAAACCCAAATAATAAATTACTCTATTTTTAAAAGTTGTAATATTAATGTTGTTGCGTTCGTGGTGTAGAAGCGACCCCTAAAGTTATTGCTTCTATTACAGGCCACACTCGGTATAATATTGTTTTGCTATTCCGCTGTTTAATTAATTACGTGTTAGTCAAATAGTGCTACATAGCAAACAGTTATACATACTTAGTTGCGTATGCCTAGTTGGTAGTTGCCTACACAAATAAATATGTCAAACCACCATCAATATACGTAATACTAAAACCTGCTACGTCTCACCTGGGAGTACCCTGTGCTTTATAGAGGCACTGTAATAATTTGCATATGGGTTCTAGGGGTATTGTTTTTGACTTGTAAATGACATTGATCTACGTATAGGACAATTTAATTTTCATTGTATTAATTGACATACATAATTTAATTTAGTTGTCTGTAATATGTTTTAATTTTTAGTAATGTCTTATTAATAAATAAAATAATAAATCAATATTTCGGGACAATCTTACACAAATCGACCTATTCCTACGGTAAGCTCAGTAAGGTTTGTGTTGTAGGTACTGGACGACGATATATGTAATAGATAGATAATAAATACACAGAAAACACACATGACTCAGGAACAAATATCTGTGCTCATCACACAAATAAATGCCCCGACTGGGAATCGAGCCCAGGAGCTTCATATAGCATCGGCTTCATAGGTCACTAGGCCAGACCGGTTGTCTACATAAAATAATTGTTCAAAGTGTTAGGAATATTAAGGGCTTCTGGTTTGTAATAAACGATTTGATTTATGAATTCATTTATAAAACTCAGCACGTGTTTCGTCTCTACGAGGCATCCTCAGGGGATGCCATGAGGCATGAACACACCAGTTAGCTGCGTTTTTTTCCGCCATGTCCTTTTTTAATGCGCCTTAGGGAACAGCCTACGGGTTTGTTCTCCGTAGATAGGCGGAGCCACGGGACTATCTATCTATTATTGTCTGAGGCATTGGATTTTTCCTTTAATTCATATGAGTTTCGTAAATTCGTTAGCAAATTCCTGCTTAATAAAATTAGTAAAAACCTGATAAGACACAGCTTAGTCGGTAGTGACTCTGCCTACGAAGCAAAAGGTCCTCCTGGCCAGAGCATTAATTGTTTCTTATTATTTTATGGACTATGCAGCGACTTAACTGTGGATGTAGCCTTGCTGTGGACAAGGATTTTAAAGCTATATATAATATTTAATATCAGCATAAATGGCTCTTATATAAGTGTACACTCCCATCCCTATAGAGAAAAATAATACAACTACAAAATTCAGGGCAATGTTTAGTCATAGAGGTCAGTTATAACTTAATAAATCTATGTCTTATAGTTGTAGAATTCCAACTGAAACACGCAGTAGACGGGGTAGCAAGCAACGCTAAATTTCTGTTCCAACTTTCTGGATTTCACCTGTACTGCATCTCGAAGTTAAGGCATTCTATGCCACCATTTGATTCAACTATTGGATTGTTTCTATCTAGTTCTAGCACCGTACTATTAAGGTGTCATATTAGCAGGGAGCGTACCTTTCATGCCGATGACATCAAATTGACGTCAGGTTGCATATAGGATGATACTATTTTTTCTGAAATTATCAATCATTCATCAATCAAATTAATCATGAATCATTTTATTATATACATTGTAACGATTTTTTCAAATACGTTTTATATTAATTTCGACAGATATACCATGTCAATTTCCATCTGTATCAGTGCGGAAAACATGCCATTTTATATTTCATTACTATCAATCAATTCTTCATTTTACGTCATGTTTCATACATCATGATCCAGATTCTTAAATTTTAAATTATGCTCAATTATCACTGATATCATATTATTATATTACACAATAAAATATTATGTTATGATGTATGAAACACACATGAATAAATGATTGATGATTAATGATTGATGACTACAATAAGACTAACTAGAATCATCCTATATGCAACGTGACGTCAATTTGCTGTCATCGGCACGAAAGGTACGCTCCCTGCATATTAGTATTCGCAGCTTAGTATTGCTAAGTTAAAATAAACCTATGTGAGGATGGCACTTGCGTCATGATGCGTAGCATTTGTATTGAAGGATTCCCAAGAATGGAAAATGGGCCAAACTTGATAAGGTCTCTTTTACTATGTACGAGCCATTAAAGCATGGTTGTTACGTTATTTTGATCCCAATGGTGCGTCTTGAGTTAAACTGAGTGTAATTCAACTTCGCACAATGTACGGTGAGTGAGTACTTGTACAAGACGTCTCGTCAGAATAGTGGTGCAAGTTTAACTTGTTTAGTGTAACGTTTATATATACGTAAGCAATATACCTTCATACATTATGTACGAGTATGGCAAACGCGTTTTCTACCCTTTAACGAGAAGAACTTTGAAATAAAGTTCAATCAATATTGGGAAATATACCCTGCGCCTTATAAAGGCTTAACTTCGGCCATCCATGTACAGTCACCTGGAAATATATCGGAGCTGTGGAGGTGTTCTCAAATATCCAAACAACGCCTCTATTGTCAAGGCAATAAAGTGCATGTTCAGATGTTTGTAACCACCGCGACACTTCATTCGGTGCTTGTTTATTTAAAAAAAAAGTATTTTAAATAATATATGTAGATCTAGACACCTGGAGACCTTTACATCTCTAAGGTTAATTTGTAATAAGTATATTTTATATTTTTGTCAATTGGGAACAAAAATAACTATAAATAATCGATATGTATTTTAAAGTGTTGATAAATTATTATAATTTGGAAATTAGAGTGTAGGAGTAGGACACAGTTCAGATAAGAAAGCATACCAAACGTCATGTTAATTTAATTCTAAGCAGTTATATTTGGACTTGTAGGTTTTTATCTATATATATATTTATTGTGGCATTTAATTACTGAAATTGTTTGATATGTTTTCTTACAGAATTACGCATGTATGTTTAAGATTTTTTTTGTATACTGTTTTGAAAAAATAAGTCCCGCCGAGTTTCTTGCCGGTCATAAAAGTCAAAATACTTCTCGGGTCAGAGGTGTAGGGTTAGAACCGGTGTAGTTTTTATTTTTTTCTTTTACTTTTGTAAACTCGACGTGTAAAAGTGCCATTGTGGCCTACTTACTGAATAAACTTTGAGTTTGAGTTTGAGTGCCACAGCTCCAATATATCTGATGGCAACTGTACGTCCAAATTTCTCCGTCAATATGTTAATTACATGCGTGTACGGGCAAATTCATCAATGTGTAACGGTAATTAGGCACAGATGCGTTCGCAGCGCTGTCCAAGCTTGAAACCAACGGATCCCACAAAGACCAAACATATCTGAGCTTCTGATTGCTCGTGCGGCAAAGGCTATGTGCTTTATTAGCCAATCAAGTCAGATCTTTCCACCGGTCACAGCATTGTTTAACAGCCAGTTGATA
The DNA here is from genome assembly GCA_022674325.2 of Grapholita molesta. Lineage (NCBI taxonomy): Eukaryota > Metazoa > Arthropoda > Insecta > Lepidoptera > Tortricidae > Grapholita > Grapholita molesta. Next base: position 11,927,830 of record CP053127.2, read on the forward strand.
TATAGGAATGTATTATATATATGAATGTGCAGGTGCACTCATCAACTCAAAACTCAGTTGGCGCAAGAAAAAATGTTGGTTTCGTATCAAGAAATGGGATGGTATTTATGCAATATTTTCTCTAAAAATATATTTTTTTAAATTAACGATTAATACGGTACTACTCACGGTTATTTAGTCACTCGCGCGACATGTCAGTGCGCGACGGGCCGGTGACGCGAGCGGCGAACCGAACGGACACTCAGCACTGTGCTTGAAAATGGAGGCGGGTCATTATTTGAGGTGTAAGATAAATGTTACAGAAATAAAAACATACATTTTGATGTGGTCTGTTTTATTTTGAACATAAGGGTATATACCGATAACATACTTTATATTATCAGAGATCGATAAAGTTTATTTTGGTTAAAAAAAGCAAAATTCAAATTTTAACGGTAACGAAAATGAGCACCATGACCACGAAAAGAACATTTTGTTTATTTAAAAATCTTATTATTGTACTATTTGAATGAAAATCCGATCATAATGAGAAAACGAATAAGCATTATTTAATGAATCAGATATCAACAGAAATATACAATCGATATATATATATAAAAAAATTAAAACTTGACCACGAAAATGACGACTTCAAATTGTCATTTTTGTAACCTTTTAAATACTATCTAGAAATTACTAAAGTAAGATTAATAACTTCAACCCACAAACAAAACCAGCTTTCAATACCTTATATATATATATATACCCGCCGGTAGACCTACTACGGTAGACCCGAACGAAATTATGTTACAACGAAACAACACAACAAACTGTTCCTCTAAATTATGAAGTTTTTTTTTAATATTTAGATATATACATTTCACACGTACATTCAGTGTACATTAGTTCTTTCCCTAAAACTTCTGGCAATCCGAGATCCCAAACCCATCCTCGAAAATGTATCATGTAAAACAATAAGTGCAGGAATAAAAGTAACAATATCGGACATACCGATATATAATTATTAAACGGGTCGGTACTTTTCATGCCGATTAATCAAATTGACGTCACGCTGCAGATGATCCCAACCAGTTACTAATGATTAAAAGTGGAAAAACTTACTTTATCAGCAAAACTGTAATAATTATTGTCATCTAAGTAAAAAAAAAGATTTTTATTTAATATTTTAGCTATATTCTCCATTGTAAGGTCTCGTAAAACGGCATAAACGATTACACTGTAAAAAGTAGAAAATTCTGTAAAAAGTGATCTGTATTTTTTCTACTTGTAGGGAAAATCATCTTTTTCGTGGTCTTTACTCAGTTTCGTGGCCCATATCACCACGAAAATGATGACCACGAAATTGAAAAGTTCTTACTTTCGCAACTCTGCAGTAAATATCCTATAGGTTTGAAGCAAATGAAATCAATATTGAATAACTTAACTGCAAATGACACAGCACCAATAAAACATTATATTTATTTACCCAATACCTGTACTCACCAAGTCGCAACCGTAACGCAAATGACGCTGGATCTTTGACGCAAATCGAAACTGACCCTATCTTCAAATACTTATAGATAAATAATTATGGCTTGCGATAAACACTATATGTCACATTTAACGCAGTGTTATTTTCAAAGTTGCTTATAGTTAAAAGGATTTACAGGAGGTTTGACCTCTTTTTGTTTAAAATATTACTTAATAAGTGTGGCCACGAAAATGATGGTTTATTTTGGAACAACGGAAATGTGAAAAAAATAGTCTTATCAATGTCCTAATTTTTTATGATTGCATGCATGGTATATCATATTGTGAACATTCAATCCATGTTTTAAACAGCAAGTTTTTCTATACTTTGCATTTTTAGAATACTACAAAGTAGTCAGGATAATCCGAACCTGACCACGTAACTGACTTTTTGTGCAGAAAATTTAAGTTATTGTGGAAAAAAACATAAAATAGAATAAAATGCATTTACCACAAGTTTCAGTGATAATATACTAAGCAACCTAAAAACAATAAACGATATATTTCTAATTTTATAACTGAAAATTTGAGTCTGAACACAATTGAACCTCTCGAAATAATAACCCCTGCCTATGTTCTCCGAAACATGTCGGGCGAGTGACTAAATAAACGTGAGTAGTACCATATTAATCGTTAATTATTAAATATGTCTCACGTAAGTTTAAATACAAATATTTTTTAAACTTGCTTATCTGTTTTTGTACAATTTACTAATCTTCAATGTTACCCTGGACTACTTTTTGGTTTAGGATGAAGCACATTTTTAAGATGGAAGATGGTCGAGTTATTTCAAGGTCTTTAAATGGGATATGTAATTAACAGGGTTACCATGTGTTTTATGGCTATGTCTAATGTAAGGACGTTTAAAGCTTCCTTTGGACAAAAAACACTTTTATTCCTGTATGTTAAATCGATGTCTAACACCAATCATGGGCCATTATATACTGATATAACTAATATATGGAACATAGGATAAGAATACCGATAAAGTTTTATGGACCGGTCATAAAACACTGAGAAATAATATAAGCGACTAGCAAATATTTCGCTATATTTTGGTCATTTTTCCAAGGAGGATATAAAAAGCTAGTTAAAAAAGGGTATTTTATCGATACTAGGGTAAGGCGCACAGTGGCCGACGATGCCGATGAATTAGAAGACTTTTTTTATGAGAGATTATAAAAATATTATTTTCAAGGTCATTACGCTGTGTCTCGTGTATACACTGTATTAAGACCTCTAAAAGCATTACTTACTGGAGGCATGGCTTATAATTGAAAAAAATCTTTCCTTTCATATTCTTTACTACTTGCGCATGACTTTATAAACTTAAATTTAAACTTATTTAAGTTTATACGTAAATCCTTAAGCAATCATTCTTCGTTTTACGCCAGTGGCACAATAAAGCACTGAGTGATTATGACAACCTTAACTGCTGAGGCACAGGAAAAATTGTAAATGATGTCTAGAAATAGTGTATGTATCTTTATTTTAATGAATGTAAACGAATATAATATGTATTATTCTAGCTCATCCATTCGGCCAACATAATTCTAAAGATACAAAAAGTTGGTTAAATGTGGTTTTGTTTCTTCTATTTTGTTTACTCTGGTCGTCCTAATTGTCCACTGTATGATACTGTGTCCGTTTATTGAGTCTTCTGTCGCTGTTTGTCTCCATACAGAGTCTGTACGGAGCCCCGACATACCTGTAAAGTGGCATATTATGACATCGTGGTATTTGGGACACAGCTTTTCGTCGATGTAACTCGTCGCCTCATGTGTTAAAAATGTTATAATGCGTATAGAGATGTGTATAAAATTGAAAAATCTCATGAAGGTCGATCATTCAATATTTTACCCTACCGATCCGTCACAAAAAACATTGTTGTTGTTTGGGATAAAACTGTAAAGATCGAGAGTTTTTGTAGGTTTTACGATGGAAGACGTTTGTACAATCAACGACAGCTGGGATAAGGAATTTTGCCTAAGAAGGCTATTCATGCAATTCTCTACATCACGCCTCTATGTATATTTTGCAGGAATGAAACTGGCCAAGTCTCAGATAAACGTAGTTAAAACTAGGGTAGCATGTAGGTTTTATATATTGAAACGTTAGATATGTTTCAGTCAATTTATATCACTGTAAACTATTGGTAATATTGGGTTGAACATGCGAATCATTATTTTTTTATAATATAAGTAAACAATGATGATAATATAGGTTGCGAAGTAAGTAATGGTGTCATATTTTTATTATGAAAGATTAATAAAAAAATATGTATATTTTATAAATTTATTATTTTAACATTTTTTTATTCATTGTAATTTACGTTTTAATTATAAAATGCGATGGGATTATGAAATGGGTTGGGGAAAAAATATGGAAAGGGACTGTCTTTGTCTTCTAGTTAGTTACAAACGGATAAACTCACGCGTAATATTACGCGTATTATATCGAACCAGGCGACATGTTTCGGGTAAGCTCTGGTACCCATTTTCAGGCGAGTCAGGACACAGTGCGATATAATTACATGTGAATTTATCCGTTTTTAACTAAGTAGTAGTAACATAGCTCACAACAGTTTTAATTATAATGTCTTTGGCTTCTTTTTAAATGCAGCTGCTAACTTTTGCCTTTATAATATTAGTGTAAATAGTGTAGATGTGTAGATAGATGTAGATGTAGATCATATTAGTGTAGATAAGATATGTAAGAAAAGTTTCAACAGCTCGAAAATATTACTTAATCAATTCCTTTGGAATCCACGTAGTGTCGCGTTTGTAGTTTAGTGCTGCCACCTACCACCATAGTTTTCTCACCCTTCTGCCTATTGAGTCAAGAAAGATCAGGATGGAATCTTCTAACTCTAACTCTCCATCTTCAGTTATTTGAATAACTGTACCACTTGCGTTACCCACTGTACTATATTAATAAAATCACGATATCGTCAAACGAAAGCAATGAATCTTGATTGTATATTGGTCTAGACCGATATTTGACGTGTTATTGTAGTTGTTATTTCTCCTTCTTATTACATTATTTCAATAAGTATACCCACTAAGTACCTACATATGTATTTCAATATCAATAAGTATAGCCAATTGAATACATATCAATCGAAAACAAAACGTTATTAATACGCTGATCATATCGAAACCATCACCAAAAGATTATTTTACTTTTCTGTACAGTAGGCCTCAAGTGCTTAAAATAACAAAGGACAGACTTAATGTAATTTAATTTATATCGGAAACGCACATACAAAAGCTTAGATAAAATGTTTTTGTCAAAGAAATCCGCTTAATCCTGACCTATTTGCCCCCGGTGGACATTACTGTTAGGGATTTGCTTCTTATCGTAATTATATCGGCTTGCTCCCTCGAGACATATATTCAACAAATTGGAAAGTTTGTCTGCAGAAATGTATTAATTAGTCAAGATTTCCGTCTTGACTAATGAATGCATATGAATCCGGTTGCTATCGAAACACTAGTGACTTCCAAATATACAGGTAAATGTGATTAGGCTCCGAGCTATAGTAGATTGCAGCGGAAACGATTGATGAAATTAGACGAAAACCAAATACAACTTACGGAACGTGAAGACCGATAAAAAATTGTCAAATGTACCTGGAAAGTATATGTATATAAGTATCTATAATAATACTCGCCGTGTCTAACGGGCAAGGATGAAAACCATATGAATAATCTGTAGTCGGTATGAATAATGGCTACTTTATCTAGGACATTATATCAACCATACATATAAACCCTAATGCTTTTGTTACATTTCTAATCAACAGGCCCAGAATAATTTAAAGATAATTATGGTCGGATTACCTGTATGGTGGTCAGCGCTATCCAAAAACCTCGCTTATATGGTCATTTTTATAAAGTGTTAATGTTAATTGACCTTCGTAAGTACAGATAAAGTCACCATCCAAAGCCAGTCCACAAAAAAAACAGACGATCGCAAAAGGCCAGGGGCTGTACAGAATTAAGAAACAGGTCAGTTAGGGCGAGTAAGAGAATAACAAGACAGCCTACAAGTGGAGCGCGATACTAACGAAAATATAATATTATTTATTTTATCTTGGATATCTAATGCTCGGTAGACTAAAAGTACATAACATGTTATTATCGTTAAAATATTGTAGGTAATTGTAATATGCTGTGCTGGAGCGTCCGCGAGCAGAATGCACTCTTGCACTTAGTTCACTCGTTTCATAAATAAATTAAGAAATATATTATCATTACCATTAATTATTTAAATAATTAATTAGACGTAGAGACGCTAGGTTCATGGGGTCCCACCGCGCACAATTTTATTGCAAAATCGAGAAGCGTCTGGTTGATGTAACTGGTGACCGAAGAGCTGGCGGCTTCCTTGCACAACGTATCAGCATTGCGATACAATGAGGAAATACCTCCAGCATCCTTGGTACAATGCTTCAAGGGCCTTTTTTGAATTTAATAACTAATTAAGTACTCGTATAATAATGAATGTAATTATTTTAAATAAAGATTTTGATAAATGAATTAGTATACATATATTCGAAACACACAAACGGTAACAATAAGGTGTATGCTGAAATCTAGGAATATTAATAATTTTAGGACTGCGAATGGTTTTAAAAAAGGATAACACTCAACATGTGTCGCAGCACAGTGTCACGACAGTGATTTTGGACCCGTGGACAAGTACAAAATATAAACATGATAGTTAGCCGAATACAACAGAATGTGCATTGTACGTTGTAGTAAATGCGAAAATAAAGAAAAAAATATAGATACGCAAATAAAGAGACAATATATTTATTAATCTATTGATCTGAAAATATTATCACCATTTGGTGCAGATAAACAAATGAATAAACTATATTATAATATTGAGGACATTATTCTTTCATTTAATTTGACATACGCAGGCAATATGCTAGGCGGGGGTCGTTTGTTCCTTGAGCAAGTGCAGCTTCACTTGTTTTTTAAATACAACTAGCGAACTGGCGTTACTGATTGGTGGAGGGAGATTATTCCAGCACCGCGTGGCATCGGAAGCTGCCACGGAAATTAGCCGACTTGTGGCGGGGACAAATTAGACGGGGAGCTTGCCTAATATGTATAACTTGTGTCCTGGCCGAAAATCTCCCAAACATGTTTGTGGAATAATTTTAAGTTTAGTGTTTTCACGTGATGATTGATTATATAAATGGACAAACAGAAATAATTCTAAAATACATATGTATTGTGTATTGTTTTTTAGGAGCTCTACTTTTTTGCCAAATAAATATCTTCAATGTAAAGATTATACATAGACCCCCCTCCGCTGTATTACATGTATTTCAGTAGGAACGATATAAGATTAAGATAAAACATTCGAGAGAAAATATCTGTCAATGTTATCTGATAATGTATAAATGATACGAATCGATACTCTTACTTGTTCAATATTATCTGACAAGCTATTCTTATATAGGTACCTAACAAAGATTACAGGATAAGACAACAACGTGAGCTCTTAAACATATTTTTGCTTCAAAACTGCACTTTTCTGAATTGCTATTTACCGTGCGCAAATTTCGTTTTTGCAAAATTACTCGCCTTTGGCTCGTGGCAAGTATATCTCGGAGTCGTGAATCAATTACATATTTTCAGTATTAGCACCGAAATGTACTATTTCATAAGAACTTTCAATTCATTATCTGTGGTTTCCAATTTGGTAAAATAAATGTAGGTATGCCTTGTTTTAAAGAGTCGGCATGTTCATGTTATCAATTCGTCCTAATAGCAGACGCTTTCGGAAAAACTAAGTCTTATCCAATTCTTTGAAATAGCTTGCCGAGCAAAACTCATACTTTGTTAGCGGATCAGTGCAAAAATCAGACAAATTCGGATTGTTTTTTTATATTCCTTTGCATGATAAAACGAAAAATGTTGCCAAGTTCCGTTCCAAAAACTTATTATAAAGTCGAATTGCATTTCCTTTTCTAAAGTTATGACATCTCACATACTGGAATTTCCTGAGCCCCTAAGTGTAAAACTTGTTCATTCTGCATAGGATGTATGTTAAAATTTTTAACGAGACTTAAAAAGTAGACGCCGATAGGGTCAGAAATGTTGACTTCAGTTTACTATTTGCTTAGTACCGGATTATGAATACGATATTTTTCATTACGCTTTTGAAGGAAAAAGAAAGTTGTAACAAAATTAATGTTAAATTAATGAATGGACAGACGTTGGACGGAAATTACTGAGTCTAATGAATAATGATGTAGATGGTAATTATATCATAATATGTATAAAAGAGTAAAGCTGCATGATGCCACAGTCAAACCGTGTAATAGTAATTTGTTATGCAAGGCTGCAAAGTGGTTATTTGGCGCTAGTGTTGAAATTGAAAGCTGAGCAAGCGAAGGAAGCTAATATTGAACCATGAGCGAAGCGAATGGTTCAAAGATAGATTCCTGAGCGTAGCGAGGTTTTCAAGACACGAGACGCCAAATAATTTTGCAGTCATGCGGAACACACAATTTTTCACCTCACTACAGCGAGGAAAATTCGAGCGGCAAGAAAAATAAGAAAACAAAACTTATCGCGCGATTTTTCAGGGAAATCATATCGGCATCGCTACTAGAATCATTCATTTTTATAGTTCAAACGTTGAGTTCAAAGAGGTTAGCACAGGAAAAAATCGACAAATTTACGTGAATTGTGATAACTTAAAACTTAAAAAAAAAAATTTTCAGTTCCGTTCAGAAATTACAATAGTATGTAAACCTATATTTCAACTTCTTTATCAAATAAACATTGAAATAGTGTTTTATTTAATGGATTAATTAGTTAAAATATGTTAATTAAACTGAAATACTATAAGTATATATAATAAAACCTATTTGACATAAAATAAAGTGTAGGTAAAAATAAAAAAGTTAAAAATCTGTAATCAAAAACATGTTTCTGGTTGGTTATTTTATTATCTATGGTTATTATGAGCTCACCGCGGTACTGCGAACATCGAAGTTCGTATATTGCAAGCATCTTTCTCTTTTACTCCAATGAACGTGACAGAGACAATCGTCCGAAATTTACGAATATCGTTTTTCGCGGTAGCGCGCCAGTTACGCGTTGAAGGAGTTTTATACTTAAAAAAAGTTACATGCACCACAGAGAATTACAATCATCGGCTTCGAAATTCGAATGACTATTGCACGCTAGCGGATAAAATAGGCTTTTCCACGCAGATTTCACTCTATAAACTAAGGTTTTCCGAGCGAGTGAGGTGAAAACTATTTTTCCCCTCACTAGCACGTAAAGCGCTTGTTTATCCTTTAAAACGAGAGGGTAAAAACGCCTTTTATCCACTAGTGATTAAAATAAGTTGACTTCTCATAGCTCTTATTGCTATATGCTATATCATAGCTTTTAAAGTCTAAATTCGCGAAGTACAACTCACTTGCCCCCGCGGCGCGGTGGCGGCGGCGGCGGCGGGCGCGGCCGAACCTCGCTAACGCACAGAGTTGAAAATCGAATTAGAACATTCAAAAATCGTACTGGCCACCACAAGCTAAGGTAAGCTAAAGGCACCTTTTGTAAAAATGTTATATGTCTCAATCAATCAATCAGTCAATGCGATTTCAAAACGTTTTTTTTTGCATGTTTCACTTTCCTCGCTGTAGTGAGGGGAAAAGTTTTGTGTTACACACGGGTGCAATTGTAATTTACTTCTCGTGTATTGATACACTCGCTACGCTCAGGATTCTATTTTAAAACCACTCGCTTTGCTCGTGGTTAAACTATAGAATCCATTCGCTTGCTCGAGTTTCAATCCCACACTCGCAGTTAAAATACAATTTTTGCACCCTTGTATAACAAATAACTATTTTGGGACTTTGTTTTTGTGTAAGCAGTATCTTTTTACCTACTTCAATAAATTTTTTTTCTTTGTATATTCTTTGATAGGTATGGACACCATAGACCGATTAGAATTTAGTCACAAATTGTGAAATTTTTTTTATAATGGTTTTTTAATAAGTAAAACTAACAAGCAATTATAAGCAAAAATATTGTATTCAGAACCTTCGCTGCGGCAATTAGTTAATTTCGCAATTAACCATATTTGTACGTGGTCGAATCAACCCCGTACCGTAGTGAACGTGGTACAACGATAATTAATTCATAAAATAGAACTCAATTAAATTCAGTTTACGCTATTCAATCCGTTTTCGTTTTAAGTATTATAAACTTAAATGAAATTAAATAGTAAACGTCATTTACTTTTCAAGTGAAACTTAATTGAATATACGCCTCGATTTTAAACATATTTTGTACTACTTATTTTGTAGTGACATAATATTTTCCGTCTGCTTCATTCTCAATAATAACTCTTATTTAGTTGTATGAATGGAACGGAATAGCTACCGATACGCCTGTCAAAGCTGAAACGTTTTTCCGACTAAACTTGACTATGAGTTCGTAGATGTGTGTTTCTTGAGTTTCGAATGACAAAATTATTGTTGGTTTTTATACGATTATAATATTTACATGCATAAATATGAAAAAACGTCGTTTTATTCACGCGCGGAAATTTCATTCTTCTCTCGTCTTGGCAATCGCCTTCTGCTCGTCAGGATATCAGGACTAGTGAAGTAATGATTTTCCAGAATAGCATCGAAATGTACTATTATAGCCTGTATTGCAAGATATCTGGGATCAATTATGATTCATTCGGGAAAGTTCAATTCCCATTTCATAACTAATTCTTATTCCTAGTCTAATTTTCTACTGTGTATTGTATACTAAGGATAACCTTAGTATACAATACATGAGTCTTATGACTATACCAAGCATAGTCATAAGACTATGCTTGGTATTATACTGTAACTGTTAGTTATAAACTTTATGAGTGAATAAATAAATAAGTAAATTAATTTAAATACTCTTAAATAAAACTGTTACTTTGTTAAGTTACCAAGTTAGGTAATCAAACTACGCATTTTATTAAACACGAGTAGCTTGATACAATTGGCATACAATAAAAGTGTATCCCCAATAGCCCACCCTCGTCCCTGTCACACCTTCGACATCTCTTATTAGCCCTTAGCGTTACGGGCCTCGATATGAAAAAGTAAAGCACAGTTAACAAAATTGATCGAAACTAAGAACAAATCAAATTATTTTTTATGAAATATTTTGATTTGCTTAGATTTTTAAGTAGTAATACTACTAAGTATATAAATAAAAAGTTGAAATAGATAACATATACTTAAAAGGTTATTTTTAGCCATAAAACTTGCTTTTTAAATAATTTATTTTTCGGGATGGACACGTTTTAATAAAAACCAGCTAGGTATTTTATTATGCTTAAAAGTAGGTAATATTAAAGTATTGTCTTATGTTATGAGTCTTGAGATGTTTTTGTAAAGTTGATATTTGGGACATTTAAAATCAGGAACTAGGACATAGTGAGAATATAAATACCACAATTATTAAATTTTCAATTATTTTATTATATTTTTAAATAACGATTTTCTATAATTAATAACGATTTCTAGAACATAATTAGACTATGAGATAATAGTACAAAAATAAAGTTATATCACAGATTTCTTTGAAATTACTGAGGGACGGCCCTGCCTAATGTAAAGGCTTGTACGTGTAAAAGCTGGGGGCCGGTATTTGTAACAAGCCAGCCATCCTCTGGGAACAACCTACTACTGAACACCACCTCTCCTTCTCCACAAAATAGCTCTATAGAACTGGCATCCAGGAATATTCTCCAAGCTTCTAGGCCATTTGGTGACCATTCGACTTGCCGGATATCACCTGAACCTCTATCCACTACTACTTTTCTGACTTCAGGCTCCCAACGTATCCACGCCTTCTCACCCCCGCTTATACCTTCGAGTTGCAATTCAATTTGTTGGGTTAAATCTCCTGCTATAATTAATTCACCAGTTTTCCCAAAACGCAATTCCTCTTGTGGCTGTAGAATTCCAACCTTTCTTACATCTTCCCTCAAATTAATCATTGCGTCTAAAGGTTTCATGGTTATGCGGTCACCGACAAGTCTCAGTTCTCTAACCAACGTCATAGCCCCGGCCCAGCCATCCTCCTGTTCGGGCATAGGTTGTTCCCACATGTTAAACCAAGCTACAAGGACCCTCTTTCCAAATGCTTCCGTCGTCTGTGCTGCATAAAAATCATGTCCATAGTCAATCTCTTGAAAACCTACTTCAGTGATAAATTCGAATGTTTCATAATTAAAATTTCCAATGATATATCCATTCTGATAAAGGTTTTTATACCTGTCACCTTGCGGTTCCATGCCTTGTGGCGACATAAGTAAAATATGTTTCCCGTCTAATTCAAAGAAGTCGGGACACTCGTACATGTAACTGTCACCTTTAGATTCAGCGAGAACGTTCAAAAACTCCCAGTTTTTCATATCAGTTGATCGGTAAAGCAATACCCGGCCTCGTTGATCGTCTGTCTTGCTGCCGATAACTACATAATAATGGTCTCCGTGCTTCCAGGCTTTTGGATCCCTAAAGTCAGGTGATCCATTAGGAGAGGTGGATATTACTGGGTTTCCCTCATATTTATGGAACGTTATACCATCGTCACTATAGGCTAGGTATTGAGTTTCGTTGGCCCAGGGTTCCTTATCCAAATTGACATGTCCAGTATACATTAGGACCATCTTGTCTCCTTCTACTACAGCGCTGCCGGAGAAGCATTGTTCCGCTTCTGGTACTAATGCTGTTGGTAAATATTTCCAATGAACTAGATCGTGGCTGGCAACATGTCCCCAATGCATCGGTCCCCATGCGGATTCATAAGGATAATATTGATAGAAAAGATGGAATTCAGACTTGTAAAATATGAAGCCATTTGGGTCGTTAATCCATCCAACAGGAGCAGCAATATGGTAATGCAGTCTGTACCTATGGTTAATATCTCCTCTTTTACTGTCTATGTAGGCTTCAACATCTTTAATATTTTGTTCTGTTTGCCGTGCAACTTTACTACGCACCATGATCACGAGAGCGAGAAAAACAAGTACTTTAGCGACCACCATGATGTCGACTAGCACTTAGGTGGCGTCAATAAATCTTATATAGGAGGTAAGATAGTTATCTCTATGATAATCTGGAGTGTTTTGTTTGGTTCCACTTGAGAAGTGATTAGGGACGTTTCTTATGAGACGAGAGATAAGAGCTACCATTACGTAGGCAAGAGCAATCTTGATAATTTTGCAGCTCAAACGCTGTATTATTTTAATAGCTAGCGTCCGGGTCAATGTGTTTAGGTCAGTTTATACCTAATGTATTTAATAGCTTCACTAAAGAAGCAACTTGTCAAGTTCACATTAATATATAATGTAGACTCTCTTGACATTTAACTAGTCCTAAGAGTCTTAGGACTATTCAAATAAAAATATTAACCATTTAATTACCATTATTACTTTGTAGGTGAGTGAACACAAGAATATGTTGGTGATGATGACAGATCAATAAACTGAAATGCGTGGGGCGTAAACTGTTGAAATTCTTTTTCTTAGAGTATTTTCTAAACGTTTATAATAATCTCAGTGCTAAGTTTAAGTTCAAATTTAAGATAGGGTCCGTAGAGATCGTGACATGTTGAAAAATTACATTTGTTGTCATTTTTTTGTTCATACGATCATTTCAATAACCATGTCATCTTATATTCTGATATTTTTATGAATATTTCCGGGTAATGTGTACATTTTGTACCTTCATCATGGCGTTTTCTTAAAAAGTGTCATCTAAGATGGCTCAAGGGCAACATCTGTGCAATATACTGAGGATATCTACTGAGGTGTCACTGGACTTTAAACATAATAGCCAACTCGCCACTTATGTTTCCACATTCATTACTAAAATTAATGACATAAACTATCACACAAATTAATTAATTTTCATTAGTTACTGCAAAGTTGTTTTAATTATGTTGCAATTTAAAGTAATCGCTGAGGTTTTCGTAGTAATTTTAATACTAGTAGTAATTTATGCGTATACGTACTAAGTCTTTATTTAAATCTCATGATAAATAATTTACGATTTGAAGCTGTGAGTTCAAAACTAAAGTAATTACTAACTCTGGTCGACAACCTTGTCGACCACCTGGTCGACGATACAATTTGCAATTCGTATTTTGGTACATTGAGTTTTATGAAGATAAATTATAGCAAAGTTTCATAAGGAGAAATCTAAAGAACCAAGTGCATCGCTAATTGTCACAGTAGTATCCGCTCTAAATGGGCGCCACATTAAATTTCATTTCATTTCATTTAATGAACTGGTTATAATTAAATTTAACCACACCAAATTGAACGAAAGACGATGCTGCTAGTTTTGGCAATATTAATTTTCAAATCAAGTTATATTTGCAATTCGACTGGCCAACCAAGGATTCTGTACAGTTTAAGACCAACAGAACTACGTAGGTGACGTGTATAGCATGAGCGTGCGTAGCGTGCGCTACAATATATTTAGGGTGCCTTTCCACAAGAACAACTCTGCGTGCATCCTTGCTAGGTATAACAACGATACCGTTAGTCAGTTTAACTACCGTAAACAAGCTGACTAGCAATACGAAAGTAAAAAAAATATTTTTACTGAGACCACATATCCCATATAACTATTTTTATGACAAAAACTATCTATACCTATATAATAGAAATGACCCGATCAGTAAAATCGTACCCTGTAAAGACTTGTATTTATTTTTTTATTGTTAACCTTATGTGATACAAAGTGACGTTAGAATGCTCCAGAGTTTAATAAACGCTTTTCTAAACAAAGTAAAATATAACATTTTCCAACGGTCTTTTTTTAGTCACATTCATCCATCACTGCAATGTACTTATAATATTAAACATTTTCTCTTCTCGGCTCCATATTTAACTTATTAGCCTATGAAAAAAGTTCCTTTGAAAGTGTAAAATTAAAAAAAGGTACGAGTAATAAAATTTAACTAATAACAAACAGCAACAAAATTATTAAAACTGGAAGATACTTTGAGGAAGCGAACAAAGGATTTTGGATTTATGGCAGATTTTAAAATTATTTTAAAGATTTGTATTCTTCAGGTTAAAAACATCGTGTTCAAGTCACAAGCAGCACTAGCATCGCACATAATATGTTTGGTACCTACATAACCATACGAAATCTTATTATAATATGCAATTTGAAAATGAAATGTCCAGAATTATTTGATTTCATACTTTATTTGAAAATTTTCAAAAGGTATATTATATATATAATAGTATATATCGTATTATTATATTGTAACTAGAAACATGTAAAGCCTGAATTGTATTCCAGGCCATAAAAAAGAATATTGTAAATCAATCAATCATTGAATATACTTAATGTCATCGATGACTCTGCCAACGTTCGGGGAGTCAAGTGTAAAAAAATATTGTATGGAAATCGTCTTTATTGACGTTACGCTATCAGTTGTTTTGTATCACAGTGACATTTCTGTTAGTGCCTACTTACAAACCCATCCATCTTGTAGTTCAGTTTGACAAATCTGTTGGACGTCAGAGAAATGTTTACAATTTTTGCACCTCCTTTGTAACAAGGTGCAAAAGTATATCTTTGACAGTTGAAATAGATAACATATACTTAAGAAAAAAAAAAGAGCCTGAGAGCTGGTAAAACGGTGCCTAAAACCGTTTAAAATAAAACAAGATCACATATACTTGATTAATTTCGACGTGGTCCGCTGTGTACGGGTGGCCAAATTGGTTAAGGCGTCAGCCGCGATAGCTGGAGATGCGGGTTCGAATCCCGTCTCGAACACCAGAGGTCCTCGTCGTTTTTTCTTAAGTATAGTTATCTATTTCAACTTTTAATTTATATAGTAGTATTACTACTTAAAAATCAAAACAAATCAAAAATATTTCATAAAAAAATTTTTTATTTGTTCTTAGTTTTATATCTTTGACGTTGTCTGTACTTGCACAAAATGCCTTTAGGCCTGGACGTCCAAATTCCAAAAACATTAACAATTCTGTGTAGCAAAGTTATCGTACTGCAAGATTACAGTTTTTTATGCCTCTGAAGTAGTTAATGGACATCGTTTACGTCATTTCGCGGAACGTTGAGCGTACAATCAAAGACATAAAAATATCTACAATTTTGCTCCTTATTACAAAAGGGGTAAGGTTTAAATGTGCATTAAGTATGTATATGTATGTATACTCTTGACTATACAATTAAGATACATGCAAACAAATGGACTTGTCAAAACGACAAATGGATCGTCAACTGTAATAAATAGCGATGATTATAAGTTGGTATTAAATTTTTATTCTTACAAAAACTAATTTTGTTCAATTACTATATTTTGGAATGAATGTAACATATGATAATATTCAATTTATTTATTTTACAAGGAGATTAAGAAGTTAATTTAGCTTCGAATAACAACAATACCTTACTAGACAATAATATATTTTAGTCCTAAAACGATTAATTAATTCATCTAAGCTTGATATTAATTAATAAAATGAATTGAATAGCCAGTTAGTATTCTACACCGAAAGGTTTAAGGTTAAGCCCGGGTTATTTATTACTCCAACCTGAAAACATACGTTTAATATTTCATGTTAATCTATATTCGGAGTCAATAGACTAGGAAAACATGTCAATAAACCCTTTACATTAAATAACTTTGTAATTACACACTTTAAATACAATCGTGGTATACTATTCTACACAATACTTATATTACTACTTATATTCTTTTTTAGTTCAAATATGCGATAATTACCAATATTCAATGGAAACTAATTATTTTAATAATATTATATCATGTATCATATGCTGTTTTGCGTAAGGATTCAATTGGCAGTCAGCATTATTTGTTTACATTATTTTATTTTTCTATCGAACCAGAATATGTGGAAATTCGCTAGTAACTGGCCACCCTCCAATAACTGGCCACACTATACTCTGTTTATGAGCAATTTCAGTTAATTTTAGGCATGAGGTAGCAAGTTATTGAAAGGCGGCCAGTAATAGTACATTTCGATACTAGTGAAAAAATAGAACATTTCGATACTAGTGAAAAAATTGTACATTTCGATACTAGTTGGAGTAGTAAAGTTGGAGCCCGAGTGAAACGAGGGTGACAATCACCCGAGTCTTAAAGAAGTTTTTACATGAGTATCGAACCTAATTTTTCATAGCAAGTGCCTTAAAAAGCGAAATTTACGCACGCGAAGCGTGCGAAAAGTGCACTTTTTACGCACTAGTTAGGAAAATTTTTTTTTCGACGAGGGTGAACGTTGGAGCCCGAGTGAAACGAGGGTGACAATCACCCGAGTCTTAAAGAAGTTTTTACACGAGTATCGAACCTAATTTTTCATAGCAAGTGCCTTAAAAAGTGAAATTTACGCACGCGAAACGTGCGAAAAGTGCACTTTTTACGCACTAGTAAGTAAGAGTAAATTTATAGGAAAACATGATTAATTTCCAATAAATGCTGGCCAGTTATTTAAATGTGGCCAGTACCTATTCATATTATTTTATTTTTTGAAAATCTTTAACGACTCACTGTTGGACTCCAAAAATGAATTGTATCATTTTCAACACTCTATTACCTTTTCTGTTTCTTTTCATTTACTAAAATAAAATAAAAATAAATTTAAAGATAAAAAATTATTAACCAAATTATTTAAAAAATTCGCTCTACATCGCTCCAGGCGCAAAGGTATCCAAGATTTTAGCAGCTTTAAATATTTGTAGGCGATATTATAATTTATAAACATAATAGCTGTGCCCCGCGATGTTACCCGCGGTTTATTCGGGAAATTTTTTTTTCGACGAGGGTGTAAGTTGGAGCCCGAGTGAAACGAGGGTGACAATCACCCGAGTCTTAAAGAAGTTTTTGCATGAGTATCGAACCTAATTTTTCATAGCAAGTGCCTTAAAAGCGAAATTAACGCACGCGAAGCGTGCGAAAAGTGCACTTTTTACGCACTAGTTAGGAAAAAATTTTTTTCGACGAGGGTGAACGTTGGAGCCCAAGTGAAACGAGGGTGACAATCACCCGAGTCTTAAAGAAGTTTTTACACGAGTATCGAACCTAATTTTTCATAGCAAGTGCCTTAAAACGTGAAATTTACGCACGCGAAGCGTGCGAAAAGTGTACTTTTTGCGCACTAGTTAGGAAAAGTAAATTTATAGGTAAACATGATTAATTTCCAATAAATGCTGGCCAGTTATTTAAATGTGGCCAGTACCTATTCATTTAATTTTATTTTTTGAAAATATTTAACGACTCACTGTTGGACTCCAAAAATGAATTGTATAATTTTCAACACTCTATCACATTTTCTGTTTCTTTTCATTTATTAAAATAAAATAAAAATAAAATAAATTTAAAGATAAAAAATTATTAACCAAATTATTTAAGAAATTCGCTCTACATCGCTCCAGGCGCAAAGGTATCCAAAATTCTAGCAGCTTTAAATATTTGCAGGCGATATTATAATTTATAAACATACTAGCTGTGCCCCGCGATGTAACCCGCGATTTATTAGGGAAACAACGTAGCCTATGTATTAATCCAGGGTGTCAGCTAACTCCATGCCAAATTTTATTAAAATCGCTCCTGCCGTAAACGTGAAGAAGTAACAAACATAACAAACTTTCACCTCTATAATATTAGTGTAGAAGTGTAGATTTTATATATAGAAGAACTGACGCTATGAGGAGCTGACATCATTATCCATGAATGGTGTTTAATAACGTCGTATAAGGGCATTAAATAGGTATGGTCCCGTGGTTTTTACCCTAATTACTTAGTAGCAAGAACGGCAGAGCAGTTTTAGCTAGCAATTAGTAGCTGACACATACGAATTTCGAAGCCGATAAACGTGGTAACTACTAATGTGAAGCTTCTGTACACCTTATACGAAATTGAAGTGTCGATAAATTGCACTTGGAAGCGATTTACACGGTAATTTGTTGGCTAGATTCAGCCGAAACTAACGATGAGGCTGTGTACGAGTGAGCTGGCAATTTGTAACCGACACATTCAGTGCACACAAATTTCTACAAAAAATATTGACTGTGTTACCACAGTTTTAACCTGTTCACATGGTGTATGTTCAAATTCAAATTCAAATTATTTTTATTAGACAAAACAGGTTCTTACATCTTAACAATAGCCACCATACTCCAAACTAGGCTGAGATTTCTAAATATTAGATATAATACATGGGAGATTGCGCTGCTGTCAACGTAATATATCAACTCTAGTTATTTTTGTTGTTAAATATAATCCACAGTTTTTGTATAAATATAGACTATCTTGAAGAAGAGTACTTTATTATTCAGTGATATCGTTATCGGAGTGCAGCAGCATTGTGGTTTAGCGTGGCAACACGGCGTGCGTGATAACCGCCTATGCGCCTGACCGCCTTTGCGTTCTATGACGAGATTTGTTTTTAATTTACATATTTTTTTTATGTTTTTTTTTTACATAGGCGGTAAACGAGCAGACGGATTGCCTGGTGGTAAACAATTACCGTCGCCCATGGGCACCCGCAACACCGGGGAATCACAAGCGCGTTGCCGGCCATTAAGGGGGATGTGAGCTCTGGGAACCTTACTCACCATCAGGAACCCAACACTACATACCTGAAATGTAGCAGTGCTATTATGGCTGTCTGCTATAAGGAGGAAGTAGTTCCCCAGTTGGGCTGCTCCAGATTCAAGCGTGATGGTCATCGCTGTGCCCTACCTCTCACATTATATTTAAATTTAGGTTAAATTTTATTTATTAATATTTATGAATTGATTGCTATTAATTTATATACCTTTCAACGTATTATTATTATTTAAATTGTTATTGCTTATAATATATTTAAAATGGGATGTAATAAAAACATTTTATACGCCGGACTCTGAGCAAAAACTAGTATAAAGAAAATCAACTTAGCCAGTAAATTTATTACTTAATTAGTTGGGAAATGTATTTTAAGAGTTAAAAGTCCAACACAACGGAAAAGTTTCTCATTGTCAAGAAAAAGAAAGAAAATATTAAGGGTTGAGTCTTACCCCTGTGGCTTATTATGGAGTCGTTAGTTACTAACTTCTGCCATCAGCAGTTTGCTCAGCACACTCTTCCGTATTTTCAGGGTTTATTCCCAGTTACTGGAACAATTTTTTAAATATTTTAATATTTTGGTGGCTTTGGTTGAGGCACTAATAATTGTGGACAATTATGAAGAGTATCCATCATTAGGCTTATACCATTTTACTCGTATGTAGCCCTTGTACAAGTTCTACATACGAGTCTATTTTATGAGCTTGAGAAGCAAACTACTAGGTGGTGGGCTAACATAATAATTAATAATGAACAGTCAACTACGGACGACAACACACATAATAATGCATACTCACAGTGAATTAAAAAATATTAGGATAAGCCAATAAATACACTTTCCAAACGGTCGTTATATCTAGTGGGACATTGGGCAGAATATGTAAACTGTAGCGATAAAGACTGTTAAGACTAATAGTATAGGTAGGGGAGACCGGGTATGAAAGTAACGCGGGATGAACGTAACAAATGAGTTCCCGAACGAATTAAGTTGGCTACACTGACGGCTGTATCGCCAATATGTACAGTTTTGATGCCCCCCCTTGCCTCAGTTGCGCTGATGGCGCTATGCCGTCAGGTTGTGGACGTATCGAGACAATGCCGAAAAAACAACAAGAAAGTAAGTTTTGATCTTATTTTTCAATTGTGATTGTTTTTATTGTGGCTATCGTAAGCTGACATTTTATGTGTTAATATTATAACATAACTGTCCATCTCTCTATCTTGGTGTTTGAAATGGTATCTGTATAACGATTATTTAAAGTTATGAGCATGCGTTGGTCCAATTCGGGAAAATTTTAAGATAGGGATGAAAGTAACATGTTGTTACTTTTATCCCTATTATGATTGTGGTATCTTAAAGTTCGTTTTATTGTATTTATTTGTATTTCAAAGTACTATAGATTTATTTTCTTATTCCAGAATGCCAAATATACACAAACGAACGACTGATAGAGGCTTAGTCACTCCGGAAATAATGGCTGAAAGACCAACTTATCTGGTATATCAATTGAGATTTCGGAATTCTGAAAGGTATGTGAGATTTTAGGTAAAATATGAAAATTGTTACGTTCATCCCTGGTCTGCCCTACCTACTTATATTTTGTTAGCTATTGTACATTGGGATGGACAAAAAAAATCTATTTGTGTAAAAGGTAATATGATAATGACATATACCATAACAAAGAAAAACCCTATACATTTCAACTTCTTTTTTTTAAATAGCATGTTAAATGTTGGAGTAATTATTGCAATATTATCATTTGACACAATTGACTTATTTTATCGACTTTAAAGAGTTGTAAAAACAAAAAAGAAATAATCATAAATATGTCAAACTAAATAGAGGTTTCTGGTGACCAGAGGGCTGGCCACTAATTCACCCGATGGATTAGCATTGCTATCCAGCGCGGAAACGCGGCCAGCCTTCTGGGCACCCTACCTAATAACCAGGACCTAGGTATTTTTTTTAATTTATAGTTTAGTTTTTAGTTAGTATCTTTATTATATTTTTATCTTATATTTTTGTGTTAATAATAAATATATCATATAAATATTATGTTATATAAATAATAAAAATGAATCTTCATATAAATAGATGCAAGATATAGCGGGTAGCGTTATTTCGCGGTCAAAGCCACTCCACCCCGTTCGAACCACCGCCAGAATGCAAAACCTCAACTGAACTTTCTCCGCTCTGCGGGCATAAAAAATTCAGGACTTTAATTTCCATCGCTTACCAGATTAACGTAGCCATTGTGTTACATCGGCCAGCTTTAAAAAAAAAAACATGAAATATATGAGATGACCAGAGCTCGGCAGGGGTGAACCATTTTGACGTCACTTTTGTCAAAGAAAGAAATATTAAAATAAAAGAAAATAAAACTTTATTAATTATAAAAATAATAAAATACCACAACAGAATGGCGACGCAAATATCGTAGCGGAAAACAGCCAAAAAAAAATATTTTTTTAGTAATCAAATTACACCACATATCGAATGACAAGGCATGTCCATGTTGTGCAAACTCCGAAAACAGGTCACTCCCGCCGAGCTCTAGACATGACATTTATACTTAAGAAAAAGTGACTATGCTCGATAAGGAGCCTGAGGCAGGATTATAACCCTCGTATTTTGTATTCGAGACTGATTCTTTGACCAGAACAGTCGAGGCAGGTACTGAATGAAATAATTATTATCTTTTACCTTTAATTTTAAGTATGAATAATTTTAGGTTTGTGCAACGTAATAGCTTCTGGAATTTGAATGTTTGCTTCGGACAACCCAATTTTAATTGCAAACTGCGAAATGGCGCTTGCCAAAACTGAAAATTAAATACACTGGTCTTAGAAAACATATAACTGTTGTATTCTAAGTTCGTTTTATGCTAGTTATAGTTGAGCAGTAGAACTCGAAACTAAAGTTTATAGCATCGTTCTACTTACTAAATAGCATATTTCATACAGAAGCCTTAAGCAGTTTGAACGTTCTGTCCCTGAGGTCCGTAACAGTTATGACGGTTTAAAGTTTTAAGTAGAAGAGATTTAGGGTAAAAGACGGTTGTTCATACAAATTGTCCCTTATACATATTTTATTACATCAGTCGGTAACAAGTTAAAGCAACAGCACATACTATACTATCCTCAAAATATGAGTAACGAGTCAGGTCATAAATCATCGGAATCGTGACATTTCTTTCGCACCTGCACGGCCTTATAGCCTCCTAAGGCCCACCATACATGTAAAATGCTACTCGAATTCATTCTTTATAGTGTAGGAAATAAAGTATAATTTATTTTGTGTCAAAATCGAAAGAACACACATATTTTTACAATGCTGTAAGAATAAATATTGAAATTATTAAGAAGGTGACATCACACAGCTAACACAGACTTTGATATTTAAAACTATTGGCAGTTCTGTTATTAATTAATTTTGTATTTTGCTTGTGATTACTTGGTTTGAAAGGTTCACTTCATTTTGTTAAACGTTATAGCATACTACTGGGAGCCATCGGAAGCCAGTTGCTTCTATGGACGCCGGAAAATACAAAGTAGTTTCAAGTTTTATATCAGCTCCATAAGATTAAAAACTGTCGTCAGACAAAGTTAAGCGCTAAACGTCTTGGCAAAGTTTTTTAAAGACAATTTCGCTAGGATATGTGAGATGTTCTAAAGATAATATGGATCTTTTAGCTAGTTTTGTTATTATTATATGGAGAAAGTAAAACTTTTGTTAAAGGAAATGGGTTCTGCAAAATAGCAAAGGCGATGGCCCTGTCTACCATTTTTGTAAACTTGTATTAATATAAAATAAATAAATATTACAGAACTTACACACATTGTCAGAGCCCCACGGGAAGCTGAAGAATGCTTGTGTTGTGGTTACTCAGGCAACGATTATATAATATACAAATATTTCAATGGAAAAGGCTAATATGCTGGAAGTGTCTCAGCGCGATTAAGTCGGGAATGATGTCATTCGCAGCAGAAACAAAGTAACCGATATAGCCCTCTGGATTGCTAAATGTAAGTGGCAGTGAGATGGGCATCGCGCCCAGAATATCGATAGCCGTTGGGCTTAAAGATTCTCGACTGGCAACCATGTAGCAAACCACGCAACGTGATCAGACTCAGCCCCCAGAAGGTGGCCCGACGATCTGGTAAAGATCGCGAGAATCCACTGGGTGCGGGTGGCGCTAAACCGGTTATTGCACGGTCACTTAGGAGGAGTCTATGTCCAACAGTGACGTCCTTCGGCTTAAATGATGACAATAATGAGATAATTATTATCCCTTTTTATAGTTTAGCCGTGTCATGCGGGCTGACTAGAATAGCACCACCCCATCTCCTCCCGCGGGTGTCGTTAAGAGGCGACAAAGGGAAAAAGCAGCAGCGTCCGTCGAAACCTAATCTACAGCTACTGCGGTCGGGTCGCCAACCCATCTGCCAAGCGTAGCGACTATGGCAACTACCCCCAAGATGATACAAGTTATATTTTTGGGAGGCCTATGTCCAGCAGAGGACTGCGTACGGCTGAAATGTATGTACTTATTTAAATGTACATATGTACTGATGTATGTATAGTATCAGTCTGTTTTAGTTGGCCCAGGAGTGTCTCCTGACTCTGCGTATGAACGATTTTTCTTATCAAGTTACCATAATTAATATACATGTTGTACAATAATAATAAATGCCAGCCATGAATACCATTTAAAGACTAGCTGTGGCCATGGGTTCGTTTGCTTAAAACGTATCGTAAGTTAATAATATGAACTTTCAGACTCTTTACACCTAAACAAAAACAGAAGAAAAGAAAACAGTTCAAAGTTTAGTAACCGTCACATTCTTAGTAATGTTTTGAAGTAACCTCACCTATAATATTTTGACTGTGGCGTTGACTATAACTAGTATAGGTAGTTCCACGAGAGTTGAGGCGAATGGATCACGCACTCAACTATATGAAGTACTGATTGAATGAATGGAATGAATGAGTAATTTCAAAATCTCCCTATCATGAGATGTTGTTGTGTGCGTGACTTCAACTCTCCTGAAACTACCTATACATCTGGAAGACAGTGCATAATGCATTAAATACTTATTGGTACTTATATAGATTATTAAATGTTTCATTAAAATTATATACTAAACAATATTAAAACTTGAGTAAAGAAGTATAAGCCCCGAGATATTATTAATGTACTTAACATACAATATTGAAGTTTTAAGTAATGAAATATGCTTTCATCTTCAGATGATTGATATTAGATTTTAACTAGAAAATATTCACGTGTCATTAAACTTGAGACGGAGTTTAATTAAATAGACGTAATGCTAATAAACACAAAAACGTCGCTTGGGCAGCTGGATCTTCTTGTAAAATGTATTTCATTGATTAATATGAGTTAAAGTGACTGGTTTGTATTATTGCAATCACTGCTATATTGCTGAAGCTTGGAAATAACTACTACCTACGAAAAAAACTATTTCCTTTACCTACGAAAATAGTCACATTCCGAAACAAATCGACTTAGTCCCGAATTATGAAAAACGCACCTACTATGGATATTAGGGATCATATTATGTAGTCCGCAGCAGAAGTGGCTAAGCGGTTGAGGTGTTCAAGATGAGGTCAACACACATCTCTATTGTCAAGAGAATAAGAGCGCGTGTAGGACATTTTGAACACTTCACCCGTTCAGCCACTTTTGCTGCTGACTGTACAAGTGCATAGAAATTGTCAATGTTTTTGTAAACGTCGTAATTTATTTTTCACTTCTCATGCTCTAAAAGTGTGTCATATTATGCTTGCCAAGGCGGACTAAAGTAGTACATTTAGCCTCTTGGGAAAATATGTACACATATTTATGATATACAAAACGTTTTAAATTAACCAACCAGAACGCTTCACCTTTTTGTATCCACCAATCACGACACATATCGAAGTTAATTGCAACTCTAGATTCTTTGTTGGTGCGAATACTGTTTAAAAATGTGAAATCATTAAACAAAACTTTGTATAAAGTATCAACCAATCAGATATACCGCAATATTAAAATCGACCAATGAGGAAACGCAATCAAATTGTCAAAGCATTAGGTGCTTTTTAGTTCCTATTTCACAAGCATTAAAAAAAGTTTAAATCGTTGGCAAACTCTTTGAAGCCCAAATTATACATTGTCTATGGCATTTATTCACGGCGTAGATATATCCTATCTGTATCAAAGTACTGAAAAAAATACATAGATTGCCAAATTAAACATTTTTGACTCAGAATTCATTGCGGGCGATAAAATTGTATTTGTTTATTGTTAAAATGTTACTTTATTTTATTTTCTCGCAATCGACGTGAAAACTAGTATGTATAACTTGGGTCTAAACGCCATTTTACCCCTCGAACAATTTTCCCTCACTTCGTTCGGGAAAATAACCATCTCGTGGTACTATGGCCTACTTTAGCCCCTTGTCAAACAATCTACTATATTTGATGTATAGATTTGGAAATAGAGGAAACAGTAAATAGTACAAGATTTATATGGTAATTCGCTAGTAATTGGCCACCCTCCAAAAACTGTCCACATTATACTAACAATGAACTCTGCTTATATAGGTTATCATTATCAGTATTAATTTTAGTATGAGGTGGCCAGTTATTGAGGGTGGCCAGTAACTGACTCGTTATTTCTAAAATTAACTATGTTTATAGATGACCAAAATTATTTTTTAATACAAGGTGACTAGTTTTACTTGCTGGTGATTTACCCTAAGTTATTAACTGGAAACTATAGATCAGGTCTATAGTGAATTAATATTTAATTACCTTGAGCTCCGACGTTTTGACGCGGTTTGCACCGGTCGTTATTGCGGATGTTATTGTTCTGTAGTCAACTAGGAACTCCTATAGTTTTCACCCCAACCCTTCTAACTTTTGAACCTCAAACCAAAAAAATATGCTTAAAATCATGAAAGTACAGCTGAAGAAAGAAAAATAACTTTTTAGGATCATCGGTTGAACCGTTTTTGTGTTACAGATCAAAACTAAGGAACCCTACACATGTTCTTACCCGATGGAACCCATTTCGTTGTTCCTTTAACATGTCCTTTTTTTTCTTGCAATTATTTCTTCGATATATAAAAGCGAACACTATTAGTTTAAAAGTTAATATCTATATTTCCAGTGTCTCCAGATAGTATACGTAGTCGGTTTGGTAGATCTTGTATACTACAGAAAAGGAGCGCTAACTTAAAAATCGACATTCGTAAATTTCGATAGATTGCCTCTGTCACTCTCATGACGCCTTAAATGGAGTACAAGAGAAAGATGCTCAAAATTTTCGAACTTCTTACGGTTTACGGTACGTCCTAATATGGTTTGCATCAAAAGACTGAACACACCGGTTCAAGCGGTAGGTTTAGGCAAACGGGTTATTACAAAAGGAGTAACGGTTTTTTAAATTAATTTATAATTATATAACTTAGTCGTAGTAGACAAGAAAATAATATTTAACTTAATATTGCAAACTGAAATATGAGATCGTTTGATATTAATTTTCTTACTTAACTCAATCACGATGCTCAACTTAATATTCTAAATTATATTATCTCTATCATATAAGAGTATGTTTATGTATATATAGCATCGTCAAAAACACCAATGTCTATAAGCTTGTTATTACGATATAAAATCTTGTGGCGAAAATTTGTCCTTTTTGATAGCACGATGAAAAAGTTATAAAAACTGGCAATAGAAAGATAAGGTCGAAAAAGGCTAGTGCTTATCGGAGTTTTCGTATGCAGGTTATCATGGATTAGGTAAATTTAAGGGAGTGATTTACAATTTAGAAAAACGTCTAAAAAGCAAGTTAGTTCAGTTATATTAATAGTTATTTATTATACAAGGGTGCAAAATTGTATTTTAATTGCGAGTGTGGGATTGAAACTCAAGCAAGCGAATGGATTCTATAGTTAAACCACGAGCAAAGCGAGTGGTTATAAAATAGAATCCTGAGCGTAGCGAGTGTTTCAATACACGAGAAGTAAAATACAATTGCACCCGTGTGTAACACAAAACTCTTCCCCTCACTACAGCGAGGAAAGTGAAACATGTAAAAAAAAGGTTTTGAAATCGCATTGACTTTTTCGCATTTTCTTTTGTTTTTAACTCGGTGCGTTAGCGAGGCTCGCCCGCGCCCGCCGCTGCCGCCTCCGGGGCAAGTGAGCTGTACTTCGCGAATTTAGACTTTAAAGCCATAGCAATAAGAGCTATGAGAAGTCAACTCACTTTAATCACTAGTGGATAAAATGCGTTATTACCCTCTCGTATTAAATGATAAACAAGCGCTTTACGAGCTAGTGAGGGGAAAAAAATATTTTTTGCATGTTTTTAAAGAGCAGTACTGGTGAGCATTTTAATGACATGGTAGGTATATTTATATTAGTAAGTTCCTGACAGTTTGCCACTGTAACAAAGATACAGTCAGTTATGACGAACATAAATATAATTTATATCTCTATTACCTACCTATAATTTTCACTTGTCGTTCTAGTCCAAGTTAGTTTCGGGTTATTGGTTATTCTAGCACAAAAATGAGCACATCGGAACACAAATGATATCCGGTATAAGCTTTTACTTACAAAACCATGAAAATCAATAATGTGATAAATTTATTCCACTAGTTCTATAAGGTAATCGATTAAGGGTCACATCTATAGATCTACTGGGGACCTTCTAGTGTACGCTACCCACATTTGGAGCGAGGCCATCGAGAAACGCGGCGAAGCTCTCGCCGTGTCTCTCGACATTTCCAAGGCCTTTGATAGGGTTTGGCATGACGGCCTTCTGGGCAAGCTCTCTGCGTACGGAATCTCTGCTGGTTTGTGCTCTTGGATTTCTGATTTCCTGAGGCAGCGATCTATTAGGGTCGTAGTGGATGGTTGCTCATCGGATCGCGTTGCAATTAATGCCGGAGTGCCTCAGGGTTCAGTTCTTTCAGCTACCCTCTTTTTGCTGCATATAAACGATTTGCTAAAGCCCGGTATCTTTGGGTATGCAGACGACAGCACGGTGACTGAGAGATATATTCCTGAGGCCCAAACTACTAGTGGAGAGACCGAATCCTTTAGGGAAGCTTTGGTTGAGCGAACGAACCTGACCTTGAAGGCCGTTGACGAGTGGGGCGAAGCCAACTTGGTCAGGTTTAACGCTTCCAAGACACAGGCGTGTTTATTCACAGCCAAAAGGAGCCCTTTTAACTTGGCTCCTGCTTTCCAGAATGTTTCATTAGCAATTTCGGACCACCTCGAACTACTTGGGCTGAAATTAACTACTAAGCTGAACTTCGGTGCCACTATTGAGGCCAAAGCGCAACCCGCTGCAAAAAACCTTAGGTTCTTACACAGGGTGAAGCGGTACTTCACGCCGGAACCGCTTCTAACACTTTACCAAGCTCAGGTTCGATCGTGCATGGAGTACTGTTGCCATCTTTGGGACGGGTCTGCCAAGTATCAGCTGGCCGCTTTGGATTCAATAGAGCACCGTGCTCGCAGACTCATTGGCGATCCTGAATTACTGAGTGTAAGGTTACAAAGCCTTGAGCACCGTCGCAGGGTTGCTAGTTTGTCTGTGTTTTACAGGATACATTTTGGAGAGTGTGCACAGGAACTGCACGATTTAATTCCGCCATCTCCGTTCCTCCACCGGACGTCCAGACGAGGGGAGCGGTTTCATCCTTACGTTGTGAATATTCCATTCATTCGCACGAAGCGATTCGCTTCTACCTTCCTAATGCGGACTGCTAAGGAATGGAATTCGCTCCCTTCGTCTGTATTCCCGGTAAGATATAATTTGGGTCTTTTCAAGGCAAGAGTGAATAGGCTGTTACTGAACCAGCGTGCTACACCCTCGACCTCGTCGTCACTTTCCATCAGGTGCGACTGAGGTCAAACGCTGGTCAGTCTTTTATAAAAAAAAAAAAAAAAAACACAGATTTCTTCTTCTTCTTTTAAAAAAATATGGCTTCCATCAATAAATCAATCGATGATTTCGCCAATGTCAAGTAAAATAACATATTAAGTATAATAACATATAAGTTTGCCCTTAGAGCATGACGTTGTTCGGTAGGCCTTGCGTTTTATAAAGTGGTCGCTGGACTTTACAGAAAGCCACGAGGCGGCCGCGATCCAGGTGATGACCAAAATAGTGGTGAAACGCGTCTTGAAATCAATTCTTCATTAACTGCACAATACTGCGTTAGATCACTGCATAATACGCTATCAATATTACACACTAAACTACGTTTGAACAAAAAACAAAAAATATATTTTCAAGCCGACTTCGCCATTTTGAGGTTCAACCGTCAAACCAACACAGATTTAGCTAAAGCTGGTCAAAACACGTCTACGTCAATATTAAACTAAAATGACCGATTTTTGACACAATAGTACAGAAAACTCGGCTCTTTATCTAAATATGACGACATCCGAACTGTCAACGTATGACCGTATTCAATGTGATTTTTCGTTTTGACATTTGTAGCTAACATAAAAGTTCCATTGTAATGGGTATGAAAAAGTCAGTCATTTAATACATTAATTGATTGACAGTGCCGTCGTATTTCGATGAAGATGCGAGTTTTCCCGATGGAAAATCTTTTTGCACTACATCTGTTAGTAGTTTATGTTACTGCTACATAATGTAAGGCATAAAAATATAAGTTTGGTTTTATTTTTATTTCATAATAACATCAAACGGGTTGTGCTACGTGTGTGTAGATAAAAACAGTTTATAATAGCTATTGTCTGTTTCTTAACAATCGGCAACTAGAGTTAATTAATTTATGTTTAGTCTTGACATCACTGTCTTTTTTTATTGAACAATGTTATTCTTATTACGGCATATTTACAAAAGTTATTACTGTCAACCTTCTTACTCTAAACGGACAGAATCAAGCAATATGCTCTATTTATTCAAGCCCTAAAAACGCGGGTGTGTCTCCACCTTAACCGTGTTAAAGTATATAAAACGTCTGCAGCCTATCATCTGAACGGCCAGTAAAGGGCGGCATCAGATGACAAAAGAGGGCCTGAGATTTGTAGCCTCTTTGATACTCCCCAAATCATTACTGAACCGTAATTTTAGACGATGTTTATCATTTGGTGCTATCTGGCATTGTATTATTTGAGATTGATTCTTTAAATATCTTTTTTTATTTTTCTTATGTCAATGGTATTAATTATCTTCTTGTTAGCGAAGCGTAATTTTTTTCAGAACTTTTAACGAAATAAAAAGCAAGAATATAATGTAATGTTATATAATAATCTTGGAATTGACATTTATGTAGTTACTCAAATAACCTTTAAACCTTACGTTTTTTACTTCGGGACTGAGCTATTAAATTAGGCAAAGCAAAAAAAAATAACTTAACCCCTTAACCCTCAAAAGTAACTACATTCTATCTTTGAAAAAATATTCCGCACATTTTAAATATGACATTTATAACAATGACGAAATAATTTATCTGATAAGTGGTCGAAAACTGGTTTGTAGGGTTCATGTTTTTGATGTTTTTCTTATTTTCTCATGCTACGGTAACTTTTCGTTTGTTTTCTATTAATTAGTTAACTTTTTTACTTAATAATGAACCTCCAGGGTTTTTTTTATATCCATACTCGTTGTTAGACAGTACTGTTATGTATTATTTTTTTTTCTGTATTTAAGCTTTCGTGAGATAATAATTAACGATTAACACGGTTCTCATGCAATGGATCAGTTCGCGACGGGCCGGCGACGCGATCGGCGAACCGAACGGACACTCAGCACTCTTAGTGCATGAAAATGGAGGCCTATGTTCACCGAAACATGTCGCGCGAGTGACTAAATAAATGGGAGTAGAACCGTGTTAACCGTTAAGTAGTGATTTTTCTATGTGACTGTTCGTGTTTTGAATTATAAATAAAAAAATGGCAATATTGATTATGTTCCCAAGAACTTTGCTATATCTGATCAGATGACTGAACGGAAAAGGGCTCGATAGAAAATAATTCTGAGGTTAGGTTTCAAAATTAACTTTTAATTGTTTTCTGTGTTTATATTATTTACAAGCATTTATGTAAATAAGAAAACAAAATCAATGAACTAAGTCCAAAAACTTCCTTATTTTGCATTTCGTAATAATCATACTTTTTGATATTTATTTCTAAACAATTTTGCGGTCGAATCACCAAACTACAAATTCGACTCAGTATTTCTCTTTTACTCCTCTTCACATAGAGAGGGACTGAATTTAGCCTACTTTATACTTAGAACATACCTAACTCGAATACTTTAAAGTTGTGAGCGTGAAAGGGGTGCTCTACTTCGTATGCGAGTCGCATTGAGGGGTAATATCGGAACATACCTGCTCGGCGAATACCGACAACCGGGGAGAGAGGACACCTAAAGGCACGTCATGCTTTACGTGATCAAATTCCTCGGGCGTTTAAAGTGACGATTTTAAATTTATCATTTCATATTAAAAGTCGATTTCATAAAATCAACATTGTATATGAGAGTAACATCTTCTTACTAAAATAACCGCGAAAGTTTGCATGGAATATAATGATTGTAGTTATTTTACACAAAAACTAATGAACGGATTTGAATAAAACTTTACAATTATATCGTTCATTTATCAGAAAAACATAATTATAATTTATACAGATATTTTGTAAAATAGCCACAGTAAATAAAATGTGCAGACGAAGTTGCGAGCAGAAGCTAGTATTATATTGGCTTCAAAACCAACTAGGAAAGGAGGCGAATGGTTCTCAAGTACCTGAGCGCAACTGTATTGTAAAGAAAGTATTTTGTAAACCATATTGAGTTCAAAATAATTTTCCTTGAAAGTGAAAATAAGCTGTACTTTCATGATTTTTTTCATATATTTTTTACTTGCGGTTCAAAAGTTAGAGTCACTGAGCATAGTCGAGGACAGACAGAGAGACATGGCAAAACTATAAGGGTTCCTTATAGTTGACTACGGAACCCTAATGGGCTTTCCGAGCTAGTGAGGTGAAAAACATATTACTTGTGTACTCACGTTTCTCCTTGTTGAACGTCATGTCAGCAGAGCTTGTCTGAGACTTTTTATTCAATTTGCAATCACGACGCAGACTTATTAACTTACGTATTCAATTGGACCCAGACTCGAACTATATCGCATCAAATCATATTCTTTAAGCTTATTGAGTAATTTTGAATGCGTGTTTGGCGATGTGATTTTAAAAAGTACCTATATAATTTGATACCGGTCCTGTACATTTACAACATAAGCATAATGTTTTTCTACTTTTACAAAAATGTGTACCCGATAAATAATCTTATTAAAATTTAGGTACCTGAAGTAATTAAAATTATGAACATCACTTACTTGTATTATTTGATAAATAATTATACAATTATCCCCAAATATGCCCTCTATGTAAAAAGTACTTTATTTGCAGGGCCCAGTATTTCAATTCGATCAGACCAGTGGTTTTCGGAATATTCGCTCAAAACATCCAAGCAAATGTACACTACCTCTAACTTTAGGAATTGAGGGTCGGATAAGTTCCCAATCTTTATGTTCAGAATATCAAATAAAGAGCTGTTTTAAGTCCGAATGCTTAGCTGTAAACTGTGATGAATGGCGGAAACGTGTGATGTAGGGGAGATAGTTAAGCAACCAAGCGTGATTTAATGCATTAGATAGCAAAAGTTGTCGCAAAGAGCAAATCGGGACTCAAACCCCTGGTGGAATCAGCACAGCTTTCTCTGTCAAATATGTGGAAATTGTGGCGCTCACGCATTGGCCTGCACAATCACAAAAACCCCGTTTTCTTCAAACCAATGCATAAATCGTCTGCAATGGACCCAACCACCCGTGATGATAATGTTTTAAGTGCTCTTATTGTGAACGACGGGCAACCCAGAGCGTGTCCCGGCATTCTCTAGGCTAATATTATCCAAAACTCCGTGAATTAAACTAAATTCTCATTAACTCAAACAGTATGTCACATAATTCATATAATACTTATTATAAAAAAATTCTTGACTTT
Organism: Grapholita molesta; assembly: GCA_022674325.2. NCBI lineage: Eukaryota > Metazoa > Arthropoda > Insecta > Lepidoptera > Tortricidae > Grapholita > Grapholita molesta. Next base: position 11,961,060 of record CP053127.2, read on the forward strand.
GTTTGAAATGTTCCGTCAGTATAAAAATAAAGTATATTTTTATTTATCCGGCTCCAACGGGAATCTCTGTAAGTGTGGCTTCTCTCTAAGTCTAATTTCATATTTTAAAAGGTCAAAATATCTCACATAACTACGAGTAGAGCGAGTGACATTTTTCAAAGTAAAACTTTTTGAAATAAAAAAGGAAGAATCAACACAAATATGAGTTCAAAGAACAAAATATGTATGCTCATTTGCATTTTAAAATAAAAATGACAATAACACTTTATTAAGTTCTCTTCTCATCTAGTCGTGAGCAGCTACTTGGAGTTCCACGGCAAAATATTTGCAAATAATTGTCACAAAGATAGTCACGATGATTTCTAACAAAGACATTATGACAATACTGCTTCGGAACCATACATATACTGGAAAATTCGTTGGAATTCGTGACTTATTGCTGGTGAGAATAAGACATACATTTGAACGAGTATTTCAATGGCTATTTGCATGTTGGGGAAGAATAGAGATGCCGCGCACAAACTCTTTGACATCACACTACTCTAGCTTCTAGTTTTATTTTATGAATATTTTCCTTTGCTTTGCATTGTTGAGTTCTACATATGGGTTATATTTTTAAATTAGATGATTTTTATATGTATCTTATTTACGAACGAATTAACGAACGTACGAATGATCCCAACATTGGGTACGTCACATTTTATAATAATTAGGCGTTTACAAAATATTACATATGTTACAGACAAGTAAACCTCTAGATGTAGCTTTAAGCAACTATTTAATAAAGACAATGCTTCCAAAAATGCGGGGGTGCGGGCGTCGTAACATGTACACCTTTCTGTGATTGGACATTTTAAGGTCAAGTAGGCGTCACACAATGTTTCAATGTTCCTTACTTAAAAATAAAGTGACTTCACATTTAGATCTTCAGGTTTACTTATCTGTGGTAACAAACTGGTTAGTATTATTACCATAGAACCACATGAAATGACCGGCAAAGAGCATGTCGGGCCATACTTAGTGCGGGGCTCCATAGTTTACGATCCGTTACTCAGAAACGGTTCAACACGAACTTTATGGTTGAACCGAAAAAAATACTTCCTCTTCAGATGAAGGACCAAAAAAAAAATTTTGGCCACCATTTCTCGTGAGATTATTATACATATTCATACCAAATTACAGCTCTCTAGGACTAACGGCCACTGAGCATAGCCGGGCATAGATAGACAGACAGACAGACACACATGGTGAAACTATAAGGGTTTGTTATTGACTACGGAAACCTATAAATTCGAGGCGAAAGCAAAATATTATATTAAAAATTTTAATTTTTTACTACAATATATATTATGTTACATGTCTTGATACCTATATACCGGGGCCTTTTAGATTTCTCCAACTGTAAGCAACACTAAGTAATACAAAATCCGATCATAGACAATGCAACAGCCAAAACATCTTGAGCTTCTGTTACTTCGTTTATGGCCACACGGAAGGGCTAAATAATGATGGTTTGTTGGAAGCATGTTGTAACCCGCTCACGTAGAACTGAAGTTGGTGCACCTGTTTCATATCTAACTTAGCCGATCCAGGTTGGGAGGTGTTGAGAAGTTTTTTTATAGACACGATAACATAACAAAAGTGTAACTAGTCGCTAAAAGAATCGCGTCGCTCTCGGGAACATCTCCATTTTGGTTTGGGAACACCATTCTTCCCGTTTTAGATTGGAGACAGTTATAGGGCGAATGGGGACTAGAATATTTAAACTTAGAGATACGTGACGATGGTCACGTCAAATTTTTAATATAGAACGCCGACATGCTTGTACAGACACGTTACTAGTACTAAGGCCAGGCGTTTTAAATAAGTTTTTCACCTATACTCTTTCCGGTAATCTTGCTACACCCTTAGCCGCTCCGCTATGTAAAGCTGGCCATACACGCTAAGGTACGCCTGCACAGTTTTGACTATACAGTTCGACTGCACAGGTAAAACAGTGTGTATGGCATTCGACTGTGCAGTTTTCTACGACTGTACAGGTTACCTGCGTGAATATGAAAATACATATACATAAATACATATACCTGTGGGTAATCTGCAACTGAGCGTGGGTGGCGTTCGCCTGCGCAGGTCTCAGTTTTCCAGTGATCGCGGAAGGGGATAGACTTTGGATAGACTGCGTTTGCTCTAAAAAATGTCTCGTAAACTAAAGAAATGTTAGTTAATTTGATTGAATTGAATAAATCAGTACCTTGCCTCTGGAGAGTCAAGAGTACAAAATACCATGACAAAATTAAAAGAGCAGCTGCATATGAAAAACTGTTGAAAAAATACAATCCAGCACAAGCGACGACGGTGACATGGTTACAACTGGGAGTTGGTACAGGTTTACCGCTGCGTGTGTGTGCTCCACCTAAAGGACTACAAATAAATGCCTCACCCAGCAGGTATATAATGTATTAACAACGCAGTCGAATCTAACCCCGCCCGACATCTAAGCTGTCGGTAACGTGACACGGCCGTATCAACCACAAACAGCGACGTATTGGCACAAATCTCCTAAGGCTCACACTACATTCCTACTCACACTAGATCTCGCATAATAAAACGTACCCTGTATTATAGCAGTCAAAAACCCTTGATGCAACCGAAACTGGTAAGGAGTTCGGAAAAAAAACGTAGGAAGTGATTTAAGTAGTCTTTAAATATTATATATTTCTTGTTACAGATTTTGTATTGTTCACTTTTAAGTATTTATTATGTTTTATAATATCTCTTAATTTTGATGCTCAGTATATAAAGGTATATATAAATATATTATATATTTTAGCTTAAAAGTGTCTGAAAAAATAGTCACTTCGTAAAATGTAATGTGATAGCAGTAAAGTTAAAACAGACCTGTTCAAAGCTGAAATATGATTTAATAATATCTCTATTGAAATCTGTACTATGCGAGACATCTAGAATGCTCTATGTAGCGGTAAGTAATCAATATTACAACCATTCTATCGGAATCTTGTAGGATTTCAGGGCGCATAATAAATTGTGGTAGAAGGACTATTTGCATGCCAATGTGAGTTATAGTTTATAGTTGATTATGCGTGTAATGTTTACGATGCCTAAACTCTGTTTAGAACTTGCGCCTGCTATCTAATTTAAACCTAGGTAGACGAAAAAGTAAAAAGTAATTAGTAAATAATTTTGCTTTTACAGCACACTTGCTTAGCTACGCCTATTTGAGTATGAAATTATTGATTATGAAAAATAAAATAAACTGTCAGTTATAAGTTATGTATCACCAATTTTAAAATATTTTACCCATGAAAAAAAAATTGAAAGTAGAAGAAAATACGTACAATATGAATATATCGTTATGAATAAAAATAATAAGATGTTAGCGGTGGCCACAAGCTTTAAATTTTTTTTAATAACCTCATTTTACTTTAGATTATTTACATACACTATTGGTAATATGTATGTAAATAATCTAAATTATAATGCATATATGTGTTACTATTTGAATATTATCAAGGCTATCAAATAACTATATTTCACTACTAGCTTACCTACATCAAAACTAACGTGACAACGCCTACGTGACAGAAAAGTAACCCTGTAATAATTGTACCCATGTCGTAACAAATTACAATGTCCCGTCGGACCGTGACATGGTAATTACTAATATAGAGAACGACCCTTTTGGTCTTAAGACTGTACACGTGTACCTCTTTTAGGAGGTACCTACTTGCGGTAGACGATTTCCCTGTGAAACGGGTAACATGCACCTCCGTGGCGGTCTGTGGGTTGATTTTTTTCTTAGATCTACAAGCCGTTATAACGCCATTATAACTTTAGGTAAATCTATTCACCCATTCAGCAAATTCGAGATTTTTTTATTATAGGTTATATAACCACACAAAACAGTAGGTAAGTACTTATGTGTATTGTAGCTCTACGTATGAATAATTTAATTAATGTTACAAAACAGTGTATTTATTTTATTACAATACCGACCAGCGTTTCACCTCAGTTAGAACTAACGGTTATGTGTCGAAGAAGTCGAGGGTGTAGCACGCTGGTTCAGTAACAGCCTATTCACTCTTGCCTTGAAAAGACCAAAATTATATCTTACCGGGAATACAGACGAAGGGAGCGAATTCCATTGCTTAATAGTCCGGATTAGGAAGGTGGAAGCGAATCGCTTCGTGATAATAAATGGAATCTTCACAAGGTAAGGATGAAACCGTGTCCCTCGCCTGGACATCCGGTGGAACGGAGATGGCAGAATTAAATCGTGCAATTCCTGTGCACACTTTCCAAAATGTATCCGGTGAAACACAAACTAGCAACTCTGCGATAGTTCTCACGGCTCTGTAACCTTACACTTATTAACTCAGGAGCGCCAATGTCTCTGCGAGCTCGGGGCTCTATTAAATCCAAAGCGGCCAGCTGATTACTCCATACATGATCTAACCTGAGCTTGGTAAAGTGTTACAAGCTGTTCCTGCGTGAAGTAGGTAGTGTATTCATTTATTTTATTTTTTTATGACAAATGTGGCAAACGAGCAGACGGATTGCCTGATGGTAAGCAATTACCGTCGCCCACAGGCACCCGCAACACCAGGGGAGTTACAAGCGCGTTGCCGGCCTTTCAGATAAAAGTACGCTGTTTTCTTGAAGGTATGAGGGTCGTATCGGTCCGGAAATACCGCTGACGGCAAATTATTTGACACATATATAGAGGTATATGTGTCAAATAATTATATATATATATGTCAGCTATCATCTCTGACAATGCCGGTCGGCTCAAGAAGAGCAGACTCATTGGTTACGATGGTGGCATGAGATGGACGGATTATGTCATTAAGCGTTGCGTGTCTAGAAAAACGGCCTGCACTTTTTTGACAAGATAATCCATGGTGTTCCAGTCGGCCCTCGTCCGTGCCATAAGAGCATGTATGTAGCGTACATACCGAAACTCCAAGTCGCAAAACAGGCGCCAGACAGCGCGCTAAGAGAGGTCGGATCCAAGAAAGTGCCGGTATTTGGCGAAGGGTGGGCATGTAACCAGTAACCAGCCTTCCGGGCTCCGACCGCCAATAGCCTCGCATGGTTTGTACCTGTAGAATTGTTTACAAGGGTATATCACTATGGGTATTATAAGTTATATCATTGTATAATATATTACAGTGGAACCTCAATAGGACAAAGTCTTGTAACTCGTAATATTAACTTCAGTTGTACGAATGAACCGACAAGTTTTAAGTAAGTTTATATTCCCTCTATATTCGATGCAAATTATCGTTGTTGTACTGCATTAACTTCGAAAATAGCTTCGTGTATTTGATCATTAGTGAGAAGATTTAGCAGTTAACCTAATCCGCCCTCGGCCACAGATAACATACCTAATAGGTACTTCACTAGATACGCGACTGTAAAAACCTCATTATCAAATCATTACTACGACAGTATGGTCGTCTTCGTAGGCCTAATGCCAGTGATGTCGCGTGATTTTGCCACCCAAAAATGAGCACTGGCTACTTATTTTTGACTTTGGGTTTTCGTGACTAAGGTACAATTTTGCTTGCAAGGGAAAATGATAATACGGTACGATTACGACGGAGATTCTGAAAGAATTATTGCAATGACAAAATACGATGGAAATGTACTAAGTTAGCAGGGTATACCTGACTGCGGCATTTCTGCTATAGTACATACATATGAAATATATACCTGGGATCTATATCAAGAAACTAAACCAGTGTTTTAGTGTAACCGTGAAACAGCCCGTAAAATAATGATGGTTCTACCTTGTTACTGTGTTTAATCCATAAAGTGTATGCTCAGATATTTTTGAGTATATACTAACATAGACGTGAAATTTAATATTTTGACACTTTCCAACGGTTTCTCGGCGAAGTGGGGCATGATTCACTTGGTTTGATTGTAGTGTACTTAAAATAACGAGAAATGTTCTAAAGATCAAGATTTCATTTGAGGTCTGACACAACACAGAAAATAATTACTTTGTCCAAAATATAAAATGCCTTATTATAGATTTGAAGCTAAGAATTGTTTGTATCTAATAACAATTTAATAAGAAGACGTCCGGTTTATTGAAGATGTATTTACTCATATATGCTGGACCTGTTAATTAAATTCGTCTCATAGAAGTATTAGTTTTGAATTTTGAGAATTATCTAAGAGAGAGTATGGATCTCGAATTAAGAAAAAAAATGTTTGTAAAAAAGGGAAAAAATATATAAAGTATATTATATTCACTACTTCTTATATATTTTCTTGTAGAGGGGGCAATTATACACATTGCTTTTCGAAAAGCTTCAAAGGCTACTTGATATACAACTCTAACATACAGAGAGGCTTTGGATGTGTCCATGTGGATTCTCGTTTTGGGTACGGGACCCTAAAGTGTTGTAGGTACCTAATACAAGTAGGTACGTGGTCAAAGTTGAACATAGAAACTGAATTCAAATCGATAGTAGTATTAAAATGCAAAAACTTCCTATTTCAAAGTTTCACTTTAGAAAATCCGACCGGATTCACGTTAGATCATTTCAACTTTAGAAATTTATCTCAATTTCATCACGTTTCTAGACATTATTAAGTTAAAACAACTTTCATATGAAACTACAAAACAGTTTGTTGGTAGATGATAGATCATGATGATGAACTATATTGAAGTCTCAAACGTGACGACAGGGCCAATTTTATAGTTCCATTTTCAATTTTGACTATTTTTAGTGTACTTAAGTCATATTTACAATAATTTCTTTAAGATATTTTATTATATCATAAACCTGTAATTTTATTCCTACCTAACTAAATATTGACTTCAGTATTAAATAAATAAAAAATGTGGGACATCTTATACAAATCAATCCAGTGCTACATTAAACCCAATAAAGCTTGTTTTGTGATTCTAGATGACAACATATATTATGAATTATGATATATAATTTATATCCAATACGATATAATTATATATAATTTTATTTATTACTTCAGAAACATTTAGTCATAAATAAGTGCGCTGATCGTGATTCGAACCTGGGATGTCCAATTTCGTAGGCAGCGTCGTTACCGATCAGACCGTCACCAGCACCTACGCTGTGGGAGCCCGGTTCACATTCATCATCATCATCTCAGCCATAAGACGTCGACTGCTAAACATAGGGGGGAGGCCCCTTAGACCTCCACATGTACCATTAAATAAATATATATTTTTCACCTCAGCAGCTCGAACATGTTTACTTTCCTCACTCCAGGGAGTGAGGAAAGTGCTACTTTCCTCACTTTCAGAGAGTGAGGAAAGTTGCTACTTTCGTCACTCCAGGGAGTGAGACAAAGTAGCTTTTTAATTGATGACCCGTCTGGCCTAGTAGGTAATGACCATGCCTAAGAAGCCGGTGGTCCCGGGTTCGAATCCCAGTCAGGTCATTTATTTGTGCGATGAGCACAGATATTTGTTCCTAAGTCATGGGTGATTTCTATGTATTTAAGTATTTATATGTATCTATTTATTACAATAGGACATAATGGACTCCCTTAACACCACTACCACGTTCGGACCCTCACAAATTAATCAAATATTATAATTTTGAAATGTACATATATTTTAAAATGAAAATTATTTTAACAAAATATTAAGTAATGAAGCCAGTGCAGTTGCAGATAAAACACTTAACTTAAATAAAAAACTTAAATGTGGTTAACTTGATGTTAATTTTTTTACAAGATTTTATTTAACTTGATGTATGTATTTGTATATTTATCCGGGTGGAATCTTGCAACTCAATTTTGAAGCAGACATCTTTAACCGATTGAGCTGAAATTTAGCACACTTTATGTAATTTCGGTTACAATGCAATATTATGGTACCACTGATCTGGTCTGATGCTGGAGTCAGAAGGTAGCAAAAGCAACACAAGATAAACCCGTGATGTTTTAGGCTCATTAGAATCCTTTCGAAGAGTAGATGACGAGTGTGAAAAAAAGTACAGTCGGCAATAAAAGCTTTTACTAAAAATGACATTTTGGCAACTTATTTAACCTTTAATATGTTCTCACTACTGAGGTGAAAAGTTGTATGTGTCACACTAGAGTAAAGTTATTTTACATCTCGTGTTTTTGAGTGCCTCGCTACGCTCAAGATTCTAACACTAGAATCACTCGCTACGCTCGTGATTCAATTATAGAATCTTTCGCTTACTCGGGACTCAAAATAAACACTCGCAAGAAAAAACAACTTTCCTCTCTTGTTGAACAAATAACTATTGTTAACTAGTGTGCAATACGCCATACGATAAATAAATAAATATGGCGGTGCGCATCATGCGAATGCGTGTGTGCAAATGTATAAAACAGCTACCTTTCAGGTACGTAGTGTTGTGTTCCTGTTGGTGAGAGCTTCAACCCCCTTAAAGGCCGGCAACGTGCTTGTGACTCCCCTGGTGTTGCGGGTGCCTATGGGCGACGGTAATTGCTTACCACCAGGCAATCCGTCTGCTCGTTTGCCGCCTGTGTCATAAAAAAAAGAACTGAAATCTGATGCGTCACACAATACAACGTACATGTGAACATGGCTTAAAAACATCACAGGTATTAAACCTTACTTCTTATAATATGGTTGGGAATCGTTAGACCCTATGACGAAGTAAACGTGCTAGGAGGCCGTTTATAATGAATGCATAAATTGTAATATTCATGGATTATTATATTTTGTCATTACTTAAATACCATAAATTTCATAACTGCTGCCCCCTATCCTATCAGCTATAGTCATCCACCGTTGGGAGGGGAGGAATAAGTCCAACGGTGGATGACTATGTGCCCACAGGGAGCGATCTGTGAGCATGGGGTTCAGTGCGGTAATTGTCACACTTTGTAGGCAGTAATCAGTAATCTATTGCTTTCATAGGTACACAAGATATTGTAACACAAAGAAGTTCAGCTATGAACCCTGCAAGGGCACTACGATTTGTAAATCTAAGTTACTAACTAAACAAAAAATAGATACATCTCACGAATTAACTAGACGATATAGTATGTTTACATAGCAGCTTTAACATATTTTCTTAAATTAAACAATATATTTTAACTGTACTTATTAAGATACAACTTTCCAAAAACTCTTGCATGGTATAAAAAACTATTAAAAACTAAATAATCTGAAAATTTTTTTGTTAAATAAAGTGGTTTTTTTTTTGTCAGTATCTTCCACTGCTCTAGAACAAATATCATAAAGAATCAAATGTGTAGGTATAGACTGAATGCCACGACTATTTTTTAGTTTGGTCACAGACTGAAGTTGTCCCTCCATTTCCTGTTATTCTAGAAACTTCGCTTTTGGCGTAGCTAGTTTATACATATGCAGAGAATATGGTACAAGTCAAACAACATTGATTTAATATGAAACAGCTTTTGTCTTAATTTATTTAAGTATATGTAATTATCTTATTTTTTTTAATATCTTATTTTTACATAATTTACAAGCTTTGCAATAACTAATACTACATTAAATAGAAAAGGACCCTTGGTGGTACAATTACCAAGGATATTGGCGGCATTTCCTCGTTTTATCGAAACTCAACAACGTTAAGACATTTTAATGAGCTGAGACTCTAGTGTAAGTTTCTTTTAACGTAAAAAAACGTTTACGAAGGCGTAAGGGATAATGTTATTTATATGGGAAACGCAAACGCGTTCGTGACGTAAAGTTACGTTAAAAACTAACACTTAGGGCTCTGATACCCTGGATTTAACATAAAGCTTAGACTAAATATATACCTATAGACACACAGACCCAAACAAAGGAGTCGGAAAAAATGGCCTCAAATGACATTCTAGTTTTCAAATAAGTAACATATAAACCGTTTTCGTCCAATCACCGCGATACTGGCAACTACTAAAACGTCATTAGAAAAATAATAAATGTCAAACTCCAAGTCATCAGAATATCGGATGCATGGAGTCGCATAAATAATATTAGGCACGTTGAGTAATAAAAAATCTCTAATAACAAAATAAGTTTATTTACACTTTTTACATTTTATATTACAATATTTGACTTAAGACATCTATAATAAACAAATTCACTTGTTTGCCAAATTGGCAGTATACCTAGGTTTTCGTTGTAAATATAGTATTTTTTAGGGTTTCGTACCCAACGGGTAAAAACGGGACGCTATTACTAAGACTTCACTGTCCGTCTATCCGCCCGTCTGTCTGTCTGTCACCAGGCTTCATCTCAAGAATCGTGATAGCTAGAGAGTTGATATTTTCACAGATTATGTATTTCTGTTACAGCTATAACGACAAATACTAAAAACAAAATAAAATGTGTTTTTAAGGGGGCTCCAATACAACAATTGTGAAAATCGATCGTCGATTGGGATCCCGTGGGAATCTTGAATTAAAATATAACGTTATTAAAGTACATACGAGACGAAGTGATTAAATCTGCCATTTCAAATTTGCTAGATGTAATTTAAAAATGTACAGTCAGATATATCGCAACGTACAAGTTACTCAAAGATACCTATAAGAAAACGTTCTCAATTGTCAAGGCGTTAGAGTGTATGTTCAGATATTTTTGATCATCTCGTTTGTTGCGATATATCTGATGGCTACTGTACACTCCCTATCTCCTTTTTCATCAATAGGTACATGTATAAGAAAACGCATGTAAGTAGATGTAAATAAAATATTAGCGACTCCGTACCTTTTTGTTCCATGAAAATCCTTTATTTTTGCAATTAATTAAATTCATTCTAAAACACGAAATTGCATCGAGTTAATACATAATTTGTCAATATATTTGAATTACTTACGTAAAAAAACTTATCCCACTGTCCTTCTTGTGTTTTTTTGTGCTATTTTTACATGTCTCAACCGAGCACGACGACATTGTTATTTGACGCCGGTCGGTGAAAGACTAAGTCACCAACTCCATCCTTTTTCGAAATTACTAGAGTTTGAATGTAGCCATTTTTTTCGCCTGACTTTGTATCTGTATATATTTAGTCTAAGACATAAAGGCAAATTTTACTTGGCCATCCAAAAACGGAGGGTAATGTTTTTAGTATTAATACGGTTTTAGTATTTAATATGGTGACATGGCACCAGCCTTCAAATAACTAAATCGAGCCCTTAGGGAGGTGCTTATAAGTCTTATAACGTCAGCAAATCTAAATTTATATGCAGACATAGGATTCCGTGGGGCAAATTTCGTTGACAGGTATGGACTTCCTATATCGACAACTTAAATTATCGATGTTCGTTATATACTCGAACTAGTGCTGAGTGAGCACTGAGGGTTTGCTTGTAAAATGTGTTATTTAAGAAATTCTTCAATTTTTTTAGGAGGCATTATATATTTTTACTCATAAATATGAAATTCTTATATAATATAACGTGTTTACAAATTACAGTATCCGATCCTATTCTTTTATAGCGAGTGTCTAAATAGGTAATTTACTTTTATTAAATTATCTAAAGAGATTGAGATAATTATTAACTATCTTAGTACAATAGATATTCCACCCTACCTTTATATAACCTAGCGATTATAAAATATGCTATGTTGAACAATAGTACAAAAACACATAATGTTGGGGCGATCAGTATATAGAACAAATATCGATAATTTAATTTGTCGATATAGGAAGTCTCTACATGTCAAGAAAATTTGCCCTACGAATTCCTATTTCTGTTTATATGAAATCAGTGCCATTTTGCATATTTTCAGCAACCCAACATCAGACACGTCACACGACCGAAATGGTTTGCAGAATAGGACAGGCGCTTTCATGTTATGTGTCAAATAATTTATTAAAGTTTGCTATAAGAAAACAATAGGGTGGATATAAAATATACAAAAGACCATAAAAACAAAAAATATCCCTTAAAATCGGTCTACCATGGCAATGTACTACTACGTGCGTAGTAGCCGTTGTTTAGACGTGATAATATGTTGTATATGACAACTATTTGTCACAATTAACTTTTTTTTAATAAAATTTAACGTATATCATTATCAACGCCTTGTACAACAAAATTGTGTAACACGGTCTACAGTAACGACTGGGTTAATATTGAAAAGCATTTAGCTTTACGAAATCCAAAAATTGAAACATTCCAAATAGGCCTCAAGGGCGACGTTATATGTCAATAAAATATTACCTGCAAGGGTATAGTAAAGAGAAATTAAAGTTCATTTGTATTTTTTATTTGCGAACATGTTTTCTCAGGCTATGGTAAATACAAAATTAACACATAAAATCGACCAAAAACAATCGGATTTGATAAGTATTTAACCATAAGTAGCCCAACTTGTAAACTAAAGTATCCTAAATAAATTCACATCATGTTTACGCAGGCGTTACTATAGCAAGGCTTGAATAATGGTGCATTCATGTAATTCATTTTTTTTTTTTAAGAAATCGCAAGAAATATATTATTACATCTTAAGAGTATTATTTGTTGTACGCAACGCGTCTACTAAATTTTTTACTCTTTTTTTCATGATATATCGATGAGCACAGATATTTGTTCCTAAGTCATGGGTGATTTCTATGTATTTAAGTATTTATATGTATCTATTTATTACAATAGGACATAATGGACTCCCTTAACACCACTACCACGTTCGGACCCTCACAAATTAATCAAATATTATAATTTTGAAATGTACATATATTTTAAAATGAAAATTATTTTAACAAAATATTAAGTAATGAAGCCAGTGCAGTTGCAGATAAAACACTTAACTTAAATAAAAAACTTAAATGTGGTTAACTTGATGTTAATTTTTTTACAAGATTTTATTTAACTTGATGTATGTATTTGTATATTTATCCGGGTGGAATCTTGCAACTCAATTTTGAAGCAGACATCTTTAACCGATTGAGCTGAAATTTAGCACACTTTATGTAATTTCGGTTACAATGCAATATTATGGTACCACTGATCTGGTCTGATGCTGGAGTCAGAAGGTAGCAAAAGCAACACAAGATAAACCCGTGATGTTTTAGGCTCATTAGAATCCTTTCGAAGAGTAGATGACGAGTGTGAAAAAAAGTACAGTCGGCAATAAAAGCTTTTACTAAAAATGACATTTTTGGCAACTTATTTAACCTTTAATATGTTCTCACTACTGAGGTGAAAAGTTGTATGTGTCACACTAGAGTAAAGTTATTTTACATCTCGTGTTTTTGAGTGCCTCGCTACGCTCAAGATTCTAACACTAGAATCACTCGCTACGCTCGTGATTCAATTATAGAATCTTTCGCTTACTCGGGACTCAAAATAAACACTCGCAAGAAAAAACAACTTTCCTCTCTTGTTGAACAAATAACTATTGTTAACTAGTGTGCAATACGCCATACGATAAATAAATAAATATGGCGGTGCGCATCATGCGAATGCGTGTGTGCAAATGTATAAAACAGCTACCTTTCAGGTACGTAGTGTTGTGTTCCTGTTGGTGAGAGCTTCAACCCCTTAAAGGCTGGCAATGTGCTTGTGACTCTGGTGTTGAGTGTGCCCAGGGGCGACGGTAATTGCCATACCATCAGGCAATCCGTCTGCTCGTTTGCCGCCTGTGTCATAAAAAGAACTGAAATCTGATGCGTCACACAACACAACGTACATGTGAACATGGCTTAAAAACATCACAGGTATTAAACCTTACTTCTTATAATATGGTTGGGAATCGTTAGACCCTATGACGAAGTAAACGTGCTAGGAGGCCGTTTATAATGAATGCATAAATTGTAATATTCATGGATTATTATATTTTGTCATTACTTAAATACCATAAATTTCATAACTGCTGCCCCCTATCCTATCAGCTATAGTCATCCACCGTTGGGAGGGGAGGAATAAGTCCAACGGTGGATGACTATGTGCCCACAGGGAGCGATCTGTGAGCATGGGGTTCAGTGCGGTAATTGTCACACTTTGTAGGCAGTAATCAGTAATCTATTGCTTTCATAGGTACACAAGATATTGTAACACAAAGAAGTTCAGCTATGAACCCTACAAGGGCACTACGATTTGTAAATCTAAGTTACTAACTAAACAAAACATAGATACATCTCACGAATTAACTAGACGATATAGTATGTTTACATAGCAGCTTTAACATATTTTCTTAAATTAAACAATATATTTTAACTGTACTTATTAATATTCAACTTTCCAAAAACTCTTGCAAGGTATAAAAAACTATTAAAAACTAAATAATTTGAAAGTTTTTTTGTTAAATAAAGTGTCTTTTTTTTTGGTCAGTATCTTCCACTGCTCTAGAACAAATATTATAAAGAATCAAATGTGTATAGACTGAATGCCACGACTATTTTTTTGTTTGGTCATAGACTGAAGTTGTCCCTCCACTTCCTGTTATTCCAGAAACTTCGCTTTTGGCGTAGCTAGTTTATACATATGCAGAGAATATGGTACAAGTCAAACAACATTGATTTAATATGAAACAGCTTTTGTCTTAATTTATTTAAGTATATCTTATTTTTTAAAATATCTTATTTTTACATAATTTACAAGCTTTGCAATAACTAGTACTACATTAAATAGAAAAGGACCCTTGGTGGTATAATTACCGAGCATATTGGCGGCATTTCCTCGTTGTATCGCAACTCAACAACGTTAAGACATTTTAATGAGCTGAGGTTCTAGTGTAAGTTTCTTTTAACGTAAAAAAACGTTTACGAACGCGTAAGGGATAATGTTATTTATATGGGAAACGCAAACGCGTTCGTGACGTAAAGTTTCGTTAAAAACTAACACTTAGGGCTCTGATACCCTGGATTTAACATAAAGCTTAGACTAAATATATACCTATAGACACACAGACCCAAACAAAGGAGTCGGAAAAAATGGCCTCAAATGACATTCTAGTTTTCAAACTAGTCTACTAAATTTTTTACTCTTTTTTTCATGATATATTAATCGGGTAGTTAACTGCTATCAAACTGTCTACGGGAAGTATTCTCGAGAAATCTACACTATACGTGCGCTTCGGAGATTATAAGATAAGCAATGAGACTGATTTAAAATACATTTTAAATGTTTACTGTGACTTAACCAACAATACCCTTGTAAACAACTCTACAGGTCCAAAACTTGCGAGGCTATTGGTGGTCGGAGACGGGGAAGCTGGTTACTGGCTACATGCTCATTCTTCGCCAAATACCGGTACTTTCTTGGATCCGACCTCCCTTAGACTGGCGACCAGTTTGCGACTTGGAGTTACCGTTTTAGTAACATGCGCATGGTAGTACTTTGCGACAAAAACATTTATAACAACAGGTATCAATTAATAAATCTTATTAAATTTTATATTATTTATTATACTTATTCATTATTACAATACATTGTATAGTAAGTTATACCTGAATACGTAATACTAAAGAATACAATAACATCTTACATATTCATCTAGGCATCAATCATACAGTTTGGTTGCAGGATAAATGCAACAATTTCTGTATAATATCACATCATATATCACCATGCATCATGCCTGTCAGACAAAACCACGAGGCGGAATATAGTCTCCAGAAAGTTATTTTCTGCTTCACCGCTCAGAGCGATTTGCACTAAACTATTAAGAAAGTCAGATCTAGAATTCCACTGAAGCTTAGGAACTCAACTTATCTTCACGTAAGTCACATAGTGCATTATCAAAAGAATTCCATTATTAAAATAAAATCATTCTTTGTTTGCTTTAACATACCATTAAACATTGACATATATTAAAGGCGCTGTAAATAGGCATAGAAGTTTATTATTAATAGATGTTTTCATTCAAAATTGACGAAGGTATTTATGTGATTATTTTCACTTTTTCATGAGTACCTAATGTAATCGTAACAAACTTAAATAGAAATAAAACGAATCTTAAATAACTTATAAATAATATGCCTATACAAAATAAAACTATTTAAATTAAACCACTCCGAACCGCTCCCTGTGCAAAGATGCCTATCACGTGTCATCATCGCACGTTTCATGCTTCTATTTTTTTTTAACTGTCTCTTCAGCTTCGTCTTGTGAATTGTTTTCATATCATGAAAACTTTATTAAATCCCCGGATAAAGTTAATCCGCAATAAAACGTTCAGCATCAGTTCGTCTAAACCTTTAAATCAGATTGTTTATAGGTAAATTGTAGCACACGTAATACCATTCTAGAAACTCGGTACTTCATTTTTCAGCTCAACGCTTTTATTGAGGTTTAAAGTTATACCTGGAAAATACTGCCTCAAGCTTTTCAAGAATTTTGTTGTTCAAAAGCGTAGGAGCATCAATAGCCCATAAATAATCTAAATGGTTAAAATCTTCATTTGGTACTAAATACGAGTCGGTCGTAGGCGGTAATTTCTCCTTCAACATATTTACCGCTGTTTCACTCGACAATAAATCATTTTTCGCCCAAAACAATGTGACTGGTAATGTAACTTTGCTTAGATCGTAATCAGGAGGCGTTTCTCTTCCGTACATTATCTTGTTATGGCTGGCTCCGTAGTCAAATTGTTGGAACCTTTCAGAGGTAACAAGCTGGGCAAAATGCACCGTGGTTTTCCACGACGTCCCAGTGCCGAGGTGTGACAAAAAAACTGGTAGAAGGTCCTTATTAAACTGTTTTTCATCATAGCCGCAGATAGAGAAAATAATGTTTCTACAATACGCCGCGTCATAGCTATCCGCTTTGCAGGAACTCGATATCTTGCCTAACGCCGAGTGTTTAGGAATAAACTCGTGAGATCCATATAGCATTTCCATGTAAGCGACATTGCTAGTGAGCGGCGCAAATGATTTCAAAGAAGATTTCATGTCGTTCATGAAAACAACCGGCGCTAAAGCGAAACCGGCGGCCAATACATTGTTGTAATCAGGACGCAGGGTCAGCATTGCGAAGAGAATAGTCGTCCCCATTGAATGTCCTATATAAGTTATTTTAGTCCCTTCACCTTTAGTTTTAATTATGTAATCAATAATGGCGGGTACGTCGTATAAAGCTACATCATGCCAAGAGAAGTTCCAGAAAGATTTAGTGTCGGTCTTCAACCAAGCGTGCTCTCGTGAGTATTTGTTACCTCTAATGTTGGGCATCCAGACGTCATATCCTGCATCAGCTAGAACGTAAGCTAAGCCTTTCTCGGGGCCATTGAGGATCCAATCGGCTGAACTGGCGAATAACCCATGATGTAAAATAACTGTCTTCGACGGAACGACGTTTTTATTCTTCGAGCGAGGAATTCTGTGTACGCTGAGCAGGTACCCTTGAGATATAACAGTATGGCTTTCGCAAATGTATCCATGGCGAACTACGGTGGCCGGAACTGACAAAACGACATCAGGATTTTCCAAGCGCGCTGTACTGTCGTCGCTTGGGAGGTAAGACCAGGAATCTGCTACTTTTCTGCTGCTCTCTTTCATGCTTTCAACGTAGTTATTGATATCAGCGCTGATCTTGTTCTGCTGTTGCTCCATGTAGCTATTAACAGAATCCTTCATTCTTGTTGCTTCATCTAAACTGTTATTGAAAGCTTGCTCTATTTTGTTCCTCTGCTCTTCAAAGAACTTGGTGGCTCTCTCGGATTGTCCGGAGAAGAAGCTCGAGATGGAATCGGTCAAGCTCGGTGCCGGCATTACTGACGCCCCACAGATAATTACACTGAATATGAGAGATGTCCGCATGTTGCTGAGTTTTTAGCTTGTACTGAGCCAGGGACGGAGCGATTGCCGTAATATCGAATTCCTTGTGACCCGGAGCTGAGGTCAAGACGTAATGAGATATCAGTAATTGTGTCTGCAATAGTTACTTATATTTTTTAGTTACGTACGCACTTTATCTTTAAATAAACATTATTTGTTGTTCTTTAAGATTCCTGGAGCTGATAATGTAAAAATCCGGCTTATAATTGGACATATCTGAATAAATATGTCTCATCTACCTCGCGTTGTCCCGGCATTTGCTACAGCTAATGGAAGCATGGGGTGCGCTTAGCAACTAATCCCAGGATTTAGTACGTAGGTTAACGAAAGCGACTGCCATCTAACCTTCACAAACTAGGCCTTATTGTGATTAGTCCGGTTTCCTCACGATTCTTTCCCTCACCGAAAAGCGACTGGTAAATATCAAATGATATTTAGTCAACAAGTTCCGAAAAACTCATTGGTACGAGTTTGAAGGCCACCAGTGCTCTTAATAGGTAAATATATCTAACACTTACTTACATTATGGAACTATCATGTGGTTTTAAAATTATGATTGAAAAATCCAGCTACCAAAAACCTTCAACACCTTACAACATTACCATAATACCTTTGATAACATTTTTAGGAATCGCATAAAAATCAATGTTATCATAGTAAAAATTGACATACCAGCGTACCTAATAAATACGTCCTCTTTAAATAATTAATACCATTATAAATTTATTATTATTGTTTCATACATTGACCTTTCCAAATAATTCCAATAAGTAGGTCACCAGAAAAAAAAAAACACAATTGACTCATGTATGAACTGTAGCTATCTCGGATATAACTAATTGCGTAGGTACATAAACAAAATGGCCGACATACGTCAGACTTCTCAAATTAACCGGTATTAATACTGATTTCGTAGTATAAGTTAACTTATTTAGTTCTACTTTTGTTATACAAATTAAGTACCCTACTTTTGTAAATGTGCAGTCATTTGGCAAGTAAGTATATGTAACTACAAGTAACAGAAATAGGCTCTGATAAATCCATGCCGCCTATAAATTAGATATCTTGCTTCTATGTTCATAGGACCTACGTATACCTATAAGTAATTAAAATGTCATGTTTCTCTGAGATTACTAATTATGAGCAGCTTATACATTGAGCCTACACAGACTACTGAGGTACACCTACGTATTACATGAATGATCAGTAACTTGGCGAGAACAAGGGCAGGTTTCTAGAAACTACTTAAGTAATAAGTACTTAAACTGAATTGATAGCAGTATGGCCTGTCCGTTTCTACGTAAGGAAAATACAAGACTTCACATTAATTTAGTGTTGTTGTAGGTATTTGTTAAACATACATAATTCAATATTTTTCATATATGCCACGCCTCCGGGATGATGTAATACTGAGTAGCGGGCAATTTCTAGCACTTTGTAAACAAGTTTATCTACCATTCAAGTATTTTACACATGTAACAAGGAAATCACACGCGTTGTTAAATGTCAATAAGTTAGTCGATTGACCCTCGCAACGGATTATTATGTCTGACTTAGTATCGCATTACTTAATAAACTGCTGATAATTCGAGATCAGGGTAATACAGAGTCTACTAACCCCACGGCCATGCACACATGTCTAGTGCGAACAAGTTTAACCCTCACCTAGAGGTGGTGGTTAGATAGTTCAACTGTTGATGGCTCGTCGCCGCAACGAAAAAAACGTTTTTTGTTACGCTTGTACTAGTTAGCATTCATAGTTAAATGTAATAGATCTCTAACCCCATGCAATAGGCTTCAGGTTGAGTGGATCAAATGTAAAATAACGGTGAAAAATAAAAGGGAAAAAAAATGCAATACGTAGGTACCACGCATAATGAAAGATTCCGTTGCTGTATCGGTATATGAAAACTTCGAATGTATAATTAAAGACTTCATCATTTCCTTCACATTATCTGGAAAAGTTAAATTGGGACAAAACTCGGGGCGACAATTTCTAAAAAAATGTTTAAGAAACCTCATGTTATTTTTAAAGATATACCTATAGATTTGTGTGAACAATGTTGATCCCACAATGATGGCGAGAACTGATCATATTATGACTTGCAATGACAAAAATATATCAGATCTCATGTAAAGCCAAGCTTCCTGACTCCAACGTGGCCTAACTTCACTAACACCTTAGTCAATATATTCAATAAAATAATATAATTTCTTGTGATATAGCTTACGAATATAATGGTACTAGTAATACCTACTCGGTTGGAAATTGACGGGCATTCATTTAAGTAACAAATGAATGTTGAGCTCGGATGTTTAATTCAGACTGATGGATGGTGGATGTTTTCGATATATGTACAATTAATTTGAACACTTAAGTATTTCTTTCATATTTATTTAGTTATTTATTTATTTATTTAGTTTAGAATTACACTCATACAGTTTATTTAGGTCTTTCACTACAAGTGGTCCGCTTTTATTATTTATAAATGTTGATGGTTTTTTTTGTTTATTTGTGATAAA
Source organism: Grapholita molesta (assembly GCA_022674325.2). Classification (NCBI taxonomy): domain Eukaryota; kingdom Metazoa; phylum Arthropoda; class Insecta; order Lepidoptera; family Tortricidae; genus Grapholita; species Grapholita molesta. Next base: position 11,981,339 of record CP053127.2, read on the forward strand.
CTTTCTTATATTTATAGAAAACATCTATGACTAGACACCTACACACTCAGAAACAAGTAACTGTGCTCAACACACTAATAAATGCCCTAACTGGAATTTGAACCCAGAACCAACGGCTTCATAGGCATGGTCACTGCCCATTACGCCAGACCTGTAGTAATTGGAAGAACTAGTTTTTATATTAAGCTGAAACGTCTGCGAGTCAAATTTTTCATTTTTTTTTTCTTTTCTATTAAAATATGGAAGGAGTAGTTTTAGAAATCTTGCGTAAATTGTGTTATAGCACGATTTAGTAGAATTATGAAGTAGGTAAGTGTAAGACCCTTGCCCTGAGACAGACATTTACATCATTTTAAACCGACGTTATCATTAGGGTCATGTTTCGAACACTCAACTGCATCTACATCTTGAAACTATAAGATATCTGCAAAATACTCCGTTGAAAGAAAATACAAGATCAAACAAGGAGGGGCTTGAGGTCCCCGTACGCTTACTAATCAGTTGCGGAAACTTTGCGTTAAAACAAGAATTTACACACACTAGATCTAATTGGCGAATACTCCACCGACAAGAGCATGGCTCTTAAATTGTGATGATGATGATGGGTTTACTACTAAAGTGTCTTTTTTTATTGAATTATATAATAATTGTACCTATATTGTTATTATAAATCGAAACGAATATTTTTTTTACGTATTCTATTTATAAATACATATAATGATATGAATGTGAAAGTTTGTGTGGATTTTATAATGCAATATTTTTATCAAACAAACAACACACTCACATAAACACTTTCGGCCGCGTATGCAACCGAATGTGTAACGGTACAAAAAAAGAAAATTTTGTCTTTTCTCCTAACCAGTTAGAAACTAATAAAATTATTTGAATAGATTTTAATTGAAAAATACTAGGTAGATTATGTTAGGTGATCTCTGATTTCAGATGCCCGAAGGGCATACAGCCCAGTACCCGTACCATGAGTTGTGACATTGCGGATTTCGATAACGAGTATCGAGTTTACTATATGTGCATTTCGCTTGTACTATTTTAGTGCGAACGAGATGCACAGATAGTAAACTCGATACTCGTTATCGAAAACCGTAATGTCACAACTCATGGTACGGGTACAGAAATAGGAGCTGTCTAAATCGATAAATAACTAATATTGGTGCTGGTTTCTACTAAAATGAGTTTTTAGGAAGTTACGTCAAAATATCATTTGGTATTTACTTGTCGCTATTCGGCGACGGAAAACATCGCGAGGACACCGGACTAATCTCAATAAGGCCAAGCTTACGCCAATACCTGGAATTAGTTGCCAAGCGGACGAGAGACTCCCACGAAACTTGGTAAAATGCCGGGACAACGTGAAGAAGATGGTATATACTGACGGACTTGGGGGATTCAAGTCTGTCAAGGTTTTTTTTTTTCACTCAACGCAATATAGGTACCTATGGTGCATTGCATTTTGTATAAGTATATTATAGCTCTTTTTTTGTAAATGAATATCACGGAAAGCTGTTTACTTTGTTATTTTGGCTACGAACCCCAGCAAAAGTGTTCTATGCACAATGAAACACTCGTTTACATTCATTTATGGCAACGACCTTTTGAGAATGGGCGACTTTCCATTAACCCTTATATTTTTGATGAGACCGACCTCGGTAGCATCATTACCTTTACTTCCGACCTAATAGATTTAAAGTACCTAATACTCTACACAATATAGATACGTGTCAACAAATAACAAATATCAAGTACGCAATAAGCAATAACACATTACAATGTTTAATATCCGTGTTTCAGTAAAACTGTAACATAATATTATTTTCCCCTCACTAGCTCGTAAAGAGCTTGTTTATCCTCATAATTCGAGAGGGTAAAAAAGCATTTTATCCACTAGTGATTAAAGTAAGTTGACTTCTCTTGCTCTGCTTTGCTCTTATTGCTATAGTTTTAAAGTCAGCTCACTTGCCCCCACTTGGCGGGCGCGGGCAAGCCTCGCTAACGCACCGAGTTGAAAATCGAATTAGAACATTCGAAAATCATACTGGCCACCACAAGCTAATCAAGCTAAAGGCACCTTTTGTAAAAATGTTGAATGTATCTAAACGCAAAGAAAAAGTCAATGTAAAACCTTTTTTTACATGTTTCACTTTCCTCGCTGTAGTGAGGGGAAAAGTTTTGTGTTACACACGGGTGCAATTGTAATTTACTTCTCGTGTATTGAAACACTCGCTACGCTTAGGATTCTATTTTAAAACCACTCGCTTTGCTCGTGGTTAAACTATAGAATCCATTCGCTTGCTCGAGTTTCAATCCCACACTCGCAGTTAAAATACAATTTTGCACCCTTGTATAACAAATAACTATAGTTTATCAATAACAAACATCGATAATTGATTCTATCGATATCCCCTATCTGTCACGATTGAAACGTCTCTAAATCGTGATAGTGTCACACGCAAGTAGTTACTTACTAGTCCTAGAATATTATTATGTCTATGTATAGGTCGATTCACGAGAGTTGGCACGAATGGATTGAACGAAACTTTCATTGTATGAGTGACACTTGTATCGGTATACAATCGAGCCACAATTTTATTGGTTAATGTGACACACATATAGACATTTTCATTCAGTCATTCATTCCATTCGTGCCAACTCTCGTGAATCGACCTGTACAGTCAGCGTCATATAGTTGGTCATTCAAAGTAGGTACTATAAAGGTCGATACCACGTAAAATTTATATGGTGTACTTACCTACTGAATGTACTACATGACTACATATTTTGAATGCTGCCAACTATTGGCGCTGACTACATAGACATAATATTAGGACTAGTAAGTAACTACTACTACCTCATTAAAGTCGCCGGAAGACGCTGGATGCAGGTTGCTCCCAACCGGTACTTGTGGAGATCCAAAGGGGAGGCCTGTGTTCAGCAGTGGACGTCTTATGGCTGAGATGATGATGATGATGAAACTACTTGAGTGTGACGTCACTATCACGATTTAGAGACGTTTCGATCGTGACAGATAGGGGTTCCTATATCGATAGAATCAATTATCGATGTTTGTTATTGATAAACTAATAATATTATGTTACAGTTTTACTGAAACAGTACTACATTGTTTTAATGCAAAACCCGGGTCCAAGTAACGATAAACCCTTTGGTTTATCGTGTGTTATTCTAATAATTACATTTATGGAGTATAAAATAATCGTTCACAATTTTCTTAGAACTGTGGGTTTGCTACGAGTAGGTTGTTTAAATATAAGTACGATATATTATGGTGGTGTTCCGCCTGCGGCCGCACCCGTGTTCGCGGTTGAACTACGTCTGATATTAAATTTATGTTTACGTAACCGATATCCAAATACATATATTTATTGTATATACCCCCGCTATAGCTAAACTACCTTACCACGCATAAGGCTTAGTTACCCGAAATATTAACAAGTAAGTAACGAAGAGGTAACCAACAGATAAAATCATTTCAATCAAAGAAAAATTCTTCCTGCTATTCAATATACCTGTACCTACTCTTTGGGCAAAAGCATTAATCGCAACGCATCTGTGGTGGAACAGTAGGTAGTCTAAGAGATGAAGCATGTTTACTCATTATTTTTTCATAGAATTCCATATTCCAGACGATCCCAATCTTTTGAGTTTTAAAGTATGGCTTCTTCAAATATACGTCGGACGCCTATGTCAAAAAAAAAACTAGACTCAAACATAAAATAGACTCATGTCAGTTTTTTTTTTTTTTCACGTTTCATAACGTTTGAACCTACTTAATATTTTGCTCAAAATGAACTCTTTTCTAATTGATTTATGGTTCACTTTCGCTAAACCAGAATGAAGGAAAAGAACGGGCCGCTAGATAAAGCAGTTGGCATTGTTCTTTCTAAGGGCTTATACAGACGGAATGCAGCCCAAATGCAATTTTTGAACAAACTGTAATCGGTAAGAATGTATGCACCTTGGAGAATATTTGGAACCTATGTCTACTCCCTGGATTTATCTTTTCCACGCCAAGGAGTCGTATATCTGCACCATCGGTTCAACTTCAACCCCGACGATTGGTATGTAAAGTCACAAACCACAGAGCAAAAAACATAGACCTACATGCACCTGCATGTAGTTCAACTTCAGTTTTGACATTCAGTCGGTGACGTGGCGTCTCAGCGGTAGGTTTTGCGTTTCTTTGCATTGGCGTTGAAAACGAAGTTGATTCTCATGAAGTTATTCATGAACGCTTATGCCGTTTATCGCTTTAACGGGCATAATAATGTCAGAAAATAAGCAAAATGTAACATTGTCATGTCTGTCCTAATGTTCAAATGACATGTAATATGTATTAACATTGTCATTTTCGTAATAAAATAAAGTTCAAATGATGATGGGAAATATATTCCCTCTGCCTTATAAAGGGTTATAATCGCATATCCCGTCTTCTTCTTTAATTATGTTTGTTAAAAATGGATTATGCCATTTATCTCACATATGACAAGTTTTATGAGATAAGGGGTTATAAAATATGGCATATATATTTCGCTACTCTTACGTAGTAGGAATCAGGAAGCAGACTAAGTCACGGATTTGCATAATGAGGATTAGGCCCCTAGAATCTCTTTCACGTACCCTTTTTGAAGTTCGATGCTCTCCCCGCTCTAGTTGCAGTTCAGCAAAAAAAAAAAGAGTCCTATAATATGTTTACTATAGAGCCGTGTCGTATAAATAGAAATTAAACTAATGGTTCAACGTTTATCCAAACATTTTAATTTAATAAATTTATCACAAAATAACACGAACAACATTTTTAGATCAGCCACATTTTTCGAATAAATAAATAATAATTTTAAGGTCATTCGATGACACAAATTCACAAAAATAAATTTTGGGATATAAAAATATTTTTTTGCCTTAATACTATTCTATCATATAAGAACCAATAAGATCAAGTCCTTTATTGAGGACACCACAGGGTGTTAAATTTTCGCTTACATTTAGTTTCAAGCGTACAATATGATATCACATTAGAAGATTAACATTTCAAATTAAAATGTATTCAATAATTTATAACTTTTTTTACATTTTATTAATGACATCGTATTACTCACGTTTATATAGTCACTCACGCGACATGAATAGGAGCGCATAGGTCTAAAGCACTATGCCGACGATCCGTTAGCGTAGTCGATCGCGTCTTTGCGGATGAGTAAAACGCGTTATTCATAAAATGTTAGAATGACTCACGAAAGTATAAATAGAAATGTTTTAACGTTAAATTATTATTAGTGATATACGCCATAGTTAGGTAAAATTTTACCAGACAATTTGTAAATACGTGGTTTCCAAGCAAAAAGGTCAATAACTTGCTACTTCCGTAAAGATGCAACTAGAAATTAGAATAAATTTACTGGCTGTAACGAATTACAGCCAGTAAAGTTATTCTTCTTAGCCTGAAACCATCACAAATAGTCTTAAATAAGCATTTAAAAACTAAATCCTCAAATGGAATTTTCAACACCTAACTCTACATATTACCAATGGAATATATCTTCCTGTTAATTATTAACTGTCTTGTTAGCACCTTAAGACACATCTTTATAATTGACTGAGATGCGTTACTGCCTTCAAGAACATACTTAATCGAATCAGTGTCAATCATACTTAAAAGAATCATACTTAATCAATCTGGCAACTGGGTTACAATATTTGCCAGCTTTAACTTTGTTACATTGACAAAGTCAAAACTTAATGTTAGATTTTTTTTGCGTTTTGTTAGATTTATTATAGACAAATATAGTCACGAATCTCTTCACTCGAACAGTAACTTCCTTTCTCTTTTCTTTTTTTTTCGATAGACAAAAAATAACATACTTGTCTAATATTTTTTGGTTGTGTCAGAATTCAGAGTTTAGAATTCCGATTGTTCTCACGAATTTCCTTATCATAATCATCATAGTGAGAGTTGCGACGGCCAAAGAGAGCTACAATAGGTTATTCATCTTTATTCATTTTACATCTTAGATTAGGTTTTATAACATTTTTATAAAAGTAAAATATAAAAATACATCTAAAACGTATCAACACAATAAAAACATTATAAAAAACCTAACCTAGAGTGCCGCCGGCAACGGAACAGGCTGCCGGTGGTTAGGGCTGCAGAGAGAGGAACCGCCGGACTATGCGCGCCGTGTCCAGGATTACCGCCTTCTGAATCTGACCCTTGATCCAACCACAACCACGTAGCGAGAGTCTCTCAAGATGTTGGTCGAGACTCTTCGCTATGAGACCGTTCGCGGAAACAACTATCGGTACAATGATCGCCGAATCAACTTCCCACATGGCGGTTACCTCGTGAGCCAAGTCTAAGTACTTGCTGGACTTGTCCTTCTCGGCCTTCACGAGGTTCTCGTCACATGGGACGGTGATGTCAACGAGCATTGCGCGACGCTGCGAACGATCTATTACCACGATATCAGGCTTATTGGCTACAATAGTCCTGTCCGTGATAACAGATCGATCCCAATAGAGCGTGGCACGACCATTTTCGAGAACAGGCGCAGGTATGTACTTGTAGTACGGCACTTCGTGGTCCGCAAGACCATACATAAGAGCAAGCCGCTGGTGTATAATCCTGGCTACAAGGTTATGTCTGTGCAAGTACTCGCCGTTAGCAAGATGAGAACAACCGGAAATGATATGCCTGAGTGACTCTCCGGGACGGCGGCATGCCCGACAAATGTCGACCGTACCGTCCTTCAGGATATACTTCCGGTAGTTATTCGTCATGATAACTTCGTCCGCAATTGCACAGGCAAAACCCTCGGTTTCTCCGAAGAGGTCCCCGAATCGTAGCCAGTTCACCGACGCGGGCAGGTCTACGTCTGGTCCCGTTAGGGCCCTGTAGAACCGCCCGTGTAGCTCCTTACTCTTCCATACGGCCTTGCGATCCTCGGTGCTTAGTACTACTGGTTTGCGCCAGTTCTCGTTTGCCAAGGAGAGCGGTGTGAGGTTCCTGTCTACTGCCACCACATCACGATGCATCCCACACTCGTGGTTAAGGAAGTAATTCCTGAGATTGCACACCTCACTGTTATGGAGGCTTTTGGCATTTAAAAAGCCGCGGCCTCCATACTTCCGTGGGATGTACAATCTCATAACCGACGAGCGTGGGTGTAGCATACGATGTGTGGTGAGTAGTAGTCGGACCCTGCGATCCAGGGCATCCAGCTCGGTCTGAGTCCACCTTAGTATGCCAAAGGAGTATATGAGTAAGGGCATTACCCAAGCGTTGAAGGCGCGAACCTTGTTGCCACCTGACAAAAGACTATTAAGTACTTTTGTCAGCCGACCGAAGAAGCGCTCCTTCACCGACTGTCTAATAGCCACATCCTCAATACCCAAAGACTCTGACATACCAAGATATTTATAGGTATCTGATTCGGAGATAGATCTGAACGACATCGTCTCAGAAAGCTGTAAATTTGTTGAATTTACTACTTTCCCCCGCTGTACATGCATAACCGCACATTTATCTACACCAAACTCCATCTTTATGGCACTACTGAATACTTCAGTGGTTTTCAGTAGTTCCAACAAGACTTGGTTGTTTGGCGCAAATAATTTGAGGTCGTCCATATACAGAAGGTGAGAAATGACTTCACCCTCTCTCCGAAGCCGGCAACCTAGTCCCAAATCCTTCAGTAGAGTAAGCACAATAGGTTATTATTATTACTATTCGAAGTATCGAATTTACTTAAACATACAATATTTAAAAAAGATAAAGAAATATTTTATATAAAAGTAAAGAAAATACGTATTCAGCGTAATATCGTAAGGCCCACGAGCCTACCTGTAGTAATAATTACTATGGTGAATTTTGAATTTTATGCAATTGGAATAGAGTCGAATTTCATTTATTTCCTTCCATGTTAATACAAAAAATATTCTACTTTATTTCCTACAGTATAAAGAACAAATGGAGTAGGATTTTGTATGGTGGGCCTTAGCAGGATATGCGACCACGTAAATGTGTCGCTTAACTTCAACGTCGGGGAAATCCATTCTGGTTGATTATCTAAAAATGTATAATAATCTGAAAGCTAATCAATCTTACAGCAGTATGGATTTACATGACAGACAATTTATATATATAATAAAATGAGATTACTTTTCGTTATCCATATTCCCATGAGGTTTATGGGCTCTTCGGAAGGCTATTATTATTATATTTATTATGCAATAGGTTAAGTTTTTGTTTAAGCATTTGTAATGCGATTACAAGTAAAACGGTTTATGAAATCCTAATCTACATCTCTTGGTAGTATTCTACCGCTACATCAATTTCGAGACGGTTGGCACAATTTTTTTTTTTAATAATTTAAATTGTTTAAAGCTACCATATTCTGAGATTTTATTGTCAAAATTTATCTAATACATGCGTACCGTGTTATCAACCTTTTGAACGCCAAAGACTGCACATCACGTCGACGGAATTCTGTGTCCTGGGACCGACATCATGTAAACTATGAGCTACCAGCTATTTCAAGGGACAAAAGACAATCGCTCCCGTCTAAATAAAAGAGTGAGAGATATATTTATAGCTCATCACCCGGCGATGAACTACGATCGCCCGGCTATGACATGTATGTTTCTTTCACTTACACGGGATCGATTATCTTTTGTCCCTTGAAATAGCTGATAGCTCATAGCTTAGGTACTAGCTTGCGGTGGTTTCGCTAAGGCACTGGTTAGCGAAACCCTTGTATTCTCAACAATATTGCATTGGAGTAAATTACTTAAGGTTTTGACGTATAAATTGTATAAAAGCGGGTAACTCACGTTTTATAAGTCGAATATTGCTCGACATGTTTCACTCCGTAACGAGGAGCATAATCATGAGTCTGCGTCGGTTAGCCAACGCGAATGGCTCATGATTATGCTCCTCGTTACGGAGTGAAACATGTCGAGCAATATTCGACTTATAAAACGTGAGTTACCCGCTTTTATACAATTAATATGTTTCAATCTCACGATAGTTTTGTGTTTAAAATTTTGACGTATATTTAAAACACGAAATCATTGTGAGACTTATCCATATTAATTGTACGGTTTTATACAATAACTCAACTTCCTCGAGTTGTCCCGACATGTTGCCACGGCTCATGGGAGCCTGGGGTTAGTCTGTCTGGGGATGTTTTCCTTAACCGAAAAGAGACTGGTAAATATCAAATGATATTTCGTACACGAATTATGAACTCATTTGTACAAGCCGGGGTTTGAATCCGCGACCTCCGGATTAATAGTCGGACGCTCTTACCGCTAGGCCACCAGTGCCATTTAATCAAACCTTTTACCGAGCTTTCTTAAAGAACCAGGGTAACTCACGTTTTATAAGTCGAATATTTCTATAATATTGCTGTTGAATATTTGCCATATATTACAAATTCTATTGACAGAATTTTATAGAATGGATGCATTAACCTAAACTACGTTCATATGCAGCTTTAGTGTCTACTCGACTAGTTTTAGAACCTAAGCCAAAAGGAAGCAATGGTACATATTAGTGCGTACAATCGCTCACATCAACTGACCATTTTTAAACTCTATTGCAACGGTATAAGGCCTACTTATGGTCAATTAAGGGAGTTGGTGTTTGTAATGTATCGCCAGTTTATTTAGCGGGATGCTCGTCCAGCAGGGTCTCCAGCTGCTTGACGTCGGTGACGGGCAGCGAACAGGCGTAGCGGCGACACACGTAGGCAGTGGGCGTATCGCCGACAGGTCGGATGCGGGTGAGCACTGAAATAGAGTTACCACAACAATCAGATGCTTCTCTAGTAACAATACACATTTCGTAATTATATGTGACGTTCCGCGGTTTAAGGTACCTTATGGGGCTTGGCGCTTACGTTGTGAAGCATCACATTAATATTGCAGCGTCGTTAACAATAGCATAAGCGCCAACCGCCATAAGGTACCTTTATCCGCGGAATGTCTTATATTATTAACATCATGCCAATATAATGTAGTCTGGCGCGAAAGGACCCTGGATTTTCTCCAGGCTACCTCCTGTACTACACAGAACGCCCGCCCTAACATCCCGAACTGAATATTGAGTCAGGACGAAGAAAATCATGCCAATTAAAAGTAATAGAATATTGGTGTCAGGCTAGAATAACACCACCTCTTTCTTCCCGTGGGGTAGCAAAAGTGGGAGTAGAGAGAATGGGCTTATTTGAGCAATGGGCTAGCAACCTGCCACTGCAATACTTTCGAGATAATTCTGTCTCTTTGAAATTTGTAGAACTTTCTGGCCATGAAGAAAGTTTGCCATGACTGGTCTAAACACGCCTGTTCCCGCCATCTATAGATACAATAAGTTTAATTTCTATATACACTTTGTACAGCGATATGAGGCTGTCAAAACTTAAGTTTAACACTCCACACAAACAAGAAACAGAGAAACAAGAAAACAGAGGAATGGCCTGATTATGGAAAACCGCGACATTGACAACTTAAGTGTGCTGCGATCTATGACTGAAAAAAAACTTATATATCAAACGAAATGCAGTCATTGTTGATTTTCGATTTCACCAGCGAGATTTTTTATAACAGCTACGAATACTTCCTCATGGTAACTTATTTTGACACATTTTAGAGCTAACTAGTAAACGGGATAAGGTTATAGGCCAAGTACTCATTTTGGGAAGGTTTTCCTTAGATACATTTCAACTACAGTAAAAGTGAAATTGAAGTAGTACGAGCATAATGTTCATACGTGCTCATTGTGCGCATCACTAGGTACATGCCAGCTGTGAGACACTATAAATAAGGTCGCACTAGTGCGAAAGAGATGCATTATTTTAATATTTTTTGACTAGTGTTGAGTAGCAGAAGGGAGTGAAACTGCACTATTAAAATACGTAGCACTGGTAAGTGCAGCTGGCTGTAGGCAATGGTCCCGCCGCGAGCTAGTAAGCTATGAGCTATCAGCTATTTCAAGGGACAAAACATAATCGATCCCGTGTAAATAAAAGAGATATATATGTCATAGCCGGGCGATCGTATTTCATCGCCGGGTGATGAGCTATGAATATATATATCTCTCTTTTATTTAGACGGGAGCGATTATCTTTTGTCCCTTGAAATAGCTGATAGCTCATAGCTTACTAGCTCGCGGTAGGACCAACCAGTGCCGTAGGCAGGTATACGAGTACTATTGCTAGCGAGTTCGACTTGAGTTATATCTTACAGGGTGTTTTAGTTAGGTGCACATTTGAACATTTTAGCAATACATCAATTAAAAAAATGAGAGTGAACGTGTGTGTGCAGCAGTGTAGCGGACACTCACGTATGTCGGACATACCCGCGGGCGACTCGGCGGCGGGGTCGGCCACGGCCAGCACGCGGCCCGGCAGCAGCCGCGAGCGCACCACGCGCACCAGCTCCAGCGTGCGCGGGTCCGAGCAGCCCCCCGCTATCAGCACCTGGAACCACGACCAATGGCTTTTTACTAACATTTTTTTTTATACGACGCAAACAAGCTTAAGGCTTGGGCACATAGGCGCGTTTGGCTGGCTGGCTGGCGACACCGGTGTGGCTTATGTAACGAAATAAGGGGCACATTCGGACGGCAGCGTCACGCTCCGCTGCGCCACGCTCACAAAACGCGTCTATGTGCCAAAGCCTCTATCCTCGTAACACCCGGTGTACATTACAATGTACAGTCCCTTTAAAATGGCGTTTAAATCGTTTAAAAAAGTAAATAGAGTAGAATTTCAACCCTATTCACTGCAAAGTATTTTTTTAGTATGGTGGGCCTTACGAGGATATGGCCCGCCTGATGGTAAGCAGTTACCGTAGCCTCTGGACGCCTACAGCTCCAGTGGATTCACATGCGCATTGCCTATCCTTTAAGAACCTATACACTCATTTTTTAAAGAACCTCATACTGTAGTCTCTAGGGAAAACCTCGGCAGGGAGTTCATTCCACAACCGGAGCGTGTAATCATATGTATAAGATTTCCAAGTTGTACATGAACATTTATCTAGTAACAAACCAAAAAAAAACAATATTAAGGTTGGATTGCATCACCATCTTCCTTGCTGCTCGCTTAAAATGGTCGGGTTTTTTTTATAGTCTATAAAGTATAGTCATTAACTGTCACATTCCATATTATGTCACTGCCTCATTGCGAAAGTGCTACCATCCTTCTATTCTGAATGTATAGCATGGTTGACAATTAATCGTCTATCGCCCTATCCATCACTTTCTCACTCACGTACTTGTTGGAGCGTGACAGGTATTGTGACAAATGATAAAAAACTGACCCGATTAGGCTAGGTGGTCAATACTAGTAGAACGCGATAACTTCGCCATGTCTGCTCCCGGACGCCTTTTTTATGAATCTTTGCTAATGTAGTCTACGTCTCAGCATTTGTTTTTATTAACAACGACAGTTTGGGTACAGTACCTGAGTGGGTGAATCATTGTAAAACATGAGCGCGGACATCATCTCCGGCAGAGCCGTGGGCGAGTTGATCAGTCTGTGCGCGAACGCGATAAGTAGTCGCCTGGCCATGTCGCGCTCCTTGTCGCCACCTTCCGAAGCGGTGCTCTTGTCGGCGTAGGCGGCCAGGCGCTGCAGATTGTGGCAGGAGACGCTGTTACCACAGGGCTCAGCGCCGTCGTGGTCTGTAAAAGAAACACATTTCACATATATTTCTATAAATGTGGTAGTAAACATGGAATGTTAATGATGCTTCAATACTGATATGACATTTTGCAACGTAAGCGCAAGTCACAGGCATGGAAAGGTACCGTACGAGGCTTGGCAGCGTCATAAGGTACCTTTCCATGTGGACTACCACAAATTATCTCATTATAGTAGTGGCTGGAAAGTGAGCTATAAGTTAACATAATGAGTTCAAAGATCACAACCGCTCGAAGATGCAAGTGAAGTTAAAGCGCTTTCAGCAGAGACATTCGGTAGTGCTTTTCAAGACTTAAAATAAAATATTTGTCCAAGTAATAGAAATAGTGCTCTGCCTTTTTGTCTTTTTTTTAGGTTTTAAAACCGTTTTTGCAACCGAGTGAAAACATCACGCCGGGCCGCGCCATGATTTGCTGTAATTCAAAAAACGTAAGACGAGTTCCTTTTGATGCACAATGTATGCAAAGCTTCTTGTTAAAGCCGTCGTAGCTTTCTCTCGGCGCCCCTTAGGACCACTCCGCTTGTGAGCCACGCACACCCTACACCATAGGATCACTTCTTACAAGCGATATTTGATATATGACCACAAATTTGAATTTAGACCTTTTATTGTCACATTTCCTAACAGTGACAGGAAAGTAATAATATCCTATCTACATATAGGACAAAATTAACTTTGTCTGTAATAACAATAAGACGCGTTTCTTCTATATTTAAGCAATTCCTCTGTTAATGGTATCGAAGGGCAAGACGCCAGCAGTTGAGTTTATGGTGAATTATTTTGAGAACTCCAAAAAGAGTATGATAGAACTGTGAACTGTAGCTATAATGCGAAAGATGGCGCTAGTGTGTATATTTTTAAATTGAATTTAGTTGAGAATTACGGGTAGGTACGCATATTGCATAGATATCGTTAATTCAAGACGTGTTCCTTGGTTTATGACCCGTTTATTAGTATGTATGTTAGGTAAGTACATTTAGGTCAGATGTCACTCGACAAATACACATAACATTATCTCAATGTAAACAAATGATTAAACCCGGTAATCCAACTGTTAGAGGGTCCTACGTGACTACGTATTGTATAAAATTATGTGAAGCGATATTCGCCTGAAGTAGACTTGCGCTACTTTAAACAGTTTCTTGGACAGGGACTTGGACAAAGCAGCACTACCAACCATGGTATAACCATGTATATAAAATAATTAATTACATCATATCAACTTTAGCTAGTCTTTCAATGCGAGACGTTTTGATATAAAAAAAAGATAAAAGATCTTTATTTTTCAATTTAGGCACATTACATGAACGTCAAAGAAAAATCTACACCGGTTCGAACCCTACACCTGTGACCCGAGAAGATACTGGCAAGAAACTACGGCGGAACTTATTTTTGCAAAAAATGAATCCAGAATCCAGAAAATAATGAAGGCTCACCTTCCTTCAGCCTCAGTACAACACTGGCGTCGCCATCCGACGTGCTGAAGTACCCGCCATTCTCCCCATCCCAGAATAACTCATCTTGTTTCCTTTGCAGGTCGCGAGCCCAGTTCAACCAGCAAAGATCCAGTGAAGCTTCGTAGAGGTCCAGGAGACCTTTCACTAGGAATGCGTAGTCGTCTAAGAAACCCTCGATCGGTTTTTCTCTGTAAATTTCAAATTTTAGTAAAGTTTTTGATGTCAATTCATCAAACAATTTTGTCAAAAGATCAAGTATCTGAGCAGTCTGTGATAAGTAAGTAAATTACCAAGAAATTTTCATAATATACATAATATAAATTTAAATTTAAGAAAGTTTCAATTCCCATACCTAATAAAATAACAAGAATTTTGCGATATTTTTTTTCTGGACATCTAAAACAAATCGAAATCAAATAAGTAGGTACAACAAATACATTATATGTTATAGTAAAAAAAAATACATTTCGAATGCAGTGTGACACTGTCTTCACTAGTTCAATGCTAGCTTATGTTTTGCTGGCATCTGGTTCGCTAGATGTATATAGGTAGTTACCTAATTTTAGTTGTTAAATACGAGTATTTAGAAACTTAAGAATGTTGATAACGAATTAACGATATGATATATTGTATTTGGTAATTTTAATTTTACATCATACCGGGTGTGGCCTGTAATAGGAGCTTTAACTTTAAGCATCGTTTCTCCACCAAAAACGTAGCAACATTTGTTCTACGACTTTTGAAAATAACTTATAGTTTAATAAATATTAATAAAATAAGATTTTCCAAGCAAGCAATGTATGCAAAATCTATGAAGTTTGTAGGCTGACAGTACACGTCAACTAGACTATTGGATGCTGTTCATTGAAAATATTATTTACTTTGTTCGAAAAAATAACAAGTAATATATTACCCAATTATTTAAAGTTGTAGAACAAATGTTGTTACGTTCGTGGTGTAGAAGCGATCCCTAAAATTTTTGCTCCTATTACAGGCCGCACCCGGTATATTTAGATCCAAGACACCCTTTCATCATTTTAGATCAAAAAATAGTCTTTATAAAAAATGCGTTTGTACTTACATCTGAGCAATTGAACCGTCATCCGCTCTGTAGCAAGAATGGAGCAATTTTTTGCTTTGTTGATCATATAAATACTTCTTAATAAAATTTGCCGTTTTAATAGCATCTTCAACATATTCCTTCTCTCCCAAAGCTTGTCCTGCCTGAGCTAAGCCTGAGATCATCAGGCCATTCCAGGAACACAGCATTTTGCTGTCCAGATGTGGCCGTGGTCTTTCCTGACGGGCCTCATACAAGATCTCAGTACATTCCTTAATCACCTGATTAAACTGCTCCATAGACAATCCGAACTTTTCTGCAGTTTCCTCTTTACTACCATAAACAATAAACATGTTCTTTCCTGTAAGCTCTCCATGTGGGTCACTGTCTGCTGAAATATTACCATTTTCTTCAACTGTAAAGTAGTGGCAGAAAATGTCTAAATAGGGGATATCATTAATGGTTTTACCACTGAGAAGAGACTCAATTTCTACATAATCCCAAACACAAAAAGCTCCTTCCTTTTTATTAGCAGCCCCATGAAAAGGATAAGAATCTGCATCCTCAGCACTATAAAACCCTCCGGCAACGTGTCTCAGGTCTCTGTTCACGTATTTAATGATATCACGAACGACATCAGCGTAAAATTCGTCTTTAGTCGCAAGATATGCGTCAGTATAAGCACAGGCAAGTTGCGCTTGATCATACAACATCTTTTCAAAATGTGGCACATGCCAGTCATTGTCTACAGAGTAGCGAGCAAATCCACTAGAAATGTGATCATGGATCCCACCCTTAGCAATCTTAGTTAGGGTGTGCAAGCACATCTCTAAGCATTGCTTTCCTTGCTGATTTGACTTGTCTCGAGCATAATAGTGAAAAAGGAAGTTAAAGATGGAACAGTTGGGAAATTTAGGAGCCATACCAAATCCACCAAAGTGAGCTTCAAAGTTAGCAATGTACCTCTGCACACATTTGTTCCAAGTTGCTTCTCCAGGTACAGATGGTGATAGTTCAGCATCACCCTTGGAAATGTTCTGAAGGGCATCCATTATTGCAACACCTGCCTGTTTAAATTGTTCTGTATTTTCTTTCCACTTTTTAGCCAGAGACAGGAGGATTGTTTTAAAACCAGGGCGGCCATATTTGTTTTCAGGAGGGAAGTAAGTGCCCCCTGTAACTGGTAGTAAGTCAGGAGTGAGGAATACAGACATGGGCCAGCCACCGCTGCCAGTGGTAGCTGTTATGAACAGCATGTACACTCTATCAATGTCTGGACGTTCTTCACGATCTACTTTTATATTGATGTAGTTTTCATTCATAATTTTGGCAACCTCTTCATTCTCAAAAGACTCTTTCTCCATCACATGGCACCAGTGGCAAGTGGAGTAGCCAATAGACAGAAAGATGAGCTTATTTTCCTTCTTTGCTTTGTCAAACGCATCTTGAGACCATGGGTACCACTGCACTGGGTTGTGAGCATGCTGTAGCAAATATGGAGACTTTTCAGACACCAGAGAATTGGTATGTTTTGGCCCATCAATAGTATTGGATTCTGCAGTAGGTGTGGCCATTTTTATGATGTTGTCACTGAAACTTCGGGTAAGTTGAGGGGAAACTACTGTCAGCTGATTATTTTGACCAAATGTAGATATCCTGAAAGAAAAAAATATTAACTACAGTAGGGCCTTGGTAATCAGTACAATAAGCTAATCACTGTAATCCGGACTGCCGAGCTACCCCTGACCATTTTTCCCTTGCTGTATAATCTTACTCTAGTTTTGTTTGTTATAGTAGGTAGGAAGTAGAACTACTTTGTCAAAAGTTTTTGAAAATGGAAGATGTTTATTAATTTCTTTTGTATTGTCAATTTCATCAAATGTTTTTTTAGAAAATAACACTGAAAACTTTATAATTTATAACATAGTATAATCCAAATGCGTTGCCAGTCCATACAAGGGGTATTTTTTTGAAGTTTGGATTATTGAAAACCTACAATATATTCAATAGGTAAATAGGTACAGTAAAGGGTATAAATATGTATACACTTTTTGCGTATAAATAGCTAGTTGAGAGAAGAAGACTATCATCAATCATTAGATTTTTTTTTATGACATAGGCGGCAAACGAGCAGACGGATTGCCTGCTGGTAAGCAATTACCATCGCCCATGGGGCAACACCAGGAGAGTCACAAGCGCGTTGCCGGCCTTTAAGAGGGGTTGGAGCTCTGGGAACCCTACTCACCATCAGGAACACACAACACTACATACCTGAAAGGTAGCAGTGGTATTATGGCTGTGGTCTTCTGTAAGGAGGAGGTACTTCCCCAGTTGGGCTGCCCCAGATTCAAACGTGATGGTCATCGCTGTGCCCTACCTCTCATTGTTGGACGTAGTTTAAGGACATACCCGGGTCCATCATCATTTTCATCATTACTACTTGTTTTAAGTCACATTTATTTTATTTAGAATAAGTTTGGTTACAAAATAACAACTTCCCCTGCCTATGATATGACATCTATGTGATAAGGGGTATAAATTATTACACATGCACTTTCACCTTGTACTTTCATTAGCAGTGCTCGGACAAGACATTGCAGAAACAGATATGGTCATGAAACAAGACTCTATAGAGACTTAAGATTATTATTATCTAAGGCGGATATTATTCTAATTTAACATTTGACCTTTTTAGTCTCATATCATGGATTTGTCAAAGTGGCATACTTGAAACAGTTTTATGGTGACAATTTAAATTAACACAATTATTTACTATGGTTACTTCTAAATGTTTTAAATATGGTGCAAGTAAATACAATGTAATCATCAGAATAAAAAAAAATGTTAATAAAAATACCTACACACAAGTATGGTGAAGTTTAATATATAGGTAGTTTGCGGTAATAAATGTCATTGAAAAATTTAATTAAATAATACTGTACATAATGTGATTCTATGAGTTTTGTCCTATTGCTGTGTTTCAATTGTTTTGCGATGACTTGTCTGAGCACTGTTCATTAGCAATGAGATTTATTATGCACTATCAATGCACTATATTTGTGCATAGAAAACAGCATACTATATTTAATCCTCATGTTTTTTATGTACTCAGCACATTTGTTTTCTTGTATAGAGGCTGTTCAAAAAGTTATTGATTTTTGAATTCAATGAACAAGCATAAAACTAATAAAGGTAATAGTGAAGATACGCCTGATGGACAGTGTGATTTTAGTTGAACAGCCAATGATTTATAACTACACCTAGATATTTTTCTAACAGGAGGGACATTTGCTTAGTGCTTGCCATAATAAAAATATTAACAAACCTGTTATCAATAAGTACTACTTCAACAACAAGATGTACACAATGTCTTATATCAGCTACCTACCTAGGCACCGATCTTAAACATATTGAACATAATTGGTACACTTTTGATCCAATTTACTTTTGTTATTTGCAATGAATATTTCCTGAATGTATAATTCATTGTTTTCTGAAGTATATAAAATATAAATAATTAGATACTTTTGTTAATGTTATTTATTTCTAATCTTATTACCCTATATGATGTTGAAGTGGTACTTATCGTTAACAGGACTGTCGATGTTTTTTTATTTTGTAAATCAATTACAAGAAATCGTGCGTGCTAGAAAAATATCTAGGTATATTTATAACACAATTAGTCTTGCAGATCTTTTACAAAAACAATTCCCCAAGGTCATACTTGCATAACGTTTTTATGATGCCATGAACCTGATTACATATTAATAACGCAAGCGCCTTTCTCTTTTGCTACGAAGTTAGCATACATAAGAACATATCACTATCATAAGCATAACATGTAAACAAAAACAAGGTCAATAAATGTTGTGCTGCAGTCTTATTTTTAGTTTACAATAAAAGTAAACACTTTTTTTTTATAAAATGCTTATCATTTTATATGTAATATTAACAAATCACGAACCTTTTCGACAAATTTATATCACGATGGGAGCACACCGGGTTTACGATATGCGGCTCCTTGGTTGTGTTTTGATTTAAGTTGATGCTTTTCAGTCTGTTGTCCCCAGTCGACAAACGTCGCAGCAACAACACTGTCCGTCCATTAGGCATAATAAAACAAAACAACGACGATTACGATAAAAACAATAGAGATATCATCGAGTTCTAGAGCTTATATAATTTTGTTTTGATTCTGCACTGCGCCAATAAATACGCAACGCATACGCGACGAAAATTCATTGACGTCTAATAATAATGGGTTGCCAGTTAACATAATTGTAAAATGTAACATTTATTGCTATTGCCAAAAGGAAAATTAACTGAATTTTCCAAAGTTTTATATATAAGCTTTATTTATTACAACTCAGAGGTTTTTATCATCACGTATTTATTTGCATGATATGTCATTGGTCTCCAAACATGAAAATAATCTCTGTCTCAATCGTAACTGAGTTTCATTTTATTCCTCTTGCGTATGATTCCTTTATGGAAAATAAGCTTTATAATAAGAAAAGCAAAAAAAGAAAGTGTCAAGTTGTCAATAAACGATAAAAAAAGAAAATGTTTATAACGCCAAGAATGATGTGTGTCAAATGATCAAAACCCTACTTTGCCATTGCAGTAGGTTTAGGCGCTAGGCGTTTAGGAAGAATAATGACTGGAGCACGCATCCGCGCGCACCAGTAAGTACTTAAGGGACAATAATATTCTGGTCTTAATTAGGGTAAAAGAGAAAGATGCCCGAAATTTACGATTATCGCTTTTGGCGGTAGCCTCTCTGGCGTCATACATACTTATGTACAATCAGCAGCAAATTTTATTTATAACTTGCACGTTATATCACTAGTTGGTACCTATACGAATGAACTAAAGCCTAAAAGCTACTAAAACGCATGTGTCTAAGCATGGCTAAGAAATCAGACATCATTATATCGAACTGCTATTAGAGTCTGGCTAATGAAGTATTATTACCTACATTTTTGGCGAGTTTATACAATTTTGGGCTGGTCACACTTGGTGTACAGTCAACGTCGTATACTTAGTAAAAACCGAAGTAGACAAATTATATCGATACACATCTTTATTTGTACAGCAATAAAGCTGTATTACGATATATTTGGCCACTTTGGCCACTTGAACTATATGTACCTAGTAGGAATTTAAGCTTTTTCAGCCATATGCAGCACTGCTGGGCATAGGGCTCCCACAAATATGACTTGTATCCTCTTGGGGATAGTTACCATAGTCGCCACGCTTGGCAGGCGGGTTAGCGGGCGCAATAGCTGTAGATTGGGTTTCGACGGACGCTGCTGTCCGTAGGATTTTTCCCTTTGTCGCCTCTTACGACACCCGCGGGAGGAGATGGGGTGGTGCTATTCTAGTCAGCCGACATCACACGCCAATTTAATCATTTTAGCTTTGTTACTAGAAAAATGTATTTTTTTTTTTGTGAACATGTAACTATATTGAACTTGTAAATACCTAATATTAATAACTTTGAATTTTCGTATGTCTTTAAAAATTAAAACCCAAAAACCTAAACGATATAACGAAAAAAAAAATTAGTCCATACAATATAATTTAAAAATACTTAAAAGTAATTTCACAAAATTCCAATCAATGATGGTATTTGACATTTTGTAAGTTTCATACGTCTGTATATGTTCAGTAGGTACCTTAAGAAATTGAATCGATATGTTGGCCGATCATATGTAGACATGTCTCGCCAAGATATTTAGTCGCTGATTTTTTCTAGATATTGGTTTAAGTGGTATCTGACGTAAGTGGAATAAGTAATTGGGGTGTACTTTACCGTTAGTAAAACTCGTTTCGTTACGTTCCAATATTTTGATTTCATTAAATGTTGTCAGATCTTCGAGTCTTTCTTTACATACTTTTCCTGTCAAATAAATCTTAATCAAGGCAAATATTATAGACAATTGGAGTTAACACAAGGAAATGTGGTCAATGTGGGTAGCTAAAGATAATAGAGAAAAGATGAAAAAGGTTTTATACATAGGAACCGGCTAGTTTGAATCCGCCTTCTATAAGAACTGGCTAATAGTTTGAATCATCTCTATGTTAATGGTCATTCGTGATTATTGATAAATAATATATACACTTGAAAACAAATCAGTGATAATCATCTCAGCCACAAGACGTCCACTGCTGAAAATAGGCCTCCCCCTTGGACCTCCACATGTACCGGTTGGAAGCGACCTGCTTCCAGCGTCTTCCGGCGATCTTAAGGTCGTCTGTCCATCAGCGACAATAAGTAGCTATAAATAATAATAATACTTATTAACAAAAATCTAATGACTATAAATTTCCCAGCATATTTTAGTAGGTATAATATTAAACATTAGATAGGTACCTACTTTATTCATAGCACTGCAGTAAAATACAGAGTAGGTACTGCTTTAAAAAAACAGTTTACATAAGCCAACCACTTACCCTAGTAGGCTAAGAACCTTTCGAGGCATTCAATCAGCACGTTCAAAGCCAGCCTCATCATTCAATGCTTGCAGTTTCATTAAAAACCTTTTAAACATCACTTTTAACCCAATAACGTCATTACAAAAGCATCCTTAACCTGAAACTGTAAAGGTTTACATTATATTTAACGATATTGTTACTATACGAGGTTTAAAAAGTTACAATGAGTTTTCCCATTCAGGATTCACGCATGCGCTGAAACCGAGACGCCATTCTCACTTTCACTGCACCACAACGTGAGATGTTTTGACGTATGGAAGTCCGGCTGGTTGGAACGTAATGTGTTCTTGACACGAAACGCTGATTCGGGAATGAAACCCGGTGTGAACTTAGCCTTATGATAGTGAAGTGTTATAGATTAATTGAGACAGGTGAGTGTTTGTGTTTTTGGTTATGTTGGTATCAGAGGCCGTTGCCTTTTTAAGTAAACAAGTGCATCTTATGATTATCTATGTAAGTAGCCGACGTAGCAGTTCTAGATGTAAATATATCAGTGTATCCAAAGACCAGAATATTAAAACACTGTTAGTAAAATACATACTTAATTAGCGATGGTATTAAGTAAAAGTAAAAAAAAACAGTTATACCGGCTACATAAGTATGCTAAAATTACATTACAGTAAATTAAAAGGGGTTGAGTTGTATAATATATTAAGTCTCATTATTCTAGTATTTAGCCGGTAAAAACACGCTTTCGCGACCGTTGGCCGCCTCCCGCTACCAAAAGCGCGAATGAACGTGTACTACAACCGTTTAAATAAAATAAAGTGTAGTAAAGATGTAAGGCCTTCATACTGACTTACAGCGTTTTGGTTCGAACAGTTAATGGTTTATCGTAAAGTGGGGTAGGAACCTGCCGGTTGCCATGGCGACGGCAGAGGGTTGAAGGTCCGGAGGGCTTTGCTCCCCCTCAGCTGATTGGCTATCTCGCTGTTCGGTTTTGCTTACCTATAACGATATTTTAATGCAATTAAAGCCGTGATGAGAGGCCGGCGAGTTAATTGATTGCCGTGCATGCGAGTGGTATTAGGTAAAAACCAGAAAGGCACATTACTTAAAGAGGTTACATGTTATTAAAAAAAGATAGGACATCCTTACACAAATTGACTGAGCCCCACGGTAAGATCAATAAGGTTTGTGTTAATATATATATAATTATATATATACACAACTACTTAAATACATATAAAAACACCCATGACTAAACAAATATCTGTGCTCATCACACAAATAAATGCTCAGGACTATTAAAATTAACTATGTCAGTTTTGTGACGCATAATTAAACTCTGTATGCAAATTAGTTATTTGCCTTTTCTTGCATTGTATTACTGCTTAAAGTTTGTGAAACTAGCACCAAATCTAAGTATCTCTAATATATAAATTTAATACTTAACTATCGTCACAAAACTGACAAGGTTGGGGACATTTTTTTCTGAAATCTCGTATTAGGCCCATTTTATATAAAGTTAATTGTTTACCCAACCTTACACATACACAAGGTTTATAAAATTTATTGACATCCTTGTTTAGGTTATAAAGTTTATTTATCCAATGAACAAATTAAACCAGAAGGAAACTTAAATAAAATAAAATACTAAAAATATAAATAACTAAAAACTAAACCTAAAATACCTATCTAAAATAAAAGATCCCCCCGTGGCATGGTGCCGTAAACGCTGGCAGCATTTCCTCGCTGTATCGCAATGCTTATGCGATAAATAATTAAAAATTAAATTAATTTATGTAGGCTTATTTTCATATGTATAAATGTGTTTATCATTTATCAGTACGTATAGTTAGCGTAATACTATAATATTTAAGTATCGCGCTGAATTTAAAAGACCATGATTAAATATAAAAGACCAACAAACAGATTAATGAAAATTTTGGAACATTTTTTCCCCTGTCAGGTTCAAGAGAGCTCGTGATACCTAGTAGAAAAATAAAAATCTTAATAAATAAAAACAGTTCAGTCTGTATTTCCGGAAAGATACAATTTGGGTCTTTTCAATACAAGAGTGAATAGGCTGTTACTGAACGAAAGTGCTACACCCTCGACCTCGTCGACACTTACCATTAGGTTTGACTGAGGTCAAACGCTAGACGGTCTTGTAAAAAAAAATACAACTTTAAATAAAATGGCCCAATTAGTATGCCTTTGTGCACGTGGATTATTGCTTATACCTTCAACTACTTCACAACGAAACGCTGGGGGCTGGGGAATCTAAAGGTCTTTTAATAACACAAACACTTGGCACCTCTCACGAAAAAGTCAAGCACTCTGTAGGTACACTACAAAAAATCATTAAGACGTTGTTCGCGATTCACGAGGTTTTCTAACAAATCGCCGTGTTTATATTTTTACACGAACGCTCGTTATATTCCCTCATGCGGACAAGTAATAAACAAAAATAATAATTGATTTGTGCTTAAACGTACTAGTTATCTATATTTGGTAACAAACTCTGCCATTAAAAAAGCATAGATAGTGGAGAAATAGTATGATGATTGCGGAGGCCATATTGTCTAATATGTAAAATGTTGTAGAATACATATCTCTCGTACCAATTGTTACTCTGTTTATTCTTCTAAGTAACACACGGGTCGGTTTGAACCCCCTACTCACTTTAACGACCTAGCTACTGTATTATTCCTAAGTATCCTAACCCAAGAATAATTGAAACGTAGTACAGCCATAATGACTAACGTAGGTAAGGCCTACCCTTATTTATTGCTTGGTATGGTGGCGTACCTCGCTTTACAAATTCTGCTCGTTATTTATTTAACTTTTATTTATTTGGGGGCCAAGTCTCTCTGACAATAGTAAAAAATAGCACACACGCACATTTACTTGCTACTCAGGGAGGTTAGATACCTAATTCATATAATTTTCAGTATTAACATATTTAAACAAAAGTTACTGAGCCACTGTTCAAAAGATAATTACCTACCTATTACATTATTGTTTCAGATGTGCCACATTTCAACCATGGAATTTTAGAGTAATAAATGTGCCTTAAAATCTTCCTCCAATAGTAACCTTAATGTCAGATATTTTAAACCTACCTATTTATTTAAAAACAAACTAAAATCAAAGTCCAGCGAGAATACCATCCAAAACAAATATATTTCATGACCCAAAGAAGCTCTTGTCCATAAATGTATATAATCACGATTCAAAATTTACAACTTAATTAAGGATACAAGTATAAATAGAATCCAGCACTGGCACTGCCTTATCCAAAATGGCAAGTGTATGAGAGCGCTTTAACATATTTTTAGTAATTTTACTCCATGATTGCCAAAATACTTGTTGCCAAATTGGCAAGTGTTTATTGCCGAGTAGAGAATCTCGTTTGGGCCTAAGTCAACCCCTTAAAAACGAAATCCAATATGACTATGTGCATCGCGACTTTACAAAAAGGCGGATAGCCGGATTTAGATCAATACAATTCTAGTCAGTTCTAGAACAAAAGAACCATAGTGCAGTGTGAATGTGGGAATGTCAGTGTGGGTGGGAAGCGGCCGCGCGGGCGGCGGTCTCATGCCGCCCGTCACCACAGCCCCTCTGCTCTCCACCAACACGTCCATGGAGTCCGGGATCGAGGCTGGCGTCCTGCCTACGGTCACCGGCTCGCTGGCCTCGGCGCGGGACTCGCTGGGCTCGCTGTCGAGAGCTGCCGAGCCGCTCTATGATACGGATCATACGGATCTCGGCTCAGAGTTGGACGAGGCGGAGATCCGTAGGGAGTTGATGCACGATGTAAGTCTATACTAACTATTGTGTTTTCATTGTGTCTTCATTTATTTCATTAATCATCCCTATACAACTTATGCTAACGAAACTCACTTTATTGTTTTTACAGAAATGGCGGCTACTGTTCGATAGGGTGAGTTGAGTACCTACTTTTTTTAAAATTATTTATTCACTTTGTGTTCACTTATGGTAACACATGATGTTATAAGCTCGCCCCTGTTCTTAGGGGGTTTGTGTAATGTCCATAACTCGTTTACTTACTTAAATGTGTATTACATTTTTATCCCCTATTATATATTTCTAAACTATAATTATGACAGTTAAATAGTAATTTGATTACAATGATTACCGTTACGTTAATTTACCTTTTATGTTTTATTTATATGTATGATGATAAAATTATATTATCCAAATCCAAAATGAAGATCGTTATATTTCAAATCTTTTAAAGGAACATGCGTAAAAAAAACTCATAATCTTCTTTTTCTATAAATTCACAAAATCATGTTATGACGGCGTATTCACAGATAATCTATTAGGAGAAACAATATATATCCATGTTCGCACGTGAGGACGGAACTTGTATTCGAAATTCTTGCCAATCGCAACTCCTTACACTAACCACTTTATATCTGACCTTAAGAGTACCTACTCACGTACCGTGAACATCGAAATTCAACGATCCTCTTGCTGTGTCTCTGATGAATAGAACTGTTGGGATGGTAATAAATGATCTTCTTAGTAGTAATAGGCCAGTATTAATGTAACAACAGTGCTTCAGTTGGGAGCAACTGAAGCACTGTTGTTACTAACATGGAGGTCAAGATATACAGGACGTTAAGTAATAGAGACAATATGCTTTGTGAGTGAAACGGGAGATGCATTCAGCTGACAGCACGGTACTTTATCATCGCGATATCTTTATCTTATTTTATTTCGCTACCTTTTTACACTATAGTAACAGAAAAAAAAATTAAAAAAAGACGGAATGAGTTTTTGTGTTTCGACCTTAAATTGAAAGTTCTTGCGAGATTGGACATTTAACAACTCATAACGTCTAGGTAGAAAAACAACGTATAAAAACTACTCAGGAACGTCAGGAAGGAAGGTAGTGTAGGACTAGACCTGACATAACAAATAACTTTTGTTTAAATTTAATATTTTCGATATTTAAATCGAGTGCACTACCAATTGTGCCATCCGAGTACCGCTTAGACTTGTAAAATGTTTCTATTTTTCTTTCGATTTACATATCGAAGAAATTCACTAGCAGACGTTTCTACATAATAAAAAATAATATATATAATTTTGTTTTAATATTAGGTATATTATGCCATCTTACATTTTCTTTCAACACTTTACTACCTACTGTTCGGCTTTTTACAGTAGCAGACAGTTAAGTTGATTAGATAACAACACCCCTAATGTGTGAGCAGGTTAAAGTATAAATACGATACCTTGCTACTACGGCCACTACGGCATATCCATACTAATAAAGATAAGATCATTGAGTTTTAGTTCTACTAAACTCCCGTTCACCATAAAATTTCGGCTAACACGTGATAATTCATAAAAACTGACGTTTATGATACAGAAACAAATTTCTGGGAATGTTATTCGTTTTGGTTGATTAAAATGTACGGAAGCGAGGTAAACTAGATAAAGGTGAAGGAGCACTTATGAATTATGCATCTAGGTACGTACACGGCGCGGCAATGTGTAAAACTTTAGAGGAGGATGTAGTAGGTTTAACCTTCAGTAACCAGATCCTTTTCTATCAGAGAAACTGTTACCAGTTTTTACTTTTTCAGACCAACCCTTCTTCAGTTTTGATATCACGAATTATATAGGATAATAAATACAAGGAGACTCGTAAAAGTGTTATAAGCAGCTTTTTAGTGCCTTGAATTATGATTGTATGATGTCCCGATATTTCAAGCGAAGCGTAATAAAGTGCAAGTGTGCAAAATTTAGAGTATGTAATGTTTAAGTACATATGACACCATTTTCTTTAGCAGTTCTTCCGAGTACAGATAGTGAGCTTGAATCTTTGAGACCATTTCTGATGTAGGAGCATGTAGGTAAACTTGTATGCTAACGAAAAAGCTGTATGTTCCAGGTTACTTAGTATTGATCTGAACTCAGTTCACAATTCGGTAACTGAAGAGGAGGAACTTGAAGCCTAAGCCCAGTTTCCTTTACTCACACGTCTGCGATAACCTTTTTAAAGAAACAAAGGGCGGTAGCGCCGAACATCAAACGCCGCACGGTCACGTAGGGGACATTTCAGATAATAGCACTTGAAGATAGGGGCGCTTACGTTTTGTCTTTTTAAAATTATGCTGTCACAACAGAATCATGTGCGAAGTTATGGGAGTTAGGGGAAGGTGCGTGCTCGGAGTGGTTGATCTGACTATCTATTCACGAAACTATGGCTGGTCGATAGTATAACTTGGGCTTAAAACTCGTAGCGTTCGTGTGTGGCTAGAGGTGGATCTTAAGCTGGTTTTGATTTTATACTATGGTATACCGTTGCTAATCATATTAACCGCCCTGTGTGGACGTGATGATTGTTGCGTAGGGTTCTTATATGCTACAGTCAGCAACACAATTTGATCCTGTGGTAAAACTTTAAAAGCGATGTCAATCAATTTAATGTAATTGCTAGGCATCGGACGGAAGAGTGCAAATGACATAAGGAACAGGACTTGTATCATAATAGAGTAGCTATCAGCGTAACATATTTTATACAGTCGATCAATTTGTAATTATTTCATCGTTATTAATGGTCTTAAATTTAGTAATTTAGAGTCTAGTAATATTTTTTTACCAAATAAATTTAGAGCGAAATTAATTTGTTTTCTGGAGAACAGTTCATGTATCTTCGGTATGAAGTGTTTTTATAACAATAGTGTATTAGTAGGAGATTATATCCCGTTCGCTGGAGATTGTGTGATTTTTGCCGTATTTTTAATGCTACAACGCAATTGATTTATCCTTCTAAGCTTTTTGATTAAATAAATATTAATATAACCTATATTTATTCCCCCTTTCTAAAAAGACAAACAAATCATTTATGTGTTAAATGTGTTACGCTGATAGCTACTCCATTATAGTATAAGTCCTGTTCCTTATGTCATTCATTTGCACTCTTCCGTCCGATGCCTAGTAATTGCAATACCTCCCCCTTGTTAATGTTTTTATATACTTGTTCATTATTTCGGTAATTTGCGGAATTGTAGAGCCACTTTCATTCATTCTAAATTACCCGATTGCCTGCACTTTACATAAATCCTCGATTACCGACCATTATTAATTCAATATGTGATAAATAATAATGTATAGTAATTAATTTATTACATAAGTTATGTTTGTAGCGTTATATGTATTTTATAACAATATTCGGCTCTTTAATCTTATAAAATAGATATGACAAACTTCTGTACTATCTAAGGAAATGCCCAATATTGAATAATCATTTGCTATCTTCATCTAAATTAGTGATTTTTCATTACAGTTTGACCCTGAAGGCTTTGGCGAGATTCCTTGGCCAGACTTTTTGGTGACACTACAGAATCCTGACTTCAAATCCCAAGTGCCGCCCCACAAACAAGAGGTAAACAATACATATTAGAAAATAACAGCCGTCAAATAGTCTTCGTTATCATATTTTCAGACTTTTTGAAACTCTCGACACCTCAGTATATCAGAATGTTTCACAATAATTCGTTACGAGTAGGTTGCGCTTGTTGAAATACGATTGCCACGTTATGGTGTACCTTTTCTTATTTTCAATAGTTTTTTGATGGGTTGGCCCTCAAAATAACTCCCCAACATATAAGCTCATTTACCTGAGCCTCTACAAAACCGTACTACACTAGAATCAATAAACCAAAAGAGTTTATCTAGGGCAGTGTAATTTTAAATACTACAAAAATACACCACCTTTTGTTTGACTTCTAGCTAAGACTTTATTTTGATATTTATACAAACGATTGAGTTGAACAATTTTTTGATCCAATTCTTAAATATAACGTATATTTAAGATTTGATGTATCACTGTTTTGAAAAAATAAGTCCCGCCGTAGTTTCTTGCCGGTATCTTCACGGGTCAGAGGTGTAGGGTTTGAACCGGTGTAGATTTTTTTTTGACGTTCATAAGTGCATGTAATGTGCCTAAATTGAAAAATAAAGATCTTTTATCTTTTTTTTTTTTTTTTTTTTATTTAAATACGATTTTTTGAAATAGTAAGGTTTATGTGAATAATAACAACCATTAAATAGTGGAGAAATACTAATATGAGCATTGCACCCATGCGAAGCCGGGGCGGGTCGCTAGTATTTAATATAATAATCTGATTTC
The DNA here is from genome assembly GCA_022674325.2 of Grapholita molesta. Lineage (NCBI taxonomy): Eukaryota > Metazoa > Arthropoda > Insecta > Lepidoptera > Tortricidae > Grapholita > Grapholita molesta. The sequence goes on from CP053127.2 coordinate 12,011,214, forward strand.
TTCATAGTCGAAAATTTTTGTTTGTTTTCTTCTTGTATTAATGATAATTATTATTAACAATATATGGACCAATTTCCGAAATAAATGCTTTCAATTTCAATTTCAAAAATGAATAGTCTTCAGTATAATTTGATTCTTTGCGGAAACGGTTGGTGCGCTTATGATATCAAATTATACTTTAATATTTATACCGTACACTTATCCTGTTAATATTTACTGTTGCAGATCCTTCTGGACAAAGCTCAGAGTGCCACCAGCGATTCCATCACGTTTCAGGAATTTGTTAATGTGGTAAGTCCATATACGTTATTTTGACTAAACTGTGTATAGACATGAAAATAATGTTTAAATAATGATAAAAAAACCGGCCATCATCAAGTTCAAAGTGTTCTTTAAAGTCGTTATTAAGTTATACTTAATTTCATGATTTTTTGGACTTGCGGTTCAAAAGTTAGAAAGGAGGCACGACTCTTTATTTTTTACTCCCAGAGCGTTTTTTCCCGAATATATTAACTTTATTATAATATTTAATATATCACTTTTGAAATACCTATCTAACGACACCTCATACTTTATGGTTGAACCGAAAAAAATACTTCACATACTAAAAATAAAACATTTATTTGTTTTTTTGGAGTTGACTACTACGGAACCCTAAAAATACCGTAATGCTTTATGAAACTGAACTACTTGAAAATATTTAAAAAGGGTAATTTAACCTACCTATCTTCGTAAACCTACCTCCCCCATATACCGCCACAGGGTGCGATCTCAAGCACAGTGAAGTCGACTCCTACAACGTCATCCGCCTATCTAGTTTATCTTGTTAGTGGTCGCCAGTCTAGTCTTTGGAAATATATCATTAAAACTGCATTCTTTTTGATTTACTTATTTTTTTTTAATATTTTGTTTTAATTAATAGCCGATTTATTTATTTAATCGTATGGCGTATAAACATAAGTAAACATTTTAGATAGCTAGAAAAAACTAATAGCCGATTATAATTAATATTAAAAACTATAACCAAAATCCTGGCGAAAACAAAAAACAATGTTATCGTTGTTCTATCTACTCCATTTTAAGCTATTTAAAGTGATAAGAAAGAAACAAACTTAGGTTTACTAAGCAGCTGTAGACTGCATTCAAATTATTCAAACTCATCCGAACATACCCAGTTGATACTCGCGGAATACATTATTCTAATTTAAGCTATAATAAATTTTTGTTATTCCATCAGATTCAGCAAATCATAAATTAACTACACATGACTCAAAAGCCAGGAACCGCTGAATATAAATACGAATCCCATCTTATACATTATAGGACAAATAATAAGCTGAGATTGTGATCCTATAAATAAAGATAGGCATTTATTATGGATTCACAGCGTATTTATATGTGTGGCGCGCCGCGCGGGCGTCCTTTGCCTTCGCAGTGGGTTAGGTTATGTCCCACTGGGCCCACCATACAAGACAACTAAATTAAGATGCGACGCCGATTACGCTCGGCTCGCGCGTCCGAACACACCGCTAGTCCCTAAAAACATTTCGACTCGAATCATGTCCATTACCCCACTCCTTAATACGTAGAAGGCATCCCAAACGCAAACGAACAAGTTAAACTAAAGTTTGAAGTCGAACCTCGATACCCTGCCCTTATCTGGTTCTTATTGTCGCCTCTCGAAAGACGATAAGGCCCGCACGATTTATTAGGTGGGCATTTTATTTTTATACCGTAAAATATATATTATCTTAAATGCGTATTAACACTGAGCACCATCGTTTATTATTAAGGATGAGGTCTATTTCGTTTTTGGGTTTGATAAAAGCAATTTGAAGCTAAAGTATACATCGATGCGAGATAAGCTTCAGTTAATTTAATTATGTGGTCTTTCTTTATGTGTGTCACAGTATAACCCACTTATGAGTACCTATATTACTTATGTTTTCTTACTTACAAAGTGTGTTTTTTTTACATTCATGCTCCTAATGTGGTCTTACTTATACATATTAGGTACTTATAAGTTACTGATTGTGATATTTGTGATTACTCATGTTCGTGTATTTCTCACACCATACCGACCTTCGTGGCGCTAAAAATAATCAAATAACAAAGTAAATAAACTTAATCAAAATTTATGAGCTGTTTAAAATAATTAGACGATCATTAACCCTCATATATTAGTTTAATGCACGAACATGTCACATGCGGGCAGACCCTTCATTAATAATTCCACAGATGTATATTTTTATAACATTTGCATAAAAGAATCCTAAGAAGCACTTCTCTGTGCCCAATGTGGATCATAAGTTATGGTGCGGTCTTCTGCTTTTATTAATTAAGATATTAAGTGCCTACTTAAAGCGTCAACTTACATTTATTGCCCTGCTGTTTTAAATGTTTATTTGTGACTTGTATCAACATATTATTTTTTGTTCCGGATATCTTTATCAATGTGAAGTATCTGTACCAAGGACTTATAATATTGTAATAAATAGGTACAGGTAATGAAATTCAATTTTGATTATTTTTGATGTGAATTTGGTTCTATTTTTGTTGCTCTGGACTTGAGCATAACCTGTGAATAGGGTATAGGTAAGTACCTAGAACGTCCGCTAAGCGCTATTGTTAAGCTACTCGTAGGTACGCAAGTGTATAAATTTCCACTAATCTATTTCTAGACTGTGCAAATTATTCATTGTTCCCTTATAAAACATGTTATTTGTCATTAAAGAAAGCGGAACCTGTTAAATAATGCACCTATTTTGTGTTGACGCGAGGTAGCGTACACAAAGTTATTACTTAAAAGCCCTGTACAATAGGCGCATCGTCACCGCCTCACAATAGGTATTTAATCCTCAACCTAAAAACGTTTTGCGTACAATTGTATGGATTGTCGTAAATCAAAATTAAATTCGATGTATAAGAGACAAGGGACAGTGGACGTGGGCGTCCCTGATGCAGCATTCTTATGCTAATCCACTCCGAGCACCACATTCGAACGGGGTGGGCCAAATTGTTATTTATATTGTCACCTCGCGCCTTTTTATGTTCGGCTAAAGTACTGGCTGACTTCATTGGGAGACCGAAACCTTGGTGACTAGACACTAATGTTCCTGCGCTACTTGGGTTTGTTACTTGTATATCAATGCTACTAAACACTCTCGGTTTCAAAAAAAGGCATTTGAGGCATACTATCGTTTGACATTATGCCGTTGTTGCAACAAAATACTAAATCATACAGTACCAACTTTGCTTACACTTATCATATACTGCACTTGGAATCAGCTGCTAAATTATCTTAAGACTGACGATGACGGTCCGATACTTACCAATCTACATAACAGTGGCAGGGGGACTTTTTCTTATGCATGACAGAGCCAATATGGGTTTGCCTGTTCTTCGTAAGCCCAAGGAAAGTTAGTTAAGCCGGCAGGAATCGAAATGGATGCGGTTCCGCTGCTACTTGCCCCGTATAGGCTCCGTTTACAATGGCATTTTCGCTCGGCGCACTATGAAATGTACTACAGTTTTAATTTTCTTTGAACTTATTATTGACATTGAGATTTAATAATCAAATCAATATGATTATTAGTTACCCAAAGTCATGCATTATATTTAACGTTAACAGGTTCATAAATAAAACAACGGAGTTAAGTATAGTTTGTACTTATTCCATTTACTGTCCGTGCAAAGACAACTTCAGCAATAAAATGGAAAATAATGATTTCATAGAAATTGCATTTTTTTTTTGCACATACTAAACATATTCGTGTGCATTAAAAAGAGTAACTTAATTTGACTAGTCTAAGTTGCACCCAAATATTATGCATCAGTATCTCTTGTATATACGATTTTAGTTGCGTTTTACCACCCAACTTGTCACATTAAAGAACATTACAGACCCATCATGTACCTACGCTTATCGTGAAAAACTAACATTTGTTACACTAAATTGTTATATATTCCAAAGTTTTATGCTATAGGCAAACATTATAGGCCATTACAAAACCATTGCTCACATCCTAAGTGGGCCAGCGATTGTGCAGCCCGTCAGGGAAAACATTGTCATGCATTTGTTATGAAAAATACGTTTTTCCAATGAACATGAACCCAATGATTGATGTTGCCAGAGTGACTGGGAAAGAACAGAAGCTTTTACGTACTTCGAAACATTTGGTCGGGAAAGCAATTTCCGGGAAGGAAATTGGCTCGCTACATTATGCTGATTTGGTCTGGAAACATTTCGTTTAAGCCATTAGCTTAAATGTTTCATTTGGCAATTCAGATTGGATAAAGCTTGCGGTTGAACAACTTCAATAAATTGTAAATTTTACATTGTACTTAGAACTTATGCTCTTTATTGTTCATTTCAAGCAACTAATATATACTAAGACAGGTACGAAAAAAAAGAAAAATTATGATTAATCTGCAGATACGTGTCATCCTAGGTTGAAAAATACGATTTGTTGTTGATGAAAAAAAAAAAACATGTAATTGGTCATTTCATTTATTGAGTTAAAACTTATCTAAAAACCATCGTTAGTATAATAGTATCAAATATTGCCTTTAAATAAGTGTTAATTTATATTAAAATATCCATACAAAGCAATCTATTAAAGTTAGTTTTCTGTGTAGAACACAATTTGAAAAGAACATAGATCCGCTCCTTATCATCGGAATCCAAGAGCCGCTAAAGTAAATATTAGTGTTATCATGAATACATTAACTAGTGCTTCTTTATGTGTACCTCTCGGCGGAATGCCGCGGTGACCCCAGAATGGCAGCAGCCGAGTCATTACCTGTCTCGCAACAAAAAAACCTCTGACCGTCGCCGCAGTCCCTTAATCAATTTATGGGGCGCTAACTGGAACACGAAAAATGTATTAAAGCGCTGTGGGAACGGACCCCGACCCTAATACTAATATTAATGTGTTATTTTGAACACCAATCTTTAATTCAAACCTCTAACAATCGATAGAAATAAACTTTCCCATCCATCATCAAACGGCGCGACACAACTATACCATTGTTGTGTTGACTTTACTGCGCGTTTCAAATTCACGTATTGGAAACAAAAACAATTACTTAATAAAACACACCTCAATCAAAATTAATTGCTTTACGCATTAATCTCTTTATCTTCCCTCGACTACAAAACAACGTGTCCGTCCGTTCTCCAAGGTAATGGAAGCAATCATTCCAGATAAGATCCCTCTAATGTGAGAAAAGGTAGACGATCGGGTCGGATCGTTAATTTAATTTGAAATAATAAAAGTTATATCCATCATTTATCACTTTCGACAAATTTATTTTTAAGTGTCTTTTCGTCGTCCTTATCTGTGACTGGCCAATAGGGAGGTGGAAAAAAATAAAAAGGTTTGTTTTAAATAGACGTAGGCGTGCCGCTGGCGTTGACGGCAAGGCGTCAAGTGCTGGCGCCCGCGCCCGCGGGGGCCCTACGCAAAATGTCAGCCGTCAGACCCAATAATTAGCTTTAAAGGCTTATCTCCAAAACTGTCACAAGTCGTACTTCAATAACCCATCCATTATTAATCGTTCTAAATTATAAACCGAAATTAAATTAAGCACCAGCCATGTATTCGTTAGCAGGTCCTGCGGCGGGCGCATTCCATCGCCGAGTAGGTTTTCGTGTTCGGTCTGACTGTCCGTCCGTAACTCACACGGTATCGGTGCTATCTAAATTGAGATTTTATTGACGATTACTGTTCTAGCGGCGATATCGTTGCGATCTTGGCGCCAGAAACTGCTGCGTCCTCTTTGATCCCACCCTTGTTGAAATCCACTAAAACAAAAAACTCTAGCAGAGCACTTTCCATTTAATGGAGTAATTTTAAAGTCTCGGCAATTTTAATGTAGTGAATTACCATTAACCAAATCCTAAATAAAATAAGCTTGATGCTCAAATATTTAAACGAGTTTTGTTGCCATTGATGATCATTATTTTCTATATCGCCTATTGTTCCCAACGCACAATGCAGGGTTTGTTGACAGACCTAAACATTTTTGATTTTTATCATTTTTTCTCTAAACTTCGAGTTTGCCATTCTGAATACCTACATTATCATACAAAGCAAATACTGATTGACAATACTAACTTAATTAATGTCTTAATTATTTAGATATACCTGCCTCTAATGTTTCTTTAATTTAGCAGGTAAATGTTATACTTAGATATTATAAATGATAATTCATTTGTATAAGAATGTAACGACCAAATAATAAACAAAACAAAATTACTTTAGAGAAGGCGATATATTTCTCAAAAACCTTTTTTCTTAATTATTATTTCAAAATACAATTTTAGCCCACAAACCAACACGTGAAGGAGAATAAAAATTAACTTTGCAAACAGAAACCTGTAAGTCTCACATTAAGATTAGGTATCCTATCTTTTTTACATTTTCAAAGATGTTATGGTAAACTAAGTTTAAAAGCAGAAGGCACTGAGGGTTGGAAGGGCAAATGATAATAGTAATTGCTTATTGAGCGCGGACAAACCAACTCTGAGTTCACCAGTAAAAATGTTCCGCAATTACGCATAGTCGTAACGGGATTCAAGGTCCTTCATTAAACTGGTTGATCGATTTACCATCTCATATGAACTGGCCATGCAATGGGAATAATCCAGGTTCCGTGGCGAATCGCCGGGGTAGGGCTCAAGTAATCGCCACACTTTTTCTAGGACCACACCGGAGCAAATCCACGACAATTTCATGGTCGGCAAGTTCACACGCACCTGCCCTTTCGATACGTTTGTTTATGTTTTGGATGAAAGGGTTAATAGTGGAACATCCCTAACGACTTATTTAAATTAAAAAAAAATGTATTAAAATGGTTCTTTGCTCGCATATTAATTATTTTTAGCCACATGTGCTTAATAGCGCGTAAAACGTGAATAACTTAATTATAATTTCGTGTTTTTAATAAGTAGGTATGCTGTAGTACTCGTATACTATAGTAACAATTTTAAGAAGTTAGTATACGTAAGCTCTTCTAATAACGATTAATTGCGATAGGTATATGTAGTTGTTTTGTAATCATAATGTCGTATTATACTCGACAATATTTCTCACCTCTTATAGCCGCTTGAATTAATTGCTGTAACATTCTCTTAATAGATAAATCAATGATAACGACATTCGCATTGTTGCCGGTGAATGAACCGCAAATATGTGGAGGAGTCGCTCGTAAACGCTCCAAATCGGGCCCCCTCGTGGTGCCACATGACATCACTACACTCCAAATAGGAACCGAGCAAGTGGCATTTAAAAATGACCAACGAAAAAGGACACAAACAGCCAACAGTTAACAGAACAAGGCGCAAGGAATGCAGTTATAGACGAGCTCGTTTGCGGTATGAATAAAATGAATATGAGAGAACAGAAGTTCTGCTGCGGGTATAAATTAGCAGATAATCAGCGGGCATCACCTCTGGAACTGTATTCAGATACAAACAATAAATTCAAGTTCAATGCTAATATCACCACATCGCTCTTCTATACAAGTAGAAGCGTAATCGCTTTTAAAGCGAACGTGTGCTTACAATCAATCAATCTATGATATAATTTTGAGAGTGTAGTGGTTGTTTCAGAATGATACTGTCTGCCCACGCGCACGCGACGTCGATCCCTGATTTACTGTCGATGCTATGATATTGAAAGCACGTGTCTATCTGGCACTAAAATAAATAAACTGGAACTTTTCAAGGATTGGTCGTTAAGCTTTCTAATCAGTATTTACAAAACTGTATCCTGGCAGCGTATTGCTATTGCTTCCCGAGTCGAAACGCTGCAAACGAAAATCTAACCAATGTTAAAAGTTATACTGTTGTCTTATTCATATCAGAGTGCTAACTTGTGCTGGTTAGGCTCAGCATTTGACCCGGTAAGCGACAGTAACTAGATCCTTGTCAGCGCATCGGCACGCGTCTTGACTCACGTGAAATCGTTCACGCACCCGATTCAGAGATAAGACAAGGGCAATGCCAGACGCCTCTTGGACTAAATATTTACAGTGCGACTGCTCGGAAACATAAATAGCTTACGTCGGACAGTATTCGTTAGCAGTGTTAATTGGATTCGTCATGCTGCCCGCGGCGATGGGGATGGGCGCCACGACCGAAGGCGTCTCGGTACCCCTTGTAAACCGCCCGAGCCTCACCGAAATTGATGCTTCTTCATAAAATATGGCAACACACTTTCATCGCATTTTATCTCCCAATTTGTTGGAGTATTCATACATACAATGGCGCTACATTTGCAGACACTCTGAATAATGTTTTGAAATATAGGAAAAATGTAAAAAAAAAAAACATTCCGTCTTCTGTGTCCTAATGTCAAATAATAACCATTGTTAAATATATATATACACTAAAATAATGGCTTTTATTACTTAGTTCAACTCCGTCTTGAATTTTTGTGTTTTTTGTAATGCAATAGCATATCTTAACTAAAGAAAAAGCCTTTCGCGTCACTGTAAATTGAAACATTTTTGAAATAGTGTTTACTTAATTATTATTTTTTAATCTATAAATACTATACTGTGTTATCTACCTGTAAAATGGAAATAAACAAGATGTCATTAGAAAGCTCCAACAATTAATACAAATAGATGCGTGGCAGGATAATAACTAAAATGAGAAAGTAACAATGAGATTGCTCACAAGCGCGAATTAGGTACAATAGGCATGCACTGGAGTGCAGGATAAACGGTCGTAATGTGGACTTGGCGTCCAGATAATAACACGCGTTGTACACTAGGTGGCAATTAACGAGGTTCTCAGGGAGCCGAGAATTAATAAAGGCAATGGAATAGAACCTCGATCCTTCAGCTAGTGATGGAGCTAAGTAGAATTTTATGAGGGTAAACGAAAAACTTTGTTATACTTAAACTAACAATTTATTGATGGCGAAAACTGTCACTTTACAGATTTTGTTTTGTTTAATGATGGCCTCCTAGTCTAGTCGGTAGTAACCCTGAATAAGAAGCAAGAGGTCATCGGTTCGTAATCTGGCTAGGGCATTTGTGTGCTTATACAAATGCATGGGTTATGGACGTTTCCTATGTATTTAGGTATTAATATTTATTCATACTCTGTCTAGTACCTATGCTTAACCTTATACTGTATACGAGTATTAAATGTTACCAGTGTAACATTTAATACTCGTCAAAAAAACCTAGGTCAAAAAAACATTCATTATTAATTTATAATGAGACAAAAGTAAATCTAGACATGAGTGAAAAAATATAACTTACTATTTTTAGCCAACACTAGCATACGGCGAGACGACGACATTCGGTATATTTTAATAGGTACCTGAATTTGAAATGTAGACCTGAATTTAATGCTTGGTTAAATAATTCTCACATTCACCACGTTTTATCTATTTTTTATTGCGAATCACTTAAGGTACTTGGTGGAAAAGTGTTGTAAAAGTGTACTGAGGTATAAATTGAGCTGAGTTTATGTTACACATAATGTGCCTCGTACTGCACAACACTATCTAAAGTCCAAAGTTCTATGATGGAAAATAATAGGTAATAAGGAAAGCGGAAGGCAGTAATTTCACGCATAGCAGCACTGGCAAATGCTCAATTATATCAATAGATTAAATACATAAGGTTACGACTTATTAATTAGAAAATTCATAAGAGAAAGTGCTTAATCTTTAAGAATTAATCAGCGTTTTAGGTTATTCTTATATAATAAAGTGGTATAATTTCACGGTGGATGAGTATAGTAGCAATTAGTCACTGGGACGTCGTATGGTTTAAATACCAAAGGCGCAGGAATGAAAGGAGCTCGTACGTTGTAAGTGCCATTTGTGGGACCCTCTTTCTTCGGAGATAAGGATCTGGGCGGGTGCTGGGAGCTGGGCAGTGTGGGCACAGAGCGAGACGGATTCTCACGAGACCGCTACTTGCACGTATGTTCTAGCATAACTGATTCAAATGGGCTAAGTTCAGTTTTATAAAACAACATTATACATTTATTAAACTCATATTAATTACATACATTTCACATTCACAGTGCTCGGAAGTGGTTTCAATCCTTCCGTTTATTTACTATATGAGTAGCCGTTGAAGAAAATATATGCAAAGTATTTCATTTAATGACATCTCCATATTCTTCTAAAGCTATATTTTACTAAACATATCAATTAGCTCCTTAACAGTTATGTTTATTACTTACTGACGAACAAAATTTGAGCTGTCTCTAAGGTGAAAAAATGGAAAAGTTTAGTCAGCATTATATTATAATAACATAATGATAATGTTATAGTGTGTGTTATATAGTTATAATCATTACTCGTACTATTAGTATACTATATGTGACAAACGCTAAAATCGTTTTTTTTTTTACTATAAAGTTTAGGGGGTTAAAATGTTATTAACTAATTGTAATTACCAGATTAAAGCCAGACCATTCTAGACCAAACTCGATGAGGGCAGGACCGCTTCTCCCAGCACGGATTTAGGGACATCTTTTATTATGTAAGCTCGTTCTGAATATAATTAACGCAGAATAGTCTAGAACAACCATGCATGGCAACTCCGTCTCCCAAAATAATACAAGATATATTTGGAGGAGGCCTATGTCCAGCAATGGACGTTGAAGACAGAAAACTATGATGATTATTCTAGAACTGGAAGACATATGTTTTTAAGGTTTTTAATAAGAAAACATTGACTTACAAGTTTAGACGCGCCGTGTAAGTCGTAGGGTGAAGCATGCGTGTTTGCCGAGTGCGTTAGCGATGCCCGAGCGCCGCCCTCGCGCTTTCCCACGCCCACCAGGTTTCTTGCCTTTCTTCTTTATAGCTTACTGTTTTATACTATAGTTTTATCCTAAATATTTCGTATTATGAATCATAGCATGTGAGGGGCATAATTAACAATAGCTACAAGTACGTTATGCAGAATGATCGGTATTTATTATCCACATTGTAAATTAACGTGTAAGTTAATTTCACTGACCGGTGTAAAGTAAAAGTAATAAAGCCTTTATTCTATCATAAAATCACTTAAAATATTACACAATAACTTAAAATATTGCAATGTAACGCTTAAAATATAAAACAAAATTTAAAATATAAAACTAAGATTTTAAATGTGTATTATTTCGAGTTTTGCACTAGGTATTTTTTTTATTTTATTTATGAAACACGTTTGTTTATGAAAATCGCCTCAGCGGCGTAGGCCTCCCCCGTTTGTTTCTAATCTTCTCTGTCTATAGTCCACATTGGTCCACATATTTCGCGGAACACGTGTACTGACCGGTGTACTTATTACAAAAAGTTTGATAGCCAGGAAAATAATGAGCACTATAAGTTCTAATAATTAAAAATTAATTGAAATACTTTTTATATAACTAGGAAAAAGTAAGCAGCCGGCGCCCGAGACAAAAGTCAAAATAAACTTTTAGAAATCCATCCAAAAATGGGTATAAAAAAATAAATACAATGAAATGCGATATTCCGAGTGGTTGCTACGAAATATATTTCTTAGCATAATATTTATATGTTTCGATTTCATTAAATGTAGTATACTGGCACATTGTTATAAAATGACAACACAAGTAACTTCGAGAATAATAGTAAGAAAAGGCTTTAAATTAATAGGCAAATTTTTCACCGCTTATAAAAAGTCTCAATTTGGATATGACCCTTTTCATGGGGTTCATAATTGCATATTTTTTTAAATCAGGCTTATTTCATTTTAACAAACACGTTTCTTTTACAAAAGTGCAGTCTGTTTTTTGTATGAAATTGGAAGTAAGCAATTCATGGTCCGCAATAGGTGTTTGCCCAAATCGCAATAACATTTTTCAACTTACAATAATGTCCTTATGCTTTATCAAAGTGTGCGTCGGTAAGCTTTACGGCACTTGCATACTTCACACCGCTATTTCCTTCTTAAATCGGAACTAAGCGCATTTCCTCGCCACACAAGAAGGCCATGCATTCTAACCACTTACCGAGAGCACGCGAATCCAATGGGTTTCCCTACCAGTAGTAATGCCCTCAATGCTTAGAGTTGCAAGAGACCACAATAACACTCGTTGGTCTGAGCGTTCAACTCGGTAAAAGTTTGGAATAAACCCCGTCCCATTCTTTCCCAGACTACCGAGAAATCGTCGGAAATAACACAGACGGCCGGACATAATACTTAATTGTGAGCACAAGTCCACGAATGCGCTGTTTACCTTACATTAGCCGCTACAGAAATAGGTGTCCTTTGTCGCACTTGTGAGTTAACGAAACGGATTTCGTTGTTGGATACAATGATGACGCATTGGATGTGATAGTGACATTCGTTTAGCTTTTGTAAAGGATGCAGCGCTAAAGACCCGTCGAAAACCATAAGCCGATAACATGAAAGCGTAAGATGGCTTGAATTGTAACTGAACATAAAGGCGGAGAATTTATTGACATCTTTATTGCTTACGCTAAGAACACCTGCATCGTCGTCATTTTGTAAAACTATTTTGCACCAGGTACTTCAAATATGTAGCTAGCCAGTCATATAGTTAATAATGATGGGTAAGTGCAAGAAAAAAAATGTATGGATGGTTTGTAACTTAACCGTCTTTGTAGATAGGTAATTGGCCGATAAGAAGGCATTTAAAAAAAAACTTTAAACCTAATGGAATTCTCATATGGCGTATGTCGACAAGCACCTAATTATATCTCTATGAACGTGACATCACGTCTCCAAGTCGTCTCGTGTCGCTGTGGGCAGACAATAGGTTACGGTTGGCGTGGGCAGTCGCCAAAACTGAAGCCTACGCGGTCACCGCCTTGACCCCGAGATAGCGCGGTTTAAACAGGCTTCCGAAATGAGGGAAGGAGACATAATAAGTCGTTTCTATAACGTCCGTATATAATATGGATTTAGGACAATACGCTGACAAAAGTCTAATTTCTAATCCATCATGATTTCATGATACAACTAACAAACAATCAATTTTCTAGACTTTGACAAAGGGAATGTATGATGTACCTATTCTGACCTCCATCAGGCTCATTAATCAGTAAAAGTAAAATAGCTAATAGACAATTTTAATCCTGATCAATAATCCTACCGATTCGTATAATGAACAAGCGAGGGATTTTTTTTATTATTTTTAGTTATTCCCGCGTGAGACTTGCTAATTTTAGAATGTCTTTGAATGCAGTTTTGTTTCTTTTCGAAATTTAAGGAATGTCTCCTTTAAGTACAATTAGCTAACTAAACGATTTTTAATACTTTAGCAGTTCCCCTTCAGGGCCCGTAGATTTTTTCTGGTAGTTCTGGAACTTCGTAGAAAATAGGTATACTGTTTCTAATTAAAATCCATTTGGTACTAAGTTAATTTTAAGGAAAGACGACGTGTTCGTTCTATGTACGCGTGTTAATATAAATAAGTATCAATAAATTATCTATTTAGTAACGTATCTCTATTAATGACCGTTGGAGTTTAGTTATCTATTATTATTAAGAGGACAAGATACCATATCCGGAGATCGCGCTAAATATGGCAACGCCTATTTTGTTAGAAATTATTGAATAGTCTGTGAATGAATATCTTATGGAATAAAAGATTATACAAGCTAAGTTGCATACTTATGTATACATAAAGGGTTCCGGCATATTCTTTCTAGGTTTTTCCCAGACATATATTATAATAAAACAATTTTTCAGAAAAGATACCCTCCTACTTTGATGCTTTTGTCAGTGAAAGTAAACAATGACAGCTTCACAAGATTAATTTACTTTTGCGTGTTATCTATAACGGCCATGGCAGTCAAAAGGCTGAATACATTATAGAGCTATCTATCAACCTAGCTACGGTGTCAGATTTTACAGCGAAGGAATTCTAAAACAACTTTTATAGCCTTGAACATGTCACCTCATTAAATTCCTATGTTTGGCTAGGCTGTCTCGACTATTGGGTTATTATATTTCCGCAAATAGGCATTATAATGTTTACGATAGTTGTTTTTTGTTAACTAAATTTTATGATATACGATACGATAAATGCATCGAAAAAGATACCCATGACGTAGGTGTGCCTGTATCGTCTTGAATTAAATATTTTTACTGAAATAAGTAGGTACTTATTCATTTATTTATTTAGTCTTTATTGCACAAAACACAAAAGTACAAAAGGCGTTCTCTACCAATAAACCTTTAGGCAAAGCAGAGAGATTTACCTACTAGTTTAAAAAAATCTACAGCTTCAGGTGACAAATAAGTTCTATAGAGAGCTTAAGTAAATAAAACACTTTGTTTATCTTATTTTCAGCTAAGTTTTACCAACGTCGGAACTCTTTACGCCTGGTTTGATATATCGTACATATATTGTAGGAAGCATAGGTGGTATTAATTTAGCTCGGACAGGCCGGCGGGGGGCGCCGACAAAGCGTTGGGGGTCCGCATACCGACTATTTGAATAATTTGACACTTCCACTGTTACACGGTAACCCGCAAACGTCAAGTATTTATTTAGATCCTATTATTAACCTAATATTATCCCATTAATAACAGAATTAAGCATAAAATTGTACTTTGACACTTAGTTTTTCTAGCTCTAAAAAATCAGGCCAAAATTTTGTTTAACTACTAATTATTCAGTTACGTACTGCCTACTACATTTATACAGCGTACGTACATTATATTTTTGGTGGTATCATCATCTCTTTAGTCAAACTTACACTATACGTACCACTGGTTCGCATAGATTACCTAGCTTTGTAGGTTGGTATCCAAATAAATTATTCTCGTACGGCGACGATTTCCTTCACCGAAAAGCATTTGATAACAACTAAATATGAATTCCCTAATTATTGTTATTTGTTTGGAAATTTTAAAACAATGATATTAAAAACCCAAATATGTGTCTGCTACAAATAACTATATATTCTAATTGCAATGTGCAGGCCACTTAGACCAGAGAGTCGATGACTGTTGGTATAGAAATGTTCTAGAATGGCGACCACGTTAGCAAAGAGCAGTAGGTACCTATCGGACGTTCAATCATCGTTCATCAATTCTAGTATGCCGAAGATCGCTCTCTGTGGCGGTCTATGGGAAAGGCCTATCTACGTCCAACAGTGGACATCCATAACTGAAAGATAGATTCATACTTCATTGCATAACAATGCATATAATTAGATCAATGCATAATCATATAGCAGAAACTGGTCTATTTTTCTGAACGAAAGACGGTAATCTGAAAATCTGCAACTAACACGACTGCAAAGCTTTCCCTTTTCCGTATCTCCGCTAGCACTTTTTCATCTCAACCGTCTTATATCTTATGTCCCGGATAAATTTATACATATTCTGATATACCTACTTAAAATTGATATGGGTACGTGGGTACTCACAAGCTTTAATAATTCCTTACAGAATTTACAATACATACAGAGTCTGACATTTTCTCGTTTACATAAAAAGCAAATAAAAGTCGTATAAAGGAGGCAAGTGTCGAGATTCACGTCTCAATAAAGGAACGGTCAGTCTAATTTCAATTGCTTACCGAGTTTTAAAAATCAAAATTCTTGTAACCTCAATCGCTCACATTCCAATATTGGAAGAGCGACAGGTAATCAGATATAATATGGCATTTCCTTGTTGATGTATCTACTATGTAATGCTTATAAAGTAAATAATAACGATGTGCATCCCATCATATACCTAGTGAGAAATTAATTTCTTTGGGGAAAACTCGGATCTTTATCGAAATAGGACGACACCCGAACTGTCAATGAATGATCGTATTAAATGAGTGACATTTTCATATCCATTAATATATAAATTTATTATTTGGCGTCAAATGTCGAAGTCAAAAATGACATGTCACATTAAGGTTAAACAATAAAGCCCCATATTAATAGATATGTAAATGTCACTCATATAATAAAGTTGACAGTTCGGCTGCCGTCGTATGTCGATCGAGATAGGACTTTTCCCGATGGAAAATAGTTTTGCACTACATCTGTACTTTGTTGTTAAGCCTTGTTTTCAAACGCATAAGACGTAATACGTAATAGCAACTGAAAACCAAGGCTTTATGCCTCAAGAGGCCACGTTATGCTGGATCGCTTGAAACCTTAACTAAACATACAGGAATGTGCGGCACGGTCCCGGTGGCCGAGCGTGATTTATCATTGGAACAAATAAAGGCCCCTACTTTCCCAACTTGAGGCAATCGGTCATTTTCTACTCGTAATTGTGTCTTTTGGTCGAAATTAACTAATAAGTTATAATTGTATGGGCACTATTTAAAGTGTAATTAATTAGTGTTAATTTATTACGAAGTTAGTAAAGATTTAGTTTGTTTAAATAGTTAATGCCTTTATTCATTTCATTTTTAATAAAATAAAAAAATACATCTAAAACATATCAATACAATAAAAACATTATAAAAAAACCTAACCTATGGTACCGGCGGCAAAGGGAAAGGACACAGGCTGCCGATGCTTAGCGCTGCAGAGGAACCGCCAAACCAAGAGCGCCGCGCCAGGATTATCGTTGTCGGATTAATAAAAAAAAATAAGTAGGTACATTTGCATGTGAGTGATAAATAAAAATCTATAAGAAACTTATTGAAATATTGATAAATCATTAAAAAGTGCTTCTTCAAATCGTTGAAAGTGATTTGGGTCAAAGTTTATATCTCTAGTTTTAAGTAAGTTAACTTGTTAGGGTTTTCATTATGTTTTTACTTCTATAAATATTTACACATAAGTATAAAAATTATAATCGTAATGCATTTGTAACACGCGCTGTAATGTCTGAAAGTTTACGTTCCTAGATGTCCGTTTACTGCAATAAACATTTTTATACATATATATTTTAGTAAGTACATCCCTTTTTTTACAACAGCGATTACGAATCGTGGGAAAAGGTGGATATAGTTACCTACCTAAAAACCTATTGAAGATTCAACAGCAAAACATGATTTTAAGCCGAACTCTAAAATAAGACGACACGTTTCTAATGAAGCCGTCCGATGTATCGGAATCGATTCGTCACTGATCGACGATGTGATCTACCGTCGGCGACGGTGTCGTGAGTGACAGGTGCGGAGTCGATAGTCGACACGCTCTCGATCGGTAGCCATCTATCGATTATTCCATCGATTATACACGAGGACATTGAGACGTCGGGCTATTAACAACGAACGTGACGCTGCCGAAGACCTTAATCTTACAGTAAGTTACCAATGTGTATCAATGATGAATCCTTAGTGTCTGCTATGGATCTTTAGGCCAAGTTTAAATAGCTACACGCTCAATAGTTGCTACTAAATGTATTGTGAATTGCGTTAGCCATAGCCGTCACGTCGCCGCCGCCGGCAAAAAGTATAATCGTGCGGAAAGGGATTTGATACGAACTAGTAAAATAGACGGTGTGACCATATAGTCTGGGAAAAGTCAAGTTTTGGTACTTGTTGATGGTTAAAGGACCGACCACACCGAAGCTTGACGCAGCGTGAGTGCAGTCAAAAGTAATAAAAAAACTAAGCCGTTAACTGAAAACCGTAAGATTTCATAGCACGTGATAGCACGTTCACAGTAGACAATTCATTAAATTATCAGACATAAGTATATTAAGTATGTAGTTTTAAGTAAAGATCGCATTGCCCAGATCCTGGCAAGACATGGAGTTGTTATGACTTAAAGCTGACTAAAAGCTCGACCTTCTGAAGATCTTTTACATAAAGGGGATCAGCATTTACGGATTCCATTTCAAGTATATTTATACACAAAGAAACACACAAAAAAAACAAACAAACGATCGAAACAGTGTATCGATATAAATCTCGAAAATACCCCGTTCAAAACACACTGAATCACTAAAAACATCAAAGAATGACTTGAGACGCATGTGACTAATTTAAACACACGATACACCAGATTAACGCCAGGAAATCGGACACAGGATACGTCAATTTAAACTAGACGAAACTGAGAATAAGGATGCCAAAGCGCACCTTAAATCTATTGTTTTCGAAAAGACAACATTAGATAGATACCCATTCATTGCTCTGTTCTTTAAACGCTGTTCTGCCCTTGTGTAAAACAGACGCATCGTTGGAAAGTGCGTAAGTTTCTTCGCGCTCATTAAAAGATTGAGCATTGAAGTGGCAGGACGTGCAGCGAGTAACAAAGGAGTCCGTCTAAACAGGCCATTAATAAGGAGGCGGCTCGCGGGGCTGCCGGGACTTCCGCCGCGTTCCCAGAACTCCCGGGACAGGACGGGAATAGCTCGGTGATACTCCGCTAACATCTAAATGGCAATCAACTATACATGCATACTTAATACAGAAGTCATACCCGACTGTTTATATATATACTAGTTGCTGTCGTTTACTTACGGAAAAAAACCAAGATGCAAATGAACATGCCTGGTACCGCGAAAATCCAAGTTCGTAAACGAGAATTTTTCTCTTTTACTCCAATTAAGGTGTCATCAGAGTGACAGAGACAATCGTTCGATTCACGAATATCGATTTTCGCGGTAGCGCTGCAGTTGTGTAAGCGCAGTTTAAAACTAACACAATTACATTAAAAAAAAGACTTACATACCAAGGATTACATACAGCAGTTTCTGATGTGATATGCAAACTGGTTTTGCACATCGGTAATTGCATCTGTCTCATTTTATAAAAAGGCATAATGATTCTAATCAATTAATAGAGATACTCGTACGTATGTAACAATAACCGTTGTTAAGATAAAAATATCATATTCAGTGATGTCAAATAAGATTCCACTCAATTATCAACATTCCTGCGATGGACTTACACAGATTGAAGTTACACTGTGAATTGAGAGCGATATATTCGTACTAACGTATAATATGATGCCAATTTGATGTTTACCTGTTTCTGAACAGAGGCGCTACCGCGAAATACGATATTCGTATATTTCGAACGATTGTCTCTGTCACTCTCATGACGCCTTAATTGGAGTAAAAGGTAAATATGCTCGAAATATACGAACTTCGATGTTCGCGGTACCTGGCCCCTTCGGTGGCGATCCCGGTGACCTTACAACGTATGATTAAAGCGTAAGATCAAGATGGCGCTGGACCACCTTGTTAGCCGTAATCGGTTTAGGGGCTTTGTCAAAAATTAACTTATTAAATTATAAATGGTGCTTATAACGCCAGCGAGGGGACGATTGTCGTTATTATTGCGTTGGCGCAAACGAATTCCTCGCTTTGTTATAAAGAGAAAAAAACATGCTTGAGTGTGAACCTGTTTGTCCACTGTACAATTTTGATGACAGTTTGTGTTGTGGATTATTAAAAAATATTACGTACAAATTTATTTTGGGATTTTTCCCTTACGTTATAAAAATTGTATAGATATATGTGTCAAGTATTTATGTTTTGAGTGAAAGTGTCAAAGGCGGTACGGCTCGCCTGTGGTATAATTTTTACTAAGAAGTGAGACCACAAATTCTTACTTTCAAACTTTGACACGCATTATATTATTTATTTATTTTGGTTAATTGAAAATATAAAAAAATACTTTTTTTTTAGCAGACAGTATTTTGGTGTGGTTTGCTATTCGTCTGTTCAATTACGTGCTAGTCGATTAGTGTCACCCAGATATTGTACTTATTTTCCTATGTTTTTCATT
This sequence comes from Grapholita molesta, assembly GCA_022674325.2. Taxonomy (NCBI): domain Eukaryota; kingdom Metazoa; phylum Arthropoda; class Insecta; order Lepidoptera; family Tortricidae; genus Grapholita; species Grapholita molesta. The sequence goes on from CP053127.2 coordinate 12,030,877, forward strand.
CATTCAATCTCTCAAACTCCTGCAGCAAAATAAATACGTATATAAAATGTAACTAACCACCAGCAATACTACTAAAACTCATAACTACCATATACTAGGTGTAGTACAACATACTAAACCATAGCAAAAACGTTTACACTAATAAAAAAAACTGCCATGATAAGGGCATTTCAGTGCTCTAGCTAAAGTCGTAACTAAGCTGGCATTGTGTTGACAGGCTGATAATAAAATTCCAATAAATAAGTAGTATACGAAAATAAATAAGTAGGCTACTCTATGGTCATTACACACTTATGACTTAATTTAATACCTACAATGTTATCGACAGGGTCCCTGCACTATGCTACCTGCGCGTGATTTGTGATTTATGCCGTTGAGAGCTTTCGCGTCGCATGCTGATGGACCGTGAATAAGTTGTTAAGCATATTTTATTTACTTTTTCCGTCGAGCATAATTCATTCTTGCCATGCTATTTAACAATAATACGGGATAGCGTCTAGATATAATATAATTCTAGTCGTGCCTGTTTTATATCCGAGGAAAGCAGAACTTATTATACCTAGCTTAGACTATTCTGTGCATCTTTCAAAGCCATAATTAAAACCTAAATATATTTATATAATTATTTTAGGAGTATAAAATTAATTTATAGTGTATAGTTCTAAAATTGTTTACCTGTTATTTATTTAGAGTACACCATTTCAGCCATAAGACTTCCGCTGATGGACAAAGGCGTTTTCCAAATTACCCAAATAAGACTCGTAGGTATCATCTTAGAGGGGAGTTGGCATAGTCGCAGGTGCGGGTTGGTGACTAGATATTTTTTTTATGACATAGGCGGCAAACGAGCAGACGGATTGCCTGGTGGTAAGCAATTACCGTCGCCCATGGGCACCCGTAACACCAGAGGAGTCACAAGCGCGTTGCCGGCCTTTAAAGGGGGTTGGATCTCTGGGAACCTTACTCACCATCAGGAACACAACACTGCATACCTGAAAGGTAGCAGTGCTATTATGGCTGTGGTCTTCTGTAAGGAGGAGGTACTTCCCCAGTTGGGCTGCCCCAGATTCAAGCGTGATGGTCATCGCTGTGCCCTACCTCTCATTGTTGGACGTAGTTTAAGGACATACCCGGGTCCAAAAGGACTTAATCCTATATAAAAATAAGGCATTATATACTAAGGTGAGTGCACCTTAAACAATAAAGATACCAATTAATGTATGTATTCATTTATATCATGATTTTGACTTATTATAATTATCATATTTATCATAAACTAGTAGAGGTTGTTTGTACAATTCTTTAATATGTATAAAAAATCGAAATGTAATCTGACACGACTTCTTTGCTTTGCTAGTCGGTATACTACAGCCAGACTAATGACAGGCGACTAACGCGTATGCGCGACGCGTGCGGCGCCGACACTTGCACTGCGCGATTCACAAACTTGTTTACTGCTTATCTCGTGGTAATACTTAACCAGTTTCACTTTGCTAATGGATAATAACGTGACACAATTTGATTTAAGTTCTAATAAGACTAGTTTTTTTTTTCTGGCGAGTCAGATTGCTTTAGGTTTCGAAAAAAAGTACCCTGACCGCACTAATGCTATAAAAGTAGGTAATTTTTCCGCTAACGAGACGACATGTACCTAAAAAGCTTCGAATGTTTAGTACAAAGTTAAATCGTTTGTATGTTACTAAGGAAATGATTGTCATTTAATCTTTGATTGTAGAACATAAATCAGCATTTAAGAAGCTTGTGAATAATTTGTGTCTTAAGTAGGTAAGTTTAGGTACACCTGCACATCTTATCCTCCTGGCTTATCGACGTGACAGTGGCCTCTGTCTCATTCATACACGTGGTGTGAAAAGAAGATCGCTATTTGTCGCGGGGTTAACTAAGTCCACCTTATGCTTTGTACAAAGATTGTGTAGAATATAGCATATTTTGTAGAGAATAGAGTAGAATTTCTTTGTGTATACTTTTATATTGGTCAGTATGAGGAGGCGGGTATAGAAACACCGCGAACAGCCCGCGTAATCACGATCATTGCCTATTCACTACCCACGTGCTTCCGATGAATTGGGGTTATGGTTCTGCCACTTAGGAAGTAATATACTCCACAATTGAAGTACTGATACTTTAACACTGGATGTACATACATAAATATATATATACGGGCTGTAATTGTTAATAATTTCGCCATTGTCATTCGCCAATTAGTACCTAAAATCACATTGATTTTTTTCAATAAACGCTATAATTATCCAAAATGTTTAGCTTAAACGGCCTTATACATTTCACACACTCTGTATTGAATGGTTTATGGTCTCCAGTAAGGAGATATAAATATTCACAACTAATTGAGTACATAATGTATTCGAAATAAAGTAAAATAACTTTTATTGTATATAAAAAAACATTTATTGACTTCTTCGTATTTTTATAGTTGCTCGAAGTCAGCCCTTATTGTTGGACGATTCATTGATTTATTATATCTAACGAACTTTTCTTGAAATTTGCGGTGTATTTAATTCAATCAAGCAGTTAAAGACAAAAGTAAAAGGAAAGTTCTTATAAATATGTATGGGAATTAAATATTCCATTTCTAAATTTTATACCATCTATATTTCTTGTGAGTTTCTGGATTTATCTGATAACTTTCCGAACAGTTTAAAAATTAAAAGAAGAAGGCAGTCAAGGCTTCACATTGCAACTTATTCTCCAGAATTAGCGTAAGCAGTAGTTAGTCTGTAGTAGTGAACATTATACTCGTACTCAAACTCAAGTACCAGGATCTCAAAAAGGTTGGTTGAAGATAGCTTCTCATCATAAGGGTCCTATTACGTAAGCCCTCGATAATTCACAACCGACCGGTCGAGTGTCGAAGACGTCGTTGGGGGCCCGTTTGGCAATTATCCGAATCAATGTGTACGCGTGTTAACGCACTTTCATGGATACACCTCCACTGTTTTCCTTTTATAGGGACTTCCATTGTCATGGTCGTGAGAATTGCGTCATAATTAATGGTTTAGGAAAAGGTTTCACTAATAATATACATTTAGGTTTCTTAATTGCTATACGAGTTTGTTTTTATAATTATTGATTCGCCAGATAATTCCATTTTGATTTAACCTTTGAGATATTGATTAAATATGAAATGTTATAAAAACGGATTTGCACTTGTGTGATAAAAAATTACATTATAATTTCTTGAAATCGTGACGTATTATATACCTACCTACTGTTTAAAAAAATATTCAATATTGTTTTATTTTTCATAAATACTTAATTTCGGGCAGCGTGGCATATTTGTTGTTTCCCTACCTCTATGTCACCCTTTCATCATATTATAACATACATAGATATTATCAAATAAGGTCGTAATACGCGTAGGTACAGTACAATGAATGTACTCAATTAATCGTAAATATTTCTCTTACTGTAGTGTAGACAATTAAAGAGTCAATATTAACAAAAACAATGCTGTGGGAAACTGATATAATTTAAATATTAGAAAATATTGTTTATCCTCTAGATAATTATCCGTCTTGAACAAATGAAAACCAACTCAAGACATTATCATTGGCATTCGTCAGAGTCGTGCGTATATTAATGGAAACAACACCAAAATAAAGCACAAAGCATCTAACTCATTTAACTATTATGCTCAAACAACACGTGGGTCTCAAAAACAAATAAAACAAATAGTAAATTTCATTTATTTTCGATGCGTTGCTTACCGCAACCGACTAGAGTAGATGATTGCTCAATTACCAGGACCTCCTTAGTCGAAGCATTAACAGCAATCTCGATGACCATATTTTCAACTTTACGACAGTGAAAATAAATGCTTTTATTATATTGTTGCTTCGATAATCTCAGTCGGCAACACAAAAGGTGGCTTCGAGTCCGCGCCTTGTCATTAGGGTGCAATCAAACATTATGTTTAGGATCGCCGACAGCTTAACCGGGGTTTTTCATCCATTTCATAATTTGTTATTTCGGATTATAGGGAGCGTGCCGCGGCGGAGACAAAGTAAACATTACCACCGCTGCTAGCAACTGGTTCCACATTATTTTTTCACAGCTTGAAACATTGCCAACGCCATGTACCAATCGCATTTTCTTATAATTAGAATTCAACATTCTGTCATAAAGAAACTATTTCCAATTGAAAATGTCCTGATTTCAAAATATCCGTGACGGTTAATTTTAATAGACGATTCCAGTTTAAAAAATCAGAAAAATAGCACTTCGATATTTACCACTCCATACTATATCTTTTACCTGTTAAGTGGAGGGCACTGCATTTTATAAAGCACGCTCACCATACCTAAAAGAGTATTAATATATCGCCGATTACGGCCCACGTGTCACAAATGATATCACGACCGATCGTAAAAATAAGTCGAATTTGAGCCTCCTGGGCGATCGACAAATGACCATCACCTTATGTCGACCGTTCTCATAATTAACCACCTTCAGTTTTTGCCGAACGCAAATGCAGGCAGGGATGTGCAATTTACACGTCGGGCGGTGTTGCGGGTCCTAATTAGTAGCAAAGGATATATAGGTATAGGAGCCATCTGCGGTGAAATAAAATAAGTCTTGAGAAGTCAATATTATTGAAGTCAGAACAACAGCTACGTCATACGAGTCAAAAAGAAAATTTTGTTTGCGTCTTTCTACACTTGAGATAAAGATTCCAGTCGTAACTTTTCGAATGTCTTTATTCTAGAAGATGATGAATCATCTTAAAAGGTGTCAAAAACATAATTTATATGCACGCAAGCTGTTGACTATTGGTGAGATATGAACAAAAGATTAAAATGTTTCTGACCCATTTTAAACATCTATTAGCAATCTCTGCACAGTAAATGATTTCAGAAAGTGTATGAGTTAAGTGGGGAAAATTTCAGATATCATCACATCTAACGTCCTTTTTTATTTGTCTTTGATCATATTCCTTTCTCTTTGATTATATTCTTTCCATCTATCCATAGCGCATACTCGACAAAGCAGCACTTCTTTATCTCAATTTCGTCTCCAATTTCGTCTCCATTGGTCTTCCGTCTCGGTATTTCCAAAAGCAAGGGCTAGGTGGAGGGCTAGGTTATCTCAAGGGCTAGGTGAAGTAAGTTAACTGCCGCTGATTGACAAACTTCATCTTTTGTTTCATCGATATGCTGTATTTTTTTATGACACCGGCCAGCACATTCAGTCCCTAGTACAGACAACGGCAAATAATACCTCCTACCACTACCTCGGTAAAAATCTTAATTTGTACAGGATTAAGGATGAGTTACAATACATATATTAGGCTATATGACGCTGACTGTACTCTGGTGCGTGTACTTTACAGTTGCGGTACGGTAAATGATAATGCAACTAGTTAGTTCCGCCACATGCCGGAGCCGGACTCGCCGCTCCGTTTCATGCAACAGTCACGGTTGACGACGCTGCTGTTGTTGCTGTCGTTTTAATGTCACATTTAATGTAGTTATGCGAATGTCTGTGTGTGATAAAGATGGAACAATTTTCTTGTATTTATAAAAGCGACAAACGAGGCATCGCTTGTTGATATATATAAATCACCCTTTACGCTATTACTAACCAGACTAACCATTGTATTTTTTGTTTATATATATAAATGTGAGGAATTGATATACACGATCGACTTAGTGATGGTTACATAAGTATAATAAACGTATTACTTAACGGTATTAGCAATGGAACCCAGTGTATGAATACACAATTATTTCGCTACACTTAGCAACAATAAACTGATGACATCTCTTTAAAGTTTCGAATTAACTATTCAGTGAAATATGCTTAACCGAATCATTGTGAAACCTTTTCATTCGAAATCATAATAGATAAAGATAATGCAATAAATGCTATTTCATGGGCAGAATGCAAAGTTTATTCTGCCGTTATTCATTTGTCACGGGGCGATTACGGATCTGTATTCAGTGACGTGTTGAAAACGAGATAAAGGAGTGAGCCTGAGCGTACCGGAATAAAAACATAAATTGCACTACCTGAGTCGATTAGCAAACGCTGAAATCACAGCGCGTAGCCTTGGCCTTTTAAAAATATATTTTAAAGTTTTACATTAGGTTGGTATATTTCAATAATATATTTAAGAACTATTAAAATATGTAATTATATACATAATTTGGAATAGGTCATATCTTCCAGATTGTAGATAATCATTGGCTTGCGTATATTAATTAGCATTCCTATTTTCCTTCCTGACATTGCAAAAAGTCATGTCAAAATATACATAATATGTATTCACAAAATTCAAGTGGGTACTTAAATAAAATGCGACAGAAGCACTAACTTTGAAGTAAGTTTTTGGTTATTCTCAAGTTCCTTTCGACCTATTTAAACAAGCTGTTAACATTTACTTAACAACGAGAGGATCGCCTACCATGGAACCCAATTGGCCACAAGCAGCAGCAGCTGATGCGTCCTGACAGTTATTGCTTTAAAATTAGGAATTTGTAAACATTAGTAAATCACAAGAATAGCGCAACACAAAGGACCCGGATCTAGCCTCTACCTGCGGCTTCCGAATCCGCGCAAAAAACGCAAAATTGATTCAATAGGAGTGCACAAAAAGCATTATATGGTGTCCCCTGTATTTAAAGATGCCGATACGAATCGACAAATAAGGTTATATCGTTTGGAAAAAAATGGGATTATCGGTTAGTCTCTGCCACTGTAGCGAGCAATTGGGGGTGAAAAAACGCTTTCTTCAATATGTTTGCTTAACAATACACATCTGGCCTTAATATCTTTTGATTGACTATCGACCTGATTATCGGCGTTCTAGGAATGTGGGTCAGTGTTAGTCGGGAGGTAGGGCACGGCAGGATGGAGATAATGAACGGTGTCCTGTACGAGATGAACTCGGTACAGTAACTACACGATGACGCATGACAACACTTACATGATGTCGGAGTCTTATTGCATAACTGAAAACCTAATCTTGTGTACCGAATGTATATAGTTCTGATCTACCTGCCGTGTTACAAGTTAAATACTGTATCTTTATTAGTAGAATAGAAAGATCTACAAACTAGATGCCAAATCAAAAGAAATAAATAAAATAAATATTGCGGTACAATCAAACACAAATCGACCTAGTCTTACGGTAAGCTCAGTAAGGCTCGTGTTGAAGATATATAGATACATATAAATACTTAAATACAAAGCAAACACCCATGACTCAGGAACAAATACATATCTGAGTTAATCACACAAATAAATGCCTTGACTGGGATTTGAATCCAGAACCATCGGCTTCATAGGCACGGCCTAGTCACTAGGCTACTATTTTCCAAATAATCAGAAAGTCAATATTATTTGATGGCACGTCAATGACCCCATTAAACATTTTTTAGATAAAATGGCACGTCGATGCATAAAGGTTCGCCTACCCTGGCCTAGTGGGTAGTGAACCCACTAAGACAGACCGACTGGTCGTCAAAATCTTTATCTTATTTTATTACATAGGCAATTTAAAATCAAATAGTCCTAGAATAAAATTCTCGCTAATAAATTATCTAGACCTCAACAATATAAGGTACTTTAAGTACCTCATCCAATGGGTAGGCCTGTATGATGTCGTTGTAATAAAGTTAACGAGAGAAATGAGCACTAAAGTGTAACAATGCCGGCATATCAACGATAAGTGCTATTAAAAAGCAACTGGCCTGCGCGCGGGCAAAAAGAAGGCGCGTACGCGTGCGGCAATGAGGAAATACCAAGGATGTCCGGGACGACATGCGATATTAACAAAGCTACGCTTAATTTTTCGCTTAATGGTGGATGGGGATGAGTCACAATAAGCCTCACAAAGTCCAAGTTACTCGTGGGACGGTTTTTAGACAAAACTATGAATTCAGCTTCACCATATATGACGACCGGTCTGGCCTAGTGGGTAGTGACCCTGCCTATGAAGCCGAAGGTCCCGGGTTCGATTCCCAGTCAGGGCATTTATTTGTGTGATGAGCATAGCTATTTGTTCCTGAGTCATGGGTGTTTTCTATGTATTTAAGTATTTACATTTACCTATCTATTATATATATCGTCGTCTAGTACCTACAAGACAAGCCTTACTGAGCTTACCGTAGGACTAGGTCGATTGGTGTAAGATTGTCCCGAAATATTTATATATATGAATTGTATTAAAACGATATTTAAATCGAAAGAAAAATAGAAAAAATGGACTCGAAGCAGACGTTTCTGCATAATAAAAAATAATTTAGAATGGGGTAGCACATTGCTATCGATGAATTCTCAATGTAAAGTGAGACTTCGATGCCGTTAAGTGTTCAATACGCTGGCGGTAGATGTGACTACACGTCACCCATGATGACGTATACCACGAAGGATAAGATAGAAAAATTTGACAGGTCTAAGCGGTACTCGGATAGCACAATTGGTAGTGCACTGGGCTAGTGATCCAGTGGTTGTGGGTTCGAGTCCCGCTTCGAGTTATTTTTTTTTCTATTTTTTTTTTCGATTTAAATATCGAAGTTATTCGCTAGCCGACGTTTCTACATTATAAAAAATAATGTATTAAAACGGGTAAGTTAATTTTTAAAGTCGTATATTTCTCGCTATCTTTAGATCCGTAACATGAAACTTAATTATGAGCTATTATCCGTTATCCGTAGTTGCCAGCATTAAAACAATATGTTCTGAGATGGCTCTTACCACGTCTCAGGATAGTTTTGTGCTTGACCACATAGTTTACTTGCTGCACTTCAAAATTGTATTCCCTTCCTAACCGCATTTAAATCTACTTAATAATACCTATTTACGCCTTGATAAAAATCTACAGCCCAACTTCTAATAAGATCGGTTCAAATTAGAAAATGGTAGACGTATCTATTATGCAGATTGGGTCTTAATCGAATCGAAGCAATTGGCTAATTAGACCCTGTTCAGGGTGCGACACTTTCTCGATTGATAAGAAAACCATATAGTAGAGGAGATATAGCGTTTGGGGTCAAAATAATTGCCACAGAACCGGAGTTTGGTGTTTTTAGTTCTTTGTGTGTATCTTTTTGACATACTAAAAATATAGAAAAATATATGTGTGCAAAATGCGATTTTCCACACGACAAAGATTTGAAAAATTGAAAATTCCCCATATAAAACCCAAATTTTGTGTGGTCTCAAATTACAGGAAATTACACACAAAAGAAGGTTATGAGGTTAATTTAATAAAATAAACGTAAATTAAAAAGTGGTGACTACAAAAAAAAGATTTTTTTGTTAAAATTGATAATGAAACTTAACCTATATAGACTATATACACATCAATATACGTTACAAAAAGAAAAGCATGTTTAATACATGAATATTTCCTATTATACTTAAATAATACAAAAAATAGACTTTTAATTAACACGACAAAATATAGAGCTCCTCCATAGACTGCCACATGGAGCAATCTTCAACGTACTGCGGCCACTGACTACCAGCGTTAGTTTAGCGTTTGTGGATGTCCGATATTGCGCTTTCCTAGATGTAGTCGCCACTATACTAGGACTTTTCTGTCCTAACGGCCATCGACCACCACTGCCACTTCAACAGTGCAATTCTTTGAGCCATGGCGGTTTTTCTGTCGGGTCGGGGCGGTTTTTTTTTTACGGAACATCATTGAACTGCATCTACGTGGCGATAGTCCGAGCGATAGGTCTTTCCAGTGCACGCTACCTTCATGGTAACTTGCACGGGTCTTCCTTAATGCTCCACAGCCGAGTTTGATATTGCCTTTTCGAAGTTTAATTTGCCTAACTGGACTACATGTCCCAGATACAAATATTCGTCAACAACTTCGACAGCAACGTTCCCAACCGATATCGTATAGGTACATGGCGACAAGGACATATTTGATGCTTCTATTATGTTAACTTTCAGCCCTACCTGCTCTGAAACTCTACTAAGGTCCTGAAGTGCTCAGACATGACAATGACATAGTCTAGGAACCGAAGGTGAGTGAGGTGTTCGCTCTTAACATTGATCCAGTACCTTAAAGGCATCTTCCAGTGCAGCAAACAGGTTCGGAGAATGACATCTTCCTGTCTTACACCTCGGTGCGGCTGGATTGGCTCAGAGATCTTGGTCCTGAATATCGGTGATCGCTGAAGAAATAGAAGTACAGCCCATGTCTCGATCGAACCACGATGTAATCAGCAGTGGCTGATAGCATAGCACCATAGTGATGGTTGGCGTTTGTGGACTATGAGAAAGCTTTTGAAGGGGGGTTGGAAAAAAACAACTACTCAATATGTCAATTGAGCCCTACACTAGAATTTTTAATTAATATATTAATAGTAAATATGGTCGATACTCCCCTAAACCGTATACAAATGAGTAATGTTGTAGTGGCAGATAATAATGTGTCGACATATGGCATAGAATGTTTTAAATGTTCTCTATTGCTCTGTGATTTAAGATTATTAGATTTACAAATAACATTAAATAATTGGAAAAGATACATGGAAGAACTTTATAAGTCCTGTCGAGTTCGATGAAGATGATATGGAAGATGAACAGCTAATAGACTAGAGATGATAGAATAGGTAGTAAGATAGGTATACATAGTTAGTAAAATAGGTAATAGATTGGAAAATAATACTTGAAGAAGAGTTTTTGAAAGCCATGTCGAATATTCCAAATGGTAAAGCTGCAGAAGATGGCAGAATTCCTATTCTAAAACAGCATATAAGTTTAAATATGAAGAACACGTTAATTGTGAAATTTAATTTAATTGACAAGATTAGCAGACGACATTGCGCCATTTGCAGAGAATAGTAACAAGTTACAGCAGACACTTTAAAACTGATGAAATCTTTGATAGATTCAGCCTTAAAATTGACTGTAATACAATAATTTTGTTACTACCAAAAACCTCATAACAAATGCTGGACAGAAATCATGACTAATGGAGACGTCTTGCAAAATTTGTTTATTACAGATAAAAGGTGAGACATAGATAGGGCATCTGATGAGGTATAAGACCTTTTATTTTAAAATTTTGGAGACCAAGATCGAGAGGATGACAGGCCAAGATATGCATATCTCAGAAACGTAAAGAAGAAGGCTGTTGTTATAAGGCTAGCAGAGGGAAAAGTAGACTCCACCAACATTCTTAAATATTGATGATGATATAACATATTGAACACTGCACAAGCTTATTTTTAATCTTCTACCATCTGGTTATTTAATTTTAATTTTAGAAATTAACGTCATAACCATTTTTACCATTAATTTTCCTGTAATTCGATGCCACACACGATTTTAAATTTTTTTTATGAATTTTGAAGATACAATTTTTGTGGGGCAAAAGAACGCATTTTTCACACATATATTGCTGATGTGGCGATGGGAAGGCCACGTAACTCGGAGGGTCGATGGCCGTTAAGACAGAAAAATCCTCGTGGCGACTACGTCTAGGAAAGCGCAATATTTGACACCCACAAACGCTAAACTAACGCTGGTAGCAGTGACTACATTATGTTGAAGATTGCTCCATGTGGCAGTCTATGGGTGAGGTCCATATTTTCTCGCGCTAATTAAAATACAGCCCATATGTTTTGTATAATATAAGTATAATTATAAATATTCATGTTTTAAACATGTTATTTTTATAACGTATATTGATGTGTATAGATAGTCTATAAAGGTATAGTTTAATTTTCAATTTAAAGAAAATAAATTTTTGCTTGAAAAATGTTTTTTTTTTTTATTCATCACTTTGTTATTTACGTTTATATTATAAAATTAACCTCATTAAAGTTTTTAGTGTGTAATTTCCTGTAATTTGAGACCACACAAAATATGAGTTTTATATGGAGAATTCTCAGTTTTTCAAATCTTTGCCGCGTGAAAAATCACATTTTGCACACATGTATTTTTCTACATTTTTAGTATGTCAAATAGATGCATACAAAGAACTAAAAAAAACAAACTCCGCTTCTGTGGGAATTATTTTGATCCTCGCCTACAAATTTTCGTACCACTCCTGTACTAATAGTCCTGACTGAGACTAGGTCCTGGGTACTCAAAACCTATCTATACAGATATTTCTGGACACGTTGTAGGAAATGCCAAATTTTAGGAATCACCATGAAATATTCTTTGATCTATGAAACTCTGAAACGCAAAACTAACGGCATTAAATAGTTTCGGGCCGAGTGAGGTGTGAAGTGCCGTGCTACTAATGTGCCGGCATCCCGTCTCGGGCCGTCCTAATGTGAAAATTGGATTCTTTCTTCATGACGGCGCCGCGGCGCCATGCGAGTGGGATTGTGACAGATCAATTCATGATTAGTAGGTATACCTTTCATGAGTCATGTATTTGCTTGTGTGGAAGAATATGGAGGGAATTTCATATAAATAATTGTAATTAGGTACGTTTGTTAGATACGATCAAAGAGTACATAAATACATTTACATCATTTATTATTTTGATGAGATCTCAAGAGAGAATGTTAGGTACAGGAATAAAACGTTATTTAACTTAATTTTATAAAAGAAAAAAGGAAAGGAATGGTGGTGGGACTTCATGCCCATGATGTTTTATTTCACAAAAATGTACAAAATGATCTAACCTTAAAAGACAAGTCTAAAACTACTTTTATACTACTTCAATTTGCATTGTAATGAGATTTTTTTATAGGAACAATTGTGATTCCTGAGAAAATAGAAAATACTCGTAAAATGAAGATATTGAAATATGAAGCCATTATCTATTAAATATAACGTGCGAACTCGATGTACATGTTAATTACAGTAGATTGTAAAAGTTTGCAAACACAAGACGTGTTTAGTAGCCTATACTTAATGCCCAATCGAGCGTGCCTAGTTAAGGAACCCTAACAAAAAACTAAAAGTTTTTTATTTAATTAATGGCTCCTGGCCTTGTGTAGCTGATTTAATGTCAAAGGTTTAAACCATCCTTACCTTGTTATTTAGCCAGAGATGAAGCATGGCGCGGAAACATAATTATCTACATAGTTTGTGCTTCAAATGTTTAAAATATTGCGATTAATCTCGTAATTGTATAAAAATAACATTACATGTTCATAGTTACAGTTGTTGTATGTAATGGACTTTGTCCGAGCTTGACGAAATATCAAGATTTTATAAAGATATACCAACTTACAAAATCTATAGGCTCTGGACAAAACAATCACCATTAGAGCCAGTTCATTATTGCCATTTTATACCTATAAGTAAAAGTAGGTAGTTACTACTTTAAAATGTTATAGGTACCTTAAGTGATATATTTTTCATTAAGTTTCAATTTTCCAAGTTTTATACCTAATCAGACAATTATATATGTTTAATCGATTGGACCAATAATGCTAGGCGACATACACGAGTATGGCACGAACCAGTAAAATGATAATTGCTTATTGTTGGTAGCACTGCTTATATTTTTAATATCACTTCGTTTTGTATTACAGCTTTTTTACCCTTGTAAATGCGCAGTATGGATAATAAGATGCGGTGCGCGGGCGCCGTGTGATTGGATAATGAGCTCTCGGCGATCAATTGGATGATTGAATGATTGCTCAGTCATCAAAGTTACGTCTAATAGGCTCGCCGCGTACTATGCCCATCTGATCTATTTACAAATGGCGTAAACAGTGCCTCTGTTAAGACTTTATTTTTTTAAGTGCATGAAAGCAACATTGTTACTGCAGATCCTGATGTTAAAAAGAACTGTCAAAATGTTTGTCTGCCTGTATAAATACCTACTTGTATGTTTGCGAAAAGCCAAATAAAGGGAAAGTTTAACTAAACAAAGAAAACTTAGGAACCCCGGATAAACTTGCCTCTTGCATGACATTAGAAAACTTTTAAGAAACGTGTAGAAAAACTTTTATAAGAAATTCTAAACGGTCTTTTTCGAGCGGCCTACATAATTTGATTACGTCCTTGTAAAACTAGGTCCAATAACTCTAATATATCAAGAGCTATTACTGTTAATTACCTATTTAAGATAGCCTAGCGTTCGTGATTCGTGTATTTGTAACGTGTCCGGACCCCGGGGCGGTAATTAAAGCAGTCTTATTACCCGATTTACGTTTATGACCTCTCATGCGAACTGTCGAACAAACAATGCCTAGCTTCACCATAAACATCAAACCTTTTCAGAGAATCGTTATTATTGATGTTATTATTTATGTCTGTGGTTTCTTAAAAATATGGCACACATTAAAGTGCTTGTGCAACAACATGTCGGACATGATCAATCATAAATTTTTGCCAATTATGACACAAAACATTATAATCTCAATAATAAATTCTCTCAGTTTTCTTACTGTCAATAACAACTTTCCGCTATTAAATAGTAGCGCAGAACAAGACAATGCTAAAATGATCACCGTGGAATTTAAATAGCAGAAAAGATAATCACGAAAGTCAACCGTGGAGTGACGCGCGAATGCAATTCCCATCAAATTAGAGATAACGAAGTTGAGACCATTTTTCCGCATTTTTTTGATACAAAAAGCTACGTTCCGGCGTCTACCGCCACGGTGGCTGGATCCACGTGAACTCGGCCAATTAATTGCTCAGTGCTTTAATTAATGGATTAGCGAGCCGACGGGGAACTCTTACAAGTACTTAAGCTTGGGAAACACTATAGATGACATTTATTGTCTAAGTTGACCGCGTAATTGAGGTAACTGTAAGCCGACAGCCTTTTGGGGTGTTTGAACCTTCTTACATGCTTTACATGGTTCTAAAAACAGATTCCGTTACACACTCTATTCCGATCGAGGACTCTCACTCCGTGGCTGTTTTCATCGTATGAGACAGAATGTGGTCTTTGCAAAAGGATAATGAAATATTTCTGCTTTGTTACCAAGTGACTAAGCCGTCCGCTATTGCAAGAGTATGCAAATCTTCCAGTGGTCTTATTTCCCTGTAGAGTGTAGGGATTCGTCACGCTAGACGTTTGTATTGCACTACGCTTTCACGCCCCCGTTCGCTATGCATATGTGGCCACTGAATTGTGTAATTACTAATTACACTTAATTAATATTCCTATGCTCTGTTTAGCAATATATCATAAGTTAAAATCTTCTTGGAAAAACGTGGTTTTAATGTATGTACTCCGTTAATTAGCTATTCCCTTATCTATCGCTAAGTCTACAAGAGATCTCGAGTTGTTGACCGAGCCGAGTTCAGTTGTCCTCACAGTTTTCCCATAAACTTCGAAAAACAGTTCATATTTGTAGTGCGCGGCAAACTGTCAGGGCAAACAGTTGTGGTCAAATCTTTTAAGTAGGCAGCCGGTCAATATTTTTGTTAATAATTTGGAGTGTGTGGGTTCCCACGGGAGGTAATGGAGACGGCTCGGTTACAGGCCGAGTGTGTCTCCTACTTACTGACAATAGTGACTAGAGCAGGCGAGCCGAACGAACTCGGTGCCAACCACTTATATTGTCACCTGTTTTTATATAATACCTATACATTAAAATATTTCCTGAATTGGTTTATTGGTTGGCTGTAATCGTACTCGTACGTGTGGTGATTTTTTCTGCCTCTTTACTCTTGCTATAATGGATCAAGGGGAACCGCGGTGGATCAGCATTTGAATAAGCCCCATGAACTTTACTTATACTAAAGTGAGTAAATCAACTCTCCTTGCCTGATCGACCATTTGTTATGCCTTCCAAAGATTTTTGTTGACACTTACCTAACTTTTATGACTCAAGTATGTAATGTAACCCGCCGAGGTACAGTTTACCACTGCTCTTAATTGAAGCACATATTTCGTTAATAAATCCACTAAGTTAAGAATGTAAGAAATATTAACGCATTTGCTTAAACAAATCACAGTTAGGTCTTAAATATGGGCATTGACCCACACACATAATTCTCACGGCTTGTGCGATAAGAAAACGTTTTGTTTCATTGTTTTTGGCGTTAATACAATAAAGAAGTTCCTTATATGTAGCAAAAAGTCGGTCAATGGATAAATTAACAATACGAAGCGCAAACAAAAGATAATCAAGACGTGACGCAAGACGAAGTGTTTGCCAGAGTAACGGAAAACAAAGGTGGGTAGACAGATAAGTCTTGACTGATGCCGATAGCGGACCGAGATAGTGTTGACATAAGTCTGGAAGGAAACTTTCTCAAGATTGGGCTACATACGTCCTTAACACTAAATTCCTTAAAGGAAACATTCCAGTTATAAGTATCCCGACTATCCATTTATCCACTATATTTATCGAAAAATGTAAAAACCATACCAACCATAATAGCATAAACCAGAGTTTATTTTACTTTTTTACTTTCAACAATGTGGACTCAGTTTTTTTTAAGTTAACGTTTATGTATATAATACAAATATGTATATGAAGTACAACGGTTGCATCGCACAAGGAAACAATAGAGCATTAATAATCTTTAATATTTTATTTGTATTCCGGCCGTTAAATACGGTTTTCCTAACATAAATGCGGTTATTATATCTGTGACCCTAATGAAAAAGGGTATAAATTAAACTGGCTCAGTGAAAAAGGTCATAAGTCTTGTAAAATGTACGGCACTTGTACATTTTTCCCCTGTGCTCATTTGACTTATACTCTTTTTCACTAGGGCCACAGATATATAACACAACATGTAGCACACGGTACATTGATACTTCAGATATTGTATATGACTTGTGTGAATAACGGTACATTTTTTATACAACTTGTGTACGTAACTTGTACCGTTTTTCAGACAGAATTATAATTATAGTAGACATTAAATGTAAAATTAAATGAACATAAAATTCGTGTGAAAATACTTAATGACCGCAAGAATACGCTAGTTATTATTTTCACACGGTCGCAATGTTGGAAATGGAATCGGCCAACAGGGCGGTTCGGCGAAGCGCGGGGTGTGAACTGGCGGTGCCGACGCCGCGGTGTGAAGGCAAACATTGTCTACAACTGTTAACAGCGATTGAGTGTAAATCATAGTCTCGGACACGAGCTCTTCTAATACAACCTTATTAACCCTCTGCAACTGACGCGGTCACGTGACGTGTAAATTAATCAATCTTGCTGTCAACATCATAATGGCGACTGCAATGCATAGGTGTCTGTTAGACGTAACATCAGTGGCAGAGGGTTAAGACCTTTCCCTTAACTGTTAATAAATCTAATTTAGACTAGCTGGGTTAAAATATGTATATGACTTGGGTGAATGAACTTTTTCGTGTCACACGTTAGTTGCGGCCTTTTGATTATCTTTTATTTAGAATTTTATATAATTTAAATAACTTTGGTGACAATAGTAGAACTAGGAATAACATCCCTTTAAACTAAATTTGATAATGATGATAAAAAACTAAAGGTCCCGGGACAACCAAATAGATTAACAACAATAAAAAGTTGAGTCACCCACCTATACATTATAATTCCATACTTAAATATAAGATTGATAATATGACTCAGTTCGGTTAGGTTTTGCTTATAGACTGATTGTCAACCAGTATATTTTATATATTTGTAATTAACATTTCAATCGGGCAAATAATATTCGATAGGTTTACAATTCGGGTTCTTATTCCCCAGACTATAACATACACTCCGCCGATTTTAACCTCCTTGGGAACCAATTTGTACAACTAAAACAAAAAATGGACTGTTTGTGGACCCTATTGCAATGTAAGTCTACTAATGGTCACTTAACACTTTCAGTGCTAAGAACAACCAACTTTGCCCTCAGTCCTAAGACAAATCTAGTTGTTTACATTACTCAGGAACATACTCGTAGAACACGGATTGACAATGTCGTAGATATATTATTGATTCTTACTTATATACCTACATTAGGTTTCAACCCAGAGAACTATATGAGTTATTAAGTTTATATATTAAACAACACGTACTGGAAAGCGCGGCGTGGGAAGACTCCTCCACAAGGTAGACCGACGACCTGGTAAAGACCGCGGGAATCCAGTGGATGCGGGTGGTGCAAAACCGGTCATTGCAGGGTGGTTTGGGGAAGACCTATGTCTGTACTGATATGAGGATCATGATGATGATATTTAACAGCGCATTTTTCAACTTCCTCTGTTATCATACCGGTCCATACATGTCCATCATTACGCGCGTGAAGTAATTCGGTTCAAATTAAATCTCATAAATGATTATACTTCGCCTTTGTCACTTTAGTAATAAAGCTTATAATTGGTTAGTTGTAATAAGAACCTTATTTTTACGGGTAAACCTTATTAGTTTGCAATAAGGTTTAGATCCGGAGAGTTTTCTCATGGCATCGCTTGCGCAGGCAGCGCACGCGCCGTCGGCGCTGTCATTGTTTTGATGCGCTTTGTCGCCCCATTCATAGTTTTTATAAAGCCCATTATGAACGAGCGACGGCTTGTGAAGTAGTAGGATAGTGTCTAGTTTCTAGGATTACTGGATTACAAGGTTTTTTATAGGTTCGGTGCTTATTATCGCCATTCCATTATATTATCCGCTAATGCTTTGGGCTCTTGATACGTCGTGACGTATAGCTATGGCCAAAAAGGCGTTCAAGTCCAAAAAATATCTATTTAAATCTAAGATATTTATCACGTAACATTAGGAAGCGATTTATTAAGACCTACGTCTGGAGTATAGCATTATACGGAAGCGAGTCGTGGACATTAACCCACCGAGACAGGGAGAGACTAGGCGCATTTGAAATGTGGATTTGGAGAAGAATGGAAGGAATAAGCTGGAGAGAAAGAAGAACGAATGGAGAAGTGCTGAATATGGTGGGAGAACAAGATGTCTGAAAAAAAAAATTATGATTTAGTTAAACACTCTCGAGAAAAAGTTACAAAATTATTGCCTTTGATTACCCCATACCCGTATCCGTAACTCGATGGTTATAATTATAAATCATAATGACTACTTCTTTTTTTTTGACATTCATAAGTGCATGTAATGTGCCTAAATTGAAAAATAAAGGTCTTTTATCTTTTATCTCTTTTTACAAAATGGAAAAGACGAAAATATTCTACATACTTTCAAGTACATATTTTACACAGTACCTGTATTTAAACTTTCGTGAGACTCATTACATAAATTAAAGATTAACACGGTGTTAATTTAATTGACACAGTAGGTACCTGTTGGAAATAAGAATAGATTTGTCGGATTGTTGTATAAATTACATCAAGATGAAATTCTCTTTGTATTTGAATCATAACTTGAAGTATATTCCGATAGGGGGAGGCTAGAGATTTAAGTGAGAATATTGTATTATTAATATTGTCCAGGCACTATTTTTAAAGCATTTGTTCTATACAAATATTTGGTTCCAAATAAGCCACCCATGACTACGCTACGCTCTCTCACATTAAATAAGTGGAACCGACCGTGTGTAGCCGACCTTCCACTTGCATTCAAAGCCTGTCCGAATGCACCCATTGATGGAAGCGACAACATTCCTACCGCTGCGTACTGCATTCACAAATCATACTTAGCACCCTCCTCGCCTAAAATTACTGAAATTATACAGTAATTTTCCGCGTTATTACTTACGGTTTTGTTGGAAATGTCAACGTAATGAGACACCCTTAAAAATTGTTATGCCAACACATATATTTAATATAATTGTCATAGAATTCAAGTCAGTATACAATTTATGTTTAATACCATTCATAACTATACAATTTCTACTTTACCTACTATAAAAGAGGATGACAACTAGCATAAAATCCACCCTCTTACGTCAATCATGCAGACACTATGTCATGTTTTGTTTATACAGTGTGAAAATGAAATCGTGAAAATAGTATGATTTTCTAACTCCATAAAGAAGTAGCAATTGAACGCCCTGAGTCTCACTAAAAACAGGCAAGATTTTTTGTTATCAATGTTTTTGTGATTTATAACGGCTTATTAAGCTAATTTAAATTAGTATACTGAGATTCCTCTTCGAAAATGAAATTTGCTCAATTTTACATCTGAAAACCTTACATATATAAAGGTTTTTTAATATCATAATCTCACCTTTAAAAGTAAGATAAGAGACAAATGAAAAAAAATACTGTGAGGCAGGTCATTTATTTGCTACTTATTATTGAAGTCACAAAAACATGCTTCTTTAAATTCTTCTTTCACGATTCAAGTTTCATCCTGTACATGAATCAAAGATTTCGTAAAAACAAGTACATTTATATAGCAAATTGTGCGATTGTAATTTACAATCAACGCTATTCATTGAATTCATGCTGATAAGATGATTATACCTAGTTACCTCCATACCTCTTATTAAGATATGTAGGTTACTTACCAACAGAATTCCGATTAGTCATACGAAAATTAGTTGATTATTTACCGCAAAAGTAATTTTCCTATAATTTAACGATGTAGTTAGACATACGCAATTAAAACTTAGGCCCCATGAAATACCTAACGACGGGATGATAAACACCACGGAAGATCAGCATTGAGGTCCTAAAAATACCTTGACATTAGGTAGACTGAGTAAAGAGCTTGTCAGCGGCGCTACCACGAAAAACGATATTCGTAAATTTCGAACGATTGTCTCTGTCACTCTCATGACGCCTTCATTGGAGTAAAAGCGAAACATGCTCGAAATATACGAATTTCGATGTTCGCGGTACCGGGCCAGTGACGCTGTAGGCAATCCGTCTGCTCGTTTGACACCTTTGTCATAAAAAAAGGCAATCGGGCCGCAGATGAAGATATATAAGTAAGTGCACGTAGCGCTTTATGTATAATTTATTTACAAATATTTACACAAATTAATTAATACACAATTAGATCCACAAAAACATTAACAACAGCGGAAGCAAAATACGAACTTTTTCATTTTTTTACAAAACAGAAGACGCGCGCTAAGTGCGGCGTACGCTGCTGCCAGTGCGCACACCAACGAGGTTGGTATCGTTTACACCGGTTACAGACTCTTTATAAAGAAAAGTAACATGAAGCTTAGATAATATTAATAGATAGACTACAAAGGTATTTATAGTGTTTAATATATTCTTTCTATTCTATATTTTAAACACAAAACTATCGTGAGATTGAAACATTAACTGTATAAAAGCGGGTAACTCACGTTTTATAAGTCGAATATTGCTCGACATTCGCGTTGGCTAACCGACGCCGATGGCTCATGATTATGCTCCTCGTTACGTAGTGAAACATGTAGAGCAATATTCAACTTATAAAACGTGAGTTACCCGCTTTTATACAGTTAATATGTTTCTATTCTACACCTGACATTCATGAGATAATTTTGACCACCTCCGCTCTACTATTTGCGCCCGTGCGTACTTTGTTGTTACGACTTTGGACAAGGTCGGTGCGACACGCTGGGCCCGGTATGCGCGGATAGGAAGTGAATCACCCGATTGAATGAACACGCGTCGCCGTTCCGGGACCGACCGCTCGCCTCAGGCTGCGCACGCGGCTTCCATTGATCGATGACTAGTCCGAGAGCTACTCGCGGTCACTACTCGGGTTCATAAATATGTATATTATATCCTTGTTTTATTTTATTTAAGATAATGTATGTATATTTATACTATCACTTTATAAACAAACTTTACAAGTCTAAAGTCACTTATGTTATCGCATTGACTTGTACTTAGAAGAACAGGTAGTAGGTTATGTTGTACAATTATAAATAATAAATATTAAAGGATATTCTTGCATAAATTGACTGACCCCACGGTAAGTTCAAGAAGGCTTGTGTTGTGGGTACTCAGCCAAGGACATGTATAATATACAAACACTTTAAATAGGTACATAGAAAACATCCATGACTCAGGAACAAATAAATATCTGTGCTCTTCACACAAATAAATGCCCTTACAGGGATTTGAACCCAGAAGTCAAATAGGCCAGACCTGTCAACAAATAATTGGGTACACGTAAAGTTGACTATTCATAACTAATAATCCTCATCATCGTCATCTGTTCATTTACGGAATTAATATCATTCCTAACCTTATTTCCGTATTTACACATTTAAAAAAACCGTTATAATTATAACTAACGGCATTACTGTTTCGCAGTGTAACTCTCGGCCTACTCGTTAGTCACGGTGGAAACGCACCGTGGACGGATGTCCGCGAGGGCGCGACGTGACGTATGACTGTACCTGCACCACGTTTACGTCACGTTTTTTATATCGTTTTGTTAGGCTCTGTATAGTCGCCACCAGATATATAGAGCTGTGGAGGTGACAAATATCTGAAAGTGCACTTTATCGCCTTGACAATACAGGCGCTGTTCAGATATTTGTAACCACCTTCACAGCTCTGATATATCTGATCTGATGGCGACGGTATAGTCGCTCCATGCAAATATTTTACGCAGCCGCTAGCGAAAGTACGTTTTTACTTTTCGCCAACTTACGTGCGTGTTGGATGGAAGTGGGGATTTTTAAGGAAATGCGGATACTTTTTTACCACAATATTTACATTAATATGGTTAATAACAACTACGATCAATTAAACAATTGCCTTACGTGAATAGTAAAACGATAAAGTTTAAACTAGCTAAATACTCGTAGTTTAGGAACGGCACGACTGTTTGTTAATTAAATTTAGGTAATTAACTCTATCGTTTTTACTTTTTAAAGTCGCACTTCCGGATACTTTTGAATCGATATAATTGAAGTATACAGTCTTCTGAGTAGGAAGAAAATTGTTATCTGTGTCATTTTACAGTCTGTTTTTTGAAATTGTATCCATATTAAAATTATTAAGAGTGTAAATAGTCTATCTTATTTACACATGTCTAGAACTCAAGAAGGCAGGCATTAGGTGGAAACTTCTTTGGACCGCATCCAGCGGAGAGCGACTAGAATTGTCGGCAGCCAGGATATCTCGGACCGGCTTGACTCCTTGGCACTGCGTAGAGATGTGGCCTCACTCTGCATTTTCTACCGCATCTATTACGGAGAGTGCTCCGAGGAATTGTTCGGGTTAATCCCAGCTGCTTCCTTCCGCCAGCGCTCTACACGACAACATTTCCATCATCACCACATAGATGGTTGGCAGTCCTCAACTGTGCGTTTTTCTAGAAACTTCCTGCCTCGCACAGCAAAACTCTGGAATAAATTGTCGTGTGCAGTATTTCCGGACCGATATGACATCCAAACCTTCAAGAAAAGAGCGTATAGGGGTCTTCAAGGCCGGCAACGTACTTGTGACTCCTCTGGTGTTGCGAGTGTCCATGGGCGGCGGTAGTTGCTTACCATCAGGCAATCCGTCTGCTCGTTTAACTCCTATATCATAAAAAAAAAAAAAAAAAACTTAAAAGTCAGCTTAATCTTACCAGCTTTTGATGTAAGTCGGTCATCTTCACATAAAGACCGCTGTAAAAGAGCCACACAAATTATGCATTTATGACCTAAACCCTGAGAACTATGTCATAATTTGGTATTGCAGTACTCAATTCAGATGTCCGCAAAGCACGACGCGTGACGTATGCAATGTTGCAGGTTACGGTGCATGCAACGTGTGCATTTTTACCGCAATTCATTTGCGTCATGCAATGCTGTTGTCTCTTTTCCTGCAAGCTCGCAACAATTTTGTTTTTCTATTTATTTCATTGCCGGCTATTTGAGAAAAGCACTAACATTATATCGACATGAAAAGGGGTTGTTTGGCTCATAACTATCCGGCCAGCAACCCTATACTTCCAGACCTCTATAGTACTGATGTAAACCAGGTATATAATGTAAGAACAAAGTTTCGGCACTTACACGGGTGTTTTCTATGTATTTAAGTATTTATATGTCTATATATATCGTCGTCTAGTACTTACAACACAAGCTTTACTGAGCTTACCGTAGGACTAGGTAGATTTGTGTAAGATTGTCCCGAAATATTTATTTATTTATTTATACGTTGTTTCGCTGGAGCTAACGATGTAACAGTGAAATTCACTAAACACAATTCAATGACACATATGAAATGTCTATCACAATTTGGACTACAATCACAACAGCAGAACGTCAACCATGGTTGATATTTTATCATCTTACGCGCTATCCGTCACTTTCGACTCAGATATTTGTTAGAGCGTGACAGATATTGTGACAAGTGATAAAAACTCGACCATATTAGGCTAGCAGGTACCACACGTAAATACCGACTTATCGACTCCGACTGTCAAAAATGGTATGAGAAACTATGATGCCTTAAATATATAAATTAAAACGAATTATAGATTGCAGTGTTATATTATAGTATTACGGTAGTGGAGCAGCAATTGACGTTGAATACTCGACACGTAAATACAAGGTTTAAACGTTTTATATTTCAAATTGAGTCTATAAGCTCAACTACTTAAGAATGGTCAAGTAACAATAAGAAACTCCAATAAAGCCGTATCGTTATTACGTGACAGCAATGCCGATACCAGAATCAACATTCATTCACAATCATTCACCAATACCTTTACAACCCAAAGGATTTACTCCAATCGTAAACATAAAAAAATGTTTCATTCACCTACCCGTCTAAGTTTTCACGGCACTGTTTGCGTTTCACAAGCAGAGCAAGAATCCAAACGCTTTACGCATCAAATGCTCTAAAGAACCAGTTTAAGTTAGCTCCCCGATCTCGCATCTTCTGAAGAATCTCACTGAGGCAATTACACAGGTTTTCGAATGCTTAGGTAACCTTTCGGAATGTACAGGTAGAACAATGAGAGCAGTAAACGAAACGTAACGGGCGTCCCCCGCCGTTTAGTGTTTACAATGGATACGGAACGTGAGAATGTTGTTTTAAAGTTAAACCAACCTTACCTCCCGAATCCTACGTGCCCGTACAACAGATATGCTTCTATTGTAGAGGCGGCTAAGGTAAAGGTGCCATAAACCATCTCAAAGACTATAAGCTGCCCAACTTGCATACAATCACGTAATGACTTTTGGGTGAGAAAATGCAATTATTGTCATCCGTGGGAACGTTTTTTGTCCTTCCTGCGGACATGGTGATATGAATGTTTGTATTGTTTAAAAATTGTACGGCTAAATGCAGTGTTTCTCTACTGAGGAAGTGACACAGACAATAAATACTTTATGTAGACGTTGTAATTCGCATTTACCGTGATTTATATGAAACCAATGTCTTTTTTTAATGGCATTCAAATACTTAAAAAATAGTATGATGTTCGAAAGACATAAACTTGTTAAATGATAATATAATATTTAATCAGAAAACTGCGAATAAATTAAATCAGAGCTCAAATTAAGGAGTCTGTGGTTGGTGTATGTGACGCAAAAATATACTATTTACATAAATAAATAAATATTACAGGACATACAACTTACACAAATTGACTGAGGCCCAAGGCAAGCACAAGAAGCTTTGTGTTGTGGATACGATACATGTATACTAATACAAGTACTTAAATACGTAGAAAACACCCGCGACTCAAGGACCAATAGGGGAAAGTGGGGTGAAATCAGGACGTTAAGGAAAGTATTCGATATTTTTTTGGTTTTTAGTAAAATCAACGATCTATATTGTTATCTGTTTAATTTACCTCATTAACAACATATTTATTAGGAGAGATCACTATTTTCATTAACACAAGAAGAAAAAATGATCAACTTTTAAATGTTAATTTTTTACGGTATTGCCCCATGGTCAGTCCAAAGCCGGGTATACCCGGTTTTGGACAAGCATCCATACCCGGTTTTGTCCCTTAGCAATGATAACTGGCCTCGGTTTCTTGTTATTTTATAATTTCAAGCCATTTTCTTTAGAACATTAACAATAATTTAAATAAAATTAAGTTGTAAAAACACATTACACAAAAAAAGACACTTGTACAAAACCGGGTACTACCGTGTACTACCCGGTATTACCCCGTACGGTTTTGACCCAAACAGACATACGAGAGATTAAAAAATCTACTAACCTAAAATCATGATGCAGTAACAATCGAAACATTGTTTATTAAACTTTAATACATGCCTAATAGCATAAAAAATACTAATTGTACTTACCTCAAGATACCAATCATTGGTATGATTACGATTTTTATGGAATATTATATCAAATACCCTTAAAAACTATTTTCTGGATTTATTTTAATATGCCGCCATAGCACGCACGCCGTTTAACTTTTGTTGACAAACTAACCAAGATGGCCGACAGCATTGACTCGAGAGCGGATAAATTTGAAACTGTACAAGTAACTAAACAGCCATGCCCCGGTTTTACCCCCATACCCGGTTTTGGACTAATCTCCCCTATTTGTGGTCATGATACAAATAAATGCCCTTAATGGGATTTGAACTCAGGACCGTCGGCTTCATAGGTAGGCTCACTTAATGGCCCACTAAGCCAGACCTGTCCTGCACTATTTATTGCATAAATGCTTACTAAAACTACAAAAGTCAGAATGGTTATAGTCTTTAACTTACATAAATTTTAATTGGTCGACATAACATCGTAGTGGTGGTAAAGAAGGAATAATACAATACGATTAAAATCAGTATGGAATTATGTAGTTCCCCGTCGTTACCGGAAAAAAACGAGATATTACATACTTACTACAACAAATATTGTCAAAATTAGAAGAAAAGTATACCAGATGACCGTTACGTACTAACCGTTAGATTAGGGCACATCGAGCTGTGTATTCGGAATTTAAAAAACTGATTAACTCTATCTGTGGTCTTGTAAGTGGGCATTGATTGTCGCCGTACGTGCCGTGTGGTGATGGATGGTGGGTGGCATCCGGCGGACACGCGGGCTTGTCCTGTATTGTCTTCCCCCTTATTAACTACTTCCGAAATCAATGAGCCATCGACAAGTGCGTTTGCAGTGGAATTTGAATGGTGGATACATTTTTTTTGCTACTACGTAGTCTTTCGCTTAAAGTCCGCATGGTAACATGAAAAACTTTAGTATAAGTTAATCCTCGAGATAAGGAGAACCAATTGTTCGTCACTTGGTATATACGAGTATAATACTTATAGTATTTAGGAACTACCGTAGAAAAAATCTAAATAATAATTAGCTTGATATATATCACCAATGTCGTGTTTTTCTCTCGATACTAAAATTCTAGTATTAAAATAACCCTTTGACAGTTATTAGTTTAGCATTGGAATGAATTGAGCAGATTGGATCAAATTGGGAAAACTGTCATTTGACATTATTGTAGGATACTAACTGAAAGTGAATCATAATATGTGTAAAAATTATTAAATTTAAATATTAGCGTCTGCATAATATTTTATACATAGGTACTAAAAATTCGACACATCGCCTAACGTATTTTTAAACATTTGTGTTGCTAAGCAATTGGTTTTCGACTGTTTTTATTATAGTAATCAAACGAAACGGATTTCGTGAAAGGAATTGAAAATGCAAATCCCCTTAAGTATACTTTAACGCAACGAAGGGGACATCGATAAATGCTAATGGGTCCTTAACAGCTGCTTAAAACGATCGTAAAAACGGCTTTATAGTCAACTATGTAGTCGATTTTACAAATTGTAAACTCTACGAACATTTGTACTTGGTCTTATAGTTTACTTTCAAATAACGGAGGATACAAATTTTGTGAAACCTGTTAATTTATGGTCGAGTTTTTATCGTCTTTCACCATATGTCACGTTCTAACGAGCATGTAAGAGCAAAAGTGACGGATGACGCGAAAGTCAACTGAATGATAACCATACTTTCTGTTCCGGATGGGGAATTAAAACCATACTTTGACAGTTTCTCGGTGGGCACAATTGTCATTATAGATTTTTGATGCACCACCCCATCTCCTCCAGCGGGTGTCGTAAGAGGCGACAAAGGGAAATCCTACGGAGGGGCAGCAGCGTCCGTCGGAACCCAATCTAAAGCTACCGCGGTAGCCAACCCGCATGCCAAGAGACGAACTAATTATAAAATAAACTAGTTTAAGAAAAATCTAAATATTTCAAACTTAATTAAATATTTATTTGTAGAACCGCATTTTCTTTTATTTTTACTAGCTCGCTTTGGCACAAGTTTGTAATCAACAAAGAAAATCTCAAACAAACGAAGAAATTAAGGAAATACTGGATTCTTAGCGATGGTTTAAAAGGAATAACGCTTCTTGAAATTGATTTCCTTTGGACTCAGAGGGGTTTAGTTTACGAGTTCTAAAAGATATCGTGTTTGCTGCAATGCAGTTAAACCGTAAGCTCACATTGCTCACGAAAGAGTTTTTAAATAGGTATCACTTCCGTATCTGTTGGTATCGCTTTTAATAAATAAAATCAAAATATCTAAAATACATCTCTACCCTCTTCTCGTGTCTTGTGTGTCTTGATTATTTAGACATGAAATGTATTTAAAACTATTTTTAGTATAGGTTCTAGTGCCTTAAATTATTTTCCTTCACGGAACAAAGGTGCTTCGGATATTTGGAAAGTGCGCCGGAGCCGAACTATCGTATGTCTTTTCGACAATGTGATTAATTGCAAGGGGATGTAATTGTGGATATATGTATCGTACCCATTCCCATCGCATAAGATGCACGGACAGATAGCATCAAATAGTATCCAATTTTTACTTTATATATGTTTGCGTTCTACTTAGAATAAGGTAATTTACACTTTAAACTACTTAACTAACAAATGATCCTCACACTTAAACTCAGACAACCGGAACCATTGTCGTTTTTATCTTACCTCAGGTTCCTTCCGATCTGTTATCTCGTATTTACCATTGTCTACTACAACAGCCGCTAATCACTTAGAAAATATTCCTTTTATAAACCGAACAACATAACAAGTCACTAAACACTTCAAATTGTTATGTGACCTTGTTCTTCCGAGTGTGCGGTATCAGCGGGTAGCGCCGCGCGGCGCCCTGACTATACATACAAATACCACATTAAAAACGTACTGATTCAAGCTAAAGTCAGTTTTGTAAACAATGGCATAAGGGCTATGTGAGATGTAGATTTTCGGTGGCTGAGAGATTCTAAGGGCTCGAGGGCGGCAGGTGCGAGGACGCACGTGCGGCGCAGCTTTCCGCACCTAAATAAATGAGCGCGCACAAAAAATAATTAATAGTCGATCCAATTTAATTAAGACTGAATCAGCAAGAATTTTCTGGTATATGAGAAAAGGATATCTATTTCACTATTTTCTATTTTGTCGTTGAAACTTATTAACCATTTCCTTAAATTGGGACATATAGGGAGACTAGGTAACGACTTTTCTTTTAACGAATGTTCATCCACTTTTCCTTTACTACATTGTTAATTAACTAGGTAAAAATTTGATTCAAATTAATTATCAAATGATACAACCAAGGTTTAACCACCACCTGTTACAATTATGAGAACAAAATTAAGTAATTCTATTTAACTTTTAAAACACGGAATTTAGAAAGTGCGTAATCTGTAACATTGCTGCCAGTCAGTCAAGAATGGAGTTATTAACGCAGTACAATCAACTCCCCACCTGCTTAGCGTTACGGTTCGCCGGGACATTACTAAGGCTCCATCAAGGGCTAGTCAGACTCGTGGTCAGAGAATTCCGTACCACACCAGTCAATCGAAAATGGAATCATTATCATCGCAATCAACTCCGCAGGTGCTTGTCGTTACGCTTCGCCGGGGCAAAACTATAACTAGTGCGAGTATCCCGCACTATACAATTTTTAAACATGACCTTACAGTGTCCGTAACTTGAAAATATTACAGTATTAAATTATTTTGTACATACTACGAGAAGAAGAGCTGTTTCTGTGTCGACCCTAGACATGGCGAACACATTGTTTCGTCAGAATTCGTTTACATTGAATATTTTATCGCTTTAGTACTACAATAGCCACATTAAATACATTTTAGGTACACGGTTGGTACAGTCACGTCTAATAATATGTTTACATTTGAGAAGGTATTTCTGAGGCATAAAGATCAAAATCGTTGACATTTGTTGGTATAAACGACTCTGTAAACTATAAGATATATAAAGATCTTTTAAGACCATGTTCATCGGTTAAAGACAAGAATAGTGCATTCATAGATTTAAAAAAAAAGTGATATCGACATTTTCACTTACTCACAGTTCTTACCAACTGCTTGTGATATACGGTTGACCTACAGTTTGAAGCACTCTGAGGCTCTAGTGTAAGTTTCTTTTGATGTAATAAAACGTTTACGAACGCATAAGTGATAATGTTATTTACATGGGAAACGCAAACGCGTTCCTGACGTAAAGTTACATTAAAAACTTACACTCAGGGCTAAAATAAATAAAGCGCTTAACCAAAACGTGTTAACACATTATTTAAACACATATATTACAATGTCTCCAACTTAATACCCATAACAAGTCTGATACGCAACAGGCTCGACAAGTCCGGCTACCGAACAATACCTGTCCTCACAATACCTCCGGGTAGCAATGTTGTCACTCTGTCACTTGACACCCGCGCAGAACCTGTTACTGCCAGCTTAAATATAATTACAATCTGTAAACATGCTACTTTCGTAATTAGGGTCGAAAAACGCTCAGTCTGGGTCCTCGAGTTATATTCATGATGTTTGAAGACGCAATTAAGATTTCCACAACACTCGTATACAAACACAAATAGCTCATTTATGAATAAATATATTTGTACCTAAAAGCTACGAAAAATGAAAGCCACTGAAAAGTTTAAAATATATAAAAGCACGGATAATAAAATACAAAATATTACTGTCACGGGCGTCAAACTAAAACTCATAGAGTAGCGTTCGTAAATCATATTCTGACGGAATGCATCTATTAAGTCTGTATGTCATATGCCTATATTTTTTAATAATACAAGTGTTGAGGACGATAACAAATATCCAACTTCCTAAGGAATAACGATACTCGTATTTATTACTACAATTCTGTGAAAAACTACAGTTATAGGTGGTTAAATACCGTTTTCATCATAATAAATAACGAAAGATATTAGATGGTATAGATACTTGGTATACATAACGGTTGCATAGTTATCATTAGGAGTTATCACTAAAGATTGACGCTGACTGTACCTATGTGTTTGCTTGTCAGGGTGTGACAGTTGTTTTATTTAGAGAATATTGTTACGATTTTTGAGCAAACATAGTTTTTATACTAAAGAAGAAAGTGAATGAAGCAGTCTTACAGAGTGCAAATACGAACGCCCTTTTGTCATAATAAAAAGGACTTTATGTAAGAACGTCGGAATTTGGATTAAGGGACGTTCGGCGACGTCAATCCACGTCGAAATGTCCACCCTCTGGCTGTGAAGGCAGAACAATTCGGCGGAAACGGAAGGCGCGTTTCGCGATCGCCGAAATTCGGCGGCAGCTGCGCGCACGTCACCATACAGCACATAGGTACAGCAGCACCATTTTATTTCGAATTTATTCACAGCAATAATGAGAATCAGATTATTTGTTTAATAAAGAAATTTATATAAAATAATAATAATAAATATATCCTGATAAAATTTATATTTTGATCAGGATATATTTTTTCGAGACCTCCAACGTTAAACGTTAAAGGGATTTTGTATTAGATTAGTCTCGTTTTTATTTTATTAATGTGAATAGAACGTAAAAGTTATTGACAGCAGTAAAATTCAGAACATATTAAAACTTTGTGGATATTTAATGTCCCAATATGAATTGCCATTAAATGGCAAGAACTTTTTTGATCTCATACAATATGTAAAATGAAATAAACTGTTCTCCTTTAAATTGTTTCGCAATTAAACAATTCATAGATCAATCAATTCATCAGTAGGCTGACAATAAGTTGACTTGACACTAATCCTTTTTCTAATTAGATATCTGCTATCCGATTATCATATGTATAATTTATTGTTGTCGCAAACAATTATGTAATCGAACTCTCGAAGTCGAACACACATTGAAGGTTACACAATTGCACAGTTGGGTCACATATATTTTTATCACTATGTGATTTAGCAACGGAGAATTATATATTTATACATTATTATTTCAAAACTATTGTCATAGAAATCAAACCACATAAGTCATTAAGACGAAGACGAATTCAAACGAATCTGATAACACCTCTCAAGTCAATTTGGACAGCGAGGCAACAGACACAAAATATTGACTTACCTTTGCCAACTTTTGTGGGGTACGAGTACTGTAGCTACTGCGTCTATCACTTTGTTTAGTTAGAGACCAATGTATATGCGAGAGCTACTGATCTTTCATTGTATGACGCGGGCCTACTGTGAGTACCTATATCCGCTGCTATCCGCGACCAGCAGCTGCCCTAATAGCTCATTTCCGTTTTGCATGTCGTAGAACTCAGAAAACCACTACAGATCTAAAGACATTACCCTCCAGTAAACAGAGAGTGATTGTTTGAATGGTTTCAACACGCCGCAAAAACAGTAAGGGGCCAAAGCACGACAAAAGGGCTCTTATTAATTTATTAAATAGATGAAAACATTCATTTGTGATAATATTATTATTGGGTATTATATTGCAGGAATAGTTATGTAATATATAGATTTGTATGTAAAGAGAACCTCGATCATTCTTCTGAGCAGAGTCACTATTTTAAACTGATTTATAGCTGTATAACTTAACTTCTCAATATTGTTGATAATGAAAACATAATCTTAAACGGGTAACTTACGTTTTATAAATCGAATATTGCTCGACATGCTTCACTACGTATAACGAAGAGCATTATACAATTGCATTATATACAATTTATAATATAGTTGAATCTCACGATAGTTTTGTTTATAATCAAGACTTATTGCCTTTTATTAACTTACTACAAGCACATAATTAGGTACGTTCTTGTATCTTGCGAGCATCACATAAATCTACGTTCAACGTATAATTTGATATCCTTGCCTTATTTTATTATTTAAATGAAACACAGAAAGACCAAATTAACGTTTTTGCCCACAAGAATTTGCGTCACGTGTGGCTCTTACCGTAAATAGACCACATACCATAACAGTTATGGCACAAAAAAATATAAAAACATAACATTTATTTTAAGATAACCCTAGGGGAAGCCCAGCTTCCGTCGATTTATCACCTGGATTAGAAAAAATGATCTCTTGAGACAGTGCAAGGGGGTCTATTGCTAAATGAAAAAGTCGAGTATTATTCGTATGTGTTCTAAAATAACATGCCGACTATATGAAAATAATTTAGGGGTACGTTTTGAAAGCTATTATTAAGTGAGACAAAAAACAAGTATAGCTTGGCGAAAACGTACGCAGTGTCGGGGTCTAAATAAAAAAGTGTATATTTGTAGTTATATGTAGTAGTTTGGTATTTAAAGCCTAAAATAATTAAACGAGTAAGTACAAAACTTACCAGTTAATTTTACGACTATATGTTGACTAGGTATATGATTCCCTTATCTGTTTTGTACATAACTGCCTGAAAATTAAATTTATTTATATAATAGTCGATAAATTCCTATTCACTTTTTTATGCTGATGTTTTGCTTTTTCAATTCTGCTCCGTGATATTGATAATACTAACTTTGGTCCGGTATCGGTAACTTTGGTTCTACTGCGGATGAAATCATTCCTGATGCGATCACGCAGGGACACTCCCAACATAGCCCTCTCCATTGCTGAGGCCCATAGTAAGCGACCACGTTTCAGCACCATATGTCATCACTAGCAACAGACACTGGTCGAAGACCTTCGTCTTGAGACACTGCGGGATATTTGAAGAAAAGATGTGTTGTAGCTTCCCGAACGCTGCCCAGCCGAGCCGGCTTAGTTCACACATACAATTTTACTTGCCAGTATACCACCGGTCAGTTACCTGTAAGATAGCAGACGTAACCTATGTATTTATCTGCGCTCCCTGGTTCAGTAATAATTCTGATATAGTCACAGTAAGTCTGGCCCGAATTAAAACCAATCACATCTGAAGCGTGCTCCTATTTAATTTCAGCATGATTGTTCCCAACTGAACGGAAGCCATCCGTACAGATGTTTCTTTTTTTCATACTTCCAAAATAGATCTACAGGAGAGATCAAGAGCACGTGAACTTTTTATCTGCCAGTGTTGACAAATACTTCACATTTCTTTCTTTACTTTCACCACTTCTTATCTCATTTTAATCACTCCTAAATATGTACTTTATTGTATTTAGCGCAAGGTTGCTTTTCTTCGTTGCGTTGGAAAGATATGAGGTTTAAAAAGTAAGTTAGTTTTGTTAGTTCACGGTTATTAATTTTCATGTGTTCTGTAAAGGAGATCTAATAACGAAAGGATTTATGAAGGCGCGTCCGCAGGAAACTTCACTAATACGAGATGGACGTTTAGTGATCTTCGTGTTGAAATAGTATCTTGGCGCCACTTTCAGTCTGGGTCAAAGCACAACTGAGTCGACTTTTATAGCGTGAAATATAAAAACAGCTAAGCTAGGCATTACAATAATAACTTAAGTACTCTAGCCCTTGAGGCATTGTACCAAGGGTACTGGCGGCATTTCCTCTTTGTATCGCAAGTCATACGTTTTGCGAGGATACCGCCAGGCCCGGTACCGCGATCATCGAAGTTCGTATATTTCGAGCATCTTTCTCTTTTACTCCAATTAAGGCGTCATGAGAGTGACAGACACAATCAAACATTGTTTCGTCGGTCCACAGTTACGTCAGCCGTCAGCCAGACGCTTCGCGATCTTTGCAAATAATTTGTGCGCGCTGGGCAGGGACCCCATAGACCTAGCGTTCCTACGCCAAACGCTACATAATGTTACCTGCTCTTTGCTCCTGTTATATTTTTGTTATATCTAACAATAATAATAACAGTATTTTAGCGCTTCCCGATATCGTTCTATTAACAGGAATGAATAACAAAACTAATTTTTATTATTAACAAATGCTGTAAAAGTAGATGTACAGTATTAATAGGTGAATGTGGATGAAACTCTTATATTATAACAACCGTATAATCAAGTTATACGTATTTATGTAGATAACATTATTTTTGGTTTTATACTTACGCCTGTTCGAGACGGACCGACCGGTAAATATATCAGAAACATTTATTGACGACCGACAAAATCAACAATGGAACAATTATAATCATAATTATGAACTACAATATTTAATTAAAAATATACATTTACAACGGAAATCTACTACTGTCTAGATTTCCAGAATAATCATTTGATTATTCTAAGAACTCGATTTTTTTTAACACAAAGTTTTTGTATTTCACGCAAATCTCGTAAGATTCGAGTACGTAAGTAACGAGTGAGTAACGAGTTTTGCACACCACCTCATAGTTCAGGTACTCGAGCGTATTGCACATGTACTAGTAATTCGATTACCCGACCCCATCTGCCCGAAACCCCCCAACGCTACAAAGCCACAAAAAGCCACGCGCTCAAATACCTCTTTCCGCCAACCTGCTTCCGCTGAGCACGCACAAATGGACTATTATATCGACTACATTAAGCAGACTTTATAGTACTTAATCAATTGAGCTTGTTATTGAGCTTCGCTTTACTTATAAGTATTATGTTTAAAGGTGCGATATAACTTCTATGTCTCTGTTTGGCCCAATGGTTGACTGATATCTAGAGAATAACGTTAGTACTGTAGTACCTATGACATACAACAAGTAAAATCGGATTATATAACTCTATGTTCAGGGCACTATCATTAAAGTCGATCAAAAACTGCTAATCATTCATTTTCCGTTTCCCAAAGTTAGAAAATACTGCAACGTTAGCAAAGGCATTTATTACTAATGTAATAACTAAGTTTTTAACAATTTTGGCGTGGTTTATTTAATAATAAAAAACATGATCCGCTGAAAGATTTGCTCTTCTGAGCAATAGAAATGTTTAACTAGACTCTATTTAAGTAATTCGATATGATAAAATCACTATTGATTATGTCATTCTAAAATTTCCTATAATTAAACTTAGAATCAGTGTGACTTATATTTTTTTAATTAGTAGTTTATTGAATAAATAAAGATGGTTGCAATATTTGTTATAAGTATAAGTTTGACCAGTTCAGGTAACAATGAAAAACAAGAAAATAATATATAATCGATTAGCTAATAATTTCGAGGCAAACCCTTAAGTTTTTCTCTGCAAATTTGATCTAATTTAAACCCAACACCTTTACTAATTTGCTATATTTTTTGTTCCAGGTAAGCGTCTCTGATTACCGGCCTACAGATACTACAATGCCGATAACCATCTACATAATAGACAAACAGTAGTGTCACAGGCGCCTTGTAATCCTGTTACACTATTTGTTCAAACCTTTAATACAATATTAAGCTCTTTAGCTTCCTCGCCCTATACCGGTATATCTCACAAGCATTAAGTCGTATCTCCAAAACATTTCAGTAACATTTACAACTAAAAGGTTCTGAGACAGAGCATTGTATTTAGCCTGTAATCCCATTGTCCATGTACGATCTAACGCCTGCTTTAACTCACAAGATGTTTTACTTCGACTGTGAGTTGATATCCAGTATAATCTGAGCCGTAGATTCGTAACAACTACACAATCGGATTTCACTGGTTACAAATGATGGGTCTATTCATACCAGGTGAATAACCCTGGCGAAACCGTGTTATCTTCTGGCTTATCTCTAACGAAGCAAATCTCGGAACACAGGTAATTCGATACGAGATCTCTCAGCTATTTACGATGTTATCTATCTATTATGTCGCTAATCTTGATCGTTTAGTATAATGTCGTTATTTGGTTTAATTTGATTTAGCTAATTGTTAGACAATTGTTTTTTGTTGTTATGTTCACACGTTTTGTTATTGTTTGTTGAGTTCCTTTCTTTTTTGTTACCCTGTTACTTGGTTTAATAAATAATGCAAAATAATAATTTGTTATTTTAGTTCACTTAACTGTAGCACAGTTCGAATAACCTTTTTATTATGAATATTATGATATAGATATTTGAACAAAATATTCTAAATATGTTTTTGAACAATATAATTATTATATCCTTAATGTCTTAAATACGTATACTCGTACATCTATTCGCCTTATTTTATGTAGATAAAATAGTAGGATGAAGTAGTACTTCTGTAACTCCCACATCTTTAAAGACTGTATCGATAATTATAGGGACAAATGAAAAGTGACATATTTTACACATTTTGTATATTTGAACATTAATGTCGTTATGAGATGTACCTTAAACATATTTTAAGCATAATAATTAAGTTTTCAGGTTGGTTACTTGTGAGCCCTGGCAATTTTACGAACTTGGATTCGTACATTCTTCATTAAGTTGCGGACAACACTAACGGTGACAGTTTTGGCCGCTTTTACCCAATCTTTTTTAAATCTGTCTACGGAATCCGCTGCTGAGAAGCGTTGGCGTAGTATCCTCTTCATAATAGCCCAATATTCCTCTATTGGTCGTACTTCAGGGTAGTTGGGCGGATTCATAGACTTGTCTACATATTGGACATCGTTGGATTCCATCCACTCCCTGGTGCGAGCCGCATAGTGGCAACTCGCCAAATCAGGCCAAAACAAAGTAGGCCCTCTATGCCGTCTAATGATGGGCAAAATCCGCTTCTTTAAACACTCCTTGATGTAAACTTCAGTGGTCATTGTGGAAGTAGTAATGAACGCTGT
The DNA here is from genome assembly GCA_022674325.2 of Grapholita molesta. Lineage (NCBI taxonomy): Eukaryota > Metazoa > Arthropoda > Insecta > Lepidoptera > Tortricidae > Grapholita > Grapholita molesta. Next base: position 12,068,522 of record CP053127.2, read on the forward strand.
GGATTTCATACCGCATTCACATATCGCCTGCCATACCATGGCCTTAGACCCGAATTTTTCGGCATATATAGACGTTTTACTCTCGTCCAGTTTTTCTCCTTTGCGGACAGTGAAGTATTGAGGCCCCGGTAGTACTGAATAATCTAGTTTCACATAGGTCTCGTCGTCTTGTATTATACATTGATTATTTTTCGTCAATACGGTGTCGTACAATTTTCTAAGGCGAGTTTTTACGCTTGCGGCTTGCTTTTGAGATCGTTTAGGCTTTCGTTGCTTGCGATATGTCCTTAAATTGTTTCTCTTATTTGCCCTCTGAACCATGCCTATCGATGTCCTACACTTTTTGGCCACGTCTCTGATTGCAGCATTAGGAATTTTTTTGATTGTTTGTAGTATTTTCGAATCCATATAACGATTATATGAACCAACTTTTCTACCGCTATGTGGCTTATCTTTGAAGGACATATCCTGGCCATACTTTCTGATTGCTTTAAAGACAGCGGAACGACTCACATTTTCAATTTTTGCGACTTTTCTCATGGAAATGCCTTTCTCTCGTATATATTTGTCCACGATCCGTTTTCGTTGTTCTGGTGTGAGGCCTTTCATTTTACGAAATTAATAGGAAGTAAGGAAAAAAAAATTGAAATGTGTGGTCTACGACATGCCACGTGACATATACATTTGACGTTTATAGCGTAAAACAAATTAAAAATAAAATGTGGCCAGAAATTGTTGTCCGTATAATTATCGATACAGTCTTTATTATGAGTTTCGGTTATGTTATGTTAATAAATGATAGTAATAATAAATAGCTGGCATATATGTTTGTCAACCCACAATAGTAATAGCCATAGGTCCCATCGGTATATGAGACTTCGACTGTTCCTATGTTTGTAACACCTTTTATTCTCCCAACGCAACGTGTCAACGGCGGTCTATAATCAAGTTATTCTCCACCGTAATCCTTAGATTTGTATGGTCCAATCCCATCCATGCATTATCCATGTCGATAACATCTGGCCGGCAAGGTGTCTAGAGTAACTATTACAGTTTTTGCAACACGTGTGCCGGGAAGCTGCGAGAATGGGGCACAATTACAATATGTTCCTAAACAAAGACTTAGATACATTACACAGCACCGAGACAGCATAACTACTGAAAAATAATCTTTACACAATTTTATACTGTCTTCGGGAAATACAGTAAATGAAAATTCATACAGATATTAATCGCCATTATACCACGTTCTTACTTTTTATTTTTGCATTTTTACAATTTAGTTACATATTTATTAAAAGAATGGCTGATGTACATTTGCTTAAAAAATGTCATATCAAGTCTTTCGAAAAATCTAGCAAGTAGAACTAATAAAAGAGCATAATTATTATTGTAAAAGTTAACGCACAATTTTTTTAAGAAATTTAATTTATTCATACCATTAGCAGCGTTACTCTTTTGGCTCTCAAGAAATACTCATACACAGTGAAATAGCGATATTAATATGGTACAGCAAAACCCCATTAAAACGAATAGGTATGTAAAGCGGTACAATAAATAAGACAAACTACTTCCCAAGACAAAATTCACTTTGTTACATCTCGCAACAATTTCTTCGACAAAATTTTAACACATGCACTTAATAATGTTACTTCTGCCCCAAAGCATTAAGGGGCCCAATCTGGGCCACCGGCCGGGTGCTAATGCGTTTTTTCACAGACATGTGCTACTGCCAATTTGACAGAAAGGTGTTCGCCGACACGTGATCTATTAGCTACATACCGGGCTGACTGTAGGGCCAATATGCTATTATTCAACTAATTCAGATACACTTATGAAAATCGATCACTTTGTATTAAAGTTTATATAAACGGTGAATAGATTATAAATTGAAATACACTAAAGAAAAAGTAACTAAGCTCATCAGTGTCCGAAACAGGATTTGAACCCGCGTCCGTTTCGTTCGTGGTTTCGCTATTCGTGGTTGGCGCTAGACCCCAACTAGACCACCGAGGTTACCTGTGTTCATTGCTCTTGAGCTCTTGACTTGTTGTTACATACATATATACATTTCAGCCTGGACATAGGCCTCCCACAAATATGACTTGTATCATCTTGGGGGTAGTTGCCATAGTCGCCACGCTTGGCAGGCGGGTTGGCGACCGCAGTAGCTGTAGATTGGGTTACGACGGACGCTGCTGCCCGTCCGTAGGATGTTTCCCTTTGTCGCCTCTTACGACACCCGTGGGAAGAAATGGGGTGGTGCTATTCTAGTCAGCCGGCATCACACGGCAGAATAATAATTGTTGTTACATGATGCAACTATCTAGTGAAAAACTCGATCGCGGAAACCCTCATTAGAAGTAATTAAATATAATATCATCAAAAATGTGTAGTAATAATATATACTGAATGTATATATATAATATATTAAAATAATATACATTCTCTACTGGAACAAATGTCATAAATGTATAAGTACTTAAGAAGTAGTGATCATGACCTACAGTCTTAATCATCGTTTTAATGTTATCGCGGCTGAATCCATTAACCCTATTCTTAAGTATATGAATTTTATTTTAGTTTATAATTATACATCCAAAGTAGTCCAAATGATATTTACTACCAGTACTCGTAGTAGAAAATACACTATACTATAGATTCGATCAATTTAAAATTAAGTAGTTCCAACAGTAAGCGCCATGCTTTCTCCATGTTACACGGGGGTAAACTCATTTAACTTTCCACGTTTCGTTATACTTACGGGGTCAAATGGGGAAAACCCGTGACGCAGGGGTCATCAACTTACAATACTGTATATAGTTTGAGTAGGGGAACGAAATATAGCCTTCGTCAGAAACATATTATGTAAGGGAGAACCCACTACTTAAATATTTTTTGTTGTGTGGGGTTTACTTGGAAATCGATTGTCAGTTGATAAGATATGCATTGCAAATTCATTGTATTCCGTATTTTAAATCCGATTAAAAAAGAAAAACATAGTTTGATTTATTTCATATGATGTATATGTATATAACCTTAAATCTCGTATTCTAGATAATAAACCTGTCAGCCGAAGCAATCACGCGACCATGCCACAATTCACAATGGTAAAATAATAAAAGTCTGCTGCGGAAATGCTATTCCGATTCAAATAATCGCTGTTCATTGCTCGTAACGATTACACGGTATTTAACTACTTCCCAATCGGCCTAAACCTTCGAGACACAATGGAAATACTAACAATCGTAATTATATTTAATTGGTGACACTCTACAGGGCTGGACATTTTCCTTTTCAAGTGCTGCACCACAATAAATGTACAAAAGGACCACATAATAACGAGCTGACAAGCGTATGGAATTTCATTTCTATAGGTCTCACGTAAATATAGTGGGCGATCCGGCTCCGATATCATAAAGGCTAGATATTTTTCTGGTAGAATATTGACGTATTAGGCATTCGAGTGGGCGCCATATAGCCTGGTGACTTTGAGAATAGATAACACCAATAATGGAGAACTAAAACAGATTTACGCGAGTGTTTGTCGTCTTTCTATGTTTTTATGTTCGAAAATGTCTATATTACTAGGATTGCGATCGTATTTTGGGGTATGGCCAATTATAAGTTCTTAACACTAGACTCTGACCGGCATAGAGGTTGGATTAAACGCATAAATTTTATTCACACTTAAACAAATTTAGCGTAATGGTACTATTCCAAGATACCTATAATGGACGCTAACTCACGCCTGTTTTGTCAAATATGAACGTTTCCTAACACAACTCTGTAGGACATTTCGAAATCTCCATAACCACTAATTTCCTTGCCCGTTCAATATCTCAATCACTTTTGCCGTATCTTTAATACATGAGCTGAGAATAAACGGCAAAAATATTCCAATGACGGATGCGGCAGACTTTATTAACGAAGAAAAAATTATAACATCGCTGTCTACGATAACGTGCATTGCTCAGACACCGTGGCGCCATGTCTAGGAATAATTTTGTGATTCAGTGATTCTAAGTTGGTCGTCTTATTCTTGGCCGCCTGGCCTGTCGCGACGGACACACAGACAAATATAACTACAGCCGACTTCATTTCGGCTCGCGAAAATAACAGAGCGTTTAGTAGCGAACTATGCTGTTTATTTAAGTAGCTTATAACAAAGTGTTTAGTTACCCTTAATTTTACAAGATAACCTATAAGTAGATTAAGTAGGCATTAGCATTTGGTCGTAGTTGGGTCACAAATTTAGATTAAAGATACGCTACGAGAAGTCACTGCCATCGACGTGATATTTTAAATAGCCCGATACTATTCTGAATATTTTACTCATATCAATCACATGTACACTCAAATCAAAATCACTACAAAGTGCCTCTACCTAAAATACAGATTTATCTACCACTGAAAAATGTGTTTAATAAAAAATGTAGCCTAATACGAAAAGTTCAAGGCGGCTATAAAAAGAAGGAGTCGATCCACCCGACGCTCCCCCAGCAAATTTATCGCAATCCGATACAGGATCTGCCAGCAAAGGGAAAACGACCCTACATTTTTCAGACAGTGTATTCATAAGGGTTGATTTCATAACCCATTAGAGAAACGCCGATACAGACTATTTTTCATAACAAAAAAAAATCAGAAAAATGGGTAGATCTAACGAAGCTTTTATACCTATTCGGAAATATATATTCAATTTATAACGTTATGGTTTTTGAATTAAGGACTAAGTGTCCATCATCGGTGCCTGTCAGCTTAAAGTATCCAACATTGGTGCTATCACCCTACTTTAAATTCTCATTTAAACCCTTTTTTCATAGAAAGGTTAGTGTATTATAAATATGATAAACATCGTTTAGTTTTAAAGTCTATAATTCCATGAAATATAGGTGTTCTAACCTCATACAGATTTAACCGTGATATTCCGCGATTACAATAAATCGTTTTAAAAACCGTTTCATTACGAAACATTTTTCTACGTGACCATGCGCTGAATAAATAGCTTGCATGTCCTGATACGATTGCTATATTACGGTTCATATTTCCAGAGCTACACGGAAAAGTTACGCGATCGCGGTCAATGCCTCGACTCGTCGTTGGGCTTGCTGTTTCACTCAAATTATTGAGCGAATGAGTGAAGCGAGCAAATCGTCTCGTTTCAGCTTGACTAAATTTCTTTCGTAGGCCTGGCTGATCTAATTTACTTATACAATACTACTATGAGTTGGCAAAAATGTAAGTGCTAGACTACTCTGCGTCAAGTATCTTGTATGGAGAAATTGTACAGAGCCTTAAAAACGTCATGTATGTCAAATGTAGCACTATCATTCTCTTATGAATTCTACAATTATGATCAAATTCTTTAATAGATATTTATAAAATTAAGATTTTTTGCCATTTAATAATGACCTGAACAACGAATTAACTATAGCTATTAAGTGTTCATTGTGTTAAAGAGAAATTGAAATATTTATTGAAAGTAAGAATTATTTTCCTATAATACGCGTAGGTTGTATGTAGAGATGTTGCTCACGGGGCCGCTAGTTTATTATAAATACGAGTATAGTCATTGTTTGAATTTAACATTAGCATTTGCTAATTTGTCTGTAACACACGTATGTCGTCTAAATAGTATACAAGATAGCTTTTTTACTAATAGACTACCTACGGTTCTTCACGGAAATAGGTATTTTATTATCTGTGTATTAGTACTGCCATTCTTGTTTTGTATTATTTGGGTCACTCAAAATCAGTAAAGTAATAGGTACCGTGTCGCACAAGCTGAGATTGCTGAGTGTCCTTTTAAGTCTTAGTTTTATTCATAAATCTAACTGTTGCAGTGGTATTTCGAATAAATAAAATGATTATTTATGTCACTATGTCTTGCCTCAGCTTAATAGCAATTAAAGTCTATAACTAATAGATTTAGTCACAGAAAACTTCCCTTACTTATTCCACGCAGACGAAATCACTGACCAAAGATAGTAAGTATACAATTTCAAGTGTAAGTATCTAAGCTATAAAAAGCAAATTATACATCCCTTATGTATAATTTTCTCATGAATTTTGTATACCCATTTAATTAGCAGTTTTAGCGTAGTCGATGGCTTTGATCGCACGCTAAAGCAGTAATAAAATAAAATTAAGTATGCACCCTCAAAAAATAATAACGCGAATACCAGCTCAAATTAGTGCCTTATTTATCTTTAAATTCATTTCAATACGATTTAAACCTCATAACAATGCTAAAATTACAATAACTAAATAACAGTATATGAACTCCATGCGTGTTTGCTTTAAGTAAGCCTTTCATTATTGTCGATCGCTGACGCCTAGTGAAACGTGATTTACTTACTACCTACACTTTATTATTCAGAAGTCAATATACTGCTTGTACATTTTCGTTACTACAATTTTATATAGCGTGTTGAGTTTATTTACTTGGCGGGTTCGGGTTCACATGCCACGCAGCAGTCGCCGCGGGGTAGCCATTTATTAGCATATTTCCTTTTTGTTGCTATTAAAAATTATACGCATTACTAATTGGACTGTGTTTGACCACTTCTATTCGCTTAGTAACAGCCAGAATATTGTAAGCCTTACAACTTGTTATAAAACAATTAAATCGCGGAAATTTAAAAATTGTTTCGAAGATTCAAAGCCAAAAGCAGGTGTGTAATTACCATGGCAAGCCCATAAATTCCAGATAAGCAACATAGGAAGTGGTCTGTTTAAGTCATGCGGGCCTCTCTATATTTCACTCGTGAAAAAATGTTTCAGTCAGACAGACAGACATGCTATTTAATAGCCACGATTAGATTAAACTTAAACTTCGAGAGTTACAATAGCTAAGCTATTTAAAAGGCTGTAATTTCTAATACCATTATAATAATATTTACAATCATAATGTCATGTTTGCAAGAGCAGTATTAAGTTACAATATACGGCACAATAAATATACTTAAACAAATGTTGACGCAACTCGACTTACGTTTATAGTTGACGTTGCTTAGTAGTTGAACTTTCTGATTTTAAAAGATCAAATCGATAATAAAGTTTTATTAATACATTGTCTAGGGAATTAGCGCGGCTTTAAGAGCGTTAATGCCCAGTGTATTAAAATACTGCGACGCTAACTTTCTTCGATTATACGCCATTGTTGTCACTTCATTCTTATCTCAGAGAAAGCCTTCGATAAAGGAAAACGTGGGAATTTATGTATAATTCAAAGAAAGTAATAGTATAAAACGTCAACAATACTATCCCACTTGATCACGTTTCTCAGATCTCGGTGGCATACCGATTTGACGTCATTCTATTCAGTTGGAAATGACGCAAAATAGACGACGCTTTCAGAAAAATGTTTTTACTGAATCCCCTCGCTCAATAGAAAATCTAAGCTTCAGCTATTTGTGCTTAGTGGGGTGCATAAATAAGTATAAAATGGGGGAAACAAATGTAGGTCAATAGATCAGATAATATCATCTACTCGTAAATACATATAAAAAGCGCTAATTGAAACTACATGAAACAACGCTCTGTCAAAATTGTTATACTTAAATATAACATTAAAAGAAACATAATTTAGCATATTCATATTTACAATCAACTCTAATGATTCTGGGGTTAAAAGTACCGACTTCCAAATGATCAAAGTTGCGAACAGAGGCTAGTAGATTGTAAAAATATTTACTAATCTCTTTCATGCTTATTATCAAAAACGGCGCAAGATTGAATTGTTAATTATTTAAGCACGCGTCTCGCAAAGTACCGCTTGCTTCTTTATGGTCATTATCAAAAAAGTATCGTACACTTACGTGTAGGAATTCCTCTGGATTCTGGTAGTAATTATAAAGGCAAAAGTAAAAAAGAGTGGACGTATTGAATGTTAATGGCACTGTCCACCTGCCGAGGCGGGAGCGCGTGCGCGGAAACGGCATGAATGAAATGTGCAAGTATCCTGGCCCGATCCATTATTTATACATACTTACGCAGCTTATGCGTCAAAAAGATTGATAAAAAGGGCTCACAGAACTTGATTTTGTGAAGACTGTCGGTAAGGAGCGGTCTGGTAAATAGAAAGGCTGATCGTAACCCAAAAATAATTTTCTGATCCTAAACTTATACATAGGTGTCCTTTATTCTAAGCATTTTACCTACTTGCTTCTGAACATCTGATCTATGTAATATTAAGACGTAGTAGTATGGTCATACCGTTTGGCGTAGAGACGCTAGATCCATGGGGTCACAGCGCGCACAAACTTTTTGCAGAAATCGCGAAGCGTCTGATTGATGTAACTGATGACCGAAGAGCTGGCGGCTTCCTCGAATGTATCAGCATTGCTATACTACGAGGAAATGCGGCCAGCATCCTTGGTGCAATGCCTCAAGGGCCATTTGTATTTTAATTACTGTAAATATTGTAAATAAATTACTTTCTTAAGATTAAAGTAAATAATTAAACTGAGCAATGATATTGTATATATTTGTGTTGTAAATACTATAGGCCTTCTGAAAACTGCACAATCTACCATTGCATATAAATACTAGATAGCAGCGTCCTTTAGAGCGGTGGAAAATACTGCGAGCGCCAACCCGTCTGCCAAGCGTGGCGATTGACTTTCGTTACAGAAGTAGTGAAATAGCGGTAGTAGATATCGAGGCAACGGACGCTCAGCCACTGACAAATAATCCAGAAATCTTTAAAAATAACCGCAAAATCGGCAAAACAAACCGGTTAGTCTTTTTATGGACACCGCTTATAACCAAGCTCTAACCTTACGCTGAGCGTACCGGATTCCTGCCCGACCAATACGATAATTTTAAGGTTCTTCAATGAACGGAAACCTTTATAAGGAAACTTAATGTGTGTCTGCATGAATGAAAGTCTTTCTTTAACCAGTTCATTTATGACATTGACTTTTTAGAAATGTGTACATTGGCGTTCAATCTTATGTAAGTTATAGACGTGTACAGAATTAATAAGTATGCTATATACCGGGTGTGGCCTGTAATAGGAGCAAAAAATTTAGGGATCGCTTCTACACCACGAACGAAACAACATTTGTTTTACAACTTTAAATAATTGGGTAATTTAATACTCGTGATTTTTTCGAACAAAGTAAATAGTATTTTCAATGAACAGCATCCAATAGTCTAGTTGACGTTTTCTGTCAGCTTACAAACTTCATCGTTTTTGCAATACATTGCTTGCTTGGAAAATCCTTTTTTATTAATATTTATTAAACTATTAGTTATTTTCAAAAGTCGTAGAACAAATGCTGCTACGTTTTTGGTGTAGAAACAATGCCTAAAGTTAAAGCTCCTATTACAGGCCACACCCGGTATATGATTTCCTCTCTGGTAGCATATGAGAATATGTCGCCTAAGTACGGTAATCCAACAACAACTTGCAAAGTTATTGAAGGTTTTTTCTTAAATGACAAAGTTGCCTGATGGTAAGCAATTACCATCGCCCATGGGCACCCGTAACACCAGGGGAGTCCCAAGCGTGTTGCCGGCTTTAAGGCCGGTTTGAGATCTGGGAACCTAACTCGCCATCAGGAACACAACACCACATACCTGAAAGGTAGCAGTGCTATTATGGCTGTGGTCTTCTGTAAGGAGGAGGTACTTCCCCAGTTGGGCTTCTCCAGACTCAAGCGTGTTGGTACTTCGCTCTGCTCTACCTCTCATTGTTGGACGTAGTTTAAGGACATACCAGGGTCCAAATCCGGGTCCGGGTCGGAGTTGAAGTGACTACTATCATAATATACTTATTATAAATATATATAAATGTTTGTACCTTACTATTGAACTTCTATATTTTCAATAGGTACTTTACAGTTTAAATACACTATACTGAACGGTTCCTAACCGTATATCTGCTTGAACAGAACCCTCAACAGATTTTGTCCAGGAATCCTGTTCCTGTAATCATGTTAAGTTTTTTCGAAGCCGATAGTATGTAATAATGGTTCGCATCCCGTTATTCAGCTGTTGCAAACTTTTTGTCTAAACCTTCGTTCATTGCGCATAACCGGAATATCCATTTTTTACGACTTAAGTTAATATATTGCTCTGCTTTTTATTTATAAGGATTCAGACAACTATATAATAGTATATTACGTACCCAGGGTTGTAAAACAAAGGATAACTCAGATCGCGGGTATTTAACAAGCGATCTGTGACCTTCTTTATTGCCGCCCGTGGTGCTTACATAGTTTTCCGTCTTCATCTGGATATAAAGTGAGATTTTCCGATGCGCCCTAGGGCGGTAAATCTCTTATACCGCCCAGTGTGACGTAAAAAGCTTGTCTTAATTGGCCGTCAACCTATCAGCCTGTGAGCATAAGGGAAAACAAAATATGCTTAGAAGCCGAGTTGCCATAGCTTGGCTTGGCTATTCCGCTTCGCCTCTCTATGCCCATAGCCACGCACACCGGACCCTCAATTCCATATCAGCCTGAAGTGTTCATCGGTAACGTTTATTTTTATCGCAGGTATTTTGATCTGTCCAACATTCAACATTGTAGCCCGGTACACTTGTGAATCATATCAAGTGAATCATATAAATATAAATAACATATCAATGTCCAAAATTCCGATCGCATTATCACATGACAAGGGAAACAGAGGGAGGCGAATGTCATAACTATAATGTTGTTCACATTCTACAATCATTGTCCTTTTTCGGTAACCAATCGCGATGATTGCATATCATTACCAGCCCCGATTTATTAGTGACCTAGCGCTAGGACACTTTCCCATGCAGCCCACGCAACACGTAATTATCGTATTGCGCCACGCCAAAGCTGCATTGTTCGACGTAATGTGTCTTCTAAATCAGAGCTTTGTCCGTCATCCCCACAGGCAGTGCGAGCGCAAGCGATACGATGTGTCATGTAAACCAGTATACTGAGATCCCTATATGATCAACTATACGTAAAATAGAGCTCATATCAATATGTAGCAAAAAAAAGATAGGTAAGTCCTCTGCGCTATTCAGTAGCCGTAAGGCCAAAAATGTGTCATATTTTTCGGCACGGATCAGTGTAGCCAAATAGTCATACGTGATATGAGCTTAACTGTAATTCCGAAGACGAAACATTAAATGTGAGGTTAAGGTTAAACATTAAACCTCTTTCCTCGCTATGGTCATCGATTTGCAGTCTATTACATATCGACTTTGTCTGAAATTATCCGAATGTAGATCCAGATTGTTTACCAAAAATTTTACGGATTACATTCATATTGCTTAGCATTTTCTTCACCTGTACTTGCGAAGCAGTCAGAAATGCCAACCCTGTGGTGCATCATGTATGCTTTGGCTATTGTCGCCCGTTCTCACACACTCACTAAAATGCTCCCACGGATTCCAAAAGGAATGATTGGACGCTGCATTGAATAAAATTGTACCACATTATAATTGGGGACATTAGCTATTGTATTTTCATAATTGTGCTCTTTTAATATGTTTTCTCGACCGCATTGTACGCGCTTTTATTTGTCTTTTTAGTACTATTAGACTAACAGCATGATGTAAGATTACATAACCGATGTCAACGTGGGATAGGATTTCTTTTAATTGCAATCATCTAAATTGTTGTTGAAATGAAAATGAATTTGCTTACATCGATTTGTCGCGAGGCAAACATATTGCTGTCGATATGTTCAGAAAGATAACATAATTTTTACAGAGTATTTGCCTTGCCCACTTGTTAATTACCTATAGTAGTTCTAATGTAAGTGATCAAGAACTAATAAAAGTCACTTTATGTCACAATTATTTATAATTTTTTAACTCAAACGTAATTATTAGGTACATGTGAAGCGTGTAAGGTGTAGAGACGAGAGAGTGAATGAATGAATTGTCAAACACTCGGTCAGTGTCAGTTCGGAAACAAGTATTGATAATGACAGAATTGTAAAATTAATGATTTCGTGCGGAAATACCTAGTTAGCTTAAATAGTAAAGTATGGTCTGTTAAAAGAAACAATTACCTGCATTATGGATTACCTTAACTATACTTCTATTTACAAATCTTGTTAGGATGCATATTTGAATGTCAAAACTATTATTAATTAACCCTGTCTAGTTATTTTGATTTGACTACTATTAGATTAAATCTGATTTGTGGCCTCGTGGCACGCCACTATATAAATGGTCGCAGCGACAAAAAGCGACCTACTTACTTACCACCGGCATATCAATATTTTTCGTTTAATTATAGACGTTTTACTTACCAAAGTATATATAACAATTCAGCAAAATTAACTATGTTATTATACAATTGCAATACAATATAGATTTAAACTTTTACGGTTTTTCCGCATCACTCCATTTATTTGTAATAATTTCAATAAAAACTCATATTACTGATTAAACATAAAAACTATAATCAGTTTTGAAACGCTCTATGATTCTGGAATAAATTGTCGTGTGCAGTATTTCCGGACCGATATGACATCCAAACCTTCAAGAAAACAGCGTATAGGGATCTTAAAGGCCGGCAACGTACTTGTGACTCCTCTGGTGTTGCGAGTGTCCATGGGCGGCGGTAGTTGCTTACCATCAGGCAATCCGTCTGCTCGTTTGCCTCCTATATTATATAAAAAAAACATAATCGATAAAAAATAGTTTGGGTATGACTCAGACAACCTGCTAAAGTCATTTATAGTCGATCAATTACTTGACTTCTCAATTTAATCGCCAGCAGTCACACTACAAACAGCCTTTGGAATACATTTATAATCGTATTTAACATACTCGTTGACGATTTTTATTAACTCGCGTGTCGCTAATGCTCCCCTAATCGCAAAACCGATAAAACCGTAAAGTTTGATTTATCGATGTCTTCACGAGTCAATGTCCACTGCTCGATGTTCTCGCCCTAATTTGACAACGTCTGCCGCATCGTGGCGTGCCACACGCTACTGCCTAATTCACGTTACATTTTAAAATGTCTATAAGCTGATGTGTAATAGAACCAGTACAGTATGACCTTATAAAGTTACTATGTATAACTACTTTATTCATCGTTATTCGGCTTTTGTAAAGGCAAGACAAAACTTTGTCCCCAGCTGCATGGCTTTATGCAGATTAAAACATTTAAAAACCGTAAGTTACCAACACATAACACTTGAATGTGTTCTGTTGGTACCAGTATTTACATCAAATATATACATCAAAAACTGCATTATTATTGAATCAGTTAATTTCTCAGATAATAACTGTAGATACTTTATTAACCTTTAATTCTCTACTCTACTGCGTAGGCACTAAAATTGTAGATAACGAACAAATTTCCAAACTGTTCCCAAAATTGATTTTAACAACGAATAAGTAAAAACGAATAACCTTAGCCGATTTATTATATGAGTTGTGAATAGCAATGTCGCTATCGCTACTTTAATACAAATGACATGTTTCTATGCCGCTGCCAACCGTGCCTTACAATCCTAATAAAAACGCATATATACATACATGATTGCTGAGCGTATAGTATGCATATTGCATTTAAGTTTTTCTGCAGTTTAAAATTTTAAGTGACAGGCACAGTGGGGCCTTATCATATCCTTAAGATTTAAATATCAAAGTAGGTAATTCAAGTAGGTAGGTAATAGAAATAATAAATTGTTAACAATTAAAGAATTATTTTTAGGTTAACTTTAGAAAGGTTCTTTAGGTTAAGGACATTTAATATCCCCAAAAAACAAGAATTTTATTCTTCCTATTTTTGCAACATTGAATAAATCAAACCAATTTAAAAGGTCTTCCATTATAATCTTATTGTTGTAAACGTAATGATTGTAAACATTGATAGTAGAATGAGTTTTACACTGTAAAATCCATTTATAATCTACTGTGTGTAAGTCTAATACGGCGAAGAATTAAACCAGACATAGGATTTACCGGTATATTCATTATCCAAAAGGTTTTTCTTTAATTATACCTATTATACATATGTAATTAATTTTTGTAAAATTTCTGAGCAGTAATGTACTGCGAACATTACGCGATATGAGCTTTTGAAACTAACTGTCAACTAGTGTTTGCCGATTTTTTTATATGGATATAATTTTAATTGTACTTCTAAGCAATTTTTTTCTAAATATATTCCTTATGTCCTATTCTACCCTCCTTTAAGAGATTCGCCCGTATAAGAGTTACACACTGTATAGATTAATTGAGTTTGTAAGAGGAGCAATAATTTTGTGGTGATTGTGTATACACACGTATCTTATGTACGTAATGATACGCGATTCAGAATTCAGACAGACGGATAAAGTCACGAATACACAAACCCCGGTTATTTTTAATGGCAACGGTCGTTTATTATTACCCGCCCGTGGCCTACAGACGCTGCTGAATCAATGGCGAGCCGCCTGCCCAGTCCAAGCGGAAAAACTGTCCTATAAACACTTAACCTATATCAGCCTAAATGTGTTTTTTTTTTCAATCGTGGTCAAGGGACCATAATGTAAAGCACATTCGTGGCACTTTTTATGTATTCTGTTTTTTTTCTGATGTAAATACGAGTTGAGTTGGGTTTTTGGACCTGGGTATGTCCTAAAACTACGTCCAACAATGAGAGGTAGGACACAGCGAAAGTACCTCCTCCTTACAGAAGACCACAGCCATAATAGCACTGCTACCTTTCCGGTACGTAGTGTTGTGTTCCTGATGGTGAGTAAGGTTCCCAGAGCTCCAATTCCCCATTAAAGGCCGGCAAGGCGCTTGTGATTCCCCTGATGTTGCGGGTGTCAATGGGCGACGGTAATTGCTTACCATCTGGCAATCCATCTCGTTTGCCACCTTAGTCATAAAAAAAGATGTGTTCATAAAAAACTATTATATTCTATTCTGTTCATAACAAGTTGAGATTACTTAAATTCGGTGAATAAATTGACTGCCCTTAAAAACAATTGGCTAATGCATTACAGTTTGAAGATAATTTGTACTTATACATAAGACTCAAAAGCTGAAATATAGTCAGTATGCGATGAGACGCAACACATTGGATCGCATCAACTGTGAGGCGGATACACTGCAGCGTCGCGACGACGCAAAGAGAACACAGTGAAATAAATGCACGCGTTTACGCAGCGGGGCCTATTTTAATACCCTAATTATAATTTATGTAAAATAGTCATGATGTGTGATATTATAAATCACAATTGTACTTTTAGGTATTGACTAGACTAGACTTTTACGAAAACATAATTTATTATTAAGCACACTTTGTGAATTTATCTTAAAATTTGTCGGGACTTGTTATTTCAGAGACTTGCTGAATAAACGCTCTCGAGCGATGTCTAGATTTAGCATCAACTGCAAAGGATTTGCGACTGCACTGGAGAAACATGAACTAATGTTGTCTTCGGTGCTTAGTGATGAAAAGAAAGCTAAGTATAGCAGAGTTTAAATCGTTTGTGAACAAGTCATACTGTTTAAAGTGTTACTGTGTTCTTTTTCGTCTATGTTTTATTGTTAGTGTTGGAGATAAAGATATGTACTTACGTCGATAGTTTAGTGTTATAATTTGTGTCAGATTATAACATGACAACATAGTGGTAGTTGTTGATTTTTTTAAATTGCGCGGGCAGAATCATTAAATTAAATTCAAACATAGAATTTATAAATTACACTATTAATGGGCTTATGGTTAACGTTCTTATATTCGAATGAACACAGTGAGAGTGACGAGCACCGTAGTCGTATATATCATATATATTATGTCTGCTTGTAGATTTTCTTTTATAATTTTATAAGAATTAACTGCACTCTATACCTACCTGACAAACGATTGGAACATTACCTACAAATGGTCTATGTCTCACGGTTATTACTTAAGCTACTAAAAATAGAGTACAAGGCAGCACAGCTGAAGCTTTGGTCCTTGAACAGACGGGTGGAGCGTAGCGGGCCGGCCTTGTGACCTATTCCGCCTAGCTACACTGCAATGCCCGCTGTCCCTTGCAATGACCATGGAAATGAGCTCTTTCGGAATTGTCTATCCAGTACTGCGGCCTTGCAGATGTACCGCGCAGGTGCGTCTTTAACGAGTAATGCACTCGTGCTAAGCGGCTGCTAATGTTTTTGCTATTGTTACATGTGTCGCTGCGGCTAAAAGAACTAAAACTGTAAAAATATACAACGATATTTTTGTACTCAGACTGCCTATTGTATTAATTGACAGCTGAGGACATACTTTAACGAGTTTGATTATGCTAATAAAGCAAATTAGTTTACTTGTGGCTTAATCTAATTGTTAGAAGCTTTTGGAAGATAATCCTTTAAAAATAAACTTCGATGTGTTCGTCGATGAACAAACACAAATAGTGACGCGCGACTTCACTTGAAAATATCGATAGATAAGTCGTCGCGTGTCACTAAAACAAGGACTAGAGCGCGGCGCGGACTAAAACATCGCAAACACGTCTACTGTCTCTTTTGCCTTTGTAATAAGGTTGACAGTCGCATTGGCCGTTGTTATTGTAATATGTATGTATGGATGGCGGTGGTTCAAACAATCAGGTGTTTGCGAGAGATAGCTGCTATCGCCTGGGAACGTCAAACAGCTAGCTGCGGCCACCGCCTGCCCGCTTGCGTAAGGGAATCGCTTGACAAGGGAAATTCCGGGGCTCTGAATATTTACCATTGGAATAATGACGAAAGGAACCACGATGTCAAGGAAAAATAAACCTTGTTTGTTTTTAATACGGCGATTCAGAAGTTGGAAAGCAAAAAGCAATAAGCAAATATAATAAGTTGAAGTACCACGCGTTTAGTAACTTCAAGAGGTTAACCTGTAAAGTACAAAGCATGCCTCTTTGTATTGACACGTTACGTCAACACTTTTGCTTCAGTTTTGAAAAAAAAGAAAGACCGATTAAATATGGCTTGCGCACGTTCTCGGGGCAACCCTATAAGTAGGTAGACAAGGAGACAGCAGCGACTCATCCATTTAAACCGATTCTCGCCGGCTTTACTCATTTTCTCGCAGATAAACAATTTTCCTTGGGCTCATGAAGAAATGGCAATGCAATATTGCCTTCGTCTTGTCCATGAAAAAACAATTACCCACCGCCACTGCAAAGAAGGCATATGATTTAGCGGGGCAGCAGGTGTATCTAACTGAAATGTGTATCTAATTATTTAACCGATTCTTAAATTCATTCGTGTCGAATGTAATAATTACTTAGTGCCCTGCCGTGCTTTCACACAACATTATTATCTAAATGAGGATCTCTCATTAAATGTAGTGAGCAAAACCACAGGTTCATTATTCCAATTGCTAATCGAGTACCGACTTCTCTGCGAATCAGTAGACATGATTATATACTTTATAACTTTGCTGAAATTGTTTGAAAAAAAGAGTAAGTATAATATACTTACTATAGAAAACAAAATATATGCGTCACGTGAACGAACCTACACTTGAGACGAATTGAGTACTCACTAAGGAGTCACTACAGCTTGCAGTGTCATACCTGAGTTATGATTTTTTTAATCATATATTATTTACTGTTATATCTTTATTGTTTATTTAATCCTTAATTGTATATTGTTCGCCCTGACCAACATAACCTAAAGCCATCTTTTTGTATTTATTTCTTGGCCAGAATCATGTAGGCTGTCGAGGATCATGGAGGCTATCACCCACGACCTTGGCCATTTTCTGCCAAATTAAGGGTTAACGTAAATATATGGGGTAAACAATGTATATTGTGTTTTTTTCAAATAAACAAATTAAAAATGTTAATGATGTGTGAGTGAGACACCCCGTCCTAAGTCACCTGTTTCTATATTTACAGAGGTTCAAAATAATAGAAACAAGCACAAGACAAGTAATCTAAAGTATTTGTAAAAAAATGGAAATAGCGAAATATTCTAAAATGTTGAAATGTATAACTGCGTGTTAGGTCCACTCGTATTATTAAAGTAAAATGAAATGTAAATGTTGACGTTAAAACAGTGATTACTGGTCGCTCCTTCAGTCGGTAAGCATAGAGAAACGTTTGCTTTTTAATTACGAAAGTGCTTAAATTTTGAAACTTTGTTGCCATTTATTATGCCAAATAGCAAGGAGTTAACGAAGGGAGACGTTGCAAATACGTCCGTCTACTACATTAAGCTTACGTTAGTTTATATGTAATTGTGGTCATACCGTGGCTTTAATTGTTTAGGGTTTATACTAGATGAAAAACTTAGCTACAACACCTGGCCTAAATATGTAAATAGTAGTAATGTCTATAAACGCATCTAGGCGTTCTATATTCAAATTTTGACGTAAGTTCCATATTAATTGTCTGCACAACGCCTATGTAAGGCATGGTCCTTCAGTCAAGTTTTTCACGTATATGTATATAAATAGAATAGTACATTTCGATACTAGTGAAAAAAAAAATTTTTTCGACTAGGGTGAACGTTGGAGCCCGAGTGAAACGTTGGAGCCCGAGTGAAACGTTGGAGCCCGAGTGAAACGAGGGTGACAATCACCCGAGTCTTAAAGAAGTTTTTACATGAGTATCGAACCTAATTTTTCATACCAAGTCCCTAAAAAAGTGAAAAGTGTACTTTTTACGCACTAGTTAGGAAAAACACTTTTTGTGACCGCGTTTGACTGAATGTTTCAATACGAGTGCGGCGTTTTTCATATTTTATACACAACCTAACAAACTAAAAAAAATTTTGTACTCTAAATGGGTTCTAATAAAATCTGACTGAAGTATATCATATTTTGTTGTATGTAAAGCTGTAAAAGTTTATAAACATGAACACAATTTTATTTTTTAATAATTGATCTCTTTGAATAGGAGAAAATTACCGAAAATGGAAATGTAATAGTATAATACTCAGTTCGTCAAATCAATTTGACCTACATTCCTAATCTTGCTCGACGCAGTGAATTTTTAATTTTTCATATTTGTATTAGGTCTAAAAACATAATTCGCTATCAGACGTCTCCTACTAACCAAGAAATGATGTAAAAACAAAGTACCCAGTAATTGTTTGTTGCCTGACTGCTCCTAAATATACTCATCATGCTGACGTGGACTAATTTTCAGCCAGCAAAATCCAATTTAAAAAATCAAACGAAATCGATTAAAATGCGTCGGTTTTCCTATTGATTTGTTACTTCGATTCTATGGGAATGCTCTCGGGGAATACCGAGTC
The DNA here is from genome assembly GCA_022674325.2 of Grapholita molesta. NCBI lineage: Eukaryota > Metazoa > Arthropoda > Insecta > Lepidoptera > Tortricidae > Grapholita > Grapholita molesta. The sequence continues at coordinate 12,087,711 of CP053127.2, forward strand.
TAGTTTTTACGTGAAATTCCGGACAAGCGCTTATTTGTTACGGCTCTATTCGGATTTAAGCCTTACCCCCTTTAACAGTGGATTCTGCCGGTCAATAGTTAAATCATTATACCTAATGAGAAATTTAACTAATTTGACAATCTCAGGAGTTTACGTATTATTTATTATGCTTTTGACAATGATATTGAACTTATCCGTGGCATTTGGATCGTGGTTTATTTGGATCTAACTGCTAAGTAAAGTGCACCTGTTAATCAAATATAAGGTTATCAAACAAGTTAAATAATTAACCTATAGTCATTTACAATTATTTGTAGTGTATATATATTTCTGAACATGGAATATGAATATATAACTATAGGATATGCAATGCAACATTTATCTCTTCCTTAAGTGTTATTGGCTCTAAAATTGTAATCCAGTGTGTTTATTTATAAGAGTTTAACTTCTAGATTTATAAGAGTCTATGTTCATCTTGTGCAAGTCCTGAACATGAAAACAATTAAATTACTCCGGGTAAATTATACGTTTAAAAAAATAACATTATTTGTTTTGCATTATACTCACTGTGATTTAGAATAGAACAACAATTTGAAAAAGTTGATTGACCCAAATGAGAAGGCAGTAAAACAATAGTACGGTCTGATGGCGGTGATAGTAGGATTGTGGCTGTTTGGACGGAGTTCCGTGTTACAGTTGAATGCAGCGAGCGCCGGCGCCTCGGAGACTCTGCGATTATCGAATTTAAGCATGAAAATGAATCACCCTTTATTCCATCTTTAGTTTACGTCTGATGAAAATTAAAAAAACTAGCAGGTACTCTGATGGTGTTAGACTAGGTACATGTTTTCTTTTTAACCTATCTATTCATTGGTATTGACTTGTTACGAGTAGCTACCTACGTACAATTTTTAGACTAAAAGTCGTTTTCTTTTAAAAAGGCTTCCGATGATCTGCCAGTTGACCTTTGAGTTACAAACATATTGAGAAAATTACGTATAATCAACACGAGCCCGCCATTTACATATGCACATTACCTCTAATTAGAGCCATAGTACAGAAAACATGCTTAACGCTCAATTTGAGCCCAAGTACACAAATAAACGGAGAAGCTATCGATGTGTTGATCCAGTACCGATATATCGGAGCTCATGGCGATGTATCGATCCATCGCGAAATCTCGTAACCCGAAAGGTTACTAGCAACATATTTGTTCCGGTCTAATTTTAATCTTGTACTAGTTTGAATAGAGTTCATATTAGTTCAGTGTTTAAATTGTGTTTGCGACGTTTTGGCAGTGTGATGCCGGATTGTCACCGCGGCAGGTGCGCGTGCACCTGTACCGGCGATTGTTGCATTCCGCCTCCGAACCGAGCCGCTTGCGCATGTCTGGCCGCGGTCAAAACATTTGCCTTGGACCAGTATTTTTTTTTTGTTTTGAAGGCTTCGATTCTTTGCGCGCGGACGTCTGGCGGGAATAATAAGGAGTCTATATGTGTAATAAGGAATAATAAGGAGTTTATATGAGTAATAAACTTAGTTAACACATAAGTACTACCCACTCTTATTTTTATAGGAGCACTAAAGTATTGTTAACAAAATACAATATACGAAGTTTAATTATATATTCATCTGCTACGTGGTCACGTATGGGGCGGTTCTAATACAATAATAACTTCAATGAAGTGTGTTAGATACAACTGCAAAATTTCAGTTCTGATACCAAGGTGTATTCAGACTTGCACGACTTTATTACAAAACAAACAGACAATCTTATTGAAATAAGACAGTTGTATTATTGGTATACTATTTAATTTCAATAATTATGCTAATTCAAATCAAATTATTACCGAGTCAACTGTTTAAAAGAGCTTTAAATATGATAGCTATTATTCTACTTAAAAGCTTATCTTCTTTTTTTAGGGTTCCGTAGTCAACTAGGAACCCTTATAGTATCGCCATGTCTGTCCGTCCGTCCGTCCGTCCGCGGATAATCTCAGTGACCGTTAGCACTAGAGAGCTGAAATTTGGTAGTAATATGTATATCAATCACGCCGACAAAGTGCAAAAATAAAAAGAGGAAAAAAATGTTTTCTTAGGGTACCCCCCCTATACGTGAAGTGGGGAGTGATTTTTTTCTTCGTTCTAATCCTAACGTGTGATATGTTGTTGGATAGGTATTTAAAAATGAATAGGAGGTTACTAACATCATTTTTTTATAATATCAATATTTTCGGAAATAATCGCTCCAGAAGTAAAAAAAAGTGCGTCCCCCCCGCTCTAACTTTTGAACCACAAATTTCAAAAATCTGAAAAAAATCTCAAAAGTAGAACTTTACATAAACTTTCTAGGAAAATTATTTTGAACTTGATGGGTTCAATGGTTTTTGAAAAAAATCAATATATAAAAAAATTAACCCCTATTTCTCTCGGTCACGCTATAACTTGTGAACGGCTTTACCGATTTGGCTAATTTTGGTCTTAAAATATTTGTAGTAGCTCAGGAAAGGTTTAAACGGTGAGAAAGTATGAAAAAAGATTGAGTAATATACTAAAAAACGAAAATATTGTTCCCCCATACAAACTTATCAACTCGAAAAAACTGTAAGCGCCGCAGGATTTAATACATCTTACGCGTTTTTGGTAAAATGGTCTCTGCTTTCACTCGAGAAAGACGAAAGCGCCGCAGGATTGCATATATCTTAGGATTTTTTGCGAGCAAAATAGGTACTTTATATTATTCCAGCACTAAAGTCGTTAAGGCGATAGTTTCTTACAAATTGTTAATAAATTAGCCCTTATTCCCTAAGATATGGCTGTCAAAATCTCTATTGAATGACAAGACACACAAGTATATGTCGAGCATTTCTCTTTTAGTCCAATTAAGGCGCTAAGAGTGACAGAGACAATCGTCCGGAATTTACGAGTATCGTTGTTCGCGGTAGCACCGCCGTTTTATGTATAATTTCGAGTTTAGCTTTAACCGTAAATAAGAAGCTGCACTAATATTCATCGCCCAATGCGATCCGTTGTCTGACTACTTCAGATGGGTACTGAGTGTATGTTTTTAACGCAACGAAACGTCACCATCGCGTTAGTATATTATATCAGTATCACTTACGCTTTCGAGACATTTTTTACGTCAAAAGAAACTTACACTAGAGCCTCTGTACTTTAAACTCGCGCGCATAGTTTACTTAATTTGCCGATAGATCTCGCTGTAGGTGGAACGCTCATACCCTACATGGCGGTTTTAAGATTCTTTCTGAATAATGGGGTCGGATCCTACTTGCCCATACATTAGGTTGAAACTGACTGACTGACTTCAAATGACGCTGGCTGGTTATCACTCCATGTTACAACCCCTTCTTACTACTCGTGCTGGGACTGAAATTGACAATAATTTTTCGAATTTTCCATGTATAGTTGGGATCTATAACTCTTTCTTTAGTTGTCAGCGTCCTTTGTGGGCCCGTTTTTAGGGTTCTGTACTTATTATTAATATGTCAACAACAATGTATCAAATAGCCCATTTTTAGGGTTCCGTACCTCAAAAGGAAAAAACGGAACCCTTATAGGATCACTTTGTTGTCCGTCTGTCCGTCCGTCCGTCCGTCCGTCTGTCAAGACCCTTTTTCTCAGGAACGCGTGGAGGTATGAAGCTGAAATTTATATCAATTACTCAGGTCTACTGTCCCTTGAAGCTGTGAAAAATCAAACTTCTAAGCCAACGCAATCAAAAGATACAGCTGTTTATGCCGCAAATTTTCGACACTTGCAAGGGAATCAAAACCTACAGGGTGCTTCCCGTGAACTCACAGAATCTTGAAATTTGGTACGAAGCAACGTCTTACAGCATAGATAAAGGAAAAATTACGAAAACCATAAATTTTTAGTTACATCACATAATATAGATTTTTTAATAATTTTAAACTTACTACCCATTTCCTCATAAACGCGTAGAGGTATTAAATTGAAATTCATACCAAATACTCAGGTCTATAATACCTTTAAGCTGTAGCAAAATCAAACTTCTATGTCAACGCAATCAAAAGAAACAGCAATTTAAGCTGCATATTTTGAAACTCACTGCAAGTACTCGCAAGGAATCAAAACCTAAAGGGTACTTCCAGTCGACCTAGAATCTTGAAATTTGGCATGAAGCAACGTTTTATAGCACACATAAAGGAAAAATTCCGAAAACCTTAAATTTTAGTTACATTACAAAAATATATATTTTTAATAAATATAAACTTATTACTTTTTTCCTCATGAACGCGTAGAGCTATCAAGTTGAAATTCATATCAAATACTTAGATCTAATTGCCTTTAACCCGTGAAAAAAAAAAAAAATTACAAGTCAACGCGAAAAAGGAAAACGCAAAAGTACAACCATTGATACCGCATATTTTAGATAAATGATATGTGTTAATATAAAATAAAGGATTACTTAAACGATAAAGAGATCTTTGTCTTAAATTTATGCTCCTCCATCTTTCCCCATTGTAATGTTATGAATTTCATTTTGCAATAAAAATACCATAGTTATGACTCGATTGTCGTAATGAACGAACTTTGTAAACCTTGCAGGTTTGTACGGAACCCTCGGTGCGCGAGTCCGACTCGCACTTGGCCGGTTTTTTAACTCTTAAGTGGAAACACTTCCTGTGACGGACGAAAAACTACGGAACCCTACACTGAGCGTGGCCCGACACGCTCTTGGCCGGTTTTTCTTTTATTGATAAGCTTTCTTTGTACAAAAATATCAGTAAAAAAATATATGTTATTAACGCTTATGTTTGGGTCCATTTTGCGTTAATATACGGAATTGATATTTGTACCGTGTCGTAATCTTGTACGGGATACAGATTATCACCTAGAGTTTTTACGATAAGTACGTCTAATTACAGGAAATTAAATTCTACTTTATTCAAAGAATTAGGTTCGGTTTCGGCGGTCTTTGTAGTGTTTTTTTGCAATGTCACATAATTGGCCGTTTTCGAAGATATCAGACTAACAAAAAAATAATTGTTTGTTTGATTTTATATCAGTTGCACAAGATAAAAAATAAGTAGGTACCATATGTAGATCAATCAATCTATACAGGCTGACTTTTAATTGGTGATACTTAACGTTTTTTTAGGCTGTGTAAACAACTCCTAATTTAATGATCCGAGAATCATTTTAATTGGACTTGTTTTTTTTTTTTTTTTTTATGACAAAAGGTGGTAAACGAGCAGACGGATTGCCCGATGGTAAGCAATTACCGTCGCCCATGGGCACACGCAACACCAGGGGAGTCACAAGCGCGTTGCCGGCCTTTAAGGGGGGTTGGAGCTCTGGGAACCTTACTCACCATCAGGAACACAACACTACATACCTGAAAGGTAGCAGTGCTATTATGGCTGTGGTCTTCTGTAAGGAGGAGGTACTTCCCCAGTTGGGCTGCCCCAGATTCAAGCGTGATGATCATCGCTGTGCCCTACCTCTCATTGTTGGACGTAGTTTAAGGACATACCCGGGTCCAAGAATTTTATATCCTGATACTCTAAAAGTAAAATAGAAAAACACATATCGGATTTTAGTGACTCTCACGTCAGTAAATCAATACCTAGTTGTTTGTAGAGACAGAAAGACATATTTTGTATCACCAATAATTAAAAGTCACCCAGTATTTAACATTTCTAAACAATTACTCTGTCCACGTGAAAATATACTTAAATACACGGCAGTCTAAATCAATATAGATCCATCATACTTCCATCATCATCACCATCATACTTAAGTTACATTAATAAACAGGTATTCGTATGTATAACTTATATGAATTGACTACTATTCAAATTCTTGAAATGTATATCCATTACGATAAACGTTATACTAATTTCATACGGCATTTTAATTCTGCTTTTATTTTTCACGTCTAATTGCAGTATACACTTAAAATTCTTTACCGAACATGATGCATTTTATAATATTAAGTTTCGGCAATGAATTTTGATAAGTTCGTTAAACCAGATTCCTTGTTTTTACAAGTAAAATGTAAATTCTATATTCTTGTAAGTACTCTAACTGTTAGTTGTAGAACAATATAAGCATTATCGTTATATAATATATATAGAAGATTACAATTCATTTTATATGAATGCACCTTTAGCAGTGGCTCATGGCATCCCAGTACCTAAAGATATTTATTTGTGTGATGAGCACAGATAATTGTTTCTGAGTCATGGGTGTTTTCTATGCATTTAAGTATCTATAAATTATATAATGTTTCTAATGGGTAAGAAACAAGATGCAACATGCAGGTTCTGCCAGGAATCAGAGGAAACTGCAATGCACATCCTCTGCTCCTGCGGGCCACTAATGCATAAAAGAAGTATCCACCTAGGCAGGCAGGTACTGAAACCTTATGAGGTACACGACATTACAGCCCAAAGAATCTGGAGCTTTCTGGACTCAACGGGAATCAGTAATGAATTATAAAAAGGGCTGCCACAATAGATCATGACTGGTCGATGCGGCGCAAATAATAGCCCAAAACAACAATAAATAAAAATAAATCTATAAATTATATATATCGTTGGCGTAGTACCCACAACACAAGCCTTTAAGAGCTTACCGTGGGGCTGAGACAAATATTTATTGTGTAAGGAAATACTAACAAGCAAACAATTAAATATATAACAGAAGTGATGTATGGTTTAACCAATATGTTCTTTTCTTATTAAATATGAAACGGTTTAATTCTAAGATACCATCATAATTTGTTTATATAACAAAAAGTTTTACCACATACAATAATGAAAAATAATAATGGTATAATGATTTTACAATTAGATTACCGTTCTATAGATAAAACAGTAGTGACTGGTGCAGAGGGCATCCCAAGTTCACGTCTTGATTGAGGTCGCTAAGTGTTCGTAGGTAAAGCTGATGGCTCGTCTCGAGGACACTAAACGGTTCAATCTTGTTTTATTTTACTAATTATGCCGTGACTAAGAATGTGTGATCACAGGCTAGACCGTAGTATACGTATATAGAATTACTTAAGTATGATACAAACACCGTATGTTTTGTTCGCTAAAAAACTTAGTGTTATAAATGAATTAAAGTCTGATGATAATTCTATAAGAGGTATCATTATTTTGAAACATAAGTACCGTAAAATGGGGTGAGTTGGCTGAAAACTGAAATTTAAACCTCGATAACATTTTATTTTTACATATGAAAACTGAATATGTGAATAAGTGTTCCGGACGTTTGTATTTTAGTTTTTATTTTATTTTGGTTATTTCCGTTTCATAACTTTGACGATAAAGAGAAAAACCTGCCTCACCCCGTAGTGCTTCGTATTTGGGGTGAGAGGGTTTTTTATACAAAAGTGATTTTGGAAGATAGTTGGATAATTTTTTTTATCATGCGTTTTACTATAGCTCCATTTTAAATGGGAATAAATTATTTTTGTAGCAGTAGCCTTAAAATTTCTTCTCAACCCCCTCTCAAACCTTCTCTCCCCATTCGTAAACCATCTCTCTCCGCAAAACTAATCGCCCCAGTTTACGGTAGTGACCGCTTTATAAACAATAACAATTTAATACGAGTATACAATTATCAGTAAGGTTACTGATAGGTGACAGATCAACTTTTTAAATTTGTGCGGTGTGTATCATTCCCGTTTAGACAAAATTAAACGTATTCTATCCCCTAATCCATTACTAAACAGATAACAATTACCCATCACCAAGTAAGCTAACAAAATCAAAATTCCTAAACCCTCAGAGCGGTGGTCCATTTATCTGTCGGCTATTGCCCCTTTTAACCCAAAAAGGATTATCTGAGATAGATGTAGTTCAGTTCAAAACTTGTATACTTTTTTTAAGCTTATTTCAATGGAATAAGGTTGTAAACTGCGTGTATGTTTATGATCTCGGCTCTTTTCTCCGGACTTATGTCCTTCTTGGCGTGGAGGCCGCATTCCTGGCGTCAATTATTTATTTTGTACTGGGCGTGAGTTACCGCGCCCCGCCCCTTCGTTACTATGGTAATTCGGCTACCTAAGATACCTGTGGGATGCGTAGGAATATTTGGAATTTGGAATTAAGTAGCTAATTGACAGGCATTTGGTTTGTTACTATTTTGTTTTTAATTTGTTTCTAAACGTATTTTTTTAACTAATCAGAAATAAGAAGGTTGAATTTTTAATATTAGTACTGACTAATATGGTCTACTTGTTGTATTTTTATTGTATTTATAAACATTGTAATTTAAACAAAGTTTACCTATATATGATAATATTAATCTGAATTAATTGGATAATTTGAATAATGAGTTTAATTTAAATACAATAATTTTATCAATTTTAGCAAACGCAAACCAGAATTGAAACTTGTTCGTCTTTTTAACTTTATTTTTACATAACTTTCTGAAGATGGTAATACTTGGTTATATTTACAAATAATAAAATCCTAAAAAACAAACAAAATAACATTTATTAATAACTACTAGTAAATACACAAATTAACTTTCAAGTATGTAATGGAATAATTTAACACCCTGAAATGGACCCCGCTCAACAAAGAAGCGTTATTGGAGCCTATATGTAGTACAACTCCAACCGCGGGATGGATTAGTCACATGGCCAAATGTTTCAACTTCCAAGATGATTGCGGATTTGAGTGTCATCAATGATTTGACTGTCACTTGGGCACCAAAATTCCCAAGCTAAAAGACATTAAATATTTTTATTAGTCGTTCAATCTATCTCTATGTCAGACGCCCGAAAGTACAATAGCCCTGGATGGACAATGTAATAGATTATTAAAGGCCGCATATATCACAACGCGCATGATTTGTGAGCCACGCCTCTTCATTAACATGCTAATACCGCGATATGGGTGAGCTTACCTAATGTATGTGCTTCTTTTTATCACGAGCATAACATTTTTGGGTAGCACAGTCACCTTTTAAGGCGTGATTGTTTACTGTGTCATTACGCTCAGCAGCCGAGAATATGGGTTTTGCAGCTATTAAGTTAATGGCTACTTGTACTGTCATCGTAATCATTCAATATTCAACAATTCAATATTGATTAGTATAATTTCGTCGTATTTGGTACATATTTCAATTAAGCTTATGTCCAGTTTGGTCGATACGCGAGAAATTGAATGTTTAATCGCGTGACAAGGAAGCATGCTGTCTTTTGTTTACTTGTAAGCTTTCGGTTACCCATTATCGGCCGCGCGACAACCGTAAATTAACCGCGTGGCTTTAAATCGGGGATTTAAATGTAAGGACTGTTTTATATTTGAAAAACTGAGCTACTTACAATGTAAAAAATTTTGAAAACTACTGGGTTTCTAAAAAAAATACAGCTCATCACTTATTTCAACAAGCATATCTCAGTATATGTATACATACTTGCCGCACAGTTTCGGAAAGAGGCATGCTTACATTACCAACATAGCGCACGGTAATCGTGATGAAATATATGGCACCTGCGCCAAATATGACTTGGTTCCTAAGATACTTTGACACCGATACTTTTTATTTGTTCATACTTGTAACGTTCGACTGAATTTAAATTTCGCACCCGTGTTCGGTGTCTAACAACCATTTTTAATTGATTATTTTTTCACCACTTTCAATTAATTTTCCTAGTTGTTTCAGTTCAGATGCGTAAAGTGAGTGCGTGTGGGCAATCCTCTCCTCCGCCTAATATATGCGCGCCCGGGAGGTCCGCCGTGGGACGGGCTATTGTCGCGCTGCGCTCATTATTAAATTAATTTTATTTTACACCGAGATACAATAACGCTCCATATTTACTGTGAGTTAGGGAGGTTAAGAATATTTTTTAAATTATAACCTACAGAAAATAAGATAGGGTTCTATAGTGAATCTGTATTAAATATGAGTGGCTGAGTTGCAGTTCGAAATATATTTTTTAGTTAGAGAGATATTAAGGACGTTGTTCATTTCTGAAGTAGGATTAAAAAGACTTAAATAATAAAAATAACCATATTCTTTTGAAAATGTATATAATATCTTATTATTATAAGTGAGATTAAGCCTTTACATACGAGTATTCCTTCCTTTATCTATGGCAACTATTCTCAAGCCCCCGTCACACCTTAAAGTTTCAATCAAAACTTAATTAATTTCAGATTATTCATGTAAATTACTTATACGTAGTAAACTGTATATTTTAGACATAAAATATATAAATCAAAAGTTTACTACCAAACGGACCCACCTCAGCATAAATGCCGACCCGAAAGTCAGCGATATCTTCCGTATTACAATATGCCTGGATTCAACGGATTCAGGATCAAACGTTAAAAATATAGTACTTAACATGGAAGTACCTAACCAGAAGCATAGTTTCATAGCGTAATATACATACGATGGTCTAATAAATAATGATCCAACTCGCTGTACTCGCTCGTAGACTACGTGCTACGTGCCGTAGCGGTTTCGTAGCAGCGCGTGCGCAACAATTTGCGCAACCTCTGCACTGCTTTCGCGGTGCGCGTATTTTAATTGCGCGCGATTAGATCTTAATAAATTGGTTCCCACACGCGCCGAACGCGTAATTGTGGCGCGGGTCCAGTGTAATTTTCGAAATCAACAACCATAGCGTTAAAACTCTAGGTATTTATAAAGCGTTTTCACAACTTATCTCGCCGGAATTATAACCGATATTGGCATGCAGACTGTCAGGTGGTTAAGCCGGTTTGAGTCTGAAGTACAGTTTCGGCGATAGCCTGAGGCTGTAAGAAATTGCGAGTCTACTTGAAAACGCTCGCATCGCGTGCGTCCACGTCAACTGCCGACCGCAACCGCGGCATGTGATGTACTCTTTAATTTCATCAATCGTAAATTTCTACGTACGCATTTATACGAAGTTTACTGACAATGTTGCACTGATGTCGTTAAATATTCGTGTTATTATGGTAAGCATTACGTACTTAAGTAAATGCTGGTTAAGTTCAAAATTTTAGCAAAGGGTTCCGCGTTTATTTTAGTTAAACGTTATTGCACAAAAGACAAACTTAAAGTACAAAAGGCGGACTTACTGCCTAAAGGCATCCGTTACGATTTGTAAAATCCTTTGTTAATAAATTTATTTGAACCTAACCAGCTTAAGCACGTAATGCTTACCATAATAATCGTGCACATTTTTCTATGAAGACGAATATAAGTAATTGTAAATTAAAAGATTTCCATTTATACATATACATGCATCTATATATGCAATGTACAGTCTGTAAAAGAGAATATTAGTGACAAGCCGCGTAGTGAAAATAACGTTGTAAGCTAAAACTTTATTTAAATACGTACCAACTTTTATGAGTAAATTGCTTCTTCGCGGAATGCAAATGAGAATAACAAAATTAACTACGGCGGCACCCAGCAAAGGCTGTGTGGCGCCTGCTCTGGCAGCACTGGACGGCTGTTAACTCAGTCAAGTGGGGTAAACATAATCTTCACACCAAAAAGGCTTAACAGTGTTCTAGCGACGGAGTTTCACACGATTTTTTGACTCCAGGTGGTATAAAGGTGATTAAAACCGCCCGGGCGCGTGCCCGCGGGCGGCGGCGTATATCACATTCCGATATAAATTGGTTTTGGACCAGGGTATGCCGAAATAAGCCCGAGATAGCCCACGTAATTAGCCCGCGTTTAGAACAACAGTTTATGGTTGTAGTGGGTATACGTGGCTATGGATATAGCACATACGGCATCCGTTATGGCAGCCTAAAAGGCTTTAAAGTCAATATCACTTTTCAAACTAAGAATTACACAAATCGTAAGGCTTATTTTGTAGATACTAGACCACAACATACATAAGGTGCTAACAAAATAGTCACGAATATTTTTACAGCTGATAGTGCTCGGTTCTCGGAGTACATTTAACTATACCCGCGTATAAGCTATTAATATATAAGCATTAGCGTAAAAGTACCCTCGTGGCCTGTGGAGTTTGAGTTTGAGTTTGAGTATGAATGAAACACCATTAGTTTCGTTGTTTTTTTGAAAAAAACTAGGAAACAAATTTACTACGTTAAAACACCCTGATAATAAGATAATTAAATGGGACATCTTTAGACATTTTAGAACCTCTTTATACCGACAGTGGAAATTTCAAATGTCGTAAGTCGCATATAAAAGTATGTCCCTTACGACATTTGAAATTTCCACTGTCGATACTATCATTCACTGGCCACTTGAAGTTGATAAATCAAATACATAATGATTATTTTAAATATTAATTATAATTTTTTTTTTGTTCGGTAAGTGAAAACTAAAAATATATATACAAAGATTCTTTCAGTACAGTTAAAAGATAATTGTTTTAATGTAATGTATTATCTCTCAAAATATCCGGTAGCAGGATTGCAAATGGGCACAAAAGGTTTACAGGCGATGATATTCGCACAAATACATATGAAGTTTTGTAAACCTTAATGTAGGGATCAAATAGGGGTAGTAAATATTTAATTGTTACTGTAAAAAAATATATCTTAACCCTAACACATACATATGTCTAACTGGCATAAGTCATAATTAAATTTAATAAGTAGTTACACTACAAATATCGTACCAATGAGTTTTTTGGGGTTTATTGACACACTTTAATTTTCCGTCTCAGGAGGTAATGGAAAAGTCGAAGATAGGTTTATGCCTAACAACATACTTGTCTTGTTATCTCAGCCCTACAACACATACAAAAAAATATTATGGTAAAAGTGCTGATCTTAATTTATGTAAATATCTATAGATAGACCTATACGAATATTTGAATATACCTTGGTTGTAGGCGTTAAACGTACGACTATCCTATCTATTACAGAAACCGTCGTCTAGCACCTACAACAGAAGTCATATTGTACTATAGGACTAGGTAGATTTGTGTAATATTGTCCCATAATATTTATTATAAACACTATAAATTCAACAAACAAATGCAAAGCCGCCCGACTTCGCATTCTCTCAACTCCGTCCTCGAAATGAAGTTATTATCAAAAGTAAGACGTTCGTCGTTGCAGCGGAGATTACTTGTGAATAAAAACATGGAGGTATAAATAAATAGGAGGTATTTATTTGATCGTCCCGAGGTCGTGCGTGCGGTGGGTGGCATCGGCATTTGTCACCGCCGGGATCCCGGCGCGAGTGCGCTCACCGACACCACTGAGCAAACATGGACCTTGCACGCTGATGGGCGCAAATTGTGCAAAATTTATTTGTTTAGCGTAGACACGTAGGAGTATAAAGTTAGTTAGTAATGCTCCTCGGTATAAATTGGTCTATATTTTTAAACGTCTGATGATTATCAAAACATAAGTGTAGACAAAGTTTATCCAGTGTTTTATTGCGAAAACTACCAATCATGCACATACAGTTTAAGCTCTTTATTGCAACACAATAGGACAGCAAAATTTTCAGAAAATGAAGCTCATAGACTATCGCAGGCCATTAACTGGAATAGCAAGTAAAGCTCAACGTTAAACCTCCTGAGTAGCGCAACACATCATTCCTCTCTCTAAATCCTTATCTAAAGAAAGACTATAAGAAAACAGAGCACGAAATATCAGTAAAGAAAGAAAACTTTTTAATAATAAGTTAACATTTTTATCAAGCGTGATTCTATAAAAACACAAACAGTGTCAAAGATCGCTCTAGATTACTCTCAATAAAACTTATCCGACCATTCGTAGATGGCAGTGGAGGCGACCTGGCGGTGGCCGTTATCGGCGCATCGCCTATGCAAATGCAGTTTTTGCAGCTACCAATTGAGTAGAACCGAATGCAGTGGGTGGCCGCGTGTGGATCCGAATCGGACGAATAACCTCAAATCGGAGTGACTATATGGAGTTCATATGCTGGAATACATTTGTTGTTGGTAAACGCTGGACATGAAAACAACAATTCAGATGATTACCCATTTAAGTCTTCAAGCAGGCTTTTCAGTTAGCAAATATGGAGTATAATAATCTAGCACAATGAACAAAAATGGTAGCCACCTTTTTAGGATAAACATTCTTATCAGTGGTAGGTTTTTAGAGATATGTTTGTATTTCATTTAGATTCATTCTTTTTTATTACATACATGTCCAAAATAAAACAAATTGGTACTTGATCTTGTACCAAACACAAAATACTAAGAAATTAAATGTGTCAAAGAAAGAACGTATCTTAAAGCATTAAAGAAGCAGTTACCACCCATACATTAAACGAACATGGTCCCAAATAATATGCATATGAGATGTCATTCATACACAATCGTTGTTCTAATAAATGTCACTAATTGTGTAGAGGCACAAAAACATGGCCGCTCTGGCAAACAAACCAACTAGTTTACATATATTCAAAATTGCTCTCAGCGACTGAGTCATCCTTCGTCAGACGAGACTTATATTCAATTTTATTTAAGGTGTTCCGCTGTCTCGTTGTAAAGTCATAAGTTTAGCAATAAACACGATATATGGAACTGTTGGCGCTAGTTTGTGGAGAAGCAGCATTCTCAGTAGCATACTAACTCATTGTTAGAATTGCAACAAAATGAGAATTGTTTTGAAAAAGCTTAACTTTAAACACTTTTTATGTAGGTACCTACTTGGTTGTCTGCGCAATGGTCCCTTATTTTGTTTGAGTTAGTTTAAGTGTTAGGTTAAGAATAATCATATAGGTATTGGTGGTTGGAATTAACGGGTCATGATAATTAATATCAGATCAATCTTGTACTTTTTCATGATGACATTTTTTTGTAAACCTAGCTGGGATGAGGTCGAATGTCGGTCAGCACAAGTTATAATGCGACTTCTTATTTGTTATATGCTATGAGAAATTTTTGCATAAAGTTTTTACTGGCTATTCTGACAAATCGAAGTATAGAGATTAATATATTTCAACCGAAATAACCATTAAATTGAAAGCGACTGCCCCTTAACAGTATATTTTTTGCGCGCCGCATCTTGCGGTGCTACACGACAATAAATTAGATGCGTTGAAATGTTTGTGTTGTGGCGTCGCTGTCGCCGACGCCGCGTGCGCATACATTAGCGCACAATACCGCGGGGGGCGCCATTGTGTCCTCACACTATACCTGCCTCCCCCCTCCCTCCCCTACAACCCTCCTCTAATGAAGGATTCAACGCGAGACCCGCAATTATGAGATAAAAATCGGTCCACGTTCGGCCATAAGTCGGGGGCTTATTATTCTTTGGGAAGATTGGGTTAAGTAAATAATTTGACCTCCCGCATAGCCAGTGTGAAATACTGACAAAGAGTAAACCTAGTTGGACAAATGCACAATACGTTGCAAGTACATTGATAGAAAACATTCTATTTTATTCTACAGTTCGACAATTATTTAAGTGAAACTAAACCTTTATATCACTATATAAAATATATACTTCAAGTTCAAATCTCTTATGTAATGTGGTAAAATAAAGTAAAAAGCTAGTCTTATTTTTTCATATTCTGATCCGTCTGGGCAGTTCTACGCATTCTATCTCCTTTATACGATTGCGGTCAACAAAAATAAGTCTCTCGTTTAATATGTACCTTAGTTACCTTTAGTTATGCACATAAAAGAGCCGTAAGTCCCGTAAGCGAGTCCTGTGAATTATAATCAATTATCTTTTCAAAAAAATTCAGTAAGTAAATAAATATTAGTACCCTTATCAGTGTGGTACTAATTCTACATTGCTCGTACTTAGATTAAGTACCTAAGCATAGAATATCAGATATTTTATGTAAATAGTTTTAAAACATGCGTTGTTATAATAATTAGGCGCGCAATGAAATTTTAGCACCTACCTGCATAATGCGAACGAAGTAGTCGTTATGCAATTTCATACCAATTTTTCAGTGTTGACCGCTTTATGGGATGTGTTTGCAGTTTTTATTACTACCAAATCACTGACTATGCGAATTAAATGAAAAGGTGAAACGCCGATATCGTTTCGATCATTTTAACGTACTCAACGTAATGATACATTGCAGGCCACCCAGGATATTAGTGGCCAGATTCGACAGTTTTCACAGGGATTTAACTTACGTTGGGGAACAAACTAAACAGTATAAGTCTGTGAATATTTTTAGCCCACCCTATACCATATCAGGTATAGAAATTAATATGAATTGGAAATGTCTATAGCAATACCCCTAATTCAGCTAACACAATACATAGAGCCAATTCTAGAATTATAAAGGCTATAACTCTACAGCTAGCTAGTATAAGTACATTCAGAATACATTCTATACATTTCGTTCGGCAATTTGAGGCGTCAAAATAACTGCCGTTCAACAGATGGTTCTGTGCAAACAGAAGAATGTCAACCTAATTAGCAGGAATTTTATTTTAAAAACGTTTAGAGACGGATTCATCCGTCTTACATATTGGCCTCTTAATAACTACCACTCCAACTATCTATTTTTTTTTATTAGTTTATTGTAATATAGCAATTTCTATTAAGAAAGAGTTTTGGTTGACGGGTGTCAATTTCCGTGGCTGACTCCTTGAGTCCGCGATAGTGCCTCAGAGTATACGCAGAAAAATATATATATATGAATGGAATTTAGCGAATAAGGTAATATGATATACTATATAAGGTAATGTAAATAAATAAATGTGTTTCATGAATAAATAAAATTTATTTAAGTTATATTCAAAATAATATTTTGTATGACTAGTCGCATTCGCACGAACAGTAGTTGTAAAAAAAATCCTATCTAACTGTACGTCACAACTGTCACAAGACCTGAAATCTGTTAAAATTTAAATAAAGTAAAAATCACCTCCGTAAAACCGAAGTTGTTTACCCGTTCAAACGCTTAGCGATATCGAATTCGCAGAGCGTGATTAGGGTTGCGCACACAATAATTTCGGCGGGTTCCGTGCCGGCTAATGACCATATAATCGGCCGGCAGGTGCACTGCGCCCGCGCCGCCGCACGCACCTACACTATTCACAAAAAAATTACGTCTCGACGAACACATCCCTAGTATAACTTGACCTGTCATCTTGAACTACTGGGTATAACCTAAAAAAAGCTACTTATGATGGTAGTCTTATTTGGCTGTGCTCGATAAGTGGTGTATAATAACCCAGCACACGCCAATAACTAAAGCCTTAAACCATTTAATCATATTGGTCGGTAGTAAAATTGTAGACCTCGGACAGCGATTATAAAAAAAGCTTCCAATACGAATTGGAGCTTACTCCACTGGGTATAGCAAGGTCTGGTTGCCGTTTGACCAAAACATATTTTACTCTATAACGTTTGCAGTATTTTCTGTAATAAGCACTCTGTTAAATATTTATATTATAATATATTCGTTTGTATTCCCGGAAACATATAATTTAGGTATCTTCAAGGCAAGAGTGAATAGGCTGTTACTGCACCAGCGTGCTACACCCTCGACCTCGTCGACACTTACCATCAGGTGCGACTGAGGTCAACCGCTGGTCAGTCTTGTTTAAAAAAAATCACTACCTTCAAAAGTAATTAATAATTGTGCACATTATTCGGAAGAAGGATTTATGATATTTTTTTTAATTTTATTTATTTATGACATAAGGTGGCAAACGAGCAGACGGATTGCCTGATGGTAAGCAATTACCGCCCGTGGGCACCCGCAACACCAGGGGAGTCACAAGCGCGTTGCCGACCTTTAACGGGGGTTGTTTAAACGTCCAAGTATTTTCTCTAAACTGCAACCAGCAGCCGTATGTCCCTTTACAGTCATATATGGTACATAGTGGAATCACCAACCCACGTGCCAAGCGTGGCGATTATGGCATTAAAACCATTATGCTTATGGCGGTATATGGGGTGGGCCCATCTCCAGCAGTGGACGTCCGGGGCTGTAGTAGCAGTATTTAAAAATATTAAGCATATATGCATATTTAATGCTCGTCTAGAAAAGTGCAGTATCGAACGTCCACAAACTAGATGGAACCCATGACCTCATACCGATCGCTGGGAGTCAATGGCTGCAGTGTGCTGAAGATCATTCCCTGTGGCGGTCTATGGGAGAGGCCTAATCCCAGCAGTATATAAATAGATCGAAGTGCATAATCAAATATAGGAGAGAGTGTATTCTGAATGTAGAGTCATATTGATTTAATGTTGTTTAAAAAATGCATTGAGAGGGCAATATTAAAACTGTTTTCCTGAATTATTTGTGGTTCCTGGGGCAAGGAACCTGTTAAAAGGCCTTAATCAGGCAGATTTGAATAGATTACCGTTTTAACACACCGGTTCCGGTTGGCCGAGCGCCATGCATTACAATCAACACCTTAACACGGTGGACGTCATTTCCCGAGTAATAATAATTGTTCGATACTATTAGATAGTGACGATCACGTTCTAATAGCTTACTTTCATAGGGCTATATTAATTAAGCATAATTTTATGAACTTCTGCTACCTAGAAGGGATCCTTTTTAGCGACAATACCGCCTGTTGTTTACTCCTACTTTAATTTGCTATATTCTCTTAGAACAAATAAAAAGGAGTGTTTTTAGTTATTTGGACTTTAAGTATTAAAGTTTTAAGATTAAATAAATAATTTGAAATTTGGTAAAGTAAAAATAACAGAACTCTCTGACTTACTATAAGAGTGATACCTAGGCACTGGTTCCACCGCGAGCTAGTAAGTCATAAGCTATCAGCAATTTCAAGCGACAAAAGATAATCGCTCCCGTGAAATAAAAGAGAGAGATATATATTTATAGCTCATCGCCCGGTGATGAACTACGATCGCCCGGCTATGACATATGTCTCTTTTATTTAAACGGGATCGATTATCTTTTGTCCCTTGAAAAATCTAATACCTAACTCATAGTTTACTAGCTCGCGGTGGGACCAGTGCCTTAATGACGTTTGAGCTGCAACAGAAACGCTTCACATACTAGATCTCGCTCAAGCCAGATTGAAGAGGGTTTATTATGCAAATAAAGTAGTAATGAAGGCATCAGAGCGTGTCAAGTACGCTGATGCAGTCGAGATGCACTTTCTAAAGGGCAGCGTCAGCTGCAAGACGACCGACGATGGCTGTCAGATTTTTTCGAGTACTTTTTTAATGTTAATCAAGTTCATACGTTTTTGAAAGTGGTTAAAAACTTCCTGCAGTCGCTGTTACCAAAAAAATACCAGTTCCCTACTACTATTCACGTCTAAGCTTTTGGCCTTCTGAGTAGTGAGTGAGTAGGTCACAACACAATAATATAATAAATATTATGAAAAAATATAAATTTATCTCTTTAGATAATATTTAATATAACTCTTAGTTCTTACTTATCTCTACTATTGACTCTGCAAAGCATTGATTTTTTTATTGATACAATACAAAGAAACTTTAAGCAACCAACCCTTACATATACCTAGCCCTACATAATAGGTATACTTACCTCTTAAACACTAAAAAAAAGAACTGAGTATTGACATATTGTTTGGTTGCGGATAAGTGACATTCCTGATTTGTCTGTATCCTACCTATACTTTGTACAAAAGCCGTGTTCAGACACGTCATATCATTTACATCAAAACACCACATTAAGGGTAAAATTAGTCTCTTTGTTCTCCATCCTAAATCCATACCCCGCAAGCTGTTACGGCAACAGTTTTTTCGACGAAACCACCTGGTACGCCACCCGCGCCCCGGTACAAAAACCTAGAAAAAAAGATAAGAAAAAACGTCATAATATTTAAATATTATACAAAAAACAATTAAGGGTGCCGCGTCACCTGTCGCCGGCACGAGACACGCATTTGCATAGGTACCTTTCCAATAAGAAGAGTCTAACAATGCCTTATCAACGATCAACGCGCACGCACCTTTATGAATTTAATTTTAACATTGTCATATGGCGATTGTTGTCTCCTAGTTTTGTTGAATTTAAAGTGCCTGCATCTCATCTCTATGAAAATACAGTCAAGCAACTTGGTTTTTGGTCCACTTCGTACCTTTGTCACTGTGACATTAATATTAGATTTTCACTGAGACTATAAGGTACGAACTGGCACATCAATCAAATACGGTCACTGTACGAGTACCTACCTACTATCTATACAAAAATGCGATAGATTTGTATGTTCTTTAATTGATTGTGATACCGCCAATCTTATTGACGTAGTCATCATTATTATAAATATTACAAATATTTTGTTATATTTTATTTAAAAGTATATAATTTAGGTTGAATCTATCTCCACTAATCTTTGACTCCGGGTCTTGACCACCGAGAATGACTGTTTCTTTAAAACAATAGGAAATCCTCAACAAAGAGTGTTGACATTTGCTCATTAGCTGTGACACACCGAGATTGTCTAGCGAAGGTACACAAATATGACACGCATCTCATACTATTGTCACCTTCCAAAACAATCCGTGTTGTGAATTCCTAGCATGCTCTTGGGTGGACTACCTCAACAGAGACTGGGTCGTAAATTTTAAATAAATAAAATTTAATTTAATTATAAGTAGGTAGTTTACTTTAATTGTTTATACACATGTGTCCTTTACTATAAAAAAAACTTACTTCAAGAGGTGGAGCCTCTAAAGATAATCAATAGTTAAATTGAATAAAAGGATGTCTATATAATAAACGTAACGACATAATATCCTACGTACATTTACAAACACTTTTTTGTTTCTGTACGTATATTAAAGATATAACCTTTTCTTACGAGCTTATTTAAGTGCAACTTTATGAAAATCGGTCGATCAGTACCATAATTATCGATGCAAGGATGCATTTATCTTCCACCATCACGCTCACGCAACGTCACCAGCTCGCCAGCTTGCATAAAAATAGTTCTTTTAAGCGGCCTCAACCGCGCGAGCCTATCATTCCGCGGTTTGTGGCTAAAAATTACTACTTCCACTTCATAACAACCTATGCAAACCTTACTTAAAACTACTAAAATATACCCTATATAGAGGTCTTAAGATATTAATCAGATTAATATAGCAAAAAAAGTAGTGTTATTCTACGCGAATAAGTCTTAAGCAGGTGCGGCGGTTGCTTTGAATCCGTTGACGACTCCTGATCAACCCATTGATACAAATTGCCTTGTTATGCGCACTTGGCATTAGCGAGAAAAATCGTGCGGTGCCATTGATCAGATAGTGCGATGTGGGTACTGAAGCCTCCCGTAGATATGGAGTTTATAAAAACAAAACTTAACTATGTGTTATCATCACAAGTCACTATTTATTAAAACAATTGCCAAAACTGTAGGACTGTGTTGCCAACGACAGAATATACATATTATAATTACTTAGTACTACATATAAATATTTGGTATGCAAGTAAATCTGGTACATCTGTTCATGCCAATAGATAACCAAAGATCTGAGGAGATTTTATAGAAAAATATATTTGTGATAAAAATACGATTGTATATTTTTATACTCCCGTTGTATTATTTATGTTTAGAAATCATATGAACCGGTCAACTCAACATACATTAACACAAACTCAATTTGCTAATGGCGAGAAAATGAAGTTTGAACATCACAATCAATCGTCCCATCGCCAGTCGCTTCGAGCGACACTGCGCTTTCAACCTGTGCAGCGAAAATACCAAGATAGAAGGGCATAAGTCCTGTACTTATTTTATGGAAATTCGTCGTTTAATGTAGAAGAAGGGTAATCAATCAACGAGCCGCAGGGTAGGTCGCGTTCGACGCAGTCGCAAACGAGATCGTCAAGCCGTGTCGCTCCGAGCGACGAGACTTCAACACCAAACGAGTCATTGTCACTGCAGACGAAGTCTTTCAACTTTCTTAAAACACATGCTAAGTACGGGCAATTAAAAGATTCCTTCATAGAAGAAGAGACCTCCGTATTGTTTAGAGCTTCTACAAGAAAATTAGACTATTCTGTAGGTTTTCGCAATATACATACAAATTTATTATAACATTTTGGATAGTATTCTTACTTCCTGATGGTAATGATCTCTAACCCATACTCCGAAGAAGCCTTTAAAAAAAAAAACAGGAAAAGCAATCTTACGTAAATTCGGTTTGCATCAGTTTCGTTACCCTTTTCGCCTATAGCCCTAAGATTATGATTAGGACCATTTCCAATTCCGATATCAATTTGCATTTAAACTCTTATTTCCGCTGATTTAAATATCGCGTGTAGCTTCCATTTTATTTCAATACAAAATTATCGTCTCAAATAAAGTTTACGCCAAATTACGAAATTGCAAAAAAATTGACGTCGGCTCATACAATGTGCAATCGGTAGCGCCGCCGCGGGCGCTCGTGCCATTCGCGTTCCAATTTTGAATGCAAATTTTCGTTGAAAACAGAACAAGGGCTGCGTTATGACCGTTCATATTCATATCTTAAGCTCACACTAAAAGAGACTTATGTGTCTCTAGGATAGGGGCACATTCAACCTTATGTTGCTGAAGGCTAGCAGTATCATGCGAGGGGTGTCTTCTCAATCGACTTGTATTCAGTGCACTTGCTCGTCAAAAGCTCACGAAAACCAGTATAATACTCGACCTTTGCTTATGCATAGTTGTTAAAGATCTCATGATCACGTTATACTGGATATTCGAATTGTCGGTTCTATAAAAAGACATGGGAATACGCGGCCAGGATTTTGACCGCTTGCGTGTCAGGAACGTTGCACTTTGGCGATACCCTCGGGTTATTATTTATCAAACTCCCCTTTAAAGATTAATTTGGCAAAAAGAGCACTCGCTAAGAAACAGCGATTGTACGTGATTGTAGTATAACAACAATAATATCATTATGATAACGTATATTAATCGTAGAATCTCCAAGCCATAATTATCTTAATTCTATTTAGGCCCATTTAAATATTTCTTAGCCCGGGTTCTCAGCCCGGTTAAGGTTTCTTTACAAAATTACTCCAAATATTTTGTTGTCGTCGTGTCTATTATAAGAACAATGATACAGTCGTCTTGATGTTAATATAAATTTCTTACCCTAATATTCCATAGAATAAATCTCTTAAAATGAGGTTTTCCTAACTACGTATACCTATTAACCATTCGCGACCGCAACAAATGTCCAAATTTACCCCTTTAAGCCGCGATCGTGATCGTCAATCAAAATAGGGTAATGTCCCCCATTACCTGGTTATTACTGAACTAAAGCACATTTGGACGATAAATAACTGAGAGGTCACGCACCACCCCGCCATCCGGTCAATGCCATAAGTCGCTTAACCCCAATTGCTGTTCATAGAAATTTGTCACAACTTAAGTTTTTATATGTAACGTTATTTTAAAAGGAACACAGGGTTAAAATTAACTTGAATATTTTTTTAAGTACTTTTACTCCGGCAAAGTTTTTTACAACTTACAACTTTAAATTAAATATATATTTAAGTATGTAACTATGTAGTAGGCGCTCAATACTTGCTATTAATATTACTTTAATGGCTGGCAACACCTCGTGACTTATATTTAGTAAATTTACGAATCGTGAATCAATTAATAATAATCACATGAATATTAAAGATGAGAATTGTTTAAGAAATGCAGTTTATAGATGAGAACAACCAAAAGTAATCGTACGAAATCATTTTTGCCGTAGGCACACATTTCGCTCGCTTTGCTCGCTTGGTGAATCATGTGTCTAATGCTAACGCCATACCGTAGCGAATAGTGTATGTTACGTAACAAAAGCAATAAGCTTTAAAACTATAATAAACCACCCACATTGCGTTTTGCAATCAATTCAGGATTAGCTATGGTGTACCTAATGATAGAAATACAGAATAAGTCGCTTTTGGACGATTAGAACAATATCTAGAATTTATTGAGAAAAAGGATAGACATAAGTATAATAATGAACATGGTAGCTACCGTGGCCATGGTAGTTTCTCACTTGTGGCATAAACGGAGTTGATAATCGTATGGTCAATATCTTAATCTAGTACTACCGCCTTAAAAAGTTATGAATAGGTATAGTTATTCTCTTTCACTGGCAAATTAGTTCCTCGGGAGTGATCATTGAAAATTATACATCGTAAAATTATACTACCTCAAATGGAAAGAGAATATAAATACCAGAAATGAGCACAACTCTACAATACATACCTAATTGAAAAATTTGTTATGAACTAAACCCTCGTCATCACACTTACCATTAGGTCTCACTAAGGTCAAATGCTGGTCAGTCTTGTATAAAAAAAAACACTTCATGGCTATTTTTTAATTATACAAGTTATAAGTAAGTAAGTATAGTTCGACGACCGGTCTGGCTTAGTGGGTAGTGACCCTGCCTATGAAGCCGAAGGTCCTGGGTTCGATTCCCAGTCTGGGTATTTTTTTTTTGTAAATGAGCACAGATATTTGTTCCTGAGTCATGGGTGTTTTCTATGTATTTAAGTATTCATATGTATCTATCTATTATATATATCGCCGTCTAGTACCTACAACACAAGCCTTACTGAGCTTACCGTAGGACAAGGTCGATTTGTATAAGATTGTCCTGAAATATTTATTTATATTATTTATTTAAATCCTTACATTTAATAATAATTGCATCATTCAATTGCTGCGATTTAAAATCTGACTATTTCATAGTCGTTACTACTAACAACACGTCTAGTAGGCCCAGGTCTAATTAAAGTAATTAAAAACAATGTAAACAGCAGAGCAGACCGTACTAGCCAGTAGGAATACGCAATGGCATGGCTGCGCGGTAGCACAGTTTTCACTAATGTTTACAAGGCCGGTCACTCACTCTAGCATAACCTGGTGTAATCGTGACTCATCTCGAGTTGAATCACACCCCAAACAGATACGGCGATCTATTGCAGCGTGAAGACGTCATTAGCGGGTCATTTCTCTGTTATTCAATTACGTAAATAAAATAAGTGTTACACATTTATGTTTACTTCTACGCACCTGTTATGACCTTACTAAAGGTCATAACATAATTAGGTATGTATATTATGACTAGATATTTTCTTGAGTGTGATTTATTGTTTTTTGCTTTTACTCAACGCCTATATATGTATCAGTCTTAATTAATATTATCAGCCATTCATTAAAACTAATTGTACACAATTTTAGGCGCAACAACACTGCTTTTCCGGCTTTCATAAGGCCTAAAATTTCAAATTAAGTTCATGTTTTCTGTGAAGCGAATAAGCAAATAATCTAGTAAACATTGATGGACTCATGGTTACACTGTCAAAGTGGACCATAGTTTCTTACATAGTCACTTAACGTTAAACTCTACATAAAAACGAATATTTTGAAAACTTTCAAGTAATGACGGGAGGCCAAACTAAACCAAATTGCTGGCAGTTTACTTTCAACTCCTTGTAATTGCTGACCGCTTGAATCCAGATTACGTGGAGACCTATATCCAGGGCTACCATACACCAGGATAGTTCCTGATATCTTATTCTAGGTATATTTATTTGAAATAAACGAATTGAATTAGCATCAATAATTTACGTAGTAATTCAGTGAGCGACATTTTACGCCCATTTCTTTTCGGATCACGTGAGACTAAGACTAACTTTCTAATAAAATACTAAATAAGTAAAGGGTTTTGCTTTTCATATTTATTTTATACGTGTCGACAACATTACCAGATAATTCCAGCAGTAAATTTCTGTCCAATCAAGTTAATTTAACATTATATTTGTAGTTTTAACCACGTTTACTTTGTTTCTGCAGTCAATTATAATTTAATCAATTTCAATATTTGTATTTGGTAACCCTACGTGTATCGATCACCGATGGGCCCAATTTGTCGGTGCTACTAAATCATCGGACAAAAGCGCCGCCCGATCTAAATCGATTTGTCCAAATTATGCGCCGCAGTGGGTAAAGCCGTGGCTAGCCGCTTCCAGCCTCTTTAAATATTGACCGCCCCTCAAAAACATCTGCCGATTCGCGTTATTTTACCACTGTCTTATATTTATATCCAAAACGTATCAGTATCGGCTCCTACTACCGACCTTATTATAAGCGTGTAGGTACATGAAGTAGAGTAAGTAGGTACTTACCTGATTTAAAGGACATTTCACAGTAGTTATTACGTGTCGGTAGGCAAACATATTGCGATTCTAAAACTATAGTACCTATAGGAATTTGGGCAAAAATATCAACCATACATTATTTAAAACAGCTTCCCACAATGACCAGTTTTGCGCCACCCGCGTCCAGAACATGGAACGTGGTCGCAACTCGAGAACCTTTACGCCCCTACGGTCATCGGTTCATGTGCAATGTGTCCCATCCACTGCCACTTAAATTTAGTGATCCTGAGGGTTCTACTTCGAAATACATCTTTTCACACTCCGATTTTCACACTCTTTCACATTTATTTGACACTCCGAGCACAGGCCTCTCTATCTGTACGTAATGCCCTTCGGCTTTGAGTCTTCTTATGAGGCTATTAGTAAGTAAGCGAAGTTTCAGTATTATTAGAGTGGCAAATCAAACAACCTGTAAAAGCTATTCAGGTACTAATATTTTTTTTTACGTAGCCTATGTTGTGTCCCACTGCTGGGCAAAGGTCTCCCCTCGTTTTAACCACTCGTCGCATTCTAGTGCATGCTCCCGCCAATGGCGACAGAAATCATCCAGGTCATCCCACCATCTCCTTTTAGGTCATACAAATAATGAATCAAAGAAAACAAACTTTATTGTCCGTCTGAAACTCACGAAGCGCGCTGGTCGGCACTTTTCAAATAACGGAAGAGAAACTCGAGCGCGTTTATTTGGAAAAACGTTATTGTTACGAGATCGTTGTTACACACACGGTTGGTATAAAATAATATATCGGCATAGTGTGGTAATAGTGACTTTTCTAGAACGTAATTTATCAAAGTCAGATGTAATCTTTTAATCTCTGTAAAAGCGTGTATAGTTACGCTACATGTAATTTTAACCAGGCAATGAGGACTTGATTAGAAACGTTAATATAAATTGCAATACAAATTCATCTTTAATTTCGTTTTTAAATTTATAACAATAAACAACCAATAGATTCTAAGAAAGAGGATAACTTTGGCTTAAAACTTTTTGCAGCGAAGTTATAATATTTGAAAATATCTTTGCCATTTAATTTTATAATATACAGGGTTTTATTTTGTAATATACATTATTTAGATCAGTCAGTATAGGAAATCTGCAACCATAAGTCATACAAATACATCTTTGTGTGTCTTATCGTGACAGACTTGCCCACACTGACCAATATAAACGGGCACATTCTGTATAACAGCGCAATACTACATACAAAACCTGTTAGTTATTAAATAATAGATAAATATTCTATCTGACCCTATAAATTGACACGCACTGACGAGCACAATAAGTACATTTGCAACCCAGATTCAAGCCTAACAACTTAATCATAGTAATGATACTCGTACCCTCGAATAACAGTAATACGGAACAGCCGGGATGACTGGATGTTTTGAGTAGATTAACAAATTTCTGATAACGCGACAGCCGTGGGCGCCATATGTTGGAGTCGTTAACGTGGACAGGAGTGTTGGCTTGCCATTATAATACGTTACCTGCGCAAACTGTATATTTTGGGTGTTGAAAACGTACATTTGGCACTAAGGTCTGAACACGTGAACCAAAGGTACGATTAAGGTATGTATAGTTACTGAATGCCCGCTAACAAATTCCGCTTTCGACTAACAATAAGTACGACGAAGTAAGTAAAAGTTTGACGTACTCTTAACCCGTATACATTTAGTAGTTATAAGATATATAATACTGCATATTTCCCAACGATTGGGCTGATAAATCCGAAGATAGAGACTTATGGAAGAATGAGCGTCAGCGGGACATTACAGGCTAATAAAATAAAAAATGCATAAAAGATACACAAAGATACTGGCTGATAATTCATTCCTTCGCCTGTCCAAATATAGATATAAAAAACCCTATGATGAAATAGTGATGGGCCGCATGCATTACGCGCGCCGCCGCGCCAAATGACGCCGTAATGATACTAATGATACACGATTTGCGCCGACGCCATTCTGCAATAAATATTAGCCAAATTATCGGACCCCCTGGCGGACACCTGCTGGGCTCGCCCGGGCCCGCACATGACACGTTCTTTTAACACTTTATATGTAACTATTAGATATTTCCTTTTTAATACGCATACTCAAAGCTTGCGCTTCGTAAGTTTCACATATAATTGATAGAAGTTTTTTGAATTCTAATAATCACAATATTAAAAGTTGGGCTCTAAGATTATTTCTCCGTAGTAGTCTGGTGTTTTGTTCTCTTAACATAGCGATGCGGAATCATATTTTGAATAATAAGTTTACATATAATTTAAATAAGTTAATATGTATCACCAGTGTTATTTAAGATACCATTACTACAGTAGAGCGGTGTCTCTTAAGGTCTCTTTTCACAAGTATCTACCCTGCTACTGTAAGAAGTTTCTATGCTAACGAAGAACATTTTTATTTATTTTTAATTTTTATTATTTTATGTGTGTAAAACATTTGTGTCCTGATCCACCGTGAAACAGTGAAAACTACGGGGGCAGAATACACTTACAGGGTTACCAATGAGCGCTCTGTAATAATTCAATATTTTTTTTATAGTTTGTAAGTAACACCTAATATGAAAGCCGAAAACTAGCATACGGCATGTGTGGGAGCATCAGTAATCCCCGGAGTCGGCTGCTGTGATCGTGCCAATAAGGCGTAAAATATCATTAGCGCGCTCCGGTGACGGACTGCGTGTTCGTGCTTATGTAAAAGATCGTTAGACCATGACGATACTTAGTGACTTAGGACCTTTTATGGGGCCACTGACCAGCTGTCATAGTTCAACGAACTTCTCACTGTTAAAATATAAAAGAACGAATATATAATTGATAGGGATTCAGGTGATGGAATTTAATATGTAGCCCGAGGAAAGAGTTTATTGATATGATATTACTTACCTTCCATGAAAGTCTTGGAAATTCCTTTAAAGGAAATTCGTATAGTGTCAGATCCACAAAGACACCGAAATTTTACCGAAATTGGACTCTGCGGGTTAGGTACCTATTGCCCTTCTGACATTAGATTATTACTGAACCGGTGAACTCCTTCGTAGGCTCTGTCTTCACTTTCCATCAGGACTGGAGTCAATACCGGTCAGTCTGTTATAAAAAAAAAACTAATTGTTAAGCATAAAGGAATTAAGAATTATGAGTCATTTTCAGTAGTCATTCGGTATTCTGCATTAGTCTAGCGACCTTGTCAAATACGGTATTATTTAAAAATAATCTAGAAATTAATAAGTAGGTAATTATTTAATATTTGCATAACATTTATTAAATAAATTAAATAAACATTTATTTCAAGCTTATAGCTCATAAAAGGTTATTATTTAGACTTATTAAAAAAGGTTATTATTTTAACTTATTTATTTAAACCTAATCTATACCGTTAGAATTATAAGCCAAAATAATAATAATAAAAAAAAAACATTTTGGCCTACATTTTATGCTTTTGTTTTAAAACGCTGCGGAACAAAATCAAAGCCCAAAAAGGAAATAGCCGTGCAATAACCATACAAAATATTACCATGTAAGTGTACGAACACCTGGCAAGGATGAAGCTTTGTAATTACTTGAAATCGACCCAAACAGATGTTGTACACTTGTACACCCAATTGAGGATTTAGAACAATTTCCTTTAAAATTATTAGTAGGCGATAATACAAAAGGTTTTCATCTGTTCCTAGATCAAGGTATTTAAGGTAGGTTAAACATCTGGCACTACCTGCCGGGTAGGTGGTCGTGCTATGCGGACCACGTGCATTTTTGAAGCGGCTAGAACTCTAAAATTTGTATAGATTCCTATACTTTTCAAAGTAAGGTCAATGTGGGTAAGACCGGCATACATTTTTTTTAATGACATAGGCGGCAAACGAGCAGATGGATTGCCTGGTGTTAAGCAAATACCGTCGCCCATGGGCACTCGCAACACCAGGGGAGTCACAAGCGCGTTGCCGGCCTTTAAGGGGGGTTGGAGCTCTGGGAACCTTACTCACCATCAGGAACACAACACTACATACCTGAAAGGTGGCAGTGCTATTATTGCTTTATTTTTAAGGGAGGTCCGTCATATGACTCTAAATACCGATCATAATTAGAAACTTGGATGGTAAACGGTCTTTCCTGATAGACGGTCTTATCCACATTGACCTTACATAATTATATCATGTACGAGTAGTTTCTTGCTTGCACCATGTAGGTAAGGTACTTATACGAATGTTTGATGCAGATGAAGGGCAGATTTCAATTATAATTATTCAAAATAACAATGTAAGTTGACAGTAATTACACCAAAACACATACATGCTAATAAAATATAGAATAAAAGTAAAAAAATAATTACAAAAGACAGTCATGTGAGAGTAACAAAATAAAAATATAGAAATATGTAGTTGTGACTCTCTTCTACGAAATATACCAATATCAGTAAATACCTGTCCAAGGTACTGTACCTTATTATTCTATCTGTCCTTACACCTAGATAATGTTTTTGAAGTTAGTCTAACGCAGCAAAAAAAAAGTAGGTATGTCCCTACTAACATAGCTATATTTTTTTTATTTACTTAATTTTTTTTTACTTTAAATTTATATTGCTTGGAGGGTGACTAAGGAGCAGGCTCAGTGATCACCCTCCGCACAAGGCGACTTGAACCTCTCGGCCACTGTCTGCAGGATGCTGTTGGAGCTGCCCCGCAACCTGCTGATCCCCTGATCCAAAAAGACTGCATCCCTATGCAGTCTTTTTGTAATGCCCTTCATTATGCACAGATACATAAACTAAATCTACCTGTTGTGAAAACCTGCTAAAGCTCAAGTTCTCAGTTGTTCCCGCGACTCAGACATGACCACCACATCGCCTAGGAATAAAAGATGAATGGGGTGTTCGCCGTTGACATTGATCCAGTAGATTACAGGGACCTGCATCAACTGCAGCAAACAGGTTCGGAGAATGACATCTCCCTGTCTTACACTGCGGCTGGGTTGGCTCCGAGCTCAGTACCCGTACCATGAGTTGAGACATTATGGTTTTCGATAACGAGTATCGAGTTTACTATCTGTCCATCTAAAATAGTACAAGCGAGATGCACAGATAGTAAAGTCGATACTCGTTATCGAAAACCGTAATGTCACAACTCATGGTACGGGTACTGGTCCTGAATCGGACTGACATTGTGATGTTTATGTAATAGACACTTCAACGCTTGATGTATCGATAATCTATGCGTGATCGCTGAAGATACCGAAGTACAGCCCATGTCTCGTCTCGATCGAACCACGGTATAATCAGCCTCTATGCTTGACGTTTGTGGACTATGAGAATGCCTTGGAAGAGGGGTTGGAAAAAAAGCAACTGCAGCATATGTCAATTTAGCCCCGCACTAGAATTTCTATTTAATATATTAATATTTAATATGATCGATGCACCCGTAAACCGGATACCTACAGATGAATCAACTCATGACTGTCATGAGGTAGAACTTGCTGATATTATATGTGTCGACATTATGGTGTAGATGTACCGAACTATGTTTTAACTGTTCTGTATTGCTCTAAGATTGCACCAATAGTGCATAAAAAGAAAGTAATTTTAAGATTATTAGACTTGCATATAACATTAAAACATTGGAAAAGATACACTTTATAAGTCCTGTCAGATAAGATAATACTTAAGGAGAGTATTTGTCTTGTCGAAATGGTTTTTTTTTTTAGTAAGTCAAATAGATACACACAAAGAACTAAAAACACTAAACCCCACTTCTGTGGGAATTGTTTAGACCCTCACCTACAAATTTTCGTACCCCGTACTATTAGGTACTGGGTACATATGCATTTAAAAATGCTTACTTACATAATGTACGGTTAAACGCTTTGACAAATTGTGAACATACTAAAAATTTTTTGGAACTTATTGATAAAAACTAGTTTGCATATTAACCTACCTGCTGTACCTACTGAAACGACTGAAACCACAATGCGAAAACTCAAATGCTAAGTACCTACATACTTATTTTGATAACCGTACCGAACAATTAGGCACGAAGTTCTTTCACCATTCTCAAACATTTTTTTTTAACTAGGTAAGTACCTCTCCTTCGCCAGCGACATAAAATCCCTTACGTTAGGGGTGCCAATGCGATTCCGGCAGCCGCCCGCCAGGCAAAAATAAAAGAACGTTGCAAATGGAATGAAACGTCTACATGCGTTCGTTCAATTCCGTCCGTCAGTCGGTGCTCAGCGCTCGAGCGGAGAGCGCGTGCCACTATTTTCTATATCACAGCTGTTTCATTCTCGCGTC
The DNA here is from genome assembly GCA_022674325.2 of Grapholita molesta. Lineage (NCBI taxonomy): Eukaryota > Metazoa > Arthropoda > Insecta > Lepidoptera > Tortricidae > Grapholita > Grapholita molesta. The sequence goes on from CP053127.2 coordinate 12,120,057, forward strand.
TTAAGTTCTTTAACAAACCACGCGAATCACATTAATTAAAAGTTTTACAAAAAACAGTTATACGATTGTTAATAGAGACTAGAAAGTGCAGTGTTCATTATTTATTGTATGAACGAGAACATTGTTTGTGACCGTTTTAAAATTTCTCGAAAATGATGGGTAAGTTAATGATTTTGTTTTTATGATAACCTACAATTTTTGTAATTAGAGTTTTACCTAATATAAAATTTAAGTTTAATGTTTTATTTACTATATATATTGATAAATATTAAACGTATATTAGTTAAGGTATAATGATTGAGAAATCAATGAATTATTGTTTTTGTTTGTCAACAATCAAAATAAGTACTACTTAATTAATGATGGCTCAAAAATTAGTATATTTGGATCTGAAGAACTAAACTAAGACAAATTAGATAATATATTCTATTCGTGTATTTAACTACTTACATTATTTCGACCGTATATAACGAATCAACCGATTACTGCTAAAACAACCTAACCTACGGAACAGACTTGCTGTAAATATTTTCATACTTATTTATTACCTGTTGTCAATACTATTTATCTCAGTTCAGTTTACTAAGTTATAAATAAACTGGAAGTTGTTTGTTTTGTTAAATAGATTTTTGTTTAGACCTACGCTTTATCTACACATACATCGAACGAAAAGTTTTGATACTTATTAAATATTCGGTATTTTACTTACCTTGTATTAGCAAATGTTGTACTTAATACATATTTTATTAATTTAAATCGCGTTCAAAATCATAAGCGAGTATTATTCATACCTAATAATTAAGCCGGTATTTTGGTGGGTGATCCTGATCATTAGTGAAAATTTAGACCAAAGTATACTCGAAACGGAGAAGCAGGTCAATTTATTATCTGTTTAAACCAATTATTGTGAAACTGACAAAAATGATTATATTTTCATTTGGAAAAGGAATCTCTCGGAAAGAAGTCATGACGATGAAAAAAGTTGTAGATATTTTTACCAATACCCATCAGGTTTGGTAGGTGCTAGGTTATTATAGTTATACTTATTTTAGGAATAAAACGCATCACATAAAGCTTAAAAAAAAACGTGTACGCGTGGAGTGCAGTGTCGTACTTTAAAAACTGCATCGAATGTAAAACGGTGTCTTAGATTAGATTTTACGCTTCAAATTTTTCAGTGTCACATCGAAACAAACGGATTATTTTCACCTGCAAAAGGCTCACGAGCGTGAGGAATCGCCTGGGAACTTGAACCGTGATTTATGCTGCATTTTTTATGTAGATCAACCGCTACTGACTTCACGGTACGACATCGTATTGACATGAATCTCACTAGCCATCGAAATAAAATTAACCGAAACGAGACAATCCGATACGCTGATCGTAGCAGTGGTCTAACGATTAGAGATAAAATTGGTCATGAACGATTTATTTGGTTCACGGATTGAGTTCACTGAGGTATGTTCCAGCCCACTATAACACCGTAACAACAACATGAAGTACGAGTAAAACGGAAATGATTTACTTAAATACTAATATTCCGCAGTTAGCCAGGTCGAGTCATATTTGCATCCCATGACCTTAAAAATTAACAGCTCCGAAATAGAAAACACGAGTAACGTTGTGCAACTTGCAATACGCATAGGTAGCTACCAGTTACTAGTTAGTTTAATTCTCACACGCGATTTTACTTCAATTTAGACCTGGTAGTTATTATTAGCGAACTTAGGCAACCTTGCACAATAATGTTGTTCAATGTTAGACTACTTAATACTTATACCTACCTGTTTTCAGCCAATCCACAAAGAAAAAGGTGTCCGTAACAAAATTTTGAATTATTATACATTACACTACATTATCTACAATAAAAATATTTCATAAAGTCCTGTAATAAGTGTGCAATAACGATAAGGTAATCTATTGAACATCATCAGATCATCACACGCTCACATCACGGTAGTTGACGGCCAATTCGGCCAAATAACTAGCGTGAACAGGTCGCGACTTGTTCCCAACACTCCAAGTAGCAAAGTATGTCACAATTCATTCATAAACCCAATCGTGAATGAGAAACCAGTCAAGTAACTTAACTGTCTGCTAGTAGGCAGCTCATTGTATTGTATTCAATAAAATTGGTCATCCATTCAATCGCCTACTGCAATCCATTTAGTCAGACATCTAATTAATAATTGTATTAATAAGATTCCAATATCACATCCCTCCAGTGCCGTTCCTCGAATGAATACAACAATACTCAAATAATATACTCACATTATAGACGCAACACTAAGCCAATTATTTTAACGGATTGTTTAGGGTTCCCTTTTTTTTTCCTCGCCGGGATATAGCAATGAACTTCACAATAAGCGGTGGTAGGAACCGGAAGCATCGGCAGAAAAGCAAAGCACACCTTGCCGCAAGTTCCACGCGCCGACCACCGATCCAATCAATTCCACGCCCCACCCTAATTCGACTACAGTGGCTTAACGGGTAGAATATAAAAGCTATTTAAATTTCTAAGTTTTAAAATCTCTACCGATCGACCCCCGAATCAAATGCTTAAACGTTAAGTACATAGTTTCACATTAAAACTTGTAAATTAAGAAAATATTAATTAAACAGTATTTAATCAATGGACACTTAGACAAATGTTACCTATCGATTCTTCCCAGTTGCAAAACGTATAGCGTACTTTCTCGGCATTGTACCTAGTAATAGAAAGAGACTAGAAGAGATTTGAACATAATAATGCGGAGGTGGGCGCGTGGGAAACTCCCAGCGTTCACGTGCCCGGCACACCACTTTGCCACACTAAATCTAACATTAATATGCTAGATTTAGATAAAACCCCGCAATGCGGAGATTCACTCATTGTGTCTTCCGAGCAGCGACATTTCTCCCGGGAAAGCTCATTGTTACGTTGCTTAAATGAATTAAGCTACGAGTTCTATACGGTACTTGTTAGGCAACGTTAATTAAAAGTTTGTTATTCAAATATTGAATTTATAAATATTCATTAAATGATATATGAATAATACAGTGAACTGCGCAAGAAAATCAATTATAGTTCCATTCATAAAAGTCGCATCGAGTCTATTCGCGAGCGTAGGTGTCCATAAGTCACCGACCAATAAATCAGCACCCATATTTGAACATGGATTAATAAAACCAGACAGTCAATATTTAGTTTAAATTTTAGGTATTTATTTAAAAGATTAATTGTTTGAATTGATTGATATTTTGTTTTATTTCATAAATATTTTAAAGTAAACGATTTTTTTTTAGGATTTTGTCTTATCGTAGCTTTATTAAATATGATATAAATGATTCAATCCACCTGATAAGAGGCTATTAGAATGTGTATCGTGTCGCACAAGCTCGCGTGCCCGTTTGACGAGCGATGGCAATAGTAGCTAGTTAGTGGTTCCGGATACGTATCGGACGTGTCGGATGTCGGCGTGAGTCACGCGGCGCCCACGCGGGCCCGCGCCGCGCCCACGGCGCCCGCGCACTACCAACTATTACACCAACTCCACACGTCCTATCACCATAAGCTTAAACATCAATAAACTGCGTCCACCAGTCTAGTATTTCAAATCCAAACTTGATACACAAACTTTGAACGTGCTCGATCCAGTTAAGACGACAATACAATTAAGCCGAATACGGATGCCTCGCCGTCTTTTATGGAACTGCTTACCATTGGATTTTATAATAACACAATCACACCCGTCGATGAATTATTTAGATACACATAAATATTGGCTTGTGTAATTAGAAATTCACAAGTATCAAAACTTGCTGCTTCCAGTTATTGATATTAATTATTATACTTATAACGTAACCTATTTTTGCTACACGCTTTATAACAGTATTTCATTTGTAATAGAGTAAATCAATAATCATTACCCGAACATCACTTAATACAAAGTTAACCTAGAAAGTATCAGATCAATGGCAAGATAGAGTAACAATGATCAATACAGATTTACCGATTCCGCGATAACGACACTCCGAGTTCCAAGCCGAGACGAATTTAGCAGCGTCTGCAGTGCGTCTAGGTTATTTGTATTTGGGCTTTGGCAATGGGCATTTCGCAGTCTCGTGGGAAACGGAGTTGAACGACTGGGGAGACAATGCTGGTCGGCATCGCGGCATCGCGGCCAGTCGTTCACCGCGCCGAACGCCCACCCGCCGCCGTTGCCTCATACCTAGCATTGCATATACCAATTGTTTACTACATATACATCCTCTTTCAATTCATATGGAATATCTGCATTAGGCACTGTCTAGTTGCAATGTTCTACTGAAATGAGTAGTTGCCGTTTCCAGTAGCTTATGCATAATTTCCATAAAACTATTTTATCAAAAAACTTGCGCCTTAATTTTCGGTTGTCAGGTTGACTGACTGCAGTCTAATTAAAACTGAATTCTTGTGTCACTTAAGCTCGAATGCCGCACCTGATTCATCATCGGATTAATACCATTTTAATTTCCAATTTGAATGTTTAACCGTCCTACACAATTTAAAATCATAAACAAAACACTATTTAATACTTAAGTTATTCCTTCTTTCTATGCAAAATATTCCATTTATAAAATACATGGAATCGTGGTATAAAAATGATATGGTGTATGTAACACCTCCGTATTTAAATAAAAAAATCTATGTACTAAATAACGTATCAAATGGTGTATAGGTAACTCTAGTCTAATCTCGGATTTTACCGTCCACAATCCTTTGTAAAGCTTAAAGAAATAACGTCCCAAATGCCTATGGGCAGTCTAGTCCCCAACGGCATTGTTTTATCGAGGGTGCGATATGTCGGCTCGGGTTGAGTCCCAAGGGCGGCGGCCAGCTCCACACAGCTAAAGTATAACAATCAGTATTTTTACTGTGAAAATTCAATCATTTATTACACGAAAAACATTTAAAATAAAATATAATATAGGTAAGTATACCTATGTCTATATTTTATTTAATTAACCTAATTACAAAATCCTATGTAAGCTTCAGTGCTAACTCAAAAAAAGCTCTTGTGGCATGGTAACAAAAATTCTAGCTGTGAGACTAATGTGTTGAGCTAGACAACTAATATCTGGTTACTTCTATAGAACATGAAACTGTTTGTTTAAAAAAACATTTTTTTTGCTTACGATATTTTCATGATGTAATTTTTCTGATTTATATTCAAATATTCCACAAGGCGGCGTTTTTTCGGAGTTTTATCGTCGTTAAAGTACTGAGTCAGTTATTATATTTTACGGCGGGGTCGATAGGCGCTGGACGCGAGCCAGCGACGACCAAGACTCGTAAATCCACCCTCGCGACGCTAAACTGGCAGTTCTCACACTAAACCTCGATGCCACTCGATGGATGTTTATGCACATAAATACTTCACTAATAGTACGAAGAGCCAGTTTTATTGGCGATTTCGAGTTAGCATACTTTTATGAGTTTCTTGGGAGATTGCCGCTGACAAATTACGTTTCTATTATGTTTTATGCTTTACAAAAAGACAGTTACAAATGACAAATCTTGCAACTGACGCTATTTGAATAGCTAACCTGCACCGTACAACCTATACGTATCTATGTCACTTCATGCGTATTAAATATGATGTCTGTATCGTTTATTGGCGTAATCGTATGTTAGTATGGTAAATAATGAAATGATTCCCATACATAAGTATATTCAATATACTAGTGTGCTAAAACACACCATATTGAGGATCAACTGTGTGTATTGCGAGTCATTATTAATAGTAAACTACTTTGATAATATAACTATTTGATAAAGACAAGTATCAAGACATCAAGCCTCACTACGTAAAGCTTACATTTTTAATCATTAAACAAAGACAAGACTAGGTTTTAAAGTTAGAGATAGAGCGTTGAATTTACCAGATTGTCTATTGTTTCAGATGAGCGGCAAACGCACGCGCAGCTATAGATGCGCAGTGCATCAACGCGACCGCGAGGTCAGCTCCGAGAACGACTTCCGACTGCTACTTGAAGACCCTACGTTTTTTGCCAGGTTGGTACTGGTTATTACAGCTACTCAGTCTCAGTACTCACATCTTCTTATCGCGAAGTCGAAATAGCAGATTAGTGTTGGTTCGGATGTTTATCAACGTTATAATCATCTTCCTCGCATTGAGTCATGGGATCCTGAGGTCCGCTTGACAACTAAAGCCAGGAATTGGCGTAGTTTTTACGAAAGCGACTGCTAACTGAGCTTAACCTAGGCTTTATTGGGTTTAGTCCGGTTTCCTGCGACTAGTAAATATCAAATGTTATTTTGTAGGTAGGTAGATAAGTTTCGAAAAACTCATTGGTACAAGCCGGAGTTTGAACTTTCATGTTGCGAGCACGATTATAAAAAGTTTGAAACGAGTTTGATAATACCTTTTCGAAACCATAGATCAAGGTGCATCGGATATGCCGTGCATTTGACAGGCCTTCCGCTTTATAAACACCAGTATTAATGTCCGACCACAAAATTCAAAGTAAAATGTAACTGCAAAAAACATGTATTGTAAATTTTTTGTGTATCAAAATTGTTACGTGTAAAATTTCGTTTCAAGCAATATGGTGTACGTGTATTGATTGTCGTCGCTAAAAATATTTCCAAGCTGTCGTTGTCGTTCGTGTCACATTGACATGTTGGAAACTATTCGGAATCATAAATCGTTAATAGATTGCCTTGCGGAGGCCAATCGAAACAATACGTGAAACTCGTGAAAGTAAGTTACACGAATTTTACTTTGTATTAAAGAAAGTTATGTTTTACGACTGCAGTTTTACCACCGGAGTTCCTACGTTTTATATAACTATCTCGGACCGGGGTTAAAGCTAAGCTTGTGCAAACTTTACAATTAGATATTTATGGACACGGACAATCATTCCAATTGTAAAATACATTTAGATCGCTAAACGCGGCGAAGGACGATGAAACTGCATCCTAGACGCCACATCTTCGTTTTCCGCCTTAATGGCATACTTAGGGCACACGTCATTGGCTCTGGGACACAGTTTTCCGTAGTCGACCTGTGCTGTCAAAAAATTTGATCAAAACCAGCTTTTTATATAGTCTAGCCATTAACAATTCCTTTAAGGCTTGGGCACAAAGGTGCGTTTTGTGAGCGTGGCGCAGCGAGGCACGACGAATGTGTGCCTTACCTATTTCGTTACATTAGCCATACCGGTGTTACGCTGCGCTACCGCCACGCTCATAAAACGCGCCTATGTGCTTGGGCACAGGCTTGGGCCTTTACAACTACATAACGTTGCATCCTACCCTCAAACACCAAGACCGTCCAATTATCAACTTTATTCTTATTCAATTATTTATCCGTGGTGAACTATATGTATACAAACATGTAACATAAGTAAATAAAAAATACCACGAAATGATCTCGCCTTATTATAATGCTGACCCGGGATTTGTGGGCGCGATATGATAAAAAACCATCAGGTAATTTCCAAATTGCTCCGCAGGATGGTGCACTTAGTCGCAATGGAAGTGCTCCCTGAGGAGAGGGAGCGAAAGTACTACCAGGAGCGGTATACGTGCTGCCCTCCGCCGCTGTTCATCATTTGCGTCACACTCCTCGAGGTAAGTCTCATTATCTTATTCATTAGTCATTAGTTATTACCTCATCAAGAAAGTGACGGCTGCCGCGAACATCTAAATACTAATAATTTCGAATTGATATATGTATTCGAATGTTGACATTCTCGGTTACCCCTGTAGTATGTAACCCTTTATTTTTTTATGACAAAAGCGACAAACGAGCAGACGGATTGCCTGATGGTAAGCAATTAGGATTTGAACCTAGGTAGGATTTCTAGCTATGTGAGCTCCACTACAGAAGCACATTTCTACTATTAGGATCCCGGAGGTCATAATAATGCAAAATAACGTAGTAAATAAAATCATGGAGATCGCGGGCAACTTCAATTTCAATACCGATTCACATCCCAATCAATGCACGCATAGATAACGTAAAATCGTGCAGGTCACTTTCTACTAACAGCACAATCCGCGCTCCAGTTGCTGCTTAATTAAAATGTGTAATTGCGGATTTCACATCCGCGCAAGCGGTTTACGTGAATCACAACAATCGGTGCGTCCGCGCCGTCACACATTGATTCATGCGCAGACGTTTACCGGAATAGACCACGGAGCTACTCGACAGCATATTTAGCATTGATTATACTGTTCATTTTTCCAAATTGTAGATTTATTGATTTGAAAATTATTTTAGTGAAAAGGCGAATAATTGAAGTTAAAATTATTCGAGTTAAAAGCTCCGCTCTGCTTAACATTGCCTGTAGTAACGATGACAAACTAATACCTACTTTTGAAATTTTATAAACACTTAATTTAATTTGATTCATAGAAAGTCCAATGATAAATATATTTCAATCCGGCCCAGTACAGTTTTTCTCCTAATTTTGTAAGAAACCAATAGTCTTAGTCTTAACACAAATAAATTTCAACTTACAATCAGTGTTTGATAGTATACTATGTAACAAAAAGGTAATCTAGAGTCTTAAAAGGTATAATTTTCATTTAAACTATGCCATCAACGATCGGTTATGAGCTATGAGCCGTCACAAAAATTACTGACTTGATGAATATCAAAAACCACATATTTCCTCACAAGATTCACAGTCAAGGCTTGAACAAAACTTAAGTTGTTCTTTAAGGGAGTTACCTACACTCACATACATTCAAATTCATTTTCATACAAATCCCGACACATGCGTCATAACTGGGAACATGTCTGTGGGCGCTCCGCTATAGATAAATCGCATGCTTTCTGCTAACGGTCTTCCTGCTACGCGTGCCTACGTTAAACAATTGAGCGCGTATTGAAAGTTAATACTTTGCCACGACCCGAGACTTAACTGTTGGTGTTAATCATTATTTTATAGAGATATATTGTTTATACCTATGTCTAATTTGGAGATTAGCGATTATTAATTCCGTAATGTATATACAAATGAATTAATAATAGAAACCTAAATAGGTAACTCAAATCAATCTGTACCCTTACCATGAGTTGTGCCATTGAGGTTTTCGATGATGAGTATCGAGTTTACTATCTGTGCATCTCACTTGTACTATTTTAATGCGAACGAGACGCACAAATAGTAAACTCGATACTCGCTATCGAAAACCTCAAAGTCACAACTCATGGTAAGGGTACTGACTTCTCTTAGGCATGTCGTATGTCGCTTAGTACTATAATCACATTTCTGTTCATCCAATCCAACATTCTATTCAACATTTACCAAATTAACCGTAAATACTGTACCTATATGATCGTCATAATATCCTTGGATTCGAACGACATGCCCCCAAATTACTGGAACACTATTTTGTTGCCAAGACGGAGAGACTACAAATGTTTAGGGTATTCAATATAATACTACATATGTATAATAGTCGTACAGTCAGCAATAAAAGTTGCTAAGCGCGGGCGAGGTGTACAAAATGAGTATGACACGGCTTATTCTTAAGAGAAAAAGAGCGTGTCAACATTATTTTGAACACCTGGCAACTCCTGCTGCTGACTGTACATGGACTAAATTACGTCTGGCGCCGAAAAGACGTCACTGCTCACTATTTAAACAAGAGGTTGACATACTGGCTTTATCTTTAAACCCTAAAGTTGCCACATGACAATGCTTTTAGACTAAAAGGCTTCATGCTACTTCAAGATGGTTGTTATGTAATAATGTAATGTAGGTAATGGTTGTAGATATAGGACTTTGTTTTTGCACTGCCCCGTTACAATTACATTTTTCTGGTAAAGCTTAATTGAATGAAATAATATTCAAAGCGACGTACACTCGTTTTATATTTTATGTAGAATCGTTATCGTTATCTAGAAACAATCAAACTGTTTCAATGGTTAGGTCCATTTCAACTCTCAAGCATCACCCAACATACTAATAGTCGCGACGTCTAACTTAACAAAGATTATTTCAAAGACTTCCACAATTTTCTTCACCCTTCCATTACCGCCCGATTGCATATAAGTATATGAGATAACCGCTTACTGCCGAACGGCAAACAAGTCGAAAAAGCTGCGTCCCAGCCACCACGACGTCACTTTCCGCTTTACAACAGCAACGGCCCATGACATATGATAATATGACGTTTGGGATAGTTGAAGCTGAATCAAAAAACTAACTTTTTTTTTTAATTTTCCAGCTGGGCGTGTTCGCATGGTACGCGTGGGGAGCGGGCGGCGTGGCGGCCGCGGCGGGCCCCGTGCCCGTCGACTCCCCGCTGGTGTACCGGCCCGACCGCCGCCATGAGTTGTGGCGGTTCCTCACCTACAGCGTCGTGCATGCTGGATGGCTCCACCTCGCTTTCAACCTGCTAGTCCAATTGGCGGTGAGTTCTGAATGCCTATATAGATTATGATTTGAAATATCGTTCCTTAAGAACCTTAGTTGGGCTATACGTAATGACTTGTGCTTCGAAATTCAAATATGTCAAAAAAAAATGATATACATCAAAGTTCGGAATGGAATATTCTCCGTAATTATAATCCCTTAACCTTTTGAACGCCGAGCACCACTAAAGTGGTCGCGTGATGTCGTGCCTGCCACGCCACCGACCACTAAAGTGGCTATGGCGGACACTGTCAAAGCAATTGCCCTGCTGAGTGCTGACAGATAAGGTTTATATTTGTTGTTGTTGTGTCATACGCATGGCGTACACGTCACATTTTGACGCGAGAGGAAAAGCGTTCAAAAGGTTAAGCAATCAAATCGACTATATCATGTTGCCGGTAAACGCATGTTGCATAAGAAAGTGATAAGTTAGAAACAGTGCAATGATCAGGTAAGTAATCAAAATTATTTACATCTCCATAAAATGAACATAACCATTCATAAATTGAACAATGAAATACCTAATTGGAATTTCTGTAGCACTTGACGGAATATCCTTAAGGCGTACGCAATACGCATGCTAATTATACGGACTGAATTAATATCTTTTTTCTGGTTGCATATGAAATAAATAAACCTGAGGATGCTCGCTCAAGAGCTCAAAGATATCGACTTAACCAAAGTGCCATAACATAATATTTATACATGTACCGTAATAGTAAGACAATAAAGTGCATGTATACTAATTGTGACAGTTTGACCGCATTTATATCTTTGACTGTACAGCTGTCTTAAATAATATCTTTCCTTCCTTTTGAGGAGAGGTACATAAAGTAGGTAAATATTATATGTAGGCATATTTTACTGTTTTTATTTAATACCTATTTATAACACTTTCCATGTGCTAAATTAATTAAAGCTTTAAACGTCCTTGCTACTTAACTAATAACGAAACTCTTTAATTATACTATTAGCATAAACCGTCGCACCTTTGCAATATTTTTTTATTTTATGACCAAATAGAACTAGGTCATACAACGTGATAATATAATTCAATTACTTTGCCGGGCACGTATTAATCTGTGCTAACGATTCTCGTCATGTTATTAGGAAAAATCATTGACTCATTTTCTCAAAAACACTTGGACTATATAGTGACTAACGTTACCGCTCTTCTTTACGTATGGCATTGACTCAAATACCTAGTTTACCTGAGTCAGGATCTATATCGATAATTTGAGAACTGTCTATAATTTGAATCATTTTAATTATCATTATTTTTCATAATCATTTTCGAACTTGGCAATATTGTAAGAAATCTTGTGTGATTTCTTATATATTTTCTAAGGACAGGGCACGAGTCGATAAAACTCCCTACATATGTTATTTTTCGCCATAGGCCCTTGGTTTATCGATATCGATACACTAGACTTAGACAATTAAGAAGACGAGTAAGAAAGAAAAATAGAAAAACTTGACTCGCAGCGGGACTCGAACCCACAACCACTGGATCACTAGCCCAGTGCACTACCAGTTGTGCTATACGAGCGCCGCTTAGACGTGTCAAATTTTTCTATCTTATCCTTCTTGGTATATACGTCATTACGGGTGACGTTTCTTTCGACTTAAATATCTTTGATATGCTAGCAGACGTTTCTGCTTAATATAAAAATAATTTTAGAAAGGGGTAGCACATTGTTATCGATGAATTCTCAATCTAAATTTGAGACATCGATGCCGTCAAAAAGGGTCAATACTCTTCGGTAGATGTCGCTACACGTCACCCGTAATGACGTATATACCAAGAAGGATAAGATAGAAAAATTTGACACGTCTAAGCGGCGCTCGTATAGCACAACTGGTAGTGCACTGGGCTAGTGATCCAGTGGTTGTGGGTTCGAGTCCCGCTGCGAGTCAAGTTTTTCTATTTTTCTTTCGACTTAAATATCTTTGATATGCTAGCAGACGTTTCTGCTTAATATAAAAATAAGACGAGTAAGATTTTAGACGACTGGATATATATCCAGTTGTCTAAAATCTTAACCCTTTGACCGCCCGGCTAGTCGGAAAAAAAATCGGTCGCCCTGACACCATGAATGACATGGCTTATAACATAACACACATAACAATATAAATGTGACTGTGACGTCGAATCCTTACTAAACATAACCTCTCTTCGCAGGTGGGTCTACCACTCGAGATGGTCCACGGGGCGCTCCGCTGCGGCGCCGTCTACCTCGCCGGCGTCCTCGGCGGCTCCTTAGCCGCCTCCGTCCTGGACCCGGACGTGTGTCTGGCGGGCGCGTCGGGCGGTGTGTACGCACTCTTAGCGGCACATCTGGCCAACGCGCTACTCAACTTCCACGCGATGCGGTACGGCGCGGTGCGGCTGGTCGCCGCGCTCGCTGTCGCGTCGTGTGACGTGGGCTTTGCGGTCCACGCTAGGTATACTAAGGTAAGCGTACAACTTATGTGTCATATAGTTATTCAGTTTTACTAGATATTGTGACTCGGACTGCTGTCAAACGGTGTTGCGAAAAATCTTATACCGCGCTCGGGTTTCGGACCTTAATTTTGATTGTATCAATAGTAAGGTAAAAATACTAGTGACTAAGAGAACTTAACTTTTGTTGGCCTAAAAAAAATCACCTCAAATTTAGAGTTAAATAAACAAAACATGATATATTTTAGGGCTACTATTGAAAAAGCCAAAATGTTATTATCGTAACGCAGACATAAATGATTGTTACAGGAAGCGCCTCCAGTTTCATACGCGGCGCACGTAGCGGGTGCGCTCGCCGGCCTCACAATAGGACTGCTAGTACTCAAGCACGCTCAGCAGCGACTATGGGAGCGGCTACTGTGGTGGGCGGCGCTAGGGGCCTACGCGGCCTGCACGCTCTTCGCAGTCCTCTACAACGTGTTCAGTGCGCCCATAGACGAACTTCACTACATGCCGCCCGATCCACCACCCGATGCCGGCTTCTGACCTGATTACGTCTGACTTAGGCGACCTTGAAACGCGCTACTGGCCATTTGACCGTAGTGAGAGTGATCTGGAGATTGTAAGTCTAATTTGATTATGTTGAATCTCGAAAGCCTTGCCGTTTGATGAAATATTAAAGTGCATTTGAATATGCAAGCATTGTAATAATTTATCAAACGCCGACTTAGACATTGTAGGCGTTTCGAGATTATTTTCCGCCTAAGTTATAATTCATTTGTAAGTCGAAGCCTGAGTACGCAACCAGTGCGGCCCACTCACAACGCCTAGTCAATTTACCTTAGTGTGATTCGCGATAAGTAGCATTATTTGAGGAGGTTAGTTTCGTTTAGTCTTACACGCCGTGTATGTTGTCTATTCCAGTAAGATTTATGAATCTTTGTTTTTGTATTTGCCTCGTGAGGTTTGTCCGTTGGTTGTTAGAGAGTTAAGTCAGCGCCTCCTCGCATACTTAATTGTTAAGTAGTGTTAATTGTATTGGATAGGTGAACTATTTTTGTACTATCTGCGTCCGTAGTGTTAGAGGGAGAAGGCGTTACCGCGACAACACTGTTTCCATGTGGGCTGGCTAGGTATACTAAATGCATTGTTTTATTTATTCCAAGTTATAAAATCTATGTGTTTTAAATAAATTAAAAGTAATATAATCGTAATGTTAAACGAATAACTGTCCAAATGTCCATAATATAAATTATAAATATGATTTTAGTAATATTATTTTACATTTCATACTTAATGATCGCAGTTATTAAGTAATAGTTTAATGAAATAACAACTTTTGATTAAATTAGTATTCGTCCAATAACACTCATTGCCGTCCAATGAGCTATTTTAACAAACATTGCATTTAGTTGCGGGCCAGCATAGTTATACCTAGCGCACCAAAGATTAGAAATAGAACGGCGTCCAAGCAAAAATGGTGAATTATTAACTTTCCGTAGTATTTGGTCTAATCTAATCTGAATATGTACCTATGAAATGTGTCGTTTTCACTGAAAATGAACAGCTATGTGGCACGCGATGGTCGAAATTTGCAACAAACATCGAAGTCGTACCTGACTCTAATGTCATCTAAACTAAAGGAACCCTTTCAGTGAGAGCGACACATAAATAATTATGTTGATTTGTCGGATATATGCCGCTATTTATTTAACAGTATTAATAAGTATTTGTTAAGTGGTCAGCAACAATTCCTTGCTCAATTTATATGATTGCAATTATAATCTCAAATGATTATGCTCAAAAGCGAGTTTTTATTTTATGGGATCAATTATTTACGAATAATTGTTTGTATTCCGTGACGCCGCTGCGCGGTACTCACTACTAGATGTTTTAATTGTTACGTGCCTGATTCCTATTATTGTAATTTTAATTGTATACTTGTAATCTAATCAAATGTCACAAAACGACTGAATTTTGTATAAATTATTACAGAGTGTTTTTTTCATTTAATTTATTTTAAAATTATTTTAAGTGTGAATCGAAATAACTATTATTATGTGATTATACGAATGAAAATAAGAATGAATAATGATTAAAAGTGATTGAAAAGCTTTATGCTGTGTATTTTTTAAAATATCCGTACCAAAGATATACCGTAGTTCAGGAAGAACTGCAATAATTCAGTTTGCGCGCCTTTTGTGCGTGTTAACCTTTTGACTGCCCTCTAATCGTCACAATCAATGGAATTCTCACACACCACGGCCTAGCACAAGAGTGGCGCGACAGTATCTCGCGGCGAAATAGATTACCCGGCCCTCTTTAAATAATATAGTTAGAAAATATACTCTCGCGCCCCTCTTGTGCTAGGCCTACTGTACATGACAATTAAGTAGGTACAAAATTACTTAACTGTCAATTCGTAGCGTACAGAGCAAGTCACTTCATTTCACTTCGGCTGCAGTTTAAAATTAACCTTCGTGCATAATAGTATGGTTTACTTTTGTGTGTCATACGAAAAACAGTAGCGGTCAAAACGTGATATGATAGTGCCATTCTCTATCGCAATCAGTCTTAGATCTGTATAGTAAATTTGACCTTTTGAACGCTTTTCCCTCTCGCGTCAAAATGTGGCATGTTCTGCATGTTCGCCAACGTATCGACTTGCGAGGAACAAATATAAACCTTATCTGTCAGCAGGACAATTGCTTTGACAGCGTCCGCCATAGCCACTTTAGGGGTCGGTCGGTGGCGTGACAGGCACGACATCACGTGACCACTTTAGTGGTCCTTGGCGTTCAAAGGATTAAACTTTAACTCTAGATAAGAGATAAGCCAAATTTTTAAAAGAATCTTATAAGACGAATGAGTGAGTTTTATAAGACACTAGGCAAGCAAAACCCTACCTATTTGCTCGGTGCTCCACAAACAAAAACATGTTCAAATACCAAGCAATCCGAAGGGTGTATAGAGGTGCACAGCCTAGTAAATGTCACTGCGTAAATACACTCTAAATAAAATCACTAATAAATACTAGAATAACTATATAGGGTTGACATAAAAACAACGATTATAAGACAATTATTAATATTTAATATTCTCAACAAATACAACCATATTAAAGGTAAAATACTATACAAAAGAACTTAAAACGTAGGTAACAAAAATGAAAAAATTACAGAAATTATCTACATAATAAAAATAATATATATTCACAAGGTAATCAATTGTTAACCCGTTCACAGCCAACGAACTCTTTACGTAACTTTGCGTACAGTATAAAATGTGCCTCCGGACTTTCTAATAAGATTGCGATTTATATTAAACTAGCAGTCCCGGCGAACTGTGTACTGCCTGAAAGTCTATAAATGGGGTATTTTTCATTCTTTAAGCTTACTATTAAACTTTTGGCCACAACGATGACAAAGAACCCAAAATTGTCCAAATTGGTTCAGCCGTTCTCGAGTTATAAAAGCTGGAACGAACACAACTTTGATTTATTAATACTATGGCGGTTGAAAGCAAAAAGGTCCATTAATATTTATTGATACATAATGTAAACATTGTAAAGACAGGTTTACAATATTCCGCTCACTGAAATCGTGGCGTGTCATAATCATTTGTACAGTAAAGGTCAACGTTCGGTTTTTTATTACTTATATACGGTCAGTGCCAAAATTTGTATACATGCACCTTACTGTGTTACTATTCAGGTACACATATTTTGGCACTGTTTGCGTCGATATTTTTGACCTGACTGTACAAGATGCGTTCACAATTAACAAAATACTATTTGCTAATTATTATGCCAACAACTTTTCATCGAATAGGATTTTATGGGAAAAGATTGATCGTGTTTTCACTTGATTCATTTCAATCTTTCTGATAAATATATTTGCCTGTATGATACAAGATGCTATGAGAGATAATGAATTAAATTAATTGACTAGTAGAAAATATCATAAAAATTACAGTTTCGGAAATAAGTATAGATTGGAGTCATAAGGCAAATACATGTTTTTCGTTCTACCGTTACCTACACATTTAAAATTCAAGCGTTGGGTTAGGGCCTGATTACACATTGATTAGTGTAAAGTGTGAGTTCATACATTTGTTACTAAACACAAGTGGCAAGGGTCGCATTAAACACTAATCAATGTGTAATCAGGCCCTTACTTTTATACTTTTTTTCTAATGCTCTTCGAATCCCTTTGTGACGGTTCTTTGTGTTCATAGACCTACAACTACCCTTAACTTAGAAATTTATTCAGGTAATATGTGACAACCACCAGCGAGTTGACATTTAATGAATTGTAGGAATGTAGAGCACACACAGCTCCTACACATAATTACCTTCTATATCATAAGACTTATTATGTAGAACTATATAACATATTTTAGGTTCATTTTTGTTTTGTGTCAAAACTGATTTTGGTGAGCTTAAGCGATAATTAGAGCTAATAAATAACGCATCATTTAATTTCGGGTATAATTAAGGGGCCATTTGATTTAAAGTTGTATTCTTATTTTTTTTTTTTTATTTGGATTATTTTGTGTGGAACTGTTCAGAATCATGAGTTCTTACGAGCCTGATAGGAGAAAAAATGTGTCCTAATATTTTCATACATTTTTTATTAAGTAAGTACATGTACTTTCGTTATGTTACTGCCATATTATGAAATATATGAAAAATAGTAACGGAATGGAATAAAAAAACATGAGACACATTTTTTCTGCTATCGGGCTCGAAAGAACTCCTGATTCAGAGTAGAAACCACACAAAAAATTATAAATTAAAAAATAAAGTTGAGTAGGTAAAAAAAATGGTCCAAATAGGTACGTACAGTCAGCGTCATATAGTTCTTTGGATGCTACCAACTATATGACGCTGACTGTACCTATTATGGCTGGTAAACAGTATGTATTGCTTTGAATTTTAGCGTAAGGCAATTTTCAGTAAAAATACATCCCCATTAGCATACGTCATAATGGCTCATAGGAAAGGTATTCTTGCTGTGTATAAGGATCCGGACCACGCGAGCAGAAGTTCAGAGCCCTGAGTGTAAGTTTTTAACGTAACTTTACGTCACGAACGCGTTTGCGTTTCCCATATAAATAACATTATCACTTACGCGTTCGTAAACGTTTTTTTTACGTCAAAAGTAACTTACACTAGAGCCTCAGAAGTAGGTCCGGAAGAGGCCCACGGTGGCGCGCACCCAGAGCGGCGCCGAGCGCTCCTGCAGCTCGCGGCTGCACTCCGCCGCGTGCGCGTGTAGGAGAGACACTTCCTCGTGAAGTTTTTGCTGCAAATAAGAGTCATGCGTCACTTTCACACTTACACGCTTGTTAGAATGTGACAGACGATACAACTTAAACATGAGGGTAACATGTGACGAGCTATAACAGTCTTGTCGAACCAGGGACAGGCCCGCTATCCCTTATAAAGGGTTTTGTATGGGTTTTACATAAGGCTGTACTCACCATACCCTTATTCGACAATACCCTTTCATTTTACTTTTACAGCCCTTATAAAAGCGCTATCTCAATACCCTAACAAAACCCTAATCATCCGCTCACCAAAACCTTACATATCGCTTATAAGGGTTAGCCTAATAGAGGGCTTCCCTTTTGCATACAAGCGTGCTAATTGAAATCGTCTGCCTTGTTCATAAAGCACACGATTTTTCTGATCCAATAGTAAGCTATCGTCGGCGACGCGGCGATTTCTTTGAATTCTTTGATTTGATGTTGCGCGCGCTTTTCGAACACTAGCGTAGACATATACTAAACCTGTCTCTTTCACGCAAGGATTAACTACGACATTACTAAAGGGAAAGCTTTATAAAAAGCGCTAAGTAATAAGGGTAACCCTTTTTAAGGGATAGCAAGGCATATAGGATAGCAGTTAGTGATTGTAAAGGGCTAGTTTTATTTTTGGCTTAGTCGTACGGTAAGGGATTGTCAAATACATATAATTATGGGCTAGCAGTTCAAACTGGTAAGTCTTTCAATGTGTTAGCCGTCTTTAAGGGACGCCCTTTTAATGGCTTTTGCCGCGCAAAAGTGTTGTCCGGTCTCCGTGTCGAACTAGTAAAACTCTGACGGTTGGGAAGGCAGGTTTAGGTGAAAAACTTACCTAAAGGAGGTCCTTTACCTACATAGAACAAGTGGTCTTTTATGTAGTAGTAACGTGTCAGTACATGCATGTTTTGGCGTTCTATATTCAAATTTTGACAATACAAAGACGTCAACGACATGGTCTTTTACTTAAGTTTTTCACCGATATTGGAATGGATCCGTAATGTTTCAGTTTTTCGGGTTAAACAAAAATTACTTACACTTTATTTAGTATAGCGAAGCAGAACACGTATAACTATGACAGTTATCAACCGGAAGACTCGGTATGGGTACCTCCAACAAGACGGCCGACGACCAAATCAAGGTCCCGAGAACCCGCTGGAGGCAAACAGCGGAGGACTAGTAGTTTTCGTCGATCCTAGGGTGAGGCCTGTCTAATAATGAGTCATCATTTGACGACCGATCTGGCCTAGTGGGTAGTGACCTCGCCTATGAAGCCGATGGTCCTGGGTTCGATTCCCAGTCGGGGCATTTATTTGTGTGATCAGCACAGATATTTGTTCCTGAGTCATGGGTGTTTTCTATGTATTTAAGTATTTATATGTATTTATCTATTACATATGTCTTCGTCTAGTACCTACCTCGTATAGTACACAAGCCTTACTGAGCTTACCGTAGGACTAGGTCGATTTGTGTAAGATTGTCCCGAAAATATTTATTTATATTTGTCAACTTTTAAATAATCACCTGAAGTTCGGGCGAGACGGTGAATATGGCTGCTTGCGCTTCCAGGTCTCGTTTAACCGAGCGCTCGCCGAGGTTCGCCGAGCCCACCAGCGTGCCCCACGGCACCCCGCTGCCCGGAGGATAATACCTAGAAATAAATTCAATAATACAATACAATACAGTACCACAACTAATAACAAATAATAGTATTTTATTCAACAGTTGCATAAGAGGGGTCAAAAAAAGCGAGTGGCGTGGGTAACATGGGCGCCATGAGCATTTTTTGACTACTGATACAACGTTGAATACAATGCTTTTTCTATGAGTTAAATAAAATACTAAAATTAATAAAACATATTACCGGGAAAGGCGGGAAAACGTAAAAATAAGCGAGTGATGTCTGAGGTTTATTAAACGTCCACCTTCCAATAGTGATGATACCAAAAAAGTTATTTTTATTATGTTGGTAGCAATGAACTAGGTACAATTTTTTTTTTAAATAAAAACCGTATGCATTAAATCGTTTGTCAAGTTGGTACCAATGTATCGGTATGTGGCACCTGCTGCTCCGCACTAGCTAACCGTGTCATAAGGTCTCTCAAACGATACTAGTGCTATTTTGGGCAATAGACTATAGACTTTTATAAGGAGTAAATAATGTATGTCCTCATATGTAAATTCGTGACTATTTACATAAATGACAGATAAAAGTACACGAGTAGAAAAAAATATTATTTCATCATCATCATCATCATATCAACCGAGAGACTCCCCCAGAACGACCCAAGAAGACCGATCCTGCGCCTTCCACATCCAGCGGTATCCTGCGACCCTAATTAGATCTAAATTATTATTTATTAAATATTTTTGGAGGACCTGATCACTTTTTGTCCCATATCCCATGTCTTCCGACGTTGTCTCAAAACCGATTTGTATTATGCGGCTAGATTATAAACAAAGGCAAACGGCTCAATAATACTTGTACATGCGGTAGGGGCCTAACCGCAAAAATCGAAGTTCGCAAATTTCGAACGATTGTTACGCCTTAATTGGGATAAACAGAAAAATTGCCCGAAATCTTCTAACTTCGATTTTCGCGGTAGGCCCGCAGTTGCTCACTTTAGCAGAGCTGCATACATACTGCTGCGTTTATGGCGCGAAAGATGGCGCTTTTGTATAGGTTGTAGATTGTCAATCCTGGTAGTACATGATCAATTGATCAGTGATAACCACCTACTAAATTTGCTATTACCATGGGCCGTGGCACATTTCTACGCCAATCTTTACACAGTTCTATATATTGTATAGTTCTAGCCTCCTACCCATAATACAAAAAAAAAATCAAAGAAACAAAAGAAACGCAAATTGGTTCCAATTTAAATAATTTATATATAGGTATGTATGTGCAATCATGGGTCTCATTAGGTTAATCATAATCATTTCAGCTGTAAATAGTTTACTGCCGGACATAGGCCTACCCCAAATATGACTTGTACCATCTTGGGGGATAGTTGCCGTAGTCGCCACACTTAATGACAGGCGGGTTGGCGACCGAAGTAGCTAAGGATTGAGGTTCGACAGCAGCTGCCGCCCTGCCGTCGGTTTTTTTCTTACCATAAGCCCTTTGCGTGGAAGGTCCAGTCTGGTCGTTCATACTCCAACATTTGAACTCGATTTGTTTGATTAGAAGCTTCCACTCTGTTCCAGAACCTGAAAAAATATTTAGAGACTAATAAAGTATTTGATTTATAATAAACTTTAAATAATCTGTCAAAATAATTTTTATCTAAAAGCTATCTAAATAAGTAGGTACAACATGAAATGCTGTCAGAAGACTCGCGACAGGCACCTCAAGGTAAAAGGTAAATTCAGAGATGCCTCCTATCTGTGATAGAGTCAAGTGCAATAATACGTACCGAAAGAATCCTTTCATAAATACGTCCTACAACCTTATTTACTGTACAATAGAGTTGCTCGGTACATATTTTTGTAACTTTGGCAGTGAACGAATTTTTACACTTGACTGTATGTGGGGACGGGTAACAGCGGAATATATACAATAACCATCAGATATATCGGAGCTGTGGAGGTGGTCATAAATATCTGAACATGCACTTTCGCCTTGACAGTAAAAGCGTTGTTCACATATTTGTGACCACCTTTCACAGCTCCGATATATCTGATGGCGACTGTACGCGGCATCGGGGTGCAATGAATGAATGAATGATTGAATATTTCTATTGAATGTAACCATTGTCACATTTGATTTGCCGTGTGATGCCGGCTGACTAGAATAGCACCATCCCATCTCCGCCCACGGGTGTCGTAAGAGGCGACAAAGGGAAAATTCCTACGGACGGGCAGCAGCGTCCGTCGAAACCCAATCTACAGCTACTGCGGTCGCCAACCCGCCTGCCAAGCGTGGCGACTATGGCAACTACCCCCAAGATGATACAAGTCATATTTGTGGGAGGACTGCATATGGGTGAAATGTATGTATGTGTTGTCACATTATTTTTAATGCACTCGGTAAAGGAGTGACGAATTAGTGAAAAAAACAATGTCATCCTTCAAGATACATCGTGTTCTACACGGAATAGAGAGACGGAGACTTATAGGTACGGTGGCAATAGAGTTCACAAATGGTCAGTTAACAGTGTGAGCGACGGTACTGCAGCATGCGACTTACTTTCTTGCTATCAGGGAATATGCGTGGGGAATGCCTCCTGCAGGCCCCGCGGCTCCCATAAACCCGTTTGCCTGGAAAATACAAAGTTTAATGAAATAATGGATAAAACAATCTTATTAACAGATAACGTGAAGAGTGGGCGAAAGAAGAGCTATTCTGAACACAAATAAAAATAGACGCGGTATTATTGATTGGACATTTGATACGACACGACCATTTCTTTAAAACCATCTTGGAGGGAAGGATAGAAAGCAAGAGAGGTAGAGGAAAGTCCAGGCGCAGCTACATGGATCAAGTGAAGGAAAAAGTTGGGGTCGTTTCGTATCAAAAAGTTAAGGAGCTGGCGCAAGATAGGAAAAGCTGGAAGATACTCCACCAACAAGAGTCTAACTCTTAAGTTTATGATGTGATGACGAACAGATAACGTAAAGCCTAAGATAAAGGTGGAACATTGAAATATAAAACTTATTTTTCAATTGCCACAAAAAAATTAATAGGATGTTAAGTTTTTATTGACTTACTTTTTTAAATAACTGTGTTGTTGTACTCATTGCATACATTGTATACTTAAGCATTTTGGCTAGAAACCCTAAAAAAGCTATAATCTATAAGGTTGATTTTTTTTTTTTTAATAAAAATTTCAATTACAACTATCGTTAGATTATACTTTGGCCAAAGAATACAATATATTTTTTAAATTTTGCCAAATAAAGGCTTAAGGATTGAGCTCTTTGGCTAATTATATATTTATAAATAAGTATAATCCCTCCGGATCGCCAAACTGATGAACCGATGGCCGGTGGGGCGGAAAGGTTCTGGAGTGGCGACCACGAACTGGAAGACGCAGCGTAGGTAGGCCTCCCACAAGGTGGACCGACGCCCTAGTTAGAGTCGCGGGACACCGCTGTATGTGGAAGGCGAAGGATCGGTCTTCTTGGGGTCGTTCTGCGGGAGGCCTATGTCCAGCAGTGGACATCTTTCGGCTGACATGATGATGATGATGATGATGATGATGAAATAAGTAAAAAACATAGAACCAACTTACATTGGGATGGGCCATCAACAAACTGATATTGGCTTTACAATCTTTTAGCAGAGTGTCAGCATATTCCCCCGTCAAGTTAAAATAACCTGTGGCTAATCTGATAAAGGAGTCTGTCGGAGCTGAGTTTAGCAAGCCTTGAGTCACTCTTTCGTCTTGACGGATGTCAAACTCGCCCATCTGGATCAGTGGAAATACCCATGTGTCTTTATCAGGATCTGAAACTGAATATTATAACTTAAAATATATTTAATAAGCCCAACTGTATTTGTAGACAAATTTTTGGAATCATCCTTTTTTGTCAAATTATCTGTTCTGGTATCCTTGAGGCCTATGTCCAGGAGTGGACGTCTTTCGGTTGACATGATGATGATGATGATGATCTAATTATCAACCATTACGACTGGTTCCATAACCAAATATTTTTTACCAGACCCTGTCACATACTACAAATACAACTTTTTGTTTATTTTTTATTTATTTAGGATTACCATCTTTCATATTCTTAAATCTATGTTATATAATCTAGGTTGATGCTTATCCAATTATAGGTAACCACATCTTAAGCAAAGTATCAATTAATGACGAACATGCAACAAACTAAAATTTACTTAAATAGGAGAGTAACAACAGTTAGTTAAAAAGTTAGCTTAAGTAAATTGATGAAAACAAAATAAACTTAATCATCATCATTATCTCAGCCGCAAGTCTTCCAGTGCTGGACATAGGCCTTCCTAAAATATATCTTATATCATCATGGAGCGTAGTTGCCAGTCGCCACACTTGGCTCGCCGGGTTGGCGACTGCATTACGCACGTATGTACGACAGCAGTTGATTTTTTACCATAGTCGTTTATGGACACTCGCGGTGATCCAGTTTATTCTAGTCAGCCAAATATACATGGCTGACAACAAAGTAGTTACATACAACAGGAACTCTGGTTGTCAGCGGGAATTGGTTTGTGTAGATGCAACGGCACTGTTGGCTAAAAAATCTCTAGCCAACAGCGCATTTCATCTGTACAAATCAATTTCTGATGACTTTACTACTTTTTCAACATTATTAAGAAAAGACGAAGCCTTATCTTGCCTAAGAAAAAAAATAACCTGCCCCCCATTGCATTACTGGGCACCAAGAGGTTTAAGGATATGTCTACAATTAATTGCATTCTGAATCTGTACTATGGCAAATGAGATTTTAATTTTCTTGGCAGGTGTTTATTTGTTAGCCAGAGTAATAATAATAATATTCGGATTCAGGTATGATTACCACTACACATACCACTGGCCACAGTACTGGGGTCCTGCTTTTCTTTCCATCTCTGGATGAAATCAATTATCTTCTCATTTACCTCCTGAGTCACTGCTTCCCTTGAAGCATATTTATTTTGAATATAACCATCTTCAACACATCTTTTGCTGTAGTTACTGACTTCATCTGATAAGGAAGAAAATAATTATGAGATACACTGATACATATACAATGTTATTAATATGAATGACATATGATAGATATATAAATGATTCAAACAAATCCAATTAACAACTGGAAGAAAGGAATATCTTTAATGCTTTGACTTATTATATGTATAGGGTGATGGCACCAATGTTGGACACTTTAAGCTGACAGGCACCAATGATGGACACTTAGTTCTTAATTCAAAAACCATATTGTTATAAATTGAATATGTACCAACAAATGCAGAACACTTGACTACTTTGAAATAAACACTAATGTTCACAAATGGTTCCTTGTCTATTACTGGTACCATCATCCTAATAAACACATATTTAATAATAGTTATGCCTTACTTATTCCATTACTATAATTACATTTCAAGAGATGTTTGTTTGATTTTACTAGTCTGTATATCTGGAATATTGACCACAATTTTGGTACAGTCCTAAAGTAATAAGTATAACTAAATATGTTATGTTCATCCAAATAATGTAACATCTCATTACATACAAAATAATCAAAATAATATAATCGAAAATTGAAAACCCCATGCACAAATTCAAAATGTTAAGCTTGTAACTGAACAAAACAAAATAATAAACAACTTACACAGTCATACCTATAAGTTCACAATAAAAGTCAGCCAAGGCTGCATCCTGAATTTCAATGTACCGGTCTTGTCTCCTCTCAAAGTAATCATTGGAACAATTAGCCCCGCTCAGGAGCACTGAGTCATCAGCTATGTACAGTTTCATGTGCTGTAAACCTACAATCTCATTATACCTAGCTGGCAGAGCTTTCGACCAAGAGCCGTGAAGCCGAGGAGTTTGATATAAGGAAATATTACACTGTTCTGGAACACTCGTCAGGAACTCGTGTAATAAGCTTCGTGAGTTAACCACGCCTCTAGTTCCCCGCTGATAGTCCAGCAATACACTAAATTTCAAAGCCTTATTTCCCATCATATTCTCCTTCGTTACTTTCAATAAATCCTTCTCCAAAACCCCCGTACCTATATATAAACTCGCCACTGATATCCTACGATTAGCTGTTTTAAACCTTTCATATAGAGAATCGTAAAACTTTCGCGGATCAGTGATAATATTAATTTTGGACGCGTTTACTGCGAAGCATGGCGCTACGCTATATAACCAGTTGAAGTAATGCAATTCAGCTGCTTTAAATCTTAAAGTTAAGTTACCGTTAATTAACATATTTATTTAATTTATATTTTATATCATTTGGGAGAAAATATCCACAAAATAGGTATGTGATTCAGCCGTGAAAATTAAATTAAATCTGCTTGTCAAAAACATATGACTGTCACCTCTATGACAACTATGCGGTACTAAACCGGTTGTTAGCACAAATTTATATCGATCCTTTGATGATATGACTCGATTTGTATTATTGATATCGATGATGAGGGATTCAGCGGTGCTACCGCGAAACACGATATTCGTAAATTTCGGACGATTGTCTCTGTCACTCTTAAGATGCCTTAATTGGAGAAAGATGCTCGAAACAAACTTCGATGTTCCCGGTATTTAAGACATAAGAGATCTTTATTTGCAACCCAAAATACATTTCATTAAACAATGTTGTAAATTAGTTGCTGACATGACGGATACTGATATTCATAGTGTGGTTGTAATAAACTGGTTACTTTGGTACTAAATATGTATATTAAGTAATTACTAGTATTTTTTTTTTTCTCATTTAAGGAGTCTGTAAAAAAATATGTATAAAAAGAATGACCCGTTACCGCCATTGCCACCTTTACCGAATAAAAATACTACCTTTAAAAAGAATACAAATAGACGACTTCGACAAATGTGCTATTAGGCACAAAATTCATGAACTCTATGATATGCGAAAGTAAATACCAACTCTCAAAACTTTGCTGACCGAACTGAAAAGATATTGGTGTTAAAGTGGCATCTGGTCATGATTTGGAACATTTTTTACTATGGGGTCAACTTTGTAAATTGTAAAAAAAAACTTTCGTACATTTTCGTCAACTTATACTTGACCTTTTCTTGACAATTTCAATTTCAATTTCAATTTATTTAATTAAACAATTAGCACTTATAGTTTAACCTTACGTGCTAATCGATACTATATAATATTTAATCTTAATTATCTAACATGCAGTTCTTTACAGTATTTTTCCTTAAAGTATAATACAGTACAATCACAAAAAATAATTTGCATGCTTAAAAAAAATTATAAATACACAAAAAGGTTATTTTAACAATAGAGCGGCTTCTATACTAATAGAGCTCAGGGTTACAATGGACTCTAGATAGCGACTAGCTGCTGTCAAAAACTGATTTTCAGAGCTGTGAAAAATATCGAGTTCGCTGTTGTCATTGCGAATGCTGTTAAGCAGCGATAGTGAGTGATATAGGGGAGAGAAGGAAAGGGCGCGGGTTTCTAAGGAACAGCTCAATCTTTATTTAATTTTACAACCTTGACCCCATAGTAAAAGATTTTCAATATCATGAACAGATGCCGGTTTGATAAACTTGTATAACGTTGTTTTTAACACCCGGTAAGTAAGCTGTTTGTTTGTAGCGACACTATATCAGTGCTAAAAACGAACTTCTCAAGCTTTGCTTTATCTCGGAATGTCCAATATAAAATCGTTAATTCGTAATACGATGTCTACCGTGTGGTCTGTGTTCCTATAATGATTTTATTAATAAATATCACTGCGTACTTTTTTTATATCAAAACCAATAACTGGACCCCTTTAAATTTTGATTATTAGTACTATATTTATTTTTATTGTGAACTAATTAGCTATTACGGCCCTTTTATTCAAGCAATGTAATACGGGTAACGTAATTATGGTGAGAACTTATTGGTTATTTGAAATATTTGTGATATGCATATATATATATATATATATATATATACTTACTAAGCATATGGGTGATGAAAAAGTTATTGTTCTATGGGGCGGACGTGGCGTCAATAGCACAACTTTTACCTGTCAGCTATCACATCTGGCTATGGTGGTCAAAAGGTTAACATAGGTGTTCAATCACATTCTATATATAGCTCAACAATATTTTTTTTTTTGTATTTTCCATACAGTTGGTATGTATTAAGCTTAATTCATAGAGTCACAAACCGTTTACATGCAAATTAATACGGTTTAATTCACGATAACCAAAGGGAATCAAGTAAATTAAATGAATGATTATCGTACTTTTTTATTGCATTTAAAAATAATAATGCATTCAGTCAGTTACTATAAAACAAAAGTAACTATAATTCGATAGATGTAATAATAAATAGTGATATGTATACATGTAACACCATTCTTGTGTATAAATATATATTAATTTATTTTGTATTAGAACTGTACTTATCTACAAGCACTTGACCGGGCTCAATTCCATAAAATATGGAATCATTTTTTATGTACGCCCATGACATTCGTTTAGATGAAAAATGAACTCCGACATCGCCATTTTTGGATAATGTTATTGCACCCGCAGTATTATTCAAACGAGTGGTCATTTCTAAAACAGAAAAAAAATGTTTATTTTTCCATTACTTAAACGTGAGTATTGTCCATAAATAAATAATATCATTTCTAAATTAAGCCCTACCATTAACAGCATTTCGAGTTGCTATATCAGCATGCGTCCCGTCCCTCATTTTGTTGATTATACTATGAGCAAGGCAGAATTTTAGAATTGTCTCTCCATGCCCTGTAAAATAAAAATCAATCAAATATGACATAAATGCTGAAATATAACAAGAGCATTAAATATGTGCATTACCTGTGGTTGACACACCACCCACATTGTCATCAGCATACGTTCCACTGCCAATTTGCGGTGTATCACCAATCCGACCAACAGCTTTTCCACTCATGCCTCCAGTGCTGGTGGCTACAGCTACGTGACCCTCAGCATCAATCGCTACTGCTCCCACTGTCCCTACACCACCCTATAATGTCATACTGAGAGTTTTTTACTGGATACTGGAAATAACTAGTAAGCAAAAGTAATAAATATATGAATTCATTATAAAATATATAAACTTATTTTCTCCCCCTTATTAACCAATTACCTCATCTGCGACTCCAATCTCTGTTCTGCTATAGTTACCATCTTTCAATATTTTCTTTAGAGCAGCTTTAGCGTTTTCAGATATAAGAGACTCTGGAGGAACTGTTTTAAATCCCTGAAAAATTAAAGTCGTTATTCGATTTAAAGATATTCACATCATATTCATATTATTTTAATCATATATAAAAACAAACAGTATCAATTTACCTTTTCTATTGCAAATAGTTTTGCACCTTCAGCGCCTAGCAAACTATGAGGCGAATCTGTTAAAACCTTGTGTGCAATACTTATTGGGTGCAAGAAATCTTTGATCAGAGTAACAGCACCGACGTCTAAGTTTTTACCGCACATTATACTTGCTTCCATTTCTACCTCACCACGAAGATTCAGTACGGACCCATAACCTGAAAAATGTAAAACAGATTTCATTTTAAAATTTGTATAATCGTTTAAATTATAATAGACAGCCTTCCAGCTCTTCCAGTCCAGTGTATTGCTACTGTCTACAAAGCTGGAAGCTAGAGGTTCGGGGTTTGAATACCGATTTTTTATTTTATATGTATTGTTTGTTTATATTGTATATATCACTAATATTTATTCCTGTATGATGTTATCTATGTATTTCAAATATGCTTAATGTGTCATTGTATAGTACTCAAACCTTATTGAGAATACTTTGGCATTAGGTTTGTGTAATATTGATTTCTATTTATTTGTTAAAAAAGAGGCCTATCTATACAAAAAAAAAAAAAAATATTAAAGCATTTGAATAAGTTAATACTAAGTTATTTGGTCACAACTGGTATCAGGATATTGAATTACTACCCAAATAAGATACTCATGCTACCTTTGAACTTTGGTGTACAATAGATTCTAATCTAAAAATTTATTAGATTTAAACCTACTAGAATCCATATACAAAGTAAATGATAACAAAACAAGTTAAATAGTTTGTATTACCCGCATTGAAATTCTCATCCAACTCCATAGAAACGACAGCAGCTTCTACGGCCTCCAGAGCACTGCCGCCCCTTTCCAAAACTTTATGACCGACAGTTACAGCCACTTTCATTCCGTCTAATTTACCTTGCACACGGTTTTTGGGAATATCCCCAGCTCCACCGTGCACAATAATAATAGGTTCCATTTTAAATATTTAACAGCAACAATATAAATTGATTCCCTTTCACGTTACAAATTACAATATAACATTTAGATGAACAGCTAAAAGAAAGATAAAATATACAGTGAAATTATCTAAATATACACGACCCACATCGTTATCGAAATTGATAACAGAAAAGAGTAAATATGTTATACAGTTATTGTTTGCATAAGATAGTAATTATTGTCAAACAAATAACTGTTAGGAATGAGTAGTATGTACAAAACTGAAGAATGACGCAAAAATAACAAATAAATCAATCGATGTTAACTTTAATCAACGTCAGAAACTTCAATGAAAAGTGAACATTTTACATACCCGGGTGAAAATAGGTAAATTACTTCTCTAAATATTCTGTAAATATTGGACTTATTTACATGTTTCAATTCAATCACTTGACAGCTGATTCCTAAACTAAATTTGTGAGTGTTGTGACCAAAAATATCGAATCAATACCGAATCGATTTTATTCTAATAGTGATGTTTACCGGTATCTCTGTGTTTGCATGCGTGTAAAAGTGGCTTATTACGAAATGAATGGAAATGAAACTAACCGAATGAATGGAGGTTTGACATAAAAGTGAATGAAAACTCAGAACAGAAAGAAAAATGGTGGCTGAGGGTTTGTGAGATATTTATGCTGAAGTGATAGAAACGCAAAATTAAAATGTTATCAGTGTAATTATTAGTTAAAATTATGGTAAAATGTCGACTCCCGCACCGGAACGAAAGTATGGAGCTCAAAAGATACGTCTCACAAGTAAGAACACATTTAAATATTCGAATTACTTCCGCACCTCGAGACAGTGTGAATATTTCACTTTTCGTTTTAATTTAACTACGTATTGTTATGCTTTCAGTCGTTTGTGCGAGGAATTTGGCGAGGAGAGATCTCTTTCGTAAGTGGACATTCATATTCTATCTATTGTTATCAGTATGTAAATGCGAGGTCTTCCTCAAGGTCTGAGAATTAGGTGTCTGTGTGCTGTTAGGAGCATATTAACGCGAATTGACGTGCGAACATAATTTGTTCCCAAGAGACTGTCGGTGTTTCGTTATAAAATTTTACCGAATGCTTCCTGCTGTGTACTGTCACATGTAATATTTATACTAACTTGTTTTTTGTTATGAATACTGATCATGTTGTTTTGTGCTTTAGGAATGCCAGATCCGTTTGCCAAAATATCAGTCAATGGAAGTGCTCAAGTATACACAACAAATGCTGTGAAAGCTACCCTGGATCCAAAATGGAATACACACTATGATCTATATCTCACCAAAGCAGATGGAATCACTATCAGGTAATGTAATAATTCTATACCTTGTTATTTACATTGAATCATATTAATGCAAGAAATTAAGGTCTGTTCAACCTAGCCCAAATGCATAAACATCCTTACATCAAATCCTAGAAAAAGTAGATATTGTATTATTAAAATTTCTTGGAATAATGAATAAATATTTGACTAGGCCCCACAGCAAGCTCAAGAAGGCTTGTGTTGTGTGTAGCCAATAATTTATAATGTAAAATATACAAATATTTGAGCACATAGAAAACACCCATGACTTACCTATTTACACAATTTTAAACTTCTTTTTAGAATAGTTGTTATACACTATCATAATAATTATGAATTCAAAATAATTAACTTATTGAAATATAGAAACATTTGTAGCATTACATTTTCAATTTCAGCTTATGTATTTATATGAAACAAAGTCTGGTTGTTACACTGTATTTAACTTGAGAATGGCTGATCTTCTCTGTGATCTTTGTGTGGTTTGTCACTGTAACAAATATCAAAATAACTTAAATAATTTCATAAATATCTGAAAGTGATGTCAAAATAATTTAGACAACATTGACTATTAGACTGTGTCAGCTAGTATTGATGTAAAATAAAAACTGCTGGCCACTCAGACTGAACTCCTTTACCGGAAAAATCTGCGACTATTAAGAATGCTTATCAGAATCATAAAAAAAAATTAAATGCTGTGTTACTTTTCAGTGTATGGAACCAGAAAAAAGTGCAAAAACGACAAGGATCTGGGTTCCTTGGCTGTGTGCGCATACAACCGTCAACAGTGCACAAGTTAAAAGACACTGGCTGTGAGTCACACTGCTTTATAAAACTTGTGGTTGATAATTAATATTGTTTTGGACTGGCAGAGCATACTTAATGCTTAGTTTCTCAGTATATTGTTATACCTATTAGTCATGGTACAGCTTAAACTGTAGTTCAAACAAATGCTTCTTGAATATAAAATTTATTCCTTATGCTTTTCTGAAGCATTTGATAAAACAATTTTTGCAATAATCAAGGCATAGTAAAAAATTGGGTCACCTACCAGTGTCTGAAAGGTTATCTCTTTTAAATGATTCAGGGACATAATGATGGGGATAACATGGTTGGTATCATAGATAAAGACAACATGATACTAATACATGTTGAAGTTGAGGCAAGACCCTAGTAGTTATACATAAAATGATATGTTATATTCAACATTTTATTTTATGTTTTAATTTATATTTCACAAATACATTAAGGTGACGGCACCAGTAATGGACAAGGAACCAATCATGAACATTAGTGCTTATTTCAAAGGAGTTAAGTGTTGTGCATTTGTTGGGACATATTCAATTTATAACTTTATGATTTTTGAAATAAGAACTAAGTGTCCATCATTGGTGTCTGTCAGCTTAAAGTGTCCGACATTAGTGCCATTACCTTAGTTAGAACAAATTCATAGTAATTGATTACAAATTTCCTTCTAATATGGGCTTTTTATATTTTCGCATGGTTTATGTCCAATCAGATCAATGTCTGGAACTATGCGAAGACGGTACCGGGGAAACATGCGGCGTCAGGGGTCAAGTGATTGTGTCGCTGATGTCCCGGGACGGGGCGCGCGGCGAGCCGGCTTCTGCGGCGGGCGAGGGCTCCCCCCTGGCGGTCGTCGGCCCGGCGGGAGATGTCAGGGCTCCCAGGGAACCTGCAGGCCACACTGCATCCCAGAAGCCGCTGCCACAACACTGGGAAGAGAGGTTCACGGCTAGTGGCAGGTAATTACAATTCACATTTACATAAGTTTGCGAGCATAGATAAGACATGAAACTTACTAATGTAACTACACATTTATACAAATTCCATTCAGAACTTGGTCCCAAAAGTATAAAAGTATATAGCATTTAACAGCAGATGAATAAGGGTTAAACCTTACCATTTTAGTTCTGAAGCCTTTATAAGGCAAAGGGAATATATTTCCCACCATATTTGAACTTTATCTCAAAGTAATAGGGTTCATTTTTGCTAATTTTAAAGGGTTTACGTTTCATTTACTGTATTTTTATTTGTTGTCGTAGCGGCAGAAACCATATGCGTATAGTGTTCTTGAGATAGAACTTTGGGACAGACAGACTTACTGCCTTTAAGGATGGGACCCTAAATAATAAAGACACGAAAAGACTGCATTTATGAATCGAACAAAGAAGAACGTGTCTTGTTTTGTATTAACTTAAAAACAGGAAGAATGTTAATTACGACGTATACTTATTATTCCAACAAGATCAAGTCTAAATTTATAGCCGCTGTTTTATATAACTCCACATATATTCCGTCTCTGCTAAAAATGCTATGATATTGCCTGTTGCCAAGACATTGAAAGAATATACGGGTAGTAGGCAAATATAATTAGCATTCTCATTTCGTCTGACAAACTCATTAGCATAATAATGGCTGTAAATGATCTATAAACAGATGAATGTTGAAGATTACCGACATTGTAACAGGGTTCGGTCACGCTTTTGCCGCCGTTATGCATAAAAAATACATTGTTTTATTATTATTGTCATCGAAAATAAACGTTGCTGTATGCTTCGGGCAAGCATAACCTTGGCTAGGACATGGTTATGCTTCATCTGTTTAAGGTTATTTTTGTGTAAAAAAAACGGTAGAAGGCCGTTCTTATCATCACGCATTTGTATTCTAAACAAAAGACCATCACAAATACCGACACAGATCACTAAAATACTAGAGTGCCTCACGTCATCATTATTCATTAGATATTGGTGCTTCAACAGTCTTTGATTTTAGCTACGCGGTAGTAATGATGTAAAAACTTAATGATGTAAATATATCTAGGGCAAATAGAATGTTCTCGTATTAACGTAAAAGGCAAAAGGGCAGTGCGGTTTCAGCATAGTATTTTACAAGGATTAACAATGTGTATGCATGTCATGTGTATACAGTCTCGTTCTTTCGAAATTCAGGCTGTTCCTAAGTTTAAGTACTAACAACACTCCTAGCTGTACATTGGTGGACTTTATTATATAAGGCATAAGGTCCAACTATGTACAGCTAAGAGTGTTGCTGTGTGTACTATGTTGACCGCCGTATAACATGATGTATAGAACTGAGAACCACTGCGATTATGCAACGCTACTGCGTTTAGTTTAATCAAACGAACGCGATGTTTTATGGACATTTATTTGGTCCTTGATAATTTACAAGTAAAAATCTCCTCTTAGAAGCAAAAAAATAAATTTATATCCATACTTTTGGCGTAAAATTAATGCCGTTTTATGTACCTACTTGCTGTACTAGTTTTTGGTCTCTCAAATCTTGTATTCTGTTTCCAGAGCATACTATGTGAACCACGCGCTACGCCTCACGCAATGGGAGCGGCCCGCCCCCGCGCCGCAGTCCCCCGCGCCCGCCAGCCCCTCCTCCCCTCCTCCCCGCGACCCCCGCCAGCCCCGCCTGCCCCGCCTCGCCGCTCACGCCCGCGTCGCCGCTGGCTTCACCCGCGTCGCCCGTCGCGTCTCCGGCGACGTCGCCTGCGTCTGATACCGACGTCAGCAATGCAACCTCTATATCCATGAGGTTAGATGTCTGGATTGTAATAAAAAAATACAGTAATAATAAAAAAAATCGTGTCTATAGTAATATATCATTACATTTGGCAGGCCTGAGCCGCAGCCGCAAACCGCAACCCGTCGGCAGCCGCCAGCACCCGCCACCTCTACACCTACGTCTCCTTCTACGCCCACTACGCCTGTATCTGCTGACTTACCCCCGGGATACGGTAATATTTTCACCTTAGTCTGGTTGCATACTTGTTACATTATACATAATATATTATACTCGTTAGAAAGTGAACGTGTGGACCCGGTTATTCTCCTTAAAGAGACCACTCATCTACTACTATCATCTCAGAAACAAATGGAAATGGCAGCCAGGGGGCGTGGGCAGTAAATCTTTCTAGCCTATTTCAATATAACCTGACGTTACAGAAATGCGCACCACAGCACAAGGACAGGTGTACTTCTACAACAGCGGCACTGGCGCGTCGACGTGGCACGACCCGCGCGTGCCGCCGCACCTGCGCCACGCGGCGGCCGCGGCCGGCCCGCTGCCGCCCGGCTGGGAGATGCGCCACGCGCCCTCCGGCCGGCCCTACTTCGTGGACCACAACAACAAGACCACGCAGTTCACCGACCCCCGCCTCGCGCTCTATGCCCGGCCGGTGAGTACCGAGTCTTGTACGTGCCGCCGTACCTGCGACTTAAGTTCGGCGGCAGCGGTACTTACGGTGATCGCCGTTCTGCTCTAACAAAAAATTTCAATTTGATTGGCAACTACGGCTATAGTAGTTACTGCCCCCGAATGTGTTCAAGGCTCAATATCGCTAGTGAGTTTGGGATCGTCTCATCAAAAGTGAACAGCGACCATTATAATCAAGTCAATCGTGTAAAGTAATCCACTCCCATACTGATGTAATATTATACTCCGGCAGCCGCTGGGCGAGCCGGCGGCGGCGGTGGTGGCGACGGCGGCGGCGGCGCCGGCGGGCGAGGCGGGCGACGAGCTGCCGCGCTACAAGCGCGACCTGGCCGCCAAGGCGCGCGTGCTGCGGGCCGAGCTGCAGGCGCTGCAGCCGCAGACGGGCCACTGCCGGATCGAGGTATACCTCAAGCTCAAACTCATACGTTTATTCAGTGAGGCCTACTTACAAGGGTCCTTTTACACGTCGAGTATACAAAAGTAAAAGAGAAAAAACACCGGTTCTAACCTCTGACCCGAGAAGGATTTTGACTTTTATGACCGGCATGAAACTCGGCGGGACTTATTTTTCCAAAACAGTATTACAGAAAAAAATATTTAAACATACATAAAAATGCGTTATTCAATAAGAAAACATATTAAAGAATTACAAGAATTTATCTACCAAAGAATATAAGATAAAAAAGTACTTACAAGTCCAAATCTGACTGTTTAGAACGAAGTTAACAAATCATTTTTTCATACTTAATGGTAAAAACTCAGAACATTTGATTGTCTTATTGAAACGAACTTATCACAATTTTTGATCTACCAAATGAGATACATAAGATTTAAAGTAGTGATATCGATATTACCCAAATTGATTTTTCATACTTTGACTGTTCTCAAAATTCTCATAAAACTTAATTTATTAATAAATAACAATTTTGTTTTTACAATGATTTAAATTTTGTATTCGCGAAAGCTGGTGATAATATTGCATTACTGTCAACGTCAAAGTTTGTGCACCTCTTGTGCCTAAGACCAAAGGGTTAAACACTTTTGAAACCACTCATTAGCATTACGTTCGTGATTCAATATTGGAATTTTTCTCTTGTTAAGGTCTCAATCTGAAAGTAACCAACGACTATCTATATCTCTTTTTAAACTTACCTATCATCTAGTTACAATCTACCATCTTTGTCAAGGTTTCCCGCACCCAAGTTCTCGAAGAATCCTACCGGTTGGTGATGAAGCTGAGAGGCAAGGAGCTCCGCAAGCGGCTCTTGGTGAAGTTCCGCGACGAGGAGGGGCTGGACTACGGCGGTGTAGCCAGGGAGTGGCTCCATCTGCTGGGCGGGGAGCTCTTTAACCCCCACTACGGTCTGTTCCAGTACGCGAACGCTGGCGATGACAGATATGCGCTGCAGATTAACGCTGATTCTGGGGTTAGTAGATATGTAGTTGGCTCAATCAACTATTCTTTGTCCCTCGTTACCATGGTTACGTTCAAACCAGAGTTTAATTGTCATATCATCTAACACACAAAACATACATATTTGTAGAAGCTATATGTCTTTTCCACAATGGGTCACCTACCAAGCGCGTCAGTAGTAAGCAGGGCCACATTTCTTTTACCAAACTATGCTTTAGTTGTCCCCTGGCTGATGGGACAGAATAACAAATAGTTGATTCACTGCGTTAAGTTACGCTATGTCAACTACCTTAATGCTTTCTTTTTTTTTCTATTAAAAAAATCATAAAATCTATTCTACAGGTACAACAAGGCACTTAAGGGTCCTTTATGTCAATAACACATTCAGGGGCATAATTTGAGATAAATATTTGCAAGATGTGCGGAATATGAACTTTTCTGCTGATGGGACGAATTATTCCACCGAAGGTTCGGTTTAACAAAAACACTAAAAATGGTGCAAACAAATCCGCGCCATGTGCTGCATGCACGTGCTGGCTTATAGCCGTTTGCTTTTGGTATTACAGAGATGTATAGACTTATCTAATTATTAATAATAAAATAATGAACACGGCGCGCATAGTCCGACGCTTCCTCTCTCTGCAGCCCTAACCACCGGCAGCCTGGGCCCTGCCCCGTTGCCGGCGGCACTGTAAGTTAGGTTTTTTATAATGTTAAAAACATTGTTTTGATACGTTTTAGATGTATTTTTATATTTTACTTGTATAAAAATGTAATAAAAACCTAGCATAAGCTCAAAACGGTTCAACCGACCAAGTTCAAAATAAATTTCCTTCAGTCTTTATTCAAAGTCGTTATTAAGTCTGCGGTCGCCAACCCGCCTGCCAAGCGTGGCGACTATAGCAATTGCCCCCCAAGATGATACAAGTATTGGGGGAGGCCTTTGTCCAGCCGTGGAAGTCTTACGGCTGAAATGATGATGGTGAAAGTCTTTATTGAGCTGTGCTTTCATGATTTTTTTGATATTTTTTTGATTTGCGATTCAAAAATCAGATTTAAAGACATTTCATGTATAATGAATAAATAAAATAATAATAAAACTATTTGGTAGTGTAAAGTCCTAATTCGCTCGTTTATTTCCCAGGTGAACCCCGAGCACCTCTCGTACTTCCACTTCGCCGGCCGCATCCTCGGCGTGGCCCTGTTCCACGGCCATCAGCTGGACGCGGCCTTCACGGCGCCCTTCTACAAACAGCTGCTCGGCCGGCCCATCACGCTGCGGGACATTAGAGACGTGGACCCGGAGCTCCATCGCTCGCTGTCTTGGATGCTGTGAGTACTCTCTTCTGCTGATTAATTACGAGCTTCATCGTTATCCGCCGAGAGACATCCACTGTTTAACATACCTCTCCCACAGTATTCTGAGCGATTAACGCAACGTATGTAATGTGTTAACGTTCATAAGTGCATGTAATGCCTAAATAGAAAACTAAAGATCTTTTATCTTTTTTTTATCTGCATGTAATTAAACAGTTGACGACCGCTCTGGCCTAGTGACCCTGCCTATGAAGCCGATGGTCCTGGGTTCGATTCCCAGTCAGGGCATTTATTTGTGATGAGCACAGATATTTGTTCCTGAGTCATGGGTGTTTTCTATGTATTTAAGTATTTATATGTATCTATCTATTATATATATCGTCGTCTAGTACCTACAACACAAGCCTTACTGAGCTTACCGTAGGACTAGGTCGATTTGTGTCAGATTGTCCGGAAATATTTATTTATTTATTTATTTAAACAGTGGAATACCAAATTAATATCATTTAATATCCTTGGACTCGATGCGAGGCGACAATCATAAGGTATCATCATATGAAGATATGCCGAGCAC
The DNA here is from genome assembly GCA_022674325.2 of Grapholita molesta. Lineage (NCBI taxonomy): Eukaryota > Metazoa > Arthropoda > Insecta > Lepidoptera > Tortricidae > Grapholita > Grapholita molesta. Next base: position 12,159,035 of record CP053127.2, read on the forward strand.
GATATTGAACGTAATTGTTATCAATTGACATCAGACGACTATTCAACCTATATCTAATATTAGATCTAGAGTTCCACTATATATTATTAGTCCTAAATTGTTATGAAATATACATCCTATTTTAAGAACGCTCACCTTATTAAGACATGAATCACATGAATAAATTCGGACAGTAACAAATGCTTTATTATTGGAAATGGTTACATTAACTTGGTACTTTTGCATTCCATTGTAAATTTTGATTGTTTATAAAGTAAATATTCTATTCTTCCTATTTATTGCTTTTCAGGGATAACAGCATCGCGGGCGTGATAGACACAACATTCTCCGTCGAATGTTCGTCGTTCGGCGCTGTCCGTAGTGTAGAACTAAGGGCCGGCGGCGCCACGGAGCCGGTGACGGACGCCAACAAGCGCGACTACGTGCGCCTGTACGTGGCGCATCGCTTCACACGCGGCGCCGAACGACAGTGGCTGGCCCTGCAGCGAGGCCTCGCTGACGTGGTACCCCCACAACTGTTACGACCGCTGTCCCCACGCGACTTACAGCCGTTACTCGCCGGGCGCGCCGACCTCGACCCCGCCGACTGGCGCCGCCACACCCGCCTCAAGCACGTCACTGCTGACGCCCCTATAGTCGGCTGGTTCTGGGAAATCGTCGAGCAATTCGACGCTGAAATGCGAGCGAGACTACTGCAGTTTGTAACCGGGTCTAGACGAGTCCCTCTCGCCGGTTTTAGAGCGCTACAAGGCTCCACAGGCGCAGCGGCCCCACGGCTGTTCACTTTACATCTAGTGGCCGACGCGTCGCCGGATTCGCTGCCGAAGGCCCACACGTGCTTCAACCGCCTCGATCTCCCGCCCTACCCTACGAAAGAGAAGCTTCACGATAAACTAAAACAGGCAGTTTTGGAGACGGCTGGGTTCGCTGTCGAGTGACCTTGTAAACGATATTATTACTGGCTTGTATTGTATATATCGCCGACTCTTAAGTCTATACGAGTCGTTCCTAGAGAAAAGAAACTTTATTGTCATAAGCTCAAGGTTGAGAGTGGATAATCCAAACGCTCGTCGCACTATGGTGACTTTTCTCTAACCACGACACATTATTGTAGCCTCTAGAGTCCTAAGTTGTTGCGACTAGTCTGAGTTGTGTTGAATAGAGGATGAGACTGATTGAATTTCTAAATTAGTAAACATGACAAAGATGATATTCCCTTAAATTAGTATATCTACAAATATGGGAACGAAAAAAAAAAATGGATATCCCATTTTTTTTTGTGAATTTTCGAATAATATCTGCTAACGAATTACGTGGCAGTGGCACATCTGCATATTTGTATATATTTAACACCTGTGCAAAGCGGCAGACAATGAAGAATTGGCTTTTTACCTATTGTTAACAAGTCTTGATATTTACTTATGTCAAGAAGAATAAAGACATATTCAAGACAACTGAGTTAGTGCTTTAATTTTATAGATTTACTACTATAGGTACTCAATATTATATTGCTATATCTGTTATGAGTTTGTTTAGATTAATTTAGTCTAAATTGTATACCCAGTAGGTGTTGGTTGCACAAATTATAACATGTGAGTATTTGAACTGACAAGCAATTCATTTCATTATATTGATTATGCTCAAAATCGGTGTATTATCATAAGTTATATTGCCATATGTTACTGAGAAACATTATGTTTTTCTAGCGAGTGGGCTTCCACGTGCTTTTATTGACTTTCCGTTATTGTAGAATAATAAAAACCCGCACAACATAACATAATTTATAAAACATTTATTTATTTATGTATACTGCGTTATTTTTACAATTTATATTGACTAAGTATGCCCTGCTGATATGTACAAAGATGTGTGAATTACTAAGTACCTATGTATTTTTGTAAACTATATTGTGTATCATATTTACAACTCAGTACAAATGTAACGATGCATCTGTAGTAATTTTATTGTGTTCAATCGTTACCAGGCATTTATGTTGACTTTGCTGTGCTGGTGCCTTAACCGAGAACACAATGTATATTCGTATTTATAAGGACGCGCTTACTGTTGGTCATAAGTAACAGCACCACGTTCTAGCGCATTGTTGCGAAAAAATACCCAGCCTGATGTAAACACGGCCTTATTTAAAATGCCGGCAAGATATTTTTTGTCAATTATATTAACACAATTATTACTTGACTATATTTATACAAATATAATATCAAATTAAATTCGCATGTTTGTAAATATTTAGAGGTGACATGTAAACAAGGATCAGTGCCTTTTAACTGCTTAAGAAAAACTAGTTTTTAACTTTAAAATAATATGAAATGATTTATTAGTAGTATTTAAAAGTATATAATTAAAGTATTTTTGCACAACAACCTTTTTATTTCTTATATTAAAAACCCTCTTGCATTATTGCTATCAATCATATTTTTTAGAAGTAACACACGAATAATAGTTGTAGTTTCATTAAATACGTTTTAAGCTATTGGTAAGGTTTGATTTAATTAATCAATTAATGGAATATTCGCAACGTAGGGAAGGATGAAACCGCTCCCCTCGCTTGAATCCTGTGCAAACTCCAAAATGTACTGCATTCAGTAGCATTATAGTATTTGATCAAATAATCACGGTAGTAATTTTTTTTACGAGTATAAATAATTTATAATCCCTTTAGTATTTAAATAATTATTCGTATTATAGGTACAATATACAATTTGCCTCAATTTTGATTTAATTCAATTTTGCCCAACAAACGAACAACCTACCGCGAATTTCGGGCAATGTTCTCTTTAAATTCAATGTTTGCGGTAGGCAGGACCGCTATTTAAAAAGTTAGTAAAGCCGCTATGTAAAAAAGTGAGATAGTAAGGATTCGTAACGTAGTATTCCTAGGAGGATGGTATGTCTATGGTATATTCCATGAACATAAACATATTTTCATTCACTCACTATCTCTTTGTATTAATTATTTCATTCGATTCATTCACTCACTTCACTTCTGTCAACTTTACGAACGCGTAATGCGCGTTGGTCTGCGCTCGTCATATTAGTATCTTATAAGTATAAAAGAAAATACCAACTCGCATCTTGTTTTTAGATTTATTTGTATTTTATTTTCATATATAAGTTCAACGCTACCTGAATTCTGAGTTTGGCGTTGCAGCATTGCGTGAGGTGTAGTGATTGTATAGTGTGTTCAGGGATTGTTTTCATTGTGAAGAGTTAACGTATTATTGGATACAATGCCGACGAGTGCGGTGTACCAGCCGACGACGGTGACATACGAGCAGCAACCAAACGACCAGCGATGGAACTGCCCCATCAGCTACTTCTCACGTCGGGTGACAAGTAGCCTGAACAGGGCAGTTTGTGTGCGCCTTGGACTGTGCTTGCTGGGAAGCACGCTTTTCATTATTGGTGAGTCTTTCTACCTGTTGTTATACAATAAAATACATTTAGATCGCAAAACTGATTAAAAAGTCTTCTATTTACATATTTAAATGTTAATTTAATGCAATTGATAGGTAGTCACTCACTTATTTTAAAACTAAAGTTTAATATGGTGGTTTTGTGTATATCAATAGTTTATTTCTATATTTATACTTTTACCTGTGTATGGTACCTGCAAGATGTTTCAACAAACTAATGTTTATCAAAATGATCAAATGTTCCCATTTTCTCTAACAGTTAGTAAAATGATAGTAAAGGATTCTTTATTATATTGTTAGCAGCTTTTATTTTGGTTGGTAGTACCAGTATGAAACACTAGTTTGATATGTATCAATATTGACAATATTTTGTACACCATTTCTTTATGTTGCGCATTTCACAGGTACACGGTATAATCACATTGAATTCTAATACAATATTATAAATAATGATTACACCCACAACTCCATCAACATAATTACATTAATTGCACTTCCATGCCAAGTTTCATCCCATATATCCAGCCTTGTCAGTATAAAGTTAAATAAATCAATTAAGTTCTACTGGTTGACTGTGTCAGTAACAAACATAGTTTCACAAATAAAGCTCTAACAAAATTGAGGACTTTTAAAATCAAAAATACTTAATGGTAGTACATAAATGTACCAACAGTATTAGAATCATGTATTAAGTATACATTATACAACCAGATGAAAGGTCAGTAAATGATAGAATCTCATGTTGTGTAACACGAGGTAGAGCAGCACTGTGAAAGGCATTCTCAACTTTTTGTATCAGTTTTTTCCAGCCAGAACTTACTGGTAAAAACTTAATTGGTGTTGCACAACAATGGAGTAACACAAAATGGTCGTAAACTGGTTTATCACATGAAGTGCCTAACTATGAAACAAGCTCCTTGTTTCCTGCTTGTGGTTGAACTGTATTGACTGTTGTTTATTTACTATTTGTATTTAAATGTTCATGACTAAACAAATATGAGTGAAACCATTGTTTTTAACCAACGAAACAAAGAGGAGCTTTTCAAGTTAACAAATTTGTTTGTATATATTTAATGTAGTAGCACAAAATAGACAGATACAGAAATCAATCTCCATACAAAGCGCGCTCGATCAACGCACACATAGACACTGCTCACAGACACGATATCTCGGACCAGTTCGGACCACTGTAAGCGTGCGTGCCATCCGAAAGAAAAACGAGGATATTTTTCTCCCATACAATCTTTATCAACTCGAAAAAACAATAAGCGCCGCAGGATTTCTTACATCTTACGCGTTTTGGTAAAATGGTCTCTGCTATCATCGTTCGAGAAAGGCGGAAGCACCGCAGGATTTCATACATCTTTCGCTTCTTTGCGAGTATTTTATATTATTCCAGCACTAAAGTTGTTAAGGCGATAGTTTCTTACAAATTGTTAATAAATTAGCCCTTATTCCCTAAGATATGGCTGTCAAAATCTCTATTGAATGACAAGAGACACTTCATCTCTTCAGGAGCGGTACCGCGGTACCGCGAACATCGAAGTTCATATATGTGACATTATCTATGAAAAGGGACGTTATTCGATGGCGAACAACGATATTCGTAAATTTCGGACGATTGTCTCTGTCACACTCATGACCTCTTAATTGGGGTAAAAGAGAAAGATGCCCGCAAATTACGAATATCGTTTTGGGCGGTAGCGCCTCAGACATCCGTTTCTTGGTTACGTTATTTAATGCGAACTTATTACACTTTAAAATATAATAATCGTGCTTTTTGCCAATGTCGAAATCGTCGCAAGATATTTGCTGTGACAAATTTGTAATATAATAATAACATAAAAATAAAAATACTGTAGTTATTATTAATTCTTCGTTTGCATAAAATCAAGGTGATGGCGATGATGATGATGATTGACAAAAACTATCCTATGTCCTTTCTCGCGACTCAGACACTCTCCATACCAAATTTTATTTAAATCGGTTCAATATTATTAAAAATAGCGTGTAAGCGACACAGACACACAGACAGAGTTACTTTCGTATTTATAATATTAGTTAGGATAGTTCTATAGTCAGGATTCTTTCCATTTCATTCTCGACAATTAATCACAAACAACTAGATAGGAGCGCCAGTACCACGATAGTTTTTCGTGCATAAGCATAAGTTGGCAACCCTAGAGCGACCGCCGGGAGTAGGTATAAAAAATGAAGTACATACATTTGATTGACTTCTGTATCTGTCTATTTTGTGGTAGTAGGCCATGCATAACTTTTTACGGGGTAGGCTGGTTTTGCTCATATAATATTTATTTTCTAATCTAATATTCACAATACTAGTATGATAGTACGATCAGGGTTTCCTAGCTTTAATTATGATACTAACATAAAAAGAACTAGTTATGTTATAGGATCAATGGAATGTTTACCATGGTGATACGCATAGTAGCTATTGTATAAATGGTGCAGTATTCATTTTTTATACATCCTTAGGTGCAAGATAGGATTCTATCTCACATCTAATATAAAAAGTACATAGTACTTGGCAATACTGAGTAGTAAATAATAAATTATTGATATGTTACATTTTATCAACCTTCAATTATCAGTATGTCCCTTTTTTTTACTTCATTGGATGGCTTTTACACCTTGCCGATTTTAGCAGGGTGGATTTCGCCACAGACTTTTGACTTTATTTTAGGATGACTGTTCAGTGGTAAATTTTGTGTTTGTGAAAGGATAGGTTGGGTACCTAAAACAAACTTTTTAAACACAAAACTATCGTAAGATTGAAAGATATTAATTGTATAAAAGCGGGTAACTCACGTTTTATAATTCGAATATTGCTCGACATGTTTCACTCCGTAACGAGGAGCATAATCATGAGATTCATGAGCCATTCGCGTTGGCTAAACGACGCAGACTGAATCTGTCATGAGACGCGAATTCTCATAGCAAAAATCAAACTGTCAGAGGGATTGATCATGATGTTTTATCGACTTATCGATAAACAACTGTCACTTAACGAAACAAAGTTAAAATAATGAAATCAGGATTTTTTTTTGATATAGATTCAAACAAAATAATGGTGTCCATAATTAGCTGACTGTATGTTTTTCCACCAACCATTTAACCATTTCAGTAACACGGCATGGGAATCTCTTATGACAACTCAAGTGACATAAATGACATACCTATGTGACGCTGACATGGTTTGCTTATCAAAGAGGTCAAATGTTACAGAATATTTTTTTAAGTTGGTACCTAATGGGTACCTAATGCGATATTATTCCGTAGCATCGATAAGTCGATAATACAGCTCGGTCAATCCCTCTGGCAGTTAGATTTTTGCTATGAAGAATTCCGGTCCTTGCTCATTATTATGCTCCTCGTTACGGAGTGAAACATATCACTAACATTCGACTTATAAAACGTGAGTTACCCGCTTTTATACAATCAGTATGTCTCATGTCTAAAATCTAAATCTCATTTCTTAATATTTAAGGAAATAATGTATATAGTTGTTATTTTCTAAGCTGGCCGTTCTGCACTCAAGACCCTTTTATGCTACCGCAAATAACAAATAATAGCAAGTAACAAATCAATGCATACAAATCACAACCATCTGCTTTAAGTCACAAGGTCGATATTGCAATAGCTTTACTTGTTAGCAAAGGCATTGTGTCATCGAAATGGATACTCAGCCGGTGGTCTGCGATGCAACTATGTAGTGAGTCCACAACTAATGTTATCGTAGGATATTTTTCTAATTGTTTTAATTTGCAAATCTGTAAAAGTCTTATCAGTCAATTCATTCATTAAAGTGCAGGTGTCTTTTAGAACAATGATACTATTGATAAAGCCGACCGAATACCAGTAACTATATCGCATGTATCACACGAAAGAAGATGCCGCACCGCATTCCAATGTAATGAGTCCCATATTTATGAAAACTAGAAGGGATGCACTTATTATCAACTTATGTTCATTACATATTCAGTCGCTTTTAAGTGTCACTGCTATCCTAATGTATTACTTTGCTCCATTTTTGATATCGCTGCCTGCCAGGTATGCCTGAAGACCTGCTTACGTGTTCCTGGACTTTTTTGGCTTATTGTTTGGCTGTGTTTGTATTGGTGATAATATTTACGACTTCGGCTACATAAAGTAAACATTCTCTAATGCAATAAAAATACTTGATCATCAAACAATTAGCCGAACACTTTCCAAACGTTATCAATCAGTTGTAAAAAATTGTGGACACACTACACGGCCAGCGACCTACCTGAGTGCGGCCTTTTATGTTCTATTACTGCAATATCGACCTTGTGACTTAAAGCAGATGGTTGTTATTTGTATGCATTGATGTGTTACTTGCTATTATTTGTTATTTGCGGTAGCATAAAAGGGTCTTGAGTGCAGAACGGTCAGCTTAGAAAATAACAACTATAAATAAATACCTAATTACATAATAATATATAAAATGGCATAATAAGTTACTACAGGACATTCATCAGTCATCACGTACCTATTAAACCAGTTTCGAGTATAATTTTCTCCTCGGAACGTACAGTCAGCGTCAGAGATATGTGACCCCCCCTACATAGATTGGTTGTATGCAGGGGGGGTCACATATCTCTGACGCTGACTGTACATAATTCGATATCCCATATCGCCATCGGCTATCATTTAATCTCGGCAGTGTGACCACGTGATGGATATAAATTATGTATACAGTCACGACGTAGTACAACGGGTCTCGTATCCTCTCGACTGGGTATTATGAATGGCGGACTATTTCCGGACGTAAAATATAAATGGCGTAGGCTGCTTTGTATGACACACGATCAACATAATCAGTAGTCTGACTTCCAGTGGCGGTGTGACACTTTTTTTCTTAGGCAAGATAGAGCCTTTTCTTCATGAGCCGAAGGAAAACTGTTAAACTGTGGGAAAATTAGTATAGCCGGCGGGAACCGGCTTGCATGAGCGCGCCGCCGCTGGACTGTCTTCTCTTGATTACCTATAGATATATACACATATATTCTTCGACAGTTACGTCTCCGTACAATATTACTTCATTTGACGAACCGGTGCTTCACGTTAATATTTTTACGTAGATCCATACAGTTTCGAACGTCAGTACCCTTACCATGAGTTGTGACATTACGGTTTTCGATAACGAGTGTCGAGTTTACTATCTGTGCATCTAGCTTGTACCATTTTAGTGCGAACGAGATGCACAGATAGTAAACTCGTTACTCGTTATCGAAAACCTTAATGTCGCAACTCATGGTAAGGGTACTGAAAGCAATAACTGAGGCTCTAGTGTAAGTTTCTTTTGACGTAAAAAACGTTTACGAACGCGTAAGTGATAATGTTATTTATATGGGAAACGCAAACTCGTTCGTGACGTAAAGTTACGTTAAAAACTTACTCTGGCTCAGGAATCGTTATACAAGTTAACACGTTTTAAATGAAATAGGTAGGTACCTACAGCTCGTTCGAAACAGCGTTTATTTATTACTTACTTTTGAGCCAAACAAACGATGTGCTCAAATAAACTCAGACTAAGCCAAGGCATCACGAAGTCAAAGTACTGATTAATTATACTTCCACCACAAAGTCAAAGGTTTGTTTATAGGTATGTCTCCTTGAAGCGACGTGTTATGCCTTGATAATTTTTTAGTATTGTAGCTCAGGTACTGGCGATAACAAGTTTCTAAAGTCATTATGCTAATTAGACTATTTCAATATTATTGTCAAATAGATTTGTGACTAAACAACTTCCGCTATTAATTACGTCCTGGCTTAAATGTCAGTTTTTGCATCACGTTTAAACTTACTTTAACGTTCTACCACGAAAACTCGAAATGACGAATTCATTTTCTTATTGCATAATTCGTTCCGCTCTGTTTCGTTTAAATCGGAACTACCTACCTATTCACAAAGCATTTGATCTCTTTTATTAACTCATCTCTACTATAACATGAACTTAAAATTCTCCACTACTAAGTCTTAGCAGAGGTTAAATATATTTTGGAGCATCAGCATCAGCACCAAATGCGAAGTAGGAAGGCACTATCTATGATCGTAAATATACATATGTACAATGTTCATATAAGTTCGATGGATTGCGTAGTCTATCTTCCGGCTATTATAGTCGCTATTGCCTTTAAGACACTTAATGTCCTATTGAGCATGCTTGCCTTAAGGGCTTCGGCGGGAGGCCCAGATATGGTTTGTTTGTAGCTCCGATGTGCTTAATACAATCAACTATTTTATGTCACTAGATGCCATTGTTACGGTCACTTTTAAAACCACCATTTTAATGCAATTAAAAACTATACATATAGGTACCTACATCGTTTGGGTAATTAGTAATTAGGTACCTATATATATGTCCATTCCATAATGGGTCATCTTCTAAGTTCTAACAAATTATGACATTGTTTTCTCCAGGCTGACGTGACAGAATAACAACGGATTAAAGTTGATTCACCCACATAATACCGACTTGAAAGTAGCTTTGTGGCTTATATATAACTGTTATGTCCGATGTGTTCGAGAAATGTCTAAAGTCGTGAACCATTGTATTTTTTTTAGAACAGCAATGCAATGAGCCTTTTAGGTCACAGTAGGGAAAGATTTGGTAAAATCCGGTCAAAGATACTAGACTAATTTTAAAATAATGTTAGAAAAAACAAGTGTATTTATACAAGCAATAGGTAGGTTTAGTTAAAATAATTTAAATTCCCCTTTAAAAATGGAATGTTACCTTTATCTTATGTTCAACCTCCAAACGGTTTGGGTTACAAATGGTGCTAAAAAGCTGTAGAAATACGATCAGGATAAGTGGGCTTGACGTGCATTCTACATAAATGGCTACTGGGAGTTCGGTAGCAGAGATAAGTTTCGATTGTGCGTATCGCATACAATGCTTGCGGTCGTAAATGGAGTCGATTTCGATGTCAGGCGCGCGGGCGCAGGCCGCGGATAACGGGTGAGTCATCGGCGGCTGCGTGATCACCGACCACAGACCAAAGAAACCTTGTACTGTTGTGGCTGTTTATTTTGAACACAATTGACTGATTTTTCTTAAAAACTACTAGGCCGATAGCAGAGATTCTCGTAAGCTACGGTCTTGTGTATCACACACAGTGCTTATGGCCGGAGTTGATGTCGGACGCAGGCACAGGCTTAATGTGTGAGTCATCGGCGGCTGCGTCACGAATACAGACCACAGATCGACAAAACGTTAGAACAAACTTTACAATTTGTGTTTGGCGTGTCTGCGTACCTATTAAAGTGGATGTTATAGGTATTTTTAACTTGTTTTCGAATAAGACAACGGAATTAAGATAACCTAAGTGTAGTCTCAGGCGGCTGGCAAATGTCCAGAAGAGTCGTCTGGCGAAGTCAGTCTGTTTCGCAGGGTAAAGTTCAGTTCAATGCATTCTACTTCCTTTTATTTGCATGAGTCATGAACGGATGTTTTGGTGGGTTTTAAAGCTTTTAGCTTGATGAATCATACGCTCCAAAGTTAGGAATGTCGTCGAATAGAACGTATTTCTTGAATTAACCATACACATAACATATACAGGGAAAAACTCAGTTTTTGATTAAATATTGAGTGTTAAAACTTGGCGTTTATGTATATTGTTTCTATCAAAAACTACTGCTTCCGATTTCGAGTACCTAGGCAATCAAAGGCCAATGTAGTTTTTTGTCAATATAGTTATATATGGGTTTATTTATATCTATACATATTGCATTGCCACCGAACTTGCTTAGGTCTGATCAATTTCAGCTCAATTGATTAAAGATATCTGCTTCAAAATTGAGTTGCAAGATTTTTCCGGAACATATAACATAACATACTAAAATTGCAAGTTAAACAAATTTGTAAAAAAATGTGTACTACATTAATAGATAGGTACCGTCTACATTATACATTTGTCGAATACTGTTCACTTGTTTTTGCGTGATTGAGTAATAAATAACCTTTGTCGACAATACTATATCCAAACAAATATATTATATTTTACTGAAGCAATATTTGTAGTTTTATAACTTTATAAGACATCGCATTTCCACATCTTCGTAACAAGTTTCCACAGCGTCAGTTCTATAAGATTCGTGTGTCGGGTAATGGAGCAGGCGAGCGAAGGTCGTCAAACTCTGCCACCCCACCGCCGCCAACGCTTCCGTACCGATCACTTCTTATTTCCTCCGACTTGAACACGACTTGCAATTCAATGTCCTTCGGCTGCGTCACAACCGGAGGAGCCAGACGGAAGCACGTTCCTGACCTTTTATACAAGTCGGCTTTTAAAGTTTTTTTTATAATAATTTTATACGTACGTGTAGTACGTAAGGGTCCATGAATTTTTAAAAAATCCCTTCATGACAAAGAGGAAGGAACTCAACACAAAGGATTTTAACATGATGCTTGTTTGACCATTAATTCCTCTTTCTTTATTTATATTTTGCCGAATCTGTTTAGTATTCTATAAATTCAATAATATTCTTCATTGAAATGTATCCAGATGGCATTGGTTATGTTATATGTATATAATGTCGTGTCGAGGAATCAATATGTGCGAATGCTATTCTAATTATTTAGACATTTTAATTCATAGTAATGTATGTGCACGGTAATATAGTACAATTACGTCAGTCCTCGGTGCAATGAAACTAACGCGCTTATAAAAAAAAATGTCCTGCTATAACTAGACAACATTTTGTAAGAGGGCTTCTAATCCCTCATATTTACTTGCAATAAGGATTGAAACCAAAAGAAAATCGTGACCTCGTAAGTCGAGATTCTCAGGTTACATTGGTTAACTTCGGTTACAAGACAACGCTCGTAGCCGGCCGCTGATTACACTTAATGCTGTTGATACTTGCTTGGATATCGTCATGTAACAGCGTAATTTGTAATAGGGACCGACAATTATGCCACACCGGTTTCGTCGGTCGTTGTGTTGTGTGGGTAGAGGTGTTTTTTCTGCAATACTGCTCGACTCGACCGTTCGACTCGATATCTGATAGATATATGACACGGGTATATTATTCACATGCCCTTTGTCATATTTCAATTATATCATCCTAGTACCTAACTGATTCAACAGAAAAAAAAGATGAAAATCTTAGCTAAAGCAGGCCTATGTAGTAGTAACGTATATGCATGTCGGCGTTCTATATTAAAATTATGACGTACCTAAGTTCCATAATAATTATCTGCACAACCACATAGGCATAATCCATCAGTTAAGTTTTTCACCTAAAGTGTTATTCAATCGAAAGTCAGTTTTAGTTTCCTAAAATATGTACATAATATCAATATTCTACATCGCCTCGCTTGTTTCTTGATATTGGAATACGAGTATCAAGAAACAAGCGAGGCGATACGTATCAATATTGTTATTGTCCTAGGTACTCCTAATTGTAATTTCTTCTAAGTAACATTAGATATCGATGTTATTTTGCACTGTAGAATCTAAACTATATTTTTATGTATTGACGTATTTAAAATTGTTATAGTATACTATGCTATGCTGCTCTTGTTATAATTGGATTAATATGAAACAAATTTATTGTGGTTGCAGCGGTTTAATGTTTTAACTCGATTTCTTATGTTAATTAGACCGCAGAATACATTTCATAATTAATAATATGTCAGTATATTTACGAATGGTGGCTGCTTTGAATAATATAAGATTACTTAAAATTCGACATGTCTCAAGGTTATCGTAAATACATCAATTCAAAACTGTTCGATTTGCATTTGTTACAAGTTTTTACGTTTGACTTGGCTTGGTATGGAATTGGCTTCCAATGGGCAATGTCAGTGAAGCCACATTATCATCATCATCATCTCAGCCATAAGAAGTCCACTGCTGAACATAGGCCTTTCCTTCGACCTCCACTTTCAGGAAGCGAAGCGAAGCTTCCGGCGACTTTAATCAGGTCGTCTGACAACCTTGTGGGTGGTAGTCCTACGCTGCGCTTGCTAGTCCGTGTCCGTGCACGTCTCCACTCAAGCACTTTTCGACCCCATTCGCCATCTTCTCTGTGTGCAATGCGGCCTGCCCATTGCCACCTCATGACTTCACCTTCAGCTTGCTAAGCTAACCCGGTGGGCTATGTCAGTGACTTTAGTTCGCCTACGGATCTTCTCATTTCTGACTTATAACAGGTTCAACTGAATTTATTGATGAATCTACAACGGGGCACTTTTTGTGGTGATCTAGACTATCGTAGGACTGTCAAAAATAATTATTTGATATTCCTGATTTCCCATTTCCCAACGACGGCTCGAGTCGCTCTCAACATAGTATATTCTTGTACATACACATCTCTGTAGACTTGTAGGTGTCTATATTTATGCTGCGGTAGTAGCTTACCACTCAATAGGTACCTGGTGCATGGGTCGTTTAAAGCTTGTTTACTCACGTCATAGTAAGAAGTGTGGTGACATGATATTCATGGCATAAATAAATAGACAAATATTACAGAACATTGTGTAAGGACAGAATGACTTAGCCCTACGGTAGTCTCAAGAGGGCTCATGTTGTGTTGTGGTTACTTAGTCAGCGATATGTATAATATACAATTATTTAATTACATAGAAAACACCTATAACTCAGGAACAAATACCTTTACTCATAACACAAATAAATGGTCTTACTAAGAGGATTTGAACCCAGTACCATCGGCTGACGATGACGCCTTCATAGGTCTTCACGGTCACTACCCACTAGGCCAGAACTGTCGTATGTGTCTGTTACACGAGTCAATATACCTCAATTGTATTCTACTAAAGTTTTTATAGAAATGAAATAAATTATCTGTGTGGGCAATATGCCTGTTATTGTGTGGGTGGACGTGGTGGTTACCGTCCCACTTGTTCCAGTAGCAGTGAAAGCTATCCAATGAATAAATAAGTAATGCGTTCTGCCCACAGCTTTAGCCAGGCTATTTTGCTGCACTGCCCTATTTTCTCAATATTCTAGAGTCGATGCCGCTTCAAGTCACAACTCTTCAAAAGTACCTGGTAATGTTTTAGTTTACACCATGTTTACTGTGGTATAGGCCAAACGGATATGTATTGAGAATCAGATTTACCTATATCGTTTTGTGCCGATTTTGACGCTGCGATCGAACGTCAGCGACGTACCTACTTTATGGCTTGGAATATGTCGTAGCAGCTTAGAGGCGACTAGTCAATGGGCTGTGTCTTTGTGTGGGTGGTTATTGTTCCAGTCGCAGTGAAAGCGGCCTAATGAATCACTAATGCGTTCTGCCCACTGCCTTAACCCAGCGTTTCCGCTGCACTGCCCTATTTTCGCAATACTCCAGGGCCGACACTCCGACAGCCGACGGCGCTTCAACTCTCAAAGGACTTGGCTTTATTAATATTTGTTAAAATACAAACTGGCACGCGATATAGACCAAGTGAAAATCCTCTAGCGTAGAACTCTTTTCGGCATTATTTTTGTTAGATGTTATACTCGGGTCTAGCGTAGTAGTGAAGTTGATTAAATTGCATAAGTCACTTATACAGTCTGGAGTGTATTGAACTGCGAACTTTAAATTAATTCATTACTGCCAGATTACTGCACTTTGCTTTGAAGCTCACAATGGCTGAGAGCAAAGCAGTCTAAATTAAGGTGCACTCAGTCTCGTCCGGTTGGGGTATATTCATTTAACTTACCGAACACAGGCGAATCCAAGGTTAAAGATTTCCAGACTTCGATTAAAATAATCTAGTTTACTTTTTATCACTAGACTATAAAAATACCCCCAATACGTAGGTGCTTAGGTAGTAAATTTATACTGATACCATGTTGACGTTACACTGGTTCACATTCACGTCAATTTGCGGCAAAGGGAATATAGAGTCTCCAATTGGTATGAGTATGAGTAATGCCTGTTTATTCATGAATTAGCCGTGTGCTTTGTTGATCAACACATCGTTGCGGGGCAACGCATAATCTTTTATTGCTACCACATGTTCCGTACTTGGCTTGCGCGAGTAAACAATCCCTTATAGGTAATTAGAGTGCATAAGAATTAAAAAAGTCTAGCCTTTACAGCACTAGTCTTCACTATACATAAAAACACTTTAACCTTAACGGTTGTATTTTATTTTAGTCCTAATTATAATTACTTCAGATTCAATCTGTATTTACTTAAAAACATTCTTGACAATTGTAGGGTCAAAGCGAGTCTTTAGTGGTTAGATATTTTTTTAATTTAACCAATAATAGATAGGTATTAGGAAGTGATAATATGGGATAATCTCCCGCACATAATCCTAGTCTCAAGGGAAGCTCGTATTTAAGTCCTGTGAGTTAAGAGTTATTTGTTGAAGAATATCATACTTGCTTTATCTTATATATAAAATCTTATTACGAGTATACTTGTAATTAGATTTTATATTGATAAATATACATACATGTATAACATTTTATTGTATAAAGTCATGTTCCCCGCCCGCGAAGCGACGTCATACCTATGCAAAGAGGTCACAATAAAACGGGAAATGGGAAAATTACGGTCAATTATCTTAACTATACCACAACCGGTCCCATTCATAAATATATATATTATCATGGTGGTATCGCTCATCGTGTTCTATAGAGTGCCTACGTCCCATGAATGACCTAGTTAGTATTGAACGATTTTTCCTGTGCCATGTCACATGTGGGTGAACTGTATGCTATATTGTTATGATGTTTATTTAATGTTATGTCTTTATTTTCGGTCGCTAACCTCCATGCATAGCTAGCACAATTTATTAAACGCAATCTAGAAGGGTTCAACGAGGTCAAGAATCTATGAGTATATTCTTGACAGTGTCTTTATATAAATATAATTATATCAATCTCACTTGCTACGGTGTATAATTACAACAAACTTGCACGCGATATAGACTAAGTAAAAAAATAGAGTAACATCTCTTTCATTACTAGTTTTGCAGTGAGACTTCCCTCCATTAAATCAAAGATCACGTGTTCATAATTTATGAATATTAAACACATGTCACGTGTATTTTTTCGTCATCCGTGCTAACACAAAATAAAACGATTACTATTTATTACCATATTTTTTACCTGTCCTTAAGCTTTTTTCGTCTTCATACGGACCAAGTGACCTACCATACTTCACGTAAATGAGAAATATTTAAATTTAAACCCACATATGATATGTGGCACGGTTGTATAAAACGTTATTACAACATGTTATGTAATTATAGTTATGATTCTTTAGTCGGTACGCGATGTACATACGCCAGTTTTCTTGATATTCCAGTTTCAGCGAGTACATAGGTTGAACGACTTGTTGATGAGTCAGACGGACAGTTTTTGTGCACGTTACTAACCGAGATAGATCTGCAGACATACATAATGTACTACCATGTTTTTAATTGTTCGAAACACGTACAGTCGAGTCCATTGAAGCTGTATCGCAGTTAAAAGGAATATTCTACCGAACTGTGTATTCAATCAATGATATAATGTAACGACGTGGAGTCGCAAAATGAACATAATTATTTGACCTTCATGGCGATTGAGTCGAGAAATAACCATCCTTTGCTTTTCATGCTATGTAAAGATTTTACAAGTTTTAGTTCTAAACAATGATTTTATATTAATTTTGTTTTAACATTGAGTAGAACATATATTAAAGTCCTGCCTTGTTTAAGGAAATCTGAATTAAATTAAATATAGTCAACTACTTTGATATAGTCAATATCGATAACTAAGCAATTAAGTAGTCACTCCGTTCAACTTAGGTAAGAGTATCAATGTGATGTGAGATTTGTCTTTGTGAGGACATGAAAGCGTGACATATTGTTCATAATTTTTGTACACGACGCTGTTTACGCTTTATACAACGAGTTTCATTGTATTCCACAGTTTCAAAAGATATTTTTTAACCCTCGTCTATTCGAAGAACGGTCCTAAATCGATTTACATTAACAAAACATGCACCGTTGCTGTAAGTGGGTCAATGTTAGTGAGTCCATTTTTGTCACAAATTTTGAAGTTACGGTTCTTTTATCGCATCTTTCCGTCTTAGGGCGTACAAATTGCTCGCTATTCGTGTCCAATGCGGTGATGTCATTAGAGGCTGCATACCGATAGACTTCTCGTGGCCAATGCATATTTTACGCATCGAAGGAAAAATCAACAGCCTACGTTGTCAGCCAAGGTGAATTAGTTCGTTACTGCTGACACTTGAGCTAAAATTAATGTAGACTATAAGAAACTAGACTGGCTTCCCAATTGGCGGTTACCTTATATACCTTACTTATTTATAATAACCAGTATAGTTGTGGTCTTTGATGTTTGAGGGTGTTAACAGCTCTCAAGCTCAAGTTATACTAGGCATGCGAGACTAAATTCTCTCTACATTCAAGACGCAAGGAGTCGTATTTCTGGTTTTGCGCAACTTACCACAAGATGCCATATTTAACGCACATTATACTTTGTTCCCACCGAAGAATAAAAGGTTTTGCAACTTTACTAGAACCTTATTTGGAAACAGGTTAGGTACTTCACACTCTGGAGTACAGTGGTGTCTTTAATTGTTAGGCGCCTGTTCTTTAATTTACATTATTTCCTATATACAATACATACCTAATAATAAATCTAATCAGTCACTGTCACTACCTGTACAATACAAAGTTGCCAAATTCTAAAATCTTAAGTACGGGCTAACGCATAAAATTCGTTACCAAGAACAAATCTCATACAGCTGTATAAATTGACGAATTGAAACGTTCTTTGCATTTTTTCTACATTTTTGCTTGTTTAATTATTATATCAACTTTATTTATCTTATTTTTAACTGACGCAATTTTTATTACACGTTGCCGATATGTTTCGTTACAGTTGAGTGATCATTCGTAAACCTTATTGAAGTAAAGTAATGCGATATTTCACTAGTCGGGTAAGTGTGTAAGGGTCTACTTTTGTAGATAACGTCGATAACACTTGTGGCCACGACTGTTGCTGTTAAACGATTTAACAAAGAACTGTTTTAAACACAAGTTATTTTGAGATCAGATAACAAATGTTAAACGTTTCTGAATATAGAGCGTGTTCAGACGGTCAACGCACAATACGAAACATACGTTATTACTAGTCCAGATTCTTTACACAATTTTGAGCAATTAACATAGAATAGAGTTTAGTCATTCGTTAGCAGAAGCTACATATAACACGCAAGAACATAGAACATTGGTTTCTTTGTAAAGTAGTTTCTGTCAAAAGAGACCCGTTTTAATTGATCTTGGGTGTAGAACTACGTTGGCGCCTTTATCGAATGACACATACTTTAACGATTTCCCTAAACGTTGTGGAGTTACATAATATTATATTAACAGCACTGGTTTTCCTTGTTATCACTTTACATGCCTTAAATAATTGAATTTTATGACGAAGACACAAGTTTGACTTTAGTTTGTTCAGTATTTTCTACGATTGGTTTTAAATTCACGTATTTCTATAAATATTTTACGTAATAACTATTCGTTGTGAAATTAAGTAGGTAGATATAAATCAATGCTTTCGTTCGCGCATGCATTGCGTTCGGTACATTGGAGCAAAGGAGGAAAAAATCCGGTTTTAAAATTGGGATCAATTTGTCAAGTGCTAAATCTGAGAAAACCTGCTCGAATGTACTGGTCACGAGTCTGTAAGTGTCATTAGGTCATTACTAAAATGCAAACCGTTACAAATAGTTGATTTTGTGAAGCTTTTACCAACAGCTCCACAACTGAAAAAAATAAAGATTAATAAGAATAGAACTGAAATGTTTTACCTTCATAATTTTACGACATAATGTCGGATGGAATGAAAATCGTAAATTCCAACCAGTGACATATTAATAATACAATAAACCAACGTATATATATACATACATACATACATTTATACATACATTTCGGCCGTATGCAGTCCACTGCTGGACATAGGCCTCCCACAAATATGACTTGTATCAGTTGTATTATCTTGGGGGGTAGTTGCCATAGTCGTCACGCTTGGCAGGCGGTTTGGCGACCGCAGTAGCTGTAGATTGGGTTTCGATGGGCGCTGCTGCCCGTTCGTAGGAATTTTCCCTTTGACGCCTCTTACGACACCCGCGGGAGGAGATGGGGTGGTGCTATTCTAGTCAGCTGGCATCACACGGCGTATGTATATACATATTTATAATATAAAAATAACTTGCATGCTTGATAGATGCACGATGCTGAACATATGCCGGCGATATTTTGCCATTGGATTCTTACGCTGCTTCGTTGAGCTGAGTGAAAGTTGAAGTTAAAAGTCTCGATCACCTGTGGTATCTCAAGAGTCCCTTGGATACGTATTTGGTACAACGTAGGAACAGTACCTACGGGTGCTGGGCGTGACACAACTTACGAACAATCAACTTTTCAACTTACTTGAAAGGCCCTTCCTTTTTCAATGGATATATATCATTTTATACACATGTGTGTATTCTTCTCATTTAACAATTGTAGTTGCTTTAAACATATCAACATAATTACCATTTGCTTAGTCGCATTTCAATCCTGTTTTCGAGGGTAAAATACAACTTTCCACCCTTGTGTAAAAAATACATTACCTATGTAAACAAACAAAAGAGAACGATACAAATATAATAAACAAATGCACACAATATAATATAATCCACTGTTTTAATGGCACAACATAATTACCAATCTAAATCAGCCAAGGCACACATCGTTAAAATGTGTAAATAAATGAGTTTTCATTTCGATGCCAAGAACGCATAATATCGTTGGGTAGGTTCTATACGTACGTACAGCAGGTGTAAACTTCTGCCTAGTCTAGATTTCAAGTCACATCTCAAACTATGGATTCATTTAATGTCACAAAAATATGTGGCTACTGCCTGAAAAGGCATTGGTAAGTCGTAGCCACATAGTCTTGGTTACATGATTTTGTCACATTTAATGTATCCATCTTTTCAGACGCGACCGTAGATAAGGCGGTATTAGTGTCCCTAACTAATACTCTGTTGTCTACTAAGTTTAGGGCATCAGTTAGCCTTAATTATTATTTATTTATTTATTACATTATTAGGAAAACTACAGGTACGCTGCTTAAAAAGTAGCTACTAACCAGGGAAAATACATGATGACAATGTCTATGGGCTTGTAAACAAAACCTTATTCACTTCTATATTTTTATTAATTTACTATAATTATTAACTCGTCGATTTTTACAATGCGACGTCGCATCGCAGTTTTGTGTACAAGGCCTAACAAAGTCGCGTTTTTCCAACATGCTGGTTATTTCTCTATTTTTTGTACTATACAGATTGAGTTGAGTTTTTTTTCTGGACATCTCCATATCCAGTGCTATGGAGATGTCCACGTGCTGCTGTCAAACATGATAGATGTCGCTATGTGTAACGCGGTTTTGTATAGACATTAACGTCATCAGTCCTTGAGACGAATAGGCATTTCGATACTAGACAAACAAAGTGGCAAGATCATAAACCGAATATATCGAAAATGATTACCACGCGCCTACATAGTGCGAAGTAACAGGAATTCCATATTGTTTTTGAAATTCCTATAATTGAGATTTTAAAATCTTGGGATAATTTTCTGTATAAAGTGACCAGTCGTCATTGCTGTACCTGATCTTTTCATCCTGGCAATTCGTTTGAGAATTTCTGAAATGGCTTCAGACAATCCATTTTTTGGGTTAGAATCGGAACTTTTGGAACTCTAAATAACTGTTGTCTGCCACATGATTATACTAGTCTCAATCTCAAGAAACAATATAAATTATAATAGGCCTATAACAATCAATAATAAAAATTGTATCATAGTATTAATTGCGTCTTCGGGAGTAATTACAGTAAATGTCCGACTTGCACTTGGCCGGTAATTTTTTCTACGTTTCCATAAAAATTTTAAATTAACAATTAGACCGTACCAATGTTGATCTGAAGTCACGTCGGTTTCGCAAGCGATAACAATGTGATATTTTGGGATCGATTCGACGTTTAAGGACCACCCAGCGAGCTCATTCGGCGTGACGACTTTCGTAAACACGGCAGTAAAGCGTTCCCTTCCTATTTATTCATTGTTTTCCGCTACTTAGCCCAACTCTGTAGGTAAAATATGGTCTATTTTTATTGAAGAAACCAGAGAGGGCCAGATCTATACTAGTATGGTTTCAGCCTTACTTCCCACTAAGAAAATCACCCACATTAATCAGGATCTGATAGGACTGATGAACTACTGTCATGACGATAACAAATGCCTGGCCACGACGGCTCATTCATGAACTATGTACAAAAATAAGCACCGGTTTCATTCAAGGCCACCTATAGCGAATTCGTTGTGTTAAAGCTTTAGTAATCACAAGCCTTGCGTTGACTCGTAGACAACTTATTCCGAGTAAATCGGAAGCGTGTTAGACCCACAAGTATTTTGTACAGTCAGCGTCATATAGTTCGTAGCGTACACCATACTAATTCTATGGTGTACCGAACTTTTTGAGTACTTTGGATGCTATCAACTATATTACGCTGACTGTAGTACAAAAAAACAATAAATAGTACCTAGTAGTAGTACTCCGTAATAAATTACTCATGACCGATTCTTCTTAAGTCATTCATATACAATTAATATTTAACTAATATAAAAGCCCCAACAAATACATATCGTAAAATATGTATCTAGTCTTCCTCGCGAATATACGCGTAGTAAGTAAACACTAAAAACAACAAGCGCCATGACAATTAAATCCAAATGTTCTTACGTTAGACCATAACAATAAGGTTCAGGTTCATCTTTCGTGAGATAAGGTGTACACACGATAGCTATTCTTAAGAAACTTAGCCTTACTGACAGCTAGGCTAGCAACTATTTAAAAAAGTTATACGGTAACTCGTTATTTATATTTAGCAGCCTTCGTTGTGCAGATATATTAGTCACGGTGACTGTATGTACCATATTTTAGAATACCATGGGATTTGTTCATCCACGCCAATATGTTACAAAATACCCCAAAATATAAACCTTGGTAAACGAATACGTTGTAAGATTGAAAGCTGACAAGCTAAGAAGGTATATATTTTGCAGGACTGGCGCTGGTGATAGCGGGCGGCGTGCAGTACTCCAACACCCCGGCGTCGGCGGCGCCGGACGCTGACAGCGGCGTTGGCACGCTCATCGCGGGTGGCGTCATTCTTTGTCTGGGTCTTCTTTTCGCTGGTAAGTTTACTATATTCCCTCCTCTGATTGCTACGCCAGAGTTTCGGAAATTTAGAAGCGCTACCGCAGAAAACGGTATTTGTAAATTTCGGTCAATCGTCTCTGTCACTGTCATGACGCCTTTATTGAAGTAAAAGAGAGAGATGCTCGAAATATACGAACTTCGATGTTCGCGGTACGGCCAGGTTTATGTCTAACAGTGATAGTGTACTGAGATTCTTTGTTCTTCGCTCTTATGTCGTATTCAACCTGGACATTTACAACACTAGTTGAACTCTAGATTTGTCCATCAGATTTAGTTGGCTGACATAATTATACACCACGACGCTAACTGAAACAAACCGTGGTCACAGTGTTTGATTGAACGCCATGGGGCCTGAACGGGTGACCGATTGTTATACTTTTTATTCTAGTATTTTAAACATGCCTACTCGTATATCGCAAGGTTTAACCTTGTAATTATTTGAATATGTAACAAAGTTACGAAGTAAATGATACCTGAACCTATAGATTAATCATTTAGAATATGAACACAATTAATATATTTTACTGTGACTGATTTGCGCGTATATTTCCATGTAATAATTTCTATCTTAGTTTCTTCTTCCTATCGACTAATCTACAAAATCTAAAAGGTCAGTCCCCACAACGCTTAAGCTCCCTTAACATCAAGGCGTTTCATAATTATTACACTTCCTATAGTTTTGTAATGAAATAAGAAATGATTTTCCTTAACAGCCGCAATTTCCCGGTTAAACTTACCTACTCGTACGTGTATTTACATTGGTTAACAAAGGCATGCTAAAGGTTAAACGGTAGCTTTAATGCATTCATGACCTTAACCCGAAAGATTGCGCGTCGATAGTGCCGTCCATTACGGTTCCCCCTCGACTAACTCCAACAGCCTGCTTTCATTTATAATTATACTATGTTACTCGCCCATTCAATCCTCACTTCGCTTTCAACTTTACAATTCTAAGGAGACAATAGTTGGCCCTGTGACTGTCATGAGGTAACAATACATATTGATATGTCTACTACTTGCATATATACCTACTTACTTTATAGAAGATGGTATAGAATTTATTTTCCGTGACTTTGCCGTCTGAAAGGATAGCTACTAAATGAAAGATACGAGGCGAAGTATGGTTCGATTTCGTGAACATCACAGCTCTAAATAAGGGTTTGGCGTCGATTTGGGGAGATATGCTTAAGTAGAAACAGGCAGAAGTGTAGACACCTACTAGTAATTAACTAAAAAAAACTACCCAGACTTAAGGTATAACTTTTCCAGTTTCTTTGGCTCGCATATCTCCACACCAGCAGATACCAAAATTTTAAAGGAAAGGTTCCTGACGTATCTTAAATTCTTAATACGAATAGCGCAATTGCAACTATTCATATCAAAAGCTGCACAAGCAAGCAAGTGATAATTCACTTTTTGCAAGTGCCGAGTTAATGTAGCGTCCTCCACGGAAGACCTTCACTATAAACTATTTCAAAAACACCAATGAAATGACATTGGCACGCAAGCGGGCCTCGCGTAACTTGTGTGTACCAGCATAACTAGTAAAATAGGGAATGAATGAAACAATAACAATGCACTAAACCAAAAGTAATAGATAGGTAATTTGGTAATTAAATTCCATTCTCAAATTGCTTTACAGTAGAAGCGTAAATCTGAACTTGAACTGAAGTTTTCTGAAAGCAAAAAAGTTGGCCACTCTACTTTTACTGGCGGACCTATAATAAATCTATTATTTGCCACAATTTACTCGAGTTCGATTATGTTATTTACAGGTGTAGGTGGCTGGGCCTGGTCGGCAAGATGGGGCGGAGGAAAGGAGATGCCATCGAGCGGTGCGGCCGGACTGACCGCACTGAATCCGTCTACCGACCCGCTGGTCGCCGAGCAGTACGCGCCCGTACGCGACGCGCCGCCTGCGCCCGATGACGAGATGCGCAACCTCATGGACAACAAGGACTGGTAAGTCCAGTGAGGCCCTGGTTTCTATGACCACCCGCTCCCGGCGACCGGCGACCGACGCGTGTCTGCGACCGGCGGATGATCAGAGAAACCAGGGCCTAAAAGACTGCAACATCACATCAGCCTCTCAGTCTTAAGCGTGATAAGAAGAAAATGACTGTCAAGATCAAGTTTCAACTACAGAAGCAGCAACGCGGTTGCATTACGTAGCTCCGAATGGATAGGATGCTAGTCATTTTATCGCCTACTGCGTCATGCGTCACTTTCGCACTTGCATACTTATGACAATTTTTATGACAGGCGATAAAACTCGAATGTTATGCAGCAGGATTCTTCCCACTAACTATTGTTTCCTGACTGACATACGTCTTTCCTTACCCGCTATATCGGCAACATAACGAACAGTAGGTAGGTACTCAACGACACAACTCGAGCAGTTACTCAAACAATTCTTAAGGACAAGATTCGTAGTTTTATAAAAATCTCATCATGATTTGCAGCTATTGATATTAAACATTGCGCTTTACGTACAGTCACCGGCAACACCATGCTGTTTGGACATCGTAAGATTTTATTGTACTGTACTCGTAGGTGTACAAATATTACATAAGTATTTAACAAATTTCATAAGAGCATGAGCACTCTGAAATTGTATGTTAGATATCACAATGTTTTGTTGTAACACGTGAATGGATAATAATCGATGTCGTCAATAGCTTCAGTTTTGTTTACTAAACTTACAACAAATATACATTACGCCTATTGTCACGCGGCAGGTGCGAACTCGAAGTGTTAAAGTTCAAGCACTCTAAGCATTGTAGCATAAAACAAACTAATACATTGTATAGTGCATACACAAAGTTTCTTATTTATATTTACTACGTATTCCGGTATTATTGAAATTGATCATGGAATAAGGCCAAAGGAATCAACTTGAACGTGTTCCGATGTTGGAATGTAACTTAAAGCTGCGGCCTGTGCGTCTGAATGAGTAAATGTAAATGTGATTTTTATCTCCCTTTGATTTGCCTACGGAATACAAAAATCTTACGTCATATTTTTAAAAACGTATAAGAAATTTCCTATGAGTTTACCAATTTATTGAAATTTTTCTCATGCGAAATATCTCAGTAACCCTTCGCTCTTGGGAATAATATTGGCTTATAATAGTTATAATTCTTGTACCTGCACTGGAATCATAAAGGGTCTCCCTTTATGAGCGAGTGTTTCTTAACTTATTCATAATCACGACTGAATCACTGCAATATATATACACACGTTAAACCTTGTTATTGTAGAATGACGCAAGTGGCGTATTTTCTCTTCTTTATTATAATTTTATAACATCCCATTGTTTTATAAAGCAATCCTGTTAAGCCTAACGAGCTTAATTTTGAAATGTGAATTGAGTAATTACGGTCTCATAATAACTGCTGCACATGACGGAAGTTAAGGATGTATCCAAACTAGCGTAGTTTTGACTGCATTCGGTTTCACCAAAAACTTCTGTTTGGTTTACACGACGCCGCAAAATTAGTTATCTTTGTTTGTTCACAAGCATAAACTTAGCCGAATATATTCCGTCGATAGAGTGAACGGCGAAATATATTTCTTATTTGGCTATCGATCGGATTTTCTGAGAATGTTTTTCAGTTATTACCTGATAAATAAATACACAAATTTAATTAAATACATCAATTTCACTATACAAACACTCCGCATAAACGTTGAATAGCAACTGAGCAAACGCTGTAAGTCACAGAAATTCTGCAGCTCAAATCATGCAGCACAACATTAGCAAAATGACGCCCGTTGACAACGCAGATGCCGTTGTTGGTCGACTATGTGATAACTGATAAATATTTGTTTTGTTTGCAGCTTGAGCAGCGCGGAGGAGAGCGACAAAATGCTGGACGGACGACCATCCCTTGCGTAAAGTCACGCCGATCAGTCGCCGAGACTGCCCTACGAACTCTCACAACACTCCTGAGTTACATTTTTGTCCCCCTAACATAAGATTGAGTGGTATTATTGGTACATAGACTTACTAAAGTAGGCTACGGTATGAGTAGGTTCATAAAAAAAGTATTTTACAGAAAGTGACGAAGTAATATCATAGAATAGTCTAACACCACTCGGGAAATTGTGACCATTGTATGATGTGCATTTCGAGGTACAAAGTGTTGATTGATTGCCCAAAATATATGAAATGTCAAATGTGTGCTTGTTTGGGTGATAGTATTATTTTAAGCACTCTCTCGTTTGTTCTATCCACTGTAAACATGGTACTTACTAGATACCAATTAACAACGATTTTAAAGTTTTGCATCATATGGAGTTAAATGACATACTTATTACTATCAATAAAATTAGGGAATCAAGTGTTGTGCCGAAGGCAATGTATTAGGCGTTATCTTGTAAATATGCCTTCAGATTACTTCTATGCATTTAATAAATCAAACTTAGTAATTAATTTAAGCGAAGATACTTAGTCGATTCACGTTTTGGTAAGAATTGTCTTAATGAATACAAGTAATTAGTGGAAGACAAGTGGCCAAATTAACGTCCAGAGCAATGTATAGATAGACAATCTATATTTACTACCTATTTATTGTATTTTAGAAAAATATCGTCCTTAAATGATCTGCTTATATTAAAGTGTAGCTTGTCTAAATAATATGTATCTTAAAGTATTCAACTTAAAAACTAATTTTCTATATCTTATACGAAATAATTGACACGAGTGCAGATGAATCTGATAACGAATCTAAGGTATATAATGCGTTTTTCTCATCTCGAATATTAAATAGTTTGTCGTAGGTTTAGGACCGTCCCGCGTAGAAGTAAGCGCAAACTGCAGGTTAAATATGGTCGTGTTTAGAGGTTGTTTTGTGTTGTATAGGAGTTAGTTTAATTTATATTGAAACTGATATTATGTTAAGCTCTCTCGAAAATCATTCAATAGTTTTTGAATATTTAGACATAAAGAAACTAATGTACAAGTATAACTTCAGAAAGTTACAATTTTTATAAATCGTGTAAATATATGTGGAGATATAATTATAGAAAGATCTATGTGTAATGTAAGTTCACACTTATGCTTTATAATGGAACATTATTGTGTAATTAACATTTTATCTTGTTTTATTATTTACTGAATATATGTATTGAAAACATGTTTATATAAATTATGTGATCCTAAAAAAATATAAATTATGTAGGATCACTTCACGTAATATATATTTTCCTTTTTAGCATGTATGTACTTAATTTAGATGATTTTATCAACATTCGTCGATGATACATTGAATATAAGGTATATTCTCAATGATGCTGTTTTATTATAAATAAATAAAAAAAGAGCTGAGGTTTATTATTTATTTATTTATTTGATTTCAATGTTATTAAAACATTGTTATAAAAACAATCAGTTTAGTTTTAATGTCGCACAAAATATTATTTCATATACAAAAAGGTAAATAATCTTAAATCTATTCAGTCTCTTGTAGTTCTGCGCCACCAGGGTATTCCGGTTACATCTTCTTCTTGGCAAAGAATGGCAGTTGGTCTGAAATAAATTTTCGTTTATTTATTAAACCATTGTCTTTTTTCTAAAACACGGAGATGGTAGTAAAAAAAAAGTGCACCCAATTAACGTGTCGTGAAAACGTTAAATTATGTCAGTTTTGTGACGATAATTAAGCAATTATTTTTTTTTTCATTGCATTACTGCTTAATCTTTTCCCACGCAAAATTACTAAAATTTATATTAAATAATTTGGCGCAAATTATATAATTATTTTAACACAAGCTACACATACCTATATACTTGGCTATGAGGTAGTGTGGACGACAATAATGGACAAGCTGGGGCTGGTGCTTCCTGTAACAAATATAGTTTGGGTTAATGCCACTGACACTGATGTCGGAGCGACGCTAAAAGCGAACGTTGCGTTAACTCGACGAGACTCGAATGGTGCTAAAAGCCGTGTGTCTGGGCTCTAACACGGGCTATACCTTGTTGTCTCCGCATGGCCCACTGCGAACTACTAGTTTTTTCGCAATGAGGACAACTAGAAAGTAGACTAATTAAACTAGTTAAAATTAAATATTGCTATTTACCATTAAATATAATGAATCGGCTTCAAACAACCAACTACGCATTCAACTAGTTTTTATTTAAACCTTTGTGAATTGGGAAGGAGCACAGCTAGCCTAATACGGTCGGGATTTTATCATTTGTCACATTATCTGTCACGCTCCCACAAGTATGTGAGTTTGAAAGTGACGGATATGACGACAAAATGCCGACAAACTACAGAACAGTGTATCAGCCTGTGTCATGGGGATTTAGCATACCGCAAGGCTTTTAAAGCAAGCATAGTAATCCTGGTAGTGGTTCTGATGTGGTACTGATCAACCACTTAAAATTAACACACACTGACAAGACAAGTAAAAAACCATGAACGGTCACGATAGCAACCGGGATGTCCCGGACTTAGACGGAATCAGACAACCGGCAGCTCAGTGTGTTCGATCCTTCAGCTATATTTATTTAATAAAAAGTTACCTGAATGGGCTGCAAGGGTATGTGCATGTTGGCGCGTAGCTTGCGCTGCCGGATTTCTCGTCGAACGCAACACTGCACGCCCAGCAGCACGCAGCATACGCAAGATGATAGGCACCCTGAAAAATAAACAGTTTTTTGATCTACAACTCTCTCTACTCAGTAGTTACAAAGATTAAGTCTATAGGTGAACAACTTAGCTAAAGCATCTGACCTATGTAGTAGTAGTAACATGTGTACACGCACGTTGGCGTTCTATATTCAAATCTTGACGTAAGTTCCATATTAATTCTCTGCACAACTACATAGACAAATGGTCCTTCAGTTAATTTTTTTACCTATAAATGAAATGTTATGTATCAAGGAACATACAAGACATGGAAATGTCTATAAATATCTCCGACAAGCCGCGTTCCGAAATACTGGCTATTATTCTCTTTTCGATACTATGTGGAGTAGCGCCACCTATGGATACATGTTGAGTAACATTTACAGCAAGACATCTCGATAGAACTAGTATAGCACTGAGACATACTACTTTTAATGACTGTTTGCCAGGATGCAACATACACGCTTTTGTATTGACATTGTTCCATGTCTTGTATGTTTCTTGGTTTTGAAAGAATACTGCACTATCTACAAATTCTTACCTATATACACTAGGACTCCTAAATCACCATTTCTGTTTGTACGCCTTAACACTATTCCAGCAATACATAATGAGATCCCAGTTAATATTCCTACAACAAATATCACCTGAAATAAAAATATTAGTTGATATTAGTCACTAATTTTAAAAGGGCTTTTACAAAAGCATAATACAGTAGGGCCTTGATAATCCATACTTCTATAAAATTCCCCACTGTACACTCTAGCAAAGCATTCTGATTATTATAGTATGTTGAAATAAAATGGTATACATATATTCTGAAAAACATATTCATTGAGACTCAAAAGTTACAAAAGCAAAGAAATAAATGAATGAAGTATCTTTACACAAAACAATAAACAAAGCTAGTGTCAGGTTTTACAGCAGGAGATGG
The DNA here is from genome assembly GCA_022674325.2 of Grapholita molesta. Taxonomy (NCBI): domain Eukaryota; kingdom Metazoa; phylum Arthropoda; class Insecta; order Lepidoptera; family Tortricidae; genus Grapholita; species Grapholita molesta. The sequence goes on from CP053127.2 coordinate 12,189,345, forward strand.
TAGGGGAGGTGTTATGCCAATAACAATAATTAGTCATAAAAAAATTATACTACAAAAACAAAAGTTAAAAATAAACAAGATTACATATACTTGATAAATTTTGAAGGGCTCCACTGTGTTCGGATGGCCAAATTGGTTAAGGCTTGAGACACAATAGCTAGAGATGTGGGTTCAAATCCCATCTCAAATGCGAGAGTCCTCTACACTTTTTCTTAAGTATATATTATCTACAAGGATAGGACAAACGCCCGTCATTTTGAAAATATAACCTTGTTCCGTACAGCAGAGACTTCCTTATGTTAATAAAAAAATACTATTTTATACATTTAACAGACCATAATTTATATCCAGTGACAAATTAATTTATGATTGACATTCCGAAATTTACTGTCGCCAATAAAATAAAATGACCAAGATTTTTTCTAAATTTTCAGTTGTGAGTGTGTGAAATGTGAATTTATGACCCATTTATGCGTTGAAAAAGTCCGTTCACAGTCTACGACGTCTAGGGGCATATGTAATCGTTGACATTGGTATACTGTTCTTCCAAAATATTTTAACATCATAAAATAAGGAAGTCTCTGCTGTACGGAACAGGGTTATATTTTCGAAATGACGGGCATTTGTCCTATCCTTGGTTATCTATGATCAACAACAGTTATTCAAATTACCTGTAATATGTAATAGCACACATATTCAAAACCAGGACAATGGCCACCACATGCACCAATCATGGGTTCAGGGCTCACTGAAGGTATGGTAGGCACCGGTGACCGTGCCGGAGGTTTCATTCGGTTTTCCATATCACATATTGGCAGTGAAAATGCTGAAGCACACTCGGGAAAAGTGTATGCTTGTGAAGCAGCTGTGTGCACCACCAGCTTCTCCCCTTTCTTGTAACTACGCCATGTCCCAGCTCCATATGGAGATTGATAGACAGGGGATGGTGGACCATACTCTCTTATATCTTCATTATAGTAGTGAGGAACCTGAAAGAGAAATTTTATGTAATACAAATAAACATTTTTCATTTCATTTACAATATAACACTGTATTCTAAACTACTATATTACTTTAAGACCACGAATTCAGGAACAAAATTTAGTATGATGAATAACAAAAACTGCTATAACATAAAAGATCCACAATAAGGTTTGGAAGTAAAACTATCCCTTTAAATTTCTCATATATTTCCACAGAAACTACAAAATGCTTATTCTAGAAGAAATATTGTAGATGCATAATGTAAAAAAACTCACATGGTACGCGGTGTCTGACGTAGAGCTGTCAGTTCCCGCGACTTGGTATACAGGAGGGTTGATATCTTCCGCCCAAGGAAACTTGGCCCTTTGTTGTCCTGCAGAAACGAACTGTTGCTCGCTTCGCGGAACCATGGTCGTCTGGTACGGGTGGACACTCCTGGGCGACACTTGTTGTTTAAACATTTCACTGTTTTATCGCACACATTTTATCTGAAATAATAACCAATCTAGTAACCCAAAATAATAACATGTGGAATTTTTATTGATCATGAATTTTTTTTTTACACTTACTTTATAGTGTCCATTATTTCGATGTTTTGAATCGCATTATGTATTAAACATATGATATATATTTAATTTAATTTCACTAGGAATGGCAGTATGTTTATCATTTAACAGTATATAACAGTTACTCTGACCCTACTACATTTAGTTTACTATCGCGATTGATTACTAATCTATACTAGTAATACTATACTATAATGCTACTTCACTTTACTACCATGCCGCCATGTTTATTTTTAATTGATTGGATTGGCCAGATTACCGATTGGATTTGTTTCGTGAATGGTGGTATTGACGAATAGGCGTTTCGATATAGTGATGTACCCACGATTTATCAATCCATTCACCCGGTTCATCGTTGAAATAGATGAAACAGATAAAGAAATTGTAAGAAAACTCCCGCAAAAAATAAATGAACTGAGATATTATCTATGGATGTACGCTCGAATATCTAGTACTAGATTCAGTAGTTTATCTTTGTACATAAATAAATACTTATTGGCGATTAACTCGGTAATTAAAAAATTGAAATCTAAATTTAACGTGTGGTATCTCGATGACGGGACTCTCGGAGGAGACTTAAATACGGTCCTTTCAGACCTTGCTCTGATCAAAACCGAATTTCATAAAATTGGACTCGAATTAAATTACTCCAAATGTGAACTATATATACCCCATTCTGTACCAAATCACAACGAAATTCACCGAAAATTCAATATTTTGACGCCGAATATTAAATTAATTAAAAAGGACTCTCTTTACCTCCTAGGGTCCCCTGTTTTTGAAGATTCCTTTTCGACTTATATACAAAATTCAATATCGAAATTCAAAAACTACTCTGACCGTCTTCTGGAAATAAGTCCCCATTACGCTATAACAATCTTAAAATTCTGCCTTTTTGTCCCCAAATTGACCTACGTTCTCCGCTGCAGCCCTATATTTAAATTCAAAAATATCTTATCACCATTGGACGACATTATCAAGTCAACTTTAGAATCTGTCTTAAACATCCAGCTCAGCGACCCTTCCTGGACCCAAGCTTCCTTACCTATCCGCTATGGGGGGTTGGGAATGCGCAAAATCTCTAGTGTGTCCTTGCCGGCTTTTTTTGTCCTCCGTCCACAGCTCAGCCAATCTCATAGGCAAAATCTTACGGGATCTCCCATTAAACTATGAGGTTGCGAGCGTGAAAGAAGCCAAACAAACCTGGTCAAGTGCGTGCCCAAGTACGAATTTCCCTACCCATCCAAATTCTCAGAGGAGCTGGGACGACCCATTATGCAAAATTACATATGACCATCTATTAAGCCACGCCACAGGTTCGGGAAAGGCCAGGCTATTGGCGTCGGCTTCCAGGGAGTCCGGTGATTGGCTGAGGGCTTACCCTTCGCCGAACATAGGTACCTTCCTGGGCCCCGACACTCTTCGCCTGGCCACCTGTCTGCGGCTTGGAGTCCGTGTTTGTGCTCCACACAGGTGCCCCTGCGGTAGCGATGTCGACGAGTTGGGTCACCACGGGCTGTCATGTCAGAAAAGTGCAGGGCGCTTTTCCAGACATGCCGCCCTAAATGACATTATCCGCCGGTCTCTTGCCACGTCCGGCGTGCCATCGCTGCTAGAGCCTACCGGCATAGCCAGAGATGATGGCAAGAGACCGGACGGGATGTCATTAGTTCCGTGGAAGGTGGGAAGGGCCCTGGTGTGGGACGCTACGTGCGTCGACACACTGGCCCCTTCCCACATTCCCGGAACAAATAAACAAGCAGGTGCGGCGGCTAAAGCGGCCGAAAAGGTAAAGCACCAAAAATACTCGGGTCTCGGCCCCGAATACATTTTTATGCCATTCGGTGTCGAGACCCTCGGCCCGTGGGGACCCAGCGCGCTCCAGCTTTTTAAAGAGCTCGCCAAGCATTTAAAGGACTCGACAAATGACCGAAGAGCTGGCAGCTTCCTCGCCCAACGAATAAGTTTAGCTATACAGCGGGGAAATGCTGCCAGCATCCTTGGCACTATGCCGAAGGGGCCCAATTTTTTAAATTTATTTTAGTCTTATATAGGTTTAATTTTTGTTTAGTTTCAATTTAATTATAATCATAGTAGTTAGTTTTATTTGCAAAATAAATAACAATTACATAAGTCTTATTGAAGTAATCAAGAGAATAGTAAAATATGTAGTTTTATGCAAAAAAAATAATCGCCCATTCCTCCTAGACAATAGCATAGTGTTTGTTTTAGTATTGTGTCCTTCGTTTATTCTATTTATGTCACATATGTCATTTCAATTCAATCAATTATGGTGTCGGATCTGTGGTAGTAAAAGAAATGCCAATGCAGCTTGTTAAATTTGTCTTGTAATTTCGTATAACTGTGTAAA